>JBANSL010000005.1:75025159-85025159 GCA_037127255.1 Persicaria tinctoria
TTAATAAATAAATAAGTTATAAAATAAATAGGGCATTCAAAAGTTTTTGACATGTGTTATGTGTATGATATATTTATAAAAATAGATTTTAACTATTTTTTAACAAGAGAAGAAATATGATTAATGTAGATTCAAAAATGTTTACATTCTAAAAAATATAACACAACTGAAAACTATATATTTACTTTATATGGAGTAGTAATTTATATTAATTCAAAGATATTTTATATAATAAAATTTATTAAAAAACCGCACAACGGGCGGGTACCGAATACTAGTTTGTTTTATAAAATAGTAGAATTTCATTAAGTTAAATATATATAGAGGAGAAAATGATGTAAATAATATAATTTGATTGTTAAGTGATTGTAGGTTAAATAATTTTGAAATGCATGATAAAAAAATAGATTCAGTATGTAATTTATTTGTGATTATGAACAAATTAAGTTCTTTGTTTAGGGAGGCGAAAAGGGCAATGCAAGTGAATCTCGGCCCGCTGGTGAATAAGGTTCTCCATAGGCAACATCTTCATAGGTCAACTGATGTGTGGAATCGGGAGGAATATGTGAGTATTGTTTTCATGAAGTATACAATTACATGAAACGTTACAAATAGATCAGATGCTTATGCTTCTGAGTTTTATATTTGTAGACGAATAGTGTGATCCAACATAGACTGCACTTGCGTAAGTTTGGGCGAGATCTAGTTCCAGACCATAAAGTCATGCAGTACATAAAGTCGACATGATTCGAATGCATCTACAAGCTTGGTTCCCAGTTTGAGTTAGACAACGAGCTAATAACGATGCTCATAGAAAGATGGATACCTGAGACCCACACCTTCCACTTCAATGTTGGGGAGGCCACTATCACGCTCCAAGATGTTTCAGTTATATTGGGGTTACGTGTTGATGGTCTGGCAGTTACTGGATCTGCATGTTACGATTGGCCAACTCTCGCTGAAACATTGCTCGGGCAAAGACCCCTTCCACATCAGATTAGGGGTTCGTCTGTGAAGGTGGCTTGGCTTCGACAACTACTATTACTGCCCTTACCAGAAGATGCGGCAGAACATGCAGTGCAGTGCCAGGCTAGGGCGTACATTCTACTGCTACTGGGAGGTGTCCTGTTCGCCGATAACAGTGGCGGTCAGGTGCAATTACTGTACCTCCCACTGCTAATGGATTTGGAGGTTGCTAGCCAGTACAGCTACGGCATTGCAACATTGGCCTTCCTCTATCGACAACTTTGTAAAGTGTCAGAATGAGAGAAAGTTGAGATCGTAGGTCCCGTCATCTTATTGCAGGTATGACAACCGCTTCATTGTATGTTTTTTCCAATTATATAACTTGTTACTTTATTAACTTCACAATGACACCAGTTGTGGGCATGGGAGCGCATACCCATTGGACGACCACACTGCATTGTCCCACTCGGTGAAGGTGACGACCAAAATGCAGTTCGAAGGGCGAGAAGGCGAGAAGCTAGGAATAAGACATGCGATGCTACCGAGCCTCCTCCATTTAGCTCCCGATTTGTAGATGGGGAGGACTCTTTAGCTATGAGATGGCTTAATTGCTCATACTCCTACGGAACTACCACGAAGACGTTGATGTACTACCGCAATGCATTCGATCGCCAAACTTCTGATCAGGTTAGTCATTTTTTTCATTACTTTCCACCATCGTTTATGTTAGAATGATCAACAATCTTAAGGAAAGTGAAATGCATTACTTTCCAATCTAGTTTGTGTGGGAACCCTACTTCAGCTACGTGCCAGCTCACCTTGCACCCATTTGTAAAGAAGGTGAGAATATCTGGCAATCTACCACACCTCTCATATGCTTCGAGATTGTAGAGGAGCACCACCCAGCGTGTTTCCCGCCAGTTTGGGGATGTGCAGGTGGTCCCCCCAGCGTGTGGATATGATGAGGTGTTGCACAAGATGGATCGAAGGGGAAAACCCAGCACAACTGGACCCAAGTCCATGCAAAGTGGATCCAGTTGTGGAATGATCGGGAAAACTCTGTTCAGGCCGTAGTTGAGGTGGACGATGAGGACGAGGCTATTGCACAATATATGGCTTGGTGCACACGTATCACCGGACGCCTCATTAGCCCACCTACGAGTGCGCCGGTGGGGGTTTATCAAGCAGTTGCTCCTGACTACCATATGATGGTGAGCTAGACAACCTATCTTTACATATTTGACTTATTGAATTAAGTTAGACAACATCTCTTTACATATTCGACTTGTGAAATTAATTCGACTTGTTTTCCAGGGGAACTTCGTTATGGATGTCAGTGCTCGAGCTACCCAAACTTTAGAAGAGTCGCATAATTTCTACGCTGCACATCAATACAACTCGATGATGGGAAAGATGGATGAATATTGCAACTACATTCCAGCGCAGGGATCACAACTTCTAAGTCAAGTGTCCTACAACCCCTCTCAACCACAAATTCCGGCTGGCCCCAGAGTGCAGCGACCACCTCAACCAGAAATGCCACCAACAGGTTATTGACGAAACACCAAAAAATAAATAATATCATATGCATAATCGGGTTCCCGCTATATAAATAAATCCGTTTTTTAGGTTAATTATAATATATTAACCAATTAATGGGAAATTCCACCTAAGCTCACTACACATGGAAAATGCCCATTTTGAGGACACTTGTCCCAAATGTTTCGACACTTGTCATTGACCTCATGACATGTGTTGATAATGTCTCATGGTTTTTTCCTATAAATATGGGGCAAGGCTTTGAGACAAAGGGTCGGTTTTTGGAGAGCTGAAAGAGCCTTCCCGAGCGGAGTTCATCTCGATCAGCGGGAGCCGACATTTGATGGAGCCCTTGGGAGGATGGTGGTCCGCGTATGGCTTGAGCTCGGATCGGCACATGTTTGGGTACGCCGACGGTAATCTCGTCGCGCGTCTCAGGTAAGCCCGGTCGTCTGAGCTCGCCCGCGTCCAACTTGATCCCGGAACCCACCGACATGGGATTCTGAAAATCGGGTTTCATCACTGGCGCCGTCCGTGGGGATCTCTCACGCTAAGAGGTAATTTATGTTGAAACATTCCGCCTACTTTGATTTCGTGTGGATTGATTTCGCCCGTCACCTTGATCAAGTAATCAACTTGCTATATGTTAGTTAGGTTGAAGAATGCATGCATTATTAACTGCTTGCTGCGGAATGTGCACCACTGTGGTGATTATGTATGATGAAGATTTTCGCTTAAGTTTATGGTGTGTGAATTATTGTTAAAATGATCATTTTAATGATATGCACCATTACTATTAAAATGTTTGAATGCATGTGTGATATTATGAATTCATGTGTGACCGCGTCGGGCATCCGGTCGTAGAGCTGGCCTCCCAGATCATAGCTTTTATTTAAGTTTCCTTACGCGTGATCTTGCTCCGCGTCGGGCATCCGGTCGTAGAGCTGGCCTCCCGGATCGTAGCTTTTATTTAAGTCTCCTTACGCGTGATCTTGCTCCGCGTCGGGCATCCGGTCGTAGAGCTGGCCTCCCGGATCGTAGCTTTTATTTAAGTCTCCTTACGCGTGATCTTGCTCCGCGTCGGGCATCCGGTCGTAGAGCTGGCCTCTCGGATCGTAGCTTTTATTTAAGTCTCCTTACGCGTGATCTTGCTCCGCGTCGGGCATCCGGTCGTAGAGCTGGCCTCCCGGATCGTAGCTTTTATTTAGTCTCCTTACGCGTAATCTTGCTCCGCGTCGGGCATCCGGTCGTAGAGCTGGCCTCCCGGATCGTAGCTTTTATTTAGTCTCCTTACGCGTGATCTTGCTCCGCGTCGGGCATCCGGTCGTAGAGCTGGCCTCCCGGATCGTAGCTTTTATTTAGTCTCCTTACGCGTGATCTTGCTCCGCGTCGGGCATCCGGTCGTAGAGCTGGCCTCCCGGATCGTAGCTTTTATTTAAGTCTCCTTACGCGTGATCTTGCTCCGCGTCGGGCATCCGGTCGTAGAGCTGGCCTCCCGGATCGTAGCTTTTATTTAGTCTCTTTACGCGTGATCTTGCTCCGCGTCAGGCCTCTGATCGAATCTGCATTCTCAGAGATGATATTTTATATTAAGTCCTAGGACGCTGGAGCTTGGCTCCGCGTCAGGCCTCTGATCGAATCTGCATTCTCAGAGATGATATTTTATATTAAGTCCTATGACGCTGGAGCTTGGCTCCGCGTCAGGCCTCTGATCGAATCTGCATTCTCGGAGATGATATTTTATATTAAGTCCTATGACGCTAGAGCTTGGCTCCGCGTCAGGCCTCTGATCGAATCTGCATTCTCAGAGATGATATTTTATATTAAGTCCTAGGACGTTGGAGCTTGGCTCCGCGTCAGGCCTCTGATCGAATCTGCATTCTCAGAGATGATATTTTATATTAAGTCCTAGGACGCTGGAGCTTGGCTCCGCGTCAGGCCTCTAATCGAATCTGCATTCTCATAGATGATATTTTATATTAAGTCCCGGGACGTTGGAGCTTGGCTCCGCGTCAGGCCTCTGATCGAATCTGCATTCTCAGAGATGATATTTTATATTAAGTCCTAGGACGCTGGAACTTGGCTCCGCGTCAGGCCTCTGATCGAATCTGCATTCTCAGAGATGATATTTTATATTAAGTCCTAGGACGCTGGAGCTTGGCTCCGCGTCAAGCCTCTGATCGAATCTGCATTCTCAGAGATGATATTTTATATTAAGTCCTAGGACGTTGGAGTTTGGCTCCGCGTCAGGCCTCTGATCGAATCTGCATTCTCAGAGATGATATTTTATATTAAGTCCTAGAACGCTGGAACTTGGCTCCGCGTCGGGCCTCTGATCGAATCTGCATTCTCAGAGATGATATTTTATATTAAGTCCCTCGACGCTGGAGCTATCGCTCGCGGAGGGCCTCCGATCGTAGCTCGTATGCTCGCGGAGATAAACTCTTAACGAGTATAAACTAAGTCCTTCGACGCTGGAGCTATCGCTCGCGGAGGGCCTCCGATCGTAGCTCGTATGCTCGCGGAGATAAACTCTTAACGAGTATAAACTAAGTCCCTCGACGCTGGAGCTATCGCTCGCGGAGGGCCTCCGATCGTAGCTCGTATGCTCGCGGAGATAAACTGTTAAGCGAGTATAAACTAAGTCCCTCGACGCTGGAGCTATCGCTCGCGGAGGGCCTCCGATCGTAGCTCGTATGCTCGCGGAGATAAACTCTTAACGAGTATAAACTAAGTCCCTCGACGCTGGAGCTATCGCTCACAGAGGGCCTCTAGATGAGTATAAATTAAAGTCCCTCGACGCTGGAGCTATCGCTCATGGAGGGCCTCCGATCGTAGCTCGTATGGTCGCGGAGATATACTCTTAACGAGTATAAACTAAGTCCCTCGACGCTGGAGCTATCGCTCGCGGAGGGCCTCCGATAATAGCTCGTATGCTCGCGGAGATAAACTCTTAAACGAGTATAAACTAAGTCCCTCGACGCTAGAGCTATCGCTCGCGGAGGGCCTCCGATCGTAGCTCGTATGCTCGCGGAGATAAACTCTTAACGAGTATAAACTAAGTCCCTCGACGCTGGAGCTATCGCTCGCGGAGGGCCTCCGATCGTAGCTCGTATGCTCGCGGAGATAAACTCTTAACGAGTATAAGCTAAGTCCCTCGACGCTGGAGCTATCGCTCGCGGAGGGCCTCCGATCGTAGCTCGTATGCTCGCGGAGATACACTCTTAACGAGTATAAACTAAGTCCTTCGACGCTGGAGCTATCGCTCGCGGAGGGCCTCCGATCGTAGCTCGTATGCTCGCGGAGATAAACTCTTAACGAGTATAAACTAAGTCCCTCGACGCTGGAGCTATCGCTCGCGGAGGGCCTCCGATCGTAGCTCGTATGCTCGCGGAGATAAACTCTTAAGCGAGTATAAACTAAGTCCCTCGACGCTGGAGCTATCGCTCGCGGAGGGCCTCCGATCGTAGCTCGTATGCTCGCGGAGATAAACTCTTAACGAGTATAAACTAAGTCCCTCGACGCTGGAGCTATCGCTCACAGAGGGCCTCTAGATGAGTATAAATTAAAGTCCCTCGACGCTGGAGCTATCGCTCATGGAGGGCCTCCGATCGTAGTTCGTATGCTCGCGGAGATATACTTTTAACGGGTATAAACTAAGTCCCTCGACGCTGGAGCTATCGCTCGCGGAGGGCCTCCGATCGTAGCTCGTATGCTCGCGGAGATAAACTCTTAAACGAGTATAAACTAAGTCCCTCGACGCTGGAGCTATCGCTCGCGGAGGGCCTCCGATCGTAGCTCGTATGCTCGCGGAGATAAACTCTTAACGAGTATAAACTAAGTCCCTCGACGCTGGAGCTATCGCTCGCGGAGGGCCTCCGATCGTAGCTCGTATGCTCGCGGAGATAAACTCTTAACGAGTATAAACTAAGTCCCTCGACGCTGGAGCTATCGCTCGCGGAAGGCCTCCGATCGTAGCTCGTATGCTCGCGGAGATAAACTCTTAATCGAGTATAAACTAAGTCCCTCGACGCCGGAGCTATCGCTTGCGGAGGGCCTCCGATCGTAGCTCGTATGCTCGCGGAGATAAACTCTTAACGAGTATAAACTAAGTCCCTCGACGCTGGAGCTATCGCTCACAGAGGGCCTCTAGATGAGTATAAATTAAAGTCCCTCGACGCTGGAGCTATCGCTCATGGAGGGCCTCCGATCGTAGTTCGTATGCTCGCGGAGATATACTCTTAACGAGTATAAACTAAGTCCCTCGACGCTGGAGCTATCGCTCGCGGAGGGCCTCCGATCGTAGCTCGTATGCTCGCGGAGATAAACTCTTAAACGAGTATAAACTAAGTCCCTCGACGCTGGAGCTATCGCTCGCGGAGGGCCTCCGATCGTAGCTCGTATGCTCGCGGAGATAAACTCTTAACGAGTATAAACTAAGTCCCTCGACGCTGGAGCTATCGCTCGCGGAGGGCCTCCGATCGTAGCTCGTATGCTCGCGGAGATAAACTCTTAACGAGTATAAACTAAGTCCCTCGACGCTGGAGCTATCGCTCACAGAGGGCCTCTAGATGAGTATAAATTAAAGTCCCTCGACGACGGAGCTCTCGTCCGCGGAGGGCTTCCTAATTGAACTACGAAAGGCTTGATTCTCTTTCCAAGAGATACGTAGGCAACCCACTAAAAAGTTGGGTACAGCCCAGACCAAACAAACTTAGTTAAAACATTACACCAAAAAATCTGATGTATTGAGCACTCCTCCGAAGGAAGACGAAGTTCAAATTCATATGTTGTCTCGTTTGAGTCAAACCCTAGCTAAGTCACATCTTAACTAAGGTTCGAGGAGCTGTGACGAAACACCAAAAAATAAATAATATCATATGCATAATCGGGTTCCCGCTATATAAATAAATCCGTTTTTTAGGTTAATTATAATATATTAACCAATTAATGAGAAATTCCACCTAAGCCCACTACACATGGAAAATGCCCATTTTGAGGACACTTGTCCCAAATGTTTCGACACTTGTCATTGACCTCATGACATGTGTTGATAATGTCTCATGGTTTTTTCCTATAAATATGGGGCAAGGCTTTGAGACAAAGGGTCGGTTTTTGGAGAGCTGAAAGAGCCTTCCCGAGCGGGGTTCATCTCGATCAGCGGGAGCCGACATTTGATGGAGCCCTTGGGAGGATGGTGGTTCGCGTATGGCTTGAGCTCGGATCGGCACAGGTTTGGGTACGCCGACGGTAATCTCGTCGCGCGTCTCAGGTAAGCCCGATCGTCTGAGCTCGCCTGCGTCCAACTTGATCCCGGAACCCACCGACATGGGATTCTGAAAATCGGGTTTCATCAGTTATGGAGTGTCCTCCCACTTCTGGCCAATTGAATGGCTCACCCACCGGCATAAATGTAGGTTGGTATGTCAACCAGTATAACTCCGTAGTAAAGTACCTCTCCACTAATGGCACGAAGGAAAGGCTCTGGGATCTGCACACCGCTAAGGCATGTGCGCATGGTATCCTCAGCAACTTCCAACTAGCACACGTACATGTCCTGCGATGTAAGTTCACTATGTACGACCGCCCACTTCTTCTACCTTGTGACCCCCGTGGGTTCAAAATCACCTCAAATATTCCATTCTGCAAATCAAATGATATGACGTGTGCATTTCTTCCGGCTTCCACAATTACTGCTATCTTGTCATCGGTTGCCTTCGTCAGTGGGAAATCGCCCGAGATACAAGCGCCAACTTCCCCTCTTCTCTGAACGAAGTAACTGTTCACCTTATAAAAGGTCTGTCGAACAAGAGCTGTGATCGGAAAACTCCTCCCACCCTTCAGAACACCATTAAAAACCTCAGATAAGTTTGTTGTCATCACACCATACCTCGCCCCCCCCATCCTTACAGATGGCCCACTTCTCCGGCTCAATCGCAACTAAGTACTCCCAACCCTCACCGTTCATCTGTTGGAGGGCGCGACATCCCTTCTCGAACCCGATGGTAGTGAGCTGGTAAGCAGTCGAGCCAACCATTTCTTTCACCTTGTGATCGTGGAACATGGAGTTCACATTGGACTTCAAGTGTTGAATGCATATCCTATGATGTGAACTCGGCGCCCTCCATCTAGGCAGCTCCTCCATGGTCTTGAGGATGCCTGCATGTCTGTCTGAAATAACACATATTTCGAGTCTCTGAGTGACGTGTCTCCCTATACAATCCATGAACCAAGCCCAACTATCTCCATTTTCACTCTCCACAACTGCAAATGCCAGAGGGAAAATCTGATCATTTGCATCCATGCCCATTGCAATTAACACAACATGCTTGTACTTTCCATACAGATGGGTGCCATCGATCGATATCAAAGGACGACAGTGTGCAAACCCAGCAATGGATGGTGCAAAAGCCCAGAATACACGCCCGAATATCTTCTCCTATGGATTTGGGGAATCCAGATGACACCATTCAACCACTGTTCCCGGATTTGTAGCTTGTAGCGCAACCATGAACCTTGGCAACTCTGTGTACGACTCCTCCCAATAACCATAGATCTCTACAATAGCTTTCTGCTTTGCCTTCCAGGCTTTCATGTATGAGACAGAAATCCCATACCTTGTAGTCAGATGCTCGAGTATAGTACTTGGCTTCGTGTCTTGATCCTTGCGAAGAAACCCAAGAATCTCACCTCTAATGAAACTGGAGGTGACGTTACGATTATCCAACTGCAATACCTCTCCAACACAATTGGCTGCATGAGGCCCATTGTATTTGACGACCATCCACATATCAACAGTTCGATCAACACGACGAGCAGATAGTCGCCATGTGCATCCACAATGGTTCTTCCTATCACAAACAACTGTGTACCATTCTGGACTCGCCTTCTTCGTCCTGTATGGCTTACTCATACGGACAGAATACTCGGTCAAATCACATTTCAGCTCCTCCAGCGAGTTGAACATTTGTCCGCGAAAAAACTGTCTTCCATCATCTAATGGGACATGTGAATTTAAGCCTGGACATGAAGTTATTATAATTGGATCAGCTTCAACTATATTCCAGTTGGGATTAAAGGCCTCGCCCCTAACCGCAGCCTCCCTAGTAGCATCATCGTCCTCTTCATAATTATCCAAGTCGTCTTCGTGATCAACACCAAGACCATCCACATATATCTCACTCAGTTGTTCAAACCCTTGCTGAGGTATGTTGTTATGCTCATTCATCCTATATTTTCATTAACATTAAGTTAGTTCATCAAAAAATATTAACTAAATAATTCTACAACTTCAACAAGTTATTCATGATAACAAAGACAAGTTCATATAAATCAATATAATCCTCCAACAACAATAAAACAACTACATTCTTCAGCATATAATCTTACATCTTACTCACGAGAAAGATTCAAAACAAATAATCGATCTTAAGCACAAGTATGGGAGAATGAATATTAAATATTTTAAACATCTTATTCATTCAAATAAGAGTGACAAAAGTCTAAGAAAAGAGTGAAACAAACCTTAACCAAATCTTTAGGCAACAATGTGAGAGTATATAGATGGATGAATAATTGATGGTTTCGAACGCTATTTTGAGAGCTTCATGCGAGAGAAGCAAGAGCAAAGGGACGATGAATAGAAAGGGATGAAGTTGAGTTCTTATGATGTATAAACTGAAAACGCGGACTAAGCCAACGTTTTTATAGTGAGATTCTGATTCCCCTTAGCTGGTAAGGTAGGGGGAATCGTTGCAGAGGGCTATGCAAAAGTGAAACGCGGTCTGGTCCCGCGTTTCTTTTGTAATAGCCCTAAAGAACCTTTTGACCTTTTTTTTTTTTTCTGGAATCCGCACAGAGAAACGCGGTCCCAGACCGCGTTTCTCTTTTGCGTCAAATCCGACTCAGCAACAGCTGATCGGTGGGGCCCCAGACAACACTAGAAACGCGGTCTCAGACCGCGTTTCTAGTGCCAGGTAAGCATCGTCAATTTATTTTATATTTTCATTTTATTTTAAACTAGAAACGCGGTCTGGGGCCGCGTTTCTTTCGTAAAGTTCAAACCCCCATCCGGCGTCAATTCTCTCTCCTGCTCTGTGAATAAAACGCGGTCTGGGTCCGCGTTTTTCTGCTCCACCTGCAAAAAATAAATATTTCTGTAATTATTTTGATACGTTCAATATTTGTGTAATTATTTAATTATTTATGAATATTTCGAAAAAAAATTCGTAAGAATCACTCCTTTGTTGGTGTTTTAGCAAGATTTGCAAGGTATTTCAATATTAGATCTATAAATTTTAAAGTACCAATTTTTATTATAATTAGTTTTGATGAGTTTTTTTTTTTTTTTTTTTTTTTGCGTGAAAGTGAGTTAGAGTTTTTTGAAATTAGAATTGAAGTTCATTAAATCCTTAGTTGTTTGTATTTTTTTGTTTGATTATTACTGAGTTGTGTTATGGGGGTGTTCGAATTATGAGTAGAAATTGAAACTGAAATAGATTAAATTAGAAGTTGTTTGCGATTTGGGCTATTCTAATGGTTAGGGTGGGTGTCAATGATTAAACATGTATTCCGTTTTATAAATTTTTACCACACAATTTGATATATAAAAATATAATTTTGACCTCAATTTGAAAATTCAATTTTCATTATTATAAAGTGAAGTTGATGATAAAAAGGGATAATATTAAATCATAATTACTATTAGTAATAAATTTCGATATTAGGTTAAATTGTATTTTATTTATGTTCTTATTATCTTAGAGCTTGACCCAATGGGTGACCCACATGTTGATCCAATCTGACCTAGAAATTTGCGAGTTGAACGGGTTCGGGTTGCTTTGGATTTCGGGTTGAAATATTTGTGCCAAAAACTCATATTTTATGGGTCGAGTTGGGTCATTTCAGATAGTAAGTAGATTAAATTTCAAAGGATGAAGATTGTTTTAAAGGATTTTTGGGATGATTTTTTTTGCTTTTTTTACAGTATGCAAACATTTGGAGCTTGCTACGGGAAACGTAGCAAACTACCAGGATCATCCTTAAGGATGATGGACTACATATCCCTATTAAGAGGGGATGTAGATCTAATACAATCGATACCTTTTCTAGCTATGAAGTCAGCTACATTGTTAGTTTCTCTATAGCAATGACTAAATTGAATGTAATCGAAATCTTCAGCCATAAGTATTATCTTCTCAACTTGATGGATAACTTCCCATGGAATGTTGATTTCCTTTTTTATTGCCTTGATGATTGTCTGATTGTCGCTTTCGAAGATAGTCTTCCGAATTCCTTTTCTGACTGCGTGTTGCATGCCTACTATGACTGCTTCTGCTTATGTCTGTAAAATCGAACCTTGTCATGTATTTTGAAAGAATATATCTAATAAACTGCTCTCAGAGTCACGAACAACTCCTCCCACTTGGCAAGTGCCCATGGGCTTGACCGAACCATCTATATTAATCTTATAGATATTGCTCGGGAGTTTAGTCCACTTAGCTTTCATCCTTTTCTTGCTCGGTGTGGTTGGTTTATTTTCCATCTCAACTTCCGACATCCAGTTTTGTATATTTGAAGCTACTTCAAAGGCTAAATTGATTGAGGGAGTATGGTGTTTTTTCTTGAAGATTACATTATTTCTAGTGTCCCAAATTGTTTGTCATATAAAGCCTAAGTCTCTTATTGTTGATTTGTTTTTATTTAACTGAAAAATGTCAATAATGTTTTTATTATAATTTTCTCTTTGGAGTAGGGTTTTGCCCCAAGTGTTCTCATAATTTTGTATAAGGTTTTAAGCAAAGTGACATATGATAAATAAATGTGTAGTATCCTCATTATCACAATTACAAAGTGACCATTATGCTGGCACTCTATTGAAGTGTTTGTTTAATCTTTGGGTTGTAGGGAATCCATCCATTACAACTTTCCATATAAGGTTCTTAATTCTGGGTGGTAGATCGAGGTTCCAAATCCATTTGAACTCATTTGTATTACTATTGTAGTAATTAGGATTTATAAGGGTTGTCGATCGATTTGGTCGAGAATCTTCCATCCTTTTCAAATTTCCATATTAGTTTATCATTAGTTTCCCATGTGGGTATTTTAATTTGCATAATTTGATCAATACAGTAATATGATTTGGGAACATTCTCTGGAGTAGGGGCAAATTCCAATGTTTCTGGTTTTAAATTTGGATTTTCAGAATTTTGGTATTGATTTAATTTAAATTTATCAAGCCACGGGTCCTTCCAAACGTTTATTTATTCTCCATTGCCAATTAACCATTGGAGTCCTAAGTTGAATTTTTCTCTTAAGGATAGAAGTCTCCCAAATTGCCAATATGTATTTTGAGTATCCCTTTCATTTATACCAGAGGTTTGTAGGTATTTTTCTTTTATAATCTTAACCCACATGTTGTTTTGATCTATATGAATTTTCTAGAGAAGCTTCATCTGTAGTCCTTCATTTAAGGATTCCGCTTTCCTGATTCAAAGTCCTCCTTCCTTTTTTGGTTGACATATTGTGTTCCAACTTATTAGTGGTGTATATCTTTCTGATTGTAATTTATTCCAGAAGAAATTTTTGTTTATTTGGTCTATTTGATTAAGTATTCCTTTTGGTAATAGAAAGTTCTGCATTAAATAATTAGTCTTTGAACTTAGGTTTGATGGGATGATTTTTTTTGTTGATCAGGAGGGGGAGGGAAGAGAAGATAGAGATTATTATGTAAAAATAATCTTGTTAGTGTTTGGCAGGATTTGAATTATTTTTTGTGGTAAAAAATAAATGACCAAAATACCCTTATTACATAACATCACCAACACCTCTCTCCTTCCTCATCCTCTTTCACCCCTTTCCCAACGGGCCATCATAATCAGGAAGGCCAGTATCAAAAGGTTGTAAGATAGACGAAAGGGGAAAACGATGAGTAAGAGTGATAGTATGCATTTAGGTAGGCATGATAGATTGCATGTTTTGATTCATATATGCATTTATACTTGCTATGTTACTGGATTCAGAATCTATGCACTTTTAACATGATTTCAGGTACATAAAGATCCGAGGAGGATGAAGGATGTGAGTCGTGAAAAAGAGGAGTCAAGATGAGTTTCAAGTGAAGAGCGCAAAGCCGAAGTCGAAGTTCAAGAGCCTAAACAATGAACAAGTCATCAAAGGTTGTCACCCCGACAAGCTAAACTTGTAATGCACTTTTTGGAGGCTCCGGTGGTTTGATTAACTATTATAAGTATGAGTTGGAAAGCTCTTTTCGAGAGCTGCAACTTTTGTCTTGCCGTCGAGAACAAATTCGGTAGTAAAAATATATTGGGAACAATTGCCACACCCGCGGCCACCCAAGTTGCACCCGCGGCCACCGCCGACTCCAAAACCCTAAAATGTCAAATGTTCTATCTTTTCTTGGGAGTTTGTATATTATTTTGGGCCGGTTTGGTCGCCTTAATATATATATATATCTAGGGGTGTGTTTTTAGAGACCTAGTTCATAATTTGAGACTAACTCACATACTTTGGAGAAAACCTCGGGGAGAGCCTTATTATATTAGTGCTAAACTCTTCTTGTATTTGATTTATTGATTGAAGCTTTTGCCTTTTAACTCTATGAGATTTTCTTTCTCTTATTTAGTTCCTAGTTAATTTTAGTTAATTTTATTCTTGTGCGTAGATTGCTTATGATTGATTTTGTGTTGTATTGGAGTAGCTACCTAATTTTCGCTTGAATTCGATCCATAACTAGATCTATAGGGACGTTATTCGAAGAATTTGGATCTTAGTAGCAAGTTGTAATTATCTAAGGTTGGTTGACTTATTTAATTGCATGAGGATTAATTTACAATTGGATTATTGCTAGTTGCTTTAATTTGATTGTTCATGTTGAATTTCCTTAATGTTCATTGCTATTGGTTGGTTAAATCTAGATAGAATTTACAATTGAATTTCCTTAATGTTAATGTTAACTGTATTGTGAGGCTATCTTACTCTTCACACTACCCTTTCTACTCACCCTTAAACATGGTGAGATTGAAGCAGTTTCAATGGTGAACATTTTTACCAAATTTTCGCCAAAGTGCAGACGTTTGCTTATTAAAAGTTTACTTAAATTTTCAAATAAAATTCAATAATATTTTAAGCATTTAGAATCCCCTTTGAGTCTTGGACCATCTCTCCAAATAAACGTAGTTTAAAATTTGTACACATTCTTTGTCCCTAATATATTAATAGTTTTTTTTTATTTCTGCCATAAATATAATTTAAATATATTTAATTTTAAACTTTAAATTTGAAGTATAAAATATTAAAATATAATATATTTAATGGAAATACGTGGTGTTTGGCGTTTTAATTACTCTATAAAATATTATTTTTTTAATTAATTTTTTTATATAATGTGATACTTATTAGTAATAAGTATCAAATTATATAAAAATAATAATTAAAAAAATGATATTTTATAGAGTTTTTCGCTCATTAAAAAACGTGCCCAAAACTAAAAGGACATGTATTGTGGAACGGAGGGAGTATGTAATTTTGGACGGAGATTGTAGCAAAATTTATCACCTTCATACGGTGGGTGGATAAAACAAAATTTATTGGGGTTAAAAAGGTCATTGACAATTTTTTTTATATATAAAGTAAAAATTCGAAATCAGAGAAGCCTCCTATTCCATAGGTCGGTAACACTAGCATGCGGAAAAAAGTCACAAATAAGTACAATAAAAAAACCAACAAACCAATGATAAGCGGAAAGGAATAGAAGTCGTCAAATGAAAACATGGAAGCAAACCCTCAGTACTTCAGCCATGAAGAGAAGTCAACAATTTTTTTCATGTATATATAAGAACAATTAGTACATTTTCCATGCATTTGAGCGATTTTTAGAAAATAAAATTTTAATAAAAAAAAAACAAGTGTTTAAATTAAAATGATGATTTATAAAGGGTATGATAAAAGATGGATCCGGAGCCATACAAAGCTGACATAGCCTCTACTTGTCAATCGGGTTATTTAGGTCAGGCTTAAATCGAGTTTTGGGTAAAACAAATTTTCGGAACATTCAGATTGGATTTTTCGGATGAGGTTATATAAGTACAACTCTAACCTAACCCCATCACATATTGTGATGTGCAGGCGCTGGTTGCGTATAAACACTCGAATGGGTCGACGTGGGCATACACGTCATCGATTGCGGGTATAAGTACCACCTTGGCGGAGAGCAGTCTGAGCTTCACGGTGACGGATCTGTCTACGGAGAGCAGCGACACACAGATTATCATATTCGCCAAGGTGCAGCTCCCTGACAATACGACGTCGCTCAGACATGTTTGGCAGGTGGGGCCCCTCGCTGGTGGCTCCCCGGACCGACACGATATCAGCAGCGCTCACGAGAGCTCCAAGGGGACAGTTAATTTCCTCTCCGGCGTCGCTCAGACCGGTGGCGGCGACTCCAGACAAAGGAAGAAGAACGTAAGTACCAACTACCAACTAGTCAGGAGACCCTCTTTTTCTTTCTCTAAAAATTAATACAAAATTATATATTTGTCATTTTCACAAAATAAGTTTTATTTTATCTCCAATAAAAGTGGTGACACACACCATCTTTATTTTTCTTTATTGTAAAATAAATAAAACTAAACAAAATAAAAATAAAATTGTGTTGACAAATTCCAGTTTATACATAATATTTTCTTCTAATAGTTTCTCTTCATATTAATATTTTTTTCTTGGTGAAATCTTTTCATATTAATATTTTCTTCATGTTTGCCATTTATTATTTATACAAATATTTTTTTTACTGTTAATAAAAACTATATAAAATATTTTTTTATTAATTTTTTATATAGTTTCATACGCATTAATATTAAGTTTGAAGTTATAAAACAATATTTTATATAATTTTTATTATATATATATATATAAATAGTAAAAGAAATGTTTATATCATTGTACATTTTTAGTGAATATCTAGTAAACCATAAGATTTAATGAAGTTTCGATTGTCGCCATAAACACACAAGTAAACGAAGATCGAAAAAGAACACAGCGAGTTGTTTACGCAGTTCGGGTAAAACCCTACTCTGCGGGATCTCAAGAGGGGAGATCCGGTCCCAGAGTTCACTATGTTGCAAGAGAAGGTTACAAGCAAGCACTACGGACAGAGCACAAAGACTAGCAACCTAAGGAACCTCAAAACCGAGCAAGGAGAACAGAAACAAGAGTAAAAGGAAGAGATGCCCCATGAAAAGGCAACCGAGAAACTTCAGAGAAGTTTCCCACGGAGGAAGAGCTCCACAGCCACCGTGCAAGCTCGCCGGACCACCGTCTTCCACCGTTGCTCACACAAGAGCTCTCTCTTTCTGTTTTAGCTAGGGTTTCCTAAATGAGGCTCGAAGGGCTACAGTAACCGGGAGGAGGCTTATATAGCCCTCACAAGAGCTAGGGTTACAAAGCATCTCCAAGAGGTTAGCTGTTGGGGGCCCAATCCACAAGTGAACCAAGCAAGCCAAATCTGGCCCAATACAGCAAAAGGCCCAGATAACACCTAAGCTCGGAAATGAACCAAGTTATTAGATTATACATCATATATATACATAAGGGGTATTCACAATAAGTTAGCCACCAACTAGAGACATAAAAATGTCCAAGGGTAACTTCAACCTTATGTGATATCCAACCTTAGTATATTATATGTATAATCTAAACACTTAGCATAATAAACCTAAGATTACCAAAGTCCAAGTGCTCAATGTCCGAAAGTTAGCTAGCTATTACATGACAAGATTAATACAACAAATTGCCCTCTTAAGCTTGTCATCCAACACTCTCTTGCCTTCATAGGATCCTGGTTAGAGCTCCCGTCCGTCCTCGATTCCTGGTGCATTTAGGTGCTAAGGGGCATCCCAGATGTGCAGGGTATCCCTGCAATAAGCAAACTTGTCAGCAGTGACAATCTTAGTGCCAAAGTCAGAAGGGTTAAGCTCAGACTTAATCTTGCACACATTAAGCACTTTATGTTTAACCTTCTTCCTAATGTAATGGAATCTAACATCTATATGCTTTGTCCTCTCATGGTATAGAGGATCCTTACACAAATATAATGCAATTTGGTTATCAAGATACACAGTAGGGATATAAGTCTTCCTCTCAATCTCCCCAAGGAGACCCCTGAGCCAAATAGCTTCTTTAGCTGCTTCAGTAGCAGCCATGTACTCAGCTTCAGTGGAGGAGAGGGCTACAGTGGATTGTTGTTGAGATTTCCAGGACACACAGTTACCAGCCCAAGTAAAATAATAAGCAGTAGTAGATTTCCTATTATCTTTGTTCCCATCATAATCAGAATCTACATAGCCTATTAAGTTGTTTCTAGAGCTGTGTTCAGTATAAACCAAGCATTTTTGTTCAGTGCCACACAAGTATCTCAACAAGTATTTCATAGCATTCCAGTGAGGTTCACCAGGATTAGACATATATCTACTCAACACACTAATAGCAAAAGCAATATCAGGTCTAGTGCAAAGCATAGCATACATCACAGATCCAACAGCAACATCATAAGGCACTTTGCTTATTTTATCTTTCTCAGACTGGGAAGAGGGGCATTGTTTCTTAGACAACTCAAGGTGACCACCCAAAGGAACAACAGCAGATTTAGAGTTTGTCATTTGAAACCTTTCAAGGACTTTATGAACATATTCAGATTGGGAAAGCCACATCAGTTTTCTTTTCCTGTCTCTCTTGATTTTAATTCCTAGAATCTTCTGAGCTTGACCTAGATCTTTCATGTCAAAGTGCATTTTTAAGTCTCTTTTAACACCAGAGATGAGAATCTTAGAATTTGAAATTAAAAGAATGTCATCAACATACAGCAGCACATACAGAGGAGACTTAGAGCCAACACATTTGAAATAGAGACAGGTATCAAACTCACTTCTATGGAAACCAAGTTTAGACATGCATGAGTCAAATTTCAGATTCCACTGCATAGGTGATTGTTTTAAACCATAGATAGACTTCTTAAGTAAACACACATGCTCAGGTTTAAACTTATCAATGAAACCTTTTGGTTGTGACATGTAAATAGTTTCATCAAGATCACCATGTAGAAAGGCAGTTTTCACATCCATTTGCTCAAGTTCCCAATCATACACAGCAGCCATAGCAAGCATCAATCTCAAGGTTTTATATTTCACCACTGGAGCAAATATGTCATTATAGTCTATGCCCTCTTTTTGTGTAAACCCTTTAGCTACCAATCTAGCTTTAAACCTAGGAGGTTCATTAGAATTTGCACCTTCTTTAAACTTATAAATCCATCTACATTGAATAACCCTAGCTTTAGCAGGTTTCTTAACAAGATCCCAGGTGTCATTAGCTGTCATAGAACCTAATTCTTCACACATAGCCTTAATCCAGTTCTTAGCATCAGCACATTTCACAGCAAGCTCATAGGTTTCAGGCACAAATGGATTTATCACAATATCAGAAGCAAGCAAGCAATACTCAACAATATTGTTCAGGAATTTTTTGTTTGGGATTCTAACCCTAGGGGATCTATCTCTTGTTAATTGATAATCAGAGTTGTCATGCTGAGGAACAGAAATAAGCACACCAGAATCACCAACATCATCAGCACTAGACTCATGAAAAGAATTAGAAGAGGAAGGGTTAGAATGTAACTCCCTTTGCTGAACTCCCTCCCTTAATTGTTGAGCATTTAAACTTCCTGCATCACTGGAGTGCTCAGAAGCACTTTTGGAGGCAACTGACTCCAAGTTTTCATTTGGTTCAGTCCCTTCTTGGAAGGGTTGAGATGAAGATCCTGCACTTGCCACACCAGGAGAGTATTGACCAACATCAAACTCTTCTTCATCATTGCCAGCAGGCAAGTCATTCTGAGTACAGAAGTGCCCAAGAGATGTAGCATCTTCTCCTGTACTCACATTGGTACCTGCAAAAGAAGGTGTTAGTACTGATTTAAAAGAAAATTCAAGCTCATTAAAGGTAACACTCCTAGAGATGATGACCTTATAACCATGAGGTTGAATAAGGAGGATTTTGTATCCTTTAACACCATCAGGATAACCCAACATGACTCCCTTTTGAGCTCTAGGGTGCAGCTTACCCTGACTTACATGTGGATAAGCTGCACACCCAAATGGCCTAAGGTAAGTCATATTGGGTTTCTTTCCAGTCCACATCTCTTGTGGTGTTTTGAAATTCACCACAGAAGATGGGGATCTGTTCACAAGGTAGGCTGCAGTGGTTATAGCCTCCCCCCACAGAGAGTGTTTTAAACCAGAACTAACTAACATGCACCTAGTTTTCTCAAGCAATGTTCTATTCATCCTTTCTGCAGCACCATTTTGTTGTGGAGTACCAAGAACAGTGAGATGTCTTTTAATTCCATGTTCTTTACACAAGTTGTCAAACTCAGCATTGCAATACTCAAGCCCATTATCAGTTCTAAGACACTTTATCTTTTTACCATTTTGATTCTCCACTAAGTTTTTCCAGGTGATAAAAGTTTGACATGCTTCATTTTTTGATCTCAAAAGATAAAGCCAAACCTTTCTAGAAAAATGATCAACAAAAGTAATAAAGTATCTCTTACCTCCAATGGTTTCTACCTGTGCAGGCCCCCAAAGATCAGAGTGGATGTACTCTAGGGGCCTCTCAGCAACATAAGTAGAATTGCTAAAAACATGCTTAACCTTTTTACCAAACACACGCGTTTCACAGAAGTCAAGGTTAAGAGGTTTATGATCTATCAAGCCATGTTTAAATAAGTAATGCATGCCATTGTTACCAATATGACCAAGCCTATTATGCAACAATTTAGTTTGATCTAAGTCCATAGAGCCACCAGTACTAGTCACATTTGCTTCATATGAGGTCACTACAAAGTAGAGACCCCCCTTTTTAATGCTCCTAATAATGGTGGTTCCATCTTTAATGACATCTCTAACACCATTTTTAACTTGAAAAACACAACCAAGATCATCAAAGACAGACTCAGAGAGAAGTCTCCTCCTAAGTTGTGGAACCCACATAACCTTTTGGAGGAGTCTTACCTTACCATCAAACATGCACATAGGCACACTACCAATACCTTTGATTTCAAGGGAAGTGTGGTCACCTAATTTGACCTCACCTCCATTGAACACCCGCAGATTACTAAAATCAGACTTGTTAGGAGTTGAATGCACAGTACAACCTGAATCTAAGATCCAGGAATCATCAGAGAATTGATAGTGATCAGCAACAAGTAATTCACATGGATATTGAGACTCAAGCACAGCAGCAGATTGATTTTGACTTTTATCTGCTTCATCTCTTTGTTTCTTATGACATTCCTTTATATAATGACCATATATACCACAGTAATGACACTTTCTGTTCTTTTTATCAGAATTTGATGAAGCAGCAGGTTTATCATTATCCTCAGATTTCTTATCTTTTCCCTTATTCTTGTTTTTCTTCCCTTTGCCCTTAACCATTAAAACCTCAGTTTTAGTCTCAGTTTTAGTGTTGGTGGAGTTACCATTGTCAGATATGTTCTTAAACACTTTAAGACTCTCATTCTTCTGCACAATAGATTCAAGAATTTTATCTTTAGTTATAGAATCCTGACGGTAGTGAATAACATCTTTTAACACATCAAACTGAGGAGGCAAAGAGTTCAACAACAAGATAGCCAAATATTCATCTTTTATAGCATCCTTTTTGTCACATCTTTCTAAATCCTGAGTCATCCTCAAAAATTTATCCAAATTTGACTGTAAAGACTGATTTGTGTCCATTTTAAAGTTAAATAGACGACACAAGATGGCAATTCGACTAGGCAGGGATTTAGTCAGGTAAAGATTTTCCAAAGTACCCCACAGATCTTTAGGGTTAGAAATACTTACAACCTGACGAGCCACGTCGTCAGACAGTCGTATGAAGATCTCTGAATGAGCAGTGTCATCCAAGTCCTTCTTGACTGCATCAGTGGCTCCATCTGGGTACTGCCCCAGTACAGTCTTCCAACACTTTTCCTTGATGAGTATGGCCTTAAGCTTAAGCTGCCATATGGAGAAATCAGAAGTACCATCGAATGGTTTGATTCTCATGCCATTATCCGCCATTTTAGTACCTGTAAAAACAGTGCACAGTTAGAGGTCGGAATAAGAAAAGCTCGAGAGGAAGACACACACAAACTAAAAACCCTAGAACACACAAGTACCTAGGAGATAACACACAGTAACCAAGGATTGAAGGGAGATCTAGAACTCTGGGAACACACAAGCACAGACACGTTTTTTTTTTTTTTTGATAGAGAAAACAAAAGGACAAACAGAAGCGGAAGCGAAGTGACAACGAGGATGCAAAGCGATTTCTGGATCCAAAACCCTAGATCGAAGACCTAGGAACCCAGATCCAGAGAACCATGCTCTGATACCAAATTGAAGTTTCGATTGTCGCCATAAACACACAAGTAAACGAAGATCGAAAAAGAACACAACGAGTTGTTTACGCAGTTCGGGTAAAACCCTACTCTGCGGGATCTCAAGAGGGGAGATCCGGTCCCAGAGTTCACTATGTTGCAAGAGAAGGTTACAAGCAAGCACTACGGACAGAGCACAAAGACTAGCAACCTAAGGAACCTCAAAACCGAGCAAGGAGAACAGAAACAAGAGTAAAAGGAAGAGATGCCCCCTGAAAAGGCAACCGAGAAACTTCAGAGAAGTTTCCCACGGAGGAAGAGCTCCACAACCACCGTGCAAGCTCGCCGGACCACCGTCTTCCACCGTCGCTCACACAAGAGCTCTCTCTTTCTGTTTTAGCTAGGGTTTCCTAAATGAGGCTCGAAGGGCTACAGTAACCGGGAGGAGGCTTATATAGCCCTCACAAGAGCTAGGGTTACAAAGCATCTCCAGGAGGTTAGCTGTTGGGGGCCCAATCCACAAGTGAACCAAGCAAGCCAAATCTGGCCCAATACAGCAAAAGGTCCAGATAACACCTAAGCTCGGAAATGAACCAAGTTATTAGATTATACATCATATATATACATAAGGGGTATTCACAATAAGTTAGCCACCAACTAGAGACATAAAAATGTCCAAGGGTAACTTCAACCTTATGTGATATCCAACCTTAGTATATTATATGTATAATCTAAACACTTAGCATAATAAACCTAAGATTACCAAAGTCCAAGTGCTCAATGTCCGAAAGTTAGCTAGCTATTACATGACAAGATTAATACAACATTTAATTGAAAATCTGTTGAGAGTCAGGGTTAGATTTTATGTATAAAAACTTGCTGAGTATATAAGGATAATGAATTTTCATTCTAAACCACAAAAGTAATGAGCTTTTATATATAAAATAGACTTATTTTTGTTGTTAGACTTTTTATCTCTTCGTATCTCAACACTATCCATTAATGACACCTCTTAAGCGTGACATTAAAACTGATCACAGATCCATGGCGTGTTGAATGGTGTAAGTTGGGGAACGTTGTTGGCGGTAGGGTTTCTGATAGCAAGGTATATGAAGGTGTTCAAATCGGCGGATCCAGCGTGGTTTTACTTGCACATAACGTGCCAATGCAGTGCCTACATTGTTGGTACTGCAGGCTGGGCTCTCGGCATTAAGCTCGGTAGTGACTCTGTGGGTATAACATATCACTCTCATCGTTATATTGGTATCGCCGTTTTCTGCCTTGCTACTCTCCAGGTATCATCACCCACTAATCCTACTATTCTCCTCCTCTAGCTTCTCTTTCAAACATCTAATCTAATTCTTCCATATATAAGATTTTATACTTGAGTAGTGGTTAGTAAGGTTTTTAGTCAGGATGTGGTGGTTACAGCAGTGGGACGGAGTTAGATGAAATGGACTCATTTGAATATGGGAGGCTTTTTAATTACTGCTTCATTTAGTGATGGATAAGTAGATCGTTGATGTATCACGTCATATAATCTGTCATGTGAAACGAAGATTTCTGATAATATCACGTGGAATGATTTTACTTCATAGTAATAGATAAAAAAAAAAAATTGGATTATGTCCTTAAAATATGCCAAGCTTGACTTTTAAAATAAAACAAGGATTGCTCATTGGTCAGGTGTTAGCTCTCCTGCTAAGGCCAAAAAAGGATCACAAGTACAGAAAGTATTGGAACGTGTACCACCACGGGATCGGCTACATAGTCATCATCCTCGGCATAATCAACGTCTTCAAGGGGATCAACATCCTACACCCGGATAACAAGTGGAAGACCATCTACATCGCCATCCTTGTCGTCCTCGCTTCCATCGCTGTTTTCTTGGAACTCATCACTTGGATCATTGTATTGAGGAGGAAGAAGGATGCTCGCTTCGATCACAAAACCACCGCCTATGGTGGTTAACCCAACGATAGGTACTCCTTCACCACCAGACCACAACCAGATGCTTAAAACTCGATTCGGTTGGATTTGATTTATTAGATGAGTTATGTACGGTTATATATTAAAGTGTTTGTGATATATATTTAAGTGTTAAGGTCTATAAACTTACTTTGCTGGTGTTAGTGAATGGTTACATTCTTCTGAACATACTAAAGACCTAAAATCTTCTTTCTGTAAGCAATGGCGTGCGCATCTTGTCTCACCTGACTGTCAACACGGCATAAATTTGCTCCAAATCTTCTCTCTGTAAGCAATGGCGGGAACTTGAACTCATGTCAATGTAAAAGCCAGAAAAACAAGACTGACAGAGTAGAGAATCCTGAATCCTAACATGTCAGCTGATGTATTCAAGTATTTATATACATCATCACAGACCTGTTGGCATTTTAATTTTATCGGGTGTTGTCATCGGATAAACAAGTCATTAACAGTGCAGCATGGTTCTTCTTCTTCATTTACAAGAGCAGGGAGTATATCTCAAGTCTAAAACAAGTTTTGTCGTTTTAGCAAGAAAGCAAATAAAGCTGTCTCGACAAGAGACCAAGGATGCCTTTAGCATGACGAGAATTAGATGATTCAGGCTACCATGTTAGCCTAGACAGTAAGCTTACCAGTCATAGATAGATCCTTCACCTATAGATAATAGATCACCATAGGCTGGAATGAGAGATCTAAGAATGAGTGACTACATCACCAAGATATTGCCAGAACTCTTCTAATTTGGATTGTGTCACAGGGAGTTCCAATGTCCACTGCAAAACAAGATTCAGGAAATCTTGACTAATTGTTGACAGCTTCATAAAACTTATATTTAGTTCATTCATTAACACTCAGAATATTTTCATTAATTTCAGTACTCCAATTCAAAGGCCAATGGGTTCTTTTGCAAAATAGAGGCAAATGGATGGAGAACAAAAATTTACAATTGATGAAGCAACCAAAAGTATTATTTCAGCATTACCTCTTTGAAAATGTCACTAAATGAAGCATCCTTGAAACCCTGTTACATACAGAGAGGTCATCAATCAATATGATGCGTTCTTTATTTGATAGGATTCCAGAAAGTGAGAATAATTTAAAAGCGGGAGTTACTAGCATAAATAAGGCATTGAACCTCTTGGTTAGTTATCCATGAATTTACTTTTTTAAGTGTGTTAGGCCTATCCGCCTTGGTGTTTTGGGATAATTTCCCCAGTTTAAATGTTCCCTATCTCCACTCAATCTAAAGAGGCTAGACCTCACTATCTCCTCTGATTTCTATGTGTTTGTGTATGATTGCTCTTAAATAGACCTAATCCATATTAAAGATATATCATAATCAAGTAAAAATAGTAAAATACCAATGCAGGGACACGAGTTAATCCCTAACTACATGAAAAAATTTTGCCTTGAACACCAATAGTGGGTGGCATCAAGAAAGAAAATTACCAACTTTCGAAACATATCAAGGGAAGCAACATTTGAATCTCCAATTTTAACACGGAAGGTGTGGATCTTGAGGGTTTCCACAGCATACGTCATCATCATCAAGACTGATTTCTTTCCAAGTCCTTTTCCACGACTATGCTAGCAAGATAACAATAGCAGAGTATTATTTAATAAAAATATAAAAGAAACATGAAAGTTCATTGATTATCCTGTCACTAATGGAACGATGATTGAAGGATAACTATCACCACAATGAATTCATGAACGGGAGATAAGAAGTAAACCAAACTAGACCCGACAACGACAGGGTATAATGATTGCCACTTAGTTCAGTACATATCACGGGAAACCCCCTGTGAGTGCAGCTGACTTGTGTTGAGACTTGAGATTAGCATGATCTCTTATGCTTGTCTGTGGATAGACATGACCAAACAATATTCTCAAGGGGAAACCCCTTAAGATAGCAAGATTGATGTGACTTCTAAAGGCGTTATACATTTTCACCGCAAGATTTGCAGAAGATCTACAGCTTTCAGTCCAGTGAAAAGCAAAGCTAACTGTCCATTGCATATTTCATTTGAACAATTTAAAAGTTATAGTTCTGAATACAGCCTAGTATGGAAGAAGCATGCTACGTAAAGCAAGAAAGTGAGGCAAGGCAACATATTCAAATTTTGGGGTAACAAATAGTGATGAAGGGTGAAGGAAATAGGCAGGCAAGCAAAAGGCTTAAAGATGGAAAACAACTTTCTATCTGAAATCTGGCAAAATAATATTGTAACTATTAATTCTTCTTTTAGCTTCTTATTAAGGTTGTAGAGCTACTCCTTCATCTCAAATAGTTTCTGTTGTCCAATATCATTACATGGTAGTTGGTACAAAAAAACTACAGAATTTGCTCAAACATAATATCTTTTTCCCTACCACAACACCATTTTCTGATTGTTGGAGCTTAAAGAATGATCTCCTAACATTTTCTAAATGAATACAATCAAAAGGCATGGTTGTGAAAAGATAAGACAAATTCCTGCATTGATGTAACATTTCATTACTCCCATACAACAACATTCATCTGAAATTCTTCTAAGTACAAGGAAAATCCACCCAGACAACAGCAACCTTAAACATTAACCACTTCTACTCCACCCCCTGAGTACTGAATACCACAAATTGTTGCAATACACAAGCTTCAACATGAGTAAATCATGAATAACTAAATCTAAGGAGGCAAACAATAAACTCAAACAGACACCACAACTGTACTTAAATCACAAGACATGTAGGGCAGGAGAAAGTACCTCTTAGGCTCAGCAATCATAATTTCAACCTCTGCCAGTTGAGGATCGTCCAAATCATTCAAGTAAATATTCACATCACCCACCATAGCTGCAAACAATGAATTGAAGGAAAAAAAAACACATCATTTCGGAATTTAACCACTTGCCAATCAAAGATGAAATTACCTTCAATGTGAGCTTGGCCATGTTTAAATCCCCCAACAATCAACTCTTTATCCAGAACAATGAAGGTGCGCTCTGCAAAACCCATCATCACAGCACTGATATTCAGCAAAATCAAATAAAAAAAAGATTCAATCTTTGAGTAGAGAGATGAATAGAAAAGGGAAAAGGGGTGAAGAAAGGGCTAACTAACTGTTAGGGTCTTGAGTCCAGGAGAGTTGCATATCATACTCCTCGTCAAGGGTAAGGGGCTCCGACCCGGTGACCTGGAGGAGAAACGGATCCTGCATCCATAAATGGTAGTTGGGGACGTGCTCCTTCATGTATGGAACCAGTATCACCTTCTCCCCTTCCAAACTTACTCCCATCTCTGGCCCTCACTTTACAGTCGGTCAAGTGGTCAACAGGAAACCCTTTCCTCCGCCGGAAAACAAAAATGATCGACGCCGGAGAGGAAACCAACTTGGATACCCTAAACCCTACATTTAGGTCTGGTTTGACGCTTATTTTTTTAAGGCGAAAATGCATAAAACGCCCTTGAATAAAGGTTGTTTGCAAATAACTACACTTTATTAAAAAAATTGCAAATAACCACCTATTATATACAAATTGGTTGAAACTAATCACTCATAACCACTTTTCTTGTTAAACATCACTTGAGTTAATAGGAAAAGACAATTATGCCCATAACTTTTTAATGTTTTAGATATTTATTTATAGTAGTCACAACCAAATCAAATTTTCAATCTAATGCCAAATAGAGAGAGGAGGATATGAGCGATCCCTCGAACAAGACCCGATTAACACCAAGAGGTTCCACCAGATGTCATCGTTGCTGGAGGCGATGAACAGCAAGAGGTAGAGCTGGCAAAATCCGACCCGAACCGGAAAACCCGGAACCGATTGTCTTGAATACCCGAAAACATAGTGAAGTATGTCACCCAAAAACCAATCCAGCCCGACCCATTTTGGACCCGAAATCCGAATAACCGATAATCGAAACTCACTCAAATCCGAATGAATCGAACCTGATTCAACCGAAACCCATTAAGATCCGAACCCGTTATAACCGAAATCCAAAATAACTCGAACTTAAAGATGCATTCTAGTAAAGTTTTAAAAATGAATATTGAAATGATCAAAACTTGAGACAATCCAAACCCGAAATAATCAAAATCCAAGACAACCGAAACTCAAAATAACTAAAATATGAGACTAGGGGTGGGCGCGGGACGGGACGGAGGTCGTCCCGCGTAATTTTTGCGGGACCGGGACGGGCCTTGTCCCTAAAAAAAAACTCAAAATTTTCATTTATATATTGCGATTCTCAAAGGTGTAATAAATATATATGTATAATTTTTTATATTAAACCGGGCGGGCCTTATCCCGTTGTTGCGGACGCGAGCCGGGCTAAGCCCGCTTAACGGGTTGGAAGTCGTGTCCAAGCCCGTCCGCGAATGCGGGTGCGGGTAGTCTGCGGGTACCCGCAAATCTAATCAATTTTTCTTATTAAAACTATACTACGTAATAGGTTATATATATTACAAATCAGTAGCCATTTTATATATGTAAATTATCTCGTGTAAAAACAGTAGTCATTTTAAATATGTAAGTTATATATATTACAAATCATATAGTTACTATTTTTACACAATTCAAAATGGCTACTATTTTTATTTTATTTTAAAAATGAATAATTAATATTATTTATTACACATATCTATATATATATATATATATACATATCTATATATGTATTAATTTTAATTCAAAATACTCTATATCCTAATATTATATATATAGTATTACATTATTATTATTATTATTATTATTATTATTATTATTATTATTATTATTATTATTATTATTATTATTATTATTATTATTATTATTATTATTATTATTATTATTATTATTATGTGTGTTCGGGACGGGACGGGATTTGCGGGATTCCGACGGGTCGTCCCGCGTCCCTTCCCGCATAAGTTTTGCGGGACGGGACCGGGATTTGCGAGATTTGTGCCCACCCTTACATGAGACAACTGAAATACGAAATAACCGAAGCCCTAGACAATCAAAACCTGAATAATCGAAATCCGATACATCGAAACCCGAACCCGACCCAACTGAATGAACAAATTATTAGAGATTGTCCGAAACTCGAATGACCCGAAACCCGACTAACCGAACCCGAACCTGACCCGACCTGCCCGATTGCCATTCATCAACCTTTTTGTTTAGAGTTGGAAAAAAGTTAAATAGATTTAACAAAGAAAAGTGGGTATGGGTGGTTATTTGCAACCAATTTGTGTATAATAGGTGATTATTTGTAATTTTTTAATAAAGGGTAATTATTTGCAAACAATCCTGAATAAATGATGGTTTTATGCATTTTCGCCTATTTGTTAAGCGGTTAAAATTATATTTGAGAGAATGAGAGATTTTTTTCAATAAGTAAAAATTTCAGAGATCACACAACTTAAAGCCAATGGACAAACAAATCGTACTACAACGAAAGCATAAACCAGAAAAAGGTGCAGCAATAGGTTGACCCTTCCGTATAAAAAGCGGAGAGTTGCATATCATACTCCTCATCAAGGGTAAGGGGCTCCGATCCGGTGACCTGGAGGAGAAACGGATCATGCATTCATAAATGGTAGTTGGGGACGTGCTCCTTCATGTATGGAATCAGTATCACCTTCTCCCCTTCCAAACTCACTCCCATCTCTCATCCTCGCTTTATAGGCGGTCAGGTGGTCAACAGGAAGCCCTTTCCTTCGTCGGAAAACAAAAATGATCGACGTCGGGCTAATTGTCAAGACACACTACAACGAAAGTACAAATCAGAAAAAAGTGCAGTAATAGGCTGACTTTACCATACAAAAAGCGGAGATAAGGCAGATTGAAGAACATCGAGTCATAGGCGCCGACGAAAAATCAAGTAAAGCACCACCATGGTAGCATCGCTGGCCAGCGATACAATGGGACTTTATCTCTTTTGAGCAGTGAAGACCAAGAAAGTACCTTCCGAAAACAGTGTCGTATTTAACTCACTACCACGACCCCAACCAAACCCGACTGGGGACGTCACAACTTCAACAAACTCGATACACACCTAAGGACCACCAAAAACATAGCACACGAAAGCCCAAACAAGCACCACCGAATGATGAAGGCATATCGCAAGGAGCTCATAAATTATATTCATCTATTTCAATATTTTCCAATGATTTCAAACTATCTATATCTATATCTATACTATACTTTAAAACAGAAGCACTTTGTACATGTGTCGCCCTCCCCTTATGTTTAGCAATTTCACCCAATCACCATTATTCTACCTATTCCCTTTTTTTTAATCTTTAATATTTGTGCCTAAATTTTTTTGGTTTCCAGCTTTTTAAATGGCCAAGCCCATCTCCTCTTTAGATTAATGTCCAACACTACTTATGGTGTCTAAAACTCTCACCTAACCCTAAATCTGCACCTTTTCTTTTACCCTTCGCCTCTCTCTATCTCATTATGAGAATCTCAGCTATTTTCCATGACGGTAATTAGATTTTATTGTCCATATGTTTTGTCTTTACAACCGATGATACTCCTCCGAACGCCAACCTCGCCAACCAATCCTGACGTGGAAGCTCTTCCATGGAAGGGGAGCTATACTGGTGCAACTCAAGTGCAAAAAATTGCTTCTATATTCGGTGAGATTTTTCTATCGTTAACTAATCTACATACATGTACATTCCCTTCATAGATCTTCTAGATTTGTATCAACTTCTATCTTTGGGTGTGAATATATAACCTAAGTATACACTTTCCATTTTCCTTAATATTTTGGATAATTTTCCAACGGGGCCATCGTCCATTTTGATAAATATTGTATATATATAGACTGAGTATCCTTAATTGAGATAATTTTAATTTTGGTTATTTTAATCACACAAATGGGTATACCTGGTTTATAGTTTGGATTTTCATGTCTATATTTTTAGTCATTTTCCATTCAATGAATATTTGTATTTTTATTATATATATATTCATTTCCATGTTTTTGAACAAAATTGTATAATTTTCATCTATAATGGGGTGACTATACTTATTGCATTGCTATCGATATTTATATTGGGTCATTTTAACACTATCATTCACGTCTACCCGTCTATCAACAATTCGTCTATCGATTGGTGAACTCCATGCTTTCTTACTCTCTCTTATGCCCACATGCCAACTATCTTTAGAGTTTATTGTGACTTACTCGAATTTACTTTATTTTATTGCGACTTAATCGAATTCACTTTCTTATTCAGGGATGACAATGGCGCAATAATTTACCAGGTTTGATGCTAATCCTGAATCCTCAATTATCAAAGTCAGGATAATGCGAATTTACTTAAGAACACTCCGTATCAACTATGCAAAGGCTCTATTAGAGATGGTTCTAATTGATGAGCATGTAGGTTTTGATCTATATATCCATTAATTTATATTGTCTAAATCTATGAACATATATATTATCCATTTATTCATCATGTGGGTTGAATGTATACTTTATTCTTTACTTTATAGGGAACTAGAATTGAGGCTATTGTCCACGAGAATTTACGTTCAAAGTTTTTATGTCATCTACATGAATTTTATACTGTTATCATGTCCAATTTTGGACTTGCCCCTCATGGTAAATCGCGTACCCCGACTTCTACTAGCTGTCAAAGGACCCCTTTGAGGGATAGTTCCAATTGTACTACTTCTTCCTCAATTTTCTGTGTAATTTTTTCCCCATCAATTTGCTTATCACATCCTCATTTACCCATTTGGGATTTAAATTACTTTATTCATATTTTTTTTTACTAATTTATCGTATTCCTCTTTATATTGCATAGCTACTTGAAGCCCACTTAACCCAACTTTTACATTTCAACGGAGGATTCCTATGACGGACATTTCTAATGGTGGTTCTTGAATTTTGTGATTTCATCTACCATCATCGCTTTTATTGGCATATCGCTCACTTCTCTTCAATTTTATTATAATTTTTCGATTCTTATGCCTTTACAACCCCATTTACATCTTCATTTGTGCTTTTAACTCATATTTCAACATGTTTTTCATGTTATAAATGTATATTTTAAAGTTGCTCATACTATTATATATTTATAGGTATATTTTATGTACTTTCTAATAACTTTCTTTCCCTTTACCTTCCAGTGACTCCAAAATCTCTTAACCCAAACTTCTACAATAGGCCAGGTCTTGATTGAGCAAGATAATGTGCTGGTTGAATTCCTACCATGCGCACATGAAGCCATTTGCATTTCTCCAACTCCCGCACCATCATTCCAGCCTTGTGAATCAGCAATCCAACAGGTCCCCTGAAACACTCTTAGCCAAGATGATGCTTGCTGGCAGTTAGGTGAATTCGTGGTATGTTTTTAAAATGTGAATTGGCATATCGTTTACTTTATATTTACGTTTTATTTTATTCTAATTGTTTATTATTTTTTATTTTAGTTGTTCTGGAGATATTGGTTGATGTAGTCCCACCACCTCTGATGTTCCCCTTAACATCAACCTATTCAATTAGACTTTATGATCATTTATCTATTTTGAATCCAACAAGAAACTTCGACTATAGTTTTGCATATAGTTTTTATCCTTTATTTTTTCAATTTACACTTACAATTTTGATCTTCAATCTCTTTTTATTTTAAGACGATTCTCCAAGTCGAACTTAGTTATTTCATAATACTATTATTGTCTCAATGCTATATTATATCATCTAACCTTTATCTGCAAACTATTATACATCAATCTCGTGCGGGTATTGTACTAGTTTGTTCTATTCGACAAGTCCATTATTTGGCCCATGGCTATAAACCATCCCAACAAATTGGATATATACATATATCAATATTAGACCATGGGCAATGGAGTACTGCACGAATCAATTGGAGTACGTGGCCAGCTCAACACATTTGGCGAGATGGAGAAGAGAGAGAAAGCAAAGCGTCAAGGGGAAGACGCTTGCAGTTCATTCGGCTCAAAATGGACTCATCCGCTTTTCCATATTTTTTGGCGAGATGAGGGTTGTAGAGTCGGGTTATATAACAATGACTATATAACTCGACTCTACAACCTTACACAACTAATGGGACTATTTGGAGGCACAAGGAGGGGGCTCGTGAATACCAGGGATCACCAAGCTTCGCGAGATTGGCAAATACAAGGCAAACCAAGCTGAAACGATACCAATATATTTACAATCGAAGAGCCAAGCTCCAATCGACCGCCTTGTTCACTCGATGTGTTTCACACAAAGAAGTTTTGATTCAATGAAAGACGTGAGTTCTCTACAATGATGGAAGCCCTACTTATAATCCTAAAGGGCTGAAATTAAAAGAAATAAATAAAATAAAAAGTTTCAAGATAAAACCCTAAATTACCTAAAATAACTTAAGTAACTTGCTCACCAATGAACTTACTAAAAATAGCTATAAAGAGTCATCAACACTTAGTAAAATCGGCACCTAGGTGAGACTAAGAGGAATCGACCATAACACTAAAAATAGAACAAAGATAAGTCTTCAATGACTCCTCTTAAAGTTGAACCGCACTTGAGAATAGGACATGGCTCACGAACATGAATGATTCTCGTTGAAGCTTCTTACCACGAGCTCGAGTCATAGATCCATCCCCAAGTATGATAGGTGTGTCCGGAGGTGTCTTGGATGGTCCCGCATCAGGTGATGTTCATTTGGATCCTTTTGGCAGTGACGTCGTGACGGTGCTCAAGCCGATCCTATTGGCAGTCTCGATGTTCAGGCTGATCATGTTGGCGGTCACAGTGTTCAAGTTGATCTTTTTAGTGGTGAAGGTAGTGGTGGTCGTGGTGGTGACGAAGATGCTTACACAGATATATGTTGATGCGGAGGATGGAACTTTCGGTGGAGGTCCCAAGATCACACCTCTGTTGAGAGATTATGGGATGCACATTGCAGTCGCGAGAAGGGAGGCCGAGAGAGCATTGACGCAAGCTTTACACTTGCATCAGCGCAGATCTATGGCATGCCATTTGGATACATTGTTGCACAACGACGGTCAAGAGACGTGGTTTCAACTAGTGCTTCATAGTGGACTCTAGTCCTTATGGGATTTTAATTTCATGGGATGGGGTCGACCATATCCTTACCTCAGCATTTATTGAGCATTGACATCCTTGTGCACCGATATTTTTGGTAATTTTTTTCATTTCATTATTTAATATTATATATATAATTGAAAAGTAATTTTGATGGGTTGGCACCATCACATTAATTGTAGTTTTCTCCTTTAATATATTCTATATTTTCTAACCAACGGGTTTATTTCATAACATTGAATTAATATATAATCTAAACCGGAAACGATATCTACACCGCTAATTTTTACTATTTCCACCGCTAATCACCGCATAGATATGCGGTGAGTTAATGACGGTCAGCGCACCTACCGCATATACATGCGGTGACTCACCGCATGTATATGCGGTGCTACCAACCGTATGGCGACTCACCGCATTAAGATGCGGTGAGTACCCCCGTTCCGTTCCAACCCCACCGCAGACCCATGCGGTGGTTATCGGATAACCAGATTTACGGGTAACTATTTGCAGGAGCGGAACGGGCCGATAGGGACCGATACACACCGCATGGGTATGCGGTATACGCCGACACTACGAATTTCTCGTATAATACAGGGACATCTGCGGTGATATATCCTACTACAGTGGAATTAACTTGTAATAAAAGTCGTGATCTGCGGTGATATATCCTACTACAGTGGAATTAACTTGTAATAAAAGTCGTGATCTGAAAAAACTCATACGTTGAATTCAAAAGAAAGATGATATTGCATCAGCATTGATTAAAATGAAAGTGCGATAAATATCATCGATGACGAAAATATGGAGTTCGAAAAATAGTTTGTGAAATGGAATAGACAAAGATACAACCCAATTGAACATATGAAGTTCGAAAAATGACACCAGAAAGTGGATAGTGCTAATACGGTAGGGGACGACCACCATCACGACGGCGGTAAGCTCAATATCGTGCAATCCTCGCTGCAAACTGCTCTTCCCAATCGTCGACCGTGCGATCGTGATGCCGTGTCCATGTGACGTAGACTGGAGGAAGAGGTGAACTAGGCAACAACCAAATCTGTGAATACAAGGTGAATATTGACATTAGAAAAGAGAAACAAAACATTAACAAATTAATGAATATGAAATACGAAACATACCGGAACGAAATGGTTGATGTTGCCGACTAAAGCTATTCCATCTAGCTCCTCAGAGGCCGGTACAGACGGGCCACCGGTGGCGTATAGAGGTAGGCACAACATAGGCATCATCTGTGACAAAATCACCAAAGGACGCTGGTGAAGCGTAGCAAACACCTCGCCCATGATCGGAATCTCCATCCAATACGTAGCATCATGACACGTGCTGAAATAGTTGACCCTCATGATGAGCTCATCTAAGGCAGGATAGTAATGGTACCGATCTGAATGCAGCTGCAACTCAACGGCCAACTCTCGTCGAACTCAAGGCCATGCGTCTTGTCCCAAGTTCAGAAGACAAGTAAAATACCTATACCCACAGTGACCATCACATGCAACATTTGTGACGGCTCGTACGAAAGTAATCATGAATTCGTCGATGTTGCCAGTGCCCCAATTGAAATCTACTCGAGGTAGATTCTGTGGTGGAAGCGTCGTAGGTGCTGGTGTTGGAATGTCACCTACAATATCTGGAGCTGGCTCCGACGCTGATCGACCTCGTCCACGTCCCCTTCCACGACCCCGTCCTCGTCCTCTGCCTACTCCTCGGCCCCTAGGAGGGTCGTCGATGGCAATGACGTTGGACCCAGTGGCCTCCTCATTACCTTCCACGTCATCTGTTTCGTTTGATGCCGGTTGACCCTAACCTCGACCTCGCCCTCGTGCGGATCCAGTGGTCGCCTGTCTATCTGCCCGACGTTGAGCCCGAGCACGCTCACGTTCCCAAGGTAGAGGGTTCGTCTGACAGGGGTGGCGAATCCTCGGTCTCCCGGGCGGTCTACGGTCCTCCGGGTCAGGGGTGGTCAACGGTGTATGGGAGGGACGATCCCCGTCGTTGAATGCCGACGCGATTCTCCAACGAGTATCCTCGTCCATAGCTCTACTCTGGAACAAACTGATCATGCGCGACATGTCCACATCAACTCTGCTGAGGGGAGTGTTATCCTGGACGTTGTCAACATGAGGCCTCTTGAAATCCAATTGCTTCCAAAAAATGTGAATCTGGGATGGTCTGATGGGTATCTGCGTGTCTCGACAAGCTTGCATGTCATGTGTGCATGGAAGACCGTAGACGTCCCGCCAGTATGCATCTCTGCATGGTTGCGAAGGTGGCTCAGCTTCCATCTTTGTGTAGATTTCGAACAACAGGTTGAAACAATCCTTCGACACAATATTCCGAATTCTATCGAAAATCCATAGGCCGTGGGAGTCTATAGGCCAGGTGTTGTTCGCTCTCCCCAATGTATTCTTGACCTCACTTATTTGATCCGCCATCATCAGTTCGATTGTGTTTATCACGTGAGTGAAATCACCGACCGCAGAGTTTAAGGTCTTTTTCAACACAGAATGAGCAGCCTCAACCCTACAAGATAAGTGAGACTCGCAGTTGAAGATCGTTATATGTAAACAAATTACGTGTATAATGAATTTTATAATGAAAACGTAGGTGCACCTGTTCGTCGTGGTCGTACCAAAATGTTGGATTGCGTCTGTCCATGCACGAACTATATTCTCCGAGTAATCTCGTAACCACGTCGCCTCCAAATACGGCATAAGCCCTTCGATATGCCCCCACTCTTCATGCATACCCCTCCTTCTAGCGGCGAAAGTTTCAACCGATCTGGATTGGAACAGGCCAACACATGCGTTCTTGAAACACCTAGCAACATCAAGATTCTTTGACTTTTGGAAAGCAGCTTCTTCGCATCGTCGGAGGACGTGCACTGTGCACAACATATGCGTGACATTGGGAAGAACTTCTCGTAGCGCCGCAATCAACCCCAACTCTCGATCAGTAACAGCAACGTTAGGAAGATTACCTCGCATGAGGTAAACGAGCTGCCCCAACGCCCAAATGTACGTATCTGTGTTCTCGTGCGACATGAAGCGGAACCCGATGACGAAGTTCTTCTTTGTGCAAGTAAATCCAACGAACTCACACAAAGGGATCCCGTACCTGCACAATGAAATATTTGAGTTCGCATACCCTGGTGGGAAGGGGTAAAAGAATAAGTGTAGATAGAAACGTACGCATTCGTCCGGTATGTACTGTCGACGAGGACGACGTATGGAAACATGGCTAGAAGATGGCGAGCGTCTGTATGGGCGATGAATAGATCTTGAAGCTTGTTGGGATCGTCAGGGGATCTCCTCGTAGAGTAGAAGTAACCCTTCTCCCGCAAAATGTAGAGTGCTTCCTGGGAGACTGTTCGATCTCCTCTCACTTCAGCTTTAAACTTTGCTCTCGCATTGTACACTTAGCGCCGCGATGTGAAGTTCAACTTCTGTCGTGCGTCAACTGTCATCTTCAATGTAGCTAAAATCGGTTTTGGTGGGGTACCAGCGACGGTAAGGGCCAACGTAGCGTCTCTTTCCTCTGTATCCATTCGTCCGACGTACGGGCGACCGTCTAATGCATCGGAGAGTTGATGGTTGTGCTTGCCATGAAGAACGTCCAGGCCCCATTCGCCCCGTTTGAACTCCACGCCAGACAATGCAAACGGACACCCCTCTATCTTCGAAACAGCTTTGCGCGTGTTCCCGCTTGCATCATCTCCTGCTACTCGCGGTCTCTTACGGGGAGTGTACTGGCCGTACTTCTCACATGCGAGGAATAGACTCCCACACCTTGTAGGAGTGCTCCCCCAAGAACGCTTGATTGTCAAAACCATATTAAGCTTTAATGTTGTGCCACGACAGTGTTGTAGGAGATCGTCGCGATTGGTCCACGTCTGGGATGTAGCAAATTCGGGAGTGTAACCGCGGTACTCCTGGTTACGGGCCTGATCGTCCTCACCGTCTTCCGGCATCGGATCAGCCTGCTCCTCCAATGGTAGCTGCCAACATGCAAACAGTACATATATATTACGTGACCCATTCATGGTTTCCGTCTGCTCTAATTCAGAACCTAATTTATTCCACTACATTTAAAAACCGGTACCTATATTTTGGTTTCCGTCTGCTCTAATTCAGAACTTCTCTGTCCACGTACATCCCTCTCATGACCCTCGGCAATCGGCACACCCTCCAAGTTCCTAGGTGTCGCTGATGGCGCCGCCTGCTGACTCCCAGTGATCGGCTCAGGCTCAGCGGTCCTCGGCGTCGACGATGGCGCCACATGCTGACTCCCAGACGTCCTCCCTACACCCGTAGATCCTACCGGGGTGAACGACGCAAAATCTATCTACCCAACGGCCCATGGCTCCTGGTCGCCCGCTCGAGCATGACTCGTATCTCCGAGCAGAGGTGCCGTGTCGTCATACGAGTTCAATTGTTCGCTCGCAAACGCAGTCCCAAAGTACTCCTGATAACCGTCATGCTGAATCTGCAACTTCTCATCCACTCTCTCAGCTCCAGTCTGCAACTGCTCATCCGTCTGTCGTGCTCGGTCCCCTCGTAGGTACTCTTCCATCATCTCAATACCCTGCTCGCCTTGTCTGGACTCTTCGGTCGACTGCACCACTGGGTCATCCGTGTGGTCAAACATCAACTCCATCTCAATCTGCATCAGACTCTGATATGTCTCTATAGACGACTGTGACGTGTGCCCCAAACCGTCACTCTGGTCAACACGTGACTGAGAAGATGGCCCAGTATCAGCTCCTACCGTCTCAGTATCCCTCTCCGGAGGATCCACTACATCCTCCAATGTCTGGCTCTCCCTGACGGCAACCTCGGTATCATCATCTACCGCGTCACTATCCGTCTCCATAGGAACTGGTACATCCTCCAACGTCTATCTCTCCCTAATGGCAGCTCTCCTAACAGATTGCAAAACCACCCTCTCTCCTAACCCTCTCGATAACGTGGACTGTGTAAATTAAAATATATTTGTCAGAATCCTATCGCTCGATTACAATACTATATCGTATGACTGTCTAAATGTGGCAAGATTTTCATAAGGTTTATTAACGATTTCATCTTAATACTAACAATTTCTAAGAAAACATAAATATATACTTATTCGATTTCAATTTCCCTACACCTAGTATTTGACAGAATCCTATGGCTCGAATACGATACTATATCGTATGATTGACTAAATGTTGCAAGATTTTCCAAAGGTTTATTAATGATTTCAACCTAATACTATCAATTCCTAAGAAAACAGAAATATATACTTATTCGATTTCAATTTCTCTACACCTAGTAACGATTTTAACATACCTTAGGCTGAGGATGTGTCTGAGTCTGTGGTTGTTGCTCAGTCTGTGTCTCAAGCTGTGGCGGTACATCTATCGTCCTCCTCCTCTGTATAGTGGGTTTCGGTTACATTACATATAGCAATTAAATGTTAACACTATCTCCTTCAGCTTAAAAAATAAAGCAAATTGATTTTTATAAACATTAAATGTTACCTGTAACGGATGTCTCCGAAAAGGACTGACACCATCAGCCGCATCTTTTCCACGATTGTCTTTCACCATCTCAAAACTCGGGTACAAAGTTGTGGTAGAAATAGGGACGGGGAATCGACGGAACCAAAAGTCGGGCTCGGAAAGAAAGGAATCGGAGAAGAGTCGGATGGTGTGTCGGAGAACTGGGCCCCCCACGCCTATTTATAATGGCCCCCCACAACGGTAAAAAAGCTACCGCACAACGGTAAAAAATCTACCGCATGGAGATGCGGTGGATTCTTACCCAAATTTTAAATATTTTTAAAAACCACCGCATGGGTATGCGGTGGGTTTCGGATAACTTCGATCTAACCGGTTTCTTGTATAACGAACTCCGTTTTAACCTAACCCACTGCATGTACATGCGGTGGGTGGTTATACGGTCAACGGACTCACCGCATGTACATGCGGTATGTCAGGCTAAAATTTGATTAAGTTACCGCATAGGGATGCGGTGGATTTGCGGTGTAAATAGTAAAAATTAGCGATGTAGATATCATCCCCCAATCTAAACCTACATGTAAAGTTTCATATACTATACTCCATCCGTTAAGAAAAACATGTCGTTTTAGGAGTAAAATCTTGTTAAGAAAAACATGTCGTTTTAGATATTTTGGTGTTCACTTTCTAAAATTACCCTTGTAATGATTAGGGAATTGTTAGTTGTAGTTTTCAATAAAGTGGAAAATTAAAGTAATAATTAGGGGTATAAGTGTATTTTTGTTTGCTTTTATTTGCTTTCTTAAAAAATGTGCAAATGTCTAAAACGACATGTTTTAATTAACGGAGGGAGTATTAAATTAAAAGCGTAGGAATATCACATGTTAATATGTTATATTTTGATTTTTTCTCTCATTCATCTAGGCGATTTCATAAAATTATCTTTAGTTAAATCTTTTAAATATTGTTACAATGATATTATTATTATTATTATTAGAATTTACCGAGAATTAGTGGGAAGTCGAGAAACAATTTGGGCCCCCGCTCCTTTAGCAATAGAAAACCACCCTAGTGAAAACATGAGCCGCCTTTCGAGCCCCAATATCTTGAGCTTGAGAGAATTTCTGGATCCTTTTTAGAAGGGCTCTGGCGTCTGACTCAAGTTCCCCAACCGCGGAGAAAGAGAAGGGCAAGAAACCATAACCAATGGTTTTACACTTGGCTAGATACTTGACCCCTTATGACAAGCCGCCTCGATCACAACATGCCCTAGAACAAAATCAGCCATCCCAGATTGCGTCAAAGGGGATGATCCTGTCAGGTCAACACAAACATCCATCCCTTCATCCCACGCGTAAAGAAGCATGTTCGCAGGTCGGGGGGGGGGCTTCCCGTCTCCCCCACACAAGCCAATATCAACCTCTTTACCAACTGAGATCCCATAACGACAACAAACATTTATCAAAGTGTCACGGACAACATCATGACGATGTTTAATCCCCACAATGTCTGCACATGAAACAACCTGATCTCCAAAAATGTCTCCCTCAAAAACCCTGGAGCAAGCAGAACATGGCTCTGAAATGGAAAATAAAGGGATGCCCAATCGATAGCACAAAACACAACGATATGTCTTACCATTCATAGTTTGGCCCAACTCTGAGATTGGGACAGCCCTAAGCCAGTCAGTAGCATGATCTCCACGCTGAGAACTCCACAAAGCCGGCCATCTGACACGGTGACAAGGAAAAAGTATTCTCTACATCTTTCGTAATCCATGTGAAATATATGTCTACCAGTTTCTTCATGAGTTTGGGGCTAACGATCTCACTTGGATTACTCAGAATATCATAGCCTACCTTTGTGTTGAAGACACGCACATCATCATTGAAGGCATATCCAGATGTCGTGACATTAGTATGTTGGAGAAGCTTAATCTGCAGGCCACCAGAATGCAAACGCGAAGCCAAAAAAAAAAAAAAAAGGGAGCGTCACCTGCTGAATAAACCCCAAGGCCCCCAAACCTGAAAGGCAATGTGGCGAGCCTCCATTGCCAATTGCCAAAACCTGGGCCAGAAGCAGTGATAATACGTTCCAGGGAACGTCGAAGAGTTAGATCAAACTTAAGCTGAGCAGACTCGAAGGCACGAGGTGGGCATGTATGCAGAGCAAAATAAATTTTAGAAACCCCGGTACAAGCACGCAACAACAATAACTCACATTGCGGGTCAGCAATCTTAGCAACCGCATCCACAAGTGCGACCGTCTTGTCCACTCTCTTCATCACAAGCTCGCTATTGAACACCGAATTAACACTGACGGGTCCACCAAGAAGCTTCTTTATCTATGAGATCATTTTGAAATATCTATATCTATATCTATATATTTATATACACGTCTTCTTTAAATGAGAACCATTTTTCTAACAAAAAAAAATGAGAACCGTTTTTTATGAGGTGTTATCATCCGTTCACCACATTAAATATAGGTTTTTTAACTAATCAAATTATACCTTTCTAATCTTATAGTAACTTTTATTACTATTGTATTTAATTTTGTAATATTATTTTGTTATATTAATATGATTTTATTAAAAAAAAACACACAATGGGACGGGGCTTTACTAATTAAGTTTAAAGTAAAAGTAAACTCTCATGTGTCTTAGTTAAACAAAATTGTTATAGATATAGATAGATAGATATCTAATCAGTTGAATATCATCATGGGTTTTGTAACACGTTAAAAAGTAAACTCTCATGTGTCTTAGTTACACAATGGGACGGAGTATTGAGTTAGAGATTTTTAAAATGATGTATAAGCTAATTCAATATGAAATATATTAACGATTTATCTTATACCCTTGGGGCATATGATAAAGTAAAAGTAAACTCTCATGTGTCTTAGTTACACAATGGGACGGAGTATTGAGTTAGAGATTTTTAAAATGATGTATAAGATAATTCAATATGAAATATATTAACGATTTATCTTATACCCTTGGGGCATATGATAATAGCACTAATTTGGAAAATTTTATTAAATTTTAATAAGTTTAGTTTTTTTTTAAAAAAAAAATAGATTCCATGGCCGCTTGCTTTTTTTTGGTAGGAAATATTTCTCAATTTAGGGTCTTATCCATATGTCTTAGGGTATAGGATAGAAAAACCGATATATTAAATATAAAATTAAGTTTAGAGTAAAAGTAAACTCTCATGTGTCTTAGTTCAAACAAAATATATAGCATAGTTGTCAGCATTGGCTCAAAAATCAAAATATTTAAGCTACACATTTGAATTTCTACATCAATTTTTGTAGGTATTAAAGGGGAAAAAGCCACCTTCATACACTTTTGCTCTCTCTCTTTTGCTTTCAAGTTTCAACAACTTCATAATATGAACTTTAGGATTAAAACTGTACCAACAACCATCCATTCAGAGGGTCTTTCCTTTCAAGTCTGCACCCCTTTCCTCTTCCTCAATAACCTAATTTCAGTGCCTAGTTGGACCACTAATCAGCTTTAACTTAATAATAATAATGAGATTAAGCTTAGCCAAAACAAACAATCCTTGACAGATTGTTGTCCTTATCAGTCCTAGTTGTAACCCCTAATCTTTTAATTAAGACCCACTTATCTTCAGTGAATGTGACCCCTCCAACCAAATCCATCCATAAACTGATAAAACTTGCACTGAATTGAGATTCTGAGTCACAAGCAAAGGGGGTGTGATAAGGCTAAGGGGACCATGGAAACATTTCAATTCCCTTGAGATCACAACTTCAATTCCTTAGGGTCCACTTCAGATTTCCTATACAACATGACACTGTATCTCTTAGATAAAGAATAATCTCTGTCATCCACACAAGACACAGAGAACAAGATGAGAACAAAGGGACTCCATTGTATTATTGCTTTCACAATTCGCACTTCCACGTGACATTAAGGTTTACAGATAACGCTTCCTTGCCCACACAGGAAAGGTGAAGACAGGCACTAACAAAAGAAATTGCTTGTATTCATTGGTTGCATTATCTTAATCACGGGTCTACCATATTATATAATAACCGCGAGAGGGCGGAGAGATAAGTATACTACATTGTAATAGGTGTAGTGATGCTGACAGAGATGATAACGAACGTTAAAACAAATCAAGAATCTGATTACATCTTAACCACTAAACTTCGAAGGCAGATATGGTCAATGTTTAGACCTTAAAGGACTTGGTCTCTGCCAGTCTGCCTGGGTTAAAGTTAAACCCCTCTTTCACATTTACTCTATCTTCCTCCTCCAAACTAACTTAAGCTCTATCTGTCTCTATCGTAATTTTTTATCTTCTTTGTTGTTAACAGTTTGATTTCTGTACCTCATTTTTCTCAGCAATTCTCTTGTTGCAATGGAGAATGAATACCTGGTTATATACCCTTAATCTTATCCCTATAGATAGCCCTCTAAACTCCCTCCTGCCCTTAACTATGTGACGGTTGATATGCTGTTGGCTCTCGAGTTTGCGAATGGACTCTCTGGGAGATCAAGTCCTAGGCCACTGTGCAAAAAAAAAAGCAACAGAAATGACTGTCATTAAGATATAGAACTGATTTCAAAAATGATCAAAGTGAACTCTATACTAGTAGAATTTGTACCCTTCCTGGTCGTTGTGCGCGCTACTTGTGCACCTGTCTCTTTCTTCACTGGTGGATTCATCTTTCAGAACATCTAGCAGGAAACTAAGCCTTTCAGCAGTTGGGAACTCCATCTGTTCACCGTAAGCTGCAGTTGCACGACATTATTAAGGGAACCAAGAAAAACCAGTAAATAGTTGATGCTTATAAACTGTTGACTGCAAGAATCAATGTCAGTGTTGATCATTCATTTCCTGTTGGCTTGAAGATAGATTCAATACAAACCTTCGTCATTAATATTTAACCCAGCTGTGGAGTAGCCAGTGCTGTGGCCAATAGCCAGATGCTGTGGTACTGACTGAAATTCCGAGAGCCTTCCAAGCTGCAGCTCCTGTTCCTGCTCGACAAAGTGCTTCCTAACAAGCTTTCCACCATTACAAAATCTCGGTGCTGAATCTAAGATGTGCAGAAAAGTAACAAATGGTTCACCATTTAGTCAAGTGAAGTCATAGAGAAATCAACAAAGATTCTTTTGTTTACGAGCAGGTCATCAAGTGCTTACTAGTTGGGATGTTTAGGTCTCCATCAACAAATTGCATGTTGGAGTATGCAGCGTGCTTTCTTTCTGCGTTTTTCCTATAAAATCATACAAGTTTATGGATTATGATCAAGCCATAATCAGAAGTTCAAGTTGCTAGGAAACAATTTTAGGGATTATCTTCGAATACAGATAAGCATATTTTGAAGATCTTTTTAGGAAATAAAGTATGGTGTGTAAACAATGATCATGGAAACCATTTGAGCCAAAGATAAGCACTTTACAATGGTAAAGCAGACAGGCCAGCTGGAGTTCTCTACCTACAAATGTCATAAAAGTTGGCTAATCGGAGAGGATTGAACAATATATTTACAGATAATCTAGCATGGCATTATTGCAAGTAGATATTACTCATCAATGGCAATGAGTTGTACTCATAATCTCATCCATGAGACAAGTTTCATAGTTTGACAGTACAACAAAGGTCTTACCTTTCAGCAATCCGCAACTTTTCCCTGTATGGTTTGACAAGAACCCGAGCACCACAAATGAAATGAGGATTTCCCTTGGCCAGAATCTTTCTCACAGTCTCCGGGAAAAGGAAGGTGACAAACCCGAACATTCGCTTCTGTTGGCATGGTATCCTAACGTCGTGGACAGGACCAAACCCACTGCAATAACAAAAATGACAGATTATTACATAAAGTTAAAACACAAATCAAGATTCTAAAAGGAGTTGGTAGGAGATCAATCCAAATCATGCTTCATATTCTTTCATAGCAACTCCTTACTTGAAATAGTTAGACACCTCTTGCTCGGTAAACACGCTTTCAGCTGGAAATGTAAGGTAAATTTGCCGCGCTCCAATAGGTACACAACCATGCTCGGTTTGCTCATTCGAGTAGTCCAAGTACTTGGGAAGATCTTCAGCCAAAATTACCGAATGCTGGCCATGAGCCCTGCAGAACAAAGAGATTACACATTTATTTAATTTCTATGTCACATTGTCAATCATGGACAAATGAGAAACTCATAATCCAAATACCTTTCTATTATACGAATGTTGGGCCTCAATCGAGCTAGAAGCTTGGTGAGGCTATAGCCTGCCCTGCCATGTCTCTGGCTCTCAGTGAGATATCCTTCAGCCTGAAGGGTCCTACCATACTTGTCATAGTACAGCATTGGTAGCAAAGCAATCGAAACGGGTGCCCCATTTCTCAATCTCAAGAGCTCAGTGAGCTCCAACTCAAGCTTCTCAAGTGACCTTGGTGAGAACAACGGATCCTCATTGAAACCCTCATTGGGGTTCCCATGAAGGTACCTGCAGCTGCTGCCATGCTTGCAGAACCCCTTGGTAAAGTAATGGCAAACCTTAGATGGCAATTCGGATAGGCCAGAGCCTGAGAGAGGAAATCTCGGGGAGTATCGGTTTCCAAAAGGAAAGTCTACTTGATCATCTAAAGACAGTAGCTGCATTTGGTTCTGAAGCTGAAGATAATACTCTTGGGGGACCGGATCAGCATAGGATTGGTTGTGAAACTCGCTGTTCGGATCTGGGTTTCGTGCTTGGGAAGTCCAACTGCTGAATTGGGTTGAAAGGTTTGCTGCAGGAGGGGCATTTGTTGGGAATGATGGCTGGTTTGTAGGGAACAAGCCGAGCTCGATTTTCACCTTGTTAATGATGGAATGGATCACATTATCAGGGGTGAAGGCTAAACGGATCATTTCCCGGTCACCATTGTCGATATGTAAGAGCAAGTATCCTACTATCTTGTTGGCAAATTCAGGCTCTAGCTTTTTTATTCTGTTGAAGACAATCTTGGTGGACTCTGAGAAATCCATCTTTCAAGTTTGAATTTCTTACTTGTTCTGTCAATAGCAGCAAGAGTTGATTATGTTAGTAAAGATTTATAAATGCATTTTATAAATGCAATAAAAATTGTCAATGCCAATTGCTAATGAAATTGGGGTAAGAGGAAGAACAGACATTAGTTCAATTGTTTTCATGAATTTGTTTTAAATTGTTAGATCAAGAACTACGTAATAAAATTAAGCAAATGTAGAAAAAATCAATTAAAGAAAGACAATTTCCTCATAAGAAACACACACGCACAAAAGATTAGAATTGCAATCATGAAATACAGAATTGTAATCAAATTAGGGCCAAATCAGAAGATGAAATTGGAGAAGTAAAAGCAGAAAGAAAGAGCAATTCCCACCTAAACAGCCATAGATTTAGCCATAGATTTAGATTCAAAGGACAAGAGAAATGGGGATAAGAACCAACCAAAATCAACACAGAACCCACAAAAAATGGGTATCTTCCCAACATTTTGAAGCAACCCATATTAAAAAAACAGTTCAAAAGCTTCAAAAACACACAACTGCCCACCAATGGCCGAAAACCACCAAAAAAGAAATTTAAATTGAATCTTGGGGAGAGTTCTGAAGTGCCCACCAACTGAAACACAGAGAGGAAGCGCCCAATGCAACAGTCAATTGAGGAGGAAGCAGCACTCAATCTCGAGCTCTTCCATGGCAGAGTTATCTGTTTGTTCGCCGCCTCTTGTGTGCTGTGGTGGGGAGCTGAGTTGGACTTTAAATGGGGTTTCAGAACATCTCTTCAATGGCGGAAAGAAGAGGATGAAATTTGGGAGAGGAGATTGGGGTTAATTTTGAAGGGAGAGGCGCCCATTTTGTCTTTTTATTTCAAAAAACAACACCAACAATCTCTCCCCCCATCCCAACCGCATTGACCACTCCAATCATTTTCGGCACTGTTAAAACATCCCAATAAAAAAATAAAAATAAAAAACTCGTATATTTTGTAATTTATTTATTTGAATTTTAAATTGAGAAAAAATCGCACAACCGCCCTCAGTACTCAATAGTCTCAATATATCCATTTTTTCATATTCGCCTACAGTAGGGTACGTTTTCGCTTATTTATATTGCACATTTTTCTTTTTTTTTATTGTATGTTTTGATTATATCTTATCTCAAATCCTAACTTAATAAAAAAAAATTTATTTTTTTCATACAACTATCATTTATTTTCAAATTACAAAGAATTGCATGTTATATTGGTTTTGTCAAAAAAGTCATCACCCTCTCTCTATTTGAGGAAATTTGATGAAATGAACATTTAACCATTTTTGTTTAGGTAGTTAGCCCCCTTAATTTTTTTATTAGACACAACCAACCCATCTAATTTTTTTTAACCGAATGACTCCTTCCTCCCATCTTCTTCCTCGGAGCTCACCGGATCTGGAGCCAACCAAGCCGGAGCCGCCCTCGCAGCTCACCGGATCTGGAGCCGACGAAGCTGGAGCCGCCATCGGAGCTCACCGGATCTGGATTTTTCGACCCCCCTCCCATGGCGGCTGGGTTTGTAGCGAGGCTCGGTGGGGGCGGAGGGACTCGGATCTGGGGTGGCGGCGGTCGGCGAGGGCTGCTGGGACTCGGATCTGCCGGACGCGTGGGTGGCCGCGCATCTCTGCAAATTGTCCAACGGGGAAGAAAGGGTTGCCTTAATGCCTTGTAATTTCTAATAAATCACGAAAACGGCCCGAACTTTTTAAAAATTACAGATTGGCCCTATATTTTATATAAATACATAAAGCGGCCTAAAACTTTCAGGGATGCATATTTTGCCCTTGTGAAGTATTCACATATCCTGAAGGTAATATGTAACCCCCGAAGTGGTTGGCCCTATATTTTATTGATTCCGCATTATATTACTTACATTGATGCATTTTTTTAGTTGATGACATGTTATAATAGGTGTTTTTACGTATACAACCAATATTAATGTCGTAGTTTCAAAGACTTTGTATTTTTATATGTGCAATAAGGTGACAATATTTTGATTCCACGTTTTAAGCTCTTATGTCATCAATTATATAAAATTGTCACCATAAATAATTGTGATTAATGAAGCGTAATAACAAATGTCATCCATGAATAAAAATTTAATGAATATGTCAACACAAGTGATTGCATCAATGAAGTGTAATCACAAACGTGTCATCAGTGAATGAAAGTATAATCGATGAAAATAAATCGATATACAATTGATTAAATTAAAAACATGTGGCATCAATCGATTTGATTAAAAAAAATGGCATCAAATAATTACATTATAAAAATGAGATCAAAATACCATTTTGAAAAATTTGTATCACATTAAAGAAAAAAAATGTCATCAAAATACTACTTTGAAAAAATATTATCAAAAATATGACATCACGGTAAAAAAAAATATCATCAAAAAATTGACATAAAAAAAAAGTGGCATCTGACGTTAATAGTAAAAAAAATGGCATCAATGATCAACGTGACATTATTGTAAACAAAAAATGTCATCAATGTTTAAAAAAAGTGACATTAAAAAAGTGTCATCCAATCATTAATATCATCAAAAATATGGCATCACGGTAAAAAAAATATCATCAAAAAATTGACATAAAAAAAAGTGGCATCTGACGTTAACAGTAAAAAAAATGGCATCAATGATCAACGTGACATTACTGTAAACAAAAAATGTCATCAATGTTTAAAAAAAGTGACATTAAAAAAGTGTCATCCAATCATTTCATTAGAAAAGTGGCATCAAAGTGAAAATAAAATATAGTAAAATTTTGGCATCAAAACGGTAAAATATGGCATCACTAAAAAAAAAATTGGCATCAAAATGGGTTGGTTAACGTTGACCGGTCAATGGTCAAACGGTTGACCATTGACCAACCCACCCCTATTGGGAAGGGGTCTAGGGCAAAACTAATTAAATTGATTTAGGGGCTAAGTGCCTAATTGAATATTCAAAAAAGGCCCTCTACCAAAATCACCCTTTCTATTTCCCATGCGTAAAATCCATTTTATAGTCCCTAATTTTTTAACAAAAATATTTAAATGGTTATCTGACCTTTATTTTTATTCATTAAAATCCCTAAACTTTAAAATGTTGTACACATTTATGATTTAGTCCTTCCATTAGTAAATTCATTAAAAAAAAATGATTATAGAACAAAATGATTAAAGAACAAATCTTATATATAATGCCTTAAAAAAATTTGTTATTAAAAAAACTCTATTATATACAATTCTTTAAAAACTGTCAGTTAAACAATGACATTTTAGTTATTGACACAAAGTGTCACCGGGAAAAAAAATCTAAATGTTGATACTTCAATTGAATGAATTATATTATATAAGGTGCTTTTCTTTTGTAAAAAATTATTAAAAAGTTTGTTGTTAAAAAAACAAACTCCATTGTATAAGGTTTAAAACAAACTCTATAAAGCAAACGTGTTCGAGATTTTAACCTTTTGAGCTTAGAACCGTTGTCAAAGCTCTTTTCCAAGCTTAAATGTATGACAGGTTGAACATCGAGTATTTTTTTTAAACCCATTGAAAATTGACTTTCATAACCATTATAGATTTTCACACCATGTATGTGAAACGACTTGTAAAAATTGAATGATTTATGCTTTCACTCATTTTAATGTCGTGTGTAATTTAATCGGAGCCCAATTCTTCTAATTTGTTCTCTAATAGACTATTTTTTAGATATTTTTTTATTTTTGCTATTTGTTATTCCTATTATATTTAATATTGAAACCTAATTTTCATCAACATAATATATTTTACACCATCCTTGTGAATTTGGCTGAATAAAATGAATGATTTGTGTTTTTACTCGTTTTAAGGTTGTGTGTAGTTTCATGGGGATCCAATTATTCTAAATTGATCTATAATAGACGATTTATTTTTAGATGTTATAACTTTTTTATTTTTTTTTATTATTCTTATTGTATTTAATATTGAAACCTTATTTTACTCGTCATAATATATTTCACACCATCTTTAAGGAATGAGCTAAGGAAGATCATAATAGAAGGCGATAATCAAGAATTAATCCGAGCAATAACAAAAGGGGATGGCATCAGATGGGACATAATGCGTCAAGTAGAGAGTATCAACATCATGAGATCAGAATTTGAGCATGTAGAGTATAGACATATCTTTAGAGAATCAAACAAGTTGCAGATTATATAGCTAGGAAAAATATCATCAGTAATAGATCAACAATCCCTTTTCATAGGTACCTTTGTACCATCATCCGTCAAGATAATCCAGGAGCGAGATTACAGTTTATGTAACAACTCCTATTGTTTACCTACTGTAAAAAAGAAGTTATATTGATATACTGTAGAAGAAATATTTCCTACATGCGCCTTATGCACGGGCCTAAAACTAGAATCTTTCATTCTTACAACAACAATAATAATCCCAATATATGTGTCTTGCTACAAAAGGGGTCTAGAGGATCGAATTGTACGCACCCTTTCTCCGACTACATCGAGTTGGTGTTTCCGAAAATATTTTATTCTTGATTTAAGGAAATGAATACTCCCTCTGTTTCAAAATAAATGTCACATTACTATTCAACTCGCATTTTAATGAGGGGAAAACTCTATAAAATACAATATTATTTTTTTAATAATTTTATACTTGTTAATAACAAGTATGAAATTATGGAAAAAAAAATTGATTAAAAAAATAAATTTTTATAGAGTTTTTACCTCTTAAAAAGTGTGCACTAAATCCAAACGACTTTTATTTTGAAACGGATACCAATTAGTGCTTTGAGATTTTTTTTAACAAAAATACAAATGGTAACATATTGTATTTTTAAAAACTTAAGGTAGTTTTGTCCAAAATGTAAACATTTTAAGGTGGTTTTGTGAAGCTCCCCAAATGTTAAATATGGAAAGTATGATCTGGACTTCCTTTGGGAGATTGTGAACCAGAAAGACAGAGAGATAATCGCTGGCAGTCACAGTTGCAATGCCTTTATTTTTCTTAAATTTCTTTTAGGATTTTTAATATACCAACATTTATTACTAATAACCATTGAAGTCACAACTGAATTTTGGGTATGGAAGTTTCTGATTACAGAAAATCTCGCAGGTTAACAGTGAGTCACGGCTGAATTTCCGAAGCTGATACTGAAACTGTACTTCTCTGTACATTGAAGTGACGCATCTACCCTTTCCATTCCCAATTTCAGCATTTCCCATTTTATGTGGAATTTGGCTCTCTACCCTCTAACTCTAACTTACTAGTAGTATTCCTTTTAAGCTGAGAATAACACGTTAAGGATTCTACTTGACAATGCCGGTAACTTTTCGGATATTTTGTTTGTAATATTTTACTAGTACGATTCCCGCGCCATGACGCGTTTTTTTAAAACTAAAATATAATATATAAAAATATTAATAAATATTAAGATAAAAATTACGGAGTATTAAAAAAAAACTTTACAATAAATGTATCTTATAATTATCGCAATTTTTTTTTAAATCTTATGTAGAGTATAATACATGCATAAATATAGATATTTTAAATTACTCAGTAATAATAATATCTATATCATTATAACATTGTTTAAATGTGATCTTGAAGCCATCGAAAGATGGCTTGATGAACCCTATGCAAAGGGTCGCCAGTAAAAAAAATTATTTAAACCTAAAATTACAATAAGATAACTTTAAATTTAAAAAAAAACATCAAAATTATTGATTACTAGTTGCATGCAGATCGAGGAAAAGTTGACGTTGGCATAGTTGGAAGTGGTGATGGTTGCAGATCTGATTCCGTTGCCCAGCAAAGCACCTGGTAGGTTGAGCGGGAACACCTTGACTTAGTCGTCGTAGCCGACGTTAAGGACAACATGCAATTTTGGGCTCACTGTTTAGTTTGGTAGAAAAATTTTCTAGAGATTTGTGGACATGAGAGGGGTTGGGTTTGTTTTTGAGTTGGGTTTTATGGAAATTGTTGTCAACTTAGTGGGATTCAACAGTCCATCGGATCCAAAGGCTCAAAAGGCCAACGACCAAGACAAATTGTAGTGTCGAGGCAGTAGACCCAAATTGAGAACCAGCATCACCGACAGGACCACCAAACCCCAACTTTGTTTATAAATTTTGTTGCATGTGATGTATGGGGCTTGAAATTAGAGGTTTGAAGGTTGCAAGTCCAAAGATTTGGAATTTTTTGTGAATAGGTTTTGTGTAAAATTTTAGATTTAGGGTTAGGGATGGCCAGACCGGGATTCGCCTATGGGGATGAGGGTCGAGGCAGCCAGGGAGCCCACTCGGAAGTCCACCGCGGCTTGGCCACCGGGAGAGCCCACAAAGGGGAACCGGCGACCTGCGGAAAGCGTTGGGTTGTTTGGGTACGGTGTTGAGGTTGACGGCTAGGGTTTATTTTTGGGATTGAATTTTCATCAGCTACTCACTCCAAAATTTCCACAAATCTATTCATTTTCTCTTATTTCATCGGCTAGTTTGTATCAGTTACTCTATTAGCTGGGGTTACCAAAGACCATACTAACTTATGAACACTCTAATTTAACATATATTTAGCATGCATAATTAATTGACTTTAGCTTCCCTATCAGTTTTAGTTATGTGTTACCAAACAGACCCTAAAATATCTTTTTTTTAAAGGAAAAAATTCGCAATCCCAGACGACAACAGAAGTCTGGGAAAAATGAGAGGCCGAAGGGAATCGGCAGACAGACTAACCGTCATGAAACAACACTAAAAAAGCAAAATACAAGAGGACATCCGAAAACGAAAGATCTCAGCCAAGAAGACCAACAGAGAGAAAGTCGAAGGACACCGAGAGAGAGTTGCGAATGCCGAGAACATGGGAAAGTCGATGGACTGACACGACGACTCGACGCCGGGGAGACAGATGCAGAAACTCATCATCGAAAAGACGTCACCTGGGGAAGTGAGGATCGACGACGTTCCCCCCACCTTGATGAGAGATCTTCAATGATCACTAACACCACCACGGACAACTCGAACAACAGGACGCTCGAGACTGCAAATTCATCCGGAACCAAACGAAACCACATCCAGTAAACGACTCCACTCAAAAGGACAAAAAACCAAGATCAAAGGGATCGGAAAATAGGGTTAACGAATGAGATAGTGGATAAGACCTAAGTTGGTAAAAAAATATATATTTATATATAAATAAATATATATATATAAAAATATAAACAAAATATATATTGTGAGTATTTATATATTTTCCTTTTAATGGAGGACCCTAAAATATCTTAATTTTATTATTAAAAAGATGTCAGGTTAACTATTTTTGTATTCACTTGTTTTTAAATTATCCTGGTAATAAGTGTAGATATTAGTAGTAATTTTTTTTAAATGAAAAAAATGACCTTTGGTAGGTGGGCCCCACATCGGTGGCTCCCTTGAGTCGTCTCAACGTACTTGAGCTATCTAGCGTTCACATTTGCTCTAAGGGAACAATCAACTTCCTCTTCGACATTACTTAATCGAGTGTTACCATCGGTAACTCCAAGGAAAACTAAATCCCATACATAATAACTTATAGCTTTTGTGTTTGATGAAACCGCATTTGAAAAGTGGACCCACCCCCACGTCTCCGTGGAGGGGGGTGAGCCACATGTACTGATTGAGTTGGTCAACGGTCTTACCTGAAGTTTCTCCCTACGTCCGTGATCTTAAAACTCTATTACCCTAGGGGGGAGAACCTTTACCTGTGCCGCGGTGACCTTATGTCCTAAGACGGGCTTACCCGGGCTCGGACCTCCGCAGTCAGTGGACGATACGAGCCTGGCGCCGTCGAGCCTCGTTCGCGGCTCGTTCTACCTTTCGGGCGTCGATTTCATCAAAGCCCTCCGGATAGGATGGGTTTTTGCTCTAGAGTAGAGAGGATGGATGGAGATGGGGCAATATTCGAACAAGCCCTAATTCTAATACCTGAATCCTCACCTTCGGGGTGACTAGGGTAATTGCGATGACTGTGCGGATAATTCAGTATTCTCTTGTTTGTCTCCTTTTCCTTCTCTTTATAAGGAAAGCTCTTTCATGAGCTTCTTCTGCTCATTTAGTGCACACTTTTGGGGGAAAGCGGAGCATGACCAACTCGTCTAGGCCAAATTGGCAAGCCGATAAGAAGGGGCGGCCTAGCACCCCTCAGTAAATGTCACCATCTCTAAATCCAAGGCAGGGTGGGCGACTGGATCCGCGTGCTCTACCAATCGTTTTCTTTTACAATCAAGGGCTTCTGACTCTCGAGGCCTCTCAAGCCATGGCCGGATCGGAAGGAGCGGATGCCCCCGGCCCGTTGGGCTCCAACTGACCACCCTTAGTAGACAACCACGACACCATGAGAGAGCTAAGGTCTAAGGACGTCCGCGAATGCTCTTTTCCCTCCTGACTTTGGATCTGTTGGGACACTTGTGAATCCCACATCAGAAGTGGGAAGATTTTGAACCTAACATATAAGTAGATGGGCTACTCCACCTAACACCAATTGGTTTTGGGATGGTGCCCCGGTCTAGCTTATATGTTGGGCTTTCTGGTCGGGCCCAACAAGACCTTTCCCCAACAAACTGGTATCAGAGCCGGGTTCGGCGGGTGGGCCGGTTGCACCGATGATTGAGATGGACTCCACATCTGTATCGATGAATCATCCCACTTCCAATGTGGAATTCATAAGTGTCCCACCAAATCCCCCTCTTACTTGCGAATCAATCACAAGTCTAGCCCGGTTGGAATCGAGACCTCCACGCAACGGGTTCGACTAACCTGTTATCGATACAGATGTGGAGTCCATCTCAATCTTCGGGTGCAACTGGCCCACTCGGAACCCGACTTTGATACCAGTTTGTTAGGGGGAAGGTCTTGTTGGGCCCAACCAGAAAGCCCAACATATAAGCCGGACCGGGGCACCATCCCAAAACCAATTGGCATTAGGTGAAGTAGCTCATCCACTTATATGTTGGGTTCAGAATCATCCCACTTCCAATGTGGGATTCACAAGTGTCACAACAAATCCCCCTCTCACTTGCGAATCAATCACAAGTCTAGCCCGGTTGGAATCGAGACCTCCACGCAACGGGTTCGACTAACCTGTTATCGATACAGATGTGGAGTCCATCTCAATCTTCGGGTGCAACTGGCCCACTCGGAACCCGACTTTGATACCAGTTTGTTAGGGGGAAGGTCTTGTTGGGCCCAACCAGAAAGCCCAACATATAAGCCGGACCGGGGCACCATCCCAAAACCAATTGGCATTAGGTGAAGTAGCTCATCCACTTATATGTTAGGTTCATAATCCTCTCACTTTCGATGTGGGATTCACAAGTGTCCCAACAAATCCCTCTCTAACTTGCGAATCCATCACAAGTCTAGCTCGGTTGGAATCGAGACCTCCACGTAACGGGTTCGACTAACCCGTCGTCGATTCAGATGTGGAATCCATCTCAATCTTTCGTGCAACCGGCCCACCCGCCGAACTCGGCTATGATACAAGTTTGTTGGGGGAAGATCTTGTTGGGCCCGACCAGAAAGCCCAACATATAAGTCGGACCGGGGCACCATCCCAAAACCAATTAGCGTTAGGTGGAGTAGCCCATCCACTTATATGTTGGGTTCATAATCATCCCATTTCCAATGTGGGATTCACAAGTGTCCCAACAACCTTCAAATCCGGGTACCCGGTTTCGTCGGAGGGCTCGACGTCCTTGTCGAGCCAAGTGAAGCCCCGGGTTTGGTGGGGCCACCACCAGTAGTTGACGTAGGATCTCCTGCGGGGCCATTGCTCGGCGCCAGAGCCGATGCCGAAAACGACGTGTTTGAGGGTGGTGGGGATCAGGCCAGTTTGGCTAGGGGTACTACTGTTGCTGCAACAGGGGATTGAGTTACGGGTTTCGAGGCAGGCGGCACTGCCGTTGAAGAGGTGGGAGAAGGTGTCGGAGATGAACAGAACGAAGACGATGAGGAGGAGGGAGAGAGTGAGGAGGTGGATGGCATTTTTGTGCTTCTTTGCCATGATTATTTTTTTGCTATCATGTTTTTGAGCGTAGATAGGGGATTTAATTTTGGTTGTTAATTTGGATCAGGTTAGATTTAAAAAAATATAGTATATGGAATGGAAAATCTATAGTTATTAAGATCCTCTCCATACAAATATCTTTTATATATCTACTATCTTTCTAATATAACATTGGGTAAGATTATCTCTAAATTAATCTTGAATGTATCAAGCTCTAATATTATTTTCCCTAGTCAATTGAAATTTATGCGTGTTGGGAAAGGTCTTGTTGGGCCCGACTAGAAAGCCCAACATATAAGCTAGACCGGGGCACCATCCCAAAACAAATTGGCATTATGTGGAGTAGCTCATCTACTTATATGTTAGGTTTAGAATCTTCCCACTTCTGATGTGGGATTCACAAGTGTCCCAACAAATCCCCCTCTCACTTGCGAATCCATCACAAGTCTAGCCCGGTTGGAATTGAGACCTCCACGCAACGAGTTCGACTAACCCGTCATCGATACAGATGTGGAGTCCATCTCAATCATCGGTGCAACCGGCCCACCCGCCGAACCCGGCTCTGATATCAGTTTGTTGGGGAAAGGTCTTGTTGGGCCCGACCAGAAAGCCCAACATATAAGTCAGACCGGGGCACCATCCCAAAACCAATTGGCATTAGGTGGAGTAGCCCATCCACTTATATGTTGGGTTCAGAATCATCCCACTTCCAATGTGGGATTCACAAGTGTCCCAACAAATCCCCCTCTCACTTGCGAATCTATCACAAGTCTAGCCCGGTTGGAATCGAGACCTCCACGCAACGGGTTCGACTAACCTGTTATCGATACAGATGTGGAGTCCATCTCAATCTTCGGGTGCAACCGGCCCACCCGAAACCCGGCTCTGATACCAGTTTGTTAGGGGGAAGGTCTTGTTGGGCTCGACAAAAAAGCCTAACATATAAGCCGGACCGGAGCACCATCCCAAAACCAATTGGCATTAGGTGGAGTAGCCCATCCACTTATATGTTGGGTTCAGAATCATCCCACTTCCAATATAGGATTCCCAAGTGTCACAACAAATACCCCTCTCACTTGTGAATCCATCACAAGTCTAGCCCGGTTGGAATTGAGACCTCCACACAACGGGTTCGACTAACCCGTCATCGATACAGATGTGGAGTCCATCTCAATCTTTGGTGCAACCGGCCCACCCGCCGAACCCGGCTTTGATACCAGTTTGTTAGGGGGAAGGTCTTGTTGGGCCCGACCGGAAAACCCAACATATAAGCCGGACTGGGGCACCCTTGGCGTTAGGATGGTGCCCCAGTCCGGCTTATATTTTGGGCTTTAATGGTGCCCCAGTCCAGCTTATATGTTGGGCTTTCTGGTCAGGCCCAACATATAAGTGGTTGGGGAAAGGTCTTGTTGGACCCGACCAGAAAGCCCAACATATAAGCCAGACCGGGGTACCATCTCAAAACAAATTGGCGTTAGGTGGAGTAGCCCATCTACTTATATGTTAGGTTCAAAATCTTCCCACTTCTGATGTGGGATTCACAAGTGTCCCAGCAAATCCCCCTCTCACTTGCGAATCCATCACAAGTCTAGCCCGGTTGGAATTGAGACCTCCACACAACGGGTTCGACTAACCCGTCATCGAAACAGATGTGGAGTCCATCTCAATCATCGGTGCAACCGACCCACCCGCCGAACCCGGCTCTGATACCAGTTTGTTGGGGAAAGGTCTTGTTGGGCCCGACCAGAAAGCCGAACATTTAAGATAGACCGGGGCACCATCCCAAAACCAATTGGCATTAGGTGGAGTAGCTCATCTACTTATATGTTAGGTTCAGAATCTTCCCACTTCTGATGTGGGATTCACAAGTGTCCCAACAAATCCCCCTCTCACTTGCGAATCAATCACAAGTCTAGCCCAGTTGGAATTGAGACCTCCACGCAACGAGTTCGACTAACCCGTCATCGATACAGATGTGGAGTCCATCTCAATCATCAGTGCAACCGGCCCACCCGCCGAACCCGACTCTGATACCAGTTTGTTGGAGAAAGGTCTTGTTGGGCCCGACCAGAAAGCCCAACATATAAGCCATACCGAGGCACCATCCCAAAACCAATTGGCATTAGGTGGAGTAGCCCATTTACTTATATGTTAGGTTCAGAATCTTCCCACTTCTGATGTGGGATTCACAAGTGTCCCAACAGGATCGTTAGGGGCAGTCGTCTTAGCCAAAGAGCGAATGTCCATCCTATCTGCAATAAGAACAAAAGGAGTAATATCTTGAGGAGAAATTCATGCACACCAGAATAATGTGAAAACAACATGTCCTCGGGTGAAGTAGGCCCAGCCTGGCCATTTCTAAACGAAGGGGCCGATGTCGGTCACCATCTTGCGATATGACACTTCTCTCTCTCTAGAAAAAGCATGTTCTATCCTCTCAACATCCCCAAGGTTGGGTTTGGACACGTTCCTTAAAAATCGTTCAAAAGTTCAGGTGTCAACCAAAAAGACCACTGACCAAAAACCGTTTGTGCTTCCACTAGATATTGCTTGGCAAACGATCCACTAGGTTATCGCGGAGCTTAATTTCCTTGAAAAAGGTTTTTGTTTGCAGTCACGTGCTTTAGAACGAAAGGAAAAGGTTAAGAGTCTCTCAAGTTCTTCCACATGGTAACAAGAGGAGATGAATGATGGTTCCAAAAGTCATCACATCCATAATCTGATTTGTTATAGGAACTGCCAACCGCGGGTGCCTTTTCCTTAACTTCAAGAGATACGGGCTGTAGAGCTTGGGACTTGCCATCAACTCCGAATGAAGGGGTCCCTGAACTAACGTTCTGTAACGAAGTGTCACTGGAAGACGAGTAGTAGTCACTCACAGCAAAATCTTTACGCTACTTCATCTTGTCCTGTCTATCTCCTGTACCGAGGTTTGGAGCACGCGAAGGAGAAACACCCTTATCCTTGACCTTTCCTATATCTAATGAGGCTCGCGAACCAAAACGCGATGCCTCTCTCCAATTTTCAATTAACTTTAGCACTTGTAAACTATCAAAACTATCACTAGAAATAGACATGGCTTTATTTACACGGCTTAATAACCTTGAAAGAAAGTAAGGGGTCTGAAGATTGGCTCGCTATCCCAAAAAAAAAAACCATATACTAATATAAAGAGACAAAAATCTACGCAAAAATTTGTCATCTTTGGAGAAAACACCTCCGATTTTTGGAGAAAAGAACAAACAAGTTTTATAGATCGCAATGCACATATTCAGATCTACGAAAAACCTAGTTGAAAAATTAAGCAACAAAGAAAAATTCCGAGGAAGGCCAAATCTAAGGAAAAATACAAGAACAACAAGAACCAAGAAGAATAGCACACTTAGAACACTAAGAACAACAAGAACACTCACTGAAGATTGGGGTGGTTGTTGGTCGGGAACCTCAAACGGAGTTTGAAAGAACTTTCGCTCAGCAGCGGAGAAACAAGTTAAGAGGATAGAAAATAACGACAGTAAAAACGGAAATCCTAGGTGAATGAAAAGAGAAGTCGTTTTCACGCCCTTTTATAAAAAAAATTACCAACCCTTCGGCTTCTCCCCCAATAGGTCTTACAGGGCTAAATGGACTTCCTAATCAGGTCTCAAACCTCACATGCCTAATAAAAAAGATAATTGGGTTGAAAAACGGGTTACAAGAGGCATATCGACGAGTCAAGAGTTCAGAACCAATGATCAACCACTTTATAACTAAACATGGACTGAATAGCTATGATGAAACTCTGCCTCAATATGCCTTGACACATCATCAATAAACCATTAAACAAACCCTAAATATTATGAAAATTAGGACCGCGAATCGTAGAGCTCAAGAAAAGCTTCGAAAACCTTAGAAGTGAGGATATCCAGACGCAACTGAACTCTCTCCATCAAGTTGATGATCAGTGGTCGCGGACGAAAGAGACAATCTTTCCAGTGCCACGTATGTGATTAAGAGACACATGTAAGGCATGCCCTCTTACTGTGTGGATATAATTGACTCGACTCTTGACATAACTAGTTAAACACTTGTCATTTAGCATCTGTACGTGTCAAGAACTATTAAAGGTAGCCTCGAGATCCATAGAGGAGGTTTTGGATGAATAGAGTCAGGACCTCTCCTTTGGGGTGAGGTACCCCAAAGGAGAGGTCCTGGGTTCAAATGTCACTTGGTGCATTTGGGTTATATTAATTTCCACAAGCGCGTACGACCAAGCGGTGTATACTGATCCGTAAGGCCAAGTTGAAGTGGTGAAGTGATCCGTGTGCAGCTAGGTGAGGTTGCGACCGCGGATCGCACTTTGCGAAAGTGGTACTAAGCCTCCTCAAAAAATCCTGCAAGGGGTTTCTGGGGTATGGGGCCGCTAAGCGGTGGGGCCAGTCATTATAAAAAGTTTACCATACCAAAGTTTTGTAACCAATGACCTCTTGCTCTAGCGGTAAGGGTGAGGTACCCCAAAGGAGAGGTCCTGGGTTCGAATCTCACTTGGTGCATTTGGTCATATTAATTCCCACAAGTGTGTACGACCAAGCGGTGTATACTAATCTGTAGGGCCAAGCCGAAGTGGTGAAGTGATCCGTCTGCAGCTAGGTGAGGTTGCGATCGTGGATCGCACTTTGCGAAAGTGGTACTGAGCCTCCTCAAAAAATCCCGCAATGGGTTTCTGGGGTATGGGGCCACTAAGCGGTGGGGTCAGTCACTATAAAAAGTTTACCCTATTAAAGTTCTTAACCATTTCGGAATGGCTCATCGGAAAAGACTTGTGGGTAGTACCTATAGGTCCCCGGTTCGAACCTTGAATGAACACTCTATATTTACGAGTTCAAGGGAGGGACTAGGGAGTATTGTATAAGATACTCCATCTGTTCGGCAAAACTTGTCATTTTAGGGTGTTAGTTTTGTTAAAAAACTTGTCATTGTAGGTATTTTGCCCTTCACTTTACAAAAATGCCCTTGATACGATTGATGGCTTGTTAGTTGTAGTTTTCGATAAAGTAAAAAAGAAGGGTAATAATTGAGGGTAAATTAATAAATTTGTTAATTGTCTTAAAACTTGTGAAATAAGCTAAAATGACAAGTTTTGCCGAACGGAGGGGTAGAAATCTGAGAGGAAACATATCGCTGATGTTGTCCGGAATATTAAAATGAAAAAACTGCACATTAAATGCGGCCATCTCGGTTACTTTCCATTTGCGGACAAAAAGAAGTCAACCTCATCTCGGATGGTCAGTACTCACTTCAGTAAACACCCAATCCAACCCATCTCAAATCAAATGTAGAGAACCAAGTCCAGGTTTTCGTCCAAATTTCAGGGTAATTTATCGATCAATTATTCGTTCCCACCCCAAATTTTCTGGTTTTTTTTTCGTCTCTGCTTGTTTATGGTTCCTCAATTTTGATCTGTCTCCAGTTATCCTTTTAATTACTACAATTTTTTCAAAAAATGGTGATGATGGGATTTTAGGAGTTTTGATTTTGGCGAAGTGGGTTTTAGGGAGATGAGCAGGAAACGCCCGCCTGAGCCTCTTGATTTCTACATATGGACTGTCGAGGTAAATTATATCATGCCATTTATTTTTATACGATGTATATCGAGTTGTAGGTCGATTGAATCATCTTCTTTGGATCTGCGTATTCAATTTCTGGCTTTGTTGGGTTCTGTGTGATCTGATTGGCTTCATTTAGTCTAGTTGCTGGGAGTGAAAGAAGATCTGGTTTTGTTTACTGGATATTCTTAGCTGCTTTGATCAAGGGTTTCAATTTTAAATGTGTGATCTGAACTTTTCCCTTGTTCTGGTTAAATCTTTGGTCTATATAGATCTAACTTTATTAGTGGGAATAGCTGAAATAACCCAAACCGCCCATTGATGGTGAGATTGATGATCAGAAGCTTTGTTACCCGGAAACATGAAAGGGGCACACAGGTTCCTGTTTTGGTTCCGTTGGGAAACATGGAAATGCTCATCCTTGTGATAAACTATGACAGCTACAATTGGAATTGATGTTTCTTTGTGGCTTTCGTCTTCATTTGTTGTTTCACTTGTTTGTGTGTCCGGTTTCTGTATAAAAGCATTCAGAAGTGCTCTTGGGTTCTTGCTCACGCTCAACCATTTAAAAAAAAAAAAGGCTCTTACTTGCTTTGATCCATGGATGGAGTCTCAAAAAGTGAATGTCTCAGTTTCTAAAACATAATTCCTTGAGTACACCTGGGCATGAGCTTCATATCTTTCCTGGTGTGAAACTTATTGGGTTATTTTTTTTGGTTACATTTTTAGGGTGTGATTCTTTGTGATCTGTTGCCTTCACATCTGTGTTACAGTTGTTTTCCGTGGCCCTGATGTAATGTTTGCCAATCAGTCATTCCTTGTTGCTTGTGTGATCATACTGCCTGGTCGTAAGATTGGTGTTTCTTGGCTGCATATGTTGTTCGTTTGTAAGCCTTGCAGTTTTGTCATAATCGGATTGGAATTGTAGGTTCTGAACTGTTTCTTGCATTCCCTTTCTTTCAGGATGTTGGGTTGTGGTTGGAAGAGATAAACATTGGTAGTTACCGACAGATTTTTGAAGAAAATGGTGTCAATGGCGAGTACTTGGAGGGTATGTCCATGTTCACAACTGAGCAGATACTTCGATTCATAAGACGCTGCCATATGAAATGGGGAGACTTCATTACTCTCTGTAAAGAACTCAGGCGAATTAAAGGTCACCTCTCACACTCTATCAATCTAAGTTGATCATTACAATGTTTGCATATCTTCGGACATGTACATTACATATCTTTCTCTCACGCTGTCTCTTCCTCCTCCACCTCAGTTGCTTGCTTGAAAGGAGAGCAGACGTTTCACAGGACTTGGTGGGCTCCTGCTTGCTTGTCAGCTCTCTTCACCAAGTCCGCAAAGCGCAACAGACAATCTCGGGTGGTATCGTTGAAGCTGGAACCATGATGTTCACATCTTTTTTGTTTGGTTTTGTGAGCAAGGGGTAAAACAAAAGAACACCAAGAGCGAAAAGCAGCTTTCGCCTCCCGTTGTCGGGCCTCCTGAATGTTAGATTTGAATTTCTGTGAAGAATATCATGGTGTGAAGTTGAAGATCATGCAAACTAGAACTGAACAGGATCATGAAAAGAAGACACTTGAATGTATAATCATATCTAATCAAATACTATATCGCCTACGCCACGTGACACCTCCTTTTTCTCCTTTAATATAGGTACATTAATTATAATTATAATATCTTCAGAATGTTAATAAGTATGAAATTATATAAAAAAAATTCATTAAAAAACAATATTTTATAGAGATTTTACTCCTTTTAAAGTGCAAATGAAAGTTTAAATGACATTTAATTTGAGACAGATGGAGTATGTTGGAAGCTCATACTTTCCAAAAATGTATTGCTTCTGCTATTTGCCATATGGATTGATTATTGTGCAAAGTAAAAAGCATACATTCGATGACCCAGATTTAGTATGAACACAATATACAAAAGAGGGTCTAATCCATGCTTCCAGGCCAGTTCCCTCTTTATATGCCATCAGTGTGGAGCCTCGGTGATCTATTCAGTGTACCCTTCCATCAGGTTTGATTGTTTATTTGCTTGGAATCCGGTAGGATCGGTCGATCATCTTCAGGATGAACAGGTTTCCTTTATCTCCTCTTGAGACTCTGAAAGCAATACAAAGAAAAAGGCAGATTTTCTCATGTAAGCTGCAATGTGATCAACTCGTAAAAAAACAAAAAATAATACGAACTCACCGCAAATCTTCATCAAGGTAAGTTATTTCCAGTTCACCACGAGCTCTTCCAGGTGCTTTTACAGGTATCTGCATGAAAAATAGTATGATGTAAGGGTTCGTAGTCGTACTCAGATTTGCAGGCAAGGTTTAATAACCCTGTGAAGATCTGTCTGCATAAACACTAAATGCCAATGGCGATTCGGAAAAACGAGTAACTTCCTAGAAAACAGACATCTAAACCACAGGAGATGCATCATCAATCCAAGTTCCATATTGCTAGAGCTTTATCACCTAAAGGGAACACATGAACATTGATAAGATGACTCACCAAGCCCAGTATTTTGAAAGTATCGAATTGCACAGCAACCTTTCTTGAATTTAGAGGGGTTAAATTGGCTGTTACCTGATAAAATGCAAAATCACCCAACATGAGAGGTTTTCGGCACAAAAAGCATACAGTGACTAATTCCAATTCGATAGGCCCGAGATAGGGCATTTAATAGGGCACATTACCTGGTTGAAAAATGGCCAAGTTTCCATATTTTGTGCGCGCAATGTGTCCACATTAATTGCTTGATAGTTAACCCGCGACCTCAGAAACTTAGGCCTCTGTCAAAATATGACTATCAAGCAGCTTAGAGTAAGAATTTAAGATCAGAACAAGGTGACATTGTTCTAGCAAATGAAACTCCTTAAGTGAAAATTAAACAAAACATGAAAAAAGATTAAATATTGTAAAATCAGAAAAATCAAACCTCAGTTTGCAAAATAGATCTTGAAGTAGTGTAGATGAGCTCCCATTTCCCATTCAATAAATCTGGTTTGAGAGGCTCTTTGGTTGGGTTCAGTGCTTCAAGTTTCTCCGTTATCTGATATATGATGAGCAAATTCAAGGGGAAATTGAAGTCAAACAAAGAAAATTCAAAATTGTCCTCCAAAATCTAAACTCTATCAGCAAATAGATTTTAATTAAGGCTGTGCTTGGTATGATGCTACATGAATCAGTTTGAAATGGGCCATACCCAGTGTTTGGAAGGCAGTCGATATGGGTATGGTATCCAACTCAGTGCCTCACCCATACCTTGTGTTGGTAATGTCTTGGAATGGGAATGAGGAATGAGCTATTTCCATTCCCTCATACCCAAAACAAGAGGTAAGGTTAGCTCATTCCCCATTCCAATATGCCTATGCTCGTATCCATACCCTGATACCAATACTATATTCCAAGGGATACCAAACAAGCCCTAAATCACACTTGTCCAAATTCCAAATTCAACTCTCAGATTTTGGATTGCAGTAAATAGAGGTATAGCAATTGCAAAAAAGGGTAACTGAAGTGTTCCAAGACTCATAAAAAAAAATGGTTGTAATTAGATTTATTTTTGAGGCCTGATTATAGATAATTCAGCCTAGTAAGATTCATAACATGTTATAGATTATCCATGGAAAATGAGACACTGCTGTTTATCAAAAAGGCCCATTTGACAGCAGAAAAGGACCGATGTCGATACTAATTCTAACCAAAAGTATAACAATTGCAAAAAGGGTTAATGAATTCATCAAAGATCATGCAAAAATTGTACCAATTACAGATAATTATGCCAAGCATCCATGAAATTGAGACTTCTCCCGTATCAAAAAGAGAAATGTAGCGGCAGAGAAGGACCTGGTCAATTCTGATCTGATCATCAGGGGAGGCGTCGGCGCCTCTATCAAGGGGCTGAATCGCTTGAAGAAGCTCCTCCTTGATGGGCCTTGCGTCTTTGGGTTTGGTCAGGAAACCCTGGAAGAAAGAAACCCTAGTTCTGGTAGTGCTTGTTCTCCATTTCTCTGACAAGGACGAAACAGAGGAAGCAAAGGAAGAGAGATTAGGGTTGACTGGTTTGGACGCCTGGAGAGGGAGACTAGAAGCTATGGTGCAGGAGGAGGACAAGGAGGGAGCTGCTGGACGCGGGAACGCAGCAGCACAAGAGGAGAGAGATTGAGAGGATAAGGCCATTGCTATTTTTGGGAAAACCACATTGGATTATATGTTTTTATTTATTTTTGGGTTTCGCTAACATATTTTATTACGGAGTAGATTTCTACGTAGTAATACGGATATATAAGCTCGAATAGGGATGGCAATGGGTCGGGTGATGGGTGGATGATCTACTTCCGTCACCCGACCCACCACCCAAAATCCTTCACCCTACCCGACCCATCACCCACCAAATATTTCACCCACCCCGTCTACCTATCACCCACCGGGTGATCGGGTGGATCGGGTGATAATTCGGGTGAAATACAAGACATCAAATTTATAAAAAAAATTATTGAAAAACATACGTCGAACACATCGACGAATAAACATTAATTAGGAGCTCATGACATTCACGTTTCCATTTTAAATAGGAACCAATTGCATTGCATATTTTCAAAGAAAAATTGCATAACTTACTTTATGATAAGATATTTCCATTTTTATCATTTGATAGGTATCTTAAATTAGGGTTTAGGGGATATATTGGTAATTTTACATATAAAATATAAGTATATAATATAAGTCGGGTGGCGGGTCGGGTGACGGATCGGGTGATGGGTCGGATGATGGGTGGGGAATGTCTTCACCCGAATCCGACCCGACCCATCACCCGTTCACCCATCACCATTTAATATCCGCTTCATTTCGGATTTTCACCCACTTTTTCGGGTCGGGTGAGACGGATATCCGTTGGGTGCGGGTGAAATTGCCATCCCTAAGCTCGAACTCATTTATTTCCTAAACAAGCCAAGTTTGAACAAAATATAAGACTCATTTAAAAATTAGGCTCGGTTCGAGCTCATTTAACAAACGAACTAAACTTGAACATGTCAATCTCGGGTCGAATAACACCCGTAAATACGGTCTGGATCCCGTAGAGTTAATCATTTAATTTTAATACTAAAAAACTTAAGTAAATTACTCTCTGACACAGTATCTCTCAAATGCCATTTTCAAACGAGAATCTGGATTACTGTCGCTTCCCTTTTCTATTCCTTATCAATCTCGATTCATTGCATTTATGAATCTCAAACTTTATGTATGTATGTATGTATGTGGTTGGTCGACGTGGTCTGTGAGATGTCTTGCCAAAAGGGGACGAGGCAAGGGTGTGAGGGAAAGAGATAGGAGGGTGGATGTTTGCCTAAAGGGGAAAGAAGCAAGCTGGAAGAGAGGGTGATGAGCTGTTGTTTAGTGATGAACTGCTGCTGTTGTGTGTGTGCGTGCGCGCGTGCAAAAAGAAGACCAGAAGTTCGAAACCAAGGGAAAGGTTGGAAGCTCGCCTAGAGAACTTCGGAGTCGTCGGCTCGCCGGGGGCTCTTCGGGCTTCTTCGGAGACGGAGCTCGCTCCTCGGACATGGATCGAAGGTGGTGGGTGAGAAAGGCAGAGCTTTCCTAGGTTTTCGATCGGAAAAGAGGGGGAAACCTTACTGGGGTGTCCGAACCAAAACAGGGAAAAGAAGGGGCTCGGGCAGCTCGATGTCGGCGGCTAGGGTTGGTGGCTCGGCGACAAGGAAGGAGGAAAAGAAGGCGATGGAGCTGGTGCTCGGAGGAGGTGTGTGTGTGTGTGGAGGTGTTTGGGTGGTTGGCAAAAGCAGGGGACAAAGAAAGGAGATTGGTTGTGTGTTTGTGTGTACATATGTACATATATATATATATATATATATATATATATATATATATATGTGCATGTGTGTGTTGGGGGGAGGGGGGTTGAGGGAGGTGTACTTTAGAGTGAAATAGAGAGATGGAGAAGGAGAGTGGGGGGATGTGTTTGAGTTTCTTTGAAAAATCAAAAGTGAGGAGGGGAGAGTGACAAGACACAGATTAAGATCTGTATCTTGTGATTGAACCAAATCTAGAATAAGATTAAGCAAAATGTAAATGAATTGATAGAGTTTGGTGAAGAGAGAAGAAAACCAGAGATATTTGGAAGAGCTTCCGTAGTTTTTTATTGAGTTAAGCGTAATCTGTACATGAGCCTCCTCCAGTATGTATAGAGAGGGTTGTTACATGATGACATCACCACTTATTCCATCTAACTATCTCCTTAATGACCATTAGGAACTAATTCATAACAAGAGTTCTAATCTACTCGTATAGTCTACCCCCCCCCCCCTAAGGTGGACGCGAGGGATGAAAAACCAAGCCCATCTTGGACGCAAGGAATTGGTGTTGATGAGCACCTAACGGTTTAGTCATAATGTCGGCTAGCTGGAGATTAGAAGCCACGTGAACTGTAGACAAGAACCCTTCAAGCACAAGGTCTCGCCATTTTCAAACGAGAATCTGGATTACTGTCGCTTCCTTTTTCTATTCCTTATCAATCTCGATTCATTGCATTCATGAATCTCAAACTTTATGTATGTATGTATTCTCCTTTTTATTTTTCTCTCTCCTATTTATTTGTCTCTCTCCTTAATAAACCCAACTTAATTTTTTTTCTCTTCTTTTTATTAAGTTGTGTTTATTAAGGAGAGAGAAAAATAAAAAGGAGATTTAATGAACCGAATTGGGTTCCATGGATACGGATGCTATAAGAAACCATTAAATTTATTATTCTAGTATTTTTCTTTCTTACTCTTTTTTTTAATCAGAGTATTTTTCTTACTCTAATAGTCTAAACACCTACTTTACCATTAAAATTCATGACTTCATTTTTGATGATGTGAAAGCGCAATAGGAGACGTACTTCATTTAAATTTGTGTTGTGAGGAGACAATCCACCCGTGACAACTTCTTTCAAGTATAAATTGAACATGTCAAAAACACATAGTAGCAATTAAACCACTGATTCTAATCATTGAACGATTTCATTAATTATTGTTTGAAAACATAAATGCATATGTTAATTTCACTTAAACAGACCACGCTTTCAGTTTATGGTAATAACAAATTAGTTCCAAGCTTACTAAAAATGGAATATTGATATATACAACTCAAACACAAATGTATATAAATGCATATGTACACATATGTGTACATATTTACATATTTACACATATATGTGCATATGTGTATGTGTACATACATATGTGTATACATATGTACGTGTATATGCTTGTCACACTTAATATGGCACCATTAAGCATCTTCATCACTTTTAGCATCTGAATTAAGGTGTGACAGAGCAGGCGAAGGTGAGAGAGGGAGGAAGGAGGAAGCGGCTATGGCGGCTGAGAGGTTCTCGGTTTTGCTAGGGAAAAATCAGGCGAGAGAGAGAGAGAGAGGAAGGTGGTGATGGCGCTGGGCAGCGGCGTGGGGGAGAGGCCGGTGAGGCAAGGAAAGAGAGAGAGAGAGAGAGAGCGGCGGCGAGGAGACGACGTCGGCGACGGGAAGAGGAGTGGTGGGGCGAGAGGATCAAACTAGGGTTCCGTGAGGAAGAAAATGTTGTGATACCATGTAGGATTCTAGAATTGATGTAAAGTTCTCCTTGAGGGTTTCTATTCATTGATAAACATATATATAGGTTATAAAGGTATTGGGCCTTTGGGCCCATTATAAATGAGGAAACCTATGTAATCTATCATAATGTAATCAGAGGAGGGGGGTTATGAAGAGCTTGTGACATGACTGGATAAATTTGCTTGGCACTGAAAAAAGGAAAGGAGTGTAGAGAATGTTGATGTTGGAACGAACAAGAAAGAAAGAGAGGAAAATGTAATAAGAGGGGGGGAGCTCTGAGTATGCAAAAGGAAGCAAAGGTGGATATGGGACGAGTGAAGAAACTTTGAGTACAACAAGCAAGGGAGTTTGGCATCCGAATTCTCTTCTAATATTACCTTCCTAACATCTTCCCAATAAACATATCTACACTGTTCAAATCAATCAATGGTTCATATTTATTCGCAGTAATTAATTCTTTTTTATATCTAAATCAATATCTATATAAACTATAATTTAGAAAAGTTTATGATGATGCGTCAATCTTAGAGTCATTTTAGGAGTCTTAACTAATTTTTTTTGCCATTTTTCTTGGATTTTCTTTAATTCTCATTTTTTTCTTCTTTTTTCTTTAATTTTACTAACTATTGGGCTTAATTCAAAACATTGAATTCAATCTAATATAACTATTGGGCTTAATTCAAAACATTAATCAAATTTATTTACTAACTATTGGGCTTAATTCAAAACATTGAATATAACTATTGATTATGACACATCACATTTAAACAATGTTATAATGATATTGATATTATTATTATTGAGTAATTTAAAATATCTATATTTATGTATTATACTTTACATAAGATTTAAAAAAAAATAGGAAATAATTATAAGATACATTAATTGTAAAGTTTTTTTTTAATTTTTATCTTAACATTTATTAATATTTTAGTTTATAAAAAACGTGCCATGGCACAGGAATCGTACTAGTTATAATACTAAATGAGAAGTCGCATAAGACATGTGGCGACTTCTCCTTTAACGTAGGTATTTTTAATTATTTATTAATTAAATTGTTTGGATAATTAAGCACATTTAATTAATTAATTAATTAAATCTAATTCAATTAAGATTTGTTTGGTTAGTTAAGATATTCACCGATAAGATTAAAATAAAATCATATTTATTTTAACAAATCAAATTAATCAATTAATTAAATCTGTTTAGATTTTTAATTGTGTATCTTCTTATATACATCATCATTCACATGACGCGCTTCCCATATGGTAATTAATGTTATTTGCAAAATTGGATTGATTGAATATAAATGATGACGCACACCTTATTTAATTATTTTTACATAATATTATTTGAATTTTGAGCCTATCTATATATCTATATATAACTTTAAAAGAGAAGACTTTGCTGAGGTGTCTTACTCTCATTTAATTTAGCTATTTCAACCAATCTATTTTATTCTACTTCTTTTATTTTTTTTCCCCAACCCTCCTTTCCCTTCTAAGTTTCATTTTAGGGTTCTAGTTCTCACGGTCACTGTCTCCGAACATCTTCTGACTTCTCACGCTTCGGCGCTTCGCCACTGCATGCCCACCCTCGTCGCTTCATCCCCGCCCACCCTCGCCTTCCTCCTCGCCCACTGTCGTCTCCCTCGATTCTTCTATCGTTTCTCAATTGCTTCATCATGTAGAAGAAATAATCTATATCTATATATAACTTTAAAAGAGAAGATTTTGCTGAGGTGTCTTACTCTCCCTTAATTTAGCTATTTCAACCAATCTATTTTATTCTACTTCTTTTATTTTTTTTCCCAAACCCTCCTTTCCCTTCTAAGTTTCATTTTAGGGTTCCAGTTCTCACGGTCACTATCTCCGAACATCTCCTGGCTTCTCACGCTTCGGCACTTCGCCACTGCATGCCCACCCTTGCCGCTTCATCCCCGCCCACCCTCGCCTTCCTCCCCTCCCACCGTCGTCTCCCTCGATTCTCCTATCGATTCTCAATTGCTTCATCATGTAGAAGAAATAATGCTTCTTCGGTTGCTCTCAATTACGGAGTAATAATTTGGGGATTTTGCGTTTCCTGTTGGATTGTGTTTACCCTGCTTCTAATTGCTAAGTTCTGGTGGCGGCTACGGTGTCACCCGACATCGGACAGCTGGCGAAGCCCTTCACTTCCGCCCTCCTCTACGGCAACCCTTTCAATTTAAAGGCCGCCGTTCGATCTGGCGGCTTCCCCTCCACCCATTCCTCTGCAAGTCCCTCTTTTTTTTTTTTCAATTGAACCCAATTAATACAAGCGAAATGTGGATCCAGCTGAGCTACACAATTGATGCTTAATCTCACTAACATACATGATCGACAGGCGGTTGCGGCTGCAGCAACATCACTGGGTCTTGAAAGGTTTGGCTTTCCCGACATTGATTTGATTGTGTCGAGTAGTTTTTTCAAGTTTATGGAATATGGTAGGTAAGCCATTGCCATTGATTTCGTTTCTTGATTTCCTTGCACAGGGGTTTCTCATATTCTATCTTTGGCCTTACAGTAGTTTATGCATCCCTGGTGATGTATGATGCTCAGGTATATAGCTTCTTTCCCCCTTCCGAATGAAAATCCTTAATGAATTGACTAGGTTGAATAGTGAAGATATAATATTCAAGTTATCTCTAGGATGTTGATAATTGATGGTTGGAATTGTCTTTTGTTTCTTCAATTTAGCATTACTGTAAACCTTCTTACTGCAATCAAAATCTCTTTCTTTTTGTTTCATTTCCTAGGGTTGAAAACAATAAGATATTACTCTGTGAGATCTTTATGTTTATATTTCTTAATTCTCTATGTTCTTTCTCTCACAGTTGAAAATAATTCAATTGTTACTTTGGATTCTTTATATACATGTTTGGTAATTTGGTAAAATAGGAAGAATTAATATATCTGGTATTTTAAATTCAATATATTGATGAAACATCTTTATATAGATGTTTAGAAAATAATTCAATTCTCTAGATTCTTTCTCTTCATTTTTTTTTTCTTTTTTTTTTTCATTCATATTATCTGATATTTCAGATTTATCATAATCCTAATACATTAATTTCTGATTTTTTAAGATCCTTTTTAGATTATCTTAGATTTTTTTATTAGCCTTACATTATTTCTTTTTATATACATTTTCATCCCTTCATATAACCAAACTATTTTTTTCCCCATGAATCCTATGGACGAAGTCTAGCGTAACGACAACATTCATTCATATATTTAGTTTTATATTCATTCATGTATTTCACCATTTGTATTTTTTTCATTATTATTTTTGTTCATCCTTATAATAGATATTTTATATTTTTTTTCCTCGCACACGCGCCATGGCGCGGGGACTGTACTAGTTTTACTTAAAATCGAATTTGATTTTTTGCTTGTTAAACAAACAAAAATCTTATTTGTTAAATTAAAAAAATAAACTCAATCATTCTTTATTGAGCAAAATTTAACACAATCAGTTAAAATCTTTAATCGGTTAAAAATAAATTCAAATGCGGAATAACTAATAAGACATTGACCTAATCCTAACAATATTTTTAAGATTTTTTTTTTTGAAATTTAGAATCTTAATCACAACCATCCTAACAATATCTACAATTTTGTTAATATCTAGATTTGAAAAAAATGATCAATTTTATTTTCTTATAATAAACACTCATGTGAAGTATCTATTTGACATGCAAAAAACAAACCAACTCATGTCACAAAAATGAAAAAGAAGTAAAGCAAATAACTGAAATATAACAATTTATTAACCTACTATAGCCGGACTAAGCTAGTGATAGAGAGTTAAAAAATACTTTTATTTAAAATAATCTCGCACAAGGTGCGGGTATGTACTAGTTAAATCCTAATTTCACATTCCTTCTGATTTTTTTTTTGAACCGGTAAGAATTTGATTAGAACACCAGAGGTGTTTAACCAAGAGCGTCCAAACGAACGAGATCGATCAGTGATCGATCTGGAGGCAGGCTCGAATGAGAATAGGGGGACCTATAGTGGGATAAAAGGTATGCAACTCGATTGGCCTCTTTGTAAACGTGGGAAATCACCACAATACGGAAATGTTTGAGAAGGAGTAGGCAATCAGAGATAATGATTTCGGCTTCCCAGGGACATGTTCCATCTAGCTTTAGGCAATTGATAACAGAGATGTTATCGCCTTCAACGATGATATTTTGTATGTTTAAGTCGGTAGCTTTTTTTAGACCCTGCCAAAGCGTGAAGCTCTCACATCCGAACACAGTCTCGAAAGGGGAGGGTCCAGCCTCAGCATGGGTAACAGAGCCATTATGACTGCGAATAATAAACCCATAGCTTCCAGTACCGGATATTGGTAGTGCTCCATCAAAATTTATCTTAAGGTGATTTTCTGGTGGTTTCTTCCATTTGGTTATAGGTCGTTTCTTAGGTGTTGGTGAAGTTTTATTTGATGGGGTTGTCATGTTGGAATCCTCAGTCCCGGAAATATCCCATAGTAGGAGTTGTTCTGTAATGTAGGCTTTGATAGATTTTGGAACTGGTTTTAAGTTGTTGAAAAGCGATTGATTGCGAAAATACCAGATACTCCACCATGCAACAACAAGTAAGGTGAAGTCTTTAGTTGACAATTCGAATTTGATTTCGTTAAGCAGGGTATGGACAGGGGAGCTAATGTTGTGAAATTTAGTTAGAACTCTCGCTATTTTTGGATTAAATAGTTGGATAGTTTCTTTAGTGATTGGACAGTCGAGTAGAACATGGTTTAAGTTTTCTGTGTAAGAGCCACATGAAGGGCAGACGGTAGTATTACCGCATCCACGCGAGGCCAATTTACAAGAGGTGGGTATTCCATCTTTGGATATGCGCCATAAAAAACCTTTAATTTTTGGGAGAGTTTGTAATTTCCATATCCATTTTAGTTCAGAATGTTTATGATTTTTTTTCCTGATGGATTAGTTGGATAGCAGATCTTGTCGAAAACCAACCGTTTTTACTAGAGTGCCAGTATAGCCTATCTTGTATAGTTGAGGTTGGAATAGGGATTTGTGTGATAGCTGAGATTAGGTCCTGGTTTAGGTGATCTTTAAGATGATTCTGCAACCGAGGATTGTCCCATTGCTTGTTTGAAGTAATAAACCATGACACTTTAAGGTCAATGTTTATTGTTTCGATGTTAGTAGTTAGGTGTATTAGAGGTTTTTGGTTTACCCAAGAGTCAGTCCATAAGTTTATGGTTTTACCATCTCCCACATTCCACTAGAGGCCCTCTTTGAAGAGGGAGATAAGTTTTGATAACTTTGTCCATTGCCAGGACGCATTACCCTTTTTTGTATATTCAAGCAGGTGAGTCTCTTTGAGATATTTTTGGGTAATAATAGTGACCCAAGGATTGTTTGGCTCGGCTATGATTTTCCATAGTAGTTTGAGTTGAAGAGCCGAGTTCATATCTTCAGAACTGCGGAGTCCTAAACCCCCATTAGTCCGAGATTTACAGATTTCGAACCAGCTAACAAGCTGTTTGTATCGGGGTCCTTTGTTCCATAGAAAATTCTTATTTATTTTATCAAGTTCCTTGTGTATTGATGCGGGTAGCATAAAGCATTGCATTAGATGCAGGGGTTTCGCAGCTAGGTTACTCTGAATAAGGGTTCTTCTCCCTTCTTGGGAAAGAGAGTTTGTTGTCCATTTTGATAATTGATTCTTTGTACTGTCAATAATGGTATCAAATGTATTCTTTGTGACCTTGCCAGAGATGATTGAACATCATAGATAAGATTGTAGATTGGTGGTGTGGGGAATTTGCAATTTTGTCCGTATTATATTCTTATTTGCAAATTGCAGTAGTGATGTTTGTTGTTGTTTGGAATAGAGATTTTTGGAAGTTTATTTTTTGTCCAGAGTTGTTACAATATTTTTGCAGAATCTGGTTGATTTGGTCACACACTATTTCATTAGCGTTAGAGAAGATGATGATGTCATCAGCGAATGCCAGAAAGGGGATCTTAGGGCTCCCTCTACAAACAGAGATACCAATTTGAGTATCTGATCTCATAGTATGTGTGTGTAGTTCTCTAGCAAGTACTTCTGTGATTAGTATAAATAAGAAGGGGGAAAGGGGGTCTCCTTGTCGAAGCCCTTTTGTGGGGGAAAATATTTCTGTGGGCTCATTGTTAACTAGTACTGAATAAGTAACCGTGGTTATACATTCCTTAATCCAAGAAATGAAGAGTGAGTCAAATCCGAATTTAGTTAAGATTTTAATAAGAAAACTCCAAGAGACCATATTAAAAGCCTTTTCCATGTCCAGTTTGATGGCCATCCATCCAGATTTACCCTTTTTGTTATGAAATGAGTGGAAGATTTCATGTGCTATGAGGATGTTGTCTTGAATGGCTCTGCTAGAGACAAAGGCGCTTTGTAGAGGATGGATAAGTTTTGGTATTATTTTCTTAAGTCTTTCTGTTAGAATTTTGGAGATTATCTTGTAGAGGGTGTTGCATAGACTAATGGGTCTAAAATGGTTTGTTGTTGTTGGGTCATCCCTTTTAGGTATAAGAGCGATAAATGTGTGGTTTATTTGTTTCAACAAATGTCCACTGATGAAAAAACTTTTGATTGCCTTCGGTGCAGAGGGGCCTACTATATGCCAGTAGAACTTAAAGAATCCGACAGGGAAAGCGTCTGGTCCTGGTGATTTGTCGTTTGCTAGTGAGAACACAGCTTTTTTGATTTCCTCATTGGAGATAGATCTCTTAAGCCAGACATTGTCGTCCGAACTTACCTCTGAGGAGATTAAATGCAGAGGGTCCGATGTTGTGTTATGGTGGGCAGATTCCTCAAAACGCTTCAGAAATGCCTGCTGAATTTCTTTTCCTATCTCATTGTCATTTGTAAGAACTTGCCCTACAACATTATGAAGAGTTTTGATTACATTTTTGTTTCTTCTTCCTGATGCAACTCGGTGAAAGTACTTTGTGTTTGTGTCGATTAATCTAACATGTGTGCGTTTGGCGCGCTGACCCCAGTAGGTTTTCTGAAAGTTAATTAATTCAGAGTGTTTTTTAGGAGTCTTCTATGCTTATGTTCAAGATTATCATCATAGTGTTGGCATAGGCTATCTTGAATTTTTTCCAGATTTTTTTCTAGAGTTTGTATTTGACGGAAAGTGTTGTTTAGGGTGTTTTTGCACCATAGTTTACTCTTCTTTTTTAATTCAAGAAGCTTTCTGGTTAATTTAAAAAGAGGAGAACCTTCTGTATCCACTCTCCATGCCTGCTGATAGCGTCTATTCTAGTATTGTTTTTGGGAACTCTTGTGTAGAGTTTAGGGCATTTTTACTAGAGTATGCTACCTATTTCTTAGCCCTTTGTTTCCCATTTCAAGGAATCGGTGTCTACCGCTAGTTTGTTATGATTTCAGGTACTTTAAAGCGGTTTTGGAGCCAACTCAAGAGCTAAAGGATAAGGAGTGATTAGGGGCGCTTCCATGTGGAAGTAAGTCACCAAAGACGGGCTAAAGGTGTCGAGAGACGAGCAAAAATATGAGACAAGAAGCAAGCATATCAAGTGAATCACTCATAGGAGCTCAAGACGATGTAGCACGACTCACGGGACAAGGGAGTTTGTGCAATTTTCAGCTACAGCAAGCTGTCACGACTCGTGGGCGGACTTCACGAGTCGTGACGAGTGAACCCGTGTGTTTTGGGACTTCTGCAGGCTGTCACGTGACAGACTCTTCACGAGTCGTGACAGTGCCAGATCTGACCAGACCTTTCGGATTTCTTTCTGTTTCTTTAATTTGTTTTGGATGAATTAATAGGGATGTAATTTCCAGATTTGAGGGGGGTTACGTTTTGGACAAAGGGCTGAAAACCCCAGATTTTGGGAAAAAAAACTTTGGAGAACCCTAGATTAGTTGAATGGTAGGGATTGCAATCGGATGCTTTTGAGACGATTTCCGCTATAGAAGATCAAGTATTTCTCTTACTCTTCTTGGCTATGTCATCTTATTTTGCTTTTGATTTGTTCTCTTTCATCATGTTTGGCTAATTCAATTGTTCTAGGGTTGGGGTGATTCCGCTATGTTGAGATAGACCATACTTACTATTGCTTGAATGTAGTGTGATTTTTGTTTGATTTAATCCTATTGAGTGTATAACCTAATTCATAATCGATTAGATCCAATTAGGGGTTGAGACCGAGAGGAGATAGCCCTAATAGGAAGATAGATGATTGCATGAGACCGAGAGGGGATTGTTGTCATTGGAGCTATAGGATTACCTGAGACATTGATGTTTGCTTATGAGTGACACAATAGCATGATTCAAGGTCTCCTGAGGATTTATAGGGTGTCATAGAAATTCTAGGTTTGTTTGTTCTAATTGAGGCCGAGAGGAGACATTTGAATGAACTTGCTTAGATTCTAATGGACCTAACTTTAGTTTAACTTTACACGAGAGTGATTGTTAGCCGGTTAGGTACAATTTGCTATGAGACCGAGAGGAGATTAGTAATGAACTTAGACAGCCTACCTCAATACAGAATCAAATTCATTCGAGCGAGAAAAATCTCTTAAGTCTATCGACGACACATGGTGGTTAATCCTCAATTCTAGAATGTTTTCTCCATATTTGCCCAACACTTCCATTTGCTTATTTTAATTTATTTTTGTTAGTTATATCATAAAACCTCAATTTTGATCTCTACTATTTTAGCTTAGTCAACTGGTTGCAAAGATTCGATTAATACTCCTATAGTCCCTGTGATTCGACACCTTGATATACTTCAACCGATCCCATATACTTGTGGGAGTAGATTTCAAGCCTATCACCTGCTTGACTAGTAGTTCATAATCAGGTCTCTTAGTCCATTCCATTTCGAATTTAAAGGGTTGTAGTTTAGGTCTTTGGTTATCTTTGAGGTCAAGGGATATGTGACAGTGGTCAGATGTTGTGAATGGGTGGTTCTTAGTGCTTAGATTTGGAAAGGTGTTAATGAGGCTACTATGAATTAGAACTCTGTCTAACTTTTCAAACGTGTTATCCAGGCCAAATCTCTTTCGGCGCCAGGTGAATTTATTTCCAAAGGTTGGTAAATCAATAAGGTTGTGTTGGGTAATGAAATTTTGTATTCTTTGGAACCTATGGGTTTGGGCCGGGGGACCTCCTAGTTTGTCAGCATCACAGGTAATCTCATTCATAACTCCAATTATCATAAATGGTGATAAACATTGATAATGGTAGAGATTCTGTTCCAGAAAGCCAATTTCTGTTGGGGATTTGGTGGCGCATATATAAAGAGTATGTGGAATTCGACTTTGATGATCGTCTGGTTAGCATATTTGGCATGGATAAATCTATCTTCTGAATGGATAATGTCAAAGGTCTCATTATGTAGATGCGTAGATTTCCAAAGAAGGCAAATGCCTCCTGAAAATCCAATTGCCGAACAGTAATGCATTTGGTCGAAGCCAGCTTTTCGCCAGAGATTAGTTTTTGGTTCATTTTTTGTTTTAGTTTCGGCTAAAGCTAGGATTTGGATGTTATCTGTTTTACAGATGGACTCGATTTGAGTCCAAATGTTTTTGCGGGCTAAGCCCCTAACATTCCAATAACATATTTTCATGGGACATTGCTATGATATAGCCTCTTGGTATGGCCCGTTATTAGGTTCATTGTGCTTAAGTAAAGATCATTTGGGTTAGGAATGCTGGTGGGATAATCATGCTTTGTTCTATTATCTTTCTTATAGTCTGGGATATTGTCTTTCATAGGTAGCAATTTAAACAAAGGTTTTAGTCTAGCTATAGTGATTGCATTATTCTTGATGGTTAGGAGATCATGTAAGCTAATAGCAAATGAACATAACCCCATATTCCAGTTTCTTAGACGAGATAAGTAAATTAAAGGGAAATTTAGAGAAGCAGATTGATCCCAACTGATAAGAGGAAAATAATAAATGGTATTAAATAAATGTGTCTTTAAATGCGAGCTTTTAGTACCCGTGATCTTAGCAGTTGAAAGTGATTTCTTTTCCTTGTACCAGACCATTTCCAGCACACCAAACATGAACCAGTCGCTGGTCATTGCATTCTTGCGGTAGATGGTTTGTGGACGAGATGGTCTGTATGGAGGAGTCCATATCATTTTTGTTATGTGGTGTTGGGAGTAACCGCGAAAAACCTGGATGATGATATGCGAGTAATGGAAGTTGTAGCTCTTTTCAGCAAGGTCTAAATGGATGAACATATAAGGTGAGTAACCATGACAAGAAATACAGTAGTTAGAGTTACAAATTGAGTTATGTACAAAACAAATTGTAAGACAACTCCATTCAATACACATACAGTGGGAGGGTTTATAGGATATAGGTATTGGAATGCAGCAGCTGCTGAAATCTGTGCAAAATCTTAGACATATCATGCCAAACTTTATTTTGAGCATAGATGGTCCCGTTATGAGTGTCTTTAGGTGACCTTTGTATATGTTGGGATTGGTACCTGCATTGCAAAACCAATGAGAAAGCAAGTAAACCCTAGCAGAAAGATATAGTAGGTCCTTAGACATATAATAAGGTATAAGATGATAGGAGTTTAGTATTTCAATCATATCTTTGGATATTAGGGGGATGATAGTTGGGTGGATTGGGTGATTTATGTGTAATCCAGAATTTGTGATGGTTTTGTGTTGCATAAGATATACATACCTAGATGTTTTGAAGTGATAAAGTATTAATTTAAGAAAGTTTTGATTTATCATAGGAATAAAACAGTTGGAGAATAAAAAAAAGATAATATTTACAGTAAGCAAAGGGTTTTGAGCTGTCCAGTGATAAATAAACCAATGCATAAGATAAGTTTTATTTAGACAAGATGTTTTGAGAGTTTTAGGGTGTATAGTAGTAGCATAGTTGGCCTGTCTTAATTGGTATTGGGGGTAGATAGACTTGAAAGTAACATAAAGTTCCCAACTTAATATTATACAAGGAATAAGTTGGTACATAGTGCATAAAGTACAAGCATAAGAAACCCAAGGTTCAATCCTACAGCAGTAGCTAGCAGTACAGACATAACAAACATATAGCACATATGGTGAAGACACTAGCCTAGGATCAGTGCATAAGTAAGCATAGATAAGGTTATGATATAATATCAAAAGATGGTGGAACCAGTAGCCATAAGTCCAGGTAGATGACTCAACCAAAAGCCTAGGCAAGTGTGAAATCATGAGAGACTAAGTCTTCTTTTTGTTCCTCTTCAGGGTAGAGCTTGTTGTATCATCATCCCCTCATCCACCCTTCCTTTTGAAAGAGCTAGAGGCTGACAGATCTTGAGGTGGCATGTCCATGTTGGACATCATCTTTATGACTGTAGAATTGGAGTGTAGAGAGTGGAAAGAAGCCTCAGCAGAGAGCTCAAAGTTGTTCTCCTGAGCTTGCTGAGCAAACTCATCACGAGGGTCATCGGTAAGGTAATCTCCCAGTAGATCATCCTCCTCCATATCATAATTTAGACAGTCCATCACCTAAGAGTCAACCTCCTCGCCATAACTAGGGAAGAGAAGAGGGTCAGAGAGAGGAGCAAGCTGAGCTACCTGTTCATCATTAGAGGGGCTGATTAAGGTTGGCTGAGGGGTGAAAAAGGGTCCAATACCAGGCATCAGAGCACTAGGGAAGCCAGCAGCCAAGGCTGGGCTAGCAGTAGGCTCAAAATGCAGCACTGGACCCTCATCTGTGTTGCCCTGAATCGGTGGAGAAAGGTTGGTTTCTACAACTTCAGTGTGTCGGTTTTTTGGGGTGGATGGTGGTTTCAGCTCATTGGAAGAGTGTTTGGATTCTTTAGAAGATTGAGATGAGTTTGATTTGGAGTCAAAGGAGATGATGACACCTCCTTTTCCAGACATGTAGGGTCTATTGGCAAAGGCTGATATTGGGTTGGGGAGAAGGGGCCCTTTGTTGTTGTTTTTCAAGACTTGCACCCAGCCATCGTCTTGACCAGAAAGAGAGGAGAAAGGTTTGTGGCTGCGGTTTTTGATGGTGATTTGTATCTTTTTTGGCTTCGGGAGTCTTAGAGGGCATTGGTTGAAGAGATGATCAGATGAGCCACAATTGCCACATCCATTTGGGAATTCTTCAAACCAGATTGTATGAGAAGAGGTTTGGTGATCAGAGAGAGGAACTTGGATGACATTGCCAAATTTTTTGCCCACATCTTGGTTGATGCACACCCTGATGAAGCCAAGGTTGACATCAACATTGGGATCCACCTTGATGTAAGTACCATATTTGTTGTTTTTGAGAATGGTACGAACAACTTCTGCATTCTTGTACTCTTCAGGGAGAAGAGTGAGACGGATCCACATGTCAATAGAAGTAGTGTTTTCAGTGAGAAGGTTGAAGTTGGGTTTCCAAGCTCTTAGAATGATGAGCTGGCCAAAGATATGGTAGGGTCTGCCTTCCCAGACTTTCTGAAGGTTAAGGGGGTTGGAGAATCTGATCTCAAACCAATGGTTCGGAAGATCAAGAAATTCCACCGCCCCTATAAGACCTCTCCAGTCTCCCAGGAATTTGTCTTGAATCTTAGAAATCTCTATAGGATTTCCAAAGACTCGACCATAGAGAATGGATTCAGTTTCCCCTTGTTTTGCATTTTTGCAGTTGAGAGTAAAAAGAAGAAAAGTTGATTTTCCCTTTACCCTTTTCTTTCTTAGAAGACAAGGAGGGATGAGGTTGAGTTTGGGTGTCGCTTGGAAGCTTCCCATAGAGTTTAGAGGAAGAATTGGGGTTCAAGGACTCACTATTATCAGCAAGTCCTTTTCCCTTGTTTGTTGGAGGTGGATTATTCATGGTGGGAGAGAGCAAGGAAAAAGAGACTTCTAATATCCAAAACAGGCTAGTAAAGAAACTAGAGAGGAGATGATTATAGAATTGTTGAGTGGTGCGATTGAAACAAGAGCCCAAGGTGCTCAATTTATAGGGTTTTTGCTTAGGATTGTGGAGGAGATTGCCTAAGTGTTTGTGATTGAGTGTGTAAGTGGATAAATGCAAACTCAAGCAGCAGTGAGAAAGTATTCTATCAAAGAGTAATGCAAGAAAATCATGACAATTTAGATAAGAAGTATGATAGAATAAGAGATAATGGCTTAAGATAGTTGGGAGATAAGTCAAGAAAAGCTTCTCAGAAGGGGGAGGGAGAAAGGAGCGATAGTACCTGATTTGGTTGTCTTGATTAAACAAGATTGCCGTTGCCATTGAGTATGAGTGTTGCAGATTCTAGAGGCCAAACACGGCGCTAGCCCGCCAGAAGCCAGGAGGATAATCCAAGAGTCGTCAAATCAACAGTCACCAAAGACATACCAAAGTGTCGAAGAAGAATCGAAGTCAGCTCATCCAATCCCAAGAGAAAAACTTCAACCCAGGATCCCAACAAGCAAGATTGTACCGAATCATACAACAGATTGAATATGAAATTAAAAATCCAAAACCACATCCAAGAGGAAAGACTGGGATTTTTTTGTAGGCCGTACAAGTCACACTCAGTAGGGAGTTTAGATTTGTGGAAATCTCTAAGAAAACCATGGTGGTATTTGGAGAGAAAGATGAATTTCCGAAACCACACATAGATGGCTATCTTGTGTCTATTCAAGTAGAGGGGGCGCTGGATCTGAGACGATTGTCGAAAAGCAGAGAGGAGTTTTCCTGAAACTGTTTTAGGGCTTTTATCATAGAGGTAGGGATTAAAGAAAATCCATATCCACAAGCCAAGGGGAAGGCTAATCCATAGACAAGAGAGGTTGTACGGCTTGGAGTGAAAGTAGAAGGAGAAGTCCCAGTTCTGACTTGAAATTGTTATAACGAGAATGATAAAGCGTAGAACAACACAAAGATTTACGTGGTTCAGCAACGGTGTGTTGCCTACGTCCACGGGCAGAGAACCAGTTTTCTTATTAGAGGAAGCGAAACAGATTGGGATTACAAGGGGTCGGCGTTCCATGAGTATATGAGGAGACTCATGGAACCCTAAACAGACAATGGGCTGAAAGCCCAAAATAGACAGATGATAGGCCCGTTTACAATAAACATCGCATACCGTAAAGGCGGGGTGGCGCTCCCCCCCCCCCCCGCCAGGGGCGCGTTGCCCCCTGGACCACCGCCGGGGGGCTTTGACCCCCCGATGCGTCGCCGGTCAACAATGATTCAAGGCACATTAACAGAAATGAAAGGGACGGTGATGGATTTCCAAGAGAAGGAGAACCAAAAAGCAATCCTAAGCTTAGTAACCCACTTCTCCAACCCGGAAACGAGCCAATGGCAATAGAGCTTGTACAGATTCGATCGAGCTGGGAGAAAGGTTGAAGACAGATCTAGGGTTTCACTTTGGGGAAGAATGGCGCGTGAGGCACGTTCTTTAGTGGGGATGAGGGTTTTCATCTCTCTCAATTCAATTCTTACATTCCTTCTGTTTTTACTTATTGATGTATTGGTCGACTGTATCCGAGATTCTGATTTTATTTTATTTTTTTATTTTAAAATTTGGGATGAATCCAACTGTAAATAGAATGAATTGAACAAGTACAACAAACGAGTTATTAAACCCAGTTTTCTCTCATGTCAATCTCAATTTCATAATCACGTTGGAGCTATTTTTTTTAATTGGGTTTTGATTTGATTTATTTCCTAAATTTGTCGTTGATTAATGAATACATATAAGTAGCTTTGTTTCCTGAATTTTTTAATTGGGTTTTGTTTTGCATTTCTTCGTCCTAGTTAGATGATGGAGGTGGAGAGAGTACGTGGGTGCACTGGTGCAGTTGAAAGGAGAGGAGTTACTATGGTTGAGATGGAGGGGAGGAGAAGAGTAAGAGGATTTTTTTTTGTTTAAATCAAAGAGATGGTGTAATCTTGACCATTAAATTTTTTAAACGGTGAAGATTGACCTATTAAGGGTGTGTTTGGTAAATGAGGGTTTATCTGTAGTTGCAGTTGGAATTGGAGATAATAAAGAGTTAAAACTAAGACTTTAATTTTATATAAAACCTTGTGAATATCTTATAGAGTGCTTGGCATTTATATGTGTTTCAAAGAGATTTTAAAGGTAAAATGACAAAAAGGGACTTTTAATTAAAAAAAACTGATTGATACAAACAGACCAATAGAAAAGGAAAGAACAAGGGTAATATAGGGAGATAAACCACCACTTTGGGCTCAAACCTTCCAAACCTTGCCCCAGGAGAGTTGTAAATTTGATGAATGGAACCTTTATCTCCCCTCCTCCAAAACTCCATCTCCTCTTAACCTTGGTTAACCAAACCAATGTTTGCAGTTTTAATTTTTTTCAAACCTTATAAATCCCCATCAAACCCTTCACCAAACACACCCTAAGTTTCCTAATATGAGGAGAGGATCTTCTTCCACCCCAAGAGGGTCCTTGCAGAGTTGTGGATCCACCTCCATTAGATCAGGCCAATATATTGGGCCCTATATATCCTTAAGAGTTGGGCTTTGGCCCATTGTGGATCTATCCTCGGTACTTTTCAAGGCCACAAATGTGACCGCTTTCGAGGTCACCAGTACCGACTTCCGAAGTCGGTATTGTGCTGGGTCGATTGGCTAGGACAGCATCAGGCATGTGTACTCATTTCACCGACACCGACTAGTGAGGACAGCACCGAGTTCACCAACACCAAAAGTCAACAACAACATCGTGTGGTTGACAACATTTTGCCGTGTCAATAGCAAGACTAAGTTTTAATTAACGGGAGGGAGTAGTAATATAGCATGAAAGATTGAAGAGCAAAAATATAATTGAGCAAGCACCACATGTCAACCAAAAATCCAGTATTGTTCAAAACCCGTGTAAGTGTATATGTCAATCGATGCAGCAAATCAGATTCACAAAGGCTTCAATAAAATCTCAAGGGAAACCCCACGAATTAAAATAGTACTGTAATTTTTTTTCTAATAAATTTAAAAAAAAAAATTGATGGTGATGGAGATGGGGCCTGCCTGTGGGTATCTGTTCTGTGACTTTCTTTCACCTGCATTTTATTCACTGCAAAAATGTGCCCCTCTAGCCCCCAAATTTTCAATTCAAGACAACAATGATCGAACTACTGACGCAGGTGTGGAGGGCGATGATTGAGAGGGCGATCAAGGAAAGAGAATGGACATGTGTGGAACTGCGAAAAAAGGCAATGGCAGTCAAGGGAAGTGTGGTAAGATAGGCTGAGCTCATTGATCACAGGGAACTTCTGAAATGGTTGGTCCGTGTGGCGGATGATCAGCGGATTCTTTTGGATCTTCAGGAGACTTTGCACCATCCGGGTAGTCATTGTCGTCGTCCACAGGTTCGGGCTTCTGTATCCAGTCGGAGATTTTGGATGATTTGGATGGGGATGATTCAGAGTAGTTGTTATTCGAGGAGGTCCTTTGGTAAGGCACAAAAGGTTGATCGAGCATAGATAGGGATGATTGTTGGAGGTTGAAGCCGTAGCTTGAAACATAGCCTGCGATTGGATGGTCGAATTTGCAGGTCGGTCCATACTTGCAGACTCCGTAGAGGCGAAAGTGTGAACACATAGCTTCTCCCTGCATTGGTGACGGACCATATTGTAAGCTCATATATAAGAAGTTGAGATTTACAGAGAAAGTGATCAGGTAGGAACTTACAGGTCGGAGTGGGAGACCATGAGGGCCGAGACTGTACATTGATAACTGAGCAATCCTTTCCTTTGGATGGTGGTACTTGCACTCAGAGCCATATTTGCAGCTTCCGGTGCTCATGAAATACCGACACTCTGGTTGTTCAGGTCTCTCCGGGAGGCTTGAGATCTTTGCTGATGGATTAAATGGCACATTCATACCAAACCCTTCTTGATCCTTCGTGTTGTAGAAAGTGGTCCCATAAATGTTAGTCGGGGGTACAGTCCCCTGGTCAGTGAAATGAAAATAGCCAGGTTAGGTCAATGTAACTCTACTTAGCACCAGAACAACAATTGGAAGAGTCTTCTTCCAAGAAAGGATCAACCGAATCACTCCACATAAGCTTTGTGTGAATGTCGGAAATGGAAAATGCATCTTATATACCCTAATTTCCAACTTATAATCATTTACCATAAGCAAAACAGCACATGGTTCAACACTCTAACAAGAAGTCCCTAATATATGGTTCAACAAAACAACACATGCACTGAACCTAATTGTATGGGCAGACAAAGACGACGATTTGAAGGTTAGCCAAAAGAAGGAATTGACTCCAATCTTTTGAATCTCAAATGCAAGTATTTCAAGAACTAAATCTCAACGTTATGAATTTCAAGAAAATGCTTACCACATAAGTGCTCCAGCCTTGAGCAGTCATAAGGCCTTGAGAGGAAGGAATAACGACAGGTGCATAAGTCGGTGGACCAGGTACTCTTGGACCCAATAGATATGGCGACCTAGGTAACACCCATGCTGAAAGTCCACTAGGATAAGGCATGCCAACTGAAGGGTAAACTGATGAATTCATTGTGCCATAAGCACAAGCACCAGAAACAGGCAAGATAGTCTCAGCAGAAGATGGCTGGGGATGGTTAAACTTGCATCCCGGTCCAAATTTGCAAGTATAAGTTCGCATATAATATGGGCAAGGCTTTGATTCCTGAAATGATTCGGAGAAGAGTCGTCAGAAAATAAAGCAATCAAGTCAAGCACTGATTAAAAAGTAACATATGAGAGAAAATACAGGCAATTGTTAAACACATACGCAAGTACCTGACGAATAGGTAGGCCTAAAGCGTTCAGTGGCGCCTGTCCAGCAGTTCCCCTTTCATTGGGATGATGAAATTTACATGACGATCCATATTTGCAAGTTCCTGTCTTCAAATAAAACTGCAAATTCTACTAATTAGATTCATCCAATAATCTACTAAAAAAAAGATAGACACGAAATCTCTTAACCACGGTTCTATCTAAAATCCAACTTAAATTTAGCAAAATACACAGGCTTGGTAATTGACTAATAGTTCAGAAACCTTCTTGAAAGGTCTACCTTGAATGCAATGGGTAAAACAGGTGCAGTAATAAAAGGAACATAGTAGCAATTGCAACTTGCAAGTAAGAAGACCCAAGCGTAATTTGTACTGCGTATATAGAAGTAATAGAACTCTTAACACTTCAAGTGAACCTAAACCCCCATCTTAAGAGAATCATTGAATATGGACAATAGGTTAGCACATGCTCTGGAATACAATATAAGATCAGTTAAAAAATGTTTTTATTCATGTATGCCATAAGATTTTGTGGATTATGTTATTGGTTGACAAATGACAGCTAAACATTCTTGTCTTTTATATACTCAGCATTCCTCAATATCAAGTTTCACAGTGCATTAGTAACACTGTCCCACTGTCCTTTTGAGACAACCAATTCAGAAAGGAAGTGTAGAACATACAAGTGACAACACAACATAGGATTTTTTTTCCCCAAGGTTGAAAAAATGCATCGGGAAAGCATCAGACATTCATATCAATGCTAAAGAAGATGACAAATTATCAAATGATATTCCCCTGGCCCTACTAGGAAGATGGTTCTTGGCTTTCGGATAAGGGATAATCATACAATAAATAAAGCTTCATTGTTGCCTCCTTGCTAAACTTCTGGTTAAAAGAAATAACATTAATCAATACTAAAGAAGATGAGAAAATGGGACAGGGAAGGTGACACTTGCCGCACCTTACGTTATGCTGATTTTGGATAGCAAGTTTATCCGTATGACATTCAACAATGTTATTCAACTTCTAGGATCAAGCGATAAAGCTTGTTATAACAAGCTAAGACACAATTCCTATCATCATAATTCATTCATATGATAAAACACTCACAGGTTGTCCAGCTCACAGGCCTAAACTCTATATGAAGAATAAGAACTTCAAATTCAGTTAAAACGAAACACATACCCCACAATCAGGTTGTCCAGCTCTTTGTGGCAAGTCCCCTTTACTCGGAACACTCTGAACAAAAGAAACCACTCAATCATGCATCAGCCAATTCTCAAGAACTGCTCCTAAATACTCATAGCGGTAATATCTCAATTGTGATGATGTTCAAAGCCATGATGAATGTTGTGATCATCCCAAATTAGAAAAACCAAGCAATACCATATATAGTGATAATGTAAGCAATGAAATCATATGATAAAAATAAGTAACTAAATAAACTACCTTAGCACCATGGGAAGGGTGATTGAAGCGGCATTTACTGCCATATCCACACAAGCCAGTTCTTAGAAAGTATATGCAATCTGGTTCGCCAGGCCGGTCAGGGTACCGAGGTGAGGAATCACCACCACCGCTATCACCCTTTTCATCGTAATTACCATTACCATTCTCAAGCTTCATCCTCCAAATCCCCTCTGCAGAAATTGCAATACCCACAAAGAGGGTAAATAAATTAGGTTAAGTGCAAGAAAAATCTACCCTAAGTTCCTCACATCCACATCACAGTTGTTTGCCTAAAGCTGGAAACTTCAATATTGTGTAAAATAAAATTTTAAAAAAAAAAAACGTTTTTAACAGTTTAAACTTATAATAATAATACCCAGAAGCTTCAATGCATCACCATTAAAAGGAGAAAGAACAAATTTTACCAAGAAAAAACACCCAAAAATTGTTAATAGGGCCGATTTCCTTGCAGGGTAACAAGATTGAAAATTTCGGGGTATCAATAAAGGTGATAATCACAAGAACTTTTTTCATTAAACACACAGAGGGGGGATCAAAGAAATTTACTGAAAATAGTAAAAATTGTGAAAGGGGGAAAACGAGTAAAACAGAGTACCTTCAACATTATCAATGGGTCCATTGGAGGAATTGGAGATAGTGTTGGTGTGATTCTGCCTATTATCAGGCATCGATGATCAACGAATCGAAGGAGGGGGAACCCAGAATATGAAAATTTGTGAAATTTACGGTGGAGAAAAGGGAAATCGGAAGCGAGAAGGTTGGATGGATTATAAAGTTTATAGTTTAATAATGATGGAAGAAAGGGGAATTACAGTGGGAGGAGAGGGAGAGATAGAAGGGGAGAAACAGGTAAAGATTTTGACGAAGTCGTCAAGACTTGGACAATATTCCGATCAATTTGTGACCAAAAACTAGAGAGAGAGAAAAAGAGAGAATGGGGGTGGGGGAGAGAGAAAAATTTATGACCCATCATCACACTCCTTTGAAGATCTTCAGAGGGAAAGTTTTCAAGAAATTTTAGAAAAGGAAATTTACATATAACCGCCCATTAAATAGGAAGGTTTTCACATAATTACTCTGAAATTATAAAAAAAATCACTTGTTAAAGGGTTTTGTTTTAACTATTTTTTTAGTACAAGTTTGAACTAATTATTGTTTATATCATGATTCATGACCACTTATTGTTAATATCTTCTTATAAAAAGAAGTTTGAATCAATTTTTTTTTTTTATTAAGAAAAAATTCGGGTGAGCGCTTTCTACCCGAAAGCATCCTTGCGGATGAGGTCTGTAAGACCGGAATTATTCCAAATATCAATACATCTGGCAGAGTGGCTAATGTGTGTAACCTTATCCGCCACTCTATTGCCAAGACGGGGTAGATGGATGAAAGAGATTTCTTTCATAGTTGATAGAAGAATTTGGACGTCTGACAGGATGAGTTCGATTTCCCATGGGCATCTCGACTTGTTAGTTAGATTATGGTTAATAATTATGTTGGAATCTCCTTCAATATGGATTTTGTCAATATGAAGTTGCACGGCCTTTTGTGTTAGGTTTGGTAAATTCCCCCCTTGGGGTTTGCCTTTCATTAGATAGAATATATATAGAATACAAAGGACTTGGGCCTTGGGCCCAAGGAAACTAAAGATATGTACAAGGATTCTATCTATTAACATTTTGTACTCCGAGTTTGAGTGCTAGTGCTTCCGCTTGAAGCGCGGTTTTAATACCCATTATAGTCTATGTGTATTGGGTGTCCTTGCCAGTCCCTGATAACAACCCCAGCGGTACTGCGGTTATCATCCAGGGACGAACCGTCAAAGTTGAGTTTGAATGTGCCTTTTGGTGGTTTGCGCCACTTGATATGACGGTTTTTGTTTCTCTTTACGGGTTGTCTGCCGCTTCTTGAATGAGGATTGGTGTTATCATCTAGGGAACTGTCATATTGACGAGTGTTACTCCAATTTTTCTCTTGAGTATTAATAAGCATCAATGCGGCATCCCGCGAAGGGATCGGAGCCTGCCTAAACACATGCTGGTTTCGAATATACCACATTGTCCACCAAGCGAAAGCAAGTTTACCAAGAGCAGCTTTTGGTAGGCTATTCCCAGTTAATGACATGATTAAGCTTATATCTCTTGATAGTGTGATTTGACTGACTATTGCGGAGTTTATGTGGCTCGGGAAAAAGGTGAGAGACCTCGAATATTGGCATTCGAATATTAGATGTACATCATCTTCCATAGGGCAATTACACAGGTTACATGTAGGAGGGATAGGGACCCCACGTTGGGCTAGTCTAGCAGCCGTGGGAAGTCCGTTTTGACAGACTTTCCACAGGAAATTTTTGATCTTAGGTGGGATGTCGAGATGCCAGATCCAGGAGTTGTTGTCTAAGGGAATTGAGGATTCGGCAGAGACCAATTTATATCTTGAACTATTTTTTATATATAAAAATTGAATCACATGTTGGACAACTTATGGGTAAAAGCTAGTTGAACCACTTCTTGTTAATATTATGAACCACTAGTTCGTAAAATCCCGAACCACGTGTTATACAAGTCTTGAACCATACGTGTATAAACCCTTAAACCACTTCTTTTGCTTATACATATACACACACTTGTGATTAGTGATAAATACAACGTTAATTTTTACTGGATACACCGGTAATTTTCGCAACCTATTGCGGCCCCCACATTAAAAAAAATTGTTAGATGTGTTTCTAACAAGGTACTCCGCAAGAAGTTTGTGAAACAAACTTCATACTATGGTGCAGATGTTGCGAAATTTAGCGGTGTATTCAGTAAAAATGAGTGGTGTGTTTAGTTTTTTTTTTAGTAAAATTAATGTACGGGTAGAAGAGGCCGAATTTTAGATCATTTCACCATATATATATATATATATATATATATAGACACACACACATATGCTCCTTTCCTTTTTTAATCTCAATCATTTTATTTTTCCATCATATATAATATATTGTTCCTTAATCATGTTTCTTAAACCACTGTCCCATCTTGTCCTCTAAAATAGCTTCAAATCATGTCGGAAAATCGTCGAGTACGGCCAAGTTACCCCGATCCCCCCAAATCAAAATCCGAAACAAGTGTATCATATATAGACATACCAACACAAGCTAGATATATAATTAATTTTATTAATTAGGATACATCGATCCTTCAAACCCTCTAGAGTCTAGACACACATATATAGTAATTAAGCTTGTTCTTCAAAGGAAGCAAACTTAATTATAAACTCACTATAAAAGCATAAACTATAGTATACTATATATAAACTTCTGATGGAGCCTGATTTGAGCACCCAAATCAGGCTTAACTTGTTCAAGCAGTTGCAATAACATTATTGGATTTCATGGCCTCAAATCTAGGCTCCTTAGCCTGGAACTTGAGCGCAGCATAAAGCTTCATGTAATCCTCAAACACGAACTTGGGGTACACCTGCTTCTCATCTTCCTCTGCGCCCTCCAATTCCGGTGCCGGGTAGATCACCGCGTCGCTCCCCGGGTTGTAGAACGACGCTATTGACATCCTGTTCCCGTCCGTTTGCGCTATCACTCTGTGCAACACGCTCTTGTACTTGCCGTTCGTGATCACCTAATGATCCATTAATTTTTTAATGAAATTCCAGAGATATATCAAAATTTTAGCCTAATCCTCGCAAAGAATAGTGTTAATTTGGTACGTACCTCGAGCTGGTCACCGAGATTGACGACGATGGAGTGTCGCATCGGAGGCACGTCGATCCACTGGTCGTCCTTGAGGAGCTGGAGGCCGCTCACTTGGTCATCCTGGAAGAGGAGGATGATGCCGCCGGCATCCGTGTGGGCCCGGAGGCCCTTAATCAGGTCCGGTTTGGGGCACGGTGGGTAGTTGGCTACCTTGGTGCCGAAAGTGGGGCCCCGGCTTCCATAGAAGGCCTTCTTTAGGTAGCCTTTTTCTAGCCCAAGGTTCTCACATAGTAAGTCTAACAGCTCCTCTGCCAACTTCTCCAGCCTCACTGCAAACTCCTTCATCACTTTCCTGCAAAATTATTCGATTCAGAGCAACAAATCCACTAATCAACAGGATCGATAGAGAATGAGATTATACCTATACTCGTCATCGAGATCAGGGACGTCATAGACGTTGGATTCGGGGAGGTGTTTCAAGTGGAAGGTGCTCTCCCAGTCGACATCGTCGACTTCATCAGATGCATTGTCAAGGCCTTTGCTAGCAACAAGCTCCTTGAATCTCTGCTCCATGGTTATCCGGTAGTGGTCCTTGGTGAGCTTCTCCACTGCGTCCATCATCTCGATCGGAATCCCATGGTTCACCAGCTGCTCAATCACACCAACACAAACAAGTTACAAACACAATAATATCAATCTCGATCGAGTCTTATCGTTCCAATTTTATCAGATGTCTCTATTTAAATTAAAAAAAAAACAAGGAGATGATCGAGGTACCTCAAAGAAGCCCCAATTCTCACAAGCATCTTTGATTATTTCCATGGTGGCTTGCCTCTCATCTCCATTCAGCTTCTCCATGTTGATCACTGGGAACTCCATTTTCTTGTTTTTTCTTTAAAAAAGAAATGATCTCTGGAGCTCTTTGGAAGCTTTGTTGGGTATGTGGTGGAGGATGATATGGTGCTTGTAGGTATTTATAGTTGGAAAGCGAGGGATTGGGATGTACGACCAATACGAAGCCAATTTTAAATTAAATATTTGCTTAAATAATTAAAAATGGATTTATATATCAGTTACAATTATTTCATATAATAGTCGACCTTTATGTGGGAATCGCTAAATTCGCCTTGGTTTCCATTTTGCATTGGTTATACGAATCTTTTTTGCATTCAAAAGTAGGCCTAGATGCCATTTTATTCAATAATGCAAGTCTAGATGTATATAGATGTTACGACTGTAAAATACACGTACTCAATTCCGGTTGCAATAAACTATTCTAATGCTTAATGCATAATTACAATAATCTATATATCATTTTTCAAAATACAATATTGATACAAGAATTTGATCCGATCTATCCAAAAATAAATCCCTATTTAACCTTGTCCTCATCGACTTGTTTACTTTATGCTTTTGATGTGGGATTTCAGTGCATTTAGCTGGGATTGTTTTTACTGTTCGACAATTTTACAAGTGATCTAACATCTCATTCTATTTTTAAAGAGTCCAGAATCGAGAATTGAATCTTTTAATTTTACTGCTTTGATACCATATTAAGGTTCGTGGGAACTCATGATTGGAGCTGTGTATACTGGCACTTGTGTTGGAATTTTTTTTCAAAATATTCATTAAAAAATAATTATTTACTAAAATATTTACGGTTTCAAAATATTTACAAAAATATTCATTTTTATCAGCTTTATCAGAGAAACGCGGTCTGAGATCGCGTTTTTACTTAATATTACAATTTTCTATAAAAACGCGGTCTGAGACCGCGTTTTTACTTAATTTCCAAAAAAAAAAATTAGAGACGCGGGCCAAAGCCGCGTTTTATTTGTAATTTCACAACGGAGCCCCCGTCTTCCTCTCTGCAAACTCCGACAGCCCCAATCTTCCCCTCTGCGAGCTCCGACCATCAGATCCGGCCTCCTCCTCTGGCTTCCTCCTCGGAAACCCCTATCAGCGCACCGGCCTCGCTCTCCGGCGTCATCCTTCTTCCCCTGCAGACTGCCGCCCTCGACCTGCAGCCCTTCGATCAGCCCCGCCCTCATCATCTGGCATCCTTCTCCTGCGAGCACCGGCCTCCTCCTCCGTGCCCGACCATCAATTGCCCTTCTTCCCCGACGCCGCCGGCCTTCTTCCCCTCTGCGAGCTCCGGTCTCCCATCAGATCTGGCTTCCTCCTCCGCACCCCCATCCGCACTCCGGATAAAAAAGGAAGCGTGGCGGAGCGGGCAAGGGAGGAGGTGGAGTTGCTCCGGCGCCTGATGTCTCCTCCAGTCCTCCGATTTCTCCTCCGGCGGCCTGACCTCCAGGCTCCACCGAATTCTCCTTCCTTTTCCCTAAAAAAATGGAAAAAAAATTATCAGAGAGATGCGGATTCACCCCGCGTCTCTAGTTATTAAAAAAAAACTTAATTTCATCTTTCATCCTGAAATTAATTTAATAGTAGAAACGCGGACTGAACCCGCGTTTCTCTGTAAAATCTGACAAAAATGAATATTTTTGTAAATAATTTAAAAGTGTGAATATTTTGTTAAATATTTATTTTTGGATGAATATTTTGAAAAAAAATTCCTTGTGTTGTATAACAAGGCTTGTATAATATGAGAAGTAGCCTCATGACTTACATAATAAGACTGTTCACTTTATACTTTCAATGTGACCAGGCTTTTTGCTCTCTTCACACATCTCAACAGAGTAATTAATGAAGTCATTCTATTTTTTTTCAACAAGGTAAAAATTTGAGTTATGTTACACCATGCTAGCCAACCACTTGATGACATTTTTTTAGTCAGGACCAGGAAATGTGAGAGCACCATGATTCATAGTATGCTTGAGATGAGTGGCCTTAATTATTTTGCAATTTATCTAAATTAGTATGGTCAACCAATATAGGCAGAGGCGGAGCCAGGGGGCATGTGCTCCCCCCAGTCCCACCAAGAGTTTATGATGAACTCTTGTTGTAGTAGTTTGTAATATTGGTTGGTACTAGTTTCTACTATTGAACATGTTTTGTATTTTACGACATTTTTCTCGATATTATTGTCTTGCTGTTGTGCCCTCCCCCTCAAATATTTCTGGCTTCGTTCCTGTATATGGATATGTATGATCGATTTAAATTAAAAAGTCCAATTTAACCTATATTTGTAGGTTGATATATATACAAATGGGTAATAACACCAAGAGAATGAATTTTTCAGAAGGATAATAACCAAATTAAGGTTTTTTTAAAACAAATTAAAACTACTTAATGCTTAAAAAATAACAACCTAGCTAGCTAGCTAACACATGGACTATCAATCCAACCATGAGGGGAAAGTTGGATCTAGGATATTCTAATGTAGATGTTAAATGTACCTAAATGTTGTTTTTATGGTTAAAAAAATACTTATGAAATACTCCGTATATAATTAAACATTATATTTCATAATTATATGTTTTTGAGGGTTTATAGGTCTTTATTTTAGAAAATCGAGTAGGCAAATGTATAGATTAGAAAAATTAATTAACCAGGTGCAATCTATATAAAATACTAAAACAGAGGCCGCTGGAGCGACCTCGCTGGCACGAAATTATCTGGATTAAACGGGATTATTTTTGCCTACGTGGCATTTTCTAGATTAAACCGGTATTAAATTTACGGGCCACACCAATTAATAAACGAATATAGTTAGCTCAAAACTTATCTTTTTACATAATTTATTCAATATAACCTTATAACTTATATTTTAATAAACCAATATAGTTAGGTAAAAACTATATTCTGGATTAATATGATACTCCCTCCGATCCAAAATATAAGTCGTTTGACTTTTCAACACGTATTTTAAGGAGCTAAAAACTATATAAAATATCAACTTTTTTTTAATTATTTTTTTACAACTTAATATTTGTTGGTAATAAGTATTAAATTGTAAAAAAATAATAATAATAAAGTTAATATATCATATAGTTTTTAGCTCCTTAAAATACGTGTTGAAAAATCAAACGACTTATATTTTGGATCGGAGGTAGTAATATTATATTTTAGGTCACATCAATTAATAAGTCAATATAGTTGGGTAAAAAAACTTATCTTTTTACATATCTTGATGATTGGTTAATTTTGATAACATTTTCTTACCTATCATCTAACCGGCCGGCCACCTTCATTAATTATCACAATTAATCAAAACTAATCTTATCACATATATCTCACATAATTTTATCACATATTAAAATTAATCTTTCCTTCTAAATCACTGCTACGTTCAATAGTTACATTTTATTGATTCGTAATATGTCTTCGATTTTTGCTATCCAATTAAATATATATAATTATTAAATAAGTATCGTATGACTTTTTGACATGTTTTTAAAGAGATAAAAACTATATAAAATATTATCTTTTTAATTATTTTTTATGTAATTTAATACTTATTAAAAGTGTAAAATTATTTTTGAAAGTAATTCAAAATTTATTATTTTATAAAGGTTTTAGCTCCTTAAAAACGTGTCGTAAAGTTAAACGACATTTATTTCTGAACGGAGAGTATATAAAATATTAAAATTTTTAAATAATTTTTTAATATAAACATAATTTTTAAACCATTACCCTATCTATTAATACAGAGGCCACTCGCGCGACCTCGCGGTCACGAAATTTTATGAATTAAACGGGATTATTTTTGCTTACGTGTCATATTCTGGATTAAATGGTATTATATTTTTGGGTCACATCAATTAATAAGTCAAAATAGTTAGGTAAAAAACTTATCTTTTTAGATCAAATAATCTATTCAATATAGCCTTATATCTTAATTAAGTTTTTTTTATAAATATTCGATCTTATATCTTAATCAGGTAGAAAACTTATCAGTTTAGGTAAATCTATCTAGTGTTATTCATATCGGCAAATATTTATTTAATTCAAACACTACATTCTTACGCCAATTATGAAATGTATATCAAAATAACAAAGCCAATATTTAATTTTATGAAATCGTTTTTGATCAAATATTTATAAAAAGATAATGTATCGATATTTATAACAAAAAAAAGAATTTCGAAACATCTATATTTACATGCCATATTTATTTACATGACCTTAATTAAATAAAGTATCGTTTATAGTTAGGTATCGTTTAACAAACAAAATATTATATAGATAGACCTTCATTATATTTTTTTGATTGATCATATGCTATATATAAAAATTACACGACCTTAATTTTTAGTTGATTGAACCTACACGTACAGGACCTTAATTAAATAATAATAATCTATGTAAAATACTAAAGTAGAGGTCTGAAAATGCCTCTGGTGCGATCTCACGTCCATGAAATTTTTTAGATTAAAACGAGATTATTTTTGCTTAATTAAGTGACATTTTCTGAATTAAAGTTGTATTATATTTTTTAGCCACATCAATTAATCAGTCAAAATATAAAAAAAACTTATCTTTTTAGATACATAATCTATTCAATATAAACCATGTACTTAAGTGGCATTTTGATTGTTATATATAAATTATTTTTATAGAAAATATATATATGAATTTAGATTTGTCGCAACCTTCAATATCTCCATTAGCAAAGTCAAATTTGAGAGTGAGGCCGTTTTATTTTGTTTTACCCAAATTATAATTCGGTGGGAATAAAAATATTACACAAAATACGTAAGATAAAATAGTTTTATTTTTACTACATAAGTTTTTGGTTTAAATAAGTAGTTAATAAAAAATTTAATATAATTAATAATCTAAATTAATAGTAACTTTATGTCATTTTATTAAGATAAAATGATATAATTTTTTAAGAAAGCAAATAAAAGCAAACAAAAATACATCTATAAATCTAATTATTACTTTACAAGATTTTACTTCTAAAACGACATATTTTTTCTTAACAAGATTTTACTTCTAAAATGCCATGTTTTTTTTTAACAGAGGGAGTGTAAAATTATTTTTCTTAACGGAGAGAGTATAAAATTATTAATTGATATGGTTAAAAGGGTTTACACTACACGAGTAAGCGACACATAAGTGAAATTACCCTCTTATTTGTATATTCAATTTCATCTAACAAGATTTTACTTTAATTTATTTTACAATTGATTGAGTGTTATTAAAATATTTCAAGCATAAAGTGTAATAAAAAAACATTTCAAAAAAATTAACATAATAAAATATAATTTATTAACAAAACGCGCAAACGCGCGGGTACCGAATACTAGTTTGTTATATTGTAAAGTATTACTTATTGGAATAACTAATTAAGGGGGCCGCCCATGAGCAATTTGTAGTATGATTGGTGGAGAAGCTGGTTAAATGTGGGGCCCTTTTAGGTGGCTCTGATTGGTTAAGATTCTTGACCAAAACTAGACTAGCTAAGCTAGGTCGATACCTTTCATTCATCAAAGATCTGATCCAACTTGTTTGTTTGTTATACTCCGTATTAAATATTAATGCAAAATTGAGTTAATTAGCCCCCAGTTGCTTGCTTCTAAATAGATTTGTCATGTTTTTTTAGGAAACTACCTACAACTTCCTCACTTATACGTTTATGCCAAAGGGTTGACTATTTCCAAACTTAATTACAGACTTAATATTTTCCACATGTGTAATTAGCTCAATATAGCTCCGTAAGGGATACGTCTTTAAATCCAAATTATGTTAGGCTTTATTCATAATCACTTTGGGTATTTAAATCCAACTTATTACTCTATCAAATTGATAGGACTACCTTATAAAAATTTATTGATCCTAAAAATTAAATTAAAAAATAGATAAATTAATTTAAATCTAAATCAATTATTTATAATTGAGTGGTTAAGAGTTAACCAAAATTGAGTTATTTTATCAACTCTATCGGATCTCAAGTGACTTATTTTAGGATTTATTTATATATTGTCTAAAAAAACATATCCATAACCACGTTTAAAATTTAAACATAATGCAATACGATCCAATATATAGTCACAATGCCTTCGCGAGCAAAAAACTCTATTTTTAGAGAGACTAAAAACCCCATTGGGGTCTTCCGCTGGCGGTGCAACTAACCATCTTCGGTGGCCGGAAACATGTACAAGTCGTGAAAACCCTCCTTCGGGAGCCCCAAATCCACCCTCTCCGGGTGTCTCGTGAGCCCTTGGTGATCCTGTTGCCCTCGGCTCCCCATCAGCCACCATTGGTATCCGCCGGTTCCAAATCCCCTCCTTCTCCCCAGTTCCCTATCCGGTTTCTTGGGTGACTGAGGTTGTTCATCTCGCCCATGGGTGCTGTCGATTTGGGCCTCGCCCTTTGTCTAAGTCTTGGTCGGCGTCTCATGCTCGTTTCGCCTCCGTTTTGGGTTCGCCTTCGCTCAATCGGTGGGTCTCGGCCTGGTGTTAAGACCTTCTACAACTGTCAAATTGATGACATCTCTCGCGACCTCTACTCTAATCAAAAGTTAGCGGTGGATGTAGATCCTTACACCCTGTTTGGATGAAGGGATATGGTGGGATTTTTAAGGATGGGAAGTGAAGGGAAAGTAAATTTTGTGTTTGGATGAACCATTTAAAGAAATGGAAGGAATCTGAAATTTGAGTAACTGCTCAATTTCATGGGATTTCACAACCCACCACAAGGGTGGAATTTGGTGGGAAAGTGAAATTCCTCCCCCTTCCCTTCCTTTCCTTTCCCTTTTTCATTTTCTCATCCCTCCCCTCCCCTAAAAAACCCATGACCCAAACAGAGCATTACTGATCTATATCCTATAGTTTCTTTCTGAAAAATTATAACATATGTTCCTGTTCTTTGATTCTCATAAACGGGGCTTTTATTGTTTCTTGTTTTCTTTCCTCATTTCATCAACCTTCCAGCAAAATTCATGGGTTTAATCTCAGCTTTCAAACCTGGATTTTGATGGTCTTGCGTGGCTCTCGAGCCCACCGAGTAACTTCGTCTTCTTCAACTTTCAATGGCGACTCCCGTCCGCGCTGGTTGGCTTCTCTCCCTCTCCGATCATGTCTCGGCGACCGATTGGCGGTTTGTGGCCTTGGCGTTGGAGGTTGTGGCTCCGGGGTCCTCCGACATCCCTGCCCTCTGGTGGTTCCCCCTCCGTCGCCTTCATATTCGTAGGCGGTGTGCTAGGTTTTGCTCTGGTGTCTGAAACCTTGCACACCCCCTTGGGCCCGACTTCATGTGCTTTGGGCCCAAGGCCCAGGGGCATTACATTAAAAAAAAAAAAAAAGAACGAACGAATTTGAAACTCATATATATTTTTATATGTATATATATACATATAAAAAGCATCTTTAATCAATATCAACGTATATTATTAAATCTGGATTACTCTTGCACTCTTTGCCCTCTCGCGGTCGTGCTTCATTTTCTCGAGTTGGTTGAAGTTCTGTTTGTGGATTCGTGGTTAGTTTCGGTTGAGGAGCAGTTTTGCGGCCCTGGTTGATCGAAGTGATAATGTTGGTGGTGTTCGTGGTCTCCGAAGATCCTTCATCTAGGTGAAGGGAACGTCGTGTGATCCACACTTCTCCAGGTGTCGTCTTTGCCCTACGTGGATTGCTGCTTTCCGTCTTTCCGGCGGCGAGACATCGTGTCAGCTGTGCTGTCCCATGCGCTCGCTATCCACTTCGCCACGTCAGGTCTCCATCTTCTCGTTGCTGTGTCCGTTTGTGTGCTTAGGGTTTGGGGTTTTCCGGGTTTGTTTCTTGTAGTTCTTTTGTTGTATTAGGAAGTTGTTGTATGTTGTATTTCTTTTTCTATGTTGTATGTTTAGACGGCTTGCCGTCTGCCGACTTTGTCGGCCTCTCGAGGTCCGGGCCTGTCCGGCCTCGAATTATTTCCTTATAAAAAAAAATAAAATAAAAATTTAAACATAAAAATTACTTTTATTCACTTTTTTTTTTAATTTCTGAATTATAATCTCATACACAACCAACTTACTTTGACCAAAGTCAACACTATATTTTCTTCCATGACTCCGTCATATAATTAAATGGTCCCTTTATCTACATTTAATTCGTAATTATCAAGCACCAATGGTTCGCAGAAAAAGAAAAAAAAAAGATAGCCTCGTTGAATTAATATGCTTAAATAAATAAATAAAAGACTTCTTGAATGATATGATATTGTGTTGCAATCAAACTTTTCGTCATTAATCAAGTGAGAAATTAGAAAAAGAATTAATACAAACTATTAGAGAAGAATTAAAAGTAAAATAAAATATATATATTTTAAATTTATATACAAAATATGTTATATTAAATCAATTCAGTTACAATTTAAATTTTAAACCATGATTTTCAGCAACATGTAAATTAATGTCATGATAATCCGCCTCGTTAGTATTAATTAAGTTAATAAAAAGCTAAAAGATTGACAGAAATTGGAGCGTGAAAATAAACTAGGACATGAAAAAGATTCGAAACCTGAATTATTTGATTTGGTACTTCATTCATACCTTCTTGAATTTTGATTTTACTGAGGTGGATTTTTGTATCAAAAGTTGACCTTAGATTGCTGCATCACCGTATATAGCCGGAAATTTGGTTAAAGAGATTGAAGAATGATGACAAACTGAGTTTGAATCCAGAGATCAATCAAGGTCAATTACTGAATATCAATGAAGAAATGAAAGTGGGAAATCAGAGAGAGAAGAAAATGAAAATGAAAGTTCATATTCAGTTAGGGCGTGTTTGGCTGGGGAAATTTTTTTAGGGGGTGGAGATACTTTTTGGGGACGGAGGAGATGGAGATACTTTTTGGGGGTGGATGAGGTGGAGATACTTTTTGGAAAATAAGCTCCTACATTTTCACTTTACCACAAACTATTCATCTTCTTCTCCAAAAGCTATGTGCAATTGGGAACTTTAATTAAGAGAGGGGAGATTAGCAAATTCAACCCATTTCGCTTCCAAATTCAACCCATTGCAGAGCTCGCAGTGCACTCCCATGGCGGACGACTTCCTCGACGAGCTCCGCTCCACTCCATCCTCAATCGGGGTGCACTCCCATGGTGGTGCCGATGATCCTGGCGAGTCCGCTCCGCTCCGCTATTCCCCCGTGCTCAGAACTTCAATCGATTCAAATTCATCGTCGATGGGAGCTCGAATCGATTTAGATTTTTTGCAAAATTGGAGGACGAGCTTTCCGACGATGAAGACGAGTGTTAAAACGAGAAATTTCAGCTTCGCCATGGTTGCTTGCTCCGGCGATGGAGCACGAGCTTTCCGAAGGGGAACAAAAAGAAGGGCAAAAAAGGGCAATTGAGGGTGGGAAAATTTCTCCATCCCCCAATCCTAAAAAATGAAGGTACCAAAATTGGGTCTTTTTCCACCCCCGCCATCCCCTCCACCTCCATGTCGTCCACCCCCGCCATCTCCCGCCAAACACCTCGTCGCGATTCCCCAGGACAAATTTCCTATCTCCCCCACCATTCCCACCCCCAGCCAAACACGCCCTTAGAATGAATTGATTGATTTGTACAACTGAGAGAAGTGATATATATATACAAAGATTGCCCCTGTATACAACCGAGTCTCAGTTTGTTATTCTAACAACCACCTAACAATATACATGCTAACTACTCTGTATAGCAGCTGGTTCAATACTCCTCCTCAAGCTTGAGTTCATGTGAACTGATTAATGACTCCAAGCTTGTCTAACAGCTTAGTATGTTGAACTTTATTCACCACCTTAGTAAAGATACCTGCTGGCTGTTCTTTAGTTGAAATGTACTTGGTGTTCACCTCCTGATTCATTACCAAATTTCGAACTATATGGCAGTCAGCTTCTATATGTTTTGTCCTCTCATGGAACATTGGATTCCTGGATATGTGCAATGCTGCTTGATTGTCACAGAAAAGTTCAACAACTTGAGATTGCTTAATTCCCAGATCCTTGAGAACTCTAATGAGCCAAATCAACTCACAACAGGCCATTTCCATGGCCCTATATTCGGCCTCTGCAGTTGACATAGCCACAAAGGACTGTTTCTTTGTGCGCCAGGATATCAAAGAATTTCCTAGGAGAAACAATATCATGTAAGTGACTTCCTTGTCATAGGACATTGCTTGCCAGTCGGCATCACATAAGCCTCTCAATCTCAAATCTGAACTGCTAGATAGCCATATACCTTGCCCTGGAGCCTTCTTAATTGATGTATCTGAGAAGGTGCTTTACAACTTGCCAATGAGCAGTGCACGATTTTTGCATGAACTGACTCAATATATGCACTGAGTATGTGATATCAGGTCTTGTGACTGTTAGGTAGATCAATTTCCCAACTACCTTTCTGTACAGCTTAGGTTTGTCAAATATTTGCCCTTCACTTGAAAACTTACAGTGAACATCTAGAGGTGTAGATAATGGCTTTGCATTCTCCATTCCAGCTTCTTCTAATAATTACATGGCGTACTTTCTTTGATTTAACCAAATCCCATCCGTGGTTCCATCAAACTCAATGCCCAGAAAGTATCTTGTATGACCAAGATCTATAATCTGAAAATGCTGGTGGAGGTGTATCTTCAATTTCTTCATCTCTTCCTTGTTGTTACCTGCGATGATCATATCATCCACATACACCAGAAGAGCTGTGAAGGTGTCTCCATTTTGCTTAGTGAATAAAGCATGGTCTGCCTCAGATTGCACAAAGTTTGCAAGCTTTATAACCTGAGAAAACTTGTTAAACCATTGCCTTGGTGCTTGCTTCAATCCATACAAGGATTTATTGAGCTTACACACCAATTTTGTCTTGTGCTCATTCTTCCTATACTCTTCCTGAGCACAAGAGCCATGAGCAGTCACTGAAGAGCTGGATTGAATTGCCTTGAGCCTATCATACTCAGATGGGAGAGCCATGAACACCTCCTTCTCAAGATCACCATGTAGGAAGGCATTGGTAACATCCATCTGAGATGTGTGCCAACCTTTAGCAGCAGCAACTGCTAGAAGAGTACGAGCAGTGACCAATCTTGCTACTGGTGCAAAGGTTTCTGAGTAGTCCAGGCCCTCTATTTGACTGAATCCACGAGCAACAACCCTAGCTTTATGCCTTTCTAGTGATCCATCTCTTGAATTTCAGTTTGAATAGCCATTTGCATGTGACCACTGAATGTCCATCATGTAAGGGCATGAGGGTCCAGGTATCATTCCTTTCAAGAGCATTCAAATCAACTAACATGGCATCACACCAAGCAGGGCTTGGTAGGATGGTGTAATAGAAGAATAGCACATGAGAGAAGTAAAAGGATAAAGGGAATTAACCTTGAATGACTCAGATAATGCGTTGGTATTCTTCATAGAGGCCATACTAACATAGTCATTCATCCATGTTGGAGGGTTGTGTGTACGGATAGAGTGTCTGGGGGCCAATTCAATGGGCTCAAGTGATATAGAAGTCTCAAAATCCACATTATCAGTGGGATCAACCTCAATGTGTGAGGGTGGTAGTATAGGTTCCAACTCTGCAGGGGCAGGAGCTGGTGGTGCAACCTGCTCAAGATGATCAAGAGCGGATGATATAGGGTCTGTAAGGTAGTCATAGGGAAAACAGTCAAAACACTGATAAACTACATTAGAGATAGTAGAGTCAGGGGTGATGGGTTTTTGAAGCTGTAATTGAGAGTATGGAAAAAAATGCTCAAAGAACACTACATCTCTGCTGATCTGACATTTACCAAGTTTCACATTGTAGACCTTGTAACCTTTCTGAGCATAAGGGTACCCAAGGAAAATGCAAGGATGGGCTCGAGGGTGAAATTTCTTGGTAGTGGGATCTGTACCAGTAGATATGTAGCAAAGGCATCCAAAAGTTTTGATATGAGAGTAATTTGGAGGGGAGCCATATAAAAGCTCATAAGGTGTTTTGTTGTGAAGTAAAGGATTTGGTAGATGGTTGATAATGTAGGTAGCTGTAAGGATACAGTCACCCTAGAAAAACATAGGTAGAGATGACTGAAGCATCATGGATCTAGCAATCTCTAAGATGTACCTATGTTTTCTTTCCACTCTAGCATTCTGTTGAGGGGTGTCTTTGCAAGAGCTTTATGGATGATACCTTTGCTTTGTAGAAAAGTGGTGACAAAGACATTGAAGAACTCAGTTCCCAAATCACTTCTAATGATTTTGACAGAAGCTTGAAACTGAGTTTCAACTAGAGTAATGAAGGTTTGTAGATGGTGTGAAACTTCAGACTTATGTTTCATGAGAAAAGTCCAAACTCCACGACTCTAATCATCAACAATGGTTAGAAAGTATCTAAAGCCATTTTGAGTTTGATGCTCATAAGGTCCCCACACATCACAATGTAAAACTTGGAAAATGCAATCAGCATGAGATGGACTGTAAGAAAAGGAATTTCTTGTTTGTTTGGCCATAGGACATACAGAACATATATGATTAGATGCAACTGTAATGTCATTTTTAATGGGAGAAATGTGCTTCAATTTGACAAAAGGGACATGCCCAAGTCTAAGTTGCCATAAGGCAATAGTATTTGGAATACAATCATTTTGCTTTGGTAAGAAAATAGGAAGAGGGTTAAAGTCTACATGAGGTGGAGCAGCTGCATAGGATTTGATTTGTGGGGTGACAGGCATGTCCGGATCCATGTAGTATAGCCCTCCCTTCTGTTTACCAAATGAAATTATCTTCATCCTTGCTCGGTCCTGGACAAGACAAGCATTAGGTTGTAATTAAGATGACATTGCAGTTGAGATCAATACAGATTTTGCTTAGAGATAAGAGATTGTATTTGAAGTTTGGAATGTACAGAACATTGTGAAGGGTAATATTTGACACTGTCAATGTACCTTTGTGAGAGATGGGTGAGGTACTGCTATCATGCAGGTGGATGAAAGTGTTTGATAAAGGAATTAGGTTTGTAAAGAGAGAGATATCATATGCCATGTGATCAGTGGCACCACTGTCCATGATCCATAGTTTTGAAGTTTTAGAGGCATGTAAACAAAGCTTACCTGCTAAGTGTGATTGATGACTAGTTGTAAGAGAATTGCCAAGAAAGGAAATGAAGTTGTTCACCAATTGCTGATGTTCTGCAGAGAGCCTGTTGTCTTGGAATGAGGTAAGCATCCCTTGAGATGAAGATGCATTGGATCCAGTAGCATTAGCCTTATATGATCCCTTTTGATCTCTAGATTTCTTAAAATCTTTCTTCTTCATATCCTGGCCCTTATTCATCTATGGCTTCTCCTTGCTCTTTGAGTGCCATTCCGGATATCCAACTATCTCCCAACACTTCTCCATTTTGTGGTTGCCATTGCAATGACCACATCTTTCTTTCTTTGTCTTAGAATCCCTAGTGTTTGCCATAAGAGTTGTACTGTCTGTCATGATTGTCTTGAGTTTCATGTTGTTGAGATCATCTTGCAGCAGGAGAGAGTGAGCAGTACTGACATTCGGGAGAGGCACAGTGAGCAAGATTTGGCATCGACCATTATCATACTTCTCGTTCAACCCCATGAGGAAGGTCATCAATTTTGCCTCCTGATCGATCTGCTTCCTCTTGTTGCTTTTGCATACCACAGACACAGCCTCCGCACTTGTAGACAATGGGATTTGAGATCGAAGCAAGTTGTTGCCAAAATCCCTTTAGCTAAGTAATTAGTATTCCGTGAGAGAGGAATTTCCTTGATCACAATCAGTAATCTGCTTTTTGATTTGGTATATAAGCGGGCCACTTTTCTGGCCATAGCTTTCTTCCAAATCCTTCCACATCTCCAACGCAGTTTCATATTCATCAATGGAGTTGTAAATCTCCTTAGAAACCGTGTTCAGAATCCAAGAACAAACGATGTCATTGCATCGATTCCACTGTAAAAGATTCTCATAAGTGCGAGCAATTGAACCTTCGAGAATCCATACCTTGTTCTTAACAGAGAGAGCTTTCAACATTGATCGCTTCCATCGACGATAGTTGTCACCTGTGAGTTGAATCATGGAGAGAACAAGCCCTGAGTTATCCGATGGATGAATAAACATCGGACTTTGTAGATCAGCAGCTGTGATTCCTTCACCTCTTCGTCGTTCTCCAGACCTTTCACCATTCGGAGTCGCCATTGATGGGCGCTAAACTTTTCTCCAGAATTTGTGGAAATAAACGAACAGATCGAACACGCGCTTGATGAGATTTGAGAATCTTGTAGAGAGATGATTCTCAGATCTCAACACAGATCGAGCACACAGATAGCTCTGATACCATGATGACAAAGTGAGCTTGAATCCAGAGATCAATCAAGCTCAATTACTGAACATGAATGAAGAAATGAAAGAGGGAAAATCAGAGATGGAAGAAAATGGAAGTTCATATTCAGTTAGAATGAATTGATTGATTTGTACAACTGAGAGGGAAGTAATATATATATATATATATATATATATATACACACACAAAGATTGCCCATGTATACAACCGAGTCTCAGTTTGTTATTCTAACAACCACCTAACAACATACAGGTTAACTACTCTGTATAGCAGCTGGTTCAATAAAGAATATCATTTTTTTTATTAGGAAAGGATTCAGGTGAACAAAGTCTACCCGACAGCATCCTTGCAGATGAGGTTTAAAAGACCGGAATTATTGTGAATATCGACACCCTGGGCAGAGTGGCAAAGGTGTGCTACCTTATCCGCCACTCTATTGCCCAAACGGGGCACATGAAGGAAAGAAACTTCCTTCACAGTCGATAGAAGAAGTTCGACATCGGACAAAATAAGCTCAATTTTCCAGGGGCATTCAGATTTCTTATTGGTGGCCCACTGTGTAGAAGTTCGACATCGCATAGGTATACAGTGGGTTTGAACCGTCGCCATAACAGTCAAAACCGTCGCCATAACGGTTCAAGGTATGCGGTGGGTTATGGGGACGGTTTTGGACCACTTCTACAAACCGTTTTCAATTGCCCAAAAACTGACCGCATGTATACGGCCACCATAACCCACTGCATAAGTATGCGGTGGGTTTGTATACGGTCAACATGCGGTGGGTCCGGAAAAAAGTGGATTAAGACCAACGCATACCTATGTGGTGATTAATGGTGGAAATAGTAAAAATTAGCGGTGGAAATATCTGTCTTGTATTAAAATTGATATATATATATATATATATATATATACATGGTTGGGAATTTAAGGGCATACATGGTTGTTGTTACCTTTAATTTAGAGTCTTATTATCTTTTGAAGTGGGTTTTCTTTTGCGGCTTTGTAATCCACTCTCAAAAATGAGAAAGTGATGGAAACCAATTAATTGACATTGGACAATTAAAATTGATACAAACGTCCCTTTTTCATTCACTGTACGTACGTTAGGCAAAGCATAGTGAAAGAGGGCATAAAAATAGTGCACTTAAGTAAACCGATTCGAGACGATATATATGATCAGTGTATTATTTGGTATGCATATGATAAGGGCAAAGCATATATATATAAATAGACGACAACTAGAATATTAACTCAATGTGGACATATATCATTATCATGTATGTGCTTGGAATGAAGTATAGGCATAGCTAGTGGTCCTAAACATCATCTTATAAGAGTGAGTGACCATCCATGTGAAGACTGAAGAGAGTATGATTTAAAGTATAGCTGTTGTTGTTGATCCATTAATTTAGTGGAGGGCTCTACAACAACTGCATAATTAGCTCAACCATATGCATCTTTCTTCTTCCTTTCTGTCTTTATACCAATTCAAGGAGTAAGTTACATTCACATATATATAAGACTACAAAGAGGTGGACAACGAGGAGTCATTTCCAACTATTGGATGCATGCATATTGTTAATTACTCTTCTGACTCATCTTTCATTATTGTTTCTCTTTTTATTATTTTTTGTATATACTAGGGTGGCAGACCCGTGCTACGCTCGGGACATCATTTTATATCAATTACATGACTGGTATTACACTTGGTGAATAACGCAAAAAATTAACATGGCATAAAATTTATAATAGGGTAATGAAATATCAATAACTTATCTAGCAAATTTAAGAATAATTTTTTAACTGGCCATTTTTTTATTAGCATAAGTTGCAATTGGTAAATATTTAGATATATGTTCTCTCTTGAACATATAATAAAATTAAGCTTATCAATTTGCTTCAATCGAGAAATTTCTTGTATGGCGAATATTTTATTGCAATTATTTTCTCTGTTTAATTTAATTCTTATTATTTTTATAGGAAGATATTTTTTACAACTATTAATATTCTATCAATTTTCAAAATAAAAAATATCATCTTAATTTATAGCCATTCAAAAAGATAAAAATGCACTATATATAATATGTTTAATCTCAATTAAGATTAAATATAAAATATCATTTAAATATGATGTCCGTCCATTTAACACAACTTAATCATCAAATTCAATTTCAAATAGTTATATTTAATAAAAAAAAATATAGTTTTTATATTTAATCTTTGAAACGGGGGGGGGGGAATTATTTAAATATAATTCTATTTAATAAAATTCTATAGAAAGCTAAAAACAAATACGTTGTGATGTGAATCGTTAACTCGCAAATAAAAGTACCAATCGAGTAAAAACACAAATATAGAGAAATTACGGAGTATATTTTGCACATAGCGTAATGTTGACTTTAGCCAAAACAAAAGAGAGGTGGAAACTTTCTCAAATCTCCAACCTCTAACGTACCCAGAGATAGAGTATTGAACATGAATATATAAGAGGCTATGAAAAATAAAACATTTTTTTCTTCTGAAATTTATAAAATTGAAATAGGGCATAATTCAAACAAATTAAAAGGTCATGGAGCTTTTACGTAATTAATCTTCTCCAACCTCTAGCCCGACAGAACGTTCCAGCAGGCTTTTCTGGCAAGGCCTGATTGCAACTCCAGCGAAGTCTAGTGTCGACGAAAGATCACGAAGGTGGACTAAGGCGGCGGATACAACTTCCTGGTGTCGTGATGCTCCTCCCCGAAGATTTTAGCGGCAGCGGCGGCAACAGCTAGAAACTGGTGGGTGAATGGCTCCGGTGAAGGTCTGATCGAAATTAGGGATTTTTATTTTATATGCTTTTCTCAAAACTTTTTTTAATGGAATTGTAGATTAAAGGTTTTAGAAGACGATGAACTGCATTTGGAGCTCGGAGATTGGCTTTCCATGGTGGACATGCTCCCGAAGGTTGAAAGCCCTTTTATACTTGATCTTTAAAACGCGCAAGAAAGATCAAATTAAATATACCAATCTCTTCATCTCCTTCCGATGATCAGTTTTATATATTCAATTGCAAGAAACGGTGAATATATCAATCCAAACGACCCAACCTTTGGTTTTGGGGCAAAGTGAACTTGAACGAATTTGGAGCTTAATACATTGTTCAATCCAAAAATTGAACACGTTTTTGTGATATGGGTGAAGAGGAGCACTTAATGGAGGCGTTTTGAAGTCAAAACGACGGAGAATTAAAAACTACCATTGAAGGAGCCTAGGAGCTACACACGGGAAGGAGGAGGAAGAAGGAGGGTTGGTTCACCGAACCGGTTTTCTATTTTTTTTAAATTTGGTTTGGACCGGTTCAACCGGTTCAACACAATAAAATCCTTAGGTTGACATATGTGTGACATACTATATAGATAAATAAATACCATAAGAGATAAATTCATGTATATATATACCCTTTTAAAAAAAATAGATTACAATATGTGGTTTTATTTAAATAAATTACACATAACATGAAAATTTATTATTATATACAATTTTAAAAAATTACACATAACAAATACATGAAAATTTAAGAGGAAATAAAAAATTTACAAAACGTGTTTAGATTGTACCTAATGGGATTTGAACTCAAGACCTCATGTATACTAAACAAATCTCCTAACCATTGAGCTATGCAAGTATTTTTGATATTTCATGGAATAAAAACAAAAATAATATAAAAGATGAATCATTAAATGAATGACATTAAATTGTAGGTGAACACAACTTTTTATGTTATATAGAAGATATATATTTAAGTAAGAATTTGAGTTCAGAAAAGAGGACGTAGACTAAGAACGAAGCCAAGAAGTAGAACCGCTAACCATTTTTTGATTTATATATAGTGTATCATACTATCATGTTAATAAATCTGATCGAGTCATTGAACTAAAAAGATCAATGATTGAGATTAAAAGTAACTTATGATTATTCAGTGGTATTAGATGATGATTCGTTGGAAATAAATTATTCGATTGAACTCGTAATTATTCGTTAGAAAGGAACTTAATTTTTTTATAATTTTTTTTATATATGAATCATTAGATTGTTATAGATAAATAATTATGTGAAAACAGATGAATAATTATGAGAAAACAAACAAATAATTTATGTATGTCCGATAAGACTTGTGTACATTAAGTGTATACCGGAACCTCTCTCTAAAATATGTTGATCCAGATTGGTGATGTCGTTTTAGAAAAATAACCCTAAATTATTATTCCTAGCTCGATCTCGAGTAGCTAGCATTGAATTCGAAATTTTGTGTAACACCGCTCCTTTTGTGTGCCGGTGCATGTATGTTGTGTCACACAACAATAATTTATTTTAAATCATATATGTGTACGTGTAATTATACTTTGGGGTACCTTACGTGGAAGATGCGACATTGATTATTTAATAAATCCAAACCATGTATATAAAGTCGGTGGGATATTCCTCTTCGTTTCAATATATTTATGAAATCTAGAGAATTAATCTCTAGATTTCATTGTAAGAGACAATAGCAGATCTCTCCCCTACAATGGAGGTGAGAGCTTGGAGAGGAAGAAACGGAATTTGAGAATTTTCTGTATTTGATTAATGTACCCAAAAACTATAATGTGGATGAGCCTAACAACCTATATATACACATATAAGAGCTCACCTAGTAAAGCTAAAACGTTACCTGTAACAGTCCCAACAACTTAACCTTACTTGGACTTACACTCAAGATTACTAACTAACCTCTCTACATCCCCCCCCCCCCCACCCCCCACCTCTCAAGGTGGACGTGGGTGATCAAACACAAGTCCAAGCGTGAGAGAGAGAGGAATAAATGTTGTTGAGCGCCACGCGATTTGGTAAACAAATCAGCCAACTGAAGATTGGAAGACACATGAACGGTGAAGATAAACCCTTCCTGTACCAATTGGCGCACAAAATGACAGTCGATTCGAAGGTTTTTAGTGCGCTCGTGGAACAAGGGATTAGTAGCAAGTTGTTGAGCTGCTCGATTATCACAACACATGTACATAGGAATTGGTCGAGGAATGGAGATGCCAAAATCCTGGAGCAACCCATCCAACCAAATCACCTCCCCATCAGTTGTCGACATACTTCTGTATTCGCTCTCAGCAGTACGTCGATTTTGACACAGTCCGTTGCTTCTTGGTTTTCCAAGAGACTAAAGACTTCCCAAGGAAGACGGAATAACCTGTGAGAGACCGGCCCATGACCATACAACTGCCCCAATCTGCATCCAAATACGCCTTAAGGTTCATTGAAATGTTGCACGGATAGAACAAAGAGCAATTGATGGTGCTCTTTAAGCAACGCAACAAGAACAAAGCTGCCTTCATGTGAGGAAGACGAGGGGCTGGCAAAAATTGAGTCAGTTGTTGCACCGAGTAAGCAATATCCGACCTTGAGACTATCAAATAGAGGAGCCTCCCAATTAGCCGGGGATAAGACTCTGGATTCGGGAGAAGTTCACCATTATCAAGGTTTATATGCAAACCCCTTTGCATTGGGAAATTTGCAGGCTTACATTCTCAAAGACCAGAATCTGTAAGCAAATCGAGAATGTATTTCCTCTGATTTAAGCGAATGCCAGATGCCCCACAAGAGATTTCCATTCCCAGGAAATAGCAAGCAAGGCCAAGATCCTTGATTGTGAAAGCAGCACCCAATGATTTCTTAACTCGAGCAATCTCAAATTCATCATTCCCAGAGAGGAGCATGTCGTCCACATAAACGAGAGCAACTGTGATCTGACTTCCCATTCTTTTCACGAAGAGGGAATAGTCCTGTGTGGATTGAGTGAAGCCAATCCCAGTGAGATGCCTTGTCAACTCAAGGTTCCATTGTCGACTGGCCTGTTTTAGCCCGTATAAGCTTCGTTTAAGTAGACAAACTTGCCCAAGAGATCCTCATTTATAATCAGGAGGGACTGTCATGTAGACTTCTTCATCCAAATACCCATGGAGGAAGGCGATGTTAACATCAAGCTGATGTAACGGCCATAAAAACGAAGTTGCAAGTGCAAGCAATGTGCAAACTGTGGAAAATTTTGCAACTGGGGAAAAAGTATGTTTATAATCTTTTCCTTGACTTGGTTGTAACCCTTGGCTACTAACCGAGCTTTATACCTTTCAACTTTTCCATTAGGCCGAAACTTGGTCTTGAAGACCCACTTACACCCAATTGCTTTCTTATCTGCAGACAACTTGGTAAGGACCCATGTGTTGTTCGTTTCAAGGGCTGCAAGTTCCTTTTCCATAGCCTCTACCAACACTGAATTCTCACTGGCTTGCTCATATGAGGTAGGTTCAGGCACATACAAAACATGAAACAAGGACTTGATGTAGTCTTCAGAGTGAATTGCAAGATCTTCCACTATTAGAACATGAAATGCTTGAGAGAACATATCAGAATCTCTTGCCGTGTGCCTTGTAGGGAGATTATGACACACATAATCTTGGAGTTTGGGAGGCCGGATAATAGAACGTTGAGGACATAATGGTGGTTGTTTAGCAGTAGAAGCCTCACTAGCAGAAGCCTCACTAGCAATTGAATCCTCTACTACTAAGTCTAGAGGATCTGAAGAAGCAGATGACTCAAGTGAGGCAGAAGGTGAGTGAAAAGATGCAGAAAGTGCCAATGAACCAACAAGTGAAGGAGATGAAGGAAGTGGTGTTGCCTGAGTCAGAGACAAAGATGGCAAAAGCTCAGGCACATCCTCACTATCAAAGTGAATAAAGAGAAGAGGAGTAGGTTCCAATGAATGTGTTGAGACAGACACTGCACTTTCCTTGAAGGGAAGGATTGACTCTTGAAACACCACATGACGAGCCACAAGTAGTTTGTGAGTTCAAGATCATATAATTTGTACCCCTTTTGTCCAGGAGCGTATCCAACAAAGACACATCTTCGTTCCTTGGCATCAAACTTGCCTCTCATGGAGGATGAAATCAATGCAAAACATAGACATCCTATGACTCCCAAAGAATCATACGAAGGCAATTTCTGGAAAAGTACCTCATATAGAAACTTTCAGGCAAGAATTGATGAAGGAAGCAAATTGACTAAATGTGTAGCAGAAAGGACACACTCCCCCCAAAACATCAAGGGAAGGTTGGCATGAAGACGAATGGCTCGAGCTGTCTCCACTAGATGACGATGTTTTCGCTCGACTCGCCCATTTTTCTTCGGATTGCCAGGAACTAAGCGTTGACGTATAATCCCATTACCCAACAGCAAGTCTTGCACCTTATGTTGGACGAATTTAGTGCCATTGTCAGACCTGATAACCATGACTTTAAGGTTGAACTGTGTCTCCACAAACTGTAGAAAGTTCTGAATCAACCTAAATACCCGATCCTTATAATGGAAGAGGAAAGTCCAAGTACTGTGACTATGATCGTCCACCACTGTCAAGAAGTACTTAGACCCACACATGGCATGAGTCCTATATGGGCCCCAAACGTCCATGTGTACGAGTTCAAACACTCGTGGTGCAAGAGAGGTGCTTCTCTCAAATGGCAGCTTATGATGCTTGGCCATAATACAAGTTTCACAATCAAAATTTTGAGGCAACACATCTTTCCAGGCATTCAAATGTCGAAGTTTAGACAGGAAACCATGTCCCAAACGAGCATGAAACAAATCAAACGAGTTGTCCAAAGTGGCAACCTTACATGATGTAAAAACATCTTTATTCCTGTCTGTAACTCTCACAGCAGGTGGAATGAAGGAACTCACCTGTTCCTTAGGAATGCAACGAAAACCAACAAACTTGTAGAGGCCATTGCTCTTGTCACCAGTAGCCAGTACTTGTCTAGTTGAAATGTCCTGAAGAAGACACTTGTGTTTGTAAAAGATGAACACCATATCACCATTATCAAGCAATTGAGATACTGATAGCAGACTATGTTTAAAGGATGGCAAATAAAGAACATCCTTCAACACCACATAATCACTAAAGTCTATTGTCCCTAAGTATAGAACAACCTGTGTATATCCATCAGGTAACCCAATGACAATATGCCGAGGTAAAAGAGTTAACTCCTTGAATAAGCTTTTATCAAATGTGATGTGGTCCGTAGCGCCTGAATCCACAATCCACACTTGATGCTTATCCATGAGTAAACTGCTACAATTAGACGGAGATGAGGCTATACCTGCAAAATTCATTGCTCCCTGAACATTCGAAGGACCAACATCCGATGTAGGATATTTCCCTTTCATCATCTTCAGAAGCTCATTGAACACTGCACTAACAAGTTGTGCATCCGGCTTCTGCTCAAATCTGAAGCTACCTGAATTCACACTAAGAGAATCACCATCAAGAGGAGTGTCAACCTGTGGGATCTCTTGAGAACTGCCAGCAAATCGAGTCTCAGATCCTTTTCCTTTAGGACATTTGTACCAGTCGGGATATCCCACAAGTTTGAAGAAACTCTCCTTGAGATGGCCTTTCTGTTGACAAAAATCACATTTCCTTTCAACCTTGGCTTTCTTACTGTCACGTTTGTACTGTGTCCCTTTGGATTGTTAAGAGCTCTTCCCAGTAGACTGACGACCAGCAACAAGAACATCGTGTGAACCCTGAGCATCACCACCCGTGATCCCTTTCTAACTTTCAATCTGCATCACCATGTGATATGCTTTGTTAACTGTGGGCAGTGGATCCATGGAGAGGATGTGACTCCTCACAGTATCAAATGCATCCGTGAGTCCCATTAGGAATTGCATCAGCTTAGCAACCGCCTCATTGTCCAGAATTTTCTTGATGATTGCACAACTGCAGCGAGAGATAGTGCCCCACTTACAGATCGGATAGCCTTCAATTGACTGGATCTCGTCCCAGATCTTCTTGAGCTTGTTGTAATAGACCGCCACACTTTGATTCTCTTGACGAACATTACACAATTCCTTGTGCATCTGATAGTATAGCGGGGCATTAGACTATGCGAAGCGTTCTTTGATTTCTGCCCAAAGCTCTTGAGCAGACTGAGCATACATGAAATTCTCAGCGAGTTCACTCTTCATAGAATTCAGAATCCAACTCATAAACTATATAGTCACATCTAATCCATCGCTCATAATCATCTTCATCCTCATTCGGTTTCTTACACATTTCACAAAACCATATATCAATGTTTGCTGCTAAGGCCATACGAACACTTCTACTCCAACTAAGGAAATTGACGCCATTAAATTGCACATAAATGAGAGTCATACCTAGATGATCAGAGTTAGCGAGGAACAACGGATCCAGGTTGTTGCTCCTAAAATTTGGTTGGCGATAACCGCGATTTCCAGTGTTTGCATCTGAAACTTCATCCATCGTCCGCAACGTAGCTCAGCGCGCAATCAGAGACAAGGAGAGTGACAGATTACCAGAAATCCAACCAGAAACGATCAGCAACCACAAACAACCAGAGCTGGAGTAAATCAGGCTCCGATTAGATCGCCTCAACGTACACCAGTGCTTGCTCTAGATCAGGATCTGATCGTTGAGTGCTCTGATACCATATGAAATCTAGAGAATTAATCTCTAGATTTCACTGTAAGAGACAATAACAGATCTCTCCCCTACAATGGAGGTGAGAGCTTGGAGAGAAAGAAACGGAATTTGGGAATTTTCTGTATTTGATTAATGTACCCAAAAACTACAATGTGAATGAGCCTAACAACCTATATATACACATACAAGAGCTCACCTAGTAAAGCTAAAACGCTAGCTAAAACAACCCCAACAACTTAACCTTACTTGGACTTGTACTCAAGATTACTAACTAACCTCTCTACAATATTGGTTTTAAAATTAATATAATCTCATCGGTCTTTGTGCTCGATTTGATTAGAGCGTGATGTGTTCGGACGTGTGACCCTTCACGTCATATATAACCCACTGGAATACTAACAAAGTTACTCGAAAGTAAACACGAGAATGACACATGCTGTGGACTGTTAACACCCGCAATGATACTAACATCGAAGATCATTGGAGCCGAAGGGTACCAATCGTCGAGTCGTTGAGCAACGTACACCGCCTGAATCCGCAATCAGAAAAGCGCTTAGCTTTAAGTTAATCGTATCATTGGGCCATGGATCGCCGGCTAGGACCTCGATTCTCCTAGAGGTTAGCGGGGAGTTTTTTGGAATTGATTAAAATTTCCATTCTTCCCAGTAGACTGACAACCAGCAACAAGAACATCGTGTGAACCCTGAGCATCACCACCCGTGATCCCTTTCTAACTTTCAATCTGCATCACCATGTGATATGCTTTGTTAACTGTGGGCAGTGGATCCATGGAGAGGATGTGACTCCTCACAGTATCAAATGCATCCGTGAGTCCCATTAGGAATTGCATCAGCATAGCAACCGCCTCCTTGTCCAGAATTTTCTTGATGATTGCACAACTGCAGCGAGAGATAGTGCCCCACTTACAGATCGGATAGCCTTCAATTGACTGGAGCTCGTCCCAGATCTTCTTGAGCTTGTTGTAATAGACCGCCACGCTTTGATTCTCTTGACGAACATTACACAATTCCTTGTGCATCTGATAGTATAGCGGGGCATTAGACTCTGCGAAGCGTTCTTTGATTTCTGCCCAAAGCTCTTGAGCAGACTGAGCATACATGAAATTCTGAGCGAGTTCACTCTTCATAGAATTCAGAATCCAACTCATAAACTATATAGTCACATCTAATCCATCGCTCATAATCATCTTCATCCTCATTCGGTTTCTTACACATTTCACAAAACCATATATCAATGTTTGCTGCTAAGGCCATACGAACACTTCTACTCCAACTAAGGAAATTGACGCCATTAAATTGCACATAAATGAGAGTCATACCTAGATGATCAGAGTTAGCGAGGAACAACGGATCCAGGTTGTTGCTCCCAAAATTTGGTTGGCGATAACCGCGATTTCCAGTGTTTGCATCTGAAACTTCATCCATCGTCCGCAACGTAGCTCAGCGCGCAATCAGAGACAAGGAGAGTGACAGATTACCAGAAATCCAACCAGAAACGATCAGCAACCACAAACAACCAGAGCTGGAGTAAATCAGGCTCCGATTAGATCGCCTCAACGTACACCAGTGCTTGCTCTAGATCAGGATCTGATCGTTGAGTGCTCTGATACCATATGAAATCTAGAGAATTAATCTCTAGATTTCACTGTAAGAGACAATAACAGATCTCTCCCCTACAATGGAGGTGAGAGCTTGGAGAGAAAGAAACGGAATTTGGGAATTTTCTGTATTTGATTAATGTACCCAAAAACTACAATGTGAATGAGCCTAACAACCTATATATACACATACAAGAGCTCACCTAGTAAAGCTAAAACGCTAGCTAAAACAACCCCAACAACTTAACCTTACTTGGACTTGTACTCAAGATTACTAACTAACCTCCCTACAATATTGGTTTTAAAATTAATAGAATCTCATCGGTCTTTGTGCTCGATTTGATTAGAGCGTGATGTGTTCGGACGTGTGACCCTTCACGTCATATATAACCCACTGGAATACTAACAAAGTTACTCGAAAGTAAACACGAGAATGACATGCTGTGGATTGTTAACACCCGCAATGATACTAACATCGAAGATCATTGGAGCCGAAGGGTACCAATCGTCGAGTCGTTGAGCAACGTACACCGCCGGAAGCCGCAATCAGAAAAGCGCTTAGCTTTAAGTTAATCGTATCATTGGGCCATGGATCGCCGGCTAGGACCTCGATTCTCCTAGAGGTTAGCGGGGAGTTTTTTTGGAATTGATTAAAATTTCCATTCTGGATTAGGTTGGGTGACTAGGTATAGGTGCTTAAAATTTGCTTAAAATATTTTTTTATTTTTTTTTATTCAATGCTTAAAATTTCTTGATGTTAGATACTCCTGATTAAAAATAAAAGTTGTTTGACTTTTGTGTTTGTATTTTAAGAAAGTAAAAAGTACTAAAATATATTTTTTAATTAATTTATTTTTATAAGTTTATACTAAGTATGAAATTATTAAAAAAAATAATATTTTATAGTGTTTTTACCTTTTAAAAAACGTACATAAAAAGACAACTGACATTTAATTTCAATCAGAGGAGTATAATTATGGGAAAATTGTGAATTGGTTGAAGGCCGTTGATGGTGGCGTAGGTAGTAAAAAAACATTAAGGAAAATTAATAAAAAAATTTATTTATTTATTTACTAAATTAAGGTTTTTATTAATAAAAATTATGTGTATAAGAAAATTTTAGCCTACTTAACCCACTCGAATTTTAAATATATATATTTTTTTGATTAGGTAAAAATTCGGATGGGGGACCCTAACCGAAAGCATCATGTCGGATGAGGTCAAGAAGACCTGTATCTAAGTATAGCTCAGACCCCCTGGTAGAGTAGCAAAGGTGTGCAACCTTATCCGCTACCCGGTTACCAATACGGGGAATATGTGATATAATAACATTCCTTATTCCTTTGAGAAAGTTTTGGATATTTGACATAGCCATTTCTATTTCCCACGGACATCCAACTTGGTGACGTTAGGTAATCCGTGATAATTTTTTAGTCTCCTTCTATTATTAGATCTGATATGTTTAGTTCTCTCGCTTTTTCTATCCTTAGGCGTAGAGCTAAGGCTTCCGCTATAAGGGGTGATTGTCCACCGTTAGCTTTTCCGCCAATGTTGATTGAGTCTCCATGCCTGTTTCTAATGATGTATCCTATGGAACTGTTTGTGGTTGATTTAAATGACCCGTCAAAGTTTAGCTTATATTTGCCCTCTGGAGGTTTTTTCCATCGGTAGGTTTTCCTATTGAATTTTAAATATTTCTGATTTCGTAATTTCATATTGTATGGGTGATCTGGTGATTCTAGATTTCTAGCTAGGGGTTAGTTGAATTGTGTTGGTAAACGTCCAGTGGTACCTTGTTGTGCCGATGGTGGCACACTATTAATTGGTCATTTCTCGGGGATTTTCATAACTTAATTTGCTGTGTAAAAATGGAATATGCGATTAAAATAGATACTTGAGTTATTATATGTAATGACTGATATGGAAAGGATTTACACTGTAAATCCAGATTAAGGATTTGCACGTCGTTAAGGATGTGCAAGTGTGGGACTGTGGACGTCCACTAGCACACCATTTGCACGTCCTTAACAACGTGCATGCACGTCCTTAAAAACGTGCAATATATGCACATTGTTAAGGACGTGCAAACCCTAGTTAGGGTTTCGCGTTTAGGGTTTAGGGTTTCCGAGGGTTTTGTATTGTTAATTGAAAAAATTGAAGTGTTTAGCTAGTGGAGTTGAAGGATTTAGGGTCTAATTAAATGGAAAGCAATAATTGTTAAGGTTTTCATTCGGATAATATGCGAATAATGTTACAAGGAACGGAAAAAAAGGTTTACATCCATAATTTTAATAAACTGGTGGAATAAGATCTAGGAAAATAGTAAAGGGCGACCGGACTCGACACGTAAGGCTCGAAATCTCTCAAACTGAGCTTGAAACGGAGCATCTCATCCTTCGACGCTCGGTTGATGATGTGCGACCCATTCTGGCGGAGGCGGCGGAATAGGAGCGTTAGGACGCAACTAGATCTATGCGAACGGAAAATTAGAGTTAGAGTATTGACATTTATATGAAAAGCAAGAATAGATAATAAAAAAAGACGTTTGAAGTCGTACCGCGGCAAAATGGTCTTGGTTTCCAATGCAGACTATACCAAGGGTTGCTGATTGAGGGTTGTTAGTGATAGGCTTGAAACCTACTCCCACAAGTGTATGAGATCGGTTGTAGTATATCAAGGTGTCGAATCACATGGACTATAGGAGTATTAATCGAATCTTTGCAGCCAGTTGACTAAGCCAAAATAGTAGAGATCGAAATTGAGGTTTTATGATATAACTAACAAAAATAAATTAAAATAAGCAAATGGAAGTGTTGGGCAAATATAGAGAAAACATTCTAGAATTGGGGATTAACCACCATGTGTCGTCGATAGACTTGAGTTAAACTAAAGTTAGGTCCATTACGATCTTAGAATCTAAGCAAGTTCATTCAAATGTCTCCGGCCTTTCGGTCTCAATTAGAACAAACAAACCTAGAATTTCTATGACACCCTATAAATCCTCAAGAGATCTTGAATCATGCTGTTATGTCACTCATAAGCAAACATCAATGTCTCAAGTTCAATCCTATAGCTGCAATGACAAAAATCACCTCTCGGTCTCATGCAATCATCTATCTTTCTATTAGGGCTATCTCCTCTCGGTCTCAACCCCTAATTGGATCTAATCGATTATTAATTAGGCTATACGCTCAATAGGATTAAATCTGACAAAAATCAAACTACATTCAAGCAATAGTATGTATGGTCTATCTCAACATAGCGGAATCACCCCAACCCTAGAACGATCGAATTAGCTAAACATGATAGAAGAAAACAAATTAAAAGCAAAATAAGATGACATAGCAAAGAAGAGTAAAAGAAATACTTGATCTTCTATAGCGGAAATCGTCTCAAAAGCTTCCGATTGCAATCCCTACCATTCAACCAATCTAGGGTTCTCCAAAGTTTTTCCCAAAATCTGAGTTTTTCAGCCCTTTTCGAAAAAAATGTAACCCCCCCCCCCCCCCCAAATCTGGAAATTACATTGGTTGTAATTAATCCAAAACAAATTAAAGAAACAGTCGGAAATCTGAAAGGTCTGGCCAGATCTGGCACTGCCACGACTCGTGAAGAGTCTGTCACGGGTCGTGACAGCCTGCAGAAGTCACAAAACACACGTGTTCACTCGTCACGACTCGTGAAGGCCTCCCACGAGCCGTGACAACTTGCTGTAGCTGAAAATTGCACAAACTCCCTTGTCCCGCGAGTCGTGCTATATCGTCTTGAGCTCCTATGAGTGATTCACTTGATATGTTTGCTTCTTGTCTTATATTTTAGCTCATCTCTCGACCCCTTTAGCCCGTCTTTGATGACTTATTTCCACATGGAAGCGCCTCTAATCACCTCCTTATCCTTTAGCTCTTGAATCGGCTCCAAAACCGCTCAAAAGTACCTGAAATCATAACAAACTAGCGGTAGACACTGATTCCTCAAAATGGGACACTAAGGGCTAACAAATAGGTAGAATACTCTAGTAAAACACCCTAAACTCTACACAAGAGTGCCCAAAGAAAAATGCTAGAATAGACGCTATCAGTTAGCCGATGTGGGCGAGGTCATTGGGAGACATGTGAACGGATGATGCCAAGCTAGGGCGAGGTCATTGGGAGACATGTGAACGGATCATTGCAAATACTAAACCCATGATGGGTAGCTCAATCCACCGTCTCCTATCACCATGCACAGATCCCGCCCATCTCTGGTTGTCGACGAACTGCCGGAATGGGTACCCTCCCATATAACAACCGGCGTACAGATCAGCGTGATCCTCCAAGTGATTGCATTGCATAGTAACGCTTTCAGTTCCGGGAAAGCAGACTCGCTGATCGGTGATGTCAAAGCCGCCAAAGCACGGTAGCCACAATGACCATCTCCAATTGTGTCCCTCACACCCTCAATATGCCCGAGCATGAAGGGATCAACGTTGTTTCGACCCCAATTGAACCCTCAGAACACATCATACCGTCCACGTCAAGTTGAGGTCGCTTGTGGACGATGTCGAGCAGCACGTGCTTCTTCTCTCTCAAATCTTTCCCTTAACTCCTCGTATGGCACCGGGTTGGTTCTGTAGGCCTTCCTCGACCCCCAGGGCCTCCCCTTCCTTCGGACTCTTGCAGATGAGGGTGGGTGCAGCTCATCGTCGCATACATCGTTGGAAGCCGTGTATGAAGATGACAACTCATACGACAGTGGGGTGTCGTCGATGTCAGTCCATGACAAATCCATCCAGAACGGGTGGATGTCCTCGGCGGGTATCGGAGTACCGGAGTTGACGTATACCTGAATCTCATGGACACAAGGGATCCCGTAACAAACCCTCCAATGTCTGTCCGTGCATTCCGGAGGAACCTTTTGGTTCACGGCATCCTGCCACATCTTGTACAGATAATCGAAGCACTTTTTGGAGATTAAAGTCTTTACCTCATCAAAAAAGGTTGACTTTATACGCCGTTGTTGGCCATTTGAAGCGGTCGATCTCCAAAGCAGTTTACAGCTCATGCAGTTGACAATCGTTGACTCTATGAATTGCATTGATCACGATGCGAAAGTCACCAGTCGATGAATGCAGTGCCTCCTTCAGAACCCTGTATTGACCCTCAACTCTATACACATTGAAGTGCATAACACTAAATATTCGATGTTATATTATATTGTAATGGGAGATATGAAGTAAGGTTGTACCTGTTTGTCGTTAAGAACATGCAATCTTGTACGTGACGTGCAATATTGCACGTCCTTAAGGATATGCAATGCACATTTTCTTAAAAAAAAAGGATGTGCGTGCACGTAGCCACGCTTTGGGGGTTTCCACCCTTGCACGTTGTTAACGACGTGCAAGCACGTTATTAACAACGTGCGGATTTGCGGTGTATATAGCCGAAACGTATGGAAATGGATAGTGTAATCTATTCTTTTATTCAACAAATGTCATTTTTAATTTGCATGGTACTGATGAATTCCGGTGGGCCATATAACGTGGGGGGTCCAGACGTCTGAGCGCATCATGCGCACCCAAGCCGAGCACACAAGACCAGCGGGGTTCCATCCTAAAACCAATTGGCAATAGGAGGAGTGGTTCACTGACTTATATGCAAGGCTCGGGTTATCGTGTTTTTCGATGTGGGACAATCCCAAGACATCACAACACGCCCCCTCAAGTGCAACTGCCTGGCCTCGCAATATATGCCAGTTGCACTTGACGTCTTGAGCCTTAAGGCTGGTCAACCCAGTAGATAGACCAGGGTCCCGAACTGCACCTGCTCTGATACCATGATAAATTCCGGTGGGCCATATAACGTTGGGGGGGGGGGGGGGTCCACACGTCTGAGCGCATCATGCGCACCCAAGCTGAGCACACAAGACCAGCGGGGTTCCATCCTAAAACCAATTGGCAATAGGAGGAGTGGTCCACGGACTTATATGCAAGGCTCGGGTTATCGTGATTTTGAATGTGGGACAATCCCAAGACATCACAACACATGTACGTTCAAATTTTTATCTTAAAATTTCTACAATAAATTGTTTAGGTCACTAGTATAGTTCCAATGTTTTAAAAGTCGCTAGGCAGTCACCGCCTAGTGTGTGGCGGCCTAGCTCCTATGCAACTAGGTGGACGCGACATGGCATATATAGGTGGACTTGAAACAAATTTGATTATTTTTATCAGATTTTAACCTATAACACATGTCAACAATTCGTATAATGTAATAATAATTCATAACATCACTCATATATAAACCCAAATTTAATTTGCTTAACCAACACTAAAGTAAATAAAAGCAAAAGTACGAGTCCGGTTGACAACTCTAAACCTCCTAAAATCCATAATCATAGGTTCGACCAAAAATCAAATCCATCCCGACTTGGAGATAAGAAAAAAACCTAAGTCGACTAAACATCTGCCTAGATGTTAAACTTGAATAATCGTCTGGCTAGACAGGTCTAGACGGACCTACGTGAGTTCTAGGTGGTGCCTAGGTGGATTTTCGCATAGAACCCACCTATTGGCTTGAAAAATCCTAAGTGGCCTCTCACCTCGCACATATGCACGATTTTTAATTAGAACACTATAACTTCATCCACCATTTAGCTACTTACCAAAAAAAAATCTTATTGGAATATAGGAGGACCTTTCGGTCCTAGAGAGTAGAAAGAGGCAGTATGGTTTGTAATTCTTATACCTAAATTACCAAACACTCGAATGAGGTTAATATATAATCGAATTAATATCGGTATATTTTAGACTTTTTTTTCCGTCATTCAATGAATGATAAAATCACTACAAGTGATAAGGATATGCGATTAAAATAAAGAAAGATCTAATATTTCAAAATTGTATCTAATGACTGAAAAAGTAAAAACAAGGTTATATATATATTTTAAAATTGTATCTAAGACCATGTTTAACGGCAACTATTCACGATGCTAAGATGTAAAAATAATAATAAAGTATTGATGGTGGGGGAGAAAGGATGCTTATGGGATTTCATTAAGCATCGATGTTATTGGGATGTTAATGGGTGTATTAAATGCTAGGTCTGAATTCAATTTTTTTTTTCGAAAATCCAAAACCAAAACGACGTCGGTTGGATTGATTTTGTTTTCAAACGCAATGTTTGCATTTGGGTGGCTGACACAAGCCTGCAAAGGGGGAGCCCATGTGGCACAATATTACTGGCGGTTGGGATGAGCGGTCGAGATCGGTTGGATTCAACGGTTGAGATTTAACCTGGTACATTTTAATTAAATTCAAATAATGTCATTTTTGTTATTTGAAATGTGAAAAATAAAATAAAATAAAATAAACATAATACTATATTCATTTTTCTCTACACATAGACATCAATTTTGAATATGTTTCGACATATTTAAAAAAAAAAACATTTCTTTCGATACAATTATATTGTAATTTTCCTTGAAAAATTAGATCTTGGGCGTTTGGTGCCCAATATAATGATCTAAATTTTATAATTAAATTTTAGTAATTAAATACTAATATAATATTATAGTTATATTATAAACATGTTGGAAATAATTGTTATAAAGGGGTATATTCGTAAATTAAATTGGTAAAAAAAAAAGATGGATTAAAGGATGCTAGGGATGCTATTGTTAAAGTGGAAAAAAATGAGAAAGAGATGCTATGTTGATGTGGCGGAGAGAGGTGAATAAAAAAATAATAATTTTAGTATCTTGAATAGTAACTGATAAACATGGCCTAATGTGTTACTGTGTCGTTTAGGTTGCATAGGAATTCTTGAAGGCAAGATTTAAAAATAATAAGTTAAAAAGTTATTCATATATAATCACTTAGAAAAATGAAACAAATTAGATCAGTCAAGATTCGAGAAGGACAAAATTGTACATCTTGACTAATTAAATTGTTCTTTTATGGATTCCTATATGAAGTTTTTTAGGGGGTGTTTCTTTATCACTGTCTCTAATAGTAGGAGATTCTCTAATTCTATAAGTTTTCTAAAAGACTCTTTTAAATATCATTCAAAAGAGTTTCAGAATGTTTAATTTGGTATTCCACCAATTAGTAATGAAAGAGTCCAGACTTTTATTAAATGTTATAAAGATTCACTAGGATAAAAAAATACTATAGATAACAAAAATAAAAGGGGAATACATGCTTTATTTATTTTTATTTGATTAGGAAATAATTCGAGAGGCAGGCATACATTCAGCAGACATTTTTATGTACTGAATTTATAAAAAGGATATCAAATGGAACCCAAAAACCCAAATTGGACAAAGAGAACGCGCTCTCTCACGCGCGCCCCTTCACCCCTCTCCCCAAACCAAGACAAGAACACAGATCCAGAAAAAAACCTCAAATCGATTGCTTTGCATAGATTAATCTGCTCCCACGTTCATCCTTTGATTCGATCTGTCAACTTAAAGTGTTTCTGGCACTGGATCTGGCCAAATATCCGGATCCCGTTGGGTGTGAAGGGGCTTCTGTTCTCTCTGCTAGGGTTCCGGCCATACTGTTCAGTCAATTCGGCCCTATGGCCTCGTCTATCTACAACGACTGCGCCTCTCAGAGGGCTTTACTCTGGTTTCATCCTCTCTGTGTTGTACGGAGGATTCGACGGGTGCTGCTTCCCGGATTTCCTAATTTGGGGAGTCATCGCTCAAACTCGACTTCTTCATCTTCGCTTCCCCATTTCGCTGGTGTGTTGGGCTATAGATCTCTCTACTCACAGGTATGCTAACGATCCTCTGAAAACCGTATCTAGATTCTGGATGCCTTCCAAAATCGATTTAAGTTGTCTAAATCTGATATTTGAATCACTATATAACTTGTCTCTCCTCTTTCTTCTCTTTTCTGAAATTGAAGACTGGTTTTTCTTCAACCATCCCGAATTAGCTTTAATGGCTAATAACCCACAAAAATCCAAAGGGAAGGGGATTCTCTCTGAGATTCCACCGACACCAAAAAAAAACCCTAATGGGAAGCCTTCGGGTGAACCCCAAACTAAACTTAATCCCTCCATGTCGCTCAAAACCGACAAAGGCAAAGAGAAATCTGATCTCTATGGGAGACCATGGAAATCTGATTTTGATCCACCCCAAGTAAATACCACTTCTTTGGATATGCGGATTTGTATTACATCCATCCCTGTTATGTTCAAGAACCCAAAAGCAATCCAAACCATCATCCACCACAATACCTTTGGCTCTTTCATCCTAGTCCATGCCAATCTTGACATGGCTACAAAGATATCTAATACTTGTATGTGCACTTTATGTATTTTGAACTTCAAGATGATATGTAATATTTTCTACTTTTACCATGTAGAACATCATCATCAGTTATGTGGACTATCTAAATATAACCATCTAGCTCTACTGCAGTGCCTACCATGTTATCTTTCAATACTGCGAGGATTAACCTCTTTATTATACTTAACTACCTGCTTAACTGGATGCTCATATCAGTCACACCTAGACTCAATTAGAACAATTACTATCTCTGCTCGAGGGGCCTGGCTTATTGAGCATTGGTCTGACTCATCGATGAAACAGGAAAGTCCACATTTGCTCTCACCCAATGGCCTCTGGTGGCTTGGATTCAGTCCTTGCCTGATCTCGACCACAATTATAGACAGCAGCAGCTACTTGAGATCAAGATACCAAAAAAAAAACACAAACAACCTGTATTACTAATGGTAATTGTTACATATTTGCTCTTACCTATGAACTTGTAAGTCTTATGGTCTTTCTCGAATTTCAAACTAACTGGAGAAGTAATTGGCAGTTTATGGATTTGCAACACTCTTACCAAATCACCATTGCATTAAACCAATTCTATTTATTATCACTTATATACTGCATTCAATCTATTTTGCTTGGCTACTTGGGGTTTAGCCAAGGAGAATATGATATAAACCTTTCACAAAAAGGCAGCTGCATTATTGATTCTTATCATTCCTGCTGTGCTGTATATAATTTTGGTCCTATTCTTTCCTGGATTAAGTGTTTTGACATATACCATACAGAACCCTTACTAAATTACCTTGTTGCCGGTTCTCAGGCTTCCCATTACAACTGTCCAATAACCCTATCCCAGTACAAGGACCCATTCTCTCTGTGCCCAACCATGCTAACACATGATCCTAAACTGAATCACTACACTGTACATGTTATCACCAATCAACCATATCTGTATAACTATATATATAAATGTAGTATTTACCAAATTACTCTAGCTTTGTTTATGAAACAAAATTTATGTTATGAATCTCATTACTATCTAAATATGCTCTTATGACTCTTTGCAATTCAATTCTCATTCCTATCATTTATAAGAATACCACATAATCTGTAGTACTTAGCCTCTGTTTACCACCATCACAGTACTGTCACTCCCACTATAACTCTTAATTTTTCTAAAAAAGAAGGCTGGTTTCTGGACCCTGGTGAACACCTTCTAAAGCTAAATGCCGACCACCTAAACACATACTATAACTGTTCTAAATCCAACTGTCATACTACCTATAAAAAGCTAATGTCACAACCCTTCTCAGCCTTGCTGTCAACTAGATCACAACTTCACAAAACACATACTATATCTTGGCCCTTGTTTAGCTACTTTTACTTGTGCTTTTTTGGCTGGATAAGTATTCACAGAGGTCATTTTTTATCAACTCTTTATGGTTCTACATACGCTAGCATCATAGCTTTAAATCTTAACTCTAGTGCTGCATCAAATTATGTTTTTAATTACCACCTGAATATTTGGATTGACATCTACCATGGTGACCTCTTGCTTAAGTTCTCTATTACTAGTTCCCTGGCATCCTCTTACTACTGTTTAAGAACCATATACCTGTGTAACTGCATATATGAATGTATTAATTATCAACTTGCTCTATCCTTGTGTAGGAATCAAAATTTAAATTATGAACTTCCCTTCAATCTAGACATGTCTCTATGGTTCTTTGCTAACCAACTTTCACTTTCATCACTTATAAGAATGCCACAAAACCTGCACTACTCGACATCTGTATACCACCATCACAACAATAGCAATGCCACTATAAACCTTGCATGCTCTAAACATGGAAGTTGGTATCTAGACATTGGAAAATTCTTACTAGAGTTATATGCTGGTCACCTAATAACATACTATAACTATTCCAAATCCAGCTGTTTAACTACCCAAACCAATTTATTTTTACAACAGCTTTCAAGCATTTTGTCTAGCAATTTTCACAAGTGCATGATCTATATTATAACCAATATAGACTTTCTTTCTAACCCAAAACAAAAACATTGCATTAAACACCAAACTAATCATACAAATTGGGCAAAAAATTCCACCTCTCTTTGCTGGCTTATTATGGACCTGAATAATATAGCTCCTATTTTATCTTTGCATTTGAGTAGCTATCTTGACCTGTTTCTTATTTGCTGGCCTAGGGCTCCTAGAGGTCACCTGTTCTCAACTCTCTATGATTCCACATCTAATTGCACCATATTTCTAATCACAAACCATAACCCATGTTATGTACAATGGGTTTGCCAGAGCACGAATTTACTACTTATTACCAAGGAATTATCCTCTAGACCTTGGGAATTGGCAAGCTATCTTTACTTGTGCATCTCCTGCTGTTGGCTTAGGGGCCCTAGTGGCTTCCTCTTTTCAACACTCTATGCTTCTACAACTGCTTGCATTCTCTTTCTAGTTGCAAATCAAAACTCATATTATGACTATGAGCTTTACCAGGGCATGTTTTCATTGCTGCTTACTAATAAGATCTCCAATCTATTTCTATCAAGGCAGCCTAAAAACCATAAAAACTTCACCACTGATACAAGTCATAACTTTAGTGCTAGACCTCATTCTAATCTTACTTACTACTCGAAGGTGCACTTTGACATTCACCATGAAACTCTATCATCAAGATTCTTAACTGCTAGTTGCTTATTGTTTAAAACATATTTGTATAACTTCATATATGAACTTATAATATATCATCCTACTAATCTTGCTCGGGGGAGTCATTCCCTCGAGCAACACACTTATTTGAATACTCTGCAGATTCTGCCTCGGCTAGGCTGGTCTCTTGGCCCCTCCTTTGGTGGATTCTGGTTTCAAACTCAAGGAATACTCACACAAAGGATCCCAACACTTCGGATTTGGATCCAGGGCATCCACAAAAAAGACAGCTACACCAAGCAGAACCATATAAGTGAGCGCCCTTGTATCATCTTCAAAGTCTTAGATCTTAACTGTTCAGGGGTCGGCTTACACAGTCAACTCTTTAAACTATTCTTTAAGACTGAAAACGACAGACATGATGATCCATACCACTTCAATTTAGCAGGCTATTTGATGGATACTCATTTACATAACTATTTTAGCATTCTTGATGTAAAACAAGAACATTATTATCATTCTATAAGGTCTTACAGTTCAAAAAAAAAAAAGGATGCTAGAAAATCTGATTTTTCTACCTTCTGTTTACAATTCAGCAATTCCATAATACACTCTACCACTATACTTAGTATATTATGTATGCAACTAAACACCATAGAGAGTCCTTCAATGACTCCTTATCTCTACTATATGCAGGATAAACTGAATAACAAATCCACCCACTATATCACTCCTAACCTAAACACTAACTACTATACTAATGATATATCTTCTAACAAAAACAGCTTGAAGCACAACCAAAAGAAAGAGGGTTTGGATTTAAAAATCCTCAAACGAACTAGTACGAATGCACTCACAAGGATAGTTACAACTAAAAACAATAACCATAAACAAACCAAAATCCCCATCAATTGGATAATCTTTACTCCAATAAACAAGGCTCTCGACCTTCAAACTACCTCTTCCCCCTCAAAAGGTTTTTATGAAGTTTAGCTTTTGGAATGTCAGAGGGCTTAGCAGAAAGAATGTTTGGACCCACATTGAAGCAACCACTAAAGCGGAACACATAAAAATCCTAATGCTAGCTGAAACAAAATTAACAAACCCTCCCCCGGACAATTGTTGGAGAAAACCGGGTTTTGACAGAATGCATTTCTGCCCATCCAATGGCCTTGCGGGGGGGGGGGGGGGGGCTATGCCTCCTCTGGAAAGAATCCCTTTTCCACAATGAAACCTTTACCATAAGAAACTCTACGGACAGAATCATTCAAGCAGACTACACTAACACAACCCTTAACATTAACATCGAAATTTTATTCGTTTATGCAACACCTTATGCAAAAGACAAAAATCATTTCTGGGCCTCTCTCTCAGATTATATTCGCAATGCAAAGGACTCTTTGATAATTCTTGGAGACCTTAATGAAATATTAGAGCCAACCGACAAATTAGGGGGCAGGACCCCAACTGCTAACAGATTCGCTAGACTCAAGGATACCATTAGTACCTTCAATTTAGTGGATTCCCCAACGTGTGGGAACACTTACACTTGGAGAAAACATGAACATGGTAATGATAACATTTTTGAAAAACTTGACCGTGCTTTGATTAGCCACCCGATCCTAAAACAATTCCCGAACCTTTGCACGAAAAAACATGCTTTCCTAAAATCTGACCACGCGCAGATCACGCTGGACCTCATGGATAACCGCAAAACAAAATTACAACCCTTCAAATTTGAAATGGAATGGACTACGAAACAAGACTACGAAGCAGTTGTGCGATCAGCTTGGAGGCTTGACCTTCCAGGATCGAAAATGTTCAAACTAACGAAGAAATTGCAAGAAGTTAAAAGGAAAAGCAAGATTTGGAGAAAAGTAACCTTCGGAAATGTCTTTCGGCAGATTAAACTTGTTGAAACAGAACTTCTAGAATCACAAAAAAATCTTTGTAATGCTTACAACCAAAATCTTGACAACAAAATCAAAAGGCTCAATTCAAAACATTCTTCTCTTCTTTCCTTTCAACAGAAATATTGGGGGCAAAGGGCGAAAAGAATGCACATAAAATCCATTGATGCCAACACCAAATACTTTCATAAAATAGCGACTGGAAGACGAAATAGAAACATAATAAAACATCTCCAAACCACGGCTGGAATCACAATTAACAATGAAGAAGAAATTAGGAACCTAATCAAACACGATTTTAGCCAAAGATTCACGCAATATCCAAGACAACAAACACAGAGTAATCTACTACAACTAGTAGGGAATGAAATCTCAAATGAAGACAATGAATGGCTAACTCGTCAAGTCACAAATTCTGAAATTAAAAATGCTGTTTTCAGCCTAGCCAACGACAAATCACCAGGACCTGATGGTTTTCCAGCTGGTTTCTTCAAAAAGTACTGGCACATTGTAGAACCATCTGTCATCAAAGCGGTTAAAAGCTTCTTTCTAAGCGGAAAGATTCTAAAACAGACAAACCATACGTTCATAGCATTAATTCCGAAGATAGACAACCCGACCACAACATCTCACTATAGGCCTATTAGCCTCTGCTCGACAACATATAAAATTATATCCAAAATAATAGCTTCTAGACTAAAAAGGGTTATCCCCAAAGTAACTAATCCGCTCCAAAGCGCCTTCTCTTCTGGCAGATCTATACAAGATAACATCTTAATCGCAAATGAAATATTTCACTCCTTCTCAAAGAAAAATGGAAAATCAGGTTGGATGGCCATTAAGCTTGACATGGAAAAAGCTTTTGATATGGTCGACTGGAATTTCCTACTCTCAGTCATGTTCAAACTTGGCTTCTCACCCAAATTCACGGAATGGATAAAAGAATGCATCACCACAGTTACATACTCAGTGCTAGTGAACAATGAACCCACTGAAATGTTCTTTCCCCAAAGGGGGCTGCGATAGGGATGCCCGTTATCACCATATCTATTCTTAATAATTTCAGAAATTCTAGCTAGGGGATTGCAACATGAATCAGAAAAACCACAAAGCCATCTAGGAATCAAACTAACGCGCGGAGGCACGAAGATACCGTTCCTTGCCTTTGCAGATGACATTGTCATTTTCGCATCAGCCACCAAAACAGGCTGTGACCAAACAAACAAAATTCTAAAAGAGTACTCAGAACTATCAGGACAAAAAGTAAATAGGCATAAATCCCAATTCCAAACGTCAAGAAATGTTTCAACCACGCAGAAAAATCTTATTAGAAATGAGCTGGAAATAGCACACACCCCTAATATGGGGACCTACTTAGGTTGTCCCCTCATCGAAGGAAGAATGAAAAAGGAAGGATTCAAGGATCTACTAACAAACACTAAGTCGCAACTTCATAGGTGGAAGGCAAACTGCCTTTCACAAGCTGGTCGATGCACTCTAATCAAAACAACCCTTGCAGCCAAACCTTTACACATAATGCAATGCTTTATGCTACCTAAATCTGTCCACACGGAACTTGACAGGATCAACCGGAACTTTCTCTGGAACAAAGGCCCAAACCATAAGCCCCTCATCGGGTGGTATGAGGTATGCAAAACCAAGGAAAATGGTGGGCTGGGTCTCCGAAGCTCCGAGGACATGAATAAAGCCCTTCAAATGAAATTACTTTGGAAACTATTAGCGGAACCAACTAGCCCCTGGGTGACACTAATCAAAGAAAAATATCTCAAAAACCAAAACATTCTCACATATCGAAAGCATGGAACCTCGTCTTGGAAATGGACGCAGTTAATAAAACTAATCCCTCTATTCAAACAGGGTCTTCATTGGTCTATAGGGGACGTCGCCTCTATAATTTTTTGGCACGACCATTGGCTAGGCCAAACGACTATAAACTCACTTATTTCTGGAACGCAACAAATAGACGAGACAATCAATATAAAACATTTCCTCACAGATAACAAACTGTGGAACCAAGAAAAATTACAAGACATAATTCCAAACAATATAATTGAAACAATCAAAACAATACCGATCCCTCAGCATATTCAGGTCGACAGACTTTATTGGAAATGGAGCAAAAATGGCTGGTTCAGCACTAAGTCTGCTATTGATATGATACATAAACATAAAAAACATGAAATTTCAGATATAAACTGGGTATGGGGACTAGATATCCCACCAAAAATAAAATCGTTCATGTGGAAAATCCTAAAAAATGGGGTGCCCACTGCTGTCAGACTAGCTTCTCGACATTTTGGTATTCCAACAAACTGCCCCCACTGTGACTCTTGTTTTGAAGACCTAAACCACCTGCTTTGGAGTTGTCCTATCTCGAGGGAAACCCTGATTGCAAGTAACCCAAGTACATTTCGGAAAATTAATGGATGCTTCAATAAAGACGAACATTTAAACAGCACACTATGGGAAATCAAAAATACAATTGGAAATAAAGGTTTTGAAGAGCTTGCCTTTGTTTGGTGGGGTATTTGGTACTTCAGAAACAAAACTCTCTTTGAAAACATAAACCCAAACATAAGAAGTATCTTATCCTTCGTAAGAGAACAGATTTTTATCTGGAAAACATCGCATCTGAATTCACCGGACTACTGTACAAAAAACAAAACATCATCCTTAAATGTGGACAAACCAAGACCAATATCGAAAAGAAAGAGAACCAAATGGGAACCCCCACCATCTGGAAATTATAAACTCAATTTCGATGGTTTTTTCCCCGGTGTGGGTTTGGGCACTTATGGCTTCATCCTCCGGGATTCTGTAGGTTCTCCAATCTACACTGGCAACGGACCATCACCAATCAATTCGGTTTGTGGCTGCGAAAGTATGGGGCTCTGGAAGGGCATTCTGGCTGCAAAAGAACTGAAAATAACTAACCTTACAATTGAAGGGGATAACCTAACAATAATAAAAAGTCTAAAATGTTTGGGGAAGCCTACTGGAGACTCTGAAGTGATTGTCTCAGACAGTCTAGTCTCGCTGGGCTTCTTTGGTTCTGTTGAGATTCGTCATGTCTTCCGTGAGGCAAATCTGGTAGCCGATCGATTATCACGTATCGCTTTTGCTTCAAACGGTTCCTTGACTCCTGATGACTCTCTATTGCGTAGTCTCATCCGCAAGGATGCTCTTGGCTGATAGAGCTCTGCTCTATGACCAAATTATTTCCGTTTCAAAAAAAAAAAAAGAGAGAGAGGCAGGCATACCTGACAACTCGAGAGGCCGACGAAGTCGGCAGACGGTGAAACCGTCTATACATATATAAAAAGGTGCAACAACTACAAAGTGGGAGGCGTAATCCCGGACGAGCAAGCGAGCCAAACCCGTACACGCTGGAGACAACGTAGACTAAAATCTGGTGCCAAGCATCCCCAGGCGGCGACACCGTTGGCCAGCGGTAAATCAGGAGCCAGTCCTGTGGGTAGTGAAGACGATCCTCCAAGGAATAGCCTGACGCAGAGTCGCCTCGGTACACACCACCACGACCCCAGCCAACCACACCGGTTGTTAGAGCTCCAGCACGGAAGAGGAACGCCAAGCAACAGGGATCATAACCCAGAACCACCCATGAAGATGCGCACCATTATTCCCATTCACAAGAATGAGAATTTATTTAAACCCTAACGGGATTTTCAAGCCCTTACGGGATTTATGCCCTTTCGAGAAGGTTCCAACTCTTTCAGGTAATTTTTAATTTTTTTTTTTCCCACCCCAAACCTTGGGCCCCAAGGACCCGAAGCTTGGGCCCCAAGGACCCGAAGCTTGGGCCCCAAGGACCCGAAGCTTGGGCCCCAAGGACCCGAAGCTTGGGCCCCAAGGACCAAGGAGGAGCGGGATGGTTTCAACCATGGAAGCTTAGGCGAACGGCGGCGACGACGGCCAACGCAGAGCGACGGGAGCCGAGGAGGCGCCGATGGACTCGAGACCTAGACGGACATATCTCGTAGCGGTGATGCGGCGGCGGATTGAAGGGTTTGGCAAGGGGAAGAGATCCGAAACGGAATCCAAACCACCAAAGATAGGTGGTGGTGGAGAGGAGCCGAGGTTTAGGCCGGACGGCAAGGGTGGTGGTGGTGGTGAAAACGGGAGTAAAAGACGGATGAAATCAACACCTATGGATGAAGGTCGAGGTGGTGGGGATGGTGTTTGGATTTGGGGATTTGGTAGTGGTGGTGTTTGGATTAGAGGATAGGTGATAAAGGCGGTGGTGGGTGGGTGGTGATAGTGGTGTTTGGATTTGGGGGTTAGGGTTTTTAGAGAGAGAGGCTCTCACCCTCTCTCTTCTATAGGCGGTAACCGGTGCGGGAATACATGCTTTATTTTTCCCCATATATATATTTATCATTCCTAAAATTTTAAGTTTATTTTTAAAGTGATCTCATTTGTGGACTCTATGTGAACAAGATTTGAGAAAATTCAGTTTGTCAGCGAAAACAACACCAGAAGATGACCAAATAATTATTTCGTGATGGATATCCCTGTCAGATATAATTTTATCCATGTCAAATACCTGTCATTTACTGGATCATGTTCGAAACAGAGTTTTAAGTGTTTAACGGTTTTGGGTATTCAATACGAATAATCATATGAAGGTAACCGTGCACATCCTTAGTTTTAAGTGAAGTGCGGAATAAGCAGATAAAAGGCTAACAAATGCTCTAGAAGGGGAAAGAATAAAGTATGTCAATTTTTTCGCAAATGCTGAAAACTGTAAGACCTTACCATCCAGAGGTAAGACTTTACCAGCCAGAGGTAAGACCTTATCTATAAAACAGTAGCAAGTTAAGTACAAAACAACGAATAAGAAGTAAAGACAAACACAAGCACGAAAGGTAAAGAACATAAAGTAAAGGACACGATACTTGTTAACGAGGTTCGGCACAACCGCCTACGTCCCCGCCTAGGGTTATCCAACCCGTAGGATTCAACAACTTTATTTCACTTTATCTTATGAGCCCTAGATACAACCTCTAGAAGACCTTCCCTCTTCTAGACTACTTCCTATCTAGCAACTCAAACACACCAGTGAAACAAAGTCCTACCGATACCGAAGTATCTATATGTTTGGGTAGAGATATACCCTTAGTATAACCCTAAATGAATTGTACGATAAAGCTCAATGTAAACCTCACAAACTCTCAAAGAAATAAAACAATAAGATCAAGAGAGAATTGTGAGAGCGATGTTGTTGCATGAGACGAGATAGCAGTAGAACGTTGAGCGCTGTAGGAGTTGTTTGTCGACTGCAATCCTTCCCTTCTCCTTATAAAGGCCAACTCATCCAATTTGAAAATTGAACGTTTGAATATTTGTTGAACGGCGTTGCAAAAGATCCGCTTGAGAGAAGCACCTTTAGTTTCTTCCAGAACCTTAGTGTGAGATAAGCCTGAGATTTGGTTGATTGGAGCGTTGAAAATTGATGCACATTAGTTCAATCAAATCCCTACAAAATCTCAACAAACTAATTAACATATATGGGTTAGATAAGATAGGATTTAAAAACAAATAACCCAATATAAAGGCCAAATGTTGACTTCCGTAGTTGAACTTCAATGCTGGCCAATAATTAAAACCTAGGCCCAATCAACATTAGGCCCAATTCCAATTTTTCCAAATAGGTCCAATTATATATTGGGTCTTAGTAAAATAAGTCCATCAGAAATTAGGCCCAATTAACTTTAGACTTGCACCATTAGACCCAAAGAGATAGAAGACTTGATAAGATAGGTCCATTAGGATTAGACCCAATTACACTAAATACTAATCAACCAATCCCAGGAGCTTACGTAACTCTTTGAGGTTACTGTCGGTAAGATCTTATCTCTGGCAGTAAGATCTTGAAACTGTCTTGGTATTGATGGTTTGTTTTAAAACGTTAAAAGCAACTTGGAGATTGGTTCAACCAAATCTCTTAAAGATCTCAACAAACCAACAACCTTTTGAACTTGAAGATTGCTTCACAAAATCCTGAAAGAGGCTTTTAGAAAGTCAACTCCAAATCTTCAATAACCAAAACAAATCCTGCACAAAATCTCCAACAAATAATTAAATATAAATCACAATAAATAATCTAATTGATATTATTTGTCTTCCATTATATAAAAATATATCACATGTAAAAGCATATCATAAGGTGGAACCAACATTAAGGTTGTTGTTCAATACCCTTAACCACGTCGTTTTACCCTCCTCTAGTTAGGCCACTCTCCCACAATCCCGCTTAGATATTTTGTGGATTTTCATGTCCTTATCAATGTTTTTAGGAAATGTGCTCAACAACGTTGCTAAGTCGGGCCAATTGTTCACAACAGTCCTCTCAACCTGGTTAACAACGTTGATCAATGTCATATGTTTTTCCCACCTTTATATATACTATTACTTGTCGTTTAAAAAACGCAAGGAGAGCAACGTCTCTTAACAATGATTATTTACAAATATGTATTTAATTAGTATTTCCTCTAATCGAAAATAAATAATGTTTGACTTTTATGCAAGTAGTTGTATGAGTTAAAAACTATATAAAATTTTATTTATTTTAATTAATTTTGTTCATAGTTGAATATTTATTAGTAATAAGTATTAAATTGTGAAAAAAATAACTAAAATAAATAATATTTTATATAGTTTTTAACCTATAAAAGTACGTGGATAGAAATCAAACATCGTTTATTCCGATCCTAGGGAGTATTTGAGTATATTTTCGTGCTATTTCTTATAGGTAAGGACCGGAGGCACCCAAACCCAACCTCACTTTGTGTCGTGGAATATTGACCGTTTTAAAATGGGCCTCTTTGGGCCAACAAATTGAGTGGTTCGGCCCATTTGTAAACCTCAAAAATTCAATTTTCAATTGCAAGCTTTGAAAAGTTATGGTTTTCTAGACTTCTAATTCCGGTAATCGATATTTCCAACTTCAACTGATGACTTATTCAAATGGGTTCAGAGTTCAGACTCACTGCGTTAATCAACAAAAGAAATACAAGTCGACCCAAAAAAAAAAAGAAATATTCAACATATATTAATTTAACTCTCATAGACCCTTCTACGCGGTTTGTTTCGCATCATTCATAACATTGGACACAAACCTCCATTAACATTTAACGAGGTAATATAGTGCAAATGTGTTATTCGAGCCGAACGAGTCGAGGTTGACATGTTTAAATTTAGTTCATTTGTTAAACGAATTTGAGATGAGCCGATCCCAATTTTTAAACGAACTTTTTTTTTTTGTTTAAACTTGAATTGTTTGAACAAATGAACGAGCTCGAACTGAGCTTTTTTCGAATTTTAAATAGTTTTATTTGGTTATAACATGTTAACTTTAATGAAATTTTAGAAATTCCATAAAAATTCGAGTTATTCGAACCTAAATAAAACGAGCCGATCTTTCAACTGAGTTTATAATCATGTCCAAACTCGCGGCTGGACAAAAGCCCCAACAAAACCTAAAACCCGACCGTGGACCGTCGTGTCTAGATCCAACGCAAAGGGCAGCGATACAATTTTGACGCTGTCATGGCCCACGTAATATTCCGTGTCCACAACAACCACAGTGCATTAAATCCCTACCGTTAAATCACGCTATTTCTCCGCCGTCCGATCATCTTCTAGTGGAGCCGCGGACACTGGATAACACTGATTTCAATCATAGCCATCGAAAAAAGGAAAAGAAAACCAGTTTAAAATGATCTCTATCTCTCTCGTCCGAGAACACCATGGCATGTTAGGGACGAGGAAGAAGAGGGAGCCAACAAAATCGTCAACAGTGTTACACCTTTGATTGTATGCGCACCACGCTCTCAGGTTCTCACTCTTCATACCAGACCAATCTCGATCTAACTGATTCGGATCTGGCGAAAACATTGCAATTCAATCTCAGCTTTCATCCAATGTTTGGTGTTCAAGGCTGAGGTTTTTCCGATTTCATTATCTTCTCTGTTCATGTGAATTCCACCGCTATTGAAGAGGCATCCCGAGCTCATCATAATAACCTAGAATCGATAGATCAGAGATTGATCGGAGAAAGAGAGTTCAAGGAAGAGAAAACGATGCCCAGCGTCGCTGTCAAGCTATACAGCGTCTTCTTCAAACTCCTGTTGAAGCACAGACTTCAGAACCGGATTCAGAGCTCGGTTGGCGACTCTTCCAATGGGAAGAGCGACGGTTTTGGGGTCTCGACTCGGCCGGAGGAGTCCGTCGCTGCTGCCAACCCCGTTTTCACCGATGGCGTCGCAACAAAGGACATTCACATCGACTCTTTCACCTCCCTCTCCGTTCGAATCTTCCTTCCTGACACAGTCCTGTCGTCGGATCCTGATTCTAAATCTCGTCCTGCTAGGGTTCACGCCCTCGATCCCCCTAATTCCAGATCCAATTTCCACCGTCCCAGCCCTAATATCGGCCGCCGGAACAGCTTCGACCCCGCTGGCAACCCTAGGGCTGATCGAATAAGCACCGAGCAGTCGAGGAGGAATAGCTACGCGTTCGGCGTTAACGATCCCGAGGGTTTGAAGTCCGATTCCGGAGTTTATAGGGGTTACCTGCCGACGATAGAGAACAAGAAGGAAAATTTTCGGAAATTGCCCGTGATGGTGCAATTTCATGGTGGGGGTTTCGTCAGCGGGAGCAACGAGTCCGTTGCCAACGATTTCTTCTGTCGGCAGATTGCGAAACTCTGCGATGTAATCATACTGGCGGTGGGGTACAGGCTGGCGCCGGAGAATCGGTACCCAGCGGCGTTTGAGGATGGCTGGAAGGTGTTGAATTGGCTGGCTAAGCAGGCAAATTTGGCCGAGTGTAGCAAATCACTTGTGGCGAATGTGAGGGCTGGGCATGGGGGTGGTGCGGGTGGGGATGCAAAGAAGTGGGATGCTCAGCGGCATATTGTTAACGATACGTTTGGGGCGTCAATGGTTGAGCCTTGGTTAGCTGCTCATGCTGACCCTTCAAGGTTAGCTTCCTCGGTCTTTCTTTGTTGCTTTCTTAGGAGCTTGTATGGATGTGTTTGCATCTGACCAACTAAGAATGTGCAACTCAATCTACTTTGCAAGATACAAATATTGATGGCTGTACTTGGCACTTTGGGTGTAAATCGGATCTTACTTTCAGTTCCTGCTAGTGTAGTTCGATGTATTTGTTTCAATATGGTTTAACTTGTTAGTGCAATGTGCTGTGACTGATGTCAATGAGGTGTTTGCTGCTTGATCTATTTAAATCGACTTAGTTTTATCGGGCTCCTAGCTACTTTTTACCTCTATCTTGCTGAGAAGGATATATTGATAATACGTTGGCATAATAGTGTGTTACTATCCATTATCCAATAGCCATTTTGATTAAATCTGCAATAAAAGGCATAATAGTTGCTTATGGACAATGAGGGTTTTTCATGGTAGTTGGATGCCATTTTTTTCCTCCCAGTTGAAGGAACAAAAATAATCTATATGATCTTCATTGGATGAGTTTTGTAGTTGCCTTAGCATAAACATTGTAGCTTCAAATCTTGCTGCAACTGCTGCGGTGCTGTGGTTGATATTGGCTTTGCTTTGGGAGTTTGGCTTTAGGCTTTGTGATTCCAATATATTTGATTTTCTTGGCAGTTAGAGCTTATGCATCTGATATTATGAAGAAGTGATGGAATTTGCTGATAACAGAAACTAAATAATTTTTTTGTTCAGATAATTTTCTTTCTGTTAAAATACAAGGTTTTTTCTTCCTTTTCAAGTAACTGAACTGTATTTAAATTTTGAATTGCCATTTTAAGAGATGCCCAAAGTGTTCATTTATCTTTTAAATTTCCTTCCTTTGATGTGCTTATGGAAGAAATTATTTCTCAATGCCATGTCCGAGACGTTACTTTATTGCTTCTACTTCTAATATTGATGACACGCAACATGTTGATCAAAAAGAGATCATAATAAACAAGAAGCTGAAAATTTGTAGTTTCAGACATCAGGGTGTTTCACTTGCTGAGCATACACTGCAAAATTGTAATTTTTATGTTGAATCCTAAATTCCTAATTTCATCTTTCAAATTGTTTAACAGTTTCATTTCATCATTTTGAACACAATCATTAAAAATAGGTGACGTAGGATTAGTTTGTTATTTGTATGTCTTCCCTAATTTCTGGTCTGGCTAGCTGCAAGTGATGTGAATCTATAAAAAGAAAAGATTATCGGTTATCATTTTCAAATTCTGCATTGCCTTTTAAATCCTTGCTATGCGTTTTCGCAATTGACTTTCTTGTTGAAAGACTTCCACATTGTATATCACAGTTTATTTAGATACTCGTACTGTCGCTTTTAAGACTAGATTGATATATTCCTCCCCCCATTTAAACCTATGTTCTTCGGATTTAGGAATATTAGAAAACATCTTACGAACATGAAGTGTGGAGGGTGTGATTTCGTGCTCAAAATACTGACATTTTCTTCACTTGACAGATGTGTTCTTCTTGGTGCCAGCTCTGGGGCAAACATTGCTGATTACGTGGCACGTAGGACTGTTGAAGTGGGGAGACATTTAGATCCGGTAAAAGTGGTTGCCCAAGTGCTGATGAACCCTTTCTTCATGGGTAGTGTCCCCACCCAATCGGAGATAAAGTTAGCCAATTCCTACTTCTATGACAAAGACACGTGTTTACTTGCTTGGAAGCTTTTCCTGCCCGAAGAAGAGTTCAGCCATGATCATCCAGCAGCCAACCCTCTCCTCCCTGATAGGGGGCCACCTTTAAAGCTGATGCCCCCAACACTGACTATTGTGGCGGAGCATGATTGGATGAGAGACCGGGCCATTGCTTACTCAGAGACACTGAGGAAGTTAAACATAGATGCTCCAGTTCTAGAGTACAAAGACGCCGTTCATGAATTTGCCACCCTAGATATGCTTCTGAAGACCCCTCAGGCACAGGCCTGTGCAGAAGATATCGCCATCTGGGTTAAGAAATACATTTCAATCCGTGGCCATGAATTCTCTTATTGAGTCTAAGAAGAAGCATCCATATATGGTTATGATCAGAAGAATCTGTAGAACAACAGATCAGTTTCCTGTTGTTCCGACCATCTCCTGGGAGTTTTCAGCCAATGAAATTACCTGGTACAGTTTCATTTCTCCTCTGAAGGGCTCTCCCTGAAGCTGATTTTTCTCGCACTATGCAATTTTTTGTACGATATTGCTGTGTAGAGTAGGATATCTTAGTCACCTGTGAGATGCCTTTTTCACAATGCTAAATAATACACATATTTTGTGACTATTTCTTGATTATTTTTTTCTTATTTCTTCTTTCATGTGTATTAAACTATCCATCTTCATAGATGAATGAAATCAAATGTGAGCTATTTCTGCTCTCTTATAGGCTATGTTCTGAAATTACAGATTGTTTTGCCATTCTACTTTTGCAAGACCCAGCTGCAAATATTTTTGCTCCTCTTGAAGCCTACTTTTTCCCCTCTTGATTTGCGTACTATGTTATGGAAGCTTCATGTTCAAATTGATGCAGAAGTCAAGTACAGACGCCATTATCTCTGCTATATTTAATGGTTCATGCGTGAGACTAGTTTTGGATTGTGGGTCGGAATTAAATGTGTTCAACATTAGCCCAAAAATCTGTAGGTCGATTCAGATTAGGATAAACATTAGACAGGCGTCTTCAGTGGTTGTGTCAAAGCCTATGCTTGTGGTTACTCAGGTGTGGTATACTTGTTGGTTTATAACAGATTTTTAATGTGTTGGACCATGCTCTTGCATTGACAGCCGAGACAATGTGGCGCAATATTATGATGCGTAACCATAGGTTTGATCTGAATGTTGTGTTAGATGCGATGCATAGCATAAAACAATATTACTTGTGTATTGACCTATTTCTCATCTGAAGGCAAAATATGTGTATTATTTAGTCTGTATTCAGTGGTTTGTAAGCTCCTCCCTTTGTAGCCTTAATGCCTCTGCCTGTTGCAGCATCCCTTATCCTGGAAAGGTGCCCTTTTGTTACTCGTTACAACTTCTCCACAGTCTGACGAGGAACTAACAGGTCTACCAGTAAGACAAACAAAATGTGACAATGGAACACTTGGAATTTGTGTTTCGAATGGTTGATCGTAAACGCAACAGATGGAATCATGTGAGCCACCAAGTCCTTCCATCTGCATTAAAAAAAAAGTACCATTTGTCAAAGTAGATCAGTATCAGGCTCTGAGGTGAATCATGGGAAACGCTCATAGGTTTTTCAAAGTTCAATTATTTTCATCTGTATATAAAAAAGCATCCTGTGTGTAGACTTGACGATAAAAAAACAGACTATCCAACTACAGAGAGCAGTTTAAACACTTCCTGAAGAACAATACTTAGTTATATGTTGACCTATTTCTCATTCGAATGCTAATGGCTCGAGATGCCATTGCCCTAAGATTTGCCCTAGCCAACGACACCGAGCTCCTATATTCCTCATCCCCATTCACTGGTCTGTAAGTTTGCATGAATTCTTCCCTTTGCAGCCTTAATGCCAGTGCAGCATCCTCGTCTTGTAGGGGTGCCCTTCTGTTATTCCTTGCAATATCATCCTCCCCACTACTTGAAGATGAACGGAGAGGTCGAGTAACACGTCTTAGGCGCACATTATCGTTGTTGTTGGTGCTGTTTCGATTGGACTGGTTCAGATTCTTGGTACTTTGTCGCTCACGCTCTCTGGTATTCAGGGCACCAGCTGCCTTTCGATCCTCTATTTCTGCTGGGAATAAAAGTTGTATTGTGTTCCACAGCACGGTGTTCACTGTATAGGATCTCCCATTGCTACAAAAGAAAGATATAATTACAAGTGTTAACAAGTTTTACAAGACCAATGTGCAGATACTAGAAAAGGGGATTTCTTTTTTCGCTTTAACTTTACAAAAAATGAACTGCTGCTAAGCCTAATATGATTATGCTGAAGCATCAACTATCCGTATCTGTTTTAAACATTAAAAAGAACACTGAGTAATGCTTAGCTTCAGCATTTTACATTATAAGAGATCACTGTTTGATGCTTAGGCTTCACAACATTTCTTTGGCATCCAATCTTGGACAGGGCATCATTGCAAGGTTTGGGACTTTGGGTAACAATATTCATGTACTCGTTTATCAACTTCTTCAAAACCCAAGTTCATTTTGTACCATCAATTGATCTCATGAATGACCCAAATTAAGCTGCAGAAGGACTCCTAGATGTCCAAACGAAAACTTTCAGAAAGGGACAAACAACCAGAAAGTGGCTAATTGCATCAAGTATCAGTTTAGCATATTATCTTATTCTAGTTTTTGGTTGATGGCTTTAGTGGTCTTTTTTTTTCCCCTTTTAGTTTTCACTGGTTTTTAGTGTGTTAAATGTTCATAGGATGTCAGTGATTTTGTATTTGTTGATGAGTTTCCTCAAGGTCTCACTGATCTGGTGGAACAGATATAGCTTTATAGTTAAGGATTGATTATTACCTGATCAGCTGTCTGCATTTTGGGCATCGTTTTCCGCACTTATCCGCTGCTGATCTCAAACACTTCTTGCAAAAACTGCAATTGAAACAAGAGCAATTAATTAATCATTCTCACAAGTTCATGGGGCATCAAATTTCTTAGAGAACCAGCCCTGTAATATTGCTGGCCGAATTTACCTGTGCCCACAGGAGGTGGTACTTGGTTCAAAGCATATCTCAAGGCAGATCTGAACATAAACAAGAACACAAACAATAAATGAAATCTGTGTCTTCATGATCAACCTAGAAGTCATAAGCAACCAATATGAATTTTGCTTACTGCGCAGGAGAGTTCCTCTTTGAGCTTATCCATATTTGGAAGCGCTGAAGCAGATTCAGAAGAGGTAGAGGAGCTCTCTACAGACACTACCAATTCATCCTTTTCCTCTTTCTTCAAATCATTCTCTTTCTTCTTATTGTCTGATCATCAAAAGATCATCAGAAATTAGAACAGTCATCAAGGGCTCTCTTCATCTATGTGGAGAGAGAGAGTGTGAGAGAAGATGAAAACTCTAACCTTTGTTATTGACGGCATCTTCTTTGTCAAGATCCAGAATTACCGGAGGAATGGAGGCTTCGTTAGTAGGAGTGTCCTCATCGTCAAGATTGAGGATCGTAGATTGAATCAAAACGGGGCTGCGCCTTTGCAACCGTCGCTTCCTGAAAAATTAGGGTTAATCTCAAACGAAGAGATCAATCGAAATTGAAATTGGCGAAATTTCAGACAGATCAGATCTATACCTTCTTGAATTCGTAGGAGGGGTGATGAATTGCAGTTCAGGCCGTTTCTTCTGCTTGGACCCTCTATCCGGAGTGTCCTCGACGACGAGGCTGGCGAGAAGAAGAGCCTCTTCGTCCCAACCGGCCATGGCGGCGACGGATCTGAATCCCGGGCTGAGGAATATTCCGCCATCGTTGGCCACAAAATTCTCAGCGGAGCCTCTGATTCTCGACGAATCTTTCGAAGGAAGTTGTGTCGACTCCATTCTGATTCGTATGTTCGAGCGATTTGTGTGGATGGGGGTAATGGAGGAGGAGCCTGTGGGGAGGGTTTTTTTTTTTGTTTATTTTTTTGTCTAACGGTCATTTTTCGTTTGAATGCACCTTTATGTTTAGAAGGCTTATCGCAACGGCTATATTCTCTGAGAGGTAAATTGGTAATGGAATGGAATTGAGCCTACCTCAAGTGTATCATCCCCCCTTTTTTTTTCTAAATAAAGTAAGAATTCGAGATAAAAAAAATCTGATTCTCGATAAACGACAAGTCAGTAGTTGAAAAATCATTGAATATACAACATAAAATCAGAAAGGAGCGTAATAAAACAGGCATCATGCACGATAGGACGAATCTACCTTTTCAGCTACAAGTTTGTAAGTAGGAGGGCGACGTTGTGCGGTCCTTACTTCCATATTGCAGGTATGGTCTTGAATGTAATTTTTTTTTGCAATACGGTTGAACCACTAACTATGACACCATGAATTTTCCATTTGCATCTCTCATCAACAAAGTTTGTTCTATAATTATTTGGTGTTGATTTTTTCACCCGATAAGCAAAAGTTTCTTATGCATCCAACAATTCAACAATATTTTTGAGATCTTCCTTTGTTCTGAAAAGTTGTCTAACAAATATTAGAATATCACATTTTCTTGAACTTATATGTGTTGTATATTTTGTACACATTATAGTGCTGCTGATGCCACTGTAAATCTCTGTGTCATCTCCATTATCAACTATATCATTGTCATCATTTATGCACCCTATATCATCACCTCACACAACAAAGTTGTCTTTAATAACATATGTATCTTTGAAATAGTTGTTGTCATCTTGTAATGCCAATTGATTTTCATCATTCACTGATTGTGCAATCTCATCTTCAATGATTATACGCAGTAGTAATTATAGAGTAGTAACATATAAAGGCAATAACCAATTCACACCATTCAAGTCACTAATTTGAAAAAAAAAACCCTCCTCAAATCAATGTCATTCTCAATAAAAAAAAGACTTCATATTTTTCTTGAATAGATGCAAGTGACTGAATTGAAGATTAGAAACCAAATTGTCACTGTTGATGAATATGTTAACTATCTCACTCTTCTCATCTCATCTATAGTCATAGTTTGATTGATGAAAAACATCTTTGATGACACATCCCAGCAAAAAATAGATCATCATCTTCCACTTTTCATTCTCCACCAAATTTGACTGCTAGCATATTGACATGTATTATACCTAATAAATAAACAATATATTAACATAAAGCTAGGCTAAGTTATCACCACATATGTGCCACCATCAGTGGTGACATCTCTTAAATTGCATAAATGTACTTTGATGACATATATTATTTATGATTACATCAAATAAATATTCTTATAACTAAATCAAAGACATATGTACTGTCTTACTTATGATAATATCAAAGAAATGCATTAATTGATGACATGCATACAACTGTAATCATACCCAACTATCAATATTATATTTTGAACACTTTTATTCATTAATTTAGGTGGAGTTTGTTGATGAAAGAGTACTGAAATCAAAATTCAAATCGACAACTAAGATCAAAATCGAGAAATGAGATCAAAACTGAGAACTTAGCTCAAAATCTAAATTTAGATTACAAATATCCATTCATCTGCAATTAATAACAAATTTTGGATGACAAGTATTCAAAACTCAAACAACAACAATGATGCGCTACAAAATCGATTTTACGGTCCTATAATCCCATACAAAATCCTTCATATATGAACTTAAAGTTCGAAGTCAAAGATTACAATGCATTCAAATTATACGAAAATACAAATTATACGAAATATACCTCTTTTCAACACATAATTTGAGATGATAGTGTAACACCCCAACCCGGATGTCACAGTGCCATGGGCTCCATACGAACCCATTCCGGCAAGGATCGATGAATCAAACAAAAATGACACAAGAACTAAATCACACTCAAATATTATAGTAAGAAATGTTTAACATAACTAGATAAGTTCTAGCCAAGCTCTCAGACAACAAAGCCAACGAGTAGGTTCACCATCTCAATTCTAATAGTGCACAAAGTAGTAAATCAAGGAGAAGAGTTCAACAGAAATGCAAGGAAAATAACACAATTCAATTGGTGCAAAGTCAGCATAACCCATGTCCTAAATCAGCCAGTTGTCAAGCTTGAACCACGTCACCGGTACGCTCCTCAGTTTGTGCCGCTCTCTTACCTGCAGCTGGCGATGCCAAGGCAAGGCCAGCCCAAACCAATGGTTAGATACTTCGCATTATGATAATATAAGGAGGTGATTCCACCAACTGAGTACGAGAGCTATTAGCTACCACAATATGCAAACATAATATAACTTAGTAAGGAGCTTCAACCGATGTATACACCCCTAAACATAGAATTCCAATTCACAACAGAAATACAGCTGGTTCGGGAGTGAGAATGCATATGCCCCTATTCACACACACAAGATGGTACCATCTTAGGGAAGTAAGTCCCTCGAGTAAGACTCACGACCCTGGGAACGCCTGAAATATACTAGTTCCCCTGGTTGGGATGCTCATATATATCCCCTCGAAGGCCTGCGGGAACGCCAATATATTTGTTCCCCTTATATGGGATGCTTGTATAATAATCCCCTTTATACTATAACCCTCTTAAATACCAAAGTGCAAGGTAACCAACCAGAAACATAATCGCAATCATAACCCACAAGCAATGAAAGTACTTACGATAGTTAGCTAAATAAGTCCAACGAGATTTGCCTGATAGATAACCGATAGCGTTGTTGAAGGCTCGCACTACCCACCACACCACTTCAATCCTCCACTCCTATATTGTACAATATAGCAAATCATTATGAAGTTAAATAGATCGAATAATACTCTAACTTAGTTATGGATTAAGCTAACTCATTTAATTAGCTAGCTTACTCCCCCACACTACTAACTACCCTTCGTAACCCACTGTGCAGCCCCCATTTCCCCCAAATTGGCTAGAATATTTTGTAAGCTCATAGACCATGTGTTGCCCAGATCGACAACCTCCCACTCAATCAAGCTATAACTTGAATCTAATCCATGAATTTCACTATAGCTCCCCTAAATTCCAATTTTAGCACTTGCAATTATTTCCCTAAATTCTAACTGGCACTTGCAATTTCCTCCTCTGAGTATCGATATAAGCCCCCACTAAAATTCAATTGGAAACTTGCCTCCACCCCTATGAATTTCATTCTAAACTACAACACTCCCAATTCCATACACAAATTGATTCAATTCAATTACCCCCGACCTGTGCTCCTGCACCCTCTATAATCATACAAGAAATATAGCAACTTACCCGTCCTCTCGAGTACCACTCAGACGTGTAATCCTCACAACTCCGATTGCTCCCAAGAACGATCGATAGCTAGCGAACTCGATAGTAACCGACGGGGACTAAAATGGAGGCAGTTGTTCCATTTGATGAAAGGAAAAATAGAAAAACCGCAGGTCGGCTACCTACTGCGGCTAATTTAGTTTCCAATGCTCCAAATTGAATTACCAAAAATACCCTTCACCCAATTATCTCACCACATAGCCCAACCTAACCAAATAGTTTTCCTAAATAAAATACTTAAACTACCTGCTTGGTTCCAAACGAACTAAGACCTTTCAACTAAAATAAAATAATTTATCTTATAACTTACCTAGTAGAGGGGTCTCACAGATAGTGCTATAATCGAACAAAAATTCCTTCATATATGATTTCGGAGATCAAAATCGATGATGAATTGTGTGAAAATTGCAGATGAAATCACGCGTGAATGAAATCACAAAATGGACGATGAATTGTGAAAATTGCGAATGATTTCAAAATCCGTTGTTTCTGCGTTTCCGTGATCAAGAAGAAAAAAAAGGAGTATAACAACAGAGTAAAATTGGCATTTTTGGACATTTACTTAAAACCCTTATAAAAATGGGCATTCACTTAAATAAGGTATGTAATATGGATATATACCAAAAAATTTCTAACTTTTATCATCCTGAAAAATGTGCATAAATAATAAACGATAGGTTTAACTTGCCAAATAAGAGTAGTATGATTCAAGGTAGATTATCATCACAAATTATGAAGTTGATAAAGCGAAATAGGATGAACGTAATGAAAGCATCAAGCATACGTACATTTTGCAAATTGTAAAAATAATAATCACTTTGCAACAAAATAATCCTTGGGGATAAGGAAACATGCTTATAAAAAGTATAGATCTATGGATACTTAGATCCATTACAAAAAAAGGAACTAAGAGGAGTCTAACCTGTTTATTTAATTTTTTTTGTAGGATTTTACTTGTTGTATTTGAAATTAAAATATCTGAAAATTTAAATTAAATATTCTTATTGGCATTACTTAGCGAAGAAGTGATGAATTTAAGTGTTGGGTGAAAGGCATGCATCACCAACCGCACACACGTTTCCTCTTGTTATTTCACCCCAAAGGACCTCCCATGGATACCTCGACATGAGTGAAGAGCATATAATATCGTTCGGATTGGTCCGTTCTACAAACTGTCTTGCATCCTCAGACCCCTTACCAAGCTTGTGTAGAAAACCAGATCTCGGACTTAACCTTCTAGATCAAAGATCAAGTTGAGAGATTTCGCGGAAACAGAAATAAAGAAACAGAAAATCGAAGGTACAAATATGGTTGCACAAGATTTGTTTACGTAGTGAAACTACTCTGCGGAGCCTCAAGAAGGAGAGACTCAACCCCAAGCCAATCCACTAAGCAAATCGAAGGTACAAATATGGTTGCATATCACAAATGTCGACAAACTAAAGATCTAACCCTAGATATGCTCAACACGGCAAACAAGAAGGCGAAAAAGATCAAACACGAAGAAGGAAAACTCCCTGATCTTCTCAAATCTGAAATCCGAGAAGATATACCCAGGACGATGAACACAGAAGCTAAAGGGCCACACAATGACGTTCTCGATCTTCAGAGATCTTGGTTAGATCTATGTATGGTTGGAAGCTTGGATCAAGCTTCTTCAATGGCGGAAAACCCTTCGTCTTCTTTTGGACACCAAACGCCTTTAATTAGACTCTCTCTGATTTGGAACAACTCGAATAATAAGTGTGTCACATATCGCTAGGGTTACAACTCTTTATATAGACAAATAAACCTTGAAGATAAACTGCAGCGTTCTGATGAGAGGCTTGAGTGAGCTCCTGGTGAAGTCGGGAAGTGAATAAGCTGTATTGGGCTTTCTGGCCTAATACATAATCTGAGCTCATTTCACCTTATTTATACATGTAAAACATATTCTAGTTATAAACTATAGTTTAACTAAGTTTGTGACATGCCATCCTATGATTATATATTATATTTAGATTATTTAGCATAACAAATATGCCCTCCTAATATGAATATCTAGACTTCAACCTAATAATCTATCTAATTATATCTATATGATATATAATGAAGCTGCAAAGACATTGGAAAACAAGCCTTCGTGGCTCCACTTGAATGAACTGGCCAAAAGAGGAACCAGGCCCAAAAATCAGCTCTACAAACCACTTCCGGCCCATCTTAATTTTTAGCTCAGTCCATCCTTCAATTAGCCAAATAATCCCATAAATGAAGCAATCTTCTCAATAGAATTCCGTACCAAGTCCAGCTCCGTTCCAACGACATCCGAAATGTCATCCCAGCAAAGTGGCGACCGACACCGTCTCCCATAAAGTGCTTCGAACGGCGGCATTCCAATCGAGGCATGCCAACTATTATTATACGAAAACTCAATTAGACTTAGGTGTTCTGTCCAACCCTTTCCCCAATCGAGGACACAAGCTCTTAACATGTCCTCTAGAGTTTGTATGGTCCTCTCAGACTGGCCATCAGTCTGAGGGTGATATGCTGTACTCATGTGTAGCTTGGTGCCAAGTGCTTGATGAACTAGTTTCCAGTATCTCGATATGAATCGACCATCCCTATCAGAAACAATAGTCCTAGGGGTGCCATGTAGTCTCACGATCTCCTTGATAAACAGCTGGGCTAGTCGGCTAGCTGGCCATGTCTCCCGAATAGCCAGAAAATGCGCAGACTTCGTCAACCTATCCACGATTACCCATATAGTGTCCAACTCACCCTTTGCACTAGGTAATCCGGTCACAAAGTCCATCGCTACATCCTCCCACTTCCATTCCGGAATAGGAAGGGAATGCAACAACCCCGCCGGTCTCTTGTGCTCTATTTTAACTTGTTGACAAGTAATGCACCGAGCAACGAACTCTGCCACATCACGCTTCAAGTTACCCCACCAATAATATTTCTTTAAGTCCTTATACATCTTACTCGTGCCCGGATGTATAGAGTAAGGTGTGGAATGGGCTTCACTAAGGATTCTTGGTCTTAGTTCTCCATCTGCAGGCACACATACACGGTTGCGGAACCTCAACATTCCATCATCATGAACAACAAAGCCAGGTGCTTTCCCTTGAAGCGATTCTGCACGGATACGTCTCAAAACAGGATCACCCTCTTGCTTTTGTCGAATCTCATCTAACAATGTTGAATGAATCTCAAGCATGGCTAACTGTCCCTGATGTGAGTGAACTACTACTTCAATCTCACTTCGAATCAACTCCTGTTGCAACTCCTTTCTACAGGTGAGTTGCGCTATCATCTTCTCCTGCACCGTCTTTCGACTCAGGGCATCCGCTACTACATTAGCTTTTCCGGGGTGGTATAAGATCTCTAAATCGTAGTCCTTAATCAACTCCAACCATCTCCTCTGCCTCATGTTCAGCTCCTTTTGCGTAAATATGTACTTAAGACTCTTATGATCTGTGTAGATCTGACAAGTGACCCCGTAAAGGTAGTGACGCCGGATTTTTAGGGCAAAGACCACTGCAGCTAGCTCTAAGTCATGCGTCGGATAATTGGTCTCATAAGGTTTCAGTTGTCGAGATGCATATGCGATGACCTGACCATTCTGCATCAAGACACAACCCAACCCTTGCTTTGAAGCGTCACTATACACCACAAACCCATCGTTACCATAAGGCGTTGTCAACACATGGGCTGTTGTCAACCTCCTCTTAAGCTCCTCAAAACTCTCTTGACATGCATCATCCCATACAAATTTCTCTGATCGACGAAGCAGATTAGTCAGCGGTTGAGCAATTCGGGAAAATCCCTCCACAAACCTACGATAATACCCCGCCAACCCCAAAAAACTCCTAACCTCCTTCACACTTTTTGGAGACTCCCACGCCGAAACAACCTCGATCTTTTGAGGATCCACCTTGACACCCGCTGCTGACACCACATGTCCAAGGAAGGTCACTTCAGACATCCAAAAGTTGCACTTTGACAGTTTAGCATACAACTGATGTTGCCTTAGTATTCCCATCACCACTCTCAGATGTGTGGCATGCTCATCTTTACTTCGAGAGTAAATCAAAATGTCATCAATGAAGACAACGACGAATTGATCTAAGCATTCGATGAAGACTCTGTTCATCAGTTCCATGAATACAGCAGGAGCGTTAGTCAAACCAAAGGGCATTACAACAAACTCATAATGTCCATATCTAGTTCTAAAGGCAGTCTTTGGAATATCCACATCCCTAATTCTGAGCTGATGATAACCTGATCTCAAATCAATCTTAGAGAACACCACAGCTCCATGCAACTGATCCAGCAAATCGTCTATTCGAGGAAGAGGATATTTGTTTTTTATTGTAACTCTATTTAGCTCCCTATAGTCTATGCAAAGGCGAAGGGTGCCATCCTTCTTCTTTACAAACAAAACTGGAGCCCCCCAAGGTGAAGCACTAGGCCTAATGTACCCCTTCTCACCCAGTTCTTCCAACTGCCTCTTTAATTCCTGCATTTCTAAGGGTGCCATCCTGTATGGAGCCTTAGAAATCGGTACCGTACCCGGCTCAAGTTCAATGGTGAAGTCAACCTCCCGATGTGGGGGTAGCCCAGGCAATTCTTCAGGAAATACATCCGCAAATTCACTTACCACAGGAATCTTATCAATTTCGACTTCCTTGGGTTCCTCTCGAATCGCATAACACCAGTACCCAACACAGCCTTGATTCAACATCTTTACAGCCGCCATTGCATTAATCACTCCTCCCGACTTCTCAGATCTATGGCCTTGAAAAACCTGGTGCACCCCATCCCTTGACTTAATGGTAACAGTCTTATACCGTGTGTCTAGGATCACATGATGTCTCTCCATCCAATCCATGCCGAGGATAATATCGTCATGGTACAAGGGTATCACTATGAGGTCAGCAAACCAATCCTGACCCTCAAGATGGATCGGATAGCCCTTAATCTCCCGATTTCCCTCCACCTGCCTCCCATCAGGGAAGCCCACAACAAAAGGAACACACTCAACACAAGTAATCTCAAGTCTACTAGCACATGCATCAGATATAAATGAATGTGTCGCTCCTGTATCGAATAATATACTAACGGGTTGAGATCGAATCCAGAGCGTACCTGTGATAGCCGGAGCATTGGGCTGATCCGCTTTCCTCATCTCGAACACACGGGGTTGCACTCTGCTGGAACTAGATCCCGCTCCATTACCACGACCTCTACCCCGAGTGACACTAGCGTCTGGTTGGTGGGAGTATGATTGAGTCTGCCTAGGAGTGTAACCGCGACCTCCTGGATTTGGAGACGAGCCTTGAGACTGGGCGGGCCTATTAGTACGACAGAAATCGGCCACGTGACCACTAACCCCACACTGATAACATATAGAAGGCGGTCTCTGACATTCCCTCCTGATGTGATTCGGGCTCTTGCAATTGAAGCAACGACGCGTTCCAGCCACCCTTTCTGTACGCTGCGAACTTCCCTGCTGATCGGATCTTGGTGGAATAGGTGGCTTTTCAGCGTGAGTTGATGTATTGTTATTTCTCACATATCCCCCTTGCCAGCTACTCCCTTGCGACACTGCCGTTTTCTGCCTTTTGTTGTTGGGTCCATAATCTTGACCGGATGATGTCAACTCATACGCCATTGCAGTATCCACGTAATCTCTCAACGTAGTGCACCTAAACCCGGATACGTATCGTTGTACTTCAGCTGGCAGCCTCTGAGCAAAATGGCATATCTTTTGCTCCTCGGTCACAACCATATGCGTTACATGATGCAACTCCTCCTGAAATTGTTGCGCTAGTTCAGAGACCGGTAAATTCTGGATTTTTGGATTGAAGAAAGCTCTTATGCGTGCATCTTGTAGTGGCCGAGGGCAATACTCTTGTGTTATCCACTCAGTGAATTCTTCCCACCTTGCAATTCGACCGGTAGGCTTCCGACTCCTCCACCACTTAGCAACTTTATCTCGAAGCAAATTCTGGGCGATTGGTACCTTACGATATGCAGGGCAATTGATTCCTTCAAAAGCAGTCTCAATCTCAGCTAGCCAATCCTCCACATCTTTGTCTTTAGTGCCACTAAACATGGGTGGCTTAGCTTTCATCATCTCTCCAAGCCATCGATCAAAGACAACTCCTTCATTCTCCGGCTCCGTTGGAGGTGGTTGATCCTCATTCACCACTCGTTGAGCCGACTGTGCCAAAACAACCTCAACAGCCTGTGCTACAGCTGAATCGATCATTGCCTGTATCCCCGCAGCATCAAGAGTTGGAGGTGCCTCTGCTTGCCTACTTGAAATCCTTGGTTGTTGGGTTTCCCTCTGCATCCCGATCTCTAGTGCCACTTGACTCGCACTAGAGTCCCCAATATTCTCCTCGCCCCTTGGCGAAGGTGCTCTAGCGACACCCCTACCGCTTCCTCGCCTTCTTACTACCCTACGACCCCTAGTTCCACGGCCCCGACCCCTAGCATGCTGTGGAGGTGCATCGCCAGCAGTTCCTCGACCGATCGTTCCACGACCTCTTCCCCTAACAGCAGTCGCAGCCCCTCTAGGCCTACCACGACCTGCAGCTCTAGTTTGCATCCTACCACCTGCCCTCCATAGCTGCAGCTGTTGGATATGTTTCACCAATTATTATAATTAATCTAAGGGATATATATATATGAGCGTATATATAATGCTCATAACTAAAGGAAGATAGAAAACCGACTGTACCGATACGTGGTTGCTTGCAACTGCTGATGCTAGTCCCCAACACCCAAAAGAATTATATATATTAAAAAAAAAACAAGCAAGATTGAACAAGCAAGACTCATGCAATGAGGGAGTATATCCAATGATTTATCTCAACCTGGCTCTGATACCACTTCTGTAACACCCCAACCCGGATGTCACAGTGCCATGGGCTCCATATGAACCCATTCCGGCAAGGATCGATGAATCAAACAAAAATGACACAAGAACTAAATCACACTCAAATATTATAGTAAGAAATGTTTAATATAACTAGATAAGTTCTAGCCAAGCTCTCAGACAACAAAGCCAACGAGTAGGTTCACCATCTCAATTCTAATAGTGCACAAAGTAGTAAATCAAGGAGAAGAGTTCAAGAGAAATGCAAGGAAAATAACACAATTCAATTGGTGCAAAGTCAGCATAACCCATGTCCTAAATCAGCCAGTTGTCAAGCTTGAACCACGTCACCGGTACGCTCCTCAGTTTGTGCCGCTCTCTTACCTGCAGCTGGCGATGCCAAGGCAAGGCCAGCCCAAACCAAGGGTTAGATACTTCGCATTATGATAATATAAGGAGGTGATTCCACCAACTGAGTACGAGAGCTATTAGCTACCACAATATGCAAACATAATATAACTTAGTAAGGAGCTTCAACCGATGTATACACCCCTAAACATAGAATTCCAATTCACAACAGAAATACAGCTGGTTCGGGAGTGAGAATGCATATGCCCCTATTCACACACACAAGATGGTACCATCTTAGGGAAGTAAGTCCCTCGAGTAAGACTCACGACCCTGGGAACGCCTGAAATATACTAGTTCCCCTGGTTGGGATGCTCATATATATCCCCTCGAAGGCCTGCGGGAACGCCAATATATTTGTTCCCCTTATATGGGATGCTCGTATAATAATCCCCTTTATACTATAACCCTCTTAAATACCAAAGTGCAAGGTAACCAACCAGAAACATAATCGCAATCATAACCCACAAGCAATGAAAGTACTACGATAGTTAGCTAAACAAGTCCAACGAGACTTGCCTGAAAGATAACCGATAGCGTTGTTGAAGGCTCGCACTACCCACCACACCACTTCAATCCTCCACTCCTATATTGTACAATATAGCAAATCATTATGAAGTTAAATAGATCGAATAATACTCTAACTTAGTTATGGATTAAGCTAACTCATTTAATTAGCTAGCTTACTCCCCCACACTACTAACTACCCTTCGTAACCCACTGTGCAGCCCCCATTTCCCCCAAATTGGCTAGAATATTTTGTAAGCTCATAGACCATGTGTTGCCCAGATCGACAACCTCCCACTCAATCAAGCTATAACTTGAATCTAATCCATGAATTTCACTATAGCTCCCCTAAATTCCAATTTTAGCACTTGCAATTATTTCCCTAAATTCTAACTGGCACTTGCAATTTCCTCCTCTGAGTATCGATATAAGCCCCCACTAAAATTCAATTGGAAACTTGCCTCCACCCCTATGAATTTCATTCTAAACTACAACACTCCCAATTCCATACACAAATTGATTCAATTCAATTACCCCCGACCTGTGCTCCTGCACCCTCTATAATCATACAAGAAATATAGCAACTTACCCGTCCTCTCGAGTACCACTCAGACGTGTAATCCTCACAACTCCGATTGCTCCCAAGAACGATCGATAGCTAGCGAACTCGATAGTAACCGACGGGGACTAAAATGGAGGCAGTTGTTCCATTTGATGAAAGGAAAAATAGAAAAACCGCAGGTCGGCTACCTACTGCGGCTAATTTAGGTTCCAATGCTCCAAATTGAATTACCAAAAATACCCTTCACCCAATTACCTCACCACATAGCCCAACCTAACCAAATAGTTTTCCTAAATAAAATACTTAAACTACCTGCTTGGTTCCAAACGAACTAAGACCTTTCAACTAAAATAAAATAATTTATCTTATAACTTACCTAGTAGAGGGGTCTCACAGATAGTGCTATAATCGAACAAAAATTCCTTCATATATGATTTCGGAGATCAAAATCGATGATGAATTGTGTGAAAATTGCAGATGAAATCACGCGTGAATGAAATCACAAAATGGACGATGAATTGTGAAAATTGCGAATGATTTCAAAATCCGTTGTTTCTGCGTTTCCGTGATCAAGAAGAAAAAAAAGGAGTATAACAACAGAGTAAAATTGGCATTTTTGGACATTTACTTAAAACCCTTATAAAAATGGGCATTCACTTAAATAAGGTATGTAATATGGATATATACCAAAAAATTCCTAACTTTTATCATCCTGAAAAATGTGCATAAATAATAAACGATAGGTTTAACTTGCCAAATAAGAGTAGTATGATTCAAGGTAGATTATCATCACAAATTATGAAGTTGATAAAGCGAAATAGGATGAACGTAATGAAAGCATCAAGCATACGTACATTTTGCAAATTGTAAAAATAATAATCACTTTGCAACAAAATAATCCTTGGGGATAAGGAAACATGCTTATAAAAAGTATAGATCTATGGATACTTAGATCCATTACAAAAAAAGGAACTAAGAGGAGTCTAACCTGTTTATTTAATTTTTTTGTAGGATTTTACTTGTTGTATTTGAAATTAAAATATCTGAAAATTTAAATTAAATATTCTTATTGGCATTACTTAGCGAAGAAGTGATGAATTTAAGTGTTGGGTGAAAGGCATGCATCACCAACCGCACACACGTTTCCTCTTGTTATTTCACCCCAAAGGACCTCCCATGGATACCTCGACATGAGTGAAGAGCATATAATATCGTTCGGATTGGTCCGTTCTACAAACTGTCTTGCATCCTCAGACCCCTTACCAAGCTTGTGTAGAAAACCAGATCTCGGACTTAACCTTCTAGATCAAAGATCAAGTTGAGAGATTTCGCGGAAACAGAAATAAAGAAACAGAAAATCGAAGGTACAAATATGGTTGCACAAGATTTGTTTACGTAGTGAAACTACTCTGCGGAGCCTCAAGAAGGAGAGACTCAACCCCAAGCCAATCCACTAAGCAAATCGAAGGTACAAATATGGTTGCATATCACAAATGTCGACAAACTAAAGATCTAACCCTAGATATGCTCAACACGGCAAACAAGAAGGCGAAAACGATCAAACACGAAGAAGGAAAACTCCCTGATCTTCTCAAATCTGAAATCCGAGAAGATATACCCAGGACGATGAACACAGAAGCTAAAGGGCCACACAATGACGTTCTCGATCTTCAGAGATCTTGGTTAGATCTATGTATGGTTGGAAGCTTGGATCAAGCTTCTTCAATGGCGGAAAACCCTTCGTCTTCTTTTGGACACCAAACGCCTTTAATTAGACTCTCTCTGATTTGGAACAACTCGAATAATAAGTGTGTCACATATCGCTAGGGTTACAACTCTTTATATAGACAAATAAACCTTGAAGATAAACTGCAGCGTTCTGATGAGAGGCTTGAGTGAGCTCCTGGTGAAGTCGGGAAGTGAATAAGCTGTATTGGGCTTTCTGGCCTAATACATAATCTGAGCTCATTTCACCTTATTTATACATGTAAAACATATTCTAGTTATAAACTATAGTTTAACTAAGTTTGTGACATGCCATCCTATGATTATATATTATATTTAGATTATTTAGCATAACAAATATGCCCTCCTAATATGAATATCTAGACTTCAACCTAATAATCTATCTAATTATATCTATATGATATATAATGAAGCTGCAAAGACATTGGAAAACAAGCCTTCGTGGCTCCACTTGAATGAACTGGCCAAAAGAGGAACCAGGCCCAAAAATCAGCTCTACAAACCACTTCCGGCCCATCTTAATTTTTAGCTCAGTCCATCCTTCAATTAGCCAAATAATCCCATAAATGAAGCAATCTTCTCAATAGAATTCCGTACCAAGTCCAGCTCCGTTCCAACGACATCCGAAATGTCATCCCAGCAAAGTGGCGACTGACACCGTCTCCCATAAAGTGCTTCGAACGGCGGCATTCCAATCGAGGCATGCCAACTATTATTATACGAAAACTCAATTAGACTTAGGTGTTCTGTCCAACCCTTTCCCCAATCGAGGACACAAGCTCTTAACATGTCCTCTAGAATTTGTATGGTCCTCTCAGACTGGCCATCAGTCTGAGGGTGATATGCTGTACTCATGTGTAGCTTGGTGCCAAGTGCTTGATGAACTAGTTTCCAGTATCTCGATATGAATCGACCATCCCTATCAGAAACAATAGTCCTAGGGGTGCCATGTAGTCTCACGATCTCCTTGATAAACAGCTGGGCTAGTCGGCTAGCTGGCCATGTCTCCCGAATAGCCAGAAAATGCGCAGACTTCGTCAACCTATCCACGATTACCCATATAGTGTCCAACTCACCCTTTGCACTAGGTAATCCGGTCACAAAGTCCATCGCTACATCCTCCCACTTCCATTCCGGAATAGGAAGGGAATGCAACAACCCCGCCGGTCTCTTGTGCTCTATTTTAACTTGTTGACAAGTAATGCACCGAGCCTTTAACATAATGCACCGAGCCTTTTAACTTGTTGACAAGTGTTTGGCGAAGCATTTAATATTCAAATTGAATATTAAATGCTTCGCCAAACACCATTGAGTTGAATGCATTTTGGTTTGAATGGTCATTTATCTTTGATTGTGTGTGACTGCATTAAATGCTCTGCCAAACCTACTAACATAATTTGGATGGTCTTTTTAATCTAGGTTCTAGCTTAAAATTATAATCTACATAAAAAAAAATAATCTAACTTAAGATTAAGGGCATCTTGTTTGGCATGACTATTGTCCAAGTTTTTTGGAGATTAAATAGTAAAATTATCAAAATGGGTAACAATAATGAAAGAAAACAATGAGCTTATTTTATTTGATGTGTGACTTTATAGACTGATCATATTTGGTCTGGGTTATAAAGTTCATTTATAAAAAACAAAAAATACATGACTTTATAGCCTATGAAAAGAGAAAACAACGAGGTCGGGCTATGAAATCAAAATCATACACTATCAATAAAATACTCCTCCTCACCGATGAGTAAATAATTAGCCTAACAACAAAAAATCAGTAATATAAAGTAAAAATTTGAAAAAATAAAATACTACACTTCACTGATTAACAAAAAAAGCAAATCTCATCTTGAAACCTCATTTATACAATCACGCAATTAACATACTCCATTACAATAAGTTAAGACCAATCTTAGATACGTAACAACAGATACCCTGATTTTCTTATCCCACCATTCATTAGGTGCATTGACGCATCCCTTTTTTACATTCAAACTCCACCAAGCTTCATCTACCATGCTTATTTTTTGGGGTCTGGCTATGACACTTTTTACAAGTAGCTTTCTCCAACTGGAATGCTATCTGAAGCCAAGAAACTGGTTGTTCTTGGTCCCATGAGATACGTTGATCGTTATTAGGCTATGAACAGAAATGTCACAATCAAGAAACATCCTAGCATTAAGGTCAGAAATTTTTTATTCAAGCAAAATTATGTCATCCTGATCTCAGCGAGGGACTTATGTACTGATCAAGATTGGAATTGAAGGTGAAAAATTAATAACCAAACAAAGATGCAAGATTTCTATGAATAGGCAACAAGTATCGTAGTATGAGAATTTTGAAGCTCATACAATAAAAGTATCATACGCAATCAACGGAGGCCCCTTACATACTAATCTCATATTTTAAGCTGAATTTTGTATTAGCGGAGGCCACTTACTGTATTAGCCGTTACTCCAACGGTAAGTGGATCAAACTCATATATATTTGCCCAACAATAACACTCCCAACAGTAAGTGTCAAACAGCCCAAAGGCCTCATACACCTTATTTTGCATTAAAATTCTTATGTTTTTAATGGTTTATTATGTATTTGAAATTTTAGATTTGGTTTTAAATAAATGTTTATGTATAATATAAATATATTCTTATATATTTTTATTAATTTTAATTAAATATATATGCGGGACGAGACGGGATTTACGGGATTCAAATTCTCCGTCCATCGTAATTTTTGCGGGATGAGATTGAATTTTTTTCCCCCTAAATTCCACCGGGATCGGGACTTGTGCCCACCCCTAATATGAATAACAAAACCCACAAAACTAAACTGAAAAAATAAAATAAAATAGGAAAAATGACCAAAAATAATACTATCACCCGTGAACCAAAAATAATATGAACTTTAAAAACTACTAAGAATAATATAAACTATACTCCGATCAACCAATTTTGATATGGTTAACATTTCCGATTCAAATCCGGCAAAAATGGTGACGTGGCAATCGGTGCAAATAGTTTGGGCTCAAAACTGTAAATAATATAAGTTAAAGGTGAGTTTAGAAATAACCCAACCCTCTCCACTGCATCGTCTTCTTCCTCGTGACCTTAACACCGGTGGCGCTTTCGGCATCTCCATCAAACCTCAACCCCACCGATTCACTGCCTTACATATCACACTAAGCCCATCTCCCCTCCTTATGGTCGCCGACAACCTCATATACCATCATTTAGACATGCCTCCAACTCGAGGAACAACATACTCGAACAATGAATTGGTAGGGGGTGAGGTTCAATTGTCACCGTCGACACACTAGGTCGAATCACCAAAGGGGTTTTGACACACCGACAATGATGAATCTCTCCTGGTATCCAATTTTTCGAACCTTGTCAAAAAAAAATTCAAAATCTATGAACTAGGGTTTCATAATACAATTTGGGGCTTTTAATCTGTTACTGTAAATTTGATCAATAAACCACAGAAACTAACTCAATACATCTTTATACATATATAGCTAGTATAAACCAATCCAAACTCGCTCAATTGAAATTTGAAAACGAAAATTCTAGGACGTTAGTGCAAGTGAGATTTTTTATGCGAAAGAGGATGTTGTTAGAGGGGAGAGGAGATGTCTTTCCACTTCCAGGAAGTCTAGTGAGGAGTCGATAACAAAGTACTCCAGTGGATATGAGATGGAGAAGGAGGCGGACTGGTTGAAATGCCGAAAAGTCGAAAACACCACAACGTACATGAGGAAGAAGACGATACATTGATTTGCAGGTGTTATTTCAAAATTGATAGAATATACCTTTACTTTATTTTATTTACAGCTTTGAGCCCAAACTATTTGCACCGATTGCCACATCACCATTTTTGCCGGATTTGAATCGGAAATGTGAACCGTATCAAAATTGGTTGATCGGAGTATAGTTTATATTATTCTTAGTAGTTTTTAAAGTTCGTATTATTTTTGGTTCACGGGTGATAGTTTGTATTATTTTTGGTCATTTTTCCAATAAAATAAAATATATGTCAATTATAGGAGGGGTCAAAAGCTACTGGTAAAGACAAACACATGCACTGATGCTTTTTTTCCCCATTTTAGCCTTAAAATGAAAAGGGGAAAAAAGTTTGTTTTGTTAAGGATGGTAAATCAATTTGATAGGAAAAGGGAATAAAGGAATGGGTGAATGCCGTGTTTGATCAGGACAGGAGCTCAAGGGTGGTAATTCAATTTGACAAGGGTAAGAAATTAAAAAAGGCCAAATTGTTGAATGCCACTTATGTGATTGTGAATACTCATTTTGCTGAATTGGTCGATCTATCAAGGGATGGATTTGTAAAGCTTTGTCAAAGAGAGACTCTGCAATGGCAGCCATTAATGCTCTTTCTTACTCGCATTTATATATACCATCAGGGATTTTAGAATATTAATTAATTAAGCTAGCTAGGAGATTACATTATATATATATAATACAATTAATTTCAACCATGAATTAATTAATTAATGCTACTTGGGTCACTTGATAATTACACCATCATATATATATATATGCCCAACATTGGCCTATTTTGAATTCATGCCTCTGGATTCTCCGTCGAGCTCGCTTGTGGTGACAACCTATGCCGGGCTGTACCGCTACGGCGTTGGCGACGTGCTCAAGTGATGGGCTTCCACAATTATGCACCGGAGTTCCACCGCAAGAACATCCTCCTCGGCATAGACTCCAACAAGACGGACGAGGTGGAGCTACAGCGAGCCGTGTAGGGCCGGGGGACTCCAATCCGTCCTCCTTGGCGAGCACTGAAACGCCTCCATATATGGTCGAGTTGGAGCTGCAGCCATGTCATATATTATAATTTATAATTTGTAAGCTTAGGTAACACCTCTTCTTATATATAATAATATATGATTTCTTATTAGGCATTTTTCATTCATAATCCTAACCCATGGATTTTTTTTAGTTCTGCAATTAATTTTCGGAATAATTTCATTTGAAAGGTATTGTCCATGTGTTTGGAGCCTTGATTCCCAATTATATTCCCCATTTCTCCAAAGATTTGCAAATCTCATTCAAATTGATAAGGAATTTATATATGTTTGTCATGTTGGTACCTAAAGAACTTGAAATCTAATTCCCCGTCAAGGTTAGTTGATAATAATATTGTTTACTATTTTTTCTTGTTTTCTTAGCATAATAAAAAAAAATATACAATATATTAATTTTTTTTTTTTAAACAATTTATCATGATCATGATCCTAGCTAGAGCACGTCTGAAAAACTTGCCCATAGATCCCATCAAAACCTTTCTAGTGTAAAAGCATTTTGTTTGCTTTAGCAATTCATTATTTCTGCATTTGATGGACATGACTCACCTCATTTCTTTCTTTTTTGTGGTGGATTGGGCCATGGGGGAGTTTTTATCACAATTTTAGAGAGACATCACTTTAAGAGGGTTGCTCTACAAAACACCCTATTCCGGTAATATTAGCCATGACCCGTTAACTTTGCTTTCTCTCTTTTTTTTTAATTGTTTATTTATTTATTTTGAGAGAGAGATTCCCATTGTAAGTCTTTTGATATGTGAGGGAAAGGTGTTGACCATGATGGAATGGGTTAATTTGTTCATCAAGTTTATTAATTTGGACAATTTTTAATCGTAAGGAAAATAACCGATGTTTAGATTTACCCTCCTCTCTCAACTCATCTCATTTTCGTCGGAGCTAGGGCCGTTCATTGGTTTAAAACCGAACCAAACCAGATCGGACCTAAAATCGAATTTTTAGAAATTGCAAACCGAAAATCAAACATAATACCTTAGGTTCGGTTTAAGTTTGACTTATTTAGGTTCGGTTTAACTTTCGAACTTAAATGGACCTAATTGACGTGTATTCTATGGAGAATAAAATTCATGATCCGTTGAAATTGCTGAATTGTTATTGAGAGAATTTTGCATATATTTGTTTGCTGTATCTTAATACCTGGCAATTTACAATGCATAGTTGGTTGATGGTGGTTATCCATCAAGGGAAGGTAGTGAAAGATGACACCACATTGGAAGAGAACAAAATACCTAAAATATATAGCTCTATTGTGATCATGCTATAACTAAGGTAAATTTTCCCACAACCTTTTTAATGCTTTGTTTTTAAGCTTTTGGGGCAAAAAACTTTGGAAGTTTTGATTATGAAAATTAGAACGAATCCCGCGCCATGGCCTTTTTTTTTTTAAAATAACAATATTTAGATATAGATTAATCATAGATTTAATTCAATATTTTGAATTAAACCCATTGATTAGTAAATGTGTTAAAAATAATAGAAAAAATACAATTGGGTTAAAGAGATAAAGAGAAAAATAAATAATAAATAATGAAAGATAAAAGTTTTGAATTAATTCCATTGGTTAGAAAATGTAACATCAAATAATATTGGGTAGTTAATATTAGAAAATTTTCCAAAAAAAAAACAGAAAATATAGTTGTCGTAATAAAATGATATTAGGTAAATAACGACCCTTCAAGTCAGGTTCGGCTACCATGCAACTTAAGACATAATTTTAGATAGATTTCTTTGCATTAGATACAATATTAGTGTCAGCAACACAGAAGATTCACAAGCTGAGCATGTACTTCACGGTGGGTAATATACGACGTGAGGGGGGGGGGGGGGGGGACGCACGCCTAAGCGCATTACGCGCACCAACCAAGCCGAGCACACAAGTCGAGTGGGGTTCCATCATAAAACCAATTTGTGTTAGGTGGGGTAGCTCATCAGCTTATATGCAAGGTTTGGATTCAATTTTTAATCAATGTGAGATCCTTATCCCACAACTCAACTTATATTCTCAACACCCCCCGTCCAGGAATCCAAACCACACCGCACTTAGCCGAACCTCGACTCTGATACAATGTTAAATCACGGTGGGTAATATATGACCGGGGGGCACGCACGCCCAAGCGCATTACGTGCACCAACCAAGCTGAGCACACAAGCCGAGTGTGGTTCCATCCTAAAACCATTTGGTGTAAGGTAGGGTAGCCCACCGGCTTATATGCAATGCTTGCATTCAATTTTTAATCAATGTGGGATCCTTATCCCACAACTCAACTTATATTCTCAACACTTAGCTGCCATTGATGGTAGAAAAGAATGTGACAATAAGACGACACTATGATATTTTCGATTATATCTTTACATTCTGCAAACCTAGATTAACTGCCAAAGAATCTATTAGACAGGTTATCTAGAATGCCAAAAACAGACCTTAGCAAAATATAGCCAAAGAAAAGTAGAAAACTAGAAAAGTTGTTTCTTGTGTGTCATAATAAAATCCAACACAACAACAAAATGATGAAACTGTTATGTCCTTGGATAGATCATAACTAAAACAAGAGAGATTGAAGGTAAGGGAAGAGATTAAGGGAAGGAGATGAGTTTAGGGATAGAGGGGGAAGGGTTTAGGAGGAAGAACAGTAAAGGAAAAGGAAAAGTAAGGGATAGATTAGGGATAGAGAGAGAGAGTAAGGTAAAGTAAGGAGAAAAGAGTAATTGGTTTTTCATATGATTCATTGATGCCTTCTCTAATACAAGATATAGGTATTTATACTAATCATATCTCTAATACCCACATATATCCCTATACATGACAATACCTACCCCTTATAAAAGCTTTGTCCTCAAAGCTTATTACAAGGAATACACATCACATACCCTATATATGTATACATGACAATATAAAAGTAATACTACTAGCTACTGTTTTCAATCTCCACCTGCGGACTAGTTTTACAAGTAATCCTAGGACAACAAAAATCAATACTCACACTATGCTCAGTCCACCTTCTTCATGGTGCCTCCAATTATGGCATCTAGGAATTGTATTTATATAAATGCTCTCCAATAGCACCAATGCACCATGAAGTGCCAACACTACAGTCCAGCAACATGTACTTGGAGCACACCACAAGCAACCAACTAAGCAACTCCAGAATTTACTTGCCAACAACAATCCAGAACTAAGCCCACATGTCTCAACTGATGCAACATTTCTATCCATTAGCCATTGACTTGCTGACATTGATACCCATTAGACTTGCCAACAGCAGCATATATTGCATCTTGACTTGCTTCCCATCATCACATCCCACCTGGAAGCAACAACCCAAATCAACACTAAAATGCTGGACAAGCCTTGTTTCACTTTTTGAACAACACCAAGTCTCCCCCTGTCATATGGGAATGAGGCATCCCTACTAACAAAGATCCATTGTGAACCCCCCAAGGAGTTAGCAATAGCTTTTCCTCTATCAATTGACATCAGAAACAACCTATCCTTGACACATTTGATGCTGAACAGGGGATTAATAGGTGAGTTGTAATCCACAAGACCAGTCGAAACCATACCGATCACTTGAGCTTCACAAATCTTATAATCTAGGACATCAAAATCTCCACCCGGATCATAAACTAAAACCATGCCCCTCGCTAGATCAAGATAACAACATTGGTCATCCAAGGCAAGATTTCGATCCGACTTTAACTGCCCAAGACACTTTTTGGACTCAAATAACACAACTGTATAATCTGTCATTTTAGCAAACACCTTGTGGGCACTAATTAGGTTTCTCAAACTAACAGTTGAATCCATTCTCAAACCAGTCCGACTAATCTTATTGGCATTGGCTAACCTAATTTCCATCAATTCAATCAAAAGCTCAACCAATCCTCCCAGGTTTGCAGAAATGTAATCAACAGAAGGTGTCTCAGAAGAACCCGATTTTACCTTTGCCAACTCGAGGACTTGCAGACTCGGTTTTGCGATTCCTTCTTGAAGCCATTGCATTCCAACCACATCTCCAATATCTGACTTCTGCCTTTCTTGTTCCTCTGTATCATCTATGACTAGATGTTGTGGAACTTCCATTGCCTTTGAAATGGCGCTTTCTTCAAGCTTCCAATAGATAGAGGACAATGAATAATCGAAGCTGATTTCTTGCTCTGTAAAATCTCCGCCTATTTGAGGGAGCGTGGCTGATTCTTGAATTGGGTCGTCGGGGCTCCGATCAATGTAATCTTCGATTCTTGACTCTGATATGTTACCCGAACCAGAACCAATTTTTCTTGACCCCCCGTTTTCTTGCGAGTCGGCCGACTTTGGCCCTTCTCGTGATTCCTCTCGCACTGGCGCACCCCCGCCGACGACACCACTATCTGCGCTTGTGCTCGCGGCCGAATTTCCGTTCATGCTTCGAAGTAGCTCTATCAACTCTTCGAACCTGCTATCGATCTTTTGACTGATCACCTCCATCGTCTCGTCCCACGAACCGATCCATTGCTCTGTCGCTTGCTTCTGCTCCATCAATCCGCCATTGTTGTTCATCAGAAAAGAGAGAGAAAAAAGAAAAAAAATCAGGAAATTTCGAACGCGGAAGTGAATCAAACTTGCTCAGATACCAATTTGTTATGTCCTTGGATAGATCATAACTAAAACAAGAGAGACTGAAGGTAAGGGAAGAGATTAAGGGAAGGAGATGAGTTTAGGGATAGAGGAGGAAGGGTTTAGGAGGAAGAAAAGGGAAAGTTCCCTAAAACAATCTCCAAAATAGAGAATAGAAATCAAATATTCTGAATATTTTTTTGCCCCATTCCAACAGATTCTCCATTCTAGAATTCACCCCAAAAAATATAGAGTTTGCTCCAAATTTAGGGAATGACCTCTATATTTTTCTCCCATTCTCTATTTTGGAGAATATAATGGGGAAACTCTTGGAGCAAAAATCATCCCAACATTCTCCAAAAAATTGATATGGGGAATCTCTTGGGGATGCTCTAAGGGAGAGATTAGGGATAGAGAGAAAGGTAAAGTAAGGAGTATAGGTATTTATACTAATCATATCTCTAATACCCACATATATCCCTATACATGACAGAAACTATAAGAAAATCATTCACCATGCTAAGTTTACTTTTTAATAGAGTCACCAGGTTCTACACGACGACCTCAATTAGGGTATCCTCTTTTTTAGCGAATAATTAATCAAGGTGTCTAAATGAAATATTTAGTAAATTAAGTGTACTTTTTAATAATATTAATTAATTAATATAATTAATTAATTAGTACAGTATTAACTAATAGATATTGACAAATGAGCATATATATATATATAGTGAGGTAAATGCTTAGCACCATAATTAATATAACTGGTCCTTCCTTATACTGTACGTAGAGGTAGAGCCCACCTGATTAATCTCGTTTCCAATCCTAACAATAAAAAGTAGGGGTGGGCACAAATCCCGCAAATCCCGATCCCGTCCCGGTCCCGTCCCGATCCCGGTGGGATTTAGGACAAAATAGCGAATCCCGTCCCGATCCCGTCCCGCAAAAATTACGCGGGACGATCCCGGTGGGATCCCGCAAATCCCGTCCCGTCCTGCATATAATAATAATAATAATTTTTTTTTATTTTTATAATAATAATAATATTATAATATTATATAATAATAATAATATATTATTAGTATTATTATTTTGAGCAAATATTATTTATAACTATAGTAATAATTTTCAATTTATAATAATAATAATAATATTATATAATATTATAATATAATTTAATAATAATAGTAATTTATAATAAAATTATTATTATTATTATTATTATTATATCATATTATATTTTTTTCTTGTAAAGTATAATTATTTTATAATAATAACAATAAAAATAAGTAATATTATTTTATTTTATTTTTAATTATAACGTGGGATTATTTTTATTATTATTATTATTATTATTATTATTATTTATTATTATTATTATTATTATTATTATTATTATTATTATTATTATTATTATTATTATTATTATTATTATAAAAACAGATTACAAGAAATGAGTGGGCAACCGAGATACTATCCGGGCACCCACTCCTTTAGCGATAACAAAGCCAAGTCTAGTAAAAATACAACGTGCAGCACGAGCCCCAGCATCCTGAGATACCGAGAATTTATGAATCCGCTTCAGCAATGCAACCACATCTGTATCCAACTTTCCCAATGAAGAGAATGAGAAGGGTAGGAAACCATAACCAGCCGCCGTACACAAATCTCAATACTTGACACACTTACGTCGAGTAGCGTCAACAACAGCACGACCAGGCATAAAGTCAGAAATTCCAGACTGAGTCAATGGAGAGGATCCCATCAGATCGACACACACATCCCGCCCATTTAGAGTTACAAGAGGCAAATAGCTAATTAAATACGGTATTCTTCCTAACTATCAATCGATAATTAGACAATATTGGTAAATCACGTCTCAATTCCTTTCCGTCCTGATCTAGTAAGATAATGTAGCCAAATATGTTGAACATTATAATTAATTATACAATCATTGTATGAATTAATAATAGTATTATAATATTAATATTATTATTATTATTATTATTATTATTATTATTATTATTGAATAATATAGTTGAGAATAATACCGTATTCAACATATTATACTAAATAATGAATTATGAAAGCATTTTTCACTTTGCAAATTTATATAATATTTTATTATTTTTCTATGTGGGACAGGGCCCGTCCCGTCCCGATCCCGTCCCGTCCAGACACCATCCCGTCCCGAAAAAAAAATGTCAATCCCGTCCCGAAAAAATTTCGCGGGACGAGTCCCGTCCCGACCCAATTCCGTCCCGTCCCGTCCCGTGCCCACCCCTAATAAAATGGATGAGACAAAGCAACCCAAAAAAAAAAGCTGTGTTTGTAAGTTTTGTTGATATAAACCATTTTCCATTTACTTTAAATATCTTTGCAGAGTTAAATTCAATTTCATTAGATGGGACCACTAAAGCAAAGAGATCTTTAACTTTCAATTTCAATTTCAAAAAGCTAAACACCATGGGAGACGTTGTGTATATGCTTTGCTGTCACCTTCTCTGCCTTTTGATCAATTTTGTAGTTACTAGGGTGTTAATTTCTTAACTTGTTTATATATGTGTTGAAAGCTCTATGATCATATACGTACCCACAATACCCTACGTTGAAGGCCTAATAATAGAGTGAAATTATTTGTATGTAATACTATATTATTATTATTCATAACAATGTAATTATTCGCCCGTTTAGCTGCATGATTATATATATACGTACACGTACGTGTGTGTATATATGTACCTTGCCGCCAAGCATGTGGAGGCTAGCTAGCTTCTGTTATGTCCGGTGGTGGTGGAGGTTGGTCGATGACGGTGGTGATAGGGTGGTTGTGACAGAAAGAGGGAAAGAGGAAAAGGAGGATAGAAGGGGATGAGAAAGAGAGACAGAGAGATAGAAGAGAAGAGAGCTAAGAGGGTAAGGTTTCCATTTGATTCATTCATGATTTGTCCAATACAAGATAAGGGTATTTATATACTAATACCCTAATTCTAATCCCTACACATAATATCCATATACATGACAGCTTCTTCAACAGCTTCCACCGGGGACCAACAATAGTGTGATCGGTGCTCAACTTCAAGTACATGAGAGGTCCAGGGGCGGAGGCAGGGGGCATGCGGTGGCTTGAGCCCCCCTGGAATTTTTTTTTAAAAAAAATTATATATATATATATATATATATATATATATATATATATATATATATATATATATATATATATATTAAAAGAGGTGTTAATTAAACAAAAGGACATTACAACACAGTTGGTAAGAGGTGTTTGCATAAGAATACTAGAGATCTTGTGTTCGATTCCCCCCAGGGGCGGATCCTCTTTAGGGCCAGTGGTGGCAGTCGCCCCCCTAATCGAAAATGAAATTTTACATACATATTCCTCTCGTCGATAGCTTCGATTTGATATATTATAAGCTTAAATCCGATATCTGAGCAAAAAGTTATAAGCGTTTCAAATTTCAGCACTGAATTACAATATTTCCTACATCATTTACCAAACCGATATATTTTTATTGTAATTATCATTTATTAATTTCATATCTTAATCATATAACTATATTCGAGAACTTCAAATTAGGAGGTTATATTGAAATATTTGAAAACCATGAAATAAATCATGCAAGTTCAGGATACGTAATATTGATTTTTCGAAAAAGAAAAATCTGGGTTTAATTTTACATACAATATTTTTTTATCGTAATTTTTCGCCCCCTCAATCAATAAGTTCAGGATCCGCCACTGATTCCCCCCTTCAGCCCTCTTTAATTTTTTTTAACCTCCTCCTAACCATGGCTCCAACATGAACTCGTTAATTTTTTTTTTTGAGTCCCGTCCTAACCATGGCTCCAACATGAACTCGTAAATTTTTTTTTTGAGCCCCCCTGGACTGAGCCCTGGCTCCGCCCCTAGAGAGGTCCATCTTCCAAAGGCGAGGCTAGCTGTTTGATCGAGGTGAGTTGTGTATGTTAGAACATACAACGTTTCGGTGAGTTGTTTACCAATGCATGAATAAATGGAATTAAATAAAAATACAATTTAAAAGGAAGAAAAAAAATATAGTTATCTTATGCATAGGCTACGATAGATTTCTTATATAAACTAGTCAGGGCCGTCCAATCAATTTTGGAGGTCCGGATCATAATTTTATAAATTATAAATTTTATATGTAATTTTTAAAAAAATTTATATCTTAAGATGAGTATGTTAAAAGAATTTAGATTATTTTTGTTAATATTTAAGAAAAATTATAAAAAAAACTCTTTAAAATAAGAATTTTTAAGAAAATCACTGATAAAATTTATATTAAAATTTTTATACAATTTGTTTTATTCCATAGTACAGATTACGTACGCAAGCTATATTTATCAATCTTTTGCTCTATGAAATTTATAGTTATACAATATTAAAAATAATTTATATACTGCACGTTTAAATTTGCGTCATTTGTTTTTTAAACACAAAACCTTAGTGTTTCTATATATATATATATATAAATAATATTCTAAAACGCCTTGAAACATGTTATTTCACTCAATTCAATTAATATAAATATAGATATGACCATATGCATGAATCTTTTTTTCTTGAATGTTCATGTTAATAAAACTAAAATTGTTCATGAATGACATAATTATAAAATGAAATTAAAAGATTAGCTGCATTTAAATTTGAGAAATAGGTGGGGTGACCTAACCAATAGAAAAAAAGGTTAGAATGTTAAGAGTTGTGCTAAATCTGTAATTCGAACCCGTGACTATAAGAAAACATGCATGTCCCGTAGCAATTCAACAACCACCACGCCAACAGACACTTGTGTCAATTTTAAAAATATTTTATTATATATACTAAAATTAGTAAAATATGAGGCCCCATAAAATCGGAGGCCCAAGGCTGTCGCCCGCCTTGCCCTCCCCCATGGCCGGCCCTGAAACTAATACAGTACCCCATGCGTTACACATGAGATATGTAAATTATTATTTACGAAGGTAACTATTACTATACGTATATAAATTCAGGTTTTGATACTCTAATATATGGATAATAAAATAATAATATATTATATTCTGATAATGATTATATTAGATAATAAAATATTTGTAATAAATCTAGCATATATTTTAGGAAGAAACGTTACGTGAAATTATTTTAAACGATGCAAGATTGTCTTTTTTTTTTTGTTACCGAACCATGCAATATTTGTAATAGATCTCTGTCATATATTGTCTGATGCAATTGTATTATTCATATTTTGTCAAGTTTACTGATTGTGTCTCATTTGCAATAGAGATGGAAACTACAACTGCTACCTTGGAAGGCTTGAACTCCAAGAGGTGAAGCCTTGGAATTTTTCGTCGATCAAATTTATTAGATGTTAATTAATGTAATTAAGAGTAACTTAGATTTTCAACATGAGTTCAAACACAAACCTCCTCTTATAGTATGTTGTATACAGATCAAACAAAATAGGATAGAAACACGTTTGATGAACCTAACTAAAATTAAAGGATAATTGATTAATTAGCCTAATTCACAGTACAAAATTAACGATTTCGAGGCTGTTTAGTTCAGGGACTCCTCGACGGCCAGGCAGCAGTCCTCGAAGGCAAAGGGCGGGATGTCCGGGGTACACCGGCCCGTTGTGGGAGAGCGCGCTACCAGTAGAGGACGTAGTCCCCCGGGATGGTGGTCGTGTCCGCAAAGCTGGTGTACTCGAGGAGGGTCTCCTCGAACGGATGGAGGTGGGCGACGGCGTCCTTGACCGCCGCTTGCAGCTCAACCTCGTCGGTCTTATCTGTGTGGATGCTTAGGACCACGTTCTTCCGGCACACGAACTTGAACTGCGGCGCTTTGTTCTTGAAATCTGCGCACCCTCAGCACCCTCAGAACATCGCCCACTCTGTATCGCTAGAGTCCTGGATCTCCTGATATCATGATCAACAAAACCAATATATATATATATATATATAAATTCATTAAAAATCAGGTCATTACTAGCGATTATCCATAAATTTATATATGTATTATGCATAAATTTATATATGTATTCATGATCAGGAGATTCAGGACTGTACGTACCGATACAGAGTGGGCGATGTGCCGATGTGCTGAGGGTGCGCAGGGTTCAAAAACAAGGCGCCGCAGTTCAGCTTCGTGTGCCAGAAGAACGTGGTCCTGAGCATCCACTCGGACAAGACCGACGAGGTCGAGCTGCAAGCGGCGGTGAAGAACGCAGTCAACCACCTCCATCCGTTCTATGCGACCATCCGGGGGCACTACGTCATCACTGGGAGCTCTCCCACAACGGGTGCACCCCGGATGTCCCGCCCTCAGCCTTCGAGGACTGCTGCCTGGCCGTCGAGAGGTCTCTGAACCAGAGAGATAGAGAGAGAGAGAGAGAGAGTTGTATAGTATGGGATTTGTTGGTTTGGGGTGGAAGGAGAAAGAGGGCTTTATTTATAGCTGAGAAAAGGGGCAGGCGGAGGTGTAATTAAGTGAAGAGGGCAAATGCAGTATACACCTTAATGAAACAACCATAAATGGAAATGGAAGCCCTTTTATTTATACTTTATAGGCGCTATCAAATATCACCATCACCATAATTTGTTGCAACAAAATTTCTTTGATGATTGTACAAGTAGAATCTTAATTTACCTAAATTCTTTTTAAGTGCAATTATTATTATGCTTTTAGACAGGGCCGTCCAATGAGTTTTAGGGGCCCTGTTCAATATTATCCTAATCTTAAAATATTTGATATTTTGTTCAACTTGCTAATTATTAAAAAATATTTTATGCGTAATTTTTAACTTATTAAAAAAATGTGCCAACTTGTTAAGCATAAACTATTTTGATACAAATAGAGTACTTATTACATTTACTAATCTTTCAAAAACATGTAGCCCGTAAATTAGTGTAAAATGTAATAAATTTAATATAGGACCTCTTCCTATTTGATTTTAAGTCATATATTTTAACTATTTAATTGTGCATCAATGCATATATATGTGTTATATATAGTATATATTTTCACATTAAAAAATCATTTATTGTGTGAAGTTATATTTTACAAATAAAAATTTGAATATATATGTGGAAAATCTTAAAATATCATAAATTATACTCCAATACAAGGGTTTCTATTAAAATAAAAAATAAAATAGTTAATAAGGAAGTCTCATAACTAAAATAGTTGTTCCTTTTCCGGTAATTGATTAGAAAATTAAAATATTTGTTCCTTTTCCGGTAATTAGAAAATGCATGAAAAAAAATCGCTATAGTTGGCATATAAGGAGAGTCGAACCCACAACCAAATGGTGGTTAGTTGGGTCTAATACGATTGGGCCAAAGTAACTTTATGATACGAAAAGGACAAAAAAATATTCGTACTAGTAATAAATTATAAAATGGGGCCCTAATTAATTTGGGGGTCCGGTTCTATTGGGCTCTTTGAACATGCTAATGGACGGGCCTGCTTTTAGATCAAATTTAAATATTGAAAAAAACAAAAAGGTAGAAAAAAAAATCCTCAATAATTTGTGATTAATGCATGTGAAGTGAAGGTTTTGGAAATCTGCAGATTTTGGAGAGCCCTAACCCACCCATCTTATTGCACTTGTCTTTTATAACTATTTAGTTATAAGCTTATTTTCAAACTTAAAAAGAAAAAGTTATAACCTTGTTTTTTGGAGACCCCTAACCCATGTTATTATTTCACTTGTCTTTTATATATTTAGTTATTACCTTTAACTAAAATTGTGAGGGGCCAAAGTAGTGGCCTAAGCAACACAAAGCAAATTAAACTATTGAAAAAAATAAGGTTATTCATGTACTCTCAAAGTAGGGCCCTAAGAGTTTAATTTGCTTTGTGTTGCTTAGGCCAATCCACTACATGAATCATTTATTTCTGCAACACAAGCAAAAAATAAAACGTGTGTAGTTTCTATTCTCTGCATCATTTTTGCCCATCAAAAACAAAAAACAAAAGTAGGGCCCTAAGAACACAAAGCAAATCAAATTATTGAAAAAACATTCAGAATTGTATACTCAACGTACATTCTATGATGTTGAATGAACTTGTAAGTGTGCAGAATGTAGATCTGCCTGATAGACAACGTTCGTTAGGGCTTCACATGAAAGAGTCAATCTCCTCCACGAATCTAAATTGCTAGGTATTAAGATACAGAAAACAATCGCAAAATTCTCTCAATAAAAATTCAACAATTAATTTTAACAGATCATATGAATACACGTCAATTTGATCCATTTAGGTTGGAAAGCTAAACTGAACCTAAATAGTCCAAACTTAAAAAAGAGCTGAACCTAAGGTTAATTTCGGTTTTCGGTTTACAATTTTTAAAATTTTGATTTTAGGTCCGATTTGATTTGGTTCTGTTTTAAACTAATGAGCAGCCCTAGCTCCGATGGAAATGAGATTGGTTGAAGGAGGGAAAATAACCAATAACCTAACGATTAAAATTTGTCCAACTTAATAAATTTGATGAACAAATTAACCCCTCCCATCACGGTCAACCCCTTTCCTTCACATATCACAGGACTCACAATGGAAATCTCTCTCTCAAAATAAATAAATAAACAATTAAAAAAGAAAATGAAAAAGAAAAGTTAACGCGACGGGTCATGGACTCATGGCTAATATTACCGGAATTGGGTGTTTTGTAGAGCAGTCCTTTAAAAGTGATATCTCTCTAAAAGTGTGCTAAGAACTCTCCATGGCCCATCCAATCCACCGCATAAAAGAAAGAAATGAGGTTTTGTTTCAAATTATTATTTTCCTACACTACGCCAGAAGGGCTTTCAGGCGACGGACCAATGTCGTCGCCTGAAATGTGATTTTCGTCGCCTGATAACTGAGCCGACGAACCTCCGTCGCCTGAGTAGTGGTCCGGTGACTTTCATCCTTTCACTATTCAGGCGACGAGCATCTGTATGTTCGTCGCCTGAAACATTTTAGGCGACGAAAAAATTATTCGTCGCCTGAATTCGTTGTCAGACCTAAAAGGGCTTTCCAAGCCGAACCGAGCCGACTTCACTTCAGGCGACGGATTTATCTCAAAGGTTCGTCGCCCCAATTTGGTTAGGGAATTTTATAAAATATAAAATGTAACTCAAGCGACCATCCTTTCAGTTAAGTTCGTCGCCTAAAAAAGCTATGTCCGTCGCCTGAATATGAGGGTTTTTTTTTTAAAAAATGAAAAATGGATGATGCCCCCCTATTTAGAATTGCACCAAAATTGTGCATATTTTGAGCACAAAAATGTGCACAAACCTGTTTCATCTTACACAACAAACACACAACAAACATGGCCAAGTTCACAACCCCATACAAATCCACGTACAAATCCGCATACAAATTCACAAATCCAAGGTTCCAACTACATACAAATTCACAAATACAAACCTATTCACAAATCCATGTTCATTACTTAAGAGGAAGTAGGAGAGGAGTGCGAGAGATACCTGCTACTGCTGTGTGAACGAGGACTGAGAAGTCGAAGCATCCTGCGTATCCGAAGGCTCCTGAGAAGGCCACGTATCCGAAGCCGAAGCCGGTTGTGGATCTGACAAGTGCAGAGAAGGCGCCAACAACACTTCCATCATCCGTGCGAGGGACCAGAACAAGGCTTTGTGGGTAGCGGGAAATGTCATCCTCTAGAACATCTGCAACAAAATAATCTGTGATAAGCACACGCGACTTATTGACTCACATGCGAACTATCATGCCAAATTGAAAGATAAGTGCTTCACGCATCGTGGATACCAACTTAGTAACTCCGGGGAAATTATTGTTGAGAGGATGGAAAGAAACATACCTTCTTCAACAAGAACTCCCAGTCTGTCAGTTAGAACGCCATTGTTGCTGGACATGTAAGGTCGAAGGTGCTGAGGAGCACGATAATGAATCCCTGGCAAAAACTGTAATCCATAATATGTTGATCCTCCAAAAATTTGCTGTCAATTTCAATGTCTGCAAAAGAAGGTGCTGAGGAGCACGATAATGAAGCCCATTCTCTTCCTTCCTGAACAATGACCTAGAGACAGATTCAGGCAGAAGTAAGAATAGATATAATAAAATTTCAAAAACTACATAATTACGTACAATAAATATACATAATTATAAAATTTAACCCAAAAAACATGTCCAAAAACTATATTAACAGAAATTTCCCAACCTAAAATCTTAATCTAAACATGTCCAAAGACTATCTATTCAAGATCCAGAAAGATATTTCATCTGATTAGAAGTGAAAGCAAACAAGTTATCTTTCAATGGACTTGAGACCAAGGTTCTTACACATTTAAAGATCTTTAGAGCTGCAGGACCTGCATCATTTAAAAAAACAAAAATAAAAGGAGGTGAGAAAAAAAGCTTAAAAGGTCAATAACAAATATTATTGCCTCTTTGCTAATAGATACAAGTAGATTAATATAATATTTGGAAAGACAAAAGGTGTACCGATTTCCAGATCATGCCAAGGGTCTGCAGAAATTGATCTTCGAGTCAAGGATGACAATATTCTTTCATTCAGAGGTGGGTGTGAGGTGGGTGTATGGACCGCCTACACCTTGGTCTTGGATGTGGTTTCAATAGGTGGCACGCTGCTAGTAACGTCTTTGTGCTGCAGCAAAGGGCAAGCAACAAGTTGTTGGACACCCCGACTAGTAGTTCCTTTGGGATGGGCTGGAAAAACATAATGCAAGCACACATTTTTAAACTTAAGCAACAAAAGGTAAGAACCTAAAAAGAATGCATGCCAAATGAAGATATTTGACTTAAACATCAACCTGAACCAATTTGTAGTTGTCAAAGCTTAGACATGAAGCTCACCCATTGATCAAGCTACTAATATAATTTATCAACTAGCCCTCTTCCACTTGTGCACAACCTTGCAAATTCTGAATACATAACAAAAGTTAATCTATCAAACCATTAAATGAAATAACAAAACCTAAAGAAGACAAAAATTCAGATTGAGATTGAAGCATGGTTCCAAGGAGGAAACTAAGAATTCTAGTGTTTTGGCGATTGTGAACATAATGTATGCATATATCAAACCCCAATAAGAATCTACTTGTAAACCCCTTATTAGACATTTCCCCTCCATGATAATATATCAAGGCAAAGAGATGGAAAATAAGTTAGACAACCTAAATGAATTGAAGAAATTTATATGAAATCTATCTAGGAAACAACACAACAGCATCAGCATTCCACAATCAGAAAACCGAGAATCAACAACCTAATGCAAACAGATGCATACATTCATTTCACAAGGCTCAAAATCTAGGAATTTGCTTGAATATGACATAATTCTAGGGGAGTGACAATTAGAGAGAGCAAAGTACCTCAGGTATCAAGACGAATTAGAACTCTGACAGCTTGTGGCTTGACCTAATCGAAGAAATTGACACAACAACTATTAAAAATCAGATGAGACAAACAAAGAACAATAAAGCTTGAGAAAAAGTTACAACCTTTGTAGGCTCCCATTGTTTGGCAATCACATTAACTCGAACGGACCTTCTCTTGAACCCTAGGGCGAAAACCAAATCGAATTTTGTGGCTTCCGAGAGAGATAAAGATGGTGGGAGGCCGCGTTCTTCCTCTCTGGTCTATTTTCGAAGCAGGGAGATGGGAGAGCAAGCTCCGGCGAGGCGAGATCAAATGGCGCCAGGTGGTGTCCGGGTTGCGTGAATCCGGTGCCCCTAGGTCTGTGTGGGTCAGTCCTCATCCTTGTTCATGAAGGTGGATGCAAGAGGGAGAGAAGGGCCACCTTCCTTGGAGCCTGGAGAGATGGCGTCGGCGTCGGCGTCGTTCGTGGCAAGGGAGAGGAGGGCCGCTACGGAGAGAAAGAAAGATGGGGAATGAGGACGGAGGAAGCCATTGAAGGGCGACTTTGAGAGCTCGGCGTGAGAAAAGGAAGAAGAAGGCGGCGACGGTGTCGAAGGGACGGAGGTGGCGGGAATCGAAGGAGGAGCAGGTGAGGAAGGAGGAAGGAGAGGCACCGTGGAGACATGGACAGAAGAGGCGGCTCTGGTTTGTGAAGCGGTCGATTGAAAAATTAGGGTTAGAGCCTATTTGAGGCCGCTTTCAATTTTGACCAAAAATTTGGGGGGAATTTTACCGCTCAAAATTACAATAGGCGGTAAAATAATTCCAGAAGTGTGATTTTTTTCTCTTTCACAATTCATATATAGAAAATAAATATCAATATCCTTATCTTATGCTAATGATTTTATCCAACATCATTAAACTATATGATTTTTCCTCAAAACATACTCTTATAGTATTTTAATAAGAATTTAGTAGTTAATATAAGGTTTTATTACACATTTATTCATCACTTATATGAGTTTTCCTCAAAACATACTCTTATAGTATTCTAATAAGAATTTAGTAGTTAATATAAGGTTTTATTAAACATTTGTTCATTACTTATATGAGATTTCCTCAAAACATACTCTTATTGTATTCTAATAAGAATTTATTAGTTAATATAAGGTTTTATTAAGAATTTTTTGTTCATTACTTATATTAGTTTTCCTCAAAACGTACTTTTATAGTATTCTAATAAGAATTTAATAGTTAATATAAGGTTTTATTAAACCTTTGTTAGTTACTTATATGAGTTTTTCTCAAAACATACTTTTATAGTATTCTAATAAGAATTTAGTAGTTAACATAAGGTTTTATTAAACATTTGTTCATTATATGAGTTTTTCTCAAAACATACATCTATCAGAAAGTCTAAATAAAAATACATTACTAAAAGCATTTAAAAACTCAATATGAATCTCAATCTCGATCTCAAACGAAAATTAGAAATTCATGTATAACATCTATCAGAAAGTCTATATATAGAAACAAAAATCTCGATCTTGATCTCAATTTCAATCTCAATCTTGGTCTCATAGTCATACAAAATATATAAATTCTCAATTTCAATCTCAATCTTGGTCTCATAGTATTATAATAAGAATTTATTACTTAGTATAAGGTTTTATTAGTTACTTATATGAGTTTTCCTCAAAACATAACCTTATAGTATTATAATAAGAATTTATTACTTAGTATAAGGTTTTATTAGTTACTTATATGAGTTTTCCTCAAAACATAACCTTATAGTATTATAATAAGAATTTATTACTTAGTATAAGGTTTTATTAGCAACTTATATGAGTTTTCCTCAAAACATAACCTTATAGTATTATAATAAGAATTTATTACTTAGTATAAGGTTTTATTAGTTACTTATGTGAGTTTTCCTCAAAACATAAACTTATAGTATTATAATAAGAATTTATTACTTAGTATAAGGTTTTATTAGTTACTTATATGAGATTTCCTCAAAACATAACCTTATAGTATTATAATAAGAATTTATTACTTAGTATAAGGTTTTATTAGCAACTTATATGAGTTTTCCTCAAAACATAACCTTATAGTATTATAATAAGAATTTATTACTTAGTATAAGGTTTTATTAGTTACTTATCTGAGTTTTCCTCAAAACATAACCTTATAGTATTATAATAAGAATTTATTACTTAATATAAGGTTTTATTAGCAACTAATATGAGTTTTCCTCAAAACATAACCTTATAGTATTATAATAAGAATTTATTACTTAGTATAAGGTTTTATTAGCAACTAATATGAGTTTTCCTCAAAACATAACCTTATAGTATTATAATAAGAATTTATTACTTAGTATAAGGTTTTATTAGTTAATTATATAATTTTTCCTCAAAACATAACTTTATAGTATTATAATAAGAATTTATTACTTAGTATAAGGTTTTATTAGTTACTTATATGAGTTTTCCTCAAAACATAACCTTATAGTATTATAATAAGAATTTATTACTTAGTATAAGGTTTTATTAGTTACTTATATGAGTTTTCCTCAAAACATAACCTTATAGTATTATAATAAGAATTTATTACTTAGTATAAGGTTTTATTAGCAACTTATATGAGTTTTCCTCAAAACATAACCTTATAGTATTATAATAAGAATTTATTACTTAGTATAAGGTTTTATTAACAGCTTATATGATTTTTTCTCAAAACATAACCTTGTAGTATTATAATAAGAATTTATTACTCAGTATAAGGTTTTATTAGTTACTTATATGAGTTTTCCTCAAAACACAACCTTATAGTATTATAATAAGAATTTATTACTTAGTATAAGGTTTTATTAGTTAATTATATGAGTTTTCCTCAAAACATAACCTTATAGTATTATAATAAGAATTTATTACTTAGTATAAGGTTTATGGTTGTATAAAATATTACCCAATTAATGTAAATTTATGGTTTTAACGTTATAAAAACATTACACAATTAATTTAAAAAATTTAACATTGTAAAGTATGGTTTTAAAATTTATAACATTGTAATGTATGGTTTTAAAACATTATACATATAGCTTAAAAGATTTATTACACAATTAAATAATTTTAAAATTATGGTTTTCAATTTTTAAATATAACATTGTAAATTATGGTTTTAAAATTTATAAATGTAACTTATAAGATTAATATTACATAATTAATTTTAAAAATATACGTAAAATATATTTTTAATTTATAAGATTTATAAAAAAAACATTTTTTTTTGTAAAAAAATGTCTAATGGGGTCACTCATTTAAGCGACCAACATTAAAAAATATGTCGTCACCTAAATAATTGCTATTATTTTGTCACTCATTCAGGCGACCAACATAGAGTACACATGTTATCTCCGTCCCCTGAATTTAATTCAAGCGACGAACATTCAAAATATGTCGTCACCTGAATGAGCGACCAACTTTTATCACTCATTCAGGCGACCAACATGGACCACACATAATTTCCGTCGCCTGAAGTCACCTCAAGCGACGAACATTGACCTATGTTCGTCGCCTGAATGGTTGTTTTGACAAAAGTGGATGAGTTCTTCATTCGAGCAACCATATATTCTTCCTTTGTTCGTCGCCTAAATATGTTCGTCGCCTAAAGTTGATTCAAGCGACGAACTTTGTATAGATTTGGTCGCTCAAATGTGATTTGGGTTGGGGGTCAAGCCCTGGACATTCAGGAGACGAACTCTTCTAAGTTCGTTGCCGGAAGTGAACTCAGGCGACGGAAGCTCATGAGTCCGTCGCCCGAAGTGCAATTTGGCGTAGTGCTACAAAGTATATATATATATTCAGATTACTGTTTAAGATTATTTGTGATTAAGCCTCTAAGTATGAATATCATTAGAGGTGGCAATTCGGTTGTTCGGGTCGGGTTCGGTCATATGTCGGGTCCGATCATACGTCGAGTATGCTGTATATTCGGTCGGGTTCGGGACGGTCGAGTCAGTTTTCGGGTTGAGTAAGTTCGGGTTAAATGGATTTCGGGTTGGGTCAAGTCGGGTCACATTAAGTTTTATTATAAAATGATAATTATTTTTTATTAATCTTAATATATTATTGATTATTAAACTTCATTTATTTAGTATATTAGGTCTCATTATATGTAATTCACATTATTTTAGTATTTAAAAATAAGAAAACTAAAGTAATTCCGTTTGGTGCCCCTGAGTTTATGTCAATTCTGGTTGGTGTCCCACACTTTTTTTTTGTCCGGATGGTACCCTGAGTTTTGTCAAAAGTTCGACTCATGCCCAAAACTCATATTTTGTCCTTTTAATTTATTAAAATCACCCTTTATTTTTTCATAAAAAAGCACATTTGCTTTTTTTTATTTATCAGAAGCACATTTGCTTTTAATATTGAACAAAATTACCTCTTATTTAACTAAATTCAACACAAAAGTAACAAAATCACCTTTTACTTTTAAAAACTAACAAAATTATACATTATTGCCAAATTTTTAGCAAAAAATACCCATTGTTTCAATTTTTTTTAAAAGAAAATCAATCATTGTTTTTAATATTACACAAAAGATCCCTTTATATATTTTTCATAGTTTGTAAAATATAAATCTCATTATTTGTCAAACATTGCATGTACATAATCATCCATTATTTACAAAAACTTTGCACAAATCCATAATCTTATTATGCGAAAAAATATAATTAACCTATAAATTACAAAAAAAAAAACTTCATAAAATCATACTATGCGTAAAACCACCCTTTATGCTTTAAAAAATGGGAATTTTTTTCCGAAATATTCACAATTTAAAAAATAATTATAAAAGTATGCATGGATTGAAACTATTTGTCAAAATGTTCAAAAATGTCAGGGAACACAAAAAACGCGGTTTAAAATCGCGGGTTTCTTTGAAAACTACCAAAAAAAAAAAAATACTAGGTAAACCGCGGTTTGAAACCGCGGTTTTACCTTTTTTATTTTATTTTTTAAAAACAAATCCCCATTTTAGGGGAGAGAGGAGCGGTGTGTCGAAGGTGGAGGGTCAGACAGTAGGGCGAAGGAAGACAGAGCAGGAGGGCGGTGGCAATGGCAACGAAGAGGAGAGAGGAGATCCAGGCGGCGGAGGAGCGGTGGAGGAGCGACGAACTAGAGCGGTTATCGGTGGGGGTCGAAGTGGCGGATTGACGGAGGAAGAGATCCAGGCAGCGGTTCTCGGTGGCCGGAGAGAGTGGTGGAGGGGCGGTGACATCTGAGGAGTTGGACAGTGCGGAGATCAGGGGATAGAGGAGCGGGTCGGGTGGAAGAGGAGAGAGCGGTGACATATCCTGCCGATCCAGTCTCCACCGCTCTCCGACGTCCTAACCACCACCCTCCGGCGCTCTCCGATCCAGACTCCATCCCTGCCATCGCCACCGCGAACCCGACCCACATCTTCCTTCGCTGCCATCGCACCTCCCTCCCTCTTCTTCGCCGCCATCACCATCGCCCCCACCCGGTCGGCTCCCCTCTCCCCTAAAAATGGGGATTTATTTTTTAAAAAAAGAAGGTAAAACCGCGGTTTCAAACCGCGGTTTACCTATTATTAATTTTTTTTTAATTTCTTGGTAGTTTTCAAACAAACCCGCGATTTGAAACCACGGTTTTCTGTTTTCCCGGACAATTTTGAACATTTTGACAAATAGTTTCAATCGATATCTACTTTTATAATTATTTTTTAAATTGTGAATATTTTGGAAAAAAATTCAAAAAATGGACCGGGCAAAAATGGTGAAAAGTAAAAGGGTTTTTTGTGAAAATAATAATAAGAAAGGGTGGTTTTATTCATTAAAAATGAGAAAATATGAGTTTTGGGCATGAATCAAACTTTTGACAAAACGCAAGGGTACCATTCGGACAAAGAAAAGTGTGAGATACCAATCGGAATTGACATAAACTCAGGGCACCAAACGAAATTTTTCCCTTAATTTAAAGTAAGGAAAAAGAGGATCCAAATCGTAGGTGTAGTTAATGCATGCTTAGCTACCCTCTTATTCCAAAGGGGAATTAAAGGGGCATGCCATTGCAATTGCCAACCTAAATGGGATGTTCCCTTCCTTAATTGTCCATCTCTCTCTCCGTCTCTCCCCACACCCTAAATTGTGTAAATAGTAAACACCACCCATGTGTAATTGACAGATCACTCAGAAATTGGAGCAACGTTTCATTCATCAGCGTCATTTCATGGACCAAACCTCCATTGCTGGCTTGCTGCCTTTTGTGTTGTGAGTGAGGTGGTATTCATTATATATTCAATGTTCATATTCAATTAAATTAATGCAGTACGGTATTCCATTGCAAGAAGAAGAAGAGAGTAACCAAGAGAGATAGGATTATTAATCAATGACAAATATCTTCAAGTTAAAATTTAAAGGCGAAACTAATTAAAATCACGTAATCTTTGTACAAGTGTTTAAAAAATATCTTCACCTTTCCGTTACAAAATATGTCAACCTTGGAAGAGGTGGTAATAAAGTATCTCAACTCATAAATTGGGTCAAAACAATGAAATAAAATATATTCTCATTAAATCAAGTCAATATCATTTAAAATTCACCAAAAATCTTAATTTTCCAAATTATATGTCATCGTTTTTGCTTGAATTTATAGTTGGAAAAAATTGTGATACGTACTTTGTTACCACCTCCTCCAAAGATTGGGTTTTTTCACCGTTAAAAGGTGGGGATATTTATTTGAGACCCCACCAAAAGTTGGCCGATTATTTTAATTAAGTTTGCCTAATGTAAATGAAGTTCTCTTACAAGAATCTAAAAATGAAGTTATAAATAATATGTTAGGAATTGAGATATATAGGGATAATAAGTGTGATTAGTAAAAAGTGGGGTTTGGAGATATAAATAGGTGACTGTAGATCGAAGAGAGGGCTCAATGGACCGAGCAATCCATCCAATCAGCATTGCATTGACAGGCCTCCAATATTGATGATCAGAGGAGGTGGCGGCCGGCTGGGTAATGGATCCGTCGATGAAACCATTTTTGCGTTTTGCAGAGAAGGCGTTTTTCATAGCGACAGTCCATTCTTGATAGTTGTCCCCTTTGAGAATCACCGGGCAAATAGAGAGACCCGGATGATCCGAGGGATGAAGGTAATAGGGAGAGGCGGGAGTAAGGGCCGCTGGCGATTGAGCCATGAGTTCGGCGGTGGTGTTGGCGGAAGAAGGTGGCGGCGGCGGTGGATTGAGCCGTCGGTAGGGTTAGGGTTTAGAGGATCGTTGTTAAGCCTGATACCATGAAGAATTGTTTAAGGCTGAAAGATTGATTTTCTCATTGATTGAAATTGATTTAAATAGATACAAGTAGGGGAGAAATTCTATCCTAATTAGATAATGTATAATAAAGATATAAGGAAAGATATATCTAATCAACTATCATAATATATCTCAATATAAACTCCCTCCCTCCTCACTTCAACCTCTCAATCACCCATGGAAGATCACCCAAGGTCCTAACAAATTGGTATCAGAGCCTTTCGATTCTTCGACCAGAGACGCGCATTCGAGTCACAAATTCGTCGATTAATGGCGAGCGCCGGCCAACAGAAGTTTCAGTTTAATTAGCTCTATGAAATTTCAACAGAAGTGTTGTTGGAGGTGTTCTCTACCTGTGGCTAGGGCTGTTATTCGAGTCGAACGAGCCGAGTATTACTTGTTCATATTTAGTTCATTTAGAATATGAACGAGCTCGAGCCGAGCCTAAATTTTGACTCGAGCTTAAAAATGTGCTCATATTCGGCTCGTTTAGAAAATGAGCGAGCTCGAGCCGAGCTTTTTTCGAGCTTTAGGCAATTCTACTTGCTCATTATACAATAACTTTAAGAAAATTTTAGAAATTTCATAAAATTCGAGCTATTCGAGTTTAATTCGAACGAGCCGAGCTTTGGAACGAACTTAAAAATGTGCTCATACTCGGCTTGTATAGAAAATTAACGAGCTCGAGTCGAGTTTTATACGAGCCGAACCCGAGCCGATCACGAGAAGCTTGTCTCTTATACCACCCCTACCTGTGGCAACATAGAAACGGTGGAAATTTTCAGATCTGGAGAAGAGTTTCATTCAAGGGTTTGCTTCGAGGATAAAGATTCGGCAATTAGGGCACTCGATTGCTACAATGGAAGATGCTTATACGGTTTATGGTGCGAATTGGAACTGTTTCAGGGATTCCAAGTTGCCGGTCAATCGAGAAAGACGGAAGTTCCGGCCAAAGAAACCAAAGAGGTTCCAACAGAGGATGACGCCGCCCAATTCAGTCGGAATTCAGAATTTAGCAAGATCCAGGAATTCAGTGTTGAACCGAGCGCAATCGAAGTCTTCCCAGCTATAGGCGACAAGAGCCAAGGGAACCATGGTTCACCGAGAAGTTGTGGTAAGGAGTTTGAGGTGCTGATAGACGATGTTCTTGGTGAATCAAGAGACCCAAGGGAAGACGCCCCAAAGGAGGATGACAACGAATCAAGTGCACTAGAAATCGAAGAAATCGAAACCCTGAGTCAAGAAATTGGGGACGCAAAGGAAGTAAAGGCTGCATACGGGGATGAGCTTGAATCCTCAATCAAAGAAACGAACCCAGAAATCAATGAGAGCTCCAACGAATTCCATTATATGTTCGTGATGACAAACGAGGTGAAGAACTTGGAGAACCCCGAAAACAACAAACAAGAGTCCAACGAGTCCAAGGTAAACTTCAGTCCACCTACTGATTCTGATTACATATCAAATGGGTTGAGTGAATCTGTTGCGAATTCGTTTGAGCAAATCATGTTTGGGTCCGATACCTTTAGGGTGATTTTAGTGGAAATCTTTGAAAATCTTATTGGACCCAAGGTGTTTGTAGTAATGTCTGCCCATGTAGAATCGTCGTTTGCTGTTGCTGCATCAATGGTTAAAGAGATGTCAGTTTAGCATATCAAATGTGTACATCGCTTAGTGATTCCTTGAAGAGTTATGTTCATACCGATCCAAAGGGGTCAAAGAGATGTCAGTTTAGCATATCAAATGACAGTGTGGGCGTGAATTGTGAGATTGATAAAGATAGAGCAATATGCAGGAAAGGTTTGTCTGATCTGTTGGGTTACAACATAATGGAGGGCACGCCTTTGTTCAGTCTCAAGCTCAACCGAGGGAAACCATAACTGATGCCCTTTGATAGAGGAAGAGATGGCATTGAGGCTGTTCAAATAATTCCATCTATGGAAGTTGTTTCTGATCTGAAAATCATTTATGTTTTTCGAGCTGATAAACCAAGACTGGTAATCACCTTGATTTTTGATCCGGGTGGAGGTCTTATTTCTACTAGTGTGTGCAAGAAAAAGGGGGCCAGCGACTCTTGGTGCAAATGTTGCTTGGTGCTTGGTGTGGATGCCCAGAAGAAAGATGTTATGGTCATGAATGTGTCTAAATTTTGCTGCAGTCCAAATTTGTACAAAGTAGCAACTTTAAAGCCTGGATGGTGCGATTCAACTTGAGAGGCATGAGGCAATTTTTAATAAGTTGGAGGAGGTGGGGAATTGCCACTGTCATAGTGTCATGTATAGTGGAAATATGGTCCTATCAATTTTGTGGAAATGATATTGCAGGAGGGAAAGTATTGATGGGCCATGTGATGTGGGCAAGTGACAAATTGCTGTTGCTTTGATTTTCATTCAAGTGGATCATTTCTCTTCTCAGGTGCTACAAGGAAGAGTATGACAGCAACTCATGGAGGACAATTTACATGACCTTTAAAGGGTTAGGTAGAAGCTACCATATGACTTTACTCCAATGTTTGGTTAGCTTGTTGATTTTTTATTTTATTTTTGCATTTTGAACTCACTGCATTTCCAGTATTAGTTTTGTACAAACATTGAGGACAATGCTTTATATATAAGAGGGAGAGTATTGTTAGGAATGGAGATATATAGGGATAATAAGTGTGATTAGTAGAAAGTGGGGTTTGGAGATATAAATACTCCAAATGGTATTGTAAAGCACATCATTGAATCAATTCTAATTCAGTTCCTTCTTCTTTATCTATCGATCCCTCTAAACTCTCTCCCTCCTCACTTCAGCCTCTTAATCACCTATGGAAGATCACCCAAGGTCCTAACATAATACTTAATAGGGTAAATTGCAACTAATATCCCAACCTTTAGGGATAGTTGCTTTCAATACCCTAACCTTATAAAATTTCACAAAATATCCTAACCTATACTATTAGTTGCACTTAACACCCTGGATGAGATTCTTAAATTTAAAAAATTGCCCACATCATAAAAAAATTACAAAAATCACCCATATTCATAAAATTTTTTCAATAAATTCCTAATAAATTTTAAAATTTGAAATTAAATAAATCTCTTACAATTTAAGCCAACTCAACCCGCCATCCAAAAATAATTATAACAGGTATATAAAATCTACTCCTTTACAATATAATATAATTACTTTAGCATCTACTCATTTAAAATTTTAATATAATCAATCAAAATAATTATTTTTTTATCTAAAAAACATACATTATAATTAAAATCTAAATTTACATAAGTTTGTCTCGATACATGCCGATTTGTACATCTATATATTCCCTATATATTATTTGATACGATATATACTGTCTTTTTTGGTTAATATTATGTTATATATACTAAAACTAATACATAACATCTTATAATGTATCACACATAAATTCCATGTTATTAAAAAAATGATTCTATAAGAAATGTTTAACATAATAGTTTTACAAAAATAAAATAAAGTAGATTTAAAAAAATAAATGGTAAAAGATACGGTAACCATTTGCAATCGATAATTATATAGTAAAGATATACTAAAATAATATGGTTAAAAATAATAATTTTACCATATTATTTTTAATATATCTTTATCATGTAACTATTTATATATTACAAACAGTTATCATATCTCATAGCATTTATTTATTAAAATCCACATTATTTTATTTTTGTAAAAGTATTATGTTTAAGATACATAATTAATTATTTTGAGTAATTATATTAAAATATTAAATGAGTAAATGCTAAAATAATTATATTATATTTTTAAAGGAGTAGATTTTATATACTTGTTATAATTATTTTTGAATGGTGGGTTGGGTGGGCTTAAATTGTAAGAGATTTTTTTAATTTCAAATTTTAAAATTTATTATGAGTTTATTGAAAACATTTTATGAATATGGGTGATTTTTGTAATTTTTGTATGATGCGGGTAATTTTTTAAATTTAAGAATCTCATCTAGGGTGTTAAGTGCAACTAATAGTATAGGTTAGGATATTTTGTGAAATTTTACAAGGTTAGGGTATTGAAAGCAACTATCCCTAAAGGTTAGGATATTAGTTGCAATTTACCCTACAATAAGTGTTATTTTTAGGGATTTTTTACTAAGTGGCCATTTTGGGTCAAATGTTTAAGTTTTAGGCCACAAGGGTGGCAATATTAGGAAATAGGTCATTTTTTCCAATTTTGCCCCTACTTTATTATTCCCTTCTCCTCCTAATTCACTGATTTTCTTTCCAGACGCTCTCGCTCCCATGGCTCCTCTAATTCACTGATTTGATCGATCGATCGATTCGCTCCCATGGCTCCTTCTCCTTCCCTCGGATTTGTTTCCCAGATCCCGTTCCTTCTCCCTCTCAATCTGGTCTTCCCCGTCACTCCCTCCCGCCCTCTCGCCGGCCTCTCTCGCTGGTTGCCGCCATTGAAGACTCCTCCGAGCTCCCCTCCGAGCTTCCATGGCTGCCTCCGAGCTCCCCTCCCTGGTTGCCTTCGCTTTTCCCTCCAGATCTGTTGCTCAAACCAAACAAACAAAAAAAAAAAAATCAGATCGAGCGAATCTCCAGTCTCCACCGCCATGGCCGCCGTTGCTTCCGCCTCCGAACGCCCCTGGCAGCCCGCCTCCTCACCCCTGCATATCTTTTGGTAATTCCCCCCAAATTGCCTCTTCAATTTTCACAATTAACTAATATATCGGTCAAAATCCAAATTAAAAAAAAAAAAGCAGATTTTGACATTTTTATTTGACATATACAAATGTACGTGGTGTTGTTGAATTGCAGATTCATATGGAGGGACCCTTTACAATGATGATGATGTTGAATAGTGAAGAGCTTTTTTAATGTGAACTCCAACAGTGATATTGAATTAGGTTGGTTTTGTGCTATGACATGGATTTCATTTTTTAATGTGAACTCAAATAAGTGCTATAATGTGTCTATTGAATTTTGTTTGACTAAATAATATAGGAAGAGGTAAGAGGGTCGTAGAAATTGTAACCAGAATAAAAATAAGGTGATAGACGTTGTAACCAAAATAAAAATAGGGTTATAGACACTGTCACCACTATAAAAACATGGTCATAGACACTGTAATCAAAGGGAAATCTTATCATAAATGAAGAACAAACCCTACAGGGACTAATGAGAAGCCAAAATAAATGTGATGACAGTTTTCTTCTAATACATGAATGGGTAAGTGTGTCATAGACAATGTAATCAAAATAAAAAGTGTCATAGCCACTGTCACCACTATAAAAATAAAGTCATAGCCACTGTAATCAAAAGAAAAACTCTATAGACACTTTAACCAAAATAAAAATAGCTTTATAGACACTGTCACCACTATGAAAAAAGGTTCATAGACACTGTAATCAAAGGAAAACCCTAGGAAAAGGGAAGCACAAACCCTATAGGGGCTAATGAGAAGCCGATATTCATGTGGTGACAGTTCTTCTCTAATTTCTAATTTCTAGTTTTTTAGATTTTTTTAAAGTAGTGTCACCACAATAAAAAAAATTAAAAATATAACTACTATTGTAACTACTATAAAAAAATTAAAGTCATAGATACTGTCACCACTATAAAAACATGGTCATAAACACTGTAATCAAAGGGAAATCATATCATAAAGGGGTAAGAGGGTCATTGACAGGCCTAAAGTCGTTATGCCAAATCAAAGTAAATATCTAAGATGCAAATTATAACAAGTATAGTAGGTAAGTTAGGGTCGAACCCACAGGGAAACAGAATCAATTGTAAGAGCAAGTATTATTACCCAAAAGTAACCGATTCAAGGGGGAGTTTTGTGTGTTATCAATGACGACAGAACAAGTTGCAATAAGAGGTTGCGAATATATGATGGAAAAGTATCACACCAGGTAATTATCCGCACAACAATTGAGATGGTTCATCATCGCATTCTATGAGTCTCAAGTTCTAATGTCCAGTAATTGTTCTCAATTCAGATCGTGTAATAGCTTTTAGTCCTACCAGTCCTAAAAGCACTTATCACCAAATTACAAGGGAAAACCTTCACCAAATAATAAAGCAATGGCATTCAAACATGAATTATAATGAGATACAAGCGATTCTAACAACCCGTTAAAATAGCCTGTAATCGAATCTCCTTCACAATCTACCACAAGCAACCCGCGTATGGAGATTGTGTTTGCTACAATGAATCTACAATCCCAAACCTGGAATTGGAAACCCTAGCAATATGACTAGTATCGATAAACCTAGGTGATCAATCCAGATTAACCAATAATAAGCAATCAAGCAATAAACTCAGGAGATCGAAACAATTAACAAAGGACAAACAAGAGTAGAATACTCACAACCAAATCAATCGAAGGCTTCAAAGAACCAAGTGTAACAAAGGAGAGTTAGTTCTCCATAGGGTTTGTGAGATGAACAAAAGGGAAAATACGTCTCTGGAAAATAACCTAATCTCTACTGCTGCCGTCTTGGCCATAATATAACCTAATAAAATCGGGTTTAACATCCCGTAAAAATATAAGAATATAATATTAAAACTAATAAGATAAGGAAAATCGGATAAGAATCCGTCTTCAGGGACCGACGCGGGCGCGCCATGTAGCAGCGCGGGCGCGCCAGCCTTGTCTTGCTACTCTTCCATCTGTTCATCAGCGCGGCCACTTCCTCCTAGCAGCGTGGTCGCATCGGGTAGCAGCGCGGGCGCGCCAAGTGCAGCGCGGCCGCGTCAGACTCTCAGTCTTCCAGCTGCTTCCGATCTTCTTCACTTCTGTAACTTGCATGATTTCTTCAACTTTTTCAACATGTTCCGAATCACCAAGTTCACACAAATATCTCTCATAATGACATGTAAGTGATGACAAAAACTACTAAATGCGCTATGGAATATATCGCATATCAAATTCCCCCATACTTAAACCTTTACTCGTCCCGAGTAAGCATAGAAGTTAAGCCTACTCTCACTATAAATCTCAAAGGTTCACAGACAGTACAAGGAAAATGAACACTAAGTACTAGTAGTTTCCACCATCTCAACAATCAGCACAAAAGACAATCAAAATAGGAAATGAGACTTACAATTGTATCTCAACCATCTACACCTTATAGCTCCCAGTGGCCTACCCGAAAATCTCCTTATCACTCCACTTCTTATGTCGCCTTCGCCAAGAGATCAATCCTAAACACTCAAAGTAAACGCTCATCTTGCCAAGGCGCCCTTTCGGGTTTTCACCAAGCCACTCATTTTTTTTTCCAAAGATGGTGCTCACATAAACATTCTCACTTCCCTCAAGTCTCATATTGCCAAAGCCTAAGGCTCGCCAGACTACCTGCTTTTTGCCTGAGTCGCCCTTTCGGGTTTTCAACTCATCCCAGGATTTTGATTGCTTCTTTTTTTTTTCTTTTCTTTTTTTTTTCTGTTTTTTTTTTCCTTTTTTTTTTTAAAAAAAAAAACAAGTGCAGAATCTGTACACAAATAATGCGGAAATAAAATATGTACAAGATATGTGAATCCTTTCCCTCCCCCATACTTGAATGAAGCATTGTCCTCAATGTGAAAGAAGACAGAAATAAGTAGGGAGAAAGGAAACAGAAGGACTCACTAAGGGGGTGGATAGTGGCGAGAGTAGTCCTCTCGCATGCGGCGCAGCTCTTCCCTCATCTCTCTGAACTCGCCAAAGCCCTCTAGGATGTCGGCCTGCTGGTGGAGAATCTGGTTCGTCACTGTCGTCAAACTCCCCACGTCTTGGCGCAGAAGGCCAATCTGATCAACCAGGTAGCCCCACTGGTGAGGCTGCTGATGGGCATCCTGAAAAGCTTGTGCGGGCCAAGGGGCCCACTGATGTGCGTCCTGCTGGCTCTGAAATGTCGGTTGAGAATCCCAACCGTGAGACGGGGACTGATAAGCAGGCATCTCCTGATGTGGGTTCTGTGTGAAACCCTGTGTATCTGTCTGAACAAAAGCCTGCTGAGCCACATGCGCATCCTCCATCGTGGCAGCTCCAGCTGTGCCACTACTGCTACCCACCTCCATGTGACGCCTTCTACCCAGAACTGACGTCGGAAAGTAATCGGCCTCAATGTACCAATCAGACCAAGTCTCAGACCACGGAAGGGGCTTAAGGAGCCTGAACTGATGCTCCTTCTTCTTGCCCGTGCACCAAATGGCTCCCCCATCCTGTGCAGTATCAAGCATCAAACATCTCCGTAGATACTCCTCTGTATAGGTCCTTGCTATGACCTGCTCCTCCAGCTCCTCCAACCCATTTTGCCCAACGCATGCAGCAATGGCCACCCGAGTAATAAGTCCGCTCTGGACCATTTCTGGTCCAGCGACACTGCGATCCTTTCTGATCCTGTCGAGGCCATCGAAAAAGAGCCTAACCCAGTCAGGCGTATAATCTGCAGTAGGCACAACGCTGTAGGCAAACCTCAGGTGCGTCATGGAAAGCTTTGTATCTGTAATCAGCCCATAATATGTCCCAGAAATGATCTTGCACAACATACGGAAGACAGGATGAGTAATCCTGCTGTTGTACTCGTTACTGGTCAAGAAGTCCTCTCCAGACACCGCTCTGAAGAATGCAACAAGGTCTGGGTCGGACGCGGCTGTCGCCCATCCATCAGTTGGGGCTTTAGTGACCCCCAAAGCCTTTCGCAACCTTGATGCAGAAGCCCTGTAGGTAGTGCCATTGTATCTAAAAGCAACCCCTCTAATGTTGTTATCTCTCAGGTACAGCTGATATGTCGCGAGGAACTGCTTGCACAGTTCCGGGTATCCTACAGCTCTCAAATCCAAGAAATCACTAATACCAGCGTGAGCGAGACACTTCTGCATACAATCTAGCATCTGAAGTCTCTGAAGTGTCTCCCTATGCAAATACTTCGTAGAACTGACACAGCTAACCTTATTGTAAATAGCCCATTCCTCATCAGACATTTCTAACCCATTATCAGATCTACTCGCCTCTTCCTCCGTTGAACTCATACTCGATAGATAATAAGACTAAATCGGAATCAAAAGAAGAACAGCGGAAAGAACTCACGAAGAACAGCGGAGTCTCGGCGCAGGGGCAGACGCGGCCAAGTTGGAGGTGGCGCGGGCGCGTCTGGTGGCAGCGCGGCCGCGTCGGGGCGTCAGTCTCCTGGTGGGTTTCTCTGACAGGCGCGGGCGCGTTAGGGGTGGCGCGGCCGCGTCGGCGATTTCTGCTGATCCGGAAATCGTCGAAAGCAGTCGTCGATGTGGAACCCGCCGATGTCCCTCCGGTGCCGGTTTGTGGGGGCTCTGGCGGGGGCTCGCCGGTGGCTGAGTGTGGCGCAGGGCGGGGTGTGGTGGTCCAGGTGGGGATGGAGTGTGGTGAGGTAGGAGAGAGGTAGGAGTGTTTGGTGTGTGAGGAGAGGATGTGTGGTGAGGGAGGAGAGTGTGGGGAAAAAGGTAGGGTTTTGATGATAGTATGGGCTTGAAGCTGGCGGGCTGGCCCGAAGTGGGTTTTCCAGCCCGTGGTAGGAATTTTTTTTTTTTTTTTTTTTTTTTGACGAAAATTAACACTGCGGGTGCAGTGGGTCCGAAATGCGGGTGCAATTCGTCACCAGAAACTCCGTCTTTATTACCTACAAGTTAGAATAAAATTGAGTTAAAGGAAAGAATGCAATACCTTGGGTTGCCTCCCAAGCAGCGCCTTTGTTTCATGTCGCTGGCTCGACCAAGCCTTGTTGACTATTCTAACTCTGCATTTGGCTCCTCCAAAACTAACTCATCCATAGCCTCCTTTGTGAACCCTTCATAGTATGTCTTAAGCCTTTGACCATTTACTTTGAACTTCTTGTGGCTATCCGGGTCATATAACTATACAGCTCCATGTGGGAAAACTTCAGCAACAATGTATGGTCCCCCCCACTTTGACCTGAGCTTCCCAGCGAAGAGTTTCAGGCGAGACTGAAAAAGTAGGACTTTGTCACCAGCTTTAAAGTCCTTCCTATGGATGTGCTTGTCATGCCATGCCTTGGTCTTCGCCTTGTAGATTGCCGCATTATCATAGGCGTCCAACCGTAACTGATCGAGCTCACCTAACTGCAGCTTCCCGTGTTCTCCAACCCCGTCACTCTGCATATTGCATTGTTTCACAGCCCACCAAGCCTTGTGCTCCAGCTCAACAGGAAGATGACATGCCTTCCCATAGACAAGTCTGAAAGGAGACATCCCGATTGGAGTTTTGTAAGCAGTGCGGTAAGCCCACAAAGCATCATCAAGTCTCAAACTCCAATCCTTCCTGTTAGGATTCACAGTTTTCTCGAGAATGGCTTTGATTTCTCTATTGGACACCTCTGCTTGGCCATTCGTCTGTGGATGGTATGCGGTGGAAACTCTATGTGTAACATGATATTTCTTAAGCACGACAGTCACAGTTTTGTTGCAGAAATGGGTACCCCTGTCACTAATCAGCGCTCTAGGGATACCATGCCTGGCAAAAATATTGCTTTTCAAGAACCCTGCCACAACTTTAGAATCATCAGTTCTGGTGGCCTTCGCTTCCACCCACTTGGAAACGTAGTCCACCGCAAGTAAAATATACAAGTTCCCACAAGAACTAGGAAAAGGTCCCATAAAGTCAATACCCCAAACATCAAAGATTTCGCAAAAAATCATTGGTGATTGTTGCATTTCATTCCTTTGAGAGATATTCCCTAATCTTTGACACCTATCACACGCCTTGCAGAAAGAGTAAGCATCTTTAAAAATATGTGGCCAATAAAACCAGATTCAAGCACTTTTCTAGCAGTTTTATTGGCACCAAAATGTCCCCCACATGCTTGAGAATGACAAAATTCAAGAACAGATCGTACCTCATTATCTGGAAGACAACGACGAATTACCTGATCAGCACAATGTTTCCAAAGGTATGGGTCATCCCAAATATAGTGGTTTGCTTCTCTTCGAACCTTCTCCGTCTGGGCCTTGGTATGATCTGGAGGAAATTCCCCACAAACTAAGTAGTTCACAATGTCTCGGTACCAAGGGCTTACGGAGTGAAGTCCTAGGACGGACTGAGTTGAGCTGAGAATCAATGGCGTGGGCGCGTCAGGGAGCGACGCGGGCGCGTCGGATGTCAGCGCGGGCGCGCCATGTAGTAGCGCGGGCGCGCCATGTATCAGCGCGGGCGCGTCAGAACTTGGAGTGGGCGCGTCAGCTGTTGACGTGGGCGCGTTGGACTCCGGTGTGCTTTTGTGCTCGAGTCTGCATAATGTGTCATCCGGAAACGTGCCTAAGATGGGTTTCTGTGACTCCGGCTTGTCCTCCTCATTCACCAATCTGCTTAAGTGGTCAGCCACCAGATTCTCCGCTCCTTTCTTGTCCTTAATCTCCACGTCAAATTCGCTGAGCAACAGGACCCATCGAATCAATCGTGGCTTTGTCTCCTTCTTTGTCATCAAGTAGCGGAGGGTTGCGTGATCTGTGTAGATAATCACTTTAACCCCAAGCAGATACTGTCGAAACTTCTCTAGTGCAAACACCACAGCTAGCATTTCTTTCTCAGTGGTGGAGTAGTTGCGTTGCGCTCCATTCAGAGTCATGGAAGCATAATGGATCACATGAGAGGCTCTTCCCTCTTTTTGGCCTAGCACTGCTCTCACTGCATAGTCGCTCGCATCACACATGATCTCAAATGGGCGAGACCAGTCTGGTGCCTGAATGATTGGTGCACTAGTGAGGCGTCCTTTCAGCTGGTCGAACGCCTCTTTGCACTCTTGTGTGAGTGCAAAGGTCACATCTTTCTTCAGAAGCTCGCACAAGGGTGAGGATATCTTTGAAAAGTCTTTGATAAACCTGCGATAAAAACCTGCATGGCCTAGGAAAGAACGAACTTCGCGCACATTAGTAGGATAAGGCAGAGATTGAATTACATCAATCTTCGCCTTATCGACCTCAATACCCTTTGCAGAGACTATGTGACCTAAAACAATTCCCTGTTCTACCATAAAATGACACTTTTCAGAGTTTAAAACCAGATTAGTTTCAACACATCTTTTCAACACTAGTGCCAAATGGCTCAAACAAGTATCAAAGCTATCCCCATGTACTGTGAAATCATCCATGAATACTTCAATGAAATTTTCAATGTACTCAGAGAAGATACTAACCATACATCGTTGAAATGTCCCGGGTGCGTTACATAGTCCAAATGGCATCCTGCGATATGCAAAAGTACCGAAAGGACATGTAAATGTAGTCTTCTCCTAGTCTTCTGGCGCTATGGCCACCTGAAAATATCCAGAATATCCATCAAGAAAGCAATAATAGGGGCGCCCAGCAAGGCGTTCTAGCATCTGATCAATAAAGGGGAGGGGGAAGTGATCCTTCCTGGTTACTGTGTTCAGCTTGCGATAGTCTATGCACACCCTCCAACCTGTTTGTGTTCTGGTAGGGACCAACTCACCTTGTTGATTCTCCACGACTGTAATCCCTCCTTTCTTCGGGACAACCTGTGTAGGACTTACCCATTGACTGTCAGAAATTGGGAAAATCATGTTTGCTGATAGCAATTTCAGCACTTCCTTCTTCACCACGTCCATCATGGGAGGATTGAGCCTTCTCTGTGGTTGGCGTGATGGCTTAGCTCCATCCTCCAGCAGGATCCTGTGCATGCATGTAGATGGACTAATTCCCTTGATGTCAGCGATGGTCCACCCCAATGCAGTTTTGTACTCCTTTAGAACCTCCACTAACTTGTCCTCCTGCTCCGCTGAGAGCTTGCTTGACACAATAACTGGTAAAGTCTCATCAACTCCTAGGAAAGCATACTTGAGATGACTAGGGAGTTGTTTGAGTTCAATTTTAGGTGCCTGCACAACAGATGGAACAAGCACTTCGCTTGGAGTCAGTAGATTGGGGCCAATGCCCAAAAGAGTGGGGGAATTACCTTCTACATCCATCAGGGCTACTAATTCCTGCATGTTAGATGAAATTGAAAAATCTGTATAGGACTCGTCAATATCATTCTCAATAATTGATTGCAACTCATCTTCCCTAGAAATATCAAATAGATCTTGAGCTAATGGTTCAATCACATCAATAGAGCACAGAGAATGCTCATCAACAGGATGTTTCATAGCCTTGTATAAATCGAATTCAACCTTTTCTCCATCAAATTCCATTGTTAGTGTCTCAGAGACACAATCAATTTTTGTCCTAGCTGTTTTAATAAAAAGGTCTACCTAACAGAATAGGCGCATCATGCTTATCATGTTCCATATCTAGGACAAAGAAATCTGCAGGAAAAATCAGTTTATCGACCATAACCAAAACGTCTTCTACTACTCCTTTAGGGTATTTATTAGACCTGTCAGCTAATTGCACAATTACTCCAGTTTCATGCAAAGGTCCTAAATCTAGCGATTTATAAAGTGAGTAGGGAAGCACATTTATGGAAGCACCCAAATCAAGCATAGCTCTATCAAATTTTACATCTCCGATGACACAAGGGATAGTAACCATATCTGGATCAGTGCACTTTTTCGGCATTCTCCTCTGAAACATAGCGGAGACTTGCTCACTTACTTTCACTTTCTTTTTTCCTTTCAGCTTCTGATTCCTCTTCACCGTGCAAAGCTCCTTCAAGAACTTGGCGTACTTGGGCACAGTTTTTATCATTCTCAGCAGAGGAATGTTCACCTGACACTTGCTAAATGTCTCAAACAGCTCTGAATCATCGATTATCCTCCTCTCTTTGAGTGCCTCAGGGAACGAAGGTTTTGGTTTCTCCGACCCGAGAGGGGGAAAATCCGGTCGTACATATGTATCGACATAAGGCTCAGATTCAGGCGAGACCGGACTCGGCGTGGGGGCGTCAGACTCCGGCGCGGGCGCGCCAGAAGGCAGCGCGGGCGCGCCAGAAAGCGGCGCGGGCGCGTCAGACTGTGGCGCGGGCGCGCCAACGTTGGGCGTGGCCACGTCGAACTCCGGCGTGCTTTTCTCCTCAAATTCCTGACTTGTCAGCTCTTTTCCATTCCGAAGAGTAATAGCACTGACGTTTTCCTTTGGATTGACCACCGTTTGAGATGGTAGACCCCCTGACGTCTTTGCCTCCATTCTCGTGATTGCTTCAGCCATTTGCCCCATTTGTTTCTGTATATCTTTTATGCTCGATTCAGTTGTCTGAACATGCGCAGTGAAGTGCTGTGTCAGGGTATTGAGCATGGACTCAGTAGATGGAGCGTTACTCTGCTGCCTCTGATGGTAGGGAGGTGGCTGTTGCTGATGTGGTTGGTTTGGTGGATCCCTCCATCTGAAATTTGGGTGATCCCGCCAACCTGGGTTGTAGGAGTTTGAGTAGGGGTCATGTCTGGGTCTCTGAGGTCCATTTCCACCTATAGCACTCACTTCAGCGGTGTCTTCCTGGAGTGTAGGACACGCATCAGTTGGGTGGAAGTTATCACCGCAGATTTCACAAGCCTTGAGTTGTTGAGGAGTCCCTTGCAGAGTGAGCCTCCTAACCATATCCTTCAATTCAGCAATATCCTTGGCTTGGTTAGAGTCTACCGAGTTGACCCTTCTCTTTCTGGTGGACTTCCCAAAATTTCTAGTCCCCTCAGCCATTTCCTGAATCTTCTCCATAGCTCCCTCTGGCGTGGCATTCAGAATATTTCCTCCGCAGGCGGCATCAATCATCCTTCTATCAGATTCCAGCAATCCCCCATAGATGTATAAGACTAGGTCCTTCGTGCTGTAGCCATGGAAAGGGCAATTAGCACAAAGCTTCTTGAACCTTTCATTGTAATCATATAGGGTTTCATCATCTTCCTGCTCTATATTGCTGATTGCCTTTTTTAAGGTGTTCTCCTTCTTAGCAGGGAAGAATTTCTCCAAGAAGGCCTTGTGGAGCTTAGACCAAGTATCGATGCTCCCTGTAGGAAGGCTGTAGTACCAGTCATCCGCAGCATCGACCAGCGTGAACCCAAAAGCTCTCATCTTTATATGTGCTTCGGTTATATTGGCTGGTTTCATGCTCATGCATACATTATGAAACTTCCCCATGTGCTTGATGGGGTCTTCTCCAGCCAATCCATGGAATTTGGGCAGTTGATGAATCAGCCCAGACTTTAGCTCAAAATGGTTGTCAGCCCCTATAGCAGGGATTGTCACAGCAGGTGCCTGCTGTGTGATGTTTGATGCTGTCAGCTGTCGCAGCGTCTGATTTTCATTATCAGCCATTGGATCGGGTTGTTGGGAATGTTGGTGTTGTTGTCTAAGGCGGCGGTGGTATGTCCTGTCAATTTCCCAATCAAAATCAACAAGATGGGGATCAGTAGCACGAGTGCGAACCATGCAAGAGGTTCGCACCCAAACAGGTAATAAGACAAACAAGAACAAAGATAAACCGTTTCCCCGGCAACGGCGCCAAATTTTGACAGGCCTAAAGTCGTTATGCCAAATCAAAGTAAATATCTAAGATGCAAATTATAACAAGTATAGTAGGTAAGTTAGGGTCGAACCCACAGGGAAACAGAATCAATTGTAAGAGCAAGTATTATTACCCAAAAGTAACCGATTCAAGGGGGAGTTTTGTGTGTTATCAATGACGACAGAACAAGTTGCAATAAGAGGTTGCGAATATATGATGGAAAAGTATCACACCAGGTAATTATCCGCACAACAATTGATATGGTTCATCATCGCATTCTATGAGTCTCAAGTTCTAATGTCCAGTAATTGTTCTCAATTCAGATCGTGTAATAGCTTTTAGTCCTACCAGTCCTAAAAACACTTATCACCAAATGACAAGGGAAAACCTTCACCAAATAATAAAGCAATAGCATTCAAACATGAATTATAATGAGATACAAGCGATTCTAACAACCCGTTAAAATAGCCTGTAATCGAATCTCCTTCACAATCTACCACAAGCAACCCGCGTATGGAGATTGTGTTTGCTACAATGAATCTACAATCCCAAACCTGGAATTGGAAACCCTAGCAATATGACTAGTATCGATAAACCTAGGTGATCAATCCAGATTAACCAATAATAAGCAATCAAGCAATAAACTCAGGAGATCGAAACAATTAACAAAGGACAAACAAGAGTAGAATACTCACAACCAAATCAATCGAAGGCTTCAAAGAACCAAGTGTAACAAAGGAGAGTTAGTTCTCCATAGGGTTTGTGAGATGAACAAAAGGGAAAATACGTCTCTGGAAAATAACCTAATCTCTACTGCGGCCGTCTTGGCCATAATATAACCTAATAAAATCGGGTTTAACATCCCGTAAAAATATAAGAATATAATATTAAAACTAATAAGATAAGGAAAATCGGATAAAAATCCGTCTTCAGGGACCGACGCGCGCGCGCCATGTAGCAGCGCGGGCGCGCCAGCCTTGTCTTGCTACTCTTCCATCTGTTCATCAGCGCAGCCACTTCCTCCTAGCAGCGTGGTCGCGTCGGGTAGCAGCGCGGGCGTGCCAAGTGCAGCGCGGCCGCGTCAGATTCTCAGTCTTCCAGCTGCTTCCGATCTTCTTCACTTCTGTAACTTGCATGATTTCTTCAACATGTTCCGAATCACCAAGTTCACACAAATATCTCTCATAATGACATGTAAGTGATGACAAAAACTACTAAATGCGCTATGGAATATATCGCATATCAGTCATAGATATTGTAATCAAAATAAAAACAGTGTCATAACCACTGTCACCACTATAAAAACAAAGTCATAGACACTGTAATCAAAAGGAAACCCTATAGACGTTGTAACCAAAATAAAAACAGCTTTATAGACACTGTCACCACTATGAAAAAAGGTTCATAGACACTGTAATCAAAGGAAAACCCTAGGAAAATGGAAGCATAAACCATAAAGGGGCTAATGAGAAGCCAAAAGAACATGTGATGTACAGTATGGTTTAGGGTTTAGGGTTAAGCCTTTAGGGTTTAGGGCCAAGGCCCTAAACCCTAAATCCTAAACCCTAAAATGTTAAGTACAGTACGTCGTTAAGAGATGATTACTGTCATCAAATGGAAAACCCTAGGACAAGGTAAGCACAAACCCTAAAGGGGCTAATGAGAAGCCAAAAGACATTAGGTGGACAGTTCTTCTTCAATATATGAATGGGTAAGAGAGTCATAGGCACTGTCACCACTATGAAAACAAGGTCATAGACACTGTAATCAAAATAAAAACAAATGAAAAAAGGGTCAAAGAGGGTCAAAGACACTGTAATCAAAGGAAAACCCTAAGACAAGGGAGACACAAACCCTATAGGGGCTAATGAGAAGCCAAAATAAATGTGGTGACAATTCTCCTCTAATACATGAATGGGTAAGAGGGGCATAGACACTGTAATCAAAATAAAAATAGTGTAATAGCCATTGTCACCACTGTAAAAACAAAGAAATAGACATTGTAATCAAAACGAAAACCCTATAGACACTTTAACCAAAATAAAAACCGCTTTATAAACACTGTCACCACTATGAAAAAAGGTTCATAGACACTGTAATCAAAGGAAAATCCTAGAAAAAGGGAAGCACAAACCCTATAGGAGGGGCTAATGAGAAGCCAAATTAAATATATGTGGTGGTAATTTTCCTCTAATATATGAATGAGTAGGAGAGTTATAGACTGATAGACACTGTAACCAAAATGAAAATAAGGTCATTGACACTGTCACCACTATGAAAAAAAGGGGCGTAGACACTGTCACCACTATGGAAAAAAAATCATAGACACTGTAATCAAATGAAACCCTATAGACGTTGTAACCAAAATAAAAACAAGGCTATAGACACTGTCACCACTATGAAAAATGGTCAAAGACACTGTAATCAAAGGAAAACCCTACGACACGGGAGGCACAAACCCTATAGGGGCTAATGGGAAGCCAAAATACATGTGGGGACAAAGACACTGTAATCAAAGGCAAACCTTACGACACGGGAGACATAAACCCTATAGAGGCTAATGAGAAGCCAAAATACATGTGGGAACAATTCTCCTCTAATATATGAACGAGTAAGAGAGTCATACACGCTGTAACCAAAATAAAAACAGGGTCATAGACACTGTCACCACTAAATCGGATGTTCTGAGATGCTTCGTGGAAGCCTTCCTGTTAAATTCGGAGATGTTCTGAGATGCTTCGTGGAAGGCTTTTCTTTGCGAGCCTGGAGATGTTCTGAGATGCTTCGTGGATCCGCAGCCCGACTTGCGAAGCCTTCCTGTTAAATTCGGATCTGAATGAGAGTTGATGGTCCTCCTAACCACGTCGTTCGCTGCCACCAAATCCACCGTGATGGCCAGGGCAACAACGATTTCAGCGCAACGTCGAGGGAAGCCATGGCGCTCCGAGGTTCTAGATCTGAACAGAGAAGGACGGGGGAGGGCGGTTGGTGGAGGAAGACGGCGCCGGCGGGGGAGCATGAAGCAGATCCATGGAGGAGGCAGATGAGATCCATCGAGGCGCGCGAGAATGAAGAAAATCTGGGGATGAAGACGAAGGATTTGGAGAAAATAAGAGGGGTAATTAAGGCAGGGGTAGTGTTGGTATTATGAAATTTTTTTGGCCATTTACTAGCAAAGAAAAGCCTTTAGGCCATTTAGTAATTGGTCCAAGCCTTTGGACCAAATTACTTCTTATTTTTATACGAATTTTAATGGTTTTTTATAAATGAAAATATTTATTTTTAATGGCGTAACATTTTTGAGAAGAAAATAACATATTATTTATCTAATCAAATTAAGCATTCATACACTATATAACAAAAAAATATAAAAAAAAATTTATTTGAATGGTTATTGAAGGTATTTTGTTTTAACAAGTATGTTTTCAAACCCGTTGAATTTGATTTGTCCAAAAAAATGTTTTTTCAAGAAAGGTGATCTTTACATATTAGGATACGATTTTTTAAATAATATTTAATATTATAATAGTGTAAGATAATACTCCGTATTATATACTGATAAAAAAAACTAAATATATTAAATAAGAACAACTGGTGAATTCGTGCATAACACGAGTATATAATTAGTAAATCCACTATTTATCTCCTCTTTCATCCCCATTTATATCATGTATCGTTAGTTCGACGGTTAAACATCTTATTAGTTTATTAAATAAAAAGCAGAAGTTTAATTTAAAATCCATATTAAACATATTTGACCTACTAGTGGACGGTCCGGTGCAATGGACGGGCTTACTTTTTAAATTTTATATTATATATTCCATAAAAACAATAATTTATATTACTCGTATTAATTTATATAGTTTCAATCTTGTAATTTTAATGATTTATTTCATCAGTAACTCTATATTTTTTTTTTTGAACCGGAAAAAATTTAACTGTTAACCGGGCCAACTAGCCAAGGGCATCCTTACGGATGATACTGCACAGGACAATGTCAGGGGGAATGGTCAAGCCAGAGAATCCAAAATCTAGATGAGATAGTCGATCGACAGCTTGATTGCCTTCCCTAAATACATGTGAGACCTCAAATTCTGGAATCATATTCAGTGCACGTAGAGAGTCGGATAAAAGCATCTCTAATTCGCCACTTCAAGACATACCTGCCTTGAGGCTTTTGATAATACTTAGATTATCACCTTCAATGCAGATACATGGGACTTTTAATTCAACGGCTTTGAGAACACCTTTCCACAAGCCAAAGCACTCAGATCCAATTGCTGATGCGAGTGGGGAGGAGCCGGATTCAACATACTTTGTACTACCCTGACAATCCCTGATAATGTATCCATAAGTTCCTAGATTGTCAGAAGAAAAGGCTCCATAAAAATTTAGTTTGCACCAGTTTTTTCTTGGTTTTTTCCATTTTGTGACTCTTTTCTTGGTTTTTGCTGGTTTCAGCATTTTGTTTCTTGTTTCCTTTTCCATGCTTAGGTCATCCATTTTTGCTTTTGCCCAGTTAGTTAATTGCTCTTTTATGAATGTTGCTATTGTTTTTGGGTTGGCTTTGATTTTTTCAAAAAGCGCATTGTTTCTGAAATACCATAAGCACCACCAGGTAGTGGCAAGGAATGAGAATTCTGGTTTACTTAAAGAAGCATGTAGGGCACACAGTATTTCGGTTATGTCGTAAGTGGTTTCGTAAACTCTTTGGAGGGTGTTGTAGATTTTAGGAAATAGATGTTGTAGTGTAATTGATGTTGTTGGGCAATGGAATAATAAATGATCGATATCTTCGAAATTCATTCCAAGCGAAGGGCAATCAGTGGGTATACCCACACCACGACAGACTAGTTTAGCGGATGTTGGTAGTCCATTTTTGGAGATGCGCCATAAAAAATCTATGATTTTTGGGGACACATCCAAGTTCCATATCCAAAGGATCTCCGAAACTGTATGGTTTTTTGTTTTGTTGATTAGTTCCATGACAGAGGCCGTTGAGAACTATCCGTTATTACTGGGGGCCCAGTATAGCCGATCTTGCTGGATATGTTTTGGGATTGGCGTTTGTGTTATGTTTGTCAACATTTCTCTACTGATTTGGTTATTTAAGGTGGCCTGTAGTTTACTCATGTCCCAGGTTTGATTCTCCAGAATAAAGTTTCCAACTAAAAGATTCGTGTCGATTGAATCTGTAGTTGTAGCTTGTGCTAGTAAGGGGGAGTCCCCGGTCCATTGATCTTTCCAGAAATTTATGGATTTTCCATTAGCTATTCCCCATCGTAGCCCTGATTTAAAGAGGGGGATTAAAGATGTCAGTTTTGACCATTGCCAAGATACATTTCCTTTTTTCTCATAATTGAGATTTTGTGTATCTTGTAGATATTTCTGGGTTACCAGTCTAACCCATGGGTTATCTGGTTCCGCTAGTAATTTCCAGAGGAGTTTGAGTTGAAGTGCTTTGTTCATGTCTTCTGATAGGCGGAGACCTAGGCCCCCATTAGATCGAGCCTTACAGATCTCGAACCAGTTAATAAGGGGCCTGTGTTTAGGGCCTTTGTTCCATAGGAAATTCCTATTGATCTTATCTAGTTCTTTATGTATATATGATGGGAGAAGGAAGCATTGCATGATATGTAAGGGTTTAGCAGCAAGATTGGATTTGATAAGTGTACATCTTCCAGCTTGTGAGAGATTGTTTGTTATCCATTTTGTTAGTTGGGCTCTGCTAGATTTTGTGATGTCTTCAAAGGTTGAATTGGAGACCTTGCCAGTGATGGCATTGATTTGGTCACAGGCAGTTTTGGTGGCAGATGCAAAGATGATTATGTCGTCGGCAAAAGCCAAAAAAGGTACTTTAAAGCAGGATCGTTTGATTGAGATTCCGAGATGACTACGTTGCTGGTTCATTCCGGATTGTAGTCCTCGCGCCAAAACTTCAGAGACTAGGAGAAATAGATACGGTGACAAAGGATCTCCTTGACGAAGGCCCTTTGATGGGTTGAATAGGTTGGCTGGTTCATTGTTGACCAGAACCGAGTAGGATACGGTTGTAATGCATTCCTTAATCCAACAATAGAATTTGTTGCAGAAACCGAATTTCTCCAGAATGGTGAGCAAGAATTCCCAACGAACCATGTCAAAGGCCTTTTCCATGTCTAGTTTAACAGCCATCCAACCGGATTCCCCTTCTCTGTGTTGAAATGAGTGAAATATTTCATTGACAATCAAGATGTTATCTTGGATTGATTGCTTAGCGATGAATGCACTTTGTAACGGGTGAATGAGTTTTGGTAGGATTTGTTTTAGCCTGTTCGCTAGAATCTTGGATATTATTTTGTATATGGTTATCAGTAACTCTATATAACATGGAGTACTTGTTATAGGAAGCAAGTTTGAAAAACATATTTTATTTTATAATTTTAGTTTTTTCTTAGATATATAAATATAATTATTTTATATTTTTACCCATTGCGATCATAATTATTCAAATAAGTTTCTTTAAAATTTATTTCTAACTAGTTTTTTTATATTGTTTACTTATTATTTTATTCTTGTAATTTTATTCTTTGATTAACATTACTCAACTGATTATTCGGATAACTTACTTGAAATTTTATTAAAAAGTAATATTTTTAAATAATAAAAATTTGTATATATTTATAAATATTTTTTTAATACTCTTTAATTAGATTTTTTTTTAATCTCAAAGGTTAGTGAACATTAAATTTGAGAATGTTTTCAATCGCTAAGAAAGGAATTGAAAGTATGTGTTCAAAATTCTAAATTTGACTTCTTCTTCTTCTTTTTTACCGGAGAGGGTATTAACTACGGAGTTTTTTTTATTTTTAAATATTATATTAATGTACTTTTATAAAATATTAATAAACTGTAAAAAAATTAATTAAAACTCCCCGTATATTATGAAATTTGATTCTTGTCTTTCAGCACCAGTGCTTTTGCTGTGGGCGCTTAATTAGGCTCTTCTGATAAATCCTCAAGAGTTGCAAAGGTATATGAACTTATTGCCACATTTAAATATCTGTTTATTTTCCTAAAGTAATTGATTGAAATGCCATTATGAAATCATTGAAAGATGACAAAAATCAATGAACATATAACTGGGCAATAATGTAAGTTAATTGACTTATAAGGCAAAAACATAGATTATGGAAACTTTTGGAGAGGCAAAAACATAGATTATGGAAGCTTTTGTCAAATCTACCCATAGAGTTTTTTTAAAACTCTACTGGAACCGAATCCGGATACATCTAACTTTGATCAATATATTGTATTTGGATGAGATACTTTCAATAAATAATTTCACCTCAAAAACCCAAAATGGAAAAAAGAGTTCAGTATATTTAAATTAGAATTTCCTAAAATAAATTTATAAAAATTATAATTATGTTATAAATTTGATAAAAATAAATAAATAAGGTAAACATTACAATAGGAATATATTCAGCAAAGTATAAAGTTATGTTCGATTGGTCTCATAAATTCATGCATCATTCCTCTCAATTAGACCTGTCAAAACGTGACCCGACCCGAGGACCCGACCCGTAAAACGTGGGTTTTGGCGCAAATATTTCAACCCGAAACCCGAAGCAACCCGAACCCGTTCAACCCGCAAATTTCTGGGTCGGGTTGGGTCGACCCGTGGGTCACCCGTTGGGTCAAGCTTTAAGATAATAAAAATATAAATAAATTACAATTTAACCTAATATTGAAATTTATTACTAATAATAATTAGGATTGAATATTATATTTTGCATCATCAACTTTACTTTATAATTTAACATTACAATTTGTTATGTATATAAAATTACATATTACTATTGTAGCGACATTAATTATTTTTTTTCAATAATATAACTATTATTAGGATAATATAACAATTTTAGATTTAGGAACTATGTAAATATTCATTAATAATACTCCATCTGTTTACTTTTAAATGTTGTTTACTATTCATGTATGGTTTCAAGGATGATAATAATTATATAAAATATCCATTTTTATATTATATATAATTTCATACTTCAAAAACTAAAAAGAATGAAATTATAACAAGTAATAAAATTTTATTGATATTTTACATAATTTTATCAATTTAAAACAACGTGTATAAATAGTAAATGACATTTAAAAAATCATGGATGAGTAGCGCTCTTGACCCGTTGGGTCGACCCGAACCCGTTAAATATGGGTCTGGGTTGAGCATTTCACGACCCGTAATCCGAAATGACCCGACCCGGAATGGGCCCGAACCCGAGACGACCCGACCAAAACCCGACCCGCCCGACCTGTTTGACAGGTCTACTCTCAATATTATATCAATTCAAATTGCAAAATTATCCTTGAATTACTATTTAATTAATGTGGGTAGAAGAAATATTATTTAATTAAAAAAATTATGAGAGTCTTTTTGCAATAAAGGAGAAATTCCAAGTAGAAGAAATAATAATCATTCTTTTTGCATAATAAATCGAGATATTCTTTTTTTTAATCTCATTAATTTGGTTAAATATATTGTTCGTCATTCAATTGATAAAGTAAAAATTATTAAATTAGAAATTATATTTAATTATAATAATTTTTAGAACCTATACTATTTTTTCATAGCTATCTTAAGCAAGTTAAGAAATTTAATTTTTATTAAAAAATATTGTAAACTCCGTAATATATAATTCAAACTAAAAGTAGTCCCATGCGTAGCACGGGCCAATACCCTAGTCTCCAAGGAGATATCACTTGTAATCCTTATTTAATTAAAGAGGTGATTTTTAGGTAATGCAATCAATACAATCCATTAAAATCTCCACATGCGGCTGGTGAAGCAATTTTGAGAGTAATACAAAGTAAGTAAAAACAAACCACAATTGCCGGGCATGTTAGATCAAACCGAAAAGGCAACGACATATCACGTGAGAAATCCAATTCCATACTACCATTAAATTGTTGAATTTGGTGAAACCTCCAATTACCCGGCCTAGTACAGTAGTACTGATTGGTAGTATAACATACACTGAATTATTGAATATAACTTGCATGTGGAGGGTAAATAAATTAAGAACATGCATGCAATTAATAAAATGGGGGTAAATATATGAATTAATGTAGGAAATATGTATGGTGCTTACAGATGGCCAGTTAGGGTAATTGGGTAAATAATTGTAGAGGGACCACTAAAGCATAAAGGATTATATGATTGTGATGGACTGACGATGAGCATATTTAATTAATTTGTCTATTTGATGTTGAAAGGTGAGATAGCTTCTTCAATAATGCCCAAAACCTAAATCAATTTGCAGAGCTTCTGCACCATGTATCTTCCTCCATAGCTATTTAGATTTTAGAACAAAAAATAAAGTTTAAATGGGGTGTCAGTGTGAGGGTGAGGCCAATTGGTAACACCACATAGTGGTTTAAATCATCCTGCAGTTTTGTAGCTAGTGACAATAGTACCACTGAAAAAAGTGAATGAAAAAGGGTGGTAGGCATTGCAATGGTCGATTAATGAAAAATGGATGGTAGAGAGAACATATTTTTACTTCTCTTCAAATCTCTATTTCTCTATTCCTATAAATGTGGCTGTAAGATCGGTAACTTGCTAAATTAGCCGTTGGATAACCGAGTTATCTGGATCCGGCTCCGGTGCAGTTTCTGTAGAAAAACGATTTGATCCTAAATGCTAGCACAGAAGCGAGGTCGGAAAGTAAACATGCAAAGTGGAAGCGAAAAGATAACACACAGATTGATGACGCTGTTCGATTTCCCTACTCCGCGGAGCCTCAAGAGGGAGAGAATCAAACCCTAGAATCCACTAAGTATGAACGAGTTACAGATCATGGATACAAGTAGTGACGAACTCAAGGTAACAGATCTAGGTCAAGCAACTCAGAAAAGACGGACAGACAAGGAGAGAATACAGAAGAGGAACATATACTCCCTTCACTTCGAAGAAGATCGAAGCCGGATGAGAGCAGGTGAAGACGACGCTAAGGCGGTTGGGAAACCAGGCCGGAGGCTCGTCTTCTTCCTCTTCAGTGTGAGATCTCCGTCGGCGGCGCTTGGGAACCTAGGGTTTCCTCTCTTCTCTCTCTCTTTCTCTTTACAGATGGAAGAACAGTGAATGAGCTCGCAATTAGGGTTTCGGAGAAAGAGGCCTCTTATAGGGAGCGTCTTAAGGCAAAACGCAGCGTTTGGAACAAAGCTAGCAAAGTGCCGTTGGAAGCTCTTCAGAGTTGGGCTAAGAGAAGTGGGCTGGGCTTCAACTGGATTGGGCCGACGTCTAAAGATGAAGCAACTTCATCTTTAATATCAATCCAACAATCCAGTAAGACTCCAACCAAGCTCACCAAGTGCCACTGGTTAGGCTCACTCGAGCCACCCTTGGTCCAATGTCTTGAGCCACCTGTGACCTAGTCCTAACCTTGAGCTTCTAGCCATTACATGTACATAATACTAATACATACATCTGGATTATAGACATTACAGTTTCAATGCATTTGGCCCAATCTCAGCCTTTGAAATTAATGAAGGGTTAGGATTAGTTTCAATTTTTTTTTAAAGAAGAAATTTACAAGGTTGGTTCCTTCCCCATTTTTAAGAAAGGTAAATACGGAGTACTTTTTAAGAAAGATAAGTACTATTTATTCACCAATAACTAGACCTGTCAAACGGCTCATTCCGGTCGGGTTCGGGTCGGGTCACTCCGAATCTCGGGTAAAACGGGTTCCGGGTTTTTCGGGTTGACTAGAACCCAGGTTTGACCGGGTTTCAGGCGGGTTCGGGTCGATTTCGGGTTTGTCAATTTTTTCTTCTTTAAATTAAAAAAATCACAATTTGATAATTTTGCGATAAATTTTAATTAAATATAAAAAAATTAATTATATTTAATTATAAATCAACCGGGTCAATCGGGTCAACGAGTAAATCGGGTCAAAATTACCGGATCAATCGGGTCACCGGGTCGAAACCCAGATTACCCGGAAAATTTCCGGGTTTTCGGGTTCGGATCGAAAAAAAATTCCGGTTCAAAATTTCCGGGTCTTGACCCAAAAAATTTCGGTGGGTCGGGTCGGGTCACCGGGTCGGGTTGTGTTTTGACAGGTCTACAAGTAACTACTGAGTTTGGATCATCTACAACACTATGTAAGACCTTGGGTGTAACACAAAATTATTTGTGTTATCTTTTAATGATAATTTTTTTTTAAAAAATTATATTTACATTGTATATATCAATTAAAATATATTTGTAAAAAAAATTAATACAAAATAATATTTTAAAAAATATTAAAATTAAAAGAGTCATTATGATAGAATATTAATTATAATAATTATTAAAATACCATTTTTGTAAGAAAAAAGATGCAGATATATATTATTAAACATGTACAATGTAAATTTAATTTTTATAATTTTTTTATCATTAAAAAATAACACAAATAATTTTGTGTTACACCCAAGGTCTTACATAGTGTTGTAGATGATCCAAACTCGTAACTACTTGATTTGAAATAAAAGAGCATGGAGTATTTCTGGGGGCTAAGCAATCCAGGAAAATTGGCTGCTACTCGTCTTCATCTGCAGTGACAATATAAACAGCAATCAGCAACAACAGTCCTGTATCAACGCACAATTTGTCCATACTAAAAAACAAGTATTTAAGCATATTTGGCATAAAACACCCCAGTACAAGGAAAGTGCCAATCACCCGCTTGTCTAACTATAAATCTATAATCAGTCAAGCTGTCAAGCATATCACATGAACCGGATGCAGTAAGACAGTAACTAAGTTTGACTCTTTGCACTTCAAACAAAGAGAAAGCAAGAACTATATTAACTTCCAAATCAGATCTTACAAGGTGACCAAATTCAATGAAACACGAAAATTAGTACATTAAAGTATATGCTAGAACACACTGCACATCCGGCCAAAGCTGAGTTAAGGGATGCGCAACCATGTTCCATGTCCTCCGTACGCAAGTAAATATACACTAACTGAACCGCACTTGCAGCTGCTTGATAGAAGCCAGCACCGCTCCAAGCTGCCCCATCACCAAGCTCTGATTGTTGATCTTGCTAATAAGATTTGCACAATCCATTTCTATAATCACGTGATCGATATCATATTCCAATGCAATCTGCATACCCCATAAAAATGCTTCCCCTCTTTATGGGTTTATGTCTGCATCGCTGTCTTTACTTGATTCAAATGCTGCACCTGAACCTAGTAAGTCTAGGAGGAGTAATAGACATATAATTGAAACTAGATGTGAGTTTAAGTTTGAGACAACTCTGATAGATGAACTCGTTGATGTGATTGAAAGTGATGTACCTCTTATTTATGTTCTTAAGTTAGAAGATGAACTTAGAACACATAAAGAGGTTATGAGTTCATCTTATGCTAGTTTCTTCTAAAAGATGCTATAGACATTGAATTGGAATCTATTATGTGTATCCCTTCTTGGGAACTAGTTGACTTGCCTAGAGATGTCAAAACCATTAAGTGTAAATGGATCCCTAATAGAAATTTTAGAACTGATGGTTCTATCATAAGGTTTAAGGCAAGACTAGTGGTTAAAAGATTCACACAAATATGAAATTGATTTCGTTAATGCATATTCTCAAATGACTATGATTGTCATTTACATTTATTATTTGCTTTAGCATTTAATTATAAATCAACAGTGCATCAATGGATGTCAAACTGTTTTTTAAATGACGATCTAGAGAAAGAGATATGTGGAACAGCCTACGGGCATGTGGTTCCAAGAAAAGAGAATTTTGTGTTCACTTAAGAAATCAATATATGGCTTTAACAAAACATATTTGAAATGTTATGAGAATGTGACCGAACTGTGTTGAAGTTTTCATTTTGTGTATGTAATGCATGTTTTATGCCAAGATGTGTTAAATTGGTTATGTGCCTTTATGCGGATTTGAGATGATATTTGGCACTAGCATGCACATGATAAATGAAACTAAAAATTTGTTTCCTCTCGCTTTGAAATGAAATATATGGGTGAAGTTGATGTGTTTCTAAGTGTTAAAGAAACTAGAAAAGATAAACTGTTTCATTCCGTTATGTAGAGAAATGTTGAGAAGATTTGGTAACTTTATCGTTATGCCAGTATGATCGAACATTCTTATTATGATGATGTTATAGCTCCACTAGTGGCTTTGTTTTGACATTATGTGGTGGTTCTATATTGTGAAAATCGTGAAAATTGTCATGTTTTCTAGATCGACTATGAAATATGCGATCATAGTTCTAGATTTAGCTAGACAAGAGATTGAGTGATTGAGAATGTTACTGGCTTTCCTATCTTTGTGGGGGGATGAAGCTCTATCTAATTCTCTACATTGTGACTCACATTTGCTTTTTTGTGTAGCTAATAGCAATACATAGAATGGCAAGAAGTGACACACGCGGATTTGACATGAAGCTTTGAGACAGCTGACTGCAAATGGTGTCATCGATTTGGAGAATGTGAGTCCCGAGAGGAACTTGATGGTCTGTTGACAAAAGGACGGAACATGAGACTAATCCTTGATTTGTCTAAGGGAATGAGACTCAAACCCATATGAGGAGAGATACACCACGTCTCATTCCCATGACAGGTGTATTGAGAAAGGTTGAGTCATGTACTCTTAATGAGTCCATAGCCTAGAGTTGGGTGGTCCTATTGAGAAGGACTTGATGGATTCACCGAATATGGAAGAGGATGAGCATAATGCTCTTAATGGTTCCATAGCCCTAATAAGGGTGGTCTATGTGAGATAGACTTGATGGAGCTACCTACGAGAGTGTGAAGGGGTTGGTCACCTTCTATGGAAGACTAGGGTGGTCTTTCTATAGCACTCTTCAGCACCCAAGGTATGAGATGACCACATACATATTTGAGGATCTTATCGCGAAATCACCAGGATCGTGGTGAAGGTATGTGCTGTTGAGGTCAACCCGCGAGTCTGGAAGTTCAAGATTCGTTCACTTCTATGACAAGCGAGGCACTCAGCTTCACTATGTGTTTGGTTCAAGACTTGTTCACCAACATTTAAGTGTCTTCTCCATAAAAACCAGCTCAGAACGTTGTTTTCAAAGTTGTTTTACAAAACCTACTTCCTCGCATTTGTGGGGGATTGTTGGATATAATGCTTGAATAAGGTTTTATAAGAGGTGTTATTTTCTGCAATATTATCCATATTTAAAATAAAAAGGGAAATAAGGGATTTTAACTGGTTTTGAGGGTTTTCCTCAACTAACTATGTTTTGGTGGGAGAGTGGGGGTGTTTTTCCAACACACGTTCCCATCATCATAAAAAGGAGCTTTTAGGTTTTAGAAGGACAGACGCACATCTTCTTCTTTCTCATATTCTCTTGAGAAAAGTTCTGAGTTCCTAGTTGATTCCATCTCTTCGATTGCGAGTGCACGCTTTTGAAGAGCGCTGTGTAACCTTGGGGGCGATGCCATGAAGCCGACTTGCACCGTGGTCGGGGCGAAATCGCTTCTAAGGCAGTGGGTTCGGATATATACCACGCCACAACCATTTGTGTTTTTGAGATGAGTTTTCTGTTTTGTTTTTCAATTAGTTTGATGAGTTTTGCGAATCAATTGATGGTTTTACTAACATCCACTTCCCTTTGTCTCCTCGACTACTGCATCACAGCTTATTTTTAACTAGCTTGCTCCCAACCTCCTCCATTTTGCCTCTGCTCTCCCATTCACACCCCTGATGTCATCTACCTCTTGATCTTGGCCTTCTCACATCCAATTCAAGAAACAAAAGGAGAAAAAAATTAATGACTATATAACAGATGTAGTGTGTTTAGGAAAACCAATTTCTTGAATGATTTAACATTGCAAAACAGGTTATTCAAATCAAAACTTCAACAAGGATTTAACTGTTAGAATCATTTCACTGTGTCTTAGATAAATATAATACATTATGTTGTTTAGTAGGAAATTAACTCCTTCATTAAGACAAGTGATCATCATGCAAGAAACATACATTCAGAACCAAATATGCATTTCCAGAATACCATTTCACATTGAGATTTGAGAATTAGTTTAAAGATTAATTTCTAAATAGAGATGAACTAAGTTTTTGAGCTTACGACAACATCAATCATAATATTAAAAATAAAAAATTAGAGGACATAAGATACAAAAGAACTTAATGGATAGCTAAACCAAGTTTTATGAAATCTAAACATTTTTCTTTTATAATTATTGGTTTTTTTTTGTCTTAGAATTGAGAGATACAAATGTAGGCTAAAGTCTTGTTGTGCCTACCATGTGTGATAAACCAAACTCAATTTGTAGCATTTGTATTTAATCTGCAACTTTGGGTCTATCCATGTATACTCAACAAATTTTACAACATTAGCCTATACAGGACTTGTGCTATTTTTTTTTACGGAATATACCTTTGAAGTCTGAAATTTATCTTCCTGCTATTGGTCATCTTCTTCATTTTAGTTCCATATCACCAAAATTTTTAGAGGTGCAAATTCTATGACAGCAGATTTCACGAGTAGTCAACACACTTTCGAATAGCAATTTGCATAATAAAGAAACCAAATACTCTTTTGATTCCATCCAATTCCAGAAATTCAATACAAAAACCTGTTATCAAATTCAAACCCATGAAATCGAAAAAATCCCTAAATGGTTGGAATGAGAGTTAAGGATCAATCTGTATCACACTCACACATACACCAACAGTAACTCACAAATGCAGAACACACACACTAAGGGAGAAACCAAAACACCACACACTTGCAACAATTGCCTCACACCTGATTCATTGAGAAACTGTCGACTACATACTCCACAAAGCATAACTGTAAACTCTAAGTAACTACCTCCACTTACCCACTAACATAACACCTAGGTAGTGGATCATAACTTGAAATAACTAACTTTAACATAACTAGACTTAAGCTGAACATAAACTAACTTGACATAAAGCTAACCATTACTAACTAGCTTAACCTTAGTCTAGGAATTTGATTACATTTTAACACCTCCCCTTAATTCAAATTCTCTTACTCCAATTTTCTCTAAGAAAAACATATGAATAACATAACTTAAGGACTTGGTGAACAAATCAGCATGTTGCTCATTTATTCCACAAAACTTAAGCTTCACCTTGTCTTCAGCTACCAGTCTCCTTATGAAATAATGCTGCACGTCTATGTGCTTTGTCCTGGCATGAAAGGCAGGATTCTTGGTCATGGCAATAGCCGATTTGTTATCACACCAAACCTGCACTGCTTCTGTGTGATCACATCCCAAGTCCAACAACAACTTCTTCAACCACAGAGCTTGCCTTACTGCTGCTCCAGCTGCCACATACTCAGCCCCAGATGATGACAAGGCCACAATGTCCTGTTTCTTTGAACTCCAAGTCACTGCCCCTGAGCCAAACCCAAACACTGAACCAGATGTACTTCTTCTGTCATCCAAGCAGCCTGCCCAATCACTATCAGTGTAACCCACCAACTTGAACTCCTTGACACTCTCGTACCATATGCCAAACTTTAGAGTTCCTGCCACATACCTTAGTATCCTCTTAGCAGCACCTAAGTGTTACTTTGTAGGATTGTGCATGTACCTCGAGACCACACTTACACTATAGGCTATATATCAGGCCTTGAGTGTGTAAGATAATTCAAGCCTCCAACAAGGCTTCTGTACACCTTCTGATCTGCTGGCTCAGTCCCATCACTCCTCTGCAGCTTCTCATTTGAATTCATGGGCGTTTGAGCCACATGACAGTCCTCCATTTTAAACTTCTTCAACATATCCCTTGCATATTTCTATTGACGCAGGAATATACCTTCCTTTCTTTGCTTCACTTCTATCCCAAGAAAGTACTGTAACAAATGCAGATCAGTCATTTCAAACTTGCACATCATGGCTTGCTTGAACTCTTCTAGCATATTTGGTGAGGAACTGAAATAAATTATGTCATCAACATATAAGCAGACCACAAGCCAGTCCTTCTTGTTCTTCTTTTTCACATACAAGGTGGGCTCATTCTCACTTCTTTCAAAGCCATTCCCCAAGAAGAACTCATCAATCTTACTATACCAAGCTCTTGGAGCTTGTTTCAAGCCATAGAGTGCCTTTTTCAGCCTGTATACCTTCCCCTCCTCACCAGATTTGACAAAACCTTGAGGGTGTTCAACAAATACCTCTTCGTGCGATTCACCATTGAGAAAAGCAGATTTGACATCCAACTGAAAAATAGGCAAACCCCACTGTGCTGCTAGAGCTAATACCACTCTGACTGTTTCAAGTCTGGCTACTGGTGAGAAAGTTTCTTCAAAATCCACTCCCTCTTGTTGTGCATACCCCTTTGCTACCAATCTTGCCTTGTGCTTCTGAACACTCCCATCTATGTTATACTTGGTTCTAAAGACCCATTTCAAGCCTATCAAATTCTTATCCAGAGGTAAGCTAACCAGCTCCCAAGTATCATTCTTCTGTATCCACCTCATCTCCTCATTCATTGCCAATTGCCACTGCTTTTCAGTCTTAGCATCTTCATAACCTTCTGGATCAGATGCAAGCAAAGCAAATTCACATCTCACACTTCTATCATAGACGTCTGCCAATGATCTGAACTTTCTAGGAGGGGACTCATCTGATGAACTTGAAGGAGATGAGTAATGACTGCTTGAAGAACTTGACTGGTGTACTGGAGTTGCTGGTGAGCCCGGACTGTGATCTTCATCATCACTCATACTTTCAGTCTCAGACTCAGTGCTTGAACCATTCACAACCATAGGCTTGCTTGCACTGGAGTTAGCTGTATCACTTTTCCACTGCCATTCACTTTTTTTTATCAAAAACCACATTCCTACTTATGACAATCTTGCCACTTGTAGGATTATACAGTTTATATGCTTTGGACTGTAAAGCATATCCTAAGAACATTTTTCAGCTTTATCATCGAGCTTCTGTCTCAAATTCATTAGTGCATATGCAATACATCCAAACACTCTCAGATGACTCACTCCTGGCTTCTCTCCTCTCCACACTTCATGTGGAGTCATGTCCTGCACATCTTTAGTTGGTGAGATGTTCAACAAATACACAGTTGTTGCTACAGCTTCACACAAAAATGTATTAGGAACATTCTTTGCTTTCATTATGCTCCTTGCCATCTCTACCACTATTAGGTTCTTTCTTTCAGCCACTCCATTTTGCTCAGGAGTGTAGGGTGCAATCATCTCTCTTCTGATTCCATGCTCATCACAGAAATCACAAAATTCAGTTGAAAGGAACTCTCCACCTCTGTCTATTCTCAGTGCCTTCACTTTCTTTCCCAACTGATTTTCAACAAACACCTTGAACTTCTTAAAGTTCACAAAGGCCTCTGACTTGAGCCTTAAAAAGGACACCCAGCTTAGCCTACTGAAGTCATCTGTAATGAGGAGAAAATATTTGCTTCCTCCCATTGACTCAACCTGCATAGGACCACAGAGATCTGCATGAAGTAGCTCAAGGCACTCACTTGCTCTCCAAGCCGAGCCACTAGGAAAGGAGCCTTTGAACTGCTTTCCATAGACACATCCTTCACAGAACTCTAGATCCTCAATCTTAGGCAAACCATGAACCATGTCCTTGGTACTCAACATCCTCATACTTCTTGGTGAGACTTCTGAGCACCTTACTCACAACCTTCTCAGTGCTCACCTCCTCACCGTAAGTTCTCATATGATTCACCAAACCTGACAAACGAGACAAGAAAGTTTGAACTGTTTCTTTCTCCTGCATATTCAAGGTCTCAAAATCTTTTCTGAGAGCTTGAAGCTTCACATTTATCACCTTCTTGTCACCCATATACTCTTGCTTGAGAACTTCCCATGGTTGGCGAGAGGTTGTTGATGCTGCAATTCTTTGAAAGACTTCATCATCTAAGGCCGACTGAATCATGAACAAGGCCTTAGAGTCTTTCTTTCTCTTCTCCCTTAACTGCTGGTCTGGTTCTGGAGGATCTGCATCCTCGAATCCTTGATCCACAAGGCTCCAAATCTCTTGAGATTTGAAGAGGGTAGTCATCTTTAGACTCCAAAAGTGATAATTGATCCCTTTGAACATTGGAAATTGTGGATTGCCAACATTTCCACTCCCATTGTTCTGCATTTTGAGCAAGAAACAATGAAATGTTCACACTTGTGTTTCCCTTTGTGTTTATGACCTTACACCACTCTTTCCCTGGACAGAACCCGATTGCAAACTCTTGTTTGCTCTGATACCAATTGTTGGAATGAGAGTTAAGGATCAATCTGTATCACACTCACACATACACCAGCAATAACTCACAAATGCAGAACACACACACTAAGGGAGAAACCAAAACACCACAGACTTGCAACATTTGCCTCACACCTGATTCATTGAGAAATTGTCGACTACATACTCCACAAAGCATAACTGTAAACTCTAAGTAACTACCTCCACTTACCCACTAACATAACACCTAGGTAGTGGATCATAACTTGAAATAACTAACTTTAACATAACTAGACTTAAGCTGAACATAAACTAACTTGACATAAAGCTAACCATTACTAACTAGCTTAACCTTAGTCTAGGAATTTGATTACATTTTAACATGAATTCGACATAAGAAACCTGTTCTGAACTCCATCGATAAATTCGACCACAAATCGTGAATTTCCCAACCGATTGATAAACTCTAATTTTCTAAGACCCATGAAACCCAAAAATCCCTAAATTTCACCTATGAATCCATTCGAATTCACAAATTCAACCACAAATTGCGAATTTTCAAACCCATAAACCCTATTTTTTCTCAAAACCTCCCAAAATAATGGGTGAACATACCTATTGTCGGCATCTTCCCTCGCGCAACACACCAACACCGGCGCCGCCGTCTGGCTGTCTTTAGTAGTCGAGTCATCGCCATAAGAATGGGGAAGGAAGATACTCTTCAGTCTTCACTAGTCGAGTGGTCTTGCTGTGTTTTGTAAAATTGCTTGATTTATTTTTAATGTAGAATCATCTTAGCCGTTCATTAATTTCAATGGCTGAGATTGGGCCAAATGCACAGTACAGTTTCAATTGAAACTGTACCCCGAATCCGAGTTATCTACTGTCTGTATAACTCCCTTACTTGCTGCTTTTAACTAAAACCTCTGGGCGAATCTAGCCCGTTTATTTGCGTTTTTAAAAAATTCCGGACGGTCCAGATCCTTTACTATAACTCCCTTACTTGCTGCTTTTATTTGAATTTTTTTGTTTAGGGGGTCGTTTTAGTCAATTCATCTAATTCGCTCAATCCTCTCCCCCTCTCCGTGTCTACTGTCCTTCCCCGAACCCCTCTCTCTCTCTCTCTCTCTCTCTCTCATTTTGCAGGTCGTCCTCCGAACACCGTCACTCGTCGGAGCCTTCGCTGCCACCGGTTATACCATCGTTTCCAGGTCTTTGTTCGTTCTTCCTCCACTTGAATTTCTGCTTCGATAATCGCCATTGTCGTGTCCAAGCACCTGATCAGTTGCCTCCTCTCTTTCTTCTGTTCTCCCCTCCCTCCAACTCGTTGCCGTCATCGTGGTTAATCAGCTGATCCTAAGTGGTTGAAGCTTCGGTCGAGTGGAATCAGCAAACTTGAGATCTTCATCAGGTGAAAGAAATTTCCCATGTTTGATTCCATATTTTCAATTTCTCTTTAGATTTTGCAAATTTTCTCTTAATTGGGATTCGGAGGTGAAATGATTTACTGATTGAATTCGAATCCCCGTGCAGTTCAGAACTTCAGATTGCTAAATTAGGGTTTTATGTTTTTGGATTGGGGATATGAATGACTAAGAATTTTGAAATTAGGGTTAATTTGTTTTGAGTGAAGAACAATAAAATTATGAAACTTAGGTTTGGAATTTTGATTCGGGAATTTTGTTTTTGGATTTGGGTAATGGTCTCTCAGGGTTTAAGGCTTAGAAATTAGATTGAGACATTTTTTTTTGCCCAGGAATCGACCTATTGAATGTCTGTGTACAAGTTAGAGGCACAAAGTTATTGTAGCTTCCCAGTAAATTAAAGTGAAACTGGTAGAGGTATTGAGATTTCAATTTTGCGGTTGCGTAATCCTAATGCTTTGCAAGTTTTCCTATGCTGAACTTTATTAATCATGGCTATTTGTTTATTCTCAAAGTGAGTCTCTATATACCAAACTGCAATTTTATGCTGATATCTATGTCAACACTTATGAGCAGATATTTTAATTGACTGTTGTTGTATATGAAATTCCATTCCTTGTTGATTTACTGATTGCAGTTGCTTCGTGAGATAAAACATGAGAATGTTGTCAAGCTTGCAAACGTGCACATTAATCACGTTGACATGTCATTGTATCTAGCCTTCGATTACACCGGGCATGACATGATCTATATGTAAGTGTCAGCTCTGTTGAGGTTTAGTTTTATTCTGAATATTTGGGTCACTGAATTTACCTTTTCTTTAAGCTTTTTCGTCAAAATCTGTTTCAAATTTGACATTAATGCCTGATATTGATTCCATCTTTTTTCTACTTATGTGACATTTGGTCATTTGAAGGAAATAATAAGGCACCATAGATAAAAGGTGAACCAACCTCTCAACCAATATACACTCAAGTCCTTACTTTGGCAGCTACTTAACGGGTTGAATTATTTCCGTAGGTATGTTGACTCTTTTTCTAAAAGTCATATTTTTTGTTTCCATCGAGAAGCCATTGTAAGACTGTAGTATTAGTAAGGTGCACGTGCGGGCTTGCACACGGAGGGATTCATGAAATGGGGAAACAGTTTTAAAAGCTGAGTCTTCTTTGTTAGATAGACAACATAACCTTCCAAGATCGATAAAGATTCCAAACAAGCATCATGCCGAACATAGGTTATGTTTGACAACAAGCTTTTTAAGGAGGGAGATTATCTTGTCTTGGTGATAGAGAAAAGCACTTGGAAGATTTAAGTTTAATCTTCTATTCGTGCTTAATCTACCACTTCAGATTGTTGTCCAAATAAGTCTGTATGTAGTGTTAACAGTTGGTGGCTTTTCATATATCTGAGGGTTGAAGCGATTAGCTAGCATTCTTTATACTTAAACCATCATTATACATTTAAGCTAGCAAGCCACGTGTTTAAACAACTTTGATTATCTTTTCTTGCCAGCCATAGAAGCTTTTGGCTTGTGGGTCTTTATTTTTGCATTATCCCATGCACCCATGTAAGCAAAAGCCACAATGGTTTTTCTTTCTTGGATGCATATCAGTATATGCATCAATGTTGCTGCTTTTGTTCAAGAGATTCAAGAAACCAAGGCCATCTTGTTCCTAGCCCGTGAAATTTGGTATTAAATGATTCTCTCTAGGAGCATGTCTATAGGACCTGTAGAATCTACCTTTATTCAGTTATTCCAAGTATGTCTTTGTGACGAGCACTTCATGTTTTATCAACAATTAATGGAAACTCATTGACACAAGGAATTTCAGCTCTTAAAAGACGAGTTATAGTCTTATGGAGGGATCTCTTCCCTCTTGTAAATATTGGGCTTCTGGGACTTAATTAGGATTGATGTGTACTGTTGCATGTCTTCTGGTTCGTTGTGTTAAAAATTTATGATCTTGTAAATATCTGAAAAAGCAGGTTATTTCTTCTTGGGTTGGAGAAATATGGAAAAGGCAATTGGAGAAGCATATCCTGGAACTTTGTTCTAATGAGAAGGCCCACACAAGTAGCAAGCCATGCTCAAAAGTATTTCATCAGGATGAACTCGAATGAACAAAGATCGGAGGCGATCGAGCATCCACAACATCACCAGCGTCAATAATTAACTCTTGGCTTCCCAGGGACCCATCACGGGTCAGAACAACAACGCTACTGCGGCCACAGGAGGACCTTCGGGCAAGCTCAACAAGGCGCAGCCGTCCCATCCTCCCACTGGCCCTCCAGGAGTTGCTGTCTACGGAGCTCCGACCATTGGACAGCCGATGGGTGGGCCCTTGGTATCGGCTGTTGGCACTCTGGTGAATCTATCGGTCCCACCACCTATGACCCTTGGTATCTATAGAGGTTGGATTTAATTTTCGACAATTGCTTTGTTATCCCTTATGATTGTTCATTATTTCTTACATTACTTCTCTTTTTTTTTTTATGATGAGTTCTGTAACTCTGTTGTATTGTGTGGTATTTGAAGGATAGTAGTCTTAGTTTTAAGAAGTCGCAAAACTAGGGTTGGGTTTTCGAGTCCCCGTTTAGTCCATATCCTCATTAGCTTCTTTTACTGATGAGAGGGATAATTCTTCATACTAATAGTAACGTATTTACCCGTAGGCTGCAATTTTTTTTTTGCAAATGATAAAAATTACAACCATCTCAGGAGCCTTCAAACAGAATATGTAGGGCTTTTAATACTTCTTTTAGCAGAAACGTGTATATTTATTTATTTCTACAATCCAAATAACATCACATAGGTCTAACAGATAAGAGAACCCTCAAAACGGCTCATCTTCAGCATTCTGGTTTGGGTAGACCGTTATAATTCAGATGGATCTTTCCTTCTTCGTGTCTTTGTTTATTCGAAAGCATCAATTACCTCAAGGAAGGGAAACTCCCAGAAGACAAGAATAATATACACATAGAATAGATGTTTATGGATAGACAGACATTTTTTTGCAAAAGTATCCTATGAGCTGGGGTTGTGAAGGGATAATTTTCTTTTGAGACTTCGGTTCGACTAAGCATTCTATTTTTTATTGAGTATGGATCTATTTAATGTTATTTTTAGGTCTATTACTACAGCTACTGGTGTCTCTACATATTCTTAATCCTATTCAGTCCGTCATGTTCAGCCTTCTATGGGATTATAGGTATGTGTAATCTGGTAGTTGCCCCTATGCGTTTGCCTTTTGCCTCGCAGTGCAAGTATTGTGCTGCTACTAAATTTTTTGTTTTAATGCCCTACATAGAGTTACAACCTGGCTTATACAATTTATTTACCCAACCTGATTTGGAAAAATACTCAATGCTCTTATCGTTTTTTTACAAAATCTTTTGACTATGGATGGCCATCCTAATTTACTTTTTTCTTCCCGATTCCTCATCGTTTTCGATGTCCTTCATTCTCAGCCTTCTGTTCTTGTATTATGCCTTTAGTTCAAGGTTCGTCATTCTGTTTTCATTGTCTCTTTTAGAGTTTTAGGGGAGGATGATACACATACACTTGGTGTATGCTGGTGTATCTTTTTTCCAAGTGTAATTTTTTTTAAAATTTATCCACTACTTTTTAAATTGTAAAAATTATCCCTAAAAATTTCCTTTAACACTCTATTATACCCATATTATAAAGAATAAACCCTAAAAATATCAATAGTCACTAATTATACCCTAAATTTTAAAGGATGAACCCTAGAAATATAAATTTTGGAAGAAAAAAAATTGGTGTATCCATACACTTGGTGTATGGGTAGGCTTTTCCAGTTTTAGGTGTCTTCTTATTTCGTTTACCAACTGATCCTTTGTTTCGTCCAATTAAATTCAACCACTCATTTTCTTGCATCCGGAATTGAAATAAAGATGTGTTCCTCTTAGGTAGTCTCCACTAAATTTGGTGTTTGTATAGGCTTTTATCTGTAGGTTTATCTTGTGATCCATATGGCCCTTTATTTCCTTCAATTAAATTGTCTGATTCTTTTTCTTATACCTAGAAGTCCAATAAATGGATGTAAATATGTAATATAAGAACTACATTGACACTCGTTATTTGTATTGTACGTGATATTCACACCTGGATTTTCATTACTTGCTCTTCATTGTTGTTTTATTTCCTTTTCAATAGTGTTTGGAAACAGTTTTCCCATCTTATCAGACTCGTGGTGGCACCTCGAAAAGGCATTGTTAGAACCACCGCTGTCACCTGAATAAATGTCGACCCTGGCATGAAGTGAAGCATCTTTAACCATAGTCATTACGTACTGATGTTACAAGCCTTTTTTTCCAATGATTTGTTAGACCTCAACTGAACTCTAAGCTGTTTTCCAATTTTCCTTGATTAGAGAGAATAAACAAAAATTAATTAGTGTGTTTTCAAGCATTGGTTGGTAATCTAAATTGGCATCCCAACATAGAGGAATCGACGAAACTTAGGGATGTTTACTAGAGCAAAATCAAGGGGCTAGAGCTTGGAAGAGATGTGTTATTTTTTGTAATGAAGTTATTAGCTTCGTTTGATTCGGGTACATGATACGATATGGTTAAACCACGTGAGTTTTGAGGACTTGTATAGCGAATTAGCAGTTGCATTTGTGAGTTTTGGGGACTTGTATAGCAAATTAGTAGTTGCATTTGTTATTTATTACGTGTCAGTTTTCAATCATATTTTTGTTGATTTATTTTAAACAAAATCCCATTGAAACGCCTAAAACCAAATCCGTCACACATCCGGGCTCGTGCGCATCGCGCGCGTCTTATACCTAGTAAGGGAAAGGGAGTAGTGTGAACCATTTTGGAATGGCTCACTGGAAAGGACTTGTGGGTCGTACCCATAGGTCCTCAGTTCGAACCCTGGAATGACCGCTCTTTATTAACCAATTCAAGGAAAGGGACTAGTGTCCACGAAATTACTTATATATATACTCCCTCCATTCCATATCACATGGGCGTACCATATATTATTGAATATTTTGAAACAACCCTATTGTTGGGATCCCACCATTTGTCCTACATTGGTTTGTTGAGTACGTGAAAATAAAGATAAAAAATAAGATGGTACACAATTAATGACTTAAAGTTGATAGCAAATAGCAACTTTGAGAAGCAAGGCAAAGAGAGCGGGTGGGTTGGAGAAGAAGGGACAGTGATCAGTGTCGATGTCGTAGACTTGCGAGGGTGGCCACCGCTGTATCATCCCCTCCTGCAGCTCTGGCTTGAGCGTGTGGTCATGACGCGTCTTGATGTAAACTCTCGGCACCCTTTCCCAATCGTCCTCGTCTATTGCAAACTTGGCATTGTTCATTGCTCGAATCGGACATGGTCTTAACAGCATCCTTGACAAGCTCACATCCTACAATACATTCAATTCAAACAAAGCCTTCATCGATCTTAAGTAATTAGGAACGTAGGTAGGTAAGGTAAGTACGTACCTCAAAGGGGGTCATGTTATAGAAGATTTGGGAAAGGTAGTCCTCCTTGAGGAGGACGCTGGTTGGAGGTTCATCAACTCCTGATCCGTATCCATACACGTATACTTCTCCGTATTCCGATAAATCGGGTGTACCCTAATTTGTTTAAAATTAACATTAACAATTACTAACAATAACAATGATGGTTTTCATTATTTCATATATTAGAGTAGAGCTTAATTTTAATTAATTAATTAATTCAAGATTGCACAAACAAGAAATTAAAATAAAGAAAGCATAAACTATCCAAATGGACTGACGCTTCTAATTTCTTAATCCGACCCTAACTAAAGGTATTAATTCACCGGAAAGTATGGATCTAATCGACTTAAATAAAGAATAATCACCTCAATTAATTACACTATATGTAGGTTGCTTGTAATTAATTTCTTAATCCAACCCTAGACTTCACCGGCCGGAAAGTAGCTAGGGATCTAGCTAGCAGCGTGCTTAAAGTAATTAAATATAAAATTGGCCTCAATGACATCTACTAGTCACGAAGAGGTTAGATGGTTTTATTGAGATGGAAAGAGACTAAAAAGCCTTAATATATATCAAAATTAGAAACTAAATCAAGCTTAATATAAAAAAGCTAGTGAACTAATTTTTCTATTTTGTTGTAATGCTATGTGTTTATTTCCCTATGTCTTGCTTTCATATATGGTTGCATGTAATATTGTTATGTGTTTGTATCATGTAAGTGTGTATGATGAATGTACATATAACGTATATATTATATGCTAATGTATACATGGATGCACGGTTGTAGTTAGACCTGACTGAGTCGTATTGAGTCGAGTTATCGACTTGATCCTCTACGGGTCTAATGGACAATAGTTGTGTTATAGTGTATAACCTATGGTGTATATATATATATATATATACACCCCAGTTCAAGTGAAGCGCTGCGTTTTGGCCTTGGCTTCGCTTGAGACCTGGTGACCTAGCTATTGAAGCTCGCTTCCTGCTTCTGGAGAACTTAGATCAGCTCTCTCTCTCCTTCGTCTCTTCACAAAAGCTCTCAAAGGATTTCTAGGGTTTGTTCCTGGCTCCTCTCGACGATTGTGAAGGCGAAGGCATTGGTTGATCTCGACGATCTCCTGGTGGTGGCGCAGCTTAGCTTGCTGGCTTGGTTGCTGCTTCTCTCACGTCTGCAGATCTAGGGTTTGGGAGTATCGAAGCGTTCTTCGATCTCTGGTTATCCCACACAGGGGGATCTTCTTCTCTCTATATCTCCGAGGCTCATACATGCTAGATCTAGGGTTTATCTTTGCATTGCTTGATTGTAACCCTCTATTGAACATTTACTTAGTGGATTCGGCCGATTCTTGAGGCCCCGAGGACGTAGGCATATTTTGCCGAACCTCGTAAACTCTGGTGTTCTTTCTTGCATGTTCTGTTTGAGTTCCTCGTTCTTTATCACTCGCTTCTGCCCAATCGTTTTCGTTATCTCGAATCTCGGTTTTCAACACTATTACTAATTGATTTTTAATTTGACGAGATCTCATCAAACTTATATACTGGTCGGATATCGTGTATATATGTGCTCTCAAATGGCAAAACCAAATGACCAAACTCTCTAACTAAAAGGTAAAAAGAGAATGAGATATTAAAATGTTATTTGAAGTGCAAGCTAAAAGAGAATGAGTAGAGTATTAGGTGTACTTACATGTTTGACATCAAGAGGGGTTTGGAAGCCAAAAGGGAGCATGGTGGCTCCCACAAACACGGCCGCCCTTATCTTCTTCGGGAACTTATGTATTATCTGCGTCACACTATGCCCCCCTGCACTATGCCCCACTATTATCACCTGTATTTTTTAAAATTATTTTCCATCAACATTTTTCATTTATATTGCTCTATAACGCACAAAAATGGCGATGGGTGGTGTAAGAGTGGGTGAATCGGATGATATGGATCACTCTGGTAGTAGTAAAAGTGCAGTTTATGTAGCAACGTTTATGTCAAGTATGGGTAATAGATGGGTACGTATTAGGCTAATGGTATAAATACTCATTATGTGTGTAATTGGAAAGGCAAGTAATGAATAATCAAAGTCTACTCTCTCTTCTTCAATCTATCTTCCTAAAAGTCTTCTTCGTCTCCGTCTTTACTTTGAACTCTATCTCCTCAATCCCCTTTCTTTCATCTTCCCCAACTTCAACCCTAAATCTACCCGAATCATCTCAGGACATAACAACTTAGTCTTTAATTTGAGTGACAAATCTTTGCCGAATAATTCGATACAAATCGAGATTTGTTCTTAATTGTTCTCGCTGAATCCAAAATCACACATATATATATATGTATATATAGAAATAGAAAGAGAAAAATCTGAAAAAGATGGAACCTTTTGATGAATCGACAAGGAGGCCATGAAATCGAGGAGGGGTTTGTTATACTCATCGAAGGTGGATATGGAGTCGGCGTCCGCAGGATGAATACCGGAGGCAGCGAGGTCGAGGCAGGTGACGTGGTGGCCGACGCTCTCCAACAGGCACCGGAGCTTGTACCAGCACCATGCTCCGTGGCACACCCCGTGGACGAGGACGAAGTGCGTCGTCGATGGCATTTTCTTCATTTCCTCTGTTTGATTTTCCATGTGCTTTTAGTTGACAGTTCTCACGGCTGGGGAATGGACCAAATGGATTTAATGGAGGAAGAGGATTCTCTTTAAGGGAATGCTTGCGGGAGTGCGGATTGTTAATGTAAACGATCGAAGATCAAGCTGCAATCGTCCTTAGCTTGATCTACACGAAGCCAAGTTCAGCTTCGCTATGGAATGTGGAAAGAGAGCATTTTTGGAGTTTTCTGTTGTATTAATTCCGCAGATGAAGCAATGTAAAGCTAAAGATATTTATACTAAGCTATGCTCTACCACCTAGTGCACATTAGCTGCTAACCCAAGCACCCTACTAACATAAGCCTAAAATATCTAACAAAGCACCCAACTTACAATACTATATACCAACTAAGTATCCTCTATAGTTAATATACTCACGACGATTCTCACAAAAGCTTCCATAAATCGAACAAATTAAGAAAATCGCCCAAATTTTTGGTTTTCTTTTCAAAAAAATACATTATGTTTTTTTTTTTAAATTTTGTTTCACCATGAATTTGAGAACTTAACAATTAAATTAGCCATATCTAAATATATAATTGAATGACGGATATTTGTAAATAGACGAGGAATCCACTCTTGGACGATGATATTAATTTTGGTTTATTAGAAGTTTGCTTGAATGCTCATTGGCTCGTCAGTAATTCAACCTATCAATTCAGCAAGGCAATCTGCAGCTTTGCAAGGACGGAAAAGGATTAGGAGTTCAGAGTTACTCCTTGTTTGAAGAAAGATCAACAGAAGAAATTGAGATAAAAAATGATCAAGAACAACAAATTGGAATGACTCCATTGATAGAGAAAAGAGAGTTTTTGGTTTTGTGTTACAACTGAACTGTCGACAAAGAGAGGGAAATTGAACCTTTATCAAGCTGTGTACAACAGCTTCTAACAACCTCACCAACTGATCTCCCAAGTGAAATTATCAAAATACCCTTCTGTCCACATACTCTATACACCCCCCTCAAGATGGACAGACATTGGGCACCAAGAGGCCAAGCTTGACACAGAGAAATTGATGCTGAGCAGCACCTAGAGCCTTAGTTAGAATGTCAGCAGTTTGGAGAGAAGAGGAGACATGCTTTGTGTAGATGAAGCCCTCATCAATCATATCTCGAATGAAGTGGCAGTCAACACGAATGTGCTTAGTACGCTCATGGAATACTGGATTGGCAGCCAGGTGTTGAGCTGCTTTGTTATCACAGTGCAAGGCAATGGGCAATGGAACAGGAATATGTAGATCATCCATTACACCAGTGATCCACACCAATTCACTAGCTGCAGCTGACATGCTTCTATACTCACTCTCTGTAGAGGACTTGGAGACTACCTTCTGCTTTTTGGTCTTCCAAGACACAAGAGAGTCCCCAAGGAATACACAGTAACCAGAAATAGATCTAGCAGAGAATGCACAGCTTGCCCAATCAGCATCACTGTAGGGTTGAATAAGTGGCAATGCTTTGGAAGAATATGAAAGGGAGAGATTAAAACTCCCTTTAAGGTACCTGAGAAGGTAAACTGCAGCATTCCAATGTGGGACTAGAGGCTGCTTAAGGAACTGGCTCAATTGCTGGACAGTATAAGAAATGTCTGGTCTTGTTAAAGTAAGATATAAGAGACGACCAACTAACCTTCTATATTTTTCTGGATGCTCAAAAGGATCACCAATGACAGTGGATAGTCTCACACTGTGTTGCATAGGAAACAAAGAAGGTTTACAGTTGAGCATGCCTGCATCTTTTAGAATGTCCAAAATATACTTTCTTTGATTCAGAATAATCCCAGCTAAGGATCTAGCAATTTCCATGCCCAAAAAATAACGTGCAAGACCCAAATCTTTTATGGTAAAGGTTGAGTGAAGGGCAGACTTAGTAGATGCAATTTCAGAAGAAGAATCACCCATGATGAGCATATCATCTACATAGACTAGAGCCACTGTTATGCACTTGTCTGAGAATTTTGTGAAAATAGAGTAATCATTTTTGGATTGTATGAAACCAAGGCTGAGAAGGAATTTTGTTAGCTCTACATTCCACTGTCTGCTTGCTTGCTTCAAACCATATAAGGATCTAGTTAGGTGACATACCTTTCCCTTAGGAATGTCAAGACCAGGAGGGGGAGTCATGTACACCTCCTCATCCAAATAACCATGCAAAAATGCATTGTTAACATCTAGTTGATGAAGATTCCAACCCTTAATAGCAGCAAGAGCAAGTAATAAACGCATAGTAGCCAGCTTAGCTATTGGAGAGAATGTATGTTTGTAATCCTTATCCTTGACTTGGTTGTAACCTTTAGCCACTAGCCTGGCTTTATGTCTCTCTATAGTACCATCATGCCTGTACTTTACTTTAAACACCCAACGAGAACCAATGGCCTTTTTATTGGGTGGGAGATCAGTGATGTGCCAAGTATTGTTCCTAGTAAAAGCATCAAGTTCTAACTGCATTGCCAATTCCCATTCAGGATGCCCTTTAGCTTGATCATAGCTGTGTGGCTCAAAAGTGCTGAATACACTGTATAGAGAGTGTGTGTAGGAAGGAGAGAGATGGGCCAGATCCTGTTGAGACAGTACTAAAGAGACCTGACTGAAGGAAAAGGAGGAGCTCAAAGAATCAGAAGGATTTCTCGAAGGTAACTTGCCAAATACAAAATCCTGCAATATAGATGGCCTAAGAATAGCTCTCTTGCCCAGAGGGGCAGCTGGCCTAAGAACCTCTTCATGATTCTTAGTAGGGGGGGCCATTATGAACACTCTCTGCAGAGATAGAGTCAGCCACATCAGGAGGATGCAACATGGTGTTTTGTGAGGGAACCAAATGAGCAGGAGAAGAGGTACTGAGAGCACTGTCACCACCAACCTGTGTAGGAGGGACTAGAGAAGGTAACTGATCAGAAGAGAATAGTGGGAAATCATCAGCAACTGGATTGACCATAGGGAGTAGTGAGGGAATCAACTGAGATGGCTGTGAGAGCTTGTATGGGAATACATTATCCCTGAAGACCACATGTCTAGCAACAAGGATTTTCTTCTGATTTAAGTCAAACAATTTGAAGGCCTTTTGACCAGGGGGATAACCCAAGAAAATGCATCTCTTGGCAGTAGTATCCAACTTGTCTCTATGAGACTTGTCAAGTAAAGCATATCACAGGGAGCCAACAACATGAAGATTATCAAAGGAGGGAGGGTGTTTGTACAGCAACTCATAAGGAGATTTCCAAGTTAACACAGCAGTAGCACTAAGAACACACTCTCTCCAAAACTGAATAGGAAGACCAGAGTGGAACCTGATAGCTCTGACAGTTTCAACAAGATGTCTATGTTTTCTTTCAACTCTAGCATTCTGCTCAGGCACCCCAGGAGCAGATTTTTGATGCAAAATGTCTTTCCTAGCAAATAACTCTTGACATCTAGACTGTGTAAATTCAGTTCCATTATCTGATCTGATAATTTTCACTTGCAAACCAAACTGAGTCTCAACCATAGAGATAAAGGACTGTATCAATTTAAACACTTGCAGCTTATCTCGAATCAAGAAAACCCAAGTAGCACGACTATAGTCATCCAAAACAGTTAGGAAATATTTGGCACCACAAAGGGAGGGAACCTTATAAGGTCCCCAAAGGTCCATATGAACCAACTGAAAAAGAGACTGAGCAATAGATTCACTTCTAGAAAAGGGAAGCTTGTGAGCCTTAGTCATATCACAAGCATCACACACAAAATCATTCAAATCTAAATCCTTACAAATCAACATATGTTTCAGCTTGGAAACAGATAAATGCCCCAGTTTAGCATGCATTTCATGAACTAGAGAATAATTGCAGTTATTAGAAGAAGCTTGACTAACAGAAGCAGAAACACTGGCCTTAAGCTTGTATAGTCCACCTTGCTCATGACCCTTAGCCACCACGACCTTAGTTGTAAGGTCCTGTAATAAGCATTGAACAACATCAAAACTGAATCTCAAACCACTGTCACAGAGAATTTTAGAGACTGATAATAAGTTATGTCTAAATTCTGGGACAAATAACACATTCTCAAGTTTCAAATTAGCAGCAATCAACACTGGGCCAACAAACTTGACTGTCTTAGCAGTCCCATCAGGCAATCCCAACTGAATATCCTTGTCCAAAGGATGCAAATCAACAAAAATAGACTTATCAAATGGCAATATGATCTGTAGCTCCCGAATCAATTATCCAAGTAAAGGAATCAGATTTATCAACACCAATTAAGAAAGAAGTACAAAGAGTACCTGCAAAATGAACAATGGCTGAGTTGGCCATTTCAGTTCCATACCCTTCTGCAGGTGCTTTACCTTTCATCATTTTCACAATTTCCTGAAAGATTGCATTCACCATTTTTGGATCAGGCTTAGACACACTCCCTTCCTGATCCAAAGGACAATCAACTTGTACTCCATCAACTTGAGCAGCAATTCTGGTGCCTCCCTAAGCTTTGGGGCCTTGGTACCATTCAGGATATCCATGCAGCTTAAAACAGTAGTCTCTAGTGTGACCATCTTCATTGCAAAAGTCACAATGCCTATCATACCTAGGCTTTTTAAAATCTCTTCTACTTTGATCACCTGTCTTGGACTGATCAGGAGATCTGTACTGCACAAATTTCCCTCCAGATTGGGAACTAGAATTGCCAGAAGTATTAAAATTGTTTCTGGCTGCAGCAAGGGCATTAGTATCCATAGAGGGAGCATTAGTTATCCCTTTCTGTCTCTCCACATGAGTAGCCATTTGAAAGGCTTTGTTCAGACTAGGTAGAGGTTCCTTAGACAACACTGAAGTTCTGAAACTCTCATATGCATCATTTAAACCCATGAGAAACTGCATAACTTGAGCTTTGGAATCTCGTTCCACAACTTTCTTTAAGATGCCACAACTACACTGATTCATAGCACCACAATCACAGCGAGGCAAACCATCAATCATCCTCAATTCATCCCAAATCTTTTTCAGCTTATTGTAATACAAAGACACACTTGAATTCTTCTGTTTCAGATTACACAATTCTCTGTGTAACTGAAAAATAAGAGCATCATTGGTCTCAGAAAAACGCTCCTTAATTTCCTCCCAAAGTTCTTTCGAAGATTGAACATACATGAGGCTCTCACCAATTTCACTAGTGATGGAATTAATAATCCAACACCACACCATATAGTCAGCTCTAATCCACTTTTCATAATACTCACTTTCCTCACTAGGTTTGACACAACTACCGGTTATGAACCCTAGCTTAGCCTTCGCACCAAGTGCCATACGCATTCCACGACTCCAACTGGCAAAATTTAAGCCATTAAAAGGAGTTCCAACTAGCTGCATACCTGGATGGTCACTGTTCGATAGGAATAGGGGATTGCAGTGTATGTTCCCCAAATTCTGCACCTGAAAATCACCAAAACGAACTCCATGTTCGCCAAGCGGAGATCCACGACCAGCTGGTGATCCACGACCACCAGATCCTCCAACAGCCTGCGCGTAACTTTGCGATTCTCCAGTACTACCTCTACCACCACCATTAGCTTGACCACGTCCAGCCATGGATGACAAATTCAATTGCGGAAGCGATCGAAAACAAAACGAAATCCAGAGGCGATCTGATCGGAATCACAACCGATACAAATCTCAGGAGAAAATTCGATTTCGCTCTGATACCATTTGAAGAAAGATCAACAGAAGAAATTGAGATAAAAAATGATCAAGAACAACAAATTGGAATGACTCCATTGATAGAGAAAAGAGAGTTTTTGGTTTTCTGTTACAACTGAACTGTCGACAAAGAGAGGGAAATTGAACCTTTATCACTTTTAACAACCTCACCAACTGATCTCCCAAGTGAAATTACCAAAATACCCTTCTGTCCACGTATACTCTATACCTTGCAACATTCCTAATTAGCAAGCCAATACTGAAACTGACGAGTACATTATCATATTCCTTTTTCGGTAGATATAGTAATACGAGTTTTTCAACACCAAATCAGTTGTGGGTTCAATGTAAATTCAAACCTTATAATCCTACAATAATATTATATTGCATTGCTTATATTTGAATGGAAAATGAGGCATGGGTTTTAAGTTAGGCCAATTTAAAAACACTAGCTACTTTGTTACAAATTAATAAAACTCATATAAGATTCAAACAAATCATAATATATATATATATATATATATATATATATATATATATATATATATATATATATATATATATATATATATCAAACAAATCATAATAATATATATATATTTAATACAAGGAAAGATTTAGAATGGGAGACCACATACGGTCTAACCCAATCCTAGAGCGTCCTTACGGACGAGAACACGCAGTTCTTCATTGGCTTCTAGAACTTCGTTGGCAGGGATACAGTAAGCCAGATGCGCAATCCAATCTGCAACCGTATTAGCTTCCCTGAAAATATGACGAATTGAAATAGAATTAAAATTACACAATAGTAGCCTAATCTCCGTTACCAGGATCTCCATAATCCAAGGGCAACTCCATTCATCCAAAAGAACTTTAACTATTGTGAGGTCCTCTATAAGGATATTATCCAAACGCATAGAGTCAACCCTTAGCAAGCCTTTACGGAGGCCAAGAGCTTCTGCATAGATAGGAGGCATACCACCACATAAACCCCCACCAAGGGAGATAACAGAAGCGTCCGAGTTGCGGATAACAAAACCAAAGGATGCCTTTCCACACTGCAGACTAGAACCATCGAAATTTAGTTTTACATAATTAAAATGTTTACCTCTTAGGATTTAATGAAATGAATAACACATGGTGATGAAACATCATGATACAATATATCAAGTTATGTTGGATTAATCTTTCTATTTAATTTAATTTATAGTTGTGTTGATCCATTAATCAATCATAAGTATTTTATTTTACTTGCATTATTATGTTAATTTCTTGATCAATGATTTCAAATCTAGGTTATTCTTCATATAGATATGTTAAACTTTCTCGTTTAAAGTTGAATTAGCCACATGTTGTGTATACACTTAATAATGATGTTATTAGAATTACATACTTGGGTTGCTTGTTATGACGTACATGAAAAGACACATTGAAAAAGCACTACAATAGAAAAGTCTTTTAGCGACCAAAATTTTAGCGATGAATTATTTTTCCTCGGTAAATGCGGGCTTTGGCGACGAACCTATCCACTCCTCGTAAAATGACACATGCACTTTAGCAAGAAACATATATTCCTCGTTAAAAGTGGTATTCAACGACATTTTTTTCGACTCGTCGCTAATTGTTAGTATAATGTGGTCGCATAAATCATAATGGAAATAGCGACAAATTTGGAACTTTTATTGAGAAATGTTTTCATCGCTAAAAATACTTTCATCGAGGAATTTTTAATTTTGTCGTTATTTGTTAGGTGAAAATTAGGTAAACCCCGCAAAATTTATTAGTGATAAAAATTATAGTTACTCACTAAAAGTATGTTTTTCTCGAGAAAATATTTTGTCACTAAACATTTTAATTCACGAGGAAATTTTATTTTGTTTTTATTGGCTTGAGTTAAATATGGAAAATGGATCAAATTTTTAAGGGGAAATTTTATTTTTACCCTACCTCATAAGTTATAACCTCGCCAGTTCGCTCCAACCCTGCCTCCACTCTCGATCTCCATTCTCCTCTCTCTGCTCTTGATCGTTTCTTCCCCGCTGCCTGAGTTCTGCTCGCCATCGGCGTCGCCCCTCGACGCTTTCCTGGCCCGGATTGGCTTCCTCCTTCCCCAACTTGTGCAGATCTGGTGCTCTTCTTTCCCCTGCTTGTCTCGTCGTCTATCCTGCTGCCTGAGATATGCGTGCCTTCGGTGTCGCCCCTCTCTCACTTTTTGTTCTCAATCTGATGTTGGTCTGATTTCTTCCTTTGTTGCCGCCACAAACAGGTTTGTCTGCTCCTTGTATATGATTCGATTTTCCTTCCTTGTCACCTTGATTAGGGTTTCTTTGCGCCACAAACAAGCAGCGATTCTTGCAAATGATTCGATTCCCCTTGTATATGGTTGATTGTGTCTGATTTTTAGTGACATTTCTAATGAAACATTAGTTGAGGCCTACGATGATGAATTATACTTAATGAGATTGTGTCTGATTATTAGTCTGATTGGTGATTTCAAGAAGTATCATGAATTGTTGAGGCCTCATATGGAATTTCACCTTGTTTTTGTGCATATAAACTTTCATTGAATTGCAGTTGATTCTAGAGTTTAATTGTGTCAGATTCTGTCTGATTCTTAGTCTGATTGGTTAGTTTTTGTTCCAGATTATGTTATGATACATTGTGAAAAGATAAATGCTTCAAAACTGTCATTGTTGTAGCAAAATTATGAAAGCGACATATAGGCACAATTGTGGGTTTCAGAACATGTATCTTTTCTATAGCTAACGGGGGATGCTTTATGGTTGGTTGGTTCTGGTTCAGATTTTACTTATGATTATAGTCATCTATAATTTTAAGAGAACCATTGCATATTTACTGTTGCTTGAACTAGATTGCATATCAAATATAGTGTTTATTGCTTTGTTGGGTGTACTTTGTGGAAGAAATGCATCAATATCGACACTCTTAAATTAGACCTCACCTTTATAAGATGAATTGGCTCCTTCTCAGTTTGACTTTCAGTGGATCTTCTATAAATTCTCTTATGGTTCCTTACTTGTTTAAACATCTTGCAAGTGGTTATATATAGCTTTAAAAGATGCTCTTGTGATATATTTTTCCTGATTTATTTTAGTTGATTGAAGTTTTTGTGGATGGCTATGCAGCAAATCTTGTTGGTCCTGGATCTTTTATAAAATTTCTGTTTTATTTTAGCTGATTGAAGTTCAATCTATGTGCTTAAACTTTCATTTTTCTAGTAACATGGAATATCTATCTTGTTGTATTGTATATCTACAATTGAGCTAGTATGTTCAATGATAGACATGGTCATTAAACTTGAATATCACTATTTTCTTATATTATATTGTCGGTTCACGTGTTCATGAAAGATAAGGGACACCTGTTGCTACCTTGATCAGTTTAATATTTTTTATCTTATTTTTGAACTTAGATTCACTTGAGTAGTTGAACTGAGGCTCGGTAAGAATTCATCCGAGCTTATATGAAGCTTTTTACTTTTTTATCTTTGGGGAACTTCTCTTGTCATTTTTTTAGTATATTTTTGAGAATTATTAAAGGCTACAGTTTGGCAAGAGATTATCTATAGCTTAAATGATTTATTGGTATATTATCATATTATTTATATGTATAGGCTAAAAACATCTTATATTATTTAGGTGAAAATGATATGAATGCTATAATAAAATTCTTTTATTTGATATATTTGTGCATACCATCAATAGTTAACTACTCTTGGCTTTATCTGCATCAAGTTCATTTATTTTGTAGTAGAAGGATTCATTTGTACTCAGTCTATTTTTCTTTTTTTGTAGAGGGTAGACTACTTCTTTTGAACAAATTCAGTAAAGCATTTTTTCTAGTCTTTTGGGCTATATTTTTCAGGTCTTGTTAATCAGTTAAGCTGGCTGATTTTTAACAAATTTGTTAAGTTTATTTGCGTGTTTCTATGTATGAGGTCTTGTTTATGGTTTTATATTTAAGGGAGTTGTAGATGCAACCTACTGATTTTGAAAAGTGTATCATTTCAACTTTAGGAGATCATGCTGATAACATTGGCTAATACATGAAGTTTTTCTCTGGAGAATGTGTTTCACAATAAGTAGCTCTATCAAATGCATTAGATAATCAACACTCACTAGGAATAGCTTGAATTTTAGAAGTTGTTGCCTTTATACTCATGCTGGACTTTATTTGCAGGATGAAATTGTGTTGATTTGAACCTAGACAACTCAAGAAGATTGAACTTGCACAATGGCTGCAGGTGAAGATCGAAAACTACCAACAAGTTCTTGGAACAAATTCAGTATCCATCAAAGGTTGTAGTTTGGACCTCGACCAATACCAATTAAGCTGCCTCAATCATCATTACATGATATATCTGAGAAGAACAAAGCCTTGGAAGACACAAGATCAAAGCTCAAAACGCGTTCATTAATGCATTGTAATAGATGGAGAAAAAGATGGAAGAGGTCATGGTAAACGTTGATGGCCAATAAGACAATTAGGGACTGAGATGGATGACTTTGATCTCCCAAAGATGGACAAGTCAAGGTTGAATTTTTTAGTACGTGACAGAGATCATTGATAGCATGCATTCTCCCGAGCGAGTCTGGCTTGGCTTTTGGATACTTTTGCTTCATCTTTGAGGTACTTGTAAAAACAGGTTTTGGATTATAATTATTTGTATTAAAGTTATGTTATGATATGCATTTTCTTTGTAGGCTTACCATTACTTCTTCGCTATAAGTAAATGTCAATAATGATGAAATGATATTTTCCTTTTTTATCCATATATTTTCTCGCCAAAAGATATATAATACAATGAAATATAATTTATCTTGAGAAAATAATTCCTCATTGATTGTACTTTTAATGACAAATATACGTATGTCGGCAAAATAATATTTAAAATTAATTTTTTTTATTTCAAATGTTATAATTACAAGTCATCATTAACGAGAAAATAAAAAAAAAATAGCGAGAAATTTTATTTCATCGGCAAATATATTCAGTGACCATTTTCGACCCCTGAAATATATTTGCCAACGAAAACGACCAACTTTTGACTAGGAAAATATTAGTCGCTAAATTATAATAGCGACAAATTATAACCATCGCAAAAAGTTGTTTGCGAGGAAATTATTTTTTTCTCGTTAACACTTTCCTTGACGACCTTTCCGCGACCACTTGACGAGGAAATAAATTTCCTCGCCAAACACTTTAGGCGACGAAATCTCTATTTTCTACGAGGAAATATTTTCTCGCAAATAGCCAGTTTTGTTGTAGTGAAGTATTGCCAATATTTGTATTATTTGAAATTATATCATAAAGACTGTTAGCTTAGTATCATATAGAATGATATAGAATGATTTAATAGTGGATCCACCAAATAACAAAAATGTTTAAGGTATATTGTTGAACTTCACACTTTCTTGTTACCCGTTCGTTATTTCTTTCATAATTGATGGGTAAAATATTTTTTTTAAATAATATTTATATAAAGTACTAGTGGTTGTATATGATAAAAATTTATAAGCATGGATTGACATTAAAAACCGAATGGTAGAGATTGAAGACATGGTGTAGTTTCTAGTTTCTACCCTTGTTCTTGTCCCACATTGAAAACTAGAGGAAAGGGGGTGCTAAGTCTATAAAAGGAGAAGCATGAGGGTGTTAAGTCTCACATTGCCATTGCATATTACATTATGTAATATTATGAATTATTCTAAGAATAATTTATATAATTTACATAATAATTATAAATTTATTTTATTAAAAAAAATATTTTAAAATGGCGGGTTGACCCGGCGGGTCGAACCGGGTCGGACCCGTCGGGTCACGGGTTATCTTTTCCCCGACCCTAACCCTGACCCTCAACCCGAGCTGACCCTTGGACCCGTGGATCCTGACCCGGCGGGTCACGGGTCGACCCGCCCGACCAGTGACTTGTGGCCATGTCTACTCGTTAGACAATAGCTTCAAAAAGTGCCCTCGAATTTGTTTTCGAGGCTAATTTACACCCGACGACGCCCCCAAAATATTATTCGTGGTTATATAGCCTTGAAAAGTAGCTCCGACTTTATTTCAATGGTACTTAGGCTCCAAATATTTTTCCGAGTCTAAATTCGAGGGTATTAGCTACGATGGTACCCTCGAAATAATTGGTAGCCAACAATTTCGAGGCGGATAAGGTTCCACACCTTGCTCATATTGCCTTCACCCTGTTTATATACAATGATCCAGGTCTCATGATCTCATCGACCCCATCCGAAAGGATGCTGCCGAATAGCGGTTTCGCATCCGAATTTTTACTTAGTAAAAAAAAAACAAAAAACTCTGTGATGAAGTGGGTCCAATGAATTGCAAAACCTGATGAAGTGGGTTCAAATTATATTTCGACACGTCATTAAGAGGCTTTGATCATTAACTGATCGTCACATGTTGGTTTTGGTTCCCTTGTGATTTGATCGATCAGTCAAACGGGTAAAATTCCCTCACTAATTGTATTTCTCGGCAATTCAGTTGTCTCCCCAAAATAATACTCCCTCCGTTTCCTTTTAAATGACTTTTTCAAGTCATGCACGTAGTTTTATAACGATAAAAACTATATTAAATATTAATATTTTAAAAATATTTTTTTAATAATATTATACTTATCATCAATAAGTATGAGATTGTCGAAAAAAATATTTAAAAAAATTATTATTTCATATAGTTTTTCACACCTTAAAAAACGTGCATGAATAGTAAAAAGTCAATTAAAAGGAAACGGAGGGAGTAAAACAAACACATAGTATAATGCATTAGCTGAATGCCCGAATATGATAATTAATCACGATAATGATTTATCTTTTACTCGTATAATTAATGATCCTAGCCGAATCCAATGCACATGCACCTGAATTTTTTTTTTTTTTTTTTGACGTGGGGGTTCCGAAGTTATCGACTAATCCACCACGGGTCCGGACCCTAGCCTGCAAAGGACGCGAACCGGTTTAGCCAGGCGGCAAGCCACCAGGCAGGCTCACCCAAGCTACTGAAGGCTTGAGCACCCACTAATACACAAATTGTGTAAGAAGTGGGATTTGAAACCTTGACCTCTTGCAAGGGCCACCTCTCCCTAACCCCTAGGGCAAGGGGTCATTAGTTGCACCTGAATTCTTTCCTACCAAATGCATAATATATAAATAAAATGAAAAACGCAGTATCATCAATCAATCACGCCGGAATAACTCTCTCTCCCGTGAGAGGGAGTCATCCCAGGCCGGAGCTCCAACCATCGCCGCCTCGCCGGTCCTAACAATCCCTCTTCGGAGGTCAAAAAACCCCTCTTCGGAGGCCTACAACTCCTCTTCGGAGGCAATAAACCCCTCTTCGGAGGCAATAAACCCTCTCGACTGAGGTACACCTCGTCGGAGCTTGAATCGCAGCCCGCTTCTCCTCCGGTTTCCGGGGTACTTGCGTCCTGCTTTGACCATCTCCTTCTTGGTTCGAAGCCCTCTTTCGGGAGCCCGATTTCTCGCCGTGGTCTTCTTCCTCCTTGTCCTCTGGCTATGGATCCCCTCCTCGCTGTCCTATTCCCCCTTTTGAGGTCGGTCGCCGCCGTCGATTAACACCATAGAGGCTGTCCTGGCCATCCCCATCCCCTTCTCTGGCTCCGCCATTGAGGTCTTGTCCTCCCTCCGAACCTCCTCTCTTTTGGGTTGGTCTCGTTGAGGCCGTGTCCGGTCTTCTCCTCCCCGGATTGCCAAATTCCCATGGGGCTTTTGGTCTATCTTGGTTCTAGGTCTATCTCATTCCCTCCACGTTCAATTTGTGTTTTTGTATATTAAAAATAAAATAAAATTCATCCTTGGGTTCGATTGTTCATGGCGTCTTCCAGCCTTAAAACTCAATTTGTGTGAACGCACGTTTGCTAATGCTTCTGGGTTGTTGGTGTGGCTCCTCTCCGTCATCATCGCTTGACTGCGTTCTGGTGGCGCTTGTCCGCCGATATGCCTGTCCTCGGTCTCCGTGGCCTTGGGTGTTGCTGCCGTCGGTGTCGTCGCCTCCGACCTGCCAGTGGTCTGGCTCTCTTTTTTGATCCTTTCCAGTTCAAGTGGGCTTAGCCCACTCTACATCTGGATCGGGTTACTGTAGGCCCATTAAGGGGTTGACCCTCCCACTCCCAAGTGTCTCCATGTTTCCACGGGGATTCGAACTTCGAACCTCGAGGCATGGGATGTAGCCCCATAACCACTACACCAACTTGTGATTGGTAGTGGTCTGGCTCTCTTCTTCCTCTTGTTGCTGGGTGTCAAGTGGGTCCCCTTGGGCCCGCTTGGCATGTAGCTCAAGGCCCGTAAATTTTCCTTTGGGCCCAAGGTTTGGCCTTGGGCCCAAAGTTACCCGATAAAATATACTAATAAAATAAGCTTTATATGTTTCATATATATATTTTTCACATACGGTTTTTATGTCTTTGAATATATATATGCTTTCATATATTTTTAACCCGAAATGGATTGTTTAAATCTCGAAAGGGCTTGATTAAATTCCGAAAGGGTTTGTTTAAATCTCAAAAGGGCTTGATTAAATCCCAATAGGGTTTCTTGGTGCGTCTTACATTAGTGGTTCTCAGTTGCAAGTCTGGTTGTTCGTGGCGTTTCTCTCCTGAGTTGGGGCTCTGGCGTCCGGTGTCGGCTCTGGCTGGGGTCGAGGCGATGTGTATCGAGGCGACTCCGCATTACGGACATTTCCATGGAGGTTCGTCTTCATCGCTCACAGGACTCCTGATGGACCGCTGGCCAGCGGTGTCACTGCATTGTGGTGCTTGGCGTCGGCTCTTAGTCTATGTTGTCCCCAACTCTTTTCGGGATAGGTTCGCGTGTTCGACTGCATTTGTGTGCTTCCCACCGTTTGTATTGCACCTTTCTCATGTTTCTTATTGTTGTTTGTATTGACGGTTCGCCGTCTGCCGACTTCGTCGGCCTTTCGAGGTGTCGGGTATGTCCGACCCTCGAATTATTTCCTAATCAAAAAAAAATAAAATGTAAAATAAACTCAAATCACAACTGATCATTAAAAAAATATTTAATTTTAAATTTCTTTTTATCATGTATATGTGATAAATTTTTTGCACTTTGACTTCCAAATTGGAGATGGATGAATATGCCGAATGAACAGGTTCAAGTTTCTGCACTTTTCATGTTAGTTGTGAGTTGCCGAGTTGGGTTTGATACAAGAATGTGATCAATATGGGGTACCCAACATAATCTGATTGATATAATTTAAATATTAGTTCAATACAAGAATGTGATCAATATTACCATATAACTTTATTATTTCGTTCCTTACCTCTACAATATGGTAAAAAAAGAAAAAGCTAAGATTATAACTAAATATATAAAAGACAAATGCAATAACATGGGTTAGGGCTCTCCAAAATAAGCTTATATATAACTTTTTTTTTTTAGTTTGAAAATAAGCTTATAACGAAATAGTTATAAAAGACAAGTGCAATAACATGGGTTAGGGCTCTCCAAAATCTGCAAAATTCCAAAACCTTTACTTCACATGCAGGGTGTGTTTGGATTCCAAAATGCACTAATTATAAGAAAAAATTTGCGAAATAGGCACATTTTTTGGACGTTTTTGCGAAATGGTCGCGTGTTTGGACAATTTTGCAAAATGCCCACTATGTAACCCTAATATCTCGCTCCACCCCTCTCTTTCCAGATTAATTTCTCGCCTCCTCTCCTCTCTTTCCAGATTTTTCGAGACAGTGCGGCGTCCGAATTCCTTCTTCGACAGATCTGAGATTGCGCCGGATTGGAGGTCTCGATCTATGGCGGCGAAGCTAGAAAGTGTGGCGTCTCTCTTCATCATATATCCGGCGAGATTCGGCGAGATCCGGTGCGAATTTGACAGATCCGGCGAGATCCGGCGAGATTCCTCAATCGGCGAGATTCCTCAATCGGCGAGATTCCGGATCGTTTCTCCGTTGTCTCTTCAACTCCGATCGTTCCTCCGATCGAGGATTGCGGTGTGTTGGTCTTCCTCCGATCGTCTTCCTCCAGATCTGAAGTGGCTCGAGCGAGCGAGTCCAGATCTGAAGTGGCTCGAGCGAGCGAGTCCGAGCGAGGTCGAGCGAGGCGGCGGTCCGAGTGAGGTCGAGGGAGGCGGCGGCGCGAGCAAGCGAGTCGATGACCGGAGCTAGATCTCCTCCGGAGTCCGAACGTTGTGTTCGGCGATTTCTCAAGATAGAAGATGAAGTTTTTGTTAAATTACAAAACTGACCCTATAAATATGGAAATTATAAAAATACATCTATATTTTATTATAAAAATCACCCTATGAATATGAGAAAGTAAAAAAAACTATAAAATATGTGATTAATGAATATGAGAAAGTAAAAAGATCTCGAAATCGATTCATGTCTCCAACTTCGAATCTCGAAATCGATCGCCATCGTCCGAATATAAATAATAATAATAATAATAATAATAAAATGTTGTGCAAATATAACATTTTGCACGATAAAATGTTAAAAAAAATTATTGCTCTTATTTTTGCTCAACATCATCTTATTTTTGCTCAACTATTTGTTATTTTTTGCACAACAATCGAGACTTGTGAATTTATTCTCAACATGATCTTATTTTATCTCAATATAATTTCATACTTTCTCAATAAATTATTTCTCAACATGCTCTTATTTTTGCTCATCAATCCTTTATTTTTGCACAACATTCGAGACTTGTGAAATTGTGTCTCAACATGCTCTTATTTTTGCTCAACTATATGTTATTTTTGCACGACTCTGTTTTAAAAGTTGCACGACTCTGTTTTAAGAGTTGCACGACTCTTGTTGTAAGAATTGCATGACTCTTGTTTTAAGAGTTGCACGACTCTCTTGCAAGATTTGCACGACTCTGATTTAAGAGTTGCATGACTCTGTTGTAAGAGTTGCACGACTCTGTTTTAAGAGTTGCACGACTCTGTTTTAAAAGGTGCACGACTCTGTTGTAAGAGTTGCACGACTCTGTTTTAAAAGGTGCACGACTCTGTTGTAAGAGTTGCACGACTCTGTTGTAAGAGTTGCACGACTCAATTTTAAAAGGTGCACGACTCTGTTGTAAGAGTTGCTCATCAATAGACAATAATTGCACAACTGGGGGGATTGGTGAAATTTTGCTCAACATCATCTTATTTTTACTCAATCATATGTTATTTTTGCACAACAATCGAGACTTGTGAATTTATACTCACCATGATCTTATTTTATCTCAATATATTTTCATACTTTCTCAACAATATGTTATTTTTGCTTAGCATCATCCAAATATAAATGTAACCGTATGTTGAGTAAATATGACTCAAGTCTAGTTTTTTATTTTAAATCTTTTTTTAACATTTTTTCGTGCAAATATAAAAGTACGATGTGCAAATAATCCAAATATAAATGTAAGTTGTGTAAATATGACATTTTGTTGTGCAAAAATAAAAATAAAAATATAGATATTTTTTGTAAGTTGTGCAAATATGTAAGTTGTGCAAATATGATTTTTGTAATAAAATATAGATATTTTTTACAATTTTCATATTTATTGGGTCATTTATGTAATTTAACAAAAAGCCTTTCTCCTTCCTCGCGCAGATTTGGAAATCCGGCTCCGCCTTCGGCTCCCTCCGGCGTCGCTCGCGCTCCGGCCTCCTTCGAACTCGCCGCTGCGCCTCGCCACCTCCGACTCCGATCTCGATCCTTCGCTCGGCTCCGCCTCTGATTGCAATCGAAATCCGGAATCCTCGCGCAGATCTGGAATTGGATCCGGCTCCGCCTCCGGCTCACTCCGGCATCTCTTGCTCGCTTCGGCCTCCTTCGATCTCGCCGCCTCCGCCTCCAATCTCGCTCCTTCGCTCGCATCCTCCTCCGATTGCAATCGAGATCCGGAATTCACTCTTTTGTCCGCGTCCTTCGCTCATCCGCCTCCGATCTGGAATTAGTATATACTGTATATATATAGCGTCTAATTCACTCATTTGTCCCAAAACGTGGGCATTTCGCAAATTCAGCCTGATTTCGTGGCTATTTTGCAAAACTCCCCTAATTATAATGCATTTTTTTTTACCTCGGTTTTTTTTCCTACTTTTTTGTATTCTTCAATATTTAAATTTGAAGTATAATAATAATTGTACTTATAAAGAATTTAGGTAAATTAAGATTCTACTAGTGCAATCATCAAAGTATTTTTGTTGCAACAAATTCTGGCATGGTGATGTGATATTTGATAGCGCCTATAAAAGGGATTCCATTTCCATTATGATTGTTTCATTAAGTGATCAGTTAATTAGAAATGGCATCTAATCTAATCTAATCTAAGGGGTCTATATATATATATATATATATATATATATATATATATATATATATATATATATATATATATATATATATATATATATATATATATATATTGGTAGAAAAGACGAGAGCTAGCTCTCGATAATATATAAAAACAGCCTACATCGGAACATTACGGGGGAAGGCCCTCCCACGCATGTCATCGTCAATAAACGAGGCAATGTCAATCGGCGGGGCAATAAAAACATGCAACCCAACCGGAAAAGAAATAGAAATAGATGCGAGGGAGTCGGCGACACGGTTCGTTTCCCTGTGGTCTCAACTGGACCTCCCAATCTCGGCGTAATAAGCTCTGGCATTGGCGAACCAGGCTAGACAACGGATGACAATCTCCGACCCCTTTCTTGATAAGCGAGATGACAACTACAGAGTCGGCCTCTACCACAATCTTCTTGTGGCCTCTCTCCCAAGCCAGACGGAGCCCCTCAACCAACCCCCAGAGCTCTGCAACCGGCACCGTACAACAACCTAATCGGCGCACATAACCGGTCATCCATCGGTCCTGATCATCACGAATTACGCCTCCGGCGCCGGCCCCTCTATCATTCAAAACCGAGCCATCCGAATTTAACTTAACCCAACCATGAGGGGGTTTGTCCCAGCTCACCTCTTCCCGACGATGGCCATTAGCGGTGCCTTTCCTGCTGCTCGAGCTCCAAGACTTAGCATATTCCACTGTCTTTGCTCGAATAAACCGAGCCTGGTCCACAGCGCACCTCTGCCCGTCAAATACACGACAGTTCCGCCAGCGCCAGATCCACCAGAGGCTCATCGCATACATGCTTGGCCAATCCACATCAACCATGTGCTTAACCGTGGACAAAAGATTGCTCCGAATCCAAGCCGCGAACGGCTCCGTGTAAAAACTGGGCGCAAGTGACGAAGAGCCTAAGGCCTCCCACACCCCCGGGATCTCCTTGCAGCCTCTGAAAAGGTGATCGAGAGACTCCGACTGTCCCGGGCAGGTACTGCAACAGGGGTCAGAGGCTATGTGGCGGCGACACCTCTCCTCGTTAGTGAGAATCGCTCCTCGGAGGACAAGCCACACAAAACAGCGGACCCGCTCAGGGACCTTCAACGTCCAAACCCGGTTGAACACATGGGCATCGATAAAGCACAGCTCCCGGTTACCCCGAATCATGTCATATGCTGAGCGAATAGAGTAATCTCCATCCGAAGATCCCCGCCAGCTTAACCTGTCCAATTCGGCACCAGTTTCGTCAACCCCCATAGCAGCTAATTGCATAAGAATCGTGGACGGGAGAAGCAGTTCCAACTCCATCCACTTCCAACCTTGATAGTCTACCCAATAAGAGCGAACTGACCGCTGAAGCGTCTCCTCGTCCAAGACCACCCTAGCCACAGTTTTCAGCGGGTGATCGCCGATCCAACAATCTTCCCAAAACCGGGCAACCTGGCCATCCCCGACTATCCACCGAACACCGGCAGCCACCACTGCACTCGCGCTCTGAAGCATGCTTGACCAAACATGGGATGTCCCAACCACTCCACTAGATGTGGACCGGTTGTACTTAGCCCTAAGGATGTCACTCCACGCCTGACCATCCTTGCTAACAAGGAATCGCCACATGAGTTTCCCCGTAGTAGCAAGGTTCAGCTCCGTCATCGACCGGATTCCCAACCCTCCATGTTCCCGAGGGCTGCAGACCGTCTCCCAATTGACCAAGTGCATCCGCCTCCGATCCTCGCTGCCTCCCCAGATAAATTGCCTGAAAATTTTATCAATCTTGTTACACGTCTCCACAGGTAACACAACTGAAGACATAGTATATATAGGGATGGAAGATAAAATAGATTTTGTAAGCGTAATTCTCCCTGCGAGTCTTAGGTACTTCCCCTTCCAACCGGCAAGTCGGGAGCTAATCTTGTCAATCAAAGGGCCGAAAGTGGCCTTCGTGACTCTCCTGTGAAGCACAGGCATCCCAAGATAACTCTCAAGATCATCCGTCACTTCAAATTCGCACTCCCTCCGCAGCTCCACCACCACCTCTCTCCTCACATTAGGTGATACGAAAAGCTTGGATTTCGACTGGCTCACACGTTGGCCTGAAGCCGCTCAGAATCTGTCCAATATGTCTCGAACAACTCGTAATTGACTAGTCGATGCTTCAGCAACCAACACAATGTCATCTGCAAATAGGACATGAGAAATATCAGGACCGGCTCTAGTTAATCTAGCGGGAATCCACACTCCTTCCTCAACCGCCCGAAAAATAGCTTGGCTCAAACGCTCAATACAAAGAATAAATAAATAGGGGGAAATAGGATCTCCCTGACTAAGGCCCCTAGTCGGCTTGAACTCGTCGGTCATCTCGCCATTGACAAGCACTCTCGTCGACAACGTGGTGACACATTCCTTAACCCATCCGATCCACTCCCCTGGGAAGCCCACATCTCGCAAAGTATCAAAGACGAAGTCCCAACGAAGGCGATCATAGGCCTTCTCGAGATCAATCTTGAGAATCATCCATCCCTTCGCACCCTTCTTCTTCCGCATAGAGTGCACAAGCTCCTGCATAACCACAATATTATCAGTTATGAGTCTACCAGGCAGGAAGCTACCTTGCATAGGACTAATGAGGGAGTTAAGAAGAGGTCTCATCCTGTTAACAAGCACTTTTGTAATGGACTTATAAATCACATTACAAAGGCTTATGGGTCGGTACTGCGCCACGGATTCCGGTTTGGACACCTTGGCCAACAGCACAATCAGTGTCTCATTGAGATCTTTCGGCAGTGAAGCAGTAGCGAAGAAGTCCTTGACACACGACTTCACCGACGTCCCAACTACATCCCAGCACTTCTGGAAGAAAGTCGCCTGGTACTCATCGATTCCGGGCGCTTTAAAGGCCCCCATTTCGCGAATGGCGCAGCCAATCTCTTCATCAGTGACCGGCACCCTTATCGCATCCCAACCAGTCCCAGGTAGCACAGGAAAACCTCCAGTGGGCCACGACGTGGCTACGCACTCCTCCGCAGGAATGGTGTATAGCTCCCGGAAGAACGCCGTCACCATCGCTTCAATGGTTGCACCATCCGTAACAACCTCCCCATCCGGACCCTTCAGTCCGTCAAGCCTATTCCGTTGGCGTCGGATGATTGTCGACAGGTGGAAGAACGTGGTATTCCGATGACCAGCGCACAACCATTGCTCCCTAGACTTCTGGAACCAAAGCAGTTCCTCTTGTTCAAGCGTCAGGGCGAGCTCCACTTGAATGTCATCTTCCTTTTTCAAGAGTTCCGCTGTGACTTGGATGCCCAACCCATCTTGAACTTCCCGCAACTGATCTTCCAGTTTAAGCTTTCTCTCCATAATGTTTCCAAAAACCTCCTTGTTCCAATTCAGCAGGTGCGTCCGTAGGTCCTGGAGAGCCAAAGGCGTCGACCTCGACGAGTCCCAAGTGTCCTTCACAAGATCGCGAAATCCGGGGTGAGTAGTCCAGGCCGCCTGGAATCTAAACGGTCGTCTGCTCCTATTCGTCTTCCTCGGCGGCTTCATCTCAAGAAGCAACGGGCAGTGATCAGAATTGAACTTGGGTAAGTGCCTAACCCGAGCCTCCGACCAGTCGAGCCGCCCTTCAGCATTGATGAAGACCCGGTCAATCCTACTGGCCCTATAAGTCGCAGGCGACTTCCCTCTATCCCACGTAAACGTCGGACCAGAGAAGCCCATGTCGATTAACTCAATGGTCTCAGTCCAATCCCTAAACCTGTCCGTGTCGGGGGAGAGATACCCAGCACCATCGCTCCTCTCCCAATCATGACGCACACAGTTAAAGTCGCCTCCGACGAAAATCGGCCCATGGATGTTAACAATCTCCTCCTCTAATTCTGCCCAGAACCGCCGCCGATCAACTTCATTAGGGAACGCATACACCACCACCAGGTTAAACATATGCGACCCAAGAGTAATCTCAGCCACAATGAACCTTTCGTGCCTTCTAGTGACCAAAACATCAACCTTATCACTCTTCCAAAGGAGCCAAACTCCACCCCGAAAACCATTAGCTTCAACAACCTCCCTATCGGAAAAACCCAACCTATCAATAACCGCTGCAGCATGCTCACCATACAGCTTTGGCTCGAAGATGGCTAACACATCCACCTTATGCTGCCGGCTCATGTACTTAGCGGCTCTACGGAACCCGTCGCTACCGGCTCCGCAGCAGTTCCAAAATATGCAATTCATTGGGTTGGTGGGGGGTTGGACGTCGAGTCAGGATCAACACCTACCGCCCCGGAAAAACTCCCGCCCATCGGGGACTCAATTCCGGTTGTCTGCTCAGTCACCATGTCATCAACAATCACATTAAGCTTCTGAGCCTGATCATCATTGGCCACTAATTGCACCATCGACAAGTCTCCTGTGGCGTCCCCATTTTCCTTAGAAAAAGTCGACTGTTTCACCCTCCAAACCAAACCCGGATCCTCAGACCTCCTCCGTTTAATTGGGCCTAAACTTACCGACCCAGCTGGCCCATTAGACCCAAATTATCTATCACTACCACCCGGCCTCCTCACAGCAGACCCAGAGCTTCTGTCGTTGACCTTCCTAGCGGATCTCTTTCTAGTGCTGTCAACTTTATCCGAGTTGCCAGTGGTGAATGTAACAGCTTTTCCATAATCAAACACCATACCCATCTCAACCATCTTATCCGATATCCCCTCCTTATTGATAACCTTAAATAAATTCTTACCATTATCATGATGCCCGGAATCTTCGCTATCATTGGCAGTTACACCGACATTCTCGGCCTCGACTTCCAACGCACTGAAACTGTTACCGGTGCTGGTTCCGGCGACCTTAGCTTTGCCCTTAGAATTCCGACGACGACTCGGCACATCCATCCAAGGACCATAACAGCCCCTGTTCTCTTTCTCCACTTCCTCCATTGGATTGTCAATAGCAGACTCCTGCCTCTGCTCAGTCCTGTTGCTCCCCTCATCCTGATTAACCATGTTCCTGCTCTTAACCCCGGCAGCGTCTCCCGAATCCACCTTCAGACATTGCATCGCTAAGTGACCATATCTCCCACACTTGAAACAGATCTTGTGTAACCCTTCATACTCGAGGAAGTACCGCCGATCATTGATCGTAACCGTACCCTTGAGAGGTTTCAGGAGGTCGACTTCCACGCAGATCCAAGCATATCTCCCTCTACTGGAAAACAAAGTCCTAGTATCCACCTTGACTGGCATCCCGATCCCCAAAGCTATTTTCCATAACACTTCTTCTTCATAGAACACAATAGGGAGCTTGGATATCCGCACCCATGTCGGCGATGTGGTGATGACGTCCTTCTCTGGGTCGAACTCAGGACACCAAGCCTTGGTTATTAAGTAGTGCCCGAAGATCATCCATGGCCCTCCCGTTAGGGCATTACAATAATCATGCCCATTATCCAACCTCACCACGTAGTACCCATTAGGGAGATCCGCCAAGAACATCCGCCCTCTTGGACGCCAGAGTTCCTTAAGCTTCCGCTCCATGGTATCATATGGCACAAACCCATCCAGCAGCTTCACAATCACCGACGACTTCCACGCCAGCGCAAGCACATCCATGACCTCCTGCCCTATCTCTATCACCGGATCCCCTTCCGCTCCATAGGGAAAGGAAACCGACACTATACCTTCCAGCAAACCAGGCGTAAGCCCTGTATTCCTTGCAGGCCCACCACCCACAACAGTATCCCGCCATGACTTGGATCCATCCGGAGGTTCTCCTGGCGGCTGGAGCCATCCACTGCTGCCCCCGCCCGGCGTTGCGTCACACTTAGGGTTTTCTTTTAGAACGCTCATCTCTCTCACACACACACTTCCCATTCTTAACCTCCTTGTCTTCACCTACCCCTCCCCCTGCAAATTACCGCCCTTTCTCAGCTACAAATCCAATCGTTAAGTTGTTCCGCCTCTTTCTCCCAACCCACAAATCTCTCCATAATGTTGTATAGAATATATTATAGGGGTGCTTTTATGTAAATAAAGAGCAAGTTGTATCTTCCTCTATAAATAGGTCCTCTGTGTAACAGAACACCTCAATTCAGTAGAACAAATTGTTGAAACTCCATCTCTCTCTCTCTCGTTCTTGCTTCCGCTTCATTCATTCTCTTCTTCTCTGATCGATATCAGATCAATACTCCATCATCGCTTTCCCCATACAACTCTCTCTCTCTCGATCTGCGTGTGTGAGCTTCATTCACAAATTAATTAAACGCCCGGCCCCCAAATTAACAAACCAATTAAGCTTTAGAGCTTCTTTTGAAATCCAAAAATGGCTGACCTACAGCTTCTTCTTCAATTGTGAGAGATTTCTGTTTTTCAATAAGAAGAGACCGTATATGTTGGAGGCTCCAATTCAAGAAAGGAGACCACCATGAGCTGGGCCGAGCTCCAGGAGAAGAACACGAATGCTCTGGCCGGCCTTCATCGACGATGTCGATCGCCAGCAATGTCGACGCCGTCCAGCAACGCGTCCCGCTGAGAACCTCTCCCTCAACGCCTCCGTCGACTCCACGATCGGCTTGTACTTGATGCACCTCGGCGTCTTATATTGGTTGAAAGACGCGCCGAGTCTGATGGTGATCCTGTCTGCAAAGCCGGTGTACTCGAGTGACGGATACACCAGCTTGGCAGACACCACCACCATCAGACTCGGCGCGTCAATCAACCAGGATAAGACGCCGAGGTGCGTCAAGTACAAGCCGATCGTGGAGTCGACGGAGGCGTTGAGGGAGAGGTTCTCACCCAGGACGCGTTGCTGGACGGCGTCGACATTGCTGGCGATCGACATCGTCGATGAAGGCCGGCCAGAGCATTCGTGTTCTTCTGCTGGAGCTCGGACCAGCTCATGGTGGTCTGCTTTCTTGAATTGCAAGCGGCGGTCAAGGACGCCATCACCCAGCTCCATCCGTTCGAGGCGACCCTCCTCGAGTACACCAGCTTTGCGGACACGACCACCATCCCGGGGCAATACGTCCTCTACTGGTAGCGCGCTCTCCCACAACGGGCCGGTGCACCCCGGACATCCCGCCCTTTGCCTTCGAGGACTGCTGTCTGGCCGTCGAGGAGTCCCTGAACTGAACTTATGGTGTCAGAACGACCATATTCAACTCGATCATTGTCCTAGCAGAAACAAATACATATAAAATTCCTACTTTTTTTTTTATGAACATATAAAATTCCTACTAGAAATTACTGGAAAAGCGCTAGTTTTGACAAAAGTTTGCATGTGGTCCCTTGCAATCGGAAAATATGGTGGCCTTGTGGTTCTTTGGAAATCGTATCAACTAACTTTTGAGGAACTATCGGTCGAAACTCTCCTCCCAAGGATTATAAGTTTTAAATATAAAAACCTTAAGGCCTCCTTCGAAATGAGAATCTTTATTGTTTATGCGCCTCCATTCCCCAGGGAAAAGGATGTCTTCTGGACAACACTCGATCTTTAACCTCATCCTCAAAAGTTCCGTTCCATGTATGGTCATTGGAGACTTGAATGAAATCGTTAATTTTGTATTGTGAATTAGGCTAATCAATTATCCTTTAATTTTAGTTAGGTTCATCAACAGTGTTTCTATATCCTATTTTGTTTGATCTGTATACAACATACTATAAGAGGTTTGTGTTTGAGCTCATGCGTTGAAATTCCTAGTTACTCTTACATTAATTAACATCTAATACATTTGATCGACTGAAAATTTCAAGGCTTCACCTCTTGGAGTTCAAGCCTTCCAAGGTTGCAGTTGTAGTTTCCATCTCTATTGCAAATGAGACGCAATCAGTAAACTTGACAAAATATGAATAATACAATTGCATCCGAAAATATATGATAGATCTATTACAAATATTGCATGGCTCGGTAACAAAAAAAAAACGTTTCTCCTAAAATATATATATGCTAGATTTATTACAAATATTTTATTATCTAATATAATCATTATCAAAATATAATATATTATTATTTTATTATATATTAGAGTATCAAAACCTGAATTTATATACATATAGTGATAGTTACCTTCGGAAATAATAACTTACATATCTCATGTATAACGCATCACTACGCCATTCTGTCACTGTAGACACGGACACATTTTTGTTCGTCCCCTGAATTAACTTCAAGAGATGAACACAGACTGGTTTGTCGCTTACACCAGGACTGGATGTATACCCATCCAATGGCAGCTATTAGGCGATGAAAAAATTGTAAGTCCGTCACCTGAGTAACAAGCGGACGTTGATCACACCGTTGACTGGCAACGAATATGGTGATTAAATAAGGTTTGTTAGATGCCAGTCATGTTACCACCATGGAAGGGACGAAGGCATATATATATATATATATAGAGAGAGAGAGAGAGAGAGAGAATGGGTATAAAGTGCACACCTCTTAGGGTGTACTTTGTGCATGATTTCTGGCCATTGATTTGAGGTAGGTGGATGGCTGAGATTAAAAGGAATTTTTTATATTTTTTTAATTAAAAGCAAGTGGGCCAGCACACAATTGATGGAAACCGGCCCATACTCTCCTCATGCAAGCGCGTGTGTTGTGTGGAAACAAACCCTAAATCCCTATTTAATTTCTTCTTTCGTTTGAGCGGCCAGAGAGATCCAAATCGGAATCCATGGATGGGGCTTCTTCAATCGACGGAACGGCGAGGAAGATGGCGATATAGGGTGGCCGGCGACGAGGAGAGCGACGGCGGTTGCAGGAGGAATTGAATTCGGAGGCGAGCCCGTCCAGTCCAATTGAAGGTCTCGTCCAGTTCGGCGGCGGGATGCAGCCATGGCCGACCGATCGGAGAACGATCCTGTCCAGTCCAGTTGAAGGTCTCGACGGCGATTTCGAAAGAGGCGACGATGATGTGAAGCGGCGGCGGCGACGAGTTCGCCGACTTTGGGCTCCTTCACCTGGCCGATGGAGGCGATGCAGGCCATGACTCCCTGTTCATCCTTCCTTCGCTTCAATTCGAAATCGAGCACTGCGCCAGGAAGGGGATCTCGACTCGGCGAGGCAAGGCGCAGGCGAGCCCGGCATAGCCGGAATCGAGGCGAGGCGGAGGCGAGGCGAGCCCAGTCTCGCCGGAATCTGGGTTCGATTGATTCTGCTGTTGTGATTGATTAGGCCGAGGATGAGCGAGATGGGGATGCAGCCATGGCCGACCGATCGGAGAAGGATCCGTCCAGTCCAGTTGATGATGTGAAGCGGCGGCGACGAGTTCGCCGGCTTGGGCTCCTTCATCTGGCCGATGGTACTCCCCTGTTCATGCTCCCTCACGATGGAGGCGATGCACGGACTCCTGTTCACTATGGGTATTCAATTTAAGTTTTATTTTTGGGATTTCGAATATTATTCAACTAATTTGTTCATTATTCCTTTCTATTTTAAAGATTATTCATTGTTTTTTGTTAGATTATTCGAAGATATAAGGGGTTTTTTTCTGAGTTTGTTATATTATTCATTGTTTTTTGATAGATTATTCGGTGAAATCCGATTCATTATTCGCCTGAATATGGATCAGTATTCGGTTTGACAAACAACATAAAACAAAACATTATTCGATGAAATGTGAGACATTATTCGGTGAAATATGTAACATTATTCGTATTAATTATAAGTACTGTGTAGAGATTTGAGGTTTTTATTTTTATTATTCGGTAGCATAAAATAAATTATTCAATGGAATTGGTAATTTTTTATATGAACTAAATGAAAAAAGATAATTGAACATTATTCGGTAGTAGGCGGAACATTTTTTGGCGGAATTGCCAAATTTTAAAACGAATTAAATAAAGCATTTATTCCCCCATCGAAAAAAAACAAAAAAAATATAACATATAATTATTTCGTAACATGTGATACATTATTCGATAGAATTGTTAAAATTTTAAAACGATTAAAATTAAGTAAAAAAAAGTAATATATATAACTGTTAAAAAAAAGACTCATTGATTTCATTGTATTTTGTGGTTCCCCCCACCAACATTTTAAAAAAGAAAAATAAATGACGATGCCAAGTTTTTTTTTTGCTTTGAAATCAAACAGTTCGAAGAAATGCATTTGCCATTTGGTTTTGAATGGGCCTCACATAAGATTTGTTTAAAAAAGAATCTATAAAAAAAGAGAGAAGGGAGGTGGTGGGTGAGGATCACGTAAGAATAAGAAGAGAGAAGAGAGTGGGTATTTTTTTGGCAAGGGGACCCACAAATTAAAAAGAAAACAAAAAGAAAATTACTTTAAATCATGTCCATCCAATTCATCTAGATCTACGGCTAGAATTCGTGCACTAGATACACTCTAAGGGGTGTGCACAAGGGAACCACTTATATTTATATATATATATATATACATACTTATATATGTTTGTTTGTCCCTTAAATAATCAAGTTTACTTTTAAATAAAACACAAGGCAAGACAGTGTTTGGCATATCGTCTTCTTCCGGACAGGGTTTATTTGGCATCGTCTTCTTCCAGAGAGCTAAGGCTATTAGGCATATTGTCCTCGATCGATCTCCTACAGTCGCCCTAAAGATCAGGTAAGTACACTTCTTCAATTCTCCTTTCCGTCTTCGATCGATCTACAAGTTTGTTGTCACTGGCCTTCTTTTTTTCCTTTGGATTCCAGAGATGTAATCGAAAGGGGTATGAGAAATTTCAAACCCAAATCGCCCTGTTACAACACATACACTCACACACACCATTGTTGTCATCCAGATCTGTAATCGAAATGGATATGAGAAATCTGTAAAAAAAATCTTAAACCCAAATCGCACTGTAATCGAAGGGGAAATGTGAAATCTGTATCTGATTGCTATCATCGGCCTCCATTTTTGTCATCCAATGTGTAAAAACAAAGAAATCTTTGTTGCATTTTGTGTTTGAAAGAATGAGAAAATCAGAGATCGAGAGAATGGGAAAATTAACGAAATCTCGATATGTTGCGCGCATTTGGTGTTTGAGGGACTGGGAAAATCAGAGATTTGTGCATACTCAATTCATTGATTGATTTGGGAGTGTACTGGTATAGAGATCGAGTTCGTTGGATCGAGTTTGTGTTAGAACACATACACTGACACACACTTGGTTTCGATTAGTTAACCCATTTGGTTTGTTGGTTTCTGCATTTGGTCTTTCCTTTAGGTCGTATGTCCACGTACTGTACAATCTCCAATCGAAAGGGTTTCTGCATTTGGTCTTTCCTTTCGATCGGTTCACCCATTTGGTCTTTCCTTTCTGCACTTGGTTTCGATTAGTTCACCCATTTGATTTATTTGGGAGTGTACTGGTATTGCGTCCTTTGGCCTGTGTGGTTTCAGATGTACAATCTCCAATCGAAAGGGTTAATAGGTTGAATGGTTTAGATTGGAGGAAATCTGGGATTGGCTCATGTGTCCTCCACTTATTGTTGTTGTAACTAATTGTTTGGTGTTTCTTATACTCCCTGTTGTGCTTTCCACAGGCATGTCAGATACATCCGTTAGTTGGCCGAGCGGTTGTCTGGAAAAGTACCCATGGATTGGTGGTGATGAGCCATACGAACATTAGGTAAACAACTTGCTTTTAGTTTCCTATGTAATGAAGGCAAGAACTGATTTTGTTGGAGATGAATCTAATTGATAGTTGAATGTATTTGGCCACTATAGTTGTAGAGGAAAAGTCATGATTAAACTGACTGTATATGTTATTTGATATTGCTGGAGTTCAATTTGTTCCTTAGCTTATTTCATATGATTCGCAGCGGGGTTCAATTTGTTGGAGTTCAATTTGTTCCTTAGCTTATTTAAACTGATTGTATATGTTATTGGCCTTTGCTTATTTGTTCCTTTAATTTTTTATTTTTGGTTGGAGATGAACTTCTACACATGAATTTGAATATGCCTTATTTCATATGATTCGTAGTGGACGGACTATAGTGAAGAGGAAGTGCAGCGGTGCAACAAGAAGAAAAGCACGGTCACGCATGCCGAGGAGGATGATGCAACCGGTAGCGAGAACCCATTACTCCGTGAGATGGTAGAACTCAACCATGATCTAACCGAGTGCAATCGAGAGCTAATCGAGCAGCTTCATGAAGTGGAAGAACGCAACCGGTATCTAACAGAGAGCAATCGAGATCTAAGTGAGCGCAACCGGGATCTAACTGAATGCAACCGTCATATGGGAGAACTGCTCATTTCATTTGTGAAGAATTAGGCGTGACCTACACCTTATGTATTCATGTGTAATCGTGTCTCGTTCTCTTCGTATGATTTGGTAACTTCAGGCATTGTATCGCATTGTATGTATAACTACTAGAGTTCGTCATGTCGGTTAGGGAAAACTTATTAGCATTTCGGATGTGGGTTACTTAAACTTAGCTTTTAAATTTGTCAAGATACAAAACTTATTAGCATCTTGTACAATATCTAATTCTTACAAGTAAGTGTGTTTTATAACTAGTTGGGCTACAAAACAATGGACCTTGAATTAGTCAAAGATCACTTCAAATAGATGTAGCCCAATATAACACATTCGGTCATAACAAAACAAAAGAAAAAAACGACGTCGTTTGTCAACATAACCCAGTGTCAGGATTTGACCACACGTTGACCACAACATTTAAGGGATGTTCGTCCCCTTAATACAATTTTCCAACCAGCGCATTAATGACGAGTGTAGTTATTACCTTAAAAGTTTAAGGTTTTAGATTGTGTGGGTATAGGGGAGCAAACGACATAAGGATGCAAACCCCCTCTTCTTCTTCATTCACTCTTTCATGGGGTTAGATCTCTTCACATTTGTTTTCCCAAATTCTCCTTCCATTTGAAGAGATCAAGGACATTGGACAACCTTTTGTGCTAAGGTTAGTAAACATTTTTCATTTGTGTCTTGTTTATATATATGTGAAATAGTAAATATGTGGTTATGTTGTGTTAGGGGTGTAATTGTGGAATTTGTGTTAGATTTGAACTTAAAAGAATGACATTTGGATGAAATGTTGAGAAATGTGTGTTTGTGTTGCTTTGTACATGTTAGATCTAGTATAGAAATCTAAATTTGTGACATTGTGGATTATGTGGAATTTGTGTTAGATCTAGTATAAATTTATTAAAGTTATGGTGGATATATTTCACAATAGGTAGTGGTTTCCGAAAAGATGGTGGATAAGAGTTGGATGCAACTTTCTTTTCAATCTAAAGGATACGTTGATGGGATAATCGAGTTTGTGCGAGTTGTCTATGAGATTGAAAAAACAACTGGGAGGACCTATTTTCATTGTCCGTGCAATTATTGTCGTGATGGTCGGGAACCGCTGACACCTGGACAAATGTTTTCACACTTGTATCGTTGGGGCATTGATCCATGTTACACAGTTTGGGACAAACATGGCGAAGATCCAGTTTCACCGAGTTTCTCCCTTGCCAGAATGCAATATTTGGAGCAAGGGGCTTCAACTTCTTCTAGCGTTGATCTAGTGATGGACATTCTTCATCTCATCTTCCCTTATCATGCTGGATACGAGGCAGGTGACGGTTTAGCCCCATTTGAAGATGTGGTGGACGATGATTACCAAAAATATGAGAGACTATTAGTGGAAGCTCGAAATCCGTTGTATCCTGGGTGTAAAGAAACTATACTGAGTGCTATTTTGAAGGCAATGAGTTTAAAGGCAAGACATGGGTTGTCAGATAAGTGTCTGAATGACATTTGTGAGTACATCAACGATCTCCTTCCAAAAGATAACAAATATCCTCCCGATTGGAGAAGGGTCCTAAAGGTTTGCAGGGATATCGGTTTGAGTTATGTGGATATTCATGCTTGTGAGTATAATTGTGTATTGTTTTACAAGAGGTATGCAGATTTGGAAGTGTGTCCCATATGCCACACTTCAAGATGGAAGGCAGAGGTAGGCAGGGATGGATGCAAGGTCGCCAGAAAAGTGATGAAGTACTTTCCTTTGACTGCTAGACTAAAACGCTTGTTCATGTCCGAAGATGTCGCAAAGCACATGCGATGGCATGGCTTGCGAGTGAAAGACGATGGATGCTTGAAGCGCCCTTCAGATGGGGAAGCCTGGCAAGAATTCGATAGACTATACCCTCATTTTTCGAACGATGTCAGGAACGTGCGGCTTGGGCTGGCAACTGATGGCTTCAATCCATTTGGAACTATGACAACTCGGCTTGTCATTGTAATTCCATATAATTTACCTCCATCGATGTGCATGAAGAAAGAATTCAACATATTGACATTGATGATACCTGGTCCGAAATCACCTGGGAAATGTCTGAGTGTGTTCATGGAGCCTTTGGTCGATGGGCTGCTTCAGCTATGGCACACAGGATTCTGTACTGTTGATCGGTACTCCCAATCGACGTTCACAATGAAAGCAGTAGTGTTGTGGACTATCAGTGACTTTCCAGGTTTGGGGATGCTATCAGGGTCAACCACTAAAGGGTATAAAGGATGCCCTAACTGTCTGGATGATATCTCTGGAACATATGAATGCGGGAGGATGGTATACGAAGGTCCCCGCAGATGGCTTCCCTTAAACCACCCTTGGCGGACAACAGGTCATTCTTTCAATAGTCAGTCCGAGTTTAGATCGTGATCACGTTCTATTGATGGGGAGGAACTCCTAGCATAAATCGACAGGTAGAAACTAATACCTTTTTCTTTCATTGCTTTATGTATAGTGGCTGATGGCAAACCATAACGACTCAATGTTTTTATCAGTTGCATGTTCCCCACTCTCAGTTCGAACGAACAGTTCAAGACTCCATACAATTGGAATCACAGAGTTTGCTGGACTCATAAATGCACGTTATGGAGATTGCCTTATTGGGCACACACTAAAGTGATATATTGCCTTGATGTAATGCACATTGAAAAGAATGTGTTTGACAACATCATCGGAACCATTTTCTCTATTCAAGGAAAGACCAAAGATGGCCCACAAGCTCGTGCTAATTTAAAGAAAAGAGGGGTGCGGAAAGCTCTACATGCAAGAGGTAACGGACAACTTCCTCATGCACCATACACATTTCATCCAGATGACCTTGGGGAGGTGTTTGAATGGTTTAGTGATGTTAAGTACCCTCATGGATACGCTGGAGATTTGAAAAACAGGGTCAAGGTAGTAGAAAAAAGGTCTCAGGGTTTGAAGACGCACGATTGCCATGTCATGCTTCAACGTATGCTTCTAATCATATTCCGTGCATACTTACCAGTTTCTGTGGTGAGGACTTTAGTCGCCTTATGCAGATGGTTTCAGAAATTAAGTGCTAGAGAAATAAGGAAAGAGGACCTTCGAGTAATGGAAGATGAGATAGTACAGATTTTATGCAGCCTTGAGATGATTTTTCCTCCTCACTTCTGCACTATTATGGCACATCTCATGATTCATCTACCTCGCCAAGTGATGCTCACCTGCCTTGTGCATTACACCTGGATGTATCCAATAGAACGATGCGTGAATATTTACATTCATATATACCCTTACTTCATACATGAATATTTACATTCATATATCCTAATTCAGGCAACTTGGCGCATACAAAAAGAATGTTGTCAACCGTCGTTACCCAGAAGGGACCATCACCACGCGTTACATTTCAGATGAGGCAGTTACATATTGTAAGTTGTACTTGGAGCTGGAGAAGGTCAGAAGGAGACATCATCCACTACTCCTTCCATGTTTGATATTTCTGTTGTGTCAGAGCTTGTGCGCCCACAATGGTGTATTCGACGTGAATGATTAAGTGCAGAAGAGATTGCAGAGGCTCATTCTCAAGTCTTACTGAACTGTGAGGACATTTCACACTACTTAGAGGTGCATGAGGAGCTCTTCTCACGAAATTATCCAAATCACAATAAGAAGGAACGCGTGTTGCATTTCCATCGATATTTCCTCGCTTGGGTTAGCATTGATCGTACATATACTCATTACGGTTTGATCTCCTTCATGTCATTGTTGCATTAATATAACCTCATTTACAGGTCAATAGGCTCATGAGAGACAATGACACATACATTAAACCATAGATCGTTAATCTCGCTAGAAAACCTCAATTCCACGGGATTTACTCATCAGATCTGGTGAATGGGGTGAAGTTCTTGTCGTGGAGTAGAGACAGAAAATTGCTCACCCAAAACTGTGGAGTCATGGTGAGGACAGAGAACACCGCCTACTATGGGATCCTTGAATCTGTGGTCGAACTGTTGTATGCAAATACAATGCCGGTTGTGCTATTCAAGTGCAAATGGTACGACATTGATCCCAACAATCTCGGTACCACGCATATGTTCGATCATGGGTTGTTATCTATTGATACAAATTGCAGTTGGTATGAGGACTCTCCTTTTTGTCTTGCCACTACAGCAACACAAGTTTTCTATGTTGATGACCCAAAGATGAGTGATGGGTGGAAAGTGGTGAATGTTATGTCACATAGGAACATCTACAATGCTAGCACATTGGGGACAATTGTTGTAAGTTGAATCTTCCATGTTTTACAGTTGCTTTTATATCGTTTTCTGCATACATTTCATGCATTTGGGCTAAGATAATACAGAATCTATGTAATTTATGCTTATTTGCCAAATTATGGAATCTACACCAGTTTCTGTTTAATTTCGCAGAATTCGAGGCAAATTACAGCAGCTCTAAGAAAGGTTGGAAATGCTCGGAAATCAACTACAAAAGTCCAAGGTCAAGAAGCAGCGGAACCAGATGAATCAAGCTGGAAACCCAGAAGTACTCAATCTCGAGTTCCTTTACTCGATCTCGACAATGGTTGTCCGAGCAAGCGTTGGTCGAGCAGAGCATGATCGAGGAAACTGAAGACGAAGCCTAGTCGACTCCGGATCCTTACTCGATCTCGAGTAAACTAGTCGAGATTGACAAACCTTGATGTCATGTCCGGAGTCGAGGAGCTGTGCCAAGTCGAGAAGCCTAGGACTGAAGACACCGAGCACCCAAGCTACTCGATCTTGACAAGACCAGAACCACATGACCGAGCTTGATCGAGCAGCAGCAACCCGAGATGCCCAGCCAAGCCATACTCGACGCCACTTTTACTCGATCTCGAGTAGGTTTGGTCGAGATCGAGGAACACTGTCCAGGAGCCGCGTTACGCGGTTTGCTGTCCTACGCGGATTGGGAGTCCTTGGAGCCGAAGGAATCCGAGTTTGGCCGAGATCTATCAACATCTATCAAGACCTATCAACACATGAAGAGATTTACCTATTTTAGATATAATTTCCTTTTTGGATTTAATTCCCTTATTCAATTTATTTATCTTTAAGTCTTTAGATAATTAGATATAGATTTAGATAGACTTTCTTCCCTAGAATAGCTAGGGAATGAAGGCTATAAATAAGGCCTTAGGGACTGAGTTTTATTCATTCAATTTCAGACACAATTCAATACAAGTAAGTAAGAGAGAGAGAGAGAGAGAGAGAGAGAGAGAGAGAGAGAGAGAGAGAGAGAGAGAGAGTTTGTGGCGAGCAAGGTGGAAAAGCGAAAGCGGATTTGGCTTGTTATGTTGTAAGCTTTCTTTATTTATTTTAATGCAAGTTAGTTTATTTTGTTATTTGATGAGTTTCTTGGTAATAGACAACGAGTAGTCCACCCACTTCTAGGGTTGGGGTGAGCCCGACGGTGGCCATGTAAGGTGATGCGGTAAAGGTTTGATCTTTTTATGCAATTCGTCTTCTATCCCTATGAGCATGATTTTTTTGCGAAAGTTGAAGGTGATCCTTATTTGTGTTATTGAAGCGAAAGTGATCTTAACGCAACTTGGGTTAATTATGTGAAAAAGGGTTAGTAACAATTAGGGTTTATGCAAAAGCCTCTATCTTCCTATTTGTTAATAACGAAAGTTATTTGATGGAAAGCATGACCTTTTATGCCTTTATGTATTACTTTGCATGGTTATCGTTGTGGTGTTGATACCCTGGCTTTGGAAGTCCTTTAGTATATTGATTTATTTCTTCCGAAATCTGCGATTCTGTGTTCGAAGTTGCAATTTACAGTTTCTGTTTTTAGTCGATCTCGAAGAAGTCTTGTCGATCTCGAGTTGGTGCTTAGTCGAGATCGAGTACGTGTTTGTCTGGATCGAGTTTCTGTTGATCGATTCTGAGTTTTCTGTCGTCACTGTCTTTAGTCGATCTCGAGTACTGTTAGTCGAGATCGAGCAGTTTCTGTGTTTGCTTTTGTTTCTGCTTTCGTTTGTTATTTCTGTCTTTGTTTCTTTCTTTCTGTCTTTCTGTTTGCTTTTCTGTGAGATTTACAGCTACCTAGGATCTGTTGACACGCTTCCTCGTGGATCGATCCTGACTTCCCACTACTGCATAGGGAGGGAGTCTTGTAATCATTTGATGGGACACGAATCTGGTTTGATCTATTTCATTATATTTTGAACTTGATTTCCCCCTACAACAACAATTGAAGGTGATATCATTCCCGACAAAGAGGAAGCCTATCAAGAGCACGCTCCGGTCATTACTGGGCCGTTAAACCTTACCGTTGATCTACAGCTAGTCGACAATCAAGAAGAGAACGACGATGACGAAGAGAGCGAAGATCAAGAAGAGAGAGAAGATGAAGAAATGGAGGAGATTGAAACCGAAGAAGAATCCGACGATTATGATGAGATTGAAACAGACGAAGATCGAGGTCAGAGATGACACCGAAATAGAAGATGGTCAAGATGAGGACGAGGATGCCATCGAAGTAAAAGAAGGCGATGATTGAAGCTTTCGGACCGAGAGTGGTTAATTTCACTTGTCACATCTAGGGCGCAAAAGACCGGGTTCCCTCACAGTCTCTCACTTACGCCTCTCATACCGGAAACGCGTTTTCTATGAAAGCTCTCAACTCTCTCTCTCACCCCTGCCGATTTCCAAACCCTAACTTTCAATCTCTCTTTCAATCCCCTTCAATTTCACCTTCATTCTCTTCATTCTCTTCAATCTCATGGATCTCACCTCTTCACTCCTCAATCTCTCTCAATCTCACCTCTACACTCCTCAATCTCACCTTCAACCATGTCATCGAAGAAGGCAAAGAAGATTGTCGCCCGCCCCACTCCAACACCACCGGTCGCCCAGTCGGCCAGCCCGGCCACCTCTGTCAACGACAACTCTTCAACACCTCCGGCCCCCTCTTTGGCCATCGCTTCGGAGGACCACACTTCTCGACCATCACCTCGGAGAACAGCACCGCCACCCACCACTCGAACTTCACCTCGGAGGACAGCACTGCCACCCACTACTCACACGGTGTCACCACCTCTCCGGAAAAGCCCTCGGAAGACAGTTGCTCCCCGGAGGCCAACAACTCGGAGGACACTGCAAGTACGAGGCGACTCTTCATCGCCGGAATCCAACACTCCCCATCACCGACGACCACCTCCTCTCCACCACCAATGACCACCTCTCCACCACCGACGACCACCACCTCTCCACCACAGACGACCACTCATTAGAAGAAATAACAAGGCAAGTAAACCAATCATTAGAAGAAATAAGCTATATATGAAAATACGCGGATATAAGAGATAAGTGCAATCTTATGCTTTAAAGCTCTTATCAGTTCAATTGTGTTGCAATTGATTTCAATCAGTGAACTTTTCAATTCCGATCCATGGTGGATGCCATCTATATGATGGGCAAATTTGCATATGAAAGAACTCTACAACACTTACTTGTACATGTCTCCATTAATGTGATGTTAAGTGTAACACAAAATTATTTGTTATATTTTTTAATAATATTATAAAAATTATATTTTTTAATAATATAAATAATATTTTAAAAAAATTATAATTAGAAGAGTCATTATGTTAGAATAGTAATTATAATAATTATTCAAATACGGAGTATCATTTTGTAAGGAAAAAAAGATGCAAATATATATTATTAATCATGTACAATATAAATAAAAATTTTATAAAAATTTTATCATTAAAAAATACCACAAATAATTTTGTGATACACCCAATGTTCTAAAAGGCGCTAGGCGGTGGGTGGCCGCCTAGCGCCTAGACGGTGGGTGGCCGCCTAGCGCCTAGGCGGTTAGGCGGGTGCCTAGGCGGACTTAGAACAAACTTGATTATTTCCTTATATTTTGACGAATAACACTTGTCAATAATTCATATAATGTAATAATAATCCATAATATCACTCATAAACCCAAATTTGTAGTAGTTAACTAACACTAAAGTAAATAAATGCAAAAGTACATGTCTGACTAACAATTCTAAACCTCCTAAAATCCAAAACTATCAGGTCGATTGAAAAGCAAATGCATCCCGACATGGGGATAAAAAAACCCTAAGCCAACTAATCATATGCTTAGAAGCGCAAATTGAATAATCGTTAGACTAGGCGGTGCCTATGCGGGCCTAGGCGGCCCCTAGGCGGGACTAGTCGGGCCCAGGCGGCGCCTAGGCGGTTCCTGGACGAATTTCCGCCTAGAGGTCCGCCCAGGCTTAAAAATTCCTAGGTCCCGTCCCGCCTAGCGCCTAGGCGGTGCCCAGGCGGCGCCTAGGCGCGATTTTTAGAACACTGGATACACCCGAAGACACATTTAGTATAAGAGATCCATACTAAAAAGAAAGAAGAAGTGAAGAGAACTTGCAAATAGTATATTTTAATTTTAATTGAAAGCCCATATTGTCATCTATTTATATACATTATACATATACTAAAACCGATGCATAGTGTCATATGTGACAGGTTGTGGTTGATTCAAGGAAAAATATTAATAAAATAGCATGTTGTCATAATTTATAGAAATTTATATAAGTCACGATCTTTCTATATATATTTTAGTTAATTGACATAAATAAAAATAAAAATATTTCATAGTCATACTTAACAATGCAAAAATATTAATAATAAATATGTAGTATTTGATAGGTGCTATTTTATTTATATCTAGATTTATTTTGGTGGAAATAATTATTTATATCAAAATTAATTATTTAATAATTGTTATTTTATTTATATCTATATTAGGTTTTGAGGCCAATATAATTTATTAAAATATTATGAAGCCATAATATGTAGCCACAATCCATCCATGTATAGATATTTTAGTAAACTAATGTAATAAATATATACTATATATTAATTTTTTTTTTTAAAAGAATACTCTGTATTAAAATATTTTTAAAAATCAATTATATATTAAATCATATGAGATTCAATTAATGGTAGATTAAAAAAAAAATATTTTACATTATAAATTTGAATTTTATTTATATTTTGAGAGAATCTAAATAAAATATAGTTATATTATATATAATCTATTAAACTAATTTTATTTATATTTATATTATTTTTGGGTGGAAAAAATTCTTTATATTTATTAAAATCTATCTAAATTATTTATAATATTGTATTAATGTATTCTTCGCGTACGGGACATAACCTACACTAATTTTATCATAAAATAACTATTTACAATCTTATAAATACCGAACACTCATCATGATTTTTCATTGGTTTTAGAAAAAATAAAAATTAACCTCTAACTCCTAATATTATCTTCGGCGTAACTCCAACTACTTAAAAACACCTTTTACCAAACATAGTAACTTCTCTCCATTGCCCTGTAATTGGTGTTTGTAACCATTTTCAGCCTAGAGTATGGGCCGTAGGCCCATACCAAATATAGATGTTCACGGGTTCTGAAAAATTAATCTCCACTTGTGAGTAGTGGGGTGTGTGATTAAAAATTGAGTGAGGCCAGTGGCAAGATAATAGAATGACTATTGGCAAAATAATTTTCACAAATTTGCATAACGAGTCATTTTCTTAATAAAAAAAACCTAACTGAATTCCATTTAACGCCAAGGTCATTTGCGATGTTGAATTGGCGGTGTTCGGTCGGTAAGTCTTAGTTAAGATCTTTGATCTGTAATTTAGGGGTTTTGAGATTTAGAAGACTGGATTTCAATTTGCCAGTTAAATTTAGAAGAAGAAGAAGAAGATTAATGTGGGATTTTTGGATGAAATTGACTTCAACCTACTTGAAGCTCTACAACGTCTGACAACCGATGCTTCATATACGAACAACTCCAAGTCCTGCGCAACAAGGTCGATCTCTTTTTCCAATGCAACGAATCCCTACGTAAGAAGCAATTAAAAATTTTGGTTAAATTTTGATTAAATTTATTGAATTCTAAATTTATCCCTCTTGTTTAATTATATGATAATGAAAATTTAATAATTAAAAAAATAAATAAGAAAGGTGGGAAGCATAAGTTGATTTTTTGTACTTATAAAGTATACGGACTCACTAGTACTACAACATTTTCTTTTGCATTTTACAAATAAAGATGTTACATAATATGATATCAGAGTTGAGTGTTTAATTAATTAGTTTTAGAATCCATTCACTGTCTTTTTATAAAATAACTTATTAGAGTCTAAATATCTTCAAAATTATAAATGCTTATATTCGTTTATGTTTCAAGAAATTAAACAAACGTTTACGTTATCTTTTTATTTAAATAAATCATATTCATATTATAAAGGGTCAAATAAGAAATATTTGAGATTTTTTAAGTACGAAAAAAATAATCAAATATCTACCTGATTCAGAGAAAAAATCAAATATCTTCAAAATTATAAATGTTGGTTGATTTCATTCCATAAGAGAGGTCTCTTAGTACCCTTAACATTCCAATAGCCAATCATAAGGATAATCTTGATTATACAGAAGCAACAAGTATTTAGAATGTTTACAAGTAAACTGAGCAGGGGCGGATCCTCTTTAGGGCCAGTAGGGGCAGTCGCCCCCCCCAATAGAAAATGAAATTTAACATACATATTCCTCTCGTCGATAGCTTCGATTTGATATATTATAAGCTCAAATCCGATATCTGAGCAAAAAGTTATAAGCGTTTCAAATTTCAGCACTGAATTACAATATTTCCTAAATCATTTACCAAACCGATATATTTTTATTGTAATTATTATTTATTAATTTCATATCTTAATAATATAATTATATTCGAGCACTTCAAATTATGAGGTTATATTGAAATATTTGAAAACCATGAAATAAATCATGCAAATTCAGGATACATACATAAAATATTTTTTTTATAGTAAATTTTCGCCCCCTCAATCAACAAGCTCAGGATCCGCCACTGAAACTGAGTGATCTTGCTTACACTTATACAACTAGGGATTAATCATGCCATTGGGCAAGGCAAAAGGACTATGTCTATTTATACACAATTGTGCAGGGGCAAGCCTGAAAATTTGAAGCTTGTTGAGAGTTTGCTGCAACTTACATAACCGAGTAGAGTACCAGCTGAGAGGGAGATCCTTGCAGTAATAGTTTCTCATGCTTATTGTTTTGATATAAAAGTTTGTAGCAAAGTTGTGTAGGGAATTTTTTTTGGGTGAAGTTTGGAGCGCTTGCTCCCACCTCTCCCTTAAGGAGATAAATGGGGCTTTGCTGAAGATTTGGAGCAGAGAGAGTGAGAAAAGTTATACCAAGCTCATTCACCTGCAAGTTAGAGACATCCAAGCCAGGCAAGGGAATCACATGAGCATTTCCTCCAAGCAGCAGATCCGGGAGAATGAAACTCTAGGGAAACAAACAACAGCAAATAACAATCAAGCAAAAATAATATAGAGAGTAGGAAGAGGCATTAAAAACATAGATAAAATAACTACTCCCAAAAGCTTCTGAAAATCTTTGGGAGTAGTCGTGGTTCAGAAAAGAGCAGCTCCAACCATTATAACTTAAGGCATAGGTTCTAATAAGAAAGCCAACATTAATATAGTTCTTAGAGAAATAAAGTTGGGAAGTATTATTTAGGAAAGTATGAGCATAAGAGAGCTCCATCCCAAGTTACTGAAGATGGTCCTTGATCATCATCAGTTCTTCTTCTTCCGGGACTTCTTTGTGGCTGGTGAGGAGGCTTCACTTGTGTCATCTTCATCCATGCGTTTAGCAGGGTCTTCTTCACAGTTGTGGGTGCATGTCATCGTCAGTTTGCTTGATAATAATGCCTCCTAGCTTTCTGACCACAGAGTGATCATACCTCATGGATAGGTGAGATTATTCAGTTTCATTGCCAGTGTCCACCATCTTACCCTTCTACTGGTACTTAATCAGATCATCAAGAGTTCCTTCCACCTGATAATTAGAGTGGCAGGGTTGCTGGTGGCAAGGATAGTGTGGAGAATAGAGCACTAGCTAGTACAAATATAGGGGGTGGAGCACAGTAAGTTGGGTACGGTTTTTGACAAGGGTGCTTATTTTTTTATTTGAAGCACGGTTTTATATTAAAAGTGTGTTTCCAACCCCAAATTTAACTAAGGGCGTGTTCGGCACCCGGTTGTGGGAGGTTGTGGGGGTTAAAACAAATGAAAACCGGCGACTGGAGCTGTTTGGCACTCGGTTGTGGGGGACGCCGGTGGAGGTTGTGGGCGGTTCTGGAGCGGTTAAAACCGCCAGTTCTACAACCTGGGAGATAGAAGGTTGTTCAGTATTTAACCGGTGGTTTTCCAGGCGTGCCCTTCCTCCTCACAACTCATCTGCAGCTCATTCCACGCTCTCCTCTCCTTCTTCAGGCGATTTCGACCCTCGTCGAGTGGCTTCGATTCAGCGATTCCATCCTCACGTACTCTTCTTCTTCTCTTTCTCGATCTGCTCCTGGATCCGAGATGTCAGAATTTTTTCAAATCTCAGGTTAGGGTTTCAGGTTGGGGCTGAAATCACTTGAATGTTGTTCTTGTTCACCCTCAATTATATACATCTGAATGTTTGTCTAAATGTTTTTACATGCTGCTTCTAAAGTGAGGCATAAACAACTTTAATTTGAGAAAACTTTACTATAAAAAAATAGCTTGAGAATTTGCTGAGCTTAGCTGAAATTGCAAATCGTTTCACTATCTCCCTCTTAATTTGTAAGTATGTTAGCTGGATAATCATATGTATCATTGTCTTTCCATTGAATCCTACCACTAGGATTAAGTGATAATAAAGTTCAGCGCCCTTTGATATATGATTCATAGCTAAGACAATAGCTGGCAGATCATCACAAATAGTGTCATGGGCCTTTTTCCTTTTGTTGTTCAACTAGTTTTTTCCTTGGCTAAACTGCCTTTCTAGATGTTGCATACAACTATATAATGCTTTTGTTTATTATGCTGCATTTTAACCCATGCAAAAAACACTGATTGCTATGCTTTTATCTGGCACCCTTCTGGTTATTTTTGTTTCTTTAACCCGGTTTGAAAGGTTTGTGTCTCTCCAAAGTACCTTTTGTAATTGAAATTCATGCTATCCAAAATTTTCTACATCCATAGGAAAGGAAACTAGGCGAAAGTTTAGGATAAAAATACAATTGCTGAGGAAGAGTGGGTTTTCTGTGGAGGAAAATGTAGTGGTAGCAAATCAGCCAGTCGGGTTACAAACCAATTAGCAGAAACAAGTGCACTCTCTATGCAAGCTAATCAGCATTCCTACCTTGACAACATAATCAAAGGCACAATCTGTACAATGGGTCCTCTAACTGTGCTGGAAAACTAGAACCATAGGGCTTTTGAAATCATGCTTGCAGTTTGGATCGATAAGGAACTGCTGCTGATCTCATTCTGATCGCATTCTGTGAATGTATATATCATGACCAATCTAGCTGATCATGATTCAACTAGCTTTCATTTCTTTTAATCATGGCCTACAATACCTTGTGTGGTAAATACTATTCGATCATTAGGTGTCATGATTCATGAATATGCTTATTGCATATTTGCATATCAATTTTTTAATTTCTAGTTGCTGAGTTTATCAGGTGAACAATTTCTGGGATATAGTATCAAGTTGGTGTACTTTCATGACAATATACTGCAAGTTAAACATGGGCCATGAGAATAGCCCCTCACTTGTCTAACAAATAACAGATCATATAGATAGATGGGTAACAATGATTGCTTGAATATAGATGGATGGATATGTAGATATATAAAGAATTTTGTCCTTTTATACAAAATGGATCCGTTGGTATTCACAATTTGACCAATCATGATGCACAATGCATCTGTATGTAGGCTTGGATTGATCAATGTTTGACGTTTGGCAAGGGCAATTTTGTCCATTTATATATAAACCAAAAAAAATAACCTTCCATCAAGCAAACACCCCGCAAGGTTATGTATTAAAAATAACCTCAACCTTTTCCACCCCCACAACCTAAAAAAATAACCTCCACCTTTACAACCTAAAAAAATAACCTCAACCCCTTTAAAAATAACCCGCAAACAAACACGCCCTAAAAGCAACACGCTTTTCCAAAAAATAGTTCTCGTTTATTTCTAAAAAATATTTTTAGACCGGTTTTAGTGTAAAGCGTGCTTAAAAAAACTTAAAACAAACACAGTTTGATTTTCAAAGCGTGTTCCCCAAAACCAGATTTGACTAAAATAAACACGCTTTCCTATAAAACCGTTCTCATTTATTTCAGAAAAAAATATTTAGACCGGTTTTCGTGTAAAGCGCGCTTAAAAAAACTTAAAACGAACACGGTTTAATTTTCAAAGCGTGTTCCCAAAACCAGATTTGAGTAAAATAAACACGCTTTGCTATAAAACCGTTCTCGTTTATTTATAAAAAAAATATTTAGATCGGGTTTCGTTTAAAGCGTGCTTAAAAAAACTTAAAACGAACACGGTTTAATTTTCAAAGTGTTTTCCCAAAACCAGATTTGACGAAAGTAAACACGCTTTGCAATAAAACCGTTCTTGTTTATTTGGAAAAAAATTATTTAACCCGGTTTTCGTGTAAAGCGTGCTTAAAAAATTACAACGAACACGGTTTAGTTCTCAAAGTGTGTCCCCAAACCCAAATTTAACTAAAACAAACACGTTTTTTTTTATAAAATCGTTCTCATTTATTTTTAAAAACTATTAAGCCCGGTTTTCGTGTGAAGCGTCCTTAAAAATAAATTAAAACGAACACGGTTTCATTTTACTTAAGTGTGTTCCCGAAACCAACTTTAACTAAAATCAACACACTTATCTATAGAATCGTTCTCGTTTGTTTCTAAAGAAATCATTAGTTCGGTTTTCATATAAAGCGTGCTTAAAAAAATTAAAACGAACACAGTTTTATAAGAAAAGTGTCTTCCCAAAAGCAAATTTAACTAGAGGGAACACATTTTTCTTTTAAAGCGTTCTCATTTATTTTTATAAACTGTTCTCGAAAAAATATATTCTTTTTTATATTTAGAGTTTTTTTTTTAGTAATTAGATTAAGTAAATTCACAAAGTTACAACAAAATTCCGTAGCTCAGGTGGCAGGTGTGTGAAGCGGATGAATTTCAGTATGAGGGTGCAAGAGGTCTTGGGTTCGATTCTTGGTTCGAGAGGTAAGGTATTGCATTGGACCAGTGTTGAGATAGATATCCATTTGAGAGATATATGAAAGAACACACTTTTTATTTAAAGTGTTCTTATTATTAAGCACGGTTTGAAAAAAGTGTGCTAAAACTTTTTTTTTTTGAGCATGCTTCAATTGAAGCGTTCTTATAATTCGAGTAGAACGGATATTGGCCGTATGACAATTTTAAGAATGCTTCAACACAAAATCGTGCTTAAAATATGGGATCACGGCTAAATACTAAGCGTGCTTGTTTGGGAGCGCATCCACTATAAGCACAGTACGAGAAGTGTGCTCCCATGTATAAAAAAAAACGTGCTCTGGTCCCCCTTTTTGTACTAGTGAGGGAGCAATGGTAAAGGGAGGAGTGGAGGACTCAATAGTAAGCGTGGCAACATAGGCATTGTTGAAGGAGATGAGGTTGTTGATCAGCTCATTTGAGTAGTTGACAATGATAGTAGGGAGAGGCGAGAGCTTGGCATTGCTGGATGGATGGGAGGTCATGGGGAGAAGCCCAAAATCTCCCTGGCGAGGGATCATAGCTTGAGGAACATTGAGGTCATCAACCTGAGAGTTAGGGGTAAAGGCACTCATACCACCAATGAGTCTGGGTTCATTAGGATTTCGGTTAGGAATAGCAGTAGAGGTATGAGCTAGAAGGTCAATCTGAGGATTTCTTCCAAGACAAAAGATTAAATTTCCGGGCCTAGGGGCATTTAGAAGCTAGTCCTCATAGGTGTGGTCGTAGCCACCACAACAACAACACCCATCAGAAAAATCCTCGTACCAAACTCTTAGTTTAAGGGATTTCTGGTCATTCTTCCTAATTTAAATAAAAGGAGTTTAGTGAGAAGATCACCTTAACACAAGCTCTGGCATACCTTTTCTTGTTCCTAAGATTGGAGACTTGATCAATCTTGATGAGAGAGCCAACTCCAGTTGTGAGAATGTAGGCAATAGCTTGCGAAGAGTAAAACTGGTGTGGAAGGCACATGGATACAGATCCAGTCGTCTGCTGAGCTGGTATCTTCCTCTATGGGGTCGAAACTGCCACTCCAGGGGTAGAGAGCAAGAAGAGATCCTTGGATATGATAAGGTCAGTTTGTCCAGACAATGGCTCGGTCCTCTTTCCTAGGGCATGAGAGGGGGTATTTATAGGGTAGTCAAGCGAGCAGCTGGTTGGTGACCTCGTGGGTTAGTTAGGGACACGTGTAGCCCATGCCCTCATGTATGAGGCTTGGGCCCTTATGAGGAGGCCAACTAGATGGCCTCCCGCCAGCGAGCTGCTTGATGACACACGAGTAGTGTGAGAATCGCGATGTCTTGACGAGTGTACATGTTGATCCTAACTTATGTTGCGGGTAAGCGCATTCTTTAATGTATTTCGCGACCTGGTTAAGGTCTGGTCGGGTTCCTTGGGTGTTTTTTATGGTAGGTGTCTTATTTGTGACGTCATAAATCGTATTTTCTGAGGGGGCCTCTTTTTTCTCGACATCGTTACCAGGGACAGAGTAAGGATCTGCAACTTGATCAAGGTTCTGATTGGCTTCAATAGGAGGAGCAGAGTTTAAAGGAACAACATGAATGAGCTAGTCCTCGATGGCTTGAGTATGCAAAGTAGAGATGTCTAAGGCTAGAGAGAGAGAGAGTATATTCAGTCGTTTGAGTAGGAATAGGCATGGTTTCAAAGTTAATGCCTTGCCTAGACGCTTAGTGGTGTTGATCAAGACTAGCTGGGTCCTTGCTTATTTCAGTTTCTCTATTGTTTTTTCCTTAAGGGGAAAAAACAGACCTATGGGATCGCCGTGTCCCTATCCCTCCATACTTATGCTCTGTTAGCTATCTCTACTCTAGGTAAACAAATAAAGGGCGATTCAGCATCAAGTTTGCTTGATGGGGAGGAGCGCGCCTTCCTTACATTTTAAGTGGTGGTATATGGTTCAACTTATAGACTGGATAACAGTTTCAGATATGCAGAGATCTTTTATTGTTTTAGTTCAAAGTCTATTAGCTCAAATGGTAGAGTATTGTGTTTAAACACAAAGATGCGGGTTCAAATCCCTCATAGGCTACAATAATAATAAAAAAAAACTGCAAATATGTAATTTAACATCGGGTAATAGCCGATGTTTTTCAAAAAAAAATCGATGTCTATGTGGGGATGTAAAAAGTAAAAACTTTTTAACATCGGGTAATAGCCGATGTCTTTGTATGTTATAACATCTGTTATATTTTATAATCGATGTTATAGGATAACAAAGACATCGGATTTAAAAATATAAACGATGTTATAACATACAAATACATCGGGTTCTGGCCGATGTGAAAAACTTTTGACTTTTTACATCCCACATAGACATCGATTTTTTTTTTAAAAGACATCGGCTATTACCCGATGTTAAATAACAAATTTCTAGTAGTGGTTCAACAAATGACAGTTGTTGTTCCATGAGAAAGAACGTGGAAGAAGGGGAGTTAGCAGAGGTAATGAACAACGGAAGGTGGAGATGCTGAATACAATTAATGTTAATATTTATAGACCAGATGAAGCCTAGAGATGCATGAATATAACCAGACAAGCGGTTGAACTCTACAATAATCATAGGGGAGAAGCTTCTAATAGAGTTAATCATCTGCTCAACGGCCTCCTCCCGGTAATACGCGCTCTGAATTCCATGGTTGTCATGGATCTCTCTGTCCACTGGGCTTGTTCCCATTAACGAAGGCCTTTCCCTCGTTGGACCACCGTTCCTTTTTTCTCCAAGATTCGGCGCAATGTTGGATTTGTCAGAGGAAGAAGATGAAGAACAATGAAATGTTTGTAGAGGAAGATTACTGCTTTTCTTCTTCTTAATTTAAAATGAAACAAGTACATCTCTTAAATAGAGAAATCCTAAGCTATTAATATCTACACATTAATAATAGATTTGCTTAATTAAACTCTTCCTAAAATAACGTTTGAATCATATTTCAACACCTCCCCTTGATTCAAACTCTCGCATTCCAATCTTCTCTAAAAAGAACTGATGCTTTGCTGAACTCAGTGCTTTGGTGAACAAATCTGCATCTTGATCATTTGTTCCACAGAACTTTAGAACAATTTTCTCCTTAGAAACCAACTCTCTAATGAAATGATGTTGTACTTCAATGTGTTTGGTTCTGGCATGAAATGCTGGATTCTTGGTCATTGCAATTGTTGACTTGTTGTCACACCATAACTCAGTAGGTTCATCTTGTGCGCAACCCAAATCTTTCAGCAACTTCTTCAGCCATAATGCTTGTCTTGCAGCTGATCCTGCCGCAACATACTCTGCTTCAGAAGAAGATAATGCCACTGTATCTTGCTTCTTTGAGCTCCAGGTGATTGCTCCTGAGCCAAGACAAAAGACTGAGCCAGAGGTGCTTTTCCTATCGTCAATGCATCCTGCCCAGTCGCTATCAGTATGACCCTTCAGTTTGAAATCTTCGACTCTTTCGTACCAGATTCCATGCTTGATTGTTCCTGCTACATATCTGAGTATTCTCTTGGCAGCTCCAAGGTGTTGCTTGGTTGGGCTATGCATGTATCTTGACACCACACTCACACAATAAGCAATGTCTGGTCGTGTGTGCGTGAGGTAGTTCAAGCCTCCTACCAAGCTTCTGAACATCTTCTCATCAGCTTTTTCTGTGCCATCTTCTCTCTGTAGCTTCTCATTGGTGTTCATTGGAGTTTTTGCCACCTCACAACTTTCCATGTGAAACTTCTTCAACAGATCTTTTGCATATTTTTCCTGACATACAAAGATGCCACTCTTTTTCTGCTTTACTTCCAAACCCAGGAAATATTGTAGAATTCCCAAGTCTGTCATATCAAATTCCTTCATCATGGAGAACTTGAATTCATCTAGTAGTGTTTGTGAAGAGCTGAAGTATATAATGTCATCAACATACAAACATACTACAATAAACCCTTGCATACCTTTCCTTTTAATATATAGTGTTGGCTCATTCTCACTTCTTTCAAACTCATTTTGAAGGAAGAATGCATCTATCTTGCTATACCATGCTCGAGGAGCCTGTTTCAAACCGTAGAGAGCCTTCTGCAACTTGTACACTTTGCTCTCTTCTCCATTTTTGACAAAGCCTTCAGGTTGCTCAACAAATACTTCCTCTTGCAGTTCTCCATTGAGAAACGCTGACTTGACGTCAAGTTGAAACACTGGCAATTTCCATTGAGCAGCTAGTGCAAGCACAACTCTCACAGTTTCAAATCTTGCCACCGGTGAGAATGTCTCTTCAAAATCTATCCCTTCTTGTTGAGCATACCCTTTAGCCACTAGTCGCGCCTTATATTTCTGAATGCTTCCATCTGTGTTGTACTTCGTTCTGAATACCCATTTCAAGCCAATCACATTCTTCCCTTGAGGAAGATCCATCAACTTCCAAGTCTCATTCTTCTGAATAGACCTCATCTCTTCCTCCATTGCAGCTTTCCACTCATCTTTATCATTTGCCTCATCGAAGCATGTTGGGTCTGTAGCAATCAAAGCAAATCCACAATTCTCATAAATATCTGTTAGAGATCTGAACCTTCTTGGTGGTGATTCACTTGAAGAGCTTGAAGGAGAGGAGCTTTGGCTTAATGAATTGTGATGACTTGATGGTGTTGATGGAGAACTCTGAACTTGCTCGTTGTTGTCTGTCACAGCTGGCTCCCCCACGGAAACATCAAGAGTAATGATTCTCTGATTGCTTGTGCCAATTTCTTTTTCTTGCCAGATCCATTCTGCATCTTCATTAAATACCACATTTCTGCTGATAATAATCTTTCCACTGAGAGGATTATATAGCCTATATGCTTTGGATTGAACCGCATAGCCAATAAATACACACTTCTCGGACTTATCATCAAGTTTAGTTCTTAAATTAACCAAAGCATAAGCTATACAACCAAACACTCTCAAGTGACTTACTGATGGCTTATTTCCTCTCCAAGCTTCTAGTGGAGTCATATCCATGACAGCTTTTGTTGGAGAAATGTTGAGGATGTATACAGATGTAGCCACTGCTTCACACCAAAACTGATTCGGCATCCCTTTTGCTTTAAGCATGCTTCTTGCCATCTCCACAACTGTTCTATTCTTTCTCTCCGAGACTCCATTTTGCTCTGGAGTATACGGTGCTGTTAACTCCCTTCTTATTCCTTGTTCTTCACAAAATGAAGAGAATTCATGTGAAAGAAACTCACCACCTCGATCTGTTCTCAAGGCTTTCACAAAGTTATCGGATTGCTTCTCTACCATAGCTTTGAATTTCTTAAAATTCTCAAAGGCTTCAGATTTAGCCTTCAAGAAATACACCCAACTCATTCTACTGTAATCATCTGTAATGAGTAGAAAGTACTTACTCCCTCCAAGTGATTCAGTCTGCATTGGACCACATAGGTCTGCATGTAGAAGCTCAAGACATTCACTTGCTCTCCAAGCTCTTCCACTTGGAAATGGACCCTTGGACTGCTTTCCAAATAGGCATCCTTCACACAACTCAAGCTCACCAATTTTTGGCAAGCCTTGCACCATCTCTTTTGTGTTCAGCAGCTTCAGACTATGCACATTCAGGTGACCATAACGCAGATGCCACAACTTTGCATCATCATCTCCTCTAACTGTCAAAGCCTTACTCATCTTGGAAGATAAGTTTAAAGGAAACATTCTATTTCCTGTCATAGGAACTACCACTATAGTTTGGCCAGACCTCTTTTCCTTAATGACACATGAGTCATCTTCGAACATAAGTGAATAGCCGGTACTTTGTAACTGCCCAACACTTAACAAATTGTGAGCCAAACCAGGCACAAATTGCACATCGTGAAGCAATTTAATATCACCTCGCACAGTTTTGATAGCAATTGTACCTCTACCTTCGGACTGAAGTATGTTGTCATCGCCAAGGCGAACTTTGCCCCTTTGCGACTCATCTAGTTCCTTGAACAAGGATCTAGAGCTGGCCATGTGATTGGAGCAACCACTATCGAGATACCACATCCCGTTCGTGTCATCACTAATAGAAGAGAGAGCCATAAACAATCTGCTTTCATGTTCAACATTCTCAGAATAGTTTGCTGACTTTTGCTCACTCTCTGGCTTGCTCCAGCACTGCGCCTCCTTATGGCCATACTTCTTGCAATAGTAACACTGGATGTTGCTCCCGTATTGTCGAGAATCACCATTCCGTCCTCTATTTGAGTCACCAAATTGGCTTCGACTCGATTCTCCATATTGACTTCTCCCTGTATTACCAAATTGGCCTCTGCCTCGACCACCACCACGTCCTCGGCCTCGAAAGCCGCCTCTACCTTTTCCTCTATTTCCTGAATTGTCTGACCTGCCTTTGTTGGAAGACTCTTCCTTAGCCTGAAAAGCCTTTTCCTCTCTCTGCTCACTAGACCTGCTGAGCCTATCTTCATGAGCTTGCAAAGAACTTGTCAATTCTTCAAACTTATAAGTAGACAGATCCTTCGATTCCTCAATTGCAGCAACCACGTGGTCAAATTTCTTAGTTAAGCTTCTCAAAACCTTGCTAACAACAGTCTCACAACTTAAATTTTCACCATAAGACTTCATGTGATTTACAATTGCGGAAACTCTTGACAAGAAAACTTGCACAGATTCTTTCTCTTGCATATTTAGAGTTTCAAACTCACGTCGCAAGGATTGTAATTTAACGGTGATTACCTTCCTATCACCCATGTACTCCTGCCTGAGAATTTCCCAGGCTTCGTGAGATGTAGTCGCGGCTGCAATTCGAGGAAAGATCTCATCATCTAAGGCTGATTGGATCATGAATAAGGCCTTCGAATCCTTCTTCCTCTTATCTTTGAGTTGTTGATCAGGCTCTTCTGGTTGGTTATCTTCAAAACCCTTTTCTACCAATTCCCACAATTCTTGAGACTTGAATAATGTTGACATTTTCAAGCTCCAAAAATGATAATTTACTCCTTTGAAAATTGGCAGTTGAGGAGTACCAACGTTTCCTGATCCATTGTTCTGCATTTTGAACAATTAATATTTTCTCTCAACCCTTGTTTCCCTTGTGTATAATCTCTCACTTTTTTTCTCTCAATTCCCTGGATATAAACCCGGAAAAATGTGTTTGCTCTGATACCAATTTGTTGGATTTGTCAGAGGAAGAAGATGAAGAACAATGAAATGTTTGTAGAGGAAGATTACTGCTTTTCTTCTTCTTAATTTAAAATGAAACAAGTACATCTCTTAAATAGAGAAATCCTAAGCTATTAATATCTACACATTAATAATAGATTTGCTTAATTAAACTCTTCCTAAAATAACGTTTGAATCATATTTCAACACGCAACACCTTCTGCTGTATTTACTCTGCGCTGCTCCGTCGGACTCGAGTCCTCGGTGCCCGGAATCTCCCGATCTGCAGGATCTGTCCCCACCAACGACGGCCGACTTCCCACGGCACTCGTATGCTCCGCCTGACGGCCTCCTGGATCAGGTTCTTCTTGTGTGCGATCTCGTCCCGGGGGATTTCTGATATACTTCGTTAGTTGTTCCAATCTCTGCTCGATAGTTTTCTTGAATTCTTCCATCTGTCTATGGTGCTCTCCTTGTCGTTGTCGTTGCGAATCTTCCATGAATCTTGCAGTCGCCGCCATGAAGGCTCGAGTGTCATCCCTGAATTCTTGGAACCGAGCATCGAGTGTCTTGAATCTGGTTCCTTCCGCCATTGCTACTACCGTGCCTAGCTCGATCGAAAAGACTCTGATACCAAACTTGTTATGATCCTAGTCCATAACAGTGCAATTTCGAGTATACAATCGTCGGATATGACTGGTGATGAAGGTAAGTGAGAATGAGGGAGAAGAAGAATTAGGTGAGAGAGATAGAGTCATTAAATAGAGTAAGGAGATAGGAGAGTAGGATGGGTAATTTGGTTTATTATATTATTCAACATCCCACATTGTTCCCCTTGGATCCCTTATATAGATCCGGCTAGTAAGGTTCACAACACAGTCATCACCTCCCACGAATCCACGATCATCTGGATGTCCTCTCTTTCTTGACACTAGGCTACATTGTTTAACTTGCTTTTTATCGAATCTTTAAGTAACATCCCTAAACTTTCAGGTTCATATCCATCTGTGAGTATTTCCTTCATTAGTTGCAAATCATCAATCCATTTTAAGGGAATTGCCATAATCATCATTCCATTTTAAGGGAATTGCCATAATCAATCAATCACACATGTATGCAAAGTACACAAATTCAGATCATCAATGAGTTTGTTGCAGAAAGCATCAGTGTATGCTACGCCATGACCTTACAGCTTTCATTTAAACTGTTTGATAATAGACATGGACACGATCTGTGATGGTAATTATTGGCAGCGCTTTCCGTAAAGCTCCTTGCTTCATTGACCCGAAGCCACCGGCTCCACCCTCAACAAAAGAGGAGAAAATGGTCCGTTCCTGGTGGTACACCGCCTTTTAGGCCTCCTTCTCCATATTGGTCAGACACCTCCACTAGTACAAAAATGCTCCTTAATACCAAATTTTTAATAAACCGGTTTTAAGTTATTTCCGGGAACCAGTTATACATTAAAACCGGGATTAACTTAGTTAACACCGGTTATTCAAAATGATACTTGTCTTAAGTGATAAAAGTAAAATTTCTTACCGGTTATTAGGAAAAAACCAGTATTTAACCTTTGTCCTAGAAATAGAGAAAGCACTTGTACTAGAGATTTACAACTCATCCATCCATGTTCCTCTTAAATTATAATCTCCACCGTTCATTGTATTACTTGTTACACATCATTAAATATTGACGACATTGTACATGGACGATGGAACACTGACAAATTCAATCTCTTTTGCTCAAAGCCTCAAACAATTGCTAAAGTTATCAGAATACACTCATAATCATGGGGCTCGAAATAGACAACACTTACACGAACAAATAGACACGGCCTCGAAATGTTCTCGCCAGACGCCAGGTAGCCATTAGGGTGAAAGAGAAGCCAATCCGAGATGACCTAACCCAGGCCCAAACCAATCCATAAAACCATTTACCAAGCGAGACACTGCGGCCACAACTGCCTCACGAACCAATCGATAAAAGTGCACACCCCTTTTACGAACCACTATAACAAAGGCAAGCAACAAAATGAGGAACCCCAGCCATCCAAGAGGCGGATAGAAGATCATAAGTGATAGATTACATAGGTCTTAATATTGTATAGTGGGCTAAAAGCCCATTAAGGCCCAATACCTTTGTAACCTATATATATGTTATATCAATGAATGGAAACCCTAAGGAGGACTTTACATCAATTCTATCATTCTACATGGTATCACAGCCTTTTCTTCCTAACGGAACCCTAAATTGATCCTCCCGCCTCCTCTGTCCGGCTCACCGTCGCCGATCATCCTCTTCCACTGTCTCTCTCTCGCTCCCTCACTCACATCACTTGTCTCCATGGCTCTCTACGATCACCAACATCACTCCTTCTCTGGATACTCTAGATATCCTACCCCTCGACATGTCGGTCCTCAGGCCTCTCTGACATCGCCTGACCCAGGCTATGTTCCGTCAGCGCTGCATCACGCCTTCTCCTCTACACATCCGACATCTCCAGACTCTTCTTGGTACATGGACACTGGTGCCACCTCCCACATGACGAACTCCTCAGGTAACCTCTCATCTATTTTCTTTAAGGGTCCTGCCCACTCTATTATCGTCGGAAATGGTGGTCGTCTTGCTACTTCGGGAATTGGCCACGCCAAATTACATACCCCAACCCACCCACTACACCTCAACAATGTCCTTATTGCCCCAAAGATTGTCAAAAACCTTATCTCTGTCCGTCGGTTCACTACTGACAACAACGTTTCCCTTACGTTTGATCCCTATGGTTTCTCTGTGAACGATCTTACTACGGGGGTTACTCGCATGAGATGTAACAACACCGGGGAGCTCTACCCTGTCACACCACCTCCTGCGTCCAGTCAATCGTGTCCGGTCGCCCTCTCAGCATCATCGTCCAGCCTGTGGCATGCACGCTTGGGCCATCCCAGCACTGCCGTTCTAGATGTCCTCCGTTCCCAAAACCTTGTCACATGTACTAAAGACCCACATTCTGGTTTATGCTCTTCCTGCCAACTAGGCAAACATGCCAGACTGCCGTTCCAACGATCTTTGACCTCTACCCTTGCTCCCTTTGATATCATTCACAGCGACATTTGGACCTCTCCCGTGCCTAGCAAGGAGGGTCACAAGTACTACCTCTTGTTTCTGGATGATTACACTCATTACTTATGGGTCTTCCCGTTGCATTTCAAGTCCCAAGTGTTTCCTATTTTTGCCAGATTCCATACCTACATCAAAACACAATTCCACATGTCCATCAAATGTTTCCAATGTGACAATGGTCGTGAATTTGACAACAGAGACTTTCACTCCTTCTTTGCCGCAAATGGGATCTCATATCGCTTGTCTTGCCCCTATACTTCTCAGCAGAATGGCAAGGCAGAAAGAATCATCAGAACCATTACCAACATGATGCGCTCTCTCCTCTTCCACGCATCTATTCCCCTTCCATATTGGCCTCACGCCTTATCCACCACATGTTATCTCCTAAACATTCTCTCTTCCACTACCCTACACAATCGCTCGCCGGCTCAGACACTTTATTACGCCGAGCCTAGGTATGATCACCTTCGCACCTTCGGGTGCTTGTGTTTCCCAAACCAGTCATCCACAGCCCCGCACAAGCTTCACCCGCGCTCCACTCCATGTGTCTTCCTAGGCTATCCGTCTGATCATCGCGGTTACATTTGCCTCGATATCAAGACCCACAAGATCATTCTCTCACGTCATGTCACCTTTGATGAGTCGCGATTTCCCTTCGCATCTCCCACACCCCCTGTGTCGTCGACAGAGTCTGATTCACCATTCCCTCACTTCATTCTTCCCCAGAGCTCTCCCGGTGCTCCTGCGTCTCCCCCTCCCCCACCTCCCTCGCCACCCCCACCACAAGACCACACACCCGCAGCGTCTCCGGAGTCTTCCGACCCCGTCAGATCGTCTCCATGACCACCGCCCATCACCCCGCTATCCACCGTCCATCACATCGCCAAACACCCTCGTCTCCCCTACGTGCGGCGCCCGCCGCAGTCCTTGCGGCGCCCGCCGCAACCCCAAATGCGGCACCTGTCGCATGTTTACCCTCCCTGGCGGCGCCCGCCACAGCCCTGGCGGCACCCGCCGCAACCCACTTTACTGCACCCGCCGCACCTGCACCCGCCGCCCCCGTCCTTCTCGGCTCCCAGACCTCCCTCTCCCCCATCCCCACCTCCCACAAAACAGCGCTCCTCGACCCGAATTGGTAGGCGGCTATGCTCGACAAATACAGGGCCCTTACAAAGAATGGTACTTGGGTTCTTGTCCCGCGCCCTCCAGCGGTGAACGTCGTTCGCTGTATGTGGCTCTTCCGTCACAAGTTCCGCTCTGATGGGACGTTGGAGCGCTATAAAGCACGTCTTGTTGTCAACGGTCGATCCCAGCAGGTAGGTATTGATTGTGATGAAACCTTCAGCCCCGTGGTCAAGCCTGCCACTATCCGGGTGGTATTGAGTTTAGCTCTGTCGCGCAAATGGGCCATTCATCAGCTGGATGTCAAGAACGCTTTTCTGCATGGTCACCTGAATGAGACAGTCTACATGTTTCAGCCGCCGGGATTTACTGATGTCGATCGTCCTAAGCACGTCTGTCTCCTGAAGCGCTCTCTGTATGGTTTGAAACAGGCTCCACAAACTTGGTTCCAGCGCTTTGCTTCTCATTTGCTCCGCTTGGGTTTCATTGGCAGCCGCTCGGATTCGTCCCTGTTCATCTATCGCAGAGGCTCCGACATGGCATTTCTGCTACTATATGTTGACGACATCATTCTCACCGCCTCTTCTGATGCTCTTCGGACGTCGATTATTTCACGGCTAAGTGCTGAATTCGCTATGTCAGATTTGGGCCAGTTGTCTTACTTCTTGGGGGTTGCTGTTCAGCGGCATGCGTCTGGGCTTTTCCTCTCACAGAGTAAGTATGCTGCTGAAATTGTTGCTCGGGCTAACATGAGTAACTGCAATCCGGTCGCCACCCCTGTCGATACATCTAACAAGCTCAGCGCTCACTCTGGTCCTTTGGTTGATGATCCGACATTATACAGGAGCCTTGCTGGTGCTCTTCAGTATCTCACCTTCACCAGACCTGATATCAGTTACGTCGTTCAGCAGATCTGCTTGTTTATGCATGCACCCAGGGAACCCCACTTTCATGCCTTAAAGCGGATCATTCGGTACATCAGCGGCACACTCGAGCTCGGCACCACGGTCACTCCTTCCTCTAAGCCTGACCTTGTTGCATACACTGATGCGGATTGGGGTGGTTGTCCTGACATGCGTCGCTCCACGTCTGGTTACTGTGTCTTCCTCAATGACACCCTTGTGTCATGGTCGGCCAAGCGTCAGTCCGTCGTGTCTCGCTCCAGCGCTGAAGCCGAATACAGGGGCGTTGCCAACGTTGTCTCTGAGTGCTCTTGGCTCCGCAATCTCCTGCTTGAGCTCCGTTGCCCTCTTATGAAGGCCACTCTGGTCTACACTGATAACATTTCGGCGGTCTATCTGGCTAGCAACCCGGTCCAACATCAACGCACGAAGCACATTGAGCTTGATCTCCACTTCGTCAGGGACAAGGTTGCCATAGGACATGTTCGCGTTCTCCATGTCCCGTCCTCATATCAGTACGCTGATATTTTCACCAAGGGTTTACCTAGACAGTTGTTCATTGATTTTCGCTCCAGTCTCACTGTACGACCCCCTCCGGTTTCGACTGCGGGGGTTTGATAGATTACATAGGTCTTAATATTGTATAGTGGGCTAAAAGCCCATTAAGGCCCAATACCTTTGTAACCTATATATATGTTATATCAATGAATGGAAACCCTAAGGAGGACTTTACATCAATTCTATGATTCTACAATAAGAAACAGTGACGTGGCAAGAATCCCAAGAAGAAGACCCAAGTCACTGAGGATCCGTGCCCAAAGTGGATACAGCTCGAGAAACCGCTGGTTGTTAGATACTGCAAATGAAACGCTACAGAGGATGATAGCCACCACGTAGGCGTTTAAAAGGGCGCAATTGAGCTTCGACATGCCGAGTCCTTGATACTTAACATCCACCAAGGGGATGATGCTTACATTGAACTTCAAAATTGCCAGTGTAATCGCGGCACCATTTTCATCGTTCCTGGAGAAGAGAGAATTAAAGTAATGATGGGGGAAAGAACAGGGGAAACACATATTGATCCCAAAATCTGATGCTAAGAATCAGCGCCGATCGATTGAATTCAATTTAAAACAAATAAAAAGGAGGGAACTGAGGAATGAGAATGGGAGCTGCTGCGACTCACCTGAGATGAAGTCCGTTCATGGAGGCGGAAGCGTCGGACATCTTTGAGTGGGGATTTCTGCGGAAACTGGGTTTAGGAATGTAATAAAACTGGTTTGGATAGATTTAAAATGTAATAAAACGTTTTAAACTATCGTTTTATACTATCGTTTTAAACTATCGTCTTTTTCGGTCTACTTTTGAAAGAACGTTCCTTTCTTTGTTATTTCCATAACAAGCTAAATAAACAACAAATTAAAACCTTTTTCAGGCTATAACTATGGTAGAAGATTAATGTAATTTAAATATAGTGTAATTATAATTATAATTGTGCAAAAAAAATATTATAATTATAATTATTTGAACAGTGTTTACATGTGTTTAAAATAATGTAAAATTTAAAAATTTCTTATAAAGTGTGTTTAACAATTACCTTAAATTTATAATATAATTACCATTTTATGCAATAATTGGGGTTTGTTTGACACAATTTAATTATAAGATATTTTATTTAAAATTTACGTTATATTAAACACATTGAAAAATATTCAGCCAAAGACTATTCAAGTGAATAAATATAAGTGAATTATAATTAAAACCAAATGGAATCCAATCATATTTACAAAAGTTAGTAGATTTTTTTGGACATTTTAATTTTATTGTAGTTTTGAATGAGGTAAAGATGAGATTGAGATTAATTAGTTTTGAATAGGATTTTCAATAAATACTAGTGAGCATGCCCGTGCGATGTACGAGACATGTTTCTCAATTGAGACTCTTTTTCTCGTTCATATATTTTTGTTCCCTAATTAATTTATATGAAATATATAGAGTTGTTTTGCATGAAAATAAATAAAAAAAATTTGGTGAAAGAAAATAAATTAATTTATAAGATATGATCTAAGAGTATATGTAATTTTGAATAACGTGTGTGTGTGTGAGAAAGAGAGATTTATTAGGTATATATTTATGACCGTATGAGATTTATGAGGTGAAGACTACTACTTGAAATCCAAGGAAGTTAGCTTTAAATCACTTAGAAGATGAAAAAATATATATAAAATAAAATTTAATACAAAATAAAATAAAATTAATAAATATATAAAATTTGGAAGATGAAAGGATAGGCATTATTTTTATTAATTCAAAAAAAATATAATTTTGAAATTTAAATTGATAAAATATTAGATGTAAATATGTAATGAGGTATGCATTTGAGATCGATATTATAGAAATACAATGTTCCATTTCAGAAATGATCAAATCACAATTTTGGCTCACAATAATTTTATTTAGGAAGTTGGTATTGAAGTAATTGACTATTTATTGGAAAATCTATTATTTCCCACATACACACGGACATAAAAAAACTATAATAAAAAATCATTTGCCCTTTAATTTGTTGCTTATCAACTTAAATTGAGCAATTACTTGTATATATCGTATCGACCTTTATATATTTTTTAATTTGCTTCAATAAATTTATATAATCTATGATAATGGATTTTAGTTGTAACTAGTGTAATATCCGTGCCTTGAAGGCACGGGAGTTTGATCCATTTTAATTTGAACATCATTTTATATATCTATATCTATAATAGTACTATATTAATATATACTTGTTTATAACAAAAATATGTACGTATAAAGTTTTTTTTTTTTGTAATTTATAAATTAGTTGGAAAGAGATACAATATAAAATTTTAAAATGATTTAATAAGTTAAAGTAGTAATAATACTCAAACACACCGCCTAATATAATTGAAATAAATACTCCGTATATAATTATTGTCATAAGCACGTGATTGTGCGAATACTTTTGAAGTTATGTAGATATACATAACTTATTCATTATTTTCATTAGAAAGATGGCTAGAAAGAGAGGGAAATTAATAGTGAAAATAAAGGTAAGATGGTAAAAATAAAAAGATCCTAAAAGGTAGAAAAGTGATCTAAGAAGCCTCGTCTAAGATGTAAAATAATCATTAGTAATGCTTGTAAGTTTTAAAAAATTATTTATTTTTCAATAGTCATTTAAGATGTCTAAAATAAGTAAATTGTAAGAAAAAAAACTTTTCAAAAATAAGTAAAATAAGTAAATTGTAAGAAAAAAAACATCCCTTATTAATATCGATTAATAAGAAAAGAAACTTTTGATTAGTATGAAAATAGGAAACAAATATCTTCAAAATATGAAACGTGTATTTTAAAATTTCAGCAATAATATTGACCAATAAGAAAATACCATTTGAATAAAAAAATTAAGTTTAATTGTCGGCGTGACATGTCAGCAAAGTGCTAGCAGAATTAGTATTATTATTATTAATTAATAGATTTTTATTTTGACATTTGAATTAATTGTCTAGATATTTTTAATACGATTGTGATGAATATAATATAGGAAACAAATATTTAAACTTCCCTTAATAACATCGATTAATAAGAAATGAAACTTTTGATTTAAAAATTCAACTTTAATTTACAGAGCGACACGTCAGCAAAATGCTAGCAGAATTAGTAATATTAATAGATAGATTAAAGTGATCATTAAAATTCTATATTTATTATTTAATTAAAAATGTTGACTTTTATTTACTCACAAAAAGCATAAAATATCCTATTATTAGTTCACTCGTAAAAAAAAAAACATAAAATGGAATATTTTTCTAACGGACCAAAAGAATATATTTGAATTTGAATGTATTTTGATTTAAGATAGCAAGAAAATTTATTAACTAACTAATTTTATTTTATTTGATGAAATCATCTATTGTTGCTTCTCTTTAATATTTTTAACTCTCAATTTGCCCCTATGTCCTTCCTCTTCTCTTAACGTCTTTTTTCAACATCGAGAAAACATTTCAACACATATACAATAAGGAAAATTCATGTAATTATTCTTAATTAGAGTAATTCAATGAAGTATAGAAAAGCTATGGTTTCCCTACCTATTGCGAACTTGAAATAACGTATATAAAACTATAAAAGTAGATGATTTTCTAAATTAAAAGTAGAAAATAGTTTTATTTAATTCTTAGTTTGTTATGAAAAGATTTGATAAGTATCCCATTAATTCTAGGATTGGACAAATGTAAAATTCTGTATAAAAATTCCATATGTAGGATCTTATTTATAGTTAAACCCTTTGAAAAATAGGGAAATAATTTTATAAGTTAGGAGGAGGAAACCTTCGCCAATCGACAGCTACTGGAGCAGTGTCGGAGGCTGATTGATCAGGAGGTACATTGGCAGCAGCTAGCGGATGCTCTTGCTAATCTGTCACTGCAACAAGGAGAGGCGTTTTCTATGTTTGAATCCATGCCTGTTGGTGTACATCAACACTTTGTACTGGGTCTCTATGACCGGAAACGCTACTGCTTAGCATTATTCAAATAAATGGGCTCCGCCCACCCTTTACATTGAAAATAAGAAAAGGTAAATGTTGCTAAAAAAAAACTAAATAAACTGGGATGTGCTCCGATCTCTACCCATGGGTCGCAAATTACCCTCAATTTTTAGATATGAGATCTCGATACAACGACAAATTTATATTAGGTCGCCTCCCCATCTTGTGAAGAAAAAGACTGATGTCCGGTTCCACTGGAGCCAAGCCAGGCATGCACCGCCTCCAACAACTCTTCCGTTGACATCTGTTGGTAGGATTGTTGGATTTCTGAGGTCATTTTGTTAGGATTTTTGTGAGATTGAGGGTTTGTACTTATGATTTTTCATTTGGTTGAAGAGAACTGATCAAAACAAACAACACACCTCCGAAGAGGGATGCTGTATGTTCGATCTGAGAAAAACCAAAGCCTGCCCAGAAGAACAAAGAAAGAGGAAAGGCAAACAGAAAAAGAGCGTTTTTTTGGGTGAGCTTCTTAAGTCTAATAGTCTATGTGTCAGTGTTAAGTATATTGTTTGATGTTATGACACTAGCACTAGAATCGTATTACCATTACCTTTTGAGATAGGTTCACGTTAGTGTGTAATATTACAACCTTGTGTGTTTCATGACTTATTCACAAGCGAAAATCCATATTTATCAAAAAAAATTAAAAGAGACCTAGCCAGACACATTTGGAAACAAATACATAAGGAAATTACTACGTATTAAAGTTAAAAAAAACTGATAGATATATATTTGATTTTTTACTTAATAAATCTCAAATATTTCATATTTTGACCATTTATAATTATGAATAGGATTTTTTTTTATCTTGAAACATAAATGAATATAAGCATTTATAATATTGAAAATATTTAGACTATAGTTAGTTATTTTATTATCATATTATGTAAAATCTTTATTTTGTAAAATGCAAAAGAAAATGGAATATGATCTAAAAAACGAAACCTCTAGGAATTAATGGAATATGATCTAAAATTCAAATTATCAAATTTTCTCAACAATTTAAAAACTGACCCCTCTTGCAACTTTGGGGAAAAAAGTAAGAAATGGAATATGTTCTAGCTGTAACCTTAAAAAAAGAGTAGGTTTACCTAGTGGGTCGAGTCGGTCGGCGCAAGCCGTTTTACCTAGTACGTGGCTCTTGCCGGCTGAGTTACGTGCTCGGGGTTTACCACCGAAGGTGGGTTCCTCGTTATAAAAAATAAAAAAAAAATAGCTGGTCCACACTCCATACCAGAGAAAAAGACGCCTTCTTTGTTATCTTTATTCTATATTAACCTAAAAAAATTGGTCATGTTTTTTTTTTTTAGGAAATAATTCGAGACCGGACAGGCCCGGACCTCGAGAGGCCGACAAAGTCGGCAGACGGCAAGTCGTCTAAACATACAACATAGCAAAAGAAAATACAATATGGAAACAGAATACAGTCACCTAATACAACAAAAGAACTACACAAAATAAACCCGGAAAACCCCAGACCCTAAGCACACCAGCGGACACAGCAGCGAGAAGAAGGAGACCCGGCATGGAGAAGTGGATAGCGAGCGCATGGGACAGCATAACTGACACGATGTCTCGTCGCCGGAAAGACGGAAAGCAAAAATTGGTCATAAATGCATGCAGAAAAGATGGTCTGCTCTATTTTCTCTGTTGCCTTAAAAAAAGAGTCCTCAATTTGGCTAGCGGTATTGATGAGAACTAATTATGTTCATATCTCATTCTCCGCCTCCTTCCCATTGGTCGAATTACCTATCTCATTTTTCATTCTCCCGGATCTAGGTCGAACCACTCTCACTCCCAACTTCCCGCCCATTAATTTCCTTCTTCATAAGCAAGCAGGTTAGAAATCAAAAGCTTGAATTCCAAAAAAGAAACCCTAAATTTCAGAGAAATTATTCTATACAGTGATTTATCCACCATGTCATCACTTGTTCTTCTTCCTCTTCTTTTTTTCGATTACAATCTGATACTTCAACTCTCGCCTACATCTGCACAACCCAAACAGAAGACGAGTTGTGCAAGGTCACTAATCTCCCTTGCTTCGTCTTCACCCGAGTCATTTGATTCCCCTCCCCCCTTTCCTTTCCTTTCCTAACTTCTTCTGTTGACATTTGAATTTGACTGCGAATAATCACTGATTTCTCAGGTAATGGAGCAGCAAGAAAAGAGTGTGTCCAAGGATGGCGCCGCCGGATACTACAATGGCCAATGTGTTCAGAACTTTAAAGATGCAAGCCAAATACTGGTGGAAATCAAACCGGTACGTGGTATCCGATTTCTCATTATTTTACTGCTCAAGGAGTGGATGGAAGTTGGCGGCGGCATGATGGCCGGATCTTACAAGCGCAACAGCTCGTTCGAATTCATCAGGATATATAGTACTGACAATGGGTACTATTTCTCTTAACACTTCACGTCTCTTATTTTTCAGATCTGGCCTTTGTTTTCCATGATGGTGCTTCTGATTTGGTTGTTTCGTTTTATAATAGATTTAAATTGTGAAATTTTAGTTTTTTGCTCATCATTTGATCACATGAGTGGTCGGCATGACTGGACCTGACTATTGTATTGCTTGAATTTATAAAAAAAAATCGATTTGCTCGTGCCTTGTGTGTAATTTGCTAGCTGAAACAAGCATTATTAATTGTAAGTGTTGATTGGTGGCCCTCTTTCCTTCCTATGGCTGAATATTTGGCACTCAACATTGATCTTATGTTAAGCTGAGTAATTGTAATGGTTTATATAATTTGGTTGGTATTTCAAGGTATTTGTTGATTAATGTTAGAGATATTCATTGTTTGTTTTTTGCTTAATACGTAGTAGTTAGGAAACAGTTGCCTATTTGCCACTGACTTCTATTTGCCATGGTTCCTTGTCTTATCTCAAATGAAACCTTTGGTTAGATTAGTTGATGTATAATGAATCTCCCTGCCTCTTTAGATAGAGCATCACCGTTTGGTCCTCTTGGCTCAACAACCAAAATCCGTATGGCTGGTTTGATTGAGTTGGTAGTGAGTGATATCTAGATATCAGTCCACCATCTACAAGTTATCAGAAATGAAATCTGAAAAATAAACCATTGCAATATGAGATACATAGAGTAATATCTTGTCTCTCTTCGGTTCTATATGTGCTTTATTTTGGTACTATATATATAAAATTACAATGATTATACAGAGCTTTAAATCAATTTTAAACCATATTATAACTATTCTTTCCTATTAATAATGTATTTTTTTTGAAAGAAAAATAAGTGATCCTTTTTAACTAATTTTTGAACTACTGCTTATGTATTAGGAAGTACTCTTTTATGTTGTGTAACACTTTGTATTTATAGGCAAAGTTTTGCCGCTGCCTTCCTCCCTAGCTAACTTATTTCATTGGGTTGAAAGTTAATTTTTCTAGGAATCGAATCGAATCGAATAGTAGCACATGCAATAAACCCATTCCAACAATTGCACATGATTTTGAACAAAAGCTTATCTAATTACGCGTGAGGGCGATAATAAATATAGACCACTTTTTCGCTGCCAACAACCCCCCGAATCGCTCTTTCTCGTCTCTCAATTCCCTCTTCCACCCAAATCTGAACCTCAAATCCCTCAACCCTGTTAGAGATTTGCCCCTCAGCATCCCCTGTTTCGACGTCCGAGCCGCCGAGAGCGTCGAGCAGCTCCCCATCCCTTTCCATTCCCGTCCGAGGCTCGACGAAGCCAACCACGAGCACGAGCAGCCCCTCTGTGAGCTTCGACCCTCTCTCCTTCTCTCTCGTGTGTTACTTTCGATTCCTTTTGTGTTCCTAGTGGTCGGGGAAGAGCGTCGCGTCGGTGAGCTTGAGAGTGAGAGCGAGGCGGCGAGGGAGCGAGAGAAAGCTGATGGGTGCGAAAGTGACGAGATCCTGGCGACAAGGACCAAGGAAGGAAGCCGAGGAAGAGGAAACGGAAGGAGAAGAAGCCAACGCCTGCGATTCTCCTTTTTCCGGGCAAAAACAGAGGCGGGAGACAGAAGGAAGGCTGGGTCGTGGGCCCCACCTTATTTCTTCTTTTCTCTGAATCGAAACTGAGAAAGGGGTTCCGGTTGGGAATTAGAATTCTGCATCTATTGCTTCCTTTTCTTGTTCACACCTTTCTTTGAAACACGAAGAAGCCATAAGCTTAAACCCTCTTTCATCTTTTTTTTTTAATCTCCCCCGGCCCCGGGTGATTTAATTTTTTATAATATTCCTAATTTATGCAGGTTATCATCAAATCTTGAAATTCCAGTGTTCAATTTGATATAAGTATGTTTCACCTTTATGGTGGCTTCCCCCTTTTTTGTTAATTTATTCTTGCAATTTCCATACACATACCAAAGCTAGCTAGTTCATTTGAGCTAACTTTGGTTGGGTTGATTGGGAAATTGTTACACAGACAGCAAAATAAGATGGAGTACGTTCTGAAATGAAGCAAGCGCCAAGCAGGGAGAGGAAAATGGGGAGAGGGAAGATCGAGATCAAGCGGATCGAAAACACCACCAACCGGCAGGTCACCTTCTCCAGCCGCGGTCGCGTCTATGATCGAATACGCCAATTACAGGTATACATATACATGTGTTGTTGAAATTGATATGCAAGTAGAAGCAAATTCCACACTTTCCAAGTCATATATATAATGTGTGGTACTAAGTGGGGTGTGAGTGTGAGGCCAATTGGTAACCCCACACACTGGTTGTCACACTCTTGACACTTCCTAGATGGTACAGTTACCCACTTAGCCATATAAAAAGGGGCAGAAAAATTAGGAACACTCATAAATTTGTCCATTTTCAAGGGAAGTTCCTTAGGGTTCCAATCTTCTTACGATTGTTAATACATCTCAAAAAGATTGAATCTTTTGACAAATTAAGTACAAGTAAACTCGGTTTTATTGTTCTTTTCTAGTTTGTGGCTTTCTCAATTAGATTTATCAACAAGCTAGCAATTAATATCTACTTATCAATTATCATAAACTCTATGATAGCGTAAATGAATAGTAATTTTCACTTACAAATTTTTAATGTTTTTTTTAGGATTAAAATACCTATTTTGCCCTCACAAATTGTATTGTGGACTTATATGAATTATGCCCTTTCGTTTCTCAAAAAAAAAATTATGCCCTTTCATGTAATTTCTTTTTTTTTTCCATAAAATGTCTTTTTTACCATTAAACTAGTGGACAGTCCCTTTTACTTTTCATAAATTTTAATAAATTTGATACTACATATTCTTTGTAAATAATATTTTATATTACTCGTATTAGTTTATATAGTTTCAATCATGGAATTTTTAACGATTTATTTGATCGGTAACTTTATATAACGCGGATTACTTGTTATAGGAAGCAAGTTTGAAAAAAATATTTTATTTTATAATTTTACTTTTTTTTGCATGCATATATAAATATAATTAATATATTTATTTATTGTTATCATATTTTCTCAAATAAATTTAATTAATATACATTTATCCATTTGTCATAGACCTAAATAATATTTACTCTAATTATTATGTTTTAATAAAATAGAAATAATATTATTTTATCCTTTTAATTTTCATCTGTTGTTTAATCTTGTAATTTGTTTATTTATATTACTTAATTAATTATTCAAATAAGTTTCTTCAAATTTTATTTATAGCTAGTTTTTTATATGGTTTAAATTACTTACTATTTTATTCTTGCTAATTTTCTACTTTGATTTACATTACTCAATTGTTTATTTGGATAAGTTTCTTAAAATTTTATTTCTACTTAGTTTATTTTATACGGTTTACTTATTCAAACTAAAATTTAAAATCTTATTTAATTTAATAATATGAAAACTCATGCTTAATTAAAGAGTACTTCTTTAATAATTGTGGTAGAAGAAGAGTTTTTTTTTATTTGAAAAGAAAGAAAAATAAATAACATATATGATACTAATGAATGGACAATAAATGGCCAAAAAAGCTAACATTGCTATATAGTAAGAAGTAAGATAAGATAAGATATTAAGAAGTAAGATAAGAAGCTTGAATTTAAATATATAAATTTTTTTATTTCAATTCCCTTTAATGTCTTTTCAAAATTATAAATTTTCATATTTCATCAATTTCACCTAACTTTATGTTTTTTCTTAAAATACTCAAATTACAACTTTAAAGTTTTATCAAATCAGTTATACTTTGTGCTTTTAAATAAACTACCCAAATTATAACTTTTAGGTTTTATTAATTATAAACTAGTGCAGTGCCCGCGCCATGCGCGGTTTAACAGTTTTGTTAAAAAAAACTTAATAACAAAAAATTTATTATTATATAATTATTAAATAAATTATTAACAAATGTAGCATCAACTTATAAATGTAGAGATTTGATAAAGTAAAAAATATGTATAAAAAAACATTAAATGAAGGTGGTTATGACACATTAGCAAAAATATTCTCATTTCATTACTAATTAAATACAGATAGGTGGTTAAAAATGATTAAAAAAATATAGAATATGTTAATTACAAAAACAAATAAATAAAATGATTCTCTTAAATAGTTAGTTGTTAATACACGATGTAACTTTATTGAAAAATAGTTTTGAATTAATCCCATTGCTTAAAACATAAGAAGTAGTTTAACATATTATATAGATATACAAATATGTAGATAAATTATAATAAATTATATAAGAAGACAATATTATTATATAAAGTATAATAATAATAATAATAATAATAATAATAATAATAATAATAATAATAATAATAATAATAATAATAATAATAATAACAATAAGTCCTGTTTATAATAATAATAATAATAAATGATATATGAATTAACTTTATGTAAATCTTTTTTCATCATAATAAAGTCCTGTTTATAATAATAATAATAATAATAATAATAATAATAATAATAATAATAATAATAATAATAATAATAATAATAATAATAATAATAATAATAATAACAACAACAATAATAATAATACGTTGACATAATTAAAGATGATACATGAATATATTAAATGATATATGAATTAGCTGACTAAAATAAGTTGATTATGTAATAATTTAACTTCTATAAGAGCATCTTTATCTTTAGTGGTGGTACTTGGAGTACCATAGCCTTATTTTTAAATTAAAAATAAAAATAAATGTAAGAGTTGGGGTGAGAACCAAGACAATTATTACAAGTGAGTATCATGTAGATGATACTCACTCTTACACAATATCATAAGTTTCATCCAATGAACAATAGCATGTGGAGACCATTTTTTTTTTCTACCCTACAAAGATTTAAAAATAAAATAAAATATATGTTAAGATACTTTTGTGAGTATCATGGTTGTGCATTCAAGTATTTTAAAATGATGTGGCAAGAAAAAATGTAAGATATGATACTTGAATTGGGTATAATGGATAAAGATGCTCTAAATATCTTGTTCTAAGGTGTTGACACGTGGCAAAAATGCTTCTGTTTTAATATATTATATAGATAATGGTCATATTTCATCATTTTTATCCAACTTTATGTTGTTTCTTAAAATACTATTATGATCTTGAGATCACAACGACGGACGGTGCTAGTTGATGTAGACTCAACAGAGAGAGAAGAAAGAGATCGGTGAAGACAAGAGATTACAAAATAGAGAGAAAGAGAATAGAGAGATAGTTGAAATTGGGCTTATGTTTTTACTTGCCCTAAATCAGGCCCGTAAGAGGCCTTTTATAGCCTTTGTTTGGTCATTCCCACAACATTACTCCATCTCTATAGAGCCTTGACTCAAGGCTTGACTGCTTGAGTACAACAATCCCACAACATGACTCCAATCCCTATAGAGCCTTGGCTCAAGGCTTGAGTACAGCAATCCCACAACATGGGGGAACTACAATTGAATTTACAATTGAAAGTTGAGAAACTGAGTAAGGATGTGTGCAGCTGATTCCCAGGTGGCCTCGGTGCTACTGAGATTTCTCCATTTGATGAGCCACTTAGTGAAGGGATCACCGTTGGGCAGTTTGTGAAGCCTCGTGTCCAAGATTGCCTCTGGCTCAACCAAAATAGAACCCTCCTCGTTTGTGCCAGGTAAGGCGCCCAAAACATTATGCGAATTCCCCATTTTCGGCTTCAGTTGAGATACGTGGAAGATTGGATGGATTTTAGAGGCCGGTGGTAGCTCGATTCGATAAGCAAGAGGGCCAACCGTGCCTACCACTTTGTATGGACCATAGAACTTCGAACTGAGCTTGAGGTTCTTCTGGATTGCTGCTGAAGATTACATGTACGGTTGCAACTTACCGTACACTAAGTCACCCACCTGCAGAGTACGGTCTGATCGATGGCTATCCTCCAATACTTTCATATGGGTCTGAGCTTGATGACGATGAATTTTCAATTGGCGTAACATTGCTTGGCGTTCTTCCAACCAATCGGCTATAGGAGAAGAGCTACCAACAGACCAATTCACCCCAAGGCTCGACGGAGACGACCCGTATAGTGCTTTAAAAGGACACATTATTAAAGCGGTGTGGAAGTTTGTATTGTACCACCATTCGGCCAAGAAGGTCCACTTAGCCCATCTCTTGGGTGGCTAAGAGGTATGAAATGGGCATATTTAGTTAACCTGTCCACCACCACAAGAATTGCATCTTTACCTTGTGACTTTGGCAACCCTTCAACAAAGTCCATGTTTATATGCGTCCAAGCTTGAGAAGAAATCGGCAAGGGTTGCAATAAACCCGGACTTGCCACACTCTCAGCCTTGCTACGATGGCACACATCATAGTCCCTGACAAAGGTTGTGACTGTGTTCTTCATATTAGGCCAATAACATATCTGTTTCAGCCGTTGATAAGTCCCATTTATGCCCGAATGATCACCAATTGGTTCATCATGGAGAGCCTCAAGTAATTTCCTACGGAGAGACCCTGCGTTGCCAATCACTAGGCGTCCTTTGTATCTCAGCAACCCAGAAACGACAGTATAATGCCCAGGGCTCCCTGATAGTGCAGTCACCAACAACTCTTGCATCAATGCATCTTCGGTGTAGCTGGTTGTTACTTCCTTCATCCAAACCGGTTGTATAGATACTAATGTTGCACATGATCCTTACTCAGATTCGTGAACACGAGATAAAGCATCAGCGGCTTTATTATCATCCCCTTTCTTATAAACTATGTCCTATGTACGTGAGGCCAAGTAACTTCCGAATCGCCTTTTTCTGCAGCTGAGTCGAAAGTTTCTAATCAAGGAGATGCTGCAAGGGTTGGTGGTCTGTCTTTATTGTGAACTTCCTCCCTTCAAGATAGTGTCTCCACTTCTCAACGGCCAAGAGCAATGCCAAAAGCTCCTTCTCATACACATCTAACAGTAGATGTTTCCCTTGCAAGGCTTGACTAATAAAGGCAATAGGCTTCCCCTGTTGCACCAAATCCGCACCTACCCCATAGTCACAGGCGTAAGTCTCTACCACAAAATCGGAATCAAAATCCGGCATTGCCAAGTCTAGAGGTGAAGACATTAGTTCCTTAAGCTTGACAAATGCTTGTTGTGCATCCGAATTCCACTACAAATTATTCCTTTTCAGCAACTCAGTTAGCGGTCTAGCAATGATTCCATACCCTCTAATGAATCTTCGACAATATCCCGTCAAACCCAAAAATCCTCTCAAAGCCTTCACACTAGTTGGAACTGGCCAACCCGTCATCGCCTCGATCTTCTTAGGATCGGTTGCCACACCTGAATTGGAGATGATATGGCCTAAGTATTCCACTTGAGGCTGATCAAACTCGCACTTGGACCTCTTTGCGAACAGTTTGTGGTGTCTGAGAACCTCTAAAACACTCCTCAAGAGACCCATATGTTGATGCAAATCACTGTTGTAAACCAAGATACAACCAAGATATCATCGAAAAACACCAAAACATGTTTCCTTAACATGCTTTGAAACACATCATTCATTAAAGCTTGAAACGTGGTTGGTGCGTTAGTGAGGCCAAAGGGCATGACACGAAATTCGTAGTGGCCATGGTGTGTCCTGAATGCCGTCTTTGTCACATCCCTTTCCAACATTCGCACTTGATGATACCCTGCCCTCAGATCCAACTTGGAGAACATTGCATCCCCTTTCAGCACATCCAGTAAGTCGTTAATGTGCGGAATTGGAAACTTATCACTAATCGTGATATCGTTTAGTCTCCTATAATCAATACAAAAACACCAGAAGCCGTCTTTCTTCTTGACTAACAATGTCGGAGATGCGAAGGGACTGTGTCTAGGCCGTATCACTCCACTTAACAACATTTCCGAGACTTGCGCGCTTTTCAATTTCTGCTTTTTGAAGGTAATGATACCTGTATGGTCTCAATGCCACAGGTGCATCCCTTTCCTTTAAAACAATGGCGTGTTCATGCGATCTGATTGGTGGCAACCCTCGTGGTTCCTGGAACACATCATCAAACTCGTGCAAGAGTTCTTCGATCTCCACTGGAAGCTGAGCAGTAGATGTCCGTAAATTGCACACATGCCCAACTTGTGCCATTACCTCCAGATCGTTGTTTGTACATAACTTCTGAATTTGTCTTCTTGTAATCATTTTAACAAAGGCCATGCCTTGATCTCTGTCCTATTTGATGCCTTTGATAACTACTTGCTTCCCATTCTTTTAAAACGAAATTTGCACCTTGATGAAATCAAAGAGAACCGGATTGAATCCAACAAGCCAGTCAGTCCCCAATATCATATCATTCCCTTCCATGTTCAACAATCAGATATTGTCTTCATAACTACACCCTTGCATTTCCCAACCAAAATTCTTACAAGTTTTATTGTTGAACGTTGTACTGTACCATTGATGGTATTAACTTGCATCAATCCTGCCTTGCCAACTTCAAACCCAACATCCACTGCCAATCTCGTATCCAGGAAACTGTGTGTCGCCCCACTATCTATCAAAATTGTAATTTCCTTGCCCTGGACCGAACCTTTCACACGAATGGTGGTACTCGAATCACCACTAGTTAGAGCGTGCACATAAACTTCAGTTTCGCCCTGTTCCGTTTCCTGATGTTGTTGCTGATCATCCACATCACCTGGGTACTCACTTTCCTGGATTTCTTGAGCCACCAAACTGAATAAGGATTGAGACTTACATTTGTGCCCATAGAAGAACTTATCCCAGCATTTGTAGCACAAACCCTTCTTAGAATCCACAGATAGGCCTGTACTGATATCGGATCCTGCAGATGAAGTCGGGGATGTTTTTGGACCCGAGAAAGATTTAGAGTCCCCTTTGCTCGAAGTCTTTCTTTTCCATCCTCCGTTCTTAAAAGCTACTGGCGATGGTGATCCAGAAGCATGCTTCCAAGGAGTCTTCGTAACTCGAATGAGGGCTTGTACTGCTCTGTTGTGAAGCTTGGAATGTTCCATGGCCGGCGCAATTGTTGCCGGACGTCCCAGCTACACCAGTGCTCGGATTTCCTCCTTGAGGCCGCTCATATAACTCGAGATAAAGTACGACTCCGACAGATGAGGATTGAAAGCCAACATGCCTGCCCTCAATTCCTCAAATGGTGCGTTGTAAGTTTCCAATTCATCAACCTGTTGCAATTTGTTGAACTACGATTTCCGTCTCACGGCAATCCCTTAATCTTTCACAAAGATCGTCACAGAATTCAGCCCATCGCACCTTCGGTTTCTGCATCGCATAACCTTGCAACCATGTATACACTTTGGTTCGAACCGATTCTGAACAACCCTAACAATAGGGCTTCCCTGGCCGCCCGCTCACCCCCTTCTTCATCCCACTCTTGCTCCTAACTACATCCATTTTAAGCAAATAGTGTCTCTCCCCGATAATCATCTGGCCTACCAACCACAACTGCCTCTAAAATTACCGGGTGATTGAACAACACAGATTCCACCTCAATTGAGCTTATATTCTTCCGTCTAGAGATGATGATATCCTTCTACCTATCCTTAAACTCAACAAACCCATCAGGGTGCTTGACCCTGAGATCCCCAGTCCTCAACCACCCTCCCTTAAGTGCCTGCAAGGTGGCCTTCTCATCTTTTAAGTAACTGCTCATCAACGTGTTTCCTCTCAGCATAACCTCACCTATTATCTTTGCGTCCCATGCAACACTTCGCATGGTAGTGGCATCCTTCACATCAATGTATTCTATTGCCACATGGTTCAAACCCTGACGGACATTCATTCGTGCCCTTTCTTCCAAAGGCAAGGTCTTCCATTCGTGCTTCTGCATGCAAACAGTACTGGGTCCATACGTCTCAGTCATTCCATACGCATCGATAACACTGAACCCTAATTCTTTCATTTTGAATATCACTTGAGAAGGTGGCAGGGTACCACTAGGTGTTATTGATACCTTCCTTGACAGAGGCTTCTTTTGCGGTGCATTAGCTATCATATTGAGCACAGTGGGAGCACCGACATCCAATTTGCGTCACCCGGTGACGAACAATATCATCAAAAATATCATTAGGGGATACAACTCTAATTCATATGTTTGTGCCTCCAAGAGGAGCCATGGCCAAAGTGAGGCACCAATCATTGTAGTGGAACATCGGCATTGTCCATAAGTAGACAGTCCCGGAAGAACCACCCATCTAGTTGTCAAGGATTGTAGCAAGGGGGCAGACATATGCTCCCTTATGACTATACACCCCTCCCTTATGGCTCGACATGGTGCTTGATGTGTAGCTCAAGGAGATCGGATGACATTCATCTTTTGATCGCCTTACTTAAAAGGTGTTCGGCTTTCCTCGATCTAGACAATAGAGATTCATACTCTAAATAGTCATCCCCATAGGGGGATAAGGGGTCGATTGGAATGAGTCAAGAACAAGAACAATCGAAGGTAGATTCGAAGTTATTTTAGAGAGGATCTCAATGACATATTTGACAACATCTAGGAATTGGTGGTCGATGAATACAACCTTAGCCTCAAACTATTTTAATAGCAACGACGCCTACCATAGACACACCGAAGTGAAGCTCGTACACGAGTGGGGTAAGCCTTCCCTCTAAACGTAATAGAGATATAACATCTGAGATGTTACAGTGTGCATGCCTATGGCAGTCACCGTTCTTTGCATCCTAGATATTCGTTATTACTCAGCTTTCGTGTCCATGCTACTCCAATTGCATAAGGCTAAGCTTGTATTTGTCGACCACCAATTCCAAGATGTCGTCAAAGATGCCATTGAGATCCTCTCGAAGTCAACCTAGAATCTACCTTTGATTGTTGTTGTTCCTAACTCATTCCAATCGACTCCATCCCCCTCTAGTAATGTCGATTTAGAATATGAATCTCTATTGTCAAGACGAAAGCTGAACAACTTTGAAGTAGGGCATCCAAAAGATGAATGTGATCCGATCTCCTTCGGCTACACATCATACATCACGTCGAGGTGTATATCTTAACTCCCTCGTTGCTATCCTCATCAACTAGATGGGTGGTTCTTCTAGGACTATCTAGTTATGGACAATTTCGAAGTTCCACTGTAATAGTTGGTCCATAACTTGGTTCATGGCTATTCTTAGAGGTACAAACATCTGTATTAGAGTTCCCTCATGGTATTTTTTATTTTCACCATAGGGTGGCGCACATGGGAGGTGCCCCCACTATGCTCACATGATCGCTAATGCAACGTAAAATAAGTGTCTTCTAGGGAAGATATGAATAATGAGTGGTGGTGCCTCGCCACCTTCTCAAATGATATTCAAGATGAAAGAAATTGGTTTCAATGTTATCCATGTGTCTGGCATGGCTGACAAATATAGACTCGATACTGTTTCCATGCAGAAGCCCGAATAGGAGACCTTTATAAGAAAGTGCACGGATGAATGCCCATCAGGGTTAGAACCATCTGGAGATGGAACCCATTGATGTGAAGGAACCCACTACCATGCAAAGTGTTGCATGTGACACAAAGACGATAAGCGAAGTTATGCTGAGAGGAAACACAGTGATGAACGGTTACTTTAAAGATGAGAAGACCACCTTGGAGGGACGGTGGTTGAGGATAATGGATCCATAGGCAAGACACCCTCATGGGTATATTTAGTTAAAGGATAGGTTGAAGTATATCAACATCTCTAGAGGGCAGTTATAAGCTCAATTGAGGTGGAGTGTGTGTTGTTTAAGGACCCGACAGTTTTGGAGGCAGCTGTGGTTAGAAGGCATGATGTTTATTGGGGAGAGACACTATGTGCATTTTGTGCACCTAAAAAATGGATACATTGTAGTGTTGCAGAGTTAATCGGGTTTTATAAGGATACGTTCCCGCATTACATCGTCCCTCAAAATGTTGTGTTCGAAAAATTGACTAGGACGTCAACAGGGAGTACATAGAAGGTTATCGAGGGTAAGAGTCATGGGTAGCATTCCAAAAGCTAGGCAATCAACAAAGTTATAAGCCATATTATGTAATGAATAAATTGTACTTCGTTATTTATAATGTATTTGTCTAAAATAATGTCATAGTAACAATCTTTTTTACGTTAAGAAAAAGATGATTACCACCTGTGGCATTATTTTAGACAAAAACATTATAAAAGATGAAGAACATTTTACCCATTACTTAGTATTGCTTATAACTTGCTTGATTGTCTAGCTTTTCAAATGCTACCCATGACTCTTGCCCTTTCCCTGAGCATAACCTTATGTGTCTTCCCGGTTGACGTCTTTGACAATTTTTCAAACATAACACTTTGAGGGACCATGTAATGTGGCAACATATCCTTACAGAACTTGATCAGCTTTGCAACACTAGTGTTGCATCCATTTTTTAGGTGCACAAAAGCACATAATGTCTCTCCCCAATAATCATTCGGCATGCCAACCACTGCTGCCTCTAAAATTGTCGTACAACACATATTCCACCTCAATTGAGCTTATATTCTCCCCTCTAGAGATGATGATATCCTTCGACCTATCCTTAAACTCAAAATACCCATCAGGGCGCTTGACCCCGAGATCCTCAGTCCTCAACCACCCTCCCCTAAATGCCTCCAAGGTGGCCTTCTCATCTTTGAAGTAACCGCTCATCAACGTGTTTTCTCTCAGCATAACCTCGCCTATTGTCTTTGCGTCCCATGCAACACTTCGCATGGTAGTGGGATCCTTCACATCAATGGATTCTATTGCCACATGGTTCAAACCTTGACGGACATTCATTCGTGCCCTTTCTTCCAAAGGCAAGGTCTTCCATTCGTGCTTCTGCATGCAAACAGTACTGGGTCCATACGTCTTAGTCATTCCATACACATCGATAACACTGAACCCTAATTCTTTCATTTTGAATATCTCTTGATAAGGTGGCAGGGTACTACTAGGCGTTATTGATACCTTCCTTGGAAGATGCTTCTTTTGGGTGCATTAGCTATCATGTTAAGCACAATGGGAGCACCGACCTCCAATATGCGTCACACGGTGACGAACAATATCATCAAAAATATCATTAGGGGATACAACTCTAATTCATATGTTTGTGCCTCCAAGAGAAGCCATGGCCAAAGTGAGACACCAACCATTGCAGTGGAACATCGACACTGTCCATAAGTAGACAGTCCTGGAAGAACCACCCATTTGGTTGACGAGGATTGCAGCGAGGGAGTTGAGATATACCCACTTATGGCTATACACCACTCCCTTAGGGCTCGACATGGTGCATGATGTGTAGCTCAAGGAGATCAGATCACATTCGTCTTTTTGTCGCCTTACTTCAAAGCTATCCGGCTTTCCTCGATCTAGGAAATAGTGATTCATACTCTAAATAATCATTATTAGAGGGGGATGGGGTCGATTGCAAGGAAGTAAAGTTGAACAACTTTGAAGTAAGGTCGTTATAAGGTGAATGTGATCCGATCTCCTTCAGCTACACATCAGGCACCACGTCAAGCCCTGTGGGAGTGATGTATAGTCATGGAGGTGTATATCTCAACTCCTTGCTGCAATCCTCGTCATCGAGATGGGTTGTTCTTCTTGGACTGTTTAGTTATGGATAATGTCGGTGTTCCACTGCAATGGTTGGTCCATCACTTCGGTCATGACTATTCTTTAAGGTACAAACATCTGTATTAGAGTTCCCTCATGGTATTTTTGATTTTCGCCATAGGGTAGCGCACATGGGAGGTGCCCCCACTATGCTCACATGATCGCTAATGCAACGTAAAATAAGTGTCTTCTAGGGAAGGTATGAATAATGAGTGGTGGTGCCTCACCACCTTCTCAAATGATGCTCAAGATGCAAGAAATAGGGTTCAATGTTATCCAAGTGTATGGCATGACTGACACCTATACACTCGATACCGTTTGCATGCAGAAGCCCGAATAGGAGACCTTTATAAGAAAGGGCACGGATGAATGCCCATCAGGGTTAGAACCAAGTGGAGATGGAACCCATTGATGTGAAGGATCTCACTACCAATAAAAGTGTTGCATGTGACGCAAAGGTGATAAGCGAAGTTATGCTGAGAGGAAACACGTTGATGAACGGTTACTTCATAGATGAGAAGAACACCTTGGAGGCATTCGAGGGAGGGTGGTTGAGGACAGTGGATCCCTGGGTCAGGCACCCTCATGGGTATATTGAGTTAAATGATAGATCGAAGGATATCAGCATCTCTAGAGGGCAGTTATAAGCTCAATTGAGATGGAGTTTGTGTTGTTTAAGGACCTGACAGTTTTGGAGGCATTTGTGGTTGAAAGGCGTGATGATTATTGGGGAGAGACACTATGTGCTTTTGTGTACCTAAAAAATGGGTACAACGCTAGTGCTGCAGAGTTAATCGGGTTTTGTATGGATACGTTCCCACATTACATCGTCACTCAAAATGTTGTGCTCGAAAAATTGTCTAAGATGTCCACAGGGAAGACATAGAAGGTTATCCTCAAGAAGAGGGTAAGAGTCATGGGTAGCATTTCAAAAGCTAGGCAATCAACCAAGTTATAAGCCATACTATATGTAATGAATAAATTGTACTTCGTGTTTTATAATGTATTTGTCTAAAATAATGTCACAGTAACAATCTTTTTTAAGTTAAGAAAAAGATGATTACCACCTCTGACATTATTTTAGACAAACACATTATAAAAGATGAAGAACATTTTACCCATTACTTAGTATTGCTTATAACTTGCTTGATTGTCTAGCTTTTCAAATGCTACCCATGACTCTTGCCCTTTCTCTGAGCATAACCTTATGTGTCTTCCCGGTTGACGTCTTTGACAATTTTTCAAACATAACACTTTGAGGGACCATGTAATGTGGCAACATATCCTTACAGAACTTGATCAGCTCTGCAACACTAGTGTTGCATTCATTTTTTAGGTGCACAAAAGCACATAATGTCTCTCCCCAATAATCATTCGGCATGCCAACCACTGCTGCCTCTAAAATTGTCGTGAGCTTAAACAACACATATTCCACCTCAATTGAGCTTATATTCTCCCCTCTAGAGATGATGATATCCTTCGACCTATCCTTAAACTCAAAATGCCCATCAAGACGCTTGACCCCGAGATCCTCAGTCCTCAACCACCCTCACTTAAATGCCTCCAAGGTAGCCTTCTCATCTTTGAAGTAACCGCTCATCAACGTGTTTCCTCTCAGCATAACGTCGCCTATTGTCTTTGCGTCCCATGCAACACTTCGCTTGGTAATGGGATCCTTCACATCAATGGATTACATTTCCACATGGTTCAAACTCTTATGGGCATTCACTCGTGTCCTTTCTTCCAAAGACAAGGCCTTTTATTTGGGCTTCTGCATGCAAACAGTACTGGGTCCATACGTTTCAGTCATTCCATAAGCATGGATAACACTACACCCCAATTCTTTCATTTTGAATATCACTTGAGAAGGTGGTGGGGTACCACTAGGCGTTATTGATACCTTCTTTGGCAGAGGCTTCTTTTGAGGTGCATTAGCTATCTTGTTGAGCACAGTGGGAGCACCTCCAATGTGTGTTACCCTGTGACGAACAATATCACCAAAAACATCATTAGGGGATACAACTCTGATGCATATGTTTGTGCCTCCAAGAGTAGCCATGGCCAAAGTGAGACACCAACCATTGCAGTGGAACATCAGCACTATCCATAAGTAGACAGTCCTGGAAGAACCACCCATTTGGTTGACGAGGATTGCATCGAGGGAGTTGAGATATGCCCACTTATGACTATACACCACTCCCTTAGGGCTCGACATGGTGCTTGATGTGTAGCTCAAGGCGATCGGATCACATTCGTCTTTTTGTTGCCTTACTTCAAAGTTGTCTGGCTTTCCTTGATCTAGCCAATAGAGATTCATAATCTAAATAGTCATTATTAGAGGGGGATGGGGTCGATTGCAAGGGAGTAAAGCTGAACAACTTTGAGGTAAGGTCGTTAGAAGTTGAATGTCATCCGATCTCCTTGAGCTACACATCAGGCACCACGTCGAGCCCTATGGGAGTGATTTATATCATGGAGGTGTATTACTTAACTCCCTCGCTGCAATCCTCGTCACCAAGATGGGTTGTTCTTCTAGGACTATTTAGTTATGGACAATGTCGGTGTTCCGCTGCAATGGTAGGTCCACCACTTCAGTCATGACTATTCTTGAAGGTACAAAAATTTGTATTAGAGTTCCCTCATGGTATTTTTTATTTTCGCCATAGGGTGGCGCACATGGGAGGTGCCCTCACTATGCTCACATGATCGCTAATGCAACGTAAAATAAGCGTCTTCTAGGGAAGGTATGAATAATGAGTGGTGGTGCCTCGACACCTTCTCAAATGATGTTCAAGATGAAAGAAATAGGGTTCAATGTTATTGTTGGGATAAAAACATAGCCATCCCACATTGATTGTTGGTGGTATAACAAACCAAAATATAAGGAGAGGTGAATCCCTACACAATGGCTTAAGTTTTTGTGTAAAGCGATGGATCCCGACCTTATAAACAAAAACAATATAAACTCGACATGATTCTCGATTTGATACGACCCGACTCGAGATTCTCGGTTTCTCACATGGTATCAAAGTCTGACTCGGACCGATGACTGGGGGTCTTGTGCAGAGGGCCAGAGGCGCACATGCGTTAGTAGCCTAGCACACAAGCCGAGTGGGGTTCCATTCTAAAACCAATTGGCAATGAGAGGAGTAACCCTTCAACCTTATATGATGTTCAAGTATTCTCTATATAACCGATGGGGGACAACCACATTCCAACACACCCCCTCAAGTGCAACGACATTTTTTAGCCAACGAGTTGCACTTGCCATATGCGCTTAAATGAGAACCAATGCCCGTGACATGTCAACAAGGCCAGCAACCCCACTAATCTAAAGCCTAGACCGCAACTAGTCGAACCCGTCTTTGATACCATGTTAGATTTCTAAACTGAAATCATAGAAGCGGAAACAACAAATCTTGGGAGGATCTTGAGGAAGAACAAAGAGAAGTTTAAGATCTTCATACTGTCTTATCATATTATTCAAGGAGAAAATAATTATTTAAAGACAAGAGATGACATTTGAAGCTTACAAGAGAAGCTACAAAGTCTGAAAAGTAAAGCTACAAAAGACATAATAACACTAGAAAAACAGCTTAGGAAATATAAACCTACTGCTAGGAAATTAAAACTAAAGCAACACATTAAATGCAACAACCAACTAACTTGTGACATAAAAAAAAAAACAATTTATCCAACACTCTCCCCCAAGCTGAGTTTGTAAAGGTCGAAATCCAACACTCCCCCTCAAACTCATCTTGGAAATAGCTCTTTAAATTGGTTGAACATAGATGAACATGGCTGCCACTTCTTGGAGAATGTTGTTGTAGCACAAGAAGTTCATCAGCAAACACCGAGATCTTCAGCCTTGGAATAGCAATGCATCATCAAACACCAATGAAAATGAGCCAGAGTCCAAGACAATAGCACCAGCCGTTCTAGCATCAGTACCTAGTCAAACTCAAGGAACTATCGGAACAAGTCTGAAAGAGAGAACCCTCGGCAACAATTTACAACAACCTCCAGGAATCGAGTACATTCAGGAAATCCAAGAAGTGAACTGGAGAAAAACCAATTCAAACTAGGGAAAACATGAAACCCCAAATCATAAGACTCGTTAGCAGCATTCATCTCTTCTACAAGGGCAGATGAAAAATCTGACTCTGAAGAGGACATGATGTCACACACAAAATAGGGCGAAGATTCAGCAATGAAGGCTTAAACCTTGAATATTCTTCAGCTATGAAGGTTGAAAGAAACGGAAAACATTCCCAGCAATGAAGGCTTGAGAAATCACAAAGACACCTCATCAATGAAGGCTGAAAAACAGAAGTTTCCCAGCAATGAAGGCCGGAACCATAAACAAATTATTCAGCAATAAAGGCTGAAAAAAAAAGGAAAGGTTCTCAGCAATGAAGGCATGAGAAACCAGAAGGTTTCGCCAATAAGGCTCAAAAACAGATTGAGGAGTGAAGGCTGGATAGAGTAAAGGTTGAAGCTTTCCAGCAATGAAGGCTGAAAATGACAAGAGATTTCAGAAACAAAGCCTGAACAACAGATCCAACAATGAAGGCTGGAATATGGAAAGAAAATTCAGCAATGAAGGCTGAAAATGGTGGGTGGGTGGAATGTTTCTAGCAATGAAGGCTGAAGGTTGTAGATTTGAGGAGAATGCTTCAGCAATTAAGCCTGAAGTAAATAAGAAAAAATAAGCTTAGGAGAACATCTTAAGCTCTAATACCATATCAAAATCTGACTCAGACCGATGACTAGAGGTCGTGTGCACATGCCCACATGCGCTAGTAGCCTAGCACACAAGCCGAGTGGGGTTCCATTCTAAAAACAATTGGCAATAGAAGGAGTAGCCCACCGACTCATATACTAGGGCTTGATATGTTAAACTTTCCGATGTGGGATACTTTGGTCTCATTCACATCTCTAACAGTTATCCAAGTATATGTCATGACTGACACATATACACTCGATACCGTTTGCATGCAGAAGCCCGAATGGAAGGTCTTGCCTTTATAAGAAAGGGCACGGATGAATGCCCATCAGGGTTTGAACCATGTGGAGATGGAATACATTGATGTAAAGGATCCCGACCACTACCATGCAAAGTGTTACATAGGACACAAAGACGATAAGCGAAGTTATGTTGAGAGGAAACATAGTGATGAGCGGTTACTTCAAAGATGAGAAGACCATCTTGGAGGCATTCAGAGGAGGATGGTTGAGGACTACGGATCTCGGGGTCAGGCACCTTCATGGGTATATTGAGTTATATAGGATAGGTCGAAGGATATTATCATCTCTAGATGGTAGTTATAAGCTCAATTGAGGTGGAATTAAGCACCCGACAGTTTTGGAGGCAATTGTGGTTGGAAGGCCTGATGATTATTGGGGAGAGACACTATGTGCTTTTGTGCACATGGAAAATGGATACAATACTAGTGCTGCATAGTTGATCGGGTTTTTTTAAAGATACGTTCTCACATTACATGGTCCCTCAAAGTGTTGTGCTCGAAAATTTTTCTAACACGTCAACAAGGAAGACGTAGAAGGTTGTCCTCAAGAAGAGGGTAAGAGCCATAGGTAGCTGTGGCGATTGCACGATGACCATGGAGAAGGAGGAGGGAGAATAGGGAAAGGGGGTTAGGGTTGTGAGGAGTTCTGTGGAGGTTATCAGGAAGAACAATGAAAAGGAATCTGAATATTTAAGGTAAATAAATCAGTCTCCTCGACAATTTCTACTTGATTGATGTACACCAGTTGTTTGCTAAAAGTTGTGGGTTGGGGGGGGGGATTCTTTATGGTTTTTGAGCAGTTCTGTAAATTGAATTGGTTAATTTTCTTTTTCTTTTTTTGAGGTATTGTTAGTCGATAAATAACTCAATGTGCTTGGTCCAATTATATTTTGATGATGGAATCGCTTGAGATGATTGGTGTATGCAATTTAATACTAACCTTGTTTGAGGGACGATTTTGAAAATGCTTCATTTAAATGAAGGAACTAAGCCTTCTAAAATGCATTAATGCTTGAATTTTTGCGACATTGCATAATCGATATCGGTTGATAATATTATTTTGGTAAATATCCTCTGATCTGGGATAAAGCTCTCAACCACTCATCATTTTCGGGGCTTTTCATGCGTTTTCTTGTTTTTTCAGTCACATCATCTCATTATGATGTATCTTGGATTCTTGCATGATATAAACTTATCTATCTCACTCAAGTTGGTATGAAGAGCTCCCCTTTGGATTCTGTTGAATTGTTGATTAAGTTGACTGATTTCATTAGAGAAAGGCTGATATTTTACCTTTGCACAATTTTAATTTTTAATATTCAATATAGTTCTGTTGTTATTCTATTTTTTGGACAAAAGGTAAATTCGACTAAAATAGGCACTAAGGCCAATATACAATCATCTAGGTTTCTTAAGCATAATCAAGTAAGCACGCAAGCCTCTTGATCTACATCTATAATCATATTAATTGGTCTAGGCAAAATACATCAAAATAACTAGAGCTTTTCCACCCCAAGTACGTGTGGTGTAATAATCGAAAGACATGAGTCAAGATGAGACGTGTAACAACCTCCATTGAAATATGATTATCATAAAATATCCACGCATTCCTTGCTTGTCATAAATAATAAATGGTGGTCGGAAAGATCATCAATCTCGCAGAAGCCAAGCATCCACGGTTCCTTTTTAAATGCCGCAACCATCTCAAGATGCGTGATATAGTATCAATATTCCGAGGTATCCCAAATCTGTCTTGGACATCATTCCAAATCCTTTTTGCAAATGGTCATTGAAAGAACAAACGGAAATTTCGCGAGGTAACCCTGAGGTTTTGCGTAATTCGTGTGGTAAACAAGAGTTTCAGATATTTCGCTTGATAACCCTATGGTTTTGAAATTTGTTGTCTCGCGACCAGAAGTTTTACTTTGTCTAATAATCGTGATTTTAAAGTTATGGACGGGTGAGTATTGTAATATTAACAAAATTTGTGGTTTATTTTCACAAATACAAACCATGAAAGACAAATCTCTCGTTCGAAGGATTGAGAGGATGGAGAAAGGTTTTACAGTGGGAGGAGAAGTTTGTAGAGATAGGCCGAGGACCTTAGGGCAGTGGCCGGTGACGGGTGTGAGAGGGTCGGCGGCGGTGCAGGCGGTGGCTGGCGGCGGTGTGGAGACTCGGTTGGTTTCCCTGTGCTGCGATTTAAGGTTAGTGTTAAGGTTTAAAATTTTGAATCGCATCCCCCTCTAAAGTTCCATGTTCTATCTATCAATTTAGGTCTTATTGAGTGATATTAGTGATCTAGGGTATGAAATTTAGCTCAAATCATGGATTGAAGCTTCGAATATCGAATTATGAATTTTAGGGTTAAGGGGTCCGAAATTTGGGTTTTTTGTTGTTGTTGTTGTTGTTTGTAGGGTCCGAAAATTTTAGGGAATGGGGCTGTAATAGCTTAGATTATATGGTCCTACACTTGAACTAATATATATCAAGAATGAAGGAATGGGGGTGTAATCTCAATTACAAGCTATATCAGGATCTGTCATCTAAAATTTTCTGTATCAATCACAAGTTGTCATCTCAATTACAATCTACATATATGTAATCTATAACAAGCAGTAATATTTATCATTTACAAGCTGAAAAACTGTAATCTGAAAAAAAAATTATGTAATCTGTAATCAGAGAAATATAAACTGTAATCTGAAAAAAAAAATTATGTAATTGTTATCAGAGAAATAAGAGCTGCAAATCTATAATTTCTGTAATGTTAAAAAAAATAAGCATCATTTACAAGCTGTGATCTCTAATCAGAAAATAAAAACTATAATCTGAAAAAAAAAATCTATACTCTGAAATCAGAGAAGTAAGAGCTGTAAATCTCTAATTTCTGTAGTGTTAAAAAAATCAGCATCATTTACAAGCTGTAATCTGTAATCAGAAAAATAAAAACTGTAATTAGAAGAAAATTTCTGTAAATTCTATAATCTTAATAAAAATCTGTATCACTTACAAGTTGTAATTTTGTAAGAAAAAATAAAATTGTATCATTTACAATCTGCAAATGTGTAAGTAGGGGGTTGAACCAGCACTAGGAGAGGTGTGGTCCATGCCTTCAAGTCGATACCGTTGCAATCACCTATGTGCCAACTTTGTCGAGTCCTTTAATTCCAATCCGGCTAATTGCAAACTTTAAGAAAGTAAGTCTAATGTCTAAGTTATAATATTATAGTTAAAAGGGTTATTGGGAGGGATATTTGACCGTGGAAGATTTCTGGGGTCAAATTTATTTAACCTATTAGCTCAAATGGTAGAGCAATGTGTTATACACATGACGTGGGTTCGACTCCCACATAGGTTGATCTATAAAATGGTACATTGGTATCCACTATCACAACTTTGTTTTCAACAGCATCATGGTAATAATATGTATCCTCCTATTTTTCTTCTTTGTGATTCTCACTTTCTGCAATATGTATATAGCTTATATGGGATTCGAACACACATCTTGTGTCTAAGAACATTGCTCTACCGATTGAGCTAATAGGCTAAAATTTTGTAGGAAAAAAAATCAAAACCAATAGGCAAGTTTGTATAACTAAACCTACTACAAAGAAGACTATTAGAGACATAAAATGAAGGCATCTAAAAATTTGTAGGAAAAAAAATTCAAAACCAATAGGAATATTGATAAATCAAAGTAGGGACTTTTGAGGATGAGCTGCTTGTTCAAATATAATCACTCATATTGTACTGATTTGTTTGCCCCCATAAATTAGACAGCTGCACCAGCTTGTTAGTTTATAACCAAAATCAACTTCTGCTGGCATACACCAATGACAACCTTAAGATCAATTATGCATTGTGTACAAATCCAAGGGAGATGGGAGTTTATATTGCTTACTTACAAAAGAGCACATACATCTGCAACTATTTTATATAGACTAGAAACAATATCAAACACAGATCTTTTGAAACTTGACTAAAAAACCCATAAACAATATCATACACATGTAACATGTTGTTCTCATCAGATCAGATCATACATTCGGAACCCTACCTATATTGAACAAGAAATACAAACCATAAAAATTTTCCCATTTTTCAGAACCCTAAACCCTAAAATTCAAAAATCCAAGCTTCAAACCATGAGTTAGTCTCAATTTCGCACCTATGTCACTTATCCCAATCAATAAGAACTAATTTGATAAACTAAATTGATATTTTGTACCTTTTTGAATTCTTCGAGCTCTCAATTTCGTACCGACGTAGTCACCACCACTGCCAGCTAGCCACCGTCGGGGCCACTGCAACCATCTGCCGCCCCTCTCTATCCGGTTGCCACCACCAGTGCCACCAGTCGCCGTCCTCTGCACTTCGACTTCTCCCTCTCCACTTCGTCTTCTCCCCTTGCTATGTGCTATCGTCTCTTCTCCATCTGCTTATCTCTCGTTCAGATAGAACATTGAAAAGATTAATATTTGTGAAAAGCCTCCCAACTTTTATTAATATTACATTATTTACCCGTTCATAACTTTAAAACCACGATTTTTGGACAAAGTCAAACTTCTGGGCACGAGACAAAACATTTTGAAACCCCATGGTTACCGGGCGAAATATCTGAAATATTTGTTTACCACGCGAAATACGCGAAACCTCAGGGTTACCAGACGAAATTTCCAAAGAACAAAAGGTCATGTCTCTCAAGCTCATCGACCTCACAAAGGGGGCACGTTGGATCCACATCAAGGAACCTTAAGTTGTCATGCGTGGGGAGTTTCTTCAAAACAGCGAGCCACAATATAAATTCATGCTTTGGAGTGGCAAGTTTAGACCATACCTCTCTATCATTGAACAGGTTCACCATGCTCCTTAGACCAGGAGCAACGGAGCTCCCCACGGATCAAAATATGTTCCAGCTCATCACTTTCGACATTTGGGAGGAGAGAGAAAACAATGATTCGAGGGGAAGGACGCAAGTGAGAGCGTCGGATCATCCGGGTTTTACTTTTTTTTTTTTTTTTTTTTGCAGGCAATGGGAACCTGCCATGTGGCAGGGGTTTAATTAAATTACATTCCCTCGTTTATTTGTTAAATATTTTTTTTAAAAAAAAAGAAAAAATATTTTTGAATAGGATTTATTTTTCTCTATCCAATGACACCCATTTTGCATTTATATTTGTGGGAAAAAAAATTCGCTAAATTTAACATATGTTAAAGATTTTTATAGTCACGAACAACATTAACTTATTAATTCAACATAAGCTTAGACCATAAAAAATACATATGTTTCAACATAAATTTAGCGAAGCCACTACATCTGGAATATTAAAAGACACACATAAAACTGCAGACGACGTTTAATTTTATTGTACAAGTGTGTGTTGTTTCAAATTTAATAGGTTGTATGCAAGTTTAAGTTGTGTAATTTTTTTTTTGTTTCCATGTTTCCCAATTTATCAATTTAATAAAATATTTCTAAATTTAATTGTGTGCCTTTTTTATTTTAATTATATGTATGAATATTAATATTGATATTGATAATATCATTAACAAAAAAAAATTCAGTAAAATAAATCAACATTTAGCTTAATAAATATAAAAAAGTGTAAAGTGAGTTTTGATTCGCGCGACTCTTTGTTGTGAACGAAAAATGTAAAAATCTGAAAAGTTAGTGGAAAGCTGACGTGGCAGGAATAGTTGTTGATGTGGTTGAAATGAGTTTTGATTCGTGTGACTCTTTGTTGTTGATGGTCTTAATACTCTAATACGCAGCCGAGACCTTGAACGTCCCAGCTCTGCATCAGCCCTCTAGAACAACCAAGAAATCGGTATCCATATCAAACATGCCAACTACAACATCTCTTGCTCGCAGGATAGCTTTCACAAGCGGTGAATGGCACTGATGTATAACCCAAGCATCACAATCCACAACACTCAATTATCTATGATGAATCCAACGGATCCAAAGGTTGTCTCTCTTGGTTGCTACGGCATACAAGTACGTGCTTCATAGGTTTATGCAAGCATCGAAACTCGTGCTCTCGATTGAATAAAATCTGAAAGTAATTTTAACAAGTTTCGTGAGTAATGCAAAGAAGTAGTCTTCAATCATCATTTTAATGCCGACATTATGATAGGATAGAAACATAACTTTTATTTTGATAAAGTATCTTTTTTTGATGTATATCCTAAGGGAGATCCAAGCCTTGTAACCCTATATATTGTTATACTATCAATGAATGAAGGCAAGCTTTCACACAAACATTAAATCTCTATATGGTCGTTGAACAAAAATGCGCGAATAATTGTAAAACATATTTTATTTAATTTTTAGAATTTGAGTTCGACCCCTTTTGGTTATCTTCTTGATTCGAAGTCGTATCGACACCAAGACTTAAGTGGTTTTGGTGATTTGGGCTGCACCCGAATTTTTTAACGGGTTGCCTACGTATCTCTTGGGAGAGAATCAAGCCTTAAGTAGTTCAGAGTATTTGAATTGATTTTTATTTTTGGGTTTTGGTGATTGAACACGACGAGCTTGAGCTTTTTTTGTCGGGTGTCCTACGTACCCGTTTGGAACGGGATCAAATCACCCGTAGTTCTTTTGAGAACCAATTATTTAATTTGTTTGGACTTTGACCTCGTATTCATTTAGAATTGAATTTAGAGGTTGACGACTGTACCCGATATATTTTTAGGATTTAATATCGGGTTACCTACGTAGCCGATATAAGGCGTCAAGTCTTTACGTAGTTCTTTTTTAAGAACCGTTTGAATTTGAGAAAATTTGATTTAGGTTTTTTACTCCGTTTTCTTTTTCCTCGTTTAGAAGTCAATTTTGATATTGACCCTCTAGAATAAATTGACGATGAAATTTTACAAGTTTAACTTTATGAATTTGTTAAACCCAATTTCCAATTTGTGCCAATGGTAATTTTTATATTTTAGTGGGTAAATTTCTTAAACAACAAAAATTTCAACGAACATGAATTTCCATTCATTGTTCCACAATTCTTATCCACTTCATTTGTTTTTAAGAAAAGAAACGGGCTAAGCCCAGTATTAAGCGAGTGTTTGGCAAAAAGGGGGTTTTTTAGGGGTTGGAGTTTTTTTAGTAGGTGGATATTATTTATGGGGTTTATGGAGGTGTGGGAGGTGGAGTTTATTTTTTAAAATAACCTTATAAAAAACCTGAATGGTGTTTGGTGGGTATATGAATTGGGAGATGAATTTATCGTTAAAATTACACAAATGCCCTTAATAATAACACATCACCTACCCATCTTTTACAACTGAAATCTGAAAGGGCTGGGCGTAACTGCCCCTATCACGACTCGTGAAGAGTGTGTCACGGGTCGTGACAGCCTGCAGTAGGTCACAAAACACAAGGGTTAAGCTGTCACGACTCTTGAAGGACTCCCACGAGTCGTGACAACTTGCTGTAGCTGAACATGTCACAAACAAACAGCTGCACCAATGTCATGTTTCTATGTAAGATCACCTAAACAAGGGCCATTAAAGATAATAGAAGAAATTCAGAAGCAAATGCAATACTATTTACAACCCGACAAAGGGAGGCAACACTAGTTGATTGCATAAGCAAATGCAATACAATGTACAAACGGCAAGAGCTACAAATGGCATACTACTACGTCCAAGCAAAAGCCTACGACTACGAAATTACATGTTAGTCCTACAAAGGCCAACAGGCTGCCCCTGTGGACTTGATACAAAAGCCTACAATAACAATATACTAGTAGCCATGCATAGCTACACCAACTTCTGCCCAAATACAGTTCCACCGGCCGACAAAATGATGAGCATAAAAAGTCACAAGCAATTAGAAAAAACCCAGTAGCATCGTTCAGAGAGAGTAGGCCTCTCCTACTTCTTCACAAAAGCTATGAGGAAGACAAACAACATGATGATGATTATGGTTCGAGACCTCTTCTCACAAGCCTTGGAAGTAGAAAGCTCCATCCACAATTTGACTATGTAGGTGGTGAGTGATGTATTTCATTCAGCAGTGACAACATATCAGCCACATTAATGATCCTTATTTCATTCAGCAATCTACCATTCAAACACATAAAAAAAATCAGCATTTGAAAGATGAGATAAAAATCAAGTTGATAGTTTTTGATCCACCATTTTAGAGATTTCTACACTTTTTAAGAAATCAATCATTGCAGCATTATCTGATAGAAAGAACCAGATCAAAATGACAATGGGTAAGAGAGCTGATGCTGATGCAGATGCTGGTGCTACTGCCAATGCACAGGGAACACATGAGATGTGTGAAATAACAAATGTGAAATACATACAAGCCCTTCTTTTTGTTTTGACATTAAATTGGATACAAAAACATCAACAATAAGGGTCACAATAAGAAAGTATACTATAAATGCAATACCTATTTGCTCTGAGTTTAATAAATTGCAAACTTTGGCTACATGTATCAGATAGAAAAATCAGATGGTTATGGTTGCATTTTGCTATGAGTTCAATACATTTTGTCAATAAAAAAGTATACTATAAAAGAAAAGATTTTATGTTGGGGTTCTTTGGGAAAATTTGGACCACATTGATCCCCCCTCCCTCTGTTGCAATTTTACAAAACAACAAAGCACATACCCATTGTTTAATTAGAAACCCACAGAAATCCCTCCCTCTTCAGCCTTCCTCTCTACTCAGCACAACAATGTCAAACAACAACAGCCCTTTTGATGCCAATTTCAACCAAGCTTCTCCTGCCTCCTGCAGCTCGAAAAATCCCCCAAACACACCTACCCAAAGCCTTCCCATCTCAGCATAGGTATATCTTTTATAGTATACTTTCTTATTGACATAATGTATTGAACTCAGAGCAAAATGTATAAAAGAAAGCCCCAGTCCTTATCCGCATACGGTTTGTAAAATCATTCCATTAGACAACTAATCACAGTAGAGGGATGTATTATGCACAGATAAACAGTTAAACACTACATTCAGAACTCAGTAATTTGCAAGGAAACACTACATTCAGAACTCAAAAGCTATAGGATCCTTACCAAACACAAAGATACCATCCTTACCAAACTCAAAAGCAATAGAACTCAAAAGCAATACGGTCTCTTCAAAATCAAGAAAGCAATTTCACATGGAAAGAGAAATATCAATATGCCAACAATAAAGAGACCATCCTTACCAAACACAAAAATTTCCCCTCTTCTATTAGAAACAGAAAATAGGATCTCGAAGTTTTCTTCTCTTAACATGGAGGCATCATCGGATTATAGTGCATCTGGGATCGCTAATGAAAATTTTACAAAGATAAAGCAAACAGGAAAGATTTCAATGAATTTGATTAACAACAATGGGACGATTGATTAACAGCAAAATGCAATGCCCCATCTCATCCCGATACCCGAATTTCAATGAATCCCGATACCCCATCTCCATTTTTGCAACAACATGAATGCCCAATCGAATCCCCCAAGATGGAACCTCAATCGAAACCCTAACCTAAAATCGTTGAAATCAACTGCTATGAACCAAATTGAGGGCAAAAGCCAAAAGCCCTAACCGAGATCTGGAAGCCACAGTGAACAATGAAAATGAAGAACAGCGAAATCTGGAAGGCAAAACCGAGATCTGGAAGCGAAAACCGAGATGTGGAAAGGCAAAACCAAGATCTGGAAGAAGGATCGAAGATGAAGGGAGAGAGGAGGAGGAGAAGACGTACCTGGAGCTCGCTGATTCTTCAGGGGCAAAAGTGAACAACGAAAATGAAAGCTGATGAAAAACCTCCGAAACCTTGCCTGGGTCGGGTGCCATTTTTTTGGAATTTCACCTCTTCAAACCTCAATCTGAAACTCCTCAAAGCTCTTTGCCAAACATCGATGGATGAGGTTTTTTTTTTGAGCCACCTGATGAAAGCTGATGAAACCTCATAAAATACATTGCCAAACACGCACTAAGTCTTTCAACTTAGATAGCCCATATTTTTTTTTAGGGAAAATTGCAAAAAATAGCCTAACCTTTAGGGGTAGTTGCGCTTTATAGCCTGAACTATAAAAAATGCAGAAAATAGCCTCAAGTATTTAACTGGTTGCGGAAAATAGCCTCAATCTACATTAAAATTCAAATAATTACCTTTAAATTCAAATTAATGATAAAAAAAAAGTCTTAAGTTGTCATTAAATTCAAATTAATTACAAACCTTCTCCAAAACAATTTTTATTTTAAAAAATCATCACTTCTTATATAAAAAAAGGCCTAAATAATTTTTATTCCTAAAATCTACCACTTCTCATAAATTTTTGTTCTCACTAATTCATTATTAGCTAAATTCATCATTAAATTAATTACAAAAACTACCTTATACCATATAAATTGTGTAAATAAATAAATTTTAAAAAAAATCTAAGTAATTGTGAATAGAAGTTATTAGATCAATTGTAAATAGAAGCTTAAGTATTTATTTACTTTTAATGATATGTAAATAATCTAATTAATTTTTTAGAATAATAAATTTAAATTATATTTATATGGTTTGAGATAGTTTTTATAATTAATTTAGCTATGAGTTTAGATAACAACAATTAAGTGTGACCTTTTTTTTATATAAGAAGTGATGATTTTTTTAAATAAAAATTGTTTTGGAGAATGTTTGTAATTAATTTGAATTTAATGACAACTTAAGACTTTTTTTATCATTAATTTGAATTTAAAAGTAATTATTTGAATTTTAATATAGCTTGAGGTTATTTTCTGCAACCAGTTAAATACTTGAGGCTATTTTCTACATTTTTTATAGTTCAGGCTATTGAACCCTCTTTTTTTAAGCAAAGACGTCATTTCTTTCTTTCATCCTTTGTTCTCTCGACGACAAGGTGGTCTCCGATTTCAGTTCTCAGATGAACGCACCAAAGAGGGTGAAGCGCAGACGACGCACCGGCAAGGCAAAGGCGGAGTGCGGTCGGAGCGTGGGCGACTCAAGGGCCAGGCGAGGGTGGTGCGAGCCTGCGACGCCAATCAGGTACGCTTAGCTTTTGCCCTAAAATTCTTCAACCTCAAATCCGGAGAATTAGTTTAATATTTAGGCGATTTGTACCCTAAATCTCGAATACCTATTGACACCCACTTCAATTGGATGTTTAATTTCTAGGTTCAATTGATTTTTAGGGCTTGTGATCTTAGGGCCCTTTTTTTGTTTTAATTTGTGCAATTTGGGTTTTTTTTTTATTTGAGGCCGAAATTGGGATCTCCAGGCTCGTTGAGGGCGACGACAGAACCTTGAAAGGTGGACATATGCAGCAATTTTGGAGCCGCCACCGCCTTAGCGTCTCAAGCTAGGTACGGCTTCCCCCCTTCGTTTGCTTTTATTCCGTCGAGGTATTAATTGACAGTAGGGGTAACCTGATTTCAATTTGGATGAATTTGGTGACAAAATCAAGCATGTCTCGCCATTACAGTGTCTTAATTTTCTTTTCTGTTTGCTGAATTTTGCATCTCCGATTTGTGCTTTCATTGCCTCATGTGGTGCTCCTCTTGATATCTTGCTTATTTGACTTGAATTGTGCAGTTTGTGCTGCGATGTTTGTTTTAGATTTTTGGTGAAATTCCCTGAGCCTTTTCTCCTTTTATTTAACGAACTTGAATTGCCCTGGGTTAATTATCACCATCTTTCAGCAGATTGGGTTTAGGCTCCTTTGTGTGTAATTTGTTGCCTTTGATTTGTTACTTGGACGCCGAAATTTTTATTCCCCTCTGCATTTGCTACCAAGCTTGATTTTAACGAGAATCACCTACTTGATTTTTTTTTAGCAGGAAGTTGAAGCTTTAGGTACTCTGGATTTAGGAGGGTGAAAGGGAAAGAAGACAAAAGCTTCAGGAGATCTTAAGCAGGCTCTGGGCGATTAGGACTTGGAACAAATTGGGAACAATCGTTAGAGGGAGTAAGAGGACTGGTGGATTTGGGGCTGCGACTTGAGCTCGTTTGGTTTCAGTCCAAGGTACCATGGTATTTTTCCTTTGTGAATTCCATCCCTTGATCTTCTGTTTAGTTATTGATTTTAACTGAAGCCCGTTTCAGTTTTGATCAGGTTGTTGTCGTTTGGGACAAAGGGACCATCAGGAAGGAATTCAACCTTTGAAGCACTCAGGAGCGAGCCAAAGGAGAAAGCTTATAGCCCGGTATGTTGATTTTCTTAACGCTGTGAACCCAACTTCCGATTAGGTTCAGTAATTTATACGCTTTTGCCCCAATTTCGAATCATCTTTTTTTTTTCCAGTTTGATCGATTCTTTGTTTTCCTTTCTTTTGGAAGGCAGAAGGGCTAACTGGCGTGATTAGGACACGAATATATTCGATTTGACAGGACCCTTGTTTAGAGGTATGCTTAAATCCTTGAAAATTTTAGACCCAAGTTATGCTTTATGCAAAATCTGAGTCTGCTTAGATGCTTCTTTGTTGTCTGATCTGTGCAGCCTATCGTTTGCTTGTTTGGTTGGACTTGCAATCAACTTCTCTCTCTGTTTCTTTTTTTATCTGGTTTGGAGCCTTCTTGGCCAATTTGCAAAAAAAAATCTGCATGAGTTTGTGAAAGTTTTGACTGCAGTGAAGTTATTTCCTCTCTTTTGTTTATCACCAACTGCTGTGTGTGTATTGTTGTCTTTCTTTGAGTTATTCTGAACTGGTAGGTTGTCCAGAAAATCTGTTCTTTGTTTCCAGAAAAACTGCTCCATTTCTTTGCCTTCCAATTCCATTACGGCTGCAGCAAGATTGTTTCTTTTATCCATTTGAAACTTGTTTGCGATTTGTGTGATGCTGATTTCACCAATTTGAAATAGTTTAGAGAAATTTCAGCAGCATTCCGCCCTCACGGTTCGATGATTCCGAAACCCAGGCCACAAGCGAAAGCCTGCAAGGTTTGCTAGGGCCTAAGCCACGAGCGAAAGCTTGAGGGTTTGCAAGGGTGGGGGTTCGAGAATCGTTAAGAATCCCCACGCATGGAGGGAGAACTACGTTGTTGTCTTCTGACGTGTGTGTTTTCTTTTCTCTGCAGCTTTTTTTTTCTCTTTGCCGTCTGTTCTGTGTTTTTTTCTGGCGTGTGCGCTCCTCCTTTTTTTAACCCTAGTCCTAGCCTCTTTTATAGGATATATTTTTTTCCTTTAAGATAATATCTTATGGATGATCTGCTTTTCCTTTTGAAGACAAAATCTCCTTTCAAGAGATCACACACATATTCACCCGCACAAGCCTTGATCTGTGACCTTTTTCCTACTGCTGACTTCCCTTTCTTTTTTATTTATTTATTTATTTATTTATTTCTTTTTTTTTTGATAAGGAAATAATTCGAGGCCGGACAGGCCCGAACCTCGAGAGGCCGACAAAGTCGGCAGACGGCAAGCCGTCTAAACATACAACAACGAAATAAAAAATATAACATAAAATACAACAAAAGAGCACCCAAATAAACCCGGAAAAAACCCAAGACCCCTAAGCAAACTAGCGGACACAACATCGAGAGGAAGGAAGCCGTCGCGGAGAAGTGGATAGCGAGCGCATGGGACAACACTAGCTGACACGATGTTTCGCCGCCGGAAAGACGGAAAGCAGAAATCCTCGTAAGGCAAAGACGACTCCTGGGGAAGTGTGGATCACACGACGTTCCCCCCACCTAAATGAGGGATCTTCGGAGACCACAAACACCGCCAACACGATCACGTCGATCAACCAGGGCCGCAGAACTGCTCCTCAACCGAAACTAACCACGAACCAATAGACGGACACCAAACCACAAGAGGATATGAAGCACAGTCGCAAAGAAAGCGAAGAGCGCGGGAAGATTCCGGAAAGATTTATTTTATATGTAGCGATTTATATTGTTTATTTATATAATTTTAGCGGGCTGACCTCGGAAGCAAGGCAACGGCCCCAAGGAAAACGAAAGCGGACTGAATCCAAACCCGGGTCACCTTGGGGCCCAAGCCAAGCCCGAAACAACCGAAGTAAAAGGGTAAGAATTAATGTTTTTTTTTATTTTTATTTTTATTTATTTTTTATTTTTTTTCTGGTATCCTTGCAACTGCTTTTACTTTCTTTTTTTTTTCTTTTTTTTTTATTTTTTTATTTTATGTAATCACCATCAATGGTGATGGAGTGCTTGCTGGCAACGCAGACGACGGATGTCGTTGCGGCGATGATGGCGGATGGAGGCGGCGGGAGGCAAGGCCCGCCACCACAGCCCGCAAACCGACGCCAACGGACCCTGGGGCAAGGAGGACGACCGATTTGGGGACGGTAGATGGCTCGGATTGCAACCACAGAAGAGGAGCAATTGGGCAAGGAGGACGACCGATTTGGGGAGAAGAAACCCAAATCAACGAAAGCCCCAAATTAATTTTGCCTTTCAAACGATTCCGAGGAAGAGGAATCGGAAAATCAAACACGCGTTCGCATCCACCACCACACAAGAACGCGGATCTGACGGAGCATAACTCCACCGAGGCCGAGTAGTTGAACTCGAATAGCACACCCTACCGAGGCGGAGAAAGGAAGGCCGACCGGGGAGGAGAAGGGGCGGCCTAAGCCGAGGTTCATCGCGCCGAGGAGGCGAAATTATTTGCTCCCGAATGAGGGTTGGGCTCCCGAAGGAGGTTTAGGCTCCCGGAGGAGGGGTGTTACTGTGAGACCTTACCTGATTAACCTGAACCATCGTGGTTGACGGAAGTGGAGGGAGGTAGGCCCCGGAGGGTTTTCCAAGCTCTACCCTTTCTTTTTTATTTATAGATATGGATAGATTATTTTATTTATCTACTCATTTATCTATTTAACAGATTTCTTTTGGGTAGCCACGTGCTTGTGAGAATGATAAAATTGAAGAGGTTGGGCTTGCTTTGGGCTGCCCTCTAGTTTGAAAGGCCCAGGTGAAGACAAATCTCATATATGCTGATTCCTTTTAGCTATCTATTTATTTATTTTACCAATTTTCTTTTCTCAGCAATATTTTACATCTCTTTGATGTTGATTATCTTCACCCATTAATTGCTTACTTATTTTTCAGCAATGGGCCGAGCCACTGTTCAACTCCTGCAGATTTGAACAAAGAGTCGAGCCAGCGTTGAATTCTCGAGAAACTCGCGGATTTGCGCTCGGCAGTTCAACTTTTATTATTATTTTATTGTATGCTCAACTACTGTATTAAATTTGTATACTACAGTTAAGAGCTTTTAGCACGCTAAAATGGTGTATTTGACATGTAACACATTTTGTGCACTCTTTACTTGTTTGTAATTTTTGTTAACAAACTCGTATTCGTGTTTAATATATAAAGCATCACATGAGATCTTTCTCGACAACAATTTCATGAGCTCACATGATAATGTTTAACTAAACACGAAATTTACTCCCAGTATCAGCATAACCTTCGATCCTCTTCCGTACCTAACCCTAGCTCTCTCTCTCTCTCTCTCTTCGAACCACTATGTCGACCGAATCCTCCTCCTCTTTCACATCGGCACCACCAAATCCGACACCCTTAACCCCCTTCTCGCCGTCGCCGACGTCTCCTCCCCCACCATTACCCTTCCCAACTTCACCATCAAACTTGAAAGAACCAATTACACTGTCTGGCGTCAAACCGTCAAGTCCGCTCTTGAAGCCTATGAACTCGACTCCTTCCATACAAACGAATCTGCCCCTCCCACACATCTCCCGTCGCCACCTCCCGCTGATGGCGAGTCGCCTGCTCCGCCAGCCGCCAATCCTGCCTTTGCTGTTTGGAAGCGCAAGGATCGTCTGGTCTTACTTTGGATTCACTCTACTCTTTCCGCTCCCCTCCTTGCCCATGCTGCTAGAGCCGCCACTGCATCTGCTGCCTGGGCCACCCTAGAGCGGATGTTTCATGCCCAGACAAAGGCTCGAGATATGCATCTAAAGCAACAGAGGTAATCCTTTGTCAAAGGTAATCTTTCGACCATGGAGTACTTTGAGAAAAAGCGCTCCTTTGCTGATTCCCTTGTCGAGTGCAACCATATTGTACCCGATGATGACTTCGTTGCGTGCGTCCTCCATGGTTTGGATGCATCGTTCAATGCCTTCCGGACATCCTTTTATATGCAACATGAACCTATTACCTCCGACGATCTCTTTGGCCTCCTTCTTCAGGAGGAGGATCGTCAATCTCAGTTCTTACAAATTCTCCAGGATAGGCAGCCATTAGCCAACATGGTCAGCAGGGGCGGATCTCGCTCTCAGCGGCCCTCGAACCGCTCTCGTGAGCCCTCTGCAACCGCTGATTCCTCACCCACCGAGCGTGAGCGCACTCGGACACCCTGCCAGATCTGCCACGAGGCTCTCAACTGTTTTCAGCGCCTCAACGTCGCAGATTTCCCTCCCACTTACTGTCGGCCGTCTTCGCAGCCGCAAGGTTCAGGTGGTGCTCGCGACGGATCCTATTCCGGAAGTTTACGTGACGTGACTTATATATACTCGATTTAGTCGATCGATCATGTTCCGAAGTTGAGGATCTATATACATATATGGTGTTATAGCTAGCGTTGCACATGATATCAGTCACCATCAAAAACACAATTTGCGGTTAGACTTTGGGGATCGAGTTGAGGTCCTATTACTCCTAGCTATATATATATACACACACACATTTATAGAATTATAGGTAGAGAACTCGAGCTGGCCCCTGTTTGCTTAATTTACCCTACTAAAGTGCTTATCTTTGGCTGAAATGGTTTCCATGATCATTGTTTACACTACACATGACCATACTTTATTTCCTGAAAATTAGTTCTTAAAAATATATATGCTTATCTGTGTTGGAATCATATGAAATTAATAATAATCCCCAAAATTGTTTCCTAGCAACTTGAACTTCTGAGTATGGCACGATCATAATCCATAAACAAAAAAAAAAAGAATCTTTGTTGATTTCTCTATGACTTCACTTGACTAAATGGTGAACCATTTGTTACTTTTCTGCACATCTTAGATTCAGCACCGAGAGTCTGTAATGGTGGAAAGCTTGTTAGGAAGCAGTTTGTCGAGCAGGAACAGGAGCTGCAGCTTGGAAGGCTCTCGGAGCATCTGGCTATTGGCCACAGGACTGTCTACTCGACACACGGGTTAAATATTAATGACGACGGTTTGTATTGAATCTATCTTCAAGCCAACAGGAAATGAATGATCAACACTGACATTGATTCTTGCAGTCAACAGTTTATAAGCATCAACTATTTACTGGGTTTTCTTGGTTCCCTTACTAACGTCGTACAACTGCAGATTACGGTGAACAGATGGAGTTCCCAACTGCTGAAAGGTTTAGTTTCCTGCTAGATGTTCTGAAAGATGAATCCACCAGTGAAGAAAGAGACAGGTGCACAACACAGTGATCTCCCAGAGAGTCGATTCGCAAACTCGATTGAGAGCCAACAGCATATCAACTGTCACATATATATATTAAAAGGGCAGAAGGGAGTTTAATTAGAGGGCTATCTATATATAGGGATAATATTAAGGGTATATAACCAGGCCGGTATTCATTCTCCGTTGCAACAAGAGACTTCATGCTGAGAAAACTGAGGTACAGAAATCAAACTGTTAACAACAAAAAAGATATAAAAAAAAAATTTACCATAGAGACAGATAGAGCTTAAGTTAGTTTGGAGGAGGAAGATAGAGTAAATGTGAAAGAGGGGTTTGGTAAACGGTGATATTCTGACATTTTGTGATAGTGGAAACTAGACTCTTTCTTGTCTTTTCATTAATTCAAACTGTACAATATATAATGTGGGAAGAGAGTTCTCCAAGGCTAGACAGCTGTAGACAACTATGGACCCATACTATGGGCCTGGACTATGGGCCTTACATGTGGATTGGACTATGTGTTACTACTCCCCCTCGATGCAAACGTCGGTGAGCCGAAGTTTGGATCGCATCTGAGTAAACCGAGCAGTAGGAAGTGCTTTTGTTAAAGCATCAGCAATTTGATCTTTAGAGGAAATAAAAGCCACTTGCAAGGATCGAATCCGAACACGCTCTCGCACAAAGTGGTAGTCCATGCTAAGATGCTTGATTCGATGATGAAGGACGGGGTTAACGGCGAGATAGGTTGCGCCAATATTATCACACCAGAGAATTGGGCAGGCTGGGAGACTAATCTTCAATTCAGCAAGTAGAGATTGAACCCATAGGGCTTCACAAGCAGCATTTGCAACAGCTCGGTACTCTGCCTCTGTTGATGAGCGGGCAACCGTGTCCTGCTTTTTGGATGTCCATGAGATTAAATTGGAGCCCAGGAAGATGCAGTACGCAGTGGTGGAGCGGCGATCAGTCGGGTCCCCTCCCCAATCGGCATCGGAGAAGGCCGAAAGGCTGAGATCGGAGGCTGAGGAGATGTGGAATTGCAAAGAGACGGTGGCCTTTAGGTAACGTAATATGCGTTTGACTCCTTGCCAGTGATGTTCCATGGGAGAGTGCATAAATTGGCATGCTTTATTGACCGAATAGGAGATGTCGGGACGAGTGAAGGCAAGGTATTGCAATCCCCCAACAATGCTGCGATAGAGGAAGGCATCTTGACAAGGGGAATCACCATCAGGGCTGGCGGAAAAGGAGGGCGACATTGGAGTTGCAACTGGGTTGGCATTGTGCATGTTGGCTCGTTGTAGGAGCTGAAGGATGTACTTTGATTGACTCAAATAGAAACCAGCAGGTGTGCGCTTTGCCTCGATGCCTAGAAAATAATGTAGAGGCCCTAAATCCTTCACGGGAAACTGCTGCGAAAGAGTAGAGATGAAGGCTGCAGATAGAGCATCAGTAGTGGATATGACAAGTAAATCATCAACATAAACCAATACAAAGACAGCATGACCATTGTGGTGATGGAAAAACAGGGATGTGTCTGATTGGGATGGGGAGAAGCCCATAGTGACGAGGGCGTCACTTAGGCGATGAAACCAAGCCCTGGGGGCTTGTTTCAAGCCGTAAAGTGATCGATGAAGCTTGCAAATGTGAAGAGGAAAGGAAGGGTGGACGAAACCTGGTGGTTGTGTGATAAAAACATCCTCAGACAAGGTCCCGTGTAGGAATGCATTTTGGACGTCGAGTTGGCGAACCGACCATTGCCTCATCGCCGCTAGTGACAAAAGTAATCGGATGGTGGTTGGTTTAGCAACCGGACTAAAGGTCTCCTCATAATCGACACCATGGACTTGATTGTAGCCCTTAGCCACGAGTCGAGCTTTGCGTCTCTCTATATCGCCATTGGCATGGCGTTTGGTTTTAAAAACCCATTTGACACCAAGGACATTGGAGGAGGCGTTCGGGGGAACAAGGGTCCATGTGTTTGTGGAGAGGAGAGCTTGAAACTCGGCATTCATCGCCACTCTCCATTCGTGGAACTTGGATGCCTCTGTGAAATTCTTTGGTTCCTCGGGGACAATGACTGTCGATGAACATTGGGGCGGTGGCCATGGGATGGTCCCATCTTTTCTGATCAAGGGTTTTGAGATTAAATTTTTGGACCTAGTTTTCATTTGGTGGATAGGTTGAATTGGATTGGAAGGGTGTGGGCTGGGTGGTTGTGTAGAGATGGGTAAGGGAGAGCTTGATGTGTTTGGGCCTATTGTGTCTCCGGATATGGGCCTGTCTGATATTTGTGGACTAGAGGGCCTTGAATCATGTGAGCTGGATATGGGACAAGGACTGGAGGTGGGAGAGGAATGAGGGACGGTTGGAGATGGTATAGGTAGTAGTGGAGGTAGGTGATGGGGAGTGGGTAGAAGGCCAGGAAGAAGGGTAGTGGTGATTATGGGAGGGTTAGGTGAGTGGTCTTGATTTTTGGCAAAAGGAAACTCATTTTCATGAAATATAACATCTCGAGAAATGTAGGTGCGATGATTCATCCAATCAAAGCATATGTACCCTTTGTGGTTGCTTGCATATCCGAGGAAGAGAGTGGGTGTGGAGCGGAAAGATAGTTTGTGATTGTTGTATGGTCGAAGGTTGGGAAAGCAAAGACAACCGAATACCTTAAGAAAGGTGTAGTCGGGAATTTTGTGAAAAAGGCACTCAAAGGGGGTTTTGTGGTCAAGTATGGGGGTGGGAAGGCGATTGATGAGATAAGTTGCCGTTTCAAATGCATAGTCCCAATAGGAGAGTGGTAGGGAGGCATGTTTGAGGAGAGTGAGTCCGGTGTCAACAATGCGGCGATGTCGAGTTTCAACACTACCGTTTTGTTGATGGGAATGTGGACATGTGAACCGATGAAATATTCCTAATGATTGAAAGATGGGTGTCAAGGGCTTAAACTCGCTACCCCCATCCGTTTGAATGGAAGAAATAGTGGTGTTAAAATGTTTTGTGGCAAAAGTAATGAATGTCTGCACAATTTGAGAGACCATATTTTTTGTGACAAAGGGGAAAATCCAAATAAACTTGGTATGATCATCAACAATAGAGAGATAATAACGTTTTCCATTCATTGAAAGGGTGTGGGCTGGACCCCAAACATCCATAAACAAAAGTTCCAAAGGCCTAGAGGATATACTAGAACTAGGAGGATGGGGCAGGGCATGAGCTTTGGCCCAAGAACAAGTAGTGCACTGGCCTGGTCCATAGGGGCCTTGTTTTGGGACAATAGACAAAAGCGGACTAAGTGAAGCAAAAACCTTGGATGAGGGATGTCCTAAACGCTGATGCCAGACAACATTGGATTGGGTAATAGAGAGCAGAGCTTGGGGTGAGGGTGACGGCGATGGGGTGACGGTTGAAGCGGGCAACTCGTACAGACCATTCTTAACGGGACCTTGAAGCAGAGGGGCCTTGGTCTTGGAATCCTTCACAACAAAATAATTAGCATGAAACTCAAAATAAACCAAGTTATCAGCACAAAATTGTCTTACTGAAAGCAAGTTCTTTGTGATGGTGGGAGAATGAAGTAAATTGGTAAGAGAAAAACGATGAGTTGAAGAGTAAAGAGGAGCGGAACCGTAGTTTTGGATGGGAATTTGGGAGCCATCACCCAAGGAGATTTGGTCTGTGCCTTCATATGGGTAACTGTTGATGCGAAGATTTGCTAAATCTGGTGTATAATGATGAGTCGCAGCAGTATCCGGAAACCAGGAGCTTGAAGAAGAAGTTGCGATGTTCGCCTGGAAGGAGGGAGGTGGTGGTGCTTGATAGGCATGATCAAACCTATGCCAACACTTGACTGCAGTATGTCCTCGTTTGTGACAGAGCTGGCAAACAGGGCGGTTGTCAGGGGCCCCATGGAAGTTGGTGTTGGAGTCCCGACCTCGACCTCGACCGCCGGAGAAGAAACCTCGGCCATTGAAGCCACCTCGGGTGCCATAGCCCCCTCTGCTGGAGCCTGAGTTTGAGAAGGACGGTTTTCCTTTGTTTGTGTGGGCTGTGAAATTGGCTTGAGGAGAAGCAGCAGTAGTGGTGGAGTGGACGGAAACAGAGTTGGTGATGGAGGATGTGTGTCGGGCAATGCGGTCCTCTTGCTTGAGAAGATGGGAGAGGACAAGAGTGGGAGTGGGAAGTTTGTCTTGGGTGGTGATCGAGGTGACGACAGAGTCGTAGTCACTGCTCAACCCTGCGAGGAGATACGTGATGAATTCGTCATCGGTCAGCGGCTGTCCGGCAGCGGCAAGAAGGGAGGATAAGCGCTTGGCTTTGTGGAAGTATTCTGTAACAGAGTCGGAGCCTTTCTTCAATGAGGCAAGTTGAAAACGAGAATGAATGATCTGGGCATTTGATTGCGCGGAAAACAACTCATGTATGCTGTCCCAAATCTGAGCGGAAGTGGTGCAATCGATAACATGAGCCAGTATGTCGGAGGTGAGTGAGGAGGTGAGGATGGCCATCACGGTTTGGTCTCGGGTTTGCCACTTGTTGTATTCTGGGTTGGGGGCTCCATTCAGAGTGGGTGAAGGGCAGGTCTCTGTTTTATCAAGAATGGGGAAAAGTCCTGAGGCTTTGAGGTAAGGTGTGATTTGGGTTTTCCACATAAGAAAGTTTCCATGGGTTAATTTTTCTGTGATGACATGGGAAGCTGCAGAGAAGGAGGAAAAGGAAAAGGGAGAATTAGTAGGTTGAGGGATTAAGGCCATGGCAGCGGCTGATGTTTAGGAAGAAGAGGGAGGAGGATGGGTAGGGTTGTTTTTGAAATGTGCTTTGTTGGGACGTGTGTCCTCTATGGCTCTGGATACCATGGTAAACGGTGATATTCTGACATTTTGTGATAGTGGAAACTAGACTCTTTCTTGTCTTTTCATTAATTCAAACTGTACAATATATAATGTGGGAAGAGAGTTCTCCAAGGCTAGACAGCTGTAGACAACTATGGACCCATACTATGGGCCTGGACTATGGGCCTTACATGTGGATTGGACTATGTGTTACTAGGGTTTAACTTTAACCCAGGCAGACTGGCTGCAGAGACCAAGTCCTTCAAGTAATTTCTTTAGTTAGTGCCTGTCTTTAATTACCTTTCCTACGTGGGCAAGGAAAAATTATCTGCAAATCTCTGAATGTCACATGGAAGAGCGAATTGTGGACGTACCCCTTTGCTTGTGACTCACAGTCTCAATTCAATGCAAGTTTTATCAGTTTATGGATGGATTTGGTTGGAGGGGTCACATTCACTGAAGATAAGTGGGTCTTAATTAAATTAAATTAAAGATTTAAGGGTTACAACTAGCTAGGACTGATAATTAAGGACAACAATATATCTGTCAAGGATTGTTTATTTTGGCTAAGCTTAATCTCATTATTATTATTATTAAGTTAATGCTGATTAGTGGTCCAATTCAACTAGGCACTGAAGTTAGCTAGGTTACTAGGAAGAGGAAAAGGCTACATACTTGAAAGGAATTGAAACACCCTCTGAAATCTGATTATCTGAATGGATGGTTGTTGGTACAGTGTACGTTTTAATCCTAAAGTTCCAATTGTGAATTGAAGTTGTTGAAACTTGAAAGCAAAAGAGAGAGCAAAAGTGTATCAAGTTTAATTACGTGACGTGACTTATACATACTCGATTAGTCGATCGATCATGTTCCCAAGTTGAGGATCTATATATGGTGTTATATCTTTTTTTTTTTTTGGTGGACATCACCGTCAAAAACAGAATTTGCGGTTAGACTTTGGGGAGTTGGGGTCCTATATATCCATCAAAAACACAATTAATTCGGGGTATAAGGGTACTAGTACTAACATATGTGTGAACATAATTCGAACGCAATGAAAAACAATTGATAAGAGTAGCTGTTGGGTTTTTACATTAAGGTTAGTGGGTTTCGACAATTTTTTTTTGGTTTCGGCGTGATATATATATAGGGGATGGTTCATGGGAGAACAAGCCTTATTGAGTAAAATGAGAACACATCCTGGGCGTTGATTAATTGAAATGGGTGGCTGAGATTAATAGCCAATTTAAGCTTTTTTCTTTAATTAAAAATCAGTGGGACCCACAAATTTCCATCCTCACTTGCTGTGTTGGGGCGCGTGTACAAGCTGTTTTTAAATTATTCGACGGTATCGCTGGATTATTCGATCATATTGACGGATTATGCTATTGTATCGTTGTATTTTTGAAATCGGCTATCATCCTGAAAACGCCCACCGGTGCACCCACGAACCACCACACAGCCCTCATCCTCAAATCTGAAGAAGAAGGGGGAAAGAGAGATGAAGGGAGAGAGAGATGAACCGCATCCACGGGGAGGAGGGCGCGCGAAGGCGAGATCTCGGTGTGTGTGGGATGACGAGGGCGAGGACGGCGGAGCGAGGGTGCCTCCGCCGGCGACTGCCTTCGTCGGCGCTCCTCTGTACCAAGCACCTCGCCGCCATTACAATCGATTTCCTCTGCCTTCGCGAGCTCTTCGATTGGAGGCGACAGGTTGCCATCGCCATCGCCTTTGACAAGCGTCGATCGAATATTCAATCGATCACGATAAACTCCATTGCTGGCGGTTGACAGGCTCGGGTTGTCTTCGATTGGAGGCGGCGAGCGGTGGAATATTCAATCGATGCCTCCTCTTCACCGGCCATCGCCATCGCCATCGCTTGATTTTTCGATCGGCGCCTCCCGAGTGTTTCTCTCTCTGCCATAGCGAAACTGTATAAAGAAAGGGTTAGGGTTGAGTTTATACACGCGCTCCAAACATGGGTGGGATTGTGTTTTTCCCCTTTTAATTCACAATTAATTTAAATACTCGAATAATCTGGGCCTTTCATTTTCACTAAATCAACGGATAAGATTTGTTCTCATTTTACTCAATAAGCCTTGTTCTCATATGATCTATACTCTATATATATATATATATATATATATCTCAACAACGTTTTTTTAGTCTTTTCTATCCGCTTAGGATATTTCGTTGAAACTTTGCTATCAGCTCGGCAAGTTTTACCGAGGAATGTATGAAATCTCGGCAAATATCATCGACACTAATGCTTTAACTCGGCTAACTTTCACGAGCTTATTGTGAGGAAATATCTTCCCAAAACTGACTCCGTGATTTACGGAATGAGTAGCGCCACAAAGAAAGAGCAACGTTTAAAACCTTGAAAAAATCTATGGAGAAGAGATGAACTATCAGGAGTATATCAACAACCCCGAAGTTTAGCAACTAGCTCGTAGTGGGAAATGCGTGATGGCCCTCCCGGTGGCGGATCTATCCATAGTGAGAGCAGAACGTACACCAGCCCAGCTCAAAGAGGAGCTCTCTGGCTTTAAATGTATGTGGTAGTTGGTCGGATTGTTGGATTTCTGAGGTCATTTTGTTAGGATTTTTGTGAGATTGAGGGTTTGTGCTTATGAGATTTCCCATTTGGTTGAAGAGAACTGATCAAAACAAACAACACACCTCCGAAGAGGGATGCTGTATGTTCGATCTAAGAAAAACCAAAGCCTGCCCAGAAGAACAAAGAAAGAGGAAAGGCAAACAGAAAAAATAGTGTTTTTTTTGGTACAATGGGTGAGCTTCTTAAGTCTAATAGTCTATGTGTCAGCGTGTAATGTAGCTGATCTAGGAGGGACAAATGCGTAGCAAGCTATAAATAGAGAAAGGGTTGTATGTGTTGATGATGATATGAAGAATACAATTCCTACCCTCCTTAATTTCTTACCTCTGTCTCTCTCTATCTCTCTATCTCCTAACTACCTTCCCCTTTCTTCCTTTCTGTTACCCTTCTATTACACCAAAACATCACCATCGACATCATAGAGAACCCACCTCCCCTAATCCGGGACATTTCATTGGTATCAGAGCTTCTTTCCTCCATGGCACCAGATTCCTCCATGGCTGAAGGAACGAGATCGAAGACATTAGAAGCGCAATTCGTGGAATTCCGAGATGTGATTGGCGCTTTTGCGGAGTCAACACAACAATCAATTTTGGATTCGCAACTGAGATGCGAGGAGCAGACAAAATTGATTGAGCATCAAGCGAAACAATTTGAGGAATTCAAGAAATTCACCGAGCAACAATTGGCACAGCTGACAGAGCTGATAAGGAATCCTCCGGTGAGGGATCCAGTTCACGATTCATCGAATTCAAACGGCCGATTCAAGAACAAGGAGACGATCAACCTCTTGATGTTATGACACTAGCACTAGAATCGTATTACCATTACCTCTTGAGATAGGTTCACGTTAGTGTGCAATATTACAACCTTGTGTGTTTCATGATTTAAGGTGTTACATTCACAAGCGAAAATCCATATTTATCAAAAAAATTAAAAGAGATCTAGCAAGACACATTTGGAAACACATACATAAAGAAATTAAAGTAAAAAAAATTACATTTCTATGAAGATAGATATATATTTGATTTTTTACTTAACGAATCTCAAATATATATTTCATATATTTTGACCATTTATAATTATGAATAGGATTTTTTTTATCTTGAAACATAAACGAATATAAGCATTTATAATATTGAAAATATTTAGACTCTAGTAAGTTATTTTATTATCATATTATGTAAAATCTTTATTTGTAAAATGCAAAAGAAAATGGAATATGATCTAAAAACCGAAACCTCTGGGAAATGGAATATGATCTAAAATTCAAATTATCAAAATTTCTCAACAATTTAAAAACTGACCCCTCTTGCAACTTTGGGGAAAAGGTAAGAAATGGAATATGTTCTAGCTAGGGCTGTTATATGAGCTGAACAGCTCGAGCTCGACTCGGGATCAGCTCGAAAAAGCTCGACTCGAGCTCGTTCACTTACTTAATCAAGTCGAGCTTGAACAAAATTTTAAGTTCGGTTGAAAGCTCGGCTCGTTCGAATAAAACTCGAATTTTATGGAATTTCTAAAAAAAAAATTTAAGTTAACATGTTATAACCAAGTAGAACTACTTAAAACTCGAAAAAAGCTAGGCTCGGGCTCGTGCATTTTCTAAACAAGCCGAGCTTGAACAAAATAAAAAACTCGTTTAAAAAACGAACAAACTTGAACACGCCAAACTCGGCTCGTTCGACTCAAATAACACCCCTACTTCTAGCTGCAACCTTAAAAAAAGAGCAGGTGGTCCACAGTCCACACCAGAAAAAAGATGCCTTCTTTGTTATCTTTATTCTATATCAACCCAAAAAAAATCGGTCCTAAATGCATGCAGAAAAGATTGTCTGCTCTATTTTCTCTGTTGCCTTCACCTGATAAAAAAGAGTCCTCAATTTGGCTAGCGGTATTGATGAGAACTAACCCCTCTTTTAGTTTTATCACATGCCCACTGAAACATGGGTGTTATTTAACCCTTTCCATACCCTCATTTTCTTCCATAAATTAAAATTTTGTTTCAGTTTGATAGAATATTTCTTGCATTTTTCACAGCAAATGGAATCAACTCTCATGCGGTCAAAATTTTATATTTCTACTTCATGACACCAGTTATTGCTACTAGAAGAGCTTAATTAGATTAACGGGATGGTTTATATACATATTGAACAACCTGTAGGGATGATTTTTGCCAGGGCGGATTCAGAATTTTTTTTTCAAGGTGAGCACAATTTTTTATGGATAATTTTTATATTATTTTTGTAATAAATAATTTCTTTAAAAAATATGAAGAGAATACCTTAAATTTGAAAGAAAAATATTATTATTTAATTATAAAATACAAAATAAAATATAAGAATTTTAAAATAATGGAAAATGGATTGAGACAAAAATAAATGAAAATACGTGTCTATTAGGATTTGAACAAGGGTTGATTGATTTCTATTTAAAATGCGATGAGCTCAACCATTAAGCTACTAAATATACTTATATTTTACCTTTTATTTTTTTTTTACGTTTCGGCTATATACACCGCAAATCCACACGTTGTTAAGGACGTGCATGCACGTCGGAAGTAACGTGCATGCACGTCCTTAACAACGTGCAGGTGAGTTTGCAACCAACCGTGCCCAGACGTACGTGCATGCCCGTCTTCTAAATTCGAAGTCGACGTGCTTCGTCGTTCCCAATTCCAGATCCAAAATCAGACAACGAGAGATAGAGAGAGCGACGTCGACGATCGACGAGCCTGAGAGAGAGAGAGAGAGAGAGAGAGAGAGAGAGAGAGAGAGAGATGCGGGAGGGTGGTGGTGCCAGTGGAGGTGGTGGTGGTGCGTTAGCGATGGAGACGGCGCCAATGGAGGCTGAGGAGGGTGGTGGTGGTGACAGCGGTGGTGGTGCACAGGCGGAGACGGCGAAGGGTGGTGGTGGTGGTGGTGGAGCAGTGGCGGAGGCGCAGTTGGAGGGTGGTGGTGGTGGTGGAGTATTGCACATACTGCCAATTATAAAGTATTGTACATTTAGCATATTTACACTTGCAAATATGGGATTCTATTGTGCGAGGTGGTCGGGTTCACACCTCTGGCAATACTTACTGCATCGCATATGCCTTCATCTCGCACGAGAACAAAGACACATACGCCTTGGTGGCGCTAAATGTTCTCTTCCCCAACGTCCAACATCTCCTTTGATGGTTACACGTGACGAGAAGATGCGAGGAAGCTGCTCTAAAGATCACAAAGAATTTAAACCACGCTGCACCTTCAAGGGCAACTGTTGGGGGTTCTTCCAATCGAGGTCGGAGGAATCATTCAACCGTCATCGTCGGGCGCTACACGTTGCATGGCACCCATTCCCAGGTGTGGTGGCGTATTTAGAGGCGGTGTGGCTTCCGTACAGCAGGCACATCGTACGATGCTACGTAGATAATGTCTTCCATCTCGGCACCCATACGACAAACAGGCACACCTTACTTCATATCTCTCATTACAATATGATATGACATCAAACATTTAGTGGTATGCACTTTAATGTGTACACAGTTGAGGGTCAACACAACTTTATGAAGGAGGCACTACACTCATCGACTGGTGACTTTCGCATCGTGATCGATGCAATCCATAGAGTCAACGATTGTCAATTGCATGAGCTGCAAACTGCTTTGGAGATCGACCGCTTCAAATGGCCAACAGCGGCGTATAAAGTCAACCTTTTTGATGAGGTAAAGACTTTAATCTCCAAAAAGTGCTTCGATTATCTGTATAAGATGTGGCAGGATGTCGTGAACCAAAACATTCATCCGGAATGCACAGACTGGCATTGGAGGGTTTGTTACGGCAGGATGTCGCAGGATGTCGTTATTATGCAATCACTTGGAGGATCACGCCGATCTCTACGCCGGTTGTTATATGGGAGGGTACCCATTCCAGCAGTTCGTTGTCTACCAGATATGTGCAGGACCTGTGCATGGTGATAGGAGACAGTGGATAGAGCTACCCATCATGGGTTTAGTATTTGCAACGGTATATCAGATTCCTCTCGTCGTCCTAGCTCGGCATCATCCGTTCACATGTCTCCCCATGACCTCGCCGACACCTGCTAACAACCCTCAATCAGCAACCCTTCGTTTAGCCTGCATCGGAAACCAAGACCATTTTTCCGCGGTACAACTTCAAACGTCTTATTTTATTACCTATTCTTGGTTTTCATCTATATGTCAATACTCTAACTCTAATTTTCCGTTCTCATAGATCTGGTTGCGTCCTAACGCTCTTATTCTACCGCCTGGGCCAGAATGGGTCGCACATCATCAACCGAGCGTCGAAGGATGAGATGCTCCTTTTCAAGCTCGGTTTGACAGATTCCGAGCCTTTACGTGTCGAGTTCGGTTGCCCTTTACACTTTTCTTAGATTTTATTCCACCGGTTTATTAAAATTATGGATGTAAACCTTTTTTCCGTTCCTTGTAACATTATTCCCATATTATCCGAACGAAAACCTTAACAATTATTGCTTGCCATTTAATTAGACCCTAAATCCTTAAACTCCACTAGTTAAACCCTTCAATTTTTTCAATTAATGCTAAAAAACCCTTTAAAAACCCTAAACCCTAAACGCGAAACCCTAACTAGGGTTTGCACGTCGAAATTAACGTGTAATATTTGCACGTTGTTAAGGACGTGCAAATATTGCACGTTAATTTCGATGTGCAAACCCTAGTTTGCTAGTCGACGTGCACAACTCCACACTTGCACGTTGTTAACGACGTGCATGCACGTCAATAAGGACGTGCAAATCCTTAACCACAATTTGCGATGTATCTAAAAAGACCCTTTTTTTATATAACACATATATTCTTATATTTTTTTCGGAACCGCTGCTGGTTTTTGCATTGGGCCGGTGTTACTATTTCGTATTGAGTACTATACAAATTTACAAGTCTAAAATTTCGTCTCACCTTTCAGAGAGTCCTACGGTCGTCATTGTTACTCTCTGCTATCGGAACTTCGTGCCCACACAACGACATTAACATTGTCAATGATGCTTCTTAGGACTTCCGTCATCCTAGACTTATTACTATTTTTAGCTTTTGGTTATTAATAAGAGGTGTGATCTCTTTTACATAGGAAAAGCAGCTTATTATTTACTTTTCAGAAAGAACATGTGGGTAGTATGTAACGGCCCGGAATTATGATTCCTGGGTTACGTTTCGAGGGATGAAACCCCTCGTTAGGATCTTGCATTGATTTCAGATGATGAATTGCCTAATAGAAGCGTATCATCAACATAAACTAAAGAAATTGTCAAACTAGTGCCCAACTTAATCATGAATTGTGTGAGTTCCTGGTTCCACTGTCTACTAGCTTGTTTAAGCCCATATAAAGACCTCTTGAGTCTGCAAACATGATCCTTAGGAACACCCAACCCTGGAGGGGGAGACATATACACCTCTTCATCAATAAATCCATGAAGAAAGGCATTGTTCACGTCTAGTTGATGAAGAACTCATCCTTTACAAGCAGCTAAAGCTAACAGAATTCTGACAATAGACAGTTTAGCAACTAGTGAGAATGTTTGCTTGTAGTCTCTGTTCTTAACTTGATTATAACCCTTAGCCACCAATCTAGCTTTGTATCTTTCAATAGACCCATCAGGCTTATGTTTGATTTTGAAAATCCATTTGCAACCAATAGGCTTTTTACCTGGAGGGAGAGGAGTGAGAAGCCATGTGCAATTGCTGGTGAGTGTAGTTAGCACAACCTGCATAGCCTATTCCCATTCAGGAATCCCTCTTGCATGTAAGTAGGAATTTGGTTCAAATATAGCACATGCATTGGCTAAGGAGGAGATGTATTGTCAAGAGAGATGTGAAAGATTGTTCACATCAAACACAGGAAAAGAATCAGACTCTGAAGATGCAGTGTGACCCCTTGTTGGCAACCCTAAGTAAATAAAGTCCTGTAATCTAGCTGGTCTGTTTATGTGCCTTCTGAGAGGTAAGGTTGTAGCTTGTGGAGGAGAAGGAGAAAAAGAACTATAACTGACCATCCCACCATCTGACTGTGGTGGAGACTGTGAGTGATGATCAGTCTCATGCATGAGATTTGATGAGTGAGAACTGAGAGATGAATATGAACCAGAAATACTATGGCCGGTGACAAACATATCATCAGCATCTATATCAGGAATGTGTGCAATTTGCACTTTGGAAGGCTTAGATGAACCATCCTGTCTAAAAGGGAAAACATCCTCTACAAACTTCACATGTCTGCTAAAAATAACTGTTTTCCTTTCCAAATCAAACAATTTGAAGGCTTTTTGACCTGGGGAATATCCCAAAAACACACATCTTCTAGCAATGGATCCCAGTTTATCTCTAGTATCATTAGGTTGGAGAGCATAGCATAAATACCCAATCACTCTCAACTGATCATAACTAGGAGGAAATTTATACAACAACTCAAAAGGAGATTTCCATTTCAACACAGATGAGGGAATTTTGTTAATGACATGGGTGGCTCCTAACACACAGTCACCCAAAAAATGAATAGGTAGGCCAGTATGCAATCTAATTGCCCTTGTTGTTTCAATCAAATGTATGTGATTCCTTTCTACCTTACCATTTTGTTCATGAACACCTGGGGTTGATCTTTGATGTTCAATGCCTTTAAATCCAAATAAATCCACACATCCTTTTTGTGTGAATTCAGTACCATTTTCTGTCCTTACAGCCTTGACAGACATCTGAAATTATGTCTCGACCATAGCTAAGAAACAAGTGACTAACCTCAAAACTTGCAGTTTATCTTGCATAAAAAAAACCCAAGTGATCCTTGTGTAGTCATCCAGGACAGTTAGGAAATACTTAGCACCACATCTAGATGGAACTTTATAAGGCCCCCATACATCCATGTGAATCAGTTGAAAGGGGCAAGAAGTGACCGATTCACTCTTGTAAAATTTCAATTTGGCAAACTTGCTCATGGCACAAGTGTCACATGACCTGTCCTTTACATCACTGTGCTTACAATCCTTAATATGCTGAAGTTTAGAAAAAGACATATGACCAAGTCTATTGTGAATCAAACGCACATTGTTACAACTAAAAGAAACTTTATTGACACTACTGGACTTCAGTTCCTGATTCTCCATGCGTCCATAGGCCTTCATCACATATAATCCTCTATCTTCAAGGCCTCTAGCTATCACAATCTCAGTTATAGGGTCCTATAGGCAACAGTTTCTATGATCAAAACTGAATCTCAGGTTATGTATAGATAAACTCTTTGAAATTGACAACAAATTGTGCATAAATTGTGGCACCAATAGCACATTTTGCAGAGTCAAATCACTTCTCAAAACCACAGTTCCACTCTTCCTAACAGTTATGCAAGTGCCATTAGACAACCCAAGACTGATAGGAGGATGTAGAACATTGACTTCTGTGAATATAGAGTGGTAAAAAACAATGTGGTTTATAGAACCAGAGTCAACAATCCACAAATCATTTTGAGCTTTATTAACACCAATAAGAAAAGAAACACTAAGTGTACCTGCTAAGTGCACCATGGCCTGGTTTGCAGAATTGTCGACACTCTCCATAGGGGCTTTGCCCTTCATCAGCTTAAGCACCTCCTGAAATACAACATTCACTATGGCTTGATCTGGTTTAGGAGGTCCACTCACAAACTCATCAAAAGGAGTATCCTGACTAGCATGCTCCAGATGAGCAACAAATCTCCCTGGTTGTTTAGGCATGTCTTCCTCTTTAGGCCCTTTAAACCATTCTGGATACCCAATCAGCTTAAAGCAATAGTCCTTTGTGTGTCCTCTCTCACCACAGTTGTCACACTTCCTATCCAACTTAGCCCTTTTGTAGTCTCTTTTAGCCTGATCAAATTGCTTAGAAGATTCTCCCATTATGTACTTGTTAACAGCATTTGCTTCTACTTCAAACCAAGCAAGCTTAAACACAACTAAGGCATTCATATCTCCCTGATTCACACCAATCACACCTTTGGACCTCTCAATTTGAGTTGCCATTTGAAATGCCTTGTTGATCCCTGGCATTGGATCCTTACACAAGACATTGCGTCTCAGATTTTCATACACATCATTTAATCCCATCAAAAATTGCATAACCTTTGCCTTTTCCTCCCTTTCAAGCATTCTCTTCAACAATCCACAAGCACACTGATTCAGACCCCCACAATTAAAACCTGGAATCGCATCTAGAAACTGCACTTCGTCCCAGATTTTCTTAAGTTTCCCAAAATATGCACCAACTGCATATTTTCTTGTTTGAGATTAGCCAAATCTCGACGCAACTGATAAACCAAAAGGATCGTTGGATTCATAGAACCTCTCTTGTTTGAGATTAGCCGATTCCACATACATGAGGCTCTCAGCAACCTCGCTAGTCATAGAGTTTATTAGCCAGCACATCACTATTGACTCGACTCTCATCCATTTCTCATAGTCCTCACTTCCCTCTAATGGCTTAACGCAGCATCCCGTAACAAATCCTTGCTTAACTTTGGCTCCTAAGGCCATTTTAACACTCCGATTCCAGCTTGTGAAGTTCATTCCATTAAAAGGAGTGTGATAACTCCCTCCCTTGATGAAAATCGGAATAGATGTTTCAAAGGCTTTGACAGGATGTTTGTGTCAAAGGCCTTGGGACGATAACAGTTGATGAAATACAAAACCTAACGTATTATTAGTATATTATTTTATCTTATTATATACTTCCTTTATATTATATATATATATATATATATATATATATATATATATATATATATATATATATATATTCGTTGGACTAACTGTTTCAGGAAGTATTGTCGAGATAATATCTTTCCTTTAAAGACTTATTGAGGAGATCTATTTCAAAATGGATCATGGCTTCAAAGTGTCCATATATAGAAGATTGGAGAATCAAGCCTGATTCATGGAGCCGTTGGTGAAGATCCTCAGGCGCCATTCCATTCTTATATAAAGGAAAGAAAGAAGAAGACAGAGAGAACAAGAACGTACAAGTGCTACACACGAGCTTCATTCATTCAAGCGATCTGTCTTCCAAGTGTCTCTCTGCAAAGCGCTCAAATAGTTTGTTGTTTATTTCAAAGCCTTTGAGAGTCACTGTGAGCTTATAGGATATATTTATTTCAAGTGTTACTCGAGAGTTTATAACTCGGGAAGTTGCACTAGGCTATTGATTTGCGAGAGTTAGAGGATTGTACTAGATAGCTGAGAGAGGTGGGGCTCTTCTAGATTGGTCTAGGACTCCAAGGGAACGTGAGTTGACTAGATTGCAATTGTATAGGAGAGAGGCTTCTCGGTGAGCTATTAGGATCCTAAGCTAAGCATTCAATAAAGCCTTTGAATCCTAGGGTTGTGGAAGAACCCTAGGCGGGGACGTAGGCCAGTTGTGCTGAACCTCGTAAACAATTACTCGTGTCCTTTACGTATTTGCTTTACCTTATTTCCGCACTTGGTTCGAATTATTTAACTTTGTGATTCAGGTTTATCTCAAAGGTTTTGGTTCCAGCTCCAAAAGTCTTGAGACTTTCTGCGAAAAAACGGGCATACTCTATTCAACCCCCCTTCTAGAGTATTTCTATATTACATTGTTTTATATTATGGAACCTTCAATTGGTATCAGAGCTTTACTCACTGTTTTTTATCTAACAATCTTGTGAGTTTTCGATCATGTCTGGTGAAGCAAGCGGAGGATTTGCACAGGGAAGGTCCACAAGCAAACCGCCACTCTTTGTAGGAAACAACTTTGTCCACTGGAGATCTTTGATGAAGATGTTCATCATTGACCAAGATCTAGAGCTTTGGAACATTATAGAGAATGGTCCGAAGATTCCAGAGAAGGAAGGACCAAATGATACCAAAGTGGCAAAGAAGGAGTCTGATTACAACCAAGCAGATCTTGAAACCATCTCCAAAAACTACAGGGCTATCAACTTACTTTATTGTGGTCTTAGCACTGATGAGTTTAATCGTATTTCCTCTTGTAGGTCAGCTAAAGAGATTTGGGACAAGTTGGTCGTCACCTATGAAGGAACGAGCCAAGTGAAAGACACCAAGATCAGCATCTTCCTTCGAAAGTATGAGCTCTTCAAGATGAAGTCCGATGAGTCAATCAAAGCCATATTCACACGATTCACAGAAATCACCAACAACCTTGACTCTCTCGGCAAGAGCTTTACCAACGTTGAGAAAGTGAGTAAGATACTGAGGTGCCTTCCAAAGGAGAAATGGGGTCCAAAAGTAACAGCTATAGAGGAAGCCCAGGACCTCACCACTCTACCCCTTGATGACCTCCTTGGAAAGCCGATCACGCATGAGATGATCCTTAATGAAGACGATGGAGAACTTCCAGCTAGCACCAAGAATTTGGCACTCAAGTCTAAGAAGGATGAGCCCAAGGATGGATCTGAATCCGAAGATGAAGATGACGATGAGGATGATCCTTTTGCTCTTATCACAAGAGGCCTTGCTAGAATTCTCAAAATGAAGAAGCAATTCAACAACAAGGATGGATCAGAGTCTTCAAAATTTCGAGATAAGCCTCAATACAACAAATATGAAAAGAAGACTAAACCGTTGTCTTGTTTTGAATGTGGTGAAACAGATCATCTTGTGAAGGACTGCCCTCAAAAGACTAAGAGCCAGCCCAAGAAAGGTGACAAATGGAAGAAGAAAGCTATGGTGGCTACGTGGAGTGATTCCGACTCTGACTCCGATGATGAGAAGGCCAACATTTGTCTTATGGCCTCAGAAAATGAATCCCACGATGGAAAGCTTGAAGCCACTGTAAGAGAACTAATGGAAAGTCCAAAAGAGGTATTATCGGAATTCCTTTCAAATATGATTGCCAATGAAGAGAAGCTTATTGCCCAAACTAACATTCTTATTAAGAGAACTGTGGACCAGGAAAGAACTATTGAGGATCTGTCTATAAGGGTCAAAGGTCTTGAAGCTTCTTATTCAGGTCTTGACATTAAAGTCAAGACGCTTGACTCGGAGAAATCTGAACTCAAGCAAGATCTCTCCTCTCTAAGAAATGAGCATCATGACTTAGAGAACGAGAAGATCTCCCTGATTAATAAGATTCTAGACCAACAGACAACCCTCATAAGTTTTACCAAATCCAAAGGCACTCTCGATAAGATGTTGGGTGAGCAACAAAGCTCTCTAAACAAGAGTGGTATTGGTTACAATCCAAAGTTTTTAAAGAAGCAACACATTACCACTTTTGTAAAGGCTAAAGGAAGCAGAACCTCTCCTATATGTCACCATTGTGCTAGAAAGGGACATGTAAAAGAGACCTGTCCTTATAGAAGAAAGGATCCTTATATTATTCGCAATACATTTCCTGTTCATTTGAGAAAAGAACGGATAACACAAGTTTGGGTCCCAAAAGGCACTATTTTACCAAATATGGTTTATCCCAACAATGGATCCAAATTTGCTTATTGGTCTAGCCACAAAGGTTGATGTTTGTTTTGCAGGAGATCACCAAGGTGAAAGAACACAAATGGATTATTGATAGTGGTTGCTCGAGGCATATGAGTGGGAAGAGTTCTCTCTTTCATGATCTAAAGGAGCAATCCACGGGAACAATCACTCTTGGTGACAAAGGGAAATGCGACATTGTTGGTATTGGTAGTGTTGGAAGTGATTCCAGCCATAGTATTAAAAATGTCTATCTTATCAATGGTTTAAAGTATAATTTGCTTAGTGTCTCTCAATTATGTGATAGTGGTAACAATGTCAGATTTAACAAGAAAAGATGTATAGTGTGCAGAGATGATACAGGTGAAGTTATTCTGACTGCATATCGCTACAACAACATATATGCTGTAAATGCTGATCAAGTGGCACAAGGAAGTTTAACCTGTTTAAAGGCCTTGACGGACGATCCAAAGCTTTGGCACAGGAGACTCGGTCATGTGAGTCCACATACACTACAGAAGCTTGTGTCCAAAGGGCTTGTAAGAGGGCTACCTGAGATGGACTTCAAAGGTATTAACATGTGCAATGCTTGCACAAGAGGTAAACAAACACGTAGCTCCTTCAAACCCAAAAAGGTTGTAAGTTCTTCTAGACCCCTTGAACTTTTAGATATGGATTTATGTGGTCCTATGCGAGTCAAATCTCCCAATGGTAAAAAGTACATGCTAGTTATTGTCGATGACTTTTCAAGATATACTTGGGTTGCATTTTTGAAAGAAAAATCAGAGGCCTTATTTGAGTTTTCAAAACTTTGTAAGGAGTTGCAAACTTTAAGCAATGAGCCCATAGTGTCTATTCGGAGTGATCATGGTAGGGAGTTTGATCAACTTCAATTTGATTTGTTTTGTGCTAAATATGGCATCTCCCATAACTTTTCTGCTCCTAGGACACCTCAACAAAACGGGGTTGTGGAACACAAGAACTGCACCTTAGAGGATATGGCCAGGACTATGCTTTTAGAAAATGCATTACCTAAAACCTATTGGGCTGAAGCTGTTAACACAGCTAACTACATTTTAAATCGTTGTCTTATTCGTTCCATCTTAAAGAAAACTCCTTATGGACTTTTCAAAGGCCGCAAACCACTTATATCTTATTTTAAACCCTTTGGCTGTACTTGTTTTGTTCATAACAATGGAAAAGATAACCTTGGGAAATTTGATGCGCGTAGTGATGAAGGTATATTTCTTGGCTATTCCACGAGTAGCAAAGCTTATAGAATCTTCAATAAAAGGACCCAGGTAGTTGAAGAAAGTATACATGTTATTTTTGATGAATGCAATGATGGTGCTTTGAGTGAAAGTGTTGCAGATATAGATCTTAATATCCATGAAGAGAACGAGGAAGGTGATGTTACTGCCACCAAGAACACAGAGAAGAAGAACATGCAGGAACCGATTCTTAACACTGAAGAATTGGCCCAAGGTGTTGAAGATGCGTCCAAAGCCTTTGGTGTCCAATCCAACAGTGTTGAGACGTCAGAAACTGCTATAACTGAACCTAACAGGACCACGGAGTCAGATGTACCACAAATCAATCCTGATGGTGTGACGAATCAAGGAGCTGAGGCTAGGAAAAGGAAATTCAAATACTCCTCATCACACTCTTTAAAGGATATCATTTCTGACCCTACTTCTAGTGTTCAAACTCGTTCTAAACTTAAAGATCTTTGTGCTTTTAACGCGTTTGTTTCTCTTATTGAGCCAAAGAAGGTAAATGAGGCACTTTAGGAGCCAGACTGGATTATAGCTATGCAAAGTGAACTCAATGAATTTGAGAGAAACAAAGTCTGGACCTTGAAGCCTAGGCCAAAGCATCAATCAATCATTGGTACTCGATGGGTGTTTCGAAACAAGTTAGATGAGAATGGCAAAATTGTGAGGAACAAGGCACGGCTTGTTGCCCAGGGCTACAATCAAGAGGAAGGTATTGACTACGAGGAGACCTTTTCTCCCGTAGCCAGGCTTGAAGCCATTCACATTTTATTAGCATTTGCATCTTTTATGAGCATAAAGTTATATCAAATGGATGTCAAGTGTGCTTTTCTTAATGGTTTCTTGGAAGAAGAAGTTTATGTTGCTCAACCCCCAGGTTTTGAAAGCTCGGAATTTCCCAATCATGTTTACAAACTTGACAAGGCGCTTTATGGTTTGAAACAAGCCCCAAGAGCTTGGTACGAGCGCTTGTCAAAATATCTTTTAGAAAATGATTTTAAAAGAGGGTTGATCGACAAGACTCTTTTCATAAAGACCAAAGGAAAGGACATTTTGGTTATTCAAATTTATGTTGATGATATATTATTTGGTGCTACTAACACATCTTTGTGCAAGGAATTTTCTGACATCATGTGCAGTGAATTTGAGATGAGCTTAATGGGTGAACTAAACTTCTTTTTGGGGTTACAAGTTCATCAATCCAAGAAAGGAATCTTCGTCAACCAAAGCAAGTACACTAAGGATCTCTTGAAGAAGTTCAAGATGGATCAATCCAAGGCAGCCAAGACTCCCATGAGCTCAACATTGTCTCTAGATCAAGACAAGACTGGAACAAGTGTCAATCAAAAGGAGTATCGAGGAATGATTGGATCTTTATTATATCTCACGGCTAGTAGACCTGACATTATGTTTAGTGTTTGCATGTGTGCTAGGTTTCAAGCTGATCCCAAAGAATCTCACCTCGTGGCTGTGAAGAGGATCTTTCGATATCTCAATGGCACTAAGGAACTCGGACTATGGTACCCAAAGCAAAAAGATTTCACTTTAATTGAATATTCTGATGCAGATTTTGCAGGCTACAAGGTGGATAGAAAGAGCACATCAGGATGTTGCCAATTCTTAGGAGCATCCTTGATCAGTTGGCACTCAAAGAAGCAAAATTCAGTCGCTCTATCCACTGCAGAAGCCGAATACATTACAGCTGGAGCTTGTTGCTCCCAAATCCTTTGGATAGCTCAACAAATGCGAGATCTTGGCATCAACCTCAAGGGTATCCCAATTAAATGTGACAATACAAGTGCTATATCCATCACTAAGAATCCTGTTCAGCATTCAAGGACCAAGCATATTGATGTAAGACGTCATTTCATTAGAGATCATGTTGAAAAAGGTGATGTGTCCATATCTTTTATTTCTACTGATTATCAATGGGCTGACATTTTTACCAAGCCTTTGGCAGAGGACAGGTTCACCTTCATTAGACGAGAGATTGGGATGCTTGACAAGGATGCACTTTCGTATGGGGAGCTTTCCCTTTACGAAAGATAAACTCCACTCAGTGTCAAGACCTTTGAGAGTTATGTCAAGGTCTGCCAACTGAACAGTGGAGCACATATATCGGATCATATATTTTTGGTTAATATCTTTTTAGATATTTAATCAATCATATTTGTTTTAATCGGATTTCAAAAATTGCCTATTTTCATGATTTCCTTAACCGTTAAGATATTTTATTTATGGAACTAAATTGGTTTGTGTTTAGTCCGATTTTTTATGGTTATTTGAATTCAAATTTGAATTTGAAAATCCTTCAACTTGGCAAGGTAATGATTTCTTTCCCTGGAACCCTAAACCCATCCCATCAATCCGTCACCCTCTCTCTCTACTTAAACCAAATATGTACCCTGTTACAACCCACACTCAGACTTTTCCCAAACCCTTTCCACTCCCTCATCTTCAACCTCTCAAAGAAACCCTAACCGATTACCTCCATGGCACCCAAAACCAAGAAAGCCGTTACTCCCAAAAGACTTGGCGCCACCCCCAAGGGACGCCAGGCCACTGCTACTTCTCCCACACCCGAACCTGCTACTCAAGCCATCATCCCAACCGTTGTCTAGAGCACCATTGCTGAGAGCTCTGCCATTGTTCCCAAAGGCTCTCAAAAGCGCTCTGCGAAGAAGCCGATCAGTGCTAAACAGAAAGGGAAGAGGAAGATCTTGGCTGAGGAACCTGACGAGGAAGAGGAGGAAGACGACCTTGATGCTGCCCTGGAAAGATATGCTGCCAGGGAAGCCGAGGAGGAGGCCTTGAGACAGAAAAAGGCCAATGAGGAGGCCGAGCTTGCTAAGAAACTGGCCGAGGAGGAAGCTGAGCGAATTCGGAAGGAAACCGAAGCCGCCGAGGTTCCATCCGAGGTGGAGCCTGAGGAAGAAAAAGAGGAAGAGCACGAGGGATCCGGAGAGGATGAGGAACCGGAAGGTGATGAAGCGGGGTCCGGTGAGGACTCGGGGTCTGAGGAAGAGGAGGAAGAAACTCCCTCTCCTTCTCCTCCTCCTCCCCCGTCTCCGAAGAAGCGGAAAGCCCCTACTCCAGTCAAGCATCCCTCCCATAAGCGTACCAGGAAGGGCCCTGTCAAGAGTCTTGTAGCGCCTGCCAAGAAAGCTGCTCCAACTGTTACACGCAGGAAGAACGCTGAACCCCCGGCCTATATCCAGGTAAATCAATCCTTGCCCTCCTCTTGGTTTTTAGATGCTGAGACTGCTGGTAAGTGGGTAGACGAGTTTCGTACTCGTAAGCTTAGCTGTTCAGATTTTTTAGATTTCGAATTCTTTGAAGCTTTGAAGATGCCCTGCATTGAGCTCCTCAAAAGTTCCCCAGCCTGGACTCTTCTTAACCAAGAAACTGTTTACTACACTGAGCTTACCCGACTCTTCTACATTAACCTAAAAGCCAAGAACGACACTGATGGTTGGTCTTTGGAGACTGTTGTCAAAGGGGTTAGAATCTTTCTCAACCCCAATGATTTTGCAGATCTCCTAGGCTTACCTACCCCTGTTCCACCATCTGAAATCCACCCCTCAAAAGAGAACTGCATCATCCTAGCCCGAGCCAAATATCTCTTACCCGAAGCAGCCAATAGCACCTCAAAACAACTCACTCACTCATCCCTAATCCTTGAGGCAAAAATTATCTTTAACATCATTGTTAGATGCCTCTTACCCCGTCTCAACTCTGGCTCACTCCTAACCGACAATGCCATGGTCCTGCTCTACCGCATTTTAAATGGCCTTGATCCTGATCTGGCCAACACCATCCTTGGAACCATGGCCCATGCCAGAAAAGCTCGAAAAGGCTCTCCCCTCCCCTTTGCTACCCTTTTGACCCCTATCTTCAAAGCTTTTGGAATTGATCTCAAAAATGAAGAACAGCTGCGTCATACGGGTATGTTCGACTCTAAAGGCCTTGAAAAGATTGGCATCACTCGGTCTCCCCAAGGGACCTTGAGTCTTGCCACTCCTTCAAAAGCCTTTCCCACTGCTCCAGCTTTCGATGAACGCATGGACAACCTAGAGATGGGCTTGGAGGAAGTTCGCCTGGATATTAAGGAGCTGCAGACGGAGGTGATGACGAAGATGAGCGGGATTTCAACGTTGCTGGAAGGACTATGGACGAGGCTCACTAATGATGCTCTGGATTGACCAAGCCTAAACCTTAACCCACCCTATCCCACCCTGAAACTTGTTACTTTGCTGGTTTTTGGAAACTTTTTCAAAACTTTTGGTAACTTTTGGTGACTGTTTTATATCCGCCCTTTGTTGAAAGAAAAAAAGGGGGAGATGATCGTTAGCCCTTGAAAACCTCTGATTAAAGGTCTTGGAAGACCTTGCTTTTTGATTTCTGGTTTTCGGTTGGATGTTTTCGTACTTTAAAAATTCTTTGATCCAACAATTGTCTAACCCTTGCAGGTACTTAGTCTGTTTTTATTATGATATATTTGTTTGAATAAGTTGCAGGGATGCACAGGTTTTGTCTTTCATCAAGGGGGAGATTGATAACTCCCTCCCTTGATGAAAATCGGAATAGATGTTTCAAAGGCTTTGACAGGATGTTTGTGTCAAAGGCCTTGGGACGATAACAGTTGATGAAATACAAAACCTAACGTATTATTAGTATATTATTTTATCTTATTATATACTTCCTTTATATTATATATATATTCGTTGGACTAACTGTTTCAGGAAGTATTGTCGAGATAATATCTTTCCTTTAAAGACTTATTGAGGAGATCTATTTCAAAATGGATCATGGCTTCAAAGTGTCCATATATAGAAGATTGGAGAATCAAGCCTGATTCATGGAGCCGTTGGTGAAGATCCTCAGGCGCCATTCCATTCTTATATAAAGGAAAGAAAGAAGAAGACAGAGAGAACAAGAACGTACAAGTGCTACACACGAGCTTCATTCATTCAAGCGACCTGTCTTCCAAGTGTCTCTCTGCAAAGCGCTCAAATAGTTTGTTGTTTATTTCAAAGCCTTTGAGAGTCACTGTGAGCTTATAGGATATATTTATTTCAAGTGTTACTCGAGAGTTTATAACTCGGAAAGTTGCACTAGGCTATTGATTTGCGAGAGTTAGAGGATTGTACTAGATAGCTGAGAGAGGTGGGGCTCTTCTAGATTGGTCTAGGACTCCAAGGGAACGTGAGTTGACTAGATTGCAATTGTATAGGAGAGAGGCTTCTCGGTGAGCTATTAGGATCCTAAGCTAAGCATTCAATAAAGCCTTTGAATCCTAGGGTTGTGGAAGAACCCTAGGCGGGGACGTAGGCCAGTTGTGCTGAACCTCGTAAACAATTACTCGTGTCCTTTACGTATTTGCTTTACCTTATTTCCGCACTTGGTTCGAATTGTTTAACTTTGTGATTCAGGTTTATCTCAAAGGTTTTGGTTCCAGCTCCAAAAGTCTTGAGACTTTCTGCGAAAAACGGGCATACTCTATTCAACCTCCCTTCTAGAGTATTTCTATATTACATTGTTTTATATTATCGAACCTTCAGAGTGGAAACTAAGATCATACCAGGATGATCGGAGTTTGAAAGAAACAAAGGATTCACATGTGGATTAGTCATACCTTGAAACATATCTCCGAATTGTATTCCCAGAGCAGCGTTCCAACCTCGTCCAGCACCAGCACCTGGAGCAGGTGGAGTAACGGAGACGAAAGTTCCTTGTCCATTGCCGTTGGTGTCTCCTCCAACACCAGATCTATGTCCTTGCTGATTAGCTGCACCTCTGCCAACCATACTGACTGATAGAGTCTATTTTAGTCCTGTTTTTAGTATAGAATTGCATATTAGTTTAGGATATTGTTACCTATTTTATAGCTTAATTTGTATTATTTAGTTTTCGGAGTCTACACCAGTGTTTTTATTAATTTCAGGTATTTTGGAGGAGATTTGGAATAATTCACATTGAACAAATTATAATCGAGATGGGCCGAGTTACAAACGATGAATGGGCCGGTAAATTCCACGGGAAGAGGCGGAACCACACACGGCTTGGTTTTGCCGTTATTTCATACGGAGTACATGTTATTAATTATTATTATTATTATATGTTAGATTTAAATTAGATAGATAGATTAGGATACATAGATTATTTATTATATATTTATACGGTAGTTAGATAGTTTTCCATATATATATATATATATATATATATATAGACTTCAATTCGGACGGTGAACATACAGAGGCGGAGGCCGAACTAGACCACGGCCGACTACCGTTTCCAAACTCTAAACCTAATTGTTTTTTGTTTTATTTTTATGGAGACCTAAACTCTCCCGTTTCGTCTACAATTTGAAGGTTTATTTGAATTGATTGTGAGTTTCTAATTCTCGTTCTTTAATTCCTATATTGAATGTTTCGACTTCTTTGTGCTTGATTGTCTATTGTTTTATTCTATCTAGCCCGCGCAACTAGTTAGAATCAATTCAATCGCTAATGTTTTGTAGATTCCTGGTTGTGAACCTTAACCTAAGTGGCAAACTTGTTCCTTTAGGGCTGGTTGAACTAATTGAATGAGTAGGAAGTTGGATGTGTTGTTAAATCCCTCTTTAAGGACTGCAAATACCTTGGTTAATCTCTGAACTTAAAGCTATCAATTGGGTTAAATCCTTCTTTAGGGACTGTTCGATTGATAAGGGTTTCTAGGACTGGTTGGACTAGTAACTATATTAGGTTGGGACAAGGACATTCATAGGAAACCTAAAAGGACAAGAGGAAGTTACAAGGATCGTTTCAACCAACTAAAGTGGATAATTGTAGGTGAAACTATTTTATTAATCGTTATCTCCATTAATTTGTTTATAGTTTATTTTAGTTTATTTCTTATTTTCACCATCCAAAAACCACCCGTTTGATACTAATTGGTAAATAAACTTAACTTAGGAATAACTTGATTCTCTGTGGGATCGACTCGTGCTTACCACACTACATTAGTTAGGTAGGTTCGAATATATTTTGATACGGTTTAGGCGACTAAAAAACCGCTCATCAAATTGGCGCCGTTGCCGGGGAATCAAAGTTTATGTCTTTGTTTTGTGTGTTTGCCGATTATTGTATATAACTTAACTTTGTTGTGAACCTATCTTACGGTTCACGACACCCTTACTTCTAACATTTTAAGATGAGATTAATGCAGTGTCAAGGGGAAAATTTTCACCATTATTTCACAAGAGTGAATAACTTATTGGACGCCCGTTATGCAAGGGGTTACCAAGATAGTTTGCAAGTTATGGTTGTTTGTGTACTTCAGGGCATGACTCCTGAGACCAAAGAACTTGCCGAGTCTATGAGTAACGGAGGCTTGGCAAATTTCGACTTATCAGAGATGTGGGATTTTTTCTGCTACATGGGTCACCAGGTGGAGGAGGAAGAAGCTTTCACACGCCAGGTTATGTTGGAGCAGGTGCTTAAAAGGATGGAGCGAATTGAGGAACAATTGAACCAACTTAATCAACCGGTGAGTGAGTTGGTAGTAGAGCAATGCTTTATTCCTCAAATTGATGAAAGTCAAGCCACAAACAATGATGGTTTGATCGATGAGAGCCCGATGCTCCCTTACATGGAGTCTCATGAGTGCACGCATGAGGATCCATGTGTTTTGGCTCCTATTTCATCGGAAGAAATCATCCCTGACTTGCCTATGAAGGAACCATGTACTGAGCCAATTGTTGTGGCTCCCGAAAAAGGTATTGATGCTTCCTACACTTTTGTGAATTTTGGTGAATATACAGACCCTTGGAAGCATTACATTGAGAAGCCATCAGCGGAACTGTGTTGGTGGTATCACATTCCCTCGGTAAAAAGTCATGATAAATTGAAAATGATTTTAACTTCTATAGTATATAATTTCAGTTTATCATTATATTATATATGCTTGTTTGGGATATGTGCTCAAGAGTTTGACAAGTTGTTGAGGGCTTTAACAATGTATGAATCGATTTTAGAGATTGTGAGTCAATTAAGGTAGTTTTTTTTTTCCTTTTTATTTTTACTTAGGATTAATTTATACTACTATTTTTTTTTATTATTTTCGTAAAAAAAAAATAAAAAAACTCTTCCCGTCTCCCTGGTACTTCCCTTCTCTCTGCCCATCTTAACCCCGCTGAAGCGCCGCTGGAGCTCTTCTTCGCCGCCTCTCCCCCTCTCCTTTTCCGTTCTCCGCAGCCGCCAGCCGCCAGCAACCACCATCCCATCACCTCTCCTCTCTTCGCAGGGACCTCGCCTATCCTTTCGCCTCAATCGCCTTAACCTCTCATCCCGCAGATCCCCACTTCCTCTCCTTCCCTTGCCTCCGCCGGCGAAACCACCCGCCTACGAGGCCGCTGCTGAACCGACCACCAATCCGGCCTTCTGAAATCGCCGGTCCTATCTTCTTCTTCCCCGCCCCACTGCCGGCCTCCTCTGGTCACCAGGTTCCCCTCGTCGGGATTTCTTCACCGCACCACCTCTTCAATACCATCCCGTTCTCTGGCGTGTGTTCCCCGCTGCCTCTACCGCCAGCCACCACGCCTCCGCTCGGAGCCCCCGGCCTCAGCCCTTGCCGCCCGATTCTTCTCAACCCTTGTGCTGCTGCATCAAACGCCATGTCCGCTCTTCCCAATTTCCGAGCACAGCTGATTCAATTTTCCGTCAATTCCGCAACTGGTAAGTGCAGGTATGTCATCTTTTTTTCCATCTTTCATTGAGCTTCTCGTGATTTATGGAAGAGGATGAATTGATTTTGTTGAAATTGCTCATATCGTATTATCAATTCTGGTTGCCTGCATAGTCACGGGCTGATTTGAATTGTCCATTATCTGTCGAGATTGAGTGAAATCTACTGCTGATTATTGGGATTGAATATTGATGTTGGGTTGATTGAGATTCTCTTAAATTAATAGATTGGTTGTTGCTTTGATTTTCTGGTTGCATAGTAGCTCATGACTTCAATTCTGGATCTGCTATATGTTTTTGATCAATCTGCTGGACTTGAATGTGTGTTTCCTGTGATACTTTCATTGTGAGTCTGGTTGATCATCAACACCTTTGTGCTACTGTGTTGGTCCTGTTTTTTAGTCCATTTTTATGCTTTGGTTGTCACATATAGTTTTGATTTCATGCCTTAGTTAGCCTTCGCGTTATGTTTAACCACGTGTGTAGAATTAACTAAAATCTATAGCTGAATTTGGTCACCTTAGCTGCTGATTTTGGTTGTTTTCTTCATGATTATTTGTAGTGTCGGCTCCTACTGTTGGCTCACTTAATTCTTGAGATACGACGATGTACGTCCTTTATTTATTTTGCTTGTCTCTTGCTCTCTGTGTCCATCGATTTTTGATAATTTTACTTGCAAAATATGGATGAGTGTGAGTTGCGGACTGATTTTTGTGCATGCTCTGAGGTTGCAGTTGATTTGTTTCTTTGTCTGGACCATGAGCCAACATTGTTTGTTATCGGTTTGTTGTGGCGGTTTGCTTTGTTTGCTATTGTGTACAGTGCTAATTAAGGGAGTGGCTACCGAATTTGGTTTCTGTGAGCTACTGCATTTTTCAGAGGAGCCTTGACCGCCCTGTGACATAAATTGTTTTAATCCCTCTTCCGAAGCTGAATTTAAGTGAACTGCTTGGAAAGCATGATTACATTGTGAGTTTCCTCTATCTCTTTCTTTCTTTTTATTTACTTTGAGGACAAAGTAAGATTTTAAGCATGGGGTGGGGAATTAAAGTGTAGCTCCGTCTTTATATATATGTTAGTTTTATGTTTTCTGTTTTTTTTTTCAATTTTTGTTATGCATTGCATTTAGGTGTTATTAACGGTACCCATCTTGGTTTAGTTTGTCCTCTAATTGCATAAATCCCATAATTTGATTGAATTGCTTGAAAATGATTTTGGAGCATGATTTGAGAATATAATTGAGCAAGTATGGTTCATAGTTGAGGTTAAATTGAAATCTAGCAAAAACATAACCCTTGTGAGTTTATTTTGGCCTTATAGGGACTATTCATAATTATTTCTCTTTTGCTTTTATTGTGTGATTATACTCTCCGTATGCTTGTTTTTTTTACTACCGTATTGCACATGTCTGTTGCTTGTGAATTTCAAATGATTGAGGCATGTTTTCTTTAGCCATATTATACCCTATCTACCTTACATATTATCCTCTGCTTGAAGCCCATATGAGCCTTAAAGCCTATTTTTTTTATAGCTCCACAAAAATATATCATAGCCAATGATTAGCTTGACCCTATCCGGGAATTAGGAGGAGAATTGGTGAAAAATCTTTATATTGGAGTTGCTTTGAGTAGAGATGAGGTATGATATGGTTGTGTATTGTGAGAGGCATAGCCAAAATAAGGTAACCCTTCTTGCATAATAGAGATGACTTGTTACTAGGGGCCTAAGGAGGATAAAATTCACTTAGGAGTAAAAGTCTAGTAAGCTTGGACCTAAGGAGGATAAAATTCAATTAGGGGCAAAAGTAAGCATAAAAAAAAAAAAGTCATCATCCAAATAAAAAATTGCATGAGTTGTATGGTTATTGAAATCGAAGAGCTTATTGATGTGTATCGGAGTTTATGTTATTGGAATGGTTTGCGAAGTATGGAAGTTTTGGTGTTGTTCTGGTTGATTGTTGTTCCTTTTTCCCGGATTTTTAGCACCACAAGCCTAAATATTTCCCATGCCTTATGTTCCTACCAAAGCCCCATTACAACCCTATAAAAGTCCTCATGATGTTGTTTGCAAGTAATGACTTTCACGGTGAATAGAGCATTTTGGATTGAGTTAGGAGTTGTACTTTAAAGCCTAAACACATGAGAGCTTGAGTGAAACACATTATCCCGGTGAGGTTGGATTAAATTTGCCTTTACTATTGGATCGCTCATATACTTGTTAGGATGTTTGTTCTCTTATTCATGGCTCCTACTACGTGATGTTGCTTTTCTAAAACTAAGCATGAAGATCTTATTTGTGGGATAATTAATTTTATATTTGTTTTTCATTGCTTGAGGACAAGCAAAATTCTAAGCATGAGGTAGTTTGATAGAGTCTATTTTAGTCCTGTTTTTAGTATAGAATTGCATATTAGTTTAGGATATTTTTACCTATTTTATAGCTTAATTTGTATTATTTAGTTTTCGGAGTCTACACCAGTGTTTTTATTAATTTCAGGTATTTTGGAGGAGATTTGGAATAATTCACATTGAACAAATTATAATCGAGATGGGCCGAGTTACAAACGATGAATGGGCCGGTGAATTCCACGGGAAGAGGCGGAACCACACACGGCTTGGTTTTGCCGTTATTTCATACGGAGTACATGTTATTAATTATTATTATTATTATATGTTAGATTTAAATTAGATAGATAGATTAGGATACATAGATTATTTATTACTCCCTCCGTTCAACAAAACTTGTCGTTTACTATTCACGCATGCTTTTTTAGAATGATAAAAACTATATAAAATATTCATTTTTTTTAAAAAAAATTTTAACAAGTTTGTACTTATTAATAATAACTACGAAATTGTTAAAAAATATTATTTAAAAAGTCGATATTTTATATAGCTTTTAGCTCCTAAAAAAGCGTACATGAATAGTAAAACGTCAAGTTTTGTTGAACGGAGGGAGTATATATTTATACGGTAGTTAGATAGTTTTCCATATATATATATATATATATATATATATATATATATATATATAGACTTCAATTCGGACGGTGAACATACCAAGGCGGAGGCCGAACTAGACCACGGCCGACTACCGTTTCCAAACTCTAAACCTAATTGTCTTTTGTTTTATTTTTATGGAGACCTAAACTCTCCCGTTTCGTCTACAATTTGAAGGTTTATTTGAATTGATTGTGAGTTTCTAATTCTCGTTCTTTAATTCCTATATTGAATGTTTCGACTTCTTTGTGCTTGATTGTCTATTGTTTTATTCTATCTAGCCCGCGCAACTAGTTAGAATCAATTCAATCGCTAAGGTTTTGTAGATTCCTGGTTGTGAACCTTAACCTAAGTGGCAAACTTGTTCCTTTAGGGCTGGTTGAACTAATTGAATGAGTAGGAAGTTGGATGTGTTGTTAAATCCCTCTTTAAGGACTGCAAATACCTTGGTTAATCTCTGAACTTAAAGCTATCAATTGGGTTAAATCCTTCTTTAGGGACTGTTCGATTGATAAGGGTTTCTAGGACTGGTTGGACTAGTAACTATATTAGGTTGGGACAAGGACATTCATAGGAAACCTAAAAGGACAAGAGTAAGTTACAAGGATCGTTTCAACCAACTAAAGTGGATAATTGTAGGTGAAACTATTTTATTAATCGTTATCTCCATTAATTTGTTTATAGTTTATTTTAGTTTATTTCTTATTTTCACCATCCAAAAACCCCCCGTTTGATATTAATTGGTAAATAAACTTAACTTAGGAATAACTTGATTCTCTGTGGGATCGACTCGTGCTTACCACACTACATTAGTTAGGTAGGTTCGAATATATTTTGATACGGTTTAGGCGACTAAAAAACCGCTCATCACTGACTCAATCGAACTCAAAACACTTTAGATCTTACAACAAACGACGACAATTTGACGAAAATCCGCAACCGATTGCAGATCTCGCCTGATTAACAACCTCAGAGATGATCAAAATTTGAAAAAAACACCGGATCCGAACTCTAGCGCTCTGACACCATTTTGAGAACCGAAATTGGATCTTTAAATGAACAAATTGGAATTGAATTGATGAAATCGGATGGAGAAAACCTCCATATGAAGAAAAATGGAGTTTTACAGTTTGTTACAACCAACAAAACAAACTTCCCGCATCCTTATGTAGCACACAAGTGGGAGCTCGGTCTCACACATGAAAAGACCATTTTTGCCCTTTTCTAACTGAGCTCACTAACTACCTACATGACTCACAGGTGTGTTTAATCACACGTAAATCAAATGTGAACATGATGACACTTTGGCTTCGTAGTATCTTTTCAATAAACGATGTCAATGCCCATCTAGGCCTGATCTGATCCCTTGTGTTGTCAAGGTGGGATAGTTGGTCATTTTGTTTATATTTCAACCGAACTCTGGTAATTATATTAAGGTATTAGTTGTTGTACCTGCTTCGGATTGAAGCATCTTCGTTCCAGCCTTGCGCAATATGCTTGGGATGCAAATGCAACTGTTTTGATTTTTAGACTTGCAGAATTAACAAGCCAAGGTTGTTGGGAGTATTTGATTCTAATCAGAGGTGATTGAATTATAACCCCACAGGTCCAGGTTTTAAGCTTTATTGTAAGGAAGCCTATGGTAGCATTTGCTGATCATCGATCGTCCTGAGAGGGAGAAGATCTTGTGTTGCAGTAGTTGAGCTAAGCAATTATAGATAATGGAATCTGTGGGTTAATTGGTAGATGGCCATGAGTCCCGTGAAATATTCTATAGCTAAGCAGGCCGTCCAATGGACTGTGCAAAGAGCCCAACGGAACAGGGCTCCCAAATTTTCTAGGGCTCCATTAAAAATTTATTAGTAGTTATATTATTTGTTGTTTTATGGAACAAATTGGATCTTGTCTCAGTGGCAACTGCAAGCGGCCCAAGCCACGCCACTTTCCATTTTTGAATGCTGCTGGTCACGGTTCGATTCTCAAATGGTGATTTTTTGTTAGGTTTTTTTTTTGTGTTTAATCTTTTTGTATATGGAAAACTATATTGACCGGTGCTCTATTTTTAATTAATTTTGGTCCTTTTTATTAACTATTATTTAATCTTTTTGTATGCATCCTCATGTTATATTGATAAACTACATTATTTTTGGGGCCTTCTTGTCAACTATTTATAATTATTTTTGGGGTCTCTTTATCAACTATTTTTATTTGTTAATTTAATAAAACCTCTTGTTATATTAATACAAACATAAATAGTAAAAATGGCTAAAATCTAATAGAAGGTAGTCAACAACAACAAAAACCCAGTTGATCCCGCTAAAAAGCGGGGTCTGGGGGGTCAGGATGTACGCACCCATACCCCGAACAAGTCGAGAGAGTGTTTCCGATAGACCCAGAACGATAGGGCAATAGGACCTCATAGACAACATAAAATAAGGCATGGAAGGCGCAAGGAAGAAGCATTAGAGTAAACAAAGGCGCGAGGGCACAACTCAAATCAAAACCAAAACAAAAGACACTAGACATCAGCAGCTCGTATGCTCCTTCTCCAGTGGTCTCTGTCCGAAGTCATATCCTCCGATAGGTTCAGGAGAGAAAGATCATGTCTGATAACCTCCAGCCAGCTCTTCTTAGGTCTACCTCTCCCCCTACGGATTTCTCCCAAATTCAGAATTTCGTACATGCGGACAGGAGCCGAAGCAGGTCTCCTACTCAAGTGCCCAAACCAACATAATCTGGACTCCCGCAATTTGTCCACAATACTCGCAACTCTAACCTCTCTCCCGATGTCAGCATTTCGGATTCTGTCTAGTCTCGTGTGCCCGGTCATCCATCTCAGCATTCTCATCTCTGCAACTGACAGCTTAAGTTCTTGCGCTTTAGTAATAGGCCAGCACTCAGAGTCGTATAACAAAGTCGGTCTAACAACCACCTTATAAAATTTTCCCTTCAGTTTAGCTTGGACTTTTTTGTCACAAAGCACCCCCGACGCTCTTCTCCATCATAGCCACCCAGATTGAACTCGATGCTCAATATCTCTATCTATACCCCCATCACTTTGAACGTACGAGCCCAGGTACTTGAAGTACTCCTTCCTGGGGACTGTAACCTCTCCCAAAGCAACTGTGGATCCCTGATCATACCCCTCTCCAAAACTATACTGAACATACTCGGTCATGGACCTACTCAATCTGAGACCCTTAGACTCTAGCACTACCCTCTAGTTTTAAAGCCTGCGTGCCAAACCTGCTCTTGAGTTGTCGACAAGCACAATGTCATCTGCAAACAACATACACCAAGGGACCTCTTCTTGGAGTGGGGCAGAAAGACAATCCATGACAAGAATGAATAGAAACGGACTGAGAGCTTAACCCTGATGGAGCCCCACCTGAACTTGGAAGTACTCAGAATCTCCACTCGGCGTTCTAACACTAGTCAGGGAACCCTCATACATATCTCTGATAGCTCTGATATACGTCTCAGGCACCCCTTTCTCAACCAGACAACTCCAAAGCAAATCTCTCGAAACTTTGTCATACGCCTTTTCTATATCGATGAATGCCATATGCAAATCTTTTTTCCTATCTCTGTGCATCTCGATCAAACGCCTCAGCAAGTGGATAGCTTCTGTAGCATATCTACCAGGCATGAAGCCAAACTGGTTCTCAGAAACCTCCACCAACTTCATGAGTCTTACCTCTATAACTCTTTCCCATAGTTTCATTGTGTGACTCAATAGCTTAATACCTCTGTAGTTGCTGCAACACTGGACACCACCCTTGTTCTTGTAGACCGGAACCAATTTACTACATGTTTGTGATTTATGCGGAAATCTTAATAAATACTACACCTAGCAAAATAGTTATATTTGACTTTTTCACAGGATTTGAAAAATTAAACACTATAAAATGTTGACTTTTATTTATTTTTAATAATTTCATATGTTTTAATATTTTATAGGAATAGTTTTTATTCTTATTAAAAACTATATAAAAAAGAAAATATTTTAATATAGAGGTAGTATTGAACAGGGGCCCCAAAATACATTGGACGACCCTGTAGCTAGACATGGCCACGGGTCACATGTCGGGCGGGTCGACCCGTGACACGCCAGGTTAGGGTCAAAGGGTTGAAGGGTTGGCTCTGGTTGAGGGTCAGGGTTAGGGTCGAGAGAAATAGAACCCGTGACCCGGCGGGTCAACCCACTATTTCAAAATTTTTTTTTGAAATTTTTTTAAAAAATAAATAAATTTATACTCCCTCCGTCCAAAAATACATTGCCTTTTAGCATTTTGCACAAGTTTTAATAAAACATCTTACTTTTAAAAAAACATCATCATTGCACTCACTTTTTCATAAATTTTATTATTTTTTAACACCCATTACACATTTTAACCAATCAAATTATTTTAAAAAGTCAACAACACACAAACCAATACAAATCATTACAACTTTTTACCTAGAAAACCTAAAAGCCCATCTATTTTTGGACAAAAATTTACATCTAAAAGTCCATGTATTGTTGGACGGAGGGAGTAATTATTATGTAAATTGAAAAGCCTCGAAACGAAAGACCACCATTTTTATGTGGGGCCAGGGAACCTCCCCGATGAAATTTACACCCTTCCCGACGGACTTACCTGACCCGCGCCGAAAGAATCGACGCGGCCCAACCTGTGCCGCGGGAAGTTAAGCTAATTTGTTCGAATTTACAAATGACGGTTCCCTAATCGAGTTTTCCCTAGACAATTTGGAAACCTAACTTATTATACCTGTCGTCGTTAAGAGTCTTGAGACTTATTAATACCGACTCCTAATAGAATTTTTATACTGAAAGTAGACAGGTTTTACGTCCGCGGAGATAGATGTTAACGCAGGTTGTGTGTTCTTCTTCTTTTTATCAGGCTTCTCTTTCGCGTGCAATCGCTTCTTTTTCTTCCTTTTCCTGGTTTTAATCTATCTTAATCCGCCTGTTCTTTTTTTCTTCGTTTCCTTCTGTTTCCAAAAAGTCCCCTTTTATCATGTAGTTCTCCTCTATTTATAGGCTTTTGGCTCTCTTGCATGTCATGCCACGTGGCGTTCTTTGTTCAACACGTGTTGTACTCGTGGGATGTGGGCATGGTCGCCACGTATCTATTTCCCTATCCGCGGACGTCCTTTATGAGTAGCTTCTTGGCCCTTCGTCCGCGGATAATGAAATCTTTTTGTTTCGCTTTTTACCTGATTTGTTTGGTATTTCTGGTGTTTCGACAGGTGTTTTTTGGTCTCGGTTTAGTCACAGCTCCTCGGTCCGTGTTGATTATGTTTAGTAATTGACGCGGATCGATACTAAATATAAATTTTTGCAGTTTTGTTACCGTTGCTGATTCTGATGGGGTTAGTGGGCCTCTTTTTTGCTGAGTTTCGGCCCAATTTGGGCCCATTGGGCCCACTAATGCTTGGAATTTCAAACGCCGGTAATCCTCCTATAAGTTACCCTGTTTCATTCACTTTTTCACCCACATTTGTCCTTTTCCACTTTTCGCGATCTTTAATCTTTATCTTTTTAGTTTTCCGGCAGCGGTCTTCTAGGGTTCCGGCGGTTTGTTTTGAAGTTTCTGGTGGTTTTCTTCAATTTCCGCAAGGTATTTCTTTTTGTTCTTGGCTTGTTCTTGAGTTTTCTTCGTTGAATTCTTTGATTTTCTATCATTTGGATCGTAGATTTGAGTGTGAAATTGATTTGGAGGTGTTTTTCGGACGAAGTTTTTCTCTGTGTTGGTAAAGGTTTTCGTACAATTTTCTTCTAGTTGCTTTTTAGAAATGGCTAATCTCAACAAAGAAGGTGACTCACTAGAAGATTTTGAGAGGGATGAAGGATGGAGAGGTGATGGTGCTTCATCTTCTCAAGCGCGTCCGCCTTCGGAGCCACTTTCTATCTCCACAGGGAGTTCTTCTTCTCCCTCTGATGATTCTTCGTCAGAGTCATCTTCTTCTACGTCCGCGTCTACCCCGGATCGTATTGGACCTAGTGGCAGCCCAATCAAGGTGAGAAGGCGTCGGAAGCGTTCTGACCCTGATTACTATTCTTCACCTTACTCAGTTTCTTCTTATTCGAAGGGATGCGTGGATGGTGAGAATACAACAGCTGCGGATAATTTGGGCGTCAGTTCTTCCGTGGACGAGGGGATATCGTCCGCGTCTCAATCGACGAACCAAGAATCAGAGGAAGTTTGGATTCCTTATGAGCTTTCCCCCATTGGTTTGGCGGAAGATGCTAAGGTAATCCGTTCTAAGGAGAATTTGAGTGATTTGGACACTCCTGCGTATGATTTGAAGGATCTTGATTCTTGTCTCTTTTCGGGGGATTTCCAACCTCTTCCTCCCCCAACCAGCCGCCCACCAGTTGTGCTCGAAAGGATTCATCCATGGAGATCCCCAGTGAGTAAATTGAGGGGTTGTACGACCTTGTTAAATCTTGGGGATCTTGACGCTCTTTCGCAAGTTTTTCCATGGCCAGAGGGTGTCGAATTCTGTCTTCCCGAAGAAGGAGGCGGATGTCTGGACGCTTATGAAGACTGTTTAGTCGTATACGCGGCCTGTCTATCTCAAGGTTTCCGGCTCCCTCTTCATCCCCTTTTTTCGAAGTTTTTGGAGGAGTACAACCTGAGTCCTGCTCAAATCGTTCCCAATGGTTGGATGTTTTTTACAAGTTTTGTCATGAGATGCAAGGAGATCGGCATTGCCCCCTCATTGAAGTTGATGCTAAGCATTTTCTCTCTGAAAAAGGGGACTCAAGACACAAGATTCTATCAATGTAATTCGAGTTGTAAATACATGGAGAGGTTGTCTAGTAAACCAAACTGGAAATATAAGTGGTTTTTGGTCCGCGACAAATCCGGACAGGGCTTTGGTTGCCGAACGGTTCCAGGGCCTTTTTGCTCTGCTTCAATACCTAAAATTTCCAATCTTTCTCAGTTCAAGTCATCCTTTTCTCATATTCCTAGATTTTCATGGGACAAAATGTTGTCCGCGTTACGTCTTGAGATGGCTGGCTTAAGGATGCCTCATCCACGACTAGGTGGCCTCTTTGTTTAATAATTTGTACTTTCATATTTTTACTTTTCTTAGAATGGATGACTTATTAGAATGAGCTTTGTGTTTTACAGATAAGATGAATTTGGATGCGCTTTTAAAGCGACACAAGACTAAATCGGGAAAGAAGAAGAAACCAAGTTCGGTAGCCGATGAACCTCCTGTTCCTCCTCCAGTCTTGGACGCGACACCAATTGTTGATATGGGTGTCGCGGATGAGGCAGGTGCTTTAATTGAATCTTCGTCATTGGTTCCTGCCCTTAGAGAGGAACGTACTGGTCCGTCCGCGCCAGAATCTTCAAGACCCAAGAAGAGAAAACTCTCCATGGTTACTGGGTCAACTGCTTCGGACAAAAAGGAGCTCTTTCTGGAAGGTGTGGCTACGCTTCGTGAATTTCCCATGCCTGGTTTCGATCCGGTTGACCTGCAAGGTCTTGCTTTTCCGGCCAAGAAACGTTGCCTCCCAGAGCAAGGATATATTAAACGCATGTATCCTGTTACCCTCTCTGCTTACTTTGATCGTTTAATACAGTGGGTAAGTTTAGATTTTTTCATTATTTTTAATTTTCTTTATTTACTCGACGCGTTCCATTTTGATCCCTCTTATTTTTTACTTTGATTTTACAGTTAAGGGTGATTCAGCCGGACGTTGAAAGACGCATGGTCTGCGGAGATGAAGACCTCAGGAAGAAAGAAGAAGAAATCAAGAAATTGAACCACAAGCTCCGCATATTGGGGAACACAGTTGGGGATCCAGCTTCAGTGGAGAAGTTTAAGAAAAGGTCGGCCGAACTTCATGAGGAAGTGCAAAATCTAAAGAAAGCCATGGCTGTTTTTCAGAAGAAATATGATGACTTGAAAATTTCTTCAAATTCTATCGCCTCCCGCGTCAAAGAGTTGGAGGCTTCTGAGGGTGAATCACAGAAGCTTCTCCAGGCTAAACAGGCTATCATAGGCAAAATGGAGGAGGATCTTTCAATTCTTCGAGAGGAGCTATCCATGACCAAACAGGAGCTTGACGCCGAGAAGGCGCGATCGGATCAGGATGTGGCTTTACAATGGCTTCGAAGCCCTGAGGGTTTGAAGTATCTATCTTCTGAATGGGTCAAGACTGAGGCTGATATCTCTTTTCTGTCCTCCGCGGCAAAGGCATGTCTCCAAACTCCCAAGGGCTCCGGTATCCTAAAAGATAGATGTTTCAGCTATTTTCGGAAGGGGATGGTGGCAGGGATCAACCAAAGCGTGACGCGTTCGTCAAACAACCCAAGCATCCCTTTGAAAAAGTTCGAACCTAGCATGGAGAGTGCTGACTGGGGTCTTTCGAAGGAGGAGATGGAAGCGGAAGACTCTTATTCCGAAGGTGATGATGATGATGAAGCGGAGGAAGAAAATGAGAAGGCCAAATCTCCCTGAGATACTTTGTTATTTTAGGTTTTTTGTGTGGTGATGAACATTGGGAATCCGTACATGATTCCTTGGTTTTTGGTGTGTCATTGAGATTCTTCTTTTGTTTTGAAGATAGGTTGAAGATCTCTCTGGCTAAAACATTCGCGTCACTTGCATGCTTCATTTGCAGTAAATATTTATATATTTATTTTCTAGACCATCCAAGTGTTGAAAGGATTTATCCTGGTGTTCAAGATTTATCACCACTTGTCTTTATTTCTTTGGATGAGTTTCTCTTCTTAAGGCCCCGATCTCTGTCCTCTGTGATTTCTTGAGTTGGGTTTAATAGGTCGCGTTTATTGTGAGCATCATGTCTTCTGGAAATTTTAACCCATGGGCCTTTTTTTCAAAAGATTGAGAATGCGGAGCAACTCTCTCGACTAGTGAGTATTTGTTAGTCTTTGTTTTAAACAAAGCTTGAGTTACTTCAACTTAAATGTTGATTTGTTTCATATGTAGGTTATGCCTCCCCAATTTGAGGCTGAGTATGGACCTCTCCCTCCTAGATGGGCCTTTCTATCGTCTTATCTCGTCCGCGACTTCCCTGTGGCCGTATCATGGAGCGAGAACGGTCTTTTTCAGATTGATAGTGGTTGGGATGAATTCCTCATGCTTCATCATCTAGGGATAGGAAGTGCTATGATGTTTTTTCACAAGGGGAATGTCTCTTTCCAAGTTTGTCCGCGTCGTGAAGTCGTAAATGAACTTAAGCCGACCTCGGACTCGGTCTCTTCGTCATGTGGTTCTAGCTGAATTATTTTCGCGTAGGCCTCTTGCAGCTCTTCGAGTTTATCGCTTATTATAAGTTTTTTAGTGTACTGGAGAAATAAAAAGGGAATTCGTGGTTTCTTTATCATTTTCATATATTTTATCAAGCTATAATAAAAGGAGGGGATCTTTATTATTATTGATAATGGAAAATGCGTACAGAGACCTTTCATAGGGTTTGGATCCCCTTAAGCTCGTTACATAGTTGACGCGGAGAATTTATTGGGAGATTAGGGGCGGCCTATCTCCCCGGTCTCTTCGCTATCTGGGCTAACAACGTCGACTTCAAAGATAGAGTCTCCCATGTAGGTGAAGATCAACGCGGATCCTACATTGACTCGATTTGCTTGTGTGAAGTCGCGCCACCCTTGGGTTAGCCAAAAAAGGCCATCTTCATCTTTGTCTACCTTCACTTCGTGTTCTTGGTTGGAGCGGGACCAGAGTCTATCTTGAGTGTGAGCGTCTTCATCGATTAGGACATACGCGAGAGGGAGGCGAAGGGTTTGAAGTTGTTCCTCTCTCATAATGACTCTGTAGAAAGCCCTAGGCTGGGGGTTTGGATCCATTTTGCTTTTAAGTTTGCTCTCTGTTCTTGGGTGTCCTGGGTAGGTTTTATACTTGTCCTCGTGAGGTTTTCCCGTCTTTGGTTTCGTCGCTCCTTTCCAATATGTAATTTTTATTTGAGTAAATTGAGCTTTTACTTTCGTCGATCTTGGGAAAAGTTTTTTACACCTGGTAACTTTGTTTTGAAAACGATGGACGCGTGCTCTTGACGGTTGTGCCGCCTGTTGCATGTCACACATGTGTTTCTTTTTGCTTTTGTTTGATTGTCCCCTTGTGGTTGATAAGTAGGGAATCATTTACTGTGGTTTCCAACTTTCATCGAGATGCGGGGTTCTATTATAGTTCCTCCTTTGTCATTTAGAGCAGACGGGGTTGTTGAGCTGGGAACCCGCTGGGCTTTCTTCCAAGCGATTGACTACCCGGAACAGTTTCTATAGTTGGTGAGCTAACTACGTTAGCAATCTATATAAAACTTACTATTAACTAATATCTTTTTGCCCTTTTTTAGTTGCTTCCACTTCGTTTTGAGGAGGAATATGCCGATGCTATTCGTAGTCACGTTTTTCTATCGTCCTATCTATTGCATGACTTCATGGTTTGCATAGAGCGGCGTAACGGTGGTCTTCTTTAGTTTGGTCGCGGATGGAAGGACTTTGTGGACTCCCATGGTTTTGAGCAGGGGGCTTCTATGATTTTCACTCATACAGGTGAAGCTCATTTCGAGGTTCAGGTGGTTGATCCGCGTGGGGGAAATAACGAGGATCGGGTCTTTTCTGAAATAATTTCGAATGGTTCTTAAAAAATGCCCAGTTCTAAATAAGGTTTTAGGCTTTCTTATCTGTTTCAAAACATAGGGGTTTAGCTAGCTCACAGCAGCTACACCTGGGCATTTCTCTGTTCATGCATGTTAAGTTTTTCGAGGTTCACCTGTCACGATGTTATCCTTTCAAGATTTCTGAAAGATTCTGTAACAGTATCTACTATTCATCTTATGCATGGCATATGTGGTTTTTGTCCAATGACGTGATATCTTAGCCATATGTGTTCGATATCTTCATTTATTTTTCGACATGTGTCTAGATCTTTGCTATATAAAAAGGGAAGTATAGTAAAGGAATCATTGATCCCATTGCCTGTATCTTTATGATGCCTTCCATGGACGGTTTATCTTGGTCATTCTCTGAGAGAATTCGTTTTCCTGAGCAACTTCTTCGCTTGGTTAGTTTATTGGTTGTTGATTTTATTTTTTATTGAATCAATTTTATCCATTAGCATCTCTTGAAATCTGTTTGTTTTTGTTAGTCCTTGCCTTTATGTTTCGAAGATAGACTTGGGCCAGGTCTTTCCAGGAGTGTCCTTCTGTCCACAAGGATTCTTCATGATTTTCCGATGGAGGTTATACGCGGAGACTATAGGATCTCGTTTTTGAGGGGTGGTTGGAATGACTTTGCCGAGACTCACAGTATCCATATTGGTTCTTCTCTTACCTTTGTTTATAAAGGTGAGAATCGCTTCGATGTTCGGGTTTTAGATGCCGTGGGAGATGAGGTGGACGCTGAGTGGGCTTCTTCAGAGTCAGAAGGTCCTCCCTCAAATGGGTTTCGTTTAAGCCAGGGCAGGACTCGCATCATCCCAGGCCGTTTTCCGCGGACTTAGGTTGATGGGTGCTTTGTTTTTAATTCTGAATCAACTGCAGCAATTTCTTTCAATAATCACAATACTTTTTTGGGAATCCCCAAAGGAGTATTTCTTTTGTAATATTTTGACTGTGGTTTGTTGACGGGTTTGGTCCTTTGAAAGGTTGATCAGACCTTGAATTCCAATGATCTAATTAATAATGAAATGTTTTCTTTCTTGAGAATACGGATTTAATTACAGACTCGTTGTGAAGTTATGCTACAGCGTTTTTAGGACTTTATGCGAAGTATTACCTCTGAGAATGCGGATTCGATCAGAGGCTTGACGCAGATATAAGCTCCAGCGTCTCAGGACTTTATACGAAGTATCATCTCTGAGAATGCGGATTCGATCAGAGGCCTGACGCGGATATAAGCTCCAGCGTCTCAGGACTTTATATGAAGTATCATCTCTGAGAATGCGAATTCGATCAGAGGCCTGACGCGGATATAAGCTCCAGCGTCTCAGGACTTTATACGAAGTATCATCTCTGAGAATGCGGATTCGATCAGAGGCCTGACGCGGATATAAGCTCCAGCGTCTCAGGACTTTATACGAAGTATCATCTCTGAGAATGCGGATTCGATCAGAGGCCTGACGCGGATATAAGCTCCAGCGTCTCAGGACTTTATACGAAGTATCATCTCTGAGAATGCGGATTCGATCAGAGGCCTGACGCGGATATAAGCTCCAGCGTCTAAGGACTTTATACGAAGTATCATCTCTGAGAATGCGGATTCGATCAGAGGCCTGACGCGGATATAAGCTCCAGCGTCTCAGGACTTTATACGAAGTATCATCTCTGAGAATGCGGATTCGATCAGAGGCCTGACGCGGATATAAGCTCCAGCGTCTCAGGACTTTATACGAAGTATCATCTCTGAGAATGCGGATTCGATCAGAGGCCTGACGCGGATATAAGCTCCAGCGTCTCAGGACTTTATACGAAGTATCATCTCTGAGAATGCGGATTCGATCAGAGGCCTGACGCGGATATAAGCTCCAGCGTCTCAGGACTTTATACGAAGTATCATTTTAAATGTGAATCGTCATAGAAAGCGCCCTCTAACCGCTTTATTTAATTTTTGCAGGGGCGACTTAGTTCTATATTTACTTAGCTGTTTTGATGGTTACACATAATACTTTTTTAGATTGTCCGCGTTCCAGGTCTTGTTTAGGACGATTCCTGCGGGAGAGCTGAGTTTATATTCTCCTTTTTGGACTTCCTTGACAATAATATACGGCCCTTCCCAGTTGGGATCCAGCTTCCCTCCAGACGTAGCTTGTCGTAACACTAGATCTCCTTCTTTAAGATGCCGTGGGGAGATTCGTTTGTCTTGATACTTGGAGAGCCTCCTCTTGTATTCTAGATCCTTCAGAGCAGCTGCCATTCGGCTTTCTTCAATGAGGTGGAGCTCAAACTCCAGTGCTTCGTCATTGATATCCGGATCATAGGTCATGATCCGCGCCGATGGTATCAACCTCTCTACTGGGATGACCGCGTCCATCCCAAAGACTAAAGAAAACGGGGTTTCTCCAGTGGGAGTCTTTGTTGATGTGCGGTAAGACCAGAGTACTAATGGCAAAAGTTATGCCCAACGCCCTTTGGCTGTGTTGCCAAGCTTCTTTTGTATCCCATGTAACAGCTGTCGGTTGGTTTTTTCCGCCTGCCCATTCGTCTGAGGGTGGGCTACGGAGGAGATTTTAAGATTGATGCCCAGCCCTGCACAGAAATCTCTGATCGTTCCGCAATCGAATTGCGGCCCATGGTCTGTAATTATTGTTTCGGGTACTCCGAAGCGGCAAACAACGTTTTTCCATAAAAACTTTCTCACTTTTTCCGCGGTAATTAATCCCATTGCTTCGGCTTCCACCCACTTGGTGAAATAATCAACTAGGACCAAAACATACCTCAACTGTCCAGGAGCAGTGGGAAATGGGCCGAGGATGTCCATTCCCCAAACAGAAAAAGGGCAAGCTCCGGATATACTCTTCATTGTCTCAGAAGGACGGTGATTGAGATTTCCAAACCTTTGGCACGCGTCACATTTCTGTATGTAACTTCGGACATCATGTCTCATCGTAGGCCAATAGTATCCTAGCCTGATTGCTTTGGCCACAATTGCTCTCCATCCTTGGTGATGCGAACAAATCCCATCATGTAGTTCCTCAACTACTTGACTTCCTTCTTTCGATGATATGCACAACAGATCAGGTAAGCAGTACCCTCTTTTGTACAGTTTTCCTTCCCGGATAGTGAATCGAGATGACTTGAGGAGTATCTTCTTAGCTGCGGCCCTGTCTTCAGGTAGGGTTCCTTTACCTAAATAACCTGCGATTGGTGTTCTCCAGTCTTCCATCTCTAGTTCTTGTACCTGATAGATTTCTTGGATGAGCCTTCGGTTGCTCATTCTTTCCAGAATCACTTCCTTTCCTACTTCTTCTGGCATTACAGCTCCCAATCGTGCCAACGCGTCCGCTTGCTGGTTGTCATCTCTAGGAACAGTTGTTACACAAAAACTCAAAAAAGCTTTAGAAAGTGCCTGCGCTTTTCTCTGGTAATCTGGCATCAATCCCGTCCTGGCTTCATATTCCTCTGATATTTGCCGCGTCACTACTTCTGAATCGGTGAAAACTGAGACTTGCCTAGCACCTTTAATCAAAGCTATTTCCAGTCCAGCTAACAGGGCCTCATACTCGGCTTCATTGTTGGTAGTTTGAAAATCCAACTTGTAGGCATAGTTGTACTGTCGTTCATCGGGTGCTGTTAGTGTGACTCCCGCTCCGAATCCATCTTTGTTGGCCGCACCGTCCACTCTGAGTGTCCACTCACTTCTTTCCGTTGGAGAGCTAGATTCGAAACTTGTTTCACTAATGAAGTCAGCCAGAGATTGAGCAAGGATTGCTTTCCGCGGAGTGTACTCTATCTCAAATTCTGTGAGTTCGACTGCCCACTTCATCATTCTCCCTGATAAACAGGGTGAGTGGAGGATCTACCGCATAGGTAACTCTGTCATTACTCGGATTGGATGATCTTGAAAATAGGGTCTTAGCCTTCTTGCCGCGAATACTAGGCACAAAATCATTTCCTCCACTGGTTCATATCTTGTTTCCGCGTCCTGAAGAACACGACTGATGTAGTAGACCGGAAACGTTTCTTCTCGTGTCAAGACTGCACTGATGGTGACGTTTTTTACAGATAAATACAGATGGAGGACCTCTTGTTTCTCAGGTTGGTGAAGGGTAGGAAGCGATGTTAGGAAAAGTTTTAAATTTTCAAAGGCTTCCTGCAATTCAGGAGTCCACCGTATCGGTCCCTTTTTCTTGAGTAGAGCAAAGAAAGGCAACGACTTATCCGCCAGGCAGGAGCAAAAACGGCTCAAGTAGTTCACTGCTCCATTCAGAGATTGTAATTCTTTGATCGTCCGCGGTGGCTGAAGATTCTGAATTGCTGTAACTTTTTCAGGATTAACATCAATTCCCCTGTGGCTAACCATAAAACCGAGGAATTTCCCCGAGTCAACCCCAAAGACGCATTTTTCCGCGTTCAAGTTCAAGCCTCCCCTTCGAAGAGAATCAAAAGTTTCCTGTAAATCCGCTGCGTGATCTTCTGCTCTTTCACTTTTGACGACAATATCATCAACATAAATTGAAACATTCCTGCCAATTTGATTACGGAAGATCCGATCGACTGTTCTCTGAAATGTTGCTCCCGCATTTCTGAGCCCAAAAGGCATAACGCGGTAGCACAAGATTCCCTGGCTGGTGATGAAGGTCGTAGCTTTTTTGTCTGAAGGTTCCATGTTAATCTGATTGTATCCTGAGTATGCATCGAGAAAACTAAGGACCTTGTTCCCGGCGGTTCCGTCGACAAGTTCATCTATGGACGGAAGTGGGTAGCTATCTTTGGGGCAGGACTTGTTAAGATCAGTAAAATCAATACACATCATCCACTTCCCGTTGGATTTTTTCACTAGGACAACATTTGAAAGCCATTCAGAATCTTCCACCTCTTCAATGAAGCCGGCTTCTAAAAGTTTATTAGTTTCTTCCTTGGCCGCGGCAGCTTTTTCTGGTGCCATTTTCCTCCTCTTCTGCACTACAGGCTTCGTTCCTGGGCGAATTCTTAAAGTATGTAAGGCTATTGTAGGCGGGACACCTAACAGGTCTCGAGGACTCCATGCAAAGATGTCTCTTGACCTTGCTATGATTTCTAAAACTCTAGCTTTTTCCCTTGCTTCTAATGCTTGTCCCAGGTAGACTTTTTCCTTTGAGTTAGAGAAGGGTGTAACTGCAATTTTCTCATCTGCGGTAGATGTTTTGACTTCTGTTGGCCGAACTTCTAATTCAGCTTCTGAGAATTCAGCTGACTCACTGTCTCCGACTTTGGATTGGCAATTCTCACTTACACACATTACTTCTTTATTTTTCTTGATGGAGGTTAAGTAACAGCTCCTGCTTTCTGGTTGTTGTCCGCGGACTTCGCCTATTCCTCCGCCTGGTAACGGGAATTTTCCCAAAAAGTGGTAGATTGAAACTACCATTTGGAATTTATAGAGAGAGACTCGGCCCAGCAAAGCATTATATACGGTGGGAATTTTTACTACTGTGAACACAACATTTTCCATGCGCCTGTTAGGAGGTGTCCCCAGAACCACTGTAAGCTCGATTGTACCGGCAACCTGTACTTCTCCTCCTGAAAATGTGATCAGCGTTCCTGGATATGGTTTTAGTGAAGCCGCGGAGATTCCCATTTGAGAAAACGCTTCCCATGATAGGATGTCTACAGAAGACCCGGTATCGATAAATACTCTCTTTACAGTTTTGGCAGCTATCTGCGCGTGAATGACCAATGGGTCTGAATGTGGCATTCTTATTTCCTCCGCGTCTTTCGGAGTGAAGGAAATGTTTTCATGCTGCGCGAGAGAAATTTTTCTACTTGACGCGGATGGTGGCTGTCTTCCTTCTCTCTCATAGTTTCTTTTTTCCTGCCTACTGGATCCGGCCATAGATAACCCTCCTGCAAGGGTGTTGATGAAGCCTTCCGGTTCGGGTATCTGTCCTCCCTCTGTCTTTCGAGCTTCCCTCTGATTGACAGATCTCTGAGCTACCGGTGTGTTGTTGTATCTTCCTCCGCGCCCTCTTCTTCCTCTTCCTCTCCCTCGGTTATGGACTGGGAGATTTCTGCGCGGATCATGTTGTCTATCAAACCGTTCTTGTGGATTTCGGGATTCGTCGAATCTAGGACCTCTGTCTTCCCATCGAGGTCTGTAATCGGGTCGGTTCTCCCTTCTCGACGGAGATCTCACATCGTGACCTCTGTATTGACTTTCTCGTGGATGATGAGCACGCGAAGGATCCTCTCTACGGCAAGATCCTTGGCCCCTCTCTAGGTTCATATGCACTTCGTCACGACGGGGATGGAAATCCACTGCCTCTGAATGATGTCTAGGAGGCTTGGCTTTTTCTTTTTTGAATTTCCCTATCAATTTCCCAAAGGGTCCCGAGTTCCCAATATTCGCCTTTGAACTGGACGCGGCTGCTTCCTCCGCTTCAATCTGTCTGGAGACTCGCTCCCTTAAGTCGTCATAACTCGTGGGTTTTTTCCGAAATAAATATGTCTTAAAATCCCCTTCGGCCAAGTTGCCCATAAGTATGATAATAGCTGATTCGTGATTGAAGTTAGGGATTTGGACCACCATACTGGTGAAACGAGTGAAAAAATGCCCCAACGACTCCCCAGCTCCTTGCCTGATGGAATTCAAATCAAGCATAGTCTTCTTTCTTGTCCGCGCACTCCCAAAATGAGAAGTGAAGATGTGAGACATCTGCGCGAAGTTGGTCACAGACCCTTTGGGAAGGTTGGTAAACCAAGTCAGCGCGATCTTGGTTAAGGTTGAAGGGAACGTTCTGCACAACATGGCGTCATTGTACTCGTTAATCCCCATCGCAGTAGCAAAATGGCAGAGATGATCTTCAGGATCAGTTGTTCCGTCATACTTCATGAGGTTCACATCTCTCCATCGCTTCGGTACTGTCGCGGAGCAGATCTCTTGGGTAAACACTGACGGGAATCCGGCCGGTGCATTCTCATTCCTTCTTTCTGCAGAGTCAGATTTAGTCGAGGTCGAAACATCAGTTGACCTATCTCCGCGTCGATGTTTGTTTTCTCTGTGATAGTGATCATCTTGCCACGTCTGGTATGGCACTTCTTGGTTCTGAAAGCCATAGTTCCAGTTGGTGGGATTTTCAAAAACAGTGTTACGACGATCAAAAATCCCGTGCTGTCCCTCTGGCCTATAATTTCCTTGTTGACGCGGATTTTGTCCCCATTGATCATAGTAATAGTATTGAGCCTGCTCCTGTTGAAAAGGATTTGGCTGTTCGTGTCGTGCTTCATAATACCAGAAGTTTTGCGGGATAAATCCTCCGTTTAATCCATTTTGATTATCGTAGGGTTGAGGAGGAGTTTGAAGGTTCTGTTCTCCCGTCTCGGTATTAAGATTAGCTGGAGGCGTCAGCGGGACATACATGCTTGAGGCTTCTTGATCCTGGTGATCTCCTTGACTCATGTCCTGAGTCTGGTTATTCTGACTATCACCCATTTCCTTGCTATTGCGAATTATACCTTATTGTACCTGTCGCGGCAGAAAGTTTGATGTCAGATATCTGAAAACTTGCAGTTGTGGATTTTAATCAAATAGAAATTGGAAACCCCTTAGTGTGAGGGGGTTCCCACAGATGGCGCCAGTAAAAAGCCTCGAAACGAAAGACCACCATTTTTATGTGGGGCCAGGGAACCTCCCCGGTGAAATTTACACCCTTCCCGACGGACTTACCTGACCCGCGCCGAAAGAATCGACGCGGCCCAACCTGTGCTGCGGGAAGTTAAGCTAATTTGTTCGAATTTACAAATGACGGTTCCCTAATCGAGTTTTCCCTAGACAATTTGGAAACCTAACTTATTATACCTGTCGTCGTTAAGAGTCTTGAGACTTATTAATACCGACTCCTAATAGAATTTTTATACTGAAAGTAGACAGGTTTTACGTCCGCGGAGATAGATGTTAACGCAGGTTGTGTGTTCTTCTTCTTTTCATCAGGCTTCTCTTTCGCGTGCAATCGCTTCTTTTTCTTCCTTTTTCTGGTTTTAATCTATCTTAATCTGTTTGTTCTCTTTTTCTTCGTTTCCTTCTGTTTCCAAAAAGTCCCCTTTTATCATGTAGTTCTCCTCTATTTATAGGCTTTTGGCTCTCTTGCATGTCATGCCACATGGCGTTCTTTGTTCAACACGTGTTGTGCTCGTGGGATGTGGGCATGGTCGCCACGTATCTATTTCCCTATCCGCGGACGTCCTTTATGAGTAGCTTCTTGGCCCTTCGTCCGCGGATAATGAAATCTTTTTGTTTCGCTTTTTACCTGATTTGTTTGGTATTTCTGGTGTTTCGACAGGTGTTTTTTGGTCTCGGTTTAGTCATAAATTATATTAATTATTCTTAGAATAATTCATAATATTCCATAAACTAATATGCAATGGCAATGTGAGACAAATAATCCCCCATTCTTCTCATTTTATAGACTTGGAAGTCTTCCTTCCAACCCCTCATTTCCAATGTGGGACAACCACTAAATCCCACATCGAAATTATGGAGTTAGAATGAGAAGTCACGAGGCTATATATATGTATCCCACTATAGCTATTTCCCTCACTTCACTTGTTTCTTCCTACATTTCCTACATTTTGTTTGAGAAACAATATATTCTCATATTTTTTCCTCTTACATCCCACATTTAGGGCATGTTGTCTGTAGTCCTCCCCATCACCACCCCCACCCCACCTTCATTAAGGGGGTGGACCTCCTACCTCCTCCTCCCAAGATAGGGGATTTCCCCCTATCTCCACCCCCATTTCACCCACCTCCACCCCACTCCACCTCTTTAAAAAGAGTTTAGAAAACACGCCCTTAGATCATTGTGGATGAAAGATTTGGTATGTAGATATAAAATCTTCCCACATTTTTAAAACTTTATATCAAATTGATAAAATGTGTTGTGAAGATCATTTATTTATTTATTTTAATAGTTAATTTTTATTTTTTTTAAAAAAATAATGTGACCTACCGGGTCATCGGGTCGACCCGGCCTAACCCAGCAGGTCGGCCTATTTCCAGATTTTATCGCCACGTGGCCGACCTGGGACTCCGACCTGCCAACCTGTTGACCCGGCGAGTGACCCGAACCCGCCGACCCGTGTGAATCTCAGGTCAGGGTTAGGGTCATGCCCCCTGGGTTGCCGATCCGACGGGTCCGACCCGTGGCCATGTCTACCTGTAACTAATCATGGGTTGTAATAAGTGTTAGCCACACCCCAGTGGTTAATCCATTCAGTTGACCTGGGTGAGAAACTAACTAATTGTAGCCATATAGAATGATGGTTTAATTCATTCATATCCATTGAGGGGTTGTTTGTCAATCAAAATGTAGGAGATGTTCACCCGGTTAGCAATCCATATTCGATTAAGAGGGTATTGAATTTGTTTTTTTTATGCCGACTGGCTTCAGATTCAAAACATGAACAATAAGAGCTGCAAAGATATGGAATATAGTATTCGTTACTAATCATCAGGCCCGTGCATAAGCATGTTCAGGTGGACCACTGGAACAGGGTCCCCAAATTTTTAGGGCACAATAATTCACGGATTACCCCAGTATTTAGTTATAAATAAATTTCCTTCCTTCAAAGATACTTATTAGTCACAATAGCTCAGCGGTTTAAAACGTGCGCGTGCTCCCTCTGTTCCCAAGTTCGACTCCCCGCAAAGTCTGGTTTTTTGGTCACTTCTTCTTTTATCGGGCCTAGTCGACCCTTTTTCTTTTTATTTGGCCGGTCTATTAATTTTTATTTGGTAAGTTTGTTGCTTTTTACATGTATTCGAAACAGTTTAAGAGTATTTATTTAACATATTATATTGTGTTTAAAATAACTTAAACTTTAAATTAAATAATAAGTTGTGTTAATCTCATTTGGATTATTATGTAAAGTTTATAATTACAGTTTGAGTTTAATACTCCGTATAATTAAATAATAGATGTTACAAAGTGTTTTATTTCAAACATAATTGATTTGGAATCCAAACAAACCTAATCTACTTATGTATGTAATTTTAATAACCAACCAACTCCTCTTTAGTTGAAAAAAAGTGTTTAAAAAACAATTAATGACCATCTTATTCTTTAAAAAATGATAAATTTAATCTAAAATTTTATAAATATAGTAGTATTTTAGTGAAATATAAATACTTATAAATTTAGCAAAAAAAATATAATAATTAATTAATATGATAAATTTTAATTTCGAACCGGGCCTCCAAAATGTTTGGCACGGCCCTGCTAATCATACCAAACTGAAGCTTCCATTCATAATATTTACACAAACTACTAGAGTTGTTCAACCAAAGGGATTGCATCCCAATTCTACTACGAAAACATCCTACTAGGGGGCACAATATGTTCTTAGCGCGCTTTTTATAACTAAAATAGAAACAAATCATATATGAATGGCGCGCGCCGACTCACCAGTCACCACACACGTGAATTATTTTTACATAAGTAAAGAATTAAAATACGTGTCGTTAATGCATGCTTTATATATGCTTAGCTACCCTCTTATTCCAAAGGGGAAAGAGGCATATATGCCATTGCAATTGCCAACCTAAATGGGATGTTCCCTTCCTTAATTGTCCATCTCTCTCTCCGTCTCTCCCCACATCCTAAATTGTGTAAATAGTATTAAATGAAACACCACCCAGTGTGTACGTACGTAATTGACAGATCACTCACAAAATATTGGAGCAGCGTTTCATTCATCAGCCTCATTTCATGGACCAAACCCCATTGCTGTCTTTTGTGTTGTAAGGTGGTATTCTTTATTCAATGTTCATATTCAAAAATTCAATTAAATTATAATACAGTACGGTATTCCATTGCAAGAAGAAGAAGAAGAGAGTAACCAAGAGAGATAGGTTTGATTTATCTTGAAGTTAAAATTAAAGGCGAATTAAACTAATTAAAATGAGACATAACTTTGTACGTATAAGTGTTAAAAAAAACATCTCCCCTTTTAGTAAGAAAATATGTAAACCTTGTGAGATGTGGTAATAAAGTATCTCAACTCATAAATTGGGTCAAAACAATGAAATAAAATTGGCCAAATGATATCATTCTCATTAAATCAAGTGAATATATATATATCATTTAAAATTCACCAAAATCTTAATTTTACAAATTATATGTCATCGTTTTTGCTTGAATTTTTAGTTAAGAAAGAATTGTGATATTTTATTACCACCTCCTCCAAAGATTGGTTTTTTTTTAACCGTTGAAAGGTGGGGATATTTATTTGAGACCTCGCCAAAAGTTGAATTGTTTTAATTAAGTTTGTCTAATGTAAATGAAGTTCTCTTACAAGAATCTGAAAAATGAAGTTATAAATAATACTGTAATAATAAATGTTGTTTTTATACGAATTTTAATGGTTTTTATAAATGAAAATATTTATTTTTAATGTCATAACATTTTTTAGCAGAAAATAACATATTATTTATCTAATCAAATTAAGCATTCAATGAAATTTGATTCTTGTCTTTCAGCACCAGTGCTTTAGCTCAAGAGTTGCAGAGGTATGAACTTATTGCGACATTTAAAAATCTGTTTATCTTCCTAAAGTAATTGATTGTGGAAGCTTTTAGTGGTCTTTACTACTTCAAGAGGTAAAATGAAAGCCCTATTTCATATACAATGTTCAGCTCAAAAAAAAAAAATAAAAAAAATATATATATATATATATATATAAAATATCGATTCTTGTTAATTAGGTGAAATGGCAAGTATGAGTGTATACATAATAATGTTACCTTCCTATCATCAATGGACAATGGGTAACTACTAGCTAGGTTAGTGGTGGAAGCTACTTTGAAGATCGAATTACATTGAAAAAGGAGTCACTATATATATATATGGATAAAGCGGGTTCACCACAACTACTTTCAATCAACAGAATTTTGGGAATGGAGAGTTAACAAGCAAGAAGCTAGATTCCCCGCTTGGAGAATTTTGTGTTCATTCTTGAAATTTTAATATTTCCCTATATTGTTGCAATTATCCCCTAAACCTCTTTCAGTAACAAAAGTCAAGCTCATATATTTTAATCCTTTTTCGGTTAGTATTAAATGGTCGGTTTTAGTTTTTTTTTAAAGTAAAAAATATTAATAAATGCTCACAATTAGTATATGGTTCATTTTATAATTTTAATAATAAGAATAAAATTAATTTATTGTATACGATGACGAAAAGTAATTTGGAAGGTAGTCTAATTATTCTACTCCATCCAATCCAAAATAAGTGTCGTTTTAGTTCTGGACCCAATTTTTAAATAAAGTACTCTCTCCGATCCAAAAAGATTGTCGTTTAACTTTTTAACACGTATTTTAAAGAGCTAAAAACTATATAAAATATCAACTTTTTTTAAATTATTTTTTTACAACTTAATATTTGTTGGTAATAAGTATTAGATTATAAAAAATAATAATAAAAAAGTTATTCTATTATATAGTTTTTAGCTCCTTAAAATACGTGTTAAAAAGTCAAACGACATCCTTTTTGGATCGGAGGTAGTATTAATTATCATTGGTTTTATATATTTTTTTAAAATTTTTATCATTTATTAAATGCTTATCAACTTTTTCAACAAATAAGTGGAGAGTTTGGAGTCAACAAATACAATTTTCAATAACAATTTTCATTAATCAATCTATTAAATTGCCTAAAAATATAAAACGACACTTATTTTGGATCAAATTCAAAAGTATAAAACGACACTTATTTTGAATCGGAGATAGTACAAAACTAGAAGAGGTTGCTATAAAAGGAAGAACATAAGAAATAGTACACATGTAATTAGTATACAAACAAGGTAAGCTATAAACTAAAGAACATTGATATCGATATATTATTATTATTATTAGGAAAAATTTGCTCAAATATCCATTTAGAAAACCAAATTAAGAAAATGTCCACATTGAAATAGATACTAAGGAAATGTCCATAAATTTTATATAATACCAACATTACCCTTGTATAAATCTTGGATAAGGACACTGAAAAAAAGGGGTTGGAGAAAGGAGGCCGATGCAAAGTAGAAGAACGACGATTGAGATTTGGTGGGGGGTGGTGGTCATCGACTGATAGTCCCGTGGAAGTCGATCGCCCTCGCCATCGCCGTCTTCCTTGTGAAACAGATCCCCCAATCGAATCTGCAATTCAATTCGGGATTCAACGAGAGGAAGCCTCGTCGATCTGTTTTCTCCAGCGCCAAAACCTAGCCAGTTGAGTCTGCTATCCAGTTCGATATTCAACGAGAGGAAGCCTTCGATGAAGATCGCGGTTTCGGCGCCGGAGCCGAAGAAGCTCGATTGGATCGAGTTCGCCAGTTCTGGTCAGCCTCGGGCCCTCGGCCTTTGATCGTTGTGGAGGAGAGGACGCACTACAGAGGAGTGAGACAAACAGAGGTCGCGGGGGAAGTTCACGGCGGAGATCCAAGTTCCTAACCAACGTGGCTCAATGCGTTCAATTTGATCTCTTTCTCGGCAAGTTTGGACTTGTCTGGATTATTCAACGATGCTCTGATGTTTCAAAGTCTCAAATCTCTCAAATTTGATTTTGACCCCTTTGACTTCAGTCCATGAGCTTCATTTGAATGGAAAAGTTTCATGAGCTTTATTTGAATGGAAAATTTCAATAGATTCATCGTGTTCACGAATATATGGTTACTTAGTTCATGCAACAGTTCCTACATTTGCTTACTTGATTTGCATGTATGAGATGAATATGATGCAAAGTTACATTCAGTTAGTAGTAGCAATTAGATCATCGGTTGTTGGAGATTGTGAAATGAGTTATCAACTACTCACTTCATATGATCAATTTCTATCATTAAGATTAAGTTAAGATGAATTGGATGCTGAGAAAGGAGTAGTGAGAAGTGATTTGTTTGAGTTTCTTTCTTAACATTAACCCCTCTAAAGTTTTTGCTTCTCTTGTCATAGGGTTTTGTGCACTATTCTTTGGCAATGTTGCAATCTATGCTCCCTAGTTCTTGGGTTTTAGTTTGGTGACAAAAGGTGAGTTAATATTAGGTGACAACAGTGATGACATTAGTAGTGTACACCCATTTTAATTTGGTGACGGTGTTTTGTAGTCGGTGAAAATAGGTTGGTGACACTATTTTGTCATCTAATATTGTACATCGAATTATTCGTTTGCTCAAGTTTAACCTCTCTAGGGTCTATGCTCCCCTAGTTCTAGGGTTTCAGTTTCGTAACAAAAATGCGTTAATATTATATGACAAATCTGATAACATTGGTATTGTACACACATTTTAGGGGTCCTAAACCCTAAAGACTAAACCCTAAACCCTAAACTATATTGTACATCAAATTTTCGTCTACTCAGGTTTAGCCCCTCTTGGGTCTATGATCCCCTTGTTCTAGGGTTTCAGTTTTGTAACAAAAATGTGTTAATATTAGATGACAAATGTGATAACATTAGCATTGTAAAAATTTTAGTTTGATGAAAGTGCTTTGTAGTTGGTGACAATTGGCTAGTGACACTGTTTTGTCGTTGGTGACAATTAATTTCTAAAAATAGGCGGTTGACACTAGATTGGTGACAAAGTTTTGTAATTGGTGACAATAGATTATTGACCAAAGCTTGATGAAAATAGGTTGGTTACACTGCTTTATTGTTGGTGTCAATAGATTATTGAAAAGAGGTTGGTGACAATGTTTTTTATAAGTTGGTGACAATACGGTTGATTAAACAATATGAAAACAGTGTTCTGTAGTTGGTGACAATGTCTTGGTGATGTATAATATTATGGTGATAATTTTTTTAATTAAGGTTACAATATCATGGTGACAATATATTGTCATCAACCTCGTCATTAATAGTTGTCACCAACAACTGTCATCAGGAAAATCATCTATTAGAAGAAAAACCCCATTTGTCACCGAGGAAAAGTGTTATTGGCAACTGTCACTTGAAGAAAATCAATTGTACCCAAAATTTTTTTGTCACCAACAATTATCACAAGAAAAACAAAGAAAAGCAATTGTCACTAGAAAAAATTCCCCCCTAATTGTCACCGGAAAAAATAAAATGTCACAAAAAATCAATTGTCACCAAAATAATTGTCACAATTAACTGTCACCAGAAAAATATACTCAACTGTCACCAAAAAATTGTCATCAAATGTAGGCCTTAACCGAAATCTGTCACCGAAAAAATTGTCACCAGCAATTGTTACCAAGAAAAAAAATCAATTGTCACCAGAAAAAATTTACTCCAAAATTGTCACCAGGAAAAAAAAATGTCACCAAAAAAATGATTGTCACCAAAAAAAATTATCAGAAACAGCTGTCACAAAAAATAATTGACATCAAATCTAGGCATTGACTTAATTGGTCAATGTTGACTAGTCAATATCAAAATTAAAAATAGTCAAAGGGGGAAGGGGAGGGTAAGGGTCAAAGGGGGAAGGGAAGGGTAAGGGATGGGAAGGAAGGGTAAAAGTGTCAAATATGAACATTTACTTATTTTTTTTAAAAAGTGGACATTTACTTAATTATGTCCATTTTTTTGGACATCCACTAAATTAAACCTTATTATTATTATTATCATTATTATTAAGAGAAAATTTGTGCCACTGGCAATATTTTCGGCCTAATTAGCGGAATGTCCAAGGTTTAGGACAAATTGTCCAACCTTCCCTCTTGCCCAGTTCTGCGCCATGGCAACGGGCGTCCCCCAAATCCCATCTTCTTCAACCTCCGCCTCTGCAGATCTTCCGCCCTAGCCTTCAATCCGATCTGCTCACCCTCTCTCGGTCTCGTTCCTGACCTCCTCGCGTCTTCAGTGGGCTTTTTGGATAATTCAAAACCCACCGCATGTGTATGCGGTGGGCTTCACCGTAGGCACACACAGTTGGCTCTAGAAAACGAGATTAAGGCCACCGCCACTGTACGGTGATTAGTGGTAGAAATAGTAAAATTTAGCGATGAAGGTATCCGCATTGTATTTAAAGTTTAACGTAATAAATAATATCACGCGCTAATGCCTTTCTAGTATGTTCAATATGAGGGTGTGGTTGATGTCTTTTTAGGTATTTAATTTGATGTTTACTTTATACAATACTCCTTCTAATCTACTCCCTCCGTCCTAAAATACATGGCCTTTTAGGCCTTGAAATTTTGTCAAAAATATATGGATTTTTAGGGTTATAGGGTAATTATTACCCCTAAAAAGTACAATAATAATTAAAATTAAAAAATTCTCATCTCTATAAAAGTAATGAGATTTAAATATAAATAGGTTTACTTAATCAACGTGCAAATGTCTAAAAGACTATGTATTTTTGGACGGAAGGTGTATCTATCTATCTATATAAAGTTGGGTTTTACTTCAATTTTCTTTTCTTTTTTGAAAACTTCACTTGAATTTTCAATTGAAGGGAACCCATATTTCACATCATAGGATAATTAGGCAAATGCATGCAGAAGACGAGTAAATGGCCGATATGATTACATAAAATTAATGCATTAATTAAGCAACCACTCATAATTCTAGGGGTGGGGACGAGACGGGACGGGACGGGATTGGGCCGGGACGGGACTCGTCCCGCGAAATTTTTTCGGGACGGGATTGACATTTTTTTTTCGGGACGGGATCGGGACGGGATGGTGTCTGGACGGGACGGGATCGGGACGGGACGGGCCTTGTCCCGCATATAAAAATAATAAAATATTATATAAATTTGCAAAGTGAAAAATGCTTTCATAATTCATTATTTAGTAAGTATAATATGTTGAATACGGTATTATTCTCAACTATATTATTCAATAATAATAATAATAATATTATTATTATTATTATTATTATTATTATTAATTCATACAATGATTGTATAATTAATTATAATGTTCAACATATTTGGCTACATTATCTTACTAGATCAGGACGGAAAGGAATTGAGACGAGATTCACCAATATTGTCTCATTATCGATTGATAGTTGGGAAGAATACCGTATTTAATTAGCTATTTGCCTCTTGTAACTCTAAATGGGTATAATAATAATAATAATAATAATAATAATATCTCGGCTAAGGGAGTGGGTGCCCAGTTAGTATCTCGGCTACCCACTAATTTCTTGTAAAAATGATTTGTTGATAATAATAATGATTTGTTGATAATAAAAAAAAAAATAAAAAAAAATAATCCCATGTTATAATTAAAAATAAAATAAAATAATATTACTTATTTTTATTGTTATTATTATAAAATAATTATACTTTACAAGACAAAAATATAATAAGATATAATAATAATAATAATATAATAATAATAATAATTTAATTATAAATTAATATTATTATTAAATTATATTATAATATTATATAATAATATTATTATTATTATTATAAATTGAAAATTATTATTATAGTTATAAATAATATTTTCTCAAATAATAATAATATTATTATTATAAAAAAATATTATTATTATTATTATAAATGGAAGATTATGATTATAATTATAATTATAATATTTGCTCAAAATAATAATACTAATAATATATTATTATTATTCTATAATAATAATAATAATAATAATAATATTATTATTATTATTATTATTATTATTATTATTATTATTATTATATGCGGGACGGGACGGGATTTGCGGGATCCCACCGGGATCATCCCGCGTTTCGTCCCGCATAATTTTTACGGGACGGGATCGGGACGGGATTCGCTATTTTGTCCTAAATTCCACCGGGATCGGGACGGGATCGGGACGGGACCGGGACGGGATCGGGATTTGCGGGATTTGTGCCCACCTCTACATAATTCACATAATAGGATAATTTGGTAAATGCATGCAGAAGATGTCCCTTTATATTTTAAGGCAATTTAATTATAAATTAACTAAACCATTTCTTGTATTTTATCCTTTTTTTTTGTTGTTGCAAATATCCCCTAAAAAAAAGAGGGATTTTGTTCAAATGGACCTTTAAGCATATTTGGTTAGCAAGATAGGCCCATTAATTGTTTTTTTAGTATGCTTAGTAGACCTGTCAAAGCACAACCCGACCCGGCCGACCCGACCCGACCGCCCGGAAAATTTTCGACCCGAACCCGGAAATTTTGACCCGAAATTTTTTTTCGACCCGAACCCGAAAAACCCGAAATTTTCCGGGTCATCTGGGTTTCGACCCGGTGACCCGATTGACCCGGTATTTTCGACCCGATTTTACCCGATTGACCCGGTGACCCGGTTGATTTTTAATTAAATATAATTAATTTTTTTATATATATAATTAAAATTTATTGCAAAATTGTCAAATCATGATTTTTTTAATTTAAAATGGAAAAAATTGACAAACTCAAAATCGACCCGAAATGACCCGAAACCCGGTCAAACCCGGGTTCTAGTCAACCCGGAAAGACTCGGGACCCGTTTTACCCGGGACCCGTTTTACCCGAGACCCGAAGTGACCCGACCCGAACCCGACCCGAATGACCCGTTTGACAGGTCTAATGCTTAGCCCATTAATTGTTTTTTAGCTTGCTTAGCCCTCTTAAACGGTCAATGGTCAACAGTTGACCGTTGACCGGTCAACCCATTTTGATTCCAACTTTTTTTTTTTTGATGCCAACTTTTTTTTTTTTAGTTATGCCATATTTTACCGTTTTGATGCCAACATTTTTGTGGTGACAATTTTATATAATTGATGGCATAAGAACTTAAAACGTGGAATCAAAATATTGTCACCTTATTGTCACTTTTCTAATGAAATGATTGGATGACTTTTTTTTAATGCCACTTTTTTAAAACATTGATGACATTTTTTGTGATGTCATATTTTACCGTTTTGATGCCAAAATTTTATTACATTTTATTTTCACTCTGATGCCACTTTTCTAATTAAATTATTGGATGACACTTTTTTTAAACTTTGATGACATTTTTTGTTTACTCTAATGTCACGTTGACCATTGATGCCATTTTGAAAATTTTTTATCACATTAAAGAAAAAAATGTCATCAAAAAATACTACTTTGAAAAAATATCATCAAAAATATGGCATCACGGTAAAAAAAATATTATCAAAAAATTGACATAAAAAAGTGGCATCAAAGTGAAAATAAAATATAGTAAAATTTTGGCATCAAAACGGTAAAATATGGGATCACTAAAAAAAAGTTGGCATCAAAAAAAAAAAAAAAAAGTTGGCATCAAAATGGGTTGGTCAACGGTTTACCGTTGACCGGTTAATGGTCAAACGGTTGACTGGTTAATGGTCAAACGGTTGACTATTGACCAACCCACCCAATTGGGAAGGAACTAGGGCAAAACTAATTAAATTGATTTATGGGCTAGGTGACTAATTGAATATTCAAAAAAGCCAATCTACCAAAATCACCCTAAAAAAAAAAAGCAATGTAATCAACTCCATCAAATTTTTAGTTGGATCGATCCTTCATTTTAGAGAGAGAGAGTAAAGTCTGAAAGTGAGCATTTGGGCCGAGATTATGATCTAGCTTCTCAGTTGGATGAACCTCAAAAAAGCTTCTCAGTTGGATGAAATTAATGACAATAAATTGTCTTATGGATCCTATGACTCAACTAATCTCTATAAACTGCCATCTGATGAGTCTGATGCTGTAAAAGGCCCTGGTTTACATTTGAAGCAGAGTGTCTATGAGGAGTTATGTTTATGCAGCAACAAAGAATCTGAAGTGAAGGTCCTTCCCTCTGAAGTAAAGTATCTCTGAAGACGTTAATGGAACAGTAGAATGTACCTCACCTCGGTTACTTCAATCTCATCTAAACCAGCAGTGGATGGATTTGGGATTTGGGATTTGGGAATGATGACCACAAGTTGAAAATGTCATATGCTAACCACTTCTATGGCTGTGCTTCATTATCTTTTGCTATTTTTCAACTAGAATAACAAATCTTGATTCCTTCTTTTTTTTCTTTATTCTCCTCCTTAATGGTTTCTTTACAACGTACAATTGGAAACATACTTGTCAATCTGAGGATGAACTATATGTGTGAGTTGCATCAACTGGGTTAGTTTGCCCTGTTCAACACATCTAAAATGTAAAAACAATATGTGAATGAGGCTGTAAGGCTGTTGGTATGGTGCAAGATTGAATCTACCAAGAAACAAACTACAAAAGGGTAAGGGATAGATATGGCTTGGGAAAGGTGTAGAGACTAGAAGAAAATAAGGTCTGAAGAAACTCTTTATGGAAAGTAAGCAATTGCCAACAAAAGTTGAGATTTGTATCCACAGGACCACAACCACAGTTTGTATGGATTAATATTGGTACTTAAACAACAACAATCCGAATGGACTATTTCATTTATTCAATCTAGAGAAACCAGGGGATAGGATGAAAGCATACCCATATCCAAACAAAAATAAAATAAAATAAAAAGCCAGAGAGATCGATCGAAGACCATGTGTACGTTAAGGGATAGGCAGAGAAGGAACAACAATGATAGGGTTTTTCTCCTCCATATCCAAAGATTGAGGTTCCGCACCTCCCGGCAAACCCCAATCAAACAGTCCAACCAAGCTCACAAGAGCGAGCTCGATGCTACAGAGTGCAAACCCCATCCCAGGGCAACTCCTCCTCTCTGACCCGAACGGGATCAGGTCGAAGTCTTGTCCCAGCAAATCCACGGAAGAGTCAAGGAACCTCTCTGGAAGGAACTCCCCCGGGATAGCCCAACTGTTAGGGTCCCTATGGATGGCCCACGCATTGACGATGAGTTGGGTCCCGGCGGGGATGGTGTAGCCATTGAGCTCCACTACTTGGGTCGATATGTGTGGGATTAGAAGCGGGAGTGGAGGGTGCAGCCTCATAGTTTCCTTGATAACAGCTTTTAGGTACTTCATTTGGGGGATGTCTTCCTCCGATATGGATCGTTTATCGGGTCGGATGAATCGGCGAACCTCAGCTTGCAACGCTTTCATGGATTTCGGATTCTTCAAGAGCTCCACCATAGCCCATACTAGCCCACTTGAAGTCGTATCTGTTCCTCCTACAAAGATGTCCTGCAATTACATAACATCAATACTCTTATTCTAATAAAATAAATACATAATTTTTTATTATTTTCTTTTAAAAAAAAAACGGGGTTAGGTGCCTGGATGATTGCTTTGATGGAGACTCTTTCCAAGTGAAACGCAGCAGATTCTTCCTTTTGAACCTCCACCAACACATCGACAAAGTCCATGGCGCCATGACTAATCGGATCAGGATTCTTGGCACGTTCCTCGTGTTGTTGAACGATACTCTCGACAAATTCATCCATCTCCCTTCTGACAGTTTCAACCCGTTGATCCAACCCAGTGAGCTTGTCAATCCAACCCAACCACGGTACAAAATCACTGACGAAAAACCCACCAAGCAACTCGATTATCTCGTTCAGCAACCTCTTGAACTCCGACTTTTGGTCGTACTTTCTCCCCATCGTCACCCTACAAACGATGTCGTTGGTCAATTCCATACACATGTTACTCAAATCGATCTCTGTCCCAACCAAACCCTCGATTTTGGCAACCATGGCGACAACCTCCTCCTCCCTCACTTCCCGGTAGGACCTCACCATTGAGTTGCTGAGGAGCTTGAGCACGCTCACGCTCCTTACATGCCGCCAGAGCTCCCCGAAGGGAGCGGACACCATGTCCTTGCCCTCGTAGAGCAAGCGGTAGAACACCCCCGAGATGCGCCGGCTGGCGAATGCCAAGTCGTGGGTCCTCAACACCTGGCTCGCTAATTTGGAGGATGAGATTACCAGCACCGGATTGGATCCAAAGTGAAGTAGCATGATGTCGCCGTGGCGTTGGGCAAGTGCGTGGAGCCCCCGGTGTGGGGATACGCCCACCTGGAAGATGTTTCCCATCACCGGAACCCCCCACGGAGATGGTGGCAGTTTCGTTCCCGAGGGGTTACGAAGCCATTTGTAGAGGAAGAGGCACAACAAGAGTAATGGAACCAATACTCCCAAAGGATGGAGATTTTTAAGGTTTAATGCATTGGCCATGGATTCCATTTCTGCCTTGGCTATGGAGATTGGAGAATATAGAAGCTATACGGTGCACGTTTATATATTAATATATAGAGAGCTGGCCATGAAAGTTACCATAGTTTAATGGCAGGTTTTACTGTTGTTTGAAGCTGTTAATTTTATTAACTCCTGCGGAGTGTAGACGTACGTCATTGCTTTTTTTAATTGGAGGTTTAATGTCTTTGTCATCAAAGTTTGAATATTAAGGTATCAACAATTAATTTTGGGGCAGATATGGTCACGTGTGGCAAGTGGCTCAAGGGCAATTAGGACATTTCATGTAAGGTTGTTACAACAACTATTTGGTTAGCTGTTTTGGCGCCAAGAACTCCAGATTCATTTTGTGTGGTTTTCGATTTCTGTAAGACTCTCTCTTTTGTTCTAGCTATGAAAGCTTGATTTGTGATCTGTAATTTCGATTCCACAAATCCAAATGGTATCAGAGCTAAAGGAGATGATCTCGGCTCTTCTGAAATTTTCCATCGTCGCTTAGCTACTGCAGGATCTGAGTTTTCCAGATCTTAAGTTCTCGTTTTTTTTCGAAGCGGAAGGTTGTGATTCCAAGCTAATATGGTGGGACGAGGTTCGACGAGTACACCTGGTCAAGGATCTGATGGAAATGGTGCTGGAAGAGGAGTATTTGTTACTCCACCAGCTCCGGGAGCAGGACGACGCTGGAACATCGGGAATCCAGGATTTCCGGGAATGCAGTTTGGGGATATCAACCAAGGTATGAACAATGTGCATGTTAATCCATATTTCCTTTCAAATTCGGATCATCCAAGCATGAATTTAGTAGCTACACAGTTTAATAGGGGAAATTACACTAGCTGGAGTCGAAGTATCCGAATGGCTCTAGGAGCCAAGGCCAAACTAGGTTTTATGACAGGGAGTTGTGTTAAACCTAATGAGGAGAGTGAGGATCATGAGAAATGGGTGCGTGCAGATTACATGATTCAATGTTGGTTAGTTAATTCGCTGAATAGTGAGATAGCTGAGAGTTTGACATATGCTTAATCTTCGAAAGAGCTTTGGGATGAAATCAGAGATAGGTATTATGAATCGAATGATCCGTTGATCTTTCAATTGAGAAGGGATATAAGCAATCTTAAGCAAGAGAATCTTTCAGTTGGTGCATACTTCATGAAAATGAAGAAGATATGGGAGGAAATTCAGTTACTAGACCCCCTTCCAACTTGCAATTGTGGAGGCTTAAACCAATGCTCATGTAATGTGCTCAAAAGGATAGTTGACAGGGATGAAAAGGAAAAGATTATGCAGTTTCTGTTAGGCTTGAATGATGTTTATGAACATCTCAGAGGAAATGTACTGTCAAAAGATCCTTTTCCAGGACTTCATAAGGTGTATCAAATGGATGTACAAATTGAGAGGTCAAAGGGAGTCACCTCCATTCTTTCTTCATATTCTAGCATTCTTATGGCAAATAGAGATGAGCAGTTTGAAGTAAGCGAATGCAGCCTCCAAGTTCAGATATGAGCAATACAGACAGAGTGATCAAGGTAGGAGAGACTACAAAAGGTTCAAAATGGACAGAAAATGTGATCATTGTGGGGAACGTGGACATGTTAAAGAGTACTGTTTTAAGCTGATTGGGTACCCTGAGTGGTTAGGGGACCCAAGGATGAAGAAAGGCCAAAGCAACCTGGGAAATTTGTGGCTCAGTTTGAAAGCACCCAGCCAGATAGTCCTTTTGATCATGGTTTTGAGCTAAGCCAGCCAACTCACAAACCAGACCAGGCCATTGTCAATGCTGTGTTTCAGGAGGTTTGGAAGATGATGAAGGGCAAGGCTGTGGATTCAGTGGACAGTTCAGCTAATCAAGCTATGACTCACTTTGAAGGTACCTTAAGTGTTTCCTTTCTAATTGGTGTAAACAAGGCTGAGAATGGTGTGTGGATAGTGGACTCAGGTGCCACTGACCACATTGCATTTGACAGCAATATTTTTGTTGACCTTGTTGATTTGCATACCCCTATTAGACTGGGTTTGCCTGATGGCACTTGCATCTCAGTAAAGGAAAGTGGGGTCATTTGGATCAGTGACCAACTTTGCCTTAAGGATTTTCTCTTTGTACCAAGCTTCAGACACAACTTATTTTCTGTGTCCAAGATAGCCTGTACAGAGAAGTTTTGTGTGAGTTTTGATGAAGTGTCTTGTTGGATACAGGACCCTATAACTAAGCACACTGTTGCTAAAGGAGATGAGAGTAAAGGACAATACATGCTCAGAGCATCAGGCTACAGAAGTGATGTTGTGATCAAGACCAACCATTGTTTTTCCAGTCATGTTGTTTCCAGTTGTAATAAATTGAAGAATGTTCAGTTACTTCATGCTAGACTTGGACATATGTCCTTTTCCAATTTACACCATGTGTCAGACAGTAATTGTGGTGATGTTTCAGACATGTTTTGTGATACATGCTCTATGACTAAGTCTCACAAGTTGAAATTTGATAGAAGTGACTCTTTAGCAACACTTCCTTTTTCATTGATTCATATGGACATTTGGGGTCCTTATAGAGTCCCTGCCATGTGTGGAGCTAGGTACTTTCTTACTGTCTTAGATGATCATACACGTTCTACCTGGGTATTTTTGATGCAAGATAAACAGCAAGTGCTCAGGATCATTACAGGTTTCATCAATTTGGTGGAAACTCAATTCCACACTTCAGTTCAGGTGATTAGATCAGACAATGGGGCTGAGTTTACTCAAAAAGGCTGTGTTGAACTCTTCAGCTCTCGGGGAATTTTGCATCAAAGAACTGCACCTGGGGTTCATGAGCAAAATGGAAGGGTGGAGAGAAAGCACATGCATCTAATTGAAACTGCAAGAGCTTTGAGAGTCCATGCAGGGCTGCCTATTCAGTTTTGGGGTGAATGCATACTCGGTGCCACACACATCATCAACAAGATGCCATCCTCTATCCTAAACTGGAAATCTCCTTTTGAAGTTCTATATAGAGTTGCCCCCAGATATGAACAAATGAAGGTCATAGGGTGCCTGTGTTATGCAGTTCAACCAAATGACTACAGGGATAAAATGGGAACTGTGGCTAGAAGGTGTGTTTTCATAGGATATCCAGTTGGTCAAAAGGCCTTCAAGATCTATGACCTGGATAAAAAGACTACCATCATTAGCAGGCATGTGAGATTTGTTGAGCATGTCTTTCCTTACAAACTGCACACACATAAATCCAGTACTGAATTGCAAAAGTCCTTTGATCAAGTGTTTGATGATGAGGAGAGCCTTACAATTCCTGAATACAATCATTCCTCTTCAGGCTCCTCACCTATCCTTAGTGACACCATTGACAATAATAACTTTCCCCATCAATCCTCTAGCTCCTCTGAGAATCAACTCGGTACTTCACCCTCTCCTCTTGGGCCCATTAGTGATGACAGCTCCTACACTACTACAAGCACTAGTACTGTACCCATTCCTCCCCAACATCCTCAAAGGGTCCTTAGATCTCACATCACTAGGCCCAACATGTTCCAAGAGTACATATGCTCAAATATTCCTTCCAGAGGCCAACCTGATTCTTTCTCTCAGTCTGAATCCTTTGTTGTATTCTCTACTCAGCACCTACTTCATCTGTCTCCCAACTACATTGACTCATTCATCAGTATGTGTGACACATTTGAGCCTAACTCTTTTGCTCAGGCTAAGGGAAATCCTAATTGGGAGACATCTATGGCTACTGAGCTCACTGCCTTGACCACAAATCATACTTGGCTTGTCACTCCCCTTCCTGATGGCAAGAAGGCCATTGGATGCAAATGGATTTTTAAAATCAAATACAAACCAAATGGCTCAATAGAGAGATACAAGGCCAGGTTGGTAGCTAAAGTATACAACCAAGTAAAGGACAAGGACTACAAGCAAACTTTCTCACCTGTTGCTAAACTTGCAACTGTGAGAGTGATCCTTGCTTTAGCTACTTGCAAGGGTTGGATGTTGCATCAGCTGGATGTTAATAATGCATTCTTGCATGGATTTTTGGATGAAGAGGTCTATATGAAACCTCCTCCTGGTTACACAATTCCTCCTGGTCATGTGTGCAGGTTCAAGAGATCTTTATATGGCCTTAAACAGGCCAGTCGCTAATGGAACTGTGAACTCACTAAGTTCATGATCAGACTTGGTTACACTCAATCTATTCATGACTACTCATTGTTTGTGAAGAAGAATGGCTCCTTCATGACAGTAGCCTTGGTGTATGTGGATGACATGCTCACTCTAGGAAACTCAGCCTCTGAAATCACTCACACCAAAGCAGCTCTTCACAAGGAATTTACCATCAAAGATCTTGGCACTGCTAGATACTTCCTTGGCATGGAAATTGCCAGATCTTCTTCAGGGATTCTACTCAACCAAAGGAAGTACATACTAGACATATTGAGGGATGCTCAAATGGACAACTGCAAGCCTACAGATTTCCCTATGCAGCATGGCATTAAATTGTCTGGTTCTGTTGGTGAGCCTATCTCCAATCCTGAGGATTACAGGAGACTTGTTGGCCGATTGCTTTATCTTACATTAACTCGTCCTGACATTGCCTACATAATACAACAACTCAGCCAATTCCTTCTAACACCACTCAAGCCTCACTGGCATGCTTTCATTTATCTTCTGAGATATCTCAAGAGCAGCTTTCACTTGGCACTATCATATCCTGCCTCTTCCTCACTCCAGATTAAGGCTTACAGTGATGCTGACTGGGGGAATTGCCTTGACACTTGTAATGGCCCAGAATTATGATTTCCGGGTTACGTTTCAAGGGATGAAACCCCTTGTTTGGATCTTGCAATCCAAGTACGGGTCGAGGTTTCAAACTCATTTTAAGATTAGTAGAAAGAGGGATTTCAAACCCTAAAAACATCGACGGGCCATTGGGTACCCTTAACCTGTCCTAAGACTATGTCGCGGAATCCATTTCAAACGAAAGTAAGGCGAAAGGAAAGTAAAGATACAAGTGTCACGGCAGAACCGGTCAAAACCAAATCATGAGTGTGTAGTTACCATTTTACTAAACTAGGATATTAGTCAGATTCTTTGATTCGCCAAAAGGGAACCCCGTCATATAGACATCGAGCACTCAAATCTGCAGAAAATACCTTTAAAAGAAGAACGGGGAAAAGAGTCAGATCGAGCCACTCATGCGGGACCGGCAGTCCTCGCTGAGGCCACATAGTATGTGCTATACCTAAAAAGATGCTCTAATGCAGTACGAAAATCAAACACACTAGCATGCTCCTAGTTCATAATAATGTGCAGAAATAATGTAAAGGGCCCAAGACAATGCCAAATGGCATATCCCTCTCCTACCTCCACCCCCTTCCGATAGGGCGGAGACTGGCCAGCTCGTGAATGCATTCCATCATAATCGGGTGGCACGCATGCCTAACCCGCTCCACAATAAAGCCCGCAGGCATCTCATAATATAAGGAAGTTCATGACTCGATTGACTCAGGGTACCCGATGAGGCTGGGCTACCCTATGACCCTAGCAAAGACTCTAGGACTATCACAGATAACGGCCGTTCTGTTTCAAATGCATAAAGTAAGCAGATGCTCATTCATTTAGTGCAACCTAAACACGATACTGCATGGCATGCTTTTATGCATATGCAACACCTAACATAAAATGCAACAACATGCATGAATGTCCAACCTGAGTAAGCCCCATAGGGAACTTACCTGAAGATGCAGAACAACAGGATAACACAAGCAAGGGCCCAAATGCAAGTCCAAAGCAATCCAAAAGCAATACACACCTATCATCAAACCATTTTCATAAGCTACCGGCCCATCATTCACACACATGAACTCCAAGTTCTTGACATTCTTAAAACCAATCGACGGTAAAATCATTTTACAAAACCTTTTCGATATGATCGACATCAACCAAAATCATTCTTCCAATTTCCTTCCCAAAACCAACATCATCAAGCCAAGGCAAGGATCCCGACATTAAACATTAAATTCTTAATCAACTTGCAAGTTTATACTTATTAAAATAATCCCGGCATGATGGTTTTCCAAACACAAGTCCTTAAAAGACATTTCTGAAAACTTGAAAAATCTCTTTTCTAATCCTCATAAAATACATATTCCAAATAATATCACTTTTAAAACCATTTCAAAGATCTCATAATAAAACACCTCATAATAATATAATATATAAAAATATTTTCAGAGAATATATATATATTATCACAAAACTTAGAATAACATATAGTAATAATAACCCAATAAACTAACATAACATACATACTAACAACAACAACTCTTAAAACCCAAAGCCCAAAGCCCAACTCTCTTATTCCAAATCCGAGCCCAATGAAATCTGAAGAAAGGAAGGAATAGGCCCAACTATCAACCCATCCCTTTCTCATTAATGAACCGAACCGGATTAAAAATAAAACAAATTCATTGAACCCATCTTCTTCCCCAAATCAACAGAACAGGAGGAAGAAACACTGGACAACGTCAACGGAAAACGGAAGAGAAGGGAGGAGAGATTGGCCACCGACGGAGCTCCGTTCTCGACTCGGACCACCCCCACTCCGATCGAAATCTCTCCCCGACCCCACTACACACAGAAATAACGAAGTGAAGCAAGGAGAAAGGAGGAGGAATCTCACCGAGTTTCGCCGGAAAAAGGGGGCGGTGGTTCGATTCGGCTCGATTAGACTTCTCCGGCGTCGGATACCAGTCGTATTGGCCTAGGAAAGATATAGGAGGCTCAAAGGTGCGCTTTTACATGGTTTTAAGTCGGAATAAGGAGATCGAAAGCTTACGAGGCCAAATCGGAAATCAGAGGAGCGGGTGCCTGCGGTGGTGCTCCTGGCGGCGCTCCGGGGTGGGTCTCCGGCTGCGACGACGGCGCTCCGACTGTGAGGAGTTGCGAGGGAGGTGCGGGGAGGCAGCGGCTGGGCTCGTCGGTGTGCTGCTACTGCTCGGGCGCGTCGAGGAAGGCAATGGAAACGTTGCTGCTACTGTTGGCTGAAGGAGGAAGAGGAAGAATTAAGCTAAAGGTTGCTCAGTTTCGGGGCTCGACCCTGACTCGCAAACAGGGCAACAATGGCTCTCGGCTCTCAACTTCAGTCGGAAATTGAAAGGGGAGAAGATGGCTGCTGCTATCGGGGGGAGGCAGAGAGATGGAGGAGTGGTGGTGCTTAGTCTGCGCTCAGGAGGTGCTCGACTGGTGGCTTCCGGAAAGAGAGCCAAGGGGGAGATGGTGTGGATCTGTGTTTGGGTTGTCTGCGTTTGAAATCAAGACAAGGGGGAGAGAGGTTTATGCCCTCTGAAATCAACAATAGAAGTGGGGGTCTACTACAGCTGCAGGTTTGGCGTGGAGTTTGCTGGGTTTGACTGCCCAATGTAGTAGTGAAGTGTGGGTGAAGAAGGAGGAATGGGTGTGGGTGTTTGCCCACAATTGGAAAAGAAACAAAGGGGCTAGGTTCATTTTCAGATGTGAGAGGAGGAAGATGACAAGATGGGAAAAATATAACATAAGTGGTACCATATAAAATAATATTCGGATAATAAATCCTAATACCTTTTTTCACAATCTTATTCATTCGATCAAAATAGCGCTTCAAAATTGCAAAGATATCGACAACCCAAAGTTTACTTTAAATCCCGAAGTAAAATGATATAATTATCCTTCAACGTTCAAAATCAAGTCGGAATCCGCTTAAAGGATTTCCAAATATGTGAAATTTTCGGCTTAAATCCATTTTTTTTTATTCATCATTTTTTTTATTATTATTATTTTAAAAATCCGAGGCCTTTACAACACTGGTAGATCTCTCACAGGCTATTGTATCTTTCTGGGGTCATCTCTTGTTTCATGGAAGACCAAAAAGCAGAAGGTGGTCTCCAAATCTTCCACTGAAAGTGAATACAGGGCCATGTCTACTGCAGCTGCTAAACTTGTGTGGCTTGAAGGTATTTTATTTGATCTTCATTTGCCTGTCACTCTTCAAATTCAGCTACATTGTGACAACAAGTCAGCTCAGCAACTTGCCATCAACCCTGTGTTCCATGAGAGAACCAAGCACGTCAGGATTGATTCCCATTTCATCCGAGAAATGGTTCAACAAGGCTTCATCATCACTCAACATGTGTCTTCCTCACTACAGCTTGCACACATTTTAACCAAGGTACTTGGTGCTTCCCAACACACCTTTCTTCGAGCCAAGCTTGGCCTTATGGTTCCCATGGCAAGTCCAGCTTGAGGAGGGGCTATGGTCAGTGTTCTAAAAATCGCGCCTAGGCGCTAGGCGGGACGGGACCTAGGAATTTTTAAGCCTAGGCGGACCTCTAGGCGGAAATTCGTCCAGGAACCGCCTAGTCCCGCCTAGGCGTCGCCTGGTCCCGCCTGGTCCCGCCTAGGCGCCGCCTGGTCCCGCCTAGGCGCCGCCTGGTCCCGCCTAGGCGCCGCCTGGCCCGACTAGTCCCGCCTAGGCACCGCCTAGTCCAACGATTATTCAATTTGCGCTTCTAAGCATATGATTAGTTGACTTAGGGTTTTTTTATCCCCCATGTCGGGATGCATTTTCTTTTCAATCGAACTTATAGTTTTGGATTTTAGGAGGTTTAGAATTGTTAGTCAGACATGTACTTTTGCATTTATTTACTTTCGTGTTAGTTAACTACTACAAATTTGGGGTTATGAGTGATATTATGGATTATTATTACATTATATGAATTATTGACAAGTGTTATTCGTCAAAATATAAGGAAATAATCAAGTTTGTTCTAAGTCCACCTAGACGCCGCCTAGGCACCCGCCTAACCGCCTAGGCACTAGGCGGCCACCCACCGCCTAGCAGCCGCCTAGCGCCTTTTAGAACATTGGCTAGGGTCACGTGTGGCAAGTGGCTCAAGGGCAATTAGGACATTTCATGTAAGGTTGTTACAACAACTATTTGGTTAGCTGTTTTGGCGCCAAGAACTCCAGATTCATGTTGTGTGGTTTTCGATTTATGTAAAACTCTCTCTTTTGTTCTAGCTATGAAAGCTTAATTGATGAAGCTTGATTTGTGATCTGTAATTTCGATTCCACAAATCCAAAGTAGAAAAAACATTGACGTGCTTGTAGAGATACTTGCCAGTTTGACACCCATTTTTTGTCAAATAATATCTATTTGATTGCTTTGCACCCTTTGATATGAAATTTGGTTTTCAGAATCAATAAGAAATGATGTATCTTTGGTTTGTGCATTTGATGATTGTCCTATTTTGATCATTGATCTTCATATATTGAATTACCAGAATTTCATGAAATCTTCATAGTGCCCTTTAATCCAGGATATCATGAGATTGCTTCAACGCTGCAACGTTTTTATCACTATTTTGTAATGATAAAATATCCCATTTCCAAATTTGGTTGACGTAGATGTGAATTCTTGTCTGATTGAACTGAGGACACATTATTCAGTCGAAGAGATAATGACCAATGTGGACATCAAATCCATTTCCTGGGTTGATGATATGTACCAGAAATTTGAGTCCATGTGTGCGGACAGGTTCGTACTTAAGCATGTTCAGGTGGATCAATGGAACAGGACCCCAAATTTTAAGGGTCCAATAACTCACAAAGTACCTGATATTTTGATATAAAAATTTATCTTTCTGTAATTAATGATGAAAGTCTGCAGTGACTATATTATGGGGGGGAAATGGTGGAGTGAAAAGTTGCAGAAGGTACTACCAAACAACATTGTAAAAGAAATTTTAGACATTCCTATTCCGAAATCAAATCTGCAAGATCGCCTATACTGGTGGCCAGATAGGGAAGGATGGTTTACTACAGCCAGCGCCTACAAACTGATAACAGCACAATCCTCAGCTCCGACTGATAGGAACACTTGGATTTGGAAAACTGATGTTCCCCCTAAGGTGAAGAATTTTCTATGGAAGATTGCACAAAATGGACTGCCCACGGCTGTGCGCCTATCGTGCAGGGGGTCGGCGGTCCCAACTACCTGTTCACTATGCAATACGGCACCCGAGGACGAGGCTCACCTGTTCCTGGAATGCCCTTTCATACGGAAAATATACCAACTTCCGAGTCAAGAACAAACAAGAATTACAAGATTGATCAACCAGTCCCGGGATTTCATACCCATTCTTTCTAGTCTTGGAACCAGCTTAACGACGGCCGCTCTGACTGATCTCTCCTTTGCTTGGTGGACTACCTGGTACATCAGGAACCAAAACTTGTTTCAACAAGTACCAATCCCCCAGCACCAAACCGTCGTCCATCTGGTCAGATCACACATAGATAACTGGAAGAGAACATCCGCGATCAACGTTGATGGTGATGACGATATGCATCCCTCCTCAAGAGTTTATCCAAGAAAGACCGGCAAACAATGTCCAATTAAATGGCGCAAGCCTCCGTTAAGGTGGTTCAAACTTAATTTTGATGGTTCGTCTTTAACCAATGGCGACAGTACGACAGGTATCATTATTAGGGACTGGAATGGCCGCCCCGTCACCATCGAGCACAAATTACTAGGAAAACAGCAAGCCATCATGGCAGAAGCCCTCGCCCTCAAACTGGGAATCCAGAAGGTATTACAACTTCACATTGAAAAAATCCAGGTAGAAGGTGACTGCAAAATAATTATAGACTATCTAAACAAGACGGCTAAATGTCCTTGGGAGATTGAACTAATCCTCTCCGATATTCAAGTCATGTTGTCGACTGTAAAAGAAGTAGGTTACTTTCATGTACCTCGTATGGGCAATAGAGTGGCCGATAAGGTTGCACACCTTAGCCACTCTGCCCGAGGTAATGATATTCACAACAATCTAGGTCTTATTGACCTCATCCGCAAGGATGCTGTCGGGTAGGGCTTGCCCACCCGAATTTTTTCCTAATCAAAAAAAAAAAATAAAAAAAAATTGGTGCGCGCGTGTACCTTCCAATCTCGAGTTCGATTCCCCCGACTAAGCCGTTTTTTGCAAGTTTATTTATTTTTATTTTTCACACACAGCCTGTTAATTTTTAGTTGATAATTTCCTTGCATTTTCTACATAAAAATTAAGGGCCCAGTGGGTCCTTTTAGTTTTTATTTAGCAATTTTTTTTTTATTTTTTATTTTTTATATAGATTTCAGTGGTCTACCGTGAAATTATAAATATAAACACTTTAATTTTGTAGCATTGTTTAGTGGAAATTTTTTTAAGTGAAACCCAAAACCGAGAAAGAACGCGTTGACCCCTAGGGGCCACGCGCCCCCAAATTTCCACCATCTTCAACCTCCAATCGCCATATCCTCCGCCATAGCCTTGTTTCGGACCTTCTCGTCCCTCATCGACTTCGTTTCAGGCCGATTGGTGGTCGATTGACCTCCTCCCGGTGTGTTTCGGGTTCGATTTGGGGTGGGTGTGTAACCCTAGCCTTTGAACCCTCCGCCCTTTCTCCGTCGTAGCCTTGTTGTCGGTGGTTTTGGGCTCGCCGACCGTCGATTGACATGTCGTTTCGTCTATTCGGGGCGCGTTGGCTTGGTAGCGGCGGTCGCTGGCCTCCATTGTTGCCTCTCCCGTCGAATTTGTTCTCTGCGTTTGTTGGTGCCGGCTCTGGGTCGGTGGTGTCATCGCTGCGCCGCCACCCCCTCGTCGCTGCTTCCTCCTCCTCTTCCGGCGGCGTGCCTGGTTTCCGACCGCCTTCGGCCTAGTTTCGCCGCTCGATGTGTCTCTCCTGGCTTCCTCTCTCCTTGATCCTTCGGGCCCAAGCTTCGGGTCCTTCGGGCCCAAGGTTGAGATTTTGTCCCAAAAAAAAGAAGAGAGATTGATAAATTAAAATTAGTAAGAAGCTACCCTTTTGGGTTTTATCGAGAACCCGATTCGGGTTTCTTGATATTGTCTCGAAAGGGTTTTGTGTATTACCACCCGAAAGGGTTTGAGAAAATCCCGCAAGGGCTTGTCGATATTTTTGTAGGTGACAGCTTGATGGCGTTTTGTTCGAGCAGTTTGCGGCTCTACTTCCGATGTTTTTAGGAGATCTTCTGCTTGGTTGGGGTGGCGTGGAGTTCGTCTGCACTGCCCACAGGAGTTAGAGTCCTGTTGTACTACTGGCCCGCGGTGCTACTGTTCGGTGATGCTTGGCTGCGTTCTTCGGTGACTTCCTCAGCTTTTCGGGTGTTTGGTCTTCTTGGAACGTTTGTAGTAGAGTTTATTACTGTTTGGTTCAGTACGCTTGTATTTGTATTTCTGTTTTTAGGTTGCTCTCTTAGACGATTCACCGTCTGCCGACTTCGGTCGGCCTCTCGATGAGTCATGCATGTCTGACCTTCGAATTTTTACCTAATAAAAAAATATATATATAAACACTTTGAAAATGTTTTTTTAACACTAGTTAGTATCATGTTGAATGCACGGAAATGTGTTAACACAATATTCTAAAATTATATCTATTATCTATAAAAGAAATCTATTAAAAATATGAAAAAATAATAAATTTGAATTGCAATATGAGAAGTAAATTAATAACGATTATAGTGTGCAAAAATTATAAAATAAAAATTAATTTCGATATATATAATTCATTCTACCAAAAATAATATAGATATAAATAAAATAACAAATGACATAAATAATTACAAATTTAATAATAAAAATTATAATAATTAATTAATATGATCAATTTTAAACCCTCAAAATGATTACAGGTATAGTGGGCACGGCCCTGTGTGCGGAGGTAGAAGAGACTATGTATCAGGTACCACATGTGTAGATTTTCTTTCAAAGAGAGGAGGATGTGTACTTATTCAGATTTCGTTGATGTCATGGCTCAACACCGTTGATATCAATGAATACAGGTATAGTTGGGATTTCCAAATATACCCCCCAAAGGATTGGCCATGGATTCCATTCCAGCCTTGGCCATGGAGTATATAGAGATTTTTTTTTGTAAATACCCCAAAAATCAAAAAATAATTAGGAGATTAATAGCCAAAATGTGAAACATTTGAGGGATTTAGCTAAAAACACGACTTTACCCCAAAAAAAAATTAAAAAAAAAACACAAAATACCCAAAGTCACTGTTTGTAACAGCGACTCCAGGGTTCTTCTCCAGCGTTCAATTGAACAGATGAACCAGGAGGCTCAATCTAGGGCTGTTACTTGAGCCGAGTAGCTCGAGCTCGGCTCGGGCTCGGCTCAAAAAAAGCTCGACTCGGGCTTGCTCGAATTAAATATGAGCCAAGCTTGAGCAGAATTCTGAGCTCGAGCTCGGCTCGAGTAGCTCGTATAGCTCATTTTATGGATGAAATTACAGTTCTCCCCTATGTTTTATTTAACCCCATGTAAATAAGTTTTATTTAACCCCTTGTAAATAGGGAGTATATCTCGTTTCGTAGGTGAAATTACAGTTTTGTCCCTAGGTTTTTTTAACCTCTTCTTCTAACGAGTCTGTCAGCCGTTTTGCCTTTTGGACTCCATTCACTTTGAATCACAGATCTACGTTTTGTGAGTAGCTCGAGCTCGACTCGGTTCGGCTCGAGAAAATGAGGCTCGAGCTCGAGCTCGGCTCGTTTGTAAACAAGCCGAGCTTGAACACCCACTACTCGAGCTCGTTAGCTCGTATATCAGCCCTAGCTCAATCCCGTGTAGTGGTAGAGTTAGGGACTGCTCGAACACCCCCGGAAAATTAAAAAAAAAAACAATTTTTTTTTATATTTCCAGTGTTTTTGTATAATAAAGCAATATAGTTGGTACATTGAAACAAGATGATTGAGTAGCTCAGTTGATAAGGGTAGGTGTTAGGATTGTTTGTGTTTGGATGAGAGGGGTCTCATGTGATGGTAGAAAAAAAGAGCTCGTTTAGAAAAAAAAAGGCTCGTAGTAGTGAACTCGTTTGTAGTATATCGGGTTGTAGTGGTGTAATTTTTCAGCACCCCTGGTATAATTCCTGGCACCGCCACTGATCCCGTGAAACAGTGTCAATGAGGCCATTGAACAGATGAATCAGCGTCAACGAGGCTCAATCCTGTGGATGCCGTGGTGGCTTCGGTGGTTGCCGTGAGGGCGGCGGTGGAGGCCGTGGTGGCTTCTCTTCAGAGCAATCCTTAAAGGAGGGCCAGGAGACAATTGAACGATCGGGACCTTGACGGCGGTGGATACAACCATGGCGGTGGAACGATCAGGTTACAAAAATTATTTTACTTCTAAATTAATATTAAAAAAATAAATAAAAATATATTTAGCTTCTACATACTTATGATAACATATTTGAAAAAAAAAATCTTAAAAAATCAACTTACAAAAATTATAATAATTCACAAGAGATAGAAAGATTTTTTTAAGTTGTAAAAAGATGTGAGTTTACTATATATTTTTTAAAAAAAAATATAAGTTGATTTTTTAAGATTTTTTTTTCAAATATGTTATTATAAGTATGTAGAAGCTAAATATATTTTTTTAATTTTTTTAATATTAATTTAGAAGTAAAATAATTTTGTGGGGTAGGGAGTTGGGGTAGGGGTTTGGGGTAGAGGATATGCGGCCTCTTGTATCACACTAATTCATATTCTAAGGTTACAAATTTTGCTTATATTAAAGTAGGAATCAAAAGTACTTCAGGCTTGTAAATTCAAAAACTTTCTTTGCTAGAAGGAAAAAGGGATAAAGTATAGTTTGACAGAATTTATGAATGAAAATTTATATCGAAATCAATGGGGGTGAACTTTGAGTCTGATAAGTTTCTCACTAATCTTTCTCTGTTAAGGAAAGAATGTGCTTGACATTAACCCAATTCTTGTGTTTGTGGAAAGGAATTAGTCTATTAGCTAATAAGTTTTTTTGGGAAAGAATCAGTCAATTAGATGATTAGTCTATTAGCTCAAATGGTAGAGCAATGTGTTTTACATATCGATGTGGGTTCGAATCCAACACAGACTACAAAAATCGTATATATATATATAGGGTGAGGTTAAAGTGAAAAAGGGGCTTAAGATGAAAATTTTGAAAATGATTTTTTTTTGGCTAACCGGTGCGCGGGTCTTACTTTTAAAAAAACCGAACCGGTCTGAACCGGATAAAAAGAAAGAGGGATAAGCAAAAGAAAGAAGTCCAGTAGTCCACCCGACCTTCCTCTTCCTCTTTTGCTTCTCCTTCCTTCCCGAATCCGCCTGGCTCCTACCGCCATCTCTCCGGCCTCGCTTGCCGCCGACGGCAAGTCCCGAAGCCCCGACCTCCAATCCCGAGAAGAATCTGACCTCTCTCCCCAGCAACAGCGATCGTCCGAGACTCCCGAGCGTCGAGCAGCCAGCGGTTGTGCCGACAACCTCCTTCCGAGCCACTGCCAGGCAAATAGAGCCTAGCCTCCGACCAGAACACCGACTTCCACTGTCCAATCAGCCTCTCCTCCTCTTTGTCTCCTCCATTGAATCCACAAGGTAAGTTTCTAATAAACACCCAAATTCTAGGTTTTGCTAAATTGAATGAATTTGTAGAATCTTATAATTGAAAGAGTGAAATTGAAACTTATTTAGAATGATTTGTTGTTCAAATAGATTGATTGAGAGTTTTTTTACTTGGATTTGAGATAATCGAACTCAAAATTAGCATCTCTGTTGCTACTGTGGTGTCCTGCTCTTCCATTTCATTTTGTTTCGGTTTATTTTTAGATCCTAATGTATATTTGGTCATAGTATTTTGGGGAAGGTGATTGTTGTATCTTCTTTGCTATTTAAGACTCTAAATTATGCATCTTCTAGTCCTGGATACTGATTTCTATATTGTTTACTTGTTCGGTAGCTGTTCTATCACCATTAGGTTGATAATATTATCCTTTAAAGGTGAAATAATCTACTTAAATTTTCTGATTTGAAGATGCTACTTTATCTTATAACAGATCAAAATGGAACAAGTTTTGGCTGATAGAGATAGTGAGGATAAAATTGATTATGTCATTGCTGATCTTGAAGATAGAAGGGTATGTATTAACCCAGAATGTCTGATAATGGTTCAAGTTTTGGCTGATAGAGATAGCGAGGATAAAATTGATTATGTCATTAGGGTTTTCTCCTCTCAATTTTTTTTGTGATCTACATTCATATACTTAGAAAAAGGAAATGACCCTAGATGATGTTAAGTAGCACAGATTAGTAGGATTGGCTGATGTTTTGAGAGGTCAGTCTGTTCCATTTGAACCTTCATTCCCAGCGTGGAATCTCAACACCAAGTTGAATTGAATCCCTAGATAACCAACTTCCAACAAATTCCATGGGCTCCCCAAAACTCTCAGATACCATGTGTTTCTCTAAGGTATAAAGATTTGATCTTTGTCTCTTACTCTTTACACTTACTGGGATTCCATGTTTTGTTTTGCAAGGGATGTTTCCCTTCAAAACCCACTTTTTTCCTTTTTGTGCCTTAATTTTCAATTATGTGCAAAATTCCCACAACTAAGCATTCATTCGCAACTCTTTTTTTTCGGTTGATCAGGCAAACAGGTAGCCTTTTTGTTGTTGTTGTTGTGCTGTCCTAAAATTGTCAAGACAGGGAGGAGTCCTTTCACATTTCACAGCCATGGCTACCAAGATGAAAGGCATCTACAAAGGCATCAAATGCATTTTCCATCTCTTTGGTAATTCGGCCTCCCACTTGTGATTTTATCATGTCTAGTTCTGAGAGAGATAGATAGAGAGAGAGAGAGAGAGAGAGAGAGAGAGAGAGAGAGAGAGAGAGAGAGAGAGAGAGAGAGAGAGAGAGAGAGATTGAAATTGGGTTACCAAAAGATGTAAAGCACGTATCACACATCGGTTTGGACAGCTGATCAGATGGCAGCGCACCTTGCTTGGTAAATCAGATATCACTACCTTAGGTTTGTGAAACTCCATTTTCTGTTATTAGGTATCTGCTGAATTGAGATCAAAATCATGGGTTTGTGATCAAATATTGTATATGGCAGATGACATTGCATTTCAAGCATATTCCTGATTCGGCATCGTCGGTTGCTACCTTTTATTTTCCTAGTTTCTGCGGCTTATATTTAATAATATGTTGCTATCTTTAATTTTAGTAGGATCAGTAGAATGTTTATGATGTATGGATATGTATATGTTTATTGCAGTATAGTTATGGTTATGGTTATGAACATCTTATTAAGACTGATCATATAATTGGAAATTTGTTTATTAATGGATTCTGGTGGGGAGGGCCACGGATATATATATTTTTTCTTGAAAATAGAGTAACTTTTGAGCCTGAACCTATTCATATCCGGGCTAAAAGTCTGTTTTTTTTTTTAAAAAAAAATTGACATAATGTCCCAGATCTAATACATTCGGGCTATATACCAATACAAATAGCCCGGGCGTAAAGCTGACATCCGGGTCATGACAAGATGAGATTTAAAAGCCTGTTAGCTCAATTGGTAGAGCGATGTGCGGAAGCACAAACATGTGGGTTCGAATCCCACATAGGTTACATAATAGACAAGAACACAACAATAGCAAATTGTTAATCACGCACATTATAATCTTAAATATGCACTTTTTAACCTAAATCATGAACTTTTTAATCTTAATTATGCACTTTAATTTGAAATTGTTATACGGAAAAAAATCGAATTCAACTCACATCTTTCTGCATAAACTATGTCAGAGTTCTCTGAAAAGTAAAAGAGCAAAATTAACACATCGATTTCAAAACCCCATTGCGTGTCTCATTCATGCACTTCATGATCTTATTTTTGCAATTTATCTTTTTATCTTTGCACTTTATCATTTTATTCATGCACTTCATAATCTTAATTGTGCACTTCATAATCTTATTCATGCACTTTATATTATTATTCTTAAACTTTATAATTCCATTATTGCACTTTATCATTTTATTCATGCACTGTATAATCTTAATTGTGCACTTCATAATCTTATTCTTGCATTTGATCATTTTAATTATGCACTTTATACAGTGGCGGATCTAATGTTCCAAAGCTAGGTGAGCGAAAATATTCATGGTAAAGACACAATTTTACAGGCCAAAAATTCAATTAAGGAAACCATACCCCCAAACCGGTAACAACTTGTTTGAGTTTTTTTTATAACTCTTAATTGATTAAACTAATCTAGCAAACTATAAAAAAAATCTATCAATTTTAAGATTTTGAAAACAAAAAATTATAAATGCAATTCATAGGAGTCGAAAGAACAATAGTGGAAAGAAAGTGCAATATATCTCTTCACCGAACTATCATGTTCTATGTCCATCTTTTGAGTTTTGGTTAAAAAATAAACTGAGATTATAATTATTTATGCCAAGCAAGATTATTATTTTTTAACTTAATTCAAAATTTTCTACCCAGCGGCAGCTGGGTTTGCTTGCACTGAGATCCGCCTCTGACTTTATAATCTTAAATGTGCACTTCATAATATTATTCATGCACTTCATATTATTATTCTCGCACTTTGTAATTTGCTGGGCTGCATAGATATCTCCTTGATGCATAAGTCAAAATTCATAATCTTGACTATACACGTTATATCTTATTCTTGCACTTTATAATCTTAATTATGCATTTCATAATATTATTCATACACTTCATAGTATTATTCTTACACTTCATGCCCTCATTTTATTCTTGCACTTTATTATTTTATTTATGCACTTTATAGTCCTAATCGTGCACTTCATAATCTTATTCATGCACAATTCCTATTAATATTCTTGCACTTTATCATTTTATTTATGCATTTTATAATCTTAATTGTGCACTTTACAATTATATTCATGCACTTCATATTATTATGCATACACCATTTTACTCTTGCACTTTATTATTTTAATTGCACAACATAATATTATATTTGCACAACTTAAAGTTATACTTGCACAACATAATATTAACCGTACACTTTATAATTTTATTTGTGTCCTTTATAATATTAATTGTGCACTGTGTAATGTTAACTGTGCATTTTAAACTATTAATTGTGCACTTTAGGTCTCCGCGTCATTTATCCTGAATGAAAGGAACCAATATGTGCATATACAAGTGAGAGATGAATTCAGTTATACTCCATCCGTCTCGCAATACTTGTTGTTTTAGAGTAGTTTTAAGATAGATTCATAAGGAATATAAGCAAAAGAAAATAAATTTAATTAAATGAACTCATATCAAGAAAAGTGTAAGACCAAAGAGGCATTTGGGTGTTTGATTTGCTAGGACAGCATCCTAGGAGAAGTGGAAGACCAAATTGAACAGATTCCCACCACCTTAAAACACACAAAATACAAAAATCTGCTCCTCACAAATCACCACAACTGCCATGCGTCATTATGAGAAGTCCACCAAATATATGCACAATAAGAAAGCTTTTTGGAGTTTCCATAGAGATGGAAGCTGAGTATCCCATGAGCTCGGATGGAAGACATTAGGTGGGGAGATCGATATATGGCCGCAGATGGGGTCTTGACTTCTCCTCCTCATAGGCGGCCTCAGGGCTTTAGTAAAGCATTTGCGCAGAATGACCTGATTTGCGCTATGGTCATCCATCGACACCAGTTCCTCCTAACAGCCCTTGTTCTTTTGGCTTTCTTGTGCTCTGTATACCTTTATTTTGCAGTCACACTAGGGGATACCGAATCCTGCTTCGACCTGGCTGGTACCGATCGGGAGCTATGTCGTCTAAAACATGGACAAGAATCCTTGACGGTTGGGAAACTGAAATTTCTCTATGCATATATCAGGTACAAGGAAAATCCAGGTGACTGCAAATACATATATACAAGTTTTGCACACATTTAATTGGTTTTCTACATACGGGAAATCATTTTGTAACTACAATATTCATTATTCAATATAACTAGTGCCATGGTGGCAAATCACAATTTGTGGTATTTAAACTATTTAAGCTTATAAATGCTTCAGTTTCAGTTCAATGTTGCAAACGAAAACTTCCTAAACAATTGATATGCTAATAAACATACAAATCAAGGTCAATTTTACCTGCTATGTGGTTTCATTCTCCATTTCATCCTTCTCCGTCTCCTCCATTGTCTCCGCCTTTTCTTTCATTTTCACTACCTTATCACTCTCCATTTTCTTAATTCACATCAACACAGAAAATTAATCACCACAACATAGAAATCAAAATCAGTATCAAACTTAAACCAAGAGAAACAAGTACAGCAGCACAAAATCAAGAATCGGATTAACTAGAAACATTATCCCTGGCTACATTAATCCAATTGCACAGTGATTCAAATAACTAGTACTGCCAATTAACTCCAGGACATAATAAACACTACACGGAAGCACTATCCAGATCAAAGTAACAAAGTAGATATAATTACGTTGAATTCAGACCTAGAGTTGAAAGAGCTCAATTCGGATACAAAGAGGAACACGTTTAGGTGTTCATGGAAACTCGTAGAAGAATCTACAGAGTTGTCAATCAGTAAGAGCAGCCAGATTTAAACAACTAATATAATCATAGATATAGCAATAGGAATTAAAGGAGCAGTTCGTTAAGCTAGGCACAACTCTATAGTGGGGCATGCTGACATCATTCTCAAGACAACAAAACCAACAGTGGTAACTACTACTATGCAAAATAGTTTCAAAGCAAATATAAAGAGATAGAACCATGCAACAATGGTAACTACTACAATTTAGTACCCTTTATCACAAAACTCTAGTAGGTAAATTTAGAATAACAGCAAACTGTAGGGGGTTTCACATGGAGAGCAATGATTAGGGATACCTAGTATAAACTGAATCTTTTCTGAGAAAATGCAACATGAAAAAGCTTAGAACCATAGGATCGGGGAAGCTCTAATCAACTTCAGGTTGGCAGATAGGGATGTGAGGATACTCTAATTGTAAGACAGATAATCATACATAAAATAGTAGGCCGTGAAGTTTTTCTAAGCCTAATCTAACAATGAGTAGATAGTGTAATGTTCTAAAAGGAAGTAGATTGGGTGTTGACTACAAACAAAGACTCATCAAGCTTTCCAGGCAAGATGGAGACACATTACTAGCACACTAATCCTCAAATACTACAAGTATTGCAATCAGAAAATATTGGAAATGCTCAAAAGTCAAATCTAATCCCGAGAACCCCAAAAGCCAACAACATGAAATGTTCAAAGCAGAAAAATTCGAATAAAACAATAACGGATCGGCCAGTGACACCCGAAATCAAACAATATTCACACTAGAGATCTCACATCAATCCATCGAAGAAACCCTAGAATCGCCGGAATTCTAAATCCGACACCAAAAACCTAAATCAATCCCTAATCCTCACACACTAGACCAATAGATACACAGGTGGCCAGAAATAAATACAATGGTGGAGATGAATAAGAGGAGGCATCGGAGGGGTTTTCGATGTCGTCAACATGAGGAAGGAGGGAAGGAAAGAGGGTGCGCGTACCTGTGCGGCGGCGAAGAGAGAGAGAGAGAGAGAGAGAGAGAGAGAGAGAGAGAGAGAGAGAGAGAGAGCAAAGTCGAAGCGCGGGGAGACCTGAAGCATCACCGACGCCGTCGACTAGGAGAGATCTCAAAGAGAGAGATCAGAGTGACGGACTGCAATGACAAGATGAGAGGGAGGAAGAGAGATGGACGAACGAGGAATCCTTGAAACGGGATGGGCAAAACGCATAGTATTATAAGGCCATTTTCACTTAAAGCCATATTTTCACTTTAAGCCCCATTTTTATTTGAACCTTTACCTATATATATATGCTACATGTGCATTTAACTAAATAAATCCAACTTGGACATGGTCTTAAATTACTTAAATGGTTCATGGATTCAATTCAATAAGCCTACGTGGGATTCGAACCTGTAAGATCCCAATATTGATGTAAAGTCCCCTTGAGAGTTTCAATTCATCGATAAACACACACACACACACACACATATATATTACAAAGGTAATGGGCCTTAACGGGCTTTTAGCCCACTATACATGAGGAGACCTATGTAATCTATCAAACCCCTGCAGTCGAAACGGGAGGGGTCCGTACAGTGAGACTGAAAAGAAAATCAATAAACAATTGTCTAGGTAAGCCCTTGATGAATATATTAGCGTACTGATAAGAGGACGGGACATGTAGAACGCGGACATGTCCAATGGCAACCTTGTCCCTGACGAAGTGGAGATCAAGCTCAATGTGCTTCGTGCGTTGATGCTGGACTGGGTTGCTAGCTAGGTAGACGGCGGAGACGTTGTCAGTGTAGACCAGAGTGGCCTTCTGAAGGGGGCAACGGAGCTTAAGCAAGAGATTACGGAGCTAAGAGCACTCTGAGACAACGTTGGCAACATCCCTGTATTCAGCCTCAGCGCTGGAGCGAGATACGACGGACTGACGCTTGGCTGACCATGACAAAAGGGTGTCGTTGAGGAAGACACAGTAACCAGACGTGGAGCGACGTGTATCCGGACAACCACCCCAATCCGCATCAGTGTAAGCAACAAGGTCAAGCTTCGAGGAAGGAGTGATCGTGGTGCCGAGCTCGAGAGTGCCGCTGATGTACCGAATGATCCGCTTCAATGCCTTGAAGTGAGGCTCCCTTGGTGCATGCATTAACAAGCAAACTTGCTGAACGGCGTAACTGATATCTGGCCGGGTGAAAGTGAGATACTGAAGAGCACCAACGAGGCTCTTGTACAATGTCGGATCATCAACCAAAGGACCAGAATGAGCACTGAGCTTGTTGGATGTATCGACAGGGGTGGCGACTGGATTGCAGTTGACCATCTTACCCCGAGCAACAATCTCAACAGCATACTTTATCTGTGAGAGAAACAGGCCAGACGCATGACGCTGAACAGCAACTCTCAAGAAGTAAGACAACTGACCCAGATCAAACATGGCGAATTCCGCACTCAATTGCAAAATAATGGTCGTCCGAAGAGCATCAGAAGAGGCGGTGAGAATGATGTCGTCGACATATAGCAGGAGAAATGTCAAGTCTGAGCCTCTGCGATAGATAAACAGAGACGTATCCGAACGGCTGCCAGTGAAACCCAAACGGAGCAGATGAGAGGCAAAACGCTGGAACCAAGCCCGCGGAGCCTGTTTCAGACCATACAGAGAGCGCTTGACGGCTTGAGGAGACAGACATGTTTCGGACGCTCAACATCAGCAAACCCCGACGGCTGAAACATGTAGACCATCTCATTCAGATGGCCATGTATAAAGGCGTTCTTGACATCTAACTGATGGATGGCCCAGTTGCGCGATAGAGCTAGACTCAAGACCACTCGGATAGTGGCAGGCTTGACCATAGGGCTGAACGTCTCATCACAATCAATACCTGCCTGTTGAGACCTACTGTTGACCACAAGACGGGCTTTGTAGCGCTCCAACGTCCCATCAGAGCGGAACTTGTGACGAAAGAGCCACATACAGCGGATGAAGTTCGCCTCAGGAGGGCGAGGGACCAGAACCCAAGTACCATTCTTCGTAAGGGCCCTGTATTCGTCTAGCATAGCCGCCTGCCAATTCGGGTCGAGGAGGGCTGTTTTGTGGGAGGTGGGAATGGGGGAGAGATAGGGCGGGGGGGAGGCAGAGGTTGATTGGGAGTCGGGGGGAGAGGGAAGGACGGGGGCGAAGCCTGGGGGAGGAGCGGCGGGCGCAGCATGCCTTGTTGCGGCCGCCGCCAGTAGGTGAAACGAGGGATGGGGGTGGGGTTGTGATTGGCTTCGGCCGCGGCAGGGCTGCTTGGCGAGTGTTAGGTGTTGCTAAGTCATGGGTTTGGATGGCGGGGCGATGTTCGGTGGTTATGGAGACGATCTGACGAGGTCGGAAGACACCGGAGACGCTGCGGGTGTGTGATCTGGTGGTAGGGGGTGGTGGTGGTGGGAGAGGGGGAGAGGCAAGAGCACCTGGAGAGCTCTAGGGAAACAGAAAGTGAGGGAATGATGACTCTGACTGAGACACAAGAGGTGTGGAAGACGGGAGAGGATGAGAAGAAAAGGGAAAACGAGACTCATCAAACGTGACATGACGTGACACAATAAGCTTATGGGTCTTGATATCGAGGAAAAGATAACCGCGATGATCAGACGGATAGCCTAGGAAGACACATGGAGTGGAGCGCGGGCGAAGCTTGTGTGGGGTTGTGGAGGACTGGTTTGGGAAACACAAGCACCCGAAGGTGCGAAGATGATCATACCTAGGCTCGGCGTAATAAAGTGTCTGAGCTGGCGAGCGATGGTGTAGGGTAGTGGAAGGGAGAATGTTTAGGAGATAACATGTGGTGGATAAGGCATGAGGCCAATAGGGAAGGGGAATAGATGCGTGGAAGAGGAGAGAGCGCATCATGTTGGTAATGGTTCTGATGATTCTTTATGCCTTGCCATTCTGCTGAGAAGTATAAGGGCAAGACAAGCGATAGGAGATCCCGTTTGCGGCAAAGAAGGAGTGAAAGTCTTTGTTGTCAAATTCACGGCTATTGTCACATTGGAAACATTTGATGGATATGTGAAACTGTGTTTTGATGTAGGTATGGAATCTGGCAAAGACAGGAAACACTTGGGACTTGAAATGCAACGGGAAGACCCATAAGTAAAGAGTGTAATCATCAAGAAACAAGAGGTAGTACTTGTGACCCTCCTTGCTAGGCACGGGAGAGGTCCAAATGTCGTTGTGAATGATATCAAAGGGAGCAAGGGTAGAGGTCAAAGACCGTTGGAACGGCAGTCTGGCATGTTTGCCTAGTTGGCAGGAAGAGCATAAACCAGAGCGTGGGTCTTTAGGATAGGTGACAAAGCTCTGGGAACGGAGGACATCTAGAATGGCAGCACTGGGATGGACCAGACGTGCATGCCACAAGCTGGACGACGGTGCCGAGAGGGCGACCGGGCACGACTGACTGGACGCGGGAGGTGGTGTGATAGGGTAGAGCTCCCCGGTGCTATTACATCTCATGCGAGTAACCCCCGTAGTAAGATCGTTAACAGAGAAACCATAGGGATCAAACGTAAGGGAAACGTTGTTGTCAGTAGTGAACCGACGGACAGAGAGAAGGTTTTTGACAAGCTTTGGGGCAATGAGGACATCATTGAGGTGTAGTGGGTGGGTTGGAGTCTGTAATTTGGCGTGGCCAATCCCCGAAGTAGCAAGACGACCACCATTGCCAACGATAATAGAGTGGGCAGAGCCCTTAAAAGAAATAGATGAGAGGTTACCTGAGGAATTCATCATGTGGGAGGTGGCACCGGTGTCCATGTACCAAGAAGAGTCTGAAGATGTCAGCTGCGTAGAGGAGAAGGCGTGATGCAGAGCTGGCGGAACATAGCCTGGGTCAGGCGATGTCAAAGAGGCCTGAGGACCGGCATGTCGAGGGGTAGGATATCCAGAGTATCGGTGCATAATTTTTTTTTTTGGAATTAATACTGCTAATCAGGGGGGGAGATGCTAATTGGAACTGGAAATTGGAATTGCTAATTAGGGGATGGTTCACGGTTTTGCAAGAAAAGCAAGAGGGGGCTTCGGTGTTCCAACTATCAGAGGCTGGGAAGGGACAGCGATGGCGGTTGGGTATGTAGCGAGGCTCGTCGGCGGCGGATCCGGGCTCTGGGTGGCCGGAGGGACTCGGATCTAGGGTGGCGGCGGTCGGCGAGGGCTGCCGTTGGGTTCTGCGAGAGAGGGGAGAGGATAGCGAAAGTGGATCGGTGGTGTGGGTGGCCGGAGGGACTCGGATCTGGGGTGGCAGCGGTCGGCGAGGGATGCCGTTGGGTTCTGCGAGTGGGGGGAGAGGACAGCGAGAGTGGTTTGCTCGGAACTGGGCTCGAGAACGGCGCTGTGTGGGCGGTGGGCTCGTCTAGTGGCCGGCAGGAGGGATTGCGAGAGCGAGCAGGGAAGAGAGAGGCTGGCGGTATTAGGAGGAGAGGTGAGGCGGGATGATCAAATTAGGGTTCCGTGAGGAAGAAAAGGCTGTGATACCATGTAAGATCCCAAGATTGATGTAAAGTTCCCTTGAGGGTTTCCATTCATTGAAAAACATATATATATAGGTTACAAAGGTATTGGGCCTTAACGGACTTTTAGCCCACTATACATGAGGAGACCTATGTAATCTATCAGAACCCACTTCTTTGTGCATGAGCACATTGCTCTCCCATTTAAGCTAATAGGCTAAAGATGTCTGATGACTAAAATCAAACGAATGTTGCAACAACTTAATGTTTATGATCATATTATCTTCTTAAGCAGCAACTCAACCTTAACACATAATATTCAAGCATCAGAAGCTATGGAACATGTAACAAATAAGTTCAACAGCTGCATCACATCTACTTGTGTAAAGCGAGGCAGTTAGAATGCACGTAAATAACTATTATCACTGTCAATATGGAAGAAATTATATGTGTTTTCTGTGAAAGGGAGAGCGGAAAATTACCTTTCCCCTTGTGAGCTGCCCAGATATCATAATAAAAACACGGGTCAACTACCAACAACAACAGCCAACATAGAAAAGTATGTAATGAATATGCTTAATGTACTTACTAATCAAAGATAAGAGGCTAAAGTAAAAGGTGAAATAAGATACAGAGGAACCAGAAATTACAAAAATAAATAAGCATTAGGTTCTATAATCTAGAAAGCCCACACTAACAGGAATAGTAATCACACAGTGCCATTAGCCAAACTATACATAGAGACGAAACTCATCAATAACCAAATGAACTAAAAACAAGACTAAATTCAAGAATTTTGATTCTAGAAGATACCACTAAAAGTAATAGACCAAAGAGATTCATAATCTGTATTTTTTTTCCATGCAGCCAAAGGGGATGATGGATGGAAGTAGAGCTGTCACATTATTGTTGTTCAAGAGCCAAATGACATAATCAACCATGTAGACAATATGAGCTTCCCATTCAAATGCAAAGAAGCAGTGATAATGTTAAAATTATGGAAGAACAAGAAGCTACCTCAAGCGAGAAAAATTCCCTCAATGGCCCACCAATGCCACACCCAACATCTAACACCTAGGTATCAATGTGCAAACACTCCATGAAAAATTATAGGAAGCTTCAAAATGCACCAGAGAAAATAATTTGATCCAATGTCAAGCGGAAAGAGACCTTTTGCCCAGGTTTTACCCCTAGTTGTAAAGCAAGGAACTGCTCATGGCGCTTAATACTCTCCTGGAGAGTTTCATTCTTCCATCCAGAATCAAAATCACAACTAGAAATAAAACCTCTTCTTTAAGCTTAATAGAAATAAAACCTTGGAGCAAAGTGGAAAGACTCTCCCCATCCGAATTCATAAAAGCTTGTAACACATCTACGATTGAGCAAGCCAAATTGCACATGTAACCCAATCCAAAAACAAAATCTCCATAAATCCAAAAACTGTTTTTCTGTCATAAAACCAAAAAAATTATTATGAAAATCATAAACACCCTTATATCTCACTGTCTTTGTGGTCGTGAGATCAGCTACAAGTTAGGAAAAATGAAAGCTAGTGTGCAGGAAGACATCATTGTTGTTGTTGGTGATAAGAGGGCGATCTGTATGAGTATGACAACAATGGGTACTGTCATGACAGCAAAGAAAACCCCAATTCAAAACCCAATTCCAAGAGCATCCATCTACAATCCCAATTCCAAGATTCTCCATCTACAATCTCAATTTATCGAGACAAATCCCCAAACCCCAAAATCCCAAAATCCCTAAATCAACTCCAAATCAAAAAAACTTCAGACAGGTACTGAGAACTAACCCTCGGGGTAGTCGAAAGCTCGCAATCGCCTTCGAGCAGCAGCAGCGTTGTCCTTCGTCCTCTCTCCGACATGGCAGGCAACCTTCTTGCTCTCTCTCTCGCGCGCGCGGGGGCTCGCTTTCTTTCTCTCTTCGCTTTCTTTCTGTTCTCATGTTTCTTTCTTTCTTTTTTAATTTCAAAAAGTAACGTAGTTCACACACCTCTGTTAAATTGAACCCCTAGGGGCGCGACGCGAAAACTAACCAAACCTCAAGGGCACCACACGAAATATGTAAAAGAGTTGTATACCCCGCGAAAATTGCAATCCCACAAGGGTACCCCGGGAAATTTCCGTTTTTTTAATTATTTTAACAATAAATTGATTTTTTTTTAAAGTAAGTAAGCCGTTGTTTGGAACATCGACTTACATATTATATTATTTTAAAAAAAACTTGGAGTAAAGTCGTTGTTTGAAATAACGACTTTACCCTAATTTGGCTAAATCGCTAAATACTTTCAGATTTTGACCATTTTGCAAAAAAAAATTCTGATTTTTTGCTAATTCGAAAAAAAAATTCGTATATAGAAGCTATACAGCATAGCTTTATTTCTGAGAGATTTTTTTTTATGGTTTGGGGTAGGCCGGATACAAGAGCCGAGTAGCTCGGGATCGCTCGAAGGTATATACGAGCCGAGTTCAAGCCTATTCATGAGCTCGAGCTCGAGTAGCTCGCGAGCTCAAAGACCCCTAAATCCCTAGGTATAAAACCTAACTCCCTCGGCCTAAACCCAGCCGCTCTACCTCTCCCATCCTTTTTTGTAGGAACGCTCCCATCTACTCGAAAGTGAAAACCCCTAATCTCTCTTACTCTCCCTGTCTCTTATCGTTTCTCGCTCGCCGCCTCTGATCTCAATCGTCGTTCGTCATCCTCGGATTTGAGTGGCCCTCCGTCGCGGCGTCGCCCCTCATCTTCCCCCCATCGCCCGTCGCTCGTCGTCTTCCTCAGATCTAGGTCTCGCCATTGCTCGCTTCCGTAGATCCAGGTCTCTTCCGTCGTATGTCCTCTCATGCTTACTCTCTCATCATCTCTTGCTCGTCGCCTGCAATCTCAGTCGCCTCTCGCCCTCTCATCTTCCTTAGACCTGGCCTCTGGGTCGCCCTCCGTCACTCGCTTCGTCTCTCATCCTAAGATATGATAGCTTCAGGATGTTTTTCACCTGCTTTTCTTTAAATTTGTTGTTGTTTAGGCTTCGATTCCTTTTTGTGTGATTGATTGTTGTTTGTTTCATCTGTTTTGTCTGTAAATTTGTTCCTCTCTCGTCCTTTTTGTTTCATCTGTTTCGTCCTTTCTGTCCTTCTCTCGTTTGTAAATTTGTTCATCTCTCGTCCTTTTTGTTTCATCTGTAAAATTTGTTCATCTCCCGTCGATTCCTTTTTATGTGAGTGTGACTACTGCATTCGAACCCTAACGAGCTCAGTGAGCCCGAGTTCGAGCTCATACCGAGCCCAGTCGAGCTTATCGAGCTCGTGTTCGGGCTCGGTGACAACCGAGCTCGAGTTCTACACCCTGCTCGCAAGCCGAGCTTGAGAACATGTATATACTCGAATAAAAATTGAGCTCGAGCTTGAACATCAAGTACTCGAGCTCGTAGGCTCGTATATCAGGCCTAGTTTAGGGATTTCTAGCAAGATCATCTAGGTTTTTATGCCCCCTCTATCTGGTGGTTGATCGTGTTTCCTTTTTCGTTTGCTGCGAAGCATAATTTAGTGCAGTAATTATGTAATCGGTAAACTGAAAGTTACCATATTTTAATTGGCAGGTTTTATTGGATTCTATTGCATTTTCATTATAATGTAATTATTTTACCTCGTTTTAGGTGTCCGTTTGGTTGTAAAAAAAATCGCGTAAAAACCGAGGTAAAACCGTAATATAACCAAATAATCACATAAATCGAGATAAAATAAATGCATTTTAATTAATATATCATGGAATCCAGAAATATCATAATTTAATCGCCTTAAAATTTTCGTTAATCAAACACCGCCTTATCATTTTGCATTATAATGATAATGCATTAGGAATCCAAACACACCCTTAGTGTTGTAGCTGTTAATTTATTATGTCCTGCAGAGTGTAGACTTCATTTCTTTTTTGGCAAAATGGTCATAGATAGACCAATTTTTTTGCCAAACTTGCAAAAATAGCACAAGGGTGGGAAAATTTGCAAAAATAGACCCTCTTCCATTTTTTTTGCACAAAAGTGCCCGTCACCACACCCCTTGTAGCCGGTTTTGGGCGGGAAAAGAAAAGGAGGAAAACAAAAAAAAAATGGTGACTTGACAGGGCATTTAATGCCGCCCGGGGGCTACCATCACCACACCCTCTCTCTCTCTCCAACCGGCACTCCATCTCTCCATTTCAAAAAAAACCCGTTCGAAAAGGGGAGGAAGAAGAGACGCCGGCCACCACACCTCACCACTGCGACGATCGCCGGCCGGGAACTGTCGGAGAAGAGAAGAACGCTTTCCGGAAACTTTAAATGTACGCCCCCTTTCCATTTCACTTGGGTTGTCCGTTTTCTTCGAATCAGGAGTGTGGGGTGGGTGGTTGAAGGAACCTACTATGGTGGTAAGGGATTGAATGTCAAAGGTGGATTGATTGATGGGTTGTGGAGGGGTGACAATGGTGGTTGCGATTGAAGAAAGAGGAGGGCGTTTTTGGGGTATGGATAGGGCAAACCGGCGGTTAGGGTTTAGGAAGGCCGAAGAGGATGGCAATGGTGGGAGTCGAAATTGAGAATGGAGAAGATTAGGGGGCTGATTGAAGAAAAAGGATTGAGGTTTTACATGTGTTTAATTTCAAAATCTGGTGTGCGAAAGAGAAAGGGGGTAACATGGGTGTGGAATTTGGGTGACAGGGGCTTAGAATCTGAAAGTGGAATTGGGTGACATTGGGTGTGGAGTTCGATTGGTATTAGATATGGTAAACGTATTTTCATTAGTTTGAAATTGAGATTTCGAGATTTGATGTGGAATGTATGGCATCATGGATTTAGGAAATGTCTGACATTGGTGACATGGGTTTAGAAACTATGTGACATGGAATATCAAATATCTGGAAAACTGATTGTTGCTCTTAAACTGCAGGAGACAAATGGTTCGGACTAAAAATGCAAAGAGTGACAAACAGCGGGAGCCCCGTTATTGTGTCCCGGAAGATAAGCACTTCCGGTCACGGGTAAACCAAGGGTCGAGGTTGTCGATGTTTGCCAACATCGACAACCACGTCGACCCCTACGATTGGGATAAGCTGCTGGACAACCAGTTTTGCGGGATCATCCAGCTGGCGAATCGGTGCCAATTCTCGTCCCAAATAGTGGATTACGCACTACAACGTCAAGTGGTGACGAATAAGCGGTGAGAGACCTGGTATTTGATTCAGGGGAAGCTGCGGCATTTCTCGTTGAAGGAGTTTGCCATTGTCACGGGGCTCCAATGTGGCCGAGTGAAGCGGATGGTGATGGAGGAGGACAACAAAGCTCTGAATGACTTCTTTGAAACAGAGAGCATGAAGGTGGGCGAGCTTGAGTTCGCCTTGAATAGCTGTCTGCTGAAAGAGCCGAGCGCAAGGAAGAGATTCAAGCTCGTTCTCTTCTTCATCGTGGAGGCAGTGTTGTTGGGAGGGGAAAAGAGGAAGCCTTTGCGGGGGTGGATTGTCATGATTGTGGAGAATGTCGAACGCTTCCTGGCATACCCATGGGGGAGGCTTGTTTACGAGACCACACACAACTCGCTCTCCGGTGCCGTTGAGCGTCGGTTGGCTGACTTGAAGCCCGATCCTAAGAGCAACGACCGCTTTGGATACGAGTTGATGGGATATCTGATGGCCTTCCAGGTAACCTTATCTACCACCCTCATGCTACTTTACTCCATTCTGCGGTGTAGGTTTATAAATGGATTGCGGATGGCTTGCAGATTTGGCTATATGAATCCATTCCGGACGTCGGCGCCGTGTTTGCAACAAAGTTGTCCCAGAAGTCGATCCCTCGGTGCACGAGGTGGTACGCCAACGAAGACAACCTTTCGTATGGCAGCATTGTCAAACGCATGGACCCGGAGGGGGAGCAAGTCATCACGGTTACTTAGATTGGCGATCTCTGAAATCCAGGAGTAGCTCATTCACAGGTGAGCATCTCCGACAAATCTTCTTCGCTTTTCCGGAAACTTATAACTTGATCACTTGTCGATCATCGAAGAATCTCTTACTAGGCCATGTCCACTACTTTACCTGCCGAGAAAGGTTCGGATGTTCTCTTGGTTCTCTACGACTGTCGAGCCTTCAACTGAATTCCACTTCTCTCTGCACCAACTTTACTGGCGAGTTCCCAATTGATTTGCTCCTTTGTTTAATTTTTCATTACTGTAATTAGATTATGTACTAATTCAGTTTTCGCATCTTGGTCGTTTGTTCAATTTTTATCATGATTCCAGTGCTTTGACGTGTATCTTTTATGTTTAACCATTGTGACAATGCTTGATTGTTGCAGAGCAAAAAGAAGGGTGGTGAGTTATTCAACAATCTCCACTATGGAGTATTTGGCCTTGGCAACAGGAAGTAAGGTATGTTCTGTGCTAGAAATTCATTCAAAGTCAGTACTTACAAAAAGGTCTCCTGTTTGTGCTTGAGTTCTAATTTTTCATGTTGTTGTTGATGAAAAACATGTTGTAAAAGAGGTGGATGATATTCTGATTTCGCTTTCTGGATGCTTAATTCATTCAATCTGTGTCTTCAGTACATCACTTGGGACTTGAATTGAGATCAACTATACTGAATTTCATTTTCCATGTTTGGTTTTGTATCTGCCTGAATTCATGTTTGAATTTGAGCCCCCAAAGCAGCATTGGGATGGTTACACTGAACGAACAAGTATCGCTTAGAGTAGCGGGGGTGCATTCGTATAAGAAGAATCTGAGTCGAATTATGGTTTTTAGCATGTTGCAGCCTGAAGGTGAGCTTCAATCCGGAGCTAGTTCAATCACAGTGTCTGACGAAGAGGTTAACATATCCATAGGGAGGGAAAATTCCTTCTTCATTGATGATAGATCGATACAAGTAGGATGAAAATTCCTTCTTCATTGATGGTAGATCGATGTTGTTAATGACAGTGTTTGTAGTTGGTGAAAATGGTCGGTGATATTGTTTCAATGTTTTATAGTTTATGACTATAGTTTTGTGAAAATCGATTGGTGACAGTGTTATATTGTTGGTGACAATAGGTTGATGTCAATGTTTTGTCGTTGGTGAAAATATATTGGTTATAATTGGTTTTGTGAAAATCCTTTGCTTTAATTTAGTGCTCCTCTCTTATTTACCCTAACAATTAAGCACCGTCTTTTCTTATATATTAGGTCTTTATCCACGCGCAAGGGTTATTGCAGTTGTATATCTTTTTAATTGTGAAATTTGTTTGATAATTTCATTCATTGGTTTGTTCTTGATTATATAGGAAAAGTTAAATTATTATGTTATTTTTTTAGATTTATTTAGAGTATAAATGTAGTCAAACAAAGTATCTTTTTTTTTTTTTAATCATGGGCAACAAATAATAGAATTGAAAAAGCAATTAAACAAGATGGCATATAAAATTTTATGTAACAATGATTTATGAGAAAATTTGGTGAAATATCACATTTTTCTAATCTATTTAGGTTATTAGCACCTTAAGTTTATTTATTGGCCGTTCTAGCACTCATTCAATCTTTTTTAATTGACTAGCATCATTCATATCTCTAAGTCTCTCCTCACTCAGCTCCTCGTGTGCCCTCTTTCATCGCTTTCAGGTGGCGAGTTCGGCATAGGAAGAAGAAATGGAGAAGAGAGAGAGAAACCCTAATAGCCGAACCACCGCCACCCTCGACCCCGCTGAGCCGTCCCTAATCCGACCACCGAGCGCCGCCTCCGACCACCCAGACCATTCCTCTTCAACACCGACTGTATGGGGAAGGAGGTGTACGGGGCCAGGGACGTCAGCGACCCAGCCTACACCATTGGGGTCCGCGTAGGCGCCCTTGGCCTCATGGTCAACTCGGTTGTCTAGGGCGCCATGTCCCTTGCTGTCGAGCCCCTCGCCCGCTTCGTCCGAGGGGTGAAGCGCCTCTGGGGGATCGTCAACCTCGTGCTTGCCATCTGCTTCCGGTGGCGTGGGTGTCTGGCGGTGGCGCCTCTGTTGGCGCATATTCCTCCATTTGAACCCCTGTTATCTTGATTTATGGTAAATCTCCTTCCCTCTAATCTTTTTCATATTGAATTTCGTATTGATTGATAGTTTATCTGGTTTATTTGAAGATCTGAATTTTTAGGGTTTAGCCGTTTGGGATAAATTGATTAATTTGGGGATATATAGGGAGTCAATTGGCGCTACTTCAGTGGACGATAAAGGCTTTGGGGATCCAGTGCAGAAGGCAGAAGCAATGGCATTTCGTCGAGCTTGTGCGCGTTTTAGACTTGGACTACACCTCTAATATGAAGATTCATCTTAGCATACTCATCACTGCACAAGTTGTGGTTGCCCTTTTTTTTGCCCTGTAGAAGTTTACCTTGGCTTTCTCTGCACATTTTGGTTCGTCGCCCTTTCTGTGTATTTAAATGGCATTAGATATGGTAGTATATGTTCTCCCTCCGATGAATGATTTTATCAGCCATTTTGCAGAACCCTGATTTGTACTAGAGATCTACTGATTTCTTGTGCTTATTACTGATAATTCATTCTTGGTGAAATGTGCATCCTTATGTAAGAGAGAAAATCACTTGTACAATGTAATTGGCATCTCAGTCACTCAATGCTTTAAAATTTCTGATTTAATCAACCCAGATTCATAACTATGCAATTTTTCATAATCATTGATCAACGACATTCAATTTTTCCTAATCATTGCAGATGAATGCCTGAATGTGGTGTGAATTTGAACACTAATAGCTGCAATTGTGACAACGAGGTTAGGGATGTGCGCTTTGCCAGCATTTTGGGTATGTGTTTATTCGTTGCTCTTAGAGTGCTTTAGTTTTCTTTTAACGAATAAATATACATGATTTTTCTTTTATGGGTTGATCTGTTCAGCACATTATTTAAGTTCTGTCTTCTCTAGTTATGATTAATTTGAGGTGGATGGTAGTGTTTTCTCAAAAATAAACATTAAAAAGTTTTTAGATGACTGCAAACAAAAGTTTTCATGGTTTGTCGAGCTCGAAGGAGCCATCACCTCGTCCCGCTTCCTACGCCACTGTTGGCCTCAATTGAAGATGATGCTGAGCTCGGATGGGCCTCCTGATGTCGAGACGATGCGACGATGAGCCACTGCTGGTTGATGACACGCTGGTTGAGGTAAGGTCATGTTGGCATCTATATAATGTTTCTACATTTTTATATTAATGCAGTATCATCAATGGTCAACAATTGATTAGTAGAACTTTATTAGAAAACTGCTCTGCTATTGAATGATGAGTTGGCCTCCCTATGTTTATGTCTTTATGATAAACACTTGATTGTTGATTTGCTTGGAAAGCTTGTGATTCTGAAACTATTATACTGCATTTGAGGATGCTAAACTTGTGATTTTGGAATGATGTTACTACATCAAAGGATAGTTTAATAATGAGATCCATTGAATCTTATTTCTTATTTTTCCATCAGTTGCAGCTTCCGACCAACATTCATAGATGACTTTGAGGAGAACGTACATCTAGTTGAAATTGACTAACTAAGGCATGTTCTTCCTTGTACGTATACCAATTAGTAATTAACAAGGGGAGTTTTTGACTTTTTAATGGGATGATTGGTGTCTTACTGTCTTAAGCCCATGACTCATGACTCAAAACTGCTTATAAATGCAGTGTCAGTTAAGCGAACTAAGTGCAACTAGACTAAACCATTTTGGTTGGGTTCAATTGATTCTTGGAATCTGGATTGTAAACGACTTTGAGATGCACCGTGTAAATGGAACGGTGCATCTCAAAGTCGTTTACATAAAGTGTGTAATACTTTTTTCCAAACTCTCCAACATACCTACACTTGATTCACGTTGCTCTCAGCTGCAGTACTCTATCTAAAGTTTTTGCTTCAGTTTCATCCTCTACATTTTGCTTTGTATTTTTCTGAGTTTTTTTGCTTCATACTTTAAGCTGTCTCATTTCCAGGTACATGCATACGCCGTGCGATACCCCATATTACTTCTATGATTATGCTCAAGAACTTCTGGATGGACTTGGTGTGAGTTTGAGTACTCGTGAGATTGTCAATATTCATAATGTAACTTCTGGATGGACTTGGTGTGATTTTCTAAAAGTCGCAATAAAAAAACTACAAAAGTAGTACTGCTTTTCAATAAACTATCTTATTAGTTTGGTCAAAATGTATTTTTTTGGAAGAAAAGCATTGCTTATTCCACTCATTATGAAGATGGACAAAATTTTATTTGTTTTGGAATAGACATCGTTGTTGTATTTCCCCCATTATTGTGATGACCATGTTTTCCTCACCTCAAATATGTCCTCAAAACATTTTTAATAAAAAAAATATTATTGATATACAATCTACTAGATGTCATCACAAATGAGAATGTGATTAAAATGTTGATGAATGATTATCTTTCCAAGAACTCTCACATAATTAAAGGATCTTATATCTGATTTTTATAAAAATGTAGTTTAATCACGAACGTGTCATCAATAACGAACGTGTCATCAATAAAATATTTAATCAATGAAGTTTAATCACATTTTATGCTTCTGTTTCATCAATTATATAAAAAAACGTAATGAACATGTCACCACAAGTGATTGCATCAATGAAGTGTAATCACAAACGTGTCATCAGTGAATAAACGTAGAATCGATGAAAATATCTCAATATACAATTGATTAAATTAAAAAAAAATGGCATCAAACGATTTGATTAACAAAATTGGCATCAAATAATTATATTAGAAAAATGGCATAAAAAACACTACTTTGAAAAAGTTGCATCACATTAAAGAAAAAAATGTCATCAAAACACTACTTTGAAAAAATATGGCATCACGGTAAAAATATTATCAAAAAATTGACATAAAAAGTGTCATCAGTAAAAAAAAATGGCATCGATTGTCAACGTGACATCACAGTAAACAAAAATGTCATCAAGGTTTGTAAAAAATGGCATTAAAAAAGTGTCATCAATCCATTTTATTAGAAAAGTAGCATCAAATCGAAAATAAAATTTAATAAAAAAAAATGGCATCAAAGCTGCACAAAATGACATCATGTAAAAAATGGCATAAAAAAAAGTGGCATCATTGGTAAAATAAAATAAAATAAAAAAAATAAAAACTGAGAGAGTCAGTCAACGCTTAATAGTCAATTTGGAAAGGGTGCTAGGTTAGTTAATTAATTTTGTTTGGGTGTTAGTTACTACGTAACAAATTAGATATTCATAATATGCTAGTTGCCAAAATAACCCATGATTTATTTTCTTTACAAATGCTAATGAAAACATAAAATTCAAAATAACGTAAATAATTTAATTTGAAATTTTACTTATGGATTTGATAATAAAACATTAATATCGTGAAAATACAAAAGCGAAACCCCAAAATTATTAAAGAATTTAATTTTCCAATATAATAATATGTGGATTTTACAAATTATTTGGGATCTTCAAGGCTATTACAACTAAAAAGAAACCACCCTCAACTCTGAAAAGGTACTTAGGCTGGCTTAATATGTCTTTTGCATTACTACTTCTACTAGAGGAATTTCACTACTGTCCTTGAACAAAATACACCTCACAAGTATCTTATTCCCAACTCCTAAAAAAATCAACAAATAAAGAAAGAGTTCAACTCCTATACCATGAAAGGTTTGGGAAATGGTGCTATGGATGTCGTAGACCACTTCATCGAGTTTGGATCTCGTCATTAGGAAATGGTGCTAGATTTTGTCAACATAAAAAAACTTAATTTGAAAGTACTATATATATCTTAATGTAAAATGACATATGAAGTAACCCACAAAAAATTCATAATTTAACTTGCATATAGGCCAATTGATACAACAATGATAAGGGTATAAAAGGAATATAAGTACAATTACAATCTACAAGGTTCAAGTCCTAGGTATGACAGAAGGGTTGCAAGTACAATGTCAAGAAATAAATAACTCATTATCTATAGATCATGAAATCATGACCGATCTAGGGATGTCAAGCAATCCACCAAGTAAACAATACATCAAAGAAATATTCCTACCTGAATATTCTTTCATTCTCATTAGCAGCAATCACAGTACAGTAATTAAAGTCGTTCTTGTTCCTGCCTCAAATATTGTAAAAACAACATCTAACCAACTAAGAGCAAAATCTGTCAGACAGAACCATAACTGATTTGACAACAAGAATGTTAGAATGATCTAATGTTTTAGTCAACACAGCCATGCATGTAAATTGACATCAATTAACATAAGAGATACCTGCACTCATTTCAAACCATGATGATGATTGATGAATGTGCCAGTCCTGCAGGGTCACTTGGCCCAACACTACCACCAGAAGGTCTCAAAGGCCAGGCAACTACCTGATCAACTCCAATTATAGAAAGTATCCTTCGGCCAAGGCTGGCAATGCAAGGTGATGGATCCTTAGCCAAGGTACACATTGCCAATACACAATGTGAATAGAGATCATTGTCAAGAGGTTTTGGCCTTGAATGATTTACCATTCCATTGCTAACAGCATCAATCGATACACCTGAATTGGAATGCTGAGAGGAATCATCTGATAATGGAGATCCATGCATTACTCTGGAAGTAGCGAGAGGGCTACTGGCTGAAACCCGTAGATATCTGATAATTGATGTGCTATCACCTCCAACTCTCAACACTCGACCAATCGTAGAGGATATGTTGCTTCCTAGACCAATTGATACACCTCCAACTTTCAAGTGTGTTTTAAATTTAGGAGATAAAACTAAAAGAGGAATCATTAGCAAAGAAGAAATATGCTAGATGTGCAACAAAAGAGTAAATCCAAGCACATAGAAGGCAAACAGAAGAGGAGCAAACGCCCTTAAAAAGGTTGGCAAAAGATGTTGAAAATGTAGACGTGTGTACAACTGCATTCAAGAATCTAGGTCTCTGAGTTCAATAGATGATCGAAGGTATTAATCTTTCTATTTGGAATTCATGCACATTTCCATTTATTTATTATCATTTTTTCAGGTCAATATTCCTATGATTGTTCTCTACTTCCACTCCAGTGTTGACATTGATTATTGGCACCTGTTTCATTATCAGATTTGGTTCACTCTTATGTTGTCAGAGAATCCTGGTAGGACAGTAAACACTTCAGTGCTTCCAGCTTTCTTGCCTTTTAGCCAGTACTACTGCAGCCTGCAAATGCATATTTTCACCAGGCACCGGATAATCTTATCAAATAGTCTGTCTCAAACTCATATCAATGCAAAAAAAAAAAACCCGACAAAAGTTACCTTCCAATGCATCCTTCGGTGTACATAAGGCCAAAGTATGCATCTGCAATGTACAAATCTCAGAGGCACCCCTTCCACTTCTGTCACAAGTGGTGTCGCTAAACCGCCCTCTGGGCCCACCTTCATGAGGCCAAAGTATGCATCTGCAATGTACAAATCACATGCTCTCTTGTGAAACTGCAGTGTTAGCAGCCTACAGCATATGTGTTCATTTCTTAGGGAGTCCAACATGTTCGGACTTGGTTTGCAATGAGATCTACGCACCGAAACACAGATAGAGAAAAATTACCGAATAGATCACGAATTCAATATTCGAGCACTAAATGAGCTACAACAGAAAGAAGTACAGATATTAATAGTCCCTTTAGCCATCACATTAACCTTTCCGGATTACTCATTTGGCAATGCCAAACCATTAAGCATGTGCTCCTTTTAGGGTTACAAGTTATGAAAAATCCCTAATGGTAGCCTTCAATATCGATTTCCATTAGAAAAATACTCGAATCATGAGAGAAAATCCAGCTGCACATTGATCCAATTGACCTATTTCTGGCTTCTAAAACAAAGGGGTGTTAAAGTTGGAGTCTTTAATTTACACTATGTTCAACCTAGATAGGTGATTCGTGGTTTTCAATTAAAAATCTCCATCCTCTTTCTAAGTAGAACCTGCCAAGTATGCAGTCAATGCCACCGTCACCAAGCGAGTAAAATCAGTTCAAACCACAAAAGGGAACCAAGCAAGCAATTAAGCGCAATAACGGGAATGAAGTTTAAAGCGGAGCATGAAACCCTAACACTCCGTTTGGAAGATGGGGTTTGATGGGATTTTTAGGGAGAGAATAGAAGGGAAAATGAATTGAGTGTTTGGGTGGACAATTGGGAGGAATGGAAGAGATTTTAAACTTTAGTAACCACCCTATTCCATGGGATTTTTAAATTGGTGGAATTTGACGGGAAAGTGAAAAAATTTCCCGTTCTCTTCCCTTCCCTTCTCTTTCTTAAATTTCCAATCCCTCCCCTCCCCTAAAATACCCACCTGCCAAACACTGTAAAAGGAGCTCACTCACCGGTTGGACGAAGTATAGGCAAAATCGGTCCATTGCTGGCCATTCCAGAAGAGGACGCGGCCGTCGGCGACGTCGTGTAGGGGCCGCGACCAAGCGGGTCGAAGGTGACGCTCGCGGGGCCCTGTACCTCATCTGATGTTTTATTATAAAATACTATTTATGACTTCTCATCTGATGTTTCGATTTTTAGAATGAATGATCATTCTCTTTTGCCACCTGGTGCAAGCAGTCTCTAAAGGACGATAATCTTATAGAAATGGCCAAAAACCATGTATGACAGATTGTTGGGTAAGATTGTTGTCAAATGACATGCCTTGCAGCAGTCCAAAAAACTCCAAAACAGCAATGTTCCCATGGGAATGCAGTTAATTGATAAAGCAGGTGATTTTCCGAGTGGTGCAATTTGTTACTAATAATGAAGATCTTCAGGTGAGCTAATTTTTCTGTTCTATCTTAACAGAAGTAGTGTTGTTATCTATTAATCACCATTCTTTCTTTTGCTAACACATTCATTCAGCCTTATGCAGCAGTAAATTAAGGCCATGGAATATCTCCATAAATCTATCATACATGAGACAATGGTCAAAGTGGGTATAGCATAATCTTCTTTCTTCAGTGTGATGGTATTCTTTACAACTAGTTTTGTGTTTTTTACACCATTATCTTGATATTTGTAAAATTATACGAGTCTCATGGCTACACTGCCATACCATATATAATGTTGACCGTTGAAAGTCAGAGATTTCTCTGCATAAGAACCTATTTTAATCTGTGAGGGCAACAATTAGTTTTGTTTCTTTTACCTCATTACGATATGCAGAGATATCTCTGCATAAGAACCTATTCTAATCTGTGATGGCGTTCTTTACAACTAGTTTTCTTTCTTTTACCTCATCATCTGGATATTTGTAAAATTAATATAAGACTCATGGGTGCATTGCCGTATCATAATATTGAGTGTTAGATTTCTCTGCATAAGAACCTATTCTAATATGTGGGGGCAACAACAACAATTCTTGTTTCCTTTTACAGTCTAGCTTGTAGTAGCACAACGCACTGGAAAAGCCTTTGAAACTGATTTGAATATCAACCCTTCAGAGTCATGTTGTTCAAAGAGTTTATATGATGAGATAAAAAGTTAGTTCAGTGAAAAACACAAGCACACACCAGATTTGAAACACCAAAGGACAAGCAACCCCTTGGACAACTTTCACTAAAAACACCAAGGGAGATGACTCTCCCTGTGAAAATAATACGATACCTTGAATATATACAATAAACTTGTTTATCAATTAATGTATCATTGTTTCTTTCTGCCACAGGTTAGTGCTTACATACTTGGAGAATTTGGACATCTTCTGGCTAGGCGTCCTGGATGCAGCCCAAAGGAACTATTTAGACATATACATGAGAAACTTCCAACATCTTGTAAGAGCACTCACCTGGTTAGTGCTTGCATACTTGTTTATCAATATGTGATGGTGTTCTTTACAGGGTTGGTTGATTTGAAATTTGAATTTCTCATGGCCAGCACATGAGTCTTCGACTCTGAAACTTCTCTAACATTATAACGATGTTAATGTGAATTTCATTTTGAGTGGTGCCCCAAATGAAATGTGTATAATGGTGCTGCTTATTTTAAGAATTTATAGCATGAATTCAGTGTGTAATGCTTCTTTGATTTAAAATGGATGGTCTAAATAGTGACGATCCAGTGTTGGTTCTTGAAAATCATGCCTAATTCAGTCAACTTTCAAGCCACCACTGCCTGTGGAATTTCTTGTCCAGTAATTACTAGTCGCCCTGATTTGAATCTATAGCTCTGATATAGCCATTTACATACTGAATATCTAGCTTTGAGTAGAAGGGGCCCTGATTTGAATCTTTGATAGATGTATTGGCAGAAATGGGTTCTCTGATCTCTAATCAAATTGTTAGAGATGTGAATGAGACAAAATAAGAAGTTCCACCTCACAGGCATGTGGAATTTCTTGTCCAGTAATTACTAGTCGCATCAATGCATGCCCGATCTCTGGCTCTGAAGGACACAGTTCTGCCCACCTTAAGAAGTCAGAAAATCTCCACAACAAGGGAGCAAGTCCTTCATCCTTCTGGGACTCAATATATCCCCCACGATGCGCTGAAAACAAACCCTTTAGGAATGATTCTGCCAGAATCCGAGCAATACTGGTAGCAGGCATTGAATGTGTTTGTATGAGAAGCTGTGCTTCTTCAAAAGAATCTTGAGCTTTAAGAGAGAGCAACTGCAGCAACTCAGTAGGCTGCTTCTCAAATGCCTCTGAAAAGGATATATCCAAGACATTTGCAGTTTTAACCACTGCAACTATCCTCTTGCACAACCCCCACCCACTACCCTCAGTGACCACAAGGGATAAATTCTCCAAAACCTGCAGTGTGTCAACTAGTTGGTCCTCAGTCAAATTATCATATGACTGAATCACTGAGCACAAATCCTTATCCAGGAGTGATAAAGATGTTATCTGAGGAGGAGTCGAGAGCTCTGCAAGTTTTAATGCAGCATCCACAAATTTAAACTCAAGGGGCACATTTCTTGGAGAAAGTTTATGCTGGAGTTGTCTGGCAGCAGATATTTGCCCAAATTCCAGCAATGAAAGGACAGCTCTTTCTAGCTCTGCTGGTCCAATTCTGTCTTCCCATCTTGACAAGGATGATCCAGCTCTTACATTCTCATCTTCCCGGTCACTTCTGAAAATGGCAAGGGGAGTGGAATCCTCTTCAAGATCTGTGGTTCTGTCAGTGTCTGTCACAAATCTTCTAGGATATCCATGAGCTTTGGCTCTTCGTTTGGATTCCATGCTACTCGTTGCAGGTGATACCCCAGTATCCCATGCTTGTGAGCCCTTTATGAAATCCTGTGAGTTCTTGAGCTGCATGAAGTTGCTTTCTTTCCCATCTATCTTGTCTGATGTTCTATTCTTCATTGCATTTAAGTGACTGTCCATTTTTGAGATTATATTTGCTATCTTGTCTATAATATTGGAGGTTTTCGCATGCATGTATTCTTGACTAGAACTGGTCAAGTTGAGGTCCCTCGCACTCTTCACTTGAGCTTCAGATTTCCACAGCTAAAAGCCATACTCTTGTCTCGATTTCTCGTAATAGATGCAGTGGATAAACTGGGGTTGATTGAGTGATCATCCCACTTAACCATTGCAGTGAAAGAAGCAGCAATTCATGAAGTTCCCTCGGAGGAAGATCTCTCTCCACAGCTTCTGCATGTTTTAAGAAAAACAAACCAGCCTGCAATGCAGGAAAAGAGTGTCTTTTGAATAAGGTCTGGCAATGACCCCAAAGAGCAACTCGCTCTTCTGGTACATCCCAAAGAAATTCCTTCCACTCTGCTACCATGGATTCAGCCTGAGTTTCAGTAACATGGTGAGCAGCAGATTTCCATTGTTGACCACTGGCCTCCAATTGCCGAGCCCAGGTACGAGCTTGCTCCCAATGTCCATTCTTTTGCATTGCAGTTAAAAGGGAAGCATCGTCTAGTGTGTTATTTCCTAATTGAATGTCGTCATTTTGGCGTAGTGCGGGCTCAGCTAAATTAATCTTCCAGTACTGCTGTCGGTAATATGTAGCAGTGGATCCACCATCCCCAAAGTCTGTTGCTTCCAGAAGCTGTAGTAAGTATCTTTTCTCATAAGGAGATGGGCAGTTCGAGAGGACTGCATTAGATGGTACCTGTTTTACCTTGATTAACCGAATCTAATTCATCTATTTGGATATTTACTTCAGGAGCACCCATGGTCCAGATCTGTACAATAGGACATGCTTTGATCTAATTATGCTGATGTTGGTAATGATGTCTTTGATCTAATTCTGCAGACGCTGGCTTCATGCCAATGATTTTTTTTTTTGGTAATCAAAGGTGGGCAAAGCCCTTTATTGAGAGGGTAGAGCAGAAAGCTCACCCAACAGTACAGAGGCGGGGTCTAGGAACCCCCCTCGCATTGTCAAGCAAAAAACCAGTAGCAGTATCCGGAATCGAGTCTAACAAAGTAAAACCTACAGGAAAAGAAAAGGCAAGACCGGCTAGGAAATCAGCCAGGGAACTGCCTTCGCGGAAAGTATGGCGGAGTTGGACATCCCAGCTCCTACTAAGGAAGCCATGGCAAAGGAATACCAGGCTGGCGTACGGATGCGAGGGCACCGTCGCATTCTTCAGGAGTCTCAGGGCCTCCTCCGAGTCAGTCTCGCACACAACTTGTTTATGCCCCAGGCTCCACGCCACTTCAAGGCCTTTGGCAATAGCCCATAGCTCGGCAGCTAAAACAGAACAAACACCGAGGTTCACAGTGAACCCCCTGATCCAATCGCCCCTCTCATCACGGATAACCCCACCAGCAGCCGCAACGCTTGAAATCCTTATAGCCCCGTCCGAGTTAATCTTAACCCAACCGGGGCTAGGCGGACTCATGCGCTCGGCGTTAGTCAAGACTCCTCCCTTGCTTGCAGTCCAGATGAACGGCCTCACCTTCTCTGTGGTTTGCAGCTTCCAGATAGCACGGTAGAAAGGTTTATCAGCGAGCTGGACAGTATCGGAGTTCCTCAGGGCGGCATATCCGGACTTCACCGTGTAATCCCCATTTCTGCTAGGGATCCAACATATCGAGTCTTCCCTCTCTGTGACAGTCATAGAAGCCAGCTTAAGGACGGTTTCAGGTGGGAGATGGCGAGCGAAGTCGTCCCACCGCCACCCACTCTCATTCTCCCACATATCAGCAATCGATCTTTGGTCGACATCCGGAATTGATCGGTCACCTCCCCATTCCAAAGAACCTGCATCCTGGGGGTTCTCACACATTCCATAATCCACCCAACCCATTGATCTGGCAAACCTGCGCACCGAAGTGTGTCCTCGATGAAATTCCAGCTGAGCCTATCGTAGGCCATCTCCAAATCCAATTTAAAACACATTCATCCTTTGATTCCTTGCTTCCTTCTCATAGAATGGACAACCTCTTGAGCAATGATAATGTTGTCGGAAATGTAGCGACCCGGAATAAAGCTCCCTTGAGTTGGGCCAACCAACCGACTCATGATAGGCTGCAGACGGCTCGTGAGGATCTTGGTGACGGTTTTGTATATGACATTGCATAAACTGATGGGTCGGAATTGTTGGATCTTCTCCGGCCTTCCCACTTTCGGAAGAAGAACAATTAACGTGTCATTGACCCCAGCTGGAAGGCAAGAAGTCCTGAAAAAGTCCCTCACAAACTCCACAACCGAATTCCCAACAATGCTCCAGCATTTGTGAAAGAAAGCCGGCTGAAAACCATCGATCCCGGGTGCCTTGAAAGCTCCCATACTCCTCATAGCTGTCCAGACTTCTTCTTCCGTTGCGATGTTAGTTATCTCAGACCAAGAATCACTTTCCAACTGAGGAAAAGCGGTCGGGCAGTCTCTGCTCGGCCTCCCTTCCGTCCCTTCCATGAAGAGATTTTTGAAATAATTCAACGTTAACATTTCAACCTCTCCGCTCTCCTCGATCCAGGTACCATCGTCTGTCATAAGCCCTCCTATTCTGTTCCGATTGCGGCGGATGATCGTAGCGGTATGGAAATAGTTAGTATTCCTATCACCAAAAATAAGCCACTTCTCTCTCGATTTTTGATACCACAAAATTTCTTCCTGTTCCAAAGTAACATCAAGGGACGCCTTCAGATTAGCCTCCCACTCGGCCCTAGCAGGTGTTGGATTTCTCGCAAGCTTCTTTTGGATGCAATCCAGGGCATTGATGAGTCCCCCCTTCCTAGATTGAATCAACCCAAAAACCTCATTATTCCAAACCGTGAGATCCACCTTGAGACTTTCCAAGGCTTCCGGCGTAGCACAATCCTGATTCCATTTCTCCTTTATCAGCTCTGGGAATTTTTCGTGAGTCATCCAAGTGGCTTCAAACCGGAAAGGGCGGCGATCTCTCCTCATACTAACCTTGGGATTCAGTTCAAAAAAACAGAGGACAATGATCAGAAGAATAGCGCGGAAGGTGTCGGACTCTCGCGTTGGGGAATTTCAGTCGGCCATCGACGTTGGTGAGGATTCTATCGAGCCTCTTCGATATGGTCCTCCCTCCCAACGATTCTTTACTCCACGTGAATTCCTGTCCAGAATAGCCCAAGCCCACAAGATTGTACTGATTAATCAACACCCGAAACTTATTACTGTCTCTGTGAACCGCTCCGGTGCCTCCATGAGTTTCCAACGGATCAATCACGCGGTTAAAATCTCCCCCTATCACCAAGGGGCCCGAGATGTTCTTAAGACACTCTCCCAGATTCGCCCAGAAAGGCACTCTTCGAGCAAAGGTAGGTGGAGCATAGACAGCAATAAGGTGCATTCTCGCACCCCCCACCCCCCACGAAGCATGAATAAAGTCGGCATCTTTCTCATGTATGTCAAGGCTGCATTTATCATCATTCCAAAGAAGCCAAACCCCACCGGCAAAGCCCGAGGCTTCAATGCGAGTATAGTTAGAAAAATTCAGCTTCTTGCAAACTCTATCCGCACTCTCCCCGGAGATACGCGTCTCCATCAGTGAGAGAATGTCCACTTTGCAGCGCTTACGGATAAATCTGATAACTCTCCCGAAACTTTTCTTGCCTGCACCGAAACAATTCTAAAAGAGGATATTAATAATATTACTCATTAAAATGCAATAACAAAGGTGAAAAATAAAAATCAGGCAAGTAGGCATTAAGATTCCACTCCCTGGTTGGCTTGGCCTTCTTTCCCAATTTTGGGATTTCCTGCCTCTTGCAGTCTCAAGCTCTCTTCACTTGGCAGGGTTTCGCCCTTGGACCAGAACTTCCCGATAAGCGGTGGTGAATTCAGCGTCGATGGGTTTGGCCCCCATTCAACCGTCAAATCCTCCGGCTGAGATGTCGGTATGCCGTCCGTGGTCGTCGTCGCCTCACCCTGCGCGCTGTGAGCCCCGGAACCCTTCGTCCTTGAATCTTGTTCAAAGCCTCCATTCAGTGCCGGGATACTCACCTTACTCTTCCTCTTCTGGACTTTCTTTATAAAATTAGCGGGCCTTTGCACTTTCACACTATGCTTTCCTTTTCGGCCCTCCGAGCCCAATTGATTCTCAAGGCCAGGGATAGATGGGCCTTTGTTCGTATTCAAACAAGCCTCTGGCCCACTGGTCTCCTCACTCAAGCCCTTATCAACACCCGACGTCGTCTGCTGCACTTCTCCGCCGTTATTTTCAACGGTCATTCTCGCGCTTTCAATCTCTTCATTAATGATGATAACAACACCCGTGCTCATGGCGGGAGTACCAATTTTCTCATCATTATGGCTACACTCCCCATGAGAGTAAATGTTGTTGCCCTTGGTGACTGTTGGAGATTTCTTCTGCTGCCAGATCTTCATCGGCGGTTTAGCAGAGTTCCCTCCGGTCACCGGAGGAATTTGGCTATCCGGCCTCCTTTTCATCGGTCGCTTTCGTTTCGCCACCACCATCCAGGGTCCATGGCTTCCTTCAGCACCCTGCGGGTTACCCACTTCCTTACGTGGTTCCTCCCTTCTCGGAGCCTCGTTGTCCTTCTTAGTCTCCCCAACCAGGACTTCTCCTTTCAAGTTCGTCGGGCAATTGGCTTTGAAGTGTCCTACCACGCCACACGAGAAGCAAATTTTCGGTATACCTTCATACTCAAGCAAGTATTTTTCCCCATTGATGGTTATCGCCCCCTTTAGAGGTTCCTCGAGATTAACTTCGACACAAACCCGCGCGAAATTTCCCCTATTCGAATAAATGGTGCGATGATCAACTTTGATAGGCTTCCCGAGGCTCTCCGCAATCTTCATCAAGACGTCTTCCTAGTAAAGGACGATAGGGAGGTCCATTATCCTTATCCAGGTCGGGACAGTTTTGATAGCGTCCGAGGGCTTGAACTCCGGCGACCATACTTTTAAGATTAAGCACCTACCGAAGATCGACCAAGGGTCGCCGGTAAGAATTCTAGTACAATCTTCTTTCCTTTCGCATCTGACGAGGAAGTTTCCATATGGGAGATCAACTGGAGATTCTTGCACTCCTTCCAGATCTCTTTCAACTTTCTCTCCATGATATGGAGTGGGATCTTTGGACCCAGCATGCGAACCACCAGGGAATTTCCCCACTAGCAAGAGCACTGATCACCACAGGATCGATCGAGATAACTGGATCCCCCCTTGGTCCCAACGGGAAGGAGATCGCTATCTTGTTGGTCAGGAACCCTGCGCCCAGGAGAGTTCGTTGCTGGCTAATCCCCCCCCCCCCCCCCCCCCCCCCCCCCCCATCACCACTTTATCCTTCCACGACATGGGTTCCGTCACCGGGATAATTGGCTGGGTTGGCTTGCTCGACGCTTGTGACTTTGCTCCCGGATCCCCCGGTGGGGGAAGCTTTGGATCCGAGTCCGTTTGCATCTCATCGACGGCTACGTTTTGTGCTTCCGGCGTTTTTTCCTCTCCGCTCTCTATGTTCGGTTTAAATTTAATTAAGATATAGCTTCAGCCACATCTACATCTATTCATGCCAGTGATTAGTTAGGAAGTTACTCTTCTTCTTTTTTATTGTTTTCTCATTCCATTTTCTTGCACTAAGTATGCTTTTTATCATCAAAAGTAGGGTTGGAGACCAGCTTTGGGGGTGTGCAGATACATTTAGAGTTGGTGTTTTTCATGAGTTGAAGCAGAATGCAACAAAAGCTAAGATTTCATTCTACTTATGACCATGCCTTATTTTTATTTTCGGAAATTTCACGAGGTACCCTTGGGGTATTGCAATTTTCGCGAGGTATACAACTCTTTTGCATATTTCGCATAGTGCCCCTAAGGTTTTGATTTTTTTCGCCTCATACCCTTCCTTGTTAAATTTAACGGTTTTCGTCAGTTTTCAATTAAAAAAATTTAAAGAAAGAAGAAACGGAAAGAAAAAGAAAGAAGCGACGGGTCCAGGGTCCTCCTTCGCTCAGGAACCTCCGGTGCACCTCCGGCGACAACCACCGCCTCGACATATACTTCCGCCCTCTGTCCTTACCGGCGGCGTCCTCTTTCTTTCCAATTCCGTCGCCTCCCCTCTCCGCTGTGGAGGATGCGGAGGTCGCAAGCGCTGGGTCGGAGTTGGAGCCACCACCGATCTCCATTGAGTGACCAAGCGAACCTCGTCGGCGGTGGTGGTGGGTGGATCTGGAGATTGGTTCCATAGTTGAGCAGAAGTTTTGCAAGATTCAAGATCAATCATCTCGTTATCTTCTTCGTCGTCCCCGCGGCCCTGTACGGAAAATCATCCCCTTTTTTACAGTCGCTGGTCATTTGCTCGGAGCCGGCGTCGCTGGTCGTTTGCTCATAGCACTCCGACATCCCGTTTTGACAGTCCGTGGTAGAGGTGGCAGTCACGGCGTCACTTTTTTCTCCTTCCTCAAACAACCGATCGATTTTGACTCACGATTCTCAGATCTATCTTCTTTGTTGCTCCAAAACTCTCTATTTTTACTTTGGATTTGCAATTTGATATTTGGGGTGAGCTTGGATGCTCTCGATTCCACCTTTCTAAGTTTTGTTTTCGAGGGGAACACTCTTTCACTAGGGATTCTTCTCGGTTGCCCTCGGTTTACCTTCGATCTGGCTGAGGACGCGGATGCAGGCCGGTGGCGGCGGCGGTGGTCGATGAAGCCATGAAGGGGTTAGGGTTTGCTGGCTTCTTCCTTGCTTTCCTTTTCACTTTCTCTCTCATCTCTCTTTTTTCTTTCCCGTCTTTCTTTCTGTTTCTTTCTGTTTCTTTTTTTTCTTTTTATTTTTATTGAAAACTGACGGAAACCGTTAAATTTAACAAGGAAGGGTACGATGCGAAAAAATTCAAAACCTCAGGGGCACCACGCGAAATATGCAAAAGAATTGTATAACTCGCGAAAATTGCAATACCACAGGGATACCTGGCGAAATTTCCGTTTTATTTTTTTGAGTTTATTTTTCATGTAACAAGTGTTACTTGAGTTCAAACATGCAATTTTTGGTTTTTAAGGCGTTTGACTGAATTGGAACGGCTGTTAGTATGTCCCTGTTGTTAAGTGTTAATATTCATCTGAATTGGAACTTAAGTGTTTTGTACGTGTAAGGCAAACCCCTTTTGGTGACGTTGTGCTTGAAATGCTTAACAGTTTCAGCTTTATATAAGACTTTTTGGCTTGCATAATTTCCTTGTAACTGATAACATTATTACTGTACCAAAATTTTCAAAGGCTCCAGCCACAAGGTTTCTAAATGTCATCACATGATAGGTAGAGCTGGCAAAATCTGGCCCGACCCGACTCACCCGAAGTCAAACCCGACCGGGACCCGAAAATCTGAAGTCATTCATAACCCGAACCCGAGACCGAAACAGACCCGAACACAGATAAACCCGACCCGACCCATCCCGACCCAAATTGAAATAGTTATTTAACATTAACATTTTAATAATTGAATGTTAAATGTTTTTTTTAACACAAGTTTATGATTATACTTTAACATATAAAACACCAATTATTTTTGTTAATTGTTATCATATGAATAAGAACCCAAGTAAAATCAATAGATAAGCAGATAAGTCAATTTGCATCTTGCTAGTTAAAATAAGGTTAAAACCTAAATGTACAATTAATTTGATTTAATTATTGCACCGATCAATTGGTTTAAATGTTTAAAAAGGGATGATGTTGCCGAATATCGAATTTCCGATTATGACTTTTTTGAAAATCGGTCGACAGCCGCTAAGTCAATAACAATGAGTGTATTCAACCGAGTCAAAATTACATATTCAAGTATTCAACCGAGTCAAAGTCATTTATTTTAAGTAAATTGCATATTTAAGTATTCAACAAGTTAAAATCATTTATTTTAAGTAAATTACATATTTAAGTATTCAACCGAGTCAAAATCAAGCTAACTATCCAAATTCCAAACGGGTCGAATATGATTCGACCGAAAATGTCAAGTACAACTATACCGCTATACTATACCCACTTTGATTCGAAACTCAAATGAGACCGACCCGCCTCTTGACCCGAAACCCGAACGAGACCGACCCGCTTTGACCTGAACCCGAATGGGCATGACCCGACTTAACCCGAAACCCGACCAATCTAAAATTCATTATGACCGAATCCGACCCGATCGATCAATGTCCGACCCGAGCAAGTCTGATCCAAATCCAACTCGAACGACCGACTTGCCAACTCTAATGATAGGTATAGGTATGAGAGGATCTAGTCTAAAATGAAGCTTCTATTTCAAAGGTAAAATTGCACGTTCTTCCGGTACAACTTATCGGCCGCTTTTATTATTCAGTTTCTCATCTATTTTGCGACTGGTGATTTCAATTAGTTCTATCTTCCTTTTTTAGTTGAAAGAAGGCTTGTTAGAAACTACAATGATTTAATCTAATAAAGTTTGTGGGGCAAGTCATGATGAATGGTGCTCAATCATAAGATGAGTGATAGGGAAAATCTTACTGAGAAATGGCCCTGTCAAACAGACATTAAGTGTTTGATTGATTATTATTTGTTTATTGGAAAAATGACCAAAAATAATACCAACTATCATCCGTGAACCAAAAATAATACGAACTTTAGAAATTACCAATTAGTATACAAACTATCTTATATTAAACCAATATCAACCCAATAACTAAAATTTACAAATAACAAAATAATCTAGACTGAAAATATAATTAACAAAAAAGTTTGGGAGAAATTGTAAAATTAAAGCTCGGAAGTCTCAGCTAACTAGAAACTCAAAGGTGAGCATGGCAGCCCGGCCAGCCCCCATCATCAGACACATAACAGGACTACAGGAGACCTTATCCACATGATAGTCCAATGCAAGGATGGAAAACACCGTGTTTGTTGTGATCAATGGCGGCTCTTTTACTGGAGGATGTGTGTGCGGGGAGAGGAGGAGGAGCTTGGGCTCGCGTCGAGGGATTCGTCGGCAAGAGGTTGCACAGTTCGTGAGCGATGCATTGCTCTTGGAAGACGATGAATAGTGACAGCTAGTTTCTGTTAGAAGCGAAAAGCTTCGAGAAATTGGCTATGGCGGACGAAAAGGAATTTGGGGAAGAAGGAGAGCAAAGAGGCGGGAAAGTTTGTTATTGCAAAAAGTGAGTTCAGATGTACAGCGAAAGGGGGATTTATACACTTGAGTCTCACGTGCTAGGCACGTGACTTCATTTGTTCAATATACAGAGTTAAAACGACGTCGTCTGGTCTTCGTCTTCTCCAATCTTCAGAATCGAAGAACTCGGACGAGCTTGAGCTTGATTTCTCCCAACAGCCCCTCTCAAGTTGAAGGTGGGGAAGCGAGCTTCAACTTGCCAAGCAGCTCCAAATGGCGAGGACCAGATAAAGCTTTGGTGAAGATGTCCGCGAGCTGTGTGGCAGTGGGAGTGTAAGACAAACTGATGAGCCCTTCACTGAGCTTGTGACGCACAAAATGGCAATCCAGATCAACGTGCTTCGTCCGTTCGTGGAAAACTGGATTTTCTGGCAATGTGAATTGCGGCCTGGTTGTCGCATTTGACCGGAATTCGAAGAATATCAGAAACCCCCAATTCGGATAATAACCTAGATAACCAGGCTAACTCAGCGGTGAGATGCCGAAGAGAACGATACTCAGCTTCAGCTGAGGATAGGGAAACGATAGATTGCTTCTTTGCCTTCCACGAGATGGGACAACCCCTAAATAGGATGAAGAAACCACTGACAGAGCGTCTAGTGAGGGAACAAGCTGCCCAGTCAGAGTCGCTGTAACCTTGCAAAGACAAATCCGAAGAATTGTTAAGAAAAATGCCCAGATCAGGACGCCCTTTCAAGTATCTGAGAGTATGACAAGCAGCTTTCCAGTGATCTTCACGAGGAGTCTGCATGAACTGACTTAAGAACTGAACTGAGAAGGCAATGTCTGGACGTGTGTTGGTCAGGAAATTCAATTTTCCAACCAACTTTCGATAGACAGTAGCATCAGGTAACAATGGGCTCTTGGAATCATGAAGCTTCAAATTGACCTCAAGAGGGGCAATAGTGGGTGAGGCAATGTGAGACCCATACTCAGTAAACATTTCAGACAAGAATTTCTTCTGGCTGAGAATGATCCCTTGAGGAACTCTAATGAACTCAATACCCAGAAAGTAATGGAGCTCTCCCAAGTCTTTAATCTTGAACTGATCATCTAAAAATGATTTGAGGGCGAGCATTGCAGGAATGTCATTCCCTGTCAGGAGAATGTCATCCACATATATGGCCACAAAGACAACTGAATTTTGTGACTTCTTAAAGAACAAAGAATGATCATTTTGAGAGTGGGAGTACCCCTGAGTTCTCAAATTATCAGATAGCTTGGCATACCATTGGCGTGAAGCTTGTTTCAGTCCATACAAGGACTTGTTGAGCTTGCAAACAAGATTGGGATGAGGAAGAACAAGGCCAGGAGGGGGCTTCATGTAAACATCTTCATGAAGGTCTCCATGTAAGAAAGCGTTGTTGACGTCGAGTTGAAATATCTTCCAATCCCTCTTCAAGGCAACTGTGATCAATGCCCTTACTGTTGTCATCTTGACAACTGGAGAAAAAGTTTCAGTGAAATCAGTTCCAGCCTTCTGAGTGCACCCTTTGATCACTAAACGGGCTTTATGTCTCTCAATTGTGCCATCAACTCTTAACTTGAGCTTGTAAACCCATTTGCAGGCAATAGGTTTCTTGCCAGATGGAAGAGGGACAAGGTCCCAAGTCCTGTTCAGTTCTAAAGCTGCAAACTCTTTGTCCATGGCTTCCACCCAAGCTGGCTCAGTGACAGCATCCTTATAAAAGGTAGGCTCATGTGCAACAATCAAATTTGCAAGAAATTGATGAGATAACTTGGATAAAGTACTGGCACAAACAATTTTGGGTGAGGGACAAGCAGAAGTGATGGTATGACAGCAAAGGTGAGAGGGGATAGTGGTACCACATACAAAATCATCCAAATATGAGGGTGGGTTATGCACTCTGGAAGACCGACGAGCACCTTGGTTAGGAGGGACCACATGTGGTATAGGAGGGTCTATAGGTAGTGTAGGAGGGACCACAGGTGGGGACAATGAAGGTCCAGGAGAAGGTGTGGTCTCAGGACAAGGGGTATCAATGAAATCATCAATGGGACAAGGAAAAGTGGGTGTGGTGTCAGTGGTGGGATGAGAAGAAATGGACTGAAAGGGGAAATTGGTTTCATAGAAAACCACATCTCTTGAGCAAAAAATGTTTCTGGTTTGGAGATTAAGCAACTTGTAGGCTTTCATTCCAAAAGGAATCCCAAGAAAGACACAAGCCTGAGCTCTAGGCTGAAATTTATCCCTTCCTTTTGTCTGTGTGGAAGCATAGCAAAGACAGCCAAATGGCTTAATTTGATGGTAGGAGGGGGGTGTGTGAAAAAGCATCTCAAAGGGGGTAGAATTTTTGAGAACTTTGGAGGGAAATCTGTTTATGAGGTAGGTTGCAAAGAGAACACACTCACCCCAGTATGCAATGGGTAGGTTGGACTGAAAGATGAGGGCTCTGGATGTTTCAAGCAAATGTTTGTGTTTGCGTTCCACTACACCATTTTGTTGTGGAGTGTAAGGGCAACTAGTTTGGTGAAGGATGCCAAGCTTTGTCAAAAATTTAGTAGCTTGATGACTGGACCCCAATTCAAAGGCATTGTCAGTCCTGATGATCTTAGGTGTGCAGTGAAACTGTATTTGGACCATGGAAATAAAGGCTTGTATGATAGAGAAAGCAGTGCTTTTATTGCTCAAGAGATGGGTCCAAGTGCATCTGGTGAAATCATCAACAATGGTCATAAAGTATTTATGGCCATTGTGGGTAGGGTGGTGATATGGTCCCCATAGATCAATGTGAACTAAAGCAAGAGCATGTTCAGAAGTTATTTGACTGTGTGGAAAGGGCAATTTGTGTTGCCTCAACTTATGACAAACATCACATGGCATACTATTTTTGGAAACAGATTTCACATTGTCAATAGGCAACAGTCTAAACTTGTGAAAAGGTAAATGGCTAAGTCTTAAATGCCAAAGCATGAGAGAATCAGAAATGCAAGAAAAAGTTTTACAAGGTGCAGTCAAGCCATCAGAGTGCAAAAGAGGTAAGTCTTGGGTCTTGGAGTGCAGCAAGTAAAGGCCTCCATGATGCTCACCAATTACCAGTGGCCTCTTCAAAGAAGGGGCCTGCAGTAGGCAATTATTTTGTGAGAAATGAGCATCACAATTTAATTGTCTGGTTAATTTGCTAATGGACAAAAGATTGAATTTGAAATCAGGCACAAAGAAAACATGTTGCAGGGTGAGGTCAGGTAAGACTCTCACAGTACCAGTAAACTGAACAGTGATGTATGAGGCATCAGGTAAGGTAATCTTGTAAGGTTGAGGCAATGGTTCAAGGGAAATAAAAGAATTTTTGGTGTAACACATGTGATCTGTTGCACCAGTGTCTATTATCCAAGTAAACTCATCAAATCTTGAATGAAATTGTGCACTAAGAGCAAGATATTTATCATAGTTTGGCAAGAAGTATTCAATACCTGCCATGGAGCATCCTGCCAGATCAGTGTGCACCTGTTGGTTGCTAGTGGATGCCTGATTCCCTTTCAGGAGATTCAAAAGCTGAGCACATTGCTCAGCAGTGAAGCCAGGGAGAGGTGATGGCTTTGGATTCTCCTCACCACCAAAGGCCCGAGCAGCAAATCTTTTATCCTTTGAAGACTGTCCTTTGTTGTTGTTGCCAGTTCCATAGGTCTGCCCTTTGCCATTGTTGCCAGTTCCATTTCCAGAGCTATTGCTGTTGTCTGGATAGCCAATTAACTTGTAACAAAACTCAACTTTGTGTCCAGTCTTTTTGCAGTGGGTGCAAACATAAGCTGGGCACTTGGTTGGAATAGAACCATCAACTTTCTGCTTCTGGCTTTGGCTATTCATGGCTGAAGACTCGGATCCAGGCTTTAAGTTTCCCTTTGCTTGTCGCTGCTTTTCCTCATGGTGAATCATTGAATAGGCCTGTGAGACCGATGGAGTTGGATTCATCATCAACACGTTTCCTCTCACATTGCTGTATGAGTCATTTAACCCCATCAAAAGCTCAATAAGCTTTTGCTCTTCTTCAATCTTGCGTGCAGCTTGAGCTGCACCACAGGTGCACTTCTGAGTCACCTGTAAAGATTTCAACTCGTCCCACAAGCGTTTGATTTTTGTGAAGTAGATCTGAAATGAATCATTTCCTTGCTCGATTGTGCAGAGATCCTTTCGCACAGTAAAGGTTTGAGACAAATTTGATTGTCCAAATCGGCCACACAGATCTTCCCACATTTCGTGAGCATCGTCGCTGTATATCACGCTTTCAGCAATCACCTTATCTAAAGCACTTATAATCCAAGAAACGACCAGATCATTACACCTCCTCCACATCTCATAGCGAGATGATTCTAGATCTGGTTTCTCAATGGTTCCATTTACAAAACCGATCTTATTCTTGGCAGACAATGCGATCAAGATTGATCGCTTCCATGTCCCAAATCCTGATTGATAACTCCCTCCCTTGATGAAAATCGGAATATTTGTTCCAAAGGCTTTGACAGGATGTTTGTGTCAAAGGCCTTGGAGTATTAACAATTGATGAAATACAAAACCTATCTTATTATTCGTATATTATTTTATCTTATTATATACTTCCATTATATTATACATATATGAATGACTAACCATTTCAGGAAGTATAAATCGAGATTACATCCTTCCTTACATGTTGAAGAGATCAGTTCAAAATAGATCATGGCGTTTCAAAGTATCCATATATAGAAGATTGCAAGATCGAACTGATTCCAAAAGAGCCATTGGAGATCTGGGGATGAAGATCCACACGCTCCATGCTATCTCCATGCTAGTATATAAAGGAAAGGAAGGAGAAGACAGAAGTACAAGTGCTACACACGAGCTTCAATTCATTCAAGCAATCTGTCTTCCAAGTGTCTCTCTGCTAAGCGCTCAAATAGTTTGTTGTTTATTTCAAAGCCTTTGAGAGTCACTGTGAGCTTATAGGATATATTTATTTCAAGTGTTACTCGAGAGTTTATAACTCAGGAAGTTGCACTAGGCTATTGATTTGCGAGAGTTAGAGGATTGTACTAGATAGCTGAGAGAGGTGGGGCTCTTCTAGATTGGTCTAGGACTCCAAGGGAACGTGAGTTGACTAGATTGCAATTGTATAGGAGAGAGGCTTCTCGGTGAGCTATTAGGATCCTAAGCTAAGCAATCAATAAAGCCTTTGAATCCTAGGGTTGTGGAAGAACCATAGGCGGGGACGTAGGCCAAGTTGTGCTGAACCTCGTAAACAATTACTCGTGTCCTTTACTTATTCGCTTTACCTTATTTCCGCACTTGGTTTGAATTGTTTGACTTTCTGATTCAGGTTTTCTCAAAGGGTTTAGCACGAGCTTCAAAAGCCTTGAGACTTTCTACGAAAAACGGGCATACTCTATTCAACCCCCCTTCTAGAGTATTTCTATATTACATTATTTTACATTTTCGAACCTTCAATTGGTATCAGAGCTTTACTCACTGTTTTTGATCTAACAATCTTGTGAGTTTTCGATCATGTCTGGTGAAGCAAGCGGAGGATTTGCACAGGGAAGGTCCACAAGCAGACCGTCACTCTTTGTAGGAAACAACTTTGTCCACTGGAGATCTTTGATGAAGATGTTCATCATAGACCAAGATCTAGAGCTTTGGAACATTATAGAGAATAGTCCGAAGATTCCAGAGAAGGAAGGATCAAACGATACCAAAGTTGCAAAGAAGGAGTCTGAATACAACCAAGCAGATCTTGAAACCATCTCCAAAAACTACAGGGCTATTAACTTACTTTATTGTGGTCTTAGCACTGATGAGTTTAACCGTATTTCCTCTTGTAGGTCAGCTAAAGAGATTTGGGACAAGTTGGTCGTCACCTATGAAGGAACAAGCCAAGTGAAAGACACAAAGATCAGCATCTTCCTTCGAAAGTATGAGCTCTTCAAGATGAAGTCCGATGAGTCAATCAAAGCCATGTTCACACGATTCACAGAAATCACCAACAACCTTGACTCTCTCGGCAAGAGCTTTACCAACGTTGAGAAAGTGAGGAAGATACTGAGGTGCCTTCCAAAGGAGAAATGGGGTCCAAAAGTAACAGCTATAGAAGAAGCTCAGGACCTCACCACTCTACCCCTTGATGATCTCCTTAGGAAGCTGATCACGCATGAGATGATCCTTAATGAAGACGATGGAGAACTTCTAGCTAGCACCAAGAACTTGGCACTCAAGTCTAAGAAGGATGAGTCCAAGGATGGATCTGATTCTGAAGATGAGGATGACGATGAGGATGATCCTTTTGCTCTTATCACAAGAGGCCTTGCTAGAATTCTCAAAATGAAGAAGCAATTCAACAACAAGGATGGATCAGAGTCTTCAAAATTTCGAGGTAAGCCTCAATACAACAAGTATGAAAAGAAGACTAAACCGTTGTCTTGTTTTGAATGTGGTGAAACAGATCATCTTGTGAAGGACTGCCCTCAAAAGACAAAGAGCCAGCCCAAGAAAGGTGACAAATGGAAGAAGAAATCTATGGTAGCTACTTGGAGTGATTCCGACTCTGACTCCGACGATGAGAAGGCCAACATTTGTCTGATGGCTTCTGGAGATGAATCTCACGATGAAAAGCTTGAAGCTACTGTAAGAGAACTTATGGAAAGTCCAAAAGAGGTATTATCGGAATTCCTTTCAAATATGATTGCCAATGAAGAGAAGCTTATTGCCCAAACTAACATTCTTATTAAGAGAACTATGGACCAGGAAAGAACTATTGAGGATCTGTCTATGAGGGTCAAAGGTCTTGAAGCTTCTTATTCAGGTCTTGACATTAAAGTCAAGACGCTTGACTCGGAGAAATCTGAACTCAAGCAAGATCTCTCCTCTCTAAGAAATGAGCATCATGACTTAGAGAACGAGAAGATCTCCCTGAATAATAAGATTCTAGACCAACAGACAGCCCTCATAAGTTTTACCAAATCCAAAGGCACTCTCGATAAGATGTTGGGTGAGCAACAAAGTTCTCTAAACAAAAGTGGTATTGGTTACAACCCAAAGTTTTTAAAGAAGCAACACATTACCACTTTTGTAAAGGCTAAAGGAAGCAGAACCTCTCCTATATGTCACTATTGTGCTAGAAAGGGACATGTAAAAGAGACCTACCCTTATAGAAGAAAGGATCCTTATATTATTCGCAATACATTTCCTGTTCATTTGAGAAAAGAACGGATAACACAAGTTTGGGTCCCAAAAGGCACTATTTTACCAAACATGGTTTATCCCAATAATGGATCCAAATTTGCTTATTGGTCTAGCCACAAAGGTTGATGTCTGTTTTGCAGGAGATCACCAAGGTGAAAGAACACAAATGGATTATTGATAGTGGTTGCTCGAGGCATATGAGTGGGAAGAGTTCTCTCTTTCATGATCTAAAGGAGCAATCCACGGGAACAATCACTCTTGGTGACAAAGGGAAATGCGACATTGTTGGTATTGGTAGTGTTGGAAGTGATTCCAGCCATAGTATTAAAAATGTCTATCTTGTCAATGGTTTAAAGTATAATTTGCTTAGCGTTTCTAAATTATGTGATAGTGGTAACAATGTCAGATTTAACAAGAAAAGATGTATAGTGTGCAGAGATGATACAGGTGAAGTTATATTGACTGCATATCGTTACAACAACATATACGCTGTAAATGCTGATCAAGTGGCACAAGGAAGCTTAACCTGTTTAAAGGCCTTGACGGACGATCCAAAGCTTTGGCACAGGAGACTCGGTCATGTGAGTCCACATATACTACAGAAGCTTGTGTCCAAAGGGCTTGTAAGAGGACTACCTGAGATGGACTTCAAAGGTATTGACATGTGCAATGCTTGCACACGAGGTAAACAAACACGTAGCTCCTTCAAACCCAAAAAGGTTGTAAGTTCTTCTAGACCCCTTGAACTTTTACATATGGATTTATGTGGTCCTATGCGAGTCAAATCTCCCAATGGTAAAAAGTACATGCTAGTTGTTGTCGATGATTTTTCAAGATATACTTGGGTTGCATTTTTGAAAGAAAAATCAGAGGCCTTATTTGAGTTTTCAAAACTTTGTAAGGAGTTGCAAACTTTAAGAAATGAGCCCATAGTGTCTATTCGGAGTGATCATGGTAGGGAGTTTGATCAACTTCAATTTGATTTGTTTTGTGCTAAATATGGCATCTCCCATAACTTTTCTGCTCCTAGGACACCTCAACAAAACGGGGTTGTGGAACGCAAGAACCGCACCTTAGAGGATATCGCCGGGACTATGCTTTTAGAAAATGCATTACCTAAAACCTATTGGGCTGAAGCTGTTAACACAGCTAACTACATTTTAAATCGTTGTCTAATTCGTTCCATCTTAAAGAAAACTCCTTATGAACTTTCCAAAGGTCGCAAACCACTTATATCTTATTTTAAACCCTTTTGGCTGTACTTGTTTTGTTCATAACAATGGAAAAGATAACCTTGGGAAATTTGATGCGCGTAGTGATGAAGGTATATTTCTTGGCTATTCCACGAGTAGCAAAGCTTATAGAATCTTCAATAAAAGGACCCGGGTAGTTGAAGAAAGTATACATGTTATTTTTGATGAATGCAATGATGGTGCTTTGAGTGAAAGTGTTGCAGATATAGATCTTAATATCCATGAAGAGAACGAGGAAGGTGATGATGCTGCTACCATGAACACAGAGAAAAGGAACATGCAGGAACCGATTCTTAACACTGAAGAATTGGCCCAAGGTGTTGAAGATGCGTCCAAAGCCCTTGGTGTCCAATCCAACAGTGTTGAGATGTCAGAAACTGTTGTAACTGAACCTAACAGGACCACGGAGTCAGATGTACCACAAATCAATCCTGATGGTGTGACGAATCAAGGAGCTGAGACTAGCAAAAGAAATTCAAATACTCCTCATCACACTCATTAAAGGATATCATTTTTGACCCTACTTCTAGTGTTCAAACTCGTTCTAAACTTAAAGACCTTTGTGCTTTTAACGCATTTGTTTCTCTTATTGAGCCAAAGAAGGTAAATGAGGCACTTCAGGAGCCAGACTGGATCATTGCTATGCAAAGTGAGCTTAACGAATTTGAAAGGAACAAAGTCTGGACCTTGAAGCCTAGGCCCAAGCATCAATCAGTCATTGGCACTCGATGGGTTTTTCGAAACAAGCTAGATGAGAATGGCAAGGTTGTGAGGAACAAGGCAAGGCTTGTTGCTCAAGGCTACAATCAAGAGGAAGGTATTGACTACGAGGAGACCTTTGCTCCCGTAGCCAGGCTTGAAGCCATTCGCATTTTATTAGCATTTGCATCTTTTATGAGCATAAAGTTATATCAAATGGATGTCAAGTGTGCTTTTCTTAATGGTTTCTTAGAAGAAGAAGTATATGTGGCTCAACCCCCAGGTTTTGAAAGCTCAGAATTCCCCAATCATGTTTACAAACTTGACAAGGCGCTTTATGGTTTGAAACAACCCCCAAGAGCTTGGTACGAGCGCTTGTCAAAATATCTTTTAGAAAATGATTTTAAAAGGGGGTTGATCGACAAGACTCTTTTTATCAAGACCAAAGGAAATGACATTTTGGTTATTCAAATTTATGTTGATGATATATTATTTGGTGCTACTAACACATCTTTGTGCAAGGAATTTTCTGACATTATGTGCAGTGAATTTGAGATGAGCTTGATGGGTGAACTCAACTTCTTTTTGGGGTTACAAGTTTATCAATCCGAGAAAGGGATCTTCGTCAACCAAAGCAAGTACACTAAGGATCTCTTGAAGAAGTTCAAGATGGATCAATCCAAAGCAGCCAAGACTCCCATGAGCTCAATATTGTCTCTAGATCAAGACAAGACTGGAACAAGTGTCAATCAAAAGGAGTATCGAGGAATGATTGGATCTTTATTATATCTCACGGCTAGTAGACCTGACATCATGTTTAGTGTTTGCATGTGTGCTAGGTTTCAAGCTGATCCAAAAGAATCTCACCTAGTGGCTGTGAAGAGGATCTTTCGATATCTCAATGGCACTAAGGAACTTGGACTATGGTACCCAAAGCAAAAGGATTTCACTTTAATTGGATATTCTGATGCAGATTTTGCAGGCTACAAGGTGAATAGAAAGAGCACATCAGGATGTTGCCAATTCTTAGGAGCATCTTTGATCAGTTGGCACTCAAAGAAGCAAAACTCAGTTGCTCTATCCACTGCAGAAGCCGAATACATTGCAGCTGGAGCTTGTTGCTCCCAAATCCTTTGGATAGCTCAACAAATGCGAGATCTTGGCATCGACCTCAAGGGTATCCCAATTAAGTGTGACAATACAAGTGCCATATCCATCACTAAGAATCTTGTTCAGCATTCAAGGACCAAGCATATTGATGTAAGACATCATTTCATTAGAGATCATGTTGAAAAAGGTGATGTGTCCATATCTTTTATTTCTACTGATTATCAATGGGCTGACATTTTTACTAAGCCTTTGGCAGAGGACAGGTTCACCTTCATTAGACGAGAGATTGGGATGCTTAACAAGGATGCACTTTCGTAGGGGGAGCTTTCCCTTTACGAAAGATAAACTCCACTCAATGTCAAGACCTTTGAGAGTTATGTCAAGGTCTGCAAACTGAACAGTGGAGTACATATATCGGATCATATATTTTTGGTTAATATCTTTTTAGATATTTAATCAATTATATTTGTTTTAATCGGATTTCAAAAATTGCCTATTTCTATGATTTCCTTAACCGTTAAGATATTTTATTTTTGGATATATATTTTTAGTTACCTTGTCCGATTTTAATGGGTATTTGAATTTGAATTTGAAATTGAAAACCTTTCAAATCTTAGCAATGTAATGATTTCTTTCCTTGGAACCCTAAACCCATCCCATCAATCCGTCACCCTCTCTCTCTACTTAAACCAATTCTATACCCGATTACAACCCACACTCAGAATTTTCCAAATCCTTTCCACTCCTTCATCTTAAACCTCTCAAAGAAACCCTAACCAACTACTTCCATGGCACCCAAAACCAAGAAAGCTGTCACTCCCAAAAGACTTGGCGCCACCCCCAAGGGACGCCAGGCCACTGCTACCTCTCCCACACCCGAACCTGCTACTCAAGCCATCATCCCAGCAGTTGTCCAGAGCACCATTAAGGCGAGCTCGGCCACGGCTCCCAAAGGCTCTCAGAAGCGCGCTGCTAAGAAACCCTTGAGTGCTAAACAAAAGGGGAAGAGAAAGATTCTGGCTGAGGAAGAGGACGAGGAAGAAGAGGAAGACGACCTTGATGCCGCCCTGGAGCGAGATGCTGCCAAGGAAGCTGAGGAAGAGGCCTTGAGACAGAAAAAGGCCGATGAGGAGGCCGAACTTGCTAAGAAAAAGGCCGAGGAAGAAGCTGAGCGGATTCGGAAGGAAGCCGAAGCCGAGGAGGTTCCATCCGAGGAGGAGCCTGAGGAAGAAGAAGAAGAAGAGCACGAGGGATCCGGAGAGGACGAGGAACCTGAAGGTGATGAAGCGGGGTCCGGTGAGGACTCGGGGTCCGAGGAAGAGGAGGAAGAAACTCCCTCTCCTTCTCCTCCTCCTCCCCCGTCTCCGATGAAGCGGAAAGCCCCTGCTCCAGTCAGCCTCCATCCCCTAAGCGTACTAGGAAGGGCCCTGTCAAGAGTCTTGTAGCGCCTGTCAAGAGAGTTGCTCCAACTGTTGCGCGTAGAAAGAACGCAGACCCCCCGGCCTATATCCAGGTAAATCAATCCTTGCCCTCCTCTTGGTTTTTAGATGCTGAGACTGCTGGTAAGTGGGTAGACGAGTTTCGTACTCGTAAGCTTAGCTGTTCAGATTTTTTAGACTTTGAATTCTTTGAAGCTTTGAAGATGCCTTGCATTGAGCTCCTCAAAAATTCCCCAGCCTGGACTCTTCTTAACCGAGAAACTGTTTACTACCCTGAGCTTACCCGACTCTTCTACATCAACCTAAAAGCCAAGAACGACACTGATGGTTGGTCTTTGGAGACTGTTGTCAAAGGGGTTAGAATCTCTCTCAACCCCAATGATTTTGCAGATCTCCTAGGCTTACCTACCCCTGTTCCACCATCTGAAATCCACCCCTCAAAAGAAAATTGCATCATCCTAGCCCGAGCCAAATATCTCCTACCCGAAGCGTCCAACAACACCTCAAAGCAACTCACCCACTCATCCCTAACCCTTGAGGCAAAAATTATCTTTAACATCATTGTTAGATGCCTCTTACCCCGTCTCAACTCTGGCTCACTCCTAACCGACAATGCCATGGTCCTGCTCTACCGCATTCTAAATGGCCTTGACCCAGATCTGGCCAACACTATCCTTGGTACCATGGCCCATGCCAGAAAAGATCGTAAAGGCTCTCCCCTCCCCTTTGCTACCCACTTGACCCCTATCTTCAAAGCTTCTGGAATGGATGTCAAAAATGAAGAGCAGTTGCGTCATACGGGTATGTTCGACTCTAAAGGCCTTGAAAAGATTGGCATCACTCGGTCTCCCCAAGGGACCTTGAGTCTTGCCACTCCTTCAAAAGCCTTTCCCACTGCTCCAGCTTTCGATGAACGCATGGACAACATAGAGTTGGGCTTGGAGGAAGTTCGCCTGGATATTAAGGAGCTGCAGAAGGAGGTGATGACGACGATGAGCGGGATTTCAACGATGCTGGAAGGACTGTGGACGAGGCTCACCGATGATGCTCTGGATTGACCAAGCCTAAACCTAATCCCACCCTATCCCACCCCTGGAACTTATTACTTTGCTGGTTTTTGAAACGTTTTCAAAACATTTGGTAACTTTTGGTGACTGTTTTACCTCCGCCCTTTGTTGAAAGACAAAAAGGGGGAGATGTTCGTTAGACTTTGAAAACCTCTGTTTAAAGGTCGTGGAGGACCTTGGTTTTTTATTTATGGTTTTCAATTGGATAGTTTTTGCATGCTTTAAAAATCTGATCCAACATTTGTCTAACCCTTGCAGGTACTTAGTCTGATTGTGATTATGTTATATTCGTTTGACTAAGTTGCAGGGATGCACAGGTTTTGTCTTTCATCAAGGGGGAGATTGATAACTCCCTCCCTTGATGAAAATCGGAATAGTTGTTCCAAAGGCTTTGACAGGATGTTTGTGTCAAAGGCCTTGGAGTATTAACAGTTGATGAAATACAAAACCTATCTTATTATTCGTATATTATTTTATCTTATTATATACTTCCATTATATTATACATATATGAATGACTAACCATTTCAGGAAGTATAAATCGAGATTACATCCTTCCTTACATGTTGAAGAGATCAGTTCAAAATAGATCATGGCGTTTCAAAGTATCCATATATAGAAGATTGCAAGATCGAACTGATTCCAAAAGAGCCGTTGGAGATCTGGTGATGAAGATCCACACGGTCCATGCTATCTCCATGCTAGTATATAAAGGAAAGGAAGGAGAAGACAGAAGTACAAGTGCTACACACGAGCTTCAATTCATTCAAGCAATCTGTCTTCCAAGTGTCTCTCTGCTAAGCGCTCAAATAGTTTGTTGTTTATTTTAAAGCCTTTGAGAGTCACTGTGAGCTTATAGGATATATTTATTTCAAGTGTTACTCGAGAGTTTATAACTTGGGAAGTTGCACTAGGCTATTGATTTGCGAGAGTTAGAGGATTGTACTAGATAGCTGAGAGAGGTGGAGCTCTTCTAGATTGGTTTAGGACTCCAAGGGAACGTGAGTTGACTAGATTGCAATTGTATAGGAGAGAGGCTTCTCGGTGAGCTATTAGGATCCTAAGCTAAGCAATCAATAAAGCCTTTGAATCCTAGGGTTGTGGAAGAACCCTAGGCGGGGACGTAGGCCAAGTTGTGCTGAACCTCGTAAACAATTACTCGTATCCTTTACTTATTTGCTTTACCTTATTTCCGCACTTGGTTCGAATTGTTTGACTTTGTGATTCAGGTTTTCTCAAAGGGTTTAGCACGAGCTTTAAAAGCCTTGAGACTTTCTACGAAAAACGGGCATACTCTATTCAACCCCCCTTCTAGAGTATTTCTATATTACATTATTTTACATTTTCGAACCTTCACTGATCCATCAAACATCTTTGAAACCAAAACCATACCTGGATTGTCGGATGGAAGGATGTATAGAGGATCTCCAGTATCGACGCTTCTCGGCGTCAAGACCTGATCGAGAGTTCCTCCATCATTCACAGTTTCAATCTTGACACAGCAGCAGCGGAATCGAACAAACAATTCATGAAGGAAAACCGGAAAACAAGGCAAACTCAGAACGTTTGCTCTGATACCATGTTAGAAGCGAAAAGCTTCGAGAAATTGGCTTTGGCGGACGAAAAGGAATTTGGGGAAGAAGGAGAGCAAAGAGGCAGGAAAGTTTGTTATTGCAAAAAGTGAGTTCAGATGTACAGCGAAAGGGGGATTTATACACTTGAGTCTCACGTGCTAGGCACGTGACTTCATTTGTTCAATATACAGAGTTAAAACGACGTCGTCTGGTCTTCGTCTTCTCCAATCTTCAGAATCGAAGAACTCGGACGAGCTTGAGCTTGATTTCTCCCAACAGTTTCCCCCAATTTACAAAACTTTCCCAAATTTATTGATAATTATATTTTGAGGTTAAATGGTTTTTTCATGGTCGGTTATTTAGTTGCATGTGCTTATATATTATGATCAATGGTCGGTTAACAAAGATGAAGACATAAACCATGCCATTGCATTGTCTCTTGCAGGCAAAATGAGGGATGAAGGTGAGTCGTTGGTGAGTACCAATATCCGCTAGTTTTCTAGCATTGATTGTTTTCTTTTGCTCTATTTTTAGAGAAACACCCTCATATCTTGGATATTTGCCATAGGTAAACTTTGGTTTCAACTGTCAACCCTTGTATAAAATCTTATTTGTCATTGCAGACAGAAATTAGTTTTGAATCTTTTGATTACATGTAATGTATGTTTAGGCTATCTATATTCCTCAATTAAATATTCACAAGCACAAGTTAGGCTATCTTTAGCTTATTATGATGGATTGATTAATGGCATCTACAGGAGAGGAAACTATTATCGTATCCCGTAACGACGAAGCACGACACATCAACCAAGGGAGATGCTAACGATGAAGATTCATCCTTAAAGGCTACTAAAGACAATGATGAACAAGCTAATGGATGAGATGGTGAGGATTTCTCCAAGCTACTGAAAACATAAACTTCTGAAAACTACGTTTCTTTTGCTTCATATTTTTTCGGGAAACTTAAACAGTAGACTTTTGTATGGTGTTTTCTTAATATGAAAGTGTGTTGTAGAAGAAACACCTTGTTTGAATACTTTCGATGTTCGGTCTCCAAATTAAACAGACATCAATGTGAATAGGTAAAACAAAGAAAGCCAGTAAAAATACGATTAGGAATTGGCAACGGTAGCTTACCGTGGCCAATAATAGAAAAAGGAGCCACATTTTTAGCGAGGAAATCCCAACAAAACAATCCCTCTCTAGCCACCATCTCTAGCCACGGCAGTTACCCGTCGCAAAGTGCGAAAAAGGGCGCCAAGAATTTGGTGGGAAACTTTTGGCTGCTTGGCGCCCCAAATTTCATAGCCACAGCAAGCCCCGTCGCTCACATTGGTTTCTCTAGCATGGCAACAATTAGTCGTGGCTAGGAAGCTAGCCACGGCTGCCACCGTTAATTGCTACAATCTTTGTGCCACCGCGGGTTTGGTTACGCCTGACTTGCAGTGGCTCTATAGCCGTTGCTAGTCCCCTTTGGCCACAACAAATCTACTTTTTGCCACGGTATCTTGCCGTTGCTAATATGTTTTTTTTTGTAGCGAGTACAATATAATATAAACCAATGTCGGAATAACTAATTGAACTTGAATAACTATGAATTGAGTCAAGGATCGTGAATACCAACCATTGTTGAGAAATTGTAGGTGAAGCACTTCTCTCTCATTGTTATCGAATTAGCAATCATTTCTCTCTTTACTTCTCTTGTTCATTTCCTTCTTCGCAATCTATTTAGTTAGTTACTTTTGGTTGACAAAGAAAGCACATAGAAATGGTATCTCCTCGTAGATCGATTCCAGAGTTACTGACTATAGTAATTAGTTAGTTTGGATTATTTTTGACAGGGAACCAACGACTTTTGACTCCCGTCATAGGTCCACAAGAGCTTGCAAAGCTTAACGATGTATCCAACAAAAATTAGTAGTGTATTTAGTAAAAACTATATTATTTTAGGCTTAGAAAGAAAATTTTCATTTGTTTTGAGAGATCTTTTATATGGTGAGAACATTGTATTTGGGGTTATTTAATGAACGGGAAAAAAAAATTTGTTCTAAGAGCAACCCCAACATCATCTTTATTATAGAGAAAAGTAGAAACTTTGCAAAATATTGGAGTTTTTTCCACCCAATAGATCATCTATTTCTTTCTCTGAAATAGAGAATTGAAATAGAGAATAGAAGAGAGAGAATGAAAAAATCTCTATATTTGTGGCATTTGAGAAAACCTTTAAAATTAAATGCTCACTAGTTCTCAAAACTTCATCAAAAAAAAATGATTAAAAAGTGTTCTCCTAATTCAAATTGAACCAGTGAATGATTAAAATAATAAATGTAACATCCGTAAAATAGAGTAATCGTTGGAGTTGTAAGGTAAAACTTATACAGATTTTGTAATTTTCTTCACTATTTTAGATATTTTTTCACCAAATATATTGAGGATGCTCTAATAGATACTGAGGAAAAAAAAATGAAAGCATTGAATTAAAAAAGAAGTGTTGCATAAAAGCATGCAAAGGACAACCATAATGATGGAGTTATTATAGGGTGTGTGGTAAAAATATAAACAAGTTAAAAGTGTAAAAAATTTAACTGTTAAAAAAATAAACGGGTTTAAACGGTGTATATGAACAACAAATAAGCTTTAGTCAGTTAAAAAAAGGGTTTATAAATAAGCTGCAGATTGAAGCTTATTTTGAGGTTTATATTCCATAATTACTATTTTACCCCTTCTCTTTTATCTTATTCGGTTTGAAAGTACCACAATACCCCTCATAAAAACAAAATAAACTCCACTTTTTACAAATAAACTGTTTTTCGCCCCATACGGAGTTTATATTTTTTCATAAATTTTTAACTACTTTTACCAGCAGTTTATAAATTTTTACTCTGTTTATAATTTTAGTCGGTTTATTAACCTCTTCCCATACGAACCCATAGTGTATGGTGAGCTTAACTAAAGTCGTGGTTGTTGCGTGCATTGTGACTTTGTGAGGCGTTGAGGTTACGAAGTGTTCTTCTTGTTTGTTGTTCAAAAGGTTAGTTTGGGTAGATTTATTGTTTGATTGTTTTATTGTAAAGTTAGGGTTAAGGGGTCAATGCAATTCTTTCTGCGTTACTTACTTACTTGTCGATAGTTATATGGTTTCCACCTATAAAAACTTATCATTAAGGGCTCGTTTGTTTAGATAACTAGGAAAATGAAAGGTAAGGTATTAAATTTTACACATAAAATGTATATGATCACCAATTTTTGTGAGCTTGGAGGAGAGGATGGAGGGGAATATTAGCCCATCCTAGAAGTATTAGTTACCCCCCTCAAAATTAGGGAATAGAAGGGTAACACATTTGTATGAAAAATGGGAGAAGAAGGGGACTGATTAGAATAGGGATCAATGAATCTTAACTTAAATATGGACTATATTCATGAGGGTAATCATTACTTTTCCCTACCAAAAAACAAACGGGGGCTAAGTGTCTTTCTTGCATAAATTTTTAGTATTAATACCACACATCCTCCGATCGAGGTCCAACACAATTGCTCGTTTCTTCTGTTTTTCCTCCTCCTTAGCCATAAGTTTTTGAGTCGATCTTTTCTTCTTCTTCTTCTTCTGTCTTTTCGAATCAATATATGATTGTACATGTGTGTTTTATGTATCAATACTTGGGCTATTCAGAACATTCTATTGATGAAGTCAGAAAAAGAGTGCACACTCTTCAACTTTCAAACTCTATTTTAAATGGGATACACTAAACTTATTGTTGGATAGTCTAGCAATTAATGAGATTTAACCATATGTCGAATTTTAATTGAAATGACAATCTATAGTCCTATGCCCCCACCCCTAGGCGTACATTTTCCTTTAATAAGGTAAATCATTAACTTATACTATACTCCATCCTATCAAATATGTTAGATTTTTTACTTTTCCGCACGTATTTTAATATGTTAAAAAATTGTATAAAATATTATTTTTTATTAAATTTTTTTATTGTTTAATATTTATTGGTAAGAAGTATTAGATTGTAAAAAAAAATTAAAAATTTAATATTTTATATAGTTTTTAGCTTATTAAAATACGTGTAAGAAAGTTAAAAAAACTAACCTTTTAGATGGGAGGGAGTAATAAGTAAAGTCCTCTTGCAAAAGCAACCGTGGAAGACTAAAAGTTAATTAACACACCAAATGCTATCTAATTAGACATTAATAATGTTTTAATGGTAAAACGTCAATTATTTAGGCTTTAAATAAACATATCATACTATCATAGTCATAGTTTCAATGAATTACGGAGTACTATATAATTAATCTAAAATAGTACTCCTTCTGTCTCATATTAAGTATCATTTGTCTTTTTGTGCACGTGTTTTAATGAGCAAAAAACTCTATAAAATATTATTATTTTAATTAATTTTTTTATATAATGTTAGTACTTATTACTACTATGTACTCCTATCTAAAATGTAAGAGTTTTACTGTAACTTTTTGGCACGTATTTTAATGAGCTAAAAACTATATAAATTTTTTTTTGTACAATCTAATACTTCTTACTAATAGTATTAAACTATAAAAAAAATTAATAAAAACAATATATTTTATACAATTTTTGAACACATTAACATATGTGCGGAAAAGTAAAAAAATCTTACATATATGATAGGAGGGAGTATAAAAAAATTAATTAAAAAAATAATATTTTATAGGTATTCTATGAAGTTGATGCACCAGATTTGTGTGTGTGAGAGAGAGAAGGTTTGGAAACATGAGTACTACTCCGTATTTGGGATTCAGAAGCTACATAAGTACTGTAGCTTGTTAAGCAATGTGTGGAAGAATTTTGACATGTTCAATTTATACTTGGAAGAAGTTGTCACGGGTGGATTGTCTCCTCACAACACAAATTTAAATGAAGTACGCCTCCTATTGCGCTTTCACATCATCAAAAATGAAGTCATGAATTTTAACTGTAAAGTAGGTGTTAGAGTAAGAAAAATAGTACTCTGATTAAAAAAAAGAGTAAGAAAGAAAAATACTACTAGAATATTAAATTTAATGATTTCTTAGAGCATCTCCAATGCACACATTCTCTCTTCAACGTGTTAACTTAAAAAAGAAAGAATTTTTTTAATTAAATTTCAGTAAAGAAAGAATTTTTTTAATTAAATTTCAGTGAGAGTTGCAGGAAATGAAAAGTGTCTTCCCATGTGAGGTGATGAAATCCCCTGTACTTAAATCTATCCCTCTTCTGTCCCCCAGCATCCCTCCCTTACAATACTTAATTAAAAGAAAAAACTAAAATAAAATGAATAAAGAAAAATAGATTAAAAAAAAGCAAAAAAGAAAATGAGTTTATGTGAGAGGGAATGAGATTGGGGACAGAAGATTCGGACCCCATGTGAGATGAGTGTCTTCTTCCACAAATCTTTTCACTTTGGAAGACACTCTATTCTGACATTTTCTGATTTTTTTTTTTTTTACTTTTTTTTCAAGTTAATTAGATATTCTCATGGACCATGGTATATAGGCTTTGTCCTTTTCTTAAACCACTTAGGCGAAACTATATAGTACTTTTTCTCTTGCACGCACGTAAAACTTTATTTTCTTTGTTGGATTTTAAAATAGCACTCATCGATGACTATTGACATTAGTTTTAATTAGGAGTCGTCCATCATCTTCAGTACGTAGCTAGATAAAATTGATACATACATTTTAAATACTAGTTATCGAACCGTGCTTCGCACGGTGAAGATTTAGATTTAGTTGTGATGACGTATGTGTTATGTGTATGAGAAGATATGGAAGTGATATAATGACAAAGAAAAATAAATTTAACAAATACTCCATATCAAAGATCATTAAATACACACACAAATTACAAAGTATTAATGAGTTTGTATTACAAATTACTAAATTTCACAATAAGCAAGGATTAAATAGTTATTACAAGGATATCTGCCACCAACGTAAATTATAGATGTAGAGAAAGAGAGAAAAAGAGGAAGAGAATTTCTATTGAACACAACCTAAATTTAAGAGACAAATGAATTAAAAGAAACATGATTCTTTTATTGAAAATAATGAAAACATTATTGACAATATATTGGTGGGTTTTATTCATAACAGGACCAATCCTTTTGATCCTTCCACCTATGTCCAGTAGTGGGACTAACCATCAAGAAAAATTATCCACTTTGTGCATCAGCCATGTCAGAAATTTGATGTTCAATAGGAAGCTCCACAACCTGCTACTTTTACCTCTTTTTACTAATGGCAGCTGCTCAGATTCAATTTGATCATTCCCACTTTGAGATGTTTTTGGTTCGAAGAGCTTGGGTGAAAAACTCTTCAGCAAGCGCAAACAACTAATAGGCTGCAAAGTTACTAAGCAAGAAAAAATAAATTAAGCCTAGAAATTCAGGAGTATACTCCATGGATGGGGTTAGCAAGGAAAGGCATGCTAATTTACCAAGTCATTAGTACCCATTCGACAGAAACTTGGGTGTTGGAACTTACAAGTCGATCACTAATTAATTTCAACAATGAATGCCAAGCAGTACAACCAAGTCATGTTTCCAAGAACTCTATCGCCACTAAAGAGTTGTTTCTCACAAGTTGGGCATTGATGCTAAGGTTAGACACGATAAATTTCTTCTTTTTACACTTCAAATAAAGTTAATTAGTGATTTAGTGTCGCATTTTTGGAAATTTTGTTGAAAATGTAGGTTTACATAACTTTTTTGTTCAACTATCACTTTATCAATATAAAACATCCACCTTTACATTGAATCGGACATGCCATGGAAAATAGAAATAGAGAAAATAAAACCAGGAGCCCTAGACAAACTACCACAACCAAATTTATGCAACCAGGAGGGGATCAAACATATTACTATCTTTTTTTTTTGTTTATTTTTTTAGAAGTGCTATCAGTGTCACCCACTTCTTCTTCGAACACTTAAACAAGGCCAGTCTACCGTAGTATGTTATATATAAAAAACAGATGATGGAAAACTGGTTTATAGATTTTATTTCTCGATATTGTCTTTTAGAAATGGGCCATTTAGGATTATGTACTTGGAAAAGTAACCAAAATTTAAACAAAGTACTGAGGGAGTGACCTATCCATCCTATAGAAAATGATTTTTCACACATACCTCAGTATTAGCAAGGGAATGAAGACAATATTGATGTGGTTTGCTACACTGCTCCAAGTGATATGGATGCTGATGTTTTCCAAATTTCTTTTCACTGCAGAGAGATGGGAATGATATCTGAGGCCCCTTAGAACATTACAAAAAAATCTTGAGAATAACATATAAACATCCAGAAATGAGCTTTACATGTTTTGTGGGGTTAACAGCTCCGCTTGAACAAGTAATATGCAGAGGGGCCTGCCCAAGTAAAATCGACAGGTCAGAAAGAAAACCCCTAGAGTTTGATACTGCAAGCACAACTAAAGATGGAAAAAGATAATGTCAAAAAATTAGGGCAAAAGATAACTGAAATATGCCATAGTAAGAATAAGAATCAGTCACAGTATCCACCAAATTCACATCAATTGAACAGCACTGTATTACATTACACTGAACATGAAAATAAAGGTTTCAGTTCATTGCCAATAAATCTCTATCATGACCCCAAATTGATGATTCAGCTACTCGGTTGTTGTTGTTTAATGTTTATCATCATGATTTCAGGCTTCAGTCAAATCAAGAAACTCCAATTTAGGTAAGTGAAAATCTATCTAAAATTGGGAAGATCGTAATACAAGAATCTTGGAAACCTTCATTATACCATCTCAGGATTTAAAGGCACACAAACATTGTGAAAATCCCTAGCATAAACACAGGCTTAACGAACCAAGAAATTCTGATCTTGAAAAACGAAATGCACTCCAAAGCTAACCAGATTGAGCATAAGCAAGCAAGCGATACACACAACCTCACTCTACCAACTCACAGTTGAAAGAGGAACATAAATTGCAACAATCGGAAGGAGAATTGCACGAAAAGTGAGAATACCTTTAGAAAATGATATTTAGCTAGCCTTTTGGACATCGTTACTTATAGATCCTTAATTCATCATGTTTATGAAGCACACAACAGGGCTATGTAAACAAACAGAAAATGAAATATATAGCTTCAGCTCAATCTAAGATTCCTAGAGTTTGATTAGGAAAAGAAATCAGGTAACAAAAAACCAAACGAGCAACTAAGCAAGCATACATGTCAAAAAGATAAGAGTTCCTTGAAAGAGCTATATAGTCTCTAATGAATGACAAAGAGTGATTCAATCCTTTTGTGTTAAAGACCAACTCAACACGTAAGAAATAAAACCAATAATCAAGCAATTAATAAAATAGATGACAATCAGTGCTTCAATCATTTTGTGTAATGATTTGTTATATACTTCAGATTCAGTGTTATATAGTTTGTAATTACAAGGATCAGCTGAAACTTGTTGATGAATCAGTCCTGATGTAGAATTAGAGAAGATAGATTGATACTTGTTACGATGCCTTTGATTATAGAGGCTAAATCCTACCCCTCTGAATTTTAAGAATCATTGTACCTCCTATTCATATTTATGGCATCTAAGGCTGGTAAAAATGCTAAACTAAAATCCTTTTGTGGGAAAAAATGACTATAAATATTACGCAATACGCCAGAAACATCAGAAGCGGCAGAAACAAAAACAACAAAAAAGATGGCATCTAAGGCTGGTGAAAATGTTAAACTAAAATCCTTTTGTGGGGAGAAATTACTATAAATAATATGCAGTATGCCAGAAACAGCAATAACAGCAGCAGCAGAAACAAAAACAACAAAGATGGTCAATTGGTCACGATCTATGGATGGATAGAATATCAACAAATGCTAGATGCTGAAATCACAATAACAACAGATGCTAATGCTTAATTCAATAGATGCTTCATGCTAGAATTTATGCAAAATTCACTGAATTCAGAATAGACGCTCTCTGAAATTTTATAGATAGAGTAATAATATATGCTAAATTCAAAATAACAAATGCTCTTAACTAAAATTCAGAAAATACAAAACTGGACATCAGATAAAGAGGATAAACCAAGAAAGAATTCGGATAAAAGTTCAACTAACCATGACCTCAATATATTGAATCAGAGAGGACAATAGGAACAAAATAGATGGAATAACAATTTATAAATTAATTAAACAACTAACTATGACCTCAATTGAAACAGAGACGACAATAGGAACGAAATCAGAGAACATCTGCAACAGCGAAAGACACAAATTAGATGGCAAATAATGAAAGAAATAGATAAAGATTAACGAAATTACAGAAATTAAGCAACAATAGAAGGACAAATATTTGAATGAAAATAAAGCAAATGAAGTCTATGACTAAACATTCCCAACCAAAACTTTACAAATCAGTTCAAACATATGAAAGAAAAGTTGCGTGACACAAGAGAAAACAAAGAAAACATCACAATACCTCCCAACCCCTTTGATGAAGGGTATCTTCAAGGGCAACCTAACCAAATAATGATCATCAACTGGATTGCCATCTTTGGAAGCATCTCTAAACAGATACAAGTATCCTCAATGATACTCGAGTATGCAATGGACAGACGACTCTCACCCCCATACTAATATCATTTCAGACAAAGGATTGGCCAAAATCTATCAAACACCGAACAGGTTACAAGTTACAACACACTACGATCCATAATAAATGGTAGAAAAGAAGCAAATTCCAAAACATGGCCTTGTAAGTTCTCTGAATCGTTACCTTGGAATCAGAGGTTGAGAAAACATAAGCGGCCACAAAGAAAAAATCCTTAGTGTGCATGATATTCAAATAGACATGTTCCTCGTGCTCCTGGCTCTGGCGAAGCAAAACATCATCTTCACTTGACCGGAGCATAGTACAGTTCAACCTAACAAAATAAACAGAGTCATAACATCCTCCACAACTCTGCAAAACACAAGCTTTGTGAAATTTAACTGCAATGACAGAATGAAAGGTTCACAAACTTGCAAGGCCTCTTATAGTGATCAGTAAAATCATAGAGCAATGTCTGACCATTCTTCACCCACGCCACATTCGAAACCCAGTTAGCCATGATTTATTGCACAAAGATTCGGATCACACCGATAACTCGAAAAAATCAATTGAAATCAAAATTAGGTCAGGAATCGGGATTGAAATTGAGAAGACCAATTCTTAACAGAAGTCAATTGAAATCAAAATTAGGTCAGGAATCGGGATTGAATGCTAATTCTACCTCCCAATCAGTACCTGCTAAAATTTTCTCCTGGAGGTAAAATCGAATCCAGAAAGTGGAGACTTGTTCGAAATGAATTCCTCATTTAGGATGGCCAATCTTCGACATAGCACCTAAAACTACTTTCCTTCTTTCGACAAATAAATGTCGCATCAGATACCGATTCGGCTCGATAAAAACCTCCATTAGAGAGAAAGGGAGGGAGAGACCAGGGGCCGCATCGGAGGGGAGGAGTGGAGAGATCGAAGGCCATGCGAGAAGCCATTTCAGACTGCAATTTAGTCTGAAGGCGATCGGTATCGGCCATGACGGCGTCGGTGTACTTCTCTTCCTGCTTTTGTGAACGTCAATGTGTCGCATCGCAAACTTGCCGGTAAGCTTAGACATCAAGTTGTAGGAATCCTGCCACTCCTCACCGTGGTGGATGAACTTCTCCGGCTTCTTTGGTGGCTTGGACAGCGTTGGAGGCAGCAGAGGCTTGGGATTCTTCGAGGTCCAGTAGTAAGCGGGGCGGACGAGAAAGGCGAACTCAAGGAGCCGTCGCCGGGTGGGCGCGGAGCAAATCACGGTGGATCAAAGTATGAAATACAGAGTCCGAAAACCCTAATTCAGAAAGAAACAACCCTAATTTGGATAAGGCGGCTATCCGCTGCTTTTATATATGTTAGCAAAGAGTAGAGAAAGCCTGCAATCTTGGAAAGGCAATGACCACAAGGGGATGACGAGGAGAGAAGAGGAAGGCGGCGAGACTTGAGAGCCACGAGGGAGGGAGGGAAGACAGCACGGGAAACGGTGGGGAGAAGCAGGAGGTGGAGTAGAACAACCAGCACCGTCGATCTGTAATTTTAACTATTGTGGATGAACGGTCCGATAGTTCTCCCTTCCCCCACATTTATAGTAGTAGAGATGTATATAAAATATTTCGCAGGATATGCAGTTAAGAGCGTACAATCACACCTATTGGCTATTAGCCTATTACCTATATATCTAACTGAACTACTAAATTACTAATTGTTGTACTATAACACAGATTTAATTAATTAACAAACCCTAATTACTGATCATTACCTTACAATTACAATTGTAATCAATCGGAAATAGAGGTGTCCTTAATTAATTGTAAATTACAACATGTTCGGTTGTAAAAGGCATCAAGCCTAACACACAAGATTACAAGAACTACTTTTTTGTAACAGATTTTGCTTCTGCTATTGAATGAGATCTTGCATCTGTATTTCTTCTTCCTCTTGCTGATGAGGAGTTAGCTGGATCTATGTCATTAACCGTTGCTTTAATTACTTACTTAGGGTTACACCTGCCTAAACTTATTTTTATAAAATCGTATGCATATGTGTGCGAGTATGTTGAAAAGATAATATTTTCAACATAAGAAACTTATACATACATACATACATACATACATACATACATACATGCGTACGTACGTACGTGTGTATATATATATATATATATATATATATATATATATATATATGTATATAGGGATTGGTTCCGGTGTACTCAACCCTTAACGTGTATCATGTACTCAGAAATTATTCATCTATTTGTTCATGATTATTCATCTGTTTTCACGTAATTATTCATCTGTAAAAAATGTAAATTTTATTCTACTGAATAATCGCCCAATACCACTGCATAATTTCATTCTACCGAATAATCTCTCAATACCATCGAATAATCAGAAGTTACTTTTAATCTCATCCGTTGATCTTCTTAATTCAATGGCCCAGATTTGTGTACATGATACACGTTAAGGGCTGAGTACATATGATCCATACTCTATGTATATATATACATATATATATACATATATATATATATACATATATATATACATATATATATATATACATATATATATATATATACATATATATATATATATAGGGAAGCTTTAAAATGTAAAAACTCCTTAACGTGTAAAATCCACTTAACGTGTAAAATTTTCAAATCAACAAAAACGCATAACTCCTTAAGGGCTGAGTACATATGATCCATACTCTATGTATATATATACATATATATATACATATATATATATATACATATATATATATACATATATATATATATATAGGGAAGCTTTAAAATGTAAAAACTCCTTAACGTGTAAAATCCACTTAACGTGTAAAATTTTCAAATCAACAAAAACGCATAACTCCTTAACGCGCGCAACCCCCCGAGCCCTCGGACTCCCGCACCCGCACCCACCTCGAGCCACCTCCGGCCACCAGCGACCAGCCGCCCTCGAGCCCCACCTCGGTGCGCAACCCCCGAGCCCAGGACTGGCCTGGTTCGAGCCCAGACGCGCCCAGACGCACCCATCTCTCGCAGCACCGTCGAGCCACCAGTGGCTCCTGTTGTCGGCCTCCCACGCCACCCACGAGCCACCTCCGGCCACCAGCCCCGGCCAGCTCGAACCCCCTCCCTCAGGCGCACCCCCGAGCCCGGAACCCCCTTGGTCCGTGCCCAGCCGAGCCCACACCAAGCCATCTTCCCCAACCGCGCTAATCGATCCTTTTGGCTCGGAATACCTTCGAAATCCCGATTTTTCTCCTTGTTTCCACTCGAATTTGGTATGATTTCTAACTCTAAACTTGTTTATTACAGTTATTTGGATTGTTTGAATGATTTAGGTTGAGATTTAAAACCTAGGGTTTGATTTAGGAGCGAAATTTGGGGCTTTTTGATCAAAGCCAAATTGATTGAAATTGATGATATGGTTGTGTTGTTGGGTTGATTTTGAGCTAATTTCATGTTCATATCATTGTCAAATTGTTTATGGATCATGAGCTAATTGAATTTTAGAATTTTAGGTTGCGATATGTTTTAGAATTTGGGGCTTTTTTCCAAAAGCCAAATTGATTGAAATTGATGATATGGTTGTGTTGTTGGGTTGATTTTGAGCTAATTTCATGTTCATATCATTGTCAAATTGTTTATGGATCACGAGCTAATTGAATTTTAGAATTTTATATTGCGATATGTTCTAGCATTTGGGGCTTTTTGCCAAAAGCAAAATTGACTTAAATTGGTGATATGGTTGTGTTTTTGGGTTGATTTGGAGCTAATTTCATGTTCATAACATTGTCAAATTGTTTATGGATCATGATCTAATTGAAGTTTGGAATTTTATATTGCGATTTGCTTTAGAATTTGGGGTTTTTTGCCAACGGCCAAATTGACTGAAATTGATGCTATGGTTGTGTTGTTGGGTTGATTTGGAGCTAATTTCATGTTTATAGCATTGTCAAATTGTTTGTGAATCATGAGCTAATTGAATTTTAAAATTTTATTCCAATATGCTTTAGGTCGATTAGGTTCTTCTATTTTAGCATAAAAATCATAATTTAGCTTATTAGCTCAATTGGTAGAGCAATGTGCGTTTGCACAAAAGATGTGGGTTCAAATCCCACATAGGTTACATAATAGACAAGAGCGCAACAATCGCAAGTTGTTAATCATGCACATTATAATCTAAGTTATGCACTTTTTAACCTTAATTATGCACATTTTAATCTTATTTATGCACTTTAATTTTAAAAGCTTATACGTTAAAAAATCGATTTCAAACTTACATTTATCAACCTAAATTATCCGAGAGGTGAAACCAAACTCTCAAAAGTAAAAAAAAAAACAAAATTAAAACATCGATTTCAAAAGCACATCTTTTGACTTATTAATGCGCATTATGATCTTACATTTGCACAATTGTATTCTTCATCTGCACAATTGTATCTTACTTTTGCACAATTGTAGTTTAAATTTGCACAATTGTATCATACTTTAAATTTGCACAATTAAAGTTGCACAAAAGCACTTTACAGTTGCACAATTGCACTCCACAGTTGCACAAATGCACTCCACAGTTGCACAAAAGGTATCGAAAACGGGAAAAAGTGCATTTACCCATAAAAATAGACATTTTTACCAATTTACCCATAAATTAAACATATTTCAATTAAAAAAATTTATAATTGAAATAGGCGCATTTACCTATTTACCCCATAATGAATTATTTGTCTGCACAAAATAAACTTATATTTGCACAATAAGATGTTATATGTGCACAAAAGCAAGTTATACTTGCACAGCAGAAAGTGCTATCACGAAAAAAAAAATTATGGGCAAAAAAAAAAAAAAAAAATTAAATTAAATTAAATTTTTTTTTTTAAATAAAAAAAATCGGGTCCGAGAAGGGGGTGCCAAGGGGGGGCACACGCATGGGCAGGGGGGGCAGACATCCTACTCATGAAATTAGGCCCATTAGTAATTAAATTAGGCCCAATAGTAATTAAATTAGGCCTATTAGCAAATTTTACACAATAAACATATTTTACACTTTAAGGACTTTTTACATTTGAAGTAAACCCTATATATATATATATATATATATATATATATATATATATATATATATATATATATATATATATATATATATATATATATATATAGGGTGTGGTTCGGGTGTACACACTCCTTACGGTGTACCTTGTTCACAAAATATTATTCAGTGAAATGTGAAACATTATTCGGTAAAATGTGAAGCATTATTCGGTGAAATGTGAAACATTCTACCGAATACTGTTCTGTTTTCATTTTTCGTTCAGTTTAGATGAAAACGTTCCAATTCCACTGAATAATTTGTAACATTCTACCGAATAATGTTTAGTTTTTTTATTCATTTATTTCAAATAAAACCAATCTCAATTCCCTAAACAATTCTTACAATTTATACTAATAATGCTTCAAATTTCACCAAATAATGTTTCACATCCCCCTAAACAATACTCACATTTCACCGAATAATGCTTCAAAATTCACCGAATAATGTTCCATATTTCACTGAATAATATTTGTGAACAAGGTACACCGTAAGACTTGTGAACAAATGATCCATACACTATATATATATATATATATATATATATATATATATAGAGAGAGAGAGAGAGAGAGAGAGAGAGAGTATAGATCATATGTACTCAAGTCTTATCGTGTATCATGTGAACAAATCTGGACCATTGATTTAGTATAATCGAATGGCTGGGATTATTCCGTATTATTGATTAATTAAAAATAAAAATACACAAAACACAAAACCCATCCAATATCCTGCGCGTGTAAACAATCAATCTCAAACCCTACCCATAGTTGAAACTTTTCTCCATAAGAAAGAGAAAGAGAAGGAGAAGGAGTGCGATCAGGCGAAAGCAAAGGACTTTTCTCCAGAAGAAAGAGAAAGAGAAGGATTGCGATCGGTCGGGCAATCAGGCGAAAGCAAAGGCGGCGCTTGGGACTCTAGCGGTCAGGCGAAAGAGAAGGAGGTGCGATCGAGATTCCGTCGATCAGGCAACTCCGGTGGTCGAAGGCTGCTTTAGATCCCCACCGGTCATCTGCACCACCGAAGCAATAATCGACGGGCGATTGGAACCTGCTGGAGGAGGGAGAAGGGATCCGACATACCCAGGTTCAACCGAAGCATTCGAGTTCATCAATGATTAAGTTTGTTGATTTGGGTTATCGAATTTGCAGTTTTTTTTTGTTCATTGTGGAACTTTTAGGGTCGAAATTTAGGTATTTGTTTGATATTTGGATCATTGAATGACTTTAGTGGATTTGTTTGTGAAATTGGGTGGCATAGAGATTGATTGTTTGTATGTTACTGTGAATCAATCGTTAATGGGGGAAAAGACATATTATGCATAAGTATGCATCATTGTGATGATAATTTAGTTTAGGGTTTTGTGGAATTGGTTGTGCTAAGTGATAGATTGGGAGACGTTTGACGAGATTTATGGGTTATTCGGGTGTAAACCCACATTATGCAGTTGTGCGTGGGTATTTCAATCGAATTTGCATTAATGAAATAGAGGGTTGTGTTTGTGTTGGTACTTTGGTACCATCGAATAATCAAGTAATACTATCGAATAATCAAGTGGTCCTATCGAATAATCCAGCGATACCATCGAATAAATTTTAGCTATTTGTTAAAATGATATGAGTAATCGAATAATACTGTAACACCATCGAATAATCCAGCGATACCATGGAATAATCTAGTGATACCATCGAATAATTTGTAGTTATTTGTTAAAAAGACATAAATAACCAAATAATATTGTAATACCAACGAATAATCAAACGATATCATTAAATAATCATTTGATACAATCGAATAATCTATTGATACAATTGAATAATCTATCGATATCGTCGAATAATCCATTGGTACAATTGAATAATCTATCAATATATTCGAATAATCTATTTTTTTTTAGTGAAATTCACAGAAGCGTTTATTTAAACAACTCATAGGGCCTGTATGGGGGCCATTTCAACAGGTTGAAAATAAAAATTTCAACCGGTTAAAAGCTTAAATGGTGTATGGGGTAAAACTTTTTAGGGGATTTTGGTTTAAATGGGGGGTTATTTTAAAAGCTTGTTTTGGAAGCTTTTTTGTGGTTTTAGTAGTTTATTTGGTTTGAAAGTACCACAATACCCTAATAACAACCAAATAAACTCCACTTTTTACAAATAAACTGTTTTTCGTCCCATACGGAGTTTATATTTTTTCATAAATTTTTAACTACTTTTACCAACAGTTTATAAATTTTTACCCTGTTTATAATTTTAGTCGGTTTATTAACCCCGTCCCATACCAACCCATAGTCCAAGGGGGACTCCAAGCAACCACAATTTTTCTTAAAAAAAATAATCCCACCAACACAATTTTTTTTATTAAAAAAAGGGGGTCCCACCGATAAAACTAATTAAAGCAACCAAAATTTCAAATCCGGATTTCTCAAACTTACGTGAGCACGCGCCGACAAATGTGGAGGTGAGTGAAACAATCCGTGTGGGCCCAGCATTTTTTAATTTAAAAAATGAAAAAATGCCAAATAATCACAGCCATCAATTTTCTTCAACCAACGCTACCGATGTGTTCACATGATACACAATAAGCCTTGAGTACTCCTGAACCATCCTATATATATATATATATATATATATATATATATATATATATATATATATATATATATATATATATATATATATATATATATATATATATATAGGGTTGGGTTCAGGTGCAAAGGTCACCAAGAATGAGAAGGAAAGAAGCAATTTGATTGGTCCACGTGTGCAAAATGTGAATTAAAATATGAGACACTCGGCTTCCTCAATTAATTAGTAACACTCACCCAAATTAATTAGTAACACCCCCACTCTCACCTACCCACTAATTAATTGCACGCGCCAACTTACTAATTAATTAGAAATTGGACGTACAAGTAAAAGTGTTCACATGAACTTTTAAAAAATCATTTTTTTGCATTTTCACTTGTTAAAAAAATATAAAAAATATATATTTGGATGTAATTTAATTTTATCTACACATAGACACCCACTTTGTATATGTTTTGTTGAAAAAAAAATTGACAAGTAGTGGTTCAACAATTTTATTCACAGTGGTTCAGCAATTATTTTCACAGTGGTTCAGCAATTTAATTCACAGTGGTTCAGCAATTTCATTCACAGTGGTTCAACGATTTTATTCACAGTGGTTCAGCAATTTTATTCACATCGGTTCAGCAATTTTATTCACAATGGTTCAGCAATTTTATTCACAGTGGTTCGGCAATTTTATTCACAGTGGTTCAGCAATTTTTTTCACAGTGGTTCAACAATGTTATTCACAGTGGTTCAGCAATTTTATTCACAGTGGTTCAGTCGCTGAACCACTCTCTATTCAGTTACTGAACCACTCTCTATTCGGTCAATGAACCACACTCTATTCGGTCACTGAACTACTCTCTTTGGCCACGGAACCACACTCTATTCGGTCACTGAACCACCCTCTATCGAGTCACTGAATCACTCTCTATTCCGTCACTGAACCACTCTCTATTCGATCACTGAACCACCCTCTATTGAATCACTGAACTACACTATATTCAGTTACTGAACCACTCTCTATTCGGTCAATGAACCCTCACTCACATAATTGGCTAGAGACGCCTACATACTGTGCATAATCGATAGTTTTGACTTGAATAATTGCACATCCAGACTCAGTTGCAACACCTCTTTAAACACGATTTACATACTATGCATAACCGAAATGGGGGACGAAGCTCCGAAATTCATCCATGTCAACTAATCGATTACCTCTTCTTGTGTATTCCACTCTGCAGAATTACAAAACAGGTGAGTGTGGAACTAAGTTTTTTGTTTATTGAAATTAATTTCACAAGATCTGAAATTACTCTCCTCGCTTCAATTTCTCCCTCCCCTCCCTCTCCCTCCCCGAGTTCATCTCCTTCGCATGCTTACCCATCACGCTCCGGCATCCGCCGAATCCTCAATCGAAGCCCTTGAAGCCTCGAATCGATGAACGGATCCGGCGATGAGCTTTATAGGCAACTCGATGGAATTGGCCTATCATCGGGATGAAATCGACGACGATTGTGGCAGCAGGAGTACGAGATCCGAGAAGGGCGAGAGGACGAGATCCGATTGTGGGAGCACGGCGGCGGCGTTCTCGATCGGAGGTGCGGCGCTGGCGGGCTCGGAGCGAGAAGTGTGAGAGGACGGAGCCATAAGTGGGAGAGGAGGGATTTGAGGAGGGAGGAAGCGCGTGGGGTGTTTTTTTTTTTTACTTTAAAATTCAGATCCGTTTCTACCAATAAAAACCCTTCTTTCCTTCTCACCGGTATATATCATTCTCACTTGAACCCTACCCTATATATATATATATATATATATAGAATGTTGTTCAAATGTTAACAAGCCTTACGGTGTTAAATGTTAACAAATATTGACCGTTGATCGAATCAAAATGAAAGGCTACGATTAATCCTGAATTTTTATGATTTTTTTTAATTAAAAACGTGGACCCCACTTGAAAATCCACACAACTCTCGTGAGTCCGGGCGTGTGGATCACTTTCCCAGGTAACCGCTGAAATCTAGAATTGGAGAAAAAAGGGGGGGGCCACGTTGATTTATTTTTTGGAACCAGAATTGGAGAAAAAGGGGGGTGGGGAACCACGTTGATTTTATTTTATTTTTCCAAATTTTACCAATTTCCTTTTGTAAAAAATATTTTCTCAAAAAAATTAAGATTATGATCAATGTTATTGTTACGTGAGATCTGTGTAAATCATTGACGGTTAATTTCATCCAAGATGACGGTGAAACCACCACATAATCATCAAGATACCAAAGATGCATTTATTTCTCACAAATATTCATCAAGTAGTCATCACAGATTTATCAAGATGTAACAAATATTCATTAAGTATTTATCAAAGATTCATACAAATCCAATCAATATTCATCTTAATTTTCAAATTTGTCGAATATTTCACACAATATTTACAAATATTTATGAATGTGAGTGATTGCTCTCTCCTGGATACAAGGCACGTTCCCCCATTGACTTGTTTGAAAATGCTTTGTCCCCTACACTGATGCTTGTGTTTCCCCTTCGTCTAGCCATCATCTTCCTCCCTGATAGACACATGAATGAGAATGAAAAATCAACGAGTGCGAATTTGTCGAATTATATACACTCAAGTATTCATCAAAGATTCGTCCATATTTCATAATTATTCATCAAATATTCATAAAAGATTCATCAAGATCTCACAATTATTTATCAAGTATTCATAAAAGATTCATCAAGACTTCGACCAAAAAAAAAAAAAAAGATTCATCAAGATCGCAAAGATATTCATCAAGTATTCATGAGAGATTCATACACATGTATAAACTATTTATCTCAATTTTCCTTTTTTTTTTCGAATATATCATATAATTTTTACAAATATTTCCGAATGTGATTGATTACAACTATGCATTTCACCAAAAAATCACCAATACACATGAGAATCGTCAGTAAAACCAACACAGAATCATCAAGATCTCAAAGATGCATCGATTTCTCACAACTATTCATCAAGTAGCCTTCACATATTTATCAAGATGTAACAACTATTCATAAGTATTTATCAAAGATTCATACCCATGCAGTAAATATTCATCTCAATTTTTAAAATTTCTCGACAATCATAGCAATTTCAACACAAGCCATTGGATCAACGTCGTACGTTCGAACAAATTACATCTCAATATTCAACACAAGCTCATCAAATCTGACATGTTTCATAAGAACAACAAGATATCTCACATGGATTTTGCAATTTAACCAAACCTAGAAATTGGGGGTTGATGAAATTTACCTAAATACCTTCAATGGAGGAGAGAAAGGCCAGATGTGGTGGTTGGAGGTGCTCGGCGGGATGGATCAGAGTCGTTGCGCGCTCGGTAAGGGCAGCCGATCGGAGTTGCTGGGTTGGGATGAGGGATGCAGGACAACCGGCCAGTACTCTTTCCAATCGACGTCTTCCCACCCGCCTCCAACAATCGGAAGGGACAAAGAGGTCTGATGCGCCGCTCTTGCTCCTCTGATCGATTGTGTTTACTTTTCTACCGCTGGAAGAAAGCGAGAGAGGAAGGTTTCAGGCGGTAGGGCTCACAAAAAAAGGGGGATTTGTGTTGGGATCTCACGCGTATGTGTGAGGGAAGATGGTGGTTTTTTTTCTTTTCTTATTAAAATAAATCAATTTCGGGAATTAATCTTGTCCCTCCATTTGTGATCATCCAATGGCTTATAATTGTTAACACTTAACACCGTAAGAGTGTTAACACATGACCCAACCTCTATATATATATATATATATATATATATATATATATATGGTTGGGTTCAGGTGCAAAGGTCACCAAAAGTGAGAAGGAAAGAAGTAATCCTATTGGTCCGTTTGTCTCCTTCAAAGCGCGCGTCTTTCCACCCACGCGCCTAGCTCCCTCCTGTGCGTTACTTACACGCGCCTACACATTTAAAAAAAAAAACGTCCCCCTTCTCTTACGGAGGAATCGAACACGCGTCCCGCCAGGCTGTTGGCAAGAAGCACGGAAGTTACACGCACCACTGTACCAATTTGACTTCATCGTTTATTTTACAGTTAATAGGTTTTCACACTAATTGCTTCGTAGTTCGTACAGTATTAAATTTCTAATCGCTCGTATAGTATTAAATGTATATTGCTTTTTTTTTTAATATGTAAATGCATAGTGCTTTTACTTCCTCCTGATGGTAATAGACTAATAACGGGGGCTCTATTTATTTAGATTTTTTTTTTCAAACATTAATTAAAATTTCATCAAATAATTTTGTTAATTATAGATTATAAAATATTAATATATATATATCACTCTTTATTTAGTCACTGAACCAACCTTTATTTAGTCACTGAACTAACCTTTGTTTAGTCACTGAACCAACCTCTATTTAGTCACTGAACCAATCTTTATTTAGTCACTGAACCAACCTCTATTTAGTCACCGAACCAACCTCTATTTAGTCACCGAACCAACCTTTATTTAGTCACTGAACCAAACTATATTTAGTCACCGAACCAACCTCTATTTAGTCACTGAACCAACCTTTATTTAGTCACTGAACTAACCTTTATTTAGTCACTGAACCAACCTCTATTTAGTCACTGAACCAACCTTTATTTAGTCACTGAACCAACCTCTATTTAGTCACTGAACCAACCTTTATTTAGTCACTGAACCAACCTCTATTTAGTCACCGAACCAACATTTATTTAGTCACCGAACCAACCTCTATTTAGTCATCGAACCAACCGTTATTTAGTCAATGAACCAAACTATATTTAGTCACCGAACCAACTTCTATTTAGTCACTGAACCAACATAAATTTTGAGAAATGCTGTTCATTCTCTTCCCCACCAACCGGTGGCTATCCCAAACAATGCAATTGATGTTTAATTTTCCAAGTGCAATGAACTTCAATAGCTTTTAATAGCAATTAATGAAAGAAGCAATTTAAGCCTTTTACTCATAGGGGTTCACCCCTTTTACTCGTGTGGTTCAGCCCTTTTACTCCTAGTGCTTCAGTCTTTTTACTCCTAGTGGTTCAACCCTTTTACTCCTGGTGGTTCAGCCATTTTCCTATCCCTCTAGCAACTTTATATTTTTTAATTCTTTTAATCATTTTGAACCACTTGATTTAAAACTCTGAACCACTTAGTATAAAAACTTTGAACCACTTGGTTTAAAATCCTGAACCACTTGGTTAAAAGCTCTGAACCAAGTGGTTAAAAACCCTGAACCACTTAATATTAAAACCCTGAACCACTTGGTTAAACCCCTAAACCAAGTGGTTAAAAACTCTGAACCAAGTGGTTAAAAATCATGAACCACTTAGTATTAAAACCCCGAACCACTTGATATTAAACCCCAGAACCACTTGCTTTTTTTTATTTTAAAAAATTGTAAAATCCTTCTCCTCCAAATTCTTCTTCTCAAATGTTACCTTGGAAATCAAAAAAAAAAATTCAATATGTTCCACTCTATATTTGACTTTCTGTACAATTAGAATCAACGAATTTAGGTCTTTTGTGATATCAGTGGGCTATTGAAGTTGTGAAAATTGTGTTGATGGACACACGCAGAGGATCTGCAGGGGCTTCCTTCCCCAATGGTTTCAGATCTAGATCAAATTCATTCGAATTTACTTTCCGTATGTATCTTTCGTCGTTTCAGGGGCTAGGATATTGATCTACGACATTTGGTTCATCTCACATAGACCATCGTCTCCTCCGCCTCTTTCATCTTCCTCGACGTAGTTCCGCTCCGAGAAAAGTCGACCACCTCCAGAACGCCACCAAAACAGCAGATCGGTGACCGACGATCTCGTTTCCCATCGGCGATGTGATCCGATGAGATATACACGGCTTGGAAGGATTGGATTTGGTCTGGCTCCTCGACTTTGAATCTCGACCATCCCGCCGATGATCGGAGAGCTGACCCCACCGGACCTCCTTTCTGTGTCGATTACGCCGACGTTGTTCAAGGTTTCAGAGACAGTGATGGAATTGGATGAAGAGGTGTCCACAGAGAAATTACTTCGTGAGGAGGGAGATAGAAGGAAGATGAATACAAGGAAGGAAGGGGTGCATGTTGTTCAACCAAGAAAATAAAAGCGCGTTTGAGTTTTTTTAATTATCCAATCAGATTGCTTCTTTCCTTCTTACCACAAGCACTATTTCTCACTTGAACCCTACCCTATATATATATAATATATATATATATATATATATACACACATATATACATATATATCTACATATGTGTACATATATATGTACATACACATATACATACATATGCACATATGTATACACAAAATAAGATCCCTTGCTTTTTGCACTCAAAGTTTCTTCACTCATCTCATATCCACCTTTGCTTCCTTTTGCATACTCAGAGCTCCCCCTCCTCTGATTCCATTTTCCTCTCTTTCTTTCTCTGTTTGTTCCAACATCAACATTTGCATATATACATACACATGGAGGCATAATACATCAAGTTGGAAATGACACATTACATTATAAGTTTCAACATTTTCATTTGTCTACCCGACGTTGGGGAGAAGAAAACCTTTTATTTGAGGAATTAATTTCTATCAAGCTTTGTGATATCTTATACTACTAATTATATTACTTCTGGATTTTTGGGGTGGGCGGCAGCAAAGTTCAGTCCACCCCTAGGTTCGTCTCTGGTTGTACTTTTGACTGTAGAGGCCTCCTTCTTCGGCTGCGCAACCAAGCAAAAGCCATACAGTAAAAAATAAAACACTTATTTTAATTTAAATTCTGGGCTGATACGAATTTACATAAATACCCCTATGTTAGCTGTTCCTACCCTGCATACACTAATTTTTTATTTTTTTTAAAAAAACTAATTTTCTCAACTACAAAAAAACCCAGTTCCGCCCCCTCTTTCTCCTTGCACCCCAAACCACAAATCCCTCCATCATCACTTTCCCCATACAACTCTCTCTCTCTCTCTCTCTCTCTCTCTCTCTCTCTCTCTCTCTCTCTCTCTCTGTGTGTGTGTGTGAGTTTCACTCACAAATTAAACGCCCCCAAACAACCCAACATAAGAAGAGACCATGTCGGAGGCTCCAAGAAAGTAAAACATGAGCGGTTGTGAGACCACCATGAGCTGGTCCGACCTCCAGGAGAAGAACTTGAAGGCTCTTGCCTTCATTGAAGAGGTCACCGCCAATGCCGATGTCGTCCACTCGCGTCCTGGCTGAGATTCTCTCCCACAACTCTATTCCCCGCCCCGTGGGAAAAAAATTTCACCCGCTCCATCCATCACCCGTAAATCTTTTCACTCGCATCTGACCCGTGCGGGTGATGCGTGTGGAGCGGGTACCCAATGAGTGAAACAAAAGAAAAAAACCAAATCAACACAAGTAGTCCGATTCTAAATCAATGAGGCAGCTTGGGGCTAAAATGTCGCAGTGCCGCTTGATTCCCCTTTGTGTTTTGTTTGTTTGAATGAGCTAACGAAGAGACTAGAAACAATAGAAGGGACCAATTTATGTCAAAATCAAAACACAAAGTAAAAACTTAAAATTTAAAGGTAAAAACAATAAAACATTAAATATATACACATATACATATATACATATATACATAGATTGTTTCAAAATATAGATATCTATTTATAAAAACAATAAAACGTTAACTTTCTGGCTCCGCCCATGGGGGTAATGGTACCTGGTGAGGAACTCGGAGATCGGGTGAGCAGAGAGGATGGGGGAGCGGTCGCCATTGCTTGTGAAATCCGGCAGCACTTCGATGCTATGAACCGACCCACGTCGGGATCGAGTGTAGCGGCGAAAGTACTCACTTTTGAGCCAGCTACGGAGGGTATACTCTCTCAACCTACTACGTGGTACACTCCCGGTAAGAAAGCCAAACATCTTTCAAACCCTTAAGGAGTGCAACACTAGGCGAGAGTATGTATGTTTGATCTCTCATCGTCCCTTCTTCCCTTCTCTTTTACCTGCAAGCAAAGATGAAACAAGGTTTAGGAGGGGTATATTTTCTACCTTTTACAGCAGATGACTCTCCCTATTTTTTTAACTGTTTGTGTTTTCGTTTCGTTATTCCCCCCCCCCCCCCCCCCCCCCCCCGATTTTCTTTTGTTTATGTGTGCTGCTTTTTTTACAAGTGCACTGATGCTTTTTGTGTTTGGGTGTTTGCAGGTGAACTTTGGGAGGAGGAAGCCAGGGAGAAGGCAGAAAAAGCCCCCTTTTGTGGAGGAAAAAGAAACTGCTTTTTTGTTTTGTTTTGTTTTGCAATTGCATAGGGTAAGGAGGAGAAGAAGCCAGCCGGGAGATCGAGGAGCCAAAAACTGCTTCTTCTTTTTTGCAGTTGAACTGCCCAGAAAAGGAAGGAAAAAAACCCAGCCACGCTACAAGTTGCATCAGTAGTTTTCATAGGATGAATTTAGGGAAGTTACTTTTGTGTAAACTATCCCACGTTCTTCCAGAATAGAGAAACTGCCCTATCACTCTCCCCTTTGCATTTTTTTTAACTGTCATCGAAATAGGAAACTGTAATTCCTTTGTAACTTCTGAATTCAGTAGGCTCTCTTTTTGGGCCTTTTGTAGGCTAATCTTGCATTTAGAAATGGGTCTAATCTTAGTAATGAGCCCAATTTATAACTTGAGCACATATGTTTAATTTCATTAATCCAATTAATCAAAAGGGTTCATAATCGATTTGAGAAAAATTTGTATGAAATTATGCACACGTTAAATTTGTAAAATTTTACCCTCCAACAGACATATTTAAAAGGCTCATAAGAAGCCCTACTTTTTCAAGAAGGTTCATGTTGGGTTGCATAGGCCCAAATCAAAATTGTGGCAATAACCCAAAACTATTAAAGCCCCTTTTATTTTCCCTTCAACATTAATCGGCTACATCTACCATTCATATTGCAAGCAAAAGTTGGTTGGGTGATATGAGATTTTATATATCACATATAACTAAGCTTACATGGTTGATGTATGCAAAATTGGTAGAACTTAAAAGCCAAACATTCCATTAATTCATATAGTGGCTTCTACAAACGACTGCATCATCTTAATTTTAACTTTGAAACATCTTCAAAGGGCACAACACTACACACACTTAAATGACTTATTTAACCCTCCTTAAACTCAAACACTACCAACTCCCATCTTCCCTGCACATTTTTCCCAACCGATTGATTAATCTTCACCTATGGACACTTAATGACTTAGTTAACCTTCACCTACGGCGCTCCGGAGTCCAATGAGGCAGCTTGGGGATAAAATGTCGCAGTGCCGCTTGATTCTTCTTTGTGTTTTGTTTGTTTGAATGAACTAACGAAGAGACTGGAAACAATAGAAATGAACAATTTATATCAAAATCAAAACGTAAAAACTTAAAATTTAAAGGTAAAAAACATAAAACATTAAATATATACACATATACATATATACATATATACATATATACATAGATCGTTTCAAAATATAGATATCTATATATAACAACAATGGCAGTATATATTTAAAGGTCAAAACTTTCTGGCTCTGCCCTTGGGGGTAATGGTACCCGGTGAGGAACTCGGAGATCGGGTGAGCAGAGAGGATGGGGGAGCGGTCGCCATTGCTTGTGAAAACCGGCAGCACTTCGATGCTATGAACTGACCCACGTCGGGATCAAGTGAGGCGGCGAAAGTACTCACTTTCGAGCCAACTACGGAGGGTACACTCTCTCGACCTACTACGTGGTACACTCCCGGTAAGAAAGCCAAACATCTTTCAAACCCTTAAGGAGTGCAACACTAGGCGATAGTACATATGTTTGATCTGTCATCGTCCCTTCTTCCCTTCTCTTTTACCTGCAAGCAAAGATGAAACAAGGTTTAGGAGGGATATATTTTCTACCTTTTACAGCAGATGAATCTCCCTATTTTTTTAACTGTTTGTGTTTTCGTTTCGGTATTCTCTCCCTGATAGCATGCATTTAGGTAGGCATAATAGGTTGCATTTAGCTTATTTAAGATGCATTTCATCCATGATTTGATTACAATTTGCATATTTGCTCTCTATGTTGGTGGAATCGGAATCTACACGCTTTTATTGATTATTTCAGGTAATCGTGGATCCGAGGAGGAGACATGGGTTCATAACGCATTGGATGAGAATGTCTAGTTGATCGAAGAAGCTTACATGAAGATCTCAAGAGGTCCTGAGAAGAAGAAGCGAACCTAAACGAAGAACAAGTCTGCAGAAGTTGTCGCCAGACATGCTGAACTTGTTTTGCACTTTCTGGAGGCCTCGGTTGTCCGATCGACTATTATGACCATGCGTTGGAAAGCTCTTTCAGAGAGCTACAACTTTCATGTTGACGTCGAGAGCTAATTCGAGACGGAATTTTCGGGAAAACCCAATGCAGCGCCCGCCGCAAAAGTTGCCGCGCCCGCCGCTGTCACCTGCGGTGCCCGCCGCCAGAGGGCCGATTTCAGCTGCGCCCGCCGCTGCTCCTGTGCCGCGCCCGCCGCACCTCTTGCGGCGGCCGCCGCACGTACTGCCGCGCGCCGTTTTAGTTTAAGAAAACCCTAGTTTTTAGTTGTTTCCTTTTGGGCCGACTTTGGATGTTTGTTTTAGGCTTTTTATGTTATTTTTCTTTATCATTCATTCTATTCATTGAACACTTAGGCAATTAGAGAGAGAGCGATGTTCGCCATGGGCGACTAAACTCTCTTCGTTCTACTTGCAATTTGAAGCTTTATTTGGATTGATTGTGAGTTTCTAAATCTTGTTCCTTGTTTCCTATATTGAATGTTTCGACTTCTTTGTGCTTGAATGTTTGATTGTTTTATTCTATCTCGACTGATCAACTTGGTAGAATCAATTCAATTGCTAGGGTTTTGTAGATTCCTGATTGCGAACCTTAACCCAAGTGGCAAACTTGTTCCTTTAGGGCTGATTGAACTAATTGAATGAGTAGGAAGTTGAATGTGTTGTTAAATCCTTCTTTAGGGACTGCAAATACCTTGGTCAATCTCTGAACTTAAAGCTATCAATTGGGTTAAATCCTTCTTTAGGGACTGTTCGATTGATAAGGGTTTCTAGGACTGATTGGACTAGTAACTATATTAGGTCGGGACAAGGGCATTCATAGGAAACCTAAAAGGACAAGAGGAAGTTACAATATCAATTCAACCAAATAAAGTGGATAGTTGTAGGTAGAGCGATCTTCTCTAATTTGTTTTGCATTATTTGTTTATATTTTATTTTGTTTTCTTTTCAATCTCAATCAACCAAAACCCCCCTTTCTACTAATTGGTAAATACACTTTGCAAAGGAATACTTGATTCTCTGTGGGATCGACCTCTTACTTGCTTGCTATACTAGTTTGTAGGTTTGAGTTTTATTTTGATACGGTTTACAGACGACTAAAAACCGCTCATCAAATTGGCGCCGTTGCCGGGGAATCAAGTTTATTTCTTTGTTGTGTGTATTTATTAATTTTTGTTTATATATCTAACTTTGTTGTGAACCTATCTTACGGTTCACAACCCCCTTGCTACTAACTTTTTAAGATGTTGAGATTGTTGCAGTTTGAAGGTGAGAACTTTCACCAATACTTCACTAGATTGCATGAGTATGTTGACGATCTTGGTTCATGGGGTTATCAATTCAGCATCCGAGATATGATTATTTGCATAATTGATGGGATGACTGTTGAGACGCGAGCGCTTGCTGAGTACATGAGTAATGGAGGCCTGAAACGGTTAGGAGGATTGCCTGGGTTGTGGGATTTTTTCTGTTATATGGATTACCATGTTGCACAAGAAGAATTGCTCACCATGTCTCCTCCGCCAATGGAGAACTCTGTCACATACCTGGAGGATCCATTCCATAGCCTTACACAAAGGTTGCAAGAGCAAGCTGAGACTCCTGAGAGTAGTAAGAACTTGGAGAATCAGTTGAACAAACTCATTCAAATTTTAAGTGCAAAACGTGAGAAGGAAAGGGGCTTAGAAGAAGGAGTTGAAGTCATAACGGAGGGTGAAAATTTTGAGGAGCGGCAACCGTCGCAGGAGGGCGGCGATCACCGTACTGCTACTAATGAGCCCCCATCAACTTCCCTTGATTTTGAGAAACCCACCCCACCACCCCTTGAGTCTTTAAAGGATGAAAGAATGGAAGATCCTATCGAAATCATTACACTTAGTTCAGTCCCTCCTATGTGGTTTCAACATGACAATGACATGTCGAATGAGGAGGAATTGGTTGCGGACAACGATAGTTTCTTAGATGATGGAAGAGATGGTCTAGTGCTTCCTGGCTTGGAATCTCATGAGTCGACGCATGAGGTTACATGTGATGTGTCTCCTACTCCATCTGCAACATCCATTCTGAGCTCGCCCATTAATGAACCAGGTCTAGAGCCATCAGCTGAGGCTAAAGAGGTAATAAAGGTAAACTTTTGCAATTTTGAAGTTAATGGTGTATATGTTGATCCTTTTGATTGCTATTTTGAAAAGCCACCAGCGGAACTGTGTTGGTGGTATCATATTCCTTCTGCAGAGAGTCATGCTAGACTCTTTGATAGATTGAAAGGGTTCGTGAGTTCCACATTTTATGCTTTCAATTTATTGTGCTATGATATGCCTTGTAAGATGTGTGCACAGGAATATGATAGGCTACTGAGGGCATTGACAATGTCTGATAAATAAGATCTTGAGATTGAGAATAAGTCAAGCCAATGACATTAAAGAGAGGCGCTTCTCGGGAGGCAACCCGAGGTAAGCTTTAGTTATTTCAATTCCTAGTTAGCTAGTTTTCTTTAACCCGACGCGCGCAATGCTCAGATCCGACCTATATCGCCCCTTCCACCACATTGTGAGTATTTCATTCATCTCTTTCTCTATGTTTTTATTTTTTGTTGTCTTTTATGTTTCATTGAGGACAATGAAAGGTTTAAGTGTGGGGGAGGGATTGCATTGCATATAGATAGAATTTGCATATCATGTTTACTTATGTTATCATGTTTATTTATGTTGTCATGTTTATTTTTATTCATATACTGCATTTAAAAAAAAAAAAAATTTATTATTATTATTTAATTTCGAAAATTAGTAGAATTAGAGCATCATTGCATTTAAGTGTTATTAAATACCCATCTGACTTAGTTTGTCCTCTATTTTAAATTTCAAGCATGATTCATAAAAATCCCATGGAGTTCTGGATGTTTTGATTATTGCTATTTGATTTTTGTGGAACATGAGCTAGCAAATTTAATTGAGCATGTATGATTGAGCTAAAGTATGATTGAAGTCTTAAAAACATGACCCTGTGAGGATGTTTGGCCTTATTTGAATTCTTTTGCTCAGTTGTGTGAATTACTCGCCTAGTGTTGCTACCTCTTGATATTGACTGCAGTATCTATTTTTGAAGACCGATGCACATGTTTGTTGCTTGCGGAGTTTATGTTTATATTTTGAGTCTTTTTATTTCATTTTATGCATACTTAGTGAATAAGGTGGCAATGGTTGATGCACTGAGTAACCGGGTCTACGCATGACACCCATGGGTATGATTCGCGCAAAAAGGTGTTGAAAACTATCCACTAGGAAAGAAAGCTTGATCATTGAGTAACCAGGTTCATTCATGACACCCATGTTTGCAACTCGCGTCAAAAGGTGTTCAAGTGGACTTCATATTAATAGTTGAGGTGTTGATAGACCGGGGCCATTCATGACACCCATGTTTGCGCTTCGCGTAAGGAAAGCACCAAGACAAGAAAAAGAAAAAAAAAAGAGAAAGAAAGACAAAGAAAAGAAAAAAAAAAAGTGTTGAATTTTATTTTCTTTATTGTGTCCCGCAAGTAATGACATTTCGGTAGTTAATTGGTGATATGGGGGTCAATGTCTATGAGCTTAGTGCATTATTGGTTTGAGTTGAGAGTTGTATTTAAAAGCCTAAACACATGAGTGAAACACATATTTCGGGTGAGGTTGGATGATGTCTACTTCTAAGCTTTGATCACTGGAATACATGCTATGACGTTTGTTTGCTTGGTTTATGTTTTCACCTGCTATGATGTTGCTTTTTGATGAGGTTGAAACTTGAAGGGATTTCCTGTGGGATACATTGATTCATGTTCATTCTATCATTGCTTGAGGACAAGCAAAGGTTAAGTGTGGGGGAGTTTGATAGCATGCATTTAGGTAGGCATAATAGGTTGCATTTAGCTTATTTAAGATGCATTTCATCCATGATTTGATTACAATTTGCATATTTGCTCTCTATGTTGGTGGAATCGGAATCTACACGCTTTTATTGATTATTTCAGGTAATCGTGGATCCGAGGAGGAGACATGGGTTCATAACGCATTGGATGAGAATGTCTAGTTGATCGAAGAAGCTTACATGAAGATCTCAAGAGGTCCTGAGAAGAAGAAGCGAACCTAAACGAAGAACAAGTCTGCAGAAGTTGTCGCCAGACATGCTGAACTTGTTTTGCACTTTCTGGAGGCCTCGGTTGTCCGATCGACTATTATGACCATGCGTTGGAAAGCTCTTTCAGAGAGCTACAACTTTCATGTTGACGTCGAGAGCTAATTCGAGACGGAATTTTCGGGAAAACCCAATGCAGCGCCCGCCGCAAAAGTTGCCGCGCCCGCCGCTGTCACCTGCGGTGCCCGCCGCCAGAGGGCCGATTTCAGCTGCGCCCGCCGCTGCTCCTGTGCCGCGCCCGCCGCACCTCTTGCGGCGGCCGCCGCACGTACTGCCGCGCGCCGTTTTAGTTTAAGAAAACCCTAGTTTTTAGTTGTTTCCTTTTGGGCCGACTTTGGATGTTTGTTTTAGGCTTTTTATGTTATTTTTCTTTATCATTCATTCTATTCATTGAACACTTAGGCAATTAGAGAGAGAGCGATGTTCGCCATGGGCGACTAAACTCTCTTCGTTCTACTTGCAATTTGAAGCTTTATTTGGATTGATTGTGAGTTTCTAAATCTTGTTCCTTGTTTCCTATATTGAATGTTTCGACTTCTTTGTGCTTGAATGTTTGATTGTTTTATTCTATCTCGACTGATCAACTTGGTAGAATCAATTCAATTGCTAGGGTTTTGTAGATTCCTGATTGCGAACCTTAACCCAAGTGGCAAACTTGTTCCTTTAGGGCTGATTGAACTAATTGAATGAGTAGGAAGTTGAATGTGTTGTTAAATCCTTCTTTAGGGACTGCAAATACCTTGGTCAATCTCTGAACTTAAAGCTATCAATTGGGTTAAATCCTTCTTTAGGGACTGTTCGATTGATAAGGGTTTCTAGGACTGATTGGACTAGTAACTATATTAGGTCGGGACAAGGGCATTCATAGGAAACCTAAAAGGACAAGAGGAAGTTACAATATCAATTCAACCAAATAAAGTGGATAGTTGTAGGTAGAGCGATCTTCTCTAATTTGTTTTGCATTATTTGTTTATATTTTATTTTGTTTTCTTTTCAATCTCAATCAACCAAAACCCCCCTTTCTACTAATTGGTAAATACACTTTGCAAAGGAATACTTGATTCTCTGTGGGATCGACCTCTTACTTGCTTGCTATACTAGTTTGTAGGTTTGAGTTTTATTTTGATACGGTTTAGGCGACTAAAAACCGCTCATCAAATTGAGGGATTGCATTGCATATAGATAGAATTTGCATATCATGTTTACTTATGTTATCATGTTTATTTATGTTGTCATGTTTATTTTTATTCATATACTGCATTTAAAAAAAAAAAAAATTTATTATTATTATTTAATTTCGAAAATTAGTAGAATTAGAGCATCATTGCATTTAAGTGTTATTAAATACCCATCTGACTTAGTTTGTCCTCTATTTTAAATTTCAAGCATGATTCATAAAAATCCCATGGAGTTCTGGATGTTTTGATTATTGCTATTTGATTTTTGTGGAACATGAGCTAGCAAATTTAATTGAGCATGTATGATTGAGCTAAAGTATGATTGAAGTCTTAAAAACATGACCCTGTGAGGATGTTTGGCCTTATTTGAATTCTTTTGCTCAGTTGTGTGAATTACTCGCCTAGTGTTGCTACCTCTTGATATTGACTGCAGTATCTATTTTTGAAGACCGATGCACATGTTTGTTGCTTGCGGAGTTTATGTTTATATTTTGAGTCTTTTTATTTCATTTTATGCATACTTAGTGAATAAGGTGGCAATGGTTGATGCACTGAGTAACCGGGTCTACGCATGACACCCATGGGTATGATTCGCGCAAAAAGGTGTTGAAAACTATCCACTAGGAAAGAAAGCTTGATCATTGAGTAACCAGGTTCATTCATGACACCCATGTTTGCAACTCGCGTCAAAAGGTGTTCAAGTGGACTTCATATTAATAGTTGAGGTGTTGATAGACCGGGGCCATTCATGACACCCATGTTTGCGCTTCGCGTAAGGAAAGCACCAAGACAAGAAAAAGAAAAAAAAAAGAGAAAGAAAGACAAAGAAAAGAAAAAAAAAAAGTGTTGAATTTTATTTTCTTTATTGTGTCCCGCAAGTAATGACATTTCGGTAGTTAATTGGTGATATGGGGGTCAATGTCTATGAGCTTAGTGCATTATTGGTTTGAGTTGAGAGTTGTATTTAAAAGCCTAAACACATGAGTGAAACACATATTTCGGGTGAGGTTGGATGATGTCTACTTCTAAGCTTTGATCACTGGAATACATGCTATGACGTTTGTTTGCTTGGTTTATGTTTTCACCTGCTATGATGTTGCTTTTTGATGAGGTTGAAACTTGAAGGGATTTCCTGTGGGATACATTGATTCATGTTCATTCTATCATTGCTTGAGGACAAGCAAAGGTTAAGTGTGGGGGAGTTTGATAGCATGCATTTAGGTAGGCATAATAGGTTGCATTTAGCTTATTTAAGATGCATTTCATCCATGATTTGATTACAATTTGCATATTTGCTCTCTATGTTGGTGGAATCGGAATCTACACGCTTTTATTGATTATTTCAGGTAATCGTGGATCCGAGGAGGAGACATGGGTTCATAACGCATTGGATGAGAATGTCTAGTTGATCGAAGAAGCTTACATGAAGATCTCAAGAGGTCCTGAGAAGAAGAAGCGAACCTAAACGAAGAACAAGTCTGCAGAAGTTGTCGCCAGACATGCTGAACTTGTTTTGCACTTTCTGGAGGCCTCGGTTGTCCGATCGACTATTATGACCATGCGTTGGAAAGCTCTTTCAGAGAGCTACAACTTTCATGTTGACGTCGAGAGCTAATTCGAGACGGAATTTTCGGGAAAACCCAATGCAGCGCCCGCCGCAAAAGTTGCCGCGCCCGCCGCTGTCACCTGCGGTGCCCGCCGCCAGAGGGCCGATTTCAGCTGCGCCCGCCGCTGCTCCTGTGCCGCGCCCGCCGCACCTCTTGCGGCGGCCGCCGCACGTACTGCCGCGCGCCGTTTTAGTTTAAGAAAACCCTAGTTTTTAGTTGTTTCCTTTTGGGCCGACTTTGGATGTTTGTTTTAGGCTTTTTATGTTATTTTTCTTTATCATTCATTCTATTCATTGAACACTTAGGCAATTAGAGAGAGAGCGATGTTCGCCATGGGCGACTAAACTCTCTTCGTTCTACTTGCAATTTGAAGCTTTATTTGGATTGATTGTGAGTTTCTAAATCTTGTTCCTTGTTTCCTATATTGAATGTTTCGACTTCTTTGTGCTTGAATGTTTGATTGTTTTATTCTATCTCGACTGATCAACTTGGTAGAATCAATTCAATTGCTAGGGTTTTGTAGATTCCTGATTGCGAACCTTAACCCAAGTGGCAAACTTGTTCCTTTAGGGCTGATTGAACTAATTGAATGAGTAGGAAGTTGAATGTGTTGTTAAATCCTTCTTTAGGGACTGCAAATACCTTGGTCAATCTCTGAACTTAAAGCTATCAATTGGGTTAAATCCTTCTTTAGGGACTGTTCGATTGATAAGGGTTTCTAGGACTGATTGGACTAGTAACTATATTAGGTCGGGACAAGGGCATTCATAGGAAACCTAAAAGGACAAGAGGAAGTTACAATATCAATTCAACCAAATAAAGTGGATAGTTGTAGGTAGAGCGATCTTCTCTAATTTGTTTTGCATTATTTGTTTATATTTTATTTTGTTTTCTTTTCAATCTCAATCAACCAAAACCCCCCTTTCTACTAATTGGTAAATACACTTTGCAAAGGAATACTTGATTCTCTGTGGGATCGACCTCTTACTTGCTTGCTATACTAGTTTGTAGGTTTGAGTTTTATTTTGATACGGTTTACAGACGACTAAAAACCGCTCATCACTCCCCCTGATTTTCTTTTGTTTGTTTGTGCTGCTTTTTTTACAGGTGCACTGATGCTTGTTGTGTTTGGGTGTTTGCAGGTGAACTTTGGGAGGAGGAAGCCAGGGAGAAGGCAGAAAAAAAACCCCTTTTTGTGGAGGAAAAAGAAACTGCTTTTTTGTTTTGTTTTGCAGTTGAATAGGGTAAGGAGGAGAAGAAGCCAGCCGGGAGAGGAGCCAAAAACCGCTTTCTTTCTTCTTTTTTTTTTTTTGCAGTTGAACTGCCCAGAAAAGGAAGAAAAAAACCCCAGCCACGCTTGTGTATTCCGCCAACATGACTTGTGGGTGGTACTAGGGCTGGGGGAAAAATTCTCATGAAAGCTTTTGCTGCGGCCCCCGCGGCGTTCTGCAGCTCTGCCTCATCAGTTTTTTCCGAGTCTATCGAAAGCAAAACATTTTTTCGGCAGAAAAATTGGAATTGAGGCGCGGCATTATGGAAGCCGCTTACCCGAAGGATGTCCCCGACCTGGTATCTGCACAGGCCCGAGTAGGTCGTTATTACCAACTCATACTCTTTCCCGACCTCCACGTCGACCATGTCGATCAGCTTGGGCTGGGCCGGCTCCGGCCCGACGGGCTGGTCTAGTGGAAGAAACTCGAAATATGCCATGTTTGTCATGATGGTGTACGACACCTCCGAGGGCTTGCAGATTGGCCTCAAGTTCAGGCCAAAGTAACACTCCGATGACGCGTACATCGTGCACACGAGTGGGAGGCCTCCGTTGTAATAGTCGAGCGTGGGTATATACTGGGCCATGGTGTCGGTGACAATTACGTCCACGTACTTCGTGTTGGGCCGGATCCGGGTCAAGACCCCGTCCCAGTCCTTGGAGCACTCGGACACAATCAACTTAGCGAGGTCCGGGTCCGACCTCACAACCCGGGCCATGCACGATTTGATTGTCGGGTTCGTAATCCCGCCCCTGCGGGTGCCGATCTCGATATCACAGGCCAGCTCAGGCCAGTTGATTTCGAGGAATCGAATGGCTCGAAAAGAGCATAGAATGGCCTCGGTGGGGCTCGTATACACATTAAAGGGATCATATGGGCGGCTCAAAAACTGATCACTCTTATAGCAGCTTGTCAACACGGGTCGGGCCAGAAGCCCGCCCGGGGTCTTCGTCTCAGATTTCACGAAGAGGAAGTACAGGCAGGCATGGAACCAGGAATGAAAATCGGGGTAGACTAAAATCGCCTTATACAATGAACAAATTTTGAAGAGTTATTAATATTATACCAATATATACACACCTAGGAAAAAACACTAATAAAAAGAAAAATAAAATATACAATGAACAAATTTTTAAGAATTACTAATATCACATATATAAACATCTAGGTACAAAAAATGATTGAAGAATAAAAATCTATGGGTACGTTATTTGTATGAAATTATTTTATAGGACATTAAACTAATTTCATTAATATAAGAATTTAACAAACAACTTATTTCCTTCTTAACTCAATTAATTGCAAAAACAAAAAACTAATAGCTTGGGCATATTCACAAACATACCGGAAGTGGAAGTGAACTAGCGCCACGAAGGGGTGAAAAACACTGGGCGCCAAACGAGAATCGAACCCCAGATGCTGGCGATATGAAAATATTGGACTCATAGCATCTACCAACTGAACTACATCCCCTTTGTGATATCTACTACTATTAATTATATAAGTTCTAAATTTTTGTGGTGGGCTGCAGCAAAGCCCAGCACACCCCTGGGTCCGTGCCTGAGTACAGGCCCTTGCCTTTGTCCAGCCCTTGCCTGAGTACAGGCCCAGCCCACCCCTTGATTCCCCTTTGTGTTTTGTTTGTTTGAATGAACTAACGAAGAGACTAGAAACAATAGAAATGATCAATTTATGTCAAAATCAAAACACAAAATACAAAGTAAAAACTTAAAATTTAAAGGTAAAAACAATAAAAAATTAAAATATATATATATATATATATATATATATAGACACACACACACACATATGGGGGTGGTTCATGGGTACTCATCTCTTATTGTGTAACATGAGAACACATCTGGACCGTTGATTGAATTAAATGGAAGGCTGAGATTAATAAGCAATTTTGGCTTTTTTTAAATTAAAAAACAGTGGGACCCACGTCGTTTTTTTGCCCACTTGCTGAATGGGGGCGTGTGTGGTGCACTCTCTTCAAATTATTCGACAGTATATCTAGATTATTCAATCGTATCGTCTGATTATGCAATGGTATCGACAGATTATGCGATGGTATATGAATTTTTTTGTTAATCTTTATAAATGATTGATTATTCGATGGTATCGCTGGATTATTATATTGTATTCACGAAATATGCAATGGTATAGACGAATTATGCAATGGTATCGATGGTATAGCTTGATTATTCGATGACCTAAAAATTAATCGATGGTATCGCATGATTATTTGATGGTATCGCATGATTATTTGATGGTATCGCATGATTATTTGATGATATCACATGATTATTCGATGGTATAGGTGTATTTTTTATTCATAGGACCGTCAGCATAAAAAAACTCATCCCATGATGCACAAAATCAGTCATACATATGAATAATTTGGGCTTTCCTCCGAATAAATCTTAAATCTTATGAAATGTCGATTCAAAACAACCCAGGACTTCGATTCAAAACAAATCAGGAATTCGATTCCAGGATTTCGACCTAATTCATTCCAGGACTTCAATCTCCATAACAACAATTCAACACAAAAAATCAATCTCCCCACCAGATCATTCCATGGCTTCGATTTAATACACAATTCCTAAGGTATCGACCTAATTCATTCCAGGACTTCGATTCAAAACAACCCATAAATCTCGATTCAAAACCAATTTGGATTTGTAAGAAGGGAGAAGGAGGGAGGTCGACGACCAGGAGGCGCCGCCTTTGGAGCCGGACAAGCCGTAGATGTGCTCTCACCGCCTTCGCAATCGTCGTCCGCCTTCACCGTACCTTCAATTGAAGAGAGAAAGAGAGGAAAGGCTTAGCAGACTAGGGGGCTAATTGGTAGCGCCGGCAGGTGCTGGTGACCGGAGAAGACGGTTCGGTTAGAGGCATGGCGATGGCGATGGCGATGACGATTGGGGACAGGAGGTGATTACCAGCATCGTTCGCCTTCACTGTCGAATAATCCACCTTCGCAACTGCCGTCTTTTGTCGAGGTGCCCTTCGCAATCGCCGACCACCTTCGCAACCGCCGCCTTTCGCCCAGATCTACCCCTCATGGCCCCGCTCCGCCATCGGCATTACCTCCGCCTTCGTCGGTCGCACCTCCGCCGCACCACCAAAATTGATTCTCTCCATCTCTCCGATCATTCACTTTCATTCGCCTCTGCCGCAACTTCAATCGTCACACCCCCGTTGCACCTTCGGCAGTTGGATCTCTGGTTGTCACCTCCGGCCGCTGGATCGCCTCCTCTGTCTCTCTTATTTTTTTACTGTAATGAAATTTATAAGATTGGTTTAGGGTTTGTTTTGTTAATCACACGCACTGTGTATGTGGGTGGGTGTTTTTAATTTTTCATTTAATTTACAATTATTTTAAATACACGAATAATCTCAGCCATCCAATTTCCCTAAATCAATGGATGAGATTTGTTCTCATAATACATTTTAAGAGATGTTCTCATATGATCTATCATATATATATATATATATATAGTATGGATCTATTGTTCACAAGCCTTAGGATGTACCTTGTACACAAATCTGGACCTTTGATTGAGTTTAAATAGAAGGCCAAGATTAATCTACCTTTTTCCTTTTTTTAAAAAAAAAACAATGTGGGCCCCCATAAAAATATACAACCACGTTCAATTTATATGTGCGTGCCTTTCAATTGCTAGGTGGGTGGTAGAGTTGGATTGATCTTTCAATCTAGGGTTTCAAAAAAAATATCACCCCTTTCCCCCAATTTCTTCATCTTCCCCCGATCATCACTCCCCACTTTCTATCTATCGATGGGCAGAAGAACATATGGAGCGAGGAGGAAGACAAGGTACTGATCGATAGCAGTGCAAGGGGAGATCGGAGAACTCGATCAAATCCAGTGGTCGGCGGCGAAGGCTGGCGAAGGATGCCCGAATCCAGTGATCGACGTCGTGGTGCTGTTACGTCTTCCTGCACAGATCCAGTGGTGCTTGGCCTTCTGCTTCTTAGCTTCGATTCTAAGGAGGGTCGACGACGATGGTGATTTGTGCCCAAATCAAGGTTGACGAAGGCTGCCCAGTGGTGATGTCCGGCTGAATTGAGTCGATGCGAGGAGGAATATGCTCTTCGTCTGCGAGGAGGGATGACTGAATCGATTTGAAGGAAAGAGATGATCGATGGCGAGGGGGTGGGCGGTACATCGAATATTATTAGTTAATTATTAAGATGTATGTGTCGAATTTCAGTTACTAATAGTAAACATTTGATTAATTATTCGGTGAAATCTGATTCATTATTCGTTAATCATGGAGATTTTGGTTTGACAAACAATATTAAAAACCTTCGTCGCATGAGAATAACTACCCAAATAAATATTATTCAGTGAAATTTGAAACATTATTCGGTAAAATGTAAAGCATTATTCGTCCAAATAAATATTATTCAGTGAAATTTGAAACATTATTCGGTAAAATGTAAAGCATTATTCGTCGAAATTGTACGTATTGTTTAGAGAATCTAAGTTTTTTTTCCTGAAATAGATGAACAGAAAAAACAAAACATTATTCGGTCGAATAATGTTACAAATTATTCAGTAGAATTAGAAAGTTTTCATCTGAATTGAACGGAAAAATAAAATATAACATAATTCGGTAGAATTTGAAACATTATTCGATGGAATTGGCCATTTTTTCAAAACAGCGAAATTAATCGGTAGAATGTGAAATATTGTTCGGTTGAATTGGCCGTTTTTTCAAAACAGCGAAATCAAATCCGAGAAATCAAACAGTGAAATTATTCGGTAGAATTTGAAACATTATTCGGTGGAATTGACTATTTTTTCAAAATATTGAAATCAAATTCGGGAAATCAGGTGGATCCCAACAATAAATCACCCAAAATTAAAATTGTTTATTTTTCACAAATATTTTATATATTAAAAAAAGAAAAAATTCCATTAAATTCAGAAAATATTATTTGCAAAATAAAAAAAATTAAAATTCCTTTTTTTGATGAAAAAAGCAAAAAGAATTCTACTAAAATTTCGAATAATGTCTGAGGAATAAAAGCAGAAATGCGGGTATCTTAATTTTTTTTTAAAAAACTGATATATCGTTTCAAAATAAAGATATCTATATATAACAATAATGGCAGTATATATTTAAAGGTAAGAACTTTTTGGCTCCACCCTTGGGGGTAATGGTATCTGGCGAGGAACTCGGAGATGGGGTGAGCAGAGGTTGACACTAGTTTGTACTATCGAACACGTTGTAGTTTACGATTTTTTTCTCGATCTTATTGTCGACTACTATGGTGAACCCCCCCCTCAAAACTTTCTAGCTCTGCCCCTGCATACCGATGTTGGACTACTACAGCGACGACCTCCCGTTGGTTTGTACTATGTATGCTTCATCGGAGTGTTTCTTTGGGCTCAACTTGAACCCGCTTTGCAACCCTGGCGAGGCAGCTTACATGATTCTCCCAAGCATGACGTATTTTGAGTTCTTACCGTTGAAGAGGCAAGGGGAAGGCAGAGCCGACCACATTGTTGGCCCTTCAACAGACGGGCCTCCGACGTCGTTGGTGGAGGAGGAAGAGGAGAAGCTAGTTGATCTTGTTGATGTTGAGCTGGGAAAGGAGTATTGCTTGTTGTCACTACTTATACAGGTAACTAATTAATTGACTAATTTGATATATGCTTCTTCATGAAAGTACTTATTGGCCGGTTAAGAACAGTGATTAAGGTGTTAATTGTTAGCAGACATGATTTATACTTGTGCATATTGTACTCTCAAGGTTTTTACCCAATGATATATATACAGGAGTATACCTCTGAGATCCGGTAATGACTCAGTTATCCAAACATTTACATGGTATCAGCCTTTTTTGTGAAACCCTAAATCTTCCGTTTCACAAATCGATCCGTCGTCGCTCTGAGCCGCCGCCAACCTGTTGCCGCTGCCACCCCTCCAGGATAGCAATGACCTTAAAGTCAATAGATTAAGATGGATATGGCAAAGGGAAAATGCAATGGATTTGTGAAGCCAGCACCGAGAACACATACACACACATATGTACACACACATACACATACGTACATATGTATATATGTATATATACACTGGGGTGGAGGCGGGGTATGCGGTGGCTCGAGCCCCCTGGAAATTTAAAAAATAAAAATAAAAATTATTTTTTATACATATAGTAAAAGAGGGTAATTAAGATACAAAACAACATTGTAGCACAAGTGGTTGGAGGGTGGAGTGGGGTGAAGGTCTTGAGTTCGAATGTACACATATGTTAGAGAGAGAGAGAGAGAGATAGATGAAGAAGATAGGAATTGTAATTGGAATTCATTCATTGATGCCCGGTACATTAATACACATTGTTGGTATTTATAATCCCAAATCCAACTTTCTACTAATTTCATGTATTATCCCTATTATACTAATTCATAACAAAAACTTAAAACAATTACAAAATAAATTTAAAAAATAAAAATAAAACTAGATATAATTGGTTCGGTAGGAATTGGTTGGTATTGCCGTACCAACCAATTTCAAATTGGTTGGTAATGGTAATACCAACTTTTTCATTTTCATTACCATTACCGTACCAAGTTTTGGAACTTGGTTCGGTATACTGATCCAATTATATTGGTTCGGTTGGTACATATTGGTTTGTTTTTTTATGGGAATTTTCCCCCGGCCCTAGTACCACCCACAAGTCATGGTTACCACAGTACATTACCATGTTTACCATTTTGTACTTATGTTTGTATTTTTTTGAAAACCCTTGGCTACCGTCCGGTATCCATCAAAGTTATCGAACAAAAAAATATGGTTACAAAAAATAATATGGTTACCACATGTTAAAAGTTCAAATAAACCAAGTTCGCAACCAATAAAACATGATAATAAAAAACAAAACAATAGAAAGGACCAATTTAGGTCAAAATCAAAACAATACCAATTTGTGTTTGTCTGTTTGAACGAACTAACGAAGAGACTAGAAACAATAGAAATGACTAATTTAGGTCAAAATCAAAACACAAAATATAAAGTAAAAACTAAAATAAAAAACTTAAAACTTAAAGGTAAAAACAACAAAATATTAAATAATAATCCCCTGAAATATAAAAGCAAAAGCCTTCTTTGTGCAAAAGATTTTGCCACGTGTCTAGCAGAGATTTCTTGAAGGTTTTAGACAGCGGTTGTTTTTCTCTTTCTTTTCTTCCTGCTTCTTCTCTCCAAACTCCTCTTCTTCCAAGCGGTTTCCAATTCTCGATTTCCTTAGACTACTCTAGAAACTGTTCGTCAGCGGTTTTTCTTCCGCTCCTCTTCTTCCAATTCTCGATTTCCTGAGTTGCCGGCTTCCGATCGCCAGGGCTGTGGGATGCCGGCCGGAGCCCTGAGATTATCACCAACACCGTTTGTTAAATAAATAAATAAATCACTTAACGCGTTTGGCTTTGGGCGAGCGAACAAAGCGAAGGCAAAAGGAGCGGAGGACGAAGGCTCGAAGGCGAAGTCCACAGCAGCCAGCAGCTTCCGATTGCCAGGGATGAGTCACCGGTTTCCGATCGCCAAGGCTGGGATGCCTGCGAGGCTGAGACGCCTGATCACCTTCTTCAACTAGAGGCCATAGGGTTGCTGCTGCAGGATGCTTGAAACTGCGAAATCGGGTGAAAATTTGGGCGACATTTGCGAAATTGGCAAGCTTTCTTCGATTTTCATACGGTTTCCGGTTGGTTTGCTTCAGTTCTTCCATGATTGAATCATTTTGCCTCTTGATATGAGTTTCGGAATGGTTCTAGGGCTAATTTTGCCATAAATTTGTGAATTTGATTGGTTGTTTGTGAATTTGTGAATTTGGATCGAATTTGTTCGCTTTGCTCTTCGTTACAATTTATCAGTGTTATATTTTAGATTTTTCTCTAATTTTCGCAATTCAATCACCTAAACTTGTGAAAACTATTGATGCAGATCAACAAGTTAGCAGCTTCCATGGTCGTGTTTAACAACCTCGGATCCGACGATGGCCTCGAGAAGCTTGATGACTACCTCCTACCCAGGAGTTACGTCACTAGGTGAGTCCTTTATTATTCGTTATTGGATCTGTCTTTGTTCCCAATTGGAAATTTGGTATCCTTATTATCTCAGTCGTGGTTTCTTTTAGTTTCCAAGCTTTGAAGGACGATCTCACTATGTACTCCGCCATTCCTAAGCCCCCTTCACCGAGCTTCGTCAATGCTTCCCGGTGGTACCACCACATTGATGCTCTGTTAAGGATCTCGTAAGTCATGGCGTTAAATCGACTTTATGTGACTGTGATTAAATTTGTGTTTTTTTTTCTTCCCAAATTCAGTGCCTTTATGTGTGTAATCTACCTTTTCGTGTAACAGTGGAGTTTCTGGTGATGGATGTGGCGCGGGATGCCTCTGAGGCTGAGACACCTGACCACCTTCTTCAACCAGCAGCAGAGGCCAGAGAGTTGGTGCTGCAGGATGCCTGAAACTGCGAAATTGGGCGAAAATTTGGGCAAAATTGATAAGTTTTCTTCGATTTTCATATGGTTTCTAGGGTTTCCGGTTGGTTTGCCTGAGTTCTTCCATGATTGAATCGTTTTGCCTCTTGATATGAGTTTTGGAATGGTTCTAGGGCTAATTTTGCCATAAATTTGTGAATATTATTGATTGTTTGTGTTCATATAGCTAATCAGATTTGTATGTGAATTGATTTTTTTGTTGATTGGTTGTTTTTGAATTTGATTGGTATGTGAATTGATTTTTTGTTGATTGGTTTTTTCAAATTGATGCAGTTTTAGGGTTTATTTTTTATTTTGTGGGGGGTGAAGGAAGCAAAAGAGGAAGCCAAAAGATGGTGGCGGTGATGGGATCATCATATATTTGAGATCATCAGTTTTAGGGTTTACTTTTTATTTTGTGGGGGGTGAAGCAATCAAAGTAGGAAGCCAAAAGATGGTGGGGGTGAAGGGGTCATCGGATATGGCTGAATCTGGGCGGATGACTCCCTCTCCACTTCCCGTTCACCACACCCTGTTCTTAGGTAATTTGTTGATTGTTGTATCCCTAATTCCAGAATAGTTTTCCATTGAGACTTTTTTGTTGCTCTTCTTTGTGTGTTTTTCTCTTTCTTCTTTGTTAGAGCTATCTAATTGAAATTTTTTAGCTTCGTATTGTTTAGTTACACAAATATGAATATGTCATTTTAGCTAAAATGGCATATTCATATTTGGGTGGTGTTTTCACATTTCAGTTATGGTTGTACTAAATTTGAGCAATAATAGATTCACACTTAAGCTGCACTAAATTTCAATTTTTGGTGTCTTCAGCTGCTGTAATTTTCAGATTTGGTTGGCTTCAGCTGTAAAAATCAGATTTGGGGTCATATAAGTAAACTTAACCTCCATTTTCTTTGAAATTTTTTGATAGCCGCAGAAAGTAGACTATAAGGAGGAAGTTTCTGAGAGAGTTATGCAAGGTTTTGTCATTTCTCATAGCAAGCACAAGGGACAGGTATCACCTGCCCAACTTTTAACTTAATTCGCCCTTGTAGATATTTATCAATTGTCTTTGTAGGGATGCTTTCATTGAACTCGACTGACACTATTTTTTACTTCTGCAGTATGCATTACGGAAGTTGTATCATGAGAATTCAAAGCTTCTTTGTGTGTTATACACAACATCAACTTGTGGTTCATGTAGGACCTTAAAACCAATTCTTAACAAGGTAATACATCACCTGGTGTAAGTTCTGAACATATGCAGTAGTTTGGCGGCCAAACTTTGGCCTGTAAGTTGTAGAGATTGAATCTGGTCAGTGTTTCGACTTTCGATCTTCGTACTAGGTTGTTGTTGTTGTTGTTGTTGTTATATTTGTAGATGACTTTTATTTATTTATATTGAATTTGTATATATTGCAAATGTTATGATCAGGCTGAAAATATAGTGTCTATCCACGATGTTCCCAACATTTGGCACATTCCACTTATCCTAAGAGTAAGTTTCGTGTCGTGTTTGTGGATTTTCATTATTTTCAACAGAAGGGCAAACATGCTTAACCTGTTTCCTTCTCACTTGGTCCTTTTCTTAAAACAGGAAGCACATGAAGCCATCTTGAAAGTTTTGAACCTTTTTAGGTCTGCCTTTTTCTCCTTTGCGTTCTTTTTCTATATTATGTTTATATTAGTGTGTTTCCTTCTCACTTGGTCCTTTTCTTTTGTGGGTTTTGGCTCTGGTGGAGAGCCTGCACTGGAAGAGTGCACTTCAAGGATTGAAACCTTTGACAACCAGCCTGCATGAGCATGTGAGTTTAAAACTTACTCTTTTGTTATCATTTAATTTCATTAGTTTTTTTTTATTCCAATTTATGAGTTCAATTTGGGGTTTTTTCTTGGTCTAATCATTGTACGCGATGTCTTTATGATTATCAATTGTTTTTCCCTATCTTGATGTATTTGGTTGAATGTAAGAATGTCTGGGCTGATTTATGAATTAAGATAGATAAAGTTGCTCTTAGTTTATAGGTTAGTTGCATTGGGAAAAAAAAATTATGAGACCCTTTCAAGAACCTTACCATCACTCTTGCTGCTAGAGAATACACAAGGTTGGTTTTTTAATCCTTTCCTTACTCTTTTTGTCTCATGTATTGTGCTTCTGATTTTTGGCAAAATATGATTTTTGGGTTTTGATTTCTGTCATGTATATGAGTGAGAAGGGAAATCTGATTTGTGTCATGTATCTGCATGAAAGTAGAAATCTGATTTCTGTAATGTATAGGAGTCAAAGGCGAAATCTTATTTCTATCATACAACTATACTACATGTCCTTTGTTATGCTATTTGATTGCTGATTTTTGGGCTTTTGCTATGCTTATGATTTCTGTCATACAAGTAGATTTCTGCTATCCTATGCTACTGATGTTTTCTTCAAGTCCTTGATTTTTTTGGTGAACTTTTGATGTAGAGAGTGATCTTAGATGCATAGTAGTAACCATGACATTAGTAAAAGTTTAAATCTGATTTGTTTGTAGCATCAGGTAATTAGTGGTCCTAGATACTTCTATTCTAACCTTATATAAATAATGGTTATTTTATTTCCAAAAAACAAATGAAGTAATTGGATGTATCTCTTTGTATGCATTGACTATTATTACTCAAGCACCCATCTATTTAACTTTTTTGTAAAACCATTCATAACTTAAAAGGCATTTTCACCTTCAAAACCTTTTGTAAATGGGTGGTAGATTTTAGAGATCTTATCATATAGGCAGTTGTGTGGAAAATAAAATAGAATGAATCATAAGCTGATAAAACTAATGAATTGAGAATGTTTTCTTTTCTAAAAAAAATTATGGACAGATATTCATTTAACAAAGAGAATATAATTTAGATTTTAGAGAACTATGATAGAACAACTAAATATGGATTTTAGAGAATTATGACAAAACAACAGATAGATTTCAGATTTTATAGAAATATATATGGAGTGACGTTCTTTTAGAGAATTCAGATTTAAGAGAACAATTTTTTTATTTAGAATTCAAAAGTCAGAACTAAAGACAAACAACTGAATTTAGAATTCAGATTAAAAAATAAATTAGGAATTTCAGAATTCACATTAGGAATCAAGAATAAACATATAGGCAGAACTGCCGTGGAAAAAAAATAGAATGAATCATAAACTGATAAAACTAATGACTTCAGGATGTTTTTTTTTCCTCCAGAAAAAAAATTGTACAGAACCGAATTCATATTTTGGAGAATTATGATAAAAAAAAAACTGAATTCAAATTTTAGAGAATTATGATAAAAACAACTTAATTAAGATTTTACTAGGGTTATATTATTTACGGGACTAAACTTTATTTATGATATCAGGTGAATCCACGTACGCACCAGCTGAAGATCTGTGATTTTGGAAGTGAAAAAGTATTGGTATGCTTCTATATTTTGGAAAGAATGTTGTTAATGGCACAGGACATATATTTCTTTGTTCAGTGTGATTAATCCTTTGCATTTTTATTGATTTATTCGAGTTTAGGAATAATTGATCCCCTCTTTGTGTTTGATTTGCTTCGAAATTTCGAGTATTATGAGTTATTAACCAAGTATGAATTGAACATGACAAGTTTCTATAAGCTCTTCAGCTACGAGTCCCTTTCTCTCTCTCTTCAATTGCGTTTTTATTGATTATTCGAGTTTAGGAATAATCGATCCTCTCTTTGTGTTTGATTTGATTCGAAACTCACCTACACCCTAGGCCTCACCCCGATGCAGTGTGTCCGCCAAGCTTATTTTAGAACATTGTTAATCGTATATCTAGAGTAAGAGTGACTGCTTTTATGGAGTTTGGCTTCACTTTATTGCTCCTCTTTCAGTTTGGTTTTATGGGCCTTGGCTATCTCACGAGGTACTTTTGCTCTAAATAAAAGGGATGCATTTAGATTGATCTGAGTCTTTTATGTTGGAAGTCTTTATTTGCTTCTAATATGCTACCATGTCCATTTTAGGCGCCTTTGAAAGAAATGGGATTTAATCACTTCTTTCCTTTTGCAGAGAGAGATGAAATAATAAAAGATATTGGGCAATTATGCACACAACAAGCTGGCCCTAGCTACCTCCTCCTTGCCACTAGAATGCGTTTCCAGAGGTATGAACTGTAACCTCTAGATGGAGGATATTCTGTTTAAAATTTTGTAGAAAGCTGCAATCCAAATTGAAAAGTTTTCCCAAATGTTTGCTTTATCGTCTTTACAGAAGTTGGAAGCTGAGAGGCAACTTAAAATTTTCCAAGGGAATATTGCAGCTGCTTTTGCTGACCAGATAATGCGTTTATGGAGGTTAAGATCTTCCTCTCTTTGTGTTTGATTTGATTCGAAATTCCGAGTACTAAGAATGAGTCAGTGGTGGTGAGGTGTATTTACTCCCTCCATTCTTTCGTTCGATGATGTAGATATCTCATTGCAGGTGTAAAGACCGGAATTTAATTAGTATTTATAAAATATCCGTAGGATAATCCGAATATTATCCTCCCTTATGATTATGAAAACCCGGAAAATTTAAAAAATTTTATGCCTAGCTTTACATGGATTTAATGACGGAAAAAATATGTCCAAGCCACTTTTCTCGTATCTTATAAACGTAACGGATTTTAACGATTCGCGAGCTCGGGTTTTACATTATGTTAAAGAGGTCATCCACCCAAATTGCCCAACATTGATCCACCAAACCCTTGACTTGTGGCTTGCTTGTGAATGTAGACATTCAACCACTCCCATCTCTTCATCCCATCACCACCCATGCTTTGACTCATGAAGCCAACCACCCCTCTCCTCTATAAGCCTGACCCCAAGACTCATGAGGAGCCCATCCAAAGAAGCCCCACCGTCACTTGAGAGGAGAGAGAGAGAGAGAAGGAGAGCCTTGCTCCATTTTAGGTCCATTTTGGACAGCCTTCACAAGAAATAGCATAACTCCCTCCATACTCATCCAAATTGAGCAAACTCGGTGGCCATGGATCCGTCTTGAACCCAGCTTTCCATACATATCTCATACACAAAACTCCAAGGTCTTTTGCCCAGCCAAAATTGTCCATCTTTGAAGCTGCAGAAAACTGTTTTTGAAGGGTCTTGAGAGTTTGACTTGATTTCTTGTGTTTGAAAGGTGTTCCGAAGGACTCCCGAGGGTGTTCTTGAGTCGTTTGTGTGGGATTCTTCGAAGGCTCTTGTTGATTGGATCCTTGGTTGTGCACTTTATTGCTTGCTTATTCTCCGGACTCCAGGTAAGTCCCCTGGACTTACTCATGATGGATTTATGTGATACTCTTTGTCTTATCGAGAGTCTTCATGCATCACGCGACCTAGTAACATGTTTAGGAATATAAACTGGTAATATGACGTAGGATGAGCTTAGTAAATCCAATAATTCATATGTATGCTATGTGTCTATGGTAGGACGGCCGTCAAAATCTAAATAAATGACTTATACTCGATGGAACACGAATGAAATGGTGAAAGGCTTATGATGAGAAAGAATGAGTATGTTTGAGAAGGATGAGTACGTTTGAGAAGGATGAGTACGTTTGAGAAGGATGATGATGATGATGATACGGGCCCTTGTGTGTTTATTTCGCATTTATATATATCTATACACTTGCTTATGTGTTGCATTTTAACATTCATGTAGTTTAAGTATGCCTCTTTATATGGCACGGAGTGTGCATATTTCCGATGATTGACCCCGATTTATTTCTTGCTTTTAGATTCAGGTACCCCTTACCCGATATGACTTACTGATGTGGATGGTTGTCGGGACAGACCTTTTGGACGATTAGAGTGAGGGAGGTGCTTGACATTCGCACTCTTTTGCTCATACGTTTTATCGTTTTGACCCGGCGTGGCCGTGGCATTTTGTTGTATTTATGATTTCCGCTTTTATCTCTGTTCAAAACGTTTTCGCGATAGTCTAGGACAGATGAAGCCTCCAACGGGCTTACGATCTTTTCGGGGTTCGCAATCCCCATCTTTTGACAACTAAATCTTCCGCTTAAATGAACCTAATAATAACTCGTACTCGGTCGTAAGATCCAAAGCTCACGGAAGAAGATCAAACTTCTTCTATAACGTTCCCCGATAATCTAGTATTCCGAACCTTATTTACCTTCTAAGTAGGTTTATGGAGGTTAATTCGGGTACTTAAATTTTGGGTCGTTACAAAGTTGGTATCAAAGCCAAGGTTGTTCGACCCGAGTACGCACGAGTTAAAAATTAATTTTCAAAACCCGCCCACCGTTTTGGAAATTTTCAAGGATTTCAAAGTGTTTAAAGGGCAAAGATGAAAACCCTTTGGAAAATGAAAATGGTTAGGATCTTTATAGACGAGAGATATGATCGACGGGTAGAGACAAGGCGGTAGGTATCCTTAGAGATGTAGAAGGGTTCGGGTAGATTGCCTAGCTTTTCCTTACAGACGGGCCTGGAAGACTCCAAGAGAGCAACCATGGTGGTTGGAGTAGGATAGGATTTAGAGGCGGGCTCGCCAAGCTATCCCTCGAAGGATAGCTATCTAGTTAGCTTCCGTGCGATATAAAATTGTGCCTGTGGGCCATCCCCTTGAAGGGATGTAATTATGTGAAATGAATGTGCCTGAGGGTCGTCTTCCTTGAAGAAGACATTTTATTTAGTTGTATATTGAGTACACTTAAATGTCCAGTTGTCAACAAGGTCGACACTCAGATTAGTAGAGGACACGAGAGACCACGTGGCCGAGGTCGTGGCCACATTCTCGAGACAGAGACTGAGACTGAGACCGATGTTGAGGTCGAGATCCCCAGACAGCACGAGGGAGAGGCTGATAGGGAGCAGCAGGGATCAGCGATAGAGAGGGCATTACTCGCGTTGCTAGAGCGAGAGAGATCGGTTGGCGTCACCGACTGGGTGAAGAGACTATCACAGAGTAGCCCGCCTATCTTTGAGGCCAGACCCGGAGAGGATATCGAGCAGTTCTTCAGAGGACTCGAGGGAGTTTTCAGCTTGATTGGAGTACCCGATACGGAGAGACAGAGGCTTGCGGTTGGGCAGCTTCGAGGAGATGCTTTTGACAGATGGCTTGTCTACCATGATGATCGTACTGCATGGACCTACGAGGAGTTCAGGAAGTTGATGTTGAGAGAGTAATGTCCATCCGGGACACAAGCAGCACGAGAGGTTGCGTTCTTCAGCACCCGCTATGACCCACGACTATCTATCTCTGAGATCGTCTGCCAGTTCAAGAAGGAGCTCGTCTATTGTGGAAAGGTCTGTAACACCGACGAGATGCGCATCCGCATGCTTTCTATGAGGCTTCCGCCAGAGGTTCTTCTGATCTCTACCAGCATGGAGGAAATGACAGATTTCTAGAGATGATTCTCCGCTATGATCAGCAGCTACGTCTGACAGCTGCCACGTCTTCAACTTTCCGCACTCCATCTGGCGGAAAGAGGCCACGACCCGCAGAGCCCAGATCAGCGTCGTTCGAGCGACGAGACTTCTAGACCAGGGATATACGAGCTACTTGTGTTATGTTTTAGAGGTGGATCACGAGCGAGCTAGCCTGACAGAGGCCCCCGTTGTTAGTGAGTTTGCTGACGTTTCCCAGACGAGCTACCAGGACTTCCGCCACAGCGAGATGTTGTTTTTGCTATACAATTGGAGCTAGGCACCAGGCCGATTTCGAGGGACCCGTACAGGATGGCGCCGACAGAGATAGACGAGCTGAAGGCACGGTTGGAGGAGCTAGCCGGGAAGGGCTACATCAGGCCGAGTGCTTTGCCGCGGGGAGCACCAGTGTTGTTCGTGAAGAAGAAGGATGGGTCGTTGAGGCTATGCATAGATTACAGAGAGTTGAACCGGGCTACGGTGAAGAATCGTTACCCGTTGCCGAGAATAGACGATTTGATGGATCAGCTGCAGGGAGCTGTCGTCTTCTCGAAGATAGATTTGCGTTCGGGTTATCACCAGCTGAGGGTGAAGTCAGAGGACATCCCGAAGACGGCCTTCAGGACTAGATACGGACACTACGAGTTTGTGGTTATGCCGTTCGGGCTAACCAACGCGCCAGCCGCCTTCATGGAGTTGATGAACAGGGTGTTCATCGATTTTCTTGACAGATTCGTGGTGGTATTTATCGACGACATCTTGATCTACTCGAGGAGCAGAGAGGAGCATGCTGAGCACCTGAGGATTGTGCTGAGAATTCTACAGAAGCATAAACTGTTCGGGAAGTTTAGCAAGTGTGAGTTCTGGCTCTCCGAGGTGATGTTTCTTGGTCATGTTATATCCGCAGCAGGGATATCAGTAGATGCATCGAAGGTTGATGCTATCGTTGCTTGGGAGATCCCCAAGAACGTCAGAGACATCAGGTCTTTTCTAGGTTTGGCTAGCTATTACCGACGGTTCGTCGAGGGCTTCTCCAGCATAGCTAGGCCGATGACGCAGCTGACGAAGAAGGGAGTACCCTTCGAGTGGAGCCCGGCGTGCCAGGCCAGTTTTGATCTGCTGAAGCAGAAGTTGACATCCGCGCCAGTGTTAGCACTACCAGAGGGGACGGAGGACTTCGTGGTCTACACGGATGCTTCGAGTTCAGGTTTAGGTTGTGTGCTACAGCAGAGGGATCGGGTCATCGCTTACGCTTCGCGCCAGCTGAAGCCAGGGGAGGAGTCATACCCCACGCACGATCTTGAGCTAGCTGCAGTGGTACATGCGCTCAAGATCTGGAGGCACTATCTGTATGGCACGTCAGTGAAGATCATGACCGATCACAAAAATCTGAAGTACATTTTCACGCAGAAAGAGCTGAACATGCGTCAGAGGAGGTGGCTGGAGTTGATCAAGGACTACGAGTTGGAGATTGAGTATCACCCGGGGAAGGCCAATGTGGTGGCCGACGCCTTGAGTCGGAAGACTCGTCAGGAGATTGTTTTGTCCAGATTGACGGCTCGACCTGAGTTACAACGGGATCTGATCAGTTGTGGGATAGAGGTCTGGTCACAGCGAGAGAGTGGACAGCTGAGTTTCCTAGAGGTTCAGTCAGAGTTGATGTGCACAACCTGAAGCAGAAGATCATGATAGAGGCACATTCCACTCCTTATTCGGTCCATCCAGGATCGAATAAGATGTACCAGGACTTGAGGAGGACGTTCTGGTGGCGCAGGATGAAGACTGATGTCGCTTTGTTTGTAGCGCGATGTCAGGTCTGCCAGCAGGTGCGGATAGAGCACCAGAAGCCCGGAGGGATGACACGATCACTTCCTGACCCTGTGTGGAAGTGGACGGATATCACGATGGACTTCGTGACAAGATTGAGGAGAGATGTACGAGGCTTTGATCCGATTTGGGTTGTGGTCGACAGGTTGACCAAGACCGCCCATTTCATTCCGATTCAGGAGACATGGCATGTGTCTGATTTAGTCCGAGCTTTTATACAGCATATAGTGAGGGTGCATGGGGTTCCCGAGAGGATAGTATCTGATAGAGATGGCCGCTTCACTTCGAGATTCTGGAGGCAGGTGCACGAGGCTCTGGGGAGGAAGTTGCATTTCAGCACGGCCTATCACCCGCAGACGGACGGGCAGAGCGAGAGGACGATTCAGACGCTGGAGGATATGCTGAGGGCTTGTGTTTTGGAGTGGGGGAACCTTTGGGTTCGGCATCTTCCCCTAGTAGAGTTCTCGTACAACAACAGCTATCATTCATCGATCAGGATGGCTCCTTTTGAGGCGTTGTACGGGAGGCGATGCAAGTCGCCTATCTGCTGGGATGAGACTGCAGACCGAGTGGGGACACTACCATAGTACGTGCAGGAGGCGACAGATCAGGTCAGACGGATCCGAGAGCATCTGAGGGTTGCGCACGACCGACAGAAGAAGTATGCTGATAGGCGCAGGATTGAGTTGGCCTTTGAGGATGGAGATCATGTCTGGTTGCGAGTGTCACCGACGAGAGGGATCCGACGATTCGGGATGAAGGGCAAATTGAGCCCTAGATATGTGGGCCCCTTTGAGATCCTCGAGCGAGTAGGAGAGGTTGCTTACAGAGTTGCTTTACCGCCCCGTTTGGCTGGTATACACGATGTCTTCCACGTGTCACAGCTGAGAAAGTACGAGCCAGATCCGAGTCATAGATTGGACTACTCCGGATTAGAGATAGCACCTGACCATACCTTCGTGGAGCATCCGATTGCTGTTCTTGACCGACGGGTCAAGAAGCTGAGGCGTAGAGAGGTACCGTTGGTACTTATACAGTGGGCTAGGAGAAGCCCCGAGGAGGCCACTTGGGAGACAGAGGAGAGTATACGGGCGAGCTATGGAGATGTATTAGATGAGTTGCTAGCGTCGTATGTACAGCCACGTGCAGATATAGCTTTGACTGCGTGAGTGGCCGGTGAGTACCTGGGAGGGGGACCCTTAGCCGTACTATGTGTGATTGGGTGTTTACCTCTGTGACTGAGTGCGCGTTTTCTGTGATTGATATGCGTGGTGGGGCCCATGAGCGGTCCTACATGACGTGATTATCATTGATATGTGATACTTTATGATATATGACTGATATGATATCGTTATGATTATGTGATTGTTGTGAGTATGGATGATAAATGATGGTATGTCGGAATATTGAACCTAGGAAAAGGAATAAGGCTTAGCCTTAGAGGTGGATGTTAATCCACCCTCTGTTTTGATTGAGTCGTAATGAGATCATATGTTTGATCCTTGGAGGTGGATTTTTGATCCACACTCCTGTTGGGAGAATAGAATGTCGGGAATCGGGTTTGAACTTTAGAGGTGGATGACCACCTCTCGAGAGAGAAAGTCGAGCGGAGACTAGAAGTGTCTAGGTCTAATGTCGAGTCGGGACGCCAAACACCTTGATTTTGAGATTTAGTTCGGAAATGAGCAATTTAAGGTTCCAATGTCCGGGTAAACCTATTATACTTCGCGAAGTGGATACGAGCTTTCCACGGGGGCACTCGTGGAATTTTCGCTAAGACCGAGCGGTAGTGTGATTATCCTCTCGAGTTGTGATACTTTCAAGGTTGAGGCGAGATGTGATGGGGGCGCCCATCACATGCTTGATGAAACCTTCGAGATTATTACGGCCGTGACAAAGGTGGCGTGAGATTCTTGGACGACGCATCCAAGATGATCGTCTGCCTTTTGTTACGATTCAAGGACTCAAGTTTTAAAACCTTCTCCGCCGGTTTAAACCTTTTTGTCTCGGGGACGAGACTTGTTTTTAGAGGTGGATGATTGTAAAGACCGGAATTTAATTAGTATTTATAAAATATCCGTAGGATAATCCGAATATTATCTTCCCTTATGATTATGAAAACCCGGAAAATTTAAAAAAATTTATACCTAGCTTTACATGGATTTAATGACGGAAAAAATATGTCCAAGCCACTTTTCTCGTATCTTATAAACGTAACGGATTTTAACGATTCGCGAGCTCGGGTTTTACATTATGTTAAAGAGGTCATCCACCCAAATTGCCCAACATTGATCCACCAAACCCTTGACTTGTGGCTTGCTTGTGAATGTAGACATTCAACCACTCCCATCTCTTCATCCCATCACCACCCATGCTTTGACTCATGAAGCCAACCACCCCTTTCCTCTATAAGCCTGACCCCAAGACTCATGAGGAGCCCATCCAAAGAAGCCCCACCGTCACTTGAGAGGAGAGAGAGAGAGAGAAGGAGAGCCTTGCTCCATTTTAGGTCCATTTTGGACAGCCTTCACAAGAAATAGCATAACTCCCTCCATACTCATTCAAATTGAGCAAACTCAGTGGCCATGGATCCGTCTTGAACCCAGCTTTCCATACATATCTCATACACAAAACTCCAAGGTCTTTTGCCCAGCTAAAATCGTCCATCTTTGAAGCTGCAGAAAACTGTTTTTGAAGGGTCTTGAGAGTTTGACTTGATTTCTTGTGTTTGAAAGGTGTTCCGAAGGACTCCCGAGGGTGTTCTTGAGTCGTTTGTGTGGGATTCTTCGAAGGCTCTTGTTGATTGGATCCTTGGTTGTGCACTTTATTGCTTGCTTATTCTCCGGACTCCAGGTAAGTCCCCTGGACTTACTCATGATGGATTTATGTGATACTCTTTGTCTTATCGAGAGTCTTCATGCATCACGCGACCTAGTAACATGTTTAGGAATATAAACTGGTAATATGACGTAGGATGAGCTTAGTAAATCCAATAATTCATATGTATGCTATGTGTCTATGGTAGGACGGCCGTCAAAATCTAAATAAATGACTTATACTCGATGGAACACGAATGAAATGGTGAAAGGCTTATGATGAGAAAGAATGAGTATGTTTGAGAAGGATGAGTACGTTTGAGAAGGATGAGTACGTTTGAGAAGGATGATGATGATGATGATACGGGCCCTTGTGTGTTTATTTCGCATTTATATATATCTATACACTTGCTTATGTGTTGCATTTTAACATTCATGTAGTTTAAGTATGCCTCTTTATATGGCACGGAGTGTGCATATTTCCGATGATTGACCCCGATTTATTTCTTGCTTTTAGATTCAGGTACCCCTTACCCGATATGACTTACTGATGTGGATGGTTGTCGGGACAGACCTTTTGGACGATTAGAGTGAGGGAGGTGCTTGACATTCTCACTCTTTTGCTCATACGTTTTATCGTTTTGACCCGGCGTGGCCGTGACATTTTGTTGTATTTATGATTTCCGCTTTTATCTCTGTTCAAAACGTTTTCGCTATAGTCTAGGACAGATGAAGCCTCCAACGGGCTTACGATCTTTTCGGGGTTCGCAATCCCCATCTTTTGACAACTAAATCTTCCGCTTAAATGAACCTAATAATAACTCGTACTCGGTCGTAAGATCCAAAGCTCACGGAAGAAGATCAAACTTCTTCTATAACGTTCCCCGATAATCTAGTATTCCGAACCTTATTTACCTTCTAAGTAGGTTTATGGAGGTTAATTCGGGTACTTAAATTTCGGGTCGTTACAGCAGGCTTTATCTAAACTGATGACTTGTAGTCGTAATCTTCTTTAAGGAGCCAACACTCATTTCACCTAAATGTTTTTCTTATTACATAGCCTAAGTGATTCCTATTAGGGCTGAAGTGGAAGTATAATGCTTTATCCTATTGAAAAAACATTTGAGTTTTTGGTATCTTAGTTTCATATTATGGAGCATTATATAGTATGGACATAAGGGGTTTACATTGTCATTGTTTACCATGTTATCGATCATGAGATCTAAAGTGAGAAATTTAAATTTTATTATCCAGTGGCAGCAAAAATTTTCCTTATGGGGAGAAACTATGGGGAGAAACTAAGTATTTATCTAATTACTTTTTCTGTCTTTTCCTTAATTTCGTGGGTTGGTGGGAAAGTTTCAGAATAGCGAATTGCGTGGGTGCTCATGTCTTAATTTGGATGCTGTAATTGTTAGGCGATAGATGATGATTGCAATCAAACAGGACAAATGGTTGCAGGACTGCTTGGTTGGCCACAAGGGACCTTTGCTTCAAAGGTATCTTCTATAAACTTTGAATACACCAGTAATTGAACGCGAATAGAATGATACTCTAATAATTTGGTGATTTGTACTAACATACCTATTTAGCCGAGTTTTGTTAGCAAAATGATCAGTGGCATTGCCATCCATAAAGCATTAGTTTCTTTGGTGTGCTGAATAACAGTGTGGCTTAGGTTCATTCAAGCACTCCAATTATCAAAAAAATATTTTTACTTTATAACAATCTACCTTTTGTGAATGCAAATTATGATTTGTGGCTAGAAATCCTGGACTCTTTTTATACTCCTTTTCGCTATTTCTTTCGGGTTTTCTCTGCATTTCTAGTAGGTTGTGCTGGACATGGAGAAGCAGACGACAACAGTGGATAGAGATGTTTTTTAGTTCCATATATAAGGTCACTTATCCCCTAGCTATTGCTTGCTTGCATAGTTAAATAGTTAAGAAAACTGGTGTAATTATGTAGATCCTTAATGTCTTCAAGTTGAATAGTATGTCATGATGTTCGTTATATAGTACTTGATGCTCTTGCTTGTGCTTTGTAGTTCCATATATAAGGTCACGTATCCAATATGCCAATGTTTTTTAGTTCCATATATAAGGTCACTTATCCATCCAGATTATGTGTACCGTCCGACACTGATAATGGCTTTAGAAGAGTTCGGGTTCTCTCTTTCCATCTTTTTTTCTTCTAATTTCAAGAATTTTTTTCTTCGATCATATAATCAGGTAAAAAAACATAAGCAATGGCAAAATTGAAAGTTAAAAAAAATTGAAATCAGTTAGATGAATTGATACATGTGCATGATTTGTATAGAAATATGGTCTATAGGTGAGTTAATTGGAGTTTTTCAAGAGTAATGGTGCTATTGCTGCTGAAATTGTAGATGAGATTTGTATAATGCATGGATACTCATTGCTCACATTTTTATATAGGGGTTAATTGCTGAGATTTTCTTGGTCAAGTGAGACTAGATTTGTAGTTACTATGACTATTTTTAGTTGTTTGATCATTAGCTGATGTCTCAATTTTTTTAGAAAATGTGGTGATTGTTATAATTATCATTTGAAAATGGGGTTTCTCTTTTTTCTGTCTTAACAAACTTTGTTAATAAAAGTCACAAACGTGTTTAATAAAATTTGCTTGCATCTCATATGTGGCTCCTTTCGTCTGCCATAGTTTGTTTAATATATATATCATTTCGTTTCAGGTTACCTATCCATTTGATGTTATTAATGCTTGCGTTTCATGTGGTTGCTTGGGTCTGACACATGTTTTCTCCTTGCTTGACAATCATTGCTAACATAAACTGAGTATTTATAAATTTTAATTGCTTACATATATGAGAATTGTCTAGCATTCTTAAAATGATTATGTTACACAATTTGGTGCCATTGAAGGATTACTTGTGCTAAATTGAGAAATGTTTGGTATATTTAATTACCCACTTTGACTTTCACTGGTCTAATACTTGGCACATGATTAATTAGGTAATAGGCTATCCCATAAATGGGTACTAATTATAGATTTATATTTGTACCTTGTGAGTTTATTAAAAGTAATAATTTAGCTAGCGACTATTTTTTCAGATGTGGTTGAAGGTGTTTGAAGAAGATGATTCGCAAGTAAAAGCAATACTCAAATGCTTATTTGTGGTTGCAACCAGGTTTTGCAGCTTCCCCCATTTTGGCTCTTAATGAAAACTGCCTAATAGTTAACAATCTTCCGGGTGAGCCATTGAAGACGATCTTCGAGCCGAGCTGCCTTCTCCTGTTTGTTTCCGCCATTGAAGACGATCTTCGTGCCGAGCTGCCTTCTCCTGTTTGATTGGGTTTAAATGTAGTTGTAGAGCGGCTTTGCTCGAGGATGAGGAGGTCTTCGGAGCTCCGATGCGGGAAAAGGGGATTTCTGTTTTCCAATTGCATAGATAGACTTTGTTGACGTTATTCCTCTACTCCAATTTATGTAGCAACATTTTCTATTATAGCCCTTTTACCTCAAACTTTAGTTTTATTAGTTGACCAGGACTTCCCTTGAGGTCTGTTTTGTGGTTGTGGCTATAGTCTAGACTAACTAACAACTAAGACATGATGTGATGTATCAATGGAATCTTCGCACTAATAGCCTCTTAATCATTCTCAGCAACCAATATGAATGTTATGTATTATGTATTTGTATCCATGTAACCATTTACTGCCTTTATTACCCTTTTTTTATATGAATTTGTTTAAGGTGTATTTTATAATGGGTAGATATCTATAATCTTTATCTTTTATTCATAGAATCTTAGCATGTAATAGTCTAAAATCTTTATATATGGGATGTTATAAGTGCATGTTATTGTGTTTTTGTATTGATTTTTCATTTAGTGAAGAGTTTCATCCTTGGAATTTTGTTTCTTTAATTTTGTCCCAATTTCCTCCCAATCCGTTCTCATTCATCGATTACGGTTTTTGCAAACAAGAAAGGCTCAGCCGGTGCGCCTGCTGCTTTGGCGATGAGGTACGGTGGATCTGGTGCGGAAGAGAGCGGGAGGGCGAGCGCGAGAGGGGACCGGTGCTCCCGTTCTGACTGAATTCAAGATCAGGGGATGAAGGAGGAGCTCCAAGTCGTCGCCCATACCGTTGATTCTATTTCCGACTCCGAGGCTGAAGAAGATGTCCCTACCGCCGGAGATGGTGACACTGATGATGATGAGGTAATTGCTTCTCAATTCCTCCTCCTTTCCACTCCCAACTCTGAATTTGGAGAGGATTTTTGTTGTTTCTTTAATTTGGTCCCAATCCGTTTTCATTGATCGATTAGGGTTTTTGATGCCAAGAATCACTCAGCCGGTGCGCCTGCTCGGCTGCTGGGCCGGTGACACTGATGATGGTGACGAGGAGGTAATTGCTTCTCAATTCCTCCTTTCCACTCCCAACACTTACACCCTTTTAGGTTTTTGTTTGATGTTCATTGCTTCATTAGAGCTGAACCTTTATCTTACAAAATCAAACAGATTCTCAAACATTCATACGGTTATTTGAATTAGAGATGGAATGGCTTTGTCGGTTTATACACAGGATTAATTAGTTGCATATATAATGTCAATTTGTTCTACTTTATTTGTTCTAATTCGTCATCTAAGTTTCAGATTAATTGCTCATTTGTTCTGCTGGATTTTAAACCAAAATGTAACTGATTATATCACTCACATCACTTATTTCCCTTGATTTGCAATATTACAAAATCTGTCATACTATAAATCTGCATTCGGTTATTTGAGTAAAGTAGCAAATCTGCATTTAAAATATGTGATACTTTTCTCTTTTCTCCAAGAATAGATATTTAATCTGAATGTTTTATAAAATCTGTAATCTGAATTTTATAAAATCTATAATCTGAATTTTAATCTGAATTTTTTTAATAAATATGTAATCTGATTTTTAATTTGAATGTTTTATAAAATCTGAATGTTTAATCTGATTTACCTATATGACTGTAATCTGATTTTTTAAAGATATTTAATCTGCATTCACTTTTTTCCTTGGATTTTCAGCGCATTTTCCCCTAAAAAGAACAAAAAATATTACTGTTTTTTCTTAAGAAATTTGACTGTATGACAGTAACTAATTCACTTCTTTCCTTGGATGTCATACTTTGCTCATTTAACACATTTTCCCCTCAAAAAGAACACAAAATATTACTGTTTTTTCTTAAGAAATCTGACTGTATGACAGTAACTAATTCACTTCTTTCCTTGGATGTCATACTTTGCTCATTTATTCTGGCTGGATTTTTATAAAATAATTGTAACTGATTTTTCAAAAAATTCATATGTAATATTCAAAATTTCAGATCTAATATTCCTCCTTCAGTTGTATGACAGTAACTCATATTTTGGTTTCCTGTATGATATATGTCATTGCTGAATACTTAGATCTGTCAATGTTGAATAATATAAATAGATTTTTTTTGGTAGACAATATTATAAGATGTCATTGTTGATCCTACTATGCCCGTGCAGTTTGAAAGAAGGCAATTTCATCTATTAGTTTGTTTTGGCATGACTATCAACAAAAGTAAAGGGCAATCCCTCTCAAATGTTGGTTTATATTTGCCTAAACCTGTTTTTACTCATGGTCAATTATATCTAGCAGTGTCTCGAGTTACGTCTAGGAGAGGTTTAAAGATAATAATAGGTGATCAGCGCTCTAAGATTTTGACGTCTACTACCAATTTCGTATACAAAGAAGTGTTCTACAATGTATAGTGTATGGTTGTTGAATTATGCTTTGCATTTTAACATTGTAATTAGTGGTTCATTATCACTATATTTTTGGAATTAGTGGTTCATCTTACCATGTGTATGACAATTTTGAGTAAATTAATCATTACATTTACAATAGCTTACTAACTTGATAGCCTTATTCAATTTATGACCATATGTATGGCAATTTTGACCATGTTTAGGAATAATTTGATTCTGTATGAATTGAGTTGTAACAACGTGTCCTGAAATTTTTTAATTTTATTAATCCTAAGGATGGGTAAATCCATTTGAAATTTAGATTTGTGAGTGAGTGTTGCTTATGACTTTGTCCATATTGAGCTTGATTTTTCTTCTTTTTTTTCCCGATGATTGATCGAATGTAAGGCAATAGCCGATTTTGTTTTGAGCTAACCGAATGCTGACTTTTGGTTGAATTATGAAATTTATTTAGTTTTTGAAATGCAATTTTGAGTAAATTAATCATTACATTTACTATCTATCTATCTATTAATATTACTAATTCTGCTGGCATTTTGCTGACGTCTCACAACCACAATTAAAGTTGCATTTTTTATTCAAATAGTATTTTCTTATTGGTCAATATTATTGCGGAAATTATTTGTTTCCTATTTGATATATATTTGTTTCCTATTTTTCATACGAAGATTATTTAAATTGATATGCTTATATCAATTTGTGATCTATTTTAAATATATTTATTTCATTTTTTTCATAGAAAAGATTATGTACATTGATATACGTCGGACCACAATTTTGAATATTATCATTCCGTGTGGTCTTTTATATTATTATTTCATTAATATCACGATTTTGTTTATACATTTCATTCATATCAATATTATTATATACTCCCTCCGTTCGGCAAAACTTGTCATTTTAGGGTGTTAGTTTTGTTCAAAAAAACTTGTCATTGTAGGTATTTTGTCATTCACTTTACAAAAATGACCTTGATATGATTGATGGTTTGTTAGTTGTAGTTTTCGATAAAGTAAAAAAAGAGGGTAATAATTTAGGGTAAATTAGTACATTTGTTAATTGCCTTAAAACTTGTGAAATAAGCTAAAATGACAAGTTTTGCCAAACGGAGGGAGTATTTATGAGGACCACAATTTTGGATACTATCATTTTGAATGTTGGGTTGGTTGAGAGTCGGATCGGGTTTGGGTCAGGTCGGTTTTGTCTGTGTTCGGATCTATTTCGAGTCAAGTCAGATTCGGGTCGGGCTCGGTCTCGGGTTTGGGTTCAGTCGGGTCTCGGTTCAGGTGAGTCGGTCGGGTTTCTCGGGTTTTACCATCTCTAACCATGATGATCAGATCAGAAGCCATATATATTAATTGGTGCACATATTTATATAACTCTTATCCTTAATTTGTTATGTAATTAATTAGAATATCTAATAATACAAAATATATTTGAAAAATCAAATGTTTACATAATCTTATATTTATATATGTATATAAATAAATTGACTAATATATTGAAATGTGATAACTCAAGAATTAACAAGAATATTTAATTCAAATGTCAAAATCAAAATTAACTACTGTATAAAAAAACAATGACTGTCAAAATAATATTGCTTTTTAAAATTTACATTTATTATACAATATAGACATCTTAACTTTTTATTGAAAATTTTTAAAATATTTTTGGAGATAGAATTAAAACGTCATTAATTTTAAGAAGAAATTATTTTTGCACCTATTAAACTTAAAAATTGAGGAAAATAATTATCCAAATTGAATATTTTAAATCTATACTTACTCTGCATATTCTACATGACATTTATATAAATTCAACAAACGATTTTTTAGAGATAAATTACATTTATTTTAAACATCTTAAATGACTATTTGGAATACAAAAAATAACAATTTAATATCTACAAACAAACATTGAAGAATTTTGAGAAAAGAAAGTGTGAAATTTGCATATATTATCATTTAAAAATAAATAAATAAACACTCTTTTATGATTAATTTTTGGTGTTTGGATTCAAATATCGAAGAAAAAAATATTTACCTCCAAAATGAATATTTTAAATCTATATTTATTTTATACACCCTAGATGTCTCTTATTATAATTTCAATATTTTACGACCTTTAATTTTTTTTAAAGTTAGTAAAAATAATTAATTTGTGAATATTTGATTTCAAAAGTTAATTATAAAAAACAATTAGATCCATTTTTTTTTACAATTTACTTATTTTAAAATTTAATTTTTTTTGAAATCATTTTTAAAGTTAATTTAGATGAAGCGCCTTAGATCACTTTTTTTTACCATCTTACATTCTTACCTTTATTTTCTCTATTTATTTCTCCATCTATGTAACCATCTTTCTCTTGAAAACAATGAATAAGTTATGTATATCTACATAACTTCAAAAGTATTCGCACAATCACGTGCTTATAATTTTTTTAATCATCATATGATATCTTATATTTTCCTTTTTAGTTTTATCCTAATGATAATAATGATATATGTATTTCAAATTATAATAGGTGGTGTGTTTGAGTTTTTTTAAAGTTAGTAAAAATAATTAATTTGTGAATATTTGATTTCAAAATTTAATTATAAAAAACAATTAGATCCATTTTTTTTTTACAATTTACGTATTTTAAAATTTAATTTTTTTTTGAAATTTTTTTTAAAGTTAATTTAGATGAAGCGCCTTAGATTACTTTTTTTTACCATCTTACATTCTTACCTTTATTTTCTCTATTTATTTCTCCATCTGTGTAACCATCTTTCTCATGAAAACAATGAATAAGTTATGTATATCTACATAACTTCAAAAGTATTCGCACAATCACGTGCTTATAATTTTTTTAATCATTATATGATATCTTATATTTTCCTTTTTAGTTTTATCCTAATGATAATAATGATATATGTATTTCAAATTATAATAGGTGGTGTGTTTGAGTTTTATTACTACTTTACCTTATTAAATAATTTTTAAAAATAGGGAAATTCCGTTTGGTACCCCCTAGTTTTTGACAATTCCGGATGGTGTCCCACACTTTTTTTTTTTCCGGATGGTACCCCTAAGTTTTGTCAAAAGTCCGGCTCATGCCCAAAACTCATAGTTTCTTCTTTTTAATGAATAAAACCACCCTTTATTTTTATTTTTTCATAAATATGCCCATTTACTTTTAACATTAAACAAAACTACTTATCATTTAACTAAATTCAAAACAAAATTGACAAAATCACCTTTATTTTTTAAAATTAATAAGATCACACATTATTGCCAAACTTGTAGCAAAAAATACCCATTCTTTCCAATTTTTTTAAGAAAATCAACCATTATTTTTAACATTACACAAAAGATCCGTTACATATTTTTCATATTTTATAAAAAATAAATCTCATTATTTGTCAAATATTGCATGTACATAATCACCCATTATTTACAAAATTTTGCACAAATCCACTATCTTATTATGTGAACAAAAATAGTTAACCTATACATTATAAAAAAAATATTTCGTAAAACCATACTTTGTGTAAAACCACCCTTTATGCTTTAAAAAATGCACAAAATCACTTCTTGTGTAATAAAAGAAGGTGTTATTCATTTCTTTTGTTTGGAATACATAAAACCTAATAAAATAAGAATGATTAATCTCTTATTATATTTTTCTTTTACAAGAAGAAAAATAATAGATCTTTTGTACAATTTTAAAAATCATAGTGATTTTGTTCTATCTTTTTTTAAACAAGAGTGATTTTGCAATAAAATTTTTGGAAATAATATGTGATTTTGTAACATTTTAAAAAATAAAGTTGGTTTTTTCACTTTTGTGTTGAAGTTTGTTAATTAATATGTAGTTTTGTTCAATGATAAAAGTAAATGGGCATATTTATGAAAAAAATAAAAATAATGGGTGGTTTTATAAATTAAAAAGAAGAAACTATGAGTTTTGGGCATGAGCCGGACTTTTGACAAAACTCAAGGGTACCATCCGGACAAAAAAAAGTGTGGGACACCATCCGGAATTGTCAAAAACTCGGGGGTACCAAACTGAATTTCCCTAAAAAATATATTGTATCTTTTTCCACCTAATTTATAAATTAAAAAATACTTTGTACATATTATTTTTTTTAATCATTTTAATGCAGTGGTTTCTGACGTTGTGTGTTTATGAGTATCGTTTTTTTATCTTATGATTATTTAAGATATACATTTCATTTTGCGTTTTATACTCCAAAATATTTATGCATTTCTCATTTCCACAAAATTTTTATCTGTTTTTTTCATCCTGTTTCACCCTAATGAAAATATCTACAAGACTACAACTATCAATTATCATTTTTTTTATTGCATCTTTTCTTTCATTATATATGTCTAATGGTCTAAACGGTTATTGTTGATTAATATGATAAATCTGAAAAATAATGAGTTTACTTCGATTAATTTTAAAAATCCTGTGCGGAGCGCACGAGATTGTGTCACAATATAAGCCTATTGTTGTTTTAATTTTTTTGATTTTTTCTTAAATGTCATATTTTTCTTTGATTTTGTTATTGTTGTTTTCTAAAAGTTTATTACATTTTAATAATTGTCCGAGAGATATTCTGACGAGTACTATGTTTTATATATCGTTTAAAACACATTGATTAATACTATAACACCCGATAAATATTATTTGTGCATTTCATATGGTTTTTAAAAATCCCGTGCGTCTGCGCACGGGCCACTGACTAGTAAAAATTAATATATACATACATAATACATATATATATACATACATAATATACACACATGTATGTACATATATATGTACATATGAGATCCATAATCTACAGTAAGAGGGTTTTTGAGGACCCCAGTTGAACCAAGAATTAAACAGTTCATGGGGGATGGTGTCAAATATGGGATCGTACCAATCAACGACAACAACCTATATATATTGGTTTTCCTCACCTTCAGCCCCTCTCGATACATCGGTACATTCTTACTTTATCCCTAGATTTGTCAATACATATCATAACACATACTATCACCTGCTTTAGATTGAATATAGTCCTAGGGATGGGCGCGGGACGGGATGGGATTGGGGTCGTTCCGCGTCCCGTCCCGCGTAATTTTTACGGGACGGGACCGGGACGGAATTCACTACTTTTTTTTCAATCCCGTACGGACCTTATCCCTCACGGGACGGGACGGGACCTGTCCCTCAAATAAAAAAACATTATAAAAAATCTAAAAAATTTATATATTTTACGGTTTTTAAAGACGTAACATATATTAATTTATAATATTTTTTTATATTTTACTATTTTATTTATATATTTTTTTTATAAGGAAATAATTCGAGGCCGGACAGGCCCGGACCTCGAGAGGCCGACAAAGTCGGCAGACGGCAAGCCGTCTAAACATACAACAACGAAAAAGAAAATATAACATAAAATACAACAAAAGAGCACACAAAGTAAACCCGGAAAAAACCCAAGACCTAGGCAAACCAGCGGACACAGCATCGAGAGGAAGGAAGTCGTCGCAGGGAAGTGGATAGCGATCGCATGGGACAACAACTAGCTGACACGATGTCTCGCCGCCGGAAAGACGGAAAGCATAAATCCTCGTAAGGCAAAGGCGACACCTGGGGAAGTGTGGATCACACGACGTTCCCCCCACCTGGATGAGGGATCTTCGGAGACCACAAACACCACCAACACGATCACGTCGATCAACCAGGGCCGCAGAACTGCTCATCAACCGAAACTAACCACGAACCAACAGACGGACACCAAACCACACGAGCAAACGAAGCACAGCCGCAAGGAGAACGAAGAGCGCGGGACAAATCCGGGATTAATTAATAATATGTAAACATAACCTTTTTTTTTCAATTTGTTCGGGCTGCCCCGGGCCCAAGGCTAAACCTTGGGCCCAAAGCACAACCCGAAAAAAGGTACGCAATTGTAGACAGTCCATCGGAGAAACGCAGCAGGCAACAGGGCAACGGAGAAGCCAGGAAGGAGTCCCCGAAAAGCCAGAGTGCCATGGAGCCAACAGGTCGGCGACGGAAGCGAGAAACCGGGCCAAAGCCAGCGGGAGCACACCGCAACTAGGCGACGAAGCCAAGGATAAGGCTGAGAATTGCTAGCGGTGGACCCGAAGGGCAAACCAGAAGGAGCGAGCCCCAAGCGAGGCCACCACCGACGAGGGAGGAGCAGCAGAGGCGTCACCTAGGCGAGCCAATGACAGATTCAACAGGGGCAGGCCAGCAAAAAACTCAAAAACCGAAAATCGAAGGGCTTGAGTTCACAATCGATGGAAATCAATAATGGATACAGGATCCACATCTAAACACCTGCAAAAGCCCCAAAAGAATTGGGATTTACGAGCCCTAGACGGAAGAGCGCGAAATAGCGCCCACCGTAAGGGAGATCGAACAATCGCCATAGAGCGTCAGTTGGAGAGGAGCCCGAAGCGGCGACAACAGGGAGACAACCGCCAGCGGAGGCCAGTCGTGGAAGGTTGGGAGCGAAGGCAGTCAACCTCGCCGGCGGAAACAAGAAAAGACACCCGAATGGGGTGGCTTAGTAGTCCCGGAGGAGATTAGGGGCTCCCGAGAGAGATTTAGGGCTCCCGAAGGAGATTTAGGGGCTCCCGAAAGAGATTAAAGTGCTCGGCACCCAAAACCAGTGACGGAAAGTGAATAACGGAGCGAGGAGGTGCGGCGGAGGAAGGCCTGAGGAGGAAGGGCGGCGCACTCTCAAAAGAGAGTTTTTTTTTTCAACCGGCCCAAAAACTGACCATTGATTTTTTACTATTTTATTTATATATATACACACGAGATATATTATACAAATAATTACACACATATATACACTGTATATAATTACAGCGTGTACACTTTGTATAATTACAGTATATATAAATCTGTAATCAATTGCTAATTAGTTCAACTATACACTTTCACTTTGTATATCTAACCGTATTACAGTGTATATATATACAATGTACAATATTACAATATATATATATATAATATATAACATACATTATAACACAATATATATTATATTTATATATATGCGGGACGGGACGGGATTTGGACGGGTCGTCCCGCGTCCCGTCCCGCATAATTTTTGCGGGACTGGACCGGGACGGGATTTACTATTTTTTTTCTAAATCTCACCGGGTCCGGGATGGGACCGGGATTTGCAGAATTTGTGCCCACCCCTAGAATATACTGATCGACTGAGCAAATTAATTAAATTTGCAAATAATTAAATGAAAACAAACACTGTAGAGGAATCACAAGTGGATGAGCGAAACCCTGCAGTTTGTGCTAAGCAAGCTTGGCAAGGGGTCCGAAGGTGCGAGACAGTTTGTGGAGCAGACCAACCTTTACGTACGACATCATATGCTCTCCACTCGTGTCGAGGTAACCATGGGAGGTCCTTTGGGGAGAAAGAATGATAATGAATATTTTAGATAGGCATTATTTATGGTTTTAGATACATTTAGAGTATGTTTCTTGCGTGTTTTATAGCTAATTTGCATTCTTGATTATTTGGTATTCGAAGTTCGGAATTTACGGTTTTTAGTGTTTTTTTGTAGGTCTTATGATTTGGACTCGAAAGGTGGAGAAAACTCGGAGCGAATGGACAAAAATCAATAAAACAGATGTTTCATCCACAAGCTCGATCAATGCCCATATACGAGGCTAGTCGTAGGTCCACCGGAGCTCCCAGCTAGTCGTTGACCATCCTCACGACCTATCTACTTCCAGATTCGGGGGGTTCAACGCTAGATCTAAAGCCTTTCGCGCCCAGATCCGGTGTTGTTGCTCATTGTACATGAAGCAACGATTTTCGCCCCACTGTTCAACCCTCCGCTTCACCTTGGTGTCCGGCGAGGCAAAGAACCGTTGTGGCCGGAGTGAACCCCCTCCATCCATTTCTACCACCCTTCCTCCACAAATCTCCCTCCATCTCCATAAATCCGACTGACCTCCACACATTCCCATTTTCCCTTTCACAAAATCCACAATGGTGTTGCCACCATTCAAGATTTCAGGAAGGTCGCTGCACCAATCGCCTAGAGCCACCACGATCGCCGCCTTTCACCCCACCGCCCTCAGCCTCAGGCCTCCACTTCCCCTTCTTCTTTCTCCTGTTTGTCTGTTGTGAAGCTCTCTCTATCCCTTTGCTTTGTCTTAAATCCCGCCCAAACAGACCTCCAAAATTTCAAACTCACGCCAAAAATTTTAACCCACTCTAATGGGCAAAGGTGACCGGTTAGTTTTGCAAAAAAAAATAAAAATACTTTTTGACATTTACCCTATTTTACAGAAGGGGAGTCATTTATGCAAGGTGAAAAATATTTTGGTATATCCACTACCATTTTCTCTTGGTTTAAATAGATAAAATTAAAAATAAAGTAAATATATAATTAAAAAAATGGCAAAAAAAAAAAAAAAACTTGATGGGTGGAAATAGTATGATTAATGATAAGCAATTCTTGGTGGTGCTTGGCGTCGGCTCTTATCTACGTTGTCTCCAGCCTGGTGGGCTTAGTTCGCTTGTTCGACTAGATTTGCGTGTCTCCCTCCGCTTGTGCAACACCTTTTTTTTTGTTTCTATGTTATATTTTCTATTTATATGTTGTATGTTTAAATTGCTTATCGTTTGCCGAATTTGTCGGCCTCTCGAGGTCTGGACCTATCTGGCCTCGGATTATTTTCTAATGAAAAAAACGATTAATGATAAGCTGACACTCAGAGGTAGGGGTGGGCACGGGACGGGACGGGACGGGATTGGGCCGGGACGGGACTCGTCCCGCGAAATTTTTTCGGGACGGGATTGACATTTTTTTTTCGGGACGGGATGGTGTCTGGACGGGACGGGATCGGGACGGGACGGGCCTTGTCCCGCATATAAAAATAATAAAATATTATATAAATTTGCAAAGTGAAAAATGCTTTCATAATTCATTATTTAGTATAATATGTTGAATACGGTATTATTCTCAACTATATTATTCAATAATAATAATAATATTAATATTAATATTATAATACTATTATTAATTCATACAATGATTGTATAATTAATTATAATGTTCAACATATTTGGCTACATTATCTTACTAGATCAGGACGGAAAGGAATTGAGACGAGATTTACCAATATTGTCTAATTATCGATTGATAGTTAGGAAGAATACCGTATTTAATTAGCTATTTGCCTCTTGTAACTCTAAATGGGCGGGATGTGTGTGTCGATCTGACGGGATCCTCTCCATTGACTCAGTCTGGAATTTCTGACTTTATGCCTGGTCGTGCTGTTGTTGATGTTGCTCGACATAAGTGTGTCAAGTATCGAGATTTGTGTACGGCGGCTGGTTATGGTTTCCTACCCTTCTCATTCTCTTCATTGGGGGAGTTGGATACAAATGCGGTTGCATTGCTGAAGCGGATTCAGAAATTCTCGGTATCTCAGGATGCTGGGGCTCGTGCTGGACGTTATATTTTTACTAGACTTGGCTTTGTTATCGCTATAGGAGTGGGTGCCCAGATAGTATCTCGGTTGCCCACTAATTTCTTGTAATCTGTTTTTATAATAATAATAATAATAATAATAATAATAATAATAATAATAATAATAATAATAATAATAAATAATAATAATAATAATAATAATCCCACGTTATAATTAAAAATAAAATAAAATAATATTACTTATTTTTATTGTTATTATTATAAAATAATTATACTTTACAAGAAAAAAATATAATATGATATAATAATAATATAATAATAATATAATAATAATAATAATAATAATTTTATTATAAATTAATTTTATTATTAAATTATGTTATAATATTATATATTATTATTATTATTATAAATTGAAAATTATTATTATAGTTATAAATAATATTTGCTCAAAATAATAATACTAATAATATATTATTATTATTCTATAATATTATAATATTATTATTATTATAAAAATTATTATTATTATTATATGCGGGACGGGACGGGATTTGCGGGATCCCACCGGGATCGTCCCGCGTTTCGTCCCGCATAATTTTTGCGGGACGGGATTCGCTATTTTGTCCTAAATCCCACCGGGATCGGGACGGGATCGGGATTTGCGGGATTCGTGCCCACCCCTGCTCAGAGGTGAAATTGCGGGTCGGATTCGGATATGAAATTTCAGGACTGGAATTCTTTACAGGATAACCGATTCTGATAGTCAGATATGCAATTATGCGCCCCTTAATTTTCCAATTGACATTATTACCCCCACACGCCCCCAAAAACCCTTCCCCATCGTCTCTGGAATCAGGCCGCCGCCCGGTGTTCTCCCTCTCAACCCCTCCGGCCGCCGCCTCCCTACTCCGACTGCCGACTCATTGAATTTCAAACCTCCTTCTCGATCAGCACTCAGACTTGTTCGCTTGAAAGATTACTCATTCGATTTCGCCTCCGCCTTAAATAGCCATTGCCGGAGGTTCCTCACCGGTTCCTCGCCAAATACAAGGTACAACTGTCTCTTACTCTCATTGGGTGCAAGTTTGATTCCACAGAGCTATGTTGTGACTGTTTTTGTTATTTCGATTGGAAAACCTAGAAATTGATTTTATGTCTTCGCTAGTTCCCTGTTGCTGAATTTAATTGATGCTGTGTTGTTGATCGAAATCCTTGAATTTATCCGTAGATTCTCTTGTTCTCTGTTGCTGAATTGATTTTTCGCTTTGTTGCTTCGTTGGCTGATTATTTAGAAATTGTGTGCTCTTGATTGACTGAGAAATTGAGTTGTTTATGTTGACTGAGATGGGATTGTGATTTCATTGAATGTGATTTTAGATGGATGACATCTGGAATCAACCCCTATCCCCAATCCCTCCAATTGAGACCTCTCCCGCTTCAGCAACTCCATCCTCTTCCCCAGCAGAGTGCAACGGTGCCTCACACCAACTGATCAACACCCTCCCTTCTGTTGAAACTGCAAACAAAGGCAAAAGGAAACGGTCTCCATACTGGGCTCATTTTGACAAGATTCTGAAAGATGGGTTGCAAAAGGCTGTTTGTAAATACTGTTCTAGGCATATTGGCTGTGATCCAAAGAGTGGGACAAGTGCCTTGAAAAACCACATTGAAAGATGCAAAGAATACCCTTCTAAATTTAGCTCGGATCAGGTAGTCGAGCAGTACTCGCCTATCGCTCTTGCTGCCGCAGGTAAGCTTACAAAGAAAGGTTCAAGTTCATGAAATAACCCCAGCAATGACAGGGTAGACAAGGATTTGCATTTGATAGATGATAGACGATAGACAAAGTTTGTTACTATGGCATATCAAATGTTAATAATAGCAAATCATGGTTAGATTATGTTAGACACCTCCAGTTCTGGTTTCAGTCCTTGATCACCCTCTCTTATTAGTTATAAATTCATCCTATTGAAAATTAAAAACTACTTATACATGATGTGTATGGCTTAATCTTTTTGCAGTGCCGTGGGATAGTTTTCCAGCAGCAAGATCTGTGCAGCAGATGATGGACACCATGGCGGGGATGGTGCAGAATCCATTCGCCCATGGTAGTATTACTTGGCCATCAGCTCCTGCCACAGAGGTTAATGGATACAGAAGTGGAAGGACGCCCTGGGCTGTCAAAGAAAGCGAGGTGGGCTATAACATTAGGTTTGACATGCCAGGTATGACTAGGAAGGATGTGAAGGTGTGGGTTGAGGAGAAAACACTGGTTGTAGAGGCTGAGAAGGTGCCAGGTAGAAGCCAAGACGGGCAAGTTGATCTCCAAACTAATCAGGATGTGCAGGAAGATGAGTGGCCTGCTGAGAGCTATGGCAAATACTACAGCAGGGTTGTGCTGCCAGAGACCGTCATACACGAGATGATTAAGGCAGAGGTAAAGGATGGTGTCTTGCAAGTAGCCGTCCCCAAGGCCAGGGCGGCAAACCGAACATTAGAGATTAATGTGCAGTAGGTAGACATAACATTTTCAGAATTTCTTCTATTTTTGCTTTTAGTTTATTGATGGGCTTTTCTGACAATGTGAGAGTATAGACTCCTTCGACAATCTCATGTAAGATACCGATTTCTGAGAGAAATACAGATAGATGTTGCAAAAAGTCTGATGATTAATCATTCTCAGTTTCTCACCCTCCATTAATTTTAGCTCTCTTCAAAGAATCTCCGCCCTAAGGCCAGCAAAAGGGATTGATGAAATTCTCTGGAGTGACTCATATTGATAAACTATATTCGATAGTTTAGTAAAGAGTGACTATGGTTATGAAAGTATCCAAGTCCTTCAGGCTTCAGTGCTGTAATATACGGAGTATATAACCTTTTCTTTTCGACCAGCTTCCATGGAGTATTGCTACACCGGAAATTTCACCATTTTTTTTGGGCACAGCACAAAATTTTGGTGCAACTAGTTTACTGTAAGGGCTTTGCACGGTATTTTAAAAAAAAAGTATATAATATCATCATAAAGAGTAAATTTTCTATTTGGTCAATGCTTCATACTCTAGTCTCTAGTCCCTGTAAATTTTACAGTGCTTGGAATTGATAATGACAATGGATCAACTACAATCACCCAAGGCACAACCTGTATTGTTCCTTCTTAGGGACGTGCCTGTTTATAGGGCCACCAAAAGCACGAAAATCGGCCACCAGGGCAGGTGTTGTTGTTCATAAGTTCAATAATTAGCTTTCAATTCATTCCAGTGATTTCAATCTGTGAAGCAATGCAAGCTCTGGTCTTGCTTAATTTGTATGGCTGGGCACGATGTTGGTCCATCACCAATGTCGAATCCCCTTGTTATCCTATCATATAAAAGCGTTAAATGGGTCGAATGATAGAGGGTCGACAATGCCAATTTCATGCAGGGTTGATCTCAACCTGCAGGATAGTTGTTAGAATGCAAAACGATGCGTTTTGATCTCTGTTTGTCTTAATTTGGTCCATGTGTTCCGTTACAGTGGCTTACAAGGCTATAACTTTCGTGAAACATGGCATATTAACTTTTGTTTATGTGGTCATAAATTTGTAATGTCATTAATCATATAGTTAAATAAAAATATATTAATGTCCAGAAGTCGAGCAAAATAACTTCTTTAATCGTCCAAACACACCCTTAATTGGAGGCTACTGAGCCTAAGCGCCGACCTCTTAAGCGACGAATTGTCCCGGCGTGGCCGGCTATATCCTTATGTTCTTCTATCTTACTTTTTATTCTTTTTATTCTATAACTAATGATATAAGGTATAAGGATAAAATTGTTTCAAGTAAAACAAATTATCTTACTTTTTTTTATTTTTTTCTATAACTAACGATATAAGATAGAAGAATAGGTTAAGTTTTACGTCAAACAATTTTATCGCCTAGGAAAAAAAACTGATTATTTTAATATAAAATTATCAACAACAAAGTATTATAAGATCTTATGAAACAAATACTATACTTAGCTATTTGATAAGAGAAATAAACACTTGATAAGTAGAATTGAATTCCACAATTTTATCTCCTCAGGACAAAAAAAACTGATTATTTTAATATAAAATTATCAACAACAAAGTATAATAAGATCTTATGAAACAAATTCTATACTTAGCTACCTGATAAGAGAAATAAGCACTTGATAAGTAGAATTGAATTCCGAAATTTAATTAAAAATTATGTTCTGCAAGTAGATTTTCAAAAATTGAATTACGAAATTTAAATTAAAAATTGGATAACTCTCTCTAACACTATCTAAATCAAAGAACCTGTCTATAAAAACAATAGCTCAACCTCACAATCTCCCATCGAATTCATCAAATCCCATATTCACATCCCATCCATACTCAACTCCTTCCATTACTTTTATATTACTTTCGATCCTCAATCCTACAATGGCAATTGGTAGCATGGCTAATCCAGCCGGTGGTCAGTACCACCCGGGAAAGCTTACTGGCCACGCAATCTTCAGTTGCATCGCCGGGCTACTGGCGGGCTGATATTTGGTTACGATCTCGGTATCACTGGTGGAGTCACGTCCATGACTCCGTTTCTGAGGGATTACTTTCCGTCGATTTACAATAAGCAAGGGACGGCGGTGGAGCGAGACACCAGCCAGTACTGCAAGTACGACAGTCAAACCCTCACACTTTTCACCTCCTCGCTCTATCTTGCCGCGCTGCTCTCGTCGCTGGTGGCCGGCCCTATTACTAGGCGGTGGGGCCGTCGGACCTCCATGTTTATCGGAGGAGCGATATTCTGCATCGGTGCCATCGTCAACGCAGCTGCGGTGAAGACATCGGGGCCTGGCCTCGCTATGCTTATCATCGGAAGGGTGTTGATCGGCTTCGGTGTTGGTTTCGCTAATCAGGTATTTTTCCCTTTTTAATCGATTGATATATTTAAATTTTAAATCTTGTTTTTCAAGGTATATATTGAATTGGGTTTACTATTGCAGGTTTTTTTTCCAAAAAAAAAAATAGAAAGATATTTTAATATTCTGTAATTAAAATTATTCTACTCTAATTACGTAGACGTACGTTAGAGTATAATGTTTGTTTTCGAATAAAAAAAGAGTATAATGTTTGTTTATTTTATAAATATGAAAATTGCGATTCAAGGAAATTATTTTATAATATACAGTAATAAATTATTTTATATTGATATGAATATTGCAGTAGGTTATTTAATTAATAATTATGATCCTTTGTTTTCTGTGAACTTATATGAAGGTTTACTTTTATTTAATTGTGTTTACTTATATTCATATGAATATTGCTGTAGGCTATTTAATTATGAGAACTTATATATGAGATAAGTATTTGTTACGATCAGGGTTGTGGATCGATCATCTATGATATATTTAATTATTTTATTTAGATATATATAATATATATTAATTATTAATTCTAATTAAAATTATTTTGTTCTATCATAGGAATTGTCGAATAGAAAGTTCACCAAAAAAAATTCAAGGAAAAAAATTAAAAATAAATATTTTTATGCTTTTTTTAATAAATTTATAATATAATACATTTAAGAAATATATGTATCTAATATTATGATTTAATGTATATTGTGCAGTCGGTGCCATTCTATGTGTCGGAGATGGCGCCACCGAAACACCGAGGGAAATTCAACAACCTCTTCCAACTGTCCATCACCCTCGGCATCTTCATCGCCAACATCATCAACTTCGGCACCGCCAAGCTCCACGGCAGTGCAGGCTGGCGTATCAGCCTTGGTCTTGCTGCGGTCCCCGCCCTGCTAATGATGTTCTTCGCTTACCTGCTTCCGGACACTCCTAGCTCCCTCCTTGAACGTGGCCATGTCGATGAGGCCCGCCGCACCCTCATGCGTGTCCGCGGCATCACCGATGACGCCGAGATCGAGGCCGAGTTCTCCGACATGGTTGCCGCCAGCGAAGCCTCTAAGAGTGTGGAGTCGCCTTGGAGAAACCTTGGCATGAGGAAGTACCGCCCCCACCTCATAATGGCCATCTTCATCCCCTTTTTCCAACAAATGACCGGCATGAACATCGTTATCTTCTACGCCCCCGAGCTTTTCAGCTCCATCGGCATCGGAAACAATGCTGCCTTGGCGTCGGCTCTCATTACCGGCGGCGTTAATATGGTGTCCACTTTTCTTGCCATCTATCTCGTTGATAAGAAGGGTAGGAGGTTCTTGTTCTTGTGGGGAGGTCTTCTAATGCTCATCTTACAGGTATGCTTTTTGTTTTTCTTTATATATATATATATATATATATATATATATATATATATATATATATATATATATATATATATAATTAGTATAATCCACTTTTAATGTAACTACCCTACTTTGTGTTATATATAGGGAGTGGTTGCGGCCCTAATAGGGAGCGAGTTCGGGACGACGGGACAAGCGAAGGACATTTCGAGTGGCTTTGCCATATTTGTGGTGTTTGTCATATGCTGCTTTGTGTCGTGTTTCGCATGGTCATGGGGCCCTCTAGGTTGGCTCGTGCCAAGTGAGATTTTCCCGTTGGAGATTCGATCAGCGGCTCAGTCTGTGGTGGTGGCAGTCAACATGCTCATGACGTTTGTGCTTGGGCAGATATTCCTGTTTTTGTTGTGTCATCTCAAGTTCGGACTCTTCATCTTCTTTGCGTGCTTCATCGCGGCCATGACGATCTTCATCTATAAGTTGTTGCCAGAGACTAAGGGGATTCCGATCGAGGATGTGCAGAAGGTGTTTGAGGATCACCCTATCTGGAGCAAGTACGTTGAAATGCGGGATCGTGCTTTGGAGCTCGTCCAGAAGGCCACTTGATAACTTATTGAACGAGTTTTTTTTAATTAGCTAGGATAACTTGCAATTCCTTTTATTTTTTGTTAGTTAAAACTTTCTATTGCTGCTTTAGTGGGTCGCTGGTTATGATCGATCTACAAAAGAACACAAGATTTGACTCACAACGGGTCAAAATCTGTGGACTAACCTCTGAAACATTTTACCGTACTAGGTAGTGGTGCACGCGAGGTGTTTTGGGATATATAACGTCATTGGTCATTTGAACCTAGCTCAATTTCCTTCCGAGCATATCATGCTTTCAAGTTTCCTTCATTACAAAATGAGTACAGGGAGAACACCAATAAAAATCCAGCAAAGATTGAAATCCTTTGGTCAATGCAACAAGTCTGCTTTATAATTGACATTCATCAAGTAAATGATTTGCTTAGATTTCCAATTCAAGTGCATGTGCCAAAGTGAAAGAGACATGTTACAGAAGGAAAATATTAGAAAGCATATCATACTTGGTTGGTACAATGTTCTCCTGCAAATAACATACTTGGTTGGTACAATGTTCCAGGATACCAAAACCTGTATATTAGTACAATGTTCCAGGATACCAAAACCTGTATATTAGTCAAAAGTACAATATGCATATTATATAAGAGCGATCACCCGCAAAGTCGAAAAAAGAGGGTATAAAACAGCGATCAAGACCATCAAGAGGACAACATTGAATAAGTCCACCCAGAATATCATGTGAATTGCATTGGCAATAACAAGAATCTATAACAATAAGCACATAAGTCATAGATAAGGAAGACAAAAAAAAAAAACTAAAATTGCAAGAAGAGAATATCAATTTGGCAACAACGTAAATTACAAATGGAAAATATTAGAAAGCATACCATGGCTGACTAAAAGCCAAGCTGTCAAATGCAATATCGAGAACTACTTCCTGTTCAGAAATAAAAGAGAGGTGATGTAATGATTATCCGAATCTTATTATTATAGGTGGTTCAAAAACAGTTGAAGGAAAACGTACTGTTGGTGATTATATCAGGTGAATTGTGTGCCTTCGATTTGTATTTAATTTTGCAGTTAGATGGCCACTCTAGCTATCTCCTAAGGTGAAACATTTTCTGTCTCTACTGCATCAATTTAACATATGTTTCAACTTTCTAAACATCTCCAGGTACAATATGGATTTGACACTTTATAATGGGAGAAGTGCACTACTCATACCCGTCTGTAATAACTATTATATCAAAGGTGATCTATTTATCTAGTTTCATCATAGACTGATAAACAGGCAAAATTAGGAAATCAGCCAAATGGTAACCCTGGTTTATCTAGTTACACCATACATTATCTTCCATGCTTGACTTTGGGTTTTAGTTTGGCTCGGAATCTTGATGCTAGGCAAATGGTTTCATCTAGTTTCAGTCTTCATCAACTCTAAAATGACTTATGCTCTGTCGATACTCACATTCTTCAGTGCAGCAACCGTGTAAAAATATATAGTTCATATCTACTCCAGCATCTTAAATGTCTTTTGTAAGTTATAGTTCTCTCAGCCTACCAAAAAAAAATAAAAATTGTGTCAATCAAAATACTTACAGTGTCTTCTTAAAATTCATCTGCAACAATTGAACTAATTTTTTCCAGCCAAGGAGGTGGTGCAGTGAGTCTTTGAGGCTAGGGAAGCAGTCCAGTTCCTCTTATTTTGTGCCACCTGTTTCCACAAAAGAAGGAAGAAAAGAGACTAACCATGTAAATGAAATTGTTTGCAAATAATATCGTTTAGCAATTGATATGGATCTATGTGTATTGTACAAGTCTTATTCTGTGGAAAGATAGCCTACTAATTCATAGAAAATAACCATACTAAGAAGTGCTGTAATGACAAAGCTTAACCATAAACCTTTATATGAGTATAACCCAGCAAAAGTAGGGAGACAAAACATGAGCATAAACCATAGAAAATAAGCATACTAATTATCAGATGGTTTAAACCATATAAAAATAATAAAATATCATACCAATTAGCAGTAGGGAAAGAGCTCGTGGGGATCAGAACCCTAAGAAACCTCCACATCAATAGAGTTTAGTTCCTTCAATGGAATGGACAAATTCGATGTTATCAACAGATTGAAAACTGTTAAAAGTGAACAATCACATAGAATAGAGGTCCAAATTTTGTGGTAATATTTTTACAAATGGGAGTCATCAGTAGATGATGCAAAACAAAGGCAATCCCTGGCACACTTACTATAGCAATTTAATAATATGATAAGAAAGAAACTATAGCAATTTAATAATATAATAAGAAAGAAACAAGTGGTTCCACTGGGGAAGTGGGTATTCTAGAGGCCTAACATACTATCTAATATGCTTAATTAGTCATTAGCATCAATTAAACCAAGAATTATACAAATATCACAGTAGGAATTGCACTCAGATTGTAATAAATGGGTTTGGAAAACAATCTGCAAAGTTGGCCAAGTTGGTGTTCTGACCTAATCCATATATGCTGAAACAGATATTTTCTTTACATCAATTAACAACTGAATCCCAAAATTGACAATTAGCTTGCAATTAAGTATGAAAGCGGCACCTCAATTTGTATAAATAAAATAAAATAAAACTATTCAGAAACAAAGCAATGAAAATTAAAGCACATATGGATTAGGGATGTATAGATCCTAGCTGTATGCAGTGTAACTGCCTTGTAAGCACGACATCCAAACAGACACCAATGTATTCAACTATAATCTTTTTATTGTTCATTTATATCTATTGTCTCACTGACATGAGTTTTTAACAGGTTGGGGCACAATGTTCAATAGTCGAAATGGTAACTGAGAATCTGCAGCCATCAGCAGCAGTTCCAGACATCGGCTTCAAAGCTAATAAGTGGCAAGTATTTACTGAGAAACCGGGGCTTTGGGCACAGCCTGATTTGGCCAATCTAGTGGATATCATAAATTCAACAAGAGATAAAACTGATACACATTCTCTTCTAAAAAGATGGATATCAAATTTCATATTAAAGCACAGATGAGACAACAATCGAATAGCACTTGAAGACATCAACCAGAAATCTCAAATTAAAGCATATAGCAACCAGAAATCTCAAATCATACAGCAATTGAAAGAATTAGGGAGACAACAAGAAGAGCGAAGGCGATAGAGGAAGACAGAGTTAGGGCAATTACCTCGGTGAGACAAACAGAGGCGAAGATGGCGACGTTTTTGGCGGGTGAACAGCGAAGACGGCGAGACGACGGGAGACGGTGAGAGTTAGGGCAAGCTCCCTCCTCTGAGCAACTGAGCTTTGGCGGCAGGCGAGGACAGAGGTGGTCGGAGAAGATGGGGATTGGTTTGGATGGAGGCAGAAGCAATGGCACCAAAGGTAGCAAACTAAGACTCCGAAGAGAGGCGATCTCCGGAGAAGGGCCTGCAAAAATGAGAGAGGGAGAGAGAATTGTGAGAATTAGATGAAAATACTGAAAGGGGCACCAAAATAAAAAAATAAATATTTTTAAATTGAAACTTTCTTGGATAATTAAGCCAATTCACAGGTAGTGAGTCCTGAGCCACATTCTATCAGGTGAACTCTCAAAGAATCAACGGCTAATGTAACTTCTTGGATAAGGAACAGTAGATTCCTTCCCTCACATTTATAGTAGGAGGAGGGATTGTGAAAATTTGCAGTTACCTATCCACCAAACGCCAATAGCTAGATTCAGTGAGTATTTGGTTTGAATTTGAACAAATTTAGGATTCTTTATTGATTTGACATTAGTTTGCAATTGGAAGAAATTACTTAACATTTGATTTAGTTGATTTTCACTAATTATGTCAATTCAATTTATCAGCTATTCGGCAAGTTTAGAGCCACTGTTTATTGATAATAAGAAATAAATTATTCATATACATGTGGTTAATTAGATGTGGAAAAATCAAGAATTGCATTTACATACTCTTTCAACCTAGCGAATAATTACGATCAATTTAGCGAATAATTACTATTAACTTAGCGAATAGTTGCAAAATTAACCAACCATTTTGCTATTATCTAAATAATAACTTCTCTTTACAGACGAATAATAATGGTCATTAGCGAATAATTACTATTAACCTAGCGAACAGACGAATAATAACGGTCATTTAGCGAATAATTAATATATCAAATATCTAATATCTAATCCTAAACAATACTAAAGCAGAACCTATTTAGGACACGTGGCAACTCCTGGTGAAAAATTTTCCCGCTCAAATGTGTAGCCAATAACACAATCTTCTTCTTTCCTTTTTTTTTCTTGGCAAGAATATCAATATTGTAATTTTTCCCATAAATATGTGGCATACACTTATTTTTTTTTTCCAACCATTAACATCCTAATTAGCTCGGTAACACATTTTTTAACCATTCGTTTTTCAATAATAAAATGTAACATATATATAGTTATGTGTATCTTATTTTATACAATCATATACTCCGTATAATATTAAACAGAAATACTTCTGGTGTAAAATTTTCCTGCTCAAATATTTAGCAATTATATAATATTTTATATTAATGTCAAATGTATATTATTAGATAATGTTAGTTTTTTTTTAACAAATAGTCTGCTTCTTTTTTGGCAAGAGTATCAATATTATAATTTTTGTTCCTAAAATATGTAGCATTAGATTGATTTTTTCCCAATAACATTCCTAACCTAGCTAACTCATTTTTTAATCTTTTTTCCTCAATAATCTAATATATTATATTCCGATCATTTGCTTTGAATTAGAACAAATTGTATAATACTTATACTCATAGTCATATACATCTTATCTCATATACAATAGTAACAATATCAACTTCTGTCACATGTCGCTACCTAGCCATGTTAATATCGGATCATTCGAATTGGATTTAGATCGGATCATTTCGAGTTCTGGGTAAAATGGGTCTTGCATATATCCGGGTTAACTCGAACCCGGGTTCCAATTTGTTTTGGGTCAAATTAGGTCCATTTTGAGTTTGTCAATTTTTTTTCAACTATATTAAAATAATTTAACTATAGGAGTGATTTTAATATATTCTAATTTTTTTCAATTAATTAGTACTTCGTATTTTCTTAAGTTTTGTATGTAGGTAAGTCACATTTTAATCTATATATTTTTTCTCCACTTAAAAGTACAATTATGAATTAATATGTTTGATTACATACTGTTATGCTTTTTTACTCTATTTGAACGGTCTTTTAATTTTTACTCTATTTGTATCAGAACACTTAACATTCTAAATATATTTAATGTCTAAACATTTTTTTTTTCCATTTTCCTATATATTAGTTTTTATTTCCAACAATGTCTTATTAATTCTCCAACTTCTAATATCTTTCTACGTTGTTCATTGGCAAGGTTGATTTTTACCTTATTAATTTGTTGTATTGAAAAAAAAATGCTAAAAAGACAAGTATGATTAGAAGAACAAGTATTGTGAATTTGTGATATCAGAAAGAAGTATCGTTTTTATGTAATTTTTAAATTAAACATGATTAAAAAATTATGATTAAGTCAAAGATATTAAATTTCAAAGATGATTGGATTAAAATATTTTTAATTGAAAATTATAACATACCTCTTCATAAAAAAAAATTAGGTGTTTCATTATCAAAGTACAAAAGGGCAATGACCTCTTGATTCACATTTGTTTGACTTTAAATATTTTGAAATAAGTTTTTATGATAAATAAAATTCTACTTATTAGGTTCATATTTTTGTTCAAATTTAAAATGGTGTATTAAAGACAAATATATTTAAGTTATAAATGAAGATCTTTTATAAGAATTTGAGACAAAATTAACACATTTTATATTCAAACTAATTTTAGAGATTCTTTCATACATGGAAGATATTTATCTTTAATAGAACATTATTTTTTATATAAAAAAATAACATATCCTAAACAATACTAAAGTATGAGCTGCTTAGGAAACGTATGAAAAATTTCCCGCCTTTTTTTTTCCCTTCTATTATTGTGCCACATATGGAAAATTTACCACCTATTTTTTTATTTCTTTTGATAATAAATTATTATATTTTGAGTATAGAATGTGGATGACCGTTCATATATACACCAAAAATCTTATAAACTTATTTTAATTTTGATTAAAAAGAAGTCTATAAGATATTTGTAAAATTTATAACCATTTTTAGGAATAAAATAGGAGAATGTGTTCATATATACACTAAGTTTTTTAAATAATATTTTTTAAATTTTTTGGTAAAATATATTTTTTAAATTTATTTGAGATTCTAATTTAAATAAAGCGTAAAATATTATAATATCATATATATTTTACATAATCCTAATAGAAATTGACAATAGGTGGTGATTTGTTAATAAAAAAACATTTAATGGGTGGTTTTCTCTAATTTCGTTCCTAACCGGTGGTTAAGTGTAAAAGTCTATATTTAACCGGTGGTTAAGTGTAAAAGTCTATATTTAACGGATAGTTTTCTGAATTTCCCTAAAAAATATCTTTCTCATTAACGCAGTGGGTACCTTGCTTGATTTTTCATAACATTAATTTTTAAAAATTTAAATAAGTGTGTATTAGAAGTTGTTAAGTGCAAGTTAAACTCTGAAACTTTAACTAATGAAATTTTAGGTTGATTCGGGGTGGTGGTTGGCATGAATATATATGTCATTTGTAGAATTGAGCCAGTTCTTTTTAGTGAGTTTTTTAATTTCAAATCAGTTCAAAATCATTTAATATTGGATATGATTATTACTGGCTCAATGGAGGTTAGATATCATGAAAATTAAATTTATATAAGTTTTAAGTACAAATTCGGTCAATAGATTTTTTTTAAATATTTGATGCAGGACCATCAAGGATACCTCCGGAACCTCCAGACACGTTAATCATACTTGGAGAAGGACCAATGACTCGAGCCCGAGCTAAGAAGCTTCAACGCGACTCCTGCATGTTTGTGAGTCACGCCTTGTTCTCGAGCACGGTTCAACTCCCGGAGCCTACATTGAAGACCTATATGTGCATAGGAATCGAAGATGTTGATCCTACTTAGGCACATGTGTTACCGATTTTAAGTATTGGAATAGTTGGATTTTTAAGACGTCTCACGAGTCGCGGGATCCTCCCACGAGTCGCGGCCGTGAGCCCAGAATTTAGTTTTGATACTGATAAGTCTCACGACTCGCGGGATCCTCCCGAGCGGGTCGTGACAACCTATCTATTTTAGGTATTTTAGGAAACTTGTTTTAATTAATTAATTTATTTATTTAATTCCGAAATTCAGCCGGCCTCTAGGTTATATTAGGCCGTCTCTTCGATTGTAGAACTTGGTTGAAATTTATGAAAGTTCTCTTTTTGTGTGAAACACATAGAGCGTAAGTCAATCGATTCGAAGCGTGGCTCGTCGATTGCAAATTGGTTCTTGATCTAACTTGGTTTGCTTTGAGTTCGTCAACCTCGCGAGAGCTTGATGATCCTGGTAATCACAAGTCCCCTCCTTGTGCCTCCAAGTTGTCCGCTTGGTTGTGTAAGGTTGCAGAGGCGGGCTTTATAGTCGTTGGTATTTGGTTCCTACCCTCTTAGGAGGCCTGGGGTCTTTGCCTCGTTCTATTTTAGTTCGAATCACCCAACTATCGGTCTTTGTTCTTTCATTTTTTAGTCTTCATTGCTGCGTTTTATCCTTGTTCTTGAGTCTTTGCTTCGGTTCTTGTCTTTGAGTCTTGATTGTCGAAGATCGGGCCACCCTACGGCTAACCCCGTATCAAATTGGCATCAGAGCTTTGGTTTCCGACATCAAAAGTTGTGTCTTTTGTTTCCCTAAACACACAAAAAAAAAAAACTACAAAAAAATAGAGTCTTTCTTGTTATTGGTTTTTACTTCTTGAATTTTTTTAAATTTGATTGCATTAACCTTTGTTTGTGATTGTTGTGGTTGCTTTAGCCCTAAACACACTAGCTGTGTCCCAGAGTAGCCAATTGGAGCCGATTAGAATCTTAATTTGTGCAGCCACCATAGTTGCTGGAAGTGGCATTCATTCGGCATTCCCTTTGTTTGAAGTGGAACTCCGGTCGGCAGCTTTCAATCCAACCATTCCCTAACCCTAGTTTTTTTTTTGATAAGGAAATAATTCGAGACCGGACAGGCCCGGACCTCGAGAGGCCGACAAAGTCGGCAGACGCCAAGCCGTCTAAACATACAATATAGCAAAGGAAATACAACGGAAAAAAAATACCTAATACAACAAAAGAAACTACACTAAACAAACCCGGGAAACCCCAAGCCCCAAGCAAACAAGCGGACACAGCAACGAGAAGAAAGAGACCCGGCGTGGTGAAGTGGATAGCGAGCGCATGGGACAGCACAGCTGACACGATGTCTCGCTGCCGGAAGACGAAGAGCAAAAATCCACATAGGGCGAAGACGACTCCTGGGGAAGTGTGGATCACACGACGTTCCCTCCACCTAGATGAAGGATCTTCGGAGACCACGAACACCACCAACACGATCACTTCGATCAACCAGGGCCGCAGAACTGCTCCTCAACCGAAACTAACCACGAACCAACGAACAGAACTCCAACCAAACTCGAGAAAAGGAAGCACGACCGCGAGAGAGCAAAAAGCGCAAGAGGATACCGGATTTAATAAAACCATCTGTAAATCCGGATTTATTTATTTAACTGCTGAAAATATTATAATTTAAATTTAATCCTTTAATTTTCCATGGGCCAACACAAGACACTTTTGTTTGGGCCAAGAAAGCCCAAAACGTGTTGCAAATCAGGTCCGGGCCACCGTAGGGCTCAAGACAAGCCCGCACATGGAACCACAGTACCGTCGTACAACCAAGGGAGAATGCAGGGCGATGGAGAGACCTATTCGGCAGGCAGGCGGCGGAAAGGCAGCGGCCGGAGAGGAAAGAGAAGGGGTTTGAAGGGGTCGGCAGTGGGAGAAACACCGGAGAAGGCGTCCACAACCCACCGGCGAAACCCCAGAACCAGACACCACCAGTACGGGCGACGCCGAAGAGAACGACAGTGGTAGAGGCACCAGCGTGAGCTAGCGGCTAGACAACAAGGTTGGCGGCCCCGATCGACCAAGAGAAACGGACCCATACCAACCCACCTAGGTAGGGGAAGAGAAGAAGGGGTGGGGCGGAGGGCGTAGCAGAACTCCGAATGGGAGACCGAGATAGCGCGCTCGCCCATAGGGAGAAGACAGAGCCCCAAAAGGGGAAATCAGAGGCGCCGACGCCGGAGGATCCAGATCCCCCAAGCCTAGACCGGAAATCGCAAGACTCCGAAGAAGGAGAAGAGGAGTATGAGGGGCGGGGGGAAGAGACCCTGAGCAATCGACGGAGAGTGGTCAGGCTCCACACGGGCGGCCAGAACCACCCGGCGATACCGACTACCGAGGGCACAATTCGCCACCGAGGACAACGTCCTCCGAGGACAAAATCAGCCGAAGGACAGCGTCCGAGGACTAATTCTGACCGCCGGGGGCAAAATCCGAGAACCAATTTCAACCCGCGGAACAAGTTCCGACGAGGCCAAGGTCGAGACTCGAGACTCTCCGAAGAGAAGGGATTGGGCTCTCCGAAGAGAGATTTAGGCTCTCCGAGGAGAGATTTGGGCTCTCCGAAGAGAGATAGAGTCGGAAGTATTGATCGGAGCTCACTTGCGCACCGCCATGGGAGGAGGAGAGAGTTTTATCGAAAGAGAGCGTTTTTTCCTTCTAGATTATAGATATACTTCTTCAAACAAAATCGACTTGAAAACTGAATTTAAAAATTCCCCTAACCCTAGTTTGTTGTTCTATCTTTTGATCTATCTTGTTTATCTATTTATTGTCTTATTTAATTTTGATTTTTGGTAGATTAAATCACTTATATCTATCATAAATTATAAAAGGTTTTAGATTGATATACTTACCAAAGTTAGACAACCCTCACCTATATATATTTCATTAGGGCTACATAAATTTTATTTTCTTTCACCATCGTTTAAATTTTCAATATTCCTTTATTTCATTGTTAAGTTTTCTTGAATTAGGTCTAAACAAAAAAAACAGTCCGCATATTCAAAAAAAAAATACATTCAAAAGCTTTGACCTAGGAGGATAAAATTCACTAGGGGCAAAAGTAGCTTCCAAAAAAAAAGGATCGTCGAGTCTAGTGCAAGAAGCTTCAAGGACCAATTTTGGTGAAAATTTCATACCCCTACTCGGAAAAGCCTTAAACACATACCTCCCAAACCATAAAAAAAAAAAAATTAAGCCATACCTTGCAACTACAACGACCTTGCTAAGGGTTTGAATAAAAAAAAGGTAAAAATCCAAGTTCTTCTATTCTTTTCTTTATTTTCTTTTGTTCTTTTTTGTGTCCAGTTCTGGTCGAGTGTCATTTGTTCTGGTCGAGTTCCGCTCGAGTGCTGCTCGAGTGTCATCTCCTATCGAATACGACAACCTTTTGTCGAGTGGTTCTTTCCTTGTTGAGTACCTTATTTGGTGTTTCTTTGTCCTTTCTTTTGATTACTCTCTTTTGATTGTTAAGTCCTTGCTTGAGTGTTGATTTGCCCAAAGCGGATTGCCCCAATAAGCTTGTCATAACCAATTAGGGAGAAGTGTGTGAGAGAAACACATTGTGAGTTGTTTATATTTTTCCTAACCTTTACATAGTTATTTGTTTGTTTATTTGTGATGTCTACCCAGGGCAGTAACCCGATTACTTATGCTGAGATGATGAAATCTTTCAATGCCATGATGGAGACCCTGGCAAAGATAAATGAAAGATTGAAGGTCCAAGAGTGTCGGTACGGCTTACCGGTACAACTTACTGATTGTTCTTTCCCCTTGCTTAGTTCTTGTGTTGGCTCTGACACGGTGACCGGACAAGGAGTACCACCTAAAGATGACGTGCCACCACATGAAAGGGAAGAAACTCATCCTATTTCTAGTCAACTTAATGTTTCTCCTAGCATAGATATTCAGCTTGTTAATAATGATCAAGATGTTAATTTACTTGCCTTTGATCATGTAGATTGCATTGAATATGTGCATGAAGATTCTTTGATTGTTAGTAAAGTTTTACGTGTTCCACCCATACCTTGTGCTGATAATCATAGAGAAGATTTGCTTCATACTAAATGCATAGATAAAGGCGAAATTTGTAATATGATCATTATTGGTGAAAATTATTCTAATATTGCTAGTCTTGAAAGTGAGACTAAAATGCCCCTAAATGTGTTTTTAGTACAATACTACTACTCCCTCCGTTAATTAAAACTTGACGTTTTACTATTCACGCACGCATTTTTAGGTGTTAAAAACTATATAAAATATTAACTTTTAAAATAATTTTTTTAAATAATATCATACTTATTACTATTAAGTATTAGTTTATAAAAACAAATGTAAAAAAAAGTTAATATTTTATATAGTTTTTATCGTTCTAAAAAAGCGTGCATGAATAGTAAACGACAAGTTTTAATTAACAGAGGGAGTATTATTTTTATATTTTTATAGTCTTGTGAAATAAATCAAAGGTAGGCATAAACACATTCAAGGCGAAGCACGAACAATCTCCACCTAGATCCCTATCAAGTAGATCGAGTTATCAATCGGGTCGTTCATGTCGGGTCGGATTCGGATCGGGTCATTTCGGGTTTCGCGTAAAACGGGTCCCGTGTAGATCCGAGTTGATTTGAACTCGAGTTTGGCTCGATTTCGGGTCAAATCGGGTTTGTCAATTTCTATTTTTTAAATTAAAAAAATCACGATTTGATAATTTTGTGATAATTTTAAAATGCTAAAATTAAAGACGTGGTTCTTAAGTTCTAGCGCTTGTAATTATATACTATATTTGATCTAAAATATTTGATTTTCTATTTCTTGTAATTTTTAATAAAATTTAAAAATATCTAAAATATCAAATTTTTAAATAATTTTTTTAAAATAAATAAGTTGAATTTTTTTTCAAAATATTCAAGAAAAAATAAAAATTTACGAAAAAATTCACACTTTGAAAATATTTACAAAAATATTCAAAATTTGCAGGATTGGCAGAGAAACGCGGTCTGAGACCGGGTTTCATTCATAAGAAGTAACATCTGGGGTTGGATAAAAAACAAACGAAAAAACGCGGGCGGAGGAGGGCCAGGGCGACGGAGATGGAGGCTCGAGATACCGCCCATCTTCAATCGAAGCCCGTCCCAAATCGAAGAGGAAGGCGCGGGGCGCGGTCACAGATCCGATCTGATCGACGCTCTCTTCCTCTCTCCTCCTTCGGTGTAAAGGTCCGGATTTTTAAATCCTAATTCTCGGAAAAAGAAATGAAAAATGAATTTAAATCGGGTTATTTAAAATCTCTTAAAATGAATTCCGGCATATGATTATTTTAAATGGACTTTCATTCAGATTTATTTTCGCTTTCGCTTGCTAAAATTGGAAAGTATAATATAATTTTATTATTTGATTCAGTCGAGAATTCGGTTTAAATTTGAAGTTGTAAGCTTTATATCTTTTGAGTCGGGTTAAAGTCGAGTTAGTGGGTTTCAGAATTTATTTTATTATATTCTACTTCTTTTCCGGGTATTTTCCTTGGGATCATATTCCTTATGTCTTCCACCTCAAATGTCTCGGTCTTTTATCCCTATTTCAATTTTAAAGTTATTATCAATTGTGGTATGATTTGGATAAGGATCATTTTGGTGTTTGGGCAATTAGAGAAAATTTGACCACTTCTCATCTCTCCCTATGCCTCACTCTATTACACCAATAGTTCACCCAAAGAACCCACTTTCCCCTTTCTCTCTGAAATTGCCAGAAATCCCATCAAACCCACAAACACCTACCCCCTCTCCTCCGCTCTCTTTCAGTACATAGAAGCAGCCCCAAAATCTCCCCCACCGGAGCTCTGTTTTGAAGCCAGAATCGCCACAAACCGCCACAGTCGAGCCACCCTCGCTCCGCCCCCCTCTTACGAGCTCACCTGCAGAAGCTCCATCCCCGCCTCTGTTCTACAGTAGAGGAAACCACCGAGCCACCTTCACTCACCCTCCATCCTTGTCACCACCGAATAGCTGGAGCCCTTGCTTCCCTGATTCACCCGAGCACCTCGTTCCTCCACCAAAGAGCAAGTTGAGCAGCCTTCCTCCTTCGACGATCGACAGTAGCACTCCTCACGACTTCCTCGACGCCCGCAGCAGCCAAAGGAGCCCAGAAAAGGGTCGGACGCGCCGAGGGCAGCCCATCGTCCTCTTCCCCCTCCGTTGCGATTTTGATACGGTAACTATTCGAGTTACTTTCCTTCCACCTCCTAACCTCGCAAAGGTTCACCTTTAACCCCCTTACCCCTTCCTAGGCCATTCTGGTGCCGACTTCTGCCCTCGACGAGCCGAATCGATCTCCGACGAAGATTTCCCGGCGGAAACTCGGATTCTCGGTGAGCCCTCTCTCCCTCCTTCCCCTTTTCTCTCGTTTCTGTTCTCTTGGGTCGAGTCTGGTCGGAATTGTTGTCGGTCAGGGCTGGGGAAGTTTGAGTCGGAGAGGAGCCGCCGGAGATCTGGGATCTTCTCCTCTCTTCCGTTTCCGTCGTTAGTTCTGGAGGTAGGGGACGAGTCCTCTGTCTTCTTATTTCCTGGGCTTTTCGGGTTGGGCTTGCCTTGGTGGATCCGGGTTTCTTTGCCGGGTTATAACATTGGGAGAAAGAGTCAGGGTTCGGTTTTCTGTTTTTTTTTTAGGGTCCGGTTCATTGTTTTCTTTTATATAAAACCGGTTCACCTATTTGAGAGTGTTGGGTTGTGGTTTTGATTGGACCCGATTTTCATTCGCTTTTGGGCTAGGATCCGGTTTTGAGTACGGGCTTGGGCTTTGAATCCGGATCCCTTGGTTTGGGCCTGATTTCCTTAATTGGACTTGGCTTGTTTATATTAAGAAGTTGTTTTATGTGTTATGTTATGTTGATATAAAATTTTATATGATAAGTATTTATTATTATTATTATTATTATTATTATGATTATTATTATTATTATGATTATTATTATTATATGATTATATATTTTGTTGGTAGTATTACTAGTATTAAAATGTTATATTCTGAGTTTTGGGATGATTATAAATTTTGGAAAATATATTCTTCTTTTAGGAATTCTAAAACGATTTCTTGTCTCGGATTTTAATTATGATTTGTGAAGAGGATTTAATTTTGGATATTCTATTTAGTTAAGCATTGTTTGATAAATTATTTAAAAAGAGACATTAAGTTCGGATATATCTTTTAAGGATTTGTTGTTTGGGAAATCGAAATGGTGGAATATTTCTATAATTAGATTTCGAGAGATTTATTTTAAGGTTCAAATGTTTAATTTCGGGATTCCTCGTCTTGGTTTAATTATATTGGTTTTGAGAAAGAAGTTGGAAGTAAATGATTTTGGTTGATGTTGATCATATCGGAAAGGTTTTGGAAAATAGTTTTACCGTCGACTGGTTTTAAGGATATTGAGAACTCGGGTTCGTGTGTGTGTGATAATGTTGGTTCAGTAGCTTATGAAAATGGTTTGACGATAGGTGTGTATTGCTTTTGGATTGCTTTGGACTTGCACTTGGGCCCTTGCTTGCGTTATTTTGATGTTCTGCATCTTCAGGTAAGTTCCCTAGGGGGCTTACTCAGGTTGGACATTCATGCCTGTTGTTGCATTTTATGTTAGGTGTTGCATATGCATAAAAGCATGTCATGTAGTATCATGTTTAGGTTGCACTAATTGATTGAGCATCTGCTTACTTTATGCGTTTGAAACAGAACGGCCGTTATCTGTGATAGTCCTAGAGTCCTTGCTAGGGTCATAGGGTAGCCCAGCCTCATCGGGTACCCTGAGTCAATCGAGTCATGAACTTCCTTATATTATGATATGCATGCGGGCTTTATTGTGGAGCGGGTTAGGTATGCGTGCCCCCCGATTATGATGGAATGCATTCACGAGCTGGCCAGTCTCCGCCCTATCGGAAGGGGGTGGAGGTAGGAGAGGGATATGCCATTTGGCATTGTCTTGGGCCCTTTACAGTATTTCTGCACATTATTATAACTAGGAGCATGCTAGTGTGTTTGACTTTCGTACTGCATTAGAACATCTTTATTAGGTATAGCACATACTATGTGGCCTCAGCGAGGACTGTCGGTCCCGCATGAGTGGCTCGATCTGACTCATTTCCCCGTTCTTTTTTTTAAGGTATTTTCTGCAGATTTTGATTGCTCGATGTCTATATGACGGGGTTCCCTTTTGGCGAATCGAAGAATCTGGCTAATATCCTAATTTAGTAAAATGGTAATTACACACTCATGAATTGGTTTTGACCGGCTCTGCCGTGACACTTGTATCTTTACCTTGCTTTCGCCTTACTTCCGGTTGAAATGGATTCCGCGACATAGTCTTAGGACAGATTAAGGGTACCCAACGACCCTTCGAGGTTTTTAGGGTTTGAAATCCCTCTTTCTACTAATCTTAAAATGAGTTTGAAACCTCGACCCGTACCTGGATTGCAAGATCCTAACGAGGGGTTTTATCCCTCGAAACGTAACCCGGAAATCATAATCCTGGGCCGTTACATTCGGTGGCGCTCGAGAGGTTGACCGTCTCCAAGCCTCCCCTCGCCCTCGCCGCCCACCTCAATTGAAAACTCAGATTTGGAATCCCGAAATGGGGCGAGCGAAACCCCAAAAATTCAAAACGGCCGCAAATTGAAGAAGGTTGATATGTTTCCGACCAAAAGCTCGGAGCTTTAGGAGGCTGGGTAATGGATTGTCGAATCTTCAAATTGAAGAGGGGTGACAGGAGCCATGGCGATGGTGAACTCTCGGGGCTTCCGAATCTCCAAACTCTCGAGCCATGGCGATGGGTTTCCGTGGCAGTGGTGGACATGAGCCATGGTGACGGTGGACTGTAGGGGTTTGGCTGGCCTAGTGGTGGGCTGTCGGAGTCCGGCTGAGCAATCGAGGAGCAGCCATGGCGGGAGGTTGAAGGAGGCGGAAGGAGTGGCCTACATATGAAACGCGGTATAATACCGCGTTTCATTCAATTTGTTTTTTTAATATACTTTTTAATTTTAAAATAAAATCGTAAAAACCGCGTTTTACAAAAAATTAATTATAAAACGCGGTTTGAAACCGCTTTTTTCGTTTTTTTTTAATCCAACCCCCAGATGTTACTTCTTATGAATGAAACGTGGTCTGAGATCGCGTTTCTCTGCCAATCCTGCAAATTTTGAATATTTTTGTAAATATTTTCAAAGTGTGAATTTTTTCGTAATTTTTTATTTTTCTGTGAATATTTTGAAAAAAAATTCAAATAATTTCATGCAATTAGTATAAAGCAAAGATCAAATATTACCGATCGGAGAGAGTATTATACAATACAAATAAATATAAAAGTTGATTTGTGCTCACCCCTAATAAAATGTAATCAATTGGAATCTCCATAAAAAAATTAATCATATATAATTATAAATCAATCGGGTTAATTGGAGGGTGATTTTGGTAGATGGCCTTTTTTTAATATTCAATTAGGCTCTTAGGCTCTAAATCAATTTAATTAGTTTTGCCGTGGACCCCTTCCCAATAGAGTGGGTTGGTCAATGGTCAACCGTTTGACCATTGACCGGTTAACGGTTAAACGTTGACCGGTCAACGTTGACCAACCCATTTTGATGCCATTTTTTTTTAATTTTTAGTGATGCCATATTTTACCGTTTTGATGCCAAAATTTTACTATATTTTATTTTCACTTTGATGCCACTTTTCTAATGAAATGATTGGATGACATTTTTTTAATGTCACTTTTTTTAAAACCTTGATGACATTTTTTGTTTACAGTAATGTCACGTTGATCATTGATGCCATTTTTTTTACAGTTAACGACTGATGCGACTTTTTTTTATGTCAATTTTTTGATGATATTTTTTTTACCGTGATGCCATATTTTTGATGATATTTTTTCAAAGTAGTATTTTGATGACATTTTTTTCTTTAATGTGATACAATTTTTTTCAAAATGGTATTTTGATGTCATTTTTATAATGTAATTATTTAATGCCATTTTTTTTAATCAAATCGATTGATGCCATATGTTTTTAATTTAATCAATTGTATATCGATTTATTTTCATCGATTATACTTTCATTCACTGATGACACGTCTGTGATTACACTCCATTGATGCAATCACTTGATATTATGTTTTTTTGATGATATTTTTTTTACCGTGATGCAATATTTTTTCAAAGTAGTTTTTTGATGACATTTTTTTCTTTAATGTGATGCAATTTTTTCAAAGTATCGTTCTGATGCCATTTTTCTAATGTAATTATTTGATGTCATTTTTTTAATCAAATCATTTGATGTCACTTTTTATTATATTTTTATAATTTTATACAATTGATGACACAATGACATAAAATCTTTTATTAATGACATCTTTTATTAATGACTTTTATTAATTGATTACAATGTGATTATACTTCATCAAATTCAGTATCAAAATATATGGATGCAAATAAACTAACAATAACCAAGTCAAAACCTAAAAGGATGGAGATTGGTTCAAACAGATCCAACTAGCTAAAGATGTGAATATTTAGAATTTTCACCAGAAGCTCGTAAATCAATTGGTTAACAAATGACCTAATGGCAGCTAGATCAATTCATAAACCATTTACAAGCACACAGACACAAAAACACCTAAAAATTCACAATTCCTAATCCAGAAAACACATCAACACATGAAACAAAGCCACAAAACATAGTCTAATATGACACATACAGTAAGTTTCTTCAATGGAGCATCGGCGTCACCACCACCGGCCTCATTATCAAGAATAGCTTCAACATCATCAATATCAACAACGGTACTCCCCGGCGGCGACTGAAGGGAGATTTCGACGACGGATTGAGGCTTAAACGCGGGAGAAGGGGGAGAGAGTAGGGAGCTATGGCTGAAACCAATGAAGGAGAAGACCTGCGAGAGAGACGGAGTCCCCCTAACAATCTGAACGAAGATCTGGACAAGGAAAGCCAGCCAATTCAACATCGTCTTCCACAGCTGTAATGAATTGGGCGCATACACTTCCGATTGCGCCATCGACGAAGAAATTAGGGCTTCAAAGGGAGTGGAAGATCTCGGAATTGAGAAGTCACGAATCGAAACAATTGATGTCGGTGCGGAGGAACAAACGCAATCAAATTCAGGGCCAAATTCAGGGCACAATCGTCGGCACAATCATCTTACCCGATCGCAAATTCAGGTCCAAATTCAGACGGATCGAGCAACTCCCAAGCAGACCGTCTCTGATTGTGTCGCACGGCCTAGAGGTCGATATGATGGCGGTGGAGAATCTCCTGCTGTGCCGCGACACCTCCAGAGTTCATCGCCGTCGGGATCTACGGCGCCGAGGGAGTCGGAGCAGAGGGACGAAGACAAGCAAAAATCCATCGTCGGGATCTGTTGGAAGTGTTATAGGTTAGCGGTAGGAATGGAGGAGCTTGGGAGAAGGAAGAAAGGGGTACAGTAAAATGGCCTAATAAAACTTTAATATGGTCTACAATAGCTAAAAAAAATAATTAAAGAGGCTATTCACCTCATCAAATGTGCATAGGGTCTAAACCACCAAAATCCCTCTTAATTGGAAGCATTTTCGTCTTTTACTTTTAAGTTGAATTTAATAGAAGTTTAATTTAAAGAAAAATGGGAGGGTGGGTGGTTACTTGCAAACAATTTGTTATAAGGGGTGGTTAAGTGAAATTTTTTGAATACGGGGTGGTTAATTGCAAACAAAGGTGAATAAAGGGTGATTAAGTGAATTTTTTTGAATAAGAGGTGGTTAATTGCAAACAAAAGTGAATAAAGGGTGATTTTATGCATTTTCACCTTATGAATAACCCTTGTTAAATATTAAACAATTTTTCATTAAGTCAATCTTACTTTTGGATCATATTTACCACGTCGAAAAAAAAAGACCACATAAGTTTTAATAGAAAATTAATTAGCAATCTTATCGATTACAATTGTATAAAAAATCATGTTCTAAACATTTATTTTTATATGTTTATAAATTTTATTTTTGAAAAATCATGTTTTAAATTTTTTATAATTATATTTTACGTAAATAATACTCGCTCTGTTAATTAAAATTTATCGTTTACTATTCATGCACACTTTTTTAGAATGCCAAAAATTCTATAAATTAGGGTAAATTGCATGAATATCGCCAATGTTTATAACACTATTGACAATTAATATGATTATAGCTTCAATTTTTGTATATTAATAATTAATTTTATGTAACTATGCTTTGCTTGAATATAAACAAAACATTATCTTTTCTTTCACCTACAAACAAGTGTTTGATCATGTATACAACTAAATATTTAATTAAAATAAAGAGGATTTATAATGTATCTCTTAAAGATTTAGCCCAATCTTATTTAATAGTCTTTCATAATCATAACCTATATACACACATATATTGTTATAGGATAATTAATTGAAATACCTTAATTATAAAAAAAAAGTTGTATTATATTTATATATATGCACAAATAAAAATGTGTGATCGAGAATTATATATTTTCAAAATTATTTAGATTATTTAAAATTTAATTTTATATAAATAAAAGTTATGAAAAAACCACCACAAGTTTTTACATTTGTTTTTATAAATTCATATTAATAGTAAAAAGTATCAAATTATTAAAAAAATTTAATATTTTATATAGTTTTTAACACATAAAAAAGCGTGTGTGAATAGTAAAACGTCAAGTTTTAATTAACGGATGAAGTACCTTTTTGAGTTTTAAAAACTTTGAAAACATGATATTTTTTTCAAAATAAAAACTTATAAACATATTAAAATGGGGGTTTAGAATATGTGTATAATTTTTATAATTTTTTAAGATTAAATAAATATGAAAATAATTTAATGATGTAGAGAGGGTTATAGGGAGGTTTATGGAAGATTTGGATTGCTTCTTCAACCCTAGAAGATTATGAACCGGGTGAAAAACTTTACTCCGAATCCATGTGGCAACTCTTATTGATTACAATTGTATGAAAAAAAAATTAGTTGGCAACTCTTATTGATTATAATTGTATAAAACATATAGTAAATTGAATCTCAATTTGATACGAATCCATGTGCATTAAGGGGCGGAGCTGGGGGTGCTCGAGCACCCGTTGGTCGGAAAAAAATACAATTTTTTTTTTACATATATTTAGAATATTTAAGGTAATATAATATTTTTAAGTAATATTTGAAGTAGAATTGTTATCTAGCTCAATTGGTAAAAGGGAGGGAAGATAATTAGGGTTCGTTTGGTTCAATGTGGGAATTGAAATTCCCGGCAAGTTACTTCATGGGAATTGAATTCCCGGAAAATCCAATTGACGGGAATTCTAAAAATATGTTTGGTTGATTTATTATTCTAGGAGATTAAATGCAGGAAATGGAAATTTCCAAGTTAAAAATGGGGGAAGTTGAACTTACCTACGGGAGACTAGGTAAGTGAACTTCCTCCATTTTGGGGGAATTCAACTTCACGGGAAGTTGAATTCCTGTGTTTTTTAATTTCAAAAACACCAACTAAACACAGGAATTTCTCCTACTTCCTGGGAAGTTATACTTTCTAGGTTTTTAGGTTGCCAACCAAACGAACTCTAAGAGTTCGTTTGGTTTCTCTAAACTATTATATCATTATTTCACACAATTATTTAGGAATTTCTTTGTATATTTTTAGTTTCTCTAAACTATTTCAATTAAAAAACGTCATGTCATATTTAAATTTAATGTTTTCCTTCAATATTGTTTTAAAATTAATTCTTCTTGAGTTTTTTTCTATATTTTTTTTGTTTCTTTCAACTATTTAACTAAAAATATCATAAATATATCACAATTTTAGTATTTATTCAATATTTTTGTAAACATCTTCTTAATAGGTATAAAAACAAATTACGAAATTTTTTTAGCTCCCCCTGGATTTTATCCTGGCTCCGCCACTGTGTGCATTCGACGTTGCATTGCCAATGAGGTGTTTGATTTTGGCTAAATTTTGCAAATATTTTTTACTATCCAAAAGACTTGGGTGCACTTTTCTGAAAAATCCTTTATGGTCCGCCTAAATCAGTGACCTCTTTCCGTCGTCAAGGTCACCGAAATTCACCTAAATCACAAAGATCCGTCTAGACCCTTGACCTTGGAGTGAAATCCTCTATCCTCACCCCCTCCTTGTCTCCCTCTCCCGTCCCCCTCACAAACTCCTAATTAAAAATAAAAGTAAATTAAATTAAATACTAAAAGAAAAACATATATAAAAAAGATGTGAGGAGGGACAAGGTAAGGGGACAAATTCGGGGACAGAAGATTTGGACCCCTTGCCCTTCCGCCAAGCACCTGCCAAGCAATTTTTTGGGTGTAAATCCTCTGTCCTCGATCCTGTTCCCCTCTTCTGTCCCCGAACCCATTCCCCTCCTGTCCCCTCTCACATAATTTTTATTTTCTAATTCTTTTAATCCTTTTTTAATTTAATTTAATTTTTATTTTTATTTTAAGTTGGGATTTGTGAGAGGGATGTGGTTGGGGATATGAGGGGGGCATATTGAAGCACAGGGGATTTGAAGCCGCATTTTTAGAGCATTGATGGTGTGAAAACTTTGGATTTATCGTGTCAGTAGAAGTTTTGTTATCTTGTTAATAGACTAACTCTTAATTTATGCACCCTTTACAATTAGGTGGATGAATGTTTTTCGAGTTAGAGCATATTTTGAAGGAAAAATGATCAAAAATAATACGTCTGTCTGCTATTAACCAATATTAATACGAAATTTAAAAACTAAAAAAATAATACAAACTATTTCACATTAAACCAATTTGATGTTTTTCGGCCAAATTTTCAACATTACAATCGAACGTTGAAAAGTTTAAAGATGTTGCATAATAGTGTCAAGCTATCAATATTTTTTTTTTATAAACAAACACCAAATTTGAGTGGAAATTAGATGAGTAAATTAGCCTTAGAAGCTAGTTTGTCCTGATAATTATTTTTTATTTTTAAATATTATATTTATGTATTTAATAATATGATGTCACTTCATTAAATTTTCGAACATTCAGTTGACACGTTAAAATTTTTTAACCGAAAAATCGATTGGAATTTTTCATGTATCGAAAGAGGTTTTATGTGAAAATAGGCCTGATATACGAGCCTACGAGCTCGAGTACTAGTTGTTCAAGCTCGGCTCGTTTATAAACAAGCCGAGCTCGAGCTCAATTTCTATTCGAGTATATATATGTGCTCAAGCTCGGCTCACGAGCTTGGTGTAGATTTCGAGCTCGACTCGATGAGCTCGGTTGTCCTCGAGCCCAAACACGAGCTCGATAAGCTCGATTAGGCTCGTTACGAGCTCGAGCTCGGGCTCGCTGAGCTCGTTAAGGCTCGAATATTAAGGCAGCAAACAAAATCCAATTTATTACAGCAACATCAAATAGAAATGAATGAAAGCAGCAGCAACATAATGAACAACAACTTGGAATTGAAATTAAAGTTCAACAATCCAACAATTCAATAGAAATTAAAGTTCAAACTAACTAGAGAGAACAAGTAGAATGAGCTAGAGAGAATCCAACAATCTAGCAATAGGCATCCATCAACAGCAACATTCCGGACAGCTTACAGCAGCAGTAACATGCATCAGCAATCCAGCAGAAGCAACATCTGAAACTCATACATGATACATTGAAAAAATTAAATTGAATGATCCATCAGCAATTCCACATAACTTACAGAGCATGCTTGATTGATAGTAAACATGGATAAGCAAAAATCAAATTGAATGAGTGTCATCGACAACACAAATCAGAAACTCATACATGATACATGGAAACTGAAAAATTAGAAACTCAAAATCAAATTCAATAGAATAGCAAAAACAAGATAAGAATCTCAAAATCAGAAACTGCAAAATCGAAGCACAAACTTTAAATCTTTATAGCCTAAAAATCCCCCTCTTTTGAAGCACAAAATCAAATTCAAGGGCGTTGAAGGGCATAACAGATCGAAGAACAAAAAAACCCCTCTTTTGAAGCACAAAATCGATAGAAGTAAAACCTTTAACAACCCAAACCCTAACCTAAAATCTGAAATTACAAAGAACAACAAAAACCAAATTAGAATCTCAACAACAGAAACTGCAAAATCGAGCACACACATAATACTCGACTCGAATATTAGAGATTATTTTTGGGAAAAAATTTGCAAAACATGCACTTTATTTGGACATATTTGCAAAATAGACACGAATTTGGACAATTTAGCAAAATGGTCGCTATATATACTTATTTTCGTTTGTACGAACATTTTTTTTTTATCCCGAATATCCGAAATCTCTCTTCCTCTCTCTCTCTCTCTCTCTCTTTGCGCTTCTTCCTTCATCGGTTCTTCGTTGGAAAACCCGTCCCCTCTCCCGAATTCCATCAGATCTGAAAGCCTGAGATTTGGATTCAAGCCGTGACGCTCTGGAGCTTACTCGCTCGCCGTCGACCTAGAGCTTGCCTCGCCGGAGCGCTCTCTCTCTCTCCTTCTGGCTTTCTCTTTCCCGTTCTCTCACAAGTGTACACCCCTCCTTGAGATCGACGATGACGGACATGCTCGGCGGGGATGGCTTTATCGGAGAGCTCGCAACCGCCTTATCCTTCATCTCCGGCGAGCGCAAATCGTCGGGCAGCAAGGTCGAGCGAGCGAGCGAGGTCTTCCGGCAACAAGCTCTAATCTCACCGACTCTCTCCTCTGGTAAGTACTTGCTCGCTCTTTTTTTCTCCTCATTCCTTCAATCTTCCTTTGCTCGAATTGTTGTTTGGCTTTGTTTTTTTTTGTGCTTCATTCATGTCCATGCTTTCTTTGTTACAGAGAGGAGAATTTGAATTGAATTTTGTGAATTATCGGTTTGGAAGCGAAATTAGGGTTTTGATGTGGTTTGATTAGGATTTTTATGAGTCAGATGATGCTCATTGGCGCCTTATGTTTGGTGGAGTGGTGGTGCGTTCTTCCATTCCTAAAACTCCAAACCTCATGCTGCTGTCTTACGAGAAGGTTGGTGCTGCTGTCTTACGAGAAGCTGTTTACACAAGCTCTGAACAGGTAATGTTTCTTTGTTCTTAATTTCTTGAGTAAAATTGCTGGTGTATTGCTGAGCTTGAAATTGCTGGTGTGGTTATCTGTATTGATGGGCTTGAAATTGCTGAGCTTGAAATTGCTGGTGTGGTTATCTGTATTGCTGAGCTTGAAATGAAAATTGCCGGTGTATTGCTGAGCTTGAAATGAAAATTGATCACTTAGCAATGGAGCATGATTATATTCATAGAATATCCTTTTCTCAAGTAAATTTCTCTTCATATTGGCATGACTGTGTGATACCAATGCTCAACTGGTGATAGCATAATAGATCAATCATATATATTTGCTACTATTTTATGAGCTTTGTGAAAACCATCAGCAAGGGTTTGGGTTCATATGTATAGATTACAATTCTTTCTTTCCTCCTGCTTGTGTTCATTGAAATTTGCAATATTTAGAGAAAAACGTGCATTCAGGCTCCACCCTTTCCTACTATGAGGTTGTTAACTTGTTATTTTGGTTGGTTAGATTCACAAAGATGTAAGATGTTAAAAAAATGTTAATTTCTATGCATTTTCTTTTCCCTTAATATGTTTTTTCTTAATATCTTGAGAACTGTATGAAAACATGTGCATTTAACAAGATCTCAAGTGGTCCCTTGCTCCCCAAATAAGGCCTAATCACACTGATTTACTTAGTTGTATAATCAAGTGTTTATGAGTACTTCATTAGGGTCTGATCATAAGTATATGAGTAATTGAGCTTGGTGTATGCATGCAGTTTAAGTTCTAAATAGCACAGTCAAATAAAAATTGCACTTTTTCCCCCGGTGTCAGCACTTTTTGAAATTTTATATTATCATTAGAAATATACACAAGGTCTTATTCAACACAGATTCATCTGCAACCAAAACAAATAGGCTTCAAGATGTCCAGGCAGTTCTGTTGAGTGCTCAGCGACTCGGATCACGTAATGCAAGGGTTGGCCAGTTATTGATTAGAGAGCTTGAAGAATTTAGAAATAATGGTATGGCTGATTCTGTTAACAAGCATCAGTGTCGCTTTATCTTGCAAAGAATCAAGTATGCAACTGAGCATTCTGACAACAGGTACAATATACTTTTCCTTATTTTTAAAAATATTTTATTGCTGAGAACTAAGTTTTCACAAAATATTTCTTTAATCATTTGAAAATTTGTCTCAGATAGTGGCCACTGAAGCTCTGCTATTACTTGGCTTTATTTGGTGGGTTCATGTGAAGACATCACTTCTCCAACTGCCCAAAAGAATGAAAGAAAAAAGGTTTAGTTACACCAATTGTTTCTCAGATATGTTTTGAGCCATACGAGTAACTGATATTTGGTGTTTTAGGGTATATTTGGTGCTGTGATCAAGTATTTGAAAGGCAGTAAAACGAAGACTGAGCTGATTTAGGAGGTGATGGGTCACGAACAAGCTTTGAAGAGCTTCCGATAATCTTTTCAATTCCTAATTTCCCAGTTGAGGCTGAAACTATAGATAAACCTACTGCATCTGAAGAAGACGTGGTTGAGTTGGATATTGGTATGTCTTGAAACTTCTTTTTCGGTGTCTTTTTTTTTTAGAGCTGGATATGACAATCAATGTGCATAACTGCACTTCAAATTTTCTGGTTTCCTGATATTTCATAGATGACATCAACTTCGATGATGATGAAGAAGATAAGCCAAAGGGATTCAATGTGATGGCATCAATAAACAAGCAGAACATTTCTAGCAAGTTTCAATCACTAAAGGGTAAGTGGGTGATGTATCTCTCCCTAAAGCATTTTCTTCCAATGATTTTCTCCAGATTATCACACATTAAAATCTAATCCTTGAAGGGCTAATTTTGTATATATAGTGAATATATACTGATATGATTCGACTCCATAGCTAGACACTTTTAAGTATCCTTCATTAGAATCTTTCCAGAGGTGCTCAGTGAAACAATGGAGAACAATTTCTTTCTTTTTTAGGAGAACTATTTCTAATACACACTTAATTTGCTACTTGACTTTTTGTCTAGAGGAACAGATTCAGTGCTCCTCCTCCCTCTCTCTGCAGTACTCTTTTACAATGTTCTAAATCCTCCATTTGTTTTTGCCTGTTTGGTACTGCAGCACTTTGAGGACTTGGTTTTCGGCCACTTCTACAAGCGTGCCCTTGATATACTTGAAGCCTGCAAGGCACATCTGGATGGTGCTCAAGTGGGAACTCTAGTTAAAGGTGGCACTCAACACGTCGCCGAAGGTGACAAGAAACCCTGCTCCAAGGTCTTCAAGACGCACCTGCCAGTGTACATAAACTCTCCCATCAAGGCATTCACTAAGATTGGCGTTCCAGACTGCGAGAAATACACTGTTCCAGTGAAAGAGAACGATAACGCAGTAGCTGAGAAGATGAGCTACTTGCAGCTTTAAACATGAGTTAGAACCACATGAAAAATTTGATCAGGTGGATCAGGAAAGCTTAACCTGAATTCTTATAGTTGCTGATATTTTGGGATGCACCTTTAGAAACTGAAGGATTTGCACTTTTAGAAACTGAAGCATTTGCTTTGATGCTTTATGTATAGCTGTGTATGTATACCCAGATTAGCATGTGACAGAGCTACTAAGTAATACCTGCTGTAGTAAAGATATGCTTACTGTTGGGAATAAATACCGGTGCAATTGGGAACAAATTTGTTTACATTGTGGAGATGATTATGTGGTATAATTTGGCCATATTTGTGGAGCCCAAAGAATCTCCTACTTGTGTTTCTTTTTGTAAATATAACATGTGTAACTGGTGCTAGTAAGTCGTGTGATTCGTGTAATCCGTGAGGATCCGAGGTGTAAGTGATCGATGAAGATTCTTTATGTATAGCTGTGTATGTATACTTATTTTCTCATATTATAAAATGCACATATAGTATTTATTTGTGCACTATTTTCTGGAATAATATTAATTTGTGCGCAAAAATATTGGAATAATAATAAAATGACGGTGCAAGAATAATAATTTATATTTATAGAGTTGCACAACTCTTTTGTAAGAGTTGCACGACTCTGTTTTAAGATTTGCACGACTCTGTTGTAATAGTTGCACGACTCTGTTGTAAGAGTTGCATGCCTCTTGTTTTAAGAGTTGCACGACTCTCTTGTAAGAGTTGCACGACTCTGTTTTAAGAGTTGCACGACTCTGTTTCAAGAGTTGCACGACTCTGTTGTAAGAATTGCACGGCTCTCTTGTAAGAGTTGCACGGCTCTGTTTTAAGAGTTGCACGACTCTGTTTTAAGAGTTGCACAACTCTGTTTTAAGAGTTGCACGACTCTATTGTAAGCGTTGCACGACTCTTGTTTTAAGAGTTGCACGACTCTGTTGTAAGCGTTGCATGCCTCTTGTTTTAAGAGTTGCACGACTCTCTTGTAAGAGTTGCACGACTCTGTTTTAAGAGTTGCACGACTCTGTTTCAAGAGTTGCACGACTCTGTTGTAAGAATTGCACGGCTCTCTTGTAAGAGTTGCACGGCTCTCTTGTAAGAGTTGCACGACTCTGTTTTAAGAGTTGCACGACTCTTAAAACTAGATTTGGATCATATTTGTGAAATTGTTATCCAGGCTTGATGGAATTGTTCGACATCATTTGATTGGCTTATGATTCATTTGTCATGTGCTTCTTCGATTCTTTGTGAAATTGTTATCCATGCTTGTGCAACTCTAAAAAAAGTGCTGACATGGGAAAAAAAAGTGCTGACACGGGAAAAAAGTGCAACTCTAAACTCTAGTTGGATCAAATTTGCACAATTTATGGTTATATTTGCACAAAGTACTCTTATATTTGCACGATAAAAAGTTAAAAAAATAAAATAAATAAAAACTAGACTAGGGTCATATTTGCACAACTTATGATTAAATTTGCACAACGTCCTCTTATATTTGCACGACTCTGTTGTAACAGTTGCACGACTCTTGTTTTAAGAGTTGCACGACTCTCTTGTAAGAGTTGCACGCCTCTGTTGTAAGGATTGCACGACTGTGTTTTTAAGAGTTGTACGACTCTTGTGTTTAAGAGTTGCACGGCTCTGTTGTAAGAATTGCACGACTTTGTTTTAAGAGTTGCACGACAATCGGGACTTGTGAATTTATTCTCAACATGATCTTATTTTATCTCAATATAATTTCATACTTTCTCAATAAATTGTAAACGATTTAGAATAAATTGAAGCAAGTCTAGTTTTATTTTTTATTTTTTTTAACATTTTGTCGTGCAAATATAAACCGTAAATTGTGCAAATATAATCGTATGTTGTGCAAATATAACATTTTGTTGTGCAAAAATAAAATTAAAAATATAGATTATGGATCACATAATAAAATATAGATAATTTTTTTAATTTCTCATATTTGTAGGGTGATTTTTGTAATTTAGTCAAAATTGTTTCTTCTTCCTCAGATTTTTGCGAAGAGGAACCCGCGTCTGCGCTCAATGCCGCCGGCCTCCGGCTCCGCCGCCGCCGCCGGCCTCCGGCTCCGCCTCCGGCCTCGCCTCCGGCTCGCTCGACCTCGCTCGGCCGTTGCTCGACTTTGCTCCGGCATTCTAGCTCTCCGGCGCTCTCGATCTCCATCTCGAACACTCTCGGTCAGCATTCTCGCTCTCAGAATCAATTAATCGAATTCCAGATTTGGAATTCAGATCTGGAATCAATTAATCAATTAATCGAATTCGATTTCAGAATCAATTGGACATAAGGTGCGAGGCGGCGCTCCAACTTCAGATCTGGTCGGGGGAGGGTGCGAGGCGGCGCGAGGCGGAGCGGCTGCGGCAGCGACAAGGAGGAAAGGAGGAAGATGGACGGAATTGCTTCAGATCCGGCGTCGAAACCATAGACCTCGGCCTCGCTCACAATCGCCATCCAGAGAAAAAGAGAGCGCGCAGAGAGAGGTCGGAGGAGAGAGAAAGGAAACAAAGGGACGGGGGTTTTATTTAGGACATTTTGCAAAATTGTCCCAAAACGCGGCTATTTCGCAAAATAAGCCCATTTTCGTGGCTATTTTGCAAAACCGCCCTATTTTTGGTAGTTTTTTAAAATTTATATTAATATTTCACAGTGAAATAGTTCATACAGAGTATTATTTTTGGTAGTTTTTTAAAATTTATATTAATATTAATATTGGATCATAAGTAATAATTCATATTATTTTTTGTCATTTTTTCCATTTTGAATTGATTCTATTTTAAATTAAGATTAATTTTCTAGTTTTAGATCAATTAGATTTCTTCTTCTTCTTAAAAAAAAAAGGTTACTTTGTAAACATTCTCAATCTGACCAACAGTTTCAACTTTGAATTGAATTGAAGGTGATTCCAAAATCCAAATTGGCAAACGGTTGACTAATTCATACGGGTCCGTGTTGGGGACAACTCCCCAGATGTAAGAAACTTCTACACATTTCCATGATCCGCTTAAAATTCAACGGTGGGATTCAACACATTTGCCATGCCAGCCAAACTGCCAGCAGCCCTCCGCTCCTTCCCCCTACGCGACGACGTCGTTTCAGTCCTCCTCTTTTTACCACACAGCACAAATTTGTCTTCCTCTTCCTCTTCCTCCGCCACTTTCCTCCCTTCACACACATACTTTGAAGTTTCAAAAAGGGCATCCAGATCATACCCCATCCGGGTATTGTTTAAATGGTGTAATTTGAAATTTTGAATCAAGACCACCCAAACCCTAACTTTCATTTATTGGGCTTCCCAAGAGATTCGTTGATTCCTTCTGTTTATCCTCCTTCAATCTCTGTCTAGATCCCTTGTTAAGCTCACTACACAAGAATATGGTTCAGATGAAGGAGTTGTATCCTTTTCTTATGTTTTTTTCCCTTATAGTATTTGTTTGTTCTGATTTGTTTGATGAAGTGTTAATTTTCTTTTGTTAGATTTTTTTTTCTTTCCTTCAAATTTGTGGGTGATCTGATAAATGGGTATTTTAATCACATGAAATTTCTCCTCATAGATAGTTAACTATTGCTGTTTCCAAAATGAAGGATGTTCTGAACTTCTGATTGTTTACTTTGGCTGTGTAGAAATTTGGTAAGAGAGTGGAAAGAATAAGAAAGAGAGATTAAGGGCTGAGTTACTATTTAGCTAAGAATGAGTAAGATTTGTTATTGGTTGTTGCCTTTAATGAACAAGTGGTACTTAATGAACAAGGGCTTCAAGGTTCTCAACAAAATGTTGAATATAGGGACACTATTTGGTTATTTTGAATTGACAGTTTTTGTTTTGGTGCCCATTATAGGATACGTTGCAATTTCTTGTTGGCTGTTAGAAATTCTGGAATTTTAGAGTCCATTATGTGTCTAAAGTTTGTGGTACAACTTCTCCAAAAAAGGAACCTTTTTTTTTGGTATATTGCATAAGCTTCTGGTTTATCAATCTTGGAATGCCCAAATCATTTATCAGCTCATGTGAGAAGCAGCTGCATAATCCTTGTTCTTACCCATCTCTACTAGAAGGAGATCATGGTATAATAGTTTGCAGCATCGGAAAAATTTTCTGGTTTCGTAAAATCAATGTGAAGACAACTTATTCATGTTGATGTATCGATTTATTGTTTTGGTTTCTCCTTTATAAGTTTCTTTAACTCTATCCTTTTGCTATTTGGTTGGCGAAAGTCGGATTATCATGCCTATGTCCGTGGAAGAGGTGAATGACTTAACTGTTCTTAGTGCTATAACAAACAGCTTAACTCATCCTTTTGCTATTTCACTCATCAATGGAATTTATGTCCTGCAGTATGAAGTAGCACAGATGTACATGGTGTTCAACATGCAGCGACAAACTGCAACCAGCACAGAAGGAATTGAGATCTTGGAAAGCCGGCCTTTTGAAGACAATGTATTCGGAAAGGGCCGCTATACATCAAAGTTATACCGTTTCCAAAGGTGAGTTTTGGTCATGCGTTTTAAGATTATGATGCAGCTGCCTTGAGTCATATTTCTGTTACCTCCTTCCTACTAATGCTTTGGTCAACTTAATTGCAGTAAAGTTCCGTCATGGATTACCAGTTTTGCGCCAGCAGATGCTCTTATTATGCAAGAAGAAGCTTGGAATGCGTACCCGAGATGCAAATCAGGTTTACTTCGTCATCATAATGATCTTTTCATTTCTTATATCAGGTGTTTTGGAAGTTGTACTAATATGTAAATACCCTTTTGGTGCTGGTTTGGAATCGGATGCTTACTCAATCAAGTAATCAAGGTAAGCCTTATACTCGAAATGAACTTAAAAGTATTTAAAAGCGATGTTTGGCCATAGGAAAGTATCTAAAGACTCCACCCTTGACTGTTTTCCTCGTGTATGCAGTGTCCATACTTTGATAAGCTGCTGCTAACGATTGAAACTATTAATGTGGCTGATAATGGACAATCAGAAAACGTATGCTCCTTTCCTTTTCCGAATCATTTGTTACTTTGCTATGGTTGACATTTTAGCGTTAAGTACTGTGGACATTTCGTAATAAGGATTCAAGCAGCAGCAGTTTAGGAGTAATTTAATTGTTTGTGATTTGTAACTGGACAGGTTCATGGTCTAACTAAAGAACAACTAGAAATTAGAGAGGTGGAAGTCATTGATATAGCTTCGGCTGTAAGGGACTATTGGAGCTACATGGTTGGATGTTGTGACGTTGACTTTACGCAGTTCAGATCATCCAGGACTGGTCGTGGACCACTGTTGGAACAATGGCAGGTAAGAGGTTGCTTCATCATATGATATTTTGGGAAGGAAAAACAAAAAGCACTCATCTTTTATGATGTTTGACAAAATTATAGATAGGTACTTTGTCCTTTAGAAATGTTCTTTGAGTATCCTGACTTCACACTGCTAGACTCCATTGGCGCTTGAAACTACTTCACCTTCAATCTGAATATTGTTTACATATTCATTACCCAATTAAGTGTGTCGGATGGATTTAGTCATTGTTGTAAATTTCCTTTACTTTTGCGGGAATATTTAGACATTGGATGGTAACAAATTAAAATCTCTTGACATGTGTTTTCGTAAAAGATTATTGCACCTACAAACCTCAAGAAACTTGCCCCCTGCTGTTTTCAGTACTTGAAAGATTTGGGACCTTCTCTTTTAGTACTGTCTTATTCTGATAATAAATGTTTTACTATGTTCTATCCCTTTTACAGGATCAATGCAGTCCAGTTATGACTGCATACAAATTAGTGACAGTAGACACGCCATATTGGGGTTTTGGTAGACGAATTGAGCAAGCTCTGATTTCGGTATGTATATTGCTCCCTGGAAACTGAATCATAAAAAGCCAGCCATACTTGAAAAAAACAATCACTGTTTTGTTCAAAAGTGTTATATGTGGTTCAGTTAAAAGTGGTGGATAATTTTTTTGTTCCTTATTGTAGGGTGAGAGAGCACTCTTCTTAGAGACGCATCGCCATTGTTTTTCGTGGATTGATGATTGGTATGGGATGACAACTTCGCAGCTGCGTGAGCTTGAGAAGCAGTATAATGCCTTATCAGCCGAGGTAATCTTTTCATCTCGCCTAATGCTGTCATTCTTCATCCAACAAACTCTGATTAGATAATATGAACTCGAAAACAGGAACGCCTAAATTTTGGTCCATCCAAAACCAAAGACAGTCTGGACCGAAGATGCTTGTTGGAGACGGAGGAGGCATATAACCATGGCTCCAGGCTAGAACCCAAAGAGCAGATGCTCGGCTGCCCCAACTCATGACTCAAGAACAACATACAGAGCTCACGCAGCTGATCAACGACTGGGGTGACACGACAGAACACATGTCCGGATAGATCCAACCTCAATCTGCTGGCTGGCCCTGTATCACCATAAAGAGCAGTTGTATCTTTCCAGCTACAATTACATCATTACATGTTTGTATATTTTCATACACCTATTGTGTATCTCTCAAAAGGTTTCCAGATTTTTTTTTTTAGATTTTAAATAACCAGGATATTTATATCTCAACAGCTAGATTGGTAGGCTGTAGCGGAACCAGGATTATTGGGACGACGGGTTGGAATTTTTTGGTTATTTTTTTGTTTATACGGAGATTTTTTTTAAAAAAAAATGATCAATCTTTAGATTAATGCTGGAAAGCAAAATAATCAACACGGGGCCAGATCTGGGAGTTGTGAATTGCAGGTGAGTAACGTGAAGAAGGTGAGAAGATCAGCAAGTTGAGCATGAGAAGGGACGAAAGCGAAGTGGCAATCTATTTCGACATCGACATGTTTCGTCCGCTCGTCGAAAACAGGATTCCTAGCGATGTACATTGCATCAAGGTTGTCGCATTTGACCTGTGACATCCAAATCGTGGAGGAGGTGGCTCAACCAAGCTTGTTCAGCACAAACCCGTCACAAAGAGCGGTACTCTGCTTTGGCTGAAGATAAAGAAACAAGCTATTATTTCTTCGATTTCCAGAGCAATAGACTTGAACCAAGGAACACAACATAGTCGCTAACAGCGCGTCGAGAGAGCGGGCAACTCGCCCAATCTGCATCGTAGACTTAAAATCATCTGGACGGGGCAACAGCAAACATTTATTGGCAGTGCCTTCGAGGTAGCGAAGTACATGGAAAGCGGCATTCATATGTGACTAATGAGGGAACTGCAAGAACTGACTCAGGTACTGAACAGCAAAGGCCAAATCGGGTTGGGTATGCACCATATACACCGAAGGATTGGATAATGGCACTTATCGAGAGGACTGATCACTAGTTGGGTCAGGGCAGTGGAAATCAAGAAATAACACCTTAATGAACTTCTGTTGGCTCAACAACAAACCATCAAGCACCGGAACAAATTCGATACCCAGAAAATAATGCAAGGAACCCAAATCTTTGATTCGAAACTCTGAATCCAGAAACAGCTTGAGATTGACCATCTCTCCCCTCGTCGTTTCCAGCTAGGATGATATCATCCACATAAACTGATGTGAGGCTTATGCAAGGCAATTGAACACCTAGAATAAGCCTGAAGTGAGGCTTGTTTGAGCCTGTATAAGGACTTCTTCAAACAACAAACTTTGTTGTTACCAACCACTGCAAGAATCGGAGGGATTTTCATGTATAATTCTTCAAACAAGTTCGAGCCAGATTTGGCCCATTCTATATTCAACCCTCTGCCCCTCCCCCTTGGGGATAAACACGGTGCAAATGCTAATACACAATACTAATAGTGCAAGGTAACAAGTGAATGAAGTGATATGCATGGTCCTGAATTGTTAATATCCTGGATACAAGTATCTAGTTGACAAAAGAACCCTAGATTGAATTTTCACCCCATTTTCCTTCAATCGTTTTCTATATATATCATTCACATTGATACAACAATAGTAGTATCTTGGTTACCTGAATTCGATGCAGCTATGCAGGTTCAAGTTCAGCCTTTACGTACCCCTGTGATGGGGAAGCAGTACCTTGAGGAAGAGACTCTCCAAGAGAAGCATTTCCATCCACAAGCTTAAGGCCCGACATAGCTTCGGCCAGCAAATCAGCAGATTCCGTTGCCACGGGCTCTCTTCCTGCTTTGTCTTCAGTATATTTTGGAGGTTGAATGAAGGAGCTTTCAGTTCTTATTTCCAACTCGAGCTCATTTAGTTCCTCTTCAATATAGTCATAATCACCACCACTATATGCTGAAGATCCTAAGCCACCAATAAACAAAAAAAAATATATAGTTATGAAAAGAAAAGGGAAAAAAAGACAACCAACAATGCTGAAGACAAATTCTAATGATGCCAAGTTCAAGAAATTTTTGCATCTGTTCATATTAGAGCAAACGCCTAAAACAAACACCGGTTTATCAATGAATCCAAGTTTACCAAATAGGAAAGATGTAGGACAATCACCTAGAGCATCATTGATCTGCTGTTGTGTATAAGCAGCTTCACTCAGCTCTTGCAGGCTTTGATCGAGTTGTTCAATATCTACTTTGTTCTCCTTCATTGCCTGACCCGCAATCTGGATAGCTTCGGATACCTGTGAAACAAGCAAGCATAACATGCGTCTAGCATTAGCAATTAACATTTGTCAATGTATTTATGTTATTATACCTTGCAGCTTCAGTTAAGCAACTCTTAAAGGATCAAGTGATCCTTAATTGCCTAGAATTTAGAAGGTGAAGTGTAGCCGAAGGAGGATATGCACCTGTTTTGTGGATTCTGCATCTGCTATGAGACGGAGCACTTCATCAACTCTGCTCATAAGCAATGCCAATTTTTCTCTGCTTTCAGAGGCTAACTTTAATGCCCTTGCATGCCTCAAAGCAACTCTCTTGTTTCCTTCTTTTAAAGAAGCCAATGCGGATTTTCTCGACCTAATCAAAGTATAAATACTACAATAATTAGAAATTTTCATCCAACAACATGCAGGTGTGTGACAAGAAGCAATGGTACTGGTGATTATAAAATGGGTTATTCCTTGCTCTACCTAGAGAGCGGTTGTAAGCACTCTTTTACAGACATATCAAGCACCTAAAACATGGTGCTTTAATGATATAATGAAATTTTGGAATTCCTTAACTTAAAAATACCATAATTGTGAGAGTGGGACGATGCTAACTTCACAAATAGATAATGGATGCAATATAATACTACGTGCTATAATGGTAGGTTAGAAAATGTACATCTCATATCGTTGGTCTATTATGTCCAGCTGATGCTGAAGCTGTTCTGCAGTCCAAACCAACTGCAAATTATCATAGTCTAGACTTGTAATGTTGATATCCATATTAGAAGAAAGTGATACTTTAAAACCCTGCAACGGGAATATTGGCTGTGTCACTTCGAGTTCTTAGAACCTTTTATGCATCTCTGGACAAAAAGGATAGTAAATAGCGTGATAAAAAGATTGCAGGCATTAGCAAATATAGAGAACAGTCATAAATTTGAGAAAGACATCAAAGTTGAAATTAATTATTAAGCATAATACATCCGCATAACTAATCACCAAGACTGCTGGAGATTGCAATTCATAATTCTATATAGTCCAGAAAATAATATGAATACCTCAATCACTTTGTTCCTTTTCACTGTCAAGTACTTTGCTTTTCCACGTCCAGACATGTACCTACCCATAACGGATGCTTCACTTGGACCTCCACAGAGGTCTTCAAATTTAGCCCTAGTTACAATGCAAGTAGAAGTCCAGTGGCAGTCTGTTAAAGCTTTCACAACACTGGCAACTTTATCCTGAAATTTCATGATTTGAGGATGGTTGTTTTGCAAGTTAGCTCAAGCAAACAAACTAAATAATGGTTACTTCTCTTCAACAAGTCTATTGTGTCATACCACAAATATGAAATATCTGACATTCAAACGTGCAATCGAAGCTAAAGTCTCTTCGAAACAATACTCGCAAATCACAATTGAACCAGATATTATGATTCCTAGCAGTATTTTGACAAACATGACATACCGGCTAGAGCGCTACACAAAGTTTTAGCAAGGAAGTTGAGAAATTGTATGGTTATGCACCTCCAATGTAGGGACGACGATTAGCTGGTCATCTAGGACAGCTTCAGGAGTTGATGATATTAAGACACCAGCAAGTCTGACCACGCTCCTTAAAACACGAGAAAGTCGTCCACTGGTTGGATCTTCGAGATCTGCAGGTCGTACAAGATCACCAGCCTTGTACATTTCCAGCTGAAAATCAAGCAAGCTAACACTTATTAGGTGGTGAGGAGAGAGAGCGAGCGAAACTGGGGAAAGAAATACAGTAGTATGTTGTTTGCTCTGCTAAACCTTGCTCACAGCAACAGTACCTACAATCTATGCCCTTAATTTACATGGAACTTCTAATTCCTCTTGATTTCAGTGATAGGAGACCTAATAGATCCGTTTGTATATACAATAAAGGGAAGGAAGATCAAGGCAATCTAAAGCTGGCAGATTCTAGATACAGAGCAGACCAAGCAGAGGACAATTGTAAGTTTGTAAACAACTAACCACCGTTCAAAGTTTTAATTGTTTTATGTAAAACAGAAATTACCAGTTACCCCAAAGCTTGATATGTTTTGTTGCTTCCAACAAAATTCAGATCCTCAAAGTTTAAAATCTCTTAACAGCAGCAATCACAAACTCCACCTACTACACTATATCCTCCATCAAATAAAGGATACATAAACCTTCAGGGAAATGGAGCTTTCCAGGTAGGTTTATAAATCATAATCAAATAACCCTAGAAAAAATTTGGGAAGCAATTCAGTCTAGGTCCATTCGGAAAGAAAAATCCACATAAGAAACAAACAAAAATTGGGGAGAAAATGGTTACCAGTACATAATCAAGGCATAAGGGCACCAAACCGCCTCTGTTAAACCAGCTCTTCACCTTCACTTGAAGAAGATCACAAGCAAGAAAGAGATAATTAACCAAAAAATCCAGAAATTAGGAATCATCCAGAGAAGAAGGAGAAAGGGGGAAACCAATACCAGTGAGGGAGAGAGGATGAGAAATCGAAAATGGCGGGAGATTTTGAGGATCAAATCCCTCCAGAAAAGAAATTGAGGCTCCCAATCGGAGCGCTGGCCACTGAACGCCTTAAAACGCGCGGTGGATTTCACACCATCGTCCCAGTCCACGACCTCCTTCTTCAAGAACTCCGCAACCGCTTCCGCCGTCGCCGGCGACTCCATCTTCCCCCCGACTTTAGTTTAGTTATGGTTTGAAGATTCTAACAAGGAAATTGGAGGTGGGTTGATGATCGGAGTATAATACGGGTATGGCCCAATAGCACGATTATTTGGGCTTTGTTTCAGAATTGTACATCATCGAGCCCTAGACAGTAGACACAAGGTTCAGATCAGTCTCTCTCTCCTTTCCAATTCCAACAAATATTTGTTGTACAACTGCTAATGTAAGTTGACCTCTTCCTTTGAAAAGCTATAACTATTGGGGATAATGAATCATTTTGATGTGTTGCTACTGAGGTTTTGGAACTATCTTGAAATTTAGGTTTAGATATGTGAATATGTGATTTACAGATGCACTTGGGGTGGTGTTCTAGTCAAGACCCGGTTTTTTGACCCAAATCCGACTACCCATAATTTCCTTCTTTTTTTCCTTTCTTAAACACAGCTGCAAACTATGTTTCCTTGAAACTCGATTATCAACTTCACTTCAACCCTAGCAACGAGAGGAGCCACCGTTCATCCGTCTGCTCATCGTCGAGTCTTGACTGACCGATGCTGCTGTCTATTTGAGTCCTTGGTGGAGCTCGAGGGGCAAGAGACTAGGAGCTCACTGCACGAAATTCAACGGATTGAGCGTATCTCATTCTGTCTGTGGAAGAGATGATTTCACATTGAACAAGGTGCTCTAAGGCCTTCAGAAGGATGAACAGCTACTGAAATGAGATATGATGAACAAGAGCAAGTGTACATTTCCATGACGGGGTTGAGGTTTATTTATAGCTAAATGCACAAACATCATATTTGAATCAACTTGCCATTTTAATACAGGCGCTTGTGTTAAGCTTTGACTAATGAGTTTTGAAAATACAACAAACCTTTCAAACAATCGAGCTTTGGCTGCCATTGTAGAACCAAAATTGATGTGCTCAAGTTATCAACTGACAGGACTGGAGCCCTGACTTCAAATACAATGAGGAAACAGCCACAAACCTAAAAGCAATGCACTTGTCAGTGTACCAGGAACCTTAATTAACAACTGGTGAACACTTGAATCAAAATCTGAGTCTAAATTTGATAAATCGTTTCCACGGCATTCTGACTGATCATATACTGAAAAAGAAGAGGGCGGAAGTACAATTCAAAAGAGAAAACGTGTTGCTGACAGTCATTTTTACAGGCAGTAGTATTAAAGCTGATGAAGGAAACAAATGTGTTCAAGAGAATAAAAGAGCACAGAAAATAATAGAGTACTGTATGATCCAGGTACAGAAAACATTATTTATGGTTTGAATTGCGAAAATAAGTAGCAACAACAACAACAATACAAAAAAAACATATCTCATTTGTTGGGAAAAGGATACATGGAGCCTTTTGGCAAACTTTTCTGCATATGAACAGGCAAAGTGGATGCTCAAGCAAAATCTGCAGAGCCAGTAGAGCACCACAAGAACAAGATAAGCATAGAGTAGAAGCAGACAAGATTTGAGAATAACCCCATAAGTCTTCCTTTGCGCGAAAAGAGAACAGCAACTTACCAGTTTTTTGAGATTTAACTCATATAAGTGACAAGAGATTGAAATTTTCACCGTAAATTATACTTACTTTTCCACTATAAGCCTGAAATATTCCAAGATTCAGCCAAGGCACATTGATGAGAAACATACAGTCAATTAACATACAATTGTAAATTGTCTGGAGATTTCCTAAAAGAAGAACCATAATGCAAATTGAGAGAATAGAAAGCAATAATTTACAGTTCTCATCACTGTGCCTTGGCTGAATCTTGGAATATGGACAGGCAGAAATTGCTAGAAAATTAGAAATGCTAGTTATCCATATGTCATCATCTATGTGCATTAATAATAGCATGCTTATAACACAAATGGGGCGGGCGAGATTTGCAAAGGACTGGGTGGAGTCAAATCAATCAGCAACAATGAGGAGTTGAGGCTTGTGATTATTATGAGAGCCAGCTGATAGGAACCTCCATGATCATTTGGCACAGGTTGACTGCCTTGATGATGGTTGGGATTTACTTGACCAATTTGTACTGTAGAGGCCAAGCCAATTTTCGCATCTATAACTTCGCCAAGTCTGACACAGCCATCATCAAGGTTTTCAATCCATGCCAAATTGTTCAGACCTTTTTCTTGTAACGGAAAAGAAGCTTGGATTTCTCCTGGAAGGTTCGTCGACTGAGGCACTCTTTGCTGATCTACCCCTTCCATCGTCCGATCCATCCAAATCAGTACGTCTCACCCAGAGCATGTCTCCCAAGTCAAGTCATGATTTCAGGTGTGATGGTGGGCATGAGAAGCTGAAAAACTAGTTGAAACCCATAAATGTGCTTATGAAAATAAACTAAGAATTAGTTTATATGCTATATGCAGTTACTAAGAGATTATGAACATGAGATTGTAACTAATAAGCCAACAGATGAACAACACAGCCAGAACATCACGACAATAAGAATACACACTAATCAAACACATCGTTTTGTGCATATCAAGCATAAAAAACATGCGACAGAATCACAATGTCTAGCCCATAGGTAATGACAACACAATAACGAATAACAATCTCAAGATCTGGTAGATTCCTCGGTTTTACAAAATCGATACTCTCTCGAATCTTCTACTTTTAAGTTTCTATCTCTATATTTTACTGCGAAAAGAATGTAAATCAGTGGAAGGACACTTGGGAAAAAAAAATATATACGAGGATATACAACAGAGATCTTACAGCATGATGATTTGTGACATCGATGTCTTCGTGATGGAGATTGATGTAGGAGGTATTAAGAAACTAATACGTGCTGGAGAAGTCATGACTAAAGGCGGCAAAACATTTGCTTCTCTTTTAGACTTCTGGCTAGTTCTTCCCATCCCAAATGCAATTTTCTATACCGGCTCCATTGCCGTGTAAAAATTGAGTATCCCTTCTCGACATCATAGGGCCTTTCAAAGCATTTCGGATACATCAGCTGCTTTAAGATGCCGATCAATCCCATTGGAGTCGAAGTTTCCTGGGTACGACATTCTTCTCTTGCTCTTCTGATGCTTACCCTTTTTCCGTCTCTTCCCACCGTAGAACACTGAGTATGTCAATAACAAGAAACCCAAAAATGAAATGACCCACAGGCCGACAATCCAGAACCTGAATGAACTGAATGCTGGATCGTTTTTAGTTGTAGCCTTTAGTTCATCTTCACTGTCGTTGTCAGAACGATTCTTAGTAGAGCTTCTAATTGTGTCTGAGACGACATTTGATTTTGTGGCGGTAGTGAGTTTGGCGGGATCATCACAGTTCCTTCTCCTGTGGTGCAGAAGCAGACCTTCATTGATCACCCTCATACACTCAATGCTCAACAAGTCACGTGCCCGTGTATGTTCGTTGCTCGTATCAAGAGTTGAAGGGTCGGGTGGGTCAGGAAACTTGGCCCAGCACTTGTTGACCATGTCAGTGTCCCTCCATCTGGCCTTGTCGAAGCTCCAGGTGCCAACACTGAACTCAAGACCATAGTGGAGAATTCTGTAGGAAACACCAGGCACAGGGACATATCCAGGATATATCAATATGTTTGGATTTATCAAATGCCGTAAATTCAGCTGCAAGGAGACAAACATAGCAACATAAATTTAGTCACAAGGCCACATAATATGATATGCAAATAATTCTTCAAATGCAAGAAACCCAACAATCTCAGGGAATGGATTATGTCACTAGCATCAACTACTAAACATAGCAACATAAATTTTGTTGAAATATAAGTTAACTGTGATTTATATTTGTACCATTAATTGCTCATTAAATACTATTGCACGTAAGTTGGATGTGACAGTAAAGGCATTCTCTTGACGTAACCCATCTCCAACGGTAATGATTTTTAAGAGTTCCTCATAGAAGGATTATATGTAAGTTCCCTTTGTATCCATGAAGTTTTACTTATTAAAAATAACATACTTTTGTGCATATAGTTTCATTATTTTTCACGATCATTTCTCCACCCTTAGTTTACAACGTTACGTACCTAATTCATGGAATGAGCTAAATAAAACATTTGGAGCTTCTTTTCGCTTCTTACAGATTAGAAATCTCTTCTTTGCTGCAAATCTGTAGCCACTAAAGATACTAGTATAATCTACCAATAATCCTATCTGATATGCTGTGTCAAATAAAATGACAATCCGGGCAAAGAAATATGAAGATGTCAAAATGCATTTCCAATAAAGTAAAACTATATTTTTTACACTGAGGAAATAAGCCATATATGAAACATGGTTATCAAGGTGGGTAAATTATGAAGAACAGAAATGAAAGAATACCTCTGCTGCCCCAAATGAATAACCATACATCTCACTGATCCATCCAGATTCGTAGATATCTCCAGTGATGTTAGTGGCATAATGAGCTTTGTCAGCTCGAACCTCCTCGGTTTTGTGCAGCCATAGCATAGCAAACTTCCTGAGATCTTCTATGTGCATGATTATTACGCCACCGACTTTGTCACAAGCTTTTGGATTGCTAGTGTGGAGCTTCGCCAGCTCATTGTCGCAGCCAATAAGGTAGCTGAGATCAAGACGAACAATGAGGGAACATATTTTTCTAAAAGAAAGGCAAGTGCTTACTTAACTAAACAAATTCCATTAAAGAAAGATACAAAATATTGTTTAAAATATAAGTATAAAAAAAAATGACTTACTCATATGGAGTTGAAACTGGGTGGCCACGAGCTGCTTTGAATTCCCATGGTGTAATTGGTCCTTTCATGACCATATCAGCGTCCAAGATTACAATAAACTCAGCATCAATTTGAGCATGATTAAGCCAGTGGAGAACAGCAGCTGGTTTATTAATAGCAGGATACCTGACATTGCATGAATAAGAACATCTAATCTCAAAGAAATGTGGAAGAATATACAAGTCCATACCCACTACAGTAATGACAGAATATGATATCTGATTTACAAGTCTTGATATAACAGAATTACCAATCGCCAGTCAAAGGATGCCTGCTCATGGAAGGAACATAATGGGTCGGAGCTAAATCATGGCCAGAGTATCCCTTCAAAGCTTCATCCGAACAGCTCAAGAGGCGTGTAATATTTCCTGGCTGACCACTGAGGTGAAAACTGTGAATGAGGCCTACGGTCTGCCAATCAAAATAAGGTGTACATTCTGTGGAAAAGATTGTATGGATTTTAGGATGCAGCTTCTCGTTATGGCTATCAACCGCTCCACTTTGTCTGGATGTGTTTGAGTAGGCTGTAGTTGTTGCTTTACCAGAGTTATCAACCTTTCGTTCTGCCTCGGGTTTGTCGTCTGAGTTAGCTGTAGTTGTTTCTTCACCAGCACTATCAACCTTCCGTTCTGCTTCAGGCTTGTCATTTATGAACATAACATGTGTTACTGTTTTTGGTTGGGTAAGTTCAGAAAAAGTTCTGCTCTTGAGAAAACTCATATATCTTGTCCACTTCGGTTTTGGGCATCCCTTTGCGGCATGATGGAGAAGCAGGGCCTCATTCAATGTGTTCACACACTCTATACTAAACATCATACCCCGCAACTTATTCGGATCACTTTCCATTAACTTAACCTGCAATGATAATTGACAAGCAGACAAAGGAAAGAATCTCCATTACTTAAGCATGCTACTTTAGTAAAACCAATCATATGTTTCCTTCTAAATTCTAATACGTTACATTTATTGAATAAACTGATTCCTTCACAATTATAATGCTTCATACTAAACCGAATCTATATCTGATAATATCATGCTTATAAAGCAGTAAGTAGTAAATATCATGCTCTCTTTAATAATATTACCTCTCTTGGAAAAGGAGGTTCAGGAAAAAGACGTCCACAATCATATACAAGTGTATCATCATGATGTTCTAGTTTACTGAAGGACCAGTTCCCTACTGTGAATTCCAAGCCATAGTGGAAAAGAATTGGCTCAACACCCTCCCTTGGAACATAGCCTGGATATATCATCAAGTCGTCAGTAATTTTATGTCGAAGTCCAACCTGGGAGAAGTAACAACATTAACCTGTTAAAAGTTGGAAACTTAGCGGAAATAATGTGATGGTACTAAAAAGCAAAATTAGAAAAATTGGAGACATAAGAAATACCTCAGCTGCACCGAATGAGTATCCATACATTTCACTTATCCAACCTTCCCCATAAATGTCACCAGTAATATTTGTAGCCCAATGAGCTCTATCGTTACGAACTTCTTCTGTCTTAGATAACCACAATGGAGCCAATGCTCTGAGATCGTCTATATGAAAAGCAAGGAGCCCACCAACCTTTTCACAAAGCTCCGGGTGCACGGTATGCAATTTGGCAAGAATATTATCACATCCAATCAAGTATCTGGATGCGATAGAATTGTGTTAAACAAAGAATTGTCAGTGTTGATAAATGATTGCAACAACGATACAATAGCAAATTCAGCAATACCTCCCATGTACCACGAGCGGTTGGGGGAGGGGAGAGAGGATACTAAGTGGTAATTTTTTCTAAAATAGTAATTTCAACTTGGATAAGAAAACAAAGCATTTATAATTATTACCCGTAGTAAGCAGCAATAGGTCTACCCCTCTCAACACCTAGCTCCCAGGGTATTATTGGACCTCTAATGATCATGTCAGCGTCCAAAATTACAACCCAATCAACATTTTGGGCATCTTTACTATGTTTAAGCCAGTGGACAACACCAGCAGGTTTGTTGATTGCAGGATACCTGCATACACATTACAAAAAGAAAAATTAAAATCCCTGGCAAAACTTCGGCATCAATAGACATGAGCACCAACTATATTCTGAACAGAAATATTTTAGACTCAAATAAGTTTGTTTGGATAGGACCGAGAATGTTAATAGTAGTAGCAAATCATCCTATGAAGAACTTTTGAGCAAGAATTTATGCAATGAAACCCCTAAGAATAAGTTGACCATTGTATGAGACAAGAACAAGGAAAAACTTAGAAATCTGGGTACAGATGAAGCCTGAAGGCAGATCAGTTCGTTTCAAAATTGATGACAATTTTTTTTTGCTGCATAGTGGCTGAGTTATGATGATTGTCAAGGATGGAAAGTTGGTATTGCAACAGAAGAAAAGAGGCCGTTGTAGAAGACTCTTCATAACCATGTAATTCTGTAGTCTATTACAGCGACTTGCAATTGCAACCACAAATGGCTCAAGTCTTGATAAAAGCAACTTGAAGAAGCATATGACTGACATCTTTCCTATTGTTATGATATCGCTGACAAAAGTCTTAAAATTGACACGGTGCAAGGAGGGTACAATCACCATCATCTTGGCCATGGATTCTTCATCGAGCACCTATCTCCATGCTTCACAGGCCAATAGTAATGATATGATATGCGCCTTTACCCTTGCTAAGAACATTTTCAATAACCCATCAACACGAAAGCAAAACCATTTCTAGGGAGTAGGGGTATGTAAGCGACAGCCAAATGCTACAATGGAAGTAGCAGGTCTTATATATCCAGTTCATAACCTAAGCAAGTCACTAATACATGGCCTATCAAGCCATTTCGTGTCCGTTGTCCTATATTGCTCAAATGAAATAGCAATCCTATATATTATAAACTCGCCTCAATAACATTCTCGTAGTACACACAAAACCCACCACCACTCTTGGAGTGTTACATAAATGGCGGCATTTCTCAACTACCATTCCTTGAGCATTACAAACAAGACCGTTGGCAATTGGCAATTAACAATAAGCAATCAGCAATTCACAGTCAGCAATCAGCAATCAGCAATCAGCAAAGCAACCAAAATATCCAAAGGGGGGCGGCAATTTACCAGTCCCCAGTCTTGGGGTGTCTACTCATGGAAGGAACCTGCAAAGTGGGAGCCAAGTCCATACCCTTGTACTTCTTCTTCGCCTCGTCCGTACAACTAAGGAGGCGGGTAATAGGGCCGGGCTGGCGGGCCTTGATGAAGCTGTGCATGATCCCCACCGTCTGCCAATCGAAGTAGTCCTTGCACTCGGTGGAGAAGAGGGTGTGGATCCTCCATGGAGCCTCCCGGACCCGAACTTGGCCCGAGCCAGCAATCACCAGAGCAAGTAACACTACTAAAACTAGAGAACTCGCCATTGCCGTGGGCTTAGGTTCTGATCTCAAATGGGCATTGCCCCCATGACCAGAGATCTGCAGATTTCATGTACAAAAGTACACTTTCTTCAATTGATGCCTTTGAAATCCGATTTTTCTTTACCCTTTTCGGGAGGGATGAAGATCCCTTATCTAGAGTCCTTGGGAAAATGTGGAATTGGGATCAATTGGTGGGGAGTTGAGAATGATATACCGACTGTTAGCCCGTAGTCTATTATCACGTTCATATTCTTTTTTCTTTCTTTTTTTGTTGTGTAAAATGGACGTTACTTTTCACATGATTTTTAGTTACAAAATACGGAACCTTTAAACTATTTGCAGTCAATAGCATAAATTTTCTCCCTCGGTCCCTCATTGTTAACAAATATAACAAGTTTTCTCTTTTACATATACTCCGTACTTACTATATAATTCATTTAAAAAGTTGAACTCTGTGTATTTTAAGATCATAGGTTAAACATATCATATTGGAAAAGTTCTCTAGATTTATATACTTAAATCCTCGAAAAACATTTAAAATAAAAAATATGGCTAAAATGAGTTAAATATAGTCAGAGCATCACCAAGAGCTTTCCCATATTTTCTTCAAAATGGAGAATGAAAACTCATCTTCTCTAAAAAAAATTTGGGCCAATTCCAAGAGCTTTTCCATTTTGAAGAATTGTAAATTACTTTTTTAATTATAAATTAAATTTTAATTGAAATTTGAGCTACTCACTAGCTAGGCCTAGGTAGAACAATCCGTTAAATTTGTTTGGACTGCTTTCTTTATTGCCTCACAATATTTTTATCAATTTGACATATTCTTTTTCAAATGAACATTTTTGGATATAGAGAATATAATCAATTTTTGGAAGTAGAGAATTTCACTTAACTAAAGTTGGTTGATACTAAAATTGAGAGTACAGAACCTGCAACTCACGCAAGAAGGAAGTACGGAGGCTAAACAGGATTATGAATCAGTAATTTAATAGCTACTGATATGGCAGGTTGTTGTAATGACTTAATAAAACGGAAGAAAGACATAGTTTGGAATTGCAGAGTGAAGAGACTATGGCAGGGGCCAGAGGGAGAGTAATCAGAGAGAAAGGAGATCTTGTTCTCTTTAAACTGAGGTGTTGTTGGAGGCCAACAAATACAGGCAAGTTGTGGAGCTGTTTTGGAGAGATTTAAGTTGATCACAATCACCAATAACAGCCCCATGAACTCCTCCAACGAGCAAACTCGCTTGATAGATTCCAGTGTTGTTTGAATAATTAAAAATAGCTTGCAAACTGTAAAGGAGAGATATCTGGAGACTAAATTGCACGTTGAACAACAACAATCAGCTAAGGATTGGGTTGATTAGATTATGAAAACACAAAATTAAACAATCCAGTGACGTAAATAGTAAAACCACACCACACAATCTATGAAGCACACTCAAAATACAGCCACTGTTATAACAAAGCTCATAGCTAACCACCATGACATTGGATCTTATTTTTCATCATAAAAGAGCTAGAAAAATTCTGGAAAAAAAACAGCCAATTTGGAAAAATCATCAAGGGGCGATCCATTGTTAATGAGATCGATGAAATTCATCTATAGGATACAAGAATATGAGAGAGATGAGTAGCGCATCAAGTTTACGATACATACGATGGAATCAAAAGAAAGAAATAAATCAGATGACATGTTGTAAATCAGTGCTCATGCAGTTCTCAATAATATAGCAAAGCCTTTACGAGCAGTAATTTTTTAATTCAATGTGGCTATGTACACATTTAACTCTTTCTCTTTGAACTTTTTGCCATGTGCTGATGTGCTTTAAAAGAATTACTAATCCTCTTATTTAGTCATTTAGCAGAATACCACCAAGCTAAATGAATCACAGACTGCAGAAAACAACATACATCACAAACTAAAGTTCACAGAACTTGGTCAATCAGCAATTGAGCCTTCAATAATTGAAAAGTCTAGCATACAGAAGCCATACAAAAGGTTAAAAGGGGCTTGAGTGTCGCATTCTATAAAGAACATGTATAATTTGCCCACTTGTTACTAATTCAAATCTCTACTCGAAAGAAAATTATACTAAACTAGTCCTATACCCGCGCCATTGGCGCGCAATTTAATAATAAAGTTGTGAATATTAAATAATATCAAAAATTTGTCGAAAAAAAATACACATATTAGCGGTTACAAAATAATAAAGTCACTTGTATAATACATAGTATGTAAATAATACACAAGTAGAAATGTTGTCTTGATAGCGAGTAAAAACTCGAATTCCGATTTCTAACTTCATAGTGACACCATCTTCAATTATTGAGAACCCTGAAAGTTGCAAGAAATTATAAAATTAGAATTACAACCTGTGTAATTGTTCTTCTACTTATTTCCTATAATTTGAATGTTCATAAGTCAACTCACCAGTTGAATAAACCAAGAGATATCATTAGGACCACCATATAGGAATATACATCAGCAGAATACCTACACATCAATTAAAAAATATAAAACAAATGATACAAAACTCAACTCCACGAATGCTAAATCAAAGCGTACAAGGTATGTGATGGATAGTCCCAAGGGAAACATGTAAAATACTTGGTTAAAAAAAATGTGAAAACAACAATATAATTCAACATACCTGGTTATGTCAATGTTTCGAAGACTTCTTTGTACACCACATTAATTGTGGTGTTCAATGGCTCACCTTCTTTATCACATGACAGAATTTTCAACCCAGCTTTGGTCGTAACCCTAGATATGGCAACATACAGTTGGCCATGAGTAAAAACCGATCTCTTTAGGTACAAACCAACACGGGAAAGTGTTTGCCCTTGACTTTTGTTAATCGTCATGGCAAAACAGACAGACACGGGGAACTGTCGCCTTTGAAACATGAATGGTAAAGAAGCGGTATTTGAAGGGCACATGAGCATCCGAGGGATCAAATCAATGAAGTTATTTTAGGCTACAATTGAATTACAAAAACATATGATAATGATAATAATTATCATAAAAAAGGAAAGATATTATACACCCAAATATTTTTAATTTTGCACCTTTTTTCTTACCATGTCAAACTGAATTACAAACAGATTTTTAACTTTGCACCCAAACATATGATAATTATCATAAAAAAGAAAAGATATTATACACCCAAAGATTTTTAACTTACATCACTCGTTCATGCATTCCCGTTTCTTATCAAAATGATAAGCATCCTTATCAAAACAAAATTATTTTTCCGTTTTCATTTTAATGGCAAAATGGAGGGGAAAAAAGAAGCATCAGCTAACCCGGTGGTAACTTCCTGTAGAATATCTTAAATTGAATTAATTAATTACCGGAAGTGCATCATGTGCAACGGGTAAATCAAAAGGGACTGAGATAAGAAAAAAAAATGTTTGATGAAATGAGAGAAAAGGTATTGATAAACATAATCTTGTTAAAAAGACTTCGTAGGAGGATTGTCAAATTTGCTTGTAGTGATTGTTTAATAATTAGACATGCCAAGTCTTCCAGCATAAAAAAATTCATCATATCATATACTTCAAATAAAAAAATCATCATAAGATTTGAAGTTCGGTCAATACTGGGAAAAAGTTTCCTGCATTACCAGCTGCTGGATCAAATGCATATTCTAATTGTTATCCATGGAAGAAAGCACCTACACAATCCAAATCATAAAATTAAGAACATATACTCACTTAAAATGTTGGAAAATAGGGAATACTCGGTCAAATGTGAGTCACTTCTATTGGGAGGTAAGATAAAATGTGTACTTTTTTTTTAGTGGGATGAAAATAGGAAAGCTTGAGAGAAACCTGAATTCCAGAGTACTATACCTTGTTCAACCCATCATCATAAGCAATTGCTGCATCCTCACCATCTGAATTATGAGAAAGAAAGTCTCCATGAATTCAGGTAAGTAATAGATAACTGAACAGAAAGGATTGAGAAAATCATGCTATGGCTGCTAATCATATGGGTATTAAAAGGTATCTGCCAGAAAAATGCAAATTATGGAACCTCAAGTTAAAATGGATATGAAAAAAAAAAAAAATAGAATTGTACAAATCATCATATGCTAAAAAATACAGAACATAAAGTTTCCTGCTTCTCTAGTAAAGTTGTTATAAGGATACACAAATTGTGATATTCATGATAAATTGTTATAGACTTATAGGTGAACACATGATACAAAAAAATAAAAAGAAAAACAAACAAAAAACAGAATTGATACATTGGTTGTCACAAAATCAAAAGTATGGAAGAAGTTTTACCAGCAGAAGAAGTGCGAACAACAGAAGTAGGATTACCAGCAGATTGAACAGTCCTAGCTGCTATGATAAGAGGAAGTGCATCAAGTGCAACGGGAAAATCAAAAGGGACTGATAAGAAAAAAAAACAACTGAATTTAGATACTGGTCACAAATGAATCACAAATGCTGAATTTTCAGATTTTATAACGTAGTATAACAACTGCTGATAAAACTGGAAATTGGTTACAATGCTAACAACAGATCAGGCATAAAATAGGGCCACTACACTGCAAATTATTTAGAACTAATCATACCTATACCTTAACTAAAAAACCAGGCATAAAATAGGGCTACTACACTGAAGCCCAACAGGTTTTTTCCCAAGTTCCATTACCCTATAAATTCTGGATGCAATGCGCTCCAACCATCCACACTCACGTTTTTTCGTATAGAAAAAGTCAAGGACTCGGGTGGATGTTGGCAACTGCCCGTGCTATTGTAACACAATCCACTTTTAATATTTAAAAAAAAAAGTATTTGTGGCTACATAAGATTTTTGTCCTTGACCTTTCTTCCTAAGCTAACTTCCATGAAAATCTTAATATCCATTTTGATGAGTATTAATTTAAAACTGAATATTTAAACTCATCTCAAAAGAAGAAGAATACATAAGAGACTTGTGATTGAGTATCGTGTTTATCCACATGTTTGAATTGATGAGTATAGACATATTATAATGACAATAAAGCGGCAATGTCAAAGGCTAGTCACGATCTCTATTTCACAGAAAACACAAATCATAATGTCTCACAAGTCACAGCCTAAAAAATTAGCACCTAACAACGGATTAGAGGGATTCCCTCTATTTTCAGCATTTGGTCAAGCAATTTTTTGAAACCAAATAAAGCAAGATTTTAACTTGGCATTCATACAGAATATCAATAATAGACTGGTAAGGAAAATACAAATCAATGCAAATAGCACAGATTATGCAATTTCCTCATCAACCGAATCAAAGAATCAAGAGCACACAAGGAAATCCCTCTAATCCGAACAGTTTCTCAGCGATTTCCAAAAAAATCAAAAAATGAATCCAGCAACATAATTGAAGTCACATAACCAGTTAATCAGCATCTTCAAACCAAATCAAAAGATGATAAATAATCGAAACAACTCATCTGAGATTGCAGAATACTAAAGTAATTTGACGATCGAGTTCAAAAGAAGAAGAAACAAATCGACAAAATCTCAAAGGGTTGAAGAGTCTGCGATTACCTGACATGAACTCTCCCGAAACCTCTTTCCCTAATTTTAAATCGGAGAAACGGAGAAACTGAAGGAGATAAAGGGAGGATCTGAGAAAAGGACTATTCCATGAAAAATTAGCAGATCGGTTGTTTGCCCACTTAGCAGTGGTAATTCGGACCCTTATCATTCATCCTCTTCACCATTAACAGAGAAATCTAGACAATCAAAATTAAAAAACTTTCAAACGCTAATCACAGAATGAAGAGAGCAAAGAAAATCGGAAGAAAAGGAAAGAAATTCACCTTCTAGATGGACGCGCCGAGTTTCTCAACAGAAACGATGCCGAGAGTTTAGGCAACCCAAATCCAGGCAGATCAGGGGATCGGACCTCTGGATCCTGCGATTCGATCGCAAATTGGCAGATGCTCATCTTCATCACAAAATTAGACTTATCAATCGGAAGATGTCTCAGAAGACGACTGGAATGGAGATTTTGGGAAATTTTGGGGAAAAAATTAATGTTACCTTGAGGACGATCGGGCAAGGAAAGGGGAGGCAAGGAAGGATACGTAGCGAGAGACGCGAAAAGGGGAGGCCAGAGACGAAAACCCTAAAAAAATTAAGAGCGAAAAAAAAAATTATTAAAAGATAATAAGAAATTAATTACAGTAAGAAAGAAGCTGATTGGTTGAAAATGCTAGGTTAAAGGGCGTGACGACACGTGTCTAAAAGGTTTCTGTTTTAATAGTAAGTTATAGATAGTAAATATTAAGCAGCTACAAGTTATAACCATCAGAGGTTCTTCTTCACTTGTCACCAAATAGTAAATATTAAGCTGCTATAATTTGGCCACTTGTCACCAAATGTATTACTTTATTTACTTCCTCGTTTAAGTCCTCTAGCGTTCCATTATTATCAAATCACCCAGCGTAGTTGCGTGTGTTTGATCCAACGCGTCTTGCGTTCGATCCTCATCTGTGTGCCATTTATTTCACTTTTTCCTAATTTAATACGTCATTTGACTCATTTCCATTCTTTCTCTTTCTAATTTTCCTTTTTCCTAATTTAATGTACAATGCCATTTCCTTTCTTTATTTTTTCTAATTTCCATTTCCTTTCTTTATTTTGTCTTGCACCTTTCTTTCTTTTTTTTCTATCCATTGAGTTTTTTTTTGTAAGAGTAACCTATATGTATTTTATACTAGTACTTGTTACACTTAATGAAATTAATTAAATTTAAAAAATGTAAAAACAAAATGAAGAAAATTTTGTGTATGTATTTTTAAGAACCACCCAAATCCTCTTTAAGTAAAAAAACGTTTAAAATTTCGCGAAGGGTCTCATGTCTCGAATTATTTCTTAATAAAAACAAGTGTTTAAAAACAGATAATGACTATATTTTTTCTTAAATATTTTGATAAAATTAATCAAAAATTTGATAAATATAGAAATATTTTAATTTAATAGATATAATTATAAATTTAGCAAATTAAAAGTATATAATTATTCATGGATATAATTTCGCACAAGGCCCTTCAAATGATTGGCATGGCCCTGGGCACCAACTATCTTCCGGAACAGGGAAATGCCCAAGCACTTTGCGTTTCCGGTGGGAAAAATGGTAGTTTTTTATCTAAAGAATGTGGGAAAACTAGAAAAATAGAGCCGCTGAAAAAATTTGGGGATGCTGCAAATATGGGGCAAGCATGTGTATTTGCTTGTCAGATCTCCATTTTAGAGATTGAAATGGGAAAATTGTTGGGCCAAATTTAAGCCCAATATCCCCCAAAACTCCAATTTTCTCCAAAATGGAGAAGCTTTTGGGAATGCTCTTATAATTTAGCCTCTTAACCTATGTTTTTGGAGTATAGATTGACAAGAACCGATGATTAGCACTTCTTGATCAACCTCACCCATCCACTGGATGAAACTCAACACGAATGGAGTGTCGACGAAAGAAAATCCAGGACTTGCAGAGGAGGTGGTCGATCTGTACTACGGATCGAGCTTTGAGCAATCTATCATGGTCTACAAACAGCTAATCGGTTGGGGTTCATTCGTATTATTTTTTAGTCTGACTCTGTTGCGGTGTGCGATTTGATTGTCTCGAGGTCCTCTAAACTCCACACTAATTAATTGCTTAAATTAAATATGAGAAAATGTGATTATATGTGAGTGTATGTATACCTATTTATAAAATTCTCTCTTTTTGCCCTTGACTCCAAGAGCATAGAAGAATAAGTCACTGAAGCCGGATCTAGACCCAAACACACCTCAAATCAAATGAAAAGCACCAAAAATCAGCCATCCTTGTCTATATCTTTGATTTTCCTCGCAAAAAAGAAGAAGAATGATCTAAAAAAATAAGAACAATTAATAGAATACAAGGCGGAGAAGAAGTAGAAGAAGAAGAAGACGGGATATAGATAGGCAAGTTAACCAAAGAAAGTCTGCATCTACAAGTGGAAGTTGTAGAAGAAATTAATTGTGGGAAAAAGAAAGGTTGAAGATGGTGTTTATTGGGTTAGATTCTTGGTTTCGAATGGAATTACTAAGATTTTGGCTTGTTAGGAACGGGATTCCTTTCCAATATGACATCTCCAACATTTGGTTCATGTCTTCGGCTCCATGCTCTCCTTTTCTAATGACAAACACTAGAAAGGGAACACTAAAACAAAGAAGATGGAAATGAAGCAAACAATAGGTGGAAACAAAAGGTTGTGAAACATCAGGCAAGACACCTGATAATATATATGTATTGGATTATGACATTTGATTCGATGATCAGATACTCTCGCTACTTCTCCCATTCCCCCTTCGCTTTACACCTGTCATCCGTGTCCCACTAAATTTGACAAAAAACAAGAATTGAAAGCTTTGTCTTTGAGAAACTATGACATAATGAATTATGGAAAACTAACTTGGAGGCAACTTATGTGGTTGCCCCCTTTAAGTTGAATATTCATGCTTGTATTTTACATGCGAGCAGAGTTGAATGGAATTTAACCCTTGAAAATGAAACCGTCCACTAGAAAATTATGTGTAGGAAAACACCTTGTCAGGATGCAGTTCGATTCTTTGGTTGCTTTTCTTTTTATTTCTTTGTTTCCTTTAATTCGCTTTACTTAAAGAACCCCTCTACTAAATTGAATGACTTGAACAAGGAATGATTGCAACAACACAACACTACTAATTATAAAATCTCTTACTAGTGCTAAGATTAAATAACTAAATTGCTTTCTTTCTTGCGTGGGTAGGAAGAGTGAATTGTCGGAAAAAATGGACAAAATACATGATAGGAAATGGAAAATCTCATTTACCAAAACCAGAAATTGTTGCCTCTATCCTATTTCCATCGACTTTCTGTTTCCTTCTACTCCCTCACTCCATTTTTTGGTCTTTTTTCATGACTTTTTTTACTCTATATTAATGAAAATACACCACATATATCCGATCATCAGTGGAAGAGTGAACAAAGACATGTTCGAAGAAACAGTAAGAAGAACAAGAATTCAATTAACAAAATAGGAAGCTAACTCATTGTCCCAACAAAGAAGAGCAGTATTGATAAAAAAAAAATATTTCAACCAAACCGAACTATACTATGCAAAACTTCATACTCTCAGCGAATTTGTACAAGGAATTGGATAAGTTGCGTGTATGTTTTTTTATAGAATAAGAACCAAAACTATAAACCACTCATAGGATATGATAAAATATGCAGATAAAAAAGGAATGGGGGTTTGAGACTCTATAAGACAAAAAGACATGAGCAAATGACTACAAATGAAATTACGTACTTTGGAAAATATTAGTCGAATCACAAAACCAATGGGTTAAGATAATAAGAGAAAAAATACTTGAAAGAGGCAAACATATTGGAACATGAAATGAAGGAGAATATGTCATGGCAATGGGTCAAACTAATGGAAATAAAGGAGAATTTTATAAAGGCTTTATCAGACGAGTTAGGAATGGAAGAACAATTAGAATGTGGAAGGATAAGTGGTTTGATGAAGAGATAAATCTTTGTGATCTTTGCTTTCAAGACTCAATAGATGAACAAGAAAAGGTTGAGAGATAAATGAATCTAAATAAAAGCAAGGAATATAGAAAAGTTTCGACAGATTCTACCAATTGATGCAGTTGAAAAAATCCTAATCATCCCGACTCCAATAAATGATATTGTTGATACATTATTTTGGAAATGAAGTAGAAATAAGTGGTTTTCAACATCAAGTGCGATGAATTTCGCCACAAGGATAAACTCTAACATGACTAACAACTTTGAATGAGTGTGGAACATTGGTTGTTCACCAAAGTTGAAAAAGTTTATTTGGAAGATCTTAATGAACATAATACTAACTAAGACAAGGATTAAGAATAAATGTATTGATGTACCACTAGAAGCTCACTTTGTTTTTTTGTTTTTTTTGGTCAACAAACGAGAGCAAGGCTCTCATGAAATATAAAACTACTCAACGAAGTGGACTACACAAGAACAAGGCGGGGAGTAGCACTTCCCCTAACATCGTCTTCAATAAACCCAATAGAGTCCAAAGGCGGCTCCGAAATAAAATGAACACCTAAAGGAAAATTACGAGCTACAAAAACGAGGGAGTTAGCGACGAGATTCGCTTCCCTAAAGACATGTCGAAATTGGATTTCCCAATCTCAAGTGATATAGCCATGGCATTGACGAACCAGGCTTGATAATGGGTGCCAGTCCTCTACTTCACTTTGCACCAACTTGAGCACATTACTTGAATCGGACTCAACGATGACTTTCCTAGCGCCAAGGTCCCAAGCTATCTTCATTGTCTCCAGGATGCCCCTAATTTCAGCCATTATAATTGTTCCATATCCTATCACAACAACCACACCTCTTATCTAATCACCATTATCATTCCGAATAACCCCGCCCGCAGTGGCTATGCCTGCATCATCCACCGAGCCATCAGCATTGGCTTTCACCCATCCTACAAGCGGTTTTTCCCACTGGACAAGCATCTTCGTCCTCTGCTTTTGGTCACCTTGTTGCCCAAACTCATTCCATGCCTTCGAGTAGTCTCTTGTTTGTTTGAGAATAAACTGGTGCTTGCTCCCAATTAGCTTCTCCTCATCAAACACACGATTGTTCCTCCATCTCCACAACCACCATAACATATTCACGAATACACACGCCCAGTCTAGCTCTTCGCCCACTTTCTTCCTGGACACGAGGTTCTCCCTTATCCAGCTTGCATAGGAACAATTTAAAAACTCACCAGGGCTTATAGGGATGGGTAACGCCCTCCATACCTCTTCCGGGTGATGACACTTCCTGAATATATGGCTTAGCGACTCCAACTCCCCATTGCAATCGGCGCACCAGGGCACCTGGGTAAGATGTCGACGTTGCCTCTCTTCATTCGTAAGAATCACACCACACACTACAAGCCAAATGAAACACCGGACTCTCTCCGAGACTAGAAGCTCACTTTGTAACCACACGGGAGAAGATGCGATTCATATATTCACAAAGTGCCCAACAACAATAGACTAAGCCTCTGTTTGGTAAAAGGGTACCTGATACGATAGTTAAAATTGATGGATAACTGAAACCGATGGATTACTTGTTTTAAATACTCCATCCGTTAATTGAAACATATCGTTTTAGACATTTGTACATTTTTTTAAAAAGCAAATAAAAACAAACAAAAATACACTTATACCCCTAATTATTAGTTTACTTTTTCACTTTATTGAAACCTACAACTGACAAATCTTTAATAATTATAAGGGTAATTTTGGAAAGTGAACACCAAAATACATTAAATGAAATGTTTTTTTTAACAAGATTTTACTACTAAAACGAAATGTTTTTCTTAACGAAGGGAGTGTATGTTAATAATAATGAGCTAGTATGATATTTCGTAAACCTAGGTATTAGAGTTGGAGATGTAAACTTGTGAATAGAAGACCAAAAGTTCTTAAAAGCTTGGTTGGGTGAGTATCATGTTGGAAGCTCCGTTTCCAAAAGTTAATTAAATTAAGTCTTATATTTATTTTATTTAAAACTATATAATATCAAAACCAAGAGTTCCGAAAAGAAAGTTGATGGTGCCAAATGAAGGTTGGAAAAATATATATGTACCAATTGGTACAAAATTCCACTCATATTTGCCATCGACTATATATATAGTGGTGACTCAATCGCGGTTGACCACCCCCAAATCTTCATCTTGTATAAAAAAAAATCCTCGTCAGGATTTTTTTTACCATCACAATCACCAAGGCCATTTTTATAATTTTCTATCACTGCTCGTCTTGCGTACTAAATTATTAAGGGCAAGAAGGCTCGATTAAGAGGGCTCGGAAACCTTTTGGAGAAGACGATGACAGTGTGGATATAGAATTTGTGATAGTCTATGGAATTTTTAAGATCGAGTTATTTTTTGACAGATCTACTAACCATTTATATCGTTTTTTTGCTAGGCTGTTCAAATGCTATTTTTAGTGACATTTCAGTTGCCGTCTTATCTCATATTATCAAATCACATCTAATGTCAGCCTTGTAGACTCTAGTGGCATGGGGTTTGCCCATGATCCCACAGGTCCTAGGTTCGAGGCTTGACATCTACCAACACGAAGAAAAAAAATCAAATCAAATCACATCTAATCTAATCTATATATGATATGCTAAAACATAGATGCCAGTCTCATTTGGCGCAATTCGCCTATGTGTCGTATTTAGTGCAATTTGGCTCGAGTTTTTTGACACGTCAATTAATGATGATGTAATATATTTAAGCCAGTGTTAGACAACAACCTCATCTATTTTATCCACAAGTCATCCTATATACCCATCTCATATCTTAAGTAGTTATAAAATCTATCATTTTACCTATGAGTTATTTTATAAATATTGTATCTTGAATTATTTTATCTTTGATCATTAAGATTATTTATTTTATTTCATTATATTTAATGACAATATTTTATTATTAATTAATTATTTGATGAACAATAAAATCTTATAATTAAAATATTTATATCAATTATCAACCTTATATCTTAAGTCGTTATAAATCCTATTATTTTTATAACTGTTTGATTTTTTTTATTAAATTTTTTTAAATAAACTATTTTAATCTTCACATAAAATTTAATAAAAAATAAGTATAATATACTTTAATGAATATAATTTATATATAAAAAGAAAATGCGTTCGTGACCAAAAAATGAAGATTCACAATTTCTTTTTTTATATATAAAAGAAGGTTCGAGTCACTTTGCACTTTGCCAGCAAGAAATGCAGGGCGCCATGTCCCCAGCACGATGATTTTAATTTGTACTACTAAATGATAAATTACGGAGTATTTAACCAAAAGAAAAAGAAAAAAGAAGTGTACCGAATCAAACGGACTTATCTACACGAGATTAACTTAAAGCTTAAGTGATTTTAAAAAAACAACTTTTTTTTTATGAAAGAAAAAAAACTTAAAAGCTTATGTACTCCGTATTAATTATTAATTTATTAAATAGTACGTAGTATTAATTAATTTAAATAATTATCCAAACCATAAGGAAAATAACAATAAATAATGCAAATCTCGCAAATTTGGTATACAGAAGGGCAATATGGTAATTACGAGTACCTTTTGTGGAACTAGGGTTTTGCATTTTGCTCCCCTCCGCCCCCCAAACCTTACACACAAAGGCGGCACAAAAACAGGCAGTGTGTGAGCTATCCATATCCGTCCGATTAAATCGCCATCCAACGGTTGAGAGAAAAACCCTAGGGCGTCTGATCAATGTCTTTATAAGGTGGCCTCTGCGCCTCTCTCACAAACCCTCTTGCCCTTTCGCTCTGAAAGTCCATACTCTCTGTCGGCGAGAGAGTTTTCTTCAATTTTCGTTTGCATTTCTGGTAAGTCTCGCTCTCTTCTGGTTCCTGTGGAGTGTTTGAATCATGTTTTGTGGATTGTTCTTTGCGATCTGTTTAGATTTCGAGTTTCGTCATCTCAAATTCTCATTCAACGATTGCAATTAGCTTGTTCTTGGTTCTAGTGTAATCAGATTCGATAAATGTTAAATCGTTTGCTATATCGTGATGATTACGATTCTAGATCTGAATTTCGATAAACCTTCTCATGTTGTTATGCATATCATCCCCGTGTTATATGTTTATCTTTTAATGGCATGTTCACAATCTGCAGTAGATGGATCTGCGTTTGGTTTCTCGCTTTCTTTAGATATCAATCGTTTGTATAGATTCGGATCTGTTAAGTAAATATAATCGACCTCTTATCATGTCTTCATCTCTTAAAGATCTGTTCTGTATTCGATGTCTTTATCACACCGATTTTTATTGATTAGGATCTGTTAAGTATGACCGGTTCTGTATCTGATGTAGTTTTGATTGATGTTGATATCGGAGAATGATCTAGATCTGATTGAATAGATTGTGTTTAGACATTTATTTATTAGTCCTCTTGTTATACTTGTTTGTAAGTTCTGAAGTTTGTATCTAAAAATAAGTTTACCTCTTGACTGCAGTTCTAGATCTTAGCCATGGGTAAGGAAAAGATTCATATTAGCATTGTTGTCATCGGTCATGTCGACTCCGGAAAGTCGACCACCACCGGTCACTTGATCTACAAGCTTGGAGGTATTGACAAGCGTGTGATCGAAAGGTTCGAGAAGGAGGCTGCTGAGATGAACAAGAGGTCCTTCAAGTACGCATGGGTGTTGGACAAACTTAAGGCCGAGCGTGAACGTGGTATCACCATTGATATCGCTCTGTGGAAGTTTGAGACCACCAAGTACTACTGTACCGTCATCGATGCCCCCGGACATCGTGACTTTATCAAGAACATGATTACTGGTACTTCCCAGGCTGACTGTGCTGTCCTCATCATCGACTCCACCACTGGTGGTTTCGAAGCTGGTATCTCCAAGGACGGTCAGACCCGTGAGCACGCTCTCCTTGCTTTCACCCTTGGTGTCAAGCAAATGATTTGCTGCTGTAACAAGGTATATATGATATAATTTTGATTGTGCATTTTGTTTGTTATACTATATTTTGTTTATTATACTATATATAGGGTTTCTAACTTGCTTATGTTTATGCCGCAGATGGATGCCACCACACCCAAGTACTCCAAGGCTAGGTACGAGGAAATCGTGAAGGAAGTCTCATCTTACTTGAAGAAGGTTGGGTACAACCCAGAGAAGGTTGCTTTCGTTCCCATCTCTGGGTTCGAGGGTGACAACATGATTGAGAGGTCCACCAACCTTGACTGGTACAAGGGTCCAACCCTCCTTGAGGCTCTTGACCAGATCAATGAGCCCAAGAGGCCCTCAGACAAGCCCCTCCGTCTCCCACTCCAGGATGTGTACAAGATTGGTGGTATTGGAACGGTGCCAGTGGGAAGAGTGGAGACTGGTATTATCAGGCCTGGTATGGTTGTGACCTTTGGCCCTTCTGGGTTGACCACTGAAGTTAAGTCTGTGGAGATGCACCACGAGTCTCTCCTAGAAGCTCACCCTGGTGACAATGTTGGGTTCAATGTCAAGAATGTTGCTGTCAAGGATCTCAAGCGTGGGTATGTTGCCTCTGACTCCAAGAACGACCCTGCCAAGGGTGCTGCCACCTTCGTCTCACAGGTCATCATCATGAACCACCCTGGCCAGATCGGTAACGGTTATGCCCCGGTGCTTGACTGCCACACCTCCCACATTGCTGTCAAGTTTTCCGAGCTGGTGACCAAGATTGACAGGCGATCTGGTAAGGAGCTTGAGAAGGAGCCCAAGTTCTTGAAGAACGGTGATGCTGGTATGGTTAAGATGACTCCGACCAAGCCCATGGTGGTTGAGACCTTTGCTGAGTACCCACCCTTGGGTAGGTTCGCTGTGAGGGACATGCGTCAGACTGTTGCTGTTGGAGTTATCAAGAGTGTTGACAAGAAGGACCCAACTGGTGCCAAGGTGACCAAGGCTGCTGCCAAGAAGGGTGCCAAATGAGGTGTTTCTCTTGCAGGTTTCAAGGACTTATATGGTGGTGGTTTTAGTATTTTAGTTTCTCTTGCATCATGAGACTTTTATTTCAGTTTTGCGTCGGTGGACATCGTTAGGGTTGCATTTGGCTCTCCGGATCTGCGATATGGTTTTTGGCCACCTCACTTCATCTGGGGGTGCCAATTTTGCTTTCTAAAGTTTAATTTCTATGAATTTTATGAACGCTGTGCTTGAGATACATTGTTATTCAAGGCCTTTTCCTCAGTAATCTTGAATTTTAAAGTGTTTCATGTAATTTTTTTGGTGTTCATTATATCCGTTCCTTTGCGACAGGGTAATCTAGATTTTATCCCTGTTATGGATCAGGGGTTGATGTCTGGTATGGCTGATCCTTGTGGCCATAATCTACAAAGCTTTGAAAAAGATAGAAAAAAATCTCCTCCCCCCTCATGACATTGAATTTTTAACACATGGATGGATTTCTGCGATACAACACTGGATGTCCACCAAATTGTTGGGATACTGTCATGGTATTTTGAACCTTCAAACGTGAAGGTTGTGATGATGGCTGCAAAATATTTTTTTCTGGAAAAATTTCCCCAAATCAGAATGGGTTTATTATATATGCACATTTTCATGGGAGGTTACATTTTGCAAACCAATTTTTTTTTGGGTCTATTACTATCATTCCCTCGTAAAAAAACTCAAGATTGAAGACAATTCTGATAGAGGACCCAAGGCACCTTGCAAGCAGGAAAGTTCGCTAACTGGTAACACGATCAAGTTGATGTTGAATCCGATAATGGAAATGTTCCAAGGATTTTGAGATCTGACACAGTCAAGTTAGCAAACATGGTCAATAATGAAATATCCATCTCACATGCCTGCGAATGTTGTGTTTATGGAAGCTCATCTCACTCATCATCTGTTTTACCTACTAAGTTAAGTCACAAATTTTGTCGTCATCTTTTAGTGCTTTCGCTGCTGCTTTCCCCACTTCTTCAATAGCGAATGCCTGGACAGACTCCACATCTCGTGTTCCTGATCACTTGATGCATAACCAGTTGACAGATAAGTTCAAAATAGGTGAGCAAAAAACATTAAACCAAATAAGCATGTTCAGAGAGCAGTTCAAGAAGTGAGGGGTCTGTGGCAGCTGCAGAAAGCAGCAACTCATGCCTCATATGGGAAATGGAGTTCAAATGGAAATGGGCAGGGTTAGTCGTTTGTTAACAATTTCTCAGTATTTGGTGGTTTTTCTATTAGGCTTGTGAATAATCATATCAAAGTGAACTAGATTCATGTCCTTTCCCTTTCCGATTCCATAGATTTGACTCAAACAGATCCTTAATATAACTGAAAATTGAAGATTATATGAAGCTTTGGCACTTTATAGATGAAGGGGAAATGTATCTCTTATTCCATGTAATGATCTGGAAGACGAATCAACTGGCCCCAATGTAGAACACATGAATACATATGTCATATAGAGCCATCATATCATCAACAAAATGGAACCATAAGATTCAATTTGATAAGCCAATAAACCATCAAGTAAATATGCAGACCACTTCACCGTTCTTTAATATTCTTGAACAAACCCAAAGGCAGGTCGGACTACAGACTGTGGAGCCAACTACTGAAAGGCTATAGCTTCAAATAAAATCAGCATCAGTAAATGGCTTATTAGTTTTGATCCAAACTAGTAATTCTACCGTCCTTAGCTACAAGGATCCATCTAACGAGTCAGATAAATTGAAACAATGGCAGGATTTTGATGAATTATTCATTTTAAGGCACTTGCAAATAGTGATTCAAACATAACAATACAGATCAACTAAGAGATTGCAACAGTAAAATGAAAATCAGGAATTTACCTTGATACTTTGCATCCTCCTCGTCATTGTAAAACAGCTTGAATGTAGGATATGAATGAATATCAACTTTGGAACAAAAAGGTTTACTGACACTGCAATCAACTTGTCCGATCTCTATCTCATCTTCCCCTTCTATAGCCTTGTCAATGTCCTCCCACAACGATCCCAAGTTTTTACTAAAACACTGCAAATGTTGCAACATGACGTTTATAAAAATTGAACTGAAAAGATAAGCACCAAATTTACTCCCCAACCCATTGGTATCAGACAGGCTCATTAGTAAAGTCCCAATCCATAGGAAGAGGGCATTCGCATTACCATATACCAGTGCTTACATCAAGGAACACAGAACAACACAAACCACGCAGTATCATTCTCCTTTATCTGAGAGAGAAAAACGGAAATAATGTATGCGAAAAAATCATGTATTTACTACTTTATTTTTCTTGAAATGATTTCAGCTATTTACTTCATATTGCACATCAATGGCTTTCATTGTGAATTCAAAGTCCGTGAAGTAAGATGAACCCTAAAGAGGCATAGATAGATACATGCCAGTAGACGTGACTGAAGTAACTAAAACAAACTACGATATCCATATCTTAGGCAACTGCCAATTCTGTTGTACACAACACAAATATACTTTGTTAACATTGTTTATAAGTCTGGAGATCCTTTCAGTAACTTTATCAAAATACAATAAATTCGCTTGTGACTACAAAAATCATAATGCAATATGACTTTCTAGCTTCTGAAAAATGATAAGTCTCAAGTACTGAGAGACACAAGACACACTCTAAGGAAGCCCCATCAACTTGTTAACTCCAGAAGCCCCTCCTTTGATGTACTATACTATTACTAAGTATTGCAGAAAAGGAGACAACAGCAAGTAGTTGATACTCCGAATTGGATTAATCAATGAAATTCCAAACAATCGAATTGGCGACCAGGCTTCACAATTTGCCAAACAAGTTCAAACCTTGAGACTGGTATAGGAAACGAAAGCACATGAACCAGTGGTAAACCTAAAACATGAAAATCAGTGGTAAGCCTAGAACAAAAGCACACGAATCCAAACATGATTAAGTATGACAACTAGGTCTAACCAATCTCTTGCTCAAGCGATTTCCCTGATTCAAGCAATTCAGTCAAGATGGAATGTTTTTCACAGCGGCATTAATGGTATTCAATCAGAGTCGATTCAAAATGAAATTTTCCGACTAATTGGATGCAACAACAAAGGAATGAGAGGTGAAAGCTGCTAACCTTGTCAGAGAAAGTGTCAACAGTTAAGGCCAATAGATTGAAACAAGAAGAAAAGCCGAGATGGAGATTGCGAGAAACTTCAAATTTTCCATACTCGTCCAATGGTTTCACCTCGCCAGCTGTGTCTCCCGTTTCTTCCATGCTCAGCCTAACCGCCCGGAGAAACGGGCGGGCATGGTAACCATGGTTAGTGTCTTAGTAATGTAAGCCCAGGTGGGTCGTAACAACTAACAACTGATCTGCGCCCGCAATAGGGAAGGGCTCCAAACACGGTTAGGCTCCAAACAGTCCGCAGTGCAATAGATATCCACCATGGTAGAGCCCACGAGCTTTCACTTTATAAATAGTAAAATACTAGTAAAATCACGCCACAGGCCCACAACGTGTATATTTTGATAAATAAAATCATGCTAATGTAATAAATTACTATAAAATAAAAGAAAATATGCTTGAGTCAATGTTTTGATTTAAAACAATTTGTTAGAAAATGTATAATATAGTAAGGAATAAATTATACTCCATCCGTTCGGCAAAATTTGTCATTTTAGGGTGTTATTTTTGTTCAAAAAAACTTGTCATTGTAGGTATTTTGCACTTCACTTTACAAAAATGCCCTTGATATAATTGATTGTTTGTTAGTTGTAGTTTTCGATAAAGTAAAAAAGGATGATAATAATTGAGAGTAAATTAGTCTATTTGTTAATTTCCTTAAAACTTGTGAATGAAGCTAAAATGACAAGTTTTACCGAACGGAAAGAGTATGCTAATTTCATGTTTTAAATTGGACCAATTGATTAGAAAAAAAATATTTTGATTTGATTGGTTAAAAACCCTATAATTATAGTGGTGATTAAAAACGGGTGATGATATCTTCACCGCTAATTTTTACTATTTCCACCGTTAATCACCGCATAGATATGCGGTGGGTTTAATGACAGTCAACGATCACACCGCATAGGTATACGGTGGGTCACCGCAATACTATACGGTGGGTCACCGTACACATGGCAAAAACCGTCGCCATAAAGGTTCAAAACCGTCGCAATAACCCACCACAAAGGTATACAGTGGGTTTGAACCGTCGCTATACAGCCTAAAACTGTCGCCATAACAGTCCAAAACCGTCGCCATAACCCACAGCATAGGTATGCGGTGGGTTATGGCGACGGTTTTGGATACCTTCTACAACCCTTTCCAATTGCCAAAAACCCAACGCATGTATACCGTCGCCATAACCCACCGCATAGGTATGCGGTGGGTTCGTATACGGTCAACGGACTCACCGCATGTATATGCGGTGGGTCTGGGAAAAAGTGGATTAAGACCACCGCATACTTATGCGGTGATTAGCGGTGGAAATAGTAAAAATTAGCGGTGGAGATATCGTTTCCGATTAAAAACCAATCACAAGTTGGTGTAGTGGTTATGGGGCTACATCCCATGCCTCGAGGTTCGAATCCCCGTGGAAACATGAAGACACTTGTGAGTGGGAGGGTCAACCCCTTAAATGGGCCTACAGTAACCCGATCCAGATGTAGAGTGGGCTAAGCCCACTTGAACTGGAAAGGATAAAAAAAAAAAATAGTGGTGATTAAAAAAAACTTCGCTTTTAATAGTTAGATATAGAAGTTAAATATAGATATAGATTTTATTATGATTAAAATATAAAAACTTAAAATAAATTATGGTTATATTTTCTCTACCCATCTTAGTACGAGCTTGAAGTAAATACCGGTAGATTTTTTTTGGACCGGTCTTTTACGGTGCGATTTGTTCGATAGAGTGCGGTTTTGCTTCGGTGCTGCTAGGCTTTCTTCTTCTTCATTGGAGTCGAGATTGGTTGGGATCGAGGTAGTGTGTATTAGGAAAATAATATTTGTTATTATTATTAGGGGTGGGCATGGGACGGGACGAGACGGGATTAAGGTAATCCCGCGTCCCGTCCCTCGTATTTTTTGCGGGACATGATCGGGACGGGATTGAATAATTTTTTTTAAAATCCCGCCGGGTCTTATCCCTCACGGGACGGGACGTGATCGGGACGGGACTTGTCCCTCGTAAAAAACTATTCCAAAATAATCTAATAAATTCCAAAAATAAATTATTAACTATACCAAAAAATATCACATAATTAATAATTTCCTATATAATCCTAAATAGGGAATAAGTGCTACTGTTTTTTTAGGAAAACCCCTACTGCTTATATTACATTAAATCATAATAACCTACATGCAAAGCCAAAGGGAAAACAACCGAAGAATTTGAAAGAAACCACACTGTTTTTTTGTGGGCACTGGGCATGAAGTGGTATTCTGGTATGTATTACATAATTTCCTACATAATTAATTTTAATATATACTATTATGTAATAGTATAATATATACTCAGTATAATATAAATATATTTTAGATGTTTTTTTATTAATTTTAATTATATATATAATTATATATATATATGCGGGACGGGACGGGATTTGCGGGATGAGAACTCTCCGTCCCGCGTCCCGTCCCTCGTATATTTTGCGGGACGGGATCGGGACGCGATTGAATTTTTTTTTTACAAATCCCACCGGGATCGGGATCGGGACGGGATGCGGGACGGGACGGGATTTGCGGGATTTGTGCCCACCCCTAATTATTATTATTAGGATTTAATTAGTTTATTTATATTTATATTGTTTAGGGTTAGGAATTAGTCAAATGTGGTTAGAGTAAATCTCTCTCCACCTCTCTCTCCACCTTCTCCATTATGATTGTACGCTCTATATATTTCCTTCTACTCTTGAATGAAAAATGTGTTCTCCTACACCAACCTCAACAGTGTGTACGGCCGGACGGGTGACTCTGTGACTGGAAAGAAGCTTCCGGGAGGTTCGTCTTCACTACCCATAGGCCACAGGATTCCTGGTGTATCGCCGGCCAACGGTGCTATTCCAGGATGGTGCTTGGCTTCGTCCGTAGTCTACGTCTCTAACTTGATCGATTTAGATTTTGCCTAATTTCATCTTGTAGGATTCGCTTCCGCTTGTTGTATTGCACTGTTCTTTTGGTTTCGTTTGTTTGTTGTGACGGTTTTCCGTCTGCCGACTTATCGTCATCAAGTTTCAGGTATACGTATATCTGAGCTCGAATTTTTACTTAATAAAAAAAATTATAAAATTAGTACGAGCCCTTGATTCTCAGACCAACCCCTAGCCGAAAATGGAAGTGGGGGAGAACTAGATTAGTAGGTAAGTGGGGTCAATAGCCGAAAACGGTGGCTTGATTTAGATAACTTGAGAAGCCATTATATTTTTGAGTGGGCCAGACAAAAATGAACTATAAAATAGATCCACAGAGCCCAAATTGAGTAACCCAGAATGAATCCAATATGTTTTCGAGTCACAGATCCAGTCCAGAATTGTAGATTTATTTAGTCTAGTTTGGTTTTGTGAGAATAAGAACATGGTTAAAAAAAACCCTTAAATCTCCTCAAGAAAAACATGTGAAAGTGTTCATATCATCCTCCACCTCCCAAAGTTTGAAATCCACGACAAGAAAACCCCATTGACGCAAAGTTTGAAATCCACGACAACAAAACTACATTAAAGCCAAAGAAGTGAACCGACAAATTATCCACTTTCCAAATTGTCAAACCGCAATATTCACTAGAGCAACACCCCCCCCCCCCCCCCTGCGTGTGTCCATTGATTGAGAGTCACCAAGAGGTAAATTTAACTCAAATAATTAAATGGTAGTTACATGTAATGTTGTTGGATATGTTTTCTCTGTCAAACCTTCCTAAAAAGGAGATAGGATCTTCTATATCATTTTTAGGGTAAACTGCATAAAACCACCCTTTAAATAGGGCATATTGCACAAAACTATCTCTTAAAATCAATATTGCAAAAAACCACCCTTTATATAACTTTTGTTTCCAAAGACCACCCTATCTCTGATTATGTTAAGTTTTAGAGGAAGAAAATTGAAAAACTACCAAAATACCCTTGTCATATGGAGATGCGATATTGAAGGGGATCTCGCATAGGAGTTGTGGAGAGATTTAGATATGGATTGAAGGGGGCCTAATATAGGATCGTAAGAGTTGTTGAATAATTTCAATTGACAAAGTGTTTGTATAGTTGTAAATATGTACAGAAAGATAGGCGGAGAGTGAGTGGTGACAAGAAAATGATATATATAGCGGTAATTTTGTTTTTTTCAAAGACATTTAACGAAACCCTAATGACACATAGAAGTGGGGTGGTCTTTGGTAAACAAAATCTATATAAAAGGTGGTTTTCTTCAATATTGATTTTAAGGGGTGATTTTGAGCAATATGCCCCATTTAAAGGGTGGTTTCTGTAGTTTACCCCTTTTTTTTATTATTAATTAAGAATTTGAAATTAAATATACCTGAATATCGATGACCGACAAATCGGCAGACGGAATGCTGTCAAAATATACAATAGAAAATAAAAAAAGGTGCAATATAATAAGCGAAAACACACCCTACAAATGATGAATCTAGCCAAAACTAATCAATCATACATGTATGTGATAAAAAAAATTAAAATTGAAAGGATGGTTACAATTTTAATATTTTTCAAAATATATTTTTTCATGAGAAAATTATATAAATATATGATACTCTTATATTTAACCCATTTCAGTGGGCGTCATTTGAACGACCCGTGATAACCTGACGGATCCGAGTCGATCCGTTACCCGTTATTTTCCGATAGCAAATTAGCCCAGCAGTGATTTAACTGAAGTAGGCCCCACCCGCGTCTCACTGCAAAAATCTCTCCTCGCCCTTCCCTCCCTCCCCCCCTCCCCAATTGAATCGCTCATGGATTTGCAGGCGGCGGCTTCGGCTTCGGCGGTTAACGACGCCCCCTGAAATCACTCATGGGTTTGCAGGGCCGCCATCGTTGAAAGAGCTTTCCGACACTAACATCACATCCGAGTATCCGACACTCCTCTCGCTTTTCAATTTCGCTTCTTCTGCCTTTGTTTCGATTGATTCCAATCTGCTCCTACTTTCAGCGGTTCCATTTCTCCGTGCTTCTAATCGTTGAGCTTGATTATCAGATATCCATCCATCCTTTGATCGATTCTGATTTGTACTGTCCCCTCTTTCGTATCATTTGGCTTAATCATAAAAGTGGGAAATGTGCCTGATAAACCAAATCTTGATTGTTCTGAGAATTGAAAGATGTAACCGTGTTATTATCCATTCATTTCTGTTCTGATCTGATAAATTTGACCACAAGAAAATAGATTGAACTTACGGTCGTTGATTTCTGAGGGATCTCCGAGAAAAAACATCTGTTCTTCAGGAATCTGTACAAACAACGCCACTCTGACTGAAATCGATTTGATTTTGAGATTGAGATGTATGCTTATTGCAGAATATTGCTGTGATTTTGAGCTGAAAATACGAAGACTTGTGATTTTGAATGAATTTGAGGTTTTACCCTAGCTTTATGGAGTTGATCAAGCTTCCATGAGTGCAAGTTAGATCCATCTGTCATTACCGGTTTATTGCGTCAAAGGAACTATTTACGCCGAGTAAGACAAGGCCTTGACCTCATCAGAGTTGTGTTCGAGCAGTTCCTGAATTCGCAGCAACCTTAGCTCATCCCACAAATTCTCCATCTCCATTGGCCTTCAAAGTTCAACCCTTCCACCTGCCTGCAGCTGCATACAATTCACAGTTTGCCGCTCCTTCCTTTTGTTACTTACAGAAGATCATAACCATGACATTAGTTTAGGCAACTACTTCTAGTTGATCTCACATTGCTCATTTTGTTAGATATTGAATCTTCAGCATTCCAACTGTGACAGTTTCTCTTCATGTTTTGTGGTTTCAGGGTGGATGCATTCAATCATGTTTTGTGGTTTTTAGGGTGGGCTACAACAAAGCTCAGCACACACCTAGACTAACCTTGATTCTATCAAACATGCCTTGTTTTCTTGGCCGTTTCTCTTTATTTCGGGCATATAAGACTTGCATTCATCTTAGTGTATGTTACGATTATGTTGTTGCTGCTTCTATGCATCAAACTTGCAAAGCAACAGGGATTGGCTAGGAAGAAGAAGCCATGAATGCTCCTACCATTGTCCATATGTAAGTTATAGAAGTTCATTTTTATGAGATCGATCAATGTGTGTAAAGTGTGAATATGTCTTGGCACTTATTAGAGATAGGGAAAAAGCTAAATTCACCAAGGTCAAAACAAAGTTACACTTCTGTATATCTTACATATGGCAACATACATAATAATACTTCTTATAATTTGCTTGATTGCCTACTTGTTGAAAGGCTTCCCATGGCTCTTGCTCTCTCCTTGAGCACAAACTTTTGCATCTTCCCTGTTGAAGTCTTAGGTAATTCGTTGAACACCACACTTCGAGGGACCATGTAATGGGGCAACCGATCCCTGCAAAACTTGATGAGCTCCGCAGCACTAGCATTGCATCCATTTTTCAAGTGCACAAAAGCACACGGTGTCTCTCCCCAGTGATCATCAGGCCTGCCAACCACTGCTACCTCTAGAATTGCCGGGTGCTTAAACAATACAGATTCCACCTCGATTGTGCTTATATTCTCCCCTCCGGAAATGATGATATCCTTTGATCTATCCTTCAGCTCGAGATACCCGTCAGGGTGTCTAACCCCGAGATCCCCAGTCCTCAACCATCCTCCCTTGAATGCCTCAGAGGTGGCCTTCTCATCTTTCAAGTAACCATTCATCACCGTGTTTCCTCTCAACATAACCTCACCTATCATCTTTCCATCCCACACAACACTTCTCATGGTAGCGGGATCCTTCACATCCATGGATTCCATCCCCACATGGTTCAAACCCTGGAGGGCATTCATCCTCGCCCTTTCTTCTAAAGGCAAGGTCTCCCATTCGGGCTTCTTCGTGCAAAGAGTAGAGGGTCCATATGTTTCCGTCAATCCGTATCCATGGATGACATTGAACCCTAGTTCTTCCATCTTGAAGATCACTTGAGAAGGCGGTGGAGCACCGCCGGTCATTATAGACACTTTCCTTGGAAGCAACTTCTTCTTTGGCTGTGGCACATTAACAATCATGTTCATCACGGTGGGGGCACCTCCCATGTGGGTCACCCCATGACGAACAATGTTGTCGATAATGCCATCTGGAGATACAGTTCTGAGGCAAACGTTTGTACCTCCAAGAGCAGCCATTGCCCAGGCAAGGCACCAACCATTGCAGTGGAACATCGGCACTGTCCATAAGTAGACAGCTCGAGAAGACCCACCCATCTGGCTGAAAAGGATCATGGATAGGGAGCTGAGATATGCGCCCCTATGACTATACACCACGCCCTTGGGACTCGACGTGGTGCCTGACGTGTAGTTCAACGAGATTGGATCCCATTCATCCTTTGGCCGCCTCACTTCAAACCTCTTTGGGTCTCCAATGGACAACAAAGATTCATAGTCCAAATCAATGTTGCTAGATGGGGATGGGGCAGACTGAGTTGGGTCGAGAACAAGAACAATCTTAGGGAGATCAGAGGTGGTCTTAGAGAGGATATCGATGGCCCCTTGGACAACATCCAGGAGCTGGTGGTCAACGAACACGAGCTTAGCCTCAGAGTGTCGGAGTAGCACTGACACCATGGCAGAATCATGACGAATATTGAGCGTGCAGAGAATGGCGCCTGCCATAGGCACACCAAAGTGAAGCTCGTACATGGGCGGGGTGTTGTGCAAGAATGCTGCCACCTTCATTAACATATATATATACAAAGATCAGATGCTCTTTGCTAGTCCTACTATTCGATACACTGCTTGTATACAATATAAAGGGAGATGGAAGTGAAAGAGACGTACGACGTGGCCATAGGAAATGCCGAGCTGAGCCAAGGCGGAGGCGAGGCTCTTGCACCTGTGCAAGGTCTGGCTCCAGGTGAAGCAAAGATTGCCATAGATAACAGAAGGGACATCCTTGTAAGCGAGAGCGGATCGCTCCAAGAAGCTGATAGGGGAGAGTGGGACATAATTGGCCGTGCATCGGACTGTGCCGTCCACCTGCATATCTGATAAGGCCTGAGTGAGATTGGATCTTTATGGTTATACGGAGAAGACGAAACAAGAGAGATGGAGGAAGAGTATACTGTATTAATAATAATTCTCACTTATGGAAGAGGGAGGATTTATGCCTATGAACACTATGAAGTGTGTATGTAGTGCATTACAATTTACAACTTCGTTAGTTATATAAAGGAGTTGCCCCATCAACTGTTTGTCCAGTATTTTGTCTATTTGAGCTATCCATGATGGCTTTCAACTGGCATTTTGCTATGGGCCGATTTTAAAGTTTGGGCTAAACCTGGGGTCTTGCATAGTTTATGGGTCCATAGGTAATATGTATAGAGATCTTTTTTCTTTTCTTTTCTTTTTATTTATTTATTTATATATAATGTGGGGTTTCCAAAGTTGTCGACTAGTTTCTAATGGGTCCGAGCCCTAGCTTGTAAAGGATGCGAACCGGTAAGCTAGGTAGTAAGCCACCAGACAAGCTCACCCAAACCAATAAAGGCTTAAGCATCCATTAATTACACATAATGTGTAAAGAATGAGATTTTTTTTGAACCGGAAAGAATTCGACCGACCAGATATGTCCGGTGAGTCGAGAGGCCGAGAAGATTGGCAATGAGCAAACGTCTCGACCATCAAAAAACCGTCAAGTCTCGATCACGTCTACAACGTCTCGCACTGCGGCAAAAGACAAAATCACAAAGTTTAAAATAATACCACATCTAGGATCAAAAATCAACACCCAGGCATTAAGCCTGTCCTAATACTCTTAATAAAGGGTAAAATAACTTGTGATTTTCTCTTCATATAATCATTTCTTATTTTAATTTATTTCAATAATATTATTATTTAATAGAATATCGGTTTTAATTAGTTGTGGTTTAGTTTTTGATTTTGGGCTCATCACATAAAGAACAAATGTGAGGTTAGTTGGGCTGAAAGGCCCAACAAACTAGTATCAGGATTACTATTAGGTAAAATTGAAAACCACCCTTTAAATAGAGATTTTATGAAAAATCACCTCTTAAAACAAAAATTGAAAAAATCACCCTTTAAAACCGTTTTCTTTGCAAAGTTACACCCATCACCCAATTTTCGTTAATTAAATGTTAAATTGTGTGAAAATTCAATTATACCCCTTATTTTTATTATTAGTTTACTCAATTCAATTGATATTAGTTGTTATTTAACTTTTGACATGTTTTTCAAAAGCAAAAAACACTACTACTATAAAATATCATTTTTTTTAAAGAAAATAATTTCATACTCACAAAAAAACTCTATAAAAAATTGATGTTTAATTTATGTTTTATACATATAAGAGAAAATTTGCTAGAATATCACCTTTTGCTAATTCAATTAGGTTATTAGCACCCTAATTTATTAAATTGGCCGGGCTAACACCACTTTAATGTTTTTTTAGGTTATTAGCATCTGTTTCTCCTTCTATCAGTCGTTTCTACTTTCCCTTTCGCCTCCGTCAGATCTGGTGCCCGCATCCATGGCGAGATCTCCCTCTCTAAATCTCCGATGGTCTCCGTCCGGCCGGATCGTCCCCAAGCCGTCGACCTCATCCCGAATCTCCTCTCCCTCTCGCTCTCGCTCTCGATTTCCGTCGATGTCTCACTCCCTGCTCCCCTTCTTCTGCTCTCTCGCCCTCGCTTTTCGCTGCTTCTACCGGCCGTTGAGGGCCAAATTAGACCTTCTGCTGCCATCCCAATCTCTCGTTTCCCCCCATCTCGGTCGGGCTTGAAGGACTCAGCGCCTCGTCCCACTTCCTATCCCGCAGAGAAATAATTGGGCGCTTGAACTTCAGAAACTCGAGATCGAGAGAGAGAGAGAGAGGGAGAATTTAGGAACCTGTGTTGGTGCCTGGTGGTGCCGGCGCTGCTATCTGGAATTCCACTCGCGTCTCGCTCCCTCCCCAGGTGATTTACTGTCTTTGTCCTCGTTCCTTTTCGAAAAATTTGCAGATTGTTTTCTTTTTAGGATCCTTTTTCCTCGCACCAAGCACTGCACTCGTACCGATTTGATTTTAGGGTTGATGCTTGTGGTTAGCTAGGGATCCTGAATGTTATGTTTGCTCAAACTCAAATTCATCGGACTTTGTTAACTTCTAGCTAGGGATCCTGAATGCTTGTGGTTAGCTAGGCCGTGATTTGCTGTTGTTTCTGTGTAAGAGTTGTTGTTTTGGAGTATTTGAATTGGCATCTCTGTTGGGATTCATCAACTGTTTTGGATCCGTTTCAAATGAAATTACTGTGTGTGAAATGTATAATGTGCCTGGAAAGTGGTATGATGCATCTGTTCTTACATGTTATAGGTTCAAGTCAAACTGCAAACTTTTTCTTCCCTTGATGAATTGCTATCAGGTACAGACAAACCAATCATTGTTGACTTTTACACTACCTGGTAAGTTAAAATTCCTAGTTTGCTGAAATGGTTAGAAGAGGAGAATAAGAGCCAAGGGTTGAATCAACAGGATGGATCTTGTTGTAGCAGGGTGTATTAGTTATAATAGATTCAATTTGCCTCGGTGTTTATTGGTTTTTTTATTTCTCTACCGGTTGATGAAGCATGTCCTTGTAGAACATGAGGCTTCCAATTTGGATTCAAATTGGTTGCCGCCGATGTCTCGCCCGACCCTCTGCTTCCCTTCTCCTGCTCTCTCACTCTCGCTTTCGCTGCCTTTGCTAGCCGCCATGAATTCATAGTTCTTCCTGAGGTTTAATTGTTCCTCTGCGGGTAATTTGGTTGAATTTCTCATTTTTATGGCTACTGTTATGTTGTATCTTTTGCCCTAATTGAATCTCTTGTGTGTGTGGGAGTCTGAGAAATTTTGTTTTGGAATATGAGAAATTGTGATCGAATCAGGGGATGTGAATCTCTACGATTTCTAATTTGATTTAGAGCAAAATAGTGGTTAGTTGAGGATTCTGAGCCCTATGTATTGAACTGTCTGATTTTTGTTGAATCGGTGTTGATCTATGATTGATTGAGATTAGATTCCAAATGTGCACTTTCCTGTTTATTGAGATTTGTATAGTTAGATTTTTTGAAATTGTATATTCTCTATGTATTAAGATTGAGTGACCGTGATGTTTAGCTCAGTTCAATTTGCTATTGGTGTTTATCCAGTGATTTTTAAACAGAAGAAGAAATATTAGAATGAATTTTTAGGTGCTAGGTAAATCTCATTGTAGGATAGATTGATATAGGCAAAGTGCTGATAGAGTAGAGCTCATGTCGATGCTAGGGATTTTCGGAGAAATAACCAGTGCTTGCTAAATGTATCCCTTTTTATCACTAACTTGCACAGGCATGTTTGGTACGTAATATGCTTTTTAATTCATACAACTGCATTGATATCACATTTGTTGCTTTGAGATAAACAAGTCATGAAATGAAGCACTTGCTTTGTTATATCTTATTCAAACTGTACTTTCCGGCTTTTGCTGTTGTTGGGATTGGGCTTATCATATATGTGTGGTGCGTAACTTTATCGTTCTATATAGTTGAAGTTTACGAATACCTTGCTGAAATAACCAAAATCTTGTATGAAACTGCACAAGGGGGATAGAGACGATCAGATTTCCAAGCACAATGATGAAGAGGCTAACGTGGGTTTTGATGACTTTAATTTCCTTAATCTTCTATGCTTTTGACTTGGGTTTATTGCTCTTAATGATGCTTTAAACTTAGTTTTCTTAGTTCCTAACTAATTCTTAATTACAACATGATGTATTAAACTTGGTTTTATACCATCATGACCATGTCAAATAGTCTCACTCTTGAAAGCATTTGTGAAGAAGGCAATGATGCTACTTAATGTTAAAAGGATGACAATGCCCAAAACCTTTTGACAAGCCAACATATGATCAGCTTGCTGAAATGGCTAAAGCTTTTGATGAGGTACTTGTTCTTTTTTCATGCAGTTCAATTCCTCTTTTACGCTACTGATGCACAATTTTTTCCTTTTTATGTGGAATCAAGAACCAAAAGGATGGCGATGAAATAGATTTACTTGGTGGATCTGATCCTCTCAACGAGGTATCCTCTCTCAGCTCATGTGTCTTTTTGGCATTACCATCTGGCTTGTTTTATACTACCTCCGTTCGGAAAAACTTGACACTTTACTATTCATGCACGCTTTTTTAGGAGCTAAAAACTATATAAAATATCTAGTTTTTTTAATAATTTTTTTAGGAGCTAAAAGCTAAAAACTTGACACTTTACTATTCATGCACGCTTGTTAAAAAAAATTTATAAAAAAATGAATATTTTATATAGTTTTTATCGTTCTAAAAAAGCGTGCATGAATAGTAAACGACAAGTTTTGCCGAACGGAGGGAGTATAATTTACGGTCCTTATTGTTACTTGGTGAATTTATGCTGCTTGGGCTACATTGGTGAATCCTTGGAACATGATGGAGGTTCCTTTTGCTATTGCTTATGCTTTGAACATGCCAGCAGCCAAAAGAGAAAAACGACATCAACACAACCCTATTTACGTCACAACCCTATGCCAGCAAACAAAGGCTTTTCATCTCATATCCTAATTGCATCCTTTCATCCTTGTGCTTATTTTGGAGTTTTTGTTGCTTTTGTTTAGTGGCAGCTTAATGAATTGAATGCGACAAGGGTCATTGTGTTTCCAACTTATAAAATTAGTTATCGAAATGCTAATCGTTGTAGACGCCATAAATTATTGTTGGCATTTTAGTGCAGCTTCTCTTTGAATTAGTTTGTTCTGTTTCCATCAATGTTTGATTTGGCCAATTATGTATTTGACCATTGCTTTCATTTTTTATTTTATTGCAGATAGGTTCCAAGTATGTTTTTGATGCGAAAACGATAAGGAGAATGGAGCTGCTGGTGCTACCCACACTTGGATGGAAGATGAACCCTGTTATTTATTGCAGGTAATTCTCTTAAAATGAATGGTGATACTAGCTACTGATTATGACATGTTTTCTGATCTCAATGTGGGATTTATCCCCTTGTTTGCAGACTCGGGATACATGTGCTATACTCCATCCGTAGTGACAGCTGCTGTAGTTCTTCAGGCCATGAGATAACTTGAGCTAAAAAGCCCAATGGAATCTGAAATGCAGCTCATGGAATCTGAAATTCCAAATAAGCACCTCTATATAACGTTTGTTGTGTTTGGTCCTTTCTGGCTTCAGACTCCAAGTTCCATAAACATCCAAAGCCATATGATTTTGGGTTCTTTTTGGATTTTGTTCAGATGTGCTAAAATCGTCCTTTTTTAATCCTTGTGAACTTGACGTTATGGAGTTGTTACTTCTCGCACTTATCAATTTATCATTGACACTAGAGCTGGTAATGCACTAATTAAATTGACAAAAATTCCAGTAATGATCAAAATAATTAAATAGATTTAACCAAAAAGCTCTTGAAAAAATAAGATCCTCAAAACCCTTTTTTTTTAAAGTTAATCGTACATTGGCAATGCACTACCACGCATGCGTCACCCTACAGGTGCATCGATGCACATCGATCGCAAAGTAAATGATACAGACAAATGTGTCACCAATAAAAACGTCACTAATGAAGTGTAATCAAATTTTAAGCTCATATGTTATCAATTGTATAAAAATGTTATCAATAAAAATGTTATCAACAAACAATATCATCACAAATGATTGAGATCAATGATTTGTCATCACAAATGTCATCAATGAATAAACGTCATCAATAAAATATGTCATCAATCAAGTTTAATCACATTTCACGCTCTTGTGTCATCACTTGAATAAAAATGTAATGAACATGTCACTACAACTGATTGCATCAATGAAGTATAATCACAAACGTGTCATCAGTAAATAAAAAAGTAGAATCGATGAAAATATATCGATATATAATTGATTAAATTAAAAAAAAAGTGGCATCAAATAATTACATTAGAAAAATGGCATCAAAACACTGATTTGAAAAAGTTGCATCACATTAAAGAAAAAATTGTCATCAAAATATTACCTTGAAAAAATATGGCATCACGAAAACATTACCTAAGTAGAATCGATGAAAATATATCGATATATAATTGATTAAATTAAAAAAAAATGGCATCGAACGATTTGATTAAAAAAATGGCATCAAATAATTACAGTAGAAAAATGGCATCAAACACTGATTTGAAAAAGTTGCATCACATTAAAGGAAAAATTGTCATCAAAACATTACATTGAAAAAATATGGCATCACGAAAACATGTCGATTTTGCGCCCACCATAATCCACCTAGGACAGCAGCCCAAGTCGCGAGCATTTCCAGCTCCAACTTCTTCATAGCCCTCATCAGTCGATCCAAAAAGCTCCCGATCTGCCGCCCCTTAAACTTTAACCTTGGCTCCATCCTCCACACCTCCCTGGCCAAGTCACACTCGAATAGGACATGACACACATCCTCCTCCATACCGCAGCTCCCACATTCGACCCCATCCACCACCTTACACTTGAAGAGGTTGGCCTTGCAAGGAAGGGAATTGCTAGCCGCTCGCCACATGAAGTTCTTCACCATTGGTAGTATTTTGATGGCCCACAATCCCTTCCAAAGCTTCCTACAGGTTGGTCCATCATTAGAAGTCCCCTCTCCTCCATCCTCCAAAAAACCTTCCTCTATGATGGCGTGATAGGCCAATTTAACCGAGAACACTCCATCTCTCGTTAGCCCCCAACTCAGTTGATCTCTAACCCCTCACCTACCAATCGAATACTAAGAATTGCCTCTGCCTCGTCCTTGTCAAAACATCTCCTTACCTCCTCTTCCTCCCACCTCCCCATCGTCCAATCGATAAACCAAGACACCGACATCGTGAAGTCCTGCACACCAGCCGGATCCCCTCGGCCTAACCCCACCTCAAATCAGTATCCATTTGTCTCCCCAAGCCCTGACATCCTTCCCGTTCCCTACAACCCTCACTTCTAGCCCCTTCTCGACCACCTTCTGCGCCCGATGTATGCTCCTCCATGTACAACTTGGGTTGTACCCCACCCTAGTCCGTAGAAAGTCAGTCGATGGGTGGTATATCATGCCTTTAGCAACCTTGCTAGCAGGGAATTAGGGCCATTGGTCAGCCGATACGCTTGCTTAGCCGACAATGCCAGATTGAACGCTCCAAGATCCTGGAACCCCATACCCCCTTTCTCCTTTGAGAGACAAAGTCTTCTCCAACTCATCTAATGTATCTTTTTTGCGTTCATGTCATCACCCCACCAGAACCTACATAACATTTGTTCGATTTCCCTGCGTAGCTCCGCTGGGAGAAGAAAATAAGACATGGTGTAAGTAGGAATGGCCTGAGCCACTACCTTGATTAGTACCTCCTTCCCGGCCCGAGAAAGCGTCTTCTCCTTCCATCCCTTTATCTTTTTCTATATTCTGTCTTTTATTTGGCTAAATATTACTTTCTTTGACCTCCCAACCATGGTCGGCAGGTCTAATTACCTGTCATGTTTCTCCTTCTGCCACCCCAATCAACTCTTGTACTTCCTCTCGTCTTCCCTCCTGAACGTTCTTGCTAAATGAGAGCTCCGACTTTGCGAAATTGACTTGTTGCCCTGACGCTGCTCCATATAACGAGAGGATTCGAACGATTTCTGAGCCTTGTTGACAAGTCGCCCTAGCAAAAAGAACGCTATCATCTGCAAAGAACAAATGTGAAACCGTGGGAGCTGATCTCGTAGTTCTCACCCTTTGCAATCTCCCCTCCCCTTCACTCTGTCTGACCAGCCCCGAAAAGGCCTCAACACATAGTAAAAATAAGTAAGGTAACACCAGGTCTCCTTGCCTCAGACCTCTCTCAGGCCAAAACGATTCAGACGGGTATCCGTCCACCAACACAGAAAAAGAAACAGTACGAGCACACCTCATGATTAAGCTCACCCATTCCTCCTGAAATCCCATCTTCCACATGCATTGTTCTAGGAAGCCCCACTCCACTCTATCGTATGCCTTCCCCATATCAAGCTTCAACGCCATGTATCCCTTCTTTCCACCTCTTCGATTTTTCATGTAATGAAAAATCTCAAAGGCCGAAAGAACATTGTCCGTAATGAGCCTCCCTGGAACAAAAGCATTATGACTCTTCGAAACAATCTTTCTCAGCACACTCTTCATACGGTTAGCCAACACTTTCGAAATGATTATAAAGGACATTACACAAGCTAATGGGACGCAAGTCTTTCATCCGGAAAGGACATTTAACCTTTGGGATCAGCGTAATAAACGTATGATTAAGTGTCTCAGGGAAAGGTGCACCACTCAGCATATCCAAAACAAATGAAGTGACATCTGCCCCAACGATATTCCAGTGTTCTTGAAAGAACAACACTGCATACCATCAGGGCCAGGAGCTTTTGTGGGATACATTGAAAAAAGGGAAGAATGTGTACCTCATTGCCAGTGAAAGGATGCAACAGCTCAGAGTTGTCTTCAGCCGATATGAGTGGAGAAATGCCTTCTATTTTCGGCCCTAATTGCGTATTCAAGTTTTTCTTAAATAACTCTGTGAAGTAACTCACTGCCAACCCCCATCATCCCGCTCATACTCCTCCACTCCATCCCATTATCGTCAACTAATCTCCTAATCTTATCCCTCTTATCTCTATTGTTCGCTTTCTAATGATTTTTTTTAATTGCGATCACCTCAACGAAACTCATGGGCTTTCGCCTGCTGGAAGCACAAAATTTTCACCTGCCTCATCAGCTCTGACCCCTCATTTTCCAGCTTTCGGCGTCTCCCAACCAATCCCCCAGTCATACCCTTCTTTGACAACTCCCTTAGCTTCTCCCTTACCCTTCTCAATTTCGATAGAATGTTTCCAAATGCTCGCTTGTTCCATTCCTTAAGCTCTGCCATGCATATGTCAAGCTTATTAATCGCCCCATCTCCTCCATATCTATTAATCGGTCTCTCCCACACATTCTTCACCACAACCTCACAACCCTCATTCTCAACCCACAATGCTTCAAACCTATTAGGCTTGTTAATCATACTCTCATCCGCCCCTCCTCTCTCCACACTGAGTGGGTAAATAACCACTGGTACATGATCTGATCCTTGTCTATTCAAATGGGCCACCATGGCTTTAGGAAACCGATCCGTCCACTCGACATTTGCTAGTACATAATCAAGTCTCTCTTGAATGAACTCCCCATCTTTCCTCCCATTGTCCCAAGTAAATCTATACCCCTTGTAGTCAACCTCCTTCACCCCATAATCCTTAAAAGTTTTCTTGAATTCACTCATTAACCCAAAATCAGGTAATAATCCACTCTCTTTATCCTCCCTTGACATAACTTGATTGAGGTCCCCCATAATGCACCAAGACCCCTGCACCTCCTCATGTATTCTGCAAATCAATTTCCATGTTAAGTGCTTGTCTCCTCCTCTCGGTCACCCATAGAGCCCAAGCAACCTCCACTTTGCTCCATCTTTCTCCTTAACCATAACATCCACATGGTGAGCAGTATATGATTTGATACTCACATCCGATCTATCATCCCACATAAAGCACAAACCTCCACTCTTCCCCCCTACAATCAATCGTGAAACAATTCTAAAACTCCAACTTTCTACGCACCTCCTCCATTCTTTTCCTCTCGCATCGTGTTTCCATCAGAAACACGATTCTGGGGCACTCCCTCCTCACCAAATGGGTAATCCTAACAACTGCACGAGTCGACCCCAATCCTCGACAGTTGTAGCTTAGGAGACTCATTGATCCTAGTGAGGGAAGTAATCTACCGATCCCAATGTGCTCTCCCTAGTCTCCTCACTCCTCCTCCGCTTCTGCTGATCTATTCGCCCCTCTACCTCCCCCTTATCATCCTCCCTCCCCTCAGCCCCTTTTCGTTTATCTCCTACCAAACTCATACCCTCCTTAGAGGCCTCCTTACTCCCAACCAAGCGCTTCCATCTCTTTTCTTTCCCTCCTTTTATATCCCCATCCTTTTTTTTAAGAGCATCCCCATAAGTCCCTTATTTGTTATAATCTCCATGCAATGCCCTTCAACACCCATTTCCCTCATTACCTCCTACCTCCTCTCTGTCACCATCTTCCCCTTCCCCCTCCCTCCCCCCCTCATCTTCCGGCTGCAAAACCTGCCCCGCCCTTTCCAATAACCTCTCTCTCACACCCTCCTCCCCTTCTACCTCCTTGTTTTCTTCCTCCCGCTCTTATTCCACATTAGCCTCTCCCTTCCCCACATCCCCCCTTTTCATCCTCTTTTCAATGTTTAGTTTCTCAATGATGGCTACTCCCTCTATAATCAGTCTCTCCGCCTGGACCGAAAGCATTTCTCCGTCTTCTTCACCTGTATCTTCATCTCCAAGTCACTACTGTAAAGAGACCCTTGCCTTACTTGCTCCCCTTCTTCCACTCCCACCCTTCCCTTTTTCTCCTACCTTATCCCCTACAATCACTACCCTCTTCCTATCCCGATTCATTTCCCCTCTACCCGCCATCCGTTTGACAAGAGAAGCTCTTATCCAATCCCCATACTCTTGAACATGATGGCCTGGCTCCTCCTCACAATCAGGTTCTACATGTCCCAGACAACCACAAACATAGCAGAAATTCGGCAACCTCTCATACTTAACCTCCATCCATATCTTTTTCTCCTGAATTCTTAATAACACCCCCTCCTTCTCAATGGTTTTTTTAATGTCAACCATCACTCTCATTCTCAAAAACTTGGCACATACAATCAGTTCTGATTCATCCATCTCAAGACACTTTCTATCTTATCAGCTATCTCCTTGTTCACCATGTTTATCATGAGATCATAGATCCTAATCCAGAACGGAGCTTTACCAAATGTAATTTGAGAGGGTTGACATTACCAGGTTCCCACAAAGCTAACAATGCCTTGTCAAAAGCCCACGAACCACCTTCTCTTTATCTGCCTCATTCTCGAACTGAAAAAGGAAAATGTTATGTCTTAATTCCCGAAACACATACCCACCCTTCACCTTCCATGCCCCTTTCATTGTGGTATTTAACGCATAAGCGTTGAAGGGTCTCTGTGTGAGTAACGTTCCCACCAGCGTGATCAGACCTTTTTGCGCGATCCTCTCCTTTCCTTGATCCTCAACATCCAATTACGCACATTCCTCTGCTGTAAGTTTGATCTTTCTCTTCCCCGCCTCCATGATCAACAACCACGAACCCGCCCTTAGACCACACACCCAACCGTCACAAAACAAACCTGAATTACTGCAACTGGACCGAGAAAGCCTTGCACCCAATCGATGAGATCACCCTGGTTCCCACGGCCTTGGATCGGAGAGAAGGAGAGCGGATGACGCGGGTCAAGGGCCTCACGTCGGTAGCGCTCTGCGTGCCTTAGGGTTTTTAGTGGTGATTGTGGTTAATTGGGAGATCTCCCCTATTGTTGGTGACGGAATGGCAATGGTGATTTCTGGGATTAATTTTATTAATGTTGATGGGGGGTTACCCAAATATTAATTGATTTTTTTTTCGAAATTTGTTCTTGGGGTTGAGATTGGTAAATTTCGATTATTCCCCAAATGTTATTGTTATTGGTAATTGTGTACTGGTGGTGATCCTCTCCTTGCTTTGATCCTCAACATCCAATTCCGCACATTCCTCTGTTGTAAGTTTGATCTTTCTCTTCCCCGCCTCCATGATCAACAACCACGAACCCGCCCTCAGACCACACACCCAACCGTCGCAAGACAAACCTGAATTACTGCAACTGGACCGAGAAAGCCTTGCACCCAATTGACGAGGTCACCCTGGCTCCCACGGCCTTGGATCGGAGAGAAGGAGAGCGGACGATGCGGGTCAAGGGCCTCACGTCGGTAGCGCTCTGCGTGCCTTAGGCTTTTTAGTGGTGATTGTGGTTAATTGAGAGATTTCCCCTATTGTTGGTGACGGAATGGCAATGGTGATTTCTGGGATTAATTTTATTAATGTTCATGGGGGGTTACCTAAATATTAATTGATTTTTTTTTCAAAATTTGTTCTTGGGGTTGAGATTGGTAAATTTCGATTGTTCCCCAAATGTTATTGTTATTGGTAATTGTGTACTGGTGGTGGTGAAGGCTGATTGTGGTAGACTGGTGGTGGCGAAGTTTGTTGTCAATGGTGGAATGTGTTTTGAGTTTTTGATTTTTAGAGAGAAGCTCTCTCTAGACACCCACATGGTCTCGTGTCACCCACATGTATGTATGAGTTGGTTTGGTGTACTAAGGCCTTAGAATGTACTCCCTCCGTCCAAAAATACATGGTCTTTTAGACTCTTGTACGGTAATTAAGACAACCTATTTATATTTAAATCTCATTATTATTATAGAGGTGGGAACCCTTTAATTTTACTTACTATTGTACTTTTTTAGGAGTAATAATTACCCTATAAACCTAAAAACCCATGTATTTTTGACAAAAGTTCAAGGCCTAAAAGGCCATGTATTTTAGGACGGAGGGAGTATCTTTTATGCAAATCTAGGCCGTTGATAGAAAGGAGATGGATGACCACGATTAAAATTTTTCTTTTTATTTTCGTTGTTAAAAAGGGATGGGACCCACTAAATCCTTGCTCACGCCCATTCCCCAGGCGCGTGTACAACCCCCACGTGATTTTGTTGCTTTTAAAAATTTGCCAATTTCACCAAATAATGTTTCACATGTTACCGAATAATGTTTCATAAGCTATCGAATAATGTTATCTTTTTTCCACCTATTTCATATCAAAGTTTATCAATTGCATTGAATAATTTGTTACATGCTACCGAATAATGTTTTTTTTGTTCATCAATTTAGATAAAAGAAACCCCAATTCCCTAAACAATACTTACGATTTATACGAATAATGCTTTATATTTCACCGAATAATGTTTCACATTTCACCAAAGACTTCACTGAATAATTTACCAACTCGTTACCATTAGTAAATGAAATTCGACATATACGTCTGAATAATTGACGAATAATGAATCAAATTATGAATCTAAAAAACCCTACACTAAATTTAATATATACGTTTGAATAATTCTTCGTTTTTCCCCGAATAATGCGGTAAGAAATAAATTTTAGCCAAACCCAATTTTACCGATACCCTAACAAAAACAACACCCCTACCCCCGCCCACCGTCTATTTCTTTCGTTCCAAATTGAATTCGCCCTTCACATCATCGCCGCCGTCGAGCAACTCGATTCGCTGCCATCGTTCCTCTAACGCTGCAACCACCTTTAATCGCCGCCAATCGCCTATCCCAATAGAGAAGAGAGAGGGAGAGAATGGCCAGAGGTGGTTGCTAGAGGTTTTTGGTAGGATGGCTTGGAGCCGCTACACGATCAAGAGGGGCATGCGATCGCAGGAGCGACTAGGTAGGGATGAGAGATGGGGGAGAATCGCTCGCTGCTGGTGGGAGAGGGGCGTGAGGGGCTTGTGTAGAATGATAGAATTGATGTAAAGTCCTGCTTGAGGGTATCATTCATTGATCAATCATATATATAGGTTACAAGGTATTGGGCCTTTGGGCCCATTATACAATATGAGACCTATGTAATCTATCAAACCCCCACAGTCGAAAGTGGAGGGTCCCGTACTGTGAGACTGGACCGAAGATCGAGGAACAACTGCCGAGGTAAACCCTTGGTGAAGATATCAGTGTACTGATAGGAGGACGGGACATGAAGAACACGAACATGTCCAAGAGCAACCTTGTCCCGAATGAAGTGTAGATCAAACTCAATGTGCTTCGTTCGCTGATGTTGGACTGGGTTGCTGGCCAGATAGACGGTAGAGACGTTGTCGGTGTAGACCAGGGTGGCCTTCTGAAGAGGGAAGCGGAGCTCAAGAAGGAGATTGCACAGCCAAGAGCACTCGGAGACAACGTTGGCGACACCTCTGTACTCTGCCTCGACGCTAGAGCGAGACACCACAGACTGTCGCTTCGCGGACCACGACCCAAGGGTGTTATTGAGGAAGACACAGTAGCCAGACGCGGAGCGACGTGTGTCAGGACAACCACCCCAATCCGCATCAATGTAAGTGACGAGGTCAAGCTGAGAGGAAGGGGTGATTGTGGTGCCCAGCTCGAGGGTACCGCTGATGTACCGAATGATTCGCTTCAAGGCCTGAAAGTGCGGTTCCCTGGGCGCATGCATGAACAGGCAGATCTGCTGAACGACGTAACTGATGTCTGGCCTAGTGAACGTAAGATACTGCAATGCGCCGACGAGGCTCCGGTACAACGTCGGATCATCAAACAGAGGACCAGAGTGAGCACTGAGCTTGTTGGAAGTATCCACAGGGGTGGCAACTGGCTTGCAGTTACTCATCTTTGCCCGAGCAACAATCTCGGCAGCATACTTACTCTGAGATAAAAACAACCCAGACGCATGACGCTGCATGGCGAGTCCCAAGAAGTAAGACAACAGACCCAGATCTGACATGGCGAACTCGGTACTCAACTGGGAAATAATAGACGTCCGAAGAGCATCAGAAGAGGCGGTGAGGATGATGTCGTCGACATATAGTAACAAAAGGCCATGTATGTGCCTCTGTGATAGATAAACAGAGACGTATCTGAGCGGCTGCCAACGCAGCCCAAGCGCAGCAGATGAGAAACAAAGCGCTGGAACCGGACCCACGGAGCCTGTTTCAGACCATACAGAGAGCGCTTCAGGAGACAAACGTGCTTGGGACGATCAGGATCAGCGAACCCCAACGGCTGAAACATGTAAACTGTCTCATTCAAATGACCATGTAGAAAGGCGTTCTTGACATCCAGCTGATGAATAGCCCAATGTCGCGATAACGCTAAGCTCAACATCACTCGGATAGTGGCAGGCTTGACCACGGGACTGAATGTCTCATCACAATCAATACTTGCCTGCTGAGATTAGGGGTGGAATTGGTACAATACCAATTAGTTTTTGTCGTTATCACGTACCAACCGATTATAATTGGTAATCTTAAAATCCAAACCATTACCAACCACCGAAGGAGTTGTACCAACTTAATCGGTAACCAATTAAGTAGGTTGGTGCGTGTTGGTAATGGTATTTTACCATGTTTTTTGTGTTGAAGAAAAAACATACAAATAATCAAAAGCAATACAACTTAATTAAAATTTAAAATTTATAAGTAGCAACATAAATATTTAAATTGTTCATAAATTGTTCCTAGAACCTTGACCCTAACCTATCGCCAAGCACCCGCCAAGACGGGTTTGTTAACATGTTCAAAGGGCCTTGCAATTTCCAATACAATTTCAAGGGAAGGATTATATTCTGTCGCTTGAATGCACTTCAAGAGACCAAGTTCGACATGCTCGTCGCTTGAGTTCTCTAGGCACCCCATTCAGGCGACGGATACCTCATCGCCCTAGGCCTTATGCGATCATATATGTCCCTTCAACTGACGACTTTGGTCCGTCGCCTGAATGTATTTAGAAGAAGCAGCTTGCGAGGAAGGGCATGGGTGTACAGTCAGTAGCATGCATATGACTAATGACTAGTCGAAGACCTCCTACACTTTAAAGAAGAATCAAAAACAGGAATTGACATTTCTTATTTACAAGCTACATATATCCTTTTCACTTACTTGCCCCACTTTCATTTCCCTTCAAATGTGGACAATTGTACAGACAAGCAACACTATATATATTATATATTTGTTTCCAATTCAAAACCTATGATTTTATTAATAGGTTAAACATTTTGATTAATATTGATTTCCAGGAAATGAATATTATTTGTAAAGAAATTGAACAAATTCAATAGAAAATAAAAAAAATAATGCTTCAAAGAATCGAAATCTATAGTTAATTATACACATTTGTAATTTGTAATTAAAGTAATAAGAGACAAGTATATTCCATAATGAAAAAGACAGTAGTGAAGGAAGACAGGGAGGTGGAGCAGTGGTCCATCTCAAGTAGAAAGGGAAGTTGATAGAGCCGTGTGGTGATTTGCAGAAAAGAAAAAAGAAAAGAAAAAAGATATTCTGTTTGTTACCACCACCATTCATTCATTCATTCATTCAGATTTTGTTTTTGGGTTTCTGGGTTTTCTGTCTCCAAAGAGCAGCAACAGTTCAAAAGAGTTGAATTTCCACTTGAAGCTGCTTCCTTTTCATTGCTTTGGTTAAAGTCTTGCTCTACCTTTATCTATCCTCTCAATCTGTCCATCTACATATCTATCTAGCTAGCTAGCTACCAGATTTATTTAATTTCCCCTTTTCTATCTCCTTTCTCTTTTTTTTTTTCCATTTTTCTGGGCTTAATTTGGCCTGGGGTTAAGCTTAATTTGTAGGTTCTTTCATGGTTTTGGCCGGTTGTTTGAAATATATATAGTCTTCAGATTCAACTTCATCAAGAGAGAGATGATATCTGAAGATGGGTATTTCCTCCAACCTTCAGTTCCACCTCTGTCTGCTTCAACAAATGGTGGGTTTGTCCAATTGCAAGACAATTATCCCAATTCAAACCCTAACCCTAACCCTAACCCTAACCCTAATCTGGATGATGCTCCTTCAGGAAGCAATAACAAGAGGAAGCGCAACCTCCCCAGAACTCCAGGTTAGTTAATTACACCTCCTCTAGCTAAATCATCCTTTTACATGTATTTGCTTAATTAATTGCTTATTAGGAGTTTTGATGTATAGATCCAGAGGTGGAGGTGGTGGCGATGTCGCCAAAAACACTGATGGCGACGAACAGATTCATATGCGAGATATGCAACAAGGGGTTCCAGAGGGACCAAAACCTGCAGCTTCACCGGCGAGGACACAACCTGCCATGGAAGCTGAAGCAGAAGGCGAAAGACCAGCCGATCAAGAAGAAGGTATATGTGTGCCCGGAGAAGAGCTGCGTGCATAATGACCCTTCACGCGCCCTCGGAGACCTCACCGGCATCAAGAAGCACTTCAGCCGGAAGCACGGCGAGAAGAAGTGGAAGTGCGATAAGTGCTCCAAGAAGTACGCCGTTATGTCCGATTGGAAGGCTCATACCAAGATCTGTGGAACTAGAGAGTACAAGTGTGACTGTGGCACCATCTTTTCAAGGTTAATATATACTACTACGTTAAATCATTAATTAATGGCTCTCTCTCTCTTACTTTTTGACATCTAGGGTTTGGTTTTTGTTGATGAATTTAATGCTTCATTTACCCACACGTTTGGGGAATCTTTCATTACATAATGATTGAAAGTAACACTTATCTTACATATGTTTAAATAATTTGTTACAGAAAAGATAGCTTCATCACTCACCGGGCGTTCTGCGATGCACTGACAGAAGAGAGGATGAGGGTTAGTACTAATACGATTGCAAGCGGTCTTAATCCGAACATGGGGCGACATGATTTGAGTAGTAGCTTGCTCGTGGGCAACCGGCAATCCGTTCCTTCATTTTCGGTCTCTCAGAGGCCGGAATTCCTAGGGTTTGAAGCTTCATCTAGTACTAGTGGAAACAATGGTAACAACATTGTGGGCATTGCTGACAACCCTCTTGGAAACAAGTCAAGACTACCACTATGGTTAGACCATCATCAAGTAATGAATTCGGAGTCTTTCTTGGCTTCTTCGAGCTCTATAGGTGGTTCTAGCCGCCATGTCCTCTTGCCGGAATTCTCACCTGCAAACTTAAACCTATTTACTTCTTCTTCTTCATCAATCCCACAAGAAACGCCACTCCTAAAGGTGGCGGAGGAGGAGAATAGCGGAGGCTATAATCACGCATCAGAGCTGTTCTCCCTGTACTCACTGCCTTCATCGTCATCAATCGGCAACATGTCTGCAACCGCGCTTCTTCAAAAAGCGGCACAAATAGGTTCAACAACAAGGAGTAATAGCAACTCCGCCATGCTTGCAAACGTTTCAGGTATGATGAGGTCGTCTTCCTCCTCCTCCCCGTCTTTCTCCAACAACCTTACCAACTTGAACAACGTCGACATTTTCCACCAAAAGCAACTCTTTAGGCAGCAAATCAACCATCAAATGGCCAGTCTGCAAGGCTATTCAACAACAACCAATCCCTTGGCCACGACGAGCAACAACAAGAGTGCAAGTGATGGCATGAGAGACTTCCTCGGCACCCTTGGAGGAGCAAGAAATGATGTCGACAACAATGGAGGTGTAGAAGAAAGAAGAGTGCTTTTGCAAGAGGAGTTGGCTTATAAGTTTGCAACAATGGAAGGGTCTCATGATCATCAAGAGCCATACAAGGACTTGATGAGGTAGTTATATATATATAAATTGTAGCCAATTCAAATAATTATATAAGTGTTTAATTAATTATTAATAATATATAGTTGTGAACTACTGGCCGGCCTCAATGAAAGAGATCTATCAAGAAATTTAAAAGCATCCATATATGATTTCTTCCATTATTGAACTTTTATATATGTAACATTGCTCAGGTGCATGATGGACAAATCTTATCATCATGCTGTGTGTCTTGTACCATTTTGTAGGGTAGTGCACAATATATACAGGAGGAGGATGTGTTGGAGTTATCCATGGGACATAATATACTGTAGTCACGGGATATAGCTAGATGCCTAAAAAGATGCATATAAAGTTACATCCCTCAAATGGGTTATGTGCAGGGTTTCTTGGATTCAAGTTAGATAGGCTATAGTAATTTTCTACACTTGAATTAATATGGTATATATATATATATCCATAATTTCATTCCATTAATGAATAATCACACAATATCATCGAATAATAATAAGTTACTTTTAGTCTCTTCCTTTGCAGGGGCGGCCGTAGGGGGCAGATGCCCCCCTCCAGCAGAATTTTTTTTTTTAAAATGTTTTATATCAATTTGTTAGATTAGGGTTTGAGATTTAAGGATTGAAATATGAATTGGGGGTTTTTGTTAATCAATTCGAGATTTTATGAATGTTTATACACTTTATTGAATTGATTTTGTTGACATGTTGAATATATTAAAGATTTGGAGTATTTACAGGGATTTGTTAGATTAGGATTTAAGATTTGAAGATTGAAATATGAATTGAGGGTTTTTGTTCATTTTGTTTGTTTTATTTTTTTGAGAAACAGCCTACCCCTTCGCATTCCAAATCAAGCTCCAAAGCAACAACAATGTTCACAGGAACCAAAAGCGAGGAAAAAAATAAAGACTGATTGACAGGTCTGGTCGTTGCTAACTCATGGGCAACCTTATTCCCCTGCCTCCTAACAAAGGTGAAAACTACTGACTCAAAAGAACTGGACAGAAATTTAATCAAAGAAATGATGTTAAATAAAACCCCTTTTCCTTTCTCCCCACTCTGGATCTTGGCCACCAAAGACTTGCAATCGGACTCCACATGGATGCGTCTTAATCCTCTCTCTCTCGCCAAGCTGATCGCCCATCGTATACCTTCTGCCTCTGCGACTTCGACCTCAGTTGTGTGAGCTATCTCCCGCTGACCACAGAAAACCAGCTCCCCAAACCAGTCCCTGCAGACCACACCCACCGCCGAATCAGCTGGCCCAATACTTGCATCACAATTCAGCTTAACAGTACCTTCCTCCGGCCTTGTCCATTTCACCTCCTCATTTGTGCTTGGCATCGTCACCGTCGGGATTACGACAACATCTCTGTATCGCTCCACCTCCTCTAACATTTCACTCACCTCTCGCAGCACCTGCCCAGGTTCCGTATGTTCCCCTTCAAAAATCCTTTTGTTCCGAGCCCTCCACACATGCCAAAGCATCATAGCCCACTTCTGCCGATCTGATCTCGTTCCTGAAGTGAACATGGTTGCGAACGTGTCATAAACAATCGTTGATCGCATCCACACCCTCTCCAATTTAGGCACCTTCTTCCACACCCTCCTAGCAAAGGTGCATTCGAAGAGTGCGTGGAAGCTTGTCTCCTCCTGGCCGCATCTATCACAATAGGCCTCCTCCGTAATCTTCCGTCTGACCAAATTTGCCTTGCAAGGGAGGATGTCTCGCGCGGCTCTCCAAACCAATGATGCAACCTTAGGGAGGGTCTGAAGTTTCCATAGCGCTTTCCAGGCACTTTCCATATCAGCGCTGTCCGAGGTACTCGCCGCCCCATCCTCTTCAATGGACCTCTCTAGCATTGCGTGGTAGGCCGACCGAACCGTGAAGATGCCGTTGCGAGTGTAGCTCCATATGATTTGATCCTTTACTAATGGATCCACCAACCGAATCTTACATATCAACTCAACATCACACGGCACCAGAACCTTCTGCAACTCCTCAGCATCCCATCGCCCAAAATTCCAATCAATTAGATCGGAGACTCTAAGTTCCGGGTCACCTCCGAGGAAATTCCCAAGAACCTTAAAGCTCCTCGGCCGGGGTATCCACTTATCCTTCCACACGTTGATGTCCGCCCCCCCTCCAAGAAATCTTGCGGTCGCCACTGTTCATTTGATTTTATTAATTCAATGACGTCCCATATTTGTGTTAACATATTATATGTTGAAACCGAATGCAAGAATACGTATATGTGGAAATGTTTTAGATAGATATATTGGAACGATCGACAATGTGAAGATGGCGATGTTTAGCAGTGATGAACATATAGCACGCGGTGTTGGAAGATGGTGATCGACTTCGATGGGTTCGCCTGAAAAATTGAGGCTAGAGGCAGGGTTGTGGCTCCGACGCTTGAGTCATATATTCTTTGACATTGAATAAAAAGAATTAGGGTTTCTTTATAGGCCTTTATATATACCACGTAATGACAAGTTTAGCTTGGACCTAGCTTCCTCCTTGCATATACAAACAAAGGAAAAATAAGGTTAAGAAATAAGAACATATAATTATATTTATTACAATTTTAATTAAACCTAATTATAATTCAATAGTTATTAATTTTGTGTGAGTTGTTACAAATTATATTGCTATAAAAATTGTGTGTATCTGATTATACACAAATTTATACTACTAAAACTAGAAGCTTAAATAAAGTTGTTGAATGATGATGGATCATTAATTTAGACAGGGTCACGTTTAGGTGGACGTTGCAGGTAACTTAAATCAGTGGTAACTGTCCGCTTTGTCCGATGTTTCATGGATCCGGTATTTTGAAAGGACCACAAATATAGCCACATGTGATCTTTGCTTGTTTTATAGCTAAAAAGACTGCATGAGGATCTGTTGTAGCGTGGGGAAACTTTTACTTCTTTCACTTAGATTCTAATTTTAGTTGGTCCTTATTAGGATAATCAAACTTATGTAAACATTGCTAAAAAAAAAAGTTATGTAAACAAAATATATAGTACGGAATTTCACCAATTAATACTTTTAAAAATCGATGGCATCATTGTAATTTTTTTTTTCACGATCATAATATGGGAAATTTCGCCAAGAACCTAGCTTGCGAGCCGGTCAGACAAAACCCACATAAAATAAATTATGTGAAACTTTTCGGAATTAGTATAGTAGGGATAATAAGTGTAATTAGTAGAAATTTGGGTATTGGGTTATAAATACACACAAATTGTATTGTACATGCTATGAATGAACATTGCATAACTCTACCCAATCTTCTTCTTTTCTCTTTCTATCTCAAATCCGACGTCCATGAAAGCTTACAGCTTTTGCCTACGTACCGACCTTAGGGTCATGACAATTGGTCTTAGAGCTCCGGTCCCGACCATGGACATCAGCACTAGATGGAAATCAACGGAGGCAAGTGTGTGCAAGAACGAAGCACAACTCCAAAGGACTGCATCAATTCGCATAGTATGCTCAACAACTTCTTCAAGACTCAGGAAAACGTCAGGCCGACACCAACTGCAAGATTCCCAACACCGACCGAAAGATTGATGCGCTGACGGAATTGGTCGGGCAAAAGCGTCAGCGTTGATAACCACAAACGTCATGGTGGACAAAATTCATGGAAATCAAAGATGAATTATTTGATGGGCTAATATGGCAAATTGGAAAGGAAACGACTATACGATTTTGGAAAGATGTATGGCTAGAAGAAGGGAAACTCATTAATCAACTACAACCGAATAACACAATTGATGAGAATGAAAAAGTTGATATGTATATAGGACCAAACAAACAATGGAAAATTGATAAACTAAGCCAAAGACTACCTTCAAGTATTGTTCAAAGGATCCAAAACATAAGGTTACTAGTCGACTTATATGGAGGATCATCTATATATGCTGACAAGTCAGTCGACATGGATATATGGTTCACTACAACAACACTTGACAAAATCACAGGAAACCAATTGAACCAAGAAAGTGACATCGCTTGGATCTGGGAAGTTGAGTGTCTTTCGAAGGTTAGAAATTTCCTTTGGAAGCTTGTCATGAATGGAACATCCACAAGAGTGAGACTAACATAAAAGGAGTTGCAATTCCCCTAACCCTGTGTATACCTTCTGCAACCAGCCTAATGAAGATGCCACACATCTTTTCACAAATTGCAATCACACTTTCCAAGTTGGACAACACAATAACAAATTAATATCATAAGAACTACAAACACATAAAACCAAACAATAACAGACAAATCACAAATGACATTTTTACTCGATTAAACCTAACACAAAAAGTGACTCTAGCAACTCTATGGTGGGGTTTATGGACTATCAGGAACTTGCAAGGTGAGCTTTAAGGAAGACGAATTTACGAATAATAGAAAACAAGAAGCGTATTTGCGACAACTTATGAAATAACTCACTGACTCCAAAACCACCTTTTGGGAAGACAAAAGCACGACAAACACTAAGCCACCGATTAATCCACCCAAGAAAAAAAAGAAAAACATTAAATAGAAAAAAACCCTCAAGTGGGACATTTCAAAATTAATTTCGACGGCTCTAAGATCCAAACAGGTCAAGCAACTACAGGGTTCATGAGTCGGGATTCCAATAGATTGATCATTTCTTATGGGAGCATTCGTTGTGATCGACCCTGCCTCCTCTTTGGCGGTCGAAGCTTTGGCTTTCATTCCGGCTTGATGGCTACAAGAGACCTAGGTCTTCGACATATCTACATTGAAAGAGATAGCCTTACCATCATTAACTCCATCAACGACAAGTGAAAATGCTCGTGGGAGATAGAGATTATCATTACAGACATTTTGCAACTCCTCAAGTTGTTTGAGTGGTCATCTTACATTCATGTCTTTCGTAAAGTCATCTAGGTAGCTGACAAGGTGGCTCAATTACGCCACACGATGGACCACGATGCACGCTCTCCTAGCGCACCTGAAATTCATTTCACTTGTTCGAAAATATGTTATTGGATGATGGGTCAGCATGGGCCTAACACCTTTCAAAACCTTATCTTGTACCCCCAAAAAAATCTAGAACCTTTAAAACTCTCCATTAGTTTTCATACGGGATTACTCGAATCGAGGTGGAGGTGACTGCTTGACAGTTATATATCCCATTAATTAAAGGGATCTGGATGTACTTGTAAGTCATTGAGATGACTATTTCAAATGCGCTCGGGTTTTGCAAAACATTTGAGATGGTCACATACTCTCATATCATTAAAGGGATCTGGATGGCACGTACATCTTGGATTAATTTCAAACCTTACTGAAGTCCGTTGGGACTCGGGGTCGGGGGTCGTGTGCGCATGGCACATCAACCGAGCGAGGTTCCATCCTAAAACCAATTGGCATTAGGTGGGGTAGCCCACTAGGTTATATACTAAGGCTTCTTTGTTCATGTAATCAACGTGGGACTCTTTTGGTCCTCTTCACATTCCTTTCATTCTCAACAAACCTCTTAGAGGAGATATCTTTGTAGAATAGCGGAATTGATGTAAAGTCCTCCTCGAGGGTTTCCATTCATTGATAATCATATATATAGGTTACAAAGGTATTGGGCCTTAATGGGCTTTTGGCCCACTATACAATATTAAGACCTATGTAATCTATCAAACCCCCGCAGTCGAAACTGGAGGGGGTCGTACAGTGAGACTGGAGCGAAAATCAATGAACAACTGTCGAGGTAAACCCTTGGTGAATATATCAGCGTACTGATACGAGGACGGGACATGTAGAACGCGGACATGTCCTATGGCAACCTTGTCCCTGACGAAGTGGAGATCAAGCTCAATATGCTTCGTGCGTTGATGCTGGACCGGGTTGCTAGCTAGATAGACGGCGGAGACGTTGTCAGTGTAGACCAGAGTGGCCTTCATAAGAGGGCAACGGAGCTCAAGCAGGAGATTGCGAAGCCAAGAGCACTCGGAGACAACGTTGGCAACACCTCTGTATTCCGCTTCAGCGCTGGAACGAGACACGACAGACTGACGCTTAGCTGACCATGACACAAGGGTGTCGTTGAGGAAGACACAGTAACCAGACGTGGAACGACGTGTGTCAGGACAACCACCCCAATCCGCATCAGTGTAAGCAACAAGATCAAGCTTAGCGGAAGGAGGGATCGTGGTGCCGAGCTCGAGGGTGTCGCTGATGTACCGAATAATCCGCTTCAAGGCCTGAAAGTGTGGTTCCCTGGGGGCATGCATGAACAAGCAGACCTGCTGAACGGCGTAACTGATGTCAGGCCTGGTGAAAGTGAGATACTGTAGAGCACCAGCGAGGCTCCTGTACAATGTCGGGTCATCAACCAAAGGACCAGAGTGAGCACTGAGCTTGTTGGATGTATCGACAGGGGTGGCGGCTGGATTACAGTTGACCATCTTAGCCCGAGCAACAATCTCGGCAGCATACTTACTCTGTGAGAGAAACAGACCAGAAGCATGACGCTGAACAGCAACTCCCAAGAAGTAGGACAACTCACCCAGATCAGACATGGCGAATTCCGCACTCAACTTCGAAATAATGGACGTCCGAAGAGAATAAGAAGAGGCGGTGAGAATGATGTCGTCGACATATAGTAATAGGAAGGCCATGTCAGAGCCTCTGCGATAGATGAACAGAGACGAATCTGAGCGGCTGCCGATGAAGCCTAAGCGTAGCAGATGTGAAGCAAAGCGCTGGAACCAAGCCCGCGGAGCCTGTTTTAGACCATACAGAGAGCGCTTAAGGAGACAGACGTGCTTGGGACGATCAGCATCAGCAAATCCTGGCGGCTGAAACATGTATACTGTCTCATTCAGATGACCATGAAGAAACGCATTCTTGACATCCAGCTGATGAATTGCCCATTTGCGTGACAGTGCTAAGCTCAACACCACTCGGATAGTGGCAGGCTTGACGACGGGGTTGAAGGTCTCATCACAGTCAATACCTACCTGCTGAGATCGTCCGTTGACCACAAGACGTGCTTTGTAGCGCTCTAACGTCCCATCAGAGCGGAACTTGTGACGGAAGAGCCACATACAACGAATGACATTCGCCTCAGGAGGGCGAGGGACCAGAACCCAAGTACCGTTCTTTGTAAGGGCCCTGTATTCGTCGAGCATAGCCGCCTGCCAATTCGGGTCTTGGAGGGCTGTTTTGTGGGAGGTGGGAATGGGGGAGAGGGAGGTCTGGGTGGAGGCAGAGGGTGATTGGGTGTCGGGACGGATGGGAGCAAGAGAGGCTAAGGACGCGGGCACGCCAGCGGAGGACGTGGGAGCGCCAGGTTGGGGCGCGGGCGCGCCAGCTTGGGACGCGGGCGCGCGTAGGGGAGGGAGGGGCGAGGTTCTTGCGGGGGGCGCCGCAAAGTGGGTTGTGGCGGGCGCAGCAAGCCATGTGGGGCTGGCGCGGGCGCGTTGAACCTGGCTTGGACGCGCCTGGGGACGACGCTGGCCGAGAGAGGGAGGGGGAAGGGTGGCGGTGTCGCTGTGCGAGGGGGTGTCGAGAGCAGGGGCCGGAGAGGCGGCGGGGAGGAGGAAGGTCGGAGGAAGAGGGAGGATCAATTTAGGGTTCCGTTAGGAAGAAAAGGCTGTGATACCATGTAGAATAGCGGAATTGATGTAAAGTCATCCTCGAGGGTTTCATTCATTGATAATCATATATATAGGTTACAAAGGTATTGGGCCTTAATGGGCTTTTGGCCCACTATACAATATTAAGACCTATGTAATTTATCAATCTTGTCCGATCTCATAGCTACACGTGCTAGAATGCATTTTATTCATCACTATTACACTGATTAATGGAATAATTAATTATATGGATTATGGATCATTTGGAGAAGTAAAAATAAAGAGGTGGTGAAGCCTTAAATTGGAGATATAGGGCCCTTAAAAAAGTTGGAGATATGGCCAAGGAGAAAGTGACAAACACCAACTGTACGTACTTCGTTCATCGTCTGTCACCATACAAAAATAGTTTTTATCGTTGGATTTATTCGCAATTTGGCTCACATGCATTCAAGCTTTTTATATTTGTACATTCTTTATCGCCCACACCTCATTGGCATCAATATATGGATTTTTCATACCCAAAAAATGAATACATCGAATTTATTCCTTGGTACGTACTAAACAATAAGTAAAACCTATTTTATATAACAAAATTAAAAATATCCAAAGAAAAGGAAAGACTAGATATCACTTTGACCCCAAGGCAAAGTACCTTGCCCTCCAAAAAATCAGAAAAGTAAAAATTGGAAAATGAAAATTGTAGTTTAAAATAGAATAACGTTCTATCTAGCCATATGATTAGATCGTGAATAGAAAGATGGACAAATATGAAAAATGACTACCTAGAATTGAAATTGTTATTACTTATTAGTGTTTTTGCAATGGTGGGTATGGAGATCTCCGCTTGTCTCTTCCGTCTACTACTTATGACGGAAGTCTTTACTGGTGGTGCTCAGAGCTCGAGATGAAATTTAAAAATTAAGGAAAAGAAAAAGGGCAATATGAATTTTCATTGAAGTTTTCTTTAAAACTAACGTAGTTATCTCTCTCATAAGACGAATCTAGCAAGATGAATGAAAACCCCTCTGAAACTAAACCCTAGTTCCCATCCCGCCGCCACCAACCCTTCGGCCCAAACGCCAATCGTCGAACCTCCGGCCACCGATTTCAATCAGCACAAGTCTCCTTCTTCAACAAAGAGAGCTACAAACAAAAGAGCGAGTCGCTCCCGTAATTCTGAAAAGTATGAAAGAAATCAAAACGCTTCTACAAATCAATATAAACAGAGTGAAGATCTGTTTTTGGGCGGTGGCTCTGGCGGCGTTTGGCCCTCGGTCTGTCGTCGTTTTCAGGCTTCGCGATGGCGGTTCCTGCGGCGGCGCAATGGTGGACAGTTGCTATCGGACGGATCTGTGAGGTTAGGCGTTTGCCGTCTCATCTACCTATACATGAAATACCCCTCAAATCAGGTATCATCTACCCTATCTGGCATTACAGTCACGAATTTTGGCTACAATCGCTTTGTTTTGGCCTACCAGCGCCATACCTACACAATCTATCCTAAAGGATACATGGGTTATACATCGGAAACCCCGAATTTTGGGTGCGAGTCACCCTCACGCTCACAAACTGTAGCTGTACTTTTGGCCGAGGTGCTTACAGTCTATTCTGCCGCTTCTGAGTTACAAATTGGGGAGTCGGAGTACTTATGGCTGTTTTGTGTGTTCATCTACTGCTATAACCAATTGTTTCCTTACCATTTGGCATATATACAATCATGTAATTTCAGGACTTTCGCTTGCTTGCGTTTGGTTGGTTTGATCCCCGGATTGGGGCAGTTTTTGTTCAAGCTTTGGTGCTCTCGGTGCTTGCCATGCTCTCGGGGACTCCTGCTGGCTGCCACTAGCAGGTATCTCAATGGCCTTGCTGTTGTTCGCACTTTGCTCCTTACCAAGAGGTTTACCATTTCAGCAATTAACCTGTCGCTCCAGTCCCATGTAAGTCTTTCTCTTCTTGCAGCTTCACAACTGACCAATGGTTTGGCTTACCAGCTCGATACCCCTCTTCTCTATCAAACACAAATCAATTGGGATCACAATCCTAGAATTTTAATCATTATTTCCCACATACAATGGGTTCAACCTACTGGTTTTTTTCACCTAGGCTTCAACAACTTATTTGGTGACACGGAGCTCACCCCTTCGATTATTGTCGTGTCGCATCTCCATTGGCTTGCTATTGGGTGTGGTGTGTCACCTGCTCGGATCTGCTGTCCGGGATTTGTAGGTGGGTGCCTGGCTCAGCATTATTGGCTCTCTGTCGCCTCTGTTGTGTTGCGATCTCGCCTCATTAGGTTTCTTGCTGACCACATTAAAGTTCTTTACAAGGACTTGCAATTACACAAAACATCTCATAATCCATTTTCGTGTTCAATGAGGTCATGTTTTGTATTTCACTCTGCTGCTTCACAAGTTATTTACATATCGCCTACCTTTGCAAGGGTGTTAGTGTTGCTGTCTCATAGCTGTGTTTTTACCTATATCATTTATATGACTTTCACCCCTCCCGTTTGGCATTTATCTCGCTGTGGTTTCCTCGTGTTTGTGTATTTGGTACTGCTGCGGCCTTTTCTTGTTTGTAGGTTGGGTTGCCGTACGGAGTCGGCTCATGGAGGTTTTGTTTTTGCCTTGTGGCGGCTCGTGTACTTGCCTAGGTGCCAGGGGGTGGCCTTGCTGCTGTCCGTAGTGCCTCAGCTACTGCTGCTTGTTGTTGTGTGCGGTGGCAACACCCTCTCTTCTTCTTTTTCCTGTCTTAACATCAACCTGTACTTTGGAAAGCTTGCTTATCCTTGTCTTTGTATTGAGCTTTCTATGCTGGTTTTCGTCACTGTTATTAATCAAACTCAGTTTCTGTTGGCTTATGCTTGTTTTCATTGCAATGTCTTCTCACCCTGGATTTCTACTATCTATTATTTGCTTTCGATGTACTCTCGCTTGTGTGTTGTTTTATGCAGGTTTGCCTTAGTCCTGATGGTGTGCTTCTGTTGCTGCATTCTTGAAGGCTTGGGGGTTGCCTGTTGTTGCTCTTCTCGGAGCTCTATACTCGCGTTTTCATACACAAATATGAGGAGCTCACTGATCCTGAAGGCTGCCTTGCAGCTGTCGGTTTTCTCTCCACAGTTTTCGACCTTCACCTTTTTTCCCTTGTTATGCTCGGCTTGTGAGCAATCCCTTAAGCCCTCTCTATTTATTTACCAATGTAATCTTAGCCTTGGTTGGGTGTTCTGTGTGTTGTATGTCCCAACTCTTGTAACCGTATTTGCTTATCTTACACTAAGTGCTTCACTCTTGTTTAACTATAATGGTTTTGGGGTTCCCCCCCTTTTTTTCACCAAACTATATATATGGGTCTTACTAGACCGAATCACTCTTCTACAGAGTTTCTTACCAATTCAAGCAAGCCTTCTATTCCATCAATGGCCACTTAAGTTCACAATTGCATTCGTATACAAACTCAACTTTATTTGGATTTTTTATTACAAAATTCGTTTATTAAAGTCGGATACTGACAGGTTTAGATTAGTACAAACAGATCGCCAAAAAAGGTTTTTATGAATATAAGTTCTTGGAATTCCCGAGGTATCTGGAGCCGTAACTTCTGGACAGATGTAGATATCTTCTGCAAAAATAATAATATCAATGTTCTGGCGCTACTGGAAACAAAGACTGACAAGGTTCCTAGCGAGAGCAATATGCGCAAATGCGGATTCACTAATGTTGCTTTTGACCCTGCTATAGGCTTTTCGGGGGGTATCTGCTTGCTTTGGAAAGACATCCCGTCCTCACAGGGTTCTATCGAACTGATCTCGGTTCACCACCGATTCATTCACTTCAATTACTCGAACTATGTCACCCATCGGTGCTTTGCTTTCTTAGTAGTCTATGCCCCACCGAAAGATCGCCGGAAAACGGCTTTCTGGGAAGCTATCTCTCTATACATACAAACACTTCTAATTCCCTTTTGTATAATGGGGGATTTAAACGAAATTAGTACACCAGAGGATAAACTTGGCGGGGTCTACCCTTCGCCTGCACGATTCACGCGTTTAAATGATTTAAAGAATAACCTCTCACTGCTTGAGGTACCATCGTACGGTGGCCAGTTCACTTGGCAACGAAAGTCGAACGATGTTGTTATTTGTCTGGAAAAGCTTGATCGTCTACTAATCCACACGGACATGTTAACCATATTTGACTCGCTTCGTACACAGATTCATCCATTCACAAGATCTGATCATGCACCGATCTCTACAGATTTCCGTCATAATATTCAGCAAAAAAATAGGCCATTTAAATTCGAGATGGCCTGGGCTTCCAGAGCCGATTACAGAAACCTGGTATCGCAAGCCTGGCGATCGGACCCTCAAGGTTCCTTTATGTTCAAACTGGTTCAGAAGGCAAAAGTGCTAAAAAAACTTTCCCAAACCTGGCATAAGAATATTATTCGCAACATCCCCAACCAAATTCAAGTCACTGACCAAAAGCTTCTACTACTACATACTTCGCTTATTAGCAACTATAATACCAAAGATGTTCAAATTCTTAAGCAATTGCTTAATAAGAGAGAACGAATGCTGGACTTTCACCGCCGCTATTGGAGTCAGAGGGCCAAAGTGAAACATGCCAAACTAAATGACTCAAATTCCAGCTATTTCCATAAGATTGCTACTACTAAACGAGGCAGGAAACTAATCAAGTCTATTTTACTTCCTAACGGGGAATCTATGGCTGATTTTCATACCATCCAACAAGAATTTGTAACAGATTTCAAATCTCGTTTTAGGAGGGCTTCAACGACCTATGGCCCTGATATGTTAACAGACTTAGCGGTCATCTCGTCCCTAGTATCTCAAGAAGACAATGCTATGCTCTCAGCTCCTGTGACCAACAACGAAATTAAAGCGGCCGTATTCTCTATGAGCCCAGATAAGGCACCCGGGCCTGATGGCTTTCCAGCTGGTTTCTACCAAAAGTTCTGGCCTATAGTAGGCCCTTCTGTGATTAAGGCTGTTAAGGCTTTCTTCACCAGTGGCAGGCTCCTGCGTCAGATCAACCATACATTCATTACTCTACTACCTAAATGCGATGATCCGATTGTGGTTAACCACTACAGACCCATCAGTTTATGTTCTACGATTTATAAAATTATAGCAAAGGTTATTTCATCAAGGTTAACCAAGATATTTGACAAACTAATACACCCTCTTCAGGGAGCCTTTACAAAAGGGAGATCGATCCAGGATAATATCCTCATTGCTCATGAAGCTTTGCACTCATTTAGGCTAAAGAAAGGCAAAATGGGTATGGTTGCTTTAAAGTTAGATATGGAAAAGGCATACGATCGCATTGAGTGGTCCTTTTTATTCCAAGTATTATCTAAATTTGGGTTTGATGGCCTATTCATCAGCCGAATTAAGGAGTGTGTTTCAACAGTTTCATACTCAGTTCTCGTCAATGATGAACCAACCACAGTAATTGAACCAACTCGAGGTTTAAGACAAGGAGATCCCCTCCCCCCTTTCCTCTTCATTCTAGCTTCTGAGGTTTTAGCACGCACTCTGCACCATCAAGGGATAGTAAACAAGGATCTTGGTATTACTTTCGGGAGGTCGGGTATCAAAATTCCTTTTCTGGCTTTTGCAGATGATATCCTTATCTTCTGTAAAGCATCACAATCTGCTTGCACAACCGTGCTGTCCATTTTAGACAGATACTGTCTGATTTCAGGCCAAAAAGTCAATCTTCACAAGTCAAGCTTTCAAGCTTCCCCTAACACGACATCAACAGCCATATCGAGTACAATTGTTGTGCTTGGTATTCCACATGCAAATAATTTCGACAAATATTTGGGTTGTCCTGTAGTAAATGGCAAGACCAATAGGGACACATTCGCCGATGTGGTTCTTAAGACGAAACAACAACTTACTAAATGGAAAACTTCGAATCTTTCTGCTGAAGGGCGTCGGGTTCTTATCAAAGCTAATCTCAGTGCCAAACCGATTTTTCTTATGCAAGCTTTTTTACTACCTGCGCATATTCTTCATGAGCTAGACAAAGTGTATAGACAATTCTTTTGGAATAAAAACTCTAAAGCGCCCCCGCTTATCAGTTGGGACAAAATTTGCTCAGACACAATGAAAGGTGGCCTTGGGATCCATAAAGCGGAGTCTATGAACATTGCGCTACAAATGAAACTTCTATGGAAACTTATATCTGAACCAGACAACATCTGGGTCCGCGTAGTCTCACAAAAATATCTTAAAGGACATGATATGTTCAGTTACAACAAAAAGGGGTCACTCCTCATGGCAGTGGACTCGGCTAATGTCTATCAGGCCTCAGTTTCTGCCTGCACTTCAGTGGAGTGTCGGAAACGGTCAAACCATAGACTTTTGGTCTCATAACTGGGCCTTCCTAAAACCATTGGATTCCAAAATTCTCACGCCAATTCCAGATACACTTAAAGGGATTATGGTTTCGCACTTCATTAATAATGAACGACAGTGGAATAGGCCATTACTAACCGCCTCTTTAACAAATATTCTCACAAAAGAAGATATCGACCATATCATGGGTATAATTTTACCTAACAATCCCATAACAGATCGTCTGTATTGGGGTCCTAACAAGAATGGCTGGTTTTCAACCAGCTCTACTAACTCATTTTTATCAGAACATGCTGGACTGCCAGATTTCGATTGCGGCTGGATTTGGGCTCTTGACGTGCCCCCCAAAGTTCGTCATTTTCTTTGGAAAATCTCCCGTGATGGCCTTCCGACTAAACTCAGACTACAAAAGTCGCATGTAGCAGTGCCGTCTGGTTGTGCTTTTTGTGGAAACACTAACGAATCGGTTCATCACCTATTTATTCACTGCCCCATGGCTACTAAACTGCTAAAAGCTTTAAGAATTCGCCTTCCGGGTATATAGCTGCAAACGTCGGAATGGGTACGATGTTCCCACTATCTGAGATTAAACGAGCAATTGGAAACAAGAATTTTGCTGATCTAGCCTCAACTTGGTGGTCCTTGTGGTTCTTTAGAAATCAAATAGTTTTTAACCACACGAATAAGGTAACCATTAACGAAATTATTATGTTCTACAATACCAGTACCCATTGCTGGAAACAATCTAAGGTTCTGGAGGATGACCTTTCTGGTTCGGTTTCCTCTGGGCATAGTGCTACTGGCAAACTACACCACCCGGTTCATCAGGATGGTGTTATCCCAAGCAGGTCTTTGCGTCGTTCTGGGAAGTGGGATAAACCCCCTACAAATTGCTATAAGCTTAATTTCGATGGATCGGTTATCCCGGGTGGTTCAGCTTCGTTCGGTTACGTCATCCGTGACTCGGTCGGTGAGGTTGTCGCTCTTGGGCGGTCTGTTTGTACAAATATTTCAGTGGTATATGCCGAAAACCTTGGACTCAAAATGGGAATTCTACGCGCTAAGGCGTTGCGGATTTCAAACCTTCTGATCGAAGGAGACAACTTACTGGTTATTAAAGCTCTATTGGGGGATTGGAAATGCTCATGGACGATCGAGATGCTACAAGCGGATATTATGTCAGATATTTCGTCATTTACTTATGTTGCTATTCGTCATATTTTCAGGGAATCTAATGTTGTGGCCGACTATCTTGCTCGTAGTGCCCATGCATCCCCTGCCGACGTCTGATGTGAGGATGATCCAGAACTGCATGTTCTCGTCCGGAAGGATGCGCTAGGAAGGGCCTCTGCTGCGACAGACCCGACCTAATCTTTATCTAGCGTCAAAAAAAAATAAAAAAAATTTGAAGTTTTCTTTGCACGCTTATTTTATGTGCTTGGTTCTCAAGCTTTGGTGATCCAAAATTGAAAAAGTTAAATGGAAAATGTCATTAAGAATCGAAAAGAATATAAAAACTTTAACCAAATTGATCTAGTTTGTTTGTTTCCGTCCTTTTTGCTCATGGCTCGATTTGCCTAGCTTGGTGTAGTAGTTGGCTATGGTGTCACTGTATTTAGTTCTGGATGAGGATGCAGTCTCGTGTGCCCAGTGGATCAAGAGGATCGTGACAGTATTCGTGACTTCCGAAGATCCTTCATTTAGGTGGGGGGAAGATCGTTGGTTCACACTTCCCCAGGAGACGTCACTTTCCCATATTTCTCCTCATGTCTCCCTAGCAATAAGACGTCGCGCACATAAATGTATTATTCCCCTGTATACTTGTTATTCATTGTTTGCCCCAGAGTCTTCCTCGACTCTGTTCATATGTTGGGTTTTTTTCGTTGTTATGCTCATGATTAGGGTCCAGACCTTTGTATTGTGTTCTAGCCTTCTTTTACCTTTTTTTCACTTGTACCATGACGGTTAATTAGACCATGTGCCGATTATTTCAACCTCTCGATTTTACTTGACATGGGTGTTGTCAGGAATTTCTAATTCTTACCTTGTTCCCCCAAAACTACTTAATTAATATGTTGTAATGCATGCATCGGCCTTAAAAAAAAGGCAAAATTAAACAACTCATGTTTGCATACCATATCTATTTCATTTTTTTATACCTTGATGTTTCATTTCGCGATTTTTTTTTGGGGGGGTTTGATGAAATTATTAAATGATGTAGATAGGGATAGGAATAGGGCAGAGATTCCTCGATCCCTATAGGAAATACTCATCGCAAGAACGAGAATATGGTCTTCACTCCAATCCTCGTTCTGCCGTTGTCCCTAATAGGAACCCCAAGAGCTTTGAAAATTGCAACTCTACAATAATCCAGAATATGAAAATGCTTAAGAAATAGGCACATGAAAGCTAGGATAAAACGAAAAGTATTGGCATGGGTAACCGAAACTCGCAAACAATACACCAACACCGAGAAGAAAAAGAAACTTGAGATGGGAAAATCCATCAGCGGATACATACAAGCTAAACTTTGATGGAAGTCTCACCTCTTATAGAGACTTCTACCAGCTTTATCATTCGGAACCACCTGGGCTTTCCTGTTGCGATCGAAGGCACACTGCTTGGGCCTAAGAACTCCTTAGAGTAAAAAACACTTGTCCAGAGGCTTGGTCAGCTAAAGGCAAATGAGTTAGGCTTTTCCCGTATTATGGTTGAGGGCGGCAAGCAGGGCCGGCCCTGAGATTTTTGGGGCCCGAGGCGGTGTAAAAAAAAGACTTTTAAATATTCATAATTTTTTTAGAAAAAATATTAAACAATGCAAATTATATATATATATATATAACTATTATAAATTTCAGATTTTATTTTTATCACTAAAAGGAAAATTTACGGACATTCTGTAGTATAAAATCTCTCGGTATAACACAGCAAAATGCTACGATTTATAGATTTACCGATATACTTGTTTGCTTTTTTATTACATTTCCTTGCAAGTCCTATTAAAAAAAAAATATGAATTTTTTAGTGAGAAATAAAATTAATTTTTTTTAATATTATAATCTTTCCCATGAATGTAAAACAATATGATTAAACACTTTAAAATATATTATTACTTTACAAATTTATCCAAATAAAATACTATAATCACTTAAATAAATTTATTAAAGTAGTATAAGTTGTTACTTAAAAACTATTCATTTTTGCATGGATAACAAAAATTGAAAGACGGAGACCTTCTTAGACTCTTTATCGTTGACTCGAAATATTGAAAGTGACATCACAAATGAGTTTTTTTATGTATAAATTTTTGTAAATATTTTATTACGTGTAAATATAATAATACATAATACCTTAATTATATACTACGTATAACATAATTTTTTTTTTCCGAGGCCCTACTCGGTAGGGGGCCCTAGGCGACCGCCTCTTGGGCCTACCCCTAGGGCCGGCTCTGGCGGCAAGCCGACAACCTAGTGGTTATACATTCTCTTAATAGTAGTTGGAAGTGCCTTTGGGAGATCGAAGTCCTCCTTTCCGACATCCGTCATTTGCTCCTTCAGTTTGAGGTCGTTTCGATTTCTCATATCTTCGGGAAAATTAACCAGTCTACAAACCGTATTGTTCGCTTGTTCTAGACCTGCACCGTAGCAGATCCACTTTAAGATCCACTTTAGCCGGTTTCAAATTAATACCTACAAAAAAAAAATCAACTTTAGCCGGTTTAACGGGTTGATGACTTTCCCCTGTTTTTTTCCAGTTGGGCTAATCATAACCCATATTTCAAATTGAATTTGGGCTCTAAATGTACAACTCACTAAAAGCCCATTTTCATGTTTACCAAAAAAAAAAAAAAAAAAAAAACCATTTTCATAAGCACACCAAAGTTTAATACAGTACTATTTTTAGCACTAAAAAAAAGTTTAATACTATTTTTTGTGGTTATGATTTTTTTTAATTAAATAATATGAATATTATATGTTGTATATGTGATATATAAAATATTTGCAAAAATTTAGCTTCCAAAAAGAGGCATGGAAGTAACTAGTAAGTTGCGAACCCAGATGCCGTGGTAGTCGGTAACAAGAATAGGAGGTCGTTGGGCGCGGATCAAGATCCTCTCCTAATACTAATTACCTAATATTTACCTAATAAGTTCATCTTAACCGTCCAATTTAAATCAATGGCTAAAATTTATTCTTCGTAATTAAACCCTATTCTTCATAATTAACCCCCTCATACTTCTTCCTTGTGCCGTTGATGGCTGCTCCTACTTTATTGATTTATCGTCATCCTCCCACAGTGATTGCATGCTTTCCTTAATGCTGCTTAGATCTCTCCACTTCCTAGAACCATCAAACTGGAGTGCTCTGTCCACCCAATTCAGATGCCTCGGTGACTGAGGATCCACAATTGTAGCAATCCCGTTGTTCGTATTCGGAGTTTCGACTCGTCTCCATCAAAGTATTTGTCATAACTCATAAGGGCTCTCAAGTAATTAACAATTGAATAGTTGAATATATTAGTGATTCAAACTAGATGATTCAAATAATAAAGTGATCAATTAAGTGTTCAGGCAGACCAAACCAAAGAAATAAAAGGTGTGACTAGTGGGCGGTGTTACTGGTGCTATGGCATGTGCGCCTTCGAGGACGTTGGAAGGAGAGGGGTCCCAATGGCGTGGAAGAGGGCTTCATTGATTGGGGTTTTGATTCAACTTAAGCGGCAGATGATCGATATGAGTAGAAAAAAAAAAAGATGGATTAATGGTTGATTAATTTGAATTGGTAGTGATTTGATCCACCGATGAGATTTGATTCAAGGAAGAAGATTGACTTGAAATAAGATTTAATTAATTTAATTACTTATTCATTCTAATTATCAATCTTAACCATTAATCTATACATAACCTTAATTTAGAAGACTTTGCTTACATGTCAATCTTAGAGGAGTTTTAGGAATATTGACCAATTAATTTTTTTTCCTTCATTTTTTATTTCTCCTTTTCCCTTTTTTTCCATTAATTTTTTTAATCCTCCATTCTCTTTTATTCTTAACATATTTACTAACAATCTATATATAACCTTAATTTAGAAGACTTTGCTTACGTGTCAATCTTAGAGAAGTTTTAGGAATATTGACCAATTAATTTTTTTTCCTTCATTTTTTATTTCTCCTTTTCCCTTTTTTCCATTAATTTTTTTAATCCTCCAATATTCTCTTTTATTCTTAACATATTACTAACAATCTATATCTATATGTATATAAACTCTTAATTTAGAAGAGTTTATGATGACATGTCAAGCTTAGAGCAATTTTAGGATTCTTGACCAATTTTTTTTTCCATTTTTCTTTGATTTTCTTTATTTCTTTTTTTTTTTCTTCTTTTTCCTTTAATTCTCTTTTTGATTTAATTTTACTAACTATTAGGCTTAATTCAAAACATCTATATATAACCTTAATTTAGAAGACTTTGCTTACGTGTCAATCTTAGAGGAGTTTTAGGAATATTGACCAATTATTATTTTTTCCTTCATTTTTTTTTTCTCCTTTTCCCTTTTTTCGATTAATTTTTTTAATCCTCCAATATTCTCTTTTATTCTTAACATATTTACTAACAATCTATATCTATATCTATATAAACTCTTAATTTAGAAGAGTTTATAATGACGTGTCAAGCTTAGAGCAATTTTAGGATTCTTGACCAATTTTTTTTTTTCCATTTTTCTTTGATTTTCCTTATTTCTTATTTTTTTTTCTTCTTTTTCCTTTAATTCTCTTTTTTATTTAATTTTACTAACTATTAGGCTTAATTCAAAACATTGATCTTAGCCTAAATTATAATTTTAGTAGTTTTTTTCTAAAAAAATAATGGGAGTAATTCAAAACATAAAATTAATAATAAGGAAACATAAAATTAATATTAGTAATCTATATCTATATCTGTATATATATCTATATATAGTACTTTAATCGTTTTTTCAACCCATGAGTTTAATTCAAAATATTTAATTATCTGAACTTTTACAATTATGTTATAATGTTAATTTAATATATTAGTAAGATTTTACTTATAAAAAATCGCGCCATGGCGCGGGGATCATACTAGTTTGATTTAAGGGCTAAGATTGATTTATTAGGGCAATATTAGGAAACCTCTCGTTAGGAGAGGATCCACTTCCGTTGGGCGCGATGATATACGTTCAACTTAATTTGTGATGGCTCCCATATTTTGGTTACATAGTAGTTGGATGGAACATCGATTCTTCGATTTCGGGTAGATTATACGAAGATATCCCAAAATTTGAGGCGATGATTCGTAAAGGGTTTAGAACTATGCAAAATATAGATTCGATCCTAGTTGTTCCCCATATTATTTTGGGTTGAGAATAATCTCCCATTTTTAGATTTTAGGGTTCTATTGGGTCAAGTCGTGATAGGGGAATTTATTGTTATTTCTATATAAAAAAAATTAAAAAATAATATAATAATAAAGTACCAGGTCGATCGCATGTAGAATCAAGTATTTCTAAGTAGAGTATATTTATCAATTAGTAGAAAAAGAGTTTGGTGATTAAGTATAAGAAAATAAAATAAGGGAAAACTGATTAAAATACCCCCACATTTGGGGGTATGCTAAAAATATACTCCCTCCGTTCGGCAAAACTTGTCGTTTTAGAGTTTTGTTTTTGTTCGGAAAAACTTTTCATTTTAGATATTTTTGCTTCTACTTTACTAAAATGCCCTTGATTTGATTGATGTGTTGTGAGTTGTAGTTTTTGATAAAGTAAAAAGTGAGTAATACACTACTAGATTAATAGTAAATGCCAATGGTGATAAACCTTGGAACTTCCAAGGATTTTAGGTAAAGTCTTAGAAATTCCAACAGTTTTTCAACCGTGGCTAAAATCGGCCTTGGAAATCTTTCCAAGGGTTATAACCGTGCTAATCTCCAAGGACTTCAACTGTTGGATAGCTACAACCGTTGGAAAGGCCAAACCTGCATCTTTTTACTTACCACCTCTTCATCCGGTAGAGGCCACTTACTTTCCAAGACTATTTCCAAGGGTTAACAATCGTTGGAACTCAATATTGTTTTTTTTAATATTTAAAATAAATTTACAATTTACCATTAGTTATATATTTTAATTTTGTTGCCAACCGCATTGAAATTAAAATTATAAATAATAATAATAATAATTAATAATAATAATAATAATAATAACAATAATAATAATAATAATAATAATAATAATAATAATAATATATTCATATCAATCAAACTATGAAAAACAGAATATTTCATTTTAATTATAAAAGTGTACCAATATGTTCATAATAAAAGCAAAGTGCAACACAACGTGCATAGTCATTAACCGATATACAATCCGAGCGAACAAATACTACAAACTACCAAAATCAAAATTTAATCTAATATAATCTATATATGATCGGAAGAAACCCTACGACCGGGACCGGAAGAAACCCTACGACTGGGACCGGACACATCTGATGTATTGCCCACGGTTCTACCTCTATCAAGACCACCAGTAGCATCGTTGAACCCAGTTGTAGCCCTCCCAAATGAGGTACCAGCACCACTAAACCCACCTCCAAGGCCCTCGTGTGTAGTGGTAGGACCACCAATCCTAGCTGCAGTCCCCCCTAACACAACTCCAACATTGCCAAGCCCAACTGCGGCCCCTCCGAATGTACTTCCAGCACCACCAAACCCACATGCAGCCCCTCCGAATGTACTTCCGGCAGCACCAAACCCACCTGCAGCCCCTCCGAATGTATTTCCAGCAGCACCAAACCCACCTACGACCCCGCTGAATGCACTTCCACCCGCACCAAACCCAACTGCAGCCCCTCCGTATGCACTTCCAGTACCAAATCCCATAGTACCTAATCTAGAGGTTCCATCCATGATGGGGGAAGAGGAGTGCAATTGAATAGGAACTGAAGGAGAAGTAGATACCGGGTTCGCAGAATTCAGCAACGCAACAAATGATCCATCTTGTTGTGGAGGCGGATGCGGATGCGGTGGTGGTGCTACACTTTGAGACGCATGTAGTTGCATAATGACTTGTTGAAGCCTTAGATCATTCTGGTGTTGTTGTTGTGCAAGGAGGTCCTTGAAGTCTTCGGTCATTTTTTTGCGAACATCCTCTTCAACTGATTTCCGAATCTCTTCCATTTGATCAGCAGAAAGGTGATTAGTTGAAGAAGATGACATTCCCTTCACCGCTGGGTTATGGATGTTCTTTGCTGGATTGTACATAGATCCCAGGCCCCAACGTCGATCTTTGTACTGGCCGCCTCCTGCAGCCTCTACCCAAATCTTCTCGAGTTCATGTTCAGGCACGCCTTCGGGGTGCAATTTTTTCAATTCTTCATGCAACTCCTCGAACCGATCCTATAATAATACACAATAATATATATTTATGAGAAAAGTTAAAATAAAGTATTTATAACATTTGGTTATTAATAGATTGATTTTGGTTTGATTCGTGTTTCCAACTAATGTGGAGCTGCACAATTTTTTACCCCTTTTTCGATAGTTGTTTTCCTCTGTGGATACTTAGGTTGTGTAATAGATCTGTCAATCAACACCCTATTTATATGTAAGTTCAGGTGACCTTTAATTAACAGGTGGTCATCAGTTCAAGAGATAAACTACATTCTGAATAATTAAATGCAATTGGGTGGCAGTTAGATGCATTAAACAAGCTTCACCTACTAGCTTTGCCAAGAGGAGCTACTGCCTACTAGCTTGGCAAGTTTCAAGTTGAGAGTGATTCCCTACTGGAAATTTATTTTTACTGAACAAATATACTATCTATTTGTATATATAAAGAAAAAGTCGTTTGAACTACGATACTATGTTTGGAGCAAAAAGCACACAACTATGAGTAACTAAAATTAAATGTGAGAACATATAAAGTGATAATACCAATGCCTTTTTTGGCCTATCGCCGGACCATTCCCTTGTTGATTTCTTTTGATAGGTGACCTCGATTAGTTGTCGGTGAGCCATTGGCTTCTTGTGTTTTAGCTCCTACATGTAAAATGACAATAAATATAAATATTCAATTCCCAAAATACCTTGGATTCAAAGTGATGGAATGTATACTACTTACAAAATCAGCCACAATTTGTACAACGGGTTTGGATCCTCCACAATATATCGCGGTCCCATGGGCGGGCATTGAAGCCCGATTGCGCTTGTTTTGCGCACAAAGCGCCTGATATTTATCATCGTTCTTCGTATTCTTCTCCCATGTTGCCCATCCCTGAGGACTCATAAATTTTGGTTTTCGACCGAATCTCTTTGCATCGCCAATGGCTCGTGACAGATGTTCGGAGCATTTTGTCCTCCAAGTTTTCCAAACATTGGTAGAATCCTCAACATTCCAATAATACCGATTCTGAACAGTAAAACAATAATTAATTCACAATAGAACAAACTATATACGTTGAATTAAGAATTATAAATGTAATTTTGTATCGCAATATACACAATTTACCTTAAACTCCGCAAACCATTCCTCTTTAATCGTCTTAGGAATGGCGCTCCAATTTGTCCACGATCCTTGGTAGTGGGCATGCATGATGGAAGTCGCTTCTTTTAGCACAGTTTTGTGGTTTTTAAAACTACCAATTTACAAATAAAAAGTTAAGAAATATTCAATAGGATTGAGAAAATTAAATTTATACTATAGTAATATATATATATATACACCCAAAGTTGATCAATGTACTAAATACAAGTCCTAATTAAACAACAAGCTCAAGATGAATCATTACAGTGTTCATCCATCCATCCATCATCTGTACAAAAAGAATTAAGTGAATCTTCAAGCAAATATTCAGCCAAAAGAAAAACAACCCGCAAAACAGATAAGCTATATGCTTTTTTCTCCACAGAACACCAAAAACTGGGTGGTCAACAAATAATAAACCTTATAACCAAAATTTCAGATTCAGCCCCAAACTTTGTTGATTTTAATTCACACGTGTCTTGATTTTCGAAAATTTTTACTTCCTAACAAACACATCCAGGTTGATATAATGATTATTAATCTGTAATCTATATAACTTAAAATATAGTGAAATACTATTAGTTGTATTACATATTCTGTGTGGTTGAGTTTATGTTATGGTAAAATGAAGGTCACTTTCATTGAATAATAGTACAACTATAGAAACACACTTCTAGAACACACCCTGTATTATTATACCCTTTTCCAAAAATAATGGCTTCTACTCTGTTCTCAATAATAGTGTGGACCAATTTCATGAAACAATATACTCCCTCCTTTTAATAATATATTGTAGCAGTTGACACACTTGTGAGGAAAGTATTTATTAAACTAGAAAAACAAACACCAATCTTTTGACTAAAATATCCTTGAATTCACTACACATTAACTGCTACACCTGTATCACTGCTTGTTTCTTGTTAATTGGCAGTCATATAAATAACTAATTCCTAAAGACTACACCTGTATCACTGCTTGATATTCTTTCTTAACATTTCTGTCTCCAAGCTAAATGCTATCACCTCACTATTTATATGAATCACAGCATGACCAATTTTAACCTAACAGGTATTCTGTTAAAAAAATATTGTGGGAGACCAGACTTTGCTGCTGTCATAATATTAGAACACTAGGGGTTCCGGGTAACAAGGTTACATGAAACCAAAAAAGTCAGAACAAGGCATGTAAAATCTCAATGGAAAGAAACAATTCCCAGTAATCTCAGAATAGGATTGCAGATAATCGACACAACCGACTTCACCACAAACGAAAACAAAAAATTCAATCCGTAAAGTGGCATGGTTGACGAGGAAGTTTAGGGTTAATTACTTACGTATTTCCTAAAATCTCAATCCTCGGGCGACCATTGTCATCCTTCGTTGTGTCGATGGATGTGTCTATGTCACCACCTAATCTTCGTATACTCTGATCTTCCTCCTCTTCCTCGTCTCCCTTGTCTTGCTCGTCTTGGTCATGTTCAGATGAATCGGAGTCGCTTCGTCGATTTGATGTATCACCTAAGACATATCACTTGTTAATTACCATCCCTTGAATTGGTAAAAACTCACTTAAGAATACAAATTTGAGAACAAATGTTGGCTGGACTGAATAATTTACAAAGAGAATTTGCTTTGCACGTCCTATATAAAGGAAAAAATGAAGTTAATTACCAAATTCCTCCTCAATTGGAGATGTTGTCAGTGGGAGATGTCCAACATAGGTTTGGGGGGCAACTGAAGTACCGTCAACCGAACGGGGCGCATCATTTCCCATCATGGAAGTCCCAACAAGAGGACGTACATCTAGGCGAGCTACGGATGGATCTAAGGCTTCCAAGCTTTCAACCTGTAGTTCCACATGAGCACCCCTGTTGATGTTCTGAATTGACGAAGAAGGAGTCCTGATTTAGACGATCCCCATTTTGTGCGTGCCATCTTTTCCCTACATTCATATTTGGGTTGGATATGATTACGCTAAAGAAAAAAAGTTCAGAGGCACAATCTGTCAGCTTAGCCTTAACAATGAACATGTGATGTTAAAATTTGGCTTTTGCTTTCCGTATCAACATTGGCTTTGTTTTTATCTTATTTAAATATTATTCTTGGACTAGATACTATTGTTTTGTTGACACTTTCTTTGGTTACACTTACACCCATGACACATAAATAATGACACTACCTACAGTTCGACAATGACCCTAACTTACCATATATCCCAAAGCAAACTACTCATTGAATGACCCTACAAGACACTTGAAAGCAACTGCAAAATCGAATTGCATGCAATAAGAAACCGTATGACCAAGATGTTACCTTCTCAATGTGGATCTGAATGTGGATGATGTCAATTACTGCAGATTCCGCCAAGATAAGCGAACTTTTGAACAAGCTTGTTGTGTTCAAGCTTAATGGAGGGCTGGGGACACCAATGATTCCTTGCACATGTTTATTTTAGTTAAAAATTGAAGTTGTGAAAGACTGATTTTACTCATTACGTTGTACAAATCAAAGCGAAACCAAGAGGTTACCTGCTCAAAATTGCGTACTGTAGAACCAAAACCAACAGCGAATTCTGTCACACCGGAGCTCAGGCAGCCATGGCGGATACCGGATCAGAAGAGGCGGTGGTGGTTGAGGCGATTGCGATGAGAAACCGTATGACCTATGAAGATTGAAGAGGTCGGGAGGGAGCAATTCGTGAAAATTTTGAATTAGCTAGGGATTGTGAAGTCTGAATACGGTTTAAGCCTTAAAGGAATTAAGTCGCCTCAATGTGGTTTTTAATTTCTTTTTAATTTTTTTTTTTTTTTCAAGGATCCTCACTTCTCTTTGTTAGAAGTTCCACATGTTTACAGTTTACTTAATACGGAGTACCATATAACTGTGGGTAAATCATACGGAGTATATATTAAAATAATAAAGACATATTTTCCTTTTAAATTTATCCAATCAAGAAAATTATAATTTATAGATGAGTATATATTTGCCATCGTTATGAATGCATAATATATTTATTATTATTATTATTATTATTATTATTATTATTATTATATCCATTAATTATTATGTCTCTTATATGACGTTACTCAATTACATTAAATATCGGTATAATTTACAAGACCTTATCTAATTTCATTACTAATCTATAATAAAGATAAGATTTTCTCGAACTTTTATCCAACAACTCCAATTAATCACTATATAACATTATATAATTCAGAAACGATTTTACCAAATTTAATTTCATTCAATATCAATACGGAGTATTAAAAAACTGTACATGCTAGGTCGAACTAGTTATATAGTATTAGGGTCAAATGTTACCTTTCACCAATCATCATACTCCTCGTCATTCTGTATATGTGATTCATTATCCGACATTGGTTCATTCTCTGAATTAGTCTCGAAACCCAGCCCATCATCTTCCGCATCAGGATCTGACAATTCAGTATCCCCCCTTTCGTCATTCGGTACCTCATCACCCCTTTCCTCATCATCTATCTCAATAAATGCGCCACTGGGATCTCTAAAATTTTCACTAGTTGGTTCATCTATTGTCACCATTGTAGGTAACTCTTCTGCTTGGTATGCGGCTTCCGGCTCCGTCCACTTTTGCTCAATCATGCTTCTTGGTTTTGTTTTACAAGCAGCCCACCAATCGACTCGGTCGCGCTTTGCAGCAGGATACTTTGTATAATACACCTGAATTGCTTGTTGTGCCAATATAAAACAATCATTAGTTTTGTATCGACGTTTGTGATTTACCTCGACCATGTCATATTTTGGATTCACTCGCCGTATGCCAGTCGTGGGGTTAAACCAACGACATTTGAACAACACAACTTCTTTCAATGGGAGGCCAGTGTACTGAAGAGTTATTATCTCTTCAAGTTGACCATAGTAGTCAAGCTCCTCTTCATTATAGCTTGATCCTTTGACCCATACACCACTATTCATTGCCACTTTCCCTTCTTCTCGTTGTAGAGTGTGGAAAGTGTATCCATTTATTTCGTATCCTGAACAGGTACGAATTTCTGCATTCGGGCCCCATGCTAATCTTTTAATGAATTCATCTTGAATGTCATTATGGTTCACCTTCAAATGTTGGCATATAGATGTCATATAAACTAATCATTTGTAACTAGTAACTGAGAATAAAAATTTAGTAATATATTACTTACATAGTCTTTGAACCAAGGCGTGAAATTAGCATCAAGGTCTTTATCAACGTCCCCGCTACTTTGGTCACAAAATATCCTACAAATATGTTATACAATTGATTTAGAATAATGTGGTTTGATATATCGTAGTAGTTTTTGCAAAGGACACAAAAAAGTATGTTGTTTATATACTTACTTCGCATAGGCGTCTACCTCAGGACAATTTAACAAGACATATGTCTCAATTGCATGCATTTCCTTGGGGTTGTCGGATAGCCAGCGGGATTTTGATTTTCCAAAGCCATGCCCAGGATAATTGAATATGGAAAAATGTGGCGTAGTGGATCGAGACGGAGCTTCAGTAGTTGATCGAGGTCTCTTCCGATTTGATGAAATGCGTGGCTCAAAGTAATGCGATGTAAACGTTGAGATTTCTTCAATAATATAGGACGAGCAAATTGAAGCTTCCACCCTTGCTTTATTGCTCACTTTTTTCTTCAAATGGTGTAAGAATCTACAATAAAAACATCAAAAGTACATATATTTAAAACAACAAAAAAAAGTTGCATGTGAAGCATTACCCGTCAATGTCATTGAGAATTAAGTACCTTTCAAATGGATACATCCAACGATATTGTACTGGACCTCCAACCAATGCTTCATACGGGAGATGAATCAACAAATGTTCCATTGAGTCGACAAAAGAAGGCGGGAATATGCTCTCTAGCTTGCACACCAGTACCCGTATTACTTTATCTAATTCTTCCATTTGTGCAATAGTTATAGTCGGCGAACACAAAGATTGAAAAAACTGGCTCAATTCTGTAAGAGGACCCCATACAGACTCAGGCAACAGTTCCTTAAAAGCAATTGGAAGTAACCTCTGCATAAATATATGGCAGTCGTGGCTCTTCATTCCAATCAATCTGCAATCAGCGATTTGAACGCATCTACCGATGTTAGCCGCATATCCATCTGGAAATTTGACCGATTTGATCCAATTACAAACTTCAACTTTCTGAGTCTTTGTGAGGGTGTACACCGCTTTTGGAATTGAGCCGCAATGATCAGCGTCTACTTGCAGTTCCGGTCGACTGCAATATAACTTCAAATCTCTTCTTGATTGTAATGTGTCCTTCGACTTGCCCTTAACATCCATCACAGTGTTGAATACATTATCAAACACATTTTTCTCTATATGCATCACATCAAGATTATGACGAATAAAATGTGTCTTCCAATATGGAAGTTGCCAAAATATACTCTGTTTCGTCCACTTGTGTAATTTTCCATATCCGGGTATCTTTCCCAATGGATCTACCATCACGGTTGGCAAGTCCTTCACTTCATTCCACATCTGATCACCTGTCAATCGTGGCGGAGCTGAATCTTTGACCTCCCGATTTTTATAAAATGCTCTTTTGTTTCTCCTATATGGATGATCTTTTGGCAAAAACTTGCGATGACAATCGAACCATGAACACTTTTTTCCATGAACCAGCCAAAATGCTTTTGTCCCATCCATACAAATTGGACAAGCCATCTTACCAGCCGTGCTCCAACCAGACATCATTCCATAAGCCGGAAAATCATTAATCGTCCATAACAATGCAGCTCTCACGCGAAATGTATCACCCCGAGATATATCAAAAGTTGGCACACCTTCCCGCCACAACAAATTCAGCTCCTCGACCAATGGTTGCATACAGATGTCAAGTAACTTTTTAGGATTATGTGGTCCAGGAACAACCATTGTTAAGAACATATAAGGAGTTTTCAAACACATCGATGGTGGGAGATTATAAGGGGTCACAATGATAGGCCAACATGAATACACTTTTCCTGATTGACCGAATGGAGCAAACCCGTCCGAACATAATGCCAAACGAACATTGCGTGGTTCATTAGCAAATTCGGGATATGTCCTATCAAAATGTTTCCAGCTCTCACTATCAGAAGGGTGACACATCATGTCGTCCTGTGTTTCGTGCTCCTTGTGCCATCTCATATGTGCAGCAGTAGTTGATGACGCAAATAATCTCTGTAACCTGGGTATTAAAGGCAAATATCGCAATTGAGCTCGTGCCACGCGCGTTTTCCCAGATATGGTCTGATATCTATCTTGTTTGCAGAATCGGCAATGGTGTAGCTCAACATCGACTTTCCAATATAGCATGCAACCCCCAGGACAAATATCAATTTTTTCCATAGGCAATCCTAATGACTTCACAATCTTTTTTGTCTGGTAATAATTGGTAGGAAAAATATGATCTTCGGGCATGCAACGTCCTGCCCACTCACAAATCCTATTGTAACAATTTTCAGACAAATTAAAAGTAGATTTGATTCTAAGCAACTCAGTGATAGCAGACAATTGAGTTTCTGTTTCACACCCAGACCACAAAGGCTCATTTGCAGCTTCAAAGGTAGCCCAAAATTTTTTTGATGATCCTATGTCATCGTCGACATTGGTATTGATTTCAGGTTGACGATCTGGAGAGGTAGGATTTCCATGACTTGATGATGAATAATCGTGACTGTGACACTGCTCTGAATTTGGGTTCATATCTGCTGCCCATGGTGGAACAAAATTTGGACCAGCTGCATCGAAAACCATTCTTTGTTGTGGATTTAAAGCATCATAGTCGTTTCGCCTTGGAAAAGTTTGGCCAATTGCAGATGTCAGCACTGGTGGAGTAGACGTGATTCGCGATTCACCATGACAAATCCAACGGTGGTAATTTGCAACGAAACCTCTCCTAAATAAGTGATCTTCTACGACTGATGGGAGGTAATATTCCTTATTACCACAATCATAACAAGGACATCTAATATGATTTTCAGTACTTTGTGCCACAGCGAACTCTAAAAATTTCTGCACCCCATCTAAAAATTCTTTATTCGTTCCAGACCGTCCAGGTAGGTTCTTATTGTACATCCAACTTCGATCATTCATCCTACTATAAACATGAAAAGAAAAGTATAAGATTTGTCTATTCTTTTTTTTAAAATTACTTCAACTTAACTAAAACCAATGTCTTTTTTTTTAACTATTTAGTTTTTATAAAATAAAAATAGTTCTGCGTTATCATGTTTTTTTTTGGAAGAATTTTAATATTATATAGTTTCTACCAAATATAATTGATATAAGTATATTGATTTATTTAAATACAAAACCCGAAGCTGTTATTATATTTTCCTTGCTGGGTTTTTTCAATTTTGTCAATTTTGTTTTTATCAATTTTGTTTTTTGTTTGTAAATAAGGTACGTGGGTTGCCTCGTGTTTTTGGTTAATTTTCCTTGCTGGTTTTTCTTCTTCTTTGTTTTTTAAATATTTTTCTTTATTTACTTATTTCAATTTGTTTTCTTTATCTTTATCTTTATCTTTTTTATTTGAAATTGTTTTTTTGTTCATAAATATGGGGGGTTGGTTTCTATTGTTTTTTTCTTCCGTGTTTTTTGATGGGCTATTTTTTTATTTCTTATCTTTTCCTTTTTTATTTATTTCAAGTTATTTATTTTATTTCCAGTACTTTATATAATATTTAATGTGTATTTACTTTTTTAGTTTGTTTTCAGCAAGTCTAGGTTAGTTTTTTTACCCTGTGTGTTGCGTATTTTTTCAATTTTTATTACCTTTTCTTTGTTTCTTTATTTGAAGGTGTATTTTTATTTGCAACACTTTTGGATATATTTAATATTGACTATTTATTAAATCAACTCATATACCTTGTAATTTATTGACCTTCATTGAATAAACTAATTTTCATTGTTATAAGAGCTAAATTCCTGAAATTAGTAATGAATTGAATTTCCTCATCTTCTTGATTTCATTGAGATAAATAATTAAGGTAACTTTTGATCTAAATTTTTTTTAATACTGTCGATCGAAAGTATTCTTCGCCACAAGTTTTAATTAACTAAAAGGTACATACATAGACTTGTCTATTTTCTCTTACACAAGTTAAATTAGTTTGACACCAAATTCACAAATCATCGAAACATTAAATATTACATTACCAACAAATTAATGGTCGAAAAAAATATTTAACATTGGAACAAAACAAAATGTATATCACGTTTATGTACAATCTTAATCATTTGATGAGATTCAAAATTCATTGTAATGGAGAACAAACTCACCCCATATAAATTCTAAGCTAGAATGAGGAGGTTGAGACAATTACCTGAATCGTTATGATTGCAATCGATCACCAAAGGAAATATATTGACGCTGAACCTTTTTTCACAATCTCCCCGGAGCGGAATCCCACCGAATAGCGTTGAATACAGTGATAAGGGTGTATATATAATGATACTGGAGCTTTGATCACTAGATCGAGATGAATATAATGGTAGTGGATACTTCAATCGTCGGAGTAGAATAAAGCAATCTCAAAACCTTTGATAGCACAGACAAAGCATAAATTGACTTGTAATTATTGGGTGTGTTTTTCTCATTGATTGAACAAATTTGTGCAGGTGGTCACTAACTAATTGACTTATATATATATTTCATTGTTAAATAGCAATTACGTTGTTCTTCCCGTTGGCACCGTTGCAAATTCCAGATTTTGTGCTCGGAATATGGGTCATTAATTTTAAACATATATTTGCAGGAGATTAGATTAGTTTCCAACGGTCAATACCCCCCAAAACAAAAAAAGCACAACAAAGCTACGCGGAACATATCGATCAGACGATTACTTCATCAATTTTTATTTTCTTTTTTATGAATTAAAATGTATGAAAATAAAATGCGAAATCCTCTTCAAAAAACTATATGCGAAATAACAAAATAATAACTAAATGATACTTTGTGTGTTCTAAAAAAAATGATACTTTTGTAATTAATAATTATCATTGTTTTTTTATTTCGATACAATTGATTAAAATATTCAAATATAATAATTACTATGGTAAAAATATTTAAAAAAAAAGATGTCAATACAATTGTTGTACGAAACTATTTCTTCCTACTATGAAATTCATCAGAAATTACATTATATCCAGGATCGGGTAAACAACCTGGGAACCAAATTTTTACGAAACTATTGAGAAATCGTTGTTCCCTTATTATTTTGTGTTGTTCTTTCTCTGACAAATTGTATTTCTTTATATACTCTGGATCGATTTCGACTTCTTCATCTGCGGCATAATTTAAATCGAATGTATGCCCCAGCTCGCCTATTTTTTTTTCTTGTGTCACATTGTCTTCTATAGTTTTCGGATAATTCAGATCAAAATCGTTAACGACCTTCTCATTACGATTTGATGAGCTGCTCCATCCTCCCGGATTGACAACATGCTTTCCCTTATCCATCGGTTACTAAAAGATGCACAATCAAGTATGATATACCTGTGAAAATTTTACCTGCAAAAATGTCCCTCGAAACATCACATTAATACATATAAGAGAAAAATAAAAAAGATACATTTAATACAAATAAACTATACATTATATATAAATCTTACTTTAGTATATGAAATTTAACCATGCATTTGATATAAATCAAGTAAAAATGAAATTATAAATACCTAATGTACGTACGGTGTGCTTGCACCTTCAACTAGCAATATATGGCGTGAGTGAAGAAGAGTAATACGTACCACTTGTAAATTTCTTCGTTGAGAGTCCCTCTGCCATCCATTTATATACACAGGTCATATGCTTAATAAAAAATAATGAGAATAAGTAGATAAAATTATTTAACCACACGACAACAACAACCTCCGGATGGCCAATTCTTCACCTACAACTTTCGGAACTAATTAATGAATTATTTTTAAATTTCATATTAACAACATTTCCAACGATAAATACTATTGGAAAATTTTTCCAATAGTACAAACCCTTGGAAGTGTTCATGATATTAACTCCAACGATATTTACCCTTGGAAATCGGTTTCCAACCCTTTTCACCCTTGGAATATTTTCCAAGGTATTCCACCCTTGGACCATGATGGTTGGAATAGACTACGTTTCTAGTAGTGATAATTGAGGGTAAATTTGTAAAAAAGAAGTGTAATTATTAGTTTTATTAAAAGTTGTGTGTAGAGTTAAAATGACAAGTTTTGCCGAACGGAGGGAGTATCCTAAACTTTCAAATGTAATAAAAATATCCCGACCTTTGAGGGTAGTGGTAATATATTACCACAAGTTTTTTCATTAGTAAAAAATGCTGACAAGACAACCTACGCAAATTTTTTTATAAGAGTTTTTTTTAATAGTGTCCTTAGGAAAAAAAAAAAAAAAAAGTTGGATCGGGTTCATACCCATCGTCTTTTCCTCCCTCGTATTTTCTTTCGTGGACCGTGGTCGCCTCTTGAATTGTCTTCCAAGTCTTCCAGGCAGCTCATGGTTCCTCTTCAATACCAGTTTTCCTCCCTCGTGGTCGACTATCTTGAGTTGTCTCTCTCACATCTTCTTCCTCTTTGATTCGTTCACGGACTTGGGTGGGTAAGTTTTTTTCCCCTTCTTCGTCGTCGTCGTTGTTGTCGTTTTTGTTGTTGGTGGTGGTGGTGGTGGTGGTGTTGCTGCTGTTGTTGTTGCTGAATTTTGACCAGATTAGTTCAATGCCAATCTTCCTTCTTCGTAGTCGACTATCTTGAGTTGTCTCTCTCACGTCTTGTTCCTCTTTGATTCGTTCACAGAGTTGGGTGGGTAAATCCCCCCCCCCCCACCCTCTTTCTTCGTCATCGTCTTCGTCGTTGTTGTTATTGTTGTTGTTGTTGAATTTTGACCAGATTAGTTGCTTGGCTGAATCAATTTCGTTTTTCGGGTTATTTTTGACCCGTGAGAAAACACAGGATAATATATTACCACCACCTTCAAAGGTCGGGATATTTTTATTACATTTGAAAGTTGAGGATATATTTTTACCATACCCCCAAAGGTGGGGGTATTTTAATTATAGTTTTCCCATAAAATAACTACAAACAAGTTAGTTGAGGATTAATAATTAAGAGAATTAGCGCGTGTTCGGCAGCGCATTTCACTAGATTAATTAGATTGTCTCCAAAACACAATCCCCTGAAGTGGTGTTCAGCATAGCATTTAAGTAGATATGGGGATGAGGATTAATGGGATACCAGTAGATCAATTTCGGGCAAAAATGAAATCTCCCCAGGGCAAGATTTAGGAGATTGTGGGGAGATTTCGAAATCATTTCTCCAATATTGCCTCTCGACCACAAAAAAAAAAAAAAATTTGGAGAGAGGCACAAGGGTTTAGAGGAGAGACGTCGCCACGACGATTCACCATTTCCGAAAACCAAGGTAAGCTTCTAAGCAAGGTAAGGCGACTGCAGTGAAGTCCTCCGGCCGACCTCAGAACCCGACCGCATCGAAGACCTCCAGCCTAGGCGTGGCCACGGGTTACGGGTCAACCCGTGACCCGCCGGGTCGTACGGGTCAATGACCCGCCGGGTCCGGGTTGCCGGGTTGGCGGGTGGGGACGGGTAGCGGGTTAGGGTTAGGGTTGGAGAATTCGTGACCCGTGACCCGACGGGTCAACCCGGCGGGTCAACCCGCTTTTTCAAAAATATTTTTTTTTGAAAAATTTATTTTTAATAAAATAAATTTATAATATTATGTAAATTATGTAAATTATTCTTAAAATAACTCACAATAATACATAAACTAATATGCAATGTGCAATGTGAAACAAATAAACCCCATCCTTCTCCTTTTATAGACTTGGAAGTCTTCCTTCATTCCCCTCATTTCCAATGTGGGACAAAGGCTTTGTCCCACATCGAAAATATGGAGTTAGAATGAGAAGACATGGGGCTATATATAATTATATATCATGGTGGTGGATTCATAGACCCAAACCTGAGCAGTACTCGGCCGGCTCGCCTGAACGGTCGAATACAAATCTGACTAAAACTCGAAAATCTAGTATCATGCACAACCCAAACCCGAATTCGAGCCCCATCCATTTTGACCCGATACCCGAATGAACCCGAGCTCGACCCAACCCGTTCTTGACCCGACCCGAACAAGACCTGGCTCATCCTTATAATTAATTTAATTATCTTATTTTTAAATATTCAAATATTGTGAATTACACACAATATTACGAGACCTAATATATCTAAATAAATGATGTTTATTGGTCAATAATTAAGATAAACAAAAATAATTATTATTTTATAATACAACTAAATGTGACCCGACTCGCGACCCAACCCGAAATTCTTTTGACTCGAACTTACCTGATCCGACCCGAACTCGACCGAAGATACAATATACCCGATATATGATCCAACCCAACATATAAACAAACCCGAATGGATATACCGGCCCCGAACTCAACCCGAATAACCTATTGCTTAAAAAAATTACGATACCGTTTCATAATCTCTACTCGAGTAATGGATTGCATATACATTCACCAGCTATGAATTGACAAACCAAAAAATTAAATGGCCGTCTCAAAGTGAAATTCCTAAGCAACTATATATGAATCTCTGCAACCTTAAGAAAAGTAAATAATAATTAATCTCATTTATGGAATATAAATAGCTAACACAACCATATATTATATATGTCTCCTCTAAATTTCAATGCCTAGTTGAATTATTTGTACCCTTTGGTGGACCTAACATCTCCTTCCCCTTGTAAATTAATGTAACTCCACACAACTATATATATATATATATATATATATATATAGAGGGACTTTCCTATGAGGACACCTCTTACGGTGAAACAAGGGGACAAATATGGTGCGTTGGATTTAAAAATATCAATGGCTATTATTAAACTAAAATTCTTATTTAATTAATTAGAAAATAAAACTAAAAAAAACCGCTTGTCTCTCTCTCTCTCATATTTTCGATATCAATATTAACCGCTTCTCATTCTTCATTTTTTTTCAATCTTCTTTTTTAATGGTCAATTATTCATATTTAAAAAACATAGTATTCAAATTTATTATACTATGCATTCGTTTTGTACGGTAAAAATTATAACATCTACAATTTAATACGTACACACACCAGTAAACTTTTTTACGTATTTAAGTGATAATATATTCATATTTAAACTATCGAACAATTTAATATAATTTGATGTTTAATGTTCGATATTTAGTTGCCATCTACCTATTTCTTCACATTTGTCCAACTATCGAACAATTTTTTTATTCTTCAAACCAAATCTTCCTATTTAACGGACAAAAGTTTCAATTTTTATTACTTAAATATTCATTTTTACTAATCGTCGATTGAGGCCCTCATCTCACAACCACTATTGTTTTCCAATATACTTGCTGCCCTACCTATATATTCCATCGTTCTACAAATATTAGAAGCCAAATACGAACAGTTCAAATTTAAGCTAATAAAACCCTAAAACTAAAACACTCTCCCTCAACATTCACATAAACAAAAGTATTCTTTGCAATATATCTATCGGCAAAACACCAGTATATAGCATCAATGGAACTGCAAGTACATATATATAATTCGTAATATCTGGGCAGACTATTGTAAATTTTTTTCGCATTCTTCGTCCTTGCCATTACTGCAGTCTTCACTTTTTTCTCTCCGGTAGCGTCTTTCTTCTCCAACTCTCTAACCTTCAAACAGGTTATTTTCCAAATCCACTAAAAAGATACGGTTATTTATCTTTCTTTTTTTTTCCAATTCTATTTTCAAAATAAACGTGGTTTATCTTTTTCCTATATATCTCACCCTAATTAATTCTATACACCCTCAATTGTAACCGTCAATTCCTCTCCATCTAACGCTCTAGATTTGTCCCCTCGTTACACGGTAAGGGGTGTCCTCACCGGAAAGAGCCCCTATATATATATTATAAACCCATCCATTCCTATTGCAAAACACACTTCCTCTAATTTTGAAAACATATATTTTCCCTCCCTCGAGAAAATGACAAACAACTACAAAAAACCAGCACTTATACTCTCCCTAGTGATCTCACTCCTCTCCTTCCTGATCCGCCTCGCGGCCGTGGCGGCCGCCACACCACCAGTGTCTCCGAACATCACCCAAATCCTCGAGAAGGCCGATGAGTTCAGCAGGTTCATCGGCCTCCTCAAAAGCACCCACGTGGGCGACCGACTCGAAACCCAACTCGACCCGACAAAGAATAACAAGCAAGGGCAAGCAGGGCTGACCATATTCGCCCCGAATGACAACGCCTTCATGGGCCTCAAATCCGGATCTATAAACTCCCTCAGCTATGACCAGGCTGCCAAGCTGGTGCTCTTCCATTGCGTCCCTTCTTTCCTCTCGTTTTCCGCCCTACAAACCGCGGTTAACCCCATTCGTACCGAAGCTGGAGACGTCGGAGCCGGCCAGTTTCCGCTTAACGTCACCGTCTTTGGCACCCAGGTCCGTTGCATATATAAATACAAATAAAGAAATTTAATCAATCACAATTTTGCAATATTGTGCGGTGTTTTGTATTCTGTACATAATTGATTACTACATGTCACCAAAAAAGAAGTAAAATTAATTGGCACAATTTAATAAGCATAAAACCCTAAGAACAAAATTGACGTCTATTTAATTTCAACATTACATTATACTATATCATTATTCCATATAGTTATTAGGATCGCAATCCGCATCGGTAGAATCGTACGATTCTAGAAAGTTTTTTATCTGAATTGTTGGCAAATACTCGTTAGTGTTAGAATCGGGTTAGGATCGTCTAGGATCATAAGATCCTATCCTATGTAGTGCTGATTTAAAGTTTTAATTTGGGTTCAACGGTTAAATCCATGCCCGGATGACCCTTACATTTCCCTCATTAGTGTGAGTTTTGAATTTTTTAAATACTAAGGGTTTAATTTTTTTTCCTCATTCATTACCTCACCTGATAGGCTGATACTGATAGAGAATCAGTCAACCCTGAACCCAAAATTCAATTTCTTCATATAGTTTATGATGAACTTGCATATGATAATTGAATAATTGTATGATTTTTGTCTTTTGGTTATTATTATATTGTAGTATGCAATACGGAGTATTAAGTATGAACGTATTAGTTCATTTATGGATGTTATATATGTGGTCTAGTATGAAAGGTAAATGACATTAATTTGTTGGTAATTTGTTTTACTCGATTGTTTCATTTTTAAATCAAGGTATTTGCATTGTTTGGTATGGCTAATTTGTTTTTTATTATATTAGTATATTTTATTTTACCATTTTACGAGGTCATGTCTCCATCCAATTCTATGATCTAATTGAATTTGAACTTTGAATAATATGATTGAAGGTGAACTTCACAACCGGAGTACGCCGTGAACATGGTAGCGTCTCCAGCACCATATACTCCAACACCACCCAAGGATTGGCCATTTATGAGGTTGATCAGTTGCTCGCCCCCAAGGCGATTTTCCCGGTCTCCCCGTTCCTGGATGTTGCAGCACCAGCCCCAGCTCCTGCTTCGGCACCTGCCGGAGTTGTTCTCCCTCCAGATAGTGCTCCTACAAAGGGAGGCTCAGTCTCGTCCGTCGGTGATGCTGCTAAAAGTGGCGGCGGCGGCGTAGGATCGTCGACCTCGGTCAGGGCTTCCACTAGTGGATGTGGGGGAGCTCCGACTCCAACTATCTTGTATTATTCCTTAGTACTGTTAATTGGGTTTTGGGTGATGGCGGTTTCTTCCTGATTCAATTGCTTGTATTTGAATTCCTCAATTTCATTGATGGGTTGTGTTTTTGTTAATTTCACTGGACACCCAGATTCTGTTCCAGCGGGTTATATTGGGTTAATCCGGTTGGACGCTAGCTTGCTGATTTCGTACATGCTTCCATTTTTGAGTTGGATATATCCATTTTCAATTGTATTCATTTTTTTTTATATCAATCTTCTTCTTTTTTTGGTGATCATTGATTGAATAAGATTTGGTAATAGATGCTTTAATAAGGTTTTATGATAGGCTTTATTTTATGTAAATTTATCCATATTTAAAGAAAAGGAAAATGGTTTTTAAATTGATTGTGAGGATTTTTCTCGACTACTAACTTGGTAAGTAGAAAAGCTTTTAGGTTTTAGAAGAAAGGGGTGATTTTCATCTTCTTGTTTTCTGAGAAACGTTCTGAGTTGATTCCAAACCTCCTTTGGTGAGTGCATTGCACGTGATCGGAGGTGTTTACGCCACAACAGTTTGTGCTTTTTGAGATAAGTTTTCTATTTAGTTTTCAATGTGTTTATGAATTCTTCTATGAATCAATTTGTGGTTTTTACAAACCATTTAGAAGTGATTTTCATCGATGTCCATCTTCTTCTGATTTGGGATGAGTCATGTGGGCGGCTGAGGAATTAACAGGAACTCGGACTCGTAGCCTGATCAGGAAGTCAAAACCCTAGCGCCTAATCTCCAATCATGGCAGAAGTTGAGGCCAATGTGGATCAGTTTTTGGCATGGAGATGGACGGATCTGAGGATTCTGGTCTAGAATCGGAAAAACAGACCTCCGGCTTGTTGGTGCCGTCCTCGCAATCGTATTCCTCAATTGGAGCACCTGTGCCGGCGGCGCTACCGCCTGCGCGATCATCAGAGGGAGACCCTGCTGCACAGTGGCAGGCGGAGATGAATGGACGGGCTACAGAGGCGACGGTAATAGTGGACGAGATGCAAGCGGCGTCGTCCGATTGCACGAGGCTAATTCGCACCTCATCGATCAGCGACCCCGAGGATGTCGGAGACACGAAGAACCGGCGCGAATCGAACAGATCGCCTGGCGTCAGATCCGGAGTCTCGAACGATCTCTCGGAGGTGTCAAATGTCGCTGGCGTTTCCGGCTCTTCTTCTTCATCCTCCTCGCCGTCGTAATCGTTGTCGTCACAGTACAGGATGTCCTCCGCATCGCCTTCGCTGTCTTGTTCCTCCGGCCAATTCCCGCGGCCGATACGGAGGCGGCCGTTTTCGATCCGATGACTCGCTCAAGCTGCTCTTCCGGCGGCAGAAATTGTGTCGGCGGCATACAGATGAAAGCTCTTCGGATACCTACAGCCGGTGAACCTTAAGTGTGACGGAGATGTCGTTCCCGGCGAGTGCCTTGACGGCGATTCACTCACATGAAAGATACAGTCATACAGATGGGCTGCTATGCGGCAGGCTCATGTTCGCTGGGCTTAATTTCGGGCCGAGCCGGGCTAATGGGTAACCTAGAGGCATGGGCTTGGACGGGCTTCGGGTCGCACCTGGCTAGTTTATGAAGGGTGTGGATTTGGGCCTAATTTGCTTGGGCTTACTAATCAATTTCCTTTTCTTTAGCAATTTGGTTCAGCATAAGGCACGTTGACGACAGGGCAAAACCGCAACCGCGAGTCCTCGATGCTTGAATCGGTTAGTCATGGCTAAATTAATTATTTTTGTTTTAATTAATTAAGCATATGTGAAATTGAGAGAAAGCTATGAATATATCAGTATAGGCTCTCAGTTTCGGTTGTTAATACATACTCCCTCCGTAACGCAATAGTTGTCCATTTGGCCACTTTTTCTTGTAACAAAATATTTGTCCATTTGAACCTAATTAATGACAAAATTTTCTAATTTTATCCATTCATCCCATTAATTGTATTTGATTTCCAAGAAATTCTATTAATACTCCAACTTCCCATACTATTCCTTTTTTTTCATTGGTCCATTTTGTTTCCACATTATTTATTTGATAAATTTTTAATTATTCAACTTTCTAATTGAAGCTTTCTTAAGAAGTGTGAAAACCCCCAAATAAACAACTATTGCGTTACGGAGGGAGTATAATTTTGTCCACCATTCATTCCAAATGCTTGAAGTGGAGTACAAAGTGGTGTACTATAACTGATTTAGTCAAAGATGGAACATTAAATGAGAATATTTATGTAGTTGACACATTACATGCATGCATACGATTGAATTTTTTTCAATTGAATTAATGTTCCAATTGTAATCTTTAAGTTTTGTAATTTCGTGATCCGGTATATGCGGAGTGGCCCTGGAATGTCAAAATCGGAAAGCAATTGCTATGGTACTGACTAGAGGCAGGAGATTGGGATGCACAACGCGTTGTGCTGATGAACCGGTCGAGTTGTCACTTCAATCTTACAAAGGACATTTTACTGGGTACATTCTTATCGGCATATTTGGTGAGTTAAGCTAAGTGATCAACATGATCTTTTAAGTTTGAAATTAATTTGGCAACCAATTCTTGCTTTACTTATTAATTTTAACTATACAAAAATGCATATATGTTGATCGGGTTCATGTGCATATGCTTTATTAAACTATGATCATGAATTCATGATATGCCTCTTTCCGTTTGTGCTTGGATATATCCTTATGCATGCATCTATGTGAATGTTGATCGATGACATGATATTAGGACATATATAGGAAGTTGTTTCTTTGAGAGAACTCCATAAATGCTCCTAACCTCTAACTTGGTTGTTGATGATCAAAATATGGTGATGTGTGCATAAATGTTAAACGTGTTAAATACCTTTTAAGCCGGTAATTGAGAGGACTACTAGATTGTTTGAGTTAATTTATTGTTAAACTCTAAAAGCAAGTGTGGTAAACGTGTTATATATATCACGTTAAGCTGATGATCTTTGGATATACCAAGTTGCATGCATTTGCTAAGATCTAAGATGTAGTAGGAAGAATTGTTATTCATAAATACATATGAGCTATAAAACCAACTTGCATAGAACCAAAAATGATTTAGATCCGATAGAGGTAAGAAGTAAGATGTCACAAGAGAAGTTAGACAAAACCCCACATAAGGTGTGGAAATGACTTAGAGTCTATCTAGGGTATATGAGAAATGTGGGGGTGTTTGATTAAAGTGGTTGTACTTTCATTTAATTGAGATGATGTTGGATCTAATATGGTCGATGTTATTCTTGTTGGTTATTATGAGAACAATTGTATTGCTTATGAGCTTATGTGCTTGTATGATATAATTTGTGTGAATATCATGATACTGAGTTTTTAGTGATGTTTATTTAAGTAAATTCATAATAGTATTCATGCCTATGTGCTCATGTCTGCATCTTTATCTTTACTTGATTCAAATGTCGAGCTTGAATCTAGTGAGTCTAGAAGGAGTAATTGAGATATAAGGGAAACGAGATGTGAGCTTAAGTTTGAGACAACTTTGTTGGATGAACTCGTTGATGTGATTGAAAGTGATCTACCTCTTATTTATGTTCTTAAGTTATAGTAGATGAATTTAGAACACTTAAAGAGGTTATGAGTTCAACATATACTAGTTTCTTCCAAAAGATGCTATAGACAATGACTTGGAACATACTATGTGTATCCCTTCTTGGGAATAATCCTTAAGAGTGTATCAAAAATCAATAATTCTTCCTTCCTTGTACAGAGTAGATAATATCATAGAGATATTTGGTAATCGGCAATTGGCATGATGATGGACTTGACGCGGGTAAAAAAATAAAAAATAAATTGCACTTATGGAGTAAAGATAATTAATTTCCTAAACTGAAAAATTGTGGGTATGTTAGTTGGGATTATAAAAAGCAAAACACGGCAGGCAGTCGTTTCCTCTAAAAACAAAAATCAGTAGTCACTTCCTCTAAACAGTCATGGTGAATGAAGATTCTAGTACAGACTCTTGTTCTTTGGATGAGCGCACAAATCCAACCCGTGCGAAGAGATGCGTAGTCTATTTGAAAAGTTTTATTATTTATATCTTTATTATTTTTGGTGGAATTGGAATTGAAATTCATCCTCTCCGTGATTAGTTTAAGCTTTTTAGAGGGAACATTGGCCCTCTACTTCCCCTCAGACACCACCGCTCTCTTCGCACTAGTTGGATTTGTGCGCTCATCCAAAGAATAAGAGTTTGCACTAGAATCTTCATTCACCATGACTGCTTAGAGGAAGTGACTACTGATTTTTTATTTTAGAGGAAACGATTGTCTGTCGTGTTTTGCTTTTTATAATCACAACTAACATACCCACAATTTTTCAGTTTAGGAAATTAATTATCTTTACCTCATAAATGCAATTTATTTTTTTATTTTTTTACCCGCATCAAGTCCATCATCATGCCAATTGTCGATTACCAAATATCTCTATGATATTATCTACTATGTACAAGGAATGAAGGATTTTTGATACACTCTTAGGGATTATTGGTTTTTGATACACTCTTTAGGATTACCAAGTCTCTCTCTTTAATCCTTCATTGAAAGTCAAGCTTTCACCTATCCGACCTTCGGAAAAAGACAATAGCAGATTCTACGAAGGTCTCTACAAGATCAACGCCTTGATCAAGGAATCCGAAAAATAAGAGTTTGCACTAGAATCTTCATTCACTATGACCGCTTAGAGGAAGTGACTACTGGTTTTTGTTTTAGGGAGGACTCGTGATTTATTGATCTAATGAATTAATGAAACGATTGTCTACCGTGTTTTGCTCTTTTATAATCCCAACTAACATACCCACAATTTTTCGATTTAGGAAAGTAATTATCTTTACTTCATAAGTGCAATTTATTTTTTTACCCGTGATTTTTCGATACACTCTTTTTAACCGTGAGTTTCATTAATTCATCCTCCATTGAAAGTCAAACTTTCACATATCCGATCTTCGGGTCTTAACATTTTGGTATTAGCGCCAACCGATTTTAGGGTTTGCTATATCGAATCAATCGTCATCGACAATGGAGGATTCAGCAATGATGGTGTCTTCATCCTTTGCTCAAACGCAAAAAGACAATAGCAGATTCTATGAAGGTCTCTACAAGATCGACGCCTTGATCAAGGAATCCGAAGAACAAGAGTTTGCACTAGAATCTTCATTCACTATGACTGCTTAGAGGAAGTGACTAATGGTTTTTGTTTTTAGGGAGGGCTCGTGATTTATTGATCTAATGAATGAATGAATGAAACGACTGTTTGCCGTGTTTTTCTTTTTTATAATCTCAACTAACATACCCACAATTTTTCAGTTTAGAAACTTAATTACCTTTACTTCATAGGTGCAATTTATTTTTTATTTTTTTACCCTCATTAAGTCCATCACCATGCCAATTGCCGATTACCAAGTATCTCTATGATATTATCTACTCTTTACAAGAAAGGAAGGAAGGATTATTGATTTTTGATACACTCTTTAGGATTATTGGTTTTTGATACAGTCTTTAGGATTACCAAGTTTTCCTCTCTAACCCTCCATTGAAAGTTAATCTTTCACCTATCCGACCTTCAGGTCTTGACAAACCGGTATCAAGGCTAACCAGTTTTCGGGTTCGCAACGTCGAATCAATTGTCGTCGACAATGGAGGATTCAACAATGATGACGTCTTCATCCTTGGCTCAATCACAAAAAAAAAAAGACAATAGCAAATTCTATGAAGGTCTCTACAAGATTGAAGCCTTGATCAAGGAATCACAAAAAAAGACAATAGCAAATTCTATGAAGGTCTCTACAAGATTGAAGCCTTGATCAAGGAATCCGAAGAACAAGAGTTTGCACTAGAATCTTCATTCATTATGAGTGCTTAGAGGAAGTGACTACTATTTATTGTTTTTAGGGAGGACTCATGATTTATTGATCTAATGAATCAATGAAACGGCTGTTTGTCATGGTTTGCTTTTTTATAATCCCAACTAACAAACCCATAGTTTTTTAGTTTAGGAAATTAATTATATTTACTCGATAAGTGCAATTTTTTTTTACCCGCATCAAGTCTATCAACATGCCAATTGCCAATTACCAAGTATCTCTATGATACCATCTACTTCGTACAAGGAAGGATTATTGATTTTTGATACACTCTTTAGGATTATTGATTTTTGATACACTCTTTAGGATTACCAAGTATCTCTCTCTCTAATCCTCCATTGAAATTCAAGCTTTCACCTATCCGACCTTCGGGTCTTGACAAATTGGTATTAGAGCCAACCGGTTTTGGGGTTTGCAATGTAGAATCAATCCTTGTCAACAATGGAGGATTCAACAATGATGGTGTCTTCATCCTTGACTTAGTAGCAAAAAGACAATAGCAAATTCTACGAAGGTCTCCACAAGATCGACGCCTTGATCAAGGAATCCGAAGAACAAGAGTTTGCACTAGAATCTTCATTCACTATGACTGTTTTGAGAAAGTGACTACTGGTTTTTGTTTTTAGGGAGGACTCGTAATTTATTGACATAATGAATGAATGAAACGATTGCCTCCCGTGTTTTGCTTTTTTTATAATCTCAACTAACATACCCCCAATTTTTCAGTTTAGAAAATTAATTATCTTTACTCCATAAGTGCAATTTATTTTTTATTTTTTTACCCGCATTAAGTCCATCACCATGCCAATTGCCGATTACCCAGTATTTCTATGATATTATCTACTCTGTACAAGGAAGGAAGGTTTATTGATTTTTGATATACTCATTAGGATTATTGGTTTTTGATACACTCTTTAGGATTACCAAGTATATCTCTCTAATCCTCCATTGAATGCCTAGCTTTCACCTATCGGACCTTCAGGTCTTGACAACTTGGTATCTCTCTCTAATCCTCCATTGAATGCCAAGCTTTCACCTATCCGACCTTCGGGTCTTGACAACTTGGTATTAGAGCCAGCCGGTTTTGAGGGTTCGCAATGTCGAATCAATCGTCATCGACAATGGAGGATTCAATAATGATGGCGTCTACATCCCTGGGCTCAATCGCAAAAAGACAATAGCATATTCTATAAAGATCTCTACAAGATCAACGCCTTGGTCAAGAAATCCGAAGAACTAGAGTTTGCACTAGAATCTTCATTCACTATGACTGCTTAGAGGAATTGACTACTGGTTTTTGTTTTTAGAGAGGACTCGTGATTTATTGATATAATGAATGAATGAAACGACTCGTGATTTATTGATCTAATGAATGAATGAAACGACGAGCTAGCGTGTCTTGCTTTTTGATAATCCCAACTAACATACCCATAATTTTTCAGTTTAGGAAATTAATTATCTTTACTCCATAAGTGCAATTTTTTTTTTTACCGCATGAAGTCCATCATCATGTCAATTGCCGATTACCAAGTATCTCTATGATATTATCTACTCTGTACAAAAAAGCAAGGATTATTGATTTTTGATACACTCTTTAAGTATTTGATTTTTGATACACTCTTTAGGATTACCAAGTATCTCTCTCTCTAATCCTCCATTGAAAGCCTAGCTTTCACCTATCCGACCATCGGGTCTTGACAAATTGGTATTAGAGCCAACCGGTTTTGGGAATCGCAATGTTGAATCAATCGTCATCAACAATGGAGGATTCAACAATGATGGAATCATCATCCTTGGCTCAGTCGCAAAAAGACAATAGAAAATTCTACGAAGGTCTCTACAAGATCGACACCTTGAACAAGGAATCTGAATAACAAGAGCTTGCACTAGAATCTTCATTCAATATGACTGCTTAGAGGAAGTGACTACTGATTTTTGTTTTTAGGGAGGACTCGTGATTTATTGGTCTAATGAATTAATGAATTAATGAAATGAATGCCGGCCGTGATTTGGTTTTTTTATAATCCCAACTAACATACCAACAATTTTTCGGTTTAGTAAATTAATTATCTTTACTCCATGAGTGCAATTTATTTTTTATTTTTTTACCCACATTAAGTCCATCACCATGCCAATTATCAAGTATCTCTATGAGATTATCTACTCTTTACAAGGAAGGAAGGATTATTGATTTTTTATACATTTCTTAGGATTATTGGTTTTTGATACACTCTTTAGGATTACCATGTCACACTCTCTCTAATCCTCCATTGAAAGTCAAGCTTTCACCTATCCGACCTTCGGGTCTTGACAACTTGGTATTAGAGCCAGCCGGTTTCAGGGTTTGCAATGTCGAATCAATCGTCATCGACAATGGAGGACTCAACAATGATCACGTCTTCATCCTTGGCTCAATCGTAAAAAGACAATAGCATATTCTACGAAGGTCTCTACAAGATCGACACCTTGCTCAAGGAATCCGAAAAACAACAGTTTGCACTGAAATCTTCATTCACCATGACTCTGCTTAGAGGAAGTGACTACTGGTTTTTGTTTTTAGGGATGACTCGTGATTTATTGATCTAATAAATGAATGAATGAATGAAACGACTGTCTGGCGTGTTTTGCTTTTTTATAATCTCAACTAACATACCCATAATTTTTCAGTTTAGGAAATTAATTATCTTTACTCCATAAGTGCATTTTATTTTTTATTTTTTTACCGCATCTAGACATCTAGTCCATCACACTACTAATTGTCGATTACCAAGTATCTCTATGATATTATCTACTTTGTACAAGGAAGAAAGGTTTTTTTATTTTTGATACACTATTTAGGATTATTGATTTTCGATACACTCTTTAGGATTACCAAGTCTCTCTCTCTCATCCTGCATTGAAAGTCAAACTTTCACCTATCCGACTGACAAATTGGTATTAAAGCCAACCAGTTTTGGGGTTTGCAATGTCGAATCAATCGTCATCAACAATGGAGGATTCAACAATGATGGCGTCTTCATCCTTGGCTCAGTCGCAAAAAGACAATAGCAGATCAGATTCTACGAAGGTCTCTACAAGATCGACGCCTTGATCAAGGAATCCGAAGAACAAGAGCTTGCACTAGAATCTTCATTCACTATGACTGCTTAGAGGAAGTGACTACTGGTTTTTGTTTTTAGGGAGGACTCGTAATTTATTGATCTAATGAATGAATGAAATGATTGTCTGTCGTTTTTGCTTTTTTATAATCTCAACTAACATACCCACAATTTTTCGGTTTAGGAAATTAATTATCTTTACTCCATAAGTGCAATTTATTTTTTATTTTATTACCCGCATCAAGTCCATCACCATGCCAATTGTCAATTACCAAGTATCTCTATGATATTATCTACTCTATACAAGGAAGGAAGGATTATTGATTTTTGAAACACTCTTTAGGATTATTGGTTTTTGATACACTCTTTAGAATTACCTAGTATCTCTCTCTCTCTCTCTCTCTCTCTCTCTCTCTCTCTCTCTCTCTCTAATCCTCCATTAAAGTCAAGCTTTAACCAATCCGACCTTCGGGTCTTGATAAAAGTGTATTAGAGCCAACCGATTTTGGGGTTCGCAATGTCGAATCAATCGTCATCGACAATGGAGGATTCAACAATGATGACGACTTCATCCTTGGCTCAATCACAAAAAGACAATAGCAGATTTCATGAAGGTCTCGACAAGATCGACGCCTTGATCAAGAAATCCGAAGAACAAGAGCTTGAACTAGAATCTTCATTCACTATGACTGCTTAGAGGAAGTGACTTCTTGTTTTTTTTAGGAAGGACTCGTGATTTATTGATCTAATGAATGAATTAAACGACTGTTTACCATGTTTTGCTTTTTTATAATTCCAACTAACATACCCACAATTTTTTCAGTTTAGGAAATTAATTATCCTTACTCCATAAGTGCAATTTATTTTTTATTTTTTTACTCATATCAAGTCCATCGCTATGCCTGTTGCCGATTTCCATGTATCTCCATGATATTATCTTATATGTAAAGAAACGAAGGATTATTGATTTTTGATACACTCTTTAGGATTATTGGTTTTTGATACACTTTTTAAGATTACCAAATCTCTCTTTATCTCTCAAATCCTCCAATGAAAATCAAGCTTTCACCTATCCGACCTTGAGTCTTGACAAATTGGTATCAGAGTCAACCGGTTTTCGGGTTTGCATTATCGAATCCATCATAATCGACAATGGAGGATTCATCAATGATGATGTCTTCATCCTTGGATCAATCGCAAAAAGTCAATAACAGATCCTACAAAGGTCTTTACAAGATCGATGCATTGATCAAGGAATTCTGATGGAAGACCTAGAAAAAGTTCGAAGAATTGAAGAAGATAGGGTTTCCATGCAAATCGAATGGTGCGTCCATTACCGAAGCTCTTGTATGGGTTCCCTTGGTACCCCCAACCTTCAAAGATTCACCAAGCAATGCAGATTTGGAGTTCGAATTTCTTCTCGTGAGTTTTCTTGGTGAAGGAACAAATTTTACTTGAGGTCGGGGAGATCGCAACTCCGATCGAAAACAGGAACCAAGAACTCAACTCGAATCCAAAGGTAATTTCAAATACTTTAGCGTTAATTGTTAAAGTTGAATCTGGAGACAAGGATGAAAGGGATGAACTTTGGCCTACAAAGTATGGGAATACTGATGTGACGACAAGGATGGTGTGTGAATTTTTGGTGAATTCGATTTTTTGGTGAATTCAAATACTAGATGTTTGATGAAATATCACAAACAAATTATGGTTTATTTGGGCTATCTATATATTGTGTTGGGACATAGGCAAAATCAAACATTATTGCCTTATGACAAAGGAAAGCAGACATTATTGCCTTGTTACCAAGAGATAGGGTTGTTATCTGAGCCGAACAGCTCGGGCTCGGTTCGAAAAAGCTCGGCTCGGGCTCGCTCGTAGAGGGAAAATGAGCCGAGCTTGAACATAGTTTTAGGCTCGAACCGAGCCCGAGCCGAGCTCAAAAGCTCGGTATACGAAATTACTTAAATACCCCTAGCGTTAAGAGATAGGAGGGAGTGAGAGATTTAGGGTTTCATTTTCGCACTTTCGCTCACAGCTCACTCCGCCGCTTCTCCTCTTCCTGAGTTCCTGCCTAATGGGTTTCTCAGATCTGCTCACTCCGTCACGCGCTCGCTTCTCCTCTTCGGCTCTTTCTGGGCTTCGTTCACTCTATCACTCGGCCATCCTTCCGTGCTCAGCTCAAGCGGCGCCGGTGAACAGTAGCAGCGCCGACGGACTCACATCTGCTTCCTTTCGTCATTCATCTTCGTTGCCTTGAGGAGAAGAGATCGTTGTTGCTTGTTGCCATTGTTGGGTTGTCTAGCTTGTCTTCCTTCCTCAGATATGCCTTCCTTCAGCGGCATAGGTGAGGTTGTGAACGTTGTTCCTCAGATCTGCCTTCCTTCCTCATTCATCTTCTTGTTATAACTTTGTTGGCTTCGTTCCTCGTCCCCTCTTCTGAAATCTGAAATCTGATTGCCGTTCGAATCAATATGTTCTTGTTGCTTCGTACTGAACTTTCATTGCCATTTGATAAATGTGAAATCTAGATGTTCTGTTTCTTTTATTGAATTTCAATGTTCTGTATCTTTTATTGAATTTCAATGTTCATTGCCATTTGAGAAATGATGAAAGGGGATATAAAATTATGGTTTATTAAAATTATCAATTGAACTCTTTTGTTAATTTCAATGAATTCAAGTGAAATGTTATTTTAAAGCCGAGCTCGAACGAGCCGAGCGAGCCCAGATGACGAGCTCGAACGAGCTTGAGCTCGTTCGTTCAGCTTGTTTGAGCCGAAACAAGCCGAGCTCGAGTTTTATCCTAGGCTCGCGAGCCGAGCTTGAGCGCCAAAAAAAGCTCGAATAAATTTTGGGCTCGAGCTCGGCTCGGCTCGATTTCCGTTCGAGCCAAGCTTGAACATGTCAAGCTCGGCTCGTATATCACCCCTACCAAGAGATCATGATGTTGAAGGAATCAAAACCTTCTAAAATTGAAATCTCATATGCATATCAATTGCTTGATGAAATCTGTAGGCATGTCGGGATCACATTCAAATCGTCAACTTTTATTGTTGCAACAATTGGGGAGCACGAGTTTATTGAAGAAAATATGGGTTTTAATCTGGGAATTGATAGCTTGGGTATTGAATGGAGACATCTTAACCCATCAATGAGCATCTTGGTTGTGGGTATTCATTGTTTAGGGCCAACAAAGCAAGCCTTTAGGCTTTATCACGTGGTCTCTTGATAAAAGACTAGATGATGCTAACTTAGTTAATGCACTTGGGATACTGAGTTGTATTTTGGTTTTTGATCCGGGTGGAAAGGGTGCTTGGATTTTGACTCGTGGACATTGTCATAGGGGTAAAGGTCATTTATTGTTTGTAAAGCTAAATGCAGACCAGGGATATACGTGGTGGAAGAAGCAATTTACAACAACTAAAAACACTGCTAGAATCTTAGTCTTGAATGGAATTTTAGGGACAATTCAATTCCTGCAAGATCATATGGCTAGAATTATGGGTGTTGGAACTTGGAAGCATTTCTAGAACAATTCAAAGCTGATAAAATAGAGTTGAAAGTGCTTGGAATTTGCACGAAGCTATGATTTGATACTAGCTCAATTTAGAGATAACAAGGACTAGCGATTTTTTATTGGTTCGTATTGAGGGAATTACGGCTGCTGGTGTTAGTGAGCTGAGGTCCAATTCCATGTTACTGTGCACAAAGTTCAGCTTATGAACGGATGTACACTCTTCTTCCTCCTCTTAAGTCTTACCTTCTCCTTTAATCTCTCTCTCTCTCTCTCTTGAAAGCCAAGCTTTCACCTATCCGACCTTCGGGTCTTGACAATATATATATATATATATATAATGGGTAACTTGTGCACACCCATTAGGGTGTATTTTGTGCACAATTTTGAGCCATTGATCGGGTGTTGATAGATGGCTGAAATTAAAAGAATTTTTTCTTTTTTTTTTAAATAAAAGCATGTGGACCCCACACACAATTGATGGAAACCGGTTATACACTCTCATTAAGCGCGTGTAAGGGAGATTTGCTGGGTAATAAAAACCTAATCCCTCATCTTCTTGTACAGGAGGATCCGAACGATGAAAGCAAGCGGCGGCGCTAGGGCGATAAGGGCAAGAGCGGCAGCGATTTCGGCAACGAAAGCGGCGACGGTTGCAGCGGCGACGGTGATTTGAAGTGGACGACGGAACGATGGTCCGGCCTCATCCTTTCGACCTAGCTTGGTAGCCGGCGGCGAGTGCAGATGGTCTTCGTCTTCATCGATCTCGACCCGTGGAGCCAAACCGAACCCAGTCGAGGCGGAGTCGAGGAGCAATTCAAGCGAGAATGAAGCCCCTGGCAGTCCCGGACATCACCCAGATCTCTCAGGCGAGAAGGTCGTCGACTTCTGAAATTGCAGGTAAGATTTTGGATTTGCAGATCAATTGTTGTTTGTAATTGACGATTGTTAGGTAAACTCCAGATTATGTGTAGCGGCGGTGGTGATGGTCGGTGATTCGAGGCGGAGGAGAATCCAATCCAATCCAGGCGATCTTGAAGGAGGGTTTTGCAGATTCGGCGGCGAGATCCAACACGTACTGGTTCCCTACATCCGATGGGGGCACCTATGGCGGCGAGATCCAACACCGGCAGGCGATCTTGAAGGAGGTGGGGGCGGCGAGATCCAGGAGCAGGACGATGGTGTTCAGACGTGGAATCGACGGGGGCGCCTATGGTGGTTTCGCTTTTGCCTCACAGGAGGATTCCACCGGCTGTGGACTTGGTGGTTGGTCGCGAACCCCAGAAGCCCCCTCCACTGCACAAATTTGGTGGCTTCTTCCTTGCTACTGATATTTCATAGTTTTTGACATTATTTGGGAAAAAACGATAAATCATTCAGAGGAATGTATTGATTTTTAGTCGAATTAAGTCATAATTTTATTAATTATTTATCAATTGTTCAAACGACTATGTCGAATTTTTGTGACTAGTGTTAATGAGTTGGTCAATTATTCGGTGAAATCCTAGTCATTATTCGTCGGTATATGAGTTTTCGGGTTGACGAACAACATAGAAAACATTCATCGCACAAGTATAATTACACGGATAAACATTATTCAGTGAAATGTCAAACAATATTCGGTGAAACATGAAACATTATTCATATAAATTGTAAATATTGTTTAGGGATTTCGGGTTTATTTTATTTGAAATTGATGAACAAAAAAAAAAATATTATTCGGTAGCATGCGACAAATTATTCAGTAGAATTGATAAAATTTGATTTGAGCTGGATAGAAAAAGATAACATAACATTGTTCGGTAGAATGTGAAACATTATTCGGTGGAATTAACTCATTTATCAAAACACCGAAATCATATCCGGAAAAAAAAAAAAAAACGTGTTAGCTTTTTGAAGGTGGGTCCCACCATTTTTTCATTAAAAAAAACAAAACTCTCCAAAAAAAGAAAATGCAAGAATGGGGGTGGGGGTGGGGCCGTGGGGGTAGGTTACACGCACAAAATAAAGAAGTTGGTTTTTTTTGGGCAAGTGGGTCCCACTATATTAAAAAGAAAAATACAAAAATCCATTTAATCCTTGCATTCCATTTTCTCTCCATCAATGACCAGGATTTGTGCACAAAGTACACTATAGGGGGTGTGCACAAGGAAATCACTCCATATATATATATATATATATATATATATATATATATATAGGGAAGCTTTAAAATGTAAAAATTCCTTAACGTGTAAAATATGCTTAACGTGTAAATTTTATTTTTTTAATACAAAACCGGACATTTTGGCGCTGAGGGAACCCGTGCCTTATTTTGGCGCTGACTGGCCATGGCAGTAGGCACATCCGGCCACCTCCGGCGACCTGCGGCCACCAGCGCCTAGCCGCACTCGAGCCCACCCCGGTGCGCACCCCCCGAGCCTTGACTAGGCTTGGTTCGAGCCAACTGCTGCCCAGTCGAGCCCAGTCGAAGCCCCGCGTCGCTTCTTCTCTCATCGGCCTCCCACGCCACCCACGAGCCACCTCCGGCCACCAGCCCCCACCAGCTCGAACCCCCTCCCTCATGCGCAACCCCCGAGACCGGAACCCCCTTGGTTCGTGCCCAGCCGAGCTCACACCGAGCCCAACTCTCCCGACAGCCCCGTTCGACATTTTTGGCTCGATATACCTTCGAAAACCCGATTTTCTCTGTGTTTCAACTCTAATTTGGTATGATTTCTAACCCTAAACCTGTTTATTACAATTATTTAGATTGTTTGAATGATTTAGATTGAGATTGAAAACCTAGGGTTTGATTTAGGAGCGGAATTTGGGGTTTTTTACCAAAAGCAAAATTGATTGAAATTGATGATATGGTTGTGTTGTTGGGTTGATTTTGAGCTAATTTCATGTTCATATCATTGTCAAATTGTTTATGGTTCATGAGCTAATTGGATTTTAGAATTTTATAGTGCGATATGCTTTAGAATTTGGGGCTTTTTTCCAAAAGCCAAATTGATTGAAATTGATGATATGGTTGTGTTGTTGGGTTGATTTGGAGCTAATTTTATGTTTATAGCATTGTCAAATTGTTTGTGAATCATGAGCTAATTGAATTTTAGAATTTTATTGCGATATGCTTTAGAATTTGAGTTTTTTTGCCAACAACCAAATTGACTGAAATTGATGATATGGTTGTGTTGTTGGGTTGATTTGGAGCTAATTTCATGTTTATATCATTGTCAAATTGTTTGTGAATCATGAGCTAATTGAATTTTAGAATTTTATTGCAATATGCTTTAGGTCGATTAAGTTCTTCTATTTGAGCATAAAAATCATAATTTAGCCTATTAGCTCAATTGGTAGAGCAATGTGCGTTTGCACAAAAGATGTGGGTTCAAATCCCACATAGGTTACATAATAGACAAGAGCGCAACAATCGTAAATTGTTAATCATGCACATTATAATCTAAGTTATGCACTTTTTAACCTTAATTATGCACATTTTAATCTTATTTATGCACTTTAATTTTAAAAGCTTATATGTAAAAAAATCGATTTCAAACTTATATCTATCAACCTAAATTATCCGAGAGGTGAACCCAAACTCTCAAAAGTAAAAAAAAAAAACAAAATTAAAAGATCGATTTCAAAAGCACATCTTTTGTCTTATTAATGCACATTATGATCTTACATTTGCACAATTGTATTCTTAATCTGCACAATTGTATCTTACTTTTGCACAATTGTAGTTTAAATTTACACAATTGTATCCTACTTTTGCACACTTGTATTCTAAATTTGCACATTACAATTTTATTTTCACACTTTATGTTCTTATATTTGCACTTTAAAGTTGCACAAATACACTTTACAGTTGCACAAATGTACTTCACAGTTGCACAAATGCACTTCACAGTTCCACAAATGCACTTCACAGTTGCACAAAAGGTATAAAAAACGGGAAAAAGTGCATTTACCCATAAAATTAGACATATTTACCAATTTACCCATAAATTAAACATATTTCAATTGTAAATTTTTATAATTGAAATAGGCACATTTACCTATTTACCCCATAATGAATTATTATGTCTGCACAAAATAAACTTATATTTGCACAATAAGATGTTATATGTGCACAAAAGCAAGTTATACTTGCACAGCAGAAAGTGTTACTACGAAAAAAAATTATGGGCCAAAAAAAATTTAAAAAAAAAAAAAGGTCCGAGAAGGGGGGCAAGGGGGGGCACACGCATGGGCAAGGGGGGCAGATATTCTACTAATGAAATTAGGCCCATTAGCAAATTTTACGCGATAAGCAAATTTTACACGTTAAGGAGTTTTTACATTTGAAGTAAACTCTCTCTATATATATCATTATATTTATTTGAAAGCGCGGATATGTGAAATCAATTTTAAACATATATTAAAACACATTTGTCACTTATATTAGTATACAATTGTATTTAACGATGAGACATTTTTTGACAAATTCGTTTGTCAGCATATAGACTTCGTGTTCAATATAGTTGCATTTATTAGCACATATTTGCTGATAAATCCATTTGTTAGCATAAATATTTGTAGTTATCAACATATGTATTTGTATTTATCAACATATTTCTGTGATCATTTGTCAATACATCACCAATTAATGATAACATGTTATTAGCTTAAAAATTCAACTGATTTCGCATATCAACATATGTGTATGTATGTGTGTGTGCATTCGTTTATCAGTATATATTTCTTTGAAAGCATATGTGAATCCAATGTAGTTGTCAGCATGAATAATTCATTTCTCAACATATTTATTAAATTGTTCTTTTGGCATATTAAGCAGTAGTGTCAACCCACATTGTTACAATTATGTATGAGGGAGAATGGATGATTGTTTATAACATGTTATCATTTATTGGCGATACAACATCAGAGTCTTTGCTAGTGGATGACTCGTTTACATTGGATTCACTTACTATGAGAGTATTTAGTATATTCAACATATATCATTCCATTTTTTTAACTAGAATTCAGCCACTTGCACCCATACAAGAATTTAAAAACATCTTTTTATTGCCAGTTGTGATGACGATATAAAAGAATTAAAGTCATTGAGTAAAGATCGAAGAAGTGAATTTTGTTGTGGAATTGTATGTCATCAAAAGGAAGAAAGTCACAGTCTATCATATATACAACAACTGACATCACCATACCAGAAACTGAAGGCGAAGAAAGTCGAAAGACATTTGAATCTGACGAGTATTTCAAAGATGTATATGTTGCTGAAGACAAGGTAGTTGACAAGACATATATGTCATTGGATTATGAGTATTAATATGGAGATGATGTTGATATCGACGTTGATGATAATGTAGCTGCAAAAGACAACTAATGAATTAGTGTAGAAGAGATGCATTTGTAGCGTGCAGCTACTGAAGAACTTCTTCAATGGCTTTTGATAGGCCTTGAATCGGTTATTTTATACCTATTCAAATTGTTATGTATTCTTGGTGTGACATAAGCTAAAACTAAGCCCATAAGTTTTTCTATGTTGTAATATTATTTGTATTATCTTAGTGGTTTTGGATAAACTCAAAGAAACCTAGTTTCCTTGTAAACTTCTATATAAAGAGCATTTTGGAACGTCAATAAACACATTGATTAGTTCATTCTCTGCGTCTCTATATTCTCTATTTTATAATACGTTATCGACAGGAGTTGCTACAACGAGATAAAAAAAATGGCCCAATGAAATGGAATCTTCAATGGTGTAGAACTATGCCCCATTGACAGTGCCACGTAGGCACGTACTACATACTCACACTATTTTGAAAAATCCAAAGTTTTTCTCAAGCTTGCAACGAGTGGTGAATACTATATATGGAACGAGCAATCTTATAGAAGGCCTTGGAAGAGCCTCTATCTTGTCACCTAACGGAACAATATTACAAATCTAAAATGCTCTATACTCAAGCAAATCACAAACAATAATAAAAAACATTATACGACTATTATAGAAAACATGAAAAGATTTAAAAAGATGATTCTGACTCACATTCCGACCTTTTACCTTGTAGTGCTTAACCTAGCATGCGAAAATTGGTCTTGCGTCCAAATCCAATGAAGGAAGTCAACCATTCAAACAAATAGACGGTTAGTTTGCAAGAACTAACACTTATGCATTTATAGCCAGGGATTTGGATGGTACAATTCTTCACATTGGACATAAAAAGTGTAGGAAAGAAACATCTCTAAAAGCATAAACGTTAGCCTTCAGAGCAGGAATACAATGGCCAATATCAAGACGACTAGAGAATGTCGATTTTGAAAATATATGATGCACTAACAACAATAAAAATCATAAATAACAAATGGTGTTGTTCATACGAAATTGAGATGATCATATTAGACTCCATGCAACATTTACAACTGATTAGAGATAGGAAATCAAGCATATTTACTACTCGGGTAAAATGGTGGCGGATAAGGTTGCACACTCGTTTCCTAGACCAACCCGTAAGGATGCTCTCGCATATCAGGAGCTCTGCTCCGAATTATTACCTTAAAAAAACTAGTGCATATATATAAGAAAATGTTTAAAATGTACAACTGCCCACTTTTGCCCTAGTCCAGATCCTCTGGTCCGCTTGCATGATCCCTCCGATATATCACAAAATTATTTCGGTTATAAATAAATATTGATTTTTTTATATTTTATACCCTTATATTGATATATTTATAAAATTTTATTATATATGAAATTCATGTTTTAAAAATATAGATAATTAAAATATCGATTATTTTAGAAAAATAATTTTTATTATTTTTTAAAATATGAATTTTTATAACAAAATTTTAAAAAATAATCAATATAAGGGTATAGAATCCAAAAAAAAAAAAAACTTTTTTTCAATATTTATTTATACTCAAAATCATTTTATAAAAATATCAATGCTTTTGCGCAATTCAAGCCTATCTATAGTGATCGATATCTACCTATCAATCTATCATTCTTTACAAATCGCAACAGTATACAGCTGTACGTTTTGACTAACTATGTTAGCAAAACGCATCGTACTAGCAGCTCCCTTTGCATTTCTCTCAAACCCGGTTCTCTTTCGCTCTCTTCGCCGAGCAGCAGAAGCAGCGCAACAGGTCGTCTTCGTCTCTCTCTCTTTCTCTGCGATCTCCGTTGCTCCGACCAGCTCCTCCTCCTCCTCTCTCTCTCTCTCTCTCACGCAAACACTCACTCTCTCTCATATCGTACGTCGCGCTCCAGTATATCTTCCTATAAATCGTTTTCCACTGTATTTGGATTTGGTTGACAACAACGCCGCTGGGGACTAGTTTAATCCTGCTAATGGCGGCTTCTGATTCCATGGCCAAATATCCCTGTTTGAGCGATCCCCGACATTAACTTTACCTGGATGTATTGAATAAGGCTCGTAATTTTATATTGCGTTTGTTTTGTTCGACATTTTTTCGCATTGCACTGATCGGATAATAAGATAGAAGGAAGAAGTCGCCTGTGGTAGCCTTTGAAGCTATCTATCTTTTCTCTGGTGAGTGTTCGCGCCCTGCCTTTTTGTTTTCATTTTACTTGATGTTCCTCATGAAAGAAGCCCTAAAAATTGGCCCTTTTTTCTTTTCTTTTCGGATTAGGGTTCTACGTCTGATGTATTGTGGCCTTCATCGATTTTCCGGCTGATTTGATCAATTCGTTATAGCTTTGGTTGATCAATTTGTGTTGGTATTGTGCGAATTCGCGAAGTGGTGCGGGAAACGAAATTGGTATTGACATCGTGAATTGTGTAAATGTGTGAGAATTTGCTAATTGAATTGATTCCTGTGGTATTATGCTAAACTTGTTAGAACTAGGAATAGGATATACAGCGCATTTCCAGATGCAATTTGGTGGGTTTGTATATTTGGAGGGCAGGACGCAGGGTGGAATTGTTTAGTTTTCAACTTAAAATTGCCTTTGTATTACTTTCTCATGGATCATAATATCTACTCCGTATAGAGCATGAGAGTATTACATTGAGGTATTACTATATGGTCTCCATCAAGGAGGAGCATTTTGTCTTTGTTGAGAATGAATTTTAATGGCTGATTGAGATGCCTAACTCAAATTTGTTGTTGTTTGTCATAGGTTTAAAACATGTAATTGCTATTAAAAAAAAAGTAGGACATAAATGGTTGAGTTTAATCAACTAACCTGGGTCTTCTGAATATGTTTTCATTGTACAATATCTAAAGATTTATTATCAAAAATGGTCTCAGCTGTTAAGGATTCATTATGTTTCATGTTGCAATTGGAATTAAACAGCCCTGGTGCAATGTCGACATCAACATCTACAACGCCACATCCAACAGGATTGAAGACACACTTTAAAACCCCAGAGGGACGGTATAAGCTTCAATATGAGAAGACTCATCCTTCTAGTCTCCTGCATTACACTCATGGAAAATCCGTTTCTCAGGTTCTTCTCTCATCAGTCATCACTGTAGCGTTGTATCACTTCCACAGCTATAAGATTTGGTTTTTCTGGGAAGTATTCGTGTTTCTTTTGTTGTTCCTCCCTACTTTTGGCTATTAATATTAATTTGATGTATCGAGTACATATTTGAAATCATAAGCTTATGGCATTCCTGTGTAGGATTAGCTTCTGTTTATGATGTATCATTTGTCTTGTATTTGCTTGGGAGTCTTGGATACTGTTTTCTATATTCTTCAAGCATGAGATATTATTTACTATGCAAAATGTCTGATATTGGCATATTGTGGATGTTTTATCAGGTAACCTTAGCTCATCTGAAGGAAAAGACAACTTCTGCCCCATCATCATCCTCTAGTTCTAGTGCAAGTAGTGGAGTGAGATCTGCTGCAGCTAGATTATTAGGTGCTAGTAATGGAGGTCGTGCACTTAGTTTTGTAGGAGGAAATGGCACTAGCAAAGCTGTAAGTGGGACAAGCAGAACTGCCTCAATAGGAGCTTCAAGTAATGCTAGTGCTTTGCCCACAGCTAACTTTGATGGTAAAGGGACTTATTTAATCTTCAATGTAGGAGACACCATGTATATCAGTGACCTAAACTCGCAGGATAAGGTGCTTGAACTTTGTTTTATTCTAGTTTATTACATTTTATCTTTCAGTCTGGATTTTCATGATAGTCTTTTGAATGCAGGACCCAATAAAATCCATTCATTTTGGAAACACTAATCCTATATGTCATGCATTTGATCCTGAAGCTAAGGACGGCCACGATTTGCTGATAGGAATGGCTTCTGGTGATGGTAATATATCTATCGCCTTGGTCTTGTTCACTTTCTAGTAGCCAAAAGCTTGATATTTTGATCACTTCTCCATTGTAGTATACTCGGTTGCATTGAGGCAGCAATTGCAAGAATTTGGAAAGAAGCTGGTTGGTGCACAGCATTATAACAGGGATGGCACTGTTAATATCAGGTGAAAGTATAGGCCTATGTTTTTTATGCTTATTGCAGTATTACAGTTAAGCAATACAAATTTTATTGTATCTATTGCTAGGATGCCTTCTTGAGGCTTTTCTGTTATTTCTTTTCTGCCTTGGCTTGGCATAACTCTTTTTCATAGATATAACTTTTGAAGTTCTAAACCCTGTGCAGTTTTGTGGATTTTATTTTTTATGTATGATTCCTGGGCCCTTTTCTTCTACTTGAATGATTTTAGCTTAGTGAGGCCTTTTAGATGTTTCAATTTCTTAATTCTTTTCTGTATAAATTATATATAATTGTTTAGCATTATGATGGTTACTCGTTGCTAGTGGGAGTGTATAACCTGTAATTCTTTTTTCAACAGTCGATGTACAAGTGTTGCATGGGTTCCTGAAGGCAATGGTACTTTTGTAGTTGCTCATGCTGATGGAAACTTGTATGTGTATGAGAAGGCAAGCCTCATATCAATAGAATTTTTATTCTTTTTTTGGAGTTTGAGAATTTACATGTGTACCCGCTGAAAAAAATTAAACTGAATGAAGCTATCTTCATCCTTGTCAGGGTAAGGATGGTACTGGTGACTCTTCCTTCCCAGCCGTCAGGGATCAAACCCAATTTTCTGTCACACACGCAAAGTCTAGCAGGGTATATTACTAGCTGGACTTGATTGATAAAGGAAGTACTTAAATTACCTTAATACTTGGAGAAAAAGTTTTTACAAATTGACTGTCCACTGATAGAGAGATAGAAGGGTTTTCTTTTTCTGACAAGATGATTGAAAAAATACATTGACTTGAGTTTTAGAATTTGACGTCATTTGTATATTTACTAAACTGGAGTTTGGAACTGATGTGGATCATCTTCATTTGCTTCTTAGATTGAAACAACCTCCTAATGCCACTGCCAGCTTTATGCTGAACCATACCTGAATCATTTTGTGATTAATTAGTTGGTTTCTTTAAAAATCCGTTTGTATATTTCAGGTGTTAGCATTCATTTTATTGCCATTTCCTTAATCTAAAATAATATGGTGTTTTCTTCACAACTGGAAATATATTGTATTTGGCTATTATTAATTGGTTTGTTATATTGCAGAATCCTTTTGCAAGATGGCATATTTGCCAAGGATCAATAAATAGTATTTCCTTCTCAACTAATGGAACACATTTGGCTACTGTTGGCAGAGATGGTAATGTATTTTTCTTTTTCCCTTGTAATATATGTTTGTGATTGGGGGTTTGTTACATAATCAATTTAATGCACAGGCTATTTGCGAGTCTTTGACTACCAGAAAGAGCAGCTGATTTGTGGTGGAAAAAGTTATTATGGTGCCATTCTTTGCTGTGCTTGGAGGTATGAACGATTAAGAATACCATATATACTCATTTGTATTCTAGAGGATTATTAAGTACCATCTTGAACATTTTTGCACTCTATTTCGTTGTGATAGCATGGATGGCAAGTACATTTTGACTGGTGGTGAAGATGACTTAGTTCAAGTTTGGAGCACGGAAGATCATAAAGTGGTCGCATGGGGTGAAGGGCATAACTCTTGGGTGAGATTTTTGTTGCATGGAGCCATGGAATCATAAACTTTTATTTAGTTGTATTATGCCATTGTTGATTGCTCACGTTCACTTGATATAACTGCGCAGGTCAGTGGAGTTTCCTTTGATCCATTTTGGTCTCCACCTTCATCAGATGGTGAAGGGGAAAATGTGATGTACAGATTTGGCTCTGTAGGTCAGGTAGTTCAGTGATCCCTCATTTAACAATTTTGGACACAGCGTCTTCTGTCATTAACATTTCATGAAAATAATATCATGTCATGCATAGAGGTAAAACTGGGTTGAAAATCACATGCAAATAATTCCTTCAAAAGTCACTTTAGATGTTCAGTTGCCTGTTTTGTACCTTTGAGCAAATTTCTCCATTCATTTGACCCAATACGAAAACTAATATGTGATTTCAGAACACAATATAGTTTCATTTCCCACATCTCATTGTTCTCTGCATTTCAATTCTGTGAAGCAAGATTGTTTAGTATGCCTTCAATGAAGCCACGGTGAGGTGTCAACTACTTGCATAGAAAGATTAAGATTGAGCAGCAGGCATAATGTCTTTGTCAAATTGGATATTTGAGTTTCTTTTGCTAACAATGAGCAGGATACTCAATTGCTTCTATGGGACTTCTCAATGGATGAAATTGTGGTACCACTTCGCCGGTGTCCTCCAGGTGGCTCTCCTACATACAGCACAGCCAGCCAGTCATCTCACTGGGACAATGTCGTTCCCTTGGGCATGCTACAACCTGCACCAAGCATGCGAGATGTTCCCAAGCTCTCCCCACTGGTCGCCCACCGTGCTCATTCTGAGCCCCTCTCCGCGTTGGTTTTCACCCAGGAGTCCATCCTCACTGCATCCAGGGAAGGCCATATAAAGATCTGGATGCGACCAGGCCCTTCAGAAAGTCCGTCAAACAGCAACATGGAAACCTAGCACCGGTGCTAAAGAAAAGCTCTCTCTCGCAGGGACGGTGGGTGGATCCAACTACAAGTGACAGATTGATGGAAGGTTGCATCTGCACATAATTGATTATCGTTTGAAGATGAGGCTGGTATTTATTTTCTACCTACATACCCACAAAAGCTTTGGTGTTTTATACACTGAGATGTGTCGAGATTTTGAAATTGTACATCTTGTACATCTTCAGAGGGTACTTTGCTGTTTCCACCAAAGAGAAGGGATTGTATTTTGGAAGTGAGTATGCACATATAAGAGGACATTTAGATTGAATGGCACTCTATAGGGATTCGCTAACCCTAGGCAAGACCAGAAATAACATAAGAAGTGCTAAAAAAATCAGAAATTTTACCGATGAACACTTTCCTTTTTTTGATCTGACTGATGAACACTTTTCTGATACTGGGCTATGCACTCTCTTAACTGCAATTTAGTTCTGATACGTCACAGGCGTTATTCGTAAGCTTTATTTCTGCAAGGGGCGATATAATGAACAAATTGTTCCTCAGCTGAGACTATTGAGCTTCACAAATGTGCAATACTTGATTCAGGCTCAGTGTAGTCAATTGTTTGCCAAACCTTTTAGGCCTTCAGCATAAATATGTACAGTACTTGGTTAATTGTTACTTACAAATGCAAACCACTGCCTTCCGACGAGTAACAACAGCATATATGAACGAGCTTTGCAAAATTGAGCAAAAATAAAGCTCGTAATCTGCTAATCTGTTGTTTGCATACGTAATCTGCTAATCTGTCGTTTGCATAGCAGCTGTCACAGCTTAGTATCTACCAAAATGGGTGCAAAAGGATCCCAGCACTGCCTTCCTCTTGTCATAAACAAGGTATAAGTTGGTGGGACTTCAACGTAGGTAAGTACTTGATGTCTCTTGCTAGGAGGATTGCAGCCGAGGACACAAGGCCTCAACAAAATTATCATAGTCCGTGCCTTGTAGGGTCATTTCTCCACAGGTTTTCTATTGGCCAAGGCTGTCTCAGCTTTCACTTTCTCCGGTACATAATCTACAGCGCGAAATCAAGTAACAAGAATGAGAAGCATCATATTTTAGGACTGAGCCATGGAAAAAGGACTAAAGAACTTTGGAGCATGATGAGTACCTGAGAGAAAGTCGAACCTGTCCTTTTTGCTGACAACTGTAGCTGAAGAATACAAGGAAATGACGGTAAGCATTTCCGCATTTCATGCAAAAGTACTAACAGGACTAACACCATATGTGTATGCAAAATTGTCGAGCATTGATGGTTTTCAAGCAACAAGCAATTGGCTTGGTTTACCAGCAATATTTAATGCCTTTACAATGCAAGCTAAACATAATCTACATATGAGCTCTTCCTACCACCATGATCACATAACTGATCTTGAAAAAACTTACATAAAGCCATATATCTGATTTTGCTGACATGATGAACACTAAGCTACACTAAACTTCCAATAGGGAAGAGAGATTGTGATAAACTCAATAAAGGTATAAAGTCCTTGGGCTATGCTATTAGATGTGGAATTAACATCACAACAACAATTGTGGATATCAGTAGAAAATATTGAACTGGCTTACCAAGTGTAATTTGAAAATGACTATTGAACAAAAGCTTTACGGAAGATTCAAACAAATTGATTTAAACTTTACAGGAAAGGGATTGTAAGTTTAACAACTTTACAGAAGATTCAAACAAATTGATTTAAACTTCACAGGAAAGGTATTGTAGGTTGCACGCTCTGTTTGAAGTCTTAGAACTAATACAGTCCACTTGAAGAAGGATTATAATCTATGTTGAACAGTCAACAACAAACATTCACTTCTTCCTCAAGAGTGTTTTTCTAGTACTCATCCCTTTCCCCATCATCAGTTAAGCACCATTAACCATCAAGAAATACTAAAATACTCACTGTACCATATGCCAAGCATAAAAGAACAATCAGGGTTTAAGTTCTAGCTAGTCACATACATATGAAAATCAAGTACTTAATTAAGATAGGGAAAGACAACTACAAAGTGATCATGTCAAAACAGAGCACAGATATTGTCCTATATCATTCATCGTCAGTCAAGGAAAGGCTAAAAGTTCACCCATAATTATCTGCATTTAGCATGCATATATGTTTTGCAATCTGTCAAAAGTTACACCTACTTGTCCTTATACCTTTAATTTGAATATGCTAATACACATATACATCATGAGGAGCCTCATAAATGAAAATCTTATCTTAGTCCCATCCCATGGTAGAATCACACATCTACAGTCCCATGGTTGAATCCCTGAAGACACTTAACAAGAAAGGAAATCATCAAACACCAAAATTTAAGCAGAATAACCTCTCTTAACTTTCTTCTGATCTTAAATCTGTATCAAAATGTATTACTAATTTACTAGGATGAAAATGTAATCAGAATAATAATTGAAGGGAATATATATTACATAAGTGGTTGTAGCTGACATAATTCTTGCAATCGTGTGCTGCACAGTCGTAAGAATCTTCACAAAAGATTTCAAGAAACTTCTCCTGCAGGGAAAACAAATGACAAACTCACTAAAATGCAAACTCACTTCCCACTAGAAATTTATCATCTACGCAATTAGCAATAAGGAATTCACTTTCCAGCCACAAAACAAGCAACTGTCTTCAACTCTTCATCTTAACGCAAAAAGAAATATTTATCAAAACCCGCAATAATAATAATGTCCATATTGCATTTATTGCCAAGCAACATATTTCTTAATATGGACCTTTCTTCAATGGTGACAAAAACATCTCATTGTCTAACTCTGCTAGATGGAAAAAAGTCGGAAAATACGTTAACATACAAATAGATAGCAATACCTCAGCAAATATCTCCAAGAAGCCCCAAACATGGAGCCATCCATCATCCATGCCTAAATATTACATTCCAGATGTCCCTTTTTACAAATTTTCCATTTCAAATTTATATATATTAGGAATGTAGTCCGAGTAAAAGTTTAAAACTAGCCTTCCAGTAGTGATGAATTTCGGCAACAAGAAATCACCTTTACACATACCACCATTTCAACATTGATGTGACAGAAGCCATGACAGCAAGTTTTCTATGTTCAATCATGACCCATCTTCTATATTACAGTAGTAAAGAGAAGATGCATAGAGACTAATGAAAAGATTATGAATATAAAAATTCATATAACCACTTTAAAAAACTTCCATAACTCATCACATCCCACCTAGCTAAACAAAATCTGCAAGCCTGTAACTGGGCAAAACGCCTAAAAGTTCCCAATCCTTTTCAGGTTACCCTCCAATTCCACCACTTCAAACAAACAGTCCTCCAAACAAAGCCCATGGTTACCTACTAATAGAACCACTAAGGCAAACAACAGTCTCCATCCTTTCCTCGGAATGTAGTGCAGGCAATATGCAGATACTCTAGCCTCGGGTTAATAGAACTACTAATGCAATATGCACAAATTTTCACAATTAGCATCATAAATCTATGAAACCAATCAATTTCGACGATCAAGTAGTGTAAATGTGTAATGCATACAATTATTATTTAGCAATAACATTGGAATGCAGAGCAGGAAGAGAAACACGGCAACATCAGCAAGAAAACCCTAGGAGAGAGAATATAAAGAGTGACTACTTACAGTGGCTTTGTTGATGAGTAAAATAGCCTCGTGTGTGATGCGGTAATCAGAGCCACTTCTGATGATCCTATCCACCCTACTCACCGGAAACCTGCACCCCGCACTAGCTTCCTCTTTCTCCTCGTAAGTTTCTTTCTTATTCTTCACATTATCTCTCTCTCCTCCGTCCTTTCCTTTCTTCTTCTTCTTCTGTTCCTGTTTCGGTTTCAGTTTCGGCTTCGCCTTCAACACCTCCTCTTTCCGCTGCTTCTTTTGCTTCCCCTGTTGCGACTGTTTCTCTTCCTTGTGCCTTTTTTTCTCCTGCACTCTGCCATTGCAGCTGTCTCCATCGCACATCCCCTTCCGTGTCGCCGTCATTGAAACGCTACTCGAACCACAACCTCCGTTGTCGATCGGCTTGCGAGCGATTTCCCCGTCAATGTCGCCGCTCCCCCCCTGCGACTCCGCGCTTGAAGACGGAACCACAGAAACCTCATCGGCATTCGCATTCTCTTCTCGCAATGCTTGATCTCCATCTTCTACCTCTACTTCTTTCCCTTTCTGTTTTTCGTTCTCTTCATCTCTCTTCTGCACATTGTTGACATTGTTGGATGGATCGCAAGCTTTCTTCCTCCTCGTGAACGTCTTCTGAAAGTGCTTTTCGCCGCTCATCGTCTCTCTCTCTCTCTCTCTGGAATTCGAGGGAGGAAGGAGGGAGGGGGGAGTAAAGGCTGGAGCCTGGAGGTGCACAAGGCGGCAGAGCAAGCCAAACTCTGCGTTTTGACTATTCCGTTTGTATTTTGTATGGTCGTAGACTGTAGAACGTCCGGCCCATTAGATGATGGGCCTAATTGTGATGATTAAAGAAGCTTACGCCCATTTTTTTAAGGCCCATATAGCGCCCGATACTGAAAATATAGCCCAATAGGTACGGTTTATTCTAGATCATGAGAGTTATTGACAATATATGTCAAAATAACTATTAACAAGATATTTTCAGGGTGATAATTTTTACACCCCAAAATTTTACTATGTGCACCACAAAAAGAAAATCTTCCTTTTATTTGTAAATTCTTGCGCCTCTAAAGGCGTAGGGCTAGGACTCAAGAGTAGCAGACCTCTGACTTTTGAGGAGAGGCTCTGTGACTTATGAGGGGTACGTCTATGACTCCCGATGAGTAGAAACTTCACAAACTAACAATATTTTTCCCTTTTAATTAATAATAACAATATTTTTTATATCATATATATTTTTATTTTCTTTCAATTATTATTTAGAATGAAGATAATTGGGTAAAAATATCTAATAACACTTCATAATATATTCATTTCATAATATCTTATCTTAAACGTTTCATAATAACATTATATAATATTCTATCTTAACAAATTCATAATACATTCATTAGCTAAGTTAAATCATGACTTATAAATTTTTAACTCTTGACATTTCATAATATTTTATCTTCAATATTTCATAATATATTCGATACCTAAACATTTCATAATGTATCTTAAACACTTCATAATATAGAATATATATTCATTAGCTAAGTTGAAATTCTCCATATATGTCGTCGAATTTAACGTAGATTCGTGTATGTTTGAATAAATTAATTTATAAATTGGGTATTAGTGCCAAATTTATTTCAATTATACTCCCTCCGATCCAAAATACATGTAGTTTGACTTTTTAACACGTATTTTAAGGAGCTAAAAACTTTATAATATATTAACTGTTTTATAATTATTTTCTTACAATTTAATACTTATTATCAACAAATATTAAGTTGTAAAAAAATAATTTAAAAAAAAATTTAATATTTTATATAGTTTTTAACTTCTTAAAATACGTGTTGGAAAATGAAACGACATATATTTTGGATCGGAGGGAGTAACAAATTAAAAGATCTTGTGTACATTAATATATTTTCCTTTGACTATCATCTTCGAGTTAGTTACCCTGAACAAAATACTAAGAAGTTACACTGAAAAGATATTATAATAACTAATTTTCTTTTAACGTACATAGGTGTGTTAGAAAAAAAAATCTTATTTTATAAAAAGGTATATGGAAAGAATCGAAGGTATGAAAGTATTGAGTTTTCTTATCTAACAATATTTTGTTTTTGAAATATCATTGTTGTTTTTGTTATTATTATTATTTAGGTAAAAAAAAACTATAAATTATAATCATTGTTGTTATTACATGCTCCAAATTTTTGACCCATCAATTGCTGGGTGGGCTCTCCATGAGATAAGATCTGCCCCTGATTGGTAAAGAACTAAGGATATATGCTTTAAAATGGCTTTGTTGGATTATGCATCAATTGAATGGATCAAAATGAATAACACCCAACAAGATAGTATAATTAAATAAGTTAATAGTATAATTAAGTTCAAACGGGTCATTCGGGTCGAGTTCGAGTCGGATCACTTTGGGTCCCGAATAAAAACGGGTTCCGGGTATATCCGACTTGACTCAAATCCGGGTTTGATCGGGTATCGGGTCATTTCATGTCAATTTCGGGTTTGCCAATTTTTTCTTTTTTAAATTAAAAAAATCATGATTTGCTAATTTTGTGATAATTTTAAAATTTTAAAATTAAAGACGTTGTTCAAAAGTTCTAGTGCTTGTAATTATATACCATATCTAATCTAAAATATTTGTTTTTTATTATTTCTCATAATTTTTAACAAAATGTAATAATATATAAAATATCAAAATTTCAAATAATTTTTTAAAAACAATTTCATGCAATCGGGTCAAAATTACCGGGTCAACCGGGTCATTGGGTCGAAAGTCGAAACCCATATTACCCAGAAAATTTCCGGGTTTTCGGGTTCGGGTCAAAAAAAAATTCGGGTCAAAATTTCCGGGTTCCGGGTCGGAAAATAATAATATAAGTATAATATAATATATATTAAATAATAAATTATTGATAAAAATAATATAATTATAAGTATAAATATAATGTAATATAATAATAATAATAATAAAATAATCATAATAATCATCATCATCATCATAATAATAATAATAATAATAATAATAATAATAATAATAATAATAATAATAATAATAATAATTGATGATGCCCGAAATATAAATAATATTATTCTCAAATATCATGAATAAATAAGGTTCCCCGCTATATAAATAGAACCTTGTAAACATGAAAGATGGGCGAGTACGAGTCAGGATAAGGACTCAAGACGTCCGCGGACGATGTACCATCCACGACTCCCACATGCATGCTGGACACACGGCATCCATGCCCCCATCACACATGGCGTGAGATGCTTGACATGTGGCAATGGGTGGCATGCATGTAGAAATACTTGCACTATAAGAGGAGGTCGAGGCCTCATTATCAAAGGTCGGTTCCCATTATATTCCTAGGGGCATAGGACGGGAATAAGGGGCTTTACGAGCCAATATGAGCGGGTTCGTCTCGACTCAGAAAGGAGCCGACGTTTGATGAGATCATCGCCCGAAAAGAGAAACGAGCCGAGCACTAGGTCCGGCGGCACAGGTCGAGGCCCCCCTTTAGGATAGATAATAGGTAGAAGGGGGCTTAGGTAAGACCGCCGACCAACGGAAAATCAACACGCGGATCACCTCCCCCACGGGCACGTGGAAGGAGGTTCACTTTTCAAATGTGGTTTCATCATTGGCGCCGTCTGTGGGAAATCCTCACGCTAAGAGGTAATATTTCGAGGTAAGTAATCCGTTTATCTTACTTTGATAAAGGTTCTAGAATTACATAAGATTCTTCGGTCGAACAAACTGATAGCCTGAGCACTGCGCTAATCTTTTGTGATAAAGTGACATTTGCATAGAAATAGGATGTGAGTGTATTTCTACGGGGAAAAGAAAAAGACCTTGAATTTAGGCTGCTATGGCTCATTCAAAGTTAAAATTAGCAAATAGGGGCTAAGCATATGAAATATGCATGCTCTTTTTTGAATCATATAGGCTACTGCGGTACTGTCATAGATGATGGTGTTGTCGATATATGCATTCTAGATTGAGAAGGCAGCTAGTTGAAGGGTATTAGAATATATAATTTGCATCTTTATCGTTGTATGAATATATGCCCGTACTGTAGTAGCACCACGGCAGTCATCCGCGGCGGAGGGATATCATTGGCAGGAATCAGACACTCTGCCCGCATCCAATCCAGGACAACCGCGAAACAAGGGCGCAAACACCTTTCACCTCAAATTCCGTCCGCGACCGCTTTATCCATGCGGCTTACGAGCACCTTTCACCTTAAATTCCATCCGCGGAGGAAATCTTGAGTCTCACAGGTGGCTATGGGGCAGTAAAATGATTAACGGAGATGCCCCAAATCGAGGTTTTAATCACAAAGCAACATCTCGAAGTCCCAGGACGCCGGAGCTTGCTCCGTGTCGGACATCCGGTGGACGCATTGAGCTTCCGGACTATACTCGAAGTCCCAGGATGCTGGAGCTTGCTCCAGGTCGGGCATCCGGTGGACGCATTGAGCTCCCGGACTATACTCGAAGTCCCAGGACGCTGGAGCTTGCTCCAGGTCGGGCATCCGGTGGACGCATTGAGCTCCCGGACTATACTCGAAGTCCCAAGACGCTGGAGCTTGCTCCGCGTCGGATCTCTGGTAGACGCATTGAGCTCCCAAATCGACACTTCGTCCCGAGACGCTGGAGCTTGCTCCGCGTCGGATCTCTGGTGGACGCATTGAGCTCCCAGATCGACACTTCGTCCCGAGACGCTGGAGCTTGCTCCGTGTCGGATCTCTGGTGGACGCATTGAGCTCCCAGATCGACACTTCGTCCCGAGACGCTGGAGCTTGCTCCGCGTCGGATCTCTGGTGGACGCATTGAGCTCCCAGATCGACACTTCGTCCCGAGATGCTGGAGCTTGCTCCGCGTCAGATCTCTGGTGGACGCATTGAGCTCCCAGATCGACACTTCGTCCCGAGACGCTGGAGCTTGCTCCGCGTCGGATCTCTGTTGGACGCATTGAGCTCCCAGATCGACACTTCGTCCCGAGACGCTGGAGCTTGCTCCGCGTCGGATCTCTGGTGGACGCATTGAGCTCCCAGATCGACACTTCGTCCCGAGACGCTGGAGCTTGCTCCGCGTCGGATCTCTGGTGGACGCATTGAGCTCCAGATCGACACTTCGTCCCGAAACGCTGGAGCTTGCTCCGCGTCGGATCTCTGGTGGACGCATTGAGCTCCAAGATCGACGCTGGAGCTTGCTCCACCACGTAAATTCATGAATTCGAAGTACCAATTCTTGAACAATGAACACCTAGAAATCAGCTTGACATAACCTAATGAGGTTCATTGGTTTTGCGACCCAGAGTCCATGGCGTACTTTAGGTTGAAGCTACTGCAAGATAACAAACTTTGAGGACGTAAATCAAACCGCGTATTTCCGAAACCCCAACAACGATGGGTTGGGACTGCCAATCAATTGGTGTAAAAATGTGTCCTTGCAGTCTAGACTTGTCCCTCTTCGCTCCCAAGCAAGCAACAACTTCTCCGACCGGCTGGCCACTTTAAACAAGGTTGAGAAATCATTCTGTCGCTAGCAGCTTTGAGCCTGAGGCTTTCCGGGGTTTATGATAAGCCCGGAACCAAGCACACAAATAGCAACTAGAGAGGGGTTATTGAACTTATCTCAAAAAGAACACAAGCCGAAGAATATAGACTGTCTCGGACCCTAAAGAGGATAGGTTAATTCCAATTTCACGAAGATGATGAGCAAAACGGAGGCTCTGAATAAGAATTCATTGAAATCCCGAAAACATTGGCCGAGTCTATTTTCATAACAAATATATTGAATACAAGGGTGAATCCACCTGGATAATGCAATGTCAAACTAAGTGGCCATCAATACTCATAACAGAAATAAACTCAAAGCTCGCGGAGATAACCCAATTTTATGCAGCATTTTCGCCTTAGCCTGCCTGCAGGAACAGCTTGGTCTACTCTGCTGCTGCTAACGAATATAATGGGACGAATTCTCCACTCCCGAGACTGGTATAAATAAAAATCGTCGGTCGACGACCACACATCTCGATCCGACGACAAATAACCTTCGCGAGGGAGTTGACCCACAACTATAGAATGTTGTCATGAAGAATGCAGTCTGTCATCCTCATGAACAATAATTTCTATGAAGAGAGTCTGTGATCGCGATGTCACCAGGCAAGATCGCCCGCGGATAGACAGGACATCGACCCACCAGGAGTCCGTAATCTTGATGTCGCCAAGCTGTACCGTCCGCGGAGCACCCCGTATCCGCGACGTCTTTTTGGCTAAAATAGGACGACGCTTGAAATCTCATCGATTCATACCTCTCCTCGATGTGTCGATTTGTGATGATGTAGGCATGAAACTTCCCAAAATCTCATATCTTATTCGAGGGAGAATCTCGACGACTCATAGGGTAGAGGTTAGCATACAGCGAGATGCATCGCCCTTCAAGAAGAATTGTTTGCAAAATGGAGGGGTTCGTAGACGACAGGGATCGAACCGTCCGAACCATTAGGCGTTCTGATCAAAGTCTGCCATTCAATCGCACGTGGATAAGGAGTGTAGAGTCACCTTCACTGGTCGCTTGGGCTCTCCGAACAATTGGGTGTTCTAATCAAGATTGATGCCAGTCGGTCATACGCGAACAAAAAGCGTCGAGTCACCTTCACGAAGGATTAAATAATTTTTCTCCTCTACCCTATCACGAAGGATACGTCCGCGGACGAGAGGGAAGTTAATATTATGAGGTGCAATCACAACAACCTGTATGGCCTGGCTAGTAGTATGTAAAAACCTTCTTCCGAGAGGCCCCAGGTTCGAGTCTTTTTGCAAATGGTGTCCTTTTCATCTTATACTATATACATATACTCTAAAGGCTATATAGTGTTGAGGGTGATCAGGAAAGTACGGATGCTACATTATCTCTTCATAGCTCAGCTTCTCTGGCACACAAAGATCTATACGTAACATGGTTTGGACTGTTGTGCGATAATCAAGCATCCAGTTTCTACCAGGGAAGGTAAGTCCCACGCACGAAAAATAGACGTATAGCCACACCTCTTTTATTTTTCGAGGGACGTCTACATTTCGAATACACGTCGAAGAGGTATTGTCTAGACCTCATTCTACAATTTGACGCACTTTAGCTAATTTTCATGGCTAAAGCATGAACAAACCAAAGTCGTCGGCCACATACACGCGTCTGGTTACCCGTTGTATGTCCTAACGATTGAATTTATTCAATTGTGTTATAAGCACCTAGCTTAGATCTCGGATGATGGTGGGAGCAAATAATTAATTTAATAAAACATGATGTTCATGACGTTTGGCGATTGTTCATATCCTTTAATGGGCTGTCTATGCATCGTTAAGAAGCACTAGCAGCTGATGATGCATGGACATAACACGGTTCGAACACGATCATATAAGCTGGAACGCGACTAAATCCAACAACCTGATGACTTCGAGAGTTCGGCGCAGATAGCCCTTCGCAACGGGCCGGGCCGAATCCTGTTAAAACGCAAGTACGTTCGGATGCTCGCGGACGACGGATCGTAAATACTGGTCCTGGTTTCAAAGAGGGCACTCTTCTTTTGGCCTTCCTGCGATGCACACTCCGACGTGTTCAAACAATCCAGCAAGGTTGAGGCCATGAATCTGGCGTTCACGCCCACCTTGCTCCGCGGTGCTAAGAACGAAAGTAACGGTGTCCATGAATCACTGTCATCTTTGATGTCGACACTAAAGAACGACCCTGTTGTTAATGGATTTCACACTACTGGCGGATTAACTTCCTCCGATCCCGCTCCCATTAGCAAGAAGCGCCTTCGGGTGACAAGGATGGTTTAGCGTACTCTTCTAAGGGAGATGCTCCTGCACAACCAATTTTAATAGACGTCTTTATTATGGCAACCATAGTCGTCCTCTCTTAAGATATTATAATATATATATTATCGTCAATAAACGCTAATTGGTTGTGCCTACAATTTTAAAGTATCATCATACAGTGTTATTTTGATACACCGTATATAGCTATGGTCCCATTAAAGGATGGTTTAGCGTACTCTTCTAAGGGAGATGCTCCTGCACAACCAATTTTAATAGACGTCTTTATTATGGCAATTATTGATTAAGTCCATGACGCTGGAGTTTGCCCCTCGTCGGGCATCCGGTCTTAAAGTTTGCCTCCCGAATTAAAGGTTAAACTAAGTCCATCTCAAGTGACGGAGAGCTTCCGCTTGTAGCTTTATTAGCTCACGGAGAATACTCTTGATTGGGTATATAAACTAAGTCCCTCTCGAGTGACGGAGGGCCTCCGTTTGTAGCTTTATTAGCTCGCGGGGAATAATCTTGATTGAGTATATATATTAAGTCCCTCTCGAATGATAGAGGGCCTCCGCTAGTAGCTTTGTAAGCTCGCGGAGTATACTCTTAAGCGAATCTAAACTAAGTCTCTCTTGAACGAGGGATATGAATGAGAGACAGATACATACGATGCATCATTATCGAACCCCAGTTTAGTCGCGACTTAACTGAAATTCGAGGAGTTGTGATGATGCCCGAAATATAAATAATATTATTCTCAAATATCATGAATAAATAAGGTTCCCCGCTATATAAATAGAACCTTGTAAACATGAAAGATGGGCGAGTACGAGTCAGGATAAGGACTCAAGACGTCCGCGGACGATGTACCATCCACGACTCCCACATGCATGCTGGACACACGGCATCCATGCCCCCATCACACATGGCGTGAGATGCTTGACATGTGGCAATGGGTGGCATGCATGTAGAAATACTTGCACTATAAGAGGAGGTCGAGGCCTCATTATCAAAGGTCGGTTCCCATTATATTCCTAGGGGCATAGGACGGGAATAAGGGGCTTTACGAGCCAATATGAGCGGGTTCGTCTCGACTCAGAAAGGAGCCGACGTTTGATGAGATCATCGCCCGAAAAGAGAAACGAGCCGAGCACTAGGTCCGGCGGCACAGGTCGAGGCCCCCCTTTAGGATAGATAATAGGTAGAAGGGGGCTTCAGGTAAGACCGCCGACCAACGGAAAATCAACACGCGGATCACCTCCCCCACGGGCACGTGGAAGGAGGTTCACTTTTCAAATGTGGTTTCATCAATAATAATAATAATAAGCTACAAAATTGGGAATGGATGATTCCTAAGAATTATCACGATTCCAAGTTTTAATCATATCTAACACTTAAATAAGGAATCATCCATTACGATTTCCTAATTTTGATTTCCGGTAATGGATACCAAACAAGTTAGTTAAATAAAAAAGTGTTTAGACAAGGGTTTTCTTTAACAGACATCCATTTTTACATAATAAAATTATTTCAAGCTAGTAATGATATTATCTTAGAAAACCATTATAATTCTATTTTATAACAACCCATTGGAATTTCTCTAAGGAAAAAATATTATATATTTTTTTTTGTAATTGATAAATTGTGGGGGATCAATGTAGGGCTGTTATATGAACTGAACAACTCGAGCTCGGCTCGGGATTAGCTCGAAAAAAGCTCAATTCCAGCTCGCTCACTTATTTAAACAAGCCAAGCTTGAACAAAATAAAAAACTCGTTTAAAAATTAGGCTCGGCTCGGCTCGAGCTCGTTTAACAAACGAACAAGCCTGAACATGCCAAGCTCGGCTCGTTCGGCTCGAATAACACCCCTAGATCAATGTAATATATTTTTTTAAACAAACAATAAATATGTATTGATAAATTTCTTAATCACTAAAATTTCTTCTTTAAAATATTCACTGTAATCAATACTACTTACCAATACACACATTGCAAATTTATGTATTTTGAGTTAAAATAAACTTATTGTATACAACAAGTAAGATTTCTTTTGTTAGAATAGTTTAATGAATATTGGTAAGGATGGATGCTTTAAAAGGACATTGTTGGATTATGCATCAATTGAATGGTTCAAAATGAATAAACCCAACAAGAGATTGGATAAATATATGAATTATAAATTCAATTGGTTACTAAATCTATGATTAACGAGCAATTGTCATGTGGCTTAATTAAATAAAATCTTAATAATTAAATAAGTTAATATTATACAATTAAATAAAATATTAGTTTAATATTTTGAATTAAACTTATAAGAACAAACTCCAAAGAGAAGGGTGTAATAAGTTCATTCAAGATGAATTCTATTGTGATGATGTATAGAGATTTTAAAATAGATATAGGTTACATATTAATTTAATATTTTGAATTAAAAACAAACATATGTGAAAAATAAAAATCAATTGAAAAAGGAAAAATGAGAGGATATCTAGATGTGACGCATAAACAAAAACTCTTATGTTTTAAGAGTTTATATAGATAGATATAGATATAGATATAGATATAGATATAAATAGTTTTATTACTTGTGCCTACATTATTAATTTTATAAATTTTATTTTCTTTATTATAGTTTCTCAATTGATACCAATATATTAATCTAATTAAATATATTCACACATTTAAATAAAATTAAAATGTTATTATATATGATTCTTTTTAAATATATTCGACAAAAATTTGATTTTTTTCATATATAATTCTTTTTTAATTTATATATTTTTTATCTTAATTTATTGAGTATACGATCAATTTTTTTTAAAAATAATTATCAATTTTTACATTATATTTTGAATTATATATAATTAAAATTGTATAAAATTATAAATCACATAATTACTTTTCCAAAAAGCTTGCTTATTTTCCAAAAAATATTAATGTGTTGCGCCTCTTGATTCACAACTCTGTGACTCAAGAGGAGCAGAGTAGTTTTATCTTAAAAAATAAATAAAAACCCTGCGCCTCTTGATCCATAGAGCTGTGACTCAAGAGGGGCAAGTATCAAAAAAATAAAAATATCGTACTCTTTAAGAGGCGCAGATCTACGTCATAAGAGGCGCAAGAATTATAATAAAAACCGATTAATTTTTTTTTTGTGGTGGATATAGTAATTTTTTGGGTGCATTCAACAATCCCTTATTTTAAACTAAATTATACATTAATCCTTTTTATTTAGCCTTAATTCAATTTAATAACAATCATACACAACACTTACCATAAATCATTCAAAACAAAAACATAACCGATAGAAATTTAATCAAATTTCATTTCAAAAGCGGCAAGTTTATTGCCTTGAAAACCTATTTGCAAAAGGGTAACATCTTGAGATTCAATTTTAGTCAGTGATATCTCAATTAGTCCAATTTTTGGTTTGTTATCGCGAAAATTTGGATTGAAGTTTTGTTCCTAGGGTCTTTGTATGCGATTCATCAATATTACTTGGTGGTGGTGCCAGTTGAATTGATTTTGAAGGAATAAAAACTGGATTGTGATGCATTAAGCATCCTACATAGCATATGGTGATGGCGGAAAGAAGAAGCGGACGAAGGAGATATATATGGAGTTCGGATGGAGAGGCAAACATGCGAAAACTGCCGGGGAGAGGAATTTGGGAAGAAAGTAATGTCAAACGAAGAGTTGGTGTAGGTTCTCGTTGGGGAGAGGTGTCAAAGAAGAAGAGGCTCATGAGAAGATTGATTGAAACTTGGATGCTAGAGTTTCAAAATGAAAAAGGGTTTATTGTGCAATTTAGTGAATTTCATCTCGTCGTTATTCATTTCATCGTCTTGTCTATAGTCTCGATACGCCTCTTTCTAGAAAATCATCCCTAAATATCAATAATGCAGAAAACCACCATCAAATACGACTTTTCAGAAGAAGAAAATTCCTAATTTTTTTTTCCCAGAAAACCACCATAAATTTTTTTTTTTTCCACCAATGTGTAAAAATGTTTTAAAGATATTAAGTTTTCTTCCTTTCGAACATTTTTTGGTGACTTTATTAATTAATAAGATTAGATATTAAGTTTTCTTCCTTTCGAACATGTTTTGGTGACTTTATTAATTAATAAGATTAGATCAATTGACAAATAAAGTTCATATTCAATATTTTTTTACTCATAAATGGTCTTGACTGATTTTTTTCAAAAGAAAAACAAGCGTTCGAGTTATTTCGTATCAAAATTACGGAGTATTTCTGTAGGATGGGCAATATTGCACATTCTGTAAGGGCAATATAGTCTTTTAGGTGTGTGTGTGTGTGTGAGGACTATATAAGGGCAGTTGGAGAGCGGGAGTTAGTTGTAACAAACATTCATGTGTGTATGTGTAATGTTAATCCAGATTGAAGGAAAGTTTCTCCTCCCAACCTTTAATCAAATATGTGTGTGTTTGATCTGAATCAGTGAGTATTGCGGGTGTCTAAAGGGTAATATTGCACATTCTGTAAGGGCAATATAGTCTTTTAGGTGGAAAGAAAACACATCCATTTGGTTGAGACAGCTAGAGCCATCAGGTTACATGCTGGTTTGCCCATTGAGTTCTGGGGTGATTGCATTTTAAGTGCCACTCACTTGATCAACAAGATGCCATCATCTGTGTTGAATTGGGTGTCACCTTTTGAGAAATTGTACAACACTGCCCCTGATTACAGTAAGCTCAGAATTGTTGGGTGTTTTTGTTTTGCTATGCAGCCCAATGATCATAGGGACAAGCTTGGTCCTGTTGCTAGGAAGTGTATATTTTTGGGGTACCCTCTTGGGCAGAAAGCGTTTAAGCTGTTTTATATTGATAAGAAATCAATCATTATTAGTAGACATGTTGTGTTTAAAGAAACTGTTTTTCCATTCAAGTCTATGGAGCCTAGCAACACCTGTAAGAGTTTGCCTTTGGTTGACATTAGAGAAGAGGATCTGGTGTCACTATCTCCCACACTTTTCCCATCTTCCACAAGTTCTCTTTTAGCTCCCTTTAGTGCTTAAGCCGAAAATTCTCACCTGCAAGTATCAAATCCCATTGTTGAGAATTCATCCTTGCCCACACCTGCCATTCCTTCTCCATCACCAGTTGCTCCTATGCTTTCTAAGAGACATATTGTCAGACCACAGAGGCTACAAGATTATATTTGCACCAATTAACTTGCCTACACGAAATGATCCACAGTAGCCTCTTTCTCAGTCATTTGTTGTATTTCATTTATAAAATTTGGCTCATCTGTCAACAGAATATGTGTCCTCCTTTGTTCATATGTGTGAGACATATGAACCTAGTTGTTTCAGTCAGGCTAAGGATTCTCCTCAGTGGCAGCAGGCTATGAAGGCAGAAATTGAGGCCCTTGAAAGAAACAATACTTGGTCTCTCACTCAACTACCAAGTGGTGCTAAAGCTATTGGTTGCAAATGGATCTACAAAATTAAGTCTAGACCAAATGGTGAAATTGAGAGGTATAAGGCCAGATTGGTGGCTAAGGGTTTCAATCAGATAAAGGACAAAGATTACAAGCATACATTTTCTCCAGTTGCTAAACTTTCAACTGTGAGAATTTTCTTGGCTCTAGCTGCATCAAAGGGCCGGAAACTTCACCAACTTGATATTAACAATGCTTTTTTACATGGCTATCTAGAAGAAGATGTCTACATGACACCTCCTACAGGTTATAAGGTTGGTAATGGATTAGTATGCAAGTTAAACAGATCCCTATATGGCCTAAAGCAAGCCAGTCGCCAATGGCATCATGAATTGACCAGGTTTCTCATCAGCTTGGGTTACTCACAGTCCAAGAATGATTATTCCCTTTTTGTCAAGGCCAAGGGTTCTATATTGACAGATGCCCTTGTATATGTTGATGATATGCTTCTGATGGGTAATTCTTCCTCAGAAATTGAATTGACTAAAGGAGCATTGCATTCTGCATTTACTATAAAGGACCTTGGCACTGCAAGGTATTTTCAAGGCATGGAAATATCAAGGTCATCTTCAGGAATTTTGCTCAATCAACGTAAATATATACTTGACATTCTTAGAGACTCTTATATGGAGAACTGCAAGACAACCACATTTCCTATGCAACAGGGTACTAAGTTGTCTTCTATTGTTGGTGATCCTTTTTCCCTATCCTGAATCTTAGAGGAGGCTCCTTGGGAGGTTATTATACTTGACCTTTACACGTCCTGGCATTGCATATATATATTGTCCAGCAGTTAAGTCAATTTCTTCAACAACCTTTGCGACCTCACTGGGATGTTGCTATGTACTTGTTGAGATATCTCAAAGGTACTTTCAACTCGGCTCTATCCTATTCTGCTATTTCCTCTCTCAAATTGACTGCCTACAATGATGCAGATTGGGGCAATTGCTTAGACACAGGGAGATCATTGTCTGGATATTGTGTTTTCCTTGGCTCATCTCTTATTTCTTGGAAGGCTAAGAAACAGAAAGTTGTCTCTAAGTCATCCACAGAGAGTGAATACAGAGCAATGTCATCTGCAGCTAGTGAACTGGTGTGGTTGCAAGGCTTGTTGTCTGATTTGCATATTGAAGTATCATTGCCCATCACTCTGAATTGTGACAATAAGGTTACCCAAAGTCTAGCTGCTAATCCGGTCTTTCATGAAAGGACAAAACATGTGAGGATTGATTGTCACTTCATTAGAGAAATGGTGCAATATGGTTTTCTTCAAACTGCTCATGTGTCATCATCCCTCCAACTTGCTGATGTTCTTACCAAACCTTTATCAGCTCATCAACATGGTTTTCTTTGTTCCAAGCTTGGCCTTGTGTTTCCACTCACAAGTCCAACTTGAGGGGGCATGTAGGATGGGTAATATTGCACATTTTGTAAGGGCAATATAGTCTTTTAGGTGTGTGTGTGTGTGAGGACTATATAAGGGCAGTTGGAGAGCGGGAGTTGATTGTAACAAACATTCATGTGTGTGTGTAATGTGAATCCAGATTGAAGGAGAGTTTCTCCTCCCAACCTCTAATCAAATCTGTATGTGTTTGATCTGAATCAGTGAGTACTCCGTAGTAGTAATCAAATTAAAGCATCAAGTAGGGAAGTCTGTAATGAGTCATACTCGGGTGAGTGCCAGTGCCGACCTACCAGTCTTTTGGCTGGAAGCTAGGACAAATAGTTGACCAAAAAGACGATGACTTGACAACTGACCTTCGCCAACATTCTTTTGATAATACACACTCCGTATTTTTGTACCGTTAGAATCTTTTGTTATTTTGAATAATTTATGTTTTGGTGGAATTCTTACTTTGAATATGACACCTACTTCAAAATGTGTATGATGATATGATACTTGAAAGTAGAAATCAGCCTTGAGGCCAACCTCCACTTCCAAAGTTAGGTCCAACTTAGATATCTGTTCAACTTTCATACCAATTTTTCAGATCATGAATTGAATGTTGAGCCCTAGTCGTCTACTCGTGTGACTCATGTGTGTGAGTTAGGTAGGAGACTAGGAGAGTAAGACTGTAAGAGTTAAATTTTTTTTTATTAATTCCCTCTCATATGCTAAATAAAATTTCATTTTCCGAAAAATAAAAATAGATAGGAGTTAATCATTATCGTACATTTGTATAAGTCAATAAGATAGTGTACAATATTATGCTTCAAATTATAATGGTAAATTATTTAGACATATGAAAGGTAAACAGATAATAATTTAATAAGTTTATAATATTTGTATAAGTTAATACGTGTATATATTTGTATAAGTCAATATTTGAGATAGGTCAGGCTCGTTTGCCACTTTGACCCGAACCCAAATAGACATGACCCAATTTAATCCGAAATCCGACCAATATAAATTTTATTTTAACCGAACTTGACCCGATCATAAATTTTAACCGAACCGATCCAACTTCATCTAGGGGTGGAATTGGTACAATACCAATTAGTTTTTGTCGTTACCACGTACCAACCAATTATAATTGGTAATCCTAAAATCCAAACCATTACCAACCACCGAAGGGGTTGTACCAACTTAATTGGTTATCAATTAAGTTGGTTGGTACGTGTTGGTAATGGTATTTTACCATGTTGTGGGTGTTGGTGAAAAAAGCATACAAATAATCAAAGACAATGCAACTTAAATAAAATTTAAAATTTATAAGTAGCAACAACATAAATACGTAAATTTTTCATACATTTAAGCACAAAAGCAATATAAAGACTTAAATTGTCCCGGTAATATTTAAAATAACATGTCCACTAGCTTCCGAATAAAATTTAGGTTTTAGTCTGAACCGAAGCCGAGCTAGTATTCCTCCCTTGATTAAAAACAATTTATAAAAATAACAAATATAAAAAGAAATCAAGTTAATAGGTAATACCAGTACCAAAAATAAAATAACAAATAAAAAAGAAACAGGAAATACGAAGTACTTATTAACTTGAATAACAAACAACAATAACAAACAACAAGTCTTATAACCCAAAAAAAATACTCTAACTTAATATAATCTTAAAAAAATTAAAATATAATTAAAAAATACCTAAATGTATATTGGTAGTAGTTGGTTGGTAATTACTGTACCAACCAATTACAAATCGGTTGGTAATGGTAATTCCAACTTTTCCGTTTCGATTACCATTACCGTACCGACTTCTGACAATTGATTCGATTGATACGTGTTGATACGGTTTTCGTGAGAAATTTTCTCCAGCCCTGACTTCATCAACCCATTTGCTAGCTCAATTGAGTTAGGCATGAAATTTTCAGGTTCCTTTTTGCCCACCACCTTTGTAAGGATTATTAATTTATAGTTACCTTTCCCCCAATAAATTCCCACTTTGGCCTACCGTTTCTTGAATTTAATCCCATAAATTCCTATTTTCCCCCACCCTCTTAACTTATCCATTTATATCTGCTTGAACTTCTGTTTGGATTCCCCTATATTAATTGAATTGGGTGTTTTCTGGGTGTTGTGCATTTATATTTATTTAGTTTTGCTTCGAAATCAACCATGGAAATTGAGGGAGGACTTGCTAATGACCCCCATGTTTTGAGTGTTTGTGAAGACTCTCCTGACAAGGTTAATCTCTTCACTTGTATACATTTGTACCACTTTTCTCCAAGTTACTGTTAAGTGTCCTTTGCTTTGTCAAATTTCTTTCATTCTTTGGCGCCTTGAATTGGATTATCTCTGGTTTTGGCTTCTATATAAATTGTTGGTTCATTATGCAATTTGGTCTCCTTGAGGTTGATATACTCCAACTCAACTCAGCTGATAAGGAGCTAATTGTTAAACACTTTGACTTGTATTGATGATCTTTTTGAACAAATCATATATGGTCCTTTTCAGGTAGAAAGTTCCAGCAAACTGAATGAAGATGCGCGGCCTAGGCATCAATGGAGACGAAAAAACCTGGTCCTTGAGATCCCTGCCCGAACCCTTGAACTATCTCAGGGTTCGGTTATGGTTAAGTTATCCATGACTCCAACACCTACACCTACTCCTAAGAGAGTAAACTTCCGCTTCAGTCCGAAGCCTTCTGATGCAAGAGTTAGTGAATCTCCAGGTCCTTCATCAACTCGAGGAAGATCTTCTTCGAAAAATCTCCCACCAAAGTATACCATCAAGAGTCGAAATGCTTTAGATATTGACAAGTCTTCCAATGTAGCTAGTAGAATGATAACCATGACGCCCAAAGAGTGGCCTCTTTCAGTATGTAAGATATTCACTCCAAAGGCGAAGAAAGCCGCCTCTTTACCAGTTACTCCGAATCAACACTCGAATCTAGAGTCCATTCACAGCGGTAGCATAGGTGCTTTATGTCATATATCTCGGTCCCTGTCTGTTCCCGCCAATAAAGAAAGACAACCAAGGAGAACAGATACATTCATCTGTGTTGTGCCCTCACCTGGAGTAAAGGAAAGTGATATCACTACAACAAATACATCTACACTTGTGAATAAAGGTACATATACACTCATTTGTGCCGTCTTTCAAGTGCAGCGACAACAAAACTAGTTTGTATTTTACATTGCCTTATTGCAGAGACCGATGAGCCTGATGGTGAAGATATACTCGAAGAAGAAGCCGTTTGTAGGATTTGCTTGGTTGTGTTGTGTGAGGGTGGAGAAACCTTCAAGACAGAATGCAGTTGCAAGGGTGAACTTGCTTTAACACACAAAGAATGTGCCTTGAAATGGTTTGGTATCAAAGGAAATAAGACTTGTGATGTTTGCAAGCATGAGGTTCGCAACCTACCAGTCACCCTCTTACGCATCCAAAGTTGTCGCCGTCCAACTAGTAGACTATCTAACAGATCACAGTTGAATGAGATGGGAGGTTACAGGCACGTTTGTTAGAGTTTGAGCCTATAAGCACATGTTAACAGAGCTCTTCCTTTGTCACTAAGATGAGGTGGTCATTTTTGCAGGGTTTGGGAGGAATCGCCGATTCTTGTGATAGTTAGCATGCTTGCCTACTTTTGCTTTCTAGAGCAACTCCTGGTAAGATGAGAGTACTCGTATCTTGAATTGATTACCCGACTTGTTAGGGCGGTTATTCGAGCCGAACGAGTTGAGTATTGCTTTTCAGCTCATTTAGAAATGATCAGTCGAGCTCGAGCTGCGCCTAAATTTGGATTCGAGCTTAAAAATGTGTCCATATTCGGCTTGTTTAGGAAATCATGAGCTCAAGCTGAACTTTTTCGAGCATTAATCAGCCCTATTTACTCAGAACATAGTAATTTCACAAAATTCGAGCTTAAATCGAGCAAATTGAGCTTTGAACCGAGCCTAAAAATGTGTTAATAGTTAGCTTGTTTAGAAAATGAATGAGTTCAAAGCGAGCTTTCATCAAGTCGAACCCGAGCCAAGCTTGAGCTACTCGATATAACACCCCTACGGCTTGTTGTATCACCTTTCATCGCTCTAACTCAATCTTCCTCCTGCCTTGTTAAGGTTGCAAGATTGGGTTCCTCAGCAATTGCTGTATCTCTTCCCTTCTCTTGTGTGATCGGTCTTCTTGCATCAACGACCTCGTCAATGATGGGTTAGTACGCACACTAATAATCCAAATGCATTCCTTTTTCGACTGAGATCAAACATGGATAGTGATTGTTTTTGTTTACTTGTTGGGGCATTTCCAGTGAAGAAGAGGTTCGTGTGGATCTACGCAACCATACAATTCGCGCTGGTCGTCATCTTCGCGCACATTTTCTACTGCTTGGTAAGTCGGTTTCCAGCGATCTTTATGTGCAATGCAAGGAAGTGATGTGTATCATGATTGGTGTGGTGTTTTGCAGGTGCATTTGCAAGCGATCTTGGCGATACTACTCTCGATTTTTGCTGGGTTCGGAGCTGCAATGAGCGCCAGCTCCATCGTCGTCGAGTTCCTTAGATGGCGAAGGAGACGGAGGTCTCAGTCAACCGAGCTTGATATGATGGCCGACCCCAGGCCCAGGAGCCTTCCATGGCTTGGCTTCCCTGCTGCCCGACGACCTCGTGATCTTGAGAATCCAGAGACGTAAAACCGATAGCTGATGCGGCGTCGTATTCGATCTAGTACTCTTAAAACGATGAGTTTTTATGTGTTTATATATCCGACTCCATCATCTTGTTGGTTCTCTGTGTCTGTCAATCCACTCAACCGGCGTTTTTGAGTAAATTCCAGATTTCTTGACTGAATCGTCTATCACCGGTCACTTGAAAAAAATCAATTCAAAACAATAAACTGCCTGCCTCCACTTCCACTTTTCAAATTTATTCAAAACTAGACCCTGCTTTACAGGATTTATAAAACATACTACAGTAGTAGTTTAATTTTATTTTACATGTAATTTTATATGTTAATGGGGACTCGGGACATTATAGAAACACAAGAAAGCGATATATCATGTATATGTTAACTGGACTGCTTCCCAAAAGTAAAAAATTTTCTTTGAAAACTTGTAATGAATGAAACTCCTACGAAAACTAGACTAGCAAACAAAGGTGTAGCGGTCCTGCTCACATGCATCTTTTGTAATAATGCGGATGAAAGCTCCGGACACTTGTTTAAAAGCTGCAACCATTCTCTCCATATGATTTCGAAAATTGACTATGGGATTGGACAAACAAATCATTCGAGGTGCAACTATAACGGGTCAAACAATCAGACAAATCACAAATGAGAATTTCTCAAAACTCACAAAAACCCAGAAGACAAAATTAGCCACTATTTGGTGGAGCTTACGGACCCTCAGAAACAAGATTATTTTCAACGATGACAATTACACAGATTGACGAAAATAAGAGATATATTTACGACAACAACTGCAACAACTAAAGGATTCTAAAAAATTGTATTGGGCAGAGATGAATTCAAACGAAATGCAATCACAACCAACACCATGACGTAGGAGAAATCTTAGATGGACCAATCCTCCAGCCGGAGCTTTCAAGATCAATTTCTACGGCTCCAAGCAACCATCGGGTGAAGCTACTGCTAGTTTTGTCATACACGGTCATCTCGGCGTTGTCAAAGCATCTGACGCCTCCGTTTGTGGATCCGTTTCGGCCTTGATGGCGGAAGCCCTTGCACTCCACTCCGGCTGGATTGCTGCTAGAGATTTGGGCTACCGACGGATTGAAATTGAAGGTGATAGTCTCCTCGTGATCAATTCAGTCTCTGGTGTGTGACGGTGTCCCTGGGAGTTTGAGATGATTGTCTCGAACGCTCAGCACCTTCTACAATGCTTCGAGGAATCCACCTACCGACATGTTTTCCGTGAAGTGAATCAAGTTGCGGATTTGGTGGTTAGACTCAGGCATACGATGGATCTTGAAGCTCTCTCTTCTCATCAGGAGTTCCTTGTCCTCGTCCGAAAGGACGCGATTGGGTGGTGGTGGGTCAGCAGGGTCTGACACCACCCAAACTCTTATCTTGTATAAAAAAATAGGTTTCTTTAAAAATAAAATGGTTGCAACTACCACACCATGATTTGGTCGTTGCGACCAAGGTCTGTTTGGTCGTTGCGACCATTATGTATTTTGTCATTGCGACCAATTAATTATATGGTCGCAATGTGATCATATCCTAAACGGAAATTTACCCATGCGCTAAATGAAAATCGTGAAAATATATTTTTATTCAACCAAATATTTAGGAATTATTTAATAAATTTCACCCTGTCCACCTAAAAATAATCATCATCCCATCCATCGTTAAAAATTACTCCCTCCGTCCCACAATGATTGTCTTTGGACTATTTATGCACGCTTTATAATGAACTAAAAACCATATAAAATATTCATTTTAGTTAATTTTTTAACATAATTATATATGATATTATTTAAAAATATTTAATAAAATATTAATATTTTATACCGTATATTGTAGTTTTTAATTTCTTAAGAAAAAGTGCCTGAATAATTAAAGACGCACCCTTAAAAATAATCCCCGACAAACAAACCAAATAGTGATTCAACATGGTTGTGTTCGTGGTCTTCGAAAATCCTTCATTTAGGTGGGGGCAACATTGGCGATCCACACATCCTCAAGAGTCGCCCTTTCCGGCTGAGTTACTGTCGTGAGTCTTTGCACTCTCCCACGTTTTGGCACTCGTGGCGCGTCTAGGACTATTGTCTTGTATGGGTTGTTTGTATTGACGGTTCTCCGTCTGCAGACTTTGTCGGCCATCGAGTATCAAATTTGCTTGAACTCGAATTTTTACCTAATACAACAACAACAACAACTACCTAGTAAATCCCGCAATTAAGCAGGGTCTGGGGGGTCAGGATGTACACACTCTTTCCCCGAATACATCGAGAGAGTGTTTCTGATAGACCCAAAATAGTAGACATATCAATCCCATCAAAGCACGCTAAACAGTAGACAAAGAGGCACGAAGAAGCAAAGAGGGAGGCGGAATAAAAGCAACCACAATAGAACAAAACCCCAGCCTAGTACTACTACACATCCGAAGCCCGAATAGCCCTCCTCCAACGGTCTCTATCCAAAGTCAATTCTTCCGATAAGTTGAGCAGATTAAGATCCTGCCTAATAACCTCCATCCAACTCTTTTTCGGTCTACCTCTACCCCTACAAATAGCTCCAAACTCCAAACTCTCACACCTACGAACATGCGCCGATCCAGGTCTCCGCCGAACGTGCCCAAACCACTGCAATCTGGACTCTCTCAGCTTGTCCACAATACTTGCAACTCCAACTTTGCTCCTAATGTCTTCATTTCTGATTCTGTCAAGTCTCGTATGCCCACACATCCATCGCAACATCCTCATCTCAGCCACTGCCAACTTCTGTTCTTGAGCTTTGGTGACGGGCCAGCACTCTGAACCATACAATAAGGTCGGCCTAACAGCAACCTTGTAGAACTTCCCTTTCAGTTTAGTCGGAACTTTCTTATCACATAGCACCCCTGACGCTCTTCTCCATCTCAGCCATCCCGCCTGGACTCGATGTTCGATATCTCTGTCGACACCCCCATCACTTTGGACGTACGACCCAAGGTACTTGAAATACTCTTTCCTTGGGACAATAACGTCCCCTAATGAAACTGATGCCTCTGGGTCCCTGTCAGGAGTGTCAGCGCCAAAACGAAACTGAACATACTCGGTTTTGGACCTACTCATTCTGAATCTCTTAGACTCCAACACCTCTCTCCAATTTCCTAGTCTGCGATCCAAACCCGATCTTGAGTTGTCCACAAGAACAAGGTCGTCAGCAAACAACATGCACCATGGAACCTCTTCTTGGAGTGGAGCAGAAAGAGTATCCAAAACTAGAGTGAAAAGACTGAGCGCTGAACCCTGGTGAAGCCCCACACGAACCTCAAAATACTCAGAATCACCACATGGCGTTCTAACACTTGTCAGCGAACCCTCGTACATATCCCTGATGACTCTGATATACGACCCCGACACTCCCTTCTCTACCAAGCAACTCCAATGTAGCCCTCTCGAAACCTTATCGTATGCTTTTTCTATATCAATGAAGGCCATATGCAGATTCTTCTTCTTGTCTCTGTGCATCTCGATCAAACGCCTAAGCAGGTGGATAGCCTCCACTGCTGATCTGCCCGGGACGAAGCCAAACTGATTCTCGGAAACGCTGACCAATCTCTGAAGTCTGACTCCTACAACTCTTTCCCATAACTTCATCGTATGACTCAGCAGCTTGATTCCTCTGTAGTTACTGCAACATTGAACATCCCCATTGTTCTTGTAGACTGGGACCAATTTACTAAGTCTCCATTCCGCATGCATCTTAGCTGACCTTAGGATTGTATTGAAAAGCGAAGTAAGCCAAACCAACCCTTTGGCCCCTAAGAGCATGTGCAACCATGATGTTACCTCTTCCCCTTTCCAATTTTCATCCCCTTATTATAATTTGCCACCTAATATATTTTTTTCACTAAAATATTTTTTACTTTTTCTACCTCTTCTTTAGAGGTTACTCTTGCAACCATGGGGTTACCTTGTTCCCCACTTTTTCCACCTCATTTATTTTTATTACAAATAAAAGTCATAAATACTTGATATTAATATTTTTTTATTTCATATAGATGGAAAATAACAAAAATAATAACATTAAATTTTCTACCTCATTTATTTTTATTATAATTAAAATTCATAAGTACTTGATATTAATATTTTTTATTTCATATAGATAAAAAAAATTGAACTCAAATTATGAAGAAAAATAAAATAAAATTAATGGTACAATTTATATATTAAAATAATATATATATATATATATATATATATATATATATATTATTAATACATTGAGTTATTAACATACTAAATAAATAAGAATAATATGTTGTGGCCCACTTGTGTGTTAAAAAAAATATATATATAATGGGAAGAGATTACCTTAGTAAAAATAAAAATAATAAAAACATTATATAATAAGCAAATAACAAAAATAATTACATTAGTTTATGAGAATGGAATATGAAAAAGAAGTGCAAACAATATAATAGGTCAAGATGAGTATATATAGGAAAAAATTATACTCAAATTATGAAGAAAAATAAAATAAAATTAATGGTATAATTATTATTTGAAAATAATAATAATAAATATATATTATAAATACATTTGAATAATTAATACATCAAATAAATATAAGAATAAAAGGGTGGGGGCCACTTGTGGTGGAAGAGGTTACCTTAGTGGGAAGGGGTAACCCCTTCCAACCTCTTCCCTTAAGGTTTGGCTTGCAACCATGGCTTAAACTTTTAAGACTTATAAGGTAAGTAAAACCCATGGTTGCACATGGTCTAACCATTTCCAAATAGGGCTGATATACGAGCTAACGAGCTCGAGTAGTGGGTGTTCAAACTCGGCTCGTTTACAAACGAGCCGAGCTCGAGCTCGAGCCTCATTTTCTCGAGCCGAGCCGAGTCGAGCTCGAGCTACTCACAAAATGTAGATCTGTGACTCAAAGTGAATGGAATCCAAAAGGCAAAGCGGCTGATAGACTCTTTAGAAGAAGAGGTTACATAAAACTTAGGGACAGAACTGTAATTTCACCTACGAAACGAGATATACGCCCTATTTACAAGGGGTTAAATAAAACCTATTTACATGGGGTTAAATAAAACATAGGGGGAGAACAGTAATTTCACCCGTAAAATGAGCTATACGAGCTACTCGAGCCGAGCTCGAGCTTTTTCCGAGCCGAGCCGGAGCCGAGCTCGAGCTACTCGGCTCAAGTAACAGCCCTATTTCCAAACATCCCCTGGGATATTGTCCGGGCCCGAAGCTCTACCGTTCTTCGAATTTTTACCTAATAAAAAAAAAAAAAAAACCAAATAGTGATTCGGGGAGGCGCTGCATAGTTCCTATTGCCCTAAAGTTGCCGTCCCTCGCAACAAACCAAAGCGTCTAACTCTTCCACGCCGCGTCGCCGCCCAGTTCCGTCTGCCCCGCTGCCGGGAACGCTATTTCTACCCCGACACCGCCACGGCACCGCCACCTCCTTGTAAGTTGTTAGATTCCAAAATTCCTCCCGCTCTTCCCCTTCCTCTTCTACTTCTCTGTTCGAATTTTGTATTTGATTTTGATGAATTTTGGGAATGTGTGCATAATTTTGCTTGATTTGAATTTGAAATTTTCAGTTTGATTTTGTGTTGTCTCCTTTGTTAAACAGTAGTCCCAAAACAATTCATTGATTCAGTTCACCAAGATAAGCCAAACGAATTTAGGTCATAAACTTTCCCTTCCGTTGACATTAACCACTCCATTTCTTTTCTTCTGTATTAATTTTTTTTTTATATATAGTAGTATATCTTTTTTAGGGTTTGTAGTTTTCTTTTTCGGGTTGATTTGCGTTATTTGTTGGTTGTGAAACTTTTTGCCTCTTTTTAAGGTCTGTCAATCGCTATTGAAGGTTTGTTGTATTGGAAGCCTTAATGTAGCAGAAGTGCAAAGTTAGTGCATTTTCATTGTCTATTGAATCATTTAGCTGATTGATTTCTGTGGGACTATGAAACTAAGTTCATGAATAGAATATATCAGAACTAAGATGCATGATATTAGCATCAGTTTTGCTTTATATATATATGTAATCAATTTGTTACAATCTATAAACCATTTGTGATCATATTGGCATCTGCACTTATTTTCCGAAAATCAGTCCAATGTAAAAACTTTAAAATATGCACACCCTGCCTCCGAGCAATCACCGGGTTTAGCTATATCCTGTGATGACCCAATGTAATTGGAATGTTCAACTTACTAGTCATTTATGATGTTATATTTCTGTATGCAGATGGCTGATATTCACAATCACATTAGTACGGAAGTTTCTGAAGATGACAACAACCCACATTCAAGTGACGATGAAGAAGAATATGAGCAATCACCTAATGGTTATATGTCTGCTGATTTTTCCGAGTTTTTTAGCACGAGAGAAATTTTTAAATGCAAAGACGATGCAATGAATTGGATTCGAAAAGTTGGTAAAGAGAATAATATAGTAGTGGTGATCACTCGATCGGTAAAGAGATCAGTTGGCCAGAATGGCCAAGCTTGGGTAGCATGTGAGAGACATGGCAAGTGCAGAACTAAGCGGGGGAGAGATTTGCCTACAAAGGTGGTAAAGCCAAGGAAGTCGTCTTCGAAGAGGTGTGAGTGTCCGTTTCGAATTAAGTGCTACGAGGTCACATCAAATGCTTGGCTAGTGAAAGTTACTTGTGGAGTTCACAATCATCCAATTTCCCAACAGAGAGTGCCCAATACATTTGAAGGTCGGCTGACAACAAAAGAATATGAGCTTACAAAGGAGTTCACTGCATCTCATATGAAGCCTAGGAACATACTTGACCGGCTAAAGCAGATTGATCCTTTGAATTCAAGTACTTTGAAGACGGTGTACAATGCAAGGCAGAAGGCAAAGAAAGAAGGGCTTGTACGAAAAACAATTGTGCAACAGTTTATGCATCAGGTAGACTACAGCAAATATTTTGAACGTGACAGAGTTTCTAATGATGGGGCTGTGAGTGAGATGTTCTTCGCCCATCCAGAATCGATCAACTTGTTGAGGTCATTCCCATATGTTTTGATTGTTGATGCCACATACAAGACTAACAAGTAAGTCATTCGACTTGACTCTCATCTCTCTTTTTTTCACTTGCATTTTAGTTATAGTAATTTGCTTTTACAGGTACAACATTCCGTTTCTTGAAATTGTCGGAATAACATCTACATGGAAAAACTTTCCCGTAGCCGGTGTATTCATGACAGATAAGAAGGTAGACACCTTCAAATGGATTTTGAAACAGTTGAAAGAAATGCTGCATTTGGTTGGGAAGATGCCTAGTGTTATAGTTACAGATACAGAGATGGCATTAGTCAATGCCTTGCAAGACGAATTGCCTACTGTGAGCCATTTATTTTGCCGACGCAACATTTACAAGGATATTGAAGCCAAATGCTTGAATGAAAGTATATCGAAAGAAGAGGGGAACAAATTTGAATGGCGATGCAAGACAATATTTGAGGCGAAGACAGAAGAAGAGTATAGTAGCATGTTAGCTGTGCTGGAGCAAGAATGGAGCCATCTGCCGAGCCTTATTCAGTATCTGCATCAAATGTGGTTGATCCCACATAAAGATAAGATTGTGTCTGTATGGACTGACAAAGTCGCCCATTTTGGCACACACATCACAACCAGGTAAATTTTACCTGCACTTGAACTAAATGTGTTTAATCTTACTTTGTCTTTAACCAAGTATATAAATAATAATAATTCAGGTGAATATCTTTCGTCATTTCAGAGTGGAAAGTGCACATTCATCAATCAAGAAGTTTTTGGGTTCAAACCCAGGGGGTTTGGACACTGTGTTTTCTCATGTGCACTCGCAGTTTGAATTGCTAATTGAGGAGCTGAAGGCTGCATTTGAGCATTCACGGAGTCATGTCCGACATGAGATTGCGACTATCAGTTGCTTCAGGCTGTTGCAGAAGACTGTCTCTGAGAAGGCGTTGGATTTATTGATGGAAGAGTATAAACTCCTACAAAAAGGAGTTTTGGGGACATGCGATTGTACGTTATCAGTCACGCACGGCCTTCCATGTTTCCATCAGATCGGCGTATATGTGAGAGAGCAACATCTCATCGAGTTGGACGTGATTCATCCGATGTGGAGGACACTCGATTTTCAGGAGGTTGATCAAGAAGCTAAAAAAATGCTAGTGATAAGACGACATGAAGATGTGACAATGGAAGAGTTCTATGCTCGCTTTCCTCATATGACGGTTGAAGAAAGAATGAAGGCAACCAGTTTCATGTACAGCATGTTACATCCAGAGTCTGTTAGCATGGAAGACCATCTGCAACAACATCCCCAAATCAAGTGAAGGAAGGAAATTCGGTACATACAAAACCTTCTTTTAAAAAAAATGGTGATGCACTTTTTTGTTTAGGTTAAGGTTAATTTGAAGTAATTTTCTAATAGGCTAATCATTGGGTTGAAGTAGTTTTTATGGGATGTACATGATCTAGTTGAAACTAGACAGTCAGTTTAGGAGGAAAAGGGTGAATATTTTAGAAACATTGAACTATATTGAAGCGTTGGGAATAAATTTCATAGAGAAAGAACTCATGGTATGGACTTATACCGTTAGCATTAGACATTGTCTCAGCTCTCGAGATATCCGATGCTTTAATCGTTATCACCCGAGCTTCGCCATATGGTTCTCGGTTTCAACCTAAGGCATTCGTCGTTATCACCCTTTTTGGGATGAATGAATTGTGATGCTATCAGCAGCTGTGTTAGCCATTTGCACGGCTTCCTAGCAGTTATGAAATAGAAGAAGCTCAGCTGCTATATATTATTTCAGTATCACAAAGTGGCAACTGGAAGAAGAAATAGAAAGAACATAAGATAAGAGAATTGTGCACCATGGAGGGATAAACTATTACGGGAGAGGAAAATATAAGAGCCGAAATAAGAGAGAATTTTATCCTATGTTTCAAGAAATACACGATTGATAACACTAGACTAGAAAACTACCTTGAAACAGAGAAATAGATGATAGAGACAATGAGATGTTGATTAAAGAAATCACGAACCTAGAAACCAAGAATGCTTTGTTTAAAATATGAAAAGACAAATCACCAAGATTAGATGGAATGACTACAGAATTCTATTAGAAAACCACAACCTATGCACAACCATCCATAAGATTATTGCAAAAACAATTCCAGATAGACTAAAAATAATTATGAAAAAACTGATACACCCCTTACAAGGTGCTTTTATAGAAGGGAAGGCAATGAAATTTTTCCACACATTTAAGGGAAAAAAAGGGAAGAACGGATGAATGACAATAAAGTTGGATATGGAAAAGGCATACAACCTACTATGTGATTTTATCAATAAAGTCCTGAAGAAATTCGGTTTTTGCACTAGGTTTTGTTCCTAGATTGAACAATGTGTTAAAACAGTTTCATCCCAGGATACCCTTTATCTCTACTCTTATTTATCCTAGGAGTAGAAATATCGGCTAGGAAACTTCAAATAGAAAGCAACTAACCAGAACAAGAAATCAGGTTCAAAATTACGATAGAAGGATCTCGAATCTTGTTCCTTTCATTCGCATATGACATGATGATATTTGCTAAAGCTATCAAACAGGCAGCAGAAAAGATAAAAAATATTACTCCATTGATGAGTATGGTTCCATTTCAGGACAAATAGTCAATTTTCACAAATAATCGTTCCAAATAACACCAAAGGTACCAAACAAAAAAAAATACAAAACAAGACCAACATTATAAACCGGAACAAATTAGAAAAAATATCTAGGATGCCCAAATAATAAATGGTAGAGTGAATAAGACAACCTTTGAAGGGACTATATGTAAGACTAAAGTGTAATTAGCCAAATGGAGAGTTAATGCTCTATCCCAAGAAGGCAGATCAACCCTTATCAGATCAAATCTCACAGCCAAACTGAGCTTTATTATGCAAAATTTTATACTTCCTGCATAAATGCACAAGGAAATCGATCAAATAAACCGATCCTTTTTCTGAAACAAGGACACATTATATAAACAACTTATTGGATGGGAAAAAATTTGCAGAAGAAAAGAGGATGGAGGAGTTGGAGTTCAAAAAACCAAAGACCCTTCCTTCAAATGAAACTTTTTTGGAAAATCCTTGGGGAACCACATAACCCATGGGTACAAATAATCTCAAATAAATATCTAAAGAACGAACACATACTAAAATACTAGAAAAAAGGAGATGCCACATGACAATGGATGAAACTTATGAATATAAAGAAAGAATTGTACAACGGACTTATCTTGCAAGTTGGAAATGGAAAAACAATCAACTTTTAAATAGACAGATGGGTTGATGAGTTCACATCAAAAGAAAGATGTCTTTCAACTTCCCAGATTAATACCACTGACAAAGTTGAGAAATATATATATAAGCAGAGATCGGAAACAGAATACTATGGAATTAACCACCATACTTCCACCCGTAGTCATCCAGAAAATCGAAGCGATACTCATTCCGAAGAATTCAATTGAAGATAGATTATATTGGAGAAACGACAAGAATGGATGGTTCACAATGGCCAGTGCACTAAGACACATTACAAATAGAAGCAAGAATGACTTCAATAAAACTGCATGGATATGGAAAATAGATATTTCCCAAAAAATAAAGAACTTGTTATGGAAAGTGTACCAGAATGGAATCCCAACTAAAACCAGACTAATTGAAAAAAGGGGTAGCAATTCTAGCTACGTGTGAGCTATGTGAACAACTTGAAGAAATACCCACGCACCTATTCATCGGCCGCCATCACAATAGAAGTCTGATCCGGATAATAGACCCCTCAATTGATTAAATCCTAGCAGACATAATCATAAGTGATCAAGACATCAAAAGAAATATTACAAATATTTTCGAAAACCTAAGTGCACTATAATAAAAAGTACTTGTAACAATATGGTGGAGCCTATGTTTTAATCGAAACAGAAAAATCTTTGACAATGCAAACACAAGGACAATACATAACATGAAATGTTTTGCACGAAAACGCTTATGAACTAGGAGAAGAAAAAAAAAGTGTGGATAAATTAGATGACAAAAAAACAATTGAACACATTGACGCGACGAAAAAAGAAAGCATCTAAGATGCAACAAATCATTAGAGGAAACTTTCAAAATTAACTTTGATGGTACCAACAATTTTTTATTGGTGCGGGCTTCATTATTCGAAACCACCTGGGATCGATGATGGACTGTGGTGGGATGCAACTTCGGCATTGTTCTACAGTACTTAAGACAAAAGCTATGAACCTAAAGCTGGGGATCTCAAAGGCGAAGGATCTTGGACTGTCAAGAATTCAAGTGGAAGGAAATAACTTGATCGTGATCAATGCCCTCAATGGTCGCTGATCATGCCCGTGGGAAATCGAAACGCTCATTACTGGTATTCTTCTTCTGCTTTAGTCATTTGAGATAGGTAGCATCACGCATAACTTTCGGGAGTTCAATACGTGTGCCAACTGCATTGCACACCTTTTTCTCACATATGTTGCGCCAGAGATCAACTCGAACATTATTCCTTAACATTCTCATTCGCAAGGATGATATTGGATGGTGATCTTGCATGGGTTGACCGACCCTATCAAAATTGTTACTAATATAAATAAAAAAAAACATAGGATGGGTTGGTTGGCCTAGTTAGTTTCCTTAGCTTAGTTGCTTTACTTTTCTATATATATAAACAATTAATGTAAAGTCTTAGAAAAAATTATGTGAAATTAAATTGAGGAACCCTTTGTTTAAGGGTCCTTCAATTCCCATCAAAACACTCTTGCATTCTTATTGTTATTGTTCATCTATCCATATTATTCGTAAAGCTTGATCGGCGTGTGTTCGTAGGTGATCCGTTGATCTTTTATATGTCACAAGTGATTTTTTTTTTATTTTTTTTTTGCACTGTGCTAACTCTTAACCATTCATACACTGAATGGGCAAAGAGGATCTACATCTCTTTGCTAATATAAAAGGATCTTCCTCCTTCAATCAAAGAGGTACTTCAAACTTGAAAATGAGCTCATCTTATGAAAATTGAATTGCACCGCCTTACAACATTTTGTAAAATCAGGTAGCTCTAGAATCATTACACGAAGCGTGAGAGTTTCAAACTACATCAGACACAAGAAGCGTCGCCTTAGCTTTGTCATTGCCATCATTGGAGATCCAAAGCTTATCATTTCGTATCCTACTTGATCTTGTTATGATCCTAAGGCAATGGGCTGAACTAAATGATCCTTACTTTGAATCACATATAGCGGAATTGTGAAGTAGTTCTTCAAATCGGTATGCATGATAGCTGAAGCTTCTCTTCAAGCTAGCTAACTTATTTTTATCAGAATCTTACCTCTGATCCAGCATTTGAATGTGGTGCCTATAGAGGAGAACAAAGCATTCAATGTTTTCGTTATTCCTAACCTAGAAAGAACAACCTTTGCCAGTAAGATTTACCCTCCCTAAATTGCGGATGTGGAATGATTTTCTCCGGTGATTCTAGTGCCAGAGAACGCATTGATCATTCGAACTGCTGCATCACCAAGAATGCATCGAGGCTTATTGGGGCTGCAGAGGGAAGTTCATGGGGTGATTATAGACATCCCTAATCCCGGCTCTAAGGACACATAAACTACATCTTATAGTGTTTGGGCTAGTAGGAATTAATCTGGAGTACAAGTTTTTACCCTTTATCTGATTTGTTTGAATGTGAACAAACGTTTAAGTTCTTTTGTAATCAGACCCTAAAATTTGAGGAAGCAATGTTACAAATTACAATTATGTATGTTAGGCGCAACAGATTCAATCTGTCAGCAAACAAAATTGGAAATTCCACAACTGCACATTTTGTTCTTGTTTGTGTGCACATCCGCAATTTCTTGACAAAATCATTTAATTAATCTCACAACAAACTTTGTAAGAGCCCGATTTGACTATGCTTTGACTCAAAACAAATTTCCAGAATCAAGAAATAGTTCACAACCGGAAGAGAGACAGAAGGCAATAAAATCTCATTTATTGACGAATTCTGACTATGCTCAATCAATGAATCGAATCATCAAATGAAACCGCCCCAATTATCAACATTCATATCACACTAAATACAAAGTAACAGAAGAAAAAACCAAAAATAAAATAAAATTGTAAATGAACCTCGATTAGGTTGGAGTTTCTTTCCATGTGATGATATCGGCGAAACCAGTAAACAATCTCCGATGAAGTTCAAAACAAGGAGCTGAAATCTCACTGTTCTAGATCTATCTAGATCAATCCAGCCCGAGTCGCATACCCGTACTGCGATCTTTGGACATTGTCTTGCCGTTTCTTGTAGATTATTCCGGCCAAAACCACCACACCGACACCAATCAGCACTCCCACTGCAATGCCGGCTTTCTTAGCAGCGCTCATCCCGCCGGAGGACTCCTTCTCCGGCGTGTCTTTAGCGATGGAGTCCGCCGCACGAACATCCGCCGATGGAGCCGGAGAAGGAGGAGCCTCATCGGAATCTGCTGCAGGAGAGGGAGAGGGAGAAGGCGATGTCTCCGGCGCGGGTGGCGGAGAAGGAGATCCGGATGGTTCCGTCGTTGGAGGATGCGCCGGAGGAGAACTGGAATCTGGCGGTGACGACACAGGCGGATTCACCGGGGGAGATGATTTCGGAACAGAGTCGGCTTCTGGTGCTGGGGAGGGGGGAGATTCTGGCGGATCTGCAGAGAAAGCGGGGTGTAGAGTGAGGAAGATGACCGCGAAAGTAGCGACAAGTCTCAATCGTGCCGCCATTGCTACCTCTGCTACTTTACTCGTAGATCTGCAAACAACAAGCAACTGCTGAATTCACAAACAAATGTGTGGACGAACGGTAGATCTAGGGTTTTGAGAAAAGTGTGAGACTCCAAAAGGAGATCATGGGAAATACTGTAGAAAATAAAAAGGGGAAAAGCTTTCACAGCACTCAAACGCGTAGACAGAAAGGAGATCTACCGGCTAACTGGCTGAGACTGTAGGGAAGGCGAGTGCGAGTTTGGTGGTGAGTCGGTGACAAACAAACCAAAACTTAGACAGACGACGCACTTATTTGATTACATTTCGTTGCCTCAAGTCTCAACTAGGTTGCTAAAAGTATGTAGCTTCCCAACCACAAAGGGAAAAACAACCAAAATAGTGAATTATAAAGTGCGTCCCTATATACACCGCAAATCCGCGGATTAGAGATGCTAATCAACGTCTGAGCTGCTAATCAACGTCGGATCTAACGTTGTAATATGTGAAGTGAAGGATCGGATCGGACCGAACCGGGCTAACAACGTCGGATTAGACGTTGCTAGTGGAAAAAATGGGCCAAAATGACCGGGCTATTTCTTGCAAATATAACATCCGGTTTTTTTACACTGTTGGAAACCTGTTGTAGCAGGTAAGCGTCGGAATCCCAGAGAGGGGAGGGTGAGGCGGTGGGTGCGGGTGGGCCTAAGGGGAATCCCAGAGAGAGATGCCGGAGCTGGGGCGGATGGTCCTTCCTCTCAACCGCCGGACCTTCTTTCCGCCTCGCCCCACTGCTGCCATGCGTCGGAATCCTCTGAAGAAGCGAGGTCCGGGTGAGTCTAATTGGCCAATTTCCGAAACGAAGCCTTCACTTCATCGGAGGATCTTGTCTCCGAAACCCCTAAGATCTCGTACGCGCTTTCGCCGGCGAGTTCCGGCGGTGAATCCCATTCGTTGTTGGCGGTGCTGAAACGGCGCCGCTCGGCGTTGTCCCGGAGAAGTAGCAGATGAGAGAATACCCCTAGGTTATAAGGGTTGGAGGGTTTAGTATTAGGCGTGCGTGAAATTGTGAAAGGGGCTTCTGTTCCTCAGTTCTTCATCCTGTCGGCCGCTTCTCTTCCCTCAGGGTTTGTTCGATCTCGGTCGGCAACCCCTTCCTTCCCTCAAGGCTCAAGTGGTGCCGGCACCGGCGAATCGACTCGGACTTGGATTCGGACTCCTCAGCAGTCAGCACCACGCGAATGACGCGAATACGTGACAGGTAAGCGTCGTTCACTCGTTCCCCTCCTTATTCCCTCCTCGTTCGGTTGCTGTAGATATATTGTGGTCATCTTCCTCAAAAGATCCCCGACTCGCCGGTGAGCTGTTCATCTTCTTCCAGCAGGTAGCAGCACAAAGGTTTTGTGGCTTTCAGATTTTGTTCGGTTGAACAAAGTGAAAAGGGGTTCTGTTAGGTTTTTGGCTGTCAGATTTTTTCAACCAAACATTCGATTATTTTTTTCAATTGAAATTGAGAAGTAAATTGTAATTAAATTGAGAGGTAGATTGAAATTGAGAAGTAAATCGAAAAGGGGTTCTTTGTCACTGCCTCAAACGAGCTCTCAAACTAGGGTTGCTGCTTGTGCTGTCAATGGGCAAACCCTCCATTTTGTTCTGTTGGTAATTTTTGCTAAAAACATGCCTCCGTAAAAAACATGCCTCCCGCCTTCGGTTCTTCATGGTCTAAAATATCTCTCCTTCTCTTTTTGTATTTTACATCGTCTTTATCTTCTCTTATCTTCCAATGGTCAACTGATTATTTATTGTATAATATTTACAGTGTCGTTTGAATTCTTCTAGGCCATTAGTGACACAGTCTCAGCTTTGGGCAAGTTTGAGATGTCACTGGTCATGTATCAAAGGGCTTTATGTATATTGGAACATTCCTACGATTTAACATGGTAGGAAATATATACACTAATGGCAGGACAAATTTATGAATCTGGTACGATAAATTTATGAATTATGAATATCTCTGAACTTATAAAATTATGAATTTGGTAGGATATATATAGACTAGTGATAAGACAAATTTGTAAATCTGGTAGGATAAATATACGATATTGGTATGATAAAAATGTAATCACCGAAATTCCTAAGTGTATAACTTGACACTAATGGTAGGATAGATGTACACGAATGATAAGATATATTTGTACTATTGGCAAAGAAGTAGAATTAATATTGATCAATCCACAAATCCCAGACTAGTAATTATTGAGGCGTAAATTGACCATAATCTCAATCTCAATTACCAATCCATAAATCCCAATCGCAATCCAATTTCTACCAATCAAAATTCATGAATCCAATCTAATTCAATGTTAGAGCGACTGAATTAGAGCATCTACCCTTGGATATAATGTTACTTAGGTTTCCTTCATCTTCTGTTGTAGGTTGGAAACCCTCTACCCTTGGTTGTTTTTCTGAAAAATGTGGAACATAATTTGTTACGGTTTCTAGCTTGATTTTCCTTGAAAGCTATTTAAATTGGTATGATAGATGCACAAAAATGGTAGGATATATGAAAACTAATGGTAGGATAAAACAACGATATCGGTAGGATCAGAATGGTAGGATTGATGGAAACTAATGGTAGGAGAAAACAACGATATTGGTAGGATCATAATGGAAACCCAGTAATTCCTGTATAACTTGACACTAATGGTATGATAGATGCACACTGATGGTACGATATATTTATACTATTGGAAAAATGTAAATGCATAATTGACTTTACGAAAAAAAATTACTTCCACGTGAATCTCAGAAAAGCAAAAGGAGAAGGCAGGCTCCACAGGCAGAGACTGAAGTTATATGAACCACAGATGCAAAAGCTATACATGGATATATCATGTGCGATGATGAATCTCAAGCTATGGTCCCTATCCTGGATAAAGTTAGTGCTACACTGAAAGACAAGATCCAAGTAGTGAATATTGACACTCAGAAGTACCCAGTCATCGCTGACAAGTTCATGATCATCACAGATTTGTCCTATCACCAATGTATATATTTTCTGTCATGTTTATAATCGTATAAGTTCAGATAGATTTATGAATTTGTCCTAACATGTTCGTAAATGTGTCATACCATTAGTGTATATATTTTCTGCTAGGTTCATAATTGTATAAGTTTAGAGAGATTCATGAAGACACATACTCCGTATTAGCCTATGTTTGAGTCGAACTCACATCTTTGTGTGCAAACACAACGCTCTACCAATTGAGCTAATAGACTATTTTCAATGGGTCCTTATGATCGTCTAGGCATCAAGAAGTGATAATTTTGTAGGAAGCAAAAATAGCGCTTGAATTTGTTATCTTAATTTGCAAGTCATGCAATTGATCAAAAAGATAGTATAAATTACGAACTCTCTGCAACCGGTCTTGTGAAACCGTCATCTTGGGGTAGTTCTGTTATAAGAAAAATGAATAACTACAAAGGATAGGTACAAGATCACTTACACATCGCTGCCACTGTCATCGGACAAACTTCTTGCACTTTTTCAGGTATGAAAGGACAGTTGTACACTATTGGTAGGACGGAAATATTATATTGGTAGGATGGGGACTGTATCGTTTCCTAGAATGAACGGGTAACTTTTTCCTCGTCCTTTCCGCTTTTTGCAGAGCATGTTATGGTGTTTCAGATCCTCCTTTCAAGCTTATATATGTTTTTGGGGAACACCCATCAATGCAATCATTGCATTTTACCCTCATAAATGCTCCCCCCTTTTCTCAAAAGAGGAATTCTGTTTTGGCGCCAAAAGTACACTGACAGCCCACCAAATCAGCTACAGTGAATCCCCTCCAGATTCTTTCCAAAATATCTCCAGGTATGGAAAGACAGGTTTAACCTATTGGTAGGACAAATTAATTCTATTGGTAAGATGGACAGTCTACAGTTTTCTGAAATGAACGGATGATGCCTTTTGGTGCCACATGTCACTGACACCTACTGACAGCTACAGTGTAGCTACAGTGTCCCCTACCTTCACCTGCAACTTCCTCTCCCGGTTGCTATTTTTATTTGCAAAAAATGGTCACTTTCTACCCCATGCAAATAATCAAGGCACATGGCTAGTTGTGCAAAGTTTTTATTTTATATGGCTAGTTATGCAAATTGGCCTTTTTTTTTAATATCTTATATGAGGCCCGAATTGACCCGTATTAACAACCGAATAACCGATAAGTGAAATTAGCACACAATTAACAACGTCGGATTGGACGTTGTAGCAACGTCTAATCCAACGTTACTACAACGTTGGATCCGACGAAGTATTTGCGGTGTATATAGGGAACGCGATTATAAATCATACTCCCCTAATTTTATTACCCGCGTTTTCACGGTTTTTTAATAACTTGTATTTCACCATCAAACATTAAATTAAACGAAGAGTTTATTTGGAAAGTCAACAGATGTGCAAACCGTATTGTTTACGTTTGCATCTTACAAATTCGTCTTTTCATGATATGAATCTTCGTATTTGCATTCGAAAAAATATCATAAGACGGTAGTCTAACACGATCTAATCACGTTCAAATCCTTAGTTCAATTAATTGTACTACTATTTAAAAAAAAATATATAGCACCCAAAAAAAAAGTTGACTTGGGAAAGGAGCAAGATAAACGCTCTCTTTCTCGAGGAAACGCACAAACCCCGCATGGGTTTTCCTCCGACGGGCGGCGACCAAAACAACCACCTCCATGGTGGCCGGAAATTTATGCGGTAAGTGATAAACCTCCTTCGGGAGTCTCAACCCTCCTTCGGGAGCACCAATCCACCCTCTCCGGGTGCCTCAACTCTCCTTCGGGAGCCAAAATCCGCCTCCTCGGCGCGACGAACTTCGGCTTCGGCCACCCCTTCCCCTCCTTGCTCGGCCTTCCCTTCTCCTCCTTGTTTCGGGTGTGCCGTACTTGTCCAACCTGTGGCGTATTGGCTTTTCCGATTCCTTTCCGCGGAATCGTTCAAGGACAAAATCAATTTGGGGCTTTCGTTATTTGGGGCTTCTTTGTCCCCTTTCGATTGTCATCCTTTCCCTTCTGCCTCGACGGGGTTTCACTGTCACCTTCGCCTGGTTGCATCCCAACTACTACCCTCTCCGACCGGTCTCTCCAAATCCACTCTGATTTCCTCTTTCTTCATCCAAACCAATGGTTTTCGCCGACGTCTTCGGATCTCCCACCGCCGCTTTCTCCGATCTGGGGGTGGTGGTGTGCGCGACTGTGCGTTGGTGGCCTGTGTCTTGCGGGTGGCGAGTTTGTTCTTTCGCCCTCCTTTCAATTACGTCCGGGGTCGTCGGTGTTCTCCTTTCCGCCGTCGATGTCCAATTGTACCCTACTTCTCAGTTCTGGTGATGCGGTTTGCCCTGTGACTAGTTGTTCGGGCCCGTATCGCTGGGATATGGGTTTTGTTGGGCTTTTGGGTTGTGCTTTGGGCCCAAGGCAACTTGGGCCCAAAGGTGGTCCATTGGTTTTGGAACAAATTAAAGGAAATTAAAATTATAAATAATATTAAATATTATAAAATAAATATTTCCCAGTCGGGTTTGGTATACTCCCGCTTGGGTTTCTAGTGCTTGCTTTCGGTACAGGCGGTGTGGGGCTTTACGTTTGACGTGTCTAGATTTTCTTCTCCGTTTGATGAGATTCTGGCAGTCGGAGTCGGGATAGGCTGGGGCCGTGACAGTGTGTATCGAGGCGTCTCATTTCTACGGAAGAATGGTTCCTTGGAGGTTCGTCTTCACTGTCCACAGGTTTGTCCTGATGTGCCGCTGGCCTACGGTGCTGCTTCCGGGGAGTGCTTGGCTTCGTCCTTCGTCTACGTCCTCGTCTTGTTCGGTATAGTTGTATTTAGTTTCGCTATTGTAGAGTTCTCGCCTGTATTTTGCACATTCGTTGTATTTTTATTTGCTTAGACGGTTATCCGTCTGCCGGCCATCGAAGTTCAGATATGTCTTAACTTCGAATTTTTTCCTAATAAAAAAAAAAAAAAAAAGTGACTTGGGATTGGGAAAGTATCACTGCCCAAGCCCTGCTTTATGGTGGGTTTCCATTCCGGTAAGATGAACACAAAAAGAGGACTATCGATAAGCCGATTCCTGCTCTTCCGTCTTGACCCAATCTCAAATATTGATGGTGCCTACCGGAGCCATGCTAACAATCAATTCCCCTCCGCTACACCCACTCCCCAAAGCCCAAAAGAAATCGATTTATTTCCCTTTCTCTCAACCCAATTTAACACCAAACCCACCTAAGATCGGCCCCCTATTTGCTCGAAAAAGGGAGTACTTCGTTCTTGGGGCAGTCGCTGAAGATAAGAAGGATTCATCAGTTTTCGAAATTGAAAGGGGAAAAGATGAAGAAAGGGCTGTTGTTTCAGCTGATGGCTCAATGGATTCAGGCCCTCCTAAATCCGAAGAAGATGTTGATCGATTGATTGGTAGAGGAATTAATGCCGCCATGGTTCTTGCCGCTGGTACTTTTGGTATCAGCAAGTTGCTTACCATTGATCATGATTACTGGCATGTAAGTGCCTCAACGTTTTTTATACCCTTTCCGTCTTTTTATTGCTTTGCTCCATTTCCTTTTAAGCATTTCTAGGTTTTTAGGAGAGATGGAGTAAGTGTCTGAGGAGGATGAAATAGCTAACATGGGTTACTTGGCTTCTACTGAAGCTTTAATCCCCTTCAATCATCAACAACCTTTTGTTCTCTTGTGCAAAGATGCTGTTGTTATAGGCTGTGTAATATGGATCGGCCTAATCATAAAAACTAGGGGATTCGGATCATAAAGTTAAATTCTATTCTTGAAAATTTACAACAGATAATGAACAAATTGCATATGTTGTGTTTGTGGGCTATTCTCAGGGATGGACGATTTATGAGATACTGAGGTATGTACCTGAGCACAATTGGATAGCCTATGAGCAGGCCTTGAAGACTAATCCTGTCCTAGCCAAGATGGTGATTAGTGGGATTGTTTATTCGATTGGAGATTGGATTGCACAAGTAAGAATCTTTGGTCTTAGTCAAGCTATTTGTGGTTTATCAGGTTGGTAGTTGGTACTCACACTTTTGGTATGTCGTTCGCTTTCTAAATGTGCAGTGTGTTGAGGGTAAACCCCTTTTTGAATTTGACAGGACTCGCGTGTTTAGATCAGGCCTTGTTGGGTTCACTCTCCATGGTTCCCTATCTCACTATTATTACCAAATTTGTGAGGTAATTTGTAATTTTTCTCTTTATGTTCTTTCCGTTATTTTCTACTTATCTAGAGCTCCCTCAATCGATGAATTTTGATTCAGGCGCTCTTTCCTTTCCAAGGATGGTGGGTTGTTCCTGTCAAAGTTGCCTTTGATCAAACTGTATGGTCAGCTATTTGGAATAGCATCTACTTTACGGTTTTGGGATTATTGCGTAGAGAATCGCCTGCCAACATCAGTCAAGAACTAAGAGATACTTTTTGGCCCATGCTCACTGTAAGAAACTCACTCCCAACCTTTCCTTTCCTTCAAACCTTTGTTTCTATCCATGGACTTGCGGTTTGTTGTAATAGCTTCCATTCCATCCATCTGCAGTATTGACATAATGTAATGCTAGGAAATGTGCAACACTCCCAAGAGTTGAGGAGGGGTTAAAATGGAGTGTTTTTCGACATCAGATATGTGGAAAGTTTAGATAGGATTATAAAGTTTAAGAATGTTACCCATGTTAAGAATAAAATTTTCTTTTGCTGTTCTAAATGAGGGAAACAGCTGATATTGAGGGTTGGACCTTACAAAAATGGTTATTGATGTCCATGACCTTCAATCCTTATCTTAATGGCTGATTAATTAAAGACTTCTACTGCAGTGACTGTGGGGTGGTGGCGGTGAGACCTCTTCGTTTGCTAGAATTTTGTTATTTGCTAACAAAATATAAACTCCTAATGTCCGTTATGACACCATAAAATACATAAAGAGAATGTTAATCCAGTCATCATGGTGTGTTTTTTAATATATGAAAAGGTTTCAACAACTGATTGTAAATACTAAATACCATCATTTTTGTGCTGTGCCTGATAGGCTGGATGGAAGCTGTGGCCTTTTGCTCACTTGATCACTTATGGGGTGATCCCTGTCGAACAAAGACTACTTTGGGTTGACTGCGTAGAGCTCATCTGGGTCACAATACTCTCTACGTGAGTACCCTTTATTTGCTTTTATATTGCTACTTCCGCAACTTAGCTGTGGACAACACTCAACCGTGTAACCATGATTCATGACTATCTTTTTATTTTTCGGCTATCCTGCAGCTATTCAAATGAGAAATCAGAGGCAAGAACATCAGAGGCATCAACCGAAGAAGACTCATCAAAGAAAGGATCTTGAGGTATCATCAATCATGTTCATCTTTAGGAACTCTGCATTGGTATTTTCATATAGAACCTGCAATCCAAGTATTCACTAGTGTGCAACTTGAGATCAAGAAAAAGAAAACAATAGGCATGCTGATTCAGTGATCCTCCATTAATGTACATACAATGCACACGTGTATATATATACATGCCTTTCAGAGGCAAATGCTCTTATCCATTCCAGGGTAAGGAGTTCCATATTGAATACCCTCTGCCACAGTAGTGTAGGGATTTCTGTGCAATCGCTCGATCCTACTCACTCAAGCGTTAAGTCTTTTCAGGATTTCAGCTACAATATATATATATATATATATATATATATAGTCAAGTCTTTGGGGCTATTTTCTCCTCCTGACACTGAAAATGTGATAGACCTTGCATTCTTACTGCAGTTGGGATATGATATATATATTTTCTTCCATTGGATGAAAAATTGAGACAAGTAAAATCTTAGATCCACTGCTAAATACTTTTCCTTGTCAATGTGTGCTCAAACTACGTATGCGAGTGTAATGTGCTGTAGGTATTTGCCATGATTAGTGTTCATCATATTTTCGTGTCTGTAGACAGTTAGCTGTGGGGATGTTAAGCTGCATATGTATGAAAAAAAAAACAGCATTTTTTGAATTTCAGCATCAAGCACAAGTGTACACAACTACAACATTCAATCTAAGGCACGACAACAACGCAGCACTAGTTGCTTATTGATCACATGATGGGAGAACGACACGATAACAAATGCATACAAGTAATGAAACTTAAACTTGATAGACTAGTCGAGTCAATTCATGGGTCGGACTTGTAAGGGGCTGGAACCTCAAACCCAGGGTTAGGCACAAATGTGTCGTCGAAACCAGGGATGTACTGCATACCTGAGCCACCCCTTGAATTGCCATAACCAGGGTTCACGTAGTTGATCCTCCCAACACCTGGGATGTTCACGGTTCCATCAGGGTCGATGAACCACTCTGGATGCTTCACGTCCTGTTCTTTGGGCTTGGTCAATCCTGCCCCGCCTGCTACAGCTTCACCGGCCATTGCAAGCGAGATGTTGAGGAGGAGAAGGATGGAGATCGACGCGGGCTTGAGTGCCATGTTTTAGGAGTAAAGGATATATGGTGGCTGAATGGTATGGATTGCTTAACTTGGATGAGAACTATCAAGGAAATGACTCCTATATATAGTCAATTTTTTTAATTTTTTTTTTGCAGGTGGGTGGCTTTAGAATGGTAGAAACAAGATTGTGGGTCAGTAATACAAAGATGTATCACTAGATTTTGTTTTCTCACTAGATTTAAGATTACATTTGTTCCAAAAATCTCTTCTAGCATCTTTGTGGGTCATCTTCTGTTAGGTGATGTAGTCCAACCTAAACCATCTGTGTGAAGAACTTGTAATTCTATATTGCAATTCAGATTAGCGTTTAGAGGTTAAGTGTTTCAGATAAATTAATATATGTACAATTCTATCAACTTCCTTTGTTTTTGATAGGGTAGATTTTTTTTTGGTTAGTACTCTCTCTGTTTCAAAATAAAAGTCATTTGTCTTTTTCTATACGCTTTTTAAGGAGATAAAAACACTATAAAATATTATTTTTTTGATCAATTTTTTTTAATAATTTCATACTTAGTAGTCATAAGTATAAACTTATCGAAAAAAATTCGTTAAAAAAATAATATTTTATATAGTTTTTTCCTCATAAAAATGCGTGAAAAAAAAGTCAAAACGACTTTTATTTTGAAACGGAGGGAGTATTTCTTAAACTTGGTGATGATGACTTTTAATAGATAAGATTAGACTATGTTTGGCAAAAGGAGTAGCTGATGAAGTTTGGGTAGCTGAAACCAATGAAGTATTTAGGTTGAATATATGTTAATAAGCTAGTATGATGAGGAAACCTAGTGTTTTTTTTGGTGACGTGAGAGTTTCGAGGTTATCGACTAGTTCTCACGGGTCCGGGCTCTAGCCTGCAAAGGACGCGAACCGGTTAATCCAGGCGGCAAGGCAGGCTCATCAAAGCCTATGAAGGCTTGAGCACCCACTAATTATACAAATTGTGTAAGGAGTGGAATTTGAACCCTTGACCTCTTGACCTAGAGGTAGGGGTCATTGGTTTAATTTGGGAAACCTAGTTGTGGGTGGAAGCTTGTAAATAAAAAACCATAAGTTTGTGAATAAAAAAACCGTAAGTTTCGAAAAGCTTAAATTATTCCAAAAACTAATTAAATTAAAATCTTATATTTATTTTATTTTAAATTAGTTCCGAAAAACTAATTTGCGTGCCAAGTAGAGCCTAAAATGAACTAAAAGTGGATCATAAAGGTGAAACAAATGATTTTTACCTCTCATCCGGCCTAATTCAAGTAGAAAAATGTAGTGTAATCCAAAACAAGTTGATCTATTGATGATAATGGTAAAATAAAATAACTAACCGACATGAAATGGCTTGCTCAACCGGACATTATTGATACCTGTGGTAGTTAGCAAGTCATTACTCTTGTATACAATGAGGTACCTGCTATAACGGCTAATTATTGTGTGTGGTGTTTTCTGTACAAACACCAAACTGCTGAGAAAAGTCAAACAGGATACAAGTTTGCTATAAGGAGTCATATAACAACGATTGAAATGCAATTAAAGTAATCATGAAAATACTAAAATTAGATTACTTCATATCCCTCGTGCTTATTGGAATGTAGCTTTCGCAAACATCAATGATCCTCGAGCAGCTTTCATTAAAAAAAAAAAAAAAAAAGCCCACGAGCAGCGGCTTTTTGTATCCAATCTCAATGACCGTTGTCCAATAAGCACGAGGGTCATTGATGATCGCAAACATCAATGACCGTTGGTTTCTCTGAAGTGGCGGTAGGCTACGGTGATCGTGGTATGAAAGACACTGAATGAGAAAAAATGAGGGAGATAATATTTCCCAAGGGTTTCTTCGTCTTCTCTCACAGGTGCACTGAGGGAGAAAAACGGGAATTAGAACAGCCACTCAGAACGGAAAAAGAGTATGAGAAAATTGAACAGGGAGAGCGGTAAAATTGTTTGTGTGTTTAAAACCCTGGCACTTAGAACTAGAATATGCACTCAGAACGGTGAGATTAACCTGCAAGGAAGAGATCCCAAGAAGATAGGCCGCTATGTTTAGAAGATTTGAGCTAATAAAAAATAAAGATAAGATTTGTTTAAAAAAAATAGACATTTGCGAATAAGCATTGCGAAACTTATTCGTAATTATCTTTGGTCTCAAATAAATCCTTTTTCTGCAAAATATAAACTCCAACTCCAATCTTGGAGCAGGAACATGAGTACGAGCCAAACGAACGGCTGACAGTGGGTCGCGGGCTCGTGTATGTGTGCCCCATCTCCTCTTCTACCACTCAATATAGATAATTAACTTATCCGAATACTTAACCTTTCATAACTGCAAACGCTTATCCGAATGCTTAACCTTTCATAACTGGAATTGAATTCAAGAAAGATTTAAGAAGATGATCACAAGATTCCTGGGAGACCCATCCAATAATCCATCACAATGTGCGCAAAAAATGAGTTGAAAATCAGCCAATTCAAGTACTAGCTGGTCATCTGTGATGATCCACCATTGGCATTGGTTGGTAAAATGTACATTTAATAACTTTGCCTTGACAACCGTAACGCTCTTTGCAGCTTAACACACCTGTTTGTGCGGCTATTTACCTACACCTTCCATGTTTCACCTCTTTGTCACGTCAAAACCCCCAACAAGTAACAACCCCACCTTAACTTAAGCTGTGCACTGGATGGCCCTCAACCACGTTCAACTAAATGGATGTATACCAGTTTGTAGGGATGAGATGGGCTCAGTAACAAATGACTTGTGCTTAATTTAGGCCAAATCTGTTTGCTCAACTCGTCTTCATTCAGCAACTACCTGCCCATTTTTCTTGGCTGTAATCGCAACACGTACGTACCAAGTAAAGGAAGTGATGAACATTTAAGCCATTTTAATTACCATTACATTAAAACTCAGCTTACTTTTTATATAATTAACCTAAAACCATTAAAATAAATCATAGACCCGATAGATAAGACACGAGTGATCAAAACATGTAAAGGAGGGCTTAGCCCCTCTGTTTCTTTACCAAAAAAAAAAGGTGATCAAAACATGTAAAAAAAGAATGATAGGGAGAAATACGTATAATTGAGCCATAATAATGTTATGTGGTGTGGATTTTAGTAGATGGGGATGGATTTTGGGGATGGAAGGGGTGTGGATGGATTTTGGGGATGGACGAGATGGAGATTTAACACCAAAATAATCTCATTTGTGTTTGGGTGTATTTTGATTTTTTGGTGGATAGAGCAACGAAAAAAGTAAAAAATGCCCCCACTTCACAAGTTGAGTTTACCGTAATACCCCTCCCACTTTCCCATTACCCTACTGATCGGCTTCGTGAAGAGAAGGGACGGACGGTCGGCCATTTTTGAGATACCGGAAAGTGGTGAAGAGAGAAAGGATGGTCGGCGTTGAAGCTTGTTGGCGACGCCCAGGTCAACGACGATGGTCGGCTTCGTGAAGAGAAAGAGAGGAAGGAGGAGCGGTGGCAGGATGCAACGAGATCGTCGTCGTTTCTGAAGGCGGCGCGATGGGAGTAGAGGAGGAGCGGGCTAAGACGGTGGTGGCGGTGGTAAAAGGAGATGAAATCGGGATCGGCAGTGAGGATCGAGAGCCATCTGGAGCATACACAGCGGAGACGGTAGATGGGCAAATCTGGGCACCCCCACCTTCCCATCCCGTCCATCTCCCTTTGATCAGGTGCGCTTCGCACCCCCTCTCATCCCCGCATTCCCTGCGCGCCATCCTCCTCCACCCCCCGCATCCCCTTGCCAAACACGCAGACACGGAACCCGAAAACTCATCCCCACCCCATGCACCCCCTAACAAACACGCCCTAATAGAGCTATATATTCATGAAATTGTGTTCATAGCCCGTGAAATTTTTCTGCTCAAGATTAGAAAGGATTATTGAATTACCAACAAATTAGACATGAAAAAAAAACATAAAGTTGAATGGGACCTCATAATTGTTCTATCAAAAAATTTTGGTTTATGTATAGAGTTTGTTTCTTGGATAAACGTATGTATCAAAATGGGATCCTTCCCGGTACAGGTTAACAACACACCAACAAACTTATTTATTTATTTAAACTAGAACGAGACCTCAGAAATGGAAACTAAATTGGTAGAGATGAAAGGTAGATTGTGGTAGATTGTTCATGTGATTCCGTCATTATTCGGTGAAAAATGAAGAATTATTCATATGTATGTGTGAAATTAGCTAGATGGTGGGTTTTCTAGATTGAAAATTTGTAAAAACAAGGGTCAACAATTGCTCAATGAGTCGGGCCTATTTAGTGAACATTGAAGAATATAATTATTCGTAGGTATGTGTCAAATTCGGTTCAAAGTGGTGGGAAGTTGGACAATTATTCGAAGAATTTTGATTCATTATTCGTTGTTATGTGTTAAATTTCATGTTGATTGAATCAATTTTGTAATTAGTATGGTTGGTATTTTTAACATAATTATTCACCTAGATGTGAATGATAATTCGTTAGTATATGGAGTCTTCTGTTTGACAAACAACATAAAAAACCTTCATCATACATGAATATAACTACACAAAAAATAGACATAGACGAGTGAATAATCACTCATATACGACCGAATAATTATTAATATACCACTGAGTACTCAAGTATTCTACCGAATAATGTTGTTTCTGTTTTAAAAAAAATATATATAACTATTCTACCAAATAATGTTTCAAAACTGACAGAATAAAAATTAATCGGAGTGGGCTCATCTCCATATGTGTACACACGCTTGGTAATGGAAGGGGGCAAGGAAAAAGACATGCGTCCCACTTTTTTCAACAAAATAAAAAAAACATTTTAATCTTGGTCATCTATCTCCTCTTTATCAACAACCTAGATTTGCGTACATGATGCATACTTTGCATAGTAAGACCTGAGTACATCCGAACCACCCTATATATATACATATATTACGTAATTTTTTTTTTCTCGAGGTCCTACTCGGTAAGAGGCTTTAGGCGGCCGCCCCTTGGACCTACCCAACGGCCGGCCTTGTAGTGTGGGATAGGATGGGGGTGGGGATGAATATGAAGGAGGGGGGATAATTCATAATTTTATAGTAATTGTATTTTTTTGTGAGAATTTTATATTTATTGTATTATATTATATTGAAATAAGTTGTGTTGATGTGGGTGAAAAAAATAAGTTGGCACTTTTTTTATAGAGTAAGACCGTAAGAGAAGTTAAAACTTTAGAAACCCAGTTGATGCTATTAGGCTTCGAGGGTCACCTAAGTTTCTTTTCATTTCATTTAAGCCTTTAAATTATCTAAAACCATTTTTTTTTTGTTGATACGTGTAAAATTTTGGAAGAGGCTAGCTCCTCCTAATCCACCAACCAATGACATCCTTGCGAATGCAAATGTAAAGTTCTCTATCTTGCATCGGATCAGTCAAGGTTGAAGTTTGGAACAAGCAAGCGATATGGTCCGCACACTGGTTAATTTCCCCGAAGATATGGGAAATCGAGACGGCCTCAAACTGAAGGAGCAAAAGCCGGAAGATATGGAAAATCGAGACGGCCTCAAACTGAAGGAGCAAAAGCCGGATGTCGAATAGAAGAAATTCGATCTCCCAAGGACACTGCCAGACGTCATTAAGAGCATTAATTACCACCAGGTTGTCGCCCTCGTAGACCTTGCGCCACCTCCTTGAATTTGTAAATAAAGAGCGGTCATATCCGGAGTTCGAACTGGGTACCTTTGGGTACTACCCGCAAGTCCTTTCCAGTAAGCAATTCCGGAATGGTTACCTTGCGCTACCTCGGTTCCAACTAACCTCCGTTTTTTTTTTTGCGTTCAAATTTACAGGTTATTGGGCCTGATTGGCCCACTTGGATTGGGCCAAGTTTGTTTTAAAAGGGGTGGGCTTAGAAATTTATATGCAGCGTTAGCCGAGTACCTACAATATGATATTCCCCCGTTCAACAAAACTTGTCGTTTACTATTCACGCACGCTTTTTTAGAATGATAAAAACTATATAAAATATTTTTTTTTAAAAATTTTTTTAAACAAGTTTGTACTTATTAATAATAACTACGAAATTGTTAAAAAAAAATATTTAAAAAGTCAATATTTTATATAGTTTTTAGCTCCTAAAAAAGCGTGCATGAATAGTAAAACGTCAAGTTTTGTTGAACGGAGGGAGTAGTTGAATTCCCCAAACAAGACTCTTCCATTTATTTATTTAATATTCCCTCTGTTAACTAAAGCTTGTCGATCACTGTTCATGTACGCTTTTTAGAATGTTAAAAACTATATCAATTTTTATTTTTTTTTACATTTGTTTTTGTAAATTCATACTTAATAGTAATAGGTATGAAATTATTTCAAAAAAATATTAAAAGAGTTAATATTTTATATAGTTTTTAACACCTCAAAAAACGTGCGTAAATAGTAAAACGTTAATTTTTACTTAACGGAGGGTGTAGACAATATGGAGTACCCGGAGTAATTGATAAGGAGCTTATTTTTATTGATAAGAAATTTATTTATATTGTCAAGGTATTGATAACTGATAAGAACCTTATTGTTAATAACGAACGAACAGGATTAATATATAAACCACTCATTTTTACTATAGCTAACCATCGCATAATCACCGCAACAAGTGGCGATGGATTATCATTAAAATTAGTCAAATATTTAAACAATAAGATGCAATAGACAATTGGTAATTGATTTTATTTTAAAATTACTAGCAACCGCATTAAGATGTGGTGGGCATTTAACCATTTGCCCACCTTCACTCCCGAGCCTCTTTCACAAATCTCCCAGTGTCATCTCCGCCTACGGCCGTCTGCCCAACTTCACTACATGATTACCATTAACATCTTTTTTTTTTTTTATCAGAGATTATCATTAACATCTCCGGAGTTAAGTATATGTAATTATTAACAACACTACATTAATATGTTTTTATAATAGTATAAATGGGAGATTGGGAGAACCATAGCGTAATAAGAAAAAAAAGAAGGGACAAATACAAATAGAGGAAGTTGGTAGAAGAAGGGAGTTTGTTAGAAAAAAATTGTTTATAAATTACCATTAAAATTAGGCAAAAATCGCAGAAAACCACCCTTTAAATAGGGTATTTTGCAAGAAACCATCCCTTAAATTAAAATTGTATACAACCACCCATTAAAACTTTTTTCTTTGCAAAGTTACACCCATCATCCAATTTCCGTTAATTGAATGTTAGAGTGCGCAAAAAGTCAATTATATCTTTTATTTTTATTATTAGTTTACTCCATTCAATTGGTATTAGTTGATATATATATTTAACTTTTTAACTTGTTTATCAAAAATTAAAAACTCTATAAAATATATAAAAAAAATATTTTTTAAAAATAATTTCATACTTACAAAAAATCTCTATAAAAAATTGATGTGTAATACTCCGTATATGTTTTATATGTTTAAGAAAAATGTGTATTACTAAAGGGCTACTTGAAGAAAATAAAAATTAAAAAAATATTTCATATAGTTTTTATTATTTTAAAAATGTGTGTGGAATATTGAACGTATTTTTAGAATAATAAAAACTATATGAAATATCATGTTTTTAAAATTTATTTTCTTCAAATACCCCTGCAGTAATATACACTTTATAAAATATATAAAACAACAATTATATCTACTTTTTATAGTGTTTTTACTAACAAAAAATGATATTTTATAGAGCTTTTTACTTTTTCGTAACGTTTTGTTACGGTTTCATGTCGTATCAACTGTTTTCTACACAACCCTAGTTTTGACGAAAGGCAAACTTGTAGGCCGTATTATTTGAATGGGAAGCGAAGGCGATTGACGTGGGTTTCATTCATCTGATTTGGAAGGTACGTACAAAGGGGTTTGAAATGCTTACAAGTTACAAGTGAGGCATCCAAAAGGCATTCCGTCAACCCAATCGAATAAATGAAATGAAAACTATCAACATTAATTGATGTTGAAAATGTTGGACACTCATCAATTAGGGCTGACTTTCTCATAGATTTGCTCTAATCCTCAGTTCCTCACCCGTTCATATTTAATGAAAGGAGGGTACGGTACGTATGAGATAACATGATGCCCATTGCCCTATAGGTAGTAGTGGACTCAAATTTCATCAAATCAATCCAGATGGTCCTATTGTCAATTCAATATTCTCTCTCTCTCTTCGGTTAGAAGGCGAAAATTTAGGGTGAGGAAGAGCGTCCTTGCGAACGAGAATATGAAGTTCAAAGTCCAAACTCTAAGAAAAAGAAACGGAATCCAAGGCTAGATAAAAGGCAATCGGCCGCCCTGAATATGAATCGCAATATTTGTGAATTGTCTATTCATATCTTTTTTTTACAACATCGATTCATATCTTGATTCAACTCGGGTACATCCCCTAATCCGACTTGGGTCCAATCTATACTTTCCCCTTTTTAATAATAACTAATACAATTCCTGTGTCATGGCGCGTTTTTTAAAACTAAAAGATTAATAATATATAAAATATTAATAAATGTATAGATAACAATCATAAAAAACTTTAACCTAAATTTATCTTATGTTTCTCTCAAAAAATTATTTTTTTAAAAAATCTTATGAAAGTATAATATATAAATATAAATATTTTAAATCACTTAGTTATAATAATATCAATATCATTATAACATTGTTTAAATGTGATGTGTCATAATCAATAGTTATATTCAATGTTTTAAATTAAGCATAATAGTTAGTAACAAATTTGAGTTTAGCCCAATAGTTATATTAGATTAAATTCAATGTTTTGAATTAAGCTCAATAGTTAGTAAATTAAGAGTAGTTGTATAGATTAATAAAAATTAAATAAAAAAAATAATTAAAGGAAAAAGAAGAAAAAAAGAGAATGAAAGAAAATCAAATAAAAATTGCAACAAAAAAAGATTGGTTAAGATTTCTAAAATACCTCAAAGAATATTGACACATCATCCTAAATTTTTCTAAATTAAGAGTTTATATTTATATATAAATATAAATAAATATAAATATAGAGTTATATTAATATAGATAAATAATTTTAAAAAAATCAAAATCAGAAGGGAAAAAATCCACTATTTGTAGAGCACAATTCACTACCAACTCGTAAAGGGATGGTTCTCCACATCCACTGCGATAAATTTCATAACCAAAACAAACTTTAACATATATTTACCGATTAGAAAAAATAAAAGTAAAATAAAAAATGTGAAAACCAACCCGACTTTATATGGATGTGAAACATTGACAAACATCCGAAATTCATATGAAAGAATTAAAAACTGTGTTTTTGAGGAAGCCATTAACAATCTTAAAAAACAATTTTTCAAATGGAAAGCCTCTTCCCTATCCCAAGTTGGTAGAGCTGTCCTGATTCAGGCTAACTTAAGCTCCAAAACGAATTATCTTATGCGAAACTTTCTCCTTCCTAAAGGAACCCTTCTTTAGATGGATCAAATCAATAAAAATTTCTTTTGGAATAAATTAAACTCTGAATGATACACCCCTCTGATTAGCCGGGACAAAATATGTCAACCCAAAAGTTTTGGTGGCCTAGGGATCAGAAAAGCAGAAGATTTAAATATAAGCCTACAACTTAAGCTCTTATGGAAAATCCACACGGATGAAAATAGCATTTGGGTCAATATCATCAAGGAAAAATATCTTGAAAATATGCATATCAACCAAAGAACAAACATTAACACCTCTTGGCAATTTGGAAGGCTTCTTTCGTTTAGAGATAAATTCAACAAAGGCATCAAATGGATCATTGGAGATGGTAAAACCATAAATGTCTGGAATGATCCTTGGTTGGAGGGTCATGATCTCATCGCCTTCCAATTAAACAGGGATCCAGACATGAAAATTGACAACTTATTAAACCAGTACAAACAATGGGACACAAATATCCTGAATGATCTCTTCCTAAGTAACATCGTCCTAAAAATTACTCAAATCAACATCCTTTGCTGGGATACATCTGACAAGCTAGTTTGGAAATGGGAATCTACGGGTCTCTTTACTACCAAATCTGCTAAACGTCTTAATAATTATAATCAGCCTCAAAATAATGACTACAAGAAAATCTGGAATCTTAACATTCCCCCTAGAATCAAGAACCTTTTATGGAAAATGACTATTGATGGCCTTCCTACTAAGAGTAGACTTAATACATCAATAGAGTCCCTAACACATGCATCTTCTGCGACTCATGTAAGGAAGATCTTACACATCTTTTTCTTAGTTGCAATTACACCAAGAATATCATTGCCTCTTATCAAGCAAAAGTTGTCAAAAACCTCAGCCACCTCTCAAGGCCCGGTATGGATATCCCAACCTTGATTAATCTCAATAATAACCCCTCAGATCTTGAAGCCCTTGCCTTCATCTGGCAAACAATCTGGAGCACCAGAAATGAATCTATCTTTAAAAATAAAATCCCTCTCCCTCCTAATACTATTGTTCGAAGTGTGATCGATGATATGAAGAACTGGAATAACTCTAAAGACAGCTCACAACAAACTAAAACCAAAAAGTGTAAGCAACATATGAAATGGAAGAAACCGGAAGGAGCTATCTACAAAGTTAATGTAGACGACTCGGTTAAACCCACGGGTATTTGCCAAGTGGGGGGAGTCATCAGAGACTCCACAGGTAATGTGAATGATATCTTTTATCAGCAAGTCAATACAGGTTATGTTCTTCAAACTGAAGCCGCTGCAATAATACTTGGAATGCAAAAAGCAAGGTTAAGAGGGCTCAGAAAGATCATAGTGGAAGGAGACAATCAAGACCTCATCAAAGTCCTTAGAAAGGAAACTGATGTCAAGTGGGAAATTATCCATCAAGTGGAGCAAATCAGAATCCTTAGAGCATCCTTTGATTTGTTAGAATTCGCTCATTGTCGTAGAGATGCAAAAAGAGTTGCAGATTATATTGCAACAAAAGGTGTAATTTGTAATAGTTTAACAATCCCTTTTAATAAGGAACTGTATTTCATCATCCTTCAGGATGATCAGGGTCATCCCTTACGTTCTGTGTAAGGCATCCCCATATTTTGCCTACTGTAAAAAAAAAAGAAATTCATATGGACACTCGCATTTGACGGATTAAATCGTCCGTGTAGTTTTGATGGGATGAGATCAGGAGGAGATTCATTTTTTTTCTTGAAACATGCAAATACCTTATCCCTCTCGTGATAAATTGAACCGAGATAAGACGGGCCATATCCCTTGAGTAAAATATATTATAAAAAAAACATCTAATCCCAAATAATTTTTTTTGCTCATCTTTATATATATATATATATATATATATATATATATATATATATATATATATATATATATATATATATATATTAAAAATAAATATAAGTAGTAATCAGAAGCTCTAGTTTTTTATTTATTTATTTTGGGTCGAATGGAAGTCGAAGATCTCATCTGAATATATAGGATTTTGATATTTTTTACAAATAAATGTTATAAATGAAATAAATAAATATATAACTAATAAGGATTATTATTATCAATTAAAAATCAGTATTCTAAAAAGTATTAGGCGGATACTGCGGCGCCTAGACGAGATTTTTAGAACAGTATTAAAAATTGAACCTCATATCTCTTTCTGATCTCACACACACATATAGTTTTTAATATATATGCAGGACGAGACGGGATTTGGGAGATTTTGAATTTTCTTATCATGTCCCGTCTCATGAAAATTTTGCAAGATGTGACTGGGACGAGATTCAACTTTTTTAAAACTTTTTTCTTATCTCTTTCTGATCACACACACATATCATTCAACTTTTTTTAAAATCTCGCTAGAATTAGGATAAGACCGGGACAGAACCGTAATTTACGAGATTTGTGTAGTCCACCCTTATTGTGAGATGTGCAACCAATCAATCACCAAGAGATTCAATCCACCTTCTCTTGCAATGCAACCATTTACCAAAATCGAATCAAAACATTTAAGGATATCAAATACGAAATCTTAAACGAACTGATAAGACATAAAGAGCAGAATTAGCCACGACATGGTAGAGTCTATAGACCTGTACGAACAAGAAGAATTTGAAAACAATCATGGAAAAAGACACTGAAACCGATCAGACATAGGAAAAAGAAAAACATCAAGTGGCTCAAACCACTCGATGGCAATTGCAAAATTTATTTTGACATATGTGTTTGATGAAAATTCTACAAGTTATGTCATTAGAGACCATATTGGAAATGTCTTGCCAAGCGGCGCCATATTACGATGTGTTTCTTCCTCTATGGTTGTTGCTGAGGCTCTAGCCTTGTATCTTGGCATCCGTAGTTATTGATCTCGGAGTGAAAAGGGTGTCAATTAAGGAAACTGCTTGGTGATTATCAACAGCATGGCCAATGAAGATCTTCTACTTCACTTCCTACTTCACTCCCTACATCACAACAATATTTTAACATACAAAGTATATTTAATCTTAAAAAAATTTATAAAAAATACATTTGTATTACTAACAAATATTATTGGCTCTCGGCGTCTCGATCTAGGAAATTGAGATCTTTATGTATGATTATATGTGTCCTCAATTCAACGCTCGTGTGCTTTTCATGAAGTCAATAGAGTGCAGGATAGGATTGGATTGCATTTCTTCTTCACACGGCCAACTACAATAACCTCATTAATGATATTGTTCTCCTACATCTCATCTACGTACGTTGATGCTCTTGAGGTTTAATTTAGTTCAAATATGTCTAATTTAGCGGTTTAGAGTTAAATGAATGATCTCTCTCTATATATATAAAATACAATCTTAGTTTAGTTCTATCAAGTTTATAACCGTTCTACTTTTAATTTTAAATCAGATATTTTATAACCCATTTAAATGGTACGTTGATCATTTCACAATACAACCATCAAGAATCTTAGTGCAAACTTTGACAGCATCGAATTCAGACACTGCTACAGAGAAGCCAACAAAGCAGCAGATTTTATAGCTAAGTCTAGGGACAATTATACTCTCTGTAATCTTCCTAATCTTAGGGATCTCTGTAACATCATCAATTCGGATGATCATGGTGACACCTTACTTTAGTAAGGTTCACCTAATTCTTGCTTACTGTAAAAAAAAGTAAAAAAAAACCACTCCACGTGGTTAATTTTTTTTTTTTTTTTTTTTATTAGGAAAGGATTTGGATAGCGGACTATCCAAGCGCATCCCGTAGGATGAGATCACGGAGATCTTTGTCAGTTGTTATGTGAACCCCATAAATAGAGTGGCAAAGGTGTGCAACCTTGTCAATTACTCTATTTCCAGCGCGGGGTATATGAGAAAAGGAGACTTTTCCCATACTTCGAGTTATGGTTTTTATATCCGATAGGGTCATTTCCACCTCCCAGGGGCATCGGATATTAGCAGATAGATGGTCAGTGATGATCTTCGAGTGTCCCTCAAAAAATCAAGTTTTTTAGTTGTAGCTTATTAGCCTCCAGTACTACTAGTTTCAGAGCCGCCGCCTCCGCCTGAAGGGGTGAGGCGCGACCAAGTCCGGAGTAAGCAATTTGGATAGGATTGCCATTCCAGTCCCTTATAATCATGCCGGTTGAACCTTGCCCGTTGCGTAGGGAAGAACCGTCAAAGTTTACCTTATAGGTTCCCCGTGGTGGTTTACGCCAATTTTTGCCGATCAATTTGTGTGTTTGGTTGGTTTGTTTATTTCTTGTATCGTGGATACGCGTCTTGTTATTTGTAGGGCTATTATTTTCAATTTGACATGCTCTTGTCCAGTTTGCCGTTTGTCTTGTCGCGAATGCTTCTATGTCTGCTGTTGATGCCGGTTTAATGTTTCTAAACGTAGCCGCGTTTTTGAAGTACCAGATGCTCCACCATCCTGTCACAATGGTACAGATCTTAGCTTTAGGTACTTGGCGTAACCATCTGATCAGCTCATTTGTACTCCTGGATCTGTTTATTGTATGTTGTAATTGTTGCCACTCCTTTGTGCTTAGGTTATGACTTAATAGGTCTGGATAGCATTCTGTAAGGATGTGGACATCATCCTCCACACAATCAGAGCAGCGGTCGCAAGAGGAAGGAATTGGAACCCCCCGAGCCGCGAGTCGAGCTTTAGTGGGCAGGCCTAGCCGCGCTATTCTCCATAGAAATTTTTTTATTTTAGGTTGTAGGTTGAGTTTCCATATCCATTCATAGTCCCGCGACTCATCCACCAAAGCATTCGTGAGGATTTTATAGGCTGAGGAAGTGGTGAACCAGCCATTCTTGTCAGGCCACCAGTATAGGCGGTCTTCAAATGTAGTCACTGGCAGCTGTACCGCCAGTATTTCATAAACTATTTTTTTTGGTAGGGTGTCATTTAGTTTTTCCCTCCACCACTGTCCATTCATTATGTATTCGCTCACCAGTTCATTTTTGTTGTAGTGAGTCGGGCAATTGGGCCGGCAGTGCAGTGGCTCTTGGGAAACCCAGTTATCTGACCAAAATTTGACAGATAAACCGTTCCCTATAGACCAGATGAGTCCTTTTTTGAACTTTTGGAGTAGGTTTGTTAGTTTTGCCCACTGCCATGATAAGTTCCCGAATTTTTCATACTCCAGGATATTAGTCCTTCTAAGATATTTATATGTGATTATTTGGACCCAGGGGTTATGGGGTTGAGCTAGTACCTTCCATAGTAGCTTTAGCTGTAGTGCTTCGTTCATTTCTTTTGCTTTCCTGATTCCTAATCCTCCTGATTTTTTTGATTTGCATATTTTATCCCACCCTATAAGTGGTCTATGCTGTGCATTCTATTTCTAGAGGAAGCATCTATTTATGGTATCCATTTCTTTATGCATTGTGGTTGGAAGCATGAAGTTTTGCATTATATATAGTGGTTTTGCTGATAGGTTTGAGCCAATAAGTGTGGCACGACCTTGTTGAGATAGCGAATCCGCTCGCCATTTGGTCAGTTGGTCTTTTGTTTTTGTGATGACTTCCTTGAAAGTGTCTTTGTTCACCTTTCCATCAATAATGGGGCATCCTAAGTATTTTTCTACCGATTGGGAGTGGGATATGCCTAGTGTTCTGCCGATTTCTGCGATTCTGTTTCGGTGTATTCCACACGTGGCTTGGAATGCAGATTTATGGAAGTTTACTTTTTGTCCCGAAATTTGACAATAGTCCTCCAGAATGTGTCTGACCTTGTGACACGCTTCGTTGCTGCCTTTAAGGAAGATCAAAATATCATCAGCAAAGGCCAGGAAGGGTATACAGGGTCCAGAGTGACCGAATCTGAATCCAATTCTTTTCTCAGGCTGTAAGGACTCCACTGCTAGGCGCCGGCCCAGGACCTCATCCCCAAGAATAAAGAGAAACGGTGACAGCGGATCGCCTTGCCTTAGGCCTCTAGTTGGTGTAAAGAGGTCTATAGGTCCATTATTGACAAGAACAGAGAACGACACCGACGTGATGCACTCCATGACCCACTTGACGAACGTTTGGTGGAAACCGAATTTGGTCAGGACTGATTCTGTGAATTCCCACTCCACACGATCATATGCTTTTTCCATGTCTAGTTTAAGGGCAAGCCAGCCCTCTTTCCCCTTTCTTGATTTGAAAGAGTGGAATATTTCATGGGCGATAAGTACATTGTCCTGGATAGCCCTGTCGGAAACGAAGGCACCTTGTAGTGGATTTATTAGTTTACCCATTACCTGTTTCAAACATTTTGTTAAGATTTTTGATATGATTTTGTATATTGTGAAGCACAAGCTGATGGGCCTATAGTGGGTCGTTGTACTGGGTTGTTCTGTTTTGGGGAGTAGTGTGATGAACGTGTGGTTTATTTATTTTAGTATCCTTCCAGAGACGAAAAAGCTTTTTACAGCTTTAATCACTGTGGGGCCCACCACATCCCAAGATGCAGTATAGAATTCAGCTGTCATGCCGTCTGGGCCTGGGGCTTTGTTCTTGCCTATACTAAACACGACCTTTTTTATTTCGCCATTAGAGGGAATGGTTATGAGTATTCTGTTTTCCTCCTCCGTGATATCTTGGGAAATTAGGGACAGAAAGTCAAGCATTTTGGCTTTGTTGATTGATTGTTTTGTAAATCGTTTCTGAAAATCCTTCTTGATCTCATTATTTATGTTATTTTCTCCTATTACCTGAGTGCCATCAGCAGTGGTTATGCTTCGTATGAATTTCCTATTTCTTTTACCAGAGGCTACTCTGTGGAAATATCCCGTGTTGGAATCAGCAAGTCTAATGTGTTTGGATTTAGCTCGTTGATGCCAGTATGACTTTTGAAAACTAAGTAGTTGTTCCTTCTTTTTGATTAAGTTCAATTCTTGTTTGTGGCAATTACCTTGTGAGTTGTTTGGGTTACGTTGTTGTATTTGTAGCAGTTTTTCTTCTACTTTTGTCAGTTGTCTAAATATATTTCCAAATGTACTTCTGTTCCAACTCTTGGTTTTGTCTTTGAGTAATTTTGTTTTCCGGATCAGTTGATACATTGTTGATCCGTGGCATTTATATCGCCATGCCTGTTTGATTATGTTTATGAAGTCCTGTCGTTGTAACCAAACGTTCTCGAATTTGAAAGGCGGGGGTTTGAATGTTTGGCTTGTACTTAGCTCAACGGTTATTGTACAATGGTCTGATGATGAAAAGGCACCATTTTTAGTGCATATTGCTGGATATTGGTGTATTATTTCATGCTGGGCCAGAACCCTATCAATTTTCTCCTTTATGTTCCCAATTTCTTCTTGTTTCTTTCTCCATGTAAAGGGATTCCCCCAGGTCGGGATCTCTAGTAAGGAACATTGTGTTTTGATTTCTGCGAGTCGAATGAATCTGCGTGGGTGTGTTGGTGCTCCGCCTTCTTTATCCTCAAAACAGCCGATTTCATTAAAATCTCCCATGATGATGCACAGGATTGTGGATTGCTTTATCCCTTCCATTACCTGGTTCCAGAACCCCGGTTTCTGCTGCTCCTGTGGAGGAGCATAGATGAACCAGATATGGCATGAGAAGTTATCGATTATGTTAGTGTATTTGACCGCAATTGCTCTTGGCATTTGTACAATTATGTCAATGGTTTCATTTAGGATACCGTTTTCCTTCCATAGGAGACCCAAGCCGCCCGATTTTCCGACTGCTGGAGACCAGATGGCTTTGTCGAATCCCGTCCCCATCCATGCCGACGAAGGGGGGATTTTATCAGTTTTTGTCTCTGCGAGTGCAAGCAAGTTGATGTGCTCTGATTTACACCACGTGCTGATTTCCACCCAGAACGTAGGCCGCCCAATCCCCCTACAGTTCCAGAAACTCACTTTCATTGGACCATGTTATTGTGGGGGTGCGAGATTGGTTTTCGCACCACCCGACCATATTGCTCCCTTTTATTTGGCTTGTTCGTGGTCCAATTTTTCTTCGACGTGCTTTTTACTTTGAATTGGTCCCATCTCGGCCCAGGAGTGAGGATGCGGTGGTGTTCTATTTTATTTTGTTGGGGGCAGCGGCATTGGGTATAACTGCTCGCATGTTTTAGTGTCTCGGTTGGAAGGGTGGGTAGACCACCATGCTTCAGCTTGTGATAGCCTTTGAAGGCTAGTTTGGAGGGTGTGCTAGTCGTTGAAGCCCTTGCCCAGAGCCAAGGGTCATTGGACAAGCCAAGCACATAGTTCATGTGCCCGATAATAGTAGACACGCTCGATTTAATGTTTGTGTTGGTCGTTTTCGTTTTGATGTTGGTTTTGAATTGTTTTGCACGGTTGGGTACATATCGATGTTCACTCAGTATCCAAATCAAAATGCAAAGGATGTAATATAAATATGCATCTATTAACATTTGATAGTTCCAACCCTTACATAGATACGATTTCCATACGATCGACTCCACGCTTAACACCCTTCTTAACTGCCTAGCACTATCATACACATCACGATTTTGGATTCGGAATTTTATCATAAACCAACAAGCAAAGTTCATCCGCCACCCCGAGATATTTACAATACAAAATGTGATCATTAGATCTAGTTTAGTACGAAGGTTCACAAAGGTTCCATGAGATATATTCAAAACTAATTTAGTCTGACTTGCCTTTTCCCGCCAATTGTCGAGGTTGTCATTCATCAGTCCTTGGCTTCTTGCCGCCTCCTTCCTTCAGATAGGAAGAGACCGTATCGTTATCCCCCATGCCATTTTTCCGCTTTCCTGATTCAGACGTTGTAGTGGTTGTGACGCCGAGTTTTTCCATCCTCTGGACAAAGGAGCCCGTCGGAGTTGAGGGAGCAGCAACATTGTTTCCAGTCTCAGCAAACATAGCCGAGTTGTAAATGTCTCCCAAATGAAATTCTACACCAGTAGGAATCCCATTGAGCACCTCTTCAAAGGTTTCATGGCATAGGAAGTCCATGGGTTCATCTAGGTCTTCGACGCATAACACATTGTCGAAATCAAAGGCGTCATCATCACCAGGCTTTAGGGTAAATGGCAATGGGGGTAACTCGGCCTGCAATCCTTTCGGCTCATCACTAGGAAGGTTCACCTGAGCTGCTTCACTGCTCGGCACTGTCTCAGTCGTCACTGGGCTCGGATCAGGCACCTCCCTACCCACACGAGAGGAGATGCTAGAGGTTCTTCCGGATAGCTTGAATGAGGATGAATCCGACTTATAAGAAACATTGATTCCAATGTTCTTAAGAAGCTCGGACTTAGGGTTGCCCACTCGGGAGGATGGGCCATCCGCTTTTCCTTTGGAGGCCACTTTGATCCAGTCTCGATCGTCTTCATCGCCAGTCAGATCCTCCTTCCTCTGCTCCATCGTTTTGGCTTGGGGAGGGTCACATTGATCGGATTATGCACCAGTTGACGATGAGGGCAGTCCGAGAAGAAGTGCTCAGGCGAGCCGCAGCTTCCGCACCCCTCAGGAAACTCTTCGAACCAGACTGGATACTCTCTTAAGTTATCATTTTCATCCAGGACAAACACCTTCTTGTCCGGGATCAGTGTGATGTCTACATTAATACAGATGCGGGGATAACGAACTCGCACACCCTTGGTTGTGAAAGCATCAAGTTTTAAGATGGTGCCGAGTCCGTTCTCCTCAATGATCGTGGCTAAGACTTCCTTGCTTATGTACTCCGATGGGAGTCCAGGGATCCTAATCCACATATCGAGGGTTGATATGGATTCGGAAGCCGGATCAAAGCCTTGTTTCCAAGGCTTGAGCAACATCAGCTGGCCCAAGATATGAAACGGGCGACCGTTCCACACCCGGTCCCTGTCCTCAAGAAGTAAGAATTTCATCTCAAACCAGTTGTGGGATAGCGGCGTTACCTGGAATCCACCCTCCACAAATTTCCAGTCAAATCTGATCTTTTTCCGGATTTCTTTCAGCTCCACAGGTTCACCGATAATGGTGGCATACAGTGTTGTTTTCTGGAGTTTGAGGATGTTTTCTTTAACCCCTGACAGTCGAGACCGAAATCTCTCCACATCAAGAGTAGGTTTCTTTTTTCCTTTAGATGGTTCAGTGTTTGGAGTAGCCCCCTTATCCTTTGGGTTTGGTGTCCCATCGGATGGATCATTGGGTTCAGCGATGGCAATCCCGTGACTAGCCTTCTTCCTGGGTACTGATCTTGATTCCACCATCTTTTGCTTTCCTTTGTCGGGGTTGGTAATGGCCATGCTCAACCACAGAGAAGAGAGATTGTCAGAAGATTGAATTAGAACATTGGATGAAGAGGAAACGAGAGAATGAGAATGAGAGAGAGAGTGGTAGTAACCATCTTCCAGGGCCCCGAATTTATAGAGGAATCGAAGTCCCAGGCAAGCCGACTTGGCATAGTGAAGCCCCCCCGAGCCCCAAGTTTGCAAGAGCTTCGAGGAAGCTTACACAGCAAGGAGAATTTCAGCCCCTGAACATCAATCACCTTGAATGCTCCACTGTTCCTTGAATCGATCGATAGTAAAGGAGGTAGGAGCCAAGAGAACTCCCACCACCACCAAACTCTGAATTTCGTACACTATATTCGACTAGATTCGCAGCCCTCATAGGTCGAATTGAATGCTCCATGGAAGCACAGTGAGAGAGCTCTCTTCGATTTGAGGGGATTTGGGCTAATTTGGCAATAAACACAACCGATTTTGGTAGTTAGGGTATTAAATCCCTGAGACTTTGGTTGAATTTGTACCCGAATTACAGAGGTACTCGATTGCGAAGCAGCTTGGAGGTGATGTTCTTGGATTTGGGGCTTAGGGTTATAGCGCATGAACCGGGAGACGGGGGGGGTTTCTTTTCTTTTCTCTCTCATTCTCTCGATATTTTCCAAACACTCCACGTGGTTAATTAGCCTACATCTCTATACTCTATGCCATCTTTATAAATCCATCTTTTTTTTATGACGAGAAAATCCACTTGGATCGAATTTTCACCCAAAAAAATGACGGAGGTAGAGATCGAACCAAAAACCTCTAGATAAATACCCCTTCTCCACACCATTAGGCTACCGACATGGGCAAATCCATCTCCTTGTTCAATCAAGCTATCATATTTATCCATATCCTACAAAAACAAAAAGATTAAAAAAAAACTATCATGTATCAATAATTGATATATACTCTCTTTCATTTTCTCAAAAGTCTTGATCACTAGATGGGTTTGGTAGCAGAAAAATATACTATATGAATGAATTGTATTGACTATATCTATAGCTATATATAGCAGTATATATATATAACTTCACCGACAGATTGTTGTTTGTGAAAACTTGACTTCTTCTAACGTACATGTAATATGTAAGAGCACATCGTTTTTTTTAGGGCAATTTGCAAACTATATTGTTCATCCCTTGATATTACATCGTTTTTTTAGGGCAATTTGCAAACTGTATTGTTCATCCCTTCATATTACATCGTTTTTTTAAGGAAATTTGCAAACTGTATTGTTTAGGGGTGGGCACGGGACGGGATGAGACAAGATTGAGCCGGGACGGGATCGGGACGGGATTGACACTTTTTTTTCGGGACGGGATGGTGTCTGGACGGGATGAGATCGGGACGGGACATGCCTTGTCCCGCAAATAAAAATAATAAAATATTATATAAATTTGCAAAGTGAAAAATGCTTTCATAATTCATTAATTTATATAATATGTTGAATACGGTATTCTTCTCAACTATATTATTCAATAATAATAATAATAATAATATTATTATTATTAATATTATAATACTATTATTAATTCAAACAATGATTGTATAATTAATTATAATGTTCAACATATTTGGCTACATTATCTTACTAGATCGGGACGGAAAGGGATTGAGACGAGATTCACCAGATACTGTCTCATTATCGATTGATAGTTGGGAAGAATACCGTATTTAGCTATTTGCCTCTTGTAGCTCTAAATGGGTATAATAATAATAATAATGCCACGTTATAATTAAAAATAAAAAAAAAAATAATAATATTACTTCTTTTTATTGTTATTATTATAAAATAATTATACTTTACAAGAAAAAATAAATAATATGATATAATAATAATATAATAATAATAATAGTAGTTTTATTATCAAGTAATATTATTATTAAATTATATTATAATATTATATAATAATAATATTAATCAATTGTTATTATAAATTGAAAATTATTATTATAATTATAAATAATATTTGCTCAAATAATAATAATAATATTATTATTATAAATGGAAGATTATGATTATAATTATAATTATAATATTTGCACAAAATAATAATACTAATAATATATTATTATTATTCTATAATATTATAATATTATTATTATAAAAATTATTATTATTATTATTATTATTATTATTATAATATGCGAGACGGGACGAGATTTGCGGGATCCCACCGGGATCGTCCCGCATAATTTTTGCGGGACGGGATTCACTATTTTGTCCTAAATCCCACCGGGATCGGAACGGGATCGGGACGGGATCGAAATTTACGGGATTTGTGCCCACCCCTAGTATTGTTCATCCCTTCTCTGCCCCTGTGCCTCCCATCTTGCTCTCTTGAGTGTCAGTTTTTTTTTTCTTTTATAAATTTTTTTTATAAATTTATATCTCAGTTTTTTGCGGGATTTGGGACCGGGACGGGATCGAAATTTGCGGGATTTGGGACCGGGACGGGATCGAAATACATATCTCAGTTTTTTTTATAATTTTTTTTTTCGTGTCACTACTTTTTTAAAAAAAATTCTTTTTTATTCTCGCGTCAGCAATTTTATATGTTTTACCAATACTAAAAAAGTTGCTGACACGGACGTCGATGTTGCTGACACTGACGTTGGGGACGCCAACGTTGTTGACACCGATGTCGGGAACGTTGACTTTGCTTACACATATACCGAGGACGTCGATGTTGCTGACGTCGATGATGGGAATGCCAACACCGGGGACGTCGACTTTGCTGACGCTAATGCCGACATTGCTCACTGAATATATTGATTCTAAGGGAATTTAGAACCAAAACTATGGGTACAGGATAGAGAAATATGGGTATATTACTTTGATATCCATATACCCATTTACCAAACAATAGGTATGGATATGAGTGATACTCATACCCATATCTGATATATGTATATTAGTACCAAACGGGCCCTTAATCTTTTGTCAAACGAATATTTAGTTTTGGTTCTAAATTTGTTCTTATGTTGCTTTAAATTGTAATTAAATTATGATTATGAATAAAACGTTAATTTTCAAATGATCGATAAAATTGTTTTGATGTTGATGTTTATTCCATAGCTATCGATCGATAATTGGTGTAAACTATTGTAGGATAGCAATTCGTGAATATTTATACAAAATTGAGGGAGTAAACGAGCCTAATAAGTAACCTCAAAACCTTTGGACGAGGGTATACCATAGCCTTGGCAAAATTATATGAGGTCACCACATAAGCTCGACCCCCATATACGGGGTTCATCCATAAACTCGATAAGGTTGTTCGAAAACCGTCAACAGTTGATTTTAACCCACAAACAGATCGAAAGCCACATGCACGTCGTATGATATCAACAATTCATGTATTTGTGGCTTGAAGGGTCTTGGTCCATCTAGTTGTGGTACATAACGATCGCGTCTAGGGTTGATCACATCCTTAACTTTCCCTTTCGCTTTTCTTCTTTTTCTAGCTTCTTGTCCCTCGCCCAGATCTCATGATGACTCAACCTCGGGATTCATCTTAGCCCTTTGAGCCGAGCCGTTTAAGTATTTAGGACTCCCTCTAATCGTCTACATTCATATAAAAAAAACGGTTGAATAAATACATATCTCAATCAAAATTAGACATTTGAGAACAACACAATAAAATATATTGTAGGAACAAACATCTTAGATGTCAAAAAACAAGTCCAACAAACACAATAGGCTTGCAGAAACAGCCTCAAACCAATACAACAAGGAAACAACAAAGCCTCGTCTGGATTATTTGCCGAGTTGGTTGTGGAAGCTCTTCATATCATGTCGAGTGTAATTTGTAGCCTCATCTGGATCTGCCTAGGTTATTACACATCCTCGACATCTCTTAACAAGACTAGGCAGACAACCTAGACAACAATCAACAGACTTGGCTCCAACCGATGAGGTTAAGGCACGAGCTCGGCAACTTCCGCCGAGTCCACTAAGTAACCCCGACGATCATAACCGAGCCTAAGGCACCAACTCGCAAAATATTTCCGATTCCTAGTCCCGACAGTAATAGCATTTCGCAAAAAAAAAGCCCAAAAAATCAATCCAAATTGCAACAATACAAGCAATTTCTTTCATTTTAGTTACAATTTCTACTCACAATTCAACTGAAACATCACATAAATCAACAACAATCAAACAAAACACACAAACAACTGCCAATTTCAATTCTAATTTCACCCTTAAAACACACAATTTCATCTAAAACAACTCATAAAAATTAATTGTAAATGAACATTCTTACCTTAAATTTAATAGATCTGTTAAAATTCTTCACAAATCTACCACAATCAGCAAGATATGGGTGACTTATCTTCACAAGTGTGTGGCTCCTTCAACTCAACCGAGGTGTGGGTGGATGAAGGGTGTTGATGTTTTAACTTTTAAATTTTCTCCCCTAGCACATTTGTAATTATATTTTTTAGAATGAGAAGGATTTGTATGCAATTTTGTTAAAATAGTCTTGTCCACATCTTGCCAATAAACATTATATTTTGTATTTTTGTACATTTTTTACTTTATTAACTCCAACCTTCTTATTTTATATTAACTTTGTTAATTTTTATTTTATTTTATTTTATTTTAACTTTGTTATTTTTTATTTTATTTTATTTTAACTTTTTTATTTTATTTTTTATTTTATTTTAACTTTGTTATTTTTTATTTTATTTTATTTTATAACATTAATTTTTTTATATTATTAATATTTTATTTTAAAAAATAAAATCATGATGTGAAAATTATACTAATTTGGGTTATGGACCTGTGGTTGTTCGATTATAGCAGGAAAAACGGTAAGGTCTTCTCGTCATTATAAAATGTTTCCTATCGTTTTGTCCTAATATTTTGTAATATAAAAAATGACGACGTGCCTTCACTACTAAGATGCTAGTATAATTTCATTTTCACCGATGTGAATGACTATTTTTTTTATAGGAATTTTCGCCAAATGGTCATGAGATTAAGGCTAATTTGAATAGTGTACGAAAAATTGACATATTTTATTAAATGTTTCTAGGAGTTTTTTTAGTCAAATGTCCATCTATCTAATTTATTAACATTTTAGTTGAAAATAAAAAAAATTAAAAGGAATTAAAATTGAAAAAAAATACCTTCATCGATACATATGAACTGCAAGAGAGACCCAAATTTACAAAAAAAAAAAAATCATCTGTCTAATTTGTGACATTTATTTTTTTGCATGTCTTTAGATAGTTTTTTGTTTTGTTTTTATAATAGATATCTATACGCACTTCGAGATCTTCACAAACGCTGAGAGAGCCTTTTATAGTGATATCATATACTAAGAATCAAGTTAAGAAGAACTTATTAAAGAGTCAACAATTTCTAGGTAATTCTTATTTGATGAAGTATCGATACATGAGTCGTTTGAGCTCCAGATGCATTGACATCGTAAGCTCTTGCTATCAAGTTTGGACTCTTGATGGCGAAGGAGTTGGGTCTCTCATAAATTTTTATCGAGGAAGGCAATTTGATGGTGATCAATGTCCTTAAAAGTTGTTGGACGTGACATCCATGGGAGATCTAAATCCTTATCTCGAATATCCTCCTCCTTCTCCAGCAGTTCAAAGTTGTTCTAATCTCCTATATCTTTCGAGAGATCAATTAATGTGCGGATCGCGTTGCTCGTCTCCTACAAATCTACATTTTTTTTTTTTGAATACAAGGAAAGATTTAGGATAGGAGACCACAGGCGGTCTAACCAAATCCTAGAGCGTCCTTTCGGACGAGAACATGCAGTTCTTCATTGGCCTCCAGAGCTTCGTCGGCAGGGATACAGTAAGCCAGATGCGCAATCCAATCTGCAACCGTATTAGCTTCCCTGAAAATATGACGAATTGAAATAGAATTAAATTTACACAATAGTAGCCTAATCTCCGTTACCAGGATTTCGATAATCTAAGGGCAACTCCATTCGCCCAGAAGAACTTTAACAATTGTAAGGTTATCCCCCTCTATAAGGACATTATCCAAACGCATAGAATTAGCCCTTAACAAGCCATTACGAAGGCCAAGAGCTTCTGCATAGATAGGAGGCATACCACCACATAAACCCCCACTAAGGGAGATGACAGAAGCATCTGGGTTGCGGATAATAAAACCAAAGGATGCATTTCCACATTGCAACCTAGAACCATCAAAATTTAGTTTTACGTAATTAAGGGGCGGTTTAGCCCATATCACCTGTCTTTTCCGGTGTTTAGATTTATAGTGACTAGAACGGTTATGAAACGGAGTGCTCTTGGTAGGGTTATCATCCCAATCATCCAATTTTAAATTGAAATATGATGCTTGTATCCAAGTTTGTTGAGTTGTAAGGAGTAAGGCCTTAATGCGGTTTAGATTTGGAGTTTCTGTAGGGTTAAAAACGAGGTGGTTCCTGTGAGTCCAAAGAGCCCACCAACGAGGTGGTTCCAGGTTCAGCATAAGCTTAGGACCAATGTGGTCATGAATGGTTTGAAGAGCTATATCACTCCTTTGATTATTAAAGTCGCAGCTCAAATGAACAGGTAAGTAAATATTAAGAATAGTTAGAACCTGTTTTGTCATCATGCAGTCTAGTAGAATATGATTGGTCGATTCCAAAGTGCAGTCACCGAACATACATGCCGTAGGAACTGAGATATGTGAACGTTGTAGTCGTTCCTTAGTTGGTAACCCATCTCGAGCAATCTTCCAAAGGAAGTGCTTAATCTTGGGGGGAACATCAAGCTTCCAAATCCAAGGACAATGGAAGTTATGCAGCTGGGAGCCATTCAGGATCATTGTCGAAGCCGACTTGGTCGTAAACCACCCAGACGGGCTAGGACCCCAATACAATCTATCAGTGACGTGGAGAACTGGCAGATGAACCGCTAGAATCTCATCTATAGCACGTTGAGGAAGAACATCCAAAAGATCCCTTCTTAATGCAGAAACATCCCAGCAATTTGAGTCTGTAAGAAACCGGCTTACCTTCCAAGACAATTGATCGGCCGAAACAGGAAGTACCAGATGATCAAGGAGCAAACCTTCTGAGGCCCAAGAGTCCGACCAAAAGTTAATCGTATGGCCATCACCAACGACCCATCGAAGTCCTTTCGCAAAATTTTTTCGTATAGGCATCAATTTTGACCACTGCCAAGAGGTTCCACCCTTCTGTTGATAAGAAAGTAAGTCAGTAGCTTTAAGATATTTTTCTTTAATTACCTGAACCCAGACATTAGTCAGTTCAGCAATGATTTTCCAAAGGAGTTTCATTTGCAATGCAGTGTTCATAGTTTCGGCTTTGTAGATCCCTAAACCGCCTGCCAAGGTGTCCGAACAGATTTTATCCCAACTAATAAGAGGTGTCGACGACGCCTATTTGTTACAGCAAAATTGTCTATAGACCTTATCCAGTTCATCAAGGATAGAAACGGGAAGCATAAAAGATTGCATCAGAAATGTCGGTTGTGCACTAAGATTAGATTTGATTAAGACCTTGCGGCCTTCTGATGATAGCGAAGAAGCTTTCCATTTAGAAAGTTGTGCCTTAGTTTTTAGAACGACTTGGTTGAAAGTTTCTTTATTAGCCCGTCCATTAATAATGGGGCAACCCAGATATTTTTCAATTGTCGTGGAGTCCAGAATTCCTAATCTCGAAGAGATCGAAGAAATAGACGCTCGTTCAACATTAGGGGATACCTGGAAATTCGATTTATGAAAGTTTACTTTCTGGCCTGAAATCAAGCAATACCGTTGAACCGTAGTTGCCACTTTGAGAACAGCCGAGTCTGTAGCCTTAGCAAAGATAATGATATCATCTGCAAACGCTAGAAACGGGATTTTAGTGCCATTTTTAGAGAAACTCAATCCCAAATCCTTATCGATGGTAGATGCTGCCTGAAGCGAACGTGCAAGAAGTTCAGAAGCAAGAATAAACAGAAATGGAGAAAGCGGATCTCCTTGTCTGAGACCCTTTTGTGGGAAGAATTGGTTTGTGGGACCATCGTTAACTAGTATGGAGAAAGAAACCGTAGAAACGCATTCCTGAATCCACGTCACAAATTTTGGATGGAATCCAAACTTTTGCAGAATTCTGTATAAAAAGGACCATTCAATTCTGTCATAAGCTTTTTCCATGTCTAGCTTGATAGCCATTAGTCCACTCTTACCCTTCTTTTTACGAAAGGAATGGAATGCTTCGTGTGCAATTAGGATGTTATCCTGAATAGAACGACCTTTTACAAAGGCACCCTGTAATGGGTGAATGAGACTTTCCACGACTGGAGCTAACCGCAAGGCAAGAACTTTCACAATAATCTTATAAAGAGTTGAACACAGGCTAATCGGCCTGTACTGGTTAACAGTAGTTGGATCATCTGTCTTAGGAATAAGCGTAATGAATGTATGATTAACTTGCTTTAAGAGCTTACCTGTAACAAAGAAACTCTTAACAGCTTTGATGACGGATGGACCGACAATGTGCCAGTACTTTTGATAGAACCCTGATGGCATTCCATCAGGGACAGGAGCTTTATCTGGCGCTATGGAGAAAATTGCAGTTTTAATCTCGGCATTCGACACCGGAGCAACGAGAGCGACATTAGCTGCATGAGAAACTTCAGATTGAATGACGTGTAGATCAGAATCGAAACTACTGGTGGTGGGTACTGATGACCGAAATCTAGACTTGAACTCTCGTTCAAATTCTTGTTTGATTAGGTTGCAATCCACGAGATGTAACCCATCCGAGGTAGTAAGAGTTTTTATAACCTTCCTATTCCTCTTAACAGAGGCAACACGATGGTAATAGCCGAAATTGATGTCCGCTAGTTTAACATGTTTAACCTTAGCTCGTTGACTCCAATAAGAACGTTGGAAATCAAGGAGGCGTTCATGTTTGTTCAACAAACGCTTCTGGAGTTGAAGAGTTGAGAATGAGCAGTCACCTAGCAATCTTTGCTGAAGACTTAGTAATTGATCATCGGAATCCCTAATCTGAGTTAAAATATTACCAAACGTTTTCTTATGCCATTTCTTTGCCAGCCCCTTGAGGAGTTTCGTTTTTTGGACAAGTTTGAACATATACGAGCCTGGGAGATCCAATCTCCAAGCCTGCTTGACAATATTTTGAAAATCTTTGCGTTTAGTCCAAGCAAGTTCGAACTTGAAAGGCCGATTTATGACTGATAACATCTATTTAGTGATGATTTTAGGGCATGTTTGCATAGGGTTTAGGGCCTTTGAGTAAGTATTATATGTATTTTTGGCCCTTTTTGGGTTAGTTTGGTGGAATCGGTGTCTACCGCTCGATTGTTATGATTTCAGGCGTTGCGGAGCGGTTTTGGCGTCGATTCAAGAGTTTAAAGAGAAAGAGGTGGCTCGATGATCTTCGCTACGCTAAAAAGTCATCAAAAATGATCTAGGGGGCACGGGATCAAGGAAACGTGCCAAGTAAAGCGAAGCAAGCTCGGCAAAGCTAAGTTCCAGAAACCACTCGGCCGAGTGGTGCCAGAGTGGTGTCCGAGTGGTGCCAGAGTGTTGTCAGAGTGCTGCCAGAGTGAAGTCAATATTAAAGTCAGAAGGCACTCGACCGAGTGTAGAAACCACTCGAGACTCACTCTGGTCGAGTGCTTAACAGTTATAGCTTTTCAGAGTCCACTCGACCGAGTGCGAAAACCACTCGGCCGAGTGTTTCCTGTGTTCCGAATTAAATTCGTTTTCTTTTCTAAACAAAAGGGGGGATTCGAAAGGTTGGAAGGGGAGGTCGGTTTTTGGAGTCCAGATTTCAGACATGAGAGGGAGCTTTTGAGAGCTTTGGAGACTAGAGATTTTTGGAAAGAAAAGCTTGTTCGATCTATAAAATTCCGGTAATCTTCGTTCCATCTCCGTTGTTCTATGTTTGTTTTACCGAATTTGATTGAATCAAGCATGTACTTATCCATGAGTTGCTAGATTTCCTGTTCTAGGGTTGGGATTGTCCCGACGATGCGGAAATAGGCTTGTTCTTAGTATTGTTTGATTGATTTCTTATTTTGTTTGGTGATTTAATCCTATTGCGCCAGCCCTAATCGATGAGAATTGGTTAGAACTGATTTTGGGTTTGAAATCGAAAGATTAAAACCCTAAATTGGAATTTAGATGGTGAATTTAGGCTGAAAGGCTATTTGATCCATTGGAACCATAGGATTAAACCCGAAGTTTAGTTGATCGAAAGTGAAATTGAACTTCTTGAGGATTATGGATTGTTATAGATATTGTAGATGATCGTTATATCAACTGAGACCGAAAGGCAAAGTTGATGTGATTTTCATTTAAAATTCTAAGCGCTTAAGGATTCTAAATTGGTTGCTTGAAACCGAAAGGAGATCGTTAATCAATTTAGACACATTCGCTTCGATTCCGAAAGGAGCTTTGCGATTACCTTAGACAATCTACCTTCACTTTTGAGTTAGAAATCATTCAAGCGAGAAAATATTTTATGCCTATTGATGATGCATTGTTGGTAAATCCCTGTCCCTAGAACACTTTCCCCATATATATTTCTCAACATTAAATCGATTTTCTTGGTTACTTTATACACAATCTCTAAAATCTGTTTGTTTATTCTGAACTTGGTTGAACTAGCTTGAAAGTACAATCGATACTCCTCCGGTCCTTGAGGATACGACACTTGATTACTACAAATGAACCCATACACTTGTGGGTGTAGGTTTTAGCCTATCAAGTTTTTGGCGCCGTTGCCGGGGACTGGTGCTAGTATCGATCGTCCTTTTGACGACTAGTTCTCTAAGTTCTTTTTGTTGCTTTGATTTGTTTTTCTTTTTGTTTTTGGCCTCAGGTTGTGCTTTGAATGCGAAAAAAGAAAGACTCTACCAATCTATTGCCTTTTGATCCTGAACCTGAACGCACATTCCACAAGAGAAGAGCTACGATGGCCGATGCAATCGCCAGATTGGCAGAACTAGAGCGACAAATGGCTCAAAGAGATCAAGAAAATGCTGAACTTCGACAACAGCTGGCTGATCAACAATTACAGCTTGGCCAACCCCAAGGGCCGGCAACTCTAGGAGAGCGGATGGATCCAGCTCAGTTCCTACCACGACCAGGTGTTGTTCTTCCTGCTTTAACACCCGTTAATTTTGAGCTAAAGCCTGCACTGTTGAATATGATAAGGTAGAATATGTTCAATGGGCTTCCTGCTGAGAGCCCTTATCAACACATATCCACCTTCAAAGAATTGATGGATACAATGAGAGTTCAGGGTGTCGCTCCGGAAGAGTTGTTATTGCGATCATTCTCCTTCTCACTTGCAGGGAAAGCTAGACATTGGTACAACTCCATCCCTGCTGGCACAGTCACCACTTGGGAGGAACTGTCATCTGAGTTCCTGAATCAATTCTTCCCGCCAGCTAAGACTGCTGAGATGAGGCGGAAGATAAACTCTTTCGTGGTTGGAGATGGGGAGAACATCCATGAATCGTGGGAAAGATTCAAGGATCTTTTGTTTGAGTGTCCTCACCATGGGATATCTAAGCTGAATCTGTTGGAGATTTTCTACAAGGCTATCAGTGACAACACTAGAGTGCTTATTGACTCCTCATCTGGAGGAGAATTTTTGGAAATGGGAGCTGAAGATGCTTGGGCGTTCATTGAGAAGACAGCTAAGAGATGTGGGAAATACTCGCAACCCAGGGCGCTCTCTACTGTAAAAAGGGGTGCAGGGATCTATGAGGTGGATGCTACAACTTATAAGGATGCTAGATATGACTCATTGGCTGCTGAAATTAAACGTCTAGCCTCAGTTATGGAGAAGTCCTTGTCCACCAAGGAGGTGAGTGTTGCAAGCTCTAGACCGGTGCCCTGTCAGTTCTGTGGATCTCAAGATCACACTATTTCGGCTTGTCAGATTTACGCCTCCCAAGGTGATGAAAGTCAAGAGGAGGAAGTTGGATACATGGGCAACAACTACAATAGGGGTCAAGGGTATAACCGAAACTTTAACAACTACAACCCTCGAGCGAGGGACCACCCTGGTTTCTCCTATGCCAACAAGCAAGCTGCAGAAGGACCGCCTCCTGGTTTGCCACCAAAAGCCCCACCACAGAAGGACATGATGGAGACAATGATGGAGCAGCTTATGGGAACCGTTAAGTGTCTAGCTGGAGAAGTGCAGAATCTCACTAGGGGGCAGAAAATGCTTGAAACACAAGTAGCTCAGCAAGTTAGCAATGCTCCTAGGCCCGCTGGTCAGTTTCCAGGGCGTACTAAAGAGAATCCCAAGGTACATATTTCTGCTATATCTTTGAGAAGTGGAAAGCAGCTGGAAGATCCGATGCTTATAGCACCGAACGAGACTAAGAACAGAGTTGAAGCTGAAATGGAAAAGGCTCCTAAACCGGTGAAAGATTCGCCATATGTGCCGCCACCTCCTTACAAGCCACCACTTCCGTTTCCACAAAGAAAGGCTCAATCTCAATCAGAGGCGCAATTTAGAAAGTTTTTGGAGGTGTTGAAGAAGCTCTACGTCAATATTCCGTTCACCGATGTTTTGACCCAAATGCCATCCTATATGAAGTTTCTAAAGGAGATCCTCTCTAACAAGAGGAAGCTCGATGAGTGCCAAGCAGTGTTTCTTACCGAGGAGTGCAGCGCCTTGATTGAGAACAAGCTACCACCTAAGCTAGAGGACCCAGGTAGTTTCGTTGTCCCTATTTCCTTTGGTCATAGTCCTGATTTTAAAGCTTTATGTGATTTGGGAGCTAGCGCTAGTTTGCTTCCTCTCTCAATTTGCAAGAAACTCGGTCTAGGAGAGCCTAGACCGGTTAGGATGCAGTTGATCATGGCGAACAGGTCCATTGCCCACCCAGTTGGTTTTTTAGAGAATGTCCCTATTAAGGTGGGTAAGTTTTTCGTACCGGTGGATTTTGTTGTATTGGATATGGATGCCAGCACCCTCATTCCTATCATTCTTGGAAGGCCTTTCTTGGCCACTGCAGGGGCTCTGATTGATGTACGAAAAGGGACCCTCTTTTTTGAGATAGGGGATGAGAAGGTTGAATTTAACCTCCCTAAACCTTTAGAACCACCTGTTGTTAAATCTATGTGTTGCAGGATGGATGTTGCAGGTAAAGGGGGCTATGATGCCATGAAAGAAGTGGTCAATCGAGACCCTCTAGAGTTTGCTCTGACAAAGAGTGTGGTCAGTGGTGCTAGAAAAGAGTTACTTGCTGATGTAGCTCGAGATTTTACTGTCTTTGTGGAGGACTCCAAATCTGTTTTGCAGGTATATGACAGAATCTCTACAAGTGAAGCTAAAGGGAAACCTCCCGGCAACTTTCAAAAAGGTGATTTGGTGCTACTTTTCCACTCAAGGCTAAAAATGGCTCCAGGAAAGCTGATATCAAGGTGGAGTGGCCCCTTCAAGGTCAAAGGAATGCATCCCCATGGAGTTGTTGAGGTATGGAGCAAACGGACCGGCGAGTTCAAGGTGAATGGACAAAGACTAAAGGAATACTCCGCCGTAGATCCGACCAAGGAGGTTGTTTCCATTCAACCACCTTGACCCAAGCAATCGAAGTTAATGGAAGGTCGGCTTCAGACCTTAAACCAGCGCTTCTCGGGAGGCAACCCGAGGTATGTTTTCTTTATTTTTAGTTTTCAGTTTTTTTTTTTGTTTTTTTTTTGGGGGGGGGGGGGGGGTTTGATTTGCAAAAGTGCAAGTATGGGGTGCAAAGTGCGCTATATTGAGAATATTATTTGTGTTTTGAGCTGAATTGAAGGTGTTTGACACCTATCTACTAACCCCCATCTTGCCAAGTTTGTTGCTTGTTTGTGTTGGTTGTCTTGCCAAGGTTTGGACGCGGATGGCTCTAAACTTGGCTACCTTTTAGACACCTTTTAGACACTTGCTCTACATGTTGAAATTGTGAGTATTCTCATCTCTTACTTGATTGTTTCGCACATTGAGGACAATGCTTTGTCTAAGTATGGGGTGGGTGTGAATTCTTCACAATTTTTGGAGGTGAATACTTCACAATTTTTGCGGTTTTTGTGTCTATTTGGCCCGCGTTTATTGGAATGTTTGATGATTGCTTGAGCATTGAGCCATTGCCTTGCTTGACTAGCTAGATTGTATACCCTCTTGCTTGATCCTATGTGTATCTTGCCTCATACTTGGATACTCGAGCTTAACTTGATACCGCATTATTGGGTTTATGTGCACAATTGAAATATGATTGAGGCATTATTTTAGCCCATTTATCCTTGCCTACCCTTGCATTTGACCATCTGCTTGAAGCCTTCTGAGCCTTAGAAGCCTGTTTCTTTGGTAGCTCCACTAGATTTTCATAGCCCTCTATGTGCCTTTACCCAATCCGGGATTTTGGGTCATGATAGTGTATTTTGTTGTGTGGATGTGCTTCAAGTATGAGATGATTTCTCTTGATTGTGATTGAAAAAAAAAAAGAAAAAAGAGAGAAAGAGAAAAGTATTGGGATAAGAGGAGGATAAAATTCACTCTTGTGCAAAAGTCAAGAAAGAAAAAATACGGTTAGTAACCGATCCTGCTTGTGGAGAATAAAATTCACACAAGGAGGAAGAAATGCAAAGTGAGATGGTCAAGACACTTAGTAACCGGGTGCATTCATCACAAATGTTTGTATTCGCGTAAAACGGTGTCGAGACTAGAGAGTGAAATAAAAAATTCTTGAAAAAAATTGAAAAGAAAAAAAAGGAGAATTTTTTGAAGTGGTTGACAAGATTGAAGATAAAAAAGTTGTTGTGATGGAGTTTGTTTTGTGGATTGGTATGAGTTTGATTATTTGAAGTTGGTGTTTTTCCGATTGTTCTTGCATGATCCTTTTTCCCGGATTTTAGCACCACATGGCCTGCAATTTTCCATACCTAACTATCCCCATCATAACCCTATAAAGCCCTCATGATTTTATTGTGTGCATAAATTCAAGCGGTGATTTTGTTGACGATTTTCAAGCTTTGTGGATGATGAGTTTTGAGGTTGAGATTTGAGCAAAATGCATTTTGAGGGTTTGGAAATTGATGAGCTAGTTGAGCTTGGGTTGTTCGCTATGATATGCTAGGACGGCATTCGTCGAATATTTTACATTAGTAGATGCTATTTTGTGATTATTGTCTTAGTCTTGCTTGGGGACAAGCAAGGTTAAGTATGGGGTATTTCGATAGCATCTATTTAGTGATGATTTTAGGGCATGTTTGCATAGGGTTTAGGGCCTTTGAGTAAGTATTATATGTATTTTTGGCCCTTTTTGGGTTAGTTTGGTGGAATCGGTGTCTACCGCTCGATTGTTATGATTTCAGGCGTTGCGGAGCGGTTTTGGCGTCGATTCAAGAGTTTAAAGAGAAAGAGGTGGCTCGATGATCTTCGCTACGCTAAAAAGTCATCAAAGATGAGCTAGGGGGCACGGGATCAAGGAAACGTGCCAGGTAAAGCGAAGCAAGCTCGGCAAAGCTAAGTTCCAGAAACCACTCGGCCGAGTGGTGCCAGAGTGGTGTCCGAGTGGTGCCAGAGTGTTGTCAGAGTGGTGCCAGAGTGAAGTCAATATTAAAGTCAGAAGGCACTCGACCGAGTGTAGAAACCACTCGAGACTCACTCTGGTCGAGTGCTTAACAGTTATAGCTTTTCAGAGTCCACTCGACCGAGTGCAAAAACCACTCGGCCGAGTGTTTCCTGTGTTCCGAATTAAATTCGTTTTCTTTTCTAAACAAAAGGGGGGATTCGAAAGGTTGGAAGGGGAGGTCGGTTTTTGGAGTCCAGATTTCAGACATGAGAGGGAGCTTTTGAGAGCTTTGGAGACTAGAGATTTTTGGAAAGAAAAGCTTGTTCGATCTATAAAATTCCGGTAATCTTCGTTCCATCTCCGTTGTTCTATGTTTGTTTTGCCGAATTTGATTGAATCAAGCATGTAATTATCCATGAGTTGCTAGATTTCCTGTTCTAGGGTTGGGATTGTCCCGACGATGCGGAAATAGGCTTGTTCTTAGTATTGTTTGATTGATTTCTTATTTTGTTTGGTGATTTAATCCTATTGCGCCAGCCCTAATCGATGAGAATTGGTTAGAACTGATTTTGGGTTTGAAATCGAAAGATTAAAACCCTAAATTGGAATTTAGATGGTGAATTTAGGCTGAAAGGCTATTTGATCCATTGGAACCATAGGATTAAACCCGAAGTTTAGTTGATCGAAAGTGAAATTGAACTTCTTGAGGATTATGGATTGTTATAGATATTGTAGATGATCGTTATATCAACTGAGACCGAAAGGCAAAGTTGATGTGATTTTCATTTAGAATTCTAAGCGCTTAAGGATTCTAAATTGGTTGCTTGAAACCGAAAGGAGATCGTTAATCAATTTAGACACATTCGCTTCGATTCCGAAAGGAGCTTTGCGATTACCTTAGACAATCTACCTTCACTTTTGAGTTAGAAATCATTCAAGCGAGAAAATATTTTATGCCTATTGATGATGCATGTTGGTAAATCCCTGTCCCTAGAACGCTTTCCCCATATATATTTCTCAACATTAAATCGATTTTCTTGGTTACTTTATACACACTCTCTAAAATCTGTTTGTTTATTCTGAACTTGGTTGAACTAGCTTGAAAGTACAATCGATACTCCTCCGGTCCTTGAGGATACGACACTTGATTACTACAACTGAACCCATACACTTGTGGGTGTAGGTTTTAGCCTATCAATGACCGTAACCGTGTGTCTGAAATCAACGGAAATCGGACAATGATCAGATGATGTAAAAGCATGGTTCTTGATAAAAAGGTTGATAAACTGTATTAAAATATTATTTTGTACAAGACATCGGTCAATCCTAGACATAGAATCACCAGAGGGATTTTTACGCCAAGTGAAGTTACCCCCTACAATGGGTAGCTCACAAAGAGACAGGTCTGTAATAATCGAACAAAGACGGCGAAATCGTAAGGGTTTCGGTACAACGCCACCAAACTTTTCAGAAGGGGACGAAATATCGTTGAGGTCTCCCATGATACAAATGGGAATAGAAATCGATGTTGTGTAACCAATAAGTGAGTGCCAGAACGCCTCTTTATCCCTGTTGTCGGGAGGAACATAAGTAATAAGAATTGCAATTGTAGCTGATTTGATAGTATCGTAGAAATTTATATGAATGAAACGCTCATCAATATGAATTAGTTCGATATGTCCTTCCTCAGGGGCGATGTCTTTCCAAATAAAGCAAAGACCGCCAGCGAAACCAGAAGCGGGTGCAAAGGCTATATTACAGAAGCCATTCCTTTTCCAGAGATGGTCTGCAGGACAAACATTTGTCTTAGTTTCTAGTAGCGCTATAGCATTGATATAATTTGTTTTGAAAAAAGTGTCCACTGCTGTCCACAGATTCCGACGACGTAACCCACAACAATTCCATGTTGATATATTCATAATAACACAGCATTAAAATGAGATTTGGTCAAAAAGATAAGTAATGGTGCATGGTTAATGCAAGAAGAAGGTAGCGTGAGGATACAGAACTTAGCACGCAGCAGCCTCACAAGCATCCAATTTGAAAGCGGAAGGAAAGGGGGCCGATACTGATCGTAACGAAACAAGGCTGGTGCAATGTACAAGCACATAATAGTAGTGTGTACATGTTTTGAAGGGTCGGTAAGGCCAAAAAGAGTTAGTTGGTAGATTGTGGTTACTCGGCTGACAAAGACAAACCCACAATAATGGAGGTGATCCAAGAATGAGTTGGCGCGGTGGGTATGCATCCAGGGCCATAACCTGCACACATACAACAGCAAAAACAGCAGCACATCGCACATCAAAGGAAGCAGCAGACTAAGACAAGGTTGTAAGTGCCAATAGAGTTTAATCAGCTCATACAGATAGTAATCGAATCGAGTGGAAACATTTAAGGTCGGCAATACCATGTAGTTTATATGAGTTATGGAGATGCGAGCATAATTAAGGGTGAACACCAAATACAGGTTAGGTAGCTTGTAATACACAATTACAAGGCACAACAAAAGTACGGTCAATAATCCATTCCATCCCCATCGAAAAGGAACAAGCCAATGCAGGAGATTAAGATGAAAGTAAACAATCAAGCAGCAGAGCCGATAGTAATATTCAAACCAATAGGAGAGTAGCCGGCAAGGCCAGATATGGTGTAATTGAACAAACATTGTGAAGCAAAAACCCGAATCGAGAATCGAAAGCTCATAGTATTGCAAGTAATCGAAAACAAAACCAGCAAAGGGGAGATTATCCCAACTAGTCGAAAGCACCCAGAAATGCAAGGAAGGAAAAAACAAACCAGCAAAGGGGAGATTGTCCCATCTAATTGAAGCAAAAGGGTTTAAATAAGTTTCGATACTCACCTGTAGGGGAGGAAAGCAGAGTGAGACTGCAAAAGTAGAGCGATTAGCCTGATTAGAAGTACCGGGGTTAGGGTAGATAAGCCACAAACCTCCACAAATCCACCAAAAGTGGCAGATGAACAGCCACCACCGCCACCACCCAAAACGATGGAGCCCAGGCCTTCCCGAGCGCAACCGACCGACTGAACCCACAGTCAATCCCATCAACGGCTTTTGTAAGACCCAGAGGCACCAGTTCGGCACCGCAAGGCTACGACCCAGAGGCGATGGCCCATCGATAACACCTATTTGCTGATTTTCAGAGCACAAGTTGACAGATTTCAAGATTCGTAGATGGAAACCTGGTTTAGGCAAATTTGAGAGGGCTGCCAGCTTAATATTTTGTGGGTATAGAAGGTTAGTGTTGATGGGAGACATGCCAAAACGCCGAGGAAGCGTAGGGAGGGGGAGGTCAAAGATGAGGCGGCGGAGAAGCAACAGCGCGTACTCTTTGGCGTTTAGGGTTTTCAGCTTGACTTTGATTGCTACTACCTCCGTTCCATAATACATGGGCTTTTCTTTTTTGACACGTTTTTTAAGGAGCGAAAAACTCTATGAAATATTATTTTTTTAATCAAATTTTTTATATCATTTGATACTTATTACTAATAAGTATCAAGCTATATAAAAAATTTATATAAAAAAATAATATTTCATATAGTTTTTCGCTCCTTAAAAAGCGTGCCGAAAACTAAAAACCCATGTATTTTGGAACGGAGGGAGTATGTTTTTATTTACAGTTGATGTTCAACTGTATGTCGCCTTCTCAAAATAGAAACTTTTGTATTTATATCCATAAAAATGTAATTAGATAATAGTCCAATAGAGTCTAACTATATCCAAATCATCACCTATATTTAAAATAAAATAAAATAAAATTACCGCAGCTAGCAAGTGTCTTCTATTTCTCTCGATAGAGTTTAGACTGAGTCAATCGGTTGATTTATTAATCTTCTCACAAAAATAATACGGACTGTACTCCGTAAGGAATAACAATTTTCTTAGTAACTTTTTTTCCAAAAAAAAAAAGGAAGGAAGATTGGAAGAAGAAGAAAGGTGGACGGTGGACGGTGGACGCGGTCGAGTCTTGCTCTGCATGTTTGTAGGGCCCCACGACCTCATTACCCAACACCTCATCTAATCTACAGCCAGCATCACCCTAGACCATTTCAACAATTCAACGTTGGTTAATTCAATTTATTACGGAGTACTATATCTAATATTCTTACAGAGACAATACTTATCATTTTACTTTTTTTACACGTTATTTAAGAAGCTAATTTTTTTATAAAATATTAATTTTTTTATAAAATATTAATTTTTTTAATAATTTTTTTTCTTCATAGAAAATTGCATTAAGTATAAAATTATTTTGATAAATTAATAAAATCATTGATATTTTATATAGTTTTTACCGTTCTTAAAAAACGTGTCAAAAGTAAGAATTTTTTTTCAAAATATTCACTAAAAATTAATTAATTAACAAAATATTCAAACTTTTAAAATATTTACAAAAATATTCATTTTTTGCAGGTTTGGCAGAAAAACGCGGTCTGAGACCGCGTTTTATTCACAAAGGGTAAAACGTGTAATTGAAAAAAAAGTCGGCAAAAAATTAACAAAAGAAACGCGGTCTGAGACCGCGTTTCTATTTTAATTTTATTTAGGGTTGAATTTCGTAATTTGGTAAAATAATTTACAAAAGAGACGCGGGTTGAACCCGCGTCTCTCTGTTTTTTTGTTTAAATCGAAAATTAAATTAAAATTGAAACAGGAGGAGGAAGTCGAGCGTCACCGCCGGAGGAGGAGAGAGGAGTTGACGTCGATCTCTCGAGCCCTAGCCGGCGACGGATCGAGCAACCTCACGATCAGGAACCGGCAGAGTCCCCTCTTGAGCGCCACCGGTAGTCGACCTCCGACCCCGACGACAGCACCACCCAGGGCTCGTTTCCCTTCACCGGCCTCTCACCTTCCTCCCTGCTTCATTGGTTCAACTCCACCGCCCCCTTACCTTCCTCCCCGCTAACACCGCGGCTGCACCTCCCTCGCCTTCCTCCCCGCTCACCCTCTGTCGCTGCCACCCTCGCCTTCCTCCCCACCCACCCTCGTCGCTGCCTCACCGCCTTCCTCTCCTGCCTACCCTCGTCTTCCTCTTCTGCTTCGCCCCGCCGTTATCGATACCCCTCCGCCGGCCACCCTCCGTTATCGATCCCCTCTGCCGACCTCCGACCCCGACAGCCCTCTTCGGGCTCGGATCCGCCAAGCAGGCCTGATTAGCCGCCTCCTTCCTAGCGAAATCTCATCGATTTCAGGCTCGGAGCCGCCGAGCAGGAGGAAGCCTCTTCCTTCCATTCCTTTCAAAAAAAAATAACAACAGAGAGACGCGGGTTCAACCCGCGTTTCTAGTGTAAATTTTTTTTGCAAAATTACGAAACTCATCCACAAATAAAATTAAAATAGAAACGCGGTCTCAGACCGCGTTTCTTTTGTTATTTTTTTGCCTACTTTTTCTTCAATTTTACATTTTATCCTTTGTATATAAAACGCGGCCTCAAACCGCGTTTTTCTGCCAAACCTGCAAAAAATGAATATTTTTGTAAATATTTTAAAAGTTTGAATATTTTGATAATTAATTAATTCTTAGTGAATATTTTAAAAAAATATTCCAAAAGTAAATTGACAAATATTTTGAGACAGGGGGAGTAACAATTTTTTAACTTTTCTTTTAATTAGGTTTTCTAGGGTATCTTTTTTTTTTTTTGGAAGGAAATCTTTCTCAATTTAAATTCTTATCCTATGCCCTTAAGACTTAAGATCGTTCTTTACTACGTTTTTAAATGTACAATCCCTCTTCTTTTTTTTTAATTGACTTTTACCATTCACGTGCGTTTTTTAAATGATAATGACTACATTTTAAATATCAAAAATTTTAATTAAATTTTAAAATAATTTTATACTTATTAGTAATAAGTATAAAATTATGGAAAAAAATTATAAAAAGTTGATATTTTATATAATTTTTTTTATGATTATAAAAAATATGAATAAATAGTAAAAATCAATTAAAAGTAAACCGATGGAGTAAAAACACTACTCTATCTTTTTTTTTAAATATGGCAATTACTATTAATGCACAATAGATGGTCATACATACTTATTATTATTTTTTTCAAAAGAGATGATCATTGATTTATTTACCTGTTTTTAAGGAGTTAAAAATTGAAAAAACTCATTAAAATACCCCGACGTTTGGGAGTATGCTAAAAATATATCATTGTCTTTTAAATGTAATAAAAATACCCCAACCTTAAGGATAATGGTAACATATAGACACCAGTTTTTCATGGGCAAAAAATGTTGACAAGGTAGTATACATGGAGAAATTTTTTATTTTTTTTACCAATGACCTCTTGCTCTAGTGGTAAGGGTGAGGTATTTCAAAGGAGAGGTCCTGGGTTCGAATCTCACTTGGTGCATTTAGGCCATATTAATTCTCACAAGCGCGTACGGTCAAGCGGTGTATACTAATCCGTAGGGCCAAGCCGAAGTGGTGAAGTGGTCTGTGTGCAGGTAGGTGAGGTTACGACCGCTGATCGCACTTTGCGAAGTGGTACTAAGCCTCCTCAAAAAATCCCGCAAGGGGTTTCTGGGGTATGGGGCCGCGAAGCGGTGGGGCCAGTCACTATACAAATTTTACCCTACCAAAGTTTGAGGAGTGGTGGCTCACCAATAGGTTTACCCCGGAATGACCGCTCTTTATTTACCTATTCAAGGATAAATTTTTTAAAAAAATCAACATGTTTACAAATCAGTACTAAAGTAAGATATAATTATTGGTTTCACAAGATTTTAATTGGATTCGGTGTAGTACTGCACTTTCAAGTTAGTTTTTCCTTCACAAAATTTAATTTTAGGAGAAAATAATTGATTAGGTTGGTAATGCTGTAATGCATGTAGCTTTTCGGAGCTTCTGATTTTAATAATTTATAGTTTTAAATAAGTTAAATATAAGATCTTAATTTAATTAGCTTTTGAAATTGGATTTTCAATAGCTACTCATCCCAAGGTTTTCAGAATTCTATTCATTTTTTTCCTATCTGATCAGCTAGTTTATATCCGTTACTCTATCAGGTGAGTTACCAAACACCTTACTAGCTTATGAAAACTCTAATTTAACATATATTTAGCACACTTAATCCATCAGCTTCAACTACCCTGTCAGCTTCAGCTATCCCATTAGCTCCATGTTACCAAACTGACTCAATTATCTTTTGACAGTCCCCTAAAAAAAATAATTTTTTGATGGTCCAACTTTACCGGCCATAACGTACTTGAGGGAAGCCATGTACGGTAATTGATAAAAAAAAACTAAAACTAAAAGTAAAAATAAAAATAATATTATTTTATATTTTTAAAATAATTAATTAATTCAATAAATTTATAAGTATTAGATAATCGGTGCAATCCTATTATCCAATTAGAAAAAAGATGGAAAATGGAAATGAGTGACTTAAAAATGGATAGAAACAATATAAATAAGTATTTAATTAAATACAAATAGTAGCTCCCCACCTGCCTCCGGCCTTAATTTGTCATATTATATACTCTCCTCTTTCCCTCTCTGTGTCCCTCAATCTCTGCTGGTTTCTCTCCCAAGGAAGACGACGACGAAGACGAAGTACAAACAAGTTCATCCTTTGACGCCTTGCAAATGCAATCTCCTCCTTAAAACCTTTCCTTCAGTCTTCCGAAACTCACAAACCCTCCACCCTTTTCCCTTTTACGTTTTCCTTCCTCTCCCCATAAGATCTCCCATTCCATTTCCCCTCTTTATTTGATTTTGAATGCTGTGTGATTTTAGGGTCCTCTCCTCTCCATCGGTTCTCAAGAAATTCAATCCAATCCAATCTAAATCTGTGCCCTTTTGGATCTTCTTTGATTTCAGTAATAATTAAGAGGGGGCTAAAAAGAGAAATTTGTGATTCGAGACAGTTTCATTAATTTTAGGTGTCTGAACCCCTTGAAACAGTATCACCGAGAATCTGGCATTTCCCCCCCTCTCTGATCCGCTTCCTTTTATTAGCGATATCTTGTTTCACCTCTTACAAAGAGACAGGGGAGACAATCACGACTCCCCTCTGGGCCCTCTCTCTCTCTCTTGCTCCCCCAATCTCTGTCTCTTTCCTTTGAGTGTTGGAATAATCATGTTCCCGGACACAAACAGATCAATGTATTCCAACCTCGATTGCTTCCTCCATTGCACCACTCCCGTCGTTCCATCTCAATTTCTTTCCAAGGTTTGAAAATTTTCCGATCTTGTTCAATTTTGAGGAATTTCTAATTGAAGATCCTCTTTTCGATTTTGATGTTTAAATTTTGGGTTTGATTGCAGTCTGAGATGAGAAATCTGAACCGGCTATGGCATCCATCGGGGAGGGAGAATGTCGAGTACTTCAGATTGGGTGATCTGTGGAACTGCTATGATGAATGGAGTGCTTATGGGGCAGGTGTTCCGATTTCCGTCCACAGTTCCGGTGAAACCCTAGTTCAGTACTACGTTCCGTATCTCTCCGCTCTCCAGATCTTCACCAGCGCTCCTCCTCATCCTCTCAGTTGCAGGTACCCAATTTACATTTTACCAAATTACGAAATGAAATCATCAAATCATCTGTGCAGATCATTACTCGCCATTTCGCCATACATACATTTACAATATGCCCCAAAACTAAAAGGGTAGTTTGATCATTATATTTTTGTATATACCTAACCTTTCACCAATCAAAGTATAGATAAGTGGTAGCTTGTTTCATATAACACTTTACTTTTGTGCAAAGTGGCCTAAATTAAGGTGGGTTCTGTAGTTTACCCAAATTGTAAAAATATGGATAAGTCCTCCCAAATTTGATCCTCTGGCTGCAACTGAAATTGCTTTGGTTTGAATAGTTTTCTATGGCTGTGAAAATTGATTCTGAGAGGTTTTGTGTTGGGGTGGGTGATAGGGAGGAGATTGATTCAAGAGATGGAGAGACCAGGGATTCGTACAGCGAGTCCTGCAGCGATGAATGCGAGAGTGAGAAGTTATCATCGAAATGGGACGGATCCTCATCCGAGGATGGGTCTGAGCAGGAGAACCTCTGGCAACTCAGCGATAAACTTGGATACCTTTACTGTCAGCACTTTGAGAGTTCAACTCCTTATGGAAGAGTTCCTCTCATGGAGAAGGTACTATACTACTAATTGACTTGTAGTTCATTTCTATGGAAGTAAATAAAGAGCTTTTTTCCATGGAGGAATCAAATTGAATTAGGCAATTTGTTCGCAACTTGTTTGTGCATTTGTGAGGGTATAATAAAATTCAACCTCTGTTACCTGCAACTTGCTAAATGATTTTTGTACTTATCGTCTAGTAAACGTATATGATAGGCAATGCTTAATGAAGTTGTACTAACTTTGTGATGATGGTTGTAACAACCTTATCCATATGTTCAGATACGCGATCTAGCTAGACGATACCCTGGTTTGATGTCACTGAAGAGTGTCGATTTATCACCAGCTAGTTGGATGGCTGTGTCATGGTAAATCCTCTTTGTTTTCGGCTCTGTCTATCCATTTCATTTCAGGCACTAAAAGCTATCAAACATATTTGTCAATCATACATTTGATGGTTAATGACAACGTCGTGTTCAGGTATCCAATATATCACATTCCCATGGGGCCGAATATCAAAGACTTGAACACCTGCTTCCTCACCTACCATACACTCTCATCCTCCTTCCAAGGTAAAACCAAGATTGGAGATCTTATCAATGCTTGCCTAATTCTCGATCTCTTCTCATATTTGGGGGTGTTAACTTGTGTTTGTTGTTTGGATCTTCGGCCAGATATGGATGCTGAAGACAAGATAGAAGGAGATGACCTATGGAGGAAGAGAAAAGAAGGGGAAGGAATCCCACTCCATTCCTTCGCTCTGGCCACTTATAAGATGCAAGGCGACTTGTGGGTGTCTGGGAGGGGTGGGAAGGATCAGGAGAGGATCGTGTCTTTCAGGGGAGTCGCGGATTCATGGTTGAAGCAGCTGAGGGTCCAGCACCATGACTTCAACTACTTCACTGGGATTCGTGGGTGAGATCCTGGGAAAATGTAGATGGATGAATGTAAGTTAATTACCGGCGCCAGAAAGAACCCTGGATTGGGATTGAGAACAACTAACTGTGCTTTTGATGCTGGTGAGGTTCTCTTGATGCTTCTGACCCTGCCGAGTGCTAAACGAGTCGTAGGAGGGACTGTTTCATTGTGCAATTCGTCGTGTTTTGGGAGGGATTGATCTCTTTGGTTTGTTCTGATAAGCAATGGAAGGAGAAAAGTAGCTTGTTCTTAGAGCTCTTTCTGTTTTCCGAGCTCTTCTATGTCGTCGTTTCAAGTTAAAGCTACTTGTGTTGCTTGGTTTTGAATGAACTAGTACCCATGGTGAAAGTTGCTTCTCTTTGTATTTCTTTGTGTTGTGTGGTATTTTTCTTGTATTGATGTGCGATGATCAAAAGTAATCCCCTGCGACGATTCCACCCATAAATCAATAATCTTTTCTTTTTTTTTGAACCGGAAATAATTCGAAATCCCAGACTATAAAAATCTGAGAAAACGAGAGGCCGAAAGAAATTGACAGACGGACTAACCGTAATGATACAACTAGAAAAGCAAAATACAAAAGAAAACCCGAATACAAAAGATCTCAACAAGAAGACCAGAAGAGAGGCAGTCGAAGAACACCAAGTGGAAGCTGACCCCGGAGAGCAGAAACCCATCGGAAAAGGCGTCACCTGAAAAATGTGGATCAACGACGTTCTCCCACCTAGATGAGAGATCTTTGAAGATCACAAACACTTTCACGGTGAACGGTGAATAAATCAATACTCCAATCTATTTCAGCCAATTATCTGTATTGTATCACCCGCAAAAATCCCATTTCGGGCCCTACTGCGACTAATATTCAAAGTTGTCCATCAAAACTGTAAACCAGGAAAATGTGTGGTCCGTTTTTGAGTAAAATTAAATATTTATCATATTTTTTAAAAAGAAAAAATGGGGTCCTCAAATAGGTACAAAGTGCCCTAATCTTCTTGAATTGTCACACGTTGGGCTTGTGGGTGAATTAGTGGATTTATTTGTTGGAATTCGCCTTGTGGATAAGAACAAATTTATACTTTATCCTGAATCATACGTAGCATTTACAGTACTATTATTTACCCATATCTTCTTTTAATTTGAAGTCCAAATTCACAAATTTATACTTTATCCTAAATCATATGTAGCATTTACTATTTACCTATATCTTCTTTTAAATGGAAGTCTAAATTCACGGTTACATTTTGTACTCACAACAAAATAATTAAAAGAAAAAAGAAAAAGGGTGGAGATGGGAATGGATAAAGAAGGGGGGCAAATTTAATCGTCAGTTATTTTTTAACGATTGAAATTTGTCCGACTTTATCCATAAATTTGCGATCAAATTCCCTCTGAGTTAAGATGATAAAAATTAGGTTTAATTTGATCCATTTTCATTTTAGAGGGCCATTTAGCTCCATATCCACATTTTTTTCAGTTTTAAGTGAGTATCCACTATTGACCGGTCAATATATTGGTAACATTAGCGACACTAATGACAATATTTTTTTTCGTGACATTTTCATTTTGGGTTGGAAGTTTAGTTTTTTTTTTTCTTTTCGGATCACCGGTGTCACCAAATTCACTTGTGAGGTTATCTGCCTGTCCTATGAGGCTGAGACTAGACCTGTCTAAACACAACCCGATCCGGTTGACCCGACCCGACCGCCCGGAAAATTTGCGACCCGAACCCGGAAATTTTGACCCGAAATTTTTTTTCGACCCGAACCCGAAAAACCGGAAATTTTCCGGGTCATCTGGGTTTCGACCCGGTGACCCGATTGACCCGGTAATTTTGACCCGATTTTACCCTATTGACCCGGTTGATTTTTAATTAAATATAATTAATTTTTTTATATACAATTAAAATTTATTGCAAAATTATCAAATTATGATTTTTTTAATTTAAAAAGGAAAAAATTAACAAATCCGAAATCGACCCGAAATGACCCGAAATCCGGTCAAACCCGGGTTCTAATCAACCCGGAAATACCCGGGACCCGTTTTACCCGATCCGAACCCGACCCGAATGACCCGTTTGACAGGTCTAGTTGAGACCAATACCATTTGTGCTTTAATTAAATAATAAATATAATAATTATAGTATTATTGCAATATAATTTATTAATAGGTGACTCATATTCAGTAACACTAATATAGTTACACTCGTCAGTCGTCGCCAGTACATAAAACGATCTCCTCTTTGGGTGCTTATGAGTTACAAGTATAACAATCATTCCTGAATGGCTCACTAAAAAAGACTTGTGGATAGTACCCATGAGTTCCCAATTCGAATCCCGAAATGATCGCTTTTTATTTACCAATTCAAGAGTTACAAGAACTTCCATTAACAATTTTATATGCTTTTCATTAAACCCACCACAAGAACTCGGGTTCATTGCATAAAGGAAAAAAAGTCTTATGTACACACGTAATCGATCATATCATGAATGCTCCTCTAAATACATGCAATAAAATGGTGCCATCTTGACAACAAAACACAAAAGCCACTTTCAATTGTGAAAAAAGTATCAAGAATGCAAAAATGATAAAGGACAAGTGCAGCTACTAACCATATCATCCATATGTCACTTAATAGTGTGTCACCAACACTAATAAATTAATATAACATAAAATGCAACTCAACCACCAACTAAACAATAAAATTGTTTTACATTTGGCCCCCTTTACTTGGTTCGTTTATCTTGATATCCAAAAAATGAGCAAGGCTTGTGGGATTTTTTTTATCCCAACACGCTCTATCAAGTGCAATCCCAATCTGAATCGGGTTAACACTTGAATTTAGATAAATAATTTTATTTTTTTTTGGCTTGTAACCACTTCTCTTGCCCTCGTTTTAACTAATCATTTCTTTATTGAATTCTTAAAACCGTTTCTTCTCATCCTTCCACATCCGACTTCTCCTTCTGCATCCAACTTCTCCTTCAATCTCCTCTTCGTATGATAGAATTCCACCTCTTTCTCTCAATCGTCATCATACCCACAAATTTTCAAAAGGAAGAAGACAAAAAAACCTACAGAAGTTTCCCTATCTTTGCTATTGAGCTTTTTCAAGGTTTGTAAAATAGAGAAAACAAGAAAGAAGATATATTTAGAGCAACATAAATCACCCGCTAAACATTAATTGTTGTTTGGAGAGAGAGGGAGGAGCCCTTTGTATTTCCCTCCTTACCCCCAATTTTTTTTTAAAAAAATAAAAATAAATCTTTTTTTAAAAAAAAAATAAGAAAAAGAGTAAAGGGTAGACAGGGGATAGGGTAAAGAGGACAGTGACTGCTGCCTCAGAGAGTGCTTTGTCAAGAGAGTCTCAAGAGAACCTTTGTTGTCTCCAATAGTGCTAGTGTCGCCATCGTTCGTCGCCCATCAACGTAACGAAGCAGGAGCTCATCTCTAATTGCAAGCGGCAAAGAGCGAGGGAGATGCTGAGAAAACCTGCCGAATCTACAAGATCAAGTGAGATCTGCCATGGAGAATTCGGAGGTTGAAGATGGAGGGAAATGTGTGTGTTTATTGTATTGATCGAGCTTACATAGAGAGCTCCACATTTATATTCGGTCACACAAGGAGAATGGGCCTAGACTAGTTACAACGTGGGCTAAGGCCCAATACATAATGTGTAATCTGTAACAAGAGCACCTTCCCTCGTCACACCCCCCGTCAAGCTGGAGGAAGATCAATGACTCCTAGCTTGTCCAATGCAAGAGGGAAGCTCAAACCAGGCAAAGCCTTAGTAAGCAAATCAAACAGTTGATCCTTTGAAGCAACATGTCGAAGAGCTATCAATCCTTCAAGAACCTTTTCTCGTACATAACAATCCAATTCTACATGTTTTGTCCTTTCATGAAAAACCGGATTCTTAGCTATGTGAATAGCTGCTTGATTGTCGCATTTCACAGGGATTGGTGTAATGTTTGTTACACCAAGTTCAGACAACAATCTAGTTAACCAAGCAACCTATGTACACACCCTTCTGATCGACCCGTATTCCGCTTCAGCTGAGGACAATGATACTGTAGTTGGCTTCTTTTATTTCCACGAAATGAGGCTTCCACCCAGCATCACGACATAACCACTAACTGATCGTCTTGTCAAGGGACAGGAAGCCCAATCGGCATCACAAAACGCCTGTAATTCAAATGAATCTGTTCGAGGCATCAACAAAGACCTATGCCGAGTACCTTTAAGATACCTGAGAGTACACATTGCTGCATCAAAATGCTTGATTCGTGGGGTTTTCATGAACTGGCTCAGAAATTGGACAGCAAAGCTTATATCTGATCTTGTATGAGTGATGAAATTCAACTTGCCCACTAGTTTTCTGTATTCAGTAGGACTTGGTAACAAATCACCCCCTTCAACTACCATTTTTGTGTCAAGAGTCAAAGGACTAGTGGCTGCGGAGGAATCTTCACAATGAAATTCAACCAAGGTTTCTTGAATAAACCTCTTTTGACTGGTGTAAATACCTTCATCATTATGGATGAACTCCATTCCTAAGAACAAATTCAATTACCCCAAATTCTTGACTTTGAATTCAGAATCCAGAAAAGCCCGAATGTTTTCAAACAAGGAATAGTCATTCAAGGACTGAGAACATAACCCTCATACTGTAGAGCATGGGACAACTTGGCATACTATTGTCGAGAGGCCTGCTTAAGTCCGTACAATGATTTCTTTAATCTGCAAACATAGCTTGCAAGCTCACTCATTCCCTAGGGAATGCTCAGTACACTTGTTCATGAAGATCCCCGTGCAAAAAAAAAACATTATTAACGTCTAATTGCTCCAATTTCCATCTACATTTTGCTGCAACTGCAACTAGTGCTCTTACCGTGGTCATTTTAACCACTAGAGAGAGAACGTTTCTGTGTAATCAATGTCTTCCCTCTGGGTGAAGCCTCTTACAACCAATCGAGCCTTGTAACACTCTATTGAGCCATCTGCTTTGTGTTTAACCTTGTAAACCCATCGACATCCTATAGGTCTAGCACCCCTTGGAAGAGGAACTAACTCCCAAGTGTGATTGAGCTCTAAGGCTTTGAATTCATCCCTCATTGTTGTGTCCCAAACCTCAAACTCCCAATGGGTCTCACATCAGACAAATGAGTATTCCCTAGTTGAAGAGTGGTTATGATGGTGTGACAACAAACATCAACATGAGCATCTACATGGGAACACACATAATCATGTAAATGCTTAGGAGGCAAGACCACTCTGGTGGATCTACGAGGCTCAATCACAGGTTGCACAACAGGAAGAGGAGTAATGGGAGGTCAAGTAGATCGCTCAGTAATAGAAGATGATGAGGGAGACAAATGAATGAAGCTTTCATCATCAAAAGCTGTCATATCAGGAGAGATGGGAAACAAAGGTGAAGGTGAGGGAGTATTCTTAGAAACATCACTGTAAGGGAAGTATTTCTCATGGAATGCTACATCTCTAGTAACCTGAACACCATGAGTGTCAAGGTTTAGGACTTTATAACCTTTAGTTCCCACTGGCTAACCTAGGAATATGCAAGGTGCTCCTCGAGACATAAACTTATGTCTTCCTTGCTTTAATGTGGAGCTGTAGCAAAGACACCCAAAGCTCCTAAGATTCTCATACTGTGGCTTTCTGCCATACAAAACCTCAAAAGGAGTGGCCCCTTTCAACAATGTGCTAGGCAATCGATTGATAAGATGTACAGAGGTTAACACTGCTTCACCTCAGAAATTTAGGGGCAATTTCGATTGAAACATCAATGCTCTAGCTATCTCTAGAACGTGTTTGTGTTTTCTTTCCACAACACCATTCTGTTGAGGAGTCGCCACACATGAGGTCTGATGCACTATCCCTTTGCTGTGCAAATATTCAGAAGAGGCATGACTTAAACCCAACTCATGAGCATTGTCAGTACGTATCATCTGAACACGACACTCAAACTAGGTTTCAACCATTGCAATGAACATTTGAATCACAGACAGTGCACTGCTCTTAAAACCAATCAAATGCACCCAAGTTGATCGACTAAAATCATCCACAATTGTAACGAAATACTTGTTTCCATTGTATGTTTGCACCTGGAAAGGGCCCCAAACATCAATATGCAGTAATTGAAAAGGTTTGGAAGTGGTAATCACACTTCTAGGAAAGGAGAACCTATGTTGCCTTGATCTAGCACAAATCTCACAAGGAGGAATGGTCTCTACATTGCCAATATCAGAAAACAAACGAAATAACTTGGTTGTAGACAGGGTGGCAAGTCTGTTGTGCCATGTCTGAGCACTTATTGCAGCAGCTACTACTGTCATCTTGATCCCTGGAACTTGAAATTCTGCAACCTTCTTATCTAGGAAGTAAAGCCCTCGGCTACATCTTCCAAGCATAAGAGGTTTCTGCCCCTGAATACCCTGCATCAAACACAAATGAGGTGTGAACAACACAACTCTCCCTGTGTCCCTCACAAGCTTTCCTACTGACAGGAGATTGCATTTGAAGTAAGGCACGAAGAGCACTCCTTCGAAATCAATCCATCTGCAAGTTTAATACTCCCCATAGTATCAACTGACAAAGTGTAACCAATAGGCAATGTGATGGAAAAGAGTTTGGAAATGGGAGTCAATGACACAAACATAGACTTGTTTGTGCACATATGATTGTTAGCACACGTATCTAATATCCAAATTCCATGAGAATTCCCATGATCAAGAGTCATACCTGCAAAGCCAACAAAGTCTTTGTCCGCACCAGTCATTACATCCTTGTGTTTTGATGAGAGACACTAAGCAAATCAAGCAACTGAGCAGGTGTAAGTTCATAAACACTAACTGAATCCCCATTCTCTGATGCGTGAGCAACTACTTTCTTGTTCTTTGTATTCTTCTTTGGAAAACCATGAATGAAGTAACATTTGTCAACTTCATGGTTTGTTTTCTTGCAATGTGTGCAAAACATGTCTGTCTTCTTAGCAACCTTATTAGGATCCCCCTTAGAGTCTCCATTCTTGGCTTCAACATTAAATGAAGAAGCAAGATCTGTGCTCAGTGTCGTCTGACTCTTGAATTCACGTTGGGATTCCTCTTGTGAAATCATAGAGTAAGCAACACTAACACTTGGTAGATGCTGCATCATAAGAACTAATCCTCTTGCAGGAATATAGTTATCATTCAATCCTAGTAAAAACTGCATCAATTTCTGTTCCTCAACAATTTTCATACACTAGTACAAAAGGGGGGACCAGGGCACGCTTTTTTTATGCATGGGAGCACACTTCTCGTACTGTGCTTATAGTGAGTTTGCTCCCAAACAAGCACACTTACTATTTAACCGTGGTCCCATATTTTAAGCACGGTTTTGTGTTGAAGCGTTTTTTAAAATTGTCATACGACCAATTATAAGAACGCTTCAATTGAAGTGTGCTAAAAAAAAAAGTTTTAGCACACTTTTTTCAAACCGTGCTTAATAATAAGAACGCTTTAAATGAAAAGTGTGCTCTTTGATGTTTCTGCAAGCACGCTTTAAATAAAAAGTGTGCTCTTTCATATTTCTCTCAAGACCTCTTACACCCTTGAACCAAGAGTCGAACCCGAGATCTCTTGCACCCTCAAACTGAATTCGTCCACTTTACAATCCTGCCACCCGAGCTACGGAATTTTGTTGTAACTTTGTGCATTTACTTAATCTAATTACTAAAAAAAACTCTAAATATAAAAAAAATATTTTTTTCAAGAACGGTTTATAAAAATAAATGAGAATGCTTTAAAAGAAAAATGTGTTCCCTCTAGTTAAATTTGGTTTTGGGAAGACACTTTTCTTATAAAACCGTGTTCGTTTTAATTTTTTTAAGCACGCTTTACATGAAAACCGAGCTAATTAATCCTATAGAAACAAACGAGAACAGTTCTATAGAAAAGCGTGTTGATTTTAGTTAAAGTTGGTTTTGGGAACACACTTGTAAAATAAAACCGTGTTCGTTTTAATTTATTTTTAAGCACGCTTCACATGAAAACCGAGCTTACTAGTTTTCATAAATAAATGAGAACGGTTTTATAGAAAAGCGTGTTCGTTTTAATTAAATTTGATTTTGGGAACACACTTTGAGAATTAAACCGTGTTCGTTGTAATTTTTTTAAGCACGTTTTACACGAAAACCGAGTTAAATATTTTTTGACAAATAAACGAGAACGGTTTTATAGCAAAGCGTGTTTGTTTTAGTCAAATCTAGTTTTGGGAACACACTTTGAAAATTAAACCGTGTTCGTTTTAAGTTTTTTTAAGCACGCTTTACACCAAAACCGATCTAAATATTTTTTTAGAAATAAATTAGAACGGTTTTATGGAAAAACGTGTTGCTTTTAGTTGAATTTGGGGTTGGGAACACACTTTTTAATATAAAACTGTGCTTAAAATAAAAAAAATAAGTACACTTGTAAAAAAATGTACCCAACTTACCGTGCTCCACCCCTTATATTTGTACTAGTGATATTCTCTTTCCCAAATTCACAGGAGCATGGTGTAATCTTCCTTATATTACCAAAGCGTTTTCAACTTATTGAAATACGCAGAGATTGTGAGCGTACCTTGAGAGAAGGTACTCAGTTCTCGTTGGAGAGCAAATATTTGAGCTCCGTTGACCTGTCCATATCGGAAATCCAATTCGTCCCAAACTTCTTTTGTTGTATCAACGTACATCAAACTACTACGAATCTCTGAATCTAGGCTGTTGATCAACCACGATATTACCATATCGTTACATCGATCCCAGATCTCAGTTCTTGGATCCTCTTCATCAGGTCTCGGCAGATTTCCGCTAATAAATCGGAGCTTATTCTTTGCACTCAATGCAATCTTCGCAGCTCTCTTCCATTTGGCAAAATTCCTTCCATCGAACATTTCAGTTACGATTGTGAGGCCATGATGATCATTGGAGTGAAGAAACAAAGGATATGTAGCCTGAATTGTGAGCTTGTTCGTTGTTTCATTCGCCATTTTTTGAATTGGAAAAGAGGGATTTGGACCGAAATGAAGAGATTAGAGAAAGATTGTGTTTGCGGAAAACGAAATCGAGCTCGGAAGCTCTGATACCATGAGAAAACCTGCCGAATCTACAAGATCAAATGAGATTTGCCATGGAGAATTCGGAGGTTGATGATGTAGGGAAATGTGTGTGTTTATTGTATTGATCGAGCTTACACAGAGAGCTCCACGTTTATATTCGGTTACACAAGGAGATTGGGCCTAGACTAGTTACAACGTGGGCTAAGGCCCAATATAGAATGTGTAATCTATAACAAAAGGAAAAGGAGCACCTTCCCTCATCACAGATGCAAGTGAAGTTGTGCAAATTGATGTAGGAGTTGCATCACCCGTACGTCGACGTTGCCACTGCTCGATTGAAATTCATCATGTAACCATCGTTGAAAGAACAAATCCCCTGTAGAGAGAAGGGTTTGTTCCCAACTCGATTTAGTTGCTTTGTGATTTTCTGTTTGTTCATTCGATTAGTTGTTGTGCTCATCAATCTTTCATGCTATTAATCCTAATCTTTCCTACTATTAAACCCACAACAACTTCTTTGTAAAAAAAAAAAAAAAGTTACCACGTGTTTAAGCTAGATGTTTTTCTTCATTTTTTCTTTTTTTTTTAACTCATTTTTCTTTTACTAAGAAGATCACCCTCACGAATCACAAATATGCATAACAGCTTCTTGCAGGGTGTTTCAATCCTGATGAAAATTTCTACAAGTAACGTTTATCATTTTTTTCTATCTTTTGTTGAAGTATTTAAATTCGTTAGGTTTAGCTATTACTTATTTTCATTTGTGTGATTGATTTATCTATATTATATCAATTCAACGTTATATATATAACCAAGGTCTAATAAATAAATTTGAATATTTTTTTTCCTTGACAAATAGTTCAATGGGTGGTTTACTCCTAACCTTCATGGGTGAGAAATCATTGCGGATTTTATATAAGTTGCACCAGCATCGTGATTCGTGATTGATGGGAAGTGGTGATAATCATGTTTTAATTTGACTTAAAAGTTTCCAAGATATCTATTTCATTTAATATGTTTAAGAGGTGGGCGGTTACTTGATGTGAGAAGTTACATAAGTAGTGGGGTTACATTAAGTAATGAGAAGTTATGTAAGTAGTGGGAAGTTAAGTTACTTAATGTGGGAGGTTACATAAGTAGTGAGAAGTTATAAGTAGTGAAAATTTATCTTAAGTAGTGGGAGGTTACGTAATCCTCCTATATCTTAAAGCTGAGTCATTTGGAGAGCAGAGAGGTTATCCACGTGGCAGCCTTATGAGTTTTTTTTTTCTTTTTTTTTCTCCTTTTTTCCCCTGCACTCTCTCTTTCGAAGTACCCACGTTCTCTCTCAATCTAGGTAACCGCTCTTGCTCTCTGCCAGTTACACCCGCCTTCAATTGATGTAAGCAACTATCGAAGAATCTTTGCCTTCGGTTCTATACGCCCACTTTTGGGACGATTTTGTTGAAGATCGTCGTCCCAGAGAGAGAGGAAGCTGACTTTTTTGCTGTCTGTTTAGTCTTCTTCTCCACTCCAATGGCTACCAATCCAAAACTCTCTACTTAGGGTTAGATCTCCTTTTTTTTTTTTAATCAACCCATCTCTTCCTTCAAACGATCGATAATGCCTCCTTTATCCAGGGGGCAAAAATCTTCCACTACCGCTCATCTTCTCCATCTATATTTCCCACACGCAGCTCACTCATCCCGATCTTCTGCCTCTTGGTGGGTATCATCGGCTTAATCGTCGGAATCACTTCAATTGCGAGCCTTATCCGTGGGAACAATTGCGCTCCTCGCGAAAACAGATCCGTCTCTGTCGTCTGCGAGCACGGTGATTCCGCAACCAGCGACGACGACAACGACGTTGAGGATGCTAATCGACACAAGCTTATGGGCTTCGTTGGTATCTTTACTGGGTTTGGTTCGGTTGGTCTCCGCCGAGCGCTCAGGCAGACATGGTTTCCGTCAGATAGGCAAGGGCTTGAAAGGTATTTTGCCCTCTTTTCTATCGGTTAGGTTTTTTTTTTTATATTTTATATTGCTGCAGTTAGTTGAAATCTGTGTGTAGTTTGCTTTGGGAACGTTTTGATGAATTGCTCTATGCGAGTTTTGTATGTTGAGGTTTGTTACGGTCTGAAATTCAAATAGAAATCTCTTTAATTTGGAACCGAATATATCACTTTACTTCACACTGAGATTGAAATTGCAATCTTTTTTTGGCTTTTCATCCATGGTAACTACTTTTTTTTATTTCAATCTCAGATTTGAGTTTTTTTGGGTTCTGCCTAGAAATGGAACCGAGTATATCATCCATGGTTTTGATACAATTTCATCATGCACTTTAGGTGTTTGATGAAATGTCACCTGAACATCCCGATTTGGTACTGCCCTTATCCCTCAGGTAGGTTCATAAATGGTTCTGTTGTTTACTGGTGTGGTTCATGTTTCTTGAATAACTCTGGTTCCTTGCATGGAGTTTTGAGACTCAAACATAAAGCAATGAAAGAAGATAATCCTCCCATTGATCCAATCTATCTATTAATATTACTAATTCTGCTAGCATTTTGCTGACGTGTCACGCCCACAATTAAAGTTGAATTTTTTATTCAAATGAGATTTTCTTATTGGTCAATATTATTATGGAAACTTTAAAATATTTGTTTCCTATTTTAAATATGATTTGAATCCATTCCCTTTTTTTATTTTCGGTTATATTGTTGTAAATATTGAGACATGTTTCCATTTTTTTCCCGATTGCAATCTCTTTTCGGTTATATTGCTGATGTGTCACGCTCACAATTAAACTTGAATTTTTTATTCAAATGATATTTTCTTATTGGTCAATATTATTGCTGAAATTTTAAAATATCTATTTCCTATTTTAAACATATTTGTTTCCTATTTTTATACTAAAATATTATTTAATTTGATATGTTGTATGTCAATTTGTGATCTATTTTAATCGTCTACGTACATTGAACATTCGTCAATTCTTGGCTGATTTTATTCTTGGATATTGAAATTGTTGATTTATCATTTTTAACCGATTGCAATATTCCCCACAATGTCTACATACAACGAACATGTAATAACCAATTTGTAAATATTCGATTTCAAAAATTAATTATAAAAATCAATTAGAGCCAAATAAGTGTTATTTTATAATTTAATTATTTTAGACATCTTAAATGACTATCGAAAAATAAATAATATTTTAAGAATCACAAGCATTACTAATGCTTATTTTACATCTTGGATGAGGCTTCTTAGATCACTTTTCTACCTTTAAGGATCTTTTTTTTTTACCATCTTACCTTTATTTTCACTATTAATTTCTCTATCTTTCTAACCATCTTTCTCATGAAAAATAATCAATAAGTTATGTACATCTACATATTTAACTTCAAAATTATTCACACAATCATGTGCTTATGATTTTTTAATATTTGTATGGGAGCTTATATTTTACTTTTTTTAGATCTATGCTAATGATAATAATTATATATTTATTTCAAATTATATTAGATGGTGTGTTTGAGTATTATTACTACTTTACCTTATTAAATCATTTTCAAAATTTGTATCGTATCTCTTTCCAACTAATTTATAAATTATAAAAAAATATTTTATACATATTTTTGTTGTAAACACGTATATATATATAGTATTATATAGATATATAAAATGATGTTCAAATTAAATTGGATCAAGCTCCCATGCCTTCAAGGCACGGGTATTACACTAGTATGCTCCTGTATGGTAATGCTAGGGTCCAAATGCTCTTTTTTTTTTTAATAAATAGAAATCTCAAGTTTTAGTAAATAGTACTTGTCGGGACGAGAGATCATAATCATTGTCTACAAACACGTTCAATTTCCATGTGCCTTTTGTCCATTGTTTCTTTTACCCACCTTGATTATGTTTATTTATATTGTGATATTTAATTATATTTTGTTATGGTACACCTTAACACTCACCCTCACGTTCTGAGTAAAGTTGCAGGGCGAGATCGATCACATTCTAAATGAAGTACAAGAGAGCATGGACCTTTTCCATAGCATATGGAACAAGGTAAGTGTTGCAATTTCGTTTCTCTCCTTCTCTTATAGTTCGTGTGTTGATTTTTGGATTTGACTTTGTGGAGTTTTTTATTTCTGGATTTTTAATTTTGAATGCCTTCGTTTACACAATTACCTATTGATAGAGCATATTTAGTGTTGCATTATAGAATGCATTTAGCATAATTTAGTTGTGAATAGTGCATATTTTAGTTACAATTACATGTTTACCCGTGGTGTTGGAAGAGTCGGAATCTATGCAATTTTATGGTTAATTTCAGGTAAATGTGGATCCGACGAGGAATTAGGAGATTCTTGGATGAAGGAAGATTCAAGTTGAGGAAGAAAAGTGAAAGAGCACGGGAACGGAGTCGAATTTCGAGAGCCTAAGTGAATAACAAGTCATCAAAAGTTGTCGCCAGACATGCTGAACTTGTTTCGCACTTTCTGGAGGCCTCGGTGGTCTGATTGACTATTATAATCATGCGTTGGAAAGATCTCTTCGAGATCTACAACTTTTGTGTTGACATCGAGACCAAATTCGAAACGGAAAAATCGTCGTGAACAGTAAAAGTCGCCCCTCGGCCAGAACCTCTGACGAGCGATTTCGCTGATTGTCGGCCGCCCCGCGGCCCTCGCAGAAAAACGCCGTTCAGAATTGGACTTTAATTAGGGTTTTTGTTTTATTCTTTGGCCGACTTGTTAGAGACTTTATAAGACTTTTCTAGTTTATTATTTCATTAACCGTATGCACTTTATTCCATTGTTGAGAGCGTCGTTGAGCATGAGCAACTAAACTCTCGAGGTTTCGCCTACAGTATGGATCTTCGATTGTTGAATTGTGAGTTTCTTAATCTAGTTCTTATTCCTATTCCAATGTTTTGACTTCTTTGTGCTTAATTGCTTGAATGTGTTTTATTCTCTCTGGCCTGGCCGACTAGTTAGAGTAGATTCATTCAATTGCTAGGGTTTTGTAGATTCCTCGTAGCGAACCTTAACCCAAGTGGCAATCATATCCCTTTAGGACTCGTAGGACTAATTGGATGTGTAGGAAGTTGAATATATGTTAAATATCGACTCGTAGCTTGATATTGCATGTACCTTGGTTAATTCATATTCTTAATGCTATCTCTAGGTTAAATCTTAACCGTGTTAGGATTATTTAGAGATAAGGGTTGCTAGAACTCGTAGGACTAGTAATTTACCTAAGATCTGAACAAGGACATTGATAGGAAAAGACAAGAACTAGAGGCTGATACAAGGATCGAATTCATCAATCGAAGTGAAAAATTGTAGATGAACCTATTTCTCTCCACTACAATCTAAAACCAATTTCCTTTGTTTACTTACTTCCGCTTTGATAAAAGGCGGACCTTTTTCACACCCAAAAATCCCCCATATTCTTACTAGTGATTAGAATTGATACTTGAATTGAATAGATTTCCCTGTGGATCGATCTCTTACTTACACGCTATACTAGTTGTGAGTTTGAGTATTCTTTGACAAGAACAACGACAGGTTTTCCTCTTGTCAAATTTGTGTTTGTGAAATTCTATTTCCTTCTTCTACTTTGTTTGTATTCTGATTTTAGTTTGGTATTTAATTAGATTTTTATGACTTTGATGATAGAAGATATTGGAATCGGATTCCTACCGATGAATCTAGATAAGGGTTTCATCGTCTCTGGATAGAGGTTTTGTTTTGAATCTATGCTAGTACCTGGTGAAGGGGATGATCAATTGAAATTTTCAGGGAACTCATTGATTTTGGATTGTAGGAAATATGGCTGGATAAGAGAACTGGATGCATGTGCTTGTCAATCTCATCCAGGGCGATGCCAATAACTGGGATTGATGATAGAAGATATTGGAATCGGTTTCCTACCGATGAATCTAGGTAAGGGTTTTCAGTTCAAACTATATTCTTTTATCAGATTCAAGTCAGCAAAATAAGATGTCATGATTTGTGCTTGGTTTGTGTCTTTATCTCGATTTGGGGTTGAGATTTACTTGGATTCGAATTCAACTGATTTTTTTTGGGTTTCGATTGAGTGAGAATATTTGGGTTTTGATTTAAGATGAATGGTAGGCTGAGGTGATTTTCCAGCTTTGTGAGCTGTAAGGTTAGGATGCTTTAAGCTTGGGGGTTTTGAATCTTTTGATTAAGGATTAATTGGGTTTCGGTCTAGGTATTCAGTCTAGGATTTAGGCTTGAGTTTGTGCGGTTAGGCTGCAAATTAGGTTTCCCTGTGTTTTATATACCAAAAAAAAAATTCTCCGTGGAAATTTCGGATTTTTGAGTTTTAAGTGCCCTTGGGAACGAGTCTCATTTAACGAGGGTGTTTAAGGAGTGCTACTAGGCAGCTAGAATTAGATGAAACTCGATTATGGATAATAAGATCCTAATCTGATTCGTTTAACTGACCTTTTTCATTGCCTTTGACTTTGATGGTCTGCAATCAAGTTATGCCATCTGCAATTTCCATTAACCTCATGACTCGTATTTTTTGTACCAAAGTAATAATCCCTCTTTTCCTGTTGGGAATATTGTATTTCAGGTACCATGACAATGCATTTGTTACTTCACGGGCATTGCATATAATCAATAAGATTAATTCTTCTTTGACTTACCCTCTGTTTGAAGCATTTTTCGAGAACCAGGTACATCTTTGCCTCTCTAAAAGTAGTGATAAGCAAGATTGATTAAGGTGTTAATTTTGCAATGGTGACGTACGACCCATGAGTCTGCATACTTTCTGTCATACTGTAATTGAAAATTCATATAATTCAATTTCATTTTACTATGATAAGCAAGCTTTTTTCGAGTCTGCATACTCTGCTATTTGCTTTTGGTTTTCATTGTCCTGCTGAAATTTGTTACTCAAATCCAGGTAGAAATCTTACTTGCTTGGTTGATTTGCTTCAGCTTCCAAGCATATTCGAGGCCACAACCAGCAACCATATATGTATTTGATTTATGTTCTCTATGTTGTACTCCAGCACCTTAGACATCAAGAAAAAAAATGCAAGTGATAGTTGTCTGTCAATGGGAGCTCAATTTGGTTTAACACTTCTTGTCGAGACCGCAGCCAACAAAGGTGTATTTGATTTCTGTTCAATTTTGAGTCACATTTTTGGCAGGTACAATTGGTAGTCCTATGTTTGGTTCTCTATGTTTGAGGTACAAGGGAGTTCTCTTTCTTTTTTCATTTAGATCTTGGTGTGGTGACCGGTGAGAATGATAAAAGGGTAAAAGATGGGAGAAATGGTAAACTGCATGTGATTGTGAACTTTTTTAAAGAATACCTAAAAGAGAGACATAGCATCATTATCAGTTGTTTTTTCATCAAACGTGTTAAATTATTCCATATAATTAAAATTATGCTTTTTACTTTTTTGCCCCCCCTAGGACACCTCCCATGGCTTCTATTACAATATGATTATATGAGACCTTGTACGTACAATATACCACAAATGAAAATTGGGAGGCAAGTCTTTGGATTGATCGCATTGCGTAAAATAATTTACAAATCCCGTACGTAACCGTAACGCACGAATATTAGCATATTAAGCAATATGTTTAAATGATGTATACAACATTTACGCAATTACTCTTGTCATCAAATAATACGATAATATCCGGAAAATATGATTGGTGTACTTAGATTAATTTTAAAAATCTCGTGCGTGACGCACGGGTTATAGACTAGTTAGTAGAATAGTAGGAGATTATTAGGAACAGGGTCGTCCAATGAATTTTGGAGGCCCTGTTCAATATTACCATAGTTTTAAAATATTTGATATTTTGTTCGACTTTGCTAATTATTAAAAAAATATTTTATGTGTAATTTTTAACTTATTAAAAAATGTGTCAACTTGTTAAGCATAAACTATTTTGATATGAATAGAGTACTTAAATGTAATACATTTACTAATCTTTCAAAAACATGTAGCACGTAAATTAGTGTAAAATATAATAAATTTAATATAGGACTTCTTCCTATTAGATTTTAAGTCATATATTTTAATTCTTTAATTGTGTATCAATACATATATATGTGTATGTTATAGTATTTTCACATTAAAAACACATTTATTGTGTGAAATTATAATTTAAAAATAAAATTTTGAATATATATGTGGAAAATCTTAAAATATCATAAATTATACTACAGTACAAGGATTTGTATTAAAATAATAAATAAAAATAGTTAATAAGGAGGTCTCATAACTAAAATAGTATTTCCTTTACCAGTAATTAGAAAATGTTTAAATGACTTAAAAAATAGATGGAAAAAAATCACTATAGTTGCTTATAAAGAGTTGAACCCACAACCTAATGGCGTTTGGATGGGTCAAATACCATTGGGCCAAGGTAACTTTATGATACAAAGAAGAGTTCCATTGGGCTTTTTGAACATGGCAATGGACGGGCCTGATTAGGAAGTTACTTAATGTGAGAGATTACATGAGTAGTGAGAAGTTATACAAATAATGAGAAGTTATCGTAAGTTAAATGTGGGAGGTTATAAAAATAGTGGGAAATTATGAGTTGTGAAAATAGTAAGAATTTATATTAAGTAGTGAGAGGTTACGTGTAGTGAGAGGTAATTAGGAAGTTGCTTAGTGTTAGATGTTACGGAAGTAGTGGGAAGTTAAGAAAATAGTAGGAAGTTATCGGAAGTTGCTTAATGTAATAGGTTATGTACGTAGTGGGAAGTTATCGGAAGTTATATATAATATGGGAGGTTACGTAAGTAGTGTGAAGTTATGAGTGGTAAAATAGTGAGAATTAATATTAAGTAGTGGGAGGTTACGTAGTAGTGGAAAATTAGTAGAAAGTTGTTTGATGTGAAAAGTTACGTGAGTAGTACTGGAAAATTATTAGTAGTGAAAATAATGAGAAGTTGATTAGTAGTGGTTCGAATTATAACAGTTATCGGTTACCATTGTTTTTCTATAACTCTAGTTTTTCTTTTAGCCTCTATAAATAGTAAAGAGCTACGTAATTTCAGGGTTGTTCCCCAATATTTCAACATACAAGTTATTCAAGTTGAAGGTACCACAATAACTTATATGACTTCTTAATAAGAATAATACTGAAGTTTTCGTCATATTAACATTTCTTTATCGTTCTTCTTGTGACTTGTATGCACATGCTAACTACATTTTTCAGTTTGCATAAAGAGATTATTCAGTCCAGATTTTTTTTTAATTATTCATTCAATTCCTATTGCATAATGTTAAGTACATCTATTTATTTGTTATCCTCATTTCTCTACTATCCTCACTAGATTCCAAATGATAACTCCCGTTGATGTTATCAGTGATTTGCATGCTTCTAGGTAGAATTAAAAAATGTGGGGCAAGGTTATTTTTATTTGGACAATATCATTTCCATCTTTGTAATCCCCCTATATATTAAAGTTATGGATAAAAGGATAATCTTTTTTTAAAAAAACAATCCATATATTTTACTTCAAGACATTTATATTTTCTTACTATTGTTTCAAATTGTATAGCATACCATGTTTATACATCACAAATTTACTACTCCCTCCGTTCGGCAAAACTTGTCGTTTTAGAGTTTTGTTTTTGTTCGGAAAAACTTGTCATTTTATGTATTTTTACTTCTACTTTACTAAAATGCCATTGATTTGATTGATGTGTTGTGAGTTGTAGATTTTGATAAAGTAAAAAGTAGAGTAGTAAATGAGGGTAAATTAGTAAAAAATGAGTGTAATTATTAGCTTTATTAAAAGTGGTGTGGAGAGTTAAAATGACAAGTTTTGTCGAACGGATGGAGTAATAATTTTTTTATGGTGATATACAATTCAATATACTGTGACGAAAAAGTTCATAGATAAGTGTCATCAAATTCTAAAGAAGGGTGGTTTATATGTGTTGTCATATTTTCTGTTAAGTGAAAACATGGCTTCTTTCAAATATGTGCCACATTGATACAAAGTCTTTTTCATTACAAAGACCACCGCTTCTGAAACACAAGGGTTGAACATTCCTATCAACGACTTTAAATTCATCAACTTTGACAATATAAAGTGCAATATTATAGGCCCTGAATGTATATTGGTATATATATGTATCTCTGTTCTGGTTTGTATAATTTTTGTACTCATTCTTTGGGGATCTATTATCCTTGTTCTAGTTTAAATGTGAAATAGTTTGTTTCGATTTATTTTTTATGACATGTTATATATGTATCTTTTTATATTATTATAATCTAAAAATATAAATTTATATATAACGGTAAATATCGTTGTAACAAATAGTTTACTAGCACGGGTACTGCACTAGCACCTTTTAAATTAGTTTTACTCCAATCACTTTTTGACAAGCTATTAAAGAAAATGCTCTCCAAAAAGTTGGGAAATACTAAATATTTAGAAGATCCTCTTTATTTTTCCTACAATTTTCTTATTTTAGATAATGAGATAGATAATATTTTAGACAAAAAGATGCTAAAAAATTCTCCAAATAACCTAAATATCTCTAAAATAGGGAAAAGGGTGGAGATGCTCTAATGGGCAAAAATGCCCCATCCAGTCATCCATCCTTCCCATTTTGACCGTTCTATATTGACTGGTTAACAATAACAAAACCTACCTGAAAGTTTGATAACAACAGCAACTAAAGGAAGCCATGATATCAGTTTCGAAATTCCGAGCTCTTGACCTACCTTTCCTCATGATCCATCCAGTGCAAAATACAGACTACAGTGTCGCGAATTGCCCTTTCAGGATTCTAGATTTCATAAGCTGGAAATCTTGCGCTAACAGGCTCAACCATGTCGAGGAAAAGGTATGCCATACCTCCAAGCCCCTCGAAGATGGAGTAAGGACTGTCACCACCATGCATTTCTCCATCAGCTATTAGCTTCTCAGCTCGGTCAAGTAGAAAGCAAGCAAAAGCTTTTGCTCTATATAAGTAGTTCAAGTTCCCAGTTATACGGTAGAGAGCAAGAAATGCATAGGCATTCCCACTAATCCCATGGCAAATCCCTACTCGTTTTAGCAACCCACGGTTCCAAACTACCTCTGATGCATTTATAGCCGCCTCCAGAAATGCCTTATCCCTGAAAACCTGCAAACATTTGGAAATACGAATCATTCCCATAAAGAATCATACACATAATACACAAAAGAGAAGATATCACTGAAAAACACGATCATTCTCCAAAATTCACACAAATAGTATGATCTTGGGTGTTTACATAAATATTACAGTACCTCATATGCTTTAACCAGAGTCAGAGATATGCCAGGAGCACCATGACACCAATGCACAAGTACATCACTTCTGGCGTCTTCCTCACTCGAGGGATAGTTCCCACTAGGAAAACGATTTCTCACCATGAGCAGGAGAGTGCTCTTCACATCCTCAAGCTGATCAGGTTTCAAATCCACTTGCATCAACAGATGCATAATCCCTGCCAATCCATGGGCGGCTCCCCAATACCTTTCTCCATACCATTCAAACATGAGAGGCCAAGTTCCCTTGTTTGGCATTCCTCGACCTCTCTCTATGATTTCACCAGCAACTCTACCCTACATTTTGAAGTTCTTATTTCAGCATTAATTCAGAGTCAATATATGAATCACCATATCCAATGAAAGAGAAGAAGCATCATTGGGTTGTGAAGAAGGTTACCACAAGGTCAGCAGGAATCGTTCCTGCACCAATGTGCTTGTTTATAAACAGACAGGCCCACAAGAAGCCACATCTGCCGTATAATAACTCATCAGGTAGATCTTTGGAAAGTTGAATCTGCCACATTGGCCAAACATGCTCAGTTACACAGAAGAAACAGATTCCACAGAGAACCAGACGGAATTGATGACAGTAAAGTATACCTTTTTGAACTGGGTCAAGTAGTAATTAAGCATCGTATCACTTTCTGCATACTTCGCAACCACAGCACCAAGAGCATACACTCCAGCTTGGCCACATAGAAATGTTGGAACATTCCTGGAAAAGAATTTTATACATCAAATCAGTGTAAGTGGGCATCTGGCATCTACCATAAACTATCATTTGCTTGCAAAAGAGTAGATATTTACATAAAGAAAATAGCATAAATTTAGCCGTCACTTTTCCATCCAAAGAAAATTCATCACTTGGAGCAGAGCAGTGCATCTTGAATATGCAGACAAAATCATAAGAGCCCAAGTTTTCTTCTGAGGAGTGTTTTTACTCTGATTTTTAATAGCAGTGGGGTGTGAATGGAAACTGATAACCAATGTGTATTTTCTAAATTGTAGCAGTAAACATGTTTTTCAGAAAAAAAAAGTATTTGAAGGGCAACCTTTGGTTATTCAACTTCACCCTTTCCCACCTATTTTCAATTCAACTTCTTGCTGTTATAAGAAATTTCTTCTGATAACAACAGTGTTGCAAATCCATTTCAGAACACTTCATTCAGTATAGAAAACATGTTCCAATCACGTTTCAGCTCTTTTCCCGCAACACCCAACCATGTGCACACACTTTTGCAATCGATAAGTGAATCGGTTTTCAGAACATGATGTGGGATCATTTAAAGCAAGTTAAGGTACTGGAAAAAGAAATGTAACATGGGCTAAAACGAGTTATCTTCAGTCTTGTTGATCACTTATTGCATTCCTACAGAAAAGGGGGCACTTGTTTCTCCTTTCTTCAATGTAACTGCCATTACTTCCTACCTAAATTGCCAATATGTTCCATTTCAATCCCTGGATATATAGACATATCCTATGTTACACGGAAAAGGGTACAGAAACAAAATAACGGTGGATATCAAGTAAAGTTAACATAGTTTTGCATAAGGATGCACATGAGAAGTGTTTCCATGAGCACTCAACTAAACTCAAGATCATGGCTCCTCCTATTTGAGGAATTCACCATAATCTCCTTAATGCCTCGCCAATAAATGAAAAATTAATTACAAATTTCTCCCCTTTTTTTGGAAATCCTATTAACATATCCAAACTACAGCTTCAAAAATTATAAAAGCAACCAGAGAGAGAGAGAGGACCTTGAGGTAGAAGAAGCACGATCGCAAGCTTTGATAATCTCAGACGAGAGGCTGAGATCTTGGGCGTTTCCTGTGAGCTGAAAAGCTCTAAAAAGCAAGAAAGCAGTGCCGAGCGTCCCAGCGTAGAGCGTGAAATCCACGACATTTTGTTCAGAGCGCCCCCACGTCTGTATCACCACCTGCTCACACCGACATTTCCACAAACAGTTGGACGGCACAATAAAAAGCAATCAACAAAACGCCCTCGTTCCTCATAAGGAGATATCGAAAGAAAGAAATGGCTGCAAATATCTTACGGATTCCTTGATGTCGAGGCCTTGCCTCTCGAATCTAGCAGAGAGGGACTTGTAATCCATGAAGAGGAGCTTCAAGAGCGAATCTTCGCCGGCTAATCGCACGTCGTCGGAGGAATTAGGCGATTCAGGCACGAAATCCGGCATAGGATTGGGGAAGTAACGATCCGCCATTGTCGATTTGGATTCAATGCAGAGAGAGCGAGAGAGAACAATGGCGAGGGCGGAGATGAACGGTGGCGCAGTGGTTGGGTGGCGGTGGTAGTTGACTCCGGCAACCTAGGGAACGGAAAAGTAGAAAGTTTATCCAGTTTGGGTTGGGGGAATGACTTTTTCACGAAGAGACAGGAAGGGAATTTGGGGAATCGTCAACACGTGGACGGGGTGGTCAACGTGCCCATTTTCTGCACTTTCCACCGCTTCCACTTGCAATTTTTTTTAAAAGTTTTAATATCCATTTTAATTATTTTTTTATTTACTTTTTCATCTGGTATAGAGTCAATTAATGCTAGCCGATATTTTCAAATCCCCCACACACTTAAAATAAATAAAAAGTAATTAAAAAAGCTCTCTCCTCTCTCTAGAAACTAGAGAGAGGGAGCCCGACCTCGGCTTCGGCCGCCTTATCCCGGTTTCGGCCGCCCCAACTCGGCTCCGGCCGCCTTACCCCGGCTTCGGCCGCCTCACTCTGGCTCCGGCCGTCTCCGACATCGGCTTTGGCTGCCCTTGAATCGATGTATCATCACCAATTTGATATGTACGTGGTATAACCTATTCCGAATCCCCTTCATCGGAATTCGTTTTAAAACCAAAATCATTATGGGGCTTCCGGTGATTTTTGATTCTTCTCCCCATTTTCGTCATCCTCCATGACCAATGGATAATTCATCCCGTCGATCGGCGTTTCTCTTGTCGCCGGTTCGGCAATCGAATTGGGGCTTGGGGCTTGTGTTTGCTCTTGTGCCCAATTGAACTCCGGCAGGGCGTTTCCTGGGGGTTTCGGCTCTTGGGGTCTATCCGGTAGGAACTCATCCGCGGCTGTTTGGTGGCGTCCTCTTCCGGCTTGGCATCCTCCTGTTCGGCCGACGAGGTTTCGCTACCACCGCCATTGATAACCTATCTCTTATAGCTTCCCCTGCAAGCACATCTGGTGTGCGGTGCTGGGGTGCCTACTGCTGCGCCGGCCTCTCGCTCTCCTTGTTTCCGGCGCAGGCGCTTACTCGCGGTCCCTCACCGTCCTCGAACTTCATGGATGTCGCCGGTCTGGCCGGGGTTCATCCTTTCCGGCGCCTTTGGTGGAGTGGTTGTTCGGTCCGCCGTTCCCCGGTCTGCCTCCACTTCATCTCCGGCGCCGGTCGAAATCGGTTCTCCCGGCCTCCTTGGGCTCCAAGTCTATCCGGATTTTCTGGGATTTTCCAGATCTTCCGTGATTTGCTTGTGCTTGCAAGGCAAGTTTGGGGCTTGTACGGACTGTTTTGGTTGTATATTAATGAATTAATATTTTTGTACGCAATTTTTGTGTGCTTTTATATTTTCATTCATTAATATATATCAATTAAACCCCGCTCGTTTGGGCGCGTACTAAATCCCGTAAGGGTCGAATAAATCCCGAAAGGGTTTTGGGTGCGCTTGACTCAGGCGGTTTACGGCTCTACGGTGGCGTGGCTTGGCGTTCTTCTCCTTGGATTTGGTTCTGGCTGCCGGAGTCGGGATAGGTTGGGATCGTGGTAGTGTGTATCATGGCGTCTCCACATTTAGGGTTGACTGCTTCCCTGGAGTTTCGTCCTCACTGCCCACAGGATGTTCGGATCCTGATGTATCGCTGGCCTACGGTTCTACTTCAGTGTGGGGCTTGGCTTCGTCCGTCGTCTTCGATCATATCCAGTTTGGTTAGGTCTGCTTAGTTTCGTTATTTTAGAGTGTGTTCGTCTGTTTTGCACCGTTATGTATTTTGCAGGTTATGTCTTTTAGACGGTTCACCGTCTGCCGACTTTGTCGGCCTCTCGAGGTGTCGGGCCTGTCCGACCCTCGAATTATTTCCTAATCAAAAAAAAAAAAAAAAAATTAATGCTAGCCGATGACTTTGTAAAAATGTTTTAAATGTCTTTCTAAAAATGTTTTAGATGATGAATTACTTTTACTTATTAGAAGGAAAATCATAATCATAATTGTTAGTATTAAAAAATTTCTGAAAATTATAGATTAGTATTTTAAATCTATATCAATATATATAAAATACTAAAATAGGAGTATGGATTTCGATGTGTCAGATCCTTGTCAAATTCGATTTTCATTCTCTGGTACAATCTAATATGGATTTTTGATAGGTCAATTAATAATGATCCAACGTATTTAACAGCACACAATAACCCCGTTGATGTAGTCATCCGTGAAAAAGCCCTGTTTGAATAGGACCCTGGGTAGGGATGATCGTCACCTACGACTAAACGGGCTTACCTGAGACACGTAGTACGATGACGCGTGTCACAAGATGAGTCGTAGTTACGCGCGGATGAATAAGCTCTCCAATCTACCTAAGGGAGACCGCCCTACTCACATGGAGTACCGTATACTTACTTGGATCGCGAAGAATGCGGGATTATTGCTCATGGACGGAAATTTAATTCCTTACTTACGTGAGGGCTTATTGCTCATGGACGGAAGTTTCCTTACTCGCGTGAGGGCCCATAGAATTCTCTATTTGTTATCTTTCACTCTCACTTTAAGATTCTTGACTTCCAAAAGTCCCTTCTTTATTGCCCAAGCTTGGTTTATATACTATCCTATGTTGTTTCTTTAATCCTTGTAATTTTGTTTCTAATCAAAACTATGGTTTATTTGGTATTAAGATGCACTTAGGTCTAAGTTAGGTGATACCACACTTGACCCCACACCAACCTGGTCATGCTGTGAGCAAGAAAAGCTCATTGGTCCCATGGTCTAACCATGTTTGGAACCAATGGCTAGCTTGGCTCACCTGGTGTGACCATTGGAAGGGTGTGTGTCTAAGTGTGGTCATTGGGCTTCTTCTGGTTTCTTATGTCCGAGTTGTTCTTTACTGGTTGTTGGGCCTATTCTCTTGGCCCATTCCTCTGGCCCAGCTCACTACTTAAGATCGTTGTTTGCTCGCCTATATATGCTCTCTTCAGGAACCCTAGCTCCACTGTAGCATCACGACGCTCTCTCTCTAGGGGTTGGGAGAAGAAGCTAGGGTTTCCAGCTTGAGAGTGCTCGGTCAACGACGATTTCTATAAGGGAGCTCACCTGGGTCTGGTGCTACCTGAGTTCCTGCTTGCTTGATGAAGATGAAGACTTGGAAGGAGGGTTCCTGTGTTGAGAAATCTCTCTGAGATTTCTCGGTGTCCTTTACGGACGATTCCTAACCCTATTCTCTTCTTATCTTCTTCCTTGTGTCACTTTAGAAATAGTGAACTTAGATCTTGTGCATATGAATCCTTTGTAATCGGTTTTGAACTTGGTTGCTTAGTGAAATTGGGTGAGCCTCCCCTCCTGAGGTTCCGCAGATGTAGGGTAACCGAACCGCGTAAACAAAGGCTGTGTGTTCTTGTGTTTGGTTTCGTTTATCGTTTTCGTTATCTCGTTGTTTGAATGTAAGAGCGAATCGACCATAGATCTTTAACAATTGGTATCAGAGCCTTGGCTTGGTCCTTTTTCGTCCTCGAGAAAGGGTTGAACCGGTCCTGATTCTTTGTGCTTCCGCTGGATCTAGGGTTCTACTGTTCCTCGCTCTTTCGTTCATTCTTACTTGTGTTGTTTTTCTCTCTGTCTTGACAAATATCAGAAAAACCCAAAAACATCCCTTTGTTTACCTGTTGGTTTTCGATCTAGCCTTCTTATTTGTTCATTCTCTTTATTAAGTTGGTTGCTAACTTATCTTGTGTTTTTCTATGGCAGAAAACACCATGAGAATGAAGCCCTTTGATGGGACGACTGACTTCGCCATGTGGCAAGTCAAGATGAAGGTTGTGATGATCAAGGAGAAGTGCTGGAAGGCAGTGACTGGAGCTCACCCTGAAGGCACCACAGATCCATCTAAACTTGAGATGGACGAGCAAGCTCACTCAAAGATCATGATCAGGTTGTCTGACGACGTGGCTCGTCAGGTTGTAAGTAAAACTACTGCTAAAACTCTCTGGGATGCATTAGAGGCTTTGCATTTAACAAAATCTCTACCTAGGAAGATTTCACTGCTAAGTAGGTTATTTACTTTCAAAATGGATACAAACCTGTCTCTGAATGAAAATCTGGATAAGTTTCTTAGATTAACACAAGAACTGGAAAGGGTTGGTGACAAAGTTAAAGATACCCACCTTGTTGTGTTACTGTTAAACTCTCTACCTGCTCAGTTTGACAATTTTAAAGATGTGGTTCAATTCAGCAATGATGACCTTAGTAAAGATAAAATTCTGGAAGCCATCATTGAGAAAAATGAAATTATGAAGGTGTTCAAAACCAAATCTGAAAGGAAAACTGAGCCTAAACCTGAAGCCCTTATGGCTAAGGGTAAGGGAAAGGAAAATAACAAGAAATCTAAGAAAAAGGATAAGGAAAAGGATGACAAATCCACTGGGGAGGGTAGCAGTAAGGGAAACTGCCATTACTGTGATCAACCTGGTCACTACATTAAGGATTTCTACAAAAAGAAAAAGGCTGATGAAAATAAGAAAAAACAAGAAACTGGTGCTATGCTTGATTCTCAAAATGATTACCCCCATCAATTGCTTGTTTGTTCCTCTGATGCTTCTAACAACTCTTGGATTTTAGATTCAGGATGCACCATTCATTCCACCTATGACAAGTCTATATTCAAGACTTTAGATGAGTATGATGGTGGTGAGGTTCTGCTGGGTGATGACATATCTATGAAGATCAAAGGTATATGTAATGTGACCTTAAAAATGTTTGATGGCAAGGTAAGAGTTCTCCAGAAGGTCAGGTGGGTTCCTGACCTTAGGAGACATTTAATGTCTGAATCTGTGTTAGATGATTAAGATTATGACATTAATACTCGCAATGGTATTAAGGAAGTCTCTAAAAATGGGATTACACTGATAAGAAGTATCAAGAAAGGAGGATTGTACTATGCAAATGGTACTCCTGAACTGAACTTCACCTCTGTGAGCCTTAATGTCATATCTGATCCTTCTATGACGTGGCACTCTAGGCTTGGTCATATTGGTATTCAAGGCTTAACACATCTGTACAAACTTGCCATGATTCCTGTGAAACCTGCTAGCTTAAGTTTTTGTGAAGATTGCATTTATGGTAAAAAATCTAAGCATGCTTTCCCTAAATCCACCTATGTTGCTAAAGAACCCCTTCATATGTCCATTCTGATATGTGGGGCCCTGCCCAAGTCAATACAGTAGGTGGTAGAAAGTATTTCATTTCTTTCATAGATCATTATTCTAGAAAGGTTTGGATATATTTGCTTAGATCTAAAGATGAAGCTTTTGATAGTTTTAAAAACTGGAAATTGCTTGTTGAAAATGAATCTGATCATAAGCTTAAGTGTTTGAGAACAGATAATGGTCTTGAATTTTGTAATCATGTGTTTAATGATTTTTGCATTCAATATGGCATTAAAAGGCACCTCACTGTCACAGACACTCCTCAACAAAATGGTATAGCTGAGAGGATGAACATAACCTTGCTTGAAAAAGCAAGGTGCATGCTCATTTCTGCTGGGATGAAACCCTCTTTATGGGGTGAAGATGTAACCACTGCAGCTTACCTCATAAACAGATCCCCATCTTCTGTGATTGAGTTTAAGACTCCATAGGAGATGTGGACTGGGAGAAAACCTGATATTACCCATCTGAGGCCCTTTGGATGCACTACCTACACTTATGTGTCTCAAGGTAAGTTGCAACCAAGGACCCAGAAAGGTGTGATGTTAGGATATCCTGAGGGAACAAAAGGTTACAAGATATTACTTGTGCAACCCCATGGGTACAAGGTAATCACTTCCAGAAATGTAACCTTTAATGAGGTGGAATTTCATTTTAAAAATGTACTGACAAATTCCTCTGAGAGTGCAGGTACTGATCAAGAAGCAGCTGGGCAATCCTCATTCTTTCTACCACATGAAGTAGATCATCCTGAAGATGAAGAGGTGGAGGAAGATGGACCAGTTCCACCCCCTCCCCCTGATCCTGAGCCTGGTGGTCAAGCAGAAGAACAAGAACTGCAAGAGCCATCCCTAGGTCATCAAAATGACCATAATGAACACCTGGATGCAGCAATACCCCATCAACCTGATGGGGAAGTAAGCTCCTCTTCCTCTCAATCTAACTCTCAGTCTGGAGAGTCTTCTGTGCAACTTGGTGATAATGTATTACATGATTACCAATTGACTAGAGATAGAGAGCCTAGGGTTATCAAACCTAATAGGTGGTTTATCAACCTTGCTAAACTAAAAGATGTTGATTTGGTTGAGTTTGCTTTTATTGTTGCTGAGATTGTGAGATCCTATACTCCTGAAACTTTTGATCAAGCTGTTAAATGTGCTAAATCTGATATGTGGTTAAAAGCTATGAAGGAGGAAATTCAGTCTATGATTGTTAACAAAACCTGGATATTAGTACCTAAGCCTAAAAATGCCAGAATCATTGACTGTAAATGGATCTACAAATTAAAGGAAAGTGTTAAACCTACAGAACCACCTAGATTCAAACCTAGACTTGTGGCTAAAGGTTTTTCACAGAAAGAGGGAATTGACTACAATGACATTTTTGCTCCAGTAGTTAAATATAAAACCCTGAGGTTAATGCTGGCTATAACTATTGTGTATGATTGGGACTTGGAACAGATGGATGTCAAAACTGCCTTTTTGCATGGTGACTTGTTTGAAACTATCTATATGTCTCAGCTTAAAGGATTTGTAGATCAACATAAATCTGATCATGTGTGCTTGTTAAAGAAATCTATTTATGGTTTGAAACAAAGTCCTAGGTAGTGGAATATAAAGTTTGACTCGTGCATGAAAAAACTTGGTTTTCTGAGAAGCAGTTATGACACTTGTCTGTATTTCAAGGGTGTTAAGTCTAAGTCTCCTCTGTATGTGCTTCTTTATGTGGATGATATTCTGATCATGTGCAACTCTAAGGTTCTCATATCTACTGTTAAAAGAGATTTAAAACTTCATTTTGACATGAAAGACTTGGGAGCTGCTAAAAGGATTCTGGGTATTAACATCACTAGAGATAGAAAAAAGAAGATGGTGTGGTTATCTCAAAGTGATTATGTGGAAAAGGTTTTGAACAGATTTAACATGACTGATTCTAAACCTATCAGTATCCCTTTAGGAGGGCACCTAGACTTAACTAAACAACACTGTCCCAACACACCTGAAGAAAAAGCTAAGATGTCTAAGATTCCCTATGATGTTGCTGTAGGGTCTGTGATGTATGCAATGCTATGCTCTAGACCCGATCTTGCTTTTTCCATTAGTGTTCTAAGTCGATTTATGTCCAATCCTGGTGATGTGCATTGGACTGGCATGAAGTATTTACTCAGATATCTGTGTGCTACTAAAAACTACTGCCTTGTGTTTGTTGAACATGCTTCAAAGCATGATTTGCATGGTTTTGTAGACTCATATTATGTAGGTGATAAGGATAACATGAAATCTACCTCTGCCTATTATTACACATGGGTTGGGAACTGCATATCTTGGAAGTCTCAGCAGCAATCCATTGTTGCTCTCTCTTCCACTGAGGCTGAGTATGTTGCTGCTACAGAAGCATCCAAAGAGGCTTCATGGTTGACTGGAATACTTGGTGAAATCCTACCTTTGTCCCTTTTACCTGTTTTGTTCACTGATAGTCAGAGTGCCTTATATCTATGTAAAGATCCTGTCTACCATGAAAGGACTAAACATATTGATGTGAGGCACCACTATATTCGTGTACAGGTTGAAAATGGACTTATTGATGTGAGAAAGATTAAGGGAGACCTTAATCCTGCAGACTTTGGCACTAAGATTGTCCCAGCTGACAAGTTCTCATTTTGCAGGGATGCCCTACATATATGGGATGCCAACTGAGCTTGAAGACAGACTGGAGAACACTCAATTTCACTACTGGTGACCAAGAAAGACTTAATCACAAGGATTAGGAGGGCAATTGTTGTTTCTTTAATCCTTGTAATTTTGTTTGTAATCAAAACTATGGTTTATTTGGTATTAAGATGCACTTAGGTCTAAGTTAGGTGATACGACACTTGACCACAGACCAACCTGGCCATGCTGTGAGCAAGAAAAGCTCATTGGTCCCATGGTCTAACCATGTTTGGAACCAATGGCTAGCTTGGCTCACCTGGTGTGACCATTGGAAGGGTGTGTGTGTCTAAGTGTGGTCATTGGGCTTCTTCTGGTTTCTTATGTCCGAGTTTTGCTTTACTTGTTGTTGGGCCTATTCTCTTGGCCCATTCCTCTGGCCAGCTCACTACTTAAGACCGTTGCTTGCTCGCCTATATATGCTCTCTTCAGGAACCCTAGCTCCACTGTAGCATCACGACACTCTCTCTCACAGGTAAGCCAAGGGGCTAGGGTTTGGGAGAAGAAGCTAGGGTTTCCAGCTTGAGAGTGCTCGGTCAACGACGATTTCTATAAGGGAGCTCACCTGGGTCTGGTGCTACCCGAGTTTCTGCTTGCTTGATGAAGATGAAGACTTGGAAGTAGGGGTGTGCAGAAAAACCCGAAACCGAAAACACGACACGAAAACACGGCAACACGACACGAAAAAACCCGAAACCGAAAAAACACGACACGAAAATGACACGAACCGAGAAAACACGGTTGTAAACGGTTCGTGTTCAGGTCGGGGAAATCGCCTTGTCGGATACCCGACACGAACCGTTTATTTTTTAAAAAAATTTATATTACGCCAATATACTACTAATATGAAAACAATCCATGGAATATCATTAAATCCAACTAGCACAAGTGGTATTGGGCCTGTTTAAGTTTGTCTGCCTGTCTCAGCAACCCAGGTTCGAGGCTTGGCACTGGATTTTTATTTTCCTCCCATTCTCGCCCCCACTTTTTTTTAATGGCCAAAACTAAACAATATGTTAACCCTAAAGTATCTCTCAGCGACTCAGCCGACATCTAACATCTTTTTTTTTTTTTACTCAGTCCACAAACTCTCTCTCTTCTTCTCTTATCAGACGACATATTCTTCTCTTTGTTTACTCAGTCCACAAACTCTCTATCTCTTCCTCTCTTCTCCACTTTGATCTCCTGTGCGCCCACATGCTAGGTCAAATCCGTTCTCTTCGATGTCCACTTCTCCTGCGCGCCTACAGCCCACAATCGACGGATCTCAATCTCTTCTTCTCGAAAATACTCTCAATCTCTTCGAATTTGGTTGCATCTGTTCTCTTCTGTCTTCTATAGTCGATATAGACATGAATCTATTGCATCCATTCTCTTCTCATTCTTCTGTCTTCTATAATCTATTGCATTTTAGTTCGAATTCGGAGCTATTGCTGCACATGAATTCGGATCTGGTTGCATCCAATCTCTTCTGTCATACATAATCTACTGGATCTACTGTATGTATAACGGTATGTAAGGGCAACAAATGAGTTAATTTACAGGGCATGGCAACAACAGTCAGCAGCATTGCAACACACTTTTTTTTTTAAGATGGTTCGTATCGGATACCCGCCGATCCGACACGGAACCGATTAGGTTAACTGTGTCGGGTACCCGACATAAAATGGTTCGTGTACGGTTCGGGCATTTTGGATTAAATGGTTTCGGGTACCCGACACGATTATCCGGTTCGTGTCGGGTACCCGGATATGCCCACCCCTACTTGGAAGGAGGGTTCCTGTGTTGAGAAATCTCTCTGAGATTTCTCGGTGTCCTTTACGTACGATTCCTAACCCTATTCTCTTCTTATCTTCTTCCTTGTGTCGCTTTAGAAATCGTTAACTTAGATCTTGTGCATCTGAATCATTTGTAATCGGTTTTGAACTTGGTTGCTTAGTGAAATTGGGTGAGCCTCCCCTCCTGAGGTTCCGCGGATGTAGGGTAACCGACCTGCGTAAACAAAGGCTGTGTGTTCTTGTGTTTGGTTTCGTTTATCGTTTTCGTTATCTCGTTGTTTGAATGTAAGAGCGAATCGACCATAGATCTTCAACATCCTAGTTGCACAGACATGGGGGAGACATGTGTCTCAAGGGCACACGTGGCTGGTTTGCCAGAGCCTGTGGGTTGTGGATATGTTTGACACCCGACCTTAATGGGGACCTGATGAGGACTCTTTCCCTCCGCGGATGGCTTCTGTTTGGGTCATCTTTGTCCGCTGACCATTTTGTTGATCTTTAAACTCTCTTAATGGATTTCCCCCGAGTTTGGCCCTGAGATGGAAGTGTTGGGACTGGTCTGAGCCTGAGATGGATGTGTCAGGAATGCCGTTCTTTCTTTGTGTTACAACTTACATCACCCGTCTTTTTTTAAAATTAGAAAATTTTTGGTTAGTAACGAGCTTACCCTAACCAAGAGCGTAACCAAGAGCGTCCTAGCGAACGAGTAAAGCAAGTTTAGTATCATCAGGAAAAGTGGAATGGAGAGTGGATGTCCCAAACGGGTCAAAGGATCACTACCATATTAGCCTCCCTCAAGATGTGGCGAATTTGAACAAACTAAAAACCCGTCATGGCAATACGGGCATCGAAGATAATCATTTCAATATCCCAATCGCATGACCCAAAATTGCGTTAATAACACATAGGCTATGGTCTTCCACTTGTAGTTTTTAATGTTAGGAAAAATGACCAAAAATAATACAAACTATCAATCGTGAACAAAACTTTAAAAATGACCAATTCGTATACAAACTTTGGGATAATAAACCAATTTTGATATAGATCAATATTTTGGCCAAAATTCCTGCAAACTAGATGATGTGGCAGTCGGAAATTTAACTTGGGATCAAAATGTAATTGACAAAAATTTAGATTAAAAAATGTAAATAAAAAAAATCTGGTTCCCACTTCCCAGTAAGAGGACTTTGTCTTCCTCCCAAGGGAGATTGAAGCCTAAAGCAGCGCACACCCTCATTGCTCACCACCCACCACCACTCTTCGTCAGCCTATTTAGGCTATATTACCAACAATGGTCATGGCGATATTTACATCTCAAATCTTCGATCTCCATCGCTGTCTACATCTCCTCTATCAATCCAACCAACAAACACCGAAATATCACACACAAGCCCGCAAATTTCACAAAATTGTTCATTTCAAAGGTTATTCGACACGTTAAATTACAAGTTTAAGGGTTCAATTTCATAAAATAAAAAAAAATTGAAACATACTCCGTACGTTTTAGGTTTTTTTTGGGGAGGGATGTTTGCCCCAAATCGAACTAAAGGGAAGTGAGGTAAAAGACAACAGAGATTGACGGTGAATGAATCTAGGCATTGAATCAGATCTTGCAACTGCTACGAACCGCGCATCCTCAACAATCAAATCTCCTTCTTCTCACATTAGAGCACCCGCATCCATCGAACCCATTTGGCTTTCTTAACTCCAGTTTTTATCTTTCTCTCTCTTCACCATTCTTTTAACAATCCATTATACATTTCCACTCACATCCGTGGAACCCAAGAGAGTTTCTTAACTCTCATTTTTATCTTTTATCACTTCACTCTTCTTTCAACTTTTTTTTATTGATGTGGTCCCCAATTTCTCTATTTTGTATGGTGTTTAAGAGGTCCTTAGGAGAGATGTCAAATCGTTCTTTAACCCATTTTTTGTAATCTCAAATAAAACAGTACTACATTCGTTCAGAAATAAATGTCGTTTGACTTTTTGACACGTATTTTAGTGAGCTAAAAACAATATAAAATATTAATTTTTTAAACAATTTTTTTAATAATATGACACTTATTATTAATAAGATTTATATTATTTTAAAAAATTATTAAAAAAATTGATATTTTATATAGTTTTTAGGTTTAGCTCCTTAAAAAACGTGCCAAAAAATCAAACGACGTCTATTTCTGAATAGAGATAGTATTAATTAAATTTCTTAAATTTGGGTTAAAGAACCCCCATTGACCATTGTCCATGCTCTTACCGGCAACAGAGAAGAAGACGAGAATATTGCATTTTCATATATTTTACATATTTAAACTTGAATTTATTATTAATTATATTTTGAGCCCAAAATAGGTTTCTAAGAGCCATGTCAGCAAGGTTATCGAAATTTTGGCCGGAAAAGTAGCTTATATCAAAATTGGTTTATTGTCCCAAAGTTTATATACGAATTGGTCATTTTTAAAGTTCGTATTATTTTTTGTTTACGAGTGATCGTTTGAATTATTTTTAGTCATTTTTCCTTAATTTTATATAATCGTCCTTTTTTTTTTGTTGGTGATCTATAATCGTGCTTGATTGATTCCTTTTAATAGTGTATAACCCGTCTGATAATGGTATTTGAAAGGAGAATTATCCATGAGGATTTCGGGTTCTAACACGATGAGCTCTCTCCTATGAATTTCTAGACAGGCATGATTTTTTTTTTTTAATAACGAGGAAACCACCTTTGGCGGCAAATCCCGAGCACGTGACCCAGCCGGCAAGAGCCACGTGTCAGGTAAACCGGCTTGCGCCGACTGTCTCGACCGATTGGTAAGAGCAAGGTAAACCTTTGATAGAAATCCCAAGAAAATGGACGAAGGCAGGGATCGAACCCGAGACCTCATTCCCACCCCTTTACTCCACAACAGTAGGCCACCCCGGCTGGGATGGTTTCATGGCTCTTGACCAACCTTAGGGATGTGGCTATAGATCGATATATTGGAGAAAGAGCCATGAGACTGGAAAGATTCATGCTTCAGTCCACAACCATCTTGCCTAGAGCATTTACATTTACATGATTCATCTTTGCTGCGATGTTAGAGTAGAATTGCTCTGTTGTCTCCTTTGGTTTCATCTTGATTCTTGAGTTCCCTTAACTTGTCTTGGAGGGCATTAATTCGAGTATTCTTGATCTCATCCGAACCCTCATTTACGTCATTGAGTGCATCCTCGATCTCATTTTCTGTCTTCAAGTCAGCTTCTTTTGTGATTTCAACTTAGGATAGAGCAAGTATTGAATAGCTTTATTTTTTTCCTTTTATATTCAAATCTTCACTTGAGAGATCCCTCTAGTTGATCCTACTGGTCCCCTCCTTTGGCTTCGCAGAGATGGGATTACTTTTTTCCTAAATAATACACTAGCATCAAATATCTTGCGCCATAATCCAAATCTACAATTATAAACAGAGACAACATCATTTTTTTTATTGTTTAGTTCTTATATATAGATGAAAAAATAGGCGGTGATGACAAATTTCAAACCTATTGCCTCATATGGTAGAGCGATGCATACACGATAAGGGCGGTGTACATTGAAACCAACCCCCTCTCTCTACCAACTTCAGGGTCTTAGTATTAGTATTTAGTAATGATATTCGATCACAGATAGAACCTTGTAAAGCTGGCGAGAGGTGAACAAATTCTGAGCCACTGGTGTCTATTCTTTATATTTAACTTGTATAACTTGTACAAAGAGGCCTTGCTATACTACTGAGTGATAGTTTTCTTGTTTCATGAGTGGAAGCTGTACAAGTATCCTACGCCAAAGCAACTAAAAGTCTCTCAACACCCAAACAATGTATCAGAAAAACAAGAGACAAAAGATCAAGCAACAACACAGGAACAAACTCAGCCTGCTCAGCGACCGATCCGCCTTCATCACGCTCCTCCTCTCTCTCCGATCCCTTCCGCTACCCACACCATACGAGTCAGCGTACGAATAAAACGCCTGTGGATTACCCGAAGGCCTCGGTCCTGATGTGTAATTGTAACTATGGTTATGGTGCGTCTCTCGCCGAGGAGGCAGCTGATCTGTGGCTACCGAACACGAAGGGCCTCTCGGCCTGGAAGGTATTGCAGGGCCGAAGTCTGTGGCCTTTATGCTGGATTGGCCCCGCCCATAGAGCGGGATCAGGGTCCTTTCCGAGACCTCTGCTTTGCAGACAGGGCACTGGGGGACTTGGTCTTCAGGGACCTCGGGTGAAGTGGTCTGTTGGTGGATCCATTTGTAGATGCAGGGCCAGCAGTAGAGGTGGCCGCACAACGTAACAACCGCGTCTTGCGCCGAGTCCAGGCAAATGCTACAGTCGAACCCGCTACAAGAGTTGAAATCAGTGTCATCTCCAAAGGGCTGCTGGTATTGCTGCACCTCAGAAGTCATTTCAGATTCTCCGGTGGTGAGTTTAATTCAGATGCGAATAATCAATCTGTTCACAATTTACACCGTCAGAGAGGGCTAAATCAATTGAAATAGAGATAGATAAAGAAAACAGAAAGCAGATGAGAACTCACCGAAAGAGTTGAGGAAGATCGAAGAAACAGAGCGATGTGTGTCCGATAAAACTGAGTGAATGGAGATGGAGATTAGGTGGAAGCTAAGGAGATATAGGGATGGGTTGGAAGTTGGAATGGTGTGGAGTGCCATGTTGGGTTATATACTAAGCTTCAATCAACAAGAGGGATGGAGGGAGGGGTGGGGGGGCGATAAGGACGTGTTGGATTTGGGGCCATGTTCTAGAAAAGGCCAGTCGCCCTTTTCATCGATGATACTGTAATTGATAAGTACTCAACGTGGCAGATCTGAATAACCAATGCCACATGTATCTGTATCAAGTGGCATTTATCCTCTTTTTTTTTTTTTTTTTTTTTTTTTTATCAAGTAGGGGATCTAGGAATTTTTGTTAGGGGACTAGCCTAAATGAAGATTTTTTTAACACATCTATATAAAAAAAATCTTAAATTTATAATTTAAACTGTCATTAAAAAAATATGAGATTTTTTATATTTATATGCAAGAAAAGAATATTTTTATTTAAATATATTGAAGAAATTTTAATTTTATTATTTAATTAGGTATTTTTAGTAGAAGACAACTAAGACAAATAAAAATTATTCAAAAAGTGAGATTAAAGGGATTTGAACCTATGACCTGAATGTAATAATTATACCTCCTTATGTACCAAGTTAACTCTCTTTGTAATTCTCGGTGCTTGTAAACAACATCCCTGGAAAACAATTCAAACCTAATAGAGGGATTAGACAAGGTGACCCTTTAGTCCCTTACATATTTATACTAGTTATGGAAGGTCTATCTAGAGAATTACACAAGGAAGCCTTACTGGAAGATGCTCTAGTAGGGATTAAATTAACTAAAAATGGCACCCCTATACCCTTCCTAACCTTTGCATATGATACTCTAATATTCGCAAAAGCCGTTCACACCAGTCTTAATACTATCCAAAACATGCTAAACAACTACTCAAACCTAGGGTGGCTCAAAATGAACCCGATCCGGAAACCCGACCCGACCCGACCCGGAAAACACGGGGTTGGGGTTGACCCGAGACCTCCACGGGTCGAATTTTAGAAAATCCCGGGTCAACGGGCGGGTCGGGGTCAGACCCGGCGGGTCTCGAGTCTGACCCGTTGACCCGTTTTTTTTTTTTTTGTGTGGCTCCAACAGCCAAATATATACATATAACATACTACGTATTACAATTACATTTTTTTTTGTTTTCCTTTCTTTTTGTTTTACAGTAGTTTCTTTTTTTTTGGTTTAATTTGTTTTATAGTAGCTAATTTATATGTAATACGTAACTAATTTATAGTAGCTTCGAGAGACTTTTTTTTTTTTTTTTAACAGTAGCTTCGAGAGACTAAGAATAGTACGTTTATATGTAATATGTAACTAATTTGGAGACTACAGAGTATATTTAATAACTAATATGCGGATGAAAAGTAAAAAAAAAATCTTTTTATTCAATTTTAAATATTTTAATTTTGTAACAATTAACAAAATTTTAAAACTCGGGTTTTCGGGTTAACCCGTCACCCGACCTGGAAAACCCGGAATTACAAATTTCGGGTTCGGGTCGGGTGGTGGGTCGCATTTTTAAAAATTTCGGGCCTTCGGGTTGACCCCCACCCGGAATATTCGGGTCGGGTCGGGTCGACCTGGATGAGCCACCCTACTCAAACCTATCAGGATTAACCATAAACTATTCAAAAAGTTCAATTCAATGTTCAGCAAATATATCTCAGACTCTAGCGAGAGACCTTGCACAACATATGGGGGTTCCCATCACGAGAACACTTGAGAAGTACTTAGGTATTCCTCTCTTAAATGGGAGAATAAAAAATTGTGTTTTTGAAGATGCAGTCCAAAATCTAAAAAAACAACTTTCTAAATGGAAGGCTTCTACCGTCTCACAAGCAGGAAGAACGGTGCTTATTCAATCAAATCTTTGAACCTATGACCTGAATGTAATAATTATACCTCCTTACTTACCAAGTTAACTCTCTTTGTAATTCTTTACAAATTTTATACTCTTTCATCTCTAAAATTAATACTCCCTCCGTCCAAAAATACATTGCCTTTTAGCATTTTGCACAAGTTTTAATAAAACACCTTACTTTTAAAAAAACATCATCATTGCACTAACTTTTTCATAAATTTTATTATTTTTTAACACCCACTCCACATTTTAACCAATCAAATTATTTTAAAAAGTCAACAACACACAAACCAATACAAATCATTACGACTTTTTACCTAGAAAACCTAAAAGACCATATATTGTTGGACAAAAATTTACATCTAAAAGTTCATGTATTGTTGGAAGGAGGGAGTAAAAATTATCAAAAAAATCCAACCCTTTCATGTATGCACCACTGTCTTTATCTATGTCTAAATCTTGATGGGTATAGTATGCTTCAATCTTATTCAATTTTCGTCTTCACATTTATTTTGTTTTGTTTTTAATTAGCAATGCCATTGTTTTTTTATTCAACTCTTGGACTTAATAATATCTTTGATTGGGTCGTCCCCATTTACACTTTCTACTCTTCCATAAATACCCCGATTTGGATGGATGTGACCTATTATTAAAAAAATCCATAATGTATTTATAATTTTATTAAGTACTGTTCTTAATTTTTTTGAGATTCATGAACAAATTTATAATGAATAGTATCTACCAATTAAATTTATAATGTACATGAAATAAACCTTAAAGGAAAAAATCATTTTTTTTACAAGGCTACTTGTTTTTCAACTCTTTTATAGGAAAAAGTTACAGATACCAATCACAAGTTGGTGTAGTGGTTGTGGGGCTACATCCCATGCCAAGAGGTTCGAAGTTCGAATCCTCTTGGAAACATGGAGTCGCTTGTGCGTGGGAGGGTCAACCCCTTAAATGGGTCATACAGTACCCGATCCAGATGTAGAGCGACCGAGTCGATCGAACTGGACTAAGATAAAAAAAAAAGGAAAAAGTTACAGGTAAATAAAACTAATCTTAAAGACAATAGACTTTTTTACTCAACGTCGGTCAATCCCTTATTGAGTCTATAGTAACCCGATTCAGATGTAGAGTGGGCTATAAGCCCACTTGAACCGGTAAGGAAAAAAAAAAGTTAACATTAAAAACTTTCAAGGGTGCTGCACTTCACATTAAAAACATCATTTAAAAAAAAAAAGGTTTTGTTCCCAAACTGTAAACATCTCAAATTTGAGGTTCATGGGAAGGGTAGAGTCTCAGATTATAAACCAAAAAAAAAAGAAAGGCAAGTGGCCAAGTGTAGTTTGTACTATTATTGTATAGTATGTCATAACGCAATAAATCTACGAATAACCAAACTTCAAATAGAGGGGACTCGAAAATAATTATTGACCATCTCAACAGAAAAATAAAATGTCCATGGGAAATAGAACTTATTTTATCAGATATTATAACTATGTTAACAAATATGGAAAGTGTTTATTTCCTCCATGTACCCCGATTAGGCAATAGAGTGGCTGATAAGGTTGCACACATTTGCCACTCTGCCTGGGTACTAATATTCAGAATGATCCCGGTCTTCTTGACCTCATCCGAAAGGATGCCTTCGGGTAGAGTTTGTCTCCTCCGAATTTTTTCCTAATAAAAAAAAAATAAAAATTATTGTATAGTATGTAGGTTGTAACTTGTAAGTAGTAACCTTGATGATGAGCAGCATCTAGAAAGGAAAACAAATTCCGAATGGGTTGGCTTTTATTGTTTTTAATTTTCATTTTTAAGCATCTAGAAACCAAGAAAATTAGTGCGACGACCGTTTCTTGTTATTCGATCGTCCGCGTCCAGATGCACGTTAGTTGACAATACAAGTTGTCAAGTATACCTAACCTTTTTAGCTTTAATTAAATAACTAATCAATAAATAAGACCATATATACTTATACACATAGGTAAATTATATTCCAAGATATTTTCCTGTTTGGTTGAATGAGTTATTCAACTACAACGTGACATGTTGAGGTTTCGAATCCTAATGTAAAAAAAGAAGAAGCAAATGATCGAAAAGAGGTTAAAAAAGTAAAAAATAAACTCCTAACATTGACTTTAGGAGTCGTTTGATTGGTATGTAAAGGAAATTATTCCATTAAATAGGTGAAGTAAATGAAAATGATTAAATTCAAATTTTGGTTGTTTACTAGGTAGGCAGACCCGTGCTACGCCCGGGACCTATGATTTTATTTCAAAAATTATAGTGATATCAGACTTGGTAAATAAAGAAAAAACTAACGTGCACGTTATATATATTTTTTTTAAAAATAGAATAATAGCACATAGTGTAGTTTTTGCAAACAAAAATTAAATTAAAACATTATTATTCAAACAACAAAAATAAAACAATATCTACCACTACATAAATAACAAAAAAATTAATCTAGACCTATGAGTAAAAAGATCAAATTTGAGAGAAATTTAAAGATGGAAAAAAAATTCATGTATTTGATAATGTCATATTTTTTTATAACATGAAAAGAATCAATAAAAAAAATTATACTAACCAAATCAAATTATAGACACTTTTTTCATTAGATTTTTTTTGCATGTGGTGACCAATTAAAATTTTCGATTGTAAACTTTTTGAAATCTGTAAATTAAATAAATGGAATATAAATTAGAATAACAAATAAAAATAGTCATAATATAATTAAAAATTGTGGAAAAAAAACAATATAAAAAGAAGATAAAGATGCATGCATATTATTCATATTGATCTATGCTAGTATTGATTCATACAATCATAGATCACTTTGTATTGAAGATTGCACAAAATTAAAATACGGTTCAAATTCAATTCATTAGTTATCTCACCCTTTCAAATTATCTCAATTAATTTTATGATCACCCTTTCAAATTCTAGATTATAAATGTACGGTGCATTATCTTTAACAAACTTAATTAATTTGTTGACTACCCTTTCAAATTGCAAAATAAAAAATCATTCATATTTAATTTCGTGCTATTATATACGATATAATGTTTGAAGATATATATTTATACCTCTATTTCTCTAAAGTTATTTGATTGATTTTGTATGATTAAGAAATAAAAAAAAAATCAAATATGGTCAATGTGTAACTAATAGGATTCGAATTCAAAACCTTATTCCTACCAAACACTTCTATTAATCATTGAGCTATGAAACCATAAAAAATATAAAATATGAATAATTAAATAAATGAGCATAATGATATTAATATAGCAACCATTAAAATAAAGACATTTGCTGGTTTTTTAATAAAAAAATCTACAATTTGATTTGATAAATGGTGGAGCGTACCTAAATGTAAGAACTTTAATATATATATATCAAGATTTTTTTTTTCATTTGGTACCTTCTTTCATGCACATTCTCATCAAGCATAACTTGTGAGTTGAATTTGCTTAAAAAAATTACATGTAAGTTGAAGCCAAGTTATCATCTCATTCGCAATAAAAATAATCAATTGCATTAAAAATGATCTGTTGTTTATATAATTCGCTTTGCCAAAAAGCTATATATATATGGATTATTATAAATCTCTCTACCTATTTCATAAATATAATAACTTTTTTAAAAAAATTGTAATTTATATAAATATAAATGTGATCATATTATAAATAGAAATCTAAAAATTTTAATCAATACAATATGAATTTCCACAAATGATGTGCCATGATAGGGAAAGATAACTTATAATAAATAAATAATAAAACGTTGTAAAAATGAAATAAAATAGACTGCAATCCTTAATTTAGGAGGGGAAAAATACCTTATTAGAATAATAATTAACGACACAATGGGACTAACTGATCACCGGCCAGTCGGCCACCAATCTTAGAGGCTCCAGAGAGAAGGTTTCTCGTAAAATAAAATGTAAGGATCATCCAGTTCTATTTATAAGAGAATTAACAATGTTGTAACGGCCCGAAGGAATAATGTCATTTAAATTAATTAATTATTTGAAATATGAATTGTGTATGTTACGAAATACCAAAAGCCAAGCATTGAAAATAGAGGGTTTAATTTTGATTATTCAAATTAGTATGAGTATTAATGCATGATCGTTACAACATGAAAAGTGTGATTAAAAAAAATGATCATACTATAATAATCAGTTTTAAAAATTGTATGTAATTATTTAGTTCATAAAAATTAGTTAGAAAATATCACAAAGCATAAAATGAAATTAAGGGAATATAAACAAAATTTTAATTAAAATAATTAAGATAAAAATAATTTTTAATTAGTTGAATATAAATAATAACAAAAATATTATGAATATGGTGTAACAAATTATCAAATTAGGCATATAATTGACGCCATTAATTGTCATATAATAATCTGTCATATAATTCAAGAGAGAAGCCTCTTAAAAAAATACAAACAAAAAAATGTTGTGAATGAGATTTGAACTTGAGACCTCAAGTAATACTTCCTATATCTTAACCATTGAGCTAAAGCATCTAATTTTTTATAAAATGGGATGAAAATGACTAAATTGAGTTGGTTAAAACATGGAAGTAAATGAGCAATAAATGGTGCATGAACACAACTTTTTATGTTATATAGATTTAACATTCATACGGTGAAAATCTCACCAATTATGTTATGGGAAAGTCAAATGCGAAGTGGGAAAAAGTCAAATGTGAAGTGCGAGTGCCCCAAATATTTTATCAAATGCGCATCACGAGTTTGAGGTCAAAGAGGGAATATCCCAGGATTGGAATGTAAAGTGCAGGATTGTAGGGAGATGCTACCGCAGGGAATATCCAAGGATTAGAAAAGTGAAATATGACAACAATCACAACATAGTGTGGGATTGTTATATAAGTCGAGTAGTTAGAGCTTGGTTCGGTCTTGACTCGATAAAAACTCAGCTCGAATTCGTTCATTTTCTATACAAGCCGAGCATGATTACATTTTAAAGTTCCCTTCAAAGTTCGGCTCATTCAATTCAAGCTGGAATAGCTCGAATTTTGTGGAATTTCTCATTTCCTTTAAGTTACTATGTTCCGAGCAAGTAGAGCTCCTTGATGCTCGAAAAAGCTTGACTCGGGCTCGTTCATTTACTAAACGAGCCGAGTATAACACAATTTAAGCTTGATTCCAAATTTAGGTTCGGTTCGAGCTCGACTCGTTTCTAAATGCGTTGAATACGTTCGACTCGAATAACCACCCTGCTTCTGTGCACGAGTTATGAGCTTTGACTAGTTTAATGCTTATGTGCGCGAGTTTTTTTTTTTTAAAAAAAATAAACGCGAGCGTGCTTTGCGGATGTGCGAAACTTCACACATCTTCGCGAATTCGCAACCGTCTACTCCGCATTTAACAATGCAATAACCGTGCAAATAGAGATCCCTATAGTTAGGGCTCGTTTGGTTAGCTTCATACTTCCCGGGAAGTCCAAAATCCTAGGAAGTAAACCTCAATACATGTGTTTGGTATCATTTTTGAAAATGGAAAAACATAGGAATTTCAATTCATGGGAATTTGAATTCCTATGAAATGGAGGAAGTTAGCTTACCATGAGAGGGGTAGGTAAGATCTACTTCCTCCATTCACTTATTCCAAATCTTCTATAATTTTTATTTTTTATTAAAAAAATATCCAATTATTATGGAAATTCCATGTTTAACCAAACAAAACATAGGAATTGAATTCATGGGAAACTATTTCCAACCAAACACTTTTTTACATTTCCCATGAAATAGAATTCATGAGAATTACATATCCTGGGAAGTTACTTCCCGGGAAGTCTATTTCTCATGTTTAACCAAGCGAGCCCTTAAACAAAAATCCAGACACATTAAGAATCTAACAAAAAAAAAAGGAAGATTAGCCCTATCCGGCTATCCCCCTATGTTATCAATCAAAACCCCATCAAGAAAAACCATAACTCAATTGGTGAAAAAATGAATTAAAATAAAAAAAAAACTAATTTATGATAATGGGTGCTCAAACAGAAATTGATATCCTAAAACAATTTGCATTTGACATACCTAAAATTTTCTAGAGAGAAGGGCTCTCCCTTCTCTCTAGAATTGGCTAACCCTAAACCACAAAATTTCTTATGCAATCCCTAATTTCTACCCATATCTCTCTTCTCAACCTACCCCGATCGATCATGCCATAGCCAAATTTTTGCTTTCAAACACTCAATTTCAAACCCATCTCCTTCAATCCTCCTTTCCGGTGCTAATTTTGGTCGGTTTAGGTTGCTTCTCTGTCGTCGCCCCTTATTCGTTCTCCGATTGGGGGCTTTCGCGACTCGGTTGCCGCATTGGTCGACTCATGTCTCCTGCTATCTATCCTCTCTTCCGACTCGGGCCATCGTCTCCATTGTCGTCTTGGTCTCGATTTTCAGTACCTTTCAATCCAAATCTATCTCCTGTCAACCCTTCTTCGTTTGATTTGAGTGGGTTCCCCTTTGTGTTCCTCTCTTTTCATTCGATCTAATTTGTTTGTTTCGAACCCCCTTTGTAAGTGTCAAATTCGTTTGAGCTTCACGGTCTAGTTGGGGGGTTGCTTGTGGTGGCCGGTTCGATGTCTTCCTCGAATGTCTCCTTCGCCGCCGCTTGGAGCTTCGCCCTCGGTGGTGCTTCCCCCGGTCATCCAATCTCCTTCGGGCCCAAGGTTTGGTCCTTCGGGCCCAAGGATTGGTCCTTCGGGCCCAAGTTTCTTGTCTTTGGGCCCAAGGATGTTGAAAGTGTTTTTGTGTATCAATTAATATATTTATTATGCAATAACTTTGTTTCGGGTTTTATCAAGAATCCGATTCGGGTTCTTGATATTGTCCCGATAAGGTTTTGAGTATAACCACCCGAAAGGGTTTGAGAAAATCCCAAAAGGGCTTGTCGATACTTTTGTAGGTGAAAGCTTGATGGCGTTCTGTTCGAGCAGTTTGCGGCTCTACTTCCGATGTTTCTAGAAGATCTTCTGCTTGGTTGGGGGGCGTGGAGTCTGTAGTCGGGTCTGGCTGGGGTCGAGGTGGTGTGCTCAAGGCGACTCCGTATTCGGGATAGAGTTTCCTTGGAGTTCGTCTGCACTACCCACAGGAGATAGTGTCCTGCTGTACTACTGGCCCGCGGTGCTACTGCTTGGTGGTGCTTGGCTGCGTTCTTCGGTGGCTTCCTCAGCTTTTCGGGTGTTTGGTCTTCTTGGAACGTTTGTTGTAGAGTTTATTTCTGTTTGGTTCACTACGCTTGTTATTTGTATTTCTGTTTTAGATTGCTCTGTTAGACGGTTCGCCGTCTGCCGACTTCGGTCGGCCTCTCGATGAGTCAGGTCTGTCTGACCATCGAATTTTTACCTAATCAAAAAAAAAAAAAAGATATCCTAAAACAAGATTCTATTGAGCAAAAATAATGATTTTACAATATCAACTTTCATATGCCAATAGAGCACGTATGAAAGCACGCTTGAGGAAACCATTGGCGGAGAGACACGTGATGGCGAGAGTAAGTGCCTTGTCAAGGTTGTGCTCGGTGTTTGGTGACGTGGTAGGGGGCTTGTAAATGTCGGATGAGGAGCCAACGACCTGGCAGTGGAGATCGGCAAGCTTGGAGATGCGGGGTTTGAGCTCCGAGCACTCCTACTTGAAGGAGGAGCTAGGCATCGCCGATATCCTTGATGAATGATGACCTAATCGGCTAGCTAGATTGGCTTCACTTTACTCGCCATCAGGACTCAGGAGGGATTCGAACCTGGGCTTTTTTCCCTCTCTTCAACCCTCTTAACCACATGGGCTAGCAAAACATTATGATACATGGACACCTATATTATATATACTACTAGTAAAATAGGGTGGGCTGCATCACACACCAACCCACCCTTAGTTCCATCCCTGCTCGCCATAGAGGGAACTTGGAAGGAGAAGGTGGACAATATGTGTTCAGAGTTTTGACTAAGATTAAGGATTTTCAGATATAAAGGCTTTAATTTTTGAGTTTTGCTTTGATTGAGATTTGAAGATTCAGAGATTACAAATGATGAGTTGGAAAGAAGGAGGTGAGAGATCGAGAGTAAGAGGTGATAGATCAAGGGCACACAGAGACAACCCGGGTTAGAGAATCGAAAAAATACCTGATTTTAGGAGGGGTAACAAAAATTTAATCTTTAAAGCCACAAAACACAAATATTACTTTGTGAGATTTTATGCCCATTTTCCATGAAAACAAACAAGCCCTTAGTGTGATTTGTGTTTGCTAATTGTGTTGGGCCTAAGGCCCATGAAGGTCCAGCCCAAGATGTGGTATTATATTACTAGGTTTAACTAGTAATATAAGGAAAGTGAAATTGGGAGCAAAGGTGAGCTAGAGCTCCTGAGTGCCGCCATCAACAAGGAAGAAAGAGGAGAGAGAAAGAAAAGAGAGAGGAGGGAGAAAGGAGAAGAAAGGAAGGAGATTCGAGCGGGTGTTTCGTCTCTTGATTTGGTGATCCGTCTTCTTCCTCCGGCAAGTCAACAACGGGTGTTTGTTGATAGGTATTTTCTCCTCCTGGAAATCTAATCTGATTACAAGTGTTTAGCTAGGTTTGGGAGAGAAATCCATTCTAGATCGGGTTGTATTTAGATTGTTGTTTGATATCTCCATGTTTATTTGTCTCGGGCTGAGACTGGATTGTTAAACACTTGTATTGGCCTATTGATTAGTGGATTGGTTGCTCTGGTGGGCGGAAGGTGGGTTTTTTGATCCTCTGGTTAGAGAGGGTTTTTCCCACGTAAATCTTGTGTTGATTATCTGTGCTTGTTTTGTTGTTTGCGTTGCTTGGATGTGTTCTGGTTTTGGTTCTAGATTTGTGCAGTTGTTGGTGCTATTTTCTAGTGTAGTCAGATTGCTGTCTGATTGTCATTAGACTCCTGGATTACCCTGGACGCGCTTCCGTGCCCAACAAGTGGTATCAGAGCTTCGGGTTGGGATCTTGGTATGATTGAGATTGTGGGTATATGGAGTTGGGACAAGATAGCTAGTAGAGATTCTAGAGAGTGGCCGGGTGAATCTGCACGAAGGGGTTGTTAGGGAATCATCAGAGCATGTGTTGATGATTGTGTTTTCATCGGAATAGTAACGAAACAGATCGATGCACGGGAAGAAAAAAATAAGGTAAGATAAAAAGGGAAGTCATGGATATGATGGAAAAGTCAGCCCCGGTGAATCTTAAGTTTAGAGATGGGCAACCTATTGTGGAAGAAATCAGGGAAGGCTTGGCGGGAGTTCGATCAAGCGGATACTTCTTTTGATTTGGAGCATAGGTGGTCGACAAGCTTGAGTGGGAAGGGGCTGCAGAATCAGAAGAGAAAGTCTCTCGTTTCTTTTGTTGATAAGGAGACCTTGAGAACTTGTGATTTCTCTGGATTGCAGACAAGATTTAGCGGAACTTCTGAGACGTCAGAAGAGGATGGCACAAGTGTGAAGTTTGCTTCAGAGGATTGTGCTGATGGGATAGCCATGTCAGAGGGGAGTTCATCAGGTGCTATGACTGATGGCAGATCTGAGCATGTAGAGCCAGCACGGATAGAAGAAACTGTCAGAGGGTCAGAGAGAGGAGGTCATGCATTCACCGGGAGTTCTACCTCGGAGTACCAGAGATTTACGGAGGAGGGGGAGCTAGTGGGTGATGGTGACATCTAGCGAGCATCAGTTCCGCGTCTCGAGGGTGAGACGGGACTAGGATGTAGGTGAGGCCAGGACGAGCAAGGACGTCTTCCCCTTGGGTTGAAGGGGGAGATTGTTGGGCCTAAGGCCCATGAAGGTCCAGCCCAAGATGTGGTATTATATTACTAGGTTTAACTAGTAATATAAGGAAAGTGAAATTGGGAGCAAAGGTGAGCTAGAGCTCCTGAGTGCCGCCGTCAACAAGGAAGAAAGGGGAGAGAGAAAGAAAAGAGAGAGGAGGGAGAAAGGAGAAGAAAGGTAGGAGATTCGAGCGGGTGTTTCATCTCTTGATCTGGTGATCCGTCTCCTTCCTCCGGCAAGTCAACAACGGGTGTTTGTTGATAGGTATTTTCTCCTCCTGGAAATCTAATCTGATTACAAGTGTTTAGCTAGGTTTTGGAGAGAAATCCATTCTAGATCGGGTTGTATTTAGATTGTTGTTTGATATCTCCATGTTTATTTGTCTCGGGCTGAGACTGGATTGTTAAACACTTGTATTGGCCTATTGATTAGTGGATTGGTTGCTCTGGTGGGCGGAAGGTGGGTTTTTTGATCCTCTGGTTAGAGAGGGTTTTTCCCACGTAAATCTTGTGTTGATTATCTGTGCTTGTTTTGTTGTTTGCGTTGCTTGGATGTGTTCTGGTTTTGGTTCTAGATTTGTGCAGTTGTTGGTGCTATTTTCTAGTGTAGTCAGATTGCTGTCTGATTGTCATTAGACTCCTGGATTACCCTGGTCGCGCTTCCGTGCCCAACAAATTGCTACCTGTTTTAGCTACCCGTGTTTACCAAAAACAAACACACCCTTAAGTATGATAATGCTTGAAGTTAAAGCTAATTGAATTCGTTGATGGTGCTTTGAGCTAGTTCTGATGTTGATGTAGTTGGAAGTCGTAGAAGGTACGCAAGCGCGAGCCTTTGGTGATAAAGGGTTTGGAAGCGACGAAACCCTAGGAAATATGTCTGGAATCCACCAGAAAGGTGCTTGGAATCCACCGAGGAGATAAAGAGACAATTCTCTAAACCAATATTTGATTAATAATATGCAAAGATAGTTACGGATCATGCCTACAATTGCTTAAATAGAAGAAAAAACTCTAGTTCTAACTTGTGTGCCAAAGATGGCTAAAAAGATAAAATATTCAAATTGCCTAAAATTATTATGATAGTAATAATTTTTTTGAAGAATCTAAAACTAGATTCACATCACACAATTGAACAAGAAATGATTAAACATCAAGCATCAACAATGGAGGTTTGTATAGCAACCTCTCGCTCTCTCTCCCTATTTGTTACTTCTGTAACAGATTTCCCGCCTAAAACACCTACAAGCTTTCCAATTTATAACCAACAGAAAATGACCAAAATACCCCTCTAATATCATCAACACATACTACATACACATATCCTACATACCCCCCCTCAAGCTGGACATGTGTAGGAGACACAAGTCCAAGCTTGGAACAAAGAAACTTGTGTTGTTGTTGTTGTGCTCCTAAGGCTTTTGTTAGAACATCAACAAGCTGAAGGGTGGTGGACACATGGACTGTTTGAATGAAGCCTTGCTGAACCATCGGATGAAATGAGAATCAATACGAACATGCTTGGTCCTCTAATGGAAAACTGAATTAAAAGCCAAGCACGGAGCATCTCGATTGTCACAGTGGAGCTTGACAGAAAGTTGAACATCAATGTGAAGATCAGCTAACAAGCCTCGCAACCAAAAAAGTTCACTAGCAGCAGAGGACATACTTCGATATTCACTCTCTGTTGAAAACTTAGAAGCAATCTTTTGTTTCTCAGTCTTCCAAGAAACTAGAGAAGAACCGAGAAAGACACAATATCCTAAAAGAGATCGGTCAATGTCAAGGCAGTTGCCCCATTCATCATCATTGTAGGCTCTGAGAGTGAGATGAGTGATAACAGAATATGACAATGCCAAGTGAAAACTCCCCCTTTCAAATAACAGAGAAGGTAAAGAGCAGCATCCCAATGAGGCTTGAGAGGATTCTGAATGAATTGACTCAGTTGTTGCATTGTATAGGCAATGTCAAGACGTGTGAGACTAAGGTAAAGTAACCTCCCAATCAATCTCATGTAAGTCTCTGGATGATCAAAAGGTTCACCAACATGGTCTGACAATTTGACACCATGTTGAATTGGAAAAACAACAAGCTTACACGATTCCATCTAGGCATCTTTAAGAATATCAAGTATGTATTTTCTCTTATTCAAGAGAAAATATGAAGCTGATTGAGATATTTCCATACCAAGGAAATATCTTGCAACACCCAAGTCCATATAGGGATCGATTGAGCTTGGTGTTAGTAATCTCAGAGCATGAATAAAGAGAGAATAATCATGTTTTAATTGAGAATAGTGAAGGGCAGACTTGGTGTTAGTAATCTCAGAGCATGAATTGCCAAACAAAGGCATGTCATCCACATAAACTAAAGCAATGGTCAAATCTGATGCAATTTCCTTAATAAAGAGAGAATAATCATGCTTTGATTGAGAATAACCCAAACAAACTAAAAACTTAGTCAAATCATGATTCCATTGCCTACTAGCATATATATTTAAGTCCATAGAGGGATCGATTGAGCTTACACACATGCCCAAGCTTAATCTCATAACCTGCATGAGCTTGCATATACACTTCCTCATCTAGGCATCCATGAAGAAAAGAATTGTTTACATCCATCAGATACAAAATCCACCCTCTAACAGATGCAAGAGCCAAAATCACCCCGACAGTTACTAATTTGGCCATAGGCCAGAGAAAAGGTTTGTTTATAGTCTTTGTCCTTAATCTGGTTGTAGCATTTAGCTACCAATCGAGCCTTGTACGTCTCTATGTTGCAATCTTTCCTGTATTTGATTTTAGCAATCCATTTGAAACCAATAGCCTTCTTACCAACATGAAGCTGTGTAATAGTCCATGTATTGTTTTTCTCAAAAGCCGATAACTCAGCACTCATAGCTTCTTCCCATTGAGGAATACCTTTAGCCTGATTATAAGTGTGAGGCTCAAAGGTGGCACACACATTGACAAATGACTTGACAAACTCATGAGACATATGTGCCATATGTTGAACAGAAAACAAAGCAAAAGATCGATTGACTCTTATATTTAGGATGTGTACCTTGCAATCTACTAGGAAGCCCTGCACATATGTAATCATTCAATCTAGCAGGCTTGTGAATCTCATGCTTAGAATCCATATGAATAATCACATTATCAATTGGAGGAACAACAATGCTTGAAAGAATAGCTGAGCTGGGAGGAGAGGAATGATCACTACTAGAATTATCAATGACCACATCCTCAAGTTGATCATGAGAGGGATTAAAAAACTCATGATCATTCTCAACAGGTAACTAACCAATAAAAGGAGACCCCTCCCCCCCCAACACACACACACACACACACACACACACACAATCAGAATCAACAGTAGGGAAAGACACACCAAGATGCCAGGAATTGGAACTAGTTGAAGCATTAACCTCTTGAAAAGGAAAAATGTGCTCAACAAACTTAACATGTTTACTTGTGATAACAATTTTCTTTTGAAGATCAAATAACCTGAAAGCCTTTTCGCCATGAAGATACCCAAGGAAAATACATTTCATAGAGATAATACCAAGCTTATCTCTATGATCATTAGGTTGTAAAGCATAACAAAGAAATCCAACAATCATGAGACTATCAAAGGTGGGAAGAGTATTATACAAGATCTCAAAAGGAGATTTCCACTAAAGCACATTAAAAGGCATCTTGTTAATCAAATATGTAGCACTTAAAACACAATCCCCCCAAAACTGTATAGGTAATCCAACATGATGTCTAATAGCCCTGGCAGTTTCCACTAAATGCCTATACTTTTCTCTCAACCCTAACATTTTGCTCATGCACATCAGGAGCTGATCTCTGATGAATAATACCTCGAGCAAGGAACAAATCCGAGCACCCCTTATGAGTAAACTCAGTCCCACTGTCAGTTCTCACAACCTTAACTTTCAACTGAAACTGTGTCTCAACCAAATTCAAGAAACTAGTGACTACCCTGAGCACCTGCATCTTATCTTGCATAAGATATACCCAATTTGTTCTAGAAAAATAATCTAGGATGGTCAAGAAGTATTTATCTTTACACAACGAAGGAGTTCTGTAAGGAGCCCACAAGTCCATATGAACTAATTGAAAAAAACCAATAGCCAAAGATTCACTTCTAGAGAAAGGCAATTTGTGAAACTTAGTAAGTTCACATGTATCACAAACAAAATCTTTCAAAAGCAATATTATTTCACTTCATCCTAGATACAACCAAGAAGATCTTCCTTCTTCTAAACACTCGAAGCCTCACCCGGCCGCTTCTATCTAGTCAGCTTAGATCCCTTAGAGTCCTAGATACAGCTCAGAAGAACAACCCTTCTCTGAACTTGTAGCCTCATCCGCTACTATTTAGTCAACCCAAAACACTTGTGAAATAATAGTCTAGTGAATACGTTTGAGTAGATGTATACTATTAGTATAACACTTTAGACTTGTACAATGAAGCTCTAGAAACTCTCAAACTATCAAAAGATAAAGCAAGAGCAACAATGGAGAAAGAGAGAATCAATGGCAGATGATTGCAATGGAGAACGCTTTGCTTGTAGATTGAATGCTCGAGTTGTATTTTTCTTCTCCGCTTGCACCGTCTCTTTTATAGGTTGCAGGGGCTGAAGTTTTTGAACATTTGAATCCCTTTATTCTTTCTTGATTTACAGCCATGAACATCAGGAAATAATTCCACAAAATTAGATTTTTTTGTTGCGCAGAATCTTCACCATATCTTCAATTTGAATTAAAAAATTCAACATTTTATAGAAGATTTTCCAGCCACCAAATCTTCTAGAATCTGTATAGAAAATCTCAGCAACCTTTTCAAATATATGCTATTAAAATATGCACATAAAAATCTTTAACAAATAAATATATAAAATATTGGACATATCCAATTCATCCAAGTTGCCCTTGCCGTCAAGACCTTGAAACCAGGGCCTTATTTTGTCTTTCATCAACCTTTCTCAAAGACCTGTAGGTTAGCTCTCAAGATCTTACAATCAAGGTGGAGTCTTCAGGTCACATCTCTCTTAGCTTCGATGTAGGCAGGGAGGATAACTAAACATCATCCACAACGACGTCTACAACATGATAAGGGTTTTGAAAGAAGTTTAGTCTATACTCTCGTCCATCACCATAGCTTTATGAGTCTTCCAACCATTAAACACATATTTACTGCCTTCACATTCCCACCTTTCTTGGTATATAAGAGTAACATCAACCCTTTCTTCCCTGCAAAAGAATGAGATGATGACTTTGCCACATTGAAGGATGGATGTGAAAAGGATGATAATGATGTGGGGCCATCCAAGACACCTTCGGATACACATATCATACTTGGGGATGGACCTATAATTCGAGCTCGTGAGAATGAAGTCATCCTCAAGAGGAAGAAGAAGGCTTCACCATGGGAGAAGATCCAAAGGTGCAAGCTTGATCATCTTGACGTTTACATTCGTTCAGCACATTTGACAGCTTTTGACGTCTCAGTAAAATGGGTCGTTCGGATTCTATATTTATCGGATTGAGGCGTGCCATACCCTGTTGGAACGAGGATGAAGAGATCTACAAATTTGCTGTTGAAGGTTTTTCCAGATTCGACATGGAGCTTTGTCGAAAATCACCATCTTTGCAAGACTGTCACTGTTTTGACGGGAATGGAATAATAAGTGTTGGAACTCTTATGTCTCTTACTATTTTTAGTATTTCTTTTACTTAAAGTTATTTTAGGAATTTTTAGAGGTTATTTCTATTATTTCTTTAAAGCCTTCTTTTTATCTTTTCTATCATAGAACTCAGCCCATCAGGCCTATGTTATGGCTATATAAGCCGAAAACCATCCATGTATGCCGATTGGAACTTTATGAATAGAATAGTCTTCTCAAATTGTGTGAAACACATTGAGTGCTTGTGATTCAATTAGAGTTGTGCTCATTGATCACGAATTGATATCTTGTCTCAGCTTGGTTTGCTTTGTGTTCATCAACTTCGCAAGACTTGGTGATTCTAGTATCCACGAGCCCCCTCCTTGTTCCTCCAAGTTGTCCGCTTGGTTGTGTAGGGTTGTAGAGGCGGGTTATATAGTCATTGGTATTGGTTCCTACCCTCTAAGGAGGCCTGGGGTCTTTATCCTGTTCTATATAGATCGACTCAGTCCTTATCGGTCGTGTCTTGTTATCAATTTCGAGTCTTTATTTCAGTTTGTCGAGTCTTGCATCTTTCTTGGTCTTTCTTGTTGCGTTTCTTGAGTTCTTGTTTGAGTCGTGGTCGAATCTTGGCTTCTTGGTCGAGTTTCTTTGAGTTCTTGCTTAATCTTGCTTTCGTTATTTAGTTTCTTGCTTGTTTGTCGAAGATCGGGCCATCCTGCGGCTAACCCCGTATCAAATCGGTATCAGAGCTTTGGTTTCCGACATCAAGATTGAGTCTTTTCTTTTTTCATAAACACAAAAACCCACAAAAAGAGTCCTTTTCTTGTTTAATTTTGGTCTTTTACTTCTTGCATTCTTGAATTGATTATTGCACTAATCTTTTGTTTGTGATTGTTTGTGGTTGCATAGCCTAAACATTAACCCTAGACGAGACCGTGGAGTCGACCAAGTCAGTGCGCACACCCCTTGTGTTCACTCTCCTAGCCGACGACATCATTGTCCCCATAGCCTTGCTTGGCCGGTTTCATCACCCCCCAAAAGAAAACCCTAGTTTGTTACTTTTCTATCTTTAGAATTTTGATTTATCTTTTATCTAATTCAATTTATCTATGGCCTATTAAAAATCAGATTTTTAAGTTGTTAGATTTAATTCTAATTATATCTATCAACTATCTAAAAAGGCTAAGATAGATCTTGTTACCAAATATATCCAAAGGTTTTCTATATATTTATCTTTAGGGCTATATTTTCTATCTTTTCACCTTTATTTTCAGATTTTCGAGCCCTTCCCATTATTTTGAGTCTTATCTTTCATTAGGTTAAAAAAAAATTTACTTTCGAATTTATTCAAAAAAAAAAGAAAAAAAGATTGAACTTGGACCTAGGAGGATAAAATTCACTAGGGGCAAAAGTAAGTCAAAAAAAAAAAGTTTGTTGATCTATCTAGTGCAAGAAAGCTCCAAGGACCATTGGTGATCTTTGTTCTAGCCCTAGTCAACACACCCCTTCTACCCAAACACATTACCTCCACAAAATTCTAAATTGAAACCCTACCTTGCAACTACAACATCCTAACTTAAGGTTTTCAATCAAAAGAGGTGAATTTCTAAACTTTCCTTGTGTTTCTTCTATATGCTTTTATTTTACAGTCTTGTTGAGCACTTTCTCCTGATTTCGAGTGCTTCGAGTTGCTATTGTGTTCTGTCGAGAGATCTCAACCCACGTCGAGTTCTCTCCTTGCCGTGTCGAGTGTACTTGACCCCTGCCGAGTGCAACCTTACTTGAGTCGAGTACTGTAGCCCTTGCCAAGTGCTCAATTGTGTTGTGTCAAGTGCTTGAAGTCTTTTTCGAGTGCTTTTGAGTCTTGTTTCATTCATTCTCTCATATCTATACTTTGATTGTTAGGTTTTTACTTGAGTGTTGATTTGCTCAAGGCGGATTGAAACAACAAGTCTAGACATACCAATTAGAGAGGGAGTGTGAGCGAAACACATTGTGAGGTTGTTTAAATTTTCTAACTTTTACATAGTTCTTTGTTTGTTGCTTTGTGATGTCTAACTAGGGCAACATGGCGATTACTTATGCTGAGATGAACAAATTTGTGAAAGCCATGAACGAGATATTGGTAAGGACCAATGAAGAATTGGTTAAGTTGGATAAAAGCTTTACGACATTTGAGCTTCGGCATTTTGGCTCTAATACGGTGTTCAGACAAGGAGTCCCACTTTAAGTTGCAGTGCTACCCATTGAAAGGGAATAAACTCATCCTATTCCTCCCAATAATGCTAATCCACATCATGTTTCTTCTAGTGTAAATATCCAGTTTGTTGATAAAATTAAAGAGCATGTTAATAGTGATCAAGATCTTAATTTACTTGCCTGTGTTGATAATGATTGCATTGAATATGAGCATGATGATTCTTTGATTGATAGTAAAGTTTTAAATGTTCAACATATGCCTTGTGATGATAATCAAAGAGACGATTTGTGTCATACTAAATGCTTAGAAAATGGAAATGTTTGTAATATGATCATTGATGATAAAAATTATTGTAATATTGATAGCCTTGAATTAATTGAAAATCCAGCCTTGAAAAAGGATGAAAACTTGTTAGCATTGGATGAAAACTTAGAGATCAATGAACAAGCTAAAGTTCATGTTAAGTTAGAACCTTATGAGAATGATATGAAATATGACTTATGCACTAATCAAGTTCCTTTTCTTGATTTTGTAGAGAGCTCTAATGGCCTACAAGTTGACGAAGCTGAGACACTAACCATCAAGGAGTGGTCAATCCCTACAACATTCGGCCTTGAGAAGAGTTTCCATGGACATAAGGTATTCGATCCAGGAGCTCGTGTAGATGCCTTTTCGGAATCATATGCGACATTGGATTCGAGGACGAATCATTTTCAAGAAAGGGAGATTGATGCGGGGCCATCCAAGACACTTCCGGATACACATATCATACTTGGGGATGGACCTATAATCCGAGCTCGTGAGAATGAAGTAATCCTTAAGAGGAAGAAGAAGGCTTCACCATGGGAGAAGGTCCAAAGGTGCAGGCTTGATCATTTTGACGTTTACATTCGTTCATCACATTTGACAGCTTTTGACGTCTCAGTAAAATGGGTCATTCGGATTCTATATTTATCGGATTGAGGCGTGCCATACCCTGTTGGAACGAGGACGAAGAGATCTAGAACTTCGACGTTGAAGGTTTTTCCAGATTCGACATGGAGCTTGGCCGAAAATCACCATCCTTGCAAGACTGTCACTGTTTTGAGGGGAATGGAATAATAAGTGTTGGAACTCTTATGTCTCTTACTATTTTGAGTATTTTTTTTTACTTAAAGTTATTTAAGGAAACTTTAGAGGTTATTTCTATTATTTCTTTAAAGCCTTATTTTTATCTTTTCTATCATAGAACTTGGCCCATCAGGCCTACGTTACGACTATATAAGCCGAACGTACACCATCCATGTATGTCGATTGGAACTTTATGAATAGAATAGTCTACTCAAATTGTGTGAAACACATTGAGTGCTTGTGATTCAATTGGAGCTGTGCTCATTGATCACAAATTGGTATCTTGTCTCAGCTTGGTTTGCTTTGTGTTCATTAACTTCGCAAGAATTGATGATCCTAGTATCCACGAGCCCTGATAGCATGCATTTAGGTAGGCATAATAGGTTGCCTTTAGCTTAGTTAAGATGCATTTCATGGATGGATTTAGTACAATTTGCATATTTGCTTTCTATGTTATTGGAGTCGGAATCTACACACTTTTATTGATTATTTCAGGTAATCGTGGATCCGATAATGAGACAGGAAGTGTTAACGCATTAGATGAGAATGTCTAGTTGATCGGAGAAGCTTACATGAAGATCTCAAGAGGTCCTGAGAAGAAGAAGCGGACCTAAACGAAGAACAAGTCTGCAGAAGTTGTCGCCAGACATGCTGAACTTGTTTTGCACTTTCTTGAGGCCTCGGTTGTCCGACTGACTATTATGACTATTCGTTTGAAAGCTCTTTCAGAGAACTACAACTTTCTTGTTGACAAGAAGAGCAAATTCGGGATATATTTTCCGTGAAAGGCCCCTGGCTGCGGCCGCAGAATGTATGCCGCGGCCGCGGCCAATAAATTGTTGTGGGGTTTGGAAGAAGCCGATGTTGCGGCCGCAACATTTGACGTCTGCGCGTCGTTTTTGTTACGAAAACCCTAGTTTGTGTTGGATATTTTTGGTGGCCGACTTGGGTCATATATAAGGCCAAATTTAGTTATTTTTATAACACTTCTATTCTATTCTTTTCATTCATTATACACTTTAGAGATTTGAGCGATGTCTTCCATGAGGAACTAAACTCATCTATTTTGCCTGCAATTTGAAGCTTTGTTTGGATTGATTGTGAATTTCTAATTCTCGTTCCTTATTTCCTATATTTGAATGCTTCAACTCCTTTGTGCTTGATTGTCTATTGTTTTATTCTATCTAGCCCGCGCAACTAGTTAGAATCAATTCAATTGCTAAGGTTTTGTAGATTCCTGGTTGTGAACTTTAACCTAAGTGGCAAACTTTTTCCTTTAGGGCTGGTTGAACTAATTGAATGAGTAGGAAGTTGAATGTGTTGTTAAATCCCTCTTTAGGGACTGCAAATACCTTGGCTAATCTCTAAACTTAAAGCTATCAATTGGGTTAAATCCTTGTAAAGGCACTGTTCGATTGATAAGGGTTGCTAGGACTGGTTGGACTAGTAACTATATTAGGTCGGGAGAAGGGAATTCATAGGAAACTTAATAGGACGAGAAGAAGTTACAAGGATCGCTTCAATCCAATAAAGTGGAAAATTGTAGGTAGAATTACTTCTCCTAATTGTCTAAAATAAATCCATTTACTTTGCTTTCTTTACTCCCCTTTGATAAAAGACGGAACTTTCACACACAAAAACCCCCACATTGGTTACTTTGATTGACACCTGAATTACACTTGCGTTATAACTTTTCCTGTGGATCGACCTCTTGCTTATTGCTATACTTGCTATAGGTTTGAGTTTTCTTTGGCGGATCAACGACAGGTTTTCCCTCCATCAAGCCCCCTCCTTGTGCCTCCAAGTTGCCCGCTTGGTTGTGTAGGGTTGTAGAGGCGGGTTATATAGTCATTGGTATTGGTTCTTACCCTCTAAGGAGGCCTGGGGTGGTTATCTTGTTCTATATAGATCGACTCAGTCCTTATCGGTCGTGTCTTGTTATCAATTTTGAGTCTTCATTTCAGTTTGTCGAGTCTTGCATCTTTCTTGGTCTTTCTTGCTGCGTTTCTTGAGTTCTTGTTTGAGTCTTGGTCGAATCTTGGCTTCTTGGTCGAGTTTCTTTGAGTTCTTGCTTAATCTTGCTTCCGTTCTTTAGTTTCTTGCTTGTTTGTCGAAGATTGGGTCATCCTGTGGCTAACCCCGTATTAGATAATGTTCAAAGTACAAAATAACATCAACAAAACTAAAATTACCCATGTAAAAGTTTTTCTTTTCAAAAATATTTTTGACAGTGGTAAGTCTTTTGTCACGCATTATCTTTTTGGTGTCATAATATTTTGTTTGAATATCAAGAAAGCACAAACCTACTATATGTGCATCTTTAAAGCCCCCCTTCTATGGTGGGTTGTAATCAGGGCCGACCTGAGTCGTAAGTTGCTTGAGGCGAGTTTCGAAAGTTGTGCCCTCACTATGAAGCGCAAAAAAATATATCAACGCAACAAAATACATCAGCACAGGATTTTTGTCTCTTTGCAGACACAAGTCACCTACCTAGAACATTAGGTGTGTTACCTGCATCTCAAAACTCCATATGGAGATGGAAAAGAAAAGTATATACATAATCAATCAGATTGTCAAATCTGCACCTCAATAGTAGAAATCGAGAATGAATAAAGATTTTCACATAAAGAAATAATAAGATCTCCTTTCACAAAGAATGTTCAAAAGATTCATAGTGACAGATTCAATTCCAAAATGGTACAAATTCAATTCCAAAACCCTACGAATTCAATCACAAATCCAAAACAAATTCAAATCCTAAAACCCAACACGTTCTCAAAAAAATAAAAATAAAATAAAATAAAACCCAACAAATTCAATTCTAAATTCGCAAATTCCAATCTAGCAATCCTAATTCCAAAACCCTAATTACAAATGTCTAAAACTGACAAATTAAATCCAAATAATTCCGAAAACCTAAGATAAAACTGAACAAAATATACCTGATTTCGCTACTTTGGTCTTAGAGGGAAAGCTTGGGAGGAGAGGTCGAATTAATGAAACTTTGTTGGACCTTGGAGGGAGAAATAAAAAAAGACATGTGTTGTTGTGGTTGGAGGGAGTTTGGCCCTCTAGGAGAGGCCGAGGGAAAGCTGGGAGGAGAGACCCTATGCCCCTATGGGATATACTATTCATTCAAGCTCCTCACACCAGAACCAAATCCTCTCCTATATTAGGAAGCCTAATGAGTTAATCTCCAACCTCCAAAAAGTTTAATGGTCAAGATTAAACTATCTCTTAAAAAAAAACTACCTACAACCAAACGCATATGGGTGCTGGTTAGGAGGTTTTGTTCACAAAATTGGTTGCGTACCGGTTATTGCTGCAGAGCTCTGGAGTATCGCCGAGGGGCTGAGGATGGCCTGGGAGATGGGCTGGCGCAAGGTCGTTGTCGAGTCCGACTCGCTTACTGCTCTGAACTTGGTCCACAAAGGGGTGAAGGAGTACCACCCGATGTCTAGCCTGGTCGTAAGGTGCCAAGGCTTTCGCAAGTCGAGTTGGTCCATCCAATTCAAACATGTCTTCAGGGAAGCGAATGTCGTCGCCGACTCCCTTGCAAAGATCGCCCAAGCTGTCCCGATAGGGTGTCATCGCATCGAAGTGCCGCCGGATAATGTTTCGATTCTGATTGATAACGATTGTAGGGGACGGACTACCCCCGCACCTTTGTAAGGTAGTCCGGTTTTCTTCTGGAGTTTCCTCCGGATTTACTTACCAAAAAAAACAAAGTGAGGAGGAACCGCTATGACTCCGTGATCTTCCCACCACCGGCGATGAAGAAGGAGAACAACGATCTGAAACCACGAAAAATGAAACCGCCGGAGAGTTCGATTTCGGTTCGCTGATGGCTTCGCTCGGCGAATTGGAGGCCGAGATGTCCGCAACCGATGAGGTGTTCTTCCACGGCCAGATCCTCCCGTTCCGCCGGTACTCCGCAACCATCAGCAGCGCTACTTTCTGCATATCGGAATCCATGGGACCGAATCGCCGGATTCCGAGGCTCCAGCAGCTCCAGCACCAGTAGAAGCACTAGCATCAATAGTTGCCGCACGCCTCTAACCGGAAGAGGATCCGCTCGTTTCCAATCCCTAAGCCTCACGCGCACACCTCCAACATTCCCCGATCGTCAATCAATAGCACCAGTGCCAGTACACCTTCGGCGAGCAAGAGATTCGGGAAGTTGGCGGCGTTGACAGTGCATATCTGCGTTCCTCATCATAACTAAGCATCGATCAAATTGAGCATCGATCACATACTAAGCATAACTAAGCATCCCTAAATTAATTAATTAACAATTAACCCTCTTCCTTAGAATTAATAAACTCTATGTGAACATCGATTATAAACTAATAACAAATTGAGAGCCTTTCATACGGATTAGAACTTCACCGGCAGAGAGAACTTAACCCGCAATTGCTCAATCACATCCTCCCTATTTTGGAAGAGACAATAGAGGGGAATTGAAGAGGGTTTTGATTTTTGGAAATAATTAATTTAGAAGATCTAATCTTGACCCTTAATTTTTTTTAATGGCTAGATTAGGTTATTAGGAAGTTATTACTAGGGATTTAGGAGGAGATGATCCTCTTCCACACACACCTCCATCATAGCTAGGAAGTAGGATAAGGATTTGGATTAGTATTAAAAAAACTCATTAATTAGTTAAACTTTTTAAAGTAAAAAGTTATTGGGATCAATAATTCATTATCAATCCAAATTATACTTAATTACTCCATGCTCTAATATTATCCACCCTTGTATAATGTAATTAATATGATTTAAACTATACGGCTAATCAAGTCACTCGGGTCGGGTTCAGATTCCGTTCATTTGGGTCTCAGGTAGATCGGATTGCGGATCAGTCCAGTCATGGGTCATTCGAGGTCAACCCAAAGGATCAAAAAAGGGAACTTTTTAAAAACTTTTTAATAATAATATTATCAAAATTAAATTAATATATCAATAATCAAATTAAACTAAATAATAGTATTATAATTAAATTTATAAATATTATAATGATAATAATATTATATAAATATTTTAAGCATAAAAAATATCATATTTATACAAATAAGTGATCTAAACGTGCTATCATTATAATATATATATGTTAGTTAACTTATGAGTGACATTACCGAACATAATTGCATGACGAATCTGTGTAGGGTCTATGTGATTCTATGTGACCTCTACATAGTATTGCATGACGAATCTGTGTAGGTTCTATGTGATCGATCCCTTTGTGACATCTACATAGTACTGACTCAGCAGGTAGATTTTGACTCAACAGATCATCGAGTCTCGACTCTAAAATCCCTAAATTATTTGAGTTTGGGTCATTTTTGAATCCTGAGTTTAAAACATCTGGTTTTAACCCAAAACAGTTATATACTCTAGCGTTTGAACCTTTTTTCCCGAATTAGATTATGTTTTGGCCTCTTGTTTGATAAGAGGTCATTAGTTAACTTTATCTGCCTATAAATAAGGCCACTTTATTCCCTTTTCCTTGCAAGTTGATGACCACACATTTCTCTTATCTTCTATAACCTTGTTTAGCCTGTGTCTTCACTTCAATTCCTTCATTAAGCTGCTCTTCAAGGTAATTTTTCATTTTTCAAAAAAAAATTCTATATATTTTCCCTTTAAGATGTTACTCATTAAAGTTTTCATTTCTCTTCTAATTACTAATCTGATTTTCCTTAATAAAGCTGTTAATATTTATATCCTTCTATTTGAGTACGTGTTGTTTAAAGATGGTGCATATATACTATATATATTTTTCATCTGTTAATTAAAGTCCTCAAACTATAAATATTGTTCACATAAATTTTGATCATTAATTCCGTTTATATTTGTGATGTTACTGATTTCATAATAAAAATAGGTAAATCATAAATTGGCCTTATTTATATAGGTAGATCTTTTTGGAGGCCAGAGGCTAGGGATCGATCACGTACGGTCACTGCCCACTGGCTCACTGCGCATGAAATTTAATTATTCATTTAATTAGATATATAAAGGCCTTATTTATTTGATAGTAACTAATACTACTCTATATGTTAATTAAAACTTATCGTTTACTATTCATGCACGTTTTTTTAGAATAATAAAAACTATATAAAATATTAAATTTTTTTAAAATTTGTTTTTATAAATTCGTACTTAATAGTAATAAGTATGATCTTATTTAAAAAAATTATTAAAAAAGTTAATATTTAATATAGTTTTTAACACCTTAAAATGCGTTCGTGGATAGTAAAACGTCAAGTTTTAATTAACGGAGGGAGTATAAGGGAAATAAATCAAAATTTATATGTGAAATTTGTATGATTATTATTTTTTATGAATTTAGAGAAGATGAAAGGGAAATAGTTATAGATTTTAGAGGATATAATTATCTGTATGATCACATTAGGTAATCAAATAAGAGAAAGAAAATAAATTTTGTATGAAAAATGAAAGAAGAATAGTAATAGTTATTTAAAATATTAATTAATAAATTTTAACATAAAAATAGATCAGATTTAAAAAGTTAATCATTACCATTTCTTAGTAAAAATAAACTAGGTGAGTGTATAATTGAATTCGTTGTTCACATAATATATATAGCACAACTGACTTTGGACTCCAATTGCATGCACAGTTTTTAGTAGTTGAAGTGAAGATATAGATATGATATTTAAATCCAGTCTCCCATATAATTTTAGCAAAAGATCAATTGTAGATAGAGATTAATTCCACTTACTCTTTATTGAAAGGAAAAATATGTAAATAAATAAAGGGTATTTTTATATAAACGGCAAATTCGCTCTATAATTTGTCGCTAATTAACGTTAAAATGGGTGTTGATGTACATCAGATTAGACGTTGTTGAGTACAGAAGGTATCGAGGTTGCTAAATGGCAAGCCAGAAGATCAGATAGGATCGAACTAACAATGTCGGATTGGACGTTACTAAGATAAATATTTATTTAAAAAAAAACACACATACAACACCAAAAAAAAAAAAAAGTCCAAAGGGGCATTTTTTTAAAATGTACATGAGTATCCGAGGATATTAGCACCCGGCTAATCCCATAAGACCTGAAATTAGCGATCAGGTAAAACCTCCAATGGCCACCCGGAGCGTCCAAAGGGGCGTTGTGTACTTACAAAAAACACACTTCCCTTTCTTTTTACGGAAATTTCACGAGGTACCCCCGAGGTATCGCGAAATTCACGCGGTGACCACTTCTTTTACCTCTTTCACGTGGTACCCCTGAGGTTGTATATTTTTTCGCACCATGCCCTTATTCATGTATTTGTTAACAGTTCCGTTAGTTGAAAAAAAAATCAATTCAATTAAAACAAAAGGGTTCTTCCTTCTGTTTACTTTCTTGTTCAATTTGTCAATGAGATAATCTCTCCAACGAGAATGACGAGGAGGACAAATTCAACCTCATCCCCGACCGACACTTTGCCAAGCCCACAGCCTTCCACATCCACAGTCCACTCGTCACGCCCACCGCCAACTCTGCGACCGCCGACCAACCTTTCTGAAATCTATTTGTTAACAGTTCCATTAGTCAAACACTTCGAAACCAGCAAAGAGTGGAAGCCCATAGACTAATTGCAAGAACCTAGCGACTGGGAATTGGCAGAGAGGATTAGAAAAGCAACAATAGGGAAGACAAATAACAACCTAGAAACCCTGCAATAGGGAGAGGGGGAGGGAGAAATCGGTATCAGTCGCCAAGGAACTGCGATGACTCGCCGCCGCAACCATCGTCGTTCATCCTCGTCACCGGCACTCATCTCCATGCTCGTCCCTCCGACTCTCCAAACCCTAACCCTAACAATCTCCTACCTTCCCTCTCCATCAAATCCGTCTCCTTCCGCTCCCTCACCGCCGACCCCCGCCATGTCAACGCCGAGCTCGCCGTCGTCCCTCCAGATCCCAATTTCTGCTTTCCAGAACTGCGACCTCACTGCCGCAGCCTCTCCCTCTTTGGTGTTTGATTCACACAAATTTCTTGCTTCACCAAGGTTGGGGCTTCAGATCTGACATGACTTTCATCATTGATACTCAATTTGTACCGATTTCGTGCTTCAATTTGATGGTGATGTCGGGTCCATGAGGCTAGGGTTTTTTCTGGTTTGGGGATTCTCTTCTTTGGCTCTGTTCTTCTTTATTTAATTTAAATCGATTTTCTTTTTCTTTTTTAACAAACTAACGGAAGGAACTACAGAGGACTTAAAAATACTGTTAAAGGGCACGGTGCGAAAAAATATACAACCTCAGGGGTACCACGTGAAAGAGGTAAAAGAAGTGGTCACCGTGTGAATTTTGCGATACCTCGGGGCACCTCGTGAAATTTCCGTTCTTTTTATTATTTTTTAATGATTTGTGTTCTATTTGGCCAGTAATTATAACGTCTAATCCGACGTTGTTAATCCGACCCGATCTGATCATATACTAGCTATCGAGCAATGTCGAAAACTTTTCTGCTCAACAACGTTCAATTTGACGTTGTTCAAGGTCTAAAAATACGATAATTTGTGGTGTATATAGTCTCCGCGATAAATAAATTGGTCCTTTAATTTTTTTCCTCAGGTTCTACCACTACGTACGTTCATTTGAAAGCATACATATCACGCTGCGTGATATTTAACAGTAATGGCAAATTCAAGTGCTCAGATTACATGGAGTGATCAAATCCCAATCGAAACCTCACCCACTTATGACGACAATGAGGTTTCTGCGTACGCCCAACAAATAACTTTAATGATCTCTTTCCCGATGGCGATGCAAACCTCAATTGAGCTCGATCTGTTTGAGATCATTGTTAGGGCACAAGAATCTGGCCACCAAATCACTGCCACAGAGATCGCGGAGCAACTGTCTGCTTCGAACAAGGAGAAGGCTGCGGATATGCTGGACAGGTTGCTCCGAATGCTCGCTAGTTTCGGAGTGGTTACGTGCTCAGTCGAGGTCGATGGACGCCGAGTTTATGGTATGTCGCCAGTAGGAAGATACTTTGTTCGGAATGAGGATAGTGCTTCATTTGCGCCGTGGATGTGCTTGGCTCATGAGAAGGCTTCCCTTGAAAGTTGGTAAGGAATTTTTTTTTATTATTAAGTAAAAATGTGAGCTAAAACAAGCATGAAGGTCGAGAGGCTCGAGAGACCGACAAATCGGTCGATGGCAAACCTTCAAACATACAACACAAAAACAAAAAAGTGCAAAATACCAGACAATAAAAAAAAAGATGAAACACAACATACCTAAAACTAGCAGGTTAGGGATGTAGACTATGGACAAACTCAACTATCATAATGAAATAGCACCGTTGGTCAACAATACTTCATGCATCCTTGTGGGCAGAGAAGACGTCCATACACGAAGTCACCCCGTACACACTACCACCATCCCAGCCAATTTCGACTCCAAATACCAAAACCCCAACAAATCAATAGACCATCAAGTCACACCAAGGGAAGTCAAATACAACCCGAGCAAAACGCACCATGGTCGAACGGACCGGTCCATCTTTAACTGGATACAAGATCTAACGAGCGGGATTTCAAGCCCTTACATAATTTATGAAGTTATTAAATCTAGCCCTTTTGAGATTTAATGTAGGCCCTTTCGACAGGGTTTCCAAACCTAATGGAATTTAATTTAAACCGACCATTTGGGTTTTTTTTATTTGTTATTAGAAATTTGGCATGACCTTGGATATGAACTGACGGCAGCAGCAGGCAAGCCTAGGCTTGCCAAACGTAGTCGAGATGAGGAGATCTGGCATGCACCCATAGCTTATCGGACGTGAAAAGGAGGAGTGCCGACAACGAGAGGAACAAAAGTTTGTCAGAGCCAGCATGGTATGCAAAAACAGATTCGGGGGGGGGGCGTTGAGTACACAAAACGAACTTCAGATGAGAGTTGAGAGTGTAGTTGGCGGTTTCGATTCCTGCAGACGGCGCCACTCCACGTGCACTAGACTTGAGCATGGGCTAGGCTGGCCGGGCGTGGGTTGGGCCTATGTGAAAATCTTGGCTCATTATAGTGGGTCAGGCTTGGGCCAAGCCCGGTTTTTGGGCTAACTACCTTGTCCAAGCCAGCCCTCATGGGCGGGCCGGATAGCCCATCGAGTCACGCATTAAAAGTTTGTGAAATATTTTTTTAATTTTTGCATTTGATGTCAAACTTTACAATATGTGCTAAGTATCCCAAAAGATTGAAGTTTCATACAAAACAAAGGTACACAAGTTACACAACTTTGAAATCACACCCTAAATCTTTAGTGTATAAGGTTTGTTTCAATAAAAAAAATCTTGAAAATAATTTATTTAATAATTGTATTTCTTAATTTATATATGATTTGAATACTATTATAGTCATTTAGTATATTAATAAAGTACTAATTAATAGATGTGCAAGTATAAATTATATAATTAATACAGTATATCTAGTATTTTACTACAATTCCATATAAATAATATAATTAATATATATAGGTGGATCGTGCCTCCGGCCCACTTGGGCTTGATCCTTGGCCCAAGCCCGACCTTTTGGACCTATCGGCCCGCTTGGGCCAGTTACCTTACCAAGCCCGCAAATTTAGGCGGGCAGGTTGGGCGGGTTGAGCAGATTGACTCATGTTTACTCAGGATACAAGTCAGGATATCATCCCACGGAAAGCGTGTATTCAGTGGTTCTCTTGCTAACAATCAAATCAAGAAGGTAGAGATAGAGTAGAAAGACATAATAGTTGAGAACAAGTGAATGCAATCAAAGTAGCAAGCTAGTAATGGTTAGGAAACATAGATAGATATGGAGATGGTTTCACCCGCTCATCTCAACATGGTTTGTTTCTCGATCCTTGGGCTTCTTCTTATTACTCATGTTCTGGTTTATACGTAGAATTAGGTAGGTCGACAGTCTCCAATCACCACCTAATTAACTCCCTAAACTCTAGCATGGGGAGCGAGTAGCACTAGGTCCTGGGTTGTCAATTCCAACCACTGCTTTCACTAAGTTTTAATTAACGGGGAGTATTATAAAGTGATGTAACATTGTATGTTATTTACGTAGGGCTATGCTAAAAGAAGCAATTTTGGGAGGAGGAACTCCTTTTGATAAGGCTCATGGGATGAATATATTTGAGTACTCTCGTTTGGATATGAGATTTAATAAAGTCTTCAACTTTGCAATGCTCAACCAAACAACTGTGGTTATGCAAAGGTTCCTTCAACACTACAAGGGTTTCGAGAACATCAAACAACTAGTTGATGTTGCCGGTGGTCTGGGCCACACCCTTAAGTTAATTATGTCAAAATACCCAACAATGAAAGGGATCAACTTTGATTTACCACATGTCATTGAGCATGCGATCTCTTTTCCGGGTACAGATTTAGAACTTTAAAATTTTATTTTTCTTCATATTGGTTTGAGTTTCTAATAGTTATCTATTCCAGGAATCTGTCATATTAGTGGTGATATGTTTGAAAGTGTACCAGGTTCTTCGGAAGCGATTTTCCTCAAGGTACATAACAGAGTATTGTGAATTCGCGATCCTATCTAGTCATTCTCATCCAATATGGTTTTAGGTTTTAATATAATGTGCATAATTTTGTTATTCCAGTGGGTTATCCATGATTGGAGCGATGAAGATTGTGTGAAGTTGTTGAGGAGTTGTTATAATGCATTGTTGGATGATGGAAAGGTTATCATCCTAGATCATCTTCTTGCAGATGAACCTGCCACAACATCTTCTAAAGCCATCTCCATGTTGGATGTTATAATGATGACTCAATGTCCTGGTGGAAGGGAGAGAACAAGAAAAGAGTTCATAGGCTTGGCTACGGCAGCTGGATTTGCAACAACAAAATTTGTTTGCCATGCTTGCAATTATTGGATCATGGAGTTCTTCAAGTATTAGTTTTTTTTATAAGATAATAATTCGACTAGTATGTTAGCCTAGTCGATAGCATCCTTTCAAGTGAGATCTAAAAGATCTGACTTTGTAGCCAGTGGAACCCCGCTAGCTAATAGAGTGAGAAAAGTGTGTAAATTAACTTGTCAGCTACTATATTGCCTTCATGGGGCACGTGCCACAACTTTACTTCATGGATTGTTTGGGTAATTAATTTGATATCCGCCATAAGCATTTCAGTTTCTCATGGGAAACTTCTTTTTAATTGTAGGTGTTGTATTATGATTTAATAGTCTCCTTCGTTCAACTTTTGTATTTGCAATTCTTGTGCTTTCTTAAGGTCTTCTCGTAGAGCAAAGGATTTTGTAACAAGTGGATTTTGTTATCCTATGTTTTTGTATCCTATATTGATCGGATTACACCTCCAATCCCTGATTATATACCCCAAATGTTTGTCTTCCATTGGTTTAGTTGACCCGCCGAAGTTTAATTTCATATACTCCTCATCTGGTTTTCTCTATTTAACATTTTTCCTATTGATCTTCCTTTTGGGCCCCTCTATTTTTTTCAGATTCTTCTGCAATAATGTCCACCTTCTTTGCTTTCTTTCAATTATCTTAACTTCCGTGTACAAAGCTTGTTAGGTAGATGGGATATGGTTTTCTCTGAATGTGATTTGATTTCTGTAGAACCACCCATTCATCTATTTTCATTAATTTATCATTAAATATATTATAACTCATCACTCCTTCATCTATTTTCATTAATTTGTCATTAAATATATTATATTTTAATATTTTTAAAATCAAATTTGATTATAAATATTTTCAAATTTTGAATTTAAGAGCTCGATTATATATTTTAGGGATTATTTTATTTATTTTTAAAAAATATAGCCTCGATTATTATCCCTAAAATATAATCGAGCCGTTAAATTCAAAATTTGAATATATTTACAACTAAATTTGAGTTTAAAAATATTAAAATGTAATATATTTAATGATAAATTAACGAAAATAGATGAATAAGTGGTGAGTTGTAAACAAAAACCATTTAAAGGGTGGTTTTCTGTAATTTTGAATTTAAGGGGTGGTTAAGTGAAAACACTCATATTTAAAGGGTGGTTTTCTGTAAATTTTTCACACACACATATATATATATATATATATATATATATATATATATATATTAAAAGATATTCTTTTTTTTCCTTTATTTATTTATTAAGTAGTATGGGCTGCTTTGGGCTCGACCCAAGGATTTCCTTGGGCCCAAAGCACAATTTCAGGCCCGACCCTCGAGCTACTCGGACCCAAGGGGAAGACATGGATGCCTAAATGCAGGAGAGCTGATTCAGTAATCGATTTCGACCAACCCCAGGAAAAGGGGAAAGATCGCGAGAAGGGTTGTTTGATCTAGTACATATGGACCTTTGGGGTCCTTATCGTGTCCCTTCTCGTGATGGTGCACGTTTTTTCTCATTATTTTGGATGATAAGAGTCGTGCAACCTGGACACATCTATAACAGAACAAGCAACAGGTTCACCGAGTGATAAGAGAGTTCCTGTGTATGGTTGACACTTAGTTTGGATATAAAGTTAAGGTCATTCGAATCAATAATGACATTGAGTTTGTTAATAAGGAATGTTTGGAGTTGTTTGCTGACAAAAGGGTTATTCATCAGCGGTCTATTCCTTATACCCCTCAACAAAACGGTAGGGTTGAGCGATGTTGATAGGAGGAAATCGAGTATGCAAAATAGAATGTAAATAAAATAAGGCAAACCAGATTCTGTCCCTTGCAAATAATTACAAGACCTCCTCCTGATGTAGCAGCGGGAAGTCAGGATCGATCCACGAGGAAGCGTGTCAGCGGATCCTAGGCAGCGGAGAAATCTCACGAAAGTCGACTACATGGGTCCTAGATCTCGAGTACAACAACTCGACAGAAGTTCGGACAGTCGAACACAGCAGCAGCAACTCGGCAATTTCTAGTCGATCTCGACAAAGGTCTACTCGAGATCGAGTAAGCTTCGTCGACGTCGATGACTGGCTTGTCGAGTACCTGCACACAGAAGCAACAACGACCTGGGTCGAATATCAGTAACTCGAGATCGAGGAGTGCTAGTCGATCTCGAGTAAGACAGAAAACTAAAACGAAACGAAAGAAAGTAAAGACAAATGCTTTGGGATTTCGAACTAAACTGTATAAAAAGGACTTCTAAGATTGGGGTTTGCGACAACGATAACCAAGCATGCATAAGGCAGAAATAAAACAGATAATCATGTGAATCACATCAAAGGACTAAGCTTTCGCCTTTTCAAACAATTAGACAACTCTTTCAAGAAACCCTAATTGTCTCTACCGATTTTATGTTTACAATCCAAGTTGTTAGCATGGACCTCCATTAGATGGGTAATAAACACATAAACAAGTAGTAGATGCTCAAAACATGATAAAAGTCGGATCTTTACCTCAAACGCGCATGGCTATCGTCGGGCTCGCCCCAACCCTAGAAGTGGGTGGACTACTCGCGCTTCATCGCAACCTCAGACATTAATTGATGAAAAGAAACTTGCATTAAACTAAATTCAAACCCTTTACAATCCCGGCGATCCAACTCTCGTTGAACGCCAAAACCCTAAAACCTCTGAACTCCTAAACCGTCTCTGTGGAACTACTTCTCTAGCTCTGAATTCAATTGAATAGAAATCAGCCCCATGGGCTTTATTTATAGGTTTCTAAACCTTGCCACTGAAGGATAGAAATCTTTATCTATATCTAAAACTATATCTAAAAACATTAAAGATAAATAAAAGCAACAACATAATTAAATCTAAATAAGGGAAATATATCTAAAAGTCTTAAGTGGATAAATCTTCTTCTTCCATGATGTATCTTGATAGATCGGATAGAACTATGCAACCTTCGGCTCCAAGGAATCAATCCGAGTAGGATAGATCAAAACGCGTTACGCGGCTTCTGGAGGCTTCCTCGATCTCGAGTAAGGCTACTCGATCTCGAGTAAGGCTACTCGATCTCGAGTAGAATTGTAGTCGACTGGGCTGGCTCGGCGTCTCGGGTTGCTGGTTCTCGCCAGGCTCGGACTTGGCTCACAGGCTTGGTCGATCTCGAGTGCCCTTGTCGACATCGAGTAAGGATGGCTCGTCGACTAGTGTGTCTTGGGCTGGTCGGACAAGTCTTCTCGATGTGCTCGGTCATGGCTCCTCGGGTTTGTCGATCTCGAGGACCTCTCCTCGATCTCGAGTTGGGTGTCCGAGCATGGTCGGGTAGTCTCTCTTCGGCATCCTCGGGTGGCCTTCTTGACTCCTGGTTGTTTGTGAAGCTTTGTCGACATCGAGTAATGGTACTCGATCTCGAGTAGGTTGCTGGAGCTGGGTTGTCCGTCTTCGGCTTCTCGACATGATCCTCCTCGATCCTGGCAGGTGTCTAGACATGGCTTGTCGAGATCGACTAAAGCTTGTCGATGTCGAGTAGCTTTGAGCTCTGGTTCTTGCTTCTTATTTTCTCCCGAAATGGTTCCATATTCTGCAATATTAAACAGAAACCTATGTAGATCTCCATTTCTGACAAATAAGCATATACTACATAAATCCTACATATTCTCAACCCGAAAATATGCAAAATGTAAAGAATATGGAACTAAAATATGCATAAAGACATGGCTACTTTGGAGACATCAAATCACCCCATACTTAGACTTGCTTGTCCTCAAGCAATATCCAAACAATAACCAAGACCTACAACACATCCTTCAAGTCTTCGCCTTTTGTCAAAAGCAACATCTCAAGTAGTAGCAATGTAAGACAAGTTAATTTAACGTCATCACACATATATGAGCGATCCATAGGCATAGGCAATATAAATCCAACCTCACAGGGATAGTGTGTTTACACTCAGCTCTCAATGTGTTTAGGCTATGTATATCGACTCTCAACTCAATTCCATATACAATCTCATAAACATTGCAATTTAAATATAAATCCACTTCGCAACCAATTATGAAAATGCAACAAGAATTATGAGGAGGACTTCGCTCAATAGAAGTCTTCAAAGAAGATTCCATTCGGCGGGGTTGTAATGGGGCTTGGTAAGAAATAATAAGGTATGGAATTATGTGGCCATGTGGTGCTTAATAATATTTGGGAATCAAGACTCCTAAATCTCCAACATAACCAAATCATAACTCCTCAATCATATGCATCAACCAAACTCCCCAAATTTATCTCAATGAAGTATGCAACCTTTCAAACTTTTTCAACCTCTCCAAAGTATGTATCTTGCGAAATAATGAAAGAAATAAGGTAAATTTGGCTCATGCACTTTATTCACATACATATATACTTTTTTCTCTTTTTTTTTTTACGAAAAATAAAAACAAAATAACACTAATAGTGCGTTTATAATGTGAGCAAAAAATCCTTTTACATAATATGCATAGCAAGATAAAAATTTAAAACCAACCCATATCTCAATAAATTCCAAAAATCCTTCTTAATTGAAATGCAACATAAACTCATTCTTTCCACAAACCATTCTTTCAACCAACTCTAAGTCTTAATTCCCAAATGGGGGTCAGGCTCAATTTGGCTAAGGATAATTTTGTGGAGTTCACAATAAAAGTCTCAGGCTAATGTTATGGCTTCAAGCAGGGATAATGCAGGGTAGGTAAAGAGAGGATAAAATTGGCTTAAAAGGTGCCTCCATCATTTAATTCTTATCAACATAAACATATAAATGCATTGTCTTTGAATAACTACCACAACATTTAGAGATGCATAGGAAGAGTAAATACACTCAAGAAAGCAGAGGGATTTTTAATGTTCTCCCTATAAGGCCAAAATTCTCACTAGGACAATTTTTGTTGGATTTTAACCTTTAGCTTAGGATCATATGTGCTCAATTTCATCACAACTTCACAATCCACATAAAAACAATTTCGAGGACTTAGGCTAAACCATCCAAACATGCCATAGGATTTATATGATCGAGTCAGTCATTATTTATCATCATAGGACATCTAAGTTAGGGTATAAAAACTAAAACAATGCAAAAAATTTAAACATGCATTTTTTTTTCTTTTTTCGACATTTTCTATTTTTTTTCTATTTTTTTTTCTTAAAAAACAAGACTAAAGTATGACAAAAAACTTAAATTTAAAATTTAAACATGAATGCATAACATAAAAATTAAAATTTCACCATGTAAAACTAAAAGCAAGACTAAAACATATAATTATGATAATGAGCCCTTCCTCCACCCCATACTTAAAATATACAGTGTCCCCACTGTATAAAATAAAAAACAAGAGTAAAGGAAGGAACTCACAGGATAACACATCGAGGATGGCAGATCAGTGCATGTCGAGTAGATATGCTTGTCGATCTCAAGTACAGTGTACTCGATCTCGAGGAGCTTCGTTTGCGTCCAGTGGCTTCTGAAGTCGAGGAGCTTCTGGGCTTGTCGATATCGGGTTGGCCTACTCGACATCGACGAGTGTCTGGGCTGCTCCTCCTGGTCGTCGTCGACTTGGCCTTCGTCGATTCTGACTGCTTTTCAGGGACTTCTTTATTCCACTTTTCGCGATCTTATATGCTTGCCGACCTAAAAGTGTTAGATTGCACATAAAAACAAGACTATCCACATGAAGTATTCTAAAAGACATAAAACCAAAACCAAAAACCAAAAACAAAAACCTAAAAAGTTTAAAAGTCCCAAAATTCATAAAGTCTTATACATGCTCTAGATTTTAGAGTCGCTAGGCCGACTTCTCTATTTGCGCTCAAGGAACATTAGTATGGGGCCTTCTCATGGTTGGCACTTCTCCTGGATCATCTAGGTCCTGATGGTAGTATGCAAGCTCAGCTGAGAGGTGGTCGCTTGCATCATCTCCCTTCTCTTTCTTCTTCTTCCTTCCAGCTCTTAGTTTCCGCAAATTCTCTCTCCACGGGGCCTTACCTCCCCTTAAATTATTGAAAATTTTCTTTATGGACTGAGGGGGAGTAGAATTCATACCTGAACTTACCTTTTCGGACCCAAAACAGAAATCTTTGGGTTTGGGGCTAGTCGATGTCGAGTACTGCTGGTCGACCTCGAGTACAGGGACCTCATACATAGGCTCTGGGCAAGTCAGTGGCTCAACAGAGGAAGTCGACATCGACAAAGTCTTGTCGAGATCGATTAGAACCCTTGTCGAGATCGAGTTGCTCTTGTCGACCTCGAGTGCAGTGTTGGCGCTTTCCTCCACTGTTTGCTTGGTCCCGTGGTTGCTGATGCTCTTTACCTCCAGCCACGAAATTTCCTCTTTTCCAGGGCCAAAAGAGAAGTCCAAAACCTCATCGCCTATGGTGAAGGTGAGCGAGCGATTCTTAACACTAATTCTGGCATCTGCAGTTGCTAAGAAGGGTCTACCAAGAATAATAGGGCTAGTAGGATCTTCAGCACAATCTATAATAAGGAAATCAGTTGGAACAAAGAATTTACCAACCTGGACGGGGACATTCTCAACTATACCTGTAGGGATGACCACCGTATTGTTTGCCATGTATAATTTGGCATCCACATGCTCTATGCATCCTATCTTTACCTTCTGCCAGATTGATAAAGGCATGATGCTCACACTTGCTCCTAAATCACACAGAGACTCATATTTATATGGTCCAAAACCCACAATAACAGAAAACTTACCAGGGTCAGGTCTCTTTTAAGGGAAGTGGAGTACTTTGCATTCGCCTGCGATCTCTGAGATGGATCGCTTCTTGCTTAGGATTTCCTTCAGAAATTTGACATATCCAGGCATCTCTTGCAGGGTTTCTGTAAAAGGAATAGAAACATTCAGTTCTTGCAACATATTAACAAATCTGGTAAAACTACCTGCACTGGGATCTTTCTGTGCTTTAGAGGGGAAAGGCAGTAGCTTTTCTTCTTCGGAGCCAGATCAGACGTCGGAGGTGTCGCAGAGTCGTCGACGTCAGCTTGCTGTTCCTAGATCTCGACCAGAGGCTCCTCGAGATCGACTTGGGTGGTCGACTTCGACTTGCTGGGCTGCGCAGTGGAGTCCAAGCTCAGCTTTTGGTCTGTGTCGAGCAGCTTCTTGTCGAGGTCGAGTACGCTCTCCTCGAGATCGAGTAGATTTTGCTATGTCTCGAGTTGTTGCTCTGCCTTGCTTTGCTGTTTCCCGACCTCTGGCTCGTGTAATTGATGCCCACTTCTGAGTTTGATAGCTGCGACGTGTCCAGTTTTCTCCTTAGGATTTGGTTATGTTTGCCCAGGGAGCTGTCCGGACGGTCGTGGGATCTGTGCAGCGATTTGACCCATCTGGGTCTCTATTCCTCTTTTCCAGATGTCCAGTTCTCCAAATTTTGTAGTGATGTTCTGGAACTAGTTGTTGATGGTGCCCTGATTCCGACGCATCGCCTCAAGGATGAGTTGTAGATCATCCTTCTTTTGATCTCTTTCTGGATGTCCTAGAGCTCTGTAGGGTGGGGGGTTCCTAGGGGGACCGTGGTTCCACTGTGGTTGATAGAACCTTTGATCTCCCATGTAGCGATTTGGACCCCAGCGTAGGCTGCCTCTTCATGTGTCTCTGCCATTCTGACTTGCTCAGTGTGTGGGCACTCAGTAGTGGTGTGACTCTGTGATCCGCATTCGATGCAAGGCTGATTGACAGACAGATATTTGACTTGCTTGAGGAGCTTGCGATTCTGGTCTCTGTAGAACTGCTCCCTGACATGTGGGTCAATCTCCTTTGTTGGCTCATAGAGTGGCATAGATTGTGCTGACCTTGCATAGGAGTTCTCTTCATAGTTTTCAGTAGACCCATATTTGTTGTCATAATTGGTGAGCTTGTCTAGCACACCCCATGCGTCAATTGGCGGCATCGTCAGATACTCATAGCGAGTATACTGGTTGATTCTGTTCTTAGTGACTTGATCAAGAGAGTTGAAGAAGATCTCCTGAATGACGAAGGGTGGCTGTCCATGAGTAGGGCAAGATCGCAGCAGTTCTTTGTCAGCGGTTCCCTAGGCTTCTGTTTGAAGGCGGTGATTTTCTGGCGGAGGAGTGTTGTCTTGGCAGGTGGGAAGAATTTATTCAGAAACTCTTGCTCTACTTGGGCCCATGTTGTGAGTGATCTTGGTTTCAGCCCTTCAAGCCATTTTAGTGCAGGCCCAGCGAGAGACCAGCGAAAAGCTTTCATCTTGACATATTCCAGCGTAGTACCTTCAGCAAGAGTACGACACATGTCAGAAAAATTGGTAATATGTTCAAGAGGACACTCATAAAATAAGGCAAACCAGATTCCGTCCCTTGTAAAAAATTACAAGACCTCCTCCTGATGTAGCAGCGGGAAGTCAGGATCGATCCACGAGGAAGCGTGTCAGCGGATCCTAGGCAGCGGAGAAATCTCACGAAAGTCGACTACAGGGGTCCTAGATCTCGAGTACAGCAACTCGACAGAAGATCGGACAGTCGAACACATCAGCAGCAACTCGGCAATTTCTGGTCGATCTCGACAAAGGTCTACTCGAGATCGAGTAAGCTTCATCGACGTCGATGACTGGCTTGTCTAGTACCTGCACACAGAAGCAACAGCGACCTAGGTCGAAGATCAGTAACTCGAGATCGAGGAGTGCTATTCGATCTCGAGTAAGACAGAAAACTAAAACGAAACGAAAGAAAGTAAAGACAAATGCTTTGGGATTTCGAACTAAACTGTATAAAAAGGACTTCCAAGATTGGGGTTTGCGACAACGATAACCAAGTATGCATAAGGCAGAAATAAAACATATAATCATGTGAATCGCATCAAAGGACTAAGCTTTCGCCTTTTCCAACAATTAGACAACTCTTTCAAGAAACCCTAATTGTCTCTACCGATTTTATGTTTACAATCCAAGTTGTTAGCATGGACCTCCATTAAATGGGTAATAAACATATAAACAAGTAGTAGATGCTCAAAACATGATAAAAGTCGGATCTTTACCTCAAACGCGCATGGCTATCGTCGGGCTCGCCCCAACCCTAGAAGTGGGTGGACTACTCGCGCTTCATCGCAATAAATTCAAAGCCTTTACAATCCCCTCGGCGATCCAACTCTCGTTGAACGCCAAAACCCTAAAACCTCTGAACTCCTAAACCGTCTTTGTGGAACTACTTCTCTAGCTCTGAATTCAATTGAATAGAAATCAACCCCATGAGCTTTATTTATAGGTTTTTAAACCTTGCTACTCAAGGATAGAAATCTTTATCTATATCTAAAACTATATCTAAAAACATTAAAGATAAATAAAAGCAACAACATAATTAAATCTAAATAAGGGAAATATATCTAAAAGTCTTAAGTGGATAAATATTCTTCTTCCATGATGTATCTTGATAGATCGGATAGAACTATGCAACCTTCGGCTCCAAGGAATCAATCCGAGTAGGATAGATCAAAACGCGTTACGCGGCTTCTGGAGGCTTCCTCGATCTCGAGTAGAATTGTAGTCGACTGGGCTGGCTCGGCGTCTCGGGTTGCTGGTTCTCGACATGCTCGGACTTGGCTCACAGGCTTGGTCGATCTCGAGTGCCCTTGTCGACATCGAGTAAGGATGGCTCGTCGACTAGTGTGTCTTGGGCTGGTCGGACAAGTCTTCTCGATGTGCTCGGTCATGGCTCCTCGGCTTTGTCGATCTCGAGGACCTCTCCTCGATCTCAAGTTGGGTGTCCGAGCATGGTCGGGTAGTCTCTCCTCGGCATCCTCGGGTGGCCTTCTCGACTCCTGGTTGTTTGTGAAGCTTTGTCGACATCGAGTAATGGTACTCGATCTCGAGTAGGTTGCTGGAGCCGGGTTGTCCGTCTTCGGCTTCTCGACATGATCCTCCTCGATCCTGGCAGGTGTCTAGACATGGCTTGTCGAGATCGACTAAAGCTTGTCGATGTCGAGTAGCTTTGAGCTCTGGTTCTTGCTTCTTGATTTTCTCCCGAAATGGTTCCATATTTTGCAATATTAAACAGAAACTTATGTAGATCTCCATTTCTGACAAATAAGCATATACTACATAAATCCTACATATTCTCAACCCGAAAATATGAAAAATGTAAAGAATATGGAACTAAAATATGCATAAAGACATGGCTACTTTGGAGACATCAAGCGAAAGCATCGCCATCTTCTTGAGACAGCTCGTGCTATCCGTTTTCATGCTCATCTTCCTTTGTCCTTTTAGGGTGATTGTATCCTAGGGGCTACTTACATCATTAATCAACTTCCTTGTTCAGTTCTTCAATGGAAGTCTCCGTTTGAGTTGTTGTTTGGCAAGCCTCCATGTTATGATGATCTCAGGGTTATAGGTTGTCTATGTCATGTTCTGGACCTCTGGTGCACCAAGGACATGTGGATAAGTTTGCAGCAAAGAGCACCAACTGCATTTTTCTTGGATATCCATTGGGTCAAAAGGGTTATAGAGTTTATGATTTGGAAACTCATCGTGTTTTTGTTAGCAGAGAAGTCATTTTCTCAGAGACAGTGTTCCCTTTGCTCCATCGTCAGTCACTTCCTCACTGTCAGACAACTCCGCTCTCGGGGTTTCTCTTCCTTTAGTCTCTCCAGCAGTGGATGATTTGGCACCACCTTGTTCAAATCCTACTCAGTTGGAACCTCCGATGGTCTCAAACCCTTATTCTCCATCCATTCCTCCCAGTACTTCCCCGATTATTGATACTTTGATTCATACAGAACAGCCTCAGTCATCTGATCAACAGGGTATTCAGCCTGCTCCACAGCTTGTCGACCAACCAGATCAACAGATTGATCGTCCACTGCCTCGCAGGTCTTCCAGAACCATCACTCGCCCATCTCATCTCCAAGATTTCATTTGTGCCAATTTTCCTTGTCACAGTGACAGTTCCCAAACTTTCATGGGGTCTGCTCTTGATAATGTTGAGCTCTATTCAGCAGATTATGTTGTCTTCTTGAATCAAACTCTTGCAATACCTGAGCCCGCTACCTATCTTCAAGCTAGCACCTAAGGATAAGAATTGGATTTATGCAATGGACAAAGAGATATCTGTGCTTGAAGACAACCATACTTGGGTTCTTACTAACTTCCCTCATGGCAAAAACGCCATTGACCGAAAGTGAGTGTTTAAGGTGAAGTTTCGCCCTGATGGTTCTGTGAGCGTTACAAAGCACGTCTCGTTGCGAAAGGATACAATCAAATTAAAGGCAAGGACTGCAAGGATACGTTTCCCCCGGTTGCCAAGTTCACTACAATTCGATTATTCTTAGCCATTGCTGCATCAAAAGCTTGGCTTGTGTTCCAATTAGACGTTAACAACACCTTCCTTCATGGCTTTCTTGAAGAAGAGGTATATATGTTGCCTCCTGAGGGCTACTCTCGAGCATAATCTAGTCAAGTTTGTCTGCTCAAGCGTTCTCTTTATGGCCTAAAACAGGCCTCCAGGCAATGGAACCTCGAATTGTCCAAGTTTTTGAAGCAACAAGGGTTTTTTCAGTCCAAGTATGGCCATTTCTTTTTTTTTTTTTATGCTTCCCAATGGTGGTCTCGTTGCAGCTCTGGCTTATGTCGATGATTTGATCATCACAGACACTGATTTGGGCATTATCGATCGTGTCAAGCCTTCTCTTCATGCTGCCTTTACGATCAAGGATTTAGGATTGATACGGTATTTTCCGGGGTTAGAAGTGTCTCGTTCGTCCACTGGAATGTTACTCAATCAACGAAAGTATGTCTTAGATATTCTTCAGGACTTGAATCTCCTTGATTGCAAGCCAGCTCAGTTTCCCCTTCCCAGTGGGTTGAAGCATTCAATTGATTAATGAGATCATGAGGTCTACAGACGCCTCAGTTGACATCTTCTGTACCTCAATCTCACTAGACTAGATGTGTCTTTCGCAATCCAGCACCTTAGTCAATTCCTTACGGAGCCTCGCTTACCTCATCTTCAAGCTGCTCACCATGTGGCTAGATACCTCAAGGGCACTGTTAACTTAGGTCTCCATTACCCTGTTGATTGTGATCTCAAATTCAAAGTGTATTGTGACGCTGATTGGGGAACGTGCGTCTTCTCTGGGAGGTCTGTCACAGGGTATTGTGTGTTCTTTGGCTCGTCCTTGGTATCCTGGAAAAACCAAGAAACAAAAGACTGTGTCAAAATCGTCCCCGGAGGCCGAATATAGGAGTATGTCCTATACTGCAAGTGAACTTGTTTGGCTTGAAAGCCTCCTTGAAGATTTGCATATTCCTTTATCACTTCCAGTACCTTTGTTTTGCGATAATAATGCCGTTATCCACATCACAGCTAACCCAATTTTTCATGAGAGGACTAAACACCTCAAATTAGATTGTCATTATGTGCAGGATAGATTTCTGGAAGGGTTACTCACACCCACCATTGTTCGGTCTAGCTTGCATCTTGCAGACGTCTTCACCAAGCCACTAGGAGCTGAGCAACACTGGATCTTATCGTCCAAGCTGGGTCTTGTGCTCACTCACCCAAGTCCTGCTTTGTGTGTGTGGGTGGGTGTGGGTGTGGGAGGGGGAGGGGGGGGGGGGGGGGGGGAAGGGGGGGGGGGGGGGGGGGTGGGGGCAGGGCTGTTCCGTTACATTTTGAGGCCTTGTGCAACTTATATATTGAGGCCTTTTTTTTAACTAGTCAATATCGTTCCGTTCGACATGACCACTTCGAATCTTGTAGGAGACATTCTATCTTTCTAAATTCCAACTTTGTGATTTCTAAAGTAGAAAGATAGAAAATAATAACAAAAATAATAATAATTTTGATCATCTAAGAAACTAAAAAGTACTGAAACTAACAAAAGAATATAATTAGAATTTTAGATTAGCTATCGAAATCTTTGAGATTGAAGAGAAAATTGCAATGTTTGAATAACTTGAATTGATGATTTTTTTTTTCTTCTGTGGTATGGAATAGCGTAGGGATGGACGGATGACTATTGCATGAGTCCTGAATATTTGTGATGGGAAAAAAACTAATCTAGCTACGTAAAAAAAAAGGTTGAAAACAAGGGCTAATGGGCTGGCGGGCTGGCTTAGTAATTTGTTAAAAAAAAGAGAGCTCCTTTTGCTATCACGGGGATTCGAACTCATCCTAATTTAAAACTCACGCTAACTTTCTACCAACTGAACCACCGAAACATTTAAATACAAAGTGCAATTTACAAATATAGATATATAATATATAACCTATACGAGGCCCTAAAAATTTCGAGGCCCCGTGCGATCGCACCTTTGGCACATGCTATGGGCCGGCCCGGGGGGGATGATGAGTGTGCATATGAACTTAGATGAGGATGCATACGGTACATAGATTCTGTAATTAGTTATAACCGAATAAAGAGAGTTAGTTTGGGGATTGGAGGGACTATAAATAAGGGTTCCCTTGTACATGAGGGTTAACTCATTCATTCTGATTTCACTTTCACCTAGCTACAATGATGGTTGTAATGGTGTTCCCACCTCCTTGAGTAAAGATTTCCAGCTTTCTCTCACATCTTACCTCCGATCGCAGTTGCTTTTCATCATTCGATTGCTCACATGAGTTGATCATCAACAAGTTTGCATTCTTGTTTTTATGAGTTGATCGACTTATTAAGTCTCTTCAATTCGTTAGGTTCATTTTCTTTATTTTGTTTTAAATTTGAAGGCGTTGTTCACATAAGTCGTGTATTTCTTGTTAAATTTCAATGGGTGTCCTCAATTTAATGTTAGTCATCTCCTACTTCGATCTTTATATCTTCATGATATTTTATTATTCAAGTCAATGTGAGTGGTGGAGCAAAGTTTGATCGTCTAAAGCATTCGTTTCTTGAATCTTGGGATCCTTAATTAGTGGAAAGATCTGCCCATGCTTGATTTTTCCAGTGCTCTCCTTTGGTTTTCCTACGATGTACGTGGGCATCTCCTTCTAGGATGATAACCCAATGATATGTAGAATCAATTAGCTAGAAAGTTCACATGGGGAATAGTGTAGCATGTCAGAGTGAATAATCCCCGTTAGGGTTATCTTCGCTATCATTATAATATATATATATAGGAGGTTTGCATCATGACCTTATGACTATTGGACCTATGTGCCTATATTACATCTAACATACCCCCTCAGTCGAAACTGGAGGGCAGCGGATAGTAAGACTGGATCTAAAATCAAGAAATAGTTGGCGAGGCAAACCCTTGGTGAAGATGTCAGCATACTGAAACGGGGACGGGACATGTAAGACACGCACACCCATAGCTACCTTCTCACGAACGAAGTGTATGTCAATCTCAACATGCTTAGTTCTCTGATGGTGAACCGGGTTGTGAGCAAGGTAAGTAGTGCTGACGTTGTCTGTATACACAACATGCGCTTGACTGGGACAATGGAGCTCAAGCAATAAGTTGCGAAGCCAGGAGCACTCAGCGACAACATTGGCAACATCACGATACTCCGCTTCAGCACTAGAGCGGGAGACAACATATATGTTGTCTCTTAGATGACTAAGAAACAAGAGAGTCGTTGAGGAACACACAATATCCTAACGTAGACCACCTGGTGTCCGAACACCCAGCCCAATTAGCATCCGTGTATGCAACCATGGAGAGCGGTGAAGTTGATGGGGTAATAGTGATGCCAAGAGAAGTAGTACCCTAAACATACCTGATAATGCGCTTAAGAGCAGCAAAGTGAGACTCTCTGGGTCATGCATATATAGACAGACTTGCTGAACAGCATAGCTAATATCAGGACGAGTAAATGTCAAGTACTGTAAAGCACCAGCCATACTACGATACAAAGTCGGATCAGAACAGGCTGGCCCGCAGCTTGGGCTAGTTTGGGAGTGGTCTCAACATGTGTTGCAGCAGGCTTACAATTAGCCATGTTAGCCTTGGCAATAATCTCCTTGGCATATTTCTCCTGGGAGAGAAACAAACCAGATGCAGATCGAGATGCAGAGACTCCAAAAAAGAAGCTTAAGGGTCCGAGATCAGATATAGCAAACTCCTTGCTGAGTTGAGTAATGATGGCAGCCTGAAGAGTCTCTGAAGATGCAGTAAGGATGATATCATCGACATATAATAGTAGATAAGCAAGTTGATTACCTCGACGAAAGACAAACAGAGAGGAGTCGATCTTGCTACTAACGAAGCCAAGCATGTGTAGATAAGTAGCAAAGCGAAGATACCACGCCCGAGGTGCATGTTTAAGGCCATACAAAGACTTCTTCAAGAGACAAACATGGTCTGGTTTGGTCCTATCAGCAAAACCAGGTGGCTGGAACATGTACACTGTCTCATTCAGATAACCATGAAGAAACGCGTTCTTGACATCAAGCTGATGAATAGGCCAATCCCTGGAGACAGCGAGATTCAAGAGGGTATGGATGGTAGCCGGTTTGACAACGGGACTAAATGTGTCATCGCAATCGACCCCCACCTACTGAGAGTTCCCATTGGCAACCAATCGCGCCTTGTAGCGCTCAAGAGATTCGTCAGAGCGAAATTTCTGTCGAAAGAGCCACATGCACCGCACAATATTGGCGCTAGGAGGTCAAGGAACCAAGACCCAAGTGTTGTTGCTAATAAGAGCCTTGTACTCATCAAGCATGGCAGCATTCCAGCTAGTCAGAGTTACAGAATGTTGTGAGATGGAGGTCACTAGAGGCTGATAAAAGAAGACCTTGGCCCAGATGACTCTTTATATAGCGAAAGACCCTAAGTGTTGCGTGCTAATGGTCGAGCTTGGGATCCTTCATAAACTGAGACAAAACATGGACAGGGAAGCATATATCCGGCCGGGTAATAGTGAGGTTGATAAGTCTACCTACGAGGCAACGATAGCGGTATGCTTGATCAAGAGGAGCGCTGTCGGAGATAGCTAGTTGTTGATGCTGCTCCATGGGGAAATCGCAGGGTTTAGAAGCCAGAAGACCAGATTCGGACAATATATCGAGAGTGTATTTGCGCTGAGACTAAAACAAACCTGCTGAAGACCGAGCAATTTCAATCCCAAGAAAGTATTTCAGAACCCCCAAGTATTTCATGTGAAAACACGAGCCCAAGTACTCCTTGAACCGAGAGATTGTTGTAGAATCATTCCCGGCAATGATCATGTCATCAACATAAATAAGCACATGAATATAGATAGTAGGAGTTGATAGAGAGAACAACGAGTAGTCAGCATGACTCTGTATAAAACCGAATGCGCGAAGCGCAGTAGCAAGCTTAAAAAACCAATTCCTAGGCGCATGTCGTAGGCCATAGAGGGACTTTTGAAGATGGCGGACCTGACCTGAATAAGCAGTAGGGAGACCCGGAAGAGGCTTCATAAACACTTCCTCATCCAAGTTGCCATGGAGGAAGGCATTAAGTATATCAACATCTGATGAATTTAATATAATCTAATGTTTGATATTAATCTACATGTGAATCTTTATATATTATAAATATTTCACTACTAAAAAAAAACAGGAAATAGCTACGGATTTTCAGCCACAAATGTCAACCGACCCTGTTTTTGTGGCCACTAGCAATGAAGTTGGCGACGACTATTATCATCCGTGGCTATATTCGTGGATGGCAGTCATCCTGAAATGTCACGACATCAAACTCGTTAGTAATAGCAACGAACATGATGTCCGTAGCTAATTTCGTGGCTCGATAGGTGGTTGGTACTAGTAAATAGCCACGAATGTAGCTACGAATGGGAGATTCGTGGTTGTATTCGAAGCTGATATGGCCACAATACATTATCCGTAGCTATATCCGTGGCTATTTAGTATCTAAAATTTGACGATCCATGGAAACACTTAATAGCCACGAATGAGCCCAATATTAATTTTAAATCAACTATCCAAATAAATATGAGTCCATCAATGTTTAAGCTCTATAGGAGTATAGGTGGTCAAGCCCGTTAGAAATAGTTAAAGCCCAATGAATGCAAGCTCAATAGATCACTCGTACGTCGTATTTATGAGCACATTCGTAATAGCCGCGATTTTAGCTATGACTATATTTGTGGCTAAAGCCGTGGCTATTTACGATTGAGCTCAAATGAGCTTTAAGTTATTATGGGCTCAAATATGACGATGTTTTCCTCGATTGGCCCATTGATGGACCCAAATATGCATATGAATGTTTTTTATATAAATTAATAAGTGTTGAAAATAATATATATTAACTAATTAACAGATTCTTATGAGAATATTATAAGGGCATGTTTTGAGAAAAAACTCGTATAAGTGACTAATAAATGTTTAATAAAACCTTATATTAAGTAATAAATTCTTATTAGAATACTATAAGAGTATGTTTTGAGAAAAAACTAATATAAGTGACTAATAAATGTATAATAAAACCTTATATTAACTAATAAATTATTATTATAATACTATAAGGGTATGTTTTGAGGAAAACTCATATAAGTGCCTAATAAATGTTTGATACAACATTATATTAAGTAATAAATTCTTATTAGAATACGATAGGGGTGTGTTTTGAGGAAAACTCATATAAGTAACTAATAAATGTTTAATAAGACCTTATATTAACTAATAAATTCTTATTAGAATATTATGAGGGTATGTTTTGAGGAAAACTCATACAAGTAACTAATAAGTGTTGAATAAAACCTTATATTCAGTAATAAATTCTTATTAGAATACTATAAGGGTATGTTTTGATGAAAACTCATATAAGTAACGAATAAAAGTTTAATAAAAACTTACATTAACTAATAAATTGTTATGAGAATACTATAAGAGTAGGTTTTCAAGAAAACTCATATAAGTAACTAATAAGTGTTGAACAAAATTATATAGTAACTAATACAGTCGTCCGAAAAATACTATAGGGGTATGTTTTGAGGAAAACTCATATATGTAACTAATAAGTGTTGAATAAAACCTTATATTAAGTAATAAATTATTATTAGAATACTATAGGGGTATGTTTTGAGGAAAACTTATATAAGTAGCTAATAAGTGTTGAATAAAACTTTATATTAAGTCATAAATTCTTATTAGAATATAATAAGGGTATGTTTTGAGAAAAACTCATATTAGTAACTAATAAGTGTTGAATAAAACATTATATTAAGTAATAAATTCTTATTAGAATACTATAAGGGCATGTTTTGATGAAAACTCATATAAGTAAGGAATAAATGTTTAATAAAACCCTAAATTAACTAATAAATTGTTATGAGAATACTATAAGAGTAAGTTTTCAAGAAAACTCCTATAAATAACTAATAAAGTGTTGAATAAAACCTTATATTAAGTAATAAATTATTATTAGAATACTATAAGGGTATGTTTTGAGGAAACTCATTTAAGTAACAAAAAAATGTTAAATAAAACCTTAAATTAACAAATCAGTTCTTATGAAAATACTATAAGAGTAAGTTTTGAGGAAAATTCATATAATAACTAATAAGTGTTGAGCAAAATCACATAGTAACTAATAAATTCTTATGAAAATACTATGAGAGTGTGTTTTGAGGAAAACTAATACAAGTAACTAATAAGTATTGAATAAAACCTTATATTAAGTAATAGATTCTTATTAGAATACTATAAGGTTATGTTTTGAGGAAAACTCATAAAGTAACTAATAAGTGTTGAATAAAACCTTATATTAAATTTATAAATAATATATATTTAATTAAAATAATAATAAAATAATATATAAAATATACTCGGCCTTTATAAGATAACTAGCACATTTATTTTATTTTCACATCTTCATTTCTGTTATTTGCTTCATGTCATTTCCTTTCTATCATTCGCTTATGTTATTTGATTCGGTTGTACATGATGGTTAGTCTAGGCTTATCCGGTCTCTCGGTTTCTCTAGGCTTGTCTAGAGAACTGAATTCTTAGTTTGCTTAAAAAAAACTTGTTTTCCATATATAGCGTTGCATATATAATTCTAGATTTTGGACAATATTTTATCGGATTTTCTAATTTATATCGTTTATATATATATATATCTATATATAACCTTAATTTAGAAGACTTTGCTTACGTGTCAATCTTAGAGGAGTTTTAGAAATATTAACCAATTATGTTTTTTTCCTTGACTTTTTTATTTCTCCTTTTCTCTTTTTTCCATTAATTTTTTTTAATCATCCATTCTCTTTTATTCTTAACATATTTACTAACAATTGGGCTTAATTCAAAACATTGAATTCAATCTAATATAACCATTAGGCTTAACTCACATTTATGTACTAACTATCTATATATAACCTTAATTTAGAAGACTTTGCTTACGTGTCAATCTCAGAGGAGTTTTAGGAATATTAACCAATTATGTTTTTTCCTTGATTTTTTTATTTCTCCTTTTCTCTTTTTTGCATTAATTTTTTTCAATCCTCCATTCTCTTTTATTCTTAACATATTTACTAACATCTATATATATAACCTTAATTTAGAAGACTTTGCTTACGTGTCAATCTTAGAGGAGTTTTAGAAATATTAACCAATTATGTTTTTTTCCTTGATTTTTTTATTTCTCCTTTTCTCTTTTTTCCATTAATTTTTTTTAATCATCCATTCTCTTTTATTCTTAACATATTTACTAACAATTGAGCTTAATTCAAAACATTGAATTCAATCTAATATAACCATTAGGCTTAACTCACATTTATGTACTAACTATTGAGTTTAATTCAAAACATTGAATATAATTATTAGTTGTGACACATCACATTTTAATGCATGATTCAGATTTAAAAATTTCTAAAAAAATTACAATGATATTGATATTATTATTACTGGGTGATTTAAAATATCTACATTTATATATTATACTTCAGACGAGATATAAAAAAATTATTTCAGAATTATAAGATACATTTATGGTAAAGTTTTTTTTATCTTAACTTTTATTAGTATTTTATAATATATTTATATATATTATTAATATTTTAGTTTTAAAAAACCGCGACATGGCGTGGGAATTGTACTAGTAATTACTTAATTCCAAATACTTTCCGCTGATGTGGCAGCCTCTCCGCAATTTTCTCCTTTTCGTTCAATCAAATTTTTTCTTTTTTTTTTCTTTTATTTTTCCCCTCTTCCCATCTTTTCAGATCTTGCTTAGGGTTCTGCCGCCGCAGTGCTGCCCCTTCCTTCATCTCCCGTTCTTATTCCACCAGACCCTTCCTTTGCGACTCAGCCCGCCTTATTCCACCAGACGCTTCCTTCATCTCCCGTTCTTTCTCCCTCTCTCTAATTACTAATTTTTTCTGCAATTTCATCCCATGATTCATCCTCCCCCAGCGGACCTTGCGCCGTCATCCTCCCCCAGCGGAATTGCAACTCCCACTCGGGCTCCAAGATCGTCACCATCGATGGCCACGCCGACGATTGGAGGCCGGTTGACAGCCTCGAATTCCCTGTCCTTCTTGGTGTTGATCCTCGACGATTGTAAGCCACATATCCCTTTGATCCCCTTGCCTCTGCCAGTTGACGCATCCTCTTCTCCTAATTCGAATTTCGATCCCCTTTCCTTTTCCGGTTCCCTTTTCTTCTTGGCCTTTCCGCTGATTTCGCTCACCGTCTTTGTCCAATCGCACACCGAATCGAGCGACTGGAAATCATCGAGGCTATGGAAATCGGCAATGCTATGGAAATCGTCGATGTTTGTCTATGGAAATCGCGAGGCTAATGACTACTCTCTGGCTTCATCAATGTCCTATAAATAAGGTTAGTCCCTATTTTCTTTGTCTTCCTTAATTCTTTTTCTAAAATTCAAGATCTGTGAATCTAATATTGATTTTGGATTTGTAAATCAGCCTCTCTATCTTTCTCATTTCAAGATCTTCCTTAATTTTGAGCACAAGTTGTTGATGAAATTGGAGGCGATGTTGCTCTCAGGTACCCACTGTCTATGTTTAAGATCTTCCTTAACATGTTCTTGATTCATGTTTCCTATAAGTTTAGGATCTTCTTTCTCCTGTCCTGTAATTAAGTTTAGCACCATTGATATGTTGTTGGTGGCAATACTCAAGCAAGCGAAACTCAATGTTACAGATCAGGGTGTTGTTTCCCTTTTCAATTATATGTTCATGAGTGTATGATTCTTGAAATTGAACTGAACCTCTGTTACATTGTCAAATTTGCTGCAGACTCCCTTAACAACTTAGTTTCTAGATGTTGATCATTTTTCTTCCCATGAATTTGTCATCCAATATTTTAACGTTGTGAAAGCTTAGTGTAAAGGCCCGCCTTTAAGCCCTTTCTCGCGTCCCAGGTCAGAACGGCGTGAACCGCCTTCAACCGAGCCAGATCGAGCCCAACGAGCGTTTTCCGGCGAAGCCCTTCGGATCTCGGTGAGAACTCGGATCTCCTCTCTTTTCTTGTTCGGTTTTGTCTTCTTCTTCTATTGTTCGGGTTGTCTGGGAGTGAACTTGAGGAGAGCGGAATGGGAGCTAGGTCGCCGGCGGAGCCCCGTCTTCCTCCCTCTCCTCCGTTTCTTTCCGTCGGAATGAACAGAGCTCTGTTCTGGGTACATGAGAGAGACGGTTCCTCCTTCTTTTCATTTTTGGGCTTGGGCCTAATTATAGTCCGGATCCGGATCCGGTTCCTCCCTTCTTTTCTGTGAATCGGGTTGGGCAGCTGGGTGTTGGGCTTCTTCCGGGTTATTCCTGTGGGCTATAGGTTGTGTTTCATGTGTTATTGTTATCATGTTATGATGAGTTATATAGTTATATGTCATGCTATTTTATGATTACATTTTTATTCCTGATTTAATGAAAGATATACTTTATGAAATTTTACATCTTATGAAAATTACCTTTTGGAAGGGATATTATTAAGATATGTATTTGTGATGCTTTAAGTATAAAATTTTAGGAATTTGAATTGAAATATGGGTTTTGATTTATAAATATGGTTGTGAAAATAGAATTATTTTGTGACTAAATGCCGGACCTTATTCTATAATGATTTCGAAATAAGACGCATGTCGGAATTATTTTAATGGTATAAATTTACAAGTTGACTAAAGATTTTATGTTTATAAGTGAGTTTTGGCCAATCATGATTTGAGAATTGTTTTGAATATGAGTTGACTTAATTTGGGATTTAAGAGTTTGGAAAATATGGTTGGTACGATTTTATCGATGGGTTTTCATTAGAAACGAAATGATTTTGGTTGATGTTGATCGTAGCGGAAAGGTTTTGGAAATGGTTTTACTATCGACTGGTTTTGAGGATGTTGAACACTTGAGTTTCGTTTGTATGAATGTTGGTCCGGTAGCTTATGGAAATGGCTTGATGATGGGTGTGTATTGGTTTGGACTTGCAATTGGGCCCTTGCTTGTGTTATATTGCTGTTCTGCATCTTCAGGTAAGTCTCTTCGGAGCTTACTCAGATTGAATAGAGTTATTCCCTGCTTTAGGTGCATGATATACTAGGTGCTTGCATTCATGATCAGCATGCCATGTAGTACCATGCTAGGTTGCATCGATCGTTGAGCATTCTATTTCTTTGTGCGTATGTAAACAGAACGGCCGTTATCTGTGATAGTCCTAGAAGTCTTTGCTAGGGTCATAGGGTAGCCCAGCCTCATCGGGTACCCTGAGTCAATCGAGTACTTCCTTATATTATGATATGCCTGCGGGCTTTATTGTGGAGCGGGTTAGGCATGCGTGCCCCCCGATTATGAATGAATGCATTCACGAGCTGGCCAGTCTCCGCCTGTCGGAAGGGGTGGAGGTAGGAGAGGGATATGCCACTTGGCATTGTCTTGGGCCCTTTACAGTATTTCTGCACAATATTATGAACTAGGAGCATGCTAGTGTGTTTGAATTTCGTACTGCATTAGAGCATCTTTATTAGGTATAGCGTATATGTGTGCTTATGGTTGGGATGCAGAGTTAAGTGGGCATTGATCTGATCCCGCTCCAAATCAATTTTTTTAGGAATTATTTATGTTCATCCTATCGGTGTTGTTTGCTTATTGCGCGGGTCATTTTGTCGGCAGAGAGTGAGCGCTGGAGTTATAGACTTCACCAGACTCTGATTATATTGTTTTGGATTTATACTTTTGACTTCGTTTTGACCCGGCTCCGCCGTGGCACTTGTATCTGTAGTTTACTTCCGCTTTACTTCCGTTTGAAATGGTTCCCGCGACATAGTCTTAGGACAGGTTAAGGGTACCCAACGGCCTTTCGAGGTTTCAAGGTTTGAAATCTCTCTTTCTACAAATCTTAAAATGAGTTTGAAACCTCGACCCGTACCTGGATTGCAAGATCCGAACAAGGGGTTTTATCCCTTGAAACGTAACCCAGAAATTATAATTCTGGGCCGTTACACTTAGCCCATGGTGAGATTTCTTCATTTCTTCCTTTCTAATGCATGTTGAACTGTTTATTTCTTGAATTAGCTTTAGAACACTATGAGGCTGCTCTCTGAATTAGAACCTGATTCAGATCATGTATGGAATTATTTAAACATACATGTCAGAACTCCCTTGAACTTGCAATAATGCCTTTGTGAAATACTACTTTTTTAAATTAAATTTCTACAAGCTTTGTTTATTATTAACCTATTGTCCATGTCAATACAAGTCAAATTTATGGTGTGTCGTTTATTCATATTAGATATGTTGAGTTTGTACGTGAACCCATTTTCCCTATAATCAAAGAATTCAAGGTTTATTTGAGAAGTGCAGTTCTGATCATGAGACCAGATATCAGGTGGACACATATGCATAGCTCCAACCCTTATGTAAGTTTACTATATTTTTTCGTTTCGGCTATATACACCGCAAATCCCCACGTCCTTAAGGACGTGCAAGTGGGGTGTACCTTTTTTTTTTTCCAAACCCGGACGTGCATTAGGGCACGTTCTTAAAGACGTGTTGCACGTCTTTAAGGACGTGCAAGCCCGTCCTTTAAAGACGAAAGAGGACGTGCCTCTTCGTCTTCATCGTGTTCTTCTTCGTCAGAGAGCGAGAGAGTGTCGGAGACGGAGCGAGAGAGAGAGAGAGCGACCGCGAGAGAGAGAGAGAGCAACCCAGAGAGAGAGAGCGACCCAGAGAGAGAGAGAGAGAGAGAGAGACCGATAGAGATGGAGACAGAGAGAGAGGGAGACCTCGAGGCGGAGGCGACGGCGATGGAGGTGGAGGCGGTGGTGGTGGAGCCGGTGGCTCCCGGTCTAGTGGTGCTGGCGACAATGGCGGCGGAGGAGGGTGGTGGTGGTGGGGCGGCGATGGAGGCGGAGCAGTGGCGGACGACGGTCTATTACCGCCGCGGAAGCGTCGGACCATTGAGGTGTCCCCGGTCCCGACTCCACCGGTATGTTATTTGAATTACTTTTTGTTTGATTTATTTTTAGAGTTTTAAAATATAATTAGATAGATAATATAGTTTTATAATAGAATTTTATAGAATATATGATTGATAATATATATTGTTTGATAGAATATAATTGAAACTATATTTTTTGATTTATTTATATATTATAATGTTTTTTATAGTATATAGTGTGATAGAAAAGAATATAGTTGTAATTTGATAGAATATAATAGATAGTGTGATAGAAAAGAATATTTGATAGAATATAATAGATAGTATATATTCAAATACATAGAAAATAATTACAAGTGAATAAAAGGTATTTAATTAACATTAAAATATATTTGAATATATTAAAATATATTCAAATACATAAAAATAAATGTATATTGAAAGAAAATAAAAAACATTAAAATATATTATAATACTTCAAAAGTATTTAATTAACCTTAAAATATATTTGAATATTTTAAAATATATTCAAATACATAAAAATAATTGTATATTGAAAGACAATAAAAAACATTAAAATAATTGTATATTGAGAGATTTAGAGCCTTGCGTGCCGAGTGCGGCCGTCCTTTACTATTTTCCTAGATTGTATTCCACAATTTTATTAAAATTATGAATGTAAACTAATATGCAAGTGCAACCCAAAAATATTACTGAAATAAATGTTATCATTGTGTAAGTGTTTCACTTTCCACGAAAACGCAAACAAATTTTCTCCACCCGGATTTAAGAAAATGTACTCGATTCTTTGGAGGGGCTTCAATGCTGTAATTTATGAACCAAGATCTTCCATCTTCGCCAAGATTAAGGTGAATCCCAATGTTTTCCTTTCCAAGGAAGTTGCTTCTTGCCATACTTTGTGGAACATACTGCAAGACATTTTTTTGACATATACTTCAAATCCACTAGCTAAACACTTCAATTTTATCATTAACATTACAAAACCGTCGGAAAACCTAAACCCTAACCCTAACCCTAACCCTAAACCCTAAACGCAAAACCCTAACTAGGGTTTGCACGTCCTTAAGGACGTGCTTGCACGTTGTGGACGTGCACAGTCCCAGACTTGCACGTCCTTAAGAACGTGCAAGCACGTCCCGTGCAAATCCTTAATCCGGATTTGCGGTGTATATAGTGACACCCTATTTTTTATAGGATTGGATTAGAATTTTCAGATGTCAAATCATTACAAGAGGCATTTCTGAATTTTCCCTTCTGATTTTTGTATCTTTGCTGAGTTGTCTCATATCGTGTTGTTGGTGTTGAGAATTAGAGTTAGGGCAACATTTTTTTATATCTCATTTCCCTTTCCCCTTTTTTATTAATTTTCCCCATTTCAGTTTTGAAACTTGCTTGCTCCAATTACATCATCTATTAGTTGTAAAGATACCTGCTATAAATGATATCTAATTGTGGTTTTGTGTGGCCTTAGATGTCAGTGTATATTTTCAAAGACTACACTTGCTTTCGTATTATTATTTATAAAAAAAATCTGTTAAACACTTTAGAGGGAAGAAAATCTTGCTCTAATAGTGTTTGCATTTAAATAGGTTCTCTTCCAAAATGATTCAGGTGCAACGTTACTTGCAAGGGTGATTGGGATCATCGATCCAATTAATCAGGGGCTGCTTGCTAAAGGACAAGATACATACAAGTATTTTACTAAGAATCACATGTTATATGAAATAAACCAGGTAGTTTATATATGTTTGTAAACAATTTCTTGAATTATCGATGTTTGATTTATATATATATATATATATATATATATATATATATATATATATATATATATATATATATATATATATATATATTTTAATCTCCTCACTTTTTTTCCATATTTCATGTTGATCGTGTTTACTAATCAACTATACTGCTGTTTATTTTTCCTTCTTCTGACTCTCTTCACAAAGTATATTTTTAATGTAATAGATTTTAAATTACGATACTTCAAAGGCAGGCATTTCAAATTAGGATTTAGTCTCTTATTTTGGTGTATCAAATTAGGATTTCCCTTTTTGATTTGTTATTATTAATTTTGTTACAAACCCACTTATGTATTTCAAAAATTTTCTTCAGCATCTACAATGTTGTTCTTCAAATCTGTTTATGAATTTTTGCTTTATTTTTGTTCTAAAATTCAACTTAACTCATTCAGTTTCCTTTATTATTTTCTATTAATACACTCTTTGTAAAGCTCTATGCAATGCTCCAAATATTAGGTGATTCCCTATAACAAGGTATGTTCAACTATTTCTTTATCTCCTCACTTTTTTTCCAGAAATTTCCTTTTGATCACAATGTTGAATTTTCACTTTTAATTGATGTTTTTTTAAGTCTCCATTAAGATTTTTTTATCTCATTTTTGTTCAGATTTCCTTTTGATCACAATATTGAATTTACCCTTTTAGTTGATGTTTTTTTTTGTCACCGTTAAGATTTTTTACCTCCTCAGTTCTTTTCCTTCTTCTGAATCCTTCACAAAGTATATTTTTTATGGAATAGATTTTACTAATTGTATATTGCATATCTTCCATATCTGGTAAATGGTTAATTAGCTACTCAATACAGTGGATTAATTTGTGTTGTGTTTATTCAATGACAATTCAACATGCAGTAACATTCTTTTAGGTTATCCTTCTGCTACTACAGTAGCTGAGGCAAATGTTTGTAGCTGAATTTCATTATTATTTCATTGCTTAAAATTAAAAGCTAAATGAACAATATGAAATAATGATGATAATTGACATTTTGTCTAATACTTTTCTTTGTAGTTTTGTTAAGTAATTTTTTTTCCTTCCAGGCACAACGTTTTGATCTTGAACGGAAGTTGAAGACTTCTGGTAAGGAGAAGGGAGATTATGATTTATGCTTTAAAGAATATTAGAAAAAAGGATCTTTGTTTAAGTGTTTGTGGTTATTCCTTTTTTTTTTCAAAAGGTATTTGGTCATTTTTGGAGAGGACTTCTGGCCCTTGGATATATTACTAATTTGTGAGATACATTAGTCATATTGTAATTAAGTGTTTGTTGTTATTCCTTATAATAATCTTAATTTAGAATGCTGCTTATGTGTCATCATCTCCTTAATCCTCTCATTTCCCCAATCATGTTTTTTACCCTTTTTAATTATTTATTTTCTTTAATTATTATTTGTACGCATTCTTCATTTTATCTCTTTAAACCAATCACATTGTTTTTTTTTATTTTTAACATATTTACTAAGTATTGGGTTTAATTCAAAACTTTAAATTAAATATAATATAACTATTAGCTTAACTCAACTTTATTTCGTTTAGCTCTTTAAATTAATTTTTTTTCCCTTTCATTTTTCTTCTTCTTCCCTTTAAACCAATCACATTTTTCCTTTTATTTTTAATATACTACTACTATTTACTAACTATTAAGTTTAATTCCAAACATTGAATTTAATATAATATAATGTTTACTATTAATCTACATGTAAATCTTTATATATAATAAATATCTAATCTATATATACTACTTAATATATAAGCCTTTCTGATGATGCGGTACAACCAAATCATTTGATTTTTATATATTGGTTATGACATATCACATTTAATCAAAGTAACAATGATATTATTATTATTATTATTATTTTTATTAAGTGATTTAAATATCTATACTTTCACATGAGATTTTTTTTGAAATAATTTTTTGAGATATTTATAAGATACATTTATGGTAAATATTTTTACGAATTTTATCTTAACTTTTATTAATATTTTATCATATTAATGTTTTATAATATTAAGATTGTACAAATATTTCTTTATATTTTGGAAACTATTCCATAATTAAAGTAAATAAACTCTAAAAATAATTTAAAATAAATTTAAAAAAATCAAATCTAAATGCCATATCTATCTTAAAACCGTGTTTTTTTTATCTTCGGAAATAAAATATCCCCGTAATAAAAACAACCATCAAATACTTATTTCTTTGGGGAAAAGTAAATATATTTTTGGAAGGTGTAATTAGATATACTGATAAATAGGTTTTGTTTTTGTTGCAATCAGCCTGAGCATTATATCTATAAATATATCATCCTTCATTAATTATTTAGAACCTCAATTTCTCTACACCCAAAAACCCATTCATCAACTCTCTTCAAAACCTCAGCCTTAATTCATATCCATCCATCCATCCATCCATCCATCCATTCAACCCTAATAATTTGATCGATCGATCAGCAATATGGAGCAACCACAACCACTTAATCGAGTCCTAGGCCCCTACATCATCTCGGTTCGCAACCTCGATCACTTCGAAGCCATTAGTGTTGGGTGCTGCACCCCTCTCGTACTCGACCTCCCTGACAGACGAGTCATCTTGCCATGCCGCCACAACCTGCAGCCCGGTGATTGGTTCAAGGATACCCTCCCCGAAACACTGAATGATTGGTTCTCCACCTTAGGAGGGTTGCACCAAGATTGCGTTGATCTTCTCGTTAATGAGATATCGACGGTTGTTATAAGCACTGCGCCGCTTATCACCTACGTTTCCGTTAGCTTGTCCCTGCAGGAGACTGCGCTTAGGGTTAAGCGTGCTACTGAAGAATCTATTGAAGCCCTAGAGATTGTCGGAGCTGCGGAGTTGGACGACTGTCGCGATAATTCGTGCGCGATTTGTTTCGAGAATTTGGACGCGGAGATGGCCGGAGGGATGGCAAGAATGCCGTGCGCGCATGTTTATCACAAAGATTGCGTTGTGGAGTGGCTGAGGACGAGTCATGTGTGTCCGCTTTGCCGATTCGAGATGCCTGTTATGGAAGCTTCTTCTTCAAGTTAATTCTTGAATTTGCTTAGTTAATTCTTTGCCGAGATCTTGAATTTGCTTAGTTAATTACTTGTATTGTTCGTTTTGATCCATAATTGAATGATTGATGTAAAACGTTATGCATATTATTATTTTATCGATCATTGGGTTATATCAAGCGTTGTACGTGTTTGGTTTAATTTGAATGCAATTAAATTAGATTCATGACAAATTATTCGATCGATCATTAAGTAGTTTCGTATATACTTTGGTATTGCAAATTTTAAAAAGTTGGATTTTCAACCGAAAAATCCAAACCGAAAACCTAAAAGGGTGCTTCTCCAAACCCCTTAATTGAGTACTGTCGGATCCGGAGACCTGTGTGTGCGTGTGTGTTCGGTAAGTGATGAATTCCTCGCTAGTAGGATTCATGTCAACTTAGCTAGAGGAAAGATATATGTACTCCCTCCGTTTCAAAATAAAAGTCGCTTGACTTTTTGCACGTGTTTTAATGAGGTAAAAACTCCATAAAATATTATTTTTTTAATCAATTTTTTTTTATAAATTGATTCTTAGTAGTAATAAGTATCAATTTATTGAAAAAAATTGATTAAAAAAATAATATCTTATAGAGTTTTTATCTTCTTAAAACACGTGAAAAAAGTCCAGCGATTTTTATTTTGAAACGGAGGGAGTATATTGTTGACTCATTGGCAAAGAGGTGAAGTCATTCGATTGTTGTCAATCAATCAATGTACGTATTTAATTGAGAGGGCTATATCTCCTTTACGTCATTTAGTCAAATAGAATCGGTACAATTCTCACAGCCATTACGCGTATTTTTTAATAATTAAAATCATATATAATAACACAACAAATTACTATCAAATGAAATAAAATATGTTTGATTTAATGTTTTGATTTGAACTTATTTATTAGAAAATGTAAAATATATTAAGGAATAAATTATATACTAATTTAGGGCTTGTTTGGTATGGATATTATTGGAAATCAGAAATCGGTAATCGAAATGGAATGAAGGATTTCAATTTTAGTGTTTGGTAGGCTCAAAATCGGTAATCGGAAGTAATGGGTCATTTCCAATTTGAGGGCTAATTTCATCCCTTCCAAAACGGTGGATAATCCTTCGTTCCCACAAACACAACCCTCACTTTCATGCTCTTTCATATCTTTGCAGGGGGCACCACCACCGTCTTCCTCTCTCTGGCTCCCTCCAACGCCGTCGTCGTTTGCTCTCCCCCATTCTAGATCTGAGATCCCTTTTGCGTTCGCCGTCCTCCCGACATCACCACAGTCCACCACCACCGCCCTAGCTCCCTCGCTGCCCCGTCCAAATATGCAGATGTTGCGCGCAGATCTGCCTTCATCATCGTCCTCCTCCTCTCTCTCTCTCCGACTAGATGGGTAGCATCATCGCCGCCGCCCAGTCCTCGTTCCAGTCAACCTTCAATGCCCAGTCCTCCCTCATCATGGTGGCATCACCGCGACCGTCTTCCAGTCCTCCTTCCTCGTTCTTGTCCTGTTGCACATCACCTTCCTCCCTCGTTAATTTTTGAAATTAACTTGTTAACCTTATAATTTGAGATGAACTTTTACAATTTTGAATTTGGGTAAATGGATTTGTACATTCTTTTAGGTTTTGATGTTTGAGAATTTCTCATTCCAACTTTGTACCAAACAACGTGCTTAAGAAATGACTAATTCCGATTTTTTATTCCGATTCCGATTCTGATTATCATAGTGAAACCAAACAGGGCCTTAATGTTTTAAATTGAGCTAATTGATTAGAAAATATTAAAAAATTAATTTGACTAGGAAGGCAGACCCGTGCTACGCCCGGGACATATTTTTTAAATCAAATATGTGTACTTTGTGAATAACGAAAGATTATTTAATGCAAAATCAAATTTGTAATGATTTATTTAGCCATTTCTTCCTAAAGACATATGTTCTCTGCCCATATTTTATGATTTCTCTAAAAACTGGTTGTGGCTTGAGTTTTAGATTTTCTTAGAGGTACGTGATTAATTTTTTCCGAGAGGCCAAATTTCGAATAGAAAACATTTTTTTTTTGTAGAGTGAGATATTAGATTTAGGGGTTTAGGGTTTTGTTTGTGAGGATTTGTTTGATGCACTTTCTAAAGGGTTTTAGGATTTTTTATTTGATATATCGCTCTAAAAAAGCTCTAACATATAGAATAAGATTATAAAGCGTAATAAGATATAATTAATACATATATAAATAAATATTTATCGAATTTTTTCTGACATTATTTTCTTTTGGGAGAAAATTGTTCCAAAATTAACCATTAAATGACATATAAGTCTCTATGCATCAGTTTTACTATTATATATATATATTAAGTATAAAATAAGATACAATTATATGGACTTATTACTTGAATGTATTTTGCATATTCACATTCTTCGTGTATTTGATTTTCAAATCAACAAAATTAAAACCAATTTATAAAGAGCAAATGATTTATTTGGACATAAAATATTAGAAAATCATATACACGAATCCGTATAATATTTGATAAACCTTATGCATGATGCACATGGTCCAGGATTAGTTATTACAGAGTACTATAATGAGATAGTTCAACACCCTTAAAGAATTCAATATCAAAGCAAATGGGAATAAAATTAAATACTGTAGTATAAGTTGAAGGGGCTATCAATAGTAAATGATGCATACTATTGTAAGAAACTTAAATTTCATTGTTATAATTACCCATCATCATTCATTATAAGGGTGTTACAAAATGTGGTTTGACAAAACTAAAAGATTACTTCATTTTCTTTTTTTTTTTTGATCCGTGGACCACTTCATTTTCTAACCTCCCTATAATTGATCATTTAAATAATTGAATTAATTGTTCATTTAATTTATAGGAAAAACTCACTCTTTCGAAACCTCACTTTAGTTTTAACATCTATCATATTTAAAAAGGTAAATTAATTTTGTATTTTTTTTCTTTTTTTTTAAAAAACTCTCACGTACTCTGGATCCTTTAATTGAATGCCCACTTTATGATACTCCGTATTGCTTATTTTCTGAAATCAAATAAAAATATAATTTTGCTATAAAAAAACAGGGCAATGCTTAATTAATTAAAGAACAATAGAGAAGATTTAAAAAATGGCTTATATTTTTAATTGAGATAAGTGTATGTATATATTATAATAGTTGAATCAAAATTTGAGAGATATTACCTGTGTTGGAGTGTGTATTGTGTGTCTTTATGCAGTGGTCATTGTTTCACAAAGCTTCGGCCTGCCCTTGTATTGTTTTGCTTGTATAATTAAGGATCACTCTAATGTTATTTGTGCACACTCGATGTGTATACCAAATGCTTAGATGAAGTGTAAGTGGACATTCCTTTAAAGGAAAACAAAGATCTCTCATGGTGAACACCATGGCTTTCCAATCATACACATACACAGCGTTGGTTGTAATTATATATGTATATAAATTTACAAAGAGAATACATACTCAAGGGGTAGGCCACCTCTCCAAATATGAACTGCCATCTGCCAACTCTTCGATGGGATAACTGGTGCCGTATTAAGATAGCGACGATCGTATAATTTCAAGCCCTTGTCATTCTTTCCCGAACTAATATGCAGAAGCAAATACCAAACAGAAAGAGAATACAAACATGCATGTTTGTGTGATTACCCCGGCCTATATATATATACGAAGGAGGAAGACCAAACGGGAGACAGTCTTACATTCAATAATATGACATTATGTTTGTGTTGAGGATTTGTATGAAACGGCTGCAAATTAAACGACTAATCAATTTGAATGACAGCAAATTAACTGGCTAATTTGTGAAGTAACGGCTGTAATATTGACAAAAAATTTAAAGATAATATTTTAAAGTTAGTTGAAAATAAATACTCCCTCCGTCCAAAAATACATGGACTTTTACTATTCATACATGCTTTTTTAGGAGCTAAAAAAATTAATAATAAATATAATAGTCTTTACCTTCTTAAAAAAGCGAATAAGTTTGTAATTATAAAAAAAATTAATAAAAAGGTTAATATTTTATATAGTTTTTACCTTCTTAAAAAAATGTGCGTGAATAGTAAAGACAATTTATTTTTGGACGGAGGTAGTAGTAACTTATAATGAAAAAATGCAAAATAACTTATAATGTTGTCCACATCTTTCCTTATACACCTTTATTTTATTTCCGTTTACAAAAATATGCATAAAAAATATGACAATTTAGGAGGAAATAAAAAAAATGCAAAATATAGTCAATGTGTGTAACTAAGAGGATTCGAACTCAAGACCTCATTCCTACCAAACAACTCAATAACCATTGAGCTATAAAGATGTTTATGATTTTTTGTGGAATTGAAACAAAAAATATAAAATATGTATAATTAAATAAATGGTCATTAAATAGGCCTTGAACACAACTTTTTATGTTTTATAGATTGGTTGAAAACCCTATAATTATGATGGTGATGAGACCTCATCAAAAATGCTTCTTTTTTAATAGTTAGATATAAAAGATAGATAGATATACATAGATTGTGGGTTTCTTTTGAATAAATGGTATAAATTAGAGATATTTTGTCCAATTTTCTTAAGCTTTTTTTTTTAAATTTACTCTGTATGAAATTTTGATTAAAAATAGTTTAATGTATACTTGTTTTGGGTGTCATTTGAAAGTTTGAGTTGGTTTTCCAAAATTTTTATTACGTGAAATACTTTTTTATATTTTTTTTGTTAATTTATTGTTTAAGTAAATTTTTATTACTATGAAACTTGTTTTAAATATATTATATTGGGTATTTGAACAAATATAAGTAGGGTGTTCTTTTAAAGTTGTTGGTAAAATAGACCAGTGATAGAGGGCAAGGCCTTCAAGGAAAAAAAATCTATTAACAAGATACGTACGAGTAAAAACATCTATTGACAAGATTAGTAAATTGCACCCGAAATCCATATATATTCACTGAAGAAAATATTTACAAAATAAACAGATACCTAAAAAAAAGCCCTACATATATAACGCTCAAACTATATCTAACTCACGCTTAACATATAGACACTCGTGCCCATAATCATACAATGAAAACCCTTCTATCCCAAATTCAACGCGCCCCGACGCGCCCCCTTTCTCTCCTAGCCGAGACTTTCAGCCGCCGCCATGGCACCCTATTGCCCTCCGTCCAGGCCAATTCGCACCAGCGCCCGCCTCCCCCCTCTTACTACCCATCCACCCTGGGTCGACCCATAGCCCTGCTTGTGGGTTCCGTGAGTGACGAAGCCTCTCACCACCAACTTCCTCCGTATGGAGCAAACCCTAACCCGGTTCACAATCGGGAGGCTCAGCCCTCTGATTGGACTCGGTTTGTCACTTCCGTTCCCACTTGCAGGCACTATTCGACCCGCTACCGGGCAATTATGAGATTGGAGGGGAGTGTGTGGTGGCCGGACGGCGCGGGTCACTTCCGTCTGTGGCGTGCTTGGCTAGTCTGTCGGTTGTCTTATCCACTGTTCTGCTTTCCGCTCTATGCCTCGCTTTGTGCCTCGTCTCTGATCTCTGTAAGTTTCTCTCTCTCTACTCATGAACAAACCCTGGGATCCTTTGCTTACCAGCAACTTGTCTTTTTAAACACCATCGCAAGGTGCTATTGGGCATATCGCCCTCCTTACTGCTTACAATCAGTTTTTATTTTCAATCACCTACTATTTCTGCTGTCGGTTTCTCTGTGCTTTTGTGCTTCAACGGAGCCTTCGAAATCCTTTTTGGATGCTTTACAAGATGCTCAGGGCCCCCCTCTCAATCAACCCCAAAACACTATATCTCAAACCCACTCTGCGGAGATCGCCGCTGATTCTCCTTCTTGCAAATTGGTTTTGGATGGTCGGCCTGCTCTCTGCTGCTATTTCTCCTCTGTTTGCAGGTGTGTTGCTAGGACTGTAGAGGTTAGGCTCTTTCGGTGCTGGTGGTTTCTGGTGACTCGCCCTTTGCTGCAGCTGCTTCTGATCGACTCGGCGTCTAGCGGCTGCTTCAGTGGTGTGTTACTTGTGTACAGCCTACGCAGGCTTCCTTCTTTAAACTCCAATTCTAATGGCTCACAAGCCCCTTATGAAGATATCCTTCAGTCAACTAAGACCCAAAAGGCAACAGCTACAATGTTAATTACTTGTTTTTATGTATATTCACTCAAACAAGCCAATATTGTAACCGCTTGTGCTGTATGTATGCAATACCAAGCCATGCTTTGCTCCCTCTTTGATGGTTTCATTTCTTATCTAACCCGGGTAAATTACAACTCCCTTAAATGCTTTCACAGGACTTACCTACTAAGACCTCAGATCACTGGTGTGGTTGGGATGTGCCTTACATGGCAATTACAATTGATTATTCGTGTGTCTGTTGCTCGTTACACTACAAAATATCAACATATTCAATCTCAAACCAATATGTCTAGCATTAACAAAGGCACATATACCCACCTATATCAAAAATTTGCAATTTCAATTGCATTTTCTCAAACCAATACGCTTTGCTTTAACCAAAGTCAAAAATTTGCAAGTTCAGTTGCAATTCTCAAACAATCACGAATTCAACAAGGTTTCCCATGAATATATGCTCTTGTAATTGTCGTGGCCTTAAAAGGCGTAATTTTTGGACAAATACAGAACTATTCTGTAGAAACAACTATATCAACGTCTTAGCTCTTTTAGAAACTAAAACTAATAAACCTCCGCCGGATTACTCGTGGAAGAAATGTGGTTTCTCGAACATCGCCTTCGACCCGGCCATTGGCTTCTCGGGTGGGATCTGTCTTCTTTGGAGGGATCTCCCACCTGACGAGGGTGTAATCACGCTCGTTTCAGTAAATCATAGATATATACATATCGACTACCATGATTGTAGCTTAAACAAAACGTTTTCTTTCATCATTGTCTATGCCCCTCCTAATTTTGCATCAAATGATTCTTTCTGGGAGTCTCTTACCCTGTATTCCTCCCATTTAGTCACCCCCTTCTGTATTCTGGGCGATCTCAACGAGATCGCCATCCCGGACGACAAGTTGGGAGGCATTATCCCGTCTCAAAGGAGGTACTTTAGGCTTCAAGAGCTCAAAAACAACCTTTTGCTTCAAGATGTCCCAACTCATGGGGGTAACTATACCTGGCAGAGAAAAAAGACTGGCTCACCAAACAACAGTTTTGCCAAACTAGACCGCCTGCTCGCTCAGAGTGAGGTCATTTCAGCCTACGACGGCCTACGGATTAAGATTCACCCCTTCACGTCCTCTGATCACGCTCCGATTTCCATTGACCTACGTTCACCGACGCGTCTCCATAAGAAACCCTTCCGTTTCGAATTAGCTTGGACGACCAAACCAGAGTTTAAGAATATTGTAAAACAAGCGTGGCGCGTTAACCCAACGGGTTCCAACCTGTTTAAATTGGTCAAAAAGACGACCTTACTTAAAAAAACTGGCTAAAAAATGGCACAAGCGTACTTTCAACAACATCCACAAACAGATCTACCAAACTGATGAAGAGATCCTACGCTTACAACAGATTCTAATTAAAGACCACAGACCGGACATTGCTATACGACACAACAGATTACAAAACAAAAGGGAAAGAATGCTCGACTTCCAAAGGCGATATTGGAGCCAAAGAGCCAAACTCAAACACGCAAAAGTAAATGAGACAAACTCAGCTTATTTCCACCGAATCGCCTCTGCAAGACGGGGGAAAAAAATTATAAAACATCTAATTTCGGAATCAGGATTGCATCTAACTGATCATAGTCTAATAAGAAACGAGTTCGCCTCATGCTTCTCGTCCCGCTTTAAGTCTTCTTATAACCATGACATTTCCTTCAGCAACGACCTTGATGTTATCGGTACTGAGATTTCGGAGGATGAGAATTCTTTCCTAACCTCTGCAGTTACAAATGGCGAGATAAAAAACGCCCTGTTCTCCATTAAAGCCGATAAGGCACCGGGTCCTGATGGTATGCCGGCGGGTTTCTACCAAACCTACTGGAACATTGTTGGTCCATCTGTCATAAAGGCGGTGAAGGCCTTTTTTCAATCGGGGAAAATGCTTCGTCAGATAAACCATACTTTCATTACCCTGATCCAAAAGATAGATAACCCTGAAACAGTCAATCATTTTAGACCAATCAGTCTATGCTCTACAGTTTACAAAATTATTTCAAAAATTCTCACAAACAGGTTATCAAAAGTTTTCGATAGACTAATCCACCCTCTGCAAAGTGCGTTCACGAAAGGCAGATCTATTCAGGATAACATTCTGATTGCACATGAAATTTTTCATTCATTTAGAATCTCCAAAGCTAAATGTGGCTACATGGCAATCAAACTAGACATGGAGAAGGCATATGACCGAATCGAGTGGCCATTCCTTTTCGCCGTTCTACAGAAGTTCGGTTTTGATGAGTTATTCATTATGTGGATCAAAGAATGTGTACAAACAGTTTCTTATTCTGTTCTTATAAATGACGAACCATCTTCGCCATTCATACCCTCTAGGGGTTTGAGACAGGGTGACCCTCTCTCTCCCTTCCTTTTTATCCTCACAGCAGAGGTGCTGGCTAGGACCCTTCATCGCCAGGCAGATGTCTCCAAGGATCTTGGTTTCTGTCTTGGGAGGGGGGGTGTTAGGGTCCCGTTTCTGGCTTTCGCAGATGATATTATGCTTTTCGGTAAAACCAACCAGACAACATGTAACGATCTATTGCACATAATCAGCCGTTTTTGTCTTATCTCGGGACAAAAAGTTAATTTGAACAAATCCATCTTCCAAGTTTCAGCTGCCACGACAGCATCAGCAGTGAATACTGTTTCTATGACTCTGGGAATCCCACAAACCAATAATCTTGAAAAGTACCTTGGGTGCCCGATCATCAACGGAAGGGTTAATCGCGATACCTTCGCGGACATTATACTTAAGGCTAAACAACAAATGTCCAAATGGAAAGCTTCATCTCTGTCAGCTGAGGGACGTAAGGTTCTCATTAAGTCCAACCTCAGTGCACAACCAATCTTCATTATGCAAGCATTCATGCTCCCCTCTTCGATTCTGCATGAACTAGATAAAGTCTACAGACAATTCTTTTGGAACAAAGGGCCAAATGCTACTCCTCTTGTTAGTTGGGACAAAATCTGCTCAGATACCTTGTCTAGTGGTTTGGGTATTTACAAAGCAGAGACTATGAACCTAGCACTACAAATGAAATTGTTATGGAAGATTATAGCGGAGCCTACCAATATCTGGGTTAGGGTCATTTCTGCAAAATACCTAAAAGGGGCTACGCTGTTGGATTATACTAAGAAAGGCAACACTTCGTGGCAATGATCCAAATTGGTAGCCATCGGGCATTTATTCAGACCGGGGCTTCGTTGGTCTATTGGGAATGGGCGTTCAGTTAAGTTCTAGACGGATAACTGGGCTCTCAACACCCCATTAACATATTCTGCTTTGGTACCAATCGAGGGTACGACGGCGAGTTGGTCTGTAGACCGCTTTATCACCAATGAGAATAAATGGGATATCGACGCCATTAACAATGGGTTACAGAGTTTGCTCACTCCAGCTATCATTAAGAATATCACGGATATCAAACTCCCAGATAACTTTTTTCCAGACAGGCTCTATTGGGGGCCTAGTAGGGATGGATGTTTCTTGACTAGCTCGGCCACATCTATCATCCCGCTACACGATGGGGACCCTCATTTCGATTGTCATTGGCTCTGGAAACTGGACATTCCTCATAAGATCAAACACTTCCTTTGGAAAATCGCTCGTGATGGTCTGCCAACGTCAGATCGCCTACAACGCTCTCATGTGGCGGTTCCGTCCGGTTGCTACTTCTGTGGCGGTTCAACGGAGTCTACCTACCATCTTATGCTACAATGCCCCATGACCATTGCACTTCTTGCGAATCTTCGCATTGCTTTCCCAAGTCCCATTGGCTTAGATATCAACACTAAACCTAACACAATCCTTAATCAAATTTATAATTTGGTTGGTAAGAAAGCTACTAACAAACTGGCTTTTGCTTGGTGGAGTCTCTGGTTCTTTAGAAACCAGCTGGTATTTCAACACACCACATCGACTTCTTGTCAGGCAATTGCGCTTTTCTGTAACTCTAGCCAGAGGACTTGGGCGGATCGCTTGGATAAAATAGATGACACTCACAATAGGATTTCTAATGTACCCTCAAGGGGGGCATTAACATCGGCTCTACTGTCTCCGAGATGTCAAGGAACCACTCTCAAGCATGGGAAACACCTCCAATAGGTCATCACAAGCTTAATTTCGACGGCTCTCACTTTTTGTCCGGGGAGGGTTCGTACGGCTTCGTCATTCGCGACCACCTAGGACAATTATGTTCGCTCGGATCGGGCATTTGTAATAATACATCAGCGGTGTATGCGGAAGCCTTAGGCCTTCATATGGGGGTTGCTAGGGCTAAGTTGTTGGGTATTCAAAATCTCTTAATAGAGGGAGACTGTTTGGTCGTTATAAAAGCTCTCCTGGGTGACTGGTCGTGCCCTTGGAATATCGAGCTGCTGATGGCTGATACGACTATAAATATTAAATTTATCGCTAATGTTGCTATTCGTCATGTTTTCAGGGATTCTAATGCGGTTGCTGACAGGATTGCGCGTCTGGCTTACTGCATCCCTGCCGATGATAGCTTGGCTACTGATCCAGAACTTCGGTTTCTCGTCCGCTCGGACGCTCTAGGAAAGAAGCCTGCTCGGCGGCGGATTTCCTAACTATTATCTTGCTTCCAAAAAAAAAAAAACATATAGACACTCGTAAAGAACACTAACCACCCAAAATTAATGGGGCAAAAGAGTAAAGGTTTGCGACTTGCGAGGGAACATATATTTGAATGATGGGCGATGGTACGTACGTGTGCCGTAGACTCGTAGTAAAGTTGATGATTCAGTGACGGGGTCAGGATTTTCTGAGAGGGGGGCACATCAGTAGCGAACTAGAATACAGAGAAACGAGTCATACAAGCCATAATATGTTCGATATTACAAAATAACGTACATAAAATGATACATGGTTCGCTACTACAAAGAGTTTATCATTTCTAATAGAAAAGTCTAAACTACGATACAGTTGAACTCAATGATAAACGGGGAAAATCCATTTTTCTAGTTTTCATACCTTGAAAATATTGCAGAATGACCTCATTAGCAATGCCCATGAACACTTCCTTTTCGATGTAGCAAACCAAACTATCAGTCAGAAAGTCATCCCCCATCTTGTTGCGCAAATATGTCTCCATCAGATTCATAGCAGAGAAAGCCCTTTCAACTGTAGTTGTTACCACTGGTAGCACTAAAACCAACTCAATAATACGATATACCAAGCGAAAAGCTTTGTGAATTCCTACCTCAACCATCTTCTTCGAAAGATCACCAATATCTTCTAAATTAGAAAATTTGGGATTTGCCCTCATTTCATAAACTCGTGCCTTCAATTCTTCTTTAATCTCCAATTGATCAGAAAGTGAGAAGCCTTGTGGATATAGTTTTGAAAGTCGATGTAGCTTTTCCATATCAAAGTTAGAGAATGAATCATTTGGATCAATGCAAGCCATACATGTGAGCAATTTTGTACTTGACTCGCTAAAACGACTCTCAAACTCTTGACCAATTTGATCTATTACCTACAATTACATTTACATATATATGTAGAATTCTATCAAATATCAATTCTATCGAAACAAATAAATTAACAAATTAATAGAAAAATTATCAATTAAAAAATTAGAGATGAATAAAAATTACCTGACAAAAAATCTCAACTCAAAATTGGTGGTGATTTGTTATAACATGTCCTACGCACCGAGAATGATGGAGATTTGGGACTTTGTCATCCATATTCAGAATGGGAATATCATGGTTAGCACAAAAATGGTTGACATCTTGTATGAGAGCATCTCATCCATCATTCCTCAATAGGTTTACGCAACCTTGGATCACTGTTAAACTCAAACTCAACTTCACAAGTATTTTCCGTTCGAGCACTTTCTTTTTCTCCTAACATCTTCAACAACCACATCATCGACTCTAGCCACATTGTCGGCTCTAACCGCATCAATTGTCTCCACATTAGCAACACTTTCATCAATCTCAACAGATTGATTTGGAGTGATAGAAGACCCAACATTTGGGTTCGATGGATTTTTCATTCGAATAACATATTTATCCATGTTCCTACACAAATAAAATACAATTGCACAAAAATAATTCAGTATTAATAAGATAATTTAGTTTAAAACACCCTGTACAGTGACAAAAATAATCTACTGCAAAAAACATAATCCGAATTCCTATCAAATTCCAACTAAATAATTCAACATTTGAACCTAGACCACTGATAGAAAAATCGAAATGGAGATTGGAATTTATGGAGAATCGACTGGGATTTGGTAATGGTACCTGAGTGGCTGGGAAAAGAGCCAAGGAGGATAGACATCATGCGGCGCGGCGACGGGAGGCGACGCGGCGACGGAAGGTGGCAACAAACAGAGGTGGCGACGGTCGACGGAGCTGGGCGCCTGAGCTTCTTCTTCTTGTCGACTCATCACTCCAGTCCTCGACGGACGACGATGCCTGGGCTGCTTGAGCGGGGTTGCACCAGGGCTCGCCGAAGTCGCGGGCGACGAGGGGAGGGAGCAGGCTGAGCAGCAGAGGTGGCACTAGTTGAGTCCAATGTCGATTGGGATTTGGGCGAATGGAGGCTGAAGGGAGCTTCCGACTGTGTCTGTGCGAAGGGCTTGTGTTTGATTTTTAGGATTTACATCAAAACGACTGTGTTTGTGCATTTGCATGCCGAGCATCAACCTGTGGATGGAGCCGTACGTGAGCCACCCTTCTGACGCAGAGGCTTGGAAGCATCTTGATCGTACATTTCCTGACTTTACATCAAAGGTACGTAATGTCTGAAGAGGTACGTAATGTGAGATTGATTAGCTTTATGCAGTTATATGGGTTTGCTCCTTTTCATCAGACTGGTAGAAAATACTTTGCATGGCCAGTGATTGTTACCCCATATAATCTGCCACCTAGTATGTGTATGCAATCTCCCTATTTGTTTTTAGTTGGCATCATTCGAGGTCCAGAGAATCCGAAGAGGCTAATAGACATTTGCTTACAACCTATAATCGATGAGCTACTAGTGTTATGGAATGAAGGTGTCTCGACATTTGACGCACATGCAAAGGAAAACTTCATATTGCATGCGGCTCTTATGTGGACCGTGAGTGACTTTCTTGCACTTGGGATGTTGGGTGGATGGAGTACACATGGAAATTTAGCATGTCCTCATTGCATGGAGCAAACAGGAGCCTTTTGACTACAGTATGGAAAAAAGGCTTCATGGTTTGATGAGCATAGACATTTTTTGCCAGAAGATCACCTCTTCAGGATGGATTGCACAAGCTTTTACAAAGGGAGGATTGAGACTAGAGGACCTCCTTCGTACTTATCTGGTCACCAGGTGTGGGAGCGTGTTAAGAATGTTCCAACTGTCATGGAGTCTCCTTTGAATTTACCAGATGGTTACGGTGATCGTAATTAAGTTCACAAAGCATAGTATTTTCTGGAGTCTTCCTTATTGGAAATATCTTCTGCTTCGTCACAACCTCGATGTCATGCATATTTAAAAGAGTGTATTTGAAAATGTGTTTAATACAGTGATGGATGTCAAGGATAAGACAAAGGATAACTTGAAAGCAAGGCACGATCTTCGACTATATTGTAATCGACCAGAGCTTGAAGTGGAAGATAATCATAAGGGTCCAAAACCCAAAGCATTGTACACCTTGAGTAGAGAGAAGCGAATAGAGTTGTTGAATTGGATGAAGAGTTTGAGGTTTCCAGATGGATATGTTTGTAATATTGGTCGGTGTGTGCATTCACAAGAGGGTAGGCTAATCGACATGAAGAGTCATGATTGTTATGTATTTATGCAAAGATCTATACCAATAGCTTTTAAGGAGCTTCTCCCAGTGGGAGTGTGGGGATAATTGACAGAGTTGAGCCTGTTCTTCCAATCCTTATGCTCGCCTACATTGGAGGAGGAACAAGTTAGGGTTTTAGAGCGTGATGCTCCCCTAGCTTATATTGTGTCAATTGGAGAGGATATTTCCACCCTCTTTTGTTGATAGCATGAAACATCTCATTGTGTACTTAAGATATGAGGCCAGATTGGCGGGTCATGTACAATATCGATGGATGTATCCATTTAAAAGAGACTTAGGCAAGTTGAAAAAAGAAAATGAGGAATCCAAAGCATGTAGAGACATCGATAGTTGAGGCATATTTGTTGGAAGAGATCACAAACTTCACTAAGCATCGATAGTTGAGGCATATTTGATGTTGACTATCCTCAAATTTCTATCTTCAACCATCCGGGTCGGCCTAGTGGAAAATCCAAGGTTTTATGGATGAGTGTCAATTGTTGTGTATAGATCACATGGTCAGCCCTTGCAAAATTCGGTATGGATTCCGAAATGGAGATCATATTTGATAGATCGCAAGTGGGCGGCGGAGACGGTCGCCAGAGTGCTCGCCAGATTTTCTGTTGAATAGCGTCCCAATAATTACCTGTGTTTTCCAACCTTCCAGGAGAAGATGTCGTCGTCGAGGTTTCATCGCCTTCAACCTTTTAGAAGCAACCTGAGGCGAAATCGTTCGGGAGAGCAAGGACCGATCGTTTCAATCATGCACAAATCTTCACCGCCACCATCACGACAAAGCTCGTCCGGAGCCGGCAATCTGAGGCCTTCTCCATGGATCTTGCTCTCACCTCGATCTCTCAGCCAATCAACCTAGCTTCTATTTGAATGGGAGTTGAGGGTGATGTGGAAAAGGGGATTGGAAGGAACGGGAGATCTGAGGAAGAAGAAGAGGATTGGGATAAAATATAAAGTAAGGGTAATATGGGATTTTCATAAAATATTTGGACATTTAACAAAATTGTAGGTTTAGGTGGACAATTAGCAAAACTAATACACCAAAGTGGACATTTCCCCAAATATTTTCTTTTATATATGATAGAACATAAACTGATTGGGCGGTAGTGACTAGTAGTAGTAGAGTTATCCCGCTTTGGTAGTAATGAAATGAATGTGTCGTTTATTTGTTGAAGCATTTTTTAAGAATGGAAAAAAATCCCTTTATAGCTCTAATGATAGAAGTGCCTACAATATCCCAATATTTCTTATAGAACTCGGCAGTAAAACCGTCAAGACCAAGGGATTTATTATTACCCAAACTAAACACTGCCGATTTTATTTCATTATTGGAAGGATTTTCAGCTGTAGTAATGGAGGGCTAGATTAGATTAAGCATTTCATTAAGTAGTCTTTCATCAGTTGACTCCTTTTTAAAATGTTTTTCGAAATTATTTTTAATTTCGTTTCTGACATTTTCTTCTTCAACTATCAAAGTGCCTTCGACAGTGAGAATGTTATGGATTTGTTTCATATGTCTTCGCCCTGAAGCCGCACGGTGGAAATAAAATGTGTTGGAATCAGACAACTTGAGGTGCTTTGTTTTTGCTCTTTGATTCCAAAATGTTTTCTAGAAGTGGAGAAGATTTTCCTTATTTCTGAGAAGGCAGTATTCTTTTCTATTGGTCCTATTTGGATTCACCCCAGGCCCGGACGATTGGATCTTAAGCAATTCATTTTCTTTTATTTTTAACATATATTTACTAATTATTGGGTTTAATTCAAAACATTGAATTAAATATAATATAACTATGAGCTTAACTCAATTTTATTTCGTTTAGCTCTTTAAATCAATATAATTTTTACTTTTATTTTTCTTCTTCTTCACTTTAAACCAATCACATTTTTCCTTTTATTTTTAATATACTACTATTTACTAACTATTAGGTTTAATTCAAAACATTGACTTTAATATAATCTAATGTTTACTATCAATCTACATGTAAAACTTTTTATATTATAAATATCTAATCTATATATATACTACTTAATATAGGGTGTTGCTATATACACCGCAAATCACAAGGTTAATATTGCACGTCCTTAAGGACGTGCAAGCCTTGTGTCTAATATTGCACGTCCTTAAGGACGTGCAAGCCTTTTAATCATGCACGTCCTTAAGGACGTGCATGATTTGCGGTGTATATAGCCGGAACGTTAATATATAAGCCTCTCTGATGATGCAGTACAACCAATATCATTTGATTTTTAGATATTTGTTATGGCACATCCCATTTAATCAAAGCAACAATGATATTATTATTATTTATTATTATTATTATTATTTTTACTAAGTGATTTAAATATCTATATTTGTGTATTATACTTCCACATGAGATTTTTTTGAAATAATTTTTTGAGATATTTATAAGATACATTTATGGTAAAGATTTTTACTAATTTTATCTTAACTTTTATTAATATTTTATCATATTATTTTTTTTTATAATATTAAGATTTTAGTTTAAAAAAATAGGGCATTGCGCTGAAATTGTACAAATATTTCTTTATATTTTGGAAACTATTCCATAATTAAAATAAATAAACGCTAAAAATAATTGAAAATAAATTTTAAAAAATCAAATCTAAATGCCATATCTATCTTAAAACCGTGTTTTTTTATTTTCAGAAATAAAATATCCCCGTAATAAAAACAACCATCAAATACTTATTTCTTCTTTACTCGAGAAATGAAGACCCCCCAGAATTATAATTTCTGGGTTACGTTTCAAGGGATAAAACCCCTTGTTCGGATCTTGCAATCCAGGTACGGGTCGAGGTTTCAAACTCGTTTTAAGATTTGTAGAAAGAGGGATTTCAAACCCTAAAACCTCGAAGGGCCGTTGGGTACCCTTAACCTGTCCTAAGACTATGTCGCGGAAACCATTTCAAACAGAAGTAAAGCGGAAGTAAAGTACATGTACAAGTGCCACGGCGGAGCCGGGTCAAAACGGAGTCAAAAGTATAAATCCAAAACAATATAATCAGAGTCTGGTGAAGTCTATAACTCCAGCGCTCACTCTCCGCCGACAAAATGACCCGCACAATAAGCAACCAGCACCGATAGGATGAACATAAATAATTCCTAAAAAAATTGATTTGGGGCGGGATCAGATCGATGCCCACTTAACTCTGCATCCCAACCATAAGCACACATATACGCTATACCTAATAAAGGTGCTCTAATGCAGTACGAAATTCAAACACACTAGCATGCTCCTAGTTCATAATAATGTGCAGAAATACTGTAAAGGGCCCAAGACAATGCCAAGTGGCATATCCCTCTCCTACCTCCACCCCTTCCGACAGGCGGAGACTGGCCAGCTCGTGAATGCATTCATTCATAATCGGGGGGCACGCATGCCTAACCCGCTCCACAATAAAGCCCGCAGGCATATCATAATATAAGGAAGTACTCGATTGACTCAGGGTACCCGATGAGGCTGGGCTACCCTATGACCCTAGTAAAGACTTCTAGGACTATCACAGATAACGGCCGTTCTGTTTACATACGCACAAAGAAATAGAATGCTCAACGATCGATGCAACCTAGCATGGTATTACATGGCATGCTGATCATGAATGCAAGCACCTAGTATATCATGCACCTAAAGCAGGGAATAACTCTATTCAATCTGAGTAAGCTCCGAAGAGACTTACCTGGAGATGCAGAACAGCAAGATTACACAAACAAGGGCCCAAATGCAAGTCCAAAGCAATCCAAAAGCAATACACACCTATCATCAAGTCATTTCCATAAGCTATCGGGCTAACATTCATATACACAGAACCCAAGTTCCCAACATTCTCAAAACCAATCGATAGTAAAACCATTTTCCAAAACATATCCGATACGATCAACATCAACCAAAATCATTCACTCCCGATCAACCTCATTGATAAAATCGTATCAACCATATTTTCCAAACTTTTAAATCTCAAATTAAGTCAACTCATTTTCAAAACAATTTCTCAAATCCTCTCTGGTCAAAATCCATTAATAGAATATTATCCTTTAAATCCACTTACTATTATTATTTTATCAAACAACTCCGACAAGGTTAGATCATTTCCTAAAATCCTCTTCTTAACTTCTATTAAATTCTTTTCCATTCATCAAATCAATTTCCAACCTTGAAAACCTTTTTTCCAATTCTCTTTCAAATCCAAGTCCAAATAATATTTTTTAAATCCCTTTATATTTTAAGATCCGTAATTTAATAATATATATATAATCCAATTAGTTAATAATTTAACAATTTCCGAAAACTACCCGAAATCAAGTATTATATTTAATACACATTTTATAAACACAATCCAAGACAAAATTAGGCCCAAAGGAAGGAATAGGCCCCAATCCGGAATGAAAGGCCCAACCCGAGAGCCCAATCCGAAATGAAAACCGGATCCAACAAGCCCAAACCCAGATCTGAAATAAATGAACCGAAAATAGCCCCAACCCGGCCGGTTCCCAGGAAAAAGAAAAAAAGGATGAGCCTGGTTCGCTTGAACCCTTCCTCCCCAATCAAGACGACAGAGCTCTGGACAGCGAAATCGGAAAACGGAAGAGAAGGAAGAGGGAACCCAGATTCCGGCGACCCTTTCCGACTCAAAATCGCCCCCATCCCAACTGACTGGGAGTTCCGACCACACCCATACAAACAACACGGCAAGGGAGGAGAAGAAGAAGAGAGGGATTACCGAGTCGCGGCGCGATTCTCCGACGCCGGGGGTGCTCCGACTGCGACTCCGGCTGCAATGGCGACGGGGAAGGCTTGCTCCGGACCTAGAACGACAAGAAAGGACGTAAAGGCGCGCCTTTACACTGATTTACGCTAAGAATCGAAGAATCGAAGGTTATCGTACAAATTTCAGAAATTAGGGAAAGAGGAGGAAGAGGATGGCGCAGCGGCGTCGGTGCTCCGGGAGGTGGTGCTGCTGCTTCTGGGCGGCTCGAGGGGAAGGCGCTGGAGATGCCTCTGCTTCTCAGGGTTGAAGAAGGAGGAAACGGAGCTCGGCCTTGGCTCGTGCTGAGAGGAGAGAGGAGGAGTTTGAGTACGGGGTTCGGTTTCTTCGTCGGGAAACAGAGCCACAGAGGAAGACTCCCGGGAGGCTGGTGGTGGCTGACGGCGAGGGAGGGGGTGGTGAGGTGGAGGTGACGGTGGTATGAGATGGTGGGGAAAGGAGATGGCTCTCGGTGGTGGTTGTGCCGAAGAACAAAGGAGGAGGAAGGGAGCTGCTTGGTTTTGGCGTGGGATCTGCTCCTCACGGCAACAAGGGGGAGAGGTGTGAGCTTAGGGTGTGTTTGTTTCTTTGTGTTTGTGTGGGTAAAATGTGTGGTCAAAGATCTGATTTTTTTTTAATGGAGGATTTGTTGTTTGTTTTCCATTAGAGTTGGGAGGGAGTGAAAGGAGAGATAGAATTTTACCCAAATGAGAGGGATGACATGGAATGGATAAGAATGGGAGAAGGTGACGGAATTGGGGTCCCGAGTCGGGAATGTGAATTTCCGACATTTGATATTTTAAATCCCGCTCTCTCGATTGATTAAATATTTAATATTGAATATGATATCGCTGACGGCATGAATTTTCGAATCCCGGACGAAATAAAAGACGGATTCGATCTTTAAAATTAAAATTTGGGCCGGAATTCACTTTAAATTCATTTTTAAATTCTCTTTTTCCAAAAATTAATATTTGAAAATCCGGTCCTTTACATCATCCACCTCTAAAAACAAGTCTCGTCCCCGAGACTAAAATATACAAGTAGGGGATGAAGTTTGAAATTGATGAGTCCAAGGACCGTGTCCAAGGATCTTGTAATCGTCTCGGTTGCGTCTTCCGGGATTCTTACAACATTCTAGTCACGGTCGTGACATCTCCAATTGGCCTTGACAAGTATGCGATAAGCGCCCCTATCACATACTCGCTTCGACTTTTCGGAAGTATCACAACTCTAAAAGTTCTACAATGTCATCACTAGGTCTTAGCAAGTACCCTACAAGTGCTCTAATAGAATGCTTGTATCCACTTCGTGAAGTATCATAGAGTTGCCCGGGTTTAAAAAGTTTCTAAAGAGATTCCGCAATTGGAAAAGATTGGTCTCAATATCGTGGAAATTATCGGTAACGTTCATTCTTTTACAACCCAAGTTGGTCCTTTTTCAAAACCGTTCAAAATCTTCAAATCTAACGTTTACCCAAGCAATCTTACACCAAAACAAGTCAAATCCTTTCAATCAAAATCTCTTCGAAACCCTCCAAAACCAAATCTGTTTCACGCATAGCAATCAATCAAATTCAGAAGCTCGGAGGTGGAATCATCCACCTCTAAGGGCTAATCCCATATTCTCTTCCTAGTTTCCAGAATCAAAACAAGCTATCAGTCTCAATTCAAGCAAGCTTCACAAGCTATAAGAAATGCATAACCAAATAACCAACCAATCTCCAATCAGTACATCATATGACAAGTCCCAAACATATGCCAACACAGTGTCACAAGGTCACATCAACATCTCTACATCCTACTACGGGTCCCAATACATAACTCAACCACATAACAAAATCATAATAAATGTCTCGACATCACACCAGAAGTCATAAAAGTATCACCTCATCATAGAGTCAACGAAACAAAACTCATTGTCAACACATCAACACCACAAAATCATGCCATTAAGATTCAGCAAAAGGGGAGATCAAGCAGCACATCAATCGGCGAATGTCAGCATACTCACCAGACATCATTATCTCATATATATAAATCATATTCATTTTGAAAGCCATATTCGTGATGTAACATATCCTTAAGCATGCTTGCTAAACATATAATACAACATCATGTTTACTACCACATAATATAACATCATGCTTTCACCCCATAACATAAGATCACACTTTCACATAATAACACATCATTATCTCGTATCTCATATCACAACACATCCTAACATGCTCCTAAAACAACATAGCAGAGCAGCAATATATCATGATAACATTTGTCACTACCAACTAGATTTCAGTATTGCATAACAACATGTAATATCATTCCCTATCAGATGCATCATAGTTATTATCTAACGTCATGCCAACAAATAAATCACATCATCAAGAAAATCCTCACATCACACCAGTCAAAATAAAACAGAATCCCCACTCGCCCATCTCCACTCTCAAGCCAAGACTAATCCTTTTCTAGACCGACAACGTCATCTCAGAAAAATTTCCCAAAGAAATCTCAATTCATCCCGATGCTCAAATCTCGCCCCTCCTTCTGCTAAGCACTACCACACCATCCACCTCTAAGAATCCAACTCCCATCTCTAACTTCACACCCAAGTACCCTCTAATACCATGTCCTCAATATTCACGAGTCATTCCTTACACTCTCCGCACTACCCAAAGCATTACCAACATCACCTAGAAGCTCATTAGAACCACCAACACTGCCTACTATAAATTCCAAAGCTCACTCAGTCTTACCTAGGCCAACTTCCTTCCCTCGTGACTCACCTCCTAATACCATCGATCATCCCAACCGCCCAAAATTCTTTCACCATTCTCCAACCACGCTACCAAATGACCTCACTCACAGATTTGAGGAATAAGCAATCATGAAAATCATCAAACATAAGGTCTACATCATATCCACTAGCATTTATAAACATAACCTCATGGATTCATCAAGTCTCAGTTTACCATCATGCTCTATAATCAATGCAAACATCATATACGAACATAATGAAATCAAGCTAACATGTTGCATTATAACCTTATCCGATACAATTCATGCTTCTTAACATATATAGTTCACATTTTACGGGCAAAGGAATTCAAATCTTGCTTAGCAACTTAGAGTAGCAACACGTCAAGACATCATGGTACATGAGATCTATAAGTCATCACATCATATCATCATAGACGACAGACAATCAGGCAATAGTCATCATCAAGTCAGCACATCAACACGTAAATCTCATCGTTAGGTCAGTGCAATATCGTCGTCAACAAATTCAAAAGGGTTAGCAATTCGAATGAAGAACACCTCCGCTTGCAGGTCATATCATACTTAGTAACTGTAATTCTCGATGCGCTTGTTCCGTTGACATCATTGATCCTGAGGCCCGTGGGTTATGGGCCCACGCTTCCGCCACACAGCTCTATTGCTATCCACTTTTCATCCCCTCTTCCATGCGTCGCTCGTCCGATGTATCGCGTAGGGGTTCAAGTCAGTGGAGATAGGGGAGTGACAAGAGAAGACAACCCAAAGTCCCTCTCGGAACCAACCACAGACCAATACTAAGACGACAACTAGAGACAAAACTCCGGCCCGAGAATAGCAACGACACCCTTATGAAAGTCTATTAGGTTGCAATTGTGACAATCAGACACAAATTCATCATGGGGCATATTAATCATATTAGTCCACACTAACATGTACCTATCTCAAGAGAACGATATGCATATTCATTCCAAAAGACACAATCAAGTCCTACACTGATGCATGTGAGACAAGCTAGCAGTCTATTATTTCGTGGAACCAGATATGCCTAGCAACTCCAAGCAGGATATGTGAAACCAGTAATTATCATACAAGATTCGAAGTCGTGCGGGATTTAATGAAGATAACAGGCATCATGGGTATGAACAAACGTACAAGAATGGTACATGCAGCACAAGATGAGGTCAAATATAGCATGACAATGTACATCATAACGATCAAACTAAGCACCATACGAAAATACATAAGGCGGCATAGTAATCATACAATGAGATTCACTTAGGAAGCATAGGTCCTATACGATGCTAGCGATACATGACAAGGCATGAGCATAGACAAGAGTGATTAAATGAGTTCAATATGATGTACGTGAAAGCAAAAGGATCACCACAGAGTAAACAAGATAACATCACGACGATAGGTTATAATCGTGCCAAGAACGAACCATCATAGAGCATGTATAGGGTACAATAGCCATCACATCATACAACAAGTACAACACGGGATCATTTAGCGAATTATATTGGGAATCATAAGCCCTACAGAATACTACTGGCACATATCGAACATGAATACAATTAAGATAATGCGATTAGATTCATCATAACATTCAGGTGTCATACGTGTGCGAAATCATAATATAATGTGGTGTGTGATCATGCGAGGTGCCAAATCATACATTCATGCAGCACAAGAGGCTATCCTAGATTAATAGGGGAACACTACCGAGCGATAACAGGTAAGCATATAGGGTTCACCATCACGGAAAGCAAGTCAATTATCGAATTCAACATTAATCTAACCAGGATGAACACAATCTTTTAAGATATCAGCAGGAGGAGAGTGTCACAGTATCAGGGACCTATCTCGAGAGAGAATCATCAGTAATACAGACATGGTATAAATCCGCACACATCATCACCAAGGATCCTACATGATGCTAATAACATAACATGACAATTGATACATACATGCACTTGATTGACTAACACAACGATGTGTAAGAAATCACGTTAGCATGGTCTATCGATGTATAAGCATGAGAGGAATCTAGCAATGCATTTACCCAAATATCGCTTCAAATAGCAGGATCACAATCAAAACTACTAATTTAGCCAACAAGCCATGGGTACATCAACCATTCATGCTGAGGAGATCATCCTATGACATTCATACAAAGGCAGTTCATCACACTACCATGGACCTAATCCGGGAGGAAGCAATAGTCACATAGGCTCATATCATGTCATTCATGCTTCTAATAAATCAGTAGTACGATCATTATAACAGTTCAGTTAAAATGCAAAGACGACACGTAATCATGATAAGAAGCGAGATGCAATAGGAGACCTAAGCAGTGTGATCAACATGGATAAATAAGGCCATACAACCATGAATTTTACCTTAAAGGTCATCATCATAACATCTATTGGGAACTACGTATCATATAGGGCATGTTGACATCGAGTTGTAACACTTATCAAGTAGGAAACTTGCTTCATCAAGATAACAAAATTTAACGATCACACTATCATGAACCTACTAAAGAAAAATCATGCTGATTCATTTCATGCAGCTAACACTTCCATTCAATCCTACGATCAATAGGCCAAGTAAACATGCTATAACAACATATAATCATGGTAGAAGCCAAGACATAACACAAGACCTAAGCAATGTAACCAATCATAGATGCAACAACATGAGTAGCTTTTTAACAATGATCATTCGCAGGGTACATGCCAAAGATTACATAATTATGTCATGCAATTCAGGGAGAGTCACAATTACAACCGGACAGGGATCCCTAAGGGCAACCATTGACTTTTCCCAACCGACTCATCACCCCTCTTTCCCGTGGGACTCCGGTACGAATCTTCATGGCAAGAAGACACTGGTTGGTTATAATAAGAATAAGGAAGGACAGCCCCATAAACACCTCACTTCTAACTCAAGTGACGTCAAGAACTTCCAACACTCACTCAGACAACTTAACATCCAATCATAATTCCCGACACAATGTGTTTACCAACCCAAATTTCCCGGGGAAGACACTGGCATCCAAGAAAAGCTAGATAGACCCGTCAATGGGTTAACAATCATAGTGGAAGGGGTTGTTTTACACAAGCTGGGTTTGACAATGTAGAAATAAAGGCACTCCCGCTATCTCGTTTGCACAGGTCAGTCAATACACAACTCATTGTTAGGCATACCAAATCAGATCTCTAACATAGCAAGCACTCAGCACCGAATCAGTTAATAACACTCATAATGATCTCATTCGATTCTCCCAACCCATCTGTAAAGAACAAGCTGATATTTCGTCTACCGTTCCCAACTACACCCAATAGGGGTGATCTAGCGCCTTTACTACCCACTCGTATCCTCGTTTAGTCGGTTTTTATCTTTTATTACAAGTCGAGTTCATTACTTAGTCCAATTTAGGTTAGACATCTTAAGTTCATTTTGCCCTTTCAAAACACTTCCAAATCCTTTAACATTCATGGGCGGTTTTCCAAAACATACACTCGACCCTTGCGTACCCGAATTGCACAACCTCAGCTCTGATACCATCTTTGTAACGGCCCAGAATTATAATTTCTGGGTTACGTTTCAAGGGATAAAACCCCTTGTTCGGATCTTGCAATCCAGGTACGGGTCGAGGTTTCAAACTCGTTTTAAGATTTGTAGAAAGAGGGATTTCAAACCCTAAAACCTCGAAGGGTCGTTGGGTACCCTTAACCTGTCCTAAGACTATGTCGCGGAAACCATTTCAAACGGAAGTAAAGCGGAAGTAAAGTACAGGTACAAGTGCCACGGCGGAGCCGGGTCAAAACGGAGTCAAAAGTATAAATCCAAAACAATATAATCAGAGTCTGGTGAAGTCTATAACTCCAGCGCTCACTCTCCGCCGACAAAATGACCCGCACAATAAGCAACCAGCACCAATAGGATGAACATAAATAATTCCTAAAAAAATTGATTTGGGGCGGGATCAGATCGATGCCCACTTAACTCTGCATCCCAACCATAAGCACACATATACGCTATACCTAATAAAGGTGCTCTAATGCAGTACGAAATTCAAACACACTAGCATGCTCCTAGTTCATAATAATGTGCAGAAATACTGTAAAGGGCCCAAGACAATGCCAAGTGGCATATCCCTCTCCTACCTCCACCCCTTCCGACAGGCGGAGACTGGCCAACTCGTGAATGCATTCATTCATAATCGGGGGGCACGCATGCCTAACCCGCTCCACAATAAAGCCCGCAGGCATATCATAATATAAGGAAGTACTCGATTGACTCAGGGTACCCGATGAGGCTGGGCTACCCTATGACCCTAGTAAAGACTTCTAGGACTATCACAGATAACGGCCGTTCTGTTTACATACGCACAAAGAAATAGAATGCTCAACGATCGATGCAACCTAGCATGGTATTACATGGCATGCTGATCATGAATGCAAGCACCTAGTATATCATGCACCTAAAGCAGGGAATAGCTCTATTCAATCTGAGTAAGCTCCGAAGAGACTTACCTGGAGATGCAGAACAACAAGATTACACAAACAAGGGCCCAAATGCAAGTCCAAAGCAATCCAAAAGCAATACACACCTATCATCAAGTCATTTCCATAAGCTATCGGGCTAACATTCATATACACAGAACCCAAGTTCCCAACATTCTCAAAACCAATCGATAGTAAACCCATTTTCCAAAACATATCCGATACGATCAACATCAACCAAAATCATTCACTCCCGATCAACCTCATTGATAAAATCGTATCAACCATATTTTCCAAACTTTTAAATCTCAAATTAAGTCAACTCATTTTCAAAACAATTTCTCAAATCCTCTCTGCTCAAAATCCATTAATAGAATATTATCCTTTAAATCCACTTACTATTATTATTTTATCAAACAACTCCGACAAGGTTAGATCATTTCCTAAAATCCTCTTCTTAACTTCTATTAAATTCTTTTCCATTCATCAAATCAATTTCCAACCTTGAAAACCTTTTTTCCAATTCTCTTTCAAATCCAAGTCCAAATAATATTTTTTAAATCCCTTTATATTTTAAGATCCGTAATTTAATAATATAAATATAATCCAATTAGTTAATAATTTAACAATTTCCGAAAACTACCCGAAATCAAGTATTATATTTAATACACATTTTATAAACACAATCCAAGACAAAATTAGGCCCAAAGGAAGGAATAGGCCCCAATCCGGAATGAAAGGCCCAACCCGAGAGCCCAATCCGAAATGAAAACCGGATCCAACAAGCCCAAACCCAGATCTGAAATAAATGAACGGAAAATAGCCCCAACCCGGCCGGTTCCCAGGAAAAAGAAAAAAAGGATGAGCCCGGTTCGCTTGAACCCTTCCTCCCCAATCAAGACGACAGAGCTCTGGACAGCGAAATCGGAAAACGGAAGAGAAGGAAGAGGGAACCCAGATTCCGGCGACCCTTTCCGACTCAAAATCGCCCCCATCTCGACTGACTGGGAGTTCCGACCACACCCATACAAACAACACGGCAAGGGAGGAGAAGAAGAAGAGAGGGATTACCGAGTCGCGACGCGATTCTCCGACACCGGGGGTGCTCCGACTGCGACTCCGGCTGCAATGGCGACGGGGAAGGCTTGCTCCGGACCTAGAACGACGAGAAACGACGTAAAGGCGCGCCTTTACACTGATTTACGCTAAGAATCGAAGAATCGAAGGTTACCGTACAAATTTCAGAAATTAGGGAAAGAGGAGGAAGAGGATGGCGCAGCGGCGTCGGTGCTCTGGGCGGCTCGAGGGGAAGGCGCTGGAGATGCCTCTGCTGCTCAGGGTTGAAGAAGGAGGAAACGGAGCTCGGCCTTGGCTCGTGCTGAGAGGAGAGAGGAGGAGTTTGAGTACGGGGTTCGGTTTCTTCGTCGGGAAACAGAGCCACAGAGGAAGACTCCCGGGAGGCTGGTGGTGGCTGACGGCGAGGGAGGGGGTGGTGAGGTGGAGGTGACGGTGGTATGAGATGGTAGGGAAAGGAGATGGCTCTCGGTGGTGGTTGTGCCGAAGAACAAAGGAGGAGGAAGGGAGCTGCTTGGTTTTGGCGTGGGATCTGCTCCTCACGGCAACAAGGGGGAGAGGTGTGAGCTTAGGGTGTATTTGTTTCTTTGTGTTTGTGTGGGTAAAAATGTGTGGTCAATGATCTGATTTTTTTTTAATGGAGGATTTGTTGTTTGTTTTCCATTAGAGTTGGGAGGGAGTGAAAGGAGAGATAAAATTTTACCCAGATGAGAGGGATGACATGGAATGGATAAGAATGGGAGAAGGTGACGGAATTGGGGTCCCGAGTCGGGAATGTGAATTTCCGACATTTGATATTTTAAATCCCGCTCTCTCGATTGATTAAATATTTAATATTGAATATGATATCGCTGACGGCATGAATTTTCGAATCCCGGACGAAATAAAAGACGGATTCGGTCTTTAAAATTAAAATTTGGGCCGGAATTCACTTTAAATTCATTTTTAAATTCTCTTTTTCCAAAAATTAATATTTGAAAATCCGGGCCTTTACAGTACCACTGATGGATTGCTCCTAGAAGACAAATATGTGAGATTTCATACCGTTCAACATAGAACAATTCTAAAAGGGGAAAATGATTCATATTCCTCATTCATTTGAGCAATTGTGTACATTTTAACAGGGTAATGGTTGTCCTTACCTTGGGACTCTTGACTATTGAAGAACTTAATAACTTAATGATGGTTGTTGGGACTCTTGTTGAAAGTTGTGAAAGTAGGCAAGTTGGATTCTTCAACGAACTTGTCAAGAGTAACCACATGGAAATCCTGCAATCAAAGAAGGTAATGCTTATATAACAAAAGGCAACAAGTTTGAGGGAAAATAAGCCCAGCTGAACGTTTATGATGGGTAAGCACTAAATAGATATGTTGAAGCATGACACAACCCAACCCGATCTGTGAATTTTAAGGTTAAGATTAGCCCATAAAAAAAAGATCAAAACTTGAAATCTTAGTATCAAATAACCTGTACCATAAATGATATTCATTTATAATGGTCAAAACTTGAAATCTCAGTAGATGTGTATTGAGAAGAAAAGCAATCATAATGCATTGTTTTAAGTTGTCCCATAAAAAGAATGAGACATAAAAATCTAATCAGTTAGAAGACAAACATCACGAAAGACATTGAAAAAAGTGCAATTATTTGTATAGAGAATAATCAAATCATCCAAAAGAAGTAGCAGCAAAAAACATACCTTTGAAGGATTTGGATCTAAAATATTCGTTGTCATTTTCTTGCACTTGTTGAGAGCCATGTTGGGCAAGTGAAGTTCGCCTTGTGTATTTGCAACCAGTTTTCAGTGATATTGAAGGTTTTACCAAAACAAAACAAACATAGTTAACTAAAATCTAACATTCAATAAATAGATTTAAGTCATAAAGGCATAAAAATAGATATGACAATTAACCTAATTCATAATCCACAACTGCAGAAACTGAAATAGCTCCATTTTGAAGGAGAGATATTCATCTTTAAATTTTAAGAATTAAAGCATAAATTACGTAGAAAGAATCAAAAGAGAAGATGGAAGATATTGATTGGGAGACAAATCCAGCAAATCTTGCAGCTTCAAGAATAAATCCATTCATTATGAAAGTACCTTTAGAGTATCACAAGTTTCTTCATATTCAAAACAAAGTTAGAAGGAAAAGACTTTTAACTTGTAATAATAACTGAAATAGTTTATTTATAATAAAAGCATCAGTGTCAGCAGAGCTGCTACATAAGAGCAGAAGAACTAAAATTAGCAAGGCAGCAATCCAAACCATACATCCATGCCTTTGCATATACAATCCCCACTTGCAATGCAATATTTCGTAACATGACACTCTCACACACAACAAGAAGAAAGGTACCTATTGGCTATTTGATTAAACTATATATAAGGAGGAAAAAAAAACTCCAATCTGTACATGTTGCCTCATTTCCTCATCTGAAAGACGGCCAAGTAAACTGAAGACAATAATTAATAGGTACGTAAAGAAGACAACCATTGGCACATTTACCATGTAACAACGACGAATACATATAGAGTAATGCCTTTCCTTAGAACTGAATAAAAATCAAGATAAGGTGGTAAACTGGTCATAAAAAAAAAGGGAAATCCCCTAAGACAGCCAAGTCCAATCTTCAATTTTAATAAATACAAGTTCCTGAAAGAAGAAAAATATAGGGACACTGATTTATGGAGTTTAGCAAGGAAGGAGAGTGAAATAGCATCAACGAAGGAGAGTTCATAGATTGCCCTGGCTCTGCTGCTGAACGCTCCTCATTCACATCCCTCTATCAGTCTATCTTCTTTCCTTCCTCTTTAATGGTCGAATTTACTTATGGTTATCTATGGCTGAAATTGCTTCTACTGAGCACGGATCTGGCTGCTTCTGCCTCTGGTGCTGTCTTCTTCTTCTGTTTCTGCCCCGACCTATCTGGGCTATCCCTTTCCGTTTCCGCCTGCCTCCGGTGCTGTCTTCTTCTTCCCGCCGCGTCTACTTAGCACTTCTTCTTCCGTCCGCGTCTACTGTTTTTTTGTTTTGGAGCCTTCAAATTGAGGTCCCTCGGCCTCTGGTTAGTTTGATTGCACCCCTAATTTATATTTTGATTTGATTTTGGTTTAGTTGTTTCCTGATTTGTTTGTTTTTTATTTGTTTGGAAGCCTTCAAATTGAGGTCCCTTAAAATTAAGATTGGGATCATCCAATTTAAGGGCGGTATAGTTGTTTCTGGATCCTCCCTCGTGGCCTCTGTTCAACGGCTTGTGTTGATTCTCCCGTTCAAGAGGTAAGCCTTCCACCGTCTTCTATTTATTTTAATTTGTTCTTCACCGCCCTATTCATCAGTAATTTGATTTCCTGTTTTATTGGGAATTCACATGTAATTTGTGTTTGTAATGATAATTAGGTCCACATGCTCTCTTTGTGTTGTTGCTCAATTTGGGGTTTCGCTTGTTTTCTTTACCAATTTTAGATGCCTATAATTTGTTTTCACCTAATTTCCGGAATCAAAGGTACTTCAAAATTTGTATGTGTGAGGGATTAAGTTGCAATTCTCAGTAACGTGCGTTTTTTTCCCTACTTTTAATTGTTTTGTCAGGATAATTCAATGCGTGGATGGATGTTTGAGAAGGATTCTCTCACCGAACTGACTGAAGTACTACTTCATCCTATGATTCTTGCTTTGGAGTGGCAGTTTCCCAAGGTTCCCTGGTTGTTGCAGTGGTATGTTGCCTTGTCTTCTTTAGTCTTTTCCAATTATTAAAGTATGGTTTGCTTTATCTAAAAACAGAAGAGAACTGGAACATTATTATTTTATACTTAAATCTTTTAAAATCTAATGAAGGATCGACTACATAAAGTCATATGATTTTTAGCAAAAACAGAAGGAACACTATAGACAACTATTGTGTTCTTAATCTTTACATCTGTTGTACGATGGGAAATCAACCACAAATAAAATACCTCAATTCCCACTATGTAGATAGCGGAAGTCGGGATCGTTCCACTGGAGAGAGGACAGCACTTTCTAGAGTAGTTCCTGTGATCTAACAACACACAAAAATCAGTAGCAAAGGCGGTCGATATCGACTAGAGATGTCGATATCAAGGGGATGGTCGAGAGAAGTGATGAATGTCGAGTGGTTGTTTGTTTTCCAGCAGCGAAATAGAACAAAAAGCAAGAGATTTTAGGGATGTAAATAATATAAAAAGAACTTCCAAGGTAAAGGGATAACCACAACAACAACCATGCATAAACCACACAAGAATCATAGAACAAAGATCATGTTTTTATCATCAAAAGATAGCTTTCGCATACTTCACAAATAGAGAATAGAGGCTTTCGCATAAAACCTATTTGTTCTACCTTTTCTTAATTAGAACCCTTTTACTTTCATCAAAGATCTCTAATTACTATCCAAATTCATAATTGAATCCACTTTCGCTTCATAATCATAAACATGGAATTGTCCTCAACTTTCGAAAAGGATTAAACACAAGATAGATGATGATAAACTCATAAAAACATCATAGATTCAAGCTTTCATACATGGCTATTGTTGGGCTCACCCCAACCCTAGAAGAAGGAGAACTACTCACACATAGCTATAGAAAACATGCTGAAAATTGAATTAAACATAATCTGAAATTGCAATTAAAATCAAACCTCAAAACCAATGTCAAAACCTTCAACCAAAAACTCCTAACTCACGTCGTTCCTCCTGCTGTCAATTCAACCGTCTCTTTCCCTCTAAGCTGCTGTAAATTCAGCGTCTGTTCTATGATGTGGAGAGAGAGATACCTAATTAGCCTTTAATTGGCTTTATTTAAAGATAGAAATTCTAACCTAATCTCTAAGGAAAGAGATTTTATCTTAGGAAAATAATATAATCTATCTAAGGAAGGATAAAATATCCCAAATCTATCTAACTAAAATATCCTCAAAAGGAATTAAATAGAAACCTTAATTAAAAAGCCCAAAATCAATTAAAACAGCCCGCCAGAAAATTCTGCTGGTGCGCAGATTCGCACAGGGTATCGGCGCCGAGGTCTGGGTGTCGGCATCGAGGTACCTGTTCGAATGCAGTAACTTCTGTTTTTCTCCAGCTTTTCGTCTCTGTCTTCAATCGCACTTTCCCGAGTCCTTGTTAATCCGATTGACGCATATGAATATGCGTTGGAAAGCTCTTTTCAAGGACTACAAATCTCATGAAGGCTCCAGATCTTGAATCAAAGCGATGGATGGCGAAAATAAGGCTTTTCTCCAGATGCACCTCTTTTCCCTTTTGCTTGGCTTCTCCATTGCATTCATGATTTTTCATTAAGCTCTAAAGTGCGTCGAAACTCTTCCAAATCAGCTCCAAAACCTACAAAAATCACACCAAAGCTTGTGTAGACTCCATATCTTGCAATATTAAGCATAACTACACATTTTCCTTACTTTCCCAATACAAAAGCTAATAAAATGACTTAGATGGAATGAAAACACGATGTAAAATATGACTAAATATGCAGACATCAAAACACCCCATACTTAGACTTGCTTGTCCTCAAGCAATAACCAAACAATAACCACTACCTACAACACATCCTTCAAGTCTTCGCCTTCGTCAAAAAGCAACATCATAAGCGCAAGTGGTCTAAAAGAATCAAGCAATCAAACGTCATCACACATATATAGGTAACTCTAAGCAAAAACAATCGAAATCCAATCTCACCAGGATATATGTGTTTCACTCAACTCTCAATGTGTTTAGGCTTTGAATAACATCTCTCAACTCAATCCTTAATGCAAAAAGCTACATAGACATTGTTATTTATATCACCAATCTCTCCACCGGAGATGTCAAAGCAATCAAAATCATCAAGAGGACTTATGGCTCAATGAAAGACTTCAAAGAAGACATCATTCGGCCGGGTTGTAATGTGGCTTGGTAAGAAATAAAAGGTATGGAATTATTTAGGCAAAGTGGTGCTAAAAATCCGGGAATCAAGACTCCTAAACTTCCAACTCAACTCAACCAAACAACTCATCTCAAAATTCAGCACATAACCAATGCTCATCAACAATCAAGATCATCAACCCATGAAACTTACTTCTCAACCAACAATTTAATCCAACTCTCACATATAATAAACTAGGCTCTTAATAAACACTTTTCTTTTCTGATTTTTTTTTTTTTTCTGTCGACACTTTTCATTCTTTTTTTCTTTCTTTCTTTCGGCAATCATACATATATATAAATTTTTGAAGCCTCTAAAATATAAGAACAATATGAGGAATAATGCACAACCTTACATACTTTCGCTCAAAGCATCTCAACAAAGCTCATCACTTAGCTTCTTCTCCATCAAACTCAACTCAATCAAATTCCAACCAACTCTAAATCCTAATTCCCGGATAAAGGGTCAAGCTTATAATCGGCTAGAAATAAATTTTGTGGAGCTAACAAAGAATAGGCCAAGGCTCAAAGGGCTTCAAGCAAAGATAATATGTAAGGTAGGTAAATGAATGGATAAAATATGGCTAAGAAAATATAAGTCCTCCATCATCTAATTTTAATAAGCAATGAACTAGTATCTCATAATTGGTCTCAAGAAATAGATAACCACATCAATGTCAAGAGGTAATTACATAAGGAGAGTAAATCACACATAAAAAATAGAGGGAATATATAAATATGAAGAACATTCCCTATAAGGCCAAAAATATCTCACTAGGACATAGATTTGGATTTCAATCACCTCTACCTAGAATCATATGTGCTCAATTATAATCGCAAGTCAAATTACCACATAAAAATCAAACTTTCCATGAGACTTAGGCTAAACCATCCAAACATATCATAGGGTTTATATGATCAAGTCGATTATTAGGTTTCATCATAGGACATCTAAGTTAGGTGTTTCGAACTAAACTAAAAACTAAACAATGCAATTTTTTTTTCCTTTTTCGACATTTTTCAGTTTTTTTTTGTATTTAATTTTTATGGACTCAATAAAAATGCAGAATATGCAAAAATACAAAATAATGCAAAACAACACCACCAAAAACAAACCTCAAACCATAAGCATATAGTAAGTTGTTACCCCCACCCCATACTTAAAAAATTACTTTGTCCTCAAAGTATAAGCTCAAAAATAAGAGATGGGTGTAGACAAAAACTTACAAGATAGAATTGGAGATCATTCCGACCGAAAATAGGTGCTACTATCGTGCCTAGGAGTCGACGTCGACATGGAGTGGTCGATAAGCTTCTCTTCTCCAAGGTTGTCCTTTCGTCATGCTCAGCACCTGCCACCTCATTAACAACCAAAACCAAAACCTCCAAAAACAAAGTTTAAAGAAAAACCAAAACAAAATCCAAAACCAAAACCAACAAAAATATAATCCTAAATAATCATAGGTCTATGTACAAGCTCTAGATTTTTAAGTCGCTAGGCCGACTTCTTCTCTTAAGCTCATGTGGGCATTTGCAAGGCCCATGTGGTGCGGGCCTCCTCCTCCGGACTTTCAAGTTCGACCTTGAATATGACTCCTTCCTTGTCCTTAAGCTCCATTGCACCGGGTCGAATCTTGTGAATTTCGAATGGACCAACCTTCTTCTCTTTGAATTTGCTAGGGAACCATTGATTCTTGGCCTTGGAGATGTACACCGTATCTCCTACCTCATAAGCTTTTGGATCTTCATTGTATCCCCTACATAATCTCACAAACCAAGGCATACCTCTTCCATTCGTAATAGATAGGTTTTTAATAGAAATAGGGGAAGAGAAATTCATACCTTGACTTACCTTGTTAGGACCGGGATGGTGGTTTTCGGCCCAACTCTTTCCTTTCTCATCAACTCTTCCTTCCATGGTAGCGCAACCATCTTCTTCACGTTGTCCTGCTGCTGAAGGTGTCGATGCCGAGGCTGAAGGTGTCGGCGCCGAGGCATCAGTAGCTTTTTCAACATTCTGCAGTAACATTTTATCCTCCAGGGGTGTCGACGCCGAGGTAGGGGGTGTCGACGCCGAGACACCTGTAGCATTTTCAGCATGGTGTGGAATCGATCTCGACAGAGGTGGGTCGATGTCGAGGACCCCATACTTAGCCGTTGTCGTGCTCTTGATTTCCACTTCTTCATTATCCAAAGTAGCCAATAGGTTGTTGATTTGATCCTCCGTGGGCGTTGGCTCCTTGGCTATTATCTCCTTTGTAAGCTCCTCACATGGAATGACGTCCATTCGTGCATATAGGGCATTGACCTCCATCCTTCTTACCTCCCTCATAGTCGTATTAAAACGAAACTCAATTACCTCATCGGCTATGGTGAAAGTAAGTAGGCCATTCTTGACGCTAATATTCGCATCCGCCGTGGCCAAGAAAGGTCTACCCAAGATGATTGGTACGGTGGGGTCCGGTTCCATATCTAGCACAATGAAGTCAGTTGGGACGAAGAACTTCCCCACCTTGACGGGGGACATTATCCATAATCCCTGTGGGCTTCACCCATGTGTTGTCAGCCATAAACAACTTCATCTCCACCGGCTCCAATGCTCCTAGCTTGACTTGGTGCCAAATAGATAGTGGCATAAGACTTACACTTGCTCCCAAGTCACACAAGGCTTTGTAACGATGATTTCCAAGACCAATAGAGATGGCAAACTTCCCTGGATCAGCCTTCTTTTCGGGGAAGTCCATCTTGTTGCATTCCTCCGCAATATCCACTAGAGACCTCTTGTTACTCAAGATCTCTTTCAAAAATTTCACATAGGCGGGCATCTCTCTAAGTGCTTCGGTGAGGGGGATAGTAACGTTGAGGCCTTGAAGCATTTTCATAAATCGCTTGAATTTCCTATCAGTGGGGTCCTTTGGCACCTTGGAGGGAAATGGGAGTGGTACCTTAGGATTAGAAATAACCTAAGAAGCTCTCGTTCTTTCTGCAGCAGGGGTCGGCGTCGAGGCAGGAGGGTTCGGCGTCGAGGGGTCTGCAGTGTTAGGAGAAGTTTCTTGAAAAAGTGTGTCGGCATCGACACTGGAGGGGTCGGCGCCGAGGGGCTGTGCACTTCCAGCAGCTTCTGCAGTAGGTTTTGGAGCTGTCAGGGTGTCGGCGCCGAGGGTAGAAGTGTCGGCGCCGAGGGTGTTTCTAGGCTCATCGTCCTCTTTTTGCGAGTTGTGTTGGTCTAGTAACTCGCGTCCACTCCTTAGCTTGATGGAAGCAACATGTCCGGTTGCAGGGCCCTTAGGATTAGCCATGGTTTGGCTTGGTAGGGTGCCGGGTTGCTTTGGAATTTGAGCCGCCAATTGACCCACTTGAGTCTCAATGTTTCTCCTCCATATGTCCATCTCCCCAAAGCGAGCATTGAGACCTTGCAATTGAGTTTGGACAGCCGAGTTAGCAAGGTCATTCTTTGCTTGGTTCCTCCTCATCTCCTCAAGGATCATGCTCATATCATTGCGTGATTGCTCACGCTCCGGATGGCCTGGAGCTCGGTAGAAGTTGTGTCCGCCATAGTTTTGTTGGGGTTGACGATTGCCCCAAGTGTTTTGGTTTCCTCCTTGGCTAGGACCTCCCACATAATGAGCATCCTCATATGTCTCGGCTAGGTGCACTTGATCGGCGTGAGGACATTGGACCGTGGTGTGGGAAGTAGATCCACACTCTATGCATGCTTGATTTGCCGATAGATGTCGAACTTGCTTTTGTAGCTTTCTCACTTGATCCTTCCTAAATTGCTCGCGAACATCCGGATCAATCTCTTTAGATGGTTGATAGAGAGCCATAGATGGTGGGGGCCTCACATCCGAAACTTCGGAGGTCCCATAGGTGTTGTCATACTCAACCAAGCGCTCTAGCTCTTCCCATGCTTCCTCCGGAGTCATCTCAAGGAATCGGAGGTTGGTGTGAACATTAATCCGGTCCTTTGTTGCCGAATTCAGCCCATTGAAAAAGATCTCTTGGAGCACATATTCCGGTTGCCCATGCGTAGGGCATTGACGTTGAAGCTCTTTGAATCTTTCCCATGCCGCCGCCAAGTCTTCCACCCTCAATTGCTTGAAAGTAGTGATTTTTTTCCTTAGCTCCGATGTCTTTGAAGGTAGGAAGAACTTGGTTAAGAAAGAATCATGTAATTGCTCCCAAGTGGTGATGGTTTGGGTTGGCAAGCTATCTAGCCAATGAAGTGCCTTCCCCGCAAGTGACCATCGAAAGGCCTTAAGCCTCACATACTCCAAAGTTTCACCATGAGTGATGGTGTCACAAATATCCAAGAACTCGCGCACATGCTCCATAGGGCACTCCGTTGGTTTCCCCGAAAATTGGATCTTCTTGACCATGGCAATGAAGCTTGTCTTGATCTCAAAATTAGCGGGAGCGTCGGGGAAGACAATAGGTGATGCGGGCACCCTAAGAGGTGGGTGCATATATTGCCGAGCATTGCGAGGAATCCTAGCAAGTTGTTCCTCCGCTTGACGTGCCCTCTCGGCCTCTTGTTCTCGAGCACGATTGGCCTCTTGGTTCTCCCTTTGCAGCCTTTCCACCGTTTCCTCAAGGGTCTCACGTTCGGCCATGATTCCCTTTAGCCTTTCTCTTAAATGAAAGTAACGCTCCGGTTCGTCTAAAGCCTCAAACTCTATTATGCGATCAGCGCGTCGCATACACCTCTCAAAACAAACACAAGAAGCGAACAAGTAGCGTTAGAAAACAAGGAGGAGGTGGGCTAGTCCCAACTCCGAAAATCAGCTACTCTAGATGGCGATTGTTATCCTCAAAAGGAATTAAATAGAAACCTTAATTAAAAAGCCCAAAATCAATTAAAACAGCCCGCCAGAAAATTCTGCTGGTGCGCAGATTCGCACAGGGTATCGGCGCCGAGGTCTGGGTGTCGGCATCGAGGTACCTGTTCGAATGCAGTAACTTCTGTTTTTCTCCAGCTTTTCGTCTCTGTCTTCAATCGCACTTTCCCGAGTCCTTGTTAATCCGATTGACGCATATGAATATGCGTTGGAAAGCTCTTTTCAAGGACTACAAATCTCATGAAGGATCCAGATCTTGAATCAAAGCGATGGATGGCGAAAATAAGGCTTTTCTCCAGATGCACCTCTTTTCCCTTTTGCTTGGCTTCTCCATTGCATTCATGATTTTTCATTAAGCTCTAAAGTGCGTCGAAACTCTTCCAAATCAGCTCCAAAACCTACAAAAATCACACCAAAGCTTGTGTAGACTCCATATCTTGCAATATTAAGCATAACTACACATTTTCCTTACTTTCCCAATACAAAAGCTAATAAAATGACTTAGATGGAATGAAAACACGATGTAAAATATGACTAAATATGCAGACATCAACATCTTTACAGAAAACATATCCAATATGTTACTGAAATAGGTACCATTTATAATCACCTGGAAAGTTTACGAGTCTTATTCTGGAAAGAAGGAATGTATTGCATTCATTATGCTCGAGCTATATGTGCATATACTAAATTCGAGATTACGCTGATGATAAAATGAGAGCTTATACTAAATAATTTCATTTCCTGATCGTTTTTTGATTTAGTTCAATTTATTGGATTAATGGTCTATCATTTATTAACAATATATGATTTATTTTTTATTTGGTACCATATGATATGTCTTATCTTATTTTGCTATGTATGATGTATTGGATTTTGCAATGTCTTTTAATTCCTATTCCTGCCCTCTTTTTGGTTGTTATTATCGTGTTGTCTTGCCTCAGTTACCATATTATTCAAATCTTCCTATTCCTTGAATTTCTAATTGTTATTTCCCTATTTGGATGTCTGTTGTCAATAATCTTTCCTCTTCAGTTGAATTATCTTTGTTTTCTTCGTCATAACTTTATTCCTATTTGTAGTCTGCTTTCGGTGGTTGTTAAGAGTCTTATTCTGGATTAAAGGTTTCCCTAGGTGATTTGTTTTCCCAATTTTTTTGTGTTCTTATGTGTCATCCTCTTTTTCCTTTTCTTAATTTTATTTGTAAGACTTCTGAATAAGATATGAATTAAAACTTATTCTTTTCATATTGTTAGCTTGGTGTTAGTTACAGTCTGTGCACCTAATAATGGCAGAACTACCTGTATCACTTCGTAAGCAGCCAGCTCCAAATAGATATGGTTCTTTATCTTGTAACGTTTGATGTTTCTTTAGATCGGACTTTTAACTGATATGATTTCCATGTGAAATTTGTGGTAGCACTTGATTCGAAATGGGTCCAGCTTTGTCTTAATATCATCTTTCTAATTGATTTGTATACCTAGCTTAATCCTATTGCGATTTAAATTCTGGAATATGATATCTTAAGAGGAAATCATTATGTAATTATTGATTGGTTGAGACTTTATATTTTGGATGTTAAAATAGCTTTGGCCCTTTGAAGACTAGCAAAGATTTCTGGGAAGGAGTAGGAGTTGTTGATCCGGCAGATTAAGGTATGTTTATCTCAAGATTATCATATGAAAATAAGGGTAGCCTTTTCTCATTTGATCTAATGATCTTAACTCAAGTTCTGGTTTCATTATGACTGAAATTCCTATCTTGCTCTTTTATTTAGCTAAACTACTTCTAACAGCTTTCTTCCCACTTGCTGGCTTCCAATTACTATAGAAATTACATGCTTCCTCGTGTTTCCTGAAGTATACATGCCTCTGAACATCCATAAACTTGACCTTGGTCATTGACTGCTAAATGTTCAAAAAGGATTGAAATCTGAGTGCTGAAAAAATGTCGGTTTCCATTAATTTGTAGCTTTTGATATTGAATCAGGAGAACAAGAGTGTTGTAAATGATTAGTTTGCACAGAAGGATTATTGTAAGACTGTCTATCTATTGTTAACTTGTCTTCTCCAAGTTTGATCTATTTTAGGAAATGGATGGAACCATGGTTATGCCTCCTTGGATATACTTAATCTTATGTTTCTTTAATGGTTTTGTATCATTGATTTGTACTTGTAAACTGGACATACTATTTATTGATCTGCTATTGTCATACTGATGCTTTGTTGCTGTTGCCTTGTTTTCACACTTCTATTATTATGACTTTCTAAACTGGTTCAGATTTGTATAGACGTGAGAGATGTAACTGATGAGGAACTTCCATCTCACTATGTTGAAGACTTTAGGTAGAGATCTAACCAATTTTAGGTGTTGGTGTAACCTTCAAGTAAGTGGTTCTCTAATTCATATTTGCTTATTTACATTTACAAATTACAGTGAAAGCTATAGGCTTTCTAGAAGGGTTTTTTTTGTTGAACTTGGGTTTGTGGTTGATTTTAGATGACCATAAATTTGTAAAGAATACTCATTTTACTTACTGAACCCTGGTTGCTAAAAAAAGAGTATGTCCTTACCATGGCATCAAAATTACTCACAAGTGTCTTTCATATTAGCAATAGACCTCCTCCCCGACCTCTATGTTGAGATATCTTTCTGTATATTTCTTCTTCATAGAACATAAGTTTCTCCTCACATAATAGTACCTATGTTTAGTAATTCTGTACTGCTATGTATCTTCTGGCTTTTGGTGTTAGTTGATTTCATTCTCCTCCTTTTTTTCGTTGCAGATGTGCATTAGATGTAGAATTCATGAAATACGTGATTGAAGCTTATCCCAAAGGTATCTCCTCCTTTATACACAGAACCCAAGTTCCCAACATTCTCAAAACCAATCGATAGTAAAACCATTTTCCAAAACATTTCCGATACGATCAACATCAACCAAAATCATTCACTCCCGATCAACCTCATTGATAAAATCGTATCAACTATATTTTCCAAACTTTTAAATCTCAAATTAAGTCAACTCATTTTCAAAACAATTTCCCAAATCCTCTCTGGTCAAAATCCATTAATAGAATATTATCCTTTAAATCCACTTACTATTATTATTTTATCAAACAACTCCGACAAGGTTAGATCATTTCCTAAAATCCTCTTCTTAACTTCTATTAAATTCTTTTCCATTCATCAAATCAATTTCCAACCTTGAAAACCTTTTTTCCAATTCTCTTTGAAATCCAAGTCCAAATAATATTTTTTAAATCCCTTTATATTTTAAGATCCGTAATTTAATAATATATATATAATCCAATTAGTTAATAATTTAACAATTTCCGAAAATTACCCGAAATCAAGTATTATATTTAATACACATTTTATAAACACAATCCAAGACAAAATTAGGCCCAAAGGAAGGAATAGGCCCCAATCCGGAATGAAAGGCCCAACCCGAGAGCCCAATCCGAAATGAAAACCGGATCCAACAAGCCCAAACCCAGATCTGAAATAAATGAACCGAAAATAGCCCCAACCCGGCCAGTTCCCAGGAAAAAGAAAAAAAGGATGACCCCGGTTCGCTTGAACCCTTCCTCCCCAATCAAGACGACAGAGCTCTGGACAGCGAAATCGGAAAACGGAAGAGAAGGAAGAGGGAACCCAGATTCCGGCGACCCTTTCCGACTCAAAATCGCCCCCATCCCGACTGACTGGGAGTTCCGACCACACCCATACAAACAACACGGCAAGGGAGGAGAAGAAGAAGAGAGGGATTACCGAGTCGCGGCGCGATTCTCCGACGTCGGGGGTGCTCCGACTGCGACTCCGGCTGCAATGGCGACGGGGAAGGCTTGCTCCGGACCTAGAACGACGAGAAAGGACGTAAAGGCGCGCCTTTACACTGATTTACGCTAAGAATCGAAGAATCGAAGGTTACCGTACAAATTTCAGAAATTAGGGAAAGAGGAGGAAGAGGATGGCGCAGCGGCGTCGGTGCTCCGGGAGGTGGTGCTGCTGCTTCTGGGCGGCTCGAGGGGAAGGCGCTGGAGATGCCTCTGCTGCTCAGGGTTGAAGAAGGAGGAAACGGAGCTCGGCCTTGGCTCGTGCTGAGAGGAGAGAGGAGGAGTTTGAGTACGGGGTTCAGTTTCTTCGTCGGGAAACAGAGCCACAGAGGAAGTCTCCCGGGAGGCTGGTGGTGGCTGACGGCGAGGGAGGGGGTGGTGAGGTGGAGGTGACGGTGGTATGAGATGGTGGGGAAAGGAGATGGCTCTCGGTGGTGGTTGTGCCGAAGAACAAAGGAGGAGGAAGGGAGCTGCTTGGTTTTGGCGTGGGATCTGCTCCTCACGGCAACAAGGGGGAGAGGTGTGAGCTTAGGGTGTGTTTGTTTCTTTGTGGTTGTGTGGGTAAAATGTGTGGTCAAAGATCTGATTTTTTTTTAATGGAGGATTTGTTGTTTGTTTTCCATTAGAGTTGGGAGGGAGTGAAAAGAGAGATAGAATTTTACCCAAATGAGAGGGATGATATGGAATGGATAAGAATGGGAGAAGGTGACGGAATTGGGCTCCCGAGTCGGGAATGTGAATTTCCGACATTTGATATTTTAAATCCCGCTCTCTCGATTGATTAAATATTTAATATTGAATATGATATCGCTGACGGCATAAATTTTCGAATCCCGGACGAAATAAAAGACGGATTCGATCTTTAAAATTAAAATTTGGGCCGGAATTCAGTTTAAATTCATTTTTAAATTCTCTTTTTCCAAAAATTAATATTTGAAAATCCGGGCCTTTACATCATCCACCTCTAAAAACAAGTCTCGTCCCCGAGACTAAAATATACAAGTAGGGGATGAAGTTTGAAATTGATGAGTCCAAGGACCGTGTCCAAGGATCTTGTAATCGCCTCGGTTGCGTCTTCCGGGATTCTTACAACATTCTAGTCACGGTCGTGACATCTCCAATTGGCCTTGACAAGTATGCGATAAGCGCCCCTATCACATACTCGCTTCGACTTTTCGGAAGTATTACAACTCTAAAAGTTCTACAATGTCATCACTAGGTCTTAGCAAGTACCCTACAAGCGCCCTAATAGAATGCTTGTATCCACTTCGTGAAGTATCATAGAGTTGCCCGGGTTTAAAAAGTTTCTAAAGAGATTCCGCAATTGGAAAAGATTGGTCTCAATATCGTGGAAATTATCGGTAACGTTCATTCTTTTACAACCCAAGTTGGTCCTTTATCAAAACCGTTCAAAATCTTCAAATCTAACGTTTACCCAAGCAATCTTACACCAAAACAAGTCAAATCCTTTCAATCAAAATCTCTTCGAAACCCTCCAAAACCAAATCTGTTTCACGCATAGCAATCAATCAAATTCAGAAGCTCGGAGGTGGAATCATCCACCTCTAAGGGCTAATCCCATATTCTCTTCCTAGTTTCCAGAATCAAAACAAGCTATCAGTCTCAATTCAAGCAAGCTTCACAAGCTATAAGAAATGCATAACCAAATAACCAACCAATCTCCAATCAGTACATCATATGACAAGTCCCAAACATATGCCAACACAGTGTCACAAGGTCACATCAACATCTCTACATCCTACTACGGGTCCCAATACATAACTCAACCACATAACAAAATCATAATAAATGTCTCGACATCACACCAGAAGTCATAAAAGTATCACCTCATCATAGAGTCAACGAAACAAAACTCATTGTCAACACATCAACACCACAAAATCATGCCATTAAGATTCAGCAAAAGGGGAGATCAAGCAGCACATCAATCGGCGAATGTCAGCATACTCACCAGACATCATTATCTCATATATATAAATCATATTCATTTTGAAAGCCATATTCGTGATGTAACATATCCTTAAGCATGCTTGCTAAACATATAATACAACATCATGTTTACTACCACATAATATAACATCATGCTTTCACCCCATAACATAAGATCACACTTTCACATAATAACACATCATTATCTCGTATCTCATATCACAACACATCCTAACATGCTCCTAAAACAACATAGCAGAGCAGCAATATATCATGATAACATTTGTCACTACCAACTAGATTTCAGTATTGCATAACAACATGTAATATCATTCCCTATCAGATGCATCATGGGTATTATCTAACGTCATGCCAACAAATAAATCACATCATCAAGAAAATCCTCACATCACACCAGTCAAAATAAAACAGAATCCCCACTCGCCCATCTCCACTCTCACGCCAAGACTAATCCTTTTCTAGATCGACAACGTCATCTCAGAAAAATTTCCCAAAGAAATCCCAATTCATCCCGATGCTCAAATCTCACCCCTCCTTCTGCCAAGCACTACCACACCATCCACCTCTAAGAATCCAACTCCCATCTCTAACTTCACACCCAAATACCCTCTAATACCATGTCCTCAATATTCACGAGTCATTCCTTACACTCTCCGCACTACCCAAAGCATTACCAGCATCACCTAGAAGCTCATTAGAACCACCAACACTGCCTACTATAAATTCCAAAGCTCACTCAGTCTTACCTAGGCCAACTTCCTTCCCTCGTGACTCACCTCCTAATACCATTGATCATCCCAACCGCCCAAAATTCTTTCACCATTCTCCAACCACGCTACCAAATGACCTCACTCACAGATTTGAGGAATAAGCAATCATGAAAATCATCAAACATAAGGTCTACATCATATCCACTAGCATTTATAAACATAACCTCATGGATTCATCAAGTCTCAGTTTACCATCATGCTCTATAATCAATGCAAACATCATATACGAACATAATGAAATCAAGCTAACATGTTGCATTATAACCTTATCCGATACAATTCATGCTTCTTAACATATATAGTTCACATTTTACGGGCAAAGGAATTCAAATCTTGCTTAGCAACTTAGAGTAGCAACACGTCAAGACATCATGGTACATGAGATCTATAAGTCATCACATCATATCAGCATAGACGACAGACAATCAGGCAATAGTCATCATCAAGTCAGCACATCAACACGTAAATCTCATCGTTAGGTCAGTGCAATATCGTCGTCAACAAATTCAAAAGGGTTAGCAATTCGAATGAAGAACACTTCCGCTTGCAGGTCATATCATACTTAGTAACTGTAATTCTCGATGTGCTTGTTCCGTTGACATCATTGATCCTGAGGCCCGTGGGTTATGGGCCCACGCTTCCGCCACACAGCTCTATTGCTATCCACTTTTCATCCCCTCTTCCATCCGTCGCTCATCCGATGTATCGCGTAGGGGTTCAAGTCAGTGGAGATAGGGGAGTGACAAGAGAAGACAACCCAAAGTCCCTCTCGGAACCAACCACAGACCAATACTAAGACGACAACTTGAGAGAAAACTTCGGCCCGAGAATAGCAACGACGCCCTTATGAAAGTCTATTAGGTTGCAATTGTGACAATCAGACACAAATTCATCATGGGGCATATCAATCATATTAGTCCACACTAACATGTACCTATCTCAAGAGAACGATATGCATATTCATTCCAAAAGACACAATCAAGTCGTACAGTGATGCATGTGAGACAAGCTAGCAGTCTATTATTTCGTGGAACCAGATATGCCTAGCAACTCCAAGCAGGATATCTGAAACCAGTAATTATCATACAAGATTCGAAGTCGTGCGGGATTTAATGAAGATAACAGGCATCATGGGTATGAACAAACGTACAAGAATGGTACATGCAGCACAAGATGAGGTCAAATATAGCATGATAATGTACATCATAACGATCAAACTAAGCACCATACGAAAATACATAAGGCGGCATAGTAATCATACAATGAGATTCACTTAGGAAGCATAGGTCCTATACGATGCTAGCGATACATGACAAGGCATGAGCATAGACAAGAGTGATTAAATGAGTTCAATATGATGTACGTGAAAGCAAAAGGATCACCACAGAGTAAACAAGATAACATCACGGCGATAGGTTATAATCGTGCCAAGAACGAACCATCATAGAGCATGTATATGGTACAATAGCCATCACATCATACAACAAGTACAACACGGGATCATTTAGCGAATTATATTGGGAATCATAAGCCCTACAGAATACAACTGGCACATATCGAACATGAATACAATTAAGATAATGCGATTAGATTCATCATAACATTCAGGTGTCATACGTGTGCGAAATCATAATATAATGTGGTGTGTGATCATGCGAGGTGCCAAATCATACATTCATGCAGCACAAGAGGCTATCCTAGATTAATAGGGGAACACTACCGAGCGATAACAGGTAAGCATATAGGGTTCACCATCACGGAAAGCAAGTCAATTATCGAATTCAACATTAATCTAACCAGGATGAACACAATCTTTTAAGATATCAGCAGGAGGAGAGTGTCACACTATCAGGGACCTATCTCGAGAGAGAATCATCAGTAATACAGACATGGTATAAATCCGCACACATCATCACCAAGGATCCTACATGATGCTAATGACATAACATGACAATTGATACATACATGCACTTGATTGACTAACACAACGATGTGTAAGAAATCACGTTAGCATGGTCCATCGATGTATAAGCATGAGAGGAATCTAGCAATGCATTTACCCAAATATTGCTTCAAATAGCAGGATCACAATCAAAACTACTAATTTAGCCAACAAGCCATGGGTACATCAACCATTCATGCTGAGGAGATCATCCTATGACATTCATACAAAGGCAGTTCATCACACTACCATGGACCTAATCCGGGAGGAAGCAATAGTCACATAGGCTCATATCATGTCATTCATGCTTCTAATAAATCAGTAGTACGATCATTATAACAGTTCAGTTAAAATGCAAAGACGACACGTAATCATGATAAGAAGCGAGATGCAATAGGAGACCTAAGCAGTGTGACCAACATGGATAAATAAGGCCATACAACCATGAATTTTACCTTAAAGGTCATCATCATAACATCTATTGGGAACTACGTATCATATAGGGCATGTTGACATCGAGTTGTAACACTTATCAAGTAGGAAACTTGCTTCATCAAGATAACAAAATTTAACGATCACACTATCATGAACCTACTAGAGAAAAATCATGCTGATTCATTTCATGCAGCTAACACTTCCATTCAATCCTACGATCAATAGGCCAAGTAAACATGCTATAACAACATATAATCATGGTAGAAGCCAAGACATAACACAAGACCTAAGCAATGTAACCAATCATAGATGCAACAACATGAGTAGCTTTTTAACAATGATCATTCGCAGGGTACATGCCAAAGATTACATAATTATGTCATGCAATTCAGGGAGAGTCACAATTACAACCGGACAGGGATCCCTAAGGGCAACCATTGACTTTTCCCAACCGACTCATCACCCCTCTTTCCCGTGGGACTCCGGTACGAATCTTCATGGCAAGAAGACACTGGTTGGTTATAATAAGAATAAGGAAGGACAGCCCCATAAACACCTCACTTCTAACTCAAGTGACGTCAAGAACTTCCAACACTCACTCAGACAACTTAACATCCAATCATAATTCCCGACACAATGTGTTTACCAACCCAAATTTCCCGGGGAAGACACTGGCATCCAAGAAAAGCTAGATAGACCCTTCAATGGGTTAACAATCATAGTGGAAGGGGTTGTTTTACACAAGCTGGGTTTGACAATGTAGAAATAAAGGCACTCCCGCTATCTCGTTTGCACAGGTCAGTCAATACACAACTCATTGTTAGGCATACCAAATCAGATCTCTAACATAGCAAGCACTCAGCACCGAATCAGTTAATAACACTCATAATGATCTCATTCGATTCTCCCAACCCATCTGTAAAGAACAAGCTGATATTTCGTCTACCGTTCCCAACTACACCCAATAGGGGTGATCTAGCGCCTTTACTACCCACTCGTATCCTCGTTTAGTCGGTTTTTATCTTTTATTACAAGTCGAGTTCATTACTTAGTCCAATTTAGGTTAGACACCTTAAGTTCATTTTGCCCTTTCAAAACACTTCCAAATCCTTTAACATTCATGGGCGGTTTTCCAAAACATACACTCGACCCTTGCGTACCCGAATTGCACAACCTCAGCTCTGATACCATCTTTGTAACGGCCCAGAATTATAATTTCTGGGTTACGTTTCAAGGGATAAAACCCCTTGTTCGGATCTTGCAATCCAGGTATGGGTCGAGGTTTCAAACTCGTTTTAAGATTTGTAGAAAGAGGGATTTCAAACCCTAAAACCTCGAAGGGCCGTTGGGTACCCTTAACCTATCCTAAGACTATGTCGCGGAAACCATTTCAAACGGAAGTAAAGCGGAAGTAAAGTACATGTACAAGTGCCACGGCGGAGCCGGGTCAAAACGGAGTCAAAAGTATAAATCCAAAACAATATAATCAGAGTCTGGTGAAGTCTATAACTCCAGCGCTCACTCTCCGCCGACAAAATGACCCGCGCAATAAGCAATCAGCACCGATAGGATGAACATAAATAATTCCTAAAAAAATTGATTTGGGGCGGGATCAGATCGATGCCCACTTAACTCTGCATCCCATCCATAAGCACACATATACGCTATACCTAATAAAGGTGCTCTAATGCAGTACGAAATTCAAACACACTAGCATGCTCCTAGTTCATAATAATGTGCAGAAATACTGTAAAGGGCCCAAGACAATGCCAAGTGGCATATCCCTCTCCTACCTCCACCCCTTCCGACAGGCGGAGACTGGCCAGCTCGTGAATGCATTCATTCATAATCGGGGGGCACGCATGCCTAACCTGCTCCACAATAAAGCCCGTAGGCATATCATAATATAAGGAAGTACTCGATTGACTCAGAGTACCCGATGAGGCTGGGCTACCCTATGACCCTAGCAAAGACTTCTAGGACTATCACAGATAACGGCCGTTCTGTTTACATACGCACAAAGAAATAGAATGCTCAACGATCGATGCAACCTAGCATGGTACTACATGGCATGCTGATCATGAATGAAAGAACCTAGTATATCATGCACCTAAAGCAGAGAATAGCTCTATTCAATCTGAGTAAGCTCCGAAGAGACTTACCTAGAGATGCAGAACAGCAAGATTACACAAACAAGGGCCCAAATGCAAGTCCAAAGCAATCCAAAAGCAATACACACCTATCATCAAGTCATTTCCATAAGCTATCGGGCTAACATTCATATACACAGAACCCAAGTTCCCAACATTCTCAAAACCAATCGATAGTAAAACCATTTTCCAAAACATTTCCAATACGATCAACATCAACCAAAATCATTCACTCCCGATCAACCTCATTGATAAAATCGTATCAACCATATTTTCCAAACTTTTAAATCTCAAATTAAGTCAACTCATTTTCAAAACAATTTCTCAAATCCTCTCTGGTCAAAATCCATTAATAGAATATTATCCTTTAAATCCACTTACTATTATTATTTTATCAAACAACTCCGACAAGGTTAGATCATTTCCTAAAATTCTCTTCTTAACTTCTATTAAATTCTTTTCCATTCATCAAATCAATTTCCAACCTTGAAAACCTTTTTTCCAATTCTCTTTCAAATCCAAGTCCAAATAATATTTTTTAAATCCCTTTATCTTCTTTCCTTCCTCTTTAATGGTCGAATTTACTTATGGTTATCTATGGCTGAAATTGCTTCTACTGAGCACGGATCTGGTTGCTTCTGCCTCTGGTGCTGTCTTCTTCTTCCGTTTCCGCCCCGACCTATCTGGGCTATCCCTTTCCGTTTCCGCCTGCCTCCGGTGCTGTCTTCTTCTTCCGGCCGCGTCTACTTAACACTTTTTCTTCCGTCCGCGTCTACTGTTTTTTTGTTTTGGAGCCTTCAAATTGAGGTCCCTCGGCCTCTGGTTAGTTTGATTGCACCCCTAATTTATATTTTGATTTGATTTTGGTTTAGTTGTTTCCTGATTTGTTTGCTTTTTATTTGTTTGGAAGCCTTCAAATTGAGGTCCCTTAAAATTAAGATTGGGATCATCCAATTTAAGGGCGGTATAGTTGTTTCTGGATCCTCCCTCGTGGCCTCTGTTCAACGGCTTGTGTTGATTCTCCCGTTCAAGAGGTAAGCCTTCCACCGTCTTCTATTTATTTTAATTTGTTCTTCACCGCCCTATTCATCAGTAATTTGATTTCCTGTTTTATTGGGAATTCACATGTAATTTGTGTTTGTAATGATAATTAGGTCCACATGCTCGCTTTGTGTTGTTGCTCAATTTGGGTTATCGCTTTTTTTCTTTACCAATTTTAGATGCCTATAATTTGTTTTCACCTAATTTCCGGAATCAAAGGTACTTCAAAATTTGTATGTGTGAGGGATTAAGTTGCAATTCTCAGTAACGTGCGTTTTTTTCCCTACTTTTAATTGTTTTGTCAGGATAATTCAATGCGTGGATGGATGTTTGAGAAGGATTCTCTCACTGAACTGACTGAAGTACTACTTCCTCCTATGATTCTTGCTTTGGAGTGGCAGTTTCCCAAGGTTCCCTGGTTGTTGCAGTGGTATGTTGCCTTGTCTTCTTTAGTCTTTTCCAATTATTAAAGTATGGTTTGCTTTATCTAAAAACAGAAGAGAACTAGAACATTATTATTTTATACTTAAATCTTTTAAAATCTAATGAAGGATCGACTACATAAAGTCATATGAATTTTAGCAAAAACAGAAGGAACACTATAGACAACTATTGTGTTCTTAATCTTTACATCTTTACAGAAAACATATCCAATATGTTACTGAAATAGGTACCATTTATAATCACCTAGAAAGTTTACGAGTCTTATTCTGGAAAGAAGGAATGTATTGCATTCATTATGCTCGAGCTATATGTGCATATACTAAATTCGAGATTACGTTAATGATAAAATGAGAGCTTATACTAAATAATTTCATTTCCTGGTCGTTTTTTGATTTAGTTCAATTTATTGGATTAATGGTCTATCATTTATTAACAATATATGATTTATTTTTTATTTGGTACCATAGGATATGTCTTCTCTTATTTTGCTATGTATGATGTATTGGATTTTGCAATGTCTTTTAATTCCTATTCCTGCCCTCTTTTTGGTTGTTATTATCGTGTTGTCTTGCCTCAGTTACCATATTATTCAAATCTTCATATTCCTTGAATTTCTAATTGTTATTTCCCTATTTGGATGTCTGTTGTCAATAATCTTTCCTCTTCAGTTGAATTATCTTTGTTTTCTTCGTCATAACTTTATTCCTATTTGTAGTCTGCTTTCGGTGGTTGTTAAGAGTCTTATTCTGGATTAAAGGTTTCCCTAGGTGATTTGTTTTCCCAATTTTTTTGTGTTCTTATGTGTCATCCTCTTTTTCCTTTTCTTAATTTTATTTGTAAGACTTCTGAATAAGATATGACTTAAAACTTATTCTTTTCATATTGTTAGCTTGGTGTTAGTTACAGTCTGTGCACCTAATAATGGCAGAACTACCTGTATCACTTCGTAAGCAGCCAGCTCCAAATAGATATGGTTCTTTATCTTGTAACGTTTGATGTTTCTTTAGATCGGACTTTTAACTGATATGATTTCCATGTGAAATTTGTGGTAGCACTGGATTCGAAATGGGTCCAGCTTTGTCTTAATATCATCTTTCTAATTGATTTCTATACCTAGCTTAATCCTATTGCGATTTAAATTCTGGAATATGATATCTTAAGAGGAAATCATTATGTAATTATTGATTGGTTGAGACTTTATATTTTGGATGTTAAAATAGCTTTGGCCCTTTGAAGACTAGCAAAGATTTCTGGGAAGGAGTAGCAGTTGTTGATCCGGCAGATTAAGGTATGTTTATCTCAAGATTATCATATGAAAATAAGGGTAGCCTTTTTTCATTTGATCTAATGATCTTAACTCAAGTTCTGGTTTCATTATGACTGAAATTCCTATCTTGCTCTTTTATTTAGCTAAACTACTTCTAACAACTTTCTTCCCACTTGCTGGCTTCCAATTACTATAGAAATTACATGCTTCCTCGTGTTTCCTGAAGTATACATGCCTCTGAACATCCATAAACTTGACCTTGGTCATTGACTGCTAAATGTTCAAAAAGGATTGAAATCTGAGTGCTGAAAAAAATGCCGGTTTCCATTAATTTGTAGCTTTTGATATTGAATCAGGAGAACAAGAGTGTTGTAAATGATTAGTTTGCACAGAAGGATTATTGTAAGACTGTCTATCTATTGTTAACTTGTCTTCTCCAAGTTTGATCTATTTTAGGAAATGGATGGAACCATGGTTATGCCTCCTTGGATATACTTAATCTTATGTTTCTTTAATGGTTTTGTATCATTGATTTGTACTTGTAAACTGGACATACTATTTATTGATCTGCTATTGTCATACTGATGCTTTGTTGTTGTTGCCTTGTTTTCACACTTCTATTATTATGACTTTCTAAACTGGTTCAGATTTGTATAGACGTGAGAGATGTAACTGATGAGGAACTTCCATCTCACTAAGTTGAAGACTTTAGGTAGAGATCTAACCAATTTTAGGTGTTGGTGTAACCTTCAAGTAAGTGGTTCTCTAATTCATATTTGCTTATTTACATTTACAAATTACAGTGAAAGCTATAGGCTTTCTAGAAGGGTTTTTTTGTTGAACTTGGGTTTGTGGTTGATTTTAGATGACCATAAATTTGTAAAGAATACTCATTTTACTTACTGAACCCTGGTTGCTAAAAAAAGAGTATGTCCTTACCATGGCATCAAAATTACTCACAAGTGTCTTTCATATTAGCAATAGACCTCCTCCCCGACCTCTATGTTGAGATATCTTTCTGTATGTTTCTTCTTCATAGAACATAAGTTTCTCCTCACATAATAGTACCTATGTTTAGTAATTCTGTACTGCTATGTATCTTCTGGCTTTTGGTGTTAGTTGATTTCATTCTCCTCCTTTTTTTCGTTGCAGATGTGCATTAGATGTAGAATTCATGAAATACGTGATTGAAGCTTATCCCAAAGGTATATGCTCAGTTTACTATGTGAAAGGGAAGGATGTGGAAGGACCAGGATCTGATTTTGTGTTTGTTAACTTCTGGTAAGTTCAGTGAACCAAATAAGCTTGCTCAACTTCTTTCCTTGTTCTTGTAGACGGGTCCACCTTTCTGAATTTTCTGGGCTCTCTTTAAGTTAGAATTTATACACAGAACCCAAGTTCCCAACATTCTCAAAACCAATCGATAGTAAAACCATTTTCCAAAACATTTCCGATACGATCAACATCAACCAAAATCATTCACTCCCGATCAACCTCGTTTATAAAATCGTATGAACCATATTTTCCAAACTTTTAAATCTCAAATTAAGTCAACTCATTTTCAAAACAATGTCCCAAATCCTCTCTGGTCAAAATCCATTAATAGAATATTATCCTTTAAATCCACTTACTATTATTATTTTATCAAACAACTCCGACAAGGTTAGATCATTTCTTAAAATCCTCTTCTTAACTTCTATTAAATTCTTTTCCATTCATCAAATCAATTTCCAACCTTGAAAACTTTTTTTCCAATTCTCTTTCAAATCCAAGTCCAAATAATATTTTTTAAATCCCTTTATATTTTAAGATCCGTAATTTAATAATATATATATATATATATATATATATATATATATATATATATATATATATATATATATATATATATATATAATCCAATTAGTTAATAATTTAACAATTTCCGAAAACTACCCGAAATCAAGTATTATATTTAATACACATTTTATAAACACAATCCAAGACAAAATTAGGCCCAAAGGAAGGAATAGGCCCCAATCCGGAATGAAAGGCCCAACCCGAGAGCCCAATCCGAAATGAAAACCGGATCCAACAAGCCCAAACCCAGATCTGAAATAAATGAACCGAAAATAGCCCCAACCCGGCCGGTTCCCAGGAAAAAGAAAAAAAGGATGAGCCCGGTTCGCTTGAACCCTTCCTCCCCAATCAAGACGACAGAGCTCTGGACAACGAAATCGGAAAACGGAAGAGAAGGAAGAGGGAACCCAGATTCCAGCGACCCTTTCCGACTCAAAATCGCCCCCATCCCGACTGACTGGGAGTTCCGACCACACCCATACAAACAACACGGCAAGGGAGGAGAAGAAGAAGAGAGGGATTACCGAGTGGCGGGGCGATTCTCCGACGCCGGGGGTGCTCCGACTGCGACTCCGGCTGCAATGGCGACGGGGAAGGCTTGCTCCGGACCTAGTACGACGAGAAAGGACGTAAATGCGCGCCTTTACACTGATTTACGCTAAGAATTGAAGAATCGAAGGTTACCGTACAAATTTCAGAAATTAGGGAAAGAGGAGGAAGAGGATGGCGCAGCGGCGTCGGTGCTCCGGGAGGTGGTGCTGCTGCTTCTGGGCGGCTCGAGGGGAAGGCGCTGGAGATGCCTCTGCTGCTCAGGGTTGAAGAAGGAGGAAACGGAGCTCGGCCTTGGCTCGTGCTGAGAGGAGAGAGGAGGAGTTTGAGTACGGGGTTCGGTTTCTTCGTCAGGAAACAGAGCCACAGAGGAAGACTCCCGGGAGGCTGGTGGTGGCTGACGGCGAGGGAGGGGGTGGTGAGGTGGAGGTGACGGTGGTATGAGATGGTGGGGAAAGGAGATGGCTCTCGGTGGTGGTTGTGCCGAAGAACAAAGGAGGAGGAAGGGAGCTGCTTGGTTTTGGCGTGGGATCTGCTCCTCACGGCAACAAGGGGGAGAGGTGTGAGCTTAGGGTGTGTTTGTTTCTTTGTGTTTGTGTGGGTAAAATGTGTGGTCAAAGATCTGATTTTTTTTTAATGGAGGATTTGTTGTTTGTTTTCCATTAGAGTTGGGAGGGAGTGAAAGGAGAGATAGAATTTTACCCAAATGAGAGGGATGACATGGAATGGATAAGAATGGGAGAAGGTGACGGAATTGGGGTCCCGAGTCGGGAATGTGAATTTCCGACATTTGATATTTTAAATCCCGCTCTCTCGATTGATTAAATATTTAATATTGAATATGATATCGCTGACGGCATGAATTTTCGAATCCCGGACGAAATAAAAGACGGATTCGGTCTTTAAAATTAAAATTTGGGCCGGAATTCACTTTAAATTCATTTTTAAATTCTCTTTTTCCAAAAATTAATATTTGAAAATCCGGGCCTTTACAGTACCACTGATGGATTGCTCCTAGAAGACAAATATGTGAGATTTCATACCGTTCAACATAGAACAATTCTAAAAGGGGAAAATGATTCATATTCCTCATTCATTTGAGCAATTGTGTACATTTTAAAAGGGTAATGGTTGTCCTTACCTTGGGACTCTTGACTATTGAAGAACTTAATAACTTAATGATGGTTGTTGGGACTCTTGTTGAATGTTGTGAAAGTAGGCAAGTTGGATTCTTCAACGAACTTGTCAAGAGTAACCACATGGAAATCCTGCAATCAAAGAAGGTAATGCTTATATAACAAAAGGCAACAAGTTTCAGGGAAAATAAGCCCAGCTGAACGTTTATGATGGGTAAGCACTAAATAGATATGTTGAAACTTGACACAACCCAACCCGATCTGTGAATTTTAAGGTTAAGATTAGCCCATAAAAAAAAGATCAAAACTTGAAATCTTAGTATCAAATAACCTGTACCATAAATGATATTCATTTATAATGGTCAAAACTTGAAATCTCAGTAGATGTGTATTGAGAAGAAAAGCAATCATAATGCATTGTTTTAAGTTGTCCCATAAAAAGAATGAGACATAAAAATCTAATCAGTTAGAAGACAAACATCACGAAAGACATTGAAAAAAGTGCAATTATTTGTATAGAGAATAATCAAATCATCCAAAAGAAGTAGCAGCAAAAAACATACCTTTGAAGGATTAGGATCTAAAATATTCGTTATCATTTTCTTGCACTTGTTGAGAGCCATGTTGGGCAAGTGAAGTTCGCCTTGTGTATCTGCAACCAGTTTTCAGTGATATTGAAGGTTTTACCAAAACAAAACAAACATAGTTAACTAAAATCTAACATTCAATAAATAGATTTAAGTCATAAAGGCATAAAAATAGATATGACAATTAACCTAATTCATAATCCACAACTGCAGAAACTGAAATAGCTCCATTTTGAAGGACAGATATTCATCTTTAAATTTTAAGAATTAAAGCATAAATTACGTAGAAAGAATCAAAAGAGAAGATGGAAGATATTGATTGGGAGACAAATCCAGCAAATCTTGCAGCTTCAAGAATAAATCCATTCATTATGAAAGTACCTTTAGAGTATCACAAGTTTCTTCATATTCAAAACAAAGTTAGAAGGAAAAGACTTTTAACTTGTAATAATAACTGAAATAGTTTATTTATAATAAAAGCATCAGTGTCAACAGAGCTGCTACATAAGAGCAGAAGAACTAAAATTAGCAAGGCAGCAATCCAAACCATACATCCATGCCTTTGCATATACAATCCCCACTTGCAATGCAATATTTCGTAACATGACACTCTCACACACAACAAGAAGAAAGGTACCTATTGGCTATTTGATTAAACTATATATAAGGAGGAAAAAAAAACTCCAATCTGTACATGTTGCCTCATTTCCTCATCTGAAAGAAGGCCAAGTAAACTGAAGACAATAATTAATAGGTACGTAAAGAAGACAACCATTGGCACATTTACCATGTAACAACGACGAATACAGAGAGAATTAGAAACATAAGAACAAGATAAGAGCTTGCTCACATACTTTATATATATATATAGTAGTAAGTCAAAGTATGTCTAATAGACTCATCTTATCCCACAAAAAGGCTTTATAAGCAGCTGAAAAAGGTACAACACAACATTAGAATAATTACAATAAATCAAGAATCTCATATAGAGCAATGCCTTTCCTTAGAACTGAATAAAAATCAAGATAAGGTGGTAAACTGGTCATAAAAAAAAAGGGAAATCCCCTAAGACAGCCAAGTCCAATCTTCAATTTTAATAAATACAAGTTCCTGAAAGAAGAAAAATATAGGGACACTGATTTATGGAGTTTAGCAAGGAAGGAGAGTGAAATAGCATCAACGAAGGAGAGTTCATAGATTGCCCTGGCTCTGCTGCTGAACGCTCCTCATTCACATCCCTCTATCAGTCTATCTTCTTTCCTTCCTCTTTAATGGTCGAATTTACTTATGGTTATCTATGGCTGAAATTGCTTCTACTGAGCACGGATCTGGCTGCTTCTGCCTCTGGTGCTGTCTTCTTCTTCCGTTTCCGCCCCGACCTATCTGGGCTATCCCTTTCCGTTTCCGCCTGCCTCCGGTGATGTCTTCTTCTTCCGGCCGCGTCTACTTATCACTTCTTCTTCCGTCCGCGTCTACTGTTTTTTTGTTTTGGAGCCTTCAAATTGAGGTCCCTCGGCCTCTGGTTAGTTTGATTGCACCCCTAATTTATATTTTGATTTGATTTTGGTTTAGTTGTTTCGTGATTTGTTTGTTTTTTATTTGTTTGGAAGCCTTCAAATTAAGGTCCCTTAAAATTAAGATTGGGATCATCCAATTTAAGGGCGGTATAGTTGTTTCTGGATCCTCCCTCGTGGCCTCTGTTCAACGGCTTGTGTTGATTCTCTCGTTCAAGAGGTAAGCCTTCCACCGTCTTCTATTTATTTTAATTTGTTCTACACCGCCCTATTCATCAGTAATTTGATTTCCTGTTTTATTGGGAATTCACATGTAATTTGTGTTTGTAATGATAATTAGGTCCACATGCTCTCTTTGTGTTGTTGCTCAATTTGGGTTATCGCTTGTTTTCTTTACCAATTTTAGATGCCTATAATTTGTTTTCACCTAATTTCCGGAATCAAAGGTACTTCAAAATTTGTATGTGTGAGGGATTAAGCTGCAATTCTCAGTAACGTGCGTTTTTTTCCCTACTTTTAATTGTTTTGTCAGGATAATTGTTGTTGGAGGAGGTAATCGAGTATGAAATGAATGTAAAATATAGTTCAGACTGACTTCCCTGTCTCAGCAAATAAATACAAGACTTCCTCCCGTTGTAGTAAAAGAAAATCAGGATCGAATCCACGAGGAAGCACGTCAGCAGTTCTCAGGTAGCTATGAGATTCTCACAACAGCAGCAGAACAGCATAGAAACACAAGCAGAAGCAGAAATAAAATAGAAACAAATAATCCCGGCAAGGGCAAATAAAACAAAAGCAAATAACAAAGCAAAGCAAAAGCAAAGGTTCTCGTCGATCTCGACAAACAGTACTCGAGATAGACAAGGGTGGTCGACAACAGTGGCTCAGGATCGAAAACGAAGCAACTCGACAAAGGCAAGTCAACTCGATCTCGACTACCCCCTCCTCGAGATCGACAAGAATCAGCAAGGACAGACAACAGAAAATCGACAAAGGGCAGAAACTTCAACTCGACCTAGACCAGTTCTCGTCGAGATCGACAAGAATCGTACTCTATCTCGACCAAGTCCTACTCTATGTCGACAAGAACAGAAATTTAAAAGAATGTAAATTGCAATTGCTCAAAACCCAAACTCAGCTTTTTGACGGAAAATAAACTCAATATATAAAAAGACCTCCAAGGCTAGGGTTTCAACACCACAACGACAACCATGCAAAACAACACATAAAGGCATAAAAGATCATGCTTTCCATCAAATAACTTTCGTCATTAACAAATAGGCAAATAGAGGCTTTCGCATAAACCCTAATTGTTACTAACCCTTTTTCACATAATTAATCCAAGTTGCATTAAGATCACTTTCGCTTCAATAACACAAACAAGGATCACCTTCAACTCTCGCAAAAGAATCATGCTCATAGGGATAGAAGATGAATTGCACAAAAGATCTGACCTTTATCGCATCGCCTCACATGGCCACCGTCGGGCTCACCCCAGCCCCAGAAGTGGGTGGACTACTCACGCCTCATCGCAATTGCAGACATTGAATTGATGAAAGAAACTTGCATAAAAACTAAATTCAAAGCTTTTTACAATCCTGACAATCAACTTTCGTTGTCAGCCAAAACCCTAAAAACCTTAAACTCCTAAACTTCTCTGAATGGAACTAACTAATTGTCTTCGGAATTGGATGATTGAAAAACCAGCCCCTAGGGCCTTCTTTATAGGCTTCATTCCCTAGCTAATCTAGGAAAGAAGATATCTATCTATATCTAAAATTATATCTACTTGCTTTAAAGATAAATAAAATGTTTAATGGAATTAAATCCATAAGGGAAAAGATAAAACTAAATATGGAAATATGTCTTCATGTTGATGATAGAACTTGATAGATCGGATAGAATCTTCGGTCAAGTCGACTCCTTCGAGCCCAAGGAATCCAAATCCTAGTCGAACAGCTCACGTCGAGAAGATTCTGGAACTGGCTCTAGTCGACTTCGAGGAAGCTTCGTCGACCTCGACAAGGGTGGCTCGTCGAGTGGACTTCCTCGGGTTGGTGTGCTCGACCGGCTCGGACAAGGACTCAGGCGCTCGTCGACTTCGACAAGCCCTAGTCGACTTCGAGTACGGTGGCTCGCCGACTAGGGTTTCTCGAGCAGCTCTCCTCGAGGGACTCCGGATCTGGTGCTGTGGCTTCGTCGACCTCGAGTAACGGTCCTCGAGATCGAGTTGGCTTCGGAGCTCGGGGAGCTTGGTTCTCGATCATGGCTTTGTCGACTAGGCTGTGCCCGAACATGCTCGTCTAGGTCGAGTAGGCTTACTCGAGATCGAGTAGCCTCGACTCTCAGACTTGTTCGCTGCTTTGACCTTGGACTTCTGTAGTGGTTTTCCGAGCATTTCCGACCTTCTGTAGAATTTGCTGTAAATGCCTCGATTTCTGTGATTTAAACAAAAACTGGTGTAGATTCCATAATTTTGGCAAATAAACATAAACTACACAGATTCTGTACTATCTTAACCCAAATGCATGAAATGTATACAGAAATCGATATAAAAGTTACTGTAAAACATGGCAGATTCCGCTCACAACAAACACCCCATACTTAAGCTTGCTTGTCCTCAAGCAATACTTTTAATTGTCATTCAGGGGAAGTAATAAAAACTCTCAACATCTTAGATTCATTCTTATATGTCCCTGCAATCAATTACCATCCTCGAAAAGGTACTAGTGTCACAGATCCATGCATGTGCAAATATGTAAAAGCAACATCTACTCATAAAAGGAGGGTTATGCACAAATAATTTTTGTGTGACAAAGCATCGATAATCAAGAAGACTTTAATTTAAGCTCATGGAGTAGATTGGTAAAAGGCTAAAAGGTGGGCAATTTTTGGCAATGTGGTGCTTTTATGATCCGGGGAAATGGATCACTTTCAAACTTGAATTTCCACATTCCTTCTTCCTTTGATTCATCACCTTTCATAATGCTTTTATTCATAATAATGCTTTTACCTCTCTAACCTCAACACTGCCTTCTCGCGAGTCGCAAACATGGGTGTCATGAATGGCCCCGGATACTTAGTGTGTCGGACTCCTCACAATGTGTCCCATCTCTCCAAACTATTATCTTAGAGAGCAGGGTCAATCTACCTTTATCTCCTGAGGTGATTGGATTTTCTTTCACTCATTAAATTTTCCATATATTTCAAATAATTTCCTTCCAAACTCCACAAACACCATATAACATCTCCATAATGTAACATCATTCTCAACATAATCCCCGGATAAGGTAAAGAATGGAAATATTTAGATCATGTGGAGCAATATTTGAAATAAGGCATATTATGGCTTTTGTGATGCATAAGCATAGGTAAGGCTAGGAATTAACAATGAGCATTATATGGAAATATAAAGTCCTCCATCATTTTATCATGCAACATGTCAAAAGCAAATTCAAATTTTACCTCCTTTCATGGTTTTCAAGAAAATAATGCACTTCATTGTGACTTCCCTTTACTAGGCAATTTCATGCTATATCTCTAATGAATCCAATTTTGCATCGTCGAGTCCAATATAAGCTTCCATGACATTATTCAAAATTTTCAATGGGGGTCATTTTTCTCAAATTTTTGGAAAACATGCATATAAGCACATAAATAAATAATGCATTCCAAAATAGCCATGTAGCAATTTCAAAGAAATAATGCACAAATAATGTCAAATATGGCACATGTGCACTAAGTAAGCCCTTACCCCACCCCATACTTAAACATTACAGTGTCCTCACTGTATATAAAACAATGTAAAGGGTAAAGAAAGAAACTCACAAGACAGATGTGCAGAGCCGCATAATTTCGAACACCTCCTAGTCCGAGCATTCATGTAGCTTGGTTCTATCCATGACCTGAAAAGTAGAAGACATATACCCAAAAATAGAAACAACCAAAAAACAATGTTCAAAACCAAAAAACAAAGTCTTAAAAGTCCTAAAAAAGTTTATGTACATGCTCTAGATTTTATAGTCGCTAGGCCGACTTTCATTAATGCTCAAGGTGGCATCTGCAGGGCCCATGTAGCTTGGGCCTCAAATAAGACTCCATTCTTGTCCATCAGCTGTAATCCTCCAGAATGGATCTTGTTCACTACGAACGGTCCCATCCGCTTCTTGTTGAATTTGTTGGGAAACCAATGATCCTTTGATTTAGAGACATAGAGCTTGTCTCCAACTTCATACTCCTTAGGCTCATCATTGGAAATCCTGCACAATCGCACATACCAAGGCAGACATCTCCCATGTATAGATAAATCTTTGATGGAAATAGGAGAAGAAAGATCCATACCTTGACTTACCTTTGCGGAAACGGAATCGGGCACCACGGTGTTTGGTCGATCTCGACTAGGGCTCCTCGAGATCGACGAGATTGCAGGCTCTGGTGGTGGTCTGGTCGAAGAGTCAGAAGTCGAGGAAGAACAGGTCTTGTCGACCTCGAGTTGGCTGGTCGACCTCGACAAGGACTCTGCTCCTGGTGGGATGCTCCTCGAGAACACAGGATCTGGTGGCGCCTGGCGGTGGTCGACCTCGACAAGGCTACTCGAGGTCGACGAGGGTTCTGGAGTCACCATCGTCGAGGAAGAAGAAGCCGAGGCCGTCGAAGGGTGGTCGATCTCGACAAGACCCTTGTCGATCTCGACTAGAGATGGCGCGTCAGGCGGCTTCTGTGTCGAGGAAGCAGGAGTCGTGTTGGCTGGGTTCTTGTCGACCTCGAGTAGCCTACTCGAGATCGACGAGGGTGTGGCTTCCGTCTGGCTGCTCGACGAAACTGGCTCTGGTGGAGTCTCCTTGGTCTGGTCGAGATCGACTAGGGTTCTACTCGATGTCGAGGAGCCCTGGTCGATCTTGACCCCATACTTAGCTCCTGTCAAGGCATCCGAAAAATAATGAATCCACAAGGACTTACCTTGGTCTGTGTCAATGGGATTCTCTGTGTTTTCCTTGAGGATTGCCATGATCTCCTCCACCTGGGCCTCCATGTCCCTTTTTTCTATCTCCTCAGGGGTCATATTTCTGACCTTGGGTTCCCCGCAGGTGATGTAGCCAGCTGAGATAGATTTGACCTCTTCCATTGGACCTGTATGCCTTTCAGTTTTATTAAAGTAATACTCAATTACCTCATCGCTGATGTTGAAGGTGAGCACTCTTTTCCTTACGCTTATGTTGGCATCCACCGTTGCCAAGAATGGTCTTCCTAGAATAATTGGAGAAGCAGGATCTTCTTGCATATCAACAATTAGGAAATCAGCAGGAACGAAGAATTTACCTACTTGTACTGGTACATTTTCCACCATGCCTGTTGGAATGACCACTGTGTTGTTGGCCATGTATAGTCTAGCATCCACAGGCTCCAGGGCACCTATCTTAATCTTGGACCAAATCGTTAAAGGCATAATACTAACACTGGCTCCAAGATCACATAGGGCATTAATTTTGTATGGACCAAATCCAATAGTTATAGCAAACTTACCTGGATCTGGCCTCTTCTCCAATATGTCCAGATGGCTGCACTCCTCTGTGATTTCTGCCATCGATCGCTTTTTGCTCAGAATCTCCTTCAGGAACTTGACGTAGGACGGCATTTCATTGAGAGCTTCTGTGAAGGGGATGGTGACGTTCAGCTTCTGAAGCATCTTGATGAAGCGCTGAAACTTTTTCTCTGCTGGGTCCTTTAGAGATTTTGTGGGGAAAGGCAGCTTCTTTTTCTGATTCGGAGCCAGAACAGACGTCGGAGTTGCTGCTGATTTCTCGACCAAGGGCTCCTCGACATCGACAAGGGTCTTGTCGAGATCGACTGGATTGGGTGCAGTCGAGTTGCTGTTCGGCGCAGACGAAGATTCTGGCAATTTCTCCTCGAGGTCGACGAGAGTCTTGTCGAGGTCGAGTACGGCCTTGTCGAGATCGACTACGGACTTGTCGAGGTCGATTTGCTGTTCTTCGTCGTTCTGCTGCTTTCCAACCTCTGGCTCTTGCAGTTGATGGCCGCTTCTGAGTTTTACAGCGGTGTCCAGTCTTTCCCTTAGGATTTGGTTCTGAAGATCCAGGGAGTGCTCCTGATTGTCTAGGGATTCCCGCTGCTAGCTGACCAATCTGTGTATCAACTGTTTTCCGCCAGATATCGATTTCCCCAAGCCTAGAGTTGACACCTTGCATCTGAGTATAGACGGAGTTGAAGGATTGCCTAGTTTCTGAGTGGTTCCTCCGTATTTCCTCCAGGACTAGTTGTATATCATCCTTCTTTTGGTCCCTTTCTGGATGTCCTGGAGCTCTGTAGGGCGGGGGATTCCTAGGGACACCTTGGTTCCACTGTGGTTGCTGAAACCTTTGGTCCCCCATGTAGCGATTTGGACCCCCTGCGTAAGCTGCATCCTCATGGTGTTCTGCCAGCCTGACTTGCTCTGTGTGTGGGCACTCAGGAGTGGTGTGCCTTTGCGATCCGCATTCTATGCAAGGCTGGTTGACAGAGAGATATTTGACTTGCTTGATGAGCTTCCTATTCTGATCTCTATAGTATTGCTCCCTGACATCTGGATCAATCTCCTTTGATGGCTCATAGAGTGGCATGGATGGTGCTGGCCTGGCGTATGGGTTCTCTTCATAAGTTGCAGTAGACCCATACTTGTTGTCGTAGGTAGTGAGCTTCTCCAGCACTCCCCATGCGTCACTTGGCGGCATTGTCAAATACTCATAGCGAGTATAATTGTTGATTCTGTCCTTAGTGACTTGATCAAGAGAGTTGAAGAAGATCTCCTGAATGATGTAGGGCGGTTGTCCATGAGTAGGGCAAGATCGTAGCAGTTCTTTGTAGCGCTCCCATGCCCTTGCCAGCGGTTCCCCTTTCTGCTGTTTAAAGGCGATGATTTTCTGGCGGAGATGTGCTGTTTTGGCAGGTGGGAAGAATTTGTTCAGAAACTCTTGCTCTACTTGGGCCCAGGTTGTGAGTGATCTTGCCTTCAGCCCTTCCAGCCATTTCAGTGTAGGTCCAGCGAGCGACCAGCGAAAAGATTTCATTTTGACATATTCCAGAGTTGTACCTTCTGCAAGAGTACGGCACATATCATGAAAGTTAGTAATATGTTCAAGAGGACACTCATTAAATCTGCCGTAAAAGGCATTGTTTTTAAGCTCTATAAGAAATTGAGTGCGAATTTCAAAAGAGTTTTCAGGGATTAGAATCGCCGATTCAGGCACGACGAGAGTTGGGTGCATGTAGTCCTCTGCCGTGGTTGGATATTGGGCAAGCTCAGCTTGTGCTTGTTCCCTTGCTGCTCTCTCACCGGCGATAGCAGCATCTTTAGCGTTGATAGCGGCATCCCTTGCGGCTAGTTCCCTGGTAAGCCTAGCGATTAGCTGTTCCTGTGTTTCAGCGGCCGACATGATCCTTTTGAGTTTGGAGTGGATGTGTAGGTAGCGCTCCGGTTCGTCTAAGCTGTCAAACTCAGGTGTTTGACCAGAACGACGCATACACCCTGCAATCTAACTCAAAGAGACAGTGAGAACTGACTACCTAAGGCGCGATTGATTGCTTCCCCGGCAACGGCGCCAATTTGTTGTTGCAGGAGGTAATCGAGTATGAAATGAATGTAAAATATAGTTCAGACTGACTTCCCTGTCTCAGCAAATAAATACAAGACTTCCTCCCGTTGTAGTAAGAGAAAATCAGGATCGAATCCACGAGGAAGCACGTCAGCAGTTCTCAGGTAGCTATGAGATTCTCACAACAGCAGCAGAACAACACAGAAACACAAGCAGAAGCAGAAATAAAATAGAAACAAATAATCCCGGCAAGGGCAAATAAAACAAAAGCAAATAACAAAGCAAAGCAAAAGCAAAGGTTCTCGTCGATCTCGACAAACAGTACTCGAGATAGACAAGGGTGGTCGACAACAGTGGCTCAGGATCGAAAACGAAGCAACTCGACAAAGGCAAGTCAACTCGATCTCGACTACCCCCTCCTCGAGATCGACAAGAATCAGCAAGGACAGACAACAGAAAATCGACAAAGGGCAGAAACTTCAACTCGACCTAGACCAGTTCTCGTCGAGATCGACAAGAATCGTACTCTATCTCGACCAAGTCCTACTCTATGTCGACAAGAACAGAAATTTAAAAGAATGTAAATTGCAATTGCTCAAAACCCAAACTCAGCTTTTTGACGGAAAATAAACTCAATATATAAAAAGACCTCCAAGGCTAGGGTTTCAACACCACAACGACAACCATGCAAAACAACACATAAAGGCATAAAAGATCATGCTTTCCATCAAATAACTTTCGTCATTAACAAATAGGCAAATAGAGGCTTTCGCATAAACCCTAATTGTTACTAACCCTTTTTCACATAATTAATCCAAGTTGCATTAAGATCACTTTCGCTTCAATAACACAAACAAGGATCACCTTCAACTCTCGCAAAAGAATCATGCTCATAGGGATAGAAGATGAATTGCACAAAAGATCTGACCTTTATCGCATCGCCTCACATGGCCACCGTCGGGCTCACCCCAGCCCCAGAAGTGGGTGGACTACTCACGCCTCATCGAAATTGCAGACATTGAATTGATGAAAGAAACTTGCATAAAAACTAAATTCAAAGCTTTTTACAATCCTGACAATCAACTTTCGCTGTCAGCCAAAACCCTAAAAACCTTAAACTCCTAAACTTCTCTGAATGGAACTAACTAATTGTCTTCGGAATTGGATGATTGAAAAACCAGCCCCTAGGGCCTTCTTTATAGGCTTCATTCCCTAGCTAATCTAGGAAAGAAGATATCTATCTATATCTAAAATTATATCTACTTGCTTTAAAGATAAATAAAATGTTTAATGGAATTAAATCCATAAGGGAAAAGATAAAACTAAATATGGAAATATGTCTTCATGTTGATGATAGAACTTGATAGATCGGATAGAATCTTCGGTCAAGTCGACTCCTTCGCGCCCAAGGAATCCAAATCCTAGTCGAACAGCTCACGTCGAGAAGATTCTGGAACTGGCTCTAGTCGACTTCGAGGAAGCTTCGTCGACCTCGACAAGGGTGGCTCGTCGAGTGGACTTCCTCGGGTTGGTGTGCTCGACCGGCTCGGACAAGGACTCAGGCGCTCGTCGACTTCGACAAGCCCTAGTCGACTTCGAGTACGGTGGCTCGCCGACTAGGGTTTCTCGAGCAGCTCTCCTCGAGGGACTCCGGATCTGGTGCTGTGGCTTCGTCGACCTCGAGTAACGGTCCTCGAGATCGAGTTGGCTTCGGAGCTCGGGGAGCTTGGTTCTCGATCATGGCTTTGTCGACTAGGCTGTGCCCGGACATGCTCGTCTAGGTCGAGTAGGCTTACTCGAGATCGAGTAGCCTCGACTCTCAGACTTGTTCGCTGCTTTGACCTTGGACTTCTGTAGTGGTTTTCCGAGCATTTCCGACCTTCTGTAGAATTTGCTGTAAATGCCTCGATTTCTGCGATTTAAACAGAAACTGGTGTAGATTCCATAATTTTGGCAAATAAACATAAACTACACAGATTATGTACTATCTTAACCCAAATGCATGAAATGTATACAAAAATCGATATAAAAGTCACTGTAAAACATGGCAGATTCCGCTCACAACAATAATTCAATGCTTGGATGGATGTTTGAGAAGGATTCTCTCACTGAACTGACTGAAGTACTACTTCCTCCTATGATTCTTGCTTTGGAGTGGCAGTTTCCCAAGGTTCCCTGGTTGTTGCAGTGGTATGTTGCCTTGTCTTCTTTAGTCTTTTCCAATTATTAAAGTATGGTTTGCTTTATCTAAAAACAGAAGAGAACTGGAACATTATTATTTTATACTTAAATCTTTTAAAATCTAATGAAGGATCGACTACATAAAGTCATATGAATTTTAGCAAAAACAGAAGGAACACTATAGACAACTATTGTATTCTTAATCTTTACATCTTTACAGAAAACATATCCAATATGTTACTGAAATAGGTACCATTTATAATCACCTAGAAAGTTTACGACTCTTATTCTGGAAAGAAGGAATGTATTGCATTCATTATGCTCGAGCTATATGTGCATATACTAAATTCGAGATTACGTTGATGATAAAATGAGAGCTTATACTAAATAATTTCATTTCCTGATCGTTTTTTGATTTAGTTCAATTTATTGGATTAATGGTCTATCATTTATTAACAATATATGATTTATTTTTTATTTGGTACCATAGGATATGTCTTATCTTATTTTGCTATGTATGATGTATTGGATTTTGCAATGTCTTTTAATTCCTATTCCTGCCCTCTTTTTGGTTGTTATTATCGTGTTGTCTTGCCTCAGTTACCATATTATTCAAATCTTCCTATTCCTTGAATTTCTAATTGTTATTTCCCTATTTGGATGTCTGTTGTCAATAATCTTTCCTCTTCAGTTGAATTATCTTTGTTTTCTTCGTCATAACTTTATTCCTATTTGTAGTCTGCTTTCGGTGGTTGTTAAGAGTCTTATTCTGGATTAAAGGTTTCCCTAGGTGATTTGTTTTCCCAATTTTTTTGTGTTCTTATGTGTCATCCTCTTTTTCCTTTTCTTAATTTTATTTGTAAGACTTCTGAATAAGATATGACTTAAAACTTATTCTTTTCATATTGTTAGCTTGGTGTTAGTTACAGTCTGTGCACCTAATAATGGCAGAACTACCTGTATCACTTCGTAAGCAGCCAGCTCCAAATAGATATGGTTCTTTATCTTGTAACGTTTGATGTTTCTTTAGATCGGACTTTTAACTGATATGATTTCCATGTGAAATTTGTGGTAGCACTGGATTCGAAATGGGTCCAGCTTTGTCTTAATATCATCTTTCTAATTGATTTGTATACCTAGCTTAATCCTATTGCGATTTAAATTCTGGAATATGATATCTTAAGAGGAAATCATTATGTAATTATTGATTGGTTGAGACTTTATATTTTGGATGTTAAAATAGCTTTGGCCCTTTGAAGACTAGCAAAGATTTCTGGGAAGGAGTAGGTGTTGTTGATCCGGCAGATTAAGGTATGTTTATCTCAAGATTATCATATGAAAATAAGGGTAGCCTTTTCTCATTTGATCTAATGATCTTAACTCAAGTTCTGGTTTCATTATGACTGAAATTCCTATCTTGCTCTTTTATTTAGCTAAACTACTTCTAACAACTTTCTTCCCACTTGCTGGCTTCCAATTACTATAGAAATTACATGCTTCCTCGTGTTTCCTGAAGTATACATGCCTCTGAACATCCATAAACTTGACCTTGGTCATTGACTGCTAAATGTTCAAAAAGGATTGAAATCTGAGTGCTGAAAAAAATGCCGGTTTCCATTAATTTGTAGCTTTTGATATTGAATCAGGAGAACAAGAGTGTTGTAAATGATTAGTTTGCACAGAAGGATTATTGTAAGACTGTCTATCTATTGTTAACTTGTCTTCTCCAAGTTTGATCTATTTTAGGAAATGGATGGAACCATGGTTATGCCTCCTTGGATATACTTAATCTTATGTTTCTTTAATGGTTTTGTATCATTGATTTGTACTTGTAAACTGGACATACTATTTATTGATCTGCTATTGTCATACTGATGCTTTGTTGTTGTTGCCTTGTTTTCACACTTCTATTATTATGACTTTCTAAACTGGTTCAGATTTGTATAGACGTGAGAGATGTAACTGATGAGGAACTTCCATCTCACTACGTTGAAGACTTTAGGTAGAGATCTAACCAATTTTAGGTGTTGGTGTAACCTTCAAGTAAGTGGTTCTCTAATTCATATTTGCTTATTTACATTTACAAATTACAGTGAAAGCTATAGGCTTTCTAGAAGGGTTTTTTTGTTGAACTTGGGTTTGTGGTTGATTTTAGATGACCATAAATTTGTAAAGAATACTCATTTTACTTACTGAACCCTGGTTGCTAAAAAAAGAGTATGTCCTTACCATGGCATCAAAATTACTCACAAGTGTCTTTCATATTAGCAATAGACCTCCTCCCTGACCTCTATGTTGAGATATCTTTCTGTATGTTTCTTCTTCATAGAACATAAGTTTCTCCTCACATAATAGTACCTATGTTTAGTAATTCTGTACTGCTATGTATCTTCTGGCTTTTGGTGTTAGTTGATTTCATTCTCCTCCTTTTTTTCGTTGCAAATGTGCATTAGATGTAGAATTCATGAAATACGTGATTGAAGCTTATCCCAAAGGTATCTGCTCAGTTTACTGTGTGAAAGGGAAGGATGTGGAAGGACCAGGATCTGATTTTGCGTTTGTTAACTTCTGGTAAGTTCAGTGAACCAAATAAGCTTGCTCAACTTCTTTCCTTGTTCTTGTAGACGGGTCCACCTTTCTGAATTTTTTGGGCTCTCTTTAAGTTAGGATTTTGCATCTTATTTGAATTTATATACATATCACTGTTTGAAACTTTTAAATTTAGAGTAAATTGCGCTTTCCAACTAATTGATTCTTCTGTTTTGCTTAGCAATGGAAGTTGGAGATCCATCTGGAATGTTAAATTTAAGGATGAAGAACAGACAGTAGATATCACTAGCAGAATGCAGGTAACCAAGAGATATTGTCCTTCTAATTCCTAGATCCCTCTATACCTTTAAGATTCCTGAAAAGGACTTTCTTGAGCTTGTCAAAGCATTAATGGAGTATTGAAAGTTCTAAGCTAAATTTCCTTGTTTAATCCAATTGCTTTAGGTTGGGGCTCATTATTTTGAAGAAGGGAATCAGACTCAGATCATGATTGCCAAGACTCAACAATATTTCAGGTAGCTGAATTAGACACTGATTCTTCTTGCTTGCTTTATCAAGTGAATGTATGTGATGTTTTAGGGTGTATTTGGCATGAAAATATGATAAGTTAGGTGATGGAAAATAAGCTATAAGATAGCTTATCAAATGCAATCTACTAGAGAAATGAGTTTCCGGATTCCACAGATTATATGTTACAAGCTGTAAGCTAAATGTATAGCCCAAAGATAGCCATTGTCTCTGCTTCTAGACCCATATAATTCATAAAACTGAGGTCTCCAAATTCTTATTTTAAGTTTGCAATCTCAAAAGGTTCTTATTTTAAGTTTGCAATCTAATCATTGCTAAGATTTTCTTTTAAATGTCTAAAGTCTTTGTTCAGTAAAGCTATATATTCTTTTCCTACCAAAAAAATTAATAATAAAGCTATATTTTTTGTCACTCCAAAATCATTATTACATGGACCATTTAAATTCAACTACAAGCCAAGATAAAACAGGACTGTGGAATATTGGTTGTGGAAGCCATCACTAGAGAAATAAGTTCTATAGGTATATAAAGTGTTGTTTTTGTAAGCTTGAACACATACATGTGCACCTTTTCAAAGTAGACATCCCTCGTGGGGATGGTGATCATGTACTTCGATTGTTACTATTCTCATTTTTTATATGCCAAGATGCTATTGAATTTTTATTTCCCTTTTTGTTTATTAAGGAAAGAAGGAATTTGTTTGAGATGCATAAGTTATTAACCCTTGAAAAAAATTAGGAAAGGATGTTACAAGATGCATTAGCTATTAGCTTTAAATCAACGACATATGGTACATATTATTATTTACTTTAGTTTCCACGTTTTAACCTACTGTTCATCAATGCCATTAAATTTTATAAATGAATGTTCACAAGTACTCTCATGTGTTGGATTGAAGTGATGCTTTGGCACCTAATAGCAGGGTGTATAAAGAGCAGAAGACCTTAATTTGCAAAGCCAACTATTGAATTAGTAGAGAGTAGAGACTGTGTTGATGAATGGTGGTTCGCCCAAATACTACGATGGCAAGCATGAGCGGTTGATAGGAAACCAAGCACGGAACCACCGGACATGAAGGTAGCTAAGATGCAACTTGAAGACCCTTGTCATGTGGGGATGGCGTCATTTGAAAATGCGATGGTACCCTGCGTAAAAAGATCTAGCTCTTGGACATGCTAGGGCCTAGGTGATAATGCTTGAACTGGAGTTAAAAACCCTACACTGCCTTATTTTTATCCAAATGAATTGCTACCACATATGTCGTGCGCGAAGCGCGCATGTGCGTGGAGTTGCAATTCCCTTAATCTTATCATAATCCTAAAATCTTATAAAAAGATGTTCTCTGACAATGATATAATTATTTTTAAAGATAAATTTCATTGTTACCTAATCAGAATTACTAACTGATTATGGTTTCTCTGTATAAGAATTGGAATTATTTCAACACAGAAAGCTTAAATAACTATTTTGTGGCTTCTGTTGTGGTAGATGCTTAGCTTTATCAGTTGCTCTTAATTCTATTCATGTCTTTGAAAATCTTTAACCTTAACTAACTGAAATGTGCACAAAATGGCTTAGGGAAAATCACACAGATAGGAATAAAAGCACCTGGAAAAGTTGTCTAGACTCTAGATAACATATTGGCATATTGCTATCCAAATTGTCTGGAAAAGCAGCTGCAAAATAATTTATGTTCTGGTGGTTTCCTGCATGTTTTGCAAATGTCATTGAAAAGATAATTCACTCGTATTTGAAGGGTTGTTTGGAAGACCTAAGTTCATCAATGGATTATGATTCTGAAGATGAAGATGGCTTTCAAGATAAAGATAACATAGATTTCGATGAACAATATAAATCCTCACACAAAGTTGGTAATATCAACATTAACCCATCCTATTACAAGAAGAAGCTTTCAGATAACAAAAAATTGGTAAATAAATAAAATTGGAAAGGTTGAGCAAGAGCTTAGAAGTCTTGGATGTACATCTATATATAACTGAAGATACATATGCCTTCATCTGCAAATGACAAATTAATAGCTAATTACACAACTGGAACGAATACATTACAAGCTAAAGCAAACATCAAAGAACAGAAGAACACTACATATAAGCAATTGGAAGTGGCACATGCTCATCGCTGACGTCAACATGATCACTTGTTATCTGCAAATTTGAAATGTTAGAGGAACAAGAATAAACAATTGGAAGTCATTGAAACAAACAATAAGAAAAAAAATTAAATAAATAGAAAAAAAAGTTGTACTACACCTACCTTGGCAGTAATGCTACATCACCTAAGAGCACCACAAGAAGAGGATGTTGAGGCCTTAATATGCAAGTGACTTTTAGTATGTCTTTGATGCTTGTATTGTTCTATGTTGTAGTTTGAGAATAATATGGCTAATCCTTTGCTTATGGGTGGATTTCTGGGCGTGTATTGCCCTTGATTTGGTCTTCATTGAGTTCATTTCTATATCTTATCTTTTGTGTGATATTTGATTTCATCATCTATTTCAATTTCAACAGTTCTTGCTTTTGTAATTTTCATATGAAAATCCTTCCAATTAAATTCCCAGGTTTTTAATCTACTTTAGATGGAATTGTTGATATGAAATTTCATACAGGGCTCCTTCATCATCAAGTAGTATTTATATTTAGTTGTTTTCTTCCACTTCAAAAAGAGGCCTTAAAACCAGGTATGAGTTATCTTCGAGGCCCAATATCCTTATCCTCTATCTGATGATTTCAATTCAAAACTGAAATGGGTACATGCTAAATTATAATTGGCCATTTGGCCTTTCTACTTTGTTTTGTTGAAGTGTTCCTGCCCCACGAATGTCTTCTATCTTTAACCTCATTTTTTTTAAATGTCAAGGTTGTTTAGTTATAGTTTTTTTTTTCCTCGCAGCTGGGTAAAGTGCTTATTTGAAGGCTTTTGATTGAAGGTATGTGGAGCCTAGCATCCGGCCTGATGATAGTCGATATGGTGAAAACTCAATAGACTTCAGCGTCACACCCAGTTTCCGGTAGGCCTGCCTTCCTTTGTATCTATGATGGCATTGCTATTTTCCACACACACACCCAAAAAAAAAAATCATAGACAACTCGTTAGGATTGCATTTTTTTGTAGGCTGTGCGACTCATCTTATTCGACTTGGATATGCTTCCAAGTTAAATTGAATTCCGATCTTGGAAATTCTCAGGACCTTTTTACAAGGAGTCTATCAGCATTAGGTTGATGCTTTCTCCAATCCTGATGTGCAATTTTCTCACAACTCAGATTTATGATGTCTTTTGTATCTTATCTCGGATATGTTCTCTAGTTTTGGTGCAGGTGTGGATGTGAATGAGCATGATATAACTTTTGTGGAGGACAATTGGGAAAGTTCGGTAATTCCATTACCCTTTTCATTAATTTCTTTGCTCTTCCCATTTCACACTAACGTGTTGTGGGAGAGAGAGCATCCCAGATGATGGGTTTTTGTTATTGCTCTGCCATTATAGGGCTTTACTATTTCTCAAACCCAATGGCAATAAATGAATGATCGATGTTTGCATTGTTTTCCTCGTGTTCATTCTAAAATAATTATAGGTGCTTGGGGTTTGGGATAGATATCTGGATAAATGGCATGAAGATCACCCAATTCAACTACTTTCAACAGGTTTGGTTATAGAGCTTTGAACTTCTCTGCCTATAGTTTTTTTTCCAGAATATTCAAATATGATTATTTGAAATTGGAAAATCTTGTTCTCTTTAGTTGGATAGTTTGTTTCACTTTATTTAAATCCGTGTTTTAATCACGTGTGTGTGTTTGGTTTTATAGGATACTAAGGAAGGTTGAAGAGCTTTTCGGTCTTGAGAAGAAGGATTTGTACATAGTATTTAAAGGGGAGACACCTTTGTTAAATGGACTTGAGAACACTGTTTGTGAGCTTCCAATTAAGTAGACTACCATCCATAGCTAAATCTCCAAATTGCAACAAAATTAGGCGTCTCTTCTCACTTATTCGGAGGGGGGTTATGTATTTACACGTTACTTGTGTGATCAATTCAGGATTAAGATCTGTCCCATAACTTCCATATACATCATGCATTCAGCGCCATGCAAAGCATGGCCCCTTAACCTAGTACTGATAAATAGGTTTTGTTTTTGTTGCAATCAACCTGAGCGTTATATCTATAAATATATCATCCTTCATTATTTAGACCCTCAATTTCTGTACACCCAAAAAACCATTCATCAACTCTCTTCAAGTTAACCTAGCTCCGCCTTCATATACATCCATCCATCCATTCAACCCTAATTTGATCGATCGATCGATCAGCAATATGGAGCGACCACAACCACTTAGTCGATGTCCTTTTCCATTCTTTTACATCCAAAGTGTCCCACGTGACATAGTCCTAGGCCCCTACATCATCTCGGTTCGCAACCTCGATTACTTCGAAGCCATTAGTGTTGGGTGCTGCACCCCTCTCGTACTCGACCTCCCTGACAGACGAGTCATCTTGCCATGCCGCCACAACCTGCAGCCCGGTGATTCGTTCAAGGATACCCTCCCCGAAAGACTGAATGATTGGTTCTCCACCTTAGAGTTGCCCCAAGATTGCGTTTATCTTCTCGTTAATGAGATATCAACGGTTGTTATAAGCACTGCGCCGCTTATCACCTACGTTTCCGTTAGCTTGTCCCTTGAGACTGTGCTTAGGGTTAAGCGTGCTACTGAAGAATCTATTGAAGCCCTAGAGATTGTCGGAGCTGCGGAGTTGGACGACTGTCGCGATGATTCGTGCGCGATTTGTTTCGAGAATTTGGAGGCGGAGATGGCCAGAGGGATGGCAAGAATGCCGTGCGCGCATGTTTATCACAAAGATTGCGTTGTGGAGTGGCTGAGGACGAGTCATGTGTGTCCTTTTTGCCGATTCTAGATGCCTGTTATGGAAGCTTCTTCTTCAAGTTAATTCTTGAATTTGCTTTGTTAATTCTTTGCCGAGATCTTGAATTTTCTTAGTTACTCTTGTGGATCGTTCATATATAGTTCCTTGTATTGTTCGTTTTTGTTGAATCGAGATTCGAGATAACGAAAGTGATTGAATGCGGAAGCGAGAGATACGAAACAAGAAACTCAAAAACAAAGCATGCAAGAGCAAGAACAAACACCAGAGTTTTACGAGGTTCGGCAAAGAGATGCCTACGTCCTCGGGGCCTCAAGAATAGGCCGAATCCACTAGGTAATATTCAATAGAGGGTTACAAACAAGCAATGCAAAAGTAAACCCTAGATCTATGCATGTACGAGTTTCAGAGACACAAGAGAAGAAGATCCCCTTGTGTGGGATGACCGGAGTTCGAAGATCTCTTCGAAACTCCCAAACCCTAGATCTCCAGACGTGAGACAAGCGGCAACCAAAGCCAGAAGCTTAGCCGCAACACCACCAGGAGATCACCGAGAGCAACCACCACCTTCGTCGTCCCAATCGCCGGGGAGGAACCAGGAGAAACCCTAGAAAACCCTTTGAGAGCGTTTGAGAGGAGACGGAGGAGAGAGAGAGCTGAACTGAAGGATCCAGAAGCTGCTAGCGAGCTTATATAGCTAGGGCTTCGGATCTTCAAGTGGAGCAAAGGGCAAAACGCTGGGCTTCATCAACTGGATCAAAAGGCCGCCAAGCTCGTCCAGCATCCGAGATCATATGGGCTTGGGAATGGGCCTAAAGCCCACAACCGGGATAAGCCTTCTAACTATGTGTCATACATATTATACATATATTATATATACTTATAGGTTATACATTATCACTCCACAATATGTACTAGACTCGTTAGAGGATCAAGTCGATCTCGACTCAATACGACTCAGTCGAGCTTAATCATATATTGTGCATCCATGTATATCCAAGCATATAATATATGTTATATGTATACTCATCATACACTCATACATGTTTACAAGCACATAACAATATTACATGTAACACATATGAAAGCAAGACATAGGGAAATAAACATATAACATTACAACAAATCACCCTCTATTTTTCTAAGTCTTGCTCCAGGCAGACTATAGCCTAAACATAGTGGACTCAAGGCCATCCGTCATCAGCCCAGACATGCAAGGATCACCCATGGAAATCCTCCAAATGGAGGAAGTTCCTGCAGAACACAAATTTTTCATAAGGAACAATTTTAGTGCCAAAATCTGCAGGATTAAGCTTACCATCAATTTTCTTAACATGTATGACATTATCTTCCACTTTCTCACGAATAAAATGGTATCTAACATCAATATGTTTAGTACGCTCATGGTACATGGGGTCCCTGCAGAGATAGAGTGCACTTTGACTGTCAATGTGTAAGACAGAGGTGTAGTGCTTCCTCTCTATCTCCTTAAGGATTCCTTGCAGCCAGATGGCCTCCTTGCAGGCCTCTGTAGCTGCTATGTACTCAGCTTCAGTGGATGAGAGAGCAACTATGGGTTGCTGCTGGGATTTCCAGGAAACACAATTACCTGCCCATGTATACACATAGGAAGTGATAGATTTCCTGGTATCCTTGTTAGAAGCATAATCAGCATCCACAAAGCCATGTAAGTTATAAGAGGAGGAGTGTTCAGCATATAACAAAGACAGGTTAGCAGTGCCAAGTAAATATCTCAACAAGTATTTCATAGACACCCAGTGTTTCTCAGCTGGTTCAGACATGAACCTGCTAAGTGTGCTTATAGCAAATGCAAGATCAGGACGAGTACAAATCATAGAGTACATCACTGAACCTACAGCAGCATCATAAGGAATGGATTTCATAATATTCAATTCAGCAACAGACAACTTCCCTTTTATTTTAGTGAGATCAAGATGAGCACCTAAAGGAATGTTGTTAATCTTATCACCAGAAATATGAAATCTCTCAAGAACCTTATGCACATAGTCACACTGATGTAACCACAATTTCTTATGCTTCCTATCTCTTATAATAGACATGCCTAGAATCTTTTTAGCAATGCCTAAGTCTTTCATGTCAAAATGCTTTTGCAAGTTCTTTTTAATATCATGAATAGCATCAACAGATTTGGAAATCAACAAGATGTCATCCACATACAAAAGCACATAAAGCACAGGACTCTTATTGACACCCTTGAAGTATAAACAGGTATCAAACTTGCTCCTTTTAAACCCTAGACTGAACCTCATGCATTTGTCAAACTTGATATTCCATTGTCTAGGTGACTGTTTCAAACCATAGATGGATTTATTTAACAAACAAGCATGATTAGGATGCACAGAATCTATGAAGCCCTTAGGATGTCTCATATAAATTGTCTCATCCAAGTCACCATGAAGAAAAGTTGTCTTAACATCCATTTGTTCTAATTCAAAATCATAAACAGCAGTCATGGCAAGCAACAGTCTCAAAGTTTTATATTTCACAACAGGAGCAAATATTTCATTGTAATCCTCACCCTCTCTTTGGGTAAAACCCTTAGCAACCAACCTAGCTTTGTATCTAGGGGGGTCAGACTTAGAAATGCCATCTTTCAGTTTATAGATCCATTTACAATCAATTAATCTAGCATTCACAGGTTTAGGCACCAAAGTCCAGGTTTTATTCACCCTCATAGACTCTATCTCATCATTCATGGCATGTTTCCATTTAGCAGAGTGAAGACACTTCATAGCTTGTTCATAAGTTTCAGGAGTAAAGATCTTCACAACATCAGAAACTAAGCAAGCAAACTCAACAATGTTATTAATGAACCTTGTATTTGGTATAACAGTCCTAGGACTCCTATCCCTAGTCAACTGCCAATTAGTCAAGTCATGCCCTTCAGAGGCTGAAGAACTAGAGGAACCAGAACCAGACACAGGCACAGAAATGACAACATCATCCTCATTCACAGAAGTAGGAGAAGTAGAAGAGGAATTAGGTTCATTATTTGCTTCCCCACCCAATTGGTGAGGTTGCACAACATCAATTTGCATATCATTAGAAACAGTAGCATCATTAGAAGTAGACAGAGAAGAATCATGAGCAGAGAGAGTAGAGGAAGAGGAAGGGGAAAAACCACTGTCAAACTCATCATCTGAATCAACATCATTGTGCTTAGGCACAAAGAATTGATCCTCTTGTACCTGCAAGTTAGCATCTGAGATAACAGGAGAAGCTTTCTTAAAGTGAAATTCATGCTCATTGATAAAGACATTCCTACTCACAATAGTTTTATACACTCCAGGTTGAACAAGAAGCAACTTATAACCCTTAACCCCTTCAGGATAACCCAACAGCACACATTTTTGGGACCTAGGATTAAGCTTACCTTGGTTAACATAAGAAAACACAGTGCAACCAAAAGGTTTAATGTGGTCTAAGTTTGGATTTCTTTTAGTCCATAACTCATAGGGAGTTTTAAAATCAATAACAGAGGAGGGAGTCCTATTTATCAAATAAGCAGCAGTCACAACAGCTTCACCCCACAAACAATGTTTCAAACCAGAAGAGATAAGCATGCATCTAGCCTTTTCAAGGAGAGTCTTGTTCATCCTCTCAGCAGTACCATTCTGCTGGGGAGTTCCAGGGATGGTTAAGTGTCTCTTAATACCATTAAACTTGCAGTACTCATTGAACAAAGAATTACAGAACTCAGGGCCATTGTCAGTTTTTAAACATTTAACAGTAAGGCCAGTTTCATTTTCAACTCCAACTTTCTAGTTTTTAAAGGTTTCAAAAGCCTCATCTTTAGTTTTAAGCAAATAGACCCAAACCTTCCTACTGTAGTGATCAATGAGAGACATGAAATATCTCTTATGTCCTACAGTAGGAACAGGAGAGGGTCCCCACAAATCAGAATGAATATATTCAAGAGGGGCAGCAGCAACATAAGAAGAATGCTTAAAACCTTTTCTAGAATGCTTGCCTAAGATGCAATTCTCACAGAGATCAATCATGCAAGGCTTGGAATTGATAATGCCAGTTTTATGAAGGTGTTCTAAGCCTTTATTACCTATGTGACCAAGTCTATTATGCCACAACATAGTATCATGCAGAGACATAGTATGCACAGAGGCAGTAAAGGCAGAAGCAGAATAATTCAAAACAGGAGTAGCCAACACTTCATAAAGACCTTTCTTTCTAAAGCATTTGATAACAAGCTTCCCATTTTTTGCAATAATCCTAACACCATTAGAACTGGACATATCATAGTGTAATTCTTCAAAAGCACTTTCAGATAGCAAGTTTCTCCTTAAATCAGGAACCCATTTAACATCCTTAACAATTCTAATCACATTATCAAACATTTTTAAAGCAACAGATCCAACACCTTTAATTTTAAGAATAGAGTGATCACCAAGCATAACAGTACCAGCATCAAAACATTTAAGCTCAAAGAACCATGATTTATGGAAGGTAGCTTGCATAGTGCACCCAGAATCCAAAATCCAAGTAGTAGAATCAGTATCACTTAATAATGCAAGAACTTCATGAGTAACATAAGGATGGGATTCACAAATAGCAGACACATTAGGTTTCTTACCAGCTTTAATATCTCTTTTCTTTTTAAAACAATGTTTCTCAAGATGACCAGTTTTATTGCAGTAAGTACATAAAAGATGAGATTTATCAGGTTTTTCACCACTGGATTTATCAGAAGACACAGAATCAGATTTATTGTCTTTATTTTCCTGTTGCTTAGGTTTCCTATTGCCTTTGTACTTAGACTTCACCATAAGAACCTCATCTTTGGTTTCAGGTTTAGGGTCAGTCTTATTTCCATTCACAGCTTTAAACACTTTCAGATTTTCATTTTTCTGTATGATAGAATCAATAAGCTCTTTTTGAGTCAACTTATTAGTACCATACTGAACAACATCAACAAAAGTAGTGAACTGTGCAGGCAAGGAATTAAGCAATAACACACATAATTGAGTCTCATCAACTTTGTCACCACATCTCTCCAGATCTTGGGTAATAGCCAAGAATCTGTCAAGATTTTCAGCAAGAGTGCAAGTAGTAGACATTTTATAATTGAAAAGTTTGTTGAAGAGATTTACCCTACTTGGTAGTGATTTTACCAAGTATAATTCTTCCAACTTTTTCCAAAGTTTTTCAGTAGTTGTGCAAGTAAGAACTTGCCTAGCCACTTCATCTGAGAGTCTCAACATAATCTCACTGTGTGCTACCTTATCAAGACGTTTTAGATCCTTCTTTTTGTCTTCATCGACATCTTCTCCAGAGATCACTTCATAGCAATTTTCTTTGATTAATATGGCCTTCATTTTTACCTGCCACATAGCAAAGTCAGTATTGTCATTGAAGGGTTTTAAACGATAGGATTCACCCATGTTTATAGTCAAGAGTATAAAAAACTTAACAAAACACAGTAAATCACGCAAAAGATTCAAGAAAACCTTGAATCCAAGAGCAGAGCACAGAATCGCAAACACACAAGCCTAGATCTAAGCAAACAAGGCAGTGGTATGTCGTGTAGGGGGGTGCTGCACCAGCGATGTCGCCTTTTAGGTCAGCCCGAGGCCCTACACCCGTAACCTATCCCTAGAGCTCAACAATGAGTCAGGAAATCGGAAACGCGACACTCAAGCTCTGATACCACTTGTTGAATCGAGATTCGAGATAACGAAAGTGATTGAATGCGGAAGCGAGAGATACGAAACAAGAAACTCAAAAACAAAGCATGCAAGAGCAAGAACAAACACCAGAGTTTTACGAGGTTCGGCAAAGAGATGCCTACGTCCTCGGGGCCTCAAGAACAGGCCGAATCCACTAGGTAATGTTCAATAGAGGGTTACAAACAAGCAATGCAAAAGTAAACCCTAGATCTATGCATGTACGAGTTTCAGAGACACAAGAGAAGAAGATCCCCCTGTGTGGGATGACCGGAGTTCGAAGATCTCTTCAAAACTCCCAAACCCTAGATCTCCAGACGTGAGACAAGCGGCAACTAAAGCCAGAAGCTTAGCCGCAACACCACCAGGAGATCACCGAGAGCAGCCACCACCTTCGTCGTCCCAATCGCCGAGGAGGAACCAGGAGAAACCCTAGAAACCCTATAAAACCCTTTGAGAGCGTTTGAGAGGAGACGGAGGAGAGAGAGAGAGCTGAACTAAAGGATCCAAAAGCTGCTAGCGAGCTTATATAGCTAGGGCTTCGGATCTTCAAGTGGAGCAAAGGGCAAAACGATGGGCTTCATCAACTGGATCAAAAGGCCGCCAAGCTCGTCTAACATCCGAGATCATATGGGCTTGGGAATGGGCCTAAAGCCCACAACCGGGATAAGCCTTCTAACTATGTGTCATACATATTATACATATATTATATATACTTATAGGTTATACATTATCACTCCACAATATGTACTAGACTCGTTAGAGGATCAAGTCGATCTCAACTCAATACGACTCAGTCGAGCTTAATCATATATTGTGCATCCATGTATATCCAAGCATATAATATATGTTATATGTATACTCATCATACACTCATACATGTTTACAAGCACATAACAATATTACATGTAACACATATGAAAGCAAGACATAGGGAAATAAACATATAACATTACAACAGTTTTGATCCATAATTGAATGATTGATGTAAAACGTTATGCATTATATCGATCATTGGTTATATCTAGCGTTGTGTTGGTTTAATTTGAATGCAATTACTTAGATTCATGACAAATTATTCGATCATATTTAAGTAGTTTTGTACTTTGGTATTGCAATATTTTTAAAAACTTTCGATTTTCAACCGAAAACCTAAAAGGTCTCCAACCCCCTTAATTAGGTACTGTCGGAGACCTGTGTGTGCGTGTGCGTGTGCGTTCGGTCAGTGATGAATTCCTCGCTGATAGGATTCATGTCAACTTCGCTAGAGGAAAGATATATGTTGTTGACTCATTGGCTAAGAGGTGAAGTCATCGGTTGTTGTCAATAGTGGCGGACCCAGAACCCGGAGAGGGTGGGGGCACACCGATGATAAACGAAAATGAATAACACGAACGGATACAACATATAACGTCTTCAAAACTACAAAATAGCGATAAAAAAATGAAAGAGTTCACTAGTACAAAAAAATTTATAATTAGAGTTTTATAATGAAATAGTTCAACTCGACATGGGTAAATCGGTTTTATAGGTTTTCATACCCTAAAAATTTTGAATGATAACCTCATTATCAATGCGCTTGAAAATCATCGCAGAGAGAAAATCGTCACTTATCTTGTTGCACACATAGGACTTGATAATACTCATAGCAGATCGAGAAAGCTCGATCTTTCCACTATAGTTTTTGCAACTGGTAACACTAAAACCAACTCGATGAGACGATACACCAAATCAAAAGCTTTGTGAATTCCTTCCTATGTCATATTTTATAAACATCACTAATATCTTGCAAAGTAGAAAATCTGATATGTTCCCTCATTTAAACTTCTGTAATTTCTTAACTTATTATCGAAATGAGTAATATAACCTCTCATTTCAAAAGATCTCTAGATAAATTATAGTATAGGAATTCCAAGCTAAATAAAATATAAAAACATTGTGGGTTATTTAAATAAGATTTATAGTGATTAATATACCTTCAATTTTCAAACATTCATAACTTTTTACTCAGATATCGGATTCATGCGTATTATATATCAAAACGAAGCTATCGGCGAGGAGAATACATATATGGGGTTCGCCGGATGAGGGTGGGGGCACGTGCCCACACATGCCCCCGTTTGGATCCGCCCTGGTTGTCAATGTACTTGAGAGTTGAGAGAGCTATATATATCTCCTTTATGTCATTTAGTCAAATACAACTAGTACAATTCCCGCGTCATGACGCGTATTTTTTAATAAATAAAATCATATATAATAGCATAACAAATTACTAGCAAATGAAATAAAATATGTTTGATTAATGTTTTGAATTGAACCAATTTATTAGAAAATGTATAATATATTAAGGAATAAATTATATACTAATTTAGGGCCGGTTTGGTATGGATTATTGGGAATTAGAAATTGATAATCGGAATGGAGGATTCCAATTTTAGTATTTGATAGGCTCAAAATCGGTAATCGGAATGATTACCAGTAAGGGGACATTCCCAATTTAAGGGCTAATTTCATCCCTCCCAAAAAGGTGGGTAATCCTTCATAATATTCCCACAAACACAACCCTCCCCGTCACGCTCTTTCATCCCTGCAGCGGGCACCAGTACCACCACCGTCCATCTTCTTCGTCATCGGCACCGGCACCACCACTGTCCACCGTCTTCCTCTCTCTGGCTCCTTCCAACGCCGTCGTCATTTTCTCTCTCCCCCATTCCAAATCTGAGATCCCCTTTGCGTTCGCCGTCCTCCCGACATCACCACAGTCCACCACCACCCTCCCTCGCTGCCCCGTCCAAATATGTAGATGTTGCGCAGATCTACCTCCATCATCGTCCTCCTCCTCTCTCTCTCTATCTCCGACTAGATGGGTGGCATCATCGCCGCCGCCCAGTCCTCGACTGTTACAGTCAATCTTCGATACCCAGTCCTCCCTCCTCATGGTGGCATCACCGCGACCTCCGTCCAGTCCTCCTTCTCCATTCTTGTCCCGCTGCACATCACCTTCCTCCCTCGTTAATTCCTGAAATTAACTTGTTGTTAACCTTAATTTGAGATGAACTTTTGCAATTTTGAATTTGGATAAATGGATTTGTGCATTCTTTTAGGTTTTGATGTTTGGGAATTTCTCATTCCAACTTTGTACCAAACAAACATGCTTAAGAAATGACTTATTCCGTATTTTTTATTCCGATTCTGATTTCCATTCTCATTCCGATTACCATAGTGATACCAAACGAGCCTTAATATTTTAAATTGAACCGATTGATTAGAAAATAAATAAATAAATAAATAAAATTTAATTTGATTGGTTGAAAACTCTATAATTATGGTGATGATATTATATTGGGTATTTGAACAAATATAAAGGTGTTCTTTTAAAGTTGTTGGTAAAATAGACCAGTGATAGAAGGCAAGGCCTTCAAGGAAATAAAATCTATTAACAAGATACGTACGAGTAAAAACATCTATTGACAAGATTAGTAAATTGCACCCGAAATCCATATATATTCACTGAAGAAAATATTTACAAAATAAACAGATACCTAAAAAAAAGCCCTACATATATAACGCTCAAACTATATCTAACTCACGCTTAACATATAGACACTCTTAAAGAAAACTAACCACCCAAAATTAATGGGGCGAAAGAGTAGGGGTTTGCAGGGGAACAAACATGCCCAAGTGCGAGTGAGGTTTATAAATTTCTTTTATGCCCATTTTTCATGAAAACAAACACGCCCTTAGTGCTATTTGTATTTGCTACTTGTTTTAGCTACTCGTGTTTACTAAAAACAATAAGTCCCCGTTTGGTATTCGTATCCCGATATCGGATAAGTGTATAGATATCAAATTGATATACCTATATCTATATCCGTCGTGTTTAATATACGAGTATATTGATATCAAATTGATATACCTATATCCTCTTCCTTTGTAAATTTCTCCATCTCCATATACCCAAAAAAAATTGGAATGTCAATTCTTCTATTGTCTCCACCGCTTTTCTTGATGGACTTCTTCTTCGCCTGATGAGCTGCTAATAGTGCTCTCATGGTCTCGCTTCCTATGCTCTTGTCTTTTGTTATGTACCCATGTATGTGAATAGATGTATGGATATTAATATAAATATCATATTAAATGTAATGGGAAATCATCAAGTGAATAATGAACGTACTTACCTTTCTCCTATACTCTCTACTCTCTCTCTCGTTTATCTCCCTTTGAAGTCTGAATTTCATCTCTTTCCTATATCTTCTTCCTCTCCTGCCACAATCTCTCTCCCTTATTTCTCAAATCATCCATGAAAGATTAGGTTTTCGCCTATCCGACATTCGGGTCATAACAGATTGGTATCAGCGTCAAATCGGTTCTCAGATTCTGCAATTTCGATTTTGAATTTTCCATCATGACTGGATCAGCACCACTTTCGACAATTACAAGCTATGGCAGAGGGCCGCCGGTTGGACTCTATAGATCAAACCTTGTACGAGATTAAATCACTAGTTGAGAAAGTCAAGAAATTGACCCAACAATCTTCCGAGCGTAGTTTCGAGAGGGTGGATGAGCCTTCCTTGCCAACGGATCAATTTCACTCCCAAAGAAAAAATCAGGTAGCCGATCGAACGATCTTTGTCAAGATTCACCATGAATTCTACCTTATTTCTTGGGGAAAACTCGATCAGGTATTTTCTAGAATTGAGTATGTAGAAAGCATGGAATTGTTCGACCATGGAGATGCATATCACTCACGAATCCGTTTTCGAAATGAAGAGTCAGCCATTGAAGTGATCAACTGTTATAATGGAAGGCACATCTATGATGATTGTTGTCGAATGTAATTGTGCCTGATGAGGGACATCGAAGCCCCGAATCAAAAAGTATTCGACAAAATAGTTTGTAGCCCGGATAAACAAGAAACACAAATAAATAAAAATTCAATGGTCGATGAATGGCCAACATTCCAAGAGATCAAATGTTCCATACAAGACACCAATAATTCAGAGGCTCATTCAATCAAAGGTAGTGATGGAACCTTCTCGGGAGGTGAGTTTTCAAATTCTTCTATGGTTTTGGTTCTCCTAACCTAACTCGTGAAATTTTGAAAAGTTTCAAGCCCTCAAATTGTCGTTAATGGCAAACGGTGAATTGCGGACTTGTTCAGCAACAGCGGAGTCTTCGTCCTCGGATTCCTACAAATTGACGTTAATGGCCGCCGGTGATGCATTCGAGGTACAGCAAGATTCCTACAAATCCATGAACGATGTTTATCACAAGATGATGGCCAGTGCGGAACGAGTGAGCGCCACCTTGGAAGAGATTACAAATGGTATGCGACAGTGGCGAGAGGAATTCGATCGAAGGCATCTCGATTGATGACATCTTGAGTCCAGGAAACAGTGAGCGATCTCCGACGGAAGATGGAACAGCCGATGAACCAACATATCCTATCCGGGTCGAAAAGATTACAAGTCCGAACAATGAACGGAGCCAAGAGATTGAAGATTTGGGTCGCAGAAATGGGAAGCCATCCATTCCAACTTGATACATGTCCTACACATTGGGTCATCACAAGGTGAAGATCTTGACATAGCGTCGGGCGATCTCTCAGAAGGAGGGTGCAGTGACCTAACAATCGATTGGGGGATCGGCGTTATGAGGGGTCAAGAAATCAAGTTTTCGTCGCCGCAATTAGAGGTTGACGCACCACTCCAAGAACTTCCAATTCAGTTCAAGTATTCAAAGGTAACTCCATAATCCCTAACGGTTATAGTATTTAAAGAACTAGAAGAAATGGATGGATTCAAGGGAATGATGATAGCTGCGCAAATGGAAAGAAGTGATGCATAAAAGGTGTTTGTGAAATTGCATGTCAAGAAGACTTGTGTATTTGAATGTGTTGATGTTTCAATTAGCTCGGTTAAAGCTAAAACTGTCTACCAAGTGTTTGATGGATGTATAGGTCAGTAAGCACATTCATTTTCGACCCTAGGGGTAGTTTTGATTGTATGCATGGTGAGAATGGTGAAGGTAAAGTAATCGACATGGTTTCGATTGGTCATGTTGAGTACCACTTGTCTACTATTTGAGATGCCTTTTGACAGAGGAAGGGTGGTCAATGTGATCCTATAGTTTATTGGTCTAGGAGGAGTGGGTGTGGCCTCGTATATAGGCAAGAGTTTGATTCTGGTTTTTGATTCGAGAGGAGCCCTTGTTTGCATGTTGTTGTTGTTGCTCGAGGGCCTGGGTGCTTGTATAAAAAGAAAGAATCAACAAAACAATGGCTACAAGTGCAGTTGTGTACTGTGATATGGGAAAGCAAATGAAGATGTAATGTGTGCTGTTGTTGGCAAGTGCATGGGTATTTTCTAGAATTTTTCATCAGTTCAGACATGTGGCTTAATTTGAACGTATTGAAGAGCATTCCAAGTGCATATACCATGCCATAATTGTTGGCACTTCCTAGATGCTATAGGGGGTTATGAGATGTTGCTAGATGAATGCATACTTGGTATGAGATGGTATTTGTAACTTGTAAGAGTTGTTTGTGGGTCAACACATATGGTGCATTGAAGAGATCGACCTGGTTCCTACAACCAAAGATGATTGGGTTGAGGAAGTAGCTTGCACTTCGGCAGTAGCTAAAGGTTGATTGGTTGTTGCAATAGCTCAAGGGTGTTTCAGTGTGTTTTGATCCCGGAGATGTAACACCCTCGTCCCATATCGGATATCTTAAGGATGTTGAGAGTGATTTATAAGTGATTCAAACCCTACCCATGTCACAAGAGCTCTTCCTTTTCAGGCTCCAAGTGAGGACAACGGACCTGAGAGGGCTAGGTGGCATGGGTTGGCGCCTCTTAAGACGCCGGATCTTACAGGAGATAGTGCTTGTTTTGGAGATACTTCTCCCATTGTATTTCAGAGGTTGATGTTGCATTATAATAGCTAGTCACTTGCTACTTGTCCTTGGTCTTGGAGGTAATTATAAGATGCAGGCTATATTGGGGTTGTTGGGTTGTGTCTTACGGATTCAGCTCATGGTCAATTTATTTTTGTTTTAGCATTGTTTAGCTTTGAATTCAAAGGGGTTTGCTGGTGTTGGACAACCAGTCAAGTTGTATGTTTGTACAAAGGACAACAAGAAGTGCATGTACCAAGGAATTGCTACTGGAGGGTGCAAATTATATTGTCTTAGCTAAAGGGTGGCAAATACCAAACTCCAATTTACACTAACCTATTCTGCAATGAGTGGCATTACTTTTAGTGGATCAAGTCACTAGTTTAGTATTAGTTTTCTTGTTTGGCATGTAATAAGCTTTAAGGACAAAGCTTTTATAAAAGGTGAGTATTGTAATGAATGGAGTTATTAGACATTAGGGGTTTAGGGTATAAATTACCCTTAGCCATTATAATTGGATATCCAGAAAATTACCATAATCTCTCTCCTATTCTTTATCCTCTCTCGGTATATCTCTCTTATCTCCCTTTAATCTTCATCTTCTTCCTCTAAATTTCCTCTCTAATCTCTATATTCCCTTCAATCTCACAAGGATCCCGTTTGGGACATAACATCTTCATCCCCACTTCTTCCACCCGAGCTGCTGCTTGTTCTCCGTCCACTTGATCGAAGAGCGAGAAAAGAGGCTTTTGGAGATGAGTGAAAATGGTCGACTGTGGCTTCCAACAGAGGGATGATGGTATAATCTTCGGATCTTGCAATGCAGATTTGAGATTTGTACCAGGTAGGATGTTAGGATTTATGAGGAGGTTGCATATGGCAGTGAAACCAGTTTTTCGAGATATTAGGGTTAGGCTTGGGATTGTTGGAAGTGAGATACGTTGAAGTAGGCTGCAATTGAGGAAAAGGAAGCCATGGTTGGAGGCAAAGAACCTGCAAATGGAGCTACAAATGGAGGGTGGGAAGGATCTAGAATTGAGATGAAGAAAATGGGGAGTAGGGAGGGAGAAGGGGGGACTCATGGGAGAGGATTTAAGGCTGATACCCATATTCTCTAATACGAAACAAGGTTATTATATATCAGATGTCAGATTTGATACTCATATCCTTGATATTGATATTTAATACTTATATCTAATATCTGAGATCAATACCAAACATAGACTAAGTATGAAAATGCTTGAACTTAAAGCTAATGGAATTCGTTTATTCTCTATTTTGATGGTGTTTTGAGTTCTAATGTGTTTTTTAATAATAATTATTTTAACTAGTTTTATGTGACCGTTTGGTTGTATAAATAAAAATCTCATAAAAACCAATGCAAAAAATAATAATTTAATTAAATAATCACATAAATCTATAAAGGGTAAATTACACATAACCACCCATAAATTAGGTTAGTTTTCACATAACCACCCATAAAATTATAAATTACATAAAACCACCCATAAATTATATTTGTTTTCAAAAGACCACCCATTTGTTAAATGTCCATTTGTAAAAAGGAAAATGCCCCATATCTTAGTTTTTAAAAGTAACAATTTGGGTTTTTAAAAGTAATAATTTGGGGTTTTCTAATTATTCCCTCTGTTCGACAAAAAATATTCATGCACGCTTGTTTAGGAAGTTAAAAACTGCATAAAATATTCATCTTTTAATAATTTCATAGTTACAATAAATAAGTACGAAATTGTTAATTTTTTTATATGAAAAATGGATATTTTATACTCCCTCCGTTTTCAAATAAGTGACTTTTTAAAGTTAAACACGTATTTCTAGGAGGGTAAGAACTATATAAAATATTAAAATATTAATTATTTTTTTAAAATAATATGATACTTATTACTAATAAGTAAGAGTTTATAAAAAAATACTAAAAACATTAATATTTTATATTATTTTTATCACCTTAAAATGCATGCATGAATATTGAATAGTAAAAACTCACTTGTTTAGAAACGAAGGGATTATAATTTTATTATCCTAAAACGTGTGTAAATATTAAACAACGTATTTTTCCAAACCGATGGAGTAATAATTTGAGTTTATTTTAGAGCCTATTCACATATTCAACATTTGAAGAAGATGAGACCAACAAGAGCCATTGCAAATCTCTGCTCTTCACATTAAAAATTTTATGCATATATATTGATTCGGGCATTATATATGTTTTACAATGTTTAAATTCTTTTTTTTTTGAAAGTGAAATGACAAATTAAATAGGAAAATACTTACAATGACTTTCATTTCAAAAGAAATGAGCTTGAACTAGGGGTATTTTAGTCTTTCCAAACAAAACAAATGGAGATTTAATAGGTGGGTGGTCTTTTGAAAATAAATCTAATTTATGGGTGGTTATGTGTAATTTATAATTTTATGGGTGGTTATATGAAAACTTGCATAATTTATGGGTGGTTATGTGTAATTTACTCAATCTATAAAACATAAAAAGTTGTGTTCACCTCCAATTTAATGCCCATTCATTTAATGATTCATTTTTTATAGTTTTTTTGTTTCTATTCCATAAAATGTCAAAAGTACTTATGTAGCTCAATGGTTGGGAATGTTGTTTTGTATACATGAGGTCTTGAGTTCAAATCTCATTAGTTACACTTTGTGACTTTGGCCACATTTTGCAAAATTTTTATTTAGATTCTCTTAAATTTTTATGTTTTGTTATGTGTAATTTTTAAAAATTGAATATAATAATAAATTTTTATGTTTGTTATGTGTAATTTTTTAAAATGGAATATAATCTATAATTTTTATTTCCTCTTAAATTTTTATGTTTGTTATGTGTAATTTTTAAAAATTAAATATAATCTATAATTTTTATGTTTGTTATGTGTAATTTTTTAAAATGGAATATAATCTATAATCTATTAAATTATCATTTTTTGGTTGATTGATGATTCGTTACGCATAAGGTTTTGGTTTCAAATCACATTCGCTACTCTTTGTCAATATTCTACAGTTTTATTTTATCTTAAATTATCATTTTTTAGGTTTAATTATTTAAAATCTATAATACGTCTACCTATAATATAACATAACAAATGTGTATCTAATTTGCTTTTTTCCCAGAAAATTATGTTCAATCGGTTGATTGAATCCACTATAACTATAAGGCATTTACTCAATTAATACACCTATGATTTAATTAGCTGTTAGTATAATCATCCACAATATTAATACCTCTATGATATAATTGTGTTCAGCCGTTTGTATATTGAAATTCAAACATTTCATATTCCCAATTTTAATTACATTACAAGATATCTAATGTCATTAAATTGTTACAACCGTACATCTTCAACCGTTTAAAATAATTTTTATTTATTTTCCAATTAATTGTATTCACATATTGATTTTAGGGAAAAATTATTTCATTTTCTTAGTCAATATAAATAGATGGGAGAGAACATACTCGATCATTTGGACGGTAAAAATTTTGCTGGCTCCTCTTCTTTCTTTGATATATGATTCATCTATTTGTTTGTTATTCTAATTTTGTTATACGTTCATCCTTTCTCATATGCAGTAGGGACTTATATGCGACTTATCTTTTTTCTTTTTGGGATAATATATGCAACTTATCTAATTTATTATTTCTCATATACGTTTATCCTTTATCATAATTTTCAATATTATGGTTATATTTGTTACAATATTATTTTTCTAATTTTACTACTTTCTTTTGTTTTGCAGATTTACCTATTAGTTGGGTAGAACTATCTTCACTCAATCATTTGATGGTTAGTAACAATTTGTTTTTGTCCCTCTTCTACCTTTCATTCTTTGATTAATCAATTTGTTTGTTGCTCTAATTTTTTATATATCGATATCCTTACCCTTTCTCATTTGTAGCATAGGATTTATATCCTTAATTAACTACGTATTATTTATATTGTTTAATTTTATCATAATTTAAAATTTTATACTTATATCATAGTTAATTTTCTAATTCTTATTCTAATTATATTTTATTTTACAAATTTGAACAAACTTATAATCGCAAGTTTACTTCAGGGACTTCCTGATTCATCGTCAACCACCAGATACTTTTTTTCCCGACATTCCCGTATTGGCGGAGCCCTTGATGAAATAAGAAGACACATGTTTTATGAAAGAATAGCAAGGAAAATATCTTAAATTTAGTCGCACAACTTTTGAAGTAAATTTGTTCTGTACAGTTATCTATTCAATTTTATGTAACACTTGGATATGTTGTATTTTAACTATATTATATATACTCTATGGCTCTAAGTCGTTGTCTATTTTTTATAAATATTTATTATAATTTTTATTGAAATTGGGATACAATGATGTTATTACAAATGAGTTGAGAGTTGAAATGACCCAGTCGTTGTTTGGCTTATAAGAAAACGTGGTATGTTCAGATATTTTTTAATGCATTTTTATTTATTTATTTATGAGGATAAGTGTTTTAAGAAAATTTTGAACGATACAAATTTTTGTTCATTATTCTAATTTCATATAAATTTATAACATGAATGTGTGATTTTTCTATTTTAAAAAATTATCTTGAATTCTTTTTACATACAATTTTGGATTTTATTTTCAAACAATGCTTTAAATAGAGTAGTCCTAGGGTTGAATGTGTGATAACCAAAGGGTGGGATAATCAAAGGGTGAATGTTTGTCTTTTTGTGTTAAAGTGTAGATTTTCCTATTAATAGTCAATTATTTCAATGTCATGACTCATAAAATTCATTGTCTTGCAACCAAATAAGAGAAGAAGGATATACGGATAGATAAGCTTCTATTTATCTTTTATTTTCCTTTTTCAAATTTCGTTTATTCGTTGCTTTGATTTATTTTTAATTATACTTTCTTATTTGTATTAGTAGATTATATATGATTTTAATTTTCAAATTTTATGTTGTTACTTTATACTGAGTATCATATTTTTTATTTTTTGAAATAAAAAATGTTTTAGCTTCTAACCAATGCATTATGCAATTATTACCTTATTAACATACATAAATAATAACTCAATATTGAATTCAAATTTATGAGAAATGTCGTTGAAATATTCATTGTTTATAGGTAGGGAGTTTAGAAAATGAAGTAGCTATTTAGTTTTGTCACAAACAAATTTGCCCAAATTTAATGACAACGTCGGATATAATACGTCATTTAGCTTCTTAAAACATAATTGCAAAAATTGTGGAAAAAATCAATTCTCGACATGATATTTAATTAACTTTTTTATGGCATTATCAAATACATAAAAATAATTTCATCTTTAAATTTCCCTCAAATTTGATCTCTAGATTTTTGTTTGCTATATATAGCAGTGGATATTGTTTTATCTTTTTCTTTGAATAATAATATTTCAATTTTGATTATTGTTTGTAAAAACTACACTGCATGCTATTATTCTCTTCTTTTAAAAATTTATATAATGTGTAATTTTTTCCTGTATTTACCAAGTCCGAATGTCCAATCTCACTATAATATTTGGAACAAAATCACATGTTCCCGGGCGTAGCACGGGTTTGCCTACCTAGTTGATATAATAAAATAATCGTGTTATACATCATGGAATCCAAATACACCCTTAATTTGAACACATTAAAAATTGTTGTAATCAAACACCACCTTATTTATTTGCATTATAAATACTCCCTCTGTTAAAAAAAAACATGTCGTTTTAGGAGTAAAATTTTGTTTAAAAAAAACGTCGTTTTAGGTATTTTGATGTTCACTTTCCAAAATTACCCTTGTAATGATTAGGGATTTGTTAGTTGTAGTTTTCAATAAAGTGGAAAAGTAAAGTAATAATTTAGGGTATAAAACGACATGTTTTAATTAACGGAGGGAGTATACTACAATTGGAATCCAACACACTCCTAAGAGCAGCTGCATCAGTGAACCGAAAGGTTCAAAGAGCATCCACCCGGAAAAAAAGTAGGCAAAAAAAAAAATCACATGAATCGGGGTGGACGGGTGCGCCTGCATGCAACCCATAAAGTGGATTCATAGGTCAGTCCATCCTTTCACTTCTTGACAAGTGGGTGGGATATGCAAAGGAGAAGGGGCAATGTCTATATAATTTTTTTTTCAAATTGATTTTTCGGTATTTTTTGAAATTGAAAATAAAAATAAAAATTATTTTTAAATGTAATTTAATTTTATCTACTCATAGACATATTGCATATATTTGAGAGAAATTATTATTTTTGAATAAATAATACACATATGTTCTTTTTTAAATATTAAATTTTTTTTAAATCATATGTTATTATTTCATAAATAGATAAATAAATAAATAATACTCCCTCCGTTCAACAAAACTTGTCGTTTACTATTCACGCACGCTTTTTTAAGATGATAAAAACTATATAAAATATTCATTTTTTTTAATTTTTTTTTTAACAAGTTTGTACTTATTAATAATAACTACGAAATTGTTCAAAAAAATTATTTCAAAAGTCAATATTTTATATAGTTTTTAGCTCCTAAAAAAGCGTGTATGAATAGTAAAACGTCAAGTTTTGTTGAACGGAGGGAGTAGCATAATTTGTTCAAATATAAGGAAAATAGTAAAACGTTAGTTATGAGTCCGGTGATTGGGTTCACGAATAAGGGTGAAAAGGAAAAAAAAATTGAAATAAAATTCTTAAGGTGAGGTGCCAGTAAAAAAAAAGTAAGTTAAGGATTCGAAGTTGGGTTCACCGACGCACCTAATCCCACCAAATTGGTGAGAAATTCAAACTTAAAACATCTATTTGGAACTCTCCTATTTACAGTAGTTATTTAAGAAAAGAAAATAGGTTTTCTCTCCCTTCCCTTCTCGAAAATTACTAAATTTACTTGACAGAAAGTCAGAGAGACGAGCAGCAAAGGCTGAGTGAGTAAGAAGGAAGGAAGCACGCAAAGGTGGGAGGCCAATCTTCACCGTACCCCCGCCATTGCTGGCTTCAACCACTTCTCTCTTTCTGTGAGAATTCCGGCATCAACAACCCCTAATCCATTCGCTCCACTCCCGCCAACTTCTGCGTAGCTTCCCTTTCACCTTTTCCCATCCGTCTTCTGCTCCAGCCTCTACCGAGCTAGGGTTTCTAATTTGCCCGGGGTAACGTCTCTTTCCCATTTCTTTTTAACCAACTGTCTGCTTAATTTGACATTTGTATTTGGCTTGATTTCCAATATTTCTCGATCTTTGCGAATTTTTGGTGCTTCAAACTTCGATGCTTGGTTTACCAGTTCGTTTAATTTCCTGTGCAAATGTTTTCTTCGTGGTTGGTTGCTGAGCTATATGTTGATACGGTTTGCCTGTTATGATACGGTGCTCTCTCATAACCACACAAGGACTAGGAGAACTGTGTATACTTATATTGCAAGGAGAGGATACTTTTGTTTCCATGATTGTATAAATTTTAATTTTTTTTATGTTACATTTTATTTTTGCTTTGTTGTAAGTTTTGTTGAATTGCACGTGTGAAAAAATCCAGTAATGGAGGCAATTGAGTTTTGATATATGGCTGTACAGGCACAAATATCAATTGTTATTACTGATTTTGATAGCAGACAGAAGATTTAAGAAAAAAATTTGTTTTAGGTAATGAATGATTCGGATAACTAATTAGGATTTAATATTAGGATCACTGTATCAGCATGTATTGTAACGATATCATGACATGCCAAGCACACTCTTCCTTTAAACTATCCACAACTTGTGAATGTGTGATGACTTGCTAGGGCACCTCTTCCTTTAAACTAGACCTCTTGAGTTTTAGCCCGGGATTTTGAAAGAGTTAGTGACTCCTTTTATGTCGTACCTTCAGTGAAATGGGTCTTAACAGGCAAACAAACATGAGAATTCAGGTAGCATTCCTAATTGTAATTGGTCATTGAATAGGCATAAGCCTTATTATGTTAGTAAGTTTAATGGGGTTTCAAGTTGCTTCTTTCCCTCATTTGTCTTTCATCTCTTCCTTTTATGATATTTTCATTCTTGGTGCATTATATAATTTCTTTTCAGCCCCTTGAAAGTCAAATCATAACATGTCAACATGGCTTGGGATTATTGATTTTTATGCTATTCCGTATACTTTGCTAGTGTTATTGTTTGGTGTTCTATCTATTTTGACATTATACTTGTGCTTGGGTGTATTAGGTATTAATGTTCATGAGAAAATATCCATTTTGATCATGGTTGATTACAGGCCTAGAGTACTCCAGACAGAGTTGGCTGCAGTACTGGCTAACATTGTGCCTTTCAGGTGCATCTATACACTACATAGGTAGCAGGTTTCAGAAGTTCTGATGGAAAACCTTGGTATCCCACTGATCACTGTTGATGGGGGTGTTTCACGGAAGAAACGAAGTAGTTTACCTCGACGGCCCAATCATAATCCAAATCCTCTCTCAAATTACATTTGTTCTTCTTCAAGCTCCTTGGTGGACAGTTATGAGGGGTACAGGGACATAAATGAAATTTACACAAATAACTATTCTAGAGTCAGATTTGGACAGGAGGATTTCCCTACTGATAACTATGAAGATGGGTTGAAGGACTTATTTATCAAATCTGATCGACTGGGGAATGCAAGAAAAGTGAAAAAAGTAAAACTCAAGGTTGGTGGAGTAACTCATACAATTCAAACGAAGTCTGTGGCAGAGGTTGCACATAGTAGTGGGGCATCTGCCGAGAATTATGTTGAGGTTAGTTTATTACATTAATCCCTTCTGAAAGAAAAAAAGTCAATACTTCTATCTTGCTTGTAAGATCCAATCTACCAGTTTATATTAAGTTGTTTGGCCTCATCACAATAAATTAAAATGGGAAATGCTCCGAGGGAGGAAAAGTGAGTGGAAATTATTATTTCTTGGTTCCTTCAGCAAGGCAGTCAATTCCACCTTCCTTCATCCATATTCTAGAAGGTCATTTTTCGTTATCTTTGTTCCATTTTTCCTTGAACCAAATGCCCTACGTTTGCAACTTTCCTTTTCTAAGAATAGAAGGTAAGTTAGTTAACATTCATTTGCATCGAGTATGCAGTTACCCATGAGTTTAGAATTGCATGGATATCAGAGGACTTTAAATGTTTGTTTACGATTAATCTTTAGTATGTGCAACACCAACAACAGTAATCACAGTGTTTCCCGTCCAAAGAAGGGTCTGGAGGGTCAAGTTCTGCATAGCCTTTCTCCAACTACATTGAGTCGGTGTTTCCGAGAGGTCCGGAGTGGCCTTAAAAATCAATGACAATCTTTAGAATGTGCATACTTGAAAATAATTTTTTTTAGGATTAATTAATTGCTCCCACTTGATATGAATCCGAAGTCATAGATTCACATTGTTGTTCCTATCCTATTTTTATGAGCATTTTTTATTTGTATATTAAAAATGCATATAAACAGAATTTCTTTATGAGTAGAGATGAAGAGAATCAAGAGATTGGAAGTACTGAAATACACTGGGTTTGTCTCTGGATAAACAAATTTGAAAGCTTTCTTTATTTATCTGATCCATGCAGGATTTTCATGGTAAAGGTTCTAGTTCTGTTAAGATAAACACAGGTGAAGAAAGTGCTGGCAAAGGTCAAGCTTACAACTATCTGGCAGTCCGCAAGAGCAAGCGCATTCCAAAGAAACGTACCCTGGATGAAGAATTTACAGATGAAGAGGATGATGAGGTTCGCTACCTTGAAAAGCTTCAAGCTTCTAAAGCTGCTGCTGGTTACCGAAACAAGCATGAAAATCTTGAAAGCCCAGATTTTGAGTATATCAGAGAATATGGTTCCTCAATGTTTTATAAAGCTGATAGAAGAAAGTCAGCATTACATGACGATAAAGACTATCTTGAGGAGGTAGATCCAGCCTCAGATAATGAGCTTGACGATAAGAAGAATATGAAAGAACATCTCAGTTCTCTTGCAGGCAGTGGAAATGAACTGACCATCACAACCCGTAAAAGAGCTCTCGAGAATGGTAAAGGTACCTCTCCTGGGTCTGGTCCGAGTTTAATGTTCCCTGATGGTTTGCCTGCTGCCCCTTCCAAGAGTAAGCAAGCGAGTTCATATTTTTTTCCATTACATTGAATTTGCAGATGGTTTCTTTGTTTTCATCCTTTTGTCCCCTTCATCCATGCTTCAGAATTTGACACACTGGAATGCATTGCACAAAATGGTTTTTATGATTGTATATATTTATATTTTCGCATAATGGGGATGATTTTATTATTTATATTTCAAAATGTCAAAAAGAGATGCTGCCTGATGTGGACCAACAGCTACGGAAAGTTGAGGCGGCACAAAGGCGTAGGCTGCAGGCAGAGAAAGCTGCCAAAGAGGCGGAGGTCCGTAAACTGTTACTATTTAAGGATGTTCTTATTAGGGTGTATAATAATTTCCTTTTTTTTCCTGTTCTTTATAATTTCGCAGGCAGAAGCAATTAGAAAGATACTTGGACAGGATTCAACTAGAAAGAGAAAGGAAGAAAAATTGAAAAGGCAACAAGAAGAACTGGCAGAGGTAGTAAGATTAGAAAAGATCAATTGGTTTATTATTGTTTATTCAATGTTCCATAAGAATTTCATTTTCAAACAACAATGTGATTCCGCCCGCAGGAGAGAACTGCCAGAGCTGCTGCAGTTGGACCAAATACCGTCAGATGGGTGATGGGTCCATCTGGAACGGTTGTAACATTTTCATACGATCTTGGACTCCCCACCATATTCGGATCCCTCTCCAGCAGGTTGTATCAATTCATTTTACATCCTTAATTAGTGAAATATGCCTGTTACCGATTGCCCTTCTTATCTTGAAAATCTGCCAACTGGTTGATTATATACTTTATAAAGGAAGTTGAATATCTAGTTAGAGCATCTTCAACAGAACCTCTGTTTTAGAGAAAAGTGGAGAATTTAGAGAAAATAAGGATTTTTTCTACCCCAACAGTTCCTTTATCCTATTTTCTAAAATAGAGAAATGAGGAGAAAGATGGAAAAAATTTCTATATTTATAGCACTAGTCAAAATTCTCTAAAACACTCAAATGGAATTCATCCATAGAGAATGGAGGAGTTGAAATAAAATTTTATATATTTGTTTTAAATAGATATAAGTAGTAATATTTAAAGCATCTATTGAATATAGGAATATATGCAAAATAGAGGAACGGTTGGAGTTTGATTGCACTCTTTTTTTTAAAAGATTTTAGCATTTCCTTCCCCATTTTAGATTTTTTACAAAATCTGTTGGAGATGCTCTAATTAAGTCTAGAAATCTCCAGGTATCCTCCGGCTCGAGAGAAATGTGTAGGTCCAGACTGTAACAATGAGTACAAGTACCGAGATTCCAAGTCAAAGTTGCCACTATGCAGCTTGCATTGCTACAAGGCAGTCCAAGGCTAGATGGAACTTCTATCTGCTGATAGTATTCTGTATACTCATCTTGAAGAAGAGCTATTCCTAGGTTTCATTGATGTGTGAGAAATGGCTATCTTGTGCTTTCTGCCCTGAAACTTGAGTGCAATACCCCTTCATTATTTGGCGGAAACAACGAGTAAGCCGACACTACAAGTATGCATTTATATAAATATTTCAATTCTATGCATTCAGTTATGTAGTTCTATGAAGCTAGTATTCTATTCATTTTGCTTGGCTGAAGAATGACATTGTAAGTTTGTGAGACACTGTCTCGTACCTTTTGCTAATTTCATCACATCATAATAATTACAATTTAAAAATGATACTCCGTATGTGACAAGTTCCATTCTTTATATGTGAACTCAAATCTTCCAAGTCAAGTCGAGTGGTGGCCCGATCTTCTTGAAAATGTAGTTTATGTTCTTCCTTGTCTTAGATGCTTAGCTAAGGTCCCAAAATTGATCATCTTTTCCTTCTCATGAACCTTTAGCTCATTTTCTTCATCTTCTTCGCATCTTTGGTTCTTTTTAGCCTGAAATTGCACAACACCGGGTGATGATATCTATAGTTGCAAAACATGGTAATCAACCCATTTTATTACTGAACCAACTATTGACGTGTAAATCTATAGATCATCAAAATACCTCTTACTTGAGCTTTTGATACGGGGTTAGTCGTGTGATGGTCCGATCTTCGACAACAAGCAAGAACTAAACAAGAACTAATAAAGACAGCAAGATTCTCGACCAAGAAAGGCAAGAATCGACCAAGACTCAAACAAGAATTCAAGAAAGCAGCAAGATCTTCAAGAACTCGATCAAGAATTGATCAAGAACTCCAAGAACGAATCAAGACTCAATGACGCAGCAACAAGAATTCAAAGACTCGACAATAACAGTAGCAAAGACTCGAAATTGATAACAAGACGCGACCGATAAGGACTGAAACGATCTATGTAGAACAAGATAGAGACCCCAGACTTCCGTAGAAGGTAGGAACCAATATCAATGACTATATAACCCGCCTCTGCAACCCTACACAACTAAGCGGACAACTTGGAGGCACAAAAAGGGGCTCGTGATACTAGGATCACCAAATCTTGCGAAGTTGATGAACACAAAGCAAACCAAGCTGAAACGATATCAATTCGCAATTGAAGAGCACATCTCTATTCAATCGACAACCACTCATTGTGTTTCAACCCAATTTGAGAAGACTAATTCTATTCATAATGTTCCTCCTGAATTCAATGGGAGATAATCGGCATATATAGCCTTACAAGGCCCGCTGGGCCGATTTTAATAAAAGAAATAATAAAACTAATCAACTTAAAGGAATTAAATAAATAACCTCTAAAGTTTCCTAAAATAAGCTAAGTAAAACAAATACTAAAATAGGAAATAAATATAATGTTCCAAGACTTAATAAAATCCCGTCAAAACCAGCGACAACTCAAAGAATGTGGATTTCAGCCAAGCTCTAAGTCGAATCTGGAAAAACCTTAAACAACAAAGTTGTAGATCTCTTCGTGATCGTTCCAACAAGGTATAGCACGCCTCAATCCGTTAAATATTGAATCCGTACGACCCATTTTACAGAGACGTCGAAAAGCTGTCAAAATTTTGAACGAGAGTCTAAAACGTCATTTGCACCTTTGGATCTTCTCCCATGGTGGAGCCTTCTTCTGCCTCTTGAGAAGGGCATCATCCGAAGGTGTCTTGGATGGTCCCGCATCAGCTTTACTTTCCCCAACTAAACAATCATAAGCATAGCTAACAGTAGATCTGTATACCCTCAACTCAAAAAAATATCCAAGAGATTGAATTTATGGAGGATGAACGCTAGGTAGGGGTGAAAATGGGGCGGATTATGGTTCCTTATGGATGAAAAATCATCATTTCATCACCCGCCCCACGAGTATAAACCCTCACTTGCCCCGCTCCATCACCCGCAAATCTTTCACCTGCATACAACCGTTGCGGGTAGGGCTGGAAATAACTCGTGGATATCCAATGCACTCACTCTTTGAATTGGTAAATAAAGAGTGGCCATCCGGGGTTCGAACTGGGATCTTTGGGTACTACCCGTAAGTCATTTTCGGTTGAGCCATTCCGGAATGGTTCAATCCACCCACCCCATCCGCATTAATTTTGCGGGCGAAAACCCGCAATAAAGTGAGTGATGGGTGGTGCGAGTGCGGGTGAGGCAGGTGATGGATGGATTATGGGTGAAGATTTTTCACCCATCACCCTCCCCAATAGTCCACCCATTAACCCGCCCCATTCACCCTCCCCGCATACCCGTATAAAACCCTAAAAATTTTAAATGTATGTGCGTGATTTTACTATTTTACCCTCTAAAATCTAAACTCTAATCTTGAGTCTTGTGTAGCATGTTATTTTACGTGTATAGTATGTATCTATGTATGTATTTATATGTATATGTATATATGTATATATGTGTGTTTTCTTTTTTTAACTTTTAAGTAACATGTTTTTATGTATGACACGATTCGACTTCCACGAACTCATGTTTCTAGTATTGGTAAATTAAAATTTAATTCTTATTCATCTTTCAATTTTATTAAAAAAAATTATAATTATATTAATATCACTCATTGGGCACCCGCTCCACCACCCACCACCCGCATGGGTGGAGCGGGTGGAATTATTTACCCACCCGCCCATTGAGAGGTGATGGAATGACTTCATCCAACTATAACCCGCCTTATTTCCACCCCTAATATACCTTTTTTTTTTTTGGGTCAAAAAATATGCAGATGGACATCACAATCCATTGCGCTGCCAATTACATTCCGCTCTCTCCTATCAGCTTCTTAGAGCGATCAACTCTCATTTACAAGGACATCCCATCCATTGTCTACGGAGATGTTCATTTTACATGGAGCCAGACCATGCGCAGGTGCAAGGGCCTAGCTTCCACGCTAGTTCAACTCGGCATTTCCTGTGGTCACGTTGTAAGTCTCATTCTTTTCCATCTCTTTAGATTCTTACTATCTTTAATTCGATTGCAAATAGATAGTGTTTCTAGCAGAGGTGGACTCGGTAAAAATTATGTGACCAACTTGAAAAAAAAAATATTGCTAGGTAGTTATTACTCCCTTTAATTTTTAATATAAGGCATTTGACTTTTGTGCACGTGGTTTAAGGAGCTGAAAACTATATAAAATATTGATTTTTTATTTAAATTTTTTGTACATTATTATACTTGTCAATAAGAACATGTTATTTGTGTGTGTGTATATATGTATATATGTGTGTTTTCTTTTTTTAACTTTTAAGTAACACGTTGTTTTTATGTATGACACGTATTCGACTTCAACGAACTCATATTTTTATTCATCTTTCAATTTTATTAAAAAATTAATATTTTATATAGTTTTTAGCTTCTTAAATTACGTGCATAAAAGTCAAATGTCTTATATTAAAAATCGGAGGGAGTATTTTTTTAGTAGGCTTAATTTGTTGGATCAAAATGTAAATATTTTGGGAGCAACTTGAAAAATAAATATTGGTAGGTAAATTTTTAATTTTTTGAATAGGCTTATAATTTGTTGGACCAAAATCAACCACATGTATATATACCTCCAATTAAACTATCATAGAAACTTTTCACCTTTTTAGTTTAGTCTTTCTCTCTATCATAGTATCATGATGCTTGTCTAGAATCTATACCGACTCCTTTCAACTATTGTCTAATTTGGCTCTTAATTATGGCTCTTAATTATGTTTTTAATATGATTTATGACTATTAAAATTTTAAATTTCATAGGGTTTAAAACTGTTTTATAAGTAGTTAGATTGTAGAAAATCAAATTAGTGAGTTTTATACCGTCTACAGTTTACATTTTTCCTAATCTATTATTTTATTAAGTAATGCGCGCATTGTAATCCAAAATTGCTAGAAAAAATTTGTATCATTTGTTGCATTTACATAATAATTTTTTTAAAAAAAAAACTCTTGATGTGGTAATCATTTGAAACTTCAACCAAGAGTATATTTTCTTTTCTATAAGAAAAATAAATAATAATAATAATAATAATAATCAGACTTCAAACAAGATGAAAGACAAACATCTTTTGAATCGATTATTATAAAGACAAGACTAGGATGGTAAATAAGACGGAAGACCTTTCCTTTTTATATCATGCTCCGTATTTAAAAACAATATCTTGGGACTATTGACTTAAATAACATGGATCAGTTGAGTTAACTAGGTATCATAGAGTATGATTATAGAGTGTACTCAGTATGGAATATTTTATATATAATCATTGTAAATGTAAATAATTCTCCCAATTAAAATCTTAAAATCTCTTTTAGATTCTTAATGAAATACTATATAATTAAAAATTGTATTATGGCTAGGCAAAATTTTATCTATTTGTTGTGATTATTTTTTCGCTTATCTAACTTTAAAATACTAGATCCGGCCACTTTGGTTTCTAGATTAAATTTTGATTTAGTAAGAAGTGGAGTAGATTTATAAAACCATTCCGGAATGGGTCACAGAAAAGGACTTGCGGGTAGTACTCAAAAGTCCCCAGTTCGAACCCCGGATATGGTCTATAATGCATGTTTATATTGTCTCTTGTACTCTATATATTAATAAAGGTGGTTGCGTTCTTGCCTAAACGAGCTTCACTTTGGTGTGCCTATGGCAGGCGCCGTTCTTTGCGTCCTCAACCTTCATTTTGACTATGCGACGTTGTCGACGCTACTCCAACAATCTGAGGCTAAGGTCATATTTGTCGACCACCAATTCCTAGACGTGGTCAAAGACGTCATTCAGATCCTCTCCAAGACAACCTCAAATATACCTTCAATTGTTCTTATTCTTGAGTCATTAATCCAATCGACCCCATCCCCCTCTAGTAATGACTATTAATTAGAGTATAAATCTCTATTGTCTAGAGGAAAGGCGGACAATTTTGAAGTAAGGCGACCAAAAGATGAATGTGATCCGATCTCCTTGAGCTACACATTAGGCACCACGTCGAGCCCTAAGGGAGTGGTGTATTGTCATAAGGGTAGGGCTGGAAATAACCCACGAGTCTGAGTCTCCAATCTACCCACTCCACCCACATTAATTTTGCGTGCGAAAACCCACAATAAAGTGGGTGACGGGTGGTGCGGGTGATAGATAGGTTGTGGGTTAAGATTTTTCACCCATTACCCGCCCCAATAGTCCACCCATCAACCTGTCACATTCACCCGCTCCGCATACCCGCATAAAACCTTTAAAATTTTATATATATGTGTGTGTTTTTACTATTTTACCCTCTAAAATCTAAACCCTAAACTTGAGTCTTGTGTAACATGTTATTTTGTGTGTGTATATATGTATATATGTATATATGTATATATGTATATATGTATATATATATATATGTATATATGTGTGTTCGCTTTTAGTAACTTTTAAGTAACATGTTATTTTTAGGTATGACACGTAGGGGTGAGCACAAATCCCGCAAATCCCGTCCCGTCCCGCATCCCGTCCCGATCCCGGTGGAATTTCGAAAAAAAAAATTCAATCCCGTCCCGCAAAAATTACGCGGGATGGGACGCAGGACGGAGGGTTCGAATCCCGCAAATCCCGTCTCATCCCGCATATATATAAAATTTTATATATTTAATTAAAATTAATAAAAATATATAAAATATATCTATATTATACCTTAAGATTAAAACATAAAATTTAAAATAATAATAAAAACATTAAAACATAAAATTATATAAGAAATAACTAAATAGGGTAAACTGCAGGAAACCACCCCTTAAATACTCAGTATTGCCCAAAACCACCTCTTATATGTATAATTACCGAAAACCACCCTTTAAAAGATCTCCCTTTGCAATCGACCACCCTTGGCATTGTTCCGTCACTTGCCGTCAACCCTGGCCCCACATTTCAATTTTTTATTGTTTTATTTGGAACAAATTGAGACTTTTTTATTTTTTTTAAAATGGAAAACAAATTGATGAATTAAAAAATCATTAAAAATAAGACAATTGGTTCAATCCCTTCCAATCTTGAATCGATCTGTTCAAAATCAAAATCAAATTGGGGGCATGATGACAGAGATTGAAAAAATGCAGAGTGAAGAGTGAAATTGAAGGAGAAGATCCCACGCAACCGCCCTCTCTTCTTCGTTGTCGATGGATTTGAACTCTGCTTGCTCCTCGACGAACGATGCTACTTTCGCCCAGTTGTTCCCTTCGAAAATCAAAGGAGGAGTCGGAGGAGTGGTAGGACTCAGAGAGAGATTCTTACGAAGGCCTAGGAGTTGTAGCCGACGGTGTTGGTGACGGGCCGACGGTGGTGCGAGTGGGCGGCGACGGCGGTGGGTCGCAACAGTGGTTGGTCGTTGCGGCCTGTAGGAGACCGAAAACTTTCCGGTGGAGACTGAGTGCTGGCGGCGACGGTGGGAGGCGGCGTCGACATGCCCTTGTGGTGGGTGTTGGTGGACGGGACAAGGTGGTGCTGTGGTGGGAGGTGGAGGGCTGGCCTCAGGCGCCTGGCGGCATGCCAAAGAGCAAACGCTCTCTCTTTTTGGCCGGCCCTAGGTTTCTTCACAAAATAAAAAATTATTTCCCAACCTTTTCTTTTGGATGTGTCTGAACAAGGAAGGAGGAATTAATTTTTTTTTTAAATCACCGTCATTTTCTTTTTTAGTCATTTTAAGTTTTAAGGTTTATTTAGCTTATTTTATATTAAAAGAAGTAAGGGTAATTTTGTAATTTCATTGATTTAACTGAGGTTTTGACAGAAACCTAAAAGGGGTGGTCGATTGCTAACGGAAGTCTTTTAAAGGGTGGTTTTCGGTAATTTTGCATGTAAGGGGTGATTTTGGGCAATACTGAGTATTTAAGGGGTGGTTTCCTACTAAATAAGTAGTTTGGCTTGGAGTTCATGTACCCACCACTGTTATTACTTATTGGGCTTTGGCCTATTTAGAAAAAAACAAGAGTTACTTTTCTAGCACTTGGCAATTTGGTAGCTCTCGAGTATAGAGTAGTCACCACTTACCAGGAAAGCATGAGAAATTGGGAATCCACATTAATGTTACTGTAATTTGCTAGTTTCACTCAATTTGTAATGGGATTTCACATTTGTAATGCTTTAATTTAGCACATTTGTAATGGGATTTCATATAATTGTGATTTTTTTTAATAAAATTGAAAGATGAATAAAAATTAAAATTTAATTTACCAATACTAGAAATATGAGTTCGTGGAAGTTGAATACGTGTCATTAGGGGTGGGCATGGCACGGGACGGGACGGGATTGGGGTAATCCCGCGTCCCGTCCCGCGTATTTTTTACGGGGCGGTGATGTAATAACTAATAAAATAGAAAATATTTCGGGTTCTAGTTTAACAATACGTGAAAAATATAAAATTTAGAAAATAAAAAAACAATGGCAATATCTTCAATAGATCACAACATAGAAACATTTTCGGATTAACTACTTGATCTAATTTTCAAATTAACAACAAAATCTTCTAACAATATAAACTTAAATATAAAAGCACAATATAAAATCAATGTGAAGAAGTGATGACAAAAGAAAGAAATTTAGTGTTTTTGAGGGGTATAAAAGTAAAATCATATGTTTAATTGAGTTATTGGATACTTATTGGGTGATTATTGGTGCGATTTAATTGGGCGGGTTATGGGGCGAGTTATTGGAGTGGGTATTGGGTGATAAATTGTCATTCATACCCACTTCACACGTCATTCGCTTTTAGCCAATTTTCGCCCACAAAAATAACACAGGTGGAGCATACAAATTGGATATTCGTGCCCTATTTCCAGTCCTAGCTATGCTGTCATCGTATAATCCCTACCATTAAAATCAAAGAACATCAAAAGTCAAAAACCTCACCGATCATTTAATGTGTAATACTCAAACTCATGTGTTTTAGGCTAATAATAACAATAATGATAATATATATATATATAATACTCAATATTGCACTTATTGCCCATATGTTTGCAAAATCATTCTACATCTCAACCGCAAAATCATGCATAGACACAATAATCTTGAAGTCTTTTTTAGGGTTTTAATGAGGCTAAGATATGGAAAATATGATATAGAAAATACTTAGCCATGTAGTGGTGTTAATAATAATCCGAAAATTAAGAATATAAATGTAGCAAAGCACAACAACATAATATGTTAGCATCTCCATATCAACAATAAGATCTCAACCATCAACAACAACATCAATTAAGAATATAAATGTAGTAACATGTTTCTTTCTCAAATAGAACTTGTGTAAAAGCATAGATAACACAACACAATTTTTCTGCTTTTTTTTCTTCTCTCTTTTTTTTTTCTTTTTTTTTCCATCTTGTATGAATTTATCCTCTAGAAGAATGAAAGGTTATTAACAAATCATGTTCTTGACTTTCGCCCATGAGTGAATTTTATCCTTTTTTGTCCCAAGGAATAATAAGTAACCATCCAAGATATCATATACAAGATCATCACAATCACAAAATATATAACAAAAAGCACATCACCAACTTTCAATAGCCATAACATCATCTCATCACATTGAAACCCCATGCATACTTAGCTTTTGCTCACTTCATATCTGCCATGCAACAAATGTTCTTAATTCCGGAAAGGTAACAGGTTCATATATAGGCTAGGAAATATTTTATGGAGCTTCGAATGGTAGACAATATTAGGCACAAAAATGGGCTTCAAATAAAAGAAAATGTAAGGTAAGTAAAAAAAAAAAAAAAAGGATAGATAGTCTATAAGAAGCATCTACCTTAATCAAATTAATGCATCTATATACTACATTTTATGTGGCCTCAAATAAGATTCATAAGTAAATTCTAGTTTCAAAGCACAAGTGACTGAAGTGAGAGACACACGTCAAATAAAATAATGGACTTTATAATGATTGTCTGTATAAGCCTTAGAAAATCTCACTAGCTAATACTGTTTTAAAATTTCTTCGTGCAAATTGCCAAATAGTTCAGATACTCAGCATAATCTTGTCAATTTAAATCATAACATCACATGTTATTACATCTATCCTTCGAAATTACTCATCAAATATATCCTAAGACTCAACAAAAACATTAAAATAACTCAATAAAGTATAAAGATTGATGTGACTTGATATAACTAGCAAATCTAATATAGACATAATAGATTCAAGAGTGACTAATCTCATCCCATACTTGTTTAACACATTGGCCTTAATGTGACAAAGAAAAATAAATTAAAAAAAGAAGAAGTAGAAACAACACATTGTCCTCAAGACGGTAACATAAAACCCATTGATATTCGACCTAGCCTGGCGTTGAAACGTCCCATTGAACTTTTAATACTCAACCCAGTCCAAACGCAACGTTGAATTCAACGTTGTAAATACCATATCGAACGGACTTTGGTAGTGGACGATGCAGACAAAATTCAGTATTCCAGTTTCACATCTAATCCGACATTGCATATATACTGACTTTTGGATTTGCCATGCATCTAAAAACACCCTTAAAAATAAATCAATATTGATTCATGCCCAAAACACTATACATCACTGTGGGTTACGGTGGCTCTTCCAGGTATCGATTTATCCTTTACGTCAGCCAGAATCAATCAACTTGTACACTCAAATCCAGTCCCTAAAGGGTTGTAATGTTTACTTGGTCAAATGTGGTTTATGTATTTTTCAGACAATTTAAATGTTTTTTGCCCCTTGTGAATATGTTGGAACAGTTTAGAGACAGCAACCCGGATGCAAACATCGACTTCCTGCAGGCACTGAATTACCAACTCCGCTGCCTGCAAACAGCTGACGGGAGCTGGATTACAGAAGCTTCAGCAGCCACGCTAGCAGAGCTGAATTTGGTGACACCAGCAACATTCAACAACCTTCCCTTAGGCGAGGCCTGCTCGCATTTGACAACTTGACATTGCCGCACTGTACGCACTGTTACAACTCGAATGGGGGATCAATGAACTGCTGGTGCACACTCAAAGACACCAGACACAAACACACTCGAAAGGAAGAGAGAGCTAAAACTAATTCTCCATTAACTACAACCAACTGCATTACAAACTCTCCTAAAAACATTGTCACAACTGCTAGGAAACTACTCGGGTAACTGCACCCCACTAAGCCACTAACTTAGCTAAGAACATGTGCTTAAAACATAAACCATAACTATCATTAACTCGATTTCGAGTATAGCTCTGTCTGCTAACTCGATATCGACTACAACAACAGAAAACAGAATTTTAAACTTTGTTCTAGAGTTCATAGGTACAATGTCAAGTACATTCAACACCCCCTCTTAATTCACATTGTCTTCATCCCTATCTTCTCTCTAAAGAACCGATGCTTGGCTCCATTCAAAGCTTTTGTAAACAAATCAGCATCTTGTTCATTTGTTCGACACAAATTCACACTTACCTTCTCTTCTGCTACCAATCTTCGAATGAAATGATGTTGCACCTCTATATGCTTGGTCCTGGCATGAAAGGTTGGCCTGGATTCTTAGTCATGGCTATAGCAGACTTGTTATCACACCACAATTCAACTGCATCCTCATGATTGCATCCCAAATCTAGTATCAATTTCTTCAATCATAATGCCTGCTTAGCAGCTAACCCCATTGCAACATACTCGGCTTATGATGATGAAAGGGCCATAGTTTCTTGCTTCTTCGAGCTCCAAGTCACTGCACCAGAGCCTAGATCAAACACTGAACCAGAAGTGCTTCTCCTATCATCTAGACACCCTGCCCAATCACTATCAGTGTAGCCTCTGAGCTTGAACTCATCAACACTTTCATACCACAGGCCATACCCCACAGTTCCAGCAATATACTTCAAAATTCTCTTGACTGCACCAAGATGTTGCTGTGTAGGACCATGCAAGTACCTTGAGATCACACTCACACTATAGGCAATGCCAGGCCTAGTGTGTGTGATATAGTTCAGACCACCAACCAAACTCCTATACAATCTCTCATCTGCACCTGGAGTCCCATCATCCCTCCTCAATTTTTCATTTGTGTTCATTGGTGTCTGAGCAACATCACAATGCTCCATCTTGAACTTCTTTATCATGTCTCGAGCATACTTCTCTTGACACACAAATATACCTTCCTTGCTTTGCCTTTCCTCCAAGCCTAAGAAGTATTGTAACAGACTGAGATCAGTCATCTCAAACTTGCTCATCATAGCACACTTGAACTCCGTAAGCATCTCTGTTGCAGGACTGAAATAAATTATATCATCCAGATACAAGCACACCACAATAAACTTGTCTTTGCTCTCCTTCTTCACATACAGTGTTGGATCATTTTCACTCCTTGAGAACCTATTCTCTAGGAAAAATGAGTCAATCTTGTTGTACCATGCTCTTGGAGCTTGTTTCAATCCATAGAGAGCCTTGTACAACTTAAACACCTTATGCTCTTCTCCTTCTTTCACAAAGCCTTGAGGTTGATCTACATATACTTCCTCCAGTAGCTCTCCGTTTAGAAAAGCATATTTCACATCCAGTTGATAGACTGGCAACCTCCACTGTGTAGCAAGTGCTAGAACCACTCTCACAGTTTCAAGCCTTGCAACTGGTGAAAATGTTTCTTCATAGTCAATCCCTTCCTTCTGAGCATAACCCTTCGCCACAAGCCTTGCCTTGTACTTCTGAACCACCCCATCTGTGTTGTACTTGGTCCTGAAGACCCACGTCAACCCAATTGGTTTCTTTCCCTGAGGCAGTTCCACCAGCTCCCATGTTTCATTCTACACGCATCTCATCTCCTCCTTCATAGCAGATTGCCATTTCTCATTATCTTTTGCTTCATCAAAACTCCCAGGATCACTTGCCATCAAAGCAAAACCACACCTCACACTCCTATCATACACATCAGTAAGTGATCTAAACTTCCTGGGAGGTAATTCACCTGGTGAGCCTGAGGATGGAGACCCTGCACTGCTTGATGAACTCCTCGGAGTTAAAGGAGTTGAAGGTGTTGAAGAAGAATTTGAGTTCAACTCCTTGATATCTGCCTCATCATCTGCATCCATCTCTTCAGAGGAACTCTCTACTATGACAATTTCCTTTGTCACAGCTCCACACTTCTCCTTCATCCAATCCCACTCCTTTTCTTCATCAAACACAACATTTCTACTTATGATTGTGACAAGAGGAAAACATGTCGTTGTTCTTGCCAAAGAATACTCAAACTTACTAACTAGTATAGCGTGCAAGCAAGAGATCGATCCACAGGGAAATCTATTAAATTCAAGTCTAATTATAATTGCTAAGAGAGAAAAGGGGGGGGGTTTAGTGTGAAAAGATCTACCTTTTAGCAAAGCAGAGACAAGCAAACAAAGTAAATTGATTGTAAAATTCAGTTGAGAGAAATAGGTTCACCTACAATTTATCACTTCAATTGATGAATTCGATCCTTTTTTCAGCCTCTAGTTCTTGTCTTTTCCTATCAATGTCCTTGTTCAGATCTTAGGTAAATTACTAGTCCTACGAGTCCTAGCAACCCTTTTCTCTAAATAACCCTAACACGGTTAAGATTCAACCTAGAGATAGCATTAAGATTATGAATTAACCAAGGTACATATAATATCAAGCTACGAGTCGATATTCAACATGTATTCAACTTTCTACACATCCAATTAGTCCTACGAGTCCTAAAGGGATATGATTGCTACTTGGATTAAGGTTCGCTACAAGGAATCTACAAAACCCTAGCAATTGAATGAATCTACTCTAACTAGTCGGCCAGGCCAGAGAGAATAAAACACATTCAAGCGATTAAGCACAAGGAAGTCAAAACATTGCAATATGAATAAGAACTAGATTAAGAAACTCACAATTCAACAATCAAAGATCCAAACTGTAGGCGAAACCTTGAGAGTTTAGTTGTTCATGCTCAACGGCGCTCTCAACAATGGTGTAAAGTGCATAAGGTGAATGAAAATAATAACTAGAAAAACCTTAAATAGTCTTTAGAAAGTCGGCCAAATAACTTAATAAAAAACCCCAAGTAAAGTCCAGTTTTGAATCGACGTTTCTGTGAAGGCCGCGGGGCAGCCACCACAGGCCGCGGGGCGGCCAGGCGATCAGCGAAATCGTTCGACAGAGCTTTCCAACGCATGGTCATAATAGTCAATCGGACCACCAAGGCCTCCAGAAAGTGCGAAACAAGTTCAGCATGTCTGTCGACAACTTCTGTTGACTTGTTCTTCACTTAGGCTCTCTAACTTCGATTCCGCTCCCGGGCTCTTCACTTTTCCTCCTCCTCTTCACTCTTCCTTCATCCATGAGCCTCCTCATTCCTAGTCGGATCCACATATACCTGAAATAATCCATAAAAGCGTGTAGATTCCGATTCCACCAACAACACAATTATAAATGCAAATCTAGCTTAAACTATGCATTATGCACATCTAAATCATGCTAAATGCAACCTAATATGCCTACCTAAATGCATGCTATCAGATTGTCCTCCCTCTCACTGGATCAAACAGCTTGTATGCTTTAGATTGACTAGCATACCCAATATAAATACACTTCTCTGCCTTGTCATCCAGTTTTGATCTTAGGTTGATCATTGCATAGGCAATACAACCAAAAACTCTCAAATGTTGCACTGAGGGTTTCTTTTCTCTCCACACCTCAAAAGGTGTCTTGTCTAGCACAGCTCGAGTAGGAGATCTGTTCAACACATACACTACAGTGGCTACTGCTTCACACCAGAACTTCTTTGGAACATTCCTTGCTTTTAGCATGCTCCTAGCCATCTCCACCACTGTTCTATTTTTCCTCTCAATAACTCCATTTTTCCCTGGAGTGTAGGGAGCTGTAAGCTCTCTTCTGATCCCATGCTCCTCACAAAATGAGACAAATTCATTTGAAATGAACTCTCCTCCCCTATGTGTTCTTAGAGCTTTTATCACTTTGCCTGACTGCTTCTCAACCAGTGTCTTGAACTTGACAACCTCTTCAAATGCTTCTGATTTATATCTCAAAAAGAATACCCAACTCATCCTACTAAAATCATCAGTGTTGAGAAGAAAGTATTTGCTTCCACCCATGGATTTTGTCTGCATAGGTCCACACAAATCTGCATGGAGCAACTCCAAGCAGTCACCAGCTCTCCAGGCTTCTCTATTTGTGAATGACCATTTGCTTTGCTTTCCATACACACACCCTTCACACAAATCAAGTTCTCCTATATTAGGCAAACCTTGCACCATTGTCCTAGTGCTCAACATCTTCAAACTTTGCAAGTTCAGATGTCCATACCTGAGATGCCATAACCTGGTTGCATCATCCTCCTTTGCAGTCATTGCTTTGCTTGCATTAGTAGACAAATCACAAGGAAACATCCTGTTCTTTGTCATAGGAACCACATTCACAAGATGATCAGTCATCTTCTCTCTAATCTTACACTGATCCTCATCAAAGAGTAAGGAATAGACACTCCCTTGTAGCTGTCCTACACTCAACAGATTATGAGCCAACTCTGGAACATATTGCACATCAGTCACAAACTTTACTCCACCTTGTGCACTTTTGATAGTCACAACACCTCTCCCTTCACACTACAGTACCTTGTTGTCACCTAACCTGACTCTTCCCTTCTTGGATTCATCAAGTTCAGTGAACATACTTCTCACACTTGTCATGTGATTTGAGCACCCACTGTCAAGATACCAAGTATCATTAGTGTTCTCAGACGCCAGTGTGAAAGCCATGAACAATCTATCTCCCTTCTCACTGCTCTCAGAGTAGTTTGCACTCTTCTGCTCATGCTCTTGCTTTTCCCAATAAAAGGCTTCCTTGTGTCCATACTTCTTACAAGAATAACATTGAATGTTGCTTCTATTTGATCTGTTTTCACTTCTCTGACCTCTACCTTATTCTCTCCAGTGATCCTTGTCTTGATCACCACCATTTCCTCTTCCTGAGCCACCTTGTGAGCCTCTACCAAAGCCTCTATCACCACGACCTCTGGAGCCACCTCTATTGCCCCCTCTTCCTCTGTGACCTCCTCTATAGCCACCTTTGCCTGATGGATTGTCTTGCTTGGTCTTAGAAGGTTCCTCTTTCACTTGAAAAACCTTCTCTTCCTTCTGCTCACTGTTTCTGCTCAGTCTCTCTTCATGTGCTTGAAGAGAACTTGTGAGTTCTTCAAACTTGTACACAGACAAGGCTTTTGACTCCTCTATTGCTGCTAACACATGATCAAACTTCTTTGGAAGACTTCTCAGCACCTTGCTTACTAATGTCTCAGTGCTTAACTTCTCACCATATGCTCTCTCATATGGTTGACAATTCCCGAGACCCTTGTCAAATACGCCTGCACAGACTCTTTGTCTTGCATCATCAAGGTCTCAAAATCCCTTCTCAGTGATTGCAGCTTAACTGTGATCACCTTCTTATATCCCAAATACTCTTGCTTCAGCACTTCCCAGGCCTCATGTGATGTTGTTGCAGCAGCAATCCTTGGAAAGATCTCATCTTCCAAGGCACTTTGTATCATGAAGACATGAACAAAGCTTTTGAGTCCTTCTTTCTCTTCTCTCTCATTTGCTGATCTGGTTCTCCCACAATTGTATCCTCAAACCCTTGATCAACCAAATTCCACACTTCCTGAGACTTGAAGAGAGTTGTCATCTTCAAGCTCCAGAAGTGATAATTGACCCCCTTGAACATTGGCAATTGAGGATTCCCACTGCCATTTCCTGAGTTCTGCATCTTGACCAGAACTTCACTCAAACGTGTTTCCCGTGTGTATAAATCTCACAATCCCTCAAACCCAGAACTGAAACCCGATCACAAACCTTAGTTTGCTCTGATACCAATTGTTGCAACTCAAATTGGGGGTCAATGAACTGATGGTGCACACTCAAAGACACCAGACACAAACACACTCGAGAGGAAGAGAGAGCTAAAACTAATTCTCCATTAACCACAACCAACTGCATTACAAACTCTCCTAAAAACATTGTCACAACTGCTAGGAATCTACTCGGGTAACTGCACCCCACTAAGCCACTAACTTAGCTAAGAACATGTGTTTAAAACATAAACCATAACTGTCATTAACTCGATTTCGAGTATAGCTCTGTCTGCTAACTCGATATCGACTACAGCAACAGAAAACAGAATTTTAAACTTTGTTCTAGAGTTCATAGGTACAATGTCAAGTACATTCAACACGCACAACACCAGAACGTCTTCTTTGGCAAATTCAAAGGCGCCATGCTGATAATGGGGAGGCTGGGTGTTTTAACTGGTAGGGATGGTCGTTGCTCAAATCATTGGTCCAGTACTGGATGTATCTTTTCCACCAGGCAAGATGCCTAATATTTACAACGCTTTGGTCGTTAAGGGCCGAGATACCGCCGGTCAACCGATTAATGTAGCATGTGAGGTACAACAATTATTAGGAAATAATCGAGTTAGGGCTGTAGCTATGAGTGCTACAGATGTCCTAACTCGAATAATGGAAGTGGTTAATATAGGGGCTCCCTTAAGTGTTCTGGTGGGCGGAGCAACTCTCGAACGAATTTTTAATGTACTTAGGGAGCCCGTTGATAATTTAGGTCATGTAGATACTCGAACGACATCTCCTATTCATAGATCCGCACCTGCCTTTATACAGTTAGATACAAAACTATCTATTTTTGAAACAGGAACTAAAGTGGTAGACCTTTTAGCACCCTATCGCCGTGGAGGAAAAATAAGACTCTTTGGGGGAGCTGGGGTGGGTAAAACCGTACCATTATGGAATTAATCAACAATATTGCAAAAGCTCATGGAGGTGTATCCGTATTTGGCGGCGTAGGGGAACGTAGTCGTGAAGGAAATGATTTTTACATGGAAATGAAAGAATCTGGAGCTATTAATGAACATAATAATATTGCAGAATCAAAAGTAGCTCTAGTCTACGGGCAAATGAATAAACCGCCCGGAGCTCGTATGAGAGTTGGTTTGACTGCCCGAACTATGGAGGAATATTTTCGAGATGTTAATAAACAAGACGTACTTCTATTTATTGACAATATCTTCCATTTCGTCCAAGCAGGATCTGAAGTATCTACCTTATTGGGTAGAATGCCTTCAGCTGTGGGTTATCAACCTACTCTTAGTACAGAAATGGGCTCTTTACAAGAAAGAATTACTGCAACCAAACAAGAGTCCCTAACTTCAATTCAAGCAGTTTATGTCCATGCAGATGATTTAACTGATCCCGCCCCTGACACAACATTTGCACATTTAGATGCAACTACTGTACTATCAAGAGCATTAGCCGCCAAAGGTATCTATCCGGCAGTAGATCCTTTAGATTCAACGTCAACCATGCTCCAATCCCGAATTGTTGGCGAAGAACATTATAAAACTGTGCAAAGAGTTAAGCAAACTTTACAACGTTACAAAGAACTTCAGGACATTATAGATATCCTTGGGTTGGACGAATTATCTAAAGAAGATCGTTTAACCGTAGCAAGAGCACGGAAAATTGAGCGTTTCTTATCACAACCGTTTTTCGTTGCCGAAGTATTTACGGGTTCGCTAGGAAAGTATGTTGGTCTAGCAGAAACAATTAGAGGGTTTCAATTGAGCCTTTCCGGAGAATTAGACGGGCTTCCTGAGCAGGCTTTTTATTTGGTCGGTAACATCGATGAAGCCACCGCGAAAGCAATGAACTTAGAAATGGAGAACAAATTGAAGAAATGACCTTAAAACTTTGTGTACGGACTCCTAACCGAATGGTTTGGGATTCCGAAGTAAAAGAAGTCATTTTATCTACTAATAGTGGACAAATCGGCGTATTACCAAACCACGCCTCTATTGTCACTGCCGTAGATATAGGTCTATTGAGAATACGACTTAACGACCAATGGTTAATGATGGCTCTGATGGGTGGTTTTGCTCGAATAGGCAATACTGCGATCACAGTTTTAGTAAATGACTAGTGTAATACCTGTGCCTTGAAGGCACGGGAGCTTGATCCATTTTAATTTGAACATCATTTTATATATCTATATAATACTATATTGATATATATATATATATATATATATATATATATATATATATATATATATATATATATATATATATATATATATATATATATATATACATGTTTACAAAAAAAATATGTATAAAATATTTTTTTATAATTTATAAATTAGTTGGAAAAAGATACGATACAAATTTTAAAAATGATTTAATAAGGTAAAGTAGTAATAATACTCAAACACACCATCTAATATAATTTGAAATAAATATATAATTATTATCATTAGCATAGATCTAAAAAAGTAAAATATAAGCTCCCGTACAAATATTAAAAAATCATAAGCACATGATTATGTGAATAATTTTGAAGTTAAATATGTAGATGTACATAACTTATTGATTATTTTCATGAGAAAGATGGTTAGAAAGATAGAGAAATTAATAGTGAAAATAAAGGTAAGATTGTAAAAAAAAGATCCTTAAAGGTAGAAAAGTGATCTAAGAAGCCTCATCCAAGATGTAAAATAAGCATTAGTAATGCTTGTGAGTCTTAAAATATTATTTATTTTTCGATAGTCATTTAAGATGTCTAAAATAATTAAATTATAACACTTATTTGGCTCTAATTGATTTTTATAATTAATTTTTTAAATCGAATATTTACAAATTGATTCTTACATGTTCGTTGTATGTAGACATTGTGGGGAATATTGCAATCGGTGAAAAATGATAAATCAACAATTTCAATATCCAAGAATAAAATCAGCCAAGAATTGACGAATGTTCAATGTACGTAGACGATTAAAATAGATCACAAATTGACATACAACATATCAAATTAAATAATATTTTAGTATAAAAATAGGAAACAAATATGTTTAAAATAGGAAACAGATATTTTAAAATTTCAGCAATAATATTGACCAATAAGAAAATACCATTTGAATAAAAAATTCAAGTTTAATTGTGAGCGTGACACATCAGCAATATAACCGAAAAGAGATTGCAATCGGGAAAAAAATGGAAACATTTCTCAATATTTACGACAATATAACCGAAAATAAAAAAAAAGGGAATGGATTCAAATCATATTTAAAATAGGAAACAAATATTTTAAATTTTCCATAATAATATTGACCAATAAGAAAATCTCATTTGAATAAAAAATTCAACTTTAATTGTGGGCGTGACACGTCAGCAAAATGCTAGCAGAATTAGTAATATTAATAGATAGATGTTGAGAAGGGTAGTGACATTGATCCACAAGAAGCTCAGCAAACTCTTAAAATAGCATAAACTAATGTGAGGAAAGCAGAAGGAAGGAGACAAACAATTGAGGCAAATCTAGCTCTCAGACGAGCTAGGACACGGGTTGTCAATATAATTTCGTAATGAGTTGGTATGCCGCATAATCATAATAAAGGAAGTTCTGTTTCGTTTAGGTTGTATTTGCTCGTTTTTTGCTGATTGAATAAAACTACAATCAAACATAATGACATTCTAATGAAAAAAGAGAAAAACGCATTCTTTTTTTTATTTCTATATATAGAATATAGATATATCATTTTTTTTTTAGAAGATTATAAGATAAGGAGTAGTATCCTAGTAGTTGATTTGTACTTCTTACTAAAATGGTGTTACCATTGCTACAACCATGCTATGTAGGTAGCAATAATAAAATGTGAATCTTCATCTCGAGTAAGTTAACAGTGCAGAGCGACTGGTTTGAGTCAAGTTTGATCTTTTTCGGTCAGTGCCCAAATTGAAACACCTAAACAAACTCCTCAGCCTGTTTGCTTTGCTATTTTACCCTTCAATCAGAAAACCAACCTGACACAACCCGAAACTCATAGGAAAGTTTCAAGCTCATAATCTGAAATAACGTAACTGCTAACAACAGGATCGGGTAATTAGGCTACTGGAAGTCTACTACAAATAGGAAGAAAAAAAATTTGCTACTAGAAATCTAGGACTGAAGTTACAGTAGGGGAATGTAGGATAATTAGAGCTTATACAAGGTCACATTTTACAAAGAATGAGCCATCATCGACACCTGGGGAGCCGTTCTCTTGGATGAACACATGGGAGGATAGAGCGACATGGCCACAGTTTACGCCACATGTTCAATTTGGGCATTTCTTTCAGACTGAAACGAGTTCAAAGACGACAAAACTCTAGCCGAAAATAGGACACCGCTCCCAAGCACCTGTGCCCCAAAAATATTTCAGCTTATAGCTTCAACTTCCTGCACAGAAGCAACCCTTGGATGTGAGAGAAGGATTTTGGCAATGTTAATCATGGGTTACAAAGCAATACACAAGAATCAAAGCATTTGCAATTGTGAAAACGAACACTCCTGACTATGAGATTGTTCAACATTTCAGGTAGAGCTTCCGTTGCTCACTTCCCACATGTTCAATAGAAAAACGATAATAAGTACTTTCCATCTTGCTTCAGCCTGAATGTCATTTGGGGTTTGAGGGAAATGGATGGCAAAAATAAAAGGGGAGTTCAAACCTCCGGACTTGTTCTTCCACATCCACTCCTGCGCAGCCTGATGACCCTGAAGCAAAGGTAATTGAGTTTAGTACAGAGCAGTATCAATAACTAAAGCAATAAATCTTCAAAAGACTACGATCAAAAGTAGTGAGTCTGCAATTACCAAATCTCAGTTAGATTAGTCAGGTTGATTCGGTTTAACCCAATTGTCAATTCAAAGAAAACATTTTCTCCAATTTTCCATAGCAAATTAAGCTGCTGGTAATTACATTAGTGCTTACATGAGAGTATAATAAATTGTCAATTCAATAGAGTGAATATATTCAATCTACAATTATAGCATTAACATAAGCATATCTGGTTATTTAAACACAATTATATTTAGTATCTATTTCACGGAAAAAAAAAAGAAACTAAAAAATGACTAATACTTACTGAAAGCATAATCATATTAATTACTACCTGGGACCAAATTAAAAGATGGTTTTATGTTTTACCCCATGAAAAATACAACAAAGACAGACAAAAAAAATCCAAAAAAAATACAACAAAACAAAGCCACATGGATTAATCTAGCAATACTCCAACGCTGAACCATTGTCACATATTACATACATCACACTAGTAGTTAGATATCATATTCATGCCCATGAAAGGATGAATCAAGCAATATAATTAGAAGTCACGAATATAATTAGAAGCAATTAATAGCAACATGAACTAAATGTCCGGTCCAATAGCATTAAAAAATTTCAAAGCTAACACAACGTTTAGAAATACTCCCTCCGTTCGGCAAAACTTGTCGTTTACTATTCATGCACGCTTTTTTAGAACGATAAAAACTATATAAAATATTCATTTTTTTATAAAAATTTTTTAACAAGTTTGTACTTAATAATAATAACTACGAAGTTGTTAAAAAAATTATTAAAAAAACTAGATATTTTATATAGTTTTTATCTCCTAAAAAAACGTGCATGAATAGTAAAGTGTCAAGTTTTTCCGAACGGAGGTAGTAGTAGATTAAACAAGTCACCTGCACATTTTGGTTGCCCATAGTCCCGGGAGTTTGATACTGAAATCAAGATTAAACAAGCATTTAAATTACTGGTCAAAAGTGAGGCTGTACACCATATCATTTAGCATTTCATCCAAGGAAAGTGGCTGACCGATGAAGAAATAGGTATTTGCTGCAACCGCTCAGGATGTTGAAACTGTGTTTGCAATTGAGGCTGCTGTGATTGAGGAACGTGCTGAGAGGGGATAGCATTCAGACTCGGGTGGCCTTGAGGATGCCGAACTGCTAACTTTGGTTGCTGCTGCTCATATACCGCCAACTCTTCAGGTTTTGTCCACTAGACAGGGCAAACAAATGTGTCACATTCTTTATTAGGCAAGTTTAAACTAAGAAAACTGAATCGGGAAAGAAGTGGAAACAAAAGAACATACCCTGCTTTCACCAGTTACACTGTTATAATAGTACTTAAAGCCATCAGGTGATACATGCTCTGTCCAGTTGCATTTAAGAGGGCCTGCTGCTGATGGCACAGCAGGACCAGTGGGTTTATTTGAATGGACATCATTAGATGGTGCAACGCCAGAAGCACTTCCAGCTGGTTGTGGAACACTACCCCACTCTGGCTGCTGCAACAATGATTTGGACATAAAGATCAGATTAAAGACAAATCGTGACTACTACCTCCTATCAATGACCATACTCATCACAAAACAAGGATGACATGATACAACAGATACACCGCAATAAATACATATGAAAGACATTTCTACGGACAAAAATGTTGCAGCGAGTGCAATTAGGTTTAAATTACTACTAGTTGATCTTTCCACATGTCAATACTCAACAATATAACAACAGAACTGCTGTAAGACTCATCCATTCATTCAAGAATTTCACCCATTCAAACAATAAATCGCCTTGAGAAAATAAACATGCAAGTCTTTGGCAGCCTACAGTTTGTTTTGACCAGATCAGAAATGGAACAATTTGTCATGGTTTCCACACTGAATATTAACCTACAAACCTACAATGGTTACCCCTGGTGTCAAAAGTATTAAGTGGTTTCTGTTTTTTGTTTTTGGAGCCGAAAACAAAAAAAAAAGGTCTTAATTATTTCAGATAGAACTAATAATTCTACAAATGACATGAACTTTCTCAACCATCAAAAGCTCCTCTCTTTCATCTATACCTTCATAGCCTGAGCGAAAATTAAACATGGGAGAAGAAGAAATTACAAACTTTAATAAAAGAACTTGGTGTTTAGAAGTCTAAAATTTTTCTCTGTAAGGCAAAATATACCGGCTGATATTTGAAAGTCTCAGAATAAATCGTTTCACTACCTGTTTAGCTGTTTGAAAATTGTGCTGTAGCTGCTGGTTTGGATTTGACGGTTGCATCAACTGTATTTGTTGTTGAAGTTGAGAAAATGCCTGCTGAGATGATTGCAAACTGGCCTGCAAAGATTGTCTCTGTTGTGCCAGCATTTGAGCCAATTGTGAAGGAGATTGATGCAGAGACAACTGTTCTGACATTGAAGTGGGAGGTTGCAAAGGATTCCCCATCGCTGATCCTGTATTTGTTTGGAGGTTCACATGCAGAGGTGCTTGATTAGGAGCTGAAGATGACATATTTTGTTGTGCCTGAGACTGGGATGCAGGAAGTGTTCCACTATATCCAGGAAGCTGTTGAGATGGTAGTCCATGGATGTAAGGCATCTGACTGCTGGCATGAGGAAATTGCTGCTGAGCTGCTTGCCTTCCTGATGCCCGACTCATCTGTGTCTGAGAAAACAAGTGGCCAATGTTAGTGGTGTAAGCTGCAAGGAAAAAGAAAGTTCCAAGTTGACTAAATGAAGTTCAACATTGATGATATTTCTTCAACCAACTAAAAGGATTGAAGACAAAAACTCCTCATCAAGAACTCCCATAATGGAACAATCCCCCCCCCCCCTCCAAAAGAAGCTACTGAAAAAACACCCAAACCCACCAATAAATAACATGCACACCCATAGAATCGGCAGCAAGACCAAGAAAAGTATTATAAGTCATTATATTTCCCATACCTGTGGTGACATAGACGATGAAGGGACGGGAAAACTAGGAACTGAGCCATCTGTAAACACCCCTTGGGAACCATGAGAACCACCCTGAAATATTAATAGTAAGGAAACTCAACTTTCTAATATGTTTCCTATTAAAACAATAACCCTTTTAACTCTGTGTGTACCCTCATGTCTTTACTACGGAGTAATAGACATTGGCTACACTTTGGATTTTTCCTTTTTCATTTTAACATTCGAGGTGGGAGGCAGAGATAGTAAGTTTTCCCATCATTACATTAGTACATTTCGGAGAAAGAGTTCACCCAACTACATAGCTTATAGAGTTATAGAAGTTTCAAAGAGTTATGCATCATTGTTCAAGAAATCAACAGTAAAGCTACCACTCATGTTAATACAACTTGTAGTAGAACAAACAAAAAGAAAATACAGTTCCTTTGTTTAACTTGGATAGCAAGTGGCCCCTGCATTACCATCAAATAGTGAGAAGAAGAGCAAGTACAATTTCCAAGCTAGTACAATTCAGTTGATTAAATCTAAGCAACAAGATGTTCTTCTTACTAATCATTAAATTAGGACTTGCTTGGTATGGTTTCCAATTTCGTTTTGAGTTAACAGTATAAAAAATTACAACCATTTTATTTCTATAAATATAGGGAAATGAAAAAACTGCAAAACTGAAAACTCGCAGTTATACCAATAGAACCCTTGGATGCTTCAAAATACACTGATTATGAAAACTAACTGGTTATAATTCTAAAAGCTCGACATTCTTTTAAAAAAAAACTGACCCAGGGAAGAATAGATCTATATACACTAAAGCCGACGCATAAAAAGCATAGGTGGGATCCTGTGGTTTAAAAACTAACCTGGGAAAGAATCTATCTATCTATCTACATATATTAGTTAATAAAAATCTATCTATCTAGATTGATCCAAAAAAAAAAAAAAGATCAAACATAATATTACTAATTTTATATATTAATATATATATATATATATATATATAATATTTTGGTAATTGGTATTTAATTAAAAAAGACATATCTTAATTAAGATATTAATAAGACTTATATATCAGTGGTAGAGTTTCTTCTACAACTCTATTGAAAAACTTTCTATAACAACTACATTATTCAAATAAAAAAAAAATGAATTACATACAAAAAAAAACAATATATATTATATTAATCATATGATAAATAAAATGTTGATCTATAAAAATATAAAATGTTAATCTATATAGTAAACATGATCATTAATTCTGTCATTGGCTATATCTATTATTTTTAGTAGCCTAATTCTCAAACTGGAATTCAAATTTATTTTGTTCATTGTCATTTTTTAAATAGATTTTTTTATCAATAATTGATACTCCATCCGTCTCAAAATTTAAGTCGTTTTAGGATTTTGCACAAGTTTTAAGTAAACACTCACCCCTCAATCAACATCATCATTCCGCTAACTTTTTCATAAATTTTATGGTTTTTTAATACCCACTACATTTTTTAACCAATAAAAATCTTTAAAAAAGTCAACACCGCACAAATCGATACAAATCATTACTATCCCATACCTAAAAAACCTAAAATGACATCTATTTTGATTGATACAAGAATAAAGTCCGAAAATGATCTAAATTTCAAGACGGGGGAGTATAATTTTTTTTTTAAATAGAATTTATGTTCCTGTGGATAGGACGGGCCTTATATTACTTTTATAAATTCAAAACAAATTAAAAGAGTAAAAGGGATGACATATCAAATTAATAAAAAGGTTAAACTCTCGAGGACATTGTAGAATAACTCACAATCATTCCATGGGAACCAGCATGTTGGGAAGCACCTATATTATGGGGGCTTGTAGGCTGCCAACTACTTGGTGGCCCCTGAGCACCCATTGTGTCAGCAAAACCAAGCGCATGTGGTGGTCTGTAGATAGCAAGATACGAAAGCAAAATTAACGGGATGAACACGGAATTTGCTAAGAAAACAACGAATAAAAAAGTCTTGCTAATTATAAGACCATAATAAGCACGAATACCTCACTCCGGTTGGAATAGCAGCAAAACCAGGACCACCCCTATGGCAAACAAAAACCAAAGAAAGAGGAGCAACTTTACAATGTGGAATAACGAACAACGTCAACAAACATTCAAGTCTTGCTAAAACAAATCACGAAAACACTAATCACATTAGTGGGTCTTAAAGAGGATATATATTTGCAGCCCTTATGGACTTTGTGCTACAAAACCTAAATTAACATATCATCCGGGAAATTGTAAACAACTAGTTCCAAATATAATAATTAATCAGTCATATTACACATGCTCTTGTGTAGTTTGTTAGTAAATTATATTATACCATTTTTTTTTTGGTCTTAAATTTCCTGTATTACCTGTATTAAAATTTCATGTCAACGAACAGCTTGGATACTAATTTGATTTTAAAAAAATAAATAAAATATATATTAATAACTCTTTAAAAGAAAATCCTACTCCAGGGTCAATTGCATATAATTTCTTGATTCGGATTTTCTATCTTATACCTTGTGGGCAATTTTTAAATTAGATTGTGGGGTTCACTCATTTCCTTTTACGGTTTTCTTTTCCAAAAAAGTATCCTTATCATATGCCCTTTAGGGACGCAAGGGACAAACCGTTATTAATTTATTTCATAGACATGTCATCGATGTTAATTTATAAACTTATTTAGCGTATATATTCTTGAAACAAGGATTGTACACCTACGAGGCTACGATGTCTTCTAAACAACGAATTGAATAAATTTTTTCAATAAATAAATAATTTACAAAATTAATAAGTTATGAAAAGTTTTTGGCACAAACGGATATAAAAAAAATTATTATAAAATTTCTTAACAAGAGAAAAGACACAATTGATCAAGAAATAAATGTGTTTATTTTATCATAAAAAATAACATAATAAAAATTATATGCTCACTTTATATTATTTTACATTATTTCAAATGTGATTGATGTAATAAAATAAAATGTATTAAAAGAATCACGTAGTATGTGGGTAATAAAACTAGCCCTAAAAACAGCCTTAATTTAATTATATTTAATCAAAAACTGATATAGGAAAATTTGAATGACCTGGATCTTTGGATATTTAAAATCCACGTCGATTCATCCTATACATGTTTTGGTATGTAGATCAAATGATATAATGGATTTTTGGACAAATATAATTTAAACAGCTATCTTAGTTCATTACATATAAATGACCGATATTTCTATAACTTTTTTAACAAACCATTTGACAATATGCTGAAATCAACATAAGAAAAAATATTATTTTATATTGAGAAACCGTGCAAAGTGTGGGTAATAATATGTATAGAAGACAATTCGTCATTGAAGGGCCATGAGAGTGAACTAGAAGATTTGCAAATGTCTTATCCACTGCTGGGTGAAAATATAAGAGGATAAAGCATTGCAATTAAATTATTAAGGATAAAAAGGTAAGCGAGGAAAATAAAAATGATTAAAAAAAAAGACCTTTGTTCTCCTGTTCTAGGCCTCTTAGGATCAGCAAATCGGACAATTAGTGGTTGGTCACAGCCCTACGGAGGAAAATAAAAATGAGTCACAGAAACATAGTGCAGATGACCAATGAAACAACATTGTCGTTCTCACAATATACTTACCCTCATGGTATAAATGCCATTAAGAGCATTAATGGCTGCCATTGCAGAGTCTCTTTGAGAAAACTTTACAAATCCACATCCTACAAGATGAGTGTGAGATGCAAATTAGGCATGATAGAAAGACAGTGAGCATTTGAGGGTTGTGAGTGGGTTGTGAGTGAGCCATCATGTATCTCACTTGACATTAGACAAAATGAAGAACAGATAACCATATGAATATTTGAGGTACCCAGTGAAAGCATGAGAGTGCATCTTAAAACAGCAACAGTAGTATCTCTCAGAAAACTGAATTTCGAGAAAAAAGCAAAGCAAACCTCGACTCTGTCTCCGGTCATCACGCATGAGGTATACATCTTCAACACGTCCATAAGGTATAAATATCTGTTGCAGTTGTCAAACTGAGTATTCAGAAAAAAAATACCAACTGAAAGGATGGAAATGGAAATACACCTAACAGTTCTAGAAACAATAGAATGAAATATCAACATAATGCTGCTTCTGAATTGTATGTCAAGGATTACATAGCAAACTCTTTTTGTTGGTATGAATAATACTCCGAATGTTTTATTTTTTGCTTATTTTCTTCTACTGTGAGTACCCACAGGCTCCCTCCAATTATCTTGAAGGTCCATGTCAATTCGTCAGATTATGAAGATACAACCAGAAAGCAACTCAGCAGCACAATCAAGACAACACTGGGCATAGCTAGAAAATCAAAATGAAATTTGTGTTCCAACTAATCCAACCGTGTGAATATTTGAAATTATATTATTCCTTATCCTGATCCTCACATCCTGGGAAGAAAGGATTTTATCTAATAAATAGCTTCCATGAGCACAAAGAGATTTGTAGTACACCCCTCCACCCTGATATCAAAGTCCCATTAAAAATACAACTTTTCTTGAGACATTATTTAATGCAGTAACACAATCAAAGATAAATGACCATCCAAAATGCATTCAACTCAATGGAATGCGTTTGGAGGAGCATTTAATATTTAATTTAAATATGGTAACTTATGTTAGTAAGTCTGTAAGTTCAATAAATTTGGCTAAATTTTTCCAATTTTAATTATGTTGAAATGTCCAAACAAAGGGAACAAAAATACTACTGTAATATAGAATTTATCTCAGGAGGTTACTTCATTTATTACTCTCGTGGAATATTTTAATGTCTCAAAACATACACCACTCCTTGTTTCTTATAATTAAGAATGGTCAATATCCCCAATAGGTTGCTTCTGCTAATACTCAAATGGGTCAGCAAAGGCAATCACGACACAAAACTACTTGACTAACTTTTGAACCCACATGCTAAAAGTGGCCAGGTGAAGAAGCTTAAAGGTGCCATATTATGTTTGACAAGCAGATACAGATATTTCTTAGTTAAGCAACAAGCAAAATGGAAATAGGGCTTCTCCATAAAGAAATAATCCAATAAACTAGTATGTAGATTGTAGAGATTCATACATATACACACAGTTGTGAGAGAGAGCATAAAATGGAAGTTCAACAGTAAAAGGACTTTGAAGATTATAAATACTATCAATGGAAAGCATCATGAGACCTTATTTAACACTTAAGGTGAATTACAATGGAGTATGTGTACAAACCTCTTCAACTTCCTTCTCCGTCGCATGTTTATTCAATGAGCCAACAAATAATTTATATTCAACTGCAGCTAGCAATGAAATAGCAGACAATGAGGATTTCACATAAGGATTCGGTCACAGCATTTATCTAAAGGACCATGACATAAGCAAGTAGTTCAGACTAATTTCACTCTTATATCCTGTAAGTTGCAAATATTCAGAGGGGTATTCAAAAACCAAATGCACCGTAGCACATTGTGTAAAGCAAATAGTTTAACCAGCTTGCAAGGCAAGACTGTTTGAATATACCAATAGGTCAGAATATATCAACTAGGTAAGACCGTGAAAGTATGTACAGACAAGTAGAAATGTAAAGAAAATGCAAAAATTCAAAAAATGTGCACCATTGCCAAGGCGTTCACGCTCCCCGTCAGCATACCTAACTTGAATGGGACCAATTCCCTGTAAAACAAAATTATAAATGCAGCTTACTGAAAGAAACCCTATTAGCCCAGAAGTGCAAAAGAAGAGAATGGTGAATGGATTTATTACCCCGGGCAAGGTATATTGATTGTGCAAAAACTGGATAGCCCTATTCGCCTCTTCTGAAGTAGCATATTTCACAAAACAACACCCTGTAGAAGCATAGGATTTAAATCCTCATCCATCAAGTATATTATTCCCTTCCAATGTTTTAGGTCCATACATTCAAACTGGGAAGAATCTAAAAGGTCTATAAAGTAAACGGAAACTTCGAGATTGCAAGATTTCATATTTACCCAAACACAGTTAAGACATTGCAGGCTAGTATTTGGGCAGTAACAAAGCATCAAAATTCACGTAATTTCATCAATTCATAGGGCGGTAAATAGAATTTTAACAAGCTATGCTCAGCCATTAATAAATAATGTGATTTGCGCATTATCCGATCATTTCTTCTTTTTAATATCTGAAAAATATTTTTAGTGAATCTCAGTTCAGACCAACTTCCTCTCCACACTCCAATCAGGTGTTAATTTTGTAAAGGGCAATCCTTCCAAGTAAACAGGAACAAGAACAAAGCACAGAGAAAGAAAGGAACAAATACGACTGCAAAACAAATCTGAGGTCCCTTGATGCTTCCTTCTCCAACAACCAATTGACATAAAATCTTTCAATAATGGCAAGCTACCTTTATATTTCTACACTATGGCATAGAAAAATATTTGGAGCTATATCAATATATTACAGAATTCCCTTATTAATGGGCCTACTGATATCAGATTTGCTGAACAGAAAACAGGAGAGCAGATATTTGGTACAACATCAGCCTCAGTATCAAATTCAAAATACCCCTGCTAAAGAAGCATGAAACTAGTTAACTTCCCATCAGTTTTCCACACCAAATATTCTCAGCTGTGAAGCTATGCACTGGTATTCGACCATACTACCAAATGGGTAGTAGCTAACAAGTAAAGCAAAAGAGTTTTACAGACTAAAGGAAACACAACCTGACAACTCAGATGACACATTATCTGCATGAAACTATGTGCATGATACATGCAAAGATTCCAAACTTTTGATCCACTGTTGCCCAGTTGATATTTTTGGGGGGTGATACCAAGACTCGTCCATTCTAAGAATGGATGAGAGTAAGGTCTGAAAGGATCAGCTCAATGTGGTACTAGCACAGATTTTACATAACCGTATTTTTTTAGTAAGGTCACTTGAAGCATCCCTCCATTTTGATGATTACATGGATTGCCAAACATATAAAGAGAACCTTATTGACAACAATCTCCTAAACTAATTGTAGCTACAATAGATGGGCCCCGTATATCAAAAATATGGCAAGACCTTGCACGAAGTCAACCACCAAATTATGGCAAGTGCAAAACTAATATATCCACCAAAATCTAGACTAGCTTAATTGGAATTTTAAAAAAAAAATTGCAATTTGAGCTCAAAAAATTCACAAGCACTCACTGAAAAAGAAAAAAACACCCTGGTCTCTGAGATCTAATAACGATATAGGTTTCAGCACACCAAAATACACGGCACGGAACATTAGATCCCATGTATAATTCAAGGAAACAGCTTGGCAAAAGGTGCATATAATGTCATTCTGTTCAAATGCAACGTTGACCAAATGAAATCTCTCCATTACAATACTACTTTCCCAACGGATCATTTACCACCCATGGGATCCATCATATATCAGCCGCTGAATCATTGTTGACAATAAAGTCGGACATTCGTTTGCACGAACAGAGAACAGAACATATGCAGAATGAGAGATAAGGGGAACCGTAAACACAATAACATATCATTTTGATTCCCATGATATGCTATGAAACCCATTAAAACAGAGCCCCTAGAAATATAGTCCATATCACTGGACAATGTAACACTAAGACTAGTAAAAATGCCAACCAAGGGCATGGCCACATGGCATTGAAATCACATCATTACAATCAATCACTTCTACGACGAAAGCTAACCATGCATGTAGATCTACTAGAGCCTCAAAATACTCCATGGCATCAAAGTTCCAAGAGCTGACACTGGTTAAGTAGAAAGCAACATATCTTACATTCTTACACAGCTTAAACAAAGCTTAGCCAAACAGAACTGATGAACACGAAGTATAAAAATGAATAAATTCTCAACTTCAACTCGTAATGTGTAAGGATGAAAGGTGGAACCACATGCAAATCCTCCAAAGTCCACTCCATGTCCAAAAATAGAGTTCATAGCAAGAAATGATCCATGGAAATAAGTGAGGCCCTTAAGACAAACAGAAATGGGCATACAAGGTAGCTTACTAAAGAATAGGAAGAAGATGAATCTTGTAAGAACTGATTAATGCAGCCAGAACAATAGGCTTATATGTACAGTCTTAGATCTAGAGTGACAAGGAAAGGTGGTAAAGAATAAAAACTATCTAAAAATATACAAGATATTATGTATAGATATCCTAGAATATCTCTAGAATAATCCTGAATAAAATCTTTCCTAAAAAGATATTCAATACTCCCCCTCAAGCTGGGTGATAAACATCTTCCATTCCCAACTTGGTATTTAACCAATGAATACGTGAAGTATGGAGTCCTTTTGTTAACACATCTGCAATTTGCCCATATGAGGGAATATAAGAGAGAGTAACCGCACCTCTATCAAGTTTCTCTTTTATGAAGTGTCAATCAATTTATATGTGCTTAGTTTTGTCATTTTGGACTGAATTGTGAGCTAAGCCAATGGCTAATTGCTAATCTGTCACACATCAGTTTCATTGGCCTTTACCACTTCACTTTAAGAGCATTCAAAACAATCTGTAGCCATAACAACTCATATAACCCGTGAGCAATTGCCCTGAATTCAGATTTGGTCGAAGACCTAGCAACCACATTGCTTCTAGCTCAGCCAACTAACCAAATTTCCTCCAAGTAAAACAGAATGACCAGAAGTAGACCTTCTATCTACAACTCAGCTTGCGTAATATACATTTATATAAGCTTGAAGAGAAAGTTTGTTTCCTCTCTTGAACAGGAATCCTTTCCCAAGATTGCCTTTCAAATAGTGGAGTACTATATAAACCACCAAAAGGTGGGGCTCTCTAGGGCAATGCATAAAGAGCTTTCTTTAGTCTACACACCTTGGTAGGAGAAAGAGGTGTGAAACCCGGTGGCACTCTCTTGAGATGAGGCATGTTCCAACGAGTCAGCAGGGTTTGGAGCCTTGGAGTAAGGCCTCTTGATGAAATCTCATACATCTATGCAGTCTGTAAGAACATACATGACACACAAACACTTGGTTCCATGGATTCCCATAGCCAGAACATGATCATTGAATCCGTATCATCCCAAGTGTGAAAGTGGAGATCTTTTTGGTCCGGAACTCCCTCGGTCAGATGGTTCAGTTTTTCTTTTCCCTTGAGATAGGTCTTCAAGGCCTAAGACCAGATGAGGTAATGTTTTCCATTGACTTTGTAGGCAGATGGGATGCTTTGGAAATCAGCCTTCTTTCTTTTGGAAGCATTTACAGGATCAGGTGTTTTTGACATGGTTGAATGAGGAAAAACAAACGCAGCAGTGAAGGACTGAAGGCTACTAAAAGTAAGAGTTTGTCTTTAAAAGAAGAACAAGAATATGGTAGCAATCAAGGCTGACAGTGAAAGGAAAAATATAGCAGCAATGAAGGCTGCCTTGATGTGAATATTCAGTTTTCTGCATTCGCTAATTAGTTTCTTTAATGCCCCATCCCAATTTTCTAGTTTTTAGGCATTTTCTCCATGTTCTCCATTATCTAGTTGCCGAATTTAGGATTATGTTTTATTCCTATTAATTAAGAGTTAGTTACTGGTTTTCCATTATAAAAGAATGGTCAGCTACAACTTGTAGTGAGAGATTGAATACGAAGCCTACTGCAGTGACAGAAGAAAATTTAGGCTGCAGTATCTGCGGAAGAGGATATGAGGCTGGCTAGAGAAGTGGACATGAAGCCTGCCAGAGAAGAGGAACTGATCACCAAGGAAGTCCTTGGGGGCACCAAGTCAAGATCTATGGAGATTGAATATTGAATTGAATACAAATTTGGTGATTCTCCCACAATTTCCTCTTGCGAGATTCTTGCTTGAGTTGTTTCCTATGAGCAAGATCCCTTGGTTCTAGTGGTTCCTATCATTTCGCGTCAAAGCCTCGTAGATCCGACGTGGTGATGGTGTCAACTGCCAACCTATTCTCCTCCATGCAGCCACCACCACCACATCTCACCATATCCACCAACCTACACCTATCCCGACATTAGGTCCCCAGAAGTAGCTTCAAGTATTGCTGTTTTGGAGAAGGTTTTGCCTATGTTGAGGGTTAAAGTTTTGTAGCTTATGGCTCAGACAAATTGAGTCTATGAAAACTGCTACAGGGGAGAAAGAAACAGGGGCTGATCCAGTGGCAGCTGAGGGGGATGTTAAGGCTTCTGCAGTGACAGAAGTAGAGGAAATTGAGGCTGCAATAGCCATCGAAGAGGATATGAAGCCTGCTGGAGGATGTAATCACCAAGGAAGTCCTTGTGGGCACCAAGCCAAGATCTATGGACATTGAATATTGAATTGAATACAAATTTGGAGATTCTCCTCCAATTTCCTCTTGAGTGGTTTCCTAGGAGTGAGAACCTTGCTCCTAGTGGTTTCTATCAAAATCAGCTATGGAGATTTTTCTTAGATTGGCAGACAATGATGAAAATACAACCAATACATTAGTATATAATGATGATGCACCAGAAGCAAACAATCTGGAACCAGCAGTTGACAAGACTGTGATGCAACCACAGCCACACACTGTTTCATGGTTAAAGGAGTTTATGTCTTCACTACGTTTTAGTTGAAAGGTAAGTAGTAATGTATAGGGGAAAACCTACTCACTATCACTAAGCATAATCAATCAATACATTTAAGAACAACTCCTTGAATAATAGAAACAGGTGCTAGATTTGCAAATCAAGGATAAGACAAAGCAATCGGATATCATCAGAGATGTAGTTCTGATCTTAGAGCATCAATAATTCACAAAATTAGCAGTAATACTTTGCCACCGGCAGTTTTGCTCTATATACATTCATCAATTTTCCCAAAAAAAAAATACATTCAAGGTCACTCATTGCAGATCACCGTCTTGGCACTAAACATGCGCGTGATAGCATAAAGAATCAACCAACCATTCAGAATCAATAAATCACATAGTCACATACCATTCACTTAAAACCCATCTCATCCATCAATATCCAACAACCATTCCAAGATTCTAGTCAATCAAACAATCGCATCACTACCCCAACAAGAACAGCCTTTTATGTGATTGACAGCCACCAAAGCAATGATGAGAATTTTTTAGTGCCAATTTATGTACAAAAGTTAATGATCCAAACAATGTGACATAGGAGAGTTTTATACTCAAGGCAAAAGGGAGTCCCATTACAGTGACAACCTAGAAAAAAGGATTTGTAGTAGTACAAGAACAAGATCTAGTTACAAAAACAAGATCTAGTTCCCCATTCATGGAACTACTCTAACAGAAACATGATTTTTAGCAACTCCACATGTGTTGCCTCTTCATAGTGCTGCACAAAGACAGGTCGCAACCAAAAGCAAGATGTCCCAAAATTGTTGCTAAAACTAACTGAGGTGAATCAGAGCTTATACTTGCTCCCATCGGCCCCACCTGAAAACAAAGTCTGGGAGCAGAGCAGAACTGTTGACAAAATACTGTTACAAAAACATACCTTGTTGTTGTCCTGTTCTCTTATCTTTGATTAGAGTAACCTCAATAACATTTCCATGTTCTTCAAACATAGGGCGAATCTGAAATAATATCTTTTATTTTAGAAAAAGTGGAAATGTGAAATAAGTAAAATAACATATGATGTCAATCAAACTCCGGCAAAAGAAATCAATCATGAAAATGGATAATATTAGCAGGGAGAGAGATGAAAGAAACAAACACACTTTGAAATAGAAAAACTAGAAAATCACATCAGGAACATTGAAAATAAAATAGCAAATGAACAAATCGTGTCTATATAAGTGGACTAGAAGCAGGGAAATCCTACTGAAAAAATAAAAGTAAAACTTATGTTTGATGCAAGGATAATGAATCCTTCTAAATCCAAGGCTAGAAACTGTTGGTTGGTGGGGGCCCTGGGGGGACTAAAACTATGGTTTCCAATGCAACACACATCTAGCATCACTTTTGGCATAAACATATCAATAAGCAAGGCACAAAAACAGTGAAAGCAAAATAATAAAAAATCAAGCACACTGCATCACAGGGATGACAGAATACATATCAAAATACAGCTAGATAGCTGAACGGCAGATAATCTCTTCAAACACAAACAAAAAGACTTACATCTTCCTCAGTAGCTGTCTTCGGTACAGATCCAATAAATAGCTTCACAAAAGCTCTTCTTTCATAATTTTCTGGACATAAAATGTATCTATTAGTGAATTAAGATGATTTCTATAAAATAATTGTATGTAACACAATGATTGATGTGCAATTACTGGTAACAACACAAGTTGATCAATATGCAAGAAGCCAAAAAATAACAAAAGACGATATGCAAACTCATAATAACATGACATGATTGATATGCAATAACTTGTAATAACATAAGATGATTGATATGCAATAACTCATAATGACACAATATGATTGATGTGCAATAATTGGTAATGAGAAGGACAAAGAAGTTTATGGCAGCACAAAAAAGTGTGAAGTTCAAACTGTAGCAAAAAAGATCACGGAGAAGACATGGAAACAAAAGTACTGGATTTTAATGAAGGTGGACAAGAGAATGAGCTGTGCAAACAATGCAAACTGCATACAAGGCGCAAGGAAAAAAAGGCACCAAAGAAAGACCCATAAAGGGAAAAGAATGAAGGCAATAGGTACATAGGAATATTCTAGGACTGATTGCAGGGCCAATTTAAGTTATTCATGGTAAAGTCTCAACTAGTGTAATATTGATTGACATAAGTTCGGCAACACAAGAATAAACTCTATCCCCCGCATTACAATATCAAGGTAGCACAACTCCTAGCTTACTACCAATATGAGTACCTACTATGATAACTTAGGATGATAAATTGTTTTTATTAAGATTGCCACTTGCTGAGTTAGTAGGCTTTGGGTGAACATCTAAAGTGAGTATTGCAGGTCCCTGTCATACCAACTATAGTAACACAGTCAAATAGTCAATTGCTCGTTGTGAACTTTCAAAGCTAGCCCTGCATATTCCCGTAAAGTTTCGGTCATGGAGTAAGATCGAGTGTAACCTTTATGCATGATCAATGAATTGAGTTAACAAGGAGGATATTACAATGCATGGATGATGCTCTAGAGGTAGTTTTCTCTTATGTTTTCAAGCTTCTATAGCCAGAAGCAGCAGGTTAGTCAAAAGAAGATGAAGAGAGGAAACCTACAGATAAAGCATCTGAATCTATAATAGGGATAATCAAAGAAGAAAAGTTTCCCTCTGATAAGGATTCTAAGGCTAATATCTACTCTCTTTCCTCACAGGTTGCCCAACACTATAGAAAGCCCCAAAGTCATTGACTTCATCATTCTAGAGAACTATTTATAAAAGAGGAACTTTCTACACATACAAAAATCACTCTATTCTATATAAACTTTTGGATTCAGTTGCTGACAATGATGGTAAGCTGCATCTATTAATCTAAATTATGATAAGTTAAACCCTACCTATAGAACCTCAGTCTAGTAATAATGTGTGAGGCTGCTTATGTATTCATTACTTCTTACAAATATGATTGTGTAATTGGCAACTATAAAAACTAGTTTAAGAGAAACAACAAGGCATTGCAGATATTTACAAAGCATAGATCATTAAGCTTGAATAACAACATTTCGCCAATCTTGTACAACAAATGGACAAGAAAAGTACCTGGAGAAGCACCGGAACGAGCGGGAAACGGAAAGGCTCGTTTCTGGCCGGACAAAGGAGGCTGGAAATTGGCATCGAAACCAGCTTCCCCCATGGGTAGAAATCCAGCATCTCCAGGAGGCCCCATAGGGCGAAACCCTCCCACAGGCGCACCAGCAACACCAACGCCAGCAGCACCTGGAGGACTGTCGAAAGAACGAGGACCTCCGCCGCCTCCGCCAGGGGAGAATCCAGAATGGAAATTCCCGGGGCTTCGGTGAAAATTGGCGTTGGTAGGGGCGTCGGAGAAGCGGGAAGGGCGACGGTAGCGGTGGACGTCGGAATCGTCGCCGAATCGGTCGCGGTCACGATCCCGGTCCCTCTCCCGGTCTCGTTCGCGGTCCCAGTGTCGGTCTCGATCCCCTCGGTGCCTTTCCATCGATTTGGGCGGTCCAAAACCCTAAATTTAGGAAGATACCAAAGACTCAAGAGGGAGGAGTGAATTCACCTTATGGATAACAAGGAAGGTGTAGAGTTCTCAGAGAGAGTGGGTTAAGGAGGGGAAGCTTTCGCTAAAATGGAGATTTTTGTTAGGGGAAGAGTTGGAAGTTTGAAGATAGCTGCTGCTGCCGAAAACTCCCCCAAAGAAATACCCTGTGATTTTTTGGTCAAGAAAGAAATACATGGTCATGGATGTAAAATAATCATGTTAAAAAAAAAAAAAATAGAAGTATGGTTTTTTTTTTTTAATTAGAAAATAATTCGAGATTAGATGTACCTGAATCTCGATGGCCGATAAGTCGACAGACGGAAATCCGTCAATACACACGAACGAAAACAAAAAGCGGAACAATACAACAAGTGAAAATATACAAAAGTCAAGCACCGTCCTCAAATAGCACCGCTGGCCAGCGATACATCAGGAATCTCTATGGTAGTGAAGACCTCCAGGAACCCGAACACGGAGTCGCCCCGTACACACTACCTCGATCCCAGCCACACCCGACTCCGAATGCTAGAACCCCAACATAGAAGAAGAACTCCCAGCCGCACCAAAGCAGAGACGCACGCCACCCGAGCAGAGCAAACTGTGAAGGACCCATCCTAACGGATCGGTCAAGCCCAATCGGGATTTAATCAAAACTCTTTCGAGCGTTTTTCTATATTTTTTTTTTTTTTTTTTTTTTTTTTTTTTTTTTGATTAGGAAAAAATTCGAGGTCAGACATACCTGAACCTCGAAGGCCGACAAGTCGGCAGACGGGAAACCGTCATAAACAACAAAAATACAAAGAAGGTGCAAAATACAGGCGAAACGACTCTACAAGGCGAACCTAAACACAGCTAAACCGAAAGTGATGAGGACGTAGACGAACGAACGAAGCCAAGCGCTACCCAAAAGCAACACCGCAGGCCAGCGGTACATCAGGAGTCACCTGTGGGCAGTGAAGACGAACCTCCAGGGAAATAGTATTCCGGAAAAAGGAGACGCCTCGATACACACTGCCACGACTCCAGCCTGTCCCGACTCCGAACAGCCAGAACCCCATCAAACGGAGAAGAAAGTCCAGACACACCAACGTACAACCCCACACCGCCTGTACATAAAGCACCGAAAACCCTAGCGGGACACTGTCCGACCCAAACTAGGGATTTAGAGTTAATATTTATCAATAACATTATTTATTAGATGTTTTAATTAAGTTGTTTTTAGAGTTTAAATTTCCGGGTCAGCTTTGGGCCCGCAACAAAGCCTTGGGCCCAAAGGAAGACATTCGGGCCCAAAGCAAAAGGCCAAACGGGGCAAGGAAGCCTTCCCGGAGCCAGCAGCACAGGGACATTGTAACCGGTCCACAAGCACTAGCTCGAGAGGACGAGATAGAGACACAACCATGGAGGCCAGCAGAAGGATATGGCCGCCAAAACCAGCCGGAAAGGCCGACCGAGAGGGACGACGGCGGCCCGAGCACCGCGGCCGACCATAAAAGCGAAGGGAAGAGGATGGGTAACGTTGTCCAGATCCGGGCAACAGAGAAAGTCACGCCCGGAACCGACGGCGGTGAGAAGAAAGGGTCAGGTAACAGTGAACGAGAAAATCTCCATCAAAAAAGACCCAATTGGAAGATAGAGGGATGAAATTGCACAAATCAGGCAAAACTAATGCAAGATTTGAGCGTAGAGGAATCAAATGTATAAAAGCCCCAAATTAATTTTTGGATTTGAATGAAAGCCAAAAACAAAAAGCCATGGCTATCGATTAGGGTTTTTAATTAGGAGTAACCAACTACTCACTCAGGGAAGAGGGAAGAGCGGGTAGCCGCGGACCGATGAGGGCCACTGTGGCGGTGGCGAACCGGTGGTTACAATCGCTCCCGGTAGAAGCGGATTGGAGGCTCCGTAGAAGGAGATTTAGGGCTCCCGGAGGAGATTTAGGGCTCCCGGAGGAGATTTGAGCCTCCCGAAGGAAGAGGTTAACAGCTGCGCCTGTAGGAGAGATGACTGGAGTGAACCATGGATGGTGGTCGGCGCAGCCCACGACCGCCAATGGTGAAGCACTGGCAGTAGAAAGAGGAAGCGTTGATAGTTTTTAGCCCCAAAAGGGGGTTTTTTGCAACGAGAGCTTTTTTACTGGGAAACTAGAATTTGGTATGGTCGAGCGTTTTTCTATATAACCATACATATATAGCCATTATTAATTTTTGTTAGAATTATTTATTTCTAATATTATATATATATATATATATATATATATATATATATATATATATATATATATATATATATATATATATATATATAATATTAAATTTTTATGCTTGCCTTGCAAGCTTAAACATCCAACGCCGGAAATCCCGGATCCCGGAAAATCCGGGGAAGATATTTAATTATTTATTTTTTTATCCATTGAAACTTTTGCAAGCGGATTTGAATAGCAAATGGCCACCGGCGAGGACAAGCCAGGCGCGGCACGAGGCAATCGGCGAGGGCGAGCCCGGCACGGCGGAAGCTACCAGCGAGGCCACCGACGGGACAAGACAAACGGCGGACCGAGAGGGGACAGATTGGGGATTTAACGGGCCTCGACTAGGCAGGGAGGTGGCGCAAGTGGAGGCTGAACAGACCGAGGTCAACCATTGGCGAAACCCACGGGGAACAGCCGCCACCAAGACAGCACCGTCGAGCACAACCGAAGGCGGACCACGGCGAGAAGACTAACCCGGGGATGGAGGCTAAAAATCCAATTGAAGAACCACCGGCCAAATATTGGGGTTTTTGGATCGGGCGATTGAAGACCGAGGGAGGCGCATCGGAGTGCGATTTGACAGTCCGGTTACGCCGAAGAAGAGTGGGGACACCCGGAGGAGCGGAGATGACGGTTGGTATCCGACCGACGGAGGTGAGATCCCAAATGGGGTTAGGGCTCCCTATAGAAAGGGAGATCGGTCGAAGATTAAGACCACCAAGACGCAGAGGACGGGGATGGTGAACCACAAGGCAACAACACCTTAATTGGGAACTAGGAGGATTTCGCCAAATTGACCAAGGTTTGAGCCGATCCGGGTCCAAGGACCCAAAACCAACAAAAGTCCCAAACCAATTTGGGGAAACAATCAACGCACACCGGCCAACCGTAGTGAAGCAGGTGGTAGCGACCGGCCGAAGCCGAGTCTAATAACGCCGAGAAGGCGGGTTGGTGGCTCCCGGAGGAGATTCGGTGGCTCCCTGAGGAGATTTCGGGTCTCCCAAAGGAAGGGTTTGGGACTCCAGCAGAGCGCACACCGAAACGGTATGGTCGAAGAGGAGTAGGTAGTGTCGAGCGGCCGAAGCCTGAACTATTCACGCCGAGGTGGCTCCCGTAGGAGGAGGGGGAGAGAACCGGATTTCATTGAATTATAGGCAGCTGGTGATGGGTGGCAATCCCCGGTGAGGGGTTCTTCCATGCTCTCAAAAGAGAGGTTTTTTTTTGAGCAATAATAGAAGTATGATATTTTTCTTTTTACCATGTATGATGTCAAAATCATATTAAAATTTTGAGTTAAAAAATAAGCTAATGAATTTTTTTGTGTTTATTTGGTTAGAAATTATCATAAGATCCCTAATAATAACCAAATAAACTCTACTTTTATAAATAAACTCTTTTTCGTCCCCTGCGGTGTTTATATTATTCCATAATCTTTCAACCTTTATTTTACACAATTTTTTAATTTCAAATTTTTTAAAATTTTAGCCATTTTTTTAACTCTGCTCCATACGGACCCAGTGTGATTTTTTTTAAAGAATAATAAGGTTTTGGGTTTTTTTTTTTTTTTTTTAGGAACTCAAAGTAATACATAGTAAATTTTTTTGGTGGAAAAGAAGAAAGACTCTCACCTCATAAGAGGGTTGATAAAGGAAACAAATAGTGCTTACAAATTACATAATCAGATCTTAGACCATCCCTTCGCATCGAACAGCAAAAAGGGCAGGATGCCAAAGGAGGATCCGACAAAACATGAAAGCTGAAAGGAAAGGAAAAAGTAGAGGAAGCGATGGCATCTGCCACCGAGTTTGCTGGACCCTTGGGCAGTCTATTTTCATCCATGTCTATTTTCATCCAACCCTTGGGAAGCGATGGCATCTGCCACCGAGTTTGTCGTTGTCCCGATGAGCACCATCCATGTCTATTTTCATCCAACCCTTGGGCAGTCTTTGTCATTTGATACTTCGTATTTGTTTCTCCTTTGGTCCCTTGTTCATGTCTTCTTTCTCCATAGCTAGTCTATAGTGTTGGCCGGACCGTTCGAACACACTCCGCTTTAGTTATAGGATGTCCCTCGACACCTTGAAAGGCCTTCATATTTCTCTTCTTCCATAGTCTCCAAATAGCTTCCTCGAAAAAAGCGTTCCATTCCTCTCCGAGCACAAGCTTCTCCGTGGTCATGATGTTGCTCCGAAGCCATGAAGCAAAAGGGAGATGTCAGGAATCCTGCAGTCGCTCCGTCCTTGCCACTTGCGACCAAAACACATTACCAGTACCGAGGTCTCTAAAGAGATGTTCGAGAATCTCATTCGAGTTTTTACAAATACGACACAGAGAGACATTACCGAATCCACGTCGGAGCCGCTTAGTGTTAGTGAGGACTCCACCTTTACTGGCGAGCCAAATGAATGTACGCACACGTTCATTGATTTGAATTTTTTAGATAGTCTTGAAAAAATGGGCATCATTCCCCTACCACTCCTTCCAACTGCAAATTGCCTCGTAGCCGGTTTTCGTAGAGTAATCCCCATCCTTTGAATGTCTCCGGTTGGAACATCCTCGCCTCCGAACACAGCCGTAGACGCAATCTTTAGGAGCACATTTGAAGGGAGAATATGAGCGAAAAACTCCCACTTCCACCCCACGCCAGCCGTCCAATATTCAGTTACCAAGCCCGTTAGGTCCACACCGTCATTTCGCACAACAAGCATGTCCATAGGCTCATCCGTGACCAGGGTTCTAAAAAACGGTCTTGGCGGCCACCAAGACGGCGCCAAGACATTTGGCGGTAGTAGACTGTTCCGAGAAGGAGCAAAACGGTGACCTCTTGGCGCAGGCGGCTCTTGGCGGGCGTGAAACAGCCCCTTGGCGGGCTTGGCGGGAGCAAAACGCAGCCTTGGCGGGCTTGGCGGTGCGGGACGGCCTCGACGGCCTTGGCGGAGCATGGATAAAAAACGTGAAAACTCGTTTTCTGATTTCTAAAAATTCATCGTCTCCTCTTTGACTATTTGCAAACTCGATTCTTCATCCATCATCTCCGCTTCCTGTTGTCGTCGGCATTGCCGATGCTCTTCCTTCTCCGATCGCCAGGTAAATTTCTCTCTTTCTCAGTTTTAGTCTTCTCTAATTGATCGAACATTCGAAGTTATCGACTTGTTGCTTACTCGCCTGTTATAGCCTTTAGGGTTCGTTTTGTAATTGTGAATTGTGATTGAATGTGAATGTGATCATCGCTCGATCAATTGTCGACTAATTTACTGAACTGTGAATTGCATTTGCAACTTTGCAATTGTTTGTAACTGGTAACTATCCATTGCCGACTGTTTTTTTAATAATTCCATTAGAGGGTTGTTTCATATTCTGAATTGCAATTATTGTCGATTTTTGTAATTAATTATAAGTTGTAACATTGCCGATCATTTTATTTTTTTAGTTCCATTCCAATCAAAGTTTTGTTTCATTCCAGGAATTCAATTGCAACTGTGTGTATTGTTTAATTTCATTCCAATAGAAATTGAAAATGTATTGTTATTATTAGATACTCCCTCCGTTCCAAAATACATGGGTTTTGACTTTTTGGCACGTTTTTTAAGGAGCGGAAAACTATATAAAATATTATTTTTTTAATGAATTTTTTTACATAATTTGATACTTATTAGTAATAAGTATCAAATTATGTAAAAAAATTCATTAAAAAAATAATATTTTATATAGTTTTTCGCTCCTTAAAAAACGTGCCGAAAAGTCAAAACCCATGTATTTTGGAACGGAGGGAGTATGAGATATGCATTAATTCCAATCATAGTTTAGGGGGTAAATATGAAAAAAAAAAAAAACTGTTTTATCCGTCAAGAATCCGCTAATAAGGCTGCTAAACCGTCTTGGCGTTTGGCGATACCCCTCCGCCAAACATCCGCCAAGCGTTTTTTAGAACATTGTCTGTGACCCAACTATCACTTACAAAGCTGATACTCTCCCCATTTCTCAGATTCCACCGTAAGCCTGGATTGATCAATTCACTCTGTCCCCGTCTCATACACTTCCAGATGTGCGAGGCACCCGACTACTTGCCCAACGCCTTCCCAATATACTTCTCCGTTATAACTTCCCTCCATAGCCCAACATCCTCCATTATGAATCTCCATCCGAGCTTCGCGATTAAGGCCAAGCTCATTTCCCCCATGCTTTTTATTCCAAGGCCTCCCAGCTCATTCGCCTTCACCATCTCATTCCAAGGCACCCATACAATAAGCAGTGATAGACACCAGCACATACTTTGTAAGTGTGATGCACCCGACCAATATCAGGGTCTTCGATTTCCAACCCGTGAATCTCGCAGTAAACTTATCGATAATGAAATCGAAATTGGCTCCTTTAACCCGGCTGTGTAGGATAGGGACACCCAAGTAATGACCAAGATCCGACGTGGCTTGGATTTCGCTGCCTTTAAAGATTTTCTTAATCAAATTAGCCTTGACATTTCCATAAACGAAGAATTTGGACTTTTGCAAACACGTCTTTTGTCCCGATTCTCGACATAAAATATCAAGACAGTTTCTAATGACTTTAACTTCAGTAGTAGAAGCCTCTACAAAAAGAAGGATATCGTCAGCAAAGAAAAGATGTGAGTATGTCGGGACATACCCGGTGATCTTCAGTGGTTTCCAAGACCCATCCTCCATAGCGTTGTTTATGATATGCACGCGAGAGCCGCTCAATACACATGAAGAAGATATATTTAAATGAATAATTAATATTATTTATAGTTACTAATAACTCCACCTTGATGGCATCACATAAGTTATAATATGATTTTGCAAGAAAGATGAAAGACAAAGTATGGAAGGTAATATTTTATACAAATATCAAATTGATATTATTTGACAGATTTAAAGATTGTTTTAAATATGTTTTCGAAATTAAGTGCATGTTTGTTGGGATTTTGGCAACCATTAATATTGAGGATTAATAGTGGTTATATTCGGATTTATCTATTACATAAAGTTATAATCAGTAGAATATGTATTATTTGTTAGATATTGAATTCGGTTAAGATTTGCTGCAAGAGGAATTTAAATCTTCAAATGGACTCGATAGATAAGTCTTAAAGATTTGGTCTAAACAACACATCAGATTTTGAGGAACTCAATTCAAATTGAAACCGGCCTGAAATCAAGTTAAACTTAAGGATGTCCAAATAGCTAAAAGATAAAAACTCAGCAGTATATAAAGAGACGGCGTGCAAGCAATAAAATACAACTCTCAAGCACTCAATCTGCGAGCAAAGAATTCTTCACTGCACTTCATCGTCTTCCTGCTGATTTTTTTATTTTCTTTCTCTCCCTCGTTGTAATTGCTTTACTTTAAGTTGAGAGAGGAAAACACAATAGCGTTATAGTATAAATCAATCCCTGTTATACGACGAGTATCCTTATACTCAAACGTATCTACACTTCGGTGTTAAGGGGCTATTGTTTCACTAGGTTGTGAGTTGACTAGATCATAGCGGGTTAGGCTACAAGTTGTTAGAAGAGAGGAAAGTTCTTCTAGGTTGTATCTAGGACTCATGTGAAGTGAAATAATATTGATTTAAATCCTACGAGTTGGATAACCCTAGGCGGAGGCTGGTTTAGAGACGAACTTCGTAAACATATCGTGTGTTATTTGTGTCTTTTATTTCCGCACTTTCTATTACCATTTTATTTTCATACAGCTAAACAGGTTTCTGAGATTGGTCAAGATCTTGAGTCTCATTTCAAGACCTTGACATTCATCCCAAGACCTTGAGATTCTTTTCAATGCCTTGAAGTTTCATCTATGATAAGTTTGCGAAAAGTTTTCATATTCTATTCATCCCCTCCTTCTATAGTATTCCTATTTATATCTCCTACTCTGTTCTTTAGTTATTGTTTTTTTTTCTTATTACATGGAATATATAGTTATTGTTTTTTATATAGTTACTTTAATATATATATATATATTAAAATGAATAATTAATATTATTTATTACATATATACATATACATATATATTAACTTTAATAAAAATGGCACGAGCCCACCCGCGCTTGTCCAGGTCTATTGTCGAAGTATCGGGATAACTAGTGTACTCCACCAGTATGGCATTCTGAGGCTCTAGTAGCTTCTTCGCCTCGCTGATACTCTTGTGGAGGTCCTCCTCATTGGCGTTGTCATTGTCGATGCTTAGAACCACATTCTTCATGTAAATGAACCGGAACTGAGGGGCCTTGTTGTGGATTCCGATGACTTTTAGCACGTCGCTAATTTGGTATCTATTTAGCCCTGAATCAACACAAATGATGGAATAAAAGTGAGCAATGTAACCTCGTGTTATAACAAATAACATGTAAGGTTTATTGACATAAATACCGACAAATGTGGTGACGACGAGTTCATAGTAACAACCAACCTTGACATGAACAAGATCAATCGCCTTATCCGATGGCACCTCGTCGTCTACATTGGAATTGAGCGTCCATTTACCATCATCTCAAAGTGGAATGAACTCAAAGTAGCACATATTAGGCAAAAAGGTGAAGGATACATCTTTAGGCTTAGACAAAGGCTTCAAGTTCAACCCGCAGTAGCTTTCAAAAGAAGCGTACATAGGACACGCCAAAGGCAACTTCCCACTAGCATAGTACTCCAAAGACGGAACATACTGCGCCATTGAACTGGTGACCACCGCCTCAATGAACTTGGCCTTAGGCCAAAGGCAGCAGAGTATCCCCTCCCAAGAATCACAGTTGCAAACACTCTCAATCTCATCAACTATTGTTGGGTTATGTAGTAAGAGTACGGTTGACATAACAAATCTACAACCAGGATCTGTTATGGACCGGTCCAGTTTGCATGTCATGATATCATGGCACAACATGGTCCAATTTTGTTGGAGGAATGAGATGACCCGGAGAAACGTCGAGGAAAACACAACTCCAAGGCGAAGAACCTTGGATCGGTGGACAAGCCCCGTCAGCAACTGACAGTACATGCTTTGGTTGTTGTCTTCACAGAATATGACCTCATCAGGGCTGATGTAGTCATTGTAAGGGTCTCTTAACCTGTTCTTGAAGTGCTCACATTTATAGCAGCTAGTGAGGACTGTCCTTGCTGCTAAACTGCAAGGCTTTGTTGTCTCTCCCTTGAAAAAGTAGAGGTACATTGATTTGCCTTCGCCCAAACCTGCAATATCCATTCAATTGTATATATGACCACAACAAATTAGAACCCAAATACACCTATACAAAGAGTTTGTTTCTATGATCATGAACAACCTTTAGTAATGCCATTTAAGAAGAAGGTGAATGAAAACTTGTTCAAATTAAGAGGTTGGCTTGAAGTAGGATGAGCTCGAAGTAGGCACACACACACAAATACACACACATATACATACCTACATACATATATACATATATACATACACACACATAGAATGAGCTCGAAGTAGCCCCCCTCTCGGGTTCAATAGATGTTTTACTTCCGCTTCATGGAAAAAACGACTATATTTTCCTTCGGATAATCTCTGCTTACTAAATGGGTCAATATTATCTGACACCGCAAATCCATCCATTTAGGTATTAAAATGCAGGGATAAAGTAATTCGGTCTTGTTGCGGTAAATTTGTGGGTAAACTATACTATGTAGAGTAATTTTTCTCTCAAAAAAAAATTGAAAAAGAAATTTAGATTGGTGGAGCTCAAATTGGTAGGGTTGGGAAAAAGGAGGGGCCTAGGTTGGTGAGGTTAATATTGTCTAACACTGCAAATCCATCGATTCATGAATTAAAGGGCAATTTGGGATCTTGACATACCTCCACCCCCTCCACCTTACACCCAAGGTAGGAAAAATCACCCACCTCCACCCCAAATCGCTGCCCACCCCCACCCCTTCCATCTCCTGCCAAACGGCGCAACGACACTCCACCCCCAACCTCTCCATCCCATCCACCTCTTTAGGACGTGTTTGGCTGGGGGTGGGAAGGGTGGGGGAGATATCAATTTTTTTGGGGGGGGGGGAATCATGTCGGGGTGTTTGGCGCGAGATGGCGGGGGTGGACGAGATGGAGGTGGAGGGGATGTCGGGGGTGGGGAAAGGCCATTTTTAATTTTTGGTACCTTCATTTTCTAAGATTGGGGGAGGGGGGTCTGAAGAATTTTTCCCACCCCCAATTGCCCTTTTTTGCCCTTCTTCTTGTTCCCCTTCGAAAAGCTCGTGCTCCATCGCCGGAGCAAGCAACCATGGCAAAGCTGAAATTTCTCGTTGTAGCTGGGTGAAAATTCAGATTGGCATCGTCCTATCCACTCTTCATTCGCTGCTAACGATGTCGAAGTCGTAATAGAAAATTATACCTAGAGTCTCATCAATGGAATTATACCTAGAGTCTCATCAATGGAGTCTCCCCCTTCCCCAATTTTCACAATCGAAGATTATACCCATCAATATAGTCTCACCAAAAATATTGATTCGATTTCGTTTCTAAACCCCCAATTCCTCCCATTTCGACTTCGTCCTCCCCAATTCCTCTTCGACTCCATCGCTGCCGACGAAGAGTCCTCGTTCTTGATGGAGACGGTGTAGGAGTGGGCGGCAGCGAAGACGTTGCGGACGGTGACGACATGGTAGAGGATGGCGGGAATATTGTATATATATCGAATTCACAATTTGCAAATCCTCATTGAACAGATGAAAATGGATGAGAACAGTGCATAGTAGAGGAGGATATTTTTTTTATTTTAGTTTTTGCTATGTGAATGAAATTGTGAAAGAATGTCGAGGGTATTTTCCACAAATAATCTCCACCCCGTCCACCCCAAAAAGTATCTTCACCCCGTCCACCCCAGCCGTAAAACACAGGATTAAAGGAATTCGGGTCATATAGTTATTTTTCCCTCACAAAAAAATTGAAAAAGAAATTTAGATTGGTTAGGACACGGGTTGATAGAGTCGGGGAAAAAGAAAATGACAAAACCTTACCCGTTAATTTTTATTTTAAAGCTCAAGATCTTGTCAAGTCTATTGAGAGGGCAAGACCTTACCCGTTAATTTAGATAGGTAGGACCAAGTTGTATTTGTATACGAGGCTAATCAAGGCAATCTGTAGGGTGAAAACTAATTTGGGTAGTTACAATAGAACAATCTCCAACAATAGACCCACTTGTATCCAGTAGAATAATAATTCTAGGCAAGAAAAATGCCAACATATTCCATCATCTTCAAAATTACTCCGGGTAACTCAACAGGGCCGAAATGTTCTAATGCTCAACGCAGTTCAAAATTCAAATGTCCCATCAAAGGGGGAAACTGTACTAAATACAATAACTCAATTTCACCTTCCACTAGTTGAAACACAATAGAAACCAGAAAATTGCATATTCCACAATCCACATCCTTTCTCACCGCCCTTGTCCGCAAAAAAATGAAAAAACCAACTCGGCAAAACTCAACCTTCAACCATTAGACCAGCATTTCACCAATCTACTTGGTGGCATGCTTGGCTTTCGAATGGGATTCCAAGGCCTTCTCAGAGTTGAAGGACCTGTGCACAAAACAAGTCAAAATAAATTAGAACACATTCGAATTCATTCTTATCTTTGTATTCAACCTGCGAAAAATGTGAATAAAAAAGCGACATACTTTTTGCAAGAGTCACAAGTCGCATTGGCACCGGATTTAGGTGTCTTGACATTTGATTTATCGTTCTTGCCCGCACCTTTCACTGGGCGTGGAGTATCAGCATGAGCACTAGCCTTCTTTCCATCTGACAAGGCAACCACAGTTTCAGCAGTCTTAAATAAAAATAAAAATGAATAGGGGATTATTAACAAAACTGATGAAAGCAAAGAAAGATGACCTGTTTTCTTTGGAGCTTCAAGTTTTGCTTTCTTGCCCTCAGGGGTCTTCTTGGTTGCAGGAGCAGGCCTCTTCTTCAGGTCAGCCTACAATCAAACATGCATATTGAGTAATATGACCAAAACTGGTCTTAAAATGGTGAATGAAAAGTTTAAAAGAAGCTCAATACAGATTTTACTGGAGTTTCATCATCTTCCTCGGAGCTTTCTTCCTCTGAGTCGTCGTCGTCATCACCATCATCATCTGCATTACCAATTTCCATTTCCTGTGGAAAAAAAAACAATCAAAAGTGTCAAGTTTAGGTCAAAATTAAACTTGCGGTTACATTAAAAAATGAAGTAGCATTTTTTCTGCAGCAACGTACAAGGCAAACACATTCACCTGCTATTAAAGATGACAAGAAACCGATATGTTCATCCTAACAGTACTTGGTATGTATTAAATTATGGGATAGGACAAGACAAGCTTCAACCCATCCAATGCCTTATTCCAAACTTAACAGAAGCATATACATCATAATTATAAAAGACACTGAAAAATATGATTACCTCATCATCGCCATCAGAATCAACTTCATCAGAATCATCTTCGTCATCATCACTTTCCTCCTCAACCTTGTCTGTCTTCTTGACAGCAGGGGCAGCAACCTTTGCCTTAGTGGCCGCAGAAAGAGCAGCTACACCTGGAAAGTATATCAGTAGGATATGCAAACAATGGTAAAAGAGGTGACAAAACATTCCCACATTGAATACACCTAGTTACCTACCATTCTGTTTGAACTCAAGAGGAATATCATCTTCCTCCTCACCAGATAAGTCTGGAAAAAATAGAGGATACAAATATCAGGTATGTACAAAGACAGGAATCAAGGATCAGAAAACATTGAAAGGGGGTCTTGAAATTACCAGAGAACTCAGGGCCATCCGTGAGAGAAGAGACAAAAACAAGTCAAGGAAGAAACCAAGAGAATATATTCTGGACTAACCTAATCCAACTACTACCATACCAGCATCAAGAAGCTTAGTAGCATGGACAAAAAAATGAAATAATGAAATTCAAACAAAGAAATCAAAGAAAAGGATATATAAAACTCTTGTATCCACTGAGGTGTACAGTTCCGTTTTTCAGGTTATGGGAAAGAGTAAACTCCTTCTCAAACACCAAGTCGAATGACAGTTGAGGAAATTTGTCAGCAGTAAGCACCCCAATAACAAATTTCTTGCCATCAACTCCAGCATAGAGCATCACAGGCTCACTCACTTTCTTGAGTTCAGCGAGGGTTGCCTATAAAGTTTACAGATATCCAAGGAATAGTAAGCTCATTTTACCCTCAAGTCAGAAAACAGGTGCACTATTCAATGAGCTAAATGTACCTGCGACAGATGGATAACTTGGCCCATCCCTGGTTCAACCGATACAGCCTTGTCGCCTGTGATTTCAACACCTACACACACATAATGGATCGAATTTCATGAGCAATGACATCAATTTTTGCCACAAAGAGCTTGAACAATCAACTGCAAACGGGATGATGCAGAAGAACTACTTCAAATACAGATTTTTGATAAAGCGAAACACATAACAAGCAAAAATCAGTCAGAGCCACGATTCTCCAGGCCTAAGCAACTTCAGAAACTACTATTCGACTTCGTCGAAAATTCATTGAAGTCCGTAATACTAAAGGGGAAAACAAAACAGAAAAGAATAAACGCAACTGTAGAGTGAGAACGGATCAAGAAGAAAAGGCAGAGAGGGGGAGAAAGACGTACCCCAAAACTCCATTGTTGATCGTTGATGATGGCTAGGGTTTTGCAGGGGTTTTGGAAGGAGGAGGCGACGAAGACCGCAGGGATTGGTTCGAAATAGAAGAGGCGGAAGACAAATGGGGTTCATGTGGGGTTTAAATAGTAGGGAGTTTCCGCTTTCAAAGGCCACCTATCTCCGCGCCCGATCCCTTTGTTTTCCATCTTGCTAGGGTTTCATTTCCGCATTTGGGCCTGTACAATAATGGCATTTGTCTAATTGTTTTTTTTTCTCCATGGCCCATTAAATTAAATTTTGTGGGTTTTGTTCCTCTAAAAAAAAACTCTATAAAAAAAACATATATAGAGTTTTTTTAACAAAATAGTATCTTTTATTTTTTTTTAAATAATAACACATTGTATAATACAAAGCATTCCATTAAAACACAGACTTTATTTTTTGGCCAAATATTTTATTTTTTCGGTGATATTTTATGTCTATGACTGAAATACTCGTATTTTACTAATGGTTTTTATTTAAAAAAGAACCTTATATAATATATTTTTTAAAATAAAACGCCTTAATTTTTAAAAAATATTAACGAAACCCATTTATATAATATAACCCATTCAACTGAACCAACAACCTCCATTTTCCAACCAAATATTGTACTTTTTTTATGATATTTTATTTTAGTGATTAAAATTCCCTTATTTAATTAATTTACTTTAGATAATAAAATGATTTTAGAACAAATATTAATTATAACTTTATTTTATTTATATCAATCTACATTTTTTTTATCTTTTGATTTATTATTTAGGATTTAACATAAATTAAAACACATAAAACTTAACCTTTAAAATTTTTAAATCAATTAAAACCCATAACATGTCACCTTTAATTTTTTTTTAACAAATCATAAGATTATATCTTGAATTGTTAAAAAATAAATTTAAAGGGTATTTTGTTAAAAACAATATATTATATAAGGCACCTTTTAAAAAAAGTGCTAGTCAAACAAGGGCATTTTGGTCATAGATATAAAATGTCATCGAAAAATAGAGATTGGTGCTTCAATTGAATAAATTATATTATATATGTTATTTTTATTTTAAAAGGTATTTACCTAAAAAATCACTAATTTTGTGTCGTGCCCCTATAGTGTTAATATAGGGGCACGGAAAAGTCGATATCTCGAGGGTACGTACCCAGGTAAAATTTCTGATAATTGTATAAAGTATAAAATTATTTTAAAAAATTAATAAAATAATTGATATTTTATATAGTTTTTATCGTTCTTAAAAAATGTATCAAAGGTAAACAACAGTTATTTGGAGACAAAAGAAGTAATAAATAAGGCGCCTTTAATAACTGTAACTCGTTCAATATAAAAAAAAAAAGAGTCAATTACAAACATATTTTAAAACTCGATTCAAATCAAGGTTTGGCTCCGCTCAACTTTAGCTCAAACTTTGTGAGATTTTCAATTTTTATCTAAGGCTACAATGTTATGAGTAATGTGAGTAAAGTAGTTGGAGGTCTCTTGAGCTCATTCACTCTACTAAACAAGTTGAGTACGTATAAAACACATAAACAACAATGAACGACTCGCTCGGCTCGAATACCCACTTTATCCGAAGACGGAGGATGTGTAAAGGCCTTTAGAACCTCAAGTGAGTTAGAATACAAAGTTGTGTTGTGACATTTCTTGGGTCTAGATACTCTAGTTTTGTAAGCGGAAATAGACGACGACAACAACAACAACAACAACAACAATAACAACCCAGTTAATCCCACTATAAAGCGGGGTCTGGGGGGTCAGGATGTACGCACTCATACCCCAAATAGGTCGAGAGAGTGTTTCCGATAGACCCAGAACAATAGGACAATAGAGCCACATAGTAATAGGACACAGAGTAGGGAGCAGAGAGTATTTCTCCTTGCTTTCCATATTGCATAAACCATGGTCACAAAGGCCAAACATTTAGTCTTACAAAGCCATGAATTTCTCCTTGCTTCTATCTTAGTACATCTTGATTTATAAACAAGAACAAGAAGTTAGTTCATCTAGGACAGTAATTCTGCGTCTTTACATCTTCTTGAATGGTAACCCATTTATATTTCATTTTCATCATCAAATACTACTCATCCAAGACCTTCAAACAACATTTACAATAAGCTACAAGAACAGCTAAAAAGCCGAGATTATATCAAAGTCGAACCTGAATCACTGATAGTATCAGAATGAGCTTAGATCATAACCACTGATGTATGAAACCAGAATACTAAATTGTCGATGGATTAATCAAACTAAAAGCAAAGCACTTCGCACCGACCAATTTTGCTCTAAAAGGGTCAACACCTATGGTCATAACTCCAAGAAAGAACATCAGCAAGCTGAACTTTTCGACTACCAATGAAGTCGTCATAGGTGATGTAATTGTTGTTCCAAACCACAATCTTGATCTCTCTCAACCCCTCAATTAGCGTAAATGGGAACCTCTCATGAAAGAATGGATTTTTATTTGCATCTACTGTGCAGGTGCGAGTTCGGAATTTGGTGGTGCCGTATTCGAGGCAAATGTAGGGGTCTTGCCTTTTGATCCATTCCGAGTCCAGTAACTTCTAGCAAATGGCCTTGGATGCCAAAAATCGACATGGAAATCGAAACGAGAGTAACTGATAAATTTGACGGAATGGCGATGGGATGGAGGCGGCGAAGATCCGTGAGTCGCGGTGAGAAGATGAAGACCAAGACCGGCCAGTAAGCGGAAATAGACATATCCTTAAATTCAGAGAGACCACAAGTGAACTAACTGTATTTGTATTCACACAAGTTGAATTGCACATCACCTTTGTCTATTGGGAAAGACATTAAACTAGACAAGTCATAAGTTGATAGGCGAATGGCATATGCAACCTTACAGTTATGTTGGGCCTAGGGCCCAGAAATTCCGGCCCAATGTGAAGTCTAGCTTGATGACTTCTTTGGGATGTAAAAGGCATCATTTGCCTTTTATTTGTTAGGCACAAGGTGAAGCAAGGGTTTGGTTGCTTCAAGAGGTGCCGCCAGTAGCAACAAGAAAAGGGGGGAGAGAGAAAAGAGAGAGGAGGGAGAAAGGAGAAGAAAGGTTGGAGATTCGAGCGGGTGTTTCGTCTCTTGATCCGGTGATCCGTTTTCTTCCTCCGGCAAGTCAACAACGGGCGTTTGTTGATAGGTATTTTCTCCTCCTGAAATCTAATCTGATTACAAGTGTTTAGCTAGTTTTTGGAGAGGAATCCTTTCTAGATCGAGTTGTATTTAGATTAGTGTTTGAGATCTCCATGTTTATTTGTCTCGGTTTGAGACTGGATTGTTAAACACTTGTACTGACCTATTGATTAGTGGATTGGTTGCTCTAGTGGGCGGAAGGTGGGTTTTTTTGATCCTTTGGTTAGAGAGGGTTTTTCCCACGTAAATCTTGTGTCAATATTTGTGCTTTTATCTGTGTTTGTGGTTGCTTGGTTGTTTGGTTTCCGGATCGGATATTATCGGTTGGTCGTGGTTTGTTCGCTGATTGTTGTCGGTTCTCTTACTACCCGAATTCGCTTCCAAGTGCGGCTGGAAAGTGGTTTCTAGCCCCAACAAGTGGCATCAAAGCCTTTGGTTGATCTTTGGCTATGTTGTTTTTGGGTAATAGGAGTAGAGATGACGACAAAGACTAAGGAATTTGCGGCTACAATGATAAAGCTAACGGCTTCGAATTTCTCTATATAGAAGACGAAGATGGAGGATGTTTTGTATTGCAAAGACCTATTTGATCCGGTTGAGTTAGGATTGAGGAAGACATCCGATAATGATTGGAAGAAACTGCACAGGAAGGCGGTTGGAACCATCAGAATGTGGGTGGATAATAGTGTTTATCACCACATAAGCAACGAGACAGATGCACATGTATTGTGGAAAAAATTGGAGGATATGTATGAAAGGAAGTCAGCCAAGAGTAAAGCTTTTGTGATAAGAAAGCTGGTGAATCTCAAGTACAGAGATGGAAAGCCTATTGCAGAGCATCTGAGTGAGTTTCAGGAATTGGTGAATCAGTTGAACACCATGAAGTTAGTCCTTGATGATGAGTTGCAAGCGTTGTTGCTCTTGAGCTCTTTGCTTGATAGTTGGGAGACTATAGTGGTGTCGATTAACAACTCTGGCGTCGGTGGGGTTGTGTCCTTATCTGCAGTGAAGGATAGTCTCTACAACGAGGAGACTAGGAGGAAGGATATGGGCATGGATTCGTCACATGCTCTCGTGACAGTTTCAGGGAGTAGGTCCAGAGGGAGATCTCAGACTAGGGGGAGCTTTGTTTGCTATCATTGTGGCAAGGAAGGACAGATGAAGAGGAATTGCAATGTGTGGAAGAAGAAAAGGGATGAAGAGGAAAATCAGAAGGGTACAACGTCGGTTCTGCAGGACAATGATGATGAGCAGGTTGTTCTCACATGCTTGGAGGAGCCCGATTCTTGTGTAGAGTGGATTGCTGATGGAGCTGCATCCTTCCATGCTATATCAAGGAGGAAAGCGTTTAGTTCGTACCGAGTGGGACGCTTTGGCAAAGCAAAGATGGGAAATGTTTGTGTGCTGACAAACACGGGTTGCAGGGTGACATTGAAAGATGTGCAACACATACCGGATCTGCAGAAGAATCTGATCTCTCTTCAAGTCTTGGACAAAAAGGGCTATGATAACTTCATTGGAAGTAAGAAGTGGAAACTCAAGAAAGGGTCAATGGTGATCGCTAGAGGTGATTTGAGCGGCACATTGTACAGGACTCAAATGGAAGAAATCAGGGAAGCTGTGACAGAGGTTCATGGTGATGCTTCGCTTGATTTGGTGCAAGGGCTTACAGGATGCTTGAGTGGAAAGGGGCTGCAGAATTAGAAGAGAAAGTCTCTCGTTTCTTTTGCTGATAAGAAGACCTTGAGCACTTGTGATTTGTCTGGATTGCAGACAAGATTTAGCGGAACTTCTGAGACGTCAGAAAAGGATAGCACAAGTGTGGAGTTTGCTTAAGAGGATTGTGCTGATGGGATAGTTTCAGAGGGGAGTTCATTGGGTGCTATGACTGATGGCAGATCTGAGCACGACGAGCCAGCACGGATAGAAGAAACTACCAGAGGGTTAGAGAGAGGAGGTCATGCATTCACCGGGAGTTCTACCTCGGAGTACCGGAGAGTTACGGAGGAGGGGGAGCTAGTGGGTGATGGTGACATCTGGCGAGCATCAGTTATGCGTCTCGGGGGTGAGACGGGAGTTAGATGCGGGTGAGGCCAGGACGAGCAGGAACGTCTTCCCCTTGGGCTGGAGGGGGAGATTTTTGGGCCTAAGGCCCAGAAATTCCAGCCCAATGTGAAGTCTAGCTTGATGACTTCTGATTACAAGTGTTTAGCTAGTTTTTGGAGAGGAATCCTTTCTAGATCGGGTTGTATTTAGATTGATGTTTGAGATCTCCGGGTTTATTTGTCTCGGGTTGAGACTGGATTGTTAAACACTTGTATTGACCTATTGATTAGTGGATTGGTTGCTCTGGTGGGCGGAAGGTGGGTTTTTTTTATCATCTGGTTAGAGAGGGTTTTTCCCAGGTAAATCTTATGTCAATATTTGTGCTTTTATCTGTGTTTGTGGTTGCTTGGTTGTTTGGTTTCCGGATCGGATATTATCGGTTGGTCGTGGTTTGCTGGCTGATTGTTGTCGTTTCTCTTACTACCCGAATTCGCTTCCTAGTGTGGTTGTAAAGTGGTTTCTAGCCCCAACATTTAAAACTATCACTACCAACTTCCACATGGAATTGTAGGCCGAGCTGCTAAATCCATTTCTCTTGTGTAATATTTCTTAGAGATATAAATGGATGACATCAGAGAATTCAGCAGTGCTAGTTCAGCTTGTTGATCAGCTCTTCAGGGTTATGGAATATGTAAAGTCTGATATGGCCAAGTGATTGCCGTAATTTGGGGATCTCACTTGCTATGTTAGAGCTTTATATATGTCATTTAAATTTAAGCACCTTGATGACTTATTGGCTTACATAGAAATTTACCCAAGTATTTGTGTAATGGCATGCTTTTGGATTGTTATACGAAACATGCATCAAATTTTATTTTATCAATAGATTGAGTGCATTGATGTTGATCATGCATGCTTAGCATATTCATATATCTTAGTTCCTCTATATGACACTCTTGATTAGTTTCTGTATTAATTACGTCCTTTTGAACATTTATGCTTTACTCGAGTAGCTATAACAAGCATTTAGACTTGTCAATCGGGTTTCAGATAAAACGGATCTCGGGTAGATTCGGGTTAACTCAAAAATGGGTTTGACCCAGTTTTGGGTCAAATTAGGTCAATTTCGGGCTTGCTAATTTTATTTTATTTTTATAAATAAAAAAGCATATTTTTATGACTTTGCAATAACTTCAAAATGCTAAAGTTAAAAACGTGGTTGTTAAGTTGTTCTTTTTTATCCCTATACTTATTAGAAGATGTTATCCATTTAACCCAAAAAAATATCGATTGTTTGAGTTCGGATAAAAAAAAAATCTCGGGTCAAAATTTTCACGATACCCAAAATTTTCCAAGCATTCGAACCCGGTAGAGTTTTGAAAGCTCTACAAACATTTCTTTTTATTGGTTTGTTATTTAATGTTCTTTCTTCTTCTCTTTTTGCTAATCATCACGAGTGTAAACAGAAAATCTAAGGGACAATACTATTAGCACTTCAACTCTTTTTTTTCCACACTCATAAAGGAGTAAATATACTCTACAAGAAGCATGTGATTTTCAGGAACATCAACATGCTTGGTTTTTGTCTGCTTCACTTTTTCGAGACGGTCTCAGTGTCATACATTTTTAGGGAGGCGAACAGAGCGGATGATCGACTCGCTCATATGACCTTGGAGTCCGGGTTGTCGTCTTAGAGTCTGATTTAGAGTTTCAAACTCTCGTCTGTAAGTACACTCTTAGGTGGTGGTACAACCGTGATTGACACCCCGAATTCTCGCCTGTCTAAAAAAAAAACATCAACACGATTGATTTCGTAGAACTACTAAAAAAAAATAAAATTGTGAAGGTACGAAGCTTGCCCTTTGTCCCAATAATTTCTCAATCTGAGTACCTTGGTATAATTGATACCCGTAAGGAGAAGACCGGTTTTTATAGTCTTTCAAGTAACAAACAAATAAGTCATGCCCATTTACCTTAGAAGGCCTATTTTTATAGTCTTTCAAGTAACAAACAAATAACTAAATAAGTCATGCCCATTTATCTTAATTTTTACTTTTGGAATGGGTAATGAAGTTAATGATCTAGGGCGTTATTTAGTCTCTAATAATTGACTGATTAATTAAACAAAACCAATGGATTTTTTTGGTTAAAAGGAGCTCGCCTTTTAATTAAACAAAAATCAATGGATTAGTAACTAATTACTAATTGAAATGGACATTATTCTTAATGCGAAGATTGCAAACTTAACACTTCAAACCGAGGCGTTATTTATGAGAATATTGGGTGCACTACTTTATTATTTCTCTAACTTAGCTATGGATTTATTAAGGTTCAAGTGTACTTACATACCAACCTATGCTCCTTGGATCTTTGAATACACAAGGAGGTGATTCCTAATATTTGACATTGATTGCCTTAATGATATGTACTTTTCCATCTTCAAGGAGAATCGGTTGAGGGGTTGCCCACTTGCCCCCGTCAAATTAGCTTGTTTGTTTCTACGAAGAAGCCTTATTCGAAGGTCAGTCGCAATACGACATGGTTGTAGGCCAGCCATCGGATCCATTCAAATACCTTTGTTTTTGTTGGGCCCAATCCCATGTGTCCAGCCCAATTTAAAAGTCTCATTTCTTGACTTTTGTTGGAAGATTTAAAAGGCATTTTGCTTTGCCTTTTACTAGCCCACCTACATCTTGTGGGCTCAAGCCCAACAACAATATAGATACAAATTCTGTTACATAACCCATGTTTATCTATTTCATATACAGCTGTTCACATCAAGTCTCACGAAGCTTCCAATTGCTCAGATATGGTGGAATGAATGGTGGTCTACAATATTACCAGAATGAAACACACCTCCACCGAGTATGGTATCAGAGCCCAGTAAGACGACAAACGTCGCAACCCAGTTTTCTTTCTTCTCCTCCCTCCATGGCCGATCTCAATCTAACAAGAATTCTTACCCAGCAAATTCAAGCCTCCATGGCTGCCGTGAATCTCTCTCTGACGACTTCATCCGTTCCCAATTTTTCCCACCTCAACACTATCAAACTCACTCCCTCAAACTTCCCGAATTGGCTCCGCCAAGTGACCTCGTATCTCCGCTCTCAGCGTCTCATGGGCTACATCGATGGCTCCACGCCTTGTCCTATTCTCACACCGACTGGTGATAATGTCCATGCCTTTGATGAGGACCATCTTGTGGTGGCTATCCTCTCTTCCTCTCTCACCGAGCCAGTTCTTGCTCATACTCTCTCCTGTCACACGGCTTAGGAGATTTGGAATCGCCTTCATCAGCTCTATTCGGCGAGGTCCAATGCGCAAATCGTTCAAACTCGCTTACAACTTGCGAGTCTCAAGAAGGGAGATGAAACATCCATCGAGTATTTCAATCGTGCTCAGGGTCTTGTTCATCAGGTGCAGGCCGCCGACCAAGCCATTACCGACGACGAGTTTGTCGTGTACCTTCTGGCTGGGTTAGGCCCGGAATATGACGCCATGGTTATGACCATCTCCACCCAACCCATTCTTCCGGAACCCATTGCTGTACTCTCTTATCTCCTTATGCAAGACAGTCGCATCCACAGGGCTAGTGGTGGTCTTTTGTCCAATCCCCAAATTCCTACTGACACCACCGCATCCTCTCCTCCTCAGACGCCAGAACTTAACTTTACGGCCAATCGCGGTCGAGGTTCATACAGGGGCAGAGGCGACTCTAATCGGGGTCGTGGCCGGGACGACCGGGGAGGTCGCGGAGGTAGGGGCCGGGGAGCACCGACCAACTTCAATGGGGCACCGGACACTCGTCCCATATGTCAGATCTGTGACAAAAGAGGGCATACTGCTCTGAGATGTTGGAGCCGTTACGATCATTCCATCCAAAATCCTCCTTCGACCTCCTTCTAGGCCAACATCACCACCACAAATTGGTATCCTGACACCGGTGCAACCCACCATTACACACCGGATGTATCGAACTTGAGGTTTGATCGTTTACCGTATGAAGGCACATACACCATATCCCTTGGCGATGGATCGTCCATTCCCATTCAAAATCATGGTTCTTCGTTTCTTACCTCTCCTTCACATTCGTTTCTTCTTTCCAACCTCCTTCACGCTCCTTTATTAAACAAAAACTTAATATCAGTTAATCGATTTTGCAAAGATAATCGCGTTTTCTTTCAATTTCATGATAATTTCTTTGTTGTGAAGGATTCCGCGACCCATGCGCCTCTTCTCAGGGGCCACGTTGAGGGAGGCTTATATGTTCTTACTGCTTCTAAGTCCACTGCTTCATCGTCGCCTCCACCTCTCTGCAACTCTGTCTCTGTTTCGCCATCACCTCACCCTTGGCATGAACGTTTAGGTCATCCGTCTGAGAGAATAACCCGGTTTGTGATTTCCACTCACACCTTGCCCGGATCCACTAGTCGACTCCATTCCTGCATCTCATGTTCATGGGCTAAAGCCCACGCCCTCCCACATCCACCCAACCCATCTACTTCAGCACATGTTTTAGATCTTTTGTTCATGGATGTTTGGGGTCCATCCCACTCATCCTCTCTTAATGGAAATAAATATTTTGTGTCTATTTTGGATGATTTCTCTAAATTTCTTTGGGTTTTTTCCCTTTCAAACAAAGGATCAAGTTCCTCATATTATCACTAATTTCATTAAATTGGTGACAAATTTTTTTGGGAGAAATATCAAATCCATTCAAATGGATAATGGAACAGAATTCAAACCCTTCACCCTTCTTTTTCAAAAATTGGGAATTTTTCACCGCTTGTCGTGCCCATACTCTCACCAACAAATGGGAGCATTGAGTCACGCCATCGGCGTATTGTTGGTATGGGCCTCACATTACTTAGACATACCTCTTTACCACTTCGGTTTTGGGATTATGCCTTTCAAGCATCCTCCCATCTCATTAACCGTTTACCAACACCCATACTACAAAATGAGTCACCCTTCTCCATCCTTTTTCATACCATTCCCGACTACAAATTTCTTAAAGTTTTTTGGTGTCTTTGTTTCCCCAATATCCGCCCTTATAACAAACACAAACTTGAGTTTCGTTCCACTCCCACCATATTTTTGGGCTATAGTACAAATCACAAGGGGTATTTGTGCTATGATTGGGTAAATCGAAAGACATATATATCCCGTGATGTCATATTTCATGAGTCTTCGTTTCCCTTTCAAAATTCAAAGACTAATTCCTCTGATAAATTAGTGGATCCGGCAAGAGAGGCCCATCTACCCCTCCTACCACAACCCATCCCTCACAACCCTTTATTAAACACACACCCCACACCCCCTTTACATCCTCAGCCCAATCAAGCCCAAGAGATGCCTCCCTCCCCAATTCATGATCCCATCAACCCTCCGTCTGCAACCAATTCTCTTGCGGCTCTAGTTACCCCTGTATCGCCGCCGCCTGCCACTCCTCAAACAATGCCCCATCACCCCATGGTGACCCGGTCTCAGACCAACGACCTAAAACCCCTTCATCGGACGGATGGCACCATTCCCTAGCCTCAATGTCACTCCACTGCAACTGTCCTTGAGGAATCCACATGTTTCTCCATTGCTTCCAAATTTCAGGAATGGCGTACGGCAATGGCAAATGAATTTCAAGCCCTCCTTGACACCCATACTTGGTCTCTCGTTCCACCCTCCCCATCCCTCAATGTGCTTGGGGTCAAATGGGTTTTCAAGATGAAACGGAGGTCTGATGGCTCAATTGAGCGGCGCAAAGCGCACCTAGTTGCTAAAGGAATCAACCAACTCCCTGACATTGATTACACCGACACGTTCAGCCCTGTAGCCAAACCTTCAACCATCCGCTTACTCTTGTCCCTTGCGACGATGAACAATTGGACTACACAACAGCTTGACTTTCATAACGCTTTCCTTCATGGTTCCCTCGAAAAGGATGTCTATGTTACTCAACCTCCGGACTTCATCAATCCAGCTTTCCCAAATCACATTTGCAAACTTCACAGGTCTCTCTATGGGCTTAAACAAGCGCCTAGAGCTTGGTTTGCCCGTCTTAGTGACTCTCTAATCTCAATGGGTTTTTCACCCTCCCCAACCGATACTTCCCTTTTCTCCTTTCGCCAGGGACATGATTGTGCCTTTATATTGGTTTACGTTGACGACCTCTTAGTCATTACATCTAACCCGGCTCTTGCAGCCAAATTCACTTCTTCATTGTCCTCGTAGTTTCCCGTAAAGAATCTGGGACCGACTCATTTCTTCCTAGGCATCGAGATCACCAGGGATGCCTCCGGTTTTTCCTTATGTCAATCGAAGCACATCACAGACCTTTTGACTTGAACAGGGATGGCAAGCTCGTGTCCTGTCAACACTTCAATGGCCACCAACACTGATCTCTCTCAGTCGTCTCATTCCTTTGAAGATGCTCCTCTCTATCGAAGCACGTTTGGTAGCTTACAGTATTTGGCTTTCACCGGGCCTGATGTGGCCTATGCAATAAACAAAGTTTCCCAGTTCATGCACGCCCCCAAGGTGGTTCACTGGCAAGTTGTTAAGCGGATTCTCCGCTATCTCAATCACACAAAGCTGCATCGATTTCACATCTCCTCAACAAACTTGCATCACCTCTCCGCCTTCTCTAATGCAGACTGGGCAACTGATCGAACAGACCGACGCTCGACAAGCGCATATTGCATCTTTCATGGTCCAAATCTTATTTCCTGGATCTCAAAGAAACAATCCACAGTTGCAAGATCTTCCACTGAAGCTGAGTACCGAGCCCTCGCTCTTGCCACATGTGAAACGATCCGGCTTCAATCTGTGCTTGCCTCTGTTGGCATTCCCCTGCAGCAAGCTCCAACGCTTTGGTGTGACAATTTGGGGGCCACATACCTCGCTCTTAATCTGGCCTTGCATCATCGCATCAAACACCTTTCCATGGACTACCACTTTGTCCGTGAGCGAGTCGCCAACAGGTCTCTACGAGTTGCTTTCATCTCCTCAAAAGACCAAATCGCTGATGCACTCACAAAGCCTCTGTCCAAGCCTCGCTTTGAAGCATCTCGATCCCATCTCGGCATCCGCTCGATTGGATCGACGGGGAGTACTAGCCCACCTACATCTTGTGGGCTCAAGCCCATCAACAATATAGATACAAATTTTGTTACATAGCCCATGTTTATCTATTTCCTATACATCTGTTCACAGCAAGCTAGTCTCACGAAGCTTCCAATAGCTTCCCCTTGTAGTATATATATCTGTAACCGTTATTGATCAGATATGGTGGAATGAATGGTGGTCTGCAATATTACCAGAATGAAACACACCTCCACCGAGTACCTTTTGACTTGTCATGTACGAGAGAAAGAAGCAAGCAATCAGTAGTAGCTTTCCATCCATGAAAGCTGAAGCGAGAGCCTCATTTTAGGAGCACAAAAGTGAGGTGGGAGAAATGAGAAAGAGGGGAAAAGTTGTGAGAAAGTGAGTGGATCGTTCTTGTCTCACCCGAGTCTTTTTCACCTCAAGTTCTCGGTAAGCCTACTCGTGTTTGTCGGCTTTTATTCTCTCGTTTAAAATCCCTAATCTTGGTGAAAATGGTGTTGTGCCAATTCAAGTGAAATTGGTGGTGATCTCCTTGTGTGAGATTTGTAAGTGGTGAACACTTGTATCCATTTCTGTTGATTAGTGGATTTTGGTGCTCGTGGCGGGCGATAATGGTTTTTGATCCTCCGGGTTAGGGAGGGTTTTCCACTTAAATCGTTGTGTTCTTGTTTGTGATTGTTTGTGTGCTTGTGTTGCTTGGTTTGATTGCGTTTGAGGTTCCGTAAATTTGTGAACTTTGTTATCAGCGACATTGTAGCTTGAGATGCTAGGTTCCCGCTTCATTTATGCATTTGGGTCTTGTCGATCCCAACAAGTGGTATCAGAGCCTGTTTGCTAGTTTGGAAGCGAAAATGACAACGAAGTCAGATGATTTTGCTGGTACGATGATCAAGTTGACATCTTCCAACTACTCGATTTGGAAATCGAGAATGGAGGATTTGTTGTACTGCAGGGATTTGTATGATCCGATTAAGCTTGGGTCTTGCAAGCCGACTGATATATCAGAAGAAGACTGGGAGATGCTACATCGAAAGTCTGTGGGAACCGTCAGACAATGGGTTGATAACAGTGTCTATCACCATATAAGCAACGAAACTGATGCACAGGTCTTGTGGAAGAAGTTGGAATCCATGTATGAGAGGAAGTCTGCGCAGAGAAAAACCTTTGTGATAAGGAAGCTTGTAAATTTGAAGTACAGGGATGGAAGACCTATAGCTGAGCACTTGAGTGAGTTTCAGGAGCTTGTAAATCAGCTGAATACTATGAAGTTGGTCCTAGATGACGAGTTGCAGGCCTTATTGCTTCTTAGATCTTTGCCTGACACTTGGGAGACTCTGGTGGTGACCATTAGCAACTCTGCACCGAGTGGTGTTGTGTCCTTATCAACCATGAAGGATAGTCTCTACAACGAAGAGACTAGGAGAAAGGATACGAGCACAAGAACCTCACATGCTTTGGCCACAACTGCTGAAGAAAGGTTCAGACGAAGAAGCAGAGACAAAAGAGGTCGTGGAAAATCCAGAGGGAGATCGCAGAAGAGAGACGTTTCCCAAGGTAAAGAAAAGTATGTCTATTATCACTGTGGCAAAGAGGGGCATATAAGAAAGAATTGTTATGCGTTGAAGAGGAAGCAAAAGGAAGAGAAAAATAAGAAAGATGATGAGAAGAACACTGTTGCAACTGTCTGTGGCGATGAGGAAGCTATGGTGGTTCTCTCATGTGTTGATGATCACAATCAGGAATTTGATACTCGTGTAGAGTGGATAGTTGATTCAGTCGCATCCTATCATGCTACACCGATGAAGGAGAGCTTCACCACCTATGAAGCTGGAGACTTTGGTTTAGTGAAGATGGGGAACTTCAGTTGTGCAAAGATTGTTGGTATTGGTGACATTTGTGTCTAGACAAATGTAGGTTGCATGATGACCTTGAAGAATGTGCGACATGTACCAAATCTTCGCTTGAATTTGATTTCTCAACAAGCCTTGGACCGATAAGGTTCTCATAGTAGCACTGGTGATGGAAAGTGAAAGCTGACAAAATGATCTATGGTGATTGCTAAGGCAAGCTTGAGCTACACTCTTTACAGAACTCAGCTGAAGGTTGTTAGAGGTGGTCTGAATGTAGTTTAGGCCTGAGGGTGTTGCATCACCAGATTTGTGGCATAGGTGGCTCGCGCATATGAGTGACAAATGACTGCAAATTTTGGCAAGGAAGTCTCTCATTCTTGTTGCCAAAGGTATGGCACTAAACCCCTGTGACAATTGCTTATTTGGAAAGCAAACTAGAGTGTCATTAAATAAGTCTTCTAAAAGGAAGAAAAATTTGCTTGAGTTGGTGTATTTTGATGTGTGTGGTCCCATTGATGTACCTTCCTTAGGATGTAGTAGGTATTTTCTGACCTTTATTGATGATGCTTCACGGGAGGTTTGGGTGTTTGTTTTGAAGACAAAAGATCAGGTGCTTGATTGCTTCAAGAAATGGCATGCCATGGTGGAAAGGGAGAAGGGTTGCTCCCTGAAGAGCCTCCGTAGTGACAATGGAGGCGAGTACACGTCCAAGGAGTTTCAGATATATTGTCTGCAACATGGGATCAAGCATGAGAAGACAACTCCTGGTACTCCGCAGCACAATGGTGTTGTAGAAAGAACAAACAGAACCCTGCTTGAGAGGGTCAGATGTATGCTGAAAATGGCAAAGCTTCCGAAGCAATTTTGGGGTGAAGCTTTGAGCACCGCATGTTACCTGATGAACCGATCTCCATCGTCAGCTTTGGATTTTGATATCCTTGAGAGAGTATGGTATGGCAGAGACATTTCCTACTCTCACCTGAGGGTCTTTGGTTGCAAGGCATTTGTTCATGTGCCTAAAGAACAGAGACAAAAGCTGGATGACAGAGCAATCACTTGCATTTTTCTGGGTTATGGAGATGCTGATTTTGGGTACAAGTTGTGGGATCCAGAAAAGAAGAAAGTGTTTAGATCCAGAGATGTGATCTTTCACGAGGATAAGACACTATCAGATGCGAATACACCTGCAGCAGAGGAAGTTCCTGAGCTACCAGTCTACTTCCCTTCTCAATCAGAAGAGACTGGAACAAGTGGTGAGTCTCACTCAGGAGTTGATGAGGAGATTCCCACTGCAGATGAAGTGTTACCAGAAGCTGAAGCTGAATTTGGTGAGGGCTCTGAGGAGGGGGAGCCGACACAAGATGAGGAAACAGTTGAGCTCAAGAGATCAAGCAGAGAGCGTCGTCCGTCCACAAGATACCCCAGTTCTGACTTCTGATTATGTTGCAGTCACTGAAGCGGGGGAGCCTGAGAGCTTTGAGGAAGCTCAAACCCACAAGGAGAAAACTCAGTGGAGAAAAGCCATGGAAGAAGAGATAAGTTCTTTGAAGAAGAACAACACTTATGATCTTGTTAAACTTCCCAAAGGAAGAAAGGCCTTGAAGAACAAGTGGGTATACAAGCTGAAGATAGATGGAGAAAAACTAGTCAAGTACAAAGCCCGACTAGTTGTGAAGGGTTTCAGCCAGAAAAGGGAGTTGATTCTGATGAAATCTTCTCACCTGTTGTGAAGATGAGTTCCATCAGGGTGATCCTTGGCTTAGCTGCAAGCATGGATTTGGAACTTGAGCAGTTAGATGTGAAGACTGCATTTCTCCATGGTGATTTGGAGGAGGAGATATATATGGAGCAGTCGGAGGGGTTTGAAGTAAAAGGGAAAGAGCACTTGGTTTGCAAATTGAAAAAGAGCTTGTATGGGCTGAAGCAAGCTCCCAGACAATGGTACAAGAAATTTGATTGCTTCATGGTGGATCATGGCTACACCAGAACAAGTACATATCATTGTGTTTACTTCAAGCGGCATTCAGATGGCAGGTTTGTATTTCTTCTTCTGTATGTAGATGATATGTTGATTGTTGGACCGGATAAATCTATGGTTGATGATTTGAAGAAGAAGTTGTATACTTCCTTTGATATGAAAGACTTGGGACCAACACACCAGATTTTAGGCATGCAGATTACCCGTGATAGGAAGGTCAAGAAGATATGGTTGTCACAGGAGAGGTATGTTGAGAAGGTCCTAAGCAGGTTCAACATGGAGAAAGCTAAGCCAGTTAGCACACCTCTTGTTAGTCACTTCAAGTTGAGCAAGAAGAGTTGTCCATCTACAAGTGAAGAGAAGAAGAAGATGGCCACCGTTCCCTACTCATCAGCAGTTGGGAGTTTGATGTACGGTATGGTGTGCACCCGGCCTGACATTGCTCATGCAGTTGGTTTGGTCAGCATGTTCCTCTATAATCCAGGCAGAGATCATTGAGAGGCAGTGAAATGGATCTTCAGATATTTAAAATGTACGTCAAAGATGTGTTTATGCTATGGGGGTTCCAAACCCATTCTTGAATGCTTAACCGATTCAGACATGGCAAGAGACCTTAATGGTAGGAAGTCTACATCGGGGTATTTATTCACTTTTGTTAGGGGAGCTGTCTCATGGCAGTCTAAGTTGCAAAAGTGTGTTGCTTTGTCCACGACAGAGGCAGAGTACATTGCTATGACAGAAGCATGAAAAGAAATGCTCTGGGTGAAGAGGTTTCTTCGAGAGTTGGGGTTGAAGCAAGGAGAGTATGTGGTGAATTGTGATAGCCAGAGTGCTCTTGATTTGAGCAAGAATGCTACATACCATTGTCGGACCAAGCATATTGATGTGAGGTACCATTGGATTCGAGATGCGGTGAGCAATCGAGAGATGACTTTGAAGAAGATTCATACAAACAAGAATACAACTGACATGTTGACCAAGGTGGTGACTACCGACAAGCATCAGTTATGCGTCAAGATGGCGGGGTTGATCTGCAACTCATGCCGAGATGAGCATGAACGTCTTCCGCTTGGGTTGGAGGGGGAGATTGTTGGGTCCAAACCCAATTAAAAAGTCTCATTTGTTGACTTTTGTTGGAAGATTTAAAAGGCATTTTGCTTTGCCTTTTGGCTTGTCATGTACGAGAGAAAGAAGCAAGCAATCAGTAGTATCTTTCCATTCATGAAAGCTAAAGTGAGAGCCCCATTTTAGGAGCACAAAAGTGAGGAGGGAGAAAGGAGAAAGAGGGGAAAAGTTGTGAGAAAGTGAGTGGATCGTCCTTGTCTCACCCGGGTCTTTTTCACCTCAAGTTCTCGGTAAGCCTACTCGTGTTTATCGGCTTTTATTCTCTCGTTTAGAATCCCTAATCTTGGTGAAAATGGTGTTGTACCAATTCGAGTGAAATTGGTGGTGATCTCCTTGTGTGATATTTGTAAGTGGTGAACACTTGTACCCATTTCTGTTGATTAGTGGATTTGGTGCTCGTAGCGGGCGACAGTGGTTTTTGATCCTCCAGGTTAGGGAGGGTTTTCCACTTAAATCATTGTGTTCTTGCTTGTGATTGTATGTGTGCTTGTGTTGCTTGGTTTGATTGTGTTTGAGGTTCCGTAAATTTGTGAACTTGGTTATCGGCGAGATTGTAGCTTGAGTTTCTAGGTTCCCGGTTCATTTCTGCATTTGGGTCTTGTCGATCCCAACAGTTATTACAACAAGTGTTCGTATGTTCCGATAACTGCGACGTCGTATTCCAGCGAAGCAGAAGCTGCGTGAGCATTTCAAGCGAATAGCAAGCCCGCTGATATCATGGTAGTTAAGGTGTAGTATGATAACAAAGGGAAAGCTAGAGCCAAAGCCAAGCCCGCCAAAGTTTATCACATGGTCATCTCCCTGGAGTGTTTTTATATCTTTTAAGGAATGGATAGAATTTTGCACATCAGATCCTTTAAAGGGGTTTAATGTGTTCATTCAAATTGCCGAGGAACTAAGGAAGTGATTCGTGGAGAGGGGATTACATTTGAGGATTTTATTAGTTCATTCAGTATTACGGAATCAAACCAAGTAGTGTTTGTGAAGACGGGGAAGGGTCGGAATTTCGAGACCAACATAATGGAACTCGAAACTGTTGCAAATCAGATGCTCCAAAGGTTGAGTGAAGCAAATCAGATGCTCCAGAGGGTGAGTTAAGTAGAACCCGAGATGCTGCAGAGGGTGAATGAAGGAGAACAAGTTTCCCAAACCTTGACCAACTTTCAAGAGTTTTTTCATTTATACAGAGAATGGAAGATCAAAGCGACTGAGAGGCATGTAAATCTAAGGAGATATCATCACTATTTGGTTCTGCACCACCCAACCACCCTCAATGACGAGCGAATGGTGATGATGTTTGTAAATCTATGAAAATGTTTCCAATATTACGAGCGTGTCTCCAAATATCCTCGTATTATGCAGAAGTGGTTCAGTCCATGGAGAAGGTATGTGTAAGAAGATATCGATCTTGATAATATATTACTCTTCCGCGCTAAGGATATCTGCATTACAAATTACCACTTTTCTGCTACAATCATGGACATGATTTGTACTCGGATTGCATATTTGCAACATGGTGTCTTCGTTGCTTTTGCAACGATTACTATGGACCATCACGATGGCTTTATGAAAAAAGAAGATTCTTCATATATAACATATCAGAGCCGACTCCAAGCTCGGAGGTGCTTCGACAGTATAGTATGATCGGGTACTCTCCTGCTAGAGGGCAATTCCTCAGTCCTGACAGGGTGTTAGTGCTTTAAGCAGGGGAGATTGTAACACTCCGTCCCACATTGGATATCACAAGGATGTTGGGCGAGATTTATAAGTGATTCAAGTTCTACCCATGTTACAAGTGCAAAACCCTAGGTCTTAAGATGTGTGGCCCATTCCATCTAGCCCACTCATGTCCGTTGTCCTCACTTGATGAAACAGATGGAGTATAAAATTAATAAAAATTTCAATATTTTATATAGTTTTTACTCAATCCGTTTCAAAATAAAAGTCGTTTAGACTTTAGCGCACACTTTTTAAGAAGGTAAAAACTCTATAAAATATTATTTTTTTAATCAATTTTTTTTTCTTCATAATTTCATACTTGTTACTAATAAGTATGAAATTATTTAACAAAAAATTGATTAGAAATATAATATTTTGTAGAGTTTTTTACTCATTAAAATGCGTGATGAATATTAAAGTGACATTTATTTTGAAACGGATGGAGTAACTTTTAAAAAACGTGTCAAAAAGTCAAAGTACATGTATTTCCGAACGGAGAGAGTACAAGTGTATGCATTTGATCGATCGACTAAAATGAAATAAATTCATCATTTTTTTTAGGGAAAATGACCCCAAATAATACAAACTATCGGTCGTGAACCGAAAATAATACGAACTTTGAAAATCACCAGTTGGTATACAAACTATTGCGTATTAAACCAATTTCGATACGAAACCATTTCCGACCAAATTTCCGATGACCGGAATGACATGGCAACTCGACTTTAATTTTTTTAATGACATGGCATCCATGTCATTATATTTTTTTAATGAATAAAAAAAAAATTATGATTCTGGGATTTATGGGAATTGGGGGCTGGAACCCTAGATTCATTGTCGATCAAATTGGGCAGAGACGAAGCTCTCAGTTCGACCAAATTGAAGACATGGGGAAGACAAGAGCGTTGTGACGACAAGGTCGACCTGGTCAGAGCTAGATTCGAGACGACTGGACTTGCAAATCTTGGTAGAGATGGTTGGGCAGGCAGGTACGAACACCTCTTGGAGTACAAATTCGCAGAGAAGTGTATTTCATCATTCAGCCATTCAGAGATGCTTCCATGGCTATACTTCGACGGTTCAAACTTGTAAGAAAGGGGAAAATATTGGTAGACAATTTTATGGGTGTCCATTGTGGCAGGTATGTATTCGATTGACTTAATTGAAATTGGGTTCACATTTGTTCGAAATTAGGGTTTATAATGCTAGTCATTTGGTCACAAATTTAACCCTTTTTCTAATTCAATTGCAGAGTGGGCAAAATTGCCACTTTTTCAGATGGGTTGATGATGCTTCGGGAAGCCTCAATGTTGATTATGCTTTTCAAAACCCTTCAATTGTGTACTCTGGAGGCAAGTCAAGCCAAGAAGTTATGAAAATGAAAGGAGAGAATTTAGTATTAAAAGTTGTAGTAGGTTTGATGTTTGTACTGCTAGTGATCTTAGTGTGGAAAATCTAATATAGTTAGAGTCATGTACTAGCTAGGGAGAAGTGGTTGGTTCTACTGTCATGGAAATTTAACATGGATACAATCTTTGTACTATTAGCTACCTAATTAAATGGTAATGAATCATGCCTCTAATGGCATTTGGCCTTTATTTATGCAACCTTGTCAGATTTAGAGATTGAGTTGTAGTAGGTTTTAAGTGTTGTTTACAGATTGATGCTTACATATTATAACCAAATAAAATTGCTATTTACAGATTTTAAAATATGTTTTTGGTCCTTTTTAAGTGCTGAATATATGTTTTTGGTCCTTTTTAAGTGCTGAATTTTTGACAGATTACTATTTACAGATTTTAAAATGTGCTATTTAAAGATATGTGCTGAATTTTTATGTACAGATTTTTATGACAGATTGTTGTTTACAGATTGTTATGTACAGATTTTTATGTACAGATTTTTATGTACAGATTTAAAGATATGTGCCTCTAATGTGCTATTTAAAAATTGCTGTTTACAGATTGTTATGTACAGATTTTTATGACAGATTTTTAAATGTGCTGAAATTGTGATTTGGTATATACATGTTCAAAATCCACTAAATCTGTCATATATGTGCTGAAATTGTGATTTGGTATTTACACAGATTGTTGTTTACAGGATTTGGTATTTAAAGTGTACTGAATTTGTGGATTTTTTTTTACAGATTTAAAAATCCATCATATATGTGATGAATCTGTCATATATGTGCTGTGAAAAACTGTTGAATATGTCCTATATGTGTTGAATCTTTCATACATGTGTTGAATCTGTGTACAGATTTAAAAAAGTACTGAACCTGTTTACAGATTTAAAAATCTGTGTACAGGTTTGTGCTGGAAAATTGGTTTACATATTTAAAAATCTGTCATTTGCTAATTATATAATATAACGTCATGAAATTTGAGTATAGTATGCACACACATAACACCAATAGTAAAATATGACAAAATGAACATCGCAATGAACCTATTTTGGGGAGTTAAATTCTTTACAAAAGTGAGCATATTCTTGTGCAACATTTACAATGAAGATAATAAAGTAGCAGCCAGCTGAGAGCATCCTAAGCATGTTCTTCCATATACATTATATATAAAGAGCCATAAAGTCTAGTCAAAATGTTGTTGCAACCAAAAAGTCAGTAGCCCGTGCTCCTCCCCTTTTGCCAATATCTCGAATTCATGTCTAGTTGTCCACAACAGGTGCAGAGGGTTGCACCTCGTGAGATACCTGTTAAGATGTCATAAAAGCATAACAATGAATTAGAAAAAAGTGGATTCAAATTCCTATAAATCAGAATATGTGTTTGTTTGGCTTTGTGTTGCAAAATATACCTGGGAAGACCCTATATAGCCTGGATTCAATTCCACCACAGGTCCAGAGACACTAGATCTGTATAGGATTGAACCCCCTTCATCATAAATAATACCCATTCCTGCAGTAGCTAATCTAGTCCCTCCTCTTCCTCTTCCAACTCTTCCTCCCCCTCTCCCTCTTCCTCTTCCTGCATTAGCTTCACCTATAAAATTTTGTGCAAAATCAGACCCGAAAACTGAAACATTTAAAGTTCTACAGTTTTTTTCTTAAATAGAAATCTTACCAGAAGCTCCGCCAACTTCACCTACAAGAGTTTGTGCATTTTGCCTTGGATGCTTCCTAGGTCTGCCTCGAGACCTTTTCTCAGCAGGTATGCTACTATTACTGATGTTTGGACACCTTCTCTTGTTGTGCTCAGTTGACTTGCACACAATACAAGTCATTAAAACCCCATGTTTGGTAAGCTTTCCTGGTTTCTTTGGATCTTCATGTGGATCCTTCCTTCTATTTTTTTTGGGGCGTCCAGGGAGGATTCTGATAGGGGGTGGCTCTAATGGAAAGTTCACCTTCGGCCAAAACTTTTCACTGACACATGGACTCAAATTTCCTTGATATGCCCTTAAGTAATTATCCTTCTTGTAGTAATTATCGACGTAATTTTCTGGTGCGACCTTTAGAAATGACAAAGCTGCTACCCCATGATGGCATGGTATGCCGGTTACATCCCATTTTCTGCAGGTGCAGCTATGTTCTTGAACATCCACCTTGAAGACATCTACAAATTCTCGCACTTGAAAAACTGTTACTGTTGAAGGAATTACTAACAGCTCCCATGCTTTGACCTTCTCTTCTTCTAGTTTCAGTTTGATTCTTGGGCAAATAGCATTATCTCCTTGCTTGTCCATTAAGCTTTTTTTAGTCAGCATCCTTTCCATGAGCATTGACCTTATTGTGTCAAGCATATCAATGATGTGTTTCTCCCTAGCTTTTAAGATGTATCCATTGAAGGTCTCTGCCATGTTGTTCACAACCACATCACATTTGCTTACACCAGGGAAGAAGGCCCTACAAAATACTTTTGGATTTTGATTTAAGAAATCTTCAGCAGCTTTACTGGATGTCTTTTTTAGTTCTTCCACCGCCTCTTCAAAATCAGTCTCGTTATATGCTCTAACAGCCCTCCAAAAATACATTTTCAGTTCATCTCCTTTGTGCATCTTATGCCAGTTTGCATAGATATGTCTTGCACAATTTCTATGATAAGCACTTGGGAAAACTGATGCAGAGGCTGCAAGTAATCCCTGCACTCATAAATAAAAATTAGATCATACATATTCTTATGAAAATAAATTGAATAATTTAAACAATATGAATCTAGTTAACATCTAACCTTTTGTTGATCAGACATAAAGGTCCAACCTTCTCCATTAGACCCATTAAGTTCAGATTTCAGCTTGTTTAAAAACCACTCCCAAGTATCTCTAGTCTCCCCTTCCACCACAGCCCAACAAATCGGAAACATCTGGTTGTTTCCATCTCTTCCTACAGCTGCAAGTAATATACCACCCAAGAATGTTTTAAGATGACATCCATCTAAGCAAATAAAGGGCCTAAATCCTTCAAGCTGTCCGCATCTTAAGCTTTTAAAGCATACATAAAATCTCTGAAAAACTGGAGGGCTTGATGGGATAGTCAGAAGCTCAAATGTACTACCCATATTCGACCTTTTTAATTCTTCAATAAACCTTCCGATCTTGTTATAGTGTTGCTTAACCGAACCATGTAACATTTTCAGCGCAGCAGTTTTTGCCTTGTATGCATTCCATCTTTGTATGATGACACCATACCTACTTCTCACACTATCCATCATCTCCTCAGCTGGCCAATTGGGGTTATGTTTAAAGCGACTGAGATATTGTTGAGCAAGCCACTTAGATGTAAGTTGACGATTTTTTTGCATATCCCTCACACAAGAGTGTTCATTCGTAACACTTTTTACCATCAAACAACCCTCTTTATGATGCCATGATGCATAAACCCTAAATGGACAACCTTCTTTACACATGACTCCAACCTTCATCCTTTGCTTGTCAGACAAAACAAATGACAAGTTAAATCCGTTGTAAATACCATAGCTTCTTGTGTGCTCCTTGAACATAGCCATGTTTGGAAATCTCATTCCAACTTCCCACACAAAATTCTTGTAGTCAATTTTGCCACCAACAGTCATCTTGCTTCTTCTCCTCCTCCTCATTTTAGCATTGTCATCATCTTCATTATCAGACAAAATTTGAACATCACCATCAGAGTCTTCATATTCACTTAACTGAGCCTCTTTTTCCTTCTCAAGTTGTTCTCTGTATTTCTGAACCCTTTGTCTTGCAGTTTTCAACTCCTCATCTGAAGAGTCAATTTCAGGTGCATCAACACCTTGATCTGCCAACTCTTCTTCATCCGAATCTTTTTCAGAATCTACTATCACATGTTTCCCCTTATCAACAATAATGTCTGATGTATCATCACTCAATGGAATCTCAGAAGGTTGATAATCAGAATCATCGGATGATCTATCAACAACACCTTCAAGTAGAAATGTTTCCCAGTTTATGTTACATTCAACAGATGCTTCAAAGTCCCTTCTTGATCGACAATGAATTGGGCAGAGACGAAGCTCTGCCCAATTTGATCGACAATGAATCTAGGGTTCCAACCCCCAATTCCCATAAATCCCAGAATCATAAAATTTCTTTTTTTTTTTAATTCATTAAAAAAATATAATGACATGGATGCCATGTCATTAAAAAAAATTAAAGTCGAGTTGCCATGTCATTCCGGTCGTCGGAAATTTGGTCGGAAATGGTTTCGTATCGAAATTGGTTTAATACGCAATAGTTTGTATACCAACTGGTGATTTTCAAAGTTCGTATTATTTTCGGTTCACGACCGATAGTTTGTATTATTTGGGGTCATTTTCCCTTTTTTTTAAAGAAACTGTTGAGATAGTATAATTCTAGTTTACTAAGTTGTATTATATATATATATATCTTATAATGTCTTATGTAGCCTTAAATTGGAGTGGGCTTGCAGCTCATCAGACTCGTGAAGGCCCAGCTCCGCCCAGCCCAGCAACACAGCTTCTCCATCTGACTTGTCTCTGCGCTACGTTTTGATGAAGGGTAAGTTTTATATATAAGCCTCCTTGTTCCGACACTGTAGCACAGAGAACTTTCAGAGGCGAAAAGCAGAGAGAGCGAGCGAAGGGTTAGGGTTTGCTGTGAGGAGCCCGAAGCGCCGCCGAGAGAGCTTGGGACCTTCTCCCATGGCGTCTCCGGTGATGACAAGGCGCTGGGCACTCCGGTGAGAGAAAAGTCGAGGAAAAGAGAGAACGGCGCTATCTTGTATGCGCCGGATAGCTTGAGAATTGAGAGATGTCCGGTGAGATCGAGAACGCTCGAGGTCGAGCTATCTCTGGGACAGATTCTTGAGCGAGATGTCAAGGAAGAAGAAAGAGCGTGGCTGCACAAGGCCTGATCGAAGGCAGCAGTCGAGGCAGGAGATCCAAAATCAGAGGAAGCAACAAAGAGCGACATCGAGGAAGATCGAGAGATCTTGTACTCGATCCACAACCGGTACAACTATCAGAGTGCGCAAGAATCAGGATGACGACGTGTAGGCGGATGGCGACTCGCCTTTGGCTCCGACGAGTCCACAACAACGTCTTGAAGATTCAGGGAGTTTTCTCTTGTCTAGATCTGTTTTTCTTTTGCCTGTTGACTTTAATTAGTTGTTTAGGTTCTTGTTGTGAGCTTGTATTCTTTGTTTGGATTAGAAAGCCCTCTTTAGGATCTTGTACTCTCTTCTTTCTGTTTTGCCTTAGAGCACAGTGGAACGCTCTCTTGAGCCAGGGACGTAGGGCATTTTCCCAAACCCCGTAAACATATCGTCTTGTCCATTTTCGTTTATGTTCGATTGCAATTCGGTTCACTCTAGATCCGAATCTATGCTAATTGTAACTGGATCGATGTTTGTCTTGACCCGGATATACCTAAACCTGGTTTTACAGAAACGTGTAAGTTTAAGGTCCTAATGATTTGATAATTCAGCTTTTATCTGATCAGATAGAATAAGTTGATAGTTTAAGGTCCTACGGAGTAATAATTTATTGATCTTGTGGGTTTTTCATCCGAGTTCTATTTTTATAATTCATGATTTGATTTGTGTGGATGGTTTATAAAGTGTTGATCTTGCTGATTTTGAATTGGGGGTTTCTTGTTTCTTCTTAGACCACATTTAACAATAACTGTTCAAGATGCTTATTTGAAAAAAAATTAATAAATTTTTTTGAATCGGGGCACATGGATGCTTGTAGAATGCTAATTTAGCATCGCTGCCATACAATGGGCAATTAATGCCTTTCAGATTTCATTTCTTTTTTTTCGAAAATTTGAATCAAAATGACGTCGTTTGGCTTTTATTTTGTGTAGAATACCGCGTTTTGGGTTTGGGTGGCTGATGCAACTGTGCAAACGGGGGGACGCGTGTCACAATATTACTTGTGGTGGGGAGGAGCGGCTAAGAGCCTAAGATTGAATGGAATCAACGGTTAAGATTTAATTTGGTACATTTTAATTACATTCAAATAATGTCATTTTCACTATTTAAATTGTATTTTTTTTATAAAAAAATTAATATAATATTTGATTCATTTTTCTCTACACGTAGACATCAATTTTGAATATTTTTTCGACATATTTTGAAAAAAAATGATTTATTTTGATATAATTTTATTCTAATTTAAAAAAATGATTTATTTTAAATCTCAAAAGTGAATCATATATACTTTGACTTATTCATTTTATCAATGATATAAATTTTATGATTAAAATTTAGTAAGTAAGTACTAATATAATATTATAAACATGTTGGAAATATTTGTTATAGAGGGGTATATTCGTAAAATGAATTGGTTAAAAAATGATGGGTTGTGAGATGCTAGAGATGCTATTGTTAAAGTGGAAAAAGTAAAGAAGGGATGTTAGGCTGATGTGGCGGAAAGAGATGAATAAAAAAATAGTATTTTTAGTATCTTGAATAGTAACCGATAAACATGGTCTTATGGATCATTTTATCAATTTTGCTTTTGCAGAAATATTATCAACTACAGTACATGAATTGGCTTTGTGGACCTTTGATCTTCTGACCTTTAAAGATGTCTAGTAGCCGGTGGCCTTGAAGCTTGGGATGTATACTGATTGATCATACCTTATGTGACAAGAAATGAAATGAAGCAAGAGGCAGAGGCTTATATATATGTTTGCTTTACTCCATCAAAAATACAACTGTGTACATGTACAACTAATAGTCCACCCGTTTTGATTAACAGGATAAGAATCAAAGCAACCCGAAGCAACGACCGATTACAATACTTATTATATTCACATATTTTTTCATAAATTTTAAAAACAAAATGTAAAAAAAATAAAAATAAAGGCCGGGCACCGCCTATCTAGTAGGTACTGCTAAAAAGACCTCACCGGGTAATTTCATTGCATGAAGCCCATGAACTTGAGCCAGGGCAGCCCGAACCCGGTTCTTGCCGCCTTATCCGCCTGCTTCGAGCAACTGACAGACGACGCCGTTTCGATGGCGTTTCTTTGGCACAGGAAGAAATTTCTGGATCCCAACTCCGCCAGCTTCTCCTCCCTATTCAGACCTATAATAATTAAATGAAATCAAAGTCATCTTCCGTCAGAATCTTCTACAGTTCAATTGACCTGATCAACAATTTATGAATCATAATTTCAATTGATCGATATACGAAAAAGTAACGCGGTTTGAATTGACTGGAAAAGAATTCATCGAAGCTAGCTAGCTTACTTTCTAGGCTAAACTGCGAGTAATGGAGGTCGAAACTGGCAGGATCGGAGATCGGCAGCACCGGCCGCCGCCCTTCCTTCACGTACTGCCTAACCGTCGCCGTAATCAGATCGGAAACCGTCGACTCCGGATTTATAAGCACCTGCACCGGCCCGAGGCTCCCCTGGATTGTGACTTTCAACAGAAGCTTCGTCAGCTTGGGCTTCCCCTCCGCCGACGGGGACGCCTGGAGGCTCCCGGCGCCTATCATCGACGCAGTAGGCAATTCCGGGAGCGTCTTCGGCCGCCGGAGCTGTCCCGGGACGCCAGTCATAGCAGATCCCTTGCCGTGAAACGACATCGATTTCTCCGTGGACAACCTCCCCCTGGCGTCCCGGTGCGACTGCTTAGGACTCGGCATCTGCAACTACGCTAGCGACAACTAACAAAGGAAAAGACCGATGTAGCGAAAGGAGATTTGAGGAGTTCGGTTGAATTGTACTGTAGTATGTTATCTATAACAGGATCCGGATCTGACGGAGAAAGCGGAGGGGATGATTGAGTGATGAGGCTACCTCAAGCGGCGGTAGCGGAAGAAGCGGGGGCGGGGGAAGCCGACGGAGCAGGGGGAGCGGCGGCGGCTCTGAGGCTTCCGGTGACCGGCGGAGGCTATCATAAGGCACGCAGATTGTCGTGGAGATAGCGGAGAAGAAACAGATAGATAGATAGGGGGAGGCAGAGGGTGGGAGAGTGGCGGCGAACAAAGCAGGGGTTGAGCTCAGGCCATTTATATCCGCGTGGTGTGAACAGTGAATGAATGCCAATTCGTTGCAACTTGCAACGACGGACTTGTGGGGCTTGGGAGCGAATTTATTTACTTATTTATTTTTATTAGTAAAATATATTCCATCGACTTTCACCTTACCGAAGTTACCACCTCTACCCTGGGATCATCTTTTTATCGATAAGGTCCGGAAGACTCTGATGATTCAAATCACTATTTGTTGTGAGCATTTCCCCCGTAAGCCATAATGGCTAGGATAAATAACCTACTAAAAGAGAATATTTTATAAAATATTCTCTTTTGGCCTATAATACGACTTTGTTGTTCCCACCGTAGACCGATTTTGATAGGCTAAATTTCCTATAAATACTAATATAATTTAGAACTTTTACATCTCATTTATGTCACTTGATTATATCTTTAATACATTAAGCAACATAATATTTATTTTTATTATAATTTTGATGAATCTATATTAAAAAGATTAATGTCATCTTCTAAAAATATTATTTATGAAATGATAATTTAAATATGTCAAATATTATATTCATATCGAATAACTCGTGAATATCTTTACAATACTAAAACTTTTATTTTTAATTAAAAATCATAACTATATAATATATAGATTTATAATTGTATTATTTATAGATTTACATAAATATTAAATACTTAAAATAAATGAATAAATAAATAAATTGCATTTGGCCTTCCAAAAGAGGAAGTCAAATTTAGCCATTGTTTTGGAAATAGGCCAAAAACAAAAAGGCTAAAATGAGTGATGCTCTAACAGAGGATAAAAGTGTGCAATATCACTACCACTAATTGGGGTACGTGTCACACCGACCAATCTTTGAAAGATTATACTCCCTCTGTTTCATTGTGGTATTTTCATAAAATTTACGTCGTTATTTTCTCAAATACAATCAATACATTTGATTTGATTTGTTTTGATCGTATCAATTACTACTCCAAATACAATACAATAACACTGACAATTACAAACAAAAAATCTCAAAAGTGATAAGAGCAAGAAATAAAATTATGTCATACTAAAACGGAACAATGGATTAACCACACCCAATTTGAATAATAACCAAATTTGAAGTAGGTAGACAATTTATATACAAACATGACGGACATCACCTTGTATTATTCCCTAATCAAACCCTGCCTATAACATACGTAGTACACATGCTTTCTTCATTACTATAAGACATACAAGTGAAGCTAGATAATGTCTGCAAAAACATTGTGCTACACAAAGCATATTCAAATTTCAAAATTCTACATACACACAAGAATGAATGAAAATATGATAAATACTTTTATAAAAACACTTACCATATAACTAAAGAAGGGTCATATGTTTTGAAAAACTTCTTTGTAGACAACATTCTTTGTTTTCTTGACATTCTTCTTATATTTGTCTAGAAGCGACACTCTTCCTATATTTGTCTAGAAGTAAGACCTTTAACCCCCTGGATGTTTATGACTCAAGATACGGCAACATACGGTTAACCATGAGTAAATACGGGCTTTGGAAGATACAACTCCACTTGAGATAGTGATTGACCTTGACTTTTATTTATAGTCATCGCAAATGAAAGGATAATCGGAAACTATCTAGCTAAAACTTGAAAGAGAGAGTTCAATATGAAGGGATGAGCATCATACGGGGAATGAAAACTTTCTCACCAATATTTCGATCATTGCTTCAATTATTCTCGTTCTCAATCGTGTGATCATCAATCTGGTTCATTACACAAACCTGATGATTGGTCTATATTGCGCAATAACATTAAGGAGTCGGAAAGATCGAATGCTATGCAAATAGTCTACAGAATAAACAAAGACATTATATCCTGCGCATGCATAAGATTTACATATGCGGTCAGCACTCAAATACAATTTCTCATCCCTAGGGATCAAATCAAATATATACGGCTTTTTCGACGGTTTTTTTATTTTTCATGACATTTACATCGTTATTTCCTCAAATACAATGAATACATTTGATTTGATTTGTTTTCGTGATACCAATTACTACCTCAAATATGATACAATAACACTTACAAGTACAAACAAAAAATCTCAAAAGCGATAAAAGCTAGAAAGGAAATTATGTCATCAAACGGAACGATGGGTTTCTTACACCCAATGTGTATAATAATTAAATTTGAAGTAGGTAGACAACTTATATACAAACATGATGTGAATCACCCAGTGTTCTTCCCTTATCAAACCCTGCCTTTGACACGCGTAATACACCGCTTTATTCATTACTACAAGGCATACAAGTGAAGTCGGAGAATTCTTGCAAAAATATTGTGCCTCACAAAAGCATATTCAAATTTCCAAACTCTATATGCGCACAAGAATGAATAAAAATGTGATAAACACTTTTATACAAATACTTACCATATAAATAAAGAAGGGTCATATGTTATGAATAACTTCTTTGTACACAACATTCAAATGGATCAAATGGGCCAAATGGAATAAATGCTCAATGATATGCCTAAAAAATATCCATTTTTTTAAAAAAATGTGTTAACCGTGATTGTGACCTCCATTGTAAAATAAAATTAATCATGATATTTATTTTTACAATCTATGTATGACAACATATTAGTATATAAATACCCATCTTTGTAAATTAGACCAAAAAAGAAAAATAAAAAAAATGTTCTCTGCCATATTATCCCCAATTAAGTTTCAAAGGCCTTGGATATGTAGGACATTAAGAGGAACTTGTTGCAAGTCCTTGGGTCATGAAAAAAAAACGTTAGAACAAAAAAACCCACCTGTTCTCATATAGCTGTTACATATGCAAATTAATATGTTTCCATGTTTGATCGGTGAAAAACAGCATTCACTACAAATAATCGAATGTTCACAACCACCAATGACATGGGCAAAGATACATTAAATGATAAGCGTAGACAATTTTATACTTAACAACCTACCAAAATGTTCAATGTGTGCACATACACTCCAAAATACTACGCATAAGAAAAGTCACCATAGATTGCAATTTATTTATAAGTGCCTAAATGTCCACTAATCGAAGTCACGTCACATTCCAAGATTAATCGCAAGTTCGAAGAACAAAACCATAAACTTCATCCAATAAGAAACATCCAAAACCAGTCGTTGATATCCTACGTCAAAAACCGAAGACAGTTATAACATTTTCAGCTGTTGAAAACAAAAACTTGATGTCGTAAGTCTATATCATAAATTACTCGAGAATTTCTCAGGGATACAAATTCGACCATTATCAACAAGCAAATACACAAGGATAAAAGAGCAGACTAAACGATAAAAGTTCGAATCACATGTCAGTGAACAATAACAACAATTGAAATAGAAATATCCAACTTCAAGGCATCATATAAACCTATGAAGATTATAATTTATAGGATATCATATTCATCATTTATATATAATTTATTTATTTCATCTCAAAGACTCAAACTAAGTAACATATCCTAGATACCAACGTGAACCAAATTTGTAATTGAACAATTGTAATTAGGTTCGAGTTTTCAATTGTAGACCCCACGATACTTACCAAATTAGTGTCTTTTACAATCATATAATAATGAATGAACATTGTAAACAAAATAGAATGAAACAAGAATATTCATTCATAAAAACATGTAAATCGATGCACATTCATGAAGCTGTTTGCTTTATGTGAATATCATGAAGCATATTTTCCATCTTTTGCAATGTCTCTCGTTGCCTCTGTTGTTTAGCTAGTACTTCTTTGAGGGTGGCTAAAATAACATTATTATCCATCTCATCGAACACCTTAGACGCAATAAATGAACCCAAAATCCTCCAACTTAATACACCCCAATTTGACTTATAAACACCTCAAGATACTATAATCATACCTACATGCACACCCATTTCACAAAATAAAACTACCAAACGCAAGGAAGAACAATATTCATCAACCTAAACACCCATCTAAATACAATATTTAACAACATTTCACAAACAGATAGGAAAACATAGCAAATACCCACATACCCAACTGATGGCTTTACCTTCACAAAGTGGAGAGGTTTCAAAAGGCAGTCGGTGGCTGAAGAAGCGGCAAACGGATGGAGCTCTCACCGGTGATTCACCATTTCAGATAGGTCGTTCAATGGAGAGGAGAGTCGAGACTTCTAAGCTAAGACTTTAAAACCCTTGGTTCTGGTTTCCACCTCTTTCCTCACTTTAAATACATGATGATTTTTTTCCTTTCTAATTAATGTTAAAAAAATGAATTGTAATAACCATAAAACGTACCACACCCCGGTTGTGAAACATCCTGCGAAAAATACGCATTGCTAATGACACCATGATAGATTAGTTTTTACTCGTGTTAAGGTTGTGCTTATGTGTACAAGTGATTTTACAACTATAGAAATCAGCTCAACTCGTATTTAATATTGAAACCGGATTTTCATCGTCATACTATATTTCACACCCTGCTTGTGAATTGAGCTGAATAAAATAAATGATTATGTTTTTACTCGTTTTAAAGTTGTACGTGTGTATTTTCATGAGAATCCAATTGCTTTAAATTGACCTATTTATTTTCAGATGTTTTCAAGAGCTTGAGAGATCTAACTATGACACAAGCTCTTCAGTTTCAAGCGCTTGGTAATTAAAGCATGTGTTGAGTGACATTCAACTTTATATAAGTCATCTTGCATCATTTTACTCACCTTCAAGTTTTGACAAACTTCATAGCCTATCTTCATGGCTTCTTTGAAGGATGTAGCTCCAACATGAATGATCATATACTCCTGCTTAACAAATAGGTTAGTAGTTCTATACTTTCATGCTAAGAAAATCAAACATGAATTAGAAACAAATAAGCACCAACATAGCAAGTTTGTTCTCTACATATGATCTACCATTGATGACATTGAAGGCGGGTGTGGGCAATATTATATAGTCACCTAACCATGGCACCGACATTGTATAAGGGAATTTTCCTGACCATTGCCTTAACCTTGCAAACAGCTAGGAAAAAGAAACAAAATAACATTCACTTCAAGCTTTGAGTGGAAGAAAGTGCAATGCAAATCAACATAGAAATCCAAACAAACCACTGTATGTTCATTAAATTGAAATTACACAACTTCCTTAAACCCAGTTGAAGCCAAACTTTTCATACTTTTCAAAAGAAAACACTATAATTCTTTGATACATTTTATCAAACACCTTGTGTGCAATGATCCAACCAATAAAATTCACTTCCATATTTGAAATGTATAAACTCCTTCATAGAAACATTTAATCGAACAACTTATGTGTAAGGATTAAACCCAAAATATAACAACTTTATAACGTCCAATTTGACTAATAAACCCCAATATATAATGCAATCATCCATATATATGCACACGAAGTTCACCATATACTATCATTACTTGAGGATTAATCCCCAAATACCATTATATGAAGGCTAATTAAAGTGAAGCCATAATCATAAAACAAAATCAGCCTAAACTAACCATCCAAAAGCTCCACCATTTTCCTCAAATTTCAGCATTTCCTCTCTCTTCATGCTTGAGGAAATTGGTGAGTGAAATGGTAGAAAAATAAGCAGGAAGGACATGGTCCTGGCTCGCTTCTAACCCACACTCCTCTTCTCCACAAAACCACATAAAAAAAGTCAACAACGGTTACCTGTAGTCCACCCACCGTTTATGCCCTCGTCCTCCCGTCCGAAAAACCATCCTCATCTGAATTGTCGAGTCGCTGATCTTCTGCGCATCTGCCCTTCCCTTCTCCTGAGCAGTTGAAGGAGGAGGAGGGGTAGAACGTGGCTAAAAAGAATAGCTTTTAATTTCAGTTTTTGTTATGGGCAATTTAAAAGAACATGGGAGAGATACTGAAAACTGCTCCTCTTAACAAAGACATTGCTTCTGGTTTTATAAGTATAAAGGGTGGATATACAAGTTTTATAAAATATTATTTTTTTAAAATAATTTCGTACTTAAAAAAATTAGGGAAATTTACAAAAAACACCCTTTAAATATAGATGTTTTCACTTGACCACCCCTTAAATTCAAAATTACATAAACCACCTTTTTTTTCTTTTTTTTTTTGATAAGGTAAAATTTCGGCTGACCGAAACCTAGCCGATCGCATCCTGTCGGATGAGGTCTAACAGACCTGGATGTGCTGATCGCATCCTGTTGGATGAGGTCTAACACCCCTTGATGTGTTTCAAGTGCCTGCCTTCGCAGAGAGCGGCTAAGGTGTACAACCTTATCAGCCACTCTATTCCCACTGCATGGGACATGCGAGAAGAATACTTCATGAAAGTGTTGGATGATTGTTTTGATATCACCCATGGTTAATTCAATCTCCCATGGATATTTTCCTTTCCGTGCTAGATGATTGATGATGATATGCGAATCTCCTTCTACCACGAGTTTACTGATATGAAATTCTTTAGCTTTAATTACTCCTTCTAAGATAACAAAAAACACATATTAGACAAATTGACTTGCACCGATCGATTACACCGAATGATAAGAAGCACCTTAACTTTTCATCCAAAAGAAAGAACGGAGACAAAAAATCAATCTCGAAACTTTCCATTAATCTACTCACTTTTTACCATTAAACCACCCCCATAAGCCGCATTAGTTATTCTTTTGATTGCATATTAGCTAGGGAGGATAATATGTCAAAAAAAAAAAAAGTAGAATATAAAATAATGGAGGTGATAATTATATAATCGACCAAATGGAAGAAAAAGAAGGCAGTTGGTGACTGTCTAATAGAAGACAGAGAAAGGAGGTGGAGTGGCATCAACTGGTGCAGGTGTGTCCTTCTGTGTGTGATTGTGTGAAGATTAGAAGAGTCCTCCCTTCCCCTTACTCTTCACCTCCCCCACCCCACAACGTAACTTTCAGACATCCCACACCCTTAAGTCCTATCGTATTGAATTCTGGGGCCAACCCCACTTAATTAATCATCCATCGCCTATTCGCCTCCTTTCATTAAGGCCTCGTTTGGATTCAATGTTTAGTTTTTGTCTCTATCTCAATTATTGTTGCTTTGCTTCCTCTATTCTCCATGCCCCACTATAATTATAAAAAATACAGATTTTGTATTGCATCTTTAATTTGTTGTACAATATACGATACTCGAGAATCAAAGATACTATGTGTGACGTCACGACACATGTATTAATCTTATAATAATTGAAATAGGGACATTTGATAGATGCTTGGCGGTAAGATAGGGTTAAGAATTGAGGTGGTGGAGTCTTTATGGTTTTTTTTTATCGGTTGCTTGACTAATCATAGTGGCCTAGTCGGATCTTGACGATCTTGATAACCTCGATGACATGGTAGAATAAGGGTTTAGTCGAGATCTAGATGAGTCTGGACAGGCGTTTTTAAAATAGTGGGAAGGGAACGTTTGACTTGACTTGAATAAACAAAAAAATTGAAACCCAACAAAATTATTTTGAGTTTGGTTAAAATTAATGAAGATGAAAAAGTTATTTTTTTAACTAATTCAAAACATATGTATTCAATCATGCACATCACAAGTTCAGTTAGGGTTAGTTTGACAATACAAAGCTGAAGAGGTAGCTGAAGATGATAGGATAGGTGAAATTGATAGATAATTAATGTGTGTTAAATTTGTTAAATTAAACTCTTCAAAAGCTATTATGATGTTCAATAACTCTTATTGTTAGGATAGCTGGTGCAAAATAGTCGATGAGAAAAGAGAAGAAATATAGATATGTGAATAGAAAAAAAAGTTATGAAAAGTTTGGGATGAATAGTTGTTAAAATCTAATTCAAAAAACTAATCAAACTAAAATATTATTTTTCACTCTATCTTATTTAAAACTAAATAATATTGAAACCAAAAACTCCAAAATCTATTTACATTTCCAAACAAATCTTAATAAGTTTATTTTGAGTTCACATGATTAGGCGACATATGGACGGAGCGAGATTCAGGGCCTCAGGGGTTGCTAAATTATTAATTTTTTTGGAACTTTGTTTTTTGTATATGTACGATAATTTTTAAAATAATATAGAAAAATACGGAGTAATAAAATTATTATGTAAATACATTATTTTAATTGAAATAATTGAAGCTTAACCAACCTAGATTATTTTTAATTAAATATAGGGAAAAAATAATGAAGATTTTTTTTTTGAAAAAATAGTATTGAAAGTAAATGTCAAATTTATTTATCATCCAAATATGTGATTTTAATTTAAATAATTGAGGGTAATAAGAATGTAACAAAAAAAATCAAAAAATATATATATCATGGTTTGAACTCAATACATTTTACTTCTCCTTTCCTCAACTTACCTATTAACCTAAGAAAGTTATATATTTTATTTTTCATTTAAAATTATTATATTATTATCTTAAAATACGAAATATATATTTAAAAAAAAATACTAGTACAATTCCTTCCCCATGGCGCGGTTTTTCAAAACTGAAATATTAATAATGTATATAAAAATATTATAAAATATTAATAAAAGTTAAGATAAGAATCATAAAAAAAGTTACCATAAATGTATCTCATAATTCTTTTAGAAATTTTTAAAAAAAAAATCTCATGTAAAGTATAATACATAATATAGATATTTTAAATCACTCAGTAATGATAATATCAATATCACTATAACTTTGTTTAAATGTGATGTGTCATAACCAATAGTTATATAACTTATATTCAATGTTTTGAATTAAGCTCAATAGTTAGAAAATAAATTTGATTTAAGCCCAATAGACTATAGTTATTTATATTAGGTTGAATTCAATGTTTTGAATTAAACTCAATAGTTAATAAATATGTAAATAATAAAAAAGAAAAATGTGATTGACTTATCGAGATAAAAGGAATAATAAAAAAAGGAAATAAATATTAAAAAGGGCTAAAAAAACTTGATTGGTGGAAATGAGAGGATTAAGGAGAAGATGACACATAAACATTAAGTATTCTAAATTAAGAGTTTATATATAGATATAGATAGTTAGTAAATATGTAATGAATAAAAAGAAAAAAGAGGGAATGGTAGTAAATGACTCTTGACCCGCTCAACTTTGCATGCCTAACCCACTATCTATACAATTTGCAAGGGTTAACCCTCTCCCCTTAAAAATTTGCACCACAACCGGTTAAAAGTGAAGGAAAAACCTGCTGCATTAAATGAGGAGAGAGAAATGAGTGATGTGAGAATTAGGAGAGAGGAAGAGAGAGAGATGACAATTTTATTTAAAAAATTGTCTTCACCACTCTCCTAAATCCCCTTTCCTTCTCCCTCTCTCCACCTCTCTCCATTGAAGAACTTCTTTCTTCTTCGATTTCTTTGTCTTCTATCTCTCTTCTTCCTTCGAATTTCTTCTTTCGGACAAAGAGTGGTGCCTTATTCGATTCTTCTTTCTTCTTCGATTTATCTGTCTAGGCTCGGTTCTTCATGCAGCAGTGTAGGCAATGTCTTTCTCCAACAACAGCTCCAGCGTTGGCTTTCTCCAACTAGCACGATAGCTGAGCGTAGACTGAAAAAAAAAAAAAATGTGTCCAGTAGACAACCATAGGGTGTCCAGTAGGAAACCACATAGCGTCATGTATATATTAATCGATGTCATATACAAACGCTGAGACTGGAATAATGATGAAATAGAAGGGTTGTATGTACCAACGTTGGTGGTAATTTATATATGTTGTTGTGGGTGTACGAAGTTGTCTCGTTATTTGCCAACCAATTCGCTACCATCACCAACTAAGAAGTCTACCATCACCAACCGTTTGTCCTCTTTGATCGTACCCGTGCTTGGAGGAGGCGGAAAAGACGAGGCAGTGCAACTGATCGAAGCCTGTGTGAAGTGAAAAAGATGAATGAACAGTGTATTACCTAATCCTTTTTTTTTATGAATGAATAATATATTACCTATTTCTTTGTCGGAACATGGAAAACAGCTGGAGTCATGTTTCTTGAAGAGTGTATTAATTGCTTTGTTTAATTAAGTGAAAAAGTAGTCATTTATATTTTTTTAACAAATACTTAATCCGTCTCAAAATACATGTCTTTTTAACCCATGTAATTTTATCAAAAATACATGTCTTTTTAGCTTTAATCATTACACTTAACCTACTTTTTACATCTAATCATTACAGTTAACCTACTTTTGGGGACAATGTGATGGACAAGGCGGTGCGCCGGATGCACCTCCTACAAAAATCGAAGAGGTAATTAGGGTCCCTTTGACTGTCATGTTAACCGTAGTATGTAACATGTAATTAATTGATAACTGCCATGTAAGATGAAATATTCATTTTGGTGTATTGGTTATAGGACAAGGCGGGTTGTCGAGCCATTGAAGGTGATGGTGGAGGAAGGCGTTTGCTGCACCCAATTTCATCCCACTGCACCCAATTCCCATATCATATAATCAGAACCAACTTGAATAGAATTTTGGGTTTGGATTACGGGTGCCTCGCCTTTTTTTGAAAGCTTGCAACCTACTTGTCTAAATTGCTTTGTTTCTAGCATGGATTGTCTACGCGGGTTTTCGCTACATTGGAGAGATGTGCATCTCAAATTTGAGGGATCTGGCTTGGAGAAAGACGAGAAGAAGAATGACACTGCTGCTTCTAATGGGGTTCAATTCTCCTTCTCCGGTAACCCTGCGAGATCAAACTAATGTTGCTTGACGTCCAGACCCCTGTCACGGATTTGTGTTTTCATTTGAATGTCATTTAGGGTGCAACTATGGATCCACTCATGGCAGTTCAGTCCCCTATCATGGATTTGTGTAGATATATATTATAAGGTATCATGCGTTTGCACTACATATCTAGTCATATATGAGTTTCCATAAGAAAAAGCTCTGTGTAGTCATTGCATGAAACTCAAGTAAATTCAATTTTTTGTCTCGTACCGTGTAAGAATATATTAACACGAGTGACAAGTAAAACAATTCATGAGTCAAGTAAAACAATTCACGTGTCATGTAACATTATGTTTTCAAACGCCATACCCATATGTCGTCGAAGGTGACTATGGTATTTTGCATTGTTTAATATTGTGCTTTCCAAAACAATGACACAATATAGATTAGTAGGTTTATTTGTTGAAACACATCGAACTTGAGAGCGAAAAGCGATGTCGGCCATTAAGAAACAGATCACTTGAAGTATGTGCTATAAGTTTAAAGAGAAGTAGGTTGACAGTGGAGAGTGATTACATTATTCAATCCTCATATGATTTCATTTATTAATTTTTTTATATCCATTAGACGGACGGGTAGTGATCAAAAGCTATAAATGAGAGGATATCTAATCGAATGACTTTTTTTAATAGATTTAAAAATTAATCCTTTATTAATTTGCTTGTTATTTCTCGTTGCCTTGCTCTAAGTTTTGATAAAGTAGTGAAAATTGTCCCAATAGCTATAATGGATGAATGATGAAAGTAGAGAAAATCTCACTAGTGACAAGTAATTAAATAAGAACTAGTGTCATGTACAAACGCTGAGGCTGGAATGTTGACATAAACGGGTGGCATGTATAAAAACTGGTGACAAAACATGAGTTGTTTTTTTCTCTCTCATTCTCTCAGCACTTTCTGAAAAAGTGAGTTTTTTCTCTCTCTCCTCCTCTCAACACTCTCTCTCCTCTCATTAATTCACCTCTAATGAATTGTATTTTTTTATTCCCTCTCTCACATTCTTTTCTTTTTCCTTTTTTCATTTCTCTCTCAGCTTTTTCCATGTCAGCTTTTTTGTCAAGTTGTTCCCCACATTATCACCTGCTACCGGCTACCCTTGGCAAGCGGATATCCGCTTTTTAGCAAAAAAAAAAATCCGGATTGGATTATTCATGCAAAGCTTTCGGATAATAGGGTCATTTTAGCAAAAGGCCCAAGAAAAAATATGATTGATTTAAAGAGATAAAGGGAATACTAAAAAATTAAAGGAAATAAATAATTAAACAAGGCAAAAAAAAACTTGATTGGTGGAAATGAGAGGATTGAGGAGAAGATGACACATAAGCGTTAAGTATTCTAAATGAAGAGTATAATATATATAAATATATATAGTTAGTAAATGTGTAAAAAAATAAAAAGAAAAGATGTGATTGGTTTAAAGAGATAAAGAGAATAATAAAAAAAAAATATAAAGGAAATAAATAATTACAAAAGACAGAAAAAACTCAATTGTTAAAAATGAGAAGGAGAGGATTATGTCGCCGCCCTCACCAACTCTTCCTTCCACCGCCTCCATGCCACAAGCTTATGGCCTATGTTCGTGTCTTTCCTCTTCTGTTAACTACCTCTTGAGAGTTGGGAGCTCTTCTCCATCAGTTATGGCCTCCATAAAAGATCTTTTTCGAGCCTAGACGCTCTCTTTCGAACTTCCGCCGTCACCGAGGCCGATGGCCCTCTTGGCTGCCGCCTCCACCCGACATCACCTTCACCGGTTTGCTCCGACGCTCGTTGTCCTCTTCCCTGGTTTCATTGGTCACCCCGGCTGCCCGCCGCCACCCAACATCGCCGCCGTCACCAACACCCTCGGTTCACCACCACCACACACCGTCCTCCGTCGCCACACTCTGTTGGCTCCACTGCCTTAATCTCCGGCTGACCTCCTTTGCAGGATGGCCTCGTCGCCTCCCCGAGCCTCCTACACTTCCTACCCTCCCGTCGTCGACCTCCTCGATGCTGATTTGTCAGTTGTACCTCATTGGTTTCCACCGCCTTATGCTCCTTCGGTAAAAGAAAAGGCAAAACAATATATAACAAAGGTCTTGCTCGACAAGTCAAAAAAAAAAAAATTGTTCGTGAGCTTTATGGGCTTGTTTTCTAACCGCTTTCTAGTCTTTTAGCTTGTTTATTGTTGTTGTTTACTTATTTCTATCCCGTCTTATTCGTTTCCTCTATTTTGGCTTACCATTGTGGGTTTGCCTATTACGATCTTGTTATCGTCCTTGATGGTGTGAGATGGGTTTTGGGAATTTGTTTTGACAATGGTTTGGCTGGAGTTTTGGTCTGCGGGTTGGTGTACTTTGCTTTTCTTGCTGTGGTACAGGTTTCATATGAATGGTGGCTTGTCTGTCAAGCTTGTAGACGTCGTGGAAATGCGATCGATACTTGTTGATTCTGTTTTGAATCCATGTTGAGGTGTCCGCTAGTGATCTCCAGAGTTCTCTGTGTGCGTCTTCCGCTTGGTTGGTCAATTCGTTGGTTCTGCTAACTTATAGATTATAGTGTAGTTTGCTTGTACTTTATTTTCGCATTTTCCTTTTCGTCATTTGCTTATGTTATTTGATTCAGGTTATATAGGATGGTTAGTCCATCTCCCGGCTTGTCCGGGCTCTCGGTTTCCCTAGACTTGTCTAGGGAATCGAATTTCTTTTCTTATATAAAAAAAAAGAAGGAGAGGATTAAGAAAAAGATGACAGGTAAAAATTAATTAAAAGTATTCTAAAGAGTGTATGTATATTTTTTTTTTGGTGATAATATTTACACCCATAATTTTACTATATGCACCACCTATGCGCCTCTTGAATCATACCCCTGCTCTTCTTGAGTCACACACCTGCCCCTCAAAAGACGCAGCGTATTTTAAATGTAAAATACCCTGCGCCTTTTGAGGGGCAGGTGTGTGACTCAAGAGAAGCAGGGTGTATTTTTAAAAAAAAAAAAAGTGGGATATGTGGTGTATATAGTAAAATTTGGTGGTGTAAATAACATTGGCCTTTTTTTTCTCCCGACGTGGGTGCTGCCGTCAGTGCCGACTTACTCTATTGAAATTATTAACGTGTTTAATTAGTTCTGTACGTATGTAGGTGAAGGAATTCTGGCTGAGGTAAGATACTGTCAATTTTTCCAACAAAGCATATAAACGAATAATTATGAAGCCTAAGAGATAAAAACAAAAAAAAAGAAAAAGAAAAAGAAAAGGTAATTACTAATACAACATTAATTCCAATGCAAAAAAACGCCTCCGTCTCAAATTAAACTTAGTTTTATTTTCCAGCACGTTTTTTTAAAGAGGGAAAAACTCTATAAAATATCATTTTTAATTAAATTTTTTATATAATTTGATACTTAGTACTAATAAGTATAACATTATATAAAAAATTAATTAAAATAATAATATTTTATAAAGTTTTTCGCTTTTTAAAAAACGTGCAAAAAAAAAGACAAACGACAATTAATATGAGACGGAGGGAGTAATAAATTGATGTATATCTACCTACCAAGGCCCATCGGCTGGAATTTCGTATCAGCTATATACATAATTCTATACGTAACGCTAAGCTAAGTGCTTAAATTAATGAATAGTGTAGGATACCGCTACACACTATCTTCGTATCCAAGTACAGGTAGGCATTAGTTAATTACTCCCTCCGTCCGTGAAAACTTGTCATTTTAGCCTCGGAATTTTGTTCGATAAAACTTGTCGTTTTAGACATTAACCCCCATTATTTCCTAAATTGCCCTTAGTTATTTTGCCTCATTTAATGTGATGGAATTATGGAAACTTGGCTCCAATATATATTGAGGTTTAGCATTTGAATTGGTCTTACCTAATTTAAAATTTGGCTCCAATTTTATTCTTACAATTGTACTTTTTTTTGGGATTAGTAAGAAATTAAGAATGTAAAGAGTCATGGAGGAGTGGATTACAAACAATTTGAATCCTACTCAATTCTAGGATTTGTTGCAATAAGAAGATTAGGGGTAGTTATGGTAGTTTAAGAAATTCCTTAAAATTTGTGTCCTAGGCTAAAACGACAAGTTTTTGCGGACGGAGGGAGTACTTGTTTTATCTCTTCGTCGGAGGATACAACTGCAGGGTAATATCAAGTACAGGTAGGCATTAGTTACTAGTCATTGCTCCCTTTGTCCCACAATAGATGTCTTTTAATTCATGTACGTTTAAGAAACTAAAAACTATATAAAATATCAACATTTAATTAAATATTTTTAAACAATATCATACATATTGCTATGTATAGAATTATTTTGAAAAATTAACTTAAAAATGGATATTTTATAGTATAGTTTTTAGCTCATTAAAAAGCGTGCATGAATAGTCCAAAGACAAGTATTGTGGGACGGAGGGAGTACTTGATTGTTGGATCTGCTCAGTAGCATTATTTAATAAATTTAGGTAAAATAAGACATTTAAAAATAAGTTCCAAAAAAAAAGAAAATTTTTAGCGAGATTAGGCTCACACAAACTAGAAGTTCTAAATCAGCAAGAGGTTATCGATACTAGATAAGTCAGTCGGTCTGCTACACGGTTCTCTTCCCTAAAAATGGGTGTCGCGTGATACATTCAAACGGGAGTCAGATATGATCATCTCCTCGATCTATTGGGCAACACCAAATGCCCTTGATCGATCGTGATAATGACACATAGATTATCGCCCTCGTTATCGCTTGAAAAGGTAAATATAGAGATAAGGCTCCACTGTTTAGATGGCACGTTTGTTTTATATCTTTCCTTGTATTGTTTCATGACGATTAATGTTTGATCTTGAGGATCAGGTAGTGTGTTGCCTAATCTCTTGAATCTTTTCCTGTATCAAAAAAAAAATCATGAGGAGAATTATAAAGGATGAACTTCTAACACCAACAAAACTGATAAAATAGAGGATAGGGGTACCAACTAATTGTCATCTTTGCGATCAAAGCTATGAAGACACATACCACTTACTCCTTGATTGTGTGATGACAAAAGGAATTTTATATACCATGGACAACAAAATAGTGAGAACCTTGGCATCATGCCAACAATGGTTAAGCAATCTCAAGGATATTATCATCCAAACAAAATAGGAAATATGAATGAAAGACTTTGCAAGACTAACCATCCCGTTTAGTTTTTTAGAAATAGAATTGTGTTTGCAATGACACATAATAGTCAATCCAACTAGTATTATAAGTTTACTAAAAATCACATAAACACCAGTCTGGAACAAGGTAACGACATACAACAACGTTGAGGAAGAAAATGATTATCAGGCTAAAATACAAACACGTAAGGAACACAAGACATGTTAAGAAGCAACCTCGTATGGAAAATACCATATGTTGGATGGCACAAACTAAATTTTAATGGTGCACTCTACACCAATGGAGAAGTTTGTTTGCGTTCGTGATTAGCAATTCACAAGGTAGAATTGTTCACTTGGGGGTAAATCACCCATAAATACGATCATTGGGGCAGAAGGTTTCACCCTTTAGGAGGTTATCAAACAAACACGGGCACTAAACATTGACGAACTTCAAGTGGAAGGTGATTGTTAGAGATGTGAATGAGACCAAAGTGTCCCACATCGGAAAGTTGAACATATCAAGCCCTAGTATATGAGTCGGTGGGCTACTCATTCTATTGCCAATTGGTTTTAGAATGGAACCTCACTCGGCTTGTGTGCTAGGCTACTAGCGCATGTGCGCCCATGCACACGACCCCCAGTCATCGGTCCGAGTCGGACTTTGATAGTGATAACTTATGCGTTATCAACGCAATTAAGGAGTTTTGGACATATCCATGGGAGATCGAGTTGATCTTATCTGACTTCCGTATACCCTTGCTAGAGTTTGCTCCGTTCAAGTCCGTCACATTTACAAGAAGGTCAATAAGGTAGCGGATCGATTGACCCATCTATGATGATTTAGAACTGTCTGTTTTCATCCAACATGATGTTTTTGGCTTAATCTTGGTCTTATCCGGTCAGCCAAATTTTTTCTGGTTACAAAACAAAAAGGATGATTTGCATGAATATACAAATTCATACTCAAGTTTGCAAAAATAACCTTGGGGTTGAAAATTTGCAATGGGATGACAAAATGTTATTTTTGCAAATTGTTGTCAACCGGTTGCAGGTTACCCCTTTACACAAAACGGGAAAAGGTGGGAGGGGTACGAGTTGGAGTTGGAGTTGAAATATCTACTCGATACGAAGAAGGAGGGATGCTATCCGATTCAAGTGGATGATGAAAGTGATTGGGATGCTTTCAAGTACTGCAACTCAAGGGCCGGCGATGGGCCATGGCCCCTTCCTTTGACGCTTCGGTGAACGAAAGTGGAAGCCAACATGGAAGTCGCTCGATGCTTGTGAACATGGGACAACGCACCAAATCACCACACAGAGACATCACAACAGTCGTGGAGGAAGAGGGTACGTGGTTAAGTTGCCATTAACGTCAAGTTGGAAGAATAAAACCCAGAAATTCAGTTACTAGCCAAGCAAAGGGAAATCCTAGTCATCAACGGAATATATGTAGACATACACAGGGATATACGTGGCAATTGCGTACAATATACATCAACGAAAATGGGTAAGTATGGTTTTTGTTTTTTATTTACAGTAATGGATTCTCCCCATCCTTCCCTTAGCTCCAACCGATACTGAGAGGACCACAATAATGGTTTTTGTTTTGTATTTACAGCTGCGTGGAACGCGAGCTACGACGGAGTGGTGTACTCCGTTCCCCCCATGGACACCTGGGATCCTCCCCAACAAATAGCGCAGATCCGGTTACTACCTCCACCAGTGAAGAGAAGGCTTGGGAGACCGAAGACCAGTAGGTACCCGTCTCGTGGGGATTTTATTCGTCGGAAGCGTCGGAGGACATAAGGAAGCGTGACATGGATAGGCGATTATATGATTGTGTAGTGGGATGCCGCATTTGTTGGGTATGTTGATAAATGTAGTATTTTGTCAGTATGCATGCCAATCAGGGAAACTTTGGGGTTTTGGTCGTTTGTTTTGTGCATAGCTGGGCGTTCAGTTTCACATATGTATGGGGTTTTGTACTTACTAGCCAGTATAATATTTTCCCTAGCCAATCTCATAAAATACTTAGCCGATAACTGGGAATCTCGTACCATGTTTTATATATCTCAGAAACTGTCAATCGTAAGAAAAACGACAATTACACCCAAACAGGGGGTGTTCTTCTTCAAAAAGGGTGGAAGTGTTGTTCTCTTCGTCCTCGTCGACCTCCTTTTTCGATTTGCCTGACCCCCTTCTCTTTGTATCTCTCAATTGCGGTTTGAAGGTGCTTCAATGGCGGTTTTCTTCACAAATCTTCAATGACGGTGCTCTTCAACAATCTTCAATGGTGGTTCCTCTCTTCTCGTTTGAAGTTGCAACTGAAATGAGAGGGGAGATGCTCAAAATAAAATAAAATGAGAGGGGATGATTTGGACATTTGATTTGAGTTTGATGGGTGCTTTATTAAATGTAATCATGACCCCCCATCCGGTTTTCCAGTTTTTTCCCACCTTATAGTTTTGCAAAACTTTAGATATTTTTGACACATTTGCAAATTTTGGTGAGGGAGAGTCAGATTTGCCAACAACCCAAAAATTTGGTATATTGAATGCCATTTACTCAAAAAAAAAAAGTAAAAAATATTGAATTTTAATACTCAAGAATAAGGAGATAGCTTATTATTTAATGCTCCATGATCAGAAAATACATTATGAAACTTATAATATACTTATAAAACATATGTTTGTTTCTCACCAATTATTAAAATCTTAAGAGATTTATGATCAGAGTGGGTAGTATAGATTCATATAATCTACTAACTTGTTAGATTTGTATTGTTCAATCTTTTTGATGTGAGAAACTTTTTATATCTTCACATCACAGCATAATAGATATCAAATAAACAAAAGAGTTTTGAGATTTAAAATTAATTAAATTTAATTTTTTATTTAACCATTGATATTTGGTATACAATAATTGATCAACATATACAAGTGAAGACCACATCCAACCAGGCAAATGCATGGTGTGACTTGTAAGCCTCTCTCAATTCAATTCAATTCATACTTGGGCGCAGTTTGATCATGTCTTTAAAAAAAAAAACAGAGCGCTAATAGGATCGTGAGTTTTCTCCACACCAATTCCACTCGGAACCTCTTTGTCTATCCCAGTTTGCAGTCTACATATACTTATCCAAAAAAAAAATGCCTTTTTAATGGGAATCCAACAAAAACCCGACACCATCCAACCCTTTAAATTATCCCCAAAATAAAAATGCTCATAGATCATCATGCTTTGTTAAAACTCACCACATAATTTCCCTTTTCTCTCTCCACCATATATTTCTCCTCCTTGTCTTTTTTTGCTTCTTTATCCATCTTATTCATCATGTCAATTCGTGGCTAAAGAACGTGAATTGTGTGCTGAAGTTTCGATATTCGCCATAAACACACAAGTAAACGAAGATCGAAAGAGGACACAGCGAGTTGTTTACGCAGTTCGGGTAAAACCCTACTCTGCGGGATCTCAAGAGGGGAGATCCGGTCCCAGAGTTCACTATGTTGCAAGAGAAAGGTTACAAGCAAGCACTACGAACAGAGCACAAAGACTAGCAACCTAAGGAACCTCAAAACCGAGCAAGGAGAACAGAGACAAGAGTAAAAGGAAGAGATGCCCCCTGAAAAGGCAACCGAGAAACTTCAGAGAAGTTTCCCACGGAGGAAGAGCTCCACAGCCACCGGGCAAGCTCGTCGGACCACCGTCTTCCACAGTCGCTCACACCAGAGCTCTCTTTTCTGTTTCAGCTAGGGTTTCCTAAATGAGGCTCAGGGGCTACAGTAATCGAAGAGAAGCTTATATAGCCCTCGCCAAGTAGCTAGGGTTACAAAGGATCTCCTGGAGGTCAGCTGCTGGGGGCCCAAATCACAAATGAACCCAGCAAGCCAAATCTGGCCCAATACAGCAAAAGGCCCAGATAACTCCTTAGCTCGGAAATGAGCTAAATGATTAGATTATACATAACATATATACATAAGGGGTATTCACAATAAGTTAGCCACCAACTAAAGACATAAAAATGTCCAAGGGTAACTTCAACCTTATGTGATGTCCAACCTTAGTATATTATATGTATAATCTAAACACTTAGCATAATAAACCTAAGATTACCAAAGTCTAAGTGCTCAATGTCCGAAAGTTAGCTAGCTATTACATGACAAGATTAATACAACAAATTGCCCTCTTAAGCTTGTCATCCAACACTCTCTTGCCTTCATAGGATCCTGGTTAGAGCTCCCGTCCGTCCTCGATTCCTGGTGCATTTAGGTGCTAAGGGGCATCCCAGATATGCAGGGTATCCCTGCAATAAGCAAATTTGTCAGCTGTGACAACCTTGGTGCCAAAGTCAGAAGGGTTAAGCTCAGACTTAATCTTGCACACATTAAGCACTTTATGTTTAACCTTCTTCCTAATGTAATGGAATCTGACATCTATATGCTTTGACTTCTCATGATATAGAGGATCCTTACACAAGTAAATTGCACTTTGGTTATCAAGATACACAGTAGGAATATAAGTCTTCCTCTCAATCTCCTCAAGGAGACCCCTGAGCCAAATAGCCTCTTTAGCTGCTTCAGTAGCAGCCATGTACTCAACTTCAGTGGAAGAGAGGGCTACAGTAGATTGTAGTTGAGATTTCCAGGACACACAATTACCAGCCCAAGTAAAATAATAAGCAGTGGTAGATTTCCTATTATCTTTGTTCCAAGCATAATCAGAATCTACATAGCCTATTAGGTTGTTTCTAGAGCTGTGTTCAGTATATACCAAGCATTTTTGTTCAGTGCCACACAAGTATCTCAACAAGTACTTCATAGCATTCCAGTGAGGTTCACCAGGATTAGACATATATCTACTCAACACACTAATAGCAAATGCAATATCAGGTCTAGTGCAAAGCATAACATACATCACAGATCCAACGGCAACATCATAAGGCACCTTGCTCATTTTATCTATCTCAGACTGGGTAGAGGGGCATTGTTTCTTAGACAACTCAAGATGACCACCCAAAGGAACTACAACAGATTTAGAGTTTGTCATTTGAAACCTTTCAAGGACTTTATGAACATATTCAGATTGGGAAAGCCACATCAGTTTTCTTTTTCTGTCTCTCTTGATTTTAATTCCTAGAATCTTCTGAGCCTGACCTAAGTCTTTCATATCAAAGTGCATTGTTAAGTCTCTTTTAACACCAGAGATGAGAATCTTAGAATTTGAAATTAAAAGAATGTCATCCACATACAGCAGCACATACAGAGGAGACTTAGAGCCAACACCTTTGAAATATAGACAGGTATCAAACTCACTTCTATGGAAACCAAGTTTAGACATGCAAGAGTCAAATTTCAGATTCCACTGCCTAGGTGATTGTTTTAAACCATAGATAGACTTCTTAAGTAAACACACATGCTCAGGTTTAAGCTTATCAATGAAACCTTTTGGTTGTGACATGTAAATAGTTTCATCAAGATCACCATGTAGAAAGGCAGTTTTCACATCCATTTGCTCAAGTTCCCAATCATACACAACAGCCATAGCAAGCATCAATCTCAAAGTTTTATATTTTGCCACATGAGCAAATATGTCATTATAGTCTATGCCCTCTTTTTGTGTAAACCCTTTAGCTACCAATCTAGCTTTAAACCTAGGAGGTTCATTAGAATTTGCACCTTCTTTAAACTTATAAATCCATCTGCACTGAATAACCCTAGCTTTAGCAGGTTTCTTAACAAGATCCCAGGTGTCATTAGCTGTCATAGAACCTAATTCTTCACACATAGCCTTAATCCAGTTCTTAGCATCAGCACATTTCACAGCAAGCTCATAGGTTTCAGGCACAAATGGATTTATCACAATATCAGAAGCAAGCAAGCAATACTCAACAATATTGTTCAGGAATTTTTTGTTTGGGATTCTAACTCTAGGGGATCTATATCTTGTTAATTGATAATCAGAGTTGTCATGCTGAGGAACAGAAATAAGCACACCAGAATCACCAACATCATCAGCACCAGACTCATGAAAAGAATTAGAAGAGGAGGAAGGGTTAGAATGTAACTCCCTTTGCTTAACTCCCTCCCTTAATTGTTGAGCATTTAAGCTTCCTGCATCACTGGAGTGCTCAGAGGCACTCTTGGAGGCAACTGGCTCCAAGTTTTCATTTGGTTCAGTCCCTTCTTGGAAGGGTTGAGATGAGGATACTGCACTTACCACACCAGGAGAGTATTGACCGACATCAAACTCTTCTTCATCATTGCCAGCAGGCAAATCATTCTGAGTACAGAAGTGCCTAAGAGATGTAGCATCTTCTCCTGTACTCACATTGGTACCTGCAAAAGAAGGTGTTAGTACTGATTTAAAAGGAAATTCAAGCTCATTGAAAGTAACACTCCTAGAGATGATGACCTTATAACCATGAGGTTGAATAAGGAGGATCTTGTATCCTTTAACACCATCAGGATAACCCAACATGACTCCCTTTTGAGCTCTAGGGTGCAGCTTACCCTGACTTACATGTGGATAAGCTGCACACCCAAATGGCCTAAGGTAAGTCATATTGGGTTTCTTTCCAGTCCACATCTCTTGTGGTGTTTTGAAATTCACCACAGAATATGGGGATCTGTTCACAAGGTAGGCTGCAGTGGTTACAGCCTCCCCCCACAGAGAGTGTTTTAAACCAGAACTAACTAACATGCACCTAGTTTTCTCAAGCAATGTTCTATTCATTCTTTCAGCAGTACCATTTTGTTGTGGAGTACCAGGAACAGTGAGATGTCTCTTAATTCCATGTTCTTTACACAAGTTGTCAAACTCAGCATTGCAATACTCAAGCCCATTATCAGTTCTAAGACACTTTATCTTTTTACCATTTTGATTCTCCACTAAGTTTTTCCAGGTGATAAAAGTTTGACATGCTTCATTTTTTGTTCTCAAAAGATAAAGCCAAACCTTTCTAGAAAAGTGATCAACAAAAGTAATAAAGTATCTCTTACCTCCAATGGTTTCTACCTGTGCAGGCCCCCAAAGATCAGAGTGGATGTACTCTAGGGGCCTCTCAGCAACATAAGTAGAATTGCTAAAAACATGCTTGACCTTTTTACCAAACACACAGGTCTCACAGAAGTCAAGGTTAAGAGGTTTATGATCTATCAAGCCATGTTTAAACAAGTAATGCATGCCATTGTTACCAATATGACTAAGCCTATTATGCAGCAACTTAGTTTGATCTAAGTCCATAGAGCCACCATTACTAGTCACATTTGCTTCAGGTGAGGTCACTACAAAGTAGAGACCCCCCTTTTTAATGCTTCTAATAATGGTGGTTCCATCTTTAATGACATCTCTAACACCATTTTTAACTTGAAAAACACAACCAAGATCATCAAAGACAGACTCAGAGAGAAGTCTCCTCCTAAGTTGTGGAACCCACATAACCTTTTGGAGGAGTCTCACCTTACCATCAAACATGCACATAGGCACACTACCAATACCTTTGATTTCAAGGGAAGTGTGGTCACCTAATTTGACCTCACCTCCATTGAACACCTGCAGATTACTGAAATCAGACTTGTTAGGAGTTGAGTGCACAGTACAACCTGAATCTAAGATCCAGGAATCATCAGAGAATTGGTAATGATCAGCAACAAGTAATTCACATGGATAATGAGACTCAAGCACAGCAGCAGATTGGTTTTGACTTTTATCTGCTTCATCTCTTTGTTTCTTATGACATTCCTTTATATAATGACCATATATACCACAGTAATGACACTTTCTGTTCTTTTTATCAGAATTTGATGAAGCGGCAGGTTTATCATTATCCTCAGATTTCTTATCTTTTCCCTTATTCTTGTTTTTCTTCCTTTTTCCTTTAACCATTAAAACCTCAGTTTTAGTCTCAGTTTTAGTGTTGGTGGAGTTACCATTATCAGATTTGTTCTTAAACACTTTAAGACTCTCATTCTTCTGCACAATAGACTCAAGAATTTTATCTTTAGTTATAGAATCCTGACTGTACTGAATAACATCTTTCAACACATCAAACTGAGGAGGCAAAGAGTTCAACAACAAGATAGCCAAATATTCATCTTTTATAGCATCCTTTTTATCACATCTTTCTAAATCTTGAGTCATCCTCAAAAATTTATCCAGATTTGACTGTAAAGACTGATTTGTGTCCATTTTAAAGTTGAATAGACGACATAAGATGGCAATTCGACTAGGCAGGGATTTAGTCAGGTAAAGATTTTCTAGAGTACCCCACAGCTCTTTAGGGTTAGAAATACTTACAACCTGATGAGCTACGTCGTCAGAAAGCCGAATAAAGATCTCTGAGTGAGCAGCCTCATTCAGATCCTTTTTGGTATCTTCAGTAGCTCCTTCTGGGTACTGTCCCAGCATTGCTTTCCAGCATTTCTCTTTGATGAGGATAGCTTTGAGCTTCAGTTGCCAAATGGAGAAGTCAGTCGTTCCATCGAACGGCTTGATTCTCATGGCATTATCCGCCATCGTTGTACCTACAGAGAATCACAAGTCAGATATCTCTAGAGAAAAGAAAAACTGAGAAAGCAAAGACACAAAACCTAAGCACACACAAGTAGCTAAGGAAACTCAAACGATAGTGGATTGAAGGGAAATCTCAGAACTCAGGGAACACACAAGCACAGACACATTTTTTTTTTTGTGATAAGAAAAACAAAGGACAAACAGAAGCGGAAGCGAAGCGACAACAAGGACACAAAGCGATTTCTGGATCCAAAACCCTAGATCGAAGACCTAGGAACCCAGATCCAGAGAACCATGCTCTGATACCAAATTGAAGTTTCGATATTCGCCATAAACACACAAGTAAACGAAGATCGAAAGAGGACACATCGAGCTGTTTACGCAGTTCGGGTAAAACCCTACTCTGCGGGATCTCAAGAGGGGAGATCCGGTCCCAGAGTTCACTATGTTGCAAGAGAAAGGTTACAAGCAAGCACTACGAACAGAGCACAAAGACTAGCAACCTAAGGAACCTCAAAACCGAGCAAGGAGAACAGAGACAAGAGTAAAAGGAAGAGATGCCCCCTGAAAAGGCAACCGAGAAACTTCAGAGAAGTTTCCCACGGAGGAAGAGCTCCACAGCCACCGGGCAAGCTCGTCGGACCACCGTCTTCCACAGTCGCTCACACCAGAGCTCTCTTTTCTGTTTCAGCTAGGGTTTCCTAAATGAGGCTCAGGGGCTACAGTAATCGAAGAGAAGCTTATATAGCCCTCGCCAAGTAGCTAGGGTTATAAAGGATCTCCTGGAGGTCATCTGCTGGGGGCCCAAATCACAAATGAACCCAGCAAGCCAAATCTGGCCCAATACAGCAAAAGGCCCAGATAACTCCTTAGCTCGGAAATGAGCTAAATGATTAGATTATACATAACATATATACATAAGGGGTATTCACAATAAGTTAGCCACCAACTAAAGACATAAAAATGTCCAAGGGTAACTTCAACCTTATGTGATGTCCAACCTTAGTATATTATATGTATAATCTAAACACTTAGCATAATAAACCTAAGATTACCAAAGTCTAAGTGCTCAATGTCCGAAAGTTAGCTAGCTATTACATGACAAGATTAATACAACATGTGCTATTCCATAAGCAAATGAAATCTAATTACCAAGTGATTCATACTAGTAGTCTAAATAAAATTGTAATCAATAATACATATTTTGAATTCATAAAATACTGTTTTGTTTCCTATTTTAAAGCTTACAAGAACCAGCAAAATTAAAAATAAATTATTAATAACGATTTTTCATAGGGGTAAAAAACTCATAGATAAAAAATTAAACTCTTTTTTTTTATCCGTTCAAAAATTAAACTCTAATCAGCTATAAATCCACCGATCCTATATCAATTACCTTATTCACCACACAATTATAGAATCAAAATATCACCATTAATCAGATCAATATATATATATATATATATATATATATATATATATATATCACCATTAATAAAATAAAATCATCCTTCTCATCTTCCCCCCTTTCTCCCTCTTTCATTTTTTTTTTTTGATAAGGAAATAATTCGAGGCCGGACATGCCCGGATCTCGAGAGGCCGACAAAGTCGGCAGACGGCAAACCGTCTAAACAAACAACATAGCAAAAGAAATATAACATAAAACAAACACCTAATACAACAAAAGAACTACCCCGAACAAACCCGGAAAACACCAAACCCTAAGCAAACAAGCGGACACAGCAACGAGAAGATGGAGACCCGACGTGGTGAAGTGGATATCGAGCGCATGGGACAGCACAACTGACACGATGTCTCGCCGCCGGAAAGACGGAAAGCGGAAATCCACGTAGGGCAAAGACGACACCTGGGGAAGTGTGGATCAGACGACGTTCCCTCCACCTAGATGAAGGATCTTCGGAGACCACGAACACCACCAACACGATCACTTCGATAAACCAGGGTCGCAGAACTGCTCCTCAACCGAAACTAACCACGAACCAACAAACAGAACTCCAACCAACCCGAGAAAATGAAGCACGGCCGCGAGAGGGCAAAGAGCTCAAGAGGATTCCAGATTTAATAAGATTCCGGATTATTTAAATATATACAAACCCAAGCGGGAATTTAATTAATCCATTGAATTAATATAAATCTATGAATTTATATATAGATTTATGTTTTATTTAATTTTTTAAGCGTTTGGGCCATTGATGGGAGAACCCAAACAACGGGTTGCCTCGGGCCCAAGGCAGAAGCTTGGGCCCAAAGGCAAACCCGAAGAGGAGAAGCGTGCATCCCAGCCAGGCGAGAGAAAACACGATCGGGAAACCGTACAAATTCCACCGGCAAGGGAATGAAGGAGGAGATGGGGAGGGTGAAGCACCCCGCCCACGTCCCGCAGCAGCGCGGATCCGAATCCCCAACAGCGGCCCGCCCACACCCGGAGAGGAGCATGGAGAAGAAACCAATTGGAGAGATGAACACAACGATTCACAGCTATATCAGAAACCGGAAAAAAGGTTAGGCTAGGGCCGGACCCCAACCACCCAAACCGGAAAGCCAAACAGCCGAGGGAGGAGGAGGAGAGGGCAGGGCAGCAAGCGCCCGAGACCCAGGCCACCGAAGGAGTCGGAACCCCGAATACAAGAGATGAGGTCAGTATTCTGAAATCGAGGGCGAGTGGCGACGACCACCAAGCCCCAGCTAGAAGCAGAGGCGGCACCCCAATTGAACTAGCAGCGGGAGAGGAAGGTTGAAGAAGATGAACAACAACCGACGCCAAGGATTGAACACTTGTTTTCAAAGCTTAAATTGAATAGGGGTTAATGAAAATGAGAAGATAGCCCCAAAATCACCAAAAGCCCCAAATTAAAATAGGTTTTAATCAACATCATCAGATGGAAAATCAGACAAGGATAGAAGATTAATCACGCCAAGAAGGCGGATTGTGGCTCCCGAAGGAGATTTGGGGCTCCCGAAGAAGATTTAATTCACTTTCAAAGAGAGTGAAATCCTTATTCATCCGGATTCACGGGTGAGGGAGTTGATTTGGTTGCAAGGCTGACCGGCCGACTATCTCTGCAGCCATAAGCATGGCCGAAAGGGTTCTCTTCCTCTCTAAAAAAGAGTGCGTTCCTCTCTTTTCTCACAAAATCTTGTTTGATCCTTTCTCCCTCTTTCATCTTTTCCCCTCTTTCTTTTTTTTTTTTCAAAAAAAGATCCTTTATTTATTTTTTTTTAAAAAAACCTCATATTTCCTTTTTCTTTTATGTTGACAATAATTACCTTGAATGCTGATACTTCCATTATGAATGAGATTTTTACACTATTGTAAACATTTTTAATGTCAACGATACTTGACATCATCAATATTAAAAATCGGAAACGATATCTCCACCGCTAATTTTTACTATTTCCACCGCTAATCACCGCATAGGTATGCGGTGGGTTTAATGACAGTCAACGATCCCACTGCATACCTATGCGGTGGGTCACCGCAAAGTATTGCGATGGGTCGAGAAGTATACAAGTCTAAACCCGTCGCCATAATGGTCCAAAATCGTCGCTATAACCCACCGCATAGGTATACAGTGGGTTTGAACCGTCGCCATAACAGTCAAAACCGTCGCCATAACAGTCCAAAACCGTCGGTATAACTTACCGCATACCTATGCGGTGGGTACTATCAATCCGAATATCGGGTTGGGTTGAGAGCCAAATAGGGTTTGGATCGGATCGGTTTTGTTTGTGTTCGGGTTTATTTCAAAGTTGAGTCAAATTCGGGTCGGTCTCAGTCTCGCGTTCGGGTTATGGATGACTCCGGATTTTCGGGTTTCGTTCGGGTCTAGGTTCGGGTGAGTCGATTGGGTTTCTCGGTCGAGTCAGATTTTGCCAGCTCTAACCATGATGATCAGAAGCCATATATTAATTGGTCCACATATTTATACGAGTGTTATCCATAATTTGTTTTGTAACCTTTAAAAAAAAATTTAGAATTTCTAAAAATAAAAACTATCTTTGAAATATCAAATGTTTACATAATCTTAAATTTATATATGTATGTAACTAAATTGACTAATATATTGAAATGTGATAACTCAAGAATGAATAAGAATATTTAATTCAAATGTCAAAAAAAAATTAACTATAAAAAATAATGATTCTCAAAATAATATTTCTTTTTAAAATTTACATTTATTATACAATATAGACATCTTAAAATTTTAAGGAATTTTTTTAAATATATTTGGAGATAGAAGCAAAACATCATTAATTTTAAGAAGAAATTATTTTTGCACATGTTATCCCAAAATGAATATTTTACATATATATTTATTTTATACACCCTAAATGTCCCTTATTATAATTCCAATATTTTAATTTTTAAGACCTGCAATTTTTTTTATAAAGTTAGTAAAAATAATTAATTTGTGAATATTCGATTTCAAAAGTAAATTAGAAAAATCAATTAGAGCCAAAAAGTTTTTTTTGTTACAATTTACTTATTTAAAAGTTAATTAAGACTTACAAGCACTTTTTATTTCTCCCTCTTTCAAGCCATCTTTGTTATTTTACATCTTAGATGAGGCGCCTTAGATCACTTTTTTTTTTTTACCATCTTATCTTTATTTTCTCTATTTATTTCGCCCTCTTTCTAGCCATCTTTCTTATGAAAATAATGAATAAGTTATATATATGTACATATCTACAAAAGTATTTGCACGATCATGTGCTTATAATATTTTTAATCATTACACGGCATCTTATATTTTACTTTTTAGTTTTATCCTAATGATAATAATTATATACTTTATACAATTATACATATTATTTTTATTGTAAACAAGCATTTATTAATATAGTATTATACAGATATATAAAATGATATTCAATTTGAAAAGAATCAAAATCCCGTGCCTTCAAGGCACGGGTATTACACTAGTTAATACTAATTTGCTAACAAAAATCACCTTCAATGCTGATACTTCCATTATGAATGAGATTTTTACACTGTTGTAAACATTTTTAATGTCAACGATACTTGACATCATCAATATTAAAAATCGAAAACGATATCTCCACTGCTAATTTTTACTATTTCCACCGCTAATTACCGCATAGGTATGCGGTGGGTTTAATGACAGTCAACGATCCCACCGCATACTTATGCGGTGGGTCACCGCAAAGTATTGCGGTGGGTCGAGAAGTATACAAGTCTAAACCCATCGCCATAACGGTCCAAAATCGTCGCTATAACCCACCGCATAGGTATACGCCTATACGGTGGGTTTGAACCGTCGCCATAACAGTCAAAATCGTCGCCATAACGGTCCAAAACCGTCGCTATAACTTACCGCATACCTATGCGGTGGGTTATGGCGACGGTTTTAGACCACTTCTACAAACCGTTTTCAATTGCCCAAAAATTGACCGCATGTATACGGTCGCCATAACCCACCGCATACCTATACGGTGGGTTTGCATACGATCAACGGATCCCCCAATCCCTCAATTTGTCCACCTCCGTCTCGCCTCTGTTCCACGACCTGCTTGGTTGTGGTGCTGGTCGTTATTTTTGTTAAACCCTCTCCGACTTCCCTGGCCTGGTCGGAGCAAAGCCTAAATCGTTTTTGGGTGGCGGTGGTGTTAGGCTAAATGCGGTTGTGCGCCATCTCCTAATCCATCCTCCTTTTGCCTAGCCCTCCTCCGGGCGCCTGGGCCGTTGTTTCCACTGCCTTAGTCTCCCTCCGGGCGTTGTGCGTCTCCCTTTTCCCTGTCGGATGTTGAGGCATCCTCTTTTCCGCCTGGTTCAGGCTCCAATGCCGACGTTCTCCGAACGTGCGGAAAAACAAAAAATAAAAATAAAAAAATTCCTTATTCTTGCTAGGCAAGGATAAGGAGGAAAAAAAATAAAAATAAAAATCAAATCAAATCTTTGTGCTTGCACGACAAGCAAGCATGAGGTTAAAAAACAAAAACAAAAAAATCAATTCTTTGTGATTGTGTGATTGTGGAGCAACAGTCCAATCTTTACTATTTGGTGGAATTTTTATATTAAAAATTGCTATGTTTTCGTTACTCAACCATCGGTTTGGTTTCTCTGGATGCCCTTGGTGGCGATTCCCCTTCAAATGGCCTCCTTCGGCGCCGTGGCCTGTTGGTGGCGATGGCTTTCGTCCCTTGCTTGGCAGTGTTGAACTCTTTTCCATTGGCTTTGGGCCTATTGGTTAGCTTGGGCCCTAATCTGGCCCGGAGATAGAAAACCAAATTATATATTTTTATAATTAATTAACCCACCTTAAGACATATAATTAATTAATTCCGGATTCTTCCCGCGCTCTTCGTCCTCCTTGCGGGTGTGCTTCATTTGCTCGTGTGGTTTGGTGTCCGTTTGTTGGTTCGTGGTTAGTTTCGGTTGAGGAGCAGTTCTGCGGCCCTGGTTAATCGACGTGATCGTATTGGTGGTGTTTGTGGTCTCCGAAGATCCCTCATCTAGGTGGGGGGGAACGTCGTGTGATCCACACTTCCCTAGGTGCCGCCTTTGCCTCACGAGGATTTCTGCTTTCCGTCTTTCCGGCGGCGAGACATCGTGTCAGCTAGTGTTGTCCCATGCGCTCGCTATCCACTTCTCCGCGACGACTTCCTTCCTCTCGATGACGTGTCCGCTAGTTTGCTTAGGTCTTGGGTTTTTTCCGGGTTTACTTTGGGTGCTCTTTTGATGTATTATATGTTATATTTTCTATTTCGTTGTTGTATGTTTAGACGGCCTGCCGTCTGCCGACTTTATCGGCCTCTCGAGGTCCGGGCCCGTCCGGCCTCGAATTATTTCCTTATCAAAAAATAAAAATAAAAAATATCACAGCATTATTGACGACATTTTAATATCACAAACACTATTGATGATATTTTTAAACTGAACACCATTAGTGGTAGTGGTAACGATAAAATACTAGAAATGTTGTCAGCATAAAGAAAAAATCTCTGTTGACTGTTCAATAAAATTATGGATTAGAAAAAGATTCCGATTTGGCAAAGAAAATGTTCATATTTCATGCTTTGAAAAATAAGACTTGTTTCTATTTGGAGATGGATAAGAATCATATGACAGCCCTATCCACAACTTGTGGAGCGTGTACCTCAGTGCCTTACTACATCACTTATTCACACCCAGCATAACAAATAATGCAAAGGACTAAAAGATCAAGGTATCTTAAAATGCGATCTTAACTTGCAAAATCGATTCAGCAATATTCAAAACTAATTGATCCTGATCATGATTTTTCCCTAAAAGGAGAAACAGCAAAATAAGCCCCAAATAAAAAATAAACATAGATGACATATTTAATTTGAGCCAAACCTATAAATTTGTAGGGTTAGTCAAAAGGACAACTGAACCTTAACCTAAATGACCTAACCCCAATCTCCCATGTTTCCTCAAATTTGTAGACCGGACCTTATCTTTCAAAGCAGATGTATGTGGTTATTCCTAAATCTTAAAGACTTAAACGACAACTATGACGGGGTCTACACAGGAAGGAACCACACTTGCGCTACCTCCCAAGGAGCTCTTGTTGGGGAGGATACGACAGCGCGACGACAGAGACCATTAATCAGCCTTAGAGAATGTAATTTCATCCCAAAAAACATGGCATGTGCAAAAATTGTAGAGAACAATAAAGAGGTTAAGACTATAGGTGGCAGGAACTATGAACAATAAGCAACCTCCATAGGATTCTGTATGTCCCAAGTGGCCCAAGTGGGGTCTTTATGACATTGAAGGGAATGATAGAGATTAGGGGGAAGCAGACGAAGTTCACAGAGAGAGATAAGGGTAAGTGATTACTGATTGGATTATTCATTGAATATGTCCAATTACAATCACAATAGGGTATTTATACCCGTAACTTCCAAGATCCTAATAGATACATAGAACCTTACACTAACAAGATCCAATGGGACCTTCGCTGAGCTTGATTGGGTCACCTCTCAGGGACTATGGTATGAAGTTTTCGTAAATGATGGGTTCCAGTTAGCAGTTCAGCTGATACCTGAGAAGCTAACCCTGATTCTAATGTTATCCTAATAGGGTGAAACTGGAAACATTGGGGGCATGACTAATAAAGGGAGATTGGAATATATCATCACAGGACAGATAAAAAAAGGAGCCTCAAATGAATTTAATCTCATAAGGTTATGAAACAATTTTTGCCTTCTCTGTAAGGATGCAAGATCAACTCAAAACGCCTACACACTGGCATTCTCTTGTGTTTGGTAGAGCATGCTACTAGTACAAAATTAACAAAGTTTCTACCAAAAAAAATATTTTTAAAGACTAGATAACTTACGGATCCAGATGACAGAAACGGATTGGTATATTCAAGGATAATATGCGGTCTGAGTCTGTTTCAGGCAAGACATGCAGCCAATCGTGCTTGCACAATCTGGGTTCTTTCGGGCGAGACTTGGAGTGCAAGGAATCTGGGCAAGATGTACTCAGAGAGCTAGCTCGCAAGTTGGGTTTCCTCGTTGGATATTGGCGAGCCATCCATTCCTGTCCAGGCAGCATAGTCGCTCTTAACCTCAACTTCTGCATGGGAGCCACATGGAAACTCACTGAGCTTGATGATTCCAAGTGGCTTACAGGAGCATCACTTGGGGAACCATGGATTTTCTGAGAAGTATTCCCATTCTTCTTCCATGATAAGAAGGAATGCTGGATCTTAGATGGAACCTACACAGCCATTGCAAAGAAATGTTTTGGATATGAGGATAATAAACTATACAAATCACATGTCATTTAGAATGTTTTTCAACAGCACCGCTCTTAATAAATAAACTTGTACGTAGTATTAATTACCCATTATTGATAATTGATAATGTCAAGTGGAAAAATGAAAGGTCTCTTCAATTGCTTATATTTAAAGTAAGTTGAAATGAAGATTATTTCAGATTTGGGTGGTGCATTGTCAATAAGGTATGGAATAGTGGGTGGTCGAATGCGAATTTATGTATCATGGATAGTTGTGTAAAGTGACCTAACAGCAACCCAAAATCTAATCGAACTAAACTATACTGAAAATTTTGAAGAGCCGAAAGGGATACGTGGATGACTCACAGTTGAGATCAGGCCGGAAGCAAACGAGACAGTAGAAAAGGGAGATTTGCTCGTTCCATTTCCTTTCCTCTGACCTGTTGTTGAATCTGGGCCTGCAGCAGCACCAAAACTCGATGGCACGACATCATCCTCTTCTGCCTCAGCCTCATCCTCATCTTCATCTTCTTCCACATCTCGATCCAACTTACCCTCCTCCGCCTTTGGTGAAGGCTTCTCCTCAAAGGCAGCAGAAGGAACAGAAATCTCTTCCTGTTGTTCTACAACTTCTATCTCGTCTATCACCTCTTTTCCCTCTGTTTTTGCCTCCTCTTCCATGTCTTCAATGGCCTCCTCCAGACACAGTTCTGCTTCAACTAATTCTAGCTCTTTCTCCAGCAGCTTCTTCCTCATTTTACCTTCTTTCTTTAAGTTCTCAGCCCAATTCAACAGTTTCTGAGACAGCTTGCCTGGCTTTTTCTTCTTTTCCTTCTCCTTCTCCTTCTCCTCCTCCTCCTCATCAATAGGTTGCTCTTCCAACTCATCCAAACCAACAGGTAAGAACTGGACCTTTGATGGGTCAACTTGTTCCTCATTTTCCGTGGGAGGCTGCCAGAATAAGCGGATTCCATGTTCTTCATCCTCTACATAATTAATTAACCGTCCTGTTTTTGTATGCAGTATCAGTGGGTCCTCTGTGTATATGAGCTTTGAGGGGTCTTCAGGGTCGGGTTCTGGCTCTTTGTTTACAACAACAAACTCCGGATCCTCCTCTGCTCAAAAAGACAAGAAGAAAGACAAAAAGGAGACAAAATAACATGTCAATAAGTCTTACCGCTCAAAGTTTAAACTAACTATAGTTACTATACTTTGATTTTAACAAAGCATAAGTGAATATCATAAGCGAAAATAAGTTTACCATTTGCCCACCAGTGCTCTAGTTCTGCAGGCATTGGCAATCTTAATGGTGCCTTGTAAAAGGAATTCAACCACATTTCCCTTTCTTGATCCACTTCTTCAACATATGTTTTCCAATAATCAGGAACCTTCAGAGATGCGGAGTATATTGTCAGCTGTACAGTGTTTAACAGTACCAAGAAGCAGATTTATTACCAATTAAGACAATCACACATGCTTACCTCGTAGAACTGATTAACAAAACCTGGGGCCTGCCACGTATCCTCTTCTTCATAAAAGTAAGGATGTTGAGGATCACTATAAGGGCCCCTCTGTTCTCGAACCACTACACATAAAGCACACCCGGACTTTAGAAAGTGATTAAAAACCAATCTAATGCGGCTTACTGGATTTATTCAAGAAATATTAGACAAAAAAATGTTTTAAATTTTGATATTTTAATGGTAAAAGTAAAAGATGCTAATCAGTTTTTTCCTCGTACTTTTCTGGACAATTACAGACTTGATGTGACAAATATAGAAAGGATCCTTACTTCCATCCGGCTTGTTAATAAACATTCGTGCCTTAGCAGCAGCCACTTCAGCTATTCCTGAATGCAACTGAGATGCCATAACGTAAAGATAAAATCTTCGTGAAAGAAAGATGAGATCTTTTCGAATTAAAATAAGAAGATATACCGCGGAAGTTTCATCATCACAGCCATAAGGTTCATCCAGCAGTTCCCCAAAATAGAACCTTCCCTGCAATCAGAAGATGCTTAAGAACAAAATACATGCAATTCACCTCTACTGTAGCATTCCTCTATAAATTTCACCATTTTCTGACCCTAGTCAGAAAACCAGGATTATGTCATGTGTCTCCATGCAAGGGCGCAGGCCATATTGATTTTTTAATGCAAAATTTTCAGTTTAGCCCCAAGGAACAGATTTGCATATCAAAGAAACTGATCAATGTTTGCTAGATTTTTCCTACTATAGCCTCCTAGATTATTTAAATTGATCAATGTTAGTGCTCTTTTGCGTATCAAAGAAACAATTGCTTACCAAGTTACCAGTTGATCCCATCGAAACCAAATATTTATTCCTTCATAAAGAAGACTAAGATTTACTTACATATATAGTCCTCTCATTGACTTCGTACACACCACAGCCATGCATTCTGCCATGCTTCCACTGACCAGCATAACGATACCGACCTTTCTCCCTACCAGAAAAACCATGGCAATCATTGAAATAAGAACATGAGTTGATGCAGATGCATCTCAGACCATGATTCTTCTGCATAGGTTGATTGTTGTATCAAAAAAAAAATCACAAAAGTTATAAAATATCATGTAAAGAAAAGGAGAATCATCTTTGTCATCATTACGTGAAGAAGAATCACAGAGTCAAATTTCACCTCCCATCAAGATGCAAAATGAGAAACATGCTGGTAACTTATCCAACTGCTACAGTTTGCTTTAAGCATAGGTAACCTTTTGGAGACTAGTAAGAAAAAAAAGTATTATGTTCCAAAATGCCCTAAAAACATCAATTATAAGCAAAGACACTGTTTAAGAGGAGAAATTTAAAATCTTCGACCAAAAACTATGCGAAAAATAAAAAGTGAACCAAATCTAGGCAAAACAGGGTCCCCTTCATTGTAGACAAAAATAAGATTCAACAGATTTTACTATTTTAGTATTCTGAGATAACATAATACATGATAGTCATTTAGTGATTAGGGTGAAATGGTGGGCATAATCAGTAGGGATATGAAATGTTTTAGCCATCAGACAACAAGAAAGAATTGACTTACGGTTTCCTTCCAAACTGTCTAACCCATTCCTTGTTTTCATAGACAGGGGTCACATATTTCCCCTTAGCGAGGAGAGCACTGTCCTCCATGTCCATCTCTAACCATTTTCGGTCCTCTGGATCCATGTAATCCCTTTTTATTATCTTCCCTTCGGCTCGCATTCGTGCCTCAAGCCTGAGAAAGAACGTTGGTCAAACAGTTTATATCTTATTTAAGTTGTCAAAGTAATGTGGTTGTTTATCTTAAGGTCGCCATACTTGGAACCTGGCAAGGGTTCTATGTCAGGAATGTCCACTTCGATCACTCCATGACCCTCCATGTCATTTCGCATCCATTCCCCTTCGTATCTACATTAGTATTGCAGTTAGTAAACTCATTTAACTAATAGGAAAGTCTGCACCATTTACATAAGGAGACATGGATCAAAGATCAAACACAGGCAAACCTGATAAGGCCATGATCGGCAACATAAACACCTTTCCCGTGAGCCAAGTCATCCCAGACAGTCCCTTCGTACCTGAACCAGTAAAAATTGGCATAAGCAGATTGTTTCAGTTGATTTTGCAAAGCAACCAATCAGCTGCTCTGAAGGCGTATCCATCAAACAATCTTCATCTAAATTGAGACCAAGCCATTATTCCAAAAAAAGGGGGAAAAAGAAAGAAAGATGAAGTATCAAGAGAGCTTACGATGTGCCATCAGGGAAGACAAAGCTAACCCATTTGAGGAACTCCTCGATCCTATCCAACTCGTGAATTGCATCCTTGGGAGACTGGATGTCATGGTGCCACTTCTTGAAAAGCCTGTACCTCTTCTCTTCATACCAGCTCGGCCTGGGCGGCTCGATATCCGGCACCAGTGGATAGGGCTTCCGATACGGGATATAGAATGGCGCCAATGGGAACCCCTTGTCTCTCATCTCCTCCTCCATATTCTCCCAGTCCTCATCGTCCGCCAAGACCGGGTCCCAACCGGGGAGGGGATCGAAGACGGGACCATCCGCCCACAGCTCCTTCAAATCCTCCTCCCTCCACCGCTCCTCGTCCTCCGGGAAATCGAATTGCTCCTCCTCGTCCGGCATTGAGAGGAAGTCCCTCTCCAAAATCTGGCGGCGCTTGTCCTCCTTCAGCAGCTTATCGCGGTACATTTCGAGGACGACTTGCTCCGGAGACTTGGAGGGCTTGGGTTTGGATTGTCCGGGGCCAGATGGGCGACCTTCGAGGAGGTTCCGGGCTTCTTCCTCGACGTCGGAGGCGGTCTCGTAGCCTTCGGGGTAGTCGGAGTCGGAATCGGAGTGATGCTCAGCGAAGGGGTCATCGTCGCCGTTGTAGGGTTTGGAGGAGTTGGATTCGGGTTGTTGAGGTTCTTCGTTTGCCATTTTCGCCTGAGGGGGTTTGAACTGATAACGGGAGATAGGTGATGAAGTGATAATGTGTACTGTAGATGATATCTTCTCGGCAAGGTGGGACTTGAGAGAAGGGGAAGTTCGATTAATTGGGCCTCGATATATCTGGGCTTTCTTTTTAGGCCCAATTTTACAGTAACTTTTTTTTTTTATGAGATAAGAGTTCGACTGCTATCTCCCCTAGTCGATTGCATCCCGACGGAAGATATCGAGACGATCTTCGTTAGTTACACTCGAGACCCCGCTAAAAAAACGGTTAAGATATACAACCTTATCAGTGACTCTATTACCTTCGCGGGGCATGAATGAGAATTTCAATTCCTCAAAACATTTGATTATCACTTTGATGTCTCCCATTAACAATTCTACTGTATTTCTCAAGAGCAATTGCATTATTTTGTAGATGTCGAATGATGATTTGTGCTTCTCCTTCTATTTCTAGTTTTTGGATTCATAATTCTTGAGCATTTTTAAAGCATTTCCACAAGACAAGAGCTTTTGGGGCTTTTGTTAGACCGTCGCTATAGGGGTTTGTATCCCAATACTTATGCATCATATATTTATTGGGTTTCCTTTTCAATATCTGATAATGTATATTATATTATTGTTTTTATCTATACATTGATGTGCTGTCAAAATTAATTTTAATGTATACGGGATGAGGTTTTCTTCATTTGATGTTTTTCCCGCTAATTGTTTACCTTGGACCCTTCATTGCAACATTCTTTTCCTCGTCATCTTCTTCGCATGCTTTCCTCCAAATTTCTCGTGTTTAACAAATGAATTTAGAAATCTCATGCTCAGATGGAATTTGTCCCTCGCCGAACCTAGTCTGGTTACATGAATACCATATAGCCCCCCATTTCATTATCAATGCTTATTTCTCAACCTGACGAATGCTTCTCCCAGTTGTTTCATTATTAGCATACTATCTCTTGTTGTGTCTAGTGTCGGTTGATTTTGTCGTATATTTTTCCGCTATGTAAGCATGTTCATCTCGTGAATCTGCATTCAAAGAAAATATGCGCTTCATCCTTACCATATCTATCATAAAAGGGTACAATTCGTGGGGTATTGGAATTCCTCTATTTGCTGATTTGTCTTTCATTTGTAGTCCTTTTTGGTTAACCGACCTTCCACAAAAGTTTTAAAATTTGGTATGATGTTGAATTTTCATATCCACCTAATGACATCTCTCGCTTATGGATCTCGATCCATCCTCCACCGCTGTCACCATCTCGCCTTTTTTGACGCCACCCTATCTGCCATACTTGCCTCACAAGGTTTGTCCGAAGGACCTTGCAAGGATCCATTCCCTGCTTTGCAAGGATAATCATTTCATTCAGTTGCCACCAAGGATGGATAAAAATAATATATTTATATACAATTATATATTAGTTATATATAATTATACATTTAATGAATCCCTCAGTTATAACCGAGAGACTTGACACATTTTCCCTACAAGGTCTTGAACATTTTTGGTGCACTTGATTCAGGCTGTTTATGGTCGTGCTTTTTGGTGATCCTAGACGTACTTCAGATTGGTTGAAGAAGTAGTGTCCAAAGTTAAGACTGACTGGAATCGTGGTGATGTGTTTATGACTCAAGGTCGTGCCAGTCATTTTGAGGGTCCTGTGCGAAATTAAAATTGACTGTATCGATAAATAATTATATAATTTTAATTTGATAAATTTATAACTATATCTATTAGATTAAAATATTTCTATATTTATCAAATTTTAGATTAAGTTTATCAAAATATCTGAGAATAAGATAGTCAATATATGTTCTTAAACCACTTTTTCTACTTGAAAAGAACTTGGGTGACTCTTAAAAATACATACATATATTTTTGTTCTTCTCTACTGGTTGGGCTGCTCGTTTTTATGATCGATTGGGGGGTGGGTCTTACCTTTTTTTTTTTAATTTTTTATTGGCCATGTTGTTGTAACATGACAGTTAGTCTGTTTGCCGTTTTTCGACCTCTCGACCCACCAGACATGTCTGATGCGTCGAATTAGTTCCGTTTCAAAAAAAATAAAATACATATATAATTTTGTTTGTTTTGTTTTTATATTTTTGTATTTTAATTAAGTATAACAAGTACATAATACTCCGTATAAAATACCGCACAAGTGGTCTAAAAAAAACTCCATATAGAAAAAAGAAAGAAAGTTGTAAGAGCGAATCGAACTCGAGACACTTTGAGTATCGGAAAAATCCAAAATGAAAGCATTTAAACCACTAAGCCACTACCAATTGCATGTTCATTTTAAGAAAGATTTTTTTTATAATTAAACACAATGGTTCTATATACTATTGGGCCATAAAAATCTGGGGGCATGTTCTGTTGGTCCACCTGAACATGCTTTATGCACGGGCCTGTTAGGATGACTCCGTTTCCGAGAGACGCTTCCTCGGAGTCCGTCTTCAATATCCAAATTCCAAAGGAGATAACATCATGCTTGTTGGTCAGCAATGCTACATGGTGGTGCTTAACTTTGTTCTTCGTCTGCGTCATTGACTTGTTTGTTTTGCCTAGTTTTCACCTTTTAGTACAGCGTGTGCAACTTGTTGTTTCAATTTTTTTTCTCTGCTCGTCAGCCTCTCGGTATCATGATAGCAAGTTTGGTTGTCGATCCGTCGGGCTGAACCGACTTGCACTCGGGCTGAACCGAAACCCAGTTTTTTCGGGTCGATTTGGTTCGGTTTCGGGCCGGTTCATGCAATCAAAAAAAAGAGAAGAAAAAAAAAAGGCAAACCTACGGCAAGGGCATTTTCGTCCACAAACATTAATAAAACCCAAAAGCGCGGGAAAATGCCTACTTCCTCCCTCCCAGTCTTCCAGCAGCGCCCCCTTAGTTGCTCTTGCTTCTACACTCTTCCTCTCTCTCCTCCGTTTTCATTTTTCGCAATAGGATAGATCGACATGAGCGGAGACGGTAGAAGGCGAGATCGCCGGGATGACCGGAACTCGAAGTGGCGGAAAAAGATTGTCAGCAACGCCGAGGACGAGCTTGAATCCAAGCTAGGTTTCGATCTCTACTCCGAAGGTGACAAACGTCTCGGCTGGCTCCTCACATCCTCCTCGGTAAAATTCACCTCCAGAAAGCATCAATTAGGGTTTTTCTGTCACCAATTCCATCTCCAATTTGTGACAGTTACTGAAAATTTGGTTGGATTCCGAGCTAATAGCGTTTTTTCTCGCAGTCGTCGTTGCAAGATAAGGAATCTGGGAACGTGTACAGTTGTGTTGATTTGTATTTTGTTACACAGGTTAGGGATCTGGTGCTTTTCCTTTTTTGTTTGCTTGATTTTCTCGATAGGAGTTTAATGAATTATAAGTTCATACTGTTGGAAAATGTGGTGGCAGGAAGGAACTAGTTTTAAGGTGAAGTATAAGTTCCGGCCATATTTTTATGCGGCTACTAAGGTCAGTTATCGAATAGAGTATTGAGGTTCATAGTTTTTCATTAAAGCTTGGCAGTTTGGTTTATCCTTTGTCATGTTTGTTGGATGCGTTTACAGGATAAGATGGAGATGGATGTGGAGTCATACTTGAGGCGTCGATACGAGAACGAGATTGTTAACATTGAAATTGTTGACAAAGAAGATCTTGATCTTGTAAGTCTGTTTTCTCTGCCATCTTTGGTTGAGAGTAGATGATGTTATTGGTATTTTTAAATCAGAATTATCATTGAATAAGATCTTCTTATGGGGTGTAGTGACTAGCATCATAATATTTTCACAACATCAAGGTCCTCTAGGTATTTGAGGTCATTTCTAATTTATAGATAGCACGAAAAAGAAATTGTGTGAAAGGCAGAATACGGAAGCTAAGATATCCCCAAGTATGGCCTCCGTGAACAACTGAATAATTCTCTACTCCTAACAAGTAGAGCTAGTGGTAATAGCATGTGATCGCACCGAGTTAGGAAAAAACCTAGTGTTTTGTAAATTGAAGATGTAAACATGTCTAGTCCATATATGGTCACATATATATTAAGCACAAAATATATCATGAAAGATGTAATAAAAGTGAACTTGTTTAGAATTAACTGGTATATTAAGATTGAATCTATAGGTCAAACATCCTATTACATATTCTGATCACGCTTGTATTGTTACTTAAATTCAGCTAGGGTTCTTGTACAACACGTGACAAACTGTCAATGAAATAGGATCTCACTAATTTATATATTTTGCATCCATTTAATCAAAGATGTGGTGCAAATGTTGTTATGGTATTTGAGGATACAAGTACCATTGCTGGTACCATAGGATGGACGGAAGGGTTCAGCTAACATATAAAGAGAAACCTACATTTTAGTATGTATTTTTGTTTTTATTGGGGGTTTAGTAGACAAATGAAGTAGTTACTATGGTATTATATGTAGTGTAATGAAACATTAGTGGTAAATAATGGAAATTAACAACATAATCGAGTCTTTTGAGAAGACTATAACCTTCTTTTCATCAAGTATGCCCACACAGGGTCATGCTGCTAAGTTGATAAGTTGGATTTAGTGTGATGAAAGTTGTACGTGAAGATTGAAGTATCTCCTTTTACGTTCCTTGGACAAAAATGAACCACTGTAGCAATTTTAAGCTCTGGATATTCTCTTCTCTCTCTCTCTGGATCTACCATGCTTAATTTATGTTCTTGTTCTGTATATTTCCCTTTCTTATTGTTGGAATTATCAAGAAATTTGTATTATGTCTTAATGGGGACTATTTGTGTTGTTAGAAAAACCATTTATCCGGGTTGCAGAAGACATACTTGAAGGTATCATTTGATACTGTTCAGCAATTAATGCATGTGAGAAATGACCTCTTACGTGTTGTTGAGAGAAATCAAACAAAGTCTGATGCAGCTGGAGCATATGAGTCAATTCTATCAGGAAAGATGTAAGTCTCAACTTCTATGGGTTATCTTTATTTGCACCACTAATCACTAGTCTCACAATGAGATATTGAGATGCTTAAAAGATGATATTTTGTTTGGATATCATTTTCAGCCAACAAAGGACCCAAGATTTTATAGAGTATATAACTGATCTTCGCGAGTATGATGTTCCTTACCACGTTCGATTTGCCATTGATAAAGGTCATCTCTTGTTTACAACTTGTTCCTTGGAATCTTCTCCATTTTTGAATTCTGATGATTTTTTCAACTTGATAGTATTAGATGGTCACTTTATCAAGTTCTTACACTGCGTGATACAGATATAAGATGTGGTCAATGGTATGATGTCAGTGTATCTAGCAGTGGAGTTATGCTTGAGAAAAGGACAGATCTTCTACAACGTGCTGAAGTCCATGTGTGTGCATTTGATATTGAGACCACAAAGCTTCCTTTAAAGTTTCCAGATGCTGAATATGATCAAATAATGATGATTTCTTACATGGTTGATGGGCAAGGATTTCTGACCATAAACAGAGAGGTAGTTTCACAAAAATTATATACATGGATCGGTATTTTATTTTGATGGCTCCATTTTCTGTAACATTATGAGTTTTTGTATTCTATATTGCTTTAGCTATCCACTCTTATTCTTTTGAGCTCTTGAGCAAGACAGATGTTTTTAATGCCTTTTTATGTTAGGCTAGGTGATAGACTTTCTATGTTGTTTCTTGAGCACCTGGCACTTGCTTTTCTCTTTAGTGAGTTCAAAGAGATATCCTATTCTATAAATGATTGAATTCTCCTGTTTTGTTATTTTCAGTGTGTTGCTGAAGATATAGATGATCTAGAGTACACTCCAAAACCTGAATTTGAAGGGCATTTTAAAGTTACAAATGTAAAAAATGAGGTAATGAAGTTCTATCACTTGGAGGATTCTAAGCATTAGTATAGATACTTGAGAAATATATTTTTTGCCTTCCATAAAAAAATAATATTTTATTTTTGACTTACTTTTCTTGTTAAACTGCAGGAGGAGCTTTTGCGACATTGGTTTGCCCATATGCAGGCAGTTAATCCTGGTATATATGTCACCTACAATGGAGATTTCTTTGATTGGCCATTTCTGGAACGAAGAGCAGCTCATCATGGGATTAAAATGAGTGATGTAACGCTCTATGCTTCTTGAGATGCTTATTGATCTTGTTATTTCCATCTATATATGTACAGAGCAAAATCTACTTGCAAACTGAGATGTCCTTCATTAAACTGATAAATTTGTTAGAAGCTCATTCTGTGGCCCTTAACTCTAAAAGATATGGTAAAGATAATTAAAAATTGCTTATGAGGATGTAACATCTCTTCATAGGAAAAGAACTAAAGAAGTTTCATATGTTTTGTTTTGATAGAACGAGGCTTCATATGAATAGCTTTACATATCCTGATGGAACATCCTATTAGAGTTCATGTAGTTAGGCAACACTCTCTCAACGTTCTCGGGGAAACGAAGACATCAGGAGAAAGGTGGGAGTTACGAGTATAGTAGACAAGTTGCGGGAGTGTAGATTGCGTTGGTTTGGACACGTGCGCAGGAGACCGGCTGAGGCTCCGGTTCGTAGGTGTGAGAGCTTGGATCTTGGAGATATGAAGGGGGAGAGGTAGACCGAAGAAGAGTTGGAAGGAGGTCATTCAGCACGATCTTAATCTTCTGAATTTGTCGGAAGCTATGACTGCGGACAGGGACCACTGGAGGCGGTGCATTCGGGCCGTGGATGTATAGAGTATTGGGTCTTGATGTTTTGCTCTATTGTCATTGCTATTTTCCTGTCTTCTTCATGCTTCGTTTCTGATATTGTTTTCCCTCTATGAGTAATGCTTTCTTGTTGTTCTGGTATCCTATTATTCTGGGTCTATCGGAAACACTCTCTCGACTTGCTCGGGGAAGGAGTGCGTACATCCTGACCCCCCAGACCCTGCTTTTGCGGGATATACTGGGTTGTTGTTGTTGTTGTTGTCATATCAATGTGATCCAGCAATCCATATCAATCTTGCATTTTTGGTGTACCAAATCCTTGTGGTTGTATTTTCTTGATTCGGTTTGAACTTGCAGGAAGTTGGATTTCATTGTGACAAGGTTCAAGGGGAGTGTCGTGCTAAGTTTTCTTGCCATTTGGATTGCTTTGCTTGGGTGAAACGTGATAGTTATCTCCCCCAGGGGAGTCAAGGCCTAAAGGTTAGAAAAGTCTAATACCATTGACTCTTCTTAGTTGGTTGGCTCTGTCTTTCAAGTCATTATGTTTCAAGATGTTTGCATTTTAGCGAGAGATTTTAAAATACTGCCACTACTAATGCTATTATTTCTCATTGGACTATTTTATTTGATTTCATATTTATCAATGCTCAATTTTTTGTTGGTATATTGGTTAATTTTTATGTCTATGTCAATTTCAACCTCATGCTTGAAGAGCTGGAGTTGCAATTCACATATGGATGTATGCACGAGGAAGATCAGTAGTCTAAACTTTGTCAGGTTTAATGCATAGTTTGACCAAGTTATAAGCTTCCATTGAAATTGTATACACATTAAAATGAAGTAATTTTTCTTCGAAGGAAACAATTGGTAAACTAAGTAATATGTATGATTTGAGTCACTTTTTTATTTGCGATCCCAACATTAGCAGTTTTACATGAATCTTTTATCCTTAAAAGTGACATGTTGAACACGATGTTTTGCAAATCTGCACTCTTCTCTTTGTTTGCTTTTGTTGGGAAATTTCGCGTACTTTTGTTTGATGTGCGATGGTTTGCTAGGAAAACAAAAAGGAAAAGAAAAAAGGAAAAAGGGAAAACATAGAACAACTCAATCAGTTCTTCAGACTTATGTAAGATGTTTTACATCTCATGATTTTTGTACAATGTGTATTGTTGTCTAAAAGCTTCATCTGGTTAAGGGTTGTTTGCCACTTAATTTTAGGTTCTAGTTATCTTTACCATGCCTCATCCATCAATATACTTTTTTTACTATTATGTGCATTGGGATTCATTTTGTTTGGTACATGACTTTTTGTGTAAGATCAAAGTATGACACTTGAGTAATTGAAATGTTGACTTTTTGCCCAGGCTGTAACAAAGGCTAAATTAGGTTATGATCCATTGGAGGTGAATCCTGAGGATATGGTTCGGTTTGCAAAGGAGAAGCCCCAGGTGCGTCAGCTGTAATAATTGTAATGACCTTAGTATCAATAGTAAATAACTAAATAAGAATCGCCACAACTGGAAATATATTTATTTGTGTAAGTTTGAAAGAGGTTATCGTGGACTATTGACTGATTTAAGTAATAAGGTGGGCATAGATACCTTGGTCATTGTTTCCAGCATTCTCAGCTAGATCCTCAACTTCCTCTCATAATTATGATCCTTGCATGCCTCTCCACTGTATACTGTATATTTGCACTACAGATGTTGTAGATTTTTTTAATGCTTTATTTTTAAAATTTTAATCATGGAAATTCATCAAGAAGAGGCATTTATTTTCTATTGAACACCATTACTAAATATTTGCTTTATCACCTTTTGCATTACCAAGTAATACTCCCTCCGTTTCGAAATTCATGTCGTTTTAGCCTTATGTACAAATTTTAATAAAAACACTCATCAATCAACATCATCATTCCACTAACTTTTTCATTAATTTTATTACCCACTACATTTTTTAACCAATCAAAACCTTCAAAAAAGTCAACAACACACAAATCAATACAAATCATTACTATCCACTACCTAGAAAACCTAAAACGACATCTATTTTGATACAAAACTAAAGAGCTAAAACGACATGAATTTCGAGACGGAGGGAGTATTAATATTGTTGGAATGTGGTTGTCCCACACAACATATAAGGTTGAAGGGCTACTCTTCTCATTGCCAATTGGTTTTGAGATGGAACCCCGTTCGGGTTTATGTGTTGTTCGCCACCGGGCCCAACCGACTTTAACAAATACTCCTTATGCGAATAATTCAGTAGGGATCTCACCTGCTTTCTCTCTATGCTGTGTAAAAGTTTTTCCATTTCCTCGCAGATAATAAAGTATTTTTAATGCTCCCTGTCCCTATCCTTGTTGTTCAGAAAGACTCTTTTAATGGTTTTATCAAGTATTTACTTTTCAAGATGTGGAATTCTTCTGAATGTGTTTCTTTGACAATGCTACAGATGATGGCCTCTTACTCTGTATCAGATGCTGTTGCCACTTATTATCTTTATATGACTTACGTTCATCCATTTATTTTCTCCCTTGCAACAATCATACCCATGCCTCCAGATGAGGTTCTCCGTAAAGGAAGTGGAACACTTTGTGAAATGCTTCTTATGGTCGAGGTTTGTGCTTTGAGCATTTTATATCCTACATGATTTTGGTTATCTGGAATAGCCTATTATTTATCAAGCATTCTCTTTTCCTTGATTATAGGCATTCAAGGCTAGTGTTATTTGTCCTAACAAGCACCAATCGGGCTCAGAGAAGTTCTACAACAATCAACTTTTGGAGAGTGAGACCTATATTGGTGGTCATGTGGAATGCCTTGAAAGTGGTGTTTTCAGATCTGACCTTCCTACTAGCTTTAAGCTAGATCCATCTGGTTATCAAGTAAGTCTTGTCTACATTTGACATAAGTTCTTATCAACAAGTCTTCAGAAATACACTTCTCATTTGGCACATCCTGTCACTGATGTCAAAACCTCCACATGATGCAACCACTTTTGGGAATTTCATATTTGAAAAATTCATATTTTTAATTTCTTCATGGGGAACAATGTGACTGAGTTAATGCAGTTTTTGGATTCAGGATAGCAATATTTATTGGCTGCAGTTGTAGCCAACATTGCCTTGAAGTTTGTGTCTGCACTTGGTGATAAAACTTGATGTACTGCAATATAAAGATATTTTCTAGTGAAGTTCACCTTTTTAGATCAGTGTTGTCTATTCTTGAACATGAGGACTAGGAGAAGACAGTTCATGAACACAAATCATGGTTCTTGCTCCTTGAAGTACCACAAGTACATAACATGTCTGATATTTATGCCATTAGTTTATAACTACCAACCTGTATGATCCTCAAGTTAAAATATGAGGACTTTATAGCATGCAGACATTATTCTGAGATGAAATCTCTTTAAATTTGTTACTTTAAATTTCACACAACACGATTTTAAATGGAAGTTTTCTTGGTGAAATCAACACACCATAATCAATGAAAACCTTTGTACGTATACAACTCCCGTGAACTACTCATTGGATTTTATGCAGTCTCTGTTCCCCATTTTTCTGATTCAAAGGAGCTTATCTCCTTATGATTAATGATCTTCATCCTTCCCTGCCAAAAGATAAATATCACGTTCTTTAGCACTTTTCTTCCCCATGTTAGAATGGTAAATATGGCAATGGACCTACCGTTTGGGCTAGCTAATGTTCAAGGTAGTTTATCTATGTTTGAACAAACTTTCTGATTCTGTAACTTCTTGAATGACATCTTGATGATTGAGAAAAGCTTGCATTATGCTGTACTAGATCGGTGTATGCTGCTGGTGCTATGTAAAAAAAAAATCAGGATTACTTTCTATGTGAATTCTTGTTTTCATTTGTGGTATGTTCCATAAGTTTCTTTTCAGAAATCTGTCTAAGTTTGACCTTCCCATTTTAACACTTGTATTGTGGATCAAATTTTGCTACTATTCCACCGGATTTGTCAAGTGCTCCCTCCGTCTTTAGCTTCCCATTCTTGTTCTGAAAAAAATGTCAAGGTTATATAGGCAATAATTACTGCTGAATTATGACATGTATAATTAAAAATTGCATGTATTGGAACTTTTGACAGAAACTCTCTCCATTCATTGGCTTACCATAAGATTTGTAATTAAATGAAGGAAGACTTTGAGAATGTTTTACTTTTCCTTAGTAGGTGTGTCCAAAGTTAAAATGGCATCTTTTTATTAACAGAGGGAGTAGAGAGATTTGCCTCTCATGTGACAATTTTAAGGATGTTAGCTCTGTTATGCTATTGTTTTTTCAGTACAGTGATCAATATCTATATTCTTGCTTTATATAATAAATGATGAATTGATACTATACAATATTATATTACAATACTCCCTCCATTTGGCAAAACATGTCATTTACTATTCATGCACGTTTTTTTTAGGATGATAGAAACTATAAAATATCCACTTTTTTTTAAAACAGTTTCGTACTTATTAATAATAAGCATGAAATTGTTAAATTTTTTATTAAAAAATAGATATTTTATATATGTAGACTATGTAGGACAACATCATCATCATAAAAAAGCGCGCATGAACATACAATGCCATGTTTTGCCCTACAGAGGGAGTATATATTATTCTCCAGTTTTACTTATTTTTTCTTTCTTCCTATGTCACCATCCATGGTATCCCATTCTTAGTAATGAAGTACCACTTCTTTTGTGTATTTTTTTTCCCCAACTTTCAGGTGTATCTTTCCACTAACTTTATATTAGAGGCTGTAGTTTATCCGTTGAACTAATGTTGAGATGTTTTGAATTTCAGCAATTAGTTGATAACCTTGATCGTGACTTGCAATATGCTGTAAGTGTAGAAGGAAAGTTGGACCTGGAAACTATCGCAAATTATGATGAGGTGAAGGGTGCTATAATGGAAAAGGTATGGAGCTGTTAACTTATTGAGTCTAGGGCCCGTCATACCCAGCTAAAGCTTCTGAGTGTTCAGACCCATAGTAGTCTTTAGTCCTTACAAATGATTAATTTTAGTATATGTTATACAAGGTGATGCTGCAATTTCACATAGAAGTATCAAATATGAAATGGTGCAACATATGGCATGGCATATTATCGTAGTATATTTGATATATTCTATCTTTGATTTGTAGCTTGTGAGCTTACGAGATGCACCTGTACGTGAAGAGTCTCCCCTCATTTATCATCTGGATGTTGCTGCCATGTACCCAAATATTATTCTGACTAACAGGCTTCAGGTTTGTTGCTTATATATTCACTTTCTTGATGGACAAGGAGTTGTAATAATATGCCCAAAAATGGTTTTATTCCATCTAAACACATTTTATTGGGTTAATTACACTAAGTTCAAGAAGGGCCTTGAATGATTTCATAACCCCCTTCTCTCCTTTTCTTGTGGACTTTTAAGAAGGTGCATGGCATGGAGCTACATAGTCGCAACGTATTTCTGGTTTAGATTGTAGATGTTGCATTTCACAAATGGATTATAATATTTTTGAGTAGAAATGTGCATGGGTGGGGTACAGAACAATTACTACCAATAAAAAGGTCTCCTATTTTTGAATCATATTAAATACATTTATAGTTTCGTATCCTTATTTTATTTTCATGTCATAATGTGTTTATGCCCCAAGACCTTACCTTGATTATTGCATGGATATTGAATAAGGGCTACATGAGATGTTAGATCTATTTATGGCTCCAGAAAGAGTAACATGCATTGATTAAAGGTTGTAGTTTATTGAGCTTGTTCTTGCAAGTTCAAATGCACTGTCACTTGACACTGGCAATGAATTTTGATCAACATCTAGATGTGTATCTCTATTTAACATAAAGCCTAGTGACTATGATACTTCTTACTTTAAGCCTTTGCACATTTACTTGTATCAGTTGTATGATCATTTCTCATACTTTTTTTGCCCTTTTAGGATTATTTATTCCCCTTTAAAGCCTTTTCCTTGCAACAAACAACATACTTTTTTCATGCTGCAAATTAGGTCTTCTATGTTTTGAAATTATCTTCTTTCTTATCAGCAATTTGGTTCTCGAGCTTTATAGTTGGGTTAAGTCTGATAACCACATTTGGTTTATTTATGCGTTTGCAGTATATGTTCCTCTACATTTATCATCTTGCGTAGCATATCATTTTCTGAAATTTGCTTTCAATTTCAGCCCCCATCAATCGTAACAGATGAGGACTGTACTGCATGTGATTTTAATCGTCCTGGAAAGAACTGTCTTCGGAAACTTGAATGGGTGTGGCGTGGTGAAGCCTACATGGCAAAGAGAAGGTATATATATTATCTCCTTTTTGTTATAAGATGAACACTAATTGGTTCACTCACTCATCATAATTTGCACTACTTGGACTGTTCAGTGACTATTATCATGTAAAGAGACAAATTGAGTCTGAGCTTGTAGACAATGCTGATGGCCAACGAGGAAAATCGTTTCTTGACCTTCCAAAGGTAGATCAACATGCAAAATTGAAGGAGCGCCTTCGAAAATACTGCCAAAAGGTAATTTCCGCACTGGAATTCTTGGAAGGGTGGTATATGGATGGTCAATGAATCAGTGCGTGACAGTTCTCTGTTTGGTATGGTCATTAGGCGTATAAAAGAGTTCTTGATAAGCCGGCTACTGAACTTCGGGAAGCAGGTGTCTGTATGAGAGAAAACTCATTCTATATTGACACTGTTCGCAGGTAAGTAGTTTAAAGGTGTCTGCAAATAATTGTCTATTTGCAGTGCATGCTTCTGAAAATACCATTTGCCAATGAAATATTAATATGACTAGTCATGGATTTAATTGGCTCTTTTTAAAATGCCAAATTCACTCTTGGCTTATGTTCTTGTTTTTTGTTGGCCACTTAAGCTTCCGCGATAGAAGATATGAGTACAAAGGCCTTAACAAAGTCTGGAAAGGGAAATTGTCCGAGGCTAAAACAAGTGGAAATTCTATTAAAATCCAGGAGGCCCAGGTTTTAAGCTGCACTATGTTTCTCTTAGTAATCTTCAATTTGTAATAGGGAGCTTTAACCCGATGCTTACTTTGATCATCATTACCTGCAGGATCTGGTAGTTCTTTATGATTCATTGCAACTTGCTCACAAATGTATTCTCAATTCCTTTTATGGATATGTTATGCGCAAGTAAGTACTGTTCCTTAGACTTATCCTCTTTTAGTGTCCATGCTTTATTTTCTGCATGGTTATTGGTGTTGCTAGGTGATTATTCTTATTTTTCCACATATCAAGTTCTCATCTATTGTTTTACTCCAGGGGTGCGAGATGGTACTCCATGGAAATGGCTGGGGTAGTTACCTACACTGGTGCCAAAATCATCCAGAATGCACGCATATTAATTGAAAAAATTGGAAGGCCACTTGAACTAGACACTGACGGAATCTGGTGTGCATTACCTGGATCATTCCCAGAGAATTTTACTTTCAGAACCAAGTATGGTTTATTGTTGGATTCAATTTCGCACCTTGGATTCTCATCATGATATCTGCATATTTTGCCACTTCTGGGACTCGTATGTACATGTGTATCTTCTATACACACTAACGTATCAAAGTTTCATTTCAGAGATGGAAAGAAGAAGCTGACAATCTCGTATCCTTGTGTTATGCTTAATGTAGATGTTGCTAGAAACAATACAAATGATCAGTACCAGGTTAGCTTGAACTTTAACTTTCCAAGCTTGTCCAACAGAATACATTTGTATCCTTCATATTTTTTGTTTTCACCTTTTGTTCACATTGATGTCTAGCTTGGCATTTTCCTACTCTGTGCTCACAAGGGTCTTCATTTTGGCAATTGTTTTCAACAGACACTCAATGATCCTATTAATAAGACGTACACTACTCATAGTGAATGCTCAATTGAATTTGAAGTGGATGGACCTTATAAGGTGATCCTCATCTGGTTTCCTGTAACGTTGTGATTGTGATGTTTATTTCACTAATGCTTGATTTCACGTTTCTTCCCGCACACAGGCAATGATTCTTCCTGCATCCAAAGAAGAAGGCATATTAATCAAAAAGCGTTACGCAGTCTTCAATGATGATGGAACCCTTGCTGAGCTCAAAGGCTTTGAAATCAAACGCAGAGGTGAGCTTAAGCTCATCAAGGTTTTTCAGGTACTCTTTCTTTCACTATTACACATTATTGGGATTGTAGTTTGTGTATTTGTGTAAATTAGATTTTCTGGTTCAGTAAATGGATCGCATGCATTCAATTATTTTTTTTGCAGGCAGAGCTGTTTGACAAATTTTTACATGGTTCTACAATAGATGAATGCTATGCATCTGTTGCTTCTGTTGCCAACCGTTGGCTTGATCTTCTTGATGTATGTATGAATGAAAGAGGTCTTTTATAAAATTACAGATAATTGAACCCCTTGTTACCTTTCCCATGAATTGAGTTTATTACTCACTATAATTTACAAACTTTTCTCACAGAATCATGGGAATGACATAGCAGACAGTGAACTACTTGATTATATATCAGAATCAAGCACAATGAGTAAGTCCTTGGCAGATTATGGTGAGCAGAAATCATGTGCTGTGACTACTGCCAAACGCCTTGCAAATTTCCTTGGAGATACTATGGTCAAAGATAAAGGACTTCTTTGCCAGTATATAGTTGCCTGTGAGCCCAAGGTATGCTTTAGGTTTTGGTGACCAATATAGGACTTGTGCAACCAGTCATTAGTGTGGCATACTATGATTGGAATTTTTTTTGGAGGGGAAAAATATTAACGAGAAAGTGACATGTGGCAAAAAAGATACTCCCTCCGTTCGAAATTTAGGTCGTTTTAGGACTTTATTCTTGTATCAAAATAGATGTCATTTTAGGTTTTTTAGGTAGGGGATAGTAATGATTTGTATCGATTTGTGTGTTGTTGACTTTTTTAAAGATTTTGACTAGTTAAAAAATATAGTGGGTATTACTAACAAACAATAAAATTTATGAAAAAGTTAGTGGAATGATGATGTTGATTGAGGGGTGAGTGTTTTATTGAAACTTGTGCAAAATCCTAAAACGACTTAAATTTTAAGGTGGAGGGAGTAATATTTTAGTATATTGTATATACGATGTAAGATATATTATGTATTTTGTACATCTAAAGTTCACTGTACTTTTTTCAACATTGACAGGGAACACCTGTGAGTGAGAGAGCTATTCCAGTGGCAATATTTGAAACTGATCCCGGTAATGCTATCATAATGAAAAAGAAAGTACAGACTCTACTTTATTATTCATGGTTAAAGGTGGAATGCTTTGTTATTGCAGAAATTATGAAGTTCTATGTTCGGAAATGGTGCAAGATATCTTCAGATGTTGGCATACGCTCCATAGTGGACTGGTCCTACTACAAGCAGCGGCTAAGTTCTTCCATTCAGAAAATTATTACTATTCCAGCTGCAATGCAGAAGGTTTTAGTACTTGCAATTACTCTTAATTTATAATATTTTGCAGAAGGACTTGAATTTACAATATTTTGGATTTGGTGAATTTCAGGTTGCAAATCCTGTGCCTAGGGTAGCTCATCCTGACTGGCTACATAAGAAGGTTCGGGAGAAGGAAGACAAGTTTCGCCAGCGGAAGTTAGTTGATATGTTTGGATCTGCAAGAAAGAATGAGACACGCGGGATAGATTCAGATGTAAATGTTGCAAAGGAAGTTACCGATATAGAAAGGGATGTAGATCTTGAGGACTTTGGAAACAAACGCAGAACGGGAACTCCAAGTAGACCTGTTGTTCGCAATTTTGAAGTTGCTGAAGGACAAGACTTGGTGGGAGAAGCTCCTTCGCCTGGCCGTACATATCAGGATCAGATTGTAGATCCTCAGAAGGATCTTCATTCCGATATAGATAGAAATGTAGATTATCATGGATGGCTAGAACAGAAGAAGAGAAAATGGAAACAGATCCGGGAAAATAGGAAGAGGCAAAGGTATATTTATGTTCAAATACTTTCTAACATTGGGGAATCTCACCTCATATTATGCTGGTATTCCGTTTTTCAAGATTGTCTGCTGTCAAACTGAAATTCTTTCTGAGCTGATGTATTGGTTTCACTTGCTATATATATATATATATATATATATATATATATATATATATATATATATATATATATATGCATCTCCTGGATTTCTTCAAGTCATATTAGATTAAACTCTAGAAAAATCTCATAATTGATGAACATTGCTTCTATTTTTCACTTCTGTTTGGTGGCATGTCTAGCTGTTTAGGTAAGATCCTGAGAGATCTACAGTTTGCTGATAGGAGTTGCTTTTGTTTTGACAGATTGGGTAGCAAAAAGTCGTCAATGCAAGTAAATGGTACTTTTGATTCTAGTACCATAGAAAAGCAAAAACAATCTCTGGGAAGAACTACAGTTAGTTCATTTTTTGAGAGGCAAGAATTTGTCCTGTCACAACACCCCTGGCAGGTGGTTTTTCTTTCTATGTGGCCCTGGTTCCCTTGTCTACACTGGACGTATGCCAGTGGCAGTATTTAAATATATGTATTTTTCCTTTTACAGATAATACAGCTGGTATCCAGTTCTCGACCCGGCAACTTTTATGCTTGGGTTTTAGCAGGAGGAGTTATGCTTAAGGTCCCAATTACTGTTCCTAGGGCGTTCTACCTCAACTCCAAAGCACCTATAACGGAAGATTTTCCTGGTAGACGTGTAAACAAGGTTCTTCCTCATGGCCGTCGCAGCTATAATCTGTTTGAGGTAATCTGATGCTGTGAAGACTGACCCTATTATCAAAGCTAATTGATTTAATAAGCTTTTGTTCAAATACCTTGACTTTCTGGGTGTACTTTTATAGATTATGATTGATGAAGAGCAATTTCGAGTGGAGAGCAGAAAGCTTGCTGCTCATCTTGCTGATCCAGAAGTTGAGGTGCGAATATTATTTGTTTATTTATTCTCGAAGAATAATTTCATTACTGTCCATTTTATTTGCCCATCTCGAAGGCAAACATAGTCTTTCTTTTCCTTTCAAAAGAAACAAACGAATAAAAAGAGAGAAAGCTGCTAATGATTGTTCCTTCAAGTAAAGAGAATTATTTCACTACTAATACAAATGACAATTCTTTGAGTAGGGAGTATATGAAACCAAGGTATCCCCAGAGTTTCGTGTTCTTCTCCAAATCGGTTGTGTTTGCAAAGTTGACAAAACTGCCAAGAAGCGAAATGTCCAAGAAGGATGGTGTATAAATGAATTACAGATGAAGACAACAACTGAGTGCAGTTACCTAGAGCAGTCTATCCCGTTCTTTTATTTGTACCATAGGTATTATCCCTCTTCACACTTTTACTCACAAAGATGTCTCACTATTTGGACGTTTGAAATTTTGAATATATAATGTGCCTGATGTCATAAGAATCTCTTTCTCATTTACTTTGCTTACGGATGAAGAATGCTGTTATAGCTTCAAATTGATTACAAATGTGGTGATAATGAAAAATAAGATGAATTAAACCATCGTGCTAGGGGCATAGCATAGTTTTTGGTCAATGAGAAAAAAATCAATAAGGGTTTCATACATTTAATTTTGATTTGGAGATAAGGTATGGTGATGATAGCGTAATGTTTGTGTGTGAGTCAGGTTTTGAGTCTCTAAATATCGTGGAAGTAGGGAAACCTGTCCAAAATAATTTTCCAAAAGAACTAGATCGTCCTTATTGCATAGGCCCTAGGTTCTTTTATGGTAAAATACATATATTGTTCCACTTTTTAAGCAGAGGGTGGCAGCTTGGGAAGCCACAGAATCATCAGCATTAGTTTCTGTCCTAAGCAAGTCTCTTCCATTTACGGGATAATAGAGTTTGATGGTGGCCACTGGAAAGGCCCCATTGCTTTCTATTATCCATGTATCTTTGTTGCCCCTTCCACTGTTAGGAAGAAAAGAAAGGGGAAGGAACAATGTAAGTGTCAGCCATTTCAGGAAAATGTACCGTGATATAAATTTAGCCTATGATTCCTCAGCCCTGGAAAGTCAGAAGGAGAATGGTGATGTCATACCACATTATTCTAGACCTAATCGTTTTTTGAGGAAATTGACCTAATCATTTGTTGAACAATACAAACTAATGCTTGATATTCTTTTTTTAAGCAGCCAATATGTGTGTGTGATCCTTTTGCATAATTGTGTCACTAAACTTCAATAGGACAAGGTCATCCTTACTTATCTTTTCATTCTCAAGGAGCTCACATTAACCCCTTGAAGCCACTAAATCACCTGGTCTCTAATATGTTTGTAAATATCCATCTCTGCTTCATTAGAAAAAAAGAAGAAGAAATGATTCCGTCTGTGTCAGTTGAAAATAAAATTCACAATCAAAAGAGGAAGCACCGCAACCATTCTTCTGACAGAGTTGTTCTCAGACAAACTTGCCAAAGTCCAACTGTCCTGTTCTAGTTGTCTAATTTTGGGTTACACACCTGACTTTATTTACGTGCTCTTTATTTGTGTACTCTTTGGGAACTCTTGTTTGCTCGTGGACTGCTAGAGGAGGTCCCTCTTTGTTTCTCATTGAACTGTGAGTCATTTTGCTTAGGCAAAACCGAGTCTTTTTTTTTTGTGAATTAAAGTTTTTTTTTCTTTTCATATTACTGCTTCATTGTGGGATATACGGGGCAGGTGTTGTTATTGTTGTTTGGTATTTGAATCATAACTTTGATGTTTTCCTCCTATGCCAGCATCTCTGACGGGCGAGCCATATATGTTGGATATTTTCCTGCATCAAAGATCATAAAAGTTGTTGTGGTTAATCCTTACCAGAATAGGGATCTGTCCCCTATTGTTGTCGAGAAACAATACTATGAAGCTTGTGAAGCCTTGTCCATAGAACCTGCTATCTCTAGGACTTCCATCAGTTGCAAGGTTGAATTTACTAAAGTAAGTTGCTCTTTAAGCCTTTGATAGTTTGAGCTCTCATCGCTGGTCACATTGCAGGTGGACTATGTACGCCAAGTATCGGATGCCAGCAAGATTGTGCAAAGATCCATTAATGAGCATAGGTATTCTTCAGATTTTTCTTTTGGCACTTAAAAAGTATGATTGCAGAGAAACTTTTTAAGCTATTGAAGTTATGTTTCTCTACATCAGAAATGGTCTTACATTATGACATTTGATCACAAAAATTTGCTAGCGTTGATTTGTTTTGGGTTAATGATGATCTTCTACTACATATTGATTTGTTTTTTTTTTCCGCTTAATGTCAATTGTTACTTGATTCCTTGGATTAACATAAATAAGATCATATTTCTGAGGGTGGCAGTCCTCTCATTTCTATATTTGTTCATTGTTGAACAATTGGATTACTGGAGTTTCTTGTAAAAGGCTTCTAAGGTTCTCAAGAGTTTTTTTGTCAGAAAATTTAGCATTGATTCATTTTTTTTTGAGGTCAAAACAGCGGTTTAGTCCATCTCACACTAGGTAGGCCCAATACGAGGGTTAAAGTGCTCCCTCACAAGATGTCTCTCCGTTCTTAGGATTTGAACTTGAATCTCTGGTTAAGCATTGATTTGTTTTGGGTTACTGAACTTGGCAATTTCTTCTTCCTTTTTTTTTTTCCGTAAATTCTGTTTCTTCCCTTCAAAATCTGAAGCTTGTGTTATTTACTTTGTTGTATCTGCAGAAATCAGAATAATGGGCCTATTGTTGCTGTTATTGAATGCCCAAATGCTAATAATCTAAAATCGTACATTCAAGCATTAACTAATTTCCCTTGTGTGGAAATCCCTGCTAATGCCCGTGATAGCCAATATCAGGTGCATGCTTCTTTTTAAGTTACTCCATTTAAATCCATTTACATATGATCCTCACTAGTATTGCACTGATTACCATTTATTATGCCTCAAATGTTTCCAGGCTCTTGGCTGGCAAGTTGTGGCTGCTAAAATCGCGATGCAAAGATGTGCAGCATCATCTCAGTGGCTGCAAGAGAGAATCGCACTGTCTAAATATGCTCATGTATTAAACTTATTAGTGCAATAGTTTGAAATGCTAGTTTGTTGAATTGTTGAGTGCTTATTTTAGGTTTTCTGAAATAGGTACCACTGGGGAACTTTGAACTTGATTGGTTAATATACACAGTTGATATATTCTTTTCAAGAGCGTTACATGATCAACAACAGGTAAACTGCTACCTTTCCAATTTATCTTATTTATATACTTAAGAACTTTGTAAATGATAAATGAAATCCCATCTGTTTGAACTGCTTAGGTCACATGATTCAGTTTAAAGCCAACAAATCATGACATAGGTGATAGGACCCTTGCTGAAAATCATCGGCAACCTGAAGGATTGGAATGAAAATACATATTACTCTTCAACGTCTTAAATGTTTATAATGCAGATACTGTGGATATCTGATGATGGTAATCCTGATCTCGGAGGTATTACTGAAGAAGATACATGCTTTACTGATGAGGTTAGTACAGAGTATTGACTATTATTTGGAGATGCATACTAGTCTAGAAATGGTGCAAATATCTTGATACTATTCAAGGTTCAAAGTGAATACCCTCAACTGATGTCAAATCTGAGGCAAAGTACAGGACTCCGGTGAAACAAAGCTTCCCTCTAATAAAATATCAACCTGGGGACCATTATATTGTAATTGTGCCATTTGTGCTTACCAAGGAAAAAATGATTCAAGGATGCCCCCCTCCCAAGAATACTAAAGGCAGGAGAAAAAATATTCTGCATTTTGGCTTATAGGATACAATCATTTGTTGTAAAAAGGCTTATCTATTTCTTCGAATATACTATCTCAAGTGATAAAATCATTTGTTGCCTTCTTTTACCATATATATCTTAAACTTTTGACCCACAGATGCATTGAAACTTTCATTCTTTATACAACTGATCTTCGTGCATTTTCTGTTTCCAAGCCTTACATCTCCTTGGAAGTTCACATATAAAATAGTAAATGGATTTGGTACCCTTCATTAGCTTAATGTAAAACATCTGAATTTTATCTTTTAGATTTTCACAACTTTCTCATATTTGTTTTTGAATAGGTCCATCAGCCTGTTCTTGTTTACCCTAGCGCATACAGAAGAATTTCTGTGGAGTTGAAGGTGTGAAAGATTTCCCTTTTATCTTTGTTTCAATTTTTCATATGCATTCACATTCCATTTAAGGCTTTTTTCATCATGTATAGCTCATTTTATTTCTGTTTTTGTGGCAGATTCATCATCTTTCAGTTAATGCTTTGCTTAAAAGCAGCAAAATCAGTGAAATGGAAGGCAATATCCTCTTTGGACATGATCAGGAAACAAATTCCGTGGCATGCAGTGAACAATATGGATATGATGAAGCAACCTCATGCGCACCTGCTTTCCATGTCTTGAAACAACTAGTTAAGAGATGCCTTGAAGATGCAATTAACTCTGGAAATGTATTTGCAGATGCAATATTACAGCATTTGTATCGATGGCTTTGCAGGTTGGTTCACTTCATTCTGCACTTTGCAGAAATATGCCTTTTTTTGTTGCTTTGCTAACCTTTACTTTCTGCACTATTTTCAGCCCTCAGTCCAAACTGCATGACCCAGCTCTTCATAGAATTCTTCACAAGGTAATATTTATGTTTCAATACATAACATGCCTGAAGAATTTTCATTATGCATGTTTAGATCCAATATTTTCATATTCCCATCAAGCCATTGTTCACATCAAAATTTTCTGCTGGATCAAAATCAATTGATTTTCATTTGGAGGATTGTACTACATATCTTCAGTATTGCACAATTGAGGAATGGGATTAACTTATGACATGGTTTAATATGTGAACTCATTTTTGCAGGTAAAGACATTCCTTGGATGGAAACAAACTAGAATTGTAGAAAATGCCCCATCTTTTTGCTGCCGTATTTCCTCAAAACTACTGGGAATATGAATCTATGCTAAAGATTTATTTTAATCTATATATGGCAGGTCATGCAAAAGGTTTTTGCATTATTAGTTGCCGAGTTTCGGAAATTGGGAGCCACAATCATTTTCGCAAACTTTTCAAAGATTATTATAGACACAGGAAAGACCGACCTATCTGCAGCTGATGCTTACTGTGATAGTTTACTCAAAACAATACAGACAAGGTAGGCTACATAAGAATTGCCTACCCGTTCAGACATATATATTTTTATTCCTTCGCCAAAGAGCACACTGCCAGCTTTTGTAAAACCTAAAAGTTCATTACATGTCGTTGAATTATTCATATTATTTTTCTTAACAGGGAGTTATTTGAGTGGATTGAGATTGAGCCACTTCATTTTTGGCACGCACTGCTTTTCATGGATGAGGTTGGTTACTTGTTTAGTTGCTTGCTGCAGTATGTTGGTTACTGTTGGACAAAAAGAATTGTTTTTTCATGTTGCTACTATTTTCCTCCTTTGACATTTTTTAAACGAAGCCATTGTTCTCTAGAACTCAAAAGAAATGGAAAATCTTGCAATTTTAGTTGATGACATAGTTTTACTATTTTGATTAAACTTAATATGGCTGCAAATAGCATAAAGTGTAGCAGTCAAGTTGGGATTTTGGTATGAGTGATGCATATAAATCAAAAGGCTAATAATTGTGCAGAAAAGGATCATTCTAGAATGGTGCAAACCCATTAACAGAACAACTAAGCTCCCCCATTTGTAGCACTAGCAACACAGTTATGAAAGTGGAGATTTGAGGATAAGTGATACTTCATCCTATGGTGTTTATGAATAATTTAAGTGGCAATTTATCCTATGGGAGCACTATACCATTAATGTTTTTAGTGATGCTCCTCACTGGGTATTGGATAATGTCTGAGGCTCTGAGCAGTGGAACCACAGTTGTCAAATGTTTATTTCTTTAATGTATTTAAAGTTGTAAAAAATCTAGTAAACTCATCGTATATTGATTCAATTTCTGTCATTAGTACAACTATGGAGGGATCCAGGCTAGAAATCATGGTGAATCATCAACGAGAAATTCTGAAGCAACAACTAGTGTGCACGATGAACCTGAAGTGGATATTGTTTCAAGTTGGAATATTGCCAATCATTTGCCGAAGGCAACACAGGTTAGCTATTCACTTGTGATTTTTGCAGGGAAAGATCTATACTATACCTATGTTGTTTTCTACTCTGGCGAGAAATTTATGAAACATTTCTTTGAAGATGACCACCTGTATATATGTATATGAGTATAAGATAATTATTTTATTATGATGGTTAATCTCTTTGAGGGGTCCACATATGCTGGATAATGTATTATAAAAAGAGAGTAGTATGATTGACTCATTGGGGCAGATGGTCACATCAGTCCAGGAACCTTGAGCATGACTTATCAGAGTGTTTTCGTCTATTGTTGACTGCCTAATAGTTTTCTTTCCATGTCTTCATAGAATGTGCATATAAATCTCCCTTCCAAAGATGCCGATGCTTTTGTCTACCATTGTGCAGGACCACTTTATTTTGCTTGCCTCTGAATTTGTATATAATCCATGGAAATATGCCAAAGAGCAAGCTGCAGTTAGAGCAGCTATGGTAGATGGTGATTTTTGCACTCCATCCATCACTGCTGCTACTGCAGAGAAGTTTGAATTACTTTTGACTGACTATCTAAAGGATCAGGTTTGTGTGATTAAAGAACAAGATGAAGATTTGTTATGTGGATTGTCTTTACTTGCATGTTGAAAGCTCTACCTCTTCATTTGCTGCAGATCAGCACATATTTCACAGGCAAACTTTTTGGGCTTGTTCGAGATATAATTAACATGAAGGGTATAAAGAAGTCAGCAGGTGATACACATTCATTGCATGTGAACCCCCAGCTGGATGGTGGCTACAAGGGTGATCCTGCATTGGAATTTATTAAGCACATTTGTGCAGTTTTGGCACTGGACCAAAAAGTCCAGCATGATGTTCTGGTACATAACTTTTTCACATTTTTTCCACGTTTGAGTTTGAGAATAACAAATTGAGTTGATCACTAACGTTAAAAAGTACAAAAAGATTGAATCTCTCACTTTGATACATTGGCAAAAATATTCAGTGCATGAACGAAATTGATGCCCATTCACAAGTAATTGTGACCCTTGACTATAAGTGCTTCCATTTAGCATTGTTGGGATGCCGACATAATAGGTATATCCCATGGACCTAAACTGGTGACAGATAATGCATCTTGAAGGACGAATGGAACTCAGTTATGTACTGCATGGATGTAGAGGTGAAATGAAAGATAACCTAACCCCACCCATGGAATTCCTGCCTTCACCCTCATGTATCGTAGCAAAAAAGAGTTGTGATTATATCCTGAAACTTGAACAGACTTTAGCTATAGGTTTTTGCATAAATATGGGTTCAAAGGCAACTCCTGAAAAATGCCTGCCAATGGAATCGTTTTGTTTCAGTGATTTTATCTCACCTAAAGCATATTATTTTTCTAACATTCTTTTATTGCTCATTAGTGCTGTTATGCTCTTTTTTTCTCTTTCAATAATTGTACTCTTGGAAGGGTAGCCGATTTTTTTCTGCTGTGTGACAAGTTCTTCATTCTTCTGCAGGTCATGAGAAAGAACTTGTTAAGGTATATACATGTGAGAGAGTTTGCTCCAGAAGCCGAGTTTTGTAGGCCTCCTCCATCCTTCACATTACCAAATATTATTTGCAGGTAAGTTTTGCAGTTCTTTATCACAACTATTTGAATGAACTCTATCGCTATTTACCCTGAATTAAAATTTCCAATATTAGAATAGATGCCATGTCCCCTAACTAGTTATCTCTGTTCTATGGTCCGCATGTTACTTTGAGCGAATCTCAGTGAGGTGTGGGGCTGGTGGGATCAAAATATTTTGACTAAATGACTACTTGAAATTGTGTTTCTATTAAAGAGCAACGCTAGGTAGCTTCCAAGTGTTGACCACTGCTGCTACTAAGTCGTGTCCGTTCCTCTTGTGATAGTTATTGCAACGACTGTCGAGACTTGGACTTGGGGCGGGACCCAGCACTAATGACAGAGGAGTGGCGCTGTGCGGTTCCACAGTGTGGGCAGCCTTATAACCGAGACACAATGGAGAACACTATCCTTCAGATTGTGAGGCAAAGGGAGCGGCTTTACCAGCTCCAGGATCTGGTGTGCGTCAAATGCAACATGGTTAAGGACTCCCACTTGTCGGAGCAGTGCTCCTGCGCTGGTTCATTCAAGTGCAAGGAAGAGGCCACCGAATTCAACAGCAAAATGCAAGTCATCTACAAAATAGCCACGCAGCAGAACTTTGAGCTTCTCAAAGAGTGCGTCTCGTGGATCTTGGAGATTAGATGACAATCCTAATTTAGCGTCGTGTAATATTACGTAAAGCTATCCTTCGTCTCGTAGCTTCATCATGTACATAGCGATTAATCTGTGTATTAGCGTTAATATTTACTAGTCCACATGTAGTCATTTAGCCAAAAGAACACAGATCTAATGACCCTTGGTTAAAAGTTTTTTTTTTTGGGTGGAAACCCTGGTTAAAAGACGAGCAAACGGGTACTACGTTTGTCGTTTGTTAGGAGCTAGCACTAGCAGGTAAAAATGTATCAGAGCTACAGCGGGGCGTTTAGGATCATCCAACTTGAAGTTTCTACGGTACTAAAATTTGATTTTTTTTTTCCGGAATGGTCTAAAATAAAAATAAAATAAAATTGTGAAATAGCCTAAAAATCAAAGGCATTTGGAATTGACAAAATGGTCATAGATAGACCAATTTCCTACCAAACTTGCAAAAGTAGCACACATGTGGAAAAATTTGCAAAAATAAACCATTTTCCATTTTTTTTGCACAAAAGTGCCCGTCACCACACCCCTCGTAGCCGGTTTGGGCGGGAAAAGAAAAAAATAAAAAAAATATTGTGAGTATGCCCCCTTCCTTCATCATCACCACACCCTCTCTCTCCAAACCATCTCTCCACTTAAAAAAAACCCGTTGGAAAGGGGAGGAAGAAGAGACGCCGGCCACCACACCTTACCACTGCGACGATTGCCGGCAGGGAAGTGTCGGAGAAGAGAAGAACGATGGAGGAAACTCTAAAGGTACGCCCCCTTTCCATTTCACTTGGGTTGTCCGTTTTCTTCGAATCTGGGGTGTGGGGTGGGTGGTTGAAGGAACCTACTATGGTGGTGAGGGATTGAATGTCAAAGGTGGGTCGATTGATGGGTTGTGGAGGGGTGACAATGGTGGTTGCGATTGAAGGAAAAGGAGGGCGGTTTTGGGGTATGGATAGGGCAAACCGGCAGTTAGGGTTTATGAAGGCCGAAGAGGAAGACAATGGTGGGAGTCGAAATTGGGAATGGGGAAGATTAGGGGGCTGATTGAAGAAGAAGGATTGATGTTTTAGATGTGTTTAATTTCGAAATCTGGTGTGGGAAAGAGAAAGGGGGTGACAATGGTGTGGAATTTGGGTAACAGGGGCTTAGAATTTGAGATATAGAAATTGGGTGACATTGGGTGTAGAAGTCGATTGGTATTAGGTATTTCAGAACGTGCAATTCCATTAGTTTGAAATTGAAATTTTGGGAGTGGATGTGGAATGTATGGCGTCGACATTAGGTATGGTAAACACAGTTTCATCTGCATAGGGCTGTCTGACATTGGTGACATGGGTTTAGAAACTGTGTGACATGGGATATCAAATATCTGGAAAATCGATTGTTGCTCTTAAACTGCAGGAGACAAATGGTTCGGACTAAAAATGCAAAGAGTGAGAAACAACGGGAGCCCCGTTACTGTGTCCCGGAAGAAAAGCACTTCCGAACAAGAGTAAACGAAGGGTCGAGGTTGTCGATGCTTGCCAACATCGACAACTACGTCGACCCCTACGATTGGGATAAGCTGCCGGACAGCCGGTTTTTCGGGACCATCCAGCTGGCGAACCGGTGTCAATTCTCGTCCCAACTAGTGCATTACGCACTACAACGTCAAGTGGTGACCAAGAAGAGGTGGGAGACCTGGTACTTGATCTTTGTTGTTATGTCGTTGCTTACAACTTTTAGGACGTTATCATATCAGTTGGTCAGTTGTTTTACTCATTTATGACATTGATTGCTCAGTAGATGTAATACTTTTATGAACATCCTCTGTAGTTGGGGTTTTCTTTATCAACGTACTTGCTTTGATATTGTTTGTGTGAAAATACTTGTGACACGTAATATATTTTAGGTCACACGGGCATACAAACACGTGACACGGGTTAAGAGTATTCAAAATATGACACGTTAATTATAACAGGTGACACGCCAAATGTAATAGGTGACACGGGAAAACAAACATTGGGGGGAGGGTGTGAATAATAGGTGACTAGATGAAATATAACAGGTGACACGAGAATAATAACATACGACGTGTGAAATTCATATTGATGCCATGTAGGATTTACAGAATAAGTAACCATGCATCCACAAAAAATGTCCACGGCGAACTACAACGCTCAATACCTGAAGTTTGTGAAATGTGCATGGACCCAAAATTACACCAACCTACTTACCCCGTTCCCCAACCTAGTTACCCAAAATTACACCAACCTAATTACACCAACCTACCTACTTACCACAAAAGTATTACGAAGTTCTTAACCACATACCTATCAAAATGGTCCAATCCCTGACCCCAAAAGCTGATAATGCAAAATAAACTCGATATAGTGGTGCGGCGGTAAGGCGAGGCCCTACACATCCACGTGCAGTTTGGGTCCACATATTGAACGACTAGCACCTTTGTTGTAGACCTTTTCGCAATAAAATCGAAGCAATTCTCCACCGCATTCCAGCGAACGCAAGTCCGCACATCAGCCTTCGATGCAAATAATTGTCCCTCCGAAAGTTGAGTAATATTGCGTCGTGGGTCCTGGGTACGAGTCGTTGCTCTATCCATCATAGCGTCAATGTTCTGAATCGTAGGTTGGGATACACTAGTCATGGGCCTAAAATGTTCAAGTTCCCTCATCACCTCTTCCCCGGCTTCCTCCTCCACCAACTCCCTCATACTCGTGTCCTCCTCCACACCATTGGAGTCCAAGTCATCCTAATCTTCTTCGAGCTTCACTTAATAACCTTCGGCCTCGAACGAGCTTCAAAACTCGTTCGTGGGGGTTAGCCCATCATCATCCTTCTCCTCGCTGCTAAGGCATATCACATCCAAACCAGGTCCCATGTCACCTGAAGAGGTATCCGTGACACCCAACTCTATCATCTCCAGACCCTGTACCCTGTCACCTGAACACATTCCCTTGTCACCTGACGTTTTACCCTTGTCACTTTTCAGGGATGTCCATTGCAGCCAGACCCTGTACCCTGTCACCTGAACACATTCCCTTGTCACCTGATGTAGTACCCTTGTCAGGAATGTCCATCGCAACCAGCTCCTTACTCTTCCCTATGACCTCGGTCGCCTCTCCCCCAGCATGTAACACACCATCTACACACAAGGGGGTTTATGTGCCTTACTGGATGCCTCATCATTAACAATCTCAGCCAAATTGTCCACTTTTTGTGAGGAGAGTGGCCCACTGAGGCGTTCTTCCCCGGCAGGTTGCTTGACTTCAAAGCTCTCCGTCTCCAATGGCCCGACATATATCGCCAGGGGTCATGGGTCTTCTCTGCACTTCAAGTTCAGAAATTTAAACGGCTCGAGGTCGTCATTATCGACAATAATGATCGCCTGACCCCCTTCTTTTGACTTCGGCACGTACGACAACGCCCACTCTGCATATAAGGCACCATCGCCACCCTTTAGCCTGATTACGTTTTTCAAAGAGTTGAAGTCGATGTTCTGTTTTATCATGATATTCTTCAGCGCCTTCGCACCTACATACACCCATGTACCTTTCTCGACCACCCAAGAACCATGGAGGATGAGAGTGGCGCATACCAATGTGTTTCCACCTGAAAAACAAAACCAAAGTTCAGAAGAGAGATTGATGGGTATCTAACGCCATAGATGAAGAGTACTTCGCATAAAACACTTACCCCTTTCATCTGCCAACAAAGGTTTATGGGGCATCACATTGACACGGAGTTTTTGATCATTGACAGAGGTACAGATTGAAGCCAACACGTGCTCTGGAACTGGAACAGCAAGTCGGGAGCTTGTCTTCCATGGTGGAACATTCTCCTTCTCTCCCATCTCTCTCTCCACGAGTTTCTACTTCAGAAATTGTGGGAGAAGAAGAAAATGAAAAGTCTGGGTTTTATACAATACAAAATGGAAAAGGGTTCCACATAATCACATCAACATCACATCACCCTCTCTCTTCCATTTTGGCCCCAAACCCTTCCTCTCTCTTCCCTCTCACGTGTTCTCTCCCTCTGGTTTCACCTGCTACTGGCCCTTTGGGTCACATTTTGTATTTGCACAAATAACACCATAGACCACTTTTTCTTTTGTGCAAAACATGGTCTATTTATGCAAATCATTTTAAAAAATGGTCTACTTATGCAAATAGTCCTTTGGAATTTAGCTAAAGCGAGATGTTTCAACTTTCAAATAGCGAATCTAGCCCGGAAAGGAGTACAACTTTGTACTCATCCTCAAGATGGTGGGTTTTGATCCTATTTATTGGTGGTTATTGAGTTTTGGAATGGAGAGTAGAAAATAACCTTCTTCTTCTTGGTTTCAAACAAAGACTTTGGTTTCTATATTGATTGATGAGAGTGCATGCACCTATCGATTAAGGGTAGGGTTAACCTACGACTGTGAGTAGGGGGCGGAGGCAGGGGCATGCGGTTGCTCGAGCCCCTGGAAAATACAATTTTTTTAAATTTCTTATATATATATATATATATATATATATATTAAAAGAGGTCATCCTAAGACAAAAAGCACACGGTAGTACAATGGTTATAAGGTTTGTTTGAGGACAATGAAATCAGGGATTCAATTCACCAATTCACCCTCATAATTCAATTTTTTTTTTTCCATTTTTGGACTTCTCCTCCGAGGTCTGGTGGCCGCCGCGCTCGAACTGTTCTTGAGCCCCCGCACAATTTCCTGGCTCCGCCCCTGGCTGTGAGTTATCTTGTATGGCATAATTTTTTTTCCATTTTTGGACTTCTCCTCCGGGGTCTGGTGGCCGCCGCGCTCGAACTGTTCTTGAGCCCCCGGACAATTTTCTGGCTCCGCCCCTGGCTTTGAGTTATCTTGTATGGCATGCACCGATGTCTAGGTGGTTTTTCGCTCAAGTGTAGTAGATTAACCTGCGGTTCTATATTCCCAATTTTCTCTTTTACATCTCTTGATTTTCTGGCTATAAATATTTCAACAATCTTGAAAACCTACAATCCCAATTTTCCTGGTTTAATTTGATTTGGTTAATTAACTATTTTGTTTGAGATTGTTGACATATGAAAACCTAAACCCTAAATTGAGGATAAAATTGAGTTATGAAACATGAAATTTGTGATTTGCATGTTGTTCAAATGGGGTGGGGGTGGAAACTCTTGGTCAAAAGGATGTCAGACGATGGAACCCGACCGACCCCCTCCCTGATGTGTTCTTACCTCACTACTACTCTTCCTTGACCCAAGGCTTGGAGGTGCCCCTAGTACCGATGAGGTCATTGATGATGATGACCGTTGTAGCCAAGGCATCAATGGCGCAATCGCCTAAGGGGGGAAGAAAGGGAGGGACATAGGTGATGGTTGTGGGGGATGCAGGGGTCTTGGTAGTCAGGGTCGTCTCGATGATTTCGGAGGTCCAATGCGGGTTTAGAATTAGGCCCTATCATTTTTTCACGTTTTTATATGATACTACCTCCGATCCAAAAAGATTGTCGTTTGATTTTTTAACACATATTTTAAGGAGCTAAAAACTATATAAAATATCAACTTTTTTAAATTATTTTTTTACAACTTAATATTTGTTGATAATAAGTACGTATTAGATTTAAAAAAATAATAACAAAAAAGTTAATATATTATATAGTTTTTAGCTCCTCAAAATACGTGTTAAAAAGTCAAACGACAATCTTTCTGGATCGGAGGGAGTAATAAATTCATACTCCATCCGTTCGGCAAAATTTATCGTTTACTATTTATGCACGCTTTTTTAGAATGATAAAAATTATATAAAATATTCTTTTTTTATAAATTTTTTTTAACAAGTTTGTACTTATTAATAATAACTACGAAATTGTTAAAAAAAATTATTTAAAAAACTAGATATTTTATATAGTTTTTAGCTCCTAAAAAAGCGTGCGTGAATAGTAAACCATTAAGTTTTGCCGAACGGAGGGAGTATGATAATAGAAGTAAAATGGTGGGCTGAGGAAAAGTAGAAGCAAAAAGGTGGACTTGGGAATCAAACTCAAGCACTTTTAAAGTTCCTCAATATATTACACGACAACAGCCACTATGCTACCATGATTATGGTGAACAAATTGAAGCTTTATATTTTTTTTTTTGAAGCAAGATAAAGTTTAGGTCGGGTCGGCCGCAGCAGAGGCCCTTCCTAGCGCATCCTTCCGGATGAGAACTCGCAGTTCTGGGTCATCCTCACAGCAAACGTCGGCAGGGGAGACATGGGCACTACGCGCAAGGTAGTCAGCCACAACATTCGATTCCCTGAAAATATGATGAATAGCAACATGAGTAAAGGACGAAATATCAGACAGTATATCCGCTTGTAGCATCTCAATTGACCATGGGCATTTCCAATCCCCCAGTAGAACTTTTATCACCAATAGATTGTCTCCTTCGATCAGAAGTGTAGAAAGGTTTAGCTCCTTTGCCCGTAACAATCCCATCCTGAGGCCGAGATTTTCGGCATAAATTACCGAGATATTTGTGCAAACGGATCTGCCAGCCGAGACAACTAGACCAGCAGAGTCGCGGATGATAAAACCATAAGACGAGTTACCATTCTGGATCACCGAACCATCAAAATTGAGCTTGTAACTATTCGGTGGTGGTTTGTCCCACTTCCCGGACCGATCCTGGGCCTGGCTTTCAAAGCACTATCCCTATATGGCTGGTAGTGCTGACCTCTACGACAGCTATGTATGGGGATCAATGGTCCAGTCGGATCATCATCTAAAAGCTTTGATTGTTTCCAACAGTGAGTAGTAATGCTGTGTAATAGCAGAATTTCATTAAAGGTTACCTTCTTAGTATGATCGAAAACAAGTTGGTTTCTAAAGAACCACATGGCCCACCAAGCTGAGGCTAGAGCGGCAAAGGAGCTAGTCCCAATTGCACCTTTAATAGCAGTAAGAGGAAATACATTTCCCATGCCTCCAGCAGAAATAAGCCTTGGAATATGGATATGTAAAGCTTTAAGTAAAGCAGTAGCCATAGGACAACGAAAGAGAATGTGATCATTCGATTCATTTGTATTGTCACAGAAAGTGCAACCAGCAGGTACAACGACATGCGACCTCTGTAGTATGGTTTTAGTCGGGAGACCATCCCTGGAGATTTTCCATAGAAAGTGTCGCACCTTAGGGGGGACATCGAGACTCCAGATCCAAGCGCAATCGAAATCTGGCGACCCGGTGTGTGCAGATATGAAGGAGTGTGCAGAGGCTGTTGAGAACCATCCATTTTTACTGGGCCCCCAATACAGACGGTCCGTGATTGGGTTACTTGGTAATGTTATACCCATGATGTGGTTAATATCATCTTGTTTCAGAATGTTTTGTAATGAATCCTTTATAAATGGTTTGTTCCACTGGCTGTTGGTGATGAAATGGGCCACCGAAACGCCCACAAGATCAACCGGTATGGGTATGAGTGTTTTGGAACTCACCGGCTTCTCAAAAGCCCAATTATGGGACCAGAAATCAATAGTTTCCCCATTTCTAACCCGCCATTGTAGACCCGGGAGGAACTGAGGCCTGATGGACATAAGGCGGGACCATTGCCACGAGGTATTACCTTTTTTGTTATAACTGGAAAGGTTCTGGCCTTTAAGATATTTTTGCGAGATGACACGAACCCAGATGTTGTCTGGTTCAGAAATTATTTTCCAAAGAAGCTTCATCTGGAGAGCTATATTCATAGACTTCGCCTTATGAATCCCCAAACCACCTTTCATAGTGTCCGAACAGATTTTGTCCCAGCTAATCAGCAGTGGAGCTTTAGAGGTTTTGTTCCAAAAGAATTGTCTATACACTTTGTCAAGTTCATGAAGAACATGAGAGGGTAGCAGGAAAGCTTGCATAAGAAAAATCGGTTTGGCACTCAGATTTGCTTTGATAAGCACCCGTCTCCCTTCGGCAGAAAGATTTGAAGCTTTCCATTTTGTGAGTTGATTTTTGGTCTTGAGAACCACATCAACGAATGTGTCCTTATTGGTCCTGCCGTTAACGATAGGGCAACCTAAATATTTGTCAAAATTGTTAGCCTGGGGAATGCCAAGTGCTGCAATAGTAGACGCTATGGCGGTAGCAGTCGTGTTAGGAGACGCTTGGAAGCTGGATTTGTGCAGGTTCACCTTTTGTCCCGAAATTAAACAGTATCTGTCTAAGATAGACAGTACAGAAGTACATGCCGAGTGGGAGGCTTTGCAGAAAATAAGAATATCATCAGCAAACGCTAGGAAGGGAACCTTGATACCCGGACGACCGAAAGAGATACCCAGGTCCTTACTAGCAAGCCCTTTGTTATGCAGTGTACGTGCTAATACCTCAGAGGCTAGGATAAAGAGAAAAGGGGAGAGGGGATCTCATTGTCTTAAACCTCTGGTGGGTTTAAATACTGTGGTTGGTTCATCATTAACGAGGACCGAGTAGGATACAGTCGAAACACATTCTTTTATTCTGTTAATAAAGAGGTCATTGAAACCATACTTAGATAAAACTTGGAACAGAAAGGCCCATTCGATGCGATCGTATGCCTTTTCCATATCTAACTTAAGAACAACCATGCCCATTTTTCCGCTCTTCATCCGAAACGAATGCAAGGCCTCGTGAGCAATCAGAATGTTGTCCTGGATAGATCTCCCTTTGGTGAAAGCTCCCTGGAGGGGGTGTATAAGTTTGTCAAAAATCTTGGTTAACCGTGCTGAAATAACTTTAGCTATGATTTTGTAAATTGTAGAGCATAAACTGATAGGTCTGTAGTGGTTTACTACAGTCGGGTCATCGCATTTCGGTAGAAGCGTAATGAAAGTATGGTTTGTCTGACGCAGTGACCTGCCACTGGTGAAGAAAGCTTTGACGGCTTTTATTACAGAGGGCCCAACTGTAGGCTAGAACTTTTGGTAGAAACCAACTGGGAAGCCATCAGGCCCCGGAGCCTTCTCCGGGCTCATAGAAAATACAGCCGCTTTAATCTCATTGTTTGTAACAGGAGCCGAGAGCATGTCGTTATCTGATTGTGAAACTAATGATGGGATGACCGCTAGGTCTGGAGATAGATCCGAAACAGGGGTCGAAGAGGCTCTGAAACGAGCTTTAAAGTCGCGGACAAATTCCTGTTGGATTGTGTGGAAATCTGCTGTGGATTCTCCACCGGGAAGTAGGATAGATTTGATCATTTTCCTGCCTCTTTTTGCAGTAGCGATCTTATGGAAGTAGCCTGAATTGGAGTCATTAAGTTTGGTATGTTTAACTTTAGCCCGCTGGCTCCAATAGCGACGGTGAAAGTCGAGCATTCATTCTCTTTTGTTGAGTAATTGTTTTAGGATTTGAACATCCTGGCTTTTATAATTTGAGATAAGAGATGTCTGTAAACTAAGGAGCTTTTGATCCGTTACTAGAATTTGGTTATGAATATTGCGAACTGTATTCTTATGCCAGGTTTTGGATAGTTTTTTAAGAACTTTTGCCTTCTGAAGCAATTTAAACATCAAAGAACCTTGTGGGTTTGCTCTCCAAGCTTGCGAGACTAAGTTTTTGTAATCGGCCCTTGATGCCCAAGCCAATTCGAACTTAAATGGTCTATTCTTAGACGGAATGTTGTGACGAAAATCTGTGGAGATCGGAGCATGGTCAGATCTAGTAAAGGGATGGATCTGTGTACGAAGTGAGTCAAAAATGGTAAGCATGTCCGTGTGGATTAGAAGGCGATCAAGTTTTTCCAAACAAATGACCACATCTTTCGATTTCCGTTGCCAAGTAAACTGACCCCCGCTAGATGGTACTTCTAGTAGAGATAGTCTGTTCTTCAAATCTAGTAAGCGCGTGAAACGCGACGTCGAAGGATAGACTCCACCAAGCTTATCAGTTGGGGAAGCTATTTCGTTAAGGTCTCCCATGATGCAGAAGGGAATAACAAGTGATTGTATATAAAGGGAGATTGTATCCCAGAAGGGTGATTTGTGACGCTCATCCGGTGGGGCATAGACCACAAGAACCGCGAAACACCGCTTTGTAACGTAGTCTGAGTAGTTAAAGTGAATAAATCGGGGGTGAACTGAAATAAGTTCAATGGATCCTTGTGAGGCAGGAATATCTTTCCACAGAAGACAGATTCCCCCAGAAAACCCAATAGCCGGGTCAAAAGCAACATTCGAGAAACCACATTTACGGAGTGTGCTTTCGGAAGGAACCTTATCAGTCTTAGTTTCTAAAAGATCTAGAACGTTGATATTATTATTTTGACAGAAGATATCTACATTTGTCCAGAAATTACGGCTCCGGATGCCGAGTGAGTTCCAGGTGCATATATTCATAAAAACCTTTTTGGGCGAACAGTTTGTACTAATGATTTGGGCTGTCTTTGGCCGCAGCTCGTGGTTGGAGCAAGATGGTCCTGTGGGACCCTTAGGGATGAGTTGTTTAAAATGAGGGGGGGGGGGGGGGGACTCCCAGGATCTGTCGACCTGTCAGTGTCCGACTTAATTAAACGAGTTTCGTAATCGAGATTACGGCTCACTTGAATTGTAAATAACCTCTTATGTGCCGTCGAGTGACAAGCAGCCCCTGGAGAGTAAGAATTGGGAGAGTACATAAACCTTTGTTTATAAGTCCTTTTACGGAGAACAAGGTCCCATAAAAAGAACTGAGATGTTAGTAAGTCCAAATACAACATTAAAAGAGGTAACAAAGAAGTGATTATACACTCCAAATAGCAAGCATAGCAATACAGACCATAGATTATTACAAAAATCAGCAGTGAAGATTAACTTCAAAAGGTCTAGAGACCATACAAAGAGCGTTACTTTGTAGAAAAAAATTGGTGTACATTCCAACTATGGAGGAGTTTGAAGCCAACCGAAACCAAGCAAAAACATTGGCAAAACACCATAGCTGGAAATCTGATATTTGAAGGTTGCAGGAGGCTCTCGCATAGGCCAGACTTGAAACAACAAAGACCCGAACACCCCGGGTACAACAGCTCATGGCAATAGAGAAGAAACGCGCAGAGGCAAGACCTTCAGTGGGTGTGTGAAACACCAAATCCGACAAGGTATGGGAGCACCTCAAAAACCAAGGGACTTGAGCTAAAGTATAGCAAGTCATGCTTTTTATATTGTATAGCAAATCATGCTTTTTATAATTAAGTATATAGCCGAAATCACCCGAATGCAAGTACAACTTAGGTACGTGATAGTTCGGAGAACCAAAGTGAATGTTGTGAGAATTAATAGAAATCATAGTGACCCTTAAATGAGAAAGGAAATGAGACATGAAATCTTTGTGAAGATTCACCCGGTTAGAGTAATTTGATGGAAGAGAGCCACAAAAGTAGCCACTGAGCACTAATTTGGCATGTGGGTCAACAAAGAAAGTAGCTAAGCAAACCTGCGTGAGAGGTTTAGAAGCAAATGTAAATAATACAATCAACCCATGCCGCATAAGTCGGTGGTAGCCAATTTTATGTGCAAAAATTGCGGCTTTGTGAAGGAAAATGATAGTAGTATGTTGGTAACGTACAAGATGCAAAGAAATGTAGCAGTTGACCCCAAATTTGAGATAGAAACCAAGAACGAGTAAAGTAAATTGGGAATTGTAGTCCCGAATGCATACTCTCGTATGAATTAAATAGGTCCCTTGCTGGTAAGCAATTTTGATAGTCGAGTGGAAAGAGTTAAAGGGAAGAAGACTTACCAGAACCTGAAAATGAGAGAACCCAGCTGCTGCCTTCACCACAGCATTCGAAAGGCAGAAAACAAGCGCCAAATGACCCCAAATAAGGGATACAAAGGGAAGCCATGACAATAGAATTGTTTGTAAACTCATAAGGATTATCTTCAAATAGAAATCTCGGCTGGGATGCATCAAGGGCGAAGAGTTGTAGATAAACAAATTCTTAGTATAAGTCAAGAACACAACAGAAAGTATATTACTAAGCCCAAACAGTTTAGAAATATATGTAGAAACGGATAGTCGAATCCAAACAAGTGTACAAGGTTTATACATGTGTGTGTTACACAATCCGAGTCTCAGGGTCACCGAGAAAATTACTTTGCCGCTATTAATGATGCTGTTAAGCCGAATTAAGTGAAAGCAAACCTGTAGTTGTTTAGTACCCTTCGAAGAAAGATAGTAGCAAGGCGTATCCTTTAGTGGCCACAACAGTGGGGAGACTCTGCCCAGGTCAAGCAAGTTCAAGACACCAAATAACGCTAAAATCATCGACCCCGCTGTAGCAGACTGTATATAGAAGCGGATGTAGACCAAATTAAAATCCATACCAACATCGTAAATGGAGTAATCGTTTGAATCTTCGGTATTGAAGCTATGGGGAGGGTTACTCCCAAGTATTATAAGCATCTTGGAGATGAAATGGATATGCTTGTAAGCACGCAAGATAGGTAAAGTAGTTGTGTAAAGTAGTGGTCCACATACCAGTCCGCCACACACACGACAGAGAGTAGTGCGGGAAGACAATGCTGGACGCCAATTCGAAGGACCTCCTAAGCAGCCTAGCCGGCAGCTCGACGAGCACCATGAGTAACTCAGATCGGATGCCGTCGGCGAAGCCAAGGCATCAGATCGGAAGGTGTCGGCGAAGCCAAGGCATGAACAACACACAGCTTGGCTAGAAGCAAAAAACGATGCCGGGTTGGGCAGAATAGGGGTAGAATCAACAGAAATTTCACAGAAAAGATTATAATCACGCGGGTGGTGAATCCAAATCAATGATAATTCATGAAAAATATGGCCTTCAAACCATAGCATCCAGGAAAATACAGGGGTAATTAACCCTAAGTGAGCGAAATGCACCTTGTGGAGGGGGGTATGGAGTATTGAGTGGGAATACCACCATTTGAAACACGGAGCGGCCGACAAGACCACCCATTCGAAGAGCCAGCCCTTCCACCGCCCGAAATTGAACCCACCGCTGACAACCAAGGCCTGCCCGATCCTCATCGATGAGAACAAAACTGAAGCGCCAACACAAAGGACGCACTCATACATAGTACAATCAATTGGAATCGAAACCAATTGAGATTGAGATCTTCTCTTTTTTGGGGGAGAATTGAGATTGGGATCTTGAATGAGACAGCAAAAGGAGGGAGCTACCTCCTTTGGAATCCAAAGTTGCTTTGTGAAGATGGGGAACTGCGGGCTTGGTCTGAAGCACGGGTGGGTGGATTTAGGGCTGGGCGGCGGACGGCGATGTGTGCGAGGAGGAAGAGAGAGCGCGTGAAGCGCGTACATTTTTTAGGGTTTGAGTTTTTTCAAAGTGGGACTATTTGGATTTGCTTCTGTATTGAAGCTTTATATTAATATACTAGTAAAAAATATATTGGATTTTTTTTTTCAAAATATTCACTAAAAATAAATAATTACAAAAATATTCACACTTTTAAACTATTTACAAAAATATTCATTTTTGTCAGACTGGACAGAAAAACGCGGTCTCAGGCCGCGTTTTATTCGTAAGGTTAAAATCTGAAATTGGGTGAAAAGAGTGAAAAAAAAGCTAAACAAAAGACGCGGTCTCAGACCGCGTCTCTTGATTTTTTTTTTTTTTATTTCCAGAAAAATTGAAACGGGGAAGAAGCCCGGAGGGAGGCAGAGGAGAGAGGAAGGGGAGGAGGGAGGGAGAGGAAAGGGTTGGAGGGAGGCGGAGGAGAGAGGCGGCCGACGGAGGGAGACAGAGGAAAGGGTCGAAGGGAGGCGGAGGAGAGAGGCGGCCGGCGGAGGGAGAGAGAGGAAAGGGTCGAAGGGAGGCGGAGGAGAGAGGCGGCCGACGGAGGGAGACAGAGGCGGAGGAGAGAGGAGGGATCCAGGCTCGGGAAAGGAAGCCATAGAGGAGGCGATGGCGGCTATGGGAGCCCCCATTTCGGATCCAAGCGTCTCCGGCTCTCTCCACCAGATCTCCGCCGAGGCGAGGCGATGGCGGCCATGGGAGGGTCCAGGCTCGGGAAAGGAAGCCATAGAGGAGGCAAGGTGATGGCGGCCATGGGAGCCCCGTTTCGGATCCAGGCACCTCTGGCTCTCTCCACCAGATCTCCTCCGGCCTCTCCCGCCCCAGATCTCCGCCGGTCGCCTCTCTCCCCCAGATCTCCGCCTGCCGCCTCCCTCCGGCCCTTTCCTCTCTCTCCCTCCTCCCCTTCCTCTCTCCTCCGCCTCCCACCGGCCCTTTCCTCTCCCTCCCTCCTCCCCTTCCTCTCTCCTCCGCCTCCCTCCGGGCTTCTTCCCCGTTTCAATTTTTCTGGAAAAAAAAATAAAAAAATCAAGAGACGCGGTCTGAGACCGCGTCTTTTGTTTAGCTTTTTTTCACCGCTTTTCACCCAATTTCAGATTTTGACCTTACGAATAAAACACGGTCTCAGACCGCGTTTTTCTGTCCAGTCTGACAAAAATGAATATTTTCGTAAATAGTTTGAAAGTGTGAATATTTTTGTAATTATTTATTTTTAGTGAATATTTTGAAAAAAAATTCAATATATTGGGCCCCCAAAATATCCGGGCCTTGTGCAAGAAGACTGAACCGCCCCTCCAGTCCTCCACCGGGCCTGTTGGTAGGATTGAGCGATCGGGTTGGCATTGATGTGCTTGTCAGCTTGTGGATCTCTTTTATCAAAACTTTTTTTTTTGGTTAAATCTGTTTATCAAAACTAATTCATCCAATTGATGCTATGTTTGAGACCTTTGGTCCTTATTTATCTTTCATGTTGGCACATATGCTTAATTTGAAGCCTATTGAGATGACATCCAGGCTTAGGTTACGGTAGCTAGTTCAAATTTGGGTCGCCTAACTAAAACATTTGACCATCTTTTATATTTATATATATATTTATATATATATATATATATATATATATATATATATAGAGAGAGAGAGAGAGAGAGAGAGAGAGAGAGAGAGAGAGAGAGAGAGAGAGAGAGAGAGAGAGAGAGAGAGAGAGAGAGAGAGAGAATGGGTAACTTGTGCACAAGGCTTAGGATGTGCATTGTGCACACATTATTATTCGGTGAAATGTGAAACATTATTCAGTGAAATTTGAAGCATTATTCGGTGAAATGTGAGTATTGTTTAGGGGAATGTGAAACATTATTTGGTGAAATTTGAGGCATTTCATATAAATTGTAACTATTGTTTAGGGAATTGAAGTTTCTTTTATTTGAAATGGATAAATAAAAAAACTAAACATTATTCGGTAGAATGTTATAAATTATTCAGTGGAATTGGGACGTTTTCATCTGAACTAACGGAAAAAAACATAACAGTGTTCAGTAGAATGTTTCACATTTCACCGAATAATGCTTAAAATTTCACCGAATAATGTTTCACAATTCACCGAATAATATTTGTGCACAATGCACACCCTAAGGGGTGTGCACACCCGAGCCACACCCTATATATATATAGAGTATGGATCTTTTGTTCACAACCCTTACGGTGTACCTTGTACACAAATCTGGATCGTTGATAAAAAGAAAATAAAAGGTCAAGATTACACCACGTCATAGGGTGATTTTAAAAAAAAAGTGAAAAAAAAAGCCCCAACCTCACCCGATGCTTGGGTAAAGCGCGTGTAAAACCATTCAATAAAACCCTACCACTTTTTGGCCTGTGCAACACAGAGGGGAGAGGCGGCGAGCATTTCAATCGGAGAGGCGAGGGCGAATCTAGTTGTTGGGCGGAGCGACGTTCGGCGGGGATCGACGACGGCGAAGCCTTTTGATCAGGTATGCTCGGATCCCGTGCTTTTTTCAGGGTGGTGCTAGGCGGTGCAAGGCGAAGGGCTCAATCCTCATGAATTAGGGGATCAGTCTTCAGGGCGGTGCGAGGCGGTGCAAGGCGAGAGATTGTCGTCGCACCAGACACTACTATGCTTTCTCCAAATGGAAGGTAAAATAGAAACCCTCAATTGAATCTCTCCATGAACAAATCGCGCCTCCTTTGATTTTGAATTTCTCAAATCCGAATTTGAGCAGATCCTGATCGGGACATCGGATTGGGAGGACCACTGGCTCATCAAATCCGAATTTGAGCAGATCCTCTGCAGTTCGTCTTCTTCTTCCATCGACTGGCCACAGAGGGAAAGGCGAGGCCGTCGGTCAATATGGATTCGTCCGGCAGCGAAGAGTGGTTGTTCCCGGCGAATCAAGGGCAAGGCAAGGCGGATTCGGACTCGCCACCAGATCTCTGGAGTCCCTCACGATTAGATTTCGCACTGGGGGAGGCGGCGAAGGGTCAATGTGGCTCCGAGGGCTCCAATGGTGGTTGTGGGTTCGATGGCATCGACAGTGCTCCCTTCTTTCAAGTTCGAGTGGTGACGCTTCCGCTTGAACTCAGTAAATGGGGAAATAGAAATTTGAAGAATTATTCGGTGGGATAAACTACAATATAGAATTATTCGGTGGGATATGGAATATTATTCGGTGATATTAAATAATTATTCATAGACATCAAAAGTATTTTTTTTAAATTGTGATTTCTGAAATATGAAACATTATTCGGTGAATTGTGAAGCATTATTCGGTGAAATATGAAATATTATTAAAAAAACAAAATATTATTCGGTAGCTCTGGGCAAATTATTCACTAGAATTGATGAATTTTCATCTGAACGGGAGAGAAAAAAAAAACATTATTCGGTAGAACGTGAAATATTTTTCGGTTAAATTGATTAATAACATTATTCAGTAGAATGTGAAATATTATTCTATTAAATTGATGAATTTTACAAATAAAAATAACATTATTCGGTGAAATTATCAAATATTTAAAATAAACTAAATCAGGTGGTTCCACAAATGAACAAATATTAGATATATATTTTTTTAAAAAGAGCCGGCCACAAAAAAAAATAAAAAAAATACAGCGGACCAAAACATATATAAAAAAAAAGAGGAGGTGGGTTCACGCACTTTCAAGAGTGGGTTGAATTCCTTTTCTACGTGGACCCCACAAAAAATTAAACAAAATTAAAAAAAATTCCTTTTTATCTTGGCCTTCCATCCTCTATCGATCAACGATCCAGATTTGTGTATAAGGTACACCAAAAGGCTTGTGAACACCGGAACCATATATATATATATATATATATATATATATATATATATATATATATATATATATATATATATATATATATATATATATATATATATATATATATATAGGGTGAGGTTAAAGTGAAAAAGAGGCTTAAGATGAAAATTTATCTTAAAGTGAAAATGGGGTAAACTACACGCATTCGAACCAGGCAAACAACGTCTTCTCTCTCGGCCTCCCGCTGTCGCGCACCCACCCCACGTCGAGCCACCTCCGGCCACCCAGCGCTAGCCGCGCTCGAGCCCACCCCTGGGCGCACCCGCCGAGACTGGACTTGGCTTGGTTCGAGCCCAGTTGCACCATCACCGAACCTTCCCCGCCTTGTTCGAGCCACCACTGTCTCGGCCTCCCACGCCACCCACGAGCCACCTCCGGCCACCAGCCACCACCTGCTCGAACCCCCTCCCTCAGCCGCACCCCCCCGAGACCGGAACCCACATGGTTCGAGCCCAGCCGAGCCTACACCGAGCCATCTTCCCCAACAACGCTAATCGGTGCTTTTGGCTCAAAATACCTTCGAAATCCCGATTTTGCTCCTTGTTTCCACTCGAATTTGGTATGATTTCTAACCCTAAACTTGTTTATTACAATTATTTAGATTGTTTGAATGATTTAGGTTGAGATTGAAAATCTAGGGTTTGATTTAGAGCGGAATTTGGGGCTTTTTGCCAAAAGCCAAATTGATTGCAATTGATGATGTGGTTGTGTTGTTGGGTTGATTTTGAGCTAATTTCATGTTCATATCATTGTCAAATTGTTTATAGATCATTAGCTAATTGGATTTTAGAATTTTATTGCGATATGTTTTATAATTTGGGGCTTTTTGCCAAAAGCCAAATTGATTGAAATTGATGATATGGTTGTGTTGTTGGGTTGATTTTGAGCTAATTTCATGTTCATATCATTGTCAAATTGTGTATGGATCATGAGCTAATTGAATTTTAGAATTTTATATTGCGATATGTTTTAGAATTTGGGGCTTTTTGTCAAAAGCAAAATTGACTGAAATTGATGTTCTGGTTGTGTTGTTGGGTTGATTTGGAGCTAATTTCATGTTCATAGCATTGTCAAATTGTTTATGGATCATGATCTAATTGGATTTTAGAATTTTATTGCGATATATTTTAGAATTTGGGGTTTTTTTGCCAACATCCAAATTGATTGAAATTGATTATATGGCTGTGATGTTGGGTTGATTTGGAGCTAATTTCATGTTCATAGCATTGTCAAATTGGTTGTGAATCATGAGCTAATTGGATTTTAGAATTTTATTGCGATATGCTTTAGGTCGATTAGGTTCTTCTATTTTAGCATGAAAATCATAATTTAGCCTATTAGCTCAATTGGTAGAGCAATGTGCGTTTGCACAAAGATGTGGGTTCAAATCCCAGATAGGTTACATAATAGACAAGAGCGCAACAATCGCAAATTGTTAATCATACACATTATAATCTTAGTTATGCACAATTGTATACTACTTTTGCACAATCCTATCTTACTTCTGCACAATTGTATTATTAGATATGCACAGCATAATGTTACATTTGCAAAACATAGTGTTATATTTGCACAACTTAAAATTATATTTTGCACAATATAATGTTATATTCGCACAACATAATATTATATGTGCACAACGTAACATTATATTATTAGATATGCACAACATAATGTTACATTTGCAAAACATAGTGTTATATTTGCACACCTTAAAGTTATATTTGCACAATATAATGTTATATTCGCACAACATAATATTATATGTGCACAACGTAACATTATATTATTAGATATGCACAATATAATGTTACATTTGCAAAACATAGTGTTATATTTGCACAACTTAAAGTTATATTTGCACATTATAATGTTATATATGCATTATATCATCTTATTTGTGCACATTATCATTTTGTTATTGCACTTTATAATCTTATTCATGAACGGGAATACAAAAAAAACCATAAATAGCTTATGCGGGATTTTGAACTCGAACGTTTGTGCAGGGGGACATCACTATACCATTTTTTGAGCTAATAGGCTTTTAATGACACATGTTGCATTAAAGTACAAAACTGTCATAAAATAGCGGTCCATAAAGAAAATTTTTGGTATGACACATTATGAAAATGCACATTTATTAATAATAACATTTATTGTATTATTTGTTCACTTTATATTTTGTAATCTCATCTTTTTCCCTTTTTAAAATAAAGAGAAAAACTGTGATGTAACATTCTTGTCGTATTTTTTTAATATTATAGTTGCACCTAACAATATTATTTCAAATAAAAATTACGGGCTAAAATCTGTAATTTTCATAATTGAAATAAGGGCAATATTCGTATGAATGGAAAGTTTTGGGGAGGCGTGTGAAATTTACCCCATAATTAGGGTCATTTAACCATTTTTCCCATTTACTCATAAAATTAGGTCCATTTACACCAAAATTAGGCCCATTCATTCATCACTCATTTAATTAGGCCTATTAACCTTTAAATTAGGCCCATTTACATTCAAATTAGACTATTTTCACTCTAAGAAGGATTTTCATCTTAAGCCCCATTTTCATTTGAACCTTTAATATATATATATTGCTTAAACATCTTATTTAGTCCTTAGACTATACATTTATTTATCTCCTAGGGGTGGTCGGCCTATCTAGTTAGAATTAAGGTTTCTAGAGTCTATATAGTTATAGCATTGTAATTTCATTGGAAAATTCAAGATAATTGAAAACAATGAGGAACCTTTGACTAAAGTTGTTCGATCTCAATCCCAAACTATTATGTATTAAGTGTTCTTGTGATCAAGTTCTCAAACCCTAGTTCAATCGGCACCACAATCATCAATTCCCAAACCCTTATCCAACATCGAACCATATATATAAACACACACACAAACCCTTCCGCTCTCACTCCTGCTCGTGTGTGCGCGCACTCGTCGAGCACCCTCGACGCATGTGTTCCGGCCTGTTCGTCGCTCGGGCAAACCCTACTGCAAGCACCACTAACCCTAGTTGTTCCAAGCTCTTTGGTTTGGCAAAATATATGCCTCTAAAGCCGAAACAAATACAAGATTGGGCCTAAATCAAGACCTAGTGCTTCGATATCGATAAGGTCCGGCTCATCACATAAAAGCTGTATCAAAGCACTTAGAACACAATAAGACCTTGCCTATTGACACACGATAGCTCAACCTTATTGTGATCGAAGCACTAGGTCTTTGCCATCCAATCCCACATATCATATTCAGTTTGCTAAATCGGTCTTCTATATCTATTAATTAACATAAACCCAGTTCAGTTACTTGTTTAATTTACATATAAAATCTATTCATAAACTGACAATATATATATTCATTGAAAGAGGGAGGAGATGATCAAGTCAAAAAAAAAAAGGTCCTATCATATCCCTAGCTAGTAGTGTACGTTGATGATGCAAGTTCAATTTAGAATTGAACATTGTGGGTTGCACCACTTAATTACGCAAGATGGCCGCCTGATTGTGATCGAACAACGAGATCCGAACCTTGATTGTCCGATTTTGCTTCAGAAGGGTGGGAAGGGGTTCTGTGAGGAATACATCATTTGCACATCAGCTGTTGTGGTTTGACAAGTATTATCGCCGCCCATCATGTTCCTGCAGCACATAATTTTGATATATATTAGATCAAGATCAATGTTCTACCTACAATGATCTTCCGAATTACGCGTGCACACACGCTAGATTGATTTGTTTTTCAAGCTAGCTAGAGCTTACTCTCTCGGACGAGATGCCCAAAGGTGACTTAACGCACGCAACCGGTTGTAGTATTCTCCCATTACTAGGAAACACCTTGCTACTTGTCGAACTGTCAATATTCGGCACAAATGGTGTAGGGTTTGCTGTCTCAGATAATCAGCCTACAATCAAAACATATGTTAAATGCATAGTAATTACAAGCAACATGACTAAAACCATTTCGAAATAGTTCAGTCGGAAACGACTTGCGGGTAGTACCAAAGGTCCTTGTTCAAATCCCTAATGTCCGTTCTCTATTTACCAAAATCAAGAAGCAACAGGACTAACTTTAATGAATTTGTACATGTTTCAATTAACATGTGGATCTAGTTAAGACTCAACCACTCATGACTTATTGAATGTGTCGTTATCAGCGCGATGGAATTAGGGATGTAGACTGAACAAAGGATTCAAACACGATCTTGATCAAGTTGTGTACACTGTCAATTTCTATCCTTAGTATTTGGATTTCTCCCTTGTCATTTCATGAATTTTGTATCTATGGCATATTTGTTGTGTCATATATATATATATATATAGTATAATATAATATAATCACCAATAATTTGACAGTTATAGCCACTTATCACTTTCAACAACCTAACCCTTGACACAGACAGAGATATATTTTGCCCAATTAGAGGTTGGTTATAGAATCTCTAGCTTTTCGGATTTTCTTCACTACACCAAAGTGTTTTATGTGCATTTTCACCTTGCAGAATCAACGAGTATATATATCACTATCCAAGCGGCGTTTTCATTGACTGAAAGACTGGTTATTAGATTGAGATATTCAACCATGGGAAATTAATCTGAATTCAGACAATTCCTCATTTTAGTGGCATCAGTCAAGTCACCTGTTTTAGTCTTATAGATCAGACAGATTGGAATAAATGTGGGATAAGAGTATATAATTGAGTTACCTGTCGAACAAAGCCTTCAAGGTTGGAGAGGTTGTTAAGAGCAACGGCCATCTGGTGCATGCCATCAACCGCGCTGATTCCAGCAATAGTGTCGACGAGTGACTGCTGAAGCTGATCCAAGCCTTGAGTGAGGGCGTCTTCTGCCTGTTGCGACGACTGCTGGAGGCTGTATAGCCCCATGAACTGCTGCTCCGTGAATGTGTCTAGCTGTGCTATCAGCATCTACAACAGCAACAACAACAACATAAAGGGATATCAACTTAAACCAAATTAAACACATTAAATGCAGATGGTGAATGGTGATCATATATGTTGAAATCAAAGTTATATTCACTTCCTCATCGATCTGTAACAGATATGGGAAGTGGTCGTCTTGGGTTAAACTAGCCTGATCAGCTTGGTCAAGATAAGCAGGAGGAAAGTCGTGTGTGGGCTCCCGTACAGAAGATATATACAAACAACGCATAAACCTCCAAACTTATATGTTATTCAACACGTACATTTCAATATTTTCAACCTGGGACAATTCATTCCAACATGCCCTAGCCTTCAAGTGCAACGGCTTTAGCCAATAAGTTGCAATTGCCACATCCGCTTAATTAAATGAGAACCAGTGGTCACGACATGTCACTACACCAGCAACTCCATTAATCCGAAAGCTCAGACTAAAACTAGCTGAACCCGACTCTGATACCATGTTAATTAAAATCGGCTGGGTCTGTGTGGTCAAGACAAACTGGAGGAAAGTCGTATACGGGTCCATCTCAAAACCAATAAGAATAGTAGTTAATCAAGCTTATATGTTATTCAAGACAACCCATATTCAAACCCAAAATGTGGGAGTCTTAATTGACCAAGGTTAACTTATACGGAGTATATCATACTAATCAGATCAAATGACCAGTAGTTAGCCGATAGGTCATAGAGGCTCAATTTCCACAATTAATAAAGTCTTTGACCTAACCATCATATCTTTAATTTCTACTTCTAGAATATTTTTCTTAACGAAAAAAATTGGTAGGAAAAAAAGTCTTTCTTCTCATTTTCGGCAACTATATATGAATTGGAACTCAAAACACATGCATCTATAGGATTGACATATTTCCGAAAAGGCCTTGATTTTGGATGTGAAAGAACAAACGCCACAGAATCTTCCACATAGATCGATATAATGCATTGACACACTTGATTTTGAATGTGTAGATCGATCGAGGGGCCGGGGTTGAAAGGGAGTGGAAACGAACCTTAATGAGGTCAGAGGGGCGAAACCCGCCCATCCAAAGGAAGCAGCGTTCAGCCGGGGAAGCCCACAGTCCGGTGATCAGATGGAAGACGTCTGACTTGGCGGCTACGCTCTTCAACTGGAAGATCTGGTCATAATGCCTGACATAGCCATCGACGAGCACCTGAAAATCTGCGTCGGATAGATGGGATTGCATCCGGGCTCGTAGCTCCGATAGGTGCCTTTGGTCGTCCTCTAACCATCTTGCATATTCCATGTCAAATATGGCACCTCCTACTCAACATGAATTAACAAATTCATTATTCTACCTATTGCCTATCAATTAAAAAAGATTAAAAAAATCCAGATAAGATTTTTAAAAAATTGGTGTTTGATGCTTAGAAACATAAACTATACAATTGAAGAAAACTCTCTTTTCTTATTATATATCCATAAAGACTTTGATTAATTGGGTATTTGTCTATCAAAACTTCAAACTTGTTTATATATATATTCATCAAATCATTCAAATTTTGTTGATTGTCTATGATATATTTAATCTAATATTATTGAATGAAAATGCAATTATATATAATTTCATTAATTTTCAACTAATTATAAAAATGATCAATTTATAGTTATTGGATAGAAAAGATGATTAAATTTTTTAATATAAAATTTAAACTTCACAATAATTTTAATTATATTTTTTATCCAATGATTTTATTTTGAAAGTAAAGTTTCATGTATAATTCAAAATAATTAAGTTATTAATTAAAATGACAATAAACCATATTAAATGAGGAAAATATATATTTTATCTGTGTAAAATCGCATCAGATTAAAAACTTGCTCGATTTGGGAAAATTTGTTATAATTTTCACATTCAATAGTATAAGTTAAATATATTATGAACAATAAAACAAAAGATAAATGATTAGATGGATATATTACCAATTTTAAGGTTTTAAGATTAGACTATTAAAAATGACATAATGAACTATTTAATATTTATACAAGGCTGTAGAAAAAAGAATAAAAACATAGTATTGTTTTTTTTGGTAATTTTGTTAGACTAATTCAAATTCCTTACAAAAAGTCAACTACAAAATATAACGCACATTAACAAATATAAAAAAAATATATTGTCATGCTAAACAAAGGTTTAATATATGTCGACATATATAATTGTTGTGCATTTGACCCGTTGTATTTAAATCAAGAATACCATCATTTGATAAAATATAATTAGAGGAAGGATAATATTTTTTTCCGCTACATGTTCATTGAAATGCAGTATTAAACAATTGAAATAGTTTAGGTGAAATCTCTTGTTGTTCACCAACCCCAAACTAAAAATCACAATAATAAAATACCATGTGCCATTAGGAAATTGACACTATTTGTAAATTAAAACATTGAGATAATTTTATTTTGTGGTCCTATTAACATAACTTTTCCAAAAACCTACTTGATTTGACCTGATTAATTATAACCGAAAATGTTTTCTTTAAGTACTATTACCTCCAATCCAAAATAATGTCGTTTGACTTTTTAAGACGTATTTTAAGGAGCTAAAAACTATACTCCCTCCGTTCAACAAAACTTGACGTTTTACTATTCATGCACGCTTTTTTAGGAGCTAAAAACTATATAAAATGTCGACTTTTTAAATAATTTTTTTTTAACAATTTCGTAGTTATTATTAATAAGTAAAAACTTGTTAAAAAAAAATTTAAAAATGAATATTTTATATAATTTTTATCATTCTAAAAAAGCGTGCGTGAATAGTAAACGACAAGTTTTGTTGAACGGATGGAGTATAATATATTAACTTTTTTTTTTACAATTACTTACTGCATTACCAACAAATATTAAATTGTAAAAAAATAATTTTAAAAAAGTTAATATTTTATATAGTTTTTACCTTCTTAAAATACGTATTGAAAAGTCAAACGACATGTATTTTGGATCGAAGATCTTATTCAATTTGGGAACAACGGCTATAAACTAACCCAAGCTAATGAAAACTTTGTACTCACGATCAAAATCCGGCAAATACATGAATTTGCAAATACATGTATTGATGTGAATCTATGGATATTTTTTTTGGCTAAACTTTTCATCGGCTTATTATATGTTAAATTAAACCGTTGATAAACTAGCTAGTAATGTGTTTGTTGGTGACCTTAGCGGAAAGGGTACCTGATAAAATATTTGAAATGAATAGTTTGGGATACGGTGTAGGGTTGAAAATTCACTTCCAAAATATTAATTAAAATATAATCTTATCTTTACTTCATTTAAAATTATATAATATTAAAACAAGAGGCTGTGAAAGGGTTATGTCTTATATCAAAAAAATGCATTTTTAAAAAAAAAAGCAGTTTAAATACTCCATTAAATTAAGGAATGAGAATATAAAAAAAATACCGGAACTAATGTTTGTAGCTGCACCACCCGCTCCATCCAGCAATAATAGTCCCTATTAAGGCATCGATCATAAACAAATAAATTTGATGTTCAATTAACAGAAATCAAATTTTGCAAGTCGAATTTGATACAAAATGATCGAAGATGTAGGATCGGAGCAATTGAATGAATGAAGGACCTGAGCGCGAGCCCGCTGAAGATCTTGCTCCAGCTGAGCAAGTCTTATCCTGCTTGTTTCTAGCTGCTGTACATACGCCTGCATATCCCAAAATTTCCTCTTTTTCAATTCATGTGCATACTCATTAAATAAGAACTTGGATAATAAATTAATTAATTATTGGTACAAATTAACTAATTACATACAGTACCTTCTTTCTGATTCGACATTTTCTTGCAGCTTCCCTATTTTGTGCCAAACGCCTCAGTACCTAAAATTCATGCAAAAAGTAAGAGATCATGAATTCGATCAGTGGCTAGCTAAAATGGTGCAGATACATATGTATATTTGTATATAGTACCTTGGAATCAATCACTTTATCTGATCCACCTCCGGTTTGCCTCTGCCAAGAAAAATTCGTTAAAAAACAAAAAAAGTTGATCGAAGGTGAAAGAGGGGAAAAACAAGCTGGTAAATCATGTGCTGGAGTTGTTGGGATCTGTGTCCGGCCTTAATTAGGTTTTGATCGAATCAATTCAATGAATGAATGAATGGATGGGATCAATCATATAATTAATTAATTAATAAGAGGAAGAAAAAGAAGAACCTTTGGAAGAGGTTGTTTGGAGGTGGTTGCAGCAGCAGCAGCAGTAGCAGCTGGTTGATTGGGGGATGGATCTGCACTCGAGATGTCACTTGCCGCCATACAGTACTTATCTTCTTGTTGTTGATTCATTAGTAATGAATCATGTAAGTACTGGGGGGTGCTGCCTTTGCACTACTGTAGATTCAGCCTCCCTCCCTCTGGCTATATAATAGGTGTTCAACTGTTGAAGCTGATCCTGAATCACGACTGTATGTACGTAGCTCCCTCGCTGCCTTTGAAGTCGCCTCCTCGCCTGCAGAAACTTCAATTCTCACCCACGAAAATCAAGAGAGTGGACGTTTCAGAGGAACCATTTTTCACAACTCAACCTCCAGAAGCTCCACGAGTATACTACTAGTCTACTATACTAAATACAAAAATAAAATAAAATAAATTTGATTTTTAAAAAGAATAATACAGTAAAATTAAAGAAACGAAAAAGGAAGCAGGAAACGGTCAAAGAGAGAGCTGGAAACGGTCAAATTAAGAGAGAGAGAGGGGAAAGTACTACTGTGGTGGCTTTTTGGAACGTGATTGGCCAACAAGGGAGAGTAGCTGTTTCATCTCTGTTTACTGCTGCTGCAGAGAATCAAAAAAGGAGAGGCCCCAAATCTCCAATTTTCAGAAATACCTGAAAACCCTAACAATATATATGAACAAATTAAAGCAAAAGAGTTAATTTCCTTGTTTGAACCCCCAATTCGTTTGGGAGTTGTCCTTGTTGGAATCATTTCTTTCTTCAATCGGAAATTCAATTCACAAAAGGAGGATTACATGTACAGTTTGATATGATGAGGATCCACTCTTTCAAGGTCCATATATATATATTGCTTGTCTACCACTCCATAATCAAAACCACTTCCTCCTTAATTGATTGCTGTTCAGAAAGATCAGGAAAAAGAAGAAAACCAGAATCAGTCATGTCAGATTTCTATAATATCCATCAATATATGACGTACTAGGGATGAATTTCTAATTTTAATTGGATGGAGACGAGGGATTGAGGGAATGTATATACATGAAGGGAGGTGTTGGAATGAGTCCAGAGTATATATGGTGTGTTGTGATTTCAAGGCACATGGGTAGGGATGTCAATTTCATCCGCATCCGACAGATATCCGAAATAAAGCGGATATTAAATGGATGATGGGTCGGATCGGATTCGGGTGAAAACATTCCCCACCTGTCACCTGACCAATCACCTGATCCGTCAGCCGACTTATATTATAAAATTATATTTTATATGTGAAATTTACCAATATACCCTCTAAATCGAACCCTCTCGGGGGTCGCTAGAACTACCCACGGGTCTAGTTACCCATGACCCTGCATCAACGGGTGACGAGTTAGGGTGGGTCGTTGTCGGGTGTAGGTTAGGGTCGAGGGGTTTAAACTCACTAATCCAGCAGGTCCAACCCGACTCGTCACACAATTCCACCCTCTAGAGATCATGTGTAAGCCGCCTTATTGCGTAATTTGTGAGCAAATCTGTTGCATCGAATTAAAAAAGTTCAAACAACGGAGATTAACAGTGACATTATTTGCAAGTACTAAGTGGTTATTCAGGTACATACGAATAATCATTTGTTAAATACAAATAATCACACTTGTTTATATACATATGAATATTTACATTATTATGTTTGAATAATTACTTGACATCTACTAATAATTTCACGGCTTATAAATTACATTATAACAACTACTTACACGGGATCCAACCTCCTCTACACACTAGTGTTAGGGTGGTGACTAAGGCAAATGGTATGAAATATTTCCTCTACAATATTGATGTAATTTGAAATAGTATAATAAGATTCTCATCAATTATTAAATTAAATTCCCACCAATTTTTTTTATTAAATTAAATAAAAAAATAGGTTCATAAATTTGTGTTTTCATTTAGAGGAAATTGCACAAAATAGGCCAAAAAATAGGCATATTTGCACAAATAGCCAAGAGGGCAAAAAATTGGCACAAATTAGCCTGGCCATATCTTGCAAATAAAACTTCCGGTTTTTTAGCACTGTTGGAAACCGGGTGTAGCAGGTGAGGAGAGGGATGATGTAGCAGCGGAGCGTCAGCGAAGAAGAAGAGAGGGGAGGGTGAGGCGGTGGGTGCGGGTGAGCGCCATTGGAGAACACGATTAGGGCCTGCGGATGAACGACGAATCGATCTCGTTCCAGATCGACTCCCGACTCCCGTTGATATTTCTCTCCCTCTCCCCCTCTGACGGAGCTTCTCTCCGTCTTCACCGGCCAAAAACCCTAATCGTCCGAATCCATGGTTGAGCTCCATCCTCCGCCAGTTGAACCCCTAGATTCATCATCTCCGCTCCCCGATCAACCCGTTGACTCCGGATCGGTCTTAGAGCCAGCGCCTTCGCTAGCGAGGAACCTTTCCTCCAGCAAGTTGAGCGCCAAGGCTCCGGAATTCGTCCCGGCGAGGCAGCCGACGCCTCCGCCGATGGTTATCACCCCACCCCACCGCCCCCTCCCCCGCCCCCAATCGTACATGTCTATGCGCAGCACCCGCCGTTCCATGTTGCGATTCCGCCTCAAAGTCACCTCCACCATCCTCACATCTATCACCAGCAGGGGCAACAACAGTTCCATCAGCCTCATCATGTTCAGCCTCACCAGTACCATCCCAGTCATCATCAGAAGCACCACGCTCATCCCGCTGGCGATGGGGAAGAACAGGAGTGTCACCAGGCATCTTCCCATCGCAAGGATCATGCTAATGGAGCTTCTTCGAACTGTTTGTCTGAGGAGGGGACTCGGAAAATTGTGAATCAGGCATGTCTCCCCTGCTCTATTTTGTTTGATCTCTGTTCATTAATAGAATTTGTTGATATCAATTTAAGTTTGAACTTGTGATGAATCGTACTATGCTGCTTCTTTGTTCTTTTGACGTATGAAGCTTATAAGATTTGTGAAGTAGAATGCTTATGAGATTTGTGAAGTAGAATAATATTGCTCCGAGGCATTTTTCTCTTGAATAATTAATTTCAACCGAAATAGTTTACATCTAATGTTCAGTGCTGGTATGAACCCTGTCAAATTTGCACTCTCTCTTATTCGAAGGATGCCCCTAAAATAAAAAATCAACTGAAAGTTTGTGACATGATGCGGGTGATCACTCATGAATGATCTGATTTAGATGATTCTACCTTCAGTGTTAGTTATGAGCTTTATGGGTGCTATATAGTTGAGCACTCATACCTTCAATTGATACATCTGTTTCCTTTTCTTCTTATTCTTCTACTCCTTTTTGGTAGTAAGATTTAGACTAAGTGTAACAACTTTAATACGCAGGTGGAATACTACTTCAGTGATATGGTACAAGATAATCTTCCTTATGATGTTATAGTTTCATCTATCTTTGTATCTTCTGATCTACTTGATTTGGTGTATTGAGAAGCAAATAAGGAATATTGTATTATTTTTAGGTTAGAATTAGATATACTTTTTGCAACCTTAATCTGCATATACTGTTGAATGATTCATTTTGTTCTCAGTTATTCTCCGGCACTTAAATACTACTGAAAACTTTTAAAGGGTTTTTGTTTCTTCCGATGTTAGATAATAGTTCTTCTGTTTGCTTCATAGGTTACAGTCCCTTTGCTGGAATATAAGTTATCCAAAGCTTCGTTATGGATCAATTTGGGTCTTAAGATTGATCCACCCCGCAGTTTGTTATTTTTCCAACATAGAAAGCGAGTCATTATTGCTATAGTTTTTGAGGATGAAAGCATAATTAGGATCTTGGTAAGTTTTTCCCCATACAAGTACCTTTAGCTTCTTTACTTCTTCTCTTGTTCCTGTCCTCTTGTGTATACAATGAAGGTATCTAGTATAAGCTGCATTTGGTCAAAAGAGAGGTTGTATATGTGAAGGTATTAAAAAGGCAGTGATATATAGATAAATAAGGTAGTAAACTAAGATATATGGATTAGAAGATTGATCTTGATTCTTGATCAAATGACCAATCTTCTTATTTTGATTTGATTTTTCACATGATCTCTTGAATAAATATGTGTTTCTAGGCATGACCACCTAATTTTCAGGAACTTGTTATCTTTTACTTGTCCAGCTTTGGATTATTCATTTGACATTTTCCCTTAAAATTAACATGCAGTTCCCATATCTGTGGTTGCATCTTTCAAGAAGATAAAAGCCCTTGTTAGTAGTAATTCTCAGCTTGCAGATGTGCTACGTAATTCAACAAAGCTTGTAAGTTCTGTATTCTTTTTACAGATGGCTGTCACTACATGACTTGGGTCTAAGTACAGTACATCAACATATTTTAATGAGACTTTACATTGGTAATGCATTCAATCAAGCAATATATGTGAAACTAGACTGTTTTCAGGGGATGTTTGGTTATAGTGGAACCACAGTTGAACAAAATGGACAGTTTGTTTTGTGATTTCAGTTCGATAACCCATATTTTTGTTTGACCATTGTTGTGATTGGTTATTACTATTTTTTGTAAGGGGGTCCTCTAGGATACTCCTGCCCTCGGTAGCTGATGTAAGTTCTGTTGACAGGAAAAAGTATCTGAACCGTCATCGAAGCCATCTCATTTATCATCTCAGCCAAGTAATCATCCTTATTCTGTGCCAACTGTTCCTATCGATGATGATGATGTTGTCTCTTACAAAGGTAATATCTTCTCTGGCATTTTTTACTGGTCATGTATGATGTGTTAATGAATTTTGATTTATGATGAAGGGTTTATTTTCAAACAAATAAATTTATAAGATCGAAGACATCTATTTCTCATGAAATATGAAAACTTATGCAAAAGACAATAAACCCAATGCAAAACCTATGAAAATGACTCAAATTGACATCAAAACATATGGGAAAATATAACTAAAAACATGCACATCAATTTAGCAGGCTAAAAGTATTGTTACCCGTTTATATGAAGCATTAGATGCCTAATGAACTGGACTATAATTTTTTTCAGACTTTTTCCTTTCTGTTGGATTGGGACTGGGGAGGACAGATGTGCCAGAAGCAAGCTCACGAAAAAGTATGAGGAATGAGAGGACTTTTTCTGCTACCAACAATGAGGCATTGCTATACCAGAAAATAGGTTAGTTTGGCTGTCTTTATGTCTTTCTAATTGTAGTCGATCCATCTCATCTCGGGGTATTCTTCGCACATAGCCCCATTGATAATGCATATTTTAGATAGGCATTATAGGCATTTTTAGTTTAGTTAGGTTGCATTTCTTTCATACTTTGTTGCTAAATTGCATCTTGTGATTATTTTAGAAGAGTTCGGATTCTGCGCAATTTTGTGTTTATCTCGCAGATTGAATTGGAACACATTTGGGAGATGCAATATCTCGAAGAGGAACACAAGAAACATGGGAAGGAACAAGGAAGGAAAGATGCAAGACAAGAGGAGAAACCCGCAAAAGAGGACAAGAAGCTACGGCAAAACAACATGTCGCGGGCGCCGCAAGGATGCGGCGGGCGCAGCATGGCCCGCTGCAGCAGGGGTACAAAGCAACAGTGTGCGGCGGACGTAGCACCTATGCTGCGCCCGCAGCATTGGTCGGTCGCGCCTGTGCACGTCGTTTTAATTATTAAAACCCTAGAACCTGTTGTTTTCTTTGGGGGCCGACTTTGGATGATTGAGAAGGCCACTTTTAGTGATTTTTCCAGCACTTCTATTCTATTCATTCATCAGACGTTTTAGAGATTTTGAGCGATGTCTTCCATGAGGAACTAAACTCATCTATTCTGCCTGCAATTTGAAGCTTTATTCGGATTGATTTTTTTTTTAAATCCGAAAATGCAGAAAAGTAAATAAATAAAAAAAATAGACAAAAATTAAACTTAACAGAAATTAAATAAACTAACTATTACAGAACTTACACATGTTGTGCATAAATTTAAACATGGTCCTAAAAATTGACAGAATTGACATAATATACATATAATTTCAAGCTTTCTGTTTTCTCTATGCTTTCTCTGCTGAATGTGCTCCATTCTTAATTTCAAGCATGAAGTGCTGATATGTGCAGTGTTTTTTGGTTGATTGTTAGAATTTTCTTCATAAAACTATTCTCCCGTGTTTTAGTTCTACATGTAGTTATAAAACCTTACTCATAAGTCATTTGCTAGCTGGTATCTTATTAAACTGACAAACAATCTAACTCACATGTTTTGTTAATTCTCTGAAAAGATGAAAACCACCTTTTAGACATCTCAGATTGTGAAGATGGATGGAAAATAGCCTATTAGCTCAATTGGTAGAGCGTTGTGTTTGTACACAAAGATGTGAGTTCGACTCTCACATAGGCTAATACGGAGTATGCGTTCATATCTCTATGGACTTATACGATTTAACATGGTAGGAAATATATACACTAATGGCAGGACAAATTTATGAATCTGGTACGACAAATTTATGAATTATGAATATCTCTAAACTTATAAAATTATGAACTTGGTATGAAATATATAGACTAGTGGTAGGAAATTTTTTTGAATCTGGTAGGATAAATATATGATATTGGTACGATAAAAATGTAATCACCGAAATTCCTAAGTGTATAACTTGACACTAATGGTAGGATAGATGTACACGAATGGTAAGATATATTTGTACTATTGACAAAGAAGTAGAATTAATATTAACCAATCCACAAATCCCAGACTAGTAATCATTGAGGCGTGAATTGACCCTAATCTCAATCTCAATTACCAATCCATAAATCCCAATCTCAACTCAATTTCTATCAATCAAATTCATGAATCCAATCTAATTCAATGCTAGAATGACCGAATTAGAGCCTCTACTCTTGGATATAATGTTACTTAGGTTTCCTTCATCTTCTGTTTTTGACTGGAAGCCCTCTACCCTTGGTTGTTTTTCTGAAAAATGTGGAACATAATTTGCTACGGTTTCTAGCTTGATTTTCCTTGAAAGCTATTTAAATTGGTATGATAGATGGACAAAAATGGTAGGATAGATGAAAACTAATGGTAGGAGAAAACAACGATATCGGTAGGATCAGAATGGTAGGATTAATGGAAACTAATGGTAGGAGAAAACAACGATATTGGTAGGATCATAATGGAAACTCAGTAATTCATGTATAACTTGACACTAATGGTAGGATAGATGCACACTGATAGTACGATATATTTATACTATTGGAAAAATGTAAATGCATAATTGACTTTACGGAAAAAAATTACTTCCACATGAATCTCAGAAAAGCAAAAGGGGAAGACAGGCTCCACAAGCAGAGACTGAAGTTATATGAACCACTGATGCAAAAGCTATACATGGATATATCATGTGTGATGATGAATCTCAAGCTATGGTCCCTATCTTGGATAAAGTTAGTGTTGCACTGAAAGACAAGATCCAAGTAGTGAATATTGACACTCAGAAGTACCCAGTCATCGCTGACAAGTTCATGATCATCATGTGGAGAAAGAAAATTGAGTAAAACCTAGTCTAGAGAGATTTATGAATTTGTCTTACCATGTTCACAGATTTGTCCTACCACCAATGTATATATTTCCTGTCATGTTCATAATCGTATAAGTTCAGAGAGATTTATGAATTTGTCCTAACATGTTCGTAAATTTGTCCTACCATTAGTATATATATTTTCTGCCAGGTTCATAATTGTATAAGTTTAGAGAGATTCATGAACACATACTTCGTATTAGTCTAGGTGAGAGTCGAACTCACATCTTTGTGTGCAAACACAACGCTCTACCAATTGAGCTAATAGACTATTTTCAATGGGTCCTTATGATCGTCTAGGCATCAAGAAATGATAATTTCACAGAAAGCAAAAATAGCGCTTGAATTTGTAATCTTAATTTTCAAGTTATGCAATTGATCAAAAAGAGAGTATAAATTACGAACTCTCTGCAACTGGTCTCGTGAAACCGTTACCTTGGGGTAGTTCTGTTATAAGAAAAAGGAACAACTACAAAGGATAGGTACAAGATCACTTACCCATCGCTGCCACTGTCACCGGACAAACTTCTTGCACTTTTTCAGGTATGAAAGGACAGTTATACACTATTGGTAGGACGGAAATATTATATTGGTAGGATGGGGACTGTATCGTTTCCTGGAATGAACGGGTAGCTTTTTCCCCGTGCTTTCCGCTTCTCTCCTATTCTGCTTCACTTTTTGCAAAGCATGTTATGGTGTTTCAGATCCTCCTCTCAAACTTATATATGTTCTTGGGGGACACCCATCAATGCAATCATTGCATTTTTTCCTCATAAATGCTCCCCCTTTCATCAAAGGAGGAACCTTATTTTGGCGCCAAAACTACACTGACAGCCCGCCAAATCAGCTATAGTGAACCCCCTCCAGATTCTTTCCAAAATATCTCCAGGTATGGAAAGACAAGTTTAGCCTATTGGTAGGACCAATTAATTCTATTGGTAAGATGTGCAGTCTACAGTTTTCTGAAATGAACGGAGGATAACTTTTGGTGCCACATGTCACTCATAGCTACTGACAGCTACAGTGTCCATCACATTCACCTGCAACTTCCTCTCCCGGTTTCTATTTTTATTTGCAAAAAATGGCCACTTTCTACCCCTAGCAAATAATCAAGGGACATGGCTAGTTGTGCAAAGTTTTTATTTGGTCTAGTTATGCAAAATGGCCTTTCATTTATTATTCGTGAGTTGTGATGTGATCCAAGATTCATGTTGCAGATGACACTTCATTGTTCATGCTATATCAAGAGCTGCGTTGATCGTGGGGAATCCCATGAGTATGTACTTGTTGAAAAACTATTTCAAATGGCTACAATAGTCAATACTTTTAAAGACCATTTTTGCTTATTCTTCCAAGAAGATGCTCATAAAGGCAAATCTTTTTAGCATTCATAATCTAGATGGTGTCCGTTCTTCTAGTTCAATATATGACATCTTGGTTAAATAGACATAAATCATTCCCCTGATACTGAATTGAGATGATTCGAGACCTTTTGGAAATCTAGCTCTTTTAGAGCAAGCCTAACAACTTCTCTAAAATAGAGAAAATGAGAGATATTAGAGAAAAAAGTCATATTTTCTCCCTAACATGCAGCTTCTCTAAACCTATCTCTAAAATAGAGAAATTGATGGAGAGATGAAAAAAATCACTAAATTTAGAGGAAGGGTTAGAATCTGTAAAATTTCATGTGTTCACCCCTTTCAATGTCTACCTATTTGTTCATTGGTTGTTGCCTATTGATTTAATGAAGTTATTGGAATTTTATTTATTAAATTATGAATTTATGCATCTATTATAGTGTATAATAAATGTAGAAATTTGTATAATAGAGAATCTGTTGGAGTTGTGGTGTAAATTTTTTAGAGATTTTATTATTTTGTTCTCTATTTTAGAGATTTTTTAGAGAAGCTGTTGGGGATACTCTTAAAGATCTTTATAATATTTGTGTTTAATGCTTTGCCATTAGACCATCCGCAACCATAAGGTTACCTCTTCTCCATTTTTTCTTATCTCTCTTCATAATATTTTGACACCTCATTTATTTTTTCTTTTAAATAATTTTTCACTTTATGTACCTCTTTCTTTAAGGTTTTCATATTTTTACTTCACAACCATGAGTTACCTCATCCTCACATTTTTCTCATACATCTATATTCATCATATTACTTCCACCAATCATAATATTATTAGTTAAATAGAAAAACATAATAAATAAATGTGAGGATGAGGCATCAACTTTTGCACATAGTCCAAAGCACACTCTACCTCTCTACACCAAGGTAACCCCTTCCCTCCCTTTACCTAAAGGCTTTGTCTACAACCATAAGGTTACCTTTTAATTACCTTAAGGTAGTGAAAACCCTTGGTTGTGGATGCTCTTAGTAGCTTGGAAAATTTTCCCTCCAGCTCCAGTTTTGACGGGATTATCAAGCAATTTAAAGAGTCACCTTGCCGCTTCACATGGAGCACTTGAAGGCCGACCATTATGGGTTTCTTTTGGCCTATTTTTGTCCATTCATTTATCCATTATTGATCCTATAAATCGTATATGCATCTCTTTTGAAAACCATATTTGAGATTTGTGTCTTTTTGAAAAAGGTGTTTTTTTTGTTCGTCTTGAAAAAGGTGTTTGAGTGATTCAAGCAAGGGGCGGAGCCGGAAAACAATCGAGGGGATGCTTGACTTTATTGTCGGAATTTTTTTAAATATATATAGGTTGGATCCCGTGTGGTGTAAGCAACACTTACGGTGTAATTTGCGAGCAGAGAAATTATTTATAGGTACCAAGAGATTATTCCTGTAGGAAGAAATGTAATTATTCGTATGTAACAAAAGATTATTACTCCGTAATATGTATGTACATACGAATAATCACTTGGTACATACGAATAATTTCACTGTTCACAAGTTACTTTTAATCTCATCTGTTTGATCTTTTTAATCCGACGCTCCAGATTTGCCCACAAATTATACAGTAAGGCTTGCTTACACATGATCTATCATCTCTCTCTCTCTCTCTCTCTCTCTCTCTCTCTATATATATATATATATATATATATGATACATTTTTTAAAAAAAAAATATAGTAGAAAATACATTAAATATGTGATTTAAATATGTATTTATATATATATGTGATACAATTTTTTGTAAAAAAATATAGTAGAAAATACATTAAATATGTGATTTAAATAAGTATTTTAAGTTAAAAAGTTTAGAGGAAAAAAATTCCATAAAATAAAGCTATAGGGATTTGAACTCAAAATCTCATAATTCAAATTCTCACTCCATACCAACTAAGTTAATGTCACTTTTTGATTTATTACCTTTTTCAACCCTTAAATTATAAAGGGTGTTTTGCTAAAATAACCCTTTTGGGTGAAACCCTTACACGCCTAACCCCATCCGGAAAAAATTTGCAGAATTCCGGATATCCAGTTTTTTGGTTCAACCGGTAGCAGGTTAGTGTGGGAGACTGGACACTGTGAGCTTGACAGCTGGAAAATTGAGAGGGAGAGAGAGAGAGAGAGAGAGAGAGAGAGAGAGAGAGAGAGAGAGAGAGAGAGAGAGAGAGAGAGAGAGAGAGAGAAAGCGAGGAAAAGACACACACAGAGAGAGAGAGAGAGAGAGAGAGAGAGAGAGAGAGAGTCTGTGTGAGAGAGATGTGCGTGAGAGAGAGAGAGGGAGAAAATCTTGAGCATTATTGACAAGACAGGTAGAGAGAGGGAGAGAGATGGAGCAGCTGGCTACAGTAAAAAGGAAAGGGAGCCAATTGTTCCTGCCCAGCGATGGCGCCAAAAAAAAGGGAAAGGGGAGGGAGGAGGGGGAGGGTATATAAGCATTGAAGAATTTCTGAGGGAAATCATTAGTCCCCATTAATGAATTGCAGGGGAAATGGAACTTGAAGAAGGGGAATGGCCGGCGTGGGATTTGAAGAAAGAGGGTAGGTGTCCAATAATGTGTGGTCTATATAAGGAGATCAGAGGAATGTTGGGCGTCACTTTTATTCACAAAATCTGAAGAAAGAGAGAGAATCCATTGAGGAAGAAGCAAGTGGGCCTGGGTTTAGTAAACGGTTTACTTGTACGAAGCCACTTTTCACTGGACAGTTAAGTCGTACCCACAGGACACGTGTTGGAAGTTACTGGACATTGCTTTGGTCGGACATAAAATGGGTAAGTGTTGTCTCTATGTATGGTAAGTGTTGTTCATATGTAATTACTGCAGTACAAATTAATTTATGTCTCCCTATGTAATGCAACAGGGGAAAAATCATCACTTTGTATCACTGTATTGTTTGGAGGATGGTGGGCGTGTGAAGGCGGCACTTGGGTCTTCACGGGAACAAGGAGCCAGAAAGCCATGTTGGTGGACGAAAGGATTGACTTTGTAAATCTGAAGAAACAGGTGATGGACAAGTTTAATGTCGATGGGAGAAGGAATGATGTGGAGCTCACATATGTAAAGCCAAAAAAGGAAGGGTCCATGCCGTTTGCTATTGGGGATGACAAAGACTTGGAGGCCTACAAGTTTGTAAACGGGCTGTCTGGAGAACGAAATTGGCCTATCGACCTCAATGTCTCCCTGCGACGCAAGGTTTGTGGAGACGTGGCAAAAGTACAAGGATCGACAACGGATGACTCAGACGGTGGTGGTTTGTCTCATGCAGGCTTGGAGGATGTTGTAGTGCCATTAATTGGTCCGCCCGTGACCCAAGAAGATCACTCAAATACAGATCTCCCCTTGGGGCTTGATGGAGAAGACGAAGATTTGGGAGAAAAAATTATCGAGGTAAACCAAAAGGATGTCCAATTGGAATCATCGGATGTCCAGTTAACCCAAACAGCCGTCCAGTTACAAGAGACTTCTGACCAGTTAGGGATAAGTGAGGAGTTGGAGTTGGAGTTCGCGAAGAGGAAAAAGAATGCCGACGCAGTTAAACGTGGGAAGCATGTCATATATGTCAGCAGTGACATGGAAGATGGAGCCATTGACCTTGGTAGCTCCTCCGACGAGGATGATGCAATCCCAAAAGTGGTTAAACCTAAACACGGTAGTTCTGGTCCGACGAAGTCTTGGTCATGGGATTATGAGGTGGAGTGAGCGGTGAGGGAAGTCGAGGAAGCATACGAAAGAAGAAAATGAAAGTCGACAACTTCTCCGAAGCCTGCTGAAAGTGAACCAATGGTGGTGGGGAACCCATTGGATCCCAGCCAGTGCGGTATTAAGCTTCGGGAGGGACAAATGTTTCGGAGGAAGGAGGATGTGCAGGAACTCATAGCGTGGGCGGGTCTGACTCGCTGCTTCACGACGAAGGTGAAGAAGTCAACGACGATCTTGTATGTTGTAGGGTGCGCTGCTCCCAAGTGCAAGTGGTCATGTCGGGCTTCGACTTACAAGGAAACAGGGTTATGGAAGATCCGAAAGCTTGTGGACGAGCACACGTGCTCGCTGAATGAGGCGGTCAGACAAAAACGTAGTGCGACATACACGCAGCTGGGGCGGCGCATTGTCGAAAGGTATGTGACCCAATACGTAAAACTTAACTGGACTCTTGCCTAAATTCCACTGGACATATAGAGATATAAACTGGGCATACCTTAGTAGTAACTGGACACACAACAATAGTAACTGGACAACAACCTATATACACTGAACATACGTTAATTAAAACTGGACACACAACTATCTTAACTGGACACACTTGTTTGTGAATGGCCATGTGCAGTTTTGGACGGTCAAAGAAGCGCCTCGATCCAGAACAAGTGCAGAGGATGATGAAGTCGCAACTGGGGGTCACATGCAGCTACTGGAAGACGCACCGAGCCGGGTTGAGTGCGAGGGACAACGTGTAAGGAACAGACGAGGAAAGCTATCGGAGCATGTACTCGTACATGTACATGCTAGAGCAGGCCAACCCTGGGACGTACACGAGGATAGAACGCGACACGAAGGGGCGATTCAAGTATGCGTTTGTGAGTCTCGGAGCGTGGCGGAGGGCTATCCCCAACCTACGAAAGTTTAGTCCTTCCGTAAATGGAACATGACGCTCATATACTATAAACATGACACCCATAATAATACGACATGACATATGTTTGATTCGACATGACACCTCTAACGCCTCAAGATGTTTATTCTCCGGGTTATATCGGTGGACGGGAGCTTCTTGAAGGGGAAATTTTGAGGGTGCTTGCTATTTGCTACCGCACAAGACGCAAACCACCACATTTACCCCGTAGGCTTTGCCATGGTTGACGGCGAGAATGATAGGTCTTGGGGGTTTTTCTTCAGGCAGATGTTGCGTGTCGTTGAAGACACGACTGATCTGGTGTGGGTATCTGACCGCCACATGAGCATCCTGAAGGGCATACGGGATAGCTACACATTCGCGAAGCACGGCATATGCACATATCACTTATTTCAAAACGTTCGTTTCCGGTTCAAGTGCGGGGGCTTGCAAGAAGATTTTATGACGATGTGTAAAGCTTACACGTACGAGGAGTTCCAGGTGTTGTACGCAGAGTTTTGTGCACGGGTTCCCGGAGCGGGCCAATATCTGAAGGAGGTCGGGTTCAACAATTGGGCAAGGGCATTCTACGTTGGGAATAGGTACAACATCACAACTACTAATAACTCCGAGTGCTTGAACTCGGTGTTCAAATATCCTAGGGATTTGCCGCTAACAGCCCTTGTAGATGCCATACTTGAGACCTTGGGCACATCGTTCGCCAAATATAGGAAGACAAGCGCCAAGAAGGGGAAAGTAGTAAGCGACTGGGTTGGTAACGCCATCAAAGCAAACTTCGTGCAGTCCCTTTCCATGGTCGTTAGACAACTGAGTCCTCATGAGTTCGAGGTACGCAAGGGAACCTCCACCTGGCTTGTAAACCTAACAGGACGTTTATGCAGCTGCAGACGCTTCAACGTCAACCAGTACCCATGCGCGCACGCAATGGCAGCATCCCAATTGCACGGGATGGATGTGTACTCGCTCGTCAACGAATTGTACAAGGTAGACGCGTGACGTGCGTGCTACAAGGACGTGATCTACCCAGTCCCGTCGCGAGAGACTTGGAGGGTACCCGAGGCAATCACCAATGAGACTTGCCTCCCCCCACTTATCAAGGTACGCCCTGGCAGGCCGAAGACATCTAGGTACCCGTCTCAGTAGGAAAGGAAGTTTCTGAAACGGCGTCGCACCTAGTAACCGCCCGCGCCATACTTGGTCGATCATAAGGATATTACATGACGGGCACATATTTTGACATGACATATAATGGGTAAGACATGACAGTAGGTATTTACCACGTTTTGTAATCAGGGCTCACTTATTCGGAAACGTTATCGCTCCCCCTTTTACATTGAAGTATGAACTTCGCCCGTGTTTTGTAGTTGTTATTAAGACTTGTTGGGCCTGGGTGCAGCTATTTCTGTTTGTACATGACATACAGTAATATTAACTTGCCAGGTAATATTTTGGACATGACATGTTTTAATTGTCAGTTTCAATGGAAATGCGGACGACGTAAATATATAAGTGTCAACCATCGTATGACCTACATGATAACATAGTTTCAAAAACAACATGACATCATAGTTTCAAAACCTGAGCCCTAGGTTTCCCAAAACGACATATCGTCGATACCAAAGTCAACCAAATTAAATCCTACGAAAACACAAATGTTCAAGCCACCAACAACATGTCCAGACAACAGTACAACAACAATGTTCTTGTAAATGGAGACGGAGGCAATGACTACTGAGGATCGGGGCTGGGCCGGAAGGCACCGTGGTAGATGGCGACACAGAGGACTAGGCGGTAGGCATCGATAAAGGCGTCGTCCACCCCTTTGAATACACGGTCGCCTGATGCGAGCATCTGCATGAAACGAATAGCGTAGGGGCCGGAGTCTCCTCTGCGTCCCAAAAATTATATGTGTCAGACCAAATTCGGAGCAATTACACTATAAATCAGAAGATGGACAACGACGACTTACGATTTTCTTTGGCGTTATCGGAGCACGGGTGGGCGGACTTTACCTCTGAGCCCACCATTTTCTTTGGTATTTTCAGGTCCTCGAAGAAATCCCTCTCGAGGAGGGTGCCCATCATTGTTCGTGCGGGGTCAGTCCCTTGGGCGTCGTCGGTGGTCAACCACACGGAGAAGACGTCCACGTCGGCCATGGTCATCAGGCCCAAGGCCACGACGTCAACCCACACAATGACCTTCTTCCCCTTGGCGCCCCGTGGCTTCTTCAGCCCCTTTGTCACGTCCTCAACCACCTCCTTTTCCTTATTCCCCTTCTCGACACGCGGCTTCTTCACTGGCTGAGTGACTTCGTGGCCATCTAACGTCGCAGGCGCTCGCCTCACCCTTCCGCCCTTACGCTGAAGGGGAACGACGACATCATCATGCGCCTCCTATGGTGGTAGACATGACACGAACTTAAAATAACATGACACATACGTGATATCACATGACAGTACCATTAACACGACCTACCTCAGGGGTTGTCTGTGTCGTGGGTGCTTCTGGCTCGGAGATGGTTGACGTGGCCCCAGGCCCTTTGGCCACAGTCTTAGAGTCCTCAGCTAACACCTCATCCTCATTAGCCCGATCCTCCTACATGACAGCAAAAGATTGTTGACATGACAACTAACGAACTTCACATGACACTGGGCGGCAGATGGCTTACCTCAGCGGTTGTGACGGTGGTGGCTGCTACTGGCTCAACACCGGTCGCTCTTACCATTTCCCCTTGCCCTGTGCTATCAGTTTGACCCTTTTCCTTCAACACTTTATCACCTTACGCAATTATGCGAATGAACTTAGTGTCGACACTATTGTCAAGACTCACATCGCATTACGACAGGGATGACTTACCTGTGTGGTGGGTGTTTCTTTGGGGGGTTCTTGTGGATCAGCATCCTTCTCTATTTTGGTCTCCCCATGGACTGGTCCCTTACTCTTACCCATCTCCTTCAGATTATGAGTTCGTGTCACTGTCATTCACAAAACTGACATCACGGTTTCAGTTAGAGTACTTACCTCATAGGTTGTCTTGGTGGTTTCATCTCCACCTGCATCAATACTCGATTTCTGGCCCATTTCCTTAACAGTTTCCTCACCCTATGGGAAAGGTATGTTACCATGACGCCTATATTGTTATACATGACGCCTATATTGTTATACATGACGGTTATGGATGCTGACATGACAAATTGAACATCTTACCTCCTTCGACTGCAACTCAACATCTTCGGTTTCCTAACCATAAGTTCCATGCCTGTCCTACGAGTGTGTCACCTCGTCCTCGCCTCGCTTCTTCTCCCTCACCTCCCTTCTCAGCTCCTGCATCGCCGCCTCAACCCTTTGCATCCTCTCGTTAAACGTTGCCAATATGCTCGTCCCTAGATCATCCATCTTAGACAAAATCCTTGACACATCCACTTGGGTAGCCATCGTACTTCCCTCACCCTGCGTGCCTGACCCGGATGCTTCCGTCGTGCTCGACACATGTTTCGCTTTATACTCCACCACGAGGTCGTCGAAGAACTTATCCGGCTTCTCTATCGCGAATATGGCACCAAGGATAACCCCCTTCCTCATCTCCTCGGCCTCCTGGAGGAGGACTGTTTGAACAGCTTCCACCTCGCCGAACATGCCCAACTCGTCCTTTGACTGCTGGATGAGGGAGGCAAGAGAATCGTACATGATATTGTGCTCTTTCGACTTATACCGCAGGCACCGAGGGTAGATTATGCCGTCGCTGGTGTCAGCAAATTGTCTTGCAAATGGGCGCAGAGCCTCGTACACCCACAACTACAAAAAAAAAAAACCAGGTGATGACATGTCGACACTTTGCATTTAATCGTGTTCAGTTTGCATTTTACAATGCACAGTGCCTATGTCCAGTTACCATGAGTCAGTGTCCAGTTTAAATCATTATTTGTCATGTGAGCTTTATGTACATGCCTGGAATGCAAGGGGGGAGCCGCCTAGCAAGTACAACGGGCGAGAGCTGCTGACCCCGTGTTGGAGCTTGCGCTTAACAGCCTGGTAGAGGAACTCGTGGGTTCGTTCGTAGCACAATCGCCCCCACGGGTAACGCAAGAACGCTTCAGTGCCAGGCACCATGTTTACAACCCACCCTTGAATAAAGTTGCGGGGTTCCTTCTCAAAGAGTACCGCCTCCACCAGCATTATGAGCGCGAATTTAAAGCGCTTGGCGGCGGAACGCTCGGACTTGATCGCCACTTTGTACTCCGTCTCAAAGTCCTCCATCCTCATCTTCTCCACCCCTAAGAACTCAAAGCAGGCAGCCTTGTCTGCCTCAGTGTCCACGGTCCGCAGCACGTTTGACGAGCACTTCAGTCCGGTCACTAGCGCGAACTCCGCGATGGAGAACCGGACTATGGACCCCTGGATCATGTACCAGGTTTCATGCTCCTTTTTCGACCGCAGCTGCCGCTGCAGGACGTAGTGGACTAGGTGTGTTGAGAACTCAACTTTGGCATCGAGCCTCGCAATGCCGCCAAACTGGCTTTCACACAGACGCTTCCAGTCTGAGGCGCTCAGGTACTGGTCTAGCTTTGAAAGGACCTGGGGCCTGGCGTATTGGTTGCACCTACACTTGAAATTCCGGTCCTCGGGGATGGCATATATCGCCTGCACGGTGGGGTGGAATGTTAGAGCGACTCATCTGTAAAACACTCTACCCTTGATCGACACTACCCAAACCATACCTCGCCTGTTGTCGGTGTCTACGTTATCCTTCTTTCTCCTAAACCACCCATGTTCTTGTTTGATACCCTGCAGGTTGGGGAGGAATACTTTAGCATTCTTCAAACATTTGCACATTTTCATCACACCAGTCACAATGCACATGATGGTAAGTTCATTTAACATGTCATGTGACCATTTTAACATGACAGACACCATATCTTACCTTATACTTATCACAAATGACAGTAAATTTCTAGCCTCACCATATCTTACCCTATATTTATCACCTAAGCATTGTAACCATTTTATAGCTTCCACAAAATATATGTCGCGCAATTTTGCATTTAAACATGACAGGAAACCTATTAAACATGCCAACTAAATATTCAAAAATGACATGTTACAATGTAACAACATTTACATTCAATAACTTGTTCCTGAAATTTTTTTACCCACATAAAGGTTCCCCGATTTCCCTCTATCTATAAAAATCTATCCAATTTCCCCAATCTCACCAATTTCCCCAATTCCCACATTTTCCCCAATTTCACCAATTTCCCAAAAATTCACACAATACATGTATCGATTTCCCCTAATTTGCTTCCCCATTCAAGGCCTTTACCATATCATCACCACAATGGTACTTCCCTTCTCCCCCCGACTCGAACACCCCCCGTTCCCACATTTCCACCCATTGTTTTCATACTAGACGCCAGTTACATCCCACATGACAGGGGCGGATATTCCACCCGTTCTTTCATCCAATTGCAAACCATGGCAAACAAATTAGATTTTTCAATTGGTCGCTCATCCTTTCAATTTCTGCAATCAGTACTAAATCGGTAGAGTTAGGGTTTACTTACTTGAAAACCGTCGGTCCCTCTCTTCTAAACGCTGTCAGGGTCGTCTTCTACCCGTTGTCGGGTTTACTGGCTTGCAATCCGCCGGCTTCTTCTCCTCCTTACTCCCAGGTTCGTCTTCTTCCTTGGCCTTCTTCTTCTCCTTTCTCGTATCTAGAATGGCGGTTTCGTGCCTTCTGCCCTCCCTCCTCTCTGTTTTACACAGTTGGAAGTGACAGATTTTTAAAAACTGCCCTCTCTCTCCTCCTCCCTCCCACGCTCTCTCCCTTCTTTAATTACCCCCAACCACCAGTTTCAACACCCTTATTTCAACCGGCTACCTTGCCATTTTTTAAAGGGGGTGTCTAACCCTTTCAATTAGAAACGGTTAGTGGGTTAGGCGTGGAAACCAAACCGGGGCAAAGGTTATTTCCTTTAATTCCCTCAATTATAAATAAAATTACAAAAACAATACATTTTTTTTTTACATTTTCCTCCGCCCCTTATTCAAACCCCAAAGGCTTAGGTGAGATGCCAAATTAAGCTTTCATTGTGGTGAGATGTCAGGACAAACATTTGATGAGATGCTAAGGGTGTGTTTGGATACCAAATGCATTATGTTTATAATGCAAAATAATAAGACGATGTTTGATTAACCAAAATTTTAAGGTGTTTAAATTATAATGTTTTTTGATTCCACGATATATTAATTAAAATGCAATTATTTTATCTCGATTTATGTGATTATTAGGTTAAATTGTGATTTTACTTCGGTTTTTACGAGATTTTTATTTTTACAACCAAACGGACACATAAAACGAGGTAAAATAATTACATTATAATAAAAATGCAATGGAATCCAAACACACCCTAAGTGGTCTTTCCAAAATAATATTTAACCTATAGATTTTAACTAAAACCAAAGGGAACTTAATACGAAAAATAACTATTTAACCCCTTATTTTCTCCATTTTGCACAAACTCGCCCTTGATGCCCTTTTTTTTTAACGTACTAATCCGACCAAATAAAAAATAAATTTTGCAAGAGCCAAAACAAACATAATAAAGAAAATGTCATAGAATGAGTTTTTTTTGTAAAATCTAAAAAAAAAAATCTTTTGTGTAATTTTAAAAACAATGAGTGATTTTGTTTTAAATATTTTGTAAACAACTGGTGATTTTTTTTTATTAGGAAAAAATTCGAGACCAGACATACTTGACCTCGATGGCCGACAATTGGTGATTTTGTGCTGACATTTTGGAAAGATTATGTGAGTTTGTTAAGTAAAAAAAATAAGGGTAATTTTGTAACTTTTTTCTTAATTTAGGCAAATAATGAGTGTTTTTAAACAATATTAAAAGTAAAGGGGCTTTTTTCAGAAAAGACAAATAAATGATGATTTTTTTCATTTTTTTTAAAAAAAATGGGGTTTGGACACTAACTAGACAGACAAAACTTAGGGGTACCCCAAAAAAAAGATGTAGGATACCAATTGAAATTGCCCAAACCTCAGTAGAGGGATGGATGGTAAACGAAATTTTCCAAATTTTAAATGAATGAACCCAAAGTGACCCGATGGCTCACCTAATTATAGGTCTAGGGTTGAAAATAACTCGTGAGTATCCGATCCACCCGCATTAATTTGCTGGGCGAAACTCCCAAGTTTTAAATGAATGAACCCAAAGTGACCCGATGGCTCACCTAATTATGAGTGAAGTTTTTTTACCCATTACTTGCTCCAATAGTCCATCTGTTAACCCACCACACACACACACACACACACACACACACTATTTTACCGTTTTTACTATTTTACCCTCTAATTTTATATATGTGTATGTGTCTATGCGCGCGCATGTGTTTTTACTATAAACAGAGTATGTGTTTTTACTATTTTTCATATGTGTGTTAGTGTGTGTGTGCGCGGGTGCGTGGGTGGGTGGGTGTGGGTGTGAAAATCACATATATACATGTATATATGTATTTGTGTGTTTTCATTTTATAACTTTTAAGTAACATGTTATTGTTATGTATGACACGTATTCGATGTCAACGAACTCATATTTCTAGTATTTGTACATTAAAATTTAAGTTTTATTGATCTTTCATTTTTATTAAAAAATATCAAAACTATATTAATTTCACCCATTGGGCACCCCTCCACCTAATCTGATTACATTCAAATGATCCTCACCAACACCGACCCCACGAGCTCCAAAGACAAGAACAAGAAGACCTTAAAGTTCATCGAGGACGTGGCTCCCAACGCCAATGAGGTCTAGACTAGGGTTCTCATGGAGATCCTTAGCCGCAGTGCCCATCTCGAGTACCTTACCAAACACAACCTAAAAGGGCTTACCGACCGCCAATCCTAGAAGAAGGCGGTCCTGGTGGTGATCTATGAGGACATTTCTCCCTACATTCAGAGGATTGCCAATGGTGATTCTTCTCCCATACTTTGCTCCGAACCCATCTCCGAGTTCTTAACAAGGTAAAGTTCTTAACTTTCCCTAGTTAGAAATTATTGATTTGATATTGTGCAAAGCTTCGTCCTATCCTTATAAACCATTATTATTGTTTGAAGTTCAGGGACATCAGAAGGAGAGAGGAAATTGATGCCGACGATAGAGGAGGAACTCGGTCGAAGGTCCCTCCTCTATAATCTTCTCATGTCGATGATGACCCAATTTGTGCCGGGAAAGACATGTACTTCCTCTTCATCAAGTTAGAGTCTATAACCTCGGGCGAGCTTTTGGCCCGGCCTATTCTAACCAGCTATTACAAGAGCCCCCACTTCAAGCACCGCCCCAACGGCCCCTACAACAACTACACCATCCCGAACGAGATTGTCCTCTGCCTGGACTCCTACAAGAGCATGTACGTACTCTCAAGTGCTTTAATTGCTTCACCACAATAGCTGTCAGCCCCACTATCTTGTCCGTTCCTTTAAAGATCAAATTGTCCCACTATATATATGTATATATGTATGTATGTATGTATGTATGTATGTATGTATGTATGTATGTATGTATGTATGTATTTGTTACTATTTCACCCTCTAAACTTTAATCATGAGTCTTGAGTAATTGTTATTGTGTGTGTGTGTGTGTGTGTGTGTGTGTGTGTGTGTGTGTGTGTGTGTGTGTGTGTGTGTGTGTGTGTGTGTGTGTGTGTGTGTGTGTGTGTGTGTGTGTGTGTGTGTGTGTGTGTGTGTGTGTGTGTGTGTGTGTGTGTGTGTGTGTGTGTGACAGGACAAAATCGCCGGGTTCCTATGAAAAGAATATCCAAACTAACTAACTAGTATAACTAGTAAATCCGGAGTCGTTCCCAACTAGTATAACTAGTAAATCCGGAGTCGATCCACAGGGAACTACTGTTACTTTATGTGTTATAATCACCAACAATAGTAAACAAGGGGGGTTATAGAGATGTAAAGATGCAAAGAATTGAATAAGTAAATAATGGTGATGGTTGTAAACAATGATGAATGAGATGTTTCACCTACGATGCTCAACTTTGGTTCGTCTACTTGATCATAGTTCTTTCTTCTAGTTGTATCTTTTCTATATCCACTATTATCTTGATTTAAATAGATTATTAGTCCTATGAGTCCTAGTAATCCCTTATTCCTAGGCAATCTTAACATGAATTAAGGTTTAATCCTAGGAATAGCACTAAGTGTCAAGATATATTAAGCTTATAAGCAATATCAATTCCCTAAAGAACTAACATTTAACCTATAGTCAACTTCCTATACAATCAAGCTTTTCTATGAGATCCACTCAATTGTATTCGCTACTTTGGATTAGGTTTCACAAACGAATGAATCAAAACCCTAGCAATGATGCAATTCTAACGAGGTCGCGAATCAAGATAGAATCAACACCATATTCAAACAATTAAAGTACAAAGAAGTTGAAGTAGATAATAGAAAACAACTAGAATTCCAAACTCACAATTCAACAAAACCAAGTCTTGATCGTAGGCAAAACACGATGAGTTTACTTGCTCATGCTTCTAAAACGTCGTCTCTCCATTCTTCAAAGGATCAAAGATATCATAAAAACAACTAATTTCCGTCTTTAAATACCTAAGAATATCGTCATAAAAACCTAGAAAGTGTTTCTGATGTCCGCATTTTTAGTCTTATTTTACATCATGTTTTCATTTCATCCAAGTCCTTTTATTAGCTTTTGTGTTGGGAAAGTAAGGAAAATGTGTAGTTATGCTTAATATTGCAAGATATGGAGTCTACACAAGCTTTGGTTTGATTTTATAGAATTTGGAGCTGATTTGGAAGAGTTTCGACGCACTTTAGAGCTTAATGGAAAATCATGAAGGCAATGGAGAAGCCAAATAAAAGGAAAAAGAGGTGCAGCTGGAGAAAAGCCTTATTTTCGCCATCCATCACTTCGATTCAAGATCTGGAGCCTTCATGAGATTTGTAGTCCTTGAAAAGAGCTTTCCAACGCATATTCATATGCATCAATCGGATTTCCGAGGACTCGGGAAAGTGCGATTGAAGACAGAGTCGAAAAGCTGGAGAAAAACAAAACTTACTGCATTCGAACAGATACCTCGACGCCGACACCCAGACCTCGGCGCCGATACCCTGCGCGAATCTGCGCACCAGCAAAAGTTTATGCGGGCTGTTTTAAATTCTTATTGGGCTTTTTAATTAGGGTTTCTATTTTATTCCTTTTAGGATCTTTTAGTTAGATAGACTTGGGATATTTTATCCTTCCTTAGATAGATTATATTATTTTCCTAAGATAAAATCTCTTTCCTTGGAGATTAAGTCTTAATTTCTATCTTTAAATAAAGCCAATTAGAGGCTAATTAGGGGAGATTCATTATTCATCACACGTTGAATTGACAGCAGCTTGGGACGTGAGTTTTGGAGTTTTTGGTGGAAGGTTTTGACGTTGATTTTGAGGTTTGATTTTATGCAATTTCAGATTTTGTTTTATTCAATTTTCAGCATGTTTTCTATAGCTATGTGTGAGTAGTTTCTCTTCTTCTAGGGTTGAGGTGAGCCCAACAATAGCCATGTATGAAAGCTTGAATCTATGATGTTTTTATGAGTTTATCATCATCTATCCTATGTTTAATCCTTTTCGAAAGTTGAGGACAATTCCATGTTTATGATTATGAAGCGAAAGTGGATTTAATTATGGATTTGGATAGTAATTAGAGATCTTTGACGAAAGTAAAAGGGATCTAATTAAGAAAAGGTAGAACGAATAGGTTTTATGCGAAAGCCTCTATTCTCTATTTGTGAAGTATGCGAAAGCTATCTTTTGATGATAAAAACACGATCTTTGTTCTATGATTCTTGTGTGGTTTATGCATGGTTGTTGTTGTGGTTATCCCTTGACCTTGGAAGTTCTTTTTATATTGTTTACATCCCTAAAATCCCTTGCCTTTTGTTCTATTTCGCTGCTGGAAAACAAAAGATCACTCGACATTCATCACTTCTCTCGACCATCCCCTTGATATCGACCTCTCTAGTCGATATCGACCGCCTTTGCTACTGATTTTTGTGTGTTGTTAGATCACAGGAACTACTCTAGAAAGTGGTGTCCTCTCTCCAGTGGAACGATCCCGACTTCCGCTATCTACATAGTGGAAATTGAGGTATTTTATTTGTGGTTGATTTCTCATCGCAACAGTTTCCCAAATATATGCCCAACATAAGAAGCAAAGAAAATCGGTGCCAAACCGGCCCAGGAAAACCGCGACCAAACCGCGGGTGCGGCCACTGCAGAGAGTCCTGGAATTCTGGCCACATGTGCTGCCTCAGGAACCGCGGGTGCGGTTTTCTGTGCTTCCCTTTTTCCTTTGGGCGGTTTTCTATCTTGTATGCACTTTTCCTCTTCCTTGTGCATTCCAACTTGCTTCTCTAGCTCGTTCCTTGCCTCCATATGATCCATATGACTCCCATGAATGACCTCCTCGCTACTTCGACTCCGAAATCTGCAATTACTCGCTAAACTTGTGTAGATTCCGCACTTAAACACCAAATGAGCAAACAAGTAAACTAACACCTTAAAATGAAATATATACATCTAAATGGCCCTAAAACTACTCTATCAGGCCTATCTAAATATGCATTATCAGCGTGTGAGAGAGAGCGCGTGTGTGTTTTTACTATTTTACCCTCTAATTTTATATATTTGTATGTATGTGTGTGCGCATGCGCGTGTGTTTTTCCTATACACAGAGTATGTGTTTTTACTATTTTTCATTTATGTGTGTCAATGTGTGTGTTTGTGTGTGTGTGAAAATCACATATGTATATGTATATAAAATGTATATAAAATGTGTGTTTTCATTTTGTAACTTTTAAGTAACATGTTATTGTTATGTATGACACGTTTTCAACATCAACGAACTCATATTTCTAGTATTTGTAAATTAAAATTGAAGTTTTATTCATGTTTCATTTTTATTAAAAGAATATCATAACTATATTAATTTCACCCATCAGGCACTCGCTCCACCTAATCTGATTACATTCAAAAGATCCTCTCCAACACCGGCCCCACGAGCTCCAAAGACAAGAACAAGAAGAATATAGAGTTCATATCGAGGACGTGGCCACCAACGCCGATGAGGTCCAGACTAGGGTTCTCATGGAGATCCTTAGCCACAACTCCCATGTCGAGCACCTTACCAAACACAACCTAAAGGGGCTTACCGACCACCAATCCTACAAGAATTCGGTCTCGGTGGTGATCTATGAGGACATTTCTCCCTACATTCAAAGGATTTCCAATGGTGATTCTTCTCCCATACTTTGGTCTGAACCCATCTACGAGTTCTTAACAAGGTAAAGTACTTAACTTGCCCAGGTTAGAAATTATTGATTTGATATTGTGCAGAGCTTTGTCCTATCCTTAACCATTATTATTGTTTCCAGGACATCGGGAGGAGATAGGAAATTGATGCCGACGATAGAGGAGGAACTCGATTGAAGGTCCCTCCTCTACAATCTTCTCATGTCGGTGATGAACTAGTTCGTGTGAGGAAAGACCTGTTCTAACCAACTATTACAAGAGTCTCCACGTCAAGCACTGCCCCGACGACTCCTACAGAAACTACACCATCCCAAACGAGATCATCCCGCGCGTGCACATGTATGTTTTTACTATTTTACCCTTTAATTTTATATATGTGTATGTGTGTGCGCGTGCGCGTGTGCTTTTACTATACACGGAGTATGTGTTTTTACTACAAAATATTTTTCATATATGTGTGTGTGTTTTCATTTTGTAATTTTTTAAGTATGATGTTATTTTTATGTATGACACGTATTCGACGTCAACGAACTCATATTTTTAGTATTTGTAAATTAAAATTTAAGTTTTATTCATCTTTCATTTTTATTTGAAGAATATCATAACTATATTAATTTCACCTATCAGGCACCCGCTCCACCTAATCTGATTACATTCAAATGATCCTCGCCAATACTGGCCCCATGAGCTCCAAAGACAAGAACAAGAAGAATCTATAGTTCATCAAGGATGTGGCCACCAACCCCGATGAGGTCCAGACTAGGGTTCTCATGGAGATCCTTAGCCGCATCGCCCATGTTGAGTACCTTACCAAACAAAACCTAAAGGGGCTTACTGACCAACAAGGCAACAATCCTACAAGAAGGCGGTCACGGTGGTAATCTATGAGGATATTTCTCCCTACACCCAGAGGATTGCCAATGGTGATTCTTCTCCCATAGTTTGCTCTAAACCCATCTCGGAGTTCTTAACAAGGTAAAGTACTTAACTTGCCCAGGTTAGAAATTATTGATTTGATATTGTGCAGAGCTTCGTCCTATCCTTATAAACCATTATTATTGATTGGAGTTCCAGGACATTAGGACGAGAGAGGAAATTGATTCCGACGATAGAGTAAGAACTCGGTTGAAGGTCCCTCCTCTACAATCTTCTCATGCCGGTGATGACCCAGTTCATGTGAGGAAAGGACTGTTCTAACCAACTATTACAAGAGTCCCAACTTCAAGAACTGCCCCAACGACCCCTACAACAACTACATCATCCCGAACGAGATCATCCTCTGCTCGGACACCTACCAAAGCATGTACTCCCAAGTGCTTGCTTCACCACAATAGTTGTCAGCCCCGCTATCTTGTCCGTTCCTTCAAAGATCAAATTGCCCCACTATATATATGTTTGTATATTTATATATGTATATGTATAAAGACCGAAATATTATTTTAATATTATTTTAATTGAAAGTATACTATGTTATATCTGAGATATAAAATTTGAGAAAAAACTTGTCTTCGAGCACAATTTTCGATTTAAAATCATTATGAATGATTCCGGCATCGTTTTAAAAATTTGATTCTGACTGATTTTATTTCCGCCTTCTTACTTCGCGATTGGAATTTATTTTGAGATTCATTATATTATTTTAGATTCGAAAACTTTATTAAAATTTTAAACGAGTCGAGATAACGTCGAGAGAGCGGGTCTCGGGTATTTTGAAATTTGGGACTTGTATGAGGACCACTTCCTCTTTCTTTTTTTTCTTTCTTTCCTTCTCTATCTCCCTCGGTCTATTACAGAACAGCTCTCTCCCTCCCAGTGCACCCAAAGTAGCTAAGCACACTCCTTCATATCCTCCTCCCTTTTGCAATTGTCTCTTCCAATCTTGGCAAAATGCCAATTGGAAATCAGGCTCACACCACACCAAATCGGAAGAGAATCAACCCCGTGTAGCCTCTCCTTTTGATTTGAATTGGTGCCAGACTAACACACACAACCCCACCCCCCCACCCCCCCACCCCCCAATTTCTTCACCATTTCAGTCCTCTGCTCCCCTACATCTCCCTCTCCCTCTCCCTTTGAATTTCCCCATTCAAACCTCCAAAGGATCCCCCTTTCCCCTTGGTTCATCGACAACTCCCCTTGAACTTCCGGGACATTAGGAAGAGAGAGGAAATTGATGTCGACGATAGTGTAGGAACTCGGTTGAAGGTCCCTCCTTTACAATCTTATAATGCCGGTGATGACCCAGTTCGTGTGAGGAAAGGCATGTTCTAACCAACTATTACAGGAGTCCCCACTTCAAGCACTGCCCCAACGACCCCTACAACAACTACATCATCCCGAATGAGATCATCCTCTGCCCGGACACCTACCAAAGATGTACTCCCAAGTGCTTGCTTCACCACAATAGTTGTCAGCCCCGCTATCTTGTCCGTTCCTTCAAAGATCAAATTGCCCCACTATATATGTATGTATATGTATATATGTATATGTGTAAAGACCGAAATATTATTTTAATATTATTTTAATTGAAAGTATACTATGTTATATCTGAGATATAAAATTTGAGAAAAAACTTGTCCTCGACACTACAACAATTAAGGCCTAATGTAGCGGCTCAAAACCGCCACATTAGAACCAAAAACCGCTGCAAAAAGCGTATTGTGGCGGTTTTTACCCGCCTCTGTTGCTCGCATTGCATTAGGTCTATTGTGGCGGTTTTACTATCTAATGAGGCGGTTTAATAAAACCTCTTAAAACCGCCACAATAGATAGGAAAACCGCCACAAAATAATATCTATTGTGGCAGTTTTTTCAAGCCTATTGTAGCGGTTTTTTATTTACTGTGGCGGTTGTTTTACTCTATTGTGGCGGTTTTTTATTTACCAAAATAAATAAAAAATAGTTTTTAGCCCGGGTTCTCTGGACCCGAGCTAAAAAGTCCAATAGATTTTTTTTAAAAAAATAGTAGAATGCACCCTATTTTTGGGTGCATTCTACTATTTTTTTTAGAGTGCACACCCAAGCATAGTTCATGCCAAAAAAGGGAAAAAAAACCCTTGATTATATGTAGAAAAACCAGAATCTGTCAACACGAAAGAACTTTAATCATAAACCTTGTTCAAAATACACCAAAAATATGATATATGGGAACCTTCCATTAGTTATTGCACTTCCCATCTATTTTAATAGGCTGCATCCTGCCGGTAAGCTGCATGCGTGCTTCACGTCCATATGAAAGCTCTTCACCATACTTAACAGCTCCATCCCATCCTTTTCTGCTAAAAATAAACCAAACTGCAGGCAACATGTCTCTTCCCTTTAGGATAACTAAACAAGAAAATCAGTTCTTTTAGGATCTGATTATCAGTTTCTTCTTATAAAAACATGTCATGAAGGGAAGTAGCAATTCCAATGGCAGCGGCATACATCTCATTATTTTCTGGACTTTACACAAGAATTAGCCAAATGTCAGCATACTTTAACGAGTTTGATTCAATCACAAGTTTGACAGATCATTAGGACTTCGATAGTGTATATCTACTACCTTTAATTCTAAGCATGTAAATTACAGGAGCTAGGCACCTTCTTGTGGTCTGGGAAGTGGTTGAGCCATGTCTGCTTTGTGACATGGAGTGTGAAAAGTTTTGTGAAAAGCTAAACCAACGAATTCAAATAGAATATGCAGAGTAACCTGAGAAAAGTTTTTTGAATAGTTGTACACAAATCCCCAACTTGATATGCTTCATCTTTAAGGAATTCTTAGTGAAAATACTTCGCACAGAACTTCGATACGCATTTACCTGAAATGTTGGAGGGATGAGATGAGAATAGCTAAAAGCCTAAAACAGATAACAATGGATTCAAGAACAATACAGACTAGTCCAAAACAATTACACAAGGTCAAAGGTAGGTTGGAAGCTTATGAACAAGCAAGTCCTATTTTCATCTTTCCCTTATCATGTATTCTTACTATAAATTGGTCATATGCATATAAGAAAACAAACTCTTTTTTCCTTACACATCTGTCATGTGTGTGTGTGTGTACGTTTCAGTTTTAGATGTGAGCATGAAAAAATATTCCTTATTACTACTAAAACATGGGGGAGTGTAAAAAGGGAGAGGAAAACATGTGTTATCTTAAAGAGTGGGTGATATATATTTGGCCACAAAACATTTTTTCAAGCAAACTAAAAATATAATTGCTGGTTTCCAGGAACAAATTATAAAGGTTAATAATTTCCCACCCTTCACTTTACACAGAATTCTGTAGCAAGAAAAGGAACCACTTTGTTCCATTTAAACACAAAATTGGCAATGGATACTACTTTTTCTATTTTTCACCTTGATGAAGACAATTGAAACCCTGAGTCAAATTCCACAAAGCGAATAAGGAAACCCTTTCCTTTACCTCCATGACCATCATAAACGCCAAAAAAAGCTGTCGAGCTGTCCAAATTTGGTATCACTGCATGCTGAGCACAATTTTCGATTTAAAATCATTATGAATGATTCCGGCATCGTTTTAAAAAATTTATTCTGACTAATTTTATTTCCGCCTTCTTACTTCGAGATTGGAATTTATTTTGAGATTTATTATTTTATTTTAGATTCGGAAATTTTACTAAAATTTTAAACGGGTTGGGATAACGTCGAGAGAGCGGGTCTGAGGTATTTTGAAATTTGGTACTTGTGTGAGGACCACTTCCTTTTTTTTTTGTTTCTTTCTTTCATTCTCTCTCTCCCTCGGTCTATTACAGAACAACTCTCTCCCTCCCACTGCACCCAAAATAGCTAGGTACACTCCTTCCTATCCTTCTTCCTTTTGCAATTGTCTCTTCCAATCTTGGCAAAATGCCAATTGGAAATCAGGCTCACACCACACCAAATCGGAAGAGAATCAACCCCCTGCAGCCTCTCTTTTTTATTTGAATTGGTGCCAGACTAACACATACAACCCCCCCCTCCAATTTCTTCACCATTTCAGTCCTCTGCTCCCCTACATCTCCCTCCCTCTCTCCCTTTGAATTTCCCCATTCAAACCTCCAAAGGCTCCCCCTTTCCCCTTGGTTCTAACCAACTATTACAAGAGTCCGCACTTCAAGCACTGCCCCAATGACCCCTACAACAACTACACCATCCCGAACGAGATCATCCTCTGCCGGGACTCCTACCAAACCATGTACTCCCAAGTGCTTGCTTCACCACAATAGTTGTTAGTCCCGTTATCTTGTATGTTTCTTCAAATTAAGATCAAATTGCCCCACTATATATATGTATATATGTATATATGTATATGTATGTATGTATGTATTTTTTACTATTTCACCCTCTAAAATTTAATCTTGAGTCTTGAGTAATTGTTATTGTGTGTGTATATTTATATGTGTGTGTGCGTGTGTGTTTTTACTATTTTACCTTCTAATTTTATATATGTATATGTGTGTGTGTGTTCGCGTGTGTTTTTAGTATACACGGAGTATGTGTTTTTACCATTCCAGAATGGCTCAGTTGGAAAGGACTTGCGGGTAGTACCCAAAGGTCCCCGGTTCGAACCCCGGATGGCCGCTCTTTATTTACCAATTCAAGGAGTATGTGTTTTTACTACGGAGTATTTTTCATATATGTGTGTGTGTCTTCATTTTGTAACTTTTTTGTCAACTTGCACCTCACTCTTTACGTTTCTACCCCCGTATTTAATTATATTCCCACTTCCCGGCCTCCTTATTATATACAAATTATCTAGCTTTTTTTTTGTCAACTTGCACCCCACTCTTTACGTTTCTACCCCTGTATTTAATTATATTCCCACTTCCCGACCTCCCTATTATATACAAATTATCTAGCTATAAACTAATTAAACCTCATAAATTTGATGAAAATAGTCTCTCTTTTTTTTAAAAAAGAAAAACTTCACCTCCCCCAAAAAAGCTTTTTTTATTCTTTGTTCAACTTGCACCTCACTCTCTATGTTTCTACCCCCTTATTTAATTATATTCTCACTTCCCGACCTCCCTATTATATACAAAATACCTAGCTATAACTAATTAAACCCCATAAAATTGGTGAAATTAGCCTCTTTTTTTAAAAAAAAATTCACTTCCCCCAAAAAGCTTTTTTATTCTTTATTCAACTTGCACCCCACTCTCTATGTTTCTACCCTTTATTATTCTCACTTTCCGATCTCCCTATTATATACAAATTATCTAGCTATAAACTAATTAAACCCCATAAAATTGGAGAAATTAAGGTTATGAGAATAAATTTTGTGAAGTTTTCATTAGAGTTTGTGATTTTGGGAATAAATTTTGTGTTTTAACTATTGTGTATATGTGATTTTGAGAATGAAATTTATGAATTGAATTTTGGGTTTGTGAATTGAATTTGTGAAGCTTTATGCAATATTTGTGTTTTCCTACCCTACATATTCAAATCACAATTTCTATCATGTCTTTGGGAACCAAAAGATATTACAAAGTTGACGAGTTTACAATCCTAGATAATATGCAAAAGCCTTAATTTAGCATGATTAAATTTTGTATAGTCAACACTCCTAAATATGAAAAATGCCTAAATTTTCAATGAATGACGAGAAACCACTACAATAGCAATCAAGCAAATATAAGTCTACTTTTCTACAATCCACGACTAAGATGAATGCGGTAGCTTAGGTAAAGGAGTTTATTCAAGACCAATATCTCAGTACACACTAGAAATTTCGCCCTACCTTTGAGAGGATCCCGCAGCCGCCACTTATTGCCAATGGTGATTCTTCTCCCATACTTTGCTCCGAACCATCTCCGAGTTCTTAACAAGGTTTTTTTTTTGGTCAAAAGAGTTCTTAACAAGGTAAAGTACTTAACTTGCCCTAGTTAGAAATTATTGATTTGATATTGTGCAAAGCTTCGTCCTATCCTTATAAACCATTATTATTGTTTCAAGTTCAGGGACATCAGGAGGAGAGAGGAAATTGATGCCGACGATAAAGGAGGAACTCGGTCGAAGGTCCCTCATCTACAATCTTCTCATGCCAATGATGTCTCAGTTCGTGCCGGGAAAGACATGTAGTTCCTTTTCATCAAGTTAGAGTCTATGATCCGGGGCGGGGGGTTTTGGCCCGACCTGTTCTAACCAGCTATTACAAGAGTCCCCACTTCAAGCACTGCCCCAACAACCCCTACAATAACTACACCATCCCGAACGAGATCATCCTCTGCCCGGACTCCTACCAGAGCATGTACCAGAGCATGTACTCCCAAGTGCTTGCTTCACCATAATAGCTGCCAGCCCCACTATCTTGTCCGTTCCTTCAAATATCAAAATGTTCCGACATTTCAATTCATACCAAAACATGTAGGAGTTGTTTTCTCGTTTAATATTCTCAAAAATCCAATTATGCACCTCCATACAAGTGAAGAAGAGAGGCAATAGATTGTTACCTGTCATAGATATTCAAGCAATGTGAACCGGTGCGCAATCCCTTAAAAGGTGAAGCTCCATTTCATTTATCTCTCATATAGGACAGGATGCGCTTTGCAATAGATGATGGTATACACGGTTGTAGTTGTATAGGATGCTCCTATGTGTGCAACCGTGTACGCAAAGTTTCTTACATGTTGGGTTGAAATACGCCATATATGCTTCCAATAAGCACCCCACAACCCTGGTTCTTGGTTACCTTGTAGGAGGCGGATAGTGGAGCTAGTTGAGAACTCTCTTGTGACCTTGTCCTTCCAGTAGAGTCGATATGTAGCTACCGGGTCTTGTGTGACTCTAATGGATTGAAGTATGACCAGGAGGGTGCACAAAAAAAGGTGGAAGATGGTGCCCCAATCCTAGTTGTCCACGTTCTGGAGTTAAGCAATCATGACTCATTATTAGACCTGGGCAAACGAGGGCTGGCCCGCCCGCCCACCATTGCGGTTGGGCATGCATGGGCAACGAGTGAAGCTTAGGTAGGCTGCTAAACTCGGCTCGCATCAGCAAAAGAAGGACGCCACTGAGATAGCAGGCTTACGCGAAAAAGTTCAGTTGTAAACAAAAGAAGGACGCCACTGAGAATTTCTAAAAATGAATATACATGAATTATTTAATAATCAGTCAACCCATTCTCAGATCAAGACGACGTCGTTGAGAAGAAAATATTCATCTCAGTCATTCAAACAAATAATGACCAATCAGGGCCATCTATTGACAAGTTGTGACCTTTCAAATACGACGAGCCTACTTTCTCCCACCGTCGGTCCTCGGTTCAATCCGATTCCGGAGGCTGACGAGGAGTACAATGGAGGTGAAGAAGAATTCAAAGGCTTTTTTCATAAATCCAACACCTTCAACTCCAACAAAAATGTCAATGATTGTTGATTTCATATGCAAAAAACGAGCTCAGAGGACCGTAGAGGTCAAGCTCTTACTAGAAGCTGTCGTCATCTCCGTCGGTCGTTCCCAAAAGACATTTTTCGTTGTCGTAAGAGTCAAGGCTTCTCCTCCGCCCTCCCTCCTTCGCTGGCAAAGTTGATTCGGAAGCACTGCTCATCTCTCCCTCCCACCTCGCCCTGATCAACCTCGTCATCATCCTAATGTCAGTGACTTTATGCTCAGCACGAAGCTTCACATGCTCAAGTGCGCAATGAAGCTGGTGATCTTCTCCCTCGGCTCGTCCGATCGGCTCTCAATCATCGCTTTCTCCTCCACCCAACATCAAATCTTCCCGTTCCACCGCATGACTCCTAGGTAGACGTGTCAAAACGTAATCCGATCCGAAAACCCAACCTGAAGGCTCGAAATTTTTTGGGCCAAGACCCGAAATTTTTGACCTGGGAAATTTTTTGGACATGAACCCGAAAAACCGGTATTTTTCTGGGTCAAATGGATTTCGACCTGGTGATCCGACTGACCCGCCCGATTTGTTAAAAAAACCTTTGACTAATTAATAAAAAGTCAAGAAAATCTCAAAGTCATATTAGGGTAAGTTTAGTAATTAATATATTATTAAAATTAATTAATTTATAATGATATATTATTAAAATTATTCAGGGAGATTCCAATTTATTATATTTAATTTTGTAATTACAAACTCTCATCTTTCTTTTTCAAATTAACTTTTATATTTATTTGTATTGTATATTACTCCATCCGATTGGTAATATTTGATTTTTTTTATTTTTCAACATGTTTTTAAAAAAGATAAAATAACTCTATAAAATATTAAAAAAATTAATTTAATTTTTATATTTATTAGTCATTACTAATCCGTATGAAATAATTTCAAAATGTTAATCAAATATTTTAGATCAAAGGTAGTATATAATTACAAGTGCTCGAGCTTTAGACGACATCTTCTAATAAGTATAGAGCTAAAAAAGAACAACTTACCAATCACATTTTTAAATTTACATTTTGAAATTATCATATAGTCATTAAAATACGATTTTTTAGTATTAAAAACGAAAAAATTGGCAAACTCGAAATTGATCCGATTTGACCCAAAACCGGGTCAACCCGATTTAACCCAGGCCAGAGCAAATTTTATTGAGCTCACTCGATGTTCGTTTTCAAGTTTCAACTGGATTGAGAAATACTTCCCCTTTCCTCTACGGCTCTACCCTCCCGAGGTCGAGCAGCCATGGCTGTGTGCCTCGCCACTAGATGGAGCATCCATTTGATGTTAATGGGGATTACGGCGCTCACTTTTCCGGCTCTCTCAACCAGTTCTTCCCCAATTGATCATACCTACAGTGTCGGGGACGAGGTCCCGCTTTTTGTCAACAAAATTGGCCCCTTGAATAATCCCAGGTTCAACTACCACTTTCTTTTGCCTTTCTCCTTTCCAGAATTCGACCAGTTTCGCTAATCTCTTTTCAATTTTTCACTTCCCTTTTTGCCTGACTGTGACTGCTAATTCGTAACCTGATACACTTTTCCCCGCTTTTGTAAGCTCAATTGAAGATCGGTCTTCTGCGTTGATTTGATATATCATGATATTACTTTCGATCAGTATATGCAACAGTGCTAAGTAGGGTTAATTTAAATCGGTTTTGGTGCATTCTTAGCTCTGTGTTTGTGTTTTATGTTGACTTATCAATTCTTTGGTGTTAAGCATGTTCCTTATCCAATTTAACTTTCAGATGTCCTTGGATTATTCCATTGAACTTACATTGAATCTAATTTCAATCTCTGAAGGACCAAGGACCAGTATTTATAGTACTATCTCTAATTCTGATTGAAGATTAGGTTATGTGTCTGCTTGTTTGCTATTCATTTATTCCAGCCAAGCTCTGTATAATATGCGCAGTGTCTTTTAACCTGTTTCTTATCATCTTGCAGTGAAACATACCAATATTTTGACTTGCCCTTCTGCCAACCAGGTTAGTCTGTAGTTTCTTAAACAGTCATTGTATGATCTATGAAGAATTCGTTTTAAACCAAAAAAATGTTTATGGCAATGCAAAGTTAGCTTGTGATCAGTATAGATTACTATGAGAAGAAGTAAATGGTAGGTACTTGATAGATCCAACTACCAAGTGTATTAGTCCTTCAATAATGTGAACCTAATTGTGGCTATGCTAAACATATTGTCAACAACTCAACATAGGTAACAGTTGAAGTTGAGCTTGATTTTTTAGTACCTTCTCAAATAGACAAGTTTCTTAGCTCAATAGCTTTCACTCTGTACATGGTTGAAGTTCAATGTGTATTTTCATGGCATTGTAGATAAGCTGATGAAAAAAAGGGAATCACTTGGACAAGTTTTAAATGGTGATCGTTTAACAAATACTCGATACAATGTGAAATTCCTGGAAGAGAAGGAGGAGTTGCTATGCAAGAAAACCTTCAGTGGAAGTGAAGTGGCACAACTTAGAGATGCTGTTGATAGAGATTTTTACTTCCAAATGAGTTATGATGACCTCCCATTTTGGGGTTTCGTTGGGAAGGTTGATGGAGAAAATATTACCCCTGATAGAGAGGGATATAGGTATTATCTTTTCAGTCATCTACAGTTCAATGCTCTTCACAATGGCAATCAAGTAATTGAAATGCATGCCTTTGGTGACCCCGATCATCTTGTGGACATTACAGAAGATGCAGAAATAGATGTTAAGTTTACCTATTCAGTTAGTTGGAATGCAACAGAGACAGAGTTTCAGAACAGAATGGGAAGATACATTAGGGCTTCATCTCTACCTGCAGTTCAGCTACTTCACTGGTTCTCATTTGTAAATTCATTTGTCCTAGTTCTTCTAGCCACTGGCTTATTTATAATGCTCCATAGGTCAAATGTCAAAAATGGCTTACATAGGTAACTTTCCAATGCCATCCTACAATTAGCTTATTTTAGCTACCTTGTAAAGGTCACTTCAGTATCTTCTTTAACACAATGTAAATATTTCTGATGTGAGTTTCCAGTGTAGATGATGCAGGAGGGAAAGAAGTTGCTTTGAGTTTCACTAACAGTGATTTATTCAGAAGTCCATTATCCATGTCACTCTTCTGTGCTCTGATGGGATGTGGGACACAATTGTTGATCTTGTAAGCTTCATTTCCTTTTGCATGATGGTTTTCATCTATCTTTTGGATATTAGTCACGGATTCACTGTAGGATAGTTTGCTTGTGTTCATGTCATCAAAATGTACGTCATTCACTATGTAATTACAGAGGATTGCAACTCTTTTGATTCATACGGAGTATCAACATTTCCAACCATCTCATGAATCTCATGATATAAATAGCGGCTCCAATGAACTCGTTATTTACTGGGGATTTAAAATGAGGGGCCCATAATGTTTTGGGGTAAAGTGGCCTTTGAATATTTGAAGACTCCAAAATTGATTGTTGTTGGCTGTTTAACATTAGTTTCTAAGTGATCACTTGATAATATTTCTCAATTTAGATTCAAATAAAACTTAAAGGAACCCTGTGGGTGGGCTTAGTTTGCTTCAGAGAGCATGACACGGCGATCTGTGGTAAAGGTGAGAGGGAGAGGAAAGGGGAAGATGAGGATAGGGTGTATTTGTGAGTTGAATTGTGGAAGGGCGTGGAAACATTACTTTTGGACTAATCCCATTCTCTATTGAACCTACAGGGTCTTCTGTCTGTTCATACTTTCATTCCTTGGCGTTCTTCATCCTTATTCCCATGGAACAGTTTGGACATCTGTTGTAGTTTTGTACATTTTGACATCTCTTGTTGCTGGGTATACTGCTGCTTCATTTCACTGTTGTTTTCCTGAAACTACATGGGTAATTTCTTGGCCTAATCCTGCTCGGTCTTATGCCGTTTTTCATTTCCATGTTTCTATTAATTAACGAGATTCAGTATTTGCAGATGCAAAGTGTTATGTTGGCAGGATTGCTCTACACAGGCCCATTATCCCTAGTTATCTTAATCCTTACAACACTATCCAGATCATATGGCTTCACTACAGCCCTCCCCTTTGGCACCATAGTGTTGCTTTTTCTTATATACGTTGCTGCTATCATACCTTTGCTTTTCCTTGGTGGTTTTGCTGGGCATCTTTTTAGGTCCAGACTCAATACATCGTCTACCCGGAAATCCTCAAGGGAAAGTACATCTTTGAGATGGTACTGCAGAACAGATTGTCAGATGTTTCTCACCGGCCTACTCACTTTTAGTGCCATTCTGGTGGAATACCACCAGTTATTGGCAAGTTTGTGGAGCCACAAAATTTATACCTTACCCAGTATTCTGTTCATCGCTTTCTCCATCCTCGTCTTATTGACTTCCATTTTGAGCGCTGGCTTCACATACATCCAGATGTGCGCAGATGATCATCAATGGTGGTGGAGGTAATGCCACTGATTTTATTTACTAGAAATGCCCTACAAAAAACAACCCTAATCTGAAACATGTTTTGAGTCGTTTGAGGTTGTTATTGAATTTTTGCTGATGCAGATCGGTCTTGCGTGGTGGGTCAACCGTGGCCTTTATGTTCCTCTACTCAATATTCTACTACAGCAGATCAGATATGAACGGTGTGGTGCAGTTTGCTTTCTTCTTAGGCTACAGTGCTTGCATTTGCTATGCATTCTTCCTGATGCTCGGTGCCATCAGCTTCTGGGCTTCCTTACTTTTCGTTTGCCGGTTTTACCATCCAGTGAAGTACGAATGAACTAGTTTCTTCTGTATGCTTGACAAACAACTGTTGAATGTGTAAACACGATGGTGGTCGGAAACGGAGTTGTCTTGTGTATGACGAAGTTCAAAAAAAAGTGTTGGATACTACGTAGTTCAGAATTCTGATTCGGGGGTGGGCATGGGATGGAATGGGGTCCTCATGCATCCTGTTCTGCGTAATTTTTACGAACAGGATCAAAGCGGGATTCACTTTTTTTGTTTAAATCCCAGAGAGTCTTATTCCTTGTTGTGTCTCAAATAAAAAACATCTAAAGTTTCTATACATTTTACGGTTTTCAAAGACCTAAGACATAGATTTATAATCTTTTTATATTTTACGAATTCCATAAATGTTGGGATTTCAGATTCCATAAATGAATCAATGGATTTATACAAACTGCTTCCAGAAAAGGGGTTTCAAAGAATATTACAACAATGGCAACTAAAAATTGACAGGAGTGGTATAGTTTAAGCCAAATGCCTAAGAGGTGCAACACTTGCAGGTGCAGATATAATTGAGAATTGCAATCGCACCCCTGGCCCCCATTATAAAAGAGTTGTACACTTGAGGATACAGATACCAAATTTATAACGTGAGGCCATCCATCTAGTGACTACCAACATGAGCAATCAACAAAAATGAAAGAGAGGAAAATTTAACAGGTACACAACTCAAGCATTCCGATTATACTTGAAAAGAAGACGAAGAAGATTTGCCTTGTATTGAAAGAATATAGCAACCAAGTGAGAACAGCAACCCATCTGTTTCAGCTGGAAGCAAGTGTCTTTGTCAAAGCTTGCTTCATGGCCTCAGCATATGTCCTATGTTGGTAGGTCAGGGTTGATTCGAGCAAATCCCAAAGTGAAGTCTTTGGATTCCACCCTGAAGAGAAAAAAGATTGTACAAGCAGCATTTGGTAAGCATTCCAACAACACCAGTAAAAAGCTTCCTTTTCCATTTCTTATCACTCGTCGTCCCCGGAAACACAAAAAACAAACAAGTGGAGAAACAAGGAATTTACCCAATTGTCTGTTGATGATTGTCATGTCAGGAATTCGCTTGTCACTGTCGTCATAACCTTCGCCATAGAATTCTTTGGAGCTCACATCAATAGTGGGCTTTTCCAATGGTGCCTCTCCACTGACCTTTGCATAAATCTGCAAAATTTCAACCAGTCTTTAGTTCCCTCTAGGTTTTGAAGCTTAAACGACAGCAACAAAATATTCAAATCGTTTGTAGGTGGTAATGATGTAAAAAAAAAAAAGGGTGGTTCAACTCACCTGTGTCATCATCTCGGCAAGCTGTCTAACCGTGACTTCATTGTTAGGGTTACCAACATTGAAGATATGGCCATTTGCCCTGGCTGGGTTTTCCTGTAATGAAGAAAACTTGACTAAGGAAGTCCCATTCGTTACAAGAAATTATATTTAGAATCTCTTTTTCAATCACACAAAGAAAAGCAAATCAGGAGGGTTTACTCACGATCATCAATAGAACAGCCTCAATGGCATCCTTTATGTAAATGAAGGTTCGTTGAGACTCGCCACCATCCACAAGTTTCAGTGGCTCTCCTCGCAAGAGGTTCTGATGAAAAACAAACGCGTAATTCAGTAGGTGATAACATCATTACATTTGACAGCCTTCGGACAGATGATAAAAGACAAAGACGAAGACTCACATTGCTGAAACAAGCAAGAACCCTTGGAACACCCTCGCTGGGACCATCAATGCCTGGAATGAAATCCATCCTAGGACCAATCCAGTTGAAGGGTCTCACAATGCTGAACTCCAAGCCATTTTCTGATCCTTCAGCTGAAGAAAGATTAAAACTAAATGTTGAGTAAACAGAAATGCAAGATTTTTTATGCAAAAGCTAAAAAAGGGGGTTAGTTTAACTTTACCATAAATGAGCCTTTCGATTAGTTGTTTGGCACATGCATAGGACCACCTTTGCTTGTCAATAGGACCAAAAATGCAGGGGGACTCGTCTTCTTTGAGCAGATAGTATGTAGGATCCTATAATATTACACAACATGGATATAGATATTCACAATGACAGTTCAGGAAAACAAACCATCAAGATAAATATGCAAATTACTGGAAGCACAATGACAATGAAGCTAACAACTATATATAGGTAAGTGTTTCATTGACAGCTTATGACTCAAACAACGGAGTTGATCTATCGGGGAGTAGAAAATTTAATGTTCCCCACTCACTGTCTCCCAACAAAGAGGAAAAAAGGTGAACATTACCCTATATCTAAAATAAGCAAACTTTTACATCTTGCTTACAATGACAGTTAGCAAACAGAATCTTAAACTGCACATTATCCTGGCAAAACAAAAACTCCTAAATGATACAAAATATCCTGAGGGGTGCAAACTACACGAACATATTAAAATGCTCAGTTGGCTACTCACTAATGTTCAGCTTTTTATTGCACAACCAACCTTCAACGTTAAGTTTAATAATAAAAAAATATACATGAAAAGCCTCGTAAAAGATACACATAATTAGCTCTCAGCTCATCAACCAAAGAAACAGAAAAAAAAAATTGATTCCTGAACTAACAAATGGAAGGATATTTCCTTTTTATTCTTAAGTTGATAGGCAAAATTTGAAGGAAAGAGCAAGTTAACCTGAGAACAGATGAAATGATAAGACACAAAAACAATGTCTTAGGTTAGAATGTAACATCTACTCATCATAAATTTGCTAAAAAGTTGCTGCTTCATGATGCAGCTCTAGTAGAAGGTCGACAGAGGCGCACAAACATTTGACACTACATCATGCATCCTAAACTAGGATCTATTTCAATGTGTCAAGTACTAACGGAAATTTACATGATGGACAAGAAGACTTGTAGATTATATGCCAAGAAAGAAACAAACTCACTCTATAGTGCCAAAATAGAAAGGTCAACTACTTTCATAGACAAAGTACCAACATTAGCAAACAAGGTCTTGTCAAATTTCCATCATTAAGAAGAGTGCTGAGATGTCTATCAAATATATCTAGAGATAAGATGCTTCAAAGAAAACTACGGTCCGTTATATGTTGTAGATGGATGTCTTTAGTATCAAGAATTACGCCTCCATCAAATATACCAAAATATAAAAAAGTTGCAATAAGAACCAACATCTCTCAACGGCCTAACTCTGACAAGGGCCTTGCCAAGAACTTAAAATATTTACCTGTGGCTTAAGTAAAAAAAAAAAAAAAAAAGGCCATATCCCAATGTTATGGACTTATGGTAAGAGTACTATAGTTAAGAAAAGCATAGATCCGAATGTTAGAATACCAAAAAGTTCATGATGTGACCAAGAAAGCTGAAGGTTACCTGAAGAAGAGGACTGTCTTTAGGAAGGAAGGAACCAATAGTTTTCCCATAAATTTCACAAGTAGAAAAGTGGATGAGGCGTTTGTTGTTCTCAGAGCAGTACTTGACCTGCAACATAACAGTCATAACAAGCGGAGGTCAAATTTAATTACATTAAGCAACAAAGATCATACTCCGTATTTCATGAAACAAAGAATCAATGAAAATCAGAATGCATATATCTTCCCACGTTTGATTAGCTTACCACTGGGAGAGCATCGATGAAATTGCTGTAAATTGTATCCAGAGGACGAGTATTATAGTCAGCCGGAGTACAGATTGCTGCTAAATTTATCGTCTACATAATAGAAACCAGAATCAATCATCCACAAATTTGCAACATCTTCTAATAAAATCGAAGCGAAAAACGAATCAAGCAGTAGATAAGCATAAAAAAATGACAGAGAACTGAATTCCGGATATCAAATCAAGCACCAGTTGATTGGAAAAGAGGAAGTAGTCAGAGAGAGAAAACAGATGAATCACCAGATCTGCCATCTTGATGAGACCTTCAAGCCTGGAATCGTGCTTGATGTTAATACGGTGGAACTGGATGCGATCGGCCCAGGGGAGCGAAGAAGGCTCGAGAAGATGCTTGATCTTGTCGTTATAAACATCGACCGCAAGCACCTTGTGAGGCGTCTCAGACATGAGCTTTTCGCAGAGGTGAGAGCCGATGAAGCCGCCGGCGCCGATCATGCATATTGATATCGGCTTGATCGGGCTACCGTCCAGATCTAGTCTAGTAGTCGCCGCGGCCATTTTCACTGCTTTCGCCCTCACTTGATTTTGTCAGCAAATATACAAACAGATCTTTCTTTCTCTCTCTACCTCTCAGACAGACAGGGGAGACTGGAGAGATCTTCGGGTGAGAATCTATTTAAAAGCGAAGCCGTAATCTAATCTTGGATGCGGTGTCGCTGTAAGCCACGTGTCCACATGACATCAAACGAAGCAGTGATTCTAACAGCTGGGTTGGGCGGTGAATGGACCGAATGGTGATGGGAATGATACGGTGCCGCGACGGAACAAGCTGTGTGTAAAAACAAAACAGGTTTGCTGAGCGCACGGTCAATTTATAGCCAAATACACGGTGGCGGCTACGGATCCGTAAACCGTGAGAATCCGGACAGCCACAGTTCCAAAAACTATGGGAAATACTATGGCGACGGATCTGAAAACCGTAACAATTGTCACTGCCACAGCTTCTCAAATTGTAAGAAACTTGTTACACCGCCAAAAAAAAACTATAAAAGGGGGCAATGGGGGAGAGACTTCTCATTCAAGGCGAGGCTATTACAGTGAGGATATTGCCTAAATTAGTGTGAAATTAGTGTTAAACACAAGGTACTTAAATTTTTTATATTTGATCATGTCCGATCCAGAAGTATCACAAGATGAGGTGCCATTCAACCCGCACTGTTACAGTGATCCCGAAGAACTTGTTCAGAACCTCCAGGTACGATATAATCAATATTGCATTATAATTTATAGAATATTCGAAAGAAATATGTTTTTGTATTAAATTGTGAAATGATATTTGATATAGTGTTATTTGAAAAATAGAGTTTATAATTTTGAAATGATATTTGATATAGTGTTATTCGAAAAATAGAGTTTATAATTGTGAAATGATATTTGATATATAATGTAATATAGAATAATCGAGAAATTTAGCATGAAACATAATTTATACTTCTAAGATGAAAGCTCGATATACTTGTGAAATGAGTTTTGATATATCATTTGAAATAGCAGTGAAGTAATAATTAATAATTATGATAATGTAGAGTCAACACCAACCTATGGAAATGGGGACCGATTATTCGTCGATGTTTGAGCTTGCCGGAGTCTGGTATGACGAGAAAAATATGAAGGGGTGGGCTCGTTTTGTGGGTCGTGCAAAGAACATGGTTCTCGTGATACACCGGTCATGGAAGAACAACCGGACTGGATTTGGAACCTTCAGATTAGTGTGTGAGCTCTACGGTGAGCGCAGAAAAAGAGCAGATATAGATATGGATTTTCCCCCGGCATCGACAAGGGTATTGACGTCGAGGAGATGCGGGTGTGAATTTGAGATTGAGGGTCATCAACATGACGACGATAACTGGACAATGCGTGTCATATGTGGCTCCCATAATCACGACCTCCCGGAAACCCTGTTTGGGCATGCCTATGCCGGTCGCATAACACCCACACAACAGAAGATGGTTTATCGTGATGCTACGATAGGGACAAGACCTCGCAATGTCTTGCGTGGTCTGAAGATTGACGATAGTGAGTGTGTTACCGACATCCGACAAGTGTACAATGCCATGTCGAATATGAAGAGAGATGAGACGGAAGGAAGGAGGGATCTACCACAAGCATTACACTCGCTTGATCAAAAAGGATACTACGTTGTATCGAGGAAGGCCCCTCAACTGGAAGGTAACGAGGTTAGCGACATTATATTGGCACATCCAGACTCACGACATCTTCTTCGGTTGTTTCCTTATGTCATCGTCATGGACACAACATATAAAACGAACCAGTAAGAATGACCATATTCATCATATATAATTAGAACTAAATAATATGATGTGTTACATGTACTTAATATTGTAATGCACTTGACAGGTACCAAATGCCGTTACTTGAGATCATAGGGATAACAAGCACGAAGAAGACATTTGCAATTGCATTTGTATTCATGGCTAGGGAGAATGCGGACCATTACATCTGGGCAATGAGAAGAGTAAAGCATTTGTGCAAACATAGGCTTCCAGATGTCATCGTTACAGATCGCGAGTTGGGTCTCATGAAGGCCCTCAATGAGGTGTTTCTCACAGTGAAGCATATGTTATGTCGGTGGCATGTGATGTGCAACATCGAGCTGAAGGGGAGGAGTACAAACTCAGCTGCTCGACAACAGGAATTTTACAGCGATTGTTTTGCCTTACTCGAGTCCAAGACGGAATACAGTTACGAGGGTCGATTAGCTAACATGCATGAAAAGTGGGAGGCCAAATGGGGACTAATAGCCTACTTAGAATCAACGTGGTTGACGGACCACAAAGAGGCTCTTGTTCGAGCATGGGTTGATTGCTACCCTCACTTCGGGACTCGGACAACGAACATGTAAGTGTTACATGTATTTCATCATCGATATGTATCTAACAATTTCTACAATATTAAGTATTACTAAAACTGTTTATCTGTACATCATGTAGTTGCGAGTCTGCACATTCAAAGCTGAAGTCGATGTTAAATACATCTTGGTGGGTTTTTTGATGTGACCAACTGCATAGACGCCATGATCAGAGAACAGATTGACCAGATAAAGGGATCTCTAGAAAAGTCAAGATTAAGGATCGAGGTCAATGTCTCCAACAACCCAATATTTTCTCTGCTCCTGCAGAAGGTCACAAGAGAATGTTTTGACCTATTGTTAGTTAACTACAACATGTCAAGAAGTCTACCTTCCAACAATGATGGCGTGTGTCGCGATCGTTACTGGCGGGATGCGCATGGGGTCCCTTGTGTTCACGAATTCATTGAAATTGCATCCAGCCGGCAACCCATACGTCCAAGGCAAATTCATGCATTTTAGAGGCAAGTTGTTTGGAGTAGAATTATCACTAGTGAGGAGGACAACGATGACACTGAGTATATAAACCCAAATCGGGTTGAGATGACAAATCTAAGGCGCGAGATGGATGCTGACACATCCTCCTACTGCACCTGAGTGGAGGCATTTTCACCATGCCACTGTCAATGGTTGGGATGCCGGTCTAATAGAGAAGATGCAACAGTACATCAACAACCGTCAACAGTATGGCCATGGAGCCGGACCTGTGTAAGAGAAGTATCTGTTTTGTAATCGCAAACAACTTGTCTTCATATATAATAATGGTGTTTTTCCATATCCAACACATAATAATCCGACACACAAAACAACTTAAAGAAACAGTACACATAAAATTTCTAGTAACATAAATCAAAACACATGATCACTCCTGATGGTGCTGGTGCCAGAAATCGAAATGCTGCTGAGTAGCCCTCACTTGAGTTGGCACAACTGGAACGTTAGGTGAAAGTGCCGCATCCAAATATCTTTCAATCTCCTCCCTAGAATAAAATCCTTCACCGCGGGCAAGCATTTCCCTTAGGCTTAGTGTTAGCACAGTTAATCGCTGCAAATACAACGTGGTATTAAGATTTAAGGCATTATACAAGTAGAAGAAAAAATAAGAAGTTTAGACTGACCCGGGCTGCATAAAGTGGGGTGGGTCTCACTGAATACCTCCTTGCCCAACGGGCGTCCCCATGTAGGCGATGATCCTCAGGTACACCCGGCGAGAGCATAGGAAAATGAGCGTATATCCAGTACTATAATGCAGTTACACAACGAGTTATTTTTGACATATAAAGGATTAGGCCATATGAAATGGTCTTTTAAAATAGATGCATATCTAAAGGGGTTCATAATATACCTGCAACAACGATGTGCATCCACCGATCGTCCCAGATCCATCACGAGAAGCTTCCCCAAGTTGTCTGTACAAGTAGGCTAGTACACCTGTTCCCCATGCATAGTCGCCGGTACGTCGATGATCAACTACAAAGTCAACAGCCCAGATGGGAATTCCATTTGTTGACCGATCATTCAACAAACATGCGCCTAACACACAGAGAAGCCAACCAGATGCTATGTCTGCAGGGGGGGTGTTCCGACTAGCCCTCATCTCCGACAACGACGCATCGAGCTTTGTGTGGGAGAAAGTTTTCCCAGAATTTGAAATGTCTGAAGCAGCAAATTGAAGACGATTGCTAAGGAATAACCTCCGATCTTGGGCAGATAAAGATTCTCGCATGACGCACCCATCAATGCGTAACCCCAACAACACGTGGACATCATGCAGAGTGATCGTCATCTCCCCCCAAGGAAGATGAAAGCTGTTAGTCTCTGGATGCCAGCGGTACACGAATGACGGGATGAGGCAATGATCGACGTTACCAAAGTTAATGTCATGCAAGTTCTGCAACCCGCTCATCTGAACAAAGTGCCACCAATCTACTGCACCGCCTTCTGCCCTATCCCAGTAACTCAGTTGTTCAAATCTCTCTGTGCGTCGTACACTCTTCAACAATTTATCAGTCTGCACGTATTTATATGTATAAATTTATTATTAACACCATATGAAATTGTATATATTTCTAGTTGAAAATGTTATACTAGCTAATAAATTACTTACATGGCCTAGCCAGAGCGTCCTTGCTCTGTGTGTCTTGTACCACTTCAAGGGCTCATCATAGGGAGGCCTGCCATCGCCGAATTCCTGTGCTGGGGCAACAGGATCAGGATTAGCATCCTGTACATCCTCTTCAATGTCCCGCCCAAGGTCTTCAACTTGTTCCTGCTGAGATGAAGATTGCCCAAATTGGAAATTTGAACCCGCCATGGGTGCAGTTAGGGGTATCTGGGGAGTTGAAGATTGCCCGACTTGGAAGTTAGGACCCATCACGGGTGCAGTATAAGGAACTCGGACTTCTGGGGGCTGGTAGGCCGCTTCTGGACCTGTGAAAAAATCTGCAACCACTGATCTGGTCCAATCTGAATCTTGTGGTAATGCCCATCCCCACTGTTCTGGTTGTTCGGCAACAGGTTGTTGCGCAATCGGAGGATCTAATGGCACATTAACGTCAACGTACATGTCTTGTGCCGGCTGGAAACCAGCACCCCTCGTGGATCCAGCGTCAGCTTCCGCATCTGAGTCGGAAAGAGGTTGAACCCCAACAAACTCACCTTGTGAAATACTAACCCAAGCAGGGGGATCTGTACCACCAGGAGGCTGTAAAGCCGAGGTGCTTGCTCGAGCGGGCTGAATATCGCCCTGTCTATCTCTATCGCCTCTTCGCGCAGAAGCAGTTGGGCGAACCCTCTCTGTTTGCGAAACTGCCCGTCTCAGTGTCTGTTTCAAATTCACATCTCCATTTAAACTATGTGCTTAACCAATAATACTACAATTCAACAAATTTCATTTCAATTCAACAATTCTTGATTTCAACTCATCAATACTACTACTAATACTAATTTTTTTATTTCAACTACCAATTTTTTTTTTTAAATCGTGTTCTAATTATCTTAGACAAATTATTTTTAACAATTATCTTCTTCATTTCCTTAATTTTATTTTACCTACTACTTTCCCTCAAAACATTGTCATTCATATACAATTAATAAACACAAATCATACCTATACTTCAAAATTGCTAACAATTTACATTTTCTTTTCTTAAAGTTTAATTTCACCTATTATTCTTAATATTTCATACAATTCCACATACATACTTAACCAATAATAATACAATTCAACAAATTTCATTTCAATTCAACAATTCTTGATTTCAACTCATCAATACTACTACTACTAATACTAATTTTTTTATTTCAACTACCCATTTTTTTTTTTAAATCGTGTTCTAATTATCTTAAACAAATTTTTGTTTTTCAAATAGTGTTCTAATTAGTTCCGCAATTTGATTTCACCTAAGTACTAATCATATAATTACACATACAATTTCACATAAAATCATACAAATTAAACCAAATCTAACCTGGCTCATTTGCTCAACACGAGGGTCGAACGTCGGAGCCGACTCGCCCTCTCCGGCTCCCCCAGGTAGGCGCAATACTTTTCTCAATCCTCCTTTGAATCCTTTCCACCCCATAGTTGGGAGATGAACAAAAATGTGGAGTTCTATATGTATATGGGTTACCGGATTTTCGGATTTCCGGCATGAAAGGGGAAGAACAGCCCCTTGCGGTTTTGATTTTGGAGGCCGAAATGAAGATGCTAGGGCCGGGTTTTATGGTGGTAGTGGTCACCCTCCCACAATTTGCAGATCCGTGGCCGCCACCGCTTGGAATATTCCCACAGGGCTATCCGGCAGGTCTACAAGGCAGGCCTAGTGCGTTGGGAAGGAGGAGGCCCTCTCACGGTTTACGAAACCGTGGCCGCCTGACGTGTGATGTCGAATCTTGCAGATAGGTGTATCAGACCTAGGGTCATCGGGAATACGCGACGCCGTGCCCTAGGCTCCCACAGTTTTCAAAATTGTGGTCGTCGATGGATTGGGATGTTTTTGGGCTTTTATTGGGCTTTTTTTTGGGCCTTTTTCTCCGTGGTTTACCGAACTGTGACTGTGAAGCTCCCACAGTTTATGAAACCGTGGCCGCGAAAATTCTTACGGTTTTTAAAACAAAAACCATGAAATTTCTTACGGTTTACATTTTCGTAGCCGCCACCGTGCAGTTGGCGATATTTTGACCGTGCATTAAGTCAATTCCTTTGATGACAACATGATAACCAAAAAATATATTTAGTACTTTTGACTTTCTTTTTTTTTTGGTGTTGGTATATACACCACAAATCTAAAGTAAAAAATGCACGTCCTGTGACTAATTAACATTTAAAAAAAAATAATTAACCATTTTTAACTGGTGCATGATTTGGGTTTTATATAGCGAGCATGTTTTTTTTATATATACTCCGTAATATTTCCGCTTTGAACCCAAAATTAAATAGTACTCCGTAAAAGACCTAAATAATACGGTGTACGGATTAAGTGTTTATTGATTTTTTGACCCATTTAAAAAAAATATTCCCTTCGTTTTATAATAAGTATCGTTTGTCTTTCATTGCACATTTATTAATGAGGTGAATTTTTTATAAAATATTATTTTTTTAATAATTTCACCTAATAAGTATAACAATATAAAAAAATTCAATAAAAAAAATTACTATGTTTTATAGAGTTTTTATATTCTTAAAATGTGTGCTGAAAAGTAAAAGGACACTTATTATGAAACGGCGGGAGTAAAAACTACTTTTAATTAATATTATACTTATTAGTTATAAGTTTTTAATTATTTTTAAAAAATAATTAAAAATTTAATATTTTATATAATTTTTAACTACTTTAAAAATGTGTCAAAAAGTCAAACGACCTCTATTTCTTTTTCTTTTTCTTTTGATTAGGAAAGAATTCGGGCGAGCGAGCTCTACCCGATGGCATCCTTACGGATGGGGTCTAGAAGACCAGAATCGTTGTTAATATCGACACCCCGGGTAGAGTGGCAAAAGTGTGCAACCTTATCAGTCACTCTATTAGTCTATTGTCTAATCGGGGAACATGAAAAAGGAAACTTCTTTCAAAATCGATAGTAGAAATTTAGCATCTGATAATGGAGTCACATTCAATGTGGAGTTTATTGATACGGGGTTATAGAGCCTTTTGAATTCTCATTTTAAGAGCAAGCGCTTCCGCTTTCAAACGATCCCTATTTCTAAACCATACAAGTCTCTCATCCTAAATTAAATTCAATAAAAAAAAAATCTAGCTTGTGGCTTTTAGACTTTTAGTTTGCTTAATGAGTAGGTAGGATCCTATAATATTACACAATATGGATATAGATACACACAATTGACCGTTCAGAAAAACTAACTAACATAATATCACTGATTTCTTGTACAGTTTTACAATTAGTTCAGAAGAAAAGATTTCTTAACATTCTTAATATCCTCCATGTTTAAACTGCAAATATTGGAGTATCGAAATCGCCTTGATGAGTTGGACAAGGCTGCTTTCTCGATAGGATCTTGTCCAACTCAACGTACAAGCTTGTTCGCGGTCTTGATCGGGTCTTCCTTTTCATTGCTAGGATCGTTGCTCGAACCAAATAGTTGATTGCTTGGAAGATGAAGAATTTTGTCGGATAACCATCCTTCGTCCTAGAGTCTCCTTTTCTTCTAAGACTCGTGACACTGCAAGAGTTGCCCAAGTTCTCTTACGAACTCCGCTTGTCTGATTAATACATACTCTTCAATTGAATAACATAAAATCATATACAACAACATAATTGAATCAAAAGGCTCTTTTATTCTTAATGAATCTGCTTTCCATGTTATCCATTGTTTCTTCTTACATATCATTTCTTCGAAAGTTTATTTGTTAGCTCTTTCATTTATGATGAGACGCCCAAGGTATTCGTCAAGAGCAGTTTGGTTTGTGATACGTAGTACTCCTAGATCATTTGTTTTTTGTTATTTTTTCATTTTTGGAGAGGTTTAGAAGATCGATTTATGAAAATGGACCTTTTGATATGATATGACACAATAATTGTCAATGATTTTTTTTAATGGTATGGCATGATTTATGGTTTGCCTTAGCGGAAATCATGATGTAGGCCGGTTGTCTGCAAATGCAAGAAATGAGATTTTAGTTCTCCAAGTCGTAATACTAAATATGATTGTTTTATTTAGTCCAACAACATCCTTGGTTTTCCTACTATATATGATGTCTAGTTTATCTATCACTATGCTCGAGGTTGATACTGTTGAGAATTGGTGTGAAAGAACACACTTTCTATTGAGTTATAGAACGAAATATATAAGAGCGTACAATCTGATAATGGAGAAGGTGGGGAGAGATTTACTCTAACTTCCTTTGACTAATTCCTAAATAATAAATAATTAAACTAATTAAATCCTAATAATATAAATAGATATTATTTTCCTAATATTCCCCCGTAGTTAAAGCGAGAGATACCGAAAGCTTAAAACTGGATAAATATGAAATAAATCATAAATATTTTTTTTTTAAATTGTTGCCTGTAATCCCTCACTTCAAGGGAAAGGAAATCTCGTGGCGGACTACTTCTTGAATTGCGCTCAATCATAGCCGGTTTGTACGCCTCCGTGCCTCCGGCTGTTCGTGGGCGCTCTTCCGGGCAGGGCTGCGACTGCAGTGGGTTTCGGCGGCAACAGGGCGAAGGCTACGGCTCGCGTATCCGGGCAAGGGCTGTGATGGAGTTGCTAGGCAGCGGCCGGAGGCGAGTGCGATGTTCCGACAATGTTGTCTCGTGGCCCAGGGCCGCCGGCGGTGGTTGGGGGGATGAGCAGTGGTGGTCAGGGGGCGATTGCAGTGGGTGGCCAATCGGTGTTGATCAGCAATTGGAGGGACGGTGGTGGCGGTTTCCGACGAACGAATACGTGGTGAAGACGGAGAATTGTCCGTCGATGGGGACGTTGCCATGGAAAATAGTTGTCGAAGAGGTCAGGGATCAAGAGGTTGTGTGAATTAAAGTGGTGGTAGTTTGATGGTGGCAAACGCCGAAATTGGATTAGCCCGAAGGAAATTTTGTGTGGCCGAAATGGGTTTTGGCCAATGAAATTGTAAGAATAAAAGGCCGGCATGGTTTTGGCCGAAATTTAGATGGCAAAAGCCAAACTTTTGGTTAGTGTGGAAGGCAAGCGGAAGCGGTTTTGTAATGGCCAGAGCCAAAATTAGATTGCTCGAAAGCGTTTTTGTGGTGGCCTAAGCCGTTGAATGAATATGTTTCTTGGCAACATGACGGAGCATTGGTTTGTGCCAAAAGTTGGAGGATAGTTGCCCGAAGGCGGAAATTGGAGGATCAAAGCCGTTAGACTAAAAGCTCAGATACCATGTTGAGAATTGGTGTGAAAGAACACACTTTCTATTGAGTTGTAAAACGAAATATATAAGAGCGTACAATCTGATAATGGAGAAGGTGGGGAGAGATTTACTCTAACTTCCTTTGACTAATTCCTAAATAATAAATAATTAAACTAATTAAATCCTAATAATATAAATAGATATTATTTTCCTAATAGATACAATGCGGAATTTGGTATCGGGTTTCGATACTTACAACACCAAAAGTGTCAAGTCACATGTGTTGTGTGTTGAGGATTCTACAAAAGCTTATTGGTTTTACTACTTTGTGCCAACTTGAGACCAATAAGGTGCAGAAACATGAGGAACAAATTCTCTACATGCTTTTAATTGACGAGCAACATGTTAATTTTGGATGCATAACCGTGGAGAATGGGTCACTTTGATTGCTAGATAGAGCCTTAGATATGTTGACTTACAGTGGAGTGGGTACCATTGATAGGGACTTTATATGGTTCTCACCTGTTTGGAAAGGTTGAAAATCACTTTACCAAGGATTATGCTAAATGACCATGATGATTGGTATAATGTTTGGACTAATTAAGGAAGAGAGACAATCCACTAACAAGTGTTTGATAGTGAAGATGTTGAAGAGGAATCTTATAGCGATGATGAGGAGTACTATGACGATGAAGAAGAGCAAATGGAGGTTAATGTTGGTGTGCCTATTAATAGCCATAGGGATCCATGCCTTATGGTTATGACTCATGAGTCATGAGTGAGGTTTTTATGAACATGTGTGTTACATTAGATGGTTTCAGACTAAGTTTTGAGGAGACCAAAAAGAAATTAGAGACATAAAAGAATCGCGAAAGGAATCAGAGCATACCAGGAGCTTATTCGGAATAAGAACCATGATATATATACGATACAGATGCAGATGTGGGAGCAAGTTAAGCCTTTGGTACACCTTGTATGCCACCGCCACCGCCGCCGCCTCCTCCACCCAACAACAACTCTCCTAGTTTCCGAGTTACTCACTTGTTAACGTGTGTAGAGGCAATCGAGGATGAAAGATAATTGTACCCCAATCCACCCGTCTGTCACGTTTTATAGTTTTAATAAAATTACCTTGTTAAAAGTTTTTAAATGTTTTTTTTTATCAATATTGTATGGTAATAAAATAGAAAGGGCCGTAATTATCAATTTCATCCATCCATTTATTGGAAACACAAAAAGGGAATGGAAATTACGACCACAGGAAACCGATGGCCAATATTTACAACTCGTTGAATTAATTAATCAAATTTAAGCAACTTAATCTCCCTCCATAATCCCCCACTTTTCTCCTTTTTATGATCTCACCTCCTCCACGCCGATGTTGTCCTCCGCAACCACCTCGCCGGCGCCGCCGATCTCCACTCCTTCCCCTCCACCTCTCCACCGCCACTCCCTCTTATTCCGTCCACCTCATTGCTCATCCCCTGCCTCCTTATCTCTCCGCGTTGGCCAGAGATCCTCCTTTTTGCTCCCGATCGCCGCCCGAATCTCCAAATGTATCGCGAGATCCTCCACTTCCGAAGATCAGCTGAGCGATTCCAATGCTCGCGTTGCTGCGGATCCTTTCGATGATGACTCATCGGAGGAAGACGATGGCGACAGCGAGGTTTCGCCTCGCGATTCCTCCCCGAGGAGGTCCGTTTCCTCGCCGTCTGAGTTGCTCTCGCTCGGACTTCCTGAGCCCGTGTACGAGGTCTGTTCCCGATTTCTGCATTTTTCACCAACCTAGCTTTGATTGCTTTTTCTCTTTTTTCTTTAGTTGCGTTCGTGAATTTGTTGTGATTTAGGTGGTTGTGGTGAAGTCGAATGGCTTAGTCTCTATCAGAAAGATCCATCGAAAAAGTTTGCTGAGATCTAGCGGTGAGTGTTAGAGAGTTGTTTCAATTGCTAGTTTGCTACCTCTATTGAGACCTCTCTTGTTATGTATGCATCGATGTTGTTAGTATCTGCTCAGAATCAAGTTTTAATTCGATATGGTCTCTCAGCTTTCTTCTTCTTGGATTATTGACCTCAACACTTCAAACCTTTGCTGAAATTGATCACTGATAGTAGGCGCCTTTCTTTTGCTGGTGACAGTGCATTTGTTTTCCTTGTTGGTTAACAACTAAAAAGAATGGAAGAGCAAAAATGGTTTGCTTTGTAATATGACTAGCCTAATTTCTTTGTTTTTAGTTTGAATTGGCATGGATGGTGTATCCTCTAACATTTCTGATAGCGTAAACTCTCTCTCATGTTCTCATATGTGTGTATTTACATTAGGTCTTCGCCCTCGTGATATCCGAAGTATTGACCCATCCTTGTGGTTGAGAAACTCAATGCCATCTCTACTGGTATTCTTTCCAATTTGGTATTGCTCCTATAGAATGTTTATCTTGTCATTTATTTATTTTTGCTATTAGTTTTCGGATGTGCTTCCATTTTGTGCAAATTGTTGCATCCTGTGGGGCTGTTTTTTAGAAGACTGCAATTGAGTTAAACTTGTCAAATGATCCCAATAGTATTGCAATTTTCTTGATCTCACAAGCTGTTTAGAAACACTTCATGGGACTTAATCAACCTAGTTATGGTGATGAACCAGGTTTCTGAGTAATCTTATCATTTTTGCTTCATTTCAGCCTTAATATGCAACTATAGGCTCTGTTACCATAAAGGAAACTTTCTCATACTTATGTTCACTTATTGCATATTTGCGTATAGCCTTGTAGGAATATCCAACATTCAAATCTGATTGACTGACCTATGTTTATTGTGATTTATTGCTAGGTACGAGAACATGCAATACTCCTAAACATGGGCACTTTAAGGGCAATTGTTATGCAAGAACGTGTCCTTATATTCAACTACAATCGGTGATGATCCCACATGCTAATACTTGTCAAGAATTTTGTACACTCCCTGAGAGTATTTCCTAACAATGTTAGCTGTTTGCATGAATTATCTTTAGTAAAGGGGGTAAAGCTTTCATCGAATCACTTCTTCCTCGTTTGAGCACAAGAAATACTACTGGAGGGCCATCCATGCCATTTTTGCTTGAGGTTTGTTTTACGTATATAATTTGTCCCATGTTAACTTAGCAATTTGATTTCTTCAGTTTGTGTTATTGGAATATTACTGATTACCTGAGGCCAGTTTCCCAAATGGTATGAACTGCAGTCACTAAATTGTTTTCAATTTTCACTGATAAATTTTTATCATTGTATCGCATAATCCATGAATCTTGGACTCTTGATTTGAAAATTATCATAGGACTATACCAGAGGTGACTGGCTTTACTTTTTTTTTTTTTTTCACGTCACAAATATGGAATTTCAGATCCGAATTCACATATTTGCATCCTTTTCTGTGTTATAATAATTCAATTTTCTGCTCTAAGAATGTTATGTTTTTATACTTTCTAGGCTGTTGAAGCTGCGCTGACTTCCAAAATACAGTACTTGGAGCAAAAGATGATGGACTTAGAACCTCGTGTGCGTGTGACAACTACCGAGTGTAGTACAGATATATTTCCCTTTTCTTCCCATGTTCTTGGTCCTTGGAGGAAATATAATTTGTGCTAGATTTCTATAACACCATTCTTCCCAATCTGTCATCGTATCCAGTAAGCCAGTAGTAGGGAAAGGGATGTTAATTGGTTTGGTGAGATGGACATCCTATCCAAATCAAACCAAAATGACCCTTTTCAATTGGAATGTTTTTTTCAAAAGTATTCAACTATTGGCTTGCTCTCTAACCTTTTGAGAGTCAAGAGAATATTTCTAAAATCAGTTTTTTAAAGGATATCAGTTATATATATAAAAAAAAAATAACTATGTACATCATTTGACATTTGCAATGCATTGCTGAAGCTCGTTGATATTGCAAACCTCACAACGGTGGGGTTGGCATTTTTTAAAAGTTCATGGTAATTTCATGTTCTGATGTTTGACACATTATATGGATGAATCTTTGTACAACTTGCTTAGGTTCAAGAGTTACTAGAGGTTCTTCCTAAACATGTACCAGCTGATGCATTAGAGCAACTTCGCATAAGCAAGCAAACCTTGGTACATCTTGGCAATTAAAAATGTATTAGAAAAAAATATATTAAAATTGCAGACTAGAGTAGCTAAACATTTTCTCTTCATCAATTATTTTGTTTGCAAGGTTGAACTGGGTTCTAAGGCAGGTGCTCTTAGACAAATGCTCCTTGATCTTCTTGAGGATAATATGGAAATACATCAGATATGCATTTTGGGAAGAAACTACATACTTAGTAATATGAAGTACTCCACAAAAGTTCCTGTAGATGAACAAATTACAGAGGGTAAGTTATATGTATGGCGTGTTTAAACAAAAAAAAAGGTGGGGAAAGAGTTTATGTGGAAGATTCTTCATGCATTTGTGTGCCCACTGAAGTGAGGTAATCATGAGTGTGATTTTGCTGAATGCAGAAGAAGAGGAAGAAATTGAGATGCTCTTGGAAAATTATCTACAGAGGTAACCATGCAACTGATTTTTGTCCTTTGCTATAGTTAAAAGATTATCATCTCTGATTATGGTTTTATAACTATATTATAGTTCTTCATGATCAAAGGCTTACTAAAAAAGCACTCATGAAAGACTAATTTCCCAGAACCAGGTTTAACTTTGTTGCTGTATTTGTAGATGTGAATCTTGCCATGGACAAGCTGAAAAACTACATGATTCTGCTAAAGAAATGGAGGATTCAATTGCTGTTAACTTAAGGTCAGCCTTGTATTCATCAATCAGCATTCTGTCATTCTAGAATTGATTCAGTTGCCCGTCTTTTTACTGATCGTAGCGTTGTATTTCCTGTTCCAGTTCTCGGAGACTAGAAGTGAGCAAAGTAGAGCTGCTCCTTCAAGTTGGAGCATTCTGCTTGGGAGTAGGTGCTCTAGTTACTGGTAATAATATGATTTCGTTTGTCGTGTTCAGAAAGATATACCCTTACCATTCTAAAGTAGATGCATAAAACCGTAAAATATGTGAAATCGGCATGTATACAGGTATATTTGGAATGAACCTGAAGTCCCATCTTGAAGAGCATGTGGTATTCCTCATCTCCATCAACTAATCGACTCTTTTGATTTTAAATCACATGCTTCTATTCATCAATCTTTAACGTGTTCCTTTCCTTGTTGCAGCTTGTGTTCTGTTTGACAACAGCGTTGATTCTCGTCAGTATCGTGGTTGGATTCGTTATGATGTATCGGTATCTAAAGAAACGAAGAATATTGTAGGTGACTAGGTTGCTCTTATTCAGTTATTCCATCATCCATTAATTAAACCCTTCACAAATTTCAACAATGACTATTAAAGGGAAAATATAGGAGCTTGGAAAATACACATATACTGATGATTGAAGATTAACCCCATCAACAATTGCAGATATGTCTATAATTTACCTTTTGATTATAAGCTTAGGATATGTTTTTTTTTTATGTTAAAAATGTTCAATAATTGTTTGTATGTTCTTGTACATATACCTTTCCCAGTAAACATTCATCATACTTGTAATCTTGGTGTTGTATGCTTTCATTTGCAGTCAATAATATATTTCTATTAAGATAATCTTGTAGCTACAAATACTCTATTCATATAGCTTGTAGATTCGAACGTAACCCGAAGTTATGAACATAAAATCGTCATCATTCAAGGCAAAAAAGAAAGGGTGAAATCAAGAAAAAGGTGTGAAGTATATTGATGCAGAAAACTCTCGTGCGGTAGGTAACCAGTTCAAACGTACACTACAATGAATCTTAAACTGAAAGAACTAACAATATGACAAATTCCTCCCTGTGATTGAGATACAGTGATAACTCCATATGCAAGCAAAAGCAGCAGCTAATTTAGCTTTAAAAAAATGTGAATAAAGTCTAAAAGTAACGCAAGGCATTAATCAATACACACATTACCGGGTACAAGTTTCGTATCTTGAACAGCCTCCAAACAACCATTAAGCTTCATGTTACCCATCCTAGCCTCCAGCTTGTCTACCCCTTCTGTCTCCGTCTTTATATGAACAGTTTCAGAGTCATGTGAAACTTGGGGTTGGTTGCTAGATGCTGATGGCACAATCAGCCGAGGGACTGCACTGATCCATGTGTGGCCAAGGCACTGCTCTGCAGTAGGCCTCTTATCGGGGGCAAAATTTAGTATTGGAGTAAGGAATTCAGATATGTCATTTGCATCTTGCTCACTGAAACTGTACTTCTCCATGAACACCTTTTTCAGTGGCCAGAAGCGCAATTCACGTATGTGCCTGAATTCCCCGGATTTCTTGAAGAAAACTTTTGAATAACGACCACCTAAAGCAATCTGCAAGAATATAGATAAGTTATGATGACAAGGAAATCTAATCAATTTTTCATGGACGATCTGTGAATTTAACAACGGCTTACCTTTCGTGGCAACATTCCAAGGAGCTCTGCCATTTGTGCCAGGTGGTCCTGTAAAGCATTAGCTTCAATGTTATCAACCAGATAATAATCCTTGTAACCAAACAACTAATGAATAGCAGCAGATTTTGCAGCATACCTCATCTTTGCTGTATTTATCACCCGTATGAGGATCAAACAGAACATCCCCCGTAGCGAGTTCAAAGCAAATACAAGCAAACGACCAAAGATCTGCTGAAGTTGAGTATTTAGAACCAAGAATGACCTCTGGACTTCTATATTCTCTTGTCTGGATATCGCTTGTGAACTGCTTGTATGTCCAACAAGCGTTCCCAAAGTCAACCAATTTACAAATTGGATGTAATTCTTTCAAAAGCTTTTGTCTGGTCTCAGGACTACACCTTCTATTATTTCCAGCATCCTCTTGAGCATCATTTAGTCCGTTGCCATTTATTGAAACGTCTTTTGTCATAGAACCATCAACTTCTACTTCAGAATGATGACCATTTGCCCCATCTTCATGACTACAATCTTCTTGAGCAGATGGCCCCTCAACTGATTCAACTTCTTTACAGTCTTCATTGGAACCACACTTCTGTGCTGCCCGTTTCATTTTTTTCTTGATCTTCTTCTTCTGGTTCTTGTTTAAACCAGCACTATAAGAAATTCTTGAAGATACAGTGTCAGACACAATTTTAGCTTTATTGGCTGCAAGTATGGGAGGTGCAGCAGAGTTCCTAGGATCTTTAGAGGGATCAATCGTGGATAGGAGGAGGACATTTTCAGGTTTCAGATCCGTGTGTATCACTGACAGCTGACGATGCAAGTAATCCAAGCCCACTAAAATATGAAAGCAAATTTCTTTCACCATGCTGAGAGGTAACCCTTTGTACTCTGAATACTTGACAAGGGTCAACAAATTATCCCCTAAAAACTCAAAAACCATGCATATATGCTGCCCATTTGGTCCTGAATGCTTGAAATGATCCAAAAGCTTTACAACACTCCTCTTATCATGTGGGTCGCCATCATAGATTTGTTTGAGAATGGTTATCTCATCCATTGCGGCATCTGCGTACTGCTGTGCACTCTTCTGAACTTTTAGAGCTACATATCTCTGCGGATGAAATACACAATTGCGAATAAATTAACAAATAACAAGGAAACTAAGCTATTAAAATAGAAAACTATATATATATTATATAAAGCAATGTACATATGCATCAACTTCATTGGTGCTAATCATGGTTCAACTGAGTGGCACAAAAAAGTTTGGAAACCATGCATTGAAGACACCAAGAGAACATGGTATGTGGAATAACACATAGAGAACATGAAGAGCAATCTCAATATCCAATAAACAAACATGCTATGTGTTTAGGAAGAAGACGGGTTAATCCTATAAACAAACATGTTCACTAGGAAGTAGGAAAGAAACACGTCTACTTTAGATCAAATTATCACCATACATTCAATGTCAGATTGAGGGCTGCTGATATACAAATCACACAGCCAACATCATCAAACCACAGAAATCGTTTAACGGCCATAAACCAAGGCATTCAAAGAGCATAATCCTGCCATGTTAAAGGCCATGAATTATATGAGCTACTCCAGAGTTCTCAGTCACACTGTTGCCCCAATTCAAATAAACTCCCTTCCCTTTCACAATTGTCCATCAAAATTAAAAACATTGCAGTAGTGAAAGCAATTACCATAACAAATAACAAATCACTCTTTATTCAGCCCAAAACAACTAAATTTAAGCAGGGGAATAAAAAAAAGCAAAGGAGAAAGAGAGAAATACAGGTTGCAGAGTATCCCAAGCGAGCCAGACGGTTGAGAAATGGCCCCAACCAAGCTTCCTCTGAATAACATATCTGCCGGCCTTGAAAGCGTCACCGATTCGAACGGGATGGTAGCCTCCCCTCTTGTAATCATCCTTCCCTTCGTCGTCCTCAGATCCAGAGAAATCGCTCTCGCTTCTCTCGTCCCCTTTCCCCTTCTGCGCCATTGAAATGCCTCCCGAATTCTCAACCGAAGAATTAATCAAACTATCCGGTGAATCAACTGATGGATTTCCGTCGACCACAGGTAGATAAGTTTGATTTGGCTCCGCCTGGTGAGGAAGGAAATAAACCCTCGGAGAGAGAAATTAGGGTTTTAGAGGGAGGAAGCAAGTGGGGAGACTGGTGGATTGCAATTTTAAGTCTTCCCGGGAAATCCTCCGATAAGCAATTTAACAGGTGGGTTTTATACTTTTACCGTCCGCCGGATTTTGTCGCCTCCAAAATTAAGGATCGGAAAAGAAATTTCCGAAAACAAGAATCACCCCCAAATTTTATTTTTGAAGCAATGAAAACAATTTGGAAAAAAAACAACTCGAAGAGAATGAAACGATTGATCAATATATAAAATCAAGTTCCATAGAAAGTTTAAAATAAATTCTTCCAATTAATATTGTGAACAAGATCCTCACAATCCACATCTCTCGTACAGAGAATGAAGATAGATTATATTGAAAACCTAGAATAAATGGTTGGTTTTCTATGACAAGCGCTCTAGACCACATCACAAAAGTAAGAACAACAAATTGCGATCCACTGGAGTAGACCGTTAAGGGATCTAGTTTGGGTGGAGTTTGAGGAAAACTCTATGGGTAAAGTTGAGAGGATCTCAACCACTGAACTGATTTTAAAATCAGTGGTTAAAAATCCCCCCTCTTTTCCCTCCCCCACCCCCATCCCCAATCTTTTTTATTTTTTTCTTTTATTTTAATTTTTGTGAGAGGAAAAGGAAACTCTACCTTTGTAGAGTTTTCCTTGAACTCTACCGGAACAGGACCGGTTTTTAAGATTGATTGCCCGTCGAAAATTAAGATCTTCTTTTGTAATAATATCTTAAATGAAACCCACCACTAAAATCATACCGAGAAACGTGTACTCTTGGATTGCCCTCTTTGTAACCATAGTCTACACATTTATTCACGGCATGCCAGACTTCACTGTCTCCTATCGGGAGAATGGACAAGCTAATTGAAAGAATAATTAGAAACATTGACAAAACCAATAAAACCTATAAGGCGATAATCATTGAAATCTTTTCCCAACTATCATCAAATCAGAAAATCGCTATAGCTTTTTCCTTACGGGGGATTTGGTCTATGAGGAACAAAATCCTATTTGAAAATCAAAATGTCAGAAATATGGAACAATGGATAAAGTATATAATCTAATATAGATTATCCTGGAAAATGGCTCGAAAAGATGATCCAGAGGACGACAACATCCTTATAACACAACACAATTCTCGAAACAGTGTCCGACATCAGAAAAGAGTTAAATGAAAAAAACCTACCGAAAGATTCATGAAACTTAATTTTCATGGTGCAAATGTGGCCTCCGGGCAAGCTGGCTCTGGCTTTGTCATATGCGATTGCCTTGGTAGAGTGGTTTCTTGTGGTGCACATGTCCTTAGGAATGTTTTTCCTCTCCAACCTGAGTGTCCCAGACTCCCGGTCGTCATTATGGTCTTATGGAAGTCGTGAAGAAGGGTTTTTCTCGCCTCGAGGTGGAAGAAAATTGTCTAGCTGTCATTAATGCCCTCAGTGGTATTGGTACGTGCCCATGGATTATTGAAACTGATAGATTACATAGATTCATATTGTATAGTGGACTCAAATGCTCAATATCTTGTAACCTATATATATGATTGTCTAATGAATGAAACCCTAAAGGAGGACATTACATCAATTCTATCATTCTACATGGTATCACAACCTTTTCTTCCTCACGGAACCCTAAATTGATCCTCCCGCCTCACCTCTCCTCTCATCGTCGCCGGCCTCGTACCACCGTTGCCCTCCCTCGCTTCCCCCACCCACCGGGCATTCTCTTCCTTCGACCTTCCTCTTCGCCGCCAGCCTGCGCCGCCATCCTCTTCGTCACCAGTCTTCGCCCCCATCCTTCACTGCTTCCCCTTCTTTCAATCCAAAACCTTCGCTGAGCACTTTCAGTCCTGCGCCTTCGCCCAGATCCGGCCGCATCTTCATCTGCCAGCACTGCCCAGATCCGGCTTGTACGCACCCCGCCTCTAACAGTTGCAACATCCGAGATCTACGTCGTCCTCCCCCGTCCCTGTTTCATTCGAACCATAACCAACATGATGCGCTCTCTCCTCTTTCACGCATCCATTCCTCTTACCTATTGGCATCACGCCTTATCAACTACATGCTATCTCCTCAACATTCGCCCATCTACTACCTTACACCATCGCTCGCTAACTCAGGCACTTTATGGCACGTTGCCTGGGTATGATCACCTTCGTACTTTCGGGTGCTTGTGCTTCCCAAACTAGTCCTCCACCGCCCCTCACAAGCTTCACCCGCGCTCCACTCCATGTCTCTTCCTTGGCTATCCGTCTGATCATCGCGGTTACCTTTGCCTCGATGTGAAGACCCATAAGCTTATTCTGTCACTTTTGACGAGTCTCGCTTTCCCTTTTCTTCTCCTCCTCTCCCATCTTCCACACCTCATATGTCCCAGTCTGAGTCAGAATCTTCCTTCCCACACTTTCTCCTTCCCCAGAGGCAGAGCTCTGCCGGTGCTCCTGCCTCTCCCCCTACACCGCTCCCACCGCCACCTCCTCCTCTTACCACCAGACCGCACACTCGTAGCATCTCCGGTGTATTCAGAACTCATCAGATCGTCTTTATGAACACCACTCATCGCCCCGCCATACCCTCTCTTGAGTACTCCCGACCCTCCCCCCCCCCCCCCCCCCGGTCACACAAGATGCCGCGGCCGCAACATCGTGCTGCGCCTGCGGCATATCAACCTGTCGTGGCTACCTTGCCGCGGCCGCATCCTTTTGCCGCGCCCGCCACAACGCCTACTCCCGCCCCCACCGATTCCCAAATCCCTCATGCCTCAAACCCGACCTCCCTTTCCCTCATCCCCACCTCCCACAAAGCAGCCTTCCTCGACCCGAATTGGCAGGCGGCTATGCTCGCCGAATACAGGGCCCTTACAAGGAATGGTACCTGGGTTCTAGTTCCTCGCCCTCCTGAGGCTAACGTCATTCGCTGCATGTGGCTCTTCCGCCACAAGTTTCGCTCTGATGGGTCATTGGAACGCTACAAAGCTTGTCTTGTGGTAAACGGTCGATCTCAGCAGGCTGGTATTGATTGTGATGAGACATTCAGCCCCGTGGTCAAGCTGCATGTCAAGAACGCCTTTCTGCATGGCCATCTAAATGAGATAGTTTACATGTTTCAGCCGTCGGGGTTCGTCGATACTGATCGTCTCAAGCACGTTTGTCTCCTGAAGCGCTCTCTGTATGGTCTGAAACAGGCTCCGCGGGCATGGTTCCAGCACTTTGCTTCTCATCTGCTACGCTTGGGCTTTGTTGGCAGCCGCTCAGATACGTCTCTGTTTATCTATCGCAGAGGCACAAACACGGCCTTTCTGTTACTATATGTCGACGACATCATCCTCAACGCCTCTTCTGATGCTCTTCAGACGTCTATTATTTCACAGTTGAGTGCCAAGTTTGCCATGTCAGATCTGGGTCCGTTGTCTTACTTCTTGGGCGTCGTTGTGCAGCGTCATGCGTCTGGGTTGTTTCTCTCTCAGAGTAAGTATGTTGCCGAGATTGTTGCTCGGGCCAAGATGAGTAACCGCAAGCCAGTTGTCACCCCTGTGGATACCTCCAACAAGCTCAGTGCTCACTCTGGTCCTCTGTTTGATGATCCGACGTTGTACCGAAGTCTCGCCGGTGCGTTGTAGTATCTTACGTTCACTCGGTCGGACATCAGTTACGCCGTTCAGCAGATCTGCCTATTTATGCATGCGCCCATGGAACCGCACTTTCAGGCCTTGAAGCGGATCATCAGGTACATCAACGGTACCCTCGAGCTGGGCACCACGATCACCCTTCCTCTTGACATGACCTCGTCGCTTACATTGATGCGGATTGGGGTGGTTGTCCTGACATACGTCGCTCCACGTCTGGCTACTGTGTCTTCCTCAACGACACTCTTGTGTCGTGGTCAGCGAAGCGTCAGTCTGTAGTGTCTCGCTCTAGCGCTGAGGTTGAGTTCAGGGGTGTCGCCAACGTTGTCTCCGAGTGCTCATGGCTGCGCAATCTACTTCTCGAGCTCCGATGCCCTCTTCAGAAGGCCACCCTGGTCTACACCGACAATGTCTCTGCCGTCTATCTGGCCAGCAACCCCCTCCAGCATCAGCGCACGAAGCACATTGAGCTCGATTTACACTTCGTGCGGGACAAGGTTGCTCTTGGACATGTTCGTGTTCTGCATGCCCCGTCCTCCTATCAGTACGCTTATATCATCACCAAGGGTTTACCTCGGCAGTTGTTCCTCGATTTTTGGTCCAGTCTCACAGTACGAGACCCTCCACTTTCGATTGCGGGGGTTTGATGATTACTCGATTCATATTGTATAGTGGGCCCAAAGGCCCAATATCTTGTAACCTATATATATGATTGTCTAATGAATGAAACCCTTACATCAATTCTATCGTTCTACAAAAACGATGATCACTGATGCCCTCGGTCTTTGCAAAGCGTTCGAGGTTATCTCTTTCTCCCACACTTTTCATCTATCGTTATTTAACCATTTCGGAATGGCTCACCGAAAAGGACTTGTGGAATGTGGGTAGTACCCATAAGTCCCCGGTTCGAACCCTGGAATGGCCGCTCTTTATTGACCTATTCAAGAAGCCGTGAAGAAGGGTTTTTCTCACCTCGAGGTGGAAGGAAATTGTCTAGCTATCATTAATGGCCTCTGTGATATGGCCGCTCTTTATTTACAAACTCAAGGTATTGGTACGTGCCCGTGGATTATTGAAACGATGATCACTGATGCCCTCGGTCTTTGCAAAGCGTTTGAGGTTGTCTCTTTCTCCCACACTTTCTAGGAAGGTAACCAAGTTGCAAACAGGTTAACGCATGCAGGTTTGTCCTCGTCTTTCTCTTCTGCACGTTTCTCTACCGAGCTCGAGGATTACGTCCATAAGGACGCCATTGGCAGTGGTTCGACCGAGGCTGGCCACTCCTAAATTTTTGTCTTGTATAAAAAAAACAATTTGGAAGGTGCTACCGTCATATGCCGTGACACCGACATTAGCTTTTTGAAAATACGATGAATAGCTCGATGTTCCAAGGACACGACCAATTGAATTGTCACCATACATACCACACGTACAACCCATATGTTAGTTGGTTTATCAATAATTTTCCTTGAATTTGTAAATAAAGAGCGGTCATCCGGGGTTCAAACCGGGAATCTTTGGGTACTACCCGCAAGTTCTTTGCAGTTGAACCATTCCGGAATGGTTTATCAATAATTTTCCATATCAATTTCATTTGCAATCATAGTTTTTACCTTATGAATCTCGGGGCCCCCGCCATAGTATCGGAACATATCTTATCTCAACTGATCAGAAGAGTGAATCAACCTTCCTTATTCCAAAAAAAACTATGGTAAAACTTATCCAATTCATGAAGAATATAAGAAGGGAGCAAGCAAGAAATCATTAGAAAGATTGGTTGGGCCCTGAGATTAGCCTTAATCAAAATCTTTCTCCCCTCCGAGGATGAACTGGCTGCTTTCCACTTAGTAAGTTAATTCTTAATCTTAATCACTACATCTGCGAAAGTATCTTTATTAACTCTACCATCGATAATTGGACCACATAGATATTTTTTCTAACGAGATGGAATAGGCAACACCCAACGCCTTCGAAATGGACCTGATGACCGAATGCGAAGTGTTCTTTGATGTTTGAAAGCTGGACTTATGCAGATTTATTTTTTGTCCCGATAACTTACAATACTTATTAAGGATATACAATAACCTATTGCCAACTGAAGCACTAACTTTGGAGAAAATCAAAATGTCATCCGCAAGCGCCAAGAAGAAACCTTAAGCCCATCAGATGAAAATCTCAACCTTACATCTTTCCTTATATTCACTTCCATCTGTAAGGATCTAGCTAGCACTTCTGCCGAAAGAATAATGAGAAACGGAGACAAAGGGTCACCCTGTCTATATAAACCCCCTCTCGGGGAAGAATTGTTCAGTAGGGCCATCATTAGCAAAAATGGAATACCAGCCCTTAGAAATGCACTCAGAAATCAAACCCACAAACTGTTCATTGAAACCAAACTTAAGTAAAACATTCTTTAAAAAAAAGTTCACTCAATACGATCATAAATCTTCTCCATATTCAATTTTAGAGTCATCCACCCAACCTTGCCGCATTTTGATTTGAAAGAGGGAAAAGCTTCATCAACAATAAGAATATTATCATGTATAGAACGCCCTTTAGCAAACGCTCCTTGCAACGAGCGAGTCAATTTTTTCACAAAGGGAGCTAACCTAGCTGAAATAATCTTAGCAATAATTTTATAGATCACGGGGTATAGACTAATTGATCTATAATAATTAATGGTAGATGGATTATCATTCTTAGGTAAACGATTTATAAAGGTATGATTGATTTATTTCTAGATCTTTTGATCCCTAAAGCAAAAAAAAAAATCATGACTTTTGTGATTGAAGGCCCTACCTGATACGTTTAGGATACCCGATCCTTCGTCTGTGGGCTCAAGATCAAGAACCACACCGTATATTTTCCGATATCTCCTGATTAACAATTGAATTAAACTAATTAAAACCAACAATTCTTAACTTAAGAAATTTATAAACTAAAACTGTCGATGGACTAAACTAATTATTTCTAAACTAATTAAACTTATAGAAATTCTAGCAACTAAAAGTGACGGAAAACCTAATTAAATCTAAGCTAACAAATTAGCGTCAAAAAAACGGAAACAAGGAAAGCGAAGAGAGAGTGATTGCGCGAGGACGATGCGCGCGAGGGGCGAGACGGTGAGAGAGCGAGGCTGGTGCGAGCGCGCGCGAGCGGGAGCTGGGTTTCGCGGAACTGGATGCGCGGACTGGGCTTCGCTAGAAGCAGGGCCGAGCACACAGGAGTAGGTCTCCTCAGGGTGTGCGGAAGCCAAGCCTCGGCAACGATCGCTGGTGGCGAGGGCGGATGCAAGCGCGATCGAGAGCGCGGAGTAGCGGAGTAAGGCGCTGGGTTGTGGGAGCGAAGACTAGCGAGCGCAGGGGCTGGCGCGCGCGGCGACGATGGAGCCGCGCTCGCAGGGAGCGAGCCGGGATGCGGGCGTCACCAAGTCCCGGGTTCTCTCTTGCGACGGCTTGGTTATGGGCAGTGTTTGATTAATTTTTTATCAAGGCTGATCAAGGTGACGGTAATGGTGATTGACGATGGGGATGATGATGGTTGTAGTGCCGATCGATAGAGAACACAAGAGCAATATAATTTTGGGATTGAAATCGAAGAACCTTTAATCCACAAAGGGGTTCCTCAATTCTATTCAATCTGCTTAATTCAAAGTGCATAAACATGAATATATAGAAAAGCTATGGGAGATCTAACCAATCCTTCCTTGCAAAGGAAAGGGGTTTGGATAGATCTATTATATCTAGAGATAAATAAAATAACCCTAAGATAAATATTTCCTAATAAAGATAAATGATTAATAACTTGGTGGTCAAGGATTATATCTAGAAGAGATATAATTAATTCCACCTTATTTATCTAAATTGCATAAAATAATAACATAATTAAATTAAATAAATCCGACCCAAGCACAAGGCTAACTCGGCCCATCCATTTCGACAAAGGCCTAGGCCCACTCGGCCAGTGGGCCCATGCCGAGTGTGGTTGCTTCATGGTGGATGTCGACGAGTCTTCATGAGCTCCGTGTGTGGACGCAAGCTCACGTCTTATGCTGGTGGTGTAACCTTGAGCCAAGTGATCTAGGGTGGTCTGAACCCTTACTCTAACGTTCCATGGTGACGGACAAGAAAGGCTTTAGTTGCAATTTGAATCTTCTTGGCCCTTGCACGAGTGACAGGACCATCGAATGGAACCTTCATGTTGTCCTCAATGTCACCAGGAGTCATCGATAATAGCACTGCATCACTACCCGCACCCAGTATTTTTGGTATAAATCTGTCGGCATCCCATTCGCCTCGGCGCTTTATCTATTGCTAGAGAAAAGAGATCAGAGTTAATCTTCACATTCGACACGCGTCCAACTAAACATTGGTTAACATTTTCAGTCACGCCATGAGAAATAACTTCCAAGTCAAAATCAATAGTGAGAGACGAATGGGTGTATAAGGTGCTAATATGCTAGGAGATGATAAGCCGATAAGGTGTACCTCGATCCTAATCGCATCTTGAAAACAGATGGGTGTATAAGTTTTGGCCAAACGTTATATTCTACTATTTTCTTAATACCATCAAAGCTTCGGGCATATCAAAACATGTGTAACGATTGAAATTCGATGTTTCGATTACGTTAATAAGAAACATAGAACAATTTGTTGGCTTATGCAATGGAACCAAATTGATAGGGTGAAATGTTGGTGACCAAGTTTTTATACCACATATGGTCATGTGCCCTTCAGAGACAACATCTTTACCATTCTAGTTTAAATGACGACAATTCCCAGTGTCGGTTTATTTTTCCATGACGATTAACAAAAGTCAAGGTCAATCTCTTTCTTGCATTGGGTTAAACCTAAGGAGGCCAGTCTTCCGCGATGACCAGTTGTATGTTGCTGCCTCAAGGGTTAAATCCAAATCCAGCTTGAAAATCTATTCTATCTTGTGATATCAATCACCCACTCAACACTACAATTAATGTGGTGTGTACAAAGAAATCTTACAAACTTTAGCTTAACAGGTGCATTCTATAACATGTTTTTTCTTTTTTTGTCTATATAAAATTTATACAACTACTAATAATATTGGTCTTATTGGGTTTATTAATTTGTTTACATAGGCCGAGTACATTCACTTAGAGTTCGGATATATAACATGAGACCAAGCCCCCCTTTATGCTTGGGTGTACAAATCTTATCCCAATTGATTAGAGGAGTGTACCTTTCCAATTGAAGTTTGTTCTAGAAAAAAAAAATTGTTAATTTGATCTATTTGCTGAATAACCCCTTTTGAGAGAAGAAAGTTTTGCATTAGATAATTTGTCTTAGAACTTAGATTAGCTTGGATCAACACTGTCCTCCCTGCCTGAGCAAGAGTAGACGGCTTCCATTTGGTTAATTGTTTTTTAAGGTTTTGGATAGCATCCTCAAAGATATAATTTTTTACTCTTCCATTTATTAGAGGGATGCCAAGGTATTTTTCAAGGGTTTTAGAGATCGAGATTCTCATTTGTTGGGTCAGGGAATTAGGTAGTGCATTGTTAACATTTGCAGAGCATTGTAATGAGCTTTTATTATAGTTAATAGCAGGTTCATATCTGAGATTTGAAAGGCCTAAGACGAGATACAAAAATGAATATCAAACTATTAAAAAAATATTGGTAATTAAATATGCGATACAATAAATTAAAGGGCAAATTGCATAAAATAACACAAACTTTATGGGTGGTTGCACTCAGTGGCAAAAACTTAAAAAAATACAAAAATAATCATAGACTTTGGGGTTTAGTTGCGGCCAGTGGCACATACCCCATATCTCGCTAATGTGGAGTAGTGGGGGTGCTTACATGAAAATCTATATAACTACTTAATTTCGTATACTTTCCGTTGACGTGGCGCGCTCTCCTTATTCCACTCCTTTTTAACCAATCACGTTTTTTCTTTTGATTTTCATTTTTTACCCATTTACTAACTATCGAGTTTAATTCAAAATATATATCGATATAATATCTTAATTTATAATATTTTTGATGATATGTCAACAACTTCTTCATTTAAATTTTTTAAACTAATCATTCTCTTCATCTTTTTCATACATTTACATTTTCCCACTTTTAATTTTTTACCCATTGACTAACCATTGGGTTTAAATCAAAATATTGGATTAAATCTAATGTCTACTATTAATCTATATTTAAATCTTTATACATTACAATACTAATAATCTATATCAATATAATATCTTAATTTAAAAACCGTTTTATGGAGCCTAACTTTATGGTTAACATTTTTACCATTTTCTTAAAGATTTCAAGTCTACCTTTATAATTTTATTTATTAAATATCGCGCCATGGCGCGGGTATTATACTAGTTTTTTAATTAAAAAGGCATATAGCGTGATATGAATTAATGGGAATGGTTACATGAATTTTTTTTAAAAAAATTATAAGACATAAAAGATGTGCCCAAATTATAAAACTAGCTAGGTTTCAATTTTATTCGTTATTTCATGTAATTCCAAATCAAAGATAATTGTGACAAATATAACATTTGCAAATTAAAATAACTAGTACCAAATTTTAATTTGCAAATGTTATATTTGTCACAATTATCTTTGATTTGGAATTACATGAAATAAAAAATAAAATTGGAACCTAGCTAGTTTCATAATTTTGGCACTTCTTTTATGTCTTTTAATTTTTAAAAAAACCATATAAGCATTATCATTAATTCATATCTCGCTATATGTCTTCTTAATTAAAAAAAAATTCCATGTAAGCACCCCCACTAGTCCACATTAACGAGATAGGGGGTATACGTGCCACTTGCCGCAACTAAACACCAAAGTTGGTGATTATTTTTGTATTTTTTTAAGTTCGTGCCACTGAGTGCAACCACCCCTAAAGTTCGTGCTATTTTATGAAAGTGTTAAGGGTTTTTTTTTAAACAGAAAAAATTTGACCATAGAGCTAAGCCCTATCAGCCAAGAGCATCCTTGTGGATGAGAGACTACGCAACAGAGAGTCATCAAGTGTCAAAGATCCGTGTGAAGCAGAACAGATACGTGACAAGCGACCAGCCACCAGATTTGCTTCTCGGAAGACATGACGAATCTCAACAGAACCAAAGAAGCCCAGCGAGACTAGACTGTCCAAGACAATCATTTCAGAGTTTCCAGTAGGCTTCCCCAAACCTTTAAGACTTTTGATAATTGTTAAGTTGTCTCCTTCAATGATGAGGTTTATGATGTTTAGTTCCTTTGCGGCTAAAAGACCCTTTCATAGACCAAGGCTTTCACAACCACAAACAGAGTTAATTGGTGAGGATCCCGATCCATTGAAGATAGGATCTCCCATGAAATCGCGTAGAATAACCCCATATGAGCCCCTACCACCAGAGGAAAGCGATCCGTCAAAGTTCAGTTTATAAGTGTCATTTGGCGGTGGTTCTCATTTGGTTCTTTTTCTTTTCGAAATTTGTTTGATTCGGTCACAGTTCCTTGGTAAACTTTTATCTTGTATACTGCCATCTATTTGCGATGTTTTCCAAATAAATCTTTGATCCTTTATAAACGATAAAATGAGTCTTATGTCGGGGTTTATGTTCTCAAAAAGCCTTTTGTTTCTGAAATACCATATTCCCCACCAAACAAAGGCAATATTTTCAAAACTTTTTTTCCCAGTAGTGTTTTTGCTATCCCAGATTGTATCATTTAAGTGTCCCCCTTTATTGAAGCAGCCATGAATCTTCATAAATGCACCCAACATAGTGTTAAGGGTTTGTTTGGATTCAATGTGTTACACATATAACAAACATTTTAAACAAAATAATTAAAAAGTAATTAACCTGATAATTTAATTATAATTATAATGTATGAAATTCAAACACAACCAACATTTTGTCATTTACTAACAAATGATCTCAATAACAAAACAAAAAAAAAAAAAAACGAGCCAAAGATGGGCTTCTTTCTTTTTTAAAGATTGAAGTTAATTGAAAGAGTTTTTGGTCATTTATCATACTGGGCATTTTTTCTTTTTTTTTTTGGACTCAACCCAAAAATGAAAGAGAATGTGGAGTCTCTTCATTTTATTTATACCGATACTGATATATACCCACTTTAAATAAATATTGGGCCCACATGGTTAATGGGCATGAGGCGAGAGCCTGTTGGACCTCACCTCGGGTCCGGGCCTGGTTAATAGTTAGACCTGATGAACTAGAGAAGTTATTGATCATATTTTGTATTGTATTAAGGCTTGGGTGAACGGCTTTTGCAAAGATGATAGTGTCATCTGTAAAAGTAAGGAATGGTATTGGAGTCCCTCCTCTTGTTAATCTTATTCGTATTAGAGCATCATCTTGAAGCGCCTCCTTATGAAGTTCTCTTGCTAGGTCTTCCATTACTATGACAAAAATATAAGGTGCTAGAAGATCCCCTTGTCTAATTCCCCTATTAGGTTTGAATTGCTAGTCCGAACAATTGTTTACTATGTTAGAAAATGTAGTTGTAGTGATCCATTTCATAACCCAGTTAATCCAGGTTGGGTGGAATCCAAACTTTGTGAGTACTGCTTGAATATAGCTCCAATTAATTTTATCATGAGTCTTCTCCATGTCTAGTTTTAGAGTCATCCACCCGTTTTTACCTCTTTTTTTTTATGGAAACTGTGGAAAATATCATGAGCTATTAGTGTATTATCTTGAATTGATCTTCCTTCCACAAAAGCATCTTGGTAAGGGTTAATAATCTTAGGAAGGATAGGTTTAAATCTGTTTGCCATAATTTTAGAGATTACTTTATAAATGGTGTTACATAAGCTGATAGATCTATAATGGTTTATGTTTAAATCTGTTTGCCATAATTTTAGAGATTACCTTTCGATTTATTTCAGAAAGGAGGTTTCCATAATGAAAAAAAGGCTTTGACTGCCTTACAGATTGATGGTCCCACAATATTCCAATATTTACTGTAAAATTCTGGAGGGTAGCCATCAGGACATGGGGTTTTATCTTCTGCCATACTAGTTATAATTTGTTTAATTTCAGTTGAGGAGGGTTGTAGTATTAGTGCATTATTTTCATTACCAGTTATCTGTTTTTGGATATTCTGAATTTCACTAAGTTGGATTATTTTTCATTGATTGCTAATGAATCTTTCCGACATTTCTTTAGTTATCTGATCTGAGATTTGGTTATGGCCTTACAAGGTTCACCCATCCTTGGAAACAAAGGATAGGGTTGTTCTTCTGATTTTTTTTTTTTTTTTTTTGGCAGTCGTTTGGAAGTATTTAGTATTTCTATCTGCTAGTTGTACATGTTTAATCTCTGCTCTTTGTTTCCAGAATTTATATTTAAAATCTAGTAACCTATCTTCTATATAAACTCTTAATTTAGAAGAGTTTATGGTGAGATGTCAACATTAGAGGGATTTTAGGGGTTTTGACTAATTATAATTTTCTTTTTTTCTCTTTAATTATCTTTTTTTTTAATTCTCCTTTTTTCTTCTTTTTCTTTTAATTATTTTTTTTCTTTAATCCTACTAACTATTGGACTTAATGCAAAACATTGAATTTAATCTAATATACTTATTGGGCTTAACTCAAATTCATTTACTAACTATCTATATCTATATACTATATTAATTTATGTCACATGTCCTCTCCATGTTCAAAGTTATTTGTGGAAATATTATTTACATAAATCATTTTATTATGGTAACTATATTTTCTAACATTATTTTTTTTGAAAAATATTATAATATTAATTACTCAATATTATTTGATGTTACATTTTTTAAGCAATGAGATTAATTCAAAACTTTTATCTTTCACTATTTATTATTTATTTTTCTCTTTATCTCTTTAACCCAAGTGTATTTTTTTAATACATTTACTAACCAATGGGCCGTTTAATTAAAAATATTGAATTAAATCTAATATATATGATTTATCTATATCTAAATATTATTTATAAAAAAATTGTGTCATGGCGCGGAGATCGTACTAGTTCCTTTTAAATTCTAATCTAGCTAATTTATTCTTCTCTGAACTGTTGATGTTTCCCCATGGTAGTCATGTTTTAAGTTCCATTATGTCACTTTCAACCTTGGTTATTTGTTTTTGGATATTATCAGAATTATTTTTGGCCCATTCTTTTGTGTTTTTTTTAGAAGCTTTTGTTTTTGGATTAGTTTGAACGCAAATGACCCTTCATATTTGTTTGCCCAAACTTTCTCCACAATATTCTCATAAGCTTTATTTGTGGTCCAAGCCATTTCAAACCTGAAGGGGGTTCCTATCTTGTTTTCCGGGTTACCTATTTTAATTGAAATAGGGCAATGATCCGAAGAAGTGAAGGGGTGATATTGTACTCGCAGATTAGTGAATTTGGTTATTATATCTTGGTGTGCTAGGATTCTGTCTAATCTTTCGTATGTATTATTGTTATCTGAATTGTTTTTCCTCCATGTAAAAGCCAGGGGAGCCATTATAAGGAATAGTGTGGAGGTTTAATTCTTCTTTAACCCGTTTTAGACGTCTAAATCTTGTAATTGTTGGATTGCTTCCACCAATCTTTTTTGTGTCATTCTCAAGATCATTTAGATCGCCTATGATGATAAATGGTAGCATGTGTCTATTGACTATATGAATATTTCTCCCCAAAATCTAGTCTTCTCGCTTTCGATGGATGGAGCTTAAACAAAGACTAATGCTAGCTCGAGGTTATTGATATTGATTATAAACATGGCATATCTATCATTATGTTTTAGGATAGTAATGTTGTCTAAATTTTTGTTTCGATTAATTAAAAACCATAAACCTCCTTTGTGGCCATTAGCTTTGATGCAGAAGGATTTGCAGAAGCCTGTGCAGTTGGGAGTCAAATGGAGCTTCTGTTGTTTTAGTTTCTACTAGAGTGAGAATGTCTAGCTTACTTGAGTATCTGAGCTGATTTATTTCCTGCTACAGAAGAGGTCTCTTAGTACCTCTAACATTCCAACATCCGATATTAATCATAAGAATTGTGTTGATAGTGATACGTTTGGAATCCCCGATCCTTCGCCTATGGGCTCAAGATCAAGAACCACAAACTGTTGATGGCCCGATCTTGCAATTACTCTTGATATCCTTGATGTTGAACAAGTGTCTTGAAGGTAAGAAAGGTGTGGGAATGGCGGAAGCAAAACAAGAACACAAGCAACAACACAAAGAAAGCAATTGCAACAGTGCTGGAAAAGCCGCGAGCGCGGCCAAGGGAGCCGCGGGCGCGGCCCTGACGCTGGCGACGGCTCTGGGAGGTTCAGCGACAGGAACACTGTTTCAGCGACGGTTTTTTAGGATGGGTTTCTCCTTTGTGCGTGGTTTGGGATTGTGTTTAGATCTTGTTTGGTATCGGATGACCAAGAAGATAAATTGATTGCGAATGCTTTTGGATTGGGAATCGAGGGAACCTTTTAATCCTTAAAAGGGTTCTTCAATTATAATTCCAATCTATCTAATTTTATTGAATGAAATACAAGAGTTTAAATAGAAACATATCAATTCTATCTTGTGCAAAAGATAGAGTTTTGGTAACTAAAGATAAATCAAATAATCTAAAGATATGTAAATCTTTCCTAAGATAAGTAAATCTAACTAAGGATAGAAAATTAACAACTCGGTGGACAAGAATTATATCTAGAAGAGATATAATTATTTCCACATTATTTTCCTAAATTCATAAACTAATTAAATCTAATTTAATTAAATAAATTCGAAAATAATTAAATAATTATCTAGAAATTCGTCCAAACAGTGACAACTGTAAAAATGATGAATTTCGGCCATTCTCGAGGTCGATTCTGGAGAAACCTTCAACAGCAAAGTTGTAGATCTTTTTGTCCTCGTTCCAACAAGGTATAGTACGACCTCATCCGATAAATATGGACTCCGAACGACCCATTTTACTGAGACGTCGATATGCTGTCAACCCATTAAGAACGAACTCAAATTTGAACATTAGCTCACCTTGCTCCTTTGAAGCTTGTTCCATGGTGGAGCCTTCTTCCTCCTTTTGAGGATGACACTCTTCGCCATTAATGGCCCTCGAATCGGTCTTGAGAGCTCGCCTGGATCAAGATCATTGTTTGACCCACAGAAGGCCATCTTGATCCACATCATTCTCCCCTTCTTAGCTTCGATTCGTCCTCGAATCGAGTCATTGATGATCAAAGGGGAAGGAGCAACCACCAAAAAGTAACTTCCTTGACAATCAACTTGAGATGGCGCCAGCAGAATTTGAGGCAAATGAACCTAAAAAACAACACCTGTCATAGGGAACATTGAGCAATCAAGAGGAACAATATCAATATGCTCAATAACCCTATGAACTTCAGAATTCTCAACATTAGGAACATTCTCAAGAGGTACAATAGCTAACTCAAGAGAAGTGTCCCCAACGTCCTTATCGTTGTCGTCAGAAGCAACCACATCATCTAGCGCAGCACTGCAGTCCACTTGCAGAGCGATTTCGGAGGTCTTACCGGGAGAGTCTTGCAGCGTGTGACTCACCGTTGGAAAGCTCGTCGAGTCAGCTTCGCAACAAGACTGAGTTGACTCAATTCCGAGGTCGGAGTCAACGGGAATCTGCGAAACAAAATCATCGCGCAGTGCAGTCTCTTGGCCAACGAAAGTATCCGAAACAACCTCCTTTACCTTCCCGTCGGCCGCATAGTCAAGAAAAATCACGTCCACATCGGGGGAGGATATCTCCAAGATCTCAGAGGTAGGTGACGCGTGAGGCTGATTATTAAGAAGTTTCTGAATATAAGCCTTCCTCCAAGCGTCATCAAGTCAATTAGCTTGCCGTTGAGCCGCTTCCTCCAACTTTCGTTTTCGTTCCTCCTCAACTTCTCGTTGTTGGAGAAGCCAAATCTGACAGAGGCGACGTTGTTGTTGTCGTTTCTCCTCCTCAATTGCGGCTTGACGTTGACGCTCAAGGAGTTGTTGTTGTTGTCGACACCTCTCCTCTTCAATTTCCGCTTGCCGTTGAAGCCAAAGGCGGCGCCTTTGAGCCTCTCGTTGTCGCTCTAAAGCTTGTTGTTGTTGCAAAGCCCTTCTCTGGAGCTCTCGTCGGCGTCGTTGTTGTGCAGCCCATGGATCGGGATCATCATCCCAATCCAGATAGCGCAAACCATTGAATCAAAACATCATTAACATTACACTAAAAGAAACAAAGAGCGTAGCGTAACCTGTCTCCGAGCCGATTTACAAGCACGAGAATAGCTATATATCAAGTGGTACCAGAGCCGTAGGTTTCGCAAGTTCTTGTCTTTTCTTGATGTTATTCACAATTTGATTTGATGACTTGGGAAATTTGGGGAGATTTGGAGGATGATCCCGATCAATTGGATGGATTTTTTGCTTTGGAACGTGCTAAACAACAACGACGCCAACAAGAATTACGTCGGAGAGCTTGGCTACAACAACAAACCCTAGAGCGTCAACGCGAAGTCAAAAGACGCCAACTTTGGCTTCAACGTCAAGAGGAAGAACAACGTCAATTGGAGATCGAAGATAAGAGGTGTCGACAACGCTATCAGATTCGGCTTCTCCAACAAAGAGAGGCTGAGGAGGCACGACGACAAGAGGAGGAGGAACGTCGCCGAGAGGAGGAACGACGCCGAGAGAAAGAACGACGGCGAGAGAAAGAGGCACAAGTTCAAGCGAAGCTCGAGGAGGACTTGGAGGAATTGGCGAAGGCCATCTCGGATAGAATTTGTCAAGATCTTGCTTCAGCCCTCACCTCTGCTCCAGCGGCTATAGTTGCCTCAACCGACGACGAGGTAATTGAGCCTAAGGAGCCTTTTGTTGAAATCGTTGCCACGGATTCAGCACAACGCACTGAACTTGTTTCGCAGATTCCCGTTGACTCCGACATCGGAATTGAGTCAACTCAGTTTTGTTGCGAAGGTGACTCGACGAGCTTTCCAACGATGGGTCACATGCTGCAAAAATCCCCCAGAAAAGCCTCCGAATTTGTGTTTCAAGCAGACTGCGACAATGTTATGCAGGACGAGCATGTTGATTCCGTTGACGAGGATGAGGTACTTGATGACGTGTCTCAAGAGTTAGCGATTGTATCTCTTGGGCATGTTCATGAAGTTCCAGTTGCTGAGATTTGTGTGGTCATTGATCATATTCTTATCGACGATCAAGTCCGTTCAACGATCGCGCATGAAGGTGTTGTTTTTGGGGTTCCTATACCTCGAATTCTCCTGGCACCTATTCCACCCATTCTTCCATCATCTTCTTTGAAGGTTGCTGCTCCTTCCTCGCCGATCATCTCCGACTCGATTCGGGGACGAATCGAAGATAAGAGGGGGAGAATGATGCAGGTCAAGATGGCCTTCTGATCCAGGCGACGACTCGAGGACGAGTCGATTTCAAATGGAGGAGAATGATGTCATCCTCAAACGGAAGAAGAAGACTCCACCTTGGGAGTCGTTGAAGAAACAACGTTAATTATTTTATTATTTATATTTCTTATTTTTATATATATTCTATTTTTAGTAACTCCTATGTTAGTTAGAGTCTAATTATATAATTTCTTATTTTAGTATTTCTTAGTTAGGTCAAATAAGATGGTTAAGAGAGTCTATCGTTTAGGCTTTCTTAATTATTATATTTTATTAGTTTCTATATTAGGATTTTAGATTAAGTTTTATTTAGTTAGAATATAGTTTGGTAAAGCTGTCCTTAGCCTCTAAGGAAGCCAACCAAACCCTAGTTATTTACCTATTTAAACATTGTATTCTCTTTTAAATTAATCAGATGGAATAGAATTGAGGAACTCTTCATGAATTAAAGGGTTCTTCGATTTCAATCCCAACCGCGTTCTAAGTTAATGCACCATCTTCAACCTCCATCACCGTCACTTTGATCTTGATCAAAACCAAAACCGGACCTCACCTTCTTCACCGAACCCAGCGCTTAGAAGAGAAGGCCGGACCTTGGTGACGCCTGCGGCGTCCCTCGCTCCCAGCGAGCGCGGCCTCGTTGGCTCCGCGCTTCCAGTGCTCGCCCTCTCGCACACGCTCGCTCGCTCTCGCGCGTTCACCTTCGCTCTCGACCCAGCGAGCCATCCGGGAACCTGTCCCACGTCACCGTCCCGCGTCCGCACACCCCGAGGAGCTCTCTCCGTGTGCTCGGTCGCGTCCAGCAAGCGCGCGCCAGCCTCGCACCTTTCTTCTTCTTCGCTTCTTTTGCATTCTTTCACTGTTACCTTATTAATCTTATTAATCTTGAATTAGTTAGTACTTTATTTCATCGTATTAGTTGTTAGAATTTTCTTAAGTTATAAAAACTATTGCTTTTAGTTAGTATTACTTAGTTTAGTTTAATTTTGTTAAGATAATTTCAAGACTTACGTTCCGTACCGGCACATAGTGTGTGATCGGGCCGAATCGCCAAGAGAAATCAAGGTGCTAAGCAAGATCGTTTTTAGTTTTGCAATTGGCTGGCCTAGCCGATTGCTATACATCAGATAGTGCCATTTTGGCTTGCAAGTGTTCGAAGGTTTCCTACTTTGGACCAAGTTTTTAGTATTGTTGACTATGTATATGTCTCTAGTCGTCTCCAGCAGCCTGATTTGTTTACTTTCATAGTTTATTTGTCTGATTCCAATTTTGAGATTCAACTCAGTTTCAATTATAAAATAACAAATGTATTTATAATTGCAATTATACAGCAACTTGCATAAGATCTTGTACTTTAACTTGGTAGCAGAAGGTTTGTCAAAAGTGTTGGTTTGCACTTGTTGTTTGAAAGGGTTGTTGTAGCTTTCCTTCACTAGAGCCCATGGGGGCTCGATGGGGATTAGCTGAATTGTTTGTATAGAAGAGTAAGAAATCATACCTGTGTTTTTTCTTATGCCATTAGTCTTAGAATAGGAAGTATAGCAGCCGAAAACAAACACTTCGTTAGACCTGCTATACTCCTAAGACATCCTCTTGGTCCACTTATAAACTCTCTTATGCTTTGCATAAAGCAATCAAAATACACATAATGAAAGCATGCACATCCTAACATTTAGTGGCGGTCGCAGGAATCGCTAGAGGGGGGCAAAATTGTGAGTCGGGAAAAAAAAAATTCCTCTTTATATATAGTAAAGAATTTTTTTAAATATATTGAAGAATACTATAAATTGTGGTATAAATATGATATTTTATTACAAAAAATCATGCAATAATTTAATAATTCATATGTGTGTAGCATGATTAATATTTTAAAAAAAAATATTGATAGAAAATTATAATTTTTTTAAAGAATTGATCATTGGTAAATGAAAAAAAAATTGATTAGATTGAAAAGTGAAAACTATAACAAAAAACCTCATAAGTTGTGGTTTGACTAAATTTTTTTTCATAGGAATAAAAATTAGAAGAATTTTTTAAAATATATGTGTAACATAATGAATAATCTTATGAAAATATTAAAAGAAAAATATAAAATTTGATTTAAATATGACATTTAAAATAGGGAAATTTTGGTTGGAATAAAAAATATATGTGTAACATAATGAATAATCTTATAAAAATATTAAAAGAAAAATATAAAGTTTGATTTAAATATGACATTTATAATAGAGAAAATTTGGTTGGAATAAAAAATAGTGGAAAAGGGGAAAGAATGAGGTTTGAACCCATGACCTCTTGGAAGTTGGATCCCTTTTCCTTCCTTCTCTCCTTTTCACCAACTAAGCTAAACAATTTTAGTATTCTTTTTTCACTTTTTATTTTTATTTTTTTCCTAATTTTTTATAATTTTTTTACCTATATACTACGAAATTACGTCGCCGGATGGTGGGGCGGCCGCAAGGGCGGCCGCCCCTGCTAACATTAGTTTGTAGGCATAAATAAAAATATAACAAGCCTTCTTCCATCTTGATTTCACCACCATAGGCTATGGTGGTGAAAATATAACAAGCCTACAAAGTGCAAAGCAACTCGGCAATACTACATAGCCATGGTCGAGTTGCTTTGCACTTTGTAGATTTCTTTAACAGGGCCGGCCCAAGGGGGTGGGCGAGAGGGGCGACGGCCCAGGGCCCGTAAATTTTAGGAGCCCATAATAAGTAAATTTGTAATAGTAGTAATATATCTACAAAGCATAAACAAACATACTAAGTAGTCCAGTTGGTAGGTTTATGATAATTATACCACATGGTTGTAGGTTCGAATTTAGAAAAGGGTCAATTTGTTTTTTAATTATAAAAAAGTTTTATTAGGGGCCTTAATTTCTATTGGGGTGATTATTAGAATGTCCTAAATTTTGGGCCTTATTAGGAAAAAAGCTCCCACCTCCTTCAAATTATCAAATTAGCAAAATGTCCACCGCCCCCTTGGCCCCTGTGCCCCCCTCCCGCCTCATTAATTTTTTTATTTTTTTATTTTTTTTTTCAGTTTTTTTTTTTGCCGCGTTTCCAAAGTTGCTGAAACTTCTTTTTCAGCACATACGGTTTCAGCAATCCCTGTTTTAGTTTTTTTTCCCAGTTTTTTTGTCCAGTTTTTTTTCTCCGTGTTGTTGAAACGGAATTGCTGAAATTCCTGTTTCAGCACATCCGGTTTCAGCAACCCTTGTTCCATTTTTTTTCCCAGTTTTTTTTTCCGCCTCGCCGAAACGGAATTGCTGAAACCGGAGTTGTTGAAACCGTGTTGCTGAACCCAGAGTAGCTTCTGAAGTTGCTGAAATCGGATTTTTTTTCCGCGTTTCCAAAATTGATTAAACGAAATTGCTGAAACTCTTGTTTCATTTTTTTTCCCAGTTTTTTTGTCAAGTTTTTTTTTCCCGTATTGTTGAAACGGAATTGATGAAACTCCTGTTTCAGCACATACGGTTTCAGCAACCTCTGTTTCAATTTTTTTCAGTTTTTATTTTCGCGTTGCCGAAACAGAATTGCTGAAACCGGAATTGCTTAAACTCCTATTTCAGCACATAAGGTTTCAGCAACCCCTGTTTCATTTTTTTTTCGCGTTGCCGAAACGAAATTGCTGAAACCGGAGTTGTTGAAACCGGAGTTGTTGAAACCGTGTTGCTTGAAAACAGAGTAGCCCATACAAATTTATAAGAATTAATTTCCGCGTTTCAGCATAATGAATTTTGCTAATAAAAAATAATTTTGCATTGTTTTTTCTTTCCGCGTTTCAGCATAATGAATTAATTCTCTCTAGATCTAATCTAAAACCAAAATTATTTTTTTTAAAAAAAAGAAAAAAAGAAAACCACGTACAGTACCTTTCCAATATCACCTCATCATCTTTGTGGAATCAAATTTCATTCGACGGCGGATTCAATCAAGCATTTCATTCATCGATCCTTCAATGGGGCTCCATCTCCGGCGCTTAATTCAATCACTCGACCCATGGCGGATTCAATCACTCGCCTCCGGCGCTTCGTCTTCAACGGCACTTGGAGCCGAAGCTTCGTCTCCGGTGCTTCTTCAACGACGGATCGAGGAAGCTTTGTCTTCTTCAATGGCGGATTCAATCACTCGATCAGATCCAGATCTCCGACGCTGTCATCGTCTCCGATCCGTCTGCAACAGGAGATCTTAGATCTGCAACTGATTCTTCACCAGGAGATCTTAGATCTGCAACAGAATATCCACATCGTCGAATTCAAGCACAGCAAATCTTCAATCATCAATCAACTTCAGCATGATCGAATCCAACAAAGGGAGAAGAGAGGGTGGGGCGTCGGTGGATCCCGCGGCGTTTCGCGTGCAGCAAGAGGGCGTCGGCGTTTCGCGGCCAATCCGCCGACAGCAATCCCGGAATTCGTCGGAATTCGACGATTGGTGGAGGGAGGAGGAGGGAGATCAGCGGTAGCAGCGAGGGAGGAGCGGTAGCGGCGAGGGAGCAGCGGAATCCGAGAGCAGCGGTAGCGGCGAGGGAGGATGGAGGAGGAGGAGGGAGATCTGGGGAAGGATTTCCAGAGATCTGGCGGATGAGCGAGGTTTAGGGTAGGGGGCACAATTTTAGGTCGTGTCCTTTTCGCTAATTTGACGGAGGTGGGAGACAAATAATTAATTTGACCTAAAATTTGCGCCTTCGACGCAAATTTTCTCATTTCTATTTTGCCTCGGGGCCCCTCGATTACTCAGACCGGGCTTGTTCTTTAATTCTGTTAGCATCATGAATCCTACTCCCTGCTCCACACATTCCTGCTTGTTCAATCTGAGGATAGATATATAGCAAATTATGATATAATAGCAATATTTGGATCAATAAGAAAAGCTAGTGATATTAATTCGAGCAAGAAGGAAACTAAAGGCCTACATGCTTTTTGAGGACACAGTTACAACAACACAGTTCCGGGTCATGCAAAGATGCACTTGATTAAACAATTTAGGAGAGCTTCGTGCCTTGTATGAGTGACCCTTCAAGGCATAGATTGGTTGTGATAAAATACTCCTTCTGTTCAACAAAACTTGACGTTTTACTATTCATGCACGCTTTTCTAGGAGCTAAAAACTATATAAATATCAACTTTTTAAATATTTTTTTTAACAATTTAGTAGTTATTATTAATAAATACAAACTTGTTAAAAAAAAATTTAAAAACATGAATATTTTATATAGTTTTTATCATTATAAAAAAGCGTGCGTGAATAGTAAACAACAATTTTTGCCGAACGGATGGAGTAATAATTAGGTAGCATATGTAGTTTTTTTTTTTTGAAATCAGGTAGCATATGTAGTTAATTTATACGCACACTTAAGATAATACTCCGTATATAAATAGATAATGGATAATAGATTTGATATCTTTAAAAAAAAACATTACAGTATTTGACTTGCAAAACCAAAGTAGAAAATGAACCTTATAGAGATGGTTGTTATATCCACGAAGATTTTTTTGCCAAACGTACTATCAATCACCGGCTTTCAATGAACCTTATAGATATTTTATGAATACGAAAAGTCGATCTCGATAATCTATTTTAAATTTAAAAAATCCATATAGAAAATCGATAAAAAAAAAAAAAATAAAAACTTCACCATATGTTTGATTTGATCGATATATAACCGTCCTGTGTATCCGTAGAGAGATACAGTAGTGGGTTTTGAATATGGATGGATCGGCCTTTCAACTGCTACCCCTGCTGTCAATAATAGTGGGTTGGGGATTTGCCGATTTGTACTCCGCGGCGGTTCCCCTGCCATAACTGAAAAAAACAGGGGACGTGGGCATTCTGCATATTCCCCCACTCTCCCTCCATAGCGCGTGCACCCACTGCTCTCCAAATCTTCTCCTCGAAGCCTCCTAGCAGGATCTTCTTTTTAGTACGGTACGAAATAAAGATATTTTTTTATCCAAAAGATAAAGAAGTGTCCTTTTAAATTCAAGGGTAAGGCTAATTTAATGTACTCCTTAAGCAGGGGTAAAATCGTCAGGCCAAAGTTACAAGCCTTCGTTATGGGGGAAAAATGTCCCTTTAAATTCGCAGTCCTTTCCTTCCTACCTTCGTCGTGCCAATTTCCATTTCTCTCTCTCCGAATCTCTTTCATCTGTCAACAATGTCTTCCCGAGGCGGCGGCGGAAGGGGGAGGGGTCCTCCTCCTGGAGGACGAGGCCGCGGTTCAGGCGGTGGCTACGGCGGTCCCGCTCGAGGCTATGGCGGAGGAGGAGGCGGTCGCGGCGGTCCTTCAGGTTCGGGCGGAGGCGGTGGCGGTGGCGGTAGAGGTTACGGTTCGGCTCCCGCTCCTGAGGCTTTGACTCCTGCGACATGGAAGAGCGCAGACCTAAGCGGCCGCCTAGATAAAGCAATGTCGTTATCATCGCCCGCTCCTTCGTCGACGAAGAAGGCGGACGAACCCCCACTGAGGCCCGGCTTTGGCAAAATTGGGCGTCCCTGTGTGGTCAGAGCGAACCACTTCCTGGTTCAACTCAAGGATCAGCAATTTCATCACTACGATGTAAAGTTCCTTTACTTCTCTGTTTGCCTCTTTCTCTCCACTTTGTAGCGATTGTGCCTCTGTCTGTGTTTCTTTTATTTATTTATTTTCAGTTTGTGTTTTGATCCGTTTTCAATTTAGCACTGGATATGCTATACACTTTCTGAACACTTTGCGCTTTTCTTGGCCGTGTTTGAATGCTTAATGGCCTGGATTATTGTTATTAGAGGCCTTTGTGGTTATGTCCGTGTCAGTTGTCACTCCGTCGTAGTGTGTATCATATTGTGATGTTTTCTTTTGCTTCTTTTTGGCGGTTTATTATGGCATGTTTGGTTATTTGGTATAACATGATATATCACTATCAAATTTCCCCATATTGATATCAGGCTATCAGTAGCAAACTCTGCCTATGTTTTCTTGGCGTGTTAGTGTTTATTGGCATTGTATGTTATCAGCAAGAGCCTTTTGATGTTATTTCTGTGTCACTCTATCACATACTCATATTGTATCACGTGGCTATGTTTTTTTCTTTACCTTTATGGTTGTTAGTCATGTGTGGACGTGTGGTACTGATTTGTATTGACTATTGCTTGTTTAGTGAAGTTTCAACCCTTTCTTGGGTGTCATAGTCAACGGTTTCTCACCGAAGCCCATAAATGTTATCTCTACTATTGGTGGGATAGCGGAAATGTTTATAAAATCAACCCTAAGCTGGGCAAAACGGTCTGTTGTTTGATTCAGTGCATGCCTTTGTCATATAAGTTCCATTGACTTTGTTTGCTGAGTTTTTAATTGAGGTTGATGAGTAAATCTCAACATGTACTGTTATAGAATTGTATTATTAATCACTGACTAACTTTGAGATTCCTAGTACTTACGTTTGTAGCATAAACATGTTAGTTTAGTACTATGTTACAGTATGCAGTATTTTTTAATCTTCATGTTGACAGGTGGCCATTAGCCCTGATATAACATCAAAGAAGTTTTCCAGAAAGGTTTTGTCAGAACTTATGAAGACGTACAAAAAAACTCATTTAGGCAACAAAATTGCTGCATATGATGGCAAGAAGAGTCTCTACACAGCTGGTCCGCTGCCCTTTAGCTCTAAGGAATTTGCCGTTAAGTTTGTTGAGGATGATTCAGGCCCTCCAAGGTTCTTCTTCTCACTTCTTATTATGCTCAATACAATGCTTGTGCATTTCTGAATTTTCGTTCATTTGCTTAAACTGTGAGACAGGGAAAGGGAGTTCAAAGTTACTATTAAACTGGTGGCACAAATCAGTACGCAACACCTCAATGAGTTATTGTCCGGGCGAAAATCAGAATCTGCCCAAGATGCAATTCAAGTGCTTGATGTGGTTATGCAGTCAGCAGCTCCAACGAAGTAATTAACCTGTCTTAATGTTTGATAGTGTGTTTGATAGTATGTTTGATAGTATATCCTTTGCCGTTTGCTTGTATGGTATCCTGATGTTGCCTTGCCTTATGTGCATCAGCTATGTTGTCATTGGGAGATCCTATTTCTCTGCAACATTAGGGAAAGGTGACCTAGGATCAGGTATAGAGTACTGGCGAGGTTATTACCAGTCTCTTCGGCCCACACAAATGGGTCTGTCGCTAAATGTTGGTAAGGCTCCCTTCATATTTCTCTTTTCAAGTTTGTTGAGTTATGTTATTGAACTAATTGTGATTCTGTTCGATTATTGCAGATATCTCTGCCAGACCATTTTATGAGGCAATCTGGGTGACTGATTTTATTAGTAGGCTTTTGAATTTACGAGATTTGTCCAAGCCTCTGTTAGATCGGGATCGTTTGAAGGTAGCAACTAACCTCAGTGTTCATAGTTGAAATGGTGCTGCAAATAAAAAATTGGAGATGTGTTTCTGTTTAAATTCAAGTGCAGGATTTGCATGATATAATATTGACTATGTTTTAAACTAGTTACCGTAGTTCTTAGAATTCTTCATTGCATTGTCCAGGTCAAAAAAGCTCTTAGAGGGACTATAGTTGAAACTGCTTATAGGGGATTCACCAAGCGGCTCAAAATCAGTAGCTTATCCCCTGAATCAGCCGATCAAGTGATGTAAGTTGTCTTCTACTTGTATTGTTTGATAATGCAACCTTGTAATTACTTTGCTGTTTGTCTGATACCTTACTTGCTCAAGTAAAGATCAAAGCGATTGCCATTCATCATAGTAAGCGGTGTTTTGTAAAATTTATTGAAGTCTACATGAATATTTTGGCTATAACATGCTTATGGTTTTCCTCTTGATTTTGGCGGGGTGATTTTCTTTACTATTTTATTAGGTGTATTAGTTTGCTTTGCTTTTAATATTTAGATTTAACTAATGTTTTTTTTTTTTTTTTTGTAGTTTTGTTAGCGATGATGGGTCTAAGAAGTCTGTATATGATTATTTTTATGAGAAGTATAATGTTGTACTTCGCTATCCAAACCTTCCTTGCATTATTTCGGGCCAGGGGAAGAGAGCTGTGCACATTCCAGTGGAGGTGATTTATCTTACTGTTTGATCTTTTGCTTTCTGTTGGATCTGTCTTTGGTTTCGTGTATGTAATGTCTGTGTATTTGTGTTTAGATGTGCAAACTCGTTGATGGAGAAAGGTATACTAAAAAACTGAATGAGAAGCAAGTTTCTAATATGCTAAATGCAACATGCCAGCGTCCGGTTGACCGAGAGAAAAGTATTTTGAAGGTATATACAGTATAGTCCTGAAAAGAGTCGACCCTCATATTTTTCTACCATTTCCAAATTGGGACTAAAGACAATTTTAATCTACTGTGAAGATTGTCAAGGATAACAGGTACAGTGAAAATCAAGTTGTTGGCAAAGAATTTGGCATGCAAGTGAATGAGGTGGCCACCTCAATTGACGCCAGAGTTCTACCTGTTCCTATGGTGAGTACTGGTTTTTGATCTATTTGATTAGATACTCTTGCTGTATCCTTGTAATGTTTTGATTTTGTTGTTGGTACATTAGCTTCAATATCATAAAAGTGGGCGAGAGTCGGAGGTTACTCCTGGCATGGGCCAATGGAACATGATTAACAAGGTGATAGTCTAGATTACTAATTGTTTCTGTTGTATGACTGTTTTTATATGACTGAGTTTGATCGACCTTTAATAATTGATACACTGCAGAAAATGTACCATGGTGGGAAAGTTGATTTCTGGACATGCTTAAATTTCTCAAGGATTGAATCAGGAATGGCTTCTGAGTTTTGTACTCAACTAGCAGACATGTGTCTGAGCAAAGGAATGGTATGCCTAGCATTTAAATCAATCTTCACTCCATAAGTAGCATCTCTTTACCATATTGTTCTTGAACTGTGAAGGAGTTCAATCGGAGTCCCGTGATCCCCATTCGAGCTATGCCCCCTACTCAAATTGAGAGAGCTCTTGCAGACATTGCTTCCATAGGAAGCAAAGTTAAAAAACAGCTTCATTTACTGATCATAATATTACCTGATTTTCCTGGATCATATGGTAAGGATCTCATTGTGTAATTATCCATTTCTTTGTCTTAGAAATTAAATCTATTCAAATCCACTCACTGTTTTGCTTGTAGGAAAAATAAAACGGATATGTGAAACCGAATTGGGCCTTATATCTCAATGTTGCCAACCTAAAAATGTCGCAAAGCTTAGCAAACAGTATATGGAGAATGTATCTCTGAAAATCAATGTCAAGGTTGTACCTACTTTTCAACTCTTTCCTATACTTGAATTTCAGCTGCATTTTCTGATCAATCCTTTTGTTATTGCAAGGTTGGTGGACGAAACACAGTATTGCGTGATGCTATTAGCAGAAGCATTCCCTCTTTGACTGACATTCCGACTATTATTTTTGGAGCGGATGTTACACATGCTCAACCCGGCGAGGACAATACCCCATCAATTGCTGCTGTATGCTCTTATATAAGTTTGCCTTGCTTAATTCCATTTGTTTCTAGCCCATGATTGCTGAGACTTTGTGGTATGCCATAACAGGTTGTTGCATCAATGGATTGGCCGGAAGTTACTAAATATCGTGGGTTGGTGTCTGCACAAGGCCCTAGGGAGGAGATTATTAAAGATTTGTACAAAGTTGTAAATGATCCAAAAAGGGGTGCCGTTCATTCTGGCATGATCAGGTGAGTATGCAGTTAGCTAACTCTTCAACTTAATTTACTTTACTTTTAAATATGGGAGTTTATTGATTGGCCTTGTTCATTTTGCAGGGAGTTACTTATTTCATTTTACAAAGCAAATGGAAGTAGAAAACCCGAGAGGATTATTTTCTACAGGTGAGGTTTTGTTTTGGTGGTTGCTCTACCCACCAGAGCTTGCAGTTGTTTAATCTTTGCTTGCTTGTGCAACTGCTGCTTTGCTTGCTTGTGCAACCTCTGCTCATTGTTTGGCTCTCTAATCTAATTGACAGAGATGGTGTTAGTGAAGGCCAGTTTGCACAGGTTCTATTATACGAGATGGATGCAATTAGAAAGGTATGTGAGTACGTCACACGTATGGCTGGATACTGATGTCAAAATCGAAAAGGAAAATAATGACAATTGATTTCTGCACCCAATTTGTTCTTACTTCATTCCACTTACAACTCATGGGTCGATTTGTTTTTTATTTTATTTCTTACCTGATGAAGGCCTGTGCTTCTATACAAGATGGGTATCTACCCCCTGTAACGTTTGTGGTTGTGCAAAAGAGGCACCACACACGACTCTTCGCTGCAGATAACAACATGACTGACAGGAGTGGAAACATCTTGCCAGGTTTGGTCATTTGATGTTGCCAGAAACTACAAATTATTCCCTTCATGCTGGACAATAATCAAGCATTTCTGTATTTACTGCTTCACTTAATTGTTTTTTCAGGGACGGTTGTTGATACAAAAATCTGTCATCCGAGCCAGTTTGATTTCTACCTTTGCAGCCATGCAGGCATTAAGGTTAATCATACAAATTTCTAATTTCTTCTGGTCTTCTTTTTATAATGCAGCTGTGACATAAGTTCTCTCAGGTGTTGAATTTGTTTCCTAATAATGTGTTCAGAGGATTTTCATTAGCATGTGATCAAGTATTGTTATTTCACCTTTCATGGGCCTGATCGCACTACTTGATTTGCGTTTTACAGGGCACAAGCCGCCCAACTCACTATCACGTGCTGCACGATGAGAACAAGTTCACAGCCGATCTGCTGCAACTGTTGACAAACAGCTTATGCTACACGTACAATCTCTACTCTCACTTTGATTCATTGCTATTCTCTTTACATTTCATGTTTTGAGCAAAACATATTATTAACCTTTTATCCGTTAAATGAAATTTTGCAGATATGCAAGGTGCACTAGATCGGTCTCTGTGGGTAAGTTAGTTTTCTCCCTTGTAGTCAGTCTCTGTAGGTAAGGAGAGCTATTTTGACCGAGTGCTTATTCTTGATGCAGTTCCGCCAGCATACTATGCTCACTTGGCAGCATTTCGTGCGCGTTACTACATTGAGTTTGATGCTTCGGACAGTGGATCTGCCAACACAGCTGCAGCAGGCCAGACAAGCACTCCAACGCGACCTCTACCGAGGATCATGGATAATGTTAAAGACGTCATGTTTTACTGTTAGGAATGGATTCTAGGCTCCTTGACTTGAAACCCCTTTTCTGTCGGATACAAGTTTTTTTTCTTTCTGGGTTGCATGTTTGCAGTTCAGTATGACTCAAGGAAGAAGCGAAGTTGACCAAAATGCACCCCTTTTACCCTAATTTTGCTCAAGGATGATGTGATGGTGTGTTTTAAGGCCAAGTTCTACTCTGAACGCTATGGTTTGTGAAACTCTGTGCTATTGGTAAATATAGGTCTCTTTATATGCTTTCTGTATTATAAATTTTCTCTGGGGGAATTTGTCTGTATCCCTTGCTTGAGGTTGGAGATGAGGTGCCTTTAAGGTTTCGAGTCGGAGGTCGGTGGTTCAAGTGCAAGGGCGGATAAGCCACCAGGGACAGCGTTGGCGTGGCTATGCCCTGTCTACGGATTAGCGCCTCCAATGGCCCAATTGTACGGGGTGACTCGTTGCGATGAGAGTGGATTGATCGAGGTGTTGTCATCTACTTGTGTATCTCTTCACCAACGTCATTTCTAGGATCAATTCGTCCCCGGTCCCTCTATCTATTCATATGTTTGTTTGATTCCTATTTTGACTTCAGACAATTAGGGATTTTATTAGGATTATCTCTTTAATTAGAAGATTGGATGGGACAGGGCTCAAATAGAGAGGGTCGAAACCGAAGTCTACGTTTAGTGGGGGGTCGGGATCGGACGAGAGAGGCTTTCAAACACCAAGAGAGGGTTGATGTCGGAGGTTGGGGGCGGCGTCGGGCGATCAGTTGTCGCCGGTGGTGAGCAGTTGGCGGCGGCTATGAATGTTTCACTTTCAATATTTTGGATCTCTAACAAATGTTGAATTTTTTTTTGAAAAAAGCTCTAGTGAAAAAAGCTCCAGTAAAACATGCACCCGTTTTGGTAAAACATGCCACTTTATTATTTACACATGTTTTTTTAAGAGATACTCCCTCCGTTCGGCAAAACTTGTCATAGGGGTTAGTTTTGTTTAAAAAAACTTGTCATTTTAGATATTTTGCCCTTCACTTTACAAAAATGCCCTTGATAGGATTGATGGTTTGTTAGTTGTAGTTTTCGATAAAGTAAAAAAGGAGGGTAATAATTGAGGGTAAATTAGTACATTTGTTAATTGCCTTAAAACTTGTGAAATAAGCTAAAATAACAAGTTTTGACGAACGGAGGGAGTACGTAAAAACTATATAAAATATCTAGTTTTTTAAAATAATTTGTTTAACAATTTCATAGCTATGTCACCTTACGATTCACGCACGCTTTTTTAGGAGATATAAACTATACGTATAAAATATCTAGTTTTTAAAATAATTTATTTAACAATTTCGTAGTTATTATTAATAAGTACAAACTTGTTAAACAAAATTAAAAAAAATGAATATTTTATATAGTTTTTATTATTTTAAAGAAGCGTACGTTAATAGTAAACGACATGTTTTGTCGAACGGAGGGAGTATCTTGTATGTAGAGAAAAAGATACAGTATGTTGTTAATATAGTTTTGTTTTTTTAGGCATAGCTGATTTCATTACATTTTGTAAATTTGGATGCTTCAACTTATTTTTTTAATGCTGAAATCCAATCAAAATTTGAAACATGTCATCTAAAAGTGGTTAGTACACTTTCTAATGATATTCTACTTGCATACTATTGCCTCTCTCTTCCACCACCGATGTTTTTTGTCCCTCTAATTTTAGGGAAATTTACGAGGGGTGACTTATGAATTAAGGAATAGTTATATTATATGATTTATTTTTGAAAATCATATATATTGAACCGGTTTTATGAATGGGGAGATTTGCAGTGGTGGATCCATAATTGTTTTTATATACAAAATAAGAATTTAGATAGTGACACCTTAAAACTATAAAGGCGCCATCTCTTTTCAATTTTATCAATTCGAAAACCACACAAGAAATCAGAGAAAAACAGGTCACAAGAAATTTGATTAGGAAAAGAACCATAAAGACAAGGGCAACACCAAGCCCTAAAAAAAGTTGAAATGATTTGATTTGAGATCTCAATTGAAGCCATTGTAATGTAAGAGATCAAGTCCGGTCAATGTAAGAGATCAAGTCCGGTCAATGCTCATTGTTGTTATGAATCGGTTCATAATCAGAATAGATAAAGGGCATCGCTTCACCCACGCATCAAACAGATGAAAACAACACCAAATGAAGGACTTTGGGGGACGTTAAGACCATCAGGACTCCAAACCAGAAGAGAGAATTTTTTTAGGCAAGTATGAAAAAAAATCATTTAAATATATTATAAAAAACCTTAAATTTGTGATTTAAATAGTTATTTTTTAAGAATTTTTTATATGTATAATAGATTTTTTTTTTTAAATATATTGGAGAAAAATCTTAAATTTGTTATTTAGTTAGATAGTTTACGTAAAAGAAAACGAGAAATAAAGTTTATATATAAAAAATGAGGCTAATGTGGATTGAATTCACGACCTTAAAGTAATAAATATCCATCATTTTCAACTAAGTTAAGCTATCTTTGTAATTTTTTACTCATTTTTTTATTTGTTTTATATCTAAAATTAGTAAAAATTATCAAAAAGAATTCAGAATTTTTTCCTTACCTTTTGCTTTCGAGTTAGAAACGTCCCTAAATCCGCTACTGGAGATTTGCACCTATTGGATTCTTTAGCTCTGATCATAATTTCTTGCTTCATGCATGCATGCATGCCTATAACTAAGAGGTTAAGACTTCAATGTTTGATTGATCTTGAATGTTGGATATTTTTGGAACATATCTTACAATGCTAAATATAAGATCAAGGAGATTTTAAATCGGAGAGTTTACTTGTTGGCTGACCCATCAATTTAATGACACCCAATTCCCATAGTTTGGATGAACATGTGTTGTTGCATTGCCTTTTTCTTGAATTTTCACTTAACCATGTAACTTGAATTGACGTTATAACTTTTTAGAGTAAAAAATGCACGCATAGTTTCTTCATAGATGGAAATTTTTCTTAGACATAGGGTATGTATGGCTATAACCATTCCGGAATGGCTCACCGGAAAGGACTTGTGGATAATAGTGATAGGTCCCCGGAATGACCGCTCTTTATTTACCAATTCAAGGTATGTATGGCTACAAAAAAAACAGTTAAAAAAATAAGTCGAATCAGCTGTTTATTTTTTTTAACCTGTTAAAAAGGTGTATGTACACCCAAAAACTCATAAATAGTTAAAATTATGTGTTAAAAAAAAAGCTGTTGGAGGAAGCTTATTTGGAGTTTATGTGGTTTATTTAATTTGCAAATACCATAATACCCCTAATAATAACAAAATAAACTACACTTTTTACAAATAAACTGTTTTTCACCCGTACGGAGTTTATATTTTTTCATAAAATTTTAACTACTTTTACCAACAGTTTATAAATTTTATCCTTTTATAATTTTAGTCAGTTTATTAACTTCACCCGATACAAACCCATAGTATATCTGATTTTAAAGAGAACTGACATTAATTTTAGGCAAATTTGAAGGGGTGATTTTATGATAATTAATGATGACTATGTACTAAAAGAAGTTTTGACCTCATCAATGTAGTAATAATACGGAGTAGATCAGTAGATGAGATTGAAGATTCATCTGTTCAAACTGATGGCCTACATTTATTAGAATACATCAGAATATCAGATGATTAAAATGGCAAAATTAGGCTAAAAAAGGGGGTCCTGGGTATTTTAAATTGACACACTAGCTCATTAATTATGGTTTTGGATTGGAAGGCCATTTAATTTGAAACTCAACTCGTCAGGGTCTTAACTTTAATTTACTGTACTGTATTGTACAGTAATTTCTTTTCTTCACAAGAAAGGGGATTAATTTCCCCTTGCAGTGGCAAATGTTCTGAGTAGTGACTACTGGGTAGATAATCTGGCTGGGAGTGACACAGTAGATTATGACTTGGAGAGTTCAACGGTAAACATTAGTAACAGAGAGTTTGGGGAATGTAGATTACACTGTCAAACATACTGTTCCTTCTTTGTGCAAAGATTTGACGCCTTTGCAGCCTGCAGGTGCTCTACCACGCCTTTGCAGATGTGAAATAAAGACTGTCAAACACATTGTACGTTTTGTTCCTTTTCTAGACATTTTTTGTGCAAAGGTTCCCATTATGGTTTCGTCATAAAAAAAAATGGCCAGGCTAGAGTTGTGATGTGTGAAGTATTTCGATTTGCAAGCGAAGATTCTTGGTCTTCACACTGGTTTAGTGAAAGTTGTGAAGAAGGAGATTACATATCTAGAGGTGGAAGGTGACTGATTGATGGTTACATATCAATGTCATTGAAGAGACATAGATGTGTACTTAGGATATTGAGATGAGACAGTTTTGGATGCATTTGGCCTTTGCAAACCCTTTGGGATGGTCTCATTCTCCATACCCTTTGAGAAGGAAACCGAGGTGTTAACCCGATGACGCATCTTGATTTAACTTCGAACATCTTAGATTGGCGATCTCATGTTGAGATTGACGATCTCGTTCGAAAGGACGTCCTTAATGTATGCACTCTATCTAAATCAGTAATATAACTTTTTGTTTATAATATCGGTCATGTATTATACTCCCTCTGTCCGGAAATACATATTTTTTTTACTTTTTAACACATTTTTTAGGATTTTAATACTACATAAAATATCATTTTTTTAATAATTACAAACATATTATTAATAAGTTTGTAATTATTAAAAAATTGAAATTAAAATTTTATACTCCCTCCGTCCAACAATACATTGTCTTTTAGCATTTTGCACAAGTTTTAATAAAACACCTTACTTTTAAAAAAACATCATCATTGCACTAACTTTTTCATAAATTTTATTATTTTTTAACACCCACTGCACATTTTAACCAATCAAATTATTTTAAAAAGTCAACAACACACAAACCAATACAAATCATTACAACTTTTTACCTAGAAAACCTAAAAGACCATCTATTGTTGGACAAAAATTTACATCTAAAAGTCTATGTATTGTTGGACGGAGGGAGTATAGTTTTATCTCCTAAAAAAAGCGTCAAAAAATAAGAAGACATGTACTATTTTCAGATGGATGTAGTATAAGGGTGGCATGATTCATGGGTCCCTTCTGTCATCTTAAAAAAAACTACATGGGATTTCATGACCCTTCTATGAAAGTTAAGGATCTTATCTTTGACGGAAATGTGTGGAATCAAAATCTTCTAAGCCAGATGTTTCCTCGCGAGGTAGCCCAAAACAAAATTCCCATTTGTCAGACCCGTGATAAAATGGTTTGGAAGCCAGATCCACTAGGTTACTTCACCACTAAATAAGCTAAGAACATTATGGCGCCACCAATTCACGAGCTGAATATACACTCTTGGATTTGGAAGCTAAAACTACCGCCTCGAATAAAGAACTTCCTATGGAAGATTAAAATAGATGGTCTTCCGACGGTTGCACGTCTAAATAGATATGTGAATAGAGTGCTCATTCAGTGTTCTCTCTGTAATCAATCAGATGAAGATGCGACTCACCTTTTTCACAAGATGCACCTTTGCTCGAGAAGTAATATCCCAGTACGAACAACAAACAGGTATGTATTTTGTTGGAATTAACAATCCAGGCCTTATCCATGAAAACTTAGACTGTATTGGTAAAGCTAATAGAAATTTTGTACATCTAGTATGTATTTGACAAACTATCTGGGAAATTATGAATGAAAATGGTGCCACTCAAGTTGTCCAAAAAATCAGTCAATCCCTACTCGATCGACTGGAGTCAAGGAGACGACAGGGTCAGAGAAGCCCAAAACACCAGGAAAAGAAATGGAGTAGCCCACCTAGAACTATCTACAAAATTAATGTAGATGGTTCTATTGCCCTATCTAGCAAATGCCAGATTGGAGGAATCATCCGGGATTCCGAAGGTCAAATTGTTGATATGTTTCACAATGAAATTATGGAAGGTTCGATTATTCAAAAGGAGACCTCAGTTGTTCTAATCGGAATGAAACGAGCAAAAGACAAAGGTCTTATGAAGATCATCATTGAAAGTGATAACCAAGTTCTGGTTAAGTCGATTAACCAACAGCAACCGCCGCGATGGGAAGTTATGCGACAAATAGAAGATATTATCAAGCTGCAATCAGAGTTTGAAATGGCAGATATCCGGCATGTCTACCAAGAATCAAATATGTCAGCCGATTATATAGCTAGGAAAAGAATTATATGTAACTTGTAGCCTATCCCCTAATCCTATCATAGGGACTTTTGTAAAATCATCCTTCAGGTCCGTTCAGGATGATCCAGGAGCTAGACTGTTGTATATATAGCAACTCCTAATGTTTGCCTACTGTAAAAATAAAAAACTTTTTTTTTTGCTTGGATGAGTGAATTGGATCATATAATATAGGGTAAACGGCAGAAAACCACCCCTTAAATAGAACATATTGCTCAAAACCACCCATTAAATTCAATATTGCAGAAAACCGCCCTTTATATAGCTTTTGTTTGCCAAAAACCACCCCGTCTCTATGTGCCATTAGAGTTTCATCAAATGTCTTTGAAAAAACCAAAATTACCCCTATACATATCATTTTCTTGTCACCACTCACTCTCCTCATATCTTTCTGTACATATGTACACTACACACAAACTTTGTTAATTAAAATTACTCAACAACTCTTACGGTTCTATACTAGACCCTCTTCAATCCATGTCTAATCTCTCCACAACTCCTATGTGAGATCCCCTTCAATATCGTCTCTCCATATAATAAGGGTATTTTGGTAATTTACTGATTTTCCTATCAAACTTAACGAAATCAGAGATATGGTGGTTTTTGGCAAACAAAAACTATATAAGTGGTGGTTTTCTGCAATAGTGAATTTAAAGGGCGGTTTTGAACAATATACCCTATTTAAAAGCTGGTTTTCTACGGTGTACCCTATAATATATAAAAACAAAGTTAATAAAACGAACATATTCTAGTGATTCGAAAGAGGAAAGGGAGCCACCTCAAGCCCCTCCTTTGCCACTAGTTTCTATCAATATGCTACTCCCTCTTCGTTAAGCAAAAATATTTTATGTTGTAATTATTTTTAAATAAAGTATCTCATTTTAGATATTTTGATATTACTTACAATTGCTCTCGTACTTATTATTATGAGATGATTATTTGTAATTTTTAAGAAATTAATTTAAAAACTAGAGTAACAAATGAGGGTGTTAAATCTTGATCAAGCTATATGACATAACAATTGTGCTGGATTTATTTTATTTTTATATTATATGATCATGATTTATCTTCTAACACAAAATTTTAAGCCACGGTGAGGGGCTTCATTCTTCTTTATATTTATTTTTTTCTCCTCAAACTGATGTGAGATTCCAATACACCCCCTCGAGGATAATCAGTCTGACCCAATTGACAATTGAATGAGCCAACTCTTTCTAGCTTGCTTAAAGATGGGTAAAACATCCCAATCTCTTATAGCTTGCTCAAAGATGGTTTTAGCATGGTACGCTAGCCCAAAGCCATAAAATCATACTAAGTTTATAGGAGATATATATCACGCTACAAATGTAACAATGCCCGCTCTATGGGATGAACTTGCTCTCCGTTTCTATTTCAGTAATAGTCCTCGCATCATGCAACTTCGATCTGACATTGTTCGCTCACAACAAAGTGAACAATTTATATATTGCCGCTTACTATGGTTGTCTCAAGTGACTTTGGGATGAATTGTCGGCTATCTCAATAAGAACATGTACCTACGGTCATCACACTACATATTTGGTGTCGGAACATTTTCATCAATTTCTTATTGGTCTTAACGATGACACATATAGGACTCTATGCTCCACACCATAGTCGCATAGGATCCTCCTTCGGCTCTCAGCAAGATCTATGCTCTAGCCGTTCGGAAGGAGCGCATATGGACTATCGCCAAGGATCGAGATGCCAAGGTTGATGCTTTTGCTTTGGCCATTCGGTCTTCGATGTCTTCAAAGTCCTCTGGGTTACGTTTCGAATGAATGGATACCTTCGTTCGGATCTTGCAATTCAAGTACAGGTTGAATATAAAACGAAGAGTTAAGTTTGGAAAGTAGGAATTTCGAACCCTAAAACAGTGATAGGTCCATTGGGGACCCGATGTTTACACACCGTTACCTGTCCTAATTCCTAATCCGCGTAAAACAATTGAATCAAAATAACCAAGTAAGACAGAAGTGCGGAAAGCTAAATACAAAGTTGTCACGAGAGAGTCGGGTCAAAACATAATAACCCGTTCAAGATAAAATATTAGGTGAGTTAAGTCATTCTCTAACTACGCCACCGCTAAACCAGAAAAACCGCATTCAACATATCAAAAGGATGAACAGTTACCTAAAAAAAAAGAACGGGAAAGAAATCAAGTCGAGCCACGCATGCGTTTGGAGACATCGTTGAAGCCACATAATATGTGCTAAACCTAAATAAAGGACGCTCTAATGCATTGCGGAAAATTAAACACACAATGCATGCTTGATCAACAACAACAATAACAATCCAGTATATCCCGCAATAAAGCGGGGTCTGGGGGGTCGGGATGTACGCACTCTTTCCCCGAACTAGTCGAGAGAGTGTTTCAGAAGACTCAAAACAATAGAGCAAAGGAAACACAACGTCCCAGAGCATCTATTAGGAGATTAGGTAATAGGCAACCGATAGATGGGAAACAGATATGTAGATAACCGACAGAAAACAGATAGAAAGCAGAAAGAGAGGTAGAAAGGAAGCAAAAAGAAATGACCCAGCACCCATCCTAGGGATTCTAAACATCTGAAGCCCGAATGCATCTCCTCCAGTGGTCCCTATTCGAAGTCATATCCTCCGAGAGGTTCAGCGCATTGAGATCCTGTCGAATAACCTCCATCCAGCTCTTCTTCGGTTTACCTCTCCCTCTGCACAAAGCTCCAAGTTCCAAGCTCTCACACCTACGGACAGGCGTTGATATTTGCCTCCTAGGAACGTGCCCAAACCACCGCAATCTGGACTCCCGTAGTTTGTCAATGATACTCACAACTCCAACCTTGCTTCTAATGTCCACATTTCTGATTCTGTCCAGCCTCGTGTGCCCACTCATCCATCTCCGCATTCTCATCTCAGCCACTGCCAACAATGCATGCTTGATCAATATATAATAATATGCAGAATTATTGAAGATGGGAGAATCTGGTGTTCTCTTATCCCGTCCACCCCCTCCATCCCCATCTTCTCCACCCCCGCCATTCCCTACCAAACATGCACACACAGTTCCCGAAAAAAAATATCTCACCTTCCCCACCTTCCCCATCCCGTGCCAAACACACCCTAATTAAGTATGCTACTACACATGATGTGTAAGATATGCAGGATGCAACACCTAACATACTCACCTAACATACTACATGACATCAAGCATGAGAGTCCAACTTGAGTAAGTCCCTGGGAACTTACTTGGAAGCGCAGAATCCAAAAGCAAGAACGGCAATCGCAAGCAATATCCAACCAGGTCACATATCACCTAATGAGTACAAAATACGCATAAGTCTATGTCTAATCTGGTTGCAAAACAAGTCTTCAAGGTAATACTTAGTTGAATCAAAAAAAGATAAATATCAAACTTTCTAAACCAAACTCACGATCTTGTTTTTATCAAAATATTCCGGCAAAGTTAGAATGTTCCAAAACTTCATTTCAAATTGTCAACTCAACTTTCGACATTTGAAAACGGTTTCCAAAATACCCTTTTAAAATCCCCGAGATTCAATAACACACATATATAACACTACGCCAGATTCACTCTCGCTCGACAGACCTAAAAAGGTTCGTCGCCTGAATCATGTTCGGGCGACCAAATTACTAAGGCTCGTCGCCTGAACGTTGGGAGGCCCAAACCGCCTCCAACCCATGTTCAGCCGACCAGAAAACCTCAATGTTCGTCGGCTGAACTGTACTCAGGCGACGGAACAAATCCAGGCGACGAACATTGCTCAAGATCGGTCGCCCAAACAGGTATCCGAATGACGACTGTCAGAATGGGCCTTTGTCGCGACGGAAATTCAAGTGGTTCGTCGCCTGAGCGTTGTTCGGGCCTTTGCAGCGACGGAAGTTCCAGTGGTCCGTCGCCTGAACGTTGGACTTTTTCAAAAGTAGAGTAATAAAGTCCGGTTGGTGGTGGTAATTAAATACTGTTCATTCAGGAGACGAACTTTTAAATATATTCGTCGCCTGAAAAGTGGGGTAGTTGACCCCATATTTATTACTATTCACTGAGGAGACGGAGGTGTATATATGTCCGTCGCCTGAATGTGTTTTCCGTAACAACCAAATAAATCGGTTGTACTGTACAATAATTACCCTCTCACCTTCATCCTTTCTCCCAAAATAACCCTAGAGGGCTCAAAAATTCTTCCCCCATTTCACACCTCCATTGAAGGTATGTATAAATTTTAAATTTTTTTGTTTTTTTTGTTGAATATATGCATATACATTGTTTGTTTGGATATTTGATGATGAGCTTGTCTTTTTTAATCGAGTTTGGATGGTAAAAAAGTTGTTTCAATGGAGTTTATGAGGAGAAAGAGTTGTGTATGTATATATGGAGTTGAAATTGAGGTTAAATGGAGGTTAAATTGAGTTTGTGTTATGAATTGATGATGAGAATGGAATTGAGGTTAAATGGAGGTTAAATTGAGTTTGTGTTATGAATTGATGATGAGAATGGAATTGAGGTTAAATGGAGGTTAAATTGAGTTTGTGTTATGAATTGATGATGAGAATGGAATTGAGTTGAAATTGTGTATGTATATATGGTGTAGAATTACATAGATGATGAGAATGGAATTGAGTTGAAATTGTGTATGTATATATTGTGTATGATTGGAAATTGATTTTAAATTGAGTTTGAGGTATGAATGGATTGTGTATGTGAATGGATTGTTTATGTTAAATTTTATTTTAGAATGTGGTGTAGAATGACATAGATGATGAGAATGGATTGTTTATGTGCAATTTCATTTTAGAATGTGATGAATTCATATGAATGGATTGATAATGATAGGACGATAATGAGCGACAAAAGTTGGATGCTACTCCCTCACGCTCACGGGGAGTATCAAAAAGGAATATTTCTCTTTATGCAGAATCTTAGAGATAATGCGAATGCAATGACTCATTTCCTATGTCCGTGTCGGAGATGCCGCAACAATGAATGGGAGCCAATAGATGAAATACACAGTCATTTGGCCCACATGGGAATGTGGCCTAGTTATACTGTTTGGGACAAGCATGGCGAAGCCCCGGTTGATAGGACAAATGAGCAACGACGAACGCAGATCCTGGAAGAAGGGGCATCTTCCTCCGTTGATGGTCCGGCTATGAACATTCTGCACGATGCTTTTCTGTTTCATGCCGGATATGAGGCGCACTCTGTCCCCGACGATCCTCCGTTCCAATATGTTGTTGACGATGATTACGAGAAATATAATAGGCTTGTAGAGGCAGCAAACATGCCATTGTGTGAGAACAACGATATGACTGTTCTGGATGCCTGTCTGGATGTAATGCAGATGAAGTTAGAGTTTGGTTGGACAGATAGGAGCATGGACGCCATGTGCGCACACATTGCTCGCATGTTGCCGAAAGGACATAAACATCCTACGGATGGAGCGAAGATGAAGAGTGTGATTAGGGACCTTGCATTTGGGTACGAGCTGATCGACGCTTGTGAGTATAATTGTGTGCTATTTCGCAAACAATATGCAGATCTCGAAGCGTGCCCCAAGTGCAACACACCTAGGTGGTGTACTAGGGAAGCCAGACACAGAAGAGAGATGGAACACTCCCTCATGCGCCATTCCTGGTGAAACGGGAGGACATACCAGATATATTCGAATGGTTCGGTACAGTGAAGTACCCCCATGGGTACGCTGGATCTTTGCACAACAAGGTCAAAATTGCAGAGAGAAAATTCCACGGCCTAAAGACCCATGACATTCATGTTATGTTTCAGCGTCTTCTTCCCATTGTTGTCCGTGCATACCTGCCGTTGGGTGTTGCCAAGACTTTGGTTGCGCTAGCGAAATGGTTTCAGAAATTGTGTGCCAGGGAGGTGAGGAAAGAGGATGTCCGCCAGATGGAGGATGAGATAGTTCAGATTCTTTGCAGACTGGAGATGATTTATCCCCCGCACTTTTTCACAATCATGGTACACCTTCTAGTTCACCTACCGCAACAAGTGTTAGAAACTGGACCAGTGCATTACACCTGGATGTACCCAATAGAAAGGTATGCTACTTATAGATTAAATTCATCTCACAATTTCTGTCCATTATACCCCTCCAAAACTTCTTCCTTTGTTTTATAGGCAACTTGGCAAATATAAGGCTCAAGTGAAGAACTACTGTTACCCGGAGGGAAGTATTTCAGAGCGTTACGTTTTAAACGAGGCAACAACATACTGCAACTTGTATCTCGGGGGTCGAGATGAGAGCCGTGAAGGTACGAATGCAATGGAGGAGCTGAGCTATGATATTTCTGTCGTTTCAAGCCTCGTGCGTCCTCACGGTGAAATCATGAGAGAAAGGTTAGGAGAACCTATGATTGCAGAGGCTCACTGGCAGGTTTTAACCAACTGCAAGGAAGTTGAGTTCTACTTGAAATCGCATGAGAACCTGTATAGTCAGGCTTACCCGGAGTATGAAGAATGGGACCGTAGAAGAGATTTTCTTAGTTATTTCTACCCATGGGTAAGAACGACCGTGATGTTTCATTAAACAAATTGCATGTTTGTTTTCCCAATACAGAACTCTAACATATTATGTTGTATAGGTTTCTAAGTTGCACAAAGATGGAGACACCTACCTGAAACCGGAGGTTCTGAACTTGGCAAAGGGGCCACTACAATGCAAACTGTATTGGGCCTGCTCTGTCAATGGGGTGAAGTTTGTGGCATGGGACAAAGACAAAGATTTGAGAACACAAAATTCAGGGGTGATGGTGGAAACTTCAGATGCTAAGTACTATGGGGTACTTGAACAAGTGGTAGAGCTGATATACGCTACTTGTATGCCAGTTGTGTTGTTTAAATGCAAGTGGTTTGACACCGATCCTGAAAATAGTGGAAGCACCAAGGTAGATATGGGTTTGCTCTCTGTGGACACAAACAGCAGTTGGTATGAGGATTCCCCGTTTTGTCTTGCACGCTCGGCGAGGCAAGTGTTTTACGTGGATGATCCAAAGGCGGGTGATGCTTGGAAAGTAGTTAATGTGATGTCCCATAGAAACGTGTATGATCCTCAAACTCTAGCAACTCGCGGAGATGATCTTACCCATGAGGTGGAAGAAGCTTATCAGGAGATTGGCCCGGTGATCTATTTCAAAAATTTGAACCTCGCCATTGATCTTGAAATGGAGGAAGAAGAAGACGATGATGATGATGAAGATGAAGATGAAGATGAACATGAACATGATGAAGATGAAGATGAAGATGAAGATGAAGACGACGATGAAGATGAACAAGAGGATGACGAAGAGGAAAATGACGATGACGAAGGTTGATAATGTCTTCGAATTCCATAAATCATATATTGTAATCGTTGTTTTTGTGAGACATGGCGGTTATTTTCGTATGTGTATGACATGGTTGGTATCATGGCTTCTAAGACTATTTTTTTTGGTGCAATTTGTCATTAAGTTATGGTAAACAGGGCAATAACACATGCCAAGTGCTCTTTTTAAAAAAATATGTATTTTTTCAGGCGACAGACAAATTAAATTCCCGTCGTCTGAGAGTATTCAGCAGACGAACTTATTAGTAGTTCGTCTCCCCAATGGAAAAGTGAATTTTTGACCCATTTTGGCTCTAATAAAATTTCATTTCCCACCTTTATTTTCACCAAAATTTGAATTTCCGCCAAATGGTCAGTCGACGGACAAGTTAATTTCTCGTCGCTTGAAATGATTCAGGAGACGAACTTCTTAATAGTACGTCTCCCCAATGGAAAAGTGAATTTTTGACCCATTTTGGCTCGAATAAAATTTCATTTCCCACCTTTATTTTCACCAAAATTTGAATTTCCGCCAAATGTTCAGTCGACGGACAAGTTAATTTCTCGTCTCCTGAAATGATTCAGGAGACGAACTTATTACTAGTTCGTCTCCCCAATTGAATTTCCCCCCTATATTTTAACGAAAATTTGAATTTCCACCAAATTTTCAGGCGACAATATTTTTTTATATGTCCGTCGCCTGAACATGTAGGATTTTAGTAACTCGGACTCCTCCCTAACCCTAGCCCAAAATCATTTTCACTCATCGCTCTCTCTCTCTCTCTCTCTCTCTCTCTCTCTCTGTCTGTCTCTCCTCCGCCTCCTCCCTCTCCAACTTGCCTCTGTCCCTCCTCCGCCTCTCCTCCGCCGCTCCTCTCGTCCCTCCTCCACCTCTCCTCCGCCTCTCCTCCGCCTCTCCTCCGCCACTCCTCTCGTCCCTCCTCCACCTCTCCTCCGCCATGCCTCCTAAATCCCGCCCTGTGAAGGGGAAAAAGAAACAAACCTCGTCCACTCCGGCCCCGATTCCTCCACCGCTGCAATTACCGATCCCCTCGCCATCGAACTCAGCCGCTTCAGCGCCTCCGGCCCCGATTCCTCCACCGCTGCAATTACCGGTCCCCTCGTCCACTCCGGCCCCGACTCCCACTCCCACTCCCTCTCCAAATCCGGCCCCGACTCCCACTCCCACTCCCTCTCCAAACCCGGCCCCGACTCCCACTCCCACTCCCTCTCCAAACCCGGCCCCGACTCCTCCTCCTGCCTCAGGGACTCCTACTCCCTCTGCAACAACCCCGGTGCCACCTCCTCTCCTATCTCTCACCAATGGCAACCCTGCGCCATCCACAACCATTGTCGGCACCACCCCAGTAGCTTCGTCATCAGGCGAGGCCCCTCGCTCCATCCGATGTCGTGGTGAGCATCTCTCTCTCTCCCTCTGTCAGATTCTTTAAAATTGTACAAGGATTTAGGGTTTCAATTTGTATACTGGTTTAGGATTTAGGGTTTCAATCTCATAGGATTTAGGGTTTCAATTTGTATAAGGATTTAGGGTTTTAATCTGATTTAGGATTTAGGATTTAGGGTTTCAATCTGATTTAGGATTTAGGGTTTCAATTTGATTTGTGTGAAATTGAAAAGGAAGTATGTTCAATGTCTTTTTGTTTTAACTGGCTGCAGTGATTCATGTTTTTTTTTTCCTTTGGCTTGATATTTGTGGACTTAGCCTTCGAATGAGACTTTGTGTCTCTACAGTCTTGTGTGAAATAGGATCAAGACAGAAACTTTGCTTTCTTTTTCCTTTGGCTTGATATTTGTGGACTTAATTGTTTGATTGGCCTTATTTTGTCAGTACTTCTCTTTAATTTAGAGTCTTGTTGGCTGGTGCAATTCCAGAAACTTATCTTAACTGTTAATGTTACTTATGTTGATGCTTGTTAATGTTACTTATGTTGATGATGATTGTGTACTTAATTGTTTGATTGGCCTTATTCGTGGACTTAATTGTTTGCTTATTAATGTTACTTATGTTGATGATGATTGTGTTTTTTTTTGTTGCTTATTAATGTTACTTATCTCAACTGTTATCTGATATGTTCTTATGATTTTTAGGTAAATATCGAACCATCAAGAGTCACAAAACAGCACTCCTCAAGGCCGCTGCAGGGAAGAAGCTGAAGATTGAGTGGTCCTGCTTCCACAAGGGGCCTGGCCTCAAGCAACTGCATGACACCTTTGTCCGAGACATTGGGTGTGCTATCAGGGACAAAGTGCCGATGCTTGCATCAACATGGACCAAACTAACAGATGAGCAACGGTCCCCCGTAAGAGATTACTTGGAGGTAGTTTATTTTTTTTATTATCTTTTATTTAAGTACTTATTACTTATATCTTTATAGGGTGATCTGTGTTTCCTTATTCTTGACTGTGATATGTGTTTGCTTATCGACTGCACTTTTTTTTTTGTGCTTCACATCTATTATGTTGCTTAATTTGGTTTTGTGCTTCACATCTATTATGCACTGATTTTTTTTTGTTTGCTTGCTTGGTTGTTGCCTATCTTCTGTCATGTGTGGATGTTGCCTATCTTTTTTTTTTTTTTGTTTGCTTGCTTGGCTGTTGCCTATCTTCTGTCATGTGTGGTTGTTGCCTATCTTCTTTTTTTTTTGGTTTGCTTGCTTGGCTGTTGCCTATCTTCACATCTATTATGTTGCTTAAAAAATACTTATCTATTGTTGCTTTTCATCTATTTGCTATGAATTTTTTTTTCTTGCTTATCTACTATGAGATTTGTTTGCTTGCTTGACTGATGCTTATTTTTGCTTGCTTATCTACTATTAGATTTTTTTAGTTTGCTTGCTTGGCTGTTGCCTATCTTATTTTTTCTTCAGAAAATGCTTATCTACTGTTGCTTTTCATCTATTTGCTCTGAATTTTTTTTTCTTGCTTAACTGTTGCTTGACTGTTGCTTTTTTTTTTCCCTTGCTTCGTTGTGCTTATCTACTTTTGCTTATCTCCTATTCCTATAACTTGTTTTTTCCGATATGGATGTGTAGATGTACTATGAGATTGACCCTGCAGTTGACTCATACGTGGAGAAGAAGAGCGGAAAAGCATATGGGGCCTGGAAGTATGACTGTCATCAACACTTCCTGGAGTGGGGGGGCGAGGACATACCACTTGAGTTTGTCGCTCGCCCTGAGCAGTGGCGGTTCTTGGTGAGTGACTTCACAGACGAAGCGAGAATGGTAATTTCTCATCATTTCCCTAACTTGTTTTTTTATTCGCCGTTTATCTTATATTTTATCACTTGTGATTTCTGATTGGCTATCTTTTTTACAGGCCTTGTGTGAGCGAAACAAGCAAAACAGGACCAAGAACCCGAACCCCCTTAATCATCACAATGGGTCCAAGCCCCTGAGCTTCCGAGCAGAAGAGCTCATCGTTAAGGAAAAACATCCGGCGGCATGGCTTAAGACAACGATAGAAGCCTACGAGGGGTGTCCGGGTGCGCAAGATGGACTGGTATGACCTTTTTTTTTCTGTCATTTTTCATAAGTACTTAGGTTTTACTTATATTTTTTGTATGACTTTCTTATTTCTTATAAATTGTAAAATCAGAAGTTCAAAAATGCATTTCTGTAATTTTTCCTAAGTTTGTGTACATCCTATAACTTGTATGACTGTCTTATTCACTGTATGACTTTCTTATTCCTAAGTTTTACTGACTGTTTATTTTTTATCACTTGTATGAAACTAATGTACAACTGTGGTTGGTAGGTAATTTGTGGAATTATTATCATGTACATCTTTTTTAATTAAAGTGGTTCTACATAGGTGAGGATGCACGTAGAAAAAGTGTGATGTCTGAACTGCTTTTTCTTTCATGTGTCTTCTTTCTGAGATGATTAAAGCACTTCCTAGAAAATAGGGAGAATTGGTTTTGCTTCTATAAATGTATATTTGATTGAAACCTAATCTACTATATGTAGTATAATTATCCACTGATTATAGGTTCATTTTCTCAGTTCTACATTTGTTCGGGCAATTCAGTTTGCACTAGTCACTGTGTTTAGGACTTGCTATTCCCAATACCTTTTCTTTTCAAGGGGTTGGAAATATTTGGAAAAGATAGGTGTGAAGATATCTTCACACATATAACTAAAGTATAGCTTGAGTTCTATGGGTAGCATGTGGTGTAGAACAGTAGAAGCTAATATGTAATCCCCCTTCTTTATGTATATTATTTTCATGCAAATTGAGGACTGCAACTTGGAATTATCTCTATTTTTTGTTAAAATGAGTATATATATTTAACAGTGACGGGGAAAATTATCCTAAGTACTTAGGTTTTACTTAGGTACTTAGGTTTTACTTATGTTTTCTGTATGAGTTTCTGTATGACTTTCTTATTTTCTGTATGAGTTTTACTGATTGTAATTTTTCCTTAGGTACTTAGGTTTTACTTAGATTTTCTGTATGAGTTTTCTGTATGAGTTTCTGTATGACTTTCTTAGGTTTTACTTAGGTAAAATCAGAAGTTCAAAAATGCATTTTTGTAATTTTTCCTAAGTTTGTGTACATCCTATAACTTGTATGACTTTCTTATTCTCTGTATGACTTTCTTATTCTCTGTTTAACTTGTATAACTTTCTTATTTTCTGTAATTTTTGACTAAGTTTCTGTATGACTTTCTTATTCTCTGAGTTTGTGTACATCCTATAACTTGTTTTACTTATATATATTCCTTTTACTTATATATTCCTTTTACTTATATATATATTCATTTTACTTATAAATTTCTGTGTTTGTAGGCCAAATTGAAACGTCGTGTTGATGAAGTCTACACTGTTGGAGAAGGAGGAGAAGACCCAAGCCAAATACCACCCCTCTCTGTCGAAGAACAAACACAGATCATCTTGGATTGCTTTGGGGAAAGAAAAGGAACAGAAGTTCGAGGTATAGTTCAATCCCACTTATTTTATTATTGTTTTACAATTTTCAGAAGTTCATACAAATATTTTACTTGTTATAATTCATATCAAGATTTTAATTATGTTTGAATTTCTGATTTTACAATTTCCATTACAAGATTTTACTTACGTTTTCAATCTTGTTTTCATAACAAGATTTTATTTATGTGTTCAATCCTTACTTACAATTTCCATTACTGATTTTACTTACAATTTCAATCTTGTTATAATTCATATCAAGATTTCAATCTTGTTTTCATAACAAGATTTTATTTATGACTTTCTTATTCTCCAGCTGCTCATTCTTACTTACAATCAGAAATTACTGATTTTACTTATAGTTCATAACAATATTTTACTTATGTTTTCAATCTTTTTCTACTTACTGCTCTTATTATGGGTGTGTATGGTAAAAATATAAACAAGTTAAAAGTGTAAAAAATTTAACTGTTAAAAAAATAAACGGGTTTAAACGGTGTATGGGAACAACAAATAAGCTTTAGTCAGTTAAAAAAAGGGTTTATAAATAAGCTGCAGATTGAAGCTTATTTTGAGGTTTATATTCCATAATTATTATTTTACCCCTTCTCTTTTATCTTATTCGGTTTGAAAGTACCACAATACCCCTCATAAAAACCAAATAAACTCCACTTTTTACAAATAAACTGTTTTTCGCCCCATACGGAGTTTATATTTTTTCATAAATTTTTAACTACTTTTACCAACAGTTTATAAATTTTTACTCTGTTTATAATTTTAGTCGGTTTATTAACCTCTTCCCATACGAACCCTATGTGTTCAATCCCACTGATTTTACTCATTATGTTTTCAATCTTTTTTAAAAGGAATAGGTGCAGCTGGAGAGCGGCCTGCAAAGAAAAGAGGGGGTCCATGGGCAGCAAGGGCTGCAGAGAGGGACAAGGAGCTGGAGGAGGCGAAGGCTAAGATTGAAAGGCTGCGTGAGAAAACCACCCTAACCGAGACCAAGAATGAGCAGCTGGAGGAGCGTATGGCCAGCATCGAGAGGCTCATGATGGGCATGCTAAGTGGTCAGGCCAACTCACAACCATCCGTCACCTCCGTAGTCTGTCCTCAGGTTGTCCCTTCAGCCACAGCTTCTCCTCAGCCCTCCACCAACTCAGCTGGTCATCCAACAGACAATCAGCCCTCCCCCCAGCCGAAATAGCTAGGTAAGGACGCCCTCCTCATATCCCTCTAACTAAAACTTGGCTTTGGTTTTCTGGATAAACATTTAGACAACTTGTGTTGGATGGAATTTGTAGTATTTGTGTATACTTTTTGTGAAGTTTTTTGTGAAGTTGCTCAAGATGGATATTTGTCACATACTTTTGGTATGTTGGACAAGGTTTAGGGTGGATAAACATTTAGACAACTTTTGTGAAGTTTTTAATGTGATGGAATGAATTGTATGTTGTGAATTGTGAAGTTTTTTGTGCTTGTATGGTGTTGAGTATGTTGTTTGTGTTGTTGTTTATAGAGTTTAGGACAGGAGCACAACATATGCTATAAGGTACATTCGAACAGGGGGCACCAACCCTATTAAATTTTATTTTTTTAAAATCAAAACAATTCAGGCGACGAACTTATACTAAAAAAAAAAAAATTAAACCTATTCAGGCGACGGAATTATATAAAATTTCGTCTCCTGAACACTCCAGCTACGGACATACAACTGAGAATGCATCCTTAGACTACACTCAGGAGACAAAATAATTCTATTTCCGTCTCTTGAAACTATCTAGGCGACGAGACATAAAGAAAAAAGTCCGTCGCCTGAATGCTTTCATAGCCCTATGGACCGCTCAGGAGACAAAATAATTCTATGTCCGTCTCCTGAAACTATCTAGGCGACGACACATAAAGAAAAAAGCCCGTCGCCTGAATGCTTTCATAGCCCTATGGACCGCTCAGGAGACAAAATAATTCTATTTCCGTCTCCTAAAACTATGAAGGCGACGACACATTAAGAAAAAACTCCGTCGCCTGAATGCTTTCATAGCCCTATGGACCGACTCAGGCGACGAACTTATGACACTAAACTCGTCGCCTGAGTCTTAATGGGCGGGCCTGGATGGCCCTTGGCCTCTGACAACATCATCAGTCGATGAACACTTTTTCCGTCGCCTGAGTTAACTCCGCCGACGAACATACAGATGGTCGTCGACTGAATGGTGGAAGGATGAAAGTCACCCGACCACAACTCAGGCGACGGAAGTTCGTCGCCTGAGTCGTCAGAGGGCGAAAAACACCTTTTAGGCGACGACTTCGGTCCGTCGCCCGAAAGTCCATCTGGCGTAGTGTAATACATTTTTAAAAAACAGCCATCAACTTTCACATAATTATTTTCACAAATCCTTTCAATAAATCATTTCAAATAATTAATTAACTTGATAAATCAGAATAAACACATTAAATAATCAATAAAGATAAACACCCACATAAATCACAACAAATAGACAAATAACCCAAAACAACCCTAGAACCGGATCGGAAGAACGGAGGAGCCTAGATCCATGTTTGGTCGCGGCAAAATGGTCGCTCGTCGTGGTGAAACACAGCTCTGCCTTCATCGCGAACGGAATCCTTCGCCACCGCGACAACCATTTTCGCCGCGGCGAAAGCCTTGTCGCGACCAAACAAGGCTTTCACCGTGGCGAAGGACGTCTCCTTCAACTTGTGACCAGTTTGCGTTCGCCGTGGCGAGCATGGTTTCGCCGCGGCGAAAAAGGCATTTTTTGGTTCGATCTTGGCTTGAACCCACTCGTTTCTACTCCTCAGCCTCTCCAACACTCTTCCCCGACCTTAACGTACCAACATGAAAGGAGTAAAACACGAGCAAAAGGAAGGGAGGAAAGCAAGCTTTACTAAAGGTCTTCGAAAGTGGCCCCGGGGGTGCTCGAGGCTGCTTTGGGGCTCGTCGATGAAGGTGAGGGAGAGATGAAGAAGAGAGTGTAGTCGAGGGTTATTGTGTCTTTGGGTGTTTGTGGATGGGTTCTCTAGGGTTGTTTGATGAGAATATAAAGAGAGGGAGTGTGGTTTTGGTCGCGGAAATGTGTTGTGTCGGACCCGTCGATTGCAGGGGCTGTTGCGAGGCAAGTTCCTGCAAATTGATCTTCTTGAGCAACGCCATTACTTGCTGGTAGTCTGTAGACAGCAATGAATTAGTGGGGTGAGCATCAGTTTGGTTGATGCTTGAGCTCGGCTGACCATTTTCCATGGATTTCTTGCGCTTCCGGCAATAGTCAATAGTGTGCCCCTTATTGTTGCAGAAGGTGCACTTTAGATGAGCTCGACATTGCTTTGTGTTGTGGTTAGTCAAGTGACATTTTTCACAAAACTTTGCTTCACCTCCGGTTTGATTTTCACGAGCTCGCTTGACTGAGAATGCCGATGTTTCAGTATGGGCAGGTGCTGCTGTATTGGACATCTCACCAAGGTTCTCTTGGCGCAGCACCATGGAGCATGCTTTGTTCAGCCCGGGAAACGGATCCAAGCCAATAATGGTACTCCGAGTATGTGCATAATTCTCATTGAGTCCCATCAAGAACTGCATAGTCTTTTGGTTCTCTATGAAGGTCTTGAGTTCACCAGCAGCCGCACATGTGCAAGGTGGGAGGGCAGCAAGTGCATCCTTCTCATCCCAAAGAGCTTTGATCTTAGTGAAGAATGAATTGGCTGATTCCGTGCCTTGTTGACAGTCATGAATAGCTTTTTCGATATGAAACAAAGAAACGGTATTAGTATGCGAAAATCTTTCCTTGAGTTCAAGCCAAATACCTCTAGCGTCTTTGCAATGAATTACACTCTTCGAGATCTCCTTCGACATGGATCCAAGCAGCCAGGTTTTGACAAGAATGTTGCAACGCTCCCATTGCAACTCCTCGATCGGTTTGTTGCTTGGTTTGGGAAGCGTTCCATCAACGAATCCAGCCTTGTTTTTGATTTGTAGGGCCATCATCATGGATTGTACCCATGTTGTATAGTTATCTTCCACCAGCGGTTGCGATACCAAGACGGCGCCTGGTTGATCTGAGTGGTGGAGAAAGAGTGGGTGATTTGATTTCTCCCATGGCTCGGATCGTGGAGTTTGTTCGTTGTCCGGCATGAGGAAGTAGTATATATTGGATCGAATTGTGTAACCTAGAAAACTGATACCATATAGAAACTTGAAATATGGAGCGGAAGTGGAAGATTTGTATGACAGTATATTTCAATCTTATGTATTACAAAGAGAAGGTGTGTATTCTTATACAAAAATGAACAACGGTCAAGAGTAAATAAATGCTATAATTATGCTATTGCCTAACATAAGTCATCCTAATATGGGTAGATAATAGGGAATATTATCTTACCTAATACAGATGGGCAATATTTTAATTTATAGGTTAATATTGTTTGATGAGAATATAAAGAGAGGGAGTGTGGTTTAGGGGCTGTCGATCAGATCAAAAGTAAGGGAGTGGGAGTTTTTGACATTTTGCCCAAAATCCAGCATATACAAGCTTACGAGTGAGGGTATATGTTTTGCCACAAATGGGGAGGAGGAAGGAGGGAGGATGGTGATGTTGTTGTTGCATCCCAAAACAAGGAGGGAGCAAGAAGGATTGGGTTGGAATTTGGTGAAGAAAAGGGGAAGAATACAAGTCTCAAGTGGTCCCAAATTAAAATTCAAGTTACCCGAAAATTAAACCCCGAAACCCGCTCTCTCGACCTTATCCCGACTCAATTTAAATTAAATCGAAAGTTCAAATCCGAATAATAATAAGGAAATCCGAACAATATGTTCAATGTCGGTATAGGAAAGCGGAATAAAATCCATTTAAATCAAATTCACATTTCTGCCGGAATCCGCTTTAAAAGAATTAAAATAAACTTAGTTGCTTTATGATAGAGATTTTTTAAAAAATTCGAATCTTAGAAATTAAATAGAATCCAAATCAATATTAAATCATAATTTAAATCTTAATCCATAAAATAATATTTTAAAATTTCGAGTCTTTATATCATCTCTTTCAACTCCAGATTGCAATATGCTCTTCGGTGCTGATCAGTGATCACATTGTGCTCGATCTGGGCTTGAAGCTTCTTCATGCTTCAAGATTATCGACTTTCTGAATTGGTGGAATAATGGAGACAACGATTCCGTCACCGGTTCTCCACCATCAAGTGGCCGCTATCACGACTCTTCTGACAAAGGTCACGGTAGGGGCTCAATACTCAACATTCCCTCGTAAATGTTGTCGCTTCTTCATCCTCTCACCGCTGATGATCGGGCTTCCGTACGTGGGTCCCACTATCACATATGAATAAAACATAATAAATTGGAATCTCCATGAATAATTTTAACAATATATAATTACAAATCAGTTACAACAACAATAATCTAGTATTTCTTGCTACAAGTAGGGTCTAAGGGGTCAAAATATACGCACCATTAACTCGACTATGTCAAGAGTATTTTCGAGGGACCCAGAGTAACTATTATAAATGAACATATAAAAAATAAATACATAAATAGATCGATAACTAAATAGAGAATTATAAATCAATTAATTTTAATAATATAATTAATTTCTCAACTTACCATAGTATAACTTTGAGATTTTCTTGACTTTTATTTAATTAGTTAAAATTTTGTTTTAAGAAACCGGATCACCCAATTAATCCAGAAAAAAATACCGATTTTTTAGTTTTAGGTAAAAATATCTCAATCAATATTTTAGTATTAGGTTGAGTTTTGATAACCATAGACCGGAGTAGGATCCTCTCCTGTTAAAAACCTTCCTAATATCTTCCTAATAAAAGATCTCAGCCATTGAATGAAATAGAGTGCTAAGATTAGATCTTCCTAAATTAATTAATCCCAACCCCAAAACCCTCTTCCTCTTTCTCAATACTTCATTCAACGGTTAAGAGCATCTCCCATGGTAAGCCAAAAAATGGTTTTTGGCCTAATTTTACCCCCACCCTAGGCCAAAACTCATTTTAGCCTTTTTGTTTTTGGCCTATTTCCAAAACAAAGGCTAAATTTGGCTTCCTCTTTTGGAAGGTCAAATGCAATTTATTTATTTATTGATTTATTTTAAGTGTTTAATATTTATGTAAATCCATAAATAATACAATTATAAATCTATATATTATATCGTTATGATTTTTAATTAAAAATAAAAGTTGTAGTATTGTAAAGATATTCATGAGTTCTTCGATATGAATATATTATTTGACATGTTTAAATTATCATTTCATAAATAATATTTTTAGAAGATGACATTAATCTTTTTTAATATAGATTCATAAAAATTATAATAAAAAATAAATATTATGTTGCTTAATGTACTAAAGATAGAATCAAGTGACGGAAATAAGATGTAAAAGTTCTAAATTATATTAGTATTTATAGGAAATTTAGCCTGCCAAAATTGGCCTACGGTGGGAACAACAAAGCCGTATTATAGGCCAAAAAAGAATATTTCGTAGAATATTCTCTTTTGATAGGCTATTTCCCCTACCCATTATGGCTTACGGGGGAAGATGCTCTAAGGGGAGTGGTCCGTTGCCGATCTCTATCTCCAATACTGCCGCCGATACCGTAGCCGAGGTCCATCTTCTGATTGATTTCACGGGCATAACCCGTTTAGCACTTGTTTTCCAAGAATGCTTAACATGGATAGATTACATTGAAGGCGAAATTCAACGGAAATGGTTGTGCGGGCTCTGGGCTATGCTCAGAGGTAGTCAGGGATGAACTCGACGGATCTTCGGCTGCCGGGAGGAAGCAGCTAGAAGATACAATCAAGGTTGTCGCCTCTCCTCTCAGATTAGGGATGATCAAACTCAGATTTGATGATAGCATTTAGTTAGGCATCCCAATTTTACAATAATCAATTAATTGATGAATTAGATGGAAATTAACAATTAACTGGTACTGATTAATTGTTCGTTTCAATTAAAAAAAATTTGCAGCGAATTTGGAGGGCAGAGGTGATCGATGAGAGACTTTGGCCAACGCTAACATCTTCCTAATTCATCAATTAACTGGTACCGACGCATTAACGGGGAAGGAGCGAGCGAACCTTGGCGGATAGAGCACCGGCTTCCAACTCACTCCGTCGAAGTTGCCCCCTTTCTTGTTTTTGAGAATTACAGAAACAGATGGACCTGGACAATGGCGTTGTAGATGGAGCTTAGCGATGGCATTGGACATGAAGCTCGGCGTTGGACCACCACAGATCTGGATGACGAGTCCTTTGGCAGTCCGAATCGCTAGCTCTCTCTCATCGGACTCGACCTCTCCTTGTGAAATCAATAGCCCCCGATGGAATATTGAGAGGGAGAGAGGAAGACGATTTTTGATTTGGGGATTAATTAATTTAGGGAGATTTAATCTTAGCCCTCTATTTTATTCAATGGTTGAGATCACTCTATTAGGAAGATATTAGGAAGGGTTTTATTATGAGAGAATCCTGATCCACCATAGACCATAGTTGTAGGAGATCACTCTCGCATTACTTTGATCCCACTCCCACTCGTACGGAACATTTGGTGTCCACTCTCCCCACCTAGAGCGCGTGCTCCACACTTCCGTAAGCTTCTTCCGCAAGCAAGAACCCACGATGGTAATTGAATGTTTTACCCAGGGGTAAAGTCGTCAAACCGGAGGTTACAACTCCTCCTCATTTCCAACTCACAAATTACTACTAGTAGTAGCAATGTTTGAAATAAAAGCGGGGAGGGTGACCCATTTATTTCGCACACTCTTTCTTCTTTAGTCTCCCATACTCTCTGTCCCTTTTCTCTTTCCTCTCTGCAAACATGTCTTACAGTGGTGGTGGATATGGCGGACGTGGGAGGGGTCCTCCGACCGGAGGAAGAGGCCGTGGTGGATATGGCGGTCCTGGTGGAGGATACGGCGGAGGCGGCCGTGGCGCTCCTGGCTCCAGTTCCGGCGGGGGTGGCGGTAGAGGCCGAGGCCCCGCTCCCGCGCTGGAGGTGTTGACTGATGCGATTTGGAAGAAAGCGGCGGCGCCGGGAGTTGATGCTCTCACCGGTCGCTTACAGAAGGGAATGAACCTGTCTGCTCCGCCTCCGAACAGACTTCCGCCGAGGCCTGACTTTGGCAAAATCGGACGCCGCTGCGTCGTAAGGGCTAATCATTTCGTCGTTCAACTCAAGGATCAGGAGTTTCATCACTACGATGTGAGAACTTCTCTCTTCACCTTTTCCCTCGTGTTGCGATTATGTCTGTTTTTGTGTGCTTTTGGTTAGTTTTGTTAGAGATCTGTTTGCTTACTTCCCTGAACTTGAGTCCACGTTTTCTTCGCGCTTAATGACCTTTTCCAGGCAGTGATTGAGGTTTCTTGACCTTTTCTCTAAACATCTTTCTTATCGTCTTGATTTCCTTGGATTTGAAGGGCTTTTTGTGGTTGTTTTTGTGTTGTACTCTGGTGAATGTCGCTCTGCAAAGTGTATGATCCGTTGCGCTTATTGTTTTTTTTTTTGGCAAGGGTCTCTCTGCTGCAATCTCTGTAGATAATGTGGCTATTTGGTTTCTGTAATTTCAGGTTCAAGTGTATGATACGTTGTAGTTTTTGTCGTTGTTTCTGTGCCATATTATGGGTTTCTCTACTGTTTTTAGCTCTCATCGTTTGTTTTCAGGCACTGTATGAGCTTTTCCAGGCCCTATCATCCTTGTTTGAGAGTTCCTTGCCCTTGTTTCGGAGCACATTTCTCATGTCTTAATTTGCTTCGATATTGAAAGTCTGTTGTGATTAGTTCTCTCATTTTGTGTTATACTCTGGTGTGCACCCGTTCTGCAGAGTGTATGGTGCATTTAATTTTTCTGGTTGCAATCTTCTGGGTTTCGCATCTATTTGGTCTCATTTTGTGTCATACTTGGGGTAATGGTTGGCAATTTCTAACCTAATCCCAAATTTTTGGTCTCATGGTTTACTTTCTGTGTAAATTTGTCCTCGTAATTTTTGGGGGGCGAGTCAAAGCAATCTTGACTTTTTTGAATTGCGATTGTATTAAATGCGAGTGACCAATTTTGAGGCTCATAAGATTTTGGTATGGAGCATAAATATGGTAGTCTAGTGTTCACTTTTAAATCTATCTTGTTGATGACAGGTATCTATTAGCCCGGACATCACATCCAAAAGGTTTTCCAGAAAGGTTGTTTCTCAACTTGTGACGACTTACAAAACTCAGCTGGGGAATAAAATCCCTGCCTATGACGGCAAAAAGAGTCTTTATACGGCTGGACCACTCCCCTTTAACTCAAAGGAATTTGTTGTTCAATTTGCTGAGGATGATTCAGGCCGTCCAAGGTTATTCTCACCTCTGATTATGCTCTTTACAATCCTTAAGCGTTACTAAATTTTGCTTTCATTTGTCTTAAACTGCCTGATAGGGAAAGGGAATACAAAGTTACTCTTAAACTGGCTGCAAAAATCGATACAAATCAGCTTCAGGAGTTTTTGTCTGCCCGACAATCAGAATCTCCCCAAGATGCTATTCATGTGCTTGATGTGGTCATGCAATCTGCCGCTCCCGCTAAGTAATTTGCTAGTTTTTATGTTTGATGATGTATCATATATTTTGACTTATATTGTATCCTGACGATGCCTTGTCTTATATGCATCAGCTTTGTTGTCATTGGGAGATCCTATTTCTCATTGTCTTTGGGGAAAGGTGATCTAGGATCCGGTTTAGAGTACTGGAGAGGCTATTATCAGTCTCTTAGGCCAACACAGATGGGTCTGTCACTTAATGTTGGTAAGTCTTCACCTCATATTTAGCTTTTCAGGTTTACGAGTCATGTTATTGAACTAATTATGGTTTTGTTCTATTATTGTAGATATATCTGCCCGGCCATTTTATGAGGCAATTTCGGTGATTGAATTTATTAGCAAGTTTTTGAACTTGCGTGATTTGTCCAGGCCTCTGTCGGATCTTGATCGTCTGAAGGTAGTAAATAATACTCAAATTATGATACTAACGAAGATTCAGTGATGTGTCTCTATTTAAGATGCGATTTGTACCATTAAAAGTGTGGTGGTTGCTTATCGTTTGAGGAATTATTTAGTTTTAGTTCTTATAAATGTTCATTGCGTTGTTCAGGTCAAAAAAGCTCTAAGAGGGACGACAATTGAAACTTCTTATAGGCGTTACCCCCAGAAGCACAAAGTCAGCAACGTATCACCTGAAAATGCCGATCAAGTGATGTAAGCTTCCTTTCTATTTACATTGGTTATTCAACATGTCCTTGTGTAATTTCGATGTTGTTTGTCCAAAGCGAAGCCAGTTTTGCTCAATTAAAACCAACGAGATTGGCACTCATCTTTCCCTGCATATTTATAAAACAATTCATGAGGCCAATGGTAGTATTGTGTAATGTTAAGCAATAGTTTCCTGAGTCTTTGTGGAGTTACATATATATTTTGGCTACCAAACCTGATGGTTTCCTTTTTGATTTTGACAGGGAGGTGTTCCTCACTATTTTATGACTTGTTTTTGGTTTGGTGTACTATCTTGTTTTTCCCTTCTTTTAGATTTAACTATTGGTTCTTCTCTTTTATTTATAGTTTTGAAGGAGATGATGGGTCCAAGAAGTCTGTGCATGAGTACTTTTTTGAGCGCTATCAAATTGATCTTAGGTATCCATACCTTCCGTGCATTATTTCAGGCCAGGGGAAGAGAGCTGTACATATACCGTTGGAGGTACTGCATTTTCCATTTTGATTCTTTTCTTTCTGCCTGTTTGTATTAGTTTTATTTTGGTCAAATGCTTTGTCTATATAATTTTTTTTTTGTCTCTGGTCTCTTATGTGGAACCTGTGTTGTTGGTTTAGATGTGCAAACTAGTCAGTGGTGAAAGATACACAAGAAAGCTGAATGAGAGGCAAGTTTCTAATATGCTAAAAGCCACTTGCCTAAGACCCCATGAACGAGAGCAAAATATCAAGGAGGTATGGATGCTGTAGTTATGCTTTTACTAACACAAGACTGTGCTGATTGCTGAAAAGTGCATTGTTTACTCTGCATAATTCTTAAAACTTAACAGTCCCCTTGAATGGTTTTTTGTTGTATTATGAAGATTATTCAGGATAATAGGTACAATGAAAATCAAGTTGTTGCCAAAGAATTTGGTATGCAAGTAAATGAAGTGGCCACATCAATTGAGGCCCGAGTTCTACCCGTTCCTATGGTAAGTATTGGTTTATAGCTTGATCTATTTGACTGGATATGCTTGATATTTCTTTTTAATACTTGGATTTTGTTGGTACTATCTTAGCTTCAATATCATAATAGTGGACGGGAGTCAATTGTTACTCCTGGTATGGGGCAGTGGAACATGATTGAAAAGGTGATCCTCTCTTTACTTAAAATTGTTTCTGTTTTCTGACCGGTTTCCTAATGTCTGTGATTTAAATCATTTTTTGTAATTTTTGCACTGTAGAAAATGTACAATGGTGGGAAAGTTGATTACTGGACGTGCTTAAATTTCTCAAGGATGGAATCAGGAATGGTTTCTCAGTTTTGTGGTCAGCTGGTCAACATGTGTATTAGTAAAGGAATGGTATGTCATTTATTGAAAATCAATCATCACGCATAAATCAATTTTTATAATATTGTCCTTGCTTTGTGAAGGGTTTTAATCAGAGGCCCGTGATACCCATTCAAGCTTTTTCCCCTTTTCAAATTGAGAGAGCTCTTGCAGACGTTGCTTCCAAAGCGATCCAAGCTAAAATACAGCTTCAGTTACTGATCATCATATTGCCTGATCAAAGTGGATCATATGGTAAGGATCACGGGTTATTTAGGTATTTCTTTGGCTTAGTAATAAACTTATTGAATTTCCTCTCTTGATTGCAGGAAAAATTAAGCGGATATGTGAAACAGAACTGGACATCATTACTCAGTGCTGCCAACCTAGGAACGCCTCAAAGCTTAGCATGCAGTATATGGAGAATGTCTCTCTGAAAATCAATGTCAAGGTTTCTAGTCACTTATGCTAACTTTTTAGCTCTTTTTTAATACTTGAATCTGCTCTCCAATTCTTGACCTATCCTTTTCCCATTTGCAAGGTTGGTGGGCAGAACACTGTCCTGTACGATGCTATTCACAAACAGATTCCATGCTTAACTGACATTCCTACTATTATTTTTGGTGCTGATGTCACCCATGCGCAACCTGGCGAGGACTCAACTCCGTCGATTGCTGCAGTATGCTCTTATATAAGTTTGCTTTGCTTAATCCTATCTATTTCTGGTCTATGTTATCTGAAACGTGCAGAATGCGATTACAGGTTGTTGCTTCAATGGATTGGCCAGATGTCACTAAATATCGATGCTTGCTTTCTGCACAAGGCCCCAGAGAGGAAATTATTAAGGATCTTTACAAAATTGTGAATGATCCAACAAGGGGCCAGGTTCATGCAGGGATGATTAGGTGAATATGGAGTCAACTTTTCGACTTACATTTAGTTTAACAGTGTAAGAAGTTAATTGATTGGTGGTGTTCATTCTGCAGGGAATTGCTTGTTGCGTTTTACAAGTCAACTGGTAGAAGACCTGAAAGGATTATCTTCTACCGGTGAGGATATTTTTGGGGGTTAGCTTGCTAATTTTGTAATATTTGCTTGCTTGTGAGACTGCCTGCTTATTGTTTTGCTATCTGATTTAATGAGCAGAGATGGTGTTAGTGAAGGGCAGTTTGCACAGGTTCTACTACATGAGATGGATGCAATTAGAAAGGTATGTTACATGTATGGGCCGTATGGCTGTAAACTAGGTCTGAATCCTATAGGAAAGATAAAGGCAATTAATTAAATTCACTCAATTTGATCATACTTTGCTCCTTACTGGTCAATTGATTTGCTTCTTACCTGGTGTAGGCTTGTGCATCGATACAAGAGGGGTATCTGCCTCGTGTTACATTTGTTGTCGTGCAGAAGAGGCACCACACGCGGCTCTTTGCTGTGGATCGCAACATGACTGATAGAAGTGGAAACATTTTGCCAGGTTTGGTCCTCTGATGTGCAGAAAATTGTTTATTTGAGATTTTATTTGTATTCAATGGTACCGCTTCATTGTTGTCTCAGGCACGGTTGTTGATACCAAAATCTGTCATCCCAGCCAATTCGACTTCTATCTTTGCAGCCACTCTGGCATCCAGGTAAAGTCATTACTCATAATCCACTTGTTTTACAATTCAGGTATAAATTCTTTACAATGATACAGTATATCTTTACGACTTGACTCTTTCTGATCTTATGTGGATTTGGCATTCTATAGGGCACAAGTCGCCCAACTCACTACCATGTGCTCTATGATGAGAACTATTTCACAGCTGATCTGCTGCAGCTCTTGACAAACAGTTTATGCTACACGTAATTTCTCTTCCCTGTTTTGACTGATACTTTGTGAACTCGTTTTCTATCTTAACTCTGTGTTTATCTTAAACAATTGTGGGTTCGATTGAATTTTCAGGTATGCAAGGTGCACTAGATCTGTTTCTGTAGGTAAGTCCATTATCTTCTCGCCTGATCTTCATGAACACTTCTTACAACTTGGTGTTCACCAAGGTTCATTGTTTGTGCAGTTCCACCTGCGTACTACGCTCACTTGGCAGCGTTTCGTGCACGCTACTACATGGAAACGGACATCTCAGACAGTGGATCTACTAGCACAGCTACAGGCCAGACCAGCATCCCAGTCCGAGCTGTTCCGAGCATCAAGGAGAATGTGAAAGGGGTGATGTTTTACTGTTAGGAACGTTCTACCTCCAATGACTGAAAAAACTATCCAAGTCCTTTTTTTTTTCGCTGTCTTAGGTGTTTGCTAAAACAAGGAAAAGAGAAACTCGAGTTCTTAGGTAGAGGGTGGTCATTCCTCATTTTGCCACTTTGATTTGGATGATCGTTTGATGCGATCAAGCCCTCAGAGGGTGGTCATTCCTCATTTTGCCACTTTGATTTTGGAAGGTCGTTTGATGCGGTCAAGCCCTCTGTTGGATGCTTTGGTTCTGGTGACTATATTTGCAATGGAATCAATGCTATCGTTTGATTGATCATATGTATTAATATCACTTGCAGGTTGCAGCCAGCCAACAGTAATATAAAGTGGTGAATGTGAGTAATTCACCGTTTAAGGACAAAAAATTAAGACACTTTCTTGAATATTCACTTTTACTGTACAATTTTAGGTGCATAATGTTTGCTTCATTAAAACTTGGATAAAGAAAATTCATAGGAAAAAAAAACCCAAGGAAACAAAGTATAAAAAAATGCAGTGTATAATTCTTTCTCCTTAATGTGATTTTCAAGGTTGATACATTATGATGTTGTACACATTCTATAAATTTGTTTAGGGGTAGTTACTTTGTGAGTATAGCAATAGGATTATCACTTGACCGAATATGTTGTATATAAGATTTTTATTTCGATGTTTTTTTGGTCGAATTTGGTGAAATGTGATTTGTCTAATTGTATTTGACATATCCTTCCTCCACTTGCATGATAAATGATGCATTATAAATATATAATAGTTGGACTTTCAACTATTGGTCTTAATTTACATTATTTTTGTACATATTTATTTTTGTACATATCCAGTTATGGATCTTAGCAAACACATTCTCTTCCCACTTCATATAGAGCAATTAATTCAGCATGATTTGCGAATTTAGCAAAAAGTGTATGCTTTGTTGATTTCGATGGGATCTTCATGTCTCTATAGTGAACCCATAACCATTTTGAGATCTCACTTTATGAGGATCTAAAAGATATCTTGTATCTGCATAGCTTATCAGAGTGACATTTGCGTGATTATGATATACCTTGTTTGTACCAAAATATATGTTTGATTGCGTTTCAATGTCTCCGTATTGGTGTCAAGACTTGATATGTATCTTGATAATATATTTATAGAGAAAGCTATATCTAGTCTAGTATTATTATATTAAGGGTGTGTTTAGATTCCATTGCATTTTAATTATAATGTAATTATTTTACCTCATTTTATGTGAGTGTTTGACCGTAAAAATAAAAATATCGTAAAAACCGAGGTAAAACGTAATTTAACCAAATAATCACATAAAAAGATAAAATAATTGCATTATAACTAATACATCATGAAATCCAAAAACTCCGTAATTTAAACACCTTAAAAATTGTGTTAACCAAACCTATTTTGAATTATAAACATAAATCATTTGCAATCCAAACACACCCTAAATATACAATATCGCATTCAAAGCAACAAATACACATTACGTATTACATTAAAAATGTTTACCAAAAAAAAACATTAAAATAAAATTTATTTATTTATTTTAAATCAGGGATATCTGATCGTCATCAAGTGGCGGTTGATATTTTCTCTTGAGCTTGAATGTTGACGGGGATGAATGAGCTCCAAAAAAATCGGAGATAATTTTCCAACCCAAAAATATCGCCTCGCCTGGGTTGAATATCTTCCCCTCCACTTGTGTCTTCTGGATCATTGTCCATACATTTTTTTAGTTGCTACCCCAATCCCATTTTTTCTGTGCGGTCTCATTTGCTCTGGAACTTGGACCAAAAGAATCGACCAAAGTTTGAATATCAATGGAGTCCGAGTATGCTGAGCGTAGGATCAACACCATTGCTGCCCACTTTGCCTGCGCAAATGACTTCTCCGCTGGTGCCTCTCGCTTGCTCCCTCTGGTAATTGCTCTCTTTCCTTTGATGAGAGTGCACCCCAACTGCTCGATGAAATGCCTTGTGCTGTAACACAGTGGTTTGTGTTTTAGGAAATTGTTTAGTTTACTGTTACACTTGGATGTGTTGCCTGTGAATGCTCAATGAGTATGCTATTTGATCTGTAACTAGTGCTTATGGATTTTGGGTTGGTCTCTGAACTCAATTCCTTTGGGATTATATTTGAATGCACATGAATCAGTAAGGGTTCATACTCTTGCACTATAGTTTTGGCATATGAATTCTTTTGATATTCTTTATGAGTTAGTACAGTTTTTCAACTTCGTATGTTTAACTAAACTTGGCATTACATGAATTGAATAAAATTAAATCATAGTTGGTTACCTTCTTGCCCTTTGCTTGCTCATCTAGGATCCTGATTTATGCATCTGGAATTCTGGATTGCTAAAAATTATACTTCTAAAATTATTTGTTAGTTGTCCCAACCCTTACTGAACTACAATACCTATTTGAATTCGCAAAAATAAATCTGAAAAAAGTATTTCACAAGTACCTCAAAAGTAAGTTTTTTGAAAGAAATTTACTTCGTCTCTCATCTCGATTTTCATTTGATGAGTGAATTGATGGATAAACGGATGCATTTCCACATCATTGAAGCTTACCTTACCTTGTGATTAGATTACATGTATAAAGTAAAAAAATAGGTGAATTGGTTGAAATCATTAATGTATGGTCCCATGAATATGGGCTAATTTGCTTGTTCTTGGAAGTTTGCCCATTTTCCCCTCATATTGGTAATTCGACTTCTCCATCAGAATTGTAGTAGCAGTTTAAGCTCACCAGTGACAAGGTATGACAACCGACTATTCTTTGCAAGACAAGGGTCTTCTAATCAAAGTTGTTTCATGAAGCAAGCTTCCATGGACCTGGTATAGCACTTCCCGAGTTTAATGAAGCAAGCTTCCATTTATTGTAATCATTTTGCACTTCAAGAGTTGAGCTCTATTTCTCGATCAATGCATTAGCTGCTCACTTGCATTGTGCAGGGTAACCCATCTCAACCCGGAGGTGCTTTTTCCACCTATGGCAATGTCGATACTGTTGAGGCCCCTTTGTTTTCTAGACCTGCTAAAGTTGTGAATAGTGTGCCCAGTTTCAATGCCATAAAAACTGTTGAGGATGATTTCAGGTTACCCTCTGCTGAGCCCCCTAAATTTGCCCGGCCAAGCAGCACTCCTTATCGGGACAGTCGGTTTGATTCTAAGAAGCACATCTCCACCTCTAAACCGTCAAATGGTATGTTCTCGCCACATTAATTATGGAAATCTAATTGCAAAATAGTTTTTCACTTGCAACTCTTGACGATTAGCATTGATCGCTGTTTATCTATTTGCAATCGGAATAAGGCAAACTAAAGATAAATATGTCTACAAAAGAAAAAGGAAAAATAATCTCAGCTCCTTGATCTTCCATCATGGAGAGAAGGAGAGAGTGAGAGACAGATTAAACAAAGAAGAAAGATATAAGTGGGAACTTGTAAATATTCTTCAATTACTCATGTGAGTCATAACAGTCTCACATATAGTGGGTTTGACAACTAGCTGTACCAAAATGCCTGTTACATGTATATAGTTCCAAATGTAATCCTCAACGGGTCTTGGTTAGCAGGAGGTCCATGGTCCCCAAGAACGAATATTGCAGAATCCGAATGCAAGTATATCATCTCCATGGAACTTCCTGGTTTTGGCATTGGTGACATCAGAGTGGAGGTCAATGCCAAATGGTAAGGCTCACATCCAAGTACAATCTTTGCTTCCATGATGATCTCGGATCATTTCACATTCATAACTTCCATCGGCCTTTGCAGCTTAATTGTAATGGGAAGACGCTCGACAACGAAGTGGACATCACTGGGATGCTGCTCTAGTAATCGGTCCAGCACCACCTACCACAAGAAAGAGATTTTGTTTGGGCCTTGCCAGTTCGTGTGGCCTCTCCCAGCCAATGTCAACAAGGGTGGAATTTCAGCTGAGTTTGTGTAAGTACTCTTACGCTTACCTACTTTTGACATCTTGGGAACTACATTAGAAGGAGCAATGCTCGCACTCCGACCTGACTGGCCTTAATAAACTTACAAACATACTCCCCAATCCAGTTGATAGGAATGATAGGCCTAGATTAAACAATGTGAACCTTGTGTGCATCTGATTTCCTAAAAAACTGTTCATGATGAGATTTTATTTTGTAAATGTGTGGGAAAAATGCAGGGAAGGAATCCTACGGATCAAGATCCCTAAGCTGTGACTGCAGATGAAAGCAGATTATATGTGTTATGATGTGATTACCCCGAAGACAATTGGATTCAAGATGTTGATGCTGCGACCCTATTGGCTCGATTGATCCTGTATACTGTGTATATGTATGTCTCTTTATCCTATACAAGCACATAAATATAGATACTGTCAACAAATGAATCAAAACACACGAGAGATATGTATAGAGATTTTACTGATTTTACTGATATGTATGAGTTTCAGTTCTTGTTGGCTACATTATATTTTGTGTTGTTAATGCTCCTGTATTTAGCCTATAAATTATTCAAAAACCATGTCAGTAATTTGAGGGATTTAAACCATGATGACTATATACTAAAAATTAATCATTATGATTCACTTAAATCTTATTTCTTATTCTTTCAGTAAAAAAAAAAGAGAGTATATGTAAACAAGGCAATACATCAAAACCCTGTGCATAAATAACCGGACTATATATTATATGAATATATACAAGGCACAGCAGCTGTTGTATTGTGTCGTATATACTATATATGGATAAGCTATCTCCTTCAGTATTTCTATCCATGGCTTCTTCTACCGTCATGTCCCTGGTTCTCCTCGTTGTCATCCTCCTCAACCAAAACGCTGCACATTGCTCTGCATACAACACGAAACAGATGAAGTCAGAAGAGGCATGTGATATCTACCAAGGGAAGTGGGTATACGATGCTTCATACCCATTGTATGAGCCAAGCAAGTGCCCCTTCATCCTCAACCAGTTCGACTGCAAGGCGAACGGTCGGCCTGACTCCCTCTACCTGAAGCTCAAATGGCAACCTCATGCCTGCAATCTACCAATGTAACTCATCTGAATTTCAAATATAACTCATCTGCAATTCACCTTATGACAGATAGATATGTGATCTGTGTGTGCAGGTTGGATGGGCAAAAGCTGTTGAGGAGGTTTAGAGGCAAGCAAATCATGTTTGTGGGAGATTCAATAAGCCTTAACCAATGGCAGTCTCTTACCTGCTTGCTTCATACTGCGGTGCCCCGCGCCGTTTACACCATTACTCGAATCGGAGACCTCTCCATATTTAAATTTCTTGTAAGCTTCTCATATATTACTCCCTTCCATTTACTTCTCATTAGGGCTGTTATTCGAGCCGAGTATTGCTTATTCAGTTCATTTAAGATATGACGAGCTCGAGCCGAGTTTTTTTTTTTTTTTTTTTTTTTTTTCCGAGTTTTAAGCATTTCTACTTGCTAACATAAAGAAAATTTTAGAAATTCCACAAAATTCGAGCTATTCGAGTTTAATTCGAACGACTGCCGAGCAATGGACCGAGCTTAAAAATGAACGAGCTCGAGTCGAGTTTTTATCAAGCGAGTACGAGCTACTCGTGTTTACATAACACCCCTACTTCTCATCATGATTTCATAGGTAGAATTTGAGCTAGGTAGGTCGCTTTGAGTATATATGAATCATGTGTGATATGATTTTATAGGGCTACAACGTTTCAGTGACGTTCTCAAGAAACGCGTTTCTGGTGGACATTGTGAGGGACAGCAAGAACAGGCGGAGGGTCCTGAAGCTGGACAGCATCACCAGTGGCGACGCCTGGAAAGCAGCGGACGTCCTCATCTTCAACTCATGGCACTGGTGGCTTCACACAGGCCACGAGCAACCGTAAGTTGGATCACCTTAATCAATTGTATGATTTTATATGAATGTGAATGGGAATGTGAGTGTGAATGTGAATGAAGATGGGACGTTATAGAATACGGGAAGACGACGACGAAAGATATGGACCGGTTGGAAGCATATGAAATAGGATTAGAGACATGGAGAAGATGGGTGAAAGCCTCCATTGATCCCTCCAAAACCATGGTTTTCTTCCAAGGCATCTCTCCTGACCATACCAAGTAGTAGCACCATCCATCTCTTTTATTTTTATCCATCTCTTTTGTTTCTAAAAGGCTATATGCATGGAGCACAACACATGTGCTATATGCACTCAATATGAACGCATCCTAAATTTGTTTGATCCTCGGCTTAATACGTGTCCAACATTAAATACATCTAACATTAAAAAAAAAGTAACAAATGGATCAAAAATTCGGTCAATCTAACAAATGGATCCTTGATGTGTTTTTTTTAAAAAAAAAGCAACCCTATAATTTTTTGAAAAAAAAATTGCACGGACGGATCAAAGATTCGTTCGTTGTGTGTGTGTTTTTTTTTTTTCGTTACTTTTTAAATTTCAGATGTATTTAATGTATTTAATGTTGGTCAGGTATCAAGCCTAGGATCAAATGAATCTAAGTATTTAAATTTCATGTTGAGTAAACTAAGGGCTATGATTGGTGGTATTCGCAGTGGGACTGACTGGGCCAGGCCCAAGGAGAGCTCTCTGGGCCAAAAATGGCCGTATATTGGGCCGCGGTATCCGGGCGGCCCACACCCGGCCCAAGTCGTGTTGGAGAGGACACTCAAGAGGGTCTCAGGCAAAGTGGAGTTGCTTGACGTCACGGGGATGTCGCAGTTGAGGAAAGACGGCCACCCGTCCGTGTACGGAACCGCCGGGAGGAGCTTCTCCGATTGCAGCCATTGGTGTCTCGGTGGCCTCCCTGACACGTGGAACCTCCTCCTCTACGCTTCCCTCTTCAAAAACACCTATTGATTGTCAAGCCTTATAGAGTTTTAGGGCATTTTTATAGGTAGCAATTGTGGCTTATTTGAAGAATTTATTTTATTGTTTTGAAATAAAATATTATAAAATAAGTTATATATGTTAATAATGTTGATTATTCTTCTACAAATATGGTAGAAATTGTTGTATGAGTAGTCTCATCACATTTATTCATATTTTCCCAATTAATAAGGGCATATTCACTATTACACCTCTTTGAAGTTTAACTATAAATACATATGATTCAAAACTTAGCAACTGAGTCGTACTTGCTAGACTCTTGTATGTTCTATCTTCTTGTATTGACAAATAGACCGTCTGTCGAGGTGAAAACGGACTCGTCGTGACGAGCCCGTCTGGCTTAATATAAGGGTTTATTTAGGGGTGGGCGCGGGACGGGATGGGGGTCGTCCCGCGTCCCGTCCCGCGTAATTTTTGCGGGACGGGACCGGGACGGGATTCTCTATTTTTTTTCCAATCCCGCGCGGGCCCTATCCCTCACGGGACGGGACGGGACCGGGACGGGACGGGACGGGCCTTGTCCCTCAAATAAAAAAATATTTTAAATTCTTTAACATTTTCCAATTTTTAAAAGACATAATACCTCTAAATTTATAATATTTTTATAGTTTATAGTTTATCATATATCTATATATATACTCTATATTTATTTTGTTCATACACTCAGTATTATATATATACACGGTATATATATACATTGACAGTGTGTATATACATACAAACACTGTATATCCACACTGTTCATATATATACATTGACATTTTGCATAGATATACACTGCATATATTTATATATACTTATGTATACTGTATTTATGTATATACTGTATAATATATTAATATATATATATATATATATATATATATATATATATATATAATATATATGCGGGACGGGACGGGATTTGCGGGATGAAGAATCTTCGTCCCGCGTCCCGTCCCGCACAATTTTTGCGGGACGGGACCGGGATTAACTATTTTTTTTTCAAATCCCACTGGGATCGGGGCGGGACCGGGACGGGCCCGGGATTTGTGCCCACCCCTAGGTTTATTAGTACTATACAATTATTGTATAGTACTATAGTTAGACTGCATGATGGTATTGGGATAAATAGGTCTGATGCAGGTATATTTTCAGCAGGACTATGGGGTTCCCAACGGAGTTCTTCCCAGTTCTGTTTGCAATCCCTGGAATGGCTGGCTACTAACGAGTCCCTTGATGATCCCTCGTAAGGCTGCCGCAAGGCGTAGGCTTGCTGGAGCCAGGGTTTAAGGATAAGCCTTCTACATAAGTTTCATGCTTGATCCTTGATATCTGTATCCAAACACTTGAACCGACACCCATTCGAATCGTAAACCACAAATTCCATCCACCAATTCGACAAATAGAGAATTAATTGATTCAAGTCATTCAACAGAACCAAACAAGCACAAGCTTGGCGATGGTGAAGACGGGGCAGACCCAGTAGTCACGGATTTGAACCCCAACCTTCGCTCAGGATTTGAACCCCCAACATTCATCACATATCTCGCGTTTTACTCTCTCCATCGGATCCAATCACGGATTACACGTCCGGAACCTCCCTTTCCCTGATCTCAAGTTTACCGCAACCCCATTCAAAGGCAACTGGCAAACCCTCAGATCTTCGTTACTCGTTTAACTATGACAATCAACAAAAAACCACCAAAACCCTCGAATGTTTCACTCAAAAGGGCATCTTGAAGCCTGTTACTGGCCAGCCATTACAAATGGCAATCAACGTCCTCTGTTCTACACGATTCCAATGGCCGAATATAAATAACTTGCTTGATTTACAGGCTTGAAAGTACCTGATTTTATTATGTCAATGTTTAAACAATTGTGTGAAACAAGCACAAGCACAAACTTGGACTCGAACAATTGTTTCATGTTTTTTCCCTTCACTAGAAATCTCATTCAATCTTTCCTGCCTTCCCTTTCAATCACCACCTTTCTTAATAGTAGATCCTTCAAAGTTGTTCGTTTTCGTATTGGTGTATAACCTGTAGGAGTAGATCCTTCAAAGTTCAAGCCTCAAGGCCTTGCAAGTTATGCTTTTCAGAGGTTTAAGCCCTAAACCTCTCCAAGGTAATACAACTGGAAACTCCAGAAGAAGAGACTTACCGCAATGATATGATCCAGCTTTTGCTGGTAAACAGTTTTACAATTTGATTGCTAGTGCCCTTCGCCGAAAAATAAGTGACCTCTGGAATGGCTCCATTCTGATGCTCACCGATCAGAGTGACATAGGGTTTACATGTCATGGAATTAAATGCCTGCACACAATTTGAAGGCACGAAATTAATGTTGTCGGTTTGATATCAAAGCTTCAATTAAAAAAAAAATGGACGCAATAGGAACTAGCCAAGGAAAATAGAGAGTGACCGTTAAAGGTGTTAATTGGTTTGGGTTTATCAGGCTTGCTTAAATCAGCAAGTATTCATGTTTGCGTTCATACAATTCAGGTTTTCAACTTCCAACTTACAGACCCCAACCTCAATCTTTTAGATCAGGTAAGGTTATGGGTCATGTGGTTGTCATTTCTACATTCAAGCCGTTATTGGTCATGTGGTTTTGTCATTTCTACATTCAAGTCATTACGAGTGAAAGCTGTGTTAGGCCATTAACAAACTTTTGTCTAGGAAGTTAGTTCAGTTGACTTAAATATTATGGCATCATTAGACCATAGAGATTTCAATTCCACAGAGTTACACATGCTCACAACTCATCATGCAATTCCACCCAAAATGTTCAAGCAATCATCCGCATCAAAGAAAATCTGTGCATGGCATGGTAATATCAGGACTTCTGGAATGGATTTACTGTTTCTTTTTTTAGTTTCATTTTACTTCATTAAAGGTTGGTATCTTTGTTTACATTCATTCTGATTACTAAGATATTTTGGCTACGGCAAAACCTCAAGAGGTTGGGAGCAAGGAATTTCAACAACACTCATTTCCTATCAACTAAGATTACAGAACATTAAAATCAGCATGTAATGTCATCATGAAGTTCCAAAAATCTTCAAAGATTAACCAGGAGTAAATCAAGAACTTTCACATACCTCTTTTAACTGTATCTATTTATAACCAATCTGCAGCATAAGGTGGCGGTAGCTTCGCCCTCGAAAGAACCTCTGCCAGATAAACTGTATTGACCTCCAGGCATTCATTTGCATCCGCTCTTGGACAAGCCTGTAAGTACACCAGGGAATATGTAAGATTGTAAGTCAGTTCTACCTCCATTTTTTCTCTTATATTGAAATCACACAAGAGCAGCCAACCAACCATCTCACTAAGCATCTTTCGATACCACGAGATACTGGACGAATTAAGGATGGGTCACGTTGAGTATATAGTAAACCAACCTGCACAATGATTTTTTAAGAAACATTGTTAGGAAACTACACGGTTATTTCAAGATATACGAATATCAAAACAGACTGAACAGAATGGATTCCAACATAGAAATTTGGGTAATTTTTCAAAAACTAACCTAACTTTCAGAAAAATATTAGTCACAGATTCGCAGAAGAATTGGAAGATGCTAACGAAAAATAGAGCTGCATCAGGACATCATGCTTTTACCGACATGCAGCTTAAACTTCGTTAATAGATCGAAACTGGCGATATAGAAGATCACGTAAACAGGCAGAGGTCTTGATAACAACAAGTAAATAAAAATCCACAGATTCAGCAATAGAAAATACCTCCACCATTGCTAGCATTGAAGGATCATCGAATATTTCAAGGCTACAGTCGGCTAGATAATTAAGCTGCAAGGAAGAAAACGAAAAACCAGACATTAGAAAGTTGAACACATTTTAGTTGACAATACCAAAATCATTAAAAAAAAAAGTTTTAGCACTACATTTGACAATGAAGAATTTACTCTATCCCAAAAACAGTCTAATCTTTTCATTTTCCATCTGCCCCAATATAATGTTCTTTCAACAAAAATGGATAACTTCTCAACCTTAAAGAATTAAAAACACAAGTGCTTAAATAGATTTTAAAGGAAAAACAAAACTAATGACATAAACAAAATTTGTCCTTAGAACTAAATAACTTAACTAAGAAAATACATGTAGATTCAGAAGAGATTAACACTTAACAAAGAACTGAGAGACTATAAATACACGTGGCACACCATGAACTGAGGGGACAATGAAATATGGCACAGGAAAGTAGAACAAGATGCTTACACCAAATTCAGCATTTACAAGGCATTGAACACAATCCATCAGTTGAAGCTTAGCCCACTCCAAGCAAACAGTAGCATTGTCCGTTTGTGGAGGATGCCTCCATGGAGCTCCAAAACGTAATTTATCCTTTGGTATTTTCCCCTTGCGTGAATCACAAGCAAACTTCTCTAGAATTGATAAAGCTTTATCCATGGCAGGATTCACCACAGTAATCTAGAAGAAAGAGCATATAACAGACATTAGGATTTGTTTCACCCTTGTAGGCAGGGGATTCTGCCAATTGATGTTGTGAATTGGACTACTTGGTTTGGATTTCCACCAAGCCCAATCTGAAACATTTTAGTCTCGAGATCCAGAGTGATTCTTAAAAATGCAGTGTTTTTAATTTATGAGAGTTTGGATGTAAATCTAAGAGTGCGTACATCCTAACCCCAGACCCTGCTTTTGCGGGATATACTAGGTTGTTGTTGTTGTTGGATGTAAATCTAAGCCATACTGATTCAATATCAAATCTCAATAATGTGACTTTTTTATTCCCACTTTATTTTGGGGGGATGGGGTGATGATAAGCCAAAAAAATTGTAGGATGAGTAAATGAAACTTACCTGCAAATATGCCAAATATGCATCCATAATGTCCTCAAATGTACTACTTTCACCCATCATCCTGTATACAAAATGGCCAGTTTAATGAAAGAGAAAGCAGAAAAGAAAGTAAAATAGAAGCTGAGGTGCTCTTGCAAGTAATGTAAAGAAAGTGAGATTTAGAGAGGAAGAGCGTCATGTAATGTCAGTTCGTGATTCATAAGATCTAGTTCACATATATTTTCATAAACTACAGTTCTAGACTCTACAAAGAAGAGATTAGTTATTAGAGTGCAAAAAAAAAATCATGCTGAGATCACCACAAGCATTAGGTAAAGCCCATTAACAGCAGGATCATTTATATAACTGAAAATGAACGAGAACAACAAATAATCAACAAGGAAAAAATGTTAAAAACATAAAATAACTGCAGGAAAGCTGAAAAGCAACTTGTACAGGAAATGCCAAACAGTAGCAGCCCAAATATAAATTTTTAAAACAAAAAACTTCAAAGCCAATTGAAATAGTTAATTTTTTTTTATCTGACAGACAAGTTATAAAGACATCAATGAGAACTTGAAAGGCAGAGAAGCACAATAAGCAGTCAAATACTAGATCCGCTTACTTTTGGTAATGGTTACTTTGTTTAAGCGCATAGAGCTCAAACAAATGTCTAGGGTTTGAGCCAAGGACTTCATTCACTACTTTTAGCTGCATTTATAAAGGCATGCACAAGAATTAGTTGTTGGTTATATTACCATAACAGTTGCACTATATTTTCTTCTCAGCATACCGGACATGCATACTACTGCAGTGAAAACTGACAAAAAATAATAGTTTTTGATACTTTGCTCACCTCTGAAGCACTGAAGTATTCAGGCACCATATGCAACTTAGCTTCTGCATCAGTCCATCCAAACGTCTAGGGTGAAAAAGGAAAAAGTCCAATTAACATGTAAAACTTCAAGCAAATTGTGGTGATTTCATGAAAAAGGAAAAGGCCAATAACAGAAAGAAAATGCTTTTGAAGTCTATTTTCAATACCTCACGTGAGATAAAAATGTCTGGGAATCCAAAATCCAGAAATGCTCGGTATGAATAGTAGCTGGAAAACACAATCATTGTTAGGCCTTAAATGTGAATTCATGCGAGAACTGAGAACAAGCAACAACACTTCTTTATGAGACAAAGCAACAAATCCATACAACAGCTGTCTGCACTAGAAATAGTGAAGTGGTATGCTTTTAAAGAATAATTTAGATCATAAATTCAGTCAGGTCTAGCAGCTTTAAAAAAAATCATGATTCCTTGGTACTTCTCCAGTTGATATGGATTCAAAATTGCCCTGAACAGAGAGATGAGGTATTAATTTCTAAGACTATAAAACCAGATGTAGGCAGCTTAACAAGCTCATTTTGGACACATGCTAGGCTAGCATGGAATGCCGAAATTCAGCAATCAGCATAACAATAAAAGTTAAAAGAAGACAATAATTTACAGGACTGTCTTACAGTAACAAAAAGCTCAGTAAGCACTTCCTAAAAAACTACACTTTTAACTGAAAATGATATTCCGTAAATTTTAATTGAAAAATCCATCTTTACCAAAGTTATGAATCATCACAGGAAGGATCAAATAAACTTCCCAGTTAAGAAGCCATGAAATCTAAGGAGTATAGAGATTACCTGTCTGAGGTTACAAATATCACAGGAAGACACCTCTCATTTGCCCCCAAAGCTATTATTCTCCATATCAAACTGTCGTGGTACATAGATGCACAGACCGTCGAGTTGTCAGTAAGATGTGCATGTCGCAAAACGTCTATATTGTTCAACACCAGTTTCGGCTGCCCACATATAATCCAAATTTGAAAAATGACTAAACATTCATGCCACGAATCAATGGACAAAACAAACATTCCATACTCCTTAGATTAGCACAGGCAAACAGAAACAATATCACTAAGTTAACCAAGAGCATAAATGTGACGCATGATCATCGGATATGCACAGATAGAAAGCATGTAAGTCTTATTCAAACCACAACTAATCAACCCATGATCCAAAAATAAACATAAACAAACAATTACTGAAATCGAGACTACCTGAAAATAATCAATCTCAGCAGCCGAGGACAGCAATTCCAGCAACAAGCAAGGCCAATCAGTGGCAGAATGCGCCAACGATCTTGAAAACCCACCAGTCGAATTGAGATGAGCAATAGCATCAGCTCTCCACCCTTGCTGCATTCTAATCACCTCCTTTGCCACTCTCAAAGCGACTATTGCTTCCTTCAAATACAATCCCTCCTCCTTACTAATCCCCTTCCCGTTGCCATTCCCTTGACGCACAAACTCCTCAACCTCCTTAGAATCCAATCTCGCAGAAAACGCAAACACAGCCCTATCCCACAACACAGAAGCTGAAGCCTTCTTCGAAACCACGAGCCTAGAGCCAGTAGGCGGGGTGCCCTGGGGATGTATGATGCTGCGAAGGGCGGTGGTGAGGCCGTGCCGTTTGTTCAGTGTGGAGAAGATCCGGTGGGAGGTGATGGTGCCGAGGCAGATGCCTTTCTCGGCCATGGATTCAAGGCATTGTTCAAGGTGAGATTGGAGGGAGGGGAGAGGAGGAGAGGGGCAATTGGACCATGATCCCCATGGGAAGGATTTCTGGTGGAGCGGATGGTGATCTTTCACCGATTGGGCGAAGTCAACATACCCAGTGAGGTGGGGCCCTTTGTTCCACTTGTCCAAGAGACCTGCAGAGCCAACAATGAGATACAGAAAAGCGAAGAAGAAGAAGAAACCCTAAGTTGGGAACTGGGGAGATAGATTACGTTCGAGGAGGAGGGAGGTTTTGCCTACACCGCGGGGGCCGTGGAGGATGAGAGGTTGAGGAACACGGTGGCGCTGAGAGTGATTGTTGAGGACTGTTTCAAGCAATGGCCTTGGGATTATCCTCCATGGCTTTGCCACCATTGCTCTTCTTCTTCGTCTTCCTCCGTCTAGGAGCTGAGATGGGAAGCTGATGAATTTTGGTAATTATTAAAATGTCTCTACTCAAGTTTACAGTTTAGACCCAGTGAGATACAGTAGTTTAAAATGTTCTTAAAAACGCTCCGCAAATGTTTGGTGGAGGGGTACCGCCAAGTGCTAAGACAGTTTGGCAGCCTAATTGACAGATATAGCGTTTTTTTGTTATTTTCATATATTTATACCTGATACCATGACTAGAACACATATGATATAATAACTATGAATTTCCATAGCATTTAACATCTTCAAATCAACAGAGCATCGTGCAAATCATGGCCATTTTTATGTTGTCCGACCATAGAAGTAAATTAAGTAATACTGTAGAGCCATCTGATCATCCATATAAATAAATTAAGTAATATTGTCATCCTCTAAAACCAGTGGCGGAGTCAGGAATACGAAAACTCAAAAAGATAGATAAACTATTTTGGTTACATATTTAGACCTAATGAAAAAATATGCCAAAGATACATTCGTACGAACCAGTTCAATACTACAACCGAGTTCACTACTACGAACCAATTCAAACATTCAATACTACAAACTCATTTTTTCACCTATAATAAATCATTCAAAATTCAATCACATCACTCTAACAACATCATCTTCAACCACATCGATTCTAACATTTGGAGACTGGGCAACGAAAGGACTGGAAGACCCAAAACTTGAAATTGGAATCAATGGACTGTTAGTTCGAATAACAAATTTCTCCATTTTTTCTCCTGTAATACATAACTCATGTATCACGATTCACGAGCCACCAAATAAACATTAGGTTCACGGAATTGATTCTCAAATTTCACAAACCCTAACTATCCCCATTCAGAATTTAAACTTTAATTTGAAAATCTAACATTCTCACTTTCAAGAATTTCAAATTGAATTGAAAATCTAATTCATAATACATAAACTTTGACATAGTAAAGTAGAAATTTACCTTTGAATGAAATCTGCCTTTAATCAATAAATCTCGGAAGAAGGCGGCAACTGGCGTCGAGGTCGAAGGCGGCCAGCCGGAGCCTTGATAGCCGGCGTCGATGTCAAGGTGGGCGGTCCCGCGGCGGCCGGTGATAGCCGGACGAGGAGGTCGACAGCGGACTGGCTCACTGCGTTAAAATAAAAAGGTCAGAATAGAGAGGGTTTTAATACCCTTTATTGAGTTTATTCCAAATGTGAAGCGAAAACTAAAAATATTAAGATATGGGAGTCGAACCCGAGACCTAGTGTCCAACCAACGGCCAGGCAGCGCCTCTCCTTCCATCCGTCCGGGGTTCTCAGTTACCCAAATACAAAGCCCCTTTCAGGAGTGAAGATGCCACTGCTGTCGATGTATGCACAGGATGCAGGCGTATGTGATTTTCTTTCTGTCGATGGTTACAGTTGCAGTTGCAGAAGCTGAAGTAGCTAATGTGGATTAGGGGAGTTGATGAACAAAATGTGCTGGAGTTGGGTTCGTATTATCATACAAAATTTGGGAATTAATTGGGTTGCTGTTAAAAAATTGGGCTCAGTGTTTTTCTCTTAATTTGCTGGACCGGTTTACTTAATGGCCAAATTGCAGAAAATCACCCTTTAAATAGGCTGTTTTGCGTGAAACCACCCCGTAAAACGAAAATTGCAGAAAACCACTCTTTAAAACCGTTTTATTTGCAAAGTCACACTCATCCCCCAATTTTCGTTAATTAAATGTTAAAGTGTGTGGAAATTTAATTATACCCCTTATTATTATTATTATTATTATTATTATTATTATTATTATTATTATTTTACTCATTTCAATTGATATTAGTTTATATTTAACTTTTTGACATATTTTTCAAAAGCAAAAAACACAATAAATATAAAAAATAATATTTTTTTTAAAAATAATTTCATACTTACAAAAAAACTCTATAAAAAATTGATGTATAATTTACGTTTTATACATATAAAAAAAATGTGTAATGCTAGGGCTACTTGAAGAAAATAATTTTTTTTAAAAAAATAATGTTTCATATAGTTTTTATTATTCTAAAAATGTATGTGGAATAGTGAACATATTTTAAGAATAATAAAAACTATATAACATATCATTTTTTAAAAATGTATTTTCTTTGAGTAACCCTTTAGTAATATACACTTTTTAAAATATACTGTATAAAACATCAATCATATCTATTTTTTTATAGAGTGTTTTTACTAATAAGTGTGAAATTATATTTAAAAAATGATATTTTATTAAAAAATTACTTTTGAAAAACATGTTAAAAGATAAAAATTAATTAATACCGATTGGGTAAAGTAAAATAATAATAAAAACAAGGGATATAATTGATTTTCATGCACTTTAACATTTAATTAACAAAAATTGGGTGATGGGTGTGTCTTTGCAAAGAAAACAGTTTTAAATGGTGATTTTCTGCAATTTTTGTTTTAAGGGGTGGTTTCACGCAAAACAGCCTATTTAAAGGGTGGTTTTTTGCAATTTGGCCTTACTTAATTTAGGGTGATGGATCAACGAAATCGGACACTTCTCAAACTCTTACCTTCTATAAAAAAAATCAACATTTGTTCTTTAGAAAGGACTAGTTGTAATCATAAACTTGCATACTACTCATGTAGTCATGTGCCTCTAAGCAATCGGCATAAATAAATAAACAGTCTTTATAATCTATTATATACCTTAAGAGTACAAGATAAGATCTAAAATTGAAAAAGATTCCCTACCAAAAAATAATTGACCTATGCCTGCGGAGCTAGTCGCGGCTAGCTTAGCTCCGCTAGTAAAGGATCTAGCCACGTGCTAGCTTAGCTTCGTGAGCTAATTTGTCCTTAGACTATCTCTTAGTGTGAGAGTGTTCTCAAACAACGCCAATGATAAAGTCCATTTTGAGAATCCCTCTTCTAGGGGACTCGAGATCGAGTAGAGTGCGAAAGGACTTGAGTGATCGCTGATCGGGCTAGCTTACCTGAGGTGTGCAATGAGATTACCGTCTCCACACCGCTACTTGAGCCAATCTGGTTCTCATGTTGACCGCAAACTACCTTCCTTCAAGGGGAACACAAGCGTATCTTTGACACATTATCCGCGGAGCCATCGTATGAGACTTTATCTCATAACGGGCTCTATTTTTTTACTTGCTTTCCGCCCCCTCTCCAAAGTCCTCTTCTTGTCTGTTCCTTCTCCTATTTATGTTGTAGAAGTACTATGGGCATGATTCTCCACGTGGAAGCCATACATCTCTAAATGTCTTGTGTTCTACGACATGTGGGATGTGGGCATGGATGTTGCGTACGTGTCGTTACATGTGTGTAGGGAGTCATTCTATTTACCATTCGTGGACCGGCTTGCTGTTTGTAGGGAGTCGTTCTGTTTACCATTCATGGACCGACTTGTTGCTTTCGGTTTAGCCTTCTTATCCGCGGCTGGGTTTCTGTGTAGTGTCCACATCATTTTGGATGTGGTTTCGTCACTAATTACCACAACCACCAACCTTATCAATCGGTCTTATATTCGCTAGAATGGATATAATCTATCCGCGAGTGCTTTCCTTTATTATATTTGATTTGATGAGGCTCTATTTATATTTATATAGCGGGGGACCTCATTTATACTCGCATCCACACATATTTAGTCATGACAACGTAAATAATAATATTTATATGTTGGTACATCTTGATGTTGGTAAATAGAGAGCAGTCATTCGAGATTCGAACCAGGGACCTTTGTCTACTAATCGCAAGTCGATCCTTTTTGGCTGAACCATTCCGGAATGGTTTATATGTTGGTACATCGTCATAAACAACTCTTGTTTTTCTCTCTCTCGTTATTCTCTTTGACTGTTTAGAACGCTATCACATCATGGGCTGTTTCGGTTCACACTTTATCAATAGTTTATAGTATTAAAGATTGATCCAATTGCAAACATCGATATCAGTATCGGCCAATACATAAATCATATGGTTGATATATACTAGAAAAAAAATCTCCTGTTTAAATAAATTATTAAAATAATATGTTGTTAGAATTTATGAAAATCCATCCCAAACCATAATCTATATATATATATATATATATATATTTTGTAATTAATTAATAAAAACATAATTCGAAACTATTTTATATATGCCCTTATTAAAAATATTAATAGATAAATATTTAATAATCTATCCATATATTATATACTGTAATATAATATGTTGTTAGAATTAATGAAAATTCATCCAAGTCATATTCTATCAATATATATATTGTAATTAATTAATAAAAATATAATTTAAAACTATTTTATATATGCACTTATTAAAAATATTATTTTATTTATATGTAGTGTGTGTCGATGCTCTTTTTCTATAGTACTTGCAATGAGTCTCGTCCGGAATGACCGCTCTTTATTTACCAATTCAAGCAATGAGTCTCGTCAAGGCTGACCTTAGGCCGTGTTTGGCAACGGGGTGGGGGTAGGTGGATGGGGATGGATTTTTGGGGGTGGAAGGGATGGGGATGGAATTTCGGGGTGGACGGGGTGAAGATTTGAAGTCAGTTTAATCTCGTTCTTGTTTGGTTGTATTTTGATAGTTTGGAGGATGGAGAAATGGAAAAAGTCCAATTTACCCCCACTAACCACCTAAGATGACGAAAATACCCCTCTCAAATACCCTAGACTCCCCCTTTGGAAACGGCCGTTGCTGTCGACCTCCTCTCAGTCTCTCACTCTCCGCCGCCCGATCTATGGTTGGCTCGCACTCGCAGCTCCCTCTCTCCCTCAGTTCTCCAGATTGTCTTCTTTTATAAAATAAAAAAACCCATTGGAACCCAATTTATTGTCAAATCTTTTTTTTTGAATTTCTCCCTAATTGCAAAAACCCAAATTTGAAAGGTATCTCCTGTCAACTTCTGATTTCGCATTCTCTTTTCGGATCCAGTCAATTGAGGGGAATTGATTGCGTGGGATGATCGAAATTTCGAGTTATTCAGCAGCTGAATCAATCTAAGTGAGGAGCAGTTTTTTAGCCTTTGAGGGGCAACAATGGTGGCTTCGAGGAGTTTGACTGTGAACGATAGGGCTCAGGCAGCGGGCAGTCGTCATCGCAGCAAAGGAGGGGACGGCGCCGGAAGAGCCTCCAGCAGCAACACCGTGGTGGAGAGGGTGGCTCGAAGCGGCGGCCGACGCTCCCAGCTGCTCGGATTCAAGGTTGAACCTTTTATAGCAGTAGTAGCAGCAGAAGATGGTATCAGTAGAGACTAGTGAAGGGGGCAAAACTGGAATCCATCCCCTTCCCATCCCGTCCATCCCCCTTGAAGCAGGTGGGTGTCTCACCCCGTCTCACCCCCCGCATCCCCTGTTTTGCATCCCCCTCGCATCCCCTGCCAAACACGCAGGCGCGCTTCCCGAAAACCCACCCCCATCCCCGACTCTCCCTCGCATCCCCTGCCAAACACGGCCTTAAGCACATGTTTCACATCATTCTAAGAAAACAAGTAGAAATTGTTCGCCTGATCACGGCTTCACCCACTTTCTGAAGAAGCCTTCACTCCTATACAAGCCATCCCCCTCCGGCTTCTCCTCCCACTGACTAGCATTCCAGACTTCCAGTGGTCGTTGATGCGCTCGTCGAGTCACGAAAGATGCAAGATGCTTGCGTTCCCGTTTGTGGAGCTAGCTGGAATAATCAATGGGCAGTAGTCAAACTTGGTCCATGCCCGAAGATATGTATGTGTAAAGAGTGGTTGATGGGGCAAATGCTCTAGACCTGGTTGTTCTACAGGTCTACCCCCGGTGTAGAGTCTGGCAGGCTCGTCTGGCAGACCCTGACCATCAATAGTTGATATCAAAGGACGATCTTTGTAGCCGAGAAGAGGGGCCAAGAGAGCTTGGGTGTGAGAAAAAGAGAACAATAAACAAGACATCAAAGCTGCTTATTCAACTGCTTTAGCAGGTTACAAGCACACGAGGAAACCAGGCCACTCACGTCTATGGATATTATACAACAAGAGTGTGTGTAGACAGGAAACCCCTACCCGCAGCACTTTATTCTTCACGTCTGCAGGTAGAAATCCACTCACGTCGATGGATTGCGGATCCATATACACAATCTATTTACATTCACATCTTATATATTTATCTTTGTGATAGTTTAGTTTGTAGATGCCGCCAATGCCAGGGATTACGTTACGGGCCACGAAAGGTGGCTGCACCATCCACAGTGGAAGGTTGCTCATCAGTTGCTAGAGGAACAGCTTCAACCTGCAACAAACATCATTATACTTTCCACTGATTTAGCTCATATATTACACATCTGCGAGTTGGGGAAAAATATTAGTGCAATCAGGCTAAATGCATTTTGCTTGATAATAACTTGATTCCCCCCATCTTAAAATATAGGCTACTTTCCTAAATCAATACGAACAGCCATTGAGTAACTCACCAGTTGCCGATACTTGAGAATGTAGAACATTTCAAGATATCTACGCGTCTCTCTTCTCTCTAACTTGGACACGTATTTCCAAAATCCGTAAACTCCAGCTAATGTCATCAGCCTTTCGGAATAGATCTTCCATGTGTACCTGAAATCATCAAAATGACAAATCTTTATACCCATCCAGCCATCCAAGGTAGGCCTTTTTACTACAACTCTAGGTGCATAGATATAGACAAACCTTTCATTAATTCTGCTTAGTCCACCTTCAGAGACCATCTCCCAATAACTTGGGTTTTCCTTGCTTTTTTCAAAGAAATCAGCCATCTTTGCAGCAGCCTGATCAGGGTGGTATGGATCGATATGGAACCCAGAAACACCATCCTCTATGATCTCGGCAGGACCACCGTGGCACGTGGCAAAAGTTGGTAGTCCGCAGGTCATGGCTTCCACAACTGTGAGTCCAAATGCTTCATGAAATGCAGGCTGCAATCAACCGCACATAGTTATCAGATTAAGACAACACCATACATTGGAAATTCATAATCAATTCATTTTTTTTTTCTGAAAAGCTTACCTGCACAAAAATGCCTCTTTTGTCAGCAATGTAGCGATAAAGTTCACCGTTACGCGCACGGTTTGTCTGAGCCACTGTCCACCGGAAATTTCCATGCAAGTTGTACTTCTTTATGAGGTCATACATCTTTTGAATTTCAGCAATCTCTTCTTTGTCATTGGATTTCTTCACGTCAATGTACCCAGCAACCACAACAAGGTTTGCTAGGTCTCTTAATTTTTCATTTTTAGCATAGCACTCAACTAACCCAGATATGTTCTTCACATGGTCGAGCCTTGCCATGGAAAATATTATTGGCTTTGAAGGATCATCCAATACACCACTGCAATGTCAAAAAAGAGAGTAGGTATAAGAAACAAGCACTTCTCCAGTGACTTCCAAAAACTCATCAAGTACAATGTTTATAAAATACAAATGACAGATCAAAGCAATGATTTGGTCCTATTAGATTGTCTTGATTTTGAAAAATTCCTGCTTATAAATGAGAGATCAAGGTTCAACTTAATGTTTCTAGTTCCACCACCATCACAGTATCACAAAATTTTCACTATTTACCGGCTCTGTAAGAACATAGTCGGCACACAAAAGATCCCTCTTTCAACCTCCCAACATAGTCAGCATAAATCACCAATGTGACCTGTCCTAAAAAAGATGCATCAAACAAATTAGATCACTTACAAGGCTTCATCAGAGTGCTCTGTATCAAATAACAGCTTTTCGATTGAACCATGTAGTGCAGTGAGTCTTTTCCCCTTCTCAAAGTATGGGAAATAGATGGACATATCTGCTCCAGGGGAGACAATATTGAATTTGGGATCAAAGACATTGATTCCGTGAACAACTCGGTACAGTCCAGGCATGGTAAAAGCAGTATGGCTCTCATATTGACCAACGGTATTCTTCCTGAAACAAAACAGGGCATGTGAAGAATCTAAGCATCTGACTGGTTAATATTAGTATAGCACATCTCAAGCAGATCGAGAAGGCAAACTAAATACTTCTGCTGAGCAAATCATACGGTCTGTACATAGACCAGGAAAGATAAACCTCCTAAATATGGATAATGTACAGCAATATAATATATGACATCCACAACAGTACATAAGATCGTGAAGACAAAAGCTTAACTCATTTTGTTGATTGAGTTAGCTAGAAATAAAAACGATCGTATATCATCCTACAGTCTCTCAGAAACAAATTAATGATTTAGGGACGAAGATACTTACGTTCCTGCAATTTCCTGATACGTGCTAGTGATAATAAAATCGGCATGGTTCATGGCTATCAAGTCAGCAGTAATTTGACTAGAGAAATGGTATATATCTTCAAACTTTTTCCAATATATATCAGAATCAGGATACTTTGTCTTCTCCAGAGCATGTGCTATATTGCACTGCAGAGAAATAAAAATACATAATTCAATGGACTTGAGCATACGAGACTTGCATGTTTTGAAGTTACATACATGATGCTGTTAATTGAAAAATCAGACACTACTAACCTGGGTGACTCCCATTTTGTAAGCTAACAAAGAAGCAACAAGATTCCCATCACTGTAGTTGCCGATAATGAAATCAGGATGGCCTTGTAATTCACCAATAATTTCACTTGCAGCATCCTGATGTAATGGCACAGAATACAAATAGGTTTAAATTAATTTGTCAATCGCACAGGGCATGGAAAATATTTAATAAGATCAGATGTGATCTATGTTGGTGCAAACATCAGTTCTCAAATTGGTAGCGACATCATCTGCTCATCTAGAAACTGTTTATATATAATTCCCTTGTGATGAGCAACTAAAACTAACAGAAAACATCAAAGGCAAAGCAGGTATTGCTCAAGGGCCTTTACCTCTGCAAACTTCTCTAGATAAGGCCAAACATCAAATCTAGAGATCCATTTTCGGAGAACACCTTTATCTGATCGAAATGGAACCCTCAGAATATGTGTGTACTGCGTCCCAGTGACTCTCTCCAATCTCTGGTTGCAGGAAGTCCCTTTCGCATCAGGGATTAATCTAGTCACCTAAGAAAATTAGGGAAGATGGCATCATAAAATTTTCTAAACACAACACATACTTTTTTATTCAAGCTAATGCAGAATGAGAAAACTAACATAATGAAAGAAGCAATACACTTACAATGAGAATCCGGGGAGTAACATCCAGACCTTGCTTTTGTATCCTTAACAGCATTTCATTCTCCAGAGCACGTACTTGGTCAAGTATATAAATTATCTGTCATGTCAGAAAATCAATGATCACCAACAAATGGTGCATGCTTAACCCATTATACATATTATACATTGGTCAATGACTATAACTAGGATAAAACATAAACTCAACTGTTAGTGAGAGTCAGAAAACAATTCATTTCTATTCTAAACAATGTTTTTCTTGTTCAGAATCTCTGTGCACATATTCACTACCAAACATTAAAAAAGTTGATTAATAGGAATAAAAGTCGAATGAAGAAGAGGCAGAGCAAGAACAAGAAGTATACCTGGCCGCCAGTGTCAGGCAAGCCCAAGACATTTGCCTGGCCAAAGTATCCATGTATAGACAAAATGACAATGTTAAACACCATGGGAATCCTCCCAAGAAATGACTCTAGTGCACTAGGATCAGGAGCCTGAAGGATGTCCGAAAGTAGATGCATCATCTCCAATACCCTTTGCGCAGTATCACCCCAACCTCTCTCAAACCCCATTCCTTGGAATCTACAGACAAATATGACAGATCAATCTAATTAGCTGCTCAAGACATGTAAAAATGCGAAGCCAGATTGCCAACTAGTAGGCAGGCAGATGAGGTAGGGACTTCAAGCATACATATATTCAAACTCAGAATACGGTGTTTCAGGAGGGATCTTGCTTAGATAATCATCCGCCTTTCCTAGCGCAGATTGTAGACGGGATGCAGACTGAATCCTATCATTCAACATCATGATCTGCAAGAGTATCAGAAAATTGAACCAGTGAGAAGGCAGGTGAACTAATTTCAACGCTTGCATAAGTGGTAATGAACGGTTGGACTTACTTTCCCTTTGTGATTGTGCACTCTTAGGAAATCAAGCAGTGGCTCCAGGAATTCTTTACTGCGGAACATGATTGAAGAAAGGTGTCTGTTGAGAAATTGGACTCCATTTCCAATGGAAGAAGATCGAGTTGGACGCGGGAATGTTACATTAAATGGCTCCAAGTCAAGTTCAAGCATGTATCGATCATCATCCCTAAAAGAGTCCAGTCAGGTAATTAATAATTAGGGATTTTTTCTAAGAAACGCAAATGCATAGGCTTCATTTCATAAACTGATCACTCACTTGGCGTCAACGAGCTGCTCTTTGAATTTGAGATATTCAGACACAGTGAACTGCTCCACGCTGAGTTCATACACATTCACCCGCACATACTCCCAAACACCAGGCCTTGGACGGATCGCTATAGCGACAAACGGAGGCACCACAATCGCTTCCTGCAAAAGCCCCAAAATAGAAGTTTCAAGTCCAAAAGAGGCTCAGAAACTGGAAAAGGCGAGGAATGAACCTGAGCAGACTTGAGAACTTCACCGAAGGAACCATCGCGGAGCGATCGCTTTCCCTCATCAGCGCCGATCACGTTGTCGAGCTCGTCCAGGAGATGGTGCGACCGCAACATGCCTTTCCCCTGCGCCACATACCTAAATTTCCAGAACAATCAGCTGTGATCTCATGATGAATTGAGCACGCAAAGGAAGCAGCAATTAAGCAGGAAAAGGTGAAAGGGATCGAAAGGAAAAGAAGTAACCTGGTGAGGAGAGAGACGAGTTCGTTGCGGTGCGCGGAAAGAGTGTCTTCCACTCTCTCCCTGAGGCTCGGTAGTCTTTTAAGCTTGGGTGCCGCCATTGTCACCGCCACCAGTCCACCACCACCGCTTTTGCTGAGCTCTTGTGCAAATTTTGATTTCTGACAGACGGAAGAGGAGAGGGGAGAGTGTTACACATAACACATTGTTATACACGTACATGCACTACGTGTATTTGAAAAATATACTACAATTTTACACCACTAACCAAAAAGTTGACATGTGTATTTAAATAAATTAAAAAAATTAAAATCTATATTTATATCTATATAATATACTCCATCCGTTAATTAAAACTTGACTTTTTATTATTCACGCATGCTTTTTTAGTGTTAAAAACTATATAAAATATTAATTTTTTTAATAATTTTTTAAAATAGTCTCGTACTTATTACAATTAAGTATTAAAAACTATATAAAATATTAACTTTTTTAATAATTTTTTAAAATAGTCTCGTACTTATTACAATTAAGTATTAATTTATAAAAATAAACGTTTCGGCTATATACACCGCAAATTCCCACGTCCTTAAAGACGTGATTGCACGTCCTTAAGGACGTGCAAGTGGGGTGAGAGCCACCCGAACCCGGATGTGCAAGCACGTTTTTTTTTTATAAAAAAAAACGTGATTGCGAGACAGAAAGAGAGAGAGAGAGCTCGAGGCGGCGGTGGCGGTCATGGAGGCGGATCTGCTGGCGGCGACGGAGGGTGGTGGTGGTGCGACGACGATGGAGGTGGAGGGTGGTGGTGGGGGTGGAGCTTCGGGGGAGGCGGTGGAGGTGGAGCCGGTGCGGCTGGCGGCTTTGGCGGAGGAGGAGGGTGGTGATGGGGCGGCGTCTGGCGGCGGCGAAGGAGGCCGAGCAGTGGCCGAGGAGGAGGGTGGTGGTGGTGGGGCGGAGGCGATGGAGGCGGAGCAGTGGCGGAGGCGGACGACGGTCTATTACCGCCGCGGAAGCGTCGGACGATTGAGGTGTCCCCGATCTCGACTCCACCGGTATGTTATTTGAATTACTTTTTATTTGATTTATTTTTATAGTTTTAAAATATAATTTGATAGATTATAATATAGTTTTATAATAGAAGTTTATAGAATATGATTGATAATATATACTGTTTGATAGAATATAATTGATAATATTTTGTTTGATATAATATCGAATATTTAGTGGTATGCACTTCAATGTGTACAAAGTCGAGGGTCAACACAAGGTTATGAAGGAGGCACTTCACTCATCGACCGGTGACTTCCGCATCGTGATCGATGCAATCCATAGAGTCAACGATTGTCAACTGCATGAGCTGCAAACTGCTTTGGAGATCGACCGCTTCAAATGGCCAACAACGGCGTATAAAGTCAACCTTTTCGATGAGGTAAAGACTTTAATCTCCAAAAAGTGCTTCGATTATCTTTACAAGATGTGGCAGGACGTCGTGAACCAAAAGGTTCCTCCGGTATGCACGGACCGACATTGGAGGGTTTGTTACGGGATCCCTTGTGTCCATGAGATTCAGGCATACGTCAACTCCGGTACTCCGATACCCGCCGATGACATCCACCCGTTCTGGATGGATTTGTCATGGACTGACATCGACGACACCCCACTTAAGCGTGGCCACGAGTTACGGGTCAACCCGTGACCCGCCGGGTCGTACGGGTCAATGACCCGCCAGGTCCGGGTTGCCGGGTTGGCGGGTGGGGACGGGTAGCGGGTTAGGGTTAGGATCGGAGAATCCGTGACCCGTGACCCGGCGGGTCAACCCGCTTTTTCAAAAATATTTTTTTTTTGAAAAATTTATTTTTAATAAAATAAATTTATAATATTATGTAAATTATGTAAATTATTCTTAAAATAACTCACAATAATACATAAACTAATATGCAATGTGCAATGTGAAACAAATAAACCCCATCCTTCTCCTTTTATAGACTTGGAAGTCTTCCTTCATTCCCCTCATTTCCAATGTGTGACAAAGGCTTTGTCCCACATCGAAAATATGGAGTTAGAATGAGAAGACATGGGGCTATATATATGTATCCCATTACCACATTTCTTCCACTTCACTTGTTTCCTACATTTCCTACATTGGAAATTAAGTTGGAAATGAAGTTTGAGAAATATATTCTCATATTTTTTTTTCTTACATCACACAATGAAATTATTGTGGATGAAAGAATTAATATGGAGATAATCTTCCTACATTTTTAACACTTCATATGAAAGTGATAAAATGTGTTGTGAAGATAAAATCTTTACATATTATTTATTTATTTATTTTTAATAGTCATTTTTTTAAAAAAAAAGATTTTTTTTTAAAATAATGTAACCCGCCGGGTCGTACGGGTCGACCCGGCGGGTCAACGGGTCGACCCGAACCCGTCAACCCGTGAGATTTACGGGTTAGGGTTCGGGTCGGCCAACCCTGACCCTTGACCCGGCGGGTCGAACCCGTCGACCCGGCGGGTCTGACCCGTGGCCACGCCTAACCCCACTGCCGTATGAGCTGTCATCTTCATACACGGCTTCCAACGATGTATGCGAGGATGAGCTGCACCCACTCTCATTAGCAAGCGTCCGAAGGAAGGGGAGGCCTCGGGGGTCGAGGAATGTCTGCAGAACCAACCCGTTGCCATACGAGGAGGTAAGGGAAAGGTTTGAGAGAGAAGAAGCGTGTGCTTCTCGAAATGCTGCTCGACCTCGTCCACAAGCGACCTCAGCTCGACGTGGACGGGATGATGTGTTCGGAGGGTTCAGCTGGAGTCAAAACAACGTTGATCCCTTCATGCTCGGTCATATTGAGACGGTGAGGGACACTGTTGGAGATGGTCATTGTGGCTACCGTGCTTTGGCGGCTTTGACATCACCGATCGGCGAGACTGCTTTCCCGGAACTCAAAACGTTACTATGCAATCACTTGGAGGATCACGCCGATCTTTACGTCGGTTGTTATACGGGAGGGTACCCATTCCAGCAATTCGTCGACTACCAGAGATGGGCGGGAGCTGTGCATGGTGATAGGAGACGGTGGATAGAGCTACCCATTATGGGTTTAGTATTTGCAACGGTATATCAGATTCCTCTCGTCGTCCTAGCTTGGCATCATCCGTTCACATGTCTCCCCATGATCTCGCCGACACCTACTAACAACCCTCAATCAGCAACTCTTGGTGTAGCCTGCATCGGAAACCAAGACCATTTTGCCGCGGTACGACTTCAAACGTCTTTTTTTTTATTACATATTCATGCTTTCCATATATATGTCAATACTCTAACTTTAATTTTCCGTTCTCATAGATCTGGCTGCGTCCTAACGCTCCTCTTCCGCCGCCTCCGCCAGAATGGGTCGAACATCATCATCCGAGCGTCGAAGGATGGGATGCTCCGTTTCAAGCTCAGATTGAGAGATTTCGAGCCTTGCGTGCCGAGTCCGGCCGTCCTTTACTATTTTCTTAGATTGTATTCAACAACTTTATTAAAATTATGAATGTAACCTTTTTTTCCGTTCCTTGTAACGTTATTCGCATATTATCCGAATGAAAAACCTTAACATTTATTGTTTTCTATTTAATTTGACCCTAAATCCTTCAAATCCACTAGCTAAACACTTTAATTTTATCAATTAACATTACAAAACCGTCGGAAAACCTAAACCCTAACCCTAAACCCTAAACGCAAAACCCTAACTAGGGTTTGCACGTCCTTAAGGACGTGCAAGTCTTTTCTAGTGTACGTGCACAGTCCCAAACTTGCACGTCCGGATTTGCGGTGTATATAGTGACACCCAAAATAAATGTACAAAAATGTTAATATTTCATATAATTTTTATCGTTCTAAAAAAACGTGCATAAATAGTAAACGATAAGTTTTAATTAACAGATGGAGTATTAATTTAGAATACTTTTTGATACACCTCATTAATTTATTTATTTTTTAACTAATCACAATTTTCTCTTATTATTTCTTTTTCTCATTCATCTCTTTTATATATACATTTACATTTTTTTCCTTTTATTTTTCACAAATTTACTAACCATTGGGTTTAATTCAAATGTTTACTATTAATATATATATATATATATATATATATATATATATATATATATATATATATAGAGAGAGAGAGAGAGAGAGAGAGAGAGAGAGAGAGAGAGAGAGAGAGAGAGGATAGATCATATGAGAACAAACCTTATTGAGTAAAATGTGAACAAATCTAGACCGTTGATTTAGTGCAAATGGAAGGCTGAGATTATTTAGGATTTTAAATTAATTGTAAATTAAAATTATGTAAACACAATCTCACCCTTACATATAGGCGCGTGTACACATATGCTTAACCCTAATCCCACACAGCGTTTTCAATTTCAACCAAAAGGAGAGAGAAAGAGAAGCGGGATTGCGAAAGGCGGAGACATGAGATGGCGGTTGCGAGGTTGCCGGCGATTGCGAAGGGCGCTTCGACAAAAGACGGCGGTTGCGAAGGTGGCCGGCGGCGGTTGCGAAGGTGAAGATTTGGGCGAAAGGCGGCGACGGTTGCGAAGCCGAAGACGATGGACGGCGATTGCGACTGCGAAGCCGAAGACTCCAGATCCGGCCTTCCGCAGTCCTCGCTCTCCAGATCTCGCTCTCCTTCCTCGCTCCCCGTCGCGCCTCTCCAGTCAAAGATCCGGCCTTCCTCCGGCAACCACAAGCCCAGATCCGGCCACCCTTAGCCCAGATCCGAGCCCCACCACACCCAGCCGCCACCAACAGCCGCAAATCCGACCACTCTGGCCACCACTAGCCCAGATCCGGCCGCATCGGACTCCCCCGAGAAGGTTCGTCTTCCACTTCTTGAGCGACGGCGATTTGAGTATCCTCTCCCGGCGGCGATTGTCGTAAGGCTGAAGAACAAGGTATACAGACTTCGATTTGGGGTACTGTTGTTGTAGACATTGTAGATGTTTTTGTAATTATTGACTGCAATTCAAGAGATCTAGGAATCATGCAATTAGTGACTGGAATTGCATTGCTGCTACTGTAATTGCATTTAGGCTTTACACGACTTTGTAATTGCAATTGCAATTGCAATTGAAAGATTAGGCAGGACTTTGTTAATTTTTTGCAATTGTAATTGAATGGTAATTTTGCAATTTAGTATTTGTGTTTGTAGCAAAAACTCGCACAGGTTTTGGTTTTTGTAGGCAACGAGCCCGAACAAACGAGCTCGGGTAATCGAATAATCGAGCGATACCATTGAATAATCAAACGATACCATTGAATAATTTTTGTAATTTAGGTTTATTCGTTTGTATGTATAACTTTATTCGTATGTATATAGGATAATTTGGTGGGATTTGTTTATGGGTGAATTTAAAGTTGTCAATGATCAAGTAATACTATCGAATAATAAAGCGATATCATCGAATAATCCATCGATACCATCAAATAACCGACTGATATTATCGAATAATCAAGCGATAATCACTCATATATATACGGGTGAATAATCATCTATATATCACCGAATAATCATTCATAAACGACCGAATAATCAACCATTTAGAAAGATTAACAAAAAGAAATCATATACCATCGCATAATCTGTCGATACCATTGCATAATCAGACGATACGATCGAATAATCTAGATATACTGTCGAATAATTTGAAGAGAGTGCACCACACACGCCTCCCTTCAGCAAGTGGGCAAAAAAACGACGTGGGTCCCACTGTTTTTTAATTTAAAAAAAAGCCAAAATTGCCTATTAATCTCAGCCTTCCATTTCATTCAATCAACGGTCCAGATTTGTTCTCATTATACACAATAAGGGTTGTTCTCCCATGAACCACCCTCTATATATATATATATCTTTATATTATAATAATAATAATCTATATCGATATAATTTTTTAATTTAAAAACCTTTTTTAAAAACCTTCAGACGTGTGATTCTAGAAACAGACTCGCTCACTGTAGTGACCCTCCTAGGTAAAAACATCCCGCGATGCCACCCTCTTACCAGCCTGGTACACAAGTGTCAAGGCTAATTACTATAAAGAAACTGGAAAATCCAGGTTCGACATGTGTTCCGTGAAGCTAATTGCGTTGCGGATCACCTCACTAGCATAGCTTTTCTTTATGACATTGGTTTGATTGCATTGTTTGACCTACCTGAGGGTATTTTAAGTTTCCTGGAGAATGATGTTAGGGGTCGGGCTATCCCCGTGTGATGACTACTTAGCCATTTTTCTATTTCAATAAAAGCGCGGCTAGATGCGCGGAGAGCTCCGTCTCTCCTTTTAACAAAAAAAAAATTGACATATGTAATGTAAACGTTCATTTTTCTAAAAAAAATTGAAATTGTATAATAAGTATACCATTTTAAATTATAATTTTTTTTATAATCATATTAGTAAAATAAATTCCATTTAGTTTCAAATAATATTGAAAAATAACCTTACTCGCTAGATGGGCTTTGGTAGTGTGGACGTCTGGACGACAGATAGTGAGGTATGGAGGCTCCCTTAGCGATGAGGTGCCAAAGTGCAAGACCATGTATGACAGCATGAGAGTAAGAGGACCGCTCATCGGTTGGGAAGGTGTAATTTGGCAAGGCACTCAATGCAAAAGATGGGGTTTTGTAGTGTGGACGGCAGCCCAGGAACGACTTCAAACAGGGAAGAAAATCAAAAGGTGGAAGGGGGAGGACGCTATGTTATGTCCACTTTGCAAATGCAAAGAGGAAACGAAAAAGCACCCTTGGTTTGACTGAATAGCGATCTAGAGAGCTCGGGACCGGGTATGGAATTGGGTTGGCCTTCCGACGAGGCAATGAAGTGTTACAGACGGGCTTAAGTGGTTCGCTACCGAAATAACGCAGATCTGGAAGGGTGTTGTGTTTCAAGCTAGACTAAATGCATTCATCCATTTGTTTACGCTACTTGGTTAGCTAGAAATGGAATCGTCTTCAAGAAGGACAAGTGTAAGCCGCAAAAACGGGCAGTGCGTGTAATAGAAATTTGTAAGCTTAGAATTACCCAAAAATGTAAAGGTAAAATAGAAGGGAGAAGGGCTGGGTAAGTATGCTCGTACGCAAGTAGGACTGTAGGAGTGAGTCCGGGAGGCGAGTGGGGGACATAGGTTCAGTGGTAATATAGCAGTGTGAGAATTCGGTGTAGGGTTGGATACGGCCTTGGATGGCCGCAATATTTTAATTCACATGATCAAAGGGAACATTAAATCGGGGCATCCGCTCTTCAGCCTGGTTTCTCAATGCCAAGACTTACTCAACCGGGATTGGGATATCCACTTCCGGCATGTCCTCAGGGAAGCGAACTCAGTCGCGGACTCCCTTGCTACTCGTGCCTTCTCTTTTCCTATTGGTTTTCATTTGCTTACTACCCCGCCTGAGGGGATTTTACATTACATTGAGGAAGACTCTAGGGGGAGGGCTACCCCCCGCCTCATCCGCTCGTGGCCCGTGGTTGTTCGCTTGTTTCTTGTTATTTGAGAGCTTGCTCTCGTTTTTTTCACCAAAAAAAAAAAATTTAATTCACATGAATTTAAACTTATCCAAACATGTTAGGATCTTCAATTCCCATTAATTAAATTCCTAAAAAGTGTACTTCTGTGTTCATCCAAACAAGCACTATATTCACTATGTTTACATGCAAATAAAAATTCATGGCAGATTACAGATACAGAAAACTTTCATTCCAAATGAGCCAAAAGTCCGCCATTTCTTGAACCTAAAACAAAGCAAGATACCTATAAGGGCTAAAAAGTAAACGCCTCATGTGGGGGAGCAAAAGATTTGGCAGGTCTTCGTCCTTTATTTACTAAGCAACATTTAGAAATTTAATTAACCCTTGAACATTTTCCTCAGTCAGGCAGTTTTCGTACCAAAAGCAATGAAATTCACGCCAATATCATCGGAAAGAGACCATCTTCTGGTGAGGGGATTGTACAAGAATCCAGCCATCTCTTTCACCTATAATCAGCCAATCCGAGGGGTTTGGGAGTGTTGAGTTGAACATTCATTCAGTTAGGAAAGGAAAGAGAGAAAAGAGCACGACAATCAGGCAGTCTAGTTCACATTGCACAACTTACAGAGATAGATGTGCGGTTGAGGATTAATACTAGTTCTTCAGGAGTCAGAAACTTTGACCACTCATGTGTGCCTTTGGGAAGCTAGAAAACATAAGGAAACGCATCAGGATTTGCAAAGCACCAATAAAATGGAGAAATGATGAAATCTTGTGGTGGCAATTGCCAACCACCACACTGGTTTATGTCCAGAAGAGAAAATACGAAAGTTTCTTCTAATATCAAATGTTGTAGTGATACCGTGGAAAGCAATCACATTGCATGGTTTACTTGTATTTAATTAGATTCCCCTTGGTGTTTGGTATGCTAGAGATAGATTTTGACTAGGAGTAGAGAATAGACCTCTACCTGACAAAAATTTCATATCTAAGTTAATTTACCTCCGTTAAATAAAATATGTAGAGTTTGAATTTACTTGGCATGCTCATTTACTAGATCAGGTGAGAGTTTTCTATTGGGGATGTGAAAAGTTATCCATATCTGACATTTAGTTTGAAAATATGTGCTCAATTTAATCGAAGTGGGTAAATAAACAAGGGTCAAGTTGGAAACAAATGGCCAAAATATCACAAACGAAATATTTTCTTGAACAAAATTTCACCCCTTAAATGAGATGTATAAATAAATGGAGGGAGTACTTTTTAAGCTGAGGGACAACTTCTACATCCAAACACTTTAATTTCGCCATGTTATATGCTGAATGGCTCTCTATTTCTATATAATTTGAACAAATACATAATGCTACATCACTGTAAGATAATGACATGTGCATCAGAAATGAGCTTACCCATTGCAGAACGTACTCTGCTGCAACAATTGCAGAAGCATATGCTCTTATAGAGCGATTGATCGTTGAGATAACAGTAGCTCCATTGGGAACAGTCAGTGTTGCCAAAGATTTGCAAAATTCAGCAGGATCTGCAACATGTTCAATCACCTGAAAGGAAGAATACAGATTATATAGGAGTACCATAAATAAACCGATTGAACTACATCCAAGAGCTAGATAGTGCCAATTAACAAATCAGAGTTGTACCTCTAGAGCAAGCACAGCATCAAACTGTCTTTGTTCTTCTACCAACTTTTCTGTTCACAAATATTTCTCTAGTGATTAAGAAGCCCACCTAACATCGCTGACAAAACTCATCACTAACGATGCATGCACAATCAATGAAACTAAAACTAGGCACTCAATATTTCATTTTCCCAGATCCATCCATAAAATATTAATCTTGTATAGTTTATATAAAGCCATTAGTAAAAACGTGTCTTGCAGTTTCTCACATTCGGTTCATGATCAGTTTCCGTATTCAAATTTACTTGGATGACCTGTACATCTAAAATAAAGTAGAAAACATTATGACCATGACGAAAGTAAGAAAATAGTGTTTCTGCAACCTAGCTCTTTGATTTCTTGACATGGCAGTAAAACTGTAAAAGAGTGAATTTGAAAGTTTAATGAAGTCATACTGTCTTAGAACTTATGAAGTGGAGTGAACTTTGATCAACTGATTTTTCTACAATTTTGTACAAATGAAATAAGGTAATGCACATGTATGGAGAAATGTAGCCAACTAGACAAAAGGATAAACATATTATAGATAATACTGACAACAAACTAATGCTCAGATGGTGATCAAACGAGACCTACAACACAAATAAAGAAGTTTGGCATGTACCAGCTGTTGTACACTCATACTCAATTGTCGAAGTAGCAGGATCCAACTCCTGCACAAATTTACCAATATTTACATCAAATCCTGATCCACAAAAGACAGATTTATTTGTGATATCTTGGCAAATTGATAAAAATATAACCCTAGGAAAATCCATATCCATTATGCATTTTATGAGATAGCAATGATAACATAAAACAGAGAATAACTGCAAGACCCCAACCTATTACAAGACGAGATCTGACCCCTAATCTAGAGAAGTGAATACTGATACAGGTTCTCTCTGAGTCTAGTGATAGCAGGACATATCCAATGATGGCTACTGGTGTAGACAAAGGGTCGTCCAAGGATTGAGGCAATAATGATAGAACAAAGGACGTCAGTCCAAGAGCCGGACTTTCTAGAAATATGTTCTAGAAACTACTTCCTTGAAATAAAGGAGGGGATGTCCATAAGCAAGGGAGGCAAACTACTCCCTTGACATAAACTACTTTATTTGAGGAAGATGGACCATTACTTTATAGAAATTTGTTCTAGAAACAGGAAGTTGCACTAGGATTAAGTCTCATAAATAAGGGGTTCGTTGGAATGGGGGGATCGTCCTTGAACTTTAGGGGATTTTGGCCTTCAAATTGTATGCACGAGGGGGTTATAGACTTATAGGTGAAGGTAGGGTCTTCAGTGAAGTTATATCCATTCTGGTTGCACCGAGACTGTTCTAGGAAATAAAAGTTTTACTTTTCATCCATCAAATTATGCATGTGTACGGTTGGGATTCTCACTATGTGTACGGTTGGGATTCTCACTCAGCATATGGTTTCGAACTTGGCAGAAGAACCAACTTTAACTTCTCAAATTGCAGCAGACATGAGAAAGATTTCAGACTAAATCAATGGTGTGATTTCAGCTGCACTTACAGCATGGATACTTGCAATCTTAATATTTTTATCCACTGCATCGATTCCTGTAACAGAAGCACCCATTCGAGCCAATGGCTGAAAGAAATAGAGACAATTTTGTTAAATAACTGATAGAAGCATTTCAGTGCTTGAAAAGGAGAAAAGATTCAATGCAATCATCTGCTTTAGAAAACATAGGGACACTAAAAGCAAATCAGATTGGCAAGCATACATAAGTGAGCTATGCTTAACTGACTCTCGCAACAAAATAATAGAAGGTCGTTAACTGCTTATGACCTTATTTTAAATCAAGAACAAACACTGCCTGACAGCCAAAAATACAACTTAACAAATAAGCATACAAAATATAATACCTCTGATAAGATTCCGCCTCCACAACCAACATCAACGAATTTCAGGCCTTCAAATGGCCTTACACTACTGGGATCCCTCCTGAAATAAGTAATTGAAGTGCAAAATGCACACTTTTCAAAGATTTTCCATTAACAAAAGTAATATGCTTGGAAACTTAAAGGACTTGAAAGCATGGAGGTGTTAAAATTACCAAGCTTGAACTTTCAAGCATATTTAAGCAATGTATCAGGGGCCTGAAATCAACTATGCCTCATAAAATCATTTCTTCTGAAATAATTATCAATAATAAAAGAAATGCAATTTGACATATTATGATATAAGAAAGACTGACCCGAAATGGTCACAAAGTGTTGACCGGATAAATGCAAGCCTGGCAGGATTCAGAGCATGCAGAGGCTTGAATGGCCCTTCAGCATCCCACCTACATTCATAACAAGTGAATTAGATCTGAACAATCTTGAAAGAAGAGGCACACTGTATTTTGTTTACTTAGGCAATTTAAGCCCAGCTCCAGTCGACATCACAGAGAGCGAGATAAACTAACCTACCTATGAAATAAACATCCAACGATTGTAGGATGCAATTGAAGGAACAAGACAATAAAAAATCCAGGTAGGGACAATCAAAAGAGAGAGATATTTGGAAGTTTCAGCCAACAAAACTCTCTTTAGAACGGTGCTAAATCTAATCCAGAACAATCTCTTGAGTTTAATTCAAAGCTAGGTTATGCAAATTTGCAACCAAATTCAATCCTCGAAAAGAAAACTTATATTTCAGACTAAATTTGATCAGCAGGAAGGGGAAAGACGCTACGTACGATCAGGTAATAGTTCTCTGAAACGTAAAATTGAAACTGAAAAGGGGGAAGAAAAATCACCACGTATCAGCAATGGCGGCGAACTTAAGGAGCTCCGGCTCACTTAGCGAGGATTTGAAAGACACCTTGCTGGCGTTATCAATCATCGAAGGTTTCGCGGAAGAACTTGAATCCTCTTTCACAGTCTGAGCAGCGTCTGAATAACTCCGAAAATGACAGCCGATTGACGGTGTAACAACCTCATTGATATTTTTGTTGATTCGCGGAGAGAACGCATGACGAGAAGGAATGCCGTGGATTCCTGTAGATCGCAATCGGTAGAGAAATCTGTAAGCCATCTTCAGATGACTGGTTGATTTTCTACCTTCGCCTTTTCGTTATAAATCAAACCCTACGAATCTCCTTCAGATTGCAGTGGACGTGTTTGGGAGCGGAGAAGACAACTGGAGAAGTCGTAAGCTCAGGGGATTTCAGCGTTGGCGTTGGTGGTGGAACCGCCGGCGAAAGACAATAGTTGGCTGGGGATTGCGGTGGGTGCGAGTTGTGACCGACTTAGATAGGAGAATGGGCTTCAACGGCCCAATAGGTTCAGGCCACACGGTTTAATCTTCCGGCGCAATCGATCAATTTGTCGCCACATTTTTTTAATACAAGCAAATAAATTAGGGGAGACAATCCGCACAATTAAAATATCGTCAACCACAGTGCCTACCGGCTACGAAAATGAAAACCGTAAGAAATTGTGTGGTTTTAGTTTTGAAAACCGTAGGATTTTTCACGACCACGGAGTTAATTATCGTGGGTCTCTTACGCTCTCAGTTTGGTAAATTAAAAAAAAAAAGCTCAAAATCGAAAAGCCCAAAAAAGGCCCAAATTTCGACAGCCATAGTTCTGAAAATTGTGGGAGTTGTGACACGCCGGTACGAGTTCCCGATGACCCTAGGCCTGCTTCCCCCTATCTGTGAGATTCCCATCACACATCACCCGACCACAGTTCCGTAAAACCGCGAGAGGTCTCCTTCTTCCCAACACACTAGCTCTGCCACCCAGCACCGCAAGATTCCTCCAAGCGGTGGCGGCTACAGATCTGAATGTCGTGGGAGGGTGACCACACCGCCTATAAAACTCGCCCCTCTCTAGACGGAGTAACAATTTTCCACGATTTGAGCAACTGTCGCAGCGATAATTGCAACGGTTTTCAGAACCGTCGCCATATAATTTTCCACGATTTTCAGAACTGTAGCAGACCAATTTATCGCAGTTTTCGAAACTGTGGCAGTCACCGTCTATTTGGCGAGAAATTGGCCGTGCGGTGAGCAAACCTGATAAATTAGGAGCAGACCCCGACGATCTAACCCAACCCAGTGCGTCATTTCAGATTAGACCTTGAGCTCCGAGTCGTACATCAAATTCTCGGCAGATATATAGTAATTAGTAAGCCAGATGCGCCATCATATCTGCAACCGTATTCGCTTTTATAAAAATAGTTTTATAATAAGAGCAAGTTTATCGGCACATTTCAAGTATCGATACTTGCAATTTATGTAAGTATTAAAATAAATAAAATAAGGGAAGTATGGCATGGTTGGGCGGAGCAAATCCTCTGCCCCATTTTCGTGCCCCAACGCCCTATCCCACATAATTATTTTACCTTCAAATTAAAATTTAAAATTTTAAAAAAAATATATTTAGCTTCTACATACTTATTATAACCTACAAAAATTATAATAATTCAAAAGAGATATAAAGATTTTTAAAGCTTTAAAAAGATGTGATTTTACTATAGATTTTTAAAAAAAATTACAAATATGTTATAATAAGTATGTAGAAACTAAATATATATTTTTTTAATTTTAATTTGAAGGTAAAATAATTATGTGAGATAGGGTATTGGGGCACAAAAATGGGGCAGATGATTTGCTCCGTTGGGCGGGATACTTGTGAAGCATCGGTGAAGTATCGATGCTAGCCTTCAACTAATTAATTACATGAAGAGCGTAGGGCTGGCAAATGGTACATAAATTACCATACCAACCACGTACCAACCACAACCGACTATGTTGGTAACCATCTTGGTGGTAACCACGTGAAGGTGGTACGGTAATGATAATGAAATCTGAATACCATGGTAACCATGGTTACCAAGTATATATATTAAATTATTTTTATTTAATTTTTTATTGTTATTACCTTTAAGTTTTAAGTTTTTAATTTATATTTTGTGTTTTGATTTTGACCTAAATTGGTCCTTTCTACGTTTTCTACTAGAAACAGTATGAACATTTTGAATGTTTGAAGACTTTGAACTTGCTTTGTTTGAACTTGCATGAACATTTTGAATGTTTGAACAATTGAACTTGGTTTGTTTCAAGACTTTGAACTTGGTTGGTTTGAATTAGTTTGTAATTTAGGATGTGAGCTTGATTTATTTAAACTTTTAATAGGTGGTAAACATATTATTTATGATAACCATATTTTTTCATTTGATAACTTTGATGACTACCGAAAGGTAGTCAAGGGGTTTCAAAAAAATACAAAAACAATTACAGTTTGGTAACCATGGTAATGTACCGGTGGTAACCACAAGTCGTGGTTACCACATATGCGGTAACCACCACTTGTGGTTGATAGGTGGTATGAAAATTTGTGTACCACTAGTTTGTGGTTGGTACGTGGTAATCACCATTTTTTGGTGGTTACCGTACCATGCCAACCCTAGAAGAGTGTGTCAAATTTTATTTCCCTTTTTTGCCTTTTCAGTTTTCACTATATAAAACGACATCGTTTTTCATTTTACAACATCAAAACGTTGTGCGTGAGAGGCCTGAGTCACAACAAAGGTAGGCATGTGGGGACACTTGTCAAATTCTGAGTTGAACAAAGAGAGAGCCCTTGGATTGGCGATTTGGCGAGCATTTTTATCGGTATTGTACTGTATACCGATACTAGAAGATTGAACATTCGATACTAGGGAGATACGTACAAAGTATCGATACTACCCCGGCACATGCAATGACCCCTTGCCAGGCCAGCTGGAAAGAAAACCTGATTTTCGGAATTGCAAATGAAAAACGACGTCGCTCGGGTAAAGTTGAGCCAAAACGCAGCGTGGAGATAATTGTGGTCTGCGGCTTCTAGCTGATGAGGTGGACAGGTGTCATACGTGCATTGGCCTGAAGGAGAAGTGCCCGGATGGAGGCCATGTGTGCTTTGATGGACGGCCGAGATTGTCACTGAGGAGAAAATGTTTTTACACATTAAACTCAATATTTCTGTAATAAAAATATAATTTAAAAAAATAAAAAAATTACCACAATACTAGATTCATTTTTATCTACATGTAGGCATCAATTTTTAATATATTTGAGTATAATTTTAAATAAATATTTCTATTTAATTATAAATATGCTAAATATGATCTGAAAAATTGAAGTATAATTATAGAATAATAAATAATGTAAGATATAAAATAAATAATTATTTTAAAAAATAATTTTTTAAATGTGGAAGTTGATATGAGTAGTTTTAAGATTAATATTAATATTTGAATAATAATAAATGAATATAATAATATAATCGAGAATGAGAATAATTGTTGAAGAGGGGTATATTTGTAAATTGAGTTGATATGAAAAGATGGATTTTGTGATACTAGGGATGCTACTGATAAAGTGGGAAAAATGAGAATGAGATGTTATAATGATGTGGCGGAAAGAGAATAATAAAATATTATTATTCCTAGTATCCCTAGTATCCCTTGATAAACATGGCCTAAGGATTAATTCCTAGATGTTGCAATTTAAATTAATTAAACTCAATTTAAGTCATTAAAAACTTAAGTAATTTTTTAAAAAAAATTAGCACAATATTAGATTCAATTTTATCTACACATAGACATCAATTTTTAATATATTTGATCATATTTGAAAAAAAAATATTTTCATTGTATACCATCTATGTAGAATAATATCCAAAAATAATAATAAGAGGTGATGATTATTAATGTTAATGAGTAATATTAGCATATTTTAATCATTTTGAAATATAAAAATTATTATAATAATATTTAGTTAATTAAAATGAATATAATAATATAATTATAGAATGAAAATAGTTAATATATAGAAGGGTATATTGCTAAATTAAATTGGATGAAAAGATAGATTTTGGGATGCAACTATGCAAGGGATACTACTGATAAACTGAAAAAATTAATAATGGGATACTAGGATGATGTGGCGGAGAAAGATGAATAAAAAAATAGTATCTCTTGATAAATATGGCCTAAGTACTTAATGACAGGCATCAGAATTTCAATATTTCAAAGGCATTTCCAATCTCCCTATAGGGAATTGATAACTGATAAGTTATCTCCCCCTACGAGGATATTATGAATCCCTACGAATATCGCGTGTAAAAGACCGTTACGAAGACCAAGGACTTTTGCGAAGATCGTAGACATACAATCGAATAACCCCCCCCCCCCCCCCCAAAGCAACTGGATGAGCATCATGGTCTTTCCACATGCCAGTTTTGAACCATCAAAGTTTAATTTGTACGAATTCGAAGGAGGTCTATCCCATTTGGAGTTTTTCCGACGAAGTTTCCTAGTAGTGCAAATATATCGATTAGAATCCAGTATTTGGGCCTAGTGCCGAATCCAGTATTTGGGCCTAGTGTCTTGTCCAAGTTCGCCCTCATTTCTGGGTCGCCACCCAACGGGCTAAACGGGCCTAGTGTCTCAAATTAGTTATCTATCTGAAATCGAATTGTAAAAAATAAAAAAAATTAAAAGGCAATTCACAAAATTCTACCCATATTTTCAAATGTGAGGCAAACCTGGACAATATTAGCTTATTAACAAATAAAAATCAACCTCATATTGTATCAATACTTTTAGATGGCGCTCGGGCTATGCTTAGAGAGAACATTTATATTTCTCATTTCTCAATTGGATTTGATTTTGAAGATGAGACAGTTGCACCCATACATATAATTATATAATTATAAATTATTAAAATTATGTATATATTTTGAGGGTGAGAGCATCGTGTGCCACATAATTTGCACTAGTAGGGTGTGCAAAGAGCTCTCTTTTGAGAGTTTCCCCAAAAAACCCAAGTCGACACCATCATCCATGATGAAGGGAAAACAAGTGGTGCTTATCAACACGTTTGGATTCGTTCAGCAGATTTGACAGCTTTGTGACGTCTCAGTAAAATGGGTCGTTAGGAGTCCATATCAGGTCGTGTCTTTATTGTTTCTTGAATTCTTTATCGAGTCTTGCATAGTCTTGTCGAGTCTTTGTTCTTTCTTGATCGATCTTGTACTGATCTTGGTCGAATCTTGGAAATCTCGCATTGTTCTTGCTGCGTTCTTTGAGTCTTTATTCATTCTTGCTTCCGTTCTTGAGTTTCTTGTTTGATTGTCGAAGATCGGGCCACCCTGCGGCTAACCCCGTATTAAATTGGTATCAGAGCTTTGGTTTCCGACATCAAGATTGAGTCTTTTTCTTTTCCTAAACACAAAAACACAAAAATAGACCTAAACACAAAGCCTAGCCGAGACCAGTGGAGTCGACCACGAAGTGCACAACCCTTGTTGTGTGCCTTAGCAGCCGACGGCATCCTAGTTCTGTCCCCATAGATCTCTCTTGGCCGACTCTACCACCACACAAAAAACACAATATTTTTTTTCTCCCAAAGACAGTCCCATAGCGTCGTCAAGTTGCATCCGCCACCACCATCTGTTCGCCTACACCACCACAAATTGCATCTCATTGCACAAATAACATCCCGGATTCGAGGACGAATCCTTTTCAAGAAAGGGAGAATGATGAAGGGAAAACAAGTGGTGCTTATCAACACGTTTGGATTCGTTCAGCAGATTTGACAGCTTTGCGACGTCTCAGTAAAATGGGTCGTTAGGAGTCCATATCAGGTCGTGTCTTTATTGTTTCTTGAATTCTTTATCGAGTCTTGCATAGTCTTGTCGAGTCTTTGTTCTTTCTTGATCGATCTTGTACTGATCTTGGTCGAATCTTGGAAATCTCGCATTGTTCTTGCTGCGTTCTTTGAGTCTTTATTCATTCTTGCTTCCGTTCTTGAGTTTTTTGTTTGATTGTCGAAGATCGGGCCATGTATGCTAATTTAAAGAAGTGTGAATTATGTAATGAACAAGTGTCTTTTCTTGGTTTTGTAGTGAGTTCGAATGGACTGCGTGTCGATGAGGCTAAGATCAAAGCGATCCAAGAGTGGCCAACACCCACCAACATCGGCCATGTGCGCAGCTTCCAAGGATTGGCGAGTTTCTATCGTCGCTTTGTACGTGATTTCAGCACCATCTCAGCACCTCTAACCGAGCTTACAAAGAAGAGAAGTGAGTTCACATGGGGAGCAGCTCAGGAGGAGGCGTTTAACATGCTTAAGGACAAGCTCACTCATGCACCTTTACTCGCATTGCCGGACTTCTCCCAGCCCTTTGAGGTCGAGTGTGATGCTAGCGGAGTTGGAATTGGTGGAGTCCTTATGCAAGGAGGTAAACCTATAGCCTTCTTTTCTGAGAAACTTAAGGGTGCTTGTCTTAAATACTCTACCTATGATAAGGAATTATATGCTTTGTTTAGAGTACTTAAGACATGGTCTCACTATCTATGGCCTAGCGAGTTTATTCTTAGGACTGATCATGAATCTTTAAAACATTTTAAAAGCCAAGATAAACTTGATAGGAGACATGGAAGATGGATGGAATTCATTGAAACATTTCCTTATGTGATTAAATATAAGAAAGGCAAAGACAATGTGGTTGCGGATGCATTATCTAGGAGACATGCTCTAATAGCTGATTTCGATTCTCATGCTTTAGCTAGAAGACATGCACTTTTAACCACTTTGGATTCTAGAGTCTTAGGCTTTGTTTACATAAAGGAATTGTATGAATCTGATTTGGATTTTGATGATATCTTTCGAAAATGCTTAGATAAGGGTCCTAATGACAGCTTTTATATATATGAAGGATTCTTATTTCGAAAAGATCAAGTGTGTATTCCTAGATGTTCTTTGAGGTTACTACTTGTTAGTGAAGCACATAGTGGTGGTCTAATGGGACATTTTGGAAGGGATAAGACTTATAACACACTGAAATCACACTTCTATTGGCCACATATGCTTAGGGATGTAGAACATTGCCTTAAGAGATGCATAGATTGCATTAAAGCCAAAGCTAAGCTTATGCCCCATGGCCTTTATACACCACTACCAACCCCATCAGCCCCTTGGGAAGACATATCCATGGATTTCATAGTTGGGTTGCCTAGAACTAAGAAGGGGAGAGATTCTATATTTGTGGTAGTGGATAGGTTCTCTAAAATGGCTCATTTTATTGCATGCCACAAAACTGATGATGCTACCAATGTTGCTAATCTATTCTTTAGAGAAGTAGTTAGGTTGCATGGTGTGCCTAAAACTATTGTTAGTGATAGGGATGTGAAATTCTTAAGTCATTTTTGGCGAACTTTATGGAATAAATTGGGAACTAGATTGCTATTCTCTACTTCTAGTCACCCCCAAACTGATGGCCAAACTGAGGTGACTAATAGAACCCTTGCTACTGTCCTAAGAGCCATTATTAGGAAGAATTTGAAACTTTGGGAAGAAGCCTTACCTCATGTGGAATTTGCTTATAATAGAACCATGCATTTGGCTACTAAAATCAGTCCATTTGAATGTGTGTTTGGTGTTAATCCACTAACCCCTTTTGATCTTACTCCATATCCTATGAGAGACAGAGAATCATTTGAGGCAGGTAAGCATGTCGAGTTCATTAAGGAGCTGCATGAACGGACTCGAGAGAAGCTGAAGCTAAAGGCTGAATACAATGCTAACAAGGCCAACAAGGGACGTCGCTTGGTCACATTTCAGCCTGGAGATCTTGTATGAGTGCACTTAAGGAAGGAGCGGTTTCCAGAAGCCTGGAAGAACAAGCTGTCGCCTCGTGGTGATGGACCATTTCGGATCAAGAAGAGAGTGGGCGACAATGCCTACCAATTGGAGCTTCCTGGAGACATGGGCGTAAGCGCTACATTCAACGTCGCCGATCTAATCCCTTACTTCGTTGTGGATGAAGACTTGGATTCGTGGTCGAATCCTTTTCAAGAAGGGGAGGTTGATGCGGGACCATCTTCTACAGCTCCAGACACACCCGTCATACTTGGAGAAGGGCCAATGACTCGAGCTCGTGCTAAGAAGCTTCAGAGAGACTCATTCAACTTTGTGGGTCATGCTTTGTTCTCGAGCAAGGTTCAACTCCCCGAGCCTACATTGAAGACATATATGTGCATTGGAATGCATAATGAGGCCGAGCCACCTTGAATAAAGCTTGGGCCGAATTTATTAAGTGTTTATAGCTTATTTTCAGTCTAAGACTTCTATTGGGCTGAATTGGGCTTTTTTAGTCATTCTTTTTAGAGACCTTCTTTATTTTTGTTCTTAGATTTATTTTAAAGCCCATTAGTAATTAAATCTAGCTAGTCTATCTACTATGGCCGACCAGAACAACCCTTCTAAGGCCTATATATTTCTATTTCAGCTTTGTAATTCAATTGGAACTTTTATGAACATAACTCTCTCATATTGAGTGTAAACACATCGAGTGTTTGTTGATTCAACTAGAGCAGTGCTCGTTGGTCATTGATTGATAATCTCAGCTTGGTTTGCTTTGCCGTTCATCAACTTCGCAAGACTTGGTGAATCTAGTATCCACAAGCCCCCTTCTGGTGCTTCAAGTTGTCCGCTTGATTGTGTCGGATTGTAGAGGCGGGTTATATAGTCATTGGTATTGGTTCCTACCCTCTGAGGAGGCCTGGGGTCTTTATCTTGTTCTATATAGATCGACTCGGTCCTTATCGGTCGTGTCTTTATATCAATTTCGAGTCTTTATCAGTTCTTGCATCGAGTCTTGTTCTTTCTTTATTGTCGACATTGAGTTCTTGCTGTTCTTGATGTTTCTTGTTGAGTCTTGAACGAATCTTGAGCTTTCTTGAATCGTTTCTTTGAGTCCAGCTGCTGCGTTCTTGCTTTCTTGTTTGTTTCTTTGAGTTCTTGCTTGATTGTCGAAGATCGGACCATCCCACGGCTAACCCCGTATCAATCCACTACAAAAAAAAAACAAATTAGCCACGCATGGTAGCAACGGCACAAATTTGTCGTGGCCATTGGGTCGGTTTTTACCACTGTGTAGCAACGGCAATGATACTTCCGTGGCTAAGTGTCTCTTTTTTATTTTTGTGAAAATTCAAAAATGAAAAAAGAAAACAACTCAAGCCCAGTTATAACCCTAAATCCCCATTCTCTCTCCACATATCTGATCTGCGCCTCTCACCTCTTTCTCCCATCTCTGTTTCAAGATCTGGTCCGAACGACCTTCACCGCAGAGGGGAGCCGTCGACTTGCCCCTCCTCCGGTTACACCAGATCTCCACGACATCAGTCCTCCGGTTAGGGTTCTCTTTGTTTCTCTCTTTCTAGAGTAACTTATAACCCTAAATCCCCTTCTCTCTCCATCGATCTACTGCGCTTATCTCTTTCTCCCATCTATCTCTTCATAGATCTGGTCTCGATGAAAATCACTGCAAAGGAGAGCCCCGATGAGTGTTGATTTGGACCGTCGATTTTCGTTGTCACGGCTCACGAAGGACAAAGAACGCCAAGCAGTACTTGAAAGGTTGGAGCGTTTCTTCCTTTTGAGTTACAAATCAAGCTTAGAACCCTAGCTGTAGCCACCCATAATGATAGGATCTCCTCATCCTTTGTCTTTCAAAAACCTTTTTTTTTGCAGATCCGGTTTATATTGTTGCAGAACAGGCAAGGGAAGATCCGACTTGCCAAGTACTACATCCCTCTTGAGGATTCCAAAACTCACAGGTCAAAATTTGAGGTTTTCCTACTCTATTGACCTAGAATCGTGCCTAAATTTCGTGATTTCTAACCTAAAACCTTCAATTGATACTAAGTCTTTAACCCTACAAATTGTTCGAATTTGTGGTTTTATGTTTGAGTGAGTGCTTCAGTTGATCGAATCTATGTGCTGTTTTGGTTAATTAATTGTTTGTTTATATTGTTTTGTTACCAGATCCCTCATTTCCACCTTGATTCATGAAAACAGGGATGTTTCAGCAGTGAAGCAATCAGAACTCATCATCTTGATGGAATAAGTTCAAAGATCTCAATGTCTGTTGATTAGCCTGGAGAGGGAAGCTGAATATCGTAAGTTTCTCTTATACTTGGACAATTCAAGTAAAAGCATGCCTTGTCTTACGGATTCACTTGTATATATAGACTTCAGAGTTTGATAAGTATAGACTTCAAAGTTTGATAATATCATTATCATTCTCAACTTACAGATTCACTTGTATATATAACAAGTGAAACACCTAAAGATGACTCCATTACCTAATCTATAATCTATTACTTCATTATTCCTTACAGGGTCTCATGTACAAAAAGGGGGAAATGCTATAGATTGTCTTTTCTGTTCCCTCCCTAGCTTTCTCGGGAGCAGAGAGCAAAATTTGCATCTAAAAATTATTTCCTCTAGACATGTAAGATTTAGTTTGAATGGATAAATAATTTATACTATGGTCATAATACCTTCCACTTGTCGTGAATGAAAATCAATTAAACTTTGGGAAGCTAAATATTTTAGTAAGCATATAGCATGGGAGATCTTTCTCTTTACTAAAAACTGCAATTATAATATTTAGTTTGCATCCTCCTTGGAAACGAATTTTATATGCTCTTATCATGAGTTATCATATTTGATTGTCTGGTTGAAGTTATACTTGAGTTTTCAATATTGCTATTGAAAATTCTTTTTTGACAAGGGAAAAAAATATTTTACATCTTGATAAAAACATTGGTTATATTCTGAAGTCCCCTTTATGGACTAACGAGATCAAAACATTTTATTGTAATTTGAGTATTATATTGGACATACTATAATTTATGGAGTGTGTGCCAAAAGTTAAAGCCTCCTTATGTTTCGAAATATAGTGTGAGATTTAAGAGGATTTTAGAGTGACTTGATTTCTTTTATTTTATGTAAGATGGTATTGTTTCCGGCTAATATAATTCTGCTGATAACTTTTAGTTTTCTGTTTGCTTTTGGCTGATTTGTAGTGCCTTTTTAAGGTGACAGTACGCAATTGTGCTCAAAGTTAGAAATAAACAAGATGAGAAGAAAATGGCCAACTAAATTAGTCACTAGTAAGTTTTCAAAAATTAAATGCTATGAGCATGTATATGGAATTTTATCTATTTTGGACCAGTGGATATATCATAAACAAAATGTATAATTAAATGCTATGAGCATGTAGGGGATTCTCCCTGTAGTCTTAATTCACAAGGTTCCATCGTTTTATTATTATTATTATTATCATTGATGTCCTTTTGTTTCATGACTTGGTTGATCAATCAAAAGAATAATCAAATGTATAATTACATGGACAATCACCTTTCTCAACATGCTCCCTAGTCAACACGGGTAAAAAGAATTAATGTCCTTTTGTCATAATGTAGAAGAACTACAAGCACACCTCAGGATGATATTAGTGTGCTATGTGAGATCGCTCAACAGCTAGAAGAGAACCTCAAAACCCACATAGAGAAGAGAAATCAGGACTTGAGAGTTGAAGGGATTACGATTTGCAGGTGCAATGACGGGATAAGCTCGCATTCACAAGCAAAGGTCAGTCAAAATCCAACTAGTTCGTTTGTTGTTATGCCTTGATGAAGCACCAAATAGATAACTAGTTCGTTCATTTGTGTGCCATAACCTTTTAGTGAGCAAAGAAATCGAGAATAAGACTTCTAGCATTCTAAATATACATGCAGTTCAGATTGTTTACTCTGAAAGGAATTAGGAGTTATATAGACTTTGTTGTTTTATTTTTACCTTAAATTGTTTACTTTGAATTTGTGAAAATATATCCGGAGCAAAAAAGTTTTATTTTTACCTTGAATTGTTTACTAAGTTTACAGGGTGAATTTTGATTGATTTGTTTATTGTGTTGATTTTCTCTCACTTAACATGCGTTGTTTTGAGTGATTTCCTCTTAATTTTAGATGCTGGATTTTGACCATTTTTTGTTATAGTGTTTGGTATAGACTTATTTGCCATTAACTTTGTTTTTAGTGATTTCCTCTTAATTTTAGATGCTGGATTTTGACTGTTTTGTTTAATTTCAACCATTAAACTTTTGAGGTTGGAATTGAAATGGGTTTATCTGTTTTGTCTGTGGTTTGATCTGTTTTGCTTCAGTCCTTAAATGTTAGGATAGTGACCCATTAAAAATAATTTTTCGTATTTCTTTAACATTTAGATAGAAAGAAAAGAAATAACTTAGAGAATGAAATGGGTAGTTGGATTGTGTATGTTTATTTTTGTATAAGAATGTCATTAATTTTCTTAGCCTAGTTCGAATTCCATTGGAATCGTTGCTATTTCTCGTGGTTCTACTCGAGTTGCAGTGTGAGCATGTGGAGACTTCGAACCCACAAAGGTGCACGAGTTAGTACCTTGTATATTGTAGTGCAGATTTTTATCCTCAAGGACAAGCTATGGTGTTTTTTTCTTTCTAGAAGTGTAAATTTTGGAGTTTTATGTAAACTATGTAAGTTTTGGTGGAGACTTTGTATGATTATATTGATGTAAATATGTATATTTGATTTTAGAAAGGTTAAAATTGGAGTTTTATAGCCAGTGCCGGAATTATCTCAGTATTATATATTTTTTTTAAATATGAGACTTTTTAGCCCGGGTTTGAAGAATCCGGGCTAAAAAGCAGCGTTTTTTTTTAATCTACCCGAAACAAGTTAGCAACGGTAGCTTGCCGTGGCTAGCTGCTAGCCACGGCTATAGCCGTTGCTAGACTCTTTTGCCACCGAAGGTTTCGCCACGGCTTGTTTGCCGTGGCTATAGCCGTTGCTACTACCCTTTTGCCACAGCAAATGATCCTTCAGCCACGGTAAATAGCCGTTGCTAAAATCTTTTTTTTTTGTAGTGATCCTCCATCTCCGGCTAGGATGAACAACCACTCTGACTAATCGTCGACTAATCTCTAGCCAAATCTCTCTTCGAAGAGCCTAAATCTATCTTCGGAGAGTTCAAATCTCTCTTAGGAAAGCCCCAACTCCTCTCCTCGGAGAGTGTTCAGTCCATTAGGTTGCTCTGCCCATCCTCGGGCTACTCTTACTCGACGCCGGTAACTCCGATCACCCTCGTTTTCGGAGTCTTCCAACCCCTCTCGCAGGCCTCCTTCCTCCTGGGTCGGATTTCATCGTTGGTTGACTCATCAACCTCCTTTTCTTGATTTCCTTGGATCCGGGTGGGTTTGTCGATGGTCCTTCCATTTTGTGAATTTGTTTTGGGGTTTTCACCTGTTGTCGTCCTCTAGCCTTGTCGACTTGGTCCGATTGTCCTCCTCGGCAATCCATGGGCGGTGGGGTCTGGGTTTGGGGGTTTGTGCGCCCTATTCGGGTCCCCTCCTCGTTCTCTTCCATTGTCTTCCGTGGTCTATCGACCCCATCCTCCGAGCTTCTGAATAGTCGTTTCCTTCGACCTCGATGGTTGTCACCATCATCCTCCAGTTGTATGGCCTCCGTGCTCTTTGCCGGTGGATGTATGCTCTTTGGCGTTGGAGGATCCTCACCTGTGGACCCCTTCCTTGGCCCGTTTCATATCCTTTGGGCCCAGGGCTAATCCTTGGGCTCAAAGTTGGCCCAAAGAATTAAGAAATAAATAAAAATAAAAATTATAATAAATAATATTATAATAAATAATAATAAATAATTTCTTGTTGGGTTCACTAGTTCCCGTTAGGGTTTCTGGTGCGTTCGGTTCAGGCGGAGTGGGGCTTTACGTGTGGCGTGTCTGAACTTTCTTTTCCGTTTGATGGGGTTATAGCCGTTCGGCGTCGGGACAGGTTGGGGTCGTGGTAGTGTGTATCGAGGCGTCTCTTTTCCCCGGAAGGCTGCTTCCTTGGAGGTTCGTCTTCACTGTCCACAGGTGACTCCTAATGTACCGTCAGCCTGCGATGCTGCTTCTGGGTAATGGTTGACTTCTTTCATCGTCTACGTCCCCATCTCGTTCAGTTTAGTTGTGTTTAGTTTCACCTTGTAGGGTGTTTTTTCCTGTAATTTGCATCATCGTTGTATTTTTGTTTGTTTATGACGGTTATTCATCTGTCGACTTGTCGGCCTTTGAGGATTAGGTATGTCTGACCTTGAATTTTTACCTAATAAAAAAAAGGGTGAGAGCATATAGGTTTGACAATAGTTAGCATTTAGCAGTAGTATGACACTCGTAATATAGGTATAAATTGTAGAACTTGTGTAATCGACAAGTTTGGGCTTCACCCTTTGCCCAAGCCGCTGGGCTACTAGGCCAATGGGACACCTTATATCCCACATCGGAAATTCATGAATCTCAATGTGGGTATAAAAGTGGGAGCCCCACTACCTCTAATGGCTAGCTCTGAACTTTATAATTGCTTTATATCCGTGAAACAGTGTTTAATTATTTATTAGTAAATAGCTCGGGGCTTACACATACGGGGTATTTGGAACGAGGTATTTGAACTGGGATGGGTCATGTAACCCGAAGCTAATTCTTAAATAGCCGTCCGGGCTATTATAAATACGTAAGCACACGGATTTATTAGATCTGGGGTATTTGTTAGGCATTGAGTTAAGTTCCAAAAACATAATAGCTCGGGCATGTCGTTATAGTCTGAGTCATATACTTATTTTCTTGTTTTTTTTTTAAAGTACATCATGTTAATTTTTTCCCACATTAGAGACAGGAAAATTGTCATCTGGGCTATTATATAGTGGATTAAAGTGTCATTTTTCTACTAGTGGTTGGACCGATGGGAAAGGATAAAATCTGACAATGATGGTAACAGAGAAAAAGCTATGATGGATGCAGTTGACAAGCGACCAATCCTGGGATTTCTATTTTACAATGACAAGACTTCAGACAATTTCCTCTTGATCTGCAGTCAAATGCTCTACCACTGAGCTATGGACCCATGTTGTTGAGACAATTTCCTCGATTATGAAGGCTGGGTAATTCTTAAATAATTTTCATTTTATTTATATTTTATTTTTCATTATAATTTTATTTTATTATGGTTTGATTTATATTAATGTAGGACATATTATGTGATCACACTGGTGGAGAGATTAGTCACGCGATAGCTATCATGGGAAACGGAAGAGGGCGCAAAGTAGATTATTGGATTATTCTGAAATTGTGGGGAACTAGATGGGGAAACAAAGGCTATATGAGGATTCAGAGAGGGATAGGACAACTTGAACCTTATCTCCCTATCCCCATGGATCAAAATGGATATACCGATTGAAGCAAGATCGAATATGTGTTGTTCTCTGGTGCAATCTGCTCCGGATTTTTTATACGTCAATTAATGATGAACCAATATATTTAAGTCACGTCATACAACGATTCAATCTATTTACCTACGTGTCATCCTTTGTGTTCACCTTAATTGATGATTAAATATTCACCATCATTTTTTAATAAAACCTATCATTTTTGTTTATCGCAATTAAAATTATTTTACTTTAATTATTTTCAACGATTTTTTAATACTTCATATCTTAGTTAAGATTGTTACCAATATAATCAATTTAAAAGATAACCCAGGATGCAAGAACCATATCTTCTTAATAACCCAATAAAATACTAGCTCCTCGTGAAAAACCTAAATCCCACTAAGAGAACGTGCTCTCTCTCACACGCGCCCCCTCACCTCTATCCCCAAACCAAAGCGACAAAGAAAATCTAGAAAAAACTCCCAAATCGATTGCTCTACAAAGCTTAATCCAATCCCATGTTCAATCATTGATTCGATCTGTCAAATTAAAGAGCTTCTGGCACTGGATCTGGCCTAACAGATGGATCCCGATGGGGGTGAAGGGGTGCCTGCTTTCTCTGATAGGGTTTCAACAACACGGTTTAATCAAATCGGCTATATGGTCTCTTCTCGCTGCAACGGTCGCTACTTTCAGCGGGTTTTCCTCTGGTTTATCCTCCTCTGTGTTGTACGGAGGATTTGACGAAGGCTGCTTCTCGGATGTCCTGTTTTGGGAAGTTGTCGTTCGTAATCGGCTTCACCTTCTTTTCTTCCCCAGTTCGCTGAGATGCTGGGAGACATACCCCTCTAATCACATGTATGCTCACCCAACTCACTCCTACTCTTCTTCTCCTCTCATATCCCTTCTACTTTTTGAGTTTGCAGCCTAGATCTTCTTCGACCCCTATGAATTAGCTTTTATGGCTAATAACCCATCTAAACTCAAAGGGAAGGGGATTCTCTCTGAGAATCCACCGACACCAAAAAAACCCAATTAGGAAGCCCTCGGGTGAACCTCAATCTAAACCCAATCCCTCCAAGTCGACCAAAATCGACAAGGGCAAAGGGCAAATCAACCTTAACATATTCTACAACGAACTCCAAAAATTCAGCACACTCTATGCACTCTGGATTTTCATTTGTATTTTGAAACTCAAATTAATCTGTACTGTCTGCCTTTTAAATCATGAACGAGATCAATACCAGATACCAATGTACAATTTCCTTTTGTTGTTGTATGATCTACCAGTCTGTCTTCTCCTACTATTATGGCCAATACTTTTACATTCTTTACACACATACTCAACTGGATACTCCTTCCAACTAACCCATCCACTAGAACTTTACTACATTCATTATGCACTTTGGATTATCCTTTGTATTTTGACTCTCAAACTGACATGTACTATGTGCTATTTGAATCATGTAAAACATAGTTATAAGATAAGTGATTTATCTACATATAACCCTCTTCTCACCATAACTCAGCTTGGCCAATGCATTTATCGGTTTTACACACATACTTAACTGTATACCCATATCAGTATCACTATAATTCAGTTAGAAGCATTCCTAACACTGCTCAAGGGGCTTTGCCCCTTGAGGAATGAGGAATGACTTTACTTATCTATGACACAGAAATACTCATTTATACACTCACCTAGCTGGTGGTTTGGACCCAATACTAGAATTCTTCCAATCACAACAACTGTTTGATGCTACTGCTTGATACCAACCCAACAGAATCTTCAAGTTGGCGCCACTACTTTGATCTCCTGCAGCGGCCACACGGTTCGTGTCCATGCTTCAATCGTCTATGGCTGGGTGCTTCAGTTCACTGGGGTTGGGCTTCATTTTACTGGGTTCCAAGGAATTTGTTCTCATCATGGCTTTTGCTAGTTCTTGGACCTGCTGGGTCTTCGCTTTGGCAGGTATGTCTACACAACCCCTCTCTTTCTCTCCAAAATCCAGAAGCTATATGAAATCTGCTCATTTAATCCTTCCTTGTGTTTGCTTGATTCCTATTTAAACTTTTACAATGTTCAATCAAATGCTCCTCTTCCTACCATCCTCCATTCTCGCCTTGTACTTAAAAAAAAACGGCTTGCTTTTACTGCCTTGATTTACTGTAAGTCTCACTGTTTTGCCTTAATGGCTACCAACCAAAATACTAAAGGGAAGGGGATCCTCAATGAGGTTCCACTGACACCCATCGAAAAACAACACAACGGGAAACCTTCGGGTGACACCCAAAAACCCAATACCCCATCAAAAACACTGAAATTGACAAGGGAATGGCAAAGCTATGGTTTCTTGGTGGCTTTTGGTTCTGCTTGAAATATGCCACTGATTCACCTTGCACTGATCATGATATATGGCCTTCAATGCCTATTAAGTGCTACCTTTGCTACTATAATATTATGAAATTAGGTTTTATGACACTCCTATAAGCTCCTTACTTGGTGATTGTAACAAAGCATTCTGATTTCTCTGGCTTGTACGGCTTCAATCTTCACTGTGTTGCTTTAATGACAAACAAACAACCTAACAAAGGGAAGCTTTCGGGGGACACCCATAAAAAATACACTGCCTCCAAGTCACTCAAGGGTGATATGGATAAAGGGAAACTTGATCTTGATTCACTCTTTACCCAATTGCAACAGTTTCAACCCAAACATCGCTTTACTATTGATGCCATCCTTGTTGGGAGGGCATTTGGTACCCCTATCGACTTTAAAAAGCTTGAAACTAAGCTTAATACATGTTATGGCTGTTTGGCAGCTTTTCTTATTACAAAATATGCTATTGTCAATTTATCTGTTCACTTAACTTGGACAAATGCTTTTGCATGTAATCCATCTAACTCAATGAGCTTGAATATTCAACGGTTGTTTATACACTGATTTCTCCTTTTCAAAACATATTTATGTTATATTACTCCACACACCAGATTCTTATCACTTTAAATGCCTTACTGCTCTCACATTATCATGTTATGTGTGTAAGAGCAAGCACTAACTATGTTCGAGAGAGGTTCTCTCTCTCGAGCAAAATATACATTCACACACTGTGCAGATTCAGCTTCCAAAGCAAATTAAATCTGAAGGAACTAATGGACAAGTATCAATGCGATCAGCACTTGGATATCAAGCTCCCATACCCGGATTGCCAGCTTCTAGGCACAATGAGGATCTTCACCTATACCAAGGAGATAAAACACATACAAGGTACACGAGCTTCCATCAAATATTCATTAAGACAAGCACATGTAAGAGAAAACAATTCACTCTTATACTCATGTTGAGAGAAATACATTATCCCTATATGGTCTTGATTCTAATTTGGTTAATCATGGACTATATGAACTTAATAACATATTTTTTTTGTAATTATCCTGATTTGATAGGATTTGTCACCTCTAATGTGCTGCTGCACTCTACTATCAGAATGTATAAGCTCCCAAGATTATCAAATTCCACTTGGTGGCCCTTAGGGGTTTGCTTATTTCCCCCCCTAGATTATACTTTTCCCCTAAATAGATTTTCTCAACAGTTTATCAATAGGTTTCATAGCTCAAACTTGGGTGGGGCTTGTTCTTTTATGAGCAACCCCACATCCCAACCCAAAGCTAAAGGGAAGCCAATAGGTGACACCCGATCTCCTCAAAACCCAACAGGGAAGCCTACGGGCAACACCCACGTGAATCAAAACCAAAATGAGAAGGCAACACCCAATCACATGTGGAATCCATGACATTAGTTGACCAAATCATTAGAGCATGCAACCTAAATGAACTATACTACAACAGTTGGAATTGTAATGCACATATTCATGCCATCATTTGTCACATTCCATTTTATTCGTCTATTGCATTTCATTTACGGGCCAGCTACACTAAACTTTACGTACCAAGAGCTATATTCATATCTGATCATTACATGCCCATTAAAATTCCTATTTTTATGAATCTTTGGGCACTAAAACATACCCTCACCTTGTATCCCATGGTGATACATGGGTTACTAGGTCAAATCCTCACAAATCTTCCCACTGGCTGCCAAGAGCCCAAGCCGCCCACCAAACTCCTATAGAAATTATTATTAGTGACTTTCCTATAGATAATCTAAATGAAATCATCAATACTACAATCAAAATCAGATCTTATAAAGATTCAAATTGCATTCATAATTTTGCACTTACTATCTCAAAAACCACATACAACCCCATTCTTAATTGCCCAAACAAGTAAAACCAGATCTATCAAAATAGGACTTACCCAGTCTTATACAAACACATCAAATGAAGATAAGTTATTGGAATATTAGAGGTCTTTGTAAAAGAAACATATGGACCCAGATAGAAGCAACTTGCAGAACTGAACACATCAAGATTCTAATGTTAACTGAAACAAAACTTCAACAACCTCCCATAGACAATTACTGGAGAAAATCGGGTTTTGATAAAATGCACTTCTGTCCTTCAAACGGACTTTCTGGTGGGCTTTGCCTACTTTGGAAAGAATAGCAGCTACAAAACGAAACCTTTAGAGTGATAAATTCGGATGGCAGAACAATAAAAGCCACATACCAAAACCATACACTAAACATTGAAATCACAATCTTTTTTGTTTATGCCCCGACTACTGAAGGCGAAAAACAAGAATTTTGGAACTCCTTGTCAGCTCAAGTGAGAAATACAATAGGCCATGTAATTATAATTGGACATTTAAACGAAATCCTAGAACAAAGCGACAAATTGGGAGGGAACCAACCGACCATTGGGAGATTTATGCGAATCAAGGACTTGATCACAAGTCATAACCTCGTTGACGCTCCGACTACTGGAAACAAATTTACTTGGAGGAAGAGGCATCAAAGAAATGATAATATTTTCGAAAAACTGGATCGAGCACTGGTCAGCTATAGTCTATTACAATACTTCTCGATCCTAAGTACAAAAAACCATGCGTTTATCAAATCAGACCATGCCCAAATAACACTTGACCTAATGGACAACCAGAAACCTAAGCTTCAACCTTTCAAATTTGAATTAGCCTGGACCACGTGACCAGATTTTGAATCCCTAGTCCGTGGTGCCTGGCGAGTTGATCCTCCAGGTTCTCACATGTTTAAACTGACCAAAGAAACTTCAGGAAGTCAAAAGGAAAAGTAAAGTCTGGAGCAAAGTAACATTTGGAAACATATTTCGACAAATAAACTTAGTAGAGCAAGAGCTACAAGATCTGCATATCCGACTTTGTAATTCTTACAATCACACATTAGATACCAAGATAAGAAGGTTATCTCTTAAACATGCGGCACTATTGAACTATCAACAAAAATATTGGGGACAAAGAGCGAAACGGACTCATATCAAGTCAGTAGATGCAAACACAAAATATTTTCACAGAATAGCTACGGGAAGAAGGAACAGAAACATTATTAAAAATATCCAAACCACGGCAGGCCTCCGTCTTACAAATGAAAAAGATATTCGTGAAGTCATTAAAAATGATTTCATTGGCAGATTCACACAAGAACAAAGACAACGAACACCCAGTAATATACTTAATCTCATAACAAATGAAGCAACAAGTGAGGACAATGAATGGCTGACAAGGTCAATCTCAAACTCTGAAATCAAGAACGTTGTGTTTAGTTTAGCAAACGATAAATCTCATGGCCCGGATGGGTTTCCGACCGGATTCTATAAAAAATACTGGCATATAATCGAACCATTTGTGATCAAGGCGGTTAAAAGCTTCTTTCTTAGTGGGAGAATATTGAAACAAACAAACCATACCTTAATTGCATTAATACCAAAATGTGATAACCCTACAAAAACGTCACAATATAGGCCCATTAGCCTATGTTCAACAACCTATAAAATCATATCAAAAATTCTGGCGGCTCGACTGAAGAAAATTATACCGAAAATCATCAACCCCCTACAAAGCGCCTTCTCTTCGGGCCGAGCCATACAAGACAACATCCTCATAGCAAATGAAATTTCTCATTCCTTCTCTAAGAAAAAAGGGAAATTAGGATGGATGACAGTTAAATTAGATATGGAAAAAGCCTTTGACCTTGTAGACTGGGAATTCCTACTAACAGTAATGACTAAATTTGGGTTTTCTGATCACTTTGCCGGGTGGATTAAAGAGTGTATAACCACGGTTACCTACTCGGTGTTGGTCAACAACGAACCAACTAACCTATTCACAACCCAAAGGGGTCTCCGGCAGGGTGATCCACTATCACCATACCTATTTTTGATACTATCAGAAATTCTTGCCAGGGGGCTCCAATCTGAATCCACTAAACCAAAAAGTCACCTGGGAATCAAGATGACAAAAAGCGGAACTAAGATTTCGTACTTAGCATTTGCAGATGATATTGTCATCTTCGCCTCCGCTACTAAAACAGCATGTGACCAAATTAATAAGATTCTCACGGAATTCTCTTCACTATCAGGACAGAAAGTTAACAGGAACAAATCGAATTTTCAAACCTCCCCTAATACCACTGCAGCCCAGAAAACTGCTATCCATAACGAACTTGAAATTCAGTACACATCAAACTTAGGAACCTACCTAGGCTATCCTATTATTAGTGGCCGCACCACAAAAGAGGACTTTAAAGAATTATTAAACACAACCAAGGCCCAATTGAATAAATGGAAGGCTAACTGTCTTTCACAGGCGGGTAGGTGTACACTAATCAAACCAACGCTTTAAGCTAAACCACTGCACCTAATGCAATGCTTCATGCTTCCTAAATCAGTACATGTGGAATTAGATAGGATTAACAGGAATTTTCTATGGAACAAAGGACCGTCACACAAACCGCTTATAAGCTAGTTTGAAATTTGTAAAACAAAGGAAAATGGGGGGTTGGGACTCCGAAAATCAGAAGACATGAATCAAGCATTACAGCTGAAGCTACTTTGGAAAATCCTTGCGGAGCCAAGTAACCCCTGGGTCTCCATAATAAACGAAAAATACCTAAAAGGACAAAGCATATTAAATTACCACAGAAAAAGCGGAGCATCTTGGCAATGGACACAATTAACCAAACTACTACATTATTAAAGGACGGAATCAAATGGTCTATAGGCGGTGGTGATTCCATCAATTTCTGGACGGATCACTGGTTCGGAGACACCCCCCTAATTAACACAATATCTGACCCCCAACAAATAGACATAAACACTAAGATCCAACATTTTTTTCACAGACACTAAGACTTGGGATGCAGGAAAGCTACGGGATGAAACTAAAGACATTACACCTAATGAAATAATTGATTCTATCCTCGCAATTCCGATATCCAAGCACATTCATATTGACAGACTGTACTGGAAATGGAGCCGCAATGGTTGGTTCTCTACTAGCTCAGCTATTGATATGTTCGATGCTGGGAAACAACATCATAGATCAAATATGAGCTGGATCTGGCACATGGACGCACCATCTAAAGTTAAAACGTTTATTTGGAAAATCACCAAAAATGGAGCGCCCACCTCGGCCAGACTTGCCTATCGTGGGTTTGGCATTCCGACTACTTGTCCACAATGTGACTCTCAATATGAAGACCTTACTCGCCTTCTATGGTCCTGCCCGGTTTCACAAAATGTCATCACTTGGATGCCCATCTCAATTTCTTGCTTTAAACACATCTTTTGCCCAAGAAACTCAAATTAACGACACCCTACATCAAATCAGAAAAAAAATAGGAATGGATCGTTTCACTAAGCTCGCCTTTACTTCGTGGAGCATATGGTACTTTCAAAACAAAGCACTTTTCGATAATGATAATCCAGACCCAAGAAGTATTTTATCCTTCGCAAAGGAACAAATCGTCATGTGGAGATCGACAAAAAATCAAGAGGAAGATGCGGAAGCCAATTGCACACCGAAACAACAACCAACAACAAGGACGGATCCAAAACGGAAAAAGGCTAAATGGGTTCCACCTAAACACGGGAACCACAAGCTAAATTTTGATGGGGCTATGGGATCAACTGGACATGGTTCCTATGGTTTTGTCATCATAAACTATAAAGGAGAACCAATATACTATGGAGTTGGGCCTTCTCCCTTCATCTCCGTCTCAGGCTCTGAAGGTTTAGGGCTTTGGAAGGGCTTGCAGGCTGCCCGTATACTAAACATAACAAGACTAGAGATCGAAGAAGATAATCTTACGATCATTAACAGTCTTAAAGGTATTGCTCAGGCAACATGTGACTCTGATATGATTGTCTCTGACAGTCTAGTCACGCTTGACTTCTTCAATTTCATAGAGATTCGTCATGTCTACCGGGAAGCTAACCGTGTTGCGGACCTTTTATCGCACCTAAACATTGACTTCCACAGCCATCTGGCACCTGACGACTTTAGGCTTCGTGATTTCATCCTTTCGGATGCTCTTGGCTACTAGGCCTATCCTTTCAACCAAATTCTTTTCGTTTCAAACAAAAAATAAAAAATACTAGCTCCTCGTGATTTAAAAAACATAAACAGTGCATTCATATTACTGTAACTTTAACTACGATATAAATTATTTATATATAATTTATGAATGAAATGATTTTAATCAAGAAATGGAATACTAGCTCCTCTAGATTTTCTTGATTGTGCTAAAAATAATAGGTTTTGTAACAAGTTAAGGTATGAAGATGAGAATTTACTATAAATATTTTGATGATAATATTTTATTTTTCAATAATTAATGAATTAATTAATAATAAAATCTTATCCTTAGATATAATGAACTCACATAGTCATTTAATGATTAAAGATAAAATAATTCAAGGTAAAATATTTATAAAATAACTACTTAAGATATGATATACACACATATGATGACACATGTATAAAACAGATGTGGTCATTGTTTGATGTGGCTTAAATATATTGAATCATCATTAATCATTATTGTTTATTCACAGATTTTATAACAAAATTTTGAATTTATTTTTTCTTGTGCTTCCTCTCATTGCTTTTTTTCTTCTATTTCTATTTATTTATTGATCATTATTGAAATTTTATATCTAAAAAAATCCAATATTTAATTTTTCTTTTATCATCTTAGCTACTTTTTAAAAATAATTTATTCATTTGAAAATCATTATTTAAATTTTTAATAGAAAAAATAATATTTAATTATTTTTATATATTATCAATATCTTATTTTAAGCACTTTAACCAAATTTAATGTTTGATATTTAAAATCTACTCCATCTGTTAATTCAAACTTGTCGTTTACTATCCATGCATGCTTTTTTAGAATGATAAAAACTATATAAAATATTAACATTTTTTTTACATTTGTTTTTATAAATCCATACTTAATTGTCATAAGTAAATTATTTTTAAAATTTGTTTAAACCGTTAATATTTTATATAGTTTTTAACACATAAACAAGTGTGCGTGAATAGTAAAACGTCAAGTTTTAATTCGCAGAGGGAGTATTAAATTTTCATTAATTTTTTTAAAGATTCAATAACTAATATTATTACTGTGATGAGTAGAATATATATTAACAATTTTAAATTAAATATTTTTTCAACTGATAAAAATTTATAAACTTTTTAATTTGGGTTGTATAAAATGTATTTTTTTCTATCATTAGTTTTGATTGATGGATGTGAGAAGTAAATCCGGAATTATGGTGAATAGTTTTATCAGCCAAAACAATTCTATATCTAAAAAAACACATATATTTATATTGTAACTAAAAAAATAGAATAATAAAAAGGAAAAATGACAAAAAAAAAAAAAAATATCGACCATAAACCAATATTAATAACAACTTTAAAAACTACAAAAAATAATACGAACTATCAGCCATGAACCAATATTAATACGAACTTTAAAAACTACCAAAAATATTACGAACTATTTCACATTGAACCAATTTTGATACGAAAAAAATTCCGATCAAATTTTCGGCCAAACGTTTGACGTGGTAGTCGAACGTTAAAAAATTTAATGACGTTGCATCACATCGTTAAACTATCAATGCATTTTTTGTAAAAAAAACACTGAATTTGAGTGCAAATTAGATTAATAAATTAACCTTATAATCCAGTTTATATTGATAATTAGCTTTTATTTTCAAACATTGCATAATATGATGTCACGTCATTAAATTTTTGAATATTTAGTTGACACGTTGAAAAATTAGCCGAAAAATCAACTGGAATTTTTTCCATAACGAAATTGTTTTAATGTGAAATAGTTTATATTATTTTTGATAGTTTTTAAAGTTCGTATTAATATTGGTTCATAATTGAACGTTTGTATTATTTTTTATCATTTCCCTAATAAAAATAATACTTTCATTTAGTTTATATTATTTCCAAATTCATAAAATAAAATAAATTTATCAACATATCGACTAATTAATTTATTCAATTTTTAAGGGCTTTTTTTCATTTTCTTTTCTAATAAAGAGTACTTATCTATCTACTACTATATGTCAAGATACAAGTTAGACAAACTGCACAAATAATAAAACATGGTATCAAATTATGAATCATAACCAATCTGAAAGTGTTTCTGTTTTGGGGGGTTTTGGGTTTTTATGAAATGGCAAATCATGGTAGAACTTACAAGAGAGAGGGATGAAGTGAAGCATCAGTAAATGCTCGTAGATAGCAAGGTTGTTAGCAAGGAAAAGTGACAGTATACTGCATTATATATGGTCAATAGTCAAGACCATCCAAGGAGAGGGAGAGGGAGAGAGAGAGAGAGAGAGAGAGAGAGAGAGAGAGAGAGAGAGAGAGAGAGAGAGAGAGAGGCATAATTGCATAAAGATGTGTCAAATCAAATCAAACATGCATTTGTCATAAAGGCAAGCTCATGCTTGCTCTGAAAGAGGACCACACCAGGATCTTAACATGACAAGCCATCCCACAACTTACCCTGTAAATAAATAGTCACACTGACTACTGTAGCCATTAAAACAAGTTACAAGATCAAATCTAATGACATCATAGATTAACTGAAAATAGACCTATGATGCTGAATATAGCAGCAAATGCAAAATGAGAGTGCAAATGTTGGGATTGAGAGCTGACCATCAGTTGTTGCCCACACACACTAACATCTCCAAGTTTGAGATCATTGTTGGCCTGTTTTGGGTCCAAGCAAAGACCATGGTTCCCACTGAGGTCCAGGTTACTCTGCAGCCTCTTTAAGAAGGTTCCATTGAAAGGGACCACACCTTCCAGCAAGTTCCTGCTGAGGTTCAAGTGGTAGATATGAGAGAGTGAGCTTAACCCAGGTGGGATTTCACCTGTAAGCCTGTTGTTCTCAAGAGACAATGTGGTGAGGTTAATGAGGTTGCAGAAGCTCGCCGGGATCATCCCCGAGTAGCCGGAGTTGGCCAGGTGTAGCTCCTGGAGCTTGATCAGCATCCCCAACTCCTCTGGCAAGTTGATGAACATTGGGTTGTCATCCATTAGAAAGTACTGTAAGTTGATCAGCTGGGTTAAGCCAGTTGGGAACTTGCCTCTGAGTTGGTTGTAGCTGAGGGCAAGGAAGGCTAATGAGGTGAGCTTATCAACGGTGGATGGGATCACACCCACAAGCTTGTTTGAGCTCAAATCAAGCTTCTGAAGGAGATGTAATTGGCCAATTGTGGTAGGGATTGTACCCTTCAAGGAATTGTAGCTCAAGTCAAGTCCCACAAGGCTCCTAAGATTGCCCACCTGGACTGGAATTGAGCCTGTCAGCATGTTGTAGCTCAAATCAAGGTGCACCAATGAGGTTAGCTGGAGGAGTCGGACCGGGATGGGGCCGGAGAGCCGATTTTGGGACAATGTGAGGACTTGGAGGGACTTAAGAGAGGAGAACTGGGGTGGGATTGTGCCAATTAAACAAGGGTTTGATCTGAGGCTGAGCTGTGTAAGTGAGGAGTTGATCAGTGATGTGGAGATTGGGAAAGTGATAGTGGCTGTTGAATGAGTGAAACAGTTGTAGAAAAATGCAGACTGGAGGAAAGGGAGAGTGAAGATTTGAGAGGGGAAAGAGGAAGTGATCTTGCAAGCTGGGTTTGGAGGGGTCCCAAAATCAAGCCTTGTGACATGGAGGTGGTTGTCAAACCCTAGCTTGCACTCAATCCCAGGCCAGGAGGAGGAGGACCCTTGCTGTAAACATGGGTTGGGATAGCTGGCTCTCCAGGGCTTATCAGATGACATTTTCTCCATGATTTTGAACACAGTGTCAAGCTCTGACTGGACCATGTTATAGTTTGGTGCTGATTGTTGTTGTTTGTTGGGTGAGGAGCCACAGAGTGTGAGTGCAGGGAATGATATCAGGAGAAGCAACAGTGGGCAGATGGAGGAGAAATCCATTGTCCTTTGAGGTTTTTGGAGGTGTGTTTTTTTCTTTGATTGCCTCCTGCCTTTGATGGATCTTTTAAAAGAGCAAGCAAGGGTGTGTGTTGAGTAAGTGGAAGAAGTGAAAGAGGGGGAAAATGGGAGGGAAATCAGGGGGGACATGTGACATTGACAACTGATGGCTGTGGGGTCTAGCTCTTTCTTGTTGTGTTGAATCATTGATGAAGGATTTGAATTGGGGAGATGAGATGTTCTTGATGGATTATGGATTTCATTAGAGGAAACCTGTTTCATTACTTCAGACATCTTGTTTGATTATGAACAAGGAAATCGCTTTGCTTTCTATACGGTCAAAATATCGTCAAATACACGGTTAAAAAATTTAAAGACACTTTGTGGTATCAACATCTTAAAAGCAGAAATAGTGCAAACAGTGTGAAATATGTATGATTCCATGTTAGGCTATATAGAGACAGTGCAAGTTGAAGGGCTAATTCACTAAGGGTGAAAAGTACAGAAAGAGAGATAGGGAGGTAAGGTAACTGTAGGTAAGTGTTAATCTCCACCTGTTTATGTTATCAAAATGAAGGGATATAGTCATAGAGGTATCAAACCAAAGGAGTTGAAGACAAGAAGTTCGATCGAGGCCGGGCCAAGTTTAATAAGATGTTCCACGGGCAATTGAACCCCCACAGTCAACAGTTGTGTACAAAACCCAAACCCAAACCCCAACCCTTTTTTTGTTTCAACACAACATTTGTTCAGAGCTTGTTTTTCCAGAGCATGACAATTAGGAAGCATCCGAAGCAATAGGCTAATGTGCGCCCCCTCCCTCAATCAAACACTTGTACCATTCCGATTCTGGGACTGTTAGCTAGTACAGTTGGTCCCTGGAATTCTTCATGATCTATTTTAGAGTGATTAAAAGGTGTTATAAGAGGAAGGTAGATGTTATAGAATTCAGCAAGTCTCTATAGCTGTATATGCATCACTATGCCAGAACCACACTCAGGCGACGAAAATTACTTGTCGTCTGAAAGGCGCTATATTCGCTTGGGAATTCAACACTATAAACTCAAATGTTTATTGGTGTTTGATAGTACTAGATATCTTTTGAATATTCTACTAATTAGACTTTTATGAAATATGAGTCTGAACCCCGAGAATAGAGGACAAAGGCTTGGAGGTGAAGGGTTGAGGGTTGATGTGTATTTAGAAGTGAGTTATTTAGATTAGGAGCTCTTTTACCGATGACTTCTTGGGTTCTTGTTGCCCCTATACTGATAGCTTCTTGGTGCACAACAAATCTTTCTTCTTATCGATATGTACATGTGTGTAACTATTATAGGGAGTTAGAGTGTTCCAGGATAAAAATAAATTTTTCATCTCTTCTTTTTGTTGCTTTCTCGTAATTGATCACATACTTTGAAATTTTGAACCATGTTTGATTAATAAAGGGAGCTATTTTTCAAGTTCTAATCCTTTATCTTATGAAATATTAGGAAGCACTCCTACTTATTTGCACAACCATTTATAGATTGTGTTGGATTTGAAAGCCTATACGGGATTTGAACCCGTATCTTTGTGCATAAGCACATTGCTCTACCACTTGAGCTAACAGGCTTAAAATTTGTTAAGGTAGAATTAGAGCAATTCAAATAATAAATTAACAAGTTTAGCAAACTATAAACATATTCATTCTTAAACACACAAATTAAGTTCTTGGTGTTTTTAATGGAATTTGAGTACACGAGAACATGAAAATTTAACCTAAACTGAGCAAGCAAGTTATTGACAAATACCGAGAATTACTGGAAAGATGAATTTAGAGAACATTAGTAAGCCAACCAAGATACATTTTTTTCATGCAGAAAGAGAGACCTAGAAAACAAAACAATAAAATTTCTTCCGATGTATATTTCCACAGGATATACTCACCTAATATAACCTTTCAACTCAATTTAGGCACAAGAAGGATTTCAAATTCATATTCAATCTATAGAGCACCTGACATAGAAGACAATCAAGACATGGTATTCTCCAAACCAAGTTTTTTAAGAAGCAGATTGTATAGAAAACTAAACATTCAGGCAACTTACATATATCAAATAGAATATTCAAAGAAGCAAAAGTCTTGAAGAGGAAAGAAGCAAACGTCACAATTAGCACAGTAACAATTCAGCTAACCTGATTTCCAGCATATCTTTCTTGTATGGCTTTGATCTTTGGCTGAAGATTTTGCATCGCTAATGTAGATTCAACCTATACACATTCACACAAAAAGCTCCCACCTGAGATATACTTTCAAGGATGAAAACAAGGACTCTACTAAAGACGTAGCATAAGATGAAGACAAAAGGTTTTCTATGAATGAGTTCACAGCTCAAGACAAGTTTTCCTGTACAAGAGAAACTCGCTTTAAACTGTAGCTATTTTCAAACTCAACCATACCATGGAAACAGGAAAGCACTTCCCTCTCAAGTCTCGCTAACATTTCCAGACAAAACATAGCCCCCTCCCGAGATTCTCATAGCCACAAGGTCTCTCAATAGATTAATTTTGTATCAACATGACAACATCCATTTACAGACTAGTATGAAGTGGAAAAATGAAATTAATTTTTCGCTGCTTATGTTCTTAATCCAAAAGAACAAAATCAAATAAAGCCGGCTACCTGTTGCTTTGCCAGTGGTCCAGTGGAAGCGTTGCGAGCTTGACAAGAACAGTAAGCAAAATAATTGCAAATCCATAAGCGTAAGGGACGTGCACTGTTGAAAGCAAATCCTTCAAAATCTGCAATCAAATCAACCCCGATCGAAAAATCAGCTTGAAATTTCAAAGATCGAAGTAGCATCAGCAGCATAAGTAGATTTTAGAGGAGGAAATTAGAATTCAATTCAACTCACCTTCAGAATCACCTCCATGGCATCGGAGATGAATCTAAACCATCCTCCACTTTTAGATCTAAAAACCCTAAGTTTATGATTATAGTTTGGGAAGAAGAGATTACCTCCCCTCGATGCAGTTTCTCCACCCCAGAGGATTGTCGTCTCTCCACCGGCACAATCGAATGGGAGGCGATCGCCGACGCCTGTTGCGAACTCGCAACCCTTACCCCTCTCACACCCCCCAACTCTAGTCGGCTCGGTGCAATCGGCCTGTGTTGCCTCTCCTCTTCCTTTGTTGATCTGTGTCGGCCCTTCTCCTTTCTTCGCGAGTCACAAATCCTTATCTTCCCCTCTCCAAGACTCCAATACCTTTCTTTCCTTTCTTTTTTTTAATGGCAAAATTGCAGAAACCACCCTTTAAATAGGATAGTTTGCAAGAAACTACCCTTTAAATTTAAATTTGCAACAAACCACTCTTTAAATATAGTAGTTTGCGAAAAAACACCCTTTAAAATACATTCATTTTTTTTTTGTACAGTAGGCAAACCGTAGAAGCCGTTAACTAGGGGTGTTATTCGAGTCGAACGAGTCGAGTAAGGGGCTACTCATATTCGGCTCGTTTTTGTTCAAGCTCAGCTCGAATTTTTGTCGAGCTTAGAAATGAGCTCGAACTCGGCTCGCGAGTATTTGAACAAGCTCGAGCTCGTTTTGCTCGTTTTTTGTTGAGCTGAGCTCGAGCTCGAGCTCGTGAGCTCGTTTGGGCTCGATTGAGCTCATGTTATTGTACCTTGTAGCTTGTTTTTGCTGGAAGCTCGTTTATGAGCTCGTTCGAATACCTGAAGTGAATGAGACTGATTTGAGAGAAACCCTAAAACTAAACGGAAAAAAAAGCACAAGGGTAAATTTGTCCGAGCTACTCGAGCTCGATTCGAGCTCAGGAACCCGCTCGAACTCGGCTCGTTTTTCAAATGTGAACGAGCTCGAGCCGAGTTTTTCGAGCCGAATCCGAGCAGCTCATGTTCACATAACACCCCTACCGTTAACCTGCGCAGCCAATTTGATGAACATGAAACGATAGACATATTCATTAAACCAAACAAAACTTGGAATGTAGAAAGGTTGAAAGAATTCCTACCCCTAGACATTGTCTAAAAAATCCTTGACGTTCACATCCCTATGAGTGACATAGAAGACCGAGTGTATTGGAGACCTAGTAGAAATGGTTGGTTCTCTACTTCTAGTGCGGTTGAGCACATTACGAGAAACAAAAGAACCAATGCAGACCCATTGGACTGGATTTGGAAAATAGATTGCCCGCCTAAAATCAAAAACTTCCTATGGAAAAATCTCCTTAATGGGACCCTAACGAAAGTTAGACTTCAAAATAAAGGAGTCCATGTTCCCCTTGAATGCCCATTTGGTAACCATAATGGGGAAGATGCTATCCACCTATTCACCGAGTGTCGCCTCTCACTATCTTTAATATGTAGTTTGGATAGGCAAATCGAACAAATTATCAGAAACACGGATAAAACAGATAAACGATACAAGGACATTATAACAAACATTTTTGAAAAACTTCCGACAACCCAGAAATCTATCCCCGTGTTTTCCCTTTGGGGTATCTGGACAATGAGAAACAAAATATTATTCGATAACAACGATCTCAGAAATCTGGAAGAATGGATAAAATATACTATAAAACAATATAGATTAAGTTGGAATAAGACTAAGGGATATGAAGTGGAGGAAGAGAACACCACCTTGAGAAGAGAGTCCCACCAACTTAGAAAAAGCACTAGACCGAAAAATGTTAAATGGAGCACAGTGCTCTATTAAACTCAACTTTGACGGAGCAAGGAATGATGTTGGCTCTGCCGCTACAGGTTTCGTTATTAGAGATGATCTGAGGGCGGTGGTCTCTTGTGGCGCCCGAAGTCTTGGAGGGGTCTCCGCTGTGCAGGCGGAAAGTTTTGGTCTTCTTTTTGGTCTTCATGTGGCGTCGACGGTTATTCATTCTCGGGTTAAGGTGGAGGGTGCAGGGCTGGACCTTAGATTTTTAGCACGTATTTTTAGGAGATAAAAACTATATAAAATATTAACTTTTTTATTAATTTTTTTAATAATTATAAACTTATTATCAATAAGTTTATAATTATTAAAAAAATTAATAAAAAAGTTAATATTTTACCGTATATAGTTTTTAACTCCTAAAAAACGTGCATACATAGTATGCATGGGCTAAACCCACTTGAAATTAAAAAAAAAAAAAAGTACAGTATTATATAAAAAAAGAGTAAAATTTGGGAGTGCATCTAGCAAACCCCTTTTTTAATCTTCTTAAACCTAGTCGGTCCTGATGATCTTCTCTCTCAAGCGGAAGCCAGGAGAGAGGGAGGAAACCCTTGTCGTTCTTCTCTGTAAGTCGTTTTTCTCCCTCTCCCTAGACCTCTGTTCTTCACCTGGTCTTTATTTTCTTCTCGCCCCGTCGATTGGGTTCGCCGCCATTATCGATCTGTTTCCAGTTTCCCAGCGATTTCGGTTGGGCGTACCACGAATCCAACTTCAGTGGTTCAAATGCATATCTACTTGACTAGAAAATGGTAGAAATTGCTTGGATTGAAACTTTTGATGATTTGGAACCCTTATCAGGCCCTTTGTTATGAAGTTAAAATGAACCTTTGGCGGATTATTACTTGGAGATTTCGTTTGTTGTTTGTTAGTATTTGGAGCACAATTCATTGATTGAAACAATTGGCTGTTGTATTCTTCAATTTGCTCGAGTGAGTTTGTTTGATTTGTCTTGCTGATTACATTCTGCTTTGCAGCTTAAATGAGGTTATCTAAGATGAATGGACTGGCAAGGGTTCATTATATAACGAAATCATCACAGTGCTGCAGATCTTTTATTCATTCGTTCCATCTTCTCATTACCAAGTGCGACCTCGATGATGATTCAAAGGTTCTTTCTTCTTCTTCAGTTTCAACTGAGGCAACTCCTGTGCCAAATACAGTTCATACTTCTGATATCTCTGAACTCATAGCTAAACAGAAGTGGCGAGAGATGAGAGAAATTCTTGAAAAAAATGATCCACAGCAAATTTTTCAGAAATTGTTGGATTCCCAGGTGGATCCATTTATTATTGCTCAGTATTTTAGATGGTTGAGGAGAGATTATGGTGTTTCACACAACCTAGAGATGTACAGCAGGATACTTCACTTGTTAGCTAGTGTGAGATTATACAGGTTGACGAGGAGGCTCCTGAATGAATTTGTCATGGAAGAGTGTCATTCAGTTTCTTCGATTTTTCACATGTTCTCTTTGGCTGGTAGTCCTTTCCGTTCTAGTCCTCTTATTGATATGTTGTTACTGGCCTATTTGCTGAATCTTAAAGTTGATTTGGCTCTTGAGGGTTTTAACCGAGCTGGAGATTATGCATTTAGGCTATCGACTCGCTCTTGTAATCCCCTGCTGGGTGCCTTGGTCAGGGAAGGTAAAACAGAGGTTATGGAGAAGGTTTACAGGGAGATGATTAGGAGAAGGATCCGTCCAGATGTTATTACTTTCAACACTGTGATTAATGGGTTGTGTAAAGCAGGAAAACTGCAAAAGGCAGGCGATCTTATTGAGGATATGAAGGGTTGGAGCCTATCCCCCTCTGTGGTTACTTATAATACAATCATAAATGGGTATTGCAAAAAGGGCAGGGTTGGAAAGATGTATAAAGCTGATGCTCTTTTGAAGGAGATGTTATCAAAGAGAATCACCCCAAATGAAATCACTTATAACACTCTTATTGATGGTTTTTGCAAGGATGAGAACTTTCCTGCTGCAGTGAGTCTGTTCAAGGAAATGCAGGCTCAGGGTTTGAAGCCCAGTGAAGTTACTTACAATTCATTGATTAATAGGCTCTGTAATGATGGTAAGATTGATGATGCGGTGGCTTTGAGGGATGAAATGCTGACTTTGGGGTTGGAGCCGAGCATCAGAACTTATAATGAACTCATCAATGCTTGTTCCAAGAAGAAAATGGTCAAGGAAGCTAGCAAGCTGTTAGCTGATGCAATCAAGCATGGGCTGTCCCCTAACCTAATAACTCTAAATATATTGATTGATGCGTGCTCCAAGGCTGGTATGATGGATGAGGCAATTTTCATGCATGATAAAATGAAGGTATCACTTGACATATCAACTTATAATTGCTTGCTGACTGGTTTCTATGAAAACAAAAAACCGGGAGAGGCTAGCAGATTGCTGAATGAGATGAATGATAGGGGTCTAAAAGCGGATGTAGTGACGTTCAATATAAGAGTACGCACTCTATGCCACAATGGAGAAACGAGAAAGGCAGTTAGACTACTCGATGAGATGCAAAATTCAGGGGTATTGCCTAATCATGTGACTTACAATACCATAATAGATGGATACTGCCAGGAAGGAAATTACAGGGCTGCTATGACTATTAGAATGAGAATGGAAAAACAAGGAAAGAAAGCAAATGTTGTGACATATAATGTTTTAATTAAGGATCTTTGTGAGAAGGGCAAGCTTGAAGAAGCAAATAGACTTCTGAATGAGATGCTGGAAAAGGGTTTAGTACCCAACCAGAATACTTATGATATCATTAAAGAAGGAATGATGGAGAAGGGTTTCGATCCTGATATTGAAGGACACTTTTATATTCAGTCAAGTCGCTCTTAACCACTCAAGACCATACCCATCTCTGAGATTCATTGATCAGGAGATATGCATCAAGGAGCTAGAAGGTTGGAACTGTAAGTACCAATAGTCTTTTCTCCTATACTAGATTATTCTTGCCTTCTTGGTAAAAGATTGATTTTATGCTGTTCAGTGTAAACAAGTTTGTACTATGCTATGTAACAATTAACTCTATGAGACTATACTGCAATGCAATTTTCATACTTCCTTAAGTTCATCATTTCCAAGTTGTTTAGTATTTGCTTTTTTGGAATCTATCATGTTGTCTGCAATTGATGTAACTAGATCAGCTCATTTCCTCAATTCACTTTTACCAGGTTGTGCAGCTGATGATGATTGACTGCAAACAAACAGTCTCCTTGCTGATTCAACATCCGGAATTGTTTGCTCCATCTGTTATTATTCCAAAGGTTTTAAATTCTCGTTATAAGGGAAATCCCATATGCTTTCTATATTTGTATTTCAAAGTCAATACCCTTATCTGGATAAGTTTTCTGACTTCCAGCACAGCACACTAAACATAGTTTACCCGTGCTGAACTGTTGGGATAATCTCCAGGTTGCTGTATTGCCTTAAGATTGAAGTAAGTGGTAGCATAGCTGGTTATTCATTCTTGGATTAATTCAAATTTTATGCTTTTGAGATGAAGATGATTGACTTTTCTTAATGAACTCTAGGCATATGAAAGCTGTATGAAAAAGGACCTCCTGCTTTTATTCTTGGAAGAATGGGAAATGAAAAACTGGCCCCATTGAGAGTCTCATAGAAATGTCAATTACTATGACCTGTAGTAAATCATGTCCATCCAGAGGAAGGTAAGGACATAAATTATCATCCATCTTTTTGCAGGTTTAGAGATCATCTGGTCAAAATTATAACATATTACAGAACTGAAACTTCCCTGAGTCAGGGCTGTAAGCTTGTAACAATATTTTGGAGGTATATGTTTTCTCTTGTCAAACTTTGACGAGAACTTGAGAATAATTCTCTCTTACTCTGGATGCTTCTATGCTAAGGTGGCAGGCTGATTGCGTAAACATATCGTTTATATACTACAAAAATTTAAGGCATTCATTTTACTTGAGTAATGAAGAAGAGGAAACACGAGTCAAGAGGGATGGCAATCCTGCTGCTGAGTGTAATGGAAGGTCAGCATGTTTGACTAACCCGGAGCTTAAGTCAAAGGCTATGGGGGTGGACACCGGGGAGTTCTCAAAAGTTTCTGTTGTCATTTTCATCTGATGTCACACAACATATCACATGACTTGATATGTAGACACCTCCAATATATTCGACTTGCACAAAGACCTTTTCAAGGGCTCCCATCATTTGCCATCCGACAATGGAGAGTATTATAATGATGATGACGAGGAGAAAAATGATGGTCCTCAGATGTGGTGCGTCATATGCACTAATCCAGCTCGGTGAGTTTTTCTGTATGATCATCAGTTTTTCTTTCCTTACGGCATTTTCCATTCATCTTTTTGTGCTATGCATGCTTAATTGCTTATAGCTTGAGGAAAACATGTGCATTGGATGGGATGAGTAATGTTGAATTGCTCAAGCAAAAACAGAGTTGTTTGTGCATGTGCACAAACTTATTTGTCGATGATTACTGCCTTTTCTGATTTCCTCGGTGTTTTGTGGCTTGTACTTTTGAATGTTGAGATGCCATAATTGATATCAAAATATCTATAATTGCCTGCTCCTTTACTTGAAATAATTGTCAAATATAGTACCTTGTTCTCATAGAATATATTCACTACTACCCTTGATGAACTGTACTAAGATCTGCATTGTATGTCAATACCCATGCCATAATTATCTTGACTTCTTTCTTCCGCATTGTTGTTAGCCATCCCAGATCAGTCGGTTTCGATGGGAGCAGATCCAAGGTATGACAACCTGGAAAAGGAAGAGAACAGTGTTAGATCCTTTAAACTACTCGGTTTGTTATGACCAAATGTAGAACAGTATGTTTCACCTTTAACAGCCTTCACAGCTACCACTGTTTGACGAGCTTTCAAGAACACTGCAAGAAAGATGCTCTTTGAACTCAAGCTGTTGCTGATATAAGAAAAGATTATAGGGGGTAACTCAGAAGATCGATGGTTTTTGTACCTCATTTGGCTGCAAGGGTCTACCAATCCATTTGAGAATATGATGTTGCTACTGAACCTTTTGAGAACCGACTTCATATCTTGCAGTGTTTGGAATTAAGATTGAGGAATGGACCGTTGTCACCATAGTAGGTGGCTAGGTGCCGAGCCAAAAGGGTCAAGGAGGAGTCAGGAGCACTGTATTGAAGGCTGCATTGCTTGATAAAGTCGTCAAGATCAAAGGGTTCCACTGGGAACATGAAGTTGTTGCTGCTGACACCAAATGGATTCACTAATGCACTGCAAAACTGCACGGTGATCTACATGGTTACAATTCAGAACCTTTCACTTGATTCACCAAGTTTAATAGGCGATCTATGCACTGTGCTTATAGTAGAGATGTTTAAGCATTACCTGCCAAGATAAACCCAGAGCAGTGTCATTAGTTAGCCCAATGTCAGCATGTACATCTAAGCATTTCCCCTTGTTGCTCGTGATGGGAACGAGGCCGGTGTCAATAATGGAATGCCAGTCTCGATCCTCTCCCCTGCTACACTCCATCTTGTTGTTGCTTTTAACCAAAGTTGCACACCTTGAAAGTATTAGTCGATATCAAGTCTATGTAGGTACTATGGCTGCCAGTAATGAGCCTTTTCAGACTATGGCTGCCAGTAATGAGCAAGCACGAGTTGTTCGAACCCTGCCCCTAACAGGATTTTGCTACTGCAATTAAAAACAAAAACCCAAAACAACTACACAAAATTCTCAATTTGCACTCCATTGCAGTGTAATCCCATAAGACACTTTTTACCAACAATTGTCAAACAACACACCAATCAACCAATTTCACCAACTACAATTCTTATTTAAAAAACCCCACAATATCTATCCAAGAAAGCTATGATCAAATCCAATTTTAATACTAAATTGTACTCTACAATTGATGGATTGGTTGAAATCCGGCACCGATCTTACCAAAATCAAGCACGGAGAGGTTGAAATCTCTTTGGGTGGTTGCTAATAGGAATCCAGTTTCCAAATTTTCCCAACTTTCTAATTGTTCCATTTTTTTTTTTCAAAACAATCCAAAATTAATTACAAATTAAAAAACTTCATCATCGTCAGCCACCCTTCCTCTCCGGCCATCGATACCACAAGCTAGTGGTGGATCTGGGAGGCTCAGGGTGACCGAAGCCTCCCTAGCCCGGAAGAAGAAAGGAGGAAAACAAATCGTGTTTTTTTTTTGTTTTTGACAGTTTTACTAATTTCAGAAATAAAAGCGTTAAAAAATAACTTAGTTTAATTAGTAAAAAGGGGTAGTTTCTTTTACATAAGGGCTACTGACAAGATGATAAAAGGGCTATTGACAAGACATAATATATGCAATTGCACACAAATCCTTTTCATTTTACAAAGTAATTGGAGATTTGCCAAAACCAAAATTAAAACCTAATCCAAGACTTCGCTCTCTAACGGCGCCTCTTTGATCTCTATCCGTGGCCGCCGGCACCTAGTTGCCTCGCTCACTCGTCCACCACCGCATACCCTATTTATATGTATTCTTTAGTTCTCCTGGAGTTTGAATCGGAATTTTGGTTTTTGTTATAGCCTTGAAGATGGTTGAGATTCATTAATTTCACAAATTCAATTGGGAAAAAGGCTCCGACTTTGGTAATGGTTGGAATTTGATTTTGTTTACAGTATAAAGTTAATTTTGTTAGGGCCTTGGAAACTTTAATTCGAATGAGCAGAAATTGGTTTGAATTTGTGTGCGCAACGGTCGAAAAATGGAGTTTCGCATCACTTTATCGTGTATTCGGGATTAAGGTTTAACGATTTTGATAGGTATATGAATGTTAATAGGGTTTCTGTTTTGTTTTCGGTCAAATTCATAAATATTTTTGAAAGTAAACAAGGACTTGTCATACAATTTGGTGGCAATGATCTTGTCAATAGTTATTCTGACATCTTGCTTATAGCCTCACTTTTTTTTTTTTATCCTGAGGTCATTAGTTCAAATTTTTTTAGTTTCATTTTTTTTAATAAATTTTTCTTCTCTGAGTTCCCTTTTACATATATACATATAAAACAAATTATAAAATAACAAATTTAATGTTTTCTCCATTATATTTAAACAAAAACATTCTTTTGCATATATACATATAAAACAAATTCTCATTTTTTTCATAATGAATGTTTTCCCCATTATATTTAAACAATTAATTCTTTTACTTGTATACATATAAAAACAAAAACATCCATTTTCTTATAATTAATGTTTGGCGAAACTAATTAAAATAACCCAACCTTTAAGAGGAAGTTAAAAATATATCCCCACCTTTCAAATGTAAGATAAATATCCCGACTTTTATAAGTGATGGTAATATAATATCCCAAATTCCCCCCCCCCCCCCCCCCCCACAAAAATGATTAGTTTCTCCCCTAAACATTCAATTTAATATGCATTTAATTTAAATTATTCTATTTAACACGTATTTATAGATTATAATTAAATTTAATCAAAACAAATATAATAAAACACTTAAATATTTAAAATATAATTTTCAATATCTTGATTGTGTAAAAATATCATTCAAGTTTATTAGATTAAATTAGATTGGTTTTTAAGTTTATCTTGATTTTTTATTTATTTTGGATTTAATAAAAAATTTACATTCTTTTATATATATTTTAATAATAATAATAATTTACTTCTTATATATAAATGAACACCATTGAATAATCTAAATAATTAAATTTTCATTTCAATTTCGTAGTAACATAAAGTTTATAATTGACAAAATATTATTCACTTTTGATAGTTAAATCACTAGCTAATCATTTACTAATTGAAAATATGTTATTTTGCTTTACATTTTTTTTATTTGGCTTGTTATAGATATTATTGATTTAAAAAAAGATATAAAAAGTTAGGTACAAATTAAATCTAAAACTATAAAAGTTTATTAAATAAACTTTTAAACTCATCTAATTTAATTTTATATGTTTTATTTGAATTGAAAATACATGAGTAATACTGTATAATACATAAAATAAGAATTTTATTGGAGAGAAATCTTTAGGATATTATATAACCATCACTTATAAAGGTTGAGATATTTATTTTATATTTGAAAGGTTGAGATATATTTTTAACACCCCCTTAAAGATTGAGTTATTTTAATTAGTTTTGCCTTAATGTTTTCCCATTATAAAAACATTCTTTTACATATATATACATGTAAAAACAAATTCTCGAGGTTTGCCTTTTTTCGCCTGGTACCTAAATGTGGGATGCACTTGTTTTAAAATCATATAGATTTTATGTAAAATAACAAAAATGATCCCATATTTTATAATTTCTTCACATAATCACCAAATTTTGGTGTTTAAGTTTTAAAATGCACATCAACAACCTTTTAATGTCTAAAGAGGTAAACTTTTGGATGGATACGTAAGTACATTTTAACCAAAATACGTTAATATATTTTAGAACAATTTTGGATGGATAGTAATTTAAAAATATGTAGTTAATTTATGGATTTGAAAATAAAGAGTGATTTCTTCTACTTAATAATTTATATTGTAATAAAATATATTTCTAATTTATGGATTGTTTTGCATAATTTGCCATGTAGTTCATTTAACAATTTTAATTATTGAAAGCGTCATGGTGATTTTTGAAAACTAAACCTCAAATTTTGATGGCTTCACATAATTTATTTCATGCGTTTTTTTTTTTTTTTTGTTAATTTACTTTTTTTTTTTATGCAAATAAGCTTACCTCTTTAAACATTAAAAGGGTTGTTGATGACTTTTTAAAAAAGAAACACCAAATTTTTTGTTATTTTACATAACTTCTATGTGATTTTAAACAAGTGCATCTCACAAAATCCTCAAAGGGCTTGAAAAAATCCCGTGAGGGCTCGTATCAAAATCCCATTAGGGTTGACTAAATCCCGATTGGGTTTACTGGTGCTCTTTTCTCAGGCGGTTTACGACTATGCGGTTCCGTGATTTGGCGCTCTTCTCCATGGATTTGGTTCGGACTGTCGGAGTCGGGATAGGTTGGGATCGTGGTGGTGTATTTTGTGGCGTCTCCACTACTCGGGTTGACTGCTTCCCTGGAGTTTCGTCCTCACTGCCCACAGGATGATCGGATCCTGATGTATCGCTGGCCTACGGTTCTGCTTCAGGGTGGTGCTTGGCTTCGTCCGTCGTCTTCGGCCTTATCCAGTTTGGTTTAGGTCTGGTAGGTTTCGTCTTTTGCAGAGTTTGTTTGCCTGAGTTTGCACTGCTATGTATTGTTTTATGTTTTAGTTTGTTTGGTTGTATGTTTGACGGTTCGCCGTCTGCCGACTTTGTTGGCCTTTCGATGAGTCAGACATGTCTGACCTTCGAATTATTACCTTATCAAAAAAAAAAAACAAAAAAAAACAAGTGCATCTCACATTTGGGTATTTGGTGAAAAAAAGGCAAACTTCATGGTTACTAAGTGAAATTCTTGAAAAATTCAGGTATGATGCAAAAAAATAAAAAAAATAATAAAACTCAGTGACTATCAGGTGAAATTTCCCAATATTGTTTTTAAGAGTTCCCTAATTTACCTTGTTCCTTTACTAATCAAGTATGGTTAACCTACGCCCATGGAGACTAGGTTAAACTGTATTATGAATAGAAGTACAAAGTAGATGATGTAAACAATGACACAGAACTGCAAGGAACACAACGTACAAACTATTTGGCAATTCATGATATGAGCAGCAGCAGCTAAAATTATTCAAGCCTTGGGGTCGGGGAACATATTTCATTGAGAAGCATCTTTGGTAGCATCTATCATCAAACTGTAGAGAGCAAATCCACCTTGATGGCAACCAGGCATGTTTGTTAACATGCTCTTTATGTCATCCTGGTAACATGAGAAACCCTTCATTAGTGGAAAAAGGACAGCAGATACCTTCATCTACTGTAAAAAACAACAGGTGGGAATAGCTTTAAAATTGCATATGTGCTCTTTCAATTGGCAATTACATCCAGGTGCGGCGATTCCTTTTTCGGTTATCCCTTTATTGAAGCCTTGGAGATCTAAAGAAAATCATATAAGCATGTTTCAGAGATGGACAAAAATAGTTTCGTCCAATTTGGCAAGCAATGACTATGCAAGACAACAGCTGCACTTTTGAAGACCTTTTTTAGTACAGCTGAACCCAGATTTTATTCCCCTCCGGACTAAACTAAATTTACCGAGCATGAATCAAATCCAATCTATTTTTAAAGAGATTGTTATGATATGACAATACTTGTATGCTCTGTCTGATGGTACACTTAATAGAAGGAATTTAACAACAACGAAAAAGAGGACAAGGTTTGAAGCTTCAAACCTTGTCCTCTTTTTCGCCAAGTCTGTAGTACAGACTTGGTGAAAAAATAGAAACAACCATGGAGCCAAGAGGAGCAAACTGACCAGTGAAACAGCATAAAGCTGGGTTGATTCAAATCCATCCTCTGCTGTACTATACATATGCTGAATTTCCTGAGACTCTAGCGTACATCTCATGAAGAAAAAAGCAACAGGTCTTACATTCAACCTTCTCCGTGATATACCAATGAATACTGGATCACACTGCAGGAAAGCAAAAGCAGCATCTGAATACAAAACTAATTTCCTCTGAATTCGTGATAATGTATAAAATGCTTAAATGTCTCTCCATGGTAAGCCTATATTCCAATAACTACTGGATCAAGAAGCAAAAGACATAAAGGGAATGTGACTAACAATGAATTTGTAGCTGATATTCCTCGAAACAATTAAGAACAAGGATCAAGCTAGTATAGATTCATCAAATTAAGTTAGCACAAATGGGAAGGAGGCTACAACAGGATTTCCATGTGATCTTGAAGATCTGACACGTACATCCTGCAGCAAAATTATATCACATCCAGGGAAAGAATGTATACAATCTTTGGATTTTTGGGGCTAATCAAAATTGAATTCATCACTGTGAGGCTTGTGTTGATCTGAGACAAAGACACTTTAGTTATTTTACAGAGTTACAGGTCTTATTGCTTAGTACCTGCAGTGCAGAGCTATGCTTATTATCTTAGCTGATGGTTATGAATTTATAATTTATCTACAACCATCTATTTCCCAAAGTCCATGGGATTGGGTTCACTTTTGAGCAATGAAAGAAGACTCATACACCAAAAAGTGCTCTATAGTAATGCTTCCTAGAAATATTGCAAAGGAGTAAAGGGAGGGAGAGAACAAACAGCTAATCATCTAATGCCTGAGACAAAATGATCCATCTACAACTGAGCTTGAAACTTACGAGGCTGCTTGCTGGAACACCAGTTTCTTCAACTACCTCACGGATAACACTATCAAACATCTCTTGCGCAACTTTCTTATTTAAGAATTCAGAGTCTGTGGAATCCTTATCATGAGAAAGAATGCCAATCTCTTGGGGCTGCACAATATTGACCAGATTAGAGAAGAGAGAAACATGGACATAATACATTGTTACAACACTTTCCACAAGGAATATTGGACGGTGAAATATGAAGAATATCACTATCATAAGCTAGTGAGTTAGGAACCAATCACAAGTTCGCCTAGTAGTTGTGATGTTAGATCCCATGACAAGTCATTCATGTTTGAATCCTCTTGGTAACATGAAGCTGCTTGTCAATGAGAGGTTCAGCCCCTTGAATGGGTCAGACAATTCCCGATCCAGATGTAAAGTAGTTGAGTTCTATTGAACCCGACTCCAAATAATGCAATAAAAATAGGTCTCCGATCTTATTTGCAAACAGAATGTAAAACAGCACGTAAAACCACAACCCTAGGGCCCAGGGGAATAAAGGGATAAGTTGGAAAAGGGTTAAGATAATCAAACAAAATGTTAAACGTGAAAAAAAAAACATTGACATAGTTGCATTAATGGAAAGTATTTAACACTAGGAATTCAAAGGATGTAAACTTATCTTTACCTCTGCATGACCTCCCGGAAAGACAAAGGTTCCAGGAAATTCCCCCACTTCATTACTTCTTTTTAATATAAGGATCTTCTTATCAGAAGTCTCTATAACTGCACCATTACCCAATGGGCTTGCAGTGTGTTGACAGTGCACATTGTCATCTATTAAAAGGTGGATAACAGATGTTAAATGAGCAAAATAGTTCTTATTCTTACAAGTTTGATGAATAAGTGAAGATCAAAAGGTATAATCGGGTGGTTGATCCATAGAACTATAGAAGTAATAGGATGAATAAAACAGTTATGCGAAAGATAAATTTCTGGTTCAACTCCTTGCTTGTCTGTCAAAGTAAGGATGATTAACTAGCAAAGGTTATGGTTGAAGACCAAACAAATATCAAAGCTGAGCCTGACCAATATCAGATGTTACCTTTTAATGCTATACAGAGATGAAAACAAATCAAATCTTTTATGCTTTTCAGCTTTGAGATCGCAGCAGTTCATCATCACTTTAATGGAGATCAACATCAGAGGAATATCAGATGGTTACCTTCTGAGGGAACTAAAAACTTCTCCCATAATGGACTTAAGTTTGTACCCACAAAAGTCCTGAGAAGAAAAGGAAAGGGAGATGCTAATTAACCTGCTGTCACATGCGAAAACTCTTGAGTGGAAGTTCATCCAATATGAAAAAACGCATTATTCTGAACAACTTCATGTTGCAATCAAACAAAAAAATTCACATATCATATGCATATATGTGCAATGCAAGCATAAATGAGCACACAATTGTGGAGCAGAAAGAAACCTATATTCTGTCAAACCAAGTTTGAGGACAACGTTGGAGAGTTGGTTACACCCACCATTATTATTGCACAAAGAGAATCCTCCAAACTGTAACATTGTGATGCAAAAATAAAGTATATCAAGGTGCAGTGAGAGAACTTAATGGTGAAACATTACAGATTAGAGGAGGTAAATTCTATAGAGAAGAAAAGGGAAATCAACAGCACAATAAAAGCCAAATAAATTTCATAATACACTGAGAAATCAATCATAATAGCCATTAATCATAATAAATTCAAATCGAAGAAAGAAGAATACATACTCTGAATTTGCGCCCATTATACAAGGATGGAGTGCTTTGAACCTTCTGATTCCATATCTAGTAGCATTGCCGAAAACAAAGATATGGAAAGAATTATAAATTTCAAAACAGTCTCTCTAAAATTTTCTGTTTATGTGATGGTTTGATAGGAAGAGAATTAGATTGTGTATTTGCAGTTCGGAGACAGTATTAATATCACCGACAATTGAAGAATGAGAATATTAAATCCAGCTAATTTTGGTAAAACAAGAACCAAAAATAAATCCAAAACAATCAAAGAACAAAACACAGATCACTCTTTACCTCGGCGATGGAGTTCTCTAGATTGACATCTGGATGTGGAATTCTATCATACTCCTCTGAGAAATGCACATTCACCTTCATCCATCGGCACACAAACAGGTAAAAATTATTTGCAGACACGTTATAAGATAAAAAAGGAGAAATTAATTATCAAAATGAAAGAACAATTCACTAATTCAGCCTCCAACTCAAATTCGATACAAATGAGAAACTGAATCAACCTGGAAAATCTGCGCAAAATTGAGAGTACAGTTAAGAGAGAACCTGAGAAGGAGAGAGACCACTGGGACAAGAGAGCAATAGCTCGAAATCTGCAAATGCACCGCCGCAATTAATTTCTGCCATTGTATAGGACAATCGATGCCAACCACCGGATCATCCACCAAGGAGTAGAGACGAAGCCTGAAGGGGGAGGAAGACGAGAGTTTTTTCAGTGCTATATTCGGGGAAGAAAGTATATTTAGAGTAAATTACATAAAACCACCCTTAAATTAGGTAATTTTTCATCAAACCACGGTCCACCGTATAAACTACTACGGAGTATAAACTAAAACTAGTATAGAGCCCGTGTGCTACACACGGGATTTTTAAATTTAATCTAAGTACACCCTCTTATTTTTCGAATGTTATCATCTTAATCAATGCGTTTTAAATGATATATAAAATATAGTACTTATCCGGGAAACATAGTTTAATATATACATTTTTAGTATTTTCTTAATCTTTGAATATCAGTAAGTCATAGTGTAATATATACATTTTTTCTAAAGTAAAAATCATCGATTTTTTTAACATATGCTCTAAAGGCGTAGGTTAAAAAACCACATTGGAAAAAATTCCTTAAATCTAAGGCATTGACATCATGAAATCTATGCCCTAAAGGTCTAGGTTAGAAAAACTATAAAATTCTAACCAAGTCTGCGTTTGCTGTGTTGAAATGGTTGTGTCCTCTATGGATAAAGGCAAAAAACCTCCGGTGGACGAGTTTGTCGTTCCACCACAAACAAACTCCCGAAAGGGCCCAAAAACACTTGCTACTGGTTATCCGGCGGATGGGATTCATTTTCCTTCGGTTGGGTTACCAAAAGTAAACCAAATACAGCTTGAGAAAATCATGACGAAGTTCAAGATTGATGTCCAATTGTTGAGGGAGATCCAAACTGGTGGTCAAGACAATATTGATGCCCTCAATTACACCTCTCTGTTTGCCTTGGGTAAGCATCACCCTCCTGTAATGAATTTCTGTCTAAATCGAGTTTATATTTGTGAAGTAATTATCTGGCAAAGCGGTGATTTATTTACCTGGAATCTGAGTGTTGTATTGGTGCATCTTGAGTGGAATTATGACTTAAGGAGAGTGTGGTGGAGCTTTAGCTATTTCAACATGGCTGAACTCGGAATGTGGCATCTATTTGCCTTGTTCTACAATTGCTTGCTGGCTACTAGGTTTATTAATATTCTCGTCTGTGTAGCTCGGAATCTGTCACTAAGTATCAAGACTAACCCTCCCTTAATCCTTTCTACTATGAACAACAAATTAAAGGACAATCTGCTCTCTCGGAATCTCTTACATGTCAAAGGCTTTCTTTATAATGAATTTTTAAAGAATCCCCCGTCATGCTTAGTTAATCTGGAAACAAAATGTTTAGTGTGGAAACAAATTTGTATGTATAATCGGTTTAAAGTGAACAAATTTAATCTTGAGTATCTTGCTATATACCAAGTAATTAAGAAATGGTTCGAAACTAGATTGAGCAACAGAGTTGTTGCAGTCTATGGTATTGAAGTTGTGTTTATCTGGTTTATGCACAATCTTATTTACATTCTGTCGTTTGGTATTCTGCTTAATAGCTACTCTGTTGCTGGTGGAGTGTCATGTTCCGTCTCGGTGTTGGAATATGTTTATATATTACCATATGATATTGAGGAAAATAAATTGGTATTAAGCTGTTACGGTGAAGGTTTTGTGCATTTGTTTTCTTCAAGCTGGTGGACAGATGTAGGGTACAATAGATGGGTGGATAGGTTTATGCCTGGGTTGACCAGTAATATATTATGTATAATGCTAGGCTCGTCAAACACTTTAATGGCATTTTCTATCAGCATTCGTTTGGTTTTTGCTGACTGGCTAATCTCAGTTGGGTCTCACGGCACTAGGCCTTTTCCTGTGCTAGGCAATCGGTTGGAGGTTCTCTCCTTAATTACCTATAATGAAAATCTAGCTATTTCTAAATTTAATTGCTGGCATGTGATTCCTTTGAGCACAAACCTTAAAAGAAGCCTTCCTAACAACCTTTCGGGCAGAAAAAACAGATTCAGAACACAGTCAACTGCCTATGGTAGTTTAAACTGCACTGTGTATATATGTTTATTTAGCTGCATTTGCCTGGATCATTTTACTGCTTGGATTGTGAATATGTTTTCCATTGAACAGGTGTTTATGAAGCTTATGTGTGAAAATTCTTGCAATGCTTTGAAGGAATACAAGTTGATTACTGATGCATTTTTATTGAATCACATTCTCTCTAACTGCTGGTTGTTTCAATGTATATGGATACAACCTCTTCATGCTTTGGGACACCATTTCCTGGACCTTCCCAACCCATCTGTGGGTTCATACACTATATTATTTAATCTTAAGGAAAATACAATTCTTGTCATTTATTTTATGGATAATAACTATGCTTGGATTACCAATATAAGATGTATCTCTGGATTTAGTGGAAATAGTACTAATGAAAGGGAGATTGAAAGTAGAATGCACCATGTCATTGGGGGTGTCCCTCATATCTGTTGGTCCTCCTTTGTTCCTCACAATCAGAACACGTTCACATCCCAAGTTAGAATAAAATCTTGCTCATCACCCCTTCCTTTGGTGTTCATTTCCCAAATTACCATCTTATTGTGTAACCATCCCATTGATTGGGGTTCCTTAAAAACAACCTTGAGCTCTACAGTTTCTTGCAACTATCACATAAGGTCTTACTTGGATAAATACTTTCTTACGATCTCCTATGGGTTAAGTGAACCTAGTCTATGGCTACTTGAATTTGCTAAGTGCCCCTGGTTTGCTGCTATGGTGTATAACCATATTAGGGATCAGCCATTTGTCCTCTATTTTGGATCGATAGCCTCAATACCATCAAGAAAATATTGTTCACAAATTTCCCTTGTGTTGAGTTTTATTTCTCTAGGAAACCTCGGGTCTTCACCGACCTGGAATGGGATCTTCGTTTGCAAGCCTCTTAGCTTAATTCCTTGTATTCATATCAAGTACAGGCTCTCTTTCGAAAACGCGAGTCCCGGTTCAATTCTACCCTGGCCCTCTCACCCCTTAGAAATGTGTATATGTGTATGCTTATCACTTTCATTAGAAATTAACTTCTTTAAGAAGACAAGCATGTTGTACTGGTATAACTGGCAGCAACCACTTTGGTATAAAACCAAGCTACCTAATCCGTGTCTATCCGGATGTAGGTCGCTACTCTACAAAAAAGGCATGTTTTGCTTGAAAATCTATTACATTAAGTATGCACATAATTTACTCTACTTGATGGAAGATATTTTAGAAGGTGATCTATTTAATCGTGATGAGTATGGACAACTTGTTTTGTCCAAACCTCTAAGCCTAACTGATCATTATTCTGCAAATGAAATCTTCAAGAGGAAGCCTTCATCTTCCTGTTGCAACCGGCTGTGTGCTGTTATTGGCCTAGCCTTGCATTCCAACCGGTCGAAATATATCACTTGTGTGAAGCAATATTTCAAGAACCCCTCCATTCATCTAATTTTTTCTCTTAAAATGTATAGGCCTAAAAATCACAATCACCTCTTTGAACTGTTACAATTGGCAGTAGCTATGAACTTGGGGGCTGTCTCCACCTACTGGTATATACCTTATCTACTAGTGATATATGAAATGGTCCTTTGTTATATTATGTGCCATAGTCTAAAACCAATCAAACACCCACTAGTTAAACCAGTCATTACCAAAAATCTAATTAACTACAAAGCTATCAAAGCTATCAGTCTAAGATCTGACAAACGATTATTAATTGATCAGTCTGATATAAACTCTATTATCATTAATAACGGCTTGAGACTCCGGTTAGATGAATATAAAAATCCTTCCATGGAGATTAGTCATCAAATTCATAAGGAAAATGCTCAACATGGGATAGACAAAATCTTACGAGTAGCTGCTAAAAGGGAAACACGCTGGTATGGGCCGAAACGCATCATGTTTGCCTATATCGACACAGGGGAATTATGATAATAAGGTATTGGAATTGTAGGGGCATCGGAAAAAGAACCTTCTGGACAGATATCAATGCCTGGTGTATGACAGATCATGTACAAATGATGATCCTATCGGAAACTAAAACTGAAAACGAACCGGAAGAATCTCTTTGGAAAATGGCGGGATACACTAACATATGCTGGTCCCCGGCTTCGGGTCGATCAGGAGGCATTACGCTACTATGGAATGAAAATTCCTTCCTTAATGAAACAATATCGGTGGTAGTACATCACCCAAGAATCATTGGCGTACAGTATGAAAATCTCTCGGAAGGATTCCAGTGTCTTATGCTATTCGTATATGCCCCACCACAACTTGCAGAGAAAGCAGAATTTTGGCATACACTCGCTCAAATTATTACCCAAAGCAATCTCCCATGTCTAGTAATGGGTGATCTAAATGACATAAGTCAACCTTCGGACAAAAGTGGAGGGGCTGTAACATCGTCCGGCAGATTCAAGAGACTATTGGACTTCAAGGATACTTGTTCTTTAGTGGAAATCCCATCTTTTGGAAACCCGTTTACTTGGAGGAAAAAACATGAAGGTCCGGATAATGTTTATGAAAAACTCGACAGGGTATTAGTTCATCATTCTATTATCAACATGTTCCCGGATCTTATTACTAAGAACGGCACATTCTCGAACTCGGACCATTGCCCAATTACAATCAACCTATCCAAAAATATCCCCTTCAAACCACCACCGTTCAAGTTTGAAAATGTATGGCTCCAAAGAAAAGACTTACGCAATATAGTTAAACAATCTTGGAGAGCAACCTGCACTGGCTCTGCAATGTTTCAACTCATGTACAGATCAAAAATCCTCAAACAAAAAGCCAAGGCCTGGAATAAAAGAACGTTTGGAAACATATTTAGACAATTACAAGAAGTGGATGAATCTTTATTAGAAATCCAATCAAAAATTCACCTAAGCCAACACATAAACACACAAGCCAAAGAACAAGCCCTCCTAGCAAAAAGAGAAAAACTACTCCTCTTTCAAAAAACATACTGGAACCAAAGAGCTAAATCAAAACACCTAAAATTAGCGAATACTAATTCCTCCTATTTCCATCGAGTGGCTTCGGGAAGACGCAATCGAAAAATTATCAAGTCAATCATATCAGCAGAAGGCACCCAAGTAGTAGGAGACGAAAATATTAAAAAGGAAATCCAAACGGACTTTGAAAAAAGATTTCGACGAGAGCAAACGTACTCAAATCACCAACTAGAAGAATACCTCTCAATAATTAACCCAATCATATCAGATGAGGAAAACAGGTTTTTAATCCAACAACCAACCAATAGTGAAATAAAGAGGGCGGCATTCACAATTGGAAACAACAAATCCCCTGGCCCTGATGGGTTCACAGCAGAATTTTATAAAAAATACTGGGACATTGTAGGAGGAGGAATCATCAAGGCAGTAAAAGCTTTCTACCATACTGGAAACATACTCAAGCAGATAAATCATACGTTTATCTCACTCATCCCGAAAAATGATAACCCCACAATGACGACACACTATCGACCAATTAGCCTCTGCTCAACTATCTATAAAATCATATCCAAGATCATCACTGATCGATTGAAATCAATAATGGGTAAACTGATCCACCCACTACAAGGTGCCTTTGTATCTGATAGAGCAATTCAAGATAACATCCTCATTGCTCACGAAATCTTCCACTCCTTTCGTACCCGAAAGGGTTCGAAAGGATGGACTGCAATCAAGCTTGATATGGAAAAAGCATACGATAGAGTAGACTGGCAATTTACGAAGTCATTACTCCAACGATTCGGATTCCATCAAAAGTTTGTGAACATAATTATGGAATGTGTAACCACAGTGTCCTTCTCTGTTCTTGTTAACAATGGACCTACCGAACCTTTCATACCTACAAGAGGTCTAAGGTAAGGCGACCCGCTATCCCCATTTCTCTTCCTCCTAGGAGCGGAAGTCCTGGCTCGTAAACTAACTAGAGATTCTGAATCAACTAACAACAACATAGGCTTTAAAATCGGCCATTCGGGCCCCAGGATTCCCTTTCTGGCCTTTGCAGATGACATTATCATATTTGCGAAAGGAAATAGTACGGCATGTGCAAAAACAAAGGAGATTATTGAAGACTACTGTAAATTTTCCGGTCAGAAAGTTAATTACCATAAATCATCATTTCAAACCACACCGGGAATCCCCAGGACAAGAGCACGCGAGCTAGAAGCAATACTTAACATACCACTAGAACGGAACCTGGAAAAATACTTGGGTTGTCCGATAATTAACGGTCGAGTCACAAAGGAAACATTTGGGGAAATAGTATGCAAATCCAAGAATCAACTAAGTAAATGGCGGGCGAACTCCTTATCCCAACAAGGACGAGCAACCCTAATAGCATCAAACTTATCGTCAAAACCACTCTTCGCTATGCAAAGTTTCATGCTTCCTACATCAGTTCACAAGCAACTTGACCAAATCAACAGAACTTTCTTCTAGAACAAAGATGCTCAACACAACCCTCTCATTAGCTGGGACAAAATCTGCAAATCGAAGGCTGTCGGGGGTCTCGGTGTGCGGAAATCCAAAGACATGAATGAAGCACTGCAACTAAAACTCCTATGGAAAATACTATCAGAACCAGAAAATAATTGGGTCAAAATAATCTCGCACAAATACTTGAAGGAAAGCCACATCCTAAACTAAGGAGAAAAAAGGGAATGCTTCCTGGCAATGGTCAAAGCTTCGCCTCCTAATCCCAAAGTTTAAGTCAGGACTCGTGTGGACAGTCGGGGATGGAAAAACAATCAAATTTTGGAAAGACAACTGGATCTCAAAACAACCTCTAACTGAACGGGTGGATCCTCAATTCATCGTTAACGTAAATGAAACAGTAAGCGAATATATCATGGGAGGACAATGGTGGAAAGAAAAACTTGATCCGATCCTACCAGCTACAATAGTAGAAGAAATTATGAAAATCCCACTACCAAAAGCCCCTCTACTAGACAGATTGTACTGGTGGCCGGCCAAAAAGGGTTGGTTCTCAACATCAAGTGCCTATAACCTAATAACATCCAACTCAAATATAATACAGGAAGACTTCAACTGGATTTGGAAAATTGATGCCCCTCCTAAAGTTAAGAACTTCATCTAGAAGATCAGGCAGAAGGGACTCCCAACTGCGACTCGACTGGCACAAAAGGGAGTAGTTGTACCCTCCACTTGCTGCCTCTGTAATCGCTCCACCGAAGACGATATCCACATTTTCCTGGAATGTCCCATTAACGACGACCAAGAACAACTACCAAGCGACATAGCCTTACAAATAAACACGCTTCTAGAAGACAACAGAGATATGGGTAAAGTTCTACAAATAATAGGATCTATGTGCTCAACAAAAACCAAACAAACCATAGCTATTAGATGGTGGACGATCTGGTTCATCAGAAATCAGATTATATTTAGAGACGGAAAAATCCCCTCCCCAGAAGGGATTAGAAGAATGATATTGGATAACTTAGAGAATTGGAAAAGGGCCTGCAAGCTAAGCATAAAAGGAGAAGACCAAAAACTCTCGTGTAAGAGCAAATACAAACCAAGAAAGATCACGACAAACCACCAATGGAGAAAACCGCCGAAAGGCAAATACAAATTAAATTTCGATGGATCGAGCTTTGCAAATTCCAAGAGCTCTACAGGGTACATCATTCGGGACTGGAATGGTAACCCTATTTTCATGGATGGCGGCCCAGTCGGTAGACAATCTCCAATTATGGCGGAAGCTTTAGCACTTAGACAAGGCATTGAAAAGGCAAAAGAACTAAAAATTTGTGACCTAATCATAGAAGGAGACTCAAAAATAATCACTGACTATTTACAAACTAAAACAAACTGCCCATGGGAAATAGAAATGATAATGTCAGATATTCTCGTATTACTTCAAGACATACAACATATAGGGATATCCCATATTCCCCGGATTGGTAACAGAGTGGCAGATAAGGTTGCACACCTTAGCTACTCTACCAGGGGACCGGATTTATCTCATGATTCAGGTCTTCTTGACCTCATCCGGCAGGATGCTTTCGGGTAGATAACTCACCCGAATCCTTACCTAATCAAAAAAAAAAAAAAAAACTTATTTTTCTAGATATATTTAATGGCCAAAAAATATAATGTTATCCTCTATCCTATTTATTAGTTTTGATTTCCATTATTTTTTGATTAATTCTCTAATTTCTCATATCCTTCTTTATTCAGTAGCCTATTTGATTTTTACATGATTTATTTGTTGTGTTTAAAATAAAAATTGCGAAAAAGATAATTAGTATTCTTTTTTATTTTAATCTCTTCAAAAAGTGGAAAATTTGTTAGAAGAACATTAATTCTTATACGAAAAAAGTATCATGTTTTTTCTTTTGTAGTTTTACAACATGGTTAACAATTATGACCAAGTCATTGATATTAATTTCTAGAGATGACTGGAGTCGGAGAGTTCCAATAATAAGATAAAATACCTCATTCTAAAATTTAATAGGTGTCTTGATAAAAACATGTCCACTTGTTGGTTTTATTGTATGTTTAACGCAGACATATACAAAGAAACATACAAAACTATTCAAGATTATGACAGATATCATCATGTTAACAAAATTTTAGACCACTTCTTCATTTATTTAATTCGAGGGGGATCAAGTTATCCCTCCAGCCAACGGATGAAATGAAGAATAGAAATCTTAAACTCTATTAAGCTCATTGCAAGCTCAAAAACTGGCCAATTGATGAAGGGTGCTTTGCAATAATATAGAAGATTCGAATAGATAGTCAAAACTCAAAAGTCATTTCACATTTCTATATAAACTGATTTCACAAACTGCATGTGTTTAGTTTCAATTTTTTTTCCCAAATGACCCTCAATAATAAGAATCTCAAACTGCATAAGATCTATATAAAATTCAAAATTTCCATCAATAAAACATTTAAAATCCAAACTTATCGTTAGGGAAGTCAATTTCCCAATACAGAATTTCATACTTATCATTAGGGAAGTCAATTTCCCAATACAGAATTTCATACTTATCGTTAGAGAATTCAATTTCCCAAAAACAGAATTCCAAACTTATCGTTAGAGAAGTCAATTTCCCAATGCAGATCACTTGTAAGCTAAAGTCCATATTCCAATTACCAATACTAAAAACCATTTTTCTGCATTTGCAACTTAAATGAAGAAAATAACAGCATTTTCCCATATAGTTTGGTAATTGCACAAAGAAGAGATCATGACAAATTTAAATGATGCAATATAGTTTTCGTTTTATTTAGCTTTAGAGAGATTTTCAATAATTGAGTACACATATTATTCAATGAAACTACTTGTGTTAGGATTAAAATAAAGGAAATAATGAACTAAAATTATACCTAGTGCAAATGTAGTGGTCATGGATATATTATTGTTGTTAATGAAGTTCAATTAAAAAACAAAGCTGCATCTCACTAAAGTTATCATTCACAAATTTTCCAAAGTAGATATTAGACGTACAAGATCACAATCGCTTTTTATGCTAGAGTTGACAATTCCAACCCCTAGCAATGCACCAGCAATAACATGGTTGTCATTACTGTGGAAGGACTTGTCAAGTTGTGAAAGCCCAGAGTCAACATCCCATTGCAAGATCATACCCTAAGATAAAGAAAGATGTCAGAATCCCGATGAAAGATGAAACACAAAAAGAGGGGAAATAAGGTGGGATAAAGAAAGCCAACAATAATAAAGAATACGGACCAGACTTGCTGCAGCACTAGTCTTTCCATGCTCCTTATTCTTAAATAGCCAGTTTCCTGAAGCACTGCCACCTGAAGCTTCGGATGCGACTGTCATTAACTTACCTAGAATTCAAAATTACCATAAGATGGCGATGCTTGCAGCTCTCCCTGATGACTACACTACCTACCAGACTCAGAAAATTACCTGCCCAAAGCCAACATTTACGAAGGCATTCACAAAGGTAGCAGCCAAATTCTGCCTGGCAGAATCAACGGTCGTGCCTGCATTAGCTCGACCATCAAGCAAATGCGCCTGAGGTGAAAGAACATAGCATTAAAAAAAAGATGCAGCAGAAATAAAACATTCCAGCGATGACTCGCATCCAGAAATGATATAAAAAAAAGCAGAGTGAAACAACAAAATGATCCCAATGATGATATAAAAAAAAAAGCAGAGTCAAACATCAATCCATCATTCATCTCGCTTCCAACTTATCTCATCATATGCAGAGCTGTTCCAACACGCAGGTTTTCTTAAGATATTTTTTCTTATTTAGGGTGTGCGTGGTAAAAAATACATATAAAACATCAACACAGCATTGCCCTATCAGTTGCCTTATTTAGCCTTGGCAGTTACCGTATAGCAATATATTTTACCAAACAGACACCTTTATGACAAGAAAAACAATAGATGTGGTTAAAGGCTGGAAACACTAGTAGAATCGTATTACACAAGGATAACCCCAAAACTCAGGAACTGGGAGTATCTGCCAAATTTACAAACCTTATAAATGTCCTCAGGAGACTTGGCTTCCATGACCTCTATATCATGAGCAAGGTTTAGATAACCTTCACTAAGTTTGACATTATTTATGATATCTTGCAATTGCTCTCTATCATCGTCATTTGCAACCATGCCCTCATCAAGCTCAAAGGAAACCCCCTGCATACAGAAAGGGAGGAATAAAAGATGTCGACTTAGAAAATGGCCTTATCATCTCCTTTGATCTTTAAAGCAATCAAGCACACACACAAACAATATACTGAATCTGAGTGCCAATGAGTGACGTTTCCCAATATTCAAAACACAAAATTAATAGAAGAACCATGAGTCTTTAATGTGCAGAGTTTAAAGGCCATGAGATTTTAATCCAATTTCGCTTAATGCCTGCAATTATGGGATGGAATGTAAATGAATATAAGGTAAAGTCAAAATACCAGGACCTGATTCATATCCAATACATCTTAATTGGTAATTTGAAATGTTAAAAAAGAAAGCTAACATACACAAATAGAGTTCATATCTACTAGCTAATGCACCGAGCAAGAACACTAAAAATTGAGAGAGACCTAATTTCGTATCGAGCGCTACTAGAAATTGCGTTTAGGTGCTATGTAATTGGGAATACGGGCAAAATTTCGGAATTGCAACATATATAGCTACAGAACTCGAATTGTTATCATAGAAACATAACTACTATATATGTAATCAACTATCACAGAACAAAACCTAAATCCCCAAATCAAATGTCTGAAGAAAAAAACCCAATTGACGAATTTGAACTCAAATTGGGCTGAATTTTCCCGAATTTAGTTCCCTAAGCCCTAATTTTCAAAAACTCGAGTATTATTATTATTCAAATCTCTAATAGAATGCTAGAGCTTTAATAGTTTAGGACGTGGAAAGGATAGCTGCCGTTACCGAACTCGTAGCACAAGAAGCTTGCCCCGCCTTCTACCAATCCACACAAAACACTGAATTTTGGAAAATCTCGGCAACAAAACACCAGTTATGACATCAGTCTTCGCAACAAAACACCAAACCATAACCCTAACAAATAAGAAAGAAGGATTTTCAACGAATACCTGAAATTAAGTATTGCGATTTTTTAATCTCCCACTGTATAGAGCAAAAACCTCAAATCTTCATCTGTCGGTCTATGTTCTAGGATGAATTCGGAATTAGAAACTGGAAAAATGTTGGACTCATACAAAGAGAGGGGAAGAAGAAGGCACTTATCAAGAGGGGAAGAAGAAGGCGTTTTTTAGGACAAGGAAGATCTTCATTAGTCTGTCTTTGTTCCATGACGAATAAAATAAATGAAACACACAGTACCAATACAAGTTCAGAAATTTATCAAGGCAAATGAAATTCACACAGCAGATGTCCAATTCACCAGGCCTAATCCTTAATCAGAACATATGAACTAAACTTAGGCTAATTTCAGAGAGAAGGAGACGAAAAAAATAACCAGAGAAACTCACATGGCCCTTGAAGAGTGACAGAAAGAAAAGCCTTCAATCGACGAAAACCCTAGGTCTAATCGACCAGCGACGCTCCTGTCCGCCATCATCGCCGGCAACTCCAGCAGCGGCCTCTGGCGCTTGCATCCGCCAGAGAGAAGCACGGAGAGAGATCCGAGAGATAGGGAACTTCTATGATGGCTCTTCACCGAGCAAAACCTCGGGGAAGATGGAGATCCGGTCGTTCTCGTCCTGCTGCTATACTTCAATCCTTGTCGGCGAACGATCCTCCTCGGTCTTCTCCTCCTGCGGCTTGAGCCTCTACGGATTGCCGACAAACTCCGACGCTCAGGCTGACATCATCGACCTTGAATCACCTTCTCCTTCTGCAACATGTGATGAAGAGGAAGTTGCAAAGCAGATGGGAGAGAGATCGTGGGGGCGCTCGTTCAGAAAAAGAAAGCAAGGGCAAAAACGGAAGGGCTCTGCCGTCGGCACAAGGAGACGAGGCGAGGAGGCCGGCGACGATGAGCAACATAGAACGTGGAGAAGAAAAGATAAACCATTCACGGAAAGAGGTTAACGGAAATCAGGAAGGCTTCCGATCGTGGGAGAGAGAGAGCGGTAGAAAGAAAGAAGAGAAGGGCAAAAAAGGAAAAATCAGGGAAGGCTCCACGTGGATAGGCTGAGGATGTTCCAAAGGATTCAGCTTTAAGATATAGGGGGATTACGTAATTTTTTCATGTTAAAAATCCGTCTATTTTTAATTGAAATGACTTATTTGCCCCTTGCTCAACACCTATTTAACTATTTTAGTATTTCGGTCCTGTTTGGTATGAATGTAGTAATCGGAATGGTAATGGAAAGCGGAATCGGAATTACAATTTTGGAACGACAAATTAACAAATTCAACCTAAAAATACCCAAATTTAACATATCTAATTAAAAAACACACAAATTCAATTTCTCAAATTAAGCATAAAAATAAACAAATACAACCTATTAAATCCATAAATTCATCATAAAAATACACAATTCTTGTAATTAGATACTTAGAAGTTAGATCACCTTCTAAACCTAGGATGGTCCTAGGTTGTGTAAAAAACGAGTTACTTTTGATGTAGGAAGAAATACCCATTTTTGAAAATTTGTGAAGCCCCTAGCTGGCACACTTTCATAGTTTCATCAATATTTAAGACATCCAAATGAATTTATAAAATTTCTGAAAAATCAGACAAACCAACTTGAGAAACTGGAGTACCACTGTTCAGTTTTCAGTTTCTGTACCATACATGGGTTTGTATACTAAATCTATGTTTCATACCAAGTTTTAAAGCTAACTTTGGGACCTATGTACAACTTTGGTGTTGGGCGTTTCTGCAATAACCTTGTGAATGATGAGGAATTTGGGTTGAAAATGGAAACTGATTGCTAAAAAGAGGAAAGTGTGAGGCATGTTTTTGTGAAAACTATTCAAGGACAACCTTTACAAATAACAGTATTAACTAGATTCAAGATCCTAAATTGTAGCCCTTTTTATGTAGAATGCGGTAAAAAAAAGAGACATGTATGCATTAGAGTCCTAGCATTTTATTTTGGATTTTACAACTAAACCTAGAATCTGAAAAAAAAAAAAAAGAGAGAGAGAGAATAAAGTGAAGTTACTTGTATGCTTGCTTATATGTGAAATATGGTTGATTCTTATATATGCTTGTATGCTAGGTATTGAGTGACTGGACCTTTGGAAATCTCAAACCAGGTAAGTTCTCCGAAACTTACTTATTACTCGGGCTCTTATGCTTAGGTTGTTTTCATTTATGCTAGGCCGATTCTAGATTAGATATGTACGTAGTAGCAGGACTTGGTCTTGCATTGTGCTTGACAACAAACAATCATTATGTGTCTAGGAGTCTTTGCTAGGGTCATGAGATAGACGTTTCCCATATCGGTTCGTACCTCAATCGATTCAAAGAAAGGAAAATGAACGAAATAACTTGATGATATTGGTTATATGGAGAATAAGGTTCATTTGGTATTTGTTGCACTGTGCATAGCAGCACTGTTGCATTGTGCATAGCAGCAATTCACACAGATGGACCACCTTCCTGCTAGCTGTATTTTGCTTGCCTTCTTTTGTCTTTTTCTTTATGATGTAATATATAAGGCCCTTCTGTGGTCATTAGGCACGACTGTCACGTGAGCTTGGTGATGGTATATAAACCATCAAGTGTCACCTGATTGAGGTAGGGTTTTTATCTTGGGATTGCTACATTCTGTAGGGTCTCTGGCGGCCATCATGAATGAAGAAGTAATTGGCCTTACATAAAAGTTGCTCTTTTCACCTTGATTTTTGCTTTGTCTGTCATTCTCAGTGACAGATTGTTACCTTTGATTCCTCTTCTTCACATGGTATCAGAGCCAGAAGGCTGTAGTAGCTGTTGATTGATCTTTCTTTATTGTGAATGTTTCGTACTAGTGACAATATGAGTACAGATGAAGGAGTGAATGCAGGAAACTCTAACCAGGATGCAAGAGTGAATGCAGGAGACTCAAATCAAGGTAATCATAGTGATCCCTTATTTCTCTCTAATTCAGACCATCCAGGAGCTCAACTGGTGGCTGTTTTGTTTGATGGAAACAACTATATGACTTGGAGTAGAGGGTAATGATGGCCTTGGGGGCAAAATGCAAGATGGGATTCATTGATGGTAGCTGTGCTAAGCCGGGTGCTGAGTTTGTTGATTTGCAGAGATGGATTAGATGTGACTTTATGGTTAGATGTTGGCTATTGAACTCTATGAGTAAGAATGTTGCTGAAGGACTCATGTTTGTTAATTCATTTAAGCAGTTGTGGGATAACAATGTGGAGAGATTTGGCCAGACTAATGCACCTCGCATATACCAGATTCAGAAGAAATTGAGTAATGTCACTCAAGGGAGTATGAATCTCCCAGATCTTTACAATACTCTTCAGAAGTATTGGGATGAACTCCAAGTCTTGGAGGGAGTTCCAGAATGCACATGTGGAGCTTTAGCTCAGTGCACTTGCAATATGGTGAAGATTCTTACTGATGTTCGATCTAGGAACAAAGTAATGCAACTGTTGATGAGTCTAAATGATAAGTATGATGCAGCTAGGAATCAAATCTTAGCAATGGATCCATTACCTCCCCTCAATAGAGCATATTACATACTGCATCAAGTTGAAGGAGGCAATGTGAATACAAATGAGTCTCAGAATAGCCAGATTGACAGCAGTGCCTTTGCTGCAGGAAAATTTCAAAACTCACAGCAGTCTGGTGGGTTTTCTAATGCTCAACAACCTAGGAAGGATTGGAAAGACCGGAAGAAATGGAAGCTTGATAGAAAGTGCAATCATTGTGGCTGGAAGGGTCATACTGCAGAGTAGTGTTTTAAGCTTCATGGCATACCTGAGTGGTTCAAACTTCTCAAAGAAAAGGAGAAGGCTAGCAGAGGGTCAGCCAACAGTGCAGGGACTACAAACACAGTTAGTCACAACAGTCCTCTTGATGATGAAGTGTTTGATAAAGGGCAAGCTGACAGTAATGTTGATTCAGCCATGGTTAATGCAGTGTATCAAGAGATTATGAGGAAGATGAAAGGCAAGGGTTCAGAGAGCTCGAGTTTTGCCAACTTTGCAGGTAAATTATGCACTTCAAATGCTAATATCTCTGTTGCAGAGAGTTCCATACTTGAATGGATCATTGATACAGGGGCAAGTGACCACATGATGCCCAAAAGCCAGTACTCATCCAATAGAACTGTCCTTGATAGGCCTATTCATATTGGACTTCCAGATGGAAATGTTAAAACTGTTACTGAAATGGGAAAATTACAGTTGAATGATTCAGTTGATCTAAGAAATGTTCTTCTAGTTCCTGATTTTCAACACAGACTACTATCTGTGGGAAAGCTTCTTGATGACAGTAATTTGATAGCTTTATTTACCAGAGATGCTTGCTTTGTTCAGGACCTTGGAACTAAGAAGATAGTGTTGTCTGGAGCCAGAAGGAATGGGTTATACACCTTGTTGTCTCCAGAGCAGTTTGCAGAATGGAAGAAACTGAAGAAGGATGCAGGTTCCTATGGTAAAAGTGCAGGTTTTTTATCAGACAGATTAATTAAAGCCAAGAAACAGTTGAGTGTTACACATGCTAGACTTGGCCATTGTTCTATTTCAAAGTTAAAGCACTTGAATGTTTTTGATCAATCTGTGTTGAATGATTTTGAGTGTGAAACTTGCTCTATTGCTAAGCATCATAAGCTTCCTTTCCATAGAAATGATAGTATGGCTAGTAAGCCATTTGATCTCATCCATATGGATGTATGGGGACCCTATAAGGTCCCAACTTATAATGGGTGTCAATATTTCCTTACAGTGTTAGATGATAACACTAGAGTTACTTGGACTTTTCTAATGAAAAGTAAAACACAGGTCTATAAGACCATTTGTGATTTCAGTATGTTTGTCAAGAATCAGTTTCAGTCTTCCATCAAGTGTGTGAGGACTGACAATGGAACAGAATTTACCTCCAATCAGTGTGAGGAATTCTTTGCCAAGGAAGGGATTATACACCAAAAATCTGTGCCTTACTCACCACAACAGAATGGAAGAGTGGAGAGGAAGCATAGGCATCTGATTGACACAGCTAGATCCATGAGACTTCAAGCTGGTTTGCCTCTCAGATTTTGGGGAGATTGTGTATTAGCTGCTACATATGTGATCAACAAGATGCCAACAGAAGTCTTACAGTGGATGACTCCTTATGAAAAGTTATTTCACAAGCCTGCAACATATGAAGAGCTGAAAGTGGTGGGTTGCTTGTGTTATGCTCAGGTTGCTCATGTGGACAGAGACAAGTTGGGACCTAGGGGGAGGAAATGTGTGTTCTTAGGTTACCCATATGGCCAAAAGGCTTATAAGCTATGGGATATTGACAGACAAACTGTGTTTGTAAGCAGAGATGTTGTATTCCATGAGAATTCATTTCCTTTCAAGGGAGATGTTCATGAAGATGCAGCTGTTGCCAAGCAACAAAGAACAGACCTACCTCTTGTTAATCCTGCTCATGATCATGATGATCATGAGATATTTAACCATACCAATCCCATTCTACCTCAAAGTTCTTCTACACCATCCCAACACTTTGTCCCTGATTCACTGTCCTCTACTTCATCTCCTGTTACCACCACAAATATGCCCACAGTAACCATTCCTACCCATTCTCCTTCTCCTGTAATTGATGACTTCTTAGGAAACCATGATATCTTTCCTCCCCTAAGAAGATCCATCAGGAATGCTGGGAGACCTAATAGATATCAGGATTTTGTTTGTCAATATCCCACAAGGGACAGTTCACATTCTCAGTCATTTCTTGCTAAATGTCTTGATCAGAATTATGACAGTACTTCTGATTTCCTTCCCACTTTTTGCCTAATGGCAAATGTACATGAACCAACCTATTATCATCAAGCAGCGAAGCATCCAGAGTGGGTGCAAGCCATGGAGGTGGAACTGAAGGCCTTGCAAAGGAATGACACCTGGGTTTTGACAGACTTGCCTCCAGGACACAAGGCCATAGGGAGTAAATGGGTCTACAAAATCAAATACAAGCCTAATGGTCAAGTAGAGAGATACAAGGCCAGGCTAGTAGCTAAAGGGTACAATCAGATAAAGGGGAAGGACTACAAGCATACTTTTTCTCCCGTTGCTAAGTTTACATCTATGAGAGTTTTGATTGCTTTGGCCACCATCAGAAATTGGTCATTGCATCAACTTGATATAAATAATGCCTTTCTTCATGGACATTTAGAAGAGGAAGTTTACATGAAACCACCAGAGGGTTTCAAATTGGGAAAGCCTGGGCAGGTATGCAAGTTAGTTAAGTCCATTTATGGATTGAAACAAGCCTCAAGGCAGTGGAATGTTGAGCTTTGCAGCTTCATGGTTCAACTTGGTTTTGTTCAATCTATTGAAGATTATTCCCTATTCACCAAAAAGGTTGCTAAAGGGATTGTGGTTGCTCTAGTTTATGTTGATGATATTTTGATCACTGGTGATGATGAGGATGTGATTGCTGCAACTAAGAATGCATTACACCAGGCTTTTACCATTAAGGATCTAGGTATGGCAAGATATTTTTTAGGTCTTGAGATATCTAGAACAAATGCTGGCACTTACCTTCATCAGAGGAAGTATGTACTGGATATATTGCAAGATTGCAAGCTTGAGGATTGCAGGCCAGCTCTCTTTCCTTTGCAGAGAGGATTGAAGTTGTCCACAGATTCAGGACCCATAATGCCAAATCCTGAGGTTTATAGGAGGCTTGTTGGGAGGCTATTATTTCTGAACTTGTCTAGGCCAGACATATCTCATGCTGTCCAGCACCTAAGCCAGTTCATGTCAGAGCCCAGGCAACCACATTATGAGGCTGCATTACATGTAGTTAAATACTTGAAAGGCACAATATCAGTGGGGCTCTACTATGCAGCTGAGTCTCCTATCAATGTCTCAGGTTTTTGTGATGCAGACTGGGGGACTTGTCAGTTTAGTGCACGCTCTCTAACAGGTTATTGTGTTTTCCTTGGTACCTCACTTGTATCTTGGAAAACAAAGAAGCAGAATACTGTCTCAAAGTCTTCAGCTGAAGCTGAATACCGTAGCATGTCAATGACAACAAGTGAGCTTATTTGGATTGAAGGTTTGCTGCATACATTACATTCAGAGATTCCTCTGCCTATTCCCCTATTTTGTGACAACAAAGGAGCCATCCATATTGCTGAAAATCCTGTTTTCCATGAGCGTTCAAAGCACTTGAAAATTGACTGTCATTTTATTAGGGAAAGGTTGCAAGCTGGGTTTATACTCCCTCAACACATCCGCACCAATGTCCAGCTTGCTGATTTGATGACCAAACCACTTGGTGAGAAGCACCATCAGTTCCTTTCCTCCAAGTTGGGTCTTGTTGGATTCTCTCCAAGCCCAACTTGAGGGGGGGATATGGAGAATAAGGTTCATTTGGTATTTGTTGCACTGTGCATAGCAGCACTGTTGCATTGTGCATAGTAGCAATTCACACAGATGGACCACCTTCTGGCTAGCTGTATTTTGCTTGCCTTCTTTTGTCTTTTTCTTTATGATGTAATATATAAGGCCCTTCTGTGGTCATTAGGCATGACTGTCACGTGAGCTTGGTGATGGTATATAAACCATCAAGTGTCACCTGATTGAGGTAGGGTTTTTATCTTGGGATTGCTACATTCTGTAGGGTCTCTGGCGGCCATCATGAATGAAGAAGTAATTGGCCTTACATAAAAGTTGCTCTTTTCACCTTGATTTTTGCTTTGTCTGTCATTCTCAGCGACAGATTGTTACCTTTGATTCCTCTTCTTCACAGGTTATAAGCATGGAAATTGAAATTCATAGTACGTGAAAATATGGTAGTCTTCTATCATGCTAGACCCCTTTGTAGTTTGTACAAGGCAGGGTTGGAGAAAGGGTTAGGATAGAGGGAGGTGCCACTTGAAATTCTTCGATGCCTCTTTACTACATTTCTCCATTATTATGCTTTTATATATGTTTATCATTGTTCTATTTACTTTCCGTATTACATATATTAGAAATATTACTTCATAGGATGTATACTTTATATATATTCCTTGTGTGTGGATTGAGGATTAACCTCGTTGATTACTCTCCTTTTTAGGTTAAGGTACTTCTGCCTATCCAGGACCATGATTGCTCTATGCTCGACGGCGGGATGACTTTTGTCTTGAGAGAATTAGAGAGCGGACTTCTAAGACGAAACGAGCTTCTAAGTCTTGCTACTCGTTTCGTCTGTTTTCACACGATTTTCCGTTTATGACAATACAATTATTCTTTTGTGCAAAATTGTAAAAATAAATAAATTTCATTCTAATGGATAATCGCCCAGTACTATCGAATAATCATAAGTTACTTTTTATCTCATGCGGTGATCTTCTTAATTCAATGACTCAAATTTGCTAACATGTACGTAGTATATTCTATAAAGCTGATTGAAAAATGGGAAAAAAAATCATATCTTTTTCATCAAAGAACATTTTAAATCTCGAAAATTTATTTTTTTAAATTGGGGCGTAAGCTACCGTAGTTATACAACCCTTTTCGGACATTTAGTATGATTGTCCATGGCTCGGTTTGAGTTGGCTTTTTTAGCAAGCCTATTATGCTTGGTGTTTTGGTCGTTTTTGGTGTAAGGTATGAGTCATGTTTTGTCGGAGTTGTGGAAGTGTGCTCATGACAACTCCACTGTTCAGGAGGTGCTTCCTTGAGGCCTTGTCTTCACACTACTGGCAAGAGTACTGTGGACATTGAGTCCACACATCTGAGCGCATCATGCGCATTCAAATCGAGCACACAAAACCAGCAAGGTTCCATTCTAAAAACAATTAACAATAAGAGAAGTGACTCACTGACTTATATGCAAGACTCGGATTCTCGTGTTTTCCAATGTAGAACAAATGTTTCAAGACATCACAACAATTTCTCTTCTAGCCCTATCAATCGATTTTTCTAGCCTCTCGAAATATCAGATTTGTCCGATACTTCAAGTCATTTCCTTTTGTATAAAAAAAATAAACACACAAGATGTAATAAAAGCGCGGCTAGATGCGCGGAACTCCTTTTGACCAAAAAAAAAAAAAAGAACAATGAATCTTACAATTGTTACAACCAACATCACCTCACAGCTACACAACAAAGCAACCATGAATGAAAAAAAAAAAGAAGTCAAATTCATGAATTGAACAACCCAAACAAGCTAATCAGAAATGGCCAATAAACCGATAGATGAATCAATCCCTAATGAGTTATTCACTTTTAGACTTGGCAGTGACCTTGCAAGAAACCAGCTGAGTCTTAGCCGTTGACCGCGAGAAGTCAACCACCACATTCTTGCAATTCACACCCAAATCGTACTCAGTACTCTTCTTCTTAAAGATCCCGGACAAGAACACATTGACGCGCCCCTCGCCGGCCGCGGCGTCGGCCCTAAGCTCCTTGGCGGTCTTCTTCTTCAGATCCACGCGCAGCCCCACCGCCTCGACGGCGAACAGCGTGTCATTCCTAGCCCCCTGCTGGAAGCTCCCAAGGACGTCGCCGGCGAGCGTGTGGTGGGTGCCCTTCCTCACCTCCATCGCAATGCCCTTGAATTTGAGGGAGTGCTTCTTCTTGTGGTTGGGGTTGCTGGCCCGGACGCCCAGGTTGATGATGCAGAAGAGGCGGTTGTCGGAGGTGAGGTTGTAGGCTTTCACCGCCGACGACTCGACGGAGAACGTCGGGTTCTTAGGCTGGTCCAAGTAGAAGTAGAGGAGGAGACCCCCGAGGAGGGCCAAGGCGGCGACCACCGCCAACACCACTATGGTTTTTTTGATACACGACATTTTGTGGTCTTCCCAAGTTTTTTTTGCTAATTAAATTGGGGGAGTGGGGCCATCCAAATCTCAATCCATATCCAAATCTCACAAATACCATAACATAAAGGCCAAATTTCAGAAAACCACCCCTTAAATGTGCTGTTTTGCCTAAAATCACCCTTTAAATATGTAATTGCAGGAAATCACCCTTAAGATTGATTTTGTTTGCACTGTACCACCCGTTGTACTCTTCCGTTTCCAAACATTCAAAAAGGGGTCCACCTATTATTATTTTATTGTTTTCTCTTATTTTTATTAGCATTTTTTATTGATTTTTCTTAAATTATTACTTTGAAAAAAAAATTGGAAGATCTACTCCCAGTCTCCCACCCATTACCCGCTCCTCCTATGCCAACGACGACTCTTCACTTGCCCCTTATTGGTGATTGAGATCCTCTAGTCCACGTTTACAGTCCATTATGTAGTCTGTATCGCGTGATTGGATGTGCTGAATTATTTTATTAATTTTCTTAATAAATAGGGTAGTTTTATAATTGATTTCAACCAATAAAAGAAAGCGGACTATAAAGTGGATCATAAAAATGGACTAGAGGATCCTCACCGCCTTATTGGTAGTTTTCCCTAGGTTTGCAGACATGTGCATTTGTTTTGAAATCAATGGATTCAATAAATTGATACAAACAACCCCAAATTCTAGGGTTTTGTTGATATTTATTTTGTTGGAATGTACAAGTTGTGGTTCATATGTCTCATAGAAATTGATTGATAGGTTGTGGGAGAAGCAAATTTGTATCATGGAGTTGAGAGGAAAAATATAAAAGGGGCATATGTATGGATGTTTGTGTTTGGGAGAAAAGGGGCATAGCAGGTTAAAAAAATGGAAAAATGACCACGAATAATACCAACTATCACCCGTAAATAAAAAATAATACGAACTTTTAAAATTACTAATTGGTATACAAATTATATCCAATTAAACCAATTTTGATACGATGGCTAAAATTCACAAATGAAAAAGTAATTTAAACTAAACATATACTCCAATTAAACCAATTAACAAGAATTTTGGGAAAATTTTGTAAAATCAAGAAAAGTAGTCACTGTTCAATGTTCATCTTCATCGTCTTACGCCGTTACCTCCTCGGCGTCCTTGCCCAGTGCCCAGACCCCGGCCAGCTCCCTGTCCTCCTCACACCGGCCACCCAATCTCCTCCCACTTCCGCTCCTCCTTCTACTCTTCTGCCTACATCCTCCCATCCACCGGTGACCGCTACTCCTCCCCCGTCGACCCTTCCGCCGGCTGTTTCTCCTCCTCCTGTCGTTCCCCCTCCGGCGCCGGCCACCCCACCTCCCTCTCCGCCACCGGTGACCATCCCCCGCCTGCTCCGGCCGCTCCCTCGCATACTCCCGCTCCAGCAACTCCTCCGCTGGCTCCCTCCACACCTCCTCCAAGCACAGCCCCAAACCCCGACAATGGAGATGAATAGCAGGAAGAAGACGACGAACCGTTCATCTAGTTTCTCCTAATTTTACAAAACTTTCCCAAAATTCTTGTTAATTATATGTTTAGTTTAAATTACCTTTTCATTTGTGAATTTTAGCCATGGTATCAAAATCGGTTTAATTGGATATAGTTTGTATACCAATTAGTAATTTTGAAAATTCGTATTATTTTTGGTTCACGGGTGATAGTTAGTATTATTCTTGGTCATTTTTCCTAAAAAAAATTGAATAATGAGGGCCGGAGGGGAATCAAACCCAATATCTTAAGCCTCCTCATACTTAGTTCCTACCAATTGTGCTCCAAGGTACATTTGTCTAATTAATACCTCTTTTACTATATATACATGTATAAATGTATATATAATTTTTTTTTTTAATTTTTCCAGGGGGCTCAAGCCACCGCATGCCCCTGCCTCCGCCCCTGCCCATAGGTCATCGGTTCGATCCCCGGATTGACAACTCTTTATTTACCTATTTAAGGGATAGACAATCTATAGTGAGGGGAAGGTGGGAATATCAAAAAATTTCTTCCATTTTATGTTTAATAAAAAAATCACATTTTAACCCTAAATTAATAAAATAATAGCATGTGGTTCCATTTTGACGATTTTGTAGCAGAAAAGTGTAAGGGGTGGTACTGTGCGAAAACAGAATCAATCTTTAAGGGTGGTTTCATGCAATTACAGATTTAACGGGTGGTTTTGGGCAAAACACCACATTTAAGGGGTAGTTTTCTGCAATTTTGCCTAACATAAAATGCTATTTATTACAAACATATGCATACTTTTTTTTAACATATACGAAAATGCAGAAATACAAAATAACTAGAGCCAACAATGCATAAACAGTGAGTAGTCTCTCCACATCATCATATACTCTCGCAACTCTCAATACTAACTCATCAATCTCCCATCCACTCAAAAGAATCAAACAAAATCCAAATCTAGAGCTAATTCCCGAATGGATCAGGCTATCATTGGCCATGGGTTAATCTTCTGGAGCTTCAAAGAAAGGCTAGGCTCAGAATGGCTACGCGCAAGCAATAGATAATAATACAAGGAAGACATGAATAATAATAGACTAAGAAATAGTGCATCAATCATGTGAAATCCATTTACAACGATCATACAAGTTCAGCCTCAAATAGGGAATAACTATATCAATATCATGAGGTAAATGCACATGAAGAGTCAAATCACACACAAGTTAAAAATGCTCACTAGGTAAACAATGTTGGATTTCCAATCTACTTCCGTCGAAAGTCATACAAGCTCAATTACTCTCCCATCTCAATATCTCCTATATAAAAATCTCAATTTAAAGTAATTCAGCTCAACAATCCAAAACTGTCATGAAATTTATGTGATCGTGCTAAATAAAAAATAGAGGACAAAATATAGCCAAATGGGTATTTGAATAATACATATATGCAATGAATGATATTTTTATATTTTTGACAATTTTCATTTTTTCTTTGATTTTCTAAATTTAATATGTTGGAAAATAACCATGATGAATGATAAACAAGTTACAAAATGCAAATAAAGTAAAACCAAATTTTATAGCTGACTTTGGGAGCTACAACTTTGGTGTTGATCATTTCTGCAATAACCATATGAATGATGAAGAATCTAGGTTGAAAATGGAAACTGATTGCTAAAAGAAGAAAGTGTACGTGAGATATGTTTTTGTGAAAATTATTGAAGGACCTTTACAAATAATATTAACTAGATTCAAGATCCTAAATTGTAGCTCCTTTTATGTAGAATGCGGTAAAAATGAGACATGTATGCATTAGAGTCCTAGCATTTTATTTTGGATTTTACAACTAAACCTAGAATCTGGAAAAAAAAAAAAAAGTGAAGTTACTTATATGCTTTGCTTATATGGTTGATTCTTATGCTTGTATACTAGGCATTGAGTAACTTGACCTTTTGGGAATCTCAAACCAGGTAAGTTCTCCAGAACTTACTCATTACTTAGGCTCTCATGCTTGGGTTATTATATATCATTTATGTTAGGTCGGTGCTAGATTAGATATGTACGTAGTAGCATGATTAGTTGTTGCATTGTGCTTGATAATCTCTATATATGCCTTTGATAGGAAACAATTGTTATGTGTCTAGGAGTCTTTACTAGGGTCATGAGGGAGACCGTGTCCCATATCAATTCGTACCTCAATCGATTCAAAGAAAGGAAAATGAACGAAATAACTTGATGATATATATTGGAGATAACTGATAAGCATGGAAATTAAAATCCATGGTATGTGAAAATATGATAGTCTTCTATCACGCTAAGTCGGGGTTGGAGAAAGGGGATAGAGGGAGGTGCCACTTGGAATTCTTTAGTGCCCTTTTACTGGATTTCTCCATTACTATGTTGTTATATATGTTTAACATTGTTCTATTTGCTTTTCAGATTGCATTAGAAATATTATTAGGTATATGATGTATACTTGATATACATTCCTTGTCAGGCCCGGCCCTGAGCAAGGGTAAGATGGGCTCTTGCCCAGGGCCTCCAAATTTTTTTTGGGCCTCGTATAGAACAGCCCAGTATATGGTAGTGATATTTTTTTTTACAAAAAAGTCTATATGTGTTTATTTAGGTTTGAAAATCTCTCTTCTTCCTTAACTGACGCCTCACGTTAACCCTCTGATAAAAAAAAAAGACGTCTGACGTTAACCCTCGTCTTTCGCCATAGGCATTAATCTCCTCTCTTCTTCCCAGGTTCTTGATTCTTCCCAAGTTCTTGATTCTCGCAGATGAAATTATGGCTCGGACCCCGTCCTTTCATCTCTCTGCCTTTTCCCGACCCCCAATTTCCTCCCTTTAATATTTCTATTTAAGGTTTCATCTGAAATCGAATTGGGCATAATCGATACCTCCGGCAAAATTGATTCCCCCAATTTGTCATTCAAGAAGATCTTGTTCGTCTATTCGGATGAATCCGAAAATTAGAGTCAGGAACTCGGAAAGGCTTGTTAGTTGATTTGGATGAATCGAGTTTCAACTCTCGGATGAATCAGAGCCTTGAGTCTTCCTCTCCGGTAATATCTAATTTATCTTCAAAATTTCTTTTAATTCTCTAAATTTCATCTGTTGATCGACCTTCATTGTCTATCTTTTATGAATTGTTGCAGATCTTCCTTGCCTGTTATTCTAATTCGAAAATTGGGGCCGTTATGAAATTTGTGCAAGACTACTGGTGATTCTAATTCGAAAATTGCCTGCAATTCTACTCGTGATTCAACTCACCCCATCACTCTCTCAGATCTCTCTCAGTTCCTATGTGGAATGGATGACTGAATGAATAGTTTTTCTTTGTATTTCCTTTTGGCATCTTTTGCTTTTTATTCTTTGTTTATTTATTTTATTCAGCTATTAGTTTAAATTTTTTGAAGTGCTATGTATCTGTTAACTTTCAATAATCATTTTGTGCCATCTTAGTTTGTTTAGTTTAGTTTAGTTTTTTGGAAGGTGTTATATATAGTATCCGATTTTTCGGCTTAAGTATGTCCTATTTGTTTGAATAATAAAAATAATGTTTTGAAATAAGTAGTTTCGCACCCGCAAGTTAAATTAGTTTCAAGACAAAAAAATTCTTAACTAGTTTCGCCCAAGGCCTCCGAAAACCATTGGACGGCTAGTGATAGAGCAATTTGGGTCATTGAAATAAGTAGTTTTGCTCTATCAATTGCCCCTCGAGTTTCCTTATCACGATCTAGTGATGAGGGAAGACAAATAACTCGATACTCTTCACTTGTTATGATCAAAGATCACCTGTAATGCTTGCCCCTTGTCTTCGTTGTATCCTGCAAGCTTTAGCATTCTCAACCGAATAACACAATATAGTGTAGTTGGTGCGTTATTAACTGATCAACTGAAATTTACTGCTCAGAATAATTAGATGAATTTTTTGCCATAAATGAGAGACAGTGTCAGTTGATGACATTCTTGCTTAAAGTTTATTTATGATTGACAATTTGACGGTTTTCATTAGGGTTGAACATTTCTCTTTAAATGGCATTCTCATTGCTTGATTTTGACTTTTGTTGGCCCTTAAAGGCGTTATTATGACTTAAAAATTGCTTTTTATTGGCCGTAAGTGGCGATCTGTTGGCCTTAATTGGCGTTCTATTGGCCTGAAATCGGCGAACTTTGGCCTTAATTGGCGTTCTATTGGCCTGAAATCGGCGAACTTTGGCCTTAAGTGGCGATCGTTTTGGCCTGAAATAGGCGAACCTTTGGCCTTATGTGGCGAACCTTTGGTTTGAAATCGACGAACTTTGGCCTTAAGTGGCGAACCTTTGGCCTGAAATCGGCGAACTTTGGCCTTAAGTGGCGAACCTTTGGCCTGAAATCGGCGAACTTTGGCCTTAAGTGGTGATTCGTTGGCCATGAGTGGCGATCTATTGGCCATGAGTGGCGATTCGTTGGACTTGAGTGGCGATTCGTTGGCCATGAGTGGCGATCTATTAGCCATGAGTGACGATTCGTTAATTGTTTTTTATGGCTTTGATATAATGTTGTTCTATATATAAATGCGCATATAAGCATTTCAAGAATTTATATGTCGCCGATGCAATTAACCATGCAATATGATTAACTAAATAGTAAACTTTTCATCAAAAATAGGACATAGAGGACTTAGCTTTTGGGTCTCGCATGCTTGACCGGCGGGGCACGATATGTTGCACTTCCAAGTGAGATATCATGCCTTAGGGAAGATGGGTCTTTTTCCGCAATTATCTTAAATGCAGGGGCTGAGCCGTAACTCCCATGAACTCTGGGCTGGTTTTGTAATTAATCCAAATTTTGCAAATTACACCATCGCCGACGCCAGATCGTCTTCCTCGTAGGGTTGTGGAGAGCGGCGGCGCTGGATCTCGAGGTTGCATCCCCGGACATCATCCCGCCTCGAACCTCGATGTCGACGGCGGCGAAGGATCTGTCGGAAGGGCGCTACCTATGAGCAACCTAGTCGAGCTACCCTGGCTTCCCCCAACGCCGTCGACGTGTTCCCGGGTTTAGATCCTTGAGCGTGACTTTTGAAGACAACAAGGTTGATCTACAATGGTAGCGTGGTTGGGCTGTACTAGCAAATAACACAATTGCCTCACCATCCTTATCTTATGATTTGAATTGTGCACATGTTATATGAGGTGTCCACCTTCTAGAAGAATCATCCTTGGGGAATACCCTACCTCTAGAGATTGGGACACTTGTCCATAGATCCCTCATTCATATATTCTATATATACTCTATTGTACAGTGGCTTAACACAAGGAAGAATGAAATGAAAATCCTTCTGGCAAATACATTCAATACAGTTTTCAGTATGGTATCTAGAGCCTAAGCCTATGCCTCATATCCTCCAAAAGTTTCTACCTTTACAATGGGATCTCTGCCCCCATCTTCTTCCTCTTCTATCCCACCATATCCCTCGATTCCTATCTTTAATAGTCTCAATACTATCAAATTAACCACTATAAATTCCCCCCTTTGGCAAAAGCAACTTACCTCATATCTCAAAGCAAATCAGCTTTTCCAGTTTGTTGATGGCTCATCTTTGTGCCCGGGTGAGGAAAATGCCACTGCTTTCCAAACCTGGCAAACCAAGGATAACCTTGCACTTGCTATTCTACAGGCTTATCTCACTGAGCCTATTATGGCACATATCCTTGATTGTCCGACAGCGCTCTCCCTTTGGACCGTCTTCACTCGTTGTTTGCTGCTCAATCAGGAGCCCAGGTGGTTCAAAACCGTCTTCAACTTCACTCCCTCAAGAAAGGATCGGACTCCATCTCCGAGTACTTCAACAAGGCCAAAAACCTTGTCTCAGCAATCCAGGTTGCAGGGCAACCAGCCTCCGACTCAGAGTTGGTGGTGTATGTTCTCGCAGGGCTGGGTATAGAGTACGACCCCATTGTCACCTCGATGTCGACTCAGCTCGTGACCCCCCCTCCTCAACAGGTTCTATTTCATCTGCTTAACTTTGAAGCTCGTCTCTCTCGTCACACAACTTCCATCCTTGGTGCTCCTCCTATTTCCGTCAACAACACCGCTGCCTCTGCACCCCCTGAGGCCAATTCTACATCCAGCAACAGAGGGCGTGGTCGGGGTGAACGCGGAGGTTTCCGAGGGCGTGGTCGCAGTGATGGTGGTCGCACCTCCTTTCAAGGACAAGGCCGTGGTCGTGGTTATACTTTCACAAGGGAGGTTGATACTTGTCCAATTTGCCAGATCTGCAATAAGCAAGGACACTCAGCCCTCAAATGTTGGAGTCGCTTTGATCAGTCGATTCAAGCACCTCATCCTCGATCCTTTCAGGCCAACACATCCAGCTCCAATTGGTTCCCGGACACCGCTGCTACACACCACTTCACTCCTGATCTCTCTAATCTGAGGCTCAACAGTCTACCATATTCTGGCACTGACCAAGTTTCCCTTGGTGATGTATCCCAAATTCAGATTCAGCATCACGGTTCCTCCTTTCTTCAAACTCCCTCTCGCTCCTTTTCTTTATCTCATCCATTACACACTCCTTCTATTCAGAAGAACCTTCTTTCTGTCAATCGTTTTTGCCTTGATAACAATGTCTTCTTCGAATTTCATAAAGATGGTTTCTCTGTGATTGATGAGCAGACTCGGACACCGCTTCTTTCGGGCCGCGTTGAAGATGGTCTGTACGTTCTCCCAATCGAATCATCAAGTTGTTCATCTGCTACGCCTTCTGGTAATTTCACCACCACCAAGCGCTCATCTCTGGCTGACGTTTGTCATCGTCGTTTAGGCCATCCGGCCACCAAAGTAGACTCTGCTGTTCTCAGTTCCATTTGCTTCCCTAAACCTAAAGAAGTGGACCTTTCCCCTTGTGAGAGTTGTAGTTGGGCCAAAGCCCATGCTCTCCCACACCTTCCAAGCCTAACCCGGTCTTCAAAGGCCTTTCAATTGCTTTTTGCTGATGCTTGGGGTCCAACCCATGATATATCCTTCAATGGACACAAGTACTTTCTATCAATAGTAGATGATTTCACAAAGTTTGTGTGGTTATTTCCTTTTGCTTCAAAGTCGGAGGTTCCAAAGTTAATTCAGGTTTTCACAAAACTTGTTACAAATTTTTTCTCCACAAATATTATATCCATCCAAACCGACAATGGAACGGAATTTAAACCTCTCAAAGCCTTTTTCCAAGATATGGGCATTATGCATAGACTCACTTGTCCCTATTCCCACCAACAAAATGGAAGTGTCGAGATTCGCCATCGTCGCATAGTTGATATGGGTCTCACACTCCTCAAACAAGCCTCCATGCCTTTACAATTTTGGGACTTTGCCTTTGAAACACCGACATATCTCCAAAATCGTCTCCCTACTCCCATTCTCAATAATAAATCTCCCTTTGAAGTCTTATTTAATGAGTCACCAAATTACAAAAATCTCAAAGTCTTTGGGTGTCTTTTCTTTCCAAATCTCCGACCTTACAACACTCACAAACTCGCTTTCCGTTCCACTCCCTCCGTTTTTCTGGGTTATTGCTCTCACCACAAGGGTTTCATTTGCTATGATAGAAAGGAAAGTCGTATTTACATCTCTCGAGATGTTATATTTCATGAGGATACCTTTCCCTTTTCACAAAATAATAATCCTCCTTCCTGGGCTCCTACCACTGTTGATTTGCCTCTCCCCATGATTTCACAAATAGGCCCACTCCATCCTCCTATTAATACCGGCCCAAACCAAACACATAATAACTTACCCTCCTCCTCTATTGATTCTTCCTCACCGTCTCCCTCATCAGCCTCCTCTGAAAATTCTGAGCCCCCGCCACCATCGCCACAACCTCATCCCATGATTACCCGAGCACGGGATCACATACACCGTCCTCTCATTCGATCGGATGGTACAATACCATGGCCTCCTACTGCCAACTCCACCACCGCTACACCCGAAGAGCCCACCTGCTATACTCAAGCAGTCAAATTTCCGGAATGGAGAGCCGCCATGGAGGCTGAATTCAAAGCCCTTCTCCTCACAAAAACCTGGACCTTGGTCCCACCCTCAGCCTCTGCAAATGTTTTAGGCGTCAAATGGGGTTTCAAATCCAAACGCCGCTCGGATGGAACGCTTGAACGCCGGAAAGCTCGCCTCGTCACCAAAGGATATCATCAGCTTCATGGGGTGGATTACATAGACACTTTCAGTCCCGTGGCAAAGCCCTCAACCATTCGTCTTTTAGTCTTGCTTGAAGCTATGAACAACTGGGTGGTTCGACAATTGGATATACAGAACGCTTTTCTTCACGGCTCGATTGATGAGGATGTTTACATCTCCCAACCTCCAGGTTTTTCACACCCTCAATTCCCCTCCTACATTTGCAAATTACATAAATCTCTATACGGTTTGAAACAGGCTCCCCGAGCCTGGTTCGCTAAACTCAGTGATGCCTTAATCACTATGGGATTCACTCCATCCTCTGCCGTACTTCTCTCTTTATTCATCGCCTTGGGAATCATTGTGTTTTTGTGTTAGTTTATGTAGACGATCTGTTGGTGTTTGCCTCAAATGAGCAGCTATCTCGTTACTTCATTGATTCTCTGTCGGCAAAATTCCCAGTTAAGGATTTAGGGGCTGCCCACTACTTTCTGGGAATTGAGATTTCAAGAGACTCCTCTGGCTTCCATCTCTGCCAAACCAAACATATCTCTGACTTGGTGAATCGAGCAGGCATGACGAATTGCAAGGCTATTGCAACACCGATGGCAACTGACTTCGATGCCACCACTCCATCTCCCTTGTTTGATGATCCCCAGCTCTATAGGAGCATTGTAGGATCCTTACAGTACATGTCGTTTACACGACCTGATGTTTGCTTTGCCATCAACAAAGTTTGTCAGCATATGCATTCTCCCCGAGAGGTCCATTGGCAGGCTGTAAAACGCATCATCCGCTATCACAATAGCACTGCCACCCTTCGTTTTCACATCTCCTCAACTCAGCAACATGTTCTCTCCGCCTTCTGCGATGCAGATTGGGGTGCTGATAGGTCTGATCGGCGTTCAGTTGGGGCTTACTGCATCTACCATGGACCAAATCTTATATCCTGGTCTTCAAAGAAGCAAGACACTGTCTCTCGATCCTCAACAGAGGCTGAGTACCGATCACTAGCCCAGGCAACTTGTGAGACACTATGGATACAGTCCTTGCTTTCCAGTTTGCAGATCTTTCTTCCTCATCCACCGGTTCTATGGTGCGACAACATTGGAGCCACGTATCTTGCAAGTAATCCAGTTCTTCATCATAAAATCAAGCATCTTGCAATGGATTACCACTTTGTTCGCGAGAGAGTTCAAGCCAAATCTCTGTAGGTAGCCTTCATCTCCTCAAAGGATCAGCTTGCAGATCTCTTAACCAAACCATTGTCTACTGCTCGATTCAATTCAATCCGCTCTCAACTTATCCTTCGAACGTTGGGAGTGCAGGGGGATACTAGCACATAACACAATTGCCTCACCATCCTTATCTTATGATTTGAATTGTGCACATGTTATATGAGGTGTCCACCTTCTAGAAGAATCATCCTTGGGGAATACCCTGCCTCTAGAGATTGGGACACTTGTCCATAGATCCCTCATTCATATATTCTATATATACTCTATTGTACAGTGGCTTAACACAAGGAAGAATGAAATGAAAATCCTTCTGGCAAATACATTCAATACAGTTTTCAGTAGGCTGGAGATCCGACACCGACGAACACCGTCGCTTCCTGGCCTCCGATGCACAGACAAGGCCGATTGGAGGCAATAACCGCAGGTGAAGGTTGCGAATCGATTATGCGGATCGGTGGGTCGATCTCTCTTGGCCGATTGCTTGGTCAGCCGTCGAGCGTCGATCTGGTGAGTTCCAAGGCCGATGGCGGTTAATTTCCAGACAACGTATCCCGCACTTCAAGCCCGAAGAGGGGTCCTTGGGAGTTGCAGCGACGACGATGTGGCCGGCACGGCGAAGGGGTGATGACCCGTCGAAGAGCCCAATGTCGCATACGCGCTGATGTAGGCAAAAGACCCAGCCTCGGCGATGTAGCGTCAACTTCCATGTACTCGAGATGGAGGCTCGGATTGTGAACCAGGCAAGGAACAACGGTGGTCCGGCGTGCCCCTGTGCCCTTGGCGAAGCTCCGCAGTGAGCCCGTCGTTCGTGGCCTCCAATCTCGTTCATTAGGGTATCGATTTTTGTGCTTTTTGATCGGATTCCCACAGACGGCGCCAAATGTAATACATCAAATCTGCATCGATTCTCCCCCGATCATCCATCTTCCTGCACAAATCAGAATGAGAAGAAGAGGCGGGGCTCGCTCCCCCGGAGGAGCCTCCGGCGCTCAAGTCAGGATTGTGTCGGCTGATCGAGAAGCCTCCCTAACTGTAATGTCTATAATCCAGATGTGTGTATATTATGTGTATGCTTGTAATGGCTAGAAGCTCAAGGTTTAGGACTAGGTCACAGGTGGCTCGAGACATTGGACCAAGGGTGGCTCGATTGAGCTAGCCAGTGGCACTTGGTGAGCTTGGTTGGAGTCCTTCTTTAGCTGAAGTGTTGGATTGATATAAAAGATGAACTTGGTTCATCTTATATATCGGCCCAGTCCAACCTTCTTCTCTGCTCAAAGAAGAATTGGTCATGTCACACCAATTCAGCAACCTCAACAATTAGGAGGAGGAAATGATGAAGAGCAACCTGAAGGAACTGAAGAAGACACAACTCGAGGAGTACCTTTAAACCCTCAATCTGACTCTGATTCTCCCAGTTCTCCTTCTTCTGGGCCTTCTATGTCTGAGCATGCTTCTTCTTCTTCCTCTCCTTCTGTGAATTCTTCTGTGCCGTTCAATGATAACTCTGCTGCTAATGATTATCAACTTGTTAGGGATAGGAGTCCTAGAACTAGGATTATAATAGAAGATACACTGATGACATTAATATTGTTGAGTTTGCATTTGTTGCTTCTGAAATCATTAAAAGTAATTCCCCTGAAACCTTTCAATCTGCTATGAGATCCTCTGACTCAGTAAAATGGTACAAAGCTATGCTTGAAGAACTTGAATCTATGAAAATAAACAACACCTGGGTTCTTGTTCCTAAACCTGCTCATGCTAAAGCCATCGACTGTAAATGGGTCTTTAAGATTAAAGAAGGGGTTAAAACTAATGAGCCACCTAAATTCAAAGCCAGACTTGTAGCTAAAGGATTTAGTCAAAGAGAAGGGTTGGATTATAATGACATATTTAACCTTCAGTTGTGAAATATAAAACTCTGAGATTACTTCTTGCTATTGCTACTGTCTTTGATTGGGAACTTGAACAAATGGATTTTAAAACAACCTTTCTGCATGGAGATCTTGATGAAACTATTTTCATGAAGCAACCTAAAGGGTTCACTGATAAGAAGAAACCTGATCATGTATGTCTTCTTAAAAAATCAATTTATGGTCTTAAACAGTCACCTAGACAATGGAACATAAAATTTGATTCCTGTATGAGATCTTTGGGCTTTATTAGAAGTGATTATGATCCCTGCTTGTATATCAAAGGTGTTACCACCAAGTTTCCTCTGTTTATTCTTCTGTATGTGGATGACATTCTCCTTGTTTGTGCTTCTATGAGAGTCATCTCTGATACTAAAAGGAACTTAATGAAACACTTTGATATGAAGGATCTTGGCAATGCCAAGAGAATTCTGGGAATTAAAATCATAAGAAATAGAGCTAAGAAAACTCTCATGCTATCCCAGGTTGACTACATTGAAAAAATTCTTGAGAAATTTTGCATGCTTGACTCTAAGTCTTCACCTATACCCTTAGGAGGGCACCTTGCTTTGAGCAAAGGTCAATGCCCTAAGACTGATCATGAGAAAAAAGAAATGATTGATGTTCCCTATGATGTGGCTGTTGGTTCTATTATGTATGCAATGCTTTGCACCAGACCTGACTTAGCCTTTTCTATAAGTGTTCTATGTAGATATATGTCTAATCCTGGATCACCTCACTGGAATGCTATGAAATATTTACTGAAATATTTGAATGGCTCTAAACACTTGGGTTTAGTTTATTCCAGCTACTCCCTTGCAAGTGATCTTCAAGGATTTGTAGACTCTGACTATGCAAGCAACAAGGACACAATGAAGTCCACAACTGCATACTATTTCACCTGGTCTGGCAATTGCATATCCTGGAAGTCTCAACAACAATTTGTGGTTGCCTTGTCATCCACAGAAGCTGAGTACATTGCAGCTACAGAAGCTGCTAAGGAAGCCATTTGGCTGAAAGGCATACTTGGTGAGATTTTCAGAAGAAAGTGTGTACCTGCTATCAACATGGATAGCCAAAGTGCTCTGTACTTGTGCAAAGACCCAATGTACCATGAGAAGACCAAACACATCGATGTTAGGTTTCACTTCATCTGACATAGGGTTGAAGACAAGACCTTGAGCCTCATGGAGATCAAGGGAGAGCTGAATCCAGTTGACTTTGGCACGAAGATTGTTCCCTCTGGCAAATTCTATTTTTGCAGGAACTTTCTTCATATTCTTGATGTGAACTAACCTGCAAGTACATGAGCCGAGGACGGACGGATCGAAGACACAAACCCCAGATCCCTACTTAAATGAACGAGTTGTAATACAAAGTGGATGGATTAGGAGGGAAAATTGTAATGTCTATAATCCAGATGTATGTATATTATGTGCATGCTTGTAATGGCTAGAAGCTCAAGGTTTAGGACTAGGTCACAGGTGGCTCGAGACATTGGACCAAGGGTGGCTCGATTGAGCTAGCCAGTGGCACTTGGTGAGCTTGGTTGGAGTCCTTCTTTAGCTGAAGTGTTGGATTGATATAAAAGATGAACTTGGTTCATCTTATATATCGGCCCAGTCCAGTTGAAGCCCAACCCACTTCTCTTAGCCCAACTCTGAAGAGCTTTCAACGGCACTTTGCTGGCTTTGTTCCAAACGCTGCGTTTTGCCTAAAGACGCTCCCTATAAGAGGCCTCTTTCTCCGAAACCCTAATTGCGAGCTCAATCACTGTTCTTCCATCTGTAAAGAGAAAGAGAGAGAGAAGAGAGGAAACCCTAGGTTCCCAAGCGCCGCCGACGGAGATCCCACACTTAAGAGGAAGAAGACGAGCTTCCGGCTCGGTTTCCCAACCGCTTTAGCGTCGTCTTCACCTGCTCTCATCCGGCTTCGATCTTCTTCGAAGTGAAGGGAGTATCCGTTCCTCTTCTGTATTCTCTCCTTGTCTTTCCGTGTTTTCCGAGTTGCTTGACCTAGATCTGTTACCTTGAGCTCGTCACTACTTGTATCCATGATTTGTAACTCGTTCATACTTAGTGGATTCTAGGGTTTGAGTCTCTCCCTCTTGAGGCTCCGCAGAGTAGAGAAACCGAACTGCGTTATCAATCTGTGTGTTATTTTTCGCTTCCGCGTTGCATGTTTACTTTCCGATCTCGCCTCTGTGTTAGCATCTAGGATCAAATCGTTTTCTACACTAACCCTAGTCGTTCAATCATATTTATAATGAGAATTAGGGTTTGATCGTTTCACCTTGTAAGTGAAGATTATGCCCCTGAACACCTTATGGAATTACTTTTGATCTATCAATTTTAAATCTCGAAAATTTATTGTTTATATTGGGGCGTAACCCGCCTCTACGTACCGTAGTTATGCACCCCTTTTCGGACATTTAGTGAGACTGTTCATGGCTTGGTTCGAGTTGGTTATTTTAGCAAGCCTATGATGCTTGGTACTTTGATCGTTTTTGATATAAGGTATGGGTCGTGTCTTGTAGGAGTTGTGGACGTGTGCTTATAACAACTCCACTGTGTAGAATTAAGGCGCTTCCTTGAAGCTTTGTCTTCACATTATCAGGAGATCACGTGTTGTTATACCTGCTTTCGAATGCATTACTTTGATAGTAGTGTTTACTGTTTGGCTTGTCCTCCACTAACTTCTTTGGCAGGAGTGTGAACATTGATCGAGTCCAACTTGATCCGTCTATTTGATGCATTAGTTCCATATATCGTCTTTCATTTGTTTGTTTTGATTTTTTCTATCTATCACTTCATAACAGTTTGTCTATCGGTCAATTTTCTGGCCTCTTGAAATGTCGGATTTGTAAATTAACAACAATGAATCTAGCTTACAACCAACATCACCTCACAGCTACAGTACAACAAAGCAACCATGAAAAAAAAGAGTCAGATTCATGAATTGAACAACCCAAACAAGCTAATTAGAAATCGCCGATAATCCAATCGATGAACATGAACCACCCCTAATGAGTTATTCACTTGTTTTTAGCCGTTTTAGTGACCTTGCAAGAAACCAGCTGAGGCCTGGCCGTTGACTTCGAGAAGTCAACCACCACATTCTTGCACTTCACACCCAAATCGTACTCAGTACTCTTCTTCTTCAAGATCCCGGACAAGAACACATTGACGCGACCCTCGCCGGCCGCGGCGTCGGCCCTCAGCTCCTTGGCGGTCTTCTTCTTCAGATCCACGCGCAGCCCCACCGCCTCGACGGCGAACAGCGTGTCATTCCTCGGCCCCTGCTTGAAGCTCCCAAGGGCGTCGCCGGCGAGCGTGTGGTGGGAGCCCTTCCTCACCTCCATCAAAATGTCCTTGAATTTGAGGGAGTGCTTCTTCTTGTGGTTGGGGTTGCTGGCCCGGACGCCCAGGTTGATGATGCAGAAGAGGCGGTTGTCGGAGGTGAGGTTGTAGGCTTTGACCGCCGACGACTCCACGGAGAACTCCGGGTCCTTAGTCCTGTCCAAGTAGAAGTAGAGGAGGAGACCTCCGAGAAGGGCCAAGCCGGCGACCACCGCCAACGCCACTAGGATGCATTTGGTACGCGACATTTTGAGGTCTTCCCGGCCAAATCCCAAGTTCTTTTGCTAATTAAATTGGGGGAGTGGGGGGATATATTTATGACGGTGGTGGGGAAACCATCGTTTTCGAATTTTTATTTTATTTTTGGTCTGAATCATTTTTTGAATTATTAATGACCACATGAAACCACTTAAATTGGTTTTTATAGTAGTAGTGCGTATTTAGCTGCGCATTCCCAATTGAGCTTTCGAAAACGTTAAAGCGAGTGGAAGGTCTTTTTAAAAAGTTTTTAAATTACCAAAAAAAAAAAAAAATTATTTATTATTATTTTTTTGATAAGGAAATAATTCAGCTAGCAAAGGGTTAGTTGATAGCATCCTGACGGATGAAATCTATCAGACTTAAATCGCTATTAAGGTTCAACGATTGGGCAGAATATCCAAGGTGTGCTACCAGGGCTGTTATATGAACTGAACAGCTCGAGCTCGGCTCGAAAAAGCTCGACTCGAGCTCGCTCACTTGAACAAAATTTTAAGCTCGGTTGAAAGCTCGGCTCGTTCGAATAAAGCTCGAATAGCTCGAATTCTATAAAAAAAAAAAAATTCCTTTAAGTTAACATGTTATAACAAAGTATAACTACTTGAAGTTCGAAAAAAGCTCGGCTCGAGCTCGTTTATTTCATAAACAAGCCGAACTTGAACAAAATAAAAAGCTCGTTTAAAAATTAGACTCGGCTCGGCTTGAACTCGTTTAACAGACGAACAAGTTTGAACATGTCAAGCTCGGCTCATTCGGCTCAAATAACACCCCTATGTGCAATTTTATCAGCCGTTCTATTCTCCGATCGGAGGAAATGAAAGTTTAGCTACCTTTGTTAGTTTGAAAAAGCAAGTGTTCAAATAATTTATTTGATTCTCCCCAAAGCAAGAGAACAAAATTATTTGACTTTTTTTTTTCCAACAATGCGACGAATATTTAGGATTTTATGAATTTCATTTAATAATTATATTTGTTATAATGAATGGAAAAATGACCCAAAATAATACAAACTATCACCCATGAACCAAAAATAATACGAACTTTAAAAATGACTAATTCATGTACAAACTATTCTCTAATAAACCAATTTTGATATGTCCAACCTTTTTTTACTAAAATTTCAATGAAAGTGCTAATTTAGTAAATAGAGATAAACTTTGGGCTTAAAATAAAATTAACCTAAATTTTTACCTTCTTCCTCCCTGCTGGTCGACCTCCCTCATGCCCAGTAGCAGCCATGGAAGACACTGTAAAATCAACTGTCCGCCCCCTCTACCGCCCTCATCGCCACTCACTTCTAGTCTTCTTCTTGAAATCAAACCAACCCCGAGCAAAGAGCCAACCATGGAAGCTACCCCGCCCTTTCTCGGATTCTTCTCAATCATCGTTCCTTTTGGGGGTTCAAAGCTATCTAGAGTTTGACTTAACTTTCGGAGGGGATTTGCTTAGAATGATGTTGTTGATGTTTTTTAGGATATTTTTGTGGATCATTTGGAGAAAATTGGTTTCAATTTTGCATTTTAAAAATTAGGGTTCTTGAACTCAAAATTTTAGATCTAAAAAATTGAATCGATTTATTTGAAATTGATGATGTTAATTATGTGTTTAAGCATGATATTAGATTATTAGATATATACATCCTTATAAAAATTCATATGGCATGGGTTTCTTGGTTTCCCCTTTTCAATCTACCATGGTTGCTACCTGCTGGGCATAGCACGAGGGAGGTCGACAAAAGCAGGAGGAAGAAGGTAAAAATTTAGGTTAATTTTATTTTGAGCCCGAAATTTGTCTCTATTTACTAAATTAGCACTTTAATTGAAATTTTAGTAAAAAAAGGTTGGACATATCAAAATTGGTTTATTAGGGAATAGTTTGTATATGAATTAGTCATTTTTAAAGTTCGTATTATTTTTGGTTCACGGGTGATAGTTTGTATTATTTTTGGTCCTTTTTCCATAATGAATTATTATGCGTAACTATTTCAGAAAGAGTGGGTATTTATATCTTAAACCTTATAATAACATGAAGTTGTAAATGAATAGTAACTCCCACTTACAATTTTTTAATTGTTTTTTTATGGTTGAAATGTCTATTTTGCCCTTACAAATTGTATTCCCATCTCCTATATGCTATACCCTTTTAGGTAATTTCCTTATTTGTTTGTAAAATGCCCTTTTTAACCTAAAAAGTTTGAATTTAAAAATATTAATTTTTTTAATTTCAATGTCCTTTTATGTCTTTTCAAAATTATAAAATTTCATATTTCATCAATTTCACCCAACTTTATGTTTTTTCTTAAAATACTCAAATTACAACTTTAAAGTTTTCTCAAATAAAGCATACTTTATGTTTTAAATTAAACCACCCAAATTGTAACTTTTAGGTGTTATTAATTATAAATTATCATATTTCATCAATTTCACCCAATTTTAAATTTTTTTTTTCTTAAAATACCCAAACTGCAACTTTAAAGTTTTCTTAAATCAACCATATTTTATGGTTTTAATTAAACTACTCAAATTATAACTTTTAGGTTTTCTTAATCAACCCGACTTATATACATTAAATGATAAAAAGTTATCCTACCAATTAATTTATAACTCTAAATTAATATATGAAATAATAATATTGAAACGGACATTTTCTAGGAACTATGAATTCTTATTAAAATATTTAGTACGTTTTGGGTTTCTTTTTTGTTTTGATTAATAAAAATTTTAAAAGACTACCTTTCTTTATATTTTTTTAATTGAAAGACATCATTTTTATTACCTTAAAAAATTTCAAAATAATATACTTACAGTTTCTTATAATGATGCAATTATTATTTTTACTATATATTATAGAATTGTATAAGGAAAATAACTCAGTTAGAACTATTTGTACATATGAATATTTACACGTATATAAAACGTAATGTGTACAACATTTGTAAGGAAAACAATCAAGTTACAACAATTTGCATATATAAATATTTACACACATATAAAAAGTAATTTGCACAATTCAAATATGATTAGACCGCGCGCATGCGCGCGGCGCCTGGCCTAGTTTGGACAAATGCGTAAAAATAATCCAACATATTTACTATAATTCGAAAATAGTTTTAAGTGAAAAATATTCAATTCCAAACTGAATTACTTTAAAACTAAAATTAGGGTATATCCCCAAATCCAATGGTAGGGACTCTAGGGAGCTCTCTTGGAACCTCATTATCTTCATTTCTAATCAAATAATGATGTGTATAACTACATAAATTATTTTTCTATTTATGTTTAAATTAATTTAAATCTATATAATAGGTTTTAGTTATTGAATTAATTTATGATTATATTTTGGGATAAAGAGAGATAAATTCTGGAGAACTAGTCCATTAGATAGGCTCTAGTACAAAATAATTAAAAAAAATGAACCAATTTATATATCTATATAATATATAAAAATAGATGCATGAACGGCTCCTCGGGAAGCTAAAGACCATTCAAAATCATGTTGAGGAACACGTACACCTACCACTAGGGGTGGAATTGGTACATTACCGATTTTTTTTTTGTTTACTATGTACCAACCAATTTGAATTGGTAATCTTAAAATCCGAACCATTACCAACCATCGAAGGGGTTGTACCAACTTAATTGGTCACCAATTAAGTTGGTTGGTACGTGTTGGTAATGATATTTTACCATGTTTTGGGTGTTAATGAAAAAATATACAAATAGTCAAATACAATACAGTTTAATTAAAACTTATAAGTGATTTAGTACAATTCAAGTACCAACAACATAAATACTTAAATTGTTCATGTATTTACGCACTAAATCAAAATAAAAACTTAAATATTCCCGACAATATTCATGAACAAATTTGGATCATTGTAACGTTTGGATCATTCAGGAACAAATTTCATAAAAAAAAAGAGTGCTTTCATATCATTTGGATCACCTAAAAGGTGCACTTATGGTATGTAAAGGATTTGTGTAAACTCAACTCAACTTTCATTGATTTACAAGTAGATATAAATAGAGCAATACAATGAGAAGGTTAATCTATCTTGATGAGATTATCGTGGAGAGGTGGGGAAGCGATGAAGTGTTTTACTCCAATTAACTTTGACTTATTCTAATCTTAAATAATAGAAATAATTGAACTAATTAAATCCTAAGTAATACGGAATATGATTTATTTACTTAACATTCTCCCGCAGTTGAAGTGGAGATTTACGAAAGCTAAAAACTGAAATTAAATAAAAACCAAGATATCAAATAAAGCCTAATAAAATACATTGTAGGAACTTGAAAGTGTTCATCTTTTTCCATTCCTCTTTAATTTGTTCCTTCCTCCTACCGGTGGTGATGCTGAACAGTGCCTGGCCCAACTCACTGAACTCAATCAGCATGAATTTCAAAGGTAGAATGGGATATCTTACTATTAGGATAGAATTATATGCTTAGATAGAATTTATCCTTTCCTTATTCAATCTTACCATATCTTTGTAAAGTCTATCTTTGTTGATCTCAATCCTTGGAGAGCAAGGAAAACATGTGTATAAATATATATATCATTCAATCAATGGAAAAAGCAAGAAAAACATTCATCATATTATTCAAAGTTTTACATGGTATCAGCCTAATTTCGATCCTCACAATCCAAATATCTCTTCCGCTATTCGATGTCGACCGAATTCGACAATGGTACCCCTGTCGACAAGACTCCTTCCGGTGGATCTCCCGTCGACCAGTCCGGCCACAAGAATACCGGAAATCTTCTCTTTGCGGCTGCAGGATCCGGTCCCATGCCCGCTCTGCAGTTTCCAAACCTCAATGTCCGTCTTGATCGGACCAATTACACGCTCTGGCGGCATACAATCAAGTCGGCTCTCGAAGCCTTCGAGATCGAGGAATTTCTGGCCGCCAGTTCCCAGCCCTCAGCAACTCTCTCGGCACCGTCTGGATACAACGACCCTCCCCCGCCGAACCCAACTTTCGCTGATTGGAAGAAAAAGGACCAATTGATCCTTCTATGGGTGCGCATCACCCTCACATCCTCTCTTATGGCTCACGTCGCTCGTGCTCAGACGACTCTCATGAAGCATGAGGCATCCTTGAACGAATGTTCTTTGCTCAAATAAGGGCGCGCCTGATGCACCTCAAGCAGCAGATGCAGAATCTCAAGAAAGGAACTTTAAGTATCCTTGATTATGTTGAGAAGACACGGGGTTTCTCGGATGCCTTGGCCGAATGCTCCTACATCGTGCCTGACTCCGATTTCATCGAATGCGTCCTCAATGGCCTCGACAAATCTTATGGGGCTTTTCTCACTGCTTATAATATGCAGACAGAGCCGATCACATCCGATCAACTTCTCGGACTTCTTATGTGAGAGGAGGAGCGCATCACCGCTTCTCTTGCTCCTGCCACCGATGCTTCCCTCTCTGCCAATGTCTCCAATTGTGGAACCAAGTCGTCGCAGTCCTCTCGCTTAGACACCACGTCCTCAGATTCGTCTCGCCCTCGCCTTACCTGTCAAATCTGTAGTCGGCAAGGCCATGAAGCGGTTAACTGCTGGAATCGCCTCAACACCAGCGAATTCCCGCCCACCAACACCGGTTCCGGCCGCCGTGGTGGCCGAACTGGATCCGGCAGAGGTGAAGGCCGCGGCCGCGGCTTCCCGCAGTAGCAGCAGTCGGCTCCTCCGCAGCATCAGGCGTATCAATTAGGTCATCCTCCCTCCACTTTGGTTGATCCTAATTGGTACTTCGACTCTGGCGCAACTAACCATGTTACCGCTGACTTTGGCAATTTATCCGTTCACTCTGATTACACCGGCAATAAAGGTTTGCAAGTAGGCAATGGTAATATGGTATGTCTCTTCCTATTACGCATTTGGGTTCATCATCGTTGCCTGCCTCCCCTCGACCGGTTCAATTACATAACATTCTGTTTGTTCCCGATATCAAGAAAGCCCTCATTAGTGTTTCACAATTAACTCGAGATAATGATGCTTACATGCTTTTCTTTCCCACTTGTTGTTTTGTCAAGGACAAGCAGGGACGCACCCTCCTCAAAGGAATCATTGAGAACGGCCTCTACCACCTACAACCATCATCGCCCACCATTCCACCACCTCGTGTTTACCTTGGAGAAAAGACCACTCTTCAAATATGGCATGAGCACTTCAGTCATCCTCATGAGTCAGTTTTCAGGCGTCTTGTTTCTAGATTTCAATTACCAGTTTCCAAAAATAATCTTAAAAGTGTTTGTGAGTCCTGTCAGCTTGGGAAGAGTCATCGATTCTCTCTCAACAGTCCGCATGAGTCTAGTCAGTTTCCCTTTGATTTAGTTTATTCAGATGTTTGGGGTCCTGCCCCTGTTCCATCATTTAATGGAAATGCATATTTCTTGATCTTTGCGGATGATTGTACGAAGTTTGTCTGGATCTATTTCCTTGCACAAAAGTTTTTGCCTACTTTCAACAATTTCACAAGATGATTGAGACCCAATTTTCTGCCAAAATCAAACAATTTCAATCAGATTTTTTTTTGGGGGGGGGGGGGTTGAGTATAGAAATGTGTCTACCTTTCTTCAAACTCAAGGCATCATTCATCTTGTCTCTTGTCCTCATACACAATCCCAAAATGGTGCCGCTGAACGCCGTCATCGAATCATCGTTGAAAAGGGTATTGCCATCCTCTGCCATGCCAAAATCCCTTCCCAGTTCTGGGAACATGCCTTTCATACCTCAGTCTACCTACATAACCGCACTCTCACCCCTATTCTGCATCACAAATCCCCCTTTGAGGCTTTATACGGCAAGATCCCAGATTATAAATTCCTCAAGACCTTTGGCTGCCTATGTTACCCCTTCCTTCGCCCATATAACTCCAACAAACTCGACTTCCGTTCATTGCCATGCATAATAATTGGGTACAGTGCTCTCCACAAAGGTTAAATATGCCTTCATGTTCCTACAAATCAAGTCTACATTGCTCGCCATGTCATATTTGATGCCATGTTCCCATATCCACATCATGCCAAGGCTCCTCCTGACTCCCTCCCTGACACCCCCATGCCGACCCTATCCCTATTACATCAAGCGTCATCCACTTGGCCGCCCTCGCTGACCACATCGACCGATGACCAAACACCGCCTCCTTCTGCCACCACACCACCAATGTCGAGCTCATCCGCCACCGTCTCACCCATGGCGACATCAACCCCGTCTGCGACTTCCCTTGAACCCTCAACCCCTCTTACCACACATGGCTCTTCGGCCTCTCACCCTTCCCCTGGCTCGGTTTCAACACCTTTAGAGGAGGCTCCCTTGGCTTCGTCCACGTCAGACACAGGTATGCCTTCCTCTTCTCCTTCTCCACAACCCATTATTCCCTTTTATTTTCGTCCTGCTGTTGATTCACGTCATACCATGACCACTCGAGCTAGGACAAATGATCACAAACCCAAGGCCTTGACCACCACAAAACATCCCTTGCCCTCTACAAATGACCTTTATGATGAACCCAAAACATTTCTTCAGGCTTCCAAATCACCCGAGTGGCAACATGCCATGCAAGTTGAATATGATGCCCTTTTGCGTAATGAGACTTGGACATTAGTACCTCGTCCTAATCAAGCTAACGTTGTTGGTTGTAAGTGGGTCTACAGGACAAAGCGCAGGGCCGACAGTTCCATTGAACGCTATAAGGCGCTCCTTGTGGCCAAGGGATTTCATCAAGAAGAGGGTGTTGACTACTTTGACACCTTCAGTCCGGTGGTCAAGCCTGCCACCATCAAGATTGTTCTTCCCCTTGCTCTCACCAATGCTTGGTCACTTCGTCAGGTCGACATCAACAACGCCTTCTTGAATGGTGACCTATCAGAACATGTCTTCATGGCTCAACCCCCAGGTTTTATCGATGCTTCTTGCCCCTCTGATGTTTGTCTCTTACGCAAGGCTCTATATGACTTAAAGCAAGCCCCCTGCGCTTGGTTCACCAAACTCCGTCACTTTCTCCTTCAGAATGGTTTATTTGCCTGCAAGTCCGACACATCTCTGTTTGTCAGACGCCAGGGCCATTCCGTTCTTTATATTTTGGTATGTGTTGATGATCTCATTATCACTGGCTCTGTATCAGCTGAGATCGACGGGTTTGTGCTCCTCCTCAATCGCGCATTCTCTCTCCGTGACCTCGACGATCTTCACTACTTCCTTGGCATAGAGATGACACACACTAAGGACACTATCATCCTGTCTCAGCAGAAGTATATTCGGGATCTTCTTCTGCGCAGCAAGATGCAAGATGCCCGCCCTATCTCTTCTCCAAGTCCGACACATCTCTGTTTGTCAGACGCCATGGCCATTATGTTCTTTATATTTTGGTATATGTTGATGATCTCATTATCACTGGCTCTGTATCAGCTGAGATCGACAGGTTTGTGCTCCTCCTCAATCGCGCATTCTCTCTCCGTGACCTTGGCGATCTTCACTACTTCCTTGGCATAGAGATGACACGCACTAAGGACACTATCATCCTGTCTCAGCAGAAGTATATTCGAGATCTTCTTCTGCGCAGCAAGATGCAAGATGCCCACCCTATCTCTTCTCCAGCAGAGCCGGCCTCTCGTCTCACCAAGGCCGGCGATCCGTTTCCTAATCCGTTCCTATACAGAAGTATTGTGGGGGCTCTACAATATGTCACCATCACTTGCCCAGAGATCTGTTATGCCGTCAACAGAGTTTGTCAGTTCATGCAGTCACCCACGGACACTCATTGGTCGGCTGTTAAACGGATTCTCTGCTATCTGAAGGGATCTCTCTCGTCAGGCTTGACTCTCCGCCCTGCTCTGGATCATCGGTTTGTTGCCTTCTGTGACGCTGGTTGGTCTTCTGATGGCGATGACTGTCGTTCACAGCATGGCTTCGCAGTATATTATGGCGGCAACCTTGTCAGCTGGGCCTCCAAAAAGCATAATGTCGTTGCAAAGTCTAGCTCCAAGGCCGAGTATCGCGCCATTGCTTTCACCGCTACTGAGTTGATATGGCTTCAGCAGCTACTGCTCGAGCTCCGAGCTCCTCTTATTCGGCCTCCCATCTTGCTTTGCGACAACCTCAGTGCTACATACATGTCTGCTAACCCTGTCTTCCATCAACGTTCCAAGCATATTAAGATTGATTACTACTTTGTTTGTGAGCAAGTTGAAGATGGTTCCCTCGTTGTTCGACATGTTCGTTCTCAAGATCAACTTGCAGACATCTTCACCAAAGCAGTTGGCACTGCCAGGTTTCAGACACTTCGTTCCAAGCTTCATGTTCGGAACCCTCCACGAGCTTGCCGGGGGGGGGGGGGGGTATTAGGATAGACTTATATTCTTAGATAGAATTTATTCTTTCCTTATTCAAATGTATCATATCTTTGTAAAGTCTATCTTTGTTGATCTCAATCCTTGGAGAGCAAGGAAAACATGTGTATAAGTATATCATTCAATCAATGGAAAAAGCAAGAAAAACATTCATCATATTATTCAAAGTTTTACACTTGTTTTGATTCTTGTTCGGCAATGGCAAGATAAGCCGTCATTGTTGGTGGAGTGCGGAGACGTTTGGGTAATATTGCTTGTGAGCAGCACTTGAAGGCGATGAAGAGAGAGTGCGGAGGTGCACAAGGAAGGCGCCGATTTGCTGAAATAGGATGCGGTTAGAATCAGATATGAAAAGGTGGTGTGGTGCGTGACCGTGATTAACTCGGTTGGCCTATTGTGATTGTTCGGCCATGCTGATGTTTGGTTTCGGTCAAGACCGATGTTGGGTTAGTTGGTTTCAGACTGATGTCAAAGTGGATTGGATGAGGTTTGAGTTAGTTGGTTTAGGAGAAGGCCATGGTGGGTTAGCCGAAGGTGGTTTTAGGGTGGCATAAGCCGAAATCGGATTAGCCCGAGGGCGGTTTTGTGTGGCCAAGATGGGGTTTAGCCAACAAAAAAACAAGAACAAAATTAAAGGCCGACATGGGTTTGGCCGAAATTGGAATGGAAAAAGCCAAAATTTTGGTTAGTTTGGCGCAACAGAAGGACCGGAGTCAAGTTTGGATTGCCCGTCGGCGGTTTTGTGATGGCCTGAGTCGTAGGAAAGATTTTTTGGCAGCATGCCGAAGCATTGGTTTGTACCAAAATGTGGATATAGTTGCCCGAATGCGGAAATTGGAGAGGATCAAAGTCATTAGGCTAAAGGCTCTGATACCGTATAAAGGATTGATGTAAACTTAACACAACTTCCATTGATTCACAAAGGAGATATAAATAGAGCAATACAATGAGGAGCCGTTGTGAGCTCTGTCATTTGAGCCATCTCACTCGTGATCCAATCCAATTCACTCATGCAATTTAAAGAGCGCACAACGGCTCTTTTGTTGGCGTTGTATAATAGGTTTTAGTTATCGAATTAATTTATGATAATATTTTGAGATAAGGAGAGATAAATTTTGAAGAACTCGTCCATTAGATAGGCACTAGAACAAAATAAAAATGAATCAGTCTATATATCTATATAATATATGAAAATAGATGTCTGAACTCTACTCTAGTGCAATTCGTCTATATGTCGTTTTCTATTGCAATCTAATCTGAGTTTTTTTTAATAAATCAGTTAATGATATCTCGTCTATTTTATCCACCTATACTCCTAAACTACAAGGAAAATGGTGATTGAATGTGTATGATGATGATGAATAAGGGTTGTTCATTTTTTTTTGTCTTTTATCGAGTCAACTCGTAATTATTTTGTAGAAAGGAAAGAGATAACATTTTTTTTAATTATGTCTACCGGTTTGGACACCCAAAAAAAAAATATCTCCAAAACCCGAATCCGAGCCATATGGGTGGGGTGAAAGCTAAGATCTTCAAGCGAACATGGTTTCATCACCAAGATACTTTTTCTGCAAAATGATCAATGGATTTGTCACCAAATTTACTACATTGTTGATTGCTCTGTCGATGGTCGATCGAAGCCTTAGGGTTTCTTCAATTGCAAATAGAAACTCACTACTCTTCTCCTACCGAGAACCAAGATGGCTACTTAAAGCAAGTAACATTGGAGCCACAGAAACAAAATAATCCCTGATGATTTAGAACTCTTCCTTCTATGTCTTCGTCGAAGGAGAAGACACTTCGGCGAGACTCTCAAGCATGCTTATGACTTCAGCAGTGTCATTCAGATAGTACTTTGCCTTGCTTGGCTTTTGTCCAACGGTGCAGGCAAATATCAAGGCTTCAGACGAAAGAATGCTTCTTGAAAACGCATCATCAACAATGCCAAACATGTCCTCATCAGATCGATCATCGCCTATGCACAGCACAAAATCCGCGTGCTTCCCCTTCTCAGCAAGCGATCCAAATACTTTCTCCGCTACTAGTCCTTTACTGACACCCTGTGCGCGAGTTGAACAATCATATGTTAGTTTCCGATCCAACAAGTCATCATAACTACACAACAACAACAACAAACTCAGTATATCCTGCTTACAGCAGGGTCCGGGGGTCATGATATGATATGAAACCAAGATCCATACTTGTATATATGCTCATGATATGAAACTATCCAACTCATACATGACTCGACCCAGTATATCCTGCTTAGAGCAGTGTCTGGGGGTCTTTCTTGTTATTTAGTACTTACTTGAGGTTTAACTTCGACAATGGATTGGCCCCTCTTGACGGCAACAGGCTCATTGGCTAAAACGCTTTCTAGATGATCAAGCAACTCGGTGGCTTGGGCGGATCCAAAGTCGGGGTCTGCCTCGTGATGGTGCCACACTAGAGCACTCTCCTTAACTTCTATCGACGAGCCATCAGTGGCTTCTGTATATAGCTTCACTATAGGCTCTACAATCTGAAGCCACCCCAACTCGAGACTCTGCCTGTGATGCTCCCACTCATCCGTCTCAGGCCACCTGAAAATGCAATTCAACTTGATCACATTGAGAATACATAGAGTGTAGTACAACGAGGATGAACGAGAGAGAGGCGAACCTCAAGAAATAACCATGCTCGGCTGCAATGCCGAGCTTCTTGCAAGGTGTAAACCAAAGGCCTAAGCTGTCCTTCCCTCTACCGCTGACAATGAACACTGCATTCTTCGGATCAGCACTCAGCGTGTTCAACATCGAGATGATCTCCTTAGTCGGATTCTTGTTGATGGAATTCTGTGGCACCAAAGTGCCATCATAGTCGAACAAGATGGCTCTAGACTTAGCTCTTTCGTAGGCTAAGACAATCGCATCGATTGATAGCTTCGTAAAGTTAGGATCCAGTGAAACAACTCTGAAACCGAAGCCTAAACCGATCCCCCAACACCTCCTCTTGAAGTGATCCGCGCAAGTTCTCTCCAAGTCGTGCAAGAAGCTTCTCGACCAGAATGCGACATCATGCGTGCTAACATACCGGTAATGCTTCTCGTGTCGCATTTGTTGCTCTACCTCTCCCATCAAGATGGCCTCATTCATCGCGTTGGCAGTCGCCTCTGTGTTCCATGGATTGATCCTTATCGCTCCACTGAGAGACGGCGAACACCCTATGAATTCAGACACAACCAGCATGCTCTTCTTCAATCCAGAACTCGGTGCTGATTCTGACATCTCTTGCCTACAAACTACATACTCGTACGGAGTAAGGTTCATCCCATCCCTTACAGCAGTAACCACAACACATTCTGCAATCGAATAATACGCGATCCTCTCAGCCAACGGTATAGGTCTTTGAATGAGTATCACAGGCTCATACCCTGGCTGACCGTATTCAGTCCTAATCGAATGGCAAGTCTCTTCGATCTCGTCTTGTATCTGTTTCGTGTTGCTCCCCTGGCTTCTTGCTGGATTTACAATCTGAATCAACACCGCCTTTCCCCTCCAATGTGGATGCTGCTTAAGCATCAGTTTCATAGCCAGAAGCTTCAGATTGATCCCCTTGAAGATGTCCATGTCATCAACTCCAAGCAATACAGTCTTCCCCTCAAATTGTTGCCTCAGCTTGGATATCATCTTCTCCTCAGCTGCGAGCTTCATCGCCTTCTCAATCTGTCCCATATGGACCCCTATCGGCATGATCTTGATTCCGACTGTCCTTCCATGGTACTCCAGCCCCAAATAGCCCCTCTTTGATTGATACTCCAGCCCTAACATCCTGCTGCAACACGAAAGGAAATGTCGCGCATAATCAAAGGTGTGGAAGCCGATCAGGTCTGCGTTGAGCAAGGCCCGGATTATCTCCTCTCGTACAGGTAAGGTACGATAGATTTCCGATGAAGGGAAGGGGCTATGGAGGAAAAACCCCATTCTTAAGCGGTTAAACCTCCATCTTAGGAATGTTGGCATCACCATCAAGTGATAGTCATGAATCCAAACATAGTCCTCATCAGGGTTGATCACCTCAATGATTGTTTGAGCAAAGAGGCGATTAACCGATACATAGTCTTCCCACAAGGATCTGTCAAACTGCCCTCCATGTTCAGCTGCGAATGGAAGCATGTAGTGAAAGAGAGGCCACAAGTGCTTCTTGCAGAATCCATTGTAGTATCTGTCTAAAAGATCTGGTGGCAAAAATGTGGCGACGCAGTTGTAGGAATCTAAGAGGATCTGTGCCACATTGTCTTGCTCAGCTGAATCGATATCGACCTTGAGAGAGCCGACATAGATCACCTCCATGTCACTCGGTAGCCCGTCTTGAAGGCGTAAGAGCAAGGAATCCTCATCCCAGCTGAAAATCCAGCCGTTGCCATCAGGTCCCCTTTGAGCGTTTATCGGAAGATGATTCACTACGATGATGATTCGGTCTAGGGCAACAGATGATTGGTTATCTGATGACACACTCGGTGCTTTCTCATTGTCGCTGTCGATCATTTTCCCTGGTATAGTCTTCGCTTTAGGCATCGTCTTGTTCCGGTCTGGTTTCAGCGTAGGGAAATCTCCGGTCAGTAAATCTAACAGATTTGTGTATGATTGTGAAGTCATTGCCTGCGCGCCTCTTTCAATCGATGCCTCAATTGAGGAAGAACAGTTGCGTTGCTCCTCTTGGCGCGCGTTGAATCTGCGTATGTCAGACAAGATAACACATTCAAAAGAACAGTCGATCTGATTTCAAATTACAAATACTGAAAGAACAAGAATCATATATATAGAGAGAGAGAACAATCGAGTGATTAATTGATTGATGATGGAATGAATTGAAGAAAGGATAAATTAGAATGAATGAAACAGTAACGGAGAAATGAATGGGATGATCGATCAAGGAGGAGGGACTAACCAATCTCTTGGTAGCGATGATGGAATATTAAGGGAATCCAAGTGCAATTAATTCTGATCGATCACTGGAGAATGAAGGATTTGGATCCATGGAATGGATTCCTGATGGACGAGCTGTGTCTCGATTTCCCTGTTGCCCGCGCGCGCATTATGTGCAACAACCCAGTCTACTGAATCTGGGAATTTTGATTATTCATTATTTTTAGTCATTGCATCAATTTATAGTTTTTCAGGCTTTCTTTTTTCGGAGGAAATTCTCAAACAATTATTTAATTTACACTAACTTATATATATACTCCCTCTGTTAATTAAAACTTGTCGTTTACTATTCATGCACGTTTTTTTAGAATGATAAAAAATATATGAAATATTAACTTTTTTTTAAATTTGTTTTTATAAATTCATACTTAATAGTAACAAGTATGAAATTATTTAAAAAATATTTTTAAAAAGTTAATATTTTATAGAGTTTTTAACACCTCAAAAAGCGTGCGTGAATAGTAAAACGTCAAATTTTAATTAACGGATGGAATAATTTATAACGGTGATTAAATTCCAAGTGAATTCTGTGCCTCGTGTCACTAGTTTCCCAAAATGGGCACGTCCGACCCATGAATAGTTATAGTCTACTCATAGGATTAGGAACCTTTTATTTTTTATTTTTTATTTTTTTTATGCAGACAGGTCTGGAGAGACCGAAAGACCGGACAAGCCGGTAGATGGACTAACCATCATGTACAACCGAAACAACATATAAAAGCAAATGACATACAGAAATAACATGAAGCAAATGACAAAAATAAAAAACATAAATAACCTTTTAACTTTTAAGATGGTTACGGCGTTACGCGCCTAGTGTTGATCCGTCACTGGTACAAAAATAACCTTTTAACTTTTAAGCCACTATGTAATAGTCCGGATGTTGTATCCCTAGGTTATAATAGGAATAAAACTGATAAATGTGTATTTTTCTTTTTTTTTTAAAAATAAACTAAGGGTGTCACTATATACACCGCAAATCCGGATTAAGGATTTGCACGTCCTTAAGGACGTGCTTGCACGTTCTTAAGGACGTGCAAGTTTGGGACTGTGCACGTCCCCATCGACTGCTGGTACCGCTCTGCAGACGCAAGCAGATCGTCGACTGTGGCTGTCGGAATGTCGGGTACCGTCTCCTCTGGAATCTGGCTGACCGCTGCCCGGTCGGCGAACGTAACAGGCCGGAGGGTACCGTCCCCCCTCATGAGCCTCCTTGGCTGTTATTATGAAATGTTGAAAACCGGTTACTTTTAAGGTTTTTTATTTTATCCAGTTAACTATTTTTATGTATTTTAATATGTTATAATGTTTTTTTAATATATTTTAATATCTTTTAATGTATTTTAATATCTGTTAAGGTCCTTTAATATATTTTAATATTTTTATTTACTTTAAATTTAAATTTATTTTTTATGTATTTTATTATAATTTATTATATTTTAATGTTTTCATTTTCTTTCAATTTAAATTTATTTCTATGTATTTTATTATATTTTATTGTCTTTTAATTAAAATTTATTTCTATGTAGTTTAATATATCTTAATATTTTTATTTTAATTTATTTTAATATCTTGTAATATATATTAATTGTTTTTATTGTTTTTCCATGAAAACTATCAAAATATACAAACTATATAGTATCTTTCAAACTATATACTAAAACTATATAATCTATCAAATTATATAGTATCTATCAAACTATATACTAAAACTAATTATAATCTATCAAGTTATATTATAATACTATACTAAAATCTAAACTATATTATAAAACTATAAAAATAAATCAAACAAAATAAATAAATCAAAGAACATACCGGTGGGGTCGGGACCGGCGAAACCTCCATAGTCCGCCGCTTCCGCGGCGGTAATAGGTCCGCCACTCCGCCGCCATCACCACCACCACCACTACCACCGTCACCCCCGACCACCGCCACTGTTGCTCCACCACCACCACCGTCACCACCACCACCCTCCTCAACCTCCATGGGCGCCGCCCCACCACCACCCCTGGCCGACGGCTCCACCGCCAGCCCCTCCCCCAGTGCTCCACTCCCACAACCACCCTCCTCAGCCACCGGCACCACCTCCGCCGTATCCGTCAACACCACGAGCTCCACCACCACCTCTCTCTCCGGCTCCATCTCTCTGTGATTCTCTCTCTCTCTCCGGCAACCTCGCTCTCTCACTCCGGCGATCTCTTTCTCTTTAAACGTGCTTGCACGTCCGAGCTCGGGTGGCTGTAACCCCTATTGCACGTCTTTAAGGACGTGGGGATTTACGGTGTATATAGCCGAAACGTAAACTAAAAAAGGTATATAACCCGGATCTCATGGAACGTCCGAACTATTACATGGTGAGAGTTTCATTTTGGATCATATTAAATACCCCTGATCTCCTAAATCCGGATTATTGTATTTATACTAGAGAAAAAATGCATGGTGTCAAATCTCTACTTGAACCAAGCTTTTTGGCAACATCTCCCAACATAGTGGTTTTCACTAGAGAAAAAATGCATGACCTCGCACCTAATGATCGATGGACCATTAGGCTAATCGCTCTTATACAAGTCGTGTGCACGGCGCACATGCGCAAGTAGCATAGTATACAAACCGAATGAGGTTCCATTCTAAAACCAATTGACAGTAGAAGGAGTAGTCCACTGACTTATATATTAAGACTCGTTATGTTCAATCACTACTACAATTATGATCAGAGGCTGCGGTTTATGGTGGCGGCCTTATTAAAGAAGCGGTCCGTGGCAGCGGGTTAGGAAAGTGTTATAACTTTAGCAGCGGTTTAATCTATGGTGGCGGTTGGGGCAACGGTTTTCTAATCCCTTGTCTATGGGAGCGGTCCATTTACTCTTTAGAGGCGGTTTATTAAAAAAAAAAACTATGGAAGCGGTTCACCAAAACCAAGTAAAATAAAGCACCTAAGGGGGCGGTTTAATTTGGCTCCATTAATTGGCGGGTTTCCTTATTTTATTTTTTTTGCCGACCGGCCTTAATTTTCTAAAAACCCGCTCAATGAAATAAGATATTTTTTTTCCAGCAAAACCCATCTGCATCCCCAATTTTCTAGGGTTTAGAAGCGACATGCGATTTGGGGGAAAAATGGCGAACTTGGAGGTCTGACCCGCGCACAGCAAATTGAAGGCATTTGGGAGAGATTAGGAGTTTCAATTTCGGAAGGATAAGGAGAAGTGAGTTGGAGATTGCGATTTGGGTGAGAAGCACTCTTGAAATCCTCTAAAATCAGGCGACAAGAAACACCAGAGGCACCGACTGTAATTTCTAGTTCAACTCCCAGTCTCTCTGACTTCTAGGTAAGTCCCCTCCTCCTGTAGTTCAGTTCTTCAAATAAAATTAGGCTAGTTACTTCTTGTTGTATCTCTATGAGTTCAGCCATGAATTAAAAGTATTTTTTTGCGGTTGGGTGATAATTGCCTATATATACTTGGGTGCGGCAATTTGCGTTGTTCAAACGGGATGTTGCATAGACAATGAGCTTTATTAGCCAAAAAGAATAATGGAGTGTTGATATTTAAGTGTTCAGAAATTCATAAATGAGATTGGGTCCTTACCAGTGAATCCCACTGCATGATCTCCTTGCCAATGAGGACAATGAGTCTGCATATCCACCATCTAAAATACTAATAATTTATTGGCCTAAAAAGTAGTGGGGATGGGAATTGGGTGAATTAAATAGGAATCTTGTAATTTATTTCACTTAGTATAAAGTGTTTTGTAATTTGGTGTAATGGGGTGGGTTTTTTTTCCTTCTCTAAGTTAATTACGTGATTTTGTACATGGTGTATGAGCCATAATGTAGTACATTATAAAGCACCTTTTATGTATTTGTTTATATGAGACAGGTAATCCAACAAGTCTAGGTTGATTTAATTTTCTACAAGAATATCTTAAGAGCCATCTCACCTGGAACTTGTATACGCTTACCTATTAACTGAAAAAAGTTATTAGTTGTAGTGCAAGTTGTGTGCCTCAATAGTTTTACTTTTCTCTAACCCTCTTGTTTATTTGATGTGTTTTTGGTGGGTTTCAATTAAGGATGTTGATGATTTTAGAGTGCTACAAATGTTTCCTATTAGTTCATGGAATCTTTATGAAAATTTTATTATTGATCTAATTGACTTCCATGTTTTCTTATTTCTGCCTTTTAATGATCTTGATCTCCATTTTACTCCTACATGTGTCTATTGTTGGTGAGAAAGTTGGCAAAGGAAAAGGAAACACAAGAAGAGAAGCCCAACATGATGCCACCAAAGCTTCTCTAATGAATCTGGCTGGTATGTTTTCTTAATACAGTAGTGCTACACATTTCATTCCAACTTTGGACCAAAAATCTATATTGAAAACTGCATGAATACTTGTTTGTATAATATCCTTTGAATCTTAAATGAGATCAACAAGTTAATAAGTAAAATGATGGGTTCATTGGATATTGATAAAAAATAAAAAAAGTATTCCTAATACACTTCCATATTTGTCACAGAATATGTTTAATATGAAACTTAGTAATTTTATTTTCTTATGCTTTGCCCTTTATTGTCAAATGCTTTGAAAAGTTGGTTGTACGCTTATATTTTGAAGTTATATACAGGTTACTAGAGTGACTATTAAATTTGAAATACACAAATATACCATAAAGGAGGAATGAGCTAAACAAGATTAGAGGTAATTATCTCTCATCTCTCTCTCTCTCTCTCTCTCTCTCTCTCTCTCTCTCTCTCTCTCTCTCTCTCTCTCTCTCTCTCTCTCTCTCTCTCTCTCTCTCCTCGGTGTTTTTCTTCCATACACTTGTTGCCCATTTGAAATCTAAATCTGCACTCTTAACTTACAATGATTGTTTGCGACCACTGCACACATTTTATACAAGTTTTTTTGCCAACATTTTTTTCTTCTATTGGGTGGTTTGTTAATTTATTGTTATCGGTTAGCTATAAAGGTCAAGCAACTAAAGAAAATCAACACTAATAGTAAAATAACAAATAAATCACTCATAAAACTATATCTAACTAAAATAATATATATAAAAAATTAATGTAAGAACTCATATATATCATGTAGTAGTTCCTCTATTGAGTTCTTATTAGTAAAATAACAAATAAATCACTCATAAAAAATTATATCTAACTAAAATAATATATATAAAAAAATTAATGTAAGAACTCATATCATGTAGTAATTCCTCTATTGAGTTCTTATATATAAAAAAATATCATTTTTTAGGCATGGGTAAAAATAGCTTGAAGTGGTGGATGTTTCCGAGATGGAGTAAGGAATACTCAAAAGGAGTAGATGAGTATATAGAAAAAGCATTCGCAAATGAAGCACGAGGAGATGAAATCCGTTGTCCCTGCAAAGTTTGTTTTCGTCGATATTGGTTGGAAGCACAGATTGTCAAAGACCATATGATTCTGAAGGGTTTTCATATGCTGCCCGAGGAAGAGGAGCAACCACCACTTGGTGATAGTAATGAGGTGGATGATGGGGAAAATAAGTTCGATGATAACATGGATGGTCTACTGTATGACACTTTCAGTAATGGTCCAAATGAAGAGGCTACCAATTTTTACAAGTTAGTGGAGGAGGCTCAAGAAGATTTGTACCCTGGTTGCAAGAGTTTTTCGAAGCTTTCCTTTTTAATTCGCTTATTTGTTCATAAGCGAGATCATAAACTGAGCAATGGTGCCTTTACTGATTTGCTAAAAATTTTGAAAGTCATGCAACCTGATGCAAAGTTGCCTAGTTCTTATAATGAAGCCAAGAAGATCCTTAAGGTTTTGGGTCTTGAGTACACTAAGATTGATGCATGTATTAATGATTGCATCTTGTATTGGGAAGAGAATGCCGAAGCAACAAGCTGTCCAATTTGTAAGACTTCTCGGTGGAAATCGGATGAAAAAGATGAGAAAACCGGCAAGGTTTCCCGAATACCTGCAAAAGTACTTAGATACTTCCCTATTAAGAAGAGGTTGCAGAGATTGTTCATGTGTCGGGAGATTGCGCAGAATATGACATGGCATACAGATGGACGTCCGAAAGATGGGATGTTAAGACACCCTGCTGATGGTGAAGCTTGGAAGAACTTTGATTTATTATATCCATCAATTGCTCTTGATTCGCGTAATGTCAGATTGGGTTTTTTCTCCTCTTTATTTACAATGCTCAAGATTGAAATTGTATATCTATTTACGTTTATTTTCTATCTGATATTATGGTTTCAGTTAGGTTTTGCTTGAAAAACATGATGGCAAAGAAAGCCAAGTTCGCTCACCAACATGAAGTGTTGAAACCGTATGAAATGGATAGGATGAGAAGAATGGAATCGAACGCTGCAATAATGAACGCTAAGGGTTTCAGCAACAACTTTGCCAACAAGGTTTTACTAAACAACTATGCAAAAGTTTCAAGAGATCAACTCAATGCTAGTTTCCTAGAAGAAGAAGATGATGTAGATTCCCAACTTCGAGTGGAAGAGGTAAGAAAATAAAGCAGTGTTTGGTTGATGAAGATATAATAAACTTTATCGTTGGATTCATCTTATGGGTATCCTCACATATTTTACAGGTTAATAAGAAGGTGAATTGCTCTAGAGGAATAAAAGGGAAGTGCGATATTACTCAAATGTCATCAATGGAGGAACTTTTACAACTAAAGAGAGAACAAAGTAGGAAGCCTAGTCAGGAGTCATACCAACAGCCTCATAGAAGTTTGAATCTACATAAAGATAAAACCAACTTTTGTGCTCCAGGCTCTATGGCTAAAAATGTAGAGTTGAAGAAAATGCAAGCTTTGAGAGGCCAACGAAGCAATGATATTCATCCAAGCAATGCTAACGAGAGTGATTCTTCTGAAGAAGATGTTTCAGGGGCTACCACTAGATATGAGAATATGCGGAAAAATCAAGCCTTGAGAGGACGTTCATGCAATGGCGTGAATGATATGCATAAGCAGAGAAGAGATGTGACTGATTTTCCCACAGATGCTGAAAATAACCAAAACGCGGTAGCTGCTGATATCTCCGAAGATGCTGAAAATATTCAAAATGAAGAAGCAAGTGCACTTGTTTTGAATATTGGAAATGAACATGCAGCAGGTATGTTGCATTTAGTTTTTTCTTTGGAGTTTCTCATTTAGGTAAAAAGAATGATTAGTATTCAAGACTCTGAGTGTTCTAATTGCTGCTGCGTAGCTATTCAAGAGAAGAGGCGTCGAGGAAAAACCATTTTGGGAAATATTCATACACGAACTATGGAAAATCGTGATGCTATCATTTTGAATGATAAGAAATAGCCAGTTGGGCCTACAACAAAGATTGTTAGCACTTTCAGCCACTTCTTGGGAACTTTAGCTCGAGACTCTAACTATGCACCTTTGAATTACAGTAGTTGGAAACAAATGCCCACAAAAGATAAAATTTGGGAGTATGTGCAGGTATGTATTTGCTTGCATGAGTTTTATATTTTTTAGTGTTGTATTTATTTGCCTATATGCAAATACTAACTTTACTTCATAAATATTGCTCGTGTAGAAAAAATTCATTGTCCCAGAAGAAGGTAAATCATGGGTGTTGAAGAGCGTCGGTACAAAATGGCGGGCTTACAAGGGAAAAGTGAAGAAAAAATATTACTCTCCGACAAAAAACATGGCAGAGATGTTAGCCAAACGACCCATAGATATACCAAAAGAGGATTTTACAGCTCTCTTGCATTATTTCCAGTCAAAAGAAGCTCAGGTGCGGATTCAAGCTATATTTTAATTTAATTGGGATGATTTGTTATGTCAACTATAATGAAAACCTATAATTTTACACGAAAATAGGAAATGAGTGAGAAAAACAAGGAGAATCGAGAAAAGCAAGGTGATATGCATACTATGGGCCCAATATCATACGCTGTGAAGCGTCACGTGATGGTAAATTTCTTTTATTCCTTCCCTTTTCTTGTGGAAAATGAAATATTTCTTATTGAATTTCACTTTTTCTGTTTTTGTAGCAACAAAATGATCCAAACAAGCAATGCCCGTCGAAAGTAGACATATACACAGAATCTAGGAAGCGAGTGGTAGGGCGTACGTACCTAACAGAGAATGAGCAGACACTAGCAAACATTGTGAGACCATCAATTGACTCGAATCCATTAGTTGATGTTGCTGAATTTTTGTAACATGTCACACTTTTTTTTTTTAATTTATGTGTTCTTTTTCTTTCATTAAAAGGAGAAAATGAAAGCACTAAAATCCTTGGAGGAGGGAAGTAGCAAAATTGATCCATATTTTGATGTTATCACCAAGAAGAAGCATAATGGGCGATTTCGTATGCACGGACTAGGTGTCACAAAGTCAAGCTTGAAGTGTAAGGATTCCAAGACCCCATTTGTACTTCCCCATGTGTTCGTGGAGGGCATTATAGAGGAATGTAACAAAAGGATGGAGGAAAATATGCATTCTATTTTATCAATGATACGAGAAGCTAATCCCGGAGTAGATATTGTTATTCCTGACTTTCCAACAAACGAAGAAGATGGATCTACTTCCATTGACAATGAAGATACGTGAGTTACACTAGTTTATTCTTTCAAACTAATAAGCAATCTTTGCTTTTAGTGTGCCATGTGATATATTTTTCTTTGTTCCTTTTATCTTTTTTCTTTGTATGACATTTGTAGGTCTGAAGAAGACTAGTGCGCAATCCTTGGATGTCGAATGCTCTTTTGAGAGGATATCTGGAAGGGATGAATATTTTATGTATGCAGGTTTGTCTTAAATACTAGGTTTGTCTTAAATACTTTTTTTGTATCTTGTGTTCGTGTCTTCGGATTTGGGAATTTAGTTTGGTTCTCTTTGTTTGTTGATCGATATTGAAATAGATTGAATATTAGTATCTCGCTGCTTATTTAGTGTAGGGTTTGTTTGCTTCAGCTAAGAAGTTGCTGAAATTGAAACTTTATGTTTCTTGTTTTTTTTTTCTTTCTATGGTGGATGATTAAGTATTTCTATAGTGATCTTGTTATGAGAGCTCGGTATATTTCTATAGTGACTGATTAAGTATATATCTATTGCAGTGATTTTTCTCCGTGGCTTTTTTTGTTTCTGCAGTGACTTTTTTCTCCAGTTTCTTTTTTTTTTTTTTGTTTCTGCACCGGCTTCAGTTGTGTTTCTGTAGTGGCTTTTTTTGCGTTTCTGCAGTGGCTGGTTTAGACTTATACTCAACAAGTGTAAATCTATTTCCCTACAATGGCTCCTTTTTTGTTTCGTAGTGGATTTTTGCAATGGCTCTCTTTTTGTTTCGCAGTGGTTGATTTAGTATAAAATCAAGCATTGGTTGATTGTTGTGTCTTAAACATCTAAATTATGATCATCATTTTGATGCAAAAGCTATGTCTGGCTGATTGATGTATTGAAATCTAAATAAGTTATGTATGGTTGTGGCTTTACTGATTCCTTCAACAAGTATGCATGCATGTAGCATCAACATGATACTAATTGTGTTTGTTCATTTCCATTTGCAGATTAATATGATCATTTTGAAGATTGATGGTGCCAAAACTAACATATGAGTACATTGTCGTAGTGCCACTTTTTGTATAGGTTACAAACTAGCATACGGCCATTTTGTAAATCGGTCATATATACGACCATTTTGTAGATCGATCGGTCGTACTTGGGTTGTTTAGTCTTTTGATATTACTTTTTAAACAAATCGAAGTTATAGATCGATACTTAAAATCTAATGAATGTTGCTTTAAGGATCAATGAAAATATGGTTTTAAAATTTATTTGTAGGTATTATTATGAAAATTCAGTAAATATTTACAATTTTAAATAAATACAATTAAAAAGCTGTAAAATTAAAAAACCGCAGCCATTGTTTTAAATAAAAAACCGCTGCCATAGGAAAAAAAACCGCTTCATATAATAGGGAGATGAAACTGTTTCGTTAGAGTAATTGGCCGCGGTTATTATTTATTTTTGGTGGCGGTTGCCCTCCTTTACATAGAACTGCTGCCTTAGGTTAGAAAACCGCTGCCTAAGGTATATGGCGACGGCAGCAGAAGCGGCGGTTCAAAACCGCTGCCTTAGAGCTATAGTGGCGGTTATCCTACATAAGGTGACGGTTTTTGAGCGCTGCCAAATCTCTTAATTGTAGTAGTGAATTTTCGATGTGTGACTCTTTTTGGTCTCATTCACATATCTCAACAAAACTTGATAATATCATTGGGTCCTCATTTATGACCGGCCTGGGCATGGATCCTAAGCAAGACACTCCTTGAGCATTGTAGAAAAGGAAGCAATGCCTAGCCTCCTTAATTGATTAAATCTTAGAAAATTATTTTCTAAAATTCCGCTTTAAGCGCACATCTAAAATCCTAAACAGCTTTGTTTGGATTGCCCGATGAGGAACACGCTGGGCGATTGTGACTCTGGTAGTTGTCTTGGTGGTTTATTGGAGACGGTAGAGTCGTTGCCTTCACCGGTGGTGGACTTGCCTGAGAAGGAAGATGATGGGAGAGAGGTATGAAGAAATAAGAAAAATAAATTAATTGCATTTACATAAAATCATAATGCATGATTTATAAAGCATTAAAGGGTTTAATCCAAATGGACCCTTTCCCTTACTTTGAAAACAAACATGACATTGTGAATCAAACTTGAGTAAAGGTTAATTATAAACTGTCAATGAAACTAACCTCGTTTGCTTACAATAACCGAACTTGGAAGAGTATTTGGGATCTTCTTCACCCCACAATTGATCATCAATAAGGTTTTGAGCTTTTGTAGAGCTCCTCCTTCAACCTCCCAATTGCAAAACTCCAACAACTCATCAAAGCACAGTCGAATAAGCACAGGAAAACCACCGGTAGTGCAGACCATGTAGCTACCGCGAAAGCACATGTGCAAACCCAAATAAGCAAGATTAGGAAGCCTCTCTAGAACGGGCAATGGATCATCCGAAAGCCGAAGGTACCAAATATCCAAACGGACCAAGCTTTTTGGCAACATTTCCAAACATAGTGGCTTCACTAGAGAAAAGTTGTCATAAGGCCTAGCATGTATATCTAGGTGATGCATGACGTCGCAACTTGATAATATCATTGGATCCTCATTTATGATCTGTGCATGGATCCTAAGCAAGAAACTCGTCAGATTCGAGCATTGTAGGAAAGGATACAATGCATCCTTGTTGGTTTCACAAGCTGCGCAAAGGGTGTCCATCTTCTCCAACTTTGACAGACCTTGCTTGTCCACTGTGTCGAGTTCTATGAAATTTAATGTTTGCAAGTTACATAGACCATCAAGCCTCAACATTCGACCTTCCTTGATAGTGTACCTCTGCACTGTCTGTAGAGCATTTGCAATTCTTGTCATCTCTGCTATTCCTAATCCGTTGTAATATGGAAGATAGAGATGCCTTAATTGCTTCATTTTCCACAACACATCAGGTATGCAAAGCACCTGATCAGAATCAACCCGCAAATCTAGAGTTTGGAGGCATTGTAATTTATATATAGAAGAGGGCAACTCGGTAACAAGAGTGTTGGCCAAGCAGAGATACCTGAGGTGAACCATGTTTTCTACTTGCTTGGGCAATTTGCCTTGAATTTCAAAGTCTTGGCAGTGAAAGACTCGGAGGAGGGGAAAGTGATCTGAAATAGTTTCAACGATTTTTTGGCAATTTCCTTCACCTCGCTTGTTATTTACCGAAAAAAGAAAGAGAGAACGAAGGTTGGGAGCTCTTGATACTTTGGCCGAGGCATGTATAGATGTGGCAGAAAGTGTTGAGCTATGTGACTCTTGATCACTCTCCTCATACACTGCTAATCGACGCAACCTCTTGTCTCTTTTAGGAAGCCAATTCATCAAAAGATGGTTTGCATCTTTGTGATTGGTCAACATTGGTCTTTGGCAACTGATTACTTGAAGGAAACCTTCCTTTTTCGTCGCTATGTCAATGCAAATGTCCCTCATAAGGTCATGGAGGCGGAAACATGCGATCCTTCCAGTGCCACCAGCCCGACTAGCCACTTGAACCATGTTCCTGTCCACCAAATCATCCAAGTATTTGGAAGCAATGTGTTCTTCTCGTTCATTTGGGTCTTCATTTAACACAAGGCCTTCACCGACCCATAACTGTAACAATTTTCCTGTCGGGATCTCATAATCTTCGGGAAAGTTTGCGAGGTGAAGAAAGCAATGCTTCAAATGAAATGGAAGTTCATCATAACTGATTTGCAGTACATCATACACTTCTTTGTAAGGTTCATTGAGAACACCTCCTCTCTTGATTTGTGCAACGAAGTTCTTCCACATTTGTTTCCATTCCTCTACTCTTTCTTTTCTCTTTAGAACTTCACCAAGTACAACAATAGCCAACGGAACCCCTTTACAATGTTGCAACATTTCTCGACCGAGCTCCTCCTTTTCAAAATCTGCAAACCAATTGCTAACAACTAAGGATCCTATTATGTATGATAGCTACATAATGTATACGGTAAGAGCATCTTTAATTAATGGTGGTACTCCAAGTATCATAACAATTATAATAAAAGAAAATGTAAGAAAAAGTAGGATTTTTGAAAGAACCCAAAAAGAAAAGTGAGCTCAAGTGTCATGTGTATGATACTCATTCTTACACAATACCATAGAATATTACCCAATCAAAAAGTAATAGTGGTTCCTATTTGATTTTTACTTCAAAAAAATATTACCAAAAACAATTTTGATGCAAAAAAGTGAATTAAGATACTCATGTCAAGTATCGTGGTTGTGGAGTACTAAATATTAAAATGAGGTGGATGTGAGAGAAATGACAAAAAGCAAGTTATGATACTCAATATGAGTATCATGGTTAAAGATGCTCTAAGTTACTACATAGTCTGACGTACCTATACATTCTGCACCTGAAAATGCAGTCATCTCAAATAGCTCCCAGCTCTTGGTTTCATCCAAGGCCTCAACTGGATGAAGGTACACCTTAGTCGGATCCAAACATGATATTGTTTCTTCGTTGCGTGTTGTCAAGAGTATCCTGCTTCCTGATGCTTTCTTTCTAGGAAAAGCGGCTTGTAGCTTGGCCCAGTCGTTCGATGTCCAAATGTCATCAATAACCACCAGACACTTTTCATATTTCATCAGATTATAGAGCGCTGCGTGAGCTTGATCAGCTTTTAAATCTTCTTCAATTTTTCTTCTCCTCTCATGGTCATTCTCAGGAACCAAAGAATACAAGAGGGTTTGAAGAACTCTGTCCGGTTGCAGCTGTCGAGAAGCAGCAGCCCAACCAAAGGCTTGAAAGTAGCCTCCATCCCTTAACTTGGGATGATGGTAGACCTCTCTGGCCAGGGTGCTTTTTCCGATACCGCCCATCCCACATATGGCTATCACCGTCTCTTTGCTCGGATTCAACAACCTTTCAACCACAAACTCTTCTCTTTCATGGGTATAAACCCGCCTTAGAGGCTCGGTTAGGTGTCTACCAGGGTTGTTATCAGCTGCAATAATCCGGTCAGAGATACCATAGCTTATCATCCTATTTTTCAAAGCGGAGATCCTTCTGTTCAATTCACCAATCTTGGAGTGTAATTTGAGGGTAGGAACTGCATTCACAGCGAGGCAAGCCCAGCGCAGCGCAGATCCGAGCAGGTAGCCTTCGTATTCCTCGTATCCGTGACGAGCCACCTTGAGGATATACGTCTCGATCACATCTTGGCAATCATAGGCAACATTTCTGGCATCGGATAGTACAGTCTGCACGAGTTGGTCCTGACGGCGAGTTTTGAGAGCTTCGATTAGGAAGGTCGCCAAGGTGTTGAGCTCTGTCTGCAGCTCCGCAACTTGGTCCCTCACACTATCTAAGTTGCTGATTTGCTCCACCAGCAGCTTCCCCAGCCAAAGGGCTGCTGATTTAACTTCGGATTCTGCCATCTTATATCAGTGGAAAGCTAAATCAAGTGAGAGAGATGATGAAACAAGAGGAAGTAACCTTAGAGGTGGAATTGCTACTCCGCCTTAAAATTAGACCGATCTATCTTGATCAGCTCTGTATAATAGAAAAATTGGATAAAGTGTCCCCAAAATTGGATAGAGGTGTATGGGGTCTTATTGATTGTCTTCTTTCCTTTCCTTAAATCAAACAAACACTTGAAAAGGTAAAGAAGAAAGTAATAATTCATCTTTTAAATCAACCAAACAAAATTGGAGTTTAACCATTTCCCTTTCCTTTCCTTTCTCTTAAAATGATTCCTTTACTTTCCTTTCCCTTCGTCCAAACAAACGAGCCCTAAGTGTCGATTGATCATCTTCGTTTTTCAAGGTACTTTGTTTAATTTCCACACGATGGTCCCAAAATAATTAAGTTTTCCACAACAGCAACAACATTAAACTGACAAACTTAAGTATTTTCTTTAAAAAATCTTCATAAACACACAAATGACAGCAAACCCTTAATAGAAGCAATCATGAACTAATGCAGACTTGCAGTTGTTAACGCTCGTAATAGAAGCAATCATGACAGCAAACGCCCGCTCTAGGGGCTCGAACGGGCTTGAATGTTTGATCTATGAACATCCTTTCTTTTCGCAGTCGTTTATATAGCAAGATGTAACTTTGGGTCCAATTATAACAAATCGACCAATGAAATGTAATGAAAATAACTATAACTATATATGACTTAACATATATTCGGAACATTGACATTTTTACGATGCCAAATACATTTTGACCTAAATATCACTTGGGCCTTTTCAAATCCCTCTTACTTGCCTTGTTTATGGAACTATCTACCCAGAAATGATTTGCATTTCCGGGGCACTGCCTAAATTCAGAACCCTCTACGATCAAAATCATATACAAAGCTTCAGGTTTGATGGGTTAACAAAGGAAAAATTAACATCATATCCAGTTTCCAGCCCCAGCTGAATTAATAGAATGTACCATTTTGGGGCAGGCAAAGTTGTCGCGGAGGAGAGGAAGCTCGCCATTGAGAGCTCGTCTGAGTGCTGCACAAAGTTTTCGCGGTCAGTTGCCACCGGATACTACTATGTTCCTAAAGTCCTACTGGGTGAGGGATGGAAGTTTGCCGTCTTACATGCTCTGGAATCAGCCTCGCGGTGAGTTCAGGAGATGCTCCGGTTAACTACCAGAAACAATATTAGAAAAATTAAATGCACAATTTAGGAAAAGAAAATTTTGAAAATGCACAATCTTGCAAAAATTTAGTCTTCATTAGGATACTGCACATAAACGCACAATTTCGTAAAGCACATGTGTTTCCTTGGCTCCTTCCAGATATATACAGCACTGTATATCTCGAAGGGAAATGTAAGGGAAGACCCAAATAGTCCAGTTGCAACTGAAGAAGCAGAGTGAATACTAGATGTAGAGGTGGCAATGGGGTTGATCGGGTTGGGTTCTTGTGTGTTCAGGTAGGGTTACGTCGGGCTGGGTAAGTTCGGATCAAAATTAGAATTGATTTCGAGTTGGCTGGGTCAGATCACAGATAGTTTTATTATAAATATGATGCCTATTTTTTGTTTAGTTTAATTGTTGACTATTAAACTTCATTTATTTAGTTATATTAGGTCTCATTATAGTTAATAATTCACATTATCGGTGTGTTTAAAAATGAGAAAATTAAAGTAATTACAAGGATGAGTCGGGTTTTGTTCAGGTTGGACTCAGGTTGCACATGATGCTGGATTTTCAGGACTGGGTTCGGGTGGGTCGAGTAAGATCTCACCAGCTCTAACTAGACATGTGCAACTACCAGAGATGGTCAACACATACCTCTCGCTTGAAGTTGAAAAGAGGTGGCAATGGGCGACCATTGGGAAGACGGGTATTTGGATCACGCAGCTCATCAAAGAACGTATGGGCACAAGCTTCCAGCTGGAGGGAAAAGAGCATGGAAATTCAGCAGAGAAGAAGCTAGAAATATTCAAAATTCCTAGACAAAAATGGAAACGCCAAACAAATTCCTGATAAGTTGGTACACCGTACACCTCTTCAAAATTAAAGCAGATCTCAAATTCAAATCAAGCAAACAACAATTTCAACTTGGATTCATACACATTTTAGAACTTACCGCTGTACAACGAAGACTTGGTGAGTATTGAAGCAGCCGTGAAGCAAGATCAACGGCTTCAGGAGGCATTTGTTTATGGAAAACCTGATTGAAAAAAAATGATATAAGACAAGGATTAACTTCAATGGTAAAAGGAAGACATGATTCCGAAGCTAGAATACCATGTAGACATGGAAATACATACTTGGGTACTAGCAAATATGTTCAGTCGTGGGCACCAACCACCCTTTTTCTAGCCTTTAGATGATTATAAAACGGTTCCCATTCAGTGCTTTCAGTGGCATTAAATATGTACAACCTAGTTTAAGAACTACCACATGACCCTTTCCCATTTTCACCCAGAATAATAAGCTCCCCTAGATAGAAGACATTTTTGCTATAAGATAGAAGATATTAATAATGCATAATTTCGGCATATAGGATACAGTAAGGACATGGCTCAGGTATGCATTTTGTAAGGTTACTAGGGTAATAGTAGCATTTTTCTTTAAAAATAACCTCAAAGCAGCACAACATTGTCATTGTAACTAAAGAAACACAAGTTTTTTAAATGCTCATAGAGCTTCCACAATACATACCTTGTGCCAAGGATGAGCCTTCATCTGAGGAAACCTAAATTCATTATAGCTAGGATTCATACACCGAATTTCCTCCCTAGTTGGAGTTCCAAGAACCTGCAAGATATATAGAGGTTTACTGTAATTTTCCTTCACATGTACGTAGTAATCTCAGCCAAGTCATCATAGTAGTAGCTTCTAGACCTTAATAATTTCTACAAGTTGGTCTACTGCATTTTCTCCCGGAAAAAGGGGCTGCGTAAAAAAAAAGGAGAGTAAAGATTAGTCAGGTTTCCAGATAGAAAATACATAGTGATATGTGCCATCCATAATAGAATATGTTAAATCGTTAAAATGAAAAGTCAACAACCTGGCCAAGAAGAAGTTCTGCAAAGACACAACCTGCTGACCAAATATCAATAGAAGTTGTATACTCAGTAGCACCAAAAATTAGCTCTGGTGCACGGTAGTACCGAGAACATATGTACGAGATATTAGGTTCCCCCTTGACCTGATATCCACACAAATTTTTTTTTTATAAGTGGACTATTGAAAACTCTCATTGATTATTGCATCTTCAGCATTCAGGAAAAAATGAGATTAATGCAACAACATTTCAAAATCTTATCCATAGCAAAAGGCAAGCAAGCATACGCCAATTCACCCTCAACCAGCCTTTTGTTAGAAAAAGGGAGGTATAAAGCAGTGTTATGTAGGTTATGTTTAAGAGCCAAGCGCTCTCTAGGCTATGTTTATATCTTATCAGTATCACTTACCATAGCATTTTGAACATCAAAAAAGAAAATCTAAAATATGAAAATTGGCAACTTGAATAGAACTAATAAGAGGATGAGAGCCCACACATTTAGTTCTAGTAAAAAATACCTACAGAGCCCAAGCATTTAGTTCTAGTAAAAAGGCCTGCGAGGCTGCGATTAATGAATAGATAAGAAGGAAAAGAACTTGGTTCTAGTAAAATAATTGCCAAAATTAATTGATCTTCTCTCAATCCAAACCAAAATATCAGAGAAATATGTAAGTTCTTAATTTCCTCGGCCTTGATTTACTATGCTTGGCTGGCGAGGAATCATGTTTTGTTTAGCAACGAACCATGTAATACTAGTGAATGGTTCAGGCGCATCACGGATGCTTGTAAATTAATTCAAAACACCTGGGGATAAGGGGTGGCAAAAGTGGTTGTTGGGCTAGGGAGGGCGGTAGGAAGAGGGATGATGGTGACTTTCGACAAAGGTTAGTGGGCTGTTGTATAGATGTTTTTTGGGAAAGGGTATACAACCGTTTTGGCCTTTTACACGGGACCCCTGTATGGTCCACATCCTTTTGTGACCTAGTTACACCATCAATATTTACCTTTTCAGAGCTAGATATTGGGCCCAGAACTACCCCATCAACTCATTTACAAGACAATAATCAAGGTAGCAACACCACAGAGCTCAAGCAGATCCTCTGATCTAAGATTCATTCTCAAAGAAGTCATGATGCAAGAAAATCATTTAGCAAATAAATTGGTTTGTGATGCACCTCAGCAAGAGTAACACAATGCATTATCATCATCTAATAAAAAATACTGAAACCAAATGTCAAGTATAAGCCACGTGTTTAATACAGGACATTTAAGAGCACTGATATGACAGGAAGATTTTGAAAGTGTCTTTGAGAAAGAGAAACACTGTTAAAGGGAGGGTTGAGTGAGGTATGTGACAAACAAAAAGTGCAAAACTTGATAATGATCATCTATTATTCATTACTTCATTAGGTCAGCCATTTATAATCAGCACCTTTCAGTGTTTAAAATATCATAAAAGAAAATACATAATAAAATCACAACAAAAGCACGTATTCAATTACCAAGATTTTTGCACTTCCAAAGTCGCAAATTTTAAGCTGATGTGTCATTGGATCAACCTGAACAACATCTAATTAGGTAAGTAAATGTACCCAAATTACTAAGATAGGAAATATATTTAGTGGTGTATAAGGAAGTAACATACCAAAAGATTATGGGGTTTGACATCTCTATGGCAAACACCAGGAACACTGTGGATATAAGCTAATCCCCGAAATATCTGCAGAAAATTTACTTGTTAATTAGGGTTAAACTGCGCTGATAATCACAGAGGAAAACAGAAGAAAACATTACTAAAAATCAATGAATGGGGAAATATGGTTAGTACCTGATAAGTATAAAGCTTAACATAAATAAGCAGCATTCTTTGGTTCAAGCTGCTGAAATGCTTAAGAACACGATACAAGGACTCGGGTACGAATTCCATTACAAGATTCAAATAAAGTTCATCTCTGGTTGTAGTTGAAAAGAAGCAGTGCTTCAAGGAGACTACATTGGGGTGATCCAACATGCGCATTAATTGCAGTTCACGATTCTTGTAACGCTTATCCTGCAAAACCTTCTTTATAGCCACAGTCTCGCCGGTTTCCAAGCATTTTGCCTGTTAACAAAGGTAATCAGTTATACAGAAAGGGAAAATATGGTAGAAATTAGAATGGCGGCAAAAAGTTACTTTCACACCTGAAACACTATCCCAAATGACCCAGTACCAACAACACGTTCTGCCATGTAGGTAATAGTCTGCAACCAAACCACAATTAAAAGCTTAGCTTTGAAACACTGAGCTAAGAATTTCATGAAGATATTAATCGAGTCTACAATTATGACTAATCAAACTAGTTTCAAAAGTTCCAAGCTGAGAAGGTCACTAGGTCAGATGCCAAGAGAACATAAGAAATCCAAAAACATTCAAGAGTACTTAAAAATAAGAAAATCCTTACGGTTTTGGGTTCACCATTTTTACCACCAACGGTTGTTGAAATAATATGGCCTGTAACTTGATCATTCCCCCCTATTACAGCTGCAGACATTTCCTGTAATGCATAACCAACAGCAAAAAATTGGAAATTGAGAAATGGAAATATGAATGTCCCCAATTTGAGAGCCCTCTGTCAAGGTTACATTTCGAATACGAATAGGGCACGGAAAGAATATGTAAACACATATTGCAGAGGGAAGAAAGCAGAAAATAGATTGGAGCTTGCATTCCGACCAAGCGTTGTTGGTCAATGGATATGGAAGGCATATAACGAAGCAGACCACACACAGAAGAACAGTCCAAATAAGGTAAAACACCAAAATCAGCTCCAAAGAAAGTGTCCTATCTACAGTGTTCTAGAAGGACACTTACTAGTTCAAGAACAAAGGGCAATTAATACAGATGGGCCACGGGAGAGAGAAATGATAGATCTGAGGAGAAGGGAATGAAAAAATTGCTTTTGAAAAATAAAACCCTAGGAAGGTGAGATCGGTAAAAGTCGGGAAGCGAAACGATGAAATCTCCACAGGGAAACAGAGAGATATGAGAGTAGATCGCGGAGAGCGGATATATATGGATATGGACAAGGAAGTGAAAAACAGCAGAGAAATGCAGACAGACAAGACAGAGAGAACCTTATCAGCCGCCATGGAATGAGGAGGAGGAAGCTTAGATGCAGCAGGATCAATGCAGTGGCGCTCCGGTGGGGGATTGTGAGATTGAGGCCCCATGGCCGACGAATCCATGCCAAGATCTCTTGTATTTCACTCCACTATACAGTATATACGCTACGCCCCCTCTCTCTCCCCAACCCCCAAAATCTCTCTCCCCTTCCACCTGGTGAACGATGATGCTGTCTACTCTACTCTAAAGTCTAAACAGAAGGGGAGATTTTAGGGAAGGAAATGAAGAAGAGGGAGGGGAAGAGACCCATGTGATGTGACCCACGCGAAGTGGATGGCGCGTGCTCTCACTCTCTTCATTCTTAAAGAAGCTCAGTGTTTTTTGTGTGGTTCAAATAAATACTCCATAGCCTTTTATTTCTATGATGATCCTATGAGCTGTTCGTTACGTTACTCATATCTTTACTTTACTGGTTTGACTGGATATACTTTTTGACTAATAAATTTTTTAATCTGTTATGATCCAACTCTCTCATTGTGTCTCATGAAATTAGTTTAGTTTATAATAATTTCTACAAAATTACTACCTCTGTCTCAAAATATTTGTAGTTTTATTTTTTGACACGTTTTTTAAGAAAAGAAAAACTCTATAAAATATTATTTTTTTTAATAATTTTTTTATATAGTTTCATACTTAATACAATTATCTATGAAATTATTTAAAAAATTAATATTTTATATAGTTTTTCGCTTCTTAAAATACGTGCCAAAAAGTAAAACTACAAATATTTTGATACGGAGGGAGTATAATACAATCTTATACGGAGAAAATTATAGTTCAAATATTTTATAAAAACAAAATTTGAAAAATCATATAAATGAATAAATTTTAGAAAATAACTAGGATTCAAACTTTCTAAATAACAATTTTTTTTTAAAAAAAATTCATAATCTTTTATATTGCGAAAATAATTCAATTCTATTGTTCAGACATGTATAAAGAATCAAACAGGTCAAACTAAAAGGCAAATGTATTATTATTAAACCTCATGACATGTAGGGTCATACTATAAGAAAAGATGAAAAAGACAAAGCAACAAAATCGACTAAAAATGTGCTTAAGAAGCCTCCTACAAACAATTGTGAAAACTCCATATGATGGACTAAAGTGAGTCTTCGCTCGCAATTACACTATACCACTTACAAAAAAAGTGTGCCCATATTGAAAGTCTTTTTTTTTTTAAAACCGCGCCGATTATGTCTTAAACCACCAGCAATAGGTTAAGCTCCTACAATCACACATTCTCTTGCAAACATACCACTGGGTGAAAGATATGCTTCACTAACCCTGTTTAACACCCTTCAAAGCTTTTGTCTTTGTAATCTCTGCACCTACCCTATCAAGCTCTTCCCAAGAAGCAGGGTCTCTTGCAATCGCCCACTCGTTGATGAAGACTTGGGTGCCTGCTGACGCGTTTATGGAATTTCACCTATACTTATAAGCAGGATCTCTTGCAATCGCCCACAAGTCTTGGTCGTGTGGGGTGATGATCAGATTATATGCTTATTAGTCCAAGCAATGGGGGTATAAGTTTGGCTCGCGATGAATTAAGTGACTGTTCAATCGTCGTCTCAAGAGGATGTTAGGTGAGGTTCTTATCCCAAGAACGTTCTTCTCCGATCAAAGATCTTCAGAACTCAACTCCGGGGGCTTTAGGTCCGGGGGGTAATCAGAGCTCTTATGCTTTCTCTCTTAAATCGGATTCATGCCTTTGAGGTCGGAGGGGGGTATTTATAGGGAAACCAAGCGAGTAGATGGCTGGTGACCTCGTGGTTTTACATATGACGCGTGTAAGGTATGCCCTCACGCTTAGGGGTATAGGCTATACACGTGGTGCTATGAGATACGAGGTGCTTGAGTCAGTGAGCTACTTGCTAGGGTTCCTGAGAGCCACGAGGCCCTTTGGAGGACCCACTCTGGTTTCTTACGCGGGTTGACATCGAGATTTAGGTCGCGAGGAGGGTTTGGTTGGGGTTTGGCTGAGTACTTTACTTCGCGATAGACCTTGTAGTGGGACCAGATGTCTTTTTTGCATTGAGTGGCCTATTTATGACATTATACTTGTATTATTTAATAGGCCTATTTTCTATTGAGCGACTCGTGTCGTTGGCAAGGGTCGCATATGTGAATAATCATTTCAGCATCCGCTCTAAGGGAGGGCCAGTAGTAACCCAGACGTGTGATTTTAGATGCCACTTCTCTCCACCCTTGGTGGTTGCCACGGAGGCCCACGTGTAGCTCTTGAACGAGATTAAGGCCCTCTTGGTCTGAGACACAGAGGAGATCCGAGAGGTTAAAACCCCTTTTGTATAACCGGCCATCTCTGACTCGAAAACGGGCCGCTCTTTTTCTGATGCTCTGGTTGTCTTGTAACTCGCCTATTAAGGTCCCTTCAGTTATGTACTCTAGGAGAGGTATTCGCCAGTCTCCGAGGTTGGATATTCTAAAGACTCTTGGTGAATTCCTCGGGTATGCTTCTGTTCGATTACCACACGATCGCTTAAACCTAGGGGCAGTGTGGCCCCCGTTCTGGCTAATGTATCGGCGCGTTCATTTTGCTCGCGAGGTATGGATGTGATCGAACATTTCCCGAAGGCGGCCATGAGTGTTTGTATGTGGGCTAAATACTCAGGTAGCATTCCTGTCTTGGCCTCATATTCTCCCTTAACTTGTAGAGCAACTACCTCTGAATCTATAAAAATTCGGACTTGTCGAGCCACGTTAATCAGGGCCTTTTCAATACCCGCGATCAAAGCCTCATACTTTGCTTCATTGTTGGTGGCTTTGAATAATAATTGGAAAGATAAATCGGTTATCTCTCCACTTGGGCTAGTGATGGTGACTCCTGCTCCACATCCCCCCGCCGATACCGATCCATCGACGTTAATTACCCAGTCCTCTCCATCGCGATCCTGAGAGTCCGTAAAGACGGCCTCGACAACGAAATCGGCCAAAGCCTGGGCCAAACGAGATTTTCTGTGTTTGAAATGAATGTCGAACTTGGAAAGTTCCACTGCCCATTTAACCATTCTTCCCGAAAGGGACGGTGAGTGTAGGATCTGATGAAGGGGCAGGTCGGAGAGCACTTCAATGGTGTGAGCCTGGAAATAAGGCATCAATCTTCGCGCTGCGAAAACCACAAATAGAGCCATCTTCTCTATCGGGGTGTATCTGGATTCAGCGGGTTGCAAGACTCGGCTGACGAAGTAGATAGGAAGCTTGGATTCCCTAGTGAGCACTGTGCTAATAGTGGTGGATCCGACGGCGAGGTACAACTGTAAAGTTTCATACTCGCATGGAAAATGCAAAGTGGGCAAGGTAGCCAGATATTTCTTCATACTCTTGAAAGCCTTATCCAAAATGGTTGTCCATTCGACTGGACCTTTCTTTTTTAGCTCCTCAAAGAAGGGCAGTGAGTGATAAGCTAATCGCGAACAGAATCTGCTTAAGTAGTTGACTGACCCATTCAATTTCTGAATATCGTTCAGCGTCTTTGGAGGGGCCATGTCGATGATAGTTTGCACTTTTGAGGGATTTACTTCTATTCCACGGTGGCTTATCATGAAACCCAGGAATTTTCCGGAATCCACCCCAAAAACACACTTTTCTAGGTTCAGGCAAACGCGATTTCTCCTTAGCGTGTCGATGATTTCCTGCAGATCTTTGCATTGGTCCTCCTTTGTAAGGCTTTTGATCACGATATCATCGACGTAAACTGCAACATTTCTTCCGATCTGCGACACAAATACTTTCTCTATCATTCGCGAAAAAGTGGCACCCGCATTCTTAAGCCCAAATGGCATTACCTTATAACAAAAGGTTCCCTGGTTGGTGATGAACAGGCCCGTGCTAGAGGGGTGTTCAGGTGGGCCGGCTGAATAGGGCCCCCAAATTTTAAAGGGCCCAATTTCGTTTTAGTTTTATGTTATAAAAAAAAGGTTCTCCAAATGAACAAACAAGTTATGTGGTCCATTGGTCCTTTGCGGAACAAAATTTTCCATCATTTCCCCTTGCCCTTGGTTCGACTCTTATGAGCAGCAGGAATCTCACTTTTTTTAAACACCCTTCTTTCAAGGAATTTCCAACTTTTAATTGATTTGTTTACTAATTCAAATTGCTTATTTTTTTCTTATGCAATATTTTTCTATATATATAATTATTTGGTCTTTAAATCTGTTTTTTAATTATTAAAAAAAATCTATCTCTTTTATTTGGTCTTTAAATCTGTTTTTTAATTATTAAAAAAAATCTCTCTTTCTTTTAAAAAACCAAAAAAAAATATTGCTTAGTCAAATCAATGCACCTTTCACCAAAATAAATGAAATTTTTTTGAACATACTACGAATGTCATATAATTTTTTTAAATAATCATATTTATAGGCTTTAAAGAATTATTCACAATCATTTTATATTTAAAAGAATGTTCAAAGGCTTCAAATTTTCACGTTATTCCTATTTTGATTAATTTAATCTAAATAAGTTAATTAACACAATATATGAATAATGTCTAATTATTTTTAGCACAGGGCCACCAAAAAGATCCGCACGACCCTGGTGATGAAGGCAGTGTTTTTTTCATCGCGATGGCTCATTTTGATCCGATTGTAGCCAGAATAAGCATCTAGAAAGCTTAGAGTAGCATGCCCTGTTGTGGTGTCTACTAGTTCGTCGATGGATGGCAAATGATAGCTATCTTTCGGGCAGGCTTTGTTCAGATCTTTAAAATCTACACACATCCTCTATTTTCCACTGCTCTTTCTGACTAGAACCACAATCGACAACCATGTTGAATCATTAATCTCGCGAATAAATCCGGCCTGTAGAAGCTTGTGCACCTTTTGTTTTGCTGCTTCTTATTTTTCGGCGGCCATCTTTCTCTTTCTTTGGCATACGGGTCTTGTCTCGTGATTAAGTCTCAAGGAATGTTCCGCGGTTTCTCGGGGACCCCCTTTAAATCTTGTTGTGACCATGCAAAAATGTCACGTGATTCTTTCAACAAATTCTTGAGGCGCTCTAAGGCCGGGACAATCAAACTGTGACCGTGGTACAGAGCTTCGGTCTTGTTTGGAAAGGGAAAGAAAGCGATTTTTTCCTCCACAATCTTGTCAGCTATCTTTTCGGGTCGAACTTCCAGTTCCGCCTGTTGTTGTTCGGATGTGGCCTCTTGCTCGCGCTCATCGGTTGTTTCTTCTTTTAAAGATCCTTGAGCGTCTCCCTTAATCGCGAATATTCGGTTGTGGCCCTTTCTTAGTGAGGATAAGTAACAAACTCTACTTTCTGCTTTTTCTCCTCGCGCTTCGCCCACCTTGCCATCGGCTTATGGAAATTTGACGCTAAAATGATATATGGAGCATGCTATTTGGAACTTGAATAGACTTACTCGGCCCATGATAGCGTTGTAGATGGACGGTAGTTGGACCACTGTGAATTCAATCATCTGGGTTCTTTTATTTGGTGTGGTCCCTAACGTCAAGGCCAACTCAATCGTTCCAGCTACCTCAACCTCGTCTCCAGAGAAGGAGACTAGCTTTCCTGAGTAGCGACGCAGAGCGTTTTCAGCGATCCCGAGTTGCTCAAAGGCGTCATACTAAAGGACATCTACAGATGAACCCGTATCTATCATGACTCGCTTGACAGTTTTGGTTCCTATCTGCACATGGATGACCATAGGTTCTGAGTGAGGCATCCTAAGATCGCCAGCGTCCCGAGTATCGGAAACGAAGGGGGGGTGTTTGGCTTCTCTTTCATAGTTTTTCCTCTCCTGATTACTGGTTTCAGATGTCGCGGGTCCTCCCGCGATGGTATTGATGCATCCATTCGGAGAGGGAGGTTTTCGGCGATCTTGGTTGGAGTGCTCAGGTCGGTTGGACGAGGACCTTGCTGCGGGGCATTTCTTGTGTCCCTTGGTGGAGGTCGATACCCTCCTCCCCTGTTCCCATTCCTTCCTCCCCTGTTCTAGGGGTAAGTTCCCCTACCTCCTCCTCTAGCTGCATACTGGGGATTGTAGGGTCTTGGTGGAGCATTAGGTGGTTCATATTGCCGGGGAGGGACCACAGAAGGATGGTGTGGTTGTGGCGTCGCGATTGGATGACTGAGATTCGTTGGTGGGGCACAAATTTGAAGGGGAGCCTCCTTTTGAGGAAGAGCTTGCGGAATCCTATAGACCGGAGGTGAAATCTAGTCGGGGTGAGCCATCATTACATTGGTTGGGGCACCAAGTGGACCTGGTCATGACCTTTGATTGCACTACACTTCTTGGATTTGAGGTCGTGGCGGGATGACTGGGTATTTCCAGGGAGGATTGCGGCGTTGCTGATCCCCGAAATTTTCTCTTCCTTGGCGCTTGTTAGGGACCTGATGGTGGGACGGTGGTCTAGGATCGATGGGATGCGAGCTAGAGCTTGCAGCTTCCATGGCGTGGATCTGCTTGGTTACGAGTTCTCTCAGAACATCGTAGTTTGCCGGCTCCTTTCGGAATAGGCAGATTTTGAAACCTCCTTCGGCCAGGTTGCCCATTAATATTGTGCTTGCGGATTCTTGATTGAATCTTGGGATTTGTACCACCATATTGGTGAATCTGCTGAAGAAGTTTCCCAATGACTCGGTCGCCCCTTGCTTGATGGAGTTGAGGTCCAACATGGTTCTCTTCCTTGTGCAAGCACTGTCGAAATGAACGACGAATGTGTCTGACAGTTGTGCGAAGTTGTTAATGGAGGATCGAGCCAAATTGGTGAACCATGTTAACGCTACCCCGCTCAACGTAGACGGAAATGAGAGGAAATACATAGCATCATTGTCCTCGTTCATCCCCATCGCCGTGGTGAATTGGTTGAGGTGATCATTGGGATCAATATCTCCCTTATACTTAGCGATGGAGATATCCCTCCATCTCTTGGGGACGGGCGCCTCGCGTATTTCTCTGCAAAAAGCGGATGGTAAAGTTGGTTCACCTCTGCGAGTTCGCCCGGGTGCCTCGGGGGAATTCGAACGCGATGATACGTCCCAAACATTGACAACACGGCCGATCTTGTTGGCGTTTTCGTCGAGTTCCGGACCGGGGTTGAGAGGGCCACCAGCAGGGTTGGGGAAATGGTTGACTGTTATAGGCACATGACCTTGTTGCTGATAGTAAGCACGAGGGTCGTGCTGGAACGGTACCCCGCTCGCCTATTGGTTGAAGTACGTGTTTTGCGAGTAACTCCCCACGAAGAATTGGTACGAGGGGGTAACCGCCCCACATTCCGTAGGGAGCAAATGGAGGTGGATGCGCAGTGTCCCAGGGAGGCTGTTGAGGGACATTCTCATTGCCGCTGTGTAGGGCTTTCTCGTTGGGGGGAACGTTGAGGTTGAGGTCGTTTGTTTCCTCGGTATCATGGTGTTGGTTTCCAATGCCGCCCTACAAATGCCGCCTTTCTCAGAGCTATTACACTTCCTTTCGAATGCCGCCCTACAAATCACATCACCAGATAGCATCATAAATATCTCACTTAGATTCACCGCAGATGATGAGGCTGCGGATTTCCCAACTTTGGACGCCACCAAAGCCACCTCCTCCTCCCTCACTTGTCGGAAGGACCGAACCCTCTTATTCGTCAAGAGCTGGAGCACGCACACGCTTCTCAAGTGCCTCTTGTGGTCACCATTGGACCCAAACACCAGATCCTTGCCGTTGTAGAAGATGTTGTTAACCAATTGATAGTTCGACCTTTTTGAAAAGGCGGAGTCATGGGTTTTCAAGACCTCCGAAGCCACCTTTGCAGAACAAACGGCTATCGTTGGCCTGCTCCCCAGTTGTAGGAAGATGAGGCCCCCATACTTGTGGGATAGGGTGTAAAGTGACCGGTGAAGATGGCTTGAAACCTGGAGGAGGTTTCCAATGATCGGAAGCTTTGGCGGGTAGGTATTGGATAGTTCATGAAGGCAAAAGGATTCGATGACCAATAAAACCAACCATAGTCGAGAACTTGTAGGTGGAAAACCTTTTCTTCTATCCTTTATTTGCTTTTGTCAATATTATTTTCTTTTATTTTTATTCATAAAAATCTTATCTTTTATATTGATAAATACATAATATTTAGAAATACTTGATTCTCTTGGGTTCGATCCCTTACTTGCATACTATACTAGTTTGTTTGTTTGAGATTTATTTTTGACGAGGTAAATCAACGACTTTCCCTCCGTCAAATACGTGTCATACATAAAAATAACATGTTAATTAAAAGTTATAAAATGAAAACACACATATATACATATATACATATACATATACAAAAAATAACATGTTACACAAGACTCAAGATTATGGTTTAGATTTTAGAGGGTAAAATAATAAAATAACAAAGTCGTTGTTCGACTCATCAACTTTGTATTTTTTAATTTCCATCAAAATTCATATTTAAGAAGAGAAAATAGAAAAAAAAAATTATAAGTTTGGTTTCTTGGCTATTTTGATTTTTTTTAAAACCATTTCAAACAAAAAACCGCCCACTTGTTGATGAAGACATGGGTGCCCGCAGGAATGTGGTATTTGTCTATTGTCAAATCTTCGCAACACTCGCGGGGAAGTAGCACTGGTAGCGGTGGATGCAACCTCAAAGTCTCCTTGATCACCGCTTTCAGATACACCATGTTCATCAAGTCATCCTCCGACAACAACTCATTGTCTCCAGCTATTCCTCAAACTTCCTATTGCAGTTTCTCCATCACTTCCGGATGCCTCATGAGCTCGGTGAATCCCAGTCCATCGTGAGCTGCCCTGTATGGGTCCCAGCCCCAAATATGTCCTGTTTCAAACATGATATGTTGGACCATTAACATGTATATTTAACGTTATTTGAGCTTATATGTAAGATGAATGAACATACTAGTAGGACGCCTTTGATGTTTGAAGTGTCGATGCCAACGGGGTTGCCTTTGGCTTCATCTTCCCGTTGAACTTCAAGCAAGATATCCACAAAGCCCTTCATGGTGTTGCTTGATGCTGATTCTGTCGGAGCATTGGCATGGTCTCGAATAATTCTTTCCAAGAATTCATCGAACTCATGGTCTAGAAATATGAGTTCGTGGAAGTCGAATACGTGTCATACATAAAAATAACATGTAAATTAAAAGTTACAAAATGAAAACACACATATATACATATATACATATAAAAAAAATAACATGTTACACAAGACTTAAGATTAGGGTTTAGATTTTAGAGGGTAAAATAACAAAGTCGTTGTTCGACTCATTAACTTTGTATTTTTTTAATTTCCATCAAATTTCATATTGAAGAGGAGAAAATAGGAAAAAAAAATAAAGTTTGGTTTCTTGGCTATTTTGATTTTTTTAAAACCATTTCAAACAAAAAATTGCCCACTTGTTGATGAAGACTTGGGTGCCCGCCAGAATGTGGTATTTATCTATTGTCACATCTTCGCAACACTCGCGGGGAAGTAGCACTGGTAGCGGATGCAACCTCAAAGTCTCCTTGATCACCACTCTCAGATACACCATGTTCATCAAGTCATCCTCCGACACCAACTCTTTCTCTCCAGCTATTCCTCACACTTCCTCTTGCAGTTTCTCCATCACTTTCGGATGCCTCATGAGCTCGATGAATCCCCACTCCATCGTGAGCTGCCCTGTATGGGTCCCAGAACCAAATATGTCCTGTTTAAAACATGATAGGTTGGGCCGCTAACATGTATATTTAACGTTATTTGAGCTTATATGTAAGATGAATGAACATACTAGTAGGACGCCTTTGATGTTTGAAGTGTCGATGCCAACGGGGTTGCCTTTGGCGTCATCTTCCCGTTGAACTTCAAGTAAGATATCCACAAAGCCCTTCATGGTGTTGCTTGATGCTGATTATGTCGGAGCATTGGCATGGTCTCGAATAATTCTTTCCAAGAATTCATCGAACACCCTTTGAATCTTCTTCACCTTAGCATTATACCCGTTTAACGACTTAATCCAGGACAACCAAGGAAACACATCCTTAATATTTTTGGCTCCAAACAACTCAGCGAATTCTTTTATTAGCTTTGGGAAGTTGTCGCCGCCTTTCTCAGAGCTATTATACTTCCTTCCGAATGCCGCCCTACAAATTACATCAACAAGTAGCATCATAAACATCTCACTTAGATTCACCGCTGATGATGAGGCTGTGGATTTCCCAACTTTGGCAGCCACCAAAGCCACCTCCTCATCCCTCACTTGTCGGAAGGACCGGACCCTCTTGTTCGTCAAGAGCTGGAGCACGCACACGCTTCTCAGTTGCCTCCAGTGGTCACCATTGGTCCTAACACCAGATCTTTGCCGTTGTAGAAGAAGTTGTTAACCAATTGATAGTTCGGCCTTTTTGAAAAGGCGGAGTCATGGGTTTTCAAGACCTCTGAAGCCACCTTTGCAGAACAAACGGCTATCGTTGGCCTGCTCCCCAGTTGTAGGAAGATGAGACCCCCATACTTGTGGGATAGGGTGTAAAGTGACCGGTGAAGATGGCTTGAAACCTGGTGGAGGTTTCCAATGATCGGAAGCTTTGGCAGGTAGGTATTGGATAGTTCATGAAGGCAGAAGTGTGAGCTCGAGGAGGCCAACTAATGCAGGTTTCCAATGACTGAAGCCTATGAGGCTTTGGTGGTAGTTTACTCTTACCTCTTTGGATTTTTTGAATGAGAAACAAAAGGGATGTAAATAGGAAAAATGTTAGGAAAAACATGTTTGCTTCACAAAGTTTGCTTAAGTGATATGGATGAGAAGGGTAAGTGTCTCCCATCTAGGGGTGGAAATGGGGCGGGTTATGGGTGGATAAAGCCATTTCATTACCCGTCCCGTGGGCAAATAATTCCACCCGCTCCACCCATCACCCGCCAACCTCTTCACCCTCATCCAACCTGCGCGGGAGGTGCGGGTGCCCAATGTGTGATATTAGCATAATTATGATTTTTTAATAAAATTAAAAGATGAATAAAAATTAAATTTTAAGTTACCAATACTAGAAATATGAGTCCGTGGAAGCCGAATATGTGTCATACATAAAAATAACATGTTACTTAAAAGTTACAAAATGGAAACACACATATATGATATATGAGTCCGCACACCGAATGAAGGGACACATTCAACTTGAAATATGAGTCCGCACACCGAATGAAGGGACACATTCAACTTGAAGTCGCAGTTCCTTTACCAACTTGTCTGAGATGAAGTTGTCGATGGATCCGCTGTCAACTAAGACAAGAATAGGATGTCCCTGCAGGGTTTCCTCGAACTTCAAAGTTTGTGCCGGGTGACTTGCCGGATAGGGCATTGAAAGAGATCTCAACCATATCCCCTCTAGCTTCCATGACTTCTTCCTTTCCAATGAGCCCACACCTATCCCCGGAGATGGGTTGAACTTCCTCTAGCTGCGAGAAGGTTGATTGTTTGCACCTATGCCCAAGGGTGAACTACTCTCCGCAGCGGAAATATAACCCTTTCTCCCACCGGGCTTGTCTTTCGTCTTCCCAGGAGCTCGACGGAGCTGGCAAGGGTTGGTTCAGGCGGCGATTGGAAACGGGAGAGTTGGAGAATTCCGACGGCTGGACTTTAGGGGTTGTATTTGCACGGGAGGAAGATGGGATGAAAGTGGAGTGCAAGGAAGGTGAGGGATTGGGCCTGCTTTGTGGGTTATTTGGTGGTGGGCTTATATCTAGGCCCTCCTTACTTCCTTAGCCTCAAATTCTAAAGCTAGGCTGACTACTTTGAAAACCGATCTAGGTTTATGAATCCGTACTTCCACCCTTAACTCTTCTTTCAACCCAGCGAGGAAGACACCAAGCAAACAGTGCTCCGGCCAATCTTGCACACGACTCGTCGAGCAAATTCTTGACGATACTCCGCCACCGTACTGGTCTGTTCTGTGGCACACAGGTATTCATGAGGGTTTTGGAATTTCGGTGGCCTGTAGTGTTCTTGGAACACTTTCACCAAGGCTTCCCAATACATAACTTCTCTATCTCCATTAACTCGAGTGTACAGCTCAAGAGCATCGCCTTCAAGGTGCATTGAAGCCACTTCAACACGGAGTTCGTCGGGAATCTGAAAGTACTGAAAATACTTTTTGGCCTTTAGTACCCAACCCCGGGGATCTCCGCCTTCAAACTTGGGGAATTCAATTTTCGCCCGAGGTCGCCGATTGGTGTGGAAATCTCGGTCGCTTTCTTCTTCCTCTTGACCATCCCACCCACGAGTACGGCCTCGTTCATAAGGTTTTGCACGGTGGGCATGAGAACCGCCCTGATTGGATCCCTCGGGAGCACGACCAAAGAATGGAGTCTCAGGTTTAGGCTTTGAGGGTTTCTACTTCAGCCACTAGCATCTCAATCGTGGCTGCCATTTTTGGGTTTGTATTTTTAGGGGGTGATGGATTTGGTGGTGGAGGACTGCCTAGGGGAGGCGGTAGGGGTGGATCGTTAGCGAAAGAACATGTCATCACCATTCAGATCGAACGACTCGGATACTAAATTGATAGAAATCACTAGGAGCAAGGATCTCGCACCTAGGAAGACCACTCAAGCAAGAATCTCGCTAGAGGATTTGTGCAGGAACTATCCCACTTTTGATACGATATATTGGTAATTCAAAGATGATTACAACTGAGTCTAACAACTAGGACTTAAATAGGCTCCTAAAATTCAGAAAACTAACTACTACCACTAACATAGAGGTGTGCCTAGTGGCCTTAGTGGTCTGCTGATTGGACTATTCTAACTTCTACTAATTGCCCTAGAACAATAGATACTGGAATTAAAGACAAATTAACTAAACTAATAAACCAACTGCTGGTTTGTTGGGAACTGGGAACATATTATAATGCCTCGTTTTTTATGTTAGGAAAGAAGTTCACTTATCTAGACACTTTTTAAAGAAAACGAGAGACCTGACAAGTCGGTAGATGGGTTAATCATCATGTACAACAGAAGCAAAAGCTGAAGCAAATGACATAAGCAGATGACAGAATTGAAATGACAAAGGAAATAATAAACAACCACGTAGGGCAAACAACTAGGCCAAAAAAGAAAAGAGAAACTTTTCAACAACTAAGGAGGACCTGAAGAAGAAGTTGTGGACAACTCATATTATGAACTCCCTAAGAGCCTTCAGATGTCAATCATAAATGCACGACTTAAGTTATTAAACAATCAAATCCGTCGATCTTCACCGGAGATATTATCTACCAAAGGAATCAATGTAGCAACAAAATATATAACTAAAAAATACATTATTGCTTCCTCTCAATACTATGTTATAAGAAAACACCATCACAATTCAAAACCCACCTCAAACCCTCCAGACGCAGTAATATATAAAAACCGCGAAAAGGTCACCACAAGGGTGGATAAAATGGGCCCGAAAAGAGATCAAACAAAAAAGCAAAACCGAAGCAAAGACAAAACGCAAATTAGCGTTGAAACCACGCAAGGTTTTGGCGAACCAAGGAGGATTCCAGTGGCGGAACTCGGCACCCAGGGATGAAGTTGCCGAAAAAAGGTGATTGAAAGCGGACCGCAAGGCGGCGAACCACTCCGCAGAGCCTAGGTCGAAGGCGGCGCAATGATTGAACCACTGAATACGTTAATACAAGCACAAATCAAGACTCGGGTTACCAAAATCTCATTCACTTTTGTGTTGGAGGGAGATGAACTCAATCAACATTTTGTTAAATTCATGTAGGTTTTTTCGTTTTTCTCTCCGTCTAACTTGTAAGCATTAACTAAAATAAAAAAAGATCTTGTTATGCAATTTAATAAATTTTATCTTGTTAATAATCATTTTATCATCTTCTCAATAGTCTCACTCAAAAAAATACTCCAAAGTCTCAAAATATATATTGTTTGACTTTTTAATACGTTGTTTAAGAAGTTACAAACTCTATAAAATATTAATTTTTGAAAAATATATTGATTTATTAGTACTTATTAGTTTTTCTTTCAAAACGTCAAATAAAAAGGGAGAATTATCCAGCATTGACAGAAACACAAATCAACAATGTTATCATCCTCAATTCCCCTTGGAACTTATCAGATGAGTTCTATTTACACTACAACAATGTCCCTTATATTTCAGCACCTAGTTGTTCGTCAATCAGCAAACTTTAGATACCACAAAAAATGTATACGCAGAAGCTAAAAGATTAGAGTACAAGAAGCACCATGACATCAATAGCAGTCATTTTAATTTGAAGAATCTACAGACCTGTAAGTGCTAAAAATAACTCAAGTCTCCAAGAAGCAAGTCCACCATGTCACTCGGGGTTAGAAGAGTTGTTCCGCCTACGATTAGCTCTATCTCGGGCCTTCCACTTTCTGATAACGCCTCCAACGCTTCTCGTACCTTTGTTAAGGCCAAAGACAAACACTACTGATATTAGATCTCAAGTAATAAAACCCCTTAACAGAAGTTCCAGGTAAAATGAAATTCAGATTTGCTAACCTCTAGACCGTTGATGCCTCCTACCACAAACACGAAGATAACGTTTTGATCTGCAAGACTAGGTTTTGCCTGCAGAGTAGACAAGCCAGGGTTACAGAAATGATATACTATCTAAAGGGTCGAATCTGGTTACAGGTGATGCTCAACTCAGCTTAAACTCTACCTTGGGCTGGCTTGAATCAAGTTGACTGAGTTATGGTTCATAGTTCAAAATTTACATTCAGATTCTAGATTTTGGGTCATTCATGGGTTGGGTCATCTTGGGGTTGGTAATTTATGGGAAGGAAATTTCGGTTATGGGGACAAATGTGCCTGCCCTGAACTCTGTTTCAGGTGGTGTAGGACAAGTTTTCACATTATTGTAGGTACAAGTGATAAAAGCAGGGTTACAGTTTGATAAGAATACTTACTTGGCCAAGTCCAAATCTCCCGAATCCGCTTTTGAAGAGTCGTCCCACTGCAGAAGAGTGGTGCTCTAAACCAGGAAGGTCACGTTTACCTAATGCTGCCTTCAGTAGCTTGTATAAAAGCCCTCTTTTCTCATAGGAATCATCACTGAGTCCAGATTCTAATGCTACTGATGCTTCTCTGAGGGGTATGTTTTTCCTACTCAAGCTGGCTAGCTTGTGAAAGAATCTGAAAAGGTTATCAACCCGGTCACGCAGCTCGAGTTTCAGCTGCACTTCATTGTACCCCTTTTCTTTGTTGTTATCGTTATCTTCGTCTTCCTCACCCCACTTGCCCCACTGATCATCATCAAAATCATCAATTGATAGTTCCTCTGTGGGTTCTTCATGTGCTTCTGTAGAAACAGACTTGCTCCGGAAATTTTCCAGCTCCCCTATTAGACCATCAAGGAACTTGAGTTTTGTTAAAGCTGGGTTCTCAAAGATTGCATCAACAATGGCTTCTTTCAGCAAATGCTCCTCTTGCCAAGAAAATGGGGAGGATCCAGATGTTGGGAAATTCTCACCAGCTAGAATATAACCGATGCTTGTTAGCAACAAAGCATCTTGAAAGGAAAGCAAACCCTGCAAGGAACCTGATTTCACACCCTGCGACACTGTTAAAATGCTCTTATTAATGAGATCACCAATTTGAGCAGCAAGATTCTGACTCGTGTCTCCAGCAGAGACATTCAACATTTTCTCCGCACTCATGAACGCATCCCATTTGGCAGCCTTGTTTTCATCCAGAGACATGATGGCAGCTGCTGCAAGCTGTACAATCCCTTTATTTCGAAGTAAAGACGAATCACTTTTAACTAGTGCTTTTAGCAAAGATTCCAACTCAGATTTGGTAGCTGAACCAGCGCGGGGTTTAATTGGTGTGGCAATATTCTCCTTTCTCAAGGCCTCTTGGAGCCACTTCTTCACCAAAATAGCTCCATCTTTTCCTCTTCTATCTAAGACAGCCTCCAGGTAAGGTGTACCGCGGAAATGTTCTGCTGAGACAAAGGATCCATTAAGCAGTTTCTTTGAGGTGTTAAAGGACTCTGAATCATTTACTTTCGAGCAAAGGTTGATCAGATCCTGAATCTTGGAGTCAGATTTGCTAGTTTCCCAGCCACAAAGAGCAGCTTCAATACTTTCAAGGAGCTGAAAGTTATGTGGCCTGGAATCTGCTTTGTCGAGGATATTGCCAACTGGTATCTGAACATCAAGGGGAGCACGACGAAGATTTGTAGATCCATGATTTTTTTGGGATTGTATGACTTTTGAAAAGCTTGAAGTAGCTGATATTTCTCTACGAGGTAGGGCAGAAAATATTCTATCAAAAAAGGAGTCGCCAAAGCAACATGGGGTGAGAAGATCTAGGGTGCGGTCAATCAGCAGCAACCCTGCAGATCTTTTCCGGCGGCCCACATCGTAGAGGCTTGACATGTCTGTCATAATCCTTCCGACTGTATTTGATAGGTCCCCGAAGGAAAAAATTTCCAGCTTCAGATCCATCTGCACATTGAAATAATCAGGGTTTAGTTTTAGGCAATGAATACCCATCAAGTATTATCAGTATTCAGAAAGCGCAATTTTTTATGGTTTAAGATTTTTTTTTATATCATTTAAATACATCAACAAGGAAACAACTACTGTATGTATGTATGTATAACTTAGGAGAATAGCTAATGTCTTAATGCCTTGGCTTCTCGAATCCTATCCAACCACAAGTTCTTGATGTATCCTTGATCATTTTCACTGAGAGATAGGAACAACAATCAATGATCCATTGATTCAAATTATTGCTATGACTACTAGCGGCTAGTGCAACATAACCATCAATACATTCAATACCATTCAGAAAAAAAGATTCTTAGAAAACCAGGAAAGGAAGGCAAACATTTTACGTGTAAAAGTGGACAGTGGATGGATGGCAAGTGACTGATTAAGTTAAAGATGATAATCAGTAATTACCTTGGCAGCCATATGATGCAGGAAATGTGAGGTCAGCATTGCTCCGGGAGAAATATCTTCACCATTAGAACCCAGTCCTGTGCTTAAGGAAGGTAATCCAGGGCTAAGTGAATCCTCATGTTTGGATGACAGGAATGCTTCAGCAACTAATCCTCCCGAAGGCAGAACAAAAACTTTTGGTGATAATGGGCATAAAATCATGGGAAAATGATGCACAGACACCACAAACTTTTGCTCTGCATTTTCTAGAGCTGTAGCACTATCTCCATAAAGAACTCCTGCAACCGGAGGAGCTACAGGGATGGATATGTCTTTTTCATCAAGTTGTGACCACCCTTCCTCATCATTGGTCAAACCTTCCAACTTAACTCTTTGTTCTAACGGTCCATGTTCTTTCTTGTGCTTATTTATCAGCTCTTCATAATCTTGTAATAACAAGGATTCATATTCACGGAAAGCGTCTGGACCTAAAGGTGAATCAGGATATCCTGAGTGTGCTGCCTAAAATTGATCAGAAAAAAAGGGGTTGATTAACAAAATGCAGACGAGTGACGCATTGACGAATCAAATTTGAAACTTGACATGAAATTTCGTTATCATCCAGATAAAAATTGATACAAAGAGAGAGAAAAAAAATAGCAAGATACTAAAACAATTCCACAAGTTTCAGCAAAGAATATCTTCATATATATCTGGTTGGAAATGAAAACCCGTGAAACTGTGGAAACTAATAACTAACTGGAGGAGTTCCCAGATAGTCTTGGGGTGGAGTCATATGAATATAGATGCAATAACTCATCTTGAAATATGATCCATCAAAGCACAATATCTATGAAATATGCAGAAACCTCAAGTTTGACAATAAAGAGAAGGAAAGAATATAATTAATGCATTAGGAATCCACATACATAGAAATTGAAAAAGGTCATAGGTTCCAGTCCCAGAAAGACATAATATAGTAAAGAAGGAAAGACCTCTGAGATGGAAGTGAATATGCAACAATGCCGGATTCCTTGATGCATGCTGAGACATCTTAGTATGTACCGGTGAGTATCACTTAAAAGACATGAAGTCATGATCACAATTTTCTTAGGTGGATCAGAGCTTGCATTCCAATTGGCAACCTTGAAGAGAAAGAAACACAATCAGCACTGTCATTTCAAAGCTAAAACTAACTGGAACACGGATTTCTGCATTCTCAGATGGACATCCGTAGTATATAGTAAATCTTAAATCTTGATACCTTTTTGGCCATAAACACACAGGTCATTATCAACAAAATCTCACTCATTAACGAGACAAGAATCTGAAGCTTGGCTCACCAAATGTGTATATGAATTTGTTATAGTGTACCAGCCAAACTAACTGTAACAGTGTAATACCCATAAGTCATAACCAATGCTAATCCTACTTTTAGAGGGTCAATGGCCATGAGTTTGTGAGGCAAGTCGATGCACTAAGGGGTTGCACTATTATAAAACACTGCCTAAAATAGAACCAACAGAGTGTACCTACCACGTCAAGGGGAGACATATTCTCCAAGCTGCAAATAGTGCGGACTCCATGTTCAATTAATATAGGCAATGCCCCAGTGAACTGGAAACTCTCAGTGCAGCCAGCATCTAAGTAGACAACAGCATCCTCAATGTACTCTTTTGTCTACAAAAAATAAAAATAAAAATAGAATATAGCACTACTCCTCAATAGATCCATTTGAGAAAGCAAAAATGTAGAATGGAGAGAGAAACTATATTGCACTCTCCTTTTTTCTCAGTCAGACATTTTTGTATCAGTGTTTCAAGGAGACACTGACAATTCAAACAATGTTGATCACGACAAAAGAAAATGCTTAGAAATGGAAAAGTTTCAAAGCCTTTCTGACTTAGAAGTTGATCATTAGAGTTCAGACGAGTCTCTGGAAGCAGAAATGAACAAACATAGCAAAGTAGTACCTTGAAAGAAAATTAATGATTGGACACTGGTGCCAGAGGATAAAAGTAAGGAACAAATCTGGCTGAGTAAACAACAAATGAATTCGGATGCAAGGGTTTACAACTTATACAATTTGCTATGCATTCTCAAATTCTAAGAGCAAGAGGAATCAAGAAGCAAAACCTAATTCAGAAGGAAAATTTTTGCTCATATCTAACTCAGTTGCATACCCTCAAAATGAAAGGTGTCTTCTTCAATGATTTGATTCTCTTTACTCAGAATCACAGTGCTATGGTTTCTTTGATTAAGTGCGTAGATTCCTCAATTCCCATTCCTAAGAAGCACTACATTTGCCAAGGATCCCCTTGTTTCAATTCAACATACAGAATACCCATTTGTATGTCAAATTAGCAAATCATCACACCTATTTTTACACTTAATCACGAATATCTCTTTCTTTAAGGCTCATCGGAAAGGATTTCAATTTCCGTAAAAGAACACTTGTGCGGTTGTTCAAGTCGATAATGTTCGATCGGCGCGACTCGCCACACCAACATAAATTTTTAGGTTTCCAGTGCATTCAGAACAACAAAAAAAGTCAGCATATCTGAAAAATCTGGGGTTCTAGAAATCACGGAGAAGGGAGGAGGGAAATAAAGCCAAAGTACCTGCTCAATTGAATCATAGCAAGCTTTGATAACGTCGATCACGGACATGATAGTAAGAATGCCAAACTTTCCTTCTAACGACGATTCAGACGAATCCTCTGAAACCGCAACCAGGTCCGGCAAGAGAGCTACGAACTCAGGATGATCGAGGGTCAGGTCCCCGTTCCAGCACGGGATTGATTGAGCTACCCGACCCGACCCGACCCGATACCTATAACGTAGTAACGTACGGCGAGTCGCGTGGTGAACTTGAACGGACGTCTCAATCGGGTCACAACGGTTTGCCCAAAGCCGCATTGATAATTATCAAAGTCCGACTCGGACCGATGGTTGGGATCATGGTTTTTAGGATCGGGATCCTAGGGTGGGATCGAGACAAGGGTGTAGGATCGGATCGTAGGATCGTAAGATCCTAGACAAAAATAAAAAATAAAATAAAAACAAATCATCCTAAACAAATACCTTAATTTTAAAATAAAACTAAGCTTTTCCTCCATTAAACAAATTATGTAACTAAAATAGTCCAATAATAAGCATTTAACATTCATAATTTGTCAAGAATAATGTCTCAAAAGGTGACAAACAGACAAGGATAATGTCTTAAAATATGACAAACATACAAGAGATAAATCACACATACAAATATCCAATGACATCTCTAGTTTCAAATGTCATCATCGCAATTAACTACATCATGAACAATTTCAGGCGCTCGGACATGGATTTGTCGAGTTGAGTAACGAAACAAAAGGGTTAGGGTTTCAATTCAACGTCTTCACTCTTCTGCCTTCAATTTCTAAGGAGATGGGCTACCAAAAAATAAAAAATAAAAGGTTCATCGTATCTAGAATGCCCAATATTCAAACAAAACAAACACAATTAAACAAATATGATTTTTACCAGGATCGGATATTTTTTCTAGGATCGGTAGGATCCTACCGATCCCACACAATCTCATAGGATCCATGGGATCCTAGATGGATCCTAGCACGAAGGAGTCTATATCCCCGATCCGGATCAAAACCTTGCCTAGAATCCTAGGATCGTAGAATCCGGATCGGGATCCTAATAACCATGGTTGGGATCGTGTGCACAGACGCACATGCGCTAGAAGCCTAACACAAGTCGAGTGATGTTCCATTCTAAAACCAATTGGCGATAGAAGGAGTAGTCCACCGACTCATATACTAGAGCTTGATATGTTCAACTTTCCGATGTGAGACATTTTTGGTCTCATTCACATCTCTAACAATAATACATGAGTTATCACTTTCTATCTGAGGTTTTTTAAGGTTAAGTAATCGCGCTTGATTGATTCATTTCCTAACCGTGTCGATGGTTGAGTCACCTGCGCTCATGTGGACAATATTGCCAATGTGCGTCTCTAAACACAAATCCGAAAGAACCTTTTCGGTCAGTAGATAGGGCTCCATCGAAGTTTAGCTTGTGCCATCCTGGTAATTGTTTTTTCCATGCTATATTATTTCTCGTATTTTTTTATTGTGAATATTGTAACGAATGGACCTAATAGACATAGTCGCTACGTGACACCTGAATCCCAATAGGATATCGTATTCATAGGTGTCAAGAGTTACATATGGATCTTACAACGAAAAGCAAGAATAAAACCTTTAAATAGCAAAAATAGTGTTATGTCTCACTGCATATATCGAAAACTGAGAGTCCGGCCTTGAAGAAGATTTCTATAGGGGTTCAACCCTAGACATGGAAATAATTCTCAAATCAAAATGTAAATCGATATATAAGTAGTCATCGGCCAGAACAAGATGGAATCTCAAGAGAAATAAAAAACAATCTCAAATTGATTTTGACAATCTCAAAAGTGAACCCAACTCGATCTCCTAAGCACAGCTCGATCCCAAAGCAAGATTATCATCTCCATTTAGGCTCACGGAGTAAAAAGTACCTGTAAACTAAACCCCGAAAACCACAGGAGGTCACTACACAACCATAGTGTATATACTCTAGATCGAAAAGGTCATATCAGTTCAGTATGTAGGGCATATTAAAGGTGCCTACCTAAAATTTCTGTCATTACTACCATCAATCCAACACAAGTCCAATCACAATAAAAGAGTATTAATACAACCAAATCAAGCATAATATAAGGCAAGCACAAACAAGACTCGTTGTTGGAGTTGAGACTGTCTCGGTCTCAGCAAACAGACCCAAGACAGAGACGTACCCGGGAAGCCACGCTTTACCCGGTCTGTTCTCTTGTCCCGTGGAGGGCCCTCATTCCTAGAAGGTTCACATTTACCCGATCCGGATCCCCACCCAAACTCTCATCAACTCATCCCGAAGCGCCTCGACGCATCATATCAACGTGCCTCACTACACGCAAGCAGATCCTCGTCCAATCCATCGTATCACATCGCATCGCATCGTATCGAAATACTACCTCCGTTCAGCAATAGATGTCGTTTGACTTTTTGGCACGTTTTTTAAGGAGCTAAAAATTATATAAAATATTATTTTTTAAGTAATTTTTAAATATAATATAAATACTTATTAATAATAAGTTTCATATTATTAAAAAAAATTGTTAAAAAAATTAATATTTTATATAGTTTTTAGCTCATTGAAAAACGTGTCAAAAAGTCAAACGACATCTATTTCTGAATGGAGGTAGTAAATAACAAGGTACACTAGGTTCGCTTGTGGAACTATATGTGGATGTGGACGCATCCTTGTACCCCTAAAACACACATGTCTCACAAGCATATCACACATCCAAGTCATCACTTCTCATGCACATCTCAAGCAAGCATATCATATCACGTCACACATCAAAGCCAATACCTAGTTGAGCACATCATATATCAAATCACATATTATGAGTCAACCAATACAGTGCCTCAAGCATAACCACATATCTCAATAGCAAGTCATATATAAACTCAAGAGTTATAATCCTCAAATCCATGCCTAAGGCATTTACTAAGTGTGTGTAGGTCTCTAGCATGCTATTAGTGTGGCCAATAGGATCTTCCCCATCTGAAACAAGGGGTGTAGTGAGCAGTCAAGAAGACTTACCTAGAGTCTTCCCATAATCAACATTTACAAATCACCAAGTCATACTAGCAAGTCCAAATCAAGGGAACAATTCATCAATACATATACAAGTAATAAAAAAAGCAAGTAATCGATTCAATCCATTACCAGCGTTGCCATCAAGATCAAGCAATATCAGATTATCAAGACATCTCTTAAATAACTATTTGGGTTTTCAGCTTGTTTTGGTCGATGGCCAAGTATTTGCCCTACTTTTAAAACTCGATAGTTATTCGCGTTTAGGGCTAGACCCCTAGGAACTCTGACTCGCGGACTCTCGGTTTTGAATCTATGTATTATCTTTCTATTTTCTTGCTTTTCATTGGAATGTCCTTTCATGCATTCTAAGCACCCGCAATACGATATTCTATTGGGATCCGGGTGCCCGTAGCAACTAGGCCCCAAGCCCAATCATTACAAAGTGGCATCAGGTCCAGGTTGACAATGAGAAGCACAAAGGCTTTATGGCGGAGCAACGAGAGTCCGAAAATGAATTTCAAACATTTTCAAACCTTCTTATAGTCATAGGAGAGGGAAATGGGCTAGAGGTGCACGTAGACCTGTCAAACGGGTCATTCGGATCGGGTTCGGGTCGGGTCACTTCGGGTTTCGGGTAAAACGGGTCTCGGGTTGACTGGAATTCAGGTTTGACAGGGTTTTGGGTCGATTTTGGGTTTGTCAATTTTTTCTTTTTTAAATTAAAAAAATTATGATTTGATAATTTTGTGATAAATTTTAATTATATATAAAAAAATTTAATTATATATAATTATAAATCAACCGGGTCAATCGGGTCACCGGGTCGAAACCCAGATTACCTGGAAAATTTCGGGTTTTTCGGGTTCGAGTCGAAAAAAAAATCCGGGTCGAAATTTCCGGGTTCGGGTCGGAAAATTTTCGGGTCGGTCGGATCGGGTTGTGTTTTGACAGGTCTAGGTGCACGTGATCATCATCTCCCGGATGATGGGGTACTATAGTCTTATCTTTTGGTGTGATTGTTTTCATTGATGATGTCTTAAATGCTTAAATAGGGTGTGATGAGCGGAGCATCAAACTAGGATCACATCACTTCTTCTTGTTATTTGTGAAATTGATGTTTACCTGACTTGACGAATGATGTGTTTTATGTGCCCAACACAGGGCCGTTCAATCAATTTTGGAGGCACGGTCCAACACAGGGCCGTCCAACACAAGGTGATATGTTGGGCCCCAACATATCACCTTAAATGCTTATATGAAATCGTATGGCTTATGTGCTACTTGTTTAATTCATTATACATGTTGGACTGTGATAATATCATTCTCTTTGGTATGCAAGTCTAATGAAAATAGATTCATATTTATTCTACTCGACGGAAATATATAAGACGATGAATAGATCCAACTCACCTAGAAATGAAAATAAATTGCTTTAAAACATGCGCTTAGGCCTTAAGTAAAGGGTTTCCTTTCCCTTGAAGGAAAATGACTCGATCTATATTCGAGTTAACTTGCTAATCCTGGGTATTGTTGAAATTGTGAGCTAACAATACTATAGAGTCTTTGATCGATTTTCCTTGTCTTCCTCGAGAAATCTAGCCAACTATGGTCACGTACGTTTTTCTTCTTTATCTAACCACCTCTCACTAAGATCTTGATTTCCTTGCTTTAACCCTAAATGGGTCTTACTCGCGCTAGAGGAGGTAGATGTAAAGACCTGAATTTTAACATTCCTGAATTTAAATTCTATTTAGATTTAATTCATTCAGAAAAATTATGTTATAATTTATAAAAATTCCCGTTTTCGCTCAAATGATTTCACTTTTCCAAAACTGTGTAATTATATTTAGATTTGTTGAAACTGCCATTGTTGTACCTACAAAGCTTATTATCTTTCCTTAGTTTTAAAACAACTCTCCAATGATAATCATTGGCATCAGTTTTAAGAACCAATTCATCATCTTCGTTTGGTAGTGTTAATATTGGTAGATTCACACAACGCTTCTTCGATTCTTGAACTAATCTTGTGTCTGGATTAGTCAAATTCCAAACTCGATCTTTCTTTAATTTAGCATTAGCTTGTAATGGTTTTCTAAGTTTGGCTAGACCATTGATGAAAGAGAAAGAGAAAATTGGATGAATTAGACCCCCTTTAATAATTTTAACACTGGATGTACCCCTTGATAATTTTTTTTAATTAAATAGACATTTTCCTATATGCTATTACTAATTTACCCTTTTAAATATTTTTGCAGTAAAAACGGTTCCATTAGCAAGTAATACGGAGTAGGTTTCAAATTTCAATGCTTTCATCTTGTTGATTGCGCTCTTCTCCTCTGATTTCGATTGCTCCATTGTTTGGTTTCAAGTGCAATTTTCATAGCTTTTGACATTTTAATTAGCAATACAATCAACAATCGATCGATTATAAATTATACTAAATTACATACATTTAACACGTCGATTGATAGAATAAAGACCATTACAATACGTTTCAATAAATTACGATACCTTTGTTACACTACATTATGATTATATTTGTGATACCTTGGTTACAATATATACATTAGAATAACGGATGAAGCGCTAACAAGAAACTATTACAATAAAATTTCAGCCAAAAAAACTATTACAATAAATTACATGAAGACAATCATCTTGTGGTGATAATTATTGTAATCAATAAATTTTTATATTATAATCTTTAATATATTAAATAAATTTGCATATTGTAATGTTTAATACTGTATTATCATATTGTAATGGTCATTGTATTTGTAATGGATCGAAGGATTGTTGGATTTGTGTATTGTAATAGTATTTTAGTGTAAAGGGGCAATTTAGCCATTAAAATATTACAAGGTCTATTTAACAAAAAAATTATTGATGGGGTCTATTTACTTAATCATTCTTTCAAAGTAGTCTATATACCCATTTCACTCTTGATGAAATCAGATGCATATGTAAAACATCCTAAAAACCTTTCTAACTGCTGTCTATCTTTTATTGGAATTTTTTCTACCTTTTTTAGGACATGTTCTTGCAGTACTACTATATCCAACCTTGTTCTTCATCCCAAGAAACTCTAGTTCTTGTTCTGCATAAATACATTTCTTTTGTCCTGGGATGATTCCATGCGTAATGCATTTTTGAGTTATTACTTTAAGATCATGTGCCTATGTTGTTCTAATGTTTTGGAGAAAATTAAGATATCATCAATGTATACAAGACAACAATGTTTAAACTCTTTAAAGATATTGTCCATCCTTCTCTGAAATATTTGTGGTGCATTATTTAAACCAAACGACATGACTAGCCACTCATAATGCCCTTGTGGTGCACCGAATGCTCTTAGAGGAATACTTTCCTCGTTCATACTAACTTTTACAATCCATTTTAGAGAACCAAGTGACTCCCTATATTATGTTGAATATATATGACCGTTTTATTAGGGATATAATATCCCTCAAAGATAGTGTTATCATTTTTTTTTATAGTTAAAAACCATTCTAGATTTTATTCGTTTTTCTTCGGCGTGGTTTCTAACTATAAACACAGGACTAGAATGAGGACTATTACTTTATCTAATTAAACCTTTTTTAAGCAATTCATCTATTTGTTCCTTAAAACTCTTGATGATCTGCTTAACCCTCGTAACTGTTTTTTGTTCTATTAGCATTATAGTAGCAAATGAATTATCCTTATCCTAATATTTTAAGGGATTATCTGATGCGAATTTGGCCCATCTCAGACGCATCTCTCTCAGACCCTGTAATAGATTTGCAGACCATACACTCCAACTCAGCCCAAGCCTGTGCCCAACACAGGCCCATCTCCTAAAAGACCCATCTCAGGCCCACCAGACGGGTTTTTGTCGGGGGATCGAACCCCTAACATTGGCATATGATTCCATCTTAAGAAGATACGTCAACCATGTGCGCTCTTATAGGGATGAGCCTGAGATGGGCCAAGCTCACATCATTTTAATGCGAGTTTGGCTCATCTCAGACCCACCCCTCTCAGGCCCTGCATTAGGTCTACCATACACTCCAACCCATCCCATCTCAGGTCCAAGCAAAGGCTCATCTCCTAGAAGACACATCTCAAGCCCACCAGGCAGGTTGTTGTCAGAGGGGATCGAACCCCTGACCTTTGACATATCTTCTCATTATGATTTATTTTTAATTAACTAAGCTTTGATATCAAATTACAGGATCGAGGTTTTAATTATAATATTTAAATACATAATATAAAACTAAACAGGTAGCACTTAAGGATATTAATGCAAATTACAAAAAGGTGATTATTTATGATTTTTGTTTTTTTTTTTTATGAAAAATGATTAAAAAAACAAGTGAAAGAATATTTTAATAAATACTTTAAAATAATGAATATTTTAATTAATTATTACGTATTTATTTTGTGAATATTTTGTTTAAGCACTCATAGAAATGCACTGGGGATTTGCACAAATGTACGTTCATTTAATTGTCAGAAATGCACAATATCTCAAGTGAGCCAAGGAGATTATTTTAGATAAGATATGAGTGGATAAAAATTGCCTGAAAATTGAATGAAATAACTTCAATATTTCAAGAAATTAAAAAAGATTATTATTTATACACGTTTTTTAAAATGATAAAAATATTTTTTTTAATATTCTATACTTACTACTAAAAAGTATGAAATTACTAACAAAAATTATTTTAAAAAATAATATTTTATTATAATTTACATCATCTTAAAACATTTACATGAAATAACAAATAAAAGTGAAGGGATGGAGTATAACTTTTTTTTTTTGATTAGGTAAGAATTCGAGTTCAGACATGTCTGAAACTCGAAGCTAGGTCGGACAAGCCGACAGATGGAAGAACCGTCTAAAATCAATACATCAATACATAAAGGTACAAACTCAAGGAAACACACTCTACAATACAACGAAACCCAGCAGATCTAAACCAAGCAGAAAGTGGTCAAAGATGACGGACGAAGCCACAAGCCCCACTCTAAAGCTGAATCGTAGACCAGCGATGCATCAGGACCCAATCATCCTATGGACATTGAGGACAAACTCAAGGGAAGCAGTAAACCCGAATAAAGGAGACGCATGTGGAATATATAATTTTAATTCCCATTCGATGAAAGAAAAAGACAAGTACAATTATTATTATTTTTAGATTATGCTGATTGCAGACAAGGATAAGGCCGGATGGCCCGGATGTAAGTGAGGAAGATGAATGGAAACTAGGTTCGGTTCGGATCACCATGGCCTCAGCCGCCACCACTAGGGGTGGTGGGACTGGTGTGTATATTACTATTTTTTTTGTTTTATTTCCACTCAATTTAAATTGGTAATTAATCGTAAAATTTCTACAATTATCCATCACTAAATGGGTTGTACTAACTTAATTGATTACCAATTAAGTTGTTTGATACATATTGATAATGACAATTTACCAAATTTCGAGTGTTGAGAAAAAAAATATACAAATACAATACTTCATCCGTTAATTAAAATATAATGTTTTACTATTCACGCACGTTTTTTTACGTGTTAAAAATTATATAAAATATTAATTTTTTTTAATAATTTCATACTCATTACTATTAAGTATGAATTTATAAAAATATTTTTAGGATAGAAAACCTTTTATAAAAATAAATGTAGAAAAAATTGATATTTTATATAGTTTTTATCATTCTAAAAAAGCGTGCATGAATAGTAAATGACAAGTTTTAATTAACAGAGGGAGTATAACTTAATTATTACGTATAAGTTATGATCCAACGCTTAGGTTTTCGTCTGAATCGACAATATTTAAGCACGAGGCTATGAAGACGAGATTGTGGAGGAAGGATCGATACTTACCCTCTACGAATGAAAGAGATGAAGATGAACACAAATTCGATCAAAGGGTGTCCGCCACCATTGAAGCTGAAGAAATTGAAGAAAATCTATATCTGAATGAGAGTTCAAAGGCACTGCTGAGACAGAACATCACTTTTCCCTCTCTTAATTTCCCAATTTACCTAATTGCATTTTACATAGAAGTTACAAACTTAAAACAATAATTATAAAATAAATTACAAAAATAAAAATAAAATTAAATATAATTAGTTCGGTAAGAATTGGTTGATATTACTATTACCGTACCAATCGATTTCAAATCCGTTGCTAATGGTAATATAAACTTTTTCGTTTTCATTACCGTCATCGTATCAAGTTTCGAAACTTGGTTCGATATACCGAACCAATTTTGGTTCTATTGGTATATATTGCTTCGGTTTTCATGGTATTCCCCCCGACTATCGTCGATCTTCAACCTTGACTGGGGGTCGTGTGTACGGGCGCACATGCGCTAGTATCCTAGCACACAAGCCGAGTGAGGTTCCATTCTAAAACCAATTGGCAATAGAAGGAGTAGCCCACCGACTCATATACTAGACTTGATATGTTCAACTTTCCGATGTGGGACACTTTGGTCTCATTCACATCTTAACACGCCCCCGCAAGTCCAACTAGGAATGATCATCTAGTTGAGACTTGGACAACTGGGTAACCCCGCTCTGATACCATATCAAAGTCCGACTTGGACCAATGACTGGGGGTCGTGTGTACGGGCGCACATGCGCTAGTATCCTAGCACACAAGCCGAGTGAGGTTCCATTCTAAAACCAATTGGCAATAGAAGGAGTAGCCCACCGACTCATATACTAGACTTGATATGTTCAACTTTCCGATGTGGGACACTTTGGTCTCATTCACATCTTAACAATCAACAACTGTGAGAAAAAAGAGGAGGGAGAGGACAAGCTCTGCGCCAACTCCTTAGAAGGCATGGTCTCCTTTGTGAAGTCTAAGCTCGGGGAAGGTGTGAGCTCGGCTTCATCGACTTCTTCTGTGAATAGGGATGGGAAGATCAAGTACCAAATCACAGGGGTGAAGAAGCTGGTGGAATACTGGTCACCCGCGGTGTTGTGCCACAAAGAGCAATACCCTTACGCGGTTTTCAGCTGCCACCAGGTGGACATGACAGCCGCGTATCTGGTGTCATTGGTCGGGGATGGGATTCGTGTGGAGGCTGCTGCAGTGTGTCACAAGGACACTTCGTGGTGGAGCCCGAAGCACGTCAGCTTCCAGCTGTTGAAGGCTAAGCCCGGGAAGACCACCCCGGTTTGCCATTTCCTTGACGACCTCGCCGTCGTTTGGACTAAGAAATGAAGTGGTCCAGTAGGTACAAGATCCATTGCAAGTGAATCAAAGCTGGAATGCTAGCTATAAGTTAAGCTAGCATTGGTGTGAAAATAGTTTCCATTTTGTGTCCTCATCCTGTACTCTTTTTTCTTTTTTTCTTTGTTTTAATGTCATGTGTATTGTGATTGGAGCTACATTGCTTCAATTTAAATGTATCTTTTTATTTTTTTTGCTTTAATGAATGATTTCAATGTATCTAAATTGTGACGTGGTTTAAATCGTGACATATACTAGCTTATTTTGGATCTATAAAGGGTAAACATACATAGGGCAATATAGGGGTGGACATGGGACGGGACGGGATTGAGCTGGGACAGGATTCGTCCCACGAAATTTTTACGGGACGGGATTGAAACTTTTTTTTCCGGGACGGGATGGTGTCTGGACGGGACGGGATCGGGACGGGACGGGCCTTGTCCCACAAATAAAAATAATAAAATATTATATAAATTTGCAAAGTGAAAAATGCTTTCATAATTCATTAATTTGTATAATAGGTTGAATACGGTATTCTTCTCAACTATATTATTCAATAATAATAATATTATTATTATTATAATACTATTATTAATTCATACAATGATTATATAATTAATTATAATGTTCAACATATTTGACTACATTATTTTACTAGATCGGGACGGAAAGGGATTGAGACGAGATTCACCAAATAGTGTCTCATTATCAATAGATAGTTGGGAAGAATACTGTACTTAGCTATTTTCCTCTTGTAGCTCTAAATGGGTATAATTATAATAACAACAACAACAATAATAATGACACATTATAATTAAAAAACAATATTATTATTACTTATTTTTATTATTATTATAAAATAATTCTACTTTACAAGAAAAAAATATAATAGGATATAATAATACTATAATAATACAATATAATAATAATAATTTTATTATAAAGTAAATATTATTATTACATTATATTATAACAATAATAATAATATTATTATTATCAATTATTATTATAAATTGAAAACTAGTATTATAATTATAAATAATATTTTCTCAAATAATAATAATATTATTATAAACAAATATTATTATTATAAATGGAAGATTATGATTATAATTATAATTATAATATTTTCTCAAAATAATGATACTAATAATATATTATTATTATTATTCTATAATATTATAATATTATTATTATTATAAAAATTATTATTATTATTATTATTATTATTATTATTATTATTATTATTATAATATGCGGGACGGGACGGGATTTGCGGGATCCCACCGGGATCGTCCCGGGTTTTGTCCCACATAATTTTTACGGGACGGGATTCGCTATTTTGTTCTAAATCCCACCGGGATCGGGACGGGATCGGAACGGGACGAGATCGGGATTTGCCGGAATTTGTGCCCACCCCTGGGGCAATAATAAACTTGATATCCTTGCTCTGCCAGAAACTAAAACATCAAAACTGTCTGCGGACTATCAAATTAAGAAGGCTGGTTTTCACTATTGTTACATGATTAACTCAAATGGATACAAAGAGGCATGTGGATTCTTGTAAGATTATCCTACTCTTCTAATCCTTTACAAGTACTATAACAAAATGACAAAACATTCATGTTTTCGACTAAGATTAATAAAATCGACACTGCGATATTGTTAGTCTATGATCCTTCCATTGAAGGAGAAAAAAAAGAACTTTGGGAAGAAATATACAAAATCATTAATAAACATATAAACTGTCGATTATAATCATGTGTGATCTCAACGACATTGGAATTTATACGGAGAAACTTGGAAGGAATGTGCCAACTCTATATAGATTCAGATAACTTATCCAAGTGAAGAATGAGCTCAATCTCATTACCGTTCCAATTAGCGGTTCACCATTCACCTGGAGAAAGAATAGCTCTCCAACTAATAACACCTACGAAAACCAACCATCCTTACTCAGGCCCCAGTAAAGGCGGTCATGAAAAGAGTTAGTCGGTAGATGTGATGTTAAAATATGATTTATATGAACAAGGGACAGAAGTCCCTGCAGATCCGTGGTAAGTTTTTTATAATCCCACGATTTTTTCGAATCAATGAAGCGGGAAACTTTCCAAGTCAAAACTGAGTCTGCAAGACGTGAGGTAGCCACACATGAAAGAGGTTTATCATAGATCCAGTTGTCCGTCCAAAAATCAATATTTGCTCCGTCTCCGACAGACCCTCGCAGGCCCGGTTTGAAAAGGTGTTTAATCGACTAAAGCTTACCACTGCCAGGATGTATTCCCCTTCTACTGGTACTTCATGAGAGGAGTACCCTTCAGATATTTGACAGAAATAAGGCGTACCCACAGATTGCTTGGTTCAGCAAGAATCTTCCATAAAAGTTTCATTTGTAGTGCTATATTCATAGTTTCGACTTTATAAAGCCCTAGCCCACCCGCTAGAGTGTCCGAGAAGATCTTATCCCAACTGATCATGGGTGTGTATTTCGTATTCTTATTCTAGAAGAAATCTCTGTAAACCTTATCCAACTCGTGTAAGATAGAAGGCGACAACAGAAAAGCTTGCATTAGGAATATTGGTTTAGCACTTAGATTTGCTTTGATAAGGACCTTTCGGCCTTCTTCAGATACATATGAGGCTTTCCACTTTGTTAACTGTTGTTTGGCTCTTAAGACCACATCAAAAAAGGTTTCACGGTTAGGCCTGTCGTTAATGATTGGGTAGCCTAAATATTTTTCCAGATTATTGGCACGAGGCTAGGGATGCATAAAGAAGTCGTTACGGTGTTAATCGACGACTGGGAAGTATTTGGCAAAGCTTGAAAGCTTGATTTATGAAGATTGACTTTCTGGCGTGAAAGAAAACAAAATCTTTAAATTATGGAGTTGACTTTGAAACATGCAGCTTGCGAAGCTTTCGCGAAGATGATGATGTCGTCTGCAAAAGCTAGGAACGGGATACTTGACATTCGACCCTCTCCCAAACGAGAAACCTAAGTCTTTGTTTATGATTGCTTCGTTTTGTAAGGTTCTAGCCAGAACTTCGGCCGTCGGTATGAACAGAAAAGGTGATAGAGTGTCTCCTTGTCGCAGGCCCCTTGTGGGGATAAAAGGAATGGATGGTTCGTCGTTAATCAGAATAGAGTAAGAGACAGTTGTATTACATTCGTGAATCCACTGAATAAACTTGGGGGCAAAACCGAAGTTTTCCAAAGTTTTGAAAAGGAAAGGCCACTCAATACGGTCGTAGGCCTTTTCCAAATCCAACTTAATTGATTGCAATTGAACCAATTTTAGCTTTAAGGGATCTGATCAATGAGTGAAAGATCTCGTGGGCAATAAGGATATTATCTTGTATAGACTGTCCTTTAATGAAAGCGCCTTGTAAGGGGTGAATTAATTTCTCAAAACCCCCGTATAGCCGGCCTTGCAGAAATGATTTTGGAGATATCTTTATAAACGGTGGAGCAGAGACGGATAGGTCTGTAATGGTTTACAATCGTCGGATCTTCCTGTTTAGGAAGTGAAGTAATAAACATGTGGTTAACCTGTTTGAGGAGCTTACCCAAAACAAAGAAGGTTTTAACAACTTTGATAACAGAAGGGCCGACAATTGGCCAATATGTCTGATAAAACCCCGAAGGCAACCCGTCAGGACCCGGCGACTTATCTACTTTCATGGAGACAATGATAAGTCTGGATGTAAGTGAGGAAGATGAATGAAATGTCTTTTTTTTTTTTTTAATTATACGTAGTTTGCTTTCAGGTAAAATGGGTATTATATTGTACTCCCTCCGTTTACAAAAATATAAGTCGTTTTGAGTTTCTGGTACGTTTTTTTAAGGCGCTATACAACAACAACAACAACATCCTATTTAATCCCACGTTAAAGCGGGGTCTGGGGGGGTCAGGATGTACGCACTCTTTATCCGAAAAAGTCGAGAGAGTGTTTCCGATAGACCAAGAATAATAGGACAATAGAACAATAGAACCACATGAAAGTGTCACACGAGACATAAAGGTAAAGAAGGCCAATAAGGCACAAGAGATATAAAAGTGAAGAAGATAGGGAGGTGAAGTAATAAATCATGAAAATCAGAGAAGACATCCAGACACCTCCAAAGCAATACCAAAACACTCAACACTACACGTTCTCAACCCGAATACGCCTCCTCCATTGGTCTCTATCCATAGCCAAATTCTCAGCAAGGTTTAGTAGATTGAGTTCTTGTCTGATAACCTCCATCCAACTCTTCTTAGGTCGATTTCTCCCCCTCCGTGTCTCCCCCAAATCCAAGACCTCATACCTACGTACTGGGGCATAGTAGGTCTCCTGCTTACGTGCCCGAACCACCTTAGTCTGCACTCCCTCATCTTGTCCCCAATACTCGCCACTCTAACCTCTCTCATGATGTTTGCATTATGGATTCTGTCTAGTATCGTGTGCCCACTCATCTATCGCAGCATTCTCATCTCCTTCACTGATATCTTTTGTTCCTGAGCTCTTGTAATAGGCCAGCACTCTGAGCCGTACAACATAGCCGGTCTAACCACCACCTTGTAAAATTTCCCCTTCAGTTTAGTCAGGACTTTCTTGTCATAGAGCACCCCCGACGCTCTTCTCCATCTAAGCCACCCAGCTTGCACTCTATGCTCTATATCTCTATCGATATGCCCATCACTTTGAACGTCCAAGCCTAAAGTACTTAAAATACTCTTTCCTGGGAACTGTAGTTTCCCCCAATTCGAATGCTGATCCTTGATCTCTCCCCACTCCAAAACTGAACTGGACATACTCTGTCTTGGTCCTACTCAATCTGCTTAATATTAATAAGTATAATATTATTTTGGAATAGAGGAAGTATTTTAGATAAGATATAAGTGGTCGGATAAAAATTGCCTGAAAATTGAACGAGATAACTTCGATATTTCAAGAAATCAAAAAGGTTTATTTTCTCGTACTCTACATATATTACTCCATCCATTCACTTTGTCGTTTATTATTTATACACGATTTTAAAATGATAAAAATCATATAAAATATTAATTTTTATTATCTTATAAAATGTACATACATAGTAAACGACAGATAAAAGTGAATGACGGATGTATATATAATTTCAATTCCCATTCGATGAAAGAAAAAGACCAGTATAATTATTAGACTATGCTGATTGCAGACAATGACAAGGGCGGATAGCCCGGATGTAAGTGAGGAAGATGAATGGAATGTCTTAGCCGCCGGCCACCACTATTAGGCCAGGCTGGAAGTGGTATATTACTACTGTAATTGTTTTTTTATTTCTCCATACACTAATCAATTTAAATTGGTAATCGTAAAATCTCTATCATTATCAATTATTAAAAGAGTTGTACCAACTTAATTCGTTACCAATTAAGTTGGTTGATATATATTGATAATGATAATTTACCAACTTTCGAGTGTCGAAAAAAAAATATACAAATACAATATAACTTAATTAATACGTATAAGCTATTATCCAACGCTTAGTTGGATTTTCGTCTGAACCGACAATATTTAAGCACGAGACTATGAAGATGAAGGTGTGGAGGAAGGATCGGACTTACCCTCTACGAAACATGCATGCATGATGCATACAACTATGCATGCAAGTGGCACTGTGGCACCACCACTCTCTCTTGTCTCCAAACCTCTATTATTTTTTTTCCCTCTAAGCCAATGTCAATTTGATAGGGCCCTCTAAGGGCAATTTGATCCCCTAATGAGACACGATAAATCCCACGAGGTTTTTTGTTCTTTTCTTTTTATAAAAAGAAAGGTTTTAGGTGGTGTGAGTTCCGACTAACCCACGACCTAATAGCGTTCTTATAAACGGGAGTTGAGAGTTTAGACTTCAGAGTGGAAAAAGGGGGAGTCGTGGGTCGAGGTTCACTACGAGAAAAGCGTGACATTTTCGACAGTTTTGTCTCGACGCTTTTCGTAACCGTCGATAATTTCCGACATATTAGGCCGTCGAAATTGGCACTGCGCTCTTTCCCGTCGTAATTGGCCTTTTCTTAAAATAAAAAAAAAGTCAGATTGGTGTCCGCTGCTCCGCTTAACGCTTTACACCTTCTCTCTCCTCAAATCAGTTTCACAAGCCCTAGATCTGAGATTTGAGTTCTCATTCCCCTCTCTCTCCATGGCTCCCAGATCTGTTCCCCCTCTCTCTCTCTCTCTCTCTCCCCCTCCCTCTCCCTCTAATCTCTACTTCGGATCTCGCCATTGCTCTCGCTCGCCCTCTCCATATACGGCTGAATCGAAGTCGCCTCAGTCACAAGTAGACGCCACGCTAAACACTTCTCGACTCCATGAGCGACATTAGACATTCTCGCCTCCTTGTCGCTAACAAGCCAAGACTGGCGCCAGCGAGACCGAGCGAAGACCCCGGAGTCAGCGCCTCCCTTTCCAGAGGAGCACAAGCTGCTTGAAGCCAGCCTCGGAGACAGTAGACGCACAACTGCACAAGCAGCAAGCGAACGAGTGTGTGATGTTTGATCAAATCTGCCGACGCCAGAGTCTTTGCCCGCTGTAACTCGCAAGTCACTATCAGGAGTTGCCTCGAAGGTATATCCTTAGATCTATGGCTTGATTTGGTTTGATTTGATGCTGGCCGGGGATTGTTTTTGTTGTTCTGTCTCGATGTATTTCGTAGTGTTTCATCTATTGGAAACTTCTTTCAGTTCGTATTCCTTCTATCACGATTTGATTTGACCTGCCTTTGGCTGCAGTGTAAATTAACCGAGTAGGTCTTCACTAAAGGGAAGGGAAATAAACATTCAATTTTGTTGTGAATTGCTAAATTTGAGGTGTTCCAAGGAATTTGTTGTGAATTACTATAATTTTGGTCCTCCAAATACATTTTCAGCTTAATTTTGGTCCTCCAAATACAACCATCTGATTAAATTCTCAACATATATATGCAGGTTCTTTTGCAATTTTACAAGGACAATGGTGGCTTTAATTCCTTGATCCCATTGAATTGGTTGTTCCTCTTTCAAGATTTTCGGTATCTAGCTGTTCTTAAAGACCTGAAATCTTTCATCTTAGGTAAGTAGAATATTTGTAAAGAGCAACCTCAACATTTTTCAAAAAACAACTCACAATCAAAATAGTTATTTTTTTGATATATAAACTTGTTTATGAAAAGAGAGTTATATTCTTTATGTGGTTAATTGAATTTGAAGCAATTTAAAAGTAAAAAATATGACACTTACATTGCAAATCATGAGTTACTAAAAATAAAGATTGTGAGCCTAGTTCTTCAAATCCAATAAGCTTAAACAAAATGATGACTAACTTCAGGATCTTTTAATACATACAGTTACAACACAAGGTCGTTTGTGAGTATTGGAGGGATCAAAGACTCAATTTCTCCACAAGGAGGGGAGTAAATTGATGAGAACACATGAGCAGTACTAGGGAGCAAAGACAGGCATTCAACTTCTATGTCCTTTAGCCTTCACAATGGATTGAGAAAGTGCTGAAAGATCAACCAATGTGATGAGGTGGGTGTATGGATATCTGCAAGTTAAGTACTTTTACCTCTTTTTTTTTTGTCAGAAAAAAGGTTAGTTGGGTTAAGAATCTTACATTTGTCATATGTGCAATATCTCATATATGAATATATTACTAGTCCTAATATCTACAGTTATGAATTAGGATTACGAGCGCTTCCAAAGAGGACAACTTATAAAGTCAGAATAGTAACTCATTATAAACAGAGCAGTAACTCGTGCTTCCTGACAGCTTCTTTTGTGATGCATTTAACATAATCCTTATAAAGGCCACCACAAAATTCATGGTAACAAATATGAAGAAAAATACAAGTTTCACTTAGTAGTTACTAGTTAGTACTATGGACCTATGGTGTACTTGGAAATAAGTTAGCAAGAATTGTGATCTTAAAAAGGCATTTTAGATTTGAGTTAATTGACTGTGCCTATTTGTTGAATTTCATCTGGTTATGCTGTAGATCCTTGCTAGTATAGGCTATTTCCCTCATGAAGTGAAGTTTGTGTGATTTTTATTTGTGATTTGGGTCGCTGATGTCTAAATTAGCACACAAACTTCATGTTGTACTTCTGAGGTAATGTTCTTGATTCATGTTGTACTTCACATCTCTTGATGTCTCTTGAATCTTGATGCCTCCAGAAATTTATGATTCATATTCTTCTATTTTTCAGCAAGATGCTTTCATTCATGTATGATTCATATTACTCTTATTTGATATTGTCTGGATGTCTCTTGAATCTTGATGCCTCCAGAAATTTATGATTCAATATTACAGTTTTGTACTTTTCTCATCCACTTCACATTCTCGGTCTCTAAATCATGCTTTTCTGTAGGTATGTAGAGAGTGGGAAGCCTCAGCATTGAGAGTCAATAAGGATGTTAGAGTCTCCCTTATTCGAATCGGTGTAGTTCTAGGAAAAGATGGTGGTGCTTTAGGTATTTACTCAGCTCAGTATTTTACTCTATAATCACAGCTTTCTCCATCGAGAACATCTTAATTCAGACGTCATGAAAGCAAGCTACTCTGTATTATTTATGAATTTTTTTTTGTCTTAATTCCTTCTCATTTCGAAAAATGAATTTTACAGTATCATGAAACTCTTTGTGACATTTGATTATGAAATTTTGTTTCATTTATCATTTTGAGAGCAAAGATGATCCCATTGTTTAGCATGTTTGCTGGTGGACCTTTGGGTTCTGGGAAACAATGGTACTATCCTCGTAATTAAAAAGTACATTCAATGTGATCCCCCTTTGTTCATCCTAAACCATGGACTTAATTTCATGATATAGGTTTTCCTGGATTCATCTGGTTGACATCGTGAACCTAATCTATGAAGCCCTATCCAACCCATCATATAAAGGTCGGACATTCTTCCTTTTCTTCTTTCCTGTTTACATCTTTACAGGTTCGTACAGGTACAGCGTGATTCCTTGATTGCGCCACCATTCTTCCTTTTCTTCTTTCCTGTTTACATCTTTGTTTCTCTGATGTTCTCACTGCAGTGCGCTGCCAACCTTGTACCACTCAGAGCCTGACTGGATTGAGCCACCATTGTATCCATATGGTTTCGAACAGGCTTTATGTCCCGGAATGGGCAGGGTATATGATGCCTTTCATTTGCTGCAGACTGAACCTTCTTATCACCGTTTCTTGGAATTAGCAGGTCAAGCATATCTTCATGTCCTGCTGGATAGGGTTTGTAAGTTTTTGCTTCTGCCTGACTGCCTATATGGACCTCATGGAAGCTTGCAAGTTTCAACTTTGTTACTATGGACCTCTCTATCTGGTTTTCAGGGTAAGCTATTTTTCTTGCAAATTTCATTTAGTAAGAATTTGGGCCAATTGTTTCTCTCAGATTGTTCATTATGTTGATTTGAGTGATTTTGTGAAATGATTTACATTCTCATTTCTATACTTTTTAGTTGCAATGTTTTCAGCTGCAATGTGTTTGTTCAGACAAATCAGTAAGGATTTGTGCTAGTTTCACTCGGATAGTTGACACTGTTCATATTTTTTTGAAAAAAAAAATGTCAAATACAGATGCAATGGTTTACTCAGATGCTTTTGCTTATTTCCCTTTTAGCTGTTATAATTTGCCCAGGTACAAACTTGAACATATAGTAAATGGTCAAATACAGATGCAATGTTTACGTCATATGATTTTGGTCACAAACTTGCAACATATAGTAAATGGTTAATTAATTTTGTCATGCCCTAAAAAATTATTAAAGTTTCTTGATTCTTTTGTGGGTGCTGCAGGAAAATCTTGTTACAGAAAGAAGACAGAAGCCTATATCTATGAATGCCTTTGAGCTTATTTCTGGATCACAGGGCTTCATTCTGGATAACCTATTTGATCAACGTGTATTGTCTCTTTCTCTTTCCCTAACATCTGATTCTTCACTATATCTTCCATCTATTCCACAACTACAGTGTTCAGAATATCGTTCTTTTTGCTAGGCACATTAGCACCAAACCTTTCAAATGTTTTGCAGCATGAGGGATTGGAATGAAGAGAGAGATGCTAATATAGTGTTCAGAATATCATTCTTTTGCTTATTTCCATTCTTTTGGATGTTTTGTAACCATACAGTGTTCTATAATCATTTGACTAATGCTTTATTGGATTTGTGTTAATGTTTTTTTGTTAATTAAAGGATTTGAATTAATGTGTAGCAATAGGAAATGAAAGAAGAAAAATACGTTTTTTTTTTTGAAAAATAGCATGCCAATTTCGACGTATTAGGGCGTCGGAAATGGCATTTTATTTTTTTGAAAAATAGAATGCCGATTAGGCGTCGGAAATGGCATGTTATTTTCGACGCCATAAGACGTTGAAAATAACATGCCAATTTCGACGCCCAAAAGCGTCGAGATTGGTTTCGACGGAATTTTGCGTCGAAAATGGCACTTGCCATTTGTGACGCAAGAATTTTCGACGCTTTTTAAAAGCGTTGAAATTGAAATTTGCGACGCTTTAAAGCGTCGAAATTGGTCATAAAAAGTGTCGAAATTGACACTATTTTCCTGTAGTGGTTGTGTTGAACTTTGATCACTCTAGACCTGAGCTAACCCGCCCGGCCCGTCCAACCTGTCCGGAGAAAAAGGCGGGTTTGGGTAGAACAATCGGCCCAAGCTGGCCGGGGTATATATTTAATATTTTAATATTATACGTATAATTATATATATATATATAATGATATGTTTTTTATCATAATGCAAATAATATACTGTATATTACATTGTATATGTATATATATAATTCAATACAGTGTGTATGTATATATTAATATATATACAGTATATTATACAGTACGTGTAGGTATATTAGTTGTGTAGGCTTATATACAGAGGTGGACCTAGAGGGGTCCTAGGAGGTCAGGTGTCCTCCTCCTCATCCGACAAATTACCTAGGTGTATTCTCCTCGTCAATAATTTCGTTTTGATATATAATACGCCCTAATCCGACATCTGAGTAAAAAGTTATGAATGTTTGAAAATTACAGCAGTATTAATCACTTTAATTTTATTTCAATATACTATAATACTTTAGTATTTTACTTAAATTGGCATTCACATATTATAATTCATCTCGAGAGCTTCGAAACCATAGGTTATATTACTTATTTTGAGAATATGGTAAGAAGTTACGCAAGTTTAAATTTTTTTTATATCTAGTTATATATTATTACATGTTAATAATGCAATGTTTATTTATTGCGTTTTATATATTTATTTTTCATTTTTTATCCTTATTTTCGTATTATGTATTTGTAGTGTTTTCGAAATCATAGGTTGACACTAGTTTGTACTATCGATCACGTTGTGTTTTACGATTTTTTTCCCGATCTTATTATCGACTACTATATATGGCGACCCCCCGCTAAAAACTTTCTGGGTCCGCCACTTCTTATATATATATATATAAGAAAACCACAAAACATATAAAAAAAAAGCATATAAAGATTTACATGAATTATGTCTTTAATTAATTTTTCTTCTTGGATATTAGCTAAAAGGAAAATTTAATTACATAACCAGTTATGTTATCGGGTATGGTTGAGTTGATACAATGCGACGGGATCCCCATTCCCCAACTTCTTTTTCTGGATTGCGTTTAGTTTGACAAAGATTTGCTTCATGACCGATTTTGTCTATAATTTGTACATTCTGTATAATCCTTCTCATATTTTTATCAACTTAAAAAAAAAAAAAAAACTTCTCAGTAAAATAGTTACATTTTGTGAAGGTGTGTGTTCTGCATATTCATCCATTTGATTGCAAAACATACATGTAAGCATGTGTTATGATTGGGCTCGGATTAGTGATTGGGCCGAAGGCCCATGAATTGGGAAATGCTCAGGCTTATAAGCCTTGTAAAGAACCGAGACGGGACATCGATTAATCAATGAATGAACTACATCTCCTTCTACCTCTGTCTCTCGTCTATCTCTTTTCTTCCTCTTACCTTCTCTTCTGAACTCTAATTCTCTCATCCCCTTCACCTTCTTCTCTCAAATCAACCCGGATTCATCCCTAATTGATCTCGGGACATAACAATGGTATCAGAGCAGTAGATCTTCCGACCTATTACTCAGATTTTTCTCTTCATTTTTTTTGATTTGGTACTGGAATTCGCAACTTCAAAGGACGACAATGGCGGCCATGGTTTCTTCACAGTCAAATGCTTCAACAGATGACGATTGGAGGATACAATTCGAAGAAATTATGCGCAGGATGGGATCGATGGAGAAATCAACAATTGATCCAATCGATTTGAGTTCAAAGGGGGCCGCTTCGCGAAAAGAATCGAAGGGTCGAACCCTTCTCCTCAAGATTCATCTACTGAGGTATTCGATTTCGTGGGAAGAGCTCGATTGCTTGTTCGCTAGGTTTGGGAGGATCGAATGCATAGAAGTTTTTTGCCCTGGCGAGCAGTATCACTCAAGGATTCGCTTCCAACAGAAAGATTCGGCTATCAGAGCCATCGAATCTTTCAATCACAGAAACATATATGATGGATGTTGTCGAATGGAGTTGATTCTTGAGGCTGAGATCGACGACGGGTTTCAGGAACCTAGGAATCGGACTCAATCTCTTCTGCACATTAGTGAACAACGGTCGACAACAACTTCTTCTTCGGAATCTTGGGAACGGCGTATGCGAATGCAAGAGAACCTCCGCATAATGGAGGCGTTGGTTAAAAAATTGCACATGGAGCCCTGCCAGAGCATAGCTCAGGCATCAACAGAAGAAGATTCAGTTGAGGAGAGTCTTCTTGATGAAGAATCTGAAATTGAAATCAACCCAATTGAAGAATCAATTCAGAAAATTGACTTGAGTCCGCATTTCATCGAGGAAATCAACAAGCCAGAAATCTGCATCAACTCCTCAATGTCTCCTACCTCTTTGAATCTTGAAGGAGAAAAATCGAAGGTTTTTGAAGTCCCAGAAGATACAGTCATGGCTGATTTGAAGATGGATGATTCGAAGGAGCCGGAAAGGATTCCAAAGGCATCGCCGATCAAAGTCCCTGAGAATCCAAAACCAGCGCCTCATACCCAACCCAACCAGGTAGCATCTAATCCATGTTCTGCCTTGATTTTCTATAGTCCATTCAAGGGATTGGGTGAGTTAGTGGTGCTCTTGATTGAGCTAATAGAAATCAGGATGGCAAATTGGAGAAATGATTCAATTGAGTGTTTGAAAACCCCTAGTGCACACAAGGTGTTTGTCAAAATGCCTAGTAGGGGTTTTCACTTGACAATGGGTTTGTTAGTCTGCTCAGATCGTCATAGTTGCAAGCCAATAAGTTTTGATTTAGAAGATGAACTGAAGCAAAATTCCATCACCTTGCCGTATGATAGAGGAAAAGAAACATATGTTGCTTGGGCTTGGATGATTACAATCGATGCTCGTGTTGGAGTATGTGATACAAAGCGAGAAAGGAGTAATGTTGGGAGTTTCTCACCCGGTAGATATCCTGTTGTTTTCGATCCGGGTGGGTTTGATGCATTACCAGTTAGCAAGAAAGATGAGCTGAACCGAAGAATGATCAGTTGGCTTGATCTTTCATCCAGTATTATGTCGATTAAAGGTGGGCATATGTTGCTGGATGAGGATTTGATTTTTGATCCTGGAGGAGTGCTTTGCAAGGGCACAGTTGGAATGCTAGTTCAGTTAGAATTTGCTGCTGAAGAGCTGTAGTATTATGTCTGAATTTGGTTGCTGTCATAACATGATCTCAGATTTTTGTGCTACTTTCATAAAGGAGGCATCTGCTATATGGTCCAAGTCATTTTAATGTTGACTGCAAGTGCTGGATGATGATGGAGATGCACTACTGCACTAATGTAAGGTTAATTCCCATACTGCTGCAGATGGGTTGCGGCAATGTGAGCTTCTGCAGAGTGGGACTCTTACACATGTACATCAGTACATGCATCCTATACTGCAGAGGGCAACAAATTAAGGGCTATGGTTATTACTGGCTATCAAATATAAGGTTTCTTTTGAAAGCCTTAAATTCAGCCACTAATGTGATAAATGGATAGTCTCACACATCGAAGTACACAGGAGCCCAAAGCAACCTTTATCCATTCAAGGCTAGCAATGCACTTTGAATTTTTTTTTCTTCTTTTTCTTTAGACTTTTGTTTCCATCATTTCATTTACTTGTTATGTCATGTAGTATAAGTGTTCAATGTTCACTTGCTGTTAGGAGTACTCTACAGTACACACTTCCATTATTTGCAGTTTAAGACTTGAGGACAAGTCTTTGTAAAGGGGGGAGTATTGTTATGATTGGGCTCGGATTAGTGATTGGGCCGAAGGCCCATGAATTGGGAAATGCACAGGCTTATAAGCCTTGTAAAGAACCGAGACGGGGCATCGATTAATCAATGAATGAACTACATCTCCTTCTACCTCTGTCTCTCGTCTATCTCTCTTCTTCCTCTTACCTTCTCTTCTGAACTCTAATTCTCTCATCCCCTTCACCTTCTTCTCTCAAATCAACCCGGATTCATCCCTAATTGATCTCGGGACATAACACATGGTTATTAGGATCCCGATTCGGATCCTACGATCCTAGGATTCTAGGCAAGGTTTTGATCCGGATCGGGGATATAGACTCCTTCGTGCTAGGATCCATCTAGGATCCCATGGATCCTATGGGATTGGTAGGATCCTACCGATTCTAGAAAAAAAATTCGATCCTAGTAAAAATCATATTTGTGCAATTGTGTTTGTTTTGTTTGAATATTGGGCCTTCTAGATACGATGAACCTTTTTATTTTTTATTTTTTGGTAGCCCATCTCCTTAGAAATTGAAGGCAGAAGAGTGAAGACGTTGAATTGAAACCCTAACCCCTTTGTTTCGTTACTCAACTCGATAAATCCACGTCCGAGTGCCTGAAATTGTTCATGATGTGGTTAATTGCGATGATGACATTTGAAACTAGATATGTCATTGGATATTTGGATGTGTGATTTATCTCTGGTATGTTTCTCATATTTTAAGACATTATCCTTGTCTGTTTGTCACATTTTGAGACATTATTCTTGACAAATTATGAATGGTAAATGCTTATTATTGGACTATTTTAGTTACATAATTTGTTTAATGGAGGAAAAGCTTAGTTTTATTTTAAAATTAAGGTATTTGTTTAGGATGGTTTGTTTTTATTTTATTTTTAATTTTTGTCTAGGATCTTACGATCCTACGATCCGATCCTACACCCTTGTCTCGATCCCACACTAGGATCCCGATCCTAAAAACCATGCATGTAAGTACTATATATGCAAGTGGCACCACCACTCCTTTGTCTCCAAGCCTCTATTATTGTTTTTCCCTCCAAGCCAATGTCAATTTGATCCCCGGAGGAAGCCATTGGCCAATACTATAAATAAGCCTCACCCCCCTCTCATATAATGAACATACATATGCATTAATTTGGAATAAAAAAAATCTATCTTTGTTATTAATTGCGCCCTACAATCTATCTGATCATGGATTTGCGCCTCCCCATCTATATGATCACCCTCATCCTTGTAAGTACCTACCCCCTGTATTTATAATTATATCACTGCCCCGCACGAAACCGCCCAGGTTTCCTTATATATTCACGTTAATTATTTCGCTGTGTGTAGGTCGGAGTTACTTATAATATTCCGGTATCGGTGTCGTCCTCGCCAGCAACACCACAAGTCATGTATTGGAAGAAGGTTTTCCCTAACACTCCTATGCCGACTGCTATTAAGAGCTCCTTGCAGGCGGTTGGTATGTACGCATGTTGTATTTATTTTATATATATACTAGTGTAATACTCGTGGCTTTCAATTGAACATCATTCTATATATCTATATAATACTATATTAATATATACTTGTTTTCATGATCTTTTCATTCAATCATTCTATAAGAGACATCTATGGTGTATAAAATAATATAGATGTAAAATATTCATTTTGGGGATAAATATTTTTTTTCTTCGATATCTGAAGCCAAACACCCAAAATTAATCATAAAATAGTGTTTATTTATTTATTTTTAAATTATAATATATGCAAATTTCACATTTTCTTTTCTCAAAATTCTTCAATTTTTATTTGTAGATCTTAAAATGTTATTTTTTTGTATTCCAAATAGCCATTTAAGATGTTTAAAATAAATGTAATTTATCTCTGAAAAATCTTTTGTTAAAAATTTATATAGATGTCATGTAGAATGTACATACCCGATTACAAACAAAATCGACCCGACCCAAACCAGATCCGACTCTCAACCAATCCAACATTCGGAATGATAGTATCCAAAATTGTGCATAAAAGAGTGTTTATTTATTTATTTATTTTTAAATGATAATATATGCAAATTTCACATTTTTTTCCCCTCAAAATTCTTCAATTTTTGTTTGTAAATCTTAAAATGTTATTTTTTATATTCCAAATAGTCATTTAATATGTTTAAAATAAATGTAATTTATCTCTAAAAAATCTTTTGTTAAACATTTATATAGATGTCATTTAGAATGTGCAGACCCGAACACAAACAAAACTGACCCGAACGAAACCCGATCCGACTCTCAACCAACCCGACATTCGGAGTGATAGTATCCAAAATCGTGATCCTGATAAATATATTTAATATTATTGATATGAAAGAAATGTATAAAGAAAGTCATGATATTAATGAAATAAAGATATAAAAGACCACACAGAATGATAATATCCAAAGTTGTGGTCTGACCTATCAATGCACATAATTTTTTCTATGAAAAAAATAAAAAAATATATTTAAAATAGATCACAAATTGATATAAGTATATCAATTTAAATAATCTTCGTATGAAAAATAGGAAACAAATATATGTCAAATAGGAAACAAATAATTTCAACAATAATATTGACCAATAAGAAAATACCATTTGAATAAAAAATTCAACTTTAATCGTGAGTGAGACACGTCAGCAAAATGCTAGCAGAATTAGTAATATTAATAGAAATAGATATATATATATAAAATAGATAGATACTCAGTATATTTTTTTTTTGTACAATACTCAAGTTGAATTGGTATATGTAGATATCGAAATCACTTAATATCTAGATCGATATCAAATTTGACCCTAGTTAATATACTGATTTTGAGGGATATATCACTTGATATCAAAATATCACCCGATATCAATATCTTGATACTAATGCAATACTGATATCTTGACCATCGAGATATGAACCAATATGGATATCTTGATATCAGTTTTTCATTTTAATCATGCCTTTATTGGAACCACGCAATCTAAACACATTGAGAAATAAATTCAGGTAAGAAGGATCCATTTCGAGCTTCGTTGTGGTGTGGTATTTATAATAGGGCTGCTTCTCAAGAGGAGGTCGTTGCTTATGCGAACAAGTATGGAGATACATACATGTTGGAAACCCAGATGATCCCCGGTAGACTCTTACAAGTCCGACTAAGCACTCACGCCGAAAACAAGGCCACCTTCTTACCTCAAAAAGACAGGGAGTCGATCCCTTTCTCATCCGACAAATTACCCGAAATCCTCAAGACATTCTCAATACAGCCAGGCTCTACAGAGGCCACGGCTATCAAAGTGACGATCAACAACTGTGAGAAAAAAGAGGAGGGAGAGGACAAGCTCTGCGCCAACTCTTTAGAAGGTATGGTCTCCTTTGTGAAGTCTAAGCTCGGGGAAGGTGTGACCTCGGCTTCATCGACTTCTGTGAATAGGGATGGGAAGATCAAGTACCAAATCACAGGGGTGAAGAAGCTGGTGGAATACGGGTCACCCGCGGTGTTGTGCCACAAAGAGCAATATCCTTATGCGGTTTTCAGCTGTCACCAGGTGGACATGACAGCGGCCTATCTGGTGTCCTTGGTCGGGGATGGGATTCGTGTGGAGGCTGCTGCAGTGTGTCACAAGGACACGTCGTGGTGGAGCCCGAAGCACGTCAGCTTCCAGCTGTTGAAGGCTAAGCCCGGGAAGACCACCCCGGTTTGCCATTTCCTTGATGACCTCGCCGTCGTTTGGACTAAGAAGTGATCTTGATTGAGTCCAAAAGGTTATGTTTGTTGTACTATAATATAAGTATTGCAAGTGATTAATCAAAGCAATGCTAGCTAGCTATAAGTCAAGATAGGATGCATTGGTGTGAAAATAGTTTCCATTTTGTGTCCTGTACTCTTTTTTTTTCTTTGTTTTAATGTCATGTGTATTGTGATTGAAGCTATATTGCTTCAATTTAAATGTATCTTTTTTTTTTTTTTGCTTTAATGAATGATTTCAATGTATCTAAATTGTGACGTGGTTTAAATGACATATACTTGTTTTGGATCTATAAAGGTAAACATACATAGTGCAATAAACTCGATATTCTTGCTCTGCCAGAAACTAAAACATCAAAACTGTCTACGGACTATCAAATTAAGAAGGCTAGTTTTCACTATTGTTACATGATTAACTCAAATGGATACAAAGGAGGCATGTGGATTCTTGTAAGATTATCCTACTCTTCTAAATTCTAATCCTTTACAAATACTAGAACAAAATGACAAAACATTCATGTTTTAGACTAAGATTAATAAAATCGACTATGTGATATTGCTAGTCTATGATCCTTCCATTGAAGGAGAAAAAAAGGAAGTTTGGGAAAAAATCTACAAAATCGTTAATAAACATAAACTGTCGATTATAATCATGGGTGATCTCAACGACATTGGAGTTTATACAAAGAAACTTGGAAGGAATGTGCCAACTCTCTATAGATTCAGAAAACTTATCCAAGTGAAGAATGAGCTCAATCTCATTACCGTTCCATTTAGTGGTTCGCCATTCACCTGGAAAAAGAATAGCTCCCCAACTAATAACACCTACGAAAGTTTGGATAGGGTTCTAGCACACCAAGATATCATGACTACTTTGAAAGATCTAAAGGTCACTCACCATGCCTTCACCTCGATCACTACTAGAATTGTGTTAAAAGTATTTATAACATCAGTTTAAAAATTATTGATGTTATTGAACTTAGAAACATCAGTTTAATTTGTTGGACGATGTTAAAATTTTATTTAAAAAAAAATCAAAAGCGCGCTGAATACACTATGTTGAAATTTTAAGCATCAATAACTCGGCTCCAAATCACTTAGCCAAATTAGCCAAAAACAAGAGCATTTAGATTTTTTTGAAAAAAAAAACCCCCAAAACCCATTGGGTACTAAAGTAAAAGCGGTAAAAGTACCGCTAATTTGAAATTTGGATTTTGCCTTAGAAAAAAATCCGTACGAGTACTTATCTAAATATCCCCAAATAACTCATTCCCCATTCACATTCAGATCCACCGACATCTCTCTCTCTCTCTCTCTCTCTCTCTCTCTCTCTCTGAACGCGATAACCTTGTTCATCTGTACAGATCCCTCCCTCGTCGACCATGTCTACCGCAGCCCCACCTTATCTCCCCCCCTCCCCCCCCTACGTCTTCTTCCGCCGCGACGCCATCTTCGGAAGATACCCTTTATGATCTCTGAATAATGTAGGGTATATTGCAAGCGACTCCTTTCTTGTTCACTCTTCGTTGCTGCTCCGCTTCTCCAGACACCGCCTTTCTTCTCCGTAGGCAAGGTACTTCACTTCTTTTCTCTTTATCTCGTTCCCCTTCTCCTCAATTCAGATCCATGGTTTTTTTTTTAATTATTTTTCGATCTAGGGTTTACCTTTCTTGTTCGCCCTTTGCTGCTCATTCGCTTCTCCAGGCGTCATCTCGCTTCTCTATAGGCAAGATTATTCTTCTTCTCTCTTTCTCTCGTTCTCCTTTTCCTCAAATCAGATCTAGGGTTTTTGTTTTTCTTAATTATTTTTCAATCTAGGTTTACAATTTTGATCCTGAGTATTCGTTTTGTGTTGTGTTATCAAGACGCTTTTATTTTCGTTTCGGGTTATGTTGTCTAGATGCTTCTGTTTTGGGTTGTTTATCCAGATGCTTCTGTTTTGGGTTGTGTTGTGACTCCATTCTTTTTATTGCCTTCTAATGGAACCAAACCTGCTTCAGATTCGCAGAATGATGACTGGTGTGCAAGTGGTTCCAACAGTCAAGCTGATGGTAATAGCTAGGGGAAGCCAAAGTCATTAAGTGGAGGCGCATCTTGGATTAAATAGGGTAATATCATTGCACTTGAGGGTAATCCAGTAGTCAAATATGTTCCTTTAGTATTTTTTTTTGTCCATGAGACAATAATGTGCATAATCTTTTTTAATACATAATTCCATCTGGGCTGAACCGCATGAAATTTAAACTATATAATTTTATGTGTATGTTTACATCAATGCTTAGTGAGTCTGTCATGATTCATGAACTATCAATTTCATGATACCTAGTGAAGGTTCGATAATATAAAACTAAGTAATATACAAATACTGTAGAAGGGGGGTTGAATAGAGTATGCCGGTTTTTCGCAGATAGTCTCAAGACTTTTGAAGCTCGTGCAAAACCCTTTGAGATTAGACTTAGTCTTTTCTCTGAAAACCTGAATCACAAAGTTAAACCATTCGAACCGAGTGCGGAAATAAGGTAAATCAATAAAGTAAGGGACTCGATGAGTTGTTTACGAGGTTCGGCACGAACTTGGCCTACGTCCCCGCCTAGGTTTCTTCCACAACCCTAGGATTCAACCGTCTTTTATTGATTCACAAGACTTAGGATCCTAGTAGCTCCCCGAGAAGCCTCTCTCCTATACAATTGCAATCTAGTCAACTCTCGTTCCCTTGGAGTCCTAGACCAATCTAGAAGAGCCCCACCTCTCTATGCTATCTAGTACAATCCTCTTACACTTAGTGAATCAATCGCCTAGTGTTCAATTCCCGAGTTACAAACTCTCGAGTATAACACTATAACTGAATATATCCTATAAACTCACTGCGTAACTCTCAAATGCTTTGAAATAAAATAACAGACTCTTAGGACAAGTAGAGAGCACACAAAGACAGATTTCTCTTGAAGGCTTGGAGTGCATGAAGGACTCGTGTTCAATGTATATGTGTCTGTCTTCATCTTCCTTCTTCTTTATATTGAGACAAATCGGCGTCAAGGATCTTTTCCAATGGCTAGACAAGATCATGGCATAGGCTGGATCTTCTATCTTTGGAAACTTCAAGTCCACAATCTTTCCGATTTGAATCTTCTTAACACGCATCACAAGGAGGGAAATAATTCGAAAATACTTCTTGAAAGGTTAGTTAATAATATAATGGAAGTATATAATAATATTAAATAATATTCGAACAATATAACATATAGAACAAGTTTTGTATTTCATCAACACTGTTAAAGCTTCAAGACCTTTGACACAGACATACTGTCAAGGCCTTTGAAACTTATTCCGATTTTCATCAAGGGAGGGAGTTATCAATCTCCCCCTTGATGAAAGACAAAACCTGTGCATCCTTGCAACTTAGTCAAGCAAAAATAATATAAGTGAAATCGGACTAAGTACCTGCATGGGTTAGACAAATGTTAGATCAAAATTTGAAGGCATGAAAAGTCATCCAACAGAAAACCAAAAATAAAAAACCAAGGTCTTCCAAGACCTTCACAACAAAAAGTTTTCAAGTCTAAACCACAGAACATCTCTCCCTTTTTGTCTTTCAACAAAGGGAGGAGGTAAAACAGTCACCAAAAGTTTTGAAATTGTTTCCAAAAACCAGCAATGTATCAAGTTTGGAATAGGGATGGGATAGGTTGGGGTTAAGCTTCGTCGTCCGGAGCATCATTAGTGAGCCTCGTCCACAGACCTTGCAGCAACTTGGTTATCCCACTCATCTCCGTCATAACTTCCTTGTGCAGCTCCTTGAGATCCAGACAAACTTCCTCCAAGCGCAACTCCAGGTTGTCCATGCGTTCATCAACAACTGAGGCAGTGGGAAGAGCTTTTAAAGGAGTGGCAAGACTCAAGGTCCCTTGGGGAGACCGAGTGATGCCAATCTTTTCAAGGCTCTTAGAGTCGAACTTACCTATATGACACTGTTGTTCTTCATTTTTGAAATTAAATCCAGAAGCTTTGAAGAGCCTTTCCTGGCTTTTCTAGCATGAGCCATGGTTCCAAGGATAGTGTTGGCCAGATCAAGGTCAAGGCCATTTAGGATGCGGTAAAGTAGGACCATGACATTATCAGTAAGGAGCGAGCCAAAGTTGAGACGGGGTAAGAGGCATCGAACAATGATGTTGAAAATAATTTTTGCCTCTAGGGTAAGGGATGAGTGGGTGAGCTGCTTTGAGGTGCTGGTGGATGCTTCGGGTAGGAGATATTTGGATCGAGCAAGGGCTAGACACTGTTCTTTTGTGGGGTTCTCGGGAGAGAGTGGACAAGGTTTAGGTAGGCCAAGGAAATCAGCAAAGTCATTGGAGTTGAAAGAGATTCTAACCCCTTTGACAATGGACTCCAAAGACCAACCGTCAACATCGTCTTTGGCTTTTAGGTTTATGTAGAACAGGCGGGTCAACTGGGGATAATAGACAGTTTCAAGGTTAAGAAGGGTCCAGGCTGGGGATTTTTTGAGAAGAGCAATGCAAGGCAATTTCAAAGCTTCAAAGAACTCAAGATCTAAAAAATTAGAACAGCTTATCCTATGAGTTCGAAACTCATCTACCCACTTTCTAGCCGTTTCAGCATTTTCAAACCAAGAAGCGGGTAAGGATTGGTTTACCTGGATGTAGGCGGGTGGGTCGGCATTCTTCATGCGAGCAATTGTCGGAGCAGCTCTCTTGGCAGGCGCCTCAAAGCTTCTGAGGGTGTATTTCCTTGTGCGCTTGGGAGATGGAGGTTTGACAGCAGTAGGGGTTTTCCGCTTCTTTGGAGACGGGGGAGGAGGAGAAGGAGAGGGAGAGGCAACAAGTTCCTCTTCCTCCTCATCCTCATACCTCGAGTCCTCACCGGACCCCGCGTCATCTTCTTCAGCTTCCTCGTCTTCTCCAGATTCGTCTTGCTCTTCATCCTCTTCCTCAGGCTTCTCTTCAGATGGAACCTCCTCGGCTTCGGCTTCCTTCCGAATCCTCTCAGCTTCCTCCTCGACAAGTTTCCTTGCAAGCTCGACCTCCTCCTCGACCTTTTTCTTCTTCAAGGCTTCCTCTTCGGCTTCCTTGGCAGCATCTCTTTCCAGAGTGGCGTCGAGATCATCTTCTTCCTCTTCCTCGTCCACCTCCTCGACGACTTTCTTTTTCCCTTTTTGTTTTGCACTGAGGGGCTTCTTTGCAGAGCGTTTTTGAGAGCTCTTGGTAACAGTGGTCATGCTCTCAACGATGGTGCTCTGGACAATAACAGGGATAATGGCTTGAGGAGTGGGTTCAGGTGTAGGAGAGGTGGCGGTGGCCTGACGTCCCTTGGTGGTGGCGCCAAGTCTTTTGGGTATGGAAGCTTTCTTTGATTTGGGAGCCATGGAGAAATTCGGCTAGGGTTTTCTTAGAACAACTTGTGAGGTTGAAGAAATGAGAAGTTGGAGAGGTTTTGGATAAGTCTGAGAGTGTGATGAAAATCGGGTACAGTAGTGGGTTTAAGTAGAGAGAGTTGATGATGGAGTGATGGGACGGGTTTAGAGTTCCAAGGGAGGGTAATGATATCATTGCCAAATTTGAAAAAATTTCCAATTCAAAATTCAAACTATTCCATTAAAATAGGAGGGAATAACCGAAATATTTTGTTCCAAAAATAACATATCTCAACGGAATAAAAATATAACATAAATAAATAGGCAATTTTGAAATCCGATAAAATATAATTGATTAAATATCTAGAAAGATATTAACCAAATATATGTGATCTACCATTTAGTTCACAAACCTTGACATAATTCTCAAAGGTCTTGACACTAAGTAGATTTTATCTTTCGTAAAGGGAAAGCTCCCCCTACGAAAGTGCATCCTTGTTAAGCATCCCAATCTCTCGTCTTATGAAGGTGAACCTGTCCTCTGCCAAAGGCTTAGTAAAAATGTCAGCCCATTGATAATCAGTTGAAATAAACGAAATGGACACATCACCTTTTTCAACATGGTCTCTAATGAAATGATGCCTTACATCAATATGTTTGTTCCTTGAATGCTGATCGGGATTTTTAGTGATGGAGATGGCACTTGTATTGTCACATTTAATAGGAATGCCTTTGAGGTTGATGCCAAGATCTCGCATTTGTTGAGCAATCCAAAGTTTTGGGAGCAACAGGCTCCAACTGCAATGTATTCAGCTTCTGCAGTGGATAGAGCTATTGAGTTTTGTTTCTTTGAGTTCCAACTGATCAAGGATGCTCCTAAGAATTGACAACATCCTGATGTGCTCTTCCTATCCACCTTATAGCCTGCAAAATCTGCATCAGAATATCCAATTAATGTGAAATCCTTTTGCTTTGGGTACCATAGTCCAAGCTCCTTAGTGCCATTGAGATATCGAAAGATCCTCTTCACAGCCACGAGGTGAGATTCTTTAGGATCAGCTTGAAACCTAGCACACATATAAACACTAAACATGATGTCAGGGCAACTAGCCGTGAGATATAATAAAGATCCAATCATTCCTTGATACTCCTTTTGATTGACACTTTTCCCAGTCTTGTCTTGATCTAGAGATAATGTTGAACTTATGGGAGTCTTGGCTACTTTGGATTGATCCATTTTAAACTTCTTCAAGAGATCCTTAGTGTATTTGCTTTGGTTGACGAAGATCCCTTTCTTGGATTGATGAACTTGTAATCCCAAAAAGAAGTTGAGTTCACCCATCAAGCTCATCTCAAATTCACTGCACATGATGTCAGAAAATTCCTTGCACAAAGATGTGTTAGTAGCACCAAATAATATATCATCAACATAAATTTGAATAACCAAAATGTCCTTTCCTTTGGTCTTGATAAAAAGAGTCTTGTCGATCAACCCCCTTTTAAAATCATTTTCTAAAAGATATTTTGACAAGCACTCATACCAAGCTCTTGGGGCTTGTTTCAAACCATAAAGCACTTTGTCAAGTTTATAAACATGATTAGGAAATTCCAAACTTTCAAAACCTGGGGGTTGAGCCACATATACTTCTTCCTCTAAGAAACCATTAAGAAAAGCACACTTGACATCCATTTGATATAACTTTATGCTCATAAAAGATGCAAATGCTAATAAAATGTGAATGGCTAGCTTCAAGCCTGGCTACGGGAGCAAAGGTCTCCTCGTAGTCAATACCTTCCTCGTGATTATAGCCTTGAGCAACAAGCCTTGCCTTGTTCCTCACAATCTTACCATTCTCATCTAGCTTGTTTCGAAATACCCATCGTGTGCCAATGACTGATTGATGCTTTGGCCTAGGCTTCAAGGTCCAGACTTTGTTTCTTTCAAATCCGTTAAGCTCACTTTGCATAGCAATGATCCAGTCTGGCTCTTGAAGTGCCTCATCTACCTTCTTTGGCTCAATAAGAGAAACAAACGCGTGAAAAGCACAAAGATCTTTAAGTTTAGAACGAGTTTGAACATTAGAAGTAGGGTCAGAAATGATATCCTTTAAAGAGTGTGATGAGGAGTATTTGAATTTCGTTTTGCTAGTCTCAGCTCCTTGATTCGTCACACCGGTAGGATTGACTTGTGATACATCTGACTCCGTGGTCCTGTTAGGTTCAGTTACAGCAGTTTCTGACGCTTCAACACTGTTGGATTGGACACCAAGGGCTTTGGAAGAATCTTCAACACCTTGGGCTAATTCTTTAGTGTTGAGAATCTATTCCTGCATGTTCCTCTTCTCTGTGTTCTTGGTGGCAGCATCATCACCTTCCTCGTTCTCTGCATGGATGTTAAGATCTATATCTGCAACATTTTCACTCAAAGCACCGTCATTGCATTCATAAAAAATAACATGTATACTTTCTTCAACTAACTGGGTCCTTTTATTGAAGATTCTATAAGCTTTGCTACTTGTGGAGTAGCCAAGAAATATACCTTCATCACTACGTGCATCAAATTTCCCAAGGTTATCTTTTCCATTGTTATGAACAAAACAAGTACAGCCAAAAGGTTTAAAATAAAATATAAGTGGTTTGCGGCCTTTGAAAAGTTCATAAAGAGTTTTCTTTAAGATGGAACGAATAAGACAACGATTCAAAATATAGTTAGCTGTGTTAACAGCTTCAGCCCAATAGGTTTTAGGTAATGCATTTTCTAAAAGCATAGTCCTGGCCATATTCTCTAAGGTGCGGTTCTTTCGTTCCACAACCCCGTTTTGTTGAGGTGTCCTAGGAGCAGAAAAGTTATGGGAGATGCCATATTTAGCACAAAACAAATCAAACTGAAGTTGATCAAACTCCCTACCATGATCACTCCGAATTGACACTATGGGCTCGTTTCTTAAAGTTTGCAACTCCTTACAAAGCTTTGAAAACTCAAATAAGGCCTCTGATTTTTCTTTTAAAAATGCAACCCAAGTATATCTATAAAAATCATCAACAACAACTAGCATGTACTTTTTACCATTGGGAGATTTGACTCGCATAGGACCACATAAATCCATATGTAAAAGTTCAAGGGGTCTAGAAGAACTTACAACCTTTTTGGGTTTGAAAGAGCTACGTGTTTATTTACCTCGTGTGCAAGCATTGCACATATCAATACATTTGAAGTCCATGTCAGGTAGCCCTCTTACAAGCCCTTTGGACACAAGCTTCTGTAGTGTATGTGGGCTCACATGACCGAGTCTCCTATGCCAGAGCTTTGGATCATCCGTCAAAGTCTTTAGACATGTTAAGCTTCCTTGTGCCACTTGATCAGCATTTACAGCGTATATATTGTTGTAACGATATGCAGTCAATATAACTTCACCTGTATCTTCTCTGCACACTAGACATCTTTTCTTGTTAAATCTGACATTGTTGCCACTATCACATAATTGAGAGACACTAAGCAAATTATACTTTAAACCATTAACAAGATAGACATTTTTAATACTATGGTTGGAATCACTTTCAACACTACCAATACCAACGATGTCATATTTTCCTTTGTCACAAAGAGTGATTGTTCCCGTGGATTGCTCCTTTAGATCATGAAAGAGAGAACTCTTTCCACTCATATGCCTCGAGCATCCACTATCAATAATCCATTTATGTTCCTTCACCTTGGTGATCTCCTGCAAGACAAACATCAACCTTTGTGGCTAGACCAATAAGCAAATTTGGATCCATTGTTGGGGTAAACCATATTTGGTAAAATAGTGCATTTTGGAACCCAAACTTGTGTTATCCGTTCTTTTCTCAAATGAACAGGAAAAGTATTGCGAATGATATAAGGATCCTTTCTTCTATAGGGGCAGGTCTCTTTTACATGTCCCTTTCTAGCACAGTGGTGACATATAGGAGAGGTTCTGCTTCCTTTTGCCTTTACAAAGGTGGTAATGTGCCGCTTCTTTAAAAACCTTGGATTGTAACCAATACCACTTTTGTTTAGAGAACTTTGTTGCTCACCCAACATCCTATCAAGAGTGCCTTTGGATTTGGTAAAACTTATGAGGGCTGTCTGTTGATCTTGAATCTTATTATTCAGGGAGATCTTCTCATTCTCTAAGTCAGGATGCTCATTTCTTAGAGAGGAGAGATCTTGCTTGAGTTCAGATTTCTCTGAGTCAAGCGTCTTGATTTTAATGTCAAGACCTGAATAAGAAGCTTCAAGACTTTTAACCCTTATAGACAGATCCTCAATAGTTCTTTCCTGGTCCATAGTTCTCTTAATAAGAATGTTAGTCTGGGCAATAAGTTTCTCTTCATTGGCAATCATATTAGAAAGGAATTCCGATAATACCTCTTTTGGACTTGCCATAAGTTCTCTTACAGTAGCTTCAAGCTTCTCATCGTGGGATTCATCTTCTGAGGCCATAAGACAAATATTGGCCTTCTCATCATCGGAGTCAGAGTCAGAATCGCTCCAAGTTGCCACCATGGCTTTCTTCTTCCATTTGTCACCCTTCTTGGACTGGCTCTTTGTCTTTTGAGGGCAATCCTTCACAAGATGATCTGTTTTACCACATTCAAAACAAGACAAAGGTTTAGTCTTCTTATCATACTTGTTGTATTGAGGCTTACCTCGAAATTTAGAAGACTCTGATCCATCCTTGTTGTTGAATTGTTTCTTCATTTTTAGAATTCGAGCAAGGCCTCTTGTGATAAGAGCAAAAGGATCATCCTCATCGTCATCCTCATCTTCGGAATCAGATCCATCTTTAGGCTCATCCTTCTTAGACTTGAGTGCCAAGTTCTTAGTGCTAGCTGGAAGTTGTCCATCGTCTTCATTAAGGATCATCTCATGCGTGATCAGCTTCCCAAGCAGGTCATCAAGGGGTAGATTGGTGAGATCTTGTGCTTCCTCTATAGATGTTACTTTTGGACCCCATTTTTCTTTTGGGAGGCACCTCAGTATCTTCCTCACTTTCTCAACGTTTGTAAAGCTCTTGTCGAGAGAGTCAAGGTTGTTGGTGATTTCTGTGAATCGTGTGAACATGGACTTTGAAAAGCTCATACTTTCGAAGGAAGATGCTGATCTTGGTGTCTTTCACTTGGCTAGTTCCTTCATATGTGACGACCAGTTTGTCCCAAATCTCTTTAGCCGACCTACAAGATGAAATACGGTTAAACTCATCAGTGCTAAGACCACAATAAAGTAAGTTGATAGCCCTGTAGTTTTTGGAGACGAGTTCAAGATCCGCTTGGATGTATTCAGACTCCTTCTTTGCGATTTTGGTTCCATTAGGTCCGTCTTTCTCTGGGATTTTCGGACCATTCTCTATAATGTTCCAAAGTTCTAGATCTTGATCTATAATGAATATCTTCATCAAGGATCTCTCCAGTGGACAAAGTTGTTTCCTACGAAGAGTGGTGGTCTGCTCGTGGACCTTCCCTGTGCAAATCCTCCGCTTGCTTCACCAGACATGATCGAAAACTCACAAGATTGTTAGATCAAAAGTAGTGAGTAAAGCTCTGATACCAATTGAAGGTTCTATAATATAAAACTAAGTAATATAGAAATACTCTAGAAGGGGGGTTGAATAGAGTATGCCGGTTTTTCGCAGATAGTCTCAAGACTTTTGAAGCTCGTGCAAAACCCTTTGAGATTAGACTTAGTCTTTTCTCTGAAAACCTGAATCACAAAGTTAAACAATTCGAACCAAGTGCGAAAATAAGGAAAAGCAATAAAGTAAAGGACTCGATGAGTTGTTTACGAGGTTCGGCACGAACTTGGCCTACGTCCCCGCCTAGGGTTCTTCCACAACCCTAGGATTCAACCGGCTTTTATTGATTCACAAGACTTGGATCCTAGTAGCTCTCCGAGAAGCCTCTCTCCTATACAATTGCAATCTAGTCAACTCCCGTTCCCTTGGAGTCCTAGACCAATCTAGAAGAACCAAACCTCTCTATGCTATCTAGTACAATCCTCTTACACTTAGTGAATCAATCGCCTAGTGTTCACTTCCCGAGTTACAAACTCTCGAGTATAACACTATAACTGAATATATCCTATAAGCTCACTGTGTAACTCTCAAATGCTTTGAAATAAAATAATAGACTCTTAGGACAAGTAGAGAGCACACGAAGACATATTTCTCTTGAAGGCTTGGAGTGTATGAAGGACTCGGCGCCAAGGATCTTCTCCAACGGCTAGACAAGATCATGGCATAGGCTGGATCTTCTATCTTTAGAAACTTCAAGTCCACAATCTTTCCGATTTGAATCTTCTCAACACGCATCACAAGGAAGGAAATAATTCAAAAATACTTCCTGAAAGGTTAGTTAATAATATAATGGAAGTATATAATAATATTAAATAATATTCGAATAATATAACATATAGAACAGGTTTTGTATTTCATCAACACTGTTAAAGCTCCAAGACCTTTGACACAGACATACTGACAAGGCCTTTGAAACTTATTCCGATTTTCATCAAGGGAGGGAGTTATCACCTAGAAATATCAGTTTGCATATTTGGTCACTTGTGGTTTTCAATTGTTTGAAAGTGTAAAGCATCGATTTGAAGTTGAACTATTTGATTTTTTCGCTGAACATAGCTACATCTATATATTTTTTATGTCTAATCTCTTTGATCTCTTTTCCACCTTCTTTTCGCATAGCTTCTATTGTTTATGGTGTCATGACCCTTTCAGAATCACTGAGGATGCTTGCTTGAGAAATTAGTGTAGTTTATATGCTTTATGCCTATTGTCATGACTTATTCTCTTCACATCCTTGTATGTACTGATATGGAGTCGGTATTGATAAGATTAATTCAGTATATTTACCTCCATTTTGTAGATTTTGGAGATTGAGTTGTTGATGTCTTTTGCGGTATTCTACTAGAAATTCTTAATGGGATTGGGCAATTCTTGACATCTATTTGGGTTCAAGTAACTAAACTTAACTTCATGTTTAAATTCAGTTGCCATTGTTTTATATCCTTTTATTGTTATTTGATGGATATTGATACCTAAGATTTGGGTGGGACTATAAAAGAGTAAAGGTAATACGGTTAAGTGACTGATCATACATGTGTTGGGTTCAAGTAACTAGACTTCATGTTTAAATTCTTTATTTTCTTTGTTCCTTCACTCGTTGCCATCTGCGGTTGTGAATCTACTCATTTAACCGGCTTTGTAGGTTATTAAGACTGCTTTTGATGTGTTGAATGACAGGATCAAAATTTACCTTCAAAACTTGGAACCTTGGGTTCAAGTCCCTAATTAACAGTACGGTTTCTTTCAATTCAGAGGGCTATTTGTTTTTAATATCAAATTAATATGTAGCTTCATTTTTGTTTGCAAATTGCAATTGATCAAGTATACTCAGTTTTTGCTTTTTCTTCTCATCTTTAGATAATACTCCGTCCATTAGTTTAGCAGCACAAATTGAACTTTGAATAGAGAAGGTTGGTTTGGGCATTTAAAATATGGTTCCCCTTATATTGCAATGTTAGTGAATCTGTAGAATGTGCTAGGATTGAAGTACTTAAAAATACATAGTCAATAGTTTTGAGTTTTAGTGCTTTGTTATTATTATAGTTTAAAAAGTTGGTCTGTATTTTACTTGTATAGTTGAGATCCTCTTATTGTTGCTTCTATTCAAGATTATTATAATATATTGTGTTTTTTTTTCAATGCCTTCTATACAATAAATGATTAACTGTTAATATATGTTCTTTTATAACTACATTGTTAGGGCATTCCTAAGCAAGAAAATATCATTCTAGTAGCTTGACCTCTGATTGTTGGGCAGGCTGGAAATCCTTCAATTGAGGCCTCTCACCTAGTGGCACCTTCTGCTGGACCTATGCAAACCCCCTTGATCTTTTCCCAACGGTATGTAATGAATCTTTTACTTGTTTTACATGCTTTTGGAGTTGGACTTAATGCAAACCCCCTGGACTTTCATCTGTGTAACTAAGATACATGATATAATTTACTGAATTTGAAAGGATCTGATAGGCATCTAGATCTATTTGGTTTTGAATTAACTACCCTATCCTCTGTGTAAGCTCTAGATGGTTTACACTATATATATATGATGCCAAAAATATTGTTCTTAATGGAGTAAGTACTTCTGAAAACTCTTTGTCACCCTTTGTGATTTCTGATATGGATTTAAGATCTAGACTATTAATGGTGCATTTCTAAAAATAGTGTGTGTGTATATATATATATATATATATATGTTGTAGCTTTGATTAGGTCTTATACTTGTCACATGGTAGGAGGACTATAGCAGGTTGAGGCCTTTATGCTACAGGGGTGCTGATGTGATCTTGCTCGCCATTTCCCTTATTCCAAGTAATGAAAACATCTCCATGAAGGTAATTATCCCATTTTAATTAACCACCAACTTATTGTAATCACAATTAACCTGAATTTACTTGACCACTCAACTCGCACTCACTTGAAGTGCTTTAATCATGTTTGTTGTTCATGCAGTGGCTTCCCGATTTAAGGCATTATGCACCAAAATGTTCCATTAGTCCTTGTTGGGATTAAACTTGGTCAACTCCAGTCCTTGTTGTGCCTTTGACTTATGTACTTTATTTTCAAGTGATATCTTTTTATGTCAAGCTTAGAATTCGACTAATGATGTATTCTGTTTTGTATTTAGTCATGTTGTCATTTTGTATTCTACTCTATTGTCATTATTTAATGTATTGGTTATGGTCTTTTGCATGGTTTAATTTTTTGTTTACCAAAATAATGTCACAATGTAGATTAGTAGGTGTATTTGATGAAACACATCGAACTTGAGAGCGAAAAGCGATGTCTACCTTTGTAAATATGTCGACCATTAAGATATAGATCGATTTTAAAACCCAGTATATATGAAAATTATAAAAAAAAATAGATGTGTATATGTAGCACATACATCGTTAAAAATATATGAAATGATGTTGTAAATAATCAAAACATCATTTTCAAAGTAAAAACTGATTTGAAAACATATAAATAACATTGAGTTTAAAAATATTCAATATGATATATTATATTTATATAAAATAATATCACAAATTACAAATGAAAAAAGAGTATGCACAAATTGAATAATACATAGCCGATGTCTGTAGCAATGTAAGAAATCAAGTTTATAAAAAATAGCGATGTTAATTTACACTTTTGTATTACCCTACATATCTCCAAATGGCTAGAAATAAAAAATAAGAATCGTTTAACATTAGATGAACCAATCAAAAACTAACTATATCCATGTATTTAAGTCATTATCAAAAAGAAAAACGATGTTATAAATTATTTAAGACATCGGTTATAAACCGATGTGGTAAAGTTGAGATCTTTAACACCACCCACTAACACGTCGATTTTTTTTTGATTAACATCGGTTAATACTTGATGTCTATGAATGTTATTCTAGTAGTGCCTCCTCGGTTCATAGTCCGATAACTTTTCAAATTGGGGCTCGTGAATCCAATAAAGGTTTGCCATTCCGGTTTGAAATGGCGTGGACAACTAAGGATGAATTTGAAAATATTGTCAAACGAGTTTGGGAAAATAAATTATCAGGCTCTTTTAGTTTTTAACTGATGAATAAACAAAGATTACTTAAACAAAACACAAAAAACTGGTGCAAAGCTAATCAAGGTCACACCATAAACCAACTCACGAAGCTTGACAAACAGTTCCAACAACTTCAGCAATTACTTCCTTGGGGCAATACCTCTAAAAAACAAATTGATAGATCGCTAGCTAGATTGGAACATACAAGGACAAAAATCCTAAACTTTAACCACACTTTCTGGAAAGAACGTGCTAAAATCAATCACATCAAATTAGCAAACAAAAATACGAACTATTATCAATCCATGGTTAAAATAAGAAACTTCAGAAAGAACTCCTATACTTTTACCACTAAAGATGGGATCGTTCTAACTCCTAAACAGAAGATAAAGAATAATATAACCTCGGAATTAGTTGACAAATACATCAATCGCTCAACTGAGATTATTCTTCTAGAAATGCTAGAACATGTTCAAGCAAAGATAGCAATGATTGATAATGTCAATCTCACAAAGCAACCTACAAATAAAGAAATTTAAGAAACAATTCTTGCCATGACAGAAGACAAAACCCCTGGCTCAGATGGATATCCCCCGAAATTTATACAAAATATTGGCACATTGTTGAATTTTTAGTCTATAAAGCCATAAAAGCTTTCTTTCATTCTGATAACATGTTGACTGAGATAAACCAAACTTTTATAGCTCTTATTCCCAAAAATAGACTCCCCTACCACCATAAACCACTTCATACCAATTAGTCTTTGTAACACTATTTACTAGACTATTGCCAAAATTTTAGCAAACAAACTTAAAACAATCCTTCCAAGAATTATTAATCCGTTCCAAGGTGCTTTTTTTGAAGGAAGATCCATTCAGGATAACACCTTCATCGCACATGAGGTCTTTCATACATCCCATAAACAAAAAGGTAAAAAGGGTTGGATGACATTAAAACTTGATACTGAAAAGGCATATGATAAAATCAATTGGAACTACATTGAAGCCGTCCTCATCAAATTTGGCTTTCATAAAACTTGGATCAACTGGGTAATGCGGTGCATCACAACCCCGACTTTTTCGGTATTGGTGAACAATAACCCAGGTAAACAGTTCAAGCCCAAAAGAGAAATTTGCCAAGGTGACCCGCTATCCCCTTATATATTTGTAATTTTCATGGAAAGCTTTGCTAGACAACTTATTGAAGAAGCTATGAGAAATGATGCTCTAATATGGATCAAAACTTCAAATGACACTCCAATCTCATTCCTTACTTTTGCAGATGATACCCTTATTTTTGCTCCTACCTCCCATAAGAGTCTACATACAATCCAAAATATGATGAACAAATTATCAAACCAATCAGGCTTGGTAATCAACTATCAAAAAAGCTCGCTACAAGTTTCGAGGAATGTGATCACCAACTTGGCATGTTCACTATCACAAGATATGAACATACCAATCTCAATTGGAATAGAAAAATATCTAGGTATACCCATCATAAATTGCGTATTTCAGATGTTGTTTAATAGTTGGAGGTCTATCTACCATGGTAAGATACCCATTACTATGAGTAAACGTAGTCAACCAACTACAGGAGTGACTTTTGCAGTTTATTATGCAAAATTTACCCGAAATTCTTTTTACTTCTTTACTGCAATCCGTTTGATAATTTGGTATAACTTTTTGCATTCTTAGCAGAACTACAAATGTGTGATATAATTCTTGCAGGTGCAAGAGGTAACTCCGAGGTCAATGTCATATATTGTTGTGGCTACTCCAGGCCGAGTAATAGATCATATACAAAATTCAGTGTTTTGTAGGGGGTGGTGATAATGTTATCTGTTTAGCGATAATAGATTGGTGGCAATGTTTTGTAGTTAGTAACAATTGGTTTATGACAATGTTTGGTTACAGTGTTTACTTGTTGGTAACAATAAGTCGGTGAAAATAATTTGATGACTGTTTCGTAGTGACTAGTTGTTGACAATAAGTTGATGATAATATTTTGTAGTTGGTGATAGTATGTAGTTAGTGAAAATTGATGGTGACAATATTTTATAGCAGGTGACAAAAAGTTGGTGATAATATTCTGTAGTTGATGGCAATGTTCTCTAATTGACGACAGTAGCTAGGTTGGTGGCAGTGTTCACTAGTACTAGGAAAAAAATTCCATTTTTTTGTGTTTACATGGTCGTGGTCACATATATTTGTTCAAATAATGGTGACAATTTCATATGAGAGAAACTAGTCATACTTTTAAATTTTATTTGACGACGGTAATTTGTTGATATATAATATGATGATGACATTTCTTTTGGGGATAGTATCATGGTGATAGTTTTTTTAATGAAAGTGTTATGATGATATATTTTTGTGAGCGTTAATGGTTTAAAATATTAAAATATGGGTCGATGACATTGCCTTGGTGATGTATAATGTTATGGTTAGGGGTGGGCACAAATCCCGCAAATCCCAGTCCCGTCCCGGGCCCGTCCCGGTCCCGTCCCGGTCCCGGTGGGAAAAAAATAGTGAATCCCGTCCCGGTCCCGTCCCGCAAAAATTATGCGGGACGGGACGCGGGACGACCCGTTCCAATCCCGCAAATCCCGTCCCGTCCCGCATATATATATTAGTATATTATAAACACTGTTTCTATATTTTAAATTAGATTACAATATATATTACGTTATTACAGTATATCATATACAATGTTTACATGTGTATTAGATTACAGTATTTACTATATACAATGTTTACATGTATATATACACACTGTTTAGATGAAAAAACAACATATATGCACTGTAATATATACTAATGCTATGTATCGGTGTATATATACACACGTACATATATAGGAGAACCCGTAAAATATAAAAAAATATAGATCTATATGTGTTACGTCTTTAAAAATCGCAAAATATATAGAATTTTTTTTATTTGTTATAATCTTTTTTATTTGAGGGACGAGGCCCGTCCCGTCCCGGTCCCGTCCCGTCCCGCGAGGGACAAGGCCCGTGCGGGATTCAAAAAAATAGTGTGAATCCCGTCCCGGTCCCGTCCCGCAAAAATAACGCGGGACGGGACGCGGGACGACCTCCATCCCGTCCCGTCCCGTCCCGCGCCCACCCCTAGTTATGGTGATAATTTTTTAATGATACAATATCGTGGTGACAATATATTGTCATCAACCTCGTCACTAACAACTGCCACGAGAAAATCATATGTTAGTAGAGAAAACCATTTGTCACTAGAAAACAGTGTTACTAGCAACTAGACCTGTCAAACAGGTCGGGCGGGTCGGGTTTTGGTCGGGTCGTCTCTGGTTCGGGTCCATTCCGGGTCGGGTCAATTCGGGTTACGGGTCGTGAAATGCTCAACCCATACCCATATTTAACGGGTTCGGGTCGACCCAACGGGTCAAGAGCGCTACTCATCCATGATTTTTTAAATGTCATTTACTATTTACACACGTTGTTTTAAAATGATAAAATTATGTAAAATATCAATAAAATTTTATTACTTGTTATAATTTCATTCTTTTTAGTTTTTGAAGTATGAAATTATATATAATATAAAAATGGATATTTTATATAATTATTATCATCCTTAAAACCATACATGAATAGTAAACAACATTTAAAAGTAAACAGATGGAGTATTATTAATGAATATTTACATAGTTCCTAAATCTAAAATTGTTATATTATCCTAATAATAGTTATATTATTGAAAAAAAATAATTAATGTCGCTAATATAGTAATATGTAATTTTATATACATAACAAATTGTAATGTTAAATTATAAAGTAAAGTTGATGATGCAAAATATAATATTCAATCCTAATTATTATTAGTAATAAATTTCAATATTAGGTTAAATTGTAATTTATTTATATTTTTATTATCTTAAAGCTTGACCCAACGGGTGACCCACGGGTCGACCCAACCCGACCCAGAAATTTGCGGGTTGAACGGGTTCGGGTTGCTTCGGGTTTCGGGTTGAAATATTTGCGCCAAAACCCACGTTTTACGGGTCGGGTCGGGTCGGGTCCTCGGGTCGGGTCACGTTTTGACAGGTCTACTAGCAACTGTCACCAAAAGAAAATCAATCGTCACCAAAAAAATCTTTGTCACTAACAATTGTCACCAGAAAAAAAAAACAATTCTCACCAGAAAAAATTTCTACCAACTGTCACCAGAAAAAAATAAAATATAACCAAAAAAGTCAATTGTCACAGAAAAATTGTCACAAACAACTGTCCCCAGAAAAATATATTCAATTGTCACTAGAAAAATTGTCACCAAATGTAGGCGTTGTAAAGGCTCGGATTTATAAATCCTAATTTTTCGGAAAAAAAAAAGAAATTAAAAATGAATTTAAATCGAATTAAAAGCTTGTTTAGCGGATTCCGACTGTAATATAAAAGTTGTCGAACGATTTCCGTCCTTTTACCTCGAAAATTTAAAATAATTATCAGATGGCAATATCCTTGTCAATTTTTAAAATCTCATTGATCGATAAAGTGGGATTCTGAGAAACTAACATTCAGAAACTAATTTCGGGATTCGAAATTCACGTATTCGGGATTTATTACCGGGTATTCAATTTGACAGATGTCTTAATTAATACTCCGTACCAGTCAAATCCTCCGCCAGTTCAGTCCGTCCCCGTCCCCTACTCCTCTGCAACCCACAACCAACTACTCTGTTCCTCTTTTGATGTACGCCATCGCTCGATCACCATCACCACTCCGCCCTCTTTTAATCATCTCCATCACATTCACACTCTCTATCCCCATTTCAACATACCTCATCACCACCATCACTATCACCTCCCGCCTCTCTTCACACAACACCACCGCGATCCTTCTTCACTCCCTCGTCCTCCTCCTTCCTCGAGAGCGCAGAAACCACGGCAGCACCTTCGACCCCTCCTCGAAGCCACCAGCAGCAGCCGCAACATCCCTTGGATCCACCAACCGCAGAGGAGCCACCACCGGAGCCGCCACGAGAGCCACCGCAGCCCCACTCTCTTCTTTACCCTGTTCGATCACGAGCCAAGTTCCGGTAAGCGTTTCTATTCCGTCTTCAATCGAAACCACTCTCGGACTTCACCATCACGCTCACCCATGTCCAACGCAGATCCGACGAGCCATCGCGAGCCTCCGACGACGCTCATACCTCTGATCGAGAGCTCCGAAGTCGCGAACTCCCTCGGTGAGTCCAATCTTTTCCTTCCTCTGTTTCGATTTGTTTCTGACTTGGGTCGGGTTGTGGGCAAGTGTCGAGTGTCCGTGAGCTGAGTGTGGGGTGTCGGGTGAAGTTCGAGAGCTCCGGCAAGGTCGAGAGCGCGGCCGAGAGTGCGAGACAAGCATCGACGGGCGAGAGAGCGTGCTGAGCAGAGCACGGGTGAGCTGAGGCGAGAGCAGCGAGGGAGCTGTGAGCAGGAGGCCGAGGCGAGGCAGAGCTCGACACAGGACGTCGCCGGAGACGGAGGCCCGGAGGAAGAGCTTCAATCACCGGCGAGAGCGAGGTCGAGGCTGTCGAGCATCCATGGCATTCTCTTTCAAAATTTGAGGAGGAAGATGGCCAGCGTGGCCTTGTGGACCCTAAGTCCTAACTTATAAACATTTGTTAGTTGTTACTCCCTCCGTTCGGCAAAACTTGTCATTTTAACTCTCCACACAACTTTTAATAAAACTAATAATTACACTTCTTTTTTACTAATTTACCCTCAATTATTACTCTACTTTTTACTTTACCAAAAATTACAACTCACAACACATCAATCAAATCAAGGGCATTTTAGTAAAGTAAAAGCAAAAATACCTAAAATGACAAGTTTTTCCGAACAAAAACAAAACTCTAAAACGACAAGTTTTGCCGAACGGAGGGAGTACTTATTTAAATCGGTTTTTGGATTAATTTAACGGGTTCGGTTCGGTTCGAGTGGGTTCGGTTCGAGTTATCTGTTTATTATTTAACTAATTAGCGGTATTTAAATTATTATATTTTGAGAGAATTATAAGGGTTGATTTATTAAATAAAAATGTTCGGGATTTTAGGGGATTTGGAAATAATTTATAAAAGTGTTAAATAAATGGTATGTAAAATATCATGTAATACTATTTGAGATTTAAAATATATTATTGGGACTTAAAGATTTATAAAGAATTTGGAAAAGAATTTCAAGGTTGGAAAGTAATCTAATAAATAAATTCAAAAGGGGATTTGGCGAGTATTTTCAAGGGTCGGAATACTTAACTATTTAACTGGGATTTGAAACAGTTTTGAAACTAACTTGGGAATAAGACTTATTCGATGACTAACTAGCATGATAATATGATCGTTTGACTAACAGATATGTATGACTAATAGCATGACTTGTGGTGAATTATTATATGAGATTAAATGTTGGATAATTATGACGATCTAGTAGGATTTTATATCACACAAATTATGTCTTATGATTTTGATGAACCGTTGAGGTATATGCGGAAATAATGTATATGAACATGCGGAATTGGTTGAATAACGATGTGGTCTTGAGGAGCAGATGATGCAATCAAATGACTTTCATAATATGTTACTTGTTCTATTGATTGAGGTGTGCTTGAGTGCTTAATAGTTGGATGTAGACTTATGTATATATATTCCATTATGTACTAGGTGATACTCTGTGATTGTGAATACTGTGTGATGGATTGTTCTGTTGCCGATCTGCTAGCCAGGTAAGTACCTCCGGGGCTTACTCAGTAACCAGTACCTCCTGCCTGATGTGTCATATAGTATGTAGGTGTTGCATATGCATAAGAGCACGTCATGTAGTATCATGTTTAGGAATTGCATTTACGAATGAGCATCCTTACTCTGTATGCGTTTGAATACAGAACGGCCGTTATCTGTGAGTCTTAGAGTCCTTGCTAGGGTCATAGGGCAGCCCAGCTTCATCGGGTGTTGTCCTCCTCGAGTCATTTATATATATCACGAGATACGAGATGGGCATGAGATATGATATGATGATGAGATATGATATGATGGTGAGATTTGATATGATTATAGCATCGAACTGGCCAGTCTCCACCTTGTCTAGAAGAAGGGTGGTGGTAGAAGAGGGATATACCACTTGGTATTCTTTGTTAAGGCCTTACTTAATATTCCGCACATATGAGTTAGGAACATGATAGTGTGGTTAATATTCCAATACTGCATGAAGGCATCTTTATTCTAGGTATAGGCGTATTATATGCCCTCAGCGCGGTCAGAGGACCCGTGGGCGGACTCTTGGCCTGACTTGGGAGTATAGTTTCAGGTACCCGATACACTGCTTGATTTTGTGCTGTTATGACGGGGTCTATTCATATGGCGAAGAGTGAGTGGTTGAAACCTGACTTCACCAGATTCACGCTTTTGGGATTTCTCCCTAATTATATCATGTTTTGACCCGGCTCTGCCGTGGCACTGGTTGTATCACTTTCAGAACTTATACCCTTTGCATGATAAAGGATTTCCCGCATTGTAGACTTAGGACAGGTACAGGGGTTTACCCCAGGGTCTCCAACGGACCTTCCGGATTTGGGTGCGAAATCCCACTTTAAACTACACATCTTCGATTTCAAACCTTCAACCTGTACTCGGGGCGCAAGATCCCAACGAGGGGTTTCATCCCTCGAAACGTAACTCGGGAATCATAATCCTGGGCCGTTACAAGCGTTGACCGAAATGGTCAATGTTGACTAGTTAATGTCAAAATTAAAAATGTTCAAAGGGGAAGGGGGAAGGGTTGGAGATGGGAAAGGAAGGATAAAATGGTTAAAAATGGACGTTTATTTAATTTATTTAAAAAGTGGGCATTTACTTAATTATGACAATTTTTTTGGATATCCACTAAATTAAATCGAAATTTAAAAGGTTTATTTGCCCGTACTCTGCATTACTCCATCTATTTACCATATTGTTTATTATATACACATTTTTTATGAATGATAAAAATTATATAAAATATTAGTTTTTGATATTTTTTAATAATCTCATACTTGCTATTAAATATATGAGATTATTAAAAAGATTAATTAAAAATTAATATTTTATATAATTCTTATCATCCTAAAAAATGTACGTAAATAGTAAATGGCAAATAAAACTGAACGGAGGTAGTATAATTTTAAGTCCCATTCGATGAAAGAAAAAGACCAGCATTGCAGACAATTTTTTTTTTCCGAAGCAAGATAAGATTTAGGGAGGTTCCCAACGAGCGGCAAGCCTTTCTAGCGCGTCCTTGCGGACGAGATCAACCAGAAGCAGATCAATCGAACAACTATCATCGGCAGGGTTACTATAAGCCAGACGTACAATCCTGTTCGCTACATCATTTGATTCCGTGAAAATATGACGAATAGCAACATTACTAAAGAAAGAAATTAAGATCAAAAAGAGTATTTGATTGTAACAACTCAATGTTCCAGGGACAAGACCAGTCACCCAGTAGAGTGTTAACAACCACTAGACAATCACCCTCTATAAGTAGATTTAGCATATTAAGCTGCTTAGCTTTAAGAACACCCATCCGTAAAGCCAAAGCTTCGGCATACAGAGCGGAGTTGTTATTGCAAGGTCCATTGCCCAGTGAAACAATACCACAAGTATCATTTTTTATAACAAAACTGAAAGTGCCGGAACCATCCTCTGTAGGAGCCGTCGAAGTTTAGTTTATAGTAGTTCGAAGGTGGCTTCTGCCATTGATTTGGTTTATTGTTTGTATTATGTGGAAACGTACGTAGTTGACGTAGTTCCAGCTGAAGATCTACGACCACTTCTCTACCCCGAAGGAGCGTCGTACCACCCAATATCCTTTGTGGCTGACCAAGTATTCCTAGTGGTGGAAATGAATACAGAAATGTCGGTAATCTTCAGGCTAAAATCAGGGTCAAACATGGCCTTGTTTCTGAAGAACCATGTCCCCCACCAGATTGCCGCCAAAAGAGCCATATAATTTTTCCCAATAGAAGAATATTGGTGATGGAGCAAAAGATTGAGGTTAGTGTGTGAGAGAGCGCCCACAGAAGCAGGAAACTTGAGGCGAAAAGTGTTGAGAAGACAGTGAGTAATATTACAATCAAGAAGGAAATGGAATCCCGTCTCGTTTGCATTATCGCAGAGCGAGCAACCTGACGGTACAGCCACATGCGATTGTTGTAAGCATTCAGTGGTAGGTAGACCATCTCGCGAGATTTTCCACAAGAAATGACGGATCTTGTATGGAACATCCAGCTTCCAAATCCAATTACAACTATAATTTGGGTCACCTTTAGAGGAAGGGATAATCGCTCTAGCAGATTTGGCAGAAAACCAACCATCCTTACTCGGACCCCAGTAAAGGCGGTCATGAAAAAGAGTTAGTCGGTATATGTGATGTTAAAATATGATTTATATGAACAGGGGACAGAAGTCCCTGCAGATCCGTGGTAAGTTTTTTATAATCCCACGATTTTTTTGAATCAATGAAGCGGGAAACTTTCCAATTCAAAACTGAGTCTGCAGGACGTGAGGTAGCCACACATGAAAGAGGTTTATCATAGATCCAGTTGTCCGTCCAAAAATCAATATTTGCTCCGTCTCCGACATACCATCACATGCCCGGTTTGAAAAGGTGTTTAATCGACTGGAGCTTAGACCACTGTCAGGATGTATTCCCCTTCTGCTGGTACTTTATGAGAGGAGTACCCTTCAAATATTTTACAGAAATAAGGCATACCCACGGATTGCTTGGTTCAGCAAGAATCTTCCATAAAAGTTTCATTTGTAGTGCTATATTCATAGTTTCGGCTTTATTAAGGCCCAACCCACCCGCTAAAGTGTCTGAGCAGATCTTATCCCAACTGAACATGGGTGTATATTTCGTATTCTTATTCCAGAAGAAATCTCTGTAAACCTTATCCAACTCATGTAAGATAGAAGTCGGCAACAAAAAAGCTAGCATTAGGAAGATTGGTTTAGCACTTAGATTTGCTTTGATAAAGACCTTTCGGCCTTCTTCAGATACAGAGGAGGCTTTCCACTTTGTTAACTGTTGTTTGGCTCTTAAGACCACGTCAAAAAACGTTTCATGGTTAGGTCTGCTGCTATGGTGTTAATTGACGACTAGGAAGTATTTGGCGAAGCTTGGAAGCTTGATTTATGAAGATTGACTTTCTGGCGTGAAAGAAGACAAAATCTTTGAATTATGGAGTTGAATTTGAAACATGCATCTTGCGAAGCTTTCGCGAAGATGATGATGTCGTCTGCAAAAGCTAGGAACGGGATACTTAACATCCCTCTCCCAGACGAGAAACCTAAGTCTCTATTTATGATTGCTTCGTTTTATAAGGTTCTAGCCAGAACTTCGGTCATCGGTATGAACATAAAAGGTGATAGAGGGTCTCCTTGTCGCAGGCCTCTTGTGGGGATAAAAGAAATGATGGTTCGTCGTTAATCGGAATAGAGTAAGAGACAGTTGTATTACATTCATGAATCCATTGAATAAACTTGGGGGCAAAACCAAAGTTTTCCAAATTTTTGAAAAGGAAAGACCACTCAATACGGTTATGGGCCTTTTCCAAATCTAACTTGATTGCAACTGAACCACATTTAGCTTTAAGAGATCTAAATGAGTGAAAGATCTCGTGGGCAATAAGGATATTATCTTGTATAGACTGTCCTTTAGTGAAAGCACCTTGTAACGGGTGAATTAATTTGTCAAAAACCCCGGATAGTCTTGCAAAAATGATTTTGGAGATAACTTTATAAACGGTGGAGCATAAACTGATAGGTCTATAATGGTTTACAATCGTCGGATCTTATCGTTTAGGAAGTAAAGTAATAAACGTGTGGTTAACCTATTTGAGGAGCTTACCCGAAACAAAGAAGGCTTTAACTTCTTTGATAACAGAAGGGTCGAAAATTGGCCAATATCTCTGATAAAACCCCGAAGGCAACCCGTAAGGACCCGACGACTTATTTGCTTTCATGGAGACAATGATAAGTCCGGATGTAAGTGAGGAAGATGAATGAAATGACTTATTTGTTTTTTTTAATTATACGTAGTTTACTTTCGGGTAAAATGGGTATTATACTGTACTCCATCCGTTTACAAAAATATAAGTCGTTTGATTTTCTAGTATGTTTAAACAACAACAACAACATCCCAGTTAATCCCGCGTTAATGCGAGGTCTGGGGGGTCAGGATGTATGCACTCTTTCCCCGAACAAGTCGAAAGATTGTTTCCGATAAACCTAGAATAATAGGACAATAGAATAATAGAACCACATGAAAGTGTCACACGAGACATAAAGGCAAAGAAGGTCAATAAGGCACGAGATATAAAAGTGAAGAAGATAGGGAGGTGAAGTAACAAATCATGAAAATCAGAGAAGACATCCAGACACCCCCAAAGCAATACCAAAACACTCAACACTACACGTCCTCAACCCAAATGCGCCTCCTCCATGGCTCCATTGGTCTCTATCCATAGCCAAATTCTCAGCAAGGTTCAATAGATTGAGGTCTTGTTTGATAACCTCCATCCAACTCTTCTTAGGTCGACCTCTCCCCCTCCGTGTCTCCCCCAAATCCAAGACCTCATACCTGCGTACTGGGGTCGTAGTAGGTCTCTTGCTGACGTGCCCGAACCAACTTAGTCAACACTCCCTCATCTTGTCCCTAATACTCGCCACTCTAACCTCTCTCCTAATGTCTGCATTATGGATTCTGTCTAGTATTGTGTGCCCACTCATCCATCGCAGCATTCTCATATCCGCCACTAATATCTTCTGTTCCTAAGCTCCTGTAATAGGTCAGCACTCTGAGCCGTACAACATATAGCCGGTCTAACCACCACCTTGTAGAATTTTCCCTCTAGTCTAGGCGAGACTCTCTTGTCATAAAGCACTCCCGACGCTCTTCGATCTCCATCTAAGCCACCCATCTTGCACTCTATGCTCTATATCTCTATCGATATCCCCATCACTTTGAACGTCCGAGCTTAAAGTATACTTAAAATACTCTTTCCTGGGAACTGTAGTTCCCCCCCAATGCGACTGCTAATCCTTGATCTTTCCCCACTCCAAAACTGAACTGGACATACTCTGTCTTGGTCCTACTCCATCTGCTTAATATTAATAAGTATAATATTATTTTTTAATAGAGGGAGTATTTTAGATAAGATATAAGTGGTCGGGTAAAAATTGCCTGAAAATTGAACAAGATAACTTCGATATTTCAAGAAATTAAAAAGGTTTATTTTCTCGTACTTTGCATATATTACTCCATCCATTCACTTTTTCGTTTATTATTTATACACGATTTTTAGAATGACAAAAATTATATAAAATATTAATTTTTATCATCTTATAAAATGTGCGTAAATAGTAAACAACAGTGAATGGAGGATGTATAATTTCAATTCCCATTGGATGAAAGAAAAAGACAAGTACAATTATTAGCAGACAATGACAATGCCGGATGGCCCGAATGTAAGTGAGGAAAATGAATGGAATGTCTTAGCCGCCGGCCACCACTATTAGGCCAGGGTGGAAGTGGTATATATTACTACTGTAATTTTTTTTAATACTCCATACACGAATCTGTAGAATGATAGAATTGATGTAAAGTCCTCTTTGAGGGTTTCCATTCATTGATAAACATATATATAGGTTACAAAGGTAGTTATTTGGCTTTGAGCCAACTATACATGAGGAGACCTATGTAATCTATCAAACCCCCGTAGTCGAAACTGGAGGGGGCCGTACAGTGAGATTGGAATGAAAATCAATGAACAACTGTCTAGGTAAACCCTTGGTGAATATATCAGCGTACTAATAAGAGGACGGGACATGTAGAACGCGAACATGTCCAATGGCAACCTTGTCCCTGACGAAGTGGAGATCAAGCTCAATGTGCTTCGTGCGTTGATGCTGGACTGGGTTGCTAGCCAAATAGATGGCGGAGACATTGTCAGTGTAGACCAGAGTGGCCTTCTGAAGAGGGCAACGGAGCTCAAGCAGGAGATTGCGTAGCCAAGAGCACTCTGAGACAACGTTGGCAACACCCATGTATTCGGCCTCAGCGCTGGAGCGAGACACAACGGATTGACGCTTGGCTGACCACGACACAAGGGTGTCGTTGAGGAAGACACAGTAACTAGACGTGAAGCGACGTGTGTCAGGACAACCACCCCAATCCGCATCAGTATAAGAAACAAGATCAAGCTTAGAGGAAGGAGTGATCGTGGTGCCGAGCTCGAGGGTGCCGCTGATGTACCGAATGATCCGCTTGAAGGCCTAAAAGTGGGGTTCCCTGGGTGCATGCATGAACAATCAGATCTGCTGAACAGCGTAACTAATATCAGGCCTGGTGAAGGTGAGATACTTAAGTGCACCAGCGAGGCTCCTGTACAACGTCGGATCATCAACCAAAGAGCCAGAATGAGCACTGAGCTTGTTGGATGTATCGACAGGGGTGGCGACAGGATTACAGTTACCCATCTTGGCACGAGCAACAATCTCAGCAGCATACTTACTCTGAGAGAGAAACATGCCAAACGCATGACGCTGAACAGCAACTCCCAAGAAGTAGGACAACTGACCCATATCAGACATGGCGAACTCCGCACGTAACTGCGAAATAACAGACGTCCGAAGAGCATCAGAAGAGGCGGTGAGAATGATGTCGTCGACATAGAGCAACAAGAAGGCCAAGTCTGAGCCTCTGCGATAGATAAACAAAGACGTATCCGAACGGCTGCCAATGAAACCCAATCGGAGCAGATGAGAAGCAAAGCGTTGGAACCAAGCCCGCGGAACCTGTTTCAGACCATACTGAGAGCGCTTGAGGAGACAGAGGTGCTTTGGACGATCAAGATCAGCAAACCCCGGCGGCTAGAACATGTAGACTGTCTCATTCAGATGGCCATGCAGAAAGGCGTTCTTGACGTCTAGCTGATGGATGGCCCAGTTGCGCGACAAAGCTAGACTCAAAACCACTCGGATAGTGGCAGGCTTGACCACAAGGCTGAATGTCTCATTACAATCACTGCTTGATGAGAACGACCGTTGACCACAACACGGGCTTTGTAGCGCTCCAACGTCCTATCAGAGCGGAACTTGTGGTGGAATAGCCACATACAACGAATGACGTTCACCTCAGGAGGTTGAGGGACAAGAACCCAAGTACCATTCTTTGTAAGAGCCCTATATTCGTCGAGCATAGCCGCCTGCCAATTCGGGTCGATGATGGTTGTTTTGTGGGAGGTGGGTATGAGGGAAAGGGAGGTCGGAGAGGAGGCAGGGGGGATGGGGAGTCGGAAGGGACGGACGCAGTGGGGGATGTGATGCGGTGGGGAATGATGCGGGCGCAGCAAGCCCTCAGTTGGGCGAGGGTTGGGGTGTGGGCTGCGGCCGCAACATCTTGCTGCGATCGCAACATAAGTTCTTGGTGATGGGATGGTGGCGTGAATGTATGGTTTTGGTTGGCGGGGCGATGTGTGGTCATAGAGACGATCTGTCGGGGTCAGAAGACACTGGAGACACTACGGGTGTGTGGTTTGGTGGTAGGGGGTGGTGGTGGTGGTGGAGGGGGAGAGGTAGGAGCACCGAGAGAGCTCTGGGGAAGAAAAAAATGAGGGAATGATGACTCTGACTCTGACTGAGAGACATGAGGTGTGGAAGAGGGGAGAGGAGGAGGAGAAAAGGGAAAGCGAGACTCATCAAACGTGACATGACGTGACACAATAAGCTTATGAGTCTTGATATCGACGCAAAGGTAGCCGCGATGATCAGATGGATAGCCTAGGAAGACACATGGAATGCAGCGCGGGTGAAGCTTGTGTGGGGCTGGGGAGGAATGGTTTGGGAAACACACACACCCAAAGGTGCGAAGGTGATCATACCTAGGCATGGTGTAATAAAGGGCCTGAGCTGGCGAGCGATGGTGTAGGGTAGTGGATGAGAGAATGTTTAGGAGATAACAGGTGGTGGATAAGGCGTGAGGCCAATAGGGAAGGGGAATAGATGCGTGGAAGAGGAGAGAGCGCATCATGTTGGTAATGGTTCTGATGATTCGTTCAGCCTTTCCATTCTGCTAAGAGGTATAGGGGAAAGACAAGCGATAGGAGATCCCATTTGTTGCAAAGAAAGAGTGAAAGTCTTTGTTGTCAAATTCACGGCCATTCTCACATTGGAAACATTTGATGGATGTGTGAAACTGTGTTTTGATGTAGACATGGAATCTGGCAAAGACTGGAAACACTTGGGACTTGAAATGCAACGGGAAGAGCCATAAGAAATGAGTGTAATCATCAAGAAACAAGAGGTAGTACTTGTGACCCTCCTTTCTAGGCACATGAGAGGTTCAAATGTCACTATGAATGATATCAAAGGGAGCGAGGGTAGAGGTCAAAGACCGTTGGAACGGCAGTCTGGCATGTTTGCATAGCTAGTTGGCAGGAAGAGCATAAACCAGAGCGTTGGTCTTTAGTACAGGTGACAAGACTCTAGGAATGTAGGACATCTAGAACGGCAACACTGGGATGACCCAGGCGTGCATGCCACAGGCTAGACGACGATGCCTAGAGAGCGACCGGGCACGACTGACTGGACGCAGGAGGTGGTGTGACAGGGTAGAGGTCTCCGGTGCTATTACATCTCATGCGAGTAACCCCCGTAGTAAGATCGTTCACAGAGAAACCAAAGGGATCAAACGTAAGGGAAACGTTATTGTCAGTAGTGAACCAACGGACAGAGATAAGGTTTTTGACAATCTTTGGGGCAATAAGGACATTAATTGGTAAGGTGTAGTGAGTGGGTTGGGGTCTGTAATTTGGCATGGCTAATCCCCGAAATAGGAAGGCGACCACCGTTGCCGACGATAATAGAGTGTGCAGGACCTTTAAAGGAAATAGAAGAGAGGTTACCTGAGGAGTTCGTCATATGGGAGGTGGCACCAGTGTGCATGTACCAAGAAGAGTCGGGGGATGTCCGCTGCGTAGAGGAGAAGGCGGGATGCATAACTGGCGGAACATAGCCTGGATCAGGCGATGTCAGACCGGCGTGAGGACCGACATGTCGAGGGGTAGAGTACCGGTGCATTTTTTTTTGGCCACCTGAGTTAATAAACAATTAACTTAGGGTCAGAAACAAAAAATAGTAAAACACAAGACGTGTTTGCAATAACTTCAAAAGAGATTACAAAAAAAAAAAAAAAACGAAGCTTTCTTCTTCGTTGGAACTGGCCGAGGCGGAGAGGAGACGGCGAGGGCGCTGGGGCGACGGCGCGGCAATCGACGGTCTTCGGGGTGGTCTCGACCGGGGCGGTGGTTGGCGACGATCGGAGGGAAAGCAGCGGCGATCGGAGGCAAGTGGCGGGGCTCGGTCCTGGCTAGCGGCAACAATCGAAGACGAAGGGAGGTTGTGGTGGCCGTGGCACACGTCGTCGGCGGCTGTTCAGGGGAGACGAGGGATGCCGACGGTGCTGGTCAGCGGGGCTACTCACAACGTAAGGCGAATTGGGAGGTGGTGCGATATGGAATTAATTTTGATGCGGAGAGAAGCGAGGAAGAAGAAGTAGGCAGCGGTAGGTTGCCGGTAAGAGAAGAGGGGAGGGGGGATGATCAGATTAGGGTCCCGTGAGGAAGAAAAGGATGTGATACCATGTATAATGATATAATTGATATAAAGTACTCATTAGGGTTTCCATTCATTGATAAACATATATATATATATATGGGTTACAAAGGTATTGGGCCTTATTGGGCTTTGGGCCACTAAACATTAGGAGACTTATGTAATCTATCAGAATCAATTTAAATTTGTAATCGTAAAATCTCTATCATTATCAATTATTGAAGGAGTTGTACCAACTTAATTTGTTACCAATTAAGTTGGTTGATATATATTATATTGATAATGATAATTTACCAACTTTCGAGTGTCGAGAAAAAAACATACAAATACAATATAACTTAATTAATACATATAAGTTATTATCTCTGAACCGACAATATTTAAGTACGAGACTATGAAGATGAGGGTGTGGAGGAAGGATCGGACTTACCTTCTACGAAACATGCATGCAACTATGCATGCAAGTGGCACTGTGGCACCACCACTCGCTTGTCTCCAAACCTCTATTATTTTTTCCCCTCTAAGCCAATGTCAATTTGATAGGGCCCTCTAAGGGCAATTTGATCCCCTAATGAGACACGATAAATCCCACGAGGTTTTTTGTTCTTTCCTTTTTTATAGAAAGAAAGGTTTTAGGTGGTGTAAGTTCCGATTAACCCACCTCCTAATAGCGTTCTTATAAACGGGAGTTGAGAGTTCAGACTTCAGAGTGGGAAAAGGGGGAGTCGTGGGTTGAGGTTGTGTTGAACTTTGATCACTCTATCAGCAACCTACTAATTGAATTTATAAAAGATGTGCATGCATGTGTACAGGAAAGGATCATAAAACATCAAACCTGTCATTGATAACCATTTCAATTTCCTAGGGACATTTCATGACATTACTGAGTTGATAACAGTGCGAGGACAAGCCGGAGACGATGATCCATATATTCAGGGACTGCCCACTCTTCTCGGATATTTGGAGATGTTTATTGAATATAAATTTAAACCCTGATTTCTTTGATTTGTCATGTGCAGAATGGTTAAGGACGAACATCATGTCGAACCGGATCACTACGGATGGAGTGCAATGGATCAGTGTCTTTGCTAACGCTCTATGGTGGGCGTGGAGGTGGCGGAATGAGCGCGTTTTCAACAACGGAGGAGAGAGACCCAACAAAGCAAGTTTCATAGTTGACAACACCAAGGACTACAGCATCGCTTGGAAGCTAAGGTCGGGCGTTTCTCCGGGACCCGCTAAACAGAAGATCAATATTGCTTGGAAGAAGCCGGGTCCAGGTTGGATCAAAGCTAATGCTGATGGGGAGGTGAGCAAGGAAGGGGTTGCTGCAGCTGATGGTGTCCTCAGGACGGAGGATGGAGCTTGGGTGGGAGGATTTGGGCATCGCATTGGCTCATGCCCGACTGTTATGGCGGAACTCTGGGGGGTTATTTGGTTGCTTTTGGCTAGCCCGAAAGCTTGGTTTTCGACAAATTGAGGTGGAAACGGACAACCATCTGGCATATTCAATGGTGGTTAATGGCGTTGCAGATCATCATCCGTCTGTGAGCCTGGTGAAGCATTGCCATGGCTTTTTGAAAAGGGACTGGACAATCCAATTCCGACATGTCTTTATAAGGGGAAGTGAACATGGTTGCCGACTCCCTCGCCAAACTTAGTCTTTCATTAGTGCAAGGGTTCCACGAATTGTTAGAACCACCGGATGGAACTAAGGTGCTCCTCGAGAGCGATTGTATGGGGAAGGCTACTTCCCGGTTGGTCGTTGTGTAGCCATTTTGTACTCTTGATCCAGGAAGGTTTCTCCTTCTCGTTTTGTTTACCAAAAAAAAGGTAATTGAATTTATAAAAGATGTGCATGTGTGCAGGAAAGGATCATGAAACATCAAAGCAGACATTTGGCGTCATTGATAACCAACTCAATTTCCTAGGGACATTTCCTGACATCTCTGACTGAGTTGATAACTGTGAGACTATTATCTTCAACTTTTATCTTAGGGATCCCCACTTCCCCATGCAACTTGACAAAGATTTCTATTATTATTTGGTTGTCTATAATTTGTACATTCTAATCCTTCTCATAATTTTATAAACATTTTTTAAATCTTCTCAATAAAATCTTACATTTTGTGAAGGTGTGTTCTGCGTATTCATGCATCCATTTGATTGCAAAACATACATGTAACATACATATAATGAACATACATATGCATTTGGAATAAAATTAATCACCCTCAGGCCTCATCCTCATCTGATCATGGATTTGCGCCTCCCCATCTATATGATCACCCTCATCCTTGTAAGTACCTACCCCCTGTATTTATAATTATATCACTGCCCCGCACGAAACCGCCCAGGTTTCCTTATATATTCACGTTAATTATTTCGCTGTGTGTAGGTCGGAGTTACTTATAATATTCCGGTATCGGTGTCGTCCTCGCCAGCAACACCACAAGTCATGTATTGGAAGAAGGTTTTCCCTAACACTCCTATGCCGACTGCTATTAAGAGCTCCTTGCAGGCGGTTGGTAAGTATGCATATATATATGTTGTTTTTATTATTATTATATATATATATATAAAATAGATACTCCGCATTCTTTCTTTTTTTGGACAGTACTCAAGTTGAATTAGATTTACTTCATTCTTTTTTTCAAAAATAATAATTTATCCACTATTCATATTTTTCACGTTGAGACAAATCAGTCAATATACTCCCTCCAACCTAAAATATACGTAGTAAGATTTTTTTAAAAAAATTTTACAATAAAAAATATTTTTATTTAATATTTTTAAAATTTAACTTAATTTGTATATAATTTTTAGCTCCTTTAAACCCTCATTGAAAAGTTAAATATCTTACCTTGTTGTGAGTTTTATAAACTCTTCTCGTATTGAACAATCAATTAATATACAGACCACGTGACACCTTCTCTTTTAATATAAATATATTAATTAATTAAATATCTTTTCATTATAATTATTGAAGTAGAAGAAAATAAAAGAACATAAAACTCGAGTTGAAACCTATAAGGAGTCGTTTAGCATTGAAATTTAGATATATTGAAATTTAGATATATCAAATATTAGATATCGATCAACCCCCGATATCTGATATCTTATATCCAGTATTTGAATGGGTATATGTAGATATCGACATCACTTAATATCTAGATATCAGATTTGACCCTAGTTGCTATACTGATTTCGATGTAGATATCACTTAATTGATATCAATATCTTGATACCAATACTGATATCTTGACATCGAGATATGAACCGATATGAATGTCTTGATATCTAGATATCAGTTTTTCATTTTAGTCATGCCTTTCAGGTAAGAAGGATCCATTTGTAGCTTCGTTGTGGGACGCTGTTTATAATCAGGGTGCTTCTCAAGAGGAGGTCGTTGCTTATGCGAACAAGTATGGAGACACATACATGTTGGAAACCCAGATGATCCCCGGTAGACTCTTACAAGTTCGACTAAGCACTCACGCCGAAAACAAGGCCCCCTTCTTACCTCTAAAAGACAGGGAGTCGATCCCTTTCTCTTCTGACAAATTACCCCAAATCCTCAACACATTCTCCATACAGCCAGGATCTGCAGAGGCCGCGGCTATCAAAGTGACGATCAACAACTGTGAGAGAAAACAGGAGGGAGAGGACATGTTCTGCGCCAACTCTTTAGAAGGTATGGTCTCCTTTGTGAAGTCTAAGCTCGGGGATGGTGTGAGCTCGGCTTCATCGACTTCTGTCAATAGGGATGGGAAGATCAAGTACCAAATCACAGGGGTGAAGAAGCTGGTGGATTATGGTTCGCCCGCGGTGTTCTGCCACAAAGAGCAATACCCTTACACGATTTTCAGCTGCCACCAGGTGGACATGACAGTCGCATATCTAGTGTCCTTGGTCGGGGATGGGATTCGTGTCGAGGCTGCTGCAGTGTGTCACAAGGACACGTCGTGGTGGAGCCCGAAGCACGTCAGCTTCCAGCTGCTGAAAGCTAAGCCGGGCAAGACCCCCCCAGTTTGCCATTTCCTTGATGACCTCGCCGTCGTTTGGACTAAGAAGTGATCTCAATCGAGTCCAAAAGGTTATGACCGCTTGCAGCAGGTATAAGAATACGAGATCCATTACAAGTGAATCAAAGGAATGCTAGCTATAAGTTAAGCTAGCATTTGGTGTGAAAATAGTCTCCATTTTGTGTCCTGTACTCTTTTTTGTTCTTTGTTTTAATGTCATGTATTCATGTGTATTGTGATGGAAGCTACTTTGCTTCAATTTAAATGTATCTTTTTTTTTTTAGTAAATGATTTCAGTGTATCTAAATTGTGATGTGGTTTGAATCGTGAAATATACATGCATGTTTTGGTCTATAAAGGGAAAACATACATAGGGCAATAAATTGATTACACCACGAGGGGATTTGAACTTGTGAACTTAATTTTCAAGTCATAAAGAGGACCAGAAGAAATTAAGCATAATTAAGTTGTAGATTTTGTGGTGACATTTAGAACAAGAGCTTCTATAAGTATGTTGTTATAACGAGAACGATAATAGCGAAGAAAGACACAGAGATTTACGTGGTTCAGCAACAGTGTGTTGCCTACGTCCACGGGCAGAGAACCAGATTTCTTATTAGAGGAACCAGATTTACGTGGTCCGGGGGGCGGAGCCCCCCGGACCCCCCGATGCGTCGCCGGTCAACAGTCGTTCAAGGCACATTAACAAATCGCCACCTTGATTTGAATCCTCTCATAAACAGATGCACCTATGACAAAGTGCCCAGACGTTCTCTGCCTCAGATTGGTCCTTGAAGAAGGACCCAAACTGCCCCTTAGGGCAACTCAAGAGCTGGTGATATTAAGCAAGTCCAAATAATGTTGGAACTGGCTTAGTGAACATATCAGCGGGATTATCAGCAGTTCCCACCTTCTTCACCCTGATTCTCTTCTCATTCCTCAGAAAATGGTACCTGACATCAATGTGCTTCGTCTTCTCATGATGAACTTGATCCTTGGTTAAGCATATTGCACTCAAGCTGTCGCAATACACTAAAGCCTGATCCTGATGTAGGCCTAGATCATTGACCAAGCCTTTCAGCCAGATTCCCTCCTTAGCAGCTTCTGTCAACGCCATGTACTCTGCCTCTGTGGTAGACAAAGTGACTGTAGGTTGTAGAGTTGCTTTCCAACTCACCACAGAACTCCCAAGAGTGAAAACATAGCCAGTCATCGATCTCCTACTGTCCACATCGCCGGCATAATCAGAGTCTGAAAACCCAGCAACCAAGCACTCTGTATCATTCCCATAGCACAAACCAACATCCGTAGTGCCTCTGAGATACCTGAAGATCCTCTTCACAGCTTGCCAGTGTTCCTTCCCAGGCTGAACCATAAAGCGGCTTACCACACTAACAACAAATGCTAGATCTGGTCGAGTGCAGACCATAGCATACATCAGACTCCCCACTGCGCTGGCATAAGGGACCTTAGACATGTACTCCTTCTCATCCTCGGTCTGAAGTGTGTACATTTCCAGCTTGCTGTTAGACGCCATTGGAGTATCTATAGACTTAGCCGAAGACATTCCAAACCTGCTCAATATCTTCTTGATGTACCCTTCTTGAGATAAGAAGAGTTTTCTCTGCTTCCTGTCTCTATAGATCTCTACTCCCAGAATCTTTCGAGCAGCACCCAGATCTTTCATATCAAACTCTGCACTGAGACAATCCTTCAGCTTCTGGATATCTGACTTGTTCTGAGCAGCAATCAACATATCATCCACGTACAATACTAGGTAAATACGCGAACCATCATCCAGACTGTTGTGGTAAACACAACAATCATATGAACTCCTGTTGTATCCCAGCTGCACCATATAGCTATCAAATCGCTTGTACCACTGCCTTGGTGACTGTTTCAGCCCATACAAAGACTTCTTCAGTCTGCAAACATGGTTCTCTTTTCCAGGAACCTGAAAACCATCCGGCTGAGACATGTATATTTCCTCCTCCAACTCTCCATGTAGGAAAGCTGTCTTCACATCTAGTTGCTCAAGCTCCAAATCCTGATGTGCAACCATTGCTAGTAGCACCCTGATAGAAGTATGTCTGACCACTGGTGAGAAAATCTCATTGTAGTCTACTCCCTCTCGCTGATTGAAACCTCTTGCAACTACTCGTGCTTTGTACTTAATACCGTCAGCAGCTGATAGTCCTTCCTTCTTCCTGAAGACCCATTTGCAAGTAATCACCTTCCTATCAGCAGGCAATTTGACAAGCTCCCAAGTCTGATTCTTCTGAAGAGACTCCATCTCTTCTCCCATTGCTGCAAGCCACTGTGCTGACTCATATCCAGAAATAGCAGCCTTGTAGGTGGACGGAGCATCATCCTCCACCTCCTCGGCCACCTGCAAGGCATATCCCACCAACTCATCAGACTTATATCTCGCAGGAGGTCTGATGACAGCCCTTCTTGGCCGATCTAGAGCAATACTGCGATGTGTCGCTCCACCTGCTCCTGTGTCTAGTGGTATAGCCTCTGTCTCAGCAGTGTCCGACTCAATAGTACCTGATTGGTTTGTGACCAAATCAGGTACCTGACTCTCAGATGGAGTGAAGTCCAACTCCACCTCCTCAGCAACAACCTGTTTCTCAACTGCATCACTGGTCTTCTTCCTAGAATTCAGCAAAGAACTCTCATCAAAGACTACACTTCTGCTAAGTATAATCTTGCTGTCAGACCAGATCATGTACCCTTTCACACCAGTACCATAGCCCATGAAGACTCCCTTCTTAGCTCTTGGCTCTAGCTTACCCTCGTCAACATGATAATAAGCAATGCACCCAAAAACCCTCAGATTAGAGTAATCAGCAGCCTTTCCAGTCCACACCTCATAAGGTGTTTTGCAGTCGATACCTGTGTGTGGGCTCCGATTCACGAGATAGCAAGCCGTTGAAACTGCTTCTGCCCAGAATCGCCTTTCAAGGCCTGAATTGGAAAGCATGCACCTTGCTTTCGCCAGAAGAGTCTGATTCATTCGTTCTGCTACACCATTCTGCTGTGGTGTGTATCTGACTGTATGATGCCGAGCAATGCCCTCATCTCTGCAGAACCCATCAAACTCAGATGAACAGAATTCCAGACCATTATCAGTTCGCAGCCTCTTGACCTTCTTTCCAGTCTGATTCTCTACTAGAGTCTTCCACTCCCTGAACTTACTGAATGCCTCACCTTTATGCCTCATCATGAATACCCAAGTCATCCTAGAGTAATCATCAATCAGAGACAAAAAATACCTGTGACCGCCCAAGGACTGAACACGTGAAGGACCCCAACAATCTGAATGGATGTAATCCAGCGTGCCCTTTGTCTGATGAACTGCTTTAGGAAATTTGCTGCGATGTAATTTCCCAAACACACAATGTTCACAAAACTCAAGGCTGTGGGCCTTATGGCTTCCCAGAAGATCTGCTTTCGAGAGAATTTGCATCCCCCTTTCACTCATATGAGCCAACCTCATATGCCAAAGTCTAGTCAGATCAGCTTCCTGAACCCCAGCAGAAACAGCCGCTGCAGCACCTGTAACTGAGGAACCTTGTAGGGTGTACAAAGTTCCCTTTCCCCGCTTGACTCCCTGCAGAACCACATCAGAACCTCTGAACACACGCAACTTTCCCCCATAACCTGTGTACCTGAGCCCCTTGTCGTCTAACACTGTTAGGGATATCAGATTCTTCGTCATGGATGGCACGTGCTTGACATCCTCCAATGTGCGAAATTTCCCATCATCCGTCCGAAACCTAACTGAGCCAGTCCCAACAACCTTGCAAAGAGCATCATTCCCCATGGATACATTGCCCCCATCAGCACGGCTATATGTTGCAAACAACTCCCTTTTAGGACATATATGATAGGACGCCCCACAGTCAAGATACCACACATCAGCCCTGTGTGTGTGATCATCAGCTAACAGAACAATATCCTCCTCAAAAGTATTGCCACGATCAGCTACTGCTGCAGACCCAGATTTCTCTTCCTCTTGCTTCTTCTTTTTCGGACAGTCATTCTTCCAATGACCTTTCTCCTTGCAGTAGTTACAAACATCGTTTGGTTTAGGGCCTGATTTGCGATCTTGCCGATGCTTCTTCTTATTGCCCTTTCTACCATCAGATTTGCCTTCGTTTGCCACAAGCCCGGAAGCCTGATTGTCTGTAACTGACGCGGTTGCCTTCAGACGCAACTCTCTGCTGTGAAGCGACGATCTAACCTCTTCCAACGTGATAGTATCCTTTCCAACGACGAACGAATGAACGAAGTTCTCGTATGTGGGGGGTAGGGATACCAGCAGAATTAGGGCAGCATCTTCGTCCTCCACCTTAACATCAATATTACGCAATTCAAGTAATAAAGTGTTAAGTTGATCAAGGTGATCTCTGAGTTGTGTACCTTCCTGCATACGCAACCCGAACAACCGTTGTTTCAGAAGCAACTTGTTCGTCAGAGACTTTGTCATGTACAAAGACTCCAACTTTAGCCACAACTTGCTTGCGGTTTCCTGATCAGCAACTTCTGTTATGACATCGTCTGCGAGACACAACATAATCGTCGAATGAGCCTTCTCCTCCAGAAGGCCGTACTCAGCGGTGGTTGTATCTGCCCCCTTCTTGTCGGCGGCCAACGGTGTCCATAAGCCTTGCTGTTTCAGCAAAGCCCGCATCTTGATCTGCCACAGACTGAAAGAATTTCTTCCAGTAAACTTGTCGATCTTCAACACAAAACCAGACATCATTCTCGGCGGAATTCAACGACCAAAGCTCTGATACCAGTTTGTTATAACGAGAACGATAATAGCGAAGAAAGACACAGAGATTTACGTGGTTCAGCAACGGTGTGTTGCCTACGTCCACGGGCAGAGAACCAGATTTCTTATTAGAGGAAGCGAAAACATATTAGGTTACAGGGGTTGGCGTTCCATGAGTATATGAAGAGACTCATGGAACCCTAAACAGAAAATGGGCTGAAAGCCCAAAATAGACAGACGATAGGCCCGTTTACAATAAACATTGCATACCGTAACGCCGGGGGGCGGAGCCCCCCCGACCCCCCGATGCGTCGCTGGTCAAGAGTCGTTCAAGGCACATTAACATATGTTGTGGTTGGTTCTGATGAACACAACTCTTGCGATGTACATAAGTATTATCGAGCACGCATAAATTATTTGTCTGTTTAATTATTCATCTGTTTTCACATGATTATTCATCTATAATTATGTAATTATTTGTCTATAAAAATAGTGTAAAAAATGTAAATTTTATTCTAAAAAATAATTGTCCAATTCCACCAAATAATTCGATGGGATTACCTCTCAAAGAGTTGTCGTCAACAACTCCGGTTCAGAATAACTCGATTTGCAAAAAGAGACCAAGGATTGAACACTCCTCATCAAGATTTTTTGTAGACGTACTCGATTTCATGGGAAGAGTTGGAGCAAGAATTTGCTAAGTTTAGGGTGATCGTGATCTAGTACATGAAAATTCTATGTCCAAGAGGGGATTATCATTCCATTATTCATTTCCAGACTAAGAGCAAGTCCAACAACATCTCTAAAATAGAAAAAAGTGGAAGTTTTAGAGGAAAAAAAACATTTTTTCACCCCAACAGCTTTTGTAAACCCATTTATAAATAGAGAAATGAGAGGAGAGATGAAAAAAATCTCTAATTCTGGCACCCCTATTCTACATTAACCATCTCTTCTATCATTTTTTAACCATCAATTATTGTTACAATGGAAGAGAGGAGTTTGAAACACTGGAAATTGGAAATGTATTTTGGGAGAGGCAAAAATTGATTCATGGAATGAATGGATACAAGTATTTATAGTGCAAGTGAGAGGGATCGAGAAGGAGGTGGTGGACTGTTGGCATCTTGTGGAGTATTAGAACTGTCATCGTGTGAAGTGTTTGAAGGTAAGAAAATGTGATCAGGGTAGTTAAGGCCAAGGGTAGGTAGGGTATGTGAATCAATAGATGAGGCAATGTAGTGAAAAAGGTAATGTTTTTCATTAAATGTAATATCTCTGGAGTGAAAAACCTTTTTGGTTTGAAGATCCAAGGCTACATATGCTTTCTTTCCAAAAGAGTAACCTAGAAATACACATGGAGATGCTCTGGGTTGGAATTTATCTCGGCCCCTTTTAAGAGTACTGGCAAAAGCAAGGCAAATGAAAGCCTTAAGGAAACTATAATCTGGTGAGTGTTTGAACATGAATTCAAATGGAGATGTGTTTGATAGAGAAAGGAGGGGAGTCCTGTTGACGAGGTAGGTGGCTATGAGAACACAGTGACCCTAATATTTGGAAGGAAGGTTGGACTGAAAAGACAAAGCACGAGCCACCTCAAGCAAGTGTTTGTGCTTGCGTTCAACAATGCCGTTTTGCCGAGGAGAATCAACACAAGAAGTTTGGTGAATGATGCCATTATCAGAGTAAAACTGTCTAGCAGAAACATCATCAAACTCAGGGGCATTATCAGACTGAATGGTCTTAATATGAGCATGAAAATGAGTAAACACAAAGGTATGAAAGGATTTGATGACAGCTAAAACATTGCGTTTATTTAACATTAAGAAAACCCAAGTACATCTTGAGAAATCATAAGCAATGGTAAAGAAAAACCGAAAACCATTATATGTGGCGGTCTTGTAGGGACCTCATAATGCATATTTTAGATAGGCATTATAGATAGTTTTAGTTTAGTTTAGGTTGCATTTCTTGCTTGCTTTATTGTTAATTTGCATCTTGTGTTTATTTTAGAAAAGTTCGGATTCTGCGCAATTTTGTGTTTATCTCGCAGATCGAATCAGAACACACTTGGGGAGATGCAATGTCTCGAAGAGGAACACAAGATGAATGGAAAGGAACAAGGAAGAAAGAAGCAAGGCAAGACGAGAAGAAAAGCCCGCAGAAAGGAGCCAAGACCACGGCAAAGCTACCTGCGGCGGGCGCCGCAGCTAGTGCCGCGGCCGCCGCAGTGCCCGCCGCAGCGGGTAGCTGACAAGGCAGTTGCGGCGGGCGCCGCAGCCCTTGCGGCGGCCGCCGCACGTACGGACAGCGCGGATCCGCTTTTTGGAAAACCCTAGTTTTTGACTATGTGTTTGGAGGCCGACTTTGGGATGTTTTAATTAGGCTTTTTATGTTATTTTTCTTCATCATTCTTAGGATTCATTCTATTCTTCCATTCATTAGACTCTTTAGAGAATTTGAGCAATGTCTTCCATGAGGAACTAAACTCATCTATTCTGCCTGCAATTTGAAGCTTTATTCGGATTGATTGTGAGTTTCTAATTCTCGCTCCTAGTTTCCTATTTGTGAATGCTTCAACTTCTTTGTGCTTGATTGATTATTGTTTTGTTCTATCTTGACTGATCAACTTGGTAGAATCAATTCAATCGCTAAGGTTTTGTAGATTCCTGGTTGTGAACCTTAACCTAAGTGGCAAACTTATTCCTTTAGGGCTGGTTGAACTAATTGAATAAGTAGGAAGTTGAATGTGTTGTTAAATCCTTTTTTTAGGGACTGCAAATACCTTGGCTAATCTCTGAACTTAAAGCTATCAATTGGGTTAAATCCTTCTTTAGGGACTGTTCGATTGATAAGGGTTGCTAGGACTGGTTGGACTAGTAACTATATTAGGTCGGGACAAGGGCATTCATAGGAAACATAATAGGACGAGAAGAAGTTACAGTGATCGCTTCAATCCGATAAAGTGGAAAATTGTAGGTGGAATTGCTTTCCCTAAATTGTCTAAAACCAATTCCTTTACTTTGCTTTGTTTAATCCGCTTTAATAAAAGGCGGACCTTTCACATTAAAAACCCCCCTCTTTGGCTACTTTAATCAGCATAGAAATCACGCTTGAGTTTATAAATTTCCCTGTGGGATCGACCTCTTACTTATTACTATACTAGTTTTAGGTTTGAGTTTTCTTTGGCGGAATCAACGGCAGGTTTCCCCTCCGTCAAATTTGGCGCCGTTGCCGGGGACTTTTTATTAAATTCTTGTGTGTTTTTAGTGTTGATTTTGGTGTGGACCGTCCTATAGGGTCCATACCTTTGCTACTAATTCTTCTCTATTGAAAGCATTGCAGAGATGGCGAACCTCACTCTAAAGGAGCTTTCTGCTCATGATCCGGCACAGCAACCCCTGGCAATCCAATTCCCTGCGCTAGCAGAAGGAGTCAACTTCGAGCTTAAGTCAGGGGTAGTTCATCTTCTACCCAAATTCCATGGGTTGAGTGGGGAGGATCCCCACAAGCATCTGTCTGAATTCCATAGGGTGGTTGTTGGGATGAAACCAGCAAATGTAACTGAAGAACAGATCAAGCTGAGAGCATTTCCTTTCACTCTGAAGGATGATGCAAACGAATGGTTCTTCTATCTACCACCCGACTCTATTGCTACTTGGGCCGAGATGAAAAGAGTCTTCCTAGAGATGTACTTCCCTGCAACAAAGCTAAATGCTTTGAAAAGGTCTATCAGCAGCATTGAGCAGTACGCGACAGAGTCCATTCATGAGTATTTTGAGCGTTTCAAGAAACTCTGCGCTAGCTGCCCCTCCCATGGGTACGCTCAAAAGGATCTGGTCCTCTTTCTATTTAATGGGTTGACTGATATAGAGCGAAAAACAGTGAATTCTGCTTGTGGAGGTAACATGCTGAACAAGACGCCTTCCGCAGCATGGGAGGTGTTTAAGGAGCTATCTGAGGGCTCCAGACAGTTCAACAAGGGCCCTCGCGCTGGGGGTGTACTCGCTGTTGATGCTAATGTGGCTGCACTTCAGACTGATATGGCAGAGGTTAAGGAGATGATGAAACGAATGGTTATTGATAGGACTCCTCAACAACTGAAGGCATGTGGTCTCTGCAGTCAATACACTCATCCCATGGACATGTGCCCGCTCATACAAGATTCTAATGTTGAATTGAATGCCATTGGGAACTTCGCTCAACAAAGGCCTATGCAAGGCAATTATGGAAATCCTGGGTATTTCAACAACAACAACTACAATAGGGGCTATCAGCAAGGCTATGGGAACTATCAAGCCTCTTTCAATCAGCAAGGGGGGCAACAGGAAAGGCATCAGCAACAATTTGAACCTCGACAGGGAGGTCAGCAACAATCGAATGGGGATAATGAGGATCCACTGCAGAAACTGTCACGACTGGTCATGAGGAATGATAAACAAAAGTCAGAGCGGATGGCGACTCTAGAGAAGCAACAATCAGATCGGATGACGAATATTGAGAATCAAATGAGTCAGCTCATTCAGGTCTTAAGTGCGAAGATGGCAAACGATGCAAGTAAGCTTCCATCACAGACGGTTGAGAACCCGACAAGGGAGAATGTCAGTGCAATAACACTTAGGAGTGGCAAGGAACTGATTGCCACAACTCAAGAAGACGATGAGGAGATGGTAGATGAGGAGATCGAGATAATTGAAGGCAAAGACGGCCAAACAGTGGTGCGGCGCCCGCGGCATCCTTTGCGGCGCCCGCCGCAGCACCTTGCGGTGCCCGCCGCCAGAGACGGTTTCCACGCGGCGCCCGCCGCAGATTTTGCCCAGGGGGGGAGCGGCGCCCGCGGCTCTCATGTGGCGCCCGCCGCAACTACCTCCGTCGGCGAATCTTCTCCTGGTGAGTCTTCTTCCTTACCTCTTTCCTCCTCTCTTCCTCTTTCTCCTCTTCCTCTTTCTTCTTCTTCTTCCTCTTCTCCCTTACCTATGGAGATTCCAAAGCCCGTCCCGCCTTTTCCGGAAGCCTTGAAAGATACACGAACATATGAGAATGACAAGGAGATCTACGAGACATTCGGCAAGTGTGCGGTAAACATTCCTTTACTTAGCTTGATTAAGAGCATTCCTAGATATGCTAAATTTTTGAAGGAATTGTGCACCATCAAGAGGAAGCAGAGACTGAAAAAGAAGGAAAAGGTAAGCTTGAATGAAAATGTTTCTGCTATGTTGCAAAGGAAATTGCCTGAAAAATGCGGAGATCCAGGTATGTTTACGATTCCATGTGCGATTGGGAATACTAGATTCAAACAAGCCATGTTAGATCTAGGAGCCTCAATTAATGTTATTTCTTATAACATGTATTTGTCTTTGGGTTTGGGTCCTCTGACTGAGACTGGGGTTACAGTGCAGCTTGCTGATCGTTCACAAATCAGGCCAAGAGGCGTTGTTGAAGATGTTTTAGTTATGGTGGATGATTTGTTTTTTCCTGTGGATCTCTTTGTTTTAGATATGGGGCAGGGAACCCCTGAAACACCCATTATACTGGGAAGGCCATTCCTGAAAACTGCAAAGACGAAAATTGATTGTTGTGAGGGCCTATTGACTATGGAGTTTGTTGGAAGAAAGATAGAATTCTCTCTCTTTAATCACGCTAAGCTTTCTCCTGAAACTTCGTTAGATATGCCTATTGCTGAAAATACTGATCATAACAATAATTTTCGTGATTTGTTAGAGACAACTAAGGAACATAGTTTATGGAAATTTGAACCTCCTAACAAATTGCAATCTTATGTGATTCCAGGACAACCCCCAGGCATAGCCCATGGAGAGGAGCTAAGAGAAATGGCTGAACGCTGGAACAGGAAGCTACACCTTTCAAGGGTGCCTGCATTTGTCAATGAAATGACCGGTGTTGGTGACCCTGGTGGAGGAACATAGGCCGATCAAGGGCCATCACGTCGAGCCAACGACTTGAAACAAAGGCGCTTCTCGGGAGGCAACCCGAGGTACATTTTTCAGATTTATTTTCTTTTTCTTTTCCTTCACCCTGAGTATATGAGTTTCACTTTTGTTGTCTTTAATGTTTCATTGAGGGCAATGAAAACTTCAAGTGTGGGGGAGAGGAGTTTTATTTACATAGTGCATCGAATTAGAGCATATTTCATTTTCTGCACCATGTTTAAGTTTAATTAAGTTGTTGTTTAGTCTTTATTTAGTTTAATTTTCGGAATTTAAAAAAAGAAAAAAAAAAAAAATTTATTTCGAAAATATTAGAAATAGAGCATGCATTGCATATATATGTGTTATTCAAATACCCATCTTGCTTAGTTGTCCTCTATTTTTAAATTTCAAGCATGAATCATAAAAATCCCATGGAGTTCTGGATGTTTTGATTATTATTGCTAAATGATTTTTGTGGAGCATGAGCTAGCAATTATAATTGAGCATGTATGATTGAGCTAAAGTGTGATTGAAGTCCTAAAACATGACCCTGTGAGGATGTTTTGGCCTTATTTGAATTCTTTTACTCAATTGTGTGAATTACTCGCCTAGTGTTGCTACCTCTTGGCGTTGACTGCAGTATCTATTTTTAAAGGCCGATGCACATGTTTTATTGCTTGCGGAGTTTATGTTTATATTTTGAGTCTTTTTGTTCAATTTTATGCATATCTAGTAAATAAGGTGGCAATGGTTGATGCACTGAGTAACCGGGTCTACGCATGACACCCATGGGTATGATTCGCGCAAAAAGGTGTTGAAAATTAACCACTAGGAAAGAAAGCTTGATCATTGAGTAACCAGGTTCATTCATGACACCCATGTTTGCAACTTGCGTCAAAAGGTGTTCAAGTGGACTTCATATTCATGTTCATATTCATAGTTGAGGTGTTGATAGACCGGGGCCATTCATGACACCCATGTTTGCGCTTCGCGTAAGGAAACACCAAGACAAGAAAAAGAAAAAAAAAGAAAATAAAGAAAACCAAGAAAAAGGAAGAAAAAGAAAGTGTGCATTTTATTTCCTTTAATTGTGTCCCGCAAGTAATGACATTTCGGTAGAGAATTGGTGATATGGTGGTCAATGTCTATGAGCTTAGTGCATTATTGGTTTGAGTTGAGAGTTATACCTAAAAGCCTAAACACATGAGTGAGACACATAATTCTGGTGAGGTTGGATGATGTCTACTTCTAAGCTTTGATCACCTGAATACATGCTATGACGTTTGTTTGCTTGATTTATGGTTCTACCTGCTATGATGTTGCTTTTGGTAATGTTGAAACTTGAAGGGATTTCCTGTGGGATACATTGATTCATGTTCATCCTATCATTGCTTGAGGACAAGCAAAGGTTAAGTGTGGGGGATTTGATAATGCATATTTTAGATAGGCATTATAGATAGTTTTAGTTTAGTTTAGGTTGCATTTCTTGCTTGCTTTATTGTTAATTTGCATCTTGTGTTTATTTTAGAAAAGTTCGGATTCTGCGCAATTTTGTGTTTATCTCGCAGATCGAATCAGAACACACTTGGGGAGATGCAATGTCTCGAAGAGGAACACAAGATGAATGGAAAGGAACAAGGAAGAAAGAAGCAAGGCAAGACGAGAAGAAAAGCCCGCAGAAAGGAGCCAAGACCACGGCAAAGCTACCTGCGGCGGGCGCCGCAGCTAGTGCCGCGGCCGCCGCAGTGCCCGCCGCAGCGGGTAGCTGACAAGGCAGTTGCGGCGGGCGCCGCAGCCCTTGCGGCGGCCGCCGCACGTACGGACAGCGCGGATCCGCTTTTTGGAAAACCCTAGTTTTTGACTATGTGTTTGGAGGCCGACTTTGGGATGTTTTAATTAGGCTTTTTATGTTATTTTTCTTCATCATTCTTAGGATTCATTCTATTCTTCCATTCATTAGACTCTTTAGAGAATTTGAGCAATGTCTTCCATGAGGAACTAAACTCATCTATTCTGCCTGCAATTTGAAGCTTTATTCGGATTGATTGTGAGTTTCTAATTCTCGCTCCTAGTTTCCTATTTGTGAATGCTTCAACTTCTTTGTGCTTGATTGATTATTGTTTTGTTCTATCTTGACTGATCAACTTGGTAGAATCAATTCAATCGCTAAGGTTTTGTAGATTCCTGGTTGTGAACCTTAACCTAAGTGGCAAACTTATTCCTTTAGGGCTGGTTGAACTAATTGAATAAGTAGGAAGTTGAATGTGTTGTTAAATCCTTTTTTTAGGGACTGCAAATACCTTGGCTAATCTCTGAACTTAAAGCTATCAATTGGGTTAAATCCTTCTTTAGGGACTGTTCGATTGATAAGGGTTGCTAGGACTGGTTGGACTAGTAACTATATTAGGTCGGGACAAGGGCATTCATAGGAAACATAATAGGACGAGAAGAAGTTACAGTGATCGCTTCAATCCGATAAAGTGGAAAATTGTAGGTGGAATTGCTTTCCCTAAATTGTCTAAAACCAATTCCTTTACTTTGCTTTGTTTAATCCGCTTTGATAAAAGGCGGACCTTTCACATTAAAAACCCCCCTCTTTGGCTACTTTAATCAGCATAGAAATCACGCTTGAGTTTATAAATTTCCCTGTGGGATCGACCTCTTACTTATTACTATACTAGTTTTAGGTTTGAGTTTTCTTTGGCGGAATCAACGGCAGGTTTCCCCTCCGTCAGGACCCCAAGTATCAATATGAATGACATCAAAGGGAGCAACAACTCTAGTTTGAGAAGTAAAGAAAAGCCTTACAAATGTGAGAAGACTTAGACAAAGTACTGAGAAAAGAAATGTGTCTAAGCTGGTCATAAGCAACATGACCAAGCCTGTAATGCCAGAGATCAAGACTTTTGTCAAAACTGCCAGCAGAAGCTGCAACAACAAGAGAATCATCAGCTGCATGAGATTCCTTGAAGTTGTGCAACACATACAAGCCCATATCCTCCTTACCAATTAAAGTTTGCTTCTTCGTCAAAGGGTCCTGGATATAGCAAGCATCAGCAGTAGAGCTGGCAAGTCGGTCGTTCGGGTCAGGCTTGCTCGGGTCGGGTCAATTCGGGTAAAATTTATGGTCGGGTATTAGTCGGGTCGGACATTGGTCGGGTCGGGTTCGGGTCAGGTTCGGTCCTAATGAATTTTAGATTGGTCGGGTTTCGGTTTAAGTTAGGTCACATTCGGGTTCGGGTCAAAGCGGGTTGGTCTCGTTCGGGTTTCGGGTCAAGAGGCGGGTCGGTCTCATTTGAGTTTCGAATCAAAGTGGGTATAGCGGTATAGTTGGTTTGTGTTTTAGGTCGAATCATATTCAACCCGTTTGGAATTTGGATAATTAGGTTGATTTTGACTCGGTTGAATACTTAAATATGTAATTGACTTAAAATAAATGTTTTTAACTCGGTTGAATACTTAAATATGTAATTTACTTAAAATAAATGATTTTGACTCGGTTGAATGCTTGAATATGTAGTTTTGACTCGGTTGAATACACTCATTGTTATTGACCCATCGATTGTCGTCCGATTTTCAAAAAAGTCATAATCGGAAATTCAATATTCGGCAACATCATCCTTTTTTAAACATTTAAAGCAATTGATCGGTGCTATAATTAAATCAAATTAATTGTACATTTAGGTTTTAACCTTATTTTAACTAGCAAGTTGCAAATTGACTTATTTGTGGTTTGACTATATCATTGGCCCATATCATTTTCAATGCTCATTTCATTTTTAGCTTTTGGCCCATTAGTTTTTTTCCATTATTATTATTAGTTTTTAACAAATCTAGATATAAATAATTAATTCTATCAAAATATAATAATATAGATAAAAATAAAATAACAACTACAAAATTATTGATTTGGATATAAATAATTCTTTCCGCAAAAAAAAAAGAATTATTATACTTATATTTATAAAAAGAAGTCCATTTATAAAAACCGAAAACTACTAGAATTAATAGAATTATTAACACTAATAGTCTAATATAATTTTTTAGGTGAAAAAACCCCTTAAGAGTTAGCTTTATGAAAATTAATAGAATTATTAACACTTAGTTATGAAAACCAATAGAAGTATTATATTTATACTTATAAGTTATAAGTTATACCTATAAAAAGAAACACGTTTAAAAAAACCAAAGTTATAAATAAAACTTATAAATACTTCATCTTCGATGGATTATAATATTCGATGTATTTAAAGTCTTGAGATTTGAAATTTGAGATTGAAATTGAGATTTAGATCAAGATTGAGATTGAAGATTGGGACAAATATGGACATTTGATATTTGAGATTTGAGGTTAAGATATATAAAGATTTGAGATTTGAGATCAACTTAAGACTGAGGTTTGAGATTGAGTTTAAGATTGAGATTTGAGATTGAGTTAAAGGTTGAGAACCTGAGATTATATTGTTATTGAGATAATGATTTGAGATTTGAGATTTAGATTTCAGATTAAGACAAATATTGAAATTTGAAATCGAGATTGACATCATGATTTGAGATTAACATTGGGGTTTGAGATTTAAATTATTCGATTGAATATTCATTTATTTATAGTCTTATTAAATATTAACTTATACAAATGCATACACTTATAGAGTTATAGTCTTATACACTTATTAAATTATTACTCCCTCCGTTTCAAAATAAAAGTCGCTTGACTTTTTTCACGTTTTTTAAGGAGGTAAAAACTCTATAAAATATTATTTTTTTAATCAATTTTTTTTAATAAATTGATACTTATTACTAATAAGTATCAATTTATTAAAAAAAATTGATTAAAAAGATAATATTTTATAGAGTTTTTACCGCCTTAAAAAACGTGAAAAAAGTCAAGCGACACTTATTTTGAAACGGAGGTAGTATCTACTTATGGTGGTGAAGAAACCTTACCCAAAAGCGCCATCAATTGACCATATTGATCAGCAGTAAGAGAGAATGAGATATCACCATTAGGAGAACCAGAACTAGGTGAATCAGAAGATGTGGAAGCAGCTGCAGTATGATTTTGACGCGGAGAATACTGATGATTGGGAGGATGACCGTGAAGTTTCTAGCAACAATCAATCTTGTGATTAGTTTGCTTGCAGTGATCACAATACAGATTGTTTCGTTTCCGGATTCCTTGCCAGAGGAACTTTTCTGAGGACGACGAGAATATTTCCCAGAGGAACCACTCTTTTTCGATTGCTGTGCAGCAAGAGCAGTGGAATCAAGATCAATCTTCGCATTCGGAACATGAATAGCTCTTTGTTCTTATTCTTGAAGCACCATCTGATAGACGTCATCAAGCTTGGGAGGGTAGGCGTGGCAACGGGTCAGACCCGGCGGGTCGACGGGTTCGACCCGCCGGGTCAAGGGTCGGGGGAAGGCGACCCGAACCCTAACCCGGGATTTCCACGGGTTGGCGGGTTCGGGTCACCCGACGGGTCATCAGGTCGACGGGTTGACCCGGCGGGTCAGACCCGACGGGTCGACCCGACGAGTTGGAACCCGGGTTGGACGGGTTTGCACTTGTTTTGGACTCGGAATCTGAATTGTCGGATCGAATTTGTCGAGAAAGGGAACGGGAATTGAACGCCTATGTGTTTGACAAATCTTCTTTCGTGTTCACAAATCATAACTTGACTCTTTAGTCTTTATGTACAAAATACAATATGTGATATTACATCTTATAATTTTCAAAACAAAAAACTAAAAAGTCTACAACTTATAACTCTATAAGTTTTACAAATTACAAAAAAGTTGTACAATTTTTGTATTAGGGAGTGTTGGGGGGGGAGGAAGAAGGGCTTGAATCGGTTTCCCGACTGCCTACGTATCCTCCCGGGGGTGAGGAATCAAAGCCCACGTAGTTCTTTTACCTGTATGTCTGAACTCCGACCCGGTTACCTCCTCTTGTAGTCTTCTTGATCGTCGGATCCTCCACCACCTCCTGAGCCATCTGTGACCGCGCCATCAATGGAGCTCCCAACGGACTCTGTCTATATTCCGTCATCATCCTCGGAATCAGTCCCCAAGTTATTCTTCTGTATCCGCATCTCCGCCTTCTTCCAATCTGTAAGGCAAACTTGGGCTTCGAGGTTCTCGGGAAGCAACCTTGATCTCTTCTCCGAAAGAATCTGACCTCCGCGACTGAAAAGCTGCTCGACGACTACGGTGGAGCAAGGTGCCCCAAGTATTTGTCGGGCGATTGCATGCAATGTCGGGAATCTTTGTCTTTCGGGACGGCTCCACCACTCAAGGATATCGAAATCTTCCTCTTCATCGCTGAGAAAATCAAAGTTAGTGGACAAATATTCGTCGAGCTCCGAGTGGGGGCTCGACGAAGATCTCGACCTCTTTGACCCAAAGATATCTCGGGCAAGTGCCTTAGTTCTAGCGGTGATGCTGGTTCATGACCCGCTTGAACTGGAAGGCACGGGAGGACGACCGGAGGGCGCTCTATCGCCCGTCGAATATTCAGTATATAATTGTTCTAACAATCCTCTAACTCTAGCAACAATAATTGTAACACTACAATCAGGATCATCCACAATTCCTAAAGTCGGATAATAGTTTTCTAAAAACAATTGAACTCCGTTTAATTTATATCTAGGGTCGAAACAACACGCTACGAGGAAAATGTCGGGTATAAATTTGTAATATGCGATCCATTTCTGTCGCATCTCCATAGTTGCTTGGGAAATGGAAGGCGTGTTAACTCCGTCTTGAAGGGCTAATGCTACGTTCATTGCAATAAAACAAAAAATGTTTGAGGTAGGCATGTAAACGTGAGAAAACGTCCGAGTTGCGTCGTAAAAAACTTTGAAAACCTCCACAACGTCCCGTGCCTGAGTCCACACATCGGCAAATATGTGTGAGTCCGGGATGTGTAGTGTTGCAAAACCGGGAAGAAGTTCCTTGTAAGCGATTGAATCGTAAATCATTGTGTAAGTGGAGTTCCACCGAGTGCAAACGTCCTTGGGGAACGTTTTTGGGCGGGTTTGGTGGCTACGACAATAAGCGCTCCATTGCTGGCGAAGCTGTTTGCTTCGCCAAAGTGCCCGCAAAACAAATCGAATTGGTTCAACAACACTTTGTAAATATAATAGACCATCTTGAACACATAAGTTTAAAATGTGAGGGGCGCAACGGATGTGGAAAAACTTGCCGCCTATCGCGGGCTGACAATTTTGGATTAAATCGGGGATAGATGCGGTGTTGGCAGAAGCGTTGTCAAAACCGATACTAAAAACTCTTTTAGTTAATCTATATTCTTGTAAAACCGTTAAAAGGACACCTGCTATGTTTCGTGCCGTGTGTGCTTCGTCGAAAACTCGAAAAGCTAAAACACGTTTGTGCAATTGAAAACGTTGATCAACCCAATGACAAGTGACACCCATGTATGAGTGATGTTGCCAATGGTCGGTCCAAATGTCACTACAAATCGAAACGTGTAAATCATGGTTTTTTTGAAAATATTCGATTAATTCATTTTTACGGGTGTTATACCGTCTAAGTATTTTCCTCTTAACCTTGTTTCGACTAATACCTTGCCATGCAGGTTGAACATTTTGCGTAATAAATTCATTGAAACATAAACGTTGTGAAAAACTATAAGCTAAACCCTCGGCAGCTATCATTTCCGCATATTGATCATGACAACTACGATAATCATAAGACCATAAACCAGGGGGTTAAGAGGAAGAAGATGCGTACCCGGTTAGTTGAGTTTGCCCTTTGGCGAGGCCGAGCTTCTCGGGATGCTTCGAGCGGATATGTCGACCGTAGTTCCCATATCCGCCTCCCTTCTTGTGCTTGTAGACCGTGGAGCAAAAGTTGCACTTGGCGGCGCAACTCGATTCCTCCCAAGTCGGCTCCCTAGGACCCTTCGTGAACCAATACTTGAAAGTAGCGGCTCGAACTTCCGCCGTAGTAATAGGGTCGCCATCGGCCGGAGTTCCTTGGCTCCCTTCGGCGGGGAACCCGGACTCTTGGGTCGGAATCGTCGGAGTTCCGGCTTGGGGGGTGGGGGTCCCATCGGCCTCAAGCTCGGCCTCCTCCTCCTCCTCGATCTCGTCGACGTGGTCGGCGAGTAGACCATCATCTCGACGACGTCGGGATCCGCTCGCCGCCGAGACCGATGCACTTCGACGAAGGCTTGGTGCCGCCGCCGGGTTCGACCCGCCTCCTCCGACACTAGGGGTCAATGAAGATGGGGCTCCACTAACACTCTTGCGACCCCTAGTAACTCGGTTAGTAACTCGGTTGATGAAACCCGACATGTTGAATTGAAGAGACATAGGAGATTACGAGAGACAAGATCGAGCGATTAGAGAGCGATTATTGAGCGATTAGAGAGATTGAGATGAGATTAGAGGAGATGAGTGAGGTGTGGGTTGGAATTGGGAGGGAAAGGGGCTATTTATAGAGCCAAAACCGAGCCCTTTCCCTCCAATGTAGCCGTTGGGCAACGGTCGACCCGGCGGGTCGACCGTTGGAAATGTGACCGTTGCCCTCTCGATTCAAATTTTTTTTATTTTTTTTTTAAATTTGCACTTGGGTGGTGTTTGGCTACTAGTTAACTAGCTTAACTTTTAATTAAATTTATATGTTAAGTTTCCAATATATTTTATGTAGATTTTTATTTTTTTTAACTTTTTAAATGTAATATATAATGTTTAGGTAATTTTTTATAAGTTGTTAGGTAATTAGTAAAAATATTATCTTATAAAACAATATTCTTTGAATCATTCAAACACAAGTTTATTGTAAACCGAAAGACGAATACACGTTTACAAATCACGACTCACATTCACCGATTCACATAACATAACATAATAACATAAAAGCGTAAAACATAAACTCACTACATTACTACAAGTCTACAATACTCACTACTTATTATTAAGACTTAGGACATAGGAATAATAGACTAGTTTTTACCACCACTCGTTCCACTCGAGCCCGAAGCGCCATCGTTCTTAATCTTCTCGGGGTGCTTATTGGTGATGTGATACTTCAAATTACCATGGTCAAGGTTATTCCGCATCTTGTACCTTTTAGCACAATATGACGACAAACGGCTACGAATGATCGATCGGCTTGCACATCCGCCTTATCGTAGTGATCTTGAAACAACGCCTCTTTGAGGTTGTCACCGGACATGATTACAACGTCTGAGCTTCTGAAAATCAATTTGATAGAATGATAGGTGATTGATGGATTTGATAGGATTTGTGATAGGAGGAGTCGGGTATTTATAGCCCCGAGTCTACTAGTCGTTACAACGGCTATATTATTTTATAAAAAAATAGCTCCGACCTGTGGGCCCCACCTCCAACGGATTTTTTTTTAAATAGGGCGACCCGGCGGGTCACGGGTCACGGATCTCCCGACCCTAACCCTAACCCGCTACCCGTCCCTACCCGGCAACCCGGACCCGCCGGATCGTTGACCCGTAACCCGTGGCCACGCCTATGAGAGGGGGATGAATTAACAAGAAATTACCACGAACAACAGAGTATGAATCGTTCAATCCCACGAGAAACTGAACTATTTGTTGATCTTGAAGAATTTCAAGCACAACAGCTTTAGATCCACAAGAACAAACCTTATCATCAAGCAGAGGAAGATATTCATCCCAAAGTTTCTTTCTCATTGTGAAAGAAACGAAAACAGACAAGGAATCTTATGCGAGAGAGCTCAATTCACGCTGCACCTTATACACTCGAGTGTGATTAGATTTTCCGAACCTCGCAGCAAGTTCCTTCCAAGCTTGCGCAGTAGATCGGCAATACAGAATCGATTCGGCGATGTTCTTGGAAACGGGATGCATAATCCAAGAAAGAATCATGTGATTACAGCGATCCCACTACATTGTGAGGATTTCATCATCAACAGGAGGTCGACAAGTACCCGTGACAAAGCCGAATTTGTTTTTCGCGTGGAGCGAAACTTCAACTACGCGGCGCAATTGATGGTAGTTACGACCATCAAGCAGGTATGTAGAGAGCACTAGACCTGGATGATCGAAGTTGTGCAGAAAGAGCTCACTAAGGCGATCAATCGGTGATGGTGGAGGGAAACGAGGATCTGGAGCTTGAACAAATGCCATGCAAGAGGAGCGAAAAAGCTCATGATCAACGGTTAGGTTGATACCATGTTACAATGGAAGAGAGGAGTTTGAAGAACTGGAAATTGGAAATGTGTTTTGGGAGAGGCAAAAATTGATTCATTGAATGAATGGATACAAGTATGTATAGTGTTCAGATTGCACTCTTGATCAGTACAAGTTGTAACTGATTCAATTTATTTATAGATGTATTTATACGGTACTGATCGAATACAACCATAACACTCAACAATTATCTATATATTATAAATTTATGTATTGATTACAGTGTATAATAAATGCAAAAATCTGTCAAATAGAGAAGCGGTTGGAGTTGAGAATGATTATTTTTTTTTTAGAGATATTGACATTTTAATCTCTATTTTAGAGATTTTTTACAATAGTTGTTGGGTTTGCTCTAAGGAATCAGCAATTAATACGTTCAAGTCCATTAACCCTAAATACCTTCTCTCTTTTCAATCTCATGGATCCCAATTAGGACCAGAACAATTTTTAAACTAGAACTGATATGTTTCACTAGGTAAATCAAAACTTTATTGTGTGATTTGAACCTCGAATTTTTTTTTGTTTGCTCTCTTTTTCTCAAAATTCTCAAGTCAGGAAGACATGGGTTGATTCAACATGCAGCTTCAGCCTCTATAATCAAGCTAATTAGAACTTAACAAATTAAGCGTGTGGGCTGTAGATTTTGTGGTAACATCTATAACTAGAGCCACATTTCTGACAAGTAATTCAAGTATAGGAACTGCCTGTATCAGTAATCTAAGAGCTGCATCCACTGATTATCAGCGTCGTGCTGTATCATACCTGACGTTCAGGATTCTTATTTGTCATCTCAAGCAAATGCATCGACCTACAAGATTCTCAAGGACCTGCCAAATGATAATCCTCTGATATTCGCAGAAGCTGCTCAAAAAACATAAAGCGGAAGACACAAAGCGAATAAGCAATCGAAAGAGGCAAGGCATAGTTTGACTAAAAAAAAGAGGTACAAGTAAAAAGATTCAGATTTAAGAAAAGATAGCTTACTCCTGGATGCCCAAAATTGTTGTTTCGCAAGCTAGAAGATTTTACAAGAGCTTCTCACTTGGGCTCAACAAGCGATGGCTTCAAAGTGAGGTTTTTGGAACTGAGGTATGTCTTTGAAATAGGATGTCTAGAGGAAATGGGTGGCAAAGTGCGAGAAAGCTAGGATTCTGATGGAGATTTTGGCAGTGACAAGTGCAATAGTGGGTTCCTGTCAACAATGGTTTCACCATCATATGTTTTGCTGGTGGTTGTTGAGCATCACCATCTGGAAGCAAAATAAGTTGAAGGTTTTGGTCTGCTGAGGTCAAAAGGTCCTGCTCATGATCCTGAACTTGATCCAAATTCTTCACATGAGTTGTTGGTTTTCTGTTTTTGGAATTAGTGTAATGAAAATCTGGCTTATTTGTTTCAATATTCTTCCGGAGTGGAAAAATCCCCTTTATTGCTCTTATGATCGTTGGTTCAAATATTCCAGTCTACTGTCATTTCATATGATATATCCTGATTTGTCTTTTCCAATATTAAACATACTCCCTCCGTTCACGAATAGATGATTTTTAGGCTTTGAAACTTTGTCGAAAATACACGAGTTTTTAGGTGTATAGGTAATTAGTACCCCTAAAATATCACCTTTTTTTACTTATTAAAATTAAAGAAAACTTTTCATCTTCCCATCTTTATATATATATATATATATATATATATATATATATATATATATATATATATATATGATAAGGTAATAATTCAGTTGGATTAACCTAACCGATAGCATCCCGACGGATGAGATCAAGCAGATCTAAATTTGATTCCAATGCAAACCCGCTAACAAGACGGCCAAGGTGTGCAACCTTGTCAGCCGCCCTGTTTCCCTCACGGGGCACATGGAAAAAGGAGACACTCTGAAAATTTCGTAACAAGCACTTAATATCCCCCATTAGTAATTCAATTTCCCATGGACATTTCCCATTTGCGCGAAGGTGATCGATTATTATTGATGAATCCCCTTCAATCTCCATTTTCCCACAGCCTATGTTTCTTGCTTGGATTAGACCTTCACGTAGTGCCATCGCTTCCGCTAAAAGAGGAGATGCAGTTCCTAGATTTTTTGCCCCCAATTTAACCACATCTCCATCCCAGTTCCTAATAATGAAACCAACTGTCGCCATGAGGTCTGCAGAAGAAGAACCATCAAAATTTAATTTCACTGTGCCCCATTCAGGTTTACGCCATCTCACATTTTTCCTACTTATTTTCCTTTTTTGGTAAGAAGGGCATTTACCCACCGAATTGCCTTCCCCCACTTCAAAGGCATTAGCTGACTGCCAATTTTTTCGTATAAGGTTTATGAAGGAGTGGATTTCTATACCCGATGGATTACTAGTTTTCTTACCAAAAGATAGTTGATTTCGGAAGAACAAAATTGCCCACCATTTGATTGCTAACTCCTCCTTCTCCTTTTTATTTAATTGGTTACCCAATTTCTCTATTATTGATTTTCCAGTCCAAGGGCGACAATGCCTATGACTGAATATCTCTGATAATTTTGGGATATTGAGATTTAACGACTTTATAAAGGGACATTGAATAAATAAGTGGAGTTCATCTTCAATCTGGTTATTACAAAAGACACACCCATTTGGTATCGGGGTTCCTCTGGAAGATAATCTATCCTTTGTAGCTAGTCCGTTTTGAGATATTTTCCAAAGAAAATTTTTATTTTTTGGCATCACATCCAATTTCCAAATCCATGTGCTCGGATCATCTTGAAGCCTATCTTGTTTAGTTATGAGTTTGACAGCACTAGATGTGGAAAACCAACCCTGCTTATCTGGCCACCAGTAGAGTCGATCATCGATTGCACTAATCGGAAGAGGTATTGACAAGATTTCCTGTACTATATTATTATCAATGGACGAGTATAGTAAACTACGATTCCATGTTCCATCAATTATAAACTCACTAACCTTTATGTTTACATTGTCGGTCGAGTTTCCCGATATCCTCTGGATAAGAGGAGTGTGAGATACCCACCTATCGGTCCAGAAATTAACCGATTTCCCGTTACCTATTGACCAGAATAGTCCCTCCTTAAATTTGTCAATGAGGCCCGCAGCATTTCTCCATTGCCATGAAGCATTTGTTACTTTCTTATAATTCCAAACATCTTGATCTTTAAGATATTTGTGTTTGATAATTTTTACCCAGATATTATCAGGTTCTGCTAGTGTTTTCCACAGAAGTTTCATCTGAAGAGCTTTATTCATGGGTTGTGAGTTTCTAATGCCCAATCCACCTTTGGCCCGCGGTTTACAAATCTTATCCCAGCTGATGAGAGGTCTGTATTGAAGATCTTTATTCCAGAAAAAGGATATGTTAATCTGGTCCAGTGCTTTATGGATTGAGGAAGGTAGCATAAAGCTTTGCATAGTGTATAGGGGTTTTGCCGCTAGATTGGAGTTTATTAAAATGGACCTTCCTTGCTGAGAAAGGGCACTCGCTTTCCATTTCGATAATTGGTCTTTAGATTTCCCGACAATTTCTTCGAAAGTATCCTTGTTAACTTTACCACTTATAATCGGACATCCTAGGTATTTCTCCATAGACCTTGTGTGTGGGGTTTGTAGAGCATTCTGCAGTGTTTGAATCCTAGTACCAGGGACGCCAACCGTCGTTTGAAACGAAGATTTATGAAAATTGACTTTTTGTCCGGATAGAAGACAATATTCATTTATTATTTCCATTATCTTCTAGCTGGCCATGAGGGACGCTTTTGCGAAAATAATAGTGTCATCTGCAAAGGCTAAGAAAGGAACTCGAGGACCCCCACAACCAAATTTAAATCCTATGTTACTTGACGGGACTAATGACTGTTGATGTAATTTTCTAGCAAGAAGTTTTGCACCAAGGATAAAGAGGAAAGGGGAAACAGGATCACCTTGCCGGATACCCCTAGTTGGAACAAACATTTCTGTTGGAGAGTTATTCACCAGAATAGAGAAAGAGACAGTAGAAATGCATTCCTTAATCCAGTTGATAAAAATTGGGTGGAAACCAAACTTCCGAAGGATCTCAAAGATGAAATCCCAATTCATTCTATCATAAGCTTTCTCCATATCCAATTTAATGGTCATCCAACCACCCTCGCCTTTTCTAGTTTTAAAAGAATGGAAAATCTCATGAGCAATTAGCACATTATCTTGGATTGCTCTATCTGCCACAAAGGCACCTTGTAGGGGGTGAATTAGCTTGCCTATGACCTTTTTTATTCTTTCTGTCAGAATTTTTGAAATAATTTTATAGATTGTCGAACAAAGACTAATTGGCCTATAATTATTGGTGGAGCTGGGGTTATCAACTTTTGGTAAAAGAGTTATAAAAGTATGATTAGTTTGACGAAGTAATTTTCCCGATAAGAAAAAACTCTTTACAGCCTTGATCACCGATGGACCAACAATATCCCAATACGTTTTGTAGAATTCTGCAGTGAAACCGTCTGGACCCGGAGATTTGTTCCTACCAAGACTGAAAACATCCCCTTTTATTTCACTATTAAAAATGGGCTTTATCAACTCCTGGTTCTCTTCTATCGTAATTTCATTAGTGATAAGGTCCAAATAGGAACCCCACACCGTTCTGTTATCTCCTTCTTTCCTGAAATGTTTTTCGAAGTCATGCTGAATCTCCGTTTTAATATTTTGTTCCCCAATGATTTGAGTTCCTTCTGCCGTAATAATGGATCTAATTATTTTCCTGTTCCGTCTCCCCGAAGCGACCTTATGAAAATATCCAGAGTTTGTGTCAGCAAGCTTAATATGTTTAGATTTAGCTCTTTGGCTCCAGAACGACTTGTGCCACCGAATCAGCGCTTGTCTTTTCCTTAGTAGATTGTTTTGTCTTGAAACTAGATTAGCATCTTCCTGGTTCGAAATTAGCTTCTGAATAGACACAAGGTCTTCCTTTACCTCACTAAGTTGCCTGAAAATGTTCCCAAAAGTTTTCTGATTCCATTCTTTGATTCTTGCTTTCAATATTTTTGTTTTAAAAGTTAGTTGGAATAACGCAGAACCGCCACAGTTAGCCCTCCACGCTTGTTTGACAATATTCCTCAAATCTTTCCTCCCAAGCCACATATTTTCAAACTTAAATGGGGCCGCTTTGTATTGCACACCCGGGGTCAAGTTCAGGGAGATAGGGCAGTTATCTGAGGTAGAGAACGCATGATGGGTTACCTGAATCTCCGGGATTTGGGTTAAGATCGAAGGATGAACCAAAGCTCTGTCGAGATGTTCCAAAATATTGTCCGGTCCACATTTCTTTTTCCTCCAAGTAAATCGGTTACCACTAAACGGCAATTCCAATAAAGCAAACGAATCCTTGATTCTTGCAAGTCTACCAAGCCTAGCAGAGCAAACTTCTACACCCCCATTCTTATCTTCACTTGTCGCAATCTCATTTAAGTCACCCATCACTATGTACGGAATAGTAGTTTCATGGATTTTCTCAGATAAAGTATTCCAGAATACTTCCTTTTCATTTTCCTGTGCCGGGGCATACACTAAGAAGATTCGATACTTATAATTTGATTCAAAGTTTTCATAGTCGACAGCAATAAATCTTTGCTCTTGGCAAGCTAATGTAATCGATTCTTGAGAAAGGAGGAAAGACTTCCATAATACTCCTATTCCCCCCGACTTCCCAATTGCTGGCGCCCAGCATGCTTCGTCAAAACCCGCAGCTTTCCAAATATTTTCATTAGGAATTTGATCAGATTTTGTTTCCATTACTGCTAATAAATGGATGTTATGAGTTTTACAGAAAACAATCACTTCTGCCCAAAAATTAGGTCTCCCAATCCCTCTTACATTCCAAGATCCGATTTTCATTCACACCCTTTTGTCATCCTTTCTCTAAATAATAGACACCGACAAATCAAAGCTCGGATACTCCTAAGCCAAGATACCTTGGCTTCTATTCGACAAAGATTGGAAACAAGGTTAATATAATTATTGCTCTCCCTTTGATTAGTTTTAGTTCTTCGTCTACAGCTTTGTACGATATACATAAAGAGATACAACTCATATAGGGTATAATTCACACAAAAACTTAACTCTAAGCCCTTATCACAATCCAACAAACAGTTTCCCGATAGAATTTCTTCCGTGGCATGAATTCCAAAAAATACTTTCCCAATAAAACTTCTACTTACACTAAATTTATTTAGAAAAATCCAGACTCTGTTCCAACACCAGATCATCAAAAGATGATTTAGCCGGCAAAATCCAGAATTGCATAGCAGACTTGCACCCGGAGATCTCGTTTCCCTATAGACCTTACACCAGGACTGTAAAACAAACATGAGAGATAATTGATTGACTTGGAAAATCCAACCTGATTTCTCAAAGACTAAAAATATGTGTGAATAGATAGAGATCCAAGCCCTAAGCAATTTAAACCAACAACAGCCTAATGTCAATTTGAAACTAACAAAACTAATACCCAATGCCATTCTTATACGCTGAAATTGAGAGCATTTACAAGTTAAACAACGATTGACAAGAATATTTAGAAACAATGGGAGGTGAGTAACAAAATTGTTCATTAGGGATGAGTTCCCCATCCATTTGATAAGGAAACTAGTGCGTAAGTTAGGTCGTTGCCGAGGACAACTAGACAGTGTACATAACTTCCAGTTGATTTGATTAGGATGGGACTGATAAAAAACAACAATTAGAGATTTGGGAGAAATAAGTACTCTACATAAATTAAACTTAACTAGAACCAACCCAAATCTACCCCAGCACCGAGTAATCGAAAAGTAATTTAGCCTGCAGAGACCAAAGTTCGTGACATACTCAGTCCAAGGATCAAAAGTACACAAGTAGTCTAATATGTGTCTTAACCTTTCGCCTCTCCATTTAGAACCTTTCCGAATCCAGCTTTCCACACTCCAGTAATAGTTATGCTCACAAGACGTTTTTATTTTAGATTTATCAATAAGACAAAGTCCCTTCTATAACTGATTTGAAGCCAGCTGCTTTTTATCAATGAAGGTATATTATTAGAAATTTGACCACCTATCTCATATATCATTCTCAAAATAGGAATGCAAGCCCAACTAGGCATTATCTCATTAATTGCATTTGTAACTAATTGGATCTGCACATATGAAATGTTTGATGGCAGGCCTAGAAAACTTTTACTAGATTGCCACGAGACACCTTCAATCCACTCTAACACTGTTTGCCGATTAATCCTAGATGAACATTGCCAGACGCGGGCACAACAATATTGACATAATGATAAAAAATTTGCATTGATTAGATAATGGAGACGTGTTGTTGTAAACAGAGATGTATTGTTGAGAGTGGAGATGTTTACTTGAACACCAGTTAGGATTTCCTTCCGCAGCTGAACATCAATCATGGATTTCTTCAAGATTGTGCTACGGTGGTTTTGGTTAGCCGCTGACATACCCCTAGGAGGAACCGGAGTTGACTTCTTCAGGAACTTCACAATATGTTGTTGATGTACTTTTGGAAAGCCAGTAGAAGGGAGAGGATATCCTTCCATTGACTCACCAAGAGTTGGGTTTTTGGGGCCCTTTCGGGCGTTTTTGGGTGGAGGCGCGAGAGACTCGGCCTCCAATGGTTTCTTGGCTTTGTCCCGAGAGGACGAAGCCATTACAACACCAAGAACACAGATATGGTTAGTAAGATGCATAGAGATGAAATTTTTGAGAGAAAGATGAGAAACGAAGTTGGAGAGGTTTTCTACATACCAATTCTTCCTTATCAAGATGTAAAGGAGAGAGGACGAAGGGCAACCGACGTTGACCTTCCAGGAACCATACCTCAGATCCGATACCGTGTAACAGTGAGCAGTCAGAGATCTTATGCTACCAATTGAGAGAAGAAGAGCTTCTTTCCCCCAGAGATAGATGTTGTACGGCTAAAGATAGAGGATGAGGCCAAGGAGGAGGGCGAAAGCACAAAGCCCTTGACCACACAACTAACCAAGCCCTCAGATCGTCGGAAGCGGCAATCGACCATCCAAATCCTTCGTACAGTACTTGTCGATCCAGATCCTTCCTTCCTCGTAAGACTGTGATCTGGATTTCCATTCCCACAAGACAGCAGCGACCACGCACGAACGCAATTGGAACGCTCCGCCTATCCTTCTCATCATTGCTGCTCGAATTAATAAGGATTATAGAGGAGATTTGATGATAGAAGAGATCTGTGTGAAGGAGATTTGTGGATTTAGGTTTTCTCGCAGAGGAGAGATGGTCGAATTGGGGATTTCGGGGGGGAGGTGGGGTGAGCGCGTCAGGCGCGTTCATTTTTCTCTTTTTTTTGTTTACACCGACAACTTAACTTCTTCCCATCTTTATATGGATTACCAAAGGTTTTAAGTTTTAACCTTTAATAATAATAAGGAGATTTAAGTATAAATAGGTTCCTTAATTAACGTGTAAGAGCCTAAAAGACCATGTATTTTTGGACGGATGGAGTAGCGTTTACTTTCCTGGTTCGTGATGAGTCTTATCAGATTGTTGTTGTCATCATCGTTGACCTCATAATTGATCAAGTAATTGTCTAATATATATGTCCGTGTCGATTGCTACTCTTTTGAATCTTTTTGACGAAGTTTTCTCTAATTTCTGTTTTAATCTTCTCTTCTCCTCTCCAATAACTTATTAGCCTTCCATATCAAGGATTTCATTAATTCTGTGTTTATTTCTTCTTTCACATGCAACTAGACCTGTCAAACGGGTCATTCGGGTCGGGTTCGGGTCGGGTCACTTCGGGTCTCGGGTAAAACGGGTCCCGGGTAAAACGGGTCCCGGGTATTTCCGGGTTGACTAGAACCCGGGTTTGACCGGGTTTCGGGTCATTTCGGGTCGATTTCGGGTTTATCAATTTTTTCCATTTTAAATTAAAAAAAATCATAATTTGACAATTTTGCAATAAATTTTAATTATATATATAAAAAATTAATTATATTCAATTAAAATTCAACCGGGTCACCGGGTCAATTGGATAAAATCGGGTCAAAATTACCGGGTCAATCGGGTCACCGGGTCGAAACCCAGATGACCCGGAAAATTTTCGGTTTTTTCGGTTCGGGTCGAAAAAAATTTCCGGGTCAAAATTTCCGGGTTCGGGTCGAAAATTTTCCGGGCGGTCGGGTCGGGTTGTGTTTTGACAGGTCTACATGCACCAAATGGAAATACCCAGAACGCAGCGTTTCCACCCCTTTGTGACTTGTCACATGCAACGACGTCATTTTGATGCTAGAATTTGCCAACCCTTTTGTTTTTGGGTAAATTACACATAACCACCCATAAATTACTGTACTTTTCACATAACCACCCATAAAAATTTAAATTATAGTAAACCACTCATAAATTAATTATGTTTTCATAAGACCACCCACCCATTAAGCTTCTATTTATTTTGTTTAAAAAATACTAAAATACCTTAATTCAAGCTTATTTGTATTTATACAATGATTTATTTTCATAAGACTTATTAGTTGTTAAATAACCCGGTTTTACTTTTTTCCTTTTAAAATTAAAAATGATAAGTTATAGTAATAAAATTATTCATGTTCAACTAATTTATCAAATGATATGTATAAGCTTATTTTTTAAATGATATTGTTCGTAATTTAAGATATTGTTTAATTTACCCTTCTTTTAAAGCAATGATATATCTTGTTTTATTTTAGAGTTTATCCATATCTTATTCAACATTTGAAGGAGATGAGACTGTTAGGAGCTATTGCAAGTATTGACTCTTCGCATTACAAATCCAATTTAGATATATTGGTTGGAGCATTTAGGGTGTGTTTGAATTCTGTTCCATTTTAATTATAATTCAATTATTTTACTTCGATTTATGTGAGCAGTTGGTTGTACAACTAAAAATCTCATAAAAACTAAGGTAAAATAGTAATTTAATCAAATAATCACATATATCGGGATAAAATTACTACATTATATATAATTAATAAATTATGGAATCCAAACACATCCTTCATTTACCTTAAAAAATTTTATACCATAAACGATCTTGTCTATTTTGCATTATAAACATAATACAAAATTGGAATCCAAACACTAATATACAACATCTTTCCTTTAGAAAGTACAAAGAAATAAGCTTGAATTAGGAGTATCTTAGCTATTTTAAACAAAAACAAATAGAGGTTTAATGTATGGGTGGTCTTATGAAAACAAATCTAATTTATGGGTGGTTTGCTGTAGTTTAAGTTTTTATGGGTGGTTATGTGAAAAGTATACTATAATTTATGGGTGGTTATGTGTAATTTACCCTTTTTTTTATTAAGTAAAAATTCGACCCACTGGACAGGCTCGATGCGGCGAGACGCGAGAGGCTGTAGCAACGGCGACGGAAACCCGTCATACAAACAGATACCAATAAAGTAAAGCAACCCTGCAAAACCGAGAAACAAAGATGCAACAAAGGCAAACACTAGCACTATCGAACGATGAATGAGCATGCAATGAAACGACTCCAACGCCAGAAAGTAGAGGTAACTCGGGAACAACTAGGGAACTTGTGGAAACCTCAGATATGGACCCGGGCAACGGCGAGTCTTCAAGTTTCGATCACGTCCACGACCTCTCGCAGACGGCAACGGAGAGAAACACCGCACAAAAGCCGCTAGTCTTCAAGCCTAATAGAAAGCACCACCGGGCACGATCAAGGGATTTTATTGAAACCCTTTCAGGATTTAGGGTGTGTTTGGGAACGGGATAGATTTTTGGGGATTTGGTGGATTTTAGGGGATGTGGTAGATGGGGATGGATTTTTGGGATGTAAAAGATGAAAACTCAACACCCAATTTTTTGGGTTTTGTGTTTGGTTGTATTTTGATTTTCTGGTGGATGGAGTGATGGGCAAAGACCGAATTACCCCCACTTATGCACAGAAAAAGACGAAATTGCCCCAATTCATACCCCTCTTGAAATTCATTTCAATCATGCCTTCATTGAACAGGTCGACATTATTGGTGTTGTGAGAGACTTGCGGCGTCCGAGTCCGAGCGGCGGCGATAGAAGGCCTTCCACGGTGAAGACGAACTGCACCCCACCACCGGCGCCGGAAAGCCGACAGCTGCGGCGGCACCCGACGATGAAGCCCCTTGCTAGTCGCCTTCCATGTAAGTTGTCCCCTTTTTCACTTTAGGAGATCGAATCGAAATAAGATGAAATTGTTAGGGTTAGGTCGGCATTGAAATGGGGGAAATTTGTATTAATTGAATGAGGGTTTGCTTCTGTTTGGGGCCGTTGGTCATATGCAGTCGATTGTTCTTGAGGCATAACATGATTGTTGAGGGTGAGAATTGAGTATATCTGTTGTCCGGAAGGGCAATTGAAACGCAACCTACCTCATGAATTCATAACTGAGATGGGCTGAATTCAGCAATTGAGTTTCATAGGGTTGGGAGGTATGCAGTTAAGATGGGTTTTGTTGTGTTCTGATTCCTCAATTTGCTGCTTTTGTGTAGAGTGTTTTCGTTCCGGTTGAAGTTGAATTCAATATTAATTTGCGACCAATAATTCGATTGTTGTTGTGCATCGCCGTCCATCGGCCCATCGCATTCCTCACCATCCTTCCATTCCAGATTGGCATGGATTCCACGCCATTACGGATGTCCCACAACATTGCCTTCATTTCCCATTGAGCAGGTCGACCATAACTTCAGGAAGTTCTGAAAGAAGGGCATCCCTTCTGAGTTAGAGGACTTGTTTGACCAAGTTTACGGTGGCACCGCCGCCGCCGCTGAGTACTGCGTCGCCCCATCCATGGACCCATCGGCCCGGGCATCTCAGGAAACCCCCCCCCCCCTCGCGATGAAGGACAGCCGGAGCGCATCTCGATCGATGACGAAGATGGTTGTCATGGGAATGGGAAAGGCAATGCAGTGGACCCAAAGGGTTCCCAATATGAGGGGGTAGAGGAGGAGTTTGATGAGTTGTTCCCTAGTCAGACCTGGACTCCATCTATGTCTCATGCAATGAACGACATCTGCGACGAAGAGCCAAAGGACGGGAGCTCATCTGACAAGGTCCCTGCCTCCGAGGCTTCAAATGGGGCAAGGTCTGGTCCTTCAACTGGCCACCGCTCGGGTCCATCACATGTGGCAGGTTTAAGTCCATCCACCAGCAAAAAGCGGGGTCTGGCCAGTTCCGTGTCTGGTACATCAACCGTCGCTCCAAAACGCAACATTCGAAAGTCGGAGGGCTCCAAGCTTGCTTCGCGACATTTTGAATTGGCGGAAGACACCAATAGTTTACTAAAGGCCATGCTGGAGAGGGAGGAGAGGGATGAGGTGTCATCCAACAAACATCATGGGACCACCCGGGAGGTAATGGACATTGTCAAAACCATGGTGGCGGATGGGCTAATGAAGACAGGGGATCCCATGTGGTGCTTCAGCTTGGCCCTTCCCACCCCCGAAAGGCGGGAGATGTTCCTAGAGATTGAGACAAACGAGTCCCGGATGGCGTGGCTGAAGTGGCTGTACTCTACGAAAGACGGGCAGCATTTGGGCGCTTGTCCCCCTGACTCCCAATACATCATCATCCAACTATGTTCGAACCTTCCGAGGGCTCAAAGCTTGTTCCCATTTTCCTTTGCAACTTAAAAATTTTCGTTAATTAAACTTGTTAGTTTGTAATGATGCGACTTTGCGTTCGGCTTTCGTTTCCATCATTTGAGTTTGTGAACAGGTGCATATGGTTTGCGTTACAAGTCCCAAACCATGAATAATGTGTGTGATGTTGGGACCTTAACGTGTGTGTTTGTGAATAATGTGTTTGATTGTGTCATATGTGTGGTTCTGGAAAAGTGCATGAATGCTATTATCAATGACGCCTTCATGCACAAAAAACGGGGCAACAGTTCAAGGACATTGTATCTGAATGGTACAGCAAGAGTAGAGGCCAAACAGATATAACAAAAAGGTCTTCAACACAGGGACTGGCTACGCCCTCAACCACAAGCCCAGGATAACTACCATCGCCAGAACGAGCAGCCACCCTCGAATCCTCGCCACACGGCCCAGCTGAGCGCCTCGGACTTGCTCCCCAGCGTGGTCGACCCACCTGGCGCACAAGTAGGCGCAGAGGTCAACAATCCTCTGGACCAGGTGGTCGTTGGTCGCCTCAGAAGTGACAAGGCGAGAGGCAAGGCTCGAGTTGTGCGCCCTCTCTACTTGGAGGTCCCCTTGGCCGCGTTGAGCTCACCCCTTGTAGCCTGGAGCTCGATGACCCGTGTAGTGTCCCGGGCTATAAACGTCCTGTTTCGTTCTCTCACAACAGCAAGCTCCTCCTTGGCGAAGTCGACGAGGGCATTCGTCTCCTCGGCGTCCTCTCTACGCTGCGACGAAGTGGCGTCCTCCTGCAGCTCCCTGTTGTCACGGTCCCGGCCGTAGGTGTAGTCAGAGTGAAGCCAGAAGTACTTCCTTGGGTCGCCACTTTGGTAGGAGGCGTCCGAGTCCGTGTCGGTGTCCGAGTATGGATACATGTTGCAAGAGGCCTTCAAAAATTAGTTGGCACAAAATATCCAAAACATGCACAAACATGCACAAAATAACCAAAACATGCAGAAAATAAACGAAACATGCATAAAACGTCAAGAAATCTTGCAAGGGTGCATGGATACATCACTCGAATTTCCAGGTTGTATCATAATTATTTTTGTGCCTCAGTTTATAGCTAGGCAGAAGCTCCTGCTGGTAGTTTAAATTATCTTTTCTTTGATTACGCAAAACGAAATCCGTGTAGTTACCATTTGGGGGACAGGCTGATAAAGGTCCTTGTAGGTTATACATTCACAAGTTTCTAATAGGAGTCCTCTAAAAAGAATTTTCAGTTGTCAGCCCATGATTTTATGTTCAAACCTGCCACACTGCCAATGGTATGCATCTACTTGTGTTACAAATCAACTTTTGAGATTCATGAAGCAACTTCATTTTCTATCTTTCCATGTCAAAATGAGAATATGCTAGTAAAAAAATAAAAAAATAACCGCATGCCAGCTAATGTTTCTTATGTAATTTTCTTCCTCTCATATAGCCAAGTTTTGTTAGCACCTGCTTTGCAAGAACCTACTCTGATCATGCTGACATGAGTGTTCTTGTTGTTGATCATTCCTTTGCTCGTCTTAATGATTCAGTGTTCATGTAACAGGAAAGGCGAGTGATAGGGTACAATGGAATGAAACTGAAGGTGCATTTGAAGTTTTAAACACATATACCCTGGTTTGAGGGAGGGATCTGCTGCCAGATTCGTAGCTAGTGGGGAGGAGCTTTTGTGAAGTTCTTGGACATGGATAATGCTGAACATTTGACTATCCCAAATGCTGGCGGTGCGATAGTGGTATTTGGTAGGTCTCTTAATGCTCTTTCATCTTTAACTTTCAACTGTGATTTTTACCTTTTGAAGTCTTTAACTTGTCGAGACTATTGGGTGTTTCTGCAAGTGACAGAAATCTCAGCAATGTCTTTACCTTTTCAAGTCTTTAACTTTCAACTGTGGTATTTGGTAGGTCGATCTCTTAATTCCACGTCAGGTTTATCTATTCTGTCCTACATTGATTATGATTAGTTTTGCTTGTTAACCTGATTCATTCATGCTCTGGGTGATTTTTAATCTCAGCAATGTCCACACAAACACTTTAGGAGTGGGATTTTTCACTGTCATTTGTATTGGGATTTTTTATGCAATCTTCATATGTTGACTAGCTAATCATTCTTACTCCCTCTATTCTAAAATAAATGGGTTTTTAGCTTTGTGCACAAGTAGATCTGTCAAACGGGTCATTCGGGTTGGGTTCGGGTCGGGTCACTTCGGGTCTCGGGTAAAACGGGTCCCGGGTATTTTCGGGTTGACTAGAACCCGGGTTTGACCGGGTTTCGGGTCGATTTCGGGTTTGTCAATTTTTTCCTTTTTAAATTAAAAAAATCATGATTTGATAATTTTGCAATAAATTTTAATTATATATAAAAAAATTAATTATATTTAATTAAAAATCAACCGGGTCACCGGGTCAATCGGGTAAAATCGGGTCAAAATTACTGGGTCAATCAGGTCACCGGGTCGAAACCCAGATGACCCGGAAAATTTCCGGTTTTTCGGGTTCGGGTCGAAAAAAAATTCCGGGTCAAAATTTCCGGGTTCGGGTTGAAAATTTTCCGGGCGGTCGGGTCGGGTTGTGTTTTGACAGGTCTATGCACAAGTGTTAATAAAACACTTCACTTTTAAAAAAATAGAAAACATAAAAGACCATATATTTTGAAATAAAAACTTACATCAAAATACCCATCTATTATGGAATGGAAGTAGTATATTATAATGAAAAAAGTTCATATGCAAACTTCAAGGATGCCTATGGATATGGATTTGCCACTAGTTTTTCTGCTAAAATTTTGAATTTCCCCTCCTGAACAAATTATGCTCTGCCCCCGGATTTGCCTCTAGTTGCATTTGTTAAAATTTGTATTTTTTCCCCTCATATTGTTATTAAATTGGTGCCAAGAAGGATGCTTTTGCCAACAGTGATATTTGACGCTGTTCAGTTACACGTCAGGTTTATCTTGTGTTTCTTGCATTTGTTATGGTTAGTTTTGCACTTTTGCTTGTAGGTAATTAACTGTTCTTTACTACTTCATGCTCTTGAAAATTTTCCCTATCATTTGTAATTGAAAATTTTCATCCAACATGCTGACTAATCAGTCTTATGTTATAATAGGTCGGAATATGTCTGCATCCGTTGGTCTCATGTTCACAAACATGCAGAAGCATTGTCTAAAGCCAACCTTTGGTGCTGCGTGGTCACTGATGAGAGCCCATGTCCTAACCTCAAAGGTCTCGTATTTTGATCTCTCACTATATTCTTCTTTTTTTTTTTGTTGATGCTGGATTATATGTTTAACATGCTTTGTGTGTATTCAAACTTTTCGAAGGCTTTGAAGTATATATCAGTACCATACCTAATTATTTAAGCAAAAAGTTGCTTTATGGATTGTTACAGAAGTTAGATAGGTTTATTGTTTAAAGTATTATTTATTAGTCTAGGAAGTTTGATAGGCTGAATCATTTATTACTTAGTTTCTTCCCTAGGTGTAGTTATATCCTCCTCTCTCTCTTCTGCTGAGACTCTTGTATTATATACCTCTTATTTTCCTGAGAATGATATGAGAAGAATCATCTTCCATCCAAAGTTACATGGTATCAGAGCCGAGGTTCGGATAAGTGCGATGTGGTTTGGGTTCCTGGTCTAATTGGTTGGCCGGCCTTAAGGCTTAGGTCGTCAAGTGCAACTCGCAGTAATCCGTGACCATGCAGTTGCACTTGAGGGGGGTGTGTGGGATTGATCTCACATTGATTAAAAAGTGAATCCAAGTCTTGCATATAAGCCGGTGGGCTACCCCACCTAACACCAATTGGCTTTAGGATGTAACCCCACTCGGCTTGTGTGCTCGGCTTGGTTGGTAAAAAAAATAACAATTTTACCGTATTATTTTATATATATCTTTATTATGTAACTATTTATTACAAATGGTTATCATATCTCATACCATTTATTTATTAAAATCTACATTATTTTATTTTTGTAAAAGTATTATGTTTAAGATAAATAATTAATTATTTTGAGTAATTATATTAAAATATTAAATGAGTAAATGCTAAAATAATTATATTATATTTTTAAAGGAGTAGATTTTATATACCGGTTATTATTATTTTTGGATGGTGGGTTGGGTGGGCTTAAATTGTAAGAGATTTTTTTAATTTCAAATTTTGAAATATATTAGGAGTTTATTGAAAACATTTTATGAATACGGGTGATTTTTTGTAATTTTTGTATGATGTGGGTAATTTTTTAAATTTAAGAATGTCATCCAGGGTGTTAAGTGCAACTAATGGTATATGTTATGATATTTTTTGAAATTTTACAAGGTTAGGGTATTAAAAGCAACTATCCCTAAAGGTTGGGATATTAGTTGCAATTTACTCAATATTCTTTTATGAAAATAAAGAAACATGATCTAAATCAAAGCATCCTTACTACTTCCAACTCAGATAAAGAAACATGATCCATGGATGAAGAAACATGATCAATGGACAAAAATTACTCGGATAAGTACTTAGATAGTTAGATTACACAAATGGCTCATGAATTCAATAAGCCTATGTGGGATTCGAACCCACAACTTTGTGCATGAGCACTTTGCTCTCCCATTTGAGCTAATAGGCTAAAAAACTTTCAATGACCAAAGATAAACTTACAAATAAATGAACCAAACTTCAAGTATTCAACGCATTGTTTTGCTGTCATACAATTGTGTATGAGCACTTTGATGACCAAAGATTAACTTACAAAAAAAATGAACAAATGACAGCATGAGCATCCATTTCATCATCATCTCCAACTATTTCCCAGCTGGCAGCATAACAAATTTCACTGCCTGCAACAGATGCATCATCATCATCCCATCCCACAACATAGATGGCTTGTGGTCCAACTTGATACAAACTAAACGTATTTAGTGAAGAATAGTTGCAAATCGACCAAGAACAAGGCTTTGATTATCACAAATATGAGACTGTAAATTTAGCAGAACAATCCGAGCCCATAATGTAGGGGATTTATGTCATGAAAAGCAACAATATGGGGGATAAGCAAAACAATATGAGGCTTGATTGGTGAAAAAATTCGAATCCTCACCCCTAACCCCTAATCCCCAAAACCTAGATTAAATTAAGAGATACTCACCTCCACCGCCGCCGCCTTCAACCACCGGCGCTCCTTCGTCTTCTCTCTCGCCCTTCGTTCTTTGACGTCCGTCTTCTCTCTCGTGCGCGCGAACTGTCTTCGTCTTCTCTTTCTCTCTCGCGACCTGCCTTCGCCCTTGTCGACCTTCGTTCGTCTTCTCTCTATCGCTTTCTTTCTTTTTGTCTTTCGTTTTTTTTAGTTGAAAAGTAACAGAGATGAAACACTCCGTTAATTTTAACGAACTAAGGGCGCGAGGCAAAAAATACCAAAACCTCAGGGGTACCACACGAAATATGTAAAAGAGTTGTATACCCCGCGAAAAACGCTATACCTCGAGGGTACCTGGTGAAATTTCCGTTATAATAATAAGGGTGATTTTGGTAATTGGCATTTTTTGAATATTTAATTGGGCACTTAGGCCCTAAATCAATTTAATTAGTTTTGCCCTAGCCTCCTTCCCAATAGGGTGGGTTGGTCAATGGTCAACCGTTTGACCATTGACCGGTCAACGTTGACCAACCCATTTTGATGCCAACTTTTTTTTTTTAGTGATGCCATATTTTACCGTTTTGATGCCAAAATTTTACTATATTTTATTTTCACTTTGATGCCCCTTTTCTAATGGAATGATTGGATGACACTTTTTTAATGTCACTTTTTTTAAACATTGATGACATTTTTTATTTACAGTAATGTCATGTTGATCATTGATGACATTTTTTTTACTGTTAACGTCAGATGCCACTTTTTTTTATGTCAATTTTTTGATGATATTTTTTTTACCGTGATGCCATATTTTTGATGATATTTTTTCAATGTAGTATTTTGATGACATTTTTATAATGTAATTATTTGATGCCATTTTTTTTTTAATCAAATCGATTGATGCCACATGTTTTTAATGTAATCAATTGTATATCGATTTATTTTTATCGATTATACTTTCATTCACTGATGACACGTTTGTGATTACACTTCATTGATGCAATCACTTGTGGTGACATATTCATTAAATTTTTATTCATGGATGACATTTGTTATTACGCTTCATTAATCACAATTATTTATGGTGACAATTTTATATAATTGATGACATAAGAGCTTAAAACGTGGAATCAAAATATTGTCACCTTATTGCACATATAAAAATACAAAGTCTTTGAAACTACGACATTAATATTGGTTGTATACGTAAAAACACCTATTATAACATGTCATCAACTAAAAAAAATGCATCAATGTAAGTAATATAATGCGGAATCGATAAAATATTGGGCCAACCACTTCGGGGGTTACATATTACCTTCAGGATATGTGAATACTTCACAGGGGCAAAATATGCATCCCTGAAAGTTTTAGGCCGCTTTATGTATTTATATAAAATATAGGGCCAATCTGTAATTTTTAAAACGTTCGGGCCGGTTTCGTGATTTATTAGGAATTACAACCCAAAACCTTCTTCCCCGTTGGAAATTTGTAGAGATGCGCGGCCACCCACGCGCCCGGTAGATCCGAGTCCCCGCCGCCCTCGCCGACCGCCGCCACCCCATATCCGAGTCCCTCCGGCCACCCACACCATAGATCCGGCCACTGTAAAGGCCGAGAAATTTTAGAATATTAAACTATTAAAATAGTGATTTATAATCATTCTGATTTCTAAGATTCAGGGGATTTGAAATTTCTGTCCGTGAGCTATTGGATTTATTCGAAATCTTTCGAAATGAGTTACGACATTATTTAGTTTGAAATTTAAATTATGTTTTATCCCGCTCTCATATGCGGAAACTGAAAATAATATTTGGAGTTCATGGTTAAACTCGGACTTGGAAATTTGAAAATCGTTTTGAGTTGGGTTAGATAAGGTCGAGAGAAAGGGTTTCGAGATATTTTATTTGGGTATTCAAAATATCTTTTGAGACTATTTTCTATTCCATTTATTTTCATTTCCTTTTTCTTTCTTCTCTCTCCCTCTCTCGTGCTTGCTGTTGGAAAAAAAAAAAAGATTCCCCTGCCTTAGACTGTACAATCCTACAACTCACTATTTTGTTTCATCCCCAATTGCCCAGAGCACCTTCCCCTCTTGGCATTCTTCATTTCTACAGATACAAAACCCATAAAAGAGACCCACAATTCCACTCCCCTCTATCTCCCCTTTAGTTTCGATTCAGAAGCCCTAAATCACACCCTCCTGACCACTGCACACCTCCCCCTTGATGTCCTTTGACTCCAAATTCTCTGCCTCACTCTCTTGCAACAAAACCTATCCACAAGACAACCCTTTTCCTTTTGAAATCCGAGCACCAAGCTCACCCAAAACACCACCTCCCATCTCCCTTCTTTTGCTGCGTTACCACTGTCCGGACACTCTCTGAGCCACCACCTCCGTTCCTGCTTGGTTCCAGCCACCAGCAGCCTTGTTCTCCATCGTCGTCATCGTCGTCCAACCGAGAAGCAGCGCTGCCCTGTTCTACCGCAAGGAGGGAGAGAAACCGAGCCCCGACCGCCACGAAAGAGCCACCAGCAAATCCTCAGAAGCCGAGTCCGCCCAAGGGCTGCCGGAGAGGCCGCCGGCGCCGTACGCGAACCTCCTTTCCCCTTCTTTTCCGTTCGAGGTTCGATCTCACCTTTTATGTCGTTTCGATCCAAATCTCCTTCATTCAAGCTCGTATTCATCCCTTATGCTCTCTTAGGCATCGGACGAAGCTTCCTTCCCCGTCGATTCGTAGTCGGAAACCGCTAGCAGAGCCGGAGAACTCGCCCTCGGAGTCGCTCGGTAATCCCTCTAACTCTCTCTCTCCTTCACTCGCGTTTAGCTCTCTTTGCCTGGGTTGGGGTCGGAGTTTAATGTCGGTCAGATTGGGTGAGTTTGGGTCGGAGAAGAGCTGTCGCCGGAGCCTGGGTCCTCTCCTTCTTCCTCTCCGCTTTCCGGCATAGCTGTGCAGAGCTTTGTTCGTTGAGGGAGACGGGTCCTGTAGGACCGGGTTCTTCTTTTCCCTTTTCCGAGCCGGCCGGTTCTCTTTATTTCCCGGTTCATTTAATAGCAGATGGGTTTCTGGATCCGGGTTGGGCCTTTTGATTTGGATCCGGGTTGGGCCTTCATTTTATTGTCTGGGCCGGGCCTTCTTTCTTTATTTCTTTTCTTTGGGGCTGGTTTCCTCCTTCCATCCGGGTTGTGAGCTTTGGGTTTAGTAGAGTGTTTTGTTATTGTTGCTATTATTTATTATGTCTATGTTATGGGTATATTTTGCTATATTAAAATATATATATAAATATAAAATTCGGTTTATCTCTTTTAAATATTATAGTTATGAGATTATGATTTACATTTAAGTTGTGTTATAAATATTATCATTTGGAAAATGTTAGTTATGGTGTTAAAATGTGATTTTGGGAGTTTGAAATGATTTATTGACTTTGAACTATAAATATGATTGGGAAAGATGATCTCATTTTGGTATCTTATTTTAAGCTAAGTATTATTCCGTAATTTATTTAAAGGGTATTTAAGTTTCGGAAATGTTCTTTACGGATTCATGTTTGGAAAACCAAAATACCGGAATTATTCCTATATTATGATTTTGAGGTATTGGCTTTAAGGTTTAAATGTTTAATGTCGGGATTTTGTCTTGGCTTGATGATGTTAGTTTTGGGAAGGAAATTGGAAGAATGATTTTGGTTGATGTTGATCATATCAAAAAGGTTTTAAAAAATGGTTTTACTATCGGTTGGTTTTGAGTATGTTGAGAACTTGGGATTCATATGTATGAATACTAGTCCGGTAGCTTATGGAAATGGCTTGATGATAGGTGTGTATTGCTTATGGATTGCTTTGGACTTGCATTTGGGCCCTTCCTTGTGTTATCTTGTTGTTCTGCATTTTCAGGTAAGTTCCCTAGGGGGCTTACTCAGGTTGGACATTCATGCCTGTTGTTGCATTTTATGTTAGGTGTTGCATATGCATAAAAGCATGCCATCTAGTATCATGTTTAGGTTGCACTAATTGATTGAGCATCTGTTTACTTTATGCGTTTGAAACAGAACGGTCGTTATCTGTGATAGTCCTAGAGTCTTTGCTAGGGTCATAGGGTAGCCCAGCCTCATCGGGTACCCTGAGTCAATCGAGTCATGAACTTCCTTATATTATGAGATGCCTGCGGGCTTTATTGTGGAGCGGGTTAGGCATGCGTGCCGCCCGATTACGATGGAATGCATTCACGAGCTGGCCAGTCTCCGCCCTATCGGAAGGAGGTGGAGGTAGGAGAGGGATATGCCATTTGGCATTGTCTTGGGCCCTTTACAGTATTTCTGCACATTATTATGAACTAGGAGCATGTTAGTGTGTTTGACTTTCGTACTGCATTAGAGCATCTTTATTAGGTATAGCACATACTATGTGGCCTCGGCGAGGACTGCCGGTCCCGCATGAGTGGCTCGATCTGACTCCTTTCCCCGTTCTTTTTTTAAAGGTATTTTCTGCAGATTTGAGTGCTCGATGTCTATATGACGGGGTTTCCTTTTAGCGAATCGGGGAATCTGGCTAACATTCTAAGTTGGTAAAATGGTAATCACTCACTTATGATTTGGTTTTGACCCGGCTTTGCCGTGGCATTTGTAACTTAACTTTACTTCCGCTTTACTTTCGTTTGAATTGGATTTCGCGACATAATCTTAGGACAGGTTAAGGTTACCCAACGGCCGTTCGAGGTTTTATAGTTCGAAATCCCTCTTTCTACTAATCTTAAAATAAGTTTGAAACCTTGACCCGTACCTGGATTGCAAGATCCGAACAAGGGGTTTTATCCCTTGAAACGTAACCCGAAAATTATAATTCTGGGCCGTTACAAAGATGGTATCAGAGCTGAGGTTGTGCAATTCGGGTACACAAGGGTCGAGTGTATGTTTTGGAAAACCGCCCATGAATTTCAAAGGATTTGAAAGTGTTTTGAAGGGGCAAAATGAACTTAAGATGCCTAACTGAAATTGGACTAAGTAATGAACTTGACTTCTAATAGAAGAGGAAAACCGACCAAACGGGTATGCGAGAGGGTAGTAAAGGCGCTAGACCACCCCTATTGGTGTAGTTGGGAACGGTAGGCAAAATATCAGCTTGTTCTTTACAGATGGGTTGGGATCTGATTTGGATGCCTTAACTATTGAGTGTTATTAATTGATTCTGTGCTCAGTGCTTGCTATGCTAGAGATCTAATTTGGTATGTCTAACAATGAGTTGTGTATTGACTGATCTTTATAAACGGGATAGCGGGAGTACCCTTATTTCCCTATGGTCAAGCCCAGCTTGTGTGAAACAGCCCCTTCCACTATGTTGTTAACCCCTGACTGGTCTATCGAGCCTTTCTCCCGGACGTCAGTGTCTTCCACGGGGAATTGGGTTGGTAAACACATTGTGTCGGAAATCCTGGTTGGATATTAAGGTTCTCTGAGTGAGTATTGGAAGGTGGTTCTTGATGGCATTTTGAGTCAAAAGTAAGGTGTAATGGGGCTGTCTTTCTTGATTCATATGATGATCAAACTTTATTTTATTACCACAAAGAGTCGTACCAAAGTCCCACGAGAAAGATGGGTGATGAGTTAGTTTTGGAAAGTCAATGGTTGCCCTTAGGGATCTCTGTCCGGTTGTAATGGTGACTCTCTCTGAATTGAATGACATGATTTTGTAATCTCCTGCATATACCTTGTAAATGATCAGTAAGAAGTTGCTCATGTTATGCCTTGCTTTCTATCATAATTTTATTGTGTAAGATCATGTTGTGGTTAGTTACATTGCTCAAGTCTCGTGTTATGTCTTGCCTTCTATCGTGAGTGTATGTTGTTATAGCATGTTTACTTGGCTTATTGATCGTATGAATGACTGGAAGCATGGACCATATGATATGAATCTACATGATCGTTATTTCCTCCTGGATTAGGTTCATGATAGTGTGATCAACTCCTCTTTGCAGAAATGCTTGTAGATTATCGCTTTAGCATGTTGGATGACGACATGTCGGTGCTTATTATCCTTTTTGTGACAAGAATCCATATCATGCCCATCTATTTTGTATTTGCCAGATTAGCTATTGCTTATTATTTTGCACATAATATTGTTGTGTGTTACTTGTGTTGAATGGAGAATATGTAGTATAATTGAGTCTTGGAAAATGCATGTTTATCCCAGTATGTGTTGATCTGCACTCATGCCCCGTATTCTAATCATATTGCCTATTACTTAGACTCGTATTATGCATCATTTAACTTTTCTCATGCTTCTATATCGTGGAATACGATTGAGTGATTTCTTCCGCGTCGTCATGATTAGTTGCATGCATATATCGTACGTTATATTGAGCTTTTAGCATCATGTAGGATCCTCGGTTGTGACTTGTGCGAACTTGTATCTTGCCTACGTTGTTGCTGATTTTCTCTTGAGCTAGGTCCCTGATAGTGTGATTCTCCTCTTTCATATCATCTTTGGTGTTAACTCATGATTCGACTGATGTTGAATTCGATGAGCGACTTGCTTTTCGTGATGGTTATCTTAGCATGCCTACATCTTACCTCTCGGTAGTGTTTCCCTATTACTCTGTTTTATCATCTCGCACTTGCATGAATGTAAGACTTGGCACATCGCATGATCACACACCACGCTATACCATGATTTTACATACGCATAACACATAAATGTTAGGATGAATCTGGTCGAATTACCCTGACTGTGCTCGTGTTCGATATATGCCAGTAGTGTCTTGTAGGGCTTACGATTCCAATATGACCCGCTAAATAATCACGTGATGTACTTGTTCTATGATTTGATAACTATCGTATCATTACATGTGTCATATGATGGTTCATTCCTAGCATGATTATGATTTGTCGCTCGTGATGTCATTCTTGTTACTATGTGATTTTCCTCTTGCTATCCTAAATATTATGTTGAACTTTTTAAATGACTCATGGCTATGCTTGTATCACATCATGTATCACTAGCATCATGTAGGACCCATACTTTCTAAATGTATCTCGTCAGATGATTACATGTCATTCTTAACCAGGTATATGATTATTATTGTCCGATGTGATAGTTACCGTACTGCTTCTATGTGCTCTCGCATGACGCTTAATCTAATTGTTATGATATACCTAGCCATGCTGCATTTGACCTCATTAGTAGATGTGTGTATCATACTCGTACATTGTTCATACATGTGATAATTCCTATGTTTATTCTGCATATCTCGTTTAAGATTGCTAAGCACGTCTGCTTTCATGATAGAATTTGCGATTAGCTCATCTCACCTGCATTATTGCCAGACTCGATTGTGTTTTCTGAAATGAATGCGCATGCAATTCATCATGAGTTAGGTACATGTTAGTATGAACTAGAGTGATTGATATGCTCCATGATGAATTCATGTTTGCTTGTCGCGATTGCAACCTAATGGACCTCCATAAGGGCGTTGTTGCTATTCTCGGGTCAGAGTCTTGCCTCTAGTATTGTCGTCTTTAGTTGTGGTACGCATTTGTTCCCGAAAGGAATTTAGGTTGTCTTATCTTGTCACTCCCCTATCTCTGCTAACTTGAACTCCTACGCGATACATTGGACGAGCGACCGCATGGAAAAGGGAGAGGAAGTACGGATAGCGATAGGGCAGCACAACGGAAGCGTGAGCCCATAACCCACGAGCCTCAGGATCAATGACGTCGGTAGGACGGGCACGCATCGAGAGTTACGGTTACTGAGTATGATATGGCCTACAAGCGAGAGTGTTCTCTGTTCGAATTGCTAACCCTTTTGAACTTGTTGACGATGATATTGCACTGACATGATGATGAGATTTACGTGTTGATGTGTTGACTTGATGATGACCGTTGCCTGATTGCTTGTTGTCTATGATGATATGATTTGATGACTTATAGATCTCATGTACCATGATGTCTTGACTTGTTGTTACTCTAAGTTGCTAAGCATGATTTGAATTCCTTTGCTTGTAAAATGTGAACTACATATGCTAAGAAGCCTGAATTGTATCGGATAAGGTTATAATGCAACATGTTAGCTTGACTTCATTATGTTCATCTATGATGTTTGCAAGGAATATTGAGCATGATGGTAAACTGAGACTTGTTGAACCCATGATGTTATGTTTATGAATGCTAGTTGATATGCTGTAAACCTTAGGTTTGATGATTTTCGTTAGTGCTTTTTCCTTAAACCTGTGGGTGAGGTCATTGATAGTGTGGTAGAAGAGTGGTGAAAGAGCTTGAGTGGTTACGATGATCGGGGATGTTATGAGATAAGTCGCAAGAGAGAGAGAGATGCTGGCTTAAGTAAGACTGAGTGAGCTTTGGGATTTTTGGGAAGCAATGTTGGTGGTTCTAATGAGCTTCTAGGTGATGTTGGTGATGCTTCGGGTAGTACGAGAAGTGTAAGGAAGGGCTCGTGAATATTGAGGACATGGTATTAGAGGTACTTGGGTGTGACGTTAGAGATGAGAGTTGGATTCTTAGAGGTGGATGGTGTGGTAGTACTTAGCGGAAGGAGGGGCGAGATTTGATCATCGAGATGAACTGAGATTCTCTAGGGAATTTTGTCTGGGTTAACGTTGGCGAGTTTATAAGAGGATTAATCTTGGCTTGAGAGTGGAGATTAGGCGAGTGGGGATTGTGTTTCATTTTGACTGGTGTGATGTGAGGATTTTCTTGATTATGTGATTTATTTATATTTGCTGGCATGATGTTAGATAACGACCATGATGAACCTGATATGGAATTAATTAAATGTTAATATGCAATATTAAAATCTAGTTGGTAGTGACAAGTGTTAGCATGATATATTAATACTTTGATATCTTGTTATATTGGTTTAGAACCATGTTAAGATGTGTTGTGATGTGATATATGAAGTAATGATGAGTATGAACTATGGGATAACGATGTGCTATTATGCGAAAGCATGATGTTTCATTATGTGGTAGTAAGCATGATGTGTACTATATGGTTGACAAGCATGATTATTGGTTTTGTAAATGATGAATATGACTTTAAGTATGATCAGGATTAGTATATATGAGATAATGGTGCATGATTCCTAACTGATTGTCATTCGATATTATGATGAGTTAAGGTGATGTCTTCAGAGCATGCTGACATTTTGGTGATTTATATAATGCTTGATCTTCCTTTTTCTGAATCTTAATAGCATGACCTTGTTTGTATTGATGTGGTTATAATTAGTTTTGTTTCATTGACTTATGATGAAATTCCGTTGTGGCTAACCTTGCAAATACAAATGTTTGATGTGATAAATCTGTTATGATAATACTGGATGGAAATTGGATAGGACGACTATGTGAATTTATGCGTTAAATGAGATCCCTTCTTGTGAATGACCCTACTATGATTGCGGTGTTGATATGCGATAGTGAGATACCTTTTATGATTTATGGTGTGATGTCGAGACATTGTTATGATTTTGATATGTTGTTGAGATGCACATTATAACCTTTAGTGTGATTTGGAGATGCTTGATGTGACCTTGTGGCACTGTGTGGGTACATGGTTGAGACTTGTCGTATGATGTGTTGGTTGGAGATTGATTGGTTTAAACTGTTATGCATTTATTATGGCGTATGAATCTTGCTTGAATGAAGATTGATGGATTGATTTGATTCCGGAAACTAGGAAGAGAATATGGGATTAGCCCTTAGAGGTGGATGGTTCCACCTCCCACCTTCTGAATTTGATTGATTGTTATGCGGGAAACTGATTTGGTTTTGGAGGATTTTGATGAGATTTTGATCAAAATGATTTTACTTGTTTTGGTGTAAGGTTGCTTGGTTAAACGTCTTATTTGAAGATTTTGAGCGGTTTGGAAATGAATTACTTGAAATTTTAAAGAATAAATGTTAGCGAGAATTTCAACGATTTTGAGGCTAATCTTTTTCAATTACGGGATCCCTTTTGGAAACTTTTCAACCCGGGCTTATATTATAACGCCTCACAAAGTGGATACAAGCATTTTATAGGGGCGCATATAGAATGCTTGCTAAGACCCAGTAGAGACGCTATGATTGCTTTTCGAGTTATAATATGACCGAAAGGTCGGGATAAGGGTGTGATAAGGGCCCGTATCGCATACTTGCTATGACCAATTGGGAATATTATGATCACGTCAAGGATACTGTAGGGATCTCATACGGGCCATATGAGATGCTTACAGAATCAATGGCATGATCCTTGGACTCACCAATTTAAAATTTCATCCCCATGTTTTAGAGTGATTTTAGTCTCGGGGACGAGACTTGTTTTTAGAGGTGGATGATGTAAAGGCCGGGAAATTTTAGAATATTAAACTATTAAAATAGTGATTTATAATCATTCCGATTTCTAAGATTCAGGGGATTTGAAATTTCTGTCCGTGAGCTATTGGATTTATTCTAAATCTTTCGAAACGAGTTACGACATTATTTAGTTTGAAATTTAAATTATGTTTTATCCCGCTCTCATATGCGGAAACTGAAAATAATATTTGGAGTTCATTGTTAAACTCGGACTTGAAAATTTGAAAATCGTTTTGAGTTGGGTTAGATAAGGTCGAGAGAACGGGTTTCGAGATATTTTATTTGGGTATTCAAAATATCTTATGAGACTATTTTCTATTCAATTTATTTTCATTTCCTTTTTCTTTCTTCTCTCTCCCTCTCTCGTGCTTGCTGTTGGGAAAAAAAAAAGATTCCCCTGCCTTAGACTGTACAATCCTACAGCTCACTATTTTGTTTCATCCCCAATTGCCCAGAGCACCTTCCCCTTTTGGCATTCTTCATTTCTGCAGATACAAAACCCATAAAAGAGACCCACAATTCCACTCCCCTCTATCTCCCCTTTAGTTTCGATTCAGAAACCCGAAATCACACCCTCCTGACCACTTCACACCTCCCCCTTGATGTCCTTTGACTCCAAATTCTCTGTCTCGCTCTCTTGCAGCAAAACCTATCCACAAGACAACCCTTTTCCTTTTGAAATCCGAGCACCAAGCTCACCCAAAACACCACCTCTCATCTCCCTTCTTTTGCTGCGTTACCACTGTCCGGACACTCTCTGAGCCACCACCTCCGTTCCTGCTTGGTTCCAGCCACCAGCAGCCTTGTTCTCCATCGTCGTCATCGTCGTCCAACCGAGAAGCAGCGCTGCCCTGTTCTACCGCAAGGAGGGAGAGAAACCGAGCCCCGACCGCCACGAAAGAGCCACCAGCAAATCCTTAGAAGCCGAGTCCGCCCAAGGGCAGCCGGAGAGGCCGCCGGCGCCGTACGCGAACCTCCTTTCCCCTTCTTTTCCGTTCGAGGTTCGATCTCACCTTTTATGTCGTTTCGATCCAAATCTCCTTCAATCAAGCTCGTATTCATCCCTTATGCTCTCTTAGGCATCGGACGAAGCTTCCTTCCCCGTCGATTCGTAGTCGGAAACCGCTAGCAGAGCCGGAGAACTCGCCCTCGGAGTCGCTCGGTAATCCCTCTAACTCTCTCTCTCCTTCACTCGCGTTTAGCTCTCTTTGCCTGGGTTGGGGTCGGAGTTTAATGTCGGTCAGATTGGGTGAGTTTGGGTCGGAGAAGAGCTGTCGCCGGAGCCTGGGTCCTCTCCTTCTTCCTCTCCGCTTTCCGGCATAGCTGTGCAGAGCTCTGTTCATTGAGGGAGACGGGTCCTGTAGGACCGGGTTCTTCTTTTCCCTTTTCCGAGCCGGCCGGTTCTCTTTATTTCCCGGTTCATTTAATAGCAGATGGGTTTCTGGATCCGGGTTGGGCCTTTTGATTTGGATCCGGGTTGGGCCTTCATTTTATTGTATGGGCCGGGCCTTCTTTCTTTATTTCTTTTCTTTGGGGCTGGTTTCCTCCTTCCATCCGGGTTGTGAGCTTTGGGTTTAGTAGAGTGTTTTGTTATTGTTGCTATTATTTATTATGTCTATGTTATGGGTATATTTTGCTATATTAAAATATATATATAAATATAAAATTCGGTTTATCTCTTTTAAATATTATAGTTATGAGATTATGATTTACATTTAAGTTGTGTTATAAATATTATCATTTGGAAAATGTTAGTTATGGTGTTAAAATGTGATTTTGGGAGTTTGAAATGATTTATTGACTTTGAACTATAAATATGATTGGGAAAGATGATCTCATTTTGGTATCTTATTTTAAGCTAAGTATTATTCCGTAATTTATTTAAAGGGTATTTAAGTTTCGGAAATGTTCTTTACGGATTCATGTTTGGAAAACCAAAATACCGGAATTATTCCTATATTATGATTTTGAGGTATTGGCTTTAAGGTTTAAATGTTTAATGTCGGGATTTTGTCTTGGCTTGATGATGTTAGTTTTGGGAAGGAAATTGGAAGAATGATTTTGGTTGATGTTGATCATATCAAAAAGGTTTTGAAAAATGGTTTTACTATCGGTTGGTTTTGAGTATGTTGAGAACTTGGGATTCATATGTATGAATACTAGTCCGGTAGCTTATGGAAATGGCTTGATGATAGGTGTGTATTGCTTATGGATTGCTTTGGACTTGCATTTGGGCCCTTCCTTGTGTTATCTTGTTGTTATGCATTTTCAGGCAAGTTCCCTAGGGGGCTTACTCAGGTTGGACATTCATGCCTGTTGTTGCATTTTATGTTAGGTGTTGCATATGCATAAAAGCATGCCATGTAGTATCATGTTTAGGTTGCACTAATTGATTGAGCATCTGTTTACTTTATGCGTTTGAAACAGAACGGTCGTTATCTGTGATAGTCCTAGAGTCTTTGCTAGGGTCATAGGGTAGCCCAGCCTCATCGGGTACCCTGAGTCAATCGAGTCATGAACTTCCTTATATTATGAGATGCCTGCGGGCTTTATTGTGGAGCGGGTTAGGCATGTGTGCCGCCCGATTATGATGGAATGCCTCCATCTTTATTGTGGCTCCAGATCCGGTGAGCTCCGAGGAAGAAGATGGGAGGAAGGAAATAAGATGGGAGGAAGAAGATGGAGGAAGCAGTCCTTCGGCTAAAAAAAAATTAGATGGGTTGGTTGTGTCTAATAAAAAAATTAAGGGGGCTAACTACCTAAACAAAAATGGTTAAAGGTTCATTTCATCAAATTTCCTCTAATAATAACAATAACAATAATAATAATAATAATAATAATAATGCCACGTTATAATTAAAAAAAATATTATTAATACTTATTTTTATTTTTATTATTATAAAATAATTATACTTTACAAGAACAAAATATCATATGATATAATAATACTATAATAATATAATATAATAATAATAATTTTATTATAAAGTAAATATTATTATTAAATTATATTATAATATTAAATAATAATAATATTATAATTATTATTATAAATTGAAAACTAGTATTATAATTATAAATAATATTTTCTCAAATAATAATAATATTATTATAAACAAATATTATTATTATAAATGGAAGATTATGATTATAATTATCATTATAATATTTTCTCAAAATAATAATACTAATAATATATTATTATTATTATTATTCTATAATATTATATTATTATTATTATTATTATTATAATATGCGGGACGGGACGGGATTTGCGGGATCCCATCGGGATCGTCCCGGGTTTCGTCCCACATAATTTTTACGGGATGAGATTCGCTATTTTGTCCTAAATCCCACCGGGATCGGGATTTACGGGATTTGTTCCCACCCCTGGGGCACTAATATAAACTCGATATCCTTGCTCTGCCAGAAACTAAAACATCAAAACTGTCTGCGGACTATCAAATTAAGAAGGTTGGTTTTCACTATTGTTACATGATTAACTCAAATGGATACAAAGGAGGCATGTGAATTCTTGTAAGATTATCCTACTCTTCTAATCCTTTACAAGTACTATAACAAAATGACAAAACATTCATGTTTTAGATAAGATTAATAAAATCGACAATGCGATATTGCTAGTCTATGATCCTTCCATTGAAGGAGAAAAAAAGGAACTTTGGGAAGAAATATACGAAATCGTTAATAAACATATAAACTGCCGATTATAATCATGGGTGATCTCAATGACATTGGAATTTATACGGAGAAACTTGGAAGGAATGTGCCAACTCTCTATAGATTCAGAAAACTTATCCAAGTGAAGAATGAGCTAAATCTCATTACCGTTCCATTTAGTGGTTCATCATTCACTCGGAGAAAGAATAGCTCCCCAACTAATAACACCTACGAAAGATTGGATAGTGTTCTAGCACACCAAGATATCATGACTACTTTGAAAGATCTAAAGGTCACTCACCATGCCTTCACCTCCTCGGATCATAGTCTGATAACTCTTCAAATTGGGGCTCGTGAATCCAATAAAGGTTTGCCATTCCGGTTTGAAATGGCGTGGACAACTAAGGATGAATTTGAAAATATTGTCAAACGATCGAGTTTGGGAAAATATATTATCAGGCTCTTTTAGTTTTTAACTAATGCAGAAACAGAGAATACTTAATTAAACAAAACACAAAAAACTGGTGCAAAGCTAATCAAGGTCACACTATAAACCAACTCACAAAGCTTGACAAACATATCCAACAACTTCAACAATTACTTCCTTGGGGCAATACCTCTAAAAAATAAATTGATAGATCGCTAGCTAGATTGGAACATACAAGGACAAAAATCTTAAACTTTAACCACACTTTTTAGAAACAACGTGCTAAAATCAATCACATCAAATTAGCAAACAAAAATACGAAATATTATCAATCCATGGTTAAAATAAGAAACTTCAGAAAGAACTCCTCTACTTTTACCACTAAAGATGGGATCGTCCTAACTGATAAACAAGAGATAAAGAATAATATAACCTCGGAATTAGTTGACAAATTCATCAATCGTTCAACTGAGATTATTCTTCTAGAAATACTAGAACATGTTCAAGCAAAGATAACAATGACAGCTAATGTCAATCTCACAAAGCAGCCTACAAATAAGAAATTAAAGAAACAATTATTGCCATGACAGAAGACAAAACCCCTGGCCCGGATGGACATCCCCCAGAATTTATACAAAATATTGGCACATTGTTGGATTCTTAGTCTATAAAGCCATAAAAGCTTTCTCTCATTCTGATAACATGTTGAGTGAGATAAACCAAACTTTTATAGCTCTTATTTCCAAAATAGACTCCCCTACCACCATAAACCACTTCATACCAATTTGTCTTTGTAACACTATTTACTAGACTATTGCCAAAATTTTAGCAAACAAACTTAAAACAATCCTTCCAAGAATTATTAATCCGTTCCAAGGTGCTTTTGTTGCAGGAAGATCCGTTCAGAATAACACCCTCATCGCACATGAGGTCTTTCATACATCCCATAAACAAAAAGGTAAAAAGGGTTGGATGACATTAAAACTTGATACGGAAAAGGCATATGATAAAATCAATTGGAACTACATTGAAGCCGTCCTCGTCAAATTTGCTTTCATAAAACTTGGATTAACTGGGTAATGGAGTGCTTCACAGCCCCGACTTTTTCGGTATTGGTGAACAATAACCTATGTAAACAATTCAAGCCCGAAAGAGGAATTCGCCAAGGTGACCCGCTATCCCCTTATATATTTGTAATTGTAATGGAAAACTTTGCTAGACAACTTATTGAAGAAGCTATGAGAAATGATGCTCTAATATGAATCAAACTTACTTCAAATGACACTCCTATCCCGTTCCTTACTTTTGTAGATGATATCCTTATTTTTGCTCCTACTTCCCACAAGAGTCTACATACAATCCAAAATACGCTGAACAAATTCTCAAACCAATCAGGCTTGGTAATCAACTATAAAAAAAAGCTCGCTAAAAGTTTCGAGGAATGTGAATACCAACTTGGCGCGTTCGCTATCACAAGATATGAGCATACCAATCTCAACTAGAATAGAAAAATATCTAGGTATACCCATCATAAATTGCGTATATCAGATGTTGTTTAATAGTTGGAGGTCTATCTACCAAGGTAAGATTCGAATTTTCATCTCCACGAGTTGCATTTTGATATAATTGCGTATATCATGGATTCAGGGGAAGATACCCATTACCATAAGTAAACGTAGTCATCCAACTACAGGAGTGACTTTTGTAGTTTATTATGCAAATTTTACCCGAAATTCTTTTTACTTCTTTACTGCAATCCGTTTGATAATTTGGTATAACTTTTTGCATTCTTAGCAGAACTACAAATGTGTGATATAATTCTTGCAGGTGCAAGAGGTAGCTCTGAGGTCAATGCCATATATTGGTTTGGCTACTCCAGGCCGAATAATAGATCATATACAAAATTCAATGTTTTGTAGGGGGTGGTGATAATGTTAGTTATCTGTTTAGTGATAATAGATTGGTGGCAATGTTTTGTAGTTGGTAACAAATGGTTTATGACAATGTTTGGTGACAGTGTTCACTTATTGGTGACAATAAGTTGGTTAAAATAATTTGATGACAGTGTTTCGTAGTTGTTGACAATAAGTTGGTAATAATATTTTGTAGTTGGTGATAGTATGTAGTTAGTGAAAATTAATGGTGACAACATTTTATAGTAGGTGACAAAAAGCTTGTGATAATATTCTATAGTTGATAATGTTCTGTAATTGATGACAATAGCTAGGTTGGTGGCAGTGTTAACTAGTACCAGGAAAAAAATTCCATTTTTTGTGGTTACATGGTCGTGGTCACATATATTTGTTCAAATAATGGTGCCAATTTCATGTGAGAGAAACTAGTCAAGCTTTTAAATTTTATTTGACGACAGTAATTTGATGATATATAATATGATGGTGACCTTTCTTGTGGGGATAGTATCATGATGATAGTTTTTTAATGAAAGTGTTATGATGATATTTTTGTGAGCGTTAATGGTTTAACATATTAAAATATGGGTTGATGACATTGCCTTGGTAATGTATAATGTTATGGTGACAATTTTTTAATGTTACAATATCGTGGTGACAATTATATTGTCATTAACCTCGTCACTAATAGTTGTCACCAACAACTGTCACGAGAAAATCATATGTTAGTAGAGAAAACCATTTGTCACTAGAAAACAGTGTTACTAGCAATTGTCGCCAAAAGAAAATCAATCGTCACCAAAAAAATCTTTGTCATTAACAATTGTCACTAGAAAAAAAACAATTCTCATTAGAAAAAAATTTCTACTATCACCAGAAAAAATAAAATATAACCAAAAAAGTCAATTGTCACAGAAAAATTATCACAAACAACTGTCACCAGAAAAATATATTCGGCTGTCACCAAATGTAGGCGTTGACCGAAATGGTCAATGTTGACTAGTTAATGTCAAAATTAAAAATGGTCAAAGGGTAAGGGGAAGGTTAGAGATGGGGAAGGAAGGATAAAATTGTCAAAAATGAACATTTATTTAATTTATTTAAAAGTGGACATTTACTTAATTATGACAATTTTTTTGGACATCCACTAAATTAAAAAGGTTTATTTGCTCGCACTCTGCATTACTCCATCTATTCACCGTATCGTTTATTATTTATACACATTTTTTATGAATGATAAAAATTATATAAAATATGAGTTTTTTGATATTTTTTTAATAATCTCGTATTTGCTATTAAATATATGAGATTATTAAAAAGATTGATTAAAAATTAATATTTTATATAATTTTTATCATCCTAAAAATGTACGTAAATAGTAAACGACAAATAAAACTGAACGGAGTTAGTATAATTTTAAGTCCCATTCGATGAAAGAAAAAGACCAGCATTGCAGACAATTTTTTTTCGAAGCAAGATAATATTTAGGGAAGTTCCCGACGAGCAGCGAGCCTTCCTAGCGCGTCCTTACGAATGATATCGGCTAGAAGCAGATCAGTCGAACAGATATCATCGGTAGGGTTATTATAAGCCAGACGTACAATCATGTCCACTACAGAATTTGATTCCCTGAAAATATGACGAATAGGAACATTACTAAAGAAAGAAAGATAAAAACGAGTATCTGATTGTAACAACTCAATGTTCCAGGGACAAGACCAGTCACCCAGTAGAGCGTTAACAACCACCAGACAATCACCCTTTATAAGCAGATTTAGCATATTAAGTTGCATAGCTTTAAGAACACCCATCCGTAAAGCCAAAGCTTTGGCATACAGAGCAGAGTTGTTATTGCAAGGTCCATAGAAGTTTGAAGGCGAATTCTACCATTAATTTGGTTTATTGTTTGTATTATATGGAAACGTAGTTGACGTAGTTCTAGCCGAAGATCTATGACCACTTCTCTTCCCCGAAAGAGCGTCGTACCGCCAAATATCCTTTGTGGCTGACCCAGTATTCCTAGTGGTGGAAATGAATACAGAAATGTCGATAATCAATCTTCAGGCTAAAATCAGGGTCGAACACGACCTTATTTCTGAAAAACCATGTCCCCCACCAGATTTTTGCCAAAAGAGCCATAGAGTTTTTCCCTATAGAAGAATATAGGTGATGGAGCAAAAGGTCGAGGTTAGTGTGTGAGAGATCGCCCACAGAAGCAGGAAACTTGAGGTGAAAAGTGTTGAGAAGATAGTGAGTAATATTACAATCAAGAATATAATGGAATCCCGTCTCGTTTGCATTACCGCGGAGCGAGCAACCTGATGGTACATCCACATGCGACCGTTGTAAGCGTTCAGTGGTAGGTATACCATCTCGCGAGATTTTCCACAAGAAATGACAGATCTTGTATGGAACATCCAACTTCCAAATCCAATTACAGCTATAATTTAGGTCACCTTTAGAGAAAGGGATAATCGCTCTAGCAGATTTGGCAGAAAACCAACCATCCTTACTCGGACCCCAGTAAAGGCGGTCATGAAAAGAGTTAGTCGGTAGATGTGATGTTAAAATATGATTTATATGAACAGGGGACAGAAGTCCCTGCAAATCGCTGGTAAGTTTTTGATAATCCCGTGATTTTTTCGAATCAATGAAGAGGGAAACTTTCTAAGTCAAAACTGAGTCTGCAGGACGTGAGGTAGCCACACATAAAAGAGGTTTATCATATATCCAGTTGTCCGTCCAAAAATCAATATTTGCTCCGTCTCCGATAGACCCTCGCAGGCCCGGTTTGAAAAGGTGTTTAATCGACTAAAGCTTAGACCACTGCCAGGTTGTATTCCCCTTCTACTGGTACTTCATGAGAGGAGTACCCTTCAGATATTTGACAGAAATAAGGCGTACCCACAGATTGCTATGTTCAGCAAGAATCTTCCATAAAAGTTTCATTTGTAGTGCTATATTCATAGTTTTGACTTTATAAAGTCCTAGCCCACCCGCTAGAGTGTCCGAGAAGATCTTATCCCAATTGATCATGGGTGTGTATTTCGTATTCTTATTCCAGAAGAAATCTCTGTAAACCTTATCCAACTCGTGTAAGATAGAAGGCTGCAACAGAAAAGCTTGCATTAGGAAGATTGGTTTAGCACTTAGATTTGCTTTGATAAGGACCTTTCGGCCTTCTTCAGATACATAGGAGGCTTTCCACTTTGTTAACTGTTGTTTGGCTCTTAAGACCACGTCAAAAAAAGTTTCACGGTTAAGTCTATCGTTAATGATTGGTTAGCCTAAATATTTTTCCAAATTATTGGCAAGAGGCTAGGGATGCCTAAAGAAGCCGCTACGGTGTTAATCGACGACTAGGAAGTATTTGGCAAAGCTTGAAAGCTTGATTTATGAAGATTGACTTTCTGGCATGGAAGAAGACAAAATCTTTAAATTATGGAGTTGACTTTGAAACATGTAGCTTGCGAAGCTTTCGCGAAGATGATGATGTCGTTTGCAAAAGCTAGGAACGGGATACTTAACATCTGGCCCTCTCCCAAACGAGAAACCTAAGTCTCTGTTTATGATTGCTTCGTTTTGTAAGGTTCTAGCCAGAACTTCGGCCATTAGTATGAACAGAAAAGGTGATAGAGGGTCTCCTTGTCGCATGACCCTTGTGGGGATAAAAGGAATGGATGGTTCGTCGTTAATCAGAATAGAGTAAGAGACAGTTGTATTACATTCGTGAATCCACTGAATAAACTTAATTGGGGGCAAAACCGAAGTTTTCCAAAGTTTTGAAAAGGAAAGGCCACTCAATACGGTCGTAGACCTTTTCCAAATCCAACTTAATTGATTGCAACTGAACCAATTTTAGCTTTAAGGGATCTGAATGAGTGAAAGATCTCGTGGGCAATAAGGATATTATCTTGTATAGACTATCCTTTAGTGAAAGCTCCTTATAAGGGGTGAATTAATTTCTCAAAACCCCCGTATAGCCTTGCATAAATGATTTTGGAGATAGCTTTATAAACGGTGGAGCAGAGACGGATAGGTCTGTAATGGTTTACAATCGTCGGATCTTCCCGTTTAGGAAGTAAAGTAATAAACGTGTGGTTAACCTGTTTGAGGAGCTTACTCGAAACAAAGAAGGTTTTAACTGCTTTGATAACAGAAGGGCCGACAATTGGCCAATATGTCTAATAAAACCCCGAAGGCAACCCGTCAGGATCTGACGACTTATCTACTTTTAGACTTGGGCAAACGCGGGTCGGCCCGCCCGGCCCGTCCCGCCCGCCCGTGAAGTTGGATTGGATTGGGTTGAGGGAAAAGCCCATGCGGGCCACTAGGCCCGTAACGGGTACCCGCAATTTTGAAAATAATATATATAGACATATAGTATACATACAATATATATATATATATATATATATATGGTAGGGTTCAAGTGAGAATAATCCGGTCCGGTGAGAAGGAAAGAAGCTCTATGATTGGCTAAAACGGATCTGATTTTTACTTAAAAAAAGAAACTCTCACGCGCCTTTACCGACATCTTCATCTTCATACGTCTTCATCCTCCGTCGCTGCCTCCATTACCTACTCCGTCTTTCATGGCTTCTACGGCCGCCCCATTAAACTCACTTTCACGCTCTCCTTCCTCTCCTTCTACTGTCGGATTTCATGGCTCCTTCCTCCCCCTTCTCGTGACCTTCTCCTCTACGATGCGCGCTCTCCTGAGTCCTGCTACTTCGTCTTTGCCACTTATGCAATCTACAAGGTCCTTGACTGGAAGGTGGTTGTTGTAGCCTATCGAACACCACTCGGTTCCTTGTGGTTTCTCGCGATCTCCTCCGTCGGAGCCCTAATTTCGGATTTGTTTTTGGCTGGTTTAGCCACGAATTGGATCCTCATGAGCGCCGTCGTTTCGATCGAATCTAGATGGGGGATTCGAAAGCCTAGTCGGCATAGTTCATTGTTCACTTTTGTAACTGCAATTGTTGATATTCATTGTTCAATTTTAATTCGAGATACGCCTCGCTCTCCCCTCATTTTGTTGTGATTTTCTTGGTGACTTGAAAGTCTAATTGATTGTTACCTGTTGGTATATATATGTGACAGTATTTTTCAAATACATGCACAAGTAGAATGGAAGACTTTCTGTGTTACAAAGTTGCTGGATGGAGAAGATGCCAATTCCATTAGAATTTAGAAAGTGAGTGATATGGTTGACCTGCACTAATTTATACGGAATAAATGAACAGAATTTATACGGAGTAAACGAAAAGAGAAAGTGGTTCAGGTTATAATACTAAGTAGTTTAGGGTTATACTACCAAGTGGTTCGGGATTTTTTTACCAAGTGGTTCAGTGTTTTATATCAAGTGGTTAATAATGCAATATTATGACGTGTACATTTAAATAAAATAAAATGGGTGTTTGATTTAAATAAAAGGAGAGTGGTTCAGTGACTAGATATATATATTGGTTCATGAATTAAATAGACATGGTTCATGAAGCAAATAGAAGTGGTTCATCAATTTTATAATAATTGGTTCAGCACATATATAGAGAATGGTTCAATGACTAAATGTATAATGATTCATGAATTAAATAAAAGTGGTTCATCAATTTTATAGTAATTGGTTGAGCACATATATAGAGAGTGGTTCAATGACTAAATATAGAAGGGTTCACGAATTAAATAGTATTGGTTCATAAACTATTTTATTTTAAAAAAAATTAAAAATTAAGCATTAAAAGAAAATAAAAGAAGAATGAAAACTTTATTAACCACTTCTTTATAATTTAATAAACAACTTCTTAATAACTTTATGAACCACTTATTGGATAGCATTATGAACACTTTTTTATAACTTCGTGAACCACTTCTTAAAGCTTCATGAACCACTTTTTTATAACTTCATTAACCATATCTTTATAAGTTCATGAACCACTTCTTTATAGGTTTATGAACCACTTCTTTTATTGTTGAACCACTGTGAATAAAATTGTTGAACCACTTCATTAACCACTGTGAATAAAATTGTTGAACCACTGTGAATAAAATTGCTGAACCACTGTGAATAAAATTGCTGAACCACTGTGAATAAAATTGTGGAACCGTTGTGAATAAAATTGCTGAACCACTGTGAATAAAATTGCTGAACCACTGTGAATAAAATTGTTGAACCACTGTGAATAAAATTGCTGAACCAATGTGAATAAAATTGGTGAACCACTGTGAATAAAATTGTTGAACCACTGTGAATAAAATTGGTGAACCACAGTGGTTCATAAAATAAAGAGTAGTGTTTCACCAAATAAATAGTATTGGTGCGTGAAATAAATAATTAAAATTAATTAATTAATTAATTAAAAAATTAAAAATTAAAAGAAAATAAAAGAAGAATAATTTTTTTAGAATTATTAAAAATTAGTGGTTCATGAAATTAAGGAGTAGCGGTTTATGAAATAAAAAGTAATGGTTCATTAAATAAATAGTATTGTGTCATCAACTATTTTTATTTTAAAAACAAATAAATAAATAATTAAAAAATAATTTACTAATTGTTAAAAAAACTATATTAATTTATAAAGCCCATTGGTGGGAAAAAAAACATAATTAAATCATTTATTAACAATTGAAAGCTATTAATTTTTTAGTCTGTTAAAATAAATGGAAAAAGGGATTAAAACTAATTAAATACTTGAAGTAGTCGTAGTGTACAAGGAATGAGTAATTGGTATAGTGGTACACAGCATTAAAGGGTTGTTGGGGATCCTGCGTTCAATGCTCGGGAGCAGCAGCGCAAGTATTTTTATTGGTTTTGTATTTAGCGCGTGAGTGTCACTCGAAATGTGGCGGGCGGATGCGAGTGGGGATCAGCTGTGGTCGAAAATTTTCGGAAATTTGAAGCGCGTGGATGCCGCGAGATTCCCTATATTTTGGATTATTTTTATTCACCTAAACCAATCAAATCACTTCTTTCCTTCTCATTTTTAGTGACCTTTGCACCTGAACCCAACCATATATATATATATATAGAGAGAGGGTGGTTCATGGGAGAACAAGCCTTATTGAGTAAAATGAGAACAAATCTGGAACGTTGATTGAATGAAATGGAAAGCTGAGATTAATAGGCAATTTTGGCTTTTTTTAAATTAAAAAACAGTGGGGCCCACGTCGTTTTTTTGCCCACTTGCTGAAGGGAGGCGTGTGTGGTGCACTCTCTTCAAATTATTCGACAGTATATCTAGATTATTCGATCGTATCGTCTGATTATGCAATGGTATCGACAGATTATCCGATGGTATATGATTTTTTTTTTGTTAATCTTTCTAAATGGTTGATTATTCGGTCGTTTATGAATGATTATTCGGTGATATATAGATGATTATTCACCCGTATATGAGTGATTATCGCTTGATTATTCGATAATATCAGTCGGTTATTTGATGGTGTCGATGGATTATTCGATGATATCGCTTTATTATTCGATAGTATTACTTGATCATTGACAACTTTAAATTCACCCATAAACAAATCCCACCAAATTATCCTATATAGATATGAATAAAGTTATACATACAAACGAATAAACCTAAATTACAAAAATTATTCAATGATATCGTTTGATTATTCAATGGTATCGCTCGATTATTCGATTACCCGAGCTCGTTTGTTCGGGCTCGTTGCCTACAAAAACCAAAACCTGTGCGAGTTTTTGCTACAAACACAAAGACTAAATTGCAAAATTACCATTCAATTACAATTGCAAAAAATTAACAAAGTCCTGCCTAATCTTTCAATTGCAATTGCAATTGCAATTACAAAGTCGTGTAAAGCCTAAATCGAAGTCTACAACGTCTAAATCAAAATTACCATTCAATCGAAGTACCATTCAATCGAAGTACCCCAAGTCGTGTAAATCGTGTAAAGCCTAATCTTTCAATCGAAGTACCCCAAAGCCTAAATCAAAATTACCATTCAATCGAAGTACCCCAAATTGCAAAATTACCACTCAATTACAATGTCTACAACAACAGTACCCCAAATCGAAGTCTGTATACCTTGTTCTTCAGCCTTACGAGAATCGCCGCCGGGAGAGGATACTCAAATCGTCGTCGCTCAAGAAGTGGAAGACGAACTTGCTCGGGGGAGTCCGATGCGGCCGGATCTGGGCTAGTGGTGGCTAGAGTGGTCGGATTTGGGGCTGTTGGTGGCGGCTGGGTGTGGTGGGGCTTGGATCTGGGCTAAGGGTGGCCGGATCTGGGCTTGTGGTTGCCGGAGGAAGGCCGGATCTTTGACTAGAGAGGCGCGACGGGGAGCGAGGAAGGAGAGCGGCGAATCGCCACCGCCTCTGTGGGTTGTCCGCCTCCGTTGGCCGTCCTCCTTCTCCGATCGCCATCACTGCATCTCCTCTTCACCAGAAATCGCCATCGCCATCGTCGTCGTTAGGGATGAATCCAAAGAGGCGGCTATCAGGCTTCCCGTTTGCAGAGATAGAGATGGATAGGGTTTTATGGTTTCACTCCCACACGCCCACGCGCTGCAACAATTGAATTGGGCCCTTTTTCCGGAATTATTTTACAAAATTAATCATAATACGTGGCACAATCCTACCCATTGATTATCTTTAAATCAAAGGTCCTGATTTGTTCTCATTATACACAATAAGGGTTGTTCTCATATGATCTATCCTATATATATATATATATATATATATATATATATATATATATATATATATAGGGAATGGGTAAAAAGTGCACACCCCTTAGGGTGTACTTTGTGCACGATTTCTGGCCATTGATCGAGTGTGGATTGATGGCCGAGATTAAAAGAATTTTTTCTATTTTTTTTATCTAAATTCGCGTGGGACCCGCGCACAAACTAGCCAAATTTGAGCCACACAGGAGTAGCGCGTGTGAAGGGGGATTTCGGTTGTGATTTTTGGCTAATTGTGGAGCCCGCAAATGACAAAAGTTGTTTGGATATATCTCTACAAGCGGGTGGGAATATATATTATTTTTAATTAGGCCTTTTTTGCTATATTGGGTGGGTAGAGCTGTAGAGGGCTACTAGTAGCTGGGAATATATATTATTATTATTTTCTGATTTTTAGTGGATTTTTTTCCTGCTTTTTTTAAATATATAAATTATTTGTGAAAAATAAATAATTTAAATTTTGGATGATTTGTTTTTGGGGTCCACCTGATTTAGTTCGTTTTAAAAATCTAACAATTTCACCGAATAATGTTTCACATGCAATCGAATAATGTCATTTTATCTTTTTTTTCCATCTAGTTCATATCAAAATATACCAATTCCACTGAATAATTAGTCACATGCTACCGAATAATTTTTTTTATTCATCATTTTCAAATAAAAGAAACCTCGAATATCTAAATAATGTTATGTTATCTTTTTACCTCCCAGATCAAAATTTATCAATTCTACCGAATAATGTTTTGCATTCCACTGAATAATGTTATGTTATCTTTTTACATCCGGTTCATATCAAAATTTACCAATTCCAATGAATAATTTCTCACATACTACTGAATAATTGACCAAACCATTACCACTCGTAATAAAAAATCGACACATACATATGAATAATTGACAAATAATAAATCAAATTTTACATTTAGAAAATCCTATACTAAATACTACGGAGTATGATACATATGCCTGAATATACTAAATACCCGCCTACCCCGCCCAACCCCACCCCGCCTTCAAGAGTACCAAGCCTTTACTTGATTTCAAATTCCAGTACATACCAGATGAACGAAGGCGGCGGAGGTGAGCGCAGCGCCGCTGGGCGACGCCGTCTCAGATCCGGGAGGAGGGCATCATGGAGGCGACGCCGAGCACAGAGTTCGAGGAGGAGGAGACGGTCGTCTCAGATCCGGGAGCGATGCGGTGAGGCAAGGTGGAGGCGAGTTGGACCGGACACGAGGCGAGTCGAGGAGGCGAAGATCGACGGCGGCGATGGCGATTCTCAGATCCGGGAGCGACGGCGGCGAAGGCTGGCGATTCGTGGGCAATCGACGGCGGCGAAGGCTGGTGAAGACGACGCCAGCGGATCTTGGACTTACCAGCGGCGGCGCCAGCGGATCCGGGAGCGACGACGGCGACGATTCTCAGTTCCCGGATCTTGCACTTACCGGCGGTTAGGGGGTCTTGCGGTGGGTGAGGATGTCGGAGGTGGTGAGGGAGGGGGCAAGAGCAACTTAGTGGAGCCGCTGACTACACTCCGGTCTTCGATCTCCTCCTTGAATCACCGCCGGATTCGCCAAAAACAAATCCTTCGCCGCCGGTGAAGAAGAGAATGGGCGAGGTCCGCGAGGATGGTGGAAGCAGGGCTGCAGGAAGCGTTGTTTCATAATGAAATTGGGGATTAGGGTTTTATTCCCCCAATTGACTCACGCGCTGCACTCTCTAAAGAATATGTAGAATATTGAATTTTTTTTTTCTAACCGTAACACGTGGCGGATTGTGAACTCTCTAAAGAATATATATATATATATATATATATATATATATATATATATATATATATATATATATATATATATATATATATATATATATATATATATTGTGAGCAATTCTAGGCCTTTGGATGATAAAAAATCAATGGACAAGATAAATCCCATATTTTAATTAATTCTTATTCAATTATAATGGGACCCGCATCAAAATCTGGTCCACTCTCCTCTAGAGAGTGTGGTTTCCACTCTCCACACAAAAATTTAAAAGCAACATGGCATGTATATACGAATAAAATCGATCAAAATCTATCCACGTGATTATTCACATGAAACATATTATTGCGGTGAATAATGTTGCATGTACATATGAATAAAATCGATCAAAATCTATCCACACGATTATTAGTGATAATCATATTATTGCGGTGAATAATATTGCATGTACATACGAATAAACCGATCATACAAACGAATAATCTCCCCAAATCATCTCCGTATAGATGAATATTAGAGCATATACCTAGGTGAATGTCATTGGAATTATATGAACATTTCACATGGGCTTCCTGGTGGGTTACAAAGGAATAATTGGTGACGTACAAATGAATAATCTCTAACTAAGGGCATGTTTGGCATGCACATATTTTAATCTAGCTTAAGATTATAATCTAGATAAAGATTGTAATCTAGATAAAAAATTTAATCAAGCTTAAGATTATAATCTAGCTTAAAATTAAACATCTTGTTTGGCATGACTATTGATTATTCAAGATTTTTGGAGATTAAATTCTCAAATTATCAAAATGAGTCTATTTTATTTGATGCATGACTTTAGAGTCCGATCTTATTTGGTCTGGGTTATAAAGTTCATTTATAAAAGAGAAAAAATTCATACTTTATAGCCTAGCAACAAGTTCGGGCTATGAAGCCAAAATCATACATTGTCAATAGAAGTGATTTTTTTTTATCAAACTTGGTTTTGTGATCATATTCGACTTGCGAGTAATTAGACAAGCTCGATCTTGAACTCGCTTGCTCGTTTTTGCTTGTTTGCTCGTTTTTTCTTGTCATGCTCATTTTGTCAATTTTGCTCATTTTGATTGCTTTGAGCTCATTTTCAAGCTTATTTTAGCTCGTTTTTAACCCATATATCTTTATATTAGGAATTACATGTAATGGTGGACTCAAGTACATCTACCATTTGTTTAGTATCGCTGCACAAGTTACCATCCGATTCATTTGGCCGTGATCATAATTATCCGCCAACTTTGGATCAATAAGTTCTGTCTCAAATTTTCCGTCTTCCATTGCTTGATCAAGAAATGTGCTTGCCTGCATCCAGTTCGCAAATCTTTACTGTAACACTTTCAAACACAGTCCTATACATCATATTCATAACAGATTTAACTCAATTTTGATACTGATAATGAAAAAAACATTACCCATTCTGTGAGATTGATTGGTTGTCGCCCTGTGATCAACTCAAAAAGCACCACCCCAAAGGAGAAATCTGATTTCTCAGTCAAGCTACCACTTGACCCGGATTCTGGTGCTAGATACCTACATTTTTATTATAAAAAAATACAATAAAACTGGGCAATGGTTGCAGAAACAAAGTACAGGGCAAAGTGCATCCATCCATATATGTTAAGCATAGATATATCCATATATATGTAACTTGAATAAGTGCTGAATTATATATTTAATAAAAATTAGAAATACATATGACTATTTAGAGTTACAGTAGCCATATATTTTCAGTGTAATAATCATGACAGCAAACAGAGAAACAATGATAAAATTCTTGATACAACCTATCAGCAGGTATGATAGACTACACAAAACTAGAAATACAAAGGCTAAATGAGATTGTCTTTCCCTCGGGTTTACATTGACAAAAGGAAATAACCAAAAGGAACAAATTCTTGATGAGCTAGACTACACAAAATTAGTATGGAGTGGAGGACAGTGGCACAATGATTAAGTTAGGGCCCACTATCATACCATGAGCTAGGCCAAATTAGTGATTCATTTCTCACATTGAGAGCCATGAAAGTTACTGCCCAATTGCCCATATTTGCTGGATTGTTAGGCAGGATAGTAGGCTACCCCTTTCTCTTCTGTTGGATTGACATTACAAAAGAAAAATCAGTGATTCATTTCTCACAGTGAGAGCCATGAAAGTTGTTGATAAAGCCTCTCATAGACATAGTAATGTAATGTCTAATGGCTGATCTACTAAATTTAAAACACATAATTGATACTCCTCTTTCACATATGAGAATGTTTGGCAATTAATATATGCAAACAATCCAGCAAATATGGGCAGTAATACAAACTTCTACAGAAACCAACTGTCTTACACTATGCATCCCCATTTATGGTTCAACATATATGCATTCATGAATCCTAAAGCAAAACAAGGGGTTGAAGGAAGTGGTTGTTTCCCAAATCATCTTATTTAGCCTTTGTACAGTATAACCTTATTTCATTGACCATGTATAAAAATCTGGATAAAAAGGAATCATAAGTTTCACATATTAGTACATCAATAATTGCAAAGTGAGGCTAAAAAAAATGCCAGGGGGTGATAAAGTCAGATAAAAGGTTCACATATACAAATCTATGAGAAAAAAATGGTAATTGAATTGAATGAAATGGATATAATTAATTAAGTAAAAGAAATTGGATTGAATGAAATGGTAATTGAATGGAATGAAATAGCATCCAGTGGTAAGTGAATGGACTAAAACAGAATCAACTCAAACTTGAAATGATTACTAGACACTGAGATCTCCCCTAACTCATGGTACTGCCCAAGAGGCTGATTTTGAGAGGACAATCTTCAGAGCATTGATCAAAAAAGAGTAACATAGTCCAAGGAAACAAGACTACAAACAAGACATCATGTAGAACACCCGACAAACGCACCAAATATATATGAGATATAACTGAACTTAGTTATGCTACTAATCAAACCTATGCATTCAAATGCTTCACAAGGGATCCATAACAAAACCATCTTGAAATTATGCCAAGAGTATGAACAATGGTATAACTGAACTTGTTTATCACTTTTATCTGTATCGAACCTCTTCTGATCACATCCAAAAGGAGTGCAAAGCACATGCACAACATATATGTAGTACAATTTAAACTGAAAGAAAATGTCACTTGGAGTATTTGGAGTGCAAAGCACATACACAACAACAATAGCCAGCAATGTATCACACAGTACTACTATCAGAATATTGGGAAAATTCCACCAATACTTTGATTCTTTTCATCCCTCTAGAAAACCCCAAATGATGGGAAAATATTAAGAATTACATATGTAATTCATCCTTCCGTTCATCCCTCTAGAAAACCCAATTTGATTCATCCCTCTAAAACCCCAAAATAGAAAATTGCACATGTAATTTCCTGGATGGTGTAGTGATTCAAGAAAAATGCTCACATAATATGGTAAAATTAAAGATGACTCTGAAATAGAAAATTAGGGTTTGTTGCAAATCCAAAATTTCAGGGGAGGCTTCTACGAAAAATTAAAATTAGGGTTTGTTGCAAGACAAAATTGTATAGAGAAATGAGGACAAAAGGGATCTCTTACTAGAAGAACATGAAAGCGGAGCTTGGTGAAGGTGGAGAAATTGAACCTCAGAAGAGCCCCTGCAAATAAAAGCAAGTGGAAATCAGTGATTTTCAAAAGCAAATCAAGATATCGAATCAATTGCAAAGCTTGGAAACCTCCCGCGAGATCGAAGTTCGCCGTCCTGAGATTCTCATGGCAGGAGCAAGTGGAGACTCAAATCGAGACAGATGAAGAAGATGAGAAGTAGAAGAGAGAAGGATAATTCAGACTTTTCTCATCTCCAACGCTCGTCAATTTCATCGAACGCTTCCATGTGGGAGCTGTGGATGAAAAGCTCTGCAACCGTCCGGGAGAGATGAAATTTTGAGCATGTTGAAGAACGATGTGTACTGCCAAACACACAGGTTGAAAGCGTTTTTCTCGGGAATGACAAAACGCTTTATCTGAAGCTTTAAAACGCTCATACCAAACAGGCCCTTATACGTAAGAAAAACCCTCCAAAACATCAACATACATACGAATAAAAGGTCATATATGGATGAATAAACTCTGATTTATCAAAAAGGCAACCCCAACAACGCCGCAGCCTATCCAATCCATTATCCTCCCCATCTAGTACAGTTGATAGCAACCCATCTGCCGATGAAATTTAGTTGAAATTGCCATTCAATGGTAACAATCGGCTACTCGGCTCCGTTCTCCCGATCGACAGATCAAATTCAATATTCTAAGGCCTTCAGGAAACAATAAAAAAAATATATATAATTAACAAGGAAATGATAAAAATTAACCCAAAGAATATTAAAATTTTCAACTTTCGAAAGCACTCCTAAAACCGATTCAAAATCAATTTGCAAAATCATCCTTTGAAACCAATACAAGTAATTTAAGAATATATACAAATCGATAATTTGAACTTTAAATCTCAAATTCCCCTTTTCGATTCAATTTTTGCAGTTTATATGTCATACTCAATTAATAAAAAGAAATTTACAAGTGAAAAGAAATCAAACCTAATTGAAGGAGCAGTGGGTGGGGTGGCAAAGGAATATGTTGGAAAGATCCGTCGATCGAAGGTGGGGTGGCTACTTGCGCAGTCAATACATATCTTTGCGGAATGGTCCCCGTGAATTTCGATCTGAGATCGGACGATCGGGTTATTCATACCAGTTGAAAGAGATTTGGGGGCTAGGGTTGAAAGAGCGTACGGTTTTGTGGTTGAATCACACGCTCCATATAAAGAGATATGATAATGGTTAATGGTGGGCCCAGTGTAATTAATAATTAAACAATTAAAATTTAGGTGTAATCTGATCCATCCATTTAAACTCATCCTAGGGTCAATATTTACTCACAAATTACATATTAAGCCTTGCTTACACACGATCTATCCTCTATATATATATATATATATCAATAATAAATAATATATTATTAAACTTTCATGAAGACAATGATAAGTCTAGATGTGAGTGAGGAAGATGAATGGAATGTCTTTTTTTTTTTTAAATTATATGTAGTTTGCTTTCGGGTAAAATGGGTATTATACTGTACTCCCTTCGTTTACAAAAATATAAGTCGTTTTGAGTTTCTGGTACGTTTTTTTAAGGAGCTAAACAACAACAACAACATCCTATTTAATCCCGCGTTAAAGCGGGCGGGGTCTGGGGGGTCAGGATGTACGCACTCTTTCCCCAAACAAGTCGAGAGAGTGTTTCCGATAGACCAAGAATAATAGGACAATAGAACAATAGAACCACATGAAAGTGTCACACGAGACATAAAGGTAAAGAAGGTCAATAAGGCACAAGAGATATAAAAGTGAAGAAGATAGGGAGGTGAAGTAATAAATCATGAAAATCAGAGAAGACATCCAGACACCCCCAAAGCAATACCAAAACACTCAACACTACACGTCCTCAACCCGAATACGCATCCTACATTGGTCTCTATCCATAGCCAAATTCTCAGCAAGGTTTAGTAGATTGAGGTCTTGTCTGATAACCTCCATCCAGCTCTTCTTAGGTCGACCTCTCCCCCTCCGTGTCTCCCCCAAATCCAAGACCTCCTACTTGCGTACTGGGGACGTAGTATGTCTCCTGCTTACTCGCCCGAACCACCTTAGTCTGCACTCCCTCATCTTGTCCCCAATACTCGCCACTCTAACCTCTCTCACGATGTCTGCATTATGGATTCTATCTAGTATCGTGTGCTCACTCATCTATCGCAGCATTCTCATCTCCGCCACTGATATCTTCTGTTTCTGAGCTCTTGTAATAGGCCAGCACTCTGAGCTGTACAACATAGCCGGTCTAACCACCACCTTGTAAAATTCCCCCTTCATTTTAGTCGGGATTTTCTTATCATAGAGCACCCCGATGCTCTTCTCCGTCTAAGCCACCCAGCTTGCACTCTATGCTCTATATCTCTATCGATAAGCCCATCACTTTGAACGTCCAAGCCTAAAGTACTTAAAATACTCTTTCCTGGGAACTGTAGTTTCCCCCATTGCGACTGGTGATCCTTGATCTCTCCCCACTCCAAAACTGAACTGGACATACTCTGTCTTGGTCCTACTCAATCTGCTTAATATTAATAAGTATAATATTATTTTGGAATAGAGGGAGTATTTTAGATAAGATATAAGTGGTCGGATAAAAATTGCCTGAAAACTGAACGATATAACTTCGATATTTCAAGAAATTAAAAAGGTTTATTTTCTCGTACTCTACATATATTACTCCATCCATTCACTTTGTCGTTTATTATTTATACACGATATTTAGAATGATAAAAATTATATAAAATATTACTCCCACCGTCCTAAAATACATGGTCTTTTAACATTTTGCACAAGTTTTAATAAAACACTTTACTTTTAAAAAAACATCATTATTGCACTAACTTTTACATAAATTTTATTATTTTTTAACACCAACTACACATTTTAACCAATCAAATTATTTTAAAAAATCAACAACACACAAATCATTACAACTTTCTACCTAGAAAACATAAAAGTCCATCTATTGTTGGACAAAATTTTACATCTAAAAACCCATGTATTGTTGGACGGAGGGAGTAATTTTTATCATCGTATAAAATGTACATAAATAGTAAATGACAGATAAAAGTGAATGAAGGATGTATAATTTCAATTCCCATTCGATGAAAGAAAAAGACAAGTATAATTATTAGACTATGCTGATTGCAGACAGTGACTTAGCCGCCGGCCACCACTGTTAGGGGTGGAAGTGGTATATTACTACTGTAATTTTTTTTTAATTCTCCATACACTAATCAATTTAAATTGGTAATCGTAAAATCTCTATCATTATCAATTACTGAAGGAGTTGTACCAACTTAATTCGTTACAAATTAAGTTGGTTGATATATATATTGATAATGATAATTTACCAACTTTCGAGTGTCGAGAAAAAAACATACAAATACAATATAACTTAATTAATACGTATAAGCTATTATCCAATGCTTAGATTTTCGTCTGAACCGACAATATTTAAGCACGAGACTATGAAGATGAGGGTGTGGAGGAAGGATCGGACTTACCCTCTACGAAACATGCATGCATGATACATACAACTATGCATGCAAGTGGCACTGTGGCACCACCACTCTCTCTTGTCTCCAAACCTCTATTATTTTTTTTCCCTCTAAGCCAATGTCAATATGATAGGGCCCTCTAACGGCAATTTGATCCCCTAATGAGACACGATAAATCCCACGAGGTTTTTATACAATGATCGAAAGGTTTTAGATGGTGTGAGTTCCGACTAACCCACCACCTAATAGCGTTCTTATAAACGGGAGTTGAGAGTTCAGACTTCAGAGTGGGAAAAGGGGAAGTCGTGGGTCGAGGTTGTGTTGAACTTTGATCACTCTATCAGCAACCTAGTAATTGAATTTATAAAAGATGTGCATGTGTGCAGGAAAGGATCATGAAACATCAAAGCTGTCATTGATAACCATCTCAATTTCCTAGGGACATGTCCTGACATCTCTTATTGAGTTGATAACAGTGCGAGGACAACCCGGAGACGATGATCCATATATTCAGGGACTGTCCACTCTTCTCGGATATTTGGAGATGTTTATTGAATATTAATGTAAACTCCGATTTCTTTGATTTGTCATGTGCAAAATGGTTAAGGAGAACATCATGTCGAACCGGGTCACTACGGATGGAGTGCAATGGATGAGTGTCTTTGCTAACGCTCTATGGTGGGTGTGGAGGTGGCAGAATGAGCGTGTTTTCAACAACAGAGGAGAGAGACCCAACAAAGCAAGGTTCATAGTTGACAACACCAAGGAATACAACAACGCTTGGAAGCTAAGGCCGGGCGTTTCTCCGGGACCCGCTAAACAGAAGATCAATATTGCTTGGAAGAAGCCGGGTCCAGGTTGGATCAAAGCTAATGTTGATGGGGAGGTGGGCAAGGAAGGGGTTGCTGCAGCTGGTGGTGTCCTCAGGACGGAGCATGGAGCTTGGGTGGGAGGATTTGAGCATCGCATTGGCTCATGCCCGACTGTTATGGCGGAACTCTAGGGGATTATTGGTTGCTTCCGGCTAGCCTGGAAGCTTGGTTTTCGACAAATTGAGGTGGAAACGGACTCCCATCTGGCATATTCAATGGTGGTTAATGGCGTTGCAGATCATCATCTGTCCCTGAGCCTGGTGAAGCGTTGCCAAGGCTTTTTGAAAAGGGACTGGACAATCCAATTCCGACATGTCTTTATGGAAGCGAACATGGTCGCCGACTCCCTCGCCAAACTTAGTCTTTCATTAGTGCAAGGGTTCCACGAACTGTTATAACCACTGGATGGAACTAAGGTGCTCCTCGAGAGCGATTGTATGGGGAAGGCTACTCCCCGGTTGGTCATTGTGTAGCCATTCTGTACTCTTGATCTAGGAAGGTTTGTCCTTCTCGTTTTGTTTACCCAAAAAAAAAAGTAATTGAATTTATAAAAGACGTGCATGTGTGCAGGAAAGGATCATGAAACATCAAAGCAGACATTTGGCGTCATTGATAACCATCTCAATTTCCTAGGGGCATTTCATCTCTGACTGAGTTGATAACCGTGACTCCGTGAGACTATCATCTTCAACATTGATCTTAGGGATCCCCACTTCCCCATGCAACTTTTTTTTATGGGTTGCGTGTTTAATTTGACAAAGATTTCTATTATCATTTTATTCATGACCGTTTTTGTCTATAATTTGTACATTCTGTATAATCCTTCTCATATTTTTATAAACTTTTTTTTTTAATCTTCTCAATAAAATCTTACATTTTGTGAAGGCGTGTTCTGCGTATTCATCCATTTGATTGCAAAACATACTTGTAAGTTGTAACTATATATGCAAGTGGCACCACCACTCCTTTGTCTCCAAGCCTCTATTATTATTTTTTTCCCTCCAAGCCAATGTCAATTTGATAGGGCAATTTGATCCCCGGAGGAAGCCAATACTATAAATAAACTCTTAATTTAGAAGAGTTTAGGACGATGAGTCAATCTTAGAGGGACTTTAGGAGTCTTAACTAATCAAATTTTTTTTTGTCATTTTTATTGGATTTTCTTTAATTCTTCTTTTTTCTTCTTTTTCCTTCAATTCTTTTTTTTCTTTAATTTTACTAATTATCTATATCTATATAAACTCTTCATTTAGAAGAGGTTAGGATGATGTATCAATCTTAGAGGGATTTTAGGTGTCTTAACTAATCATTTTTTTTTGCCATTTTCTTGGATTTTCTTTAATTCTCATTTTTTCTTTAATTTTACTAACTATCTATCTATATATCTATATCTATATAAACTCTTAATTTAGAAGAGTTTAGGATGATGTGTCAAGCTTAGAGGAATTTTAGGAGTCTTGACCAATCTTTTTTTTTCCATTTTTCTTTGATTTTCTTTAATTATAATTTTTTTCATCTTTTTCCTTTAATTTTTTTTTTGATTTAATTTTACTAACTATCTATATAAACTCTTAATTTAGAAGAGTTTAGGATGATGTGTCAGTGTCAAGCTTAGAGAAATTTTAGGAGTCTTGACCAATCATTTTTTTTTGCCATTTTTCTTTGATTTTCTTTAATTATAATTTTTTTCATCTTTTTCCTTTAATTCTTTTTTTGATTTAATTTTACTAACTATCTATATAAACTCTTAATTTAGAAGAGTTTAGGATGATGTGTCAAGCTTAGAGGAATTTTAGGAGTCTTGACCAATCATTTTTTTTGCCATTTTTCTTTGATTTTCTTTAATTATAATTTTTTTCATCTTTTTCCTTTAATCCTTTAATTCTTTTTTTTGATTTAATTTTACTAACTATATATATATATATATATACACTACTTTAATCTATATAAACTCTTAATTTAGAAGAGTTTAGCATGATGTGACAAGCTTAGAGGAATTTTAGGAGTCTTGACCAATCATTTTTTTTTTTGCCATTTTTCTTTGATTTTCTTTAATTATAATTTGTTTCATCTTTTTCCTTTAATCCTTTAATTCTTTTTTTTTTATTTAATTTTACTAACTATATATATATATATATATATATATAGAGAGAGAGAGAGAGAGAATGGGTAACTTGTGCACATCCCTTAGGGTGTATCTTGTGCACAATTGTGAGCCCTTAGATCGATTGTGATGGAAGGCTAAGATTAATTGATTTTTAATGATTTTTTAAATAACAAAGGTAGGACCCACGAAAAAATCCCCTTACCTTCAACAATGAGCGCGTGAGACAGTGAGAGGTTGTATCCAATTTCTACCCTAATTAAAAAACAAACAGATCCAATTTCACGAATAAAAAAGAAAGACGGTGATCGAAGAGCCGAGAGATGGATGAAAAGCCTGTCTTCGATCGACGGATTTTTGGTGGCTATGAGTCTGACGACGCCGATGGGTTCTGAAGAGGTTTTCAGGCGAAGAGGGGAGGAGGTGAAGGTCGGCGGCGGCGATTCATGGGCGGTCGACGACGGTGGAGGGCGAAGGCCGGCGAACGACGATGGTGGCGATGGAGGCAGGAGATTGTGGTTGTGGGCGGTTGACTCTTGATCGCACCTTCCTCCCCCCTCCATTGTATCTGAATCATGAAGCCCTCAAAGGCTCCGTGATGTATGTCTCTCATTGGAGAGAATCGCCCTCTGTGCTCGATCCGGAATGCTTCAAATCCTTGCTCCCTGATGCCGATTCTCCCGTCGTTGTCATCGAACACCTCCGATACACGATGTTCTTTCTCCTCTGTTTCATATGTTGGGATGAGTGACGGTCGGCTAAGATCGACGGCGGCGAAGGCTTTTGTGTGGCGGCGACGAAAGGCTTCTTTGTGGCTGGTACTTGGCGCAAGCTTGAGACTCACACTCTCCCCACCAAAAGCATCTCTTCCTCCCTCATTTACACCTCCGCGGCTCCGCTGACCACACCTCCTAGGTATGTAATTTGTTCTTGTTGTGTTCTGTTCAAATTGATTGTTTATATTGTAAACCCATAAGTACTGAAATCATGTTCAAGCAAATTTGTTATCGTTTTAGATACTTGGTTCAAGAAACTTGTAATCATTATATTGATCAATCCATTTTGGCAATCTCTTATATATATATATATATATATACTCCTGCACCTAAGCTAACTTGGAAATTTGATCAATCCAGTTATGGTTTGTGGAAGCATATGTATTGTTTAAGGTATTAAGTGAATTAATGACTTCCTCTGTTTATCATGTCAGATAATTACAATCCTAATGGCTCATTTGATTTGTTCCGGATGTTGCGCATATCTACATTCAGCCTGCTACTAATCAGACCAATTTATCCACAACCTTGTCGAAAATCATAATGTTCGATCATTTATGGACCTTGTCGAAAATATGAGATGATTACGATTATTCATTATTTAGTGAAATACAAGTATTATTCGGTGAATCTCTAATGATTATTCGTTTATGAAAGTCATTTTTTTTAAATATCAACACATCAACTCTGAGACGTTTAGGACAAATTTCATAATTATTCAATTAACTCCGATGCATTATTCGTTAGAATTTATGAAATTTTGGATGAGAATATGCGACGGCTACCATTATCCTCGGTAATCTGATTAAAGATGAAATGTGAAACATTATTCGGTGAAATATGAAACATTATTCGTATAAATCGTAAGTATTGTTTAGGGATTTTGGATTTTTTTTATATCTGAAATTGATGGGAAAAAACATTATTCGGTGGCATGTGACAAATTATTCATTGGAATTGTTAAATTTGTATCTGAACGGGATGAAAGAAGAAAATATAACATTATTCGGTTGCATGTGAAACATTATTCAGTGGAATTGACAATTTTTAAAACAACGAAATCAAGTCCGAAAAAAAACGGAAGCGTGTAAGACCTTTTTTAGGTGGGTCCCACCAATTTTTTAATTAAACAAAATTATGTTTTAGAATTTGACAAACAAATTAATATGATTAAATTGTGCTTTACAATTGGAAGTTACACGCTTCCAAGGAGAGTGGGAGGATTGATGAAATGGGCCCCACAATTTGTAATTAAAAAAAAATCAGAAAAAACCAAATTAATTTACACCATTGATTTCAATCTATTTGATGGTCCAGATTTGTGCACAAGATACACCCTAAGGGGTGTGCACTCTGGAACCACTCCATATATATATATACTACTTTAATCGTTTTCTCAGCACATGAGTTTAATTCAAAATATTTAACTATCCTAACTTTTACAATTATGTTATAATTATTAATGTAATATATTTATAAGATTTTACTTATAAAAAATCGCGTCATGGCGCGGGGATCATACTAGTTGGGCTTAATTCAAAGCATTGAATTCAATCTAATATAACTATTGAGCTTAATCAAGTTTATTTACGTCTTAATTCAAAACATTAAATATAACTATTGATTATGACACATCATATTTAAACAATGTTATAATGATATTGATATTATTATTACCGAGTAATTTCAAATATCTATATTTTTGTATTATACTTTACATAAGATTTTAAAAATAATAATTTTCTGAGTTAATTATAAGATACATTTATTGTAAAGTTTTTTTAAATGATTTTTATCTTAACGTTTATCAATATTTTATAATATTTTTATATATAATATTTTATTTTGAAAAAAACGTGCCATGGCGCGGGAATCGTACTAGTTCTTTATTATTATTAAAAAGGGCAAAGTATAGATTGGACCAAGTCGAATTAGGCGTCCAAGACGTGAATGGATGAACCCGAATTGAATCAAGATATGAATCGATGTTGTAAAAAAAAAAGATATGAATCGGCAAGTCACAAATATTGTGATTCATGTTGGGTTGAGGCAGTCTCCGTTTTCCACATCTTCGGTGAGACCAACAGGGCGACCGATCGTCTTGCTCACCAGTCTTGGATTCAATTTCTTCCTTTTGAAGTTCCGATTTTGAATTTTTCAAATTCTCGTCCTCGTCATAAATTTTCGCTTGGATAAAAAAGGAGAAAATATTGAATTGACAATGGGACCATCTCATTAGAGAAAATTGTGTTGGATAATGAGATTATCTGAATTAATTTGATGAAATTTGACTCCGTTAGAGCATGCCCAACATCTTCTCTACAAAATTCTTCAAAATGGAGAATTATAAACCACTTATTCTGGATTTTTTGGACTGAATTCTAACGGATTCTCCATTAGGGAGTTTACCCCAAAATATATAGAGTTTCCTCCAAATTTAGGGATTGATCTCTATTTTTTCTCCTCGTTATCTATTTTAGATAATGTAATGAAAAAGCCGTTGGGGTGGCTCTTACTGCCTACGACAATGGTGGGCATGAGCCTATCTCCAAATGAGATCCAATAGAGTTTTACGGAGGGTGATTCTATTACACTAGTGTCATTTGACACTAGTGATATTTAAGGAAGGCTTTGTTTTTTTTACTTTCCTTTTCGTTCATCTACTCCTTGTTTTCTTTTTTTTCCACGCATGTTTTTTTTTCTTACTAATTAGGCTAAAATTAATATTTTAAACACTTATATTACTATTGTAATTTGTAAACTATGATTCTAATATATGTTTGACTTTGAACATGGTATATAGGAAACCTAAAAATGCTACAAAATATTATTTTTAAAAAACTTTATAAAATATTAACTTTATATTAATTTTATACTTAATATGTATAACATTATTTTAAAACTTTAATAATTTTTTTAATAATTTATTATAAGTATAACATTATATTAACCTTACTTTTAACATTGCACAAACTACCCATTATTTGCGGAAATTTAACACAAAAGTGACAAGACCACCCTTATTTTTAAAATTTAACAAATGCACATGTTATTTCCAAAATTTTAGCACAAAATCTCTCATTATTTCCAAAAAATTTAGAACGAAATGATTCGTTATTTTTAAAATTACTCAAACGATTTTTATTTTCCATCCGTTATTTGTAAAACTAATTTGCACAAAACCACCATCTTATTATATGTAAACAACAACATGCATAAAATTGCTCTTTATGCTTTTAAAATTGTACAAAACCAAATGCATTTCTTTTGTTTAGAATACACATAATATAATAAGACGAGAATGATTAATCTTTATTCTATTCTTCATCCACAAAAGAAGAAAATGAAGTAAATAAAGTTTACTTTTTTTTTCTTCAATAAAATTATAATTGAGTATTGGATTAGAAATATCAATCATATTTACAAACATTTAACGTAAGTGAACTTATTACAAGAGTTATATGTATTGTATTCAATGTTTACAAATAACATATTCTCTATTTATGTTTGTTCTGAGAAGGAGAGGGTAAATTTTTTAATTCACTTATTGAAATTTTGAGATGGAGGATTAGGGAGAGTAGCGTTTTTTTTATAAAGGAAAATATTTGAGATACGGAGTACCATACAATACATTGTCTGGTAACTACAGAAACCGATGTATCGAAAAATGGACTAACCGTTGTAAAACAAGATAAAAGTTTAGAAATATCACAAATAAAAATGAAATGAAACACAACAAATCACAATAAAGTTTTTGTATAAGTATGTTTCCTATATATTTTTCCAGGGGTGGGTACAAATTCCGCAAATTCCGGTCCCGTCCTAATCCCAGTGAAATTTCAGGGAAAAATAGTGAATTTTTGCGAGATAGGATCAAGACGGCAACTCCTCATCTTGTCTCACATATATAATATAATATAACTAGTCTTTTACTCGTGCTATGCACAAATCAAAATCAACGAGTTTGAATACATGCTTGTTAAAACAAAATCCATTCAATAACCATTCAAATAAATTCTGTGTTTTATTTTATTTTGTGATAAAGTTTGTGAATATTTAATTTGATTATTGAAGTGATATGTTTTGCTAAAAAATATTATGTCATTAAAAATAAATATTTTTTTATCTATAAAAATCATTAAAATTAGTACAAAAATGATACTTCTTTCGTATTTTTTTTATCATTGACTTAGTTATAATTGCTAATCATGTTTAAGGTAAATTAAAAAAGAAAAAAAAAGATACTTCTTTCGTATAAGAACTTGTTCTTCTAACAAATTTCTCACTTTTTGAGATTAAAATAAAAAGAATACTAATTATCTTTTTAGCAATTTTTATTTTCATCTCAATAAATTAATAATGTAAAGATGAAACTGGCTAATGAACAAAGAAGAAGGATATGAGAAATTGGAGAATTAATAAAAAAATATAATGGAAATCAAAACTAATGAAAAGGATATTATTGAAATTATAATTTTTGGACATTAAATATATCTAGAAGAATAAGTTTTAATAGAAATATAATAATAAAACACATCAATATCAATAATAATTCTAGCTTGAGGGATAAGACTAGGCCTGTCCACGGGTCACGGGTCAACCCGTGACCCGACGGGTTTGGCGGGTCGGTGACCCGGCGGGTCCGGGTCAGACGGGTTACGGGTTCGGGTTGAAGATTTTGTGAAATTGACCCGCCGGGTCGACAATTTTTTTTTTAAATGGCTGATTTAGGGTAAAATTAAAAAAAAATGATTTTTTAAAAAAAAATTGGTCGACCCGTTGATCCGGTGGGTCACCCGGCGGGTCGACCCGTGACCCACCGGATCAACTGACCCGCCGACCCAGCTATTCCCTGGGTTCGGGTGCGGGTCATGCCTTTCCCGCCCCGTGACCCGACGGGTCGGACCCGTCGACCCGGCAGGCCCGACCCGTGGACAGGCCTAGATAAGACTTGTCCCGTCCCAGTCAAGTTCCATCCCACGAGGAACGAGCTCGGTACAAGATTAAAAAAAAAATCGTCTCTTAAAAATTACATGGGGGCGATCCTTCCTTTCCCATATATGCCCACCCCCTACATTTTTCTTTCATTATACAATATTTATTTAAATTTAATTATAATAAATACAGAGTATAGTTTTTGTGTCCTTCACCAATATAATTTTAAAATTTTATGAATGAAATATTTTTAGCTGGCTTAATGAATGAAATATTTTTTGGCTCCATTTGCGTTTTTGTGTTAAAACTTTTTTTTTTAAGCCAATTCAATGTGGTGGGACCCGTCAAATTTTAAAAAAACCGAGTATTAACCGGTAATTAATTTAAGATAGTAATCTATAATTATATAGAGGGAGTATTAGGAAAGAATGGCTAGTGTCAAATAACACTAGTGTCATCCAATGATTTTCCGAGTTTTACGGAGTAAAAAAACTTACTAGATTTGACAAGATGTGAATTGATTTGATTTGATGAAATTTGACTCCGTTACTACGTACGTACCGTACCCTCCTCATCAAATATGAATATGAATTGGTGAGGATTAGAGCAAATCTAAAAGTGAGAAAGTCAGCCCTAATGGATGCAATGAAGATCGCCATCAACTCCCTGCATCACAAAATAATTTTAACATTTATTTTGAAAAATTAAAAAATTATATTCACATTTCAAATATCTATTTTTATAAATTTATATACTTTTATTTTGAAATTCATATTTTAAAATTTTTGATAACATCTGACTTTCTCCTTGCTCCCTACCAGTGAGCCACCCCGACTGGGGCTATCAACTTTTTTTTTTGTTATCTCAATAGAGTACTTACCACCACTCCGTCTCTCAGTCTCTATATTATTTTTTCCCCCTCCAAGTAGGGTTGGAAATCACCCAAGGGTGACCGAATCACCCAACCCATCCGACCCGATTATATTAGTGAAAATCCTAAAAAAACCGTAATGGGCGATGGATGGGTGAAACTGGTAATGGGCGATCACCCATTACCCGACCGACCGATCCATCACCCGACCTATTACCCGACCTGCTTAACTACCCGTTAACCCACCCGATTATTTTTTTTAAAAAAATCCTAGTTTATAAAAAAAAAATAGCCTAACATAACTAAATATTTTTCCTTTTTCTAATTATTTCTCTATTCTCTAATTTTTTTTGTGCACAAAAAAAATCTAAATGAATATAAACTTATTTTGTTTAACCCCAATTTTGGTTAACCCCACATGACATCTTTTTTTTAAAATTTAGCAATTTCGCTTGTTTTAGCGACTTAATTACCATATATTTAGTGTGTTAATTAAGGCATGATTTAGCCAAATTGTTTATTCTTTTTTTTTTTTAACTATGAGTCTAGCAACGTACTAGAATTTATCTCATTTGATTTGATATTAACCGGAGTAATATAATGTATGAATAAACCTTTTATACATTTAATAGGATTGTCACGTTGGCGTAGTTTGTGAAAATTATCGAATATGATCGATTTATAAGTATGTCTTGTGACTCATCTTCTTTTAATTTACTTCACCCGATTACCCACCCGACGTATCACTCTGAATTTTTTTCGTGCCGGATCGGGTGGAAAAATGGCTCCATCCATCACCTGACCCATTTCCACACTCCTACCCCCAATCCAATGCCAATTTGATAGGCCCCTCTAACGGCAATTTGATCCCCCGGCCCATCCCCCGCGGAAGCCAATGCCAATTTGATATCGAATCATCATACTATAAATAACCCTCATCCCCCTCCAATCAAACGAACACATATGCAATTAGAATAAATATTCTATCTTTGTTACTAATTGTGCCCGATACATATATCAATCTGATCATGGAGTTGCGCCTCTCCATCTATATGATCACCCTCATCCTTGTAAGTACCATATGTTTATATCATTGCTGCGCGAAACCGCGCAGGTTTCCTTATATATTCATGTTCATTATTTTCCTGTGAGTAGGTCGGAGTTACTTATAATATTCCGGTATCGGTGTCGTCCTCGCCGGCAACACCACAAATCATGTATTGGAAGACGGTTTTCCCTAACACTCCCATGCCAACTGCTATTAAGAGCTCCTTGCAAACTGTTGGTAAGTACGCATGTTGTTTTTATTTTTTACTCCGTATATTTTTGCTTTGGACGTACATGTACGCAAGTTGAATTGGAGATATATCTTAATTAAATTGGCTAATTCTAGATAATTAAGTTAATTACTTTTTTCCATTTGGCATATTTTAGTGTTTTATTTCTCTGTACTTGAAAAATATGGATGAATATACTTATAGGGAGTGCTTATTCTTTTAAAAAAATAATAATTTATCCATTTCTCCCTATTCATATTTTTCAAGTTGAGACAAATCAGTCAATATACCCCACCGACCAAAAATATAAGATTTTTTTTTTACTATTTAGCATGTATTTTAAGAAGTTAAAAACTATATAAAATATTTCATTTTTAAAAAATAAATTTAATTTTTATATAATATTTAGCTACTTAAATTATTCATTGAAAAGTTAAATATCTTACATTTTTCGATCAGAGTGAGTATAAAACTCGACCAATCAATTAATATACTAATGTCAAATATATTAATTAAATCTCTTTTCATTATAATTATTACTTATAAATCAAATTACTTTTCATGTTAGTTGTGTTTGATTAGATCTTTTGCAATCAATTATATAGAAATTTTTCCCTAATTAATATTCATTGAAAAATAACAAAATAAAAAATTAATCGATTGAAACTGATTACCAAAATATTGATTTTTTCAGAAGGGAACAGAAAAACAAAAATTTAAACCGCGTTTTATTTACAATCCCAAATAAAATTGAAATTGAAGTTTTAAACCGCCTTTTATGTTGTTTTATTTATATCTAAATTAATTTTATCATATAGTATTTCTTATACGTTTAATCATTTTTAGTTTAATTTTTAAATTGTAATTTAGATTTTTTGTTTTGTTATATTTTTTCATAAAAGTAATTGAATATTGTGTTAACCTATTAATTAATTCATGTATATGGGACGTGAAACTTAACGTACACTAGTTACAATATAATTGTCACTAATACATTATCAAATAGAAGTGTATTTGAAACATAAATTTTTTCTCAAAAATAAAAGAAACAGAAATTTATTTATTTTTAATAAAAAAAATTGTGTTAATTTATGGTTGAAATAATTAAATAATTAATGATCTGAACCAATCACAAGTTTGATTTAGTGATTATGAGGTTATATATATCTTATGCCAAGAGGTTCGAAGTTGGAATACTCTAACCCCAACATGGAGTCGCTGACCATTAAAGGGGTTACACCGTTTTCAGTTTTCATTTTAATCATGCCTTTATTGGAACCACGCAATTTAAACACATGAACTCAGGTAAACAGGGGAAGAATGATCCATTTCGAACTTCGTTGGTCAAGTGTCTTCTTTATTCAGATGCTGCTACTCAAAAGGAGGTTGATGATTATGTGAACAAGTACGGAGAAAAGTATATGTTGGAAACCCAGATGATCCCCGGTAAACTCATACAAGTCCGACTACTTACTCACGCCGAAAACAAGGCCACCTTCTTACCTCTCAAAGACAGCGAGTCGATCCCTTTCTCGTCCCACAAATTACCCCAAATCCTCAACACATTCTCCATACAGCCAGGATCTACAGAGGCCGCGGCTATCAAAGAGACGATCGACCACTGTGAGAAGCAACACGAGGGAGAGGACAAGTTCTGCGCCACGTCTTTAGAAGCTATGGTCTCCTTTGTCAAGTCTAAGCTCGGGGAAGGTGTGAGCCCGGCTTCATCGACTTCTTCTGTGAATAGGGATGGGAAGATCAAGTACCAAATCACAGGGGTGAAGAAGCTGGTGGAATACGGGTCACCCGCGGTGTTGTGCCACAAAGAGCAATACCCTTACGCGGTTTTCAGCTGCCACCAGGTGGACATGACAGCGGCCTATCTGGTGTCCTTGGTCGGGGATGGGATTCGTGTGGAGGCTGCTGCAGTGTGTCACAAGGACACTTCGTGGTGGAGCCCGAAGCACGTCAGCTTCCAGCTGCTGAAAGCTAAGCCCGGGAAGACTACCCCGGTTTGCCATTTCCTTGATGACCTCGCCGTCGTTTGGACTAAGAAGTGATCTCGATCGAGTCCAAAAGGTTATGTTTGTTGTACTATAATATAAGTATTGGCAAGCAAGTGAATCAAAGGAATGCTAGCTAATAAGTTAAGCAAGTGAAGTGATCTCGATTGAAGCTAGCTACTTTGCTTCAATTTAAATGTATCTTCTAAATTGTGACGTGGTTTAATTAAATCGTGAAATATACTTGTTTTGGTCTATAAAGAGTAAACATATATAGGGCAATAAATTGATTACAACACGAGGGGATTTGAACTTATGAACTTTCAAGTACGTCATAAAGAGGACCAGAAGAAATCAAGCATAATTAAGTTGTAGATTTTGTGGTGACAAATTAGCTTCAATCAGAAATAAACTATTTGCAACAATACAAGACAAACTTAAAAGAGTTACATTAATTACATTGCTAGCTTAAAAGTTACATTGCATGTATGTATATAATTTTACATACTATCTATCTTTGTTGCGTTCTCTACTACTACTACTACTACGTATATGTTAAAAGGAATGAAAAATAGGTAACAAATACACGGTCTCTCTAACTTAGTTCCGTTCTTCTCTAACCATAACACGATTGGTATCAAAGCGAACCTTTCTCGACAATATACGGTCCCTAAATCAAGAATTGGATGTGATTGGTTCATTCGCTACGACAGAGTCTTCATCATCTTTGGACAACCCTCAAAGAGTTGCCGTCAACAAGAATCAAATCATTTCCGGGTCAGAATAACTCGATTTGCAAAAAGAGACCAATGATCGAACACTCCTCATCAAGATTTATCTGTAGAGGTACTTGATTTCATGGGAAGAGTTGGAGCAAGAATTTGCTAAGTTTAGGGTGATCGTGATCGAGTACATGAAAATTCTATGTCCATTAACCCTACATACCTTCTCCCTTTTCAATCTCATGGATCCCAATTAGGACCAGACCAATTTTTAAACTATAACTGATATGTTTCACTGGGTATATCAAAACTTTATTGTGTGATTTGAACCTTGAATTTTATTTATTTATTTTTTTTGCTCTCTAGTTTTTCTGATAACTCTCAAGTCAGGAAGACATGGGTTGATTCAAGATGCAGATCCAGCCTCTATAATCAAGCTAAGAACATAACAAACTAAGCTTGAGCTGTAGATTTTGTGGTAACATCTATAACTAGAGCCACATTTCTGACAAGTTATTCAAGTATAGGAACTGCCTGTATCAATAATCTAAGAGCTGCATCCACTGATTATCAGCGTCGTGCTGTATCATACCTGAAGTTCAGGATTCTTATTTGTCATCTCAAGCAAATGCATCGACCTACAAGATACTCAAGGACCTGCCAAATGCTAATCCTCTGATATTCGCAGAAGCTGCTCAGAAAACATAAAGGGGAAGACACAAAGCGAATAAGTAATCGAAAGAGGCAAGGCATAAGTAAAAAGATTCAGATTAAAGAGAAGATATCTTACTCCTGGAAGCCCAAAATTGTTGTTTTGCAGACTAGAAGATTTTACAAGAGCTTCCCACTTGGGCTCAGCAAGTGATGGCTTCAAAGTGAGGCTTTTGGAACTGAGGTATGTCTTTGAAATAGGATGTCTAGAGGAAATGGGTGGCAAGGTGCGAGAAAGCCAGGATTCTGATGGAGATTTTGGCAGTGACAAGTGCACTAGTGGGTTCCTGTCAACAATGGTTGGTGGCTGTTGAGCATCACCATCTGGAAGCAAAATAAGTTGAAGGTTTTGGTCTGCTGAGGTCAAAAGGTCCTGCTCATGATCCTGAACCAGATCCAAATTATTCACATTATGATGCAGAACGCCTTCCAAAGACGACATTTTGCAATCGATGGAAGGTGCCATTCCTTTGGAGCTCGTCAAGCTCTTTGATACCCACAAGCTTGAACCTGAATCTTGATATTCTGCAATTTGTGTGGAGTCTATGTACAAGGTTTTCTCAACTGTAGGACTAGCTGTAGCAAGAGTCACCTCCTCATCAGCTGGCTTATCAGCTAACAATTCTCGAACTCGTCTTGGAGCAGTTTCTTGGGAGTTTAGCTGAGTAGTCCTAGCATGTTTAGCTGCATCAGGAATTCCAAGAAACCCTTTTTCTATCGCCATGAGGGATTGGCCTGATATACTTCTGTAGGGTGATATGTTATTGGTATTACTCTTTAAACTTGCAATCCATGATACTTCATCCACTTTCAAAGATGCACTTTGCAGGTTCGGCTTTTTCAGTGGATCCCTGAGATCATTTGCCTTTATGCGCATATTGGATCTTCGGTAAATGGCCAAGCGCCTTCTTTCATAGACTGCATCTCTAACAGCCTGCAGAATCAAAAGAGACATTCAAGAATTTTACCGTTTCACATCAGCGCACATGATTATGAAAGAACAGAATGAAATGATATCTTCAGATCAATACCTTTTCATACTTGTTGTAAATGCAGGAATTTTTATGTGTCTTGGCTACTTTGTGAGCTGATGGTATAGGTGTAGGTCCTTGATCTCTTATTCCTGGTATTGGATTCAGCAAGCAAAACCGAGGAAGTAAACCACAGAATTTAGTTGATACATTTTCAGTTCTGCCATGCTCCTCCTCATCCTCTTCTTCTTCTTCGTCTGCATCTTCATCTTCTCTTTCATGTTCAAGATATTGAGGTAAAGAGTTTGGTGTATAGAAATACCTTGGAGTCTGCTTATCTGGTATCACAACCTTCTTTACTTCTGTTGATTGTTCCTTTGCAACAGGCTGTTTCCTAGATCCAAAGTGAGGAGTATCCGAAGCCACTGCCTTCGCTGCTGGCAAGAACCTACCCATCATGAAATCTCGAGTCTGTGGATCCAAGAAGGTTCCAGATGATTTAGTACCAGGGTCATCCAAACCACTCACACTACAGTTTAAGTAGGACGACTCAGCTCGTGATAGAGTATCAAGGGCATCCAAGTAGGTTGAATTTTCACCATCCGAGTGTGAACTGCCATTCTCTTCCCTTTCATCTTCTACCCACTCAAGTTCTCCTGCATTCTTATACCCTGAAGAACTATCCGAAAATGTAGAATAATCAAATCCCCGTTGGGACTTGGAACCACAGAAGTCTATAGTTACTAGTTTATGTGAAGAAGGTTCCTCGTCCTGATTAACCACCCTCCCTGGTGGAAGCTTTGGGGCTGGAGGAGGCAGCTCAAGAACTTTGGTTTGTCGTTTCCTCTCATCCTTTAGTTTTCCAGGGATCCGTTCCCACTGGAAGGGGATTGCAGCAGGGTTACTCACTGGACCTGATTTCAGCTCGGCTTTATAATAAGGAAGACGAGGTATGCTAGGAGGATCAGAAGGTTTTGTTTTGTGAACTTCAGCAAGACCTCTTGTTGATGAGACACGCCTCACTGAGAGGAGAGGTCGGCTAAAATTCAACTGCTTATCCTCCATGAGATTTTCTGGCATCATGAAACCAAATACTTGCTGCAAAACAACTAGGAAGAAGATTAAAATACCACCCCTAGGATTTCAAACTGCTTGAATCAAACAAATCTTGTACATTCAAAAGGAAGTGACATATCCAAGGTTGAGAGGCTCTTGCTGTGATTAAAATAAGACTAATACATGATATACAACACTAAACTAATCACTCATGCCAACTTTAGCCTCACTATAAGGTGGTTTTCTGCAAATAACCTTTTAGAACTCATTTGTCATGTCATGTTTTGAAGATCAAAGCCAGCAACTCAACTTATGAAGAAACAAAAAAGAACTCTGTCCAGCACTTTGAAAAGCAAGCTTCTTAGACAGTTAACAGAACTCTGCCCATCACCTGATGGAGTTTTAGAATCACAGTTTAGGAGATTTGGAATGAAAGCATTAAATTAAATTAATCAACAAAGTAAACAAACAAGACATCTTTAGTGTTATCAAAACTCTTAAAAAGTTGAAACACTTGATTGAGAAGATCAATCAACCATAGCCTAGGTAGAGCTAGATAACTACTGAAAATCATATGAGATCCACTGAACCATGAAACATCTAACATTTTTGTGATTACAGACCTTTTAACTTCACTATTTCAACAGTATCACGGTGCCATATATGGATAAAGTTGTAAAAATCCAACCGAAATTCAGTTTACTTGTGTACTCGGCCATTAATATCAGCTTCGAGAAGCAAAATTTACACACAACTGAGAATCAAAATGCTACTATATCACAATCTGAAAACACAAACGATGCCAGAAACAAGGTAATCAAAGATGCATAAACAAGGTTGTACAAACGGATGCAGTATAACAAAATTCGAATTCGAAAAATTAAAAGCCCTAAATACAGACAAGAGTGAAAGAGCAGGAAATATAAGAAAAATTCCTCTAAAACCAGATAAGGGGACATAGGAGAGAGAGCGAGAAACCTGCAAGAAAAAGGACTCCTCAGAGCGAAGGAAACATCTGATGGATGGATCGATCGATCCTCCCAAAACCGATTAGGCTCAAACAAGTGTTGGCGAAGGGGGGGAAATCAAAAGAGGAGGGAGAGAGCAATTGAAGTGAAGTGAGGAATAAGAGCAGGTTGTCAAGTTCAGTGATGAGTCTAAGGGGAGAGTCGTTGATGAGGATGGCACAGCAACCAAGACCAGTATCAATGAAAGCGAAAATCAAACAACCTTTTTAATCTGATTTTTTATATATTTTTTTAATTTCAATTTTGAAATAATATTTGCATGGGAATGTTGTAGATATTTTGGTATTCAAGGGGGTTTTAGTTTTGTTCCCTGCGAAATCCCAAAACAGAGTTGAGAGGTGATACTTGTGGTTGCATTTATAGGAGGGAAAGGGGGTGGTGAGGACTGAGGAGTACTCAGAAAGTGAACAAGTGAGGTGGGTGTTATTACACAATCATATCTATCTTGTGTCCTCACCATAATTGTACGGCTGGTTTTTTTTTTGGCAGGTGGTAGACGGATCCTTGATCCATTCCGGATTGGCTCACCGGAAAGGACTTGTGAGTAGTACTCATAGGCCCCGGTTCGAACTCCGGAATGGTCGCTTATTTACCAATTCAAGGTAGACGGATCCTTGATCCATTTCATATTTAGTACGACATATGTCCATTAATAATTGTAAGTTATAAAATATACAATCTCTTCATCCGCAAAAACATATCATTTTAGAGGTTCGGTTTTGTTCATAAAAACATGTGATTGTAGGTATTTTATCTTCTACTTTACGAAAATGTCATTGACATGATTGATGGGTTGTGGTTTGTAGTTTTTTGATAAAGTACAAAGTAGAGTAATAAATGAGAGTAAATTAGTAAAAATGGAGTATATTATTGACTTTCTTAACAATTGTGCAAAGAGTTAAAATAACTTGTTTTCGCGAACGGATATATAGGGGTTGAAATGGGTCGGGTGATGGATAGGTGGAACTATTTTTTCACCCGACCCGTCTAAAAAAATCTCACCCGACCCATCACCCACCCATGAAATGTTTCACCCATCACCCGATCCATCGGTTGATCGGATGGGTCGGGTGATTAATCGGGTGAAACCAAACACGTTGAACGGTTGAAGCCAAAATAAAATTACATGAAGCAATTGACCATATCTTGAAGCCAGAATAAGATTATATCAACCAAAACAACATAAGTCATAAACCAAATGAACTACAAATGGAAATGCATAAGAAGCTATTGGAAAGTTCAAATCATAAGTAAAAATAAACCGATGGAGCTACAAAGAAGCATTCCCTTGTCCAAAAGAAGGAAAATGTCGAACAAGATGGTGATACTTATTTGCCAAGGCCAAGGGTATGTAATACAATATTTATTTATTTTCAAACTATTATTTATTTATTTATATATTTATAAGTATTTTATAATAAACGGGTGGACTAACGGGTGAGCTAGCGGGTGATCTAGCGGTTCGGGTGATGGGTTGGGTAATGGGTCGGGTAGTGGGTGAAAACCTATCACCCATCACCCGACCCATCACCCATCCGTCACCCGGTTTTTTTCGGGTTTTCACCCGGATATTCGGGTCGGGTGAATCGGTCACCCACGGGTGATTTCCACCCCTACGGATATACAGATGGATCTATGATCCGTTCATTAAAAAAAATTCAAAGGGCGGAATAAATTAAAATAAGGAAAAAACAAATAAATTGTTAAAGTCGGCTGGGCTCAGTGGGGCTCAGACAAGCTGGAGGGAGGTCGTGTGTGCGGGCCCACATACGAGAGACTCGAACAACACATAAACCCAACGGGGTTCCATTATATGTTGTTCAAGTATTCTCTATATAAGAGATGTGGGACAACCACATTCCAACACGCCCCCTCAAGTTCAACGACATTTTTAGCCAAGTTGCACTTGCCACATGCGCTTAAATGGGAACCAATGCCCGCGACATGTCAACAAGGCCAGCCACCCCACTAATCCGAAACCTATACAGCAACTAGCCGAACCCGGCTCTGATACCATGTTAAAGTCGACTGGGCTCGGTGGGGCTCAGACAAGCCGGAGGGAGGTCGTGTGAGCGGGCCCACATACGAGAGACTCGAACAACACATAAACCCAACGGGGTTCCATCTCAAAACCAATTGGCAATGAGAGGAGTAGTTCTTCAACCTTATATGTTGTTCAAGTATTCTCTATATAACCGATGTGGGACAACCACATTCCAACATAAATAGAGCAAGATTGAAGAAGAAGAATTGAAAAAGGATGGATCATAATCCGTCCTTGTATATATTAAAAAAAAAGATAGAAAGGAAAAAAATAATACAAGGATACGTCCTTTAAAATCCCAAGACATGGATGGATCATGGTTTGTCCATATATTTATTTTACAACTTGCAATGACTTTTAGACAGGTGTCAAGTTTGGAATTAGCCCAATTCGAACGGGTTTAGCTGCTTTATATTTAGATTGTCGGATTGTGTATTGTGTTTTTTCCGCCGCCGCCATCACCATGGCTTCCCTTCCAGCCCTTCATCGCCTCGCCGGTTCTCGCCTCACCTCCGCCTTACAAACGACCCACCTTCATGACCCACCACCTAGGCTTCCAGTTGCTTTCGGCCACTGCCACCAACCTTTCGCCGCCTCGCCCAGCAGCTTTCCCGGCAGTCCTCGCCCTTGCCTGCAACCTTCAGCCCCCTCAGACTCGGCCTCCGCGGCTCCGCCCTTGCGCTGAAGCTTCCCCGGCAAGCTCTCGTCCTGCAGCACTCAGTCCCCTAGGCCCCCGCGTCCTCAGCCTTCTACGTCTCCGCTCCCGCCTCCCTTGTCTCCGCCATCCCGCCACAGTTGTGGCACCTTCGGCTCCGCCATCTAGCCACCCCCACCGACCTTTCGCCACGGCCCACCTTCAGGTGTGGGTGATTAAGTGTAATTCAGGTTGTTCCAATGTTATTTGATAACAACGCGTTTTCCGGAGTTTCTCTTTTCCATTTCGTCCTTCTTTCCAAACCCAAAAAGAGAGTTAAGTGCTCCTTTCGTCATGTCGTATTAGGTATACCTGATAAGGGAGTTTTGGATCTTGCATTAATTTTAAGGGGGCGAGTAATTCAATTGCCTATTTTCTAACTTGATTTATAATCGTTTTTTTTCATTTTTATATTTTCATAGTTCTTCTTTATTTGTTAATTTATTTTTTGAAATTTATTATTGGTAATTAATGAAAGAATTTTCAGTTCGAAAACATCAGGAAAGGGGGTGAGTGGAGCTCCAAATTCGCATACATGGTGTGGTACGCTTGAAAATGTAGAAACACAATGATATTCGAAAGAAAGGACATGGTTGGGGGGCTCGTTGAAGCTAGCAGTGAAGAAACAAGCCAGGATCTACAAGGAGATTAGTAGCAAGACCAGCTCACTCCACTAGTCTTGAGTGACCCAGGAGCCCTCATCCCGACTAGATCTTCCAACCCTCATCCCGACTACCATTTGGTTGACCAATGTCATCGACTCATAGATGCTACCAATTGGGAGGTGAAAATCAGTAGAATTCGACGCCAAGCTAATGCCTTGGCTGATGCACAAGCCAACTCGTCACTTAGCTTAAGTAATGCATTTATCGAACATTGTACGCTTCCTAATTTTATTTCAAACTCCTCAGAGGTTGTAACTACGTTGGGGGCTCCCAACATTTCTAAAGAAAAAAATTATTTGACGTAATAAGTGGTGGATCCAAGGGTGGGCGACACTGAGCCTTTGCCCAAACCGATTCGGAAAAAAGTATAAGAATATGTGTTATGTAAAAAAAAATTAAAAGATAAAATATAAGTATCTTTAGTGATTTAGTGTTATCAACCATATTCAAATCCCACTAGGCACATGGAGAACTTGAACTTTGTTTCCTCCGTCCCTGCTCCCCCTTCCTCCTCTTGCTAGGTTCTGGGTTTTCTTAGCTGGTTCCGCCGTCTCCTTACTAGCAGCAGCCACCTTGGGTGGTTTGCTTCTAGCAATGGATCCAACCTTATTGCAACCCCCTCCACAAACAAACCCCTAAACCTCAACAAATTTCTCAAACAAAAATCAACCCCTGCACCCAAAACACACCCTATTGTATTCAATGTAAATTATTGTCCCAACAAAGCCTTAGCCGGTTGTAATTCCAATTTGGGATCGTGCCTAACCCTCTTTCCAAGAGGTGTGATGGTTGAGTATCTCCAGGAATTTGCTCTTTACATTTATGGTGATTTTTCAATCATCAGGAGAACTAAAATTACCCCTCCTCTTGAAACCTCTCACAAAACTTTTAACTATAAACTTTATATCAAACATTATGCCACAAAACTTTGGGTTAACCATAATCCCAGCCCTAATGATCTCACTAACGACTACTCTATAGCTAATTATGGCCCTACAGATCAGCTGATTGGCCAGCTGGATGCGGTGGAGAGGATTAACGGTGCCCGGGGCGCTGTTCTTCTCTCGGCATCTGGGATTGAGCAACCACAGAAGAGGGAAACAATTGAGTTTATCCACCACAAGAAGCAATCTGGGGAGTATGGGATGCATCTAGACGCTCCCATGGATCTTCCCGAAGCGTTTCCCCTTGGTTCTCCAAAAAAAGGTATGATTAATCCTATATCTCTCAATTTTGTTATGATTACCACCTTTGCTACCTATTATCTTTTGAATCTGTATGGTTATCACCTTCACAATCTGGCGCCTAACTTGACTATAAATAGACACCTTAATGATAGTGCTAATCCTCACCTCTTCTCATCCCTTACTTGCCTTACTTACTGCATGCTCAACTCCCTCTATGTGATCATGGATCAACAACCTTCTTTTGTCGAAGCCTTGATCAACACCACCAGGCAGGGCATCTCTTTTGAGCATGTGCCTACTTCCACCCACACCCCTGAACCCACTCTCTCATTGGCTCTGGATAGCCAATCTCTGCATTCCCAAGCTCTTGAGAACCACTCCTTCCATGCCATTCCCATCAGCTCTGCCCCTCCTCTGGATGCTAACCACATCTCTGATCCTTATTCCATCCCTAGAGTTAAAGATCTGCACAACAAGCTCACGGATTTCAGCCTGGTAGGCCGCTTTGTCCAGGCCCCAGTTGATCTCAAACAAGTAGCTGGCAAACTCAAAGTTGAATGGAAGCACTTGAAGGGTAGCTGGGGAGTGGATACCATTGGAAATGACTGGTTCATTTTCAGATTCGCCAACAGAGAAGATCGAGCCATTGCCTGGACCAACAGACCCTATCATGTGCAAGGATCTCTTCTTGCTCTCTATCCTTGGTCAGACGTCTTCAACCCCTCAGATGAAGACACCACCTCGGCTGATGTTTGGATCCGTATTCCAGGTTTGCCCCGTCAATTCTATACCTCTGAAGCCATCTCTTACATCCTCAGTGCTGGGGGTGTTGGCACTCTCATTAGAATTGACCAAGCCTCAAACCTCCGCAACAAACTCCGCTTTGCTAGAGCCTGTGTCAACATCTCCTTACTTTCTACCTTAACCACCTTTGTCCATTTTCGCAAGAATGAGCATGAAACTGCTCGCCTGCGTATTTGGTACGAAGACTTCTCTGATGGTTGTGGTTGCTGCGGGGCTTATGATCATACTTATGATGATTGCCCTCTTAATGCTCCCAGGCCAAAAAAATTCAACCTGGTCCTTGAAGAGAATCCGAGCATTGATCTCCTTACCCAGTCTCCCTCCAACAGAGTCCCAACTGAGCCTAGGCTCATGACCAATACCAGTGCTTTTGTTCCTTTCTCCCACATTGATGACCCTACTGTCACCCAAACCATGACCCCAAGATCTGGCGATTTTGGTCTTCTCCCCATGATCTCTCAAGCCCCCTATCACTCTCATGCCAAGTCTCCTGCTGTCACCACTGGCAATCCCAACTACTCCAACGAGCTGATCAACCACCTCATTAACCTCAACAACGCTCATGTCGCTAAGCTCTCGGCTGATTGCTCCACCCCTCCTTTTGCTATAGCACCCTCCATCCTTCACACCATCTTAGCCTCTGCTAATCAGACCGGCTCCACCTCTAACCCCCCCGGGGATATGAATAGAGAGGATGCTCTCAGGACTCAAATGAAAGGTAAAATGGTGGACAATGGCAATGATACTGAAGAATCCCATCACTCTATCAGGTCTGACTGCTCAATGATCAGAAAGATGAGTGGCATTGTCATCAGGCCTGATGATGATGACATGCTGCACAACATCCAGGAGCAAGCTAAACGCAAAGAAGAGGAGGATCAGTCTGAAGCTTTTTCCCAGACCAACAAGAAGCCTAAAAAGAAAAAGATATCCCCGTGATTATGATCATCTTGCAAACTCTAGGGGGTGAGCTCATTGGAGCTCATATTCTGCTAAATAATGATATTATCTTGTATCACCCCTCCCCCTACTATTATGCTGTCTCTTGCTTTACCATGTTGCATCTTTGTTTTAATTTCTGGCTTAGCTATGTTCCCGCCACCTCTTGTTTATCTCCACAATTTTCAGTCTTAACTGGAGATTACAAGAATGTTTCCAAGTTTTTCTCTATAAATTACATTAATCTCTACTTCTGCTGTTTGCTGTTACATACTAATCCTGTTTACAGCCTTAAGAATGTTTCTTGTCTTAATTCTCTGAGCACCATTGAGCATGGTTGCAGTGTCTCCTACTGGTGTTGTGGTAAGATCCTCTCTTTCCTCACCTCCAAAAACCATAGGATGCGCCCCACTAATTCCCTCTTGGATGTTGTGGTGGCAATCCAACCCAAATATACCCAGCAAAAACTTCAATACAAACTTTTACTTCACCACTATTGGATGAGAACAAATGCTCACAGCTGCAATTGCAAACCTACCGGACTGAATATTAGAGGTACCTTCTATCCCCACTTTAGATACTGCAATGCTTTTCTGTGTACAAGTACTTCCACATATAGCATCTATTACATGGAATACTATCCTAAAATTCCCAAGAACAAAACAAATTACGCTCTTAAACTCCACTCTTATCCCCATCTCTCAACTGATGTAACAATAGCAAAAACTATGATTCTTATGATTAATATAGGTTATTGGAATGTTAGAGGCTCTAGAAGGCCTCTCTTGTCCCAAGAAATCAACCAACTTAGAAAAGCTAATAAACTGGACATTCTCACTCTGGCTGAAACCAAAACTGAATATGCTCCCTCTGATTTCCATATAAATAGCACTGGTTTCTGTTATGCTCATGTTATTAAAGCTTCTGGGCATAAGGGTGGCCTTTGGCTACTGCATAACCATAACCTGATCATTGATGATCAAACCATACTTGAACAAAATGACAGAATCTGTATGATCAAACTCACTGTCGAAAATCTCTCTTTAGCCTTGATCTTTGTTTATGCTCCTTCGATAGAAAGTGAAAAATGTAGATTCTGGAATGATATCTATACTTTTGTCCATAAACACCTCCTTCCTGTTATGATTATAGGTGACTTGAATGAGTTAGAAAATGATACAGAGAAAGTTGGGGGCTCTGCCCCCACTCTCTCTAGATTTAGAAGACTTCTAAAGGTAAAGGATGAGCTTAGCCTTCACACTGTCCCTTTCTCTGGCTCCCCTTTTACCTGGAGAAAACACAAACATGCCTATAACAACACTTATGAAAGATTGGACATAATCTTAGCCCACCAAAACATCATAACCAAATTCTCTAATCTTAGAGTACAGCACCACCCTTTTTCCTCCTCTGATCATGCCCCAATTACCATCCAGTTGGGATCTACAAACACTAAGAAAGGCTCTCCTTTTAGGTTTGAAATGGCTTGGACCTCTGATCCCCATTATGAAGATATTGTCAAAAAAGTTTGGAATAACAAATTTCATGGCTCCTTTAGCTACAATCTTATCCAGAAGCAAAAACTCCTCAAGAAGAACACCAAAAACTGGTGTAAGAGTCGTGTCAACAACATTCAAAAACAACTTACTGAAATTAACCAAACTATCCTTAAGCTTCAAAATCAGTTGCCTTGGGGAACCCTCTCTGAGCGGATGGTTTCTCGTCTCAAAAGACTTGAAAACAAAAAATTTGCTCTCCTTGATTACAACTACAAATTCTGGAAACAAAGAGCTAGAACTAAACATACTCTTCTTGCTGACAAAAATACTAAGTACTTCCAAACCACTGCCAAAATTCGAATTTTCAAGAGGAAGACTCTAAACTTTACCACTAGAAGTGGTGAAATTATATCTAATCCTACCAAAATCTCTGAGTCTATCACTGAGGAGATGATGGACCGCTTCATTAGTGATAACCAACAGATTATCAGTCCTGAAGATATCCATTTTGTGCAACCTCAAATCACCAGCTTTGATAATGATAATCTCATTAGAATTCCCTCTTCGAAGGAAATCAAAGACACCGTTGATAGTATGGCCGAAGACAAAACCCCTGGCCCTGATGGCTACCCTCCAGAATTTTACAGTAAGTACTGGTCTATAGTGGGTCTCTCCCTTTGTAAAGCCGTTAAAGCATTCTTCCACTCTGGTAACCTCCTAACTGAAATCAACCAAACTTTCATTGCCTTAATCCCAAAAAATAATGATCCTACAAATATTAACCACTATAGACCTATTAGCCTTTGTAATACTATTTATAAAATCATTACCAAAATCCTAGCTAACAGACTCAAACCTATCCTTCCTAAGCTCATCAACCCTTTTCAAGGTGCCTTTGTCGAAGGAAGATCAATCCAAGACAACACCCTAATAGCCCATGAGATCTTTCACAGCTTCCACAAACGCAAAGGAAAGAAAGGCTGGATGGCCTTAAAACTTGACATGGAAAAGGCGTACGACAAAATCAACTGGTCCTATATTAAAGCCACCCTTATAAAATTTGGCTTTCACCCAACCTGGATCAACTGGGTCATGAAATGCCTTACCACTCCTACTTTTTCAATTCTGATTAACAACTCTCCAGGTAAACAATTTAACCCTAACAGAGGAATTCGGCAAGGTGATCCCCTAGCACCCTACCTCTTTGTCCTCGTGATAGAAAACTTAGCAAGAGAACTCCATCATGAAGCTCTTAAAGAGGACGCATTGGTAGGTATCCGTCTAACAAAAAATGGCACTACCATTCCATTCCTAACCTTTGCTAACGACACTATTATCTTTGCTGATGCTGCCCATACTAGCCTTAATACCATTCAGAATATCATGAACAACTTTTCCAACATTTCTGGTCTCACTATAAACCACACTAAAAGCTCTATCCAATTCTCTACCAACACAAATCCTAACTTAGCAAGAGACATCTCCCACCACATGAGAATCCCCATCTCTAAAACCATTGAAAAATATCTTGGCATACCTCTAGTAAATGGCAGAATTAAAAACTGTGTTTTTGAGGAAGCTATTAACAATCTTAAAAAACAACTCTCCAAGTGGAAAGCTTCTTCCCTGTCCCAAGCGGGTAGAGCTGTCCTTATCCAGGCTAATCTAAGCTCCAAAACAAATTACCTAATGCAAAATTTTCTCCTCCCTAAGGGTATTCTTCTTCAAATGGACCAAATCAATAAAAATTTCTTTTGGAATAAATTAAACTCTGAACGCTACACCCCTCTGATTAGCTGGGACAATATTTGTAAACCTAAATCTTTTGGCGGTCTTGGGATCAAAAAAGCTGAAGATTTAAATATAAGCCTGCAGCTTAAGCTCTTATGGAAAATTTACAAGGATGAAAATATCATTTGGGTCAATATCATTAAGGAAAAATACCTTCAAAATACACATATTAGCCAAAGAACTAACACTAACACCTCTTGGCAATTTGGTAGGCTCCTTTCCCTTAGACACAAATTCAACAGAGGCATCAACTGGATCATTGGAGACGGTAAAACCATAAATGTCTGGAATGATCCCTGGCTGGAGGATCAGGACCTCTCTGCCTTCCAGCTGAATAGGGATCCAGACATGAAAATTGAAAACTTATTTAACCAGCACAAACAATGGGACACAAACATCCTGAATGATCTCTTCCCTAGCAACATTGTCCGGAAAATTACTCAAATCAACATTCCTTTCTGGGATACCCCTGATAAGTTGATTTGGAAGTGGGAATCCACGGGTCTCTTCACTGCCAAATCCGCCAAACGTCTTAATAACTATAATCAACCACAAAATAATGATTACAAGAAAATCTGGAATCTTAACATTCCTCCCAGAATCAATAACCTTTTATGGAAAATGGCTATTGATGGCCTTCCTACTAAGAGTAGACTTAATAAGTATATTAATAGAGTGCCCAATAACTGTATTTTCTGCGATTCCTGTGAGGAAGATCTTACTCATCTTTTTCTTAGCTGCAACTACACCAAGAATATTATTACCTCCTGTCAAACTAAGCTTGCAAAGAACCTCAGCCTCAGCCTCACCTCTATTCCAGGTATTGATATCCCAACTTTGATTGATCTCAATAGTAACCCCTCAACTCTCGAATCCCTTGCCTTCATCTGGCAAGCTATCTGGAGCACCAGAAATGAATCTATTTTTAGAAATATAACACCGCCCCCTGTTAGCACTATTGTCAGAAGCATTTTTGATGATATGAAGAACTGGAACAACTCTAAGGAAATCCCACAAAAAACTAAAAGAAAAAATTGTAAACAATATGAGAAATGGAAAAAACCAGTAGGAGCTATCTACAAAGTTAATGTAGACGGCTCAGTAAAACCCACGGGTATCTGCCAGGTGGGGGGAGTCATCAGAGACTCCACAGGTAATGTGACTGATATCTTTTATCAGATAGTGAATTCAGGTTCGGTTCTTCAAACTGAAGCTGCTGCTGTAATACTTGGAATTCAAAACGCAAGCTCAAGAGGGCTCAGAAACATCATTGTGGAAGGAGACAATCAAGACCTCATCAAAGTCCTTAGAAGGGAAACTGATGTCAAATGGGAAATCATCCATCAAGTGGAACAAATCAGAATCCTTGCCTCATCCTTTGACTCGCTCGAGTTCACTCATTGTCGTAGAAATGCAAATAGAGTTGCAGATTTCATTGCAACAAAAGGTGTAATTTGTAATAGCTCTACTATCCCTTTTAATAGGGAACTGTATTCCATCATCCTTCAGGATGATCAGGGTCATGCCCCACGATTTGTGTAAGGCATCCCCACTTTTTGCCCACTGTAAAAAAAAAAAAAAAAATCCCACTAGGCACATATTTTCATGTATTTTTTCCTCAATCCATTTTCCGTTATTTTAAATTTTTTATAATTTATTTGGTATTTTACAATTGAATAATAATAATAATTTTTCTTACAAATTTAAGATATTCTCTTCATGTATTTTTTTTAAAAAATATTTCTAATAAAAATAATATAAAAATTATCCATAAAAAATTGTGTCCACCCAAAAAAAGATTTAAGATATTATCTTCACATATATTTTTTTTTAAAAAATATTTCTAATAAAAATAATACAAAAATTATCTATAAAAAATTGTGTCCACCCGAAAAAATTTGTAGATTCGCCTCTGAATGCGATGTCAAAAGTGGCCGTTCGTGCTTTGGTTGGCGGCTAAAAAGCGATATAGGGAACAAAATCAAGCATTGGAATGGTCCGAGTGCGGTTGTTTGTGTCCTATCCAAAGGGGTGGAGGAAGCTGAAATGCATCTATGGTTTGGTTGTACACTTATTAATGAAGTCCGAAGATGTGTATGGTCTTGGGTAGGCATCAGATGCAACTTTGGCAACATCGAAGAAGGACTGAGATGGTTCGGGAGTGAGCCAAACAGAGTGCATAAAACAAGTATGTTTCAAGCTAAGACGCGCTCCTGTATTTCACATGGAATGCTAGAAATAGAGTTATCTTTCATAATGAGAATAGTTTCCCTGTGGAATACGCTTGGAAGATTATTGAAAGTTGTAAGTCGAGAAGCTCTCTAAAGTGCAAATGCCCACATTTCGAGAGATTGAGTGGTGTACGAGGTTACTTAGATGAATGTCACACTTAGTTGTGAGAAATGGGGATGTCGAGATGTTAGTGAGGATAGGTATTGGTGTGTAAAGGGGCGTTTTGCATTATTTTGCTGTTAATTTTATAATATTATGTTAACATATTTTCGTGTATGAGATGGGAGCCACTAACATAACCGACTCGAGGAGGATCAAAGAAAGCATCAAACCATAAAATATTATATCATTCCCGACCTAAAGGGCAAAAGACCTTAGAATTGTAATTGTTACAACTTACAACTTACTATACAAGGGAGACTTTTTATTCTTTTAACCTCCTGAATTCCATATTTCAGGGGTTTATTGGACACCTATAATTTATCTTCCTTACACTATTCAACAGAATATAAAGCGAAGACGAACAAACTAATGAACAGCTTCTGCTTTCTCGTTTCCACAGAAAAGATTGCAATTTTTGCAGTTGATGATGTAGAGGGATCAGTATCATAGCCTCGAGTAACCTGACCAAGTGGCTGGCCTGTAACATATAAGAATCCATAATCAGATATCGGACGGAGGTGGTTCGTATGAATCACTAATGCTCACTGTCTTTTGCATGTTTAGCTCTAAAATCTCCTCAACTTTGGAAGGCAAAATGCATGTCTGCTGCCAAATGTTTAACAGTGTTATCATAGATAAAATTAAAGACTTACATGAGCTCTAGAACAAGGGCCGATGATCCCCCTCCGCCATTGCAGATACCAGCCACACCAAATCTCCCTCCCTTCTTTCGGAGAACCTGTAAGTTTGTGACAAACAGTTTGAAGACCGGGAGATACTCGTTGATGAATCATGGTGAAATGATATGGAACCACATCATGCTGATAATGAAATGCATTTCTTGTTTTCAGTTATGCCGACATTGTTATATTTGTTTCCAATATTCAATTATTCAGCCTCAGCATTATCAAATACCCACTGTTATCTTTACATGACTGGTAATATGGTAGCAACGCACTTATGCAGTTATGCCCATCAAAAAGAGAAATATGCTATAGCAGATGATTATGGTACTGTGTGTTGAACTACCTTGCCAGAAAGTTTGGATGAAGTATGCTTAAATATTTTCGTGCTAAGAGTAGGACTGCAGATGACTGAATATCCAATTACTAGTACAAAAAAATAGCAAAACAAATACATACCCCTAACAAAGCAACCAATATCCGGGCTCCACTGCAGCCTAAAGGATGTCCAAGAGAAACAGCCCCACCATGTACATTAACTCTTTCCTGTAAATCAAGAAGCCGGGAATCATAACATCATTAATAAGGATATTGAGGCAACCACTAGAGCAAGCAACAAGGGGGAATAGAAATATAGCTTCACTATGGTGTATATTGACTCACTGGATCCAAGCCAAGCAACTTCTGGTTTGCAAGGGCAACAACCTGTATTGATATTGGTCGAATAGAAATATAGATACATCACGCTCGAATACTATACAATAGATTCTCATTTACATTCAAATCCTGGACAAAGATTACTCACTGAAAAAGCTTCATTGATTTCATAAAAGTCAATTTCAGACGCCAGTAAACCAGCATTTGTAAGAGCTTTTGGTATAGCAAGTGATGGTGCAGTGGTAAACAACTCAGATGCCTGTAAAGTCGATTGATTAGTACTCTGTAGATAAATCACTTGAAAGATTCCCTATTGACATGAACCAGTGAGAAGGGAAATATCTTTTTGTCACACATGATGGAGAGAAGAGCTCCATTACTTACCTGAGCTGCATCAGCAAAGCCCCTTATCCTTGCAATTACTCGTAGCCCGAGTTCTAGGGCCTTTTGTCCACTCACAAGCACCAATGCTGCAGCACCGTCACTGTTTTGCAATGGGTAAAATGAATAGTTTGAATCACATTTCATGGAAAAGCAGTTCATAACTACTGACTAAAAGCCTTCAGGACACCAGGATGGTGGTTATTTTAGGAAGCATGATAACAGACAAAAGGGCAGCTTATGAGCCCCTATATTAACATGATTAGACAAATAAAACTTCAAATTTAAAACCAGTTGCGAGTTTTGCAAGAAGCAAGCAAAATTAAATCATTGAAATAACAGGCTGTAATCCATTCTCGTTAAAAAGAATTGTTCCAACCTTATTTGCGAAGCATTTCCTGCAGTTACGGTACCATTTTTCTTGAAACTTGTAGGAAGCTTCCTAAACTTTGTAGGGTTGAACTGTAAAAAAGAAGAAACAACTATTATAGGCATGTCGAGCTATGATAACAGGTACTGGTCAGAAAGCATGCTACTCACCAGTCCCCAACACTGCACATGAATAAGGTTACAACTTACAACAAACAAGTGTAAAAGAGTAGAAATACATATTAAACTAAACATGTTCATTTAAGTTCACAACCCTGACCAAGTGATATTTATGACGAATCAATCATTCTTACAATTTTGGTAGTATAAGAAGCAAGTAGAAATGAGTAGAAAACTCTAAATGGGAATAAATATACTAAACCGTGACAATGACAAATTCCTCCACACCTTTTCTAGTCCTTCATCCTTGTCAATAACCGCATCCGGTTTCCCCTTCCCTCCAGGAATACTTACCTGAATGACAGAATAGCACAAATTACTAATAATAAGAAAAGCTGAAATTCATTGATCAGAAACACTTACTCCGTATTTTGCATGCCACAGGGGATAACTTACCGGAACCATTTCCCAAGAAAAAGCACCACTTTGTTGGGCTGAGAGACCACGCTGAAAGCTCCGTACAGCATAAGAATCCTGCTCAGCTCAATACAAGAGAAATGCAGATAGTAAACTACAGAAGAATGCTTCAGCCAACAAAAGACATGTAAGAGAAAGCAAAAGGAAACCAAAGTGCTGAAATAGATTCTCCAGCTTAAGCCATCCCGTGAGAGAAAGGAAGGAAGAATTATGAATATGAGGCCTAATTTCAAACGCAAAATAAACTCCGAAAAAACTAAGTTGTTTTACATGATTGCTTGATGTAAATTGCCCTATAATGTTTAGACAAGAGTAGTAAAAAAAAATAAGGCAAAGGATGGCATGTAATGAGAATCCCATTCACGCAAAAAGTTTATTTCTCATCTCCCAGTGACATACTCTTTGAGTCTTTGTCAAGCTCCTTAACAGTCTTCATTATTACATATTGCAAAATAACTAAACCATATATCAACCACTCAGCTAACAACAAGAACTCTGATAGCGATGTGACCAAAGATATGAACGGCAATTTTCCTCTCTGGGAAAAAAAAGTTTCCAAGCTAATAAACAAGAACATGGAAATGAAACAGTACCTGCTCCTCTCTCGAAATCTTATATTCCTCTGCACATATTTCAGCACAAATTCCCATAGCAAAATCATTGTAAACATCCCAGAGCCCATCTTTCAGCATTCCATCAATAATGGTATCATGTCCAAATCGAGAACCTGTTCTGTAAATAGACAATGTTAGTAATTCTGTCAAGTTCACTTTGGACCAATTTTAAATGGAGGTTCTAAATACGATGACTACTAAAAGCCAGCACAACTGCACAAGAGAGACCAGCCAAGGGAAATGCAAGAGAGATAGAGACAAGAAACGAAAAAGATGTAGTAGCATACAATGCTACAAAGTGCATACATTCAATAATATCTCCACATACTCCATTACCATGTGATAAAACATGAATTTGTTAATAAGATCAGTTACCATGTGATAAAACATGAATTTGTTAATAAGATGTTTCTAGGAGAGGTAGTTGAAAACACACGGGTCCACAGTCCACCAAGTTTTTCTAATTCAGAAACATCAAGATACAGATGGGTGGTGCAATACCAATTGAAGTATCCTCCAAAATTGAAGGAGCGGCTTTCAAAAAATAATCCTCTGATGGAAACTGCTTAATCTGCTACACAGACAAACATTTTCTTTTGACTTTTTTCTTGCTGCTGCACAGTAATAATATTCAAAAGGCTGGCTTTGTTGATATTATATACTGAGCAGAAATTTTAACTATTCGAGATGCCTAAGAAGAAATATAAATGAAATGATCTGATAGTCCCGTGGAATGGCATGACTGAAATTCATGGGCACAAAACCCAAAATATCCATTCTAAAATTATATTCCCTAAGGAGATATGACTTAAAATTGAAAGTTGCAACTAATGCAGTACATTTATCTACCGAAAGAGTTTGATAGTGCCAGGCTGTGGGCAGCTTATGGTACTCGATGATTCATTTAATAGATGGAGTCGACATAGAGATAATACCTAGCTTGGACAAGGTACTTGGGGGCATTAGACATGCTTTCCATTCCACCAGAAACAACAATATCATTTCCTCCCAACTGGATACTTTGTGCTGCAATCATAGTCGCTGGAAACAAAAAGCATTTAATGAGCCTAGCTATATTAAATAAACCCTCATAATACAGAAGCCTTGCCAAATAGACAAGGTCCACATACCCTTTAATCCAGAAGAGCATACTTTGTTAATGGTGGTGCAAACAGCAGAATTGGGTATCCCTGCGCCTAATGCGGCTTGCCTAGCAGGAGCTTGCCCTAAGTTTGCACTAAGCACATTCCCAAAGAACACTTCTTGAACCAGCAACGGGTTGACTTTTGCCATTTGTAGAGCACCTTAAGAACAACACCCAGATTTAGGTTTATTAACGTCCTGGGTAACAAAAAACAAACAGTAAAACAAGCATAGTACAGATATAACTACCTTGAATAGCTATAGAACCAAGCTTGGTTGCTGGTACTGATGAAAGTGTACCAAGCAGGCCACCAATTGGTGTGCGTGCAACGCCAACAATGCAAACATCTACAATTGAAGAAGAAACTTAGGTCATTTGGTATCTATTGATATCTAGATATCAAGATATCGATACGAAAAAGGCCTTACAAACTACAGCAACAATAATTTTTATCATGCGTTTACTTCCTCTTTCCCTTTCCGTAATTACAACCAAAAAGCCATCTTTAACTCGTAGAGGAGAAACGAGCATATCCACCTCAAAATTTGTACTGAGAGACAATTTACAGCTAACAATGCTTCAGAGGATACGAAATGCACAAGTGATGATAGGAAACTTTTGAATGATTCCGCAATCTATGAAACAACGTTAGCTCCTATTGTTCACTTGATCATCCAATTACAAACCTACTCACCATTGCTCCTAGTTTTGTTCTTCCAGATTAAAACAAAGACTGTCACAGAAGGAAGAGGAATGAAACGAAAACACCGAAGATGGTAAGAAATAGAAGGAAAGTTAAACCTCGAGGTCTGATTGACGTGGAAGAGTTGTCAACCGCCATTGGCGCCTTCGAATAGAACTTGCAAATCGATCGAACGAACTCCCGATTTCTCGCAATTTTTTAGCGAGTTGAACCAAGCCGCTGGGATCTGAAAGAGGAGACGGCGAAATTGAACGGGGAAGAGCCCTATCGAACAGCGAACGCTAATCGTGGTATTGGATACAGAATTGCAGATGTGCTTCAATTCAAGCATGACAAGGCGTGGAGCCAGCAGATTGACTGTATCACCTATCTGACATGCCAGTATTTTCCGGATCCATATCACAATACTCCGTACAGTATAATTTGGTGATAAATAAACATAAAAAAAAACTTTAAATTTTAATACTGATTAGTAATGAGTAGTATAAAATTATTTTAAATTTTAATAAATTTTTTTAATGTCTTATAATTTTTTTATTGAAAAATAAAAAAAATCAAATATTGTCGATTGGAGGGAGTAGTATACAGTAAAAATAAATATAAAAGTTGATTTGAAAAAGAAAAATCGAGTGTTTGTAATTATAAAACGTAATAAATTGGAATCTCTAAGAATAATTTTAATAATATACTATACTCTCTTTGTTAATTAAAACATGTCGTTTACTATTTATGCACGCTTTTTTAGAATGACTAAAATTATATGAAATATTAACTTTTTTTAAAACTTGTTTTTATAAATTCACACTCAATAGTAACAAGTATGTAATTATTAAAAAAATATATTAAAAAAGCTAATATTTTATATAGTTTTTAACACCTCAAAAAACGTGTGTGAATAGTAAAACGTCAAGTTTTAATTAACAAATGGAGTGTTATATAATTATAAATCAATTAGTTTAATAATAGACCAATTCTACTTTGGTTGTATTCTACTTTGGTTGCTTCTTTCAATATGGGATTAGCCCTTAGAGGTTGATTCCACCTCTTGAGTTCTGAAATTATTTAACTAACGTCGGGTTTGAAGAATTTTGAATGATGTTGAAAAGGACTAACTTGGATTTTGAGTCTCGGGGACGAGACTTGTTTTTAGCGGTGGATAATGCAAAAACCAAAATATTTTTAATATTATTTTAATGTTATTTTAAATAAATATATGTTATTTCCTATCTGATTTATAAAGTTGGAGAAAACTCGTTGACGGAGGGAAGTCGTTGATTCACCTCGCCAAAAATAAATCCCAAACGAACAAACTAGTATAGTATGCAAGTAAGGGGTCGAACCCAAGAGAATCAAGTATTTCTAAATATTGTGTATTTATCAATATAAAAGAAACGATTTTTATGAATGAAAATAAAAGAAGATAATATTGACAAAAGCAAATAAATGATGGAAGAAAAGCGTTTCCACCTACAAGTTCTCGACTTTGGTTGGTTTTATTGATCATCGAATCCTTTTCAAGTTATTATCTTTTCCTACGAATTCCTCTCGTCTTGGTTTAAGTAGATTAAAAGTCCTACGAGTCCAATTAATCCCTTACACCTCAATGCAACCTTAACACGGTCAAGATTTAACAAAGAGATAGCAAATAGTCCCAAGAACTTGAGCATATAAATAACACCAATTAAACACGGTAAATCAATGTTTAAGATATATGTCAACTCCCCACATAATCATGCTTCAAACACGGAATCCACAATCTTATGCGTGCTACTACGGAAATAACACAAATACGAAAGTATTAAATCCTAGCATGAAATCAATATTATCAAGGTCGCGAGTCAAGATAACATCAATAACATAATCAATATTGCACAAAGAAGTTGAAAGAATTAAAGAGGAAAAATAACTTGAATTAGAAACTCACAAACCACCAACCAAGTCTCGAAAGTGTAGGCGGAAACTACAAAATTAGCCAAACATGGCTTACCTAAGCTTTCTTCTCTTCAATGGTGATTTTCTCTACTTGAAAACTTCCTTAAACTAACCCTAGAACATCCTATTTATAAGCCTAATGTCTTCCATAAAAGGTAGATAAAAGATAGATAAAAGATAGAAATTTCCTAAACAACTAGATCAAAGATAGAACTTTCCTAAAATAATTCAGCGTCGGATTCCGCTGGCAGCGAGAAATTTACGCTGGCAGCGAATGGCCTTGATTGAGCTTCTGTTGGATTTCCGCTACCAACTCGCTGGCACACTCGCTGACAGCGACTTTTCCATGCCTTAGAATTTTTCCATCCTCCTAGGACCCTTCCTTCCGCTTCCGCGAGCACCTGATTCCGCTGCTGCGAGCTGGGTCTTCCGCGGCCGCGAGAGCTCAAAATCGCTGGGGCGAGTTCTCCCTTCCGCAGTCGCGAGTGGCCGAAGATTCGTCGTCCTGGTGAGTTTCGCTGGCAGCGACTATTTCCGCGGCAGCGGACGTCTCGCTGCAGCGAATGATGCCGCTACCAGCGGATGGTGTTGGCTTGCTCGCTTGCTCAGCTTCCTCGCTCGCTCTCCCGCTGGCTCTTTCTTCCCGCGGGCTCTCTCTCGCTGGCTTGCTGGGCTCCAGGCTTCTGGTTCCACTCGCTGGCAGCGACTGATCATTCGCTGGCAGCGACTGATGCCCAGAAGCTCGATTCTTCATTGTTCTTCCCTCTTTCTTTCTCTTCTCCTTTCTTTCTCTTCTTAGCTTGATTTCTTGACTTCACTTGGCCATGTTTAACAGCTTTCCCTTGCTTTCCACCATGTCGGATCTACGATTCTGCACAATTCAACCGAAATAGCGTAGATTCCGAACTTTTCCACAAAAAGAGTTTTATCTAAATTAACACTAAAACATGCATATTCTACAATGTAAATGCAACTAAATTATCCTATAATGCCCATTAGAAATGTGCATTATCAAACTCCCCCACACTTAACCTTTTGCTTGTCCTCAAGCAATGCAAAATAAAGAAGAGCAAAACCATCATCCCACACATATAATCTTCAAGCACTAACCTTGTCAAAAGCAACATCAAAGTGGAGGAGCCATGAACATGAAAGCTAACATCCTAGCAAGTATATGAACGATTCAAAATAAGGCACATATCATCCAACCTTACCGGGATTTATGTGTTTGCTCTCACTCTCATTGTGTTTAGGCTTAATAATATATCTCTCGACTCAATCCAAAATGCAAAGAGCTACATAGAAATTGACACATATATCACATATTCTCCACCGTGGATGCCATCACTTATAAGAAACATCAAGAGGCCTTTTATCAAGGTTGTAATGGGGCTTGGTAAGAAATTAAGGTTGGAAAATATTTAGGCTTGTGGTGCTAAAAATCCGGGAAAAAGGGATCCCTAAGAACAACCGGAAGAACACTACAAATCAAATACTTCCAAAACCAAAATAACTCAAACTTTCACTCACAAAATACTCAACTAAAGAACTTTCTCTCAACCATACATTTTTCTAACTCTCACATCCATAATAAAATAAAAAGCTCTTATTCATGCTCTTTTTTCTTTCTCTTTTTTTTCTTTCACTTTTTTTTTTTCAAATTTTTTTTTCTTTAGAGACAAAACAATAATGCCCAATGTGAAGAATAAAACTAAAATTACATCCTCATCCAAACTTGTAACTTTCTCAACAATATTCTCTTTTCCACTCAAACAAATCAATCATTCACCAATTCTAATCCTAATTCCCGGATTGGGTAAGGCTTATCATCGGCTAAGGATAAATTTTATGGAGCTTCAAAGAAAAGGCTAAGGCTCAAATTTGCTACAAGCAAAGGACACATATGTAGGGTGGATATGGATAATAATATGGCTAAGAACATCATGCCTCTATCATTTGAAACTCATAAGCAATAGACATATAAAATCGGCCTCAAATATAAATAACAATGTCAATCTCAAGAGGTAAGTACATAAGGAGAGTATAATCTCACACAAGAAAGCAAAAGGGAATAAATATGATGAAAATCCCTATAAGGCCAAAAATTCTCACTAGGACAATTTTTGTTGGATTTCAATGATGCCAATAAGAATCATACTTGCTCAATTAAACTAACAAGTCATGCTCCAATGAAAATCAACACAAGTAGGTGACAAGATTAGCCAATTCAATCATATCATGGAATTTATAGGTTAAGTTCAAAAACTCAAATAAAATAGAGGACATTTAAGGCAAGATGGGTATTTGAATAATACATGAATGCAATGCATGATATTTTTGGGTTTTTCAATTTTTTCAATTTTTTTTTTCTTTTTCTAATGCAATATAAATGCTAGAAATAAACATGATATGCATGTGAAAATTTTAAATATGACCTAACTAATGCAATATGTACACTAAACCCCTCCCCCACACTTGAATATTTCATTGTCCCTAATGAAATAAAGACAACAAAAATCAAACAATTGAAATAGGTGAGGGAGAAGGAAACTCACGAGCTCAATGTGGTGGTGGAAATTGGGTTTGCCACCCAAAGGGTGCCCAAGCGTTGAATTGGGCCATGATATCCTCGTGATTCTTTCGTTGTTGCTCCATGAGGATGTTATGGTTCTCCGCAATTTGTCGGTCCGTGGCATCTTGACGCTCGGTGATTTGACGGAAGGCACTCTCAAAATAGCCATGAGAGGGGAATCCATCATAAGACTCGCCATGGTACCCTCCATGTGAAGAACTAGCTCCCCCGCCATAAGACATTTGTGGATGGAATGTCTCCACTTGCAGTACCGGCTCATACTCCATCTCCGTCGGTTCTTCATAAGGCTCCTCATTAGCATCTCCTTCGTTGGCGTTCGGAGGTGGGCCAAATGGTGGAGCGTCGGATGGAATATATAAATCGGCGGGGGATGGACCGGTGGGAAGTGGACGAGGGAGGACCAAAGTGTGGGACTTGTTGACCCCGGCATACCAAATGAATCTCCCCGCATAATCACCTTCCCTCACGATGTTAGCCTTCTTTAGCGAAGCCAAATTGAGCCTATAGTTGTCCGAACAAGGGACATAGGCATTCAAATCAATGTCGAGCTCCAAAGCAAGCAAAGTAATTAAGCCTCCAAAGCCAATCTTCACCTCTTCCTTCCTTGAATGCTTTTTAGTAGCCTCGGCACAAGCGGAAAAGAAGAGCTCTACCCAATCCGGGGTGTCATGTGCTTCGGGCAATAAGCAAGTCATCCATGCCCAACTTCCTTTGGAAACCTTGTTGATCTCGGCATGCCCGAAAAAAGTGTTGTTTAGGACCTTGTGGCAAAGTCTAAGGGAAGGGTGGACGATGCTATAATTGTAGTCATTGCCGGAGGTCATGACCTTTTGTGTGACTTCAAGCCATCGTTCTTGAGGGGTGGAGCTACGAGGCAATTCAGACCAACGGGCGGAGGGATTGCCCGTGATCCCAAACACATTCTTCAATTCTTCAAAAGTCATAGTTTGATTTGCCCCACCCAATCGAAAAGTAAAACTATCCTCACTAGCCATTGCAAAGGTAGCCAAAAACTCTCTAACCAAATCCGGATAAGTACGGACACACTTGTCTACCAAGCCATCAATATCCCCAATCCCCATAAATGTCCGCACACTCTCCTCAAGTCCCAATAATCTCAATGTGGGGATATCAAAAAATTTCGTCGAAACATACCGACGAGCATCAAGATCATCCCACCTAGTCCTTTGAGCTCTAGTCAAACCTCTAGGCCTAACCATTGGTGGAGAAGCCATAATAATTAAAATCAAAGGATGAAGATCAAGAACTCACAAACAAAGCGACTCACTGCAGGATTCTCGCTGGCAGCGAGTGGTGTCCCGCTGGCAGCGACTTGAGTCAGGCCGGAGGAGCTGCGATATGGGTGTGACTCGCTGGAAGCGGAGTCTACTCGCTGGCAGCGACCAGGGTGACACCGACGAGCTCCGGAGCTGCTTCGTAGTGGATGCGACTCGCTGGCAGTGACGGAGGGAAGTCGTTGATTCACCTCGCCAAAAATAAATCCCAAACGAACAAACTAGTATAGTATGCAAGTAAGGGGTCGAACCCAAGAGAATCAAGTATTTCTAAATATTGTGTATTTATCAATATAAAAGAAACGATTTTTATGAATGAAAATAAAAGAAGATAATATTGACAAAAGCAAATAAATGATGGAAGAAAAGCGTTTCCACCTACAAGTTCTCGACTTTGGTTGGTTTTATTGATCATCGAATCCTTTTCAAGTTATTATCTTTTCCTACGAATTCCTCTCGTCTTGGTTTAAGTAGATTAAAAGTCCTACGAGTCCAATTAATCCCTTACACCTCAATGCAACCTTAACACGGTCAAGATTTAACAAAGAGATAGCAAATAGTCCCAAGAACTTGAGCATATAAATAACACCAATTAAACACGATAAATCAATGTTTAAGATATATGTCAACTCCCCACATAATCATGCTTCAAACACGGAATCCACAATCTTATGCGTGCTACTACGGAAATAACACAAATACGAAAGTATTAAATCCTAGCATGAAATCAATATTATCAAGGTCGCGAGTCAAGATAACATCAATAACATAATCAATATTGCACAAAGAAGTTGAAAGAATTAAAGAGGAAAAATAACTTGAATTAGAAACTCACAAACCACCAACCAAGTCTCGAAAGTGTAGGCGGAAACTACAAAATTAGCCAAACATGGCTTACCTAAGCTTTCTTCTCTTCAATGGTGATTTTCTCTACTTGAAAACTTCCTTAAACTAACCCTAGAACATCCTATTTATAAGCCTAATGTCTTCCATAAAAGGTAGATAAAAGATAGATAAAAGATAGAAATTTCCTAAACAACTAGATCAAAGATAGAACTTTCCTAAAATAATTCAGCGTCGGATTCCGCTGGCAGCGAGAAATTTACGCTGGCAACGAATGGCCTTGATTGAGCTTCTGTTGGATTTCCGCTACCAACTCGCTGGCACACTCGCTGACAGCGACTTTTCCATGCCTTAGAATTTTTCCATCCTCCTAGGACCCTTCCTTCCGCTTCCGCGAGCACCTGATTCCGCTGCTGCGAGCTGGGTCTTCCGCGGCCGCGAGAGCTCAAAATCGCTGGGGCGAGTTCTCCCTTCCGCAGTCGCGAGTGGCCGAAGATTCGTCGTCCTGGTGAGTTTCGCTGGCAGCGACTATTTCCGCGGCAGCGGACGTCTCGCTGCAGCGAATGATGCCGCTACCAGCGGATGGTGTTGGCTTGCTCGCTTGCTCAGCTTCCTCGCTCGCTCTCCCGCTGGCTCTTTCTTCCCGCGGGCTCTCTCTCGCTGGCTTGCTGGGCTCCAGGCTTCTGGTTCCACTCGCTGGCAGCGACTGATGCCCAGAAGCTCGATTCTTCATTGTTCTTCCCTCTTTCTTTCTCTTCTCCTTTCTTTCTCTTCTTAGCTTGATTTCTTGACTTCACTTGGCCATGTTTAACAGCTTTCCCTTGCTTTCCACCATGTTGGATCTACGATTCTGCACAATTCAACCGAAATAGCGTAGATTCCGAACTTTTCCACAAAAAGAGTTTTATCTAAATTAACACTAAAACATGCATATTCTACAATGTAAATGCAACTAAATTATCCTATAATGCCCATTAGAAATGTGCATTATCACTCGTCATCGAGTACAACTTACGATTTAAAAACAATTACAAATAATTCCGACATCATTTTAAATTTAAATTTTAACGGATTCTAATTCCGCTTTCGAGCTCCGGATTTGAGGAAATTTAATTTAATTTCGATTGGTTGGAAGTGAATTGAAAAATTCGATCTAATTCCTAATGGTGATAAGTCCAAGATTTTGCATTTTTGTACTGTAAAGCTTCAAAATCAGATTACCTTGCATAATGTCCTTCATGTGCCTAATTTTGCTTACAACCTTTTGTCTGTCAGAAGGTTTGTAACTGATCTCAACTTATGCATGTTTTTTTACTCCATTTCAATGTCTCATACAGAGCCCTTTAATGAGCAAGCCTCAAGTGCTTGGTAGCATGACTAAGGGGCTCTATTACACCTCTGATGTTGTTGATAAAGTGAATGATAAAGTTGTTGCTCAAATTCTCTCCAATGCAATCAATTGTGATTCTTCTAAGTCTGTTACTGGTGTTACTGATGACTCTAAGTCTGTCTCTCATGTTTCTGATATTACTGATGTTACTGGTGTAAATGCTTTCAATGCTTCTTTAGAATTGTGGCATTGCAGGTTAGGTCATTTTCCCTCTGACCAACTGCAACATTTTCATTTTCTAAAGGATGTTATGAGGAAGGCCAAGCCTCATTTGTGTACTGTGTGTCCTAAAGCAAGGCAACACATAAACTCGTTTCCTGAAAGTGTAATAAAATCCTCTTCTTGTTTTCAACTAATCCATGTTGATATTTGGGGTCCCTACAAGATTCCCACTCACAATGGTTATAAATATTTCCTAACCTCTCTTCATTTTAATTTCAACCAAACCCACATCATCTTCTTTCCATTCTCTCTGTTTCTTTTCCCCTTTCAAACAACCCAAAACACCACCATCACCCTCCTCCTTGGCGTCCACATCAGTCAGCAGCAATGCGCCTCCCATCCTCCTTGGCGTCCACGAGCAGCCGAAGCTTCCCAAGAGAGCCGGAGCCAACCGTAGCCCCATCGTCGTTCCTCCCTCCCTCTGTTTTTTTAAGTGTTGACAATTTTGGAGGGTTTTTTAAAGTGTTGACAATTTTGGAGGGTTCTTGATTAGCGATTGAAGAGCACAAAGAGGATAAAGCAAGAGTCCAATATTGAAAGAAGCAAGAGTCCAATTTTGGAGTATGAAAAGTAAAAACACTTTTGACAAGGGTAGAGCTTGAATCATTTATAAATCACTCTCAACATCTTTATTATTTTCGATGTGGGATAAAATATTACAAATGTTGGCTTTGACATGTGTTAGATATGTCTTGAATTGTTTGAGTCTATGTTTGGACTTCGAGTTGGGTTGAGGTTATTTCTTGTTGAACAAGGAGAATAATACTTGGGCCCTTATGAGCTTTGTTCTTAAGCATAAAGGAAGAGCTTGCGTTTAATTTATATCTATATCTATATATTTAAACTCTTAATTTAGAAGAGTTTGAGATGATGTGTCAATTTTAGAGGCATTGTAGGAGTGTTGACCGATCATTTTTTTTTTTTTGTTGTCATTTTTCTTTGATTTTTTTTTTCTTTTTCCTTTAATTCTCTTTTTTCGTTATTTTTTTTAATCTATATATCTACTCTTAATTTAGAATACTTAATGCTTATATGTCATCTTCTCCATCATCATCTCATTTCCACCAATTAATTTTTTTTCCCTTTTTTAATTATTTATTTCCTTTATTTTTTTTATTATTCCCTTTATCTATTTAAATCAATCACATTTTTTCTTTTAGTCTTAACATATTTACTAACTAGCTATATAAACTCTTAATTTAGAAGAGTTTAGGATGATGTGTCAATCTTAGAGGCATTTTAGGAGTGTTGACCAATCTTTTTTTTTCCATTTTTCTTTGATTTTCTTTAATTCTCCTTTTTCTTTAATTTTTTGAATCTATATATCTACTCTTAATTTAGAATACTTAATGCTTATATGTCATCTTCTCCTTAATCATCTCACTTCTACCAATTCATTTTTCCCCTTTTTAATTGTTATTTCCTTTATTTTTTTATTATTCTTTTTATCTATTTAAACCAATCACATTTTTTCTTTTATTCTTAAAATATTTAATAATTATCTATATCTATATCTATATAAACTCTTAATTTATAAGAGTTTAGGATGACGTGTCAATTTTAGAGGCATTTTAGGAGTGTTGACCAATCATGTTTTTTTTGCCATTTTTCTTTGATTTTCTTTAATTCTCTTTTTTTCTTCTTTTTCCTTTAATTCTTTTTTTTCTTTAATTTTTTTAATCTATATATCTACTCTTAATTTAGAATACTTAATGCTTTTATGTCATCTTCTCCATAATCATCTCATTTCCACCAATTAATTTTTTTTTACGTTTTTTAATTATTTATTTCCTTTATATTTTTTTATCATTCCCTTTATCTATTTAAACCAATCACATTTTTTCTTTTATTTTTAACATATTTACTAACTAGCTATATAAACTCTTAATTTAGAAGAGTTTAGGTTGTCAATCTTAGAGGCATTTTAGGAGTGTTGACCAATCTTTCTTTTTTTTTTGCCATTTTTCTTTGATTTTCGTTAATTCTCTTTTTTTTTTTAATTTTTTGAATCTATATATCTACTCTTAATTTAGAATACTTAATGTTTATATGTCATCTTCTCCTTAATCATCTCACTTCTACCAATTCATTTTTTCCCCTTTTTTAATTATTATTTCCTTTATTTTTTTACTATTCCCTTTATCTATTTAAACCAATCACATTTTTTCTTTTATTCTTAACATATTTACTAACTATTGGACTTAATACAAAACATTGAATTCAGTCTAATATAACTATTGGCTTAACTCAAATTTATTTACTAACTATTGGACTTAATTCAAAACATTGAATATAAATATTGATTATGACACATCACATTTAAACAGTATTACAATGATATTGATATTATTAATACTTAGTGATTTAAAATATCTATGTTTATGTATTATACTTTACATAAGTTTTAAAAAAAATCCGAGAGAATTACAAGATACTTTTGTGGTTCAGTTTTTTATGATTTTTATCTTAACATTTTTTAATATTTATATATGTATATATTATTATTAATGTTTTAGTTTAAAAAAAAAGTGCCATGGCGCGGGAATTGTACTAATTATTATAAATCTGTACTATCTTTTTAGCTCTAACCTCTTTAATATGACATATCTTGCAATCCTTATATGATTTAGGAAAACTCCTCAATATATAAAATCTATCAGCATGAACATAGCCAAAGTTTGGTGAATAGTGATAAATTTGTATGTGTCGATCTGATTTGTTTAATTTTCAGTTCTTTCTAACCATCCTTCACAATAAACCGGTTGATACGGGGTTAGCCGCAGGATGGTCCGATCTTCGACAATCAATCAAGAAACTCAATAACGGAAGCAAGAATGACTCAAGCTAGAAAGCAAGAACACGCAACAAGACTAACTAGAACACCAAGAAGATACTCGATGTCGACTCAAGAACACAAAGAACGCAGCAAAGACTCGACAAGATTCAAAGACTCGATATCGGCAAAACAAAGAAACAAGACTCGAAGAAACAATAAATACTCGAAATTTGATAAAGACACGACTGATAGGGACTGATTCGAACTAGGTAGAACAAGATGAAGGCCCCATGCCTCCTTAGAGGGTAGGAATCAACACCAACGACTACAAAGCCCGCCTCTACAATCTTACACAACCAAGCGGATAACTTGGAGGCACGAGGAGGAGACTTGTGGATACCAGGATCACCAAGCTCTCGCGAGGTTGATGAACACAAGGCAAACCAAAGCTGAGATCAATACCAATTTGCAAACGAAGAGCCACGCTTCTAATTGATCGACTTGCACTAATGTGTTTCACACAAAAAGGGAGTTTTTCTATAAAGTTGAACATGAATGTTTACAATGGAGGAATCGGCTATAAGTAACCCTAAGGTGGCCGATTCTTGATAGAATAATAATTAAAATAAATTAACTAAAATAACCCCTAAATTACCTAAAATATCTTAAGTAAAAGAAGGACTAAAAATAGTAATAAAAGAAAGTGTTCCAACACTTAATAAAATCCGGCCCTTGTAGATTCTTGGCGCTGAGGGCTTGACTTTGGCGCCGAGGGCTATAGTGCATGGAACCCCTTTAAGGCTCGACGTCGATGGGTCTAGTGTTGGCGCTGAGGCCATCAGCAAGGTCTATGCACATGTAGGTCTTCATTGGTGGCTCCGGAAGTTGAACAGTGCTCGAGAACAAGGCATGACTCACAAACATGAATGAGTCGCGTTGAAGCTTCTTAGCTCGGGATCGAGTCATTGGTCCTTCTCCAAGTATGATTGGCGTGTCTGGAGGTGTAAAAGATGGTCCCGCATCACCGGTATCAGCGGGTTTGGGTTTTGTAATCAGGTAAGAAATATGTAAGCTTTGAACAACATTGACAAGTTCACATGAAGGAATGGTTTTAATTTCACATAGATCAAGATGTGGGGTTTGCTAAAGTAACATGGTATATAAGGGTCGTTGAACGGCAAAGACAAAGCCACTAAGATGGTCGCTCTTGAGAAGAAGGAACATTCCACCATCACCGTGTGCTTCGAAGATGGTCTGTGTGTTTGAAGATGGTGTCAATACTATGAGCTCGACAAAGAAACCACCACCGAGTTGTTTGTTGAGTTTATTCATTGCAGTTGGAAGCACATATGATTGTGCTTCACAACACACCAAGAGCTCGGTTTGTTAGGCTAATACAGAAGGGGCAATTTAGTCATTTCACATCTCTAACAAACTCTCCCAAGTTGTTGTGTGTGTATTTCAGGCGGGAAAATTTGTTTTTCTCTTCAATTGGTTTTGTAACAAAAGTGAGAGCTTCAATGGATCGAAGTTTCTTGAGTGTTTTTCCTCATTTCTCACTTTCAATTGATCAATACTTTACATTTCCAAATGTTATCAGAGCTTCTGAGTTTTGATCCTTGATTTCTGAGAATTGATTGATCTTCGTTCTATATTTGGAGCCGTGGTGCTTCATTTTTTTTCCAGATCTGAATTTTTGTGAGTTTCGAGTTGACATCTTGATTTGTCGCTATGGTTGGACGAGGAAATCCGAATTTGCAGAGGCAGGGATCTGGAATTGAAGATCCATTCGGTAATGGACAAGGCAGGGGGATTGTTGTTACTCCTTGGGCGCCTAGTGCAGGTGTTGGGATAGGGTGGAATTTTGCGAACACATGCATACAGTTTGGAGAAATGATGCAAGGTATGCACAATTCTCATGGCAATCCTCTTCTTCTTTTTTTGTCAAACTCTGACCATCCAGGGATGGTTTTAGTGTCTACTCCCTTCAATGGCACAAATTTCATTAGTTGGAGTCGTAGCATTAGGATGGCGCTATGAGCCAAAGCAAAACTCGGATTTATTACTGGAAGTTGTGTGAAACCAGAGGAAGGGAGTGAGGATTATGAGAAGTGGATGCGTGCAGATTCAATGGTCATGTGTTGGATAATAAATTCCATGACCAGTGAGGTTGCAAAAGGATTCATGTATGTGGAATCTACAAAAGAGCTATGGGATGAAATCGAAGAGCGATTCTACGAGTCTAACGATCCATTAGTTTATTAGTTGAAACGTGATCTAGCCACTATAAAGCAAGAGAATCTTTCTGTTGGAGCTTATTTTGAAAAACTGAAAAAGATATGGGATGAGCTTCAGTTCTTAGATGTTGTGCATGTGTGCAGTTGTGGTGGATTCAATCAGTGTGCTTGTGGTTTGTTGAAGAGGATATTAGAAATGGAAGAGAAGGCAAAGGTAATGCAATTTCTGATGGGCCTTAATGATATTTATGAGCATATGAGGAGCAATGTTCTTTCTAAGGATCTTATGCCTGGAATTAACAAGGCATTCCAGATGGCTACTCAAATTGAAAGATCTAAAGGTGTTACACTTACAGGCACAAGTCAGGCTGATGTTGGGGCTTTAGCTGTGTCTAGATTTAATCAACAGATTGAGATAGAAGCTAATGCTCTTAATAGGTTTAGAGCTGAGCAATCAAAGTAGTTTGATCAAGCTAAGAGAGATTACACGAAGGCTAAGCTAGACATACTTTGTGATCACCGTGGAGAGAGAGGTCATACAAAGGATTTTTGTTTCAAGCTGATTGGATATCCTGAATGGTTTAAGGGGCCTAAGGATGAAGATAAGTCTAAGCCTCATGGTAAATTTGTTGCACAACTGGAGTGTGGTACTCAGGATACTCTTTTTGATGAGTTTGTCAGTGGTCACAACAATGCCAAACCTCATCAGGCCATGGTGCTTGCTGTTTTTCAAGAAGTCATGAAGATAATGAAAGGCAAAGCACCTATGGAGAGTGTTGACAGTTCTGCCAATCAGGCTACGATACACTTTGCATGTACTTTAAGTTTTTCATTTCTTATTGGCATTAATAAAGCTCAAAATGATGTCTAAATAGTAGATTCACTGATCATATAGCCTTTGATGTTGATATATTTTCTGAGATTTCTGATTTGAATTCTCCTATTAAGTTGGGATTGTTTGATGGAAATTGTATTTGTGTCAAACAACATGGTACAGTGATATTGAGCAGTGATTTGGTTTTGATAAATGTGTTGTTAGCACCTCTACATTGGTGAAAGTTTTGTTTTAACAAATCAAGTCAAAACTCCATTGGCCCAAAAAATTCCGATTTTTCAAGGGAAAAAAATCTCGGGTCAAGAGTCTTGACAAAAAGTTTTCCGGCGATCAGATTGTGTTGAATTTTGAGAGCTTTAATAACAGGCATTGTAACGCCAATCAAAATTTAGGAATATCTTATGAATAATAACCTGTTCAAAAGCTATACTACGTATTTAGATAGATGTTATAAGATTCATGTTGTAGTGTTGCTGAAAAATGAAAATTAAATGCTTGCGAATGCTTGACAGATCGGTTCATTTCATAATTTACTCATTATCCAAATAAATTATTTTATGGTTGATCAGTTCGTTAAATTGGGTGTTTAAATTGTAATCTGTGTGATGAACGTTTCATTCTTGTAAAGTTATAGTCTGTAAAGTGTAAATGACTTGAGAGTTTGCTCGACAGCCCTTCAAAAGATAAAAAGATTTTTTATTGAAAAAAATCCACCAAAACACAATGTCGTATGCAACATAAATTCCCAATTGAATTGCTGCATAGATAAAACAACGTGCTTTGGATATTTTAGGGGGCAACCTATGCCCAATGGTCTGAATCATATTTTTTTAACACTTATCCCAAAAATTAATAATCGCTGCAAGATGAAGGATCTGAGACCCATTAGCGGATTAGCCTATGTAATGTGATCTACAAAATTGTTTCAAAAGTGCTGGCTAACAGGTTGAGGAAGGTGCTGGATCATATTGTGGCAGAAAGTCAGAGTGCATTTGAACCGGGAAGGCTAATTACAGACAATGTCCTTGCGGCTTTCGAAGTGTTCCACTACATGAAGACAAGAGGGGGGGGAAGAAGGAGTACATGGCTCTAAAGCTCGACATGGGGAAAGCCTACAACAGGGTTGAGTGGTCTTTTCTGGAGCATAGCATGAGGCGACAAGGCTTTGCAGAAGAGTGGGTGGCTCTAATTATGAAGTGTGTTACAACAATAACCTTTTCGGTTCTGATGGATGGGTCGCCGTCACAGGCCCTCACGCCGGCTAGAGGATTGAGACAGGGTGACCCATTGTCACCTTATCTGTTTCTGCTGTGTGCTGAAGGATTGTCGGGGCTGTTGCGAGAAAGTGAAAGTGAAGGAAGGATTCAAGGGATTCGGGTGGCGCCGAGTGCTTCGGTGCATTCACATTTGTTCTTTGCTGATGACTGTGTTATTTTTTTTAGAGCTACTTGTCAACAAAGTCCTAAAATAGTTAAAATCCTCCATACTTATGGAAAAGCGTCAGGCCAACAGGTGAATTTCTCGAAATCTGAACTCTCTTTCAGCAAGAATGTTGATGTGAATCGTAGGGATGAGATTGCAAGGGTTGTAGGGATACGGGTGGTGGAGAAGTACGAGAGATCTCTTGGGTTACCAACGATGGTTGGTCGGTCTAAGAAAGCCATCTTCCAGCAGACAAAGGAACGGGTATGGAAGAAATGCAAGGGATGGAAAGAAAAGTGTCTATCTCGGGAGGGGAAAGAGGTCTTGATCAAATCAGTCGCCCATGCAATCCCGACTTATGCGATGTCATGCTTCAAGCTCCCAAGTGGTCTATGTGAGGAAATTGAGCAGCTCATGTGCCGCTTTTGGTGGGGAGACGAGAGTGATAAAAGGAAGGTTCATTGGATGAGCTGGAAAAGGATGTGTAGGGCTAAGGATAAAGGGGATCTTGGGTTTCGAGATTTACCTTTCTTCAACGATGCGATGTTGGCGAGACAAGGGTGAAGATTACTTCAAAATCCGGACTCATTGATAGCGCGTTTATTGAAAGCAAGGTACTATCCAAACTCTTCTTTCTTGGAGGCGAAGTGTGGGTATAACCCGAGCTTTACTTGGCGAAGCATCACCTGCGACCAGGAGGTTCTGAAAAAGGGCATAATGTGGGTGGTTGGGAATGGATCGAGAGTTAATGTGTGGAAGGATAGATGGTTGCCTCGCCCTAGTAGCTTTTAGGTGGTGGGTAACTTGCATGGAGGAGATCTGGAAATGAGGGTGCTCGATCTGATTGACTGGGAAAGGAATAGGTGGGATGAGCAGAAGGTTCGGGAATTTCTTGTGCCATGTGATGCTGATCTAGTTCTTCGTATGAGGTTGGTGAGTTCGTTGAATGACGATGATCAAGTTTGGGCTTACAACAAGAATGGAGAGTTCACGGTGAAATCGGCGTATCATATGCTATTTGAAGAGAGGGAGATAGGTGACGGGAAGCCTGGACAAGCTGAGGAGGATGCGATGACGAGAATATGGAAGAATATGTGAAAGATGGATGTCATTCCCAAGATCAAGTCCTTTGTGTGGCGAGCGGGAAGAGAGATTTTACCTTGTAAAAGCAACCTGCTCGAGAGGAAAATAGTGGAGGAGGCGAGCTGTCAAGTGTGTGGGAGATATGAGGATGGCTTCCATGTCTTGTTTGAATGTGGAAGAGCAAAGAGAGTGTGGAAGGAGACGTCGGCCCTATTGCGATTTCGGGATGGGAGATCGGTTAAGCACACCTTGATGAGAGTGTTACAGTGGGAACAAAATCGGAGCAGCAACGATGGGCAGTGACTCTGTGAAAGGTATGGGAGGCTCGGAACAAGTGGGTGTTTGAGGGGAAGAGTACTGAACCAATGGAGATTGTGAGGGGGGTTGATGAGTTGCTCGAGGGACACAAGAAGCACCTGTCCAGCTTGGGGAGCCGATCACTAACACACACGCAAGGAGGTGAGGCTAAGTGGGTGAAGTCGGGGGAAGGATTGGTTAAGGTGAATTGCGATGCTGCGGTATTTGAGGCTAGAGGGTCGGGTCTGGGGGTTGTTGGGCGGGATGAGACGGGGACCTATTGTTTGCTGGTCATCGAAGTGTCGATTTCACACATGAGGTGGAGGTAGCGGAAGCGCAGGCCGTGTTGTGGGCATTGGAGCTGGCAAAGGAGCGGGGGCTAAAGCGCATAGTGGTGGAGACGGACTCCCTTGCTTTGGTGACGAAGCTGAACAACGGCTACAATGGGCGTGGCACTTTGAAGCAGCTGGTTGAGGCCGCTTGTGAGCTGGCGGAAGGCATGGATGAAGTGCAATGGTCCCACGTGAGGAGAGGAGGAAACAATGTTGCACATGAACTAGCTAATATTAGATCTTCAAATTCTAGTTTATATTTTTCTACTAATTTGTTGCCAAACAATGTAATGGACTAATGGAGGCTTGGTTTTTGGACTATGCATAGTAAGTTGGCAGGCTTTTTCTCAAAAAAAGAAGATAAAACAACGTGTAAATTCTATCAAAATTTCTTTCATCATACATTGTTTTTGGTACACAAGCCTTTTGGTCAAGATGTCTGTGCACAAGCACATCTGAGTTCTTATTCTGGGTTTCTGATTTCACCATCTTACTTGACAGTACTTGATATTTTTGGCTCAAAACAACTACAAGCTACAACTGTCGAAACAAGTAAGCTTACGCTGCTTATCATATACACTTTCGACTTAATAATGCTCACTCTCGTCTTGTCTTCTAGGGAGTAAGAGAGCGTGCTCGTTCGTAGCAGCCATATTTCTCATGGTGGCCACATGAAGCTTACACACGTTACGATCATCAAAACTCAACCGGAGGCTTGTAGGAAGCGGCTGGCCTCTTTCACTGCCTGCTTTTCTAGGCTAACTAATATAGATATTGTTCTGCTCTTGACTGATGCAGTGTTGAATCTGAAACTCCAGCAAGTGTAGCTTTGTATATCACTTTAAGCTTACACATTTACATTTTTGGATTATGAACTAAGCAGATTCTTCAGGCAGCCTCTTTAAGATCTTCTGAATTCTCTAATCTTGTTACTTACTTTGGGTTTGTTGTTTCAATTATCAACTGATACTGTCTTGGTTAAACTTCAATCCAACTGAACCCAGCTTCTTTCTCTATACCACTGTGTCTCATCATCTCCCTAAACTCGCCTGCTTCGTCCCATCTTCCGTGAGCTGCATTGATATTTGACAATGCCACATAAGCAAACTCCCTATCACCTCCCAACTCAATGACCTTTTGAGCAGCTTTCTTGGCAACCTCCATATCCCCACAAGCTCTACAAGCACTAAGCAATGCCTTCCAAACCGGCCCACAAGACTCGAAACCTAAGTCATTTATCATCTTCTCCGCTCTCCAAACCTCGCCTTCTTGTCCCATAAGCCTAATCATAGCAGTCAAGTGTTCAGAGGTAGGAGTGATGTTGTTGCCCTTGAGTATCGATACAAAGTACTCGTAGGCCATCTCTAACAACATTTGATTGTGTACACACGCGGCCAGCACACTCAGAATCGTGATCTCATCGAGCTTGAGATTGCTTACCCTCTTTAGCTTCTCCAAATGTTTGATCAACTTTTCGGCCTCTCCATTGTGCGCAAATCCTGATATGAGCGTGTTCCATGTTACGATGTTCTTGCTAGGCAATGACTCAAAGGCTAGCTCTGCCTTTTCTACCTGACCACATTTCGAGTACATGTCTATTAATGCAGTCCCTACAACAACTGATGCATCCAACCCACACTTCATTATGTGACAATGAACCAATGTACCCCAAGTGAAAGCTGAGATGTGTGCAATCCCACTCAAAATGCTCGAAAATGTGTACTCATCCATGTGAACTTCTTTCTTCAGCATGGTTTTGAAGACATCCAGCGCTTCTTGTGCTCTGTTCCGATTCACATATCCCGTTATGATCGCATTCCATGAGGAAGTATTCGGCCACGACATACTCTTGAAAAGACGAACTGCATCCTCCATCGTACCAAATTGAACAAGGCCATTGATTAGCACATTGTATGATATTGTATCAGGGTTAGGGATGGAGCTGAAGTACTCAAATGCAAGATCGATTCTCCGAATTCTCATAGCCGCTGAAATGATGGAATTCCACGAAATCAGATCCTTGTCTACCAAACTATTGAACGCCTCAGCAGCCTCTTCTACTGCACCACACTTGCCATACATATCAATCAAACAATTTACAACACAGGTAACCAAATCTAAGCCAGATTTCACAATCTGTGAGTGAATGGACATGCCCGATTTCAAGAGAGATAAGCGGCCAAGGGCAGTCAATGCGGCGGTGTATGAGAAGGCATCAGGGCGGGTCTGGCTTCTGTTAAGATGAGAGAAGAGCCGGAGCGCTTCATTGAGCTGCCATGAATGGACACAGCCAGTGATGATGGTATTCCAGGTGAAAATGTTTGGATGAGGCATTTCATCAAACAGGTTATGTGCATCTTGCACTGACACTAATTTAGCATAGAAATTGAGCAAGGCAGTGGAAATGAAGACATTGGAGAGGAACCCAGATCGTAGAGAGAAGGAGTGAAGCTGTTGGCAATGGGAGACCCGACCTTGATTAGTGCAAGCTCTAATTCTCGACAACAAGGCGTAAGGGTTTGGTTCAATTTGACGAGTTTCATGATTGAAAGGAGATTTGCAAATGGAATTGGCTGAAAGAGAAAGGGCACAGAGGAATCGGACGGCGTTCCCGTGGGTCTTACTTAGTACGAAGTGCGGTCGCATCCCTGAGAGTGAGAGTTGTATTCATCCTGTTACGGTTTAAGCTTTGAAGTTTCCAGCTTCTACTTGTTTCGGTTTGTTTGAACTTGAAGCAGAGTAGTAGGTAAAGGATTTGCTAATTGCTACTAGACTACCAGTCCACCCTTGAGAGCATTTTTATAGATTTTTTTTTTTTGATCAGGTAAGAATTCGACGCACCAGACAGGCCCGGTAGATCGATAGGCCGAATAAATCGGCGACGGAGAACCGTCAAACAAATTAAGACATAAAACTACAACGAGGCAAAATCACCAAAGTACAAGGGTGTAATAAAAGGCGCAGACTAGCAAAACATTATGAAAGAACCGATCCAGTGAGCGACAATCCATCCATCAGTTGGTAGAGGCAACGCAGGGAACCCCTGGGAAACTTGTGGAAACCTCATATTTGGACTCTGTCAACGAGCCTTCAGATTTCGATCACGTCCACGACCTCTCGCACGTCGACGAATAAGAAGAAACACTGCAACAAAGACCTGCTAGACCACGAAACCAAACACCACACCAACAAGCACCTCGGCAACAAGCCTGAAACTACGGATACACATTGAAGGAGACCCGACATGAGTGCCAAGGAAACCCACTTTCTCACTTCTTTTTTTTTTTTTTTCCTTTTCCACTTTTTTTTCCCCCAAACTTGGCGTGCAAAGGAGGAAGTTAATCCTTGCACGCCAAGGACTGATCGAAACCCACACGAGCAGGCTTGTACTCCAAGGATGAGGACCCCAGTGGATCATCGGCGGAGGAAGCAGGCGACGGCGGAAGGAGAGATCAATACCGACACCCCAACCACCACGAGAACCCCCAACCTCCAGCCAACACCCAACACGGCTAGGCCAAAGAAGCAGCACAACGGCGACAACGGCCACAACAAGCCGAGACGAAGGCGAACTCCACGGCATACAGAATTTACACAAGGCGATTTTTGGGGGTTTTCACGGAAACGCTACCGGAGAGGCACACAGGGCGGATTGGGAGGGAAAAGTGGTCAACCAAAGCCGGTAAGATTGGGCAGTATAAGGTAGAAAGGAAAGGATTGATCCGGGAAGAAAAATTCAGAGATGGAGATTTGCACAAACGATTGAAATTAGGAAGAAGAATTTACTCAAATTGGATACTCAAACCCTTTGATGCCTCTTTTTGAGCATTTTTATAGATGAAAAATATAGAGGTGAGCATCTATATGAAATATTTTCTAATTTTTTTTTGTTTATATTATCATCCAGTCTTAATAGAATAGATTCTAAACTTATTACTATTTAAAAAAAAAGATTCTTAATTATGACCAGAAATATTGAAAATCAATAAAAATATGTATTATTAATAATAATATTATTATTAAGGCTAAACTAATTAAAATAACCCAACCTTTAAGGGGTGTTAAAAATATATCTCAACCTTTCAAATGTAAAATAAATATCCCGACCTTTATAAGTGATGGTAATATAATATCCTAATGATTTCTCTCCAATAAAATTCATATTTTTTGTATTGTATTATTCATGCATTTTCAATTGAAATAAAGCATATAAAATTAAATTAGATGAGTTTAAAAGTTTATTTATAAACCTTTATAGTTTTAGATTTAACTTGTACCTAACTTTTTATATCTTTTTTTAAATCAATAATATCTATAACAAGCCAAATAAAAAGAATGTAAAGCACAATAACATATTTTCAATTAGTAAATGATTAGCTAGTGATTTAACTTCTCAAAACTGAAGAATATTTTGTCAATTATAAACTTTATGTTACTACGAAATTGAAATGAAAATTTAATTATTTAGATTATTCAATGGTGTTCATTTATATATAAGAAGTAAATTATTATTATTAAAAATATATATAAAAGAATGTAAATTTTTTTTTTTTATTTATTTTTTAAATCCAAAACAAAAAAAAAATAAGATAAACTTAAAAACCAATCTAATTTAATCTAATAAACTTGAATGATATTTTACACAATCAAGATATTTAAAATTATATTTTAAATATGTACTTGTTTTATTATATTTGTTTTGATTAAATTTAATTATAATCTATAAATACGTATTAAATTGAATAATTTAAATTAGATACGTATTAAATTGAATGTTTAGGGGCAAAACTAATCATTTTTGTAGTGGAGAAAATTTTGGGATATTATATTACCATCACTTATAAAAGTCGGGATATTTATCTTACATTTGAAAGATGTGGATACATTTTTAACACCCTCTTAAAGGTTGGGTTATTTTAATTAGTTTCGCCTATTATTATTATTATTATTATTATTATTATTATTATTATTATTATTATTATTATTATTATTATAAATTAGGTTGTTTATCTTTTTTTCTAACAATGGTGGTTTGGCTTTCAATTGGACATTAAATAGGCAAAAAAACCTCTTTTATATGTTATATAGAATATAGATATAGATTAATTATGACCAGAAATATTGAAAATTAATAAAAATATATTATTATAATAATTACTATTATTATAAATTAGTTTGTTAATCTTTTTTTTTTTGGCTTTCAATTGGGCATTAAATGGGAAAAAAAACCTCTTTTATATGTTATATCTTTTTTGGCTTTCTCATAGATTTGAATTTAATATTGAGTTATTATTTATGTATGTTAATAAGCTAATAATTTCATAATGCACTAGTTATAAGCTAAACTAGTTTTTATTTAAAAAAATAAAAATTACGATATAAAGTAACAACATAAAATTTAGAAAATAAAATATATAATCTACTAATATAAATAAGAAAGAACAATTAAAAAAATTAAAGCAACAAATAAACGGATTTTGAAAAGGGAAAATAAAAGATTAATTGAAGCTTCATCTATCCACATATCGTTCTTCTCTTATTTTTGATAGGATCCTTCTTCTCTTATTTGTCTCTAAAACAAGGATCCTTCTTCTCTTATTTGTCTGTAAAACAAATGAGTTTGACACTGAAATAATTGATAATTTATAGGAAAAATCTACGCTTTTACAAAAAAGAAAAACATTTATTCCTTGGTTATCCCAATTTAGTTTGTCATTTATAATCTTAAAAAAAAATTGTAAGTGCACTATTTTTTTAACCAAAAAAAAAACTCTCACCCCTTTAACTACTCTATTTAAAGCATTGTTTGAAAATAAAATCTAAAATTGTAAGTAAAAAGAATTCGAGAGACTTTTTGAAAATTGAAAGATCACACATTCATGTTATAAAGTTATACAAAATTAGATAAATGAATAAAAAATAATTTGTACCCACTAAATTTTGTTTAAAACACTCATATCCTAAATAAAGAAATAAAATAGCATTAAAAAATATTTATTAAATAAGTCTGCAAAATAAAATAGAATAATAAAATTAGAAAAATAATAACAATATACGCATAATATTTTAAATTATGATAAAGTTAAACCATATAAAAAAACAGATAAGCTGCATATAAGTCCATGTTGCATATAAGAAAGGATCAACATATAACAAAAATGTCGGACTATTTACCAACGACACGTCACCGACGCCCAAGAATGTCGGACAATTTACCAATGATAAATTTGTCAAGGTAGAAATTTCCCAATGTTCAAGAATGTAATATATTTTACTAACGAGTAAACTTGTTCGGATCACTTGAATTGTTGGGATGGCCTAAACAATTTTCATCTAACAAGTAATTGCATTCCAACAATCTTAAGCTTAGAGAGGGGATTTTTTTTTAAACGGAAAAAATTTGGCAGAGTGGGGAAACCATTTTAGTCAAGAGCATCCTAATGGATAAGATCGGCAAGGTCCGAGTCGTCGGAGATAGACAGATCCGAGAATACATGATTGAGGCGCATCAAACAAACAACAACCCTATTGGCTTCCCTGTAAGTGTGGCGAATCGAGGCTGAGGCAAAACGACGCAGAGAAAGAGTTACGTTAGAAATTATCATTTCTACTTCCCCAGTGGGAGATAAAATACCTTTAAGACAATTTATAATGGAGAGATTATCTTCTATGAATAAATAAATGGGTGATGTGCATATTCAAGGCAGCTTGGATACTAGTCCATCGTGCATAGCCTTCAGCATCAAATACATAGATCAATGGGGAAGAACCAACCACAAAACAGATAGGGTTTTCCAACTGGTTCCTGAGAATGAAGCCAAATGTGCCTTTGTTTTGCACAAAATGCTCTGTCAAAATTGAGCTTATGATAGTTTGGGGTTGGTTTAATCCATGTAGTTTTAGGTCGGTATTTTATGCGCGGATCATTGTTGTTGTTTTTTTTTGTGTAAAGTCTTCATCTATCAATTTAGCCTTGTTCCAGTTATAGATTTGTTCATTTGTATAAGCAACTATGGTTCTCGGGTTAGGTTTTATATTGTCAAAGAGAGCTTTGTTCCTGAAATACCAAACACACCACCAAATTGTTGTAAGCTTGGTGAAGTTTTGTTTCCCCAAGTCTTTTCTACTGTTGCACATCGTATCCGTGATGTTTTGAGGTTTTGATTGTATTGTTCGATGTCTGGATGATAGCTTAGGGTCTATTATTTGCACAGTTGCTTTTGTGATTGGACATTCTAGGAGAAGGTGTGGAAAGTCTTCGTTGTTGGAGTCGCAATATAGTTTGGGGGGATAGCCACTCCACGGTTAGTGAGCTTTACAGACGTTGGGATGTCGATCGATAATTATGAGTCCTTGGAGTCGTTGCTAGGGTCATAGAACAGTCCAGTCCCATCGGGTTTGTCCTGATAGAGTCATATGAGAGCATGAGCATGATTTCCCATTCTTATATATATCACTAGGGCGATGGCCCAGTTTCTAACCCCCATGTGGGCATGGGCGATGATCCATTATACATTCAGCCATGTCTGAGGCATGGATACATCCTGCCTCGATTGAGGCACGAACTTGAAAGATACCCCACCCCGACTGAAGCATGGGGCTGAGAGTCAGGACATGCCACTTGGCATTATGTGTTGGCCCATTTACTACATTCCGTTTGTGTGTGTGTGTGTGTGTGTTTATCAGGTATAACACATACTATGTGGCTTCAACGAGGACTTCTGGTCCCACATGCGTGGCTCGACTTGACTTCTTTCCCCATTCTTCTTTTAAAGGTTTGTCTGCAGATTTCTGAGTGGCTTTGTGTTGCTTGATGGGGATGACCTTATGGTGTATTATGATTAGACCTGAGCACGTGTCGGGCCTCTGACATTTTGGCGGCCCATTGTACTAGGTCGGGCTTGGGCCAGGTCCGGTTTCTGGGCCTATTACCTTGTCCAAGCCCGCCCTTGTTGGCGGGCCGGGCCGCCCACCGGGCCTACTGGGCTTTTTTTTATATTAGGAAATGATTCGGAACGGAGAAACCTATCCGACAGAATAACCGGTTATGTTACTAAAATTTTCTTTTAGCTAATATCCGTGAATCAAAGACAATTAAAGACATGACTCGTATAAATCTATTATCTATACTATATATATAACATAATATAATACTCCGTATACACTATACACACACATTGTATTTTATATACATATATATACACTGTTTTGAAAAAAAATTATATATAAATATACACTGTATTATATATATATATATATATATACACACACTATAAATATATATACACATACTGTATAAATATATATACACTATATACACACACTATAAATATACGAGTCTATAGTTAAAAATATATATATACACATACTGTATAAATATATAGTTTGTATTTATGATTAAAAAAATCATTATATAATTATTTAAATGTATTATACGTATAATATTATAATATTAATATAATATACCGAGCCGAGCCTACCGGCCCGCTTGGGCCTCATATTCGGCCCAAGCCCAGCCCAGTGGGCCTACCGGGCCGGACCTGTCGGCCCACTTGAGCCGATTGTTCTATCTAAGCCCGCCTTTTTTTCCGGGCGCTTAGCTCAGGTCTGCTTAGGTCTAATGATGATTGAGAGACTTACTAGACTCTACCATACCCGCCCGGAAAAAAGGCGGGCTTGGATAGAACAATCGGCTCAAGCGGGCCGACAGGTCCGGCCCTGTAGACCCACTGGGCTGGACTTGGGCAGAATATGAGGCCCAAGCGGACCGGTACGCCCGGCCCAATATATATTAATATTATAATATTATACGTATAATACATTTAAATAATTATATAATGTTTTTTTTTATCATAAATACAAACTATATATTTATATAGTATGTGTATATATATTTATAGTGTGTATATAGTGTATATATATAATACAGTGTATATTTATATATAATTTTTTTTCAAAATAGTGTATATATATATATGTATATAAAATACAGTGTGTGTATAGTGTATATTATATTATGTTATATATATAGTATAGATTTATACGGGTCGTGTCTTTAATTGCCTTTGATTCATGGATATTAGCTAAAAGAAAATTTTAGTAACATAACCGGTTATTCTGTCGGATAGGGTTCCCCGTTCAGAATCATTTCCTAACAAAAAAAAAGCCCAATAGACCCGGTGGGCGGCCCGACCCGCACACTAGGCCCGAAAACCGGGTTTGGTTCAAGCCCGGCCCAGTACAATGGGCCGCCAAAATGTCAGAGGCCCGACCAGAGCCCGCTCGGCCCATCCCATGCACAGGTCTAGCCACCACCCAACAGAAGGAGAGGGAAGTGGAGCATCGTGGCCGCCGCTCCGAACAAGGCGACGAAGCATTGGGATGATACCGCGAGAGATCTGATGGCGAGCCAAGCCGCTGCTTCCGAGAAGAAGAGTCTGAACATAACAGATGTAAATGATTGAGCTTTTTTTTAGAGAGAATTTCATACCAAAAACACACAAATTAAGTCCATTTACACTTTAAGCATATTTACACCTTAAGGCTCGATCATTTACATTTGAACTATTTTCTATATGTATATGTATTTGTGTGTGTGTTTCTGTGTATATATACACACATATACATATATACATATACATGCATATACCTACACACATATCTATAAGAATTAACTTATTTTCTAAGGAGGCAATCGAAAAATGGTATGGAGAATATAGGCAGTATAAGACAATATATAGATAGTAGACTAGCTGTTGGGAATAAAAAGAGTCCCTCTCACATCGGTGGTTGAGGATATAACAAACCAAAATATAAGGGTGGGTGAAGCCCCTACACATTGGCTTAAGCTTTTGTGTAAAGTGGTGGATCCCGACCTTATAACCTAAAACAAATTTAATCCCGACACGACTTCCGAATTGATACGACCCGACCGGGATTCTCGGAATCTAACATGGTATCAGAGCAGGTCCGAGTCGGTGTAAAGGCTCGGGATTTTAAATCATAACTTTTCGATAAAGGGGAAATCAAAATAAATTTAGAAGCGGAATTTAACGGAAAAACTCGCTAACTCGTATTTTTGAACTCTTAAAGCGAATTCCGACCCAATTTTAACTTTAAAGATCAGTTCCGTTTTTTTCACCTCGACATTCAAAAATTCCTTCCGTCATCGATATCCTTTTGATTTTGAAACATTGTTTTGACTAAGTCAGGATAAGGTCGAGTGAGTGAGCTCATGATTTAGTTGTGGTATTCAAATTTTACTATTGGAACCACCTTTCTCTTCCATTTTACTGGTCAAATCCCTCCTAATTTCCTCTCTGTATCTTTCCCCAATTAAACCCAAACACCCATCTTTGGCTCCTTCTTTACTCCATGTTGACCACCCGTAACTGGAGAGGAAAACAAAGGTTTTGTAGCTTCTCTGTAGCATCCAATCAGCCTACCATTCCTATTAGCCCCCCTTCTGATTTGAAAATACACCCTCCTCATATTATCTTTAAAAAAAATCTCAACCCTCACAAATCACCATCTCACTCTAGCTCCTCACCATCTCTTCACTCTCCTTCCATTTCAAGAAAACCCAGCCCCTTTGCTTTGAATTGCCAAACGCACACCTCCTCACCCCACCTCCACAACCCCGCCGTCGACATCGTCGTTCGTTTCCGGTGAAGCCAAACCGCAAGCCCCACCTTCCCCCTGTTTTTCGTGAGCGAGAACTGAGCCTCCCACAACTCCTCCTTCGTTCTCCTCCATCCGAGTAACAGCAGCCGTCGGAGCCGACGCCCTGCTCTTCCTTGCTTGTCCTCTGTGGGTGCGTCGGAGTAGCCAGGTCGAGTGGCCGAAGCCCCGCTCCAACACCGTTGGCTTCCTCTTTCTTCCTCCCCCTTCGGTTTTTGAACTGGTCGGGGAGCTTCCTCCTTTCCTTTCCGTCGAATTGAAAAAAAGGAAGGAGAAGAATTGTGGGGGGGCCCTTCCACCTCATTTGCCAACTCAGCAGGCCCCACCCCTCTCTTTTCTTCTTTTTTCTAAATTCAGATTGCAAATGAAAGAGATTGGAATGACTTCTTGAGCCTGTTTTGTGGGTCGAGTCTTGCATTTCATAATAAGAGAACAAAATGAATTTGGGCCTAACTAATTCCTGGAAAATCAAATGGGTTTGGGTTTTCTAAAATAAGGAGGATTCGATTGGGGCTATAAGAAAGAGAGGGCTCGGTTTTGATATTTCGAGAAATAATGGGGTCAGTTTGGGATTTTGCAAGTATAAGGGCTCATCTTTATAAAATAAAAATGGTTAGGTCTATTTTGATATAAAATATATTAAGAGTATTTGAAAATAAATAGATAATGGCCTCAAAAGGATGATGATTTGAAGTATATTATTGGAATTTAATTGAGGGAGGAATTTGAGTAATAATTTCGGAAAGGTCGGAAATCGATTTAATAACCTTAAACGAGGATTTTTGAGAAAATACCATAACTTGTCGGGTTGTTTTAGAATACTTGTCTTGCGGATTGAAGCTTGGTTTTCAAAAGGAATTTGGCGAACATTTTCCAATGACGGAATTTCTAAATAGTCAACTCGGTTTTCGAAACAGTTTTTGGGACTAACTCGGGAATTATGTGCTCGATGACTAACTAGCATGATTGATGTGAATGATTGTCTAATATCATGATTTGTGTGGACTAATGGCATGATTGGTTGACTAATAGCATGACGAAATGTTAAGATTATGTATCGTTAACTTATGCGTTGAAATATGATGAATATAATGCACTTGAGATATGTGATATGCGAATATATGGTTATGAATACATAAATGTGGCTGAATGGAATGATGAGAACGATATGGTATTGAGGAATGTGGCAATGTGATGAATGGTTGAACTTGAAGAAATGACGATTGCGATATGGTTGTTATTCTCTTTGAATGATGCATGCTTGAGTGCTCGAATGATTAGACGTAGACTTATATATGATTTCTGATATGTATCTAGGTGATCTTTAATCTATCGTAATGCCTGCCTTGTTGTTATGCACCGCCAGGTGAGTTCCTATATGAGCTCACTCAGATTCGAAAAGAGATCTCCCTGCTTGTAGCCGTGTGCATACTAGGTGCTTGCATTCATAATAAAGCATGCCATGTAGTATCCTTCTAGGATTGCACTCATGATTGAGCATTCGTTTACTCATTGCTTTTGTAAACAGAACGACCGTTATCTGTGAAGTAACTAGAGTCTTTGCTAGGGTTATAGGACGGCCCAGTCCCATCGGGTCCCGTCTTGAGTCAATCGAGTCATGTAACTTCCTTATATTATGAGTTGCATGCGGGCTTTATTGTGGATACAGGTTGGGCATGCGTGCCGCCCGATTATTATGGAATGCATTCACGAGCTGGTCAGTCTCCGCCCTATCGGAAGGGGGTGGAGGTAGGAGAGGGATATACTACGTGGTATTCGGTGCTAAGGCCTTATTATATTTATGCACTTGATCTCAGAACCATGCTAGTGTGTTAATATTCCGCCCTGCATCTGGAAGCATCTTTATTAGGACTAGCGTGTGTATGTGTATGCTTGGTTGGGATTACATTGCGTAGGGCTTCGATCTGACACCGCCCCGCATACATTTTTTTTAGGTTTGTTTTGCAGCATGATTGTTCCTTGCTTCTGTAACGTGGGAACTCTCTTGGGCGATTGCAAAGAAATGGTTTAACCTTAGATATCGATAAATGCGCTTATTGATTTGGTTTTGACCCGGCTCTGTCGTGGCGCCCTCATGTATTACACCTTGATTCTACTATTTGCATGACTATTGGTTTTCCACGCTTAGACTTATGACAGGTACATGAGACTTTCCTGGGGATTCCAACGATCCCTTCGAATTTTGGGTATGAAATCCCACTTGAAAACGTTAGAGTAGAATTTCAAACCTTCAACCTGTACTCGGGGCGCAGGATCCTAACGAGGGGTTTCAGCCCTCAAAACGTAACCCGGAAATCATAGTCCCAGGTCGTTACATTCGGGTCGGTTTTCCTGGCTTCGGGATAGGCTAAAAGAGATTGAGATGCTGAAACCTGTCGTAAAAAAAAAAACCAAAAACCGGGCGAGCTATAAAGAGATTGAGTGTCTCGACCCGGGAGAAGATTTAAAAAGAAAAAAAAAAAAAGATTTCAAGTGTCGACCCGATCCAGGCGGTTCACACTTGAGGGAGCGTGTTGGGAATAAAAAGAGTCCCTCCCACATCGGTGGTTGAGGATATAACAAACCAAAATATAAGGGTGGGTGAAGCCCCTACACATTGGCTTAAGCTTTTGTGTAAAGTGGTGGATCCCGATCTTATAGCCAAAAACAAATTTAATCCCGACACGACTTTCGAATTGATATGACCCGACCGGATTCTCGGAATCTCACACTAGCATAAAAACAACAAATTGCAAGTATAGACTAGAAGAAAGGTTCATTACGCCCCAAGAGTATGATAGACTTGCACAAAATATAATGTTAGAAGAGCTATCGCTCCATACATGCATTCTTCATAAATTTAATTTTGCCTCAACTTGGTAGATAGATCAAATAGGTACAACTGTTATGAATTTGAATTGATGTTTCAACCTTCAAGAATAATATAACAAAGAGGGATAAGTGTAATGTGTAGAACAAATCCAACCACAAAAGTATAAAAGGTTGTCTATACCATTTTTGGACGATATGAAAATTAATTTGATTGTAAAACGAAAGTGACAAAATTAAATAGCTAGTGATCTTGAGTGATTAAAATCTAACCCTAAATTGATAGAAACCCTTTTTGTTTTGGCACCCAAAAGTAATTATTTTTATAACAAACCAGCTAGCAGATAATGCATGATTTGTATAGGAATTTTATGCAGTCCATAAATTATTTAGGTTGCATTTAGACATGTTTTTAGCATAAAGTGCATTCATTGTCTCTTAAGTGGAGAAGTCGAAATCTATGCGTTTTCAGTGTTTATTTGCAGGAAATAGATCCGAGCTTCGAATGGTGGAGGAATCATGGATCAAATGGAGCTAAGGAGAGCTAGGACAAACCATGAAAGATTTAAGACAAGCCGAGGAACAACGGAGCAAGCAATCCACATCTAACTCTAAGAGTTAAAACGACAGCTAGTCCCGAAAGCTAACCACACGGCAAGATGAACTTAAAACGCAATTTTTCGTGGTCTCGGATGTCCGATCGACTATTATGATCATGCGTTGGAAAGCTCTCGACGAGCTCTATGATATCACGAAGTTTACATGAGTTATCGTGGCAAAATAAAGGATTCACAACCGCAAAAGTATCGGCGCCAGCCGATCCTAAGCACCCGCGGAAGGAACTGCGACATTTGTTGTGTCGGCGCCGGCCCGCCAATGCCTAAGCGACATCCACCGATCACGGTATCTCATAAAATCTTCTCAGCTGAATCTGGCCCATTGGACTTTATTTCTACCTTAAGTTGGCCGACTCCTAGGGTTTTAGCACTATAAATAGGGCTCTCTTCTTAGCCATTCAACCCACATAATTCACACCATTCATTCTCCTCTCTCTCTTTTAGGGTTCAACCTCCCTTGTGGAGCGGAAACCCTATGTTTTCTATTTTCTTTTATGTTTCGCATGAAGATAACCATGCTAGGCTAATCTTCCACTCATCTACTTGTCAAGACGTTGGTTTGGTTATCAATTCAGGTACTTTTTATGTTATTTTCTTGTTTCTTTTGCGCTTATATTGTTATTATGTTGCTGCTTTGTCTTCATTAGCAACCTTGACTGAGTTGCATCTAGTTAAGGGTTTTGACTACCTCCACTCCTGCGAGTCGAACCTATATAGTAGCAAACACATCTAGTGATACCAGGTTGGGAAACTAGTTTGGGTAAGGAAATCGACATTTTAATAATATTGTGTATAGGTAAAAGGCAAGGGATGGGTTGACAACTAGGTTACAATTAACTTGTTATAAATCGTATGTTATATTATTGAATTGATAAGGAGACTTGGGACCTAATGCTTTTCTAACCCCATGCAAGAGTTTAGGGAGTTTGATAGTGATTGAATAAGGAAATTTAACTATACAATTATGTGGATAAACCGGTCCCTAGGGTAATAATAAGAACGAAGAATAACAAACCATGTCGAGATAAGTAGATGAAACCACCTTCACCAAAATATTCATTCATTACTACTATGTTTTTGTTGCTTTGTTCACAACCATCAATCAACTGCTTTGCTTTGTTCCTTCTCTTTATTCTGCATAGTTGACAGGAAAACATACAAAATACACGTTCTCTGTGGGATCGACACTTGTAGTTATTCACTATACTAGTGATTGAGTTTGGGTATTTTCTTTGGTGGGATCAACGATCGGTTCACCGCTCGTCAAATTTTGGCACCGTTGCCGGGAGGCGTTGCAAATTTAGTGTGTTTTCCATGTTAACTAGTGTCATGGACAGACCTCACAGTTCGCGACGCCCCGCTACTAATATTTGCTTTCCCAAGATGTTGAAGTTTGTGCAGACACATGACGAGAAATTCCATCATTTCTTCAAGAGGGTGATAATACAAAGCCGATTTCAAATAGAGAAACATGATGAAAGGCACGAAGTGACGCTATGTGTGCTCGAAGGTGCGACTACCACAACAATAGATCGCATGACGGAACTTATACCTAGCTGCGGAGATCCAGGGGCATTATTCGACACGTTGTGGAATATCACCTACACCTTAGCCATGTCGGTTATGCAGGAAGAAGTGAGCTTTGATCTCTCAATGAAAGATGACATAGATCCTCGAAGAGTTAAGGCTAATAGAGGTGTTATTTTCCTCATCTAACGAATGCTTAGACTTGAGAAAAGGATACGAGGTAGTGTGATATGCGATATATTTTATAGCGCATTTAGTAGTTTTTGTCATCATTTACATGTCATTGTGAGTGATATTTGTATGAACTTGGTGATTCGGAACCTGTTGAAGAAGTTGAAGAAATCATAGGATCATGCAAGTTACAGAAGAGTTGAAGTGAAGAAGTTCGGAAGCAGCTGGAAGCTGGTGAGCTTGGCGCGGCCGCGCTGCTACTGACGCGCCCACGCTGCTAGGAGGAAGTGCCTGCGTCGTTACAGCAGGTAGAAGTAGCAAGACGAAGTCTGACGCGCCCGCGCTGCTACATGACGCGCCCGCGTTAGTCCCTGAAGACGGATTCTTATCCGATTTTCCCTATCTTATTAGTTTTTAATATTATATTTTTACGGGATGTTAAACCCTTTTAATTAGTTTATATTATTGCCGAGAAGGCAGCAGTAGAGGATTAGATTTTTTTCCAAAGACGTATTTTCCTTTTGCTTCATCTCACAAACCCTATGGAGAACTAACTCTCCTTTGTTACACTTGGTTCTTTGAAGCCTTCGATTGATTTGGTTGTGAGTATTCTACTCTTGTTCGTCCTTTGTTAATTGTTTCTATCTCCTGAGCTGATTGCTTGATTGCTTATTATTGGTTAATCTGGATTGATCACCTAGGTTTATCGATACTAGTCATATTGCTAGGGTTTCCAATTCCAGGTTTGGGGTTGTAGATTCATTGTAGCAAACACAATCGTCATACGCAGGTTGCTTGTGGTAGATTGTGAAGGAGATTCGATTACAGGCTATTTTAACGGGTTGTTAGAATCGCTTGTATCTCATTATAATTCATGTTTGAATGCTATCGCTTTATTATTCGGTGAAGGTTTTCCCTTGTAATTTGGTGATAAGTGCTTTTAGGACTGGTAGGACTAAAAGCTATTACACGATCTGAATTGAGAACAATTACTGGACATTAGAACTTGAGACTCATAGAATGCGATGATGAACCATCTCAATTGTTGTGCGGATAATTACCTGGTGTGATACTTTTCCATCATATATTCGCAACCTCTTATTGCAACTTGTTCTGTCACCATTGCTTACACACAAAACTCCCCCTTGAATCGGTTACTTTTGGGTAATAATACTTGCTCTTACAATTGATTATGTTTCCCTGTGGGTTCGACCCTAACTTACCTACTATACTTGTTATAGTTTGCATCTTAGAAATTTACTTTGATTTGGCATAACGACATTAGGCCTGTCAAATTTGGCGCCGTTGCCGGGGAAACGGATTATCTTTGTTCTTGTTTGTCTTATTACCTGTTTGGGTGCGAACCTCGTGCATGGTTCGCACTCGTGCTACTGATCCCCATCTTGTTGATTTTGATTGGGAAATTGACAGGACATACCACCGCCGTCTTAGAGAACAACACCAACATTCCCAACAACCCGATCCAATGGCTGAAAATGTAAATCAGACGCTGCGACAGCTGACAGCAGCAAACATCACGCAGCAGGCACCTGCTGTGACAATCCCTGCTCTGGGGGATGACAACCATTTTGAGCTAAAGTCTGGGCTGATTCATCAACTGCCCAAATTCCATGGATTGGCTGGAGAAGACCCCATCAAGCACATGGGGAAGTTTCATAATGTGTGCATGAGCATGAAACCAGCCAATATATCCGAAGCACAGATAAAGATGAGAGCCTTTGGGTTCACGCTGGTCGATGCTGCGGATGACTGGTACTACAGTCTTCCTACAGGGAGCATCGATACTTGGCCTAAGCTCCACAAGGCCTTCCTGGAGAAATTCTTCCCTGCTAAGAAGGAGAACACCTTGAAGAAGGCAATCAGCAATATAGAGCAGGAAGATGATGAAACCCTCTATGATTACAATGAAAGGTTCAAGAAGCTTTGCGCTAATTGCCCTTTCCATGGCTACAGCACGAAGGACCTAGTCCTATACATCTTTGGGGTATTGCTGGAATCTGATAGAAGGATGATTGATGCCGCCTGCGGAGGAAATATTCTGAATGCCATGCCAGAGGGAGCCATGGAGAAGATTCAGGAAATGGCTGAGGGGACTAGAAATTTCGGGAAATCCACCAGAAAGAAAGGAGTAAATTCGGTAGACTCTAACCAATCCAAAGATATTGCTGAATTGAAGGATATGGTTAGGAGGCTCACTCTGCAAGGGACTCCTCAACAACTCAAGGCTTGTGGAATCTGCAATGATAACTTCCACCCAACTGATGCGTGTCCTACACTCCAGGAAGACACCGCTTAAGTAAGTGCTATAGGTGGAAATGGACCTCAGAGACCCAGACATGACCCCTACTCAAACACCTACAACCCAGGGTGGCGGGATCACCCAAATTTCAGATGGAGGGATCCACCAAACCAACCACATCAGCAACAGCCACCTCCCTACAATCAAAGGCAGCAGGGTAACGCTCCCTCTACTGAGTCAATGCTCAATACCCTGACACAACACTTTACTGCGCATGTTCAGACAACTGAATTGAGCATAAAAGATATACAGAAACAAATGGGGCAAATGGCCGAAGCAATCACGAGAATAGAGGCAAAGACGTCAGGGGGTCTACCATCTCAAACGGTGGTCAATCCAAAGGAAAACGACAGTGCTATAACTCTTCGGAATGGAAAAGAGCTGAAAAGTCAGGAAGATGAGGAGGAAAGCACGCAGGTCTCCGACGTGGCCACTCCCAACACTGGCGCGCCCGCGCTGGGCACTGGCGCGCCCGCGCTGGATACTGGCGCGTGACGGGAGGAAACTGTCGTTGTTCCTATCAAAGTATAACTCAAACCTACAAACTAGTATAGTAAGCAAGTAAGAGGTCGATCCCACAGAGAATCAAGTATTCCTAAGCAATGTATATTTACCAATTAGTAGAAAAGAGGGGTTTTTGGTGATTGAAGATGAGAAAATAAACTATAAACAAGTTAGTAGAGATAACAATTGAGAAAATAGTTCCATCTATAAACATCCACTTTAGTTTGGTTGATTGATCATCGATTCTTCTTCAAGTTCTCTTCTCATCCTATTATTGTTCTTGTCCTGATCTTGTGTAAATTACTAGTCCTACGAGTCCTAGTAACCCTTACTAATTAGATAACCCTAACACGGTCAAGATTCAACCTAATAGTAGCATTAAGATTAAGGATTAACCAGGATACATGCAACACCAAGCTACGAGTCAGTATTCAACATGTAATTGATTCTCTACACACCAATTTAGTCCTACGAGTCCTAAAAAGGCATGATTGCTACTATGGATTAAGGTTCGCTACGAGGAATCTACAAAATCCTAGCAATAATCTCAACTAGTTGTACGGACTAGAAGAAATCAACAATAATCGCAAAAGAATCAATACGAATCAATAGGAATAGAACAAGAATAGAAATCTCACAACTTTATCAAACCAAAGCTTCAATCCATAGAAGAAACGGAAGTGTTTAGCACTCCATGGCCATGGAGGCTCCCCTCTAGGGTTCTCTCATTTGATAGTCTCCAAGTGCATAAACTAATGAATTAGATCCCTCAAATAAAACCCTAAAACTTCCTTAAAAAGCCTCAAAAGAGTCGGCCAAATAATAATTCTAAAAACCTAATTAAAGAGACAAAAAGTCCATTAAGCAGATTCGGCGTTTCTGCAGAGGCCGCGGGGCAGCCAACCCAGGCCGCGGGGCGGCCAGGCGATTGCGAAGTCCTTCGTCAAAGCTACGGACCGCGGGGCGGTTTCCTTGGCCGCGGGGCGGCTTTTACTGTTCACGGAAACTTTTCCTCTTCGAGTTTGGTCTCGATGTCAACACGAAAGTTGTAGATCTCGGAAAGAGCTTTCCAACGCATGGTTATAATAGTCAATCGGACCACCGAGGCCTCCAGAAAGTGCGAAACAAGTTCAGCATGTCTGGCGACAACTTCTGCTTACTTGTTCTTCACTTAGGCTCTCTAACTTCGATTCGCTCTCGGGCTCTTCACTTTTCCTTTTCCTCTTCACTCTTCCTTCATCCATGAGCTTCCTCATTCCTCGTCGGATTCACATATACCTGAAATAATCCATAAAAGCGTGTAGATTCCGACTCCACCAACAACACAAGTATAAATGCAATTCTAGCCTAAACCATGCATTATATACATCTAAATCATGATAAATGCAACCTAATATGCCTACCTAAATGTGTGCTATCAGCGCGCCCACGTCGAGTCCTATCTCGCCTGAATCCGAGCCCTATGTCGATACATATGTCCGACCGGATTTTCCCCCTCTCGAATCGGAGAAACCAAAACCTCCGTTCCCTGAGGCACTCAAAGAGAGGAGGATAATCGATGATTCAGAGCTTTTTGAGACATTTAGCAAGTGTCAGGTGAACATTCCTCTGCTGAAAATGATAAAAAAATGTGCCCAAGTACGCCAAGTTCTTGAAGGAGCTTTGCACGGTGAAGAGAAATCAGAAGCTGAAAGGTAAAAAGAAAGTGAAAGTAAGCGAGCAAGTCTCCGCTATGTTTCAGATGAGAATGCCGAAAAAGTGCACTGATCCAGGTATGGTTACTATCCCTTGTGTCATTGGAGATGTAAAATTTGATAGAGCTATGCTTGATTTGGGTGCTTCTATAAATGTGCTTCCCTGCTCACTTTACAAATCGCTAGATTTAAGACCTTTGCATAAAACTGGAGTAATTGTGCAACTAGCTGACAGGTCTAATAAATACCCTAAAGGAGTAGTAGAAGACGTTTTGGTCATGGTCGATAAACTGATTTTTCCTGCAGATTTCTTTGTCCTGGATATGGAACATGATAAGCATGATGCGCCTATTTTATTAGGTAGACCTTTCATTAAAACAGCTAGGACAAAAATTGATTGTGTCTCTGAGACACTAACAATGGAATTTGATGGAGAAAAGGTTGAATTCGATTTATACAAGGCTATGAAACATCCTGTTGATGACCATTCTCTGTGCTCTATTGATGTGATTGAACCATTAGCTCAAGATATATTTGATATTTCTAGGGAAGATGAGTTGCAGTCAATTATTGAGAATGCTATTGACAAGTCCTATACAGATTTTTCAATTACATCTAACATGCAGGAATTAGTAGCCCAGATGGATGTAGAAGGTAAGTCCCCTACTCTTTTGGGCATTGGCCCCAATCTACTGACTCCAAGCGAAGTGCTTGTTCCATCTGTTGTGCAGGCACCTGAAATTGAACTCAAACAACTCCCTAGTCATCTCAAGTATGCTTTCCTAGGAGTTGATGGCACTTTACCAGTTATTGTGTCAAGTAAGCTTTCAGTAGAGCAGGAAGAAAAGTTAGTGGAGGTTCTGAAGGAGTACAAAACTGCGCTGGGATGGACCATCGTTGACATCAAGGGAATTAGTCCATCTACATGCATGCACAGGATTCTGCTGGAGGATGGAGCTAAGCCATCACGCCAACCACAGAGAAGGCTCAATCCTCCCATGATGGATGTGGTGAAGAAGGAAGTGCTGAAATTGCTATCAGCAAACATGATTTTCCCAATTTCTGACAGTCAATGGGTAAGTCCTACACAAGTTGTCCCTAAGAAAGGAGGGATTACAGTCGTGGAGAATCAACAAGGTGAGTTGGTCCCTACCCGGACACAAACAGGTTGGAGGGTATGCATAGACTATCGCAAGCTGAATACAGTAACCAGGAAGGATCACTTCCCCCTCCCCTTTATTGATCAGATGCTAGAACGCCTTGATGGGCGCCCCTATTATTGTTTTTTGGATGGATATTCTGGATATTTTCAGGTGGCCATAGCGCCAGAGGACCAAGAGAAGACTACATTTACATGTCCATTCGGTACTTTTGCATATCGCAGAATGCCATTTGGACTATGTAACGCACCCGGGACATTTCAACGATGTATGGTTAGTATCTTCTCTGAGTACATTGAAAATTTCATTGAAGTATTCATGGATGATTTCACAGTACATGGGGATAGCTTTGATACTTGTTTGAGCCATCTGGCACTAGTGTTAAAAAGATGTGTTGAAACTAATCTGGTTTTGAACTCTGAAAAGTGTCATTTTATGGTAGAACAGGGAATTGTTTTAGGTCACATAGTCTCTGCAAAGGGTATTGAGGTCGATAAGGCGAAGATTGATGTAATTCAATCTTTGCCTTATCCTACTAATGTGCGCGAAGTTCGTTCTTTCCTAGGCCATGCAGGTTTTTATCGCAGGTTTATCAAGGACTTTTCGAAGGTATCCTCACCCTTGTGCGAGCTTCTGAAGAAAGATGTGACCTTTGTACTCACACAAGAGTGCAAAGAGGCGTTCGACTCACTGAAAGGACGCCTCACTAGCGCACCAATCATTCAGGCACCAGACTGGTCTCGCCCATTTGAGATCATGTGTGATGCGAGCGACTATGCAGTGGGAGCAGTGCTAGTCCAAAAAGAGGGAAGAGCCTCTTATGTGATCCATTATGCTTCCATGACTCTGAATGGAGCGCAGCGCAACTACTCCACCACTGAGAAAGAAATGCTAGCCGTGGTGTTTGCACTAGAGAAGTTTCGACAGTATCTGCTTGGGGTCAAAGTGATTATCTACACAGATCACGCAGCCCTCCGCTACTTGATGACAAAGAAGGAGACAAAGCCAAGATTAATTCGATGGGTCCTGTTGCTCAGCGAATTTGATGTGGAGATTAAGGACAAGAAAGGAGCGGAGAATTTGGTAGCTGGCCACTTAAGCAGATTGGTGAATGAGGAGGACAAGCCGGAGTCATAGAAACCCATTTTAGGCACGTTTCCGGATGACACATTATGCATAATCGAGCACAAAAGCACGCCGGAGTCTGGCGCGCCCACGCTGACAGATGACGCGCCCGCGCCGGAGTCTGACGCGCCCGCTGAGTACTGACGCACCCGCGTCGTTCCCTGACGCACCCACGCTATTACTTCTCAGCCCATCTCAGTCCGTTCTAGGACTTCATTCTGTAAACCCTTGGTACCGGGACATTGTGAACTACTTAGTTTGTGGGGAATTCCCTCCGGATCATACCAAGGCCCAAACGGAGAAGATTCGAAGAGAGGCAAACCACTATGTTTGGGATGACCCATACCTTTGGAAACATTGTGCTGATCAGGTAATTCGTCGTTGTCTTCCAGAAAATGAGGTACGATCTGTTCTTGAATTTTGTCATTCTCAAGCATGTGGGGGACATTTTGGTGCCAATAAAACTGCTAGAAAAGTGCTTGAATCTGGATTTTATTGGCCACATATTTTTTAAGATGCTTATTCTTTCTGCAAAGCATGTGATAGGTGTCAAAGAATGGGGAATATCTCTCAAAGGAATGAAATGCAACAATCACCGATGACTTTTTGCGAAATCTTTGATGTTTGGGGCATTGACTTTATGGGACCTTTTCCTAGTTCTTGTGGGAACTTGTATATTTTACTTGCGGTGGACTACGTTTCCAAGTGGGTGGAAGCGAAGGCCACCAGAACTGATGATTCTAAAGTTGTGGCAGGGTTCTTGAAAAGCAATATTTTTGCCAGGCATGGTATTCCTAGAGCGTTGATTAGTGACAGGGGTACCCATTTCTGCAACAAAACTGTGACTGCCGTGCTTAAGAAATATCATGTCACACATAGAGTTTCCACCGCATACCATCCACAGACGAATGGCCAAGCAGAGGTTTCCAATAGAGAGATCAAAGCCATTCTCGAGAAGACTGTAAATCCTAACAGGAAGGATTGGAGTTTGAGACTTGATGATGCATTGTGGGCTTATCGCACTGCTTACAAAACTCCAATTGGGATGTCTCCTTTCAGACTTGTCTATGGTAAGGCATGTCATCTCCCTGTTGAGCTGGAGCACAAGGCTTGGTGGGCAGTGAAACAATGCAATATGCAGAGTGACGGGGTTGGAGAACACAGGAAGCTACAGTTAGGCGAGCTCGAGGAGTTACGTTTGGACGCCTATGATAATGCTGCAATTTACAAGGCAAAGACCAAAGCATGGCATGACAAGCACATCCATAGGAAGGACTTTAAAGCCGGTGACAAAGTCCTACTTTTTCAGTCTCGCCTGAAACTCTTCGCTGGGAAGCTCAGGTCAAAGTGGGGGGGACCATACATTGTTGCTGAAGTCTTCCCACATGGCGCTGTAGAGTTATATGACCCAAATAGCCACAAGAAGTTTAAGGTAAATGGTCAAAGGCTTAATACAAAGGCGCTGCTTGGGAGGCAACCCAAGGTATTGCATTCTTTCCCTTAACTCGATTTTATTCTAACTTGTAGGTAATAAAGACGGAGTTTCTAGTGACGAATTGCACCCGCATTTCGGACCCACTGCATCCGCAGTGTTAATTTTCGTCACACAAAAAAAAAAAAAAAATTTGAAAAGGCCACGGGCTGGAAAAAACCCACTTCGGGCCAGCCCGCCAGCTTCAAGCCCATCACCATCCCTCAAATAGAACCAAAACCCTACAGCCCCCACACTCCCTTCCCCACATCCACATCCTCTCCTCCCACTCTCCTCTCACACCCAACCTACCCCACACCCACACTCACTCTCACTCCCCTGCGCCACACTCACACTCACACCACCCCGCCACACTCAGCCGTCGGCGCGAGTACTGAAGACCCTCCCGGTGAATCCCGGAAGCTCTGCGTCGACAACCGTTTTGGGCGATTTTCGAGTCTGCAGAAATCGCCGACGCGCCCGCGCCAGCTCTCCAACGCGCCCGCGCCTGTCAGAGTTACGAGCCAAGAGGCTGACACCACCGACGCGGCCGCGCCACTCTCCAACGCGCCCGCGCTGTGCTCCTGACGCGCCCGCGCCGGCCTCCTGAACCGAGCCTCCGCTGTTCTTCGTGAGTTCTTTCCGCTGTCCTTATTTCGATTCGGATCTAGTCTTATTATTTGTCAAATATGAGTTCATCGGAGGAAGAGGTGAGTCGATTTGATGATGAGTTAGATCTGTCTGAAGAGGAGTGGGCGATTTATAATAAGGTCAACTGTGTCAGTTCTACAAAATATCTGCATAGAGAGACCCTTCTGAGACTTCAGATGCTAGATTGTATGTAGAAGTGTTTAGCTCACGCTGGTATTGGTGATTTTTTGGAGTTGAGAGCTGCAGGATACCCAGAACTGTGCAAGCAGTTTCTTGCGACATATCAGTTGTACCTTGGGGAGAACAGAATTAGAGGGGTCTCTTTCAGGTTCAATGGCACTTCCTACAGGATTTCTGCAGCAAGGTTGCGAGCTGCTTTGGGGATCACTAAAGCCCCAACTGATGGATGGGTGATAGCCGCGACCGACCCAGACCTAGTTGCATTCTTTAGAGCGGTGTCTTGAGAGGAATTCTTAACCAGTAACGAGTACTACAGCAGGATTACTCATCCTGTCTTCCGTATGTTGTGCAAGATCGTCTCTGGGACATATTATGGGCTGACCACAGATACCAAGCTCTCCATGTCACACCTGAGGTTTGCTTACAGCGTTGTGCCTACTGCAAACTACACTCCTGACTGGCTTAGGCTCTTCTTCGATGGGCTCGACAGGGTCAGAAGGGATCGCAGTGCCACTGGACCAGAAATGGTCCAAGGCGGACTTATTACTCGGGTAGCCATTGCTGCGGGCGTTGAGCAAGGTGTTTTGCAAGAGCTGGAGGAGCAGGTCATAGCAAGGACCTACACAGAGAAGTATATGCGGAGGTGTTTGATGCTTGACACTGCGCCGGATGGAAGAGCCATTTGGTGTACAGGCAAGAAGAAAGAGCATCAGTTCAGGCACCCTAAGCCCCTTCGTGGTCTCGGATGTCCGATCGACTATTATGATCATGCGTTGGAAAGCTCTCGACGAGCTCTATGATGTCACGAAGTTTACATGAGTTGTCGTGGCAAAATAAAGGATTCACATCCGCAAAAGTATCGGCGCCAGCCGATCCTAAGCACCCGCGGAAGGAACTGCGACATTTGTTGTGTCGGCGTCGGCCCGCCAATGCCTAAGCGACATCCACCGATCACCGTATTTCATAAAATCTTCTCGGCTGAATCTGGCCCATTGGACTTTATTTCTACCTTAAGTTGGTCGACTCCTAGGGTTTTAGCACTATAAATAGGGCTCTCTTCTTAGCCATTCAACCCACATAATTCACACCATTCATTCTCCTCTCTCTCTTTTAGGGTTCAACCTCCCTTGTGGAGCGGAAACCCTATGTTTTCTATTTTCTTTTATGTTTCGCATGAAGATAACCATGCTAGGCTAATCTTCCACTCATCTACTTGTCAAGACGTTGGTTTGGTTATCAATTCAGGTACTTTTTATGTTATTTTCTTGTTTCTTTTGCGCTTATATTGTTATTATGTTGCTGCTTTGTCTTCATTAGCAACCTTGACTGAGTTGCATCTAGTTAAGGGTTTTGACTACCTCCGCTCCTGCGAGTCGAACCTATATAGTAGCAAACACATCTAGTGATACCAGGTTGGGAAACTAGTTTGGGTAAGGAAATCGACATTTTAATAATATTGTGTATAGGTAAAAGGCAAGGGATGGGTTGACAACTAGGTTACAATTAACTTGTTATAAATCGTATGTTATATTATTGAATTGATAAGGAGACTTGGGACCTAATGCTTTTCTAACCCCATGCAAGAGTTTAGGGAGTTTGATAGTGATTGAATAAGGAAATTTAACTATACAATTCTATGGATAAACCGGTCCCTAGGGTAATAATAAGAACCAAGAATAACAAACCATGTCGAGATAAGTAGATGAAACCACCTTCACCAAAATATTCATTCATTACTACTATGTTTTTGTTGCTTTGTTCACAACCATCAATCAACTGCTTTGCTTTGTTCCTTCTCTTTATTCTGCATAGTTGACAAGAAAACATACAAAATACACGTTCTCTGTGGGATCGACACTTGTAGTTATTCACTATACTAGTGATTGAGTTTGGGTATTTTCTTTGGCGGGATCAACGATCGGTTCACCGCTCGTCAAATTTTGGCACCGTTGCCGGGAGGCGTTGCAAATTTAGTGTGTTTTCCATGTTAACTAGTGTCATGGACAGACCTCACAGTTCGCGACGCCCCGCTACTAATATTTGCTTTCCCAAGATGTTGAAGTTTGTGCAGACACATGACGAGAAATTCCATCATTTCTTCAAGAGGGTGATAATACAAAGCCGATTTCAAATAGAGAAACATGATGAAAGGCACGAAGTGACGCTATGTGTGCTCGAAGGTGCGACTACCACAACAATAGATCGCATGACGGAACTTATACCTAGCTGCGGAGATCCAGGGGCATTATTCGACACGTTGTGGAATATCACCTACACCTTAGCCATGTTGGTTATGCAGGAAGAAGTGAGCTTTGATCTCTCAATGAAAGATGACATAGATCCTCGAAGAGTTAAGGCTAATAGAGGTGTTATTTTCCTCATCTAACGAATGCTTAGACTTGAGAAAAGGATACGAGGTAGTGTGATATGCGATATATTTTATAGCGCATTTAGTAGTTTTTGTCATCATTTACATGTCATTGTGAGAGATATTTGTATGAACTTGGTGATTCGGAACCTGTTGAAGAAGTTGAAGAAATCATAGGATCATGCAAGTTACAGAAGAGTTGAAGTGAAGAAGTTCGGAAGCAGCCGGAAGCTGGTGAGCTTGGCGCGGCCGCGCTGCTACTGACGCGCCCACGCTGCTAGGAAGAAGTGCCTGCGTCGTTACAGCAGGTAGAAGTAGCAAGAGGAAGTCTGACGCGCCCGCGCTGCTACATGACGCGCCCGCGTCAGTCCCTGAAGACGGATTCTTATCCGATTTTCCCTATCTTATTAGTTTTTAATATTATATTTTTACGGGATGTTAAACCCTTTTAATTAGTTTATATTATTGCCGAGAAGGCAGCAGTAGAGGATTAGATTTTTTTCCAGAGACGTATTTTCCTTTTGCTTCATCTTACAAACCCTATGGAGAACTAACTCTCCTTTGTTACACTTGGTTCTTTGAAGCCTTCGATTGATTTGGTTGTGAGTATTCTACTCTTGTTTGTCCTTTGTTAATTGTTTCGATCTCCTGAGTTGATTGCTTGATTGCTTATTATTGGTTAATCTGGATTGATCACCTAGGTTTATCGATACTAGTCATATTGCTAGGGTTTCCAATTCCAGGTTTGGGGTTGTAGATTCATTGTAGCAAACACAATCGTCATACGCAGGTTGCTTGTGGTAGATTGTGAAGGAGATTCGATTACAGGCTATTTTAACGGGTTGTTAGAATCGCTTGTATCTCATTATAATTCATGTTTGAATGCTATCGCTTTATTATTCGGTGAAGGTTTTCCCTTGTAATTTGGTGATAAGTGCTTTTAGGACTGGTAGGACTAAAAGCTATTACACGATCTGAATTGAGAACAATTACTGGACATTAGAACTTGAGACTCATAGAATGCGATGATGAACCATCTCAATTGTTGTGCGGATAATTACCTGGTGTGATACTTTTCCATCATATATTCGCAACATCTTATTGCAACTTGTTCTGTCACCATTGCTTACACACAAAACTCCCCCTTGAATCGGTTACTTTTGGGTAATAATACTTGCTCTTACAATTGATTCTGTTTCCCTGTGGGTTCGACCCTAACTTACCTACTATACTTGTTATAGTTTGCATCTTAGGAATTTACTTTGATTTGGCATAACGACTTTAGGCCTGTCATAGTGGCACACTCATTGTCATCAACGGAAATAGAGTCGAAGCCTCGGGCCGGAAAATACCATGGCCCCAGCACTGCCATTAAAGAGGACGATAGAAGCCCGGTAATTACTATCATGGAGCCTCATGAGTCGGCGCATGAGGAGCCATGTGTACGTGTTGGCTCTTAATCCACCTGAAGATCCCTCGAACCACCCCTCCCAAGAAGGCGAAGGAGATACCAAGTTGAATTTGTTGCAATCTCTAGGAGAAAATTTTCACGAGTATACCCTACGGGTGGAATGGTTCGTTTCTAAAGAAGAGATGACAAGTTGCATACTCGAAGGCATGATTGCAGAATCAAGAGAAGTCACCGAATCCATGAGCAACGAGAGTTTTGAAAGCCAAGATGCAACCGAGGCTGAGCTTTTCAGTGATAAGGAGAAGGATTCAGTATCAGGTGACACAGTGTCTCAGGAGACGTCCGAGGAGATCGAGTGTGAGTTAGTGCACCCTCATCTACTCAACAAAGCCATCGTTGGAAGGTCGAAATCAGAGCCAATTATCGTGGCTCTCGCACAAGGCCGTGCCAATCTTTTTCGAGGCCCTGTTCTAAAAAAATTTAAGCCTTATAATATTACTCCATCCGTTCAACAAAACTTGTCGTTTACTATTCATGCACGCTTTTTTAGAATGATAAAAACTATATAAAATATTCATTTTTTTTTAATTTTTTTTAACAAGTTTGTACTTATTAATAATAACTACGAAATTGTTAAAAAAATTATTTAAAAAGTCGATATTTTATATAGTTTTTAGCTCCTAAAAAAGCGTGCATGAATAGTAAAACGTCAAGTTTTGTTGAACGGAGGGAGTAATAATTTTAGATTTTTTATAGCCAATTGATAAACTACATTCCCATTGTAACACCAAATCAACTATTTTTTCAATTTAAATTTTTTACCATAAATTCATTTATGCTTACAAAATTTTTAAATTATAAAATAGTTGTTGTATTAAAATTTACTCCCTCTTTTTCATAATAAAAGTCACTTTACTTTCCGACAAGCATGTTAATGAGGTAAAAACTCTATAGAATATTATTTTTTTAACGATTTTTTTTTATAATTTCATACTTCATACTAACAAGTAACAAGTATGTAATTAATTAAAAAAATAGATTAAAAAACAATATTTTATATAGTTTTTGCCTCCTTGAAATGCGTACACTAAATGTCAAACGACATTTATTTTGAAACGGATGGAGTAATATACTATATTTTTACCAAATTCACTTTTGTTTTAAATTAATTCAATTCAAATATTTTTGTTAAAGAGCAATGGTTTTATATTTTTTTAGCATAAATAATTTTTTGCATTAAAATACTAGTATGTATTTCAAAAAAATCACCTTTTTAAAATTAAATCAATTAAAATGTTTAGTGACAAGGAGATAATTTTATATTTTTAATAATTCTTAAGATAGAAAATTGTTAAAGAGCAATGATTTTTTTTTAGCATAAATATTTTTTTGCATTAAAATACTATGTATTTAAAAAAATCACCTTTTTAAAAGTAAATCAATTAAAAGTTTTAGTGATGGGGAGATAATTTTATATTTTTAATCAATTCTTAAGAAAAAAAAATTGTAAATAAAAATGATACTTTTAAAATAAAGAGTCGGATTGGTGGAAGGAAGATGGGCAAAAATAAAGTCAAAATGGGTGGAAGTGGGATTCGAACACGGGTCCAAAGAAAAAGGCTTGAATTTAGTGTTGCTTTCCTTACCAATAGGCTAGAGTGGCTAAACAATTACTTATGGAACACATTTAATATATAATTTATTTAAATGATATTGGGCCCCAAAAATTTTGGGGCCCTGTTCTGTCGATCCGTTTGCACAGGGCCAAGCACGGGCCTGCTCTCGCACAAAGAATGGAAGTTATCTACCCTATTGAGAAAATTGATGAATACGAAGACCCTTTTAGTCACTACTTCAACAGGCCGCCAGCGAAACTTTATTGTTGGTACTATATACACTCGGAAAAGGATCAAGCTCACAAAGGTAAGGGAGATATAAAAAAACTCATATCACATATCTTTAACGAAATTGTTGGTGGCAAAACATACACTAGGGTTAACGAGATCAGAGTCTTTGATGTCAATTGGTTTGAGTGGGCGACCCCTTCTCTTTAAACCAAAATCCATTTAAAGAGAAATAAAACAAGTTGCAAGCAGTGTACACGAAGAAAGGGATAAAAGAGGCGATGGAGATGTTGACTTGCTTGATTCATGGGCGAAATCACCAAAATCGAACCTAGGAAGCTGTTTCACAATAGTCGGCGAAGGATTTTCTGCTCGCTGAAGTGGTAGTTGCACCAAATCGGACATCAAATCACTAATCCCCGACGCAGTTTTCAAATCAATGCTCGTATCGGTCGAAGAGTCAGAGGAACCCGCACCAGGACGAGATAGAGGAAGATCGGCCCTGTACGGGGCTCTCAGCGAGAATGAAAGAAAAATGGAGATGGGGCTAATTAATTTTCAAAAGGATATGGCTCATTAAATTTTTAACGATTTTTCTTTCCTATGCCCTAAAAGCATAAGATAAGATTATAAATTGGGAAAGATTCCCTACAAAAAAGACAAGCGTAGATTAAGAAATATTAAACTAAATAAGATGTTAAAAAAAATTCTAAATTTTGAGTCTTACCCTATGCCTTTTGGATAGAAAAATCAAATTTGTAAAAGTCACAAACACCTAAGTAATTTTTTAAAAGGGTCAACCCATATTTCGATAACTAATCAATAGAGCACCTACATCGGTGGTTTCTAAGGGTATTTTTAAGAAACAAATTAATAAAAAAAAGAAGGTTAAAGAGGAAATAGTGTAGAAACGATGTGATGGGTTGTGTAGTAGAAAACCCTTAAATACCCAAAAAGCTATTTCACTCTCTGTATATTTGTAGGGGATAGTGGGGTCAAACAAGTTTTGAGTGATAGGTGACGATGGGCCAATTGTTTTTTTAACACGTAAAATAAATTAAGGAACCCTTTAAAGGGTTGTAGGGATGTGAGGGAAAAAATAAAATGAGTGTTTAAAAATAGAGTGTAGAATTAAGGAACTCTAAAGGGTTCAACGGATGTTGATGCTCTTAGGTTTAATTACGTGCAATCATTAAGAAGATGCCAAAAGCCTATCAATTACAGAGTAATATGTTTGACCCAAAATTATCATATACAGTATCATTATTACTAACATCATGACTCACATCAGAATACAAAACCCACCCAAAATCAAAGATCATCCGAAAGCAAATAAGCCATGGAAGTCACAGCTCCGACGATCCTACGTCTCATCATCCTCGTGGCCGCCACAGCAAGCACGGTGTCATCGGATCTGACAGCCTACGAGGCGCTGCAGGGATTCAACTTCCCAGCCGGGATCCTGCCCAAGGGCGCCGTGGGGTACGACTTGGAGGAGGAAACCGGCAAGTTCAACGTCTACTTCCAAGGACCTTGCTCGTTCTCCATCGTTGGATCTTACGACATCAGCTACAAGCAGAGGATCTCGGGGACCATAAGCGAGAACAAGCTCACCAATCTCAGCGGCGTCACTGTCAAGATCTTCTTCTTCTGGCTCAGCATCGTCGAGGTCAGGAGATCCGGCGACGTCCTCCAATTCTCCGTTGGAATTGATTCTGCTAGTTTCCCCATCTATAGTTTTGAAGAGTCCCCCGAGTGCGGATGCGGCTTCGATTGCTATGGGATGACCAAGATGAAGGGTGAAGATGTCGAGTTTGATTGAATTTAATTTGGATTGGATCGATTAGAACTTGTCGATTTGTTTTGATCAATCATGTTTATATTGCTAATAATATACATTTGGGAATTGGTTATGCATGTGTTGATCAATTATATTTATGATTCATTGGTTTAATTCCAAAATCAGCTTGCCAGTGCAGTTCAGTTTGAATCCGGTGGATTTGTGCAGACACTCCCAAATTAAATAAAGAAAGGGTTGGTGGATCTGGGGAATAAGGTGTTTGGGGTGTTTCCAGGATCAAATGACATGAATAAAGAGCCACCGATCAGGATATGCCACATTTTTCCTATAGCATCCAAGCCATTATACCAGATGAAACTGATCTGTCACCCAGAATTGGTAAAAGGATGCATAATTGCATATCTAAAAAGGCCAAATAAAGTGAGAAACGACTGATTTTGGGCATTGATCAAGGGAAATGTTGAGAGCTCAGTGGAAGGAGAAGTCGTTAATTGAATAGGCTCACGGCATGACCACATGAAGCGGCCATGTCCACTGCCATTGCAACACATCCAAGTGTTTTCTTCTCATCATCGCAATTTCTTTCCCAATCAAGCGATCGAAAAACTACTACACAATCAAATCAAATTCATATCAGTTTTGATACCACTGGAATTCGCGACGATTAATTTGTTTCTCACACCAGAAAAATAAAAGAGGCGACAAAGAATGAAATTTTAGCATTCTCAGAACCACAGCCAAAGGTTTGTCTTCAGCTTCTGGTTTGATACCAGAAGATCAGAAACTCTAATCCAGAAGATTTTTATCATCACAGAATGCAAAATCAGCACTTTTGAATTCGAGCGGGTATCAAAATGAGTGTTTAAAACAAGATTGAAACAATTTAACAGAGACTGAACTGGAAAAAGAAAGGGGATTCAGTGTGTGTAACAATCAGATCATAGACTAAATAATTAATCTCACTGAAATCCGCTTCACGAAGCTCAAAACACAAAGCATGAAAAACGCAAAATGGAAATCAGACAGACCAAAAAGAGAGATGTGCACGCTCAGACAGCCAAGGGTTTGTCTTCAACCTCCGGATTTGACACCGAAGATCAGAAACTCTAGTCCACAAAATTCATCATCCCAGCATATATACAAACAAAATCAAGAAACTAAGAGAGATAATGATGATAGGAAAGGAAAGGCACTGGGAGTAAACGAATTGGGCGATGAGGAGAAACTGCAAAATCGACGAAGGTATATAAAGTGAGGAAAGGGTGGCTGAGGCCGCCCCTCCTAGGGTTTATGCCATCGAACGTTGCAAACCTGACATCGTCGATATAAACTCGTCGGCGGATCCATTGATATCGTAATGGGCCGTAGGCCCAAATTAAACAAAATCTTTTCGATTCCTTCCAAGATTAATTTTTTTCTAAGTGAAGAAATTAGACGTGGCTACGTTGTTTAAACGGTAAATATATAGATATATTGCTTAAACAAAAAAATTTACAAAATAAGGTAAGACCAAACTGAGGGGTCTCACCCGTAAAACCAAAAAACAATCCCCCAAAGAACTATCCGAGCCAAAAATACAAATGGCTCCAAAGACATATCACAAATCATACGCCCAAACAAAAGAAGCTAAGCTATTCTACTGCTCTTGTGTCCCAATATCCTCTAAGCTTTCCATCCTACCATTCTCTACACAAAAACCACATACCATTTGTATACCAACTACTTCCCATTCTTTATATCCCCCTGATTCTCAACCTACCTACAATTCTTCTGTACTTCCATTTGGCTGATATATGGCTCCTGTAGATGGCCATTATTTTAGCAGCACAACCGACATCATCAAACGCTTCATGTCTAAAAATGACCTCATTCCTCGCTTTCCAGGTGAAGAAACGCGCTTGGAATACAAGAACCTTCTATACAACGTGGCTACGTTGTATAGATAGATAGATGGCAGAAAATTGGGGACTAACACTTCTCCACGACCCAAATTAAACAAAAGGAGTGGATTATGGATTTCTGCTTTTCATCTTCACGGTGGTGAGATGTGACGTTATCCCCGATATCCCATGTCTTCACTATTCACACTCGTTTGACAAGTCATCCTTTAGAAGGTGCTTGGTTGTTGCTTTGCTCATTAGCTTCTAGTTATTTTCATGTTGTTTGGTTTTTGTATCTTCTATTGTATCATGACGGTTAGCCCGTCTGTGTTCTTTTGCCCTCTTAATTTACCAAAAAATGATTTGTTTGGTATCTCGAACTCTTACCTCTATATATAAAAAAAGATGGCAGAAAATTATTGACAAGGTGGTTATTTCATAACATGTCATGTTGATGGTAGTTCATTTTCATCTTCTAAACTCCAATATTATAAGCCTCTCTCTCTTTTGTAAGGATTAAACTAGTTGTTCTTGATAATGTCCAATACAAGTACAAGTCTATGAACAGAAATTGTAAAAAACATTGTCGTTGGATAATAGTAACTCGTTTGGTTGGACTCCCAAAAACCCAGGAAGTAGGAGAAGTTCATGTGTTTGGTTTGTATTTTTAAAATTAAAAAACGTAGGAATTCAACTTTTTGGGAAGTTGAATTCCCCCAAAATGGAGGAAGTTCACTTACCTAGCTAGTCCCCATATGTAAGTTCAACTTCCACCATTTTGTATTTAGAAATTTCAAATTCCCCTTTTAATCCTCTAAAATAAAAAATCAACCAAACATTCCCGGGAATTTAATTCCCATGAAGTAACTTCCCAGGAATTTCAATTCCCACATTGAACCAAACGAACCCTAGGAAGACAAACGACAAGCCCAGTCGGACCGGGTTGCCGAGGTTGCGAGATTGGGGGAGGGGGGGGGGGGTTTAGAATGCCCACCCGGAACTTAATTGTCATTCGAGGTTATGAAAGGAATCATCGAATGAATTATGATAAAACAAATAGTAACAAAGGTTTACAAGATCCTAATTACAATAAGAATGATTCTCAGAGGAAAGGGAGTTCTCGGGTTAAAATTATTGAACACCCATTGCCTTGTTAAACCCATGAAAATTTTATGTCATGTCTCGACCAAACACTCATATAATGTTAATGGAAATGATGATAAGGTATGCGACTCAAATCAATATAAGAACGTCAACAAAAATGACTTGCTCGGGGACCTAACTTATTGTGCCCAAGATGTAAGCAATATAATATGAAAATAAGCTTTTGGAATCAGTGGCGGAACTAGACTCCCGATAATGAGGGGGCCAATTTTTTTAATTTTGTTTTTCAAGCACAAATTTTTTAAAAATTTTATAAAAAAAAGCAATAAATTTATAATTTAAATATGCAATTTCTTTTAAAAAAATCACCGATACAAAATTTTGACTAAACAAAAGGAGTATTAAGGTTTGAATCTCTAATCTCTAAATTGAAGTGGTTATCCTTTAACAACTAAATTATTTATTATTTTACTCTTTTACTACTAATATCATATATAATTACCAATATAAATAATACTAAATATATAATTACCTATACTACCTATAGGTTAAAAAAAAGATTGTGGGGGCCAGAGCCCTCTGGTCCCCAAGTAGTTACGCCACTGTTTGGAATTGTAGGAGTATTGCTAAACAAACTTTCTGGACAAATATTAACACTTGGTGTAAAAATGATCACATATTGATGCTACGTCTAACTGAAGTGATCGAAAACTAAGACAGTTCCAAATGAAAGCCTATGGAACAGAGCATGCTTTGATAATACGATCCGGTCTCCTACAACTGGTAGATCAGATGGAATTGAAGTTATTCGGAAAGCACATCATATGGTGCCTGACATCGTTTCACTCAAAATACAACTCTCGGGCATAATTATGATTCAGTACACCATTAATCTAAATGAAAATTTCTCCTTTTTAATCTTCTTCGTTTATGCTCCTCCGGACCCAACTGCAAAAGAGGAATTTTGGAATATTCTAATACACATGAATCATGAGGAGACATTACCATGCATTATCACGAGTGACCTAAATAAAATAATATGTAGTGTAGGCAAACTTTGGGGAGCTGATACTTCTCCTTTTCGGTTTATGAGATTATCTCACTTCAAGGATGAGTGCTTACTATATGATATTCTAGCTTTGGAAAACCCATTCACATTGAGAACAAAACATGAGGGCCCCCATAACATCAAAGAGAAATTCAATCGTGTATTAGTACAATACCAAATTTTGCAATATCTCTCATCTCTTGCAACAAGAAATGGTGTGTTCTCATCTTCAGACTATTGTCCATTTGTCCCATTACCATTGACCTAGGAAATAAACATGGCACCCAACGAACCCCTATTCAAATTTGAAATTATTTGGATGTAGAGACTAGAGAAAGGATTTTCATAATGTCGTCAAGCAATGTTGACCCGCTTCGGTCGTGTTTCAATTAGTGTACAAAACTAAGACTGTAACGGCCCAGAATTATAATTTCCGGGTTACGTTTCAAGGGATAAAACCCCTTGTTCGGATCTTGCAATCCAGGTACGGGTCGAGGTTTCAAATTCAATTTTTAGGTCAATAATAAAGGGGGATTTCAAACCCTAAAAACATCGAAGGGCCGTTGGGTACCCTTGACCTGTCCTAAGACTATGTCGCGGAATCCATTTCAAACGGAAGTAAGGCGAAAACAGAGTAAAGATACAAGTGTCACGGAAAAACCGGTCAAAACCAAAGCATGAGTGTTTAATTATCATTTTACTAAATTAGGATATTAGCCAGATTCTTCGATTCGCCAACAGGGAACCCCGTCATATAGACATCGAGCACTCAAATCTGCAGAGAATGTCTTTAAAAGAAGAACGGGGAAAGGAGTCAGATCGAGCCACTCATGCGGGACCGGCAGTCCTCGCTGAGGCCACATAGTATGTGCTATACCTAATAAAGATGCTCTAATGCAATACGAAATTCAAACACACTAGCATGCTCCTAGTTCATAATAATGTGCAGAAATACTGTAAAGGGGCCCAAGACAATGTCAAGTGACATATCCCTCTCCTACCTCCACCCCTTCCGATAGGTGGAGACTGGCCAGCTCGTGAATGCATTCATTCATAATCGGGGGGCACGCATGCCTAACCCACTCCACAATAAAGCCCGCATGCATAATATAAGGAAGTCATGACTCGATTGACTCAGGGTACCCGATGAGGCTGGGCTACCCTATGACCCTAGCAAAGACTCTAGGACTATCACAGATAACGGCCGTTCTGTTTCAAACGTATAAAGTAAACAGATGCTCAATCAATTAGTGCAACCTAAACATGATACTACATGGCATGCTTTTATGCATATGCAACACCTAACATAAAATGCAACAACAGGCATGAATGTCCAACCTGAGTAAGCCCCCTAGGGAACTTACCTGAAGATGCAGAACAGCAAAATAACGCAAGTAAGGGCCCAAATGCAAGTCCAAAGCAATCCAAAAGTAGTACACACCTATCATCAAGCCATTTTCATAAGCTACAGATCCATCATTCATACACACGGACTCCACGTTCTCAATATGCTTAAAACCAACCGATAGTAAAACCATTTTCCAAAACCTTTCCAATTTGATCAACATCAACCAAAATTATTCTTCATATTAAACCCATTGATAAAATCGTACCAGCCATATTTCCAAACTTTTAAATCCCAAATTAAGTCAACTCATATTCAAAACAATTCTCAAATCATGTCTGGCTAAAATCCCTTTATAAACGTTAAATCTTTAATCAACTTACAATTTCATACCATTAAAATAATTCCGGCATTTTATTTCCCAAAACCTTGACTTTAATATTTCAAGTAATTTAAGACAATGATAAACGATCCCAAAATAAATCCATTTTTACAACCCTTATTTATAAATCGAAATCCACGAATCATTTCACAATTCTGAAATTTGCATATTTAAATCATCATCAAAATACATATTTAAAATATTATTACTTTTACAATAATTTCATAATATATAATAGATTCCAGAAAATATATACGTATTTATCACAAAATAATCACATGTTCGGAATAATCATATAACAATAATCATAACAGGACAATAGGAGAAATAATATAACAACAACAATAACCAAGGCCCAGAACTAGCCCAAAAAGAAAAGAAGAGGGAGACCCGCCCACTGAAAGAGCCCAACCCGGATTCAACATGAAAGAAAGAAAGGAGACCCGGATCCAAGGGACCGACCCGCCCAAAATAAAAGGAATCCGGATCTGGAGAGGAATTAGGCCCAACCTGCCCAGTTCAATACTTCAATGAAAAGAAAGAAGAGGCTCGCCTCTTCCAAACGCAACCAGAGCGTCTGCGACGCCGCTCGGACAAACGAAGAGAAAAGGAAGATCCAGGTTCCGGCGATGTTCCAGCCCCCACTCCGACTACCCTCACGAAATTTCCCCGACCGACAATAACCCAACCAAAACGAAATCACGGAAAAAGGAGAGGAATCGAACACTCACCGAGGTTCGGAGTTCGCCGGAGAAGAGATTCGTAGGGGTTGAATTTGAGCTTCGTCGGAGTCCGATTGGCCTCGTCGGAGATGGATTCCCGTCGGAATCGGCCTGGAAAGGAAGATAATAGCTTAAAGGCGGAGCTTTTATTGTTGCTGATCGGGAAGAGGAGGAGAGAGAGGCCTACCGTCGGTGGTATCGAAAGCAGGGGGAGAAGGGAACTCGAGCGGCTCGTCGGTGTACTCCGGTGGCCTACTGGGTTTTGAAGGCAAGGAAGAGGAGAGGGGAGGAGAGTGTGTGTTCTTCTGAATCAGTAAGAGGGAGGCGTGAATGAGGATTGTGGGATTGGATTCCAATTTGAAGAGGAATGGGAGGTTTCCTAGTTGTACATTGCAGAGGGAATTTGGCATTTTGCCTGCAATAGAGAAGCATGGTGAGAGAGGGAGGGTGGTGTCGTGGGTTCTGTGTGAGTGGAAGGTGTCAAGAGGGAGCTGCATATGTAGAGAGAAGGGGATTGGGATTTAACTTGAGGACAAAAGGGTGAGCTGAAAGAGAGTAGATAGGGGACCAAAAATCGGGTCAATTAGGCAAGAGGGAACTGTTGGCAATCAGAATTGCAGAGGGAGAAAGAGAAAGGAAAGAAAAAGAGACCAGGGGGGGAATAAAAGAGGTTCCCACGAAAATAAAATTTCAAATTGATTTTCAACTCCAAAGTAATTAATCTTATAAAATCTGATGTAAAATCGAAATTTCGAATCCAAAATAAAATATAAGCCCAACATAAATTCCAGATCTCGAAGCGAGAACGCGAAAATAAAATCCATCAGAATCAAAATTTTCAAAGCGATACCGGAATTATTAATAATGATTTTTAACTTAAAGTTGTGCTCGAGGACGAGTTTTCTCCCGGTTTTACAAATTGGATAAGGTAATATATATATTTAATTTAAAATAATATAAAATATTCCCGGCCTTTACAAAGACTTTAAAACAAAAGGCGAAGGAGAGGAACAAAAAACGGTTCGAAAATATATTTCGTCAACTAAAAGAAGTAGAGAAGAAAAGTTACTGGACACTCAAATGCACAATCCTCAGCAAAATAATAGCGGACTTAGCCCCAAGGAAAAGAACCTATTAATGAAAAAAATATAAATTGTTATTATTCCAAATAAAATACTAGAAACGAAGGGCAAAAGAGCGAAGCATGTAAAGTTCTCCAATTCCAACACAACTACTTCCATAGAGTAGCGACGGGTAGTTGAAACCAAAAAATCTTCCATACAATCACGATAATGGAAAGAACGTAAATTATTGGAGATGACGTCAAAAACGAGATAAGAAGAGACTTTGAAAAGCGATTTAGGAGAGAACCAATCAATGGTACGTGTTCTTATGAACGAGTATTTATAACTCATAACGCCTTCCTTCATTGAGGAAGAAAACAACATGCTTATTCAATCTCCAACTAACATTGAATTAAACAAGCAATATTCAACCTTTGTAATAACAAATTGCTTGGTCTAGACGGGATGACATTCGAATTCTACAAAAAGTATTGGGATATAGTTGTGATAAGTGTTATCAAAGTTTTTAAAGGCTTCTTCCTACCCGGAAAACTTCTTCGTCAAAGTAACAAATGTGAAAATCCAAAAGTAAACACACTATAGGCCAATCAGCTTATCCTCTACGGTTTATAAAATAATTTTGAAAGTAATCTCTGAAAGACTTAAAAAAGAAACCGGTAAACTAATACACCCCCTTCGAAGGTCCTTCGTATCCGACAGATGTACACAAGATAATGTTCTAATAGCTCATGAAGATTTTCATTTATTCGAAACCTGCAAAGGAAAGAAGGGATGGATGACAATCAAACTAGAAATTGAAAATACATATGAATTATGATAGGGTAGACTAGAGATTCACACAAATAGTATTGGAAAAATTCGATTTCCACCATTTTTTCGTGAAGTGGATTCTAGAATGCATCTCTACGGTGTCTTTTTCTATCTTAGCTAATTACCTAGCTAGACTCTTAAAACCAATGAGGGGTCTTAGACAATGACATCCACTATCTTTATTCTTGTTTATACTTGGAGCCAAAATTCTGACGAGATGACTTAACCAAAAAAGCAACTACAAGAGTGAGCATATTGGATTTCGATTTAGCCAAGATGGTCCTATATCCCTTATCTTGCCTTCGCTGATGATATAATTTTCATCAAACATCCGATAACTTTTCATAACTTACTAGTATTCGGTACCCCCCCGTTGTGCGGTTTCTTTATAATTATATTATGTATTTTTTATAATTAGTTTTTTATAATTAAAGTGTGAATGTTAAAATAGATAAGTTTTCTACCTAATTGATATAACTAAAAAATATAATACCATATATATGATAAGTTTTCTACCTAATTTTTTTTTATTGGATATATAAAAAGTTGGACCCTTAATTTTTTATATATTGGATATATAAATAAATTAAAAATAAGTATACGGTGATGTTAATAAAAAATAAGTGTACTATTATTTTTTATATTGGATAAAAAAATTGATAGAATTTGTAAATCATCAAGCAATAGGTCTAATTTGTACGCACATGCATAACTAATTGTTTTATATTATCTTGATTATCTAAAAAAAAATGCATAAATAATAGAATACATATTTTCTTTAACGAATAGAATATAACTTTTATTAGATTGGTCTACATCTCTCCAGCGACCACTTGCTTCATGTTCAAATTAACTACCTTCATCAATTTTTTTTAAAGTTTGTTATAAAAAAAAAAGATTTTGTGTTACGATAGGAGGTCAAATATTTATATTAAAATGATATATTTTGTATACAACTACAATATAAAGTTGAATATTTTTATTAAAAATGATATATTTTCAACTAATTAAGATATGAAATTGAATATTAAAAATAACTATACTGGCTTATTAATTGATGCGGTTTTAAGTTCCCTTTTCATTTCTTAATTTTATAAAACAAAAAAAAAGTATTTGAATTTAAATATTTTTTAATCTACATTAATCATATTTGTTCTCTTATTAAAAAATAGTTAAAATCTATTTTTATAAATATATCATACACATAACACATGTCAAAAACTTTTTAATGCCCTATTTACTTTATAACTTATTTATTTATTAAAAAGCTTAATCATTTAAAAATATTAAATGTAGTCTATATATTGTAAATGGAGATGGTGAATAATTTTATGAAATTAAACATACTAATGGTAGACAACTAAGGTAGGTATCTTTTCTCTTCATCTTTATAATTTTTTTTGATAAATTTTTTGTAGATCACAATCTACACATTTAACATAAATTTGACTATTTTATAGTCATATAAAATAAGATCAGAGTTTAAGAATTATGAGATAGATAGATGGAGAGTTATAGATATCTTTTCATGACTTTTTTTTTATAGTAGGCAAACATTAGGAGCTGCTACCTAAAATAGTAGCCTAACTCCAGGATCATCCTGAAGGATGATGTTACAAAAATCCCTATGATAGGGGATAGACTGCAAATTACAGATAATTCCTTTTCTAGCTATATAATCCGCTGACATGTTGGACTCTCTATAGACATGGTGGATATCTGCCATCGAGAATTCTGATAGAAGCTTGATAATGTCTTCAACTTGTAGCATAACATCCCATCTTGGTTGTTGCAGTCGCTTAATAGACTTGACCAGAACTTGGTTATCACTCTCAAGAATGATCTTCATAATACCTGTAACGGCCCAGAATTATGATTTCTGGGTTACGTTTCAAGGGATAAAACTCCTTGTTCGGATCTTGCAATCCAGGTACGGGTCGAGGATTCAAACTCATTTTAAGATTAGTAGCAAGAGGGATTTCAAACCCTAAAACCTCGAAGGGCCGTTGGGTACCCTTAACCTGTCCTAAGACTATGTCGCATAATCCATTTCAAACGAAAGTAAAGCGGAAGCGAAGTAAAGATACAAGTGCCACGGCAGAGCCAGGTCAAAATATGATCAACCACTCAAATTCGAGCCGTAATTAAATTGGTGATGTTGGAATCTCAACTCTCTCTTTCCGTCATGTTAGACCCAACGATCATGGACTCAAATCAGCATCAATAGTAGTAAGCACAACAGATACCTAAAAAAATTGATATGGGGCGGGATCAGATCGATGCCCACTTTAGCTCTGCATCCCAACCCTAAGCACACATATACGCTATTCCTAATAAAGATGCTCTAATGCAGTACGAAGTTCAAACACACTAGCATGCTCCTAGTTCATAGTAATGTGCAGAAATACTGTAAAGGGCCCAAGACAATGCCAAGCGGCATATCCCTCTCCTACCTCCACCCATTCCGATAGGTGGAGACTGGCCAGCTCGTGAATGCATTCCATCATAATCGGGGGGCACGCATGCCTAACCCGCTCCACAATAAAGCCCGCAGGCGTATCATAATATAAGGAAGTCATGACTCGATTGACTCAGGGTACCCGATGAGGCTGGGCTACCCTATGACCCTAGCAAAGACTCTAGGACTATCACAGATAACGACCGTTCTGTTTACATACGCACAAAGAAATAGAATGCTCAACGATCGATGCAACCTAGCATGGTACTACATGGCATGCTGATCATGAATGCAAGCACCTAGTATATCATGCACCTAAAGCAGGGAATAGCTCTATTCAATCTGAGTAAGCTCCGAAGAGACTTACCTGAAGATGCAGAACAGCAAAATAACGCAAGCAAGGGCCCAATTGCAAGTCCAAAGCAATACACACCTATCATCAAGCCATTTCCATAAGCTATCGGACCAACATTCATACAAGCGAAACCCAAATGTTCAACATCCTCAAAACCAATCGATAGTAAAACCATTTCCAAAACCTTTCCGCTACGATCAACATCAACCAAAATCATTTAATCAAAATCACTGATAAATCTTACCAACAATATTTCTCAACTCTTAAATCCCAAATTAAGTCAACTCATGTTCAAAATAATTTCTCAATCATATTTGGCCAAATCCCGACATTTATCATTTAAACCTTAAGACCAATTCCTCAAATTCATATGATAGAATTAATTCCGGCATTTTGGTTTTCAAACAATAAATCATTTAAGCGATATTTCCGGAAACTTGAAAACTCTCTTAAATACTCCCTCTGTTAATTAAAACTTATCGTTTACTATTCATGCACGCTTTTTTAGAACGATAAAAACTATATAAAATATTAACTTTTTTTTAAATTTGTTTTTATAAATTCATACTTAATAGTAATAAGTATGATATTATTTAAAAAAATTATTAAAAAAGTTAATATTTTATATAGTTTTTAACACCTAAAAATGCGTGCGTGAATAGTAAAACGTCAAGTTTTAATTAACGGAGGGAGTAATACTTTATCAACAATATATAATTAACATAACGCCTTAAATTAAATCTATTTTCAAAATCCCTATTTAAATCCAAAACTCACAAGTCATATCCAAAATTCCCAACTTACATATTTAAATCATCACAAGCTATATATCTCAATAATATTCTTTTCAAAATAAGTTTATAATTTATAAAATTCCAGAATTTATTTCCCGAAATAGAATAATGTAACAATAATAATAATACTAATAAATCTAGCAATTAATATAAACATGTAATATAAACCCAACATAACAAACCCAAAGTCTGAAACAAAAGAAGCCCAACCCGGACCCAATACCCAGCCCAATCTGAAGGAAAAGAGAATACGTACCCAGCCCATAACCGAAACCCAAATAATAGGCCCACTCCCAATCTGATTTGTTTTAAACCAAAACCGAACCGGACCAATACTTTAAAATAAGAGAACCGAACCCATCAAAAATTAAAAGGGGAGGACCGAACCCTCCTTCAACCCAAAGACAGAGCCGCTACCACGAAACGGAGGGAAGAAGGAAATCCAGGGCCCTCGCCGACGAACTGCTTTCCGGCCCCAACCATTCCCAATCTGACCGGGATAAAATTCCGACCAAAACCAATTACAAAAGGGAAAAACGCGAGAAAAGAGGAAGGAGAAGAGAGAGATTACCGATCTCGACGGGCTTCGCCGGAGAAGGATTCGAGGCGGTCGATTAGGCTCCGGAAACGGTGAGAACGACTCGTTCCTGGCCTGGGGAGAGTGAAGGGGGTTTAAAGGCCAAGCTTGACATGTTATCGAGTCGGAATCGAAGGAAAACCTTACCGAGGCCAAATCGGAAAGAACAGGGGAGAGAAGGCTGGTGGCGGCGGCGTCGGGGTGCTCCTGGCGGCTTCAGGCTCCTGCTGGCGGCTCAAGGCGCTCGGACAGAGGCTGGACCGCCGCTGCAGCTGCTCGGTCACAGGAGGAGGAGCTGCTCAGAGGGGGGGGCTCGGGACCTCGGCTCGGTTGCTGGGCTTCAACGAAAAGGAGGAGCAGGGTGGGGCGATGGCTGATGCGTGGTGGCTCGGTGAAGATAGGAGACAAAGCCCAACAAGGGCTGCTTGAAACATGAAAGGAGAGAGGAGGAATGGCAAGGGTTTACATATTTGTATGAGCTGAGAAGATAAGGTTTAGGGTTGGAATTGTGACAGAGAGGGGAAGGACACTCCTCTGATGGGTTTGGTTGAAATGGCACTACACAACAAAACTGTAAGCTGTATATTTGCAAGTAGGGGGGATCCCCATCAGCAAGGTAAGCACGAGAGAGAGAGAGGGAGGGAGAGGGAGAGGGAGATGGAAAAAGAAAAGGGAAAAGAAATAAATAGAATTGCTCCCCAAAAATATCAATTTGAATTCCCGTCACTCGACTATAATCCGCTCACAAAAGAAATCTCGAAACCCGCTAATTCCGACTTTATCCCGACGCGTTTAAAATACTCCTCAATTTTCCAATTCCGAATTTCATAAATGAAATCTGAATATTATTTTTAAATTTTCGGTATATAAAAGCAGAGTATAACATATTTTAAATTTTCAATTAAATAATGCCGGAACTCGTTTTGAAATATTTAAAATAAAACCAACAGCTTAAGGATGGAAATTTCAAACCTCTCAAATCTTAGAAATCGGAATGATTATAAATCACTATTTTAATAATTTAATATTCTAAAATTTCCCGGTCTTTACAATACCTTTCTCCTTTGCACGTTGCAGCCCAAAAAGGATTGCTGAAGCCTCCGTTTGGAAGACTGAGCCTTCGCTTATTTCCTTATGAAATATATCAATAATCTGACCATTGGAATCCCGAATGATTCCACCAATCTGGCACTTGCCAAAAAGGGTGATAAAACCATCTACATTAATTTTGTAGATAGTTTTGGGTGGTCTACTCCACTTGGCAGTAACCCTTCTGCTTCTAACTTTATTGGCTTGTAAAGTGCTACCATAACCCTCGTCCCAATCAAGGAGAGTCTGTCTGATTCTTTGGACTACTTGTGCTACATCATTCGTACTCTTATGCCTGAAAATTTTCTCATTCCTAATTTCCCAAATTACTTGCCAAATGCAGGCAAGAACTTCGAATCTGCTATTTGCTTTTTTAATATTTTGTAAATTCACATGGAGTGGACCTAGATTGTTAAGTTCAGGGAAAAACATACCTGCATGTTGCTCATATTGGGCTAATACTTCTCTAGCAAAAGTGCACCTTGTAAAAAGATGAGTTGCATCTTCGTCAGACTGATTGCAGAGAGAACATTGACTTGGTACCCTGTTAACATACCTGTTGAGCCGAGCAGTCGTCGGAAGTCCATCTATTTTTATTTTCCACAAGAAGTTTTTTATTCTAGGGGGGTAGTTTTAGCTTCCATATCCAGGTGTGTGCATCAGGTTCATGCGATGGTGGCGCTAGAATGTCCCTTGCTGATTTTGTGGTGAAATTTCCGGCTGGATCAGGCTTCCAAATCAACTTGTCTTGAACCTGAGAGGAGGGAATTTTTATAGATCGAATCATTTGAATTACCTCTTGAGGAAACAAGTGTTTCAGGAGATCTTCATTCCATTGGTTTCTATCAGAGATAAGGTCTTTAACTTTCATTGACGGGTCATTGGAACCCATGTAGTTCTTTAGGTTGAGTGCCGGGATCCAAGGGTCATTCCAAATATTTATGTTTGACCCATCTCCAACCAGCCAGAGAAGGCCTTCTTCAAACTTCTGCCTAAACGAGAGAAGCCTACCAAATTGCCAAGAGGTTTCCCTGTTGCTATAGCTCCTTATATTTTCATGTTGAATGTATTTTTCTTTTATAACTCTCACCCAAATACTATCCTCATTGTTATATATTTTCCAAAGAAGTTTCATCTGTAAACAAATATTGAGATCTTCTGCTTTTCTAAGTCCCAGACCTCACTGAGATTTACGTTTACAAATATGATCCCAGCTAATGAGAGGGATATATCTATCTGATTGAGATTTATTCCAGAAAAAGTTTCTGTTAATTTGATCAATTTGGTTGAGAATACCTTTTGGAAGTAAATTTTTTTGCATGAGATAGTTTGTCTTTGAGCTAAGATTGGATTGGATAAGGACCACTCTTCCAGCCTGAGAGAGGCTAGACGCTTTCCATTTTGCTAGTTATTTTCGTAAACTGTCCACCGCTTCATTAAAAACACAGTTTTTTACTCGGCCATTAACTAGAGGGATTCCAAGATACTTTTCAAGAGTCTTTGAAATTGGAACACCCATATGGGCAGATAAGTCTTTAATTAGGTTTGGGTTAACGTTCCTAGAACATTGCAGGGAACTTTTGTTATAGTTGATTGTGAGACCAGAAAGATTTGAGAAGTTATTTATGATATTTTGGATCGTATTTAGGCTAGTATGGGCCGCTTTAGAAAAAACGATAGTGTCGTCAGCAAAGGTTAGGAAAGGGATAGGAGTACCATTCTTTTTTAGCTTAATGCATATTAGAGCATCTTCTAGTAAGGCTTCTTTGTGAAGTTCTCTGGACAAGCCTTCCATAACAAGGACAAATAGGTAAGGGGCAAGGGGGTCTCCTTGTCTAATGCCTCTATTGGGTTTAAAGAGGGGGCCAGGGGTGTTATTAACAAGAACAGAGAAAGTGGTAGTCGTGATACACTTCATAACCCAGCTGATCCAAGTAGGATGAAATCCAAATTTCTCAAGAACTGCTTTAATGTAGCTCCAGTTAATTTTGTCGTAGGCTTTTTCCATATCCAATTTTAAAGCCATCCAACCTTGCTTGTCTTTTTGTTTATGAAAGGAGTGAAAGATTTCATGGGCTATTAGAGTATTATCCTGAATAGATCTCCCTTCCACAAAGGCTCCTTGAAAAGGGTTTATGAGTTTGGGGAGGATTGGTTTTAATCGATTTGCGATAATTTTTTATATTACTTTATAGATAGTATTACAGAGACTAATGAGTCTGTAGTGATTGATTGTTGTAGGATTATCAGTTTTTGGTATGAGAGCAATAAAAGTTTGATTAATTTCAGATAAAAGTTGACCTGAGTGGAAAAAAGCTTTGATTGCTTTACAGCAAGAGGGCCCAATAATATTCCAGTAACGTTTATAAAATTCAGGGGGGTAACCATCAGGGCCCGGAGTTTTATCCTCTGCCATACTAAGAAGAGTTTGCTTGATTTCTGCATCTGTGGGATGCGCTATAAGATTGTTGTTTCCAGTTTGAGAGATTTGAGGTTGGATGTTCCAGACTTCATCTTGGGTAATATGCTTTTGATTATGACCTATGAATCTCTCGGCCATCTCATTTGTGATTTGGTCCGAAATTAAATCTTGATCAGTTAAAATAGTATTTTGTTTGGTGATGAAGGATCTTGTGGAGCGTTTAAATTTTTTAATTCTAGCTGTAATTTGAAAATACTTAGTGTTCTTGTCACCAAGTTGAAGATGCTTGGTTTTAGCTCTTTGTTTCCAGAACTTATGATTGTATTCTAATAAGCGGGATCTTTTGTGTTCTAGCCTTTTTAACTTAAGTTCTGCTGTAGTTGAAACTCTACCCCAAGGTAAACGGTCTTGGATAGTTTTGATTTGGCTCTCGACAGTGGTTAGCTGTTTAGAGATATTATTTGGATGAGACTTGCACCAGGATTTTATTCTCTTTTTTAGTAATCTTTGTTTCTGCATGAGAGTGTAGCCATTGGAGCTTTTCATTTTGAAAGACCAGACTTTCCTCACCATTGTTTCTGTCACTTCATTTGATGTCCAAGCCATCTCGAATCTGAAGGGAGAACCCTTTTTCTTAGCTTGAAGACCAATTTACTTCAATATAGATAACATATCTAAACTGTGGAGTATTTATTAAATAAATGGATCTATTATCAAACTCAATCACCTTATATCGGATTAATTATCAAACTCAACCCCCTATGTAGATTGCTAAACATATCAAATAAATTCTTGTTTTGCTCAACTTAAAAAGTCTACCAATGTCATTTTCAAAGTTAAAAAAAATCAACGTGTAAAATTAAATAAAGTTTATGTTCAATTTTTATTGGGTAGATTATTTGATATAAACGATAAGGTTTTTTTTACCTAATTAAGATATAAGGTTGGATATATTTATAAAAATAAGTGGGATTTGATCCACTAATAGAGCAATATTTAAATATATTTTATATAGATTTCTTTTGTAATATAGTCATAATTAATTTGAGTGATCTAGAAAGATAAGTTTTTTTTATCTAACTATATTGGCTTATTAATTGATGTGGCTTATAAAAATAATAAATAATAATTTTTGTCTCATTTATTTGATGAAGTCGTTCATCATTCAATTGACAAATGAAAATTAAGAATGAAAAAAAATGCTAATTTTGTAATTACCAAAAATTTAAATTACAACTGATCGGTGATTGTATACCTTAATATTATCAAGTTGAATCTTTACCAATATTGTTTGTTGTAACTTTAATTCCATATTAATTTCTTCTTCGATCTTTTTTATCGTAAATTATTTTCGATAGACAATTAGGTTTGATCGCCCGTTGTTTTTTATAACTCCACTGATGAAATCATATAATGTGTATAACATATGTTTTGCAGGTATGATAAAAGACAAAGATGAAATGTAGTATTTCATACAAATTATTATATTGACACAATCCAGATAATTAATTCCATTACATATTTTCTATTAGATTTAAAGTCTTATTTAAATCTAATTTATTCGGTCAAGTTTTATGCAATAAAACACTTTCTTCTATCTTAAAAAATGGGCACCATTGTAATGTCTTTTGTCGTAGATGCTATCCGTATCACACGAACTTTAATAACCCGTTGTTTTCGATAGACAATTAGGTTTGATCGCCCGTTGTTCTTTATAACTCCACTGATGAAATCATATAATGTGTATAACATATGTTTTGCAGGTATGATAAAAGACAAAGATGAAATGTAGTATTTCATACAAATTATTATATTGATATAATCCAGATAATTAATTCCATTACATATTTTCTATTAGATTTAAAGTCTTATTTAAATCTAATTTAATAAAACACTTTCTTCTATCTTAAAAAATGGGCACCATTGTAATGTCTTTTGTCGTAGATGCTATCCGTATCACACGAACTTTAATAACCCAATCGATCACTTTTGTCTGGGTTAATTTCATTAACCTTCAGATCAAAAAAAAATAAAAATTCATTAACCTTAAATCCTTAATGTATACATTCGTCATTGTAACAACTGGAAAAAAAAGGAGAAATTTTGCTAAAATGTCACCTATTAACATTCTAATTAAGTAATTAACACCTCTTTTAAAAAAATTGTCCGCTCTAACACCCGTTGAAAGTTTATTAGCCGCTCAACTCAAACCCTTCTCATCTGCTCTAAGCCTCTAACCGTCTCTTCCACGACCCTTCAATGAACGCTCCTCCCCGCAGATTCAAGCAGACCTCGTCTCCATTGATTCTCCCCACCCGTAGGCACTCTGACTGTCGGTCGTTCTCCATGTCCTCGTCGGTACTATGGCATCCCGACCAATGGTGATGGAGCGAGCGAGCGAGAGATTGCGGATCGAATAGAACCCCTTGATGTCGATTTCGCTCTCAGGTTTGTCGCTCTTTCTCTTCCGTCTTTCTTCCTTTGTAGCTAATTGGCTGGTTTTGAACCGATTGTGCCCTGTATGGTACAATCCTTGAACGGAGAATTAGAAATTAATGAAACAATCATTGAATGAAGGATTGCGAACTTGACAACGATTGTTCATTAATTAGGGCTAATGAAAAATCCTTGAACGTAGAATTAGGGATTGCATCCAGATGAGATGTGTAAATTGGAATATAAATCATTAGGAATTACTGTCAGAATTAGGAATTGCCATCAGTTTCATCTGTTTCCTCTTCTTTTGTTTTGGAGATATTTGTGCTCTATAAGAATCATACTCATTGCTGTCTCTTTGTTTGAAATTCACCACAATCTTGTGTTTCCCCCCAATTTGCCAACAATGTTTACAAATTAGGGTTCTTTTACCTTGATTAAGTGAATCAGTGTCAAATTCTAGGCTCAAATTAAGAGTGTAGTTTAATTCTCATTTGTGCTTTATTTTAGAGCTTGACTACAAACTTGAATCCTTACTAGTTGCAATTCGCTCAATATGTATTTCCAAATTAAGGTTCTTCGTACCAATCTCTACCATTTTTGGCTCCATGCTAATTCTTTCTTTTTGTTTTACTTTTGTGGAATTAGTGGTAATTTTAATGGATTTTGTTCTATAAATTTATTCTTTGAGTGAATTTATATATTTCATATTACCATCTACAATGAATTTTCTTTGTGTATGAAGTGAATCGATGATATGGTCGGTATGCCGTCTTGGAATCGAATAAGTAGTCTGGAATTTCAGAAAACAGTGTAAACTTGGATTTTATTGACCACCTGGAAAGACAGAGGCACAAGATGAATTTGAATTGCTATGATGAAATTGAAACCATTGCCGGGTGAAAAAAATGATATTGGTTGTTCCTTTTTTTATGCTTCTCTCATTTCATATTTGACCATTTTTCTTATGTAAACACTGTGATGTGCAACCTATGAACTCTTTGCATTGATTGATTCTGTTCCTTACTGTTTTCGCTTCAATATTTTAAGATTCAGCAATTTGTGTGTGAATCTGAGTTCTTTGAATGCCTTAAAAGATCTTATATTTACCCAATTCATGATCTATGTTTTTCTTGATTGACAGAAGAGGCAACACTATCAGATGGATATGTCACTTTCTCGCTTACAGATGGTCCAGAGTACCATATCTCACAAGTATACTATTGCTCCCTTGGCTTGATTTGATCTGTGATGTTGTTGCTTCAGATTTTTCTCAGCAAGAAAAGTTAGTTTTATATGATCTCTATGGATTTTTTGGCTTGAATTTTCTCAATGCATGTGAGGCGTATGATCAAATATGTTAAATGAGATGTTGCTTTAGTGCTTTATGTTAAATGTGTGAAGCAATGGATCTCCTTTGATGATGTGTCTAATTGTTGTCAAGGATCCATTTTGTATGCATAAAGTGTTTTGAAACCTTTATTTATCTCATTGACTTCACAACTTATGAAACTTTTTATTGACATATTACTGATGCTATTGTGGTTCAGGGGAAGCAGGCTCGGTGATAAGAGATGATTTCTCATGCTTCAGAAAAGGACAATGATTCTCTTACCCTCTGGTAAGCTTACCCGAGGGTAAAATTGTAATCTACTTCTAGTCAAAAGTAAGTCAAATTTTTTAAAAAAAGAAATGAAAATGGAGAGAATAGGGTAATGATTACCTACAGCTTTTTGTATTACTCTTTATTACTCCTATTCCCTAGATTCCCCTTTATCTTAAAGCTTATAATTTTAACTAATTTCAACTTTTTTTTGTGTGTGTGTTTGATAAAGAAGATTGGGAAAATTATTTAGGCTCTCATTAAATATGGTTGTGTTAACCTATAAATATGTATTCGCACAAATAAAATTAGTTTGAGCTCTCTTAACCAAGGTCGAGTTAACATAAATCACGGATTCAAACATATAAAATAGTTGGATCTCTAGGTAATCGGGTCGGGTTAAAATAAAATCACATATATCCGGACAAATAAAATTAGTTCGAACAAATAGGAAGATAGGTTGGTTACGTATTGATGAGTCATTAATCTTTTTAAAAAATTTAAAAATAAATATAAATTACACTAATTACCCATAATTTATCTTTTAAAAACTATTCTTGAATTGTAAAATATAATAAAAAAAACCATATTCATAAGAATTTTTCAATCAACTATCAATCCTCCAACTCTATTAAAAAAAAAGGCCAATAACTCTATTAAAATCTTACTATTATTTATATTGAAAAACTCAATTACCCCTTAGCTATCTAGAAGAAATGACGTGTTTTCTTCTCTTGCACTTTCTCATCTCCACTCTCGATCATATCCATTCCAACCGCATTGAATGACCATCGAAATAAAGTAAACACAACAAAAATAGTATTCGGTCGAATTTTGATGCCTAAAAATAACTCATAAATAAGAACACCCAAATACATCTCTAGTTAGCACATTAAATTTATACTCAATCATTCTTATTTGAAATTAGGTTGGGAGCCTATATGGCTATATGGGAATTGAACTCACACTTATGTGCTTATGCACGTCGCTCTACTATTTGAATTAATAGACTTACAATTTTTCATAACGATCTATTTTCTCATCTATAAGAATTAAGCACGAAAAAAAAATATCTCTTGTCTCTACGACTTTGAGCTCTCCATGTAATCAATTGCACCGGTAATTATGGGTTGGCATATTCGGGTATCCAACACCTACCCGTTATCCGTGTCGAATACCCGAAATCGTTAGACTCAAAAGCCCAATCCGGATACGACACGGAAAAATCCGGGTATCCGACATGAACAGTTTGGATGGTAAATAAGTAAATAACTCATGAAATAAAAAAGATAGGTATATATTTCATTAGTTCAAGGCTTGAAAACAATACTAAATTCAGCCCCTAAATTGCACATTCAACTCATCAAAACACGAATCCGAGCTTGAACATTTGTGGGAGACCTTCCTCTCCAAGAACCAGTAGGTTTTCGGGTTCAACCTCCCAATATCATGGCTGAACACCCTAAAGGATCTGGCAGTAAATTTTGCATACTCAATCAAAGCAACATCTTCAACACCACTGCATTAAGAGAAACTATCACAAAATTTCATCCTTCCCATTAACGAAAAATAATTTAAGAAACGAAGAAATTATGAAAATAGTGGCGTAGAGGGAGACTTACCAAAAGGAGATGAAACGAGACTTCCCACCATCCATAAGAGACATTCCTTCGTTAAGCTTCAGTCGCCATTATCAATTACCGCTGGATTTGGAAATTTCGACGGAATTGAGAGTCGAATCCGGAGACTTCGGCGAGATTGAGAGAGAGGGTTCGTGGGACTTATCACTCCTTATCAGTAACCCCCAGATCTAGAAATTTCGAAGGGGGGATCGATGAAGAAGCAACAAGGAATGAACGGGGGCGGCGTCGGGCTTCGCAGATCCGAGGAGGGAGGGAAGAGCTCCGGCGTCGGAATCGCTGCTGGTGGTGGCGGAGAGAGTGAGGAGAGCGAGAGAGCGAAAGACAAGGAAGGAGGGAGGCGCGGGAAGCTCAGACTGAGATTGGGGAAGTGAGAAGGAAGGTGACCATGGATGAACAGAGAAGACGGGGTTGCATTTCAGACCTAGCGGGAGAAGGAAGGATTGAAGGGCGGGGTTACTTCCCAGATCTGATGAAGAGGATGATGAACAACGGCTGGTTATAAGAGTATCAAATTAGGTTAAATTAAATTATGTGAAATTACAATATGATGTTTAAACTTCTTATATTCTTAAAAAAGTAGCACCCTATTTCTTACATAATTGTCTAAAACTTTTTTTCTCTCTCAAATAAACACCCTAGTTCTTGTGTATCACCCAAACTTTTCAATTTTTTTTTAAATGAGCACCCTAAGTCAACCCCATAAGACACAATTATTAGATTTTTAGTAATACGGAGTATATAACAAGAAGTTACACATTTTTTATTCAAAAAATATTGTTAGTATATATCATAAAGTCATAATAATGTTGTATATATATAAAATTGGTTGCTAGATATCATAATTAGACATGGATTGAAAAAAAGTTTGTTTTAAATTTATCCTATTGGTTAAAATTTGAAAATGTGAAATTTTTTCACAAGTTGAAATTTTATGTTTTTTTATGCTTGAATTTCTCACGTACGTAGTTTGATGTTTGATCAATTAGGTTCTTGTGATAAGTTTCATTATTGACCAATTGTATTTTATTTTTCTTGATCAACAATATTTATTTATCTAAATGAAACTCTGGCTTATATATACTTATGAAAGTTTGATCAAAGTCTTCAAATGATAGTTTTAAAAATACCTCACTATAATTATTTTGATTTTCTTTGAAATATTAAGTCAATTAATGTAAAATAAGATAGAGAAAAACTTTATGTATAATTTATAGCATTTGAACTCAAGACCTTACCTATAGATGAACTGTAATTGATAGGACTTGAACTCAAGACCTTACATGGAAAGATCCCATTTAAACATTGTGTGATTGAGCTATAGAAGTGTTTTTAATATTGTATGGAATAGAAATTAAAAACAATATAAAATATAAATCTTTAAATGAATGAGTATTAAATTGAAGGTGAACACAACTTCTTTTTTTTGTGTGTATATATTTAATTTGAAAAGCTTGGAATCAATTTATGAAATAAATAGTTGTGGTTCATGAAATAAATAGTATCGGTTCAAATTTTGAACCAATTTATTTTTAAAAAAGTAAATAAATAAAAATAAACATTGAAATAAAATAAAATAAAAAAGAATGAAAATATTACAGTGGTTAAATATCAGTTGTTCATGAACTAAATTATAGTGGTTCATGAAATAAATAAGAGTTAATTGAATTAAATATTAATTGAACTAAAAACTAAATATTCAGTTTTTATAGTTATATATATATATATATATATATATATATATATATATATATATATATATATATATAATTATAATGAGCAAAAGCGTCAATTGAATTAAATATTAATTGATTTTTAGGAAATAAAAAGCAGATTCTAGTTGAACTAAATAATTAATGGGATTTGAACATGAAAGACCTGTTGGTAGAATGGTAGCTAAAGCTGTTGAGCCGGACTTCTCGTGTTATTCACGGTTCGAATCTCCTTAGAGCAAAGGGGGGCATGTTTTTTTTTTTTTTAAATATAACACAAACGGGTGTGACAGACCGGGCGCGTGAATTTCCCTCACTTCCCTCCCAATAAAATTTTATTACCTCCTATTTTACTTTTATATTTCCCTCTTTTTCCTCCTATTTTATTTTTACATTTCACTCTCTTCCCTCCTATGAACATTCCCTCCCAATAAAATTTCATTCCCCCTTATTTTCATTATCTTCTATTTTATTCCATCCAAATAGAAGTTCCCTCCCTTCTATCCTATTTTACTTTTACATTTTCCTCGTATATTTCCCTCCCTTCCCTCTCATGGAATTTCATTTCCTCCCAATAAAATTTCATTCCCTCTTATTTTCATTCCCTCCTCTTTTATGAAATGAAAAATGACCAAGAATACCAGCTATATCCATGAACAGAAAATATTAAAATAATATGAACTTTAAAAATTACTAATTGATATACAAACTATGTCCAATTAAACCGATTTTGATACCATGGCTAAAATTCAGAAACGAAAAACAATTTAAACTCAAAATATAATTAACAAAAGTTTGGGAAAGTTTTGTAAAATTGATGGAAAAGTGGCTGTTCAGCATCATCTTCCTCCCCTCTACCGCTCTTCTCCCCCATCCTCCGGAGCCTCCTTCGCCGTCAAGCCCCGGCCTCGACAAGCGCTCTATCGCCGACGACTCCCTCGACACCGAGCCCGATCCCGATCTCCTCCTCCTCCTCTCCCCGCACCCCAACATTCTCCAGATCTACAACCTATAAGGCTCCGGTTCCCACCGCCGTCATTGTTAACGACCTCGGCAAGTCCTCCACTCTCTTCGACCGCCTATCCGCAGTCGCTCTCTTCTCCGAGGCCGACACCTGCGCACCGTCTTCTCGCAGCTCGTCTCCGCACTCGCTCACTGCCCTACTCTCTCCATGGATGCTACGAAAAACGCAAAATTTCCCAAACCACAAACCCGTCAAAAACACAAATTATATATCGAATTAAGGAAGGGCTTTTGCAGATTTTAGAATAGAAACTTCAAATTTGTCAATTTTCACAGCCAATTCAGACAAACACCATTCAAATTTCAGATTAAGGGTTCCTTACCATCCTTGCTCCAGTGGCCTCCATGGATGAAGACGACTAGTTTTAGTTTTACAATTTCTCCCAAACTTTTAGCTAATTACATTTTTAATCAAATAAATTTTATTTTTCACAAGAGAGAACATTATATTTTTAAGTTTTATAAGAGAGAACATTAAAATTATTTAAAATGACTAATTAATAATTATCTAATGTAATTTTTAATTTTTTTATTAAATAAGGAAATTATTTATTTAAATTATATTTTTAAAAAATATTTAAGTTGATGTGGACCCATAATTATATTTTTAAAAGATATTTTCGGATTTTATATCAAATATATATTTTTAGAATAAGTAAGAGGAGTAATAAGATACAATCCTAATCGTCCATTTCAATTCTTATCCGACGGCTGATACACTTGATCCATGTGCTATTTTATCACCCAATAAATGTATCTCGTGAATCGTGATACACTTTATTACTAAGCTATTAAATTTAATACATTAAATAAATACTTTAAAAAAAAGACAATAACATAATTTGGCATAGTGGATTGGTATTGGGAGGAAAGTGGTGGAGACCTGGGTTCGACCCCCTATGGGGGACACTTTGTCCTTTTTTATTTTTCATTTCCCCCTTGTTCCACCCGCCATTTCTCTTCTTGTACAAATATAATAAATATACGAGTATATATAGATTAAAATATAGATATTAGTTTATCAAAGTGAAATTCTTTTAATCTTATAAATTTTTAGAATTATATATATTTATATATATAAATATACGAGCGATGAAAAACCCGATAAGCCTAAATTGATTACACCATTCTTTTCCTCTTTTTTTTATTCAATTTGTATATTTAATTTTAAGAAATGATGTCTAATTCACCCCGAATGACACCGATTATGATTTGGAGAAATTTTGAACATGATTGAAATATGGGATGAATTCATCAATTAAACACAAAATTGATCACATTTTTCACATGGCAAGAATGATGAGATTCTTTTAATCTTATAAATTTTTAGAATTATATATATTTATATATTTATATATAAATTATAAAAAGACCTTATATTATCTAATAAATTCTTATAATACTACTACAAATGTATGTTTTGAGGAAATATCATATAGATAACTAATATTTGTTGGATAAAATCTTATATTAACTAATATATTATTATAAGAATATTATAAGTGTGTGTTTTGAAGAAAAACCATATAAGTAAAAAATAATTATTGAATACTATAAGAACAAGTTTTGAGAAAAAATCATATAGAAACTAATAAGTGTTGAATAAAACTTTATATTATCTACTAAATTTTTATAATAACACTATAAGAGCAAGTTTGGAGGGAAAATCATATAAGTAACTAATAAGTGTTGAATAAAACCTTATATTATCTAATCAATTTTACAATTTGGATTGATATAGGTAACACTAATAGAATTGGTTTTGATTTGATATATAAGTTCATGAAATTAGAGTTTATTCATTCATATATATTTTATGAATTTGAGTTATCATTTTTCTTTAAGTTTACTAATTTTGCATATGCGCAGGGTGCTGATTTAGAATAAAAAGGAAAAGTATGGACAATTATTAAAGGCTTAGGGTGCTGATTTTAACAAAAAAAAAGTATGGGTGATTGCATAGCAATCAAGAAAAAGAAGGCATGTTTTCCCGCAAAAAATTTCATCCAAATTTTAAAATTTGATTTTACCCGCCTAGCTCAATATTTCTACCAAATGTAAATTCAAAACTTAAATATAACCCACCCATTTTTATTTAATTATTTTTTTTTACAGAAAATTGAAACAGAGAGAGGGGCCAGACCACCACAACCACCAAGTGTGTCGCCGACCCTAGCCTTTCTCCGCCCTCTTCACCACCGCCATCTCCCTCGCCTTCGCCCGTTGCCGTCACCATCTCCGTCGCCTCCGCTCGTTGCCGCCATCATCTCCGTCGCCCTGGTCTTCCTCCGCCCGCTTCCGCCATGCACCATTTTCGTCGACCTCGTATGTAAAGGTGGTGTCTGGTGGTAGCGTCGATGGAGGCCGGTAATCAGTGGCGACGCAGGTGGTCCGATGGTGGCGACTCCATGAGCCACAACGGCAGGACACGATGGTGGTTACTGGTTCATGGTGGTGCGACGCGAGTGCTGCTGGTTGTTTCCAACAGCAGAGGCGGCGACAAGCGGCGGTCCATCCCTTCCCGACGAAGATTTCCCAAAATTAAGACTTTTTTTTTCCTGAGAGATTTTCGAAATTTCTTTGAATTGAGTGTTTTTGAGAGTGTTAGGAAGGTGTTGGGATCGATTTAGATCTCGGAGGTGTGCTTCAATGGAGGTGTGAGGTTGAGGACCGAAAAATCATGTATTCATAGGCGGGGTAAAATCGGGGTGAGTTGGCTTCAATCAATATGCAAATCCCGTTTGTAATCAATCACAAAGCCCTAACGATCTTCAATTTGATCTGATTCCTTCAACTTCGTCGGATTTGGGAAAACTTTCAAATTTGGGATGTTCACATTCGATCCGATTTTTATACGAATATCTCGAAATTCGTCTAACAAATCTCATTAGAAACTGATATGCGTTGATAGAGAAGACCCTGGAATGGTTTGTTTGAGATTTGGGGCGAGATTTGAGGAGCTGGATTTCACCTTGCTTTTACAGTGACTTCGAACGGATGGAGGTAGGGGAAGGGTTTAGGGTCTCGGTTCGACCTTTTTATTTTTATTTTCTGATGGTCTGGTTCACCTGAACCGGATGAAATAAAATAAAACCGGTTCCAAATAATTGTGTAAATTATACTATATCCGAAAATTTATGTAACATTATAACTTTTAAAATAATTGTGTAAATATTTGGAAAGTTATAATGTTTTATTAATTAATTATTTTTTGGTGAATAATTTTTAAAAAAAAATCCAACTCTGCCTTAAAATAATAAAACTTAAAAAACTAATTAATTTATTATAAGTGCACGTAAAAATAACATGAACTATCTCAAAAATAGTTATAAGCTAGTCTTTGTATATATTTAATTTGAAAAACTTTTCTAAGTTCAAAATAAAAGAACTTTATTAAAAAAAACATATTTACTTAAAACGATATACCAAAAAATAATTTGGGGTATTTCAATTTCATGTTAACACAACTCTGGTTAACGAGAGCTTGAACGAATTTTATTTCTCCGAATTCTTGATCATATGTTAACCAGACTCTGTTTAACGAGAGCTTGAAATAATTTTATTTGCTCGAATTTGTGATTTTTTTACGCTGACGCCTAGCCCGACAGTATGGATACATCTTCAATTAAACATAAAAATAAAATCAAGCTACTTCGACCAAATTAAAATTTTATTTCATTAAACATAAAAAAAAAAAAAAATTTTGTGAGGAAAAATATGTTCTCCATACCAATTATATATATAAAAAAATGGGTGAAAATTACATTCCACCTGTATGCCAGCTAATTTAGTGAAGCAAGTGTTTTTTGACCTTATATTATCGATTCATATATCCTGTTTGATTTTGATGGCATATTCCATATTGCATCCGTGCTTGCATGTATCCGATCCGGGTTAATGAGAGCTCGAACTAATTACATTCCAAAGTATAAAAAATAGGAGTTCGAACTAATTAAATTGTATAGTATAAACAAAGTATAAAAATATTTAATTACAAAGTATAAATTGTAAAATGTAAACAAAGTATAAAAAAAAATTGAGATCCAACTAATTTATCTACAAAGTACTTATATACTTCAAACTATAAATTATATGGAGTAAAGTAACACATAAATAATTTAATTACCACCATTTTTCGTATTTAGTAGAAGAAATAATGGTAGTTGTAGACTTGTAGTAATTAGGGGTAGTAATTATGACATACGGGTGCATGAAACCTCACAAAAAAGCAAACCTATTTATCCCCTATTAAAACATTTCTTTTTATTCTACTTTTTCCTTGGACATGGGAATACCCTTGGGTAAGCTTACCAGAGGGTAAGACAAACAATTTCCTTCATAAAAGGACTCGTTTTCTTCTCTCTTTGATATGTTGCCTTGGGTCAATATGTACTAGTAGCTTATGTATCAGTCTTTTGCTAGTACCTCATAAGAAGAGGTGTTATATTTTGGTAGAATATCACCTTTTGAACTTACAAAAATTGTACATACAAATGTGTCATCAATGAATAAAAGTAACCTACAAAATTGTCATTAATAAAAAGATGTCACCAATGACTTATAAACAAAAAATGTTATCAATAAAAATGTCACCAACAAACAATGTCATCACAAATGATTGGGATCAATAAAGTGTAATAACAAATGTCATCAATGAAGTGTAATCACAAACGTGTCATCAGTGAATAAAAGTAGAATCGATGAAAATATATCGATATACAATTGATTAAATTAAAAAAAATGACATCAAACGATTTGATTAAAAAAAGTGGCGTCAAATAATTACATTAGAAAAACGGCATCAAAACACTGCTTTGAAAAAGTTGCATCAAATTAAAGAAAAAATGTCATCAAAACCTTACCTTGAAAAAAATGGCATCACAAAAACATTACCTTGAAAAAATATGGCATCACGGTAAAAAAAATATCATCAAAAAATTAATATCCAAAAAGTGTCATCAGTAGTCAACAGTAAAAGAAATGACATCAATGGTCAATGTGGCATCACAATAAAGAAAAAAAATGTCATCAAGATTTGGAAAAAGTGGCATTAAAAAAGTGTCATCAAATGTAAAAAAAAATTGGCATCAAAACGGAAAAAATGGCATCATTGGTTTAAAAAATAAAAGGCAAAATTACAGAAAACCACCCTTTAAATATGGGTGTTTTCACTTAACCACCCCTTAAATTCAAAATTACATAAAACCACCCTTTAAATGGTATTTGTTTACAACTCACCACCCATTCAACTATTTTCGTTACTTTATCATTAAATATATTATATTCTAATATTTTTAAACTCAAATTCGATTGTAAATATATTCAAATTTTGAATTTAAGGGGTTGATCATATTTTAGGGATTATTTTATTTATTTTACAAAAATAAAATAAATATAGCCTAGAATTATTATCTTAATTTATGGTTGAAAATGTTTTAAACATTTATAAACATTTATATTTTAAATAAGAGTAATTTACATAATGTTTTAAACATTTTCAAACATAAATTAAGATAATAATTCTAGGCTTTATTGATTATTATTTTTAAAAATAAATGCAATGATCCCTAAAATATAATTGGGCCCTTAAATTCAAAATTTGAATATATTTACAATCAAATTTGAGTTTAAAAATATTAAAATATAATATATTTAATGATAAAGTAACGAAAATAGTTGAATGGGTGGTGAGTTGTAAACAAATACCATTTAAAGGGTGGTTTTATGTAATTTTGAATTTAATGGGTGGTTAAGTGAAAACAACCATATTTAAAGGGTGGTTTTCTGTAATTTTGCCAAAATAAAAAAAAAAATTAAAAAAAAAAATTAAAAAAAAAAATCTGTTGACTGGCGTTGACCGGTCAACGGTCAAACATGTTAACCGTTGACCTTAATAGTCAAATTGGGTAGGGTGCTAGGTTAGTTAATTAATTTTGTTTGGGTGCTATTTAGCTAATTAGATATTTATAATTTGTTAGTTGCCAAAATAACAAAAAAAAAGCGATAAATATATGAATATAAAGCTATTTTAGGGATATATACACACACACACACGTAGTAGGATTTATATATGATAAATAAATTGTCAAAACTACTATACCTTGATTGCAACTTCGCTATTGAAGGTTGCGACAAATAATGGATGTTCGGCTATTGATGATAATGGATGTTTGGTGTTTGGGGATACCTCTAATAACGGGGATACCTCGTAAATAACCATTATATATAGGAATATATAAGAACTACAATATTCTATCTTAAACACTTAATTAATTATCTATTCAACATAAAATCTTATGAGATATATATTACATATTTTATATACCATTATAGATAGGTTTTCTACCTAATTTAGATATAAGGTTGAATGTTAATGAACCAGATATTAGATAGATTGTTTATTTTAAAAAGATAAATTTATATAGATAATCCCGTTTAATCCAGAAAATTTCGCGGCAGCGAGGTCGCTCCAGCGGTCTCTGCTTTAGTATTGCGGTTGATTAATTTATTTTATTATATTAAAAATATTTATTATTTTTTTAGTAAATTATGATGGTTTAAACCGTTTATTTGAAATCCTTTTAATTATAAATGTTTTAAATGCTCTTAAATCAATATACAAACAAAGATGTAAATAATTATTGTTGATTATAATAAGATTTATAGCGAACTAATATATGAATAATTAGAGTTAAGAGAGACATTATCTATTTTTAGTAAGGAAAGAGATATACTATCTAAAGGTTAGGCATAATTTTCTTATGATTTAAATTGTAATCCGATTAAATGATTTAGTATAGTATGTTGGAGATTAATCTTTTCATGACATACATACATACATACATAAGATTTATTTATTCATTAAAAAAAATTCTTGCTTATAAGATATACTGAATAGGTCAAATTTCAATAATCAATAGTAAGAAAGATAGAACTTTTGCTTGGATAAATACATAAATTTCTTTAATTTGTAGATAAATATATATATATATATATATATATATATATATATATATATATATAAAGATACGTAATAAATCCAAAAAAATTCATACATGTGAGATAAATTTGAAAATTAATCTGAATATTTATATTAAAAATAATAGGTTTTGTAACCACTTAAGATATGATGTTGAATATTTATATTAAAAATTTAATTTAATTTTCAATTAAAATAGACACATATGATGACACGTGTATAAATAGATGATGAAATCGTCTGATGTGTCTTAAATAGATTGGATCATCATTAATTGACATGTCAAAGACCCGGGTCAGATCAATTAATTATATATTGAATTATAAATAGTTTTATACATCAATTAATAATATTAGTAGCTAAGTACCTTTCGCTCAATAAAAAAAAGTAGATACGTACCTAGCTATGTATATAAATCTTAATTGGTTAATTCAATAGTCATAGGAATAATGGGAATACATAAAACATTAAATTAATTTATATAATTGAATAGTGTTTATCTGTTTGTTAGTGATATATAAAACAAATCTAACCTTTTTCATATAAATTAATCTAATCTATATTTTTTTCTAGATAAAATATCTATAAAACAATTAAGTAAAATGATAAGATTTGTAAGATATGATGTTGAATATTTATAATAAAAATTCATTTAATCATTAATTAAAATAGACGCATAGGATGACACGTGTATAAATAGATGAGGTTATCGTCTAACGTGTCTTAGATTTATTGGATCATCATTAATTGACGTGGCCAAAACCCGTCCCATATCGCACCAGAAAATGACACGTAAGCGAATTGCACCAGAGGCCGCCACATAGGATTTCCACGCCTCTGTTTTAGTATTATATATATATAATATTGATTGATTGATATTGATATTGATATTGATTGAATTGATTGATATTGATATTGATTGATTGATATTGATATTGATATAGATAGATATATAGATATAAATATAGATATAGATATAGATGTGAACCTATTATTTTAACAATTTTTAATTTTTGGAAAATGTGTGGGAGAGATTTGGGATGTTTTTGGAGGCAATCCCTAATATTTTTATTGGGCTTTCCTCCTACAGATCTCTTGTCAGCCCAGCCTGGCCCGTTGGCCGTGTTTAAGCTCGGCACTCTCCGACGCTCACAACTCTCACCATTCGCCGTCGGCCATACCACAAAAGGCGAATCGAACTCAAGATTTGAAAGGAAGAAAGAAATACGATGGCCCCGGCCCCTCCCCTCCGCTCTCTCCACCTTCTCTCCACCGTCACCAACGCCAGCGCCGACTCCGACTCTGACATTGACCCTCCCGTCGGCGATGATTCAGAACCTTCTCCTTCTTCATCCCTCCCATCTCCGCCGCCGAAGCAGGCTTTCGCGCCGCCGTCAAGGCCTATGCCAGTTCGTGAGGACTGCTGGTCAGAGGAGGCGACTGCCACGCTGATCGGAGCGTGGGGCGACCGCTACGTCGAGTTGAACAAGGGGAATCTCCGCCAGAAGCACTGGCAGGAGGTTGCCGACGCCGTCAACGCCGTCCACGGCCACACGAAGAAGACTCGGAGGACCGATATCCAGTGCAAAAACCGAATCGACACCATCAAGAAGAAGTACAAGGTCGAGAAGGCGAAAACCGTCCGGTCCAGAGGCGCTTACGTCAGCCCCTGGCCTTTCTTCTCCCGTCTCGATTTCCTCATCGGCGATTCAACCGCCAACAAACTGTCCATCTCCACGCCTCCGCCGGCGCCGGCCGCCTCCGCTGATCTTCTCCGCAGGAAATCGACCGCGCGATCTCCGTCTCGTGCGCCACCAAGGCGGGTTCCGGTCGGGCCTAGGTCGTTAAAATCGAAGCGGCCGGCGGCAGTGGACGACTCGTTTTCCAGGAGGAATTTTACGGCTGCGTCGGAGTCGGAGGGCGAGGATGGGAGAGAGGGACCAGAAACATCGAGGTCAACCGGGGGTGGGAGCAGGAGGCGAGGTTGGAAGAGTGGGAGTGGCGGTGGGGACGACAATTGTAGGCTGCTGGCGGATGCGGTAATGAAGTTTGGAGAGATATACGAGAGAGTTGAAGGGAGGAAGCAGGAGCAGATGGTAGAACTGGAGAAGCACAGGATGGAGTTCACCAAGGAGTTGGAGTTTCAGAGGATGAAGCTTTTCATGGATATGCAACTCCAGCTTGCTAAGATCAAGAGGATCAAACCTTCTAATGATGCTGATGTTGATGCTGGTGAGTTCACTTTTCCTTGATCATTCATCTCTTTTCTGCATTTTGATCTTAATGATGAGCCCTTTCCTTATCAGCTATTTCAGTTCCTCTTTGATTGGGTTGATCTTTTAACTTACTTATTTGTTACATCTCAAGTCAAATTTCCTAATTGATTTGATCATGTTTTGCTAACATGTTTTCAATCGTGGTTCAGTAGGCTGTAATTGGTTTTTACCTAGTGCATGCAACTCTATTTGTTCAATATGCAATTGTAGATTGTTTATTCTTTGCTGTGTCATTGCCTCTGTTGCTACAACTAAGAATGATAGAACATGAATCTTTTAAAATGTGTTGTGCTGATGGCTAAGGGCCTGTCTCTCCTTTGGCTTTAGTTTAGCTTTCCTGACGGCCTTTTCCTTGCATTTAAGTAAAAGTATGGGGTTCTTGGTAAGGTTTTTGATTCATACTCCTGATCTAACTTCCATTAATGAATAATGCACCAAATAGCTTCCTTAGAAAATTCACCACTTCAATCTCGTTTACTGATTGAGTGACTCTCATTTTCGGGGTTGTCCGTTGAAATTAACTCTGCTGCATAGAGCTGCACTTCTAGTTGATGGAATAGAGGTCAGGTCGATGAGTTGTGAATTCTGTGGATGAAGTCAACTGGTATTAAATTGGTGCTGATATCAGACTCGGATATCGATTCAGAGTATGAGATTCCACTTTCTGGAAAAACATATTTCTACACTCTAACCTGGGCTTAGGGTTCCACGAATTCATTTTTAGGACATACTGAATAGTCTGTTGCATTTCAAGGTCTGAAACACCCAACCCACTCTTGCATTTTTAGGACATACTGAATAGTCTCTTGCATGGTCAAAGTATTGGATGTGAGTCATTGACAAGAAGAAGAATGAAAAAAAAAAAATTGGATGAGAGTGATGGAATAGAAGGAACGAACCCACCCCACTCTTGCATGCCCTTATACGCAAACCAGATAAATACAAATGTCATGTTGAATGAATTTTCACTTAGTGTAAAACACCCATTCTAACCATTTAAGAATCAAGGTGTGTTCATATGGAGTGAACCATTCAACCCGTTTGAATGACTGAAAACATCTTACAATGAGATATTTTCAGTTCTTTGAGACTTTTATTGACACTATTGACAAGCACGAGTGTATATCCATTCATGAGTCATTCCCAACCAAGTCATTAGCTTCTTTGGAGCAACCACACTTCTCACTAGTCACTCATACTATATAGGTAGATTATTATATATTTATATCCTACTCCTGTAAAACTTACTTCTTCAAATATGTGTTAAGAAGAAAACAATCAATCTCATTTTCCCCCCCTCCCCGGATCCAAGCACTAACTCAAAATAGTTTCAGCTTTTAGTACTTGAAAGTTGCAACCATACAAATCTCTTTTGGTACCCCTACCCGCATCCCATGCCTTATATACAAGTGTAGGGTAATCTTTTGGTGATTTAAAATGGTATCTAGGACATTAAATACTAACACCGCTTCATCAAACATCTAGGAGAAGAATAACTGCTCCACACTTCTCGTGTATTAACAAGCACAATCTTTGTGCGATTCGTAGTGCAGTGAATGTCATAAATTATGTCAAATTCACATTTTGGCCTTCTGTTTCCTGAAACTTTGAAGAATCAATCTGAATGCTGTTATATATTATTAACACAAACATGTATTCTACATTAGCACTGCATAAATGCACCTGATTACACCAAAATCATTTAACATTGAACACTTGATTCACGTTGAAAATGTATTTCTTGAACCACAACTGTTAACTTTTTCTGTTTCCAATGAAATGTTGATCTAAAATTTATTTCACTCTTTGTACTTAAGAAAACCATTGTGAACAACTTCTCCCCGATTCATGTTTGCCATATGGCCACTTCAGAAGATTTGTAGTATGTTGGAAGAATAGCCTTCACTTTTTTCGTTACTTTTTTTGGCCATATGATTATAAAGGAGATACCCTAACTCCTAAATTTGTTTCCTACATATATCAATTATTTCATGGTGGTTAATTTGCGGCCTGATTTGGTATACTAAAAGAACTCATCTTCATTCTAACTATCTCATTGCTTGACGCTTGTAACAGACAGCTTCTAGCTGCCAAGGCTGGCATGTGGAAGAACTCTCCAATCAAACTGCCTCTCATTTTCTCGCCGCACTGTAAGTTGTTCCCAGTGTCTTAAAACTAGGACTCTTTTTGTGCCCTCTTGACACTGAAATCATAGGCGACTTTTAGTCTTTGAGTAACCTTTATGTTTGCATTTGCGAGTAGCGCAACTAAACCTTTCTTTGCACAGTAAGCAGAGAGGCTATCTTTTGTTATTAGGAAGATCGATCCAATGCGAGGTTGATCGGCCAAATCCAAGTGGTCACTTTTTGTTATTTAGATGCTGAGATATTAATGTTAGTTCTTGTATATATCAAATGCCAAGATTGATTATTATTGCTTCATTTGTTATTTGTTATGTGGTAAAAGCACTACAAATCATATTGCAGCCTTGCAGACATGCTATTGGTATCATATTTGGCCGTTGAAAGATGGCATTGGCAGCGCATTTGAAAATGAAGCAACATATTTCGCGTGGTAGCCTTGAAATTTATTCTTTTTCGTATGGTGTTCAAACTTTTCAAAAGACAAAAAATTCACAGGTAACCATGAGGTTTCGATCAATTTCTTGTGATTATCAAACCTATTAAAAATCATATAGAAATTATATAAAATAACAAATATATTATAATTCGCTCATATAATCACTCAATTTTGTTGTTTAACTTAAAAAAAATCATCAACATCCCTTTTTATATTTAAAGAGACTATTTACATCAAGAATGAGTAATTATAAAAAAAATCACCTAAAATTAGAAAAAATTAAGTACTTAAAGAATGAGTAAATTATTTAAAATATGTACTTAATTTATTTTCAAATCCATATATTAAGTATATATTTTACATTACCATTCATTCATATTTGTTCTAAAATATCCTAAAATATTTTAGTTAAAATAAACTTTGTATTATATATCTATTATGTAATATTTGAAAATATTAGAAAGGTTATTCATATTTTTGTTTTGTATAATTTACTCATACATCTGCAACTAATATGTAACACTATAAAACATTTAAATATTTGTATTTAACTTTTAAAAATAAAAAACCAAAATTGGATGGTTGTGCGAAAAACATATTTTTTTTACGATTATCTTGTAAATTCTAAAAGATTTTTAATCAATTTGGTTAACATATGAAATTTGTCCAAGCCGAGTCCTGTTTGTTCATATTTATCTCGTTTAGAAACGAGTTGAGCTCAAGTCGAGCCTAAATTTGGACTCGAGGTTAAAAATGTGCTAATATTCGGCTTGTTTAGGAAAAGCTCATTTGGAGCATTAAGCAACTTTATTTACTCCAAACATAGTATATTAAAGGAAATCTTAGAAATTTCATAAAATTCGAGCTTAAATCGAGTGAACTGAGCTTAAAAACATGTTTATATTCGGTTTTGAATGTTCGATAATGTATAACAAAGTAATATAAAAATACTCTAGAAGGGGGGTTGAATAGAGTATGCCGATTTTTCGCAGATAATCTCAAGACTTTTGAAGCTCTTGCAAAACCCTTTGAGATTAGACGTAATTCTTTCTTCTGGCAAACCTGAAACACAACAGAGTTATACAATTCGAAACAAGTGCGGAAATATGGTAAAACAGCAAGTAAATGACGCAACAAATTGTTAACGAGGTTCGACATGAACTTGGCCTACGTCCCCACATAGGGTTCTTCCACAACCCTAGGATTCAACCGGATTTTATTGATTCACAAGACTTAGGATCATAATAGCTCACCGAGAAACCTCTCTCCTATACAATTGCAATCTAGTCAACTCACGTTCCCTCGGAGTCCTAGACCAATCTAGAAGAGCCCCACCTCTCTCAGCTATCTAGTACAATCCTCTTACACTTCGTGAATCAATCGCCTAGTGTCCACCTCATGAGTTACAAACTCTCGAGTATAACACTCTCTCGAAATATATCCTATAAGCTCACTGAGTAACTCTCAAATGCTTTGAAACAAAATATAAGACTCTTAAGAACAAGCAGAGAGAACACGCTGAAGAGAGATCGTAAACTGAGGGCTGAGTGTGCAATGTAGAGCGTTGATATTCATAAGTGTCCGTCAATCCTCTCTCTCTTCTTCATCTCCTTTTATACTTGATCAAATCGGTGCCAATTGAAGGAAGAATCTTCACCCAACGGCTAGAACAGATCATGGAAATCTTCACAATCTTCTATTCTGGGAAACTCTGAAGCCATAATCTCCGATTTGATTCTTCACGTGATTCAGCTCAAGGAAGGAGATCTTTTTCGAAATTCATGCTGCATGGTTAGCATATAAATAATATCTGGAAATATATATTAATAACATATAATAATATTCGGACATAATATGCACATAATACAGGTTTTGTGTTTCATCAACACAGCTGTAGCTTCAAGACCTTTGACACAGACTGTGTATCAAAACCTTTGAAACCATTTCCGATTTTCATCAAGGGAGTGGAGTTATCAGGTTTGTTTAAAAATGAACGAGCTTGAGCCAAACTTTTATCGAATCGAGTTTGAGCCGGTGTTCTAAAAAGCGCTAGGTGGATCCTAGGCGGTAAGGGGCCGCCTAGTGCCTAGGCGGTCAAGGCAGACGCATAGACGTGCCTAAACGCCCGCCTAGCTATAGGCGGGAGCGCCTAGGCGGGATTTTTAGAACAGTGAGCCGAGCTCGAGCTATTTGGCTCATATAATAGCCCTAGTGGTTACCATGTGAAATTCTTGAAAAGTTTTTGCACCATGCTAAAAAAAATTCAAACCTCGTGACAACCAGACGAATTTTTCGTTTAATTTCCAACTTTACAAAACTTTATTAAATGAAAAATTAATTTTTATTGTTCTTTTTTTTTTCTTTTAAAAGAAGTATGGGTTTAATAGGGAGGTGGGTAACTTCTGGAAGAAAGTGGTTTTACCTAAACATCCTTAGGTTGTAACTCGTAACTCCATGCACGCCTTTGTACCTTTACTCCTATAATTAATTCATTTTTTTCTGCCACATCAGCATGAGTCCACCCTTTTAAATTTTTTTAATATAAAAATCAATTTCACACACTATCTGCACTCCACTCACACGCTCTACATTGACTTTTTCATCATTTAATACTTGTCTTATTATCCAATATTATATAACTAATTATTTAATATTTTCGTCTTATAAAATAATTTTAGAGTAGAACAATATTATTACTCTAATATAATTTAAATAATAAATTTTATAAAAGTTATTGAAATTATTAAAATAAGATCCTAAAAAAACCCAAATGAATATCAATTTGCAATAATTCGAATACATGATCTAAAATGATAAACAACAAAAGAAAACACGTTACTTCAAAGAAAAGATTCACGCTAACACATGGAATCAAGTTTCATGTATTGAAGGCCGAAATTTTTGCTATATATATGCTCAATTAAGTCGAACTTTAGTCAATGATGCGAAGCTGAATCTCGAACTCGGGCCATATTTGATAAGAATGTAGTCATATCGATGGGTATTCTTGAAGCGAGTGGCTCAGGCTTTTCCAAATGGTTGAAATCAGAAATGTGTAGCTGGTGCTTATCACATTCATCTTCCACAATCATATTACTCAATATAATACAAGCTACCATATTTTTTTCGAAAAAATTGAAGTCCCAAACAAGTGTTGGTTGATGAATAATAACAAAACATTGTTGTAGTACACCAAATACATGCTCAACATCTTTACGAGTCGACTCTTGGACTTGGAAAAACAACATGTCCGTTGCCCAAAATGGAAGTCGAATCAATGGGATGAATGCTCGCCATGAAGGATAAATTACATCCGCGAGGTAGAACGTCATGTCATACTCATATCCATTTACTACAAAATTTGCCTTTGGAGCTCTTCTGTGCAGTACTTCATCAAATATAAGAGATGTATCAAGAACATTTATATTATTACACGTACCTGGAGTCCATAAATATGTGTGCTAAATCCATAAATCGTATGATGGCATTGCTTTTAACACAATGGTTGGGGGCTTATCACCATAGACGTATTGACCCTTCCATGCCGTTGGACAATTCCTCCAAGTCCAATGCATGTAATCAATACTCCCGATCATTCTAGGCCAACCGCATTGCTCCCCCTCATGGAATAGGCATTGCATGTCCGTGTTGTTGGGATGTCTTAGGTACTCATCTCCAAACAAGGAGATGATTCCATCAACAAAGCCTGGCAAGTGCATGCAAATGTGTTGTTGTTGCACCAATACAAACGTAGCCATCGATCATATCGGCTGCAATTCCATACACAAGCATATGCATGGCAGCAGTAATGCATTTTGCAATGGGGATAGGCCTAGGTGCCCCACGACATCCCGACATTGCTGAAAGTATGGATATGCACCAATTAGTGCATTAAAAATACGCAAGAACACATGTTGCCTCATGCGAAATGACACCTAAACATCACCCTTTTATAAGTCGACAAAATATTCTTGGATTCACTAGTGTACGGGGGTTAGATCCTGGAGTTGGGGGGGGGGGGGGGGGGGGGTGGATTCGGGCATGTATGATCCTGATGCGTTAATCTTTGTTCTCTTTGAGACACCTTCTTCGTGGTGTTGCTCTAAGATTTACCACTTTTAATTTGCTCATTTTTAGAAAATGCCACGCATGTTCATTCTTGAACGATGCGTGCGTCCCTTGGTCTACATTGTACAAGAATCGAGCATTGTTCATAACATTATTAGCAGACTACTCATTGCCCTGGCCCACGACGCCTGGTTGAAACAACTAACGAATTTGCTAACATCATGGCTAACCCAATCGAAGCGTGCTCTACATCTTTCTGAATTGCGTGGAGCCATCCCTCCCCTTCTATTGTTGTAATATGTTTTTATTCTTGACTAAAATCAGATTTCCGATTTATTGTTTCCCTTCGTAGCATCCTTGTGTTCAAACATGCACTCAACAACTCATCTTCCTTCTCACTTCATTGCTTCTCTCCATATACCTCCCTGAGCAGATTGCTCATCCACTTCAACTACTTGGACATTGTCTTGTGTGCTATAAGCTGGGATGCTGTCTTGTGTGCGCTACATAATATTGGGGATTCAGATGAATTTGGAATAGGATGGACATTTAAAGAGGGATAATACTATATGTGATGTATCGTGCTGAGATAATATGAATGTGAAAGATTAAGAGGGTGGTGGATTCAAGCTAGGATGGTTTGAGTTTATATTAGGACTGTTCATAATTTGGTTCGAACCGATTTTTTCGGCCACGGTGGGTCACTGACCCATGGCGACCTGACGGGTCCGGGTTGTCCCGTGAGGCCGTGACTAATGTCCATGCATGTTTGGGTGTACAACACATGTTTTTTTAAATTTCTTTAAAATTTTAGACTGCACGCATGTAGGACACATGTCCGAGCATGGAGGTTTGGATATATGCACACACATCTAAACCCTAAACGCTAAACCCTATACCTCACATGCATCTAGGATGCATGTATGAGTATTGAGTCGAAACACAACGCAAACTATAGATGTGTGAGAAATAAAAAAAAACCATCTAAAACACATCCATATAAAAGACTTTCAATGTATACATTTTAGATGTTCATCAACAAACGAAGATGATTGTATAAGTCTAAGCTCAAGGTCTACCACTAAGTTCACAATTCATCTGAAACTTCTCAATGCGGGTGCATCTATTCCGTTGATGTTGTGGTCATGATAGTCTCTCCAATGAGCGGTGATGGAGGCATGAGAAATGGGGTTTTTCATAGTCACTTACGAGACAAATTATGGTAAGATGACTTATGATCATAACCGAACAAGTGATATTGAAATGGAAGCCATGCTTACTCGGACAAAATGGGCACACCGTTCTCGTAAGCAAATCACGATGATCGTTCCGGGATTGGCGGTGGGGGTTGCACAACTAGCAAGAACTTGTGTTGTGAGTTAGAGGAACGTCACGGGTGGGTTATATTTCAAAGATATTAGGGTACGCACATTGATACGCCATCACAAATATATGTCCATCCTCTAGCAAATCCATCCAACACCGCTCGAGTGCATCAATATTCTGGTCTCTCCAATTGAAATGCATCTTAAACAATACGAGTTTTCTATGATGAGCAAAATTAAGAAACTGAACTTTTCAGCCCTTTCTCCTACCCATGTTCTCTCCATTCAACCGATTCTCCATGTCTCCCAATACAAATTCCATATCTTTCAATTGGTTTTTCTTTTTCCTGCACGTTGTATTTTCTTCTTCCTTACCATTGTTATTTCCATTGGTAGCTGGTGGTGACAATCGATGGATGGAGGTGTGGTGCAATTGGGTGGCGGCTAATGTTCCAAAAAGCGTTTGGCGGATGCTCGAGGGAGAGGTGGGATCAAGGGTCTAGGCAGAATCGGCGGGGTCTAGGCGGACTTTTTATTTTAAAATGTATTTTTACGTGTCAGCCATGTCAAAAACCTAATAAAGGCTATATAAATTAATAAGTCCATATTGTTCAACCTTTTCCAAAGCCAAATAGCATAAATCATAATGCTTCCTGTTCAACCGACACAAAATCAATAACATAAAACATAATCAAGGTCTAAAACAACCTAGAAGTTATATAATAAAACTTAAAATTTAAAATATAATCATGGTGGAACATTAATCTTCTAGACTTCCCTATCTTCATTTGGGTTAAAACATTTGAATTTGTTTTTTTTTTAACTAAACTGCTCAAACCGCCTAGATCCGCCCAAAACCGCCTAGACCCACCCAAAAACCCGCCAAACTTGCTCTCCGTCCAGCCAAGCCCGCTAAGCTCTTTGACTCAAAGGTCATCGACCTCCCAACGCCTAGGCGGGGACTAGACGACTACCCAGACCTTTTTTGGAACAATGGTGGCGACTAGAGGAGGGCGAGTGGCGAGAGGTAACTTAATCGGCAACCGCTGGAGGCGACAATTGACGGCTGGAAGCGTGGCACAATGGGTGGCAGGTAGACGAGGGCGAGTCCGGGGGAGGCCATTTAGTCTGCGACGACGAAATCGATGGTTGGAGGCAACGATCGATGACGGGATGCTTGACATAGAGGTGTAAAACGCCTTCTTTGCACAGTTAATTAGTTGATTTGAGTATATAATTTCCTTCTTAAATGTTGAATTTGTTTCCTCCTTCCATGGAAGTTGTGAAGAAGAGTCGTCGAAGGTGGTGGCAATCCGACAATTAAGGAGGCGACGCGACGTGAGAGTGGTGGAGGATCAACAATTGGGTGCCAGGTCCATGCTTTCTTTATGGGTCCGCATCTAATTTCCAAGATGGTGTATTGAGGAATGTTCAGTCATATACTCTTAATGGTCCCACAACCCAAATATATATTGGTGATCTTATTGAGAAGGACTTGATGGATTAACCAAAAACACTAGAGGTTGAGCGTAATGCTCTTAATGCATGCTTCCATAGCCCTCTAAGAGTTCTCTATGCGTGGTAGACTAGATGGAACCATCTACGAGAGTAAGGGTTGTTCTCATTCTATGGAAAACTTGGGTGGTCTTTAGCACTCAAGGTCAGAGATGACCTCCAACGTGTGCAGGTATTATCACGAAATCACTAAAGAACATGGAAGAGGTATGTGCTACGAAATCAGTTCTTGAATCAGAAAGTTCAAAACTTGTTCACTTATTTGAGTTAATGATTATCCAGTGTCACTATGTGCTGGTTCCATAGTAAGTTACCAACATTTAATTAGTACTTTTTCTTTAACATGCTTAGAACTTTGTTTTTCAAGTTGGTTTTCGAAAAACTCCAATTCTTCACATTTGTGGGGGACTGTTGGAGGAAAATGGTTGAAATTTAATGAGTTTATGGAAGGGGAAAGGTTTCTCTGTCCCACATTGATTTCTAGGGATTTCAGAGGTTTATTTATAATGTACTTGTTCCACATCTATGATTGAGAGATGAAATAGGAGACTCACATGAGCACATCACCACCGCCGCCCCCATTCGTCGATCAGTGGCTTGTACACATTGTGATGGGATGGTTTCATCCTTATTTTCCCCCTTATTGATCTTCGATTCACAACCGTACGTCCATCATTATGAGCATTCTTTGGTGATTCCAAACCCTTATTTCAAAGTGATGGGATGGTTTCATCCTTATTTCCCCCCTTATTGATCTTTGATTCACAACTGTATGTCCATCATTATGAGCCTTCTTTCGTGATTCCAAACCCTTATTTCAAGTGCATGTTTTGGGGTGTCCATCATCATGATCATTCTTTGATGAAATTGTTTTGGGGAAGTGCTATTTAACTTTGGTGGGTTCGGATACATACCACACGCCGCCACTGCTTTGAGTTTTCCAAAGATTTTTCGACAGGTTTTCCCACGTACGTCTTCAATTGTAACAACAATCCTTGCCTAGTAAGTTGTTTAATTGGGTTTGTAAAAGAGCTCACTTGTTTAATTCAGATGAAAACCTTCTTACAATGATTATTACATAGTAGAAGCAACATATATATCTCTCTTGTCGAATATCGATCGAAATACAAAAGGTACATATGGAATTTTCTTATACGTCCAAAATTGAAATGCAATATATTGGTTGAAAAAAACAAAAAACACCCGAGGTTTAAAAGACATAGCCTTTACATACCGGCTGGCTACACTTGAGGATATATATTGTTCTTCGTCCTTGGCTTTCAGTTCAGTTCTCACGTACACCGGCCAGTACGTACTTTTTGTTGATCCAACACTTGCGCATATTCCTGTTAAGCTCGTACATCAGTAAGGCACTTTTTGTTGATATCTGGTCCCCAAAACAAGTACCATATAATTACTAGCTAGGCGAAGCAATTAATTAAGGCCATTATAATTAATGACACACAGCACACTTAGGTAGCTATTTAGGTTAATATGATCGTGATTAGACCTGTCAAAACGTGACCCAACCCGTAAAACGTAGGTTTTGGCGCAAGTATTTGAACTCGAAATCCGAACCCGTTCAACCCGCAAATTTCTGGGTCAAGTTGGGTCAACCGTTGGGTCAAGCTCTAAGATAATAAAAACATAAATAAATTATAATTTAACCTAATATTGAAATTTATTACTAATAATAATTAGGATTGAATATTATCCTTTTTATCATCAATTTTACTTTATAATTTAACATTATAAATTATTATGTATATAAAAATACATATTAATATTGCAACAACATTAATTACTTCTTTTCATTAATATAACTATTATTAGGGTAATATAACAATTTTATGTTTAGGAACTATGTAAATAGTCATTAAAAATACTCCATCTTTTTACTTTTAAATATCATTTACTATTCATGTATGGTTTAAGGATGATAAAAAATTATATAAAATATATATCAATTTATATATATAATGTCATACTTTAAACTAAAAAGAATGAAATTATAACAAATAGTAAAAAAATTGATATTTTACATATTTTTAGCATCTTTAAATAACATATATGAATAGTAAATGACATTTAAAAAATTATAGATGGGTAACGCTTTTGACCCGTTGGATTGACCGGAACCCGTTAAATATGGGTCTGGGTTGAGCATTTCATGACCCGTACGTAACCCGAAATGACCCGACCTGTAATGAACCCAAACCCGAGACGACCCGACCCGCCCGACCTGTTTGACAGGTCTAATCGTGATCACTCATGTACGGGTTAATGCTGATCAATTTGGCACCAACCCCGTACGTATAAGCTTCAATAGCTATATAGAATCTCTGTATCGTTCCAATTTTATCAGATATTTGCGAAGAGAAGTATATATCTATATATATAAAATCTCTTTGTTTGCAAATTAAGACCCAATTTAATTTGTTTGAGGAAACATTAAATGATATTCCTCTGGCGAGTCCTGAGAAATATTCTGAGTAGCCATGTTTAAGGTCGATGATCATATCATATCGCAAATCTCAATTAAGCTATTGTGGAGGGTTCAATAATTCCTAATAAACATTTCATTTTATCACCCTACGTACACGTAAGGTGTACACATATATATGCAACTAGCTAACTGATATTGTACGTCAATATATCCTCAATCCTAGTAAAGATTTCTCATCTAAAAGGATGATGGAAGATGACTTAAGATGTTTTTTAGATGCTTGAACATGGACTATCATTTTTTTTTTATCAGGAGGAAAGAAGTTCTTCAGATACATCTAAAGAATATAAGAGATCGGACAAACAAATAACAAAAGCGAAAGACAAAATAAAAAATGACAAAGGAAACAGAGATGGACTATCCAACTATCCATTAAGCTCAATAGCTCATCATATTTAATCGCTTTCTTTTTTTTTTAAAAAAAAGAAAAGAAAAGAAAAGAAGCCAATTGCTAGATTAATTTGAAATGTGTAAACTGTAAACACATTTAATTAGGGTTCCGTCAACATTAAAAAAGTAATAATCACCCAGATCTAGGGTTTCCTCAATTAACGGAGATTAATTATATGTAACCACATCAAGTGGCTCAAAAGGCCAAATAATTAGTTGTACTATATTTTTCTCATTAAAATAAAATATATTCCCCTTAAAGCTCCATAGAAATCTACCCTAGCTATAGCTAGTATGTTCATCAATTAGCAATCCAATTATTTCACCCTCAAACTATATAAAATATTAACTTTGTTGATATATCTTTTTGATAATTTCATACTAATTAATTACTATCGAGTTTGAATTTAGAAAAACAAATGTAAAATAATTTAATATTTTATATAGTTTTTATCATTATAAAAACGCAAATAAATAGTAAATGACATGTTTTAATTAACAAAGAAAGTACAGGATGATATAAGGATTCAGTCAGCAAGGATTTGAAAACATATACATGTATAAATCACCAAGATATCATCATCATTGCACGAGCTATTATAAATAGGGTTGTTATATGAGTTGATTAGCCAATCGACTCAAGTTTAGCTCAATAAAAGCTTTATATATGAGTTCATTCATTTACTAAACGAGTTGATAATAAACATATCTTTAAGCTCGAATCAAAACTCGGTTAAGTTTGATTGAAGCAGGAATTTGTTTTGTAGAATTTATAAAATTTCTTTTAAATTATTATGTCATGACTAATTATATTCTCACCTTAACCAATTTAAGATAATAGTTTTTCCAAATTTTTTTTTCCAGATATATAGATATATTTCAAAAAGATTTTACCTAATTTTGTAAGATTTAAATAATAATTATATAAAAAAGAAATTATTGCATGCACTTAATGAATACACAGTGTATAGTATTGTAGTCTACTAAAATTGAATTCTATCCATATTTTTAAAAAAAATATCTATTCTATGCATAAAGTTAAAATAATAAGTTGTCTAAGGTTTATATTATATATATCTATATACATATACTAAAATCGATGCATATAACGTCCTGTGCGACACATTATGGTTGGTTCTAGGAAAAAAAATATTAAATAATATGTTGTCGTAATTTATAGAAATTTATCATAAAACACAATCTATATATATTAGCTACTAGATAAAAATATACATCAAAATTATTTCATAACCATACTTTCCAATAAAAATTCATAGATAGTAAATATTTGATAGGTGTTATTTTATTTATATATAGATTATTTTTTGGTTGAAACAATTATGCCATATTTATTTTTATTTATATCTATATTATTTTTTGGTAGAATGAATTATTTATATCTAGATTAATTTTAATTTTATATTCAGAATACCTTGATCGTTATTTTCTTAATTATCACATCGTAATTCATATTTATTTATTTTGTCATATTAAAATATTAAATCATTTCCCTAATAAATTAAATAATAAATTATAATTTTGTATTCTCATGACGATTTATTTGTAAAGAAGTTATTTGGATTTAGTATTTTAATATATTATGAGATTTATTTATATTTAGCCTTTGGTTTATTTTAGAATTGTAGATCTAGATTAGTAGAATGTATATTAATATAAAATTTATGTCATTTAATTCTATACTCCCCCCGTTCCAAAATACATGGATTTTTAGTTTTCGGCACGCTTTTTAAGGAGCGGAAAACTCTATGAAATATTATTTTTTTAATCAAAATTTTTATATTATTTGATACTTATCGCTCCTTAAAAAACGTGTCAAAAAGGAAAAACTCATGTATTTTGGAACGGAGGTAGTATTAATTATGAAAGTATTTGAATTTTTTTTTTGAGAAATTGAAAAAAATATTTATTAGCTTCTTAAATTGGTACTAATATAAAATTAATTTTTAAATTGGAAAAAAAAATCAGATCGAGCTAATTAATTAACTCTGGATAAGCTAGGTCAGTCTACCCATCGAATTTTTACGTAATAAAAAAAAATTACCTCTGGAATATTTTGGATCAAGTGTTTAAGCAAAACCCATTGAACCGGCCGAAGAAGAAGAAGTACTAGAAGAAGAGTGATCGTCACCCCCCTTCCATGGCGTAGCAGCCGGAGGTGACTTCTTCTTCTTCTTATACGGAATCCCCCTTGCTCTGGCCTGGCACTCCCTCACCTCCCTGAGATAAACCCTAATTGCACTTCCGGCAAACGGGTTACTTTCCGGCGGCCCTCCGTTCTCCTCGTAAGCCGCCCGGAGGCGGCCAATTAGGGCGTCCAGGCTGCCCCACGCCTGACGGAGTGGGCAGCCGCACGGAGCGGGTGGCTCCGGCTGCCCGTAGAACAAGCAGCTCTGGAGGTGCACCTTGGTCTTCCCGAACTGGTCGAGGTACCGGAGAAATTCAAGCACGTGACTGCACGTGCAGTGGGACAGCGGCACCGGCGGCCTCTGGTTCTTCAGGTAGTGGCCGAAGGTGTTCCAGTCGCGGCGTTTCTGGGACTCGTAACGGCTGACTGGTGGCGCTGGATGGAGGTAGATGGGGACCCTGCCGGAGATTGGAGAGTTCTCCGGCGAGACCCCGTGCTGGTTGTGGTGGATGATGTAGTTTCCTGCTCCTCCGTCCATGTTTTGAACAATTGATTTGTTGAATTGGTGTGGATGAAATTTGCATTAAGAAGGGAGTGGGGCTGTAGAAAAGAAAGTTTAAGGTGTAGAGGTTAGTGTGTTCATATCAACTATAGTGTGATTGGTGCACTTTGTTCATTTCTTTTATTGTGTTTTTGAGAGGAAGTTATAATGGTATTGGTATGTAAAGAGCTAGCTAGTTCGTTGATCCTGACATAAGATTTAACTAAAGGGTAAACATATAGGCTATAGGACATTGATATTATACTTTGAAATAGTAGGAGGGTCGATCTATTTTGATGGTGCTCGAACTGGATCGGACCGTGCCGCTTCTGGCTTTGTTATCCGTGATAGTCTTGGAAGGGTCTTTCCCTGTGGCGCCCGTAGCCATGTTATGGTGTCTGCCGTGCAAGCAGAATGCACTGGTCTTATATATTGATGGTCTTCAGGAAGCTTCGAAGTGAGGTTTCGCTCGACTTGTGGTTGAAGGCGACTGCTTGACCGTCATCAACGTCCCGCGGGGTCTTTGGTATTGCATGTGGGAGATCGAGATGACGATTTCGGATGCCCTTGGTCTTTTCCGATCTTTCGAGAGCGTCTCCTTCGTGCACGTTTTCAAGGAGTGTAACCGGGTGTTTGATCGGCTTGCACATTTGGGCATGTCCTACTATGTTCTAGCTGACATCGTAGATTTCATCTACTGGGACGCTATTGGGTAGTTGGTCAATCACGGTTGACCATCTCTAAATCCTGCCTTATATATATATATATATATATATATATATATATATATATATATATATATATATATATATATATATATATATATATATATATATATATATATATAAAAGTAGGAGGGTCGATCTTTTTACTTGTCAAAACATAATCGATATCCGATTTGGAAAATCCGACCAGAACGTTTGAAAATTTTGAATTTGGTAGGTTTTTTTTACTCGGACTCGAAAAATTGGAAAATTTCATATCTAGGTTGAGGTCGACCAAAAATTATCCTCGTCGATTAATATGCTCATCAAACGTCATCATCTCCTATCTTTTCTCACAATCTTCTTTTTCACCCCAAACTAGTTTAGTACCCACATCTTGTGTTTTTTTTAACATAAATATTAATGCGTTTGGTATGAAAAAAGACGCATAAAAAATTTGTAATAGCCCTTAAACTCTAATATTCTTTCATTTTTTTGAATTTAGATAAATATTCGGGTGATTTTGGTGATTATGGGTGTGTTTGGCAAAATGGTAGCTGTTGGAGAAGCTGAAGCTGTTGAATTATTTGAGTTAAATATATGTTAATAAGCTAGTATAGTGTTTGGTAAACCTAGTTGTTATGGTAGTTGTTGAAAACTTGTGAATAAAAAACCAAAAGCTCCGAAAAGCTTGGGTGAATAGCTGTTGAAAAGCTTAGATTTCAAAAGCTTTCAAAAGCTAATTAAACTAAAATCTTATATTTATTTCATTTAAGACTATAGAATATCAAAACCATAAGATCTCAAAAGCTACTTGCTTTTGCCAAACATACCCTATACCTCTATGAAAAGCTAATTAACTAATTGTACCATAAATATTTTTATTTAGGCGCGTTGACCCCTTGCTGGTGATGACAATTTTATACAATTTATGACAATTTTATATGTGCATGCAATACAAAGAAAGGTATAATTTTTTTTTTCCAAACCAGGGCGCGCTTCACTCTTAATACATTCAAATTTGGCTGCAAAACCTCTTCATTTAATGCAATGTTTTATACTCTCAAAATCTATCCACACAGAACTTGATAGGATCAATAGAAATTTTCTCTAGAACAAGGGCCCGATACATAAGCGTTTGATTAGCTGATTTGAAGTATGTAAGTGCAAATAAAATTAATAGTGGTCTTGGTCTTCGTGGTTCAGATGACATGGATATTTCCCTTCAACTGAAACTCCTCTCCAAAATCCTATAGCTGAACCAGAAAATCCCTGGGTCATGATCATCACACAAAAATACCTGAAGTAGCAACATTTACTACAATACGAACAAAAAGGTCGTTCCCCATGGCAATGAACTAAGCTTACCAAGCTCCTTATCTTAAAAAATGGCCTTCGTTGATCCATAGGCAACGGAGAATCTATTAACTTTATGGTCGACCTCTGATTTGGCTCTTTCTTGTTGTCTTCAATTGCTCAGGACCCTTTAGCGATTGATCATTCCCTGAAAATTACCTACTTCATCAACAACAACGAAACCTGGAATATCAAAAAACTGCAGGAACTAGCCAAAGACCAACTAGATGACAATACCATTAACTCCATTACCGAAACACCAATCCCAAAAAACATTAACCAAGATAGACTCTACTAGAAAGGAACTAAGAATGGTTGTTCTCCACTAAATCAGCCATTGACATGCTCCACAACACAAAACAACAAGCTCGATCTTGATACACTACTAAAGGTAAAAGAGTTCCTCTGGCTCATATTTAAGAATGACATCACTACCTCAGTCACTCTGGCCAATCGTGGGGTTGGCTTCCTAATGATCTACGTACCCTCTATGATAGCAACTATGAGAACCTTAAACATCTACTATTAGAATGCCCGATCACGCGCACCACAATACAATTACTAAACCCTAAATTGGAAGCTACCCTCCACTCTAACAACCTTTAGGATCTAGACATTAGGGAAACATTGAACTCTATCAAAGATACCCTCGGGAAACATAACTTCACCAGTCTTGCTGCTTTCTGGTGGAGTATTTGGACTTTTTTTTAGGAACAAAGGCCTTTTTGACAACATTATGCCCGATTCGCGAACAATCGCTGCATACACAAGAGAACAAATATATATACAACTAGAATAAAGCCAAACTGGTTTTTGGGAGACAATGATCTCAATCCAAAAAAATGTCACACTTTCTGCTAGAGGAAACCCCGTCAACTAATGAAATAACACAAACCTATTATTGATTGCCATAAACTCAACTTTGACGAAACAATATCATCAACAATTAAGTAAAGGTAGCTACGGCTATATCGTCAGTGACCATTAGGGTCTTCCCGTTGCCGCTAGGACAGGACCATCGCCACTTGATTTGGTTATCGGATCCGAAGGTTTCACTCTTTGGAAAGATATCCAAGATGCATCGAATCTCCATATTAATAATCTTCTCATTGAAGAAGCTAATTTTACTATTATAAATTCTAAATTGCCTTAAAGGATGATGGTCTTGTCCAAGAGATATTAAAATGCTTATCTCCAACTCTATTTTGTCACTGCATTGTTTCCCTTCCTTTCAGATCCACCATATCTACACGAAAGCAAACCGAATTACTAACTGCCTTTCGCAACGCACCGTCCCCGATGATTATGCGCTAGCAGAACTCATCCATCTGGATGCCCTTGGTTAGAGAGGGTCTCCCTTCACTCAAATTTTTTCCGCTCCAAAAAAAAATAAACGGGTATAAATTTATCATCTATACCGACTAAACTCCTGTCATAATACAAAGTTATGTATAAACTTAAAAAGGCATTAGAAACATAAAAGATGAGTATAAAGTTACAAGGAATTTGAAGATTAAAAATATCTTTATGACATGCCATGTTTTCCAATTAGAATAACCGTAAGATAAAGACATCATCCGCAAGGATGCTGCCGGGTATAACTTGCTCACCCGAATTCTTTCTTAATCAAAAAAAAAAACTGTAAGATGAAGACCATACTGATACAGTGATACTTGAGGTTTTTAGCCTTTATATAATTTGGCAGAATCCAAATACATTAGACACCCATAAATATTGGCAATCAAATGCAGGCCATCTTTAATTTCCTGTCCTATACTTCTTTTATACACAGAAATATACAATGGAAAACACATGACTGTACATTTTTTTATTTTGTTGAGAGGTCACCGGTAAAATATCATCAGCTGCAACTGACCTTTAGGCGCCTCTTTTTCGTCCAGCTCAATTATTAATAACTTACATCAGGCTGTGCGGATACTTTTGGGCCCTGTACGAAAAAATAATCAAACCTTATTCATATATTGTGTTAACGATCTTATTTTTTTTATATATATAAGTTGCATTATGTAAATTGTTTTGCTATTATAAAAATATATATAATTATGTTTTATTTAAAAAAAATCAACAATGACTCTATTTATATTTACAAAATTCATAAAAAGAAATCAAAATGCCAAGGACCATAAGGAATATTGTAATTCAAAGTCAACTATATGTACATTAAAGTAATCAAAATAGAAATAAGGTAAAAATTTGAAGCCTTTGAACATTCTTTTAAACATAAAATGGTTGTGAATGATTCTTTAAAAATGATAGATATGATTTTCTTTAAATTTTTATTTGGCTTTCATAATGAGTTCATTAAATTTTTAATTATTTTGGGGGAAAGTCCACTAATTTCTCTAAGCAATGGGCTTTGTATGTTTTTTTTAAAAGAAAAAGAGAATAATTTTTTTGAATGATTAAAAAAATAAATTAAAAGATGAAAATTTCTTGAAAAAAGGGCCTCTTAATAAGTTAAAAATGAAAAAAAAATAAAGATATTTATATAATTAATATAACAATATTGTTTATGATTTTACGAGCATGAAAGAAAAAGAAGAGCAAATTATACAACAACCAAAAAACAATTCCGTAGCTGCTGGGAATCGAACGCGAGGGGTTGGCAAATGTTGAGAAGGCCTGTATCGCAGCTTGCCATGAGACCACATTAGTAATGTGTTTCATTGACATACGTTTTTTTATTTAACCTAAAACTAAAACGTTATTGGGCCCCTTAAAATTTGGGGGCCCTGTTCGGTCGATCCACCTGAACCACCATGGGGCACGGGCCTGACTTACATATAGGTAGTGTTAATAATGCATATTTAGATGAGTTTATTTGCATATTCCATTCATTTTAGTTAGGAATTGTATTATGGCGGGAAAGTAGGATTCAACGTGTTTTATGATGATTTCAAGTAAATGTGAATCTAAGGTGGAGACATGGGTTGATAACACATTGATTTAAAAAGCCAAGTTGCTATAAGAAGCTTAATTAATGAAGATCTACAGAGGTCATGAGAAGAAGAAGAAGAAGAAGAGAGCCTATGGGAAGAACAAGTCAGCAGAAGTTGTTGCCCAACAACCTGAACTTATTTCGCACTTTCTAGAGGTCTCGATTGTCCGATTGACTATTATGAATATGCGTTGGAAAACTCAAAATTTCATATTGACGAAAACACGAAATTTGACCGAAATATTCCATGATGAACAATGCCTCACATCAATGTCGCTGCGACTGCGGCAAGAGACGTCTTCCAGGAAGTTTGGGTGTGATCGCAACTGTCCCCTCTGCGATCGCATCTTCCCCCCCCCCCCGTTGTGATCGCACAGATGACATCATCAAGACACGTTCAGATTCTACGCGGCCGTGGATTAATCTATCCTAAACTATTCTTATCTATCTTTTTACCTTAAGATACGATTTGAGACCTATATAAAGGAGGTTTAGCATATGGTTTTCAGGCATACAAGAGACAATTTAGTTTATTTTGGAGAGTTTTGTTCATCATGTGTGCAACTAAACTCTTTGCATTCTATCTGCAATTTAAAGCTTTGTTTGGATTGAGTTGTGAGTTGCTGAATCTTGCTCCATATTTCCTATATTGAATGTTTCAACTTCTTTATGTTAAATATTTAATTGTTTTATTCTGTATATAACTACACCTTTCCACATAAATATTAAGCGTCTTGAAACCCATCTACTTTCTCTTTCATTCTCCCCCTCAGATTTGAGAGCTATCGATCACCCTCGTCCATGGCGATTTTCTATCTCCCTCTCTCTCAACTTCCGATGACCTCCGTTCCCTTCTCCTCTCTCGCCTTCATCGACCTCACTCTGCCTCCCTCGCTCTTTATCCCTCCTCCTTGCCCTTTCTCGCTCCCTCTATTCATGCTCCTCATCAAATCAATCTCACAACTGTTGATGCCGACAAGAAATCCAAATGAAAAATTTGGCGCCTCCGTGACGTCGATGACATCACTTGACACTTCTAGTCCCCTTTGCTCTCCTACGAGGACGAAGCTAGGCTCATCCTCCCCCGATTTTTGTGGTCGGACGAAGCCAGACTCAGCTTCCCCCAATTGGGGTGGCCGTTGAAGGATTGTTGTTGGGCCTAAACAACGGACCAGGCCACCCTGCCATCTCCCTTACGTCTCGTCTAAATCCCGAGATAGAGCTTCCTCTCAGAGTGCCTCTATTTCCATACTGGTAGACACTGCGAGCCTAGCTTCTATAAAGTCAAGTGCAATGTTTCGACTACTATAACGACCCTAGCTAAGTGAGTTCAATCCTATCTCTGGCCATTACGAGCTCCTTGTTCGACTAATTCTTGAAAGTTGTTAGAGATGTGAATGGGACCAAAGTGTCCCACATCGGAAAGTTGAACATATCAAGCCCTAGTATATGAGTCGGTGGGCTACTCCTTCTATTGCCAACTAGTTTTAGAATGGAACCCCACTCGACTTGTGTGCTAGGCTACTAGCGCATATGCGTCCGTGCACACGACCCTCAGTCATCAGTCCGAGTCGGACTTCAATAAAAGGGTATAATTTTCTTGGGCTTGATCCTTGTTTTAGAGAACTGATTTGGTTAATTAGATTATAGGATTGGAAAATTACAATTGGTTTTTGCTCTCGTTTGGATTGAATTGGTATTATTTTCTAATTTGATTTTTTTAGGTTTGATTTAGATTTGCTCTCGTTGGATTAATTGAATCGAAGTGACAATAGAGAAGGTTACATTATGTGCCTACCTATTGTAACATTATTGTACTTCATAACAAAACAGGTATCACTTTGATCAGACTCACTAATCCCTCCAGGCTATGACGTTTCCGCTGCGAAAAGTTGTTGGCAAACAAACAACAAGACTTTGAAACACTGAGTATTAATAAAGAAATCAACACGACGGGCATCCTTTATCTCCTATCCTGGGGCCAAACATCAGGATCAAAACTGATCATGTGTCCGACCCCCAAAAAAAATTCATACTATGAATTTGCTTTTAAGTGTATTTTAGGAGTAATAAAATAAATATAAATAGATAAACCTTAAGGTGGGTTCAGGGTTACATCAGGTAAATCTACAGAATCTTTCTCATTCAATAAATGCATAATTACAACTTATGTGGAACATTGGTGAACTATGAGTCTTCCACTTATCAGAGAGGAAATTACATCCACCATAAATGCTTGAAATGGAAGATTATAATTGGATTTGAAACTTGAAGCCTAGCTAGGAGGCCCAGGAAAGGCAACTTTGAAAGAAGCGAGAAACATACAGTATAATACACTTATCATTTCGTTAGGTCCGGGCAAACGTGACCGTGGACCCGACTTGGGACATGTTTTCCCAAGATTTTATCTCGGTGTAGCAGATACGGATTAGTGTAATGTCTTATGTAGTCCAGATGTATGTATACTTTTTTGATCATGTGAATGCTTGTAATAGCCAGAAGCTCGAGGACTAGGTCACAGGTGCATGGCTCACGCATGGACCAAAGATGGCTCGACATTTGCTATATAGCCAGTGAAGCTGGAAAATTAACTTGGGTGGTTAGCGTCTCCTTTGTTGATGTGTTGGATCAAGACGAAATGAACTAGGTTCATGTTCATATTGAGCAACCTCATATGTGATCTAGCTCGCTTCACTCTCCCAGCTCAGAGAGATCACAACGCTCTTTTCATTACGTTATCTCAAACGTTGCGTTTTGCCTAAGTGACGCTCCCTATCAGAGGCCTCTTTATCTGAAACCCTAAAGCACAAGCTACTTCACTATTCTCCGCCCACACACACACACACACACACACACACACACACACACAGATCTCACACAGAAGAGGAAGAAGACGAGCTCCCATCTTAGTTTCTCAACCATTACAACCTCATCTTCACTTGGTCTCATCCTGCTTCGATGTTCCTCGGAGTGAAGGGAGTATTTGTTCCTCTTTTATGTTTTCTCCTTGTCTGTTCACGCTTTTGAGTTGCTTGACTTAGATCTGTTTCCTTGAGCCCGTCAACACTTGTATCCATGATCTGTACTCGTTCATACTTAGTGGATTATTGGGTTTGAGTCTCTCCCTCTTGAGGATCCGCAAAGTAGAGAAACCGAACCGCGTCACCAATCTCTGTGTTCTTTCGCTTCCGCTTTGCATGTTTGTTATTCGATCTCCATTTCTGTGCTAGGGTTTAGGATCGAATAACAAATATTGAAGGACATAGAATTTGAAGCCAATAATTAGGAGTATAAGTGTATTTTTGTTTGTTTTTATTTGTTTTCTTAACAGTGTGCAAATGTCTAAAACGATATATTTTAATTAACGAAGGGAGTATAATATTATTTTAAAAAGTTAATAAAAAAAAGTCAATATTTTATATAGTTTTTTGCTCCTTAAAAACCCCCATTAAAAAGTCAAACAACTTGTATTTTGAGACAGATGAATTATTCCTTGTAATACATTGCCTAACCCCTGCTTAATCTTGGTCTCTTTCCGCAACTTATTCAACAACGGTAGTTAGAACCCGCAATATTGAAGGGGCTTCCGCTTTGCACCAATCTCTGTGTTCTTTCGCTTCCGCTTTGCATGTTTGTTATTCGATCTCCATTTCTGTGCTAGGGTTTAGGATCAAAATCGGTTTTACAATTAGGCTAAGCCCGCTTTACGAGTTAGATGTCTTGTTCAAGCCCCTTCAGTATTGCGGGTTCTAACTACCGTTGTTGAATAAGTTGCGGAAAGAGACCAAGATTAAGCAGGGGTTAGGCAATGTATTACAAGGAATAATTCATTCGTCTCAAAATACAAGTTGTTTGACTTTTTAATGGGGTTTTTAAGGAGCAAAAAAATATATAAAATATTGACTTTTTTTTATTAACTTTTTAAAATAATATTATACTCCCTTCTTTAATTAAAACATATCGTTTTAGGCATTTGCACATTGTTAAGAAAACAAATAAAAACAAACAAAAATACACTTATACTCCTAATTATTGGCTTCAAATTCTATGTCCTTCAATATTCCCCCCCCCCCTCCTATCCCCCAACCCCTCCCCCTCACAAACCCAACTTAAAAGAAAAATAAAAAATAAACTAAATTACGAAAAATAAAAAATAAACTAAATTAAGAATAAGATTAAAAGAATAAAAAAAAAAGGAATTTATGTGAGAGGGGAAGGGGGATGGGATCGGGGACAGAGAATTTACACCCCTAATTATTACTTTACCTTTTCACTTTGTTGAAAACTACAACTAACAAATCCATAATCATTACAAGGGTAATTTTGGAAAATGAACACCAAAATACCTAAAACCACATGTTTTTCTTAACAAGATTTTACTCCTAAAACGACATGTTTTTCTTAATGGAGGGAGTATTTATTAATAATAAGTATAATATTATTTTAAAAAATTAATAAAAAAGTTAATATTTTATATAGTTTTTAGCTCTTTATATTTTGAGACAAATAGACTATATGATAAAACTAATTGTATTTTTTTGCTTTGATTATATTTTTATTTTAATATAAAAAAGATCAGGTACTCGTTACGGGTTGATCTTTTGTACTAGTTATGGGCTTAGGAGCTCATAACGAGTCTATATGAGTTCCCAATCTCATACCTGTCGCGAGTATGGACCAGCTAGGCTTAGTAGCCCGGTTGGGCTTTACTCCTTGCCCCATTGGGTGGGCGAGATGGATCGAGGGATAGGACATGCTAGATAGGCCGAGCCTCATTTTTACAGGTTTAGTAGCTCGGTCTTCTTTGCATCTTTACCACCCGCCACCTCTGCTACGTACCATCGTCATCGCCACCATCATAGTTGACACCATTGCTGCCGCATGTTCCACCTCCTCCTCCATCAGAACCACCATGACCCCATCCCCATCGGAACCCACCTTTGCCGCTAATGCCACCTCCCCCTCCCCCTTTCCCACACTCGCCCTCCACCATCGCCGCCTCCGCTGTCACAACTTCCGCCTTCGCTTCCGCCACCAGATCTCGCCCACTACAAAAGAAGTCGATTTTAGCGAGAAATTTTTTCCACGTTGAAAATTGATATTTCGTCGCTAAATCTATTTAGCAAGGAAATATGCTTCCTTTTTAAATAGTCGCTGAAACCTCATCACAAAAGAGTCTAACGTGGAAAAATGAAATCGCCGCAACAAACATCTTGCAATGAAGTCAATATTTGTCGTTGTAAGTCTCTTTAGCAACTATTAATTTCATCGCAAAAAGTAATTATATTTGTCACAAGAAAAGTCAATGGATTCCATAGTAGTCGTAGAAGGTAGATGGCGAGAAACTTTAATTTCTCGCAAAATTGTATATTTCCTCGTTAATGATGATATCAAATTGGCTCGATATTATTTCGCGACATATATTTTTGTCACAAAAAAATAATAATTTCCTCGGGAAAGATGTTGACATAATCGATAATAATTGCTAAATGTATTTAGCAATGATTAAAATCAGCGCTAATATAGTAGTTTCCTTGCGAATATAAGAAAAACAGTTGTTAGTGACAAATAGTTTCGTTGCCCAAAGCCTATACTTCGTCGCCCAAACATATTTGTGACGAAACATATTTGTGACGAAAAAAGTTCATCACTATACTTCGTTGCCCAAAGCCTATACTTCCGTCGTCAAAGTCATCCTATTCGAACTCTCACTCTTTCACCGTCGACTTCTCCGATATCTCACTCTTTCGTCGTTGTTTTCTCTGATGTTGGACAACGCTTGAATGCTCCACCAGGAGTCGTAGAATGGCTACTAAAACTCCGCAACTTGTTGCAGAGTCATTTTGCCTTCCCGTTATAAGGGCTTGTTTTGGATGGCTATATAGTTGTTTCACAATATTTTGTGAGACTTATTCCACAACATGTTGCGAAGATTAGTAGTGTACCCACTAAAAATTAGCAATGTATTTAGCCCTTTTGTTTATTTGTGAATTGTGATTTAATTTTATTCATACTTTAAGAGTGGATTAATTGATAAATTGGACCCTACTATTCTTTTCCCTCCGTACCTGACTACTGAGTAGCATACTCAAACGGTCTTGCTATCCATATGGTGATATCCTGCCAAATGCACGATCGTGTCAGATGATACCGACATCCCGAGTCAGTAAATGGCTGTTGTGAGAGGAACGGAGTGGCTTCAGTACGTGGTTGAGGGGCTGATGTTGGGGCTGTTGACACCTACACCAGGTGTCGGTGGATGGAGAAATTGCTGAATTTTGTGTCGATAAAAAGATCAGGCGTTTGAGAAAAAAAATCACCGTGCCAATAACATGTCCAACACAAATTTACCATTCTTGTATTCCAACTGTCGAAAATTCCCATGGCTATTCGAGACAATAATTTTGAAGGACGGAAAGCTCTTAACTTGTAGGGTCTTTCGCACGTGCCCATGTAACAAAAGGTTCTTTACACTTATCTTTTTGTTTAATGATAAAGTTGAATGCATTGCATCTATCTAGTTTTTTTTTTTTTTAATACTTCTAAGTTCTAACTTAAAATGTACAAGAAGAAAAAACAAATCAATAAACAATAGACTCAATAAACTCCGATTTGAACCCCCAACTGCTTTAATTTTATCGGGCATTGATTTAACTATGTTGCTTTCGTCTTTTCATAGTTGTACTTAGAAAAGAAAGATGCACACTGACGCTATTGTATATATTTCTTTTAATGAAAAACACAAATATATGTAGATGGAATGGACACCAAATATATTTTGCTACTAGTTTTTGTTGACCGATATAATTGGCATTTCTTTTTAGTCTTGGTGATCGAACAGCTTCTGCAATTAGTCTCTTATATAAGTTTGAAGATTTTGTTACATTTTTTTGCTGTAATGGTTAATATGTTGAAGGGGGGAAATTATAATGTGTACATGGGCGGAGTCGGAGGGGCCTGGGGTCACGTGCCCCTCTCGTTTGATGAACTACTTAAGTATATTCTACTCATCGATAGTTTCGTTTTGATATATAGTACGCCCTAATCCGACATCTGGGTACAAAGTTATAAATGTTTAAAAATTAAAGATATATTAATCACTTAAATTTTATTTTAATAAAATATAATGCTTTTATATATATTTTACTTAAATTATCATTCAGACACTATAATTCATCTCGAGAGCTTCAAAACGAGAGGTTATAATAATCATTTCGATTATTAGTGACGAGACCCGAGGACCGGGATCGACCAAGACTCGAGCTTTCGAACACTCTTTTTGTGGGGCTAATTTTTTGGGTTTATGGAAACTGAAAAAAGGGGATATGTGGAGCAAGATTCACACGCCTCTCACCCTTGAATCCCCTACACTCGATCTCAATCCCCTCAGAATCGCACTTCGAGGATCTCGACTCTTTGACACCTTCGCCTCTCACTAGAGTGTCACCCTCGGCCTCTCACCAAAGGGTTCGCTCTTAGCCTCTCACCAAGAACTCGATCCTTAACCCGGAATCATAGGAAGCTATTTAGTGGCTTAACCTTTAACTCAACTAAACCTGACTTGATTTAAAATGAAGGTTTTACAAGAAATATATATGATGAAGATAGAAGCCCAAACATCTCTAAGCGATGTGGGAATATTAGAATAGAAAAACTTAACGAAAATTCGTACAGATTTGATCTTCTGAAATGAACGTCGAATTCGAGCATCTTCGAGGCTGATTCGGAATGAACGTTCTTCACAGAAGTTGTAGCCACTTAAAATAGATTTCCAACAAGTGCTCAACGGCTTCGATCAGAATTTATTACAGCCCGAAAGAGCAAAAATACCATGGTGTCGCCATGCTGTTTTCTCAGACAAGAGTTGATATTCGGCTCCAATGACAAAGCTTTGTAAGAGAAATGAGTCGAGCTCACTGACCATTAGGATCACATCATCCTCCTCCCTTTGAAAAGGATTCGTCCTCGAATCCGTGATGGAAACGAGCGACTTCTTCAAACCTTCTTCTTCTTCCTTGAACGGATCTTGAATCCCATCTTCTTCATGAATGGTGAAAGGCAAGCAAGACGGAATGAATGAAGTCGAATCTAACCACTTACTTGACATGGAATTCAGAAAGTTAGGCATGTCGTTTGACATTCGTTTCTCCTTCATGGAAAGCGCAATCATTGGAACTTGGATGATTTCCTCATCTTTCTTAAGCTCAGGGTTGACCTTGGCAATCTCATTAGGAACATCATTTGAGCCTCCTTTAATCTCAAGTGTCTCGCCCATGGCCGTAGAGGACGTCGTCTTTGAAGAGGGAGGTGGGGCTGTTGTGGGCTTCGATAGCGTCGACCCCAATGTGTTGAGGATTTTTCGCATTTCTCGTACTTGTTGCATTGAGTCTTCCGCGAGCTTGCGGATCTCTTGCCAAGGTGGTTCAACCTTCTTCTTACGCCGAGCCTCATCCTCTCGAGCCCTTCTCTTTCGATATCTCCTTCGAAGATCTTGATCAACTACATCATATGTAGCATCATCCATGTCGCTCCAATGAAGGTACCCATCATCATAGGCTCGAATGGCCCATCGGGTGTACTCTTCGGACAAAGGCTTGGAGCTCGTCTTCTTGAACATTTTGCCAAGGAAGAAACAACTCAGTTATCAAAGCTCGATGGACTCGAGTCGATTAGCTCTGATACCACTTGACATGCTCGGACCCGGGCTCGAGCAAAAAGACCGGCAACGAGAGTTCCGAGAGGTCGGGAAGTTGTGGGCAGATTCTGGAACAACAGATGAGTCTTCAAAGATGTCCGATTTCCCGTCGATTGGCTCGGCTTCTGGGGTCGTTCAATCGGATGTCAGACGAAGCGGGAAATCGCATTTTACCGAGACGTCGCTTGTGCAGAGGCGAGTCCAAACGGGGCTTGTTTGAGAGGGATTGAAGGGCTGCTTTGTGGTGACATTTTGGGGTGAATGGAGGGTGATGATGGGGCTGTGGAAGGCCTTAGAATGATGGTAAAGTAGGGGATGGGGGTTGAGGGATATGTGATGCAAGATCGCTCTCGGCCTCGCACTCCGAGCTCTCTCCAACACTCGATCTTCCGCACTCTCGGCCTCACACTCTGAGTGTTTCTGACCCTTTGATTCCGTCGTATCTCACTAGGGAATCGCTCTTAGCATCTCACCAAGAGGTTTTATCCGGCATCTTACCAAGATAGATTTTGTTTCTTAACCCGAAACGAAGGAAGCACAACGCTTAGATTTTTCTCCCATTCAACTTCTCTCCAAAAAGGTTCTTACATCCGTTTATATAGGAAAAATATTGAATCTATGAAAAATAAAATAAATTAAAATAAATTGATAAACTAATGACGGATAATACGAAAGGGTTTCCGAGATTTATGACGGAGAGATAGACAACCATAATGAGGGAAAACGAATGGTCTTGGTTGCCATCAAAGAGATGGAAAGTCGGAAATCCCTAAAGCCCCGTCATTTAATCTGACCTTATTGCATTCATTCCGTCTTTATTTATTGCATTTCCGATGAGCTGCTAGAATTTCGAACTGCTGCAAAGATCCCCTATTTCGGCTATCCTCCAAGCTGAATTGACGATTGAATCCTTCAATAAACTTGTAGGCTTGTAGCCACTTAAAATATCTTTCCAACAAGTTCTCATCGGCTTCAATCGAAAATTTATAGATCCAGAACAAGCCAAAATACCGAGATGTCGCCAAATAGTTTTCAGAAATGAAAGTTGATGTTCAGCTCCAAAGACAAAACCTTTGTAGGAAACAACAGACGAGCTCATGGCCAACTACGGTCACATCAATTAGATAAGAACTTACGCAAGTTTAAAATTTTTATATTTTAATTGTTATACATTATTATATGTTAAGAGTGTTACAAGTTACATACTCCGTATTGACTAGGGTTGATATTCGACCTAAACGAGTATGATATTGGTTGATCATATGTGGCTCGTTTAGAAACCAGTCAAGCCTATATTTGGACGTACTTGAGCTTATACTCAGCTTGTTTAGTAAATGAATGAGCTCGAGTTGATCTTTTTTCAAGTATTATGCAACCATACTTGCTCATGACAATGGTTTCAAGGATGTGATCATATTACCATATGAGCCCGAGTCACACGAAATCTCATTTGAGAAAACAACTTGGAAATACATCATTATTTTGGATCCACTAGACTGTATAAAATTCCGATTGAAGCCTATGAGCACTTGTTCGAAAGCTACTTTAAGTGGATACAACTTTCGTGGAGAACACTTTTGCCAAATAAACCTTAAATATGACCGAAAACGTTGTTCTTTACAACAGTATGAAATCTGACAGCTTGTTGGAAATGCGTTTATTGAAGACGAAACGTATTCAATGAATCCGCATAAATTGATGCAAAGAAGATGCATATTTAATATGTATTGATTTGATTGTCTTGAAGATTGCAAACTCTTCGCCTTTCCGACCCTTGGTTTCCCACCTCATTTTCCATCATTTCGATGGACCTTTCATATTATCCGCTCAATAAGGGTTTTAGCTAGCCTTTGACCTTTCGTTTAATATTATTTTTCCTATATAAAGAGTTTGTATGCTCACTTAGAAATCCGGTTTCAGATTAATGAAAAGTGTGTTTCCTTTGAATCGAGGTGATTCTAAATTGTTGTTGGTGAGATGCTTTCAACGTCCTCTGGGTTGGCTGCCCCGCGGCCTCTGCAGAAATGCCGAATATGTTGAATGAACTTTTTATCTCTTTAATTAGATTTTTATCATGTGAAATTTTACCTCCTTTATAAAAGGGGAAGCCTCTCCATTTGGGAAAGTAAGATAGAGAAACAAAGTGTGAGAAAGGGAGAAAAAGAGAGAGTCGGAGAAATTCGTATCCAATTGTTCAGCCTATTTTGAAGTTCCCCGATCGACGGCCAAACGACCTCCGATTGAGACGATTTTCAGGTATGTTGTTCACCTCATTATATGCTTCATTTTGCACGGTTGGATTGGCTTTTTGAGTCTTCAATCTCATATCCCCTTTGCTAGTGTCTTATCTTGATTTATGTTGATTTCCACCAATTGAGTGATGAAAATTGGAGATTTGGCCAAGCTTGTTGATACTTGATGATATTGTATGCATCTAGCTTTGTCTAGGGAAGATTGTACCCACCTGTTATTGTTGATAATGAAAGTCTCTAGCTCCTGTGGGTTTTCCCCGTTTTGGGGTTTTCCACGTAAATCTGGCGTTCTTTGTGCTTGGTTATTTTATCTTCTGTTTGTGTCTGATTGTTGGTTTGGGTTGCTTCAGTTTGACTCTCTGGTTTACCGTTCTTGTCCATCCCGATTCGTATATGTTAAAGGGGTTTGTCCGACGTCCCCTTCTTCCGGCACAACAATGCACCATTTTCATAAAATTAATGCGGTGGGTGATAAAGTTATCAAGCTAACTACTCCATTATTTTAACTTTGGCTCCGATCCGTCTGTCAGGTCTCCTCCCGAACTCTTAACTTTAGTCGGTAAGGAAACTAAGGATGCTATTGGTGGATCAGTGAATACTAGAATCTGATATCACCCAGATTATTGCTATGTATAGAAAAAATAGGCGAGATGACATATTGCTATGCTTTATCATATTGTATATACTTAGCTGAAAACAAATGATATATGTAGCTTACAAATGGACTGTGATTACATAGGTCTTAATATTGTATAGTGGGCTAAAAGCCCATTAAGGCCCAATACCTTTGTAACCTATATATATGTTATATCAATGAATGGAAACCCTAAGGAGGACTTTACATCAATTCTACAATTCTACATGGTATCAGAGCAGAAAAGCCAAACGGCCCGACTCTCGATCTTGGGCTAGCTAAAAAGAGAATGAGATGCTAGACCCGATGTCCAAGTGTCAACTAGAGGCGAAAGACGACCCTAGTTGCACTTGCGGGGGCGTGTTGAGAATGTGAAGAGACAAAAGAGTCCCACATTAATTATACAAACAAAGAAGCCATAGTATATAACCTAGTGGATTACTCCTCCTATTGCCAATTGGTTTTAGGATGGAACCCCGCCCCACCTCCTCTTCTCGTCGTCGGCGTCGTCTCCTCGCCGCCTCTCTCTCTCTCTTTCCCCTCCTCACCGGCCTACTGTTTACATCAAAAAAAAAAAATCTCTTACCATGGCTCTCTACGATCACCAACAACACGCCTTCTCTAGATACTCTAGATATCCTACCCCTCGACATGCCGGTCCTCAGGCCTCTTTTACATCGCCTGACCCAGGCTATGTTCCGCCAGCTCTGCATCACGCCTTCTCCTCTACACATCCGACATCTTCATACTCTTCTTGGTACATGGACACTGGTGCCACCTCCCACATGACGAACTCCTCAGGTAACCTCTCATCTATTTCTTTTAAGGGCCCTGCCCACTCTATTATCGTCGGAAATGGTGGTCGTCTTGCTACTTCGGGAATTGGCCACGCCAAATTACAGACCCCAACCCACCCACTACACCTCAACAATGTCCTGATTGCCCCAAAGATTGTCAAAAGCCTTATCTCTGTCCGTCGGTTCACTACTGACAACAACGTTTCCCTTACGTTTGATCCTTATGGTTTCTCTGTGAACGATCTTACTACGGGGGTTACTCGCATGAGATGTAACAGCACCGGGGAGCTCTACCCTGTCACACCACCTCCTGCGTCCAGTCAGTCGTGTCCGGTCGCCCTCTCGGCATCATCGTCCAGCCTGTGGCATGCACGCCTGGGCCATCCCAGCGCTGCCGTTCTAGATGTCCTCCGTTCCCAGAACCTTGTCTCCTGTACTAAAGACCCACGCTTTGGTTTATGCTCTTCCTGCCAACTAGGCAAACATGCCAGACTGCCGTTCCAACGGTCTTTGACCTCTACCCTTGCTCCCTTTGATATCATTCACAGCGACATTTGGACCTCTCCCGTGCCTAGCAAGGAGGGTCACAAGTACTACCTCTTGTTTCTTGATGATTACACTCATTACTTATGGGTCTTCCCGTTGCATTTCAAGTCCCAAGTGTTTCCTGTCTTTGCCAGATTCCATACCTACATCAAAACACAGTTTCACATGTCCATCAAATGTTTCCAATGTGACAATGGCCGTGAATTTGACAACAAAGACTTTCACTCCTTCTTTGCCGCAAATGGGATCTCCTATCGCTTGTCTTGCCCCTATACTTCTCAGCAGAATGGCAAGGCAGAAAGAATCATCAAAACCATTACCAACATGATGCGCTCTCTCCTCTTCCACGCATCTATTCCCCTTCCCTATTGGCCTCACGCCTTATCCACCACATGTTATCTCCTAAACATTCTCCCTTCCACTACCCTACACCATCGCTCGCCAGCTCAGACACTTTATTACGCCGAGCCTAGGTATGATCACCTTCGCACCTTCGGGTGCTTGTGTTTCCCAAACCAGTCCTCCACAGCCCCGCACAAGCTTCACCCGCGCTCCACTCCATGTGTCTTCCTAGGCTATCCGTCTGATCATCGTGGTTACATTTGCCTCGATATCAAGACCCACAAGATCATTCTCTCACGTCATGTCACCTTTGATGAGTCGCGATTTCCCTTTGCGTCTCCCACACCCCCTGTGTCGTCGACAGAGTCTGAGTCACAATTCCCTCACTTCATTCTTCCCCAGAGCTCTCCCGGTGCTCCTGCGTCTCCCCCTCCCCCACCTCCCCCGCCACCATCTACCAACAGACCACACACCCGCAGCGTCTCCGGTGTCTTCAGACCCCGTCAGATCATCTCCATGACCACCGACCATCACCCCGCTATCCACCTCCCTTCACCTCGATAATCATCCGCGCCTCACCTACATGCGGCGGCCGCGGCATCGAATGCTGCGCCCGCCGCAACCCCATTTGCAGCGCCCGGAGCCACAAACTCGTCCCTGGCGGCGCCCGCCGCAGCCCTTGCTGCGCCCGCCGCAACCCCATTTGCTGCACCCGCCGCGTCGAACACCTCCCTGGCGGCGCCCGCCGCAGGCTTTGCTGCGCCCGCCGCAAGCAGTGTTGCGCCCGCCGCCTCTGCACCCGCCGCTTCCTCCTCCCCGCACCTTGCGCCTCTTTCCCCCGTCTTTCCCGGCTCCAAGACCTCCCTCTCCCCCATCCCCACCTCCCACAAAACAGCCCTCCTCGACCCGAATTGGCAGGCGGCTATGCTCGACGAATACAGGGCCCTTACAAAGAATGGTACTTGGGTTCTTGTCCCTCGCCCTCCATCGGCGAACGTCGTTCGCTGTATGTGGCTCTTCCGTCACAAGTTCCGCTCTGATGGGACGTTGGAGCACTATAAAGCACGTCTTGTCGTCAACGGTCGATCCCAGCAGGTAGGTATTGATTGTGATGAGACCTTCAGCCCCGTGGTCAAGCCTGCCACTATCCGAGTGGTATTGAGCTTAGCTCTGTCGCGCAAATGGGCCATTCATCAGCTGGATGTCAAGAACGCTTTTCTGCATGGTCACCTGAATGAGACAGTCTACATGTTTCAGCCGCCGGGATTTACTGATGCTGACCGTCCTAAGCACGTTTGTCTCCCGAAGCGCTCTCTGTATGGTCTGAAACAGGCTCCGCGAGCTTGGTTCCAGCGCTTTGCTTCTCATCTCCTCCGCTTGGGTTTCATTGGCAGCCGCTCAGATTCGTCCCTGTTCATCTATCGCAGAGGCTCCGACATGGCATTTCTGTTACTGTATGTTGACGACATCATTCTCACCGCCTCTTCTGATGCTCTTTGGACGTCGATTATTTCCCAGCTAAGTGCTGAATTCGCTATGTCAGATTTGGGTCAGTTGTCTTACTTCTTGGGAGTTGCTGTTCAGCGACATGCGTCTGGGCTATTCCTCTCACAGAGTAAGTATGCTGCTGAAATTGTTGCTCGTGCTAAGATGAGTAACTGCAATCCGGTCGCCACTCCTGTCGATACACCCAACAAGCTCAGCGCTCACTCTGGTCCTTTGGTTGATGATCCGACATTGTACAGGAGCCTTGCTGGTGCTCTTCAATATCTCACCTTCACCAGACCTGATATCAGTTACGCCGTTCAGCAGATCTGCTTGTTCATGCATGCACCCAGGGAACCCCAATTTCATGCCTTAAAGCGGATCATTCGGTACATCAGCGGCACACTCGAGCTCGGCACCACGATCACTCCTTCCTCTAAGCTTGACCTTGTTGCTTACACTGATGCGGATTGGGGTGGTTGTCCTGACACGCGTCGCTCCACGTCTGGTTACTGTGTCTTCCTCAACGACACCCTTGTGTCTTGGTCGACCAAGCGTCAGTCTGTCGTGTCTCGCTCCAGCGCTGAGGCCGAATACAGGGGCGTTGCCAACGTTGTCTCTGAGTGCTCTTGGCTCCGCAATCTCCTGCTTGAGCTCCGTTGCCCTCTTATGAAGGCCACTCTGGTCTATACTGATAACATCTCTGCCGTCTATCTCGCTAGCAACCCGGTCCAGCATCAACGCACGAAGCACATTGAGCTTGATCTCCACTTTGTCAGGGACAAGGTTGCCATAGGGCATGTCCGCGTTCTACATGTCCCGTCCTCGTATGAGTACGCTGATATATTCACCAAGGGTTTACCTAGACAGTTGTTCATTGATTTGCAATCCAGTCTCACTGTACGACCCCCTCCAGTTTCGACTGCGGGGGTTTGATAGATTACATAGGTCTTAATATTGTATAGTGGGCTAAAAGCCCATTAAGGCCCAATACCTTTGTAACCTATATATATGTTATATCAATGAATGGAAACCCGGACTTTACATCAATTCTACAATTGTACAGACTGGATTGTACCAAATGATTTAATCATAATTAAGAAATGCAGCAGGAAGAATCTAAAACTCAAAATAACCCCAAATTATATCAAATCAATCAAACCCAAAATAACATCAGCTAATTAAATCTAAACCATTACGGAGTCCGGCCGGCCAGTTTCAAAACTAGACTGATATAGTGTGTTTGGGATAACAAAACAACATGGTGGGTCAAAATTAAATAAAACCAGAGTATTGTACATGTTTGTTACCAGATAATACGTACAGTGTGCCATGTATAATGTATTGATCGGGCAATGGAATAGTAACAGTACTTGGATTTATAACACTGCCGACAACAGAGCTTAATTTGTCGCCATTGAAGGTCAGTCAGGAGGGTAGAGGGTGATGCAGTTCAAATCAATGTTAAAACCCCACCAAATGGGCATTTGAATCGGGACATCTTTCCAGGAGAGAATGGGAAAGCTTTTGTGTGAAAGTGACATTTATATGTCTCCACATCCAAATTATACGCCAACTTTCTATCACATCTTTTTTATTTATTTATTTATTTATTTATTATTATTATAATTAATATGGGACTTGATATATATGTCTAATGTCTGCCCATTTCACCTTATATTTACTTAAATGGGGGAAACTTGTTGGTCATTATGATGTACATAATAAAAACCAACCCATAAAAGTACTAGAGCATCCCATTACTCAATTATAGATTGTTGCTATAGCCTATATGCACCGAAAACGGGTGTTTATTGCACTAAATCAAACGGATTTTAGATCCGTTTCATCATTTGCATGATATCTATCCCACAATTATTATGTTCAGGGAAAAAAACACTAACGAATCTTAGATCCGTTTTAAAATTGAAAAAAAAAAATGAATCTTAAATTTGTTAGCTTATTTTCTCTTAAATAATAATAATTAAAAAAACGGATCATGGATCTGTCCGTGTGTATATATATATCCAAAAACTTTAAATTTGTTTTTTTTTAATAAAAAAAATACCTAAACGAATCTATGATCCATTACTTATATTGAATGGATCAAAGATCCATTCTTTACTTTTTTTAATGTCAAATGCACTTAATGTTGGATAAGTATCAGACCGAGGTTCAAACGGATTTAGAATTCGTTCGTGTGAGTTTATAAAACACTTGTACATTCTTATATGTGTTTTTTTTTTCAACTTTAATAATTTAAGGGTTAAAATAGATTGAAAAAAAAAGAGTACAAAATCTCAAAGTGTGTCTACCGGGCTCTTTCCCACATCCGGCCTATTAGGTAGCATTACCTTAGTTGGTATAAGGTGAGAATTGAAATCATGAGCTTCAATTTGTGGAATTCCCCCCTCTAAAATTTTTAAACGGTAGCTATTTATATAATACATTTAATTTGTGGAATTCCCCCCTCTAAAATCATGAGCCATTCTCGATTATTTTCCCGGCCTCTGCCCCTAAAAGTATATATATATATCAATTGCAATCTTCAAAGTAGTTAAACTTAGGCTGCGCTATAATGATCATTTATTTAGGTTGAACCATACATATAGTAAAGAACAAGTTTTAATTAACGTGATAATGACTGTAGTCTATATATAGAATCCTTCGAGTTTCTCTCATATATTTTGATGATAACAAACAATTATCCTACAACTATACATTTAATTGTTACTCCGTAACATGCATATAAAGTCTATGATTGTTGAGGTGGTTGCTTAGCTAATTGACCAGGTTTTCGTGAGTGGAGAGATATAAGAGAGAGAGAGAGAGAGAGAGAGAGAGAGAGAGAGAGAGAGAGAAGTTTAGCACCTAAGGGTGTGCTTTTGTGGAGATAAAAAGTGTACGATTGGGAGAGTGAACGACGGCCTCAAGTAGTTAGAACAAGAAGAAGAAGAATGTTGACGGTGATCGAGTTGTACGCTGATCGAGTAGTCGCAAATAATGAGAGTTTGAATAGGGTCGGGTCGACGAGGGCCTAGCTCTCAGTGGCTGGCCTAGCTAGGAAGGGCATTCCCTAGCGATGATGTCGTCGTCCTACAAAAGAAGCTAAATAATCAACCTCGATATCACTGGGGAAAGTGTTAGGACTTGGGAGCATCACCTTTAGTCGATCTTAAAGTGTAAAAGTGTTACAAAAGGTGTCTTATATATCGTTGCGTTGTCGAGGTGAAGTAGAAGAACGTTGTGACCACCATTCAGTTGCGTCATGTGGGTGTTGGTCGCAGCGATTTGAGCCTCCAATAGTGTATTAACGGCCTATGAATTAGTAGCGCTAATAATAATAAGTGGCATTTGTTCATCCGATATTTGGCCAGGCGGTGGAGGTGACAAGCTATATATGTTCTTATGGAGCCATGCTCTTGAGATGCAAAGAAAAGCACAAGTAATCCGAATAATTAGTGGAGAGAAAATCAAGCAAGGCAAGTCTTTGATTCTAAGAGTGAATCGAGTTAAAAATCAGTTGAACAATGCACCGTACCGTATTCAAGTGGAGTAGTTCACCGACTCATATATTAGGGCTTGTTATGTTCAAACTTTCGATGTGAGACTCTTTATGATCTCATTCACATCTCTCAACACGCCTCCGCTCTCACAGGTGCAACTAGGAATGAATCATCTAGTTGACACTGGGACAACTGGTAACCCAGACCAGAATCAACATGAGTCGTTAGGCTAATCGCTTTGATACCATAAAATATTACGTAATTGAGTTAATTCACAATGAGAGGACATAAGAATTACATAAAGAGTATCTTTACAAGATAATATATTCCCATAACAATATAACAAAATCTCAACCATAATATTCTGTCTAATACCCTCGCAGGCTCATGGAGGGGCACGAACATGAAGCTTGAATTGGACCGAAGATTTTCGAACTGCTGGTTGTTCAGCGCCTTGGTTAAGATGTTAGCCGTTTGATCCTTCGAACTGATGCGACAAACATTGAGCTCATTGGCCTCTATATTTTCCCGAACGAAGTGAAAATCAACGAGAATGTGCTTGGACTTGCTGGTGAGCACTGGATTTTTTGTGAGGAATGTGGCATTGAGATTGTCACACAGAACCACAAGGACAACACATAGCCGCTGCCGAAGGTCATGAAGAAGTTGCCGAATCCAAGTGAGCTCGCCCACGGTAGCAGCAATGGCTTAATACTCCGCTTTCGTACTAGACCGGACCACTACTTTTTGTTTTCAAGAAGTCCAGCTAATCAGTTGGTGAAGAAAGAGCAGGAGATGCATCGGGATCATTGATAACCGGCTCCAATGGTGGCTCTGGGGCCCTGCTGCTTGCTGGAACGTGGGAGAAGCGGGAGAAAGATGGGATGTTGTTGTCAATAGATCAGCAGGAGACGAGGACAACGACAACACAGTGGGAGCCGGAGGATCCGACCGAGAGGATGAGAGAGAGGGGAACACGGACTCATGAAAGACAACATGGCGACTGACATACATTCATCCGGAGGAAGGCTCATAGTAGAGATATCCTCGGTGAGATGAACTGTATCCCAAAAACAAACATGAGGTTGTTTTGAACTCTAGTTTATTAGACCGATAAGGTCCAAGAAAGGGGAAACAAAGACAGTTGAATGAGCGAAGAATGGAGTAGTCAGTGGACCTTTTGTAGAGACGATAGAATGAAGAGTCATTCCGTAGAACCGGAGTGAGAAAGCGATTGTGGAGATAAATGGCAGTATGAAAAGCGTGTTCCCGGAATTCTAGGGGTAGTTTGGAATGAGTGGTGCGGGACGAACGTCGTGGACTTTTTCGTCATTTGCCAAATATCAATAATATCATAACTCAATGCTCAAACCAATAGAATGATAAACCAATAAACTAGTATAGCGATGAAGTCCGGAGTCGAACCCATAGGGAAAAACGGTTGCAAATCAATGTTTCTAACAATGATTCTAAAGACAATAGCAATGGTTTATGGCAAATTGATGACAAAGTAAAGTAAATAGATCAATGATTGCAAAGTAGTGATAATAAGATGGAAAAACATTTCACCTGTAATTATTGACAATGTTTGAGGTTCAAGATCCTAGGATTGATTCAATAGATATTAATAAAGGATATGTCGACTTGAATAAGGTTGATAGATCCGCAAAGATACAATATTCTTATTCAAATATTACTAAAGAATAGCATTAAACACTCAAGTTCTAAGACCAATTGGCATATCGATTCAATGCAAATAGAAAACAAGGGAGAAACCCTCGCGACCCTATAAACACCTACTCGACATAGATCAATCGAAATCATCCCCTACAAAGACATAGAAATATCACTAAATCATGACTTCGTTTGCTATCTAGAAATTAAACAACAACGAATTTATAGCATAGATGCAATTCTTAACATGGTGATCGATCATAGAAAGGAACACAAATATAATCAAAATAAGAACAAGATGATAAATATACTTAGAAATAACTAATAAAAATCAAATCCTCACAATTCACTCAACCATGTCTTCGAATCACAGGTGAAACTATGAGTTTAGCAACTCATAAACAAAGTAACGCTCATATCTCTCAAAGGTATTTCTCTCCTCTCCATAGCTTGCGTCTCTCAACAAATGAATGAAAATAACTTAAGTAGAGTCGTGGAAACCCAAGAGAATAAGATAATAATATAACAATCTAATAGAATATTTGGACTTAAATCGGCATGTGATGAACACGGGGTAGCGGCGGGCGCCAGTGGAATAGTGGCGGGCACCGTCCTCTCAGTGACGAACTTTCTCCTTAGCTTTGACATTGTGCTTCTTTGCTCATTTGTAGCTCCTTTCTTAGCCTTCTTATGCTCCAAAATATGTCATTTAAGCTCCTCCAAGATCCCATCTAAGTTTGGAATGTAAAACTACAGAATAAACACTAAAAAGGCATAGATTTCAAACTCGAAAACTTCACAAGAAAGATACGAAAATAGACCAAAACATATGCAAAAATCCTATCTAAATGCAATAAGAACTACCTATAATACCTATATAAAATTGAAATAAGCATTATAAATGAGCAAGAAGAGTAAAACCGTTTTCTTGTATGGTTCTGTTTCGGTGTTGAACCATTCCATTTTGTGTAGGAGTGTAAGTGCAGGAAACACGATGGTGAATGCCTTGTGTTTGGAGGTATGCAGAGACATTTCGATATTCCCCTCCCCAATCAGTTTGAAGGGCCGTAATGTGGGTGTCGAATTGGGTTTTAACCAGCTTGAAAGAGTTTGAAGTAGTGGAAGATTTGTAATTTATGAGACAAAAAGTATGTCCATGTGTATCGAGTGCAATCATCCACAAATAACACAAAATAACGACAACCATTTATTGATAACTTAAGGGCATGCCCCCACACATCGGAATAGACAAGTTCAAAAGGAGAAGTTTTTGACACATGCGAAGATAAAATGGGAAGACGACAACTCTTTCCCAATGAACAAGGCACACAATTGGATAGTGCAGTTTAATTTAGATGACATGGGTAAATGAAATTGGGTGCAAATTTGATGAAACATGGATGGACTCGGATGGCCTAGACGATGATGTCAGTGAAGAGGGGAAGTGCGTTCCCTAACTAGAGCGACAGATGGAAAAACAGACGAAGCAACAGGTAGGAGATAGAGCCATTATCAATGATTTCTTTGATCATTACCTTTCCCTGCATATCTTTCAACAAACAGTGAGTGTAATGTAATTCAAGGAAAGCATTGTTATCTTTGGTGAGGCGGGTAATGCTAATTAGATTTTTTTTCATTTGGGGAACAATTAGCACATTAGACAACTTGATAGGATGTGTGGTAGAAGGAAATGAAGTATGACCAAGATGGGAGATAGGGAGGGTTTTACCATTGCCAAGGGCTAGTTGGTCTCCACCACCATAATCGGATTCAATGGACACCTTGTTGAAGTCACCCGTGATGTCCGTGGCTCCATAATCAAAGTACCAAGATGGGTTGGCGATGGCCGAAGGAGAGACCATATATGCAACTGGTACATATATAATGGTTGGGCTTGTTGAACTTCTTTGGTAGATGACGCGATGGGAAGGCTTGAACATTGAGGCGGTTAAAGCAATCCTTTCCCGCGTGACCCATTCGATCACATATTTGACATGGAATGTGGGGATGAGAGCGAGGTCCCTGGAAGGCGGCATCATTGCGGTATGAGGAGGGTCAATTCGTGGGTCTGTTCTAAGTTGAACGCCCACTGTTGCGATCAGACGACCTATTAGCATCGGAGGAAGAGCTCGATGACCTTGTCGATAGTTGGCCATCGATGGTGGAGTGGTGGTAGCCAAGAGATGACTCTCGTTCAATAGGCGCTCTTCCTCTTGAAGCAGAAAACCCAACAGATCATGAGGTGTGAGAGTATCAGACCTCATGTTCACAACAGCCCGGAAAGCGCCATAGAAGGCATCCAAGCTCTGAAGGATAGAGGTGACCAAATCTTCATCAGAGACTTCCTGCAGACAGTCTGCCAGAGAGTCAGTGAGGGCTTGCTTCTTCTCAAAATACTCGATCATAGGAGTAGCACCCTTCTGGAGGGTTTGAAGTTGTTGCTTCATGTGCATTGTCCGGACTCATGATTCAGACTGGAACATGTGTTCAAGAGCGTCCTAGGCCTGATGAGAGGTGTGCGACTGGGTGAGGTAACCGACCAACTTAGTCGACACTATTGTCCACAACTAGATGAGGATGAACTTGTCTTTCCTCTTCCAAACATCGAAGTCGAGAATCAGTGTGATTGTTTCTAGGGCGGTGTCTATGGTAGAAACAAAAAGATTTTCTGGTGGGGATGAGAAGGTGGTGACAAAATCCTTCAAGCTGAAGGCGTCAAGGGCATCGAGGACATTCGATCACCGGACAAAGTAGTTCGATCTCTCCAATTTGAAGAGAAACTGGGCAAACTGAAGGCCCACCGATGAATTGGAACCAATGGAGATAGAGAGAAGATTGGCGGAAGAATTGGTGTTTGTGGTGGTGGTGGTGGTGGTGGTGGTGGAGGAGGATTCATTGTTGGCCATAGTTGTGATCGAAATTTTTTTAGGGTTTTTGAGAACTTGCTTTGGATACCATATCAAATTCTAACTTGGACCAATGACTGGGGGGCAAGCGCACGGGTGCACATGCACTAGTAGCCTAGCACACAAGTCAAATGATGTTCCATTCTAAAACCAACTGGCAATAAAAGAAGTAGGTCACCGACTCATATACTAGAGCTTATTATGTTCAAATTTTCGACGCATGACTCTTTATGGTCTCATTCACATCTCTCAACATTGAATAGTAGTAAGCAAGTGATCAATTTGCAATATAAATCAGTCAGATCACTCTGATAAAAAGGATAGCAAATAAAAAAACAAGTGTCTTAAGCGAAGAAATAAGTTAAAATGTGATGCGAAATCCAGCAATAGATGTAATAGTAATTCAATGACAAGGGAAATTATATTCACACACTCCGTCAACTATTATCCGATAGTTCCAACATGGTTCATAGAGAGATGGGTGTGATCAATGCTCATATATCTACAAAGCAAAAAACAACACAAATTAGGGGTTTTTAGATGCTTTAAACCCATTAGATCGTCAACAAATAGCAATAACACAATATATATAGAAGCATGAAGGGGTTGAGTTACTAACTGAACAATGACGACCACAATTTCCGAAAAGGTGGGTTCTTTTGTGGTGCAAAAGTAAGCAAAATTAGTTGTGGTGTTAAAAACAAAAATTATAAGATTTTGAAAAAATGAAAAAGATATTAGCTACAATGATCTAAAAGTAAGCAAAATTAAAAAAAAAAGATGAAATATGGTTAATCTAACCGGAAAAGTAGGAGTTTTTTTTTTGTGGTGCAAGTAAACGACATATATGAGAGTCCAAGAATCACATTCATACAAGATTATATCATAAGGAAACACACTTTTCATTAATCTCAAATCTGATTTCTAAGTGAGCATACAAACTCTTTATATAAGAAAAATAATATTAAATGAAAGGCCAAAGGCTAGATGTAAACATTCATTGAGTAGATAATACGAAAGCTCTCTCGAAATGATAGAAAAGTAGGTGGGAAACCAAGGGGCGGAAATGCCAAGAGTTGGCAATCTTCAAGACTATCAATACATGTTAAAATATGCATATTAATTGTAGCAAACTTTATTCGGTTTAATTGAATGCGTTCCGTCTTCAATAAACGTGTTTTCAACAAGCTGTCAGATTTAAGACAGTTGTAAAGAACAACCTTTTCGATCACTTTTAAGGTTGATTTGGTAAAAGTGTTCTTCACTAAAGTTGTAGCCACTTAAAATATCTTTCCAACAAGTGCTCATAGACTTCAATCAGAAATTTATACAGTTCGGTGGATTCAAAATACTGATGTATCACCAACCTATTTTCTCAATTGAAATTTCGCGTGACTTGGGCTCATATATGATCACATCATATTTCATGTGAGATTATCAGGGATGTGGGATTTTTTTGTTACATAGATTACCATGTTTCCAGGAAAAATTGCTCACCACAATACTTTCATCAATGGAGGAGTCTTTCATACACTTGGAGGATGCAATCCAGGCCCTTACACAAGCGTCACAGTAGTCGGTTGAGCAGTACATAACTATCTATAAGGAGAACAAGTGAGCCAAATTCCTCAAATATTCGGTGAGATTCTGACAAAGTGGATTGCTAACCCCCAAGATAACAATAGTTTCTTTGACGACAGAGAAGAGGGTTTGATACTTCCTAACTTGAAATTTCAGAAGTCAATGCATAAGGTTTCATGTGTTTTGTTGTGTCTCCTACTCCATTCGATGCATTCATTATGAGCTTGTCCATTGATTAACCAGGTCTAGATCCGACCCATGAGGCTCAAGAGATAATAAAGGTACACTTTTGCGATTGGAAAGGTAATATTGATTATACGATCCTTTTAATTTCTATCTGAGAAGCCATAAATGGAACTAAATTGGTGGATTATATTCTTCATAAGAGAGTCATGCTCGACTCTTTTGATAAATTGAAACTATTTTTAATTGTTACATTATTTAGTTTTAATTTATTATTGTGTTATAATGTCTTATGTATGATGTCTGAAGATGTAAATATATAGACGTGAATCCCACAATAATTTCCCACAACTACGGTCCCTCCCACTACCTAGGCCCACCCCGTTACAAGAAGAAAACAAACCCCCTTAAGCTGATTGAATTTCCATAGTCATATAATCATAAGATGAATATAATTATATGCCCATAAAAATAAGATCAGGCCCAAAAGGAAATCAGCTTGTAACGAGATGGGCCCAACCTTCTACAAATTTTTTTTACTCGGTCCAATTTGAGTTTCCTAATTACCCGACCCAACAATGTAAACAATTATGCTCCCTCAATACCAAAAAGTATGATAGCAAAGATATGACAGCAAAAGCGCCATTCACCCATACCGAAGGACACGTCTCCAAGGCGGATGAATAACAACACCAAAAAACGCCTCTGTGGATGATATGTTTAATCCACCAGACAACAAATACAACCGACAGCAGGAAGCCAAGTAGCCAACCACTCCACCAGAATTTCGAGAGCAGATTACGCTCAAGTACTCAACCGGGGTGATAGGTTTCATCATCCGTGGATCATCCACGGATGATGAATCCTCGCACTCATCAATATCCGACTCCTCATTGAAATGGACAGCGTCCCCTTTGTGACAGTTGGGATCCTTAATCTCCGACATTACATTGAAGAGTTCATCCATCGTAAGGGATAGTTTAACATCACCTGAGATTCGTGACTTTCTACCCCTAAGGTGATACACGCCCTTCTTGGCACCACTCTTGATCTTCCATCTCATGAGATCGTCTTGCACTCATTAATTTATAGCTCCCCCTTCATATTAGCATATATTCTCGCCTCTCCTGCCCAGGATGAAGCGACCAACCGAGCACAAGCGAGAGAATCTTATGTATGATGTGTGCACAAGAATGTGACAAGCTACTGGAGGCCTTGATGATATCCGATTGGTAAGGATTTGAGATTGAGAATAAGTCAAGGCAATGACATAAAAGGAATATGTTGCTTGGGAGGCAACCTCATATAGGTGATAGTCTCTTTCTCTTTTCAGTTATTTTTAGTATTTTTTAGGAAGTTCTAGATCAGTTTGTGTTTGGTGTTTTCGATATGTCTACCTAACACTACAGTTCTAGATTAATTTTAGTATTTTTAAAGTCGGTTATTATTTAAAGGAATCATCGTTGCCTATTTTTATAAATGAAATATGCGCTATTGTGCATTGCAAATTCGCAGATATTCGCAAATCTGCACCACGCAATAGCGAATTGGGCCCCAAGAAATTACATTTAGAAAAAAATAAAAAATATCACAAAATGTGCATGGTAGATTATTGAAAATCCACAAATCTGCAATACGCCTTCGCAAATATATCTATATGAAAAAAATCTGCGAACATGCATTGTGAATAGACCTGTCAAACGGGTCATTCGGGTTGGTTTCGGGTCGGGTCACTTCGGGTTTTGGGTAAAACGAGTCATGGGTAAAACGGGTTTCGGGTATTTCGGGTTGACTCGAACTCGGGTTTGACCGGGTTTCGGGTCATTTCGGGTTTGTAAATTTTTTCTTTTTTAAATTAAAAAATCAAGATTTGATAATTTTGTGATAAATTTTAATTATTTATAAAAAAAATTAATTATATATTATTATAAATCAACCGGGTCAATCGGGTAAATCGGGTCAAAATTACCGGGTCATTCGGGTCCCCGGGTCGAAACCCAGATTACCTAGAAAATTTCGGGTTTTTCGGGTTCGGGTCGAAAAAAAATTCGGGTCGGAAATTTTTCGGGTCGGACCACCGGATCGGGTTGTGTTTTGACAGGTCTAATTGTGAACAATGCACTTTCAAAATCATGTATCTATATCTATATCTATCTATCTACATATAATAAAATCGATGCATATGGTACTATGTTGCATATTGTAGTTGATTCTAGGAACAAAATTTAATAAAATAATATGTTTTCATAATTTTTAGAAGTTATATAAGCCACAATCTATCTATCTATCTATATATATTTATTTGAAAAATATAAATAAAAAATATTTCATAGTCTTACTTATCAAAATATTAATTAATAAATATGTATTATTGTACATGTGTCATTTTATTTATATTTAAATTATTTTTTGGTGAAAAAAATTATTTATATCAAAATTAATTAATTATTAATTATTAATATGTAGCCAGAATCTATCCGTGCATAGATATTTTAGTAAACTAACGTGGTAAATATATACTATATATTTAATAAAAAAAAGAATATTAAAATATTTTTAAGAATAAGCTATTTATTAAATTCCATGAGATTTAATTAATGATAGACTAGAAAAAAAAACGTTTTACCTTATAAATGTGCATTTTATTTATATTTTGAGAGAATATAAATAAATGATATTTAGATTATCTATAATTGGTCGTACTAATTTTATTTACATCTATATTATTTTTTGATGGAAAAAATTATTTATATTTATATTTTAATTTATTGGAATCTATCTAAATTGTTTATAATAATGTAGTAAAGTATTCTCCGTGCACAGAACGTGACCAACAATACTCATTATGCGATATTTAGATTGTGTAAATAGTATCGTTTCTTGAAAAGGATCCTAATTTCAAAAGTAAGAAAAATAATCTGACCTTTGAAGGAGATGGTAACAAAGTATTCCGTCTCATTTTTCGATCATAAATTAGGCCAAAACAATGAGATAAAATTGGATAAATGATCTTATTCTCATTAAAACAAGACAATATCATCCAAAATTCATCAAAATCTATTTTTTTTTTCAAATATATGTCATCATTTTTGCCCGTATTTATAGTCGTAAAAACAATTAGGATACTTTGTTACCACATCTATCAAAGATTGAGTTATTTTTCTTATGAAAGAAACGAAGACTGAGAAACAAGAAAACCTCTCTAATGGAGGGAGAGAGGTTGAAGATGGAGGGAATGTGTGTGTGTGTATTGATTGCAAAACAAAATGAGTTTATTACATCTTATATCCGAATATAAGAGATGGCCTTCATATGAGCCTAGACAACACTGAGTATTGGGCTTAGCCCATGTCTAACACCAAATCGGTTTCCCTCTTATGATAAACCTCATCACCCCTTTTCAAGCTGGAGGCAAGTTAGCGACTCCGAGCTTGCTCAGGATCGGAGGGAAACACACTCTAGGCAAGGCCTTTGTCAAGACATGTGCCAACTTATCTTTGGCTGCAACATGTTGCAACACAATCAACCCTTCAAGAACTTTCTCTCGAACATAGCGACAATCTATTTCCACGTGCGTGGTTCTCTCGTGGTAAACCGGATTCCTTGCTATATGAATTGCTTCTTTATTATCACATCTAAGAGGTATCAATGTTATGCTCGCCACACCTAACTCAGACATCAACCGAGTTAGCGAAGCCAACTTTGTACAAACACATCTCATCAACCTGTACTCCGCTTCTGCTGATGAAAGTGCTACGATGGTCTGCTTCTTTGATTTCTATGATATGAGGCTTCCACCTTGATACACACCATATCCGCTTACTAATCTCCTTGTGATCGGGCATGATGCACATTCGGCGTCACATATTGCTAGCAGGTTGAACTCTTTCGATCGTGAAAGAAATAATGACTGGTGTTGCGTTCCTTTGAGGTACCTCAGGGTCTTGATCGTGGCTTCAAAATGCTTTTCTCGAGGATTCTTCATGAATTGACTCAAAAATTGCATTGCAAAGCTGATATCCGGCCTAGTATGAGTAATGAAATTAAGTTTTCCCACAATTTTTCTATATGTCGTGGGATTAGCTAGAGGTTTTCCTCCATCCGCCATGACTCTCGTATTTGTAATCAGGGGACTAGCAACCACTGTTGCATTCGTGCAATCGAATTCATCAATTGTTTCTTAGATAAATCTGTTTTGGCTTATGCAAATCCCCTCTTTAGCGTGTACGAATTACATCCCAAGGAAGAGACTAAGCTGCCCCAAATTTTTAATTCGAAATTTTGAATCCAAGAAATCTCGAATGCGAGAAACCTCATCCAAATCATCACCGGTTAAGAGGATGTCATCCACATATACATCGAGGAATGTGACCTTATCTCCATTGTGTTTGGCGAACAGGGAATAGTCATTGAGGGACTGAGGATATCCTTTGAACTGTAGAGCATGGGACAATTTAGCGTACCGCTGGTGTGAGGCATGTTTGAGGCCGTGTAAAAAGGCATTGTTAACGTCTAACTGAGCCAAGGGCCAACTGTTCTTAGCAGCTACAACTACCAATGTCCGAACGGTGGTCATCTTACAACCGGAGAGAATGTCTCGGTGTAACCGCGAACAACTAGACAAGCTTTGTAATGCTCAACTGTGTCGTCGGCCTTATGCTTCACTTTGTAAACCCAGCGACACCCATTCGGTCTAGCCCCTCTTGGCAATGGAACCACCTCCGATGTGTGGTTTATTTCGAGGGCTTTGAACTCTTCTCGCATCGCAATGTCCCATACCTCAAATCTGCAGGCTTCAAAGTAACTTTGAGGCTCAACAAAAGGTCTAACATCAGAGAGATGCGTAGCACCTAATTGAAGAGTAGTCCTGCAAGTGACAAACAAAGGTTGTCATGGGAATCAACATGAGAACACACATAGTCCTACAAGTGACGAGGAGGGACAACAACTCTTGAAGATCTTCGAAGATCAACTTGAGGAGGATGAGAATGAAGAGGTTGGGAAGGAGATGCAACTTGAGAAGGCAATGACTGCTCAATTGGACAGTCATCATCTGAACCGGCATCGATGGATTGAGGAGGAAACAAAGGAGTGGAGTGGGTTGGAGGAGGTATGACAACATCTCTGTAAGGGAAATGTGTTTCAAAGAACACTACATCCCTAGAAATTTGGACTTTATGATTATCCAAATCCAGCAACCTATATCCTTTTGTCCTTGTCGGATAACCCAAAAACACACAAGGACTGGCCCGAGGCATGATTTTATGTCTCCCTTATTTCAATGTGGAGCTATAGCACAAGCAACCAAAACTCCAAAGGGTGTCATACTTCGGTTTGTGCCCACAGAGTATCTCAAATGGACAAGCACCCTTCAAAACAGTGCTAGGAATTCGATTGATGACATGAACAGTTGTTAGAAGTTAGAACAACTTCACCCCAAAACTTGAGAGAGAGCTTCGATTGAAATAACAAAGCTTTCGCAACCTCAAGAATGTGTTTGTGCTTTCTCTCCACAACACCATTCTGTTGGGGTGTTGCAACACCAGAAGTGTGGTGCACAATACCTTTGCTAATGAAGTACTTAAAAGATGCATGGCTAAGCCCCAACTCCTGAGCATTATCAGTATGAATCACCTTGACTCGACAATCAAACTGATTCTCTGCCATAGCCACAAACAATTTGATAACAGATAGAGCACAACCCTTAGAGCTAATCAAATGAACCCATGTAGTTCTACTAAAATCATCTACCATCGTAACAAAATAATTGTTGCCATTGTAATTTTGGACATGAAAGGGACCCCAAACATCAATGTGCAACAGTTGAAAGTGATGGCGAATCTCACGCCTAAGGGTGCCCGATCGCTTCGAATAGGTAGTCGAATTGGATCTGCGAAAGAAATCGAATCTCACGAATCCTCCTTTAGATCGATGAGACCTAAATCTACTTGAATCTCACAAGCAAATCAATCTCTCAGCGCCGCTTCTCACGATCCTTAGTTTCTTCGAATCTCACGAAGAAGATGAACGCTTCTCACGTCCGCTAGGGTTTCTCAAGAAACTTGTTTGGGGGAAATAATAATTGAATGTGTTTTCATTGATGATTGAATAACTATTTAAACAAAGTATTTTTGCTGAGAATAAAAGCTAAATAAAGAAATAAACCCTAAAAATAATAGCATAAATCGCAAAGTATGAAATCTGAAATTCGTGCTGAAAATCACCGTTGTGCATGGCCGCGCAGGAGGGGTGCACGCCCGCGCGCCTTGGGTGCACACCTGCGCACTTGCATGCTGTTCGACACTCCATTGCTCGACAGTTTGCACGCCCGCGCACCACACTTGCACGCCCACGCGCCCATGTCACACGCTCGTGCACTTGTCTGCTGGAAGTGCAAGATGGCTCGAGTCCTCGTGGGTTAATAAGGTTACTAATCCGAGATATCTCGCCGCTAACTCTTGTGTGGACATCCAAGGTGAGGTAGCATAGGTGGTAATATGCCTTAGGATGGAGTAGAGTGCACTCGACATCTTCTTAGCCTTAGCCCTCGTGATAGGACCATCTCCATGAAGCGTGATGTCGGATTGAAGCTCCTTAGATAGATTCCGATTCACATCATTCTCCCTTTCTTCGTCTTGATTCATCCCCGAATCATGGAATGGAGGATCAAAGTCATCATCAACATATGGAGACAAATCAGCAACATTGAAAGTAGCATGCACACCATAATCACCGGGGAGATCGATCTCATAAGCGCTGTTGTTGATCCGTCGGAGTACTCGAAACGGACCATCACCTTGAGGATCTAGCTTGGACTTGCGGCAGGTAGGAAAGCGCTCCTTCCGAATGTGAACCCACACAAGATCACCCGACTGGAATACGAGCTCACGACGTCCTTTGTTGTGTTGCCGGATATATTGCTCGGCACGACACTGAAGTTGTTCGGACGTCCGCTAATGTAGCTCCCTCACAAACTCAGCACGGTCACGGGCATCAAAGTTCTCCCGATCCTTGAGGGGATGCAGAGTAAGGTCCAATGGTGTGTGTGGATTGCGGCCATAAACAACCTCGAACGGACTCATTCTAGTCGTCGAATGGATGGATTTGTTTTAAGCAAACTCGACAAAAGGCAAACAATCTTCCCAACGTTTAAGGTTAGTTTGCAAAATAGAAAGAAGAAGTGTTCCTAATGTCCGATTCACAACCTCAGTTTGGCCATCAGTTTGCGGGTGACAACCAGTAAAGAATAAGAGCTTAGTCCCTAATTTAGCCCAAAGTGTCTTCCAAAAATAACTTAGGAACTTAGCATCCCTATCCGAAACAATTGTACAAGGAATACCATGCAATCTCACAATATGAACAAAGAACAAATCAGCGACATGAGATGCATCATCAGTTTTGTGACAAGCAATAAAATGAGCCATTTTACTAAACCTGTCGACAACCACAAAGATAGAGTCCCTCCCTTTTTTAGTTCTTGGCAATCCTACAATGAAATCCATGCTAATGTCCTCCCAAGGGGATGTAGGAATAGGTAAGGGAGTGTAAAGGCCATGGGGGTTCAATCTAGACTTGGCTTTCCTACACTGGATACAAGCAGCACAAAACTTACCTACATCATTTTTCATTTTAGGCTAATAAAAGTGTTCCTTAAGCATAGTCAAAGTCTTATCAATCCCAAAATGTCCCATAAGACCTCCACAATGAGACTCCTGGACCAAAAGCAATCGAATAGAGCTCCTAGGAATGCATAGTTTCGCAGATTTGAACAAATAGCCCTTTTCGATAAAGTAATGGTTCACACTTCCTTTAGACACACATTCAGCATATATATGTTTGAAATCTTCAAACGTAGCATAAAGATCACAAATCAAAGAGAACCCAAGCAAACGAGCATCTAAGGAAGAAAGAAGAGCGTACCTGCGGGACAACGCATCGGCTACAATGTTGTCCTTACCCTGTTTGTGCTTGATCACATAGGGGAAGGTCTCGATGAACTCTACCCAACGTGCATGTCTCCTATTTAGCTTGGCATGTTCCTTCAGGTGCTTAAGAGCCTCGTGATCCGAATGAATCATAAACTCCTTAGGCCAAAGGTAGTGATGCCAAGTGCGAAGAACCCGGACTAAGGCATAAAGCTCCTTATCATATGTGGAATAATTGAGCTCCGGACCGCTGAGCTTCTCACTGAAGTAGGCAATGGGGCGATTGCCTTGGATGAGGACACCTTCTACACCGATGCCGGAGGCGTCGCATTCGATCTCGAAGGTGCGGCTGAAATCCGGAAGGGCCAACAGTGGAGCGTTGGTCAGCTTGTCCTTCAAGAGCTGGAATGCACGTTCTTGGGATGGACCCCATCGAAAGACAGAATCCTTGCGTGTGAGCTCGGTCAAGGGATGAGCAATGCTGCTGAAATCCCTCACAAAGCGCCTATAAAAGCCCGCAAGACCAAGAAAGCTTCGGACATGGGTCATTGACGTGGGCTGCCAAGTGCGAATCATAGTCAATGAGCTCATCGTCCTCTTGGACCATGTAATCACCAAATGGAGTCATTAGCACCGTTTGGGTGTTGCCACACTCCTGAGCAAAGTGGCCTCGCCCTTGGCACTTGTAGCACCGAATGTCCTGCCGAGGGGCATTAGATGGGGCCTCCTTAGGTCTAATGAGCGGCTGCTGGGATCCACGTGGGTTCCCGTGGCGGCTAGTTGTGGTACGATCGAGACGTGTGGAACTCGACAACGACGGTCGTTGTGGCGCCGATGTGGGTGGTGGTCCTAGGGGCTGGGGACACCACCTACGACTGGAGCTAGATGAAAATGCGGATCCTGCACGATGTTGTTCATATAATATAGTAGCAAAGTGAAGTGCATCATTAATTGAAGAGTACCTTTGTCGTTCAACTTGTTCACCAATGTCTCTACTAAGGCTAGAGATGAATTTTGACAAGATAATCTTCTCTGGATAACGAATGCCCGTTCGTTGCATCAAACGACGCATTTCAGCATAGAGCTCCTCCGGGGAAAGGGAGCCTTGTCGGATACGATCTAGGCGGAATTGCATTCGTTGCTCATAATCGAATGACACAAAGCGGGTTCGCGTGATCTCCTTCAAATCCTCCCATGTGGTGATGGGATCGCGCATCTCATACTCGCGATCTGACACATCTTGGAGCCACCAAGATTGAGCTATGCCAGTGAAGCGAATGGTGGCTATCTCAACTTTCTCATCCTCTGGGTATCAATAGTACCTTAGGACAGCCTCCGTTTGTTGTTCCCATTCGAGATATGCTTTGGGGTCAGAGGAACCTGCAAAATCAGCAATTTTAAGTTTCATACCTCGATCGACTCGGCGTTGGGGTTGCTCGTCCTCTTGCTGTCGAAAACCATGGGCATGACGAGGAGGCGGCTGCTCATTCGTATTAAAATGATCGTCGGTAAGGAAATGACGTTGGATTCCACGGCGTGGGCCATGTAGACCACTAGAGCTCTCGACACGTCGATGAGAGGTGTCTTGAGCAAAAGGGTTATGGTCATCTTCGGTCTCTACGAAGTCCACAAAGGGTGGTTTTTTGCGAGCGGACTGATGTTGCAATACGGCAACCGCTCGTGCCAGCTCAACCACAGTGGCCACAAGCTCATTAAGATTAACATCCGACGACCCCTCATCAGCATGGCGTTTTTCTTTGTCCTGTGACATGGTTAGGGAAACCCAAAAGACAACACAACGACAAGGAGTGCTAAACCGAGATAAACGTGACAATGTACCAACTTCCACAATCCCAATATTCAAAACACAAATATCAAAGGCAAGCAAGATAATAGGGGAGGGTGACTAAGGTAGGAAACAAAGGCACAAGAGTGCAAGTTGCTCCCTTTCTTATCGTCGACCTCCTAACTTTGCAAACACACAAGCACAATGAAGTTGGCACAAGCTGCGCTATAAAGGGAACGAGGGGGTTACCTTATTTTGGCTTTGCCACTCGTTGATGAGATATAATCGTTGCGGTTGTATAGAGCAATGCAACACAAATGCTAAAGAACGAGAGGGTTACCTTATTTTGGCTCTTCCGCTCATTTGGCTTTGATTTCTTTTTTTTTTTCTTGTAAGAAGAAGAACAAACAACACCCAACAAGGAATAGGTGAGCAAAGAAATCGAGAGGATTGCCTTATTTTGGCTTTTCAACTCGAATGAATTTTTGGTTTTTTTTTTTTCTGTGGAAAAGGGACGTAAACGCGGCAGAAAAATCAACAAAATAAGATCAAAAGCAACTTGCGAAAAATAGGGAAAGAAAACCTAGGGTTTGAAGACAAAATAACAAAGTAAGGGAAATTAGGGTTAAGCAAGGGTGGTAGGCGGCAAGGGCTGGAGTGGTGGCGGAGGGGTGGCGGAATGGTAGCAGAGGGATGGTGGAGGGGTGGTGCAGGGCTGGTAGTGGTCGGGAATGGTGGAGCGGAAGAGGGCGATGATGGTGAATGCGAATTAGGGTAAACTTTGTTTTTGGAATTTTTGTGTTTTTAGATGAATGAATTGCAGAAATTGAACATTATCAACGAATAAAATGGATATAGATAACTACCTTGATTGAAGTACTGACTCGTGAAACCACTTGATGGCGAATCTCACGCCTAAGGGTGCCCGATCGCTTCGAATAGGTAGTCGAATTGGATCTGCGAAAGAACTCGAATCTCACGAATCCTCCTTTAGATCGATGAGACCTCAATCTACTTGAATCTCACAAGGAAATCAATCTCTCAGCGCCACTTTTCACGGTTCTTAGTTTCTTTGAATCTCACGAAGAACATGAACGCTTCTCACGTCCGCTAGGGTTTCTCAAGAAACTTGTTTGTGGGAAATAATAATTGAGCGTGTTTTCATTGATGATTGAATAACTATTTAAACAAAGTATTTTTGCTGAGAATAAAAGCTAAATAAAGAAATAAACCCTAAAAATAATAGCATAAACCGCAAAGTATGAAATATGAAAGTCGTGCTGAAAATCACCGTTGTGCACGGCCGCGCAGGAGGGGTGCACGCCCGCGCGCCTTGGATGCACGCCTGCGCACTTTCGTGTTGTTGGACACTCCATTGCTCGATAGTTTGCACGCCCGCGCACCACACTTGCACGCCCGCGCGCCCATGTCACACGCTCGTGCACTTGTCTGTTGGAAGTGCAAGATGGCTCGAGTCCGCGTGGGCTAATAAGGTTACTAATCCGAGATCTCTCGCCTCTAACTCTTGTGTGTAAATCCAAGGTGAGGTAGCATAGGTGGTAATATGCCTTAGGATGGAGTAGAGTGCACTCGACATCTTCTTAGCCTTAGCCCTCGTGATAGGACCATCTCCATGAAGCGTGATGTCGAATTGAAGCTCCTTAGATAGATTCCGATTCACATCAAAAAGGGTTTGGTGGTAGAGATAAAGCTTCTGGGAAACGATAACCTCTGTTTTCTAGAACGAGCACACATATCAAAGGGTGTAATTGCATTAGTGTTGTCAAGATAAGAAAACATACGCAACAATTTAGAAGAAGGGACATGTCCTAAACGTCGAAGCCATACTAAAGCGTCAACAGCTGCAGCGACAAAGACTTTATTTGCAGTACTCTGAACTGGTAATTCAGCAAACTCTTTATCAAGGAACTATAGACCTCTATCACATCTTCCAAGCATATGAGGTCTCTGCCCCGGGATACCCTGCAACAAGCACATCGTAGGTGTGAACAAGACAGAACGACCAGTGTCATGTACAAGCCTCCCGATAGACAGTAAATTGCATTTGAAATATGGCACCAAAAGCACCTCTTTCAAAACCAATGCATCTGCCAACTGTGTCCACAATCAAAGAACTAGTGGGCAACATGATGGAGAAAGGTTTCCGGATGGGAGAGCAAGTCAGAAACAAAGATTTGTTGGTGCATATATGGCTATTTGCACCGGAATCCAAGATCCAAAGACACTTAGTTCGATCATGAACGGTCATACCTACGAAACCAGCAAATTCACCACCCGATCCTAATCCTATCAGAGCATCTCTAGCCTTTGATTCTTTGACATTGAAAAGATCCAGGAGCTGCGAATACTGAGCATGTGTCAGTTCTGGTGCAGTGCTTACATATTCACCAACATCCGACACTTGAGCAACAATCTTATTCCCTTTGTTGTTCTTCTTTGGGGAACCATGAAGAAAATAACAGTTCTCAATCTCATGGTTGGTTTTCTTACAATGAGTACAAAACATCCTCGATTTCTTCGGTTGGGACTACACATCCACTTTCTTTGTCTCAACATTAAACGATGAAGCCAAATCAGTGCTCATATTGACCTGATTCTTGAATTCATGTTGAGATTCCTCTTGTGAAATCATAGAATAGGCAATACTAACATTTGGTAGGGGTTGCATCATGAGAATAATACCTCGAGCAACTGTATAATTCTCATTTAAGCCTAGAAGAAACTGTATCAATTTCTGTTCCTCCCACAGCGCCTTCAGTTTGTTGAAATAAACTGAGATCGAAGACGTACCTTGTGTAAAGGAATTGAGATCTCGCTGCAGAATGAACCGCTGAGCACTATTGGTCTGGCCGTAGCGATCTTCCAGATCCTCCTAAATCTCCTTAGCCATTCTCGCATACATGACGCTCCTCCGGATCTCATCATCCAAGCTATTTAGAAGCCAGGAGATGACCATATCGTTGCAGCGATCCCAGACTTCTGCACGCCAATCATCCTCGGAGGACTTGGGAAGAGTTCCGGTAATGAACTTGAGCTTATTCTTGGTGTTGAGTGCAATCTTTGTATATCGCTTCCATTTTCCAAAATTCCTGCCATCAAAGGTCCCCGTGACTATCAAGAGTCCAGAATGATCACTCGAATGGAGGAAAAGTGGATCTGTGGTCTCACTTATGAGCTTGTTTCCAGTTTCTACCGCCATTGAAATGGAACTGAAACTGAGCTACGAGAAACCGATAAGGAACACTTGATCTAGATCCGAGATTCCAAAGGAAATGCGTAATTTGAGCTTTGTAGCTGTGATACCATGAAAGAAACGAAGATTGGAAAAGAAGAAAATCTCTCTTTTTTTATCTTAGTCCAGTTCGATCGACTCAGTCGCTCTACATCTGGATCGGGTACTGTGTGACCCATTTAAGGGGTTGACCCTCCCACTCACAAGCGACTCCATGTTTCCAAGAGGATTCGAACTTCGAACCTCTTGGCATGGGATGTAGCCCCACAACCACTACACCAACTTCTGATTGGTTAATAAGAAAATCTCTCTAATGGAGGGATAGAGGTTGAATATGGAGGGAATGTATGTGTGTATTGATTGCAAAACAAAATGAGTTTGTTACATCTTATATCCGACTACAAGAGATGGCTTTCATATGAGCTTAGACAACACTGAGTATTGGGCTTAGCCCATGTCTAAAACTAAATCACTTTCCCTCTTATGATCAACCTCGTCATCTTACCGTTGAAAGGTGGATATATTTTTTTTGTCACTCATCCAAAGTTTAGGTTATTTTAATTATTATTTTTACAAGGAAAAAAAAACGGATTTACAAATTACAATTGAATGATTTTGATTAAAGGATTTTCGTAATCATCCGTCAGGATGCTATCGGTTAGGTTAGCCCTAACTGAATTATTTCCTAAAAAAAAAAAAAAAAAAAAAAAAAATTTCGTAGTTTTTATCTTGAAATCTCCGAACTGGGTTTCCCACACGTGTCCGGTTTAGTCATTAGGTTACCCAAAACTCTACGTTTTGGCCTTCCTCTCCCCGGCCTCCATCTCCATCGCTTTCTTCTTCCACTCTCCTCTCCAAAGCCCTTTGCTTTTTCTCATACCAAAACCCATCCCCCTGTGACTTATTTGACTGTTCATACTTTTCGATTTTTTCTTCCTTTGAAACGATCGTTGCTATATTTTACGTGTTTACGGTTCCTCAATTCATCTCTTGTAAGTTGCCCTTCATACTCGCACTTTCTGTTTCATCATCTGAATGCTTTATTTCTGTGAGTTTTTGTTTATGGTTTGGGGATTTCTAGCATGATCATCTAGTTTTATATGGGCCCTTTATCTGGTAGTTGATCGTGTTTCCTTTTTCGAGCTTTTGAATTGAGTGAGCTTCAATTTCTTGCTCGTATTTGGTTTTTAGATTTTGATTCACGAATTTCGTTTGTTGCGAAGCATAATTTAGTACAGTAATTCTGTAATCGGGAAATTGAAAGTTACCATAGCTTAATTGGCAGGTTTTGGTGTTGTTTGAAGCTGTTGTAGACTTCATTGCTTTTGTTAGTTGGAGGTTTAATGTCTTTGTCATCAAAGCTTGAATATTTAGGTATCAACAATTAATTTTGGGGAAGAAAAAACATTGATGTGCTTGTAGAGTTACTTTCCAGTTTGACACCCATGATTTTGTCATATAATACCGCTCATCGTAGTTAGGGAAAATTTGATTGCTTTGCACCCTTTGGTATGAAATTTGGTTTCAGAATCAATAAGAAATGATGTATCTTTGGTTTGTGAATATGATGATTATCCTATTTTGATCATTGATCTTCATTGAATTAGCAGAGTTTAATGAAATTTTCATAGTACCCGTTTAAATCCAGGATATCATGAGATTGCTTCAATGCTGCAACGTTTTTATCACTATTTTCTAATGATAAAATATCCCATTTCCAAATTTGGTTGATGTAGATGTGAATTCTTGTCTGATTGAACTGAGGAGACATTATTCAGTCGAAGAGATAATGACCACTATGGACATCAAATCCATTTCTTGGGTTGATGATATGTACCAGAAATTTGAGGCCATGTGTGCGGAGGTAGAGGAGACTATGTATCAGGTACCACATGTATAGATTTTCTTTCAAAGAGAGGAGGATTGGATATTCAGATTTCGTTGATATCATGGCTCAACACCCTTGATATCAATGAATATGGGTATAGTTGGGATTTCCAAATATACCCATGTTCACTTTGTATCTGTTGTAGAGTCTGATGGTTCTAAAAGTAAAAGCCGAGATAAGACAGCATAGGCTAATAGAATTACACCACACACTGATAGTTTCTTTATTAATAAAGATGGTTTATTTCCAAGATAGGAGGATATCATTGAAATGAGTATGGGGCTTTAAGTTTGATAGATGATCATCTAAAAGGGGGTCTGATTGCAGCCAAGTACTTTTGGCCGTTGTGAGTCTTGTGACTCTTTCTCCAATCTTTTTCTCATATTCTTTATTTGTTACACAGTCACATTTTCCTGTAATTGGGCAGCTAAAATGTTTCTTTTAATCCTCTCAGGACTCCGTCAAATTTGTTGAGAATCAGGTGAAGACTGTTGGTGGTTGTTTTAAAAGATTCTACTCAGATGTCATGCAGGATTTAGTTCCTCCGTCTTCAGATGATTCAGTGAAGCTGGAAAATACTTGTCACAATTTGCTACATTATGCTAATGATGGTATTTATGGAAAATCTGTTGTAGATATCAAAAGAGAAAGAGTAAAGTCTGAAAGTGAACATTTGGGCCAAGATTATGATCTTGCTTCTCAGTTGGATGAAATTAATGACAATAAATTGTCTTCTGGATCCTATGACTCAAGTTGTCTCTATAAACTGCCATCTGATGAGTCTAATGCTGTAAAAGGCCCTGATTTGTATTTGAAGCAGAGTGGCTATGAGGAGTTATGTTTATGTAGTAACAAAGAATCTGAAGTGAAGGCAAGGCCCTCTGAAATATCCCACCCTGAAAATGTGGACTTGCAATCGGTTTTGTTGTCTAAAGGTGGCAAATCTACGGACGAACTAGGAAAAATGTCTGATGAGGTTAATGGAACTGTTGAATGTACCTCTGTTACTTCAATCTCATCTAATCCAGCAGTGAATGGATTTGAGAATGATGACGACAAGTTGAAAATGTCATATGGTAACCACTTCTATGGCTGTGCTACATTATCTTTTGCATTCTCTCATATTTTTTAGCTAGACTAGAATAGCAAAGCTTGATTCCTTCTTTTTTCTTTATTCTCCTCCTCAATGGTTTCTTAGAACATTTACAAGCAGACTTGTCAATTTTTTACTCGACCCAAGAACCCAGCCAAATTTGATATGTAGATATTGGGTTTACATGAATATTCTAACCCCAAAATCATTATGACCCGCATAAAGGACTATAACATCTTAGACAATCCAAGTACATTTTCATTACCATGAGTCAAATTTTAAACATGTAGATGAGTTGTCTTCATCCTAAAACCTCAAATGCATTACTTGCACCCTATTTTTGGATATTTCGTTCTGCATAGAATAAGTTGGACTTATTTTGACTGTCTGTTCAGATTAGTTGTGTTAATTTAGGATTGTTGGCAACTTTTTTTTATTAGTAATTAGATGAAGAGAAGCAAGAAATTGAAGGTTGAAACAAACATGGAGTTTTCTAGTATCTATATTTGGCTGCATATAATTCGTTCACTAACCATGATCTTCTACTGACATGATACACTTCTCTTTTCCAGCAGGGTTTTATGAGCCAAGTGGGGATGAAATTGACAATGACGATATTGACAAGGAAGAATTTCAAGTCTCTGAGCCTAATGGTAAGCTGAAGCTCGATGAATCCTGTGTGCTGGTTGACAAATATGAGCATCTCTCTATTTCACATCTAGAAGGGAAGGAAAGATCCTATAAGGTAAATATCAAATTCACCGTGCTTCATTTCCCTTGCTTGGTGCACACCATCTTAGGCTTAATTAATGCATAACTCATAGGGTAGCTAAAGCTAGAGGATTAAATGTATTAAATTAAATATATGTTAAATTAAATTGTTTATAAGTTAGTAAAGTTTTTGGTAACCATAGCTGATACAAGCAAGTTGATAAGAGAGAAGAAAATGAATAGATTTGTGAAATAAAAAGAAAAGTTGAGGAAAGCTTGGGGAAGTAGTTGAAAATCCAAATCCAAAAAGCTAATTAAACTAAAATCTTATCTTTACCTTGTTTAAAACTACTATAGTATAATATTAAATCCAAAAGCTCCTAAAAGCTAATTGCATTACCAAATCATCTATCAAGAATCTATTGCAATTCCTCTACAACCTGATTCTGAATTGCACTCATACATAAATTTATGGAGATTTGTATTCCGAGAAGTAAGAAATGTAATGAACTCTATCAAATTCTGTCATTGACCTGTGTCTGTTGTTTTTGCCTATATCAGAAGAAGATTAAGGACGTTTTGTACCTAAGAAGGTGGTCAAGAAGCAAGAATCCAGAGCATTTACATCTAAATGTAGTGCAAGAAGAAATGAAATCTCCCAACCATGGAAGTCAGGAGATTGCAGCTTGTACGTATGCATCGCAATCAAGCAACACCAAGCTAGAAAGCAACTCCTTAGAGTCCGGATGGGAGATTCTTTAGAATCAAGGAGCACCTTTCCTGTTGATAATAATAATAATAATAGTAGTAGTAGTAATAATAATAACGACGACAACTTGGCATGTGATGAACTCAACCCTCTTCTTTCGAATGGCCCGAATGATTCTGTCACGGTGTTGATGGTAGATTTGCTAGGCTTTCCCTGGTATGTATAGACCCAGAAAATATCAATCCTCCAGAAACGGTACCGTGGTGTATGATTTGTATAAATGTGTCCATTCTGGCTCAGTTTCTAGCTGTATTTTCGTTCTTCGGCACAAGCGCTACTGTCTGCTGAGGACTCTTTCAGTCTTCTGTCTGATTATCATCTGTTGAAAAACAAATGCTTGTGGACTGGGACACCATCCATCGCTTCTTAAAAGCTTTGCAACTCATTCCTGCCCGATTGATCACAAATTAGGATGCTTGAAACAACTCCAATCGGAAACGTCTGGCACATATGCACCTGCCATTAGTACCAATCGAGAGCTCTGATCACTGAGTCTTGTTCTGGAGGCAAACCTTTGAATGAAATTCGAAATTCATCTCCAAGGGTTAATTTTTCAACACCTTCCAGAATTCCATAGATAGAGAACAGTGGACACCTTATCCAGCGCATTTGGGCCATCGTTTTCGTTCTTCAAAGCAAAACGAAAAATAAAATAAAATTCAGAACATTCATAGCATAGATAGATGGAATTGTGTTTACAAGAGAACTCTGAGTTTGAGAGGGATATTACGGAATTGAGAATTGATTAGCTCTAGATATCGATTTTTGATGACCTAGATAGGAAAGAGCTACATGAGCTCTGATGGAGAATTACTGAATTAGAAGTAAGAAGAGGAGTGAATAGAGAGGAAGGAGAAGAGGATGAAGAGGGAGTTTGATTAATTCTTCCATGCCCCTGTCTGCGCAATGGGTAATAGCATATTTAATCATTTTGAATATTTGTGTAATTACAAATTCAATCCCCTAAGAGCATCTTTAATGGTGGTACTCCAAGTACCATAAGAATAAAAATAAATGGAAATGTAAGAAGATGGGAGTTCAAGTATCATACCTATGATACTCAATATGACACAATACCATAGAATATTACCCAATCAAATATTAATAGTGGGTCCCATTTGATTTTTACTTACCTAAAAAAATTTAAAAAAAAACAATTTTGATGCAAAAGGTGAAATAAGATACTCATGTCAAGTACCATGGTTGTGGAGTTTCAAATATTAAAATGAGGTGGATGAGAGAGAATGGACAAAAAGCAAGTTATGATACTCAATAGGAGTACCATGGTTAAAGATGCTCTAATTGGATTTCTTTGCCCAATACTAGTAGTCAGGCTATTGGGCTAATCAATGAGGCCCTCATTCATTAGCCATTACATGTTCATTTTTTTTTTTTTGATAAGGAAATAATTCGTGACCGGACAAACCCGGACCTCGAGAGGCCGACAAAGTCGGCAGATGGCGTGCCGTCTAAACATACAACAAAGAAATAGAAATACATAATACAACAAAAGAAACACCCTAAGCAAAGCCGGAAAAACCCCAACCCTAAGCAAACCAGCGGACACAACATCGAGAGGAAGGGAGCCCGGCGTGGCGAAGTGGATAGCGAGCGCATGGGACAGCTCCTGCTGACAAGTGTGGATTACATGTTCATTATTATACAGGGTTCGTTTATTTATTTATTTATTTTTATGTTGATGATACTAACATGTTATGAACACGGTAGAAAATGAATATAAGATTCGAATTCTTGTCGACGGTGCAGTGGGAGGAAGTCCGGAGAGGGCCAGTGGAGGGGGAGTATTCAGAAATTCTGAGGGCGGATTCCTCTATGCATTCTCTTTTAGTTGTGGCATCTGCAAACCACTCACAGCAGAGCTGTGGGCAATCTTCAATGGCCTGGAACTCGCCAAGAGATTAAACCACAATCGAATAATCTTGGAATCAGACTCGATGAGGGCTTGCAAGTTGTTGAAGAATGGGGACCTTGAACCTAGATTGGATCACAGCTTGGTTAACTAGTGTAGGAAACTGATCGGAGAAGATGGATGGGAAGTCACCATTGCCCATGTCGGACGTGAGGCAAATCATGTCGCGGATGTCATGGCCAAGGGTCACATAAGGATTTCTAGTTTTGTTATTGAATTTGCTTCTATTCCTAATTTCCTATGTACTGCTCCCAACAAGGACATGGGCAGCTTAGCCCCATGAGATTTCAATAAAATCAGAGGCTTTTGCCTCCTCTTGAATAAAAAAAAAGATTCGAATTCTTGTTATTTTTTTGTTTTCTAATTTACAAGGGTACCGTAAATCTGAATTACGATAGTGCACGACCAAATTGACGTGGTGTCATGTCCGAATCGACATGGAAGTAGACACTAGAAATCGAAGGTAAATCAGGTATCTATATCTAACTATTAAAAGAGAAGCATTTTTTATTTCTTAAAAGTAGGTTATTCAATCAATTTTTTAAAAAATTCAATTAATCCATTATCTTAGCCTAAATTATAATTTTAATAGTTTTTTTTTAAAAAACAAGGGGATGAATTCAAAACATAATAAGGAAATATAAAATTAATATTAGCAATCTACATCTATATATACTACTTTAATTATTTTTTTCAACCAATGGGTTTTATTCAAAACATTTAATTATCTAAACTTTTACTATTATTTTATAATATTAATTTAATATATTACTAAGATTTTATTTATAAAAAATTGTGTCATTGCGTGGGGATCATACTATTTAGTATTACAAGACAAGTCATAAACCCAAAATATCGCCCAAATTTAAGGGATATATGATTTTTAGAAGGTGGATCCGAGACGGATGGAGGGGTGGGCTGAGCTTTGCTGCAGCCCACCCCATTTTTATATAGAATATGTATTATATAGCTTAATTATAGAACACAATGTAAAAGTTGGCCCACTGGTATAAACCTTGCACTCTAATCCCACCCTTCCCAGGTTTGAATCCCGTCCTTACACTTTCAGTTGCATTTTTTTCTTTTATCAATTCTACCTATTTTATGACTATAAATCTCTATTTTAGTGCAAAAAATTCACAACAATTTTTTTTACCATGTACCCAATAAATTATATACGAGATAGTAAATTTAATTATATCAATTTCATTACTATATTTCTTTATTTTAATTCAATTTTTTCCATAATAATTTTTCTTCGTGACATAGGACAATCTAGCACACCCCGACATATATTCCTGGTTCCGTCCCTGAGGTGGATAATCTCCTTATGTTGTCACTCTAATCACTCTATATACGAATTTATAGAGTGGAGAAAACTCTAATTAAAAAAATTATATAGTGGAGAAAATGTTATGTCCGGTGGTGGTGGAGGTTGGTCGGTGACGGTGGTGATAGGGTGGTTGTGACAGAAAGAGGGAAAGGGGAAGAGGAGGATAGAAGGGGATGAGAAAGAGAGATAGAGAGATAGAAGAGAAGAGAGCTAAGAGGGTAAGGTTTCCATTTGATTCATTCATGATTTCTCCAATACAAGATAAGGGTATTTATATACTAATACCTTAATTCTAATCTCTACACATAATATCCATATACATGACATTACTCCCCCCTTATAAAAGCTTTGTCCTCAAAGCTTATAAAATGCAAAATATCCATATTCATGGTATCAGAGCGATCGATTCCTCCGGCCAATCTTCCGATTTTTTCTTAAATTTTGGATCCAGCCATGGACGACGGTGACCGGCAAACTTGTTCAGCAACGACGGAGTCTTCGTCCTCGGATTCCTGGCAGATTCAATGGCAAGAAACCAAGCGCATATTCTACAAAGCGCTCAACCAGGTCAGGATTCAGCAGGGTTTACCACCATTCAATCACCCTTCCTTCAAGAATCAAGAAAACATTCAATCGGTTTTCGTCAAGATTCAATTCGAAAAATATGAAATCTCTGTTGAAGTTCTATATCAGGTGTTCTCTGGATTTGGGGTTATAGAGAACATTGAAAAGTTTGGATCTTCGATTGGGTTTCACTCGCAAATTCGTTTTCAAAACAAGGAGTCTGCTATCAAGGCGTTCAGTTCGCTAAATGGGAGGAATATCTACGATCATTGCTGCCAATTAGAGTTATTCTTGGTAGAAGAAATTGAAACGGAGCCGTGTAATCCCACCGATGACGAACCAGACCAAGAAAGGGAACTTGAAGGTCCAACCGATGAAACTGAATTCGACGATTCTAAACACGCGATAGAGACGATTGCCCCAATCGTGCAAGACGCAGCTGAGACTCTTGATGGAAGCCACCAATCTGCCTTCGAATTGCAAAGAAGTTCCCGTCAGGAGCACAAGGCGCGTCTAGAGTCGTCTATAGCAGGACAAGGCATGGAAATAGTGGAAGAGTTCAACAAAATCGAACAAGAAGACGACTTGGACAAGTATAACGAAAAGTTCGAGGAACTTCGCATCGGGATGCTGGCCTACAATCCCGACCTACCAGAGATGTACTTTGTAGCCAGTTACATCAGGGGACTCCGACCGGAGGTCAGGTTACTGGTTGAGATTGGGAGGCCGGAAAGCTTAGCGGCTGCATTGAAGCTTTCCCGATTGCACAACGAAGGAGTACATGCAATGCTTCGGATTTCTAAGATTCCATGGAGGATGCACGATTCGGAACCCCAGTTTGTCGAGGACGAGGCCTTAGAATTCACACAAGGCAGAGAAAACCCAGGAGTGGATCGACGACTGATCGACGACGGCGAGTATGGAAAAGATCTAGCGCACAACGAAGAAATTGCATATTCATTCGAAGTGTTAAACCAAGAAATCAATGAGGTCCCGAATGATCTTCTAAATCAGTCTAAGAGTTCGGTGCAGGATGAATTGAAGATCAATTCAATGCCATTCAATGACGACGACCGTGAAAAGCTTCCAAATCAACAGAGAACTTTCAAGGTAAATCGCAAACCCTCTAAACCTCTCATCTATTGTGGTGAAATCAACTGGTTGGCTGAATTGGTGATACACTCGATTGAACTAATGGAAATTAGGCTGGCAAATTCTAGAATAGATTCAGTTGCCAGTGTGAGAAATTCGAGTGCACACCAAGTGTAACGACCCGAAATTTAAGTACCCGAATTAACCTCCATAAACCTACTTAGAAGGTAAATAAGGTTCGGAATACTAGATTACCGGGGAACGTTATAGAAGAAGTTTGATCTTCTTCCGTGAGCTTTGGATCTTACGACCGAGTACGAGTTATTATTAGGTTCATTTAAGCGGAAAATTTAGTTGTCAAAAGATGGGGATTGCGAACCCCGAAAAGATCGTAAGCCCGTTGGAGGCTTTACCTGTCCTAGACTATCGTGAAAACGTTTCGAACAGAAATAAAAGCGGAAATCATAAATACAACAAAATGCCACGGCCACGCCGGGTCAAAACGATAAAACGTATGAGCAAAAGAGTACGAATGTCAAGCGCCTCCCTCACTCTAATCGTCCAAAAGGTCCGTCCCGACAACCATCCACATAAGTAAGTCATATCGGGTAAGGGGTACCTGAATCTAAAAACAAGAAATAAATCGGGGTCAATCATCGGAAATATACACACTCAATGCCATATAAAGAGGCATACTTAAACTACATGAATGTTAAAATGCAACACATAAGCAAGTGTGTAGATATATATAAATGCGAAATAAACACGCAAGAGCCCGTATCATCATCATAATCATCATCATTATCATCATCATCACCATCATATCATAATATCTTCTCAAACGTACTCATCCTTCTCAAACATACTCATACTTCTCAAACATACTCATCCTTTCTCATCATAAGTCTTTCATCATTTCATTCCGGTTCCATCGAGTATAAGTCATTTATTCAGATTTTGACGGCCGTCCTACCATAGACACATAGCATACATATGAAGTGTTGGATTTACTAGGTTCATCCTACGTCATATTACCAGTGTATATTCCTAAGCATGTTACTAGGTCGCATGATGCATGAAGACTCTCGATAAGACAAAGATTATCACATAAATCCATCATGAGTAAGTCCAGGGGACTTACCTGGAGTCCGGAGAATAAGCAAGCAATAAAGTGCACAACCAAGGATCCAATCAACAAGAGCCTATTAATTTCATTAAGCTTTCATTAGGTGGTATTCTAATGCAAGGTACCCAACCTAATAATCAACATACATCCACATGAGGTTCACGATTCTATAGATTACGCACTTTGGTTAAGTGATTCGGACTTAACCAGTTATAATCTATATCGTATTATCACATAATCGATTTCTTCTTATCGGATCATAAGCCAAGTTATGGGTATACTTCATTTCTGTATTTTATATGCTCTAAGTTTCGGTTATGCCATCACATATTTAACCATATTCTTAGCATTCCCTTAACCAAGTTTTCTAACCGAGTCATTATAAACACTGGTTACTAAAATTATAATAAATCTTGATTCAACCGTTGGATTGCCGTAATATTTTGAAGGACAGTTAGATAACATTCCCATGTACATCATATTAAAATTTCAGCCGAATCAGACCGTTGGATTGGAATTAAAGTCCGAATTACAGAGGCATATATAACCATTTTGTTTGTTGTGACGTTTGCTACAAAACGCAACCTAAAACACATAGAGGCTCCACTTCCTATGCCCTAATTTATACATAAGGCTCCTAAATTATAGAGGGAAAGGTGGATGAGAGATTACCCTCGGAGCCTCTCTCGAAAAAGACCAAATTACCCCTCCAAGCTTCCCGGGACCTTGCGCCAAGCACCTAGCATTTTTGACAAATCCAAACCAAAACATAAAAGGAATTCGGAGACAAAAACCTTCAAAATTAGTTGTAAAACAAGTATAAAATCAGATTTGAAGGGGAGGAAACCAAGACTCACCCAAACACACTTGAAAACCTCAAGAACACAAAGGGCTTGGCATAGCTGGCTCAAAAATGGGCCTCAACGGGCAGCTTGTTGGGACTGGATTTTTGTGAAATCACTATGGTTGGAAAGGCCTCTCTTTTGTGGATATTTAGCTTCAAGAATCAGCCAAAAAGCTTGAGTGAGGAGGGAGTTATGGTGGTTTGAAGTTGGGGTTGCTGGTTTGGCTGCTCAAGGGAGCAAAGCTAGGTTTTCCACTTCTTTTCTTTCTCTTTTCTCTCTAGTGCCGAGAGGCTTTGTGTATGGGGAGCTCAGGCTGAGTTTATGGGTGTTTATTAAGGGAAAAGATGGAGCAAATTGGTCAAGGATCCATCAAGAGCCTAGGTTTACAACTAGGGAGCACATAGTACATGAATAGTGAGCACCTAGCTAGGTTTGTCTTCACCATTTCAAATGAGGGGGGACACAAGTGTGGCTCCTTTGGGGCTGGCAGAATTGAGTTTAAATAAGGGGGATTTGGTGTTAAAATTACGTAAAGAAAAGTCGTGACATGTTACGAAAATTACCGAAATAAACGGATGATAAGGCTTTCGCCTCACTAATATTTCTCGGAAAATTATCATACGAATTCCAATAGATTGGAGTTGTAATCCTCTTTCCATATAAAATATGTCATCCAAAAATTTTAAAATTTTCCGGGTTTTCAAAATCGTCAAAAGAAGGATAATTGACCGAATTATCCCTCGGAAATTAATTAAATCTTAATTATTCATAATTAAAATTTTCGGTCTTTACACCAAGTGTTTGAGAAAATGTTCGATAAGGGTATTTATATACTAATACCCTAATTCTAATCTCTACACATAATATCCATATACATGACAGAAAACTAGTGGTTCTAAGCAATGCCTAGTTTTACTCATGCGCACCGTAGATTCGTATAAAACTGCAACAACTAGATTTATCCATCTTTACATGCACCGTAAGTGCGTTTTAGTGTGCATAACTAACCAGCCTAATTTATGCTAGTTATGGACGGCCTAACAGAGGAATTAGACAAGGTAACCTCTTAGCTCCGCACATATTTATACTAGTTATGGAAGGCCTCTTTAGAGAATTACACAAAGAAGCATTACTAGAAGATGCTCTAGTAGGGAATAAATTAACAAAGACTGGCACCCGGCACCCCCGTACTCTTCCTAACCTTTGTAGATGATACTCTAATATTATTCGCTAAAGCAACTCACACCGGTCTTAATACTATCCAAAACATGCTAAATAATTTCTCAAACATATGATCTCATTACGGCTCAATCAAAACAGAGGGTGGATTAACATCCACCTCTAAGGCTAAGCCTTATTCCTTTTCCTAGGTTCAACATTCCGACATACCATCATTTATCAACCATACTCACAACAATCACATAATCATAGCGATATCATATCAGTCATATATCATAAAGTATCACATATCAATGATAATCACGTCATGTAGGACCGCTCATGGGCCCCACCACGCACATATCAATCACAGAAATCGTGCACTCAGTCACGGAGGTAAACACCCAATCACACATAGTACGGCTAAGGGTCGGGTCCCCTCTCCCAGGTACTCACCGGCCACTCACGCAGTCAAAGCTATATCTGCCCGTGGCTGTACATACGACGCTAGCAACTCATCTAATACATCTCCATAGCTCGCCCGTATACTCTCCTCTGTCTCCCAAATGGCCTCCTCGGGGCTCCTTCTAGCCCACTGTATAAGTACCAACGGTACCTCTCTACGCCTCAGCTTCTTGACCCGTCGGTCAAGAACAGCAATCGGATGCTCCACGAAGGTATGGTCAGGTGTTATCTCTAATCCAGAGTAGTCCAATCTGTGACTCGGATCTGGCTTGTACTTCCTCAGCTGTGACACGTGGAAGACATCGTGTATACCGGCCAAACGGGGCGGTAAAGCAACTCTGTAAGCAACCTCTCCTACTCGCTCGAGGATCTCAAAGGGGCCCACATATCTAGGGCTCAGTTTGCCCTTCATCCCGAATCGTCGGATCCCTCTCGTCGGTGACACTCGCAACCAGACATGATCTCCAACCTCAAAGGCCAACTCAGTCCTGCGCCTATCAGCATACTTCTTCTGTCGGTCATGCGCAACCCTCAGATGCTCTCGGATCCGTCTGACCTGATCTGTCGCCTCCTGTACGTACTGTGGTAGTGTCCCCACTCGGTCAGCAGGCTCATCCCAGCAGATAGGCGACTTGCATCGCCTCCCGTACAACGCCTCAAAAGGAGCCATCCTGATCGATGAATGATAGCTGTTGTTGTACGAGAACTCTACTAGGGGAAGATGCCGAACCCAAAGGTTCCCCCACTCCAAAACACAAACCCTCATCATATCCTCTAGCGTCTGAATCGTCCTCTCGCTCTGCCCGTCCGTCTGCGGGTGATAGGCCGTGCTGAAATGCAACTTGCTCCCCAGAGCCTCGTGCACCTGCCTCCAGAATCTCGAAGTGAAGCGGCCATCTCTATCAGATACTATCCTCTCGGGAACCCCATGCAACCTCACTATATGCTGTATGAAAGCTCGGACCAAATCAGACACAGGCCATGTCTCCTGAATCGGAATGAAATGAGCGGTCTTGGTCAACCTGTCGACCACCACCCAAATCGCATCAAAGCCTCGTACATCTCTCCTCAATCCTGTCAGGAAGTCCATCGTGATATCCGTCCACTTCCACACAGGGTCAGGAAGTGATCGTGTCATCCCTCCAGGCTTCTGGTGCTCTATCCGCACCTGCTGGCAGACCTTACATCGCGCTACAAACAAAGCGACGTCAGTCTTCATCCTGCGCCACCAGAACGTCCTCCTCAAGTCCTGGTACATCTTATTCGATCCTGGATGGACCGAATAAGGAGTGGAATGTGCCTCTATCATGATCTTCTGCTTCAGGTTGTGCACATCAGGCACAACAACTCGTCCCTGCAACATCAGCATCCCATCATCTCGGACGGTAAAAGACCTACAGTGGCCCTGGGCCATGCACTGTCGGATATCGGCAATCCGCTGACACTCTGTCTGCGCTCGTCGGATCTCATCCATCAACTTTGACTGAACCTCTAGGAAACTCAGCTGCCCACTCTCTCGCTGTGACCAGACCTCTATCCCACAACTGATCAGATCCCGCTGCAACTCAGGTCGAGCCGTCAATCTGGACAAAACAATCTCCTGACGAGTCTTCCGACTCAAGGCGTCGGCCACCACATTGGCCTTCCCCGGGTGATACTCAATCTCCAACTCGTAGTCCTTGATCAACTCCAGCCACCTCCTCTGACGCATGTTCAGCTCCTTCTGCGTGAAAATGTACTTCAGATTTTTGTGATCGGTCATGATCCTCACTGACGTGCCATACAGATAGTGCCTCCAGATCTTGAGCGCATGTACCACTGCGGCTAGCTCAAGATCGTGCGTGGGGTATGACTCCTCCCCTGGCTTCAGCTGGCGTGAAGCGTAAGCGATGACCCGATCCCTCTGTTGTAGCACACAACCTAAACCTGAACTCGAAGCATCCGTGTAGATCACGAAGTCCTCCGTCCCCTCTGGTAGTGCTAACACTGGCGGGATGTCAACTTCTGCTTCAGCAGATCAAAACTGGCCTGGCACGCCGGGCTCCACTCGAAGGGTACTCCCTTCTTTGTCAACTGCGTCATCGGCCTAGCTATGCTGGAGAAACCCTCGACGAACCGTCGGTAATAGCTAGCCAAACCTAGAAAAGACCTGATGTCTCTAACGTTCTTGGGGACCTCCCAAGCAACGATAGCATCAACCTTCGATGCGTCTACTGATATCCCTGCTGCGAATATAACATGACCAAGAAACATCACCTCGGAGAGCCAGAACTCACACTTGCTAAACTTCCCGAACAATTTATGCTTCTGCAGAATCCTCAGCACAATCCTCAGGTGCTCAGCATGCTCCTCTCTGCTCCTCGAGTAGATCAAGATGTCATCGATAAATACCACCACGAATCTGTCAAGAAAATCGATGAACACCCTGTTCATCAACTCCATGAAGGTGGCTGGCGCGTTGGTTAGCCCGAACGGCATAACCACAAACTCGTAGTGTCCGTATCTAGTCCTGAAGGCCGTCTTCGGGATGTCCTCTGCCTTCACCCTCAGCTGGTGATAACCCGAACGCAAATCTATCTTTGAGAAGACGACAGCTCCCTGCAGCTGATCCATCAAGTCGTCTATTCTCGACAACGGGTAACGGTTCTTCACCGTAGCCCGGTTCAACTCTCTGTAATCTATGCATAGCCTCAACGACCCATCCTTCTTCTTCACGAACAACACTGGTGCTCCCCACGGCGAAGCACTCGGCCTGATGTAGCCCTTCCCGGCTAGCTCCTCCAACTGTGCCTTCAGCTCGGCCATCTCTGTCGGCGCCATCCTGTACGGGACCCTCGAAATCGGCCTGGTGCCCGGCTCCAACTGTATAGCGAAATCAACATCTCGCTGTGGCGGAAGTCCTGGTAGCTCGTCTGGGAAAACGTCAGCAAACTCACTAACAACGGGGACATCTGTCAGGCTGGGTCGCTCGCGATCCACATCTAAAGCGTAACACCAGTAGCTCGTGCATCCCTGGTCTAGAAGTCTCGCCGCTCGAACGGCGCTAATCTGGGCTCCGTTCCTTTTGGGGTCGTCCCCCCACACCTCGTGCTCAGTCCCATCCTCCGCGAGGATGGAAACTGTACGGGTCCTCAGGTTGAGGATCGCCCCGTAGAAGTTCATAAAATCCATCCCCAAGATCATCTCATCTGTCCGCAGTGGCATGACTATCAAGTCAGTGGGCCACTCTCGCTCTCCTATCCGAATGGGGCATCCTAGGATCTCACGCCCCGTCCTAACCCTAGCCCCATCCACCATACGCACTACTAACGCAGGACATATCGAACATACAAGTTTAAATCTAGCTACGCATGAATCTGCTATAAAGCAGTGGGTTGCCCCGGTATCGAACAAAATGCGAATAGTAGAGCCACAAAACGATATCGTACCTATGGAAGTCGGAGCTGTCGAATCACTGTTCCGCATCGGGAACACGCGAGGCGGTGGGGGTGGTAAGAAATCAGTGTCTATAGCTATCGCTGCCAGCTGTGCAGAACCTCTGCCCTGGCCGGGTCCTGTCGACCCTGCCGACGACTGTGTCTGCTGATGCTGGTAAGATCCTCGGCCGCCTCGACCTCCTCCTCTACCTCTACCTCGACCTCCACCTCGTCCTCGTCCTCCTCTAAAGTTGTTGTCTCCTCGACCACCTCCGTAGCTACTATCTCCTCGGCCAGCTCCCGAGGGAGTCCCCCTCCCCTGACCCTGTGCATAACAAATCTGAGCGGGTCTCGGTGCCTCTGGAAGGCGTAAAGCTGAAGCTGCAGGAGTGACTGAAGATCTCTCACCCTACGGGCACATGATAGCACGATGTCCTACCCCTCCACACGTGTAGCAGGAAATGAACTTCCTAGGGCAGTCTGTCTGGTAGTGGCCCTCCTCGCGGCAGCTGTGGCAGATAATAGCTCTCACTCTAGCCTCGCGGTATGATGATACAGGTACAGCTGGAATGGCCCAAGTGGTCCCTCTAGTCGATCCTCCTCTCGCTAGCCCCTTCCCTGGGCCCCTATCAAATCTGTGTTCCGCGGGTCGTGGCCTCTTTCCGCCAGATGGAGTGCGGAAATCTGAAGACGTGGCAACTGTCAGACGTAGCTGCTGGTCATAGCGAAGGATCATCTCTAGAAATCTGTCATATGTCATTCCCTCCATGCTGGTAGAGATCAGAAGAACGTCTGGCAGAAGCCTCATAGAAAGCATGCGGATGCGCATCTCGTCGGTGTTACAGACCTTTCCACAATAGACGAGCTCCTTCTTGAACTGGCAGACGATCTCGGAGATAGATAGCCGTGGGTCATAGCGGGTGCTGAAGAATGCAACCTCTCGTGTTGCTTGTGTCCCAGATGGACAGTACTCTCTCAGCATCAACTTCCTGAACTCCTCGTAGGTCCATGCAGTACGATCATCACAGTAGACAAGCCATCTGTCATAAGCATCTCCTTTAAGCTGCCCAGCCGCAAGCCTCTGTCTCTCCGCATCGGGTACTCCAATCAAGCTGAAAACTCCCTCGAGTCCCCTGAAGAACTGCTCGATATCCTCTCCGGGTCTGGCCTCGAAGATAGGCGGGCTACTCTGTGATAGTCTCTTCACCCAGTCGGTGACGCCAGCCGATCTCTCTCGCTCTAGCAACGCGAGTAATGCCCTCTCTATCACTGATCCCTGCTGCTCCCTATCAGCCTCTCCCTCGTGCTGTCCGGGGATCTCGACCTCAACATCGGTCTCAGTTTCAGTCTCTGTCTTGAGAATGCGGCCACGACCTCGGCCACGTGGTCTCCCGCGTCCTCTACTAATCTGGGTGTCGACCATGCTGACAACTGGACATTTAAGTGTACTCAATAAACAACTAAATAAAACGTCTTCTTCAAGGAAGACGGCCCTCAGGGATATTCATTTCACATAATTACATCCCTTCAAGGGGATGGCCCGCAGGCACAGTTTTATATCACACAGAGGCTAACTAGATAGCTATCCTTCAAGGGATAGCTTGGCGAGCCCGCCTCTAAATCCTATCCTACTCCAACCACCATGGTTGCTCCCTTGGAGTCTTCCAGGCCCGTCTGTAAGGAAAAGCTAGGCAGTCTACCCGAACCCTTCTACATCTCTAAGGATGCCTATCGCCTTGTCTCTACCCGTCGATCCTATCTCTCGTCTATAAAGATCCTAACCATTTTCATTTTCCAAAGGGTTTTCATCTTTGCCCTTTAAACACTTCGAAATCCTTGAAAATTTCCAAAACGGTGGGCGGGTTTTGAAAATTAATTTTTAACTCGTGCGTACTCAGGTCGAACAACCTTAGCTCTGATACCAACTTTGTAACGACCCGAAATTTAAGTACCCGAATTAACCTCCATAAACCTACTTAGAAGGTAAATAAGGTTCGGAATACTAGATTATCGGGGAACGTTATAGAAGAAGTTTGATCTTCTTCCGTGAGCTTTGGATCTTACGACCGAGTACGAGTTATTATTAGGTTCATTTAAGCGGAAAATTTAGTTGTCAAAAGATGGGGATTGCGAACCCCGAAAAGATCGTAAGCCCGTTGGAGGCTTTACCTGTCCTAGACTATCGCGAAAACGTTTCGAACAGAAATAAAAGCGGAAATCATAAATACAACAAAATGCCACGGCCACGCCGGGTCAAAACGATAAAACGTATGAGCAAAAGAGTACGAATGTCAAGCGCTTCCCTCACTCTAATCGTCCAAAAGGTCCGTCCCGACAACCATCCACATAAGTAAGTCATATCGGGTAAGGGGTACCTGAATCTAAAAACAAGAAATAAATCGGGGTCAATCATCGGAAATATGCACACTCAATGCCATATAAAGAGGCATACTTAAACTACATGAATGTTAAAATGCAACACATAAGCAAGTGTGTAGATATATATAAATGCGAAATAAACACGCAAGGGCCCGTATCATCATCATAATCATCATCATTATCATCATCATCACCATCATATCATAATATCTTCTCAAACGTACTCATCCTTCTCAAACATACTCATACTTCTCAAACATACTCATCCTTTCTCATCATAAGTCTTTCATCATTTCATTCCGGTTCCATCGAGTATAAGTCATTTATTCAGATTTTGACGGTCGTCCTACCATAGACACATAGCATACATATGAAGTGTTGGATTTACTAGGTTCATCCTACGTCATATTACCAGTGTATATTCCTAAGCATGTTACTAGGTCGCATGATGCATGAAGACTCTCGATAAGACAAAGAGTATCACATAAATCCATCATGAGTAAGTCTAGGGGACTTACCTGGAGTCCGGAGAATAAGCAAGCAATAAAGTGCACAACCAAGGATCCAATCAACAAGAGCCTATTAATTTCATTAAGCTTTCATTAGGTGGTATTCTAATGCAAGGTACCCAACCTAATAATCAACATACATCCACATGAGGTTCACGATTCTATAGATTACGCACTTTGGTTAAGTGATTCGGACTTAACCAGTTATAATCTATATCGTATTATCACATAATCGATTTCTTCTTATCGGATCATAAGCCAAGTTATGGGTATACTTCATTTCTGTATTTTATATGCTCTAAGTTTCGGTTATGCCATCACATATTTAACCATATTCTTAGCATTCCCTTAACCAAGTTTTCTAACCGAGTCATTATAAACACTGGTTACTAAAATTATAATAAATCTTGATTCAACCGTTGGATTGCCGTAATTTTTTGAAGGACAGTTAGATAACATTCCCATGTACATCATATTAAAATTTCAGCCGAATCAGACCGTTGGATTGGAATTAAAGTCCGAATTACAGAGGCATATATAACCATTTTGTTTGTTGTGACGTTTGCTACAAAACGCAACCTAAAACACATAGAGGCTCCACTTCCTAAGCCCTAATTTATACATAAGGCTCCTAAACTATAGAGGGAAAGGTGGATGAGAGATTACCCTCGGAGCCTCTCTCGAAAAAGACCAAATTACCCCTCCAAGCTTCCCGGGACCTTGCGCCAAGCACCTAGCATTTTTGACAAATCCAAACCAAAACATAAAAGTAATTCTTAGACAAAAACCTTCAAAATTAGTTGTAAAACAAGTATAAAATCAGATTTGAAGGGGAGGAAACCAAGACTCACCCAAACACACTTGAAAACCTCAAGAACACAAAGGGCTTGGAATAGCTGGATAAAAAATGGGCCTCAACGGGCAGCTTGTTGGGACTGGATTTTTGTGAAATCACTATGGTTGGAAAGGCCTCTCTTTTTTGGATATTTAGCTTCAAGAATCAGCCAAAAAGCTTGAGTGAGGAGGGAGTTATGGTGGTTTGAAGTTGGGGTTGCTGGTTTGGCTGCTCAAGGGAGCAAAGCTAGGTTTTCCACTTCTTTTCTTTCTCTTTTCTCTCTAGTGCCGAGAGGCTTTGTGTATGGGGAGCTCAGGCTGAGTTTATGGGTGTTTATTAAGGGAAAAGATGGAGCAAATTGGTCAAGGATCCATCAAGAGCCTAGGTTTACAACTAGGGAGCACATAGTACATGAATAGTGAGCACCTAGCTAGGTTTGTCTTCACCATTTCAAATGAGGGGGGACACAAGTGTGGCTCCTTTGGGGCTGGCAGAATTGGGTTTAAATAAGGGGGATTTGGTGTTAAAATTACGTAAAGAAAAGTCGTGACATGTTACGAAAATTACCGAAATAAACGGATGATAAGGCTTTCGCCTCACTAATATTTCTCGGAAAATTATCATACGAATTCCAATAGATTGGAGTTGTAATCCTCTTTCCATATAAAATATGTCATCCAAAAATTTTAAATTTTTCCGGGTTTTCAAAAGAAGGATAATTGACCGAATTATCCCTCGAAAATTAATTAAATCTTAATTATTCATAATTAAAATTTTCGGTCTTTACACCAAGTGTTTGAGAAAATGTTCGATAAGGGTATTTATATACTAATACCCTAATTCTAATCTCTACACATAATATCCATATACATGACAGAAAACTAGTGGTTCTAAGCAATGCCTAGTTTTACTCATGCGCACCGTAGATTCGTATAAAACTGCAAAAACTAGATTTATCCATCTTTACATGCACCGTAAGTGCGTTTTAGTGTGCATAACTAACCAGCCTAATTTATGCTAGTTATGGACGGCCTAACAGAGGAATTAGACAAGGTAACCTCTTAGCTCCGCACATATTTATACTAGTTATGGAAGGCCTCTTTAGAGAATTACACAAAGAAGCATTACTAGAAGATGCTCTAGTAGGGAATAAATTAACAAAGACTGGAACCCGGCACCCCCGTACTCTTCCTAACCTTTGTAGATGATACTCTAATATTATTCGCTAAAGCAACTCACACCGATCTTAATACTATCCAAAACATGCTAAATAATTTCTCAAACCTATCAAGATTAACCAGAAACTATTCAAAAAGCTCAATTCAATGTTCAACAAATGTATCTCAGACTCTAACAAGAGATCTTGCACAACATATAAGGGTTCCCATCATGAGAACACTTGAGAAGTACTTATGCATTCCTCTTATAAATGGAAGAATAAAAAATTGTATTTTTGAAGATGCAGTATAAAATCTAAAAAAACAATTCTCTAAATTGAAGGCCTCCACCCTCTCACAAGTAGGTAGAGCGGTGCTTATCCAGTCAAATCTAAGCTCCAAAACAAATTACCTTATACAAAATTTCCTTCTACCAAAAGGAATCCTAGATCAAATTGACCAGATCAACAAAAATTTCTTCTACAATAATCTACAATAAAAAAAGGTACACACCGCTGGTAAGTTGGGACACCATCTGCAAAAGCAAATGCCAAGGAGGAGTGAGTCGAAGACTAGGTATCAGGAAAGCAGAAGAACTTAATAAAAGCTTACAAATGAAACTCCTCTGGAAGCTCTACACAAACAAGAACAATATATAGGTTCACGTGATAAATGAAAAGTACATTCAAAGGGATAATATTAGAAATCGATCCAATCATTTCACATCGTGGTAATTCGATCGACTCCTTTCTTTAAGAAACAAATTTGAACAATGTCTCATTGGACTAATTGGGAATGGTAATAGCATAAATGTTTGGTCTCAAATCAAGATTTCGAACAATTTAGAGGGAATCATGATCCGAAAATAAAAGTAAACTAGATTTTTAACTCACAAAATTTGGCACGACCCTGACTCTATATATGGGCCCACAAGCGCGTGTAATGGTACCAACTTCCGAATTTTTTTTGTAAATGGCCAAAAATCCGAAAATAATTAGGGAAGTAGCCAAAATTTGAAACACTTTAGGGATTTAGGCAAAACAGGGTAAAGTCGTTGTTTGCACGACTTTTAAAAAAATTAATAAAATAGATAAGTCGCTGTTTGTAACAGCGACTTACCTCTATTTTGTATTTTTTTTAATTTTAGATTAATAGAATTAATTTTATTTGAAAACTTAAAAAAAAAAAGATATTTGAAGAGTCGATGTTACGAACAACGACTCTCCCTTTTTAATTTTTTTTTTCAAAGCACTGATTGAATCAGGAGTAAACGAGACTCCCTGCCGAAGTTCCTTTCAGTGACCTTGGCGGAAAGGCCAGCAAGATTCAATCAACAACCACTCGAAGGGATTTGAAAACGAAGATCTAAATTTAGCTTTCGTATAGGGAGATTGATTTCAAAAAGCGTTAGATCCAAACTCAGATCTAAAATCAGGTTTCGAAAATCAAGAGGAGGCGATCAAACGACCGGCTGGACTCCTCGCAACTACTGCTTGGCGGGGCGGTGCCGCTGGTGGTGGTCCAAGAGAGCGGGGTCGTCGGGCTACAAATCGTGGCCTCCAAGAGAGCGGGGGCGGTGCCACTGCTCTGCTTCAATTTAATTTTTGGAGATTCCACCGATTTGGGATTTGGGATTTGGGAGGAGGGGAGGGGGCAGGGCGGCGAAAGCGGTGGTGGGAGGAGCCCGTCGAGGCCTGCAATTTGGGTTGGTGGAAGCGGTGGTGGCCGGAGGCGCTATCGCAGCAAGTGGAGTGGAAGAAGGGGAGGCCGACCTGGGTGCAAGCATAGAATCGCCGGGGCTGCTGGAAAAAGACGGGGTTGCGGCCGGGGTGGAGATGCTGGTGTTGCTGCTGGTTGTAATGGTGGGGTGGTGGCCGGAGGCGCGACGGAGGAGTTCCAAGCTTCTTCGTTTAATCGTTCCCAGAATTGATTACCTAGGTTTTGAAAAAAAAAATTAAAAAAAAAGAGAGTCGTGTGTTTGTAACAGCGACTCTCCCAATATCTATTTTTTTTTTAAGTTTTTCAATAAAATCATTTCTTTTAATCTAAAATTGAAAAAAAAATACAAAATAGAGCTATTTTATTAATTTTTTTTAAAGTCTTGGATAAAGTCGTTGTTTGTAACAACGACTTTACTCTGTTTTGGCTAAATCCCTAAAATATTTCACATTTTGGCTACTTCCCTAATTATTTTAGTATTTTTGACCATTTACAAAAAAAATTCCCAACTTCCAAGCCATCAATTCAATAAAGTCCAATATGGCTTACCATGTCGATCTGCTTCCTCCGACGCCTTTCTACCCGCCGCCTATCTCACTATCTACTCACCTCCTATATATTACACTATATATATATATATATATATGTAAACATCCTACTAGCTTATGCGTACTTCACCACACACTTTCACTTCATATCTTCCAATTAACCCTCACAATCCCCACACCCACACCAACATTTATTATAACAAACTCGATCGAACCACCCACAAGATCTAGATCAAACTCGATCGATACATCATGGATCAAAAGATAGACGTGGTGATCGATCCACCCGCTAGTGTTGTCGCAACCAGAGCCCAATGTCGCGACACCAAAACATGGCGTGACACATTCGAAACCCGTATATTGAGCAATTGCCACATTGGCTACTTCAGGATCAGTCTCTCCCTATCCGCACAAGCCTTGCTTTGGCAAACCCTAGTCCATTCCACCGACAACGACGACGACAACAACAACGAACACGCCCTTCCTTCCAAGGCGGCGCTGATTCTCCTATGGTCCTTAGCCTCCTTCACATTATCCGCCACATGTCTCGTCTACGCCTTAAAGTGCCTCCTCTGCTTCGACAAGGTGAAGAAGGAGTTCCTCCACCACGTCGGAGTCAACTACTTCTTCGCCCCATCGACGTCCTGCCTCCTCCTCCTCCACGCCTCGCCCTTCCCCATCCCGGCCTCGCAGGGGCCGCTGATCGCGTGCCTCTTCGTGGCTCCCATCGTGGCTCTCGACATCAAGATCTACGGCCAGTGGCTCACTAAAGGGAAGAGGTTCTTATCGCGGGTGGCCAACCCCGCTAGCCAGCTCAGCGTGATCGCTAACCTGGTGGCGGCGAGGGCCACCGCGGAGATGATGGGGTGGACGGAGGCCGCGCTGTTCCTGTTCGCGCTCGGAATGGCGCACTACCTGGTGCTGTTCGTGACGCTCTACCAGAGGCTTCCCGGAGGAGACGGGCTGCCGGCGAATCTAAGGCCGGTGTTCTTTTTGTTTGTGGGGACGCCGAGCATGGGGAGCTTGGCTTGGAGGTCCGTCAATGGGGGCGAATTCGACAGTGCTGCCAAGATGTTGTTCTTCCTTTCGCTTTTCCTTTTCGTCTCATTGGTATGTTTCCTCCCGCCAACCTTTTATGACTCACCTCGAATTTAAATTTCTACCAACAACAACATCAAAAAAAAAAAAAAAAAAAAAAACATTTAAATTGCTTTAAACGTTACTCCGTAGTCCGTACTAATTAATTTTTTATTCGGGTGCGGATGACCGGGCTATTATCCATGATGTGGCACTAAGTGGGATATGAGTAACCAAAATTAGTGAACTTTACAACATTTATAATTTAGTCTAACTGGACAAAAATATATATATATATATATAAAATTTATATAGTTGTGTTATCTTCAAAACGGAGTAAATTACATATTTTTTCTAATAAAGAAAGCAAAAAAAAAAAAAAAACTTATATTCTTGGTGGTGTTAATTGTCAAGAGAATAGATTTGGAAAAGTTTTAAATAAAATTATTTTAGTCAAATTTTTAAAAATGAATTTTCTAGGATTTATTAATTTATAAATTAAAACCTACGATTTTTTTTTTCAAATTTATTTCCTTTAAAAAGATGTTTAAAATGTTTAGATGGGTATATTAAATATTAGCATGTTTTGATTCAACATGGATGCTAAAATTTTAAAAACTATTTATCGTTCTAGACCCCAAAATTGTCTTTATATGTCACTATTGAAATATTAATGCATTCCTTAACTTTCTAATGTATATAGTAGCTAGTTTGTTTGTGTTCTCATAATGTAAATTTTTTTTTGAAAAATTGTTTTCTAACTCTTTAATTGGCAACAAAGTATTCTTTCAAAGCAATTGAGGACTAACAATGAAATAATAATAATATTTCATATTTTTACATTTCTTAATAATCATAAAATTGCCTAAAAGGACAAATATTTTAGGCTATCAAATGAAGATAGATAAAAACAACAAAACCATAGTGTGTTATAGTGAAAGGTTAAGTAGTAACCATTTCGGAATGACTTACTAGAAAGGACTTGCGGGTAGTATTTAAAGATTCTCAGTTCGAATGCTGAATATGATCGTTTTTTATTTATAAATCATCATATAAATTGATGATGTACGTACATAAAGTGCAATAGAGGACAAAGTGATGGAAGATGAGTTGTACTTGGCCAATTTACAAGTAGCTAGTGGGAGTAGTAGTAGTAGTCAATTGTGCCTTTGGTTCTTTACTTACTACCGTCAAAAAGTTAATTTATATATAAGATGCGAATGGGTGCTCATAAACTACTAAAAAAAGTAATAAAATTAGTTTGTTGAAATTTTAAATTGATGTTTATTTTAGCGAGTTTATAGTTAAAAAATGAGTTAAAGAAAAAGCTAAAGAAATAATTTTTTTTTTGTTTATTTGATTTGAAATTAGCATAATATTCCTAATAACAGTCAAATGAACTCCACCTTTTATAAATGAATTCTTTTTCGTCCCATATGGTGTTTATATTATTCCATAATTTTTTAACCTTTATTTTACAAAATTTTTTAATTTCAACTGTTTTTAAATTTTAGTAACTTTTTTTAACTCCACCGCAGACCCATAGTCTCCTCTTATTTAATATTAATTTACTCTCGTTTTCTTATGCAATTTAACTTTATTTTTTCTAAGCCGCATTAGATAGTGACATCATTCATGTGTCATCATATGTGTCTATCAAATATATATTAAGTATTTACAAAATATATCATTTTATCATGAATTATTTGATAAATATTGTACCTTGAATGATTTTATCTATAGTAATTAAGATTGATTATTTTAGTTCATTATATCTAATGATAAGATTTAATTATTAATTAATTATTTATTGATATTTATATTAATTCTCAACCTCGTATCTTTATTAAGTCGTTAGAAAACATATTATTTTTATGATTATTTGAAAAATTTTATTAAAAAATTTCAAATAAATTATTTTAATTTTTACATAAAATTTAATAAATTAGAGACATAAAGCCTCATTTGGTCCAATTTGCTTATATATTAAAAAAAATACTTATTAATGGTACACATGACATGTATATATGCAGATATGCAGACCAACGTTGTTCAAGAAATCAATGAAAAAGTTCAGCGTAACATGGTGGGCATACGCCTTCTGCATAACCCTGCTGGCGTTAGCCGCCTACGATTACGCGGAGGAGGTGCAGTCCTCCGCCGCTCATGCTCTCATGTTGCTTCTCTCAATCCTTTCAGTTCTGGTTTTGTTCGTCCTCCTCGTCTTCACTGCCCTCAATGCCAACAAGCTTCTCTTTGGTACCACTACCCATCAAGATCGTTCCTAATATTTGCCACCAATGGCATCATGCTTAAATACCATGCCGGCTAATTATTTCATTATTTGGTGACATCATTCAGCACACTCGATCAGCTTAGTAGGGACTGAAGTAACATATATAGGATTGGAAGCCCAATCTAGCATGTATATGTATTAGGTCCATCGGTTTTAACTTAGCCCAATTCTATACCCAGCTTAAGTGTATGATAGAAGAAGACAAAATGCACAACTGCAGCCTATGATATCCCGAAATGAAACTCTATTTCATAGAGGTTTTACGTTTCTGGATATGAAGAAACTCCGAAACTCTAGAGAAACGTCTCAGAAACGCTTATGAGAGGTAAAAAATCTTGGTCAGAAACGTTTCTGCCTTGCCAAGTGGCATTTCCATGAATTTGGATCAATGGAAGATATCAGGGTTCTTGAATTTGCATAACTTTCTTTTGATGAACCAGAACTTGATGAAGAGTTAGCTAAGTAGAAGATTATGTTGGATTGATTACTTTGTATTGTTCTTGATTATGTTGTTATTTTAAATCTAAGTTACTTTATTTTGTTGGTTTGCAAGACATTTAAAATGTTTGACATATATAATGTCTTTATTGATTTCTTTCAAGGAGTAAGGACATTTTTATCACAGTATTGAACAATTCAATTTGTAGCCTTAATGTTGCATTCTATGTGTATCACTTGGTTTTATATGTTTATTGCTCATATTTAGACCTTAGCATATAATCCGTGTAGCATAAACTATAGATTTGCCTACATAAGGTCGTTCTATTGGGACTTGTAGAATCAATAAGAATCAAACAATAATTGCATTGCATAGCTTTATTTGTCATTATTTCTACCATCAATTTATGTTTATTGCTCATATTTAGACCTTCCCATATACTCCGTAATTCATGTTAGCCGTTATCCAAGTGTCAAATAGAAGTAAGACTTTTTTTTTTTGGTATAAATAGAAGCAAGACTTTAGTTGCACTTGTGGATGCTTGTTTAGCTAGAGACGCTAGTAAGCATTTCCTTTGTAATAAAGCCTTAACATATAGGTTGGTGACTTACTTTTATTATAACCAACTGGTTTTATGATAAAATCCTGATTGACTTATGTGTTAGACTACTCGCTTGTGCACAAAACCCCCGTTTATGACTCCCTATGAAATTTAGTATTGTATCACCCCGATGGTGAGTCCTAATGAACGTGACTCCCAATGGAATTTAGTATTGGCATCGGTTTGATCAAGCCTATTAGACCCTGCCTCCTCAGTCCATTCAAGGCAATTACACCTCTATGTGGTATCTCAACACTACGGCAAGTTGCCACTTTACATCGGATTACTCGGATGTCTCAAACCTGTGGCCGGTACATTGGAGTATCTTTATTTACCAATTCAAGGTACATTGGAGTCTCTCTCGTACACAGGCACTGAGGCACTGAACTAATCGCCCTTGGTGATGGATCTTCTATCCCGATTCAAAACCACAAATCATCGCAATTCTCCATACCTCATCGTAAGTTCCTCCTTTCTCATCATCTTCTTCATCCTCCTCTAGACCTGTCAAACGGGTCACTCCGGTCGGGTTCGGGTCGGGTCACTCCGGGTCTCGGGTAAAACGGGTCCCGGGTAAAACGGGTTCCGGGTTGACTAGAACTCGGGTTTGACCGGGTTTCAGACGGGTTCGGGTCGATTTCGGGTTTGTCAATTTTTTCTTTTTTAAATTAAAAAAATCATAATTTGATAATTTTGCGATAAATTTTAATTAAATATAAAAAATTTTAATTATATTTAATTATAAATCAACCGGGTCACCGGGTAAATCGGGTCAAAATTACCGGGTCAATCGGGTCACCGGGTCGAAACCCAGATTCCCCGGAAAATTTTCGGGTTTGGGTCGAAAAAAATTTCCGGGTTAAAATTTCCGAGTCTTGACCCAAAAAAAATCGGTCGATCGTGTAAGATCATGAGATTGATTGTAATGTCCTCCTTGAGGGTTTCCATTCATTGATATAACATATATATAGGTTACACAGGTATTGGGCCTTAACGGGCTTTTAGCCCATTATACAATATGAAACCTATGTAATCTATCAAACCCCCCGCAGTCGAAACGGGAGGTGTCCGTACAGTGAGACTGGAACGAAAATCAATGAATAACTGTCTAGGTAAACCCTTGGTGAATATATCAGCGTACTGATAGGAGGACGGAACATGGAGAACGCGGACATGTCCAATGGCAACCTTGTCCCTGACGAAGTGGAGATCAAGCTCAATGTGCTTCGTGCGTTGGTGCTGGACTGGGTTGCTAGCCAAGTAGACGGCGGAGACGTTATCAGTGTAGACCAGAGTGGCCTTCTGCAAGGGGCATCGTAGCTCAAGCAGGAGATTGCGGAGCCAAGAGCACTCGGAGACAACGTTGGCAACGCCCCTGTACTCGGCTTCAGCGCTGGAGCGAGACACGACGGACTGACGCTTAGCTGACCAGGACACAAGAGTGTCATTGAGGAAGACACAGTAACCAGACGTGGAGCGACGTGTGTCTGGACAACCACCCCAATCCGCATCAGTGTAAGCCACAAGGTCAAGCTTAGAGGAAGGAGTGATGGTGGTGCCGAGCTCTAAGGTGCCGCTGATGTACCGAGTGATCCGCTTCAAAGCCTGAAAGTGAGGTTCCCTAGGGGCATGCATGAACAAGCAGATCTGCTGAACGGCATAACTGATATCAGGCCTGGTGAAAGTGAGATACTGAAGAGCACCAGCGAGACTCCTATACAATGTCGGATCGTCAACCAAAGGACCAGAATGAGCACTGAGCTTGTTGGATGTATCAACTGGGGTGGCGACGGGATTACAACTGACCATCTTAGCCCGAGCAACAATCTCAGCAGCATACTTACTCTGCGAGAGAAAGAGACCAGACGCATGTCGTTGAACAGCAACTCCCAAGAAGTAAGACAGCGGACCCAGATCAGACATGGCGAATTCCGCACTCAACCTCGAGATGATGGACGTTCGAAGAGCATCAGAAGAGGCGGTGAGAATGATGTCGTCGACATAGAGCAGCAGGAAAGCCAAGTCCGAGCCTCTGCGATAGATAAACAGAGACGTATCCGATCGGCTGCCAGTGAAACCCAAGCGGAGCAGATGAGAGGCGAACCGCTGGAACCATGCCCGTGGAGCCTGTTTCAGACCATACAGAGAGCGCTTGAGAAGACAGACATGCTTTGGACGGTCAGCATCAGCAAACCCCGGAGGCTGAAACATGTAAACCGTCTCATTCAGATGACCATGCAGAAAGGCGTTCTTGACATCCAGCTGATGGATGCCCCAGTTGCGCGACAGAGCCAGACTCAGGACCACCCGGATAGTGGCAGGCTTGACCACAGGGCTGAAGGTCTCATCACAATCAATACCGGCCTGCTGAGATCTACCGTTCACCACCAGACGGGCTTTGTAGCGCTCCAATGTCCCATCAGAGCGGAACTTGTGACGGAAGAGCCACATACAGCGAATGACATTCGCCTCAGGAGGGCGAGGAACAAGAACCCAAGTACCATTCTTCGTAAGGGCCCTGTATTCGTCGAGCATAGCCGCCTGCCAATTCGGGTCGAGGAGGGCTGATTTGTGGGAGGTGGGGATGGGGGAGAGGGAGAGCTGGGAGCCGGGAAGGATGGGGGAGACGGGGGCAGGGGAGGCTGGTGCAGCGGGCGCCGCCAGGGGGGGCAGGTGCGGCGGGCGCCACAACATTGGTTGAGGCGGGGGAGGCAGGTGCGGCGGGCGCGGCAGGGGGTGCGACGGGCGCCGCAATGTTTGCGGTGGGCGCCGCCAGGGGGGGATCTTGCGGCGCCCGCCGCAGCTGGGGGTGCGGCGGGCGCGGCAGGGGAAGCGGCGGGCGCCGCTATGTTTGCGGCGGGCGCCGCCAGGGGGGAATCTTGCGGCGGGCGCCGCAGCTGGGGGTGCGGCGGACGCGGCAGGGGAAGCGGCGGGCGCCGCACGTAGGGGAGGGGATGATGCTTGAGGACGGTGGATAGCGGGGTGATGGGTGGTGGTCATGGAGACAATCTGACGGGGTCGGAAGACTCCGGAGACGCTGCGGGTGTGTGGTCTGGTGATGGGGGGTGGCGGGGAAGGGGGAGACGCAGGAGCACCGGGAGAGCTCTGGGGTAGAATGAAGTGAGGGAATGGTGAATCAGACTCTGGCGGCGACACATGGGGTGTGGGAGATGCGAAGGGAAATCGCGACTCATCAAAGGTGACATGACGAGAGAGAATGATCCTGTGAGTCTTGATATCGAGGCAAATATAGCCGCGATGATCGGACGGGTAGCCAAGAAAGACACAAGGGGTAGAGCGAGGGTGAAGCTTCGGGGGGGCGGTGGATGCCTGATTGGGGAAGCACAAGCAGCCAAAAGTGCGAAGGTGATCATATATGGGCAAAGTGCAATATAGAGCCTGAAACGGTGAGCGGTGGTTGAGGGTGGTGGAAGGGAGAATGTTGAGGAGGTAGCATGTGGTGGACAAGGCGTAAGGCCAGTAAGGGAGGGGAATGGATGCGTGGAAAAGGAGAGTGCGCATCATATTGGTAATGGTGCGGATGATTCGTTCAGCCTTGCCATTCTGTTGGGAGGTGTAGGGGCAGGACAAGCGATAGGAGATCCCATTGGTATTGAAGAAAGTGTGAAACTCTTTGTTGTCAAATTCACGGCCATTGTCGCATTGGAAACACTTGATAGAGGTATGAAATTGTGTTTTGATGTAAGCGTGGAATTTGGCAAAGATAGGAAACACTTGAGATTTAAAGTGCAAAGGGAAAACCCATAAGAAATGTGTATAATCATCCAAAAACAAAAGGTAATACTTATGACCCTCCTTGCTGGGCACAGGAGATGTCCAAATATCACTATGAATAATATCGAAAGGTGCAAAAGTAGTGTTTAAGGACCGCTGAAATGGAAGTCTGGCATGCTTGCCTAACTGACAGGAAGAACATAAACTAGAGCGAGGCTCTTTATTACATTGAACAAAACTCTGAGAACGAAGTAAATCTAAAACTGCAGGACTGGGATGACCGAGGCGTGCATGCCAAAGACTGGATGATGATGCCGAGAGGGCGACGGGACTTGACGGGCTGGATGGTGAAGGCGACGACACAGGATAGAGCTCCCCGGTGCTATTACATCTCAGGCGAGTAACCCCCGTAGTAAGATCCTTCACAGAGAAACCAAACGGATCAAACTCAAGAGAAACATCATTGTCAGTGGTAAACCGACGGACAGAGATAAGGTTTTTGACAAGTTTGGGGGCAATAAGGACATTGGTGAGGTGCAAAGGTTTGGTAGGGGTTGGTAGTGTGGTGTGGCCAATGCCCGAAGTAGCAAGGCGACCACCGTTGCCAACGATAATAGAATGAGCAGGACCCTTAAAAGAAAGAGATGAGAGAGTACCTGAGGAGTTCGTCATATGAGAGGTAGCGCCAGTGTCCATGTACCAAGAGCCGTCTGGAGGTGTCAGCTGCATGGAAGAGAAGGCGTTGTGCACATCAGTCGGGTATGCCTGATCGGACGATGGACGGGGAGCAGGACCCAACAAGCCCTGCTGGCAGTTGGGATATGGGGCAGGTCCACGAAACGACGCACCGGGGTAGCCATAGGGCATCCAAGGAGGGTAGCCAGGGTTGGGGTACCAAGAGGGGTGGCGGTTGTCGTATTGCTGCGGGCGCCAGTTGTTGCGGCCGCCGCCTCTAGGTCCCTGCTGATCGTTGGTGCGGCCAGGCTGGAGGGCGAGTTGCTCGATGATGTCACAGGATGAGACCAACACCGTCTTGTCTTTGGCGGCGTCGGTTGTCTGACGGTGAAGGCGAGTCTCCTCCAGGATCAGTTGTGACCGAGTCTTCTCGAACGTAGGGAGAGGCTCCGTCTGCTGTATATGAGTAGCAGCAGCGTTGTATTCTGAAGGGAGGCCCGAGAGTACCTGGAGAACAAGACGGGTGGCGCTGGGTTTGGAGTCGACGGCGTCTAGCTGATCAGCCAAGGTCTTGATGTGCTGACAGTAGGCCGATATCGACGGGAAAGAAGAAAGTTTGCAACTTGAGAATTCGTGCTCAAGGTAGACAGCACGGGTGGACTTGTTGTCTTGAAAGATATCCTGAAGTTTCTTCCAAGCCTTCAAGGCGGAGTCTTTAGGGTCGAGGATAGTGGTCAATAGATCTTTTGAGATGGTGTTGAAGATCCATTGAAGAACAATGGTGTCAAGTTGAGCGAAGAGATCGTCGTCTTCGCTGGTAGGGCGGTTAGCGGTGGAGTCAATGTGGTGGAGGACTTTATGAGCCTTAACATGGGTCGTGAAGAGGTGCGACCACATGGTGTAGGTACTGGACTCATGATCAAGGATGATAGGGATGCAATTTTTGATGTTGGAGATCGTGAGAGCGGAGTGGAAGGGCGATTTGGTGGTGGGCGGATCGGTAGCCATTGGGACAGGTGGGAGAGAGAGGGGTACGAGAGAGAGAGAGAAAGGGAGGGGGGGCTGTCGGCAAGGGGTGGCCGGTGGGGGGAAGGGGGCGGCGCCGACGGGGGAGGGGCGGCACAGGGAGGTGGCGGCTAGGGTTTGGGTAGAACAAGAAGAAAAAGAAAATTAGGGTTTTTGGATCTTAGGCTGTGATACCATGTAAGATCATGAGATTGATTGTAATGTCCTCCTTGAGGGTTTCCATTCATTGATATAACATATATATATAGGTTACACAGGTATTGGGCCTTAACGGGCTTTTAACCCATTATACAATATGAAACCTATGTAATCTATCAGATCGGATCGGGTCACCGGATCGGGTTGTGTTTTGATAGGTTTATCCTCCTCCCATCTCAAAATTTTTGATTTCATTTATTTGTACAGATAACAATGCATTTTTGGAGTTTCATGATACTTATTTTTGTGGTTAAGTATTTACTGACCAAGTGGCCTCTTCTTCGAAGGACCCTCTGATAATGGGCTCCATCCATTGTCGATCCATCTCCCTACGTCATCTTCATCATCGCCGCAAGCATTCTCCATAACCACCCTCTCCCACTGGCATTCTCTTTCCAAGCCCATTAGCCCCAGCCCAATAACCTCCCCGTAGTATATTAATTTAGCATTTTTATTATTATTAATAAACATTTGTGAAAGTTTCAATTAAAAAATTGTGAAAATAATTTATTTAGTAATATTATATTTTTTAATTTATATATGATGTAAATACTATTAGTATTTATAAAGTAATAGATGTAAAAGTATAAATATTATATAATTAATATATATATATATATTCCTTGGTATTTTAATACAAATATATAAAAATTAATATAAGTAATATATATATATATATATATATATATATATATATATATATATATATATATATATATATATATATATATATAGGTGAGTCGGGCCTATCGGTGCGCTTGGGGTTAACCCTCAAGTCCGACCCTATGGACCAACTGGGTCAGGCATGTTGGTCCGCTTGGGCCTATTGCCTTACCCAAGCCCGCAAATTTAACTGGGCGGATTGGGCAGGCCGGACAGGTTAGCCCATGTCTACTCAGGTCTACTTCTAACGTAATAATACTTTCCTCTATTAATTCGAAATGTTTTATAATACATATATTTTTAGTTGTTTAAAACTATACTCTCTCCGATTTTAAATATAAGATATTTGACTTTTGTACACGCAGTTTAAGAAGCTAAAAAACGATATAAAATATTGTTTTTTTTAATTAATTTTTTTTACATTATAATTATAATACTTATCAAATGTCTTATATTTAAAATCGAAGAGAGTATAAAATATCTTAATTTATAAAAAAAAATCAATCTTTTTATTATTCTAAGAAAGCGTGATGGAGAATTGGGGATATACAATGGGAGAGCCGGAGAGAGGTAAAAAAAATTACAATCTTTAATCTTTTTTTTTTATTCATACAATCTTTAGTCTTTAATAACAAGATTTTTACAATTTACAAGACCAATTCCCTTCTTGATTGATGGAGATATACAGATTTTGTGAAGCCAAAACTCTCTTTGCAGTAAATTTGAACACACATTCATAAATGTACAACAAAACATGTGAAAACTTAAAATATACATTTACAAATATAACACTTAATTTTTTCCTTTGCCCTAGAGGAAATATGCATTGAACTGCAAGCTCCTTAATTGAGTCCCTCGACCAAACCACATAGTACTAGTACACCCTCCTTTTCCCTATCTTATCAATATTGCTCATCAACCTTCTCCGTTTCCTTCAATGAACAAGATTTTTCATTAGCAATGTCATAGACAAATTCTATTGAGGGTGAGCCACCGGTGCCCTAGATTGAGGAGGATCAGACAAATCCGGAGTTGGTGTAGTGGTTGTGATACTGCTTTGCTGGTGGTACACCTGCTTCAACCTCTCAATTTCCCTCTTCAGTGCTTCCTGGTGAGCTGCATGCGTGGACAACTTATAACAGGCGGTTGAGACCTCTACACAATGTCTTAAAACTTCTGTAAGAGTCCGAGAAGTTTACCATCTTTGAAAAGTTTGTCATGTGAGAGAGCCGCGATTTTGGACTTGAGATTCGTGTTATCGACGTTCAACATCATCCTTTGATGGTCCAGGTATGCCACCCTCGGCGTTAGCATTGACACTTCCGTCTTCCCTCCACCGATTGTTACCATTAACAACATATTCAAGAATGAATTGAGGGCAAAAAAGGGAAGTAAATAATCTTGAAATTAGGTTTAATAGGTCGATTTGGTAACTTTAAATTGATAAAATTCATGGAGGGTGTTGTGTAGTTTTAAACGAAGAATGCATACTTGTAGTCTAGTCATGCTCCGTTCAAGCTCCGATACATATTGCAGTTTTCGTACTCGTGACCGTTGTGCAGATTGTCTATTTGCTAAAATCCTAATCAATATAAATTTATATAATAAAAAATTAGCAATCGAAAAAATCAAGGCTCAAGACATCAAGTGCAACTGACATATATTGCGAGCTGAGGCCAGACAGTTGCACTTGAGGGACGTGTTGTGATGTCTTGAGATGTTTGTCCCAAATCGAAAAACACGAGAACCCGAGCCTTGCATCCTATTGTATGAGATGTTTTTCATCCCTTATTACATGCTTCGATTGAGGGTTTCACCGTAAATCTCTTACTTCTATTTGTGTTTTTTTTCACCTAATCATTTTATTAGTAATAAAAAATGATACTTACCTTTTTACCCTCTTTGGATCAAAAACGATCTCACTATTCCCGTCGGCGGAGGAAGGCGGAACCACCGCAGATCCTTCCGGGGGTTGGTGAGAACGATAGGGTGGATGATCATCGTCATTATCGCATTTCGAACTCTCGACAACCTCCTCATTCTCACCGATCTTCACCGGCTTTCCCTCCCTCCTGCGACGCTTTTGGGAAGCGGTGGTGCATTCGCGGCCAGACGACGATGCAGGGTCCGACGATGAGTTGGCAGATCCATCAACAGTGTCTTTCATCCCATCATTAAACATGGACATGATCAACTGCGTCTCATCATCGAACCTCATCTCATATTCACTACCTCCATTGCCTCTGCAGCCTGCATTAGTCTCTGTTGGGCCCTGGAATGCAGCCGTGGCCGGCTCTTCCATGAAGGCCATGGAGACATCACTTATTGACCTCCGGTGGGCCCTGTGCTTGGCAGCCGAGAATCCGGCAAAATCGTCAGCCCATGAAGGGCTGTTTACATCGTTAGGTTGATGATCTGTGGGCGGTGGAGGTGCTTGGGCTTGGAAATTTGGCCAACTCAGATCATTGATTGGAGCTTTTGGGGGTAAGTTTGCCATCTCAAATTGACGGTGGTGGTGGTGGTGTTTTTGGTTAAAGAGTTGGCCAGGAGGAGAGAGAGGGCATATATATATATATATATAGATATATGACAAAACCAATCAACCATGAAGCAAAGAGATGGGAAATCTCCGTTAAGAATTATTCTTTTTTTTTTTTAATAATAAAAAAAGAAGAAGAAGAGGAAGATTTCCAATTTCTAAGAAATTTAAACCCTCCCTCCCCTAAAGTTTTTGGATATTTTGAAACGTTTTGAGTTTGAAATGTGGGGTAATTGTATGAGAGAGTTGAAATGGAAGAAGATAGAGGCAATCAGGAATCCTTACAGCTACAAAGGGTATCAATGGCGACCCTGTAAAATCGCAGTTTCTTGGAAAAATACATATATAAAATCTAAAAATATTTTAGTAAAAAGGGATAAAATCTGGAAATTAGAATATTTGGGATGTCACGTGCCCACGTGCCCTTCCATTCAACCATTTATTTTGCAAAACGAGATTTCCTTGATCTGCTCAAAATTAGTCCAAGGAAAAAAAAATTAGGTGACTGTGAAGGATCTTCCTCTTTGGTACGACATACGAGTATTCTCATTCCCTTTGGTCCATTCTTTCTCATGAATGATCCGTGAAAAGTAGAAGGGAAATCCTTATAACATCAATGTCCCTGCTGAAGTCCGTTGGGACTCGCACACGTGCGCCTTTGCGCTAATAGTCTAGCACATAAGTCGAGTGGAGTTCCATCCTAAAACCAATTGACTATAGGAGGAGTAATCCACTAGCTTATATACTAAGACTTTTTTTGTTCATATTGTCGATGTGGAACTCTTTGACCTCTTCACACTTTTCATTCTCTCAATAAGTCTCCTATTTAATTTTTTCTCTTTTCCATATTATTTTAAACACTTGTTATACTTTTACGGTTTTACACCCACATTTTTACAACACATAATGATTTTTATTTTTCATTCGTTACTCACCATAAAGTTTATATGATATAATAATAATATTGGTGTACATAAAATTTATTATTAATAAATTACAAATTTTTTTTTTTTTTTTGGCATAACTTTAACAAAATATGAATTTCCTTCCTCAAATGTAGTGCAAACTAGAGGCTCGATACTTACTTGAAATTTAAAAACATCGAAATGCATAGCAATTTGATTAAAAACATCAAAATACGAAATGCAATCATACAGGAAATTGAAATGAAAACAATGAAATGAAATCACACGTGAAATTAATAAATTCTAAACATCAAAATCTCATCATTTTCTTTCCAATTTGATTGTGCTTTTTCATGGTGCTTATTTGCTTCTCGATTTTATCCTTGGTTTTGACAGGTTAGAAAGATTCAGACCTCATGTTCAGCTAAATCTCTGTTTTGATGGAATGCCTACTAAGGACATCCTTTCATTCGCAGAGATGTCCTTGTTACGTTTCAATGATGACGAGAGAAGTCGAAGTGAACTGGTTAGTTTTATAAATTCAGGCTCCTGTTTCCTTTACAAAAACACAGATTATTTATGTACTAAGTTTCTGTATATATTGATATTTTTATCAGGCTACTGAATATACGCTTGTGAGAATACTTGAATGTGTTGTCAATCGCGGACCATGTCGCTATCACTTCAACTTCATTGTCATTCCAGAAAATGGAACTGATGTTGAGAAGAAACTGTTTTTCGCCGAAGTGAAGTGGGATCAATCTGCGAATGGCGGAAAAGGCGATTACGTCAACAGTTGTTGCTGCATCATAGGGCGCTCTGCTACTGGTATGCCTTTTCTCACCCTCTCTTCAATCCTATAGTGTTGTTAATTGCACATTTCTTTTGATATGTGGTGTTGTTTCAAGTGCTACTATATATACTAATGATATCTCCTTGATCATTTGAACCCTGATTTTGCAGTGATGGGGCTTAATGGCTGCAATTTAATGTGTAGTAGACATCCCCGTCTCGTCCAGCATCCCGAAGACGGATTCACCAAAGAGCGTTATTATTGACAAATAGTGAACTCGATCCAAGTAAAAAGACCTTTATCATATTACTTTGTATGGATACTTGAGTAACTAATTAAGATGTGTAACTAGTCCAGAGCCCGTGCGCTACGCACGGGATTTTTAAAATTCATTTATACAAACTAATCTTAATTTTTGAATGTTATCATATTAATCATTGCGTTTAAATGATGTATGAAACATAGTATTCACCAGAATATGTAATAAGGATATATAATATTTTATAAATTATGTGCAAGGCGCATGGATACTGCACTAGTTATAAAAAAATATGACTATTTTAAGCACAATAGTTATTAGTTTAGGCTTGGATAAAAAAAAAACTCTCGTCTAAGCCATATTCAACATTAGTCAAGTAACCGGTTTCATTTCAGACACTGAATGAAATGAAAGGATTTTATTCTGTATGAAAATGGAGAGATCCTTTTATTGATTTTCCCAGTAGACAAATAATGCACTTTCAGATCAAGTTTGATAAAGTAATACATTACACGTACAAAGACTACTTTTATACTACTAAACTAACTGCTGACAGATTTTGATTTTGATAAATTGCACATTTGTTACAAAGTGGAACTTGTAGAGAAGGTTTAACTTTTGTTGAACCAACAGGAGCAGAGCATGGACAAGCCAATCGTTCCATGAACCGCGATTCACGACAACAATGAAAGTCAAGATCAAGGTTAATACTTCACATATCACAATTCACAAGTCTACTAAGCTCAACTTGAGTTGTGCACCATCTACACTGTTACTCCAGAACCAACTTCCGTTGTCCATCATATGATCTTCAACCGGTTTTAACTGCATACATAAACCTGAAATTATAGATCAAACGACAAGAGTAAATTTTTTAATAAAAATAATGTTGAAACTGTGCAACACTTGATACATATATGGGCAAAGCTTGGAAATTTCTGCAACATCTATGTTTGAATTTTTCAAAGGTAATTTGATCATAAATCTAGGGGACATTAACTGAAGTGTCCCAGACTTAGTGGGACTCGGGGTGTGCACACTCCTCCCCCATTCACACTATTGAGGGTGTACATTGAAGCGCACTTTCGGTGATAAGCTGCAGGCCAAAAAAAAAAAAAAAAAAAGCGGTTTGTAGATTTGTGATTTGATTGCAAGAGTTGATGTGGAAATGATTTTAGGGGATTTTTATATTGAGAAAAAAAAAATCTAAGCGGATTATAGTGAATTAGTGATTCTATAGCAAAGCCAATTTCTCAATTAGCAATTAGCAGCAAAGTCAACAACAACAAAAATTAAAACCTTGTATAAGGGTGATGTCTAGAATTAGAGGGGTGATTTATTGGTATAAATTTTATATTTCTCCACACGTTGTGATTGTTAGAAATATAAGTAGTGAGAGAGAGGAAATGAACTGCAATCATGTCTCTCATGGGGAAATAAGTGGTTTAGGCCTTAGGGAAGTATTGGAGCCACAAAAATAAATATAACTGATTGAAATCACGTGACAGGTTGATGGCAGGCTCTAATTGGAATCATGCTAGTGTAAAATAATTAAAATTCATAACATAGAGCAGCCAAAGAATGAACTACAAAAATATAAAAGTAACAGAGCATAAAAATTCACCTTTCAAGGCATAGACACAATGTAACTCTCTCCAACTCCTCTTAGTTGTTCAATCTGAAGGGACTTCACGACATTTGAGACAAATCGTGGATGCATGTAAGAGTCACGTATCTTCTGATGTTTCCCCAATGGTGTTTGACGGTAGACTGGAACTTTGGACTAATCTTCTGAGGCTTGTATGAAACATTGAATTCAGGCACTTCCACATCAGATCCTTCAACAGTGTCAGGTTTCAGCAAGCCAGCTTGAATTTTCAGAATGAAAAGGACTTGTTACAAAAAAAAATTCTCCCCATGTGTAAATGGTCTTGTTTAGTTCTTCTACAAGCATCATAAGTTGTTGCTAAGCATGACTAAGGTAAAGGAAAAAGTACTAGCATACGAATAAATGTCGTCTTTCCAGTCCCATTTTCTCCAAGCATGACAATAATCTGAGAATCTGTAAATTTACCCTCAACAACTTTTAGCTTAAAATCCCTTTGAGTCTTTGTCATTGTAGGATATCTGTATCATGCGTATGTCTCAACTTCTTCAGCATTCTCTTGTGGTGTCTCAGCAACCTAAATATTCACGAAATTCAAATGTAAACAATTATAACAATGCAATATGACACCATTGGGGAACATCCCCATGGTCCACCCAAAGCCCGACCCTTGCATCTAACATTAAATGAAATAATCCCTTAAATGTAAGGGATTCATCCCTGGACCTCAAATTTTCTGTAGGAACAAATCCAGCCAAGAAAATATGTATCCCTTCTCTCACTGAAAAGGGAAGGGTAACAACACCATAGGCAAAGGGAAGGGTAACAACACCATAAGCGCCAGGTTTTCCATATAAGCAGCAAATAAAGTTCGACAAGTAATCTAAGATGCTAAGGTACTGAGTACAAGGCAAAACTTAACAATAGAGAATAAAAGCAATACAAGAAAATATAACCGTAATGTGCAGAATCTACTGTTATTCGCAGAAGTGTTTGCTGGGGGATAATGCTTGCTTATGTTCTGCAAAGACACCTCATGGCTGCAACACTACACAATCAAAAAAATCTGCATCAGCCGTCATCTCCTCCGCATTTTGAGGCCTTAATCTGACAGCTGCTCTAACCCTCACTGGATCTGCAGCAAATACATATTATAAATTTGCGAAACAGAACGAAAAGAATCCACCAAAACTGTATGGGAACTAAGAAAATTAAAAAAGACCTTATTGAGAAGGTATGGACAGACAACTTTTATACACTTCAAGTTACAATTCAAGCTTCGAAAGGCAGACACATATTAGGTTAGCAAGAATAGATACAATGCACTAAAAGCATATGTTGTCGGAATCTTTGAGAGCTCAACAACCGGTGAGACAAAGGAAGACATAATGAAGAACTTGAACTTGAAAGCATGACATTTTTTTTCATACCATCTTGGACTAAACTAAATTATTAAAGCACCCAAGGAAGGAAAAAATAGAGTACAATATCTTAGGGAGTACAGCGCAGGCATAATGAAGAACTTGAACTGCTAATTTATCCTTGAAAACAAAAATGAAAAAATGAGAAATTTTTAGTTGGGAGCTATGTGACTTATGTTAGTAATGGATCTGTTAATTATCCTACAAACTTTGTACAAAGCTAAATGATATATTTGTCAGCCAATGAAATCCTAGATAAGAACAGAAGCTTTAGGATTCACATGCCCATATCTCAGAGTTCTAGTATGCTGAGCTTGTCTGCCTTGGCTGTGTGCAGTTTGAATCCGCAGGAGGGTAATAGGTAGATTACGAACCTCCTGTTTGCATACTTCACAAATCTTGTTACCTTTGACACTGAACCATTTCACGAGATACTCTTGGTGGGCTAAAGCAAGACCACCTTTGCAGCTGCATTCCTTCACTGTCATCTATTTGTTCATGCTTCAACTGAACTTTCCTTGCTTTATATCAGGTTATCTACTGCACAAGTTTGAGCTGGAATGTTGATGGAAGTACTTTGTTCAGTGTAACCACTGATACTCAAATCCCTTTATTAGTTCCAGCGTTGTTTATCTGCCAATCAATTGTTGAAAGTATGAGTTTATGGAAGAAAAGTAAGTATTAATTTCTAGTTCCTGGTCACATATAAACATCCACTACAGTTTACCTCATTTTTACACATCACGAGTATAATGCTTCTAAGTGCAACATCCAATTTTAAATTTGAGAGAGGCAAGGTATGAAATTCCTAGTTTAGTTATGAAATTCCTAGTTTTGTACTGAAACCCCATCTCAATACTTTAGGTATGAAATTCCTAGTTTAGTACTGAAATCCTAATTGAAACTTAACGCAACCTCTATATGAATGTTTCAGAATCAAAAGATATCAGATTTCCAAAGTGAGAAATTACTTGCAATAGATGCCAAGTGACAGACAACCCAACAAATCCAGCCCCAAGCACAACACAACTGAAATTTTGAACATCAGGAGCAAGCAAACAACAAAAGCAAATCGAATAGGAAATTTCAGAAAAATCGAACAGCAAAAGCAAGCGAAAAAACCCCAATCGAACACCCCTCAAACAACCTAACTATCTAATGTGTTTAACTAATCAAACAGCAAATCCAACATGAAATTGAAAGGTACTCGAATCTAAATTGAGCAGTTGGTGAAGAACAACAACCAAATTCAGAAACAACAAATGGAAACCCTAAATCTATGTAGGCAAAAATCGATCTGTCTTCGTACCTCTCGCTATAGTCGCTGGTGAGCCTTCTTCGTCCTTCCCCCTTCACCTTCTTTCTCTCTCGATGGCTCGTCCCCTCGTAACCATCAGAGCTCCTCCCAACGATACCGCTCACAAACCCGGACGCCGGACGCTGAACCTACATCGACCATCCTCTCTCTAGACCTCTCTGGCGCCACCACCTAGCCCCGATTCCGCCCTTTCTCCTTCCTTCTTTCGATTGGTTCTGATCGTTCGTTGGAGAAAATGGAGAGAGAGAACGTGGGTGTGAGTAGGGAAGGAGAGAAGAAAGCGCCGGAAGGGGCAAAATTAGAGAATGGAGACGCTGGAACGTGGGTGTGATAATTTCAGTGTCAACAGCAATGCCTAAAGGCTCTGCAAATCGCTCGAAGACCTGACACTGCTTCTTAGGCGGCGCATGTTTCTCGGTGTTAAAGGTGTCAGCCTCGGTAGCCGTCCTTGCCGATGAAACTCGTCCTCACCGCTCCGAAATTCCGCCGAACACGATACTGCTCGATTCCGCAGTTTCTCCTCCTTTCAATGGGTCAGATGTCGGAGAGAGAGAACGTGGGTGGGAAGGAGAGAAAGAAGTTATTAAAACATCGTGGGAGAGAACGTGGCAGAAAGAAGGAAAGAAAGAAGAAGAGAAGGGTAAAAAAGGAAAGTAAATAAAAATTCAGAGAAGGTTCCACGTGGATAGGCTGAGGATACTCCAACAGACTCAGCTTTAAGATATAGGGGGATACCGCCTACCTATATACATAACTGAATTTTGCTACTCTAAATTAGATTATTAAATGAGTGTAACTGAGTTACAAAAGATGAATTATAGAGAATCAAGTGCGCGCTTTAAACATATACTAGTCTTATTACCCGCGATCTTCTCGATTTTTTCATAACTTTTATTTATATAAAATAACTTATAATTAATTTAAATAATTATGAAAATATATAATTCTCATACATGTTTATTTGCACATATATATAAATACCATATGAAAATTTTATAATTAGGGTATTTTAATTAACTATCTTATTGTATGTATATATAGGTTATGATTATGAAAGGCTATAAAATAAGATTAGGCTAAATCTTTAAGAGATAAATTGTAAAACCTCCTTATTTTGATTAAATATTTAGTTGTACACATGATTAAACACTCATACACAACTGAAAGAAAATAAAATATTTTGTTTATATTCAAACAAAACATAGTTACATAAAACTATTGGAAATATGTATTGAATAATAAAAGTTTATCATTATACAATGAATAAACAAAACCAATCTTAATGATTAAATCTATCCCCAAAATAATATCCAAATTTTCGGTCAAATTAGCCAAATATACACGTTTGTGTAAAAATTACAAAACTATACATCAACCTCTCTGCACTATTTCTCCTTCCCGACCTCTCCGTTTTGGCTCAACGCTCCCGATTTGGGATCCAAATCGTCCTCCCTCTCACCGTCGAATCTCGCTCAACCGGATCTCATCGCTCACCTCTCTCGCTCAACCGGATCAGATCGAAGATCTGAGAAGTCCGGGCTTCAGAATCGTCGTTCGTCGATCTAGGGCTCGAGAAGTCAGGGGAGGGAGGAAGAGATCTGAGAAGGCGATAGAGCCGGTCGACGCTCGCCTTCTCTACGAAGACGTCTGGATCCGATCTTCCGACGGCATACGATGACGGCGACGAGGAGGATCGACGGGGATTCTGGGGACGGAGATGAGTTTTCCAGATCTTGCTAATAGCAATTTGGTTCGTTGTTCAATTTCCATCTTGCTGATGTGTGTTGAATTGAATGTCGACAGGAGAAGTGAGTATAACGGACGCGAGCGATCGAGCGAGATGATTGCAGGAACTACAGTAGGAGCCTCATCGTCAACCGTCAGCAACTCCGGCCAAAACTTGCTCCGTTGCGATCTGCTCCGCTTCCTCCTTCAAGTAAGGTTTATGGTGCTGACATGGTCTTCGGATCACAGTTGGTTGATGTTGCAGTGTTAGCTGATGTCCGTGTGAGCTCTTCAACTAGGAGGGAACACTCCGAAGGCAGCATTGTGAATTGGAACATTTTGTACTGTCTGTTTGATATCACTCATTTGCTGGTGAAACCTTGAATTGGTACTCTCTTCTGCAATCGCTAGTGATCGAGGGAGGTGCTAATTGCTCATCAATTGCGACCTCTTCTGCAATCGCTGGTGAATTCGTTGCTGACATGGTCTGCAACCTCTTCTGTGATGCTTCAACCTGCAATCTCTCTTCTGCAATGTGTTGACATGGTCTCGGTAATTAATTTAATTTTTCTGGTTGAAATTTTATCCTTGTTTCATCTTCTGTGTATGTTTTCGCTTCAAATCTTTTAGATCTGTTTGCTTCTTGCATTGAAATGAAGGAAGATCAATGATTTCTGTGATGAAAACAGTGTTGAACCCTGACCAATTAAGTGCTTGTCAATTGCTGACAGCAGATTGAAGCTTCCAATGATGCCGGAAAAGATCGATTCCGGTGAGCTATGGTTGTCGTTTGCCTGCCCGATGCCTCCCCGTAAATCCGACGACGTCAGGGTATGTGATCTCTTCTCAAGCTTGTTGGTACAGCTGCTACAGCATTGCAGCAATTCCAAATGCTTATGGTTGTTCAATGCTAGTTTATATATTGAAAGTCCTTGCAATTTAGTGTTTGCTGTCATACTTGGCAAAAATAAAAACATCAGTTTAGTCGACCTTGAAAGGTCAACCCACTGATATTGTATGTATTTAGGGGAACATGAAACAGTGTTGATCAATTCAACAAGATCGAGTGCAATTGATCGAGTCTAGGTTGCTGACATGGTGTTCTGAATCTTCGGCATGTGAACGAGAAGCTGCACTTGGGCAGGGACGGTATATATCATCCGTGAATGAGAGATCCCGTTGAATTCATCGCCGTCAGCGCTGACAACCGAACGAGAGCCTGAGGAACAAGATGCTGATGTTCAGCGATGATGGATTGGCAAAGCTGCAGGAACGAATCGATGATTCTCTCGTGGTATGAATTTGAACTTTGTTTTCCAATGCCTACTACTCTCTATCGTCCACATTGTGTTGGTTACTTGATTTACACTGTCCAAACTGTTTTCTTTCTTCATGTTGCATTGTTGTTGTGTGCTAGGTACGTTCTTTGGACTAACCTATCGGATCTGAATCTGTGTTTGCGTCAGCGCCGACCATGTCAGCGCTGACATGGTCCGTTCTCCGACACCACGACGTGTTAGGAGACAGAAAAGTAGGAGCACCTCATCCTCACCTTTGCAGAAATCAAGGAGTCCTAGTGTTTCAGCATTGGAACGGAGGAATGCTCTTCTAAAGCAGAAAAAGGAAGAAGAAGAAAAGAAAGGGTGGACATCTAAGTTTCAGTAGTTGATTTGACCAAGCATTTGCTTCTGTATCTGATTTGCATTTACACTTAGACGTGTGTAAACTTCTTAAAGCTCACACTTGATTGACATTATTTCCCAACCAAACTCTTTATTAATCAACCAAGGATACCAGTTTATAGTTCGAAGCACAAGTGTATTTTTCTGAATTTAGAAGCTGTTCAGCAAAGCATACATCCATGTTGAAGGACATCAAATCAGTGATTGTACCAGCTTTATGTTGATAAGGGCATTCCCGACGACGTCAGCATTTTCGACGTCGGCGTCAGCATCCCTCAAACGGTGTCAGCACACTTTAGACGTGATATTCTTTGTTTCTCACTACTAAAAATAAAAGTAAAATATTGATTTGTTTCTTTTTTTTGTTAGAACATTCATTTGTTTCGTTGCTTTCCCCCTTTTATATTTTATATAAAATTTCTAATGTTATTTGATCTCCGATGTCATCACCGTCGACGTCAGCGTCCCTATAAACGTCGGGAATGCTGACGCCGAGTATGGGGATGCTAACGCCGACGGTGCTGACGTTGATGTTGCTGACGCCGATGTAATCAATAATATATCAACCAATTACATGTTCTCCTATTACAAATAAATACCCCATTACAAACACACTTGAGCACTGTAAAAGAATTAATAGCAAAAGCATGTCTTCCTCTAATTTGCATCAAGAATTAAATAGCAAAAACATGTCTTCCTCTAATTTGCATCAAAATAGCAGTAAACAAATGGGAACTTCGACAATGCTGACGCCGAGGACTCCAACATTGCTGACGTCGAGGACTCCAACGATGTTGTCGCCGAGGATGCTAACAATGCTGACGTCGGGGATGCCAACAATGTTGACGCCGATGATGCTGACGTCTGGGACACCGATGGTGCTGACACCAATGTCCGGAATGAGACTAATTAAAGTATCTGTGTCAGCGGAAAATGAAGCAGATGGGAAATTATGACCAAACAACTAGACTAAATAAAGTATTCGTGTCAGCAAAAAAAAAAAAACAGATTCATCCATCATAAACAAAATGCAAATTAATTACTATATGAAAACTGATAACTAGCTAGTGGTATAGTTAACAATACAATACATTTCAGTTCAACGAACAGCTAAAACAGTCAGCAGGCCCTAGAGATGATCAATCAAAAAGCGTAGCCCAACAGTTCAGTTCAATGAACAGCCATCACACAGGCCACCGACAGTGTCAGCATAACCTCAATCTGGCTTAATAACATCAGAAAAGGAGCAAGACACCACCGAGAGATAAATTGAAGGCTGACATGAAATACATACCAATATATAACACAAGTGCATCAATGTCAATCATCCAAAAACTCAGCAGCAACAACCATCAAAGAAGTTCTAGACCTAACATATCAATATATAACACAAGTGCATCAATGTCAATCATCCAAAAACTATCATCAATCACAAAGAGTACTGCAAATGCTATCAATCAAATACCATACTCAAATCAGAGGAAGCCAATTCAAAATTGAGATAGAGAGCATACGGGTCGTATCATCACCTCGTCAGAATCAACTACGTGGACGTCGTGGATGTCAGCGCTGACGGAGCTGGAGCCGCTAAAAAAAGAGAACTTGAACTACTGCACACGGATGTCAGCGCTGACGGAGCTGGAGCTGCTAAAAAAAGAGAACTTGAACTACTGCATGTAACACCCCCTTTTATAATCCAAGGGAATGTCACAGCGCCAGTGATTACGCGGACTTTAATGTCTTTGTAACCACCTTAGGCTTATAGGGACATGCCACCATGCTCCCATAAACAAGATGATAATAAGAGATTTGCAACGGAAGACTTATATTTAATAACTAAATAAATAAATAGTTACATAAAATAAAACCAAATAAAACAACACTCGCAAATGATCCTTTAAAGAATATTCAAGAATGGTCAAAACCTTTATCAACCGACCTCAACAGGGTACTCAAAACACTTTAAAGATGATTCCGACTTTGATTCCAACCTTCGACCTCGTAGCACGTAACCTGCGCAAATAGGCCTGGCGTCCGAATGCGATGAAGGACACCAGCCATCCAAACAAATGACGGTTAGTTCGCGAGAACTAGCAAATGACGGCTCGAAAACTGGGACTTCTCTGGACTCCAACTCAGTGACCATAATACGGTATGAATCTAAACCCAGATGTGATTATTGAGAATATTTATGTGAAGGCTAAACATTTTAACACGACTCCTGAGACACGGATAATCCATAAGGATTGAGTAACAAGAGGAACCATACTCCGAGTACGAATGGAATATGATACAAAGCTAATTGTAATCACCATGAAAACACTTTTCAAAACATTACTTACCACTTCACTATACTAGTCAAACAAGGGAGATACTTTATTATCTTAAATTAAATATTTTATCATAACCTTACAAAACACTTCTAGTAAACCAACAATGGCACACTCCTCCATGGAAGTGTAAGGGTTTCATGAAACTTTAAAACCGAGAGCGCTATGTCTCGTATCACTTACGTAAGACCCTAGGTCTTGATGAGAACGCAATGTCTCATATCACTTATATAAGACGCTATGTCTTGATGAGAGCGCCATGTCTCATATCACCACCTATCTTACTTAACATGAGCTCAAACAAAACTTGGTATCCTACTACTAGGTTCACATGACTTGCATTGATTGATACGTTTTACTTTGATTGATCTTGATTTAATTTAGTTCCAATCGTAACACACAATCCTCACATTGTTAACTATTTTATTAAGACACCCTAGGTGATCACACAACACAAAATAACCCATGTTATTTATAGGTAACATAGATGCCAAATGAAATGAAAGCAAATAAAATAAAGGATGGAAACATAAAAGAAAAGGCATGTTCCATACTTAACCAATTAGCATGAAAGAACAAGAATAAATCATGCTTTAAATAAACGGTGGGTAACTATATTATTATCTTATTGTAAGGTCACCCAATTATACTTGCCAAATTCAAACGGAATGTTAAATAAATCACACAAGCAGATGTATTGCAATTTATTTTTAATTAATTTGGCAAGCATTTCAAGGAAAGAAAACAACTAGACACGAAAGCACCGAAATGAGCGGAAAGGCTCGGAAAGTCACTTGCCTCGATTTGAAGTTGCAAGTGTTAACGGTTGGTCGGTTTTGAATTCTTCGTACGGGCGTATGGGTAGCCTAGTCTCTGCGAGTTAACGAGAGTGGAATCAATTTATGCCCAAATAAAAACATGGGTTAGAATCTGGAATTTTTAAAAACTGAGCAAGGGCATATTTTAGAAAAACCGAACTTAGGGAGGTTTGGTGTAATTAGATCACCTTCTTCCTTCTCCCGACACTTTCAACAGTAGCATAAACCGGCGAGGTCCCGGCTCTACTTCGGCGAGATCCTGGCAGTGTCACGGGCCACGGCGGCGCACGAGGCTGGCGGCTACGGACTCGTGGTGACTGGTCGCTCCTCCGGGTGGCGGCTGGTGGCTCCGGCAGCGGCGGACGAGGGTGGACGAGGGTGGCTCCGGCGAGGAGACTCGAATTTGGGGGTTTTGGATTCGAGATGTTTTTGTGAAAAGTTTGTGAAGGGAAACGTTGCTAGAGGCGTTTAGAATGCCATGGAACAGGTTGAGAGCTCGGAGATGGAGAGGAGTGGTGATGGTGTGCTTCGAAAGTGATCCCGAAAGGGGTATTTATAGGAGAAGGATTTGGGGACGGATTTGATTAAAATAAATCCATAAATTGCTTAGATAATCACTCTTAACACTATCCCGATCCTCAATTTGGTGAGATTCGGCCTGACTGGAGCGGATTGGGGTGATTTTCGAATTTGGGGATAAGCTTGTTCGGTTGAGTTTTTACCCCGAATCTCCAAATTGGTTACATAAATCTCATCTTCAACGAGTGTAGAACATTCTAGAAACAAAAACGGTTTGATTCGGGCGAGATTTGAGGGAGTGAAATTTCACCCAATTTCAACAGTGAAACGCAGGAGCGGGAGGTTGAAGAAGAAGCGGTTCAGTGAACCCGGTTCACACATTTTCTTTTCTTTTTTGATGGTTCGGTTCAAGTAAACCCAAAAGAAAACCGGTTTAGCCTTTACTTATTTATAATGTATACATATACCTATATTTATCCGAAAATTTTATTTATTAAAATTCTACACATCTTAAATATTAAAGTAATAAAATATTTAATTTAAATACATTTTATTTTATGCAACAATGGTTTATTATCACCTTATATTACATATATATATTTTACGGAAATTAAAATAAGTTATAACGATAAATCCCTCTTTATAAAAATATGCAAACTTGTTTTAAAATAATATGACTTAAAATAAATAACTTATTTATTAAATTTCACATAAGCGAATAAAAATGAATGTGTCAAAATAGTTACAACCTCTATATACATTTAACTTCCAAAAATCATTATTAAATTCAAAATAAAAGAACTTTTATATAAATATATATTTTCTTAAAACGAAATCCCCAAAAATACTTTGGGGTATTTCACTGCACGCGGTGGAAGCCGCTCGTTCTGAGCAGCGTGCGTGCAAACAGATATGACAACAAACAGGTTACTATACCTTTTGTCAAACCCAACGACAAGAAGACCATCAAGTAAATTTCTGTCTGTTGATTCATCAAGTTGTACAACATCATTTACTGAACCTGCAAATAGTGGAAGGGAGAAACTCAGATTATATCCTGAAAATTGAGAGTACTAGAACCATATAAAACATCAATCGCACAGAAATAAAATTCAGAAGCAAATCTGAGGTTTGTTTGCAATCACAAGCCAAGAGGACCAAATCTGACACGAATTCCACAGACCACAAAATCAGAAATGGAGTATCAGCGAGAGATTACCTGGTTACTTTACCTGCTCGGAGCTCCGACGCCCTTCCCAGCAAGTCTCCCAGCGTTACCATAGCTACGTCTTCGGTGTCCTCCATCTCTCTATAACTCCGATTGCAAGCATTACCTTCAATATGCTGTCAGCAATGGAGAAGCATAGGCGGAAGAGGAGGCAGGCCCCGCCGCCGCAAGGTAGCTCGAGCCTGATTCAGCGCCGAGGCCTTCCGTAGCGCGAGCGCAACGTCGGAAATGGAGGAGTACGAGAAACCTAGATCCGAAACCTTCAGTTTGAGGAGCCTGATTCAGCGCCGAAACCTAGATCCGAATAGCATCAAATCGAAACCTAGATCCGACAGCAAGAGGTCAGGAAAGGAGAAGAGCGTTGGTTCTGCTCTCGGCTTCCGTCAGCGCACGAGAACGAGAAGGTCTTCATCGGCGCAGAGAGATAGAGAGGGGCGGTCGTCTCCATCGCCTTCAATGGCGCCCAGATCTGGAGAAAGGAGAGAGAGGTGGTCCGAGATCTGGAAAGTATAATTGTGTATATTTTGGCAAAATTCCCGAAATCGTGTATATTTGGTTAATATGGCCTCCGGATTTGTATATTTGGCAAATCACCCCAATTTTCAAATCTATATTAATTGATCGAGAATTACCGAGATGAAAATCAAAACACAATTCCACGCAAGATGATTGCAATGTGCAATCAAAATTTGGAAAAGAACGAAAAAGAACAAAGTAATTTCTTCATTTCGTAAGATTTGCCGCATCAAAAACATAGGCATTTGAAATCTTTTTTTTATTCTAAACGTGAAAATTTATTATATGGTATTTGAAAATTGAAGCTATTGTAATTATGTATTGAGATATTATGTTCAATTTATTTTATAGTAACAAAAAATTTAGATTGCTTACCTTCAAGTTTTTAGATTGCTTAACTTCAAGTTTTATCTAGTAATTATTTATACAATTTCGGTTCCTAATGTAAATTCATGCAAATCATTATCCAAACAAATTTATAGGTTTACACGTTACTAAAAAAAAATGATCTACACGGTCTTTTTATAAGGTGGTTATACAAAAAAGATTTTGTATTAAGATATGAGGTCAAATATTTATATTAAAATGATATGTTTTGTAATTTTTTAAAGTGATAGATTTTTTAAATAATTAAGATATGAAGTTGAATATTTATATTAAAAATGATAGGTTTTGTAACAACTTAAGATATGATGTTAATATTTATATTAAAAATTATATTTAATCTTCAATTAAAATAGACACATATGACGACATGTGTATAAATAGATAATGTAACAGTCTGACGTGGCTTAAATATATTGGATCGTCATTAATTGACGTGTCAAAGCCCCGAACCAGATTGCACCAGAGCACGACATGTAAGCGAATCGCATTAGAACCCGCCACATAGGATTTCCACGCCTCTGTTTTAGTATTATACTAGTATCGTGGCCCGCGACTTTGCGCGGTTTCTTAAAAAAATTTTTTTTATTACTTCCTTAATTTATTTTTAAACTATTAATTTGTATTAAATTATAAAGATTAACATTATTTCAATGAATCTTTATTCTGGAAGTTTTCAATTAATCATAAACTAAACTAACCTTCTTTTTATTTAAAATCAATATATGGTTAGCAAGTATATAAATTACTTTGTAACAACTTAAAAAAAAAGATAAATATTTATCATAATACCATGTATGATAAAGGATAAAATGATAAATCTATGTAGTAAAAATAATTAAATATATAATTTATACGAAGTATTATGTTTTAATCATATGCATGTATATTACAAAAAAAACATTAATTTTAAATTATATTTCCATCTTCTTCATTTTTTTCTTTTAAAAAGCATTAATTAAATTTTCATTATATTTATTATATACATTAAAAAGCTTCATCATTTAGAAAAATCTATAAATATACAATCTCTGTTATTTTTCGTAAATCAAAATCTAAATATTTAACTTAAATTTTACTATTTTATAGTGATATAAAATAAGAACTTTTTTATACAATTTTTTTAAATGTAAACTAATTTCTCACTAAGATTTTGTAAATTCAAAACATTTTATGTGGTACCTATTTCCAATAAATGATAGGTATTAACAAAGAAAAAGAAAGATAAATTATGCAAATTGGAGAAATAAAAATTAAATTTTATATTTTATCCAATTGGGATGTATATTAATTTTTATTATTATATTCTTTGTATTATTAAATGATTGTGTAATTGTTAATGATTAAATGACCTAAGATTAACGGTTTGTAATTGTATTATTATATAATTGTGTAATTGTTAGTGATTCATGATATACGGTTGTTTCATCAAAAAAATGATATACGCACAAATAATAATACCAAATAATTGATAGATTATTGATCTAAAAAGCTAAGTTTTTTCCCTAACTATATTGGATTATTAATTGATGTGGCCCAGAAATATAATACCACTTTAATCCGGAAAATGACACGCATGCGAAAATAATCCCGTTTAATCCAGAAAATTTCGTGCCCGTGAGGTCGCGCCAGCGGTCTCTGTTTTAGTATTATATACTAGTATCGTGGCCCGCGACTTTGCGCGGTATCTTAAAAAATTATATTTTATTAATTACTTCCTTAATTTATTTTTAAACTATTAATTTTTATTAAATTATAAAGATTAATATTATTTCAATGAATCTTTATTCTAGAAGTTTTCAATTATTCATAAACTAAACTAACCTTCTTTTCATTTAAAATCAATATATGGTTAGCAAGTATATATTTGATAGATTTATCTAAAATGATAAGTTTTCTACCTAATTAAGATATAAGGTTAAATATGGGATAGATCGATACTAAAATTTTCTTAAATAAATAAATCAAAATCTTCAAAAAAATTTTAAGATAAAAATAAAAAGTATACAAAATCATAGAATAAAATTTATCTGTTTGGCTATTTTCCGATTTTAATTTTTTTTTTTACTAATAAAGAAACCCCTCTCCAATTATCCATATATTCAATTTGCTCCTACGCAACAATTCATAACGACTACATAACAAATTATATACTGATTTTTTTTTTCCGGTCAAGTTTCAATGGGGTATGAATTGAATTAATTGTATTTATCAATTATGGGTGTATCCAATTAACGGTGTATTTCTATCCAATTAATTAGTTAGAGAACTTATCTTTTTCGTTCAAATAATCTTATCCAATATTTGGTCAATTATTCTATGTTTTAGATCAAAATGAATATAATATATCTATATATAAATATGTACCATGCCGTCAAATTTTTGTCAATTATTCTACTTTTATATCAAATTGAATATAATATATGGCTATATGTTGTACGTAGTTTATATATTATGATTTTTTATAATATTTTGTAACTTATTTGAATATAATTATTTTTATTTGAATATACTAACAACTTGCCCAACGTTAAACTATATGTGTTACACTTGTACGTAGTTCTAAATATAATTATTTTTTATAAAAACTATTTATTATGGTTACCGGTGGATTTTATCAAGTTATTTTATCGGATTAAATGTTTGAAAATATATGGTTGAATATTTATAAAAAAAAACCTAATTAAGATATAAGGTTATATTGGATAGATCTTTTGATAAGTTTTTTACCCAACTATATTGACTTATTTATTGATGTGGCCCAGAAATATAATACAACTTTAATCCAGAAAATGCCACGTATGCAAAAATAATCCCGTTTAATCCAGGAAATTCCGTGCCCGCGAGGTCGCTCCAGCGGCCTCTGTTTTAGTATATTATATAGATATTATAGATTATAGATATAGATACCTACAAGCACACATTGATATTCAACTGGTACTGACATACGTTCGTCGACCTATAAAATGATATAAACATTGAACAGATCGACAAACAATTGAACTAATACAAACAAAGGGTGTGCATAATACATATATAAATATCTGTTGACAAACTGATGGTACTCTCATTTGATCAAAATCCAAAATCATGAAAAGATACCATTAAAGGCTTACAAATCATAAGCGAATTGCATAACGACTTAAATGAGACATATTATATATATATATATATATATATATATATATATATATATATATATATATATATATATATATATAGTATGGGTATATTGTGCACAAGCCTTAGGATGTATCTTATGCACAATTGTGGACAATTGATCGGATTGTAATGGATGGATGAGATTAAAAGAGGGGTTTTTTTTTTTTTTTAATACTACCTCCGTCTCAAAATTTAGGTCGTTTGACTTTTTGGCACACTTTTTAATGTGTTAAAAAATCTATGAAATATTAATTTTTTTTCAAAATTTTTTAAGAAATTTGAAACTTATTAGTAAAAAGCGTGTCAAAAAGTCAAACGACCTAAATTTTGAGACGGAGGGAGTAAAAACTTAGTGGGTCCCGCACACATGTGCTCTTACTCGCTAGCAGGTGCCGCACGATCGGGAGAGGTGAGAAGTGTGTTGCTTGTGGAATCGTGGGTCCCGCACACTAAGTACAGAAATCCAATCCCTTCTATTTTCTTTTGGCGAAACTGATTAAAATAACCCGACCTTTAAGGGTGTGTTAAAAATATATCCCAATCTTTCAAAGTGTAAGATAAATATCCCGACCTTTAAAGGGGTGTTAAAAATATATCTCAACCTTTCAAATGTAATATAAATATCTCGACCTTTATAGGTAATGTTAAAATAATATCTCAAAAAAATTTGTACAAAAAAAAAGCTAACAGGACATGCATATATGACAAAAAAAAATTTTAAATAAAAAAAACTTTAAAAAATATATAAAAAAATTTATAGATTTACATATCTTTCATCTTTTATATTTTATACACACTATTTTCTTATAACTCTATATTAAAAACCTTGTTTTATTAAACCATTTTTCTTTTCTTTTTTTTTATCAAGGGAAAGAAATAAATTAATAAAATATAAATATATATAAAAAAAATGATATATTTACAAGTGTTTAATATTTTATTTAGATTATTTTTATATTTGAGGGATAACACCCATATTCGTATAATGGACCATTTAACTAATTTCGCATTTTGATGAAAATTTAAAATAGAAAGAAGAATAGTTAGAATTTTAGTAAATAAATTATGTAAAAAAAAATGGAACAATTGAACAAAGAAGAATCATATGGGAAATTGAAATATTAATAAAGTGTCTTGAATTTTTTTTTTAAATAATAAATGAAAAAACTTGTTTTCTTAAACCCTTCTATTAATTTTTTATATATTTTTGAAATTTTTTATTTTTTTTATTAATTTAGTTTGCCACATATGTATACCATGTTAGTTTTTTTTGGTAGAGAGTTATTTTATATATTATTTGAACATCACTTATAGAGGTTGATATATTTATCTTACATTTAAAAGGTAGGGATATATTTTTAACATATCCTTCAAGGTCAGGATATTTATCTTACATTTGAAAGGTTGAGATATATTTTTAACACACCCTTAAAGGTCGGGTTAATTTAATTAGTTTCGCCTTTTCTTTTTATCTCTATCTTTTATAATATTGTACGGAGTATATTAAAATCTTATTTAATGTAATTTTTATCCATATATTTGTTGATGTTAAGAATTATATTTATATCACGTTCATCGAAGTCCGGTTGGTTTTTTTATTTATATGGTTGGCTGGAAATATTTTTAGTTTTCATTTGGATAGATGATAGTGAATTTTTTTTAATTGTACGCCAGTATAAAATCACCCAAACTCTACAATTTTTTTTTAAATGTTAGTTGATCCACAAAATAAAGAACTATACATATTTAAATAAATTTTTTTTTATAAGGAATTAGATGGAGATCAAAACAAACTACTACTTTGATCTATAAAATCAGTTCGGATGAACGTTAAGATATGTTGAAGTATGCCATTATTCTATATAAGATGAATTTTATTTTTTTTTTATGTTTTGTTCAACCATAAATACCCAAAAATCCACTTTTACGAGCTACACAGAACTTATGAATAATTGCATAACAGTTGTGAATAAGTAAAATTTTAGAATTATTCGTTTGAATCGGTCGATTTAACGCGTACATTGAATGGCAATTGGAAGATTATTCAGTGTAATTTTTATTTTTAAGAGGCACACAGAAGCGATAAATAATTGCATATATAATCGTAGTGAATAAGTAAATTTTTAGAATTATTCAGTTGAATAGATCGATTTAACGCGTACCTTGAATGATAATTGGGAAATTATTCAGTGAAATTCTTATTTTTACGAGCTACACAAAAGCGATGAATAATTGCATAACCGTTGTGAATAAGTAAATATTTAGAATTATTTGATTGAATCGATCGATTTAACTTGTACATTAAATGATAATTGATGGATTATTCAGTGAAATTGTTAATTTTACGAGGTAAATAGAATAGATGAATAATTGCATAACCGATGTGAATAAGTAAAATTTTAAAATTATTCGGTTAAATCAATCAAATTAACGTATACATTGAAATACATTGGTCTACTCTTGTACCCTCTGTTGATTCTTTCAGATGTATGTGTATTGGGGTTCTCTTTGTTTTTGGGCCTCACATGATGGGTGCTTTGTATGAATTCTATTTCTTTTCAAAGCACTCCTTATGTGCCTCACATAGTGGGTGCCTCACTTGGTGGGTGCTTTGTATGAGGGTCGTTGTGGACGTTGAGCCTTGTAAGGGCTTTCGACGTGTGCATAGCTATGCTCATTTAGCCTATATGAATTTGCTTTTTCTTCTCTTTCACACAAACTATTTTCCTACACCAATGACTGAAATTGATTGCCCTTATTCTGTTTTGTTTTACATGGGTTTTGTCTTTGCTTTCTTTCAGTTTCGAGTAAACTGCTGGGTTAGCTTGGACTACATTGTAATCTATTTCCTTCACAAGTGTTGTCTCCCTATGGCCTTTACTATCTGTTTGGCTCTTTATTTTCTGCTCAACTGTATTCATGTATTTCCGACTTCATGTGCTGTTCAGCTGCTCAGTGAATCGTCCAGACCGGGCTCGCTCATTTCGTTGTCCTTACAGGACTTACTCACCTTACAAAGGTTACTTATCAGTCAAAAAATTGGGTTCTTTGATACACCCAAATTTGTAAAAGCATACAAACTGAACGATGGTTTTAATTTAGTTTTCAGATTGGTTAGCTCAAACTGGCTGGGTTTACACAACCCCCTGTTATACAAATTCCGGATTTTGGTCTTAACAAAACAACTTTATCTTATTAAAAGTCAGAGAACAATCCTAAAGACATTTAACCTCTTAGTCGGCGTTTCTGTACTCAATACGAACTCTGATAGTACGTCACCTACGGGGAAACCCAATCTCGTCTTACACAACCCATCGATTTGGGTCACTAGGGACCATTTGGCTCCCATCATGAGCTATGTGCTAACCTGGATCGGTAAACCCATACCCAACAAGATGCTTAAAATTAAATCTGTTACCGTCAAACGTAGTTTCTCTGGTCGAGATTTCCCTTACACAGATTCCTCATTCTCAGTTTTTAGAACCACAACTGGACTCGAACACCGCGTTTACTGCAATCGAACCATCTCACTTATGGTTTCTTGTTTAAAGACTGAGCCAGTCACTCCTAGATTAGTACAAATTGTTCGCCCAATAAGGTTTTTATGAATATCTGTACATGGAATTCCTGCGGCATCCGGAGCCGTAATTTCTGGACAAATGTGGATATTTTCTGTCAAAATAATAATATAAACGTTATAGCTCTTTTAGAAACTAAGACTGATAAGGTTCCTTCTGAAAGCATACTGCGTAAGTGTGGGTTCACGAATGTAGCTTTTGATCCAGCGATTGGCTTTTCTGGGGGAATCTGTCTTCTATGGAAAGATTTCTCTGCTGCACAAGGTTCCATCGAGCTTATTTCGGTTCAGCACCGATTCATTCATTTCAACTACTCGGACTATGCTATGAAGCGCTCGTTTGCGTTTCTGGTGGTCTATGCCCCTCCTGATGAGCGGCGTAAATCAGCCTTTTGGGATACGATCACCCTTTATATTCAGTCACTTGTTATTCCATTCTGTATTATGGGAGACCTTAATGAAATAGCCACCCCAGCAGATAAACTTGGAGGAGCCTACCCTTCAAACGCCCATTTCACACGATTACTAGACTTCAAGAACAACCTTTCATTACTAGAAGTACCTTCAAGTGGGGGCCAGTTTACTTGGCAACGGAAATCGAATGATGTGATCATTTGCTTGGAAAAACTTGACCGCCTACTAATACACACGGACATGCTTACTATTTTCGATTCACTGCGTACTCAGATACATCCATTTACAAGATCTGATCATGCTCCGATCTCCACAGACTTTCGCCACAACATTCAGCCTAAAAATAGACCTTTTAAATTCAATTTGGCTTGGGCTTCTAGGGCTGATTACAGAAACATAGTCTCACATGCTTGGAGGGCAAACCCACAAGGTTCCTTGATGTTTAAATTGCTTCAAAAGGCAAAAGTTCTTAAAAGACTTTCCAAAACTTGGCACAAGAATACGGTACGCAATATTCACAACCAAATCCTTGTAACGGATCAAAAGCTCCTTAGTTTACAGTCATCTCTTATCTCAAATTACAATTACCAGGATGTCCAAATCCTTAAACAACTACTCAACAAAAGAGAACGCATGCTCGACTTTCACCGTCGCTACTGGAGCCAGCGGGCTAAAGTTAAACATACAAAACTAAATGACTCCAACTCAGGCTATTTTCACAAAATCGCTACTGCAAAGAGAGGCAGGAAAATAATCAAATCTATCCTACTGCCCGGTGGTCAGTCCACAACTGATTTCCACACAATCCAACAAGAATTTGTCCGCGATTTCAAGGCTCGGTTCAGAGCATCTTCGAATTATGCTCCGGACTTATCTCCAGACCTATCGGTCATCCCAACACTGGTTACTCAGGCTGACAATGACATGCTATCTGCACCTGTTACAAACAATGAGATAAAAGCGGTTGTTTTTGCTATGAGCCCAAACAAGGCTCCGGGCCCTGATGGCTTCCCAGCCGGTTTCTACCAAAAGTTCTGGCCCACTGTGGGCCCTTCTGTAACGAAGGCAATAAAGGCTTTCTTTACCAGTGGTAGGTTACTACGTCAGACGAACCATACTTTTATCACGCTGTTACCAAAATGTGATGTGCCGACTGCAGTAAACCACTACAGACCAATCAACTTATGTTCTACTATCTATAAAATCATAGCTAAAGTAATTTCCGCACGATTAACGAAAATCTTTGACAAGCTTATACACCCCCTACAGGGAGCCTTCACAAAAGGGAGAGCTATTCAGGACAATATTCTGATTGCGCATGAAGCTTTGCATTCGTTTCGAATGAAGAAAGGCAAAACGGGCATGGTTGCCCTTAAGCTTGACATGGAAAAGGCATATGACCGCATCGAATGGCCGTTTCTGTTAAAAGTTTTATCCAAATACGGGTTCAATGATCTATTTATTAACAAAATAAAAGAATGTGTTTCAACAGTATCCTACTCGGTCCTCGTAAATGATGAACCAACCACGGTTTTTCACCCCACTAGAGGTTTAAGACAAGGAGACCCACTCCCCCCCTTTCTCTTTATCCTAGCCTCTGAGGTACTAGCACGTACAATACACAACCAAGGGCTTGGTAATAAGGACCTAGGCATTTCTTTTGGTCGTCTGGGTATCAAGATTCCTTTTCTAGCGTTTGCTGATGATATTCTCATTTTCTGCAAAGCCTCCCAATTGGCATGTACTTCTGTACTGTCTATCTTGGATAGATACTGTCTAATTTCAGGACAAAAGGTAAATCTGCATAAATCCAGCTTCCAAGCATCTCCAAACACAACAGCTGCCGCAATAGCTTCGACTATTGCCGTACTTGGTATTCCCCAAGCTAACAATTTTGACAAATATTTGGGCTGCCTTGTCGTCAACGGCAGGACCAATAGGGATACCTTCGCTGATGTGGTCCTCAAGACCAAAACCCAGCTCACAAAATGGAAAGCCTCCAACCTTTCTGCAGAAGGGCGTCGGGTGCTTATCAAAGCAAATTTGAGTGCCAAACCAATTTTTCTCATGCAAGCTTTCTTACTACCCTCTCACGTTCTTCACGAACTTGACAAAGTGTATAGACAATTCTTTTGGAACAAAACCGCAAAAGCTACGCCGCTCATTAGTTGGGACAAAATCTGTTCAGATACGATGAAAGGTGGTTTGGGGATTCATAAGGCAGAATCTATGAACATAGCGCTACAAATGAAGCTTCTCTGGAAAATCATTGCGGAACCAGACAACATCTGGGTTCGAGTCATCTCACATAAATACCTGAAAGGGAACAATCTTTATAGCTATAACAAAAAAGGTAATACCTCTTGGCAATGGTCCCGCCTTATGTCCATTAAGCATCAGTTCCTCCCCGGTCTTCAATGGCGGGTTGGAAATGGGGAAACTATTGATTTCTGGGCCCATAATTAGGCTTTTGAAAGGCCATTGAGTTCCAAAACACTGATCCCCATACCGGTTGATCTGGCGGGCATTTCGGTGGCTCATTTCATCACAAACAGACAATGGAACAAACCATTTATAAACGACGCTTTACAAAACTTGCTGAAACAAGATGATATTAACCACATCATGGGTATAACCTTACCAAGTAACCCGATCACAGACCGTCTGTATTGGGGGCCTAGCAAAAATGGCTGGTTCTCAAACGCCTCCGCTAACTCCTTCATATCTGCACACACCGGGTCGCCAGATTTCGACTGCGCGTGGATCTGGTGTCTCGATGTTCCCCCTAAGGTGCGACACTTTCTATGGAAAATCTCCAGGGACGGTTTACCGACTAAGACAAGACTACAGAGGTCGCATGTCGCTGTACCTGCTGGTTGTGCTTTCTGTGACAATACAAATGAATCAAGGGATCACATTCTCCTTCGTTGTCCTATGGCTACTGCTGTACTTAAAGCTTTACATATCCATATTCCAAGGCGTATCTCTGCTGGTGGCATGGGTAATGTATTCCCTCCTACTGCGATTAGATGTGCGATTGGGTCTAGCTCCTTTGCCAACCTAGCCTCAGCTTGGTGGGCCATGTGGTTCTTTAGGAATCAACTTGTTTTCGATCACACGAAAAAGGTAACAGCTAATGAAATTCTACTGATACACAGCACTACCACTTACTGTTGGAAACAATCAAAGCTTTTAGATGATGATCCGTCTGGTCCTTTGACCCCATTACATAGCTGTCGTAGGGGCATTATCGATCAGCCATATAGAGCTAGAGAGTCAAAAGCCAGGCCACAGGATCGGTCCGGGAAGTGGGACAAACCACCACCGAATTGTTACAAGCTCAATTTTGATGGTTCGGTGATCCAGAATGGTAACTCATCTTATGGTTTTGTCATCCGCGACTCTGATGGTTTAGTTGTCTCGGCTGGCAGATCTGTTTGCACAAATATTTCGGTCATTTATGCCGAAAATCTCGGCCTCAGGATGGGACTGGCAAGGGCTAAGGAGCTGAACCTGTCTACACTTCTGATCGAAGGAGACAATCTTTTGGTGATAAAAGTACTACTAGGGGATTGGAAATGTCCCTGGTCGATTGAGATGCTACAAGCGGATATACTGTATGATATTTCGTCCTTTACTCATGTTGCTATTCGTCATATTTTCAGGGAATCGAATGCTGTGGCTAACTGCCTTGCGCGTAGTGCCCATGTCTCCCCTGCCGACGTCTGCTGTGAGGATGATCCAGAACTGCGAGTTCTCGTCCGGAAGGATGCGCTAGGAAGGGCCTCTGCTGCGGCCGACCCGACCTAAACCTTATCTTGCTTCCAAAAAAAATAAAATTGAAATACAATTAGAAAATTATTCGGTGGATTCTTATTTTTACCCGATTAAAAAACCCAAATAAAAAAAACACCAATCCAACCAGATAATTACAGATAAACTACACCTAGGAAACGTGCAGCCATTGCCCCAACAGGAAGGATCAATCCCCATGCTGTAATACCCAACAATCAATGGCTCCTCTTTTTTTTTTTTGGGTGAAGACTCCATGGCTCCTCTTTATCTTATCGTAATGTCTGAATTCGATACGAGCAACACCTCCTGAACAACATTTTGGCTGGCTAGATAAAGCATCAGACAGTACCCGAAAAGATCTATCATCATTCAGGAAATATACCTTGAGAGTAGTCGAGAGGAGCCCGTGCCTTTGGTATGCGGCGGTGCCGGCATTGGCCACCTGTACCTTTCTCGTCTCCTAGGTATGGCGAATGGGAAGGGAAAGAAGAAGGGAACCGCCGCGATGGTCACCCTCTCCGATATCGGCTTCGATCTTCAGAGCCTGTCGGCGTCGGAGTTTCTAGCGGTGCTCGGAGTCGATCTGAGGACAGCCATGGAATGGAAGTTCGAAGGATGAAGAAGAAGCGACCATGGGAGTTTCCCCACATTCTCGGATATGAAAACAACTAGGGAGTGAAGGAGAGAACAAGATCGAAAGGAAAGAAAATTGAAGAAATTGGAGGATGGGATCGAAAATTGCAGTTTCAGAAAATTGAACAAGATCGAAATTGGAAGATCTGAAACGAAGGAATTGAAGAAAATTGGAAGATGGAGGGGGAGCCTTGTCCTTCTTCGGCGCCTGCAAAATAAATTGAAGAAATTACAGTTTCGGGAATTAAGGGAAATAGTTCACACGCGCTCCACTCTCCGACTATTGTGTTGAAGCTTGGATTTTCTTTTTTTTTTCCCTAAAATCCATACCACGTGGCACAGATTTCAATAAGATCCATGGCTAGTATTTGTGCACTAGATACACTCTAAGGAGTGTGCACAAGGGAACCACTCCCTATATATATATATATATATATATATATATATATATATATATATATATATATATATATATATATATATATATATATATAGGGGTTGGTTCCGGTGTACTCAGCCCTTAACGTGTATCATGTACACAAATCTGAGCCCTTGATTCCCATAGAGGAATCTAAGCCGTTGATTCCCATAGATGATTATGCAGTTGAGTATGAATGATTATGCACTAGTATATGAAGATTTATTCAGTCGTATGAGTCTGTTTTGTAGGTTAGTCATTTTGATTATTCGATGGTATCACTATATTATTTGATCGTATTGACGGATTATGCGATGGTATTGCTTTATTATTCAATGGTATAACTTAATTATTCGATGGTGTTACAATATTATCCGACCGTATTGACGAATTATGAGTATTTACTCAATGTAATGTGTGTTTTTTACCAATTCATTGAATATGCTACCGAATAATGTTTTATTTTAGCGAAGATCAATGGACAAAAAATAAAACATTATTCGGTAGCATATTCAAAGAAATTGGTAAAAAAAACACACATTCCATTGAGTAAATATTCATAATTCAAATAATAATATCACAAAAATCACCAATTCTACTGAATGATCAATATAGGCATGAATAATACAAAAACCCTTAAGCTCAATGTGGCTCCAAATGATTTCGAACTACATAAAAAACACTACATTCCACTGAATAAACATATATAATTCAATGAATAATATCAAAAAACCCACCAATACCACCGAATAATAAAACTGGGCACAAACAAAACGAAAACTCTTAAGCTCAATTGTTATCGTAAATTTTTTTTTTCGCAAAACATATGCAAAGTGGGTGTCTATAGGTAGATAAAAATAAATTACATCAAAAAAAATAAAAATATTTTTTTAAAATGCCCGAAAATAACAAAAAAAGCCAAAAAATTACTTCCCCCATCACTATTCACAACCCCTCCTTTTCTTTTCTTTTCTCTTTTCTTTATTTTGATTATTGTGAGCCTTTGATTTAGTTTGATCCAAAGGCCGAGATTTGTGTACATGATACACAAAACTGTAATAAGTAAAAGGCACCGAATAATCGTGTACATGATACACGATTATTCGGTGCCTTTTACTTATTTATTTTATCTTTTCCCATTTATTTTTCGTTTGCTTCATATTAAACACTTCATTCAAGTTTTTTAACTGAGAATTTAAGAAACCCTTAGTTTTGAAGTTAAGCTTCATATTAAGATCTATTCAAATTTTATGATTCTTGATGATGGTTTTTTAAATCTTGTACTCCCAAGTCCTAAAGTTTAGGTTTCTTGCTTATTTTCTTATCTAAACACTTCATTCAAGTTTACATTATTGAAAGATATTGGTGCATTGCCTTTTGAGTGACCTGTTTTGAGTTGATTGCTCCAAGTTACTAAGCCTCAATGACATGATTATCGAACTCTTGGCCCTATTGTAATATGTGCTAAGAGTAAATAGATAGCCATTATCATCATAGCCTATCTTCATCACTTGTTGCTTCTCCGGCAACTCAGACTACTAATGGATTTTCTAATTTGAATGCCCAAGAAGCTCCAAAAGAAAATGTTGTGGAGAGGAAAGAAACCCCTGAACTACCTGCTTCTCCAAAAGCTCATACAATATTTATTTCAACCGTCAAGAAACCTCTAGGGGCTAAGAGAATTGTAAAAAGTGGAGGACTTGGTGCCAGAAAATTGACCAGCAAGGTAAGTTCTTTGTTTATTGTTTGGACATCAATCTTGTAGGCCAAGGTTTCATTTGTTATGATGAAGGGATGGGTATTTAATTGTTAAAATTAGCTCAAACTGTTTGCTTAGTTATTTATGATTGTAACTACTCCACATTGCTTAACTGTCTCAAATTTTCATTGCAACCAAATGAGAGCCTTTATGATCAGAAGCCAGAAGAGGCACATTTACTTGCGTTTACCACCAGCAGTAATGCCCCTGCTAATGGCTCTACTGAAAGCAGCTAAAGTGGCTCACAAAGAATAAGCCATGTAGCCGCTCCAAAGTCTTCCAGCTTCTTTTTCGAGTTTGGGATGGACAGTGGTTATTCTAAGAAGGGAAACACTAATTCCTTAAAAGTTCCGGTAAACTTTTTGCCTTGAGTGCCCTGTTTATGCTGTTACGGTTGGTCAAACCTGGAGTTGAGGTTGTTTCTTTGGCTCAAGCCGTCTTCATTGGCAGTGGATGTTGGTTACATATAGTTTGCATTTAGGTTCAAAGTTTAGGATTTTTGTTATTTATATTGTGAATTTACTATTATGAGGCTAAAGAAACTGATGAGGCAAGGAATAAATTCTGAAATGCCAAGTCTATATCATCTGTACAATTCTTTGGAGAGCAGAAGTCATCTAATGATATGGATGCTCAGGCTTCTTTGTCAAAGTTTTCAGTAAGTTGGTGTTTTTAGCATGCACTAGAATTGGTGTTTGTTCAATGCCTTAGCCTTTTGTTTTGCTTGGCAATTGGCATGCAATGTTAAGTGCTATAATCTGTGTTGTGGTGACCTTAGCCTAATCTGTTTACCACTTGTTTGAATCAATGTTATCCTGTCATGTACCGTTCATGTCTACAGTGAGAATTCATACCCTCGGGTTAAGTCCACTCTGATTCCCCCTTCGATTTCTTGTTCTAATGATTGAGTTTAACTCTAGTTGCTAGGTTCTTGTGATCTTTGGATGCCCGATGAACAATTATTGATAATGCTGGTTGCGTTAAACATTCTAATTTAACGCCTATTAGCTCAATTGGTAGAGCATTGTGCTCAAACACAAAGATGCGGGTTTAAATCACGCATAGGCTAAGATAATTAAAAAAAACCACAAATATTTCATTTCACATCGGGTGATAGCCGATGTCTTTAAAAAAAATCGATGTCTATGTGGGGATGTAAAAAGTCAAAACTTTGTAACATAGGGTAATAGCCGATGTCTTTGTGTCTTATAACATCGGTTATATTTTATAATCGATGTTATAGGATAACAAAGACATCGTATTTGAAAATATAAACAATGTTATAACATACAAGGACATCGGGTTCTGGCCGATGTAAAGAACTTTTGACTTTTTACATCACCCACATAGACATCGATTTTTTTTTTAAAACATCGGGTAATGTTAAATAACAAATTTCTAGTAGTGCATCATTGCTTTGAATAGATCAGATTGTTGCATTAGTAATTGTATTTTTTGGATTTGAGCTTCAGGAGTAAAGCTGCTTCTATCAACTATGATAACATATTATTTTATTAATTTTTTCCCCCTAAGATCCACCACAATACAACAAATGGGACGTTATGCATCGGTTTTAGTATATATATATAGATAGATAATAAAAGATACTATTTTCTTCTCATCCCAATATAATTTATTTGCCAAACCACATAAAATTAAAATTGGAAAATGTTACATTGTTACATAGTCCTACCAGAATAAAGAAAATAACAAAATGCATACATACAATAAAATAAAATAAAACGTTGGGCAAGTTATAAGGGCATATTTGTAATTAACTTGAACAATGAAGGGTTTTTAACTACCTATAGGATCGCCAAGCCATTTAGACTAACTGCAATGGTTGTATGTAAATGTGTATATATATTTGTATTTTTAGACAATTTTTTAGCCCTATTGGTTGCTTTTGGGGTGTGCAAATGTGCACATTTGAGCATGTAATGTGCAAATTTGAGCACATCACCTCCCCCATGTGCAAAAACTTTTCAAAAAGGAAGACAATTTTATTGGTGTATTTTTTATGATTTTTGTTTTCTTTTTTTGTTTTAAATTAATTGTATTTGAATGATGTGTAAAAAATACACATTTGACCATTGACACAAAATAGCAAAAAGTAAGGTGTATTTTTACACATCTTGTGCAAATGTATATATTATAGGCAAAACCATTGTGGATAGTCTTATAGGGAAAACCCTAGCTCTGTTGAGCTTAGCCCCCTGATGCACTCGCGCCTGAATCCAAGCAAAGAGCAACCATGGGTACATCCTTTCTCAATCTCAATTTCTGCGTCTGATTTGTGTTTCGATCTCAAATCAGTGTATTGATATTTCTAATTTTGGTTTTGGTTTTGATTTTGATTTTGATTTTCGCTTGCAGGTATTTCTCGTGATTCTATGCACAAGAGGCACGCCACCGAAGGTAAAAAGAAGGCATGGAGGAAGAAGAGAAAGTAAGTAAATTTTCTGAGGCCACTCCTTCCACTCTGATTCATTTTTTCTCTTCTTTTTGGTTGCATTTATGTGCTATATCAGGATTTCCAGTCAAATTTCGCAGATTGATCAATGGAACTCTAAGAAATTGCACGAATTGGACTTTTAAATTATGTCATTGGTGGTTCTGTCATCGAATTTGATCAAATTTCACATTTAACGTCTAAAACTGATATATAGATAGCATCTATGATTATATGTTCGAGTTAATCTTTGAAGTGCAGTTTCCCCGCCAAGTTTGGATGTGTTTTTTGTTTGCATTCATGTGTTGTATTTGGATTTTGTCGATTGATAAATGAAACTCTTAAGTTTTGATGAGTTGAACTATTTGTTCAAATTTCACTTCCTTTTACATTTAACATCTTAAACTGATCTAGAAGCTTCTGGTTTTACATTGAAATTTACTCGTACTGATCTGTTTAGATTTAAAGTTGACGTTTTTTCGAATGGTAATGTGTTCTAGGTGTATGTATATCCTGTTTTGATACCTGATAAGGTCTAATGGATTTTCGCGCTGCCGAATTGCAAAGGTATGAGCTTGGGAGACAACAAGCTAACACAAAGCTGTCAAGCAACAAGACAGTGAGAAGGGTTTGGGTAAGAGGTGGTAATGTGAAGTGGCGTGCATTGAGGTTGGATACTGGAAACTACTCGTGGGGTACCGAGGTTGTGACCATGAAGACTCGCATCCTGGATGTTGTTTATAATGCTTCCAACAATGAATTGGTTAGGACACAGACCTTGGTGAAGAGTGCCATTGTTCAGGTTGATGTTGTGACGTTTAAGCAATGGTATCTTTAGCCTTATGGAGTAGACATTGGCCGCAAGAAGAAGGTTGCTAAGAAGGAAGGAGAGGTATGGAAGCTTTTTCATGTCTCTGCAGCTGTTATGAGAGAATGTAAGTTTTTTCGTGTGTTAGAATTCATGACTTGTCATTGACACCTTTTTTTTCAATAATAGGAAGCTGAGGGTACCGAAGATGCAAAGAAGAGCAACCATATGCAGTGGAAATTGGAGAAGCGCCAACAGGGTCGCGCTCTAAACCCACACATAGAAGAACAATTCGGAGGTGGACGTTTGTTGGCTGCTATCGATCTCATCACACCCTGGCCAGTGTGGTCGTGCAGATGGGTGAGTAAAGATTTGATTTTTTTCTATCTTGCTGTATGGTGGGTAAAAGTTTACTCATAGATCACCCTCTGAATTTAAATAGTTTTCCATTCTATGTTTCCACAGATCTCTATATATATCCTCCATTCGCCTTCTCTGGTTTACTTATTGTGATTGGTCTGTTCATTTATTTGCAGATACATCTTGGAGGGCCAAGAGTTGGAATTCTACATGAAGAAACTACAGAAAAAGAAGGGGAAGACGGCTGGCGTTGCCTAAGAATTTTACAATTCGGGAAAAAAAATGGCATGAATTTTTATATTAGCTGAGAAATTTTGGTTTGTTGTCTTTGGCTATGGAACATGGAGTGTCATTGTCAATATGGTCAATTTTTAGTTGAAGAATTTTTTTTATTTTGCAAATGTTGTAATCAATTACAGTTGAATGAATCAGTCAAATGAATCTAGTTTCATTAATCAATCTACAAAATCCAACTGAAATTCTATATGCAACACATGAATGCAAACATAAAAAAACCCATCCAAACTAGGCGGGGCAATTGCACTTCAGAAATTGGCAGGACTAGTATGAGAAACAACAACTCTAATTGGACTGTTGTCATTACCTTGACAGGCGCCATCTAGCTGGTACGCATCGGACCAAGCCTCCGGTTCAATTCCTACCGATGAGCTATGACTGATTCTACTCCAAGCTGCTCAGTTTCCTTGATGACAGTATCAGATCAAGCCTCCCGGTCACATTTCTACTGATGAACTATGACTCATTCTACTCCAAGTTGATCAGTTTCCTTGATGACAGTGAGACGTACGGTGGTAGCATTGACCAACTTGAGTTTGAAACGATGACATGAAATGATAGAGGGTTGGTTTTCGCGGGCATTGAGACACAAACAAAGGTTGGAAAGGAGGACGAAAAACAGTGCAAGCAGAGAAACGAAAACCGGATAGAGGACAAAATCTTGATCGCTAAATCCTCAGTAAGAAATGGAGATGAAGCCAACGAGATGGGAGATCAGCAGACTATAACATCTGTTGGAAAAAATCTTGGTTTGATATCTTTGGCTATGGAACATGGATTGCCTTTTTCAGCATGATCAATTTTTAGTTGAAGAAAATTTGCTGATTTTACCAATGTTGTCATCAATTATACTCCAATGACACAATAAAAAAAAGTCATAGCCATGGCGTCTCATTTGGCTTATCGCCCTAGTTTCATCCTCGGGGCTCACACCATGGCTCGTTGGCTCGCCATTGGCAGCCTTATTCGAGAGATTGACTAGTGACTACCCTCCTCGTCCCCATCCCATTCAAGATGAAAAATCACCTTGCTTGGTGTAAGAGTCAGGCTAACTGCTGCGGCTAACTAACCAGTTCAGTTTAAGAAGCAACCTACTATGAACAATGAGAGGAGACATTAAGGTGTAAATTCACTGCTTCCATCAACAAGGATGCAAAAACATGATCAAGACAAAGTCAATCATCATCTCAAGAAACAACCCAATCAATTAGTATCGAATTAGTTCACCAAAAAAAAAAGTACCGACATCGGATTCATAGAGTCAGTCATCATCTCCATCAACAAGGAATTCAAAAACATGATCAACACAGAGTCATTCATCATTTCAGCAACTAACCAATCAATTAGTATCGAATTCGGTTTTACACTTCTTTAGTTCAATGATGCGAGATTGAAATCAACTCTCCCTCCCTGAAAAGCAAGCCCTAAAACATAAAGAACCGATCAATAGATTCAACAAACCAATCAATTACCTCCTTTTCCGTATCCGTACTTCTGCCGAAGTCGTTCTCTCATGAAATCATTACGCTCTTTGATCCTAGCCTGTTGAGGTGACACATGCTTGTAGGAGAGATGGATTCCAACAGCGAACAGGGCGGCGCCGCCCAGGAAACAGGCGATGCTGGCTGCGAGCTTCGTCGGCGTCGATGGGTAGCAAAACACCATGGCTAAACCTGTGAACTGACGGGGATGCAAACACAAAACAACCCTTTATTTTGGAAATTGTTGTCTTCTTCCTCTCGTTGCCAAGAGCTAATGTCAATTTCACAGTTTATCAGTTCAGTTTACACTTTACACCCATTTTGCACAAAACAACCCTTTATTTTGGAAATTGCACTTTGCGCCACATGCTTGTAGAAGAGATGGATTCCGACGGCGAACAGGGCGGCGCCGCCTAGGAAACAAGCGACGTTGGCTGAGCTTCTTCGTCGTCAATGGGTAGCAAAACACCATGGCTAATCCTGTGAAAGGACGATGGTGCAACCACAAACCCTAACTAACAACCCCCTTTCAATCGTCGTCTTCTTCCTCTCGTTGCCAAGAGCTAATGTCAATTTCACAGTTTGTCAATTCAGTTTACACTTTACACCCATTTTGCACAAAACAACCCTTTATTTTGGAAATTGAATTTTACCCGCTAACACAAAGCTGTCAAGAAACAAGACTGTGAGAAGGGTTAGGATAAGAGGCGGTAATGTGAAGTGGCGTGCATTGAGGTTGGATACTGGAAACTATTTGTGGGTTAGCGAGGTTGTGACCAGGAAGACTCGCATCCTGGATGTCGTGTATAATGTTTCCAACAATGAATTGGTTAGGACACAAACCTTGGTGAAGAGTGCCATTATTCAGGTTGATGTTGCGTCGTTCTAGAAATGGTAGCTTCAGCATTATGGAGTAGACATTGGCCGCAAGAAGAAGGCTGCTGCTTCTTCTATGAAGGAAGGAGAGGTATGAAAGCTTTTTCATATCTATGTAGCTGTTATGAGAGAATGTAGGTTTGTTTCTTAGAATTCATGACTTGTCATTGACACCTTTTTTTCAATAATAGGAAGTTGAGGGTACCGAAGATGCAAAGAAGAGCAACCATGTGTAGCGAAAATTGGAGAAGCGCCAACAGGGCCGTGCTCTGGATCCACGGATAGAAGAACAATTTGGAGGTGGACATTTGTTGGCTGTTATCTCATCACACTCTGGCCAGTGTGGTTATGCAGATGGGTGAGTAAAGCTTTGATTGATTTCTGTCTTGCTGGATAGTGGGCAACAATTTGCTAATAGATCACTCTCTGGTTTACTTATTGTAACTCGTCTGTTCATTTATTTGCTTATACATCTTGGAGGGCAAAGAGTTGGAATTCTACAATTCAGGGAAAAAAATGACATGAGTTTTTATATTAGCTTAGAAATTTTGGTTTGTTGTCTTTGGCTATGGAAGATGGAGTGCCATTGTCAGAATGATCAATTTTTAGTTAAAGAAAATTTGTTGATTTTGCAAATGTTGTCATCAATTACAGTTGAATGAATAAGTCAAATGAATGTAGTTTCATTGATCAGTCTACGAAATCCAACTGAAATTCCAAATGCGGAATGAAAACATAAAAACCCATCCAAACTAGGCGGGGCAATTGCACTTCAGAGATTGGCAAGACTAGTATGAGGAACAACAACTCTGATCGGACTGTTGTCATTACCTTGACAGGCGCCATCCAGCTGGAACACATGGGATCAAGCCACCCGGTTCCATTCCTACTGATGAGCTATGACTCATCTTACTCCAAGATGCTCAGTTTCCTTGATGGCAGTATCAGATCAAGCCTCCCGGTTCCATTCCTACTAATGAACTATGACTCATTCTACTCCAAGCTGCTCCGTTACCTTGATGATAGTGAGATGTACGGTGGAAGCATTAGCCTACTTGAGTTTGAAAAGATGACTTGAAATGGTAGAGGGTTGGTTTACACGGGCATGGAGACACAAACAAAGGTTGGAAAGGAGGACGAAAAAGAGTGCGAGCAGAGAAACAAAAACCGGATAGAGGACAGAATCTTGATCGCCAAATCCTCGGTAAGAAATGGAGATGAAGCCAACGAGAGGGGCGGCAACAGACTATAACATATGATGGAGAAAATCTTAGTTTGTTGTCTTTGGCTATGGAACATGGATTGCCTTTGTTCAGCACGATCAATTTTTAGTTGAAGAAATTTTGCTGATTTTGCCAATGTTGTCATCAATTATACTCCAATGAAACAATCAAATGAAAATTAGCCATAGCCATGGCCTCTCATTTGGCTAACCGCCCTAGCTTCATCCTCAGGGCTCACACCATGACTCGTTGGCTCGCCATTGTTAGGCTTATTCGAGAGAATGACTAGTGACTACCCTTCTCGTTCCCATTCCATTCAAGATGAAAACGCACCTGGCTTTGTTAAAGAGTCAAGTAAACTGTTGTTGCTAACTAACCAGCCCAGTTTAAGAAGCAACCTACTATGAACAGTTAGAGAGGAAATTGAGGTGCAAATTCACCGTCTCCATCAACAAGGAATGCAAAAACATGATCAACACAGAGTCAATCATCATCTCAACAAACAAACCAATCAATTAGTATCGAATTAGTTCACCAAAAAAAAGTATCGAATTCAGATTCATAGAGTCAGTCATCATCTCCATCAGCAAGGAATTCAAAAACATGATCAACACAGAGTCATTCATCATCTCAGCAACCAACCAATAAATTAGTATCGAATTCGGTTTTACACTTCTTCAGTTCAACGATGCGAGATCGAAGTAAACTCTCCCTCCCTGAAAAGCAAGCCCTAAAACATAACGAACCGATCAACAGATTCAACAACCCAGATGATTACCTCCTTTTCTGTATCCGTACTTCTGCGGAAGTCGTTCTCTGATGAAATCGTTGCGCTCTTTGATCCTAGCATGTTGAGGTTCCACATGCTTGTAGGAGAGATGGATTCCGACGGCGAACAGGGTGGCGCCGCCCAGGAAACAGGCGACGCTGGTTGCGAGCTTCTTCGGCGTCGATGGGTAACAAAACACCATGGCTAATCCTGTGAACTGATGGGGTTGCAAACACGAACCTTATCTAACAAGCCCCTTTCAATTGTCGTCTTCTTCCTCTCTTTGCCAAGAGCTAATGTCAATTTCACAGTTTATCCGTTCATTTTACACTTTACACCCATTTTGCACAAAACAACCCTGTATTTTAGGAAATTGCACTTTACGCCACATGCTTGTAGGAGAGATGGATTCCGGCGGCTAATAGGGCGGCGCCGCCTAGGAAAAAGGCGACGTTGGCTGAGCTTCTTCGGCGTCAATGGGTAGCAAAACACCATGGCTAATCGTGTGAAAGGACGATGGTGCAACCACAAAGCCTAACTAACGAGCCCCTTTCAATCGTCGTCTTCTTCCTCTCGTTTCCAAGAGCTAATGTCAATTTCACAGTTTATCAGTTCAGTTTACACTTTACATTCATTTTGCACAAAACAACCCTTTATTATGGAAATTGCATTTTACTAATTAACACAAAGCTCTCAACCAACAAGGTTGTGAGAAGGGTTAGGGTAAGAGGTGGTAATGTGAAGTGGCGTGCATTGAGGTAGTATATTGGAAACTACTCATGGGGTAGCGAGGTTGTGACCAGGAAGACTGGCATCCTGGATGTCGTGTATAATGCTTCCAACAATGAATTGGTTAGGACACAGACCTTGGTGAAGAGTGCCATTGTTTAGTTTGATGTGGCGCCGTTCAAGCAATGGTATCTTCAGCATTATGGAGTAGACATTGGCCGCAAGAAGAAGGCTGCTGATTCTACTAAAAAGGAAGGAGAGGTATGAAAGCTTTGTCATGTCTCTGTAATTGTTTTGAGAGAATGTAGGTTCGTGTGTTAGAATTCATGACTTGTCATTGACATCTTTTTTTCAATAATATGAAGTTGAGGGTACCGAAGATACAAAGAAGAGCAACCATGTGCAGCGAAAATTGGAGAAGCACCAGCAGGGCTACGCTCTGGCCCCACACATAGAAGAACAATTCGTAGGTGGACGTTTGTTGGCTGCTACGTCATCGTGCCCTGGCCAGTGTGGTCGTGTAGATGGGTGAGTAAAGCTTTGATTGATTTCTGTCTTGTTGGATAGTGATCACTCTCTGGTTTACTTATTGTGACTGGTCTGTTCATTTATTTACCTATACATTTTGGAGTGAAAAGAGTTGGAATTCAACATGAAGGAACTATAGAAAAAGAAGGGGAAGGCGGCTGGCGCCGCCTAAGAATTTTACAATTCAGGGAAAAAAATGACATGAGTTTTTATATTAGCTTAGAAATTTTGGTTTGTTGTCTTTGGCTATGGAACATGGAGTGCCATTGTCAGTATGATCAATTTTTAGTTGAAGAAAATTTGTTGATTTTGCAAATGTTTTCATCAATTACAGTAGAATGAATCAGTCAAATGAATCTAGTATCATTGATCAATCTACGAAATCCAACTGAAATTCCAAATGCAGCACATGAATGCAAACATAAAAACCCATCCAAACAAGGCGGGGCAATTGCACTTCTGAGATTGGAAGGACTAGCATAAGGAACAACAGCTCTGATCGGACTGCTGTCATTACCTTGACAGGCGCCAACCAGCTGGAACGCATCGTATCAAGCCTCTCGGTTCCATTCCTACTAATGGGCTATGACTCATTCTACTCCAAGCTGCTCAGTTTTCTTGATGATAGTATCGGATCAAGCCTCTCAGTTCCATTCCTACTAATTAAATATGACTCATTCTACTCCAAGCTACTCAGTTTCCTTGATGAAAGTGAGATGTACAGTGGAAGCATTGGCCTACTTGAGATTGAAAGGATGACATGAAATGATAGAAGGTTGGTTTTCATGGGCATGTAGACGCAGACAAAGGTTGGAAAGGAGGACGAAAAACAGTGCGAGCAGAGAAACAAAAACCGGATAGAGGCCAGAATCTTGATCGCCAAATCATCGGTAAGAAATCTAGATGAAGCCAACGAGATGGGCGAGAAACAGACTATAACATATATTGGAGAAAGTCTTGGTTTGTTGTCTTTGGCTATGGAACATGGATTGCCTTTGTCATCATGATCAATTTTTAGTTGAAGAAAATTTGCTGATTTTTCCAATGTTGTCATCAATTATACTCCAATGTAACAATCAACAGAAAAATTAGCCATATCCATGGCATCTCATTTGGCTAACCGCCTTAGCTTCATCCTCGGGGTTCACACCATGGCTCGTTGGCTAGCCATTGGCATGCTTATTCGAGAGATTGACTAGTGACTACCCTCCTTGTTCTCATCCCATTCATAATGAAAAATCACCTGGCTTGGTTTAAGAGTCAGGTTAACTGCTGCAGCTAACTAACCAGTCCAGTTTAAGAAGCAATCTACTCTAAACAATGAGAGGGGAAATTAAGGTGCAAATTCACCGTCTTCATCAACAAGGAATGCAACAACATGATCAACAGATAGTCAATCATCATCTCAACAAACAAACCAATCAATTAGTATCGAATTTGTTCACAAAAAAAAAGTATCGAATTCGGATTCATAGAGTCAGTCATCATCTCCATCAACAAGGAATTCAAAAACATGATCAACATAGAGTCATTCATCATATCAGCAACCAACCAATCAATTAGTATCAAATTTGGTTTTACACTTATTTAGTTCAACGATGCAAGACCGAAATCAACTCTCCCTCCCTGAAAAGCAAGCCCTAAAACATAAAGAACTACTCAATAGATTGAACAAACCAATCAATTACCTTCTTTTTTCATATTCGTACCTCTGCCGAAGTTGTTCTCTGAAGAAATCGTTGCACTTTTTGTTCCTAGCCTGTTGAGGCGCCATATGCTTGTAGGAGAGATGTATTCTGATGGCGAATAGGGCGGCGCCGCCCAAGAAATAGGCGACGCTCGCTGTGAGCTTCTTCGACGTCGATGGGTAGGAAAACATCGTGGCTAATCCTGTGAACTTACGTGGGTGCAACCATAAACCCTAACAAATAAGCCCCTTTCAATCGTCGTCTTCTTTCTCTCATTTCCAAGAGCTAATGTCAATTTCACAGTTTATCAGTTCAATTTACACTTTACACCCATTTTGCACATAACAACCCATTATTTTGGAAATTGTATTTTACCACCTAACACAAAGTTTTCAAGCAACAAGGTTGTGAGAAGGGTTAGGGTAAGAGGTGGTAATGTGAAGTGGAGTGCATTAAGGTTGGAAACTGAAAAGTACTCGTGAGGTAGCGAGGCTGTGACCAGGAAGACTCACATCCTGGATGACGTTTATAATGCTTCCAACAATGAATTTTTTAGGACACAGACCTTGGTGAAGAGTGCCCTTGTTCAGGTTGATGCAGCGCCATTCAAGCAATGGTATCTTCATCATTATGGAGTAGACATTGTCTGCAAGAAGAAGGCTGCTCCTTCTGCTAAGAAGGGAGGAGAGGTATGAAAGCCTTTTCATGTCTCTGTAGCTGTTATGAGTGTTATGAGAGAGAATGTAGGTTCGTGTGTTAGAATTCATGACTTGTCATTGAAACCTTTTTTTTTCAATAATAGGAAGTTGAGGGTACCGAAGATGCAAAGAAGAGCAACCATGTGCAGCAGAAATTGAAGAAGTCCTAGAAGGGCCGCGCTTTGGACCCACACATAGAAGAAAAATTCGGAGGTGGACATTTGTTGGCAGCTATCTCATCAAGCTCTTGCCAGTGTGGTCGTACAGATGGGTGAGTAAAGCTTTGATTGATTTATGTTTTGTTGTATTGTGGGCAACAGTTTGCTCATAGATCACTCTCTAGTTTACTTATTGTGACTGGTCTTTTCATTTATTTGCAGATACATCTTGGAAGGCAAAGAGTTGGAATTCTGCATGAAGAAACTACAGAAAAAGAAGGGGAATGCAGTTGGCAATGCCTAATAATTTTACAATTCAGGAAAAAAAAATGACTTGAGTTTTTATATTAGCTGAGAAATTTTTGTTTATTGTCTTTGGCTATGGATAATGGAGTGTCATTTTTCAGTATGATCAATTTTTAGTTGAAGAAAATTTATTGATTTTGCAAATGTTGTCATCAATTACAATTGAATGAATCAGTCAAATGAATCTAGTTTCATTGATCAATCTACGATATCCAACTGAAATTCAAGATGCAGCACATTAATGAAAACATAAAAACCCATCCAAACTAGGCGGTTCAATTGCACTTCAGAGATTGACAAGACTAGTATGAGGAACAACAACTCTAATCGGACTGTTATCATTACCTTGACAAGCGCCATCCATCTGGAACGCATTGGATCAAGCCTCCCGGTTCCATTCCTACTTATGAGTTATGACTCATTCTACTACAAGTTGCTCAGTTTCCTTGATGACAGTATAAGATCAAGCCTCTCGGTTCCATTCCTACTAATGACCTATGACTCATTCTACTCGAAGTTGATCAGTTTCCATGATGCAAGTGAGGTATACGATGGAAGCATTGGCCTACTTGAGTTTGAAAGGATGACATGAAATGATAGAGGGTTGGTTTTCGCGGGCATGGAGACACAAACAAAGGTTGGAAAGGAGGACGAAAAACAGTGCGAGCAAAGAAAAAAAACGGATAGAGGACAGAATCTTGATAGCCAAATCCTCAGTAAGAAATGGAGATGAAGCCAATGAGATGGACGAGCAGCAAACTATAACATATGTTGGAGAAAATCTTTGTTTGTTGTCTTTGGCTATGGAACATGGATTGCCTTTGTCAGCATGATCAATTTTTAGTTGAAGAAAATTTGCTGATTTTGCAAATGTTGTCATCAATTATACTCCAATGAGACAATCAAACAAAAATTAGCCATAGCCATGGCATCTCATTTGGCTAACCACCTTAGCTTCATCCTCGGGGTTCACACCATGACTTGTTGGCTCGCCATTGGCAGGCTTATTCGAGAGATTGACAAATGACTACCCTCCTCGTCCCCATCCCATTTATGATAAAAAAAATCACCTGGCTTTGTTTAACAGTCAGGTTAACTGCTGCAACTAACTAACCAATCCATTTTAAGAAGTAACTTACTATGAACAATGAGAGGGGAAATTGAGGTGCAAATTCACTGTATCCATCAACAAGGAATGTAAAAACATGATCAACACATAGTCAATCATCATCTGAACAAACAAACCAATAAGTTAGTATCGAATTTTTTCATAAAAAAAAAGTATCGAATTCGGATTCATAGAGTCACTCGTTATCTCCATCAACAAGGAATTCAAAAACATGATCAACACAGAGTCATTCATCATCTCATCAACCAACCAATGAATTAGTATCGAATTCAGTTTTATACTTCTTCAGTTCAACGATGCAAGATCGAAATCAACTCTCCCTCCCTAAAAACCAAGCCCTAAAACCTAAAGAGTCGATCAATAGATTCAACAAACCAATCAATTACCTCTTTTTCCGTATCCGTACTTCTGCCGAAGTCGTTCTCTGGTGAAATTGTTGGCCTTTTAATCCTAGCCTATTGAGGCACAACATGCTTGTAGGAGAGATGGATTCCGACGGCGAACAGGGTGCCGCCGCCCAGGAAACAGGAGACGCTGGGTGCGAGCTTCTTCAACGTCGATGGGTTGCAAAACACCATGGCTAATCCTATGAACTGACAGGGGTGCAACCGCAAACCCTAACAAACAAGCCCTTTTCAATCGTCGTCTTCATCCTCTTGTTGCACAGAGCTAATGTCAATTTCACTCTTTATTTTTTAAATTGCACAAAACAACCCTTTATTTTTTAAATTGCACTCTATGCCACATGCTTGTAGGAGAGATGGATTCCGACGGGGAACAGGGCGGTGCCGCCTAGGAAAAGGGCAACGCTGGCTGCGAGCTTCTCCGGCGTTAATGCGTAGCAAAACACCATGGTTAATCCTGTGAACTGACGGGGTGCAACCACAAACCCTAACTAACAAGCCCCTTTCAATCGTCGTCTTCTTCCTCTCGTTTCCAAGAGCTAATGTCAATTTCACAGTTTATCATTTTAGTTTACACTTTACATCCATTTTTATAAAATAACCCTTTATTTTGGAAATTGTACTTTACGCCACATGCTAGTAGGAAAGCTGGATTCCGACGGCGAGCAGGGCGCCGCCGCCTAGGAAACAGGCAACGCTAGATGCGAGCTTCTTCGGCGTCGATGGGTAGCAAAACACCATGGCTGATCCTGTGAAGAGACGGTGGTGCAACCACAAAACCCTAACTAGCAAGCCCCTTTCAACCGTCGTCTTCTTCCTCTCGTTGCCAAGAGCTAGTCTCAATTTCACCGTATATTAGTTCAGTTTACACTTTACACCCATTTTGCACAAAACAACCCTTTATTTTGGAAATTGCATTTTACGAGCTAACACGAAGTTGTCAAGCAACAAGACTGTGAGAAGGGTTATGGTAAGAGGTGGTAATGTGAAGTTGCGTGCGTTGAGGTTGAATACTAGAAACTACTCATGGAGTAGCGAGGCTATGACCAGGAAGACTCGCATCCTGGATGTCGTGTATAATGCTTCCAACAATGAATTGGTTAGGACACATACCTTGGTGAAGAGTACCATTATTCAGGTTGATGTTGCGCCATTTAAGCAATGGTATCTTCAGCATTATAGAGTAGACATTGGCCGCAAAAAGAAGGCTGCTGCTTCTGCTATAAAGGAAGGAGTGGTATGGAATCTTTTTCATGTCTATGTAGTTGTTATGAGAGAATGTAGGTTCGTGTGTTAGAATTCATGACTTGTCATTAACACCTTTTTTTTCAATAATAGGAAGTTGAGGGTACCGAAGATGCAAAGAAGAGAACCCATGTGTAGCGGAAATCGAAGAAGCGCTAGCGGAAGTTGGACGTTTGTTGGATGCTATCTCGTCACGCCCTGGCTAGTGTGGTCGTGCAGATGGGTGAGTAAAGCTTTGATTGATTTATGTCTTGCTGTATAGTGGACAACGGTTTGCTCATAGATCACTCTCTGTTTTACTTTTTGTGACTAGTCTATTCATTTATTTGCAGATACAACTTGGAGGGAAAAGGATTGGAATTCTACATGAAGAATCTACATGAAGAAACTACAGAAAAAGAAGGGGAAGGTGGCTTGCGTTGCCTAAAAATTTTACAATTCACGAAAAAAATTACATGAGTTTTTATATTAGCTTAGAAATTTTGGTTTGTTATCTTTGGCTATGAAACATGGAGTGCCATTGTCAGTATGATCAATTTTTAGTTGAAGAAAATTTGCTGATTTTTCCAATGTTGTCATCAATTATACTCCAATGAAACAATCAAACGAAAATTAGCCATATATAGCCATGGCGTCTCATTTGGCTAACCGCCCTAGCTTCATCCTTGGGGCTCACACCATGGCTTGATGAATTGGCTCGCCATTGGCATGCTTATTAGAGATATTAACTAGTAACTACCCTCCTTGTCCCCATCCCATTCAAGATGAAAAATCACCTGGCTTGGTTTAAGTGTCAGGTTAACTGCTGCAGCTAACTAACCAGTCCATTTTAAGATGCAATCTACTATGAACAATGAGAAGGGAAGTGGAGGTGAAAATTCACCGTCTCCATCAACAAGGAATGCAAAAACATGATCAACACATAGTCAATCATCATCTCAACAAACAAACCAATCAATTAGTATCCAATTTGTTCACAAAAAAAAGTATCGAATTCGGATTCATAGAGTCACTCGTCATCTCCATCAACAAGGAATTCAAAAACATGATCAAAAAGAGTCATTCATCATCTCAGCAACCAACCAATGAATTAGTATCGAATTCGGTTTTACACTTCTTCATTTCAACGATGCGAGATCGAAATCAACTCTCCCTCTTTAAAAAGCAAGCCCTAATACCTAAAGAGCCGATCAATAGATTCAACAAACCAATCAATTACCTCCTTTTCCGTATCCGTACTTCTACCAAAGACATTCTCTGATAAAATTGTTGCGCTTTTTTATCCTAGCCTGTTGAGGCGCCACATGCTTGTAGGAGAGATGGATTCTGACGACTAACAGGGCGGCGCCGCCTAAGAAACAGGCGATGCTGGGTGCGAGCTTCTTCGGCGTCGATGGGTAGCAAAACACCATGGCTAATCTCGTGAACTAACGGGGGTGCAACCACAAACCCTAACAAATAAGCCCCTTTTTAATCGTCGTCTTCTTCCTCTCGTTGCCAAGAGTTAATGTCAATTTCACAGTTTATCAGTTCAGTTTACAATTTACGACCATTTTTCACAAAATAACACTTTATTTTGGAAATTTCTCTTTATGACACATACTTGTAGGAGAGATGGATTCTGAAGGCGAACAGGGCGGCGCTGCCTAGGAAAAGGGCAACGCTGGCTGCGAGCTTCTTCGGCGTCGATGGGTAGCAAAACACCCTAGCTAATCCCGTGAACTGACGGGGGTGCAACCACAAACCCTAACTAACAAGCCCCTTTCAATCGTCGTCTTCTCCCTCTCGTTGTCAAGAGCTAATGTTAATTTCACAGTTTATCAGTTCAGTTTACACTTTACACCCATTTTGCACAAAACAACCCTTTATTTTGGAAATTGTATTTTACTAGCTAACAATAAGGTATCAAGCTACAAGTCTATGAGAATGGTTAGGGTAAGAGGTGGTAATGTGAAGTGGCGTGCATTGAGGTTGGATACTGGGAACTACTCGTGGGGTAGCGAGGCTCTGACCAGGAAGGCTCTTATCCTAGATGTTGTGTATAATGCTTCCAACAATGAATTGGTTATAGGACACAGACCTTGGTGAAGAGTGCCATTGTTCAGGTTGATGCTACGCTGGTCAACCATTGGTATCTTCGGCATTATGGAGTAGACATTGGCCCCAAGAAGAAGGATGCTGCTTCGGCTAAGAAGGAAGGAGAGGTATATAAGCTTTTTCATGTCTCTGTAGCTGTTGTGAGAGAATGTAGGTTCGTGTGTTAGAATTCATGACTTGTCATTGACACCCTTTTTTTTTCCAATAATAGGAAGTTGAATGTACCGAAGATGCAAAGAAGAGCAACCATGTGCAGCGGAAATTGGAGAAGCTCCAGCAGGGCTGCGCTCTGGACCCACACATAGAAGAACAATTCGGAGGTTGACTTTTGTTGGCTACTTTCTCATCACGCCCCGGCCAGTGTGGTCGTGCAGATGAGTGAGTAAAGCTTTGACATTTATTTTTCATTCTATGTTTCCACAGACCTCTATATCCTCCAATCGCCTTCTCTGGTTTACTTATTGTTACTGGTCTGTTCAATTTTTTGCAAATACATCTTGGAGGGCAAAGAGATGGAATTCTACATGAAGAGACTACAGAAAAAGAAGGGGAAGGCGGCTGGCGCTGCCTAAGAATTTTACAATTCAGGAAAAAAAAAATGACATGAGTTTTTATATTAGCTGAGAAATTTTGGTTTGTTATCTTTGGTTATGGAACATGGAGTGCCATTGTCAGTATGATCAATTTTTAGTTGAAGAAAATTTGTTGATTTTGCAAATGTTGTCATCAATTACGGTTGAATGAATCAGTCAAATTAATCTATTTTCATTTATCAATCTACGAAATCCAACTGAAATTCAAGATGCATCACATGAATGCAAACATAAAACCCCATCCAAACTAGGCGGGCCAATTGCACTTCGGAGATTTGTAGGACTAGTATGTGGAACAACAGCTCTTATTGGACAACTTTCATTACCTTGACATGCGCCATCCAGCTGGAATGCATCGGATCAAGCCCCCCGGTTCCATTCCTACAGATGAGCTATGGCTCATTCTACTCCAAGTTGCTCAGTTTCCTTAATCCCAGTATCGGATCAAGCCTCCCAGTTCCATTCCTATTGATGAACTGTGACTCATTCTACTCCAAGTTGCTAAGTTTCCTTGATGACGGTGAGGCGTACGGTGGAAGCATTGGCCTACTTGAGTTTGAAAGGATGACATGAAATGATAGAGGGTTGGTTTTCGCGGGCATGGAGACACAAAAAAAGGTTGGAAAGGAGGACGAAAAACAATGCGAGCAGAGAAGCAAAAACCAGATAAAGGACAGAATCTTGATCGCAAAATCCTTGGTAAGAAATGGAGATGAATCCAACGAGATGGGCGAGCAGCAGACTATAACATCTGTTGGAGAAAATCTTGGTTTGTTGTCTTTGGCTATGGAACATGGATTGCCTTTGTTAGCATGATCAATTTTTAGTTGAAGAAAATTTGCTGATTTTGCCAATGTTGTCATCAATTATACACCAATGAAACAATCAAACGAAAATTAGCCATAGTTGTTGAAAAAAATGCGCAATAATTGTAAAACATATTTTCTTTAATTTTAATATTTTAGTTCGACCCTTTTGGTTATCTTATTAATTTGAAGTCGTATCGATACCAAAATTTGAATAGTTTTTGTGATTTGGGCCGGGCTGCCTGTGTATCTTTTGGAAGAGAATCAGGCCTCACGTAGTTCATAGTATTTTGAATTTTGTGTTTGGTTTGGATTTAGTTTTGTTTTCTTATATGCATCATAGGATGATGTTTAAGCCCACCTTCTACGAAGGGTAGCTCGAACAACACTCCACCCGAGTAACCTGAGCCCACCTATCATTTGCATATAAAACGATTTGATTTTGATGTGGGATTTAATTTGTTTTGATTTGAGATTTGAATTAAAGGTCAATTTGGTAATGGTGGAATTTGATTTTGATTTTTGGTCGTGACCAAACTCGACGAGCGGAAGCTTTGTATCGAGTTAGAATGGACACTTTGACTTTGATGAAAAATTTGATATTTGGGACGACTTAGAGTCGATAAAAGAATTTAAGGAGATTTGATTGAAAGTTTGGATGTGCCTAGACTCAATGGAGATTTGATTTATACCGAGTTTCTTACGTATCCACTTGTTTGGTGGAATCAAGTCACCTTAGTTCGATATATGAAATGATTTAATTTGGTGGGATTTAACCTCATATTCATTTAAAAGTGAATTTAGAGGTTGATGACTGTACGTCTGTACCCGATATATTTTTAGGATTTTATATCGAGTAACCTACGTAGCCGATACGAGGCGTCAAGTCTTTACGTAGTTCTTTTTTAAAAACCAAGTTTATTTTTGGTGAAACTTGATTTGAGGTTTTGAGTCCGTTTTTGTTTAAGAGTCGATTTGAGATTAACCCACTAGAATTAATCGGCAAAGAATGTTTGACGAATTTAATTGTATATTTTTTTTTTAATTAAACTCGAATTCTTAATTTGTGTCAATTATGATTTTTATAATTTAGTGGGTCGGTTTTATAATTAAATAAATTTGATAAACAAATCTATATAAACTCTTAATTTAGAAAAGTTTAGGATGATGTGTCAAGCTTAGATGAATTTTAGGAGTCTCGACCAATCATTTTTTTGTCCCATTTTTCTTTGATTTTATTTAATTCTAATTTTTTTCTTTTTCCTTTAATTCTCTTTTTTCTTTAATTTTACTAACTATTGGGCTTAATTCAAAACATTGATCTTAGCCTAAATTATAATTTCAGTAGTTTTTTCTCTCTAAAAAATAATCTATATCTATCTATATAAACTCTTAATTTAGAAGAGTTTAGGATGATGTGTCAAGTTTAGATGAATTTTAGGAGTCTCGGCCAATCATTTTTTTTGCCATTTTTCTTTGATTTTATTTAATTCTAATTTTTTTCTTTTTCCTTTAATTCTCTTTTTTCTTTAATTTTACTAACTATCTATATAAACTCTTAATTTAGAAGAGTTTAGGATGATGTGTCAAACTTAGATGAATTTTAGGAGTCTCGACCAATCATTTTTTTTTTGCCATTTTTCTTTGATTTTATTTAATTCTAATTTTTTTCTTTTTCCTTTAATTCTCTTTTTTCTTTAATTTTACTTAGGGGTGATATACGAGCCGAACGAGCAGAGCTTGAAACGAGCCGAGCTTGACTGGTTCAAGCTTGGCTCGAATGGTATACAAGTCGAGCCCGAGCCGAGCCTAAAATCCATTCGAGCTTTTTTTTGTGTTCAAGCTCGGCTCGCGAGCCCGGGGACAAGCTCGAGCTCGGCTTGTTAAGGCTCGGTCAAGTTGAACGAACGAGCTTAGGCTCGTTAGAGCTCGTGGTCTAGGCTCGTTCGGCTCGTTCAAGCTCGGTTCCGAGCTGAGCTAAAATTAAATTGTAACAATTTATACAGTAGATGTGCAAGTATAAAAACGAGTTCAAATGAGGTTCAATGTCTCAAGCTTGCCTCGTAATACAACATAAGTTCAATAGTTCAATGACCAAATACTTAATACAAACCTAAGTTCAATGTCTCAAGGTCCACAACAACTTCGAAATAAGCTAACCACAAGTACACTACAAACAGAAAAATAAAAGTCGAAGCTTGTCGTAGTTGAATTGCTTCTTGCCTTGCTTCCTCCATAACCTAAATAGAAATATAAAATGAGTTCAAATGAGGTTGTGGTATAAAATGTATACAAATATTGAAGATAGTATATTAATATACTTACATCAATCAATGACCATAGGGTCCATATCTTTGACCAAATCTTTGTACTCAACTCGGAACCAATTTGATGCACAAAGAAGTCCTTCAACCGTGTCATCACCCAATGAACAACGATCATCCCCAATAACTCTACGGTCGGCACTGAACGCTGACTCAGAAGGTACAGTGGTTATCGGAATAGAAAGAATATCTCGAGCCATCCTACCTAAGATAGGGAACTTCAACAAGTTTAACATCCACCATCCCAACACATCAAATTCGTCGGCTTCCCCGGTCAACACAGATTCTTCAAGATAAACCTCAAGCTCCTTTCTACTTGGCTTTTCTGAATCACTTACTTTTACCCAAGATTCGAAGCCCAACCTCCAGTCATTGGAACGTTTTTCACTCCCTCCACCCGAGCTAGTCTGCATATTGCAACTAAATTAAAGAACTATCCTCCTTGGATGCGTAGTTGTCATACAAAATTTGCATTTCATCCTTAATGTCAAATATCCTATTTTCAACTTCCTCCGGTGGATATAGGGTTCTAAAAATGTACCTAATCGCCTGAATCTTGCTTCGAGGATCTAACACACATGCAACTATCATCAAAAGAGAGGACTCCTTCCAATACTTGTCAAACTTTAGTTTCATGCTTTGAACCATAAGTTTCATGAATTCCCTTGGGTCATTGGCCATCTCATCCAAGACCTTCCTAATCTCACAAACCTCAGGGAAATAAAGATTGACAGTTGTGTAATCTCGCCCAGAGAAGACATTAGTTACCTTATCAAAAGTCTTCAAAAACTTGCACACATCACGAGCTCTTTCCCACTCTTCTTCGGATTGAACGGTTTTGTAAGAAGGCTCTCTACTTGCATACCTAAATTCAAGAAATCAATAGACAAAGAAGGCTCTTTCCCACAGTACAGTAGTATAACATTCACATTCAAAAATGATTCACATTCAAAAAAGATTCACATTCACAAACACAACAATAAACAAAATTCCACAGTAGAAGAAGACCTTAGGATTCAAAAAAAGGATTCAAGACAGTAGACAGTAGACGGATTGAAGACAGTAGAAGAAGGATTGAAGAAGGATTCAAAAAAACTAGTATAACAAGACCTGTGTCGATCACTCGAACCTCGAAGACAGTAGAAGAAGGATTGAAGATGACGACCTGTTCACAGTCAAAGAAGAAGGAATGAACACATTAGAAGACAGTAGAAGAAGAAGGAATGAAGACAGTAGAAGAAGATGACTACCTGTTCACCGTCGCCGCGCCGCCGCCTGAGTCGAGCTCGGAATGAAGACGACCTGCGCAGGAGAATCCGAGGAAGAAGAGATACTCAGAGCCGCCTGAGAGCGCCGATTCCGCCGAATGCTTTAGCCACACAAGAGGAGAAACTGAGAAAGTGAGCGAGAGACGAGAGTAGACGACGGCCAAACCCTAAAATCCCTCCTCTCATAACCCTAGGGGCATTTCGGTAATTTCAGGCATCGAGCTTCCGAGCTCGGCTCGGGCTCGGCTCGGAGTCGGTTCTAGCCCAAAAGTATGTTCAAGCTCGGCTTGTTTACCTTCTACGAACGAGCCGAGCTCGAGCTTTTTCGAGCCGAGCTCGAGCTGTTCGGCTCAGATAACACCCCTAATTTTACTAACTATTGGGCTTAATTCAAAACATTGATCTTAGCCTAAATTATAATTTCAGTAGTTTTTTCTCTCTAAAAAATAATGGGATTAATTCAAAACATAAAATTAATAATAAGAAAATAAAAAATTAATATTAGGAATCTACATCTATATCTATATATACTACTTTAATCGTTTTCTCAACTCATGAGTTTAATTCAAAATATTTAATTATGTTAACTTTTACAATTATGTTATAATATTAATTTAATATATTAGTAAGATTTTATTTATAAAAAATCGCGTCATGGCGCGGGGATCATACTAGTTTCTTTCAAATGTGAACTGCTATTCACATCCTCGGCAAAATCCATTTCTTAAAATTGATTCAAAAAAAAAAAAAGGGGGGCCTACGCCCATTTCACATTAAATTCAGCCCGTATTTTTTAAACAAAAGCAAAGTTTTTTTTTATTATTATTTTATTATTGGCTTTGCAAACTTTCACTCCGCCTTCTTCGTTCCTCTTTTTTTTTTTTTTTTTTTTTTAGAACGAGACCAGCCGCTTAGCCATAGCTTGGAGATTTAGGGCTCAGGCAACCGGAAAGAGAGCCATAGTCATCTCGGATGGATGCTATGAGGTCGGCGGCGGCACGGCAGCTTTGTGAGCTTCGACCTGGGCATGTAAGACGAGAAGGCGATGGACGGGTAGCATCTTTGAAGCCGTTGTGGCGAGGGCACGAGACGGCACCCATCGGTTCGGTATGTTTAGCCCCTCCCCGAAACTTTCGACCTCAAATTCACTCGTTTTGCTTGATGCTTAGGTGATTAATTCCTCCAATCTCGAATCCCCTTTCAATTGTGATTTTAGGGTTTCAGTTTGGGTAGTCATCAACACCAGGCAATGGGACGGGAAATCTGAACATTGACAAAGGGGCTTCGACTTTGAGCTTTTAAGAAGAGTAGCACAGAAAGGACGGGTGTGAGTTTAACTCTGTGGGCAGCCATAGCTTCAACCTCTTGAGCCTGGTATGTTAGTTTTATCTCTTCTGAATTCAAATTTCAGCTTGTGATAGGCGTAGGCTGATTTGGGCTTTGGGCATATTGATTTGGAATTTCAGCTTATGTTAGTTTTATCTCTTCTGAATTCAAATGTCACCGATGGAGTTCAATTTGATGTTGTTTTGCCTTTATGGCTGTTTGTTTGGGTCCCTTGAAAATTGGGTACTTCTCTGCTGAAATTTCTGTCTGAAGAGATGAGATTTCAGGGATGATTTTGTGTTGCTGCCCTAGACATTTGTCCCATATTCAGTTTATTTTTGAGAGTATGTGGAATTCGACAATTCATTGCTTGTGAATTCTGAGTAAAATCCGACAGCACTTCGTCCCTATGAACCGATCCGCACCGGGATCGAATGTAGCGGCAAAAAATAATTTCGAGCCGACTACAGGAGAGAATACCCTCAACCTATTAGGAAACTGACCCCTAAGCAAAAGTAATCTTATACTTGAGCCTATTATTGAGATCAGCCCCTAGGTGAGAGTATATTTGTGGTTGACATCATCCATTTCCCCATTTTTTTACCAGCAAAATAAAACCATGGAAAGGTTGTAGGTACAAAGCTATACCTATTTCAGTCTCGAAAATGTCGAATCTTAACACAAAGAACTTTTTTTTTGCAAGGTTTGCTGATGTGTTTATGTGTATGTGTTTGCAAGTGAACTTTTAAGAGGAAAAGGATGTGTTTGTTGATTTCTTCTGTCTTGCAGACGGAAATGGAAATTGCCAGGAGGGAGAGGAAGCTTGTTTTTGTTGGGAAGAAGAGGAAGTCCCTTAACTGCAGAAGAAGCCAGCTGAGAGGAGAGACCCATCTGCAGCAACCACCTTTTAAAGGGAGGAGAAAAGGGAGTTACTTGATGAATAACCTCCCACACCCACCCACGTCCAAGCGGTTTACCACAAATGCGCAACTGCTCAGAATTTTTTTTAATGTATTTCTCCCTTTTTTTTTCTTTTGTTAATTGCACAGATAAAGGAACGGTTGAAAAATGTACAAATTTGACTGCACCTGTATTGGGCTCATCGGGCCTCTCTTTTGAAGCAATATTAAGCCCACTTTTATATTGTCCAACTTTATCTTTGAATGAATAAATTTGACAACGTTTTCATATATAGTGGATGTTGTGACATCATTTATTAAATCACAAAATTTTACCCTCAAACAATAGACATGACGTCTCATTTGGCTAACCGCCCTAGCTTCATCCCCGAGGCTCACACCATGGCTCATTGGCTCGCCATCGGCAGGCTTATTCGAGAGATTAACTAGTGACTACCCACCTCGTCCCCATCCCATTCAAGCTAGCTTGGTTTAAGAGTCAGGTTAACCTACTATGAACAATGAGAGGGGAACTTGAGGTGCAAATTCACCATCTCCCTCAACAAGTAGTGTAAAAACATCGTCTCCCTCAAAAAGGAGTGTAAAAACATGATCAACACAGAGTCAATCATCATCTCAACAAACAAACCAATCAATTAGTATCAGATTTGTTCATCAAAAAAAAAAGTATCGAATTCGGATTCATAGAGTAACATGATCAACACAGAGTCATTCATCATCTCAGCCACCAACCAATCAATTAGTATCGAATTTGGTTTTACACTTGTTCAGTTCAACGACGCGAGATCGAAATCAACTCTCCCTCCCTGAAAAGCAAGCCCTAAAACCTAAATAGCCGATCAACAGATTCAACAAACCAATCAATTACCTCCTTTTCCGTATCCGTACTTCTGCTGAAGTCGTTCTCTGATGAAATCGTTGCGCTTTTTGATCCTAGCTTGTTGGGGTGCCACATGCTTGTAGGAGAGATGGATTCCGACAGCAAACAGGGCGGCGCCGCCCAAGAAACAGGCGACGCTGGCTACGAGCTTCATCGGCGTTGATGGGTAGCAAAACACCATTGCTAATCCTGTGAACTGACGGGGTGCAACCACAAACCCTAACAACAAGCCCCTTTCAATCGTCGTCTTCTTCCTCTCGTTGCCAAGAGCTAATGTTAATTTCACAGTTTATCAGTTCATTTTACACTTTACACACATTTTGCACAAAACAACCCTTTATTTGGGAAATTGCATTTTACCTCCCTGTGTTTTGTGCATTGGTTACAATTCACCACGCACACCACACCCTTTAAATTATACCCTTATTAGCATTGAGAAAAAAAATGATAAAATGCCAAAACACCTCTCATATTAACACATCATTAACATGGATAATCAGGGTTGTTATTCGAGTTGAAGGAGCTGAGTATTATTTGTTCATATTCAGCCAGTGGCGGATCCAGAATTTTGTTTAGTGGGGGGCTAAAAGAGACTTTACACAAGTACACAACCCATAAGAATAGAGATTACAAAAAATTTTAAGATCATTGAGATGAATAATGAAAAAATACTTAATTTTGGACACAGTTAGCTCATGCTTTGTCTTTGGATTTTGGAAACAAGCTTCGTGGGTTAATATCATTGGCTTCAACCTTCAACTTGTGTGAAATTTTCAGTGCATTTGAACGAATGTAAGTAAGCGGCAAATGTTTAGGGTAGGAAATTAAAGAAAACCATATGGTTCTGGTTAGATCTCCAATGAATTTTTCAAGATATGGATACCACAGTAAATGGTTAAAACAAACAAATAACAAAATTATACCAAATGGGTCTAATGATTTGAGTTTTTTTGTTTATGGTTTTGATTCCCCTTTGTATAATTGTTGAGTTGTTCTATCTGGAATTTTGATTGGAAATCGTAAAGAACAAAAGAAATTCACAAACCATAATTCCATATCACAAATTCACAAATTTATTTCTCAAAACCATAAACCACAATTTCAAAACACAAAGTCTCAAATTTATTTATCAAAACCACAAATTCTAATCACAATTCACAAACCCTAATCTAAATTTCCCCAAATTCATTCTTAAATCAACAAATTATAATCCACAATTCCAAAGCTCAAAGCACAAATTCACAAATTCATTTATCAAAACCACAAAATCTAATCACAAACCCTATTCTAAATTTCCCCAAAATTGATTGTCAAATCCACAAATTCTAATCTACATTAATTTTCATCTCAATCAATTGAAGTTAAAAACAATCAAATTAAAAGGGAGAGGAATAAAACTAACCGGGTAGATCGAAGGAGTGAAGAAGAAGAACAAGGACTGCTGACTGCCAACGGACGGACTGCGACTGTGCGGACGAGGGGCTGGGTGCGGTGGCCGGTGCGGCGGTGCCAGGGCGGGCCGGAGGTGTACCTGTTGGCAGCGGGCGGCTCGTCGCTTTCGCTCTATGGTACTGTCGCTATCGCTCGGTTGTGTCTGGCTAAAAAAAAGAGGGCTGCGTTTGATGGTTTAAAAAAAAAAAAAAAAAAAAAGGAAAATTTTGCCAGGTACCCTCGAGTATGGCGTTTTTCACGGGGTATACAAAAGTTTTGCAATTTTCGCATGGTACCCTTGACATTTAAGGGTATTTCACCTCGCGCCCTTAAAGGGTTAAATTTAACAGACTTGTAGATTCTCCGTTAGTTTTGAATTTAAAAAAAAAAAATTAAAGAAACAATGCCGAATGGAGGAGAGGGTTTTTTGGCGATTGAGAGATAACTCGATAGACGATTGAAAAAGAAATCCCTTGGCGACATAGAGATCTTGCAAGCCGGTCGACGTCGTCGAAAGATTTCGACGGCTTCGTAGGAAGTCTTGTGCCGACTACAGCCTAGAGGGAGAGGCTGAAGACAAAGTCGGCCAACACAAAGAAGGTATGTTGTCTTCGAAAAGTTTCGAAAATTAGGGATTTGGGTTGAGGATTTTGAATATAAGTTTGTCGATTCAAGAATTTGGATTGTATGCTTTTGATGCCTCTTTCGAACTAGGGTGTGGATTTTTATAATGTTTCAATTTGGATTGTGTGCTTTTAAGGATATATATGTTTCAATTTGGTGTCACTCATATCCAGTTTAGCAATCTGAATTTCAGTTTCAAGAAATTAGCAATCTGAAATTCAGTTTCAAGTTTTAGCAATCTGAAATTCAGTTTCAAGTTTTAGCAATCTCAAATTCAATTTGGCATTAGCAATCTGAAATCTACTGAGCAATCTTTAAATTCAGCAATTTGTAAATTAAGTTCTAAAATCTGTAAATTCAATTTTAAAATCTATAAATTTGTAGTTGTTCTGGATTTTTATTCATGAATTTACAATTGTTAACATTTTTGTTAAAAAAGCTATTAGCTCAAATGGCAGAGCATGTGCGTATGCACAAGACGTGGGTTCGACTCCTACATAGGCTAATACAAATATTTTCTTGTTCATTGACTTGTTCCAAACCTGCACTACAAAGTGTGTTTATCTGTTTTAGAGTCGGACTTTTTGATCGAACTCTGGATGATGTTGATACTTGCAAACCTAAGTTTTTTCCCTTTGCTTGATTCTTATGTTATGACAATCTCAAGTTCAACTAACTAATTCTTTTGACAATTTAAAATTTTTTCCCTTCTGTTTTTTTCCTGCTGAATTCACAAATGACCTAGGACGAAGTTGTTCTGGTTTTGAATTTAGATAAATGTTATAATTTCAATTATGGATATGACAGATTCGATCTATATTTTTGCCCCTAGTTGTGGTTTGTTGTATTGCTGAATTTTCTGCACTTTTTGAATTTTCTGCACTAGCTGATCTTTTTATGCTATTGCTGTTTTTTCTTTCTTTCTGCAATCTGATGTTTTTCCCCGTGCACCTTGTTCTTATTGTAATTTGACTTATTCTTCCTACCATTGCTTGATTCTTATGGCAATTGCATGTTCAGCTAATTCTTTTGAAAATTTAAATTTTTTTTCTTGCTGATTTTTTTTCCTGCTTAATTTCTTTTCCTAATATACTTGATGCATTTTTTTCTGTATTGCTTTTCCTGCCAATTTTCTCTATATTTCATCTTTACTTCACACCATTATAATATTTTTATACTCAAATTCTATGTTACAAATTTTAAGCCCATTAACTCAAGCTTGTTGCAATTTCGTATGGAGCTAATAAGCTACTTCTTATATATGCTGATATGCTTATAATTAGCACATATATATCAAATATGATGGCCTTGCTGCAACTTTGCATATATTTTTGGCCTATGTGGGATTCGAACCCACATCTTGTGCCCAAGCACAATGCTCTACCGATTAAGCTAATAAGCCAAAATTTTCAAAACAAACTGGAAACATTTGATGTCTTCAATGAAGCCTCGTGTCACTACAACCAATATAAAGGACATAAAATGATCTCATGAAACCGATTCTCTAAATGCATAAACTGATTTAGAAGCTTGCCATGAAATCCGCTAGCCATGCCCAACACACCCAACAACCAACAACACCCCGAGGAAGACAATCAGAGCAAACGAGAAATGAATGTTGCAGGACAAAGAATAACAACCTTTTCGATCAACGAACAATTTGATAGCACCTAATCAGCCCCTTGGTTGATCGATCAAAGCAAAACAAAAAAAAAAAAAATCAAAAGGCCCCATTTCATAACAAGTAGTTTTTGTACGGCATTTAGAGCTCAATTAGTTTATGATATTGATAGGTGGTGTGCTTAGTTTGTAATGAATTATTGTTGTTGTTGAATTGAAGGTGTTTTACATGTTCTTACATACAAGTTTTTGTAGGGCAGCAAGCACTTCCATCTTATAGAACATATACAAATTGCAAGTTAGGACAGCAAGCACTTCCATCTTCCATGTTCTTATATATGTTATATATGTAAAACCTTCAAAATTTTCCGTTTTCCATTTTCCAATTTCCAATTAAAGTGACAGAAATTCACAAATTACCCATAAACAACTATCAAAACCCTAAAATCCAAACCCCAAATTCATGTCCCCAAATTCACATGAGAACCCACTTAATCAGAGCACAAATGTTCAATTTCAGAAAAACTGAATAGAGAACACAAAATCGAAACCCTATTATTTGAAAATTTTCACCGAAGACATACCTTCTCCGCCCACCTTTGCCGGACTTCGATCCACATGCCGGATTCCACCTCCAAACTCTAGCCGGAGTCGGATTCTCTATGTCGCCTTCTCTCTCCAACGTCTCTCTCACCGATGTTGCCTCTCCTCTTACCTTCTCTCTGACTTCTTCTCCTCGCAATCGGGTTGCCTCCTCTTCTCTGTGTTCGTTGTTCTCTGTGTTCTATTTTCATTAATTATTTTTCTTTTTCATCAAACTAACGGAGCAGTTAATTTTAACTTTTAAAGGGCAAAACGCGAAATATATATAAACCTGAAGGGTACCACGGGAAAATTGTAAAACTCTTGTACACCCCGCGAAAAACGCTATACCACGAGGGTACCTGGCGAAATTTCCGGAAACCGTTTAAAATTAGCTTACGCACGTCCTATGTCTTTTCCGCTTAGCCAAATTGTTTTTGCATTACTTTGCCAACTTAAATTAGATATAAGCCAACTTAAATTAGATATAGGATTTGTTGGTCTTTTCTCAAGGAGACTTTAATTGAAGCAAACCTTCCGCTGCATTTGATTGAACTAGTTGTGAGACTTTTTTTACAAAATATGTGGTGTGTGATATTGACCTAGAAACAAATAGTAAATTTTGGGGGATTTTACTATGCCAATTGGAAATGGCCTTTGCATCCATCTTCATTCCAATGGTCTCAATCGAAATTGTTCTATCGACCGCCTTTGCATCGCAATCCAGAGAGAGCAAGGTAGCAGCTGCCTCAGCAACCTTCCTCCACTTTCTGCCTGCAACTTCAACATCCTCATCTCGGCTTCTAGTTCTGCGTTCGCCATTGATCTGCCTGCACCTTCAACATCCTCATCTCGGCTTCTAGTTCTGCGTTCGCAACCTGGGTTGATTTGAAGTGTGCTTTGGATATATTCATTCTGGTACCTCTTCTCAGCTGCCTCCAATGCCGACTTCAACTGTCCAGCCTCGAGTTTTGGCGAATCAATCTTCATTTTGAGTTTGTCTGCCTCCTCAACCTCCAAGCATCTCCAATGTGTTCACTTGCGCCTTTGATTGCTCTAGTTTCGAAGCTAGGGTGTTGTAGCCTTCTTTTGCTTCCAAGCTATCTGACCGAATCGCTTCCATAGCTTCATTGGCTGCTTTCAGCTGCCTTTGAGTGTGACTGAGCCTTTCAAGACCGCGAGCTTTGGATTCCTTAGCATCCTCCCGCTGGTGCTTCAATTCCTCGACCAAGTCTAGAGTTTCCGATAGCCCAACTCTTAGGCTTTGGACCTCCTCATGTGCAGCTGAATCTGGGAAGAGAGAAATCGACATTATACTTTAAAACACTGATAATTGAAAGAAATACACCATGCGTGCTGAATGCTGACCATGTCTTCGTCCGTTACCTTGGGAGGCCGAACAAAATAAGAATCGTAGTGACTTCACAGTGTCGTGTCAATTTGTATGGCTCTGATATCACGTTCATATTTCTAGTTTTAACCCAACGTTTCAGTCTTTTCAAAACCTAAGAAAAACCAAACAGATATGCACTAAGCTCCAATGAAATTTGAAGATAAATCATTATGAGCACCAAGATTAAGGCTACATGGACAAAGGAAGATCGAGAACAAGTTCTTACAGTAGTGATAGTTTGTTCCTCAGGGAGGCAAAGTCCTCGAGTCTCTGGCATATGGTGATGACCCTGGAGAAAGTGAGAAGACTGATTAATATGAGAAATAATAGTGTATAGTTTGTAATGAGGTGTTGTTACGGCTTTTGAGATGCTTATACTTACATGTTCCCCCCCTCCAGCTTCATTCAAAGATTGCCTCTCAATGAAAAACAATGGAACTTTCTGCTCGGCTTTCATGCTTAAGCTTTCATAGAGCTTCCGTATCTCAAGATATAGAGGTTGGCACTGGTTAGTATCCATTACTGATGAATTCAAACATTCTAAGCATAGTTTGCGTCCATCACCGAGGGAAATGTATCCAGTACCTTGTGGCTGCACATAAGGAAAAAAATTCGGTGCAATCAGAATAGCTTCAAGAGGAAAGAACAGATGGGATATTGAGGTATTGTTAGATGATATAGATCAATCAGCTGAGGCTGGGAAAACATCCTGTTTTGCATCGAGATGTACCTCCATTCGTTTGCAACTACAACACCTAAGGGTTCCATCAGTGTCATGAACAGAGCAATACTTCTGGTCCCAGAAAGGATGTGCTCAGCACACAAATTTGATTAGAGAGTAGATGAAAAATCGTATAAATCCGGATAATAATAAAAAGATGGATGCTAAAACATCCCACAGAACTCGGCACTTGGTTACCATGAATGTATTTTCCTTGTTATTACTGGCCCCAAACATAGTTTCATATTCTAAAATGCGAAAAGAGGGGATGGGATTGGTCGATTGGATGATACATATCCAATTTCTCATGTATATATAGAAAAATGATTTAAAAACGAAGAGAATTGCTCAATCGATAAGTTTCTTACAAATTGGTTACATACCCCACATTTTGGGTGAAACAGCTCCCTGTCACAAGCTCTATGATAATGATGACCTTCAGACGTAGAAAACTGCACAAGGACAACAATAATGATACCCGGATGTCAATTTAAATTAAAGGATAGTTACAAAAAAAAAAGAGCGAGAGAGATTGAAAGGAACATCAGTGCGAGATTATAAATATTTAATCAAAGAATGTATTTGTCAGTCAGAAGATGCAAAATGATAAATGATACCTCAGAGCTTGAAATGGGTGAGTTGCAAGCATGGCATCTGAAACATTCAGGATGCCATATTCCGCCCATGCAGCCTAGGAAACGACCGGAATATTCATGTCATTATGGCAACCGGCACAAACCCTGCTTGAGAGACAAGATACAACACATATAAATTGGATGCCATAATTTGTTAAAAAAGAAATGTGTGCAATCTCTAAAGGGAATACAACTTTCAATTGATTTGAGATGCTAGAATTTGTCATCAGCAGTCGCAAGGAGGAATGGAGTCTTAATGAAGATGACGAGATAGTTACCTTGTGTTTTTTTTAACATTTTTCAATCTCGATTTTCCAGCTTCACTCCAAACTTAGTAGTGTTGGTCATTTTTTCCTTTGGAAATAAACAAAACCATTGTTAGCATGAACTGGATGGCATTTTACGTAGGTTTTGCTCCAGCGTGCATTATATATGAATAGGCTATCAGTTTCTAAGAATGTACGTTGAGAGTGATTTGAGAGCTGCACCATACAAAATTTGAGAGCCACACCATACAACACCAGACACCTTCAAGTTTTCAAGCCCAATAATACTGGGATTCAACCTGAAATTGCCCCAAAAGCTGCAAACCTGGTATGTGATGAAAATTGTTGAATTTTATGACAAAAGCTGCATCTATAGGCTATTTTACATGTATGATTTAACATTTGTGTAAAGGTTAAGCATGTAGCATGAAATGGAATAATTACATAGATATAAAAATACAGTGTCTAAACAAACTTTAGGCAGAGGAATTTGCTAAGAACCATCTATAGTGCTAGAAACCAGTTTCTTGAGGTGATTAAATAATTTGAAACTATAATTCAAACAATAAATTATTAGAGGAAGCTAAAATATCAAATGGTTAGGTGGTTCTCCCACAACATTTTACATGGAGGGAGAAAGTCATTTTTAAAAAGGAAAGGAATTACACCCAAAAAAAAAAGGAAAGGAATTTAACTACTATAATTAAAAAGATACATCTCAAAAAACACACCCAAGAAATCCACCTAACAACTTGATTTTTGTTGTTGTCATAAGAATACCACCTCTCATAAATGAATAATGACACAAGTTATTACCAACAATTGAGAGTGCAGCAACCGCACAGCAGCCCAGCTCTCTTTGTAGCAATCACCAATAAACAACATCAATTCACCTACAATGCAAATGCAGTAGCTCAGATGCGATGAAACCAGTGGAAAAATTATTTAAAAAATACAAACAACATAAAAAAAAAAAATAGAGAAACCAAACAGCCGCTATCCTTTAGCTATGCTTCAAATGCACTATCCATTCCGACTGAATTTGACATCCATCATATAAACAATTAAATGGGCAAAATCTATGATAGCAAATAAATAAATAAAAACAGAACAGATCTCTAACAACTTATAATTTTCAAATAAACTTATATATTTATGCTATGTCTTAATTTCCTTAATATAAATCCTATTTTATGATAGCATGTAAATACACACATACGTACATTACTGTTTGTTTTCAAACTATTTACCACATCTTATTTAGCTTTAGTATCCCACCGCCATAGCTGCTCAAGGGCTCGCACAGGAAGATGATGAAGGCAACAGTTCAAAGGCATTGGGCTTATGTCTTTCGGATCATCTTTCAGGTGAGTACTTCTTTGTTCGATTGAATGATCTTTGTCTAATGCAAATATCTGTCGGTTTTCAGATGACTGCAGGGGCTGTGATGCTCACGGATTGCATCTTTTGGTTCATTCTTCTCCCTAAGTAAAATTTCAACTTCTAAGTATAGGGAAGCTATGCAGTGGAATTGCATTCGAACCCGTTTCGATTGTCGATACATTTAACGAATCTTGGTTGCTTGAAATTGCGTATTTCTTCCTCTGGACTTCCTTCTTTGTCATCTACACTACTATAAAAGTGGCAATTAAAAAATTACTGTTCATATAAACAAAGTTACTCTGTCTGTTGATTGTTGCTGAGTTCATCTGATCAAAGGCTGTAAGCTTCTCACTTGTGAAATGTCTTAATTAACCATCGAAGTTTCATTTTAAAAATCTTTATTTTCTTGTTTTGATGTCCCTTTCAGTATTTTCATCTAATTCTCAAAATTCTCCCTCACTTTCTTTCTTATATCCGCCTCTCTCTTGTTTTGCATGTTCTTCCCCGAGATCGTCTCTCTTCGGAGTCTTCAATGGTGCCCCACTGCTTTGATTTGACACTGATGCTAGGACTCTCATCCTCTCTTCCTCCGCTATAATCTCACCCCCTCAACTTCTAGAATCGTCACCGTCATCTGCAACTTCAGAAGTTTCTACTCTCCCTTTTCGTCAGCATTTTCAGAGGGTTTGGTATTGCCTCTTCCCTTTCCATATGTATTCTGGTGCTTCTACTTTAAAATTACGGTGTGTTCCTCCATTAATTAGTTAACCATGCATATGTTTGTTGTAGTGTCTGGCTGCTTCTTTGCCTTTCTGCCTTCTTCTATGCCATTTACAACCCTCAAATAGAACAAATAAAGGATTTATGAATTAGGGTTTTGGAATCAGAAACTTAATTTTCGTTATCTTCTTCTGCGACATATCAGTCGCATGCTTCTTAGGATTTATGAATGGGTTTTGGAACCAGGAATCTAATTTGTAGTCCTATTTTGTTAGTCTTTTAATTGAATTGAATGTTTGGCGATTAGTTGAATTGATTTGGATAAATGAATTGAATTGGTTTGGTTAGGTTAGGACTTGAGATTCACAAGTGTAGCCTACAGACAGCTAAAATCTCTATACAACTATGAAGTCCATGAAAATAATAATTTTAAAAAAATAATTGCCAAAATTGTATGAAAATCAGAAAATAAACACATGCTTGATTCATTCCACCAGGACCCAGGATTATAGGAACTCAAATTAGCAGTAAAAAAAATTCATGGATCCAACATATCTCATAAACCAATTTCAAGAAGCTTGACATACCATGCAAAGACACCAGAACTCTCATATGTGCCATAAAAAGACATCACAAAAGAAAGCAGCAGAAACCAATGGAGAGGAATCAATAATAAGGAGAGAAATGGCAACAAAAGTGAGGAAAAAACTCATATAGAAAAAATCCATAAATGGCTCACTCTCAAAACTTCAATCAAGTGAATGGTACTTGAACCAGTTAATAATTAGAAATTTGAAGTCCAATAGCATCTTCTGTCACCTAAATTTGGACATACAACACCATAAAACAAGGTCTACCACATTATCAGACCAAGCCTATTCGTGGTATAAAAGAACTTTTGGTCCATTTTCTTGTTAACTATTAGTAGTGATTTTGGGAAGTTTTTATTGTTTACCATTTTGACCTTTTTTTTAAAACCTTGTAAGACTATTAAGTCATCAGAAATGCTTAGGCATCTTGTAAGAGCTAATGTTTGACTCACCTACTTACAAAGTGAATGAATTTTAGATAAAACTAATCACAACTGCTATGAGTTTTAGATTAAACTAATCACAACTGCTAAGGCAGGAAACCTTCTTTTTAAACCACTCATGATGATCACAAAACATCATTAAATGAATAAAACACACTTTGCAATGTTGAGGGTAAATCTTAAAACCTTTGATGGAGACAAGCGCCCTTTGTTTGAAGATATCATTGTAGATCACCCTGAAATAATAACACGAAACTATCAAATCCTAATGCAATGATATTTAGTGAAATGCATGTTCATAGCAGTGTAAACTCTTTTTCCATTACCTTTCCTTTTCAATCAAGGAGTCAGTATGAAAAGACCAAGATGCTTCACAACACTATTCTAATCAATTATACCTACAACCTCGTTAATTTCTCTGCCTTTAATTTTTCCCACTGAAAGAAATGAAATAAAAAAGAACTCCCCAAGCACAATACATACAAAAATGCAATAATGTCATGGTTTCCATTGATAAAATTGTAGCAGCATTTAAAGGGATTTATAACCTTGACACGATCTTCTCTCTCACAATACAGATTGCCAAATCTATCCCAAAATATATTCTCAAATTTTCCCATTGGTTGAACAACTGCAAGATCTTGTATTTCGCTTGCATAGATCACCTCTTCCAGCTTGTTTCTGTTTCTGCCGAGGGAAAATGCAGAGAAGAAAGCAGATTAATTATGAGATGCTCAAATAAAACGACCAATCTAACCCCTCATCAACAATCGTATACTAATCATGCAACCTTTACCTCTGAAGATAGCTTTAAATCAAGAAAGCCTTCCTAAACTCAAGCTCATGTAATGCTTGAAGCACTGGGCTCGATGTGTGTCTATCAGGCTTCGAGGTGCTCATAGGCAAAAGCATGTGCATTAGGAATCAACACAGCAGAAAACTTAAATACAGAAACAAGTGTTACCACTGGCAAATTATGTGGGCAAAAATAAAAATAAATGGTTCTAGTACACCCAGCAGAAAAGGATTATTATGCATGCTTGAATTGAAATAGCCAATTTGTAGGATTGACAATACAAGGCTTTTACCTGAATAACCTTTTTTGGCAGACTCAGACCAGCTAGCACCGAATAATTTTGCATTGGGAAAGATCGTCTCACCACCCTTCTCAACATTGGACAGATACATGAGAACAGTGGCCATACAATGACCACCTCATTGTTGGTTGACCTTATCATGGAAGTAATCAAAATGAGGTTCATACTTTTGACCGAGCTCGTATTTCAGTATCTGAATAGACTCGCCAATTTCTGGGTATTTACGCGGTTAAATCAAATCATTAAAGGTGCCCAAAAATTTTGCAATACTCAACATACAAGCCACGTAATGGTATGATAAGATATGGTTGAATTAGATTCAAATTATCCACATAATAAATTAGAATAAATAAGTGCACACAGTATGCATGTGTACAAAACTACAGGATAGAAAGGAGTAGTAGAGTATACACCTGCAGGTAGAAACGTCCAAGCAGCAATTCTGTGCTCAATTCTAGCAACAACCTGATCCTTCAGAGTTAAACAAGAGAAGCCTGCAAGTGTTACCATTTCCATGTTATTGTCTTAAAAATATAGAGGTTGAACATTCTTAAGAAAAAAAATTGTCAAATCTGTTAAACCTTGCATTTCATTGTAGAAGTCATTGGCAAAAATGACAGTAATGACTGCACATGCCCTACATACAGCATGCCTCAACAATTTGGGATCTGATCACCATCTTACATTACTACTTGAAAGAAATGTATACATTAAAAGCCAGGTGAACTGAATTTCCTTTTTAATTTCACTTTCATATCTCAATGCACGACCGTATTCCATAAAGAACTATAATGGCATAATGGATCTCATAATTTCAACAATAAACAGCTGCTGCCTCTGGCAGGGAAGGGGGATTCTTTTGAAGGTGCATAATTGTTTCCTTCTTATGAATGGTTACTTGACATTCCAATGATAAAGATCATCAGAAAAAGCAGGGCAATCCAAGGAACAACCCATAGAACAGGCAAGTTAGGGAGCCAGAAATTCAAACAGTACGTATTTTCTTTTCTTTTTTTCTTCGGGAATAGGAAATTACCACATCCCGAAAAAAAAAAAAGACAAGGCAAGATGGCCTAATGTAGAAGGCAGATGGAGTGCTATAGGGATGATAGTGGTCGGACACTCAAGCAAGGATCAGAGAAAAATGATATGATGCATGTGGTGAAAGAAAGATACTAAATTGGTAGAATTATAGGGGGCAAAATCCTGATTTCGTGGGTATGAAGTGGTTTTTATATTCCATTTCATTTGTTTCTTCACTGAGCCACCAAGTTCAGGATCTATACCTAGAACAACTGAATATCAAACCCAAGAACTAAGAAAAACACGAAAAAAACTGGCTAGTGATTATGAAGCCCCAATTCTTTAGAAGGGACTCTACCACTACACTCTTTGGTTAGAGAAAGAGGGAGGTCAAGGCTTGTGATGACACAACAGTAATGGCTGGGAACAAGAATCTTATAATCAGCATGTAAGAAATAACAAAACAATAGAAAAGAGGTATGAGACAGGAAGACCATTAACACTTCTATCTGTTACATTTTACAGAAGCAAGAACAATTAATGTCGTCTATTATGTCATCTTCTGAATAATTATTTTTACCACCAAAACATTTATCAATTATACAAAGAGGGTAAAGCAAGCAGACCAGATCAAAACAAGGAATGTCTGATAAAATTAATCAATAAAGCATTATCTCAGATTCTGAGGAAATAGGCGGCTTGTAGGGAAAAAACAATGAAACCAAACGGAGTGTATTAAAAACAAGGGAAATTTACAGAAAACCACCCATTATATATAACCTTTTACATTTAACCACCCACTAAACACGAAATTACATAAAACCACCCATTAAATGGGTTTTGTTTTCAAATCACCACCCACCACATAATTCCATTAGAATTCCATTAAATATAGTATATATTTTAATATTTTATACTTCAAATTTAAAGTTTAAACTTCAATATATTTAAATTATATTTATTGTAGGGGTAAACACTTATATCAATATATGAGGGAAAAAATGAGTACAAATTTTAAATTTATTTGAAGGGCGGAGGTTCTAAATGTGAAAAATATTATTTAATTTTATTTAAAAAGTCAAACAAATTTTAATAAAGATACATTTAATAAAAAATGCTTTTGAGCCTGGAAAAAATATTATTTAAACAATACTTAGATTTTTTTTTTTCATTTTTAGTATATAGTATAGGTGTTTACAAATATAAAAGAAAATGAGAAATTAATTATTAGTATCGAAATAATTATTAAATTTAAACAATGCTAATGACTTATAAACTTATTTTTAATTTTGATTAAAAAGAAGTCTATAAAATTTATAACAATTTTTAGGAATAAAATAGAACAAATTTGTTCATATATACATAGACCTGTCAATATAAACGGGTCATTCAGGTCGAGTCACTTCGGGTAAAACGGGTCCCGGATAAAACGGGTTCCGGATATTTCCGGGTTGACTCGAGTGTTCTAAAGAAACATGCCTGAACTGGTCCGAACCTCACTCGGTGTACTCTTATTGGATTCATTATCAGCCACCATTGATTTCTCTAGCTTGTCCTTGGCCTAACAAATTGATGCACAATACCAAATGGAGAAATTTGGAAGTAGTCACTAATTCACGAATAATATACTGCACAATAAGCACTTGAGCTTGAAACGAGTTTGAATGGATGGACAAGATAGTGAAGAGAAGGAGAATAGTTCATTTATGAGTTCTCACCAAATAAGATGCTTGTTGAGTTCTCCAAGCTGCTAGGGACATGAAATAGAAAAATTCCAACACCAGAACTCTGCAACGCTTGTGTCAGATTAGTCAATAACCTGTTTCACAACAATAAAACTTTGATTAGGCATCAGAAACTGATAATGAGAGCAAAAGAGAGCATGAGTTGAGAGTTGAGACATATAATGAACTGAATGTCACCAATATAACAAGGTCAGTGAGTCATAGTATACTCATATGAATAAGCGCTGGAGATGCTGATGGTGCCTCCTTTGTGTGTTCATCCTGATAATTATTAGTAGCAAGGGGATAATCAGTAGATTGTGTATCAGAAATCAACCCCGGGTCTGAGAAGGATGAGCACAGGTCCCATCGGTGTGACCAGGAGCAGACATGTGCACCTGGAATGGTGAGGTCGAAGCATGCACCTACGCATCCATCTCCGGATGTGGCTCATCTAACATTCTGTAAGCATCCTGATTAGAATCAGATTCAATAAAAGTATATGCATTTGCAATCACACTGGGATCAATAAAACTTTATATTATGGGTAAATTTGAACAACAAATTAAAAATGAAGTTAAAAGAGAAAGAAGAAACACACCAAAAACCTTAATAATCTCCGGATATTTTGAAACACACATCAACCAAACTATCGATCTCATTAACTAAAAATGTAAACCTATATCAACCCAAAATCTCTCTAAAGCATTTCTTCAAACACCTTGAAGGCATAAAAGTAAACATGCACCAAGTTGCAATATCTAAACCCCAATTTAACCGATCTTCTATCATATATGAATAACTACTCTAAATGCCTAATCTCAATTAAAATCAATTCATTAATAAAAAATAAAAAATGTAGGTATTGTTCTAGATATCCACTTCACTATAAGATTACAAACAACTAAAAGACACTTCCTGTAGGCGCTAACAATTGAGGTACAGTGAAAACCCTTTGCAATGTCTAAAACCCTTTTCGAAAGTTCCGGATTGGCTTCCAACCTCGTCTGTTCTCCATTCGGCAGATTGATGGTTCAAGACTTGAACCTATACTACTGCTACTGCTGGATCAAAAAGTTTGCAGCTCAAATTCACAGTTGCTATATCCATTGCATTGTATCTACCTATCCTTATACTGAAAATGACCCAAAAAAGTGAAAAACTATTAATACTATTTGATGGAGACAAAATGAGGAAAGTAAATGAAAACTACTTTTCATTAAAAGGATGAGATGACTCCAACGGATCAGCTCCAAGTATCTGAATATCTGTGATCCTCTTCTGGAGATTCCTGAAAAGAAAAGGGCACTTTTATTTATTTATTTTAAACTGACGCCATCTATGTAGAAACAAATTCCAGGCATGAGGGAATCACCAAATATGTGAATTTGTAGATGTAGAGAAGCTAAAAATGAAATTGCATCCCTGTCCCTACAATTACAAAGCCAGGTGAGGTGAACCTGATTGAAGATTTGTCCCTACAAAGCATTAGACGTGCTGATGTGTCTCAATGTTAAATAAAAGAAACAGGACATTAAACAAGTTTCTGAAGAATTTTAGTAGTGCTCAACTGGTTGGCGGAAATTAGCTCCTGCATACACAGCATCTCCTCCGAGCTCCTCTTCAATACGCAGTAGCTGGTTGTACTTGGCTAGACGCTCGGAGCTGCACGGGGCTCCGGTCTTGTTTTGACCCTTAGAGATGCAGAGGATGCTGATGTTAGCTTGGACAGTCAGTGAAAACCGAAGGCGAAAGCTTCTCTTATTCTCAGTGAAAGGTTATTAGTTCATTGAAAGGCTACAGGGCAAAGCATGTAACTTACCGTAGACAGACCAACAGAGAGATCGGCGATGAATGTGTCTTCAGTCTCACCACTGCATTCAATTCATTGGGGAGAAAGGTCAAATTACCATGAAAAAATCTCGCATAAATGAGAAGAGTTAAATCGATGTTGAGGTGGTTATGCAGTATCCATGGAGCAAAAGACTTTGCATGATGTACCTCCTGTGGCTGACCATCACACCCCATCCAGCACGCTTGGACATCCTCACTGCTTCAATACTCTCAGTCACAGACCCAATTTGGTTAACCTGCTCCAGTGCTCCATGGAAATGAATAAATAAAATTGTCGGAAAATATTCAAATCCTAGAGCGTAACAAGAAGAAAATTAGATAGCTTTACCTTGAGTAGAACATTACAGGATTTTGAGGTAATTGCTTTTTCAACTCTCTACCAAAAGTGAAATAAATGTTAGAAGCACGTAAATATGGTAATGCAACTGCTATGTGGTTGCTCTGTCATTCAGAATCACAAATAGAGTTCTACGCTCCAAGAAAAGAGATGCAGCTAACCTTGGGGTTGGTTACCAAGAGATCATCACCCACAATTTGTACTTTCTCTCCTACTTCAGCAGTCATCTTGCTATAGTTTTCCCAGTCATCTTGGTCAAATGGATTCTCGATGGACACAATTGGGTATTCAGACACAAACGACTTGTAAAGATCTTTAAGTGCTTCACCAGAAATCTTTTGTGAACCGTTGTTGTTCTACAACGATTAGAGGAACAAAAACAACACAGTACTTCAGAACAGGAAAGTGAACTTATCAGAGGTGGTCATTATTTGCCCAAATGTAGTGTGCAGAAAACCAAGAGCTCATTCAAGGTCATCTAACTCCCTAAACCCTAACCTGAATACCATGGATGGATGATGTAAAAGGTATCTTAAGTATAGTTTAAATTGAATTGCTAACTACATGTATTTTCTTCTAATAATCATACCTTTTCTAATAGATGTAAAGTCGATATCATATATGGGTGAAAATTGTCCCCAAAGTATTGTTGCTTATGAATATTGAGTTCCATTTTACGTGTGGCCCATTAACACTTGAAATAAGATACAGTAACCAAAACTCTAAAATCCATACCAATATATGAACAAGGGAAAATCAAAATTTTCAGAGGCCTAATTTCGTTACAAGATGAAATTTCAACAAAGAAAAACTGAAATCCCGAAATTCAAAGGATTAGAAGAAGAATCTGAAGCCAATTAATTGAGATTAAACGGTAATCAACAAGAATCACGAGAACGATAATCAACAAGAATCCCAAAATTTAAAGGATTACAAGAAGAGTAAATTTTAGCTTTGTACATTATCAGAATTTGGCCCTTAAAAAAGTGTAGATGACTGAGTCTCAAGTCCTAACAAGTAACAACTCTTTTTATCCCACTATCCAGAAAAACTGTAATTATCAACAGAAGGACAGAAGAAATACACAAAAGAAGAAGATAAGAGAGGAGAAACGGTGACTGGTCGGGAGGGAGGACGAAAGCGGCGGCTGGTGACGAGGAAGACCACTGAAATCTATATTCATTCAGCAGCCGAGTAAAATCAAACCAATAGAATTTAACAACTGAGGACTAATTTTCCATGGAAAGTCAAGTTCATCAAACAAGCAAAGTCAATTGAAATCACCAGGCAAGGACAAATGAAATTATACCCAATTTCTAGACTTGTTAAACGAATGGCTTGCGAGTTGAAAAGACCGATCAGTGGGCTCGAAGGAAGGTAAAAGCGCTCAACGCAGCTACATGGTCAGCTCCGCTTCTGGGTCCAAATCGAAGCTCGTCGTTGGAGAGGGGAGATGAATGAAAAGAAAGGTCCAGATTTACAAAACCTAAAGAGAAATTGAAAACATAAAATAAAACCTGGAAAATTTATTCACTAATTTGGTGACCCGCCTCTTGTTCAACTCCTTCGCCTTCGTCGTCGTCGAGGTTGTGAATCGGAGGACCACCGGTGGACTGAAGAACCTCCTGTCCATCATCTCCCTCCTCCTCCTCGACGACGCTCCTCCTTCTCCTTGTCGTGCCTCTTCCCGTTCGCAAGCCCGACCCCCTTCTTCACCTCCTCGGGTTCCGTTTCCTCCGCCAGGGAATTGACCTTGAGCGCCATCTTCTGGTGAGACTGGAAGGGAAAAACAGGAAGATTTCAGGGGTTGAAGCCGGAAAATTGGGGGAAACGAAGAGCAGAGAGCTTCAGATGGAAATCGGCGAGCACAGAGGAGCCGGGAGAGGGCACCAGAGGAGGGAGAAGAGATTAGATGAAATGACGGAAAAGGTCACTGAAAGAAAAAAATGAATAATTTCAAATTGAAGGTTTGAGGGGCAAATAAGACAATGTATACTTGGAGAGATGTGAGCCATAGATAAAAACACATATAAGATTTCAACGTCTAGGATTGTTTTTTACCCTCCCTGAGTATTATAGTAGTATAGAATTATTATGAGGTGCCAAACAGGGGCCGAATGGAAATGTTATGGAACGGGGAGAGGGCGGGCGGATTCAAGCCAACTCGGGGTATCCGACAAGGAGATCCCGTCTCGTCTTATTTATTTGTCCTGTGTATGGAGCGATTTTCTCACATCATTCAAAAGGAAGTGCAGAGGGGGCGTTGGGTGCCCATTACAGTTGGGGGTGTGTCGCTGTCTCACTTATTCTTTGCAGACGACCTGATTCTAATGGCCGAGGCAACAGAATCCCAAGGGGATGTCATCAAGCAGACGTTGGATAATTTCTGCTTACTCTCGGGTGAAAAGGTGAATTATTCCAAGAGCTCAATTTTGTTCTCCAGAAACGTCCCGGCGCCTCGAAAACAGACCATCAGCTCAACGCTATCAATGCATGTGGTATCTGATTTGGGCAACTACTTAGGGGTTTCGACGGCCACAGGTCGTATGACTACGACGAGATATAATTTCCTCCTGGATAAGGTCACGAGCAGAATTCAGGGGTGGCAAGCCAGAACGCTATCGTTTGCAGGAAGAATTACTTTGGCAAAATCGGTCCTCACAAGTCTCCCGATTTATGTGATGCAATCCTCCTTGATTCCACGATCGATCTGCCTTTCCATTGACAAGGCGGTTCGAGCATTCATTTGGGGATCAAATGCGGAGCAACGAAAAATCCATCTACTGAAATATTAGGAAAGTTGGGATGGCATCTGCTGAATGAGCCGGAATCTATGTGGAGTCGGGTGATCAGAGGTAAGTACTGTCACGGGAGGGCTGACATTGATATGTTTGAGAGCAGAAGAAATGCCTCGAACACATGGAGAGGCATTATCCACGAGGCTAAGATTCTAACTCCGAACATCCGAATGGCAATTGGCAATGGGAATTCTACTCTCTTTTGGATGCACTCTTGGTTACTTGAGAAGCCGTTGGCTGAACTGGTGTCACAAGATATCCCAGAGGAGCTGCTAGGGGCGACAGTAGCGGAAATGAGGACCCAAGACTCTTGGGATTGGCCTGCGATTTCACCATATCTAGGGACGGAGATCCTCACAAAATTACAAGCAATCTACATCACCAATCAGCAACAGACGGAGGACCGAAGCTACTGGGGACTCACACCGTCGGGGGATTTTTCTACATCCTCTGCCCTCCGTCACATTCGGCAAGTAAGATCACCCTCTATAGTGTGTCCGGACTGGCGCCTGATCTGGAGGATCCCGTGTCAACAAAGAGTTCGGTCCTTTCTTTACATGGTTGCTCATAACGCTTTTCTGACCAATGAAAATAGGGTGCGTCGACATCTCTCTTCATGGGACTCCTGTCCTAGATGCACTGAAAAGGAAACTGCCTTGCACCTTCTCCGAGACTGTCCGAGGGTGCAGGATATTTGGCGCTCGATCCCGAAGACTAATCAGATCCAATCTTTCTTCGATACAATGGACATCAAACTGTGGGTGTTCAGTAATTTGAGAAAAAGTGGAAGATGGGCTGCTAATTTCTCAAATTTGGTGTGGCAACTGTGGAAGAGGAGAAATGAGCTGGTTTTTAGTGGAACGGGGGACCTTGGTAGCCTGGTTAAAAAGGCAACCAATGAAGCTAATATTTATTCCCAGCTGCTGGCGAGAAAGGGACCACAACACTCAGCTGGTCAGACCGCCCCTATATCGCCCCATGTATCACGCTGGATACGACCCGATGATGATGGACCAAAATCAATGTTGACGGGGTGTCGAAGGGCAATCCAAGGGAAGCCGGAGGGGGAGGCGTTGCCCGAAACTGCTCGGGGGACTTCATCCGCGGGTTCACTTTCAGATGCGGGACTTGCAAGGCGATTACGACTGAAATTTGGGCGATTCTCCATGGACTCAATCTCATCAGGAAGCTTGGACTGGAGCGGGTAATCGTCGAAACCGACTCTGTGTTAGCAGTTAATCTTATATGCAATAGAACAATTCGTGTGCACCCGGACATACATGTGATTGAGCACTGCAGAAGGCTCATAGATGATCCGAGATGGGAGATCCAACTTCACAAGCTCCACCGAGGTGCGAACAGGGTTGCTGATGTATTTGCAAAATATGCTCTTGTAGAGTCTAATTTATTTGCTGAATTTTTAGAATTGCCTGGCAATATTAGTATTAGCTTGGATGATGTACATCTAAACGAGAATCCAATCTCTATGAATAATATATAAGGGGCTTTAGCCCACCTGTTTGACTAAAAAAAAAAATTACAGATACATAACAATGTACCTATACCCTTTTTTAGGAGGGGGCTTCAGCCACCCCGAGCCCCCATAGATCCGACACTGTATTCAGCTCGTTTAGAAACGAGCCGAGCCTAAATTTGAACTCGAGCTAAAAATTGTGCTCACACTCGGCTTGTTTAGGAAATAAATGAGCTTGAGTTGAGTTTTTTTAAAGCATTAAGCTATATATTTGCTTATAACATAGTAACTTAAAGAAAAATTTTAGAAATTTTACAAAATTCGAGCTATTAGAACTTAAATCGAGCAAGTCGAACTTAAAAATATGCTCATACTCGACTTATTTAGAAAATGGAACAACTCTACTCAAGCTTTTATTGAGAGCCCGAGTCGAACTCGAGCTACTCGACTTGTATAACAGCCCAGGATATAAGGGTATTTATTCGAGTTGAAGGAGCTGAGTATTATTTGTTCATATTCAGCCAGTGGCGGATCCAGAATTTTGTTTAGTGGGGGGCTAAAAGAGACTTTACACAAGTACACAACCCATAAGAATAGAGATTACAAAAAATTTTAAGATCATTGAGATGAATAATGAAAAAATACTTAATTTTGGACACAGTTAGCTCATGCTTTGTCTTTGGATTTTGGAAACAAGCTTCGTGGGTTAATATCATTGGCTTCAACCTTCAACTTGTGTGAAATTTTCAGTGCATTTGAACGAATGTAAGTAAGCGGCAAATGTTTAGGGTAGGAAATTAAAGAAAACCATATGGTTCTGGTTAGATCTCCAATGAATTTTTCAAGATATGGATACCACAGTAAATGGTTAAAACAAACAAATAACAAAATTATACCAAATGGGTCTAATGATTTGAGTTTTTTTGTTTATGGTTTTGATTCCCCTTTGTATAATTGTTGAGTTGTTCTATCTGGAATTTTGATTGGAAATCGTAAAGAACAAAAGAAATTCACAAACCATAATTCCATATCACAAATTCACAAATTTATTTCTCAAAACCATAAACCACAATTTCAAAACACAAAGTCTCAAATTTATTTATCAAAACCACAAATTCTAATCACAATTCACAAACCCTAATCTAAATTTCCCCAAATTCATTCTTAAATCAACAAATTATAATCCACAATTCCAAAGCTCAAAGCACAAATTCACAAATTCATTTATCAAAACCACAAAATCTAATCACAAACCCTATTCTAAATTTCCCCAAAATTGATTGTCAAATCCACAAATTCTAATCTACATTAATTTTCATCTCAATCAATTGAAGTTAAAAACAATCAAATTAAAAGGGAGAGGAATAAAACTAACCGGGTAGATCGAAGGAGTGAAGAAGAAGAACAAGGACTGCTGACTGCCAACGGACGGACTGCGACTGTGCGGACGAGGGGCTGGGTGCGGTGGCCGGTGCGGCGGTGCCAGGGCGGGCCGGAGGTGTACCTGTTGGCAGCGGGCGGCTCGTCGCTTTCGCTCTATGGTACTGTCGCTATCGCTCGGTTGTGTCTGGCTAAAAAAAAGAGGGCTTGTGTTGATTCGCGACAAATAGCTGCAATTTGTGATTGAAACAACATAAATTGCAAGTTAACATTTAACCCCATTGCTGATGACATTAAGAGAATACCTTGAATACATGAAATGCTTCAACTTGTATCGGCTTGCTTGATTCCTGCACCAAAACGACGAAATGAGTTCAGTTTGCTATAATCAGCAAACTCTGTATGAATTCCGCATAAAATCACCATACCCTCAATAGGTCCATGAGGATCATCATGTTCTCCGCAGAGCTCACTAAAAGAGGGAAAACCTGTCGTTGATCCGTCAAAGTAAACTCAAACTTATAACTAGTATAGCAATAATCAAGATGTCGATCCACAGGGAAATTTGTTATTCAAATGTAATTTAAGTGCCAATTAAGGTAACCAAATGGGGGGTTTTGAAAGAGTAAAAGATTCACCTTTAATCAAAGCGGATTGAAGAAAGCAAAGTAAATAAATTTGATTCAAACAATTATGAGAAGCAGTTCTACCTGCAATTTTCCACTTTATTTGGTTTTAAACGATCCTTGTAACTTCTTCTCGTCCTATTAAGTTTCCTATAAATGCCCTTATCCCGACCTAATATAGTTACTAGTCCAACCAGTCCTAGCAACCCTTATCAATCGAACAACCCCTAAAGAAGGATTTAACCCAACTGATAGCTTTAAGTCCAGAGATTAGCCAAGGTATTTGCAGTCCCTAAAGAGGGATTTAACAACACATCCAACTTCCTACTTATTCAATTAGTTCAACCAGCCCTAAAGGAACAAGTTTGCTACTTAGGTTAAGGTTCACAACCAGAAATCTACAAAACCTTAGCAATTGAATTGATTCTAACTAGTTGCGCGGGCTAGATAGAATAAAACAATAGACAATCAAGCACAAAGAAGTTAAAGCATTCAAATATAAGAAACAAGGAACAAGAAATTAAAAACTCACAATCAATCCAAATAAAGCTTCAAATTATAGGTAGAACAGATGAATTTAGTTCCTCATGGAAGACATCGCTCAATCTCTAATTGTCTGATAGAACGTGGAATAGAATAGAAGTTATTGAAAACTAATAATAATCGGCCTTAAAAAGTCTAAGACGGCCACAACACGAAATAACAAAACTAGGGTTCCAATTAAAACGAAACGACGTAGCGCTGATGACCAATGCGGCGGCCGCAGAAAATGACGCGGCCATGACACATGCTGCTAATTAGACGTCTCTGGCTGCGGGGAATGCTGCGGCCGCGACATGTTGCGGCGGCCGCTGCATCGGTCTTTCACGGAAAATCTGTTTCGAATTTGATCTTCTTGTCAACAGGAAAGTTGTAGCTCTATGAAAGATCTTTCCAACGCATGGTCATAATAGTCAATCGGACAACTGAGGCCTCCAGAAAGTTCAAAATAAGTTCAGCATGTCTGGCGACAACTTTTGCAGACTTGTTCTTCGTTTAGGCTCGCTTCTTCTTCTCAGGACCTCGTTAGAACTTCATGTAAGCTTCTCCGATCAACTAGACAATCTCATCCAATGCGTTATCAATCCATATCTTCTCCTCGGATCCACTATTACCCGAAATAATCAATAAAAGCGTGTAAATTCTGACTCCAACAACATAGAGAACAAAATGCAAATTATACTTAAACCATGCATGATATGCATCTTAACTAAGCTAAATGCAACCTATTATGCCCCTCTAAATGCATGCTATCGCTCACATAGCGCACCATGGTACTAGTATTTGACCGATCAAGCAATACATCGCCCAAAAGCTACGAAAGCAGGCACATGACTATTAGACTCAGATGTGTTTCAGCTAATATTTATACTCTTCAAAGGCATTATGTTTTCACATTACCTTCACAGCTTGGCGTCTAGTTAGGTACTCGGATGACTGTAGCAGCATTGTGTTGTACTCCTGGAAGAACTGGTAGATGGAAAGTATAGAGAGAACATACAAAAAAGATGACATAAATTCATGACAGTGGACTTACCCAATCATTGTTGTTAAAAAGAAAATCGGTGACAGTGGACTTGTGCCTGGTCATTAGCTCCTGCGTCATCAGAAGAAAAATGAGAACTATAGCTTCAAGAAAATAAGGAAAGCCAATGTGAGACCTTAAAAGTCATAGAGGCGTCTGATGAGAAATCAAAATGAGGAAGCTGGATGTAGCGAAAGAACTTCCTCGCGTGGTGCTCAAGGACATACCTATCAAATAGGAAATTAGACAGACAGAATACAATCAAGCGAATTGGGACTAAGAACGAGTAGATAACTTACTTTGCAACAGTTTGATGACGAATGCACTCTCTCAACATACCACTACAGTGCAAGGCAATGTTCGGGTTTTCGTACCTAGGAAATGACCATCCAGTTACAAGACGAAAGACAGCGATGAACAAAGATGGAATCCAAAACCTACCCTGCCACCAAAGTATCCATGAGATCGATGTTTGCTTCCAAGTAATCAGATGCAATCAGGCGCGAATGAACATGTTGCCTTTGCAAGTTTGCAACCACTTGAGTTGCATCTTTACGAGCCTAAGCCGAATAATCTCTTCATCATCAGCATTCAGCATTATCAAATTTGACACAATCTACCTATGCTAGTTCATAAGCATACCTCCAAATTCAATTTCGGAACACATAATACTAAAAGGCCAAAAGTGTTCTCCTTGAAGATCTCTTGAGTGAGTTGAGCACATGCTTCCGGGACTGGCTCAGCCTCACTACTTCCATAAAGTATTACCTTCAGTTCCCGGATGAGCTTCCAAAGCATTGTCATCTGGAAATTGGTTAACTGAAGCGACAAATCATACACTCAATTGATCACGACAATGAAGTATATGGCATTGCTTCTTAGAATCAGCCATTTGAAACCGGTTCGAAATGTCAGCACAAGACTTGATAAAGCCATTCCTTATAAAGGAGCTAAACCTGCATCCAAACCAGTCTAATACCAAATATTTGGATTTTTTTTGCACACAAACTACATACATAACCAACAATTTTGCAACATTTTCAATTACCTACACTTGGGCCTCGTTTGATATCACATATTGATAGTGGTTAGTTGAGGGGGCGAAAAATTGAACCCTAATATTTGTCCATATATAACTAGAATAAAAACATAAATCGTACCTACTTTATTTCTCGAGTTTCAAATATTTTAATATAACATACTAATTTGAAGTTTTCGGGTTTAATTATATTATTAAGTTATAAAGTTTAACAAATGATAATTACAATAAAAGTACATCAATTTGGTAGATGACATGTGTTGGAGGGTAAAATTTCATGAATTTTATTTTCATTATTATTCATGATTTCAAATCATCACATGAATGTCAAACAAAAATGTGATGAATCTTCTTTGAATTAAGCAACAAGCACAAAGCTTAGTGTCTCAAATTTGGGCCTTAAAAAATTTCCAGGCCCACATGGGTGTGGGCCCAATACATGTGGAGAAGAACTGTACATCGGTTATACAGTTATACTGCATCCATGACAGTTAAGAGAACAAGATACATTTAAAAAAAAGAAATTAAATAAGGAAAGTGATGCACACTTGCACAGTACATGGGGAGGAGTTTCTACTTTCTAAGAGTAACTGCCCCTATCATTCCTACCTATAAAAAAGGGTACAACTGCGATACTCTGTAGTTCCCTTTCCTCCTCTGCATCCAGGCCAAACACAAAGAAAGCGCTCACCAAAAAAAAAATTCAGAGAGGGGGGCTGCTGGGTTATTCCTTCCTGGAGACCCGTCACATTCAACTGCAAAATAGAATCAGTTGTTCTCTCTTCCCTGCCTTTCCTTTTCCCCGTCCACCTACAACCATAGCAACAAACAAAAGGGTTGTGATCTTCTTCACACAAAAAGGAGAAGAGCAGCTACACAAATAGCAATTATACAGAAAAGCACAACCGCTTAAACCCTCTAAATCCAACAGAGGGTATAACTCTATCTCTATTTATTTCTTTTGATTTGCAGGTAAGCAACAGGAGATGGAGGATCAAAACCTTGATCCACAAACTCTCACCTAGGGGATGACCTCATAGTAGGATGAAGGTTTTCACTTTCTCCTAGGGGTCGCCTCATAGTAGGTTGAGAGTAGCTCGTAGTGGCTTGAGAGTTTATACTTTCGCCACTACACCCCCGATCCCGGCGTGGATCGACCTCCAAGGGGACGAAGTGCTGCCAAAATTTACCCAAAGTTCATAAGCAACGAAATGTCGAATTCTGTAGACTGTCAAATGAAAGTCGATATGGGACAACAACACAAAATCAAAACCAAGCCATTGAAAGGCACAAAATTTTGGGAACAAATGTCGTCTGCAGAAACAAGCAAGATGGCATCCCAAAGATTACAAAAAATGTTGCAAAGAACACTAAAAAGAGGGTCTCTTAATAGACAAAACATGAACCAATCTTCTAATGGAAAAACATGGATACTGGTTCCTGTAGGGCTTATATTATATGAGCATCTCCCATCCAAGTTAATAACAAAAACGAGTAGATGAATCCTCTGAGTGTTCAACTGCACACAAGTTGATACAATTTTTAAACATGGGGCAATCAAATTCCCTGTGTCAAAATCAGTTGATTCAAAATTGAACGGGAATTGAAGCCCAAAATCAAGAGGTTCAACAAAATCAATCTCAAGATTATACTGGGCAAACAAGCCTAAATCAAGAGGGCTAAATCAATTCAGAAGAAGAAAAATGATGAGCCGACATACCGATCTTGAGACACCGAGGCGGTGGCCATTCCAGAGTCGCAGCAACGTGTCTACGGATTTAGATGAGTTCTTGCCACTCTGTCCTCCTCTGGTTGCTCAAAGTCGGAGGTCTCTGTGGCGCTGTTCAAGTCACGCAGGTCCTAGCTTCCGCTGATCTTTTCCGGCTACCCAAATGCGAAGCCCTAAAATTGCAAATTGCAAGGAATGGATGAATCGAATTGGAAGTTAAACACCTAATTGATGGTGGATGTGTGATGAAATTTGAGACTTGGGGCATGAATTAAGCAAAACAAGAGGCGACATACCTAATTGAAATAGCTAGGATTGTGACTGAGCGATGAGACGCTCCTGAGGGGGTGGGCGGATCCTCACAGAGCCGATCCTGGGGAAGTCGCCGGATTCGCTGCCCTTTCTTCCGATTGTCCAAGCGGTAAATCATCTGGGTGTCGTCAACCCCGGAACGTTTTCCTGACGGGTGCTTTCTCTGTGTGAATAGCATTGAGGAGCTTGCCCTGGAAGTCCCGAAATGTGCAATTAGGGATTGGTAAAAAAAATGATAAAAGAAATTGGGCTTGGGCTCTCTCGGCAGGTCTTGAAGTTTAATTGGACTCCAAATAATTGAAGTTGGCTTGGCATCCCAAAATTAGCATGATCAATCAAATATATGTTCTATGCCTTTGGTAATCGGCCTAGTTGATATATATATATATAGGGTAGGGTTCAAGTGAGAAGAGGTGAGTCCGGTAAGAAGGAGAGAAATGATCTGATTGGTTGATTGGAAAATATGTTCTCAATTTCTTCCCCAATGCTTCACGCCTTCACCATAGCTTCCGCCTCTTTCCTCCCTCCCATCAATCGACGACGACAATGGTGCCGACCGAGGCGTTGGACAGTGGGTGTGGCGACGTGGACATGCTGCCATTGAAGGCCGCTCGACTTCTTCTCCCTCCTCCTCCTCTATCAGATCTGAACAACTCGACTTCTTCCCATCCTCCTATCTCTCTCGCGCTGACCATTGAAGGCCGAGCACCTCGCCTCCGATCTGGACTGTGGAGCGTCAAGCGGAAGACTCCGACCTTCCTCTCTCGCCGGAGAACGCTCGGAGAGAGTTCGAGGAGGCGAGGTCTGAGAAGGATCCGGAGGTCATTACTCGGTTGTTGATCGGCGGCCGGGACGTGGTTAGTCAGGCACTTGAGAATCTCGCCGAGAAGCAGAGGCATCGGATTGAGAAAGATCGAGGGCCAAGCAACTCGCGCGTACTGGTTGGAGGTTTTTTCCGGCCGGTTTCTCAGTTCTGGCTTCTCTCATCGGTGACGTTGGTGCCCCATCGACTCTTGAATGCGATCTTAGTCCTAGATCTCGTCGGATTCGTGCTGGGTTGGGTGAGGTACTGCTTCCGACGTTTCGTTGGGTTTCCGGCTCGGGTGGTGGTCCACCGGCGACGTCCTCCGTGGTGCTCCTGCTTTCTCTCTCCCTCTTGCTCGGATTTGAAGGCTCGAGGCTTGAACGATTAATGGTGGAAAGTACGATTAAAGGTAGTGAACCTTTATATTAAAGGTTAGGCTTTAATCGTTAAATCCTTCCATTAAAATAGCTTTGATTGTTTTAGGCAATCCACTTGGTTGGTAATTGACATCGTTTGATTTTTACTGTAGTTTCTTGTTTTGTTTTAAATTTAGGATTTTCATGGAATTGAATAAAAATGAGGCACTCGCTTAGTGCTAATCCAAGTTTAAAAGGGCATGTAATGTAATTGTAGTGAAGAAAGATTTTTATACAAAGTGTTTCAGGGGTTATAATACCAATTGGTTCAGGGTTTTTATACCGGGTGATTCAGGGTTTTAATACCAAGTGGTTCATGGTTTAAAACCAACTGGTAAGGGGTTTTATTCCAAGTGGCTCATGATTTTAAACTAAGTGGTTCATCAAGTTATCAAGAAGTGGTTCATGGGTATATAAGAAGTGATTCATCAAATTATCAAGAAGTGGTTCATCAAGCTATAAAGATGTTATCAAGAAGTGGTTTATCAAGCTATAAAGATGTTATCAAGAAGTGGTTCATCAAGCTATAAATATGTTATCAAGAAGTGGTTCATGGGCCTATAAGAAGTGGTTCATCATGTTATGAAGAAGTGGTTCATCGAGCTCTAAAGAAGTGGTTCATCAAGCTATAAAGAAGTGGTTCATCAAGTTATCAAGAAGTGGTTCATCAAGCTAAAAAGACGTTGTTCATCAAGCTATAAAGATGTTATCAAGAAGTGGTTCATCAAGCTATAAAGATGTTATCAAGAAGTGGTTCATGGGCCTATAAGAAGTGGTTCATCATGTTATCAAGAAGTGGTTCATCGAGCTCTAAAGAAGTGGTTCATCAAGCTATAAAGAAGTGGTTCATCAAGTTATCAAGAAGTAGTTCATCATGTTATCAAGAAGTGGTTCATCGAGCTCTAAAGAAGTGGTTCATCAAGCTATAAAGAAGTGGTTCATCAAGTTATCAAGAAGTGGTTCATCAAGCTATAAAGACTTGGTTCATGGGTCTATAAGAAGTGGTTCATCAAGCTATAAAAAATTTGTGAAGTGGTTCATTAAGTTATCAAGACATGGTTGATCAAGTTATCAAAAAGTGGTTCAAGAAGCTATAAAGAAGTGGTTCATCAAATTATCAAGAAGTGGTTCATCAAGTTGCAAAGAAGTGGTTCATGGGCCTATATGAAGTGGTTCATCAAGTTATTAAGATGTGATTCATCAAATTATCAAGAAGTGGTTCATCAAGCTATAATAAAGAATCGGTTCATGAAGCTATAAAGAAGTGGTTCGTCAAGTTATTAAGAATTGGTTAATCGGTTCATGAAGTTATAAAGAAGTGACGTGGTTGGTCAAGCTATAAGGATGTGGTTCGTCAAGTTATTATGATTGAACAAAATCCAGTGAACCAAATCTAGTGAACCACATCCAATGAACCGCATCTAGTGAACCAAATCATGTGAACCACACAAGTGAACTAATCTTAACCATTATTAATGAATCAACTATAAAGTAATTAATAAATATTTATATGATAATATTTTAATTAACATTAGAAAAAAATTCAAATAAAAAAAGTAGTTGATTTTTTTTTTTTTTTTTTTTTTTTGATAAGGAAATAATTCGAGACCGGACAGACCCGGACCTCGAGAGGCCGACAAAGTCGGCAGACGGTAAGCCGTCTAAACATACAACAAAGCAAAAATACAACAAGGAAACAGAATATAGATACCTAATACAAAAAATAACTACGCAAAAAAAACCCGGAGAACCCCAGACCCTAAGCGCACAAGCGGACACTGGAGCGAGAAGAAGGAGACCCGGCATGGAGAAGTGGATAGCGAGCGCATGGGACAGCAAAGCTGACACGATGTCTCGCCGCCGGAAAGACGGAAAGCAGTAATCCACGTAGGGCAAAGACGACTCCTGGGGAAGTGTGGATCACACGACGTTCCCTCCACCTAGATGAAGGATCTTCGGAGACCACGAACACCACCAACACGATCACTTCGATCAACCAGGGCCGCAGAACTGCTCCTCAACCGAAACTAACCACGAATCCAACAGACAGAACTCCAACCAACCCGAGAAAGTGAAGCACGACCGCAAAAGGACGAAGAGCGCAGAAAACTCCGGAAAAAATTTACGCAAGTTATAATTTGTTTTAATTATAATTTATTTACTTTAATTTATTAGGCAAAGTTTGGGCCCAAACAAACAAGGCAGAATCCACCAGGCCCGGGTCACCTTCGGGCCCAAGGCAAGCCCGAAGGCAAAGGAAAGCCAGGGCCCGAGAGGAAAAGAAGCTCCGGGCGTATAATAATATATCAATAATATTGCTATTTTCCTTTTATGTTATTAATCCTAAAATTTCACGTGAAGTCCTTGGAGGCCAAGCCTCGGTTGTACGGAGAGCGTTCATAGAACGCAATTTTTTTTTTTTTTGTTTTCCTTTGAGACTAACACATTGAAACGCCGCATAGTAGGGCGCCGCAGGCCCGCTGCCATCCCGGCGCCGAAGGGGACGCAACCAGTGGAATGCACGACGGAGCCCAAAACTCTGGTCAAGTAAATCAAAGGGGAGGGTGACGGTGAGAGGATGTTGTAAGCGGGTTCGGAGGGATGAACGAGGATCGAAAGACCCACCCCATAGAGGAGCAGATCGACGACTCAGCATACCCAATTATTGAGGATTGAAAGTTTGTTGATGAAGCTTCAAACCCGCGGGATTGGGATGAAAATGAAATTGTTGCAGAGATTGGCGGGTTCAAAGGCCCAATTGTGGGATCACTTGAGGATCTCAAGATTTTTGTAGAGATTGTCTAGGTTTTCCCCACAAAAGAGGAGGAGAAAACACGACCAACGAGCTAGCACACAGGATGTTCCACCGCTCAAGCAACCACCAGCCAGGAGGAGATTGGACGATGGAGGAAGATTAGAAAGTAATTGTGACCGGAGAAACCAGGAATTGACACAAACCGGAGGTGGATGCCGATTATGGAGAAAAACAGAGGAGCGAGGTGAAGCACCAACACCACTCCGAAAACCCCCAAATCAGAGATCGATGGAGGCTAACCCATGATAGGACGGGCGACTACAAATTGGAGACTCACGCAGTCAAATTTGGGCCCCCGGAGAGGGGTGGAATGGGGCTCCCGAAGGAGATTTAGAGATCCCGAAGGAGGTTTGATATTCCTTCAAAGAGAGAAGGTTCTTACCGGCCACGCGGAGAAAGGTCTTCAATGTCGTACGACTGTGGGCGGTGCTTGGTGTGGGTTTTGGGATGAGGGTGTTTTCTCCCTCTCTCTAGTTTCTAGAGAGAGGAGAGAGCAAAACTTGTTCCATAGTAGTTGATTTTTATGAAAAAAAGGAAAAAAGAACCTACAATTAATATTCAATAGAAAAAAATCAAAATAAAAAAAATAACCGGTTTTTATGAAACTGACTAAATGAGTAAAAGATGAATTCATTAATTAATGGCATATGAACGTGGAATACAGCCTGGTAGAAGGGTAAGTAGGTGCGCGCGCTTCTTCCGCTTCGGTAAGTTAACAGTGCAGGTTCGATTATCTACGTTAAAACGAAACTACCTTTTTTTTTATTAATATATTATAGGCGCGTGGGTAGTACGCAATGAGAGACGGAAGCGCGTCGGGTCATTGGGGTTGGACTACACGCGCATGCGAAACGGAGCGGACGGACCAATCAAATTGCTTCTTTCCTTCTTACCGGTAGCGTGCTTCTTACCTGAACCTGACCCTATATATATATATATATATATATATATATATATATATATATATATATGTTTAATTACGAAACTAACTCATAAAAATATAAGAATTATAATTTGCACAAATTAAGAATTCGAGTTTGATCAAAACCTAAATTAAACTCGTCAAATATTATTTGCCAATTAATTCTAGTGGGCCAGTTTCAAAACGGCTTCAGCAAAAACAGAGTCAAAACCCCAAATCAAGTTTCACCAAATATAAACTTGGTTTCTATTCAGAACTACGTATAGACTTGATATTCTTTTACGAGTTACGTAGGAAAATCGATATTAAAATTCAATAAATATCGGATTCAGTCATATGCCTCTAAATTCACTTCTAAATGAATATGAGGTTAAAACCAAACAAATTAAATTTGTTTTAAAAAGAACTACGGGTGATTTGATCCCGTCCAAAAGGGTACGTAGGTAGCTCGACATAAAGCTTAAGCTCGTCGGGTACAATCGTCAATCCAAAAAAATCAAAGTGGTCTTTCATTCAGAACTACGTATAGACTTGATACTCTTTTACGAGTTACGTAGGAAATTCGATATTAAAATTCAATATATATCGGATTCAGTCGTCTGCCTCTAAATTCACTTCTAAATGAATATGAGGCCAAAATCAAACAAACTAAATTGGTTCGTTACAGAACTACGCCTGATTTGATTCCGAGTTATCGGATACGTAGGACACCGGACATAAAGCTAAAACTCGCCTGGTTCAATCGTCAAACCAAAAAAATCAAATTGCTTTACCCAAAAGAACTACGTAAAGACTTGATACTCGTTTACGAGTTACGTAGGAAATTCGATATTAAAATTCAATATATATCGAATTCAGTCGCCCGACAAATCTTAAATCAAATTTGTCCTTTATAAGAACTACGGATGATTTGATCCCTTCAAAACGGGTACGTATGTAGCTTGACATAAAGCTTAAGCTCGTTGGGCACAATTGCCAATCCAAAAACTCCAACTGGTTCGTTTAGAACTACGTAAAGACTTGATGTCTCCTATCGGCTACGTAGGTAACCCGATATTAAATCCTAAAAATATATCGGGTACAATCATCGACCTCTAAATTCCCTTTAAATGATTATGAGGTCAAAATACAACAAATTCAAATTGTCAATTCTTACTCGATACAAAGCTTATGCTCGTCGAGTTCGGTCATCACTCTCAAATGATCTCATGGTCAAATCCAAATCCAAAATTAAATTAGTTCGTGCAGAACTACGTATAGACTTGATACTCTTTTATGAGTTACGTAGGAAATTCGGTATAAAATTTAACATGTACCGAATTCAGGCACCTTGCCCAAAATTTTTTTTTGTTCTGGGTAGAACTACGTAAAGACTTGACGTCGTAAAAACGGCTACGTAGGTAACCCGATATTAAATCCTAAAAATATATCGGGTACAGTCATCCGCCTCTAAATTCCCTTTAAATGAATATGAGGTCAAAATCAAACAAATTCAAATTTGTCTTTTTCAAGAACTACGTGTGATTTGATCCCTTCCAAAAGGGTACGTAGGAAACTCACAAACGAGTTCAATCACGACCCTCAAATGGACTTTTAGGTCAAAATCAGTCAAATCAAATCAAATCAAATCAAACTCCACCTAAAATCGTTTTCTATGCAAATGATAGGCGGGTTACTTGAGTTACCCTTCTGAGAAGGTGGGCTCAGGTTACTCGGGTGGATTGTCGTTTGAGCTACCATTCGTAGAAGGTGGGTTTGAACTTCATCCTCTGATGCATATAAGAAAACGAAACCAAATCCAAATCAAACCAAACACAAAATCCAAAACACTCTGAACTACGTAAGGCTTCATTCTCTCCCAAGAGATACGTAAGCAACCGGCCGCTAAAATTCGGGTGCAACCCATATCACCAAAACCATTCAAATCTTGGTATCAATACGACTTTGAATCAAGAGGATAACCAAAAGGGGTCGAACTCAAATATTAAAAATCAAATAAAATGTGTTGTACGATTATTCACGCATTTTTGTCCAACAACATGGAAAATAATTTATATCGGTTCAATCAATGTTATTAGGATCGAGATTCTAGATCGAATCGATGGGGGTGCAATAGAATCGGATCGTAGGATCGGATCGTAGGATCGTTAGATCCTACTACATGTTTAAATTTTTTGATAAACTAATTACAAAATATTGCATATCACTTATATGTAAAGTTAAATCAATGCTCAATAGCTATTAGCCACTTTATTTGTCTATCCATATATGAAAAATCCACACATGTGTATATAACAACCCAAAAAATTCGAGCAGTAAGTCATAATTCTAGATTTTTTTATATCCCTTAATAGAGAGTGAATCAAAACATTATTTTAAAAAATCAATATAATTATATCAATCAACATATTAATTCAAATTACCTAAAAAAAATATTTAAAAAATCAAATTACCAAAAAAAAATATTTAAAAAATCAACATATTAGTTCATGCTGTAGGATCTAGATTATATTCCCGATCCTACTACGATCCTACGATCCTGTACGATCCTGCTACGATTCTGTACGATCCTGCTGCGATCCTGCTGCATCCGACTCTGTATGTGCGATCCAGATCGATTAGGCCACTTTGGATCGTAGAATCGTAAGATCCCACGATCCGGATCTAGATTTTAACAACCATGGGTTCAGTCTTGAAAAGTTTACTCATGTGTCCGATTTGAGCTTATAACTTTGTTCTCATCTATCGGATTTGAGCTTATAATATATCAAATCGAAACTATCGACGAAAGGAATATATATAGTAAACTTTTTTTTTATTAGGAGTGACTGTCACCCCTGTCCCCAAAGAGGATCCGCCTCTGGATATCGATGTCGGATGATATGTTGATAACAAGTATATTAGATGGGCCTTTGATATATAGATTAAGCATCCCTAAATAAAAGCCAAGACTGTAACCTATTTCATAAGATCCAATTTCAAGATGAAAAATCATCTTGCTTGGTTTAAAAGTCAGGATAACTGTTAACTAACCAGTCCAGTGTATGAAAAACGAGAGGGGAAATTAAGGTGCAAATTCATCATCTCCATCAACAAGGAATACAAAAACATGATCAACACAGAGTAAACCAATCAATTACTATCGAAATCGGATTCATAGAGTCAGTCATCATCTCCATCAACAAGGGATTCAAAAAACATGATGAACACAGAGTCAATCATCATCTCAGCAACCAAACCAATCAATTAGTATCGAATTCGGATTCACAATCCAGATTACACTTCTTTAGTTCAACGATGCGCGATCGAAATCAACTCTCCCTTCCTGGAAAAAAAGCCCTAAAACCTAAAGAGTAGATCAATAGATTCAAGAAACTAATCAATTACCTACTTTTCCGTATCCGTACTTCTGCCGAAGTCGTTCTCTGATGAAATCGTTGCGCTTTTTGATCCTAGCCTATTGAGGTGCCACATGCTTGTAGGATAGATGGATTTCGACGGCGAACAGAGCGGCACCGCCCAGGAAACAGGCGACGCTGGCCGCGAGCTTCTTCGGCGTCGATGGGTAGCAAAACACCATGGCCGATCCTGTGAACTGACGGGGGTGCAACCACAAACCCTATTTAAAAAGCCTCTTTCAATCGTCATCTTCTTCCTCTCGTAGAGCTAATGTCAATTTCACAGTTTATCAGTTCAGTTTACACCCATTTTGCACAAAACAACCCTTTATTTTGAAAATTGCATTTTACCGCCATTTGTTTTATGCATTGGTTACAATTCACCATCCCACATCACACACCACGCCCTACCGTTATTAAGACATTAAGGAAAAAAAATGATGAAATGCCAAAACACTTCTCATATTAACACATCATTACAAGGATAATCAGGTTGTTATTCGAGCCGAACGAGTCAAGTATTGCTTGTTCATATTGAGCTCGTTTTTAAACGAGCCGAGCCTAAATTTGGACACGAGCTTAAAAATGCGCTCATACTCGGCTCGTTTAGAAAATGAATGAGCTCGAGTTGAGTTATTTTAAGGCATTAAATTGTCTTATTTGTTCATAACATAATAACTTAAAGGAAAATCTTGGAAATCTTACAAAATTCGAGCTATCAGAACTTTAATTGAGCGAGTCAAACTTATAAATATGCTAATACTCGGCTTGCTTAGAAAATGAATGAGTTCGAACCAAGATTTTATTGAGTTTAGCCCAAGCCGAGCTCGAGCTACTTGACTCGTATAACAACCCAGGATAAAGGGTATTTGAATCCAATTTTCAAAATATGGGGCAGTTTTGTAAAAAATGGCATAAACAAAGAGAGATTTTGTGCAGCTTACTCCTTAAATTTCATAACTCAATATTTAACATAATTACAACTAGGCACTTATTCATTATGTATAAATTGTTTAATTACATGATCTCTGAATCTTTCTCAATGAAATTCAACAAGCAATATTTTAGTTATACAGTTCCAGATTACTTGCAGAGTTGCAGCTACTGATTAGAGGGTTCAAGTGAAGCTATCTCCCTCACCACCCGAGCTTTATCCGCCTCAAATTGCTCATCCTCTGCAAAAAAAAATTGCATTTCCCACTCAGATAAGGAAAAAAAATCAAATCTCTCAGTTGCTAGTTATGGTAGGAGTTTCAGTTTTACCCTTGTCCAACTAGAAGTTGGCGAAAAAGTGCAGCAACTTGCTGCAATTGGTTACCAGTATGGTTACGATCTTCGGAGGCTTGTGTTGATTCGCGATGAATAGCTGCAATTTGTGATTCAAACAACATAAATTGCAGGTAAATGTATCATTGCTGATGAGTGATGACATTAAGAGACTACCTTGAACACATGAAATGCTACAACTTGTATTGGCTTGCTTGATTCCTGCACCAAAACGACGAAATGAGTTCAGTTTGCTGTAATAAGCAAACTCTGTATGAATTCCACGTAAAGTCATCATACCCTCAATAGGTCCACGAGGATCATCATGTTCTCCTCAAAGCTCACATAGCGCATCATGGTACTAGTGTTGGACCGATCATGCAAAACATCGCCCAAAGGCTACGAAAGCATGCACATGACTATTAGACTCAGATGTGTTTCAGCTATGATTTATACTCTTCAAAGGCATTATGTTTTCACATTACCTTAACAACTTGGCGTCTAGTTAGGTACTCGGATGACTGTAGCAGCATTGTGTTGTACTTCTGGAAGAACTGGTAGATGGAAAGTATAGAGAGAACATACGAAAAAGACGACATAAATTCCTGACAGTGGACTTACCTTGTCATAGTTGTTAGAAAGAAAATCGGCGACAGTGGACTTGTGCCTGGTCATTAGCTCCTGCGTCATCAGAAGCAAAATGAGAACTATAGCTTCAAGACAATAAGGCAAGCCACTGAGAGACCTTAAAAGTTGCCGATGAGAGATCAAAATACGGAAGTTGGATGTAGCGAAAGAACTTCCCCGCGTGGTGTTCAAGGAAATACCTATCAGATAGGAAATTGGACAAACAGAATACAATCAAGCGAATTCGGACTAAGAACGAGTAGATAACTTACTTTGCCACAGTCTGATGACGAATGCACTCTCTCAACATACCACCATAGTGCAAGGCAATGTTCGGGTTTTCGTACCTAGGAAATGACCATCCAGTTACAAGATGAAAGACAGCGATGAACAAAGATGGAATCCAAAACCTACCCTGCCACCAAAGTATCCATGAGATCGATGTTTGCTTCCAAATAATCACATGCAATCAAGCACGAATGAACCTGTTGCCTTTGCAAGTTTGCAACCACTTGAGTTGCATCTTTACGAGCCTAAGCCGAATAATCTCTTCATCATCAGCATTCAACATTATCAAATTTGACACAATCTACCTATGCTAGTTCATAAGCATATCTCCAAATTCAATGTCGGAACACATAATACTAAAAGGCCAAAAGTGTTCTCCTTGAAGATCTCCTGAGTGAGTTGAGCACAGGCTTCCGGGACTGGCTCAGCCTCACTACTTCCATAAAGTATTACCTTCAGTTCCCGGATGAACTTGCAAAGCATTGTCATCTAGAAATTGGCTAACCGAAGCGACAAATCATACACTCAATTGATCACAACAATGAAGTATATGTCATTGTTCTTAGAATCAACCATTTGAAACCAGTTTAAAATGTCAGCACAAGACTTGATAAAGCCATTCCTTATAAAGGAGCTAAACCTGCATCCAAACCAGTCTAAGACCAAAATTTTGGATTTTTTTCACACAAACTACATACATAACCAACAATTTTGCAACATTTCCAATCACTTAGGCCTCGTTTGATATCAAATATTGATAGTGGTTAGTTGAGGGGGCGGAAAATTGAACCCTAATTTTTGTCCATGCATAACTAGAATAAATACATAAATCGTACCTACTTTATTTCTTGGTTTTCAAATATTTTAATTTAACATACTAATTTGAAGTTTTTGGGTTTAATTATATTATTAAGTTATAAAGTTTAACAAATGATAATTATAATAGAAGTACATCAATTTGGTAAATGACATGGAAAATAATTTATATCGGTTAAGTCTTGAAATGTTTAATCATGTGTAAGATTTGAGCTTATAATATACTGTCGGCGCACCTTTGAGCCCGGAGTCGACTCTGATACCATCTGTAAGATCAGGGGTCTTAAGAGGCGTCAGCGCATGCCAACAAGCCCTCTCAAGTCCGTTGTCCACACTTGGATCCTCAAAAGGAAGAGCTCTTGTGACATAGGTAGGGCTTGAATCACTTATAAATCACTCCGTACATCCTTATGATATCCGATTTGGGAGGGGATTGTTACAATCACCCCAACTTAAAGAATTGACGACCTCATCAGGCCCAAGGGACTACCCTCCGGGAGGAGCGTACCCGATCATACTGTCAATGCACCTCCAAGTCTGGAGTCGGCTCTAATACCATATGTAAGACCCGGGGTCTTAAGAGGTGTTAGCCCATGCCACCAAACCCTCTTAGGTCCGTTGTCCTCACTTTGGTGCCTGAAAAGGAAGAGCTCTTGTGACATAGGTAGGTCTTGAATTACTTATAAATCACTCCGTACATCCTTATGATATCCGATGCAAATTCATCATCTCCATCAATAAGGAATACAAAAACATGACCAACACGGAGTAAATTAACCAATCAATTAGTATCGAAATCGGATTCATAGAGTCATTCATTATCTCCATCATCAACAAGGGATTCAAAAAACATGATCAACACATAGTCAACCATCATCTCAGCAACCAAACCAATCAATTAGTATCGAATTCGGATTCACAATCCAGATTACACTTCTTCAGCTCAACGATGTGCGATCGAAATCAACTCTCCCTCCCTGGAAAACAAGCCCTAAAGCCTAAAGAGTCGATCAATAGATTCAACAAACCAATCAATTACCTCCTTTTCCGTATCCATACTTCTACCAAAGTCGTTCTCTGATGAAATCGTTGCGCTTTTTAATCCTAGCCTGTTGAGGTGCCACGTGCTTATAGGAGAGATGGATTCCGACGGCGAATAGGGCGGCGCCGTCCAGGAAACAGGCGACGCTGACCACGAGCTTCTTCGGCGTCGATGGGTGGCAAAACACCATGGCTAATCCTGTGAACTGAAGGGCGTGCAACCACAAACCATAACTAACAAGCCTCTTTCAATCGTCGTCTTCTTCCTCTCGTTGCCAAGAGCTAATGTTAATTTCACAATTTATAAGTTCAGTTTACACCCATTTTGTGTAAGACCCGCGATCTTAAGAGGCGCCAGCCCATGCCACTTAGCCCTCTCAGGTCCGTTGTCCTCACTTGGAGCCTGAAAAGGAAGAGATCTTGTGACATAGATAGGTCTTTAATCACTTATAAATCACTCCGTAGATCCTTATGATATTCGATGTGGGATGGGGATGTTACAATCTCTCCCACTTAAAGCACTAACGACCCCGTCAGACCCAAGAGACTGCCATCCGGAAGGAGCGTACCCGAGCATACTGTCGGCGCACCTCCGAGCCCGTAGTCAGCTCTAATACCATCTGTAAGACCCGGGGTCTTAAGAGGCATCAGCCTATGCCACAAAGCCCTCTCATGTCCGTTGTCCTCACTTGGAGCCTAAAAAGGAAGAGCTCTTGTGACATAGGTAGGGTTTGAATCACTTATAAATCACTCCGTACATCCTTATTATATCCGATGTGGGACGGAGGTGTTACATTTTGCACAAAACAACTCTTTATTTTGGAAATTGTATTTTCCCGCCCTTTGTTTTATGCATTGGTTACAATTCACCACCCTAGAGCCTACACCACACCCTACCCTTATTAAAGTATTAAGGAAAAAAATGATAAAATGTCAAAACACTTCTCATATGAACACGTCATTACATGGATAATCAGGTTGTTATTCGAGTCAAACGAATCAAGTATTGCTTGTTCATACTAAATTTGGACTCGAGCTTAAAAATGTGCTAATACTACTCAGCTCGTTTAGAAAATGAATGAGCTTGAGTTGAGTTATTTTAAAGCATTAAGTTGTCTTATTTGTTCATAACATAATAACTTTAAGGAAAATCTTGGATATTTTATAAAATTCGAGCTATTAGAACTTTAATTGAGCGAGTCAAACTTATAAGTATGCTCATACTCGGCTTGTTTAGAAAATGAAAAAGTTCGAGCCAAGCTTTTATTGAGTTCAGCCCAAGCCAAGCTCGAGCTACTTGACTCATATAACAACCCAGGATAAAGGGTATTTAAATCCAATTTTCAAAACATGGGGCAGTTTTGTAAAAAAAATGGCATAAACAAAGAGAGATTTTGTGCAGCTTACTCCTTAAATTTCATAACTCAATATTTAGCATAATTACAACTAGGCACTTATTCATTATGTATAAATTGTTTAATTACATGATCTCTGAATCTTTCTCAATGAAATTCCACGAGCAATATTTTAGTTATACAGTTTCAGATTACTTGCAGAGTTGCAACTACTGATCAGAGGGTTCAAGTAAAGCTATTTCCCTCACCACTTGAGCTTTATCCGCCTCAAATTGTTCATCATCTGCCCAAAAAAATTGCAATTCACACTCAAATAAGGAATAAAAATAATCAAATCTTTCAGTTGCTAGTTATGGTAGGAGTTTCAATTTTACCCTTGTCCAACGAGCAGTTGGCGAAAAAGTGCAGCAGCTTGCTGCAATTGGTTACCAATATGGTTACGATCTTCGGAGGCTTGTTTTGATTAACGGCGAATAGCTGCAATTTGTTATTCAAACAACATAAATTGCAGGGAAATGTATCATTGTTGATGACATTAAGAGACTACCTTGAATACATGAAATGCTTCAACTTGTATTGGCTTGCTTGATTCCTGCACCAAAACGACGAAATGAGTTCAGTTTGCTGTAATGAGCAAACTATGTATGAAACATCATACCCTCAATAGGTCCATGAGGATCATCATGTTCTCCGCAAAGCTCACATAGTGCACCATAGTAATAGTGTTGGACCGATCAAGCAATACATCGCCCAAAAGCTACAAAAGTAGGCACGGGACTATTAGACTTAGATGTGTTTCAGCTATGATTTATACACTTCAAAGACATTATGTTTTCACATTACCTTCACAGCTTGGCGTCTAGTTAGGTACTCTGATGACTGTAGCAGCATTGTGTTGTACTCCTATAAGAACTAGGGATGGCAATGGGTCGGGTGGTAGGTGGATGGACCCCCATTTCACCCGACCCACCATGGGTGACCCATTTTCCCACCCATCACCCCACCCATATCAACTTCACCCATATCCACTTCGCCCATATCCATCGGGTGATCGGGTGAAATGGGTGAGATATGGGTGAAATGTGGGTGATTTTCCCTAAATGCATGTAATTGAATTCCAATCAATTTGGTACACAAAACAATGTATAAAATATGATTATCTTACACATTTAAGTCTTAAATAAGTCTTAAACACATACATAAGTCTTAAACACATACAATAAGTCTTAAACACATACAATAAGTCTTAAACAACACATGCCACAAGTCTTAAACACATATCATAAGTCTAAAACATAAGGAAAATAAGTAGTCCGACTTGAATCTGAATCGCCTTGGATGAACTGACATAGACCACTATAGGTAAGCTTATTCTTCCTCCAAGCAAAATGCATCCCACCCGAACCACCACCCATATATATATTTTATATAAAAATATATATATTTTTATATAAAATATTTTTATATAAAATATATATATTTTTATATAAAATATATATATTTTATATAAAAATATATATATTTTTATTCGGATCGGGTCGGGTGGTGGGTGGTGGGTCGGGTGGTGGATCGGGTGCGGGTGGAGAAAAACTTCACCCCACCCGACCCACCACCCATATCCACTTCACCCACATCCACTTTCCACCCGCTTTTTTTCGGGTTTTCACCCACTTTTTCGGGTCGGGTGATTCGGGTGCGGGTCGGGTGCGGGTGAAATTGCCATCCCTAATAAGAACTGGTAGATGGAAAGTATAGAGAGAACATACGAAAAAGACGACATAAATTCATGACAGTGGACTTACCCAGTCATAGTTGTTAGAAAGAAAATCGGTGACAGTGGACTTGTGCCTGGTCATTAGCTCCTGCATCATGGAAGCAAAATGAGAACTATAGCTTCAATACAATAAGGCAAGCCAGTGTGAAACCTTAAAAGTTGTCGAGGCATCTGATGAGAGATCAAAATACGGAAGCTGGATGTAGCGAAAGAACTTCCTCGCGTGTTGCTCAAGGACATACCTATCAGATAGGAAATTAGACAGACATAATACAGTCAAGCGAATTGGGACTAAGAACGAGTAGATAACTTACTTTGCGAAAGCCTGATGACCACTACAAAAAATAAAGAAATTTGCCACGCTACTTACCTTCGGCATGGACTTAACGTAGCAATTGGTACATTTTGCTACCGATGATAGCTTCGGCAAAGGCTGTCGTGGCTATTGGGTCGCATTTGCCACCCCTGCTAGCAATGACAGTGGTTCCCGTTGCTAGTTTTTCCATAGAGCGGTGATATTGGCAACGCCAATAGAGTTCTCGTAGCTAACACGTATAATTTTTTTATTTAAAAAGAAAGAAAACAAAAAGAAAACCCTAATCCGTGTATAGTCGTATGCCTCCTCGCTAGCTATCACTTTCAGATCTAGAAACCCTTCCTCGCTCTTCGCCTCTTCTGTTTGTCCATCTCTCTGAAACTCTGACCCTTAGATCCATCCATGGCCGCCCTTCTTCTCCTCTTTCCTCCCCTTCTTGCATTTGCCATAAGCCTGGCACCGACAGGAGCTTCGATTCGATCCCCGTCAACCGGTGTTCGGCGTGAAGACGAAATCGATGGTCGGCCCTCTCGTCCTCTTGGATTGTCGCCGAATCTGAAGCCAAGCACTGCTCCTCGCCGCTAGATCTTGAACTCCCTCCGTTCTTGTCCCCACTCATCTGGTTCTCTATCCGACCACACTTAAAGCTGAATCGGAGCTTCTCCGCCCTGATTCAGAGGAGTTGGGGCTCCTTGTCGCTTGCCCATCCTAGTATTATCGACTTTGTCTTCTGTGGCCGCCCAGATCTCCGTCCACCTTGTTGAACCGAAACCAAAGAAGAAGAAGCAGATTCGGCCTCTTCCCCCTCGTCTCCCAAAAGTCGTCCTCCGAGCATGGATGAATGTGACCTCTTATAGTTGGCTGAGGATGTCTCTTTTGGCTGAGGAGTAAAGGGTTAAGGCCAAGCAAGACAAGCTTGCTAAGAAGAGAACTTCATCTTCTTTTTCCAAGGTATTCCCCTCTATTCATTTCCTATTCCCTGTTTTGATAAGTTGTTAGCATTTGAAATTTTCCTAGATAAAGCTTATTATTTTATATTTATTATCTGTGAATTGCAAGATTTTACATACATCAACAATTTGTTAAATGTTGATTTGAGTGCAAACCCTTCTGTTGTAACTTATAAGAATTAAGTGATTAGGAATATCTCTTTGGAAGAGGTGGCTTTGTGAAATTAATTCCAGGGAGAGTGGGCTTAGTACTTCCTCTAGAAATTAATTGCAGGGAGAGTGGGCTTAGTACTTCCTCTAGATGTTTATACAAGCTATGTTACAACTGAGGTTTCTAAACTCATATTGAAAAATAAACAGAGAAGACATAAAATTAAGATAACTTTAGCTCACTCATTCTTTGACTGCTTAGTGTTTTATTATGCTTTCAAATTTGCACTATGCTTTGTTATGTCATTTGAGTTTATAGAATTCTGGGAATGGAGATTAACTTGACTTTGAATGTTTTAGCAGACTTACGATAAGTGGTTACTTGGAGCACAAAATAAGTAGGTTTATGTCTTCATTTTACATCGTCTATCTTTCTAATGTGATTACTAAGTATTTATGTGAAATTTCAGTAAACTATGATTTAAAGAGCTGCTTGAGTTTTAGTTCAATTATCCCTGTAGAAATTTTTTGTTCGCTTGAGTGTAGTATGGATCTAGATGTAAGCGCATAGCTTAAAAGGTAGTGTGGCTACCACTGATGTTTAGATTAGTTCATGATCCTTATTCAAGTTACAAAATGGCATGGTAGTGCGGCTTTCTAATTTAGACCCATCTTTCAGAAATTTATATCGAATTACCTATTTAGATATAATTATCTATATCTTTTGAGATTAGTCTATGAATGCCAGTCATAAATCATTAGTGGGTCTCTTCATCTCATCTCTATTCTTATTTTGTTTCTTTCATTGCTCATATACTGCAAGTTGGCAGGCTAAATTATTTCTTTTATTGTCCATAATCATTGCAGTAGAAAAGATTTATATACAATTGTACTTTATCTTGCAACTTTGTTTGTCATCACCTAATTACTCTGTAGTTTTTACACGGAGTATTCAATAAATTCCATAATTTTGGCTAACTTTTTACGACGTATTCAAAAGAAGTAACTTTAAACCTTTTAATTGATTGCATGATGTATCTTTGTTAATTTAGAATGAGCAGAATAGGATTTTAACAAGTATAGGAAAATTCTTATTTAGGTGCTATGTGGTTTCTCATAAATCATAATCTCCTTTTGGTGCCACGAGATTTGAGAAATATTTAGTTTTGAATGATATGAAGTTGGTTTCATTTAAGTGACAAATTATGTTGCCATGAGTTTTACAGGAAACAAGGGTGATGGATTCACGGATTGTCCATTAACATTTTCTAGAAGGTAATGATATCTGATCAATTATCTTTGGCCATATTTGCTTGGACACAAGGACTAGAACATCGATAGCTTTCTGTTTGTTGGTCTATGATGTGATTTTTTTTTAAACATGAAAAAGTACTGAGTTCCCATTCCTCTCACGCTCTCCCCTTGAAAAAGCAATGATAGAAAATAACAAGGAAAAGAAAAGAAGATGCATACAACATATTAAGTTATTCATATTATGCATATGTTTATGACATTTGGCTTTTATGAAACCACATGATATGGTTTTCGACTATATGCAGAAATTTGGTAGTTCAATAGTTAATTTGAATTAATGCTTTCAATAGACAACTTATGGTTATGCACCTTGTGTTTTTTTGTATGAATACAGTTGGTATTTAATTAGGTTATATCACATAGAGCATTGTGTGCTGTTTTCATCATGTTCTTTGATGTCTTCCTCTTAATACACCATACAGGGAAAAGCTTGATTCCTGTTCTTGTTGTTGTTTGGGCTGTGACTCAGGTAAATAAAATTAAGCTTTTTCATATCTGCTCTTTTGTCCTTTTTATGTTCCTTCATTTTGATTTTGTTTTTTTTCCCATTTGTTTGTAGGGTATTCTGACTAGGGGTGGGGTTAAACTTGTTTATAGTGGTATAATATTTTTTTCTTTATTTGTTGTTTTGATCCAGCATTTATCAATCCTACTGGTTTGGTAGTTTGATTCATGAAATAAATTGAGAGTTGTTTTCTTGGGGCCAATCCTGCATGTTTGTGGGGCTAAATACTACATTTTAATGGGCTGTGGGGGGGGGGGGGGGAGTTTTATGTGTTTTAAATTGCACTTTGAAGGTCTGTTCTAAGGGCTGTATGCTAACTCAATTTTTCATCCTTGAGAGCTGATTACTTGAAGCTTTTATTTCAGTTTTTAGGCATCTTAGTTGTTTGCTGGCTGCTTTTGGATGAAGCTCTAGGTGTGCTAGTTGCTACATGGTTGGAAAACGAAGGTAGGAGCAACACTATCACATTCTAGCAAAAAGGATACTACAAAGGCATGATATGAATCTCTAGAGAACATGCTTATGGTTCATTAGTGTGATGGTTTTTTTTTAATTGGGTATTTGTCGTGTATTGATGTGCTAAGAATTCTGTGTGCTTATACATTCCTTTACAAAGTTATGAAAGTTGTTTACATTCACGAAGTTGCTAAAAGTAATAATCTTTCTTTTAAATGCATTAGTTTATCCCAATAAACCATGATCATGATTTGTGAAACACTCGGATTCTCTAACCTTTATTCAAAAGTAACTTTTTAATTCTATCTTGTAAATGCATCAGGGGTATTGCTGGATTTGGTCTGAAAATGGAGAAAGCAATTAGCGGGCAGAAGGTTATTCATCATCATCTCCACCCTCCTTCCTCTTCCCACCAGATACTAAGCAACCCTCTCTCTCAGTGAGTTCTTCCTTTTTCTTTGGTCTCATATTTTGGTCAATATTTTTGCCAATTTTTCTCTTATGTTGCAAATTGCAGTGTTCAACTTGGGATTGAAGTGGTGTGTATGGATAATGAATTTCTGTTAATATAGTTTTGGGCATTTTTTGGTTAAAATGTAGTTTTGGACATTTTATTGTATATGTAAATTTTGTATTTTTGACATTTTATTTTATATATATATATATATATATATATAAATTTTGTATAATTAATGAAATTTTATTATATATGTTAAATTATGTGTATTCTTTTATTCTTTTAATAAATATTGGACTTTTTAGCCCGGGTCTGAAGAATCCGGGCTAAAAAGCAAGATTTTTTTTTATTTTCCACCCACTCTTTAGCTATGGCACCTTGTTGTGGCAAATGTGGTGTTTCTTTCATTAGGGGTTGCTTACCGTAGCTTGGTCGTGGCTAATTTTTTTTGCTACAACTATTTGCCGAAGCTATAAAATTTTGCCACCCCACAATTCGCCACCCCCCATTTGCCATAGCTTAGCCGAAGCTAAATGCCTTTTGCCACCCTTTGAAGGCGTTTTGCCATGGCTTTTTGCTGAAGCAAAATTTCATTTTTTTTTGTAGTGGACGAATGCACACTCTCAACATACCACCATAGTGCAAGGCAATGTTCGGGTTTTCGTACCTAGGAAATGACCATCGAGTTATAAGACGAAAGACAGCGGTGGACAAAGATGGAATCCAAAACCTACCTTGTCACCAAAGTATCCATGAGATCGATGTTGGCTTCCAAGTAATCACAGACAATCGGACGCGAATGAACCTGCTGCCTTTGCAGGTTTGCAACCACTTGAGTTGCATCTTTACGAGCCTAAGCCGAATAATCTCTTCATCATCAACATTCAGCATTATCAAATTTGACACAATCTACCTTTGCTAGTTCATAAGCATACCTCCAAATTCAATTTCGGAACACATAATACTAAAAGGCGACAAGTGTTCTCCTTGAATATCTCCTGAGTGAGTTGAGCACAGGCTTTCGGGACTGGCTCTGCCTCACTACTTCCATAAAGTATAACCTTCAGTTCCTGGATGAGCTTGCAAAGCATTGTCATCTGGATATACACAATTTGGTTAACCGAAGCGACAAATCATACACTCAATTGCAGATCAAAATACAGATTTCATACTGAATTGATCACAACAATGAAGTATATATGGCATTGCTTCTTAGAATCGACCATTCAAAACCGGTCCGAAATGTCAGCACAAGACTTGACAAAGCCATTCCTTATAAAGGAGCTAAACCTGCATCCAAACATGTCTAATACTAAATATTTGGAATTTTTCACACAAACTTACATAAGTACATGGGTGAATTGAAGAGGCAACGAGGAAGAAGATGAATATTACTACCTCCGTCTCAATATACTTTTCGTTTTACTTTTTTGACACGTTTTTTAAGAAGCCAAAACCCTATAAAATATTAATTTTTTAATAATTTTTTTTATCATAATTTTATAGACAATTGTATTTTGTCTGAAATTATTTTGTTAAATTAATAAAAACATTGATATTTTATATAGTTTTTACCGTTCTTAAAAAACATGTCAAAAGTAAAATGACAAGTATTTTGAGACGGATGGAGTATTTTACATTTCCCCCTAAATTGGTGTTAATTACATTTTGAGCCTAAAATCTATTTTCCGATTGCAACGTCATCAATATTGTCGGAATTTTGGCCGGAAAGATATCCGCATCAAAATTGGTTTATTAGTTGATAGTTTGTATCAAGCATATTAGTTTTTAAAGCTCGTATTATTTTTGGTTCAAGGACGATAGTTGGTATTATTTTTAATCATTTTTCCTATAAAATATAATATTTATAAGCCAATGAATAACAAAACTCTCATAATAAAGGATAAAATATAATTTAGCTTGGGGAACACTTAAAACTAACACTCAAACTAAAATGTAGTATTGTAAGCACATACACACCAAACAGCACTCAAGTCCTTTTCTTGCATTTTATTATTGGTCAATTTAGCTGGTGCCCGGCCTTCTCCTTCAAGTCACAGACACCCATTGGTTCATAATTGCACACAACAACCTCCGAAAAACCCAATTCAAAAAATTAATAATGCTGACTGTGCTTATTAGCAGTGGCGGACCCAGAAACTTTTGAGGGGGGGTTCACCAGGGTGTGTGCGACGGTGGGTTGCTGGGTGGGTCGAGGGCTAAGACACGTTGAGAGTACACTACTGTTTAGCCGATCTGCTATCTAAACGGTGACTATGGCTGTGTATGGCTGCCAAATTCAACCAGTTAAAATTATTAACTTTGTAGTTTTAACCGGTTAATATAGTTTAAGCTGTGTATGGCCACCAAGATGAGTCAAAAACCAGTTAAAAACAATGGTTTAAAAAAAAGCCGAATTTTGGAGCTTTTTTTTCAATAATTACTATTTTATCCCTTCTCTTTTATCTTATTTGGTTTGAAAGTACCACAATACCCTTAATGAAAAACAAATAAACTCCACTTTTTACAAATAAACTGTTTTTCACCCCATACGGAGTTTATATTTTTTCATAAATTTTTAACTACTTTTACCAACAGTTTATAAATTTTACCCTGTTTATAATTTTAGTCAGTTTATTAACTCCGTCCCATACGAACCCTATGTGATTGCATGTCCATTGCATTGGAATGGGTTATTTCTTACGACTTTCAAAACTGTGATGAGTTAAAGTAGGGGTGGGTGTGGGACGGGACGGGACGGGATTGGGGTAATCCCGCGTCCCGTCCCGCGTATTTTTTTACGGGACGGGATTGAAATATTTTTTTTTGAATCCCACAGGGTCTTATCCCATCGCGGGACGGGACGGGATCGGGACGGGACGGGACTTGTCCCTCATAAAAAAAAATCTAAAATAATGCAATAAAAAAAGCTTTTATATTTGATAGAAATCACATTTACTGTATTAAACATGTAATATATACTACTTATATATATGTGTGCTACCGAGTGTATATATACACTATACCCATTGTACCAGTATTATATGTAAGATAGCTACTGAGTATTGACTAAATAGGATATATACATAATTTTATTATAAATACAACATATATTTTTTATTTTTTATATTAAATATAAATATTTTTATATATGCAGGACGGGACGGGATTTGCGGGACGAGAACTTTTCGTCCTGCATCCCGTCCCTCGTATTTTTTGCGGGACGGGATCGGGACGGGATTGAATATTTTTTTTCGAAATCCCACCGGGATCGGGACGGGATACGGGATGGGACGGGATTTGCGAGATTTGTGCCCACCCCTAACTTAAAGTACTATGCATGCTTTTCCAAACCGTAGCAGGTGACATTTTTACAGTTTTGAAAATTATTATGGAGTTTTAGATAGACCCAGCATTCGAATTATCTGATAATCGAAATCGAACAAAATCCAAATAAATTGACCCGATTCCTCTGAAATCTATAAGACCCAAACTTGCTATGACTTTAAACTCAAAGTTTAAGATACATTTTAATAAAATTTAAAAACAAATGTTAAAATAACAAAGTCCCGAAATAATCAAAACCGAAAATAACTGCAGGAAACAACTGATAGACCGTTTATGTAGTAGTGTCAGTTGTTTACCCGAAAGACTCGTAACTCGAATGCCCTAACCTGAACCATCCAATTGCCACCAATGCCTCATATTAAAAAATAAATAAATAAATATATATATATATATATATATATATATCGGACCTAATACGTCGTATACCACACAATCACATATATTATTCTAGACTAATAGAAAAAGGTTTGTTGATGCGTACGATAAAATTTGAAGTATGAACTCCACCAAAAAAGGTAAAGCTAGTTTGTGGGGTCTTTCTCCCTATGAATTAAAAGTTAAAACACCTACTACTTCTCAAATCGATCGAGCAAGGAGAAATCTTTAGAGACCGATCGATCGAGATCGAATCATATCATTATATATCAAGGGTAGATCGATCGAGGATGAGCACAGCGAGGTTCATCAAGTGTGTAACGGTTGGAGACGGCGCTGTGGGGAAGTCCTGCTTGCTCATTTCCTACACCACCAACACTTTTCCAAATGTATCATCTCCTCTCCATGCCAATTAATTCATCATTTACCCTAATTGAATTCATACCCTAGCCTCTTCTTTTCTTTTTTTTTTAATCTTTAATTTCAACAAGTGTTTAATTTGTTGTTTGTTAATTATAAATCTCAGGATTATGTTCCAACGGTGTTTGATAACTTGAGTGCAAATGTTGTGGTTGATGGACGTACTGTGAATCTTGGTCTATGGGACACTGCAGGTCAGGAGGACTACAACAGGCTGAGGCCTCTCAGGCTCAGCTATAGAGGTGCCGATGTGTTCTTGCTCGCCTTTTCCCTCATCAGCAAGCCCACTGCCCAGTTATGAAAACATCTCTAAGAAGGTAATTTAATTATCCCATTTTAACCTGAATTTCCTTGACCAATCAACTCGCACTCGCTTAAGGTGTTGTAATCATGTTTTATGTTCTTGCAGTGGCTTCCAGAGTTGAGGCATTATGCACCAAATGTTCCATTAGTCCTTATTGGGAATAAACTTGGTCAGCTCCATTAATTATATAATAAATAATTTTTTGTGGAATTAATTAGTTAAATCATATTTTGTTTAAGGATTTCGGTCATATGGTATTCAACTGAAATTTTGATTGATAGATTTGAGGGAGGACAAGCAGTTCTTGAGCGATCATCCTGGAGCAACTCCCATCTCAACTGCTCAGGCAAATCCTCTCTCAGTTTCTCTGTTGTTGATAAAATCATTGAAACTTGAATTAACTGCTTTCAATGTTTAATCAATCACTGTAATCACTGCTTAGATATGCTAAACATTGCACTTCAAATTATTTTGAAGAATTATATGTTTCATCAATATTTTTCAGTGATGAGTTTGAAATCTAATTCGAACCAAGGATTCTTGTGATTTCTTAATATCTACGAAGTTAGACCAGCCATATTTTGGGAAAAATGTACACATTTACACGTCAATATATAAAAATACTCATAACTTTTTGATACAGTTCAATGGGTAAATGTAAGTATTTTACAAATTCTTCAAATCAAGCTAATTTAAAAGAAAAAAGAAAAGAAAATTATAAGAACCTAACCAATATTTTTTTTTTTTAGTGAAAAAGTAATTCACATACTCAAATACCTATATTTAAGACCAGAAATCACACATTAATAAAACCCAAAATTGTTTAGGAAACTCAAAATTATTTATAAAATACACATTTGTAAAGATGGTGTTATGAATAAATGGCTTAATTGTTGTGTGCAGGGGGAGGAACTGAAGAAGTTGATTGGTGCAGTGCAGCTGCTTACATAGAGTGCAGCTCCAAGACACAGCAGGTTAAATGAAGTTTTTTTAAGTTGAAATTTTAAATTTTTATTTAGTTGACTGATTTTTATTTATATATTTTTTTTGGGTAAGATATAATTAAATAATTTAACTAATAGATGTTGCCGAACCTTATATAAGTTATATTTTCAGAATGTGAAGACGGTGTTTGATGCAGCTATCAAAGTGGTGTTGAAACCAGCAAAGAAGAAAAAGAAAGCCAAGACAACCTTATTGTGAGATCATGAGATTGATTGTAATGTCCTCCTTGAGGGTTTCCATTCATTGATATAACATATATATAGGTTACAAGGTATTGGGCCTTAACGGGCTTTCAGCCCACTATACAATAGGAGACCTATGTAATCTATCAAACCCCCGCAGTCGAAACGGGAGGGGTCCGTACAGTGAGACTGGAACGAAAATCAATGAATAACTGTCTAGGTAAACCCTTGGTGAATATATCAGCGTACTGATAAGAGGACGGGACATGTAGAACGCGGACATGTCCAATGGCAACCTTGTCCCTGACGAAGTGGAGATCAAGCTCAATGTGCTTCGTGCGTTGATGTTGGACTGGGTTGCTAGCCAGGTAGACGGCGGAGACGTTGTCAGTGTAGACCAGAGTGGCCTTCTGTAAGGGGCATCGTAGCTCAAGCAGGAGATTGCGGAGCCAAGAGCACTCAGAGACAACGTTGGCAACACCCCTGTATTCGGCTTCAGCGCTGGAGCGAGACACGACGGACTGACGTTTGGCTGACCAAGACACAAGAGTGTCATTGAGGAAGACACAGTAACCAGACGTGGAGCGACGTGTGTCTGGACAACCACCCCAATCCGCATCAGTGTATGCCACAAGATCAAGCTTAGAGGAAGGAGTGATGGTGGTGCCGAGCTCGAGGGTGCCGCTGATGTACCGAATGATCCGCTTCAAAGCCTGAAAATGGGGTTCCCTAGGGGCATGCATGAACAAGCAGATCTGCTGGACGGCGTAACTGATATCAGGCCTGGTGAAAGTGAGATACTGAAGAGCACCAGCGAGGCTCCTGTACAGTGTTGGATCATCAACCAAAGGACCCGAATGAGCACTGAGCTTGTTGGATGTATCGACTGGGGTTGCGACGGGATTGCAGTTGACCATCTTAGCACGAGCAACAATCTCAGCAGCATACTTACTCTGTGAGAGAAACAGACCAGACGCATGCCGCTGAACGGCAACTCCCAAGAAGTAAGACAGCGGACCCAGATCAGACATGGCGAATTCGGCACTCAATCTCGAGATGATGGACTTTCGAAGAGCATCAGAAGAGGCGGTGAGAATGATGTCGTCGACATAGAGCAGCAGGAAAGCCAAGTCCGAGCCTCTGCGATAGATAAACAGAGACGTATCCGATCGGCTGCCAGTGAAACCCAAGCGGAGCAGATGAGAGGCAAACCGCTGGAACCATGCCCGTGGAGCCTGTTTCAGACCATACAGAGAGCGCTTGAGGAGATAGCATGTGGTGGCCAAGGCGTAAGGCCAATAAGGGAGGGGAATGGATGCGTGGAAGAGAAGAGTGCGCATCATATTGGTGATGGTGCGGATGATTCGTTCGGCTTTGCCATTTTGTTGCGAGGTGTAGGGGCAGGATAAGCGATAGGAGATCCCATTGGTATTAAAGAAAGTGTGGAAATCTTTATTGTCAAATTCACGGCCATTGTCGCATTGGAAACACTTGACAGGGGTGTGAAACTGTGTTTTAATGTAAGCATGGAATTTGGCAAAGATAGGGAACACTTGAGATTTAAAGTGCAAAGGGAAAACCCATAAGAAGTGTGTAAAATCATCCAGAAACAAAAGGTAATACTTATGACCCTCCTTGCTAGGCACAGGAGATGTCCAAATATCACTATGAATAATATCAAAAGGTGCGAAAGTAGTGTTTAAAGAACGCTGAAACGGAAGTCTGGCATGCTTGCCTAACTGACAAGACGAACATAAACCAGAGCGGTGCTCTTTATTACAAATGACAAGACTCTTAGAACGAAGTAAATCTAAAACTGCAGGACTGGGATGACCAAGACGAGCATGCCAAAGACTGGATGATGATGCCGAGAGGGCGACTGGACTTGACGGGCTGGATGGTGAGGGCGACGACACAGGATAGAGCTCCCCAGTGCTATTACATCTCAGGCGAGTAACCCCCGTAGTAAGATCCTTCACAGAGAAACCAAACGGATCAAACTCAAGAGAAACATCATTGTCAGTGGTAAACCGACGGACAGAGATAAGGTTTTTGACAAGTTTGGGGGCAATAAGGACATTGTTTAGGTGCAAAGGGTTGGTAGGGGTTGGTAGTGTGATGTGGCCAATGCCCGAAGTAGCAAGGCGACCACCGTTGCCAACGATAATAGAATGAGCAGGACCCTTAAAAGAATGAGATGAGAGAGTACCTGAGGAGTTCGTCATATGAGAGGTAGCGCCAGTGTCCATGTACCAAGAGCCGTCAGGAGGTGTCAGCTGCATGGAAGAGAAGGCGTTGTGCACATCAGTCGGGTATGCCTGATCGGATGATGGACGGGGAGCAGGACCCAACAAGCCCTGCTGGCGGTTGAGATATGGGGCAGGTCCACGAAACGACGCACCGGGGTAGCCATAGGGCATCCAAGGAGGGTAGCCAGGGTTGGGGTACCAAGAGGGGTGGCGGTTATCATGTTGCTGCGGGCGCCAGGTGCTGCGGCCGCTGCGGCCTCTGCCGCGGCCGCCGCCTTTAGGTCCTTGCTGATCGTTGGTGCGGCCTGGCTGGAGGGCGAGTTGCTCGATGATGTCGCTGGATGAGACCAACGCCGTCTTGTCTTTGGCGGCGTCGGTTGTCTGACGTTGAAGGCGAGTCTCCTCCAGGATCAGTTGAGACCGGGTCTTCTCGAATGTAGGGAGAGGCTCTGTCTGCTGAATATGAGTAGCAGCAGCGTTGTATTCGGAAGGGAGACCAGAGAGAACCTGAAGAACCAGACGGGTGGCACTGGGTTTGGAGTCGACAGCGTCGAGCTGATCAGCCAGGGTCTTGATGTGCTGACAGTAGGCAGATATCGACGGAAAAGAGGAAAGCTTGCAACCTGAGAATCCGTGCTCGAGATAGACAGCACGGGTGGACTTGTTGTCTTGAAAGAGATCCTGAAGTTTCTTCCAAGCTTGCAAGGCGTTGTCTTTGGGGTCAAGGATAGTGGTCAATAGATCTTTTGAGATGGTGTTAAAGATCCATTGAAGAACAATGGTGTCAAGTTGAGCGAAGAGATCGTCGTCTTCGCTTGCAGGACGGTTAGCGGAGGAGTCGATGTGGTGGAGGACTTTATGAGCCTTAACATGGGTCGTGAAAAGGTGCGACCACATGGTGTAGGTACTGGACTCATGATCAAGAATGATTGGGATGCAATTTTTGATGTTGGAGATGGTTAGGGCGGAATGGTAGGGTGGCTTAATAGGGTCGGTAGGTTGTGGGTTAGCCATTGGGACGACAAGGGAAGGCTAAGGGCGGTGTGCGGAAGTGCTAGCGAGCGAGAGAGAGAAGGAGGGGGTCGACGGTGGGAGTGACGCGGCCGCGGGGGGGAATGGCGTGGGCGCGCTAGGGGGTGGCGCGGGCGCGCTAGGGGTTGGCGGACGGTGGGAGAGAAGGAGGTGGGGGGGCCGACGGTGGGAGGGCGGCGGCGAGGAGAGAGAGAAGGAGGTGGCGGCTAGGGTTAGAGAAAAAGAATTTAGGGTCTTTGGATCTTAGGCTGTGATACCATGTGAGATCATGAGATTGATTGTAATGTCCTCCTTGAGGGTTTCCATTCATTGATATAACATATATATAGGTTACAAGGTATTGGGCCTTAACGGGCTTTCAGCCCACTATACAATAGGAGACCTATGTAATCTATCACTTATGTATTCCTGTGAATATCTTTTGTTCTTAACAAAATTATTGCTCTGTACTTGCCATGATGTTTTTACTTATTGAAAACTCCTCCAGTTTTTTTATTATTGATATTTGTTATTTTGTGAAGAGAAAATTGGTGGTAGATTGAAAAAAAAAACTAATTTTAATCAACCGTTCACCAAAACTTCCAAATAGAGTGGACGGAGGACCAATGGACCATCAATTCAAACTAAATATGGAAAGGAAAAGACATGTAATAGAGTGGATTGTGAATTTTTCTTCAAAGTCCTTGAAAAGTTGGGATTCTATCCAAAATTTGCAAACTGGATTGAACAATGTGTTGACAGTTTCATTCTCGGTCCTAGTCAACGAAGGCCCAGGCGAACCATTAAACCAAAACGAGGTATCTCGCTCTTATTGTTGATAATAGGTGCAGAAATACTAGCAAGAAAATTACAAAAAGTAAGCAATGAGACGGAAAATACGATTGGATTCCACTTACAAAAGTTTCATTTCTTTTCTTTGTGAATGACATAATAATCTTTGCTAAAGCAAACCAAGAACCTGCCCAAATGGTCAAGACTCAAGAACATATATCATTGACAAATATTGTGCAAAATCAAAACAACTTGTTAACTTCCATAAAATCAGTTTTATAAAATCGAAAGTTTCAAATGAACAGATCGAAACAATTGTTACAAATCTGACTAATATTGAAAACCGGAATGCACTAGACAAATATCTCGAATACCCGATCATAAATGGAAGAGTAAATAAAACAATCTTCAACGAAATCCCAACCCAAACCCTAACCCGGAGGGAAGACGGGTTGGCGGGTTGGTGTGACCCGACGGGCTGACCCGCGGGGTTGTGCAAGTAGCCAATTTTGGCCGAATTCCCAACTCGATCCGCACGAGTTTGGGTGTTTTTATATATAAAAAAAACAGATTTGGGGGAAAATTATTGTTTAGCTTGTATAATTGTTGTAAAGTCATAAAATAATTATGCTAAAACTTTTAAAATTGGGTTGAAAAAAAAGGGATGAAAGGCTTGAACCGGTTTTCCAGTTGCCTACTTATCCTACCGAGGAAAAGGAATCAAAGCCCACATAGTTATTTTACCTTTGTTATAAACCTCGCTTATCCACCCATCAGATTGGCCATCAAGTGAGCCCGGTGGCCCCAGTCCCATGCTCGTCCATTGAAGTTCCAACCGATGTAGCCTCTAACTCGAATCCATCGTTTGTCTCCGACTCGGTGGACAAAATGTTCTTCTGAATTCGCATATTCGCCTTCTTTGAATCAACGAGACAATCTTGGGCTTCGAGGTTCTCAGTGAGCAGCGTTGATCTCTTCTCGGCTAGAATTTGACCACCTCGGCTAAATAATTGCTCCACTGCGGCGGTTGGACAGTGAACTTCAAGTACTGTATAAAGATTTGTTTTGTGTTTCAAATACTATATGAGATATTTTAAAGAAAACATTAGTGTTTTGTGTTTCATACTTTCATATATAAAATTAAGTTCATGTTGTTTTGGGTGCTGGATATATATAATTGAGCTCCAGTGATTTCGAGTTTTGAGTATATTGAGTGATTTCATGCTGATTTCGAGTTGGTCCTTTTGGATATAACCGAATTCAGGTTAACAAAATCGAATCAATTTCAGCTTCAAGCTTAAATAAGATCATTCCAATTTCGAATGCAAACTTTGTTTTTTTTCTTCTTCATTAATTCGGATGTCGAACAAGTTTGATATTGGATCAATCGGATCAATTTTCTCAAGCTGGGTATTGCTAGTTCTACAGCATGGAATCGTCTCAGCAAACCTACAAAACAACATTCATCACCTGCCGAGACCCTTAATAACCTTATTGATGAAACAAGTACTGAAAGGGAAGATTTTTTTTGGGGGGTAGACGTACTGAAAGAGAAGATTGATACACGTCAAGCTGATCTATGATAGTTGGGGCGGCAAGAGCGTCAACGTCACAAGTTTTAATTACACAGGACAAAAGTACAGGCATCAACTACTGTGTAACAAGGTGCGGCCTATTCCACCCTGATCGACTGAATACAAAATAAAAGGGAAAAAAGACATTCCGCCTACAATCACTACTTTTGTTTTGCAGCAGAAAAATGTGGCTCAATTACCATGGAAATCGAACGGCATAACACACCAATTGAGCCTCTTTTTCTGATCCAAGTAATGAGTTCTTCGAAACGCTTCAAATGAATGATAGAAGGGTTTTGCTGTCAATCCTGTATTTTCGTCTTCCATGGTTTGGAGTTTCATTGTGGGTATCCAGATGCCTCCCAATTCCAGAGAGTTAGGAACTCAGTTGCACCGATGCACGCTCCATCCCTGGAAGAGATTCTGCCTGCTGGACCTCATTCTGTATTTTTATGGAGAAAGGTAAGAATTAATTACAATAACAGAGACTGACTGAATATGCAATCACAATATCATCGTACCAGAGAATGGCTGAAAATAAATATGCTTTTAATTGAATGGAACCTGTATCCTGGTTTTAATAAAACTAGCGAGTTATTAAAAACGAAACATCAGTATTCATCTACAAAGATGTCAAGAACAGATACAGTTGCTTTCAATCGTATGGGGACAGGTAACAAGAATGTGAAACATTGACTGCAAATAAAACTTGTCCTGAAGTCACATAAATCTACAGCGGCTTCTTAGTCAAGAAAGCACATAACTTCTCAAAGATGGGCAAATGTGAAGAAAAAGGGCGAGTTATAAACAATATAGTCCCCTAAAGCTAGCTTGGTGTGGAAATTCAAGGCTTTTAACATTATTCTTGAATTTATTAGGATGAATTCTCATCCTTTATAAAAGCTGTCTCGGAATATAATATGTGGTGTCATGGGAAATCAACATGATTTTGACACAAACTGGACCAATGGAAGTTGTGAAACACAATCATTGCTCATTATTTTAGGCAGGTAAAAAGACAAGGTAAACAAGCTTGCAAACCAAAGCCGCTGGGCCTAACAAATTGGAATTATAGCTACCTTTGAAAAATACTAAATTGCAAGTGCACAGAATGGGAAACATAATCATCAATAGAGGTTGTAGCAACCAACTGGAGAGGAACACATTAAATTAAGCAAAAAACTACTGTATCAGCAACATTGAGGAGAGTTCCAAAGACAACCCTTAACATTAACATCATCTGAGAGCACCTTTTCCTCCAAAAGCAAATATTTGCCTACACTGTGTCTACCTCTAGACATGATGAATATCAGATAAAAACTATGCCCTAGCGTGAGTGAGAAAAGCTTCCGAAATCAAACTATGTTTGACCTCCCAACATAACTAGCTAGTGCAACTCAAAAAATACAAGTAGCATAAATTTAATTGCAAGGAAAAATACTGATGAACTAATTATATTAAGAAATTCATTAATCTAGGAAACTAATGATCCTAAATTATGCAGGATCCCTAAAACAGGAAGATCATAATTAAATTATTAAATTGCGGGGTTCAGAGACATAAAATATCACTCCCTCTGCCCGAAAATAAGTGTCATTTTTGCCTCATTTTGCTTTATCAAATTATTTGTCATTTTAATAATTCCTATGAAAAAAGTTAATAATTGTTTCTACAAATCAAATTTAAAAAGCAATTGTAAGCAAAAAAGGAAAAAATTTACTTTATACACACTTTCCTCTCTCCATTACGCATTAGTTGCCCTAAATACCCTTGCAAATTTCTAAAATGATACTCCCTCCGATCCAAAATATAAGTCGTTTAACTTTTCAACACGTATTTTAAGAAGTTAAAAACTATATAAAATATCAACTTTTTTTTAATTATTTTTTTACAACTTAATCTTTGTTGGTAATAAGTATTAAATTGTAAAAAAATAATAATAAAAAAGTGAATATATCATATAGTTTTTAGCTCCTTAAAATACGTGTTAAAAAGTCAAACGACTTATATTTTGGATCGGATGTAGTATTTAATATGAGATGGAAGGAATATTAAAGTGTGGAGTTCACAGTGGATAAAGTACTCGGCCAACCTCACTAGACATATAATACAACTTCATATCTGCAAATGTACTCAGCAGCTAAATACAACATCAAATCCAAATAACAAAGCCTTGACTAAAACAGCAAAGTTTCTGCCCACATCTAGCACCTCTGCATCAGATAAAGGTATAATATAAATCTCTTCCTTTCCATGATAGGCATCAAAAGAAAGCTTCACTCTTTCATCCCTTGATACATTACAAGACATTTCCAAGTTCATCTTGGTTTAGAAAAATGCATTGGTGGCGTTGAATTGAGTTTAATATATGAGTCTCTGATACCAGAGGTTTTTTTTGGCTGGAAGTCCTTATTCAATCCAAGACGTCATGTGTACAAATATCACCGAATCAGAACAAATAAGAATCTTACCATCAATCGCACAGAGAGCCAAATGAACTCAGAAAAGCTTTCTCAAGTGCGGTGATCATTGTAATAGCCACACAAAGGTTTTAAATAACTCCCCCTTAACAAGTCGACATCCAGCACCACAGAGGGGGAACAGTTTCAAATAGCCACATAATGGATGTCAACCCTTGTAATTACATAAAAACCCATTGACCTTCCACGAAAGAGGGCAAAGAACAAAGCAGGTAACCTTGTAAATCTTCCTCCCACTCTAAGGTCTGTGACAGGGACGGGACATCAGAAGTTACCATGTATGGTTTAAATGGAAACCAAGGAAATGAGGATAGATAAAGTAACCCAAAATTGCAGTTCAAAAGAACCATTATCATAGCTAGCAACCAAGGATGAGATTCTGAAAGAGCTACAACAGAAAAGACGCAAGAACCTTCTTGAGCAGCTGCGGCCCATGTGCAGAATGCAGCAACCCAGAATAAGGTGAGAATTGGGAAGGGTCAACAATTAGGGAATGAAAAAAGACCATGCAATGTGTATCAATACAAAGGGGCAGTGAGATAGAACCGTAGAAGTACACACAAGTTATGTTTTGAGGGTTTAACCCTTCATATTTGGCCAGCTTGTGGGCAAAAGGCAGGGGACCCATAATTGTAAATACCAACCTTTATGATTGGTTATAATACTGTGCAGTTTGCAGCCGAAACTGTGGATGTTGAGAGTTAGTGGATGTGTTCTAATAATTTTTACATTCATACTTTTTCAGTTGTTGTGAGGTTTTAAATCAACTATTTCCCACCTGAGATCTTAATTTTGTTTCCTTGCAATATGGATCTAGTTATGCTATTTTTAGGTCAATTTATGAAAGGATGATATAAGACCTGCTACCAAACTGAGATCAATATATCACCATCTACCTGTAAGTATAAACCCAGGAACTTAACATGACAACAAATGTGACATCATTACATTATTTAGATGCTATGAATTTGGTGTATATAGTAAACTTGTGGATCTCAATAACTGATGAAGAAACTTTGCAACTTAATCACAAAGAAACATCCATCCAAATGAGAGATGCATGGCGAAACCCGAAAACAATCAAACTTTCACATTGAAACAAACAAAAAGGGTCATCTAGAGAGCTGGGAAACAAGAGAGCAATGGAAAGTCTTTGTCACTTAAAAAAACACATAAAAACTGTTATCGCAAGAAGGCCTTCAAAAGTCTTCATACAGCTAGAATCTTATCAAACAAAATTTGGTATTTGTTAGTATTCATCAAATTTGAACAGGTGGCATTCTGTTATAGCAGTTAGAATTAGAAATAATGAAGAAGATCCAAAGTTGGGGTTTGTGAGGGGGAGGGGGTTGGGGGATAGGAGGGGGGACATATTGAAGGACAGGGATTTGAAGCCCCTTATTACCTTCTTAGGCAAAGCAAAGCACATTGACAGTTTCTAGAACAAAATCACCATACCGTTTACAAGCCTTTGAAGGGATTAAACAATAGAAAGAGAAATATGTTTAGGCTTTGTTTGGCAAGAAGTTGATAAATCTTAATACTGTAGTTGATAAGGTGCTTATATTGAAGGCTGTTTCACCATACTAGCTTATCTGTTAAACAGACAACTGATGCATATTTTGATAAATTAAATGATAGTTTTCCACTAGGAATTGAAAGGGAATTATATGAATTGATGTGAGTTGTTGAAGCTCATAGACTTTACCTTGTCAATCTTTATTTTTTCACTTATGGCTTAAAAATAAAAAATCACAAGCACAGGTTCACATAAATCCAAAACAAGGATCATGAAAGGAAAATTCTGCAAGAAAATGAAAACAAAAAACCCAACGGAAATTCATTCAACTTGAATCTAAAATCGAAAGAAAAACAACTGAGGAACCAACAGATATATAAGAAATTGAATACACGATACCTAACCACTGGAATTGGGCCGGTTTCCACCAGATCTCGGCCGATTCACAGCGCCATATTCGAACCTCCTCCCATATCCACCACCTGATTTCGGCCTCCGATCCTCTCCATTTCGGCTCGGAGATGATGAATCTGACCCCATCCCTCCGGCAGAGCCCGGTCGGAAACCACCAACATCTCTTCCCGCCGGAGATCGATCCTCCTTCGCCACGAATCCCGGCCGAAGATGCGGGGGAACAAACTTATCGCTCTTGAGCGTCGGCGCCGCCGCAAGAATCGGTTCCTTCTTCCCGGTCTCCAAAACGGATCCGGTATTCCCCAGCGGACGGAGGGAGATCGAGTCGCGCACGGGTTGGGGCTGCGGCTGGGGTTGGGATTGGGCCTTTAAAGTTGCGATCGAGGGGAGAGAGGGGGAAGGCGAGGAGTGAAAGGAGGGCTGGGGGTTGGGGGAAGGACGGGAGAGGACAAGCATGCCATGAGAGCGGGAGGCGGCGGAGAGATAGCCGGATTTGTTGGCGGAGGGGATGGAGGAGGAAAAGGGGCTGTGCTTGGCGGAGGCGGTGGAGGAGGAGAGCTTCTTGTCGTAGAGGTCGTTGAAGTTGATGGAGGTGTATTTGTTGGTCTTTGCCATCCACAACGAGAAAGGAGAAATTACAGAAATGGAATCAGTAAAAGGGTTTCGATTGAGGAATTGGGAGAGGAGAGATCGTTGCAGGTGGAATCGGGATAAGTGTTTCAACAGAGACGAACAAGGGGGACGATGAAGAGCGAGAAAGGCGGTGGAGATATTGCACCATCAACCAAAACGCGGCGTTTCGGTTCCGATGTCCTGCTTCTCCTATCTTTTTCTTTACTTTTTTGGAAACAAATTTTATTGGCCAAACTACCAAATTGGTATTTAAAACTGGCACCTTTGGACATATAGGTATTTTAAAAAACTCCGGTGCCAAATTGGTATTTAAAAAGTCACCGATGGACATATAAGTATTTTTTTTGGCCGGAAGTTTTTTATGTTGATAAATTCATTAAAAAAATTCTCATTAATATATCTATAAATGTTATATAAAAAAGATAAAATTAAATCCATACTTTTTTTTAATTAGTTTTCACATATTGGTATTTGAATCACTTGGAAGTTAGATACTTACATATTAGTATTTTTAAAAACCTAAGTTTTTCACAAATAAAATTCAACAAGCTGTTAATTATCATCATTAAACCATGTATATTAAAAACCTAGTTCCAACCAATAAAAATACATGGGATTAATTATGGTAATTAACTTACTAATTTTTATGTTTGAAAAATATGTTTTAAAAAATAATAATATATGAGAATCTAACTTCCAACCAATAAAGATACCAATATATTAGAGCTGATAAAAAAAGACTACATTTTTATCATTTTATATATTTTTAGATACATTAATGAGTTCTTTAAAAAAAAGACTTTATTTTTATCATTTTATATATTGTAAGATACATTGATGAGTTTTTAAAAATTAATTATCAACCAAGCTAGTTAAATTTTTTTTAATTACCAACAAAAATAATTCAAGCTTACTAAATTGCGTTCTCTAAAAATTTAGAACGAAAACCGAACTTCCGGTAAAAAAGTATACCTATATGTCCGCTGGTGGTTTTTTAAATACCTATATGTCCGTCGGTGACTTTTTAAATACCAATTTGGCACCAGAGTTATTTTAAATACCCATTTGTCCAAGACTGCCAGTTTTAAATACCAATTTGGTAGTTTGGCCAAATTTTATTACTCCGTAGGAGTTTGCCGATATATTGCTAATTTTTACTGGGTATACCATTAATTTTGCGGGTACCCACTCCACCCTCTTTACCCGCATTAATTTTGCGGGTGAAAACCCGCAAAAAAGTGGGTGATGGGTGGAGCGGGTGTGGGTGAAGCGGGTGATGGATGGATTATGGGTGAAGATTTTTCACCCATAACCCGCCTCGCACACCCGCCCCGCAAACCCGCATAAAATCCTTAAAATTACATATATAATGTGTGTGATTTTACTATTTTACCTTATTCAAGTTTAACTTCTACAAACTCTAATCCTTGATTAATGCTTTGCCCACCAAATTTCAATCAGAATGGATATGGTCTCGGCTTGCTCTTCCACGCTATAGCAAGGGATATACGGGATTAGCATATGATTAGTATAGAGATATATACCCTTCCACTCTCAAATTTCAATGAGCTCGTCATTTTAGTGCTTTGCCGACCAAAAATATAAATACATAAACCCACCCATTTATAATTTTGAATTAGAATTTGACTACTAGCTATTTATGTTGATTTGATTTTTTTTCTTTTGTTTCACCCATTGGGTACCCGCTCCACCCGCATCACCCGCGCGGGTCGGATGCGGGTGAAAAAGTTTGCGGTTGAAGTTTTTTACCCGCGGGGCGGGTGATGGAGTGGCTTCATCCACCCATAACCCGCCCCATTTCCACCCCTAATCAGTGCTAAATGGAATACGCAACATGTTTCATAATAAGTCCAATTTGAAAGTAAATGGGACTCAAGTCCCCAACATTGGATTGGTTTGAAAAATTCAAGAATATGAATATTGCTGAAAGTTAAATAGAATATATGTGTTCGTTAAAACATACGTAGTATAAAAAAACAAAGGAATTGAAGTTCTCATGAATTTAACTTCCTGATAAATACAGGAATTTAAATTACCAAGGAGGTATATGGTAAGATAACTTTCACCATTTTCTTACTAATAAAAATCTCTTATTTATCTCACTATATCAAATCCACCATTATTTAATTTTTCAACCAAACACGTTTCCTACGATCCCAGAAAGTGTAATTCATGGGTAGTAGACTTCACAGGAATTAAATTCCCGAAAAGTAGACTTCCTACATTTATCCAAACGAGCACCAAGTTCGCATCCTATTGTGGAAATCTTAATACTAAGTAAATAGGAATACAAGGTAAATAAACTCAGTGTAAATAATTATATAGAGATAATTCAATTAACATAACACATAATGTCATGAAATAGCAATATTAATAATAAAAATTAGCAAATATAATATATATATATATATATAATGTTTGGATAAATACAATATATAGGTAAATCACAAATAAATAAATAAAAAGAGGTCAATCGCGAAGCCATAAGGATGATATTTCTTCTGAAGGGCACATTCCACCCAATGACACTCGAGTATGAGTGCTGGTAGCACTCTGGATAAATGGGCAAGAGGAGGGAATTCTAACGTAGTCATAATTGTGAAAATGGGAGATATAGTAGTGAACATATTTCCATGGACAAGAGTGTGAAACGTGTAATGTATGATGGAACTCCCATCGCCGAATGAGTTATGTTGTTTATGAAGAATATGGCCAAGGTTGTAGTTTGTGGTGGCATATTGGATTAGCGTGCAACTAGGGGAAGAAAAAGCATCGAATAGTACGATAGTACCACCAGTTGAATCTGATATCTAGTGGCAAAGACGAAACCCATAATAGGAAATTCTATCAAGTATCTTCATTCAAGTGGAATGCCTAAGAAAGTTGCAGTTGAAGATATATTCTTCCAATCGTTGTTCGTGCTAATAAACATCTCGATGGTCCATCATCTCTTATGCAAAGGCGAGCCGGACATCCCTCCGGTGATCTTTTGGCATACACATGAACTCAATAAATGCAGGTAATTAACAGTGACCGTCTGCACCGATGTTTTTCACCCTAGCGATGAATATCACCATGCATGAACGGGTCTAGATCATCATTTTTCCAAGAAAATTGTGCGAGTAGAGCAAATACGATAGGAGATCCCACCAGATCGGCCACACTAGAAACTGCGTCATCTTCGTGTGCACCTTCTGCGGATATGTTCGGAAGCCGACACCTCCCATGCCCACCACTGCACACTCGACCTCACGGCCACGATTGCTCCAATCCCTGATTATATACCTAAGGGGACCGTTTGGTATTGATATACGTATATCAGATATCGGTAACGCCCATACTTAGGCGTGGTCACGGGTTACGGGTCAACCCGTGACCCGGCGGGTCAAGGTTGACAGGTAGGCGGGTGGGTCCAGGTTCAACAATATTGACACCCATCTTTGGGAAAAAATCGGGTAGCTAACACTTGATCACGTGTGACTTAGATGGAACGACTCTTTTACAAATGAAAACTTATACTAATGTACAAAAGTATTTTGTACAACTCGATACAAGAGTCTCACTCACCAACACACACCACTCATTGAGGGACTCACTCACAATTCACCGACCAACTCACATACTACACCGACTCACACACTCGTAAAACACTCACTCACTTAGTCACTTGTTAGGAGGACTACTCACAACTCCACACTACGCACTCCCTCCTATTTATTCTAGCTAATTAGCTCCTAAATGCCTAAATTCCACCAAATTCGGGAGTGTTCCAGCTAGATCTAGGAAGCTTTTGCCTTCAATTTTAATATCATTTTGGGCCATATATAACCCACCCACAAATTCAGCCCAATATCTACCCAATGTGAAGATTTCAAATCCACTCAATTCATCACCCTTTAAATGGGAAGGACTTCATAATACGAGTAATATATATATATATATATGCGTCTTGTGTTACTTATTTTATTATCCATTTATTTGGAAATGAACAATCGTTTGTTTTCTTGTTCATCAGGCTTAGCTCGAGTTCAAGAATAAAGTAATTTTGATTCGACACTAAATAAACTCATAATCCTTAGAGTAGCATGTACATTACATATTGCGTCGATAGTTTCAATGGATCGGAGTTGATTTTTATTAATTCCATGCACTCGAGATCGATCGAATTGAAGAGCAACACCAACACTAGTGACCAGTGCAATGGCTATTATTCAGGATTAATGACCGTACATTTAGTAATGTGAAGCGATGCAGTCAGTAGGAGTAGGAGTTAGCATCGATCCAGTCAAAAGCAACTGGACCCAAAAACTCATCAGGAATTCCAAAGGAACTGACCAGCCCAAGTGCATGTGGCCTCACTTCCCTGCACAGCCTGCTCACCTCTCCTCTCACAGATGCAGCATTGTCCGGTGACAGGTACCCGTACCGAAGGAAGGAGGCGTCTTCATCCATGATGGTCACCGCGTACAGCGATCTCAGCAAGCCTATCACCTCCTGTACGTGTAGATGTATCAGTTAAGCTTAACTAGATCAGTTCTCGTAGAGTTGTGAGTAAACTCTATTGGTACTGTGTTAAATTTACCTTCAGACTCTTGAGTTGATCAGCAGAAGCATTTGCTTCAGCCTCAATGAAGGCTCGCAAAATCGCTTTGTCAGCAAAAGCTCTACCCAGGTCTTCGGCAAGCTGATAACTCTGTTCAATAACAATTGATACAAGCTAAAAATTACAGACTGTGTCGAGTAGATCAATTTTCGACAGAGGAGAAGGAATAAGGAGTCTCTTACGAGTGTCAAGGCGTACTGTCTACTTTGCCCTTGCTTTTGATGCACTGAAACTTGTTCCGCAAAACGCCTCAGTAAATCTCGCTCCCTTAAGGAGAAAGCATCAGTCTGGCCCAAGCAAGTTACTCATCTGTCAGTGTCACTACATTGTTTGACATGAATGATATATGACTGCTGAATTCAGAAAGGATATTAGTGGTACTTGGAATTGGCTGCTTCTCAAGTTAGAGCTTGTCAGCTGAGTCGGGATGACAGGGCAGTCTCCATTCATATGCTCCAGCCACAGCCCCTTCATTGGCCTCTTTTGCTTTTGTGCAGCTGTGAATTCCGACAGGAGCGCCTTGCTCACTTGTTGCATCAGAATATTATTGTCGCCTTCAAATGTTAACTGCACATCATACTCGCTTTTCATGTGACCAATGCGGTTTTCAGTCTTCACACCTTGTCCTCCACAGGCTTCGCGACATTCCTTTATCCATACAGTACAGCTTAATTCAGTTTCAAAACGAGAATATACAATTTCCATTGAAAATGTCGATAACCTGAAGAGTACGCATATTGTGCCAGGTGAGTGCAGCCTTGAGTGCACTTGAAACAACATGAACGGTTTTGTTCGTTTCAGGAGCCCTCTTCACGTATATGGACTTCAAATAGTTTGCTGCGAAGCTCATGGCATAGCTGAATGCAAATATATATACATTCAGAATACATCAGATCACCAACAAGTTTGGTTCAATCTAAGATCAAACACTGATCGATGAAATGCCTTACGTCTTTGCAAGTAAAGGTAAGAGGCGGCGCTGATGACTGGGATAGTCAAGCAGCAGAACTTCTGGTTGATTAGGTGCAAGACTGAATGCTCGCCTTGATAGCGAGTACCTTATAGCAATGGCCAAACCAACCTAACCAGAATAGCTGTTTTCTCTTTAGATACATGAATGATTTTACAATATGACTAAACTATCATTGGTTACCTTACCTTAGCCATGTAAACTGCAGTAGCTGCTATATTTACGCGACCTAATGTTAAGGGGGCGAGAAATGCTACAAACCTCTACAGAAAAAACAACAAAATCAGTGTCAAATAAATTATCAGCATACCAGATTACAGTGCTACAACATGACTTAACGAGCGATTATGCCAAAAGAGCACCTGATCTGGATCTTTTATGTCACTTAGATATTCTCCGTCTGCAGAAACATCAGCTACTGAATTGAGCAAATTCTCCCTCGGCACTCTGACATTGTCGAACCTAAGGGAAAAGACAAGGAAAATCTTCAACAAAAAAAAGCTAACTAGGGACTTTTTCTTATGTTAAAATTCAGGCAACATAAGCCGATTAGCTACCATATGCGGCCATTATCGACACCATTGAGCCCAGTCTTGTGACCACAATCTGCTATCCGTATATTTGGACAGACATTGCCATTTTCATCTCGAATCTGGACTATGAAAGCATGGACACCGTGACTTTCACCGTTCATATTCAGCTGTGAGAAGACAATTGTGTGTGTGGCGTGCTGCATATATAACCAATTCAGGCAATTAATCAACTTTACTCAATGCGGTATGGAGATGAACCCGAGCAATTGATCAACTTTATACTTACATTGGCTGCTCCACCTATCCAATATTTCTGAGCTGATTCACAGGGAGTGTTAATGACAAACTCCCCAGTATTTGAGTCATAAGTGGTTACAGTTTCGATTCCTCTAACCTAGAACCAATAACAAAACACTAAGAAATGATAAAGATCATGGTAGAATGAATGTAAGTAGAGAATGTATCCGCACGTTGCTTCCATGCCCCAATTCAGTCATGGCGAAACAGCCTTTGATCTTATAATCTTCAGTGACTTTTAGCCACTTGTCGTGGTGGCGCTGGGTGCCAAAGAATTGGATAGCACTGCTCCTGGTAAACAGAATGAAAACAAATTTTGTACGGAAAAATATATTGTATATAAATTTTAGGAGAAGTGGGTAATTATTAAATTTTATAACAATGTATCTTCCATTCATTTCATTTCGATATGCTTTTCCAAAATTTAAACCAAACGGGCCTTAATTTCCAAATAGAAGCTTGTGAAAGCCTAATAGTACTACATTGGTTGAGCACTTGAAGATGATCAAAACCAGATGGTAATTTAATTTCCCCAAAACAAACTGGCTATGTAAGTGGCTATATGGAGAGTGATCGACGAGGGAAGAGGGCGAAGAAAGGGAGCGTACCATAGAAAGAAGTGAGTGCCGATCTTGATGGATAGGGAGTGATCGAAGACGGCAACCACCTCCTGGAAAGCCAACTTCCTGAGCTCAGAGTCAGGATCCTTGAGCAGCCAACCCTTGAAGACGCCCCTCTCGAGGAGGTACTCGACTCGCTTCAAGGTCACCTCCCTCTGCTGCTCCATGGGTTGGTTATAGTCGGGAGCCACGAACACTTTGTTGCCGATCTTCCTGGGGTTGAACAGATCACTATGCATCATCAGGGTGAACAGCCAATCCCGGTCTTCCACGTGGTGGGCGTCCAGCAGACCCCTCATCTGTTGGGTGTTGAAGGCGAACTCGGAGAGTTGGGGATGATGGTCAGCCATGTATCACGGATGCACAGAGAGAGTGAACAAGGTAGGAGTTAACTAAGAGGAAGTGGGTGAAGGTGGTTGAAGAAGAAGGGTAGGTAATGGCTAATGAGTGTCAGCATCAATTTTCTCTTCTTTTTTTTTTTCTCGTTGGTTCAATTTATTGGGTAGATCAAAGGGCAGCCTATAATTATTAATTACTAATTGTTTATGGAATTTATAAATTTACGCTCTCTTTGTGAAACGCTTTTCCTACTCCGGTTGTGGTCCGGGGCAGATGGCTAGCGACTCCCAGTCGACTGGCCCGCCAGGGGATCCTCCTGACAAGACAAAGTCTTGGAAGGAAACCTTGCTGGGTGGGTCAAACAAAGTGGGGGTGGCGGATGTGGACTACAAAGAGGAATTGGTTACAGTATCCTTCCCAGGTGGAGAGGAAGGCGATCCAGTTGTCGACATACCGCAAGAAGTGATGACAGCGCTCGAATCGGTTTGGCAATCGTCACTGATCATCAAAGTTCTTGGAGGGTTCATCCCCTATGTGACAATGGAAAGAAAACTGAAAGACCTGTGGAAACCGTCCGGGCAGTTACTGCTCGCCGATTTGCCTAAAGGGTATTACATTGCCAGGTTCGATAATGAGCACGATTACCTTAAGGCTCTTACTGGTGGTCCATGGCAGGTGTTCGGACACTATCTGATTATCAAAGCTTGGACGCCTTGCTTTGATCCGATGACAGATGCTATCTCAACATCGCTGGCCTGGGTGAGAATTGCCAACTTGCCGATAGTATTCTACGAGGAGGGTATACTGAGGAAGATAGCCTCCGGTATCGGCAAACCACTGAGGGTGGATAATCGCACTCTCTTCACGAATAAGGGCAGATTTGCACGCGTGTGCATCGAAGTAGATTTGTCTAGACCTCTGAAAGGGACGGTAACCGTTAATAATCAAGTTTACTTCCTAGAATATGAAGGTCTTAATCGGATTTGTTTCAAATGTGGCAGGTTTGGTCATCTAGCAATGCAATGCGCGATTAAAGGTAAAGGAGAAACAGAGGCCCCAACTGCTAACCCCAGTTCTGAAAGGACCAATACCAGTGCTGAAGATAAGAGCAAAGCAGTACTAGAGGCGGCTATGGAGGTTGATGGGATGACAGAGGGATCCGGCGGTCAGCATGGTCCATGGATGGAGGCGAAACGGAGGCGGCAAAAGACGAAAAAGAAAGGGGCGGAAACCAGTAAGGCTGGTGGTAGGGGCAGGAAAGAAGAGGAGGAAGTTAAAAGTATCTCCGGCAGTCCGAAGAGGAACGCCGACAATAAAGAAGAAGGGAGCGGAACGGAAACAACTCCGATGGCTGAGAACGGAACTGAAGAGGCCACAATCAATAGGGACGGCGCGCACGAGGATGGGAATAATCAATTGAGGGTTCCCAATGATAAAGGGGCCAACGGGAATGTTAATAATGAGAAGAAATTGAATGAGAGTGTTAATGCCTCAAGACATAGTGCTGGGGGGAATAAATTTGGAGCCTTTGCTATGGGCCAAGCCTGGACTGGTGGATTCACTAAATCGGAGGTGAGGAAAAACAGGCCCAAAGGTGGGAGGACAGGAGTTAAAACCGGCCCAACACAGACAGGCCCATCAAAGAGGCCTAAAACTGAGCCAGTTGAGTACTTTAGATTCAAAGAGGGTTTGGAAGCTGCAGAGGAATTAAAGGAGGCGATAGACAAGGCCGATCAGGCGAAAGCAAGCCTTGCCGCCAAGCAAGCCGTTAGTAATCACGAGAAGGTTAGTTTCATGACTTTAGACTCAGTGATGGTGATGAACCCTACTCCACCCTCGAACATAGGGCCTTCTGAGGTGGTGGTCGACGGGGTGAATTGGACTAAGGAAGTGGAGATAGGAGGCTCCGGTGTTGCGAGGGAGGAACCAATATAGGGTCGCAGTTGCCTACCTCTTCATTGTTATGATGAATTGTCTCATGTGGAATTGTTGTGGAGCCGGTCGTGACGCGTTTCGCAGAGCCATTAAGTACTTGATTAAGATTCAGAAGTTGGATGTAATCGCCATTTTTGAGCCTAAGATTTCCGGTAATAAAGCTACGCAGGTTTGCGACAGGATCGGTCTCTCGGACAGATTCATAGTGGAGGCTGATGGGTTCAGAGGCGGAGTTTGGTTGCTATGGAACGGGCAAGATATTAATTTGTCTATTGTTCGCTCTCATGACAGATTTATTGTCGCTAAAGTTGACAAAAGAGGTAAATCCTTCCACCTGATGGTGGTGTATGGGTATCCGAATGTGATGGGTAGAAGGGCTCTCTGGAATAGCTATCAGTAGGTCACGGACAGCGTCGAGGGTCCGTTGTTTATTGGTGGCGATTTCAATTGCATACTGCACAGCTGGGAAAGGAATGATGAGTCGATGGGACTATCTCCGGACTCCGATCGCTTCGTGGATTGGATGAACAATGCAGGTCTGGTTGATATCGGTTTCACAGGGCCGTGCTTTACGTGGTCAAGAGGTAAGACTATTGAGACCTATGTTGCGGAGAGACTGGATAGGGTGATCTGCAATACCGGGGGGAGAATGGATTGGCCGGATGCCACCGTCCGGCATCTCACCAATTTTGGTTCCGATCATTGCCCCATTGTTTTGACGTTGGACTCGAGATTGAAGCTCAACAAGAATAGGCGTCCGTTCCGCTTCCAGGCGGCCTGGATGACCCACCCTGAGTTCAATGACTTAGTGCAGAGTAATTGGGACGATTTGAGACCTGTTATCCCGGCTCTTCAGAATTTGCGTGACTAGCTGATTAAGTGGAATAAGGATGTTTTTGGCAACATTTTTGAGAGAAAAGAGAAATTGATTGGAGAGTTGAAGAAGGTGGAAAGAGACTTGGCGGCTCGTCCCTCGACTGTGTTGATTGAGCAGAGAAATAGTATTCAGGAAGAGCTGAACAAGACCCTCGAGCAGGAAGAATTGTTATGGTTTCAAAAGTCTAGAGATAATTGGCTCCGTGCAGGAGACCGCAACACCTCCTTTTTTCACTTATCTATGGTCATTCGCAGGAACAGAAACCGCATTCAAGTGTTGAAAGGCGCAGATGGGGTTGATATTCTTGAAGGTAGCAAGATCGAGAGCGAGGTTGTGGAGTTCTTCCAGAGTTTATATACAATCCCGGCTGATGAAGTTTTGCCGATTACTGTCACCATAGGCGAATTCCCTAGGATTGAACAGGCGAGGTGGGAAAAGTTGATCAAGCCGGTCACAGAGGGTGAAATTCATGAGGTTGTGAATGAGTTAGGGCCTTTCAAAGCCCCATGGATTGACGGTTTCCAAGCGGTCTTTTTCCAAAGGTGTTGGAGTGTTGTTGGAGGGTCCTTAGTGGATTTTGTGAAGTTCTTCTTCCGGACAACCTGCTTGCCAGAGGGAGCTAACGAAACCCTGATCGTCTTATTTTCTAAGGTGGCGAGACCTGAAACTGTGGCTCAGTTCAGACCCATTAGCCTCTGTAACGTTCTCTACAAGGTGATTACAAAAATCATGGCCAAGCGCCTTAGGAGTCTGATGCCTATTCTGATTGGTCCCATGCAAAACATTGTGATAATGCAGGAGTTGGTTCACTCGATGAGGAGGAAAAAGGGCAGAAAGAGCTGGATGATCATGAAGATTGACCTTGAGAAGGCGTACGACAGACTTCGTTGGGACTTTATTAAAGATACTTTAGAGGATGCGGGGTTTCCGGAGAAATGGATCCAGTGGGTTGCGGAATGCATCAGCACTGTTAACACAAGTGTGCTCGTTAATGGGGAAATTTCAAAAGACTTCAAGCCCTCGAGAGGGGTTCGCCAAGGGGACCCTATTTCGCCTTACTTGTTCGTTCTGTGCATTGAGAGGTTAAGCCATATGATTGAGAAGGCTGTGGATATTGGTGATTGGAAACCTGCTAAATTGACTAGGAATGGACCAGTGATTTCACACATTATGTTCGCGGGTGATTTGGTCCTGATTTCGGAAGCTTCAGTTGAGCAGCTTCGGGTGATCAAGAGGATTCTAAGTGTGTTCAGCGAAGGGTCAGGACAGAAACTGAATGCCGGTAAATCCAAGATATTTGTCTCTCCTAACGTCTCGGAGGGGATCACGTCGCAGCTGCAAGCCGAACAGTGTAAACCCAAGATGGTCGAAGGACTTGGAATTAGAAAGATGAACGAGCTGAATGAGGCTATAACAGGTAAGTTAGCTTGGAGGTTCTTAACTAATAACAATATGGACATGTGGTGTAAAATTATGCAGGCTAAATATATTAGAGCCGATGCTTCCGAGGTCAATGGGCCATCTACGATTTGGGCGAGCATTGGTAAGGCTCTGGATTCAGTCGTCTGGATGGTACCAAGTGGCTGATAGGGGATGGTAGGTCGGCCAGATTCTGGTCTGATCAGTGGCTTACGGATGGTAGATTGATCGACTTGGCTACGGGGACGATTGGCGAGGATGAGGCCAACAAATGTGTTCAGGGGTACTGGCGGAGCGGCTCCGGTTGGGACTGGGATGCCCTTGCGCCGCTCCTCCCTGCGAGCTCCTTATTATGCCTTGCTTCAGTGGGGGTTGATGAGAGCGGAGACGAGCGTGATAGGCTAAGCTGGATGTATTCTAAGGATGGCGACTATTCGGCCAGATCGGCCTACGACCGGATTACGAAAGTCCAACAGGAGGCGTGTGTGGATGCAGTCATCTTCGAGAGGATCTGGAAATTGCGGATAGCGAAGAGAATCAAAACCTTCATTTGGCTGGTTGCTAGAGGCGTCATCCTCACTAATGAAGAGCGGTGGAGAAGGCACCTTGCATCGGAGCCTTGGTGTCCCAACTGTAGAGGTGTTCCGGAGACACTCAACCACATATTCAGGGAGTGCCCCTCAATCAATCATGTGTGGCGTGACTTAGATATTCCGGTGTGATTTACTGATTTTTTCAATGTTGGTTTTGCAGAATGGTTCAGGAGGAATATCATGAGCAACTGAAAGGATAGCAGCGGTATTCGATGGGCTTCCACCTTCGCCTATACGCTCTGGTGGACGTGGAAGTGGAGGAATGAGCAAGTTTTCAGCGGCAAACAATTCGGTGGTGATAGAGCTGGCCTCATTTTGATGCAATCCAAGGAGTACTCGGCTGCCTGGACCAACGGGGAGAAGCAGCTCGAACACAATGAGCGGACGGAGAAGTTGATCTCGTGGATTAGACCTCCTGTCGGATGGGTTAAAGTGAACGCGGACGGGGCAGTGGACAAGGCAGGGAATGCAGCAGCTGGAGGCGTTGTGAGAAGCGAGCAAGGAGCTTGGTTGACAGGGTGTGCTGGGAAGGTTGGTGTAAGCTCAGTACCCATGGCGGAATTATGGGGTCTCGCAGACTCATTAGAGTTGGCTTTGATTAAGGGGTTCAAGAAGGTGATCGTCGAGACGGATTCGAGTTTGGTGGAGTCCCTTGTCAAGAAAAGGGTTAGGAAATGTCACCCTTTGTCTAGCCTTGTGGCGCGTTGCCAGGGCTCTCTCGCACGGGATTGGGATATCCAATTCCATTTGGTCTATAGGGAAGCGAATTTCGTCGCCGACTCCCTCGCTAAGTATGCCCTCTCTTTACCTATAGGGCTACATGTTTTGACAGATCCCCCAGTAGAGGCGACTCAGGAAGTTGAGGAGGATATTAGGGGGAGGGCTACCCCCCGTCTCGTTTTTGTGTAGCCCATACTTTTCTTGTTCGAGAGCTTGCTCTCGTCTTGTTCACCAAAAAAAAAAATTATTAATTACTTTTATATTAGGTATTATGTATTATTATATTTACTTATAATAAAAGATTTATTAAAATTTATACATGAAAAAACTCATTTGTGATATGATTTATTAATTTATTCAATATTTCGAGTTTACGATAAAGAGGGTACCAAGATCTTATCCTTCAAATTTGTTATAAATGAAAAAATAGGTAGTTTTCAAATAACAACTTAGAGCAGGTTTATTAATGAGCAATTGGGCTCACCAATATACCACATGATCCCCCCAAAAGGAAGAAAAACAATGACCTGGCCATGAGAGCATCAATATTGGTGAGCCTCAATGCCCATAAAACTGGTCAACTAAGCAAACTTGTTTATAAAAAAAAAAATGGTAAGGGACTCAATTAAATTCCCTAAATAAGAGCATGTGCAATGGTGAGCCTTTGAGCTCTTATAGTTGCCACATATGAAAAAAATGTGGGAAAATAAAAATTTAATATAAGAGCCCATTGTTTGGGGCTCTTATATATGAGACCCAAAAAGTAGGGCTCATAACTGCCACATGGCAGAACTTATATTTTATTTACTTTTAAATGATTTTCGGTTGTTTTTCATTTGTTTAAAAAAATAAAAAATTTATTTTTGAATTTAATTTATTTTTATCTACACATAGACACCCCTCTTGCATATGTTTGTTGGAAAAAAAATCATTTAAATAATACCCATATTTTCCTTTTTAAACATTAAAAAATTATATTTTTATGCTATGTTATTATAAATTAATTACTTAATATTTTTATTATCTATATCTAACTTTAAGTTAGAAGACTTTGATGATGTGGCGATCACTCCTTCAATTTAGGTACTTTGACCAATCATGTTTTATCTACTCCTTCCCTCTTCCTAATTATTTCATAATCGGCTCCTGGTTCCCACCGCCTCCGACTATTGCCTACCTCTTCTCCGCCTCTCCTCCACCTCTAGGGTTCCCACCTACCGCCTCTTCTCCGAATCCATCTCCTACCGCCTCCGACCTTTTACCGCCTCTCCTTGGAATCCTTGCTGCCTCTCCTTCTGCCCTTGCTTTCGTCCTCGACGTTCGATCTCTCCGGACGCTTCAATCTTGCTGCCTCTCCGGACGCTTCAATCATTCGTCCTCCATGTTCTCTTCTGCCCTTGCTGCTCATATCGGAGGCTCCCAAGTGACCCTACTGCGACTTTTTTTTAATTATCAGTTCGATTTCGTCGAAACCCTAGGTTCCTAATCTGTTCGATTAGGGTTTGTCTCTGATTTGGCCTTTTGAATCCCTAAATTAGTTAGAAAATATAATCTCTCTATTTCCATCTCCCTGAATGCCTTTCCACGGAGTTCGTTTTTAGGGTTTGTCTCTGATTTGGCCTTTTGAGTTCGATTTGCGTTTGATTTGATCGTGCCTTGGGGGAATTTAACTGATTTTCTATGAATTTGGTTTTTTTTTGTAGTTCAAATTGGGGAGATGTATGAAAAGGAGCAAGAAATCGATAGGTATGTACAATAGAAAATGTCATGGCTTTCTCATTTGTTGATTGTAGAATTGATCGATTTCTGATTCCCAATTTCTTGAATGTTGTTTTTGGTTTATGAGTTTTGCCGACTGGCTGGATGTTTTTGGTTCTGATTATGCCTTATTTCAAGTTGCTTCTCTATTTTGCTATTCCATAGCACACACAAGCTTCATTTGTTTGAACATAATTACATTTTTTTGAAGTTCAGATTTGTTGTATATGATGAGTACCGACACTTTTGATTCAACGTGGACGGTTGTGCAATTGTTGAATTGAACCTGGAGTGGAACTGGGGTCTGGTCTTTATCTTGAGGTCTTTGACAGTCAAGTTAGAGCTCATGAAGAACCTGATTTGCCTGCAAACATAATGTTTAATTGCACTTAGAATGAAAATTTAAACATTTTTCCTCTGTATTTCATAAGAACTGAGAGTAATTCAACCTTTTTTCAATTGGGCTAGCACAAGGTCCTCCCGCTGTTGTTCCATTTACTCCCTGTAACACCAATATTTTGATGTCAATGCTCAAGATAGAAATATGCATTGAAAATGCTTCGTTAGTACATCAAACATATAGTTTTACCCTGTGGGGCTTTCAGGGAGGTTCCATCAGTTCTCTTCCCAGCAAAGAAGCACACGCTACTGCTGAATCTTCGCCTTCACATTGTCAATTGTATCGGAGCTCTCAAACTCCAAGGTTATGGTTTTCCCAATCAAGGTCTTTACAGAGAGTAAATAGTGTAAAGGAGAGAAGGGTTTATTTTTACTTTCTACTTTACCAAAAAATTAACAAATCAATACTACCTCTTTCAAGTTCATTAACCTGTCTTTACCAAATCCATAAGGTTAAACTCATCAAAACCAACAATTCATATTATCAGAAAAAAATTAAAAGAGGAAACTTTATTGAAATCTAAAGTTAGGGAGATACCCAAACTTGCATACCCAATCAAATTGATCATGAGATTGATTTTAAGGTGAGCAAAGAGATCATACAAATATCCAAACTCAGCTGCATGCGTTTCCATGGGAGTAAAGCACATATAACCTTGCATATCTGAAATACAATTTGGAATAAGCAATCTAAAACTTATTGACTAATATCTAAATTCAGAAACTTTTATATTAAATTATATACTCTGTAAATTCAGTTTTCACATCTGTAATTTTGGCAATATGTGATTTTACAAATTTGTGAGTCCAGCAATATGAATTTCAATTCAATCCTTCATATCTACAATCCGCCTAACTGATTTTTCCCTTTTACTCTAACTAGATATGTTTTCACATGCAAAATATCCAATTTTATTTTAGATATTATCTATTCTATGAAAACTTTTGATGAGCACGTAGGGTTGTTTCTCAATCCAGAAAAATCAGGTTCCCATGTTCTCAATCCAGAAAAAATGATTTATCTTGAAATCATGTCAAATTTATTTCCGATGTAAACATTTATTTACCTTTAATAAATATTTTATTTTACTAATTTTATGAATTCTTAGCATAACTTTCATAGTTATTGCTATTCGTTAATTCTTATAATTCTTATACTAATTATTATATTCTTATCCTTCATATTCTTATAATAATATTTGTAGAATTTTATATATCATTATAACTATAATATATACTTATAATATACAATATAATATAATGGATCTGCTAATATATTATTTTACTTTTCTTATTTCTTTTTTTTTTAATGTAAACGCGCCATGGCGCGGGGATATGACTAGTTATTATTAATAAAAGAATTGAGTAAATAAAAAGGAAAAATAATAAAAGGTAATTTAAGGGCCCAAGAATGGAGGTGAAAAATTTAAAAGTTAGAATGAGGCTGTTAAGCTGATGTGGCATAAGAAAAATAAGTTAAGGGCCCGAGGTTGGGGATCACCATTGCACATGCTCTAAGGGTTCGGTTGAATTGGTCCCATGGCTCCCAAATCAAAGCAAGCATTAAATGTCAAACCCACTCGCAACGTTGGTGTGCCAAGGAGTTGACACATGAGTCAATCACAAGGCGCCACGTGTCAGCGCAATTAATTAAATTATTTAAAACGTTTTTAGTCTATTTTTTGTAAATAAAAAAATAAAAAATTTATTTTCAAGTGTGAAATAATTTTTTCTACCCATAGACACCCATTTTGCATATGTTTTTTTTTTTAAATAATATCAATAATACCCATATACTATTATTTTACCATATAAAAAATCAATTTTCCCACTTATTTTGCCTATTATTATTATAATAATAATAATAATAATAATAATAAAGAATAATAATAATAATACCAATAATAATAATAAATAATAAGGATAAAGAACTAAATAATAATAATAATAATAATAATAATAATAATAATAAGGCCCTTAAGCTGATATGGCAGAGGAAAAGTAAGTTAAGGGTCCGGATGTTAAGGGCCTCAAGGTCCACGAGTCTTCATGCTCTGAGCCCAGGCAAAACCTTCCCGCAGATTAACCTGACTCATCACAACAAAAGTGGACAGTGGGTATACAACAATGATAGGCAGGCCCTATTGCCACGAGGCTGCGCTAAGGTTTTTTTTTCTAACTCAATTTCCGCCTTATTTCAGATACTAGGTAAAATGGGGCGCGCTTTGATTTTAGGCTCCTCTCCCTTCATTGTTGTGTTTTGTAACAAGTGAAATTTGGAGTTGACATTTGATGATGAAGAGCTTGTGCATATACATAAGTAAGGTCCCTTTGTTGTGATGTAATTCCAGTTTCGTCCACTGCACGCTGATATTTTCTACCTCTTTCCCTTGGTGAATCTAGATTAGCGGGAGAATATAGGTAAGCACATCCATTCGACATAATAGAAAGCAAAATATTATAGAGAGAGGATTGTTCATAGGCTATGGATAATGGCCCTTCTACAAGGTGGCGGTTGTGAAGGGTTTGTGCTTTTGCTAGGAGCTGAAGACTCGATCCCAAGCGTTTGCAGTAGGAAATGCCTCTCCTGAAATGGGAAAACCAGTGATCATAAGGAGATGGAATTATGTGATTACCAAGAGTATTTGCCTAGAAATACACATTATCTGCGGTGCTTTGAATGATATGTAGATTAAGGATGAAGGTAAGACTTAAGAGAGGATAGCTAGCTTACGCTTTCTGAAAATCGTGGACTGGGGACTGCATCCGCAAAGGATCTGAATAGTTGAGTTATTCGAAGAGTAGAGCTAACTCTGTCATTAACAAGGATGAAACACCTTCATCCATCTCTCCTTCAACATATCCTGAATTGATTCCTTTCACTTTCAGAAATTATAAAAGCGATTTTGGGAACGAGAAAGGTCATCACTTAGCAGATTCAAAAAGATGAAGTTTAATAACCTTGATTGGTGGTTTCCCTGGCAAGAATCTTGTTGTCTGAAGTACAGTGCGTATTTTCATTGTTTGCCTCGATTGCTTGCAGCCCTTCTTCAGCATTGTCATGTAATGTGTACACCTCTAGTTGAGTTTGTTCCATTTGCTCACTTGCATTAGTGGATCCATTACTGTACTTTGAACTGCTTGCCGAATCGTACATGTCAGGTTGCCTGTCAAAGGTCAGCAGTTCATTACATTGCGTTCTTAGCTATTCGTCCAATAGGAGATCCAAATAACCCTTGAGCTCAGTTTATCCATTGCCACATCTCAAGCTCTCCACCAAATCATTTAGCTTTTCAGTGTCCTAGCTTTCGCTAAGAAATCTCTCAAGAACCTGAAAAAAAAAAAAAGATCGGTAAGAATTGAATTGAAGGAAAGAAAGGGTTACTTGGATCCAGGAGAGAGAAGATAAAACAAGGAATAACCCACCTGTAGCAAACAATCACAAAATAAGACAGAACGTAAGCTTACTATCAAAAGTATTGGTCGAAAAAGAATTGATTTGAAACTAATATAAGGAAGAAAGAGGTTGAACCAAGGATTATATCTTCTAATGTAATTCAAAAATCAAAATAAACTGAAAATTTTCTTCTTCTTTTTCTTATCATTGGACCCTTTTGAAAGGCTTAAAACTTTTATCTATAGCATTTTGTATGAATACAAGGTAGATTAAATAAGGAATTATAAAACAGCTATTAGAAACTTATTAATTACTTTCAAACCAGGAGAGAAGAACTTTGAAGACCACTTACATCATGGCATTGATTAAGCTAACATACAAGAGCAAGACCACCTACACCGTTAGGCCTGTTCTCTCAGGGTAGCACAAATCCAACTTGTCCTACAGAAATAAGAGCCCAATTCAGTTTCCAAATCAAAGACAACAAGTAAAATCTAAGCCACTTGTCTTTCACTGGTCTTACCTTCTTTGATGAACCATATGCATCATAAATTTCATAATGCAAATAATCTCCAACATGGCAATATATCCTCCCTGATCCTTCATGTAATCTGATCAAGGTTTAAATTTATCGCATCTGCAAGAAACCAAAAATCTGAAGCAGCCCTGGATCTGAACTTGATCTTTGAGCTTTGATGGTTTAAATTTCTCGAGAATTCATCATCAATGCAAGTAGTAAGATCTAGAATATGCATCGCTGTATGCTAGAACCTGTGGCTGAATGTTCTCCTGAAACTGGCATTGTTATGTTCATGGAATATAAAACATAATTTGCAGGACTTAAAATTTTAAAAAAATCAAGCTTAAATATCATAATTGCAGTAACCTGATGTGTCCCCTAGATCAAAAGACAACTAAAGCAGATTGAGATGAAAGATAGCAAATCAAAGCATAATTGATAGATAATTAAGCTTAATAGTACATCCCATTTCTCGATCTCACTCTACCAATCCAGTATGACAACGATTAGCAAGAAAAAAGCATAACCAAGAATAATAAGATAACAAGGAGTCATGATTTTTCAATGTGAGAAAATGAAGACAAGAACGGAAATATAAAAGCAAAAGCATAATAAGAACTCCCACAAAAATAAAAAAATAAGCAGAGCGAACTCATGTCATTTGGCAATCTCCATGATGGTAATTTGCATACACTTGAGAGCTTCTTATCAAACAAACCAGAGGTGTATTGTCAGGGTTGAAGACAAGTTCTACAAAGAAACCAAATGTTACAGGAACTTTATTAGGATTAAATCGACTAATTATGCAATGCATGTAGAGTATCTGTTGAAGCATATGTAGACAGTAGAACCTTTAATGCTTGAAAGTAAAATTTCTCCTGAAGCCAAAGATATTTTCAAGAAATCTTCATTAAGATCTATGCCAAATTAGAAAATATTTTCCACTTTGATGCATTTAAAATAAAATAGAAAAGCACGCCAAAATAGTTATAAAAAAATGGTACGCACTATTTATGGACTACGAAAAAATATCCATGAAAGCACATTGAAAAGCAATGAAGAAAAAGATAGGGATGTAGGATGCCAGGATATATTGACTCTGGGTTTACTTGATGGCTCCATTTCTCAGGAAATATGTCTTTAAGTGTGCGCACATGCAATGATGAACTATATATAACCTAATGACAAACCTATGAACTAAATCTATGGCCTTCAAATTGCTTTCATTTGGTAAAATATGATATGGGTATTTTTTTTTCTAATTACATCATATGCTTAAACTGCAGGATGTATATGTAAAAAATGAAATGCATCAAAGAAATAAATAAAATGCAGCAAAAAGCAAGCTTAAAATATAGTCATCAAACAGAGAGTATAAATACGAAATATAATTAAAATATATGTTCCACATGAAGTATACTTGATATCACAGAAAGCAAAAAAATGAGGTAAAAGGGGCAAAATATGTATAAAAAAAGGCAGATATATAGTTCAAAACCTTCTTAGCAAGTTGCTCCCTTTGTTTTTCCCGTTTCTTGATTTCATCAATAAATGGAGATAGGGAATCAAACGGTATAGTGCTACTTAGGTTAATTTCACAAACCTGCCACAAAAAGAGATACAAGTCAGAAACAGTATATGATTCATCATATAAGAAGAATTCAGGGGGAAAAACGCATGCATGAAATGTTGCTGTCAAAAGGAAATGAACTAAATAATAGAAACCCTTTCTTATGGCATTTGATTGTGTAATTTACTCCAGGTCCTTAAATCTTGAAGTAATTCAACAATTCTTGAATAACAGTCGGGAAAAGAAAAAAAAAACCAGACCTGCAGATGAGATAAAACAACAATAAGAGTAGTAATGGGGTACTTCACATTTGTGTTTACTAAAGAAGGAATCGAGTCTATTTCAGATGATTACATTGTGTCCAACTTTTGGTAGGAAAGCCACTGCACCTTCAAATATAATGCCTTACTCTCATTAAAGATCAAGAAACTGAAGAAAGTAAAATTTTTTTATAGAATAATACCTAGAAGCTCGGCACTTTCTGATCATCCTTGAGATAGTGAAGTACATCACGAAACAACAAACTAATGCCAATTATGATAGCAACAGATCTGGAGTGCCCTGAAGAGATATACAGAAGTTAAGAAAACCAGGTCAGAGATGGATAAGTAGTGGTTCAGGAAAAAAAAAAGATTGGAAACTAACAGACTATGGATATGCATTCAACTAAGCAAGAATTCGACAGCATGTGTTCACGACAGTTTAACAGGAAGAAGTAACGAAACCAATGAGTGCCATTGTCAAAATCTACAGTGTAAAAGAGAAAACAGAAGAAAGATTCTTCAATCACTGCATTAAATAGCTCTCCTTAGCATGGTTTAATTGACAAAAGCAGAGATTCATGACAAAACTTTTGGTCAAACTAAGAATCAATGCAGTGCAACTCCAATAATAAAATTTGACTGCTTCAATGAATTTCTCATTGGAATACACTTGAAACTTTCAGTGTCAAACCATATTTAAGATCTATGGAACAACAGACAACAGTGTCATTAATTGAAGGTAGAATTCAAGTTAGCAAAAATAATGAAACTATCTCATTCAAGGCTGTCAATTAACATACAAGTACCCTCACTTGGCCCCCCTGAACTTTTTAATGAAAATCACGTTGAATTCCAGAATATTCCTATTTTATGTGTGGGTGGGTGTAGGGACACATTTTTGCTTGATTATTCCATTAGTTTGGTGATTTATGAAATTGTTCATCACTCAAAAAAATTAACCCTGAATTCAAAATTTTCAGCCAGTCAAATCCCCCAATCCAAAAACTTAAACACTAAACTTGGGATTCGAATTAAATAAGTAAATCATTTCCCCTCCGAATGAAAGTTCCCAATTTAGAGAAAATTTGAAAAACCTAAAGACAAACTGAAAAGATGGAATCAAAGATAGGAAACTTCTTTCACCTGAGAAAGATCGGAAGCTCGCTGATTCCACTCGAGCGAAGCTTCTCCTGCACGATAATAATCGCCTCGACGAAATTGATAGCAAAGGCGAGTAGCAAAGCGATGAAGCCAGAAGACGGTGACCATGAGGGAAGAGAAGAAGGCAGTGAGCGATGAGTTCAAATGAGAGAGGAACCGTCGGCTGCAATGACAATGAGGGGAGGATTGAGGAAGGCGGTGGGCAGGGATTGGAGAACGACGGAAACCTTCCATCTTCTCCGTGCTCAAGGCAGCAGCCAGGAGGTGGAGAACGGAAAACGAAGCAAGAGAGGAGTTCAACAGTGACAGGAGATGGTTTCGGATGTCGGGTTGTGTTGAGTATCGACGTTAGAGAAAATTTGAAGTAAACCTGGAATTCCAATTTCCAATAGCAGGAAAAAAGGGTGCGGTTTGAATTCAGCAACATGAAGGCAAAATGAAGTTGCACTCGAATTCAACGACAGAAGAAGGATACTAAATTTCAATCCAGAATGATGAAGATGAAATTAGATTGTACCGGAACTCAATTAAGACCTGGGGGAAAAAAGCTAAAAGAGATTAAAAATTAAATCAGGAAGGTGAAGATTGAGAATTGAATTCGAACATGTGGCTATTTGGGTCGCAGATAAACCTCCAATTGTAAGTTTCAATTTCTTTCTAATTGTTTATGATTAATATAAGAGCAGAAGTCATTGCAGAAAATCCTAAATTGCTAAAAGCTACTAAAGACTTCTTGATGGAAAGTCAAAGTGAACAATAAGAATGCAAGAACTAACCCCATCTGAGGCAAAAGGTATTGAATAGAGATTAGGAATGTAAGCTGCAGTTTCAATTTTTACAATAACAGGGTGAAAAAAAAATTGAGGAAGAAGAAACTTTGCTCCATGCCAATTAAAAAATAAACTAATTTAACTATATGAGATAATCTTGGAATTCGTGGACAACCATAGCCTTTACAAATGAAATGATATAAACTAATTTAACTAATTCCTAATTAAGAGATAAACCTAAGTCCCCGAAGATCGATTAATGAAGGCAAGATCGATGGTTATATATTTGGAATTCAACAATCAAATGTTAAGTTAAGCCGATTAGCCAAACCTTTGTGCGTAACCACAACGAGCAAAATCCCTAAATTTCAAGCAAGTAATTCGCACTTTGAGGGGAGTAGGAGATTGGAGTTTCTATGGGAAAAAAGGATAGAAATTCACTTTGAGGGGAGTAGGAGATTGGAGTTGGTCGTGGAAGATGTTCACCTGAGACATCGGAATCAAGCCCCAACCATGCTGTCCAATTTGAAATTGAGAGAGAGAATTTTAAGCACTGAAAACATTTATTTGCTGGATGGAAGAAAATTCATGAGTTTCATACAGCAAAGAATGTTAACATTCTTGCACAATCAGTTGTTAGTGTTCTTTTTTGATTTGGCTTGTTTTGGCTTCAGCTATTCAATCATTCATACAAAATCCATCTTGAAATTGTCTTTTACAGATTCAAGGATGTCTAAATATATTATAGCAATAATCAACTCTGAAAAGAAATATATACTGTATATTTTTTCTAATAATTAAGAAAAACAAAATTGTGAGATACGGAGTATAAAGCAATAATCTTCTTACAAAAACAGGAGTGAGATGAATGCAAGTTAGGGACTATACCACAATAGAACCTGAGACTGAACCGCCTCCAGGATCATTTTCTAACATATTCCGGCACTTGACATTTTTGTGTAACAGCTGTTTTATAGTGACGAGTGCTGTAAAAGTCCAAGAAGGAAAAGATATGAACAAAAATGCAAAGCAGATGCAATCAGAATGGTGTATGATTTTCACATACTCAGAGCCTTAACAGGCTACATGTACTAATTAAGAAAGAAGACAAGCTTAAGTTGTTCTTATTAATCAAGGGTATTGCTGTCTGTAAGAAGAATAAAGAACTGAACTAATTAAAACATTGGTTTATTTGGTATACTATAGGGCAGGGATCTTCAGTTCCTATACATATCTACCTTTTTTAATGTCTACATACCAATGTTCAGCCCTTTTTAGCTAAATCTGCAGCAAAAGCATGTAATGTATTCCCCTTAATCGGTTAATGAAATTAGCAAATAATTGACATATTTCAACTTGCTTGATCAAATGTGCTATCAAAATTCATCAAGTGAAGATACTGAACCACTTATGGAACACGGGGGGTGGGGGGGGGGGTGGGGGGGGGTGGGTGAGGGGGGGGGGGGGGGGGGGGAGTAAGAGGGAAAGCAATTTACCAGAAAATTTGCAGATTCGATAGGAGTTTTATGTTTCTGCTTTATGCATCTTTCTATCAGATTGGTAAAATAGCATGTTCAAAATAGGAAAGGAAATTCCACTCTTTTTAAGTTTGTGGTTGCTTTATCTTCAGAATTTTAGAACAAGGCATTAGATTCGACAATCCTTTCACGAAATTTCCCCTCTAATCTTATGTATTTTCCCAGCAATTAGCGCTTGATGAAACAAAAATCATTTGATAAAGGCCGCACCTTAATTAGGAATTGAATCTACATGCCAAGATCAATAATGAATAATAATCAACGAGAAATTAGCAAGGCACGCACCATAGGGTTTGGAGGCAAGCCGAAAATCGGAGAGAAATGCAATGATAGCCTCAACAAATTCCAACAATGGCGGCAATTCTACCATGACGGCGACGTCGGCGAGGAAGATGTTCTGATGGGAGGGGAGAAATCGTCAATTGCTCCGGTAAGAGCGGCGATAGTTGCAATAATGGCGGAAAAATCAACCGCGATGAGAAAAGAGAAGTCCGAATCGCCGCCGGTCGCAGGTCACGGGATTGTATCGTCGACCATTGGAGAAGACTGGAAGAGACGGCGAGACTGGAAGAAGAAAGAGAAGGAGAAACAAAGTCTAAGAAAGAGACTTACGAAAGGACGAAACGCCCCCATAAAGGAAAAAAATAAACATTTTTAAATTCAAACTCTTGGGGGTAATGTTGGAAAGAGCACAGAAAGTGATCCGGACCATCCAAAGTTTTATAACATCTCAATCGGACAGTTCAGATCCTCCCTCAGGATTCAGTAAATGTGGGCCATCTGAGAGTAACTTCCAGCCGTGGATAATTTTAAGTTTAAGGGTCCAGATTAATTTCTGCCCACACCTTTAGAGAAGTAGAAATATATAAAAATTATTTTTTAATGTAATTTATTTTTATCTACCAATAGACACCCATTTTGCATATGTTTTTTTTTTGAAAAAAATTTCAAACATATAAATACGTATATTTCACTTCTTACCCGTTAAAAAATACATTTAATATCCAATTTTTCCCCCCATAAATTCGTGTTGTTGTTGTTGCTGCTCGGCGTAAGTGTGTCAAGTATCGAGATTTGTGCACGACGGCTGGTTATGGTTTCATACCCTTCTCCTTCTCTTCGTTGGGGGAGTTAGATACGGATGCGGTTGCCTTGCTGAAGCGGATTCAGAAGTTCTCCGTATCTCAGGATGTCGTGGCTTGTGTTGCCGCTTATATTTTTACTAGACTCAGTTTTATTATCGCTAAGGGAGTGGGGGCCCAGATAGTATCTCGGCTACCCACTAATTTCTTGTAAATAGTAATTGGTTAATAGAAGCAAGTTTATAATAATAATAATAATAATAATAATAATAATAATAATAATAATAATAATAATTTGAAGAAAAATAGGGAATATATTAAAAAATGAAGTTAAGAGCCCCAGAGCTAGTTCACTAATAATTTGCCGAAAATGTGAAAAGTTGGGTTGAGGCTCTTAAGTTGATGTAGCAGTTGAAAAGTAAGTTAAGATCCCAGAACGGGGCTTACTGATAAACATGCTCTTATCCTACTTTAATAAATTTATGTAAGTAATTATAGTATTTTATTTGGATAAATTTGCAAAGTAACGATATGTGTTTTAAGTGTTTAGCCATATTGGATAAATTATAGTATTAGTGATACTCATATACTAGTGAAGGTTAATAAATTTCTCTTTTAGTGATAAAAATAAAATCCAAATTTAATGATGGTTAAATAAACTAAAATTTTGCATTGTTTGATAGTTTTTTAAAAAAAATTATGAATATATTTATTGTTCAAAAGACTCACTTTTTACATTGCTTGGGGCCTTAAAAACTCAGGGTCGACATTCACTTATTTTCCACTAATTTTATTTTCCATCTTCACGTTTTTATTAATTATTTCAAGTAGATTTGAATCCGACAAGGAATGACGAGGTTCATGGATGAAGAAGAGTTGAGAAGAGGAAGACAAGTAAAGAGCCCGGGAGCGGAGCCGAAATTCAATAGCTTAAATGAAGAACAAGTCGATCGGCAAAAGTTATCGTTTAACAAGCTAATCTTGTGACACACTTTTTGGAGACCTTGGTGGTCAGGTTAACTATTATAAACATGTGTTAGAAAGCTCATTTCGAGAAATACAACTTTTGTGTTGATATCGAGACTATAAGTCGTGCTCGCGACCGTTGCCGACTCTAGAACCTTAAAATGCCCCGAATCTTCTATCTTTTCTTATAATTTTCTATTATGTTTTGTGCCGGCTTTGGCGGCATATATAAGGACTTCTTATGGTTTGTTTTATGGGATCTAATTCATAATTTAGAAGTAATTTACATCCTTTTGAGAAAGGCTAGGGGAGAGCCATGGCTATGGAGAGCTAAAATCCTGTGTGTTTGATTGATTGATTGAACCTTTCGACTTTATAATTCCGTGAGATTGAGTGATTTACACAATGTGTGTTTGTCAATTATTGTAAATTCATTAATCTTGGTGGGAACCTATCTTATGGCTCACAATACCCTTGCTACTAACCAGTGAAGATGGTGAAGTTATTGTAGTTTCTAGGTTTGAATTTCCAGAATTTTTCACTAGATTGCGCGCAGAAATGGATTGATGATAGCGTATATTTAGCAATGATTATAGGGCATGTTTGCATCGGGTTTAGGAGCATTTGAGTTAAATATTATATATATTTTGGTCCTGTTTTTTTTAGTTTGGTGGCATCGGTGTCTACCGCTTGTTTGTTGTGATTTCAGGTGTTTTTGAGCGGTTTCGGTGCCAATTGATAGATTACATAGATGACATATTGTATAGTGGGCCAAAAGGCTCAATCTCTTATAACCTATATATATGATTGTCTAATGAATGAAACCGTCGAGGAGGACTTTACATCAATTATGTCATGCTACATGGTATCACAACCTTTTCTTTCTCACGGAACCCTAATTTGATCCTCCCACCTCACCTCTCCTCTTACCGCCGCCGGCCTCGTACCGCCGCTGTCCTCCCTCACTCCCCCACCTAATCTCCTACCTACTCCTCTCACCGGTCATCCTCTTTCTCCGACCTTCCTCCTCGCCGCCATCCTCTTCCCCGCAAGCTTGCGCCGCCATCCTCTTCGTCGCTACTCTTCGCCACCATCCTTCGCTGCTTCCCGTGCTCTCAATCCAAAACCTTCGCTCATAAATTTCAGTCCCGCAACTTCGCCCAGATCCGGCCACATCTTCATCCGCCAACAACCACCCTCCACCACTGCCCAGATCCGGCCGCCCACATCGTCGCTGGTACACCACCACCCAGTTCCGAGCTCCATTCTCCCTCGCCCCCTTCGGATCCGGCCACGTACCCAGACCCCGGATCCACCACCTTCACCTCCCCTCCGACCTGTACGCACCCCGAGCACCACAACCTAGGGCTGAGCAAAATTTGGATCGGACCGTAATCGGACCGGGACCAGACCGGAATTTACGGTCTTTGGATCGGACCGGAATATTACGGTCTGATCCACAGTCCAAGAATTTTGAATTTCCGGGTTTCGGTCCAAACCCGGGACCAGACCGGAATTTCCGGTCCGGACCGGAATTGAACCGGATTTTTTATTAAAAAAAAAAAGTTGGGCAGTAGACTCCCAACTCCCAAGGCTTTGTCCCTTTTCTTTATTTTTATTTGTAAAAGCTCCCAAATCCCAAAAGCGTTTGCCGGCCCTAATCCATTCAATTCCTAGATCTATCTCGGTCTCTCTCTTTCACTAGTCGGAGTAGCCGCTCTCTCAATCTCTCATACTCTCTCGCTCAGTCGTCGGCCTGCCGCTGCCCATCGCCACCGCCCTCGCTGCCGCTCTCCCCAGCGCCCTCATCCTTCGCCACCACTCATCGGTCATCACCCCTGCCTAGTATCTGCCTTAACACAGTTCACCCTTGGCTCACAGCCTCACACTCTCGCACAGAGCCAAGCCTCGGCCTCGCCCCCTCTTCAGTCGTCACTGCCATAGCCACCGACCGGCCAATCGTAGGCCTCTCTCTTCCCTCTCTTTTCAGATCTAGGTTTATAGAAATTTCAATTTGTGCTTTAAAATTTTTAGATTTAGTTTTGTGTACATATTGTAGAAGAAATTTCAATTTTTAGATTAGGAGGAATTTCAACTTCATATTCTGGAGGAATTTTAATTTGTATATTTTAAACAATGATAGTGTAATGTAATTGTATGGTTGATTTGTTGGAACAGTGAGTGTGTAACCTAAAAAAATAAAAACAAAAATGGGACTGCAGGATAATCCGGTCCAACCGGTCTTTTTGGTCCGTGGACCGGAAAACCCGGGACCATATTTCTCGGTCCCGGCCCGATCTACGGTCCAAGTTTCAAAAAATTCCGGTCCATCGGATCGGATCGGGACCGGAATGTCCGGTCCGGTCCGATCCGGTCTAGACCGGATGCCCAACCCTACCACAACCGGTACCCTCCCCGTGATTTTCTGAGGGAAAAAAAACCGAAAAAAAAGGCACTTTCCGATCGACGACGATTATGGCTTTCTACAATCCACAACAACCTCTCGTCGAGGTTATCACTCCTTCAAGTCATCTATAGAGGGGGTATTCCCCTATTGGAGCCCTTCCCCAGGGCTACCCGTCCTATACACGTCCTTCCGCCTCCCTCGTACGGCCGCAGCATCTGCAGCAGCCGCAGCTCTCGACCACGCCCGCAGCATATGGGGACTGGTGGCCCTCGATGGTCCCTGTTACCTGGCTTCAACCCTCGTTGGATGCAATTCGGTTTTCCTGCCCCTCGACATGCAGGTCCTCAGGCCTATCTGACATCGTCTGAACCAGGCTATGTTCCGCCTGATGGGCATCACGCCTTCTCCTCTATGCAGCCGACATCTCCCGACTCTTCTTGGTACATGGACACTGGTGCCACCTTCCACACGACGAACTCCTCAAATAACCTATCTTCTATTTCCTTTAAAGGTCCTGCACACTCTATTATCGTCGGCAATGGTGGTCGTCTTGCTACTTCGAGGATTGGCCACGCCAAATTACAGACCCCAACCCATCCACTACACCTTAACAATGTCCTCATTGCCCCAAAGATTGTCAAAAACCTTATCTCTGTCCGTCGGTTCACTACTGACAATAACGTTTCTCTTGCGTTTGATCCCTTTGGTTTCTCTGTGAATGATCTTACTGCGGGGGTTACTCGCATGAGATGTAACAGCACCGGGGAGCTCTACCCTGTCACACCACCTCCTGCATCCAGTCAGTCGTGCCCGGTCGCCCTCTCGGCATCGTCGTCCAGCCTGTGGCATGCACGCTTGGGTCATCCCAGTGCTGCCATTCTAGATGTCCTCCGTTCTCAGAGTCTTGTCAACTGTAATAAAGAGCTACGCTCTAGTTTATGCTCTTCATGTCAGTTAGGCAAACATGCAAGACTGTCGTTCCAACAGTCTTTGAACTCCACACTTGCACCTTTTGATATTATTCATAGTGACATTTGGACCTCTCCTGTGCCTAGCAAGGAAGGCCACAAGTACTACCTCTTGTTTCTTGATGATTACAGTAATTTCTTATGGGTTTTCCCGTTACATTTCAAGTCTCAAGTGTTTTCTATCTTTGTCAAATTTCATGCTTACATCAAAACACAATTTCACACATCCATCAAATGCTTCCAATGTGACAATGGCCGTGAATTTGATAACAAAGGCTTTCACACTTTCTTCGCCACAAACGGGATCTCCTATCGGTTGTCTTGCCCCTATACTTCCCAGCAGAATGGCAAGGCTGAACGAATCATTAGAACCATAACCAACATGATGCGTTCTCTCCTCTTTCACGCATCTATTCCCCTTACCTATTGAACTCACGTCTTATCAACCACATGTTATCTCCTCAACATTCTCTCATCTACTACCCTACATCATCGCTCGCCCACTCATGCACTATATTGCACCTTGCCTAGGTATGATCACCTTCGTACCTTTGGGTGCTTGTGCTTCCCTAACCAGTCCTCCACCGCCCCACACAAGCTCCACCCGCGCTCCCCTCCACATGTCTTCCTAGGCTATCCATCTGATCATCATGGTTATCTTTGCCTCGAAGTTCGGAGCCATAAGCTTATTCTGTCACGTCATGTCACCTTTGATGAGTCTCGCTTTCCCTTCTCTTCTTCTCCTCTTCCATCTCCCACAAATTCTGTCTTTCAGTTCTAGTCGGAGTCTCCATTCCCACACTTCCTCCTTCCTCAGAGCTCTACCGGTGCTCCTGCTTCTCCCCCTACACCGCCCCCACCACCGCCTCGCCCTACCACCAGACCCCACATCCGTAGCATCTCCGGTGTGTTCAGACTGAGACATATTGTCTCTATGTTCGCCTCTGATCACCCCAACACCACCTCCCTTTTCCCCGTCCCCACATCCCACAAAACAACCCTCCTCGACCCGAATTGGCAGGCGGCTATGCTCGATGAATACATGGCCCTTACAAGGAATGGTACCTGGGTTCTTGTTCCTCGCCCCCCTGAGGCGAACGTCATTCGCTGCATGTAGCTCTTCCGCCACAAGTTTCGCTCTGATGAGTCTTTGGAACGTTACAAAGCTTGCCTTGTGGTTAATGGTCGGGCTCAGCAGCCAGGTATTGATTGTGATGAGACATTCAGCCCCGTGGTCAAGCCTGCCACTATCCGAGTGGTACTGAGCTTAGCATTGTCACGACATTGGACTATTCATCAACTGGATGTCAAGAACGGCTTCCTGTATGGCCATCTGCATGAGACAATTTACATGTTTCAGCCGCTAGGGTTCGTTGATGTTGATCGTCCCAAGCACGTTTGTCTCCTGAAGCGCTCTCTGCATGGTCTGAAACAGGCCCCACGGGCATGGTTCCAGCGCTTTGCATCTCACCTGCTACGCTTGGGCTTCGTTGGCAGCCGCTCGGATACGTCTCTATTTATCTATAGCAGAGTCACAGACATGGCCTTTCTATTACTATATGTCGACAACATCATCCTTACCGCCTCCTCTGATGATCTTCGGACATCTATTATTGCACAGTTGAGCGCCGAGTTTGCCATGTCAGATCTGGGTCCGTTGTCTTACTTCTTGGGCGTCGCTGTGCAGCGTCATGAGTCTGGGTTGTTTCTCTCTCAGAGTAAGTATGCTGCCGAAATCGTTGCCCGTGCCAAGATGAGCAACTGCAAGCCAATCGTCAACCTTGTGGATACCTCCATCAAGCTCAGTGCTCACTCTGGTCCTCTGTTTGATGATCCGACGTTATACCGGAGTCTCGCCGGTGCGTTGCAGTATCTTACGTTTACTCGGCCAGACATCAGTTACGTCGTCCAGCAGATCTGCCTGTTTATGCATGCGCCCAGGGAGCCGCACTTTCAGGCCTTGAAGCGGATCATCCGGTACATCAGCGGTACCCTCGAGTTGGGCACCACAATCTCGCCGTCTTCCAGGCATGACTTTGTCGCCTACACTGATGCGGATTGGGAAGGTTGTCCTGACACAGGCCGCTCCACGTCTGGCTACTGTGTCTTCCTCAACGATACTCTTGTGTCGTGGTCGGCGAAGCGTCAGTCGGTGGTTTCTCGCTCTAGCGCCGAGGCTGAGTATCGGGGCGTCGCCAACGTTGTTTCCGAGTGCTCCTGGCTGCGCAATCTCCTCCTTGAGCTCCGCTACCCTCTTTAGAAGGCCACCCTGGTCTACACCGACAACATCTCTGTCGTCTATTTGGCCAGCAACCCAGTCCAGCATCAGCGCACGAAGCACATTGAAATCGATCTCCAATTCGTCCGGGACAAGGTTGCTATTGGACATGTTCGTGTTCTCCATGTCCCGTCCTCCTATCAGTACGCTGATATCTTCACCAAGGGTTTAGCTCATCAGTTTTTCCTCGATTTTCGGTTCAGTCTCACGGGACCCTCCACTTTCGACTGCGGGGGTTTGATAGATTACATAGATGACGTATTTTATAGTGGGCCAAAAGGCCCAATCTCTTGTAACCTATATACATGATTGTCTAATGAATGAAACCCTCGAGGATGACTTTACATCAATTCTGTCATTCTACACCAATGAGAGACCTAAAGGAGAATGACGATCTTAGAGGTTTTTCGGTACACTCTAAAGGCGTTAAAGATGAAGTGGGAGGGACGGAATCAAGGATGTAGAGCATGGGAATCGAGGTGAGCTTGGCAGAAGACAAAGAAGCAAGGAAAGCCAGACACTCGGTCGAGTGAATGGGCACTTGAGCTGTTGTATGCTCAAGTGGCCTCCAGAAACTTTCAAACCTTCACACTCGAGTTGTTATAGGCCCGAGTGTCGTCCCCTGAACCGTTTTTTTTATTTTTCTGTTTTTAATTTATTTTTATTTGTGGGATGTTTAAGGATGTTTATGGGAGGTTCTAGGGGTGGAAACATTTGAACTTGTGAAGACCTATTTGGAAGTTTTTGGGGGATTTCTAATTGGGAACTTGTTCTATTCTTCGTTTTTCGGTAAATCTCTCTCCCTCTTCTTGTAGATTCATGTTTTCTTTGCCGAATCTGATTGAATTGAGCATGAAATTCTACATGAGTGGCTAGATTTTTTGTTCTAGGGTTGTGATTGTCCCGGCAATGTAGAAATAGGCTTGTTCTTTGTATCTCTCGAATGATTCTGAATTAGATTGTGGTTTAATCATGTCGTGCTTATTCTGATTGATGCAAGTCGATTAGATAAGATTTAAGGTTTGAAATCGAAAGATGAAAACTCTATATTGGAATTTAGATGGTGATTTGAGACTGAAAGGTGATTTGGATCCAACACGATTGAACCCGAAGTTTATTGATCGAAAGTGAAACTAAACTTCTTGAGGATTCATAGGTTGTCATAGATGTTTTGGGCAATTTTGATATTATTCGAAGCCGAAGGGAGACTTTAGTGTGATTATTGCCTAGCACTCTATGAACTTAAATGGTCTATATCGGTTGCTTGAGTTCGAAAGGAGATCGAATTGCTAACCAATTTATGAACATTCGGGCTGAACCGAAAGGGGATGCGCGATTACCTTAGATAACCCACCTTCACAATTTGATTTCGGAATGGCTCGAGTGAGAAAACATTTTTTTGCCTATTGATGATGCATTGTTGGTAAATCTTTAGCCCTAGACGCCTTTCCTATATATATTTCTAAACACTTAATTGGTTTTCCTGATTACTTTTTACGTACACACTCTCAAATCTTCTTGTTTATTCTGAACTTGGTCGAACTGCTGAGCTTCAACTTTGATTAATTTCTTTCTAATTCATTTTATTTGTTTGATTGCAACTTCGTTTTTCTTTCTAATTAATTCAGCACAGATTACAATCACACACACAAAAAAAAAATCTACACAGTTGTTGATATTTAAATGACGCTAGCAATGGGAAAATAGGGCAACAGGAGATTTGGGCTACCTATATAATATATGAGCCCTTCATAACTTTCGTCTAAACTTTGTGGAGATCAAAGGCCAGTCACCGGTTAACAAAGCAGTGTTAGAAATCGAACTCATCGCAACTGCAATTCACCCGTTGCCACTCTACATATACATGTCCGCCCCCTGCCCTCTTCTAGATCGGTTTCGGACCACATTAAGGTATGTTTTTCAACAAGTTTGACCTCCACATTCCTAAACTAGAAGAAGTGACAGATCACAGAAGATGTAGAAGTAAAAACAATAAACCTGAACAATATTAAGTAAGATCCAGGCACATAAGTCACAATAGGATGAGTACATATAGTTGTTGTGTATCATCGAGATTCAGGAGCCAAAATCAACAAATGAAAAAACAAAGATCAAACTGCTGGATAAGGAAATCGACGAAATTAATTAATACCTATGAAACTTGTGTCCATGAGCATCAAAACTCATCAGATTGAGACCTTTGGTATGTTGTCCCCCCGATGCATCTGACCTAGCTAGTTGAGACGCGAGAGAATACACAGTTGAGAGAGCTAGATTGGAACCGACCACAAAGTGTGTCGTTCCTAGACACTATCCGGAGCAGCATCCCTGGCTCTTGACAGCAGAGACGTCGTCCCTCACATTGATCGATGTTCCTTTTGGCAGAGCTGTAGGGTCATTGGCAGATTCGAGGGCCCTCTTCTTAACTATCCGATGAATTTGGCCTAGGACCTCAGTGAAGGCATCCTCTACATTCATGGACTCCAATGCTGATGTCTCCATGAAGAAGGTCTTTTCTCGCTCAGCAAAGGCCTTGCCATCGTCCGCTGAAACAGCTCTCAAGTGGCGCAGATCTGCCTTGTTCCCTATCAGCATGATCACGATGCTGGAATCGGTGTGATCCCTCAGCTCCTTCAACCACCTCTCTACGTTCTCGAATGTCACGTTGCGTGTGACGTCGTAGACCAGAAGCGCTCCGACAGCTCCTCTGTAGTATGCACTCGTAATTGCACGATATCTGAAGGCAGAACCGACATTCAATCAACTTTAATCTTGTAAAGCCTATTTCAATCAGCTATCGTAACCCTAACGAGACAAATTGAGCAGCTCACGCATCAGTTCAGCCCTTGAAAAATGAATGTCAAATGCATTCGAAGGTAAATTTTGGGAAATCAATAGCGATCGAATCGTCTAAGAATCGAATCGTCTAAAAAGAAAGGCCTGATTTCATCGTGATCACAAGCGGGATTGATCGATCGGCTGGATTCAAAAGGATCTACACACGATCGATCGCCGTTCTCAAAATTCAGAAATAATGCGATCGTCAATTAGGAAATGAATTCAATTAGAGAAAGAAAGAGACCTTTCTTGGCCTGCGGTGTCCCAAATCTGGGCTTTGACGACCTTTTCATCGATGCGGATGCTTCGAGTGGCAAATTCAACGCCGATGGTGGATTTGGATTCGAGGCTGAACTCATTGCGGGTGAAACGGGTGAGGAGGTTTGATTTTCCGACACCGGAATCGCCGATCAGCACCACTTTGAACAGATAATCGTAATCATCGTCTGCTCGAAACCCCATTGTATTGTATGAATAGTATTGTGTTGTTTGCGTTGGAGATGAGGAGATGCGAGGGCGATGAAGATGGAATTGGGGAAATTGGGAACGAAACCCTGAGCTTCAATACGTAAACGCACGTTTCGTCTCCGTCTGAGGGGGGAGGGGGGGAGGGGGGAAGGAGGGGGGGGGGGGGGGGGGGGGGAACGCGAACGGGAGAGGAGATTCGATTTTATTTTATTATGGTTAGAATGCCTTTCAATAGATATGGTACTAGATCGTTTTTTGGTCAAGAATATGGTACTAGATCGTGCATATCGGTTACCAACACATACATTTTATATTTATACTAGTATGATTCCCGCGCCATGACGCGTTTTCTTAAATTTAAAATATTATATACAAAAATATTAATAAATGTTAAGATAAAAATCATATAAAAAATTATACAACAAATGTATCTTATAATTAACTCAGAAAATTATTTTTAAAAAATCACATGTAAAGTATAATACATAAATATAGATATTTTAAATTACTCAGTAATAGTATTATCAATATCATTATAAAGTTTATAATATTGTTTAAATGTGATGTGTCATAATCAATAGTTATATTGAATGTTTTGAATTAAGCCCAATAGTTAGTAAATAAATTTGAGTTAAACCCAATAGTTATATTAGATTGAATTCAATATTTTGAATTAAGCCCAATAGTTAGTAAAATTAAAGAAAAATAGAATAAAAGAAAAAAAGAAGAATTAAAGAAAATCAATGAAAAATGGGAAAAAAAAATATGATTAGTCAAGACTCCTAAAATGCCTCTAAAATTGACACATCATCCTAAACTCTTCTAAATTAAGAGTTTATATGGATATAGATATAGATAGTTAGTAAAATTAAAGAAAAAATAGAATAAAAAAAAAAGAAAAAAGAAGAATTAAAGAAAATCAATGAAAAATGGGGAAAAAATATGATTGGTCAAGACTCCTAAAATGCCTCTAAGATTGAACAATCATCATAAACTCTTCTAAATTAAGAGTTTATATAGATATATAAGTCGTACTCCATAATTTATGAGGAAATTTGAAGCATTGGATTAAGAATATCAAACGTTTGAGGTTAAAAGTAACGGATGAGACTAAAAATAACTGAGTAATAGTTAAGTGATTGTTCGTGTATAAACACAACAGAGCAATCGGTTGTTGTTTATAAGCACGTAAGCAAAGTAACAGTGAATATGATGACAGTGGTTTCATCCGCTTCTCGACATGTTTGGTTATTTGTTCATTGGTTCTTCTTATTACCCTAGTGGCTGGTTTTTGTATGCATAGAATCCGTCTTAGTCTTGCTTGGGGATGAGTAGCACTGGCAGAGGCGGATCCTCTTTGGGGTCAGGGGTGACAGTCGCCCCTCCCCCCTACCCCCCCCCCCCCAAATAAAAAATAAAATTTAATATATATGTTCGTCTCGTTGATAGCTTCGATTTGATATATTATATGCTCAAATCCAACACCTGAGTAAAAAGTTATAAACGTTTCAAAGCTGGACCTATATATAAAAATTATTTTTCACATCATTTACTAAACTGATATACTTGTATCATAATTATTGTTTGTTAAACTTCGTAACTTAATACTATAATTAAGCTTTAAAACTTCAAATTAGTATAGTATATTAAAATATTCGAAAACCGTGAAATAAAGTATGCACGATTTATGTTCTTACTTATTCTAGTTACACTTTTATAATATTGATGATTTTTTTTAAAAAAAAATAGCGTTTGATTTTTCGCCCCCTCAACTAACAGTTTCAAGATTCACCACTAAGCACTAGGTCCCAGTCTCCTAGCATGTGGATCAGCATCTCTCCCGCAACGTCAGCGTGTCACCTAGTTGTCAACACAGTTATTGCTTCCGCTAAAAGAGATGATCATTACATGTCAATTTTCTTACATAATCCAGATTCCTAACCTATTCCTTGGGATGTGTGTGCTACTATAGGTTCGACCCACCGGAACGGAGGTAGTCAAAACCTTATCTCAATGCAACTTAGTCTAGGTGATCAATCAAGGCAAAGTAGCAACATAATAACAACATAAAACCAAAGGAAATGAAAATAATATTAATAGATAGAATCTGGATAACCAAACAATGTCTTGACAAACGAGATGAGTGAGAAGTTAGCCTAGTATGGCTTCCTCCATGCAAAACATAAGAGAAAAGAGTACTTTGGGGTTCTACTCCTCGAGGGAGGTGGATCTATCTGAGAGAGAGAAGAGAATGATTGTATGGTGAATTGTGTGTTTAATGGCTTAAAAGAGAGGCCTATTTATAATGCTAAAACCCTAGAATCGGTGTCCCTTAGTGTGCAAGTAAAGCCCAATGGGCCGGCAGAAGCCTCGAGCAGAATCTACGAAGATACATAATCGGCGAACGTCGCTAGTAATCGACGGGTGCCACTCTTCTTACTTCATGCTGATGTAGAGGTTGTCTAGATCTTTCCAACGCATGGTTATAATAGTCGATCGGACATCTGAGGCCATGGAAAATTGCGTTTTAAGTTCATCTCACCGCGCGGGTAGTTTTTGCGCCTCGCTGTCGTTTCCGCTCTTAGACCTTGATTCTTTCCTCCGTTGTTCCTCGACTTGTCTTAGCTCTCCATCCATAGCTTCATTTGATTCATGATTCCTCCACCATTCGAAGCCCGGATCTATTACTGTAAGTAAACACTAAAAACGCATAGATTTCGACTTCTGCCACAAAGAGTATAAACCATGGAATTATCTACTATTAGGGCTATAATGTCATGCAAATGATCGAACCAACCTATTATGTATGTCAAACTATGCATCATACCCCCTTACTTACCCTTCGCTTGTCCTCAAGCAATATATATTGAAAACCAAATATAGTTTATATCCCACAAATAAGAGTTTCATTCAATAATTCCATCAAAAGCAACATTGCACGGTAGGAGTCATTAATAAGAGAACAAACATCCTAGCAAATATATAAGTGATCAACTATCCCGGATGCTTATCTACCCAACCTCACATGGAAAATGTGTTTCTTTCTCTCTCTCTCTCTCTCTCTCTCTCTCTCTCTCTCTCTCTCTCCCTCTCTCTCTCACAGGGCTGGCACGGTATGGTACCGTGGGAAATTTTCGATTACCACGTACCATACCGATATCATTCGGTATGTAATTTTTCCTACCACGTACCAAACGAAATTGTTGGTAACCGCAATGGTTGATACCGAACGTGTCGGTTACCGAACATTGGTATCGTGGTTACCAACAGAACAAAATTCAATTTTTATTTACGTGTTTTAATAAATGGTAACCGATCGGTACCGACGGTACCGATAGTACTGACAACATTGAAATACCGATTCAAATGCCTTGAACAAAATACAAAAATCAAATGCCAAAATCAAATGCCTTAAACAAAATCAAATGCCCTAAAACAAAATCAAATGAACAATTCAATTCTTCTCTCGTTAACAGTTCAAGGACTTAATTCAACTTCTTAACAAAAATCAGAGGCTTGAGCAGATCCGACTCCAGGAGGTCCGTGGCTCGCACCTCTTACTCGTGCACCCCTTCCGTTGCCAGTGAGTCTTCCCAACGAACCTCGAGTTCGACCCATTTGACTGGTTTGAAGGCTGAAGCGAGATTGAAATGAAATCTCAGATTGAGAGAGATATGAGATTGAAGGGAGACCGATAGATCGAAAACTTACATCGGTTGAGTAGTTGACTTGAGAGCGAGTCGAGACGTGAGAGAGCCTTGCCAGTCGGCCGTGGACGGAGATAACCGGATGCGGAGATCCAGGTGTGGCTGCTAGGGCTAGGCTAGCGGCGGAACCTGCAAAGAACAAAGAAGAAGATGCGATATGTAATTAGGGATTAGGGAAGAAACACTACTGTATTGTTTTTTGTAGAAACAAATAATAATAATATAATTATTTAAGGGATGTCACAACCACACACTCCGCACAGATAGAGCTGGCAATTCCTGATCCGATCCGAGAAACCCGACCGACTCACCCGAACCGAAATCCGACCGAACATGAAAATTTGGCGTTATGCATAACCCGAACCCGAAACCGAGCCCGATCGATGTTGACCCGAAACCCGAAGTGACCCGAATACAGACAAATCTGACCCAACCCGGACTCGACCCGAATTCCAACCCGACCCGACTCTCAACCCGACCTGACTCCCAACTGACCCGACTCCCAACCCGACCCGAATATCCTTGAATATATATATATATATATATATATATATATATATATATATAGGTAAAGGTTCAAATGAAAATGAGGCTTAAGATGAAAATCCCTCTTAAAATGAAAATAGTCTAATTTAGATGTAAATGGACCTAATTAAATGAGTAATTAATAAATGGGCCTAATTTTGGTGTAAATGGGCCTAATTTTATGAGTAAATGAGAAAATGGTTAAATGATCCTAATTATGGGGTAAATTTCACACGCCTCCCCCAAACTTTCCATTCATACGAATATTGCCCTTATTTCAATTATGAAAATTACAGATTTTAGCCCGTAATTTTTATTTGAAATAATATTGTTAGGTGCAACTATAATATTAAAAAAATACAACAAGAATGTTACATCACAGTTTTTGTCTTTATTTTAAAAAGGGAAAAATATGAGATTACAAAATATAAAGTGAACAAATAATACAATAAATGTTATTATTAATAAATGTGCATTTTCATAATGTGTCATACCAAAAATTTTCTTTATGGACCGCTATTTTATGACAGTTTTGTACTTTAATGCAACATGTGCCATTAAAAGTCTATTAGCTCAAAAAATGGTATAGTGATGTGCCCATGCACAAAGGTTCGAGTTAAAAATCCCGCATAAGCTATTTATGGTTGCTTTTTTTGTGTTCCCGTTCATGAATAAGATTATAAAGTGCAATAATAAAATGATAATGTGCACAAATAAGATGATATAATGCATATATAACATTATATTGTGCAAATATAACTTTAAGTTGTGCAAATATAACACTATGTTTTGCAAATGTAACATTATATTGTGCATATCTAATAATATAATGTTACGTTGTACATATAATATTATGTTGTGCGAATATAACATTATATTGTGCAAATATAACACTATCTTTTGCAAATGTAACATTGTGTTGTGCATATCTAATAATATAATGTTACGTTGTGCACATATAATATTATGTTGTGCGAATATAACATTATATTGTGCAAAATATAACTTTAAGTTGTGCAAATATAACACTATGTTTTGCAAATGTAACATTATGTTGTGCATATCTAATAATACAATTGTGCAAAAGTAAGATAGGATTGTGCAAAAGTAGGATACAATTGTGCATATAACTAAGATTATAATGTACATGATTAACAATTTGCGATTGTTGCGCTCTTGTCTATTATGTAACCTATGTGGGATTTGAACTCACATCTTTGTGCAAACGCACATTGCTCTAGCAATTGAGCTAATAGGCTAAATTATGATTTTCATGTTAAAATAGAAGAACCTAATCGACCTAAAGCATATCACAACAAAATTCTAAAATCCAATTAGCTCATGATTCACAACCAATTTGGCAATGCTATGAACATGAAATTAGGTCCAAATCAACCCAACATCACAACCATATCATCAATTTCAATCAATTTGGATGTTGGCAACAAAACCCAAAATTCTAAAATATATCGCAATAAAATTCTAAAATCCAATTAGATCATGATCCATAAACAATTTGACAATGCTATGAACATGAAATTAGCTCCAAATCAACCCAACAACACAACCATATCATCAATTTCAGTCAATTTTGCTTTTGGCAAAAAGCCCCAAATTCTAAAACACATCGCAATATAAAATTCTAAAATTCAATTAGCTCATGATCCATAAACAATTTGACAATGGTATGAGCATGAAATTAGGTCAAAATCAACCCAACAACACAACCATATCATCAATTTCAATCAATTTGGCTTTGGGCAAAAAGCCCCAAATTCCGCTCCTAAATCAAACCCTAGATTTTCAATCTCAACCTAAATCATTCAAACAATCTAAATAATTGTAATAAACAAGTTTAGGGTTATAAATCATACCAAATTCGAGTTGAAACAAGGAGCAAAATCGGGATTTCGAAGGTATTCCGAGCCAAAAATGTCGAACAACACTTATGGGGGAGATGGGCTCGGTGTGAGCTCGGCTGGGCTCAAACCATGGGGGTTCCGGTCTCGGGGGGTGCGCCTGAGGGAGAGGGTTCGAGCAAGTGGTGGCTGGTGGCCGGAGGTGGCTCGTGGGTGGCGTGGGAGGCCGACGAGCGAAGATGCGACGTGAGGCTTCGAATGCTCAGGATGGGCGCGTATGTGCTTGAACCAGGCCAAGCCAGGGCTCGGGGGTTGCGCACCGGGGTGGGCTCAAGGGCGGCTGGTCGCTGGTGGCCGGAGGTGGCTCGAGGTGGGTGTGGGTGCGGGAGTCCAAGAGCGACGCTGCTTGCCTACTTCTACTGTTGGGACGCGGGTATGTTTTTTCATTCTTAATCAGCCTCGCGCGTGTAGTTTACCCCATTTTCACTTTAAGAGAAATTTTCATCTTAAGCCCTTTTTTCACTTTAACCTCACTATATATATATATATGTATATATATATATATATATGTGTATTCTCTCTCAATAAATTTCATTTCTTCCCTCCTCAAATTTGATTCCCTCTTAATAAATTTTATTCCTTCCCTCCTATATTTGTCTCCCTTTCCTCCTCAAATTTATAAATTTTATTCATTCCCTCCTCAAATTTCATCCCTCTTGTATTTTCTCCATTCCCTACTCAAATTTAATTTCCTCTCAATAAATTTCATTCATTCCCTCCTCAAATGTGATTCCTTCTCAATAAATTTCATTCTTTCCCTCCTCAAACTTGATTCCCTCTCAATAAATTTCATTCATTACCTCCTCAAATTTCATTCCCTCTTATTTTCATTTCCTCATAGTTTATGAAATTTCTTTTGTAATGAATAATCTAATTAACAAAAATAAAATTCGACGAGACAAAAATAAAATTTTACTTATGTAATAATCTATTTAATAAAACTAAAGAGATCAATCAAATCATTTGTAATGAATAAAATATAAAATCATAACTTTATTTAGACGTAAAAGATAATGATTTGTAATGAATAAAATATGAAAGTATGAATTGTGAATATATGATAGTCTTATAAGTTGTATTCGTAATTTTATATTACCTTGTTTTCCAAAATTTGATGAGGGATGAAAGGAATACTTTAAATGCATCGAATAATCGGAGATGAATTTATATAGGAGGATTAAGGTAATCTTGTTTAGTTATTTTCATATAGGCAATAATTTGTTTACTTTATCAGTTTTTAAGATTAACTAAAAAAATAGTCGGTTTACTAGATTACCCAAAACTCCAAAAGTCATCAACTCATAGTATATTCATATAGATTAATGTAAATCATTACTCGTTTACTCATTTAATGATGAATTATCGACTTTAATTAAAAATTCTCATTTCTTACTAATAAAATATGAGTACAATGAGGATATTATAACTTGAATCATATACGTAATGAAATTTCTTTTGAAAACTACTTTTTGCAAGACACAAATAACAATTACACAAATAACGTGAATTATCTTTTAGATAGGGAATCAAGTATGATTTTGATAACAATATATTGCCAAATTTCAATGAAATTAATAATGAGTAGAATAAGTTTAGTTAGCTTACGAGCCAATGAGTAGATTATATATTGAATCATATTTAATTTTACTAAAAATACTTTTTGAAATACATAAATAACATGAATTACATATTCAATTTAATAAAATTGATTACCCGAAAGCCCCGAACGAACATGATTCAACAAATTCAACCCAAAAAATTAAAAGTTTGAAACAAACGTAAACCCGCCTCTACTTGAAACGTGAATGAGACCGACCCGAAACCCGAACGAGACCGACCCGATTCTGACCGAAAACCCGAATGAGTCCAACCCGATTTTGACCGAAACCCGACCAATCTGAATTTAATTTTGACCAAATCCGACCCGACCCGACCCGACCAAGCCCGACATAGAAATTTTGACCGAGTTGACTCGACTCATCAATGACCCGACCCGAATGTGATCGACCCGAACCCGACTGGATGACCCGAATTGCCAGTTCTACGCACATGTATGTAATTAGGAAATAAGTAATATATATATATATATATATTCGGTACCACGGGATTTGAATTTTTATTACCGTATACCGTACCGATAATGTTTGGTACCGAAGTTTCGGTTACCGATTCCTTCGGTTACCGACTACGTGGTACCAAACTTATGTTGATACGGTTAGTAATCGGTTGGTATGGTAATTTTTGTACCACCGCCTAACCCTACACACACATGTTTAGGCTTTTAAGAATAACTCTCAACTCATTCATTATACAAAAAGCTACATAAGCACTGACATTTATATCACAAATTCTCCACCAGATATGTCAAAGCATATAAGCAACATCAAGAAGTCTTTCGCTCAATGGAAGACTTCAAAGAAGACTCCATTCGACAAGGTTGTAATGGGACTTGGCATGAAAGTAAGGACAATGAATTATTTAGGCTATGTGGTGCTTTCAACTCTGGAAACTAAGATTCCAACATTCTCCGAAACAACTCAAAAGTACACAAGCTTCCAAGATGATAAAGCATAACTCTCTTAACCATGCAAATTATCCAACCCTCACATGTAGAAATAAACTAAGGCTAATACTCTTTTTTTTTTCTTTCTTTGTTCGATTTTTTTCTTTTCTTTTGATTTTTTCTCCTTTTTTTTCTCTCTTTTTTTAGAGCCACCTATGAAGTATAAAATGTGAGGAAATAAAGCATCAATATCTAACTATTATTAGAGAAGCTTAATAGATGAGGTGACACACTCCTCTTATTTCTAGGGCTCCTAGTCAATTACAATTAAGCTACTATAATTGTAACTTTAGTAATTTAAAAAAACAATGGAATTAATTCAAAATATAAAATAGATAATCTATATCTAACTATTATCTATCTATATCTAAATATTATTAGAGAAACTTAATAGACAATAAAAACAACAACAACAACAGCAACAACAACAACAACATACCCAGTTTGTCCCGGCGGGGCAGGGTCTGGGGGGCCAAATTGTACACACTCTTTCGCCGATGTCGTCGAAAGAGTGTTTCCTAGTGGCCCAGACACCAACAAATATAAACTCATAGAACAACAAAATGGCAAATGTAACAAATGAAACTAAAAAAAAACAAAATATGAACTCATAGAAAAACAAAAGGGTAAATGAAACAAACGAAACTAAAAAAGATGATGACATGGCGTGCGAACGGACGATATGGTCTCTATCACTCGTTTGAGGCCTAGTCTAACCGTCTCCGACATGGACGACTCTCCTCCAATGCGTCCTATCCATAATCATGTTCTCGGTAAGGTTCAGAAGGGCACAATCTTGTCTTATCACCTCCCTCCAACTCTTCTTCGGTCTCCCTCTGCTCCGTCTTACTCTATCGATCTCCAAACTGTCACACATACGAACTGGCGCGCTCTTCTCTTTTCTCTGCACATGACCAAACCAACAAAGCCTTGACTCTCGTAACTTATCTCGGATACTGCATACTCCCACTTTGTCGCGGATAACTTCGTTTCTGATCCTGTCAAGTCTAGTAAAACCACTCATCCATCTGATCATCCTCATCTCTGCCACCATCAGTCTCTGCTCCTGTGCCTTCGTAGTTGCCCAACACTCAACCACATACAACATAACAAGCCTAACTACCACTTTGTAGAATTTTCCCTTGAGCTTTGGGGGCACTCTCATATCGCATAAGACCCCTGATGCCGCCCTCCACTTCTGCCATCCCCTTTGAATCCGATGTCTGATATCTATGTCCACACCACCGTCACTTTGCATCACCGACCCTAAGTACTTGGAGTTATCCTTTCTTGGGACAACATCCTCACCCAACATTATGTCTTACTCTACGTCTTCCTCTCCTCCCAATCTGAACTCCACATATTCCGTCTTTGATCTACTCAGTCTGAAGCCCTTGCCTTCCAACGTGTCTCTCCACCTCTCTAACTTCCTGCTCACCCCAGCTCTCGTCTCATCCACTAACACGATGACATCCACAAAGAGCATACACCATGGAACCTCCTTATGGATATGCCCCGATACTACGTCCATGACCAAAGTGAAAAGGAAAGGACTAAGGGCCGAACCTTGATGAAGCGCTACCCTCACTAGGAAGTACTCAGTGTCCCCTATAGAGGTGACAACACTAGTCAATGCACCCTCGTACATGTCTTTGATGATCTTGTTGTATGATCCTGGAACATCCGTAGCTTGTAAACACTTCCAAATAAGCTCTCTCGGCACTTTGTCGTAAGCTTTCTCCAAATCGATAAAAATCATGTGAAGATTTCTCTTCCTTTCCCTGTATTTCTCCGGCCACCAAACGTCTCATTAAGTGCAATGCTTCTGTAGTCGATCGCCCTGGCATAAAACCGAACTGGTTCTCAGGTACACAAATACTCCTTCGCAATCTCCACTCAATAACTTTCTCCAGGAATTACAATATCCTAAAAAGTCAGCGTTAATATATGTGTTTGGATGAGGTAACAATCCATGCTTTACCATTAGAGCAATAACAAGTGTTATTTTTTCGGAGCCCATACCTCGTAAACTTCCAACACTACCACCACCAAATCATCCGAGGATTGAATGGAGTCCACTTCTTAGGAAAGTTTCCTAATTAACTTATCCTATCCCTAAAACAATTGTACTATAATTTCTTTAGTCACACATATAGTTAATTAGTGAGTCTACTGTTTGTTGATTTTGTTCAAGAGTCTTTTGCATCTTAATCATCATATGTTAATAATATATAGTTTTTGTTTTCAATTTCATTCATTTGATAACTTTATGATGTGATCCTCGACGATGGCCACTTGTTCGACGAGCCTGGAAGAGAATATGACACCGTTGATGGATCTTGGAGGGATGAACATGTAATCCTAGCCATGTCAAGGCAGCCTCGGAAGCTCTTACCTTAGACGATATCATATTTACGGAAGAAGAAGACATCAAAGTCTTATAACTTGATGAACTGATATCTGCTTGCTATTTTGGCTCTAACTGGAGTTTTTTTTACCGAAGAAGGCGAAAGAGGACTCGTTGGAAAGCTGATTTCGAGGGCTATGACATTGTTGAAGACGTCCCCCACCAATTCTACTCCGAAGATGGTCATAAATCTCGTTCTTTGCAACAGTTCTAAGCTGAACGAAAATTTGAAGTCTTTTTTTTAATCCCACATCAATTAAAAAACCCATGGAGATGACAATAAACTCCTATATATGTGTAAACTTGTTTCATTTGAAAATAAGTTGAAATTTGAGAAAAAGTGAGCCTTTTAGCTTCCAGTGATTCGGGTCAAGAATCTCGTTCTTAGGTGAGAGACCGGGAACAAAACCTTCGGTGAGAGGCTGAAGGAGATTCCTTAGTGAGAGATGACGGAATCAAAGGGTCGGAAACACTCGGAGTGCGAGACCGAGAGTGTGGAAGATCGAGTGTTGGAGAGAGCTCGGAGTGCGAGGCCGAGAGCGATCTTGCATCACATATCCCTCAATCCCCATTTCCTACTTTACCACTATTCTAAGGCCTTCCACAGCCCCATCATCACCCTCTAACATCCCCAAAATGTCACTCCAAAAAGCCCCTTTAATCCATCTCAAACAAGCCCCGTTCGGAATCGTCTCTACACAGGCGATTTCTCGGTAAAACGCGATTTCCTACTTCGTCTGACCTCCAATTGACAAGATCTGCCCCAATCCGCGACTGTGACTTCAAGATCTACAAACGTAGTGCTTGCACATCCCCAGAAGTCAAGCCAATCGACGGGAAATCGGAATTCTTTGTCGACTGATCTGCTGCTCCAGAAACTGCCAACAATCTCCCGACTTCTCGGGACTCTTGTCGCCGGTCCTTTTGCTCGAGCCCGGGCCCGAGCACGTCACTTTACTTGGATGTATGAATAAGAAGAGGAGTTGACGATTACATTGTTTGTTTTTCTCCACCTTTATGATTTTCATATCATTTCAGCATAACAAATTAATTCATACAATTTTATAAGAATTAATTTCAACATTTCAGCATAACGAATTAATTTTAGCATTTTTTCAATTCATTATATTTTCAAGCATATCAATTCCAAGTTTTCAATCACAATCTTAATAACAGTTGCATATTCCACATTGTATTAAACTAGCTGAAATCTTATTGGTTGTTTACTGGAATAATTAAATTTTAAATAAAAATAAAAAGGATCTTGAGTGCTGAACATAAAAAGGAAAACGCAGAGAAACTCCCCCAACTTTCTTTAGCCACGCCGGAAACTCATATCTAGGTGTGGGAGACGGATCTGCTGAAATGCCGAAAACATAGAGAACGTAGAGGCCGATCTTCTGAAACGCAGAGAATGGCATGAGGGAGACTAATGAAGGGAAAATAAGTGGTGCTTATCAACAAGTTTGGATTCGTTCAGCAGATTTGGTAGCTTTGCGACGTTTCAGTAAAATGGGTCGTTCGGAGTCCATATTGATCAGATTGGTTCGTGCCATACCTTGTTGGAACGAGGACGAAGAGATCTACAGCCTTTCTGTTGAAGATTTTTCCAGAATCCACCGGGAACATGGCCGAAAATCAACATCTTTGCAGCTGTTCATTTTTTGGACGAAAATAATTATCTTTCCCTATTTAATTTATCATTTTATCTTTATATTTATTTAGGAATAATGTAAATTAGAATAATATCTATTAGTTGACTTTTCAATTAATTGATATTATATCTAATTAGTTTTTATATTTATTTTCTAGGATAAATAAAGTGGAAAAGGAAAAATCTATCTTTAAGATATTTCCTTGGCCACCAAGTAGTTTGATTTTATCTAGGATTATGTCTTCTATTTAAGACACTTTTATTCATTCAATAAAATCAGATTTAGATATTAGAATTGAATTTTTGACAAAAGTCAGATTTGGAGAGTTGTCCTAGGGAGGAACCGAGTTCCCCTGCGTGGGATAGGTTTCGATGTGATGTTCTTAACTTGGTTTGTCTTCTGTGTGTCGATCCTCTTTGGTGGGTTGGTGCTACCACATGTTTGGTGTGTGTCGATTCTCGTCATAGGATTGGTGCTATCCATCATGCCTGGTGTGTGTCGATTGTCGTCATAGGATTGGTGCTATCAAGCATCCACAAGCCCCCTCTTTGTGCCTCCAAGTTGTCCGCTTGGTTGTGTAAGGTTGTAGAGGCGGGCTTTATAGTCGTTGGTATTTGGTTCCTACCCTCTTAAGAGGCCTGAGGTCTTTGCCTCGTTCTTTTTTAGTTCGAATCACCCATCTATCGGTCTTTAATTCATTATTTTGTTGAGTCTAAGTTGCTGCGTTTTGTTTCTTTTGTGTCGATATCGAGTCGTCGTTTGAGTTTCTTGAGTCGTTTGCTTCCGTTCTTGTCTTTGAGTCTTGATTGTCGAAGATCGGGCCATCCTACGGCTAACCCCGTATCAGAGACGGATATGCTAAAACGCTTGAAATGCAGAGACGGATCTGCTGAAACGCAGAGAATGCCGTGAAACTCATATCTGGGCGTGGAAGGTGATGGATCTGGTTCAGAACACCAGAAAATCAGGCCATCGTCAATCTGGCGCCACGATGGTGCAGCAGTACGTGCGGCCGAATCTCCGGCCACCGTCGATGTTCCTTGTCATCATCTTCAAATGTTTCAAGAAATCCTTTCTGAGAAGAGCATCTCTTCAAAATTACAGTCACAGAAGTTCTCAATTACATTTTCAATTTCTTGAAATTGAAAGCTTTCAATTCCGCCATTGGTTGATGGAGAAGAAGAGATGATGCGAGATCGATGGAGAGCGTAGTCAATGCGGAATCTTTCGTGGCTGAATTCCACCATTGATTCGAGATGATGCGAGATCGCTATGCGAGCGGAAATCACCGAAGCCATCGTCTACTCCTTCGATTCCGACCAACGCATACCGGCGCCATCACAAACGCCTTGAAAATCGAATAGATCGATGAATCAAGGGGGAAGAAGGGAGGCCTCCGCCTCCGCCAAATCTCCAGTAGAAATCGAAAGAGGAGAACGGAGGGAGCAAATCTGAATCCAGTACACTGGAGAGAAGAGGGAACGGATAATCGGGTAGAGGATGAGAGGCGACGACGCGAGCTCTAGTTCAGACCTGCTGCAAACTGATTCCAGCAGGAGGAGGACGAGGAGGCGGTGATCTCCGAGGGGGGGCTGGGAAGAAGGGGCGGGGATGAGGGAGGCAGGGGAAACGGTGAACAGAAGGGAATGGGGGCACGAAAAAAAATGGTGGACTTTAACCTAATTTCAAGAGGTCCGAGGACATTTGCCTAATTTAAGCCCAAATAGTGGTACGTTGGGCAAATTTTTTCTTACATAAATCTACTATAACAATTTGATCAAACAAGAGAGAATAAAACGCATCCAAAGAATTAAGCACAAAGAAGTCAAAACATTCAAAATAGGAATAAGGATAAGAATAAAAATATTACAACTTTATTCAAACTAAAGCTTCAATATGCAGACAAGCGAAATACTTTAAGTCTCCATGTAAAATTCTCCAAGTGTATGATTCTCATGTCAAAACCCTAAGAAAATCTCCTTAAATAACAAAATAATAAAAAGATAGGATAAAACTAATTTGGGATAGAAAATCTAAGTTTGGATAGAATTTAATATGTGCCTCGATGACAACCTAACTCACCGCCGCGACAAGGTTGCTACGGTCGAGACTAATTTTTCTAGGCTTCCATTGTCACGGTCGCAGCCAATTCTGCCGCAGTCGCGACACTGTTCAACATAGAAAATTTTGGCCAAATTTGGTCTTGACGTCAACATGAAAGTTGTAGCTCTCGAAAAGAGATTTTCAACCCATACTCATAATAGTCTATCGGACAACCGAGACCTCCAAAGAGTGCGAAACAAGTTCAGCTCATCGGGTAACAACTTATGTGGACTTGTTATTCGTTTATGCTCTTTTCTTCTTCTCAAGACCTCTTTAGATCTTCATTAAATTCTATAGATCAATTTTTGACTTTCTCGATCAATGCGTTATCAACTCATGTCTCTTCATTGGATCTATATTTAACTGAAATCGTAAAAAAAACATATGTAGATTTCGACTCCACCAACCTAGCGAGTAAATTATGCATTTTTATTTTATTATATATACGTCTCAATTTTATATAATTAAAAAGTATACATCACTATATTATCAGTTGAAATGTATTTAAAAATAATGGGAACTTGATAGGTGAGTGCAACTTGGAGTATTATAGTACCTTCCACTGTCAAATGATTCAGATCCAGCCATCCAGGCTGCCCACTCTCAATGTGTCGGCTACCCAATCTCAACATTTATGTTTCATCCAAAACTCCATATATACAACTACAAATAGTTTACAAACAACCCCATTGTCATAGATAGAATATATAGATACATGGAGGATTATACTTAATTATTTTTAATATAATTTCACATTATTAAAAAATTTAAGAAAATTATATTAATAATCAATACACTTATATTAATGTATGTGTTTATAAACCTCGATTATAAAAATTTATTTTTTTTCTAAATATTTTCTAAAATAATTATTTTTTTAATTATCAATAATTTTTAAACTATAATATTTCAAAATATATTTTGAAAACATATTTATAATATTGTATATAATAAAAAAAAGTTTAATCGAAAGGGTACTTCCTTAATAAAGTACAATCGAAAGGGTAATACTTCCTGGGAGTGGTCCAAGCTTATGTCGCTCAAACACATGTTCAAACTGGGACTGCGTTGGCCGGTCTGTGGGTGATGGCACATACATAGATTTTTGAACCGATAATTGGATCTATGAGGGCCCGCTTGTGGGTACAACACTGGTGCGTCATACCAGTCTAAATCTGTCGTGGAAGGTGGCAAGATTTATTGACTCCAATAGATCGTGGAATCTCCCGAAGCTGCAAAACGACCTCAATGGTCTTTTAGCTCCCAACCATATTATCAATATCGGTCAGTCTCAATTACCTACAAATCCCTTTCACGATCGCCTGTACTGGGGTCCGAGTAAAGACGGATGGTTTTCTGCTAAATCTGCTAGATCTATTGTGCCTTATTTCAAAGGTGATCCAAATTTTAGCTGTAACTGGATTTGGAAGCTTGATGTTCCGCATAAAGTTCGACATTTCATTTGGAAAATCTCGCACGATGGTTTACCCACCACTGACCGACTACAACGATCGCATATACCAGTGCCGTCAGGTTGGCCTCTTTGTGGTAACACGCTTGAGACTGGGTTCCACCTTCTTTTGGATTGCAATATCACTCTATGCTCTGAAAAGCTTTCATTTAAACATTCCTCAATATCTAAATGCCCCAGTCAATCATCTTAGACTATAATGCGTTGCTTACTCAATTGCATTATGCGTTGGGAAACGCGGCTATGGCCTTGCTAGCAACGATTTGGTGGGGTGTCTGGTTCTTCAGAAGCAAAGCTGTGTTTGATCCTGATTTTAAACTTCGAATGACATACATCGCAGTTTTCATCTCCACTACTCGTGCTACTTGGTCTGCAACAAAAGATGCTTTGCGAGTTGATGGTTCTACGAGCAGCCAACACTGAACTCCTTCCACTTTGTCTGCTCTACCGGGTTCTCCTCCGGTTAATGCTCCTAAGCCTTCCTTATGAGAAAAACCGCCTACGCCGTTTTATAAACTGAATTTCGCGATGGCTCTTACAGATCAAATGGGTCGGGTTCCTTTGGTTTTGTCATTAGGAATGATCGCGGTGATATTGTTTCCTTGGGGAACGGCCCCTGCAATAATTCTACGACTATCTACACTGAAGCTTTGGCCCTTCGATTGGGTGTTCTGAAAGCTAAGTAGCTTCATATTGACAACCTTTTAATCGAAGGGGATTGTTTCACGGTTGTTAAAGCTCTCCTGGGTGACTGGTCCTGTCCCTGGAACATTGAGCTGCTACAATCAGATACGAGGGTCTATCTATCATACTTCACTAATGTTGCTATTCGTCATATCTTCATGGAACCAAATGTTGTGGCAGACAGGATTGCTCGTCTCGCTCACGAATACCCTGTCGAGGATAGCTGCTTGTCGGACCACCTGCTGGCTGATCTCGTCCGTCTGGATGCTCTAGGAAGGCCCCCGGCTTGTCGGGAGCCTCCCTAACTCTTATCTTGCTTCAGTGTACTGTACACTGAAGGTAACACCCAGGTATAGAAACCTTATGGACAATTTGCATGGTTATACAAAAAAAATTACAACTTTGCAAAAATGACCATGTCATGCATAAATTGCAGAGAGAGAAAAGAGTGTCACTTTTGCAAATATAATTGTAACCAATTTGACCGGTAGAAGGTGCCCAAGGAAAAAACAAAAGAGGAAAGAGGCTAAGGAGAGAGAAGGGAATTGCTTAAATTTCAATTGTTTTAAACTAATTTTTACCCATTTTTATTTGTTAAAATTAAAAAATAATTTTTTTTTAGCTTAATTTAATTTTATCTATCTATAGACACCCACTTTATATATGTTTCTGGAAAAAAAATATTTCGAAGTAAAGTTGGGTCTACATCACATCTTGATATCAATTTGAAGTATGGCATGGATAACCATTTGGATGACAAAGACAACAATTCAGTTGACACAGAAATTCACACAACTGGCAAGATAAACCAGAAAACCTGGGTAGAACCGACAATCGTTGCTCCGGAGATGAAAGGTAAAGCTGCCGACGTGGACATGGAGGAGGGGGCAATGCTCATAGATGAGAGCATACCGTTTGGGTCTGTCAGGAGCAAGATAATGGAGACAAGCAAGTACCCGTCTCGGGGAGAGTTCCTTCGCCGGAAGTGTCGGAGGACATAAGCAAGCATGGCGTGGCAATGTGAAGAAATCGATGTCTAGTGGGATAACTCTTCTTTTATGCAGTCGAATGTATTATTTTGTTAGTGTAACGACCCGAGATTATTATTCCCGAGTTACGTAACGAGGGATTCTTGCTGTATGGGAAATACAACAAATGTAATGGTCCGGGATTATGATTCCCGGGTTACGTTTCAAGTGGTGAAACCCCTCGTTAGGGCCTTGCGCCCCGAGTACAGGTTGAATGTTTGAAAGTCTAGTCTAACATTTCAAAGTACGATTTCATACCCAAAATTCGAAGGGATTGTTGGAATCCCCGGGGAAGTCCTCTGTTTTTGTGTTGGTGATGTTAATCGTGTCGTGTGATATTTGTGCAGCCGACACTAGCACTCCCTCCGGAAAAGTATTTTAGAGGGAGGTCGAACCACTTCTCGAAGATGGTCTTGCTGAAAGGAATGGACGAGACCTTATATGTGGCTGACTGGAAATTATTGAAGGACAGCAGGTTATGGGGCATTGTAATATTGATCGGAACCAATGTGTCGTTGCCCCATTCCTCCTCCCACACCGACCTCCAACCCCACCCGATGCGTCGGCCTGATTGTAGACAGTTTGTGGATGTTGTTATGGATTGTATTTGTTAGGAACTTTTGTAATTCGTAGTGTTTGGTTTAGCTCTTAAACGTTTAAACGTTTCCACCTTTTGGATGACTAGTGTTTGATGACTGATGTTTAAACGTTTAAACGTTTCCACCTTTTGGAGTTAAGTTATTATGGACTCATTTCGTTTGGGTTTAAAGTTCGATATCCTTCTACTGGGAAGTTTCTGAGATAGATAAGATCTGTCAGGGGTTATTCTGTTATTGGCTTAGACATCGATTTAATTGGCAAGGAAAAATCATTTATTGGCTAGTAAGCAAAAATCACAAATATTCGTCTTTTGCATCGTCGGCAAACTATTATGACTTGTACTCACTTATTTGCACGCGCTTTGGGGCTTCTCATCCCCCACGCATTTTGGGGCTTCTTTTGTATTTACGTATATAGACACTTATTTAATTTGTACGCGAACTACCTCGACTTTGCTTTCAATTTCTCTATTCTGAAGTTTATGATAATTTAATATGTGCCAGTTTCAACATTATTTGTGTCAATAACGTTTATTTACTAGCCAATAAAGGTGTATACCTTGCCAACTCATAGGAATTGGACAGATAAAACCAAGTTTTACAATAACAATAAACCCTGGAAGCAAAGGTATATATCAAAAGCGACCAAAGGTACGAGTCCTACAATCATCAAAAGCAACCAAATGTACGCATCGAGTCCTAAAACGACAAAAACAACCAAATATACGAGTCCTACAATCTTAAAAAGAGAGCAACTTTTGGTGGCAGTCACGAGGAGGCAGGAGCCTTTTCCAATCTGAATCAGCAAGAGCGTCGTCCATATGGCGAAAGAGCCCTATCTTCAAGAAATGGTTGACTCTCCTAATCTTGAAGAAATGGTTGGCCCTTCCAATCTTGCTCAATGACATCGACACGACCTTCCCTCCTTTAGCTATAACCATAACTCACATATTTTTATACCTGAGATACAAGTGTGTACATTAAAAGTTACAAGTTACTAAAACAAGTGCCAGTAATTACAAAATTCGTGCCAGTAAAGAAAAAATGTGTGACAGGAAAAACGTATGACGGTAAAAAAATCCGCGACAGTAACTACTTCCCCATTCCAAAATCCACCAATTAATCGAGATTTTTAGTTTGATTTACACATGTTTAGACCTTCGATTTGAACTTCGTCTTCAATCCACCAATTAATCACAACTTTCTCAATTCCCCCAAACCTTCCAACTCCCACAAAATTAGGGTTTCAAAAAAATTTCAATCCGATTTCTCCCCAACCTGACTGACTATCACAATCTACAATATTTTCGAGTTCCAGAGAGGGAGGGTGAGTACTTACTTGCTTTCTGCGTCGCATCCAATATTTCGCAGGGGTGGGATCTCTTCTTCTTCGAAACTCCTCCAAAGCTTCCCTTCCTCATCGTTTTCTCCCTTTTAGAGACACCTCCTGGACTTCTCTTTATGCAGCCGTTTGAATCAGGCTACAATGGTGCTTCGATGGCTTCTATCACTCTCTCTTGTCGATTGGTTTCTCCTTCTACTGAAATTGTTGGTCGCTCGTCCTCCTCTCTTTTGAACTTCCATTACAATTACATGCTATAACAATTAGAGCAACCGGTTAGTTTTGCCAATTTTTGGACCCAATTGTTACTTTTGTAAATTTTGTTGAGGGAGAATCATTTTTGCAAACGGGCCCAATTATTGGTATATTTGCTATCATTCATTGTATCATGAAAGTACACCCGTTTGGAGCTTTTGTGCCTTAAGAATGTAGCAGATTTTGTATATTTGGCATTTTGAATTTTCACTTGATAAAAAAAAAATAGAGATCTTATTTGCCATTTTTCAGTCCAAATCCCATGCTCCTCCTTTGGTGGATCTTTCGGCGTATTACAAAATTATTTTGGGTATAAATAAATATTGAAAAAAAAAAATTAAAAATATTTTTAGATTCTATATCCTTATATTGATATATTTATAATTTTTTTTTATCAAAATTCATGTTTTAAAAAATAATAAAGATTATTTTCTAGAATAATCGATATTTTAATTATCTTTATTTTTAAAACATAAATTTTCATAATAAATTTTTATAAACATATCAATATAATTAAAATATAAAAATATTTTAAATTTCTTTAATATATTTATTTATATTAGAAATTATTTTGTAATATATTGGAGTCACCATTAAAAAAGGACCGAGGATCCGGACTGCCCATTTTCATATTCGTATATAATTTACAGCCAATTTCAATGATTTTGGTACAGTTGCCTCCAGCTAAACTACTCTCTCGACTACGATAGATGGAGGGGACAAGAGCATGGATAAGAACATGGTCTATATACTTAATATTATATTAACAATTCATTTTCTTAATATTATATTTGTTAAAACAATTAAACAAATGGCATTTAAAGTGATAAATAAATCATTAAAAATCATTTAGTAAAATCAAAACAAGATGACTGAAGTAACCCGGACAGCAAAGAACCCCCACTCTTTTGCTGGTTTGGACTATGGGTTTTTTCTAAACAAAGCCAATAGAAATGAACAATAAATTTAACTGTATAGAAACGACTAAAATTCAGTAACATACAAGTTTTGAACGATGGTTTTGTTTATTTAGGCCAATGAAAATGGTTAAGAACCAATGACCTCTTGCCCTAGTGGTAAGAGTAAGGTGCTTCCTTGTGCCTCACTACCATGAGGTCAAGGGTTCAAATCCCACTATGAGCAATTTGTGCTATATATAGTGGGTACTCATGCCTTGGTTTACCTTGACATGGGTTAGCCTGTCTTGCGGCTTGCCGCTTGGCTTACCCGGCTCGAGTGCTTTGCAGGCTAGTGCTCGGCCCGTGGAGAATTAGTCGATAACCTCGGAACCTCCACGTCAATAAAAAAAAATAAAATGGTTAAGAAAAAAAATCAGAAATAATATGAATTTGAAAAGAAATTAAAATCTGAGTCAAAGACAAGAAAAATGAAAAATTAAAGTCTTTTAGGCACCCGCACTTGCTCAACAAACCAATCTTTTTTTTTTAGCTAGAATTTGATCAGAATATGAAGAAATGATGATTAGAAATGTAACTCTTTCTTGGTCCTCTATGGTGTTAAATGTGATTTTTGTTCACTCGTTCTTTGGCTCCGATTTTCTTGTCTTGGTGGAAGCTCATGCTGACGTGGCCATATGTGTTTAGTTTTGGTAGAAGCAACAGTCTCGACTCTGTTGATCGAGGTGATCGTGAGAGTGTTCGTGATTTTCGTAGATCTCTCATCTAGGTGGGGACATCGCTAATCCACATTTCTTCGGATCGGAGATGTCTTTTCTCATGGTGGGCTTCTGCTCTTGTCTTCAGGTGTCGAGAAGCGCATCGTCAGTCTCAAGACTCACCCGTATTCTCAGCTTTCACTTTCCACCCCTTCATCGTCTCGTGCTTCCACGCGGACCGATGTGTTTGGTGCCTTGTGAACGATGCCGAAATCCATCCTATTGTGTGCGAGGCTGTGGTTGATTATTGGTTATGTCTTGTTAGGTTGTCGATCCGTTAGCCGTTTACTTCTTGACTTCTCGATTTCCGTATCAGACAATTGTGTTGTTTGAGATTTTGAATTATATATTACCTTGAAACAAATTTAGTAAAATTAGAAACATATTTGATTCTACTTTCTCTCGGATAAAGAGAAAATCAATAGGAATGTGCTTTGATAAGTTTGTTAGAACCGAACTCTTCATCATGAAAGTGAAACTTAGACGATCACATAGTACGAAGAGAATGATGCTTAGCCACTTATGACGATCCCAAAGAAGTTGTTGAATCCATGCAAGTTCAACAATAGTTGCGGCAATAGCTCCTTTCTTCGTCACGACATTGAAACGGACAACAACTCATTGTTTTCGAGATGTCCAACTAATCTGAGAACCACCAAAATAAATAGCGAAACCGGCATATGTGAAAGTAGTAACAACACAACGAGAACAAGGGTGAAGGTGAAACATCCCCTAGATCCGCCCCTGCCCTAGAGTATTTATCTAAACATGCTTGATGCAATCCAAAGTCTTGTTAAACAGATGTTACTTTGAATTGGTAAATAAAGAGCTGTCATTACGGGATTTGAACCGGTGATGTATGTATACTACCCACAAACCCTTTCTGGTGAATCATTTCGGAATGGTTTAAATAAATGTTACCGGGAAACTGGGTTGACATGTTACTAAAATCAGTTTGGAATCAATTAAATTTAATCTTAAAAAAACATGCCACCTTGTCTTTGGCAGTTGGCACAATGCAAGTCCAAAGCCAGCTCATGCCAACCCCACTGGCCACTTCCCACCATATAAACTCCCCAACTCTCCCCTTCACACACATCCCACTTCACTTTCACTATCTCCATTAATAATGGCCTCCTCCTCCATGAGCTTCCTCCCACTTTCAGCAGCCATCCTCCTCCTCCTCCTCCAATGCCACCACACCGCCGCCGCCACGGCCTCAGCCCCGGCCCCCTCCGCCTCCGGCCCCGTCAACCTCACTGCCATCCTCGCCAAGAACGGCGCCTACTCCGCCTTCATCCGGCTCCTCATTTCAACCCAAGTCGCCACCCAAGTAGAAAACCAGCTCAACTCCTCAACCGAGGGAATGACCGTGTTCGCCCCCTCCGACAACGCCTTCAACAGCCTCAAAGCCGGCACCCTCAACTCCCTAACCGCCCAGCAGCAGGTGCAGCTGGTCCTCTACCACGTCCTCCCCAAATTCTACACCTGGGACACCTTCCAGACGGCGAGCAACCCGGTCAACACGCAGGCCTCCGGCCGCACCGGCAACTGGGGGGTCAATATCACTACTTTTGGGGTGCAGCAGGCTAATATCTCCACCGGAGTCATCGAAACCCCAATCAATAACGCACTGAGTCAGAAGTTCCCCCTTGCTGTTTACCAGCTGGAGAAGGTGCTCCTCCCGGATGAGCTGTTCGGCCCCAAGGCCAACGCCCCTGTGGAGAGCCCCGCCACCACCGCGTCCTCATCCAAGGCTAACTCCACCGCTGCCTCCCCCTCGTCCTCTTCGAATGAGAAGACGAATGGGGCTGCTGGAAGCGGCGTTGGTTTGAGCTTCGTTGCTGGGATTGCGGTGCTCTGCATTGGATTGGTTTTTTGAGGAGATAGGGAGCTTGTGGTGATTGTATTCATTCCTCCTCTTTTTTTTTTAATGATCGATTTGATCTTGTATCTAAATTTTTAAGTTTTTGAGCTATTTTAATTTGATTGTTTGGTTGAAGGTCGAATAATATGAATGATTGGATCCGTGCATATATGTTGTTCACCAATTCAAGGTGGAGAAAAAGGATCTCAAAGGGGCTTCTAGCAAATTAATCGGTCAAGATCTCTTATGCAATATTTTTATTTATTTTATTTCAAAAACTTAATTAGTGTGATTAACTACTAGCTAGTTTTGATGTAAGTGTCCATACCGATAAAGAAGGTGTTTACACTCACATGGGCTGACAACTATATATTGTCGTCTATTGTAATGTGTTATAAGTTTATAGATATCTATTTAATTTGTTGAGAACTATTAAATATTACCGAAGAAAGATATACTTATTTTTATTAATTGAATGATAGTATTAGAAGGACCTCAATCACACTAGCTTATTACACGAACTTGTTATGCTTAATGTAATCTAGATGTGTACTAGGGGCTTTGGATACTTGGATGATTAGACTAGCAAACTAGGACCAGGATCTAAGGTCGACCCATCTCTGTTGCTTAGGTCCAACTCTCTGCTCTCTCGGCCCATTTGTTTCTGAAGGCTCTCAACGGCTCTCTTAAGCCCATGTCCTTGCTTGCTGAAACGATGCGTTTCCTTTAGTTAGGGCTCGGATATATAGCCTTGCCTTTGGAAACCCTAAAGGGTTGAGAGCTTCATTCCAACGCTTCCGCTTCTGAGAGAGAGAGAGAGAGAGAGAGAGAGAGAGAGAGAGAGAGAGAGAGAGAGAGAGAGAGAGAGAGAGAGAGAGAGAGAGAGAAACCCTAAAGGCGACTCGGCGATCCGCGGCGACGCTTGCTGTTCCACACTCCGACGAGCTTGATTCTCAAGCTCTTAATGTGATCCAAGGAGTCCGAGCTCAACTTAGGAAGGAGACGCTGCTTGGTGCTCAACCTCGGCTCTTCACCAGCTTCTGTTCATCTTCGTCTTCTCAGATGGAGTGAAAGGGAGTATCTGTTCCTAATCTCCGAGTTTCTCCTTGATTACCTGGTTGCTTGAGCCGCTAGATCTAGGGTTACTTTATAGTTCGTCTATCATCTGTATCCATGTCCTGTATTCGATCATACTTAGTGAATTCATGGGTTTGAGTCTCTCCCTCTTGAGGCTCCGCAGAGTAGGGTAACCGAACTGCGTCATCAATCCTTGTGTTCTCTCTTGCTTTCGTTTATCTGTGCTTAGCTCTCCATTATTCCTGTTCTAGGGTTTAGATCCGAAATCTGGTTTTAACAAAGTGGTATCAGAGCTTGATTGTCCCTTTTCTTCCTTTCTCACGTCTCTGTAGACGTGGGAAATAGATCTGGGGGCGTGGACATTGGGCAGGCCGCATATAGTGTCCACTAGCCGGGCGTTGTTCCTCTCCCGTCCGACATACCACACCGTTTTCAAAACATATCTGTTTTTCAAAACGTTTTCTCTGTGCTTATGTGTTAGTTTCACTATCTGTTAGCTTATTTGCTGCCTTAAGCCTTCAGTTGAACAAACTAACCCTGTTTTTTCTTTTCTGTCTCAGGTACCATGGCAGATTCCTATGTCAAGATCAAGCCATTTGATGGCAAGATAGATTTTGCCATGTGGAAGGTCAAGATGAAAGCCATTTTGATCAAAGAAAAATGCTGGAGAGCTGTCTCACCAGCTACTCCACCCTCCACACCACAGGGAGACCCTTCAGTACAACAAACACCACCCACCACACCCGTAGTACCACCAGTTCCTCCAGAAGTTTCAGAACAAGCTCATGCCGAGATTATGCTCAGGCTCACAGACGATGTGGCCAGACAGGTAGTCAAGGTAGATGACCCTAGGGCCCTTTGGTTAGCCCTGGAGGACTTATTTCTTGTTAAATCCCTGCCTAGTCGCATCTCTCTACTCTGTAGGCTCTTCACTTTTAAAATGGACACATCTATTACATTAAATGATAATCTGGATAAGTTTTTTAAAATGACACAAGAGCTAGAGAGATGTGATGATAGCATTAAGGATTCTCATCAAGCCATTTTGTTGTTAAATTTATTACCCTCACAGTTTGACCATTTTAAGGATGTCATTCAGTTCTCAAGAGAGCCTCTCACTAAGGAACGTATAGTGGAGACTAGGGCTGGGGAAAATTTCCCACGAAAACAGTACCAACACGTACCAATCGAACCAATTAAATTGGTAACCAATTATATTGGTAACCAATTTAATTGGTTCGGTATACCGAACCAATTGTCAAAAGTCGGTACGGTAATGGTAATCGAAACGGAAAAGTTGGGATTACCATTACCAACCGATTTGCAATTGGTTGGTACGGTAATTACCAACCAACTACTACCAATATACATTTAGGTATTTTTTTATTTATATTTTAGTTGTTTTAAAATTACATTAAGTTGGAGTATTTTTTTTGGGTTATAAGACTTGTTGTTTGTTATTCAAGTTAATAAGTACTTCGTATTTCCTATTTCTTTTTTATTTGTTATTTTATTTTTGGTACTGGTATTACCTATTAACTTGATTTCTTTTTATATTTGTTATTTTTATAAATTGTTTTTAATCAAGGGAGGAATACTAGCTCGGCTTCGGTTCAGACTAAAACCTAAATTTTATTCGGAAGCTAGTGGGCATGTTATTTTAAATATTATCGGGACAATTTAAGTCTTTATATTGCTTTTGTGCTTAAATGTATGAACAATTTACGTATTTATGTTGTTGCTATTTATAAATTTTAAATTTTGTTTAAGTTGTATTGTCTTTGATTATTTGTATGCTTTTTTCACCAACACCCAAAACATGGTAAAATACCATTACCAACACGTACCACCCAATTTAATTGGTAACCAATTAAGTTGGTACAACCCCTTCGGTGGTTGGTAATGGTTTGGATTTTAGGATTACCAATTATAATTGGTTGGTACGTGGTAACGACAAAAACTAATTGGTATTGTACCAATTCCACCCCTAGTGGAGACTATCTCTGAGAAGAATGAGATGCTCAAAGTGTTCAAATCCAAGCATGGTGTCAAATCTGACACCTCTGAGAAATCTGAGGTTTTGTTTGCTAAAACAAACAAACCTAAGGGCAATAAATCTAAAAACAAAAAGAAAAAGGGAGATGAAAATTCAAATGCTCCCAATCCTGAATCCAGTTCCAAGGTACCCAAGGATTCCAAGTGCAATTATTGTGGACACCTTGGGCACTGGATAAAGGACTGCAGGAAGAAGAAGAGGACTGATGAAAATAAACTCAAGAATTCCATGTCTGTTTCTTTGCTTGAGTTTGATGTTGGTAACTATCCTAATGAACTTTTCATATGTATTTCAGAATACAGTGATCCATCTTCTTGGATTCTTGACTCTGGCTACACCATGCATGCCACCCCAATCAAAGCTTCCTTTGATAACCTTGATCAGAGTAGGAGAGGGGTAGTCAAACTTGGTGACCACCACTCTCTTGCCATCAAGGGGGTGAGGGATGTATCACTGAAAATGTTTGATGGTTATCAACCTTAAAGATGTTAAGTGGGTACCAGAATTAAGGAGGAGTCTTATGTCTGAGTCTGTTTTTGATTGCATGAATTATGACATCACAACTAGTAATGGCATTAAAAGAGTTCTCTGTGATGGAAAATGCATTGTCAAGACCATTAGAAAGAAGGGCTTATATCATGCCATTACTTCTGAAAATGAATGCAGTCTTCTTGCCAACTCTGCATACATGACTTCACATTTAACCAAGCTGTGGCATCTTAGGCTAGGTCATATTGGAAACAAAGGTCTTTATTATCTGCATAAGCATGGTTTGTTATCTAAAAAACCTACTGATTTGTCTTTATGTGAGAATTGTGTCTTTAGGAAGGCTACTAAACAGGTATTCCCCAAGTCTTTATACATAACCAACAAGCCTCTTGAGTATGTTCATTCATACTTATGGGGGCCTGCACAGGTGGACACAATTGGTGGGAAGAGATACTTCATTTCTTTTATTGATCACTTCTCCAGGAAAGTTTGGCTCACTCTGCTAAAAACAAAAGATGAAGCTTTTCAGGCTTTCAAAACCTGGAAACTAAAGTGGAGCTTCAAACTGATAACAAACTTCTGTGCTTCAGAACTGATAATGGACTTGAGTTTTGCAATACTGCCTTTGATGATTTTTGCAGGGAGAATGGCATCAAAAGGCAACTCACTGTGCCTGGCACCCCTCAGCAGAATGGCACTGCTGAGAGGATGAACACGACACTGTTAGAGAAGGTCAGATGCCTTCTCTTCACAGCAGGCATGAAGCACACTCTTTGGGGAGAAGTTGTTGTCACTGCAGCATATCTAATCAACAGATCCCCCTCTTCTGTAATTGGCTTCAAAACTCCACAAGAGTTGTGGATTGGTAAGAAACCCAGCTTGACATACCTGAAACCTTTTGGTTGCACAACTTATGCTCAAGTTTCTCAAGGCAAGTTGCAACCTAGGGCCCTCAAAGGTGTCATGCTTGGGTATCCATAAGGAGTCAAAGGCTTTAAGATCCTCCTAATCCAACCTAGAGGATATAAAGTCATTGTCTCTCAAAATGTTACCTTCAATGAATCTGAATTTCATTTTAAAAGGGTTCTAACACCTAGAAATGAGAATACAGGTAACTTTGATCAAACCTCAAAGTTCTTTGCACCTGATGACCAGCTGCTGTCATCCACAACCTCTGAAGAAGGAGATGATGAGTTTGACATAGGCTATGTCCCAACTCACTATAGATCTCCTCCTGCAAACCAAGCAATCCCAGATGATGCTCCATTACAGCAAACACATCAATTAGGAGGAGAAAATGATGAAGAGCAGCCACCTGAAGGAAATGAAGAAAACACAACTCAGGGAGTACCTCTAAACCCTCAATCTACCTCTGAATCTCCCAGTTCATCTTCTTCTGGGCCTTCTGTGTCTGAGCATGCTACTTCTTCTTCCTCTTCTGTTTCATCTGTGCCTCTTGTTGATAATTCTGTGCTGCATGACTATCAACTTGCTAGAGATAGGAGTCCTAGAACTAGAATTCCTAATAGAAGGTATACAGATGATATTAATATTGTTGAGTTTGCTTATATTGCTTCTGAGATTGGCAAAAATGTTATTCCTGAGACTTTTGAATCTGCTATGAGGTCCTCTGATTCTGTGAAATGGTTTAAAGCTATGCTTGAAGAACTTGAGTCTATGAAAGTTAACAAAACTTGGATTTTAGTTCCTAAACTTGAGCATTGACAGGACAAAATCGTTGTGTTTCCTATCAAAAGAATATCCAAACTAACCAACTAGTATAGCTAGTAAGTCCGGAGTCGATCCACAGGGAACTACCGTTACTTTATGTGTTATAATCACCAACAAGAGTAAACAAGGGGTTGTAGAGATGTAAAAATGCAAAGAACTCAAGAAGTGAATAATAGTGATAGTTGTAGACAATGATGAATGAGATGTTTCACCTACGATTCTCAACTTTGGTTCGTCTCCTTGATCATAGTTTTTCCTTCTAGTTGTATCTTTTCTATCATCAACTCTTATCTTGATTTAAATAGATTATTAGTCCTATGAGTCCTAATAATCCCTTATTCCTAGGCAATCTTAACACGGATTAAGGTTTAATCCTAGGAATAGCACTAAGTCTCAAGATATATAAAGCTTATAAGCAATATTAATTCCCTAAAGAACTAACATTTAACCTATAGTCAATTTCTTATACAATCAAGCTTTTCTATGAGATCCACTTAATTGTATTTGCTACTTTGGATTAGGCTTCACAAACGTATGAATCAAAACCCTAACAATGATGCAATTCTAATGAGGTCGCGAATCAAGATAGAATCAACACCATCAAGCAATTAAAGCACAAAGAAATTGAAGAAGATAATAGAAATAAACTAGAATTCCAAACTCACAATTCAACAAAACCAAGTCTTGATCGTAGGCAAAACACGATGAGTTTAGTTGCTCATGCTTCTAAAACGCCGTCTCTCAATTCTTCAATGGATAAAAGATAACCTAAAAACAACTAAAATAAGTCTTTAAATACCTAAGAATACCGTCATAAAGACCTAGAAAGTATTTCCCAAAGATAGGCCCACTTTAGCAAAGATGTACATTCCGCGCTGAACCGGCCCAGGATGGCCGCGAGCGCTGCCCCCATGGCCGCGGGCGCGGCTTTTTCAGAAGACCCTTGGAATTCTGGCAGCGGGCGCTGCCCGGAAAGCCGCGGGTGCGGTTTCACCTCTTGTACGCACTTTGCTTCTTCCTTGTGCATTCCATCTTGCTTGTCTAGCTTGTTCCTTGCCTCCATATGGTCCATAGACTTCTCATGATTGACCTCCTCACTTCTTCGGATCCTAAATCTGCAATTACTCGCTAAACTTGTGTAGATTCCGCACTTAAGTACCAAATGAGCAAACAAGTAAACTAACCCTTTAAAATGCAATATATACATCTAAATGACCCTAAAACTACTCTATAATGCCTATCTAAATATGCATTATCAAACTCCCCCACACTTAGCCTTTTGCTTGTCCTCGAGCAAAACAAAACATTTATGAATCATTCATCCCACAAACACAATCCTTCATGCAATAGCCTCATCAAAAGCAACATCCCATCCAAGTGCAAACATAAACAAGGCAAATAAATGTCCTAGCAAGTATTTATGTGATCAAGTAACCCGCATGCTTATCCATCCAACCTCACCGGGAATAAAGTGTTTTCGCTCTCACTCAAGTGTTTAGGTTTATCAATGAACACTCAAACTCTATCCAAAATGCAACTAAGCTACATAAGAATTGAAATTGAATCACAATCTCCACCGTGGATGTCATTACCGGCAAAAATCATCATGAGGTCTTTTTACGGGTTGTAATGGGGCCAAGGTGGAAAACATAAGGTATGGAACAATTTAGGCCATGTGGTGCTCATAATCCGGGAACTAAGGAAGCAACCAAATCATCATACCACTCATAAACTCATACCATACTCCACAATGTAACACAACTCCAATCTCAAGCATACAACTTTTACAAACCATACTCAACTCATTCCTTTATTCTTTTTTTTTTCTTTTTTCTTTTTTTTCTTCTTCTTTTTTTTACTTTTCCTCTCTTTTGTTTTCATGCTATATCAAATGATTTTCCTTGACTTTTACCCCTAAGTGAATTTTATCCTCCTTAGGTCCCAAGTAATGAATATACTAGCAATAATCAAACATCTCATGAGAGTACATCAACCATACAATCCACCACAAAAAACCATCACCCACAATATAGATATTCACCAACCATTCCTAATTCCCGGATGGGGTCAGGCTATAATTGGCTATGGAAAAATCTTGTGGAGCTACAAAAGAATAGGCAATTAGGCTCAAATTGGCTTAAAGCATAGGATCATATGTAAGGTGGAATAGAGTCAAATATGGTTAATAAAGGTGCCTCAATCATGTGAAATTCACCAATAACAAACATATAAATACAGCCTTGACATAGATAACCAAATCAATTCCAAGAGGTAGAAGCATTGGAGAGTATTCACACACATGAAACAAGAGCAAAAGGACTCAATGAAGTGTAGTCCCAATAAGGCCAAAAATCAATCTCACAAGGTTAAACTTTTGTTGGATATCAGTCATGCTAGGAACTTAGATCATACAAGCTCAATTATGTTCACCTAGTTATGTTCCACATAAAAAAAAACTATAGGTGTGATAAGGCTAAAGCAATTCAAACATGCCATGGGACTTATATGATCATAATTTCAATAAAATTTTGAGGACTCACTTGACTTGGTGGTTGTTTAGACAATGGCATATTATATGCAAATGCATGATTTTTCTTTTTTTTTTCTTTTTCATTTTTTTTTCATTTTTTTTTAAATAAAACTAAGGTGCAAAGTATTAAGATATGAATATTATGCAGAATAATTGAAACATGCTCGATATGCAATGCAACCTACTATGTACACTAATCCCCTCCCCCACACTTGAAGTTTTCATTGTCTCAATGAAATCAAAACAACAAAAATTAGAAAGAACAAGAGAGGAGAAAAGTAAAACTCACATGCTCATTGGTATGGAGGAAGTGGAGGTGAAGCACGAAAGAAAGAGCGTTGAAAATGATATAAAAGGAGGCTACATGCTGAGGCCGCGGGTGCTGCCCCCTCGGCCGCGGGTGCTGCCATTCCAGAACCCTCCCCAATATTGGCCGCGGGTGCGATTTCTGGCCGCGGGTGCGGCCTTTCCAAAGCATTGCCTTTCCTACCTTCTTCGCTCTTCCCTATGAAAGGTTAGTCTAACATGGTGAAAAACAACTTCCTAAAATCTACGACAATTCTAATTATGCTAAGAAAAATGAAAAATTAACAGAGAAAAGAAAACTTATAGTCTACTTACCTCGGGTTGCCTCCCGAGCAGCGCCTTTGTTTCTCGCCCTTGGCTTGGCGTTGTGTTGAAGCTTAAGACACTAATCAGACATAGTCAAAGCCCTCATCAACCTGTCAAACTCTTGTGCACAACTAACAAACAAGCATGCACTACATACAATTAAATTGAAACTAAATAATAATTTTAAGAACCGTTTCGACTTATTGTATTCATGAGCTTGACTACCCACAGAGGGTATATAATACCACCAATTCAGTTCTATTGGTGGCTTGTCAAATGGGTCAACGTATCCACCAATATTCTTTTCAGTGCAGAAGGTAACGTTTCCTTGCTCTGTAGCCTCAGCAATGGGCCCTGAACCTGATTCAACAATGGGCGAGCTAGGGATGGTCTCGTCAGATGGAGTGTCTTCTTCCTCTATCGTCTCAGTGTGATTTTCCACAATGACCTCAATAGGTGCAACAGAGGTTTCAACGATTTGAGATACTGGAGGAAGTGACTCATTCTGCGCACATTGATAATCCATGTAGCAGAAAAATTCCCACATCTCCGAGAGTCCCATATCTAACAAACCTCCATCACTCAGACGCTCGGCAAGACTCCGTGTCTCAGGCGTCATGCCATCAAAGATGCATAGAAGCACTTCCCTTATACTAGCTTGATATCCCCACGAATAAACATCATTAATGTACTCCTGCAGTCTGATGAAGTATTGATGAAAACTCTCTCCGTCTAACTGCAATAACCTCACCTTCAACATATGTTAGTAGCACGAGTGCGGACCATGTAAGTGGTCCACGCCAAGATTAGTAATTAAACACACAAAGTAAACAATATTAGTTCCCCGGCAACGGCGCCAAATTTTGACAGGACAAAATCGTTGTGTTTCCTATCAAAAGAATATCCAAACTAACCAACTAGTATAGCTAGTAAGTCCGGAGTCGATCCACAGGGAACTACTGTTACTTTATGTGTTATAATCACCAACAAGAGTAAACAAGGGGTTGTAGAGATGTAAAAATGCAAAGAACTCAAGAAGTGAATAATAGTGATAGTTGTAGACAATGATGAATGAGATGTTTCACCTACGATTCTCAATTTTGGTTCGTCTCCTTGATCATAGTTTTTCCTTCTAGTTGTATCTTTTCTATCACCAACTCTTATCTTGATTTAAATAGATTATTAGTCCTATGAGTCCTAATAATCCCTTATTCCTAGGCAATCTTAACACGGATTAAGGTTTAATCCTAGGAATAGCACTAAGTCTCAAGATATATAAAGCTTATAAGCAATATTAATTCCCTAAAGAACTAACAATTAACCTATAGTCAATTTCTTATACAATCAAGCTTTTCTATGAGATCCACTTAATTGTATTTGCTACTTTGGATTAGGCTTCACAAACGTATGAATCAAAACCCTAACAATGATGCAATTCTAACGAGGTCGCGAATCAAGATAGAATCAACACCATCAAGCAATTAAAGCACAAAGAAATTGAAGAAGATAATAGAAATAAACTAGAATTCCAAACTCACAATTCAACAAAACCAAGTCTTGATCGTAGGCAAAACACGATGAGTTTAGTTGCTTATGCTTCTAAAACGCCGTCTCTCAATTCTTCAATGGATAAAAGATAACCTAAAAACAACTAAAATAAGTCTTTAAATACCTAAGAATACCGTCATAAAGACCTAGAAAGTATTTCCCAAAGATAGGCCCACTTTAGCAAAGATGTACATTCCGCGCTGAACCGGCCCAGGATGGCCGCGAGCGCTGCCCCCATGGCCGCGGGCGCGGCTTTTTCAGAAGACCCTTGGAATTCTGGCAGCGGGCGCTGCCCGGAAAGCCGCGGGTGCGGTTTTTGGTGTTCTCTTGTTCCTCTTGCCGCGGGTGCGGTTTCACCTCTTGTACGCACTTTGCTTCTTCCATGTGCATTCCATCTTGCCTGTCTAGCTTGTTCCTTGCCTCCATATGGTCCATAGACTTCTCATGATTGACCTCCTCACTTCTTCGGATCCTAAATCTGCAATTACTCGCTAAACTTGTGTAGATTCCGCACTTAAGTACCAAATGAGCAAACAAGTAAACTAACCCTTTGAAATGCAATATATACATCTAAATGACCCTAAAACTACTCTATAATGCCTATCTAAATATGCATTATCAAGCATGCTAAAACCATTGACTGTAAGTGGGTTTTTAAAGTCAAAGAAGGGATAAAATCTGGTGAACCATCTAAGTACAAAGCTAGACTTGTAGCAAAAGGTTTAAATCAAATAGAAGGGTTAGATTATAATGACATATTTGCTCCAGTTGTTAAAAATAAAACCCTGAGATTGCTCCTTGCTATTGCTACTGTCTTTGATTGGGAACTTGAACAAATGGATGTTAAGACTGCCTTTCTTCATGGTGATCTGGATGAAACTATTTTCATGAAACAACCTAAGGGATTCACTGATAAAAACAAACCAAATCATGTTTGTCTGTTGAAAAAGTCTATTTATGGTCTAAAACGGTCTCCAAGACAATGGAACATAAAATTTGACTCCTGCATGAGATCTCTTGGTTTTATTAGAAGTGAATATGATTCCTGCTTGTATATCAAAGGTGTTACCACTAAATTTCCCTTGTTTATTCTGCTTTATGTGGGTGATATTCTTCTTGTCTGCGCATCTATGAAAATCATCTCTGGCACTAAAAGAAATTTAATGAAACACTTTGATATGAAGGACCTTGGCCATGCCAAGAGAATTCTGGGGGTCATGATTCTCAGGGATATACCCAAGAGGAAACTTATGCTTTCCCAGGTTGATTATATTGAAAAAGTTCTCAAAAGGTTTAGCATGTTTGATTCTAAATCCTCACCTATACCCTTAGGAGGGCACCTTGTTCTGAGCAAGGCACAATGCCCTAAAACTGAGCATGAAAAGAAAGACATGTCTAATGTTCCCTATGATGTTGCTGTTGGTTCAATCATGTATGATATCCTATGTACTAGGCCTGATTTAGCTTTTGCCATTAGTGTTCTCAGTAGATACATGTCCAATCCTAGAATGCCACACTGGAATGCTATGAAATATTTTCTCAAATATCTGAATGGCACTAATCAACTTGGCCTTGTGTACTCAGATTATGCATCTGCTGGGGATCTCCAAGGGTATGTGGACTCTGACTATGCCAGCAACAAAGATACAAAGAAGTCCACCACTGCCTATTACTTCACCTGGGCAGGCAACTGCATATCCTGGAAGTCTCAACAACAATCTGTGGTTGCCTTATCCTCAACTGAAGCTGAATACATGGCAGCAACGGAAGCTGCAAAGGAAGCTATCTGGTTGAAAGGCATTCTTGGAGAGATTTTCATAAAGAAATTTGTACCTGTTATAAACATGGATAGCCAAAGTGCTTTGTATCTGTGTAAAGACCCTATGTATCATGAGAAAACCAAACACATAGATGTTAGGTTTCATTTCATAAGGCACAGGGTTGAAGACAAAGCTTTGGACGTCAAGAAGATCAAGGGAGAGCTCAACCCAGCTGACTTTGGCACGAAGATAGTTCCTTCCGGCAAGTTCTACTATTGCAGGAACTTTCTTCATATACTTGATGTTCACTAACCATGCAGGTACACGAGCCGAGGACGGACGGATCGAAGACTTAAACTCATTTTTCACTATTTAAATGATCGAATACCACATATGGTGGCTAGATTAGGAGGGCAAATTGTTATGCCTAATGTAATCTAGATGCATATGTACTAGGGGTTTTGGATACTTGGATGCTTAGACTAGCAAACTAGGACCATGATCTAAGGTGGCTCAGACTAGGTTCAACTGGAAGAGACTCGGCCAAGCCTAAGGGCTCCATGGCGCCAAGTTGACTTCGAGTGGTTCTATGTCCAAAATTGAAGCCGAGGACGTCGGCCCATCTCTGTTGCTTAGGCCCAACTCTCTGCTCTCTCGGCCCATTTGTTTCTGAAGGCTCCCAACGGCTCTCTTAAGCCCATGTCCTTGCTTGCTGAAACGATGCGTTTCCTTTAGTTAGGGCTCGGGTATATAGCCTCGCCTTTGGAAACCCTAAAGGGTTGAGAGCTTCATTCCAACGCTTCCGCTTCTGAGAGAGAGAGAGAGAGAGAGAGAGAGAGAGAGAGAGAGAGAGAGAGAGAGAGAGACCCTAGAGGCGACTCGGCGATCCGCGGCGACGCTTGCTGTTCCACACTCCGACGAGCTTGATTCTCAAGCTCTTGATGTGATCCAAGGAGTCTGAGCTCAATTTAGGAAGGAGACGCTGCTTGATGCTCAACCTCGGCTCTTCACCAGCTTCTGTTCATCTTCGTCTTCTCAGATGGAGTGAAAGGGAGTATCTGTTCCTAATCTTCGAGTTTCTCTTTGATTACCTGCTTGCTTGAGTCGCTAGATCTAGGGTTACTTTCTAGTTCGTCTATCATCTGTATCTATGTCCTGTATTCGATCATACTTAGTGGATTCATGAGTTTGACTCTCTCCCTCTTGAGGCTCCGCAGAGTAGGGTAACCGAACTGCGTCATCAATCCTTGTGTTCTCTCTTGCTTTCGTTTATCTGTGCTTAGCTCTCCATTATTCCTGTTCTAGGGTTTAGATCCGAAATCTGGTTTTAACAAAACTAAAGGTGGCAAAATCTGATCCGACTCACCTGAACTCAAACCCGATCAAAACTCAAAAATTTAGTACTCCCTCCGTCCCAAATTAATTGTCTTTTACTATTCATGCACGCTTTCTTAAGAAGCTAAAAACTATATAAAATATCAATATTTTATTAAGTATTTTTAAATAATATCATACATATTACTAATAAGTATAGAATTATTTTAAAAAATTAATTAAAAAATAGTTTTTTTTATATAGTTCTTAAAAATGCATGGATGCACTACAAGAAAATGGAATTTGGGCGTCCAAATGTCTGAAAATAATATGACAAAAAAATCATTCTCGCCCAAACTAGCTTTTCAATGACAGAAATACACTTTGTCGCCCAAAACACGTTGTTTGTGACGAAAGATTAAAAGTGTCGCCCAAAATAATATAAGGGCTACGAAAAGAAGGTATTTTGTCGCCCATCCATCTAATACGATTTTCAGTAAAAAAATTTTTTTACACACTGCCTTATTATTCCCTCCGCGTCGCTCTCTTTTAACCCTAAATCCCATTTCCAGCCATTCCAGGTCTCCTCCGCCCAAAACCTAAGAAAAGGAAGGAAATCCTCCAATTCATGGCGGCCAGTTCGGTAACCAGATCGGGGCCAAGTTTTAGGAGGTTGTTTGAGCCGAGCACGCTGTTGATTCCACGGGACGATACCAGGAGGACTCGGATCTGCATCTTGAGCGCATCAATGTCTACTAAAACGAGGCCAGTTGTGGAAGGTTCATTCCGAGAGCAGTTTTGATTAATCTAGAGCACAGACTCGTTGACAGCGTCAGAGCTGGACCGTACGACCAGGTTTTCATGCCGAATAACTTCGTGTTTGGTCAGTCCGGTTTCTTGCTTGATGTTGTTCACAAGGAGGCTGAGAACTGCGATTGTCTACAAGGTAATTTCGTCTTCTTTGTGTTAGATCTGACTTGGTTGGCGCTAGAATGAATTTGTAACTATTCGGATCTGGATCTGGATTTACTGATAACACTCATAACCAGATCTATTAGCATTACTCGCTTTATGATTGTTCATTTTCTTACACTTCTTTATCAATTCTGAAAACTTCGAAGGAATTTGAAGCAGTTTTTTTCTCAGCTATACAACTACAATTAGCTTTCCAGGCGACATAGGTCTTGTGAGTTTCTTTTCTGTTTCTACCATGGCTAACCATCGCAATTTACGTATTATTTATGCCTTAGATAAAGAACGAGCATCTGAGATTGTGCTCCTTGTACATATGAGGGTGGTATTGTTTCAGAAGAGTGTGTATATAGTTATCCTAGTTTGTAAGTATCAGTTGTTTCTATCCTTTGTATCTATAATTTTTTGGCAGCATACCACTACCTTTGATTTTGGACAAACACTAGTGAAAACATCAGCTGTATTCTAATTCATTCCAAAATTCACATGGATTTACAACTTTACCTACTGATTAAGCAGTTAAAGCGAACAAACCTCCTGCTTGTTGAGTTTCGTGGATGAGGCAGCTATTTTAGAAGGTACACACCACTATATCACCTCTAAATTGATGTAAGATGCTTCATTTATCAAAATCTTTGAACAGAATTGGGTGGGCCTCCAACCAGCTCATCATTGGACATGTTTAATATTTGCATTAGTTTAATGCATATCTTTCTTTTTCATCCCCATCTATTCTTTCTCAAAACTGGATGTTTTCTTAACTTGGCATTATTTTTGTCCCTATTTGAGTTTTTTCTGTTCGCAATGCAGGAACATTGTACAATGTGTTGATGACAACTTTGGAACTTTGAGATTCTGTCATCATGAAGTGGATTAAATATTCTTCTCAACTGCTTATTTCTATTTTAAAAGAGGAACTTTGAAATGAAAATTGCAGATGAGATACATGAATCATAATTCTCTTTCCCTAATTTATTTTTGTAGGTCAATGGAAAAGGAAGCCTAATTTATTTCAAGTTGGGTTAACATGTCCTGTTGCTTTTTTTTTTTTCAAGTTTTACTGCCTTTGCTATTGTCCTTTATGTTGAATCCATTTATTTTAATTCCTAATTTTTAGGCATTTTCTCATTAATTCTATTCTTTTGGATGTTCTCCATTATCCTACTTTTTATTGTTTCATCTCTCATTTCCCTATTTTTAGTTAACTTGTTCTCTATAATGAAAAAAAGAGCAAATGCAGATCTATGGATGCTTCCTTTTTCATGCCGTGTTTTGACTAGTTTCATTATCTTGGGTTTGAGCTTGCTGCTCTTCGTAGGAAGATAACCTCGTAACTCATCTTTTAGCATTAAGCACCTTTCTTGTGTTTTTGCTTTTTTATAGCATTAAGCACCTTTCTTTTTCTTTTTTTTTTTACTTTTTTTTAGCATTAAGCAAATGCAGATCTATTGGTGAAAACTGAGAACTAATGTGATGGTCTTGATTTTTATTTTATCATTAATCACCCTTCTTCTTCTTCTTCTTTTTTTTTTTTTTCTTTTTTTAGTGACTTGCATAAGGAACACTACATTGCCTTGTGTTTTAGATTATTGATCTTGATGTCACATTTCCACATAAACGATGTTTACTCATCTTTTTGTTCTTACTGAGTGTATTATGTTTCAGATTATTGAATTACAAGGCACTTGAGATGGTTGATGCAGAGATTACTCGGCAACTCTTTTTAAGAAGGAAGCAAAGTCTTCCTTCCTCAATGTATGATCCAAGTGGATTTGCAAAAGATCCTATGAGTGTTCTACCTGAAACGCTTCAACCCAAGCCTGGCCGTGTGTCTCTGTCCCAGCAACGGGTGTATGAGGTTCAAATCTGTTGGACTCTTAACAGTACGTGGTTTTACTTGTTTAAGCATTTGAATTTGAATATAATTGACTTATTTATGATTCATAGGATTTTGTTCGTCTTCCTTGGCAAACTCAGCAAACTTCTTCAAGCACTAATGCTATGGTTGCTGGCTGGTGCCAACCTCCGTCGCCCAATCAATTTATGCTGAATGTATACACACACAAAAAAACCTCTCATCTTACATCATGTGACCGTCTCTTCTAGCATAATTTGATCTTCTTTCTAAACTCATATGGATGTCCCACATGATTTGCAGGCTGATCTAAACAGTCCTTCTGTAAGTATGTTCAATGTGGTTATATAATGTGATGAAACAGTGAGCTTTCTCCCACTTCTGAATAGACTTCTGTAATTATAATTAGATGTCAGGAAGCTTAATTGTGAGCTGATGACAATTGATTCTGACATGTTTTGTTCTTTTCTGTCACAGGTTTCCATGGTGGAAACTTACTTGCGTGCACTAACAAGATGTTTGTAGATAATAACGAGTTAAATCAGCTACTTTATGTATGATACAATGATGTCACTCTTCATTTGACTTGTGTTTCTGGATCTAACGTAATTCTTTCTTTCTTCTTTGGGTACAACCACAACTGGAAAATGCCTCTTCTCGTTTTGTGCAAATTTTACTTTTTTGTTTTTCAGGCCCCGTGACCGAGTCCCATTGAAAGACATGATAGCTGACTGGCATTCCTGTCTTGACAACAAAGTAGGATTCAAGGTAAAGTGCCGATGAACTCCACATGATGAATTGAGGAAAAATACTTTCTAGAGGTTTAGATGCATTTGTTTGGTGACTGTTAAAAGTATGCTGCTTTGTGTAGATTATGATATGATGGCTTAGTACATATTTTGGTTTTATTTTATTCAGATTCTTTGTTTTCAGTTTTTGCGTCCATTGACCAAAAATTCAGTGTATGGTATACATATTTATTGGTTCGAGTTTCAGGACTCTTGACTTATCTAGGAATGTCAAATTGTTAATTGGTTATGTCTGAGTTATAACCATGCTGGTATATGTGGAGATGTTGACCAGTTTAGAATGTTGACGTATGTTGAGATCTAGTTTTGAGATGATCCTTTCTCTAGCTGTAAAACCTTCTAGTTCTACATGTTTACTTTCTTTGCCTACCAAAATTCAGCACAATTGAGATTGCTATAACTCCAAATCCCATTCCCTTTGAAGTGTTGTAGTTTAGGCCTGGAATTACCATGGTCATACTGTCAAAACAAAACAAATCGAATGGGTTTGTGGTAGAGTAAAGGAATTAGTAATTTGGGGTAGTCATGTATCTACACAAGTTTAAAGCTTAAGTTGGTGCATGTCTTTATGTTGTAAAACACACCTGCAACTAGGATGCACTTCTCTTTCTGGTAACATGTCCTTGTGCAAATTAATTTTAGAGGAGTTTATATCAGAATGCAGCTGTCTCTAAAATGGTTGTTGACAGATGTGAAGGATTTTGTGATCCTTATTTCTAAACTACTAATTTTCTTTTGCACTTCAACAAAAGAGAAACTCATATTATAGAGTTGATACAAGTTAATTTTCTATACATACTTTTGTGCTGTTACTTGTTTTAACAAAGTGAACATCTACTTCAGTTTTGCTCTTCAAAAACTTTTCTCATTTTCCTGAGTGGTTTCCTGAAAGAATAAGCTTGATATTTATCTGGAAATAATGCGGAATTTTTAATGGATTAAGATACACTATTAACAGTACACCTTTATAGTGCAGACTTCTCTGCTACATCATTACTGCATTAAGGATTTTGTTCATTTTCTCAAACAGGTGAAATCTTGACAGCCTGTTGAAAGCACTTTCTGACCCTTCTGACAAGGTAATTATTGTTCCTTACTCCATTTTCTTCATGAAATGCATGTGTAAACCTTCAGCACTTAATTATGCTTGATTAATGTGAAATTTTGAGAGGAGAAAATTCACTCTAGTGAAATTACCATATAGAATTAATTTTCTTCCTTTATTTCTTAATTACTCTCTTCTTTCTCCTGAATTGTTGCTTTGCCAGATGAGATTGCAGCATTAGCTTAAATTTTCGTCTGTTTGTTGGTTTGAGATACAAGAATTAGGAGAACTGAGATTTTTATTGTTTGATAGATCGATGAAGTTGAAAGTTTGATTTCTTTTAGCTCTCTTTTCATATCATCATGGATTCGATAATTTTGAGTTTCTTTTCTTCAATTCTCAATAGGGCATTTGGTCTAATGGTATGATACTCGCTTTGGATGTGAGAGGTCCGAGTTCGATTCTCGGAATGCCCCACCATGAGTAGCATTAGTTGATAAGGGTGCTAGAAATGACATAAGGGTGTGTTTGGTTGGCGGTGTCAAAACATAATTCTTGGGGGATATATTATATTTTCACTTTTTACTTTTGTGACAAAATAAAATTTTATCACAAAAACAGGGGTACAAGGGTGACAAAAGAAAAAATTCGTCACAAAAAATAGGGTCTTTGGGCGACAAAACTAACACTTTGGGCTACCAAGTTTAAAAATTTGTCACTATAACTGAAGGGCAACGAATTTTGAATTTCATCACAGAAGAGTTACTTATGGCAACGAATTTTTTTTTGGTCGCCCAAACTTTGTGCGACGGGGCTGAGGCGACGAACAGGGGACGAAACTCATTTTGTCACAAACAACTTTGGGCGACGAAAAAATCACTTTGTGCGACGAAATATTTCGTCACCCAAACTGATTTTTCTTGTAGTGATGAATAGTAAAAGACAATTAATTTGGGACGGAGGGAGTATAATGTACCATCCGCACCCGAACTCAAACCGGATCCATTTTGATACGTATATTGCAGAACCTTGCATTAGAATCTATACACTTATTAAATTTCTATTATTAAATACGGAGTATTTTATACTTAACTGCAAAAAGTATTTAAAATAATGAAATTATTTCATTCAAAATCTTTATCATTTCATATCCAACTATTAGCCAAATCAAATTTTGGAACTTAATCGCTGCAGCTATCTTACGGTAAGAAGCATCCTATGGTTCCTATCTGACTAAAAAAATGTACAACCCGCATATAGATCTACGGACACGTCAGCTGGGGGCGAATAATTTAATATGAACCCTCGTGGTTGCCATGTGTGCATTATTATTATTAGAGATTTAGGGTGGTAAGTTATTTATAAAAATCTATTATACATCTAACGGAGAAAATTAGAAGCAAGTGAAGCAACGACTAATTTTACATGCACTAAACCAACCACGCCTAATTTTCTCCACCCTATAAATTATACTATCTCTGTTGCAAAATATAAGGGCTTTTACTTTTTGATATGTTTTTTAATGAGTTAAAAACTCTATAAAATATTAAATTTTTTAACATAGTATTATACATATTAACAAGCAAAACTCTATAAAATATTAAAAAATTTAATATTTCATGGAGTTTTTAACTCATTAAAAAACACGTCAAAAAGCAAAAGCTCTTATATTGATAATCAATACATGTATATTAATTAATATGTTTATAAAAATCTATTATACAAATTTATTGTTTAAAATATATTTTCTAATTAAAATAATTGTTCTCAATTACCAATAATTTTTAAGCTATAATATTTCATAATAAATTTTGTAAACATATTTATAATATCGTATATATTATGAATACATTTTTTAATAAAAAATTATAATCAAAATAATTAAATATGCTCTGAACGTAACACCCAAGTATAGAAACCTTATTCCACATTGTATCATGAAAGTACACCCGTTTGAAGCACTTCCACCCTATCGATGTAGCATATACTCCCTCCGTCCAAAAATACATGGATTCTTACTATTCATGTACGCTTTTTTAGAAGTTAAAAAATATATAAAATATTACATTTTTTGTTAATTTTTTTTAATAATTACAAACTTATTCAATAAGTTTATAATTATTAAAAAAAATTAATAAAAAAGTTAATATTTTATATAGTTTTTACTTTCTTAAAATAACGTGCGTGAATAGTAAAGGCAATACATTTTTGAACGGAGATAGTATTGTTTATTTGGTATTTTGAATTTTTACTTCATAAAAAAATTAGAGAAGTTATTCAGTCCGGATCCTCTGACCCCGTTTTAGTAGTCCCTCCATCTATCACAAAATTATTTCAGATATAAATAAATATATTTAAAAAAAAATTAGATTATATACCTAATATTGGTATCTTTATAAAACTTTATTATGAAACTTCATATTTTAAAAAATAATAAAAATTATTTTCTAAAATATTCTATACTTTAATTATCTATATTTTAAAACATAAATTTTTATAATAAAATTTTATAAACATATAAAGGGTATAAAATTTAAAAATATTTTAATATATTTATTTATATCCGAAATTATTTTGTAAAATATACCGGAGTCACCAATAAAAAAGGACCGAATCAGGCCCGCTAGCTATTAAAAAAAAAAACAGAGGAAAACCAAAGCATTTGTCGGCCTTTAGGTTGTACTTCCTGGATCATTCCCGCGCTCTTCGTCCTTCTTGCTGATGTGCTTCATTTGCTCGTGTGGTTTGATGTCCGTCTCTTGGTCCGTGGTTAGTCTCGGTTGAGGAGCAGTTCTGCGACCCTGGTTGATCGACGTGATCGTGTTGGTGGTGTTTGTGGTCTCCGAAGATCCCTCATCCAGGTGGGGGGACCGTCGTGTGATCCACACTTCCCCAGATGTCGCCTTTGCCTTACGAGGATTTCTGCTTTCCGTCTTTCCGGCGGCGAGACATCGTGTCAACTAGAGCTGTCCCATGCGCTGGTTATCCACTTCTCCGCGACGACTTCCTTCCTCTCAATATTGTGTCCGCTAGTTTGCTTAGGTCTTGGGTTTTTTCCGGGTTTACTTTGGGTGCTATTTTGATGTATTTTATGTTATTTTTCTATTTTGTTGTTGTATGTTTAGACGGCTTGCCGTCTACCGAGGCTTCTCGAGATCCGGGCCTGTCCGGCCTCGAATTATTTCCTTATAAAAAAAAAAAAAAAAGGACCGAAGGATCCGTACTGTCCGTACTGCCCATTTTCATATTCGTATATAATTTACCAGGATTATTCATCTTGAGTACAATCATTTAGGCTTACCCCCTGTAAGCTTTATTTACCAAGATCATATCTACTACAATACTCTTTTTTTGTACCAACATGTTACCTATGATTTACAATCAATTGGGTGCTTAAGGATTCACAATCCTACTTCTCTGCCATACATATTCCTTGCCTATATTCGGTTCTTGTTTTTGTATGGTCGGTTGCTCGACTTGCTTGCGTACTGGCTGATTCTGCTTACTACTGTTTTTTGGTTCCCTTTCCTTTTTGGACAACCATATGGCACTGCTGCGCTTGGTTTATATTTTTGTAGGTTCTTACCGTTATGCAGTATCTTGGACTCGTGTGCCTTGGGGAGAGTCACCTCTCTTCTTTGGCATCTCTTGGATATGCCTTGCTACGGTCTTTACTCGAATGATACTAATAAAGTTTGCTTTCACTTCCTTTGGCTTAACGACATTACTGGCAGAAACGTTTGTTTTTCGGTATCCCTGAGACTCGGAATGTGTCATACATACATGTCTTCTTTGGATCCATGCGACTATGGGCTGCTTGAAACGCGTCACTTTCGGGATTACTACATCAGCTGCATTCACCATAACTGGGTTAAACTTACTGCCAATATCCTCCTCGGCTCACAAGCCACGCACAACCATAACTATACCAAAGATTCTTACAAATCATTATGTCAACTAACTACTAAATACTTAACGATGTATTATTGGAATAAGGCTATTAATTACCATTTTAGTTGCTTGATGACAAAGTTATTTCATCTTGGTAAGTTTACCTACTGCCTTTTTGTTTATAGTCTTCGAGAGGATCCTAACATGGAACTGCTGCTTTCATTTGGAATTCTAATTGTAGTTGCTTTAATTATAAACTATGCTTCATGGGTTTGCCCTTCATTTGGTATTGACCAACTAATACACTCGATGTATAAGCCTTACCAGGCAACAACGATCGTACAACGCCCTTATATTACAACCCCTTCGACTCTTACGAGTCCTATGCAATGGCGTAATTGCCCATGTAACATATATTACTTAATCAGTAAAATCATGTATCAAGCTGCATTTACCAGCGCGTGCAGTGATGTGCTTCCTTGCTTGCCGTTCTCGACTAACTTACAAGTACTTAATGTATCCCTGAATCGAACTATCTCTTTTATGGTTCTTTTCTTTAAGACAAAGCACGTCGACCGTAGATTAGTACAAATTGTTCGCCCAAAAAGGTTTTTATGAATATATGCACCTGGAACTCACTCGGCATCCGGAGCCGTAATTTCTGGACAAATGTTGATATTTTCTGTCAAAATAATAATATCAACGTTCTAGCTCTTTTAGAAACTAAGACTGATAAGGTTCCTTCCGAGAGCACACTGCGGAAATGTGGTTTCTCGAATGTTGCTTTTGACCCGGCTATTGGTTTTTCTGGGGGTATCTGTCTTCTATGGAAGGACATCCCTGCCTCACAAGGATCCATTGATCTTATTTCGGTTCACCACCGATTTATTCACTTTAACTACTCGGACTACACTACAAAGCGGTGTTTTGCGGTACTTGTGGTCTATGCCCCACCGGATGAGCGTCGCAAATCACCCTTTTGGGATACAATCTCCCTTTATATACAGTCACTTGTTATTCCCTTCTGCATTATGGGAGACCTAAACGAAATAGCTTCCCCAGCTGATAAACTTGGAGGAGTCTATCCTTCGATGTCGCGTTTCACGCGCTTACTAGATTTAAAGAATAGACTCTCTCTACTAGAAGTACCATCTAGTGGGGGTCAGTTTACTTGGCAACGGAAATCGAAAGATGTGGTCATTTGTTTGGAAAAACTTGATCGCCTTCTAATCCACACGGACATGCTTACCATTTTTGACTCACTTCGTACACAGATCCATCCCTTCACTAGATCTGATCATGCTCCGATATCCACAGATTTTCGTCACAACATTCAGCCTAAGAATAGACCATTTAAGTTCGAATTGGCTTGGGCCTCAAAGGCTGATTACGGAAACTTAGTCTCGCAAGCTTGGAGAGCAAACCCACAAGGTTCTTTGATGTTCAAATTACTTCAGAAGACAAAAGTTCTTAAAAAACTATCTAAAACCTGGCATAAGAATACAGTTCGCAATATTCATAACCAAATTCTTGTAACGGATCAAAAGCTCCTTAGTTTACAAACTTCCCTTATCTCAAATTATAACAGTCAGGATCTTCAAATCCTAAAACAATTACTCAACAAAAGAGAACGAATGCTCGATTTTCACCGTCGCTATTGGAGCCAGCGGGCTAAAGTCAAACATACCAAACTCAATGACTCCAATTCAGGCTACTTCCATAAGATCGCTACTGCTAAAAGAGGCAGGAAAATGATCAAATCTATCATACTTCCCGGTGGGGAATCCTCAGCTGATTTCCACATAATCCAACATGAACTTGTCCGCGACTTCAAAGCTCGTTTCAGAGCCTCTTCAACCCCTGTTTCGGATCTGTCTCCAGACCTAGCGGTCATCCCATCCTTAGTTTCACAAGCAGATAACGACATGCTCTCGGCTCATGTTACAAACAATGAGATTAAAGCGGCTGTATTTTCTATGAGCCCGGATAAGGCTCCGGGCCCTGATGGCTTCCCAGCTGGGTTCTACCAAAAGTTCTGGCCTACAGTTGGGCCCTCTGTAATAAAAGCGGTCAAAGATTTCTTCACCAGTGGCAGGTTACTGCGTCAGACAAACCATACTTTCATTACGCTTCTACCAAAATGCGATGACCCGACTGCAGTAAACCACTACAGACCTATCAGTCTATGCTCTACAATTTACAAAATCATAGCTAAAGTAATTTCAGCACGGTTAACCAAGATTTTTGACAAACTTATACATCCCCTCCAGGGAGCTTTCACAAAAGGGAGATCTATCCAGGACAACATTCTGATTGCTCATGAGGCTTTGCATTCGTTTCGGATGAAGAAAGGCAAAATGGGCATGGTTGCTCTAAAGTTAGATATGGAAAAGGCATACGATCGCATCGAATGGTCCTTTCGGTTCCAAGTTTTAGCTAAGTATGGTTTTAATGACCTCTTTATTAACAGAATAAAAGAATGTGTTTCAACTGTATCCTACTCGGTCCTCGTTAATGATGAACCAACCACAGTATTTAAACCCACTAGAGGTTTAAGACAAGGAGACCCCCTCTCCCCTTTTCTCTTTATCCTAGCCTCTGAGGTATTAGCACGTACACTGCATAATAAAGGGCAAGCTAGTAAGGACCTGGGTATCTCTTTCGGCCGTCCGGGTATCAAGGTTCCTTTCCTAGCGTTTGCTGATGATATTCTTATTTTCTGCAAAGCCTCCCATTCGGCATGTACCTCTGTACTATCCATTTTAGACAGATACTGTTTAATTTCGGGACAAAAGGTGAACCTGCACAAATCCAGTTTCCAAGCGTCTCCTAACACGACTGCTACCGCCATAGCATCTACTATTGCAGTACTTGGCATTCCCCAGGCTAACAATTTTGACAAATATTTGGGTTGCCCTATCGTTTACGGTAGGACCAATAGGGACACATTCACTGATGTGGTTCTCAAGACCAAAAATCAACTCACGAAATGGAAAGCATCAAATCTTTCTGCCGAAGGGAGACGGGTGCTTATCAAAGCAAATCTGAGCGGCAAACCAATTTTTCTTATGCAAGCTTTCCTGCTACCCTCTCATATTCTTCATGAACTCGACAAAGTGTATAGACAATTCTTTTGGAACAAAACCTCTAAAGCTCCACCGCTGATTAGCTGGGACAAAATCTGTTCGGACACAATGAAAGGTGGTTTAGGGATTCATAAGGCGGAGTCTATGAATATAGCTCTCCAGATGAAGCTTCTTTGGAAAATAATCTCCGAATCAGACAACATCTGGGTTCGTGTCATCTCACAAAAATACCTTAAAGGACATGACCTTTCCAGTTATAACAAAAAAGGTAATACCTCGTGGCAATGGTCCCGCCTTATGTCCATCAGACCTCAGTTCCTCCCAGCTCTTCAGTGGAGGGTCGGAAATGGGGAATCCATTGATTTCTGGTCCCATAACTGGGCCTTCGAGAGGCCGTTGAGTTCCAAAACACTGAGACCCATCCCGGATAATCTCTTGGGAGTTTCGGTGGGTCACTTCATCACCAACAGTCAGTGGAACAAAACACTTATAAATGACTCATTAACAAATGTTTTGAAACAAGATGATATCGACCACATCATCGGTCTAACTTTGCCTAGTAACCAAATCACGGACCGTCTATATTGGGGCCCAAGCAAAAATGGCTGGTTCTCAACCGCCTCTGCCAACTCCCTTCTATCTGCAAACACCGGGTCGTCAGATTTCGATTGCGATTGGATCTGGAGTCTCGATGTGCCCCCTAAGGTTCGACACTTCCTCTGGAAAATCTCCCGTGATGGTCTCCCGACCAAAACCAGATTACAGAGGTCGCACGTGGCTGTACCTGCTGGTTGTGTTTTCTGTGGCAACACGATTGAATCGGGTGATCACCTGCTTCTTCGTTGCCCCATGGCTACTGCTTTGCTTAAAGCTTTACGTATCCACATTCCGGGACGTATCACTGTTTCTGTCGGCATGGGAAATGTGTTTCCTCTTACTGCTATAAAATGTGCTATTGGGACCAATACTTTTGCCGTTCTAGCTACAACTTGGTGGGCCATGTGGTTCTTTAGAAACCAACTCGTTTTCGATCATACAAACAAGGTAACTATCAATGAAATTTTGTTGTTCCACAGCACAACTAGTCATTGTTGGAAACAATCAAAACAGTTAGATGATGATCCGACTGGTCCGTTGATACCTATTCATCGCATTCATTGCGGTACGCACAACCAGGCTATTAGGGGTTGTCCTACTAAAACAAGGGCTCAGAATCGGTCCGGAAAGTGGGATAAACCCCCGCCGAATTGTTATAAGCTCAATTTCGATGGTTCGGTACTCCCGAGTGGCAACTCGTCTTATGGTTTTGTCATCCGTGACTCTGCGGGTTTAGTGGTCTCTGCTGGCAGATCTGTTTGCACAAATATCTCGGTGATTTATGCCGAAAATCTCGGACTCAGAATGGGTTTGTTACGGGCAAAGGAGTTGCAACTATCTACACTTCTGATCGAAGGAGACAACTTACTGGTGATAAAATCTCTACTGGGGGATTGGAAATGCCCCTGGACAATAGAGATGCTACAAGCTGATATACTGTCTGATATCTCGTCCTTTACTTATGTTGCTATTCGTCATATTTTCAGGGAATCAAATGCTGTGGCTGACTACCTTGCTCGTAGTGCCCACGTTTCCCCTGCCGACGTCTGCTGTGAGGATGATCCAGAACTGCTAGTTCTCGTCCGGAAGGATGCGCTAGGAAGGGCCTCTGCTGCGGCCGACCCGACCTAATTCTTATCTTGCGTCAAAAAAAAAAAAAAAAAATTCGTATATAATTGACAGCCAATTTTCAATGATTTTTGTACAGTTGCCATCGGCTAACTACTCTCTTGGCTACAATAGATGGAGGGGACATGATCACATGACCATGGATAACAACATGGTCTATATGGAATTGAGTATTATATTAACAATTCATTTTGTTAATATTATACTGAGTATTTGTTAAAACAAATGCCATTTAAAGTTATAAATAAATCATTAAAAAGCAATTTGTTGTCCGGGTTTCTTTAGTCATCTTGTTCTGATTTTACTTTTTTTTTTTTTTTTTTTTTTGTTAAAAGGAGAGTTGGTTCTGCGCATCTCGACGCACTTTCATATTAATGAAACTCATGCTCGTGTGGATGTGTTTAGTTATGATAGAAGCAACAGTCTCAGATACTGTTGACTGAGGTAATCGTGGTGGTGTTCGTGATTTTAATAATCCCTCATTTAGGTGAGGAACGTCGCTAATTCATACATCCTCTAATTCATACATCCTCAGAAATGTGTTATGGGTTATGTGCTATGTGCTGAGAATTTGCAACCTCCAAAAACACTCAAGTACCCAATTCAAACACTATTACCAAATATGACTACATTTGTAAATGAGAAATATAGAGGTATATTAATCATGGTATGCCTACGAACCAAGAGCAACAATTCAAAGAGGTAATACCATCAAATATTATAAAGGCGAAAATGCATAAAACCACACTATTCATTATTGTTTGTAAATAACCACCCCTTATTAAAAAATAGTCAAATAATCACCCATTAAATATAGGTTGTTTGCAACTAACCACCCATTAGGGATGGCAATGGGTCGGGTGATTGGTGGATGATCTACTTCCGTCACCCGACCCACTAGGCACCACCTAAAACCCTTCACCCTACCCGACCCATCACCCACCAAATATTTCACCCGCCCCGACCACCCATCACTCACTGGGTGATCGAGTGATAATTCGGGTGAAATACAAGACATCAAAATCATCAAAAAAAAATTACTGGAAAACATATGTCAAATACATCGGCGAATAAACAAGTACCAAATATAGCCAAATTCGGTCAAAAAATTATTGAAAATTATTGTATTTACGTTTCCATGGCCAATTGATTGTTTTCATGAGCAAATTACAGTAGGTACACATTTCCATTTTAATGAGCATGTACTTACATTAGTAATTTCACATACATTATAATAGTAATTTAACATATAAAATATAATTATATATAATATAGGTCGGGTGACGGGTCGGGTGACGGGTGGGAAATGTCTTCACCCGAATCCGACCCGCCAATCACCCGTTCACCCATCACCCATTTGATACCCGCTTTATTTCGGATTTTCACCCATTTTTTCGGGTCTGGTGAGACGGATATCCGTCGAGTGCGGGTGAAATTTCAATCCCTACCACCCATACCCCTTTTCTTGTTAAACCTCACTTAATTTAATATGAAAAGACAATTATACCCGAAAATCCAAAAAATTTCCGAGTAATCTGGGTTTCGACCCGGTGACCCGATTGACTCGGTAATTTTGACCCGATTTACCCGATTTACCTAGTTGATTTATAATTATATATGATTAAATTTTTTTTATGGAGATTCCAATTTATTACATTTTATAATTTACAATCACTTGATCTTTCATTTTCAAATCAATTTTTATATTTATTTGTACTGTGTATTACTCTGTCCGATCGATAGTATATGATTTTTTATTTTTCAACACATTTTTTTAAGAAGATAAAAGTTCTAAAAAATATTAAAATAATTCTATGCTTATTACTAACTAATTACATGAAATTATTGTTAAAAAATTATTTAAAATTTTGATATTTTATACTACGTGAAATATTTAAAATGTATATTATTACATTTTATTAAAAATTACGTGAAATAATAAAAATCAAATATTTTTAATAATATACTCCCTCCGTTCGAAATTAAATGAAGTTCAAGATTTAAGGACTGCAATAAATTGTACATTTGCATCGTTAACTACACTTAATTAATGCAAAAAAAATACTCTACAGCTTGCAAATCTCTCTGAGATTAAATAAGGGAGCAGAGCAGACTAGACCTGTCAAAATAAAACCCGTCCCGAAAACCCGACTCGACCGCCCGGAATTTTTGGGTCAAGACCCGAAAATTTTGACCCGGAAATTTTTTTCGACCCGAACCTGAAAAACCGGATGATTTTCGGATAATCTGGGGTTCGACCCGGTGACCCGATTGACCCGGTTGATTTATAATTAAATATAATAATATATATATATAATTAAAATATATCGCAAAATTATCAAATTATGATTTTTATAATTTAAAAAAGAGAAAATTGACAAACCCGAAATTGACCCGAAACCCGGTCAAACCCAGTCAACGAAATCGACGCGTTGGTTGACCCACCGGGACGGAGGGTCGGCCACGTGGCAGGGGAGAGTGGAAATGGGTCGGACCCGGCGGGTCAGGCGGGGTTGGTTTTTTTTTTTTTTTAGGATGATTTTGTGATGTGTGATGAATTTGGGTAATATGGTTTTGTGTTTAATGGTTTGTGGGTATTGGGAAATAAAAAAAGAGGGAAGAAGGGCTTGAATCGGCTTCCCAATTGCCTATGTATTCTCCCGGGGGAGAGGAATCAAAGCCCACGTAGTTCTTTACCTGTTGTCCGAACCCTGCTTACCTATTCGACTATTCGTCGGTGTCGGATTGGCGCTGGCCATGGGGATCGACGACTCCACCGTCCACGGAGCTCCCGACTGATTCCGAGTCCATTCCATCATCAGGTTCGGACCCGGTGTTAAGGAAACTCATCTGAATTCTCATCTCAACCCTCTTCCAATCGGTGAGGCATACTGGTGCTTCGAGGTTGCCAGGGAGCAAGTTTGATCTCTTCTGAGTAAGAATTTGGCCCCCTCGGCTGAATAATTGTTCCACTGCAACGGTGGAACAAGGGGCTCCAAGTATTTGTTGAGCGATCACCTGCAAGGTTGGAAATCGTTGTCTTTCTACTCAGCTCCACCATTCTAAAATATCGAAATCTTCATCTTCATCACTGCGGAATTCAAATTTAGTAGGCAAGTATTCGTCGAGCTCCGAGTGCGGGCTCGACGAGGACCTCGACCTCTTTGTGCCAAAAATATCTCTGGCAAGAGCCTTAGTTCGAGCGGTAATACTAGTGCGGGAGGATCTGCTCGAGCTGTAAGGCGTAGGAGGAGGAATGTTAGGCGCTCTAGCGCCCGTAGAAAAATGAGTATATAATGCTTCAAGTATTCCCCTAACTCTAGCAACTATAATTGAAACATTGCAATCAGGATCGTCTTGGATATCGGGCGTAGGAAAGTAGTTTTCTAAAAACTTTTGAAGCCCAGTTAATTTGTATCTAGGGTCGAAAAAACAAGCTACGAGGAAAATATCAGGAATAACTTTGTAATAAGACAACCATTTCGGCCGCATGGTGAAAACAGCGTCGGAAATGCATTGCACTTGAAGCCCGTACTGGAGGGCTATGGCAATATTTATCGCGACAAAATAGAAAACACTAGATGTAGGAATGTAAGCATGACTAAAAGTTTCGGTTGCATCACGGAAAACCTTGAAAACCTCAATTATATCTCGAGCAACAACCCTTCTTGTGTTTGTAGACCTTCGGGCAGAAGTTGCACTTGGAGGGGGAATAGTTTTCGCCCCATCCCAGAGCAGGCGGGCCCTTCGTGAACCAAAATTTCATTGTGGCGGCCTTAAAAGCGACTGATTGCGAGTCGGTGGGGTCGCCGTCGGGTGTGGCGTCGGGATCGGCTTCGGCCTCCAACCCGGACTCCTGAGTCGGGATGGTTGAGGGCATGGAGGGAGTTCCCAGACCGGCAACGTCCTCCTCCTAAATTCCCGGATGCTCATTGAGTAGTGCCTGATCCCGACGTCATCGGGATCCGCCTGCTCCAGGTCCGGAAGCGGAGGCGCTACGTCGAAGGCTAGGCTCCGGTTGGTGACCCGATCCCGAGCCGCTTCCCCACCTGCTTGAAGACGGGGCACCGCTAACGCTCCTTCGACCCCGGGAAAACATTTTCAATAAAAGTGGATTAGATATTTGTTAAAATAATATAAATATGTAATTAAGACTGTTGAGTCTATCTTGATGTTATATTTTTTATGTATGATGGAAGACAAAGATAGGTAGTATTTATTTTATACAAATATCAATTAGATTATGTATGTGATTTATTTGTCCTGGACTTTATTTATTTGGATCACATATTGTTTATATGTTTTGCTAAATTGAGTGAATGTTCTAGAAGTTATTTGTTTTTTATATTTGCTAATTTATTGAAATTATTCATTTGTTTTATACGTGTAATATATGTGAATTTGTTTGATGGCTTTAGATTGCTTGGGCCTCTATTTTGTATTGTTTATCTTTCATGCAGGAAAGGCCCAAAATAAAGCTCCCTAATTCAAAATTCAGTTTGGTGGCTTCTAGAAGGTTTAAATTCAAATCTTGGTCAAGGAGATATATCCAAGTTGTTTGAAAGATCACATTCATCCCACATATCTCGGAGAGGAGGTTGTCAACGTCATTAATTCAAATAGCTCTCTAAAGAAGGTCCCACGACACATCATATATATATATATATATATATATATATATATATATATATATATATATATATATATATATATATATATATATATATATATATATATATATATATATATATATATATATATATATATATATATATATATATAGATCGACCGATAGCCAGGTGAGGACCACCGAAGCTTTCAAGCACTGATCTCCAAAGCGCCTTATACTTCTCTGCATTCGATCTATTTGATCCTCTCTCGCTTTATATTGTTCATTGTTTTATCTTTAAGTTTTGAGAGGTTTCATTGAGCTTTATCGTACAATTCATTTTAGGTTATATACTAAGGGTACATCTCTACCCAAACGTATAGATACTTCGGTATCGGTAGGACTTTGTTTCACTGGTGTGTTTGGGTTGCTAGATAGGAAGTAGTCTAGAAGAGGGAAGGTCTTCTAGAGGTTGTATCTAGGGATCATAAGATAAAGTGAAATAAAGTTGTTGAATCTTACGGGTTGGATAACCCTAGGCGGGGACGTAGGCGGTTGTGCCGAACCTCGTTAACAATTCTCGTGTTCTTTACTTTCCGCTCTTTATCTTTATTGTTTATTTATTTCGTGCTTATTGTGTTTCTATTTCGTTCTTAACTTGTCACTGTTTTTCAGATAAGGTCTTACCTCTGGCTGGTAAGGTCTTACAGTTTTCAGAATTTGAGAAAAATTGTCATACTCTTTCTTCCACCTTTGCTAGAGTATTTGTTAGCTTTTATCTGCCTATTCCGCACTTCAATTGGTATCAGAGCCTAACTCACGTACCTTAGATATTACTATCTGTGAGTCTAATCATGGCAGGTTTAGGTCAAGGCGGCTTCGGTCAAGGAAGATCGGTCATCCGTCCTCCACTCTTTGTTGGGGACAACTTCATGCATTGGAAATCCTTGATGCAAATGTTTATCATTGATCAGGATCTAGAGCTCTGGCATATTATTACGCGAGGGCCTAATATACCCAAGAAGAATGGACCCAATGGGACGAAAGTGAACAAGACGGAAGAAGAATACAATCAGACGGATCTGGAAAGCACGGCTAAGAATTTCAAAGCCATGCACGCATTGTATTGTGGGTTGAGTACCGATGAATTCAATCGCATCTCCTCTTGCAAGACTGCAAAAGAGATTTGGGATAAGTTGGTAGTCACTTATGAAGGGACTAGCCAGGTGAAAGAAACCAAAATCAGTATCTATCTTAGACAATATGAATTGTTTAAGATGAACCAAGATGAGTCAGTGAAAGAAATGTTCACCCGTTTTACGGAGATCATTAATAACCTTGACTCATTGGGAAAAACTTTCCAAAATGAAGAGAAAGTTAGAAAGATACTCCGATGCCTTCCCAAATCTAAATGGGGTCCTAAGGTGACCGCCATAGAAGAAGCGCAAGACCTTACAACACTAGCATTGGATGACCTTCTTGGAAAGCTTATCACGCATGAGATGGTTCTCAACGAAGAGGACGGTCAACCATCCTCCAGTATAACGAATCTGGCGATCAAAATGAAGGAGGATGTGCTATCAGAGGACGACGAAAGTGATGATGATGAGGAAGATCCCTTCGACTTGATCACAAGGGGACTTGCTCGGATTCTAAAGATGAAGAATCAATTCTCAAACCGAGAATATGCGAAATCATCAAAGCATAAAGGTAAGTCTTCTAACCCTACTAAAAGGACAAAAATTCTAACATGCTATGAATGTGGTGAAACAGATCACTTGATGAAGGAGTGTCCTCAAAAGAAGAAGAACAAGCAGAAGAAGAGTGATCGAAAGAAAGACGATTCGGACTCTGCAAGTGAATCGGATTGGGAAAATGATCCAGTAAATCTTTGCTTGATGGCGGACCAAGACGATCAACATCTAGATGGTATTGTATGAAATCTTATATCTAGTCCTATTGATGTTCTATCTGAATTTCTGAAAAATATGATTTCCAATGAAGAAATTTGCAGCAAAGAAATCAACACCTTGAAAGAGAAGGTAAAGGATCAAGAAGTGTGCATAAGGAAGCTGTCGCAGAAACTGCAAGATCTTGACAGCCAAAATTCAGATCTTATCACTGAGGGTAAGACCTTACGATCGGAAAATTCCGAACTTAAGTCAAACCTCTCTTCTCTTAAGGCTCATAACAATGACCTTGATATTGAAAAAGTGAAATTATCTGAAAAATGTCAAGATCAACAAACAGCCCTGGTGCAATTCACTAGATCCAAAGCCACTCTCGACAAGATGCTTGGAGAACAACAACTTTCCTTGAACCGATGTGGTATAGGATATAACAGGAATTTTCCTGTAAAACCTACTACCACATTTGTTAAGGCAAAAGGAAGTTGGCGATCTCCTACTTGTTTCTTTTATTGCAAAAAGGGTCATGTAAAGGAAACATGTCCATATAGAAGAAATGACCCTTACATCATTAGAAATACCTTTCCTGTACGTTTAAATGAACGAATAAGACAAATTTGGATTCCTAAAGGGACAAGACCACAAAACATGGTCTATCCTAATTATGAATCTAAATTTGTACATTGGTCTAGCCGGAAAGGTTGATGTTTGTTCGTTTTGCAGGATATCACCAAGATCAAAGAGCTTAAATGGATTGGAATAATATCTCTTGGTGATAAAGGATGGTTTTATATATATATACATGTTATGTGCTACTAATGATTCTCTCTGTTTAATATTGTTTTTGAAGCTTAATTGGAATGTTGAACAGGGAAGCATTATCGTAGGGAGAGTAATGCTGTCTAGTAACATCTCAAGGCCTTGAGATCAGTTTCAAGGTCTTGACTGGCTGCTGAATTGGTAAAATCCGATTTCTTCCCTTCCTTGTTGAAAGACAAAAAGGGGGAGAAATTAGGTTGTTTACATTATAAGATGTTATTTTGCATGCTTGTTATATGATGCTCCGCTATGCTATATTTATTTGCTTAATTGATATTTGTTTTGTCTTCCATCAAGGGGGAGATTGTTGAGTCTATCTTGATGTTATATTTTTTATGTATGATGGAAGACAAAGATAGGTAGTATTTATTTTATACAAATATCAATTAGATTATGTATGTGATTTATTTGTCATGGACTTTATTTATTTGGATCACATATTGTTTATATGTTTTGCTAAATTGAGTGAATGTTCTAGAAGTTATTTGTTTTTTATATTTGCTAATTTATTGAAATTATTCATTTGTTTTATACGTGTAATATATGTGAATTTGTTTGATGGCTTTAGATTGCTTGTGCCTCTATTTTGTATTGTTTATCTTTCATGCAGGAAAGGCCCAAAATAAAGCTCCCTAATTCAAAATTCAGTTTGGTGGCTTCTAGAAGGTTTAAATTCAAATCTTGGTCAAGGAGATATATCCAAGTTGTTTGAAAGATCACATTCATCCCACATATCTCGGAGAGGAGGTTGTCAACGTCATTAATTCAAATAGCTCTCTAAAGAAGGTCCCACGGCACATCATATATATATATATATATATATATATATATATATATATATATATATATATATATATATATATATATATATATATATATATATAGATCGACCGATAGCCAGGAGAGGACCACCGAAGCTTTCAAGCACTGATCTCCAAAGCGCCTTATACTTCTCTGCATTCGATCTATTTGATCCTCTCTCGATTTATATTGTTCATTGTTTTATCTTTAAGTTTTGAGAGGTTTCATTGAGTTTTATCGTACAATTCATTCTAGGTTATATACTAAGGGTACATCTCTACCCAAACGTATAGATACTTCGGTATCGGTAGGACTTTGTTTCACTGGTGTGTTTGGGTTGCTAGATAGGAAGTAGTCTAGAAGAGGGAAGGTCTTCTAGAGGTTGTATCTAGGGATCATAAGATAAAGTGAAATAAAGTTGTTGAATCCTACGGGTTGGATAACCCTAGGCGGGGACGTAGGCGGTTGTGCCGAACCTCGTTAACAATTCTCGTGTTCTTTACTTTCCGCTCTTTATCTTTATTGTTTATTTATTTCGTGCTTATTGTGTTTCTATTTCGTTCTTAACTTGTCACTGTTTTTCAGATAAGGTCTTACCTCTGGCTGGTAAGGTCTTACAGTTTTCAGAATTTGAGAAAAATTGTCATACTCTTTCTTCCACCTTTGCTGGTATTTGTTAGCTTTTATCTGCCTATTCCGCACTTCAAAGACAAATAACGGAATAATGAAACTAAAGAAAGAGATGATAGACGTAGGATTTGGTGATGCGAAGCGCCGAATTCTTGACTCGTGAACCACCGACTTCCGACTTCCTTGATTCTCGAGCAATTAGAGAGCGATTAGAGAGTAGGAGATGTGATGAGATGGTGTGATGAAAATGGGAGGTAAGGGGTAATATTTATAGGGAAAATGGAGTGGGTTTTGGAGGCAATTGACGCCGGGTCCAACGATCGACCCGCCGGGTCCAACGTTCGACCCGGCGGGTCTAATGGTCGACCCGACGGGTCGGCCTTTGTATTTTCGAAAATTATAGTCGTTGCCTGTTTTTTTTAAAAAAAAAAAAATTTCCGACCGTTGGACAGACCTTGGCCGCACTACTAAAATAAGTTGAAATAGGGACAAATTTTAGAGATGGATTTCATTTGTACCTAACTCCGTCCCTACCAGGGAAAGATTTTGCCACATAATTCAGTAGTTGTTGCCGATAAGGAACAAAATGATGTAGCGTTACTAACTCTGTTGCTAATTGGGATGTCTTACAATTGGTCCCTGAATCCCTACCTAATGGGGACCGAATAAAATGTTGTTCCTAAATCTATCTTTACATAACAACAGATATAACAACCACTCCATTTTCCGTCTCTATATAGAGACGAACACAAATGTGTGGCTAAATTCATCCCTAATTACCAATGAAAGTAGGGATGAATGAGAATTTGACGCAATTTAATGAATGAAATAAGTTAACGGCACAATATTTGTTGGTGAATAGAGACGTTCTTAATTTGTCACAAAATTCATTCCTAGATTTGTCCCCGTATCTGTCCCCCAAATTCGTATATGAATTCGTTGCTGATTTCATCTCCAAATCCATCCCTAGATTAACATATAATTATCGATATGTATCTTCTAATTTTATTACGTCTTCTCCCTTAATTTTGTGATCTTCTATCAAACTACCCTTAATTTTGTGATCTTCTATCAAACTAAATGATGTTTAACTTTTCACACAATTTTTATGTAAAGGACAGATTATATAACATTGTTCTTATATAATTTTTTATACTTTACTATTTATTTAATGTTTAGCGATCAATCTTTTGACCAATGAGTGAATAGTTTAAAAGAAAAATAGTTAGATAAACCATTGTAAATAGCAATTTGGATAAACAAATTTTAATTATTTTGCATAAAAGACTTAAAATAACACTTATTTTGAATGAAATTCAATAACCTAAAATGTCATATTATTTGATCGATTGGATATAGTATATATTAAATTGGCTAAGGACGTTTATTTCATTCACTAATTTATATTATTTAAAAAAATTTATATAGATATTATGTATCTGTATATATACAATCACTACTAGAATTCTGTCATTTAATATCATGTAATTAACATCAGTAAAAAAAAATTGTGATGATAAATAACTTTATAACATCATTTTTTTCTAAATGACGTTAAAAGGCGTGGAGATAAGTTCCAAATCAATTTGAACCCCTTCTATCTATAGTATGCTTATTTATATATTATATAATATACTAAAATAGAGACCTGAAATCTATTTCTCTAGGCGTCTATAAATATATCGATCCTACTTATAAAATAGATGGGTAAAGAGTATATAAAAGGTGTGGAGAAGGGTTTGGTTTTCAAGTGCAATTTGTCTATGTGTCGTTTTTAGTGCAATATGACATGAGTTTTTTTACACATCAATTAATGATGATCCAATATTTTAAGTCACGTTAGACAATAACCTCATCTATTTTTTCCCATGTCATCCTACGTGTCCATCTCACATCATAAATTGTTATAAAATTTATCATTTTAGCATGAGTTATTTTATAAATATTATACCTTAAATTATGTTATCTTTTAAGATTGATTATTTTATTTTATTATATCTAATGATAAGATTACATCATTAATTAATTATCTATTGAACAATAAAATCTTATCATCAAAATATTTATACTAATTCTCAACCTCATATTTTATAGGGGAAATTGCAAAAAATAGCCTAACCTTTAGGGGTAGTTGCGCTCAATAGCCTGAACTATCAAAAATGCAGAAAATAGCCTCAAGTATTTAACTGGTTGCGGAAAATAGCCTCAAACTACATTAAAATTCAAATAATTACCTTTAAATTCAAATTAATGATAAAAAAAGTCTTAAGTTGTCATTAAATTCAAATTATTTACAAACCTTCTCCAAAACTATTTTTATTTAAAAAAATCATCACTTCTTATATAAAAAAAAGGACTAAATAATTTTTATTCCTAAAATCTACCACTTCTCATAAATTTTTGTTCTCACTAATTCATTATTAGCTAAATTCATCATTAAATTAATTACAAAAACTACCTTATACCATATAAATTGTGTAAATAAATAAATTTAAAAAAAATCTAAGTAATTGTGAATAGAAGTTATTAGATCAATTGTAAATAGAAGCTTAAGTATTTATTTACTTTTAATGATATGTAAATAATCTAATTAATTTTTTAGAATAATAAATTTAAATTATATTTATATGGTTTGAAATAGCTTTTATAATTAATTTAGCTATGAGTTTAGATAACAACAATTAAGTGTAAGCTTTTTTTTATATAAAAAGTGATGATTTTTTTAAATAAAAATTGTTTTGGAGAAGGTTTGTAATTAATTTGAATTTAATGACAACTTAAGACCTTTTTTTATTATTAATTTGAATTTAAAGGTAATTATTTGAATTTTAATGTAGCTTGAGGCTATTTTCCGCAACCAGTTAAATACTCGAGGCTATTTTCTGCATTTTTTATAGTTCAGGCTATTGAGCGCAACTACCCCTAAAGGTTAGGCTATTTTTTGCAATTTTCCCTATTTTATATTGTTACAAAACCTATTATTTTTTAGCACAATTAAAATTATTTTACATTAAGTTATTTTGCATGATTTTTTTATGATTTAAGTTAATTTATGATTGTTTGAAATTTTTTATTAAAAACTTTCAAATAAAATATTTTAATAATCACATAAAATTTAAAGTAAAAAATCATTTTAATATGATAAAATAATTTATTAACAAAAACGCGTAGTATATCACTATATCCTAACCCTAAATCCTATCATCGGATATATTCTCCTCCTGTCGATCGACTCCTCCCCTCTCACCGGTCTGGAATTGGCTCCTCATGTCGATCGATTCCTCCTCTCTCACAGGTATGTAACAGGCTCCGTCATCAACTCCTTCGTCGGAATCGGTAAAACTCTGCACTGCTTATAAGTCTATCTAACCTCTGTACTGTTTTTTTGTTTGTTGCGAATTTCAACCCCAAGTCTTCTATTTGGGTGATATTTGAGAGATTATAGCCCAAATTATGAAATTCTTTTGCCCTTCCCTCTAATTTTATGCTCAATTTCTGAGTTTGACTGATTTTGGTTGCAATTTCTAGGGTTGCAATTTGGGGCTTTTCAGTTTGGGTATTTCAAAGAGGTGCCAAATCAGTGGTTCGAGGAGCCCGAGAAGAGGCCAATGAGTCCGGCTTTGATTACAACAAAGCCCTGTTTGAACCCTCGGCGGAATCGTTGTAACTCCGGGGCGACCATAACGTACTCGAAACTTCAAACGAGGTCCCGTTAATTCCCCTTCTTTTCTCTGTTTTTTTTCCTACTGAATTGGAATACCAGTTAGTGGTAGGCAAGGGATGACTTTGATTTGGATATATGAATTCTGGAACTATCAGTTTGCCATTGTAGCTCATGGCTTGGTTCTTTTTTTTTTTTAATCCAGTTTATTCTTGCAATTAGTTTATGTTTCTGATGAGTTCAATTTGATGTTGTTTTGCCTTTGTGGCTGTTTTGGGTTGATTAACATTATTTTTCCAGCGACTTTCATGACTAAGCTGCTAATGTGATTGTACAAAAAATTTGATGTTGTTTTACTAGCCAGTTTCTAGGATAGCTCTGTTGAGAAAGGGATTGTCAAATTTCACCAACTATTTTAATTCATGCTAATGTATACTCGTAGTTTTCAGGAATAAATTTTACTTCCCACTGCTAGGAACGTGCTACTAGAGTTCTACATGAAGCTACAAAGAGGGGCCTTTTCTCCGAAATCTTTCCAAAAAAAAAACTTGTTTGGTTTGTCAATATACATAAGTTTCATTGACATAGTTGTCTAGAGTTTCTTGTTTTGGTTTCTTAATATGTTTCTTACGGAGTTGTTGCTTTTTGGAATGTGACCAGGAAGTGCATGCGTTGCATTATATGTTTGGATCAATGACATGTAAAGAATGTTAAAAGACAAAGAAGATCTTCCTTAGTTGGATGATATGGTGGTTATGTAAGCCCTTTGCTGCCCCTTCTTTAACTTTTCATCGTGATCATTATCTCATATGCACGTTTCTTGTAATCTTTGCTAACTGTGAATATATGTATGAATTAATGGAAAGAGAGGTGAATGATCTATTATTTTCACTTGGACTAAAAGCCAAGTTAATAAGCTCCTAATTAATGTGTTAGTCCAAGTTTATCTAGCTAGGAATCGACTTTTCGATGGCTAAAAGCCAACATATGAAATAGCATTTTGGTTGAGATCTTAATTAAGGTCCAATGAAGCAGATTTTACTCTGAATGGCATAAATAACTCTTGATTGTTTTGCAGTAACATTCGTATGAATAGGGAGCAAGGATAGTTTTCTATAGACTTTTGCTTTAACTGGATTTGTTTTCTTATCTGAATGCAGGGAAATGAAACTAAGTCCATTGTGTCATGAATGAATGCTAGAGGAATGAAAAAGGAAGAGTTGTTCAATATACCAATGGAGTAGAGTCTTCCAGTAGATTTGTTTCAAGGAAAGATATGACAACTTGGTGGATATTGTACAACAAAATGGAGGATTATTGGACATATCCGTTAAACGAACCAAGACGATATTGAACAATGATGCATTGGAGCAGATCAACTCAGTTAAAAATTCTTTGTCAATAAATAATCTTCTTTGATTTTGTTTGGAGCATTTTTTTTCTTTGTATATATGCATTAAAAGTTAATTGTTGCCTAACAATTTGAGTAGGATTTGTTAGATGTTTAAGTACTTTTAGTTGGATTAGTGTTTCATGGTTTACCAAGAGTTATAGATTGGTTTACGAATACAACTTTGGTTGAATTAATATTTTATGTATGGATTACAAAGAGATGAAATAGAGTTCGGGACGGAAAGCGAAGCACATTAGAGACGAAGATAAACAAATACTGAGACGTATATATGGATGAATTTAGGGACAAACATAGAGACTGATGTATAAACGAATTTAAGGACAAGTATAGAGATGAATATACGGATGAATTTAGGGACAAATTTAGAGACAAATATCGAAAAGGATTTAGGAATGAATTTAGGTACGAAACTTAAGAGTGATTTTCAAGACAGAAGTAGAGACAAATGTTGCAATGAACTTTAAGATGAAAATAGGAATATGTTTTGGGACGGATTTAGGGGCGGATATAGGAACAAAAGTAGGAATAGATGCACCGCGTCACAATTCTCGTTACTATTGGGGGTGTCCTAAGTCGCATCGGAGGTCGTTGCTAATAGAGAAAGAATTGGGGACTAATTTAAAACTCGTCCCTATATCCGTCGCTATGTGTCGTTGCTATTTACCATCGCTATTTTTAAAGACAAATGGCTGATCTGTCCCTAAATCCCTCTCTGATGTGATTAGGGACGGCTATTTGTCCCTGAATCCGTTCCTAATGGTCGTCCCTATTTCACATTATTTTAGTAGTGCCGGGTTGATTTTGATTTTTTTTTTCTTATTCAATTATATACTTTGTCATTTTATCATAGAATGTTTTTAGTATTTTTTTAAAATTCAAAGGTTTTTATTTTGATATGTTTAGGTTTATTAATTTATATGTTGGATTAGTTAAAAAAAACAAAATAGTACACACATAACACACAATCTTATTACAAACCGAACAACGATTACAAACTCGTATTGGATTCATTGTCCGGTCGATATATATCGGGCTCAGCGCTTCATCACTTCATGCGTGACATTACAACCTAAAACACGAACTTACTTCCTAGTTCCTACTTTATTTACTTCTTCATATGTTCATATTTGAACAACTCCATAAACTTAACACAACACAAGACTAAAATACTAATTACCCGACGATCCCAATGCTTCAACTTCTTTTTCGGGATACTTCTTGGCAAGATGATTCTTCAAGTTGCCATAACCCAAGTTGTTCGTTATCTTGTACTTATGACCACAATAAAGACACTCCGCTTCTATCTTGCTCGGGGCTTGGACGACTTGTTGAAATGATTGAACAAGGAGGAGGAGCTCGATGTCGAGGATCCGCTTTTACCGCCTTTGCTGGCCATTACGACGGGATTGGATGAAATGTGAGTGATTTGATTGATTGATGTGTAAGAAAAATGAATTGGGGAAGAGGGAATGCCTATTTATAGGATCGAGCCTACGTTCAAACCCGAGCAACCGCTAGTTTTTTTTTGAAAAAAAAAACGTTCATGTGGTGGGACCCACACCCAACGACTATGTTTTCAAATGTTCCAACCCGGCGGGTCGGACCGGTCGACCTGCCGCCGAGTCAGGGGTTCCAATACACTCGATCCTAACCCTCAACCCTTCCCGACCCTCGGATCCGTGGACCCTGACCCGGCGCGTCACGGGTCGACCCGCTTGACCCGTGACCCGTGGCCGTGGCCCGTGTCTGACTAAAGCGACGGAGGGGATTCGTTGCCTGAGATGTGGTTTGACCATCAGACACCTCAGGCAATATAAACCCTAAAATGAAAGACCACCTAACTTGACCAAATGACAAGGTTTAGTTTGTTCGTCACCCAAAGCAAATCCATGCGACAACAAAATTGGTGTCCATCGCTAGTGTCATTCTAGCGTCGGCCGGGCTGAATGTTAAAGGCCTCAACTATCTATCCACCGTTGACAATGAGTCGTTGACTAATCTAGATAGTAAATATATAGGGCGATTGTAGTTTATCGATCACAACCGTTGATCGACAATACAAATAAACAAACAACCAAAGCAACACAATGACCTCCTCCATCAGCTTCCTCGCTCTTTCAGCCGCCATCCTCCTCCTCCTCCTCCAATGCCACCAGACTACCGCCTCCACGGCCTCAGCCCCCGCCCCCTCCGCCTCCGGCCCCGCCAACCTCACTGACATCCTCGTCAAGAACGGCGACTACTCCATTTTCATCCGGCTCCTCCTTTGCAATACCCTAGTTGCCAGCCAAGTAGAAACCCAAGCTCAACTCCTCAACCGAGGGGGTGACCGTGTTCGCCCCCTCCGACGACGCCTTCCACACCCTCAAAGCCGGCACCCTCAACGTCCTAACCTCTCAGCACTCAGCAGCAGTTGCAGCTGGTCCTCTACCACGTCCTCCCCAAATTCTACACCTGGCATGGGACACCTTCCAGACCATCAGCAACCCGGTCAGCACCCATGCCTCCGGTAGGACCGGAAACTGGGGGATCAACATCACCACTTTTGGGGTCCAGCAGGCTAATATCTCGACCGGAGTCATGGAAACCCCAATTAATAACTCACTCAGTCAGAAATATCCCCTTGCTGTTTACCAGCGGGAGAAGATGCTTCTGCCGGATGAGCTGTTCGGCGCCAAGGCCAGTGCCCCCGTGGAGAGCCCCACCACGTACACCGCGTGGTCGTCTTCATCCATGAATAATTACTCCCCCGCTGGCTCCCCCTCGACCTCTTCTGATGAGGAAAATGGGGCAGCTGTTGGTTTTAGCTTCGTTGCTGGGATTGCGGTACATGATATGGTTTTTTGAGGAGATAGGGAGCTTGTGGTGATCGTATTGATTCGTTCTTCCTTTTTTTTTTCTTTTTTTTTGATAATTAATCATTTGATCTTGTATCTAAATTTTTAAGTTTTTTGGGGCTTTGATTTGAATAGAGCTATTTTAATTTGATTGTATGGTTCATACATTTTGAAGATCGAATAATATGAATGATTGAATAATCCGTGCATATATATATATATGTTGTTCACCAATTCAAGTAGGGGTGTGCATGATTCGGCCCAAACCGAATTTTTGGGCCGAACCAACACAAACCGAACCTAACCGAATCGAGCCGAAGTTTTTCGGTTCGGCTTTCGGTTTGAGAATTTTCATTTTTCGGTTTCGGTTCGGTTTGTGTTCGGTTTGTGTTAAACCGATTTTTTCTAATATTCCACTATATATGTATACACAATACTTTTTATACACTACATAAATACAATATACATATATTGGTATACTTTATATATACATATATACACTATACATATACTTTATATAAAGTGTATATACATATATACACTATACAGTGTATATATACACATATACAATCATACACTTTTTTTTTGTGTGTGTAGTGTGTAGTGTGTATATACACACATATATACGCTAATACATATATTTTTTTATGTTCGGTTTGTGTTAAATCGAATTTTTTTAAGAGAATTTTTAAAAAAAATTTTTTTATAGAAATTCGGTTCAACTATGTTAAAACCGAACCGAACACAAACCAAACCGGTAAATAACCGAACCGAACCTAATGCTTTCGGTTTTGAAATTTTGAGATTTCGGTTTCGGTTCGGTTAGGTTTTGGGCCGATGCACACCCCTAAATTCAAGGTGGAAAAAGGATCTCAAAGGCCTTTGGCTAGTTAATCTATCTCTTATGCAGTATTTTTAATTTTTTATTGGGAGAAAAAAATGGTAAATGCCCATATAATAAGATCTAATTAATTAAATTTTCACTATTGAAGATTTATTAGTTAAATGTCCAATAACACCCTAAGTTGTCCCATATCTTCTTTCTTTTTTGGTGGTCGGGAAGCTGTCCCATATCTTTCTTTGTGCATCAAGAACAACTTCGCTCTCCACTTTCTCTCTCGCTCTCCAGCTTCTCCACACACAATCTCAATCCCAGGTATTTATCACCAATTTTCTCCCCGTAATTAAGTACAATTCGTACTTATATCCCGATCCTAGGTATCATCGATCACCACATATTGTCGGATAAAAATCGTTTTTCAGCATATACATTGTTAACTATATACATCAGAATGTACATAGACGCATGCACCTCGGTGAAAATCAAAATTACGGCAAAAATCGTAAGGACCAGCTTTTTGGTCCGGTTCATCACCATCTTTTTTGCCTGGTTCTGAGTATAAAGTGAGATATTTTTAGCCCGGTTTTGAATAGAACCGAGCTATAAAATCACTGTGTAATTTTAAAACATGAGTTTTTAGCACGGTTTTTAAACTATCATGTTATTGAATGGCCGGCCGGTGACCTTCGCATTCACGAAAAATTAGACCGTCGTCCGCACATCTAATAAGAGCAGAGGATCGGAGTTGGAGCTGGATAACAAGTTGCACTATTATTTACAAGTTATCGGTTGCATTTTCTAAAACCTACATTATTTATTTCCATTACACTGGAGTTTTGGTTTATTACATTATTCACTTACAAATGACATATTTTAAGATAAATTGGATTGATTTCTTTTGCAATTATATTTTCTAGTGTTCCATATAAACATTTCAAAGATGATATCTAAATGGGTGTCGGATCTTCTGTGCTTCGAGAAGACATTGGCATGTCGTAGTCGGAACCTTTGGGGGCAACGAGGCTCGGGGATCTGATTATATCACAACCAATCCTAATCCTTGGCCCAAAAGTTTAATCCTTCACCCCCAAGGATTAATTGTGAAAAGACATATATCTTGCTTAGCCTTGCATGACAAGTTACTCGTCTAACCCCACCATTGATTTGTTTGCTCGATTTATCATTCGATGGTTTGAACTTGTGGTGTTGGCATGCCTTTGGTGTCTTTTATTTCGTTTCGTTGTTTGTGATTTGAGTGGGTCTTGGCTGGTTGTGGTCATGGTTGTGTTTTCACAACAACACCATTGTCTATGAGTTGCTTCCAGAGTTCTGTTGTCACATGTACCACCCAGGGATCGTACCCTATTGCACCTATTTTTTAACAGTGCAACTCCGGTAGTGTTTGGCTCACCTTCTACTAGCTCTTCAACTGAAGTGTTGGCCTCTAATTTTGCATGGTTTCATTCACGAGTTATCTTCCATCAGTTTTCAATCGACTACAAGTGTTAGATTTTTGTTTATTTGGTTGCCTTTACTTGTGACAATGTTTTCATCTGTTGATTTACCGACATCTTAGATTTTTGTTTATTTGGTTGCCTTTGTTTGTGACGATGTTTTCATTTGTTAATTTATCAGCATCTCATAAATCAGGTCTGTCTAATCTCAAATTATTTCTTCATAGTTAACTTTCTCCCTTGCTTTCATATATACGGAGTACTTTATAGTATCTTTCTAAGTTATTTACAAATTTCTATTTGACCGTCTAAATTAAACCACGATTTTCAAGTATATATCTCAAATTGTGTTGACCTAAAAGTGTTTTTTTAATAAAGGTAACTTTTTATTTTTTAACGGGTAGCCGAAAGGGGAAATTTCTTAGCATTGCAGCTGAAATTTCATACTAACAAAGAGAAAACAATTGTGTAGCTATTATATGCTTAAAAGTGTAATTGCTGAGCAATTTCAACTGCAGTGTGATCACGATCGAGTTCATACATTGACCTTTAACTAACATGAAGAAAATGAGCTTCCAACGTAATTACCACTCCCAAACATCCCTCTATAAATACACACTCCATCTCATTCTCATTACTCATTACTCAAACTAAAGCCTCTTCACATACATTTCCCAGTTAATTTGCAAAACCATTCAAGTGATCGAGCTAGACGAATCTCGTCGAGTACGGTCGTAGTAGACAACTGTTGACATTATAATGGCGTCGAAGAAGCTGCTTCCAATTGTTCTCCTCGCCCTCCTCCTGCTCGCTACTAATCCCACCGCAGAGGCCGGGAGGGGACGAGAACTAGGAGGGAGTAGTTGCAAGTACGTGGGGAAGTGCAGCACTCAGGCGCAGTGCTCGTCGATGTGCAATGGCTCCGGCTACAGCCCTCACTCCGTCTTCTGTGACACTCATAAGCTCGGCGGCCCTCAGTGTTGCTGTTTCCCTTCTTCCTAGCTGCCTAGCTAGCTTTCTGTTCAACTCCATCCATGCATCGCCATTTCCACTATCGCTCTCACCTAGTTTATATACATAAGCAAGTTTTATCATGTAACCGATCGAAGGTCTAGTAACTACCTCCCTCGTATTCATATTTAACGTTAAATTTGAATACAAGGTGATTAAACAGTTAAAGCATGTAACTTTCCCTATTGTTTACCGAATTCAAATCTAAATTATTAAATATTTGTATTTTATTTATTAATTATTTTATATTATTCGATCTAAAGAAGAGCAACTATGAACAGAAGAGAAGAGAGTCAAGCAACCCATCCCGACTTTTCCCAATCAATATCCTATTTCATCTTCTGTATTGTTTCTCATATTTTGCGGCTTTCTGGCTAGTATTTCCGCTCCTTTTATAAATATAAAAAAACAAAAAAAAAGAGGGATGGTAGCAGGTCGCCTTGTTTGGTTTAAAGGGTTTTGATGTTCCAAGTTGATCAAGACCAATAATGAAAGAGTTTTGATGCATTGCTCACCAATTTAGGAATTTTGGACAAAAATCGAATTTTCCTAAAACTTTAAAGAGCAAGTCCTATTCAACTTTGTCGTACGTTTTTCCATATCTGATTTTATCACCATCCTTTACTATTCTTGAACGTGCGAAATATTTCTTAAGCTGTATATTATCTTGAATGACTCTTTCCGATATAATACTCCTTGTTGCCGATTTATCAGCGATATGGTTTTAGCATGTCTGTAATAATTTTTGTGATGGTCTTTTAGATCATTGTACAAAAGCTAATAGGTCGAAAATCATTATTATTGTTCTTGGGTTTTCCATTTTATGAATTAGGGAGAAAGTTTGGTTTATAGTTGTCTCAAGATTCTTCCAATATGGAAGAAACCTTCTATCGCTCTTGTAACTGTGGGTTCAACTATATCTCAATATTTTTGGTAGAATATCGTTGTCATTTCATTCAGTACCGGCGATTTGCCTTTCCCAATACGTTTTATATTTCTTGAGTTTTTATTGGTTGTGTCGATTTATTATTGTCCTATTTGATCACTTCATTGTTGATCAAATTTAAATAGTAGTTTAGAATTTCCTCTTTGATTGGTAATTCAAAAAAAAATTTTAGTTACTTGTTGGCTTTCCGTGTTTAGGATCTTCTTTTTTTCTTTTTCTATTTATTCTTCTAGATGCGACTGGGTGGAAATAGCGAGAGTTTGTATCTAAAAGTTTTAAAGGGTAAATTACACATAACCACCCATAAATTGTGGTACTTTTCACATCACCACCCATAAAAACTTAAAGTACAGTAAACCACCCATAAATTAGTTATCTTTTCATAAGACCACCCACCCATTAAACCTCTATTTGTTTTGTTTAAAAAGATTAAAATACCCATAATTCAAGCTTATTTGTATTTAATGCAATGATTTGTTTTCATAAGACTTCCCATTTGTTAAATAATTCGGTTTTAAAAGGATAGATTAATTATAATAAAATTATTCATGTTTGGCTAATTTTTCAAGTGATATGTATAAGCTTAGCTTATTTTTTAAATGATATGGTTTATAATTTAAGATATGAGCAAATTTACCCTTCTCTTAAAGTAACAATTTTGTTTTATTTTAGAGCTTATCCCTATCTTATTCAACATTTGAAGGAGATGAGACTGTTAGGAGTATTGGTTGGAGTATTTTGGGTGGGTTTCAATTCAATTCTATTTTAATTATAATTCAATTATTTACTTCAGTTTATGTGAGCAGTTGGTTGTATAACTAAAAATCTCATAAAAACTGAGGTAAAATAGTAATTTAACCAAATAATCACATACACCGGGATAAAACTATTACATTATATATAATTAATAAATTATGGAATCCAAACACACCCTTAATTTATCTTAAATTTTTTGTTTACCAAAGACGAGCTTGTCTATTTTACATGCAACATCTTTCCTTTACAAAGTACAAACAAATAAGCTTTGAATTAGGGGTATTTTAGTCGTTTTAAACAAAACAAATAGAGGTTTAATGTGTATGGGTGGTCATATGAAAACAAATCAAATTTATGGGTGGTTTACTGTAATTTAAGTTTTTATGGGTGGTTATGTGAAAAGTTTAATAATTTATGGGTGGTTATGTGTAATTTACCCAGTTTTAAATGTCTTGTTTTCACCATCTGGCTCGTATTGTTTATGATAATTCATGATGCTTTCCTTTTTTAAAAAAAAATTCTATTCTATTTAATTATTTCATCTCTGGATTGGTTCAGTTGCTTAATTGTATGCATTGTGATTAGTAGGTCATCTATCCTTTTGTTTTCTTTTTTAAATTGGTCTTCTTCACCATATTAAACATCTGATATCCCGGATATTGTGTTTTCCATACTTGCTTCACTAGGGCTCTATAGTCCTCTCTTTTCAACCACATATTTTCATATTTAAATGATAGTACTTGTACTGCTCTTTGTTATATAAATCCATCACAATTAAGCAATGGCATAAAGATGAAAATGCATGGTTTTTCGTTTTAATGTTTAGGTACCAATTAAGTATCTTTTGGTTTTTCATTTTAATGTTTAGGTACCAATTAAGTATCTTTTCTTCTACCAAGGTTATGTCAAGTTTCTCAAAAATATTATTTGATTCCGATCTATTTTTTTGCAATTACAATTTACGATATTGTATTTAAGAAGATCACATATTTGGTTAAACACGGTAGATTTTGCATTAGTACTTTTATTGCTGTTTACATGAAAATCTTTCACCGGCTCGATGTGGGGCTGGGAGGATTACCCAATTGCATAGAAAAGCATCAAGATTCAGCAACATTCATTGAAAGAAAAGACGTCAAATGGTGTTCATTGAGTTGCAGTAAATTTAAGGACCAAAATGAGTCACTTGATTCAGCAGCATTATACCCTCTTTCTTACAACCTTCTTACTGTTGATTTTATAGCAATTCCCCACTTTTGAGGAATAGAGCTTCCTTGTATAGTGTGGCCATTAAGATCTATCTTGTTAAGAGAAGATACATGAGATCCAAATCTAGTACAAAACACAATCTTGAACAAATCCTAACATGCAAGGGGCAAACTTTAAAGGATTAGATAGTGTCTAACCAGGAGTCAAAATCCTCCATAACCTTGGACTTGGAACCAGGAAGAGCAGAAGATGACAGCTTCTTATCGGCGGTGTCAACCTTCGCCTCTATTGTGTGAGAAAAGGCATGTGTCACAGCAATATTAGATGTATCCTGGAGTAGGTCATCAATGTCATTGTCCATATTACTAGCTGGGAATGAAGACGTGCTAAGGTCCCGGGGAACTGAGTCATTGGCAGGAGCTCTAAACGCTAAAGATTCTCCACTTGGAAATATAGATGCAGAAGTTCGTTGTTTAGAAAGAGCGCTTGGAACACTGCTGTCAGTATTAGATGAACCATATAATTTTGTTTCATCAAATGAGTTGAGCAGCATGTCAAGCTCTGCCTCGGCAGTTCTTGCCTCAAATCTGGGCATTTTATTGTCGAGTTCAGCTTCATGAGTAGCCTTGAATGGTTCATTAGGATCCAAAACCCAGGAAGTACTAGTTTTATGAGCTGCTGCAATATCATCAGAATGCATCTCCTGCCTGAATGACAAAGGAGCTCGGCCGGTGGTATCCACCCTATCCTGTCGCAAACTACGGCCTTCTTCACTCACTACTCTTCTTTCGGCCAAGGAAGAGTTCTGGAAGGCCAAATCATCTACTTCACTGCTCTGTTCCACAGAAGCTGAAACAGGCAACTTAGTATCTCTCTCAATCTTTGGGGGGGCACGCTGTACCAAAGAAACAAAATTACATAGAGAAAAGCTTGTGCAATGATGGAAGTATGGAACTGACTGTGCATGAGTTCCAGTGTTTTTAGTGATTATGGAGCATGAAGGAACACTTTTTTTTTAGTTTTCAAAATAAAAAGGAAAACAGTCTCTGCTTAAACAGGAATGCATTTCCTAAAGTTGGAAATGCATTCTTGTTTTAGTAGCCAAGTAAAGCAGGCAAATTAAGAATGCTGTAATAAAAATGAAGTTACACTATTTTCATAATGATCAAAGTTGGAATTGCATCCTTTAACAACACAGGATTTCTGAAATACTTAATGTCACTTAACAAGAATATGGATTAAAAAATAAAGAAAAACAAAAAGGCGAGATCATACCAGTTCAGGTGGCAAAATGTCTTCTTCAATAAAGAGTCTTTGGGCTAAATCTATTTTCGCAAGCTCTTCACCAAGTGTCTGCAGATTTAGGCTTAAAAATGGTACCTAGAAATGATGCAGCTAACTCAGAAACTAAACTACCAAATGCTGTAAATTCTTGCTAAAGCAAAAATATATTCTCACATTATAGGAAAAAATGTTGCTTTAAATGTTTGAATAAGAGAAGGTAGAAAATAGACTCTCGTGAGCCCTGAGTAATCTAACCTCTTGGTTTGTAGTTGACTCGTCCTCCACCAAGAAATCATCACCACCGCTCCAGGAAAGAATGCTCTCTCCGCGGACAGAAAGCATAGATCCTAGTCCCTCGGAGAAGTCTATTGAAAATTCAAAATAGAGGTCAATACCCATTGCATCCAAACAAATTTGCTAGACAATCTTTAGAGCCTAAATAACCTAACATAACCAAAAAGGTTGTAAACTAGACGGAAGATGCAAAATAACGCATGAAAAGCAATACACATGGAATCAAGAAAGGCAAAATATCAATGTCATAAGTTCACAAAATTACAGTAAATTGCAGTAGTTTGTAGATCTCAAATCTAAATTGTAGCTCAATTCACAGGTTTTGAAGTGGAATTCCACTTCCCACAGGTAGAGATAGAACAACTATGAGATTGCACAAAAAATGAGTGCATCAATCCCAAATGGTGAGCTAAAGGAATCCCTACCCTAAATTGTGGATGACGCATAAAAAACTAACTGAAACTCATTATAATTACATTTCCAGGTGCATAAGGAAGTGGTTTTAAACCAAAGAAAGAGCAGATAGCTTTGTCAGCAATTTGAATTAGAGTTTTACATGTGAAAGCCATTATTCATTCCTCCCCCAAATTGAGCAACCGGATTCAAATTCCCAAATCATTACAATTTCACTTCGCAGATAGGAAAAGTTAGAGAAGGGGAAAGTACCAGGCAAAACTCCATTGAAAGAATCTGAGAAATTGACGGGCGGTTGGGACTTAGCTTGAGAAATCAGGAATCCGAAATCGGCACCTTTGCTCTTCGGCTTAACCACATCCGCCGTGGCCGCGGACGCTGAATCCGATCCGAATAGCTCCTCGTCTTCGTCTGAGTCGGCATAACGGTCCCAGTTTGAAGGAAGAGAACTGCTCGGATTGGACCTCCGTTTCTCTCCCTCCCCCTTCAGAACCTTGGGGTCATTCGACGCCGACGATGAAGGAGGAGGCGTTGGCTGCGTGGTTGGGCGGTGAGGCTTTCTAGGCTGGTGGTGCTTTGTGTGCGACCTCTTCGATCTCGCCATTGCTTTCACATCCATCTTCGGCTCTTCGCAGCTCTCTCTCTCTCTCTCTCTCTCTCTCTCTCGCTACGAGTACGTGCGGAATGACGAGTTTCGACACTGGCAAGGAGGATTTTCGTCAATAGCCTCTGAGTTGAGAGAAATTCCGTAAAACCACCTCTCATTTGTTTTGTTTTGCGCAAATCAACCGTTATTTGTTAAAATTCAGCAAAAATACCCCCCTTTAATAATACTAGTATATATATAATTGGGCTACAGCCTACAAGTATAATATAAATCTAATTATTAACAAAATTTTATCTATAATAAATATGTATCTAATGTATATAAATTCATATATAATTGTATTATAACACACCATTATTTATAATAAAAAACTGCCCAAAATCACTTATTATTTGCCAAATATTGTACAAATTACTTTTTGCAAAATATATAAATAGATAGATAGATAGACAGATAGTTTTAGAGTTAGGGTAAGGGCGATCATCAGTAAAGAAGATCCTCTAACAACCACTGACTCACTGTCCTCCTCTTCGATTGATGATCATGCGGGTCGTCAATCGAAGACAAAGAAACAAGAGAAGAAAAGGGGAGATAATGGAGACAAGAGAAGAAAAGGGGAAGAGGAAACATCATCCAATTCAGTTTGTTTTGATTATTTTTTTAGGGTTTCTAGGGTTACATAATGGAGACAATTAAGAGAAGAAAAGGGGACATAGTATAAGGTTGGCGAGGGAGGAAGAGGTTGAGGTCCATCCAGGGAAGAGGACTGATCAAATAGCATACGTAGAGGGGGATGTCTTTTCTGGTTGGATCATTGTTATCCTCCCGAACTTTCAATAGGTATGTTTTGTAAGCCACGATATATGAAAGGTGCGCCAAGGCTGAAAAATGGGTTTCAATTTAAAGAATCAATGCAGAATCTCTTCATGTTTAAGTTTGGATTTGAGACTCACAAGGACTCAAGGAGAGAGTGATGAGAGGAGGGCATTGGCCTTTTGATAAGATGTTATTTGTGTTGAAAGAACCGAGAATGGAAAAACCCTAAAAATTAAGCTTCGAAACGATTCCTTTCTCGATAAGAGTTTATGATTTGCCCCTACAAATGATGGTAGAAGAAACACAACGAGGGAAATTGGAGAGGTGTTTGGAGGGATGGTGAAACTCGATGAGAATGAGATTCAAGCATGCCCAAAATTCATGAGAATGAGAGTGCGGCTGGATATCGATACAAAACCGTCTGAGAAAGGAAGTACATGTTGTTGAAGGTTGAAGGGAAGAGGATGTAGGTAGATATCAAATATAAGAAATTACCAAATTGTTGTTACACATGTGGGAAGCTCGACCACATGGAGACGGACTACGAGACATGAGGATAATCATGAGTGTGGAGAGTGACTTCAAGCATCTTTGATGAAGAGGACGGTGGAAAAAGGTAATCATATATAAGGAAGAGAACATAAGGGGCCTAACCTTGTGAGTGAGGGGAAGATTGAAAACAGAGAGGAAGAAGGGAAGGGAAGTGGGAGAGAGGTTAGGCATGAGGAAAGCTGATCGACCACGTGGAGATGAACTGCGAGACTAAGAGACATGAGGATAATCATGAGTATGTAGATTGGCTTTGAGCATCTTTAATGAAGAGGGCGGTGGAGAAATATAATCGGGGATGAGGAACAGAACATAAGGCGTCTAACCCTATGAGTGAGAGGAAGACTAAAGACAGGGAGGAAGGAGGGAAGGGAAGTGGGAGAGAGGTCAAAATATCAATGGTAAATATTCTAAAAAGGGACGGCAACGGTGAGGAAATATTAAGGAAAAGGTTGGCATAGGATTTCTTTGGAAAGAGTGCTAGGGTACAAAGAGGGTGGTGGATATTGAAAAAATGGGTGTTGGGATTGCTAGTGGAATATGGAGTATGGTGAGTACTGAGAAAGGGAAAACGGAAGTAGGGGTCCAAGAGTGAATAGAGGGACAAAGGGAGGGAGACAGAGTAGTGGGAAGGAGAAACAGAGGATATGTGATATTAGTATAGGGAAAGAGGAAAGGAAAAGGTGGAAGAAACTTGCGAGAGTATGAGTTTATTATGAATTCCCGCGAGTGAATATAGTTAAGGAGAAAGAGAAAGAGAAAACATTAGGATACAAGGATTTTCGTGTTATGGAATGAACGGCACAGGGTGTTCTGTAGAGAAAAATCTTTCTATTGCTATCAAAGGTTTCTAATTATTGTGATGGTTTTATGGATACAATCACAATGACATAATAATTTCACATGCTTCTTACCAAAACACGGAAATTCTTTGTGTTCCATTGTTCTCTCTTTCTCTTTTACTATATTCACTCATAAAGACTCACAATACTTAAACCAGTAGGTTAGATGATGGCATTGACATATGGTGTGAAATTCGAGGTACCACATTTTGATGGCATTGAAAATTTCAATGTTTGTCAATGATGAGTACTAACACACCAAGGAATGTTAAAGGTGGTAAAGGAGACAAAATCCGATATAGTTAAAGAGGAAGACTGGAAGAGATGCAGGAAAGTTTGGGCTTTCAATGGAGAATTTGAGAGAGAGGGAGAGAGAGAGAGAGAGAGAGAGAGAGAGAGAGAGAGAGAGAGAGAGGTGTGTTTGGTGAAGTGTCCATTCCATAACCTGATATATTCACTTTTTCTCATTGTTTGATCTAGGACCCTTCAATGAGCAAGTCACAGGTACTTGGTGAAGTGTCCAAAGGATTATATCTTACAACTATGGAATCAAGTTCTGAAAATCTTGACAAAGATGCTTCTATGATCTTATCTTCTGTTTTACATGGTGATTTGCTTAGCAATGCAAATTGTAAACAAGCTTTAAGTGCTCATGCTATATCTCTTAAATTGTGGCATTGCAGATTAGGTCATGTACCTTTTGATCAATTGTTTCATTTTGAGTTTCTAAAAGATCTTACAAGACAATCTAAACATCATGTTTGTCATATTTGTCCTCGTGCAAGATAGCACGTACAGGAATTCAATTCCTATAAGTTCAATAAAATCTTTGTGTTGCTTTGAGTTGTTACTTGTTGATATTTGGGGACCTTATAATGTTCCAACTCATAATGGTTTTAAATATTTTCTAACTATTGTGGATGATTTCTCAAGAGCTACTTGGACACACTTAGTTGCTGCTAAGAGCAATGTCTTTTCTGTATTGAAAGCTTTTATTACCTTTGTCGGTGTTCAATTCAATGCCAAAGTGAAGATCATCATATCAGACAATGGCAATGAATTCTGCAGTCATGAAGCTCAACAATTTTATTCAGACAATGGTATTTCGCATCAAACAACATGTGTCTAGACTCCTCACGTACGGAATGATGTAGTGGAACGCAAGCTTAAACACTTATTGGAGACTGCTCGGGCATTGTTGTTTCAATCTAAGCTTCCTATCAAGTATTGGGGAGAGTGTCTTCTTACTGCAACTCATCTAATCAACAGATTTCCTTTAGCAGCAATACAATTCAGAACTCCATATGAAATCCTTTTTTAAAAGAGTCCTGATTATTCTATGTTAAGAGCATTTGGATGTCTATGTTTTGTAAGCACTGTGAAGAGTGGCAGATCCAAGTTTGATCCAAGAAGTGATCCTTGCATATTTGTTGGATATCCACATGGTCAGAAAGGTTATAAGGTTTTGTGTTAGATAATGAGATTGATTGTAATGTCCTCCTTGAGGGTTTCCATTCATTGATATAACATATATATAGGTTACAAAGGTATTGGGCCTTAACGGGATTTCAGCCCACTATACAATAGGAGACCTATGTAATCTATCAAACCCCCGCAGTCGAAACGGGAGGGGTCCGTACAGTGAGACTGGAACGAAAATCAATGAATAACTGTCTAGGTAAACCCTTGGTGAATATATCAGCGTACTAATAAGAGGACGGGACATGTAGAACGCGGACATGTCCAATGGCAACCTTGTCCCTGACGAAGTGGAGATCAAGCTCAATGTGCTTCGTGCGTTGATGCTGGACTGGGTTGCTAGCAAGGTAGACGGCGGAGACGTTGTCAGTGTAGACCAGAGTGGCCTTCTGTAAGGGGCAACGGAGCTCAAGCAGGAGATTGCGGAGCCAAGAGCATTCAGAGACAACGTTGGCAACTCCCCTGTATTCGGCTTCAGCGCTGGAGCGAGACACGACAGACTGACGCTTGGCCGACCATGACACAAGTGTGTCATTGAGGAAGACACAGTAACCAGACGTGGAGCGACGCGTGTCAGGACAACCACCCCAATCCGCATCAGTGTATGCAACAAGGTCAAGCGTAGAGGAAGGAGTGATCGTGGTGCCGAGCTCGAGTGTGCCGCTGATGTACCGAATGATCCGCTTTAAGGCATGAAAGTGGGGTTCCCTGGGGGCATGCATAAATAAGCAGATCTGCTGAACGGCGTAACTGATATCAGGTCTGGTGAAGGTGAGATACTGAAGAGCACCAGCAAGGCTCCTGTATAGCGTCGGATCATCGACCAAAGGACCTGAGTGAGCGCTGAGCTTGTTTGATGTATCGACAGGGGTGGCGACCGGATTGCAGTTACCCATGTTGGCCCGAGCAACAATTTCAGCCGCATACTTACTTTGTGAGAGGAATAGCCCAGACGAGTGCCGCTGAACAACAACTCCCAAGAAGTAAGACAACGGGCCCAAATCTGACATAGCGAATTCAGCACTGAGCTGTGAAATAATCGACGTTCGAAGAGCATCAGAAGAGGCGGTGAGAATGATTTCGTCAACATATAGTAGCAGAAATGCCATGTCGGAGCCTCTGCGATAGATGAACAGGGACGAATCCGAGCGGCTGCCAATGAAACCCAAGCGGAGCAAATAAGAAGCAAAGCGCTGGAACCAAGCTCGTGGAGCCTGTTTCAGACCATACAGCGAGCGCTTCAGGAGACAGACGTGCTTAGGACGATCTGCATCAGTAAATCCCGGCGGCTGAAACATGTAGACTGTCTCATTCAGGTGACCATGCAGAAAAGCGTTCTTGACATCGAGCTGATGAATGGCCCATTTGCGCGACAGAGCTAAACTTAAAACCACTCGGATAGTGGCAGGCTTGACCACGGGGCTGAAGGTCTCATCACAATCAATACCAACCTGTTGGGACCGACCGTTGACGACAAGACGTGCTTTATAGCGCTCCAACGTCCCATCAGAGCGGAACTTGTGACGGAAGAGCCACATACTGCGAACGACGTTCGCCGTTGGAGGGCGTAGGACAAGAACCCAAGTACCATTCTTTGTAAGGGCCCTGTATTCGTCGAGCATAGTCGCCTGCCAATTCGGGTCGAGGAGGGCTGTTTTGTGGGAGGTGGGGATGGGGGAGAGGGAGGGCTGGGAGCCGGGAAGGACGGGGGAGACGGGGGCAGGTGAGGCAGGTGCGGCGGGCGCCGCCAGGGGGGAAACTTGCGGCGGGGGCAGCAGCTGGGGTTGCGGTGGGCGCGGCAGGGGCAGCGGCGGGCGCCGCACGTAGGGGAGGGGATGGTGTTGGGTGATGTGATGGACGGTGGATAGCGGGGTGATGGGTGGTGTTCATGGAGACGATCTGACGGGGTCGGAAGACTCCGGAGACGCTGCGGGTGTGTGGTCTTGTGGTGGGGGGTGGCGGGGGAGGGGGAGACGCAGGAGCACCGGGAGAGCTCTGGGGAAGAATGAAGTGAGGGAATGGTGACTCGGACTCTGTCGACGACACAAGAGGTGTGGGAGATGCGAAGGGAAATCGCGACTCATCAAAGGTGACATGACGAGAGAGAATGATCCTGTGAGTCTTGATATCGAGGCAAATATAATCGCGATGATCAGACGGGTAGCCAAGAAAGACACAAGGGGTAGAGCGAGGGTGAAGCTTGTGTGGGGCGGTGGATGCCTGATTAGGGAAGCACAGGCAACCAAAGGTACGAAGGTGATCATACCTAGGCTCGGCGTAATAAAGTGTCTGAGCTGGCGAGCGATTGTGTAGGGTAGTGGAAGGGAGAATGTTTAGGAGATAACATGTGGTGGATAAGGCGTGAGGCCAATAGGGAAGGGGAATAGATGCGTGGAAGAGGAGAGAGCGCATCATGTTGGTAATGGTTCTGATGATTCGTTCTGCCTTGCCATTCTGTTGAGAAGTATAGAGGCAAGACAAGCGATATGAGATCCCATTTGCGGCAAACAAGGAGTGAAAGTCTTTGTTGTCAAATTCACGACCATTGTCACATTGGAAACATTTGATGGACATGTGGAATTGTGTTTTGATGTAGGTATGGAATCTGGCAAAAATAGGAAACACTTGGGACTTGAAATGCAACGGGAAGACCCATAAGTAATGAGTGTAATCATCCAGAAACAAGAGGTAGTACTTGTGACCTTCCTTGCTAGGCACGGGAGAGGTCCAAATGTCGTTGTGAATGATATCAAAGGGAGCAAGGGTAGAGGTCAAAGACCGTTGGAACGGCAGTCTGGCATGTTTGCCTAGTTGGCAGGAAGAGCATAAATCAGAGCGTGGGTCTTTAGTACAGGCGACAAGGTTCTGGGAACGGAGGACATCTAGAACGGCAGCGCTGGGATGGCCCAGGCGTGCATGCCAAAGGCTGGACGATGATGCCGAGAGGGCGACCGGATACGACTGACTGGACGCAGGAGGTGGTGTGACAGGGTAGAGCTCCCCGGTGCTGTTACATCTCATGCGAGTAACCCCCGTAGTAAGATCGTTCACAGAGAAACCATAGGGATCAAACGTAAGGGAAACGTTGTTGTCAGTAGTGAACCGGCGGACAGAGATAAGGTTTTTGACAATCTTTGGGGCAATAAGGACATTGTTCAGGTGTAGTGGGTGGGTTGGGGTCTGTAAATTGGCGTGGCCAATTCCCGAAGTAACAAGACGACCACCATTTCCGACGATAATAGAGTGGGCAGGGCCCTTAAAAGAAATAGATGAGAGGTTACCTGAGGAGTTCGTCATGTGGGAGGTGGCACCAGTGTCCATGTACCAAGAAGAGTCTGAAGATGTCGGCTGCGTAGAGGAGAAGGCGTGATGCAGTGCTGGCGGAACATAACCTAGGTCAGGCGAAGTCAGAGAGGCCTTAGGACCGGCATGTCGAGGGGTAGGATGTGGGTTAGCCATTGGGACGAGAAGAGAGGGTTAAGGGCGGCGGGGTGAGGGAGAAGGGCTGGTGGGGGTGGCGGGAGGGTGGCCTGACGCGGGCGCGCTGAGGACGACGCGGGCGCGCTGAGGACGACGCGGGCGCGCTGAGGACGACGCGGGCGCGCCTGGGGACGACGCGGGCCGGGGGGGTGGCGGCACAAGGGGGAGGTGGCGGACTGATCTCGGCCGAGAGGGGTGAGGGACGGCCGAGGGAGGGAGGGGGTAGCGGCACAAGGGGGAGGGGCGACTAGGGTTTTAGAATAAGGGGAGAGAGAAAAATTTGGGTCTTTGGATCTTAGGCTGTGATACCATGTTAGATAATGAGATTGATTGTAATGTCCTCCTTGAGAGTTTCCATTCATTGATATAACATATATATAGGTTACAAAGGTATTGGGCCTTAACGGGCTTTCAGTCCACTATACAATAGGAGACCTATGTAATCTATCATTTTGGATTTGAAATCTCACAAGATCTTTGTATCTAGATCCACAAGGTCTTCCACGAAAGAACCAAGCATACCGAAATCGACTGTCATTTTACAAGGGAAAAGGTTTTGGAAGGACTTCTTCAACTCAATTATCTTCCTACGTACTCAAAATCAACTCGCTAACGTTTTGACCAAAATTATCCCAGTTGCAAATCACAAAGAGTTATTAACCAAACTGGGAATGAATCTAGATGACCATTCTCTAGTTTGAGGGGGGATGTTGATACTAGTTCACTCGACCTGTTCACGGTTTAGCACACTCGATATCGAGTCAGGTCGAAGAGTGATAAACAGAGCGTTGAGTTTGTTATGTTTTCTGTTATAGACGTCACGTGATCAGCACGTGCTCTGTACTCTATATAAACGGACGTCTCCTCTCTGTAACACGTACTCACTTCGATTCATTCAATTCATTCAATCTGTTTTTCTGTGTTTGTATTCAAGCTTTCATGGCTTCCTCTTGCTCTCCTTGAATCTGATTCTCATATTGTGAAAGTCTACTAGGGGAAGGAAGTTTTTGAAAGCTGTCAAAGGTAAAGTCTGATTCTTCCGAGACACATGCCTCCTATTGATTATACTACCGATGGGAGAATTGGTTGTGCTTTTAATTGAATTGATGGAATATAAATAACACTACTTACCCCTTCGATCTCGTCTTCTTCCTTCCTCTGTATTCTATCTTCTTCTTCTCTTTTCTTCAATAACCCTCTACACAATAAGAGTTTCCATAGCTCAATCTATCCAAGGCCCAGACAACTAAATCACAAGATTACCAATATGTAAAAATATACATTATGGCATTGATACAAGTGAAAATACAGGCTATGTCATCTTAATTTGTACACCTTGATTAAATTACATCAGCCTTATTTCCACATCGATCAACGCACTCATCATGCATTGACCAAATATACATAGAGAGATCAATTACAACAGCCTTATTACAAAACAAAATATTCATATAAAAAAAAAGTTAGTTTTGAGATATTACTAACTCAATTCTTATTTTCATCATCTCCTATTAAGAATATAATAATAGAGCATGGTTAGGAGAGAAATTAAAAAAGGAAAAATTACAAATCCACATTATCTCATTATTTTTACATGATGATAATTAGATTTCCCCATCTTCATGGACAACAAAAGGGGAAGATAGCAGTTGAGGGACTAGCCCTCCCACCACCACTACTCCTTTGCTCAAACGAGATTATAGACGACGGGTACTGAACGACGTCGTTTGGCTTGCTATGGTGGTGGTGGTACTGACTACTCCCACCACCACTACTACCCTTGACCTTGAGCGAGATCATGGTACCGGAGGCGCCAGCGCCGCTGCACTGGCGGGGCTGGGTCTGGTAGAACACCTTGGACACGACGAGTTCGCCCTCCTTCTCCTCCTCGTCGAGGCCAAGGTGGTACTGGTGCATCACCCAGCTCGTCTTCTCAGGCTTCTTCTGCTTGCCGTAGTTGGTGTAGAGGACCAAGATCTTCTTGTAGCCCTTCACCTTGCCGCCGCCCACTATGGGCCGGGTCTTGCCCGTCTTGTGCCACCGGGTCTCGGATCCGTCTTCGTCCGTGTGGACCTTCCTGCGCTTCCGGGTCCCGGTGGTGTAGGCCTTGGAAGGTCGGTGGAAGAAGTGTCGGACTTGGCCGTCCTTGTTTACACCTGCAAGTAATGCGTTTGGTGTTGTGGTGGAGATCGATTAATGGATGATGACGATGGATCAACCAACAACATAAAATAGAAGAATTTTTACTTGTACTCTATCTCTACCTAAAGGACAAACCGGGTGATGTGAACTATTAGTGTTTAGATGCTATAGAACAAAAATTGTGCCACATTTGCATTGAACAAATTAATCAAGCCTAGCTAGTACATAAGCCGGTAGGCAGGCACGTAACTAGGGACGGGTTGAAGTTCGCTCTAGTAAGTCCCATTTTTTATAAAATTAAAAAATAGGTTAAAAAAAGAAAAAAATTAATAAAAGTCATGTATTTTTTTATTAGAATAAGAGTTTTGTTAATGAAAATTATGAATATATGAAAATTTTAGTCTATTAAGTCCACTCAAATTTTATTTTCTGGTTTCGAGTCTGCTAGTAGGCTACTCTTCCGACAGTCAATTGTTTTTAAGATGGAACATCATCTCACACTTATGCTGCGCTAAATGAGTAATATGTTATTCAATTTCTTTGCTTTCTTATCCCTACATCCAAAATTTCCATTATGGAACCCTAAATTAACCAATTATATATGAATAGCATGGTGGATGGATCCCTTCAAATCTTCAATAAAAGGACTTAATAACTTGTGGATCGGATTCAAGTTATATCCAATCCACTCAACTCATACATCCATAGTTGAAATGAACTAGCTAGATTAGCTAGGTTGGAACCTGGTCGGGTTTGGTATGTGGTATTCATTATCCGGTCGATCCATTGATCGACAATGGTCTCTAGTCGAATTTAATATAGAAAGAAAGGATTATGGATTAAAATAAAACGGATTGAAGAAGAAGAAGTAGGGATGGATGAAAACCTGGCAATTTTTCAGGGTGAGTGTAGCAGATGCCATTTTCACCTTCAAGAGTGGGAATGAACTCATCAATGAGAGGGTGAAGCCGGTGACGAGATTCCGGCTTCACCTTCCCTTCCAAATGCAACAGAATCTCTTGATCTGTCGGATCAAACCTTACTCCCGCCGGTAGTCCTGGTAGTTCATTTATCCTTCTTCCCTGCAAATAATTTAACCATATATATATAATTATACTTCCAATTCAATTCCATCATCAAATAATTTCACCTAATTTTCCTGCAGGATGATATCATACAATAATAAATTAAATTGTGTGTGTTAGAATTCAATTACAAATCATGAAACCCTCACATATATACATGAAACTTAATCCTAAAATTTGAAGCCATTTTAATTTCATCATTAAGATTTTTTGTTATATAATGCATAATATGATATGAATTTTTTGGATATATACTCGGATCGAGCGATCTTTACAAACCTGTTCTTCGACGATGATCTGGTGGCCACAAGAAGGGCAGTTCCTAGTCGAATTGCTTTTATCAGGATCCTGAGCTGCAGCCCCACCTGAATTTCCTCCTCCTCCTCCAACAACTCCATTGTTAGTATTATTACTCCTTGATGGTGATGATGAAGAAGATATCTTCTCGACTACAACGTCGTTGCTGCTATCGTTGCACCACGTCATGTTAATCATGTCGATATATCGATCACCTACTCCCTACACTCGCACACACTGCATTCTACAAAGTTGTGTGATGTGAGGGTAACTAATTAAGCTCAGTATCGAGATCAGAAAATAAGACAAAGATCGAAGAAAGAAGAAGAAGAAGAAGAAGAAGGAGCACAAGAAAAGCAAAGAACAAAGGTTAAATAAAAGAATGGTGGTGCTTGAGCTGAAAGATAGGTAGCCCAATTACAGTTGTGGGTTGGCAAGGTATAGAATTCCCCATGGCTTTATCTTTGGGTTAATTATAATTCTCTCCTCCCAACCTCAGCAACTACACTTTATGGGTGTCTCTCTATTTGAACAGAATATATGAGGAGGATCGCCCGATTCAAGTGAGGAAAACAGACTTATAAAATAGAGATAGAGAGGGAATGAGTTTTTGCTTGGATTTCAAGTTTCTGGCTGTTGTGTAAGGGGATGTTTGTGCTGTACTGAGGACACTTGAACAACAAACTATTTATCTATATGTTCAACAACTTAATATCTTTGTTCAAATACCCTAGCTAGCTATATATAGGCTATAGCCCAACTTAAGCAAATGAGGGTGCACCTAAGTTAAGAATCCAAGCCTTGTATATAAGTCGGTGGGCTACCCCTAATTGGTTTTAGATGAAATCTCACTGGTCTTGTGTCCTTGGCTTAATGTTCTTAGTTAGGGTTGATGTATGTATATAGTAAATCATTCATATATATATTAATTACTTGATGTATATAGTAAGTATATATAATTAATATGTATAATAGATTAATTTAGAGAAAAGTAATAAAAAAAAAAAACGTAAAGAAGGTGGATTTGAAAGAAAACTTAAGGTAGCTAAGCCAAAGATAATGTGTATGTAAAGTTGAGTAAAGAGAGGGCAACCTCTGAGTTCTTTAGGAGGTGGAGGAGGGGGAGAGAGAGGGATCAGTATATGTTCAGTTCCAGTGTCATACTAGAGTGTGCATAAAGTTAGGAACCTTAACCTCAGCTTACAAGTCATTGCTTTTCCCTCTTTGTATATTAATTTTTTTCTATTTTTATTATATATGTATTTACTAATAAATTTGGTTTCATATATAGATTTCTTCATGTTGACTTGTCATCTACAGCAAGAAATCTCTTGATTAATACTCTGGCCAATCTATATATTCTATATATCTGTTGGTGGGTCAATGTATAGAAAAATTACTGTTGATCAGTAACCCAATAAATTGATCTTGATTGATATCAAATGGCCTGGTTGTACAAGTGTATTTTATGGGATATGATTCAAATTAAGGCGTCACGTATAGGAGAGGAATTAAGATCATGTTGTATAGAAAAATTACTGTTGATCAGTATGTGATAATTATATTTTATCTAAGGAAAAAAAATTTATATACTATATGTTTCCTTTTGTGTTAAGATTTGTATTAGATGTTATATGCTGCCTAGGTGCGTTTGTTAGCTGTCGAGTTGAAGAAGAAGAGGCATTGTTGGAACTATTTTCCTAATCTACATTACATCAGTTAAGTTTTTACTAGTTCCACCTAATTTAGTTACTAGTTCTATGAGTCTTATCAACCCTTATTTCTCGAGCAACCCTTACACAGACGGAGGATTTCACACAGATTCAATTTACCTATCCAATTAGTTCAACGAGTTCTAAAGGGATAAGTTTGTCACTTTGGTTAAGGTTTGCTATAAGGAATCTACAAAATCCTAACAATTGAATTAATCATAACTAGTTGTGCAGGCTAGATAGAATAAAACAATTAAATAATTAAGCACAAAGAGGTTGAAACATTCAAAAATAGGAAAAAGAATAAGATTCAGAAACTCACAATTTAACCGAATAAATTAAGCTTCAAATTGCAGGGAAAACACAGAGAGTTTAGTTGCACATGATTGACAAAAAGCTCTCAAAATACACTCAGTTGTACGTCGTCGATGATTAAAAACCCTAACATAAGTCTAGTCACACAAAACTGTGTCTTATGATAAAAGGCTAGATAGGTTTCAACTAATTTAGGATAGAAATTCCCAAGTCCCTATAGAATTCTTGATTTTGGTAAATAGAGAGCGGACATTCAGGGTTCAAACCAGGGATCTTTGGGTACTACCCGCGCGCAAGTCCTTTCCAACTGAACTATTCCAGAAGAGTTTCCTTGTAGGATTCAAACGTGTCTTGGAATGGATTTTGCTGCAGTCGCGACCAACTTTACTGGACTCACACTGTCGCGTCGCGGCAAACTCTGGTTCCCATCTTGTAGCAATTGCGGCCAGGCACCCGTCGTGGCTGCTCCTTTCCACGATTGCATCACAACTTCTTCTATTCTTCTTCTTCTTCTTGATTCTCCTCTTCTTTGCTTGGCTCTTTCACATTCTTGATCATCCTTCCACGTCAGACTTCATCAACCTCTTCTCGTTAGATCCTCAAAATCCTAAAATCATCATAAAACAAACCAAATCCGACTCTCCCACCATATACAATTTAAATCCTAACTAAAATGCATGCAATATGCAACTAATATAAACTAAATATATGCACTATTAACACAATAAGAGATGTTTACACATGACCCGCTCTCTATATATAGGGGAGCTAATTTCACATGCATTCACTCCTTATCATGCACACATGAGAACATTTGTGAGCCATTGGATGAGTTTTAATGAATGGATGGATTTTAAACTAAAACTAAATAAAATCTCTCCACAAAATATTGAAAATAAACTTAAAAGTCCTTTTAAAAAAATTAGTTAGATTCACTCTCTCCATATCTCTCATTCTCTCTTACTAGTTTCTCAAACACGTTGAAAATTTAAACCTTCAAAAAATGAATATTCATTTGAATATAAGTCATAAATATTCATCCAAATATAGATATATTCAAATGAATATTTAAAAGAACTAATATTCATATTCATTTGAATATGTGAATATATATACATATATTCAATCAAATGAATGGGGATATTCAAATGAATATTCATTTGAATGAAGAGGAGAGACAATATTGGGTTTCTTAGGCATTTGTATTAGATCTTATATACTGCCTAGGTGAGTTTGTTAGTTGTCGAGTTGAAGAAAAAGAAGAAGAAGAAGAAACATTGTTGTTAATAGTTGCACTTGCAGTTTTTTGGTATTGACGGTCAACACTAGTGCAACATATATGAGTTCGTATGGGACGGGGTTAATAAACTGACTAAAATTATAAACAGGGTAAAAATTTATAAACTGTTGGTAAAAGTAGTTAAAAATTTATGAAAAAATATAAACTCCGTATGGGGCGAAAAACAGTTTATTTGTAAAAAGTGGAGTTTATTTGGTTTTTATTAGGGGTATTGTGGTACTTTCAAACCAAATAAGATAAAAGAGAAGGGTTAAAATAGTAATTATGGAATATAAACCTCAAAATAAGCTTCAATCTGCAACTTATTTATAAACCCTTTTTTTAACTGGCTAAAGCTTATTTGTTGTTCCCATACACCGTTTAAACCCGTTTATTTTTTTAACAGTTAATAATTTCACACTTTTTAACCGGCTTATATAGCAGCCATACACACCCATAGTGTACATTGGTATCTTAAGTTATCATCAACAAAATCCTCCCAAAGGCAAAGAGATTTGGTGATTTTCATTCCTCACTACCTTTGTGTATAGTTTGATGATTTCGTTCATAACCGAATTGCCTTCTTTATGTTTACTTCCACCTAACTTAGTAGCTTAGTTAAAAACATTAACAAACCCTTCATGGTAATGCTTGACTTCGTTCTTAATATCCGTCCCCAACTTGCTATTTTTAGGTTTACTTTGATTGATCATCATGTACGTGTATGTTGTTTGTTTGTTTGTGCCTTTTTTTTTTATGTTGTATGTTCGACAGTTTTCCGTCTTTCGACCTATCGAGTTTCAGGCATGTCTGAACTCGAATTCTTACCCAATAAAAAAAATTAACATACCCTAAAGGATACTTACAACTAACTTATAACCTCTAAGAAACTAAATAAATCAATCAAGTGAAAGCAGCTTTCCCACTGCAGGCAAAATCTCCTTATCAACCTGAAACCTTCAAACTCACCAACTTTCTCCTTATATAGTAAATCCCCCATTTATTCCTTGCAGTTGCTCAGTTCTTATCATATCATTTTAGCCTTCCAATTCAAAATTATAACTCCCATTAATTTGCATATAGAATTGCATACCCCTAAAACAAGTAATAAGCAATTATATATTTCTTGTATTTCTCTTAGATTATGTGTGATTTGTGTACAGATATGTAGGACCAATTTTTATATTGCTTTTAAAATTAAACAACCACCCACGTTCTAATCACTGCTTAATTATCACATGCCTGCATTTCAAACAATTGGTTCCTTAATTGGGTAGGATAAAAATCAATTTTGTAATTATATTAACATATTTATCTTTTAAGAATGGATATTAAAACTTTTTTAGCCTAGTTTTTATTGCGTTTTGGGGAAATATTTTTTTAATTATTATTGTTTTATTGATCACAGTATCTAACTATATATGATATATCTAATTCGAATTCAGATATTGTATTGCAGAGGCTTAAATTGATGCAATCCTTTTAGCCCAATTTTGCTAATTACTTCATAATTTGAATAGTTATTGATATGATCTAGCACCTTATTTTGTTAATCTAATACGGAGTAGTTTTTATGTGGAAAATATAAATTTGTAGATGCTTTGTGTTATCTTTGGAAAAGTGCAACAGCAAGTCGAGGAAGATGGGGGATACTCTCTGTTAGAATTGGTAGTTGCATGGGCCTTATAAATTGGGTTGGGCCTCCAGCCCAGATACTTTCAGATGAATTGGTTTAGGGTTACTCTGTCACTGCCTCACTGGAGCCGGCAAAATCTGGCCCGACCCGAGAATCGGATCCGACCCACCCGAACCCAGACTCGGCCGAATTCGAAAATCTAGCATCATGTGCAATCCAAACCCGAACCTGAGCCCAACCCGACCATTTTGACCCGATGCCCGAATGAACACGAACAAATAATATATAGACCCGACCCATGACCCATCTCTGACCCGACCCGAACAAGACTCAACTCATCCTTGTAATTACTTTCATTTTCTCATTTTTAAACACACTAATAATGTGAATTACCTATAATGAGAAATAATATAACTAAATAAGTAAAGTTTAAGAGTCAATAATTAAGATAAATAAATAAATAAAAAGTCATTATTTTAAAATAAAACAAACTGTGACCCGATCCGAACCCGAACTCGAACCGAGTAACTCGAAATCTTTTTTAACCCGAACTTACCCGACCCGAGCTTACCTGACGAGTATTGTAATCACTATTAGTATTTATAAAATTTTAATTTTAAAATAAAAAAAATATAGGTTGGATTCATCAATTCGACCTTTTGGTTGACTGTGTCATTACTTATTCTTATTGAGCTTAAGAAATTGACTAAATTGTTGAGATGATTTTGATTGGGTGAGAATTATGCTTATAAAATTTCAAGTTTGTGCTATATATATATATTGAATTGACTTGTGAACTAATTTTAAGTTTGTGTTATATACTTATGGGTCGTTTGGAAAGGGTATATAGATATTGATAGCGTCTATTCTAGCATTGTTTTAGGGAACTCTTGTGTAGAGTTTAGGGCGTTTTACTAGAGTATTCTACCTATTTGTTAGCCTTTTGTGTCCCATTTCGAGGAATCGGTGTCTATCACTAGTTTGTTGTGATTTCAGGTACTTTTGAGCGATTTTGGAGCCGATTCAAGAGCTAAAGGATAAGGAGGTGATTAGCAGCATCTCCATATAGAAGTAAGTCGTCAAAGACGGGCTAAAGAGGTCAAGAGATGAGCAAAAATATGAGATAAGAAGCAAGCATATCAGGTGAATCGCTCATAGGAGCTCAAGACGATGTAGCACGACTCGCGGAATAAGGGAGTTTGTGCAATTTTCAGCTACAGCAAGCTGTCACGACTCGTGGGAGGCCTTCACGAGTCGTGACGAGTGAACCCGTGTGTTTTGTGACTTCTGCAGGCTGTCACGACCCGTGACAGACTCTTCACGAGTCGTGACAGTGCCAGATCAGCCCAACCTTTCACATTTCCATGTTTGTTTGGATAAATTAAAACCTTTGTAATTTCCAATTTGATGGGGGGAGTTACGTTTTGTTTTGAGAAAACTCAGGCCGAAGTGGGGACATTGGAGTTGAGCTTTTGGTGGGTTTTTGGAGACTAGGATTTTGGAGAAGAAGACTTGTTCGATTAATCAAATTCCGGTAAATTCCGTTTTCATCTCTATTGCTCTATGTTTGTCTTGGCGAATTTGATTGAATCAAGCATGTACTTTTCCATGAGTGGCTAGATCTCTTGTTCTAGGGTCAGGGTGATCCCGGCGATGCGGAAATAGACTCGTTCTTAGTATTGTTTGATTGATGAGAATTGGTTAGAACTGATTTTGGGTTTGAAATCGAAAGACTAAAACCCTAAATTGGAATTTAGATGGTGAATTTAGGCCGAAAGGCTATTTGATCCATTGTAACCATAGGATTAAACTCGAAGTTTAGTGGATCGAAAGTGAAATTGAACTTCTTGGGGATTTATTGATTGTTATAGATATTCTAGATGATCGTTATATAAATTGAGACCGAAAGGCGAAATTGATGTGATTTTCGTTTAGAATTCTAAGCACTTAAGGGTTCTAAATTGGTTGCTTGAAACCGAAAGGAGATCGTTAACCAATTTAGACACGTTCGCTTCGATTCCGAAAGGAGTTTTGCGATTACCTTAGACAATCTACCTTCACTTTTGAGTTAGAAATCATTCAAGCGAGAATATAGTATGGTCTATTGACGATGCATCGTTGGTGAATCCCTAGCCCTAGAATATCTTTCATACATATAATTCTCATCTCTTTTATCTGTGTTTGCTATTTTTTACACACACTTTTTCCCTCAATTTGTCCGTTACTTTTGGGCTTAGTCGAACTAGTTTGAAATTGACAATCGATACTCCTCCGGTCCTTGTGGATACGACACTTGATTACTACAGCTGAACCCCATACACTTGTGGGTGTAGGCTTTCAGCCTATCAGATATTAGATATCAGATATGGGTATCGGATATGGATATCAATCTATGGGTATGAAGCAACTCGACACAGAAACCCTAGATCCGAATTGAGGAGAAGAGGGGCAAGTCGACAAGGAAAACGAAGCAAAGCAGAAGTAGCAGCACAGAAGAAGAGCAAGAAGCACAGAAGAAGCAGTGAACCAGACGCCCGGAGGAAGCGAAGCAGGGAGCGAGCGAGAGAGATGAGAAAGAGTCTCCCATATGCCCCAATTTGTTCAGATATCAAGAAGCCAAAAAAAAATCTCAATCCGTATATCAAACTGATATCCATATCTCTTTTTACCAAACACTAGATATGGATATGGGACCCTCCCATACCCATATCTCATATCCATACCTCCATACCAAACGATATTGAATTTACTTGTGAACTTGCTAATTTTTCAAGTATGGGGTTGCCCATGCTTTTAAGATTATCATTGTGAGCTTCCATGTTTCTAGCAGTAGTATACGTTATATAGAGAAATGGGGAAAAAGCCCAAAGGAATTAGCAGTTGGGTTACTTTTATCAAAGCCCAAAGGAATTCGAACCTGGGTTACTTTTATCAAAGTCCAAAGGAATTACCAGTTCCACTAAATTCACTTTGTGTCCCATTACTTCTTCTTATTACCTATATTCTGGATTTTTGGGGTGGGCTGCAGCAAAGCTCAGCCCACCGCTGTGTCCGTGCCTGATTATACATTAACTTATACAAATATATAATAATGATTAACACCTATCTATTTTTATTTTTCTTTATTAAATGAGGGAAATGAAATTTTATTTAGCACAAAAGAGGAAAATGAATTTTTAAAAAAAAAAATAGGAGGAAAATGTGAAAAACTGAAAATATTCAAAGACGCACTCCAACTCTCTAACTCAGTTGAGTTGGGAGTTGGATCGGGTTGGGAGTCGGGACAGGTTGATAGTTGGGTCAAGTTTGGGTCGGGTCGGGTTTGTCTATGTTCATTTTTATTTTGAGTCGGGTTAGGTTCGGGTCGGGTTCGACCTCAGATTCGGGTAACAAATGACTCTAGATTTTCGAGTTCGGTCGGGTTTGAGTTCGGGTGAGTCGGTCGGGTTAGATTTAGCCAACTCTATATTGAGCTATTATTTATAAAAAGAAAGAGGGATAAGTAGTCCGCAAACAGGGGATAGCTCGACCTCTAACATCGCTTTGCAAGAAAAAAAGAAACACCCTCAGACGGGTCAAGTAATGTTATCAGTTGGAATTCAAGAAAACTCCATTAATTGATGGAGCTCGGAGGTTGCAGAAAAGAGGGAAGCGAAAGGAGGAAGAAGGAAATTGTTTATTCTAACGGATTTTCGTTACTTATGTACATCAAGACAAAGGGTATTTATACAGCCCAAAGCTAAACGATTCGTTTTGACTAATCTAAACAAAATTGGGTTCAACATCCCCCTCAAACTTGGAATTACATTCCGAGCTTGGACAATATGTAAGAATGTTATGGTGATGGAAGGATTTTAGTCAAAATATCTGCTAGTTGTTCCTTTGTAGGAACATGAACCAACTGTAAAATACCATCAAGGACACGTTCTCATGTGAAGTGACAGTCGATGTCAATATGCTTCATTTTCTCGTGGAATACGGGATTCTTCGCAATGTGCATAGCTGATGTATTGTCATAAAACAGTGTGGCTGGAGTGAGATTGGAAACACCCAGTTCTTGGAGGAGGCGAACCAACCATACAAGCTATGTTGATGCAAGAGACATTGCTCTGTATTCTGCCTCTCTGCAGAACTCCTGGAAACTGTGGATTGCTTCTTCGATTTCCATGTGATTGGTGAGCCTCCAAGTGTGACAAGATAGCCTGTAAATGATCGTCTTGAGGTCGGACAAGCAGCCCAGTCCGAATCAGAAAAAGCATGGAGTATTAAATCTGTCTTGCCATGTATGATAATTCCTCTATCAATCGAGCCATGAACATAACGAATTGTGTGAAGAAGAGCTTGGAGATGTGGCTCACATGGTGCTGACATGAATTGACTCGAGAATTGAACAGTGAATGACAAATCTGGACGAGTGTTTGTGAGAAAATTCAATTTACCAACCAAACTTCTATAGAGTTCAGGATTAGGCAGGCGAACACCTTGATTAGCAATCAATTTGGTGTTAAGAGGAAGAGGAGTGAGAGGAACCTTGATATTAGGATAAAATTGAATCCCACTTTCAGACACAATCTCCTTAGCAAACTTTCGTTGAGACATCAGAACAGCATTGTCCAGATAGGTGATCTCAATACCCAGAAAGAAATTCAAGTGCCCAAGATCCTTGATACTGAATAATTGATGAAGATGAGCCTTGAGAACAGTAATAGCTTTATGATCCGAGCTAGTGAGGATAATATCATCCACGTAAACTACAACAATCACATATCCTGAGGAAGATGACTTAAGAAAGAGGGAATAATCGTTCTTTGACTGCAAAAACCCTTGCTGCAAGAGGGTAGCAGTGAGCTTAGCAAACCACTGACGAGACGCCCGCTTCAAACCATAAAGGGACTTGACCAATCTGCAAAACCTTGTTGGTGGGATTGGTGTAGTATTCTAGGATTGATGTAAAGTCCTCCTCGAGGGTTTCCATTCATTGATAAACATATATATATATATATATATATATATATATATATATATATATAGAGAGAGAGAGAGAGAGAGAGAGAGAGAGAATGGATCAAATGTTTATAAGTCTTAACATGTTTTGTGTTAACAAATCTGAGGCGTTGATTGGGTGAAAATGAAAGGCTGAGATTTTTCTGTAATTTTTATTAATTAAAAATAAAAATGAAAAAAATAAACCCTATAGCTCTACAAAGTCGCGTGTATCACAATCTCAACCCTAACCACAATCCATCATCTTCAAAAGGCGGAAGCGATGGCGATGGGAACACTGTCTCTTCTATCGCCCTCCTCGCCTCGCCGCAACCCCGACGGCCTCCCTCGACGGCCGCCCTCCCTCGCCTCACCGCAACCCCTGGACCTCGGCTTGCTCCGATGAGATCTCGAGCCTCGCGCACCACCTCTACTAATCCCACCGCCTTCCAATCGTCTCTCTCCGGTGCACCGCCTCTACTAATCCCACCGTTTTCTTCGAGAAGTGACCGAAATCAAATCTTTCGGCCTACCAATTATGATTTTCGATGAAGCCGACTCCGCGACTCGGTCCTTTCTGTTCTTAATTTTTCTTTCTGGGTATTGTGGAGAGTCCTTGATGTCTTATGATTGTGATTTGTAATGGAATGGATTGGGATTTTCAGTTTCAGAATAAAGAGGAGCCGAAGACGCAGAAAGGTCGGCGTTTGAATGAGAAAATCAAATCCAGATCCTCGTTTTTACTGTAATCTGTTTGTGATTGCATCTGAAATCTGTCAGCAATATCAATTTGTATTGGTAAATTGAAATTGCAACCCAATACTTAGATCCATATCCCTTTGTTCCTTCTGTGGGGATCGGTGTTGGTTTCCAATGGCCCAGATTTGTATTGGTAAATCTGTTTGTTCCTTCTATGGGGATCGGTGTTGGTTTCCAATGGGATTACTTAGATCCATATCCCTTTGTTCCTTCATAGTTTATATTCGGTGATAATAAGCAATTATTCGGTGGAATTCATATGATTGTTCTATTAATCTCATGTTCAGAGTCACTATTCGACAAGTTCACAGTTTCTATTCGGTAATAATAAGGAATTATTCGGTGATAGTAAAGAATTATTCATATGTATGTGGTTAATTAGAGGTGGAAATCAAGAATTACATTTATATATTCTTTTAACCTAGCGAATAATTAATGTCAACTTGGCGAATAATTACTATCAGCCTAGCGAATAGTTGAAAAATTGACCAACCCTTTTGCTATTATTGATAACTCATATTTATAGACGAATAATAACAATCAATTTAGCGAATAATTACTATTATCCTAGCTAATATTTACTATTATCCTAGCTAATATTTACTATTATCCTAGCGAATATTTTCATCGAACGTATAGTGGAAGCAAAATCTCCTCATCCCCACTAAAAAAAAAACGTTACCTAAAAAAATCAACGCACGCGCTTCCTCTACAACAAGTTGGCTATTAAAGTGGTGGGACCTACTCTTTTTTATTTAAATAAAAGGGGAAAGTCTCAATTAATCTCACTCATTCATTTCTAATCAATCAATGGTCTATATTTGTTAACACAAAACACAATAAGGGGTGTAAACACCTGACCCAACCTCTCTCTCTCTCTCTCTATATATATATATATATATATATATTACAAAGGTATTGGGCCTTTGGGCCTTTGAGCCCACTATACAATATAAGACCTATGTAATATATCAAACCCCTCAGTCGAAACTGAAGGGGTCCGTACAGTGAGACTGGACCGAAAATCAATGAATAATTGTCGAGATAAACCCTTGGTGAATATATCAGCGTACTAATAGGAGGACGGGACATGTAGAACGCGGACATGTCCAATGGCAACCTTGTCCCGGACGAAGTGGAGATCGAGCTCAATGTGCTTCGTGCGTTGATGCTGGACTGGGTTGCTAGCCAGATAGACGGCGGAGACGTTGTCAGTGTAGACCAGAGTGGTCTTCCGAAGAGGGCAACGGAGCTCAAGAAAAAGATTGCGGAGCCAAGAGCACTCGGAGACAACGTTGGCAACACCTCTGTACTCTGCTTCAGCGCTGGAGCGAGACACGACAGACTAACGCTTTTTCGACCACGACACAAGGATGTCGTTGAGGAAGACACAGTAACCAGACGTGGAGCGACGTGTGTCAGGACAACCACCCCAATCCGCATCAGTGTAAGCAACAAGGTCAAGCTTAGAGAAAGGAGTGATCGTGGTGCCTAGCTCGAGGGTGCCGCTGATGTACCGAATTATCCTCTTTAAGGCCTGAAAGTGGGGTTCCCTGGGTGCATGCATGAACAAGTAGATCTGCTGAACGGCGTAGCTGATATCAGGCTTGGTGAAGGTAAGATACTGAAGCGCACCAGTGAGGCTCCTGTACAATGTCGGATCATCAACCAAAGGACCTGAATGAGCACTGAGCTTGTTGGATGTATCGACAGGGGTGGCGACAGGATTACAGTTACCCATCTTGGCCCGAGCAACAATCTCAGCAGCATACTTACTCTGAGATAGAAACAGGCCAGACGCATGACGCTGAACAGCAACTCCCAAGAAGTAGGACAACTGACCCAGATCAAACATGGCGAACTCCGCACTCAACTGCGAAATAATAGACTTCTGAAAAGCATCAGAAGAGGCGGTGAGAATGATGTCGTCGACATATAGTAACAGGAAGGCCATGTCTGAGCCTCTGTGATAGATGAACAGAGATGTATCCGAACGGCTGCCAACGAAACCCAAGCGTAGCAAATGAGAAGCAAAGCGCTAAAACCAAGCCTGTGGAGCCTGTTTCATACCATACAGAGAGCGCTTCAGAAGACAGACGTGCTTGGGACGATCAGCATCAGCAAACCCCGGCGGCTGAAACATGTAGACTGTCTCATTCAGATGGCCATGCAGAAAAGCGTTCTTGACATCTAACTGATGGATGGCCCAATTGCCCGACAGAGCTAAACTTAATACCACTCGGATAGTGGCAAGCTTGACCACGGGGCTGAACGTCTCATCACAATCAATACCTGCCGGCTGAGAGAGACCGTTGACCACAAGACGGGCTTTGTAGCGCTCCAACGTCCCATCAGAGCGGAACTTGTGACGGAAGAGCCACATACAGCGGATGACGTTCGCCTCAGAAGGGCGAGGGACAAGAACCCAAGTTCCATTCTTTGTAAGGGCCCTGTATTCGTCGAGCATAGCCGCCTGCCAATTCGGGTCGAGGAGGGCTGTTTTATGGGAGGTGGGAATGGGGGAAAGGAAGGTCGGGTTGGAGGCAGGGGGATTGGAAGTCGAGAAGGACAGATGCATGGGGGGTGGAGGCGGCGGCGGGGAAGGCTGCGGGCGCAGCAAGCCCACATCTAGTTGATTGGCCGCAGCATGATGTTGCGGCCGCTGCCAGTAGGTTGGACGATGGGTAGGCTATGGGAATTTGATTGGATGCGGTTGCAGCATCGTGCTGCGGCCGTGGCATCACATCCTGGGGAGGGAATGGCGGGGCGTATGTATGGCTGTGGAAGGCAGGGCGGTGTGTGGTGTTCATGGAGACGATCTGACGGGGTCGGAAGACACCGGAGATGCTGCGGGTATGTGGTATGGTGCTGCGGCCGTGGCATCACATCCTGGGGAGGGAATGGCGGGGCGTATGTATGGCTGTGGAAGGCAGGGCGGTGTGTGGTGTTCATGGAGACGATCTGACGGGGTCGGAAGACACCGGAGATGCTGCGGGTATGTGGTATGTGGTATGGTGGTGGGGGTGGTGGTGTAGGGGGAGAGGCAGAAGCACCGGGAGAACTCTGGGGAAGAAGAATGTGAGGGAATGAAGACTCTGACTCAGACTGAGACATCGGAGGTGTAGGAGAAGGGAGGGGAGGAGAAGAAAGGGGAAAGCGAGACTCATCAAAAGTGACATGACGTGACACAATAAGCTTATGGGTCTTGACATCGAGGCAAAGGTAATCGCGATGATCAGACAGATAGCCTAGGAAGACACATGGAGTGGAGCGCGTGTGAAGCTTGTGAGGTGCGATGGAGGACTGGTTTGGGAAGCACAAGCACCCAAAGGTACGGAGGTGATCATACCCAGGCAAGGTGAAATAAAGTGTCTGAGTTGGCGAGCGATGATGTAGGGTAGTAGACGGCAGAATGTTGAGGAGATAGCATGTGGTTGATAAGGCGTGAGGCCAATAGAAAAGGGGAATTGATGCGTGGAAGAGGAGAGAGCGTATCATGTTGGTAATAGTTCTCATGATTCATTCAGCCTTGCCATTCTGTTGGGAAGTATATGGGCAAGACAAGCGATAGAAATCCCATTTGTGGCGAAGAAAGAGTGAAAATCTTTTTTGTCAAATTCACGGCCATTGTCACATTGGAAACATTTGATAGATGTGTGAAACTGTGTTTTGATGTAGGCATGGAATTTGGAAAAGACAGGAAAGACTTGTGACTTGAAATGCAACGGGAAAACCCATAAGAAGTGAGTGTAATCATCAAGAAACAAAAGGTAGTACTTGTGACCCTCCTTGCTACATGAGAGGTCCAAATGTCACTATGAATAATGTCAAAAGGAGCAAGGGTAGAGTTCATAGACCGTTGAAACGGTAGTCTGGCATGTTTGCCTAGTTGGCAGGAAGAGCATAAACCAGAGTGTGGGTCTTTAGTACAGGTGACAAGACTCTGAGAACGGAGGACATCTAGAACGGCAGCACTAGGATGAGTCAGGCATGCATGCCAAAGGCTGGACGACCGGGCACGACTGACTGGACGTAGGAGGTGGTGTGACAGGGTAGAGCTCCCCGGTGCTGTTACATCTCATGTGAGTAACCCCCGTAGTAAGATCGTTCACAGAGAAACCACAGGGATCAAACGTCAGAGAAACATTATTGTCAGTAGTAAACCAACGGACAGAGATAAGGTTTTTGACAATCTTTGGGGCAATGAGGACATTGTTAAGGTGTAGTGGGTGTGTTGGGGTCTGTAATTTGGCGTGGCCAATCCCCGAAGTAGCAAGACGACCACCATTGCCGACGATAATAGAGTGTGCAGGGCCTTTAAAAGAAATAGATGAGAGGTTACCTGAGGAGTTCGTCATGTGGGAGGTGACACCAGTGTCCATGTACCAAGAAGTGTTGGGAGATGTCAGATAGGCCTGAGGAGCGGCATGGCGCAGGGCAGGAGAGTCGGAGTGTATCCAACGAGGGTTGAAGTCAGGCAACGGGGACCATCGAGGGGCGGCGGTCGAAGGAGAAAGGTCGATGTCGCAGCTGTTGCAAATGTCGATGTCGATGTCGCGGTCGCTGCATATGCCGCGGCCGCAACAGATGAGGTCAGAGGACATTTTTTTTTTTAGAAACGGGAGGCCGACATATTGAAATCTGACAGGTGGATGGGTGATTGCGAGCGTGAGTCGGTGAGGAGCGAAGAGGAACGGGACTGGGGAGGGAGGCCGGCGGTACTGTGTAGGGAAGGAGACGTGAGGGGGCTGGGCAGCAATAGAGCAGCGCTGCGAGCGAGGGAATCCGGGCTCGAGAGCGAGGGGGAAGCTGGTGATGGCGCTAGGCAGCGGCATGGGGGAGAGGCCGATGATGGCGCTAGGCAGCGGCGTAGGAGAGAGAGAGAGAGAGAGACAGAGAGAGAGAGAGAGAGAGAGAGAGAGAGAGAGAGAGAGAGAGAGAGAGAGGCGGCGAGGAGACGACGCCTGCGACGGGAAGAGGAGTGGTGGGGCGGGAGGATCAAACTAGGGTTACGTGAAGAAGAAAAGGTTGTGATACCATGTAGGATTCTAGGATTGATGTAAAGTCCCCCTCGAAGGTTTCCATTCATTGATAAACATATATATAGGTTACAAAGGTATTATGCCTTTGGGCCTACTATACAATACAAGACCTATGTAATCTATCAATTGGAAATGCCTTGTGGAGCTTGCATATAAACCTCTTTAGTTAAACCCCCATGTAAAAATGCGTTATTGATGTCTAATTGATATAGAGGCCATTTTTGAGACAACGCAACTGAAATGATGCACCTTACAGTGGACATTTTGATCACAGGGGAAAACGTATCAGCATAATCAACTCCCTCAACCTGTGTATAACCACGAGTGATGAGCGGTTTTTAGTCGCATAAACCGTATCAAAATAAAACTCAAACCTACAAACTAGTATAGCAAGCAAGTAAGAGGTCGATCCCACGGAGAATCAAGTATTTCTCAGCAATGTGTATTTACCAATTAGTAGAAAGGGGGGTTTTGGTTGATTGAGATTGAAAAGAAAACAAAATAAAATATAAACAGATTCATGCAAAACAATTTAGAGAAGATCGATCTACCTACAACTATCCACTTTATTTGAGTGAATTGATATTGTAACTTCCTCTTGTCCTTTAGTTTTCCTATGAATGCCCTTGTCCCGACCTAATATAGTTACTAGTCCAATCAGTCCTAGAAACCCTTATCAATCGAACAGTCCCTAAAGAAGGATTTAACCCAATTGATAGCTTTAAGTTCAGAGATTAACCAAGGTATTTGCAGTCCCTAAAGAGGGATTTAACAACACATTCAACTTCCTACTCATTCAATTAGTTCAATCAGCCCTAAAGGAACAAGTTTGCCACTTAGGTTAAGGTTCACAATCAGGAATCTACAAAACCTTAGCGATTGAATTGATCTAACAAGTTGGCCAGACGAGATAGAACAAATCAATAATCAATCAAGCACAAAGAAGTTGAAGCATTCAATATAGGAAATAAGGAACAAGATTCAGAAACTCACAATCAATCCAAATAAAGCTTCAAATTGCAAGTAGAACGAAGAGAGTTTAGTCGCCCATGGCGAACATCGCTCTCTCTCCAATTGTCTGATAGAACGTAAGAATAGAATAGAAGTTAATGAAAAATAACATAAAAGTGGCCTAATAAAACATCCAAGTCGGCCCTCCAAACAAAATAGAACAACTAGGGTTTTTCTCAAAACGGCGCAGCGCTGATGACCCGTGCGGCGGGCGCAGCAAACCATGCGGCGGGCGCAGCATGAATACCGCCCCTGGCGGCGGGCGCAGCAAACCATGCGGCGGGCGCTGCATTGGTCTTTCACGGAAATTCAGTCTTGAATCAGCTCTCGACGTCAACATGAAAGTTGTAGCCCTCTGAAAGAGCTTTCCAACGCATGGTCATAATAGTCGATCGGACAACCGAGGCCTCCAGAAAGTGCAAAACAAGTTCAGCATGTCTGGCGACAACTTCTGCAGACTTGTTCTTCGTTTAGGTTCGCTTCTTCTTCTCAGGACCTCTTGAGATCTTCATGTAAGCTTCTTCGATCAACTAGACATTCTCATCCAATGCGTTATCAACCCATGTCTCCTCCTCGGATCCACGATTACCTGAAATAATCAATAAAAGCATGTAGATTCCGACTCCAACCACACAGAGAACAAATATGCAAATTATACTTAAACCATGCATGATATGTATCATAACTAAGCTAAATGCAACCTATTATAACTCTCTAAATGCATGCTATCAACGAGCCACTAGACTAGCTTTGTATCGCTTCACTGATCCGTCAGACTCGAGTTTAATCTTGTAAACCCATTTGCTAGTGATAGGATGTTTTCCTGGAGGCAAATCAACTAAGTTCCAAGTGTTGTTAACAGTTAGAGCTTGTATCTTCTTATTCATTGCATCAACCCATTTTGGATCCTTAGAGGCTTGTTTGATGGTTCTGGGTTCAATGAGGGATGGGGAGGGAGAAACATATGTGGAGGCTAAAGGGTAAGCAACACAAAATTTGTGTAAAACATCAAGATCCCCCATTGTATTACATACAAAATCTTTAAGGTGAGATGGGGCAACATGGGGACGAGTGCTTCTTCTGAAGGTATGATCAATGTGATCAGTATGAGGGACAAATAAGGGATGATTTGATGAGTAAGGAGGTGCATCTGCTGGTTGATGTGCTTGAATAATTGTGTGAGACTCAATGTCCTGAGCAACCACAAGGAGAGTTGGGGCATTGTCATGTGATAAGGTCTTGAAGGGAAAAATTGTTTCATGAAATACAACATCTCTAGATGAGATAATTTTTCGACTGGGAATGTGCAGAACTTTGTATGCCTTCTTTCCAAGGGGATATCCAAGAAATATGCAAGGATCTGCTCTGGGTTGGAGCTTGTCTTGATGTGGTTTAGGTTTGGTAACAAAGCAGAAGCAACCAAAAGTACGCAAGTGACTGTATGAAGGTGGTTTGGAGAAGAGGAGCTCAAATGGTGACTTGTGTTTAAGGGAAGGAAAAGGTAAATGGTTGATGATGTAGGTAGCTCTAAGAAGACATTCACCCCAGAAAGAAATAGGCAAATTTGATTGAAACAATAAGGCTCGGGCGGTCTCAAGGAGATGCTTGTGTTTCCTTTCAACAATGTCATTTTATTGTGGGGTGTAGACACAACTGGATTGGTGATTAATACCTTTGGAAGAATAGAAAGAAATGGAAGTAGAACCTGAGAACCCAGGAGCATTATCAAACCTAATGTTCTACACTTTGTTGGTGAATTGTGTCTCAACAAATAACACAAAAGACTTGAGGACAGTAAAGGCATCACTCTTGGATGATAACAAGTAAATCCATGTAAGTCTAGAATAGTCATCAACTATGGTTAAGAAGTATTTGTAGCCATTGTAGGTAGGAGAGTGGTATGGTCCCCATGTATCAATGTGGATCAAATGAAAAGGAGAGGTACTTTTGTGGTCACTTAAGGGAAAATGTTGTCTTTGCTGTCTAGCTTGAGGGCAAACATGACAAACACCATCAATTTTGTTCATAGCACAATTACCAGCAGATGGAATGTATTTCAACATATCGAAAGGTAAATGGCCCAATCTACAATGCCATAAAACTGAATTTGAATTGGCAGAATGTAAAGATGCATAAATGTTTGATGAAATGTCATTAGTGGAGGCTGCATTCTGGGAATTACAGTGTAAGACCCGGGGTCTTAAGAGGCGTCATCACATGCTACCTAGCCCTCTCAGGTCTGTTGTCCTCACTTGGAGCCTGAAAAGAAAGAGCTCTTGTGACATGGGTAGGGCTTGAATCACTTATAAATCACTCCCAACATTCTTATGATATCCGATGTGGGACAGGGGTGTTACAATCTCCCCCACTTAAAGCACTGACGACCTCGTCAGGCCCAAGGGACTGCCCTCCGAGAGGAGTGTACCCGAGCATACTGTCGGAGCACCTCCGATCCCAGAGTCGGCTCTGATACCATCTGTAAGACCCGGGGTCTTAAGAGGCGCCAGTCCATGCCACCTATCCCTCTCAGGTCCGTTGTCCTCACTTGGAGCCTGAAAAGGAAGAGCTCTTGTGACATAGGTAGGGCTTGAATCACTTATAAATCACTCCCAACATCCTTATGATATCTGATGCGGGACGGGGTGTTACATACAGTCCAGGATGTAAAGACCTCTTGAAATTTTACCAAGCACTTGTGTTGTCCTCGTTGAAGGGGCCTGAAGGAAACATGAAGTTGGTGTAAAAACAACATTCATACAAAGGTCTGATGACAAATTGTGTATAGAAATCAAATTGAACTGAAAATCGGGAATATGAAGGACATTGTCCAAGCTGATTGAAGGGGTAACTTGGATAGTACCTTTGTGTTTGATGGGTCTTTGAGAGTCATTAGGAATGGTTAGGGCTGGGGAAATTTTTCCATGAAAACCGTACCAAGACGTACCACCCGAACCAATTAAATTGGTAACCAATATAATTGGTTAACAATTTAATTGGTACGGTATACCGTACCAACTTCCAGAAGTCGACATGGTAATGGTAATCAAAACAGAAAAGTTGAGATTACCATTACCAACCGACTTTCAATTGGTTGGTACGGTAATTACCAACCAAATATTACCAATATATATTTGGGGTTTTTAAAATTATTTTTAAAAGCTTATTTCTATTGAAATTATCATTACCAACCAACTTTTTTATTTATTATTTTGTTTTTGATATTAAGTAATAACTAATAAGTATTATCTATTAACTTGATTTCTTTTTATATTTTTTATTTTCAGAAAATGCTTTTAATCAAGGGAGGAATGCTAGCTCGGCCTCGATTCAGACTAAAACCTAAATGTTATTCGGAAGCTAGTAGACATTTTATTTTGAATATTATCGGGTCTATTTAAGGCTTTATATTGCTTTTGTGCTTAAATGTATGAACAATTTAAATATTTATGTTGCTACTTATAAATTTTAAATTTTAATTAAGTTGTATTGCCTTTGATTATTTGTATGTTTTTTTCTTCAACACAAAAAACATGGTAAATTACCATTACCAACATGTACCAACCAATTTAATTGGTTGCCAATTAAGTTGGTACAAGCCCTTCGGTGGTTGGTAATGGTTTGGATTTTAAGATTACCAATTATAATTGGTTGGTAAATGGTAACGGAAAAAACTAATTGGTATTGTACCAATTCCACCCCTAGGAATGGTCATATATTGTGGAGTTGACAAAGGAGTATATGTACAAAATGATGATAAATTGAGACAAATGTGATCGGTTGCTTCACTATCTAGGATCCAAAATGAATTGATATTATGAGTAAGAAGACACAAATTGTTACTTGCCAACAATGCACTTGCAGAAACAGATGGTGAAGACGATGCATGAGGGCCTGGAGAACCTGAAGAGTACTGTCTGAGCAAGCCCATCAACTGATTGTATTGCTCGGATGTCAGTGTTGGAGGAGAATTAGAAGCAGTAGCAACAACTTTCCTCTCACCAAAATGTGGAGGATTAGCCTGCAGCTTGTAGCACTTAGCAATTGTGTGGCCAAGTATCTTGCAATGGTCACAAAATTCACCAGAAAGCTTGTAACAACGAGAGATGGAATGGCTTGTCATCTTGCAATGCTCACAAAAGTATTGAGGATGACCTCTGCCTCTACCATTAGTGGAAGAAGAAGAAGAACCAGGAGAAGATGACGATCCAGGAGTAGGAGATCCACGACCCCTACCTCGGCCAAAAGCAGCAAAAGCAGCAGCATCTGAAGACGAAGATGCACGAGGAGAACTTGTAATCTCACGCTGCTTTTCTTCTTGGGTGACAATCTTGAAAATCTCATCAATATCAGGAAATGGTCTCATCATCAACACATTTCCTCTAACCGAACTGAAAGAATCATTAAAGCCCATAAGAAATTGCATAGTTTGCTGCTTCTTAAGAATTTTGTTCAACACTCCACCAGATCCAGCACCACAATTACAGATTGGGGTCTCAAGAAGAAGGACGTATTCATCCCACAATGTTTTCATCTTAGTAAAGAAAGCAGTGACAGATAAATGACCTTGAGAAATGGAGGCAAGATCTCGCTGAATCTGATATATAGATCCGAGCTTGATTCGACTGCGAATAACGTTTGTTGAGGAGACTCCAGATCTCTTTCGCAGTTGAGCAATAGATGACGCTCTCGGCAATATCTTTGTCGACTGAATGTAAAAGCCAGGAAATCACCATTCCGTTACACCTTTCCCATTGTGCAACCATCGTCGGAGGCGAATCAGAACGGGCGCATGTGCCAGTGATGAAACCACGCTTGTTCTTGGCAAGCAAGGATACTTCAACCGATCATTTCCAGTGATTATAGCTCATGCCTTCGCTCAGAAGACGAGTGGAAAAGATGTAATTCGGATGATCAGAGTGGTGCAGGTACAACTCGCTGTTCGGATCGATCGCATTGGACTCCAATTGCTGATTCAACTGTTGATCCATTGAAGCATGACGGAAAAGGAACAGAAATAGAACGGAAATGGAAATTGAAAAACGAAATTGACTAGCCTGGTACCATGTTATCAGTTGGAATTCAAGAAAACTCCATTGATGGAGCTCGGAGGTTGCAGAAAAGAGGGAAGCGAAAGGAAGAAGAAGGAAATTGTATATTCCAACTGATTTTCGCTACTTCTGCACATCAAGACAAAGGGTATTTATACAACCCAAAGCTAAACGATGCGTTTTGAATAATCTAAACAAAACCGGGTTCAACAAGCAATACACTCAAACCAGAGTTATAAGAAAAAACTAAACTAGCAAGGTTTGAAAACATTAAATTAATACTATCACAATGGAGTCCATAATTGAATGAGCCGATTATACCATTATCTCATGACTTTGTTCTTATAAGTTTAATTTAAAAATATTAAACTAATATTTTATTTATTTTTATAACAATAATTTATTTTATTATTAAAATTTCATTTTTTTTAAAATGCACCATGGCGTGGAAACTATACTAGTTTACCTTATTTAAGAAATTATAAAATGTTAGAAATTAAAATCAAATATTTGACATTCGGGCTACTTGCATCTTAAAATCCCCTTTAAAGAGCTCAATGTAATGCTCTTTCAAGTTTCCAATGTTAAATTTGAGTAAACTATGGTCACATAATTTCATTATGAAGGTCAGTATTGTAAAACCACCACTTCTATCCATTCTCCGGAAAAATGCCAATCTGATTTGCAGCCATTCATCTCCACAAGACCTTGATTCAATCCTCTCTCTCTCTTTGTGTGTGTGCTTCATGACTGATCATCATACTCAATTACTCATACACCATGAGTCTCCAAAGCTTGTGCTCCCTCTCCTCCCACCAATCCAACAACGTCTCAAACTTCATCTCACAGCATCCCCTCCTCAGTTTGCTCGACCAAAGCTGCAACTGCATGAAAGACCTCAAGAAAATCCATGCCCAGATCATCAAAACCGGCCTCCACACAGACACCATTGCCCTCAGCCGCGTCCTCGCCTTCACCGCCACCCACCCTCGTGGCGACATTCACTACGCCCTCTCGGTTTTCGATCGTATCGAGACCCAAAACCTCTTCACTTGGAACACCATCATTAGGGGCTTCTCTCAGAGCTCATCTCCTCACTTTGCCATCTCACTCTTCATTCAACTGCTTTCTGATTCAGCCATAAAACCTCACAGGCTCACTTACCCTTCACTGTTTAAGGCCTATGCTCAACTGGGTCTTGCCCGGTCTGGAGCTCAGCTCCATGGAAGGGTTATGAAGCTAGGAGCTGATGAGTATCCATTTGTAAGGAATACAATCATTTACATGTATGCTAATTGTGGGTTTCTTGATGAAGCTTGGAAGCTCTTTGATGAGGATGATCAAGAACTTGATGTAGTGGCTTGGAACTCGATGATGTTGGGCCTCGCTAAGTCCTCAAGGGTGGATGAATGTAGGAGATTGTTTGATAAATTGGGGCAGAGACGAACCATAGTTTCATGGAACACAATGATCAGTGGGTATGTAAGAAAGGGGCAAATGGTGGAAGTTTTCGAGCTTTTCGGTCAAATGCAAGAGGAGAGGATTAGGCCTAGTGAGTTCACAATGGTGAGCTTGTTGAATGCTTGCGCGCACTTGGGCGCGCTTGAACAAGGCGAGTTGATTTACTATCATCTCTGCAACAACTGTGATAACTTTGCATTCAACCCTATTGTTGTTACTGCCATTGTTAACATGTACTGCAAGTGTGGAGCAATTGACAAGGCCCTTAGAGTCTTCAACACCAAACCTAACAAGGCGCTGTCATGTTGGAACTCGATGATCCTTGGGTTGGCGAATAATGGCTATGAAGATGAAGCTCTTGTGCTCTTTGAGGAGCTTGAATCATCAAAGATTAAGCCAGATGGGGTCACCTTTCTTGGGGTTTTGACAGCTTGTGTCTACTCTGGTAATGTCAATCAAGCAAGAGACTATTTCTCGCTGATGACCGAAAAGTATGAGATTGAGCCATCAGTGAAGCATTATAGTTGTATGGTTGAAGGGCTAGGGAAAGCCGGGCTTCTCAATGAGGCGGAGCAGCTGATAAAGAGCATGCCCATGGACCCAGATGTGGTCATATGGGGCTCCTTGCTCTCCAGCTCTAGGAAGCATGGCAATGTTGAGATGGCCTGTTTGGCTGCAAAGCATGTGAAGGAGCTGGACTGCAAAGACAGCTCTGCATATGTGATGATGTCTAATGTGCTTGCAGCCTCTGGAGAGTACGAGAGTGCAATAGAGGAAAGAGTTTCAATGAGGGAGGAACGCGTTCTCAAGGAACGAGGAGGTAGCTCAATTGAGATTGATGGAGAGGTTCGAGAGTTCGCTTCTGGCGGGTGGTTGCAGCCTCAACTGCAAGAAGAGTTGATGATGTTGCTATGACATGATTCCAAGTTCAGCTAGCAGCTATACAAGTTTTTGGCATCTGGGTTTGATTCAAGGTAAGCACAATCTGTTTCCTTTTGAGCAGGAAGTAGAGGGTTTTCCTATCAACTTCAACCGAGAGATCTACCAATACGGGTCTAGCATCTCATTCTCTTTTTAGAGAGCCCAGGATCAAGAGTCAAACCGTTTGGCTTTTCCACTCTGATATCATACTGAAATCCGTTGGGACTCGTGATCGGGGATCGTGTGCACACGTGTGCCCATACATTAATAGCCTAGCACATAAACCGAGCGGGGTTCCATTGGCTAAAACCAAATGCAATAGCAGGAATAACCTACTAGCTTATATACTAAGGCTTGTTTGTTCAAACTATCAATGTGACTCTTTGTCTCTTCACATTCTCAACACGAAACCGTAAAAATGATCCGGCATTGCAATTTGCAAGGACCAAAATCCATACATAAAACAGCAGCCATGGCAAATACTTTAGAAGAAATTGCACTTACATGCGATGTGAATGACACAGCGCCATGTTTTCGCTTCCGCTTTCTCTTGCTCTGTCAGCTCAATACCCATCAGCTCGGAGTTGATCCTTCTCTCATGTGATGTCTCTTAACTACCTTATGTGTGAATTCGCTCCTCATTTTCATATATCAACTTAAAGCAGATGATACTGCTTTGCAGGCCTCAACATATACTACAAAGAGTTTCCAATATCCTTAATATAAAGAGAGCTAACATTTGTACACATACAGATAAGGTGTGAAATTTCGGCTTTCTGGGAAACATTACAACATTACATAGGAAGGATATCACAGAAGAAAGATACATCACACGCCCAAACCAGTAGGTTTTCCAAGGCATCATTGAACTAACCTCACCACGATGCATGAGATGTCGTCTTTGCTTTTCCTGGAAACAGCTTCCTCTGTCAGGCGTTTTGCTGCTGACTGCGGATTCTTGATGCTTCTGATGCAATCCACTGCTTCTTGATTCGACATTACCTGTGTAACTCGGAAAGTTATAGCAAAGTATGGTTCAGACTGCATAGAAGAAGATTTGTGTTCGGGTAGCACCAAAGTTGATCATACCTTCCATAGGCCGTCACTTGCCAAAATGAGAAACTCAGTCTTTTCATCAACCACCTTTATTGTTATATCAGGATCGGAGCTAAGATGAACCTTCAAGCTCTTGTCTCCGAAAGCCCTTGCCACAGCCAGCTGTCCATCAACACGGGGCACATCACCTGTATAATACAAGTTCATTTCAGGAACCAAAGAGGCTTTATTGATTTGGACAGACATAAATGGAGATTACACATACGCTTATTCAAACTACTAAATTGCAACATAAGATTAATACAATCAATATTGTCATACAGGATAAGTGCTACCGAGGATAGATTATTTCAGATGTAACTTTTTATGACTCTCTGTGAGGCTCTGTGGAAGAGGCTCTGTGGATCATAAGCACTTGCTCACAGAGCTCGTCCTTGACCATATCCCATGTGCCCCGGGGGTTACTTTAAAGTGTTTTTGAGCATAGAAATAAAAAATCATAATCAACAAAAAAACATAAGAACAGTTGATTTAATTTTTGAAGGATCAAAAGCTACCAGGGATATTGGATACAAAACCGCCCCGGCTCTCAATTTCCCTTTTTTCTCTGCTAGGCTCATGATCCACAGATAGCTGTTCTGCCGTCCCATTTTGGCATATGACCGCCCGAGAATCTCCAACGTTTGCAACAACCAGCTTCTGTCCATTTATAAGGATTGCTGTCACAGCAGTTGAGCCACCCCTTCCCAAATCCAGTGATCTCCCCAATATCTCGTTATCAGTCCTACGATAAGCACTCCTAATTGCAACTTCTGTATTCTTCCAAAATTCTTTCTGGTCACATCAGTAACGAAGTATTCAGTAGAACATAGGAAAATGAAAATGAAGAATATCGTCGAAGAACCCTGTAGAAAAGACAGCAAAAGAGAAAGCCCCCAATGAGGATAAAGCATCTTACCTCTTTTAATATGTTGTCAAATAGATGCTTCCGCAAAAAATTTGCAACATCATGACCCATATGGCCATCAAATATAGCAAACAGACCGAGCTCATTTTCATCAATCTGCTTGAACTCTGAGACTAAATAGTCTTCCATTGCATGACCTGCTTTTCCTTTCACCAGATTAAATCCATGAGCGATATGCTTTAACTTTTTCCCCTTACCCTTGCCAGTCTCGGGGGGTGATGAAATAAGTCCGGCTTTCACCTATACATAGCAAAAAGACTAGAGTTAGATTCAGGAGTGATAATAGTGTAAATGAGGCTTCCTAGTTGTAGATACACATTAGTTATATAAACATTAGAAAGCTTTTCTTGTATGCTTCCTTTTCTCTTTGGTCACAATGGAATGTGTCAGTATCTTCACGACATCCTATAGCCCACGCAAATGCTATCAAAGGTAAGCAATTTGTCTATAACAACAAAATGAGCAAGTACATTATCACCTTGTAAGTTATCGAAACACAGATCCGACCAAGTAAAACGACACAGAAATAAGTTTGCTCAAAAACAACCAAGTAAAATGACACTAGTTCAAGAATTTCAAAGTGTGATACACAATCTTGCACGGGATGAGCCCACAAAAGCATTAAAAATGGATAGCAGGTACCCAAATTCCAACATGGAAACAGTTCATTCAGTGAAGCCAGTAAGGCTGAGGTAATTTCTTCATTCACACTTGAGTACTTAACAACCTTGATTGATTCTGTAACTGTTAGTTGTTACTACCCAAACAGGTCTAATGAATAATGACTTGACTAATATTAAGCATAAGATGATAAGATCACAGTGTGTTTGGTATACCAAAAGTTGAAAGTTTGAATAAGGTAATTAATAAGATCAATCATAACTCACAAGGCAAAAACACGCTGTGATACAGTAGGACCCCAAGTACAGTTCCCTTTTGCGAAAAGCCCTTAAACAGTCCTAAACATAATCCAAGTAAAATCAACATATAGGATCCAAAATTCATATTTTGAAGAACATCTCCAGCTGCCATCCACACAAAATTCAATTTGGCCAAAACCCAGAAATAGTTAGCTTAATCTAAACAGATCCACAACTTGATCATATCTATGATCAATTATACACTTGCCAAAGAGGGGCATGGAAAAAGAGATTCCCTTTTGGACATCAGCAAACTGCAGACATCACACAAGCTCATCAAAATTGAATTTCAGATGTTTAACTTATGAATCCCCAATTTATGAAGGAAAGAAATGAGCACTGAATTTCAAAATTGAACTCAAGAAAAGCTAAGAAGATCAAAAGCTGTAAAAAAAATGAAGTATACAGACCTTGATCTTGTGCAGAATATCCCTCCCTGCCATGGATTTTGGTTCTTCAATTCAAAGCTCTTGAATTATGGCACAAAAACAAAAAAAGACCATTTCAAAGTAAGGAGTGGGTTATGAAATTGATTTGTAGGGAGTAGGGAGGTGAGGTTGAAGTTGCCTAATTCAAGGGTGGAAATCCAGTGGCTGATTTCGACTACAGGAGAAAGAGAAAGTCACGTGATGCGGAGATGACTTCTTTTACTTTATAGTACTACTTTTTTGGGATCAACATTTTCTTGCTGCATTATTGATTCCTTTTTACAAATCACCTCTTGTCATATTATTATTATTATTATTATTATTATTATTATTATTATTATTATTATTTGTAGAACTCCAAACTCTATAAAATATGAAATTGTCATTATCAGATCCTATCTCATGATTTTCCATAACTAGTTGAACTCGATTTATAAAACCAATAGCATCATCTCTCGATTCTCCAAAAGTAGATAATGCAAATGTCATAAAATAATACCCCTTAGCAGCGCAAATATACGTGTACTTCTTTTCCTTTACTTTGCTACCATGAGTTTAATAAATCATATTTTACTAGTGGTATTAGTTGAACTCAAAATAGTATCCCACTAGTTTGATATCTGAATTCGGCCTGAATATAAACTTTCATCAATCAATCGATTTTATAAAAATCTCATAATTGTCCAAAACCCATATCAAAATAAACCCAAGTCTCATAAGCTATATATTTTGTTTGGGTACATGGATTCCAGATATATTTTTTAGGATTTCGACGTCCCATTTGCATGGTTCTCATTGCTTCCTACTACGTCAGTTTGATAGAACCTCGTTGTGGAGGAGTATAGACAGTTTTTGTTGTTGGAGGATGAGGAGGGCTATGCATCAAGGTGGTTGGACGTGGTTGGCTATACTTATAAAATTTGTTTACCTACATTTTTCCTACTAAATTACAAATTTCAATTGATTCAATTATATTTCACTTGAGATAATCCTACGTAATATTTTGCATTAATCAAAATCCAAATTAATCTTTTGTATTTTAATTAAAATATACTCCGTATTGACCAATCCAAATTCAAGCAACTTAATTGTCACTTTAAGATACTATTTGCACTATTAAAAAAAAGGGCTTTTAAGATCCTTTTGACTTGGTAAAACGGAAGAGTGATTGGGACAATATAATCAAACACGGGTTATATAAAATATACAAGTTAGGTCAAATTTAATATAATATGTTATATAATCATTCCGGAATGGTTCATCGAAAACTCGGAAAGGACTTGTGAGTAGTACTTATAATAAGTCGTTGGTTCGAATGACCGTTCTTTATTTACCAATTCAAGGTAAAAACAAGCTTCCAATAAGAAATGTGTTATACAATTGAAAATCATATTTCAAAATCAAAATCATTAAATTATGAATTATTTGAGTTGTACAATTCGATTTTTTTTTAGTAAAACTTTTAAATCAGCTAACATAAAAACCGATCTAGAAGAAATAGGAAAATGATTTTATCATATCCCCTTATGGAATATGATAAGATTTTAATTGGGGAAGATACACTATCAAAAAATAAACGATCCTAGAAATCTAATGTAAAATTTGCTAATATATTTTAAGTAAGGATATTTTTTTTTGTCTAAATCAAGAACCTTATTCTATACCCCAAAGACCGATAAGAAAAAATGAAAAACACTAATTTTATCAATTTTAGAGTAACACGGTAAAATTTTGAATTCAACGTTTTTCACTAGTTTTATATAGCCGGAAATTACAAGTCTATAAATACTTACTAGGTGATTGAAATCTGGAGTATTTAATTTTTGTGAGACCCTTTGAATAAAAAAAAAAAAAAACTAAAAATAAAATAAAATAAAAAATTGTGAGACCCACCGGCTAACGCGTTTTCCACGGCGACCTTTCTTCGGCTCCATTCCTACCTGCCCTTTCAATGTGGGCCTTTCCTCTTCTTTTTTTTCCCTAATAATTACAGTATTTAAATAATAATATTATTCACGTACCGCTTTTTTATAATGATAAAAACTATATAAAATATATATTTTTTTTAAACAAGTTTGTACTTATTAATAATAACTACCAAATTGTTAAAAAAATATTAAAAAATAGATATTTGATATAGTTTTTATCTCCTAAAAAAACGTGTGTGAATAGTAAAGTGACAAGTTTTTCCGAACGGATGTAGTAATAAATATAGCACGACCTAGAGCCGATCCGAACGGATGTAGTAATTCACCTGAGCTCAGACCCGATCAAAACCCGTAAATCTAGTATCTTGCACAATCAGAATTCAAATTTGAACCCGACCCATTTTGACACGATACCAAATGAACCCAAGCTCAACCCGACCCATACCCTAATTTCGGAAGGAGGGAGTATTCTTTATCAAATATTAAAAATTATTTTTTTGCTCACATTTTATTAAATAATAATAATAATCGAATTATTGAGTAATTAAAAAAATAGTAAAAAGTAACTTAAGAGTTATAGACTCGAGCTCACGAATAAGGGTACAAACAATAAAAAAAAAATGTAATGATGCTCTTAAGTTGATATGGTAAATAAAAAGTAAGTTAAGAGTCCGGGTTGGAGCTCACTAATGTGTATGCTCTTAGATATTATAGGATTAATAGTTGGGGTTCACTAATGTGTATGCTCTTAGATAGTGTAGATCAATAGTTTCTCAATTAAAAAATGTAGCCTTTACTTAGAACTTTGACGTTTTAGCTTGGATTTAGAAGCTCATTAGGACTTGTAGAGATTTATGACTTTTGAGCCACTCCTCCCCTTCTCTTAATTATGTGTGAGGGTTTATGAACGACTCTTGTTAATGGATTAAGTGTTGTTTTATGTGATTCTTGATGTTTTTGTTGAGTTCTTGAGTCAAAACCCCAAAAGGAGCCATTTCTGTAAGGGTGTAAATCCTCTGTCCCCGTTCTCGTCCCTCTCTCCTGTCCCCTCTCACATAACTCCTCTTTTTTTAATTCATTTATTAATTTAATTTGTTTTTAAAAAAAAATTAGGGGTTGCGAGGGGGAAGGGGTTGAGGGATAGGATGGGGGATAAGGTTGAGGATAGGAGATTTGGCTCATTTCTGTAAACCTACAAGATCTTTAGTAGTGATTTCTATATAACTCAAAACCAATAATGATATTGACTTGCTTCCACTTGAAAATTTCTAAGTTGGGTTAATAACTTAATATATGAGGTCAAAATTCCTTATAAAAGCATGGAAAATTTCATGTTTAAATCCTCTTTCCATGTCTTGGCTGTCTGCTAATAGCCATCGTTAAGGAGTTTTGATAACGGGATATAGAAGCACAGAGCACCCAAAATCCTTACGTTTAGGCTTGTCATGGTCAAACATTGTCTTGATCTATCCATGGAATGAAATCGATTTGACAAGGGTCCCATGAATCATCTTTTCTAGCACAATAAACACAGTAGAGCCATCCTACTTAAGCTCACCAAGAGCAACAACAGCATCCATTGACCTCCCCATTTTGAGAAGGAATTCAGCTCTCTAGAGAAGGTCTTCATCGTGTCGCTTATCCCTTTTCCTACGCAATCAAGAACAAAAAGTAGGTCGTACCCCTCAGCTTCCCGTTCCTTGTGGCACCATGTTCAATAAGTGCAGAGGCACTGTCAAATACCACCATTGACCAAGTAGCACCCCAGTGGTGGCTACCAGAGACAGAACAGAGGCGACTACTGGAGGGATTAGGCGAGGTAGGGAGTTGGAGGTGATGAAACCTCCAAACTGATGATTATTGTTGCTGCTGCCTCCAATTTCAGATCCCCTTGCTGGTTCAGTTAAAAGAAAACTACATAAATTATACAGCATCTTGTCATCAAAATGTTTATTGGATGAATTAAATCAATACATAAATTGAACAAGTAATTTGAGATTAATTACAAAATACAAGCAACAAAGGATTTCATTTGTACAACAAGTGACCAGCTAGCTTCCTTCTCACATAATGCACAACTGATGGAGAAACTGACTTTCGATGGTGCTTTTCTCGCATCTTTGCTCGAGAGTGAGACCCTGAAACTAACCTCCTGGACCTGGAGATGCACCAAAACTCAAATGCAGTGCACAACCATGATAGTTTGATCAATAATAAAGACTTCAAAGGCAATTCTAAAGAGCTAACAACAATTCTCAAATGGAAGCCACTGGGGGAGCATCCTTACAGATTTTGACACTATTGGGGTGCAGATGCTTGGATGATAGATGTCAGTGATGGATGCATTCGGGCCCTTCTCAATGACCGAGCTTTACTTCGTCCTTCAGCATACTCTTCGCCCAGTGGCCATCTGGGCCTCAAGTCATACTACAAGTTTCATACAAACATCAAAATTTCATGGCTTACCCTTCAATGGAATGGACAACAAAGAGTTGGATACGCGTGCAAAAAAAGGGTAAAATCAAACAGCTATATAGTTATTATTGGCGGATGCAAGCATGTTTGTAGCTTTTAGTACGACAAAATGCTCAGCAAGACAGAGGAAACACGAAAGAAAGGCATGTCTAAAGATTTAGAATAATCGAACATAGATATTGACAAAGAAAGTGGGATGGGGGGACTTTGAAGGATTCGGGGAGAAGCTCAAAAGACAGCTTTTCTGCATTATTTTTTCCCCCATATAGGTTTACTTTAGGATATTTGTATGTAGGAATGGGTATGAGGTATTGGGTTCACGGCTTCACGCCTGGGCACTTAAGCCAAGCAACCACCTGCCTAGCCTTAAGCAACATAATTGCAGTCAGGCAGTTGCGGCCATGCGTACCCCTCAACAAAAATTCTCCTTTATCAAGTAGCTGACATGTTCTTGAATTAGAGATAACCAAGAAATGATCCAGCTTTGAAATATGGTGTTCCTGTTAATGGGAAAACTAAGGGCTTTAACAAATAAAAAACCACAGGAAGTAGAAAAACTCATGAAATACCATAAATATATGCGCTTGGTTGCAAATTTTAAAACAGAAAATCCGAGAATTTAACTTCATGAGAATTTCAATTCCCTCAAAATGAAGGAGGGTCATTTACCTAGGGGGACTAGGTAAGTCCCACTTCCACCCTTTTCCTACATAAAATTTCTTCTTCCCCCATTTTAATTTCAAAACATCAAAACTCAACCAAGCACTTTTGCTCAATTTCCATGAAGTTCAATTCCTGGGAAGTTATTTCCTAGGAACTGTACTTCCTATGTTTAACCAAACAAGCCCTAGGAATGATGTTATGTGGCATATAATACAATATAGTAACGAAAGACGGTTTTTTGGCTGAAACAAAATCATGTCGGTGGGCATCGTAATATCAAAGGATGCAACTGGTGCCCTCACCGTGGTAAGCTACATATTCAAGAGTACATGGATAACAAAAGTCAACGCGGTCAGGTTAATTTGTTGTCAGAGTTTGAAGAAATATATACAAACTTAATGAAATTAAAGATTAAACTCCTATGCCTGATCAAAAGGGTAAATTCCTATGCCTGCAACTCAAACTAGAAAAAATCAAGTGCAGGTTGATCCTCTAGATGCATTTATAGCACTAGCACCTTAGTCTAAGGGGAGACAAACTAGTGAAACTACCGTGAATATGACTTAAAAGAAGGAAGCAAGGGCAAAGATGTTTGAAGATAATGCTCAATTTGTCTACAAAACTCAAACTCCCTTCATGATATCGGTGAATGATGAGTTCATACAAGCATTTGATTCTATTGAAAGGGCGGAGGAGAATGAAATTCATGGTTAGTAACTTAGTAGTGCAGTAGGTGCCAATATTGTGAAGCAATTTCCAGTTTTTTCACCAAATCAAGCGATAACTTGACACATTTTCACCCTTGATTCATTCTTGTAGGTTTCATCCATGATGGTTCATCTTGTAGATTGAGGTGCTCGTGCTGATAGGGCCTTACATATGCATCTAGTGTAGCAACTCGCTCATATTTTTTTTCCAGTTTGAGTTGCAGCTAACGACATTAGTTGTTTATCCTTTGATCGGGCATAAGAGTAAAATATTCAATACCATCAAGGTTGTGTGTTTCTTCAAACTCGACAACAAATTCACCTAATGACATTGACTGTCCTTATCAATGTACTTTTGAATTTTTAACTTAATATGGCTAGGCACCTGGTCCAACCTTTGATATTCAAATCCCACCAACAAGATGTTAAGCCTGAAAATTCCTCATTTCGTCACACTAGAAAAGCATTTTTCCAAGCCAAATCAGTTCAGCTACTTAAGTCACTCAGGACAGGCCTGATACTTTCTATCTTTATAGTTTAAGAACCGCCCAATTAAGAAAACAAAACAAGAAGACCATACTTGATGTCACAAAAAACTTATTACTGTAAGAATGTGCTGTGCAAAGTTGAAGCTCCTCACGAATAGAAGCACAGCAGCAACCAAATAGCAACATAGAAAGGGTAGAGAAGGGATAGGAAGGAGAAGGGTAGACGACGAGGTTGCAAATGGGAAGAGATGGGAGAAGGTAGATGAAGAGTTCAATAAAAGAACTGAAAAACAAATTTTTGGAAATTTTGGATGGGGCGCCTGGCCACCTAGCTACCACTTAACCAGAACTCTCTCGCCCAAGGCGAGCCCAGTGATAGCTTAGCTCAGGTGCCCAAGGGGCCGCCTCCTCTATGCCTTTCCTTTTCATATACCGATCTAATGAATGGCTTTCAAGAATATATCAAGAAGATGCTGAAAATGAATTGGTGTCGGAAGAAGATGAGGGTCTTACATGGGGCCAGGCTGCACGGCTGCAGGTGTCAATGAAGAAAGATTCAATTCAACCATAGATTAAGAGGAAGTAGGAATAGAGGAAAAGGCAGTCGCTTGTAAACACAACCTTTTAGATCAGAACAAGAAAAGAAGATGTTGAAGGCTACAAGTCTGGCGATGAGATGATGTGGATGTTGACTTTGCTTGACCCAATCCCTAATTCTCGGTGCCTTTCAGCTTGATGATTTTAGTTTCATTAATCTTCTCTGCTTTAGACATGGGTTTATCACTTTGTGATGCTTTAGACTTGATTTCTAACTCGCTTACTACTTCAGAGTTGGTTTTATTCCAACATGATGCTTTAAATTTGGTTTCAATATGAACACGTTTTATATTCTAAAACTTGATAACATTTCTCTTTTAAAATGTTTTGAAAGCTGTTGTGAAAAGGAGTGCACTTTGAACCTCACGTTCTAACTCAGGTGCCTGGGTGGTCCAACGCCTAGAGTCGCCTAACGCGGTTTTAATCACTGGTTGGGACCAGGAAATCAGAACCCACATCCTCTCTAACCCGATATATGTCCAATTTTTGCCAAACAAGAATAGAGGTATGTGATTTCATAATCTACTAAACCCCACAATTTGATTCCTAATTCAAATCCGATGCCTATATCTATACCAAATGGGCTCCTAATTTTTCCTATGAGACGATAAGGGGGGGAAAGGGAGAAAAATATTGAAATAAAGAACACAAACATTCTAATACATACCAGTGCATCCTCTGGCTCATTCACTGGTGGTGGTGGTTCAAATCTTCCCATACGGAAGTGCTCAAGACCAGTCCAAGCTATCATTACACCTTCAGTGTTCAGAACCGAAGAAATTAGTAAAAGTTGAAAAATGCCTCAAAAAGGGATGAAACTACAGTATTTTACTTGCCATTGTCAGTACATAGGCTGGGTGGAGGACAGACAAGATTTAGTCCACTTCTCTTGACAACATTATTGAGCCTGACCCTCACATACTCATTTGATGCAACCCCTCCGGATACAACCTGAACAAGGCATAAACAGCAAACAAATAACACCAAATGCAACCTTTGGAACGGTGCTGAAGTAAGGAATCACATGTAATTCACCAATGATTTTGATCCCATGTAAGTAAATGTAACTCACCAATGACTTCAGGGAAGGTTCAATTTTCAGTGCCCATTGAATAGCCCGCTCAGTCTTTTCTTCTAGATGGTATACTGCAACTCGCTGGATGGCGTAGGTCCAAGGTAAGTACCACAAGAACAAGCCACAAAAGGAAACGAAAATTCTGGAGCTCCACGCCAAGATTAAACATATGATAATAACCTGAAATGAGGCAGCAATGTCAGCCCTGGCCTTTCTGTCTTCCCTACTTGCAGAAGCAATAGGAATTTCAGCTTTACTGCACAGAGCCAAGATACATATCATCAAATGAACAAAGAAATGAGAAATTGTAGATTAACTTGCATATTTGGTACCTGCAGTGGTGGTGGGAACGACATAAGCATAAGGACATAAAACATCCAGATCAGAAAGATGTATACATGTATAGTACTAGACTACTAGTAACTTTTAATAATCTTTTCCCTAGTAAAACCTCTTTTTCTTTCTATATCAAGTAGTAACCCCATTAGCAATTTCCCTTTCTGCTTGACCCTAAAATCATGATGATTTCCTCTCGATGAAAACAACAACATATATAAGAGAAGAAAAGAATCAAGACATGGGAATAACATATACAATCAAAAGGAGTCTTTCCATGGCCGGTCAACCAACAAGAATGATAACCAAATTTATGGGAGATAGAAGCAACTGAAAGCATATGCAGTTTTATTCATACATATTCTTCGCTGCAATTGCCAACCTCACTTGAGTCTTCAGACCAGCATAAGAAAAATTGCAATCTTTGTGCTGTTTCATTGGAACCTATTTTCATGATGAAGTCATAATCACCTTAGCAGTACAACTAAATCTCAATTTAGAACAGGTGCAATCACATAGAGGCATACTGATAATTTTACAGATCCAGAATCACCCTCACGAGCAAGCTCTTCTACAGCAGGCCCACCACTCCTCCTCATGTCCAGACCAAGCCACTTGGCTGTCTTGTCATATGCCTCACCAATTGCATCATCTATGGTGGTTCCCAGTTGAATGTAATGACCTAAACTGCGTGCTAGAACCAGAAGATTGTGTCCTCCTGAATAAAAATAAATGTAACAATAGTTCTTAGATATATATAGCATGGTGTTGGGTAAAAAATGATGATGAAGATGCAACAATCTGCAACAGGACAAAAGACAAGTAAACATAATAGATGAATAACAATAACTAATAACAGCTGGATCTTGCATTTTTCCAGTTCCACTGATCACGACATTTGAATTTAGTGATTTAACAAGAGGACTGGTAAGGATCATGTATCCTATTCATAATCTAATCTTCTAATCCAACCCATCAGCTATGAATCATACCTGATATGAGCAAAGCTATGAAGGGGAACTGAAGATCTCTTTGCACCAATCTGAAAAGGAGATCGAGAAAACGGTGTCAAAATAAATTCAAATTTTTTCATTAAGTGCATTGGCAATGCCAATGAACTATTCACCTGCTAGCCCAACCCCAATTTTTTTAATGACAGCCGGTTGGAAGCAAGTTGGAAAAACATTTGAAAGTCGTTAAATCCATACCTTGCTACTAAAGCATGAGCTTCCATGTGATGGACACCAACAATCGGAAGTTGGAACTCACCAGCAATTTGGCGAGCTTTCCTCACACCAACTGCATTACAAGAAACCAATAAATAGGGCAGTGCCTTCCAAAGAAAGATCTTTATAGAGCCACAAGTAATATGCATGCCAACTAGGACGAGATAGAATTGAAAATGCCATTAAATAATGCAATATCTTGCTTAAGACCGATAAAAGATTGACAAGGCCTTAACTGAAATTCAAAAGTAGGAAGAAAAATATACAAAGAAAAATGACGAAGGTATAAAAAAACTGCACCTACAATTTATGTTAGGGTAAAGTAGGGGATTTTTATTTTGAAAAAAGAAAAAAACCAGTCATATCAAGCGAAATTTTATAGAAGCGCCCATCATTTAGGTTTCATTCTATAAACAGCAATCCTGTCATCGGTGAAAACCCATTTGAAAGTGTTAAATTACCACTACGTCCTTCCCAATCAGCCTTCAAAATTTTTAGGGACAAAGCGACAATGTTATACTTTCAACTGGTTTTTAATGAATGAAAAAGTTGTGGGAGATTTTTAAATAAAATAAATTGGCGGTTTTGTGAAGCTTACATTTCGTGACAATTCCCCAAATTTATGGGTGGTTATAATGAAATGTTCAGTACATATAAGAGTTCCATGAGAAACATAGCTTCTAACAAGCAAACCTCCTTGTAGCACCACATAGACCACGGAAGGAGCACGGTGATGAGAAAGGGCTTATGAATTGTCACAGGCTTTATAGTTACAATAGAAATTGTTAAGTTCCAGAAAAACAACAAGGTAAACCAACCACAAAAATTTAACCGAATCCGGAAAGAAAATAGTTCAAATTCTCGAAAATAACAAATACATGGAAAGGACATGTATTAAGACTCAAAACCTTCAAAAAAACTTCAAAGAAGCACCCACTCAAGAGGACCCGGACCAAGTAAAAAATCAGACCCTTCATATCAACTTCAAATTTGCTATTTCCAAGACATGACAATTTTCTCTAAACTTTCCAAAAGACGGTAGTTATGACACACTGATTGGCTTATAATTGAAGCATCATTTTCCTTTTCAGCTCTAGGACAAAAAGTTCTAAACAAACGAACATTTTCTTTGTGAAGAATGAAACATTGATAATTTATCACCTCGCAAACAAAGGCTCAACCCAGGGCCAATGGTCACAGCAACTGCAGAAAGATCTTTACCAGTCAAGTTTGCTTTATTAAGTGCTGTTAGTGTTACCTGCAGATCAAAAAGCAATAACTTAGACCTGAACAGCAATGATCATGTAGAACCCCAGAGTAAATCCACCAATGAAGTGAGGAAATTCATACATCATGAATTAAACTGGGGCTGTTAATGATCACGTCACTTGCAAAAGAAGGAATCCAATTTTCGAAAGCTAGTGACAAGTTTGTACATGAAACATTTTGTAGGAATCTAGTGTCAAATTTGAGGACATGAAGAGACAAAAACGGAAGAAAGGCCACCCAAATGAAGCGAATCCGTGATTAATGATTTGCTTTATGATTGCAAGAAGTTTAGGCATGTAGAAGAACATTCAATTTCATATACACCAGCAACATTCATGGACTCCATTTGACATACGAGAAAACTGAAAATTCATGTCCTTTAGGCGCTTCCACTTGGCTAAGTTGACAATTTGAGCAAATACAACTATAATTTAAGTGAGTGGGCGGAAACTGAACCCTCAAGCAGATGGGATACCTGATCAATGACTTTTGCATGGGCTTCTTCTGCCATTTTAGGGGCAACTCCTCCATACTGTGCAAGTAGATCTGCCTTGAGCGTGTAAAAACTAAGAATTAGATACGAGGGTGAAAAGTTCTTCTACCAATGCTTAAAGTTTCTGGAAATTACGTGTGAGAACATCATTTTAAGTTCTTAATTGTAAAGCTCAGCATCAAGAAACAGTTTGCTCATCAACTTTACCCAACAAAAAATCCAATTACGATATGCTAAACCCACCCCAACCTACCCAACCCCTTCCCCTGCCTCAACACAAGATGGATAAGGAAAAAAGAAGCAAGAACATATGTACATTCATTTGCACTGGGAACATATCAAGTGATTGATATAGAAATAAAAACTACACTGCGAGTCCAGAAATAGAGAAATAACTCATCTTAATCCAAATGCATTATTATCATATTAAGAAGGAAATTTCTCCACTTTACATACTGCATAAACCAATTTCAAGAAGGTCCCCATAAACAGCAGGGGTAAAGCAGTGTTTGGGTGCAGGCTGCGAGAGCGGTACCAAATTGAGGCACGCTCTGAATACTAGATATGACCTCCACACAGCAGGGGTCAAGGTTTACACACATAAGCTAACCTCGCAGACTTACCCTAATTTCACATTCAATTTCTTTAGATGTAGGACGTGAGTACATAACATTAGAAAAGGCAAGATGTTATAATGTTACAGATGAAGCCCCAATCTACTAATGGAATGGATGTGATTATGGGTGCTAACTTGAAGAGTTCCTCTCTTCCAGCCTAACAGCAAGTTGAATGTACATATGTTCTTGCTGTATTGGATGCCTCCTTTGCAGTTAAAATAGAAAATTATAAGCCAAAAAGAAAAAGAAACATGACATATCTGACATGATTGTAACAGCAAGTTGAAAATTCTTCTTTAACACAGAGTATATAAGTAGTCGCCTAAAAATCATGAGCATTTCCGGATAACTGACACAGACAAGAAAATAAAGTTCATACCTGAGAAGAAACAACTTGGCTAAGGATTTTGCCATCTCCCCGCACCTAATAATCCATCCGACAGAAAAAATCACACAATAAGAGCAATGAAAGATATAGGAGGAATTCTTGATAGAAAAAGAGCACAGTTGAAGTAGAACAATAAAACCGTGAGCTTACAACAGCGGCAGCAGTGTCATCGCAACTTGTTTCAATGCCAAGAATCACCAACTTGTCATCTCCAGGGCCGTCCACTGTAGAAACCAATTGGGACGTGGAGAAATGAGCCGACGACGTTAAAAGAGGACGAGAATCAATTGAAAAGAGCTGAAGTTGTTTCCGCCATTGACGATGGTATAAATTATGATGCAGCTGTCTTTGCTCCCCGAAATTTCTTCCTAAAGATTGAACAGCGGAAAGAAACGAGGAGGCAGGGAGAAGGTTCAAGTGAGGAACTCTAGAAGAAAACTTCAACCCTATCACCGCCATTGAAACACTGGAGACGGAGAATAGCAATTTGGACTCGAGTGAACTTTGAATAAATCTGCTCAAGTAGAAATTGTAACTCACAATTCAGCTTCCAAGTTCAAAGGCCAAATAATGACTACAAAGTATAAACAGAACCCTAGATGGTTTGAAATTGAATGGGAAACAGCAAACGAATATGCAAACAAGGTTCACGGAATTGAAACTGGAATCGAGTTATGTACTATGAACCAATTCAATACCACAAATCAGTTCCATACTTGAAGTTGGAATCGATGGATTCTTAGTTCGAGTTAAAAGTTTCTCCCTTTTTCTCCTTTAACACACAATTCACAAGCCACAAAATGAACATTCTGTTCAAACAGGTTCAAAGAATTGACTCCCAAATTTCACAAACCCTAAATTTCCCTATTCAGAAATTGCACTTCAATTTGAAAATTTAATATTCTAATTTTCAAATATTTCAAATTGAATTGAAAATCTAATTCATAATGCATAAACTTTAACATAGGAGAGTGGAAATGTACCTTTGAATCGAAACTGAAGAGTTTAATAATTGCTGAATCTCTGATTGAGAAGGTGGGCGGCGTGGCGGCGATGTTGAACAGTTGAAGGCGGCCAACCGGCGTCGTCGCGTCGAAGGTGGCCGGCGTCGATGTCTGCGTCTGAAAGAAAGAGGGAAAAAAAAGAGAGTCGAACAGATAGGGTTTTAAATGCCCTTTGTTCCAAATGTGAAGGGAAAATAAAATTGCATAATATGGGAGTCGAACCCAACACCTTTCAACGCTACTATCTATAATCTATAATCTACAGTCTATATCTAATATCTAATATCTAATATAATACTAAAGCAAATGTTACTCAAGCCACGTGGCACACTCTCCTTCACCGTAGGCTTACGTGGCGATTTCATATTAAACATGGACCCACCTTCAATTTAAATTTAAATTAATTAATGCTTAATTAATTATTTTTCAATTAATGTATTTTGTTTTACATGTTTGTTTTGGCATTGTTACCGTATTTTTCTAACAAACAATTTTTTACTTTTTTAATTGAATTTTATTTGCACTTGCATGTTTGTATTAGAGATGTTTGAGATCCACATGGTGAATTTTCCATAAAACTTCAAATTGAGTCATCGCTCTAACAAAATTCAATGTATATGACTTCATTTCCTCCAATATATATAACTTCGTTTCCCCTAAAATTTAATTTTTGTGATATAATCATATATATATATATAGAAGCTTTAAAATGTAAAAACTCCTTAACGTGTAAAATCCGCTTAACGTGTAAAATTTGGGTTCAAGGGGCGCGCGCCGAATTTCCTTTAAAAAAACCGGGTTGAACCGGAAAAAATAAAAAAAATAAAAACATAAGAAAACCGGTCCTTCCAAAAACCGATATCGCGTTCCCATGGAAACAGATTCGATTGTCGAAAACCTTCACCTTCTCGCCGGGGATTACAATCAAACAAGTTGAATTGCAGAAACTTGTAATCAGCAAAAGGATTCATCGAAGATCAGCGGAATATCCTGATCGAAGCACCGACAACAGAGGCAGAGGAAGAAATTTTGAGAAAAAGGTGCACAAACTGTTCGATCTTATTAGATTCAAATTCGCATTCATTACTGAATTAATTTGTCCAAAGTTCATATAATTTGTCTTAATTTCGGATTCGATCTGAAAAAGATGCAGAATATCAGTGTAATTTGTGTAAACAAAACCAAAATTTGGAGTAAAAATAAAATAATAGGCTAAAACGAACCTAGGGTTTGAAGTTTGCAAAACAGAAAATGGCCGTCAATTAACACACAATTGCACTTAGATAAGACAGAAATTGAAGAGAAAACAATGTTAATATACAATCTCATCCTCATTTGCATGAAATTTATATTCATAAAACATCAAACAACTCATATCTGAAAGTTTGCTGTCTGATCTTAATATTCAGTATAGAATGTTGAGTTATCACTTATGTACTTGTAAATTGCACTGTTGATATATTGGTGGCACTGGTTACAAAAATACAATTTATCTAATAAATTTTTCAATGTTGGTTTAACAGACAATATGGAGTCTGTGCCAGAGTCACATACTGAAAACTTAGAATCATCAGCTGCTTCAACTACTGCAATCGTTTGTGCAACACCAATCAGCATCAATGTAGGGCCTGAAGTGAATATCAATAATATGATAGTGCAACATCAGCTCCCATATAGGGTGTTTGTGACACCAAACAACACGAGATATTGGATACCGATTTGCAGTGAAGAGTTAGAGCCAAAGGAAGGGAAAGTGTTCCAGACATTGAATGAAGCTGTGAAAGCATATAAAGATTATGCATATAAAGCGGGATTTGATGTAAGACATGGGACCACAGTTAATGCTAATGGGGTACAGCAACTGAAATACTTATACTGCAATAGAGAAGGATACTCGAAAGGTAAACAGACAAAGAAGGTAAGAAAAAGATTATCTATACGAGTTGGTTGTACTGCTAAGATAATATATAAATATGTAGCTGAACAAGGATATGTGGTGACAAAATTTGAGGAGAAGCACACACACCCTTTCGTTGATGAGATCTGCAGGGTATACATGAAGAGTAATAGGAAGATGCAAAGTTACCATCAAAAATTTGTGTTGGACTGTGCAAAACAAAGAGTTGGACCAGCAAAAGCATACAGATTATATAAAGAAATGGTGGGAGGATATAGCAATGTGGGTCCATCAGTGATTGATTTCACCAATCACAGAAGAGATCTATTGGCGTATTTCAAAGGGTCTGATGCACAAGTTGTTATTGACAGATTCTTCCATAAGCAAGAAATATGCAGTGCATTCTACTTTGCTTTTGATGTCGATGAAGACAATCAGTTGAGCAGATTGTCCTGGTGTGATGCAGTAAGCAGAAAAAACTTCTCATTATTTGGAGATGTCATTTCATTTGATTCAACGTACAACACAAACAGGTATTAGACATTACTCATATTGAATATTTAGATACATCATATGTGTAAGCACTGTCATAGATTTTTTTTATAACACAGACAAAAGACAGATTGCTTGATTTATTCACAAATATGGTAACAAGACTGCACAGATAGAATGTATAGATGCACAAAATCATGTATATCATGGACTGCAAGATCGAATAAGTGCACACCTACACAGCCTAGTGATCTTTTATTTATATACATCTGTAATACCAACTTTATACATGTTTCTGTTGAAATTATTCTAATTTCCACAAGTGTCTTATATTAAAGGTACAAAATGGTGTTCAGTCCCTTCACAGCATATGACCACCATAAATCATTGGTGCTGCTAGCATCAGGGCTTTTGAGGAATGAGAATGTAGAGTCATATGTGTGGTTGTTTGAGCACTTCAAAAAGGCAATGGGTGGGTGTCCTAGAATTTTCACAACGGACCAGGATCCTTCGATGAAGATTGCTGTTCAAACTGTATTTCCAGAGAGTAGGCACAGATTATGCATGTGGCATATCATGGACAAGCTATCTCAGAAAATAGACAACTCCATGAATGGATACATCAAATTCAGTGACAGGTTGAGGAGTATTGTGTGGAACAGGGAGAGTACGCCAGAAGAATTTGAAAAGGACTGGAATGACTTAATGGAAGAGTATGGAATGACAAGTCACTCGTGGTTAAGTGAACTGTTTAGAATGAGAGACAAGTGGATCCCTGCGTATTTTCAGAATGTCAAACTTAGTGGATTGATTAAAACAACATCCATTTCAGAGAGCATGAACAGCTTCTTCCGTAAGTTCTCCAACTGCACTGCAAATTTAATTGAGTTTATGTTGTATTATGAAAGTGGAATTGAAAATCAAAGGCATATTCAGGGGAAGAAGAACTATGACTCTGAAATACTGGAACCAATTCTGATTTCGCCCCTTCCTCTAGAAAAGCATGCATCCAGATTATACACAATAAAAATATGGGGGAAATTTCAGGACGAATTGAAAGGGGCATTGTACAACTGCAGAGTGACAAATGTGACAGAGATTGATGAGTTGGAGATATATACTCTAAAGGAAAACAACAAGATATACATTGTTGAGCACAAACTTGAAGATCATGATTGCTCCTGCTCTTGTAACATGTTCAACAGGTTAGGATATCCATGCAGGCATATATTAACTATTTTGAAGGATATACAACTTGATAAGTTGCCAGAAACACTACTGCTTACTCGTTGGACCAAAGCAGCAAATTTGAGTAGTGTTTTCACTTTGGATGATGTTGTGGTCAGACAGTCAAGTGCAAAACAAGAACAAAAACTCCTGTTGACAAATATGTTAGCTGAATTTCATGCTTGTGTGGATTTAGTTAAGGACAATAGTGATCAGATTAAGCACTTGACATCTGCATTAACAAATGCAAAAAGGGAGCTCCAACAAAGTACACAAACAACAACATCTTCAACAGCTTCAAAGTCTGGTATGTATGATAGGTTTGATGCAGAAACGCAAGATTACTGATTCCTTATTTGAACCCTTTTATACAAAATAAAATGAAATATAATAGGCCAGAATTATATATTCAAAGTATACTAATTTTAATAAGTTTGTTAACTTGAAGCTATGTTTGAAGAGTTTGCTGGAGTAAGCCTCCCGAAGAATGTGGTAATAAGAGACCCAAAACAAGCAAAGACAAAAGGCAGTGGGAAGAGGCTTAAAGGCGGGAAGGAAACAGCAATTCAATCACAGAAAAAGGGGAAGAGAATATGCTCAATCTGCCTTGAATATGCACCTCACAACAGCAGGACATGTCCATTGAGGGAAACATAAGAGGAATAATAAGCACAAGTTGTAATGGAAATTTATTAATGCACTTTAGTATTGGAAAAATGGTATACTTTATGTTTTCTTATTCACATATGTTATGAACCAACTTTTATATTATGTTCATTACTATCTCGGGTTTGTGTTAAGATAATATTTAATTGTGCAGTACAATCTATTTTTAAAGGAAATAAGAGAGAAATCCCAAGTTGCAAATTAATAAGTACAGGGTAGAACCTACTATTAATTATGACTTGCTTTAAAAGATTGTAGAAAAAATTGGACAAGGTGAGATTCAGGTAATGATGGAATATACATTTACATAGACTCAACTACAAACATCTAATCAACAATTAAGTACTTCTCAATAAATGTGCAATCAGAAAACATCACAAAAGGAAGAAAACCACCAGTATGAAATGGGATTGTTTCAAAAACAACCGTATAATAAAACCAGTTACTATAGGAATAATTAGTTTAAAAATTTTATAAAAAAAAAATTTAAATATAACAAGAACAACTTAAATAAATGTCTTTTAATTTTAAAAACGTAGAGATTTGAGGAGAACTATAAATTAAAATAATGAAGTCTACAAATAAAATGCTGTATGAAAATAATTACTACAAATATGGGAAGTTGAGAAGTTTAAACAATTAAAAGGGGTAATCATTACAGTTATAGGGAGTTGGGCGCGGGTAAATGACTTTGGAAAACCGCCAATTGGATAAGGCCAATCAAATGAAGGGAGATGAAGAGCCAAAACCGTCTATATAAACAGAGATCCTCCATCACAACACATCACACAAACCGCCTGAAAAAAGAAGAAGCCTTCTTCTCTTACACATCAAAAAAGAAAGAAACCAAAGATCCAAAAAGAAAAGATGGAAGGATTCAACCCGTTCGTGTTTACTGAAGAGTTCTACAAGATCAACAATGAGATAGACAAGTACTTGTACCCAGGGTACCACATGAATCTGCTGGATGAGGCTGCAGAGACACACACTGAGGAAACCAGGAAGAACCTCCTGGAGGCCGCCGAGAAGCATCAGATGTTCCTGAGTGCCCTCAACCAGGAGAGGAATGAAAATGCCTACAAGATATTGGAGGCAACTGAAAAAGGAGAGGAAGAGACCCTGGAGAAGGTAAGTTATCAAAACATTAAATAGTTTGATTTAAAGTAAGATAAGAAGATTATTTAACTTGTTAAGTATAAATATTTCTGTAGTACCAAAAGAAACAAGTCCAAGTGGAGGGAGAACTGGCTGAGTACAGGGGATACGTGACTGAGTGCATCCGGGAGGTCTTTGAGTAAGAAGACAAAAGGAGGAGGAAGATTGCAACCTTCCTTGGAAGATAAGCAGTCAAGTGCAGGAAGAAGAAGAAGATGAAGAATACAGACTCTACTTTTGAATTATTAATTATATATTTTATATGAAATGTCTGTATTTCTTTTTAATTTGAAGTGTTTAAGTTTAAAACAATGGTATTTCGGTTTGGAAAAACAAGTATGCAAGTGTAATTATGAACAACTATTTCAGTATTTTATAACATATGTATTGCAGTATATATGCCTATGTGATTGATTGGAACAGGTTGGTATCTGAGGATGAAGAAAAGAGGAGGAGGACAACATCAGGCGTTTTAGAAGACAGGCAACCAAGAGCAAGGAGGAGGGAGGAGATCCATAAGATATCATATTTTACTTGTAGATTTCAGTCTATTTGACATGTAACTGTCTAAAAATAAATGTAATCTCAGTTAATATTATAAATATAATCTAGAATTTGTTTCCACAATATATTGATTTCTCTGCACAATAAGTTGTTAGGATTGCACATAACAACATTACAAATGCACAATACAAGGTTACAAGTGCACAATATCAGAATAATATTTGAACTTAAATGTGGTATTTAAACTATATGAAAATAACACGAATGACAATGAATTGAAAAAACAACAAAAAAATATAAATAATAATAGATATAAAGGCACGTAAATATTAAAATAACATTATATTTAAAATATGCACACTAAAGTGTTAGAGTTGCACAAAACGATATTGTGGGCGCACATTTTCTAAAATGCAATTTAACACATCACATAATAGATTTGTAATTGCACAAAAAGATATTACAAGTGCACTACAGGGCAAGTGAAAAAAAATTATATTAAAGCGTGAATTCTTAATTCTATAAATTAAAAATAAATTAAAATAAAATTACTACAAAAAAAAAATAGAGTTAGTGAAAATTGGGCAAGTTAAAACACAATGTTACATACATAAAAAAACAGGTGTTGGCTGTGCACAATAAAGCTTTGTAACTGCACAAAACAACAATATGAGTGCACATATTATAGTGGGCACATTTATAACTGCACATAATACAAATAAAATTGCACAAAAAAGAGATGCATTTGCACTATTGCAGAAAAAAGTAATATAAAACGCACACAAAGTAAAATATATTCACAGAAATGGAAAATAAAAAATTACATTAAAATAAAATAAAAAATAAGAATCCAGACCAATATAAGCCACAAAACAGAAAAACAGACATCACCCTAAAAGACTGAATACATAAGCACTTCGGTTATTAAAAATAGATCATCATATTGCATATGCACAATAGGCTATTCAGGGTGCACATAAGTATCATATAATTGCACATATTAATATTAGGCCAGCACATGGCTATATAGTAATGTCACAACATAATCAAAACACAACAATATTAATAATGTCAACATCAACAAGCGTACAAACATAGACTAAGATAGACAAAAGTAACCCAAGAAGGGAATCATAAAGGGTTATACATTACATCACATGTAGACCACAAAATTTGTATACCCTCAAAAGTACGGAAGGCCCAGCAAAATACTAATGTTTGTTAACTACAATTTCCTACCGAATCAATCCAACCGCAGTTTTAGAGCTTGAACACCTTTTAAGGTCAATGAAGCGTGTGCCTTAGCTTGAGCAGAAATTTCAGATCGAAGTGCATTGACATCAGAACAAATTATGTCAGTCATGTACTTCGCACGCAGCTTGGAGATGTTCTTGTCAGTCCCGTGGTCAAAGCCACACTTGAATCCCTTCTCCAATCCCACAAATGCTTCCATATGGCGCATCATGCAAACACCAGAATGGGGGCGCTTTTCTTCACCAGCCCAAGGAAGGCAAATGGGTGATTGCTAGAGCATAGAAACTACTTGTGCCTTCTTTGATAATCCATGAGACTTCAAATATTGAATCAAGAAATTATGCTGCAAAAATAAAAAAAATGTAAAAAAAAAAAATAAGAGGCAAATACTATAAATGATAAGCTGAAAAATATAAGGGGAAAAACCGGCAAAGAGTAAAAAAGTGACATATAAGTATGAAAACTAACCAAATTGCCAACTATATATTGGAAGATACAGGTAGAAGAACGAGTATCACTTGACACATCCAGGAATTGAAGTTCGTGCGTTTTCAGATTAAAGACGGCCATGGAATAGATTGAGTCATAATACACACCAAAAACAAACTAACACAAATATAAAGAAAACAAGTCAATAAAAAACAAATAAAGTAATAAAGAGGGTAGGAGAGATCAAACAAAAAAAGTATTAAAAAGAACAAATACCATATCAACATCTTTCAACCGAATGTGGGGAGCAGCAGCCAGTTCAGAATCAACATGGATACCAAGTTTTGTGAAACGTTCAGCAAAATCACTCGGAGGAGGGTTTGGAGCAAATTTCTGGGGAAAAAATACAAAATAAAGAACAAGGAAATAAACACATGTATAATGAGAAAAAAAGTAAGGAACAACAAATACAACTTACAGACGACTCAATAGATATAAAAAGCCTTGATGGAGAAACAGCACTCCTGAATTGTTCTTTGTAATTAAGAACAGAAGCCCATGCCCTCACAACAGGGAAAGCTACTTCAAAATCTTCTTCAAGTGATTTAAAATCAGCTCTAATAACTTCAACAGAGGAATTCTTAAAGAGAACTTCACTGAAATAGGCAAAGAACAAATTATAAAAAATATATATATCTCAAATAAACTTAAATATAATAAAATAACTAAAGTAAAAAAAAGAAAAAACAAAGAAAAAGGAGAAAAAAGGCTTACACATCAAAAGCTGATTTCTTAGACAAATATGCATAAATGCAACGCTCAATGTCAGACACACGCTCATTCACATCAACCACCCTGGAATAGTAAGGACTCTTCAAGGAATCAGCAGGTTTTGAAACCCTCTTGCCTCCAACATCTTTCTCATTCTGATCAGCAGGACAACCCCGAGTAGACCTACGTAAAGGCATGACAACAGGAGATTTTTGCTTCTTTTTATACACTTTAGGGGTTGCGCACTGAATGTCGCTTGATGTTGATATGCCTAAAGTAGAAGCAGCATCTACACCAGAATATTCTTTGGCAATATTGACAACACAGGAAGGAACACCAGGGACACCCACGGGAACAGGCGGTGCATCGCTAATATCTTTTTGTGCATCAGCATTGGACTTTTGTGCAGCGATAGAACCCTTTTGTGCAGACTTATCAGACTTGTTAAGATCTTTAGCAATTGCTTCTTCAGAAGATTTTTTTTGAGATTGGAAAGCAGGATCAGAACCAAATATATTAAAGGATGGCTCAGCGGGAAGATTCATAGGCATAGTCCCCTTACCCTTAGAGACTACAGAATCACCTTTCTTTCCCACATCACACTCACTCTCAGAACAACCACCACCAAGCCCACCCCCGGATACATTGCCCGCTGAACAAAAAGGTTGATTAGGCTGACCAGACGATTGCATCTTACATTTATTAACGTAAGCTAACTCAATTTGGTTAAGAGCATCCAAAAACACAGGATCTGACCACAAAGGATCTTGGGATGAAATCCACTCAGAATCAGGGGGGTTGCCAATATTAGAATTGTCGACAACAGGAGAAGCAGCCTTAACACCCTCAACCTCCAAACCCATCAGCTTCTTTGCAGCATTACTAAGGGTTTTTACCATGTCATTCTCTCTAAATTCATGAGGAATTTTATCAGCCAAATCAACAAACTCAGATATGGAGGTAGCAAGAGCAGCAGTTTTTTGAGCAAAGGATTGAATAAAATTCTACAAGGGGAAGAAAACACACAAACACACACACAAACAAAGATAAACAAAATCAAACAAAACACCATGAATATTATAAAAAAATAAACTATAAATAAAGAATAGCAGGAACCTCAATAGGAGAGGATTTTTTTCCAGAAACTTGTGGATTGACAGTAGGAGCATCTGAAGGGGCATCACATGGAGATTTTGGGTTATATACAGGAACAGATTGACGTTCCTCAATTCTGCCACGTCCAAAGCCTCCACTGGAAAGATCATCGTCTTCGCGCTGACGAAGCATAGGTGATGTCAATCCCATAAAAACAGGAAAAGACCGAGTTACTCTCCTCGACGAAGTACTTGAGAATAACTTCACCCTATCAATATACAACAGCTAACAAACACAACCAAACAACAACAACAACAACACACATAAGAAACCAAATTATAATAAACACAAGAGAGGATGATATAATAACAAGTCATAAAAGAATTGAATGAAAATGAGAAGGTGAAAAAAGGAATAACAAATACTCACAATGAGGAAGAGAATAGGACCTCTAAACTAACTGGTTTTGTTCTTCTCCCAAATTTTTTTGGAATCAACTAAGCTTTCAAGAACAAAAGCACACCAATTCAATTCTTTGAAGTCCTCAGTCCCAGATAAGACTTTAACCAAATTGTGATTAACATTGCCATTTTGGATACTGTCCACAAGCAATGAATCAAATAACACAGCAAAGTTGATGACAAATTTATCACCGGCATCAACATCGGCAACCATATGATCAATAAAAACAGAATGATTAATGGAATCACCAGCAGAAAACGAACTCTTCCACTTCGTAAGAACATCTGACTTCTCTTTAGAAGTTTTCCTACATATCAAATTCTTGCCCATAGGCAGGCCTAATGTAATATGCACATCAAGCTCAGTTATATCTAACCTACTACCATCAGCCAATACCAAGCAACATCGATCAGCATCAAACTGCTCGACCAACCAATGACAAAGACACAAGGGGAGATACTGAATTTCCAAATCCAACAAAGAACCAAAACCAATCCGCTTAATACACTCCTTTTGTTTATCAATAAATCTACCCAATGCACAGACAAACGCACGAGGATTTGATCTTGTTTTCAATGATGGATATTGATTAGCCCTTCTAACTCGCGGCTTCTTAACGAAAACAGCACCAGCCCCAGCATCTTGGGGGACATTTGTGGTTTGGAGGGGCACATCAGAGACTACTGATTGAACATTAATCCCTTCAGATTGCAAATTTTCAACAACAGGTGGTTGGCCTTCATTCTCAACAGAAACATCAGCTGCTACAGGGACAGCATCAGGTACATTATGCTGGAGATTAGTAGACAAAAATTCAGTGCTCGGGCCTACAGAATCAACTTTGGGTACACACCCTTCACTATTATCAACAACCCTTGATTTACGTATTAGGGGAACATTATCTTGTGATTCAACCTCAGGTGACATGCCTTCCCCATCGGAAACAGAAAACCCAGGAGAATCACGTGCCAGATCAATAGCTTTGGGAAGAGGGCGAGGGGGCCGAGATTTCTTAACACGTTTTGAACGATAAGGAACAACAGCTAGAGGTTCACCACCGGCATTGGACCTTGTTCTTTTCCCTATAAGGAACAAAAAAAGAAAAATATAAACAGACAACAAATACTAACGACAACTAAATTGAGCCTAATTAGCAATAAATATATACAATCTATAAAGATGAATAAATGAACACCAAAAACAGACATAAACCGAACAACAAATAAAGTATAGACACAAATACACAATGAATACTAAGAATAGCAAACACTTATGATCATAACCGAGGATAAAACATAAAGTATGATAACAATAAACACATAAAGGACAGGAATCACAAAACGAAACAGCTTGAATAAGAAAAGGAACAGAACAATGACACAAATTACAGCAATAAGGCAAAAAATCGCTAAAGATAAGGTCAATACATAAAAACGCACAATTTCGAAGTAAATAGAAACCCTAACACACAGGAGAACTTAAATTTGAGCAAATAACAACGAATCCTTGCACGTACCGACTGATGAACTTGACATGGTGAAACGACGATTCCAAAGACACAGAAAAAACCTCCCCGGAGAGCAAGGAGACAGATGAACGACAAAGCGAGCGAGAGAGAGAGAGGACGAACGGAGCAGGTGAGATGATCTAACGCAACGGGAAAGGGAGGAAACGAGTTTAAAAAATAAAAGGCCCAAAGCAAAACAGGCCCGCGTGTGGGGTTAATACTAATCCGCGCCCAATTATGTTAATTAAGGAGATTTTACACGTTAAGCTCATTTTACACAATAAGGAGTTTTTACATTTGAAGTAAACCCTATATATATATATATTTACGAAAAATAGAATCTTCTTATTTAATGGTTATTTGATACACGATTTTTATTTTCATCATAAATGGCGGTTAAATATTTATTTTTTAAAAAATAATAATTTTCAAAACACTATCAGATAAATAAATTATCTATTTATATATTGTTAAAATAAATTACGTACGTACTTATCTCATTATGGTAGCTTTTTATTAATTTCTATTTAATCTTTTATTAAAAATAGTTGATTTAGTTACAATTAATTAATACTAAAATTCAGATGTTTTGATTTTTTATATAGATTATCTACTTTCAATAATTATTTCACCTTAATTATTTATTGAATTAAATAATTGTGTCCTATGTATTTTTAAATTAATAAATCTAACTAAATTATTTATAATATTGTTTAGAATAATTTTTTTATAAGCTAAATACCTAATAATATGTGTAAAACTCTAATATATCTAATATAATACAAAAACACTTGCAAAATGGGACATGTGGTGGCCATACATTTAATATTAGAAATTTAAGATATATCCCCAATTGCTTCTCCAAATGTTTAAAAATCTCACTTTAAAAATAGATCATCTAACCAATCATAATTTAGTTTTAATCAATTACTTAATTTTAATCTATCTAATCTAATCCAATTAATTCCTAATTTCATTTTCTAATCACGCTCGTGTCCATCTTCAATTAAAAATAATATCCATATTTAATTAAAAATAATAATTGATGGAACTTATTGTAAATTTTAGGCTTCGATTTAAAATTTTATCACTAATCTTTTTTTTAAAAAAAACAATTTTTTATATATACAAAATTAAGGCCTAACCATCTAGAATGAATTATTTCATCTATCTAGCATAAACCAATTCTCATTAATGATTAATCAATGACATTTAATCAATCATCTATCTATCTAATTTCTAAAACTTTATACTCCAAATAAAAAAATTCTCGATTAAATCTTATTAACCAATTAAAAAAAACAAATCAAATAATTTATGTCAAGATAAAATTTGAACGTAAAAGGCAAGATTAAACTTAAAAAGAACACAAAATATATACATCTTTCACACTTTTCTAAATATATACATCTTTAACACTTTTCTAACTCACGGATAATCTACTTTCCAAGCTACAAACTCTAATTTTAGGTTTTTTATTTAGCTCTATTTACAACTAAGATGTCATTTTTAATTTATCTCTTTGGCCATGTTTCGTTCTTTTGCATGAGTAGATAATAAATCAAATTTCCCTTAAAATGATGAGTTTGTTTGGTTATTATAATCTTAAGTAGATGAGAATAAATTAATAAAAAAAACTAAAACTAAAAAATGATTTAATCAATAATTACTTATCAATTTATATCATAAAAATTGTTTTTAGTAAAAAGAATTCTTTTTTGGTCTGATAGAATCTTCTTATTTAACGATTATGATTTGAGACATTGTATACTTGATTTTTATTTTCAACGAAATGGTTGTTAAATATTTATTTAAAATGGTGTTTTTCGCACAATAATTGTCAAAGTTTTACTTGAATAAACTTGGTCTTTAGACCTCTTTTATAATCCCAAACATATTGACATTAAAATGATGTGACAAATACTTCGAAAATTATAGACATGCATGTTTTTTTTATAGCTTAAGTTAGAGTTGTTTAACAATTATAGGTAGAGTTAAACATTTAAAAGCGCTAAAAAATATTGAATGATTTATATTTCAATAGTCATTTTATTTTAGCTTTTTCTACGGTTCATTTTTTTCTATTAGATCAATAGTTAAAATGTATCTAGAATATCCAATAAAAACAAGATTAGCTCTACATAGTTATTTCCTTAAATTTGGGCCCACCTTTCAATTAAAAAATTTATCTCAATTTAAACTTTTATAATCAAACTAATTTATTAATTTAACTAAATAATCAAACTAATTTAAAAGTAAACAATTAATTCAAATGTGTATTAATTATCCAAATCTTTACCAATCTCTATTAATTATCCGAATATCCTATTTTATTAATTTAACTAAATATTTTTAATAAAAATCTTTATTCATTATTAAATCTTTGCTGATTGTTTTCTTATTTCAATTAGGATATTTAGTCTAAAAATAATTGGTACTTAAATCAAATATTTAAAGCTAATGCTAACAACTATGCTATACATTTTGTTTAACTTAAACACATAATATAGTTTACTTTAAACCTTAATTTTATACTACATCACATTTTTAAAATTTTTAACTCAACAATTTTTTGACGTGTTACAAAGTTCCATATCGATCTTCCACCGATTAGATATTTAACTAATTTCCAAAACACTCCCGAACAATATTTTTATTGTTATGGAGTGCTTTGAAAATTAGTTTAAATCAATAAATAAATTATTTATTTATTGTTAAAATAAATTATTTACTTATTGTTAAAATAAATTATTTGTTTATTGTTAAAATAAATTACGTACTTATCTCATTTTGATAACGTTTTATTAATCAAAATTTCAATTATCCACAATAAAATTCCAAACTCCTACTTTAATTATGTTTGTTGTAAATTGTGTATTTGAATTCAATTGATGGTTATGGACTTTGTTTTGATTCATCCGTGTATATATTTTCTTCTCATATATTATCATTTATATTATGAAATTGATTTCGTGTTTTTTATAATCCAAGATGGTGATGACGATGAATGATTAATTTCCATAACCACAATGATCTAAAAATAATTAACAATATGTGTAGTCTACAAGATTAGAGTACGTATGCTTCAAAAATGAAAATTGAATATTATTAGTATGATTAGAGTATGTATGTTTCCTTTAACCTAAAATAATTTAAAATTTAAAATTTCATATTTAAATGAAATACTAAATGGTTATTGTTGATTTTAGGCAAATAAAATACTCTTTTGAAATATAAAATTTGAATCCAAGTTCAAGATATTCATTATCAATAAGTTATGAGCTCGATTTAAATCCCCATTTTGTTTATTAGTTTTTCCTCCACTTCTTCTTCTTCTTTTTTTTCAAATGAATTGAAAGTTCAAGCTCGATATCCAAAAGATTTTCATTCATTTTTTTTATCTGTCATATGTTTTATGAGACTAAGCTAAATATCTATGCTTTGACCTAATATATAATAATAAAGCGTCTATATAGACATTGCAAGTCATATAACATGCTCAAATAAAACTAATAAAAATATAATATTTGATAGAGTTTTTAGCTTCTTGAAAAACATGTAAAAAAATAAAATGGCCTATATTTTGAGACGAAAATGATTTTTTTACTTATAATTTTATTAATATAATATAAATTATTTGGTTCTACCTTCCAACCCATTACCACAAGAAATGTGTGTTTAATGCTCAAAGTAATCAATCAGCTTACTAAAAAACTTATAAGGCTAAAAAAAAACTCATTACCATACGACAGTACGTGGTGACTCAAAGCTTTGTACTACTTCTGTCTCAAAATATCGGTCATTTTATTTTTAGATGGTGACTCATTCCCATACGACCTATATTTTGAGATGGATGAAGCATTTTTTTTTACTTTTAAGTTTATTACAAGAATATTTATTCTTCGACATTTTTATGTGCTCTCTATCCAAAAGTTCTTAAAACTCCATTCACCTAAAGTTTGTGTAATATGTAGTCGAACTACCAAATTATTTGATCTTACCTTCCAATCCATTAACAAAAAAAAAAATAGTAGAGGGCCACATTTTTATATCAGGCATCGGGCATTGCATTTCAAATATCAAACTCGATCCTGCTGGGAAGGTAAGACATTGACGTGTTGCCACGTATATTATATATTGATATAATATAAGCAGTATATATATATATATATATATATATATATATATATATATATATATATATATTTATCCAAATTATATTATTTTGTTATATCGTTTTCATATTATTATAATAGTATAATATATCTAATATATAATGTAAATACATTATGGTACGTAATATCTTCTATAAAATATAATATATTTTACAAATCCCGTGCGTTACGCACGGGTACTACGCTAGTTTATAATACTAAAGGAGAAGTCGCCTACGACATGTGGCGGCTTCTCCTTTAATGTAGCTTTTTTTTTATTTTTTAGATTAATTAAATTATTTTAATGGTTTTTTTAATTTTAATTGATTAATTTTAATTGTTTGTTATTTTAATTTTTAATTAGATAAGTTTAGATCCTAACCAAATCTTAGTGTAGATCCTACCTTATCTGAATAAATAAATAAACCGAATTTATTTATTTATTAGAGATCTTATCTAAATAAATTAATAACTGAATTAATTAATTAACTTATTAGAGAGATATTGTTCTACTACCTTTTTGGGGTTTTTCGGGTTTATTTTGGGTGTTTCTTTTGATGTATTATGTGTTTGTATTTCTTTCAGATCTTCGTGATCTCATCCTTCGGTATGCTCGCGGGTTGACTAACCACCACCCAAATTTTTTCCTTATTAAAAAAATAAAAATTTGCAGGATATATACTAGATGATGAATACTTGCTTGGTCACATTTTAGATGCTCATGGAGGCGCGCCTAACAGGTAGAGATTGGGAATGCTTGCTTGGTCACCTAATTAATTAATTAATTAACTGATTATTTATTATAAATCAAATTACTTATTTAAATAGGTAATTAATTAATTCATTCATGTTTCCCCAAAATCTTAACCGATTTATTTTCTTTTTAAATTTCTTTTTATTAATTTTATCAAAATTATTTTGAATTGGATATTATTGCAATTTTGAATAACAATTTAGATAAACTTAAATAACTAACAAAATCTAATTGGTTTTCTTTTTATTATTTATTATAAATCAAATTACTTATTTAAATACATAATTAATTCATTCATTTATGTTTCCCTAAATCTTAACTGGTTGATTTTCTTTTTAAATTTCTTTTTATTAATTTCATTCAAATTATTTTGAATTGGATATTATTGCAATTTTGAATTTGAATAACAATTTGTATAAACTTAAATAACTAACAAAATATATACTATAAGATATCTTCAATAAGATTCGTATACAAAAATATCTTTGTGTCTTCAATTCTATAAATTCTACCATCTCTCCACTCAATAATGTTATAGTTTTCGAGCTGAGTAATGTACAAGTTTCTATTCTCTAATTATAATTTACAAATTAAACTATTAATGTCTTTTTATGCCCTTTTAACTTAAGAGGGTTGGGTTTCATTTCTCTATTGGGATAAAATTTCCCTATATTTTTAAAATCTTAATTCTTTTTGCATTAAAATAAATGTGTTAAAGATGTTATAGGTAATCCAATTACCAGTTGTCTATTCTCTTGCACTCACATTTATCTAAAAATTAATATCTATATGGTTGTAGCTTGACGTTGTTGATGTGAATTTGCTCAATTCGATTCCAATTATTAAAGTTTAACTACTTAATAATACTTATAATATTTTTAATTAGCTCAATTCGATTCCAATTAATAAAGTTTCTTCTTATTATTTATAATTTTTTTTATAATTTTTTCATTATTCAATGTGTTAGAGAATGCTTGTTTATTTGTTACTTAGTAAAACTTATAATGTTTATGTCAACAATGATAAATGAAATTATATAAACATATATTTTTAAATAAAGATCTGTGCAATGCACGGGGTACTAAGCTAGTATATATAACAAGAAAAGTTGTGTGCAAGGCTCGTTAATGTTTATCCAATTTGCTTTTTTTTTAGCCCATTATTATAGCCTCAAGTCTTATTTTAAAATCCATTAGTTGAAAACAAAATAACAAAAACCTTTCACAATATTTTTCAAAATTAATTTCGATTGTTGTTGAAATTTTGAAGCCCAATCAGTTATTTTTTGTATATAAAAAAGTCGTCCAAAATATTTTAATTGTTTCAAGTAGCACAGTTGTTGTAAACTTAATCCTCAACCCAAGCTACGTGCTCAATGCCCGACATAAGAGGTTGCTCGACAAGAGGGAACTAATGTTTGATTTTCGACGTCGCTATATATTGAAGCCAGCGAACTAAGGTTAAACATGTCGGATTAAATTATACAAACTCCAGTTATTTCCATCGCATAGCTTCGGCGAAGCGTGGCCGGAAAATGATTAAATTCCTAACAATGGATTCGGGTTTGATTCTATCAGACCATAACCAAATCAGGGACGAATTTATCGACAGCTTCTCTAAAAGATTCAAATCGTCCTAGCTATAACCATGACATCTCATGTGAGGAGGATCTGCTTGTCATTGACCGTGAGATCTCTGATCGGCAGAACCAGATGCTCACTTCACCCATCACCAACGCAGATATTAAGACAACCCTCTTTTTTATTGGTGCTGATAAGGCTCCGGGGCCTGACGGTATGCCAACAGATTATCAAGGTGGTAAAAGCATTCTTTTCAAGTGGCAAGATGTTGCGATAAATTAATCATACGTTCATAACTCTTATCCAGAAAAACAATGACCTTCAAATAGTCAGTCACTTCAAGCCGACCAGCCTCTGCTCTACTGTCTACAAAATTATCTCCAAGATTTTGACAGCGAGACTTACTAAAGTTTTCGATAAACTCATTCACTCATTACAAAGTGCGTTTACTAAAGGTCGGTTGATCCAAGACAATATTTGAAATACCCCGACTGCATTTTTCTTTTACGACGTCAATTTGTAAGGAATTATGATGTCGGGGATAAAGTTTTATGAAGTTGTATCAAGTTTGGAATAAAGTGGGATCTAGGAAAGATCCGTTAGCAAACCAAGGGTTAAGTAAAGAGGCTATAAAAATTTATCGGATATTTAAGACATGCCTAAGAATAAGTCGGTAAAATATTCCCAAAGTGGTGGAGTGAAAGATTGTTGGAATAGATATTTAAGGAGGACAAAATATGTAAACTTAAAAACTTTAGGCTATTTCTCATAATTATCACATAAAGTGTGCCAAAGGAGAATTGGCTTCCACGTTGCCATTTTTTATATGTATAGAATTGGATTAGTAAGAAATGTTGGGACTCCAAGCACTTATTTTTTTTTTTTGGTAAAACAACGAGAGCCAGCGCCCCCACTCCAACAGGAGTTTTTATTGAAGAAAAAGCAGGTTAACCTGCAGTGTTCACACGGGCCGAAAGAACCCGATTCGCATCAAAGTACAACGGAGCCACCACCAAGTCCGAAGGGTGGTCCAAAGCAACAAAACCAAGAGGAAGAGACAGAGCAAAATGAGCAAGGGCATCCGCCACGGCGTTGCCAGCCCGGTAAATGTGACGGAACTGGACCAACCAGTTCCTACTAGAGAAGCTTTGGCAGCGCCCTACCAAGCTAGCACAGGGGTGCGTCGGCTTCACACCCTTATCGATCATCCTCACAGCAACTTCCGAATCTGACTCGCACACCACCTTCTTGTAACCCCTATTCCAAGCTTCTTCAAGACCATCGACAATGCCCCACAACTCCGCTGCGACAACCGAACACGAGCCAATGTTGTGGGCGAAACCAGCAAGCCACACTCCATCCTCGTTACGAATCACCCCACCAGCAGAAGCCAAACCCGACCCCTTGACCGCACCATCCGTGTTGAGGGTGACCCAACCCTCAATCGGCGCCTCCCATCCAACCAGCCTAGCCTCCTTGTCTTTCCCCACAGTCCATGGCCTTGTCTTCGTCCGTGCATTACTATACTCGATGGCCATGGATCTGCAGAGCTGGGGCGAGAGAGGCACTCCCCCATTGTTATTAAAGCCCACTTCATTCCTCTTGATCCAAAGCCTCCAGAGTGTGATTGCGAAGAGAGTGCTCCAATCCGTGCCTTCAGCATCCACCTCCTTCAGCAGGATGTTCCCCCTGAGCCAGGCGGCGAAAGGTAAGGTGTGAAACTCTAACCCCCGCCTGGCCTCTTCAACCTGCAACCACAAGTTTTTAGCAGCACCACAATTCCTGAAGAGGTGTTCAAGGGACTCGATGGCAACGTGACAAATAGGGCATAACTCGGAGTTACCTATATGGCGCCGGAAACGCTCTTGGTTAGTCAAGATCCCACCTTTAATGATCATCCAGATGAATTTATGCACCTTCTCGTTGATGTTCAGTTTCCAGATTTCTTTGAAGAAGACAACATCCGACGATTGCTCCTCGTCTCCTCCATTGATCGTCCGATAACCAGAATTGACAGAGTAATCCCCATCATTGCTCCTACTCCAGCCGAGAACATCGTCCCGATCCGAGACAGCCATAGCAGCAATTTTCAAGAGAGTAGCAGCGGGGAGTAAATCAGAGAAGCTCGCCCATTGCCAGCCGCTTCCAGTGTTCCAGAGGTTGGCAACCAGCGTTTCATCGGCATCAATCGGCGGAGTAGATAAAGCCAAAGACGCCAAGCTCTCATGCTCAACCCAAATATCCGACCAGAAATGAATATTATTTCCGTTCCCCATACACCAGGAGGAATGGGGCTTGATAACAACAGCAGCAGCTTTTCTAATACCTTTCCAAATATGAGAAGCACCGGGCGATCTGCCGAGTGCCGAGGAAGCATATTTGTTGGTAAGAATATCGCACCTGAGCCCTCCTTCACCTTGCAAGAGTCTCCAGGACAGCTTAGCAATGAGAGCCAGATTTAAATCCGACATACACTTGATCCCCAAGCCACCAAGGCGTCTAGGCTTTGTGATCTCAGACCAGGCAACCTTGTGGACGCGACGTCTCTCAGCCGACGATCCCCACAAGAAGCCTCTACAAATCTTCTCAATCTTCTTGCAGGAACCGTCGGGGATCAGCATGGTGGACATGGAGTAAATGGGCAGGGCAGAGAGGACGGCTCTCATAAGGGTAACTCTGCCGGCGAAACTGAGCACACTCGCCTTCCAACCCACCATCTTCGAAGCAAACTTGGCCAAAATCGGGGCGAAGGTTCTCTTAACCGAGATGGAACCCTTCAGTGGTTCTTCCAGATTAATTTCGACGCAGACCCGGGCAAAGTTACCTCTATTCGTATAGACAGTACGGTGGTCCACCTTGATCGGTTTACCCGGGCCTTTAGCCATCTTCATAAGCACATTCTCTTGGTATAGTATCAAAGGCAGATCGATGATCCTAATCCACGCAGGGGCGGATTTGATGATCTCCGATGGCTTGAAGTCAGGGGACCAAGCCCTAATAATTAAGCACTTTCCGAACACCGACCAAGGACCCTCCTTGAGGATTTTCAAGCATTCCTCTTTAGTCTCCAATCTGACCAGAAAGTTACCCAAAGGAAGATCAATCACTTGCAGCTTACCACTCTCTCTCCATATTTCTCTCAATTTTCTCTCCATGATGTACAGGGGTATCTTAGGACCCAGAATCCTGACCACTAAAGAATTTTCCCAGACTCCCGCCAAGGCATTCATCACCATCGGATCAATGGTAATCGTCGGATCACCATTAGGGCCCTGGGGGAAGGAAACCGATATCTTATCTCTAATGAGGTTTCCACACAGTAGTGTTTTCCTTTGGCTCACTCCCCCCATGATAACCTTATCCCTCCACGAGATCCCCCCTGAACCCTGAGCTTGAGTGGTCACACCTCCCGGAGGATGAGAAAGAGCATCATCTCCCAAGACGTTTTTCCCTGGGTCCGGATCCCCCGGGCGGGGAGGCACCGGCGAGGAATCGCTAACCATCTCAACATCAGGGTTCTTTTCTGTCGCCGGTGGACCGTTGGAAGATTTTTCGCTTTCGCTCTCCATGACTGTTGGTTACGTGAGAGCCTTTATCTTTACAAGTAATGTTTTAGCCTATCACCGAATCCGATTCATATCCGATATGTTACCGACATTGTAAGATATCTCCCGTTTATTTTAAAGTCATGGATATTTTATATCGTTATAATACCCATATATAATTTGAGGTATCTCCTTGTTAGCCGATGCTCGTTGTTATTAAGAAATTTGGGTATTTCTTAAGACGATATAACATTGGATAAAACGGGTATTTCTTTTGAGTTGAGATAATGCCTAATTATTTTGGATTATATGGCATTCTTAAGTCGTTATCGTGCCCAATTAAATTTAGGAAAGGAAATCATAAATTAAGTTTGCAAGTCCTAAGCCTGAGCATTTTTTTTTGGACAAGTGATTATTAGAAAATAAATGATATAAGTTTTATCGGATTAGTTAAGGATTATTTTAAAGGGAGACTCTGTCGAAGTTTGAGGATAAAAATATTGAACGTAAGCTAATTAAATTACGGTTTGTCTGCTATGTACAAAGTGGCTGGATACACCTGGATGTATAGTTTGTGACATCAGTCGAGATCCTACGTCTTCGGAAGGAATTAAATCTCGGGGCAATTTGCAAAATAGCCACGAAATATGACCTAATTTGCGAAATGTTCGCGTTTTGGGACAATTTTGTGAAATGTCCACCATAAATATTGTCTGCCTTTGTTCTACTCTCTCTCTCCTACGCACAGTGGCGGCCTCAGGATCCTCCGAAAGGTGGGGCGAAATTTCTAGTGTGTACTGCGATATTGGCCTTGAATAAACTCCTTTACCTAAGCTACGACTTTCAACTTAGCAGTGGATTGTATAAAAGTAGACTTACATTTGCTTGGTTGCTATAGTAGTGGTTTCTCATCATTCATTGGAAATTAAGGCATTTGTCATATTTAGGAGTGTAAACTCATCAACTTTATAATATCTTTTGGTTCCCAAACACATGATAGAAATTGTGATTTGAATATATATGTAGGGTACGAAAATACAAATATTGCATAAAGCTTCACACATTCAATTCACAAACCCCAAATTCAATTCATAAATTTCATTCTCAAAATCACTTACACAATAATTAAAACACAAAATTTATTCTCAAAATCACAAATTCTAATGAAAATTTCACAAATTTATTTTCATAATCAAATCCTAATTTCACCAATTTTATGGGGTTTAATTAGTTTATAGCTAGATAATTTGTATATAATAGGGAGCTCAGGAAGTGAGAATATAATTAAATAAGGGGGTAGGAAGATAGAGAGTGGGTGCAAGTTGAAAAAAGAATAAAAAAATTTTTTTGAGGGAGGCGGATTTAAAAAACAAAAACAAAAGGAGGCTAATTTCACCAATTTTATGGGGTTTAATTAGTTATAGCTAGATAATTTGTATATAATAGGGAAGTCGGAAAGTGGGAATATAATTAAATAAGGGGGTAGAAAGTAGAAACATAGAAAGTGAGGTGTAAGTTGAACAAAGAATAAAAAATATTTTTTGGAGAGGTGAAATTTTTTAAAAAACACTGCTTGTGGGAATTGAACCCATTGAACCCATAACCTTAATTCTCATTTTACTTTCCTTCCTTCCGACCAACCAACTAAGCAAAGTGGACTTAGTGATTCTATATTAATCCTAGTTTTACTTATTACAACACTGCCATATATATAAATAATTTTTTATTTTTTTTTCCAAACCCCGGGGTGTGTGAGTCGAAAGGTGGGGCGGCCGCATACGCCCGCCCCACCCTGGGGCCGCCCCTGCCTACGCACGCTCTTCTCCCTCCTACGCGCTCCCTCTCTCCCCTCACCTGCTTGCCGATCGATCAACTCTCCTCGTTGCTCTGCCATATATCGAAGGCGATGGAGGTCTCGATCTCTCTGGCGCCGGATTGGAGGTCTCGATCTCGATCTATGGCGGCGAATACCAGATCTCGGTCTACGGAGGTCTCAATCTCGATCTATGGCACTGGAGTGAAGGTCTCGATCTATAGCGCTGGAGTGAAGGTCTCAATCTATGGCGTCGGATTGGAGGTCTCGATCTCGATCTATGGTGGCGAGATCTCGATCTCGATCGATCTATAGAGGAGAAATCGTGCGAGATCGAGGGAGCGTTGTGCCGGATCCGCTGTCTGGTGGCGAAATCGAGGGAGTGAGGGAGCGAGAGAGGGAGGGAGCGGCTGAGCGAGCGAGCGCCGGAGCCGCTGTTTGGTGGCGAGATCGAGGGAGCGAGCGGCTGAGCGAGGGAGCGGCCGAGGCCGGAGTCGTTGTCTGGTTGCGAGATCGAGGGATCGAGCGAGTGAGTAAGGGAGCGAGCGGCGGAGGCCGCCGGATTTGATTCCAGATCGGGAGCGAGCGAGCGGCGGAGGCCGCCGGATCTGATTCCAGATCGGGAGCGAGGGAGCGGCGGAGGACGCCGGATCTCATTCGGGGACGGAGGTTGAGGATGAAGTTTTTGTTTAATTACAAAACTGACCCCGTTAATATGGGAATTACAAAAAAAAATCTATATTTTATTACAAAAATCACTCTATAAATATGGGAAATTTAAAATAATATCTATATTTTATTAAGTGATCCATAATCTATATTTTTATTTTTATTTTTACACAACAAAATGTTATATTTGCACAAGCACAACATACAGTTATATTTGCACGACAAAATGTAAAATAAAATTTAAAAAAATGTTATACTTGCACAACATATGATTATATTTGCACAAGCACAACATACGGTTATAACATACTCTTATATTTGTACGACAAAATGTTAAATAAATAAATAAAATATATTATGGATCGCTTACAGTTTATTGAGAAAGTATGAAATTATATTGAGATAAAATAAGATCATGTTGAGAATAAATTCACAAGTCTCGATTGTCGTGTGCAACTCTTAAAACAGAGTCGTGCAACTCTTAAAACAGAGTCATGCAACTCTTACAACAGAGTCGTGCAACTCTTACAACAGAGTCGTGCAACTCTTACAACAGAGTCGTGCAACTCTTACAACAGAGTCGTGCAACTCTTACAACAGAGTCGTGCAACTCTTAAATCAGAGTCGTGCACTCTCTTACAACAGAGTCGTGCAACTCCTAAACATAGTCGTGCAACTCTTACAAGAGAGTCGTGAAACTCTTAAACACAAGAGCCGTGCAACTCTTACAACAGAGTCGTGCAACTCTTAAATCAGAGTCGTGCAACTCTTAAAAGTGAATATGGAGAAAGTGAATATGGAGAAAGGATCTGTAATTCCCGATTCCGATGATTTTGTGTTCAACCGCACTTTACAGTTGCACAACTATAATTATTCATCTTGTCATCTTTAATACCATTAACGACGTCATAATTTTACAATTGCACAACTGTAGTTTAGAGTTGCACAACTCTGTCAGCACTAAAATTACGAGCACCACTGACACAACCCTTAATTTCTGAAAAGATGCTGACACAACCCTTAATTAAAGTTGCACGACTGCACGTTAAAGTTGCACGACTGAACCTCAAACATAATCAAGTTCAACAACATAAGCAACTCTGTCAAGTAAAGTTGCAATGAGCAACGTTGTTACAAATTTGCAATGAGATATTGAGATTAAGTAAGCATAATTTCAATAGGAGAGTTCAAGAGAAGGATACAACATTCAAAATAACGCTGTCAGCACAATTCTGTCATCGGTATTATATAAAAGTACTACTAGGAAAGATTATATCTTAGACATTTATGTTCCATATTCAACATTAATTCAATATTATAGAATAATATTTTAGGTTTTATCATGTAATAAGACAACTTTGTGTATTATTTTTTAGATGTCAGCACAATTCTGTCATCGGTACTCATCAAATTTTAGATTTTATCATTATTGTTTACTTAAAAAAAATACCATGTTGAGAAACAACATGGTATTGCTTGTCAACATGGTATTTCTCAACATGTTGAGCAAATTTTCACCACTAATTGTAACTAATATCAGTGTCAGCACTAATTGTAACTAATATTAGTGTCAGCACTAATTGTAACTAATATCAGTGTCAGCACTATTTTCACTACTAGTTATGCAAAAATAAAGTATTGATGAGCAAACATAAGAGCATGTTATGCAATAATTTATTCAGAAAATATGAAATTATATTGAGAGAAAATAAGATCATGTTGAGAACAAATTCACAAGTCTCGATTGTTGTGCAAAAATAACCGATAGTTGAGCAAAAATAAGATGATGTTGAGCAAAATTTCACCAATCCCCCATGTTGTGCAATTATTGTCTATTGATGAGCAAAAATAAGATCATGTTGTGCAATAATTTATTAAAAAAGTATAAAATTATATTTACAAAAAGTAAGATCATGTTGAGACACAATTTCACAAGTCTCGAATGTTGTACAAAAATAAAGTATCGATGAGCAAAAATAAGAGCATTTTGTGCAATAATTTATTGAGAAAGTATCAAATTATATTGAGAGAAAATAAAATCATGTTGAGAACAAATTCACAAGTCTCGATTATTGTGCAAAAATAACCTATTATTGAGCACAAATAAGATGATGGTGTGCAATAATTTATTGAGAAAGTATCAAATTATATTGAGAAAAAATAAAATCATGTTGAGAACAATTTCACAAGTCTCGATTGTTGTGCAAAAATAATCTATTGTTGAACAAAAATAAGATGATGCATGTTGTGCAATTTTACTCTATTGATGAGCAAAAATAAGACCGTGTTGTGCAATAATCTATTAAAAAGTATAAAATTATATTTACAATAAATAAGATTATGTGGAGACACAATTTCACAATTCTCGATTGTTGTGCAAAAATAAAGAATTGTTGAGCAAAAATAAGAGCATGTTGTGCAATAATCTATTGAGAAAGTATGAAAACATATTGAGAGAAAATAAAATCATGTTGAGAACAATTTTACAAGTCTCGATTGTTTTGCAAATTACTAAAAATGTAAACTTGCAAAAATCCGTTGTGCAAATTTAAGTTTATGTTGTGCAATTATAATATGAGAAAATTTGCGTCTACGCATAAAAACGATGTCAACACTAAAAAATACCTATAAAAACGATGTCAGCACTAAAAATACGCATAAAACCCTAAGTTAAGTTGTGCAAATATGACCTAAGTCTAGTTTGTTTTTGTTTTTTTACATTTTGTCGTGCAAATATAAGAGTACGTTGTGCAAATATAAACGTAAGTTGTGCAAATATGACCAAAGTCTAGTTTTTTTTTTAATTTTAACATTTTGTCGTGCAAATATAAGAGTACGTTGTACAAAATATAACCGTAAGTTGTGCAAATATGACCCAACTCTAGTTTTTTTTATTTTTTATTTTACATTTTGTCGTGCAAATATAAGGGTACGATGTGCAAATATAATCATATGTTGTGCAAATATAACATTTTGTTGTGCAAAAATAAAAATAAAAATATAGATTATGGATCACATAATAAAATATAGATAGTTTTTTTTATTTCTCATATTTCTAGGGTGATTTTTGTAATTTCATAAAAAGTCATTCTTCCCCGCGTCAACTTCTTTCTTCTGTGTGAAATCCTTGGAGCCACCATTGGAGGAGAGAAAGCACAGATCTGACCTCGCTCCCTCGCCGCTTCCTCGCTCGGTCGCTCCCTCGCTTTGCCGAACTCGATTGTAAATGCCGGAGATCGACCAAAATCAGTTAGGGGTGTTCATAACCGGGTACCCGACACGACACGGTTAATCGTGTCGGGTACCCGGTAAGAAATTACCCCACATAGCCGATCCGGACACGAACCGGTAAGAGAATAACCGTGTCGGGTACCCGACGCGGTTAACCCGGTTCGTGTCGGATATCCGAGTCGGATACCCGGTAGAAAATAAATATCAATTTTCTTTTTTATTTTATTTCAGAAAAATAAATAGTGAAGTGGGTGGTGGGGAGAATCGAACCTTCAACCACCCTACAATTCCATTAGTACCTTCATTGAAGACAACCAACTGGACAACATGCTTTTCTTGTCATAGTTGGACATTAAATTTAGTATATTTCATCCTTGCCAGTTGCAATTAATGAAGAAAAGTAAAATGGGAGACATATTTAAAATTGGAGAATCGAACCCCAGACCACTGCCTTCCGTGTCTGCGCTAATACCACTATGGCAATCCGGGCTTTATGAACTCCTTCAAGAATATATTGTACTAATCCTACAAAAATTATATATTTAAATTTAAAAAAAAAATAAACGGTTCGTGTCGGGTATCCGACAACGGGATTTGCCCGATCCGAACACGAACCATTTATTTTCGTGTTTTACAGGTTCGTGTCATTTTCGTGTCGTGTCATTTTCGGTTCGTGTTTTTTCGTGTCGTATCGCCGTGTTTTCGTGTCGGGTCAGTCGTGTCGGATTTTTCTGCACACCCCTAAAATCAGTCGATTGGCCTGAAGCTGAACTCGAGGATTCAATCGGAGAAGCGCGAAGCCAAAGCCGAACTCGATTTGCTGAAAGTCGTAGACGAGATCCAGATCAATGATTGCCGATTCCAAATTAGTCAATTTGCCGAAAGCCAAACTCGATTCGAGATTGAGATCAAGAGAGACGAGATCGGTGAAATTGGGGGCCGAATTTTAGGGATCTGAACGCCGATTGCGATCGGTGGTGCAGGCTCGTCTGGATCTGATTCCTCGGTGGTGCAGGCTCGCAGTCTAGATCTGAACGCCAATTTCGGGGGAGATGAATGGCGTAGGGCGCGTCTGGGTCTGAAAGAATTGGTGATGTTCTTCTGGAAGAATCCGAAAGCAAGAATGAAAGCGATCTGGAGGATGCGAGATCCGTCGGCCGGACGATTCGCCTCCGGATCCGGCGACGAGCGACGAGGACGAGAGAGCGAGAGGGAGCTGCCGGAGAGATCGAGAGAGTCGAGAGATTGAGAACGCTCGATGGATCTATTTTTTTGATGTATAATTGGGGAATTAGTATATATATAGTGGACAATTCACCAATTTGTCCAAAAAGGTGGACAATTCACTAATTTGTCCAAAAAAGTGCATGTTTTGCAAATTTATTCTTAAATCTCTTGGTTGATCATAATCTTTTACATCCGTAGACTTTGGGTCTATAACCAAGGCAAGTGACTTTGCCCCATTTACTTCCTAAAAGACCCAATGCCTTTCTTTTAATCCGTGTTAGTTGCTAATTAACAAGTATATCTGTCATATCTATTTAAAATAAATTGCAAAGTCTATTTATTCTTGCGATCTCTGTTCGTTCTTTCTCTATTCAAGTCATTTATATACTTTCCAGGTGTGGACTTTGGTTGATTTTCAGACCAGATCCTTATTTATTGTGTAAGTTGAACATATGTATAAATTAGTGTCTAGCTTGACGGCTAACGAGATAAATTTATATAGTGGGAAATTACACGGGTTCATCTAATGAATCCTTATAAAGTGACACGTGTGTGTTACTAATCTATTAACAAAAGGAGTGTTAAGCGTGTGCGTGTGTGCGTGAATGTGCGTGATCATAATAGGTCAAGACTCGTTACGTCTTGCTCTATAAGTTTTTCATGAAAAGTTCATTTTGAATATTATCAAAATGATACATTTTACCCAGATGAGTGGTAAATAGGCATGTGTTGGTATGACGTTGCTACTGTTACGTCAAGTACAACGTGGTTCAATAACGATATAAGCGAGTGATAAATAAATAAGCGTTAATGCCTTGTAGTGAGAATTAAGTAATCATTGTTTGATATCATTCGAAGAATGGTATGTGTTAAGTGAATATTTTATCCTTATGAAATATTTTATACAAGTGATATGTGTGTGTGTGTATGGGTGGGTGTATGTGTGTGTGTATGTGTGAGTGACGGTGATCATTATTCTTTTCAGATATCATTTTCCATTTCTTTTTGAAATATGATTCTTCAGAAATTTCGTTTCTCAGATATCTAATGTTATTGGACTATCCTATCCCTATTCATTTTAAGTGTACAGAGATCCACAAAAATTCCTTTCCTTGTAATTTGCTAGTTCTTCATCGAACTAACCAACCGTGTTGTGAAATGGTTGGCTGGTGTGCCTCGTCTGCATACGATGTACATCAATCAAATTTTGCAGGTTAGGTAAGGAGGCCTTGAAGAGTTGACATTGTACAAGTAAAGATTTTAAACGTTTTGTTATATAATAAAAGTCTTTCAAATTTCTATACCTTATGTATGAGATTTCACTTTATCATTATGGCAAATATATGTAAAAGGATTACACCATGTTTAATGATAAAAATCGTACTTCAAGTCTTTCGCTATAATATATTATTGTATAATTACATCTTTCTATAAAAGAATTTTCTGGTGTAATTCAGTTTCTTTTGTTGAATATGTTGAACGCAGATATATGGAAAGTTTTGAAGCAATAACAGTTACTGTCTTCCGCTGTCATTGTTTTAAATTATTTATAATATTATTCACCTTGTTTATGGGAGCATGGCTGCATGTCCCTATAAGCCTAAGGTAATTATGAAGACATTTAGTCTGAATAATTACTGGCGCTGCAACATCCCTTTTGGATTATAAAAGGGGGTGTTACTGTGTTACAATATCCTAATTGCTCATGAGATTTTCCACTCATTTCGATTAACTAAAACAAAGACCGATTATATGATTATTAAGCTAGATATGGAAAAGGCCTATGATCGTATTGAATGACCCTTTCTTTTCTCTATACTCACAAAATTCGGTTTCGACCCAAAATTTATTTAATGGGTTAAGGAATGTGTTCAGACGGTTTCTTATTTCATTCTCATTAATGACGAACCATCTACATTTTACGTCCCGTCAAGGGGACTCGGATAGGGAGACCCTCTGTCACCATTCCTTTTTATCCTTACTACCGAGGTCCTAGCTAGAACTTTACAACGACAATCAAACATATCACGAGACTTAGGTTTCACGTTGGTTTGGGGGGGGGGGGGGGGGTAAGATTCCCTTCCTTGCTTTCGCCGACGATATCATGCTATTTGGTAAAGCAAACCAATCAACTTGCTTTGAGTTCTCCAACATAATCCAACATTTTTGTCGGATTTCTGGTCAAAAGGTTAATCTACATAAGTCCACCTTTCAAGTTTCACCTAACACTTTAGCCACAACCATCCAAAAGTTACAAATGCTCTGGGTATCCCCCGGTCAAATAGCCTAGAAAAATATCTAGGTTGCCCCATTATCAATGGTCGTGTTAACAGAGACACTTTTGCGGATATCATCCTCAAAACAAAGCAGCAACTGTCCAAGTGGAAAGTTTTCTCTCTCTCGGAAGAAGGCAGAAAAGTCCTAATTAAAGCGAACCTCTCAGCACAGTCGTTGTTCCTCATGCAAGCTTTCCTATTGCCTTCGTCGATGCTTCACGAGCTTGACCAGATCTATAGACAATTTTTTCGGAACAAAGATGCAAAGAGTATGCCTCTAATTAGCTGGGACAAGATTTGCTCAGATACCATTGCCGAGGGTTTGGGCATTTACAAGGCTGAAACGATGAATATAGCATTACAAATGAAATTATTGTGGAAATTAATCGCAGAACTAGATAACATCTGGGTTAAAGTAATAACAGGCAAATATCTGAAAGGTGTCCCACTACTTCGTTACCAACACAAGGGCAATATCTTTTCACATTGGGCTAAACTAAACTCTATCATGAATCTGTTCAAATCTGGCCTTCGCTGGTCAATCGGTGACGACAAGACCGTTTGGTTATGGACAAACATTTGGGCCACTAAAAAACCGTTGATTAACATGTCTCTACAACCCCTTCCGGATGGGTTTTCGGGTTGGTCGGTCGCTAGATTTATTAATGAAGATAATACTTGGAACGTTACCAAACTTGAGATGGACTTACGAGGCCTGCTCTCCATGGATATCATATCCAAAATTACAACGACTCACCTGCCTCAGAATATTTTCTCTGACAGACTATTTTGGGGAGCTATCAGAGATATATGGCTGGTTCTCCACGTCCTCGCCAACAAAGATCATCCCAAATCATTGGGGTGATCAGCTATTCGGCTGCAACTGGATCTGGAAACTAGACATCCCATACAAGATAAGGCATTTCCTTTGGAAGATTGCCAGAGAAGGTCTCCCGACTACTGACAGACTTTAACGGTCTCATGTCTCGGTACCTTCTGGGTGCATTTTATGTGGATGCACTATTGAATCTACAAGCCATATTCTAGTACATTGCCCTACAACGACCGCTCTAACAAAAACTCTCCATACAAGGCATCCCACAAAGGATGGTATCGGTACGGACTTGAAGCCAAACCACCTCCTAAACAACATTTACACCAAATTGGGCATTAAATCATTCACAAATCTAGCGTTTGCGTTGTGGGGTATTTGGTATTTTCGCAACCAAGTAGTGTTTCGGCACATAAACAACTCCTCTATTCAGGCTATAGCCATGTTCTGTAATTCAACTTACCAAACATAGAATGCCAGAGTTGATGACGCTGGGACAACGGGTATTAATCAACCTAGGAAGAAAATCAATGGAACCTCTGCAGGATCTAAATCAAATACCTCCTCTGCATCCAATTCTGAGGATTGGAAGAGACCTCCTAATGGATATTACAAACTAAACTTTGATGGCTCCTTCTGCCATTCGGGGGCCGGAACCTTGAGCTTCGTGATTCGGGATCATATGGGCAACATTCTGTCCTTAGGAGGGGGTCCCTGTAATTATAGCTCCGCTGTTTTCACTGAGGCTATGGGCCTTCGGAAGTTCGGATGGGTGTCTTTAGGGCAAAATCGTTGGGAATAAATAACCTTCTGATCGAAGGAGATTGCTTGGTCGTCATAAAGGCTCTATTGGGGGATTGGACTTGGCCCTGGAATATCGAGTTGTTGATGGCTGATACGAAGGTTGATTTATATTATTTCTCTCATGTTGCTATTTGTCATATTTTGAGGGATTCAAATGTTGTGGTTGGCAGAATTGCACGTTTGACCTACACTGTCCCTGCTGATGATCCAGAACGTCGTCTTCTCATCCACTCGGACGCGCTAGGAAAAAGTCGGGTCGTCAGCGTTTTTCCTAATCCTTATCTGCTTCCAAACAAAAAAGTAACACAGTTGTATTGGTAGGCACGCCGCACATCCCTTGTAAGTAAAGCCTTCCACCCCTGTTCGAATCTCAATAATGCTCCAAAACTTTTTCCCTCCTATCTCTAACTCTAAAATTTTCCAAAAATATATTTTTTAAAAGAAAAAACATATGAATTTGCATCATTTTATACAAAAAATCAATCAACCTTTTTCCAGGACATTTAACACTAAATTTCTCACAAAAAAAAAATTAAGGAAAAAATATATGAATTTACAATAATTTTTATGCAAAAAATAAAAAAGTTAGCATCTTATTCATAAGTTTCATAACACATTTTATTTAACACATTTCTATAAAATTAATTCACAAAAAATATAAATCATTGGGGCATGACACGGGGAGAGGTGAGCTCACCCCTTCTTGTTGAAGCTCGGGTTTTTGCGTGATGTTGCGTTCAAGGCCAGAAGAATGAGATTGATGCATGTGTAGGTCGAAGGGGATTGTCAAATATAAGACATCCAGTGAGATATTGAGTTGGTTGTCTACATTATCATAGAGCATTTTTAATACTTCGAAGAGGTTCGACTTGACGGCCAACATCACTGAAGATCAAATTGCCTTCGTGAGCCACTTTCTTTTGAGTAAGGACATAGTGATGCATCCTGAGTTGAATGTCATCAATCTCAAAGGTGGAAAATAACTTACCTTCAAGTTAATAAGCTATTGCCTTTGATTAGGTTCCATTTTGAACACAAACCCCAGGGTCGGCCATAAAGGTAGGCCCAGGGGCGGTTGCCTAGGGCCCCCTACTGAGCAGGGCCCTGGGAAAAAAATTACGTTATATATATAATTAGGGTATTATGTATTATTATATTTATATGTAATAAAAATTTACTAAAATTTATATGTAAAAAAAACTCATTTGTGATATTACTTATTAATTTACTCTGTTTTTTGAATCAACGAACAAGAGTGTAAAAAAGTCTTCGTTTTTAAATTTTTGTTATAAATGCAAAAACGGGTGGTTTTTAAGTAACAATACTTTAATAAATTTATTTAAGTGATTATAGTTTTTTTTGGATAAATTTGCAAAATAAAGATATGTTTTTAAGTGTTTAATAATCATATTGTTTTTTTTTTTTTTTGATTAGGTAAAAATTCGAAGGTCAGACAGGCCTGACTCATCGAGAGGCCGACCGGAGTCGGCAGACGGTGAACCGTCTAACATAGCAACCTACAAACAGAAAAACAAATAACATGCGTAATGACCCAAACAGGAATAAACCCTACAACAAACATCCCAAGAAGACCAAACACCCGAGAAGCTGAGGAAGCCACCGAAGAATGCAGCCAAGCACCACCGAACAGTAGCACCGCGGGCCAGTAGTACAGCAGGACACTATCGCATGTGGGTAGTGCAGACGAGCTCCAAGGATGAACTCTATCCCGAATACGGAGTCGCCGTGAGCGCACCACCTCGACCCCAGCCAGACCCGACTACAGACTCCACGCCCCCCCCCCAACCAAGCAGAAGATCTTCTAGAAACATCGGAAGCAGAGCCGCAAACTGTTCGAACAAAACGCCAATAATTTTTCACCTGCAAAAAATCGACAAGCTCTTTCGAGATTTTCTCAAACCCTTTCGGGTGGTTATACTCAAAATCCTTTCGGGACAATATCAAGAACCCGAATCGAGTTCTTGATAAAACCCAAAAGGATTTAAACTAGGCAAAACCTCACTCCTTTTCGGGTAGTTTGATCTAGCCCTTTCGAGATTTGGTCAAATTCTACTTTTTTATAAAATTAAAAAAGCAGAGTTTTTTTTTTTTTTTATTTTTTTTAATTTTTTAATTTTTTATGTCCTTGGTATGCAAGGCAAAAATCTAACCTTGCACACCAAGCTCTCTGCAAAACAACAGTACACTAGCACACGGGCTGCCTCGGGCCCAAGCAAAATACTTGGGCCCAAAGCACAATCTTGGCGGGCCAAAAGCAACACTAGAGGGTCACCCCGGGCCCAAGGAAGACCAAAGGCCCAAAAATGGCCGGAAAGAAGCATCGACGGAACATCACCAGCAACCAACGGCCAGAGAAGCCACCAGCGCCGACGACGAACTGAGTGCGCAAAGACGGAAGAAGACAGGAGACGCCCACCGCCACCTGCGAACACCGAAGGCGGACGAGAAGGAGGCGAAGGAAAGCGTCTGAATCCAAGCCAGGCGAAAGAAACCTAAATCGACCGACCGCAAGCGAGATCTGAGAACTAGAGCTCGGGAATATCCAGAAACAAGTTCGAACATGGCTTTCTGGCAGAAGATTTGGGAAAATAGGGTTTGGAAAATGAAAAGCCCCAAATCAATTGATAGACATAGGGTGTGACAAAGAGAGTGGACGAAGAGGGCGACGACAGCGCCAGCACCTCGAACAGCCGCCTCGAAAGTTAGGCAAACATCGGCCGGCCGGAAACGATCCCAGTCCAGCAAGGACGAGGACCATAACACCCCACAACGAGCGATCGGGAAACAGATCGGCGAGAACGCGCAGCCGGGCACCCGAAATAGAGCACCGACAGGCCTCCGGACTCGGAAAGGAAGTGCTCCGACAGTCCGATCGGCAGAAGGGAGACTAACCACGCCACACCGCAGCGAGGTCAGAGAACCAACAACACGATCGAACCCAAACCACCAAACTAGACACGAGGAAGAAGGATTGATACAATAACCACTCAAAATCCCAATTACCATGGGAATCTCACCGAGGAGGGTAGACAGAGAAGAAACCCCCAACCAATTGGAGCAAAATTTCACAATCAAGTTGTGGATCAAAGGGCGAAAGCCCTGGTTTCACAAAGAGGCATAAGAGCCTTGTTTCACAATTGGGATTTCCACAAAGAGGCATAGCCGCTTTGGTGTTGATTCCCCAGGACGAAATGTTCTCACTTGTAATAATCATATTGTTTTACATTCATGACAAAAAATAGAATATTAAAAAAATATTTTTCACCTTTATTTCTCACTAGAAAATTAACGTATTTTTAATTGGACATGCAAGGAAATATAATAAAATTTAGTAAATACGTGTATTCGCAAATCTAAAAATCGTAGTCTTTTGTTGTTTTATACGTCCCGAGAGATTGTCGCATTAGTCATACTCATGTAATACTTTAAAGTCCATAAATTTCCCTTTTAGTGATAAAAATAAAATCCGAATTTAATAATTGTTAAATAAATTAAAATTTTACATTGTTTAATAATTTTTTTAAAAAAATTATGATTATATTTATTAATCAAAAGACTCGTATTTTCCATCGCCTCGGACCTAAAAATCTCAGAGCCGGACGTGACCAACCCCCCACCAGATGAAGGCATCTGGTGTGATTATTTTAGATTCTCCCCCAAATAAAAAGAGAACTGAGTGCATTTTAACAAGACCCACAAAGAAAGAAACCAAAATGCACCAAAACCACCCAAAGAAGACCCACCAGAAAAAGCACCAAACTCCATTCTTTTCTTTTACCAAGAACAAACACTTTGTACGTGTTGACCGCATCCTTCCATTTACCAACAAAGACTTGTATTGTACTGATTTCAGCGCATCAATTGAATACAAATATGCGCTTCAATTTTAGTCCCCATCGATCCATCATCTCCAACACCAAATTAACGCAACCCAATAAATCAACCTCGATCCCCCGCAACACAAATAACTCAATTGATCATCAAATGGAAGACAATCCCCAGCGGAACCAGAAGCGGATGCTGATGACTCGGCTGATGAGCAACCGAACAGCTTGGGCGATCCTCGTCCTGCTGGTCTACGCCCTCATCCTTTCCTCCTCCTGGAACCTCCTCCGATCCATCCTGAGATGGTACGGGTCGACGCTCGCCACGCCCTCGCCGGCGAGCGGCGTGTGGCCTGCGGTGTACGCTTCCGCCATGCTAGGGGCGGTGTTCGGGATGGTGTCAATTGCGGCCGCGGCGGCTCTGGCCGTGCCGGCGATGCTGGTGATGTGGATCACGGTGCTTGTGCTGCTGGCGTGCTGCGGACGGCAGAGGCGGGATCTCGTTGTGGAGGGCAAGAAATTGACGTCTGAGATCTGTCGATCAGTTTTCAGGACGTTGATCATCAAGGAAGGGAATTTGTTGGCCGCTGCTTTCGCCGTGGTTGGATACTTGTTGCTTGTGATGAGGGGAACCGGAAATGTAGGAGGAGGATTCACACTTGCTGTGGATTGATTGAAGCTTGCCGGAGAAACTGGAGAATGATGATACCGATGGCGGAGGATTGGGAAAGCCGGTGAAATTTGGATTGGGCTGTTTAGCAAGGTTGGGCTGGGCTGGGCTGGGCTTTTTTGGGTTTGGGCCAGTAGTTCTTAACCTAGATTGGATTTCAACCCTACCATTTTTTAAATTTTCTTGTTAGAGACATTTCAAGAAACATGCCATTAACTAGCAATTTGTAACAGCTTAGGTAGCTTGTCTGGAATGATACGACATTTGCTATACTAGGTTTATGAATGTTTTGATTTGAACCAATTTATTAGAAAATGTATAATATATTAAGAAATAAATAGTATGCTAATTTAATGTTTTAAACACTACCAATAGATTAAAGTAAAAAAAAAAATCTATTTTAATTTTATTGGTTAAAAATCCTATAATTATGCACCTTATAAAAAAAAAAATTCTCTTTTAATAGTTAGATATAGAATAGATAGAATATAAATAGATAACAATTTTAACAAAACATTACTATTAAGTTCTAAAACAAATTAATTTTTTTTAAAAATATTTTTTCAAAAAGAAATCGTGATTCAAAATTTTTTCATTTATTATGACATTTTTAATGGATTTTTTATAGATAACTAATATAATTTTAATATATAATATGTTTAGGTATTTTTCTGCACGGGACATACACCATAATTAATTATTATAAACGGGTCTAAAATAATGGGATTTTGAGCATAAAATGAACAATAGTGATCTAAATACTAGTCCGTATAAATATCTCAACGACTAACATTGGATGATTGATTAAAAAATAAATATCCAATTAGCATAAAAGGTTTTAGGAGCGTTGTGGTGTAGCTGCAGCCATAAAGATATTTTACCGTCTTCTGATCTGAGTTCTGACCCCTTTTATCCTCCAATTCAAGCTTCTCAGTACGCCGATACAAACGAATCCCGACTCACTCCATCCATCCATCCATCCATCGATCCAATTATAAGGTTTGATTTCTTTTTTTCTTTCCAGGTTGATCGACACTGATTTCATACAATTACTTTGTTCTTGTATATACTCGCTTTCTGTTGATTAGGTTATTGTGATGCCAATTCAATTAGGTTTTTTTATATCTTATCACATGAGATTACAAAGTGTTTTTTTTTTTTTTTTTTTTTTTGTTAACGATGGTTTACCACCCGGGCGCATGAGTCACGCGCCATGTAAACCGGCTTGCGTCCGAAAATTTTCACCAAGAGAAAGGCGGCGGAGGCATCATCAAACCCGCACCTCCCAATAATCTCCTACTCCTTACCACCCCATTAGGGCAATATCTTATAAAGATGATTCTGTTAAGTTGTTAATAGATAGATTGTTAAGGTTTTATCAATAACCCTTTTTAAGATTACTTCATTCACTTGGTTTAAGAAAATATCGCATACTCAATCGTCTCGAAATTTAGGTCGTTTTAGATCTTTCTAGGTAGGAGAATTTAGGTCGGTTTAGGACTTACGATTCCTGTGTTGTTGATTTTTTTTAAAGATTTTTATTGGTTAAAAAATATAGTGGATATTTGAAAAACAATAAAATTTATGAAATTTTTTTTGAATGGCGTATTGCTTTACAAAGCTTTCATTGTGTTACGCCTATGTTAAACGTGTTTTCACGTCTTGGAACTTTAGGGCTCGGAATTGAATTACCGAGAAGTCAAAATTGTGTTTGGTTGATTTTTTTATTTTAGACAATTAAAAGGAGAATTGAAAATTTGTAAATACAAAATGGTGCAATCCCCTAAAATAAAATAAAAAATTTCTTTCTAGTCACCAAATCTCTATATATAAAAAAAACTATTGCGCTAATTTGGACGATATATATATTGGCGAGGGCCTAGATCGAATCATTCACTGACACGTGTACACGAGATCAGGGGCGGATCCTCTTGTATACTTAAAAATAAATAAATTTAATGTTAATTTCCTAATATTTTACGTCAAGTATCCCAACCGGGAAAAAATTATAAAAGAATTTTTTTTTAACCTTTAAACATTCCGAAATCCGGGAATGATTTCTGCCCAGGTCGAAATATAGAGAAAATCGGGTTCTCTCTCCTATCTTTTAATATTACGGACGAATACGGAGTAAAGTAGGAATATTAAATTAAATACTACGGAGTAAAGTAGGGGTATTAAATTAAATACTCCGTATATATTAAAATTAAACAAGAAAGTAAATGGGAAAACTCTCTCTTATCGCAACAGTTGTGGGGGAGTGTTGATCAACTCAACCGGCTCTGTTTTGAGTCCAGACGAAGAAAAAGGGGGCAAATTTTGCATGAGGGGAGTGTGATAAGGGAAACCCTAAATTATGAAATCGATCAAACTCGATTCCGATTTGGTCGCGGTGATTGGCGGTGGCGGCCTCAAGAGGAATTCCTCAAGCACTGCTATGGATGTCTACGACTTCGATTCCTCTTCCCCGCCTTCTCCCATCTTGATCTCCAAGAAACTCAAACCCGACAAGGTCCGATTTTGTTTTCCATTCATTCCTTCTTCCAAAGCCCTAGTTTTCCCCTTGGATTGACTGACTATGTTTGCTGGATTTTTTTCTTTCGCGGTTTTTCCTGCATTCCTCTGATTTCCGACGCGTAATTGGTTTAATTTTGATCGTCCGTGACTTATTGAGGACGATTGCTTCCGAGTTCCTCTGTTTTGGACCTCTACGTTCAGTCTCTATTATCCGATTTCCTGCTCTTGGTTGTATTTGGGGCTTTTGCATTTTTCTTGTTTGTTGATCACGCGAATGGTCAAGGCTTAAGGGCTATTTGTATTCAGAATTAGATTGTACTTATTTTCATCAGTACTTATGAAGGGCTATTTGTATTCAATTTTTTTACAGAGCTGAACTATGTGATTAGTGGTTGACACCATAGGTATTAGATTCATATATATTTGTGAAACTTGATTCTTAGCAAGTAGATTTCTTAATATGGTGATGTGTTTGAACTTCTATATTATTGATTAATTCTTCTATATGAAGTGAATTGTATAATGCCAAAAAAATTAAAAATCTCTCAGGTATTTATCATGTATGTATTCTTTTCTAAAATTGAGAGTGATCTTTGTTTCCTGCTAATTGAGCTATGCATCTTTGCTGCTAAGATTATATTGCTTCATAATTCCAACTTCTAAGTAGATCTATCTCGTAGTGTCACGCATTTGTAACTCAAATGATTTGTCAAGATTTTTGCATCCTTTTCTTCAGGATATGATGGCCAGTGATCATGGAATTTCATCTGCTGTGGTTGAAATTGCTGATGGAGCTGAATCTAATAACAACTCTGGATCTGGGAAGGTTCATGCTGTTGACTACAATGCTTCAAACTCTGATACGTCCTATTGTGATTATGGTGACGATGGCATGGAAGATTTTGATGATGATGCTGACGATGCTTCTGAGTATGATGATGGGGATGTTGAGTATTTGTCTGGTGATGATGATAATTATTTGGACATGCAAGCCCAATTTGACAATGTTGATTTGCCTCCTGGTGTTGAGGCATCGATGCCATGGCTGGTAGATCCTACTCCTGCTGAGGGTTTGAAAGATGGTTCAGAGAAGACTAACTTGGCCAGCAGTTCAAGTGTTTCTGAGTCTGATTCTAAGGCGGCAAATGAAGAATTGATGGATGATGTCCTCAGAAAGTTAATGTACTTCAAGCAGTTTGATACAGTTGAAGACTACTCTGACCATTTCTACAGGAATCAAGGACTTGTGGGAAATCAGCAGGTTGTCTCGGACTCTATTTCTTTCTCTTTGGTGTGACTTATGTGTGTTTTCTTATCCCCTGTTATGATTGGCAGCCCCCTAAACCGTGGGCAAAGGCAATTCAAGAAGAATGGAAGATCTTGGAGGAGAACTTGCCTGGTGAGTCATGCTGTCACGTTGGATACTTGTTGCTTCCTTTATTGTATTTTCTTTCAAACTCCAGTGATCATATTCTGTATTCTGCAGAGACAATATTTGTCCGAGCTTATGAATCACGGATGGATCTTATGAGGGCTGCCATTATTGGACCAGATGGTACCCCGTATCATGACGGCCTCTTCTTCTTTGACATTCTGTTCCCCACTTCGTATCCTCATAACCCACCAGTAAGTATCCTTTGTTATTTTTTTGTCACTAAATTATCACAGTTCTCTAATAACATTACAAATTGTCTCCAGCTGGTTCATTATTATTCTGGTGGCCTTCGGTTGAATCCCAATCTCTATAATTGTGGGAAAGTCTGCCTCAGTCTCTTGGGCACTTGGAGTGGTAAATCAACTGAATTGTGGGTTCCTGGGAAGTCAACCATGCTCCAGGTCTTGGTTTCCATTCAAGCTCTGATCTTGAATGCAAACCCGTTCTTTAATGAACCCGGGTATGAAAAATCATACCAGGGGGCAGTTGGTGACAAGAAGTCCAAGAAGTACAGCGAGCAAGTCTTCATCCTCTCCTTGAAGACGATGATGTATTCACTCAAAAATCCACTAAAGGTATCTAAAGAAAAATCTCCAGTTAACTCTGAATGCGCAACTTCATGCTATCTGCCATCTTGATTAATTGTGAAGAGATTAATTGTAACTTTATGCTGTAAGACAAAAGTGAGGACTAGTAATTAAATGCTTAATTTGTAAAAGACATCGGCTGAAGTTGAAAGCTGATAAACATAGTCATGATATGAAAACATAAGCTTAACCTGAATTTCCCCCTCAAAAAAAATAAAGAGATTGGACTGAAGATATCTTTGTTTCCTGTGTCAGCACTTTGGAGACCTTGTTGCGGGACACTTCCGTATCCGTGCTCCTGATGTTCTAACAGCATGTAAAGTTTACAGTGAAGGTGCTGAGGTAGGAAGTAACACCAGGAAAATCGCCAAGGAAGGACAAAAGGTTGAAGACACCAACTCCTCAGAATTCAAGAAATCACTAGCTCAGGTGATGCCAATTCTGCGTGAAGCCTTCATCAAGAATGGATCAAAGGATTGTGAATAATTTCAAAGTGAAGAATGACTCATAGCCATCAGATTAGTTACCCTACTACCCAGTAAGTTAACATTTTCAAGTCCAGCAAGACAAGTCGCATTTCTCCGATTACATAGGCGCGCATGTACATGATTTGGTAGTTTTTAACTTTGTCGAATTTTGAACTAGAATTTTTTTCTTCAAGTTCTGAAGAATAATGCCATTAGGGTTATCTTTTCTCTATTTACTATATCCCTTTTGACAAGATTAGGACCATCCTCTGAATCAGGTGTCATTAGCTATTGTTCTCCCTTCTGCCTTGATCTGTACTGAACATTGTTACTTAGCTTCGGCTGAAGGAAATGGTTAATTAAGCTTTATTTAATTCAAATTTTGTATTCCCTCCATTGGTTCTTGTTTAAGGGTTGTTGCTGGTCCAGTTTCACTTCCTTGACGCTGCAATCACCCATTGGGGGTTGGGAAGGTAACACTTTCACTATCTGAAATGGGTGTCAATTCCTACGAAGTATCGCTTTCAGTTGTTGCATATCACTTTCAGGAGTCACCATTGCAATCAAATTAGCCACTCTTTTTCATATCTGTTTCTGCGTTGCATTTCTTTGTTGTATTTTTTGTCTCGACTGGGAGAAAAAGTGGGGATGGTAATGGCTAATGAATCATCAAAACCCAACTAATTCGTCGAACCCATTAGGGTTTCTTAACTCCATTTTTTATCTTTCTCTCTCCTTAAACAACCCATTATACATTTTCACTCACATTCCTTGAACCCATACATCCCTTGAACCCATGAGAGTTTCTTAACTCCCCTTAAACAACCCATTATACTCCACTTTTTATCTTTCTTTTAGATGTGGTCCTCAATTTCTATCTTTTGACAAGCATTTAAGAGTTCTTTAGGAAAGAACCCATCAAATCATTCTCTATCACATTTTCTACAATCTCAATTAAAAAACTACTCCCCCGTTCGGCAAAACTTGTCATTTTAACTCTCCACACAACTTTTAATAAAGCTAATAATTACACTCATTTTTTACTAATTTACCCTCATTTATTACTCTACTTTTTACTTTATCAAAAACTACAACTCACAACACATCAATCAAATCAAGGGCATTTTAGTAAAGTAGAAGCAAAAATACCTAAAATGTCATGTTTTTCCGAACAAAAACAAAACTCTAAAACGACAAGTTTTGCCGAACGGAGGGAGTATTAAATTTCTTATATTTGGGTTAAGGAACCCCCATTGTGGGTGCTCTTACACTTGTTGGGTTTTACAACAGATGTGTCCAAGTTGAGTTAGTTTTTTTTTTTGGAGGAAAAGGTAATGGTAAATTACCAATTATAATTGGTAATGATAATCTCGTGCTATTACCAGTCATATAAACTTTTATATCAACTTAATTGCTAACCAATATAATTGGTTAGTAATGGTAAATTACCAAGTTTTGACATCAATATTACATACCAAAAGAAACACTTACCAAATTATATATCAATATCAATAGTTTTTATAATTTAATGATTCATGTGCAACTCTAAATTTAAATATTCAAATGCAATACTGTGATGATCAATTATTTAACAAGGACAAAATAAAAATTGATCGAACTTCAAAGTAGGTTTGTTTGGAATTTTGGATAGAGCTGGGCCTTGTGATATTTCTTCATTGATTAGAAAGCAATTTGTAATAAATTCAACCAAGTAAAAAAAAAGATCAATAAACGAATATCTCACATAAGCTAGAGATATAGCAAGCAACAACAATATGTAGAATCTATAAGATACTTAACAATGCGTCAAACAATTTGCAGGAGACATAAATTTGGTAGTACAGAGCAGGTGACGAACAATCTTTATAAGCTACTCCCTCCGTCCTAAAATACACTGCCTTTTAGCATTTTGCACAAGTTTTAATAAAACACTTTACTTTTAAAAAAACATCATCATTACACTAACTTTTTCAAAAAAATTATTATTTTTTAACACCCACTACACATTTTAACCAATCAAATTATTTTAAAAAGTCAACATCACACAAACCAATACAAATCATTACAACTTACTACCTAGAAAACATAAAAGGTCATCTATTATTGGACAAAATTTTACCTCTAAAAACTCATGTATTGTTGGACGGAGGGAGTATATAGATAATAATAATAATATACTACTTCACCTTCAGTGATAAACCCTGAGTACGTGACCCATCCAGCAAGAGCCACATACCATGTAAACCGGCTTGCGCCAACCGGCTCGACCCACTGGTAGGGAGCAAGGTAAACCTTGAGATTTTCATCCAAGGAAAGAGGCGGGTGCAGAGATCGAACACGGGACCTCCTTACCCCTCCCCCTACTCCATACCACTGGGCCATCCCGGTTGGGGCAATATACTATAAATTTGCACGAAGACAAAGTAACAAACAATCTGCAAAACATTCAATTTCAATATTTTGTAAAAAAAATCGGTATGCTATATGTAGATTAAATAAGCTACTGAATGATATTCTCGTAAAAAAAATTGCTCGCAAAAAACATAAAGCTCAGGAGTTTAACATCTTTTATTTTATTTAAAATTTTAATTGAATTTTATTTTGTAAGTATATATACACATAATTGGTTGGTAATGGTAATACTAACTTTGACAAACTCGTTATCATTACCAACTGACTTTAAAAAATTAGTTCGACAATACATACCAATACTATATACAAGCTCTCACCCCATCTTCTTTTATTTGGACTCCCACACTTAGTGGACACACTTGGATCACTCACTTGTTAGTGGAGGGACTTACCTTACCATTTACCATAACCGAATTTTGCCTCGTCATAGCACATCTTTGCGTATGAGAATTTTAAGTTTTTTTTTCCTATCACTCTCTCAACTTTTTTTGGAAGAATTTGCAAGGATATACGTATAATCTTATTTGCAATAATATTAACTTCTTTTAAAACATATAAGATAGAAACATCATCGAAACATAATTTTTCTAATCTTAGTATCCTACTGAAGGAGTTCGATACTCGATAGACAACTTGAATAATGTTCATCCTACCTAATTAGAACACCCGACTCTTAGCAGTATTTATTTAATAATAAGCTTTTCATGTGAAAATACTAAATTACAATGTTTTTTTTTTTTTTTTACTTTTAACCCTCTACTTAAGGGTGATTTTCATATTTCAGGCTTATGCATTGTTCTTGCTAATAAAGGTTAGTTAATTACTTCATGAAATTTCGATCACTAACAAATAATAATGTTTTAGATTGTAATAATTGTGGTAGAAAATAAGAGAACCGGATTGTTTGCATTTGAACTTGTGCTTTATTTTACTTGATTTCTTGCTTGAATTACTACTTTTATGATCTTCCTTTTATAGTAAAGATCCATCCCTATACCCCAAAAATATCCTTGAATTTTGGAATATTTTGCCTTCGAGCATCCACAATGGTCGGGACTTGGGAGCCTCCTCCTGATTTCACTTTTTCATCCGATTTGGGGAACCTGACCATTGTGGATAACTTCCCGAAATTTGTGGTGCCCTAATATATTGGATACCTTCCCAAATCCGAAACTAATAAAACAATGACATGTGTCAACTTAATAAATGATTTAATTTTTTTTATTTTTCCTTAACAGATTTTAATTCAAGACTAAAAAATATTAACAATTTAATTAAAATATGTTAAAATATTAAAATTAATTATCAGATACAATCATACAACTATATAATTACATTAATAAAATTTGATTAAAATATTTTAAATTATTAAAATTAATAGTTTTTGAATTCTCAATTTTATTAACAATTTATTTTGAATATTTTAAATTATTAAAAGTAATTAAAAATATAATTATAATAATATTATAATATTAATTTAATTTTTTTTTGAATTTTCAAAATTATTAACAATTTATTTAAAAATGTTTTAAATTATTAAAACTAATTATCAAATATAATTAAATAATTTTTTTATATTTATAAATCAATTCATTTTTTTAATATTTGAAATTTTAGAAAAAATATAATAGGTATGGAAAAGGTAATGAGATAGATTATTTGAGGAACCTAACCATTGTGGAACTGAGAAGGGAGAATTGAATTGGAGAGGGTTGAAAATAAAATTAATGGAAAGTGAGGTGGACTACTAATAAGGAAAGGAGAGAGAAAATTTGAGACATACACCCCACCATTGGGGGTGCTCTTAAGGTGAAATATTCAACACATTAAAAATATTACAACACTAGTAATTAAGTCGCCCAAGAATATTAATCTTATATAATGAATGTTAAAGATTTTACACAAATTTAAACTTATCATACACATTGCCACATTGGTGATATCTCATTGAAAACATTAGGGTGTTGATAGATACACCGCAAATCCAGATTAAGGATTTGCACGTCCTTAAGGACGTGCAAGTGTGGGACTGTGCACGTCCACTAGCAGACCCTTTGCACGTCCTTAACAACGTGCATGCACGTCCTTAAGGACGTGCAATATATGCACGTTGTTAAGGACGTGCAAACCCTAGTTAGGGTTTCGCGTTTAGGGTTTAGGGTTTAGGGTATAGGGTTTCCGAGGGTTTTGTATTGTTAATTGAAAAAATTGAAGTGTTTAGCTAGTGGAGTTGAAGGATTTATGGTCTAATTAAATGGCAAGCAATAATTGTAACTGGAGTTCCACACATACATCAAGATGATGTGTGTGCTGATGATTATACTGCATTTAATCCATATACATACTCTCTGTACGTTTTAGTCTCCCCAACAACAACACACAAATTGTTAAGATTTTCATTCAGATAATATGCGAATAATGTTACAAGGAACGGAAAAAAAGGTTTACGTCCATAATTTTAATAAACTGGTGGAATAAAATCTAGGAAAATAGTAAAGGGCGACCGAACTCGACACGTAAGGCTCGAAATCTCTCAAACTGAGCTTGAAACAGAGCATCCCATCCTTCGACGCTCGGATGATGATGTGCGACCCATTCTAGTGGAGGCGACAGAATAGGAGCGTTAGGACGCAACCAGATCTATGAGAACGGAAAATTAGAGTTAGAGTATTGACATATATATGAAAAGCAAGAATAGGTAATAAAAAAAAGACGTTTGAAGTCGTACCACGGCAAAATGGTCTTGGTTTCTGATGCAGGCTACACCAAGGGTTGCTGATTGAGGGTTGTTAGCAGGTGTCGGCGAGGTCATGGGGAGACATGTGAACGGATGATGCCAAGCTAGGACGACGAGAGGAATCTGATATACCGTTGCAAATACTAAACCCATAATGGGTAGCTCTATCCACCGTCTCCTATCACCATGCACAGCTCCCGCCCATCTCTGGTAGTCAACGAACTGCTGGAATGGGTACTCTCCCGTATAACAATCGGCGTAGAGATCGGCGTGATCCTCCAAGTGATTGCATAATAACGTTTTGAGTTCCGGGAAAGCAGACTCGCTGATCGGAGATGTCAATGGCGCCAAAGCACGATAGCCACAATGACCATCTCCAACAGTGTCCCTCACACCCTCAATATGACCGAGCATGAAGGGATCAACGTTGTTTCGACCCCAGTTGAACCCTCCGAACACATCATCACGTCCACGTCGAGCTGAGGTCGCTTGTGGACGATGTCGAGCAGTACGTGCTTCTTCTCTCTCAAATCTTTCCCTTAACTCCTTGTATGGCAACGGGTTGGTTCTGCAGGCATTCCTCGACCCCCGATGCCTATCCTTCCTTCGGACGCTTGCATATGAGGGTGGGTGCATCTCATCGTCGCATACATCGTTGGAAGCCGTGTATGAAGATGACAACTCATACGACAATGGGGTGTCGTCGATGTCAGTCCATGACAAATCCATCCAGAACGGGTGGATGTCCTCGGCGGGTATCGGAGTACCGGAGTTGACGTATGCCTGAATATCATGGACACAAGGGATCCCGTAACAAACCCTCCAATGTCGGTCCGTGCATTCCAGAGGAACCTTTTGGTTCACGACATCCTCCCACATCTTGTACAGATAATCGAAGCACTTTTTGGAGATTGAAGTCTTTACCTCATCAAAAAGGTTGACTTTATACGCCGCTGTTGGCCATTTGAAGCGGCCGATCTCCAAAGCAGTTTGCAGCTCATGCAGTTGACAATCGTTGACTCTATGGATTGCATCGATCACGATGCGAAAGTCACCAATCGATGAGTGCAGTGCCTCCTTCAGAACCTTGTGTTAACCTTCAACTCTGTACACATTGAAGTGCATACCACTAAATATTCGATGTTATATCATATTGTAATGGGAGATATGAAGTAAGGTTGTACCTGTTTGTCGTACGGGTGCCGAGATGGAAGACATTATCTACGTAGCATCGTACAATGTTCCTGCTGTATGGAAGCCACATCGCCTCTAAATACGCCACCACACCTGGGAATGGGTGCCATGCAGCGTGTAGCGCCTGACGACGTCGGTTGAATGATTCCTCCGACCTCGATTCGAACAACCCCCAACAGTTGCCCTTAAAGATGCCAACGTGGTTTAAATTCTTTGTGATCTTCAGAGCAGCTTCCTCGCATCTTCTCGTCACGTGTAACCAGCAAAGGAGATGCTGGATGTCGGGGAAGACAACATTCAGCGCCGCCAAGAGACCTAGCTCCCGATCAATCAGGATAACTTGAGGCTGAACCGTCCCAAGCAAGATCTGAAGCTGACGCAACACCCAGGCGTATGTGTCTTCGTTCTCGTGCGACATGAAGGCATAGGCAATGCAGTAAGTCTTGCCTAAGGGTGTGAACCCAACCACCTCGCACAATGGAATCCCATATCTACAAGTGTAAATATGTTACATGTAAAATACTTTATAATTGGCTATATGTGCAATAATGTAATCGTAATTAATTAACTTACGCATTTGTTTTGTACGTGTTGTCCAATATATACGATGACGTAATGGAACCTTCGGAGAAGCCGTATCCCGTCAGGATGCGCCAGGAAGAGGTCGCTCAAGACGTTGTCGTCATCCGGATGTCGTCTGAAGTCGTAGTAGTACCCTCTTTCCCGCAGATGGTGCAAGGTATCTTGGGTCATCGTCCGACTACCTCTTTCTTCGGAGACCATCATGTTGAGCGTGTTGGTAAGGGTCTTCCTTGACGTGACGCTGGTCTCATCCAACTGCCTCAATCCGTACCCAATGGATTTTGGAGGAGTGTCAATTTCCTTCATCCACTTGGCCATCTTCTTTTCCCCCTCTGTCATCCGTCCGGCGATGGGGTGACCCTTCAAGCTCGTGGAAAGCCCGTGGTTATGAACACCGTGGGTTACCGTCATAACCCAGTGACCCGGCGGAGCTTCGTGCCCGTGTAGAGAGAATGGACAACCGTTTATCTTCGATTGCGTGCTTCGGAGCTTCCTCCCGCGTGGTTGGTACTCCCCATACTGCTCGCAAGCAAGAAAAACCCCGCCTGGACGGTTTTGACGCCCCCGTGCAAGACCGCTTGATTACTAAAATCATGCAGTGTCTCCGACCCAAGTCCTTGAAATGCATAACCATTTCGTCACTGTCATTCCAAACCCTTGGGTCCGAGAACTCAGAGGTGAAGTCTCGAAACTGTAATAACATTAGTGAAAATATGAACAAAACGCAAGGCCTACGAAATATATTCACTATAGGAAACGTATCCGTACTTGGAAAACTTGGAGATGACGATTGCTTTGCGACTCGGCCGTAACGATTCTAACGGTGAAGGAATATATTGAACGAAGCCGGACTTTGTTTTGGAGTGCGGAATCAACCTATCCCTCTTCGCTTCAAATAGGCAGTTTTGCGTTAAAGATACGCGGAGGTGCACGTTCAACAGGACGTGCAAAAATGCACGTGGTCAACGACGTGCATGCACGTCATTGACCACGTGAATTCCCTAACCCTAAACCCTGAACTAACCCTAACCCTAACCCTAAACCCTGACCTAACCCTAAACCTTGACCTAACCCTAAACCTAAACCTAAACCCTAACAACCCCCTAAACCCTAACGTTTTCGTTCTTGACATTTTCGTTTGCGTTCTTTACGTTTTCATTTTCGTTCTTTCCACGTCTTCGTTCTTGACGTTTTCGTTCTTGACGTTTTACATTTAATATAACTCAGAAGAAATGAGAGGGGAGTCTACTCGAGATAGAAATATAGAGATAGATACAAAATCCGTAACATAAAAGTATAATATAAAGATAGATACTGCAAAAGTATAAATGTACATCACTGTCCAGGTGGATGGCGTACATCAGCTGATCCAAAATCTCCGTCACCTCGTCTAACAGCTCATCAATTCGAGGGTCGGTAGCTAGGGCCCTCCAATAGCCCTCTGGCTCATGCAAGCGGGCCGCTACCGCCGGAGGGATGACTGGAGGATGAGGGAGGTCCACCCATGGATCCAAGCCGATCGGGTGGATGGGCGCCGGAGGGTCCGGATGGGGTGGCGTGGTGGGCAGCACGTACGACCGGCTCTACGACGCGTACCAAGCCAGGTAATCTGCAGTGACACCGGCCTGACAATCCTCGCTGGTGCGTCTGTGCTCGGCCAGCCTATAGAAGCGACCCTCGCCGTGCAAGTCCTGCCACTTGTCGTGGTCGCGGGCAAACACGGCGACATACTCCGCCGTCTTCAAGATGGCGTCACGGGAGACCTGATCCGGCGCGATGACGGGCAGCGGGATTCCCTGGACTCGTCCGAACTGCCGGAGGCACCTATCGGGCATATACGACTCCTCCTCCCCGCAGAATGTGATGGTGCCCCGATAGGTGGACTAACGGTACTGGCCGTCGAAGTCTCGTACCTGTAGAATCGGCGTGCAACTATCTATACCCTTCGCACCTGCTCGGGTAGCCTCGCCTAGGCCCCTGTACAGACATGTGAGGGCACCTGCGGCCCATGCAAGGGTGGCCGTCCGCGGGATGTCCCAAATGAGGCCGAAGTTCTTCCATGGGATCTGGCTATGCGACTTGTCCACAAACAGAGTCGCGGCGACATCGATGGCCAGGTACCCTATGTGGAGAAACTGACGCCGTGCAGAGTCATCCTGGGGCTGGCCCCTTCCCGTATGTGTGCGCAGCCGAATCTGCTCAGGATCAGCCGCAACCTCTGGGTCATCAGCGGGGGCGGGGTCGATGAGCGGCCCGTGTCTCGCGATCCACATGGAAGTCAACCAGCCAACATGTCGGTATGATCTCAAAGTTTGTAGGGTGAGCTGGTGGTAATCAGCGACGGTGGGGATCAACGCGCCCGCGGCCAGATGTGACATACACGGTAGACCCTCCATCGGAAGTCCCATGAGGCAGGCAACGTCGTGCAGCGTGATCATCATCTCGCCCATGGAAAGTGGAAGAAGTTTGTCTCCGGGTGTCAATGCTCCAGGAAGGCTGTGCAAGTGAACTCGTCCACACACTCCCAGTGGAGGGACCTCAGCTGCGGGATGCCCGATGGGATAAGATCCTGGACCCAGGTCCCCGGGCCCTAAAAAATGTAGCGGTTGAAAGGTAGCAGGTGAGTCGCCCGGTGGTGGAACTTCAACAGCGGCAGCTCCACAGTAGACTCCCTCCACACTTGGTACGCTCGATGATGCCCGTAAGACACAAGCAGCTCTCTCGACGGTAAGAAAGGGTCGACCTGCACAGCCGGTGCGGCAGCCTGCGCAGGGATGGGCGTGGGCTCCTCCTGCCCCCCCTCATGTGGGCCCCTCTGCCCCTCATCCCGCCCCCCTGCCCGTCGTCAGGGATCACGTCATCCGTAGATGCCAATGAGATCGCCGCTGGTGTGGGGGAGGTCAAAGCCTCGTCGTCGTGGGTGCCGGATGTAGAAGCCTCTGGAACGGCTGAAGTAGATGCCTCGGGGATGGTGAGTGGTACATGAGCAGGCGGTCTACCCATGTCGGCCCGTCGACCCACGACTACGTCAGTAATACAGCTGCTCAGCACATCAGGGGTCTCCAAAGAAGGCTGCAGCCCCATCGTCGCATCGCCAAAAGGATCCCAAGATGGCAGACCCTTTCAGAAGATGTCGTGCTCGTCGGCCGGGGGGGTCCCCATCTCTGAATTCGACGTACTAAATGAGCTTCTCGAAGCCAACACATTTGAATCTTGCATATAAGTTGCTAGACCTTCGTGAGCGGTAATGACCTTTAGGAACAAGTCGGCAAAGTTCTCATCTGATCGGATCAACTTGACTTCAATTTTACTTTCATGAGTAGAGAGCAAAAAAAAAAATCTTATTTCAATTTTATGACACCATTCATCAAATTCTCAGGTACCCAAAGAATTTCTATAAGACTATAGCATTGCCAAACCCCAACCGGACAATCAAACCCCAACTCTCCTGCCGATCCCAATTGGACAATCACAACTCGCCACAAGGCACAAACGCTACAGGGAATATACTCCGGCGAATCGGAGAGACCTTCAGGCTCACCTTAAGACTGCTAAAGGGTGCCCAGATCCATCTGACAAAGAAAGTTCAGGTGTGATCAATGCCTCAGACAGACACCAATGTACTTGAACCATAAACTAAAAAAGATGCAAGCTTTCGGTATTATCTAGATTCCTCTTCACAGTTGATGCCTCAACAACATGACTTAGTGTGCACATGAATAAGTACGTATTTGCTGTGGCTTCTTACATGACGCCCATGGCGAGCAGCACTGGGTAGTATTTTTGGAGCACGCAGTTCATTGTTTAGACTTTAGATAAACAGCACAAGGGCATGCTTAATGCTACCAAAAAGGAAATGCACCAAAAATAATGGATAGACTAAAACTGAACTCCAGTTTATATATCTCTACAGCAGAAATATATATGTGTGCCCAATTCAACTGCTAAGAACTGTAGCTTAAAATCTCAGGTAACAAAATCTATTTAAAAAAAAAAAAACTATGTATAAAAGCAACAGGCAGGAGATGATAAATTACACAAAAATGAACGGCAAAACGAAAGGCCAGGATCAAATGAATTATATATATCACTCATGCATCCACGTAGAACAAAATATAAAAAATAATTGACAAACCAAGACATTGTCTTCCAACTCCCATCTCTACTCTACCCTCCAAACCTGCATAGCAGCAAAAGAAACATCAGAAATTGGAAACATCTCGACGACAAGTACATGACTGGATGCAATGTTGAATCATATGAATAAAAGCAACAGGCTCTATCAGTATCAAGAAGAAAAAACATGAATCCTACATTTGCAATTTTATACAAGGGGCATTTCTCCTCGGCTGAAATTTGTGTTGCATATACGGGGAATTCTCCACCAAAGACTCGATCGATTGGCAAGTACTGTACTAATCTATATTTTCATCTTCTTTTTTAAGTACGGCAAATCATCTCCCAATCACCTCTAATCTGTCAGACGTGGGTAAGTGTCAAGAAACACTTTACTCCTCTAGGTTCTTCTCCTCCCCCCTTTATCATAACCCCAAGATAATTCATATATCTTTGAGAAGAGTGCACTAAACAAAGTTTTTATGTTTGGAGCTCTTTCTTTTAATAACAAAGCACTTTACCATTAAGAAATCCATTACTGATTATTTTATCTCACTAAACGCAAAACACAATGGAACAGTTTATCAGCAATTTATAAATTAGGTCATTATTTTGGCTCATATTCCTTGAACCAGCTAGAGTGGAAGCGGCGGGTTAAGTTCAAGAACTTATATTATTTAGATATAAATCATATAAAAGACTGGAGGGAAAAAGGTAAGCATGAGGAAGACCATGTGCAAAAATGAATTTACCTCCATAATCCACCATGACAGCATTGAAACAAACTCCTGGATCTTGTCAATTAGCTCCACAAATAAGCATACATGTATACAGAACAATTCACCTATTCAAAATTAGAATATAGGAATCAGTAATATACCCACTAAAAGGTGATTAACAGGGATACAAAATGATGTAAATCTTTATATATTCACAGCTGATTTCATAGAGTGGTTTCTCTGTCTACTAGTTTTCCATAGTTTTATATATAAATTTCACCTCTCCATCGAAATAATATGCCACTAATAGATGCATCCGGCAAGAGGTAATTTCTTTAGTATGATCATGCATCCCTCTGATTGATTTCTAATAGGGGATGTTTCGTTCAGTTATAAATGATCTCACTAGCTCTCCTAGTGAGCATAGTTTCCATGGTAAGTCTGGATATCTTCAACTAGAAAATTTATTTGAAAAAAAAATCACAGCAAAGGGGGAGGAAGGACAGTATAACACGCAAATGCTGCAAGTATATAAAGAAATCTAATTACCTCCACTGAACGAGTAAATCAAGATTTTTTGCTTGTCAAAATCTGGGATATCCGCAAGCCACGAGTAAATGCATCATTAAATAGGATCCTTGTCTGCATCGCCTGGAAACCAGGAGTCCATGACAGCAGAGCAACAGGAGTCATGACGATCACACCAAACATAACATCATACATGCGAGCCATAGAAATGACAACCTTCCATAGAACCGTCTTTTCTAGGAACCACCGAAATACCAGGGCAACTGAAATCAGACCCCAGCCTGTTGGTAAGAAACCCAACAGACTTGTGAGCAGGTCAATAAACTTTAAACTAGTCAACTTCAACAAGGCAACGATGACAAGTATCACCAGGATAATAACAAGGAACTGAACCAGGCGATAGTAGATATGGTCTCGTGCTGAATATTTATCACGCGAGTAAGATACAACCACGAAAACCGCAACGGCAATGAAAATATAGATCCAAGACAGTAGGTAGACGTAAAAATTTGTGCTCCCATTTGCAATGCCGAGCTGATAGACGATCCCATACTGGAAAAAGAAAAAGCGAAGGTTCAGTACCACCTCCAGTGCCTTTCCCCAGAGACCAGTTGTTTTCAGATGATCTTGCTCCTCTCTCCACCATGCTTCCCAGCACTGTTCAGCTTTTACAAACACCCCACCACTGTACCAAATCCAGTTCATGAAATCATCAAAGTCATCCACAGTCTTCAACCATTCGAATCCCGTTGGGTTGAATACAAATGGAGCCATTATCCAAGATATCACAAGGAACCAACTAGATATGGTCAGTGCAATGTAAACAAAGGTTCCTTTAGCTACTGGGCTGTATGCAGCATATATAGTCAGTATAAGCCCGAGTTCTATTGCTTTATTAAAATGGCTTCGGGAATAAAGCCTGTAATTTTCTGCGAACCTTTTGTGCTCCACAACAAAACCTCGACCTGTTGCCCTGTACTTTGCACCGCCATGCAGAATAGTGCGGCCAAAGTAATGTGTCCTTGTTCCCATGGAGAAGGTATAGAAAATGGACGAAAGCTGGAGCTGCATGGTGATGAAATCCCATATGGAGCGGAGGAATCCTTGCTCAAGGGAATTTTCTACAATCATGGGGAGCGCAGTGAACAGCCCCATCTGTATGATGAACTGCTGATTCAGGATAGCGGCAAGTGCTTTGTTATTGCTGCCATTATTTGCAAGAATAGAACCTTCAATCCCACTAAGGCAGAGATAGAGTCGACCCCACAAGAACGCATATACAGTTAGCACAACCAGCATTGTGTTGAAGTAGTATCCAACAGTTGTGTTAAAGAACGACAACATCCGGAAAAAGTCCAGCCTATGACCCAAACGGTAGACATCTCTACTCAACACCTGCTCACCATTTCCACTTGCCACCTTTGCTTCAAACATGGCTATCTGATTAAGGCCAACATCCCTTCCCTTTCCTACCTGAATGTACTCGTGATGTGTGACATTGCCACCCCGTAGTGTGCAATTGAAACCAGCATATATGTCCTCACTGATGTTGATGACTCTCGAAGCTTTGCTAAGCCCTCCACGGGTCAAGAACCAGAACCTATCAAACACGTCTGGATGACCATAATGCATTCTCACTTTCAAGGGGTTTGCCAGAACACGCTGCCCTAAAGTCACAAAGCTCATCTCCTGGGCTGACATAAACCAAGCAAGTGATGAAACAGATCCGGTAAATATGTGCTCACGGACCCCCAAAATAGTAGGCTTCCTCAGGCCATAACGAAGCTTGAATTCCTCCAACAGATTCCGCATCTTAAGCGCCTCCTCAAAGTAACTGTCTTGGTTCATGTCAATCGTTTGAACAGCATCTCCACGAGTGAAAATAAGGGCATGATTCTGATTCTCTGGCTTCCCCTCCCCAAGTTTAAGAGGTCCAGGTAATTTAACTCGGTAAAGCTCCACCTCCCTTTTCAACTGCTGGTCATACTTGACAAGAACAGAGAAGTAGTCTTTCCCACCTTTTTCTGCTAGAACCTCATCAACATAAGCAACCCGAAGGGCCTCGTTGTTTTGCATTAAAATCAGTATTTCCTCAGCCTGAGGCTTACGTTCAGCCTTCTGAGCACCATATATCTGGCAAGCTACAACATAAGTAAACTTCATCAGAGCAGTTCCATATTCATGACCTTTGTAGAATTGACTAACTGAACTGCTTGCTCGACTCAAGCTCCTAGAAGAGACAGATCTGTCAGTGCCAATACCATCCAAGTCACTCCCCTGTCTTCCAAAAAGGTCTCGTGCTCCATCCCTAATGTCCATCTCGGATGCAGAATCAAGGAAGGCCAACATCTTAAGGGCCCGATAGTAGTACATCATTCCCCTAACAGTCCGAGCAAGGGTCTGACCTCTATAAGATGCCCAGAGCCTAACATGTCTCAGTTTATCATCCTCCAATCCTTCCCGCCGCACACGCTCCATGAAATTCTCCCATTCATCGGCATATATTGTTTGCAAGTAAAACAGGGTGGAAACTCCATCTTCAGTCTCCCTTTGAAGTTGTTCCTTGCTGTACAAAACCTCTTCATTGTAGTAAGGGGTCAGCACACTAAAAGCCAACATTTTCTCTACTTGTGGAGCATGAGGCATGTTCATAAATAGGGAATTGCTGAAGAAGGCAATCCTCCGTCTTGCCTCAAGGTTTTTTGGGACATTGTGCATTGAATCATTGGAGGTAAGGAGTGTGTACAGACGCCTAACCTGTCTGTAGAAGATCTCATCCTCAGCATCAGGCAACTCAATGGCATTCTCAAACAGAAGACCCGTCCCTGATCCTGGACGAGCTGCCAATCCATCTTCAACCAGCTGGTCAGCATTTCTTCTATCCATATAAAAATATCTAATAGCTGTTTCATACAAAGCCTGGAATGCATTTACCAACTTGACATGATCTGTCTTTTTTGGCTGGATCAGCATCTTCACAAGAGTGATTAGCTTCTGGTGAATCTCAGGAAGGTATTTTAAATTAAATGTCTTGGCAAACTTCTCAATTTGAACGGAGTTATCAATTTCTTGAAACAGGACCATGACAATGGACTGTTCCTTACTGCGCTGTTTGAGAATTGCCAGCAGCAGGTACTTTACACAGTCATAAACTTCTAGCACTGCACAGCGTCTGTACTCATTCTTGGATATCTTATGCCATAGCCATTTATCAGGTGCATCTGCCAGTTCTTTTGCCTGACCAAGAGCCAGCAGAAGCTCATTGCACAGCAATATGCAAGGCCAGCGGATCACCCTAACATTCCATGAGTTCTGAGGCAGCTCTAGCAGCTCAACCTCTTTATCACTGACAATGTCCTCTTCTCTGAAAGTCATTATGACTTCATTCCATATCAATGCAAACTTGTTCGCCTCAACCTGATTAGACTCGAGTTTTCTGTATGGACGGCCAAACCCATATCTGAGTTTCAGTCGACGGATGCCATCCTTGAATTTATTCCTTATCCCATTCTCATTCAGCAACTGCTCCTCTGGCATAAGGTTGAACTGAATTGCACTAGCAAAAAACTGAAATCTCAATCTCAACTGCTCCATGTTCCTGATCTCACCCAAGTGAGCCAACAATCCAACAGCTGCACCAACAAACGAAGAATAAATGGAGTACCATATTTGCATATCCATGAGATATATCAGAACCACGGGAAACCACAGCAACCCAACAGCAAACCTGTTTTTTAGCAACAAGAAATCCATTTAACTTAAATCAGGGTCCATACATTAACATCATGCCCATCTAAAAAAAAGGAAGAAATATATATGCTAAAGAAATTTAATAAAAGGTCGAGTTAGCCAACAACCTGTTACTGTTGTGGAAAAATTCATGCCATTCATACTGAACATCCTTAAGTTTCAATAGTTTCTTTGTTGGGGAAATCATAGGCCTTATCTGCAAGGAGTAACTAAACACAAACTTGGTCGCAAGCACCAAAATCCAGAACAGACTATACTTCACATTGTCCACAAGACCTTCTCTCAGTCCACGGCCAACAAAAATCCGACTCTGAAACCACCAGGTTAACATGTAGAATATCCTCCAATTCGTCTCCTCAATAAAATTCCTGACCCATGGGATTATGAACAAGGCAATTGCCAAAATCTCAGGAATAATAAACACTGCACCTGCCAAAAGGAAACTGATGATCCGATGATTCGCAGCACCTGACCAGCGCGTATCATTGTTCTTCTGCGTCCATATCTTGGCATAAAGCGCCCCAAATATAATCAACCAAACAGCAGAGATAACACTCTTCATTAGCATCCTTAAACCCACCCACAGAGTCTCCCTCGAAACCAAGCTATACTGCATTGCCATATCAAGAATCGACTGCAAGAACCTCATCCCGCTCCAGGTCAAAAACAAGGTCAATAGCTTCACCAGAACGTCCCGGCTTTTCAGAGTTTGCCATGGATACTTCTGGTCATTAGTCTCCTGCTCCCAGGCAACGATGATGGCGGCCTGCAAGAACAGCACCAGCATCACCCAAAGCCGATCAAAGCTCCTGTAGAGGTTCCAAAACGATCTCTGCTCGACGAATCCGGTCTTGCCTACATGCCTCTTCCTCCCGGACGCCACAAAGAAAGTGCTCCCCAAATTGATCGGCCATTTGAGCTTATCGAAGCATCTCCTACTCCAAAAATACTCATTGATATCGTCATAGTTCCTCCAGTCCCTATGGGGAGCAGTTCCATTGAGACTGTTGGCGGCCTCCTTGCTAATCGTCTCATAGATCGGCTTCACAATCTGATCAAGAAACGCGTCTTCGCCGGAAATAGACGGAACGAAGGGCCTCCCGGTGTTCTCATCGATGTAATCCTCCAAAATTTTGTTCAATTCGAGAGCCATGTGGTGGAAGATGTAAGCAATACACTCGGGAGCAAAGCGTAGGTTAGCAGCCTCACCCCAGATAAGGAGATAAAGGGCGACATAGAGGAGCTCGCGGCGGAGATCGTCTTCCCGGCGGCGGGAGTCGGAGATCCAGACGCTGGATCTGCGGCCTAGGTATGAGCACCAGTGAGTGTAGTTGCGGAGGAGGCGGCGGCGAAAGCGGCGGAGGACGGCGGGATCGAGAGAGTCAATGTTCTCAGGGGTGGAGAGGCGCATCTGAGAGTTGGCGAGGTGGAGGACGAGGTGCTCGCGCTGGTTGCGGACATTGTCGCGCTGAAAGCAGAAGAAGATGCCGAGCCAGTCAAGAAGATCGTAGTGGGGGAGCCACTGGACGAAGGGGGGCTTGCGGAGGTCGCCGACGGAGCGGAGGGCGGCGGAGGCGGCACGTACCTCGGGGTAGCGGAGGGAGGGGTGGTCGGCGAGGAGGTTGTGGACGGGGATGATGTTGTAGGGCTCTTCCTCGGGGGAGGACGGGGGAGGGCGGCTGGTGGAGGAAGACGGCGCCGGCGGAGGACGCTGCCGGAGGCTCATGAGGTGAGCTGGTGGCGGTGGCGGTGGCGGAAGTGGAGGCGGAGATTTCGTCCAATTTTAAGAGTGGGAGAGAGGGAGGCATGTGATGGGATAATGCCCAAAGCAACTAAGCAAGCTCGGTCTCCGTTTACCTTTTTTCCTAAAAAGAAAACAAATACGGAGTAATATTTTTTAAATAAATCAATCAATATTATAATACTAAAGGAGAAGTCGCCTAAGCCATGTGGCGACTTCTCCCTCAAAGTAGGATTTTTAGTTAATTAAAATTAAATCTATTATCTATTTTTATTAATTCCTTATAAATACGAAATCGGTTGAGATATTCTCGATATTATGGTAATTTGTTAGTTTAGATATTTACTAGATAAGATTAAATTAAAATTATATTTTTTTTTAATATAAATCAATAAATAGCATGAGTTTATCTCTTCGGATTTTTAGGATTTTAGTTTTATCTACACACCATCACTTTCTTTATAATCTATATTATGCTTTTCTTCTTCTCACTTTTTTGTTTTTCTGATTGATACAATTGCAATCTCAAAACTGTCATCTTGAGATTTTCATTGTTTTGCCCTATTAATATATTTCATTTGCTCCATGTAAAACTCAAGGCAGGTGTAAGTCACTTGGCAAATCTGAGTTGAGAGGTGACAATGTAGTGGTTGATGGATTACTTGAAAGCAGAGAACACCAACAAAGAGAATGGGTACCGGGATAGTCCATCGGTGTCGATTTATTCCCCAACCTTCGATCTAAGTGCAAATATAAGCTTGAAGGCTCCTTGTAATGAAATCATTTGGATATTCGAAATTAATTGACAACACCCTTTCCAATGTGCGAGGTAATCCATTTTTATTTGGCTTGGATTCTCTAAATCAGAGTCTCTTAATTTTTCTCTCATGTCTGTTTCTCTTGATTGTGGATGTGAATAGTAATGTGTGATTAATTGGTTGTTTAGTTTAAATTCCATTTCGATTTAGTTATTTGTTGGATACTTTTCTTCATAATTGTTTCAAAGTATGTGTTTGTGTTTTTTTTTTTTACAGTAGGCAAAAATTAGGTGGATCTTACAAACGTAAGATGCCACCATGATCATCCAAACGGATGATGTTACAAAGATCCCTACATGTAGGGAGGTTCGAAACCGTACAAATATTCATAGACTTAGCAGCTATAAAGTATGTGTTTGTGTTGATTCATTTCTCTAAGGCACATAACTTATCTATTTTTCTTTGAATTTTCTTTTCAAGTGGCCATATATTATCCACATACGTACACATGAATAATTTCTATAAAAATTATAGGCTATTTTTTTTAGAAAACAACTGCATCTTCCATTAATTGAAATCGTCATACAAAATAGACCCTAAACTAGCAGGTAAATGGTAATTCACATCATGAACGAAACTCAACTCAGGCTTCAAACTAATTGAATTGTGTACAACACTAACAAGTCACAAGTATTAAATTGATAATATATTATCAATGCATTAATTTCTCTAAAATTCAAGCCATAAAAAAAGAAATAAAAATAATTAATTATATTAACTACTTAAATCTTACTATAATGATGATCTATTTCGTATATCTTTATTTTGGGGGATAGTATATATTGTAAATTTTATTCTTAGCATCATTATCAAATATATTAATTTTTCTAATGTATGTATGCTTTTGATTTTCTAGGTAAGGAAAAGCATGGCGATTGAGCCGATTGTTATGGTGACATTTTTTTCTATTTTTTCGTAATGGAGGATCCGAGGTTGTCGACTAATGCAGATTTTTGTTAGTTTAGATACTCACTGGATAAGATCAAACAAAATCATATTTATCTTAAAAAATCAAATTTGATTACTTTATAACTTGCCATTTGTTTAAGAAATTATTTGATTCTATTTATTTTTTTGTTATATTTTTTATTCCACAAATTACTATAGAATATTTCGGTTTTTGTTTTAAGTTCATTTTTTAGATAAATAACTCAAAATTGATTCATTCATTTAATTTTGAACTATATCTATGTTAATTAAAAGATAACACTGAATCTCATAGGTCCTGTTGTTTAGCCAATATATCTTTAATTATTTTTATTTATTTCTTCTTCTTATCAGTTTGTTAGAGAAAATATATCCATGACTCTTTTTTATACAGGTGTTTTCCACCACATGCTATATACAAGAATTCAAATCTTTATTTGTTTTTTTATGCAAGATGATTATCTCCATATGTACGTTGGATATGGTTACGAGTAATGGTTACAACTTACAAGTATCAGTATCGATGAAGAAATTATCTTACTTTTCAATTTTGATTACAGTAGAAGTTAATGGTTAGAAAAAAGATTGACGTCATCAAAGAATCGCACAAGGTGCGGGTACTAAATCTATATTATAATACTAAAGGAGAAGTCGCCTACGACATGTGGCTGCTTCTCCTTCAATCTATATTACAAGTATCAGTATCGATGAAGAAATTATCTTACTTTTCAATTTTGATTACAGTAGAAGTTAATGGTTAGAAAAAAGATTGACGTCATCAAAGAATCGCACAAGGTGCGGGTACTAAATCTATATTATAATACTAAAGGAGAAGTCGCCTACGACATGTGGCTGCTTCTCCTTCAATGTAGGTTTTTTTATGCAGGGGACTAATTGATTTATGTTAATTAATTATTAATTGATTAATAAAATCTAAACAAACTTATTTTCCGAATAATAAAATCTAAATAAAATTTATTTCCCGAATAATAAAAAATTTGTTTTAATTGATTTATTTGGATTCCACCTTATCTAATTTAGAGAATATAAGCAAATCTTAACTAATTAGAAAATCTTTTTATATTTTAAATCTGTTTTTTAATAAAATATTTAAACGGATAATGAGATCTCATATTTCCCCCAAAATTCTCATATATATCTATTTTTTTTTTGTAAAGAAATAGTTTAAAAATCATGCCTATTTAAAATGAGGCTTTGTTAGTTTCATTACTTCTTCTAAATTCTAATGTACGTTTCTTGATTTTACAGGTGGTATAATGGGTGTCTCTCTTGGTTTTCCGCAACCACGGTTCGTGAGCTATTCATCTCGACGTTTAGTTATACCTTTCATTTTAAGTTAGTTTTCTCCTATAGACCGAAGCCTTCTTTTTTGGCTTTTAATCTGAATTGTAATTTTTTGTTTGTGTAATTTCATGAATGCTTTCAGATAATAATCTTCTCTATATATTAGTTAGTGACAAACAATAAAGGTAAAACACTCATTGAGAAGAATAATAGGAAGTTTTGAAAAAAAGGTACTTTAAATATTATTTATTTATGTGTTTGTGCGATTCATTTTGGTTTGATTGAGTTCAATCAATTGATGATGAAGTTCATTAATCACGTTTGTGCGGATTAGTTTAATTTTGATCATTTTAATTGAGTTCAATCAACTAAGTTTTTTTTTTTGTCAATAATAATTACAATAATAATCTAAATAAGCATGATAATGTCACACACATAGTGTTACATTCACTATACACATATGACCATTTTAAACTAAAAAATCGCCCGCACAAAGTGCGGGTACTAAACTAGTAATTAATTAATTGAACCGAGTCATTCCGGAAGTCCCCACAAGGCCCACATGGCCACTACAAGTTACCGCGTTGAAACGAGGGTTTTGGTTAATTTTCAAAAGGCGAAATTGCAGCAAACCACCCCTTAAATGGAGTACTTTGCAGAAAACCACCCATTAAATTTAACATTGCAGAAAACCACCCTTTAAACTATACCCATTTAAAAACCACCACCCACCACCACTTTCTGTTTAAAATCTGTTAAAAGTAAATGGAAATGACGCTTTTACCCTTCTTATTTTAAGGTTGTTAGAAAAGAAATTTTATTTGTATGTTTTACCCACCACCACATTACATTTTATATTTTTATACTTTCTCAAACATTTCGTTTGTTACTGGTATATTAATCAAAATACTTTGCTATTATAATATAATGGAAATATGCTAGTTTTACATTATGCAATATACTATACCAAAATATACTTGTTTCAGCTTGGCATTGCTCACAATGTAACTACATCAAAGTTTGGGAATGTACCAATATTTCTCATCAAAGGTTGAGAATAGATAATTACAAAACAATAATAAAATACCCAACTTTGGAATATGATAGCCATACAAAAATATGTCAAACGCTAATTATAACCAAAGTCTTGATCCATAGGAGTTTAAGGGTTTCAAACATCTTAGGTGACCATTTGCGAAGATGATGAAGCTTGCGTCCCAATCTGGCATTTAAGTCCTCCAAGTGATGGCGGGTTGGTACTTGAAACTCCAAGCACTCAACCTTCAGCTTGAGGCACATGACGAAGATGGCGGGTGGGATTAGATGAGTTCAGATCTCATGTGTCCCACCATGAGACCTACGGTGCAACACTAAATTATTTCGGGTATAATTTTAGTTTTTAAAAAATTTTAAAAAAATATATTTACATTTCAAATACTTGTATTCACATATCTATAAACTTTTATTGGAAAAACTCGTGTTTTAAAAAATATAAAATTTATTTTCTAATATAATTGATCTTTTAATTTTCTAAATTTTTTTAAATGATTTTTTTCCAATAAAAGTTTGTAAATATGTAAATACAAGTATTTGAAATGTAAATATATTTTTTTAAAGTGAAATTATACCCGAAATAATTTAGTGTTGCACCGTAGATCTCATGGTGGGGTGCAATTGAGATTGTCTTTCATAAACCCATTTGATTTTTTAACGTTTTATTTCTTTCAATAATTTCTTTATTTTCTTTTTCTATCTAATAGCATTAAAATATAATTAAAAAAAAGGGGCAATGATTAAGTTTACAGTGTTTAAACGAAAAGTGGTGGTGGGTGGTGGTTTTTAAATGGGTATAGTTTAAAGGGTAGTTTTCTACAATGTTAAATTTAATGGGTGGTTTTATGCAAAGTACCCCATTTAAGGGGTAATTTGCTGCAATTTCGCCTTTTCAAAACTAGTGTAGATCCGTCTAATATTAGGAAAATAAGTTGATACAATATTATAAATAATTTAGATTGTTTATAAAAAAAAATAGATAGATTCAAATAAATATACAATAATAATATAAATATAAATCATTTTTACAACCAAAAAATAGTATAGATATAAAAAATTAGTTTGATATTTATATATAACATAAATACCTTTTTATTTTTATCCTCTCAAAATATAAATAAAATTCACATTTACGGAGTATAAGGTAATTTTTTTTAATCTATCGTTAATTAAATCTCAGGTAATTTAAAAGATAGTTGATTTTTAAAAATATTTTCATATATTTTTTATTTAATATTTAGTATAGATTTATGACATTAGTTTATTAAAATATCTATAAATAGATGGATTGTGGCTATATATTATGGCTACGTAATATTTTTTCAAAATATTGTAATAATTATTAAATAATTAATTTTGATATAAATAATTATTTCCACCAAAAAAATTCTATATATAAATAAAATAACACCTATCAAATACTACATATATATTTATCTATTACGAGTAATATTTTTAGTAAGTATGATTATGAATTATTGCATTTTTTATTTATATTTTTTCAATTAACTAAAATGTATAAAGATAGATTGTGACTTATATAACTTTCTATAAATTATATACGACAACATGTTATTTTATTAATTTTTTTATCTAGAATCAACCATAACACACCACATAGGACGTTATGCATCGATTTTAGTATATGTATAATGTATATAAAGATAGATTATTCTTTTCATTGCAATGGAATGAGATTGTGTAAAGTTGGGAAAATAATTTTACATGAAGTTGTAAATTTCAACCTTGTAATTCTAAATACTAGTTGCATCTCCATGTGTTGTCTCTCAAGTCTCAAAGTCTCAATCTATATATACCATATAGCTTAATATCCTAATTCTTGAATAAACATATATCAAGCATTAGAGCTTTAGTACACGTAATCTTAGTTCCCAAACTTTTTTTTTTGTAGGATTCAATATCAATGTCTCTCAATTCAGTGGATGCACTGCGTCCCAAATTGATTATTGTTTTGATGTCAATCCATTTTGTTGATGTGGTTGCGATATGTTCCGTTGATGTCAAGCCATTTTGTTGAAGTTGTAAATTTCAACCTTTTAATTCTAAATACTAGTTACATCTCCATGTGTTGTCTCTCAAAGTCTCAATCTATATATACCATAGCTTAATATCCTAATTCTTGAATAAACATATATCAAGCATTAGAGCTTTAGTACAAGTAATCTTAGTTCCCAAACTTTTTTTTTTTGGTAGGATTCAATATCATCGTCTCTCCATTCAATGGATGCACTACGTCCCAAATTGATTATTGTTTTGATATCAAGCCAATTTTGTTGATGTGGATGCGATATGTTCTATTGATGTGACTGCGATATGTTCTGCTGATATTGTTGAGAGTCTTGAGACTGTGGTTACTGGTTATGGAGTTTCGTCTTATAGCTGGGACATGTTGAGCTAGGATGACCGGTTCATTGGGAGCATTTGATTGCTTGGCATGAATTATTGATGTGTACCGTTTGAAGGAGCAGTTTCTCCTTCGAGCTCTTTAGTTGGAAGCTTCAAACGTTGGACTTTTGCCTCTAGTGCTTCATAAGCGATCCGATGAAAGTAATCAAATGAGTCTAGTTCCGACAAGTTGAAGTGAATCATTTGAAGCATTTGAAAATCCGAAGATGTAAATGGATCACATTTGAACCATAAATGAAAATCTCTAAATGCGACATCCCAACGTTAATATAAATTTTTAAAAGGTTAATACTACAAAATACAAGGTTCCCTTAAACTCATGTCTAACCAACATTGTCAAGAATTCTATCAAAGGCTAGAGCTTAATTGAAGGGAAAAACCAAGCATGAACGACAAAAATTTAAACTCATGGTTTCTCCATAAAAGTGACAAAATAATGTAAAATCTTACATATTCATCTTCGTATTTTTACTATAATACTATAACTAGCTCATGCCCCATGATAGAACTGTATTGTATTTCAATTTTTTTTACCTCATTTCAGTCACTTGTTGTAATCAACTAATCATTATATAAATATAAGTCACAATTTTTAAACCATAACAAGCTCAACTAAACCAAAAACCTAATTAATCATATTTGTGGCTAACAAGCTCAAGATTTCATAGTTTGGGGCTATATAAGATCGCCTATGCTACAATGTTCCTTTGAGCCTCATTTAGGAAACCCTAGCCACAGAAAGAAAGAGAAACGATGAAGAAAGACGGTGGTCCGACGAGCTTCCACGGTGGATGTGAAGCTCCTCCTCCGTGAGAAACTTCTACAAAGTTTCTCGGTTTCCTATCAGGGGGCATCTCTTGCGCTTGCCTTCTTTTCTGTTCATCTTGCTCAGTTTTGAGGTTCCTTAGGTTGCTAGTTTTGGTGCTTTGTCTCGTGTTCTTAGCTTGTAACCTTCTCTTGCAACATAGTGAACTCTGGGACCGAATCTCCCCTCTTGAGATCCCGTAGAGTAGGGTTTTACCCGAACTGCGTTACCAAATCGTCGTGTGCTCTTTCGATCATCGTTTTTACTTATGTGTTATGACGAAAATTGAAACTTCAATTTGGTATCAGAGCGAGGTTCTCTGGATCTGAGATTCTAGGTCTTTGATCTAGGGTTTTGGATCTAGAAATCGCTCTGCATTCCTCGTTGACGCTTCTCTTCCGCTTATGTTTTGTGTTGTTCTCTATTATCTTAAAAAAATAATTTTGTTTCTGTGTTTGTGTGTTCCCAGAGTTCTAGATCTCCCTTTAATCCTTGGTTACTGGTGTGTTCTGTCATTGCTTGTGTGCTTGCTTTCTTTCATTTTTCTATGAACCAACACTAACTTATTAGTGTTTACAGGTACTAAGATGGTGGATAATGCTATGAGAATCAAGTCGTTTGATGGAACGACTGATTTCTCCATATGGCAGCTTAAGTTGAAGGTTATCCTCATCAAACAAAAATGCTGGAAGGAAGTGTTGGGGGAGTACCCAGCAAAGGCTACTAAGGAAATGAAAAAGGACCTAGATGAGGGAGCTCATTCAGAGATCTTCATTCGACTTTCTGACGACGTAGCTCGTCAAGTTGCGAGTATCTCTAACTCTAAACAATTGTGGGATACTTTAGAAACTCTTTACCTGACAAAATCTTTGCCTAGTCGAATTGTTATCTTGTGTCATCTGTTTAATTTCAAAATGGACACTAATCAGTCACTTCAATCTGATATGGACAAATTCTTAATAATGACTCAAGACTTAGAAAGATGTGATAAAAAAGGAAGCTATCAAAGATGAGTATTTGGCTATCTTGTTGGTGAACTCTTTGCCTCCTCAGTTTGATGTGTTAAAGGACGCTATTCAGTATAGTCAGGATTCCATAACCAAAGATAAAATTCTTGAGTCTATTGTGCAAAAGAATGAGAGTCTTAAGGTGTTTAAGAACAAGTTTGACAATGGTAACAACAGTAACACTAAAACTGAGACTAAAACTGAGGTTTTGATGTTAAAAGGCAAAAAGAAAAAAAACAAGAATAAAGGCAAGGATAAGAAAACTGAGAATGATGATAAACTTGTTGCTTCATCTAATTCTGACAAAAAGAACAGAAAGTGTCATTACTGTGGTATATATGGTCATTATATTAAGGAATGCCATAAGAAACAAAGAGATGAAGAAGATAAAAGTCAAAATCAATCTGCTGTCGTGCTTGAGTTTCAATATCCATGTGAATTACTTGTTGCTGATCACTACCACTTCTCTGATGATTCATGGATCCTTGATTCAGGATGTACTGTGCATTCAACTCCTAACAAATCTGATTTCAGTCATCTGCAGGTGTTCAATGGAGGTGAGGTCAAATTAGATGACCACACTTCCCTTGAAATCAAAGGTATTGGTAGTGTGCCTATGTGCATGTTTGATGGTAAGGTAAGACTCCTCCAAAAGGTGATGTGGGTTCCACAACTTAGGAGGAGGCTTCTCTCTGAGTCTGTCTTTGATGATCTTGGTTGTGTTTTTCAAGTTAAAAATGGTGTTAGAGATGTCATTAAGGATGGAACCACCATTATTAGAAGCATTAAAAAGGGAGGTCTCTACTTTGTTGTGACCTCACCTGAAGCAAATGTAACTAGTAATGGTGGCTCTATAGACTTAGATCAAACTAAGTTACTGCACAGTAGGCTTGGTCATATTGGTAATAATGGCATGCATTACTTGCTTAAACATGGCTTGATAGATCATAAACCTCTTAACCTTGACTTAAGTGAGACTTGTGTGTTTGGTAGAAGGTTAAGCATGTTTTTTAGCAATTCTACTTATGTTGCAGAGAGGCCCCTAGAGTGCATCCACTCTGATCTTTGGGGGCTTGCACAGGTAGAAACCATTGGAGGTAAGAGATACTTTATTACATTTGTTGATCCTTTTTCTAGAAAAGTTTGGCTTTATCTGTTGAGGTCTAAAAGTGCAGCATGTCAAACTTTTATCACCTGGAAAAACTTAGTGGAGAATCAAAATGGTAAAAAGATAAAGTGTCTTAGAACTGATAATGGGCTAGAGTATTGCAATGCTGATTTTGACAACTTCTGTAAAGAACACGGAGTTAAGAGACATCTCACTATTCCTGGTACTCCACAACAAAATGGTACTGCTGAAAGAATGAATAGAACATTGCTTGAAAAAATTAGGTGCATGTTAGTTAGTTCTGGTTTAAAACACTCTTTGTGGGGGGGGGGGGGTTGTAACCACTACAATCTATCCTGATGGTGTTAAATGATACAAAATCCTCCTTATTCAACCTCATGGTTATAAGGTCATCATCTGTAGGAATGTTACATTCAATGAGCTTGAATTTCCTTTTAAATCCGTACTAACACCTTCTTTTGCAGGTACCAATGAGAGTACAGGAGGAGATCCTATATCTCTTAGGCACTTCTGTACTCAAAATGACTTGCCTGCTGGCAATGATGAAGAAAAGTTTGATGTTGGTCAATACTCTCCTGGTGTGGTAGGTGTAGGGTCTTCATCTCAACCCTTCCAAGAAGGGTTTGAATCAAATGAAAATGTGGAGCCAGTGACTTTCAAAAGTGCTTTTGAGCACTCCAGTGATGTAGGGAGTTTAAATACTCAACAATTAAGGGAGGGAGTTCAGCCAAGGGAGTTAAATTCTAACCCTTCCTCCTCTTCTAATTCTGTACATGAGTCTATTGCTGATGATATTGGTGATTCTGGTGTGATTGTTTCTATTCCTCAGCATGACAACTCTGACTATCAATTAACAAGAGATAGATCTCATAGGGTTAGAATCCCAAACAAAAAATTCCTGAACAATATTGTTGAGTATTGCTGGCTTGCTTAAGATATTGTGATAAATCCATTTGTGCCTGAAACCTGTGAGCTTGTTGTTAAATGTGCTAATGCTAAGAACTGGATTAAGGCTACGTCTGAAGAAATAGGTTCTATGACAACTAATGACACATGAGATCTTGTTAAGAAACCTGATAAAGCTAGGGTTATTTAGTATAGATGGATTTATAAGTTTAAAGAATATATGAATTCTAGTGAAGCCCATAGGTTTAAAGCTAGATTGGTGGCTAAATGGTTTACTCAAAAAGAGGGCATTGACTATAATGACATATTTTCTCCTGTGGTAAAATATAAAATTTTGAGATTGATGCTTGCTATGGCTACTGTGCATGTGTATGATTGGGAACTTATTCTTACATGGTGATCTTTATGAAACTATTTACATGTCACAACCTAAAGTTTCTTTGATAAGTTCAAACTTGAGCATGTGTGCTTACTTAGAAAGTCTATATATGGTTTGAAACAATCATCTGGACAATGGAATCTGAAATTTGACTCATGCATGTCTAAACTTGGTTTCCATAGAAGTGAGTATGATACATGTCTTTATTTCAAAGGTGTTGGCTCCAAGTCTCCTCTGTATGTGCTGCTGTATGTTGATGATATTATTTTAATTTCAAATTCTAAGATTCTCATCTCTGGTGTCAAGAGAGACTTAAAAATGCACTTTAATATGAAAGACTTAGGTCAAGCTCAGAAAATCCTTGGAATTAAAATCAATAGAGACAGAAAAAGAAAACTGATGTGGCTTTCCCAATCTGAATATGTTCATAAAGTTCTTGAAAGGTTTCAAATGATAAACTCTAAATCTGATGTGGTACCTTTGGGTGGTCATTTTGAGTTGTCTAAGAAACAGTGTCCCTCTTCCCAGTCTCAGATAGATAAAATGAGCAAAGTGCCTTATGATCTTGCTGTTGGATTCGTGATGTGTGTTATGCTTTGCACAAGGCCTGATATTGCTTTTGTTGTTAGTGTGTTGAGTAGATATATATCTAATACAGGTGAATCTCACTGGAATGCTATGAAATATTTGTTGAGGTATTTGTGTGGCACTGAAAAGAAATGTTTGGTCTACACTGAACACGACTTTAGAAATAATCTGATTATGTGGACTCTGATTATGTTAGGAACAAAGATAATAGGAAGTCTACTACTGCTTATTATTTTACTTGGGCTGGTAATTGTGTGTCATGGAAATCTCAACAACATTCCAATGTAGCCCTCTATTCCACTGAAGCTGAATACATGGTTGCTACTGAAGCAGCCAAAGAGGTTATTTGGCTCAAGGGTCTCCTTGAGAAGATTGAGAGGAAGACTTATATGCCTACTGTGTTTCTTGACAATCAAAGTGCAATATACTTGTGTAAGGATCCTCTTTATCATGAGAAAACAAAGCATATAGATATCAGATTTCATTACATAGGAAGAAGGTTAAACATAAATGGCTTTGATAACTCCACTCCCTTTGATGAAAATCGGAATTACTTTCAAAGACTTTGATACACTGTTTGTGTCAAAGGTCTTGAAGCTACAACTGTGTTGATGAAACACAAAACCTGGACTTTATTATATTATGTCTGAATATTATATGCTTCCAGATATTATTATATATTCACTAACATTTCATGAAGCCTTTTGAATAATATCTCCTTCCTTAAGCGCTCAAAGCTGAGAAGAATAAAATCGTGATCATGGCTTCAGAGTTTCCAAAGATAGAAGATCTCAAAGATCCACCCGCAAGCCATAATCCAAGTTAGCCGTTGGAGAAGATTCCTTCCTCAAGTGGCGCCGATGATCTTCACTATATAAAGGAGATGAAGAAGAGAGAGAGGACGGACGTACATTCACGAATATCATTGCACAATCAGCCCTTAAGTTTACGATCTCTCTTCAGCGTGTTCTCTCTGCCTGTTCTTAAGAGTCTTATATTTTGTTTCAAAGCATTTGAGAGTTACATAGTGAGCTTATAGGATATATTCAGAGAGGGTGTTATACTCGAGAGTTTATAACTCAGGAAGTGAACACTAGGCGATTGATTTACGAAGTGTAAGAGGATTATACTAGATAGCTGAGAGAGGTGGGGCTCTTATAGATTGGTCTAGGACTCCAAGGGAACGTGAGTTGACTAGATTGCAATTGTATAGGAGAGAGGCTTCTAAGTGAGCTATTAGGATCCTAAGTCTTGTGAATCAATAAAAGCCGGTTAAATCCTAGGGTTGTGGAAGAACCCTAGGCGGGGACGTAGGCCAAGTTCGTGCCGAACCTCGTAAACAACTCATTGCGTCCTTTATTTACTGCTTTACCTTATTTCCGCACTTGGTTCGAATTGTTTAACTTTGTGATTCAGGTTTTCAGAGAAAAGACTAAGTCTAATCTCAAAGGGTTTTGCACGAGCTTCAAAAGTCTTGAGACTATCTGCGAAAAACTGGCATACTCTATTCAACCCCCCTTCTAGAGTAACTTTATATTACTTTGTTTTACATTATCGAACCTTCAATTGGTATCAGAGCTTTACTCACTGCTTTCGATCTAACAATCTTGTGAGCTTTTGATCATGTCTGGTGAAGCAAGCGGAGGATTTGCACAGGGAAGGTCTACCATTAGACCTCCACTCTTTGTAGGAAACAACTTCGTCCACTGGAGGTCCTTGATGAAAATGTTCATTATAGATCAAGATATGGAACTTTGAAACATTATAGAGAATGGTCCGAAGGTTTCAGTGAAAGACGGACTAAATGGAACCAAAGTCGCGAAGACCGAGGCTGAATTCATCCAAGCGGATCTTGAACTCGTCTCCAAAAACTACAGGGCTATTAACTTACTTTATTGTGGTCTTAGAACTGATGAGTTTAATCGTATTTCATCTTGTAGGTCAGCTAAAGAGATTTGGGACAAGCTGGTTGTCACCTATGAAGGAACTAGCCAAGTGAAGGACACCAAGATCAGTATCTTCCTTCAAAAGTATGAGCTTTAATTTCAAAATGAAGCCCGATGAGTCTATCAAGGCCATGTTCACACGATTTACGGAAATCACCAACAACCTTGACTCTCTCGGCAAGAGCTTTACGAACGTTGAGAAAGTGAGGAAGATATTGAGGTGCCTCCCAAAAGAAAAATGGGGTCCTAAAGTAACAGCCATAAAGGAAGCCCAAGATCTCACCACTCTACCCCTTGATGACTTGCTTGGGAAGTTGATCACACATGAGATGATTCTCAATGAAGACGATGGAGAAATCCCAACAAGCACTAAGAACTTGGCGCTCAAGTCTAAGAAGGATGAGCCCAAAGATGTGTCTGATTCTGAAGATGAGGATGATGATGAGGATGATCCCTTTGATCTCATTACAAGGGGTCTTTCTCGAATCCTCAAGATGAAGAAGCAATTCAACAACAAAGATGGATCAGAGTCTTCTAAATTTTGAGGTAAGTCTCAATACAACAAATATGACAAGAAGGCTAAACCTTTGTCTTGTTTTGAATGTGGTGAAACAGACCTCTAGTGAAAGATTGCCCTCAAAAGACGAAGAGCCAATTCAAGAAAGGTGATAGATGGAAAAAGAAAGCCATGGTAGCAGCTTGGAGTGATTCCGACTCAGGTGACTCAAATTCCGATGATGAAAAGGCCAACCTTTGTCTCATGGCCACAAGAGATGAATCCCATGATGAGCAACTCGAGGTAACTGTAAGAGATCTCATGGCAAGTCCAAAAGAGGTACTATCGGAATTCCTTTCTAATATGATTGCCAATGAAGAGAAACTTATTGCCCAGACTAACACTCTTATCAAGAAAACCGTGGACCAGGAAAGAGATATTGAGGAACTGTCTAGGCGGGTCAAAAGTCTTGAAACTTCTTATTCAGGTCTTGACATTAAAGTCAAGACTCTTGACTCAGAGAAATCTGAACTCAAGCAAGATCTCTCGTCTCTGAGAAGTGAACATCATGACTTAGAGAACGAGAATATCTCCCTGAATAATAAGATTCAAGACCAACAGACAGCCCTCATAAGTTTTACCAAGTCCAAGGGTACTCTTGATAGGATGTTGGGTGAGCAACAAAGTTCTCTAAACATAAGTGGTATTGGTTACAACCCGAGGTTTTTAAAGAAGCAACACATTACCACTTTTGTGAAGGCAAAAGGAAGCATAACCTCTCCTATATATCACCATTGTGCGAGAAAGGGACATGTAAGAGAGACCTGCCCTTATAGAAGAAAGGATCCTCATATTAGTCGCAATACATTTCCTGTTCACTTGAGAAAAGAACGGATAACGCAAGTTTGGGTCTCCAAATGCACTATTTTACCAAATATGGTTTATCCCAATAAAAGATCTAAATTTGCTCACTGGTCTAGCCACAAAGGTTGATGTTTGTTTTGCAGGAGATCACCAAGGTGAAGAAACAAAAATGGATTATTGATAGTGGATGCTCAAGACATATGAGTGGGAAGAGTTCTCTCTTTCATGATCTAAAGAAGCAATCCACTGGAACAATCACTCTTGGTGACAAAGGAAAGTGTGACATCGTTGGTATTGGTAGTGTTGGGAGTGATCCTAACCATAATATTAAAAATGTTTATCTTGTTAATGGTTTGAAGTATAATTTGCTTAGTGTTTCTCAATTATGTGATAGTGGCAATGATGTCAGATTTAACAAAAAAAGACGTCTAGTGTGCAGAGAAGATACTGGTGAAGTTATACTGACTGCATATCGTTACAATAATATATACGTTGTGAATGCTGATCAAGTGGCACAAGGGAGCTTAACTTGTCTAAAGGATTTGACGGACGATCCAAAGCTCTGGCATAGGAGACTCGGTCATGTGAGTCCACATACACTACAGAAGCTTGTGTTCAAAGGGCTTGTAAGAGGACTACCTGAGATGGACTTCAAAGGTATTGATATGTGCAATGCATGCACACGAGATAAACAAACACGTAGCTCTTTCAAACCCAAAAAGGTTGTAAGTTCTTCTAGACCCCTTGAACTTTTACATATGGATTTATATGGTCCTATGCGAGTCAAATCTCCCAATGGTAAAAAGTACATGCTTGTCGTTGTTGATGATTTTTCTAGATATACTTGGGTTGCATTTTTAAAAGAAAAATCAGAGGCCTTATTTGAGTTTTCAAAACTTTGTAAGGAGTTGCAAACTTTAAGAAACGAGCCCATAGTGTCAATTCGAAGTGATCATGGTAGGGAGTTTGATCAACTTCAGTTTGATTTGTTTTGTGCTAAATATGGCATCTCCCATAACTTTTCTGCTCCTAGGACACCTCAACAAAATGGGGTTGTGGAACGAAAGAACCGCACCCTAGAGGGCATGGCGACTATGCTTTTAGAAAATGCATTACCTAAAACCTATTGGGCTGAAGCTGTTAACACGGCTAACTATATTTTGAATCGTTGTCTTATTCGTTCCATCTTAAAGAAAACTCCTTATGAACTTTTCAAAGGCCGCAAACCTCTTATATCTTACTTTAAACCCTTTGGCTGTACTTGTTTTGTTCATAACAATGGAAAAGATAACCTTGGGAAATTTGATGCGCGTAGTGACGAAGGTATATTTCTTGGCTACTCCACTAATAACAAAGCTTATAGAATCTTCAATAAAAGGACCCAGTTAGTTGAAGAAACTATACATGTTATATTTGATGAATGCAATGACGGTTTTTTGAGTGAAAGTGTTGCAGATATAGATCTTAACATCCATGCAGAGAACGAGGAAGGTGATGATGTTGCTACCAAGAACACAGAGAAGAGGAACATGCATAAACAAATTCTCAACACTGAAGAATTGGCCCAAGGTGTTAAAGATTCGTCCAAAGCCCTTGGTGTCCAATCCAACAGTGTTGAAACGTCAGAAACTGCTGTAACTGAACCTAACAGGACCACAGAGTCAGATGTACCACAAATCAATCCTGCTAGTGTGACGAATCAAGGAGCTGAGACCAGCAAAAGAAAATTCAAATACTCCTCATCACACTCATTAAAGGATATCATTTCTGACCCTACATCTAGTGTTCAAACTCGTTCTAAACTTAAAGATCTTTGTGCTTTTCACGCGTTTGTTTCTCTTATAGAACCAAAGAAGGTAGATGAGGCCCTTCAAGAGCCAGATTGGATCATTGCTATGCAAAGTGAGCTCAACGAATTTGAAAGAAACAAAGTATGGACCTTGAAGCCTAGGCCAAAGCATCGACCAGTCATTGGCACACGATGGGTATTTCGAAACAAGCTAGATGAGAATGGTAAGATCATGAGGAACAAAGCAAGGCTTGTTGCCCAAGGCTACAATCAAGAAGAAGGAATTTTCTGACATTATGTGCAGTGAATTTGAGATGAGCTTGATGGGTGAACTCAACTTCTTTTTGGGACTACAAGTTCATCAATCCAAGAAAGGAATCTTTGTCAACCAAAGCAAGTACACTAAGGATCTATTGAAGAAATTCAAGATGGATCAATCCAAAGCAGCCAAGACACACATGAGCTCAACATTATCTCTAGATCAAGACAAGACTGGGAAGAGCGTCAATCAAAAGGATTATCGAGGAATGATTGGATCTTTACTATATCTTACAGCTAGTAGACCTGACATCATGTTTAGTGTTTGCATGTGTGCTAGGTTTCAAGCTGATCCTAAAGAATCTCACCTCGTAGCTGTGAAGAGGATCTTTCGATATCTCAATGGCACTAAGGAGTTTGGCTTGTGGTACCCAAAGCAAAAAAAATTTACATTAATCTGGTATTCTGATGCAGATTTTGCAGGCTACAAGGTGGATAGGAAGAGCATATCAGGATGTTGCCGATTCTTAGGAGCATCCTTGATTAGTTGGCATTCAAAGAAACAAAACTCAGTTGCTCTATCCACTGTCGAAGCCGAATACATAGCAGCTGGAGCTTGTCGCTCCCAAATCCTTTGGATAGCTCAACAAATGAGAGATCTTGGCATCAACCTCAAAGGTATTCCTATTAAGTGTGACAATACAAGTGCCATATCAATCACGAAGAATCATGTTCAGCATTCCCAAGCATATTGATGTAAGGCATCACTTCATTAGAGATCATGTGGAAAAAGGTGATGTGTCCATATCTTTTATTTCTACCGATTATCAATGGGCTGACATTTTCACTAAGCCTTTGGCAGAGGACATGTTCACCTTCATTAGACGTGAGATTGGAATGCTTAACAAGGATGCACTTTCGTAGGGGGAGCTTTCTCTTTACGAAAGATAACTTCTACTCAATGTCAAGATCCTTGAACCTCATTTCAAAGGTTGTGAACTGAACAGTAGAGCACATATAACGGATCAGATATTTTGTTGATATCTTATTAGATATTTGATCAAATATGATTTTAATGGATTTTAACCTTCTTTATATGTTACCTATTTTATTTTCCAAAAAATCTTTTTATCCGAGTACATTTTATTTGTGGAATTTTTTTTTCCGGATAAATCTTCTCTTGCCTTTAAGATTTGAAATGAACTTTTGAATTTTGAATTATTTTGGCAAGTCTGATTTTGGTAACGGTTTTTAAACTCCTCCCTTTGTTGAAAGAGAAAAAAGGGGAGATGGTTTAGAGGTTTAGACTTTAAAACTACTGTGAACCAAGGGTCTTGGAAGACCTTGTTTTGTTTTACTTTGTTGGATGTTTTCATGTTAAAATTATGATCCAACATTTGTCTAACCCATGCAGGTACTTAGTCCGATTTTGCTTATGATATTATTACTTGACTAAGTTGCAGGGATGCACAGGTTTTGTCTTTCATCAAGGGGGAGATTGATAACTCCACTCCCTTTGATGAAAATCGGAATTAGTTTCAAAGGCTTTGATACACTATTTGTGTCAAAGGTCTTGAAGCTACAGCTGTGTTGATGAAACACAAAACCTGGACTTTATTATATTATGTCCGAATATTATATATTATATGCTTCTAGATATTATTATATATTCACTAACATTTCAGGAAGCTTTTTGAATAATATCTCCTTGCTTAAGCGCTCAAAGCTGAGAAGAATAAAATCGTGATCATGACTTCAGAGTTTCCAAAGATAGAAGATCTCAAAGATTCACCCGCAAGCCATAATCCAAGTTAGCCGTTGGAGAAGATTCCTTCCTCAAGTGGCGTCGATGATCTTCACTATATAAAGGAGATGAAGAAGAGAGAGAGGGCGGACGTACATTCACGAATATCATTGCACAATCAACCCTCAAGTTTACGATCTCTCTTCAGCGTGTTCTCTCTGCCTGTTCTTAAGAGTCTTATATTTTGTTTCAAAACATTTGAGAGTTACACAGTGAGCTTATAGGATATATTCAGAGAGAGTGTTATACTCGAGAGTTTATAACTCAGGAAGTGAACACTAGGCGATTGATTCACGAAGTGTAAGAGGATTATACTAGATAGCTGAGAGAGGTGGGGCTCTTATAGATTGGTCTAGGACTCCAAGGGAACGTGAGTTGACTAGATTGCAATTGTATAGGAGAGAGGCTTCTCGGTGAGCTATTAGGATCCTAAGTCTTGTGAATCAATAAAAGCCGGTTGAATCCTAGGGTTGTGGAAGAATCCTAGGCGGGGACGTAGGCCAAGTTCGTGCCGAACCTCGTAAACAACTCATTGCGTCCATTATTTACTGCTTTACCTTATTTCCGCACTTGGTTCGAATTGTTTAACTTTGTGATTCAAGTTTTCAGAGAAAAGACTAAGTCTAAATCTCAAAGGGTTTTGCACGAGCTTCAAAAGTCTTGAGACTATCTGCGAAAAACCGGCATACTCTATTCAACCCCCCTTCTAGAGTATCTTTTTATTACTTTGTTTTACATTATCGAACCTTCAGGCTTAATGTGTGCAAGATTAAGTCTGAGCTTAACCCTTCTGATTTTGGCACTAAGGTTGTCACTGCTGATAAGTTTGCTTACTGCAGGGATACCCTGCATATCTGGGTTGCCCCTTAGCACCCAATCACACTAGGAATCGAGGACGGACGGGAGATACCAGGGCCATCCAATGTATTTTCGGGGCCTTGTTCAAAACTATCTCCTTATTAAAGTATTTGATTTTTTATATAGTTTTATAAATATAAAAATATATGAAATTATTAAAAAAAAATCAAATTCAACATTTTATAGAGTTTTTATTTTTTTCTAAACCCTATGAAAAAGTTGAATATAAATATTTTACCAGGAGGAGTATTTATTAAGAATTACTAATAAATCACAAACATGTATGAGAGTAAATTAGTACAAAATAAATGTATTTTAAAAAATAAAAAAATTTAATGTAGAACTACCTTCTATTAGATTTTTAGTCATTTTTACTATTTATGTTTATATCAATATAATAGAAAGTTGTGTTAAATTAACAAATAAAAATAGTTAACAAGAAGGTCCCAAAAATAATATAAATAGTTTATAAGAAGACCCAAAAATAATGTAACATGTATTAAATTAACAAATAAAATTAGTTGATAAGAAGACCCAAAATTAATTAAAAATAGTTAATAAGAAAGCCCAATGTAGTTTTTCATATAAAAAAGGTTAAAAGATTTAAAAAAAAATAATGTTACATGAAGATGTAACATGAGGATGTATTTTTTTTTTAGATCATTTCCAGTTCAAGTGGGCTTAGCCCACTCTATATCTGGATCGGGTTACTGTAGGCCCATTTAAGGGGTTGACCCTCCCACTCACAAGCGTCGGATTCGAACTTCGAACCTCGAGGCATGGGATGTAGCCCCATAACCACTACACCAACTTGTGATTGGTTGAGGATGTATTATTAATCTTGTCATTAAAGCTAAACATTGGACATTAAGCACTTAAACTTTGGTAGCCTTAGGTTTTATTCTAAATGATTAGATTATACTTACACTATACTAAGGTTGGACATCTCATAGGTTGAAGTTGCCCGTAGACATATTACACGTGTCTAAGTTGGTTGGCTTGCCTATGAGAATACCACTTAATGTATATGTGTTTAAGTGTATAATCTAACACTTAGTCTATAGCTCATTTCCGAGCTTAGGTGTTTGGGTTATCTGTGTTGGGCTTATTGTCGGGAGATACAGATCGGGCCCAGGTGTTGAGCCCATCTCTCCTATCATCAGGCATTCAGGCCTGCTTGTTTGGAGACGTTGGAGAGGAGCTTGTTAACCCTAATTTGTTGGAGCTATATAAGCTCGCATCTGCTACAGTGTTCCTTTTGAGCCTCATTTAGGAAACTCTAGCCACATAAAGAAAGAGAGCTCTGGTGTGAGCAATGAAGGAAGACGGTGGTCCGACGAGCTTCCACGATGGCTATGAAGCTCCTCCTCCGTGAGAAACTTCTCGGTTGCCTATAAGGGGACATCTCTTGCCTTCTTTTCTGTTCATCTTGCTCGGTTTTGAGGTTCCTTAGGTTGATAGTTTTGGTGCTCTGTCTCGTGTGCTTAGCTTGTAACCTTATCTTGCAACATAGTGAACTCTGGGACCGGATCTCCCCTCTTGAGATCCCGCAGAGTATAGGATTTTACCCGAACTACACCAAAACTGTCAACCTAAGGAACCTCAAAACCGAGCAAGATGAACATAAAAGAAGGCAAGAGATGTCCCCTAAACTGCATTACCAAATCGCCGTGTGCTCTTTCGATCTTCGTTTTTACTTATGTGTTATGGCGAAAATCGAAACTTCAGTTGCAGATCACCTTTTCAATCAGATCTTCCATCTTAAGCCATTTGCAATTGTTTAAATATTTGCAATATATAGTAGTTTAATTTGATCAGATCGACTCAACAACATCTTAATTTCACAGTGATTAAAAAAACACCAGTACTTAATTAACTACGGAGTATATAAAGTCCAGATAAAGTCCAGATTCTGCATCTGCATCAGATCATGCTTTGCTTTTGCGCCCTGCCTTGTACATTTCATCAATGTGATCCTGCAAACAACATTACCCGATTGCTTTGGTTTAATCTATTTCCATATCTTCATCCATCGCAAAGGCAATAAGATCGAAAATACCTTGTAGTAGTTGAGCAACTGCGGCCTCTTCAGCTTGAATGTCGGAGTGATCAAGGCCCTTGCGAAATCGAATGGCGATGGCTCCAGATACACTGCTCTCACCATCTCAAATCCTCTAACCTGCAGTTTGAGATTTCTTCAACATTACCATATATTTGACAAAGAGCGCGTATATCCTGACCCCACAGATGTGCGAAACTTGTATACCTTGTGTTTCTTGGCAGTGCTGTTTAGCTCATCCAAGAAGTACTTCCTTGCCTCCGAAATCTTACACAGCACTTCAAAGCTTTCATTCTCGTTGTTCTGAGCTGCCCAGTCTTCGAGCGCCTTCCTCTCTGGCACCACGACAGCCACTAGGAACGACTCGAAGCTGTTGCCATAGACCCATATCTAAAGCCAAGATGATCTAATTTATTAGTATCACCTATCTATCTATCTTGCAAGCACAAAAATAGAGTTATGTTTCTTAACTGATGCAACAAGAGGACAGCGCGAATATATGTTCTCGAGGTACTCAACCGCAACGTACTCTCCCTGCGACAGCTTGAATATGTTCTTTTTCCTATCGATTATCTTCATTACCCCACCTTGCTGCCATTCCCCAATGTCACCTGCAAGATCATACTAGTGACATTGAGTACAAAAAGGCAGGAAATAGGAGGAGTAACTCACTAGCTTATATACTAAGGTTTGTTCTTTCATATTATCAATGTGAGACTCTTTGGTCTCTTCACATCTCTTATCAGTCATCGGGAAAAATGTGCGACGAAGTAAGCGAAGCAGTACCTGTGTGGAACCATCCATCAACAATGACTTGTTCAGTGAGATCAGGCCTCTTGTGATAGCCAGAGAACAAGGTGTTCCCCCTCAAGCAAATCTCCCCACGCGGTACATCGGATAAGGCATCGTACCCCATCTCTGGGACGGACTCTAGCCTGACTTCGATGGTCGTGATGGGGACTCCTATGGTGCCAATCATCGGAAACACATTGGCTATTGTCGTAAAGCATCCGCTACAGCTCTCTGTAAGGCCTGATAGCAAGATACAACCACATTAACAGGCTTTTCGGAAAGCTATCAAGTACTTCTGCTGACACATTGATGGTGTAGTACTTTACCATATCCTTGTGCCACTACAGCGCCAACGGTGACTCGCAAGAACTCCTCCACATGGCGGGATAGAGGCGCGCCTCCTGAAAATATGAGACGAACTCGCCCTCCAAAGCTTTGCTTTATCTGTTTCATGATTGCAATGCACATCCAATCAAACCAAGGAAAGGAGAATGATTCAATATACAAAGAGAAAAAGAGCAACCTTGTTGAAAACAAGCTTGTCCAAGAGAGGAGCTGCCTCGTCTTGTCGGAGTCCCTTCTCCAGAAACGTTAATTTGCTGTCGAAATGATCATCATATAAGTATAACATCCAAGCAAGTTTTACAAATACTACCGAAGTACAACGACATACTAGTTGTATCCGTATTCAAACAGGCCCTTCTTTATTGCACCGCTTGCTGAAATCTTATGTTGAATGCCTGCATAGATACGATCAAAGACTCTCGGAACCCCACAGAATACGGTTGGCTTTAGCTCCTGGAGGTCATCCATCATATACTTGACATCCTATCAGTGAAAAAGACACAATGTAGGATGTACAAGAGTAGAGATGCAGCGAGGAAGACGAGTATATATGATGAGCTAGCTTACTCCTTGCCAGTATCCTATGGAGCTGCCTTTGGAGATGCAGTATGTTTCGATGATCTGGCCGAAGATGTGAGCCAGTGGAAGATAGGACAAGTACGAATCCTCAGGCGAAAACTGCAATGGTAGAATTTTAGCATAGAATCATTAATCATAGATAGAGGACTATATATATATGAAGTAAAGGGCCGAGTAGAAGGGTAGCTTACAACTGTGTCGGTTTTTAAGAGGAGGTAGTCCATGGACATAACCTGGGCGACGAATACAGAATTAGGGAGAATGACTCCCTTGGGGTCTCCGGTTGTGCCACTCGTGTACATTATCGTGCAAACGTCAGTCCTGCTCTTCGGAGGCAACTCACAATCCAAACTTCCCTAAACAACAACATCCGATCCGATCCATTATAAGCTAGTTAGGATGCATAACCAAGATATATTGCGGGTAGAGCCATGTATCGAATATAAGGTTACCAGCTTAGCGAATTCTTGCCAGGAGAAACACGACACTCCATTCGCTTTGGCCTTCTCCTTGTGTGTATCGGATACCTCCCCAAAACTCACAATAGCTGTGGAATAATGGATATGTGTTTACATTTATTCAACAACAACAACAACGAAGAAATAAAAGAGGGTATTGAGATACTGACTTTTAAGATGAGTATTGCAGTTTGGTAAGCAATCCAGGATCTGCAAATGCAACGATATAGGCGGTTGGTTATAACAATCTAATGGCATAAATGGTTTTCGAAGAGAAAGAGAAACCCATATATATATACCGAAGGCAAATGAGTTTGTTGGACAAAAGCTAGAGAAAGCTCGGAGTGGTTGATGATGAACTCGACCGCATTAGGACCTGCATAGGAGCATCACCAGACAGCTTATCAACAAAGCTAGATAGCGATTGATGATGGAAGGCCGCCGGATGAGAATTAAGATCTTTGGAGATGAATATCAAGAAGGAAATGAAACAGCTTGAAGGGAAAAAGAAGAAAAAACAGAAAGGGGATAAACCAAGACTCAAGAGGGCATATGCATATATATATATACCAAGTGTGTCATAAAGTGGGACGTAGATAATGCCTTGGCTGTTGCAACCCTGCATCCATATTATATATACACAACATTAAGAAATGTGCAGTGCAGCATCTCTATATATGCCAAATGAATCCAGTGATGATGAATATATATAAGATGAGTTTCACTCTATTTCATAGGAATCATATTACTTCTTCATTGACCAACTACTCCAAGGCTCTTCTAAAATCTTAAACCCTACACCAATAGGAGTACAATCTATACTCCATTATTTCTATATTATTCTTAAAATAGGGAAACAATTGTTAGGCGTGTCTCCCTCTTAAATTTAGCAACTTTATCCAATTAAAATCTATTTATTTATCTATCTATATCTATATCTATACACTTTTTATTTAAAATCGTAAAACAAAATAGGAGCGATTGTTACACGTGTCTCTTTCCCTTTAAATTTAGCAACTTAAATTATTCCATTTTTTAAAAGTCATTTATTATTTGTGGGCCAATTTTCTACCAGTTAAACTAGCCCAACCCATTCCCTCTTTATCTATACTAAGGCCCAATATTAATTATGGTTGTCTAAAACCCTCACCTACATACCCCTAAATTTGATTCACCATGTCTGCACCTTTGTTTCTTGTTCTAAATCTCAAAGAACGTTAATCGCCATGTCTCTACTCTACTCTCTTCTTAGAGTTGCTTTTCCATATATGTTTCCTTCATTTATCTGGGATAGTCTTCCGAACGTCAACCCCTCTTGACGCCGACACCCTTCCATGATAGAGGAACTAATCTAAATATATACATGTACATTCCCTCCATACATCTTTTAGATTTGTTATAGCTTCCACACATTGTGGTGTGAACTGTGAAGGTATATAGCCAGATTATACACTTTTCATTTTAATTAATATTTTGGATAATTTCCCAACAGGGCCACCCTCCATTTTGATGAATACTATGGTGTCAATCTATATACAATGAGTATCATTTACATAAATTTTAATTTTGCTGATTTTTACAAAACAAATAGGGATACCTAGTTTTTATTTTGGAAGCTAATGTCTATATTTTCAATTTATATTTTTAATTATATGTTGATTTCTATGTTTTTGCCATTTAATCCGTATTTATAATATTGGGTCATTTTGACATTGTTGTTCACATCTACAACAATTCATGTATTGATCTTACTCCCTCTTATACCCATATGCTACCTACTTATAGTTTATTAATTGTTACTTATTCGAATACATTTTCTTATTCCGGAATGACAATGGCGCAACAGCCTGATGATATTTCTGAATCTTATATATAACATGTAACTTAGACGATATAAAGCTTTTCATATAGTTCTTAACCTTTATTTTCATATTTACACTTAAAATATTGATCTTCGATACTTTTTTAAATTTGAGACGACTCTCCAAATCGACCTTATTTCATAAAGTCGTCACTGTCTCAATGATATATTACATCATCTACCCTTTATTTCCAAATTAATGTGTTTCACTATAACACATATCAAACTAATGTGCTTCACTATCACACATATCATTTAATTCGATGCACGGATATTGTACTAGTAATGGGTTATTATAGGAAGCTTGATAAAAATTAAAAATCATGAGAATTAATTAACCTTTTATAATCATTACATTTATCCAACACTTTTTACAATCAATGAAAATTGAAAAAAAAAAAACAGAGTGAAAAATACATAATTCAATACAAATCGTTATAACTAGTGCCTAGAAAATATTAAAAAGATTTAAATGAGACTATATAACAAGTTATTACTATTTGTATTTTTTCCCCGGCAATTTCATAAGCAAAAGTTAAAAAAATGTACCTCCATGGAAATGATCCATTCGGGGCAGTTCGATCCGTATATCCCACATCGCTCCCCCTGTATTTAAAACACCAAAATTCAAAATTTTGAACCGTTTGATTGGGTGGGTGTGATAAAATGGAATGGGACTCACGGGATTAACACCGCAGCTCCGAATCGCAGACCCGACCCGAATGGCCAAGTCGTGGGCCTCTTTGTAAGTGATCCATGTGTACGGGCCGGCCTTGCCGTCCACGGCGACCCGGCGGCCCAGCATCGGGCTTTCGGGGTTCTCTTTAACGGTGTGGCTGCACACCAAATTCATAGTATAAACTTACAACAAATTTATTTAAATTAGAAAATGCAGAGAGATAAAAATGTCATTATTTACCTGAAGAGGTGCCAAGGGGAGTAGACGCTGTCGGGAGCGCCGGTGAGGCCGTCCTTAGAATAAATGGAGCGGTAAACAGGTCCGGCCGACGGTTTATCCTGCGTTGCAGGCCGTGGATCCTCCACCTTGATGGAGTAGACATTGGATTGCAAAGACGACATCGTTTTGAGGGAAGAAGCAAAAGAGGGGATAACGATGAGTAGGTCTATGGATAATTTCACTTCACATGTCCGGTTGTCTCCCACCCGGCCTGAAGCTTAAAACGAGAGTTGGAATGAATGAATGAGTATTTGAGAGTTTAATGCATTTTGAGGGAAGTTGGTTGAGCTGCATTTCACGGCATTAAATTCATCCACATAAATAAATGTATTTACTGCCTTTGGTTCTTGTTTGCAGTCCTCTATGATTCCCACCTCCTAATAGCCAATAGTAAAACAGGGAAAATATTTTTATGATGATGTGTGTGAAAACAGGAAAAATTGTGATTTTGATGTTTTTCACTTTCATTGAAAAAATAGGGGAAAGGAATTTCTTACAAGAATATTTCTTTTTATTTTTTTATATCAAAACTAGACATAAATCAAAACTATTCAGATTGTGCGAGATTCACCGTGTGTTGGCTACGCTGGGTGCTTTTGGTTGATTCAGATTGCGAAATTAGGGTTAGGGCAGGGATGGGAGAGAGAGGGAGGGCTATTCATCTGACAGAGGACGGGGTAGCGCCTGTGATCGGTGATGATGCGATAAAGGACGAGAAATCTATACACAATAGGATGTCCCTGATTGGTAGTGTCCTGTCGAAGAAGCCTCCTAATGCATACGCCTTGAAAGCCACCATGAAAGGCGCATGGAGAGCGAAGGGGGGCTTTCTGTTCAAGGAAATAAAACAAAACCTCTTCAGTTTTCAGTTCAGCAATGAGGAAGATAAAGACAGAGTGATGAAGGGGGGACCGTGGTCATTCGATCGTTCGCTGCTTATGCTTAAAGAACCCGGGATGGAGCAAACCTCTTCTATCGCATTCAGTCATGCTGCTTTCTGGATTCGAGTCTATGATGTGCCACTTGTGGCATATACAAAAGCAATGGTTGAAAAGCTAGGTCAGGTTTTCGGGGGAGTGTAGGAGATGAATGAAGAAGACCTGATGACGTGCAGCATATACATCCGAATGAGGGTCCGGGTTGATGTGATGAGACCGTTGCGACGGGGCATCATGATGATGATTGAAGGTAAAAGAATGTGGGTAGAGGTGCGTTATGAAAGATTAACAAACTTTTGTTATACTTGCGGATGCTTAGGGCATACTGAATCCGAATGTGAGCGGAGTAACGATGAAGATTCCTTAAGTGGGGAATATGGAGACTGGATGAGGGCATCTCCAGTGAAGGTTATGATGTGTGTGAAAACAGGAAAAATTGTGATTTTGATGTATTGACTTTCATTGAAAAAAGAAAAATAAGGAAAAGGAATTTCTTAAAAGAATATTTCATTTTTTTTTTTTTTTTAATATCAAAACTGGACATAATTCAAAACTATTTTTTTTTGTAATGACGAGGAACCCATTTTTGACAGTAAACCCCGAGCACGTGACCCAGCCGGCAAGAGTCACGTACCAGGTAAACCGGCTTGCGCCGACCGGCTCGACCCCACTGGTAAGGAGCAAGACAAACCTTGGATGGAAATCCGAAGAAAAGGGGTGGAGGCAGGGATCGAACCCGGGACCTCCTTCCCTCCCTCCTTGCTCCTTACCACTAGGCCACCCCAACTGGGGCAAAACTTTGGTAGGACAAACTTTTTATAGTGACTGGCCCCACCGCTTCGCGACCTCATACCCCAGAAACCTCTTGCGGGATTTTTTTGAGGAGGCTCAGTATCACTTTCGCAAAGTGCGATCTGCGGTCGCAACCTCATTTTCCTGCACACGGACCATTTCACCACTTCGGCTTGGCCCTACGGATTAGTATGCACCGCTTGATCGTACGCGCTTATGAGAATCAATATGACCTAAATGCACCAAGTGAGATTCAATCAAAACAATTTATTGATTTAGGTAAAGAAGGCAGGGGAAAGACGGTTGTTACAAACAACTATTTAATGAATAAACAACCATTTTCCCGTTCATCTATTTTTGCCAAGTGTCACCATTTTATGCCAAGTTATTTTAGGTAAGTGTATTTCCTTAATAATTTAATTAGTTATGATAAATCAATTAACTTATTTATTATTTATCCATATATCTCAATCTTTCCACATATATCTTAATTTATTATAGGTTATTCTATTTAATTTTAGACAATATTCTTAAGGCATAATTGGATATATATATACACACACACACACCCATTAAATTTTATTAATTTATCTATATACACATAAAAAAAATTCAAATTTTTGTTTGTATACATCAAAAATATAATGATCTTATTAAACTATCCAAAGTATGATTATGATTTAACGATTATAGATTAAAGTTTTCATTTAACATGTTATTTTAAGAAAATACGTGAATTTTATTTTAATACCTTCCTTTCTATATCTACCTAACTTCTAACCTATTTAGTTTTTGAGAAAATAAAATAAAAACTAACATGTTAAATAAAATAATAAAAGTTGTCTTTTGTTTTAAATTAATAAAATTTCTTCATTTCTACAAATTGAATATTAAACCTATAATCCTACTACCATATGTCGCCTCTTTATGCAAAGACTTTTTGATCATTTTTTTTCAATTCATTATAAACTCAATTTTCTCACTAGTGGTTCAATGTAAAATATTGAATTAATATTAATATTAATGTTAATATATAATTTTAATGAAAAGTAAGTTGGAAGATGTGACATCATCACATTAATTATAGTTTTTTCCTCAATATATTCTATATTTTCTAACCAAGAGGTTTATATCATTTTTAATGAGATGTTAATATGTTATCATTACATTTATTATAGTTTTTTGAATTTACTTGGGTATCCGGGTTCTGCTACTTGCACCCAACTGATCCCATGAGCCCTGAAGTTAAAAACTAGGTAAACCCTCCAGTGGCCACCTGAGACGGAATTCGAACCGGGGACCTTTGGGTACTTCTCACATGTCATTTTCAGCTTAACCAACCCTAAATGGTTTACATTAATTGTATTTTTTTTCAACCAATAAAATTATACATTTTTAATTTATACTAACTTTTATTAAAATTTTACAATATTAATTTGTCATATTATTATGATTTAAAAATAAACCGTGCAATGGCGCGGGAACTGTACTAGTTCATTTTAATATAATTTACTCTACTTTAAAACACCGAAAAAATTAAGTATTCATATTGCATATGTATTAAGCTTATTTGCATTCTTAAACATTTGGTATTCGTAGTTCGGAATCTACTGGTTTTTAGTGATTATTTGTAGATATTATCATCCGGACTCGAAAGATGGAGAAAACATGGAGCAAATAGACAAAAAAAAAAGATAAGGAACAAGTGCGGAAATAGTAAACATGGAGAAATCTCATCTTTAAGGTTCTGAAAAGTTGGAATTAGCTTCTGAGGTCTTCATGAGAATCGTGGTGCTTGAAAAGAGCTTTCCAACGCATATTCATATGCGTCAACCAGATGAAGAATGACTCTAGAGAGCATGTTACAAGTTTAGCATGTCGAAGCTGTCAAGTTGTACGAACGACGCCCGTCGCTAAAATACCAACGCTCGTCGGTCTCGTTATTTCCAAATTTGCGAGACGCGACCCAATTCTATCTTTGTGGAAACTCTACCTATTCTTCCTAGGGTTTTGGCCGACGCCTTTGAGCCCTATATTAGTCATATTTCCAGCTTTCCATTCAATCAACTAACATTCCAATAATTCATTAACTCGAAGAGAGATTGAGAGGATCTAAGTTTAGGAATTTAAGGTACGTTATGCTTACTTCGAATTCTTGTGGTTTTGCTATGATTCAAAACTTGATTGTGAGACTTGATTTCTATGTTATTCATGAGTTTATTTATAGTTCTTATTGATTATATTTGTGATTCTTTCTATGACCGCGCATCTAGTTAGAATTCGAATCTATGCTATGAATCCGTTGTTTGTTTCTCGATAACAAACGAAGTCATTGATTTAGTAATATTTCTATGCCTTTGTAGTGGATGATAACAATTGATCTATGTCGAGTAGATGTTATTAGGGCCGAATGGGTTGTTCCTTTGTTTTCTAATTGAATTGAATTGGTATGCCAATTGGTCTTAAGTACTCGAATCGTTAATTATATTCTTTAGTAATATTGAATAAGATGATTGTCTCCTTACGGAACAATCGATTAAAGGTTAGTCGACATAGGCTTAGGAATAATATCCGAATCACCTCAAGGATCAAGTAAATCAACCAATGTTGCTAATTGTATGCGAACCACACTCTTATCTTTTATCTTCTCTTTATTCCTATTCATATTCGTATCTTAGTTTATTTGCATTGTTTATATTCATTCATATTCCTATTCTATCTTTATTGTCATAATTTATAGATACACATTGCATAGAAGTACTTGTTTTTCTGTGGGTTCAACCCTTTACTTATCCGCTATACTAGGTTACTAGTTAGTTTGTTAGTTTATGTTATTTCTTTGGCGAGGTGAAACATAACGACATTTCTACTCCGTCACTTGGCTCCCCTCAAGTATTGCACGGTGAAGTTAAAAAAAATCCTAACCATAAAAAAATAGGTGGGTGGTAAAGATTTCCCCCTCCTGTGGGGTCCACGCCAACCTAATTAAATTTTTTTCCTAAAATTAAAATTTGTGAGGATAAAACAAACTTATGGTGCAGTCCTGCACCAAATTCAAACCCCTTTCAAAGAATCAGATGTTGAGAGTAGCAATGTTCAATGCTTTGGCGTATACGGAGTAGTTGTTTAGGAGATAATGGGAAGAGAGCGTTCTATGAGTCCTGAACGGCACAGTATGGCTCCGGCCGGTGAACCACCGGACAAGAAAGCCGGCCATGGCATGGTCCAAGAAGGAGGTCAACAGGGGAACAAGGAGTGTACGACTGACGTTGGTGGAGGCTCAGGGAAGACAACGGAGGGTGGTCCACCGAATCTCTCTTACAGAGATACTCTGGTGGCTGGTGCGGGAGGTGGCTTCAGTCTCTCCCACACCAACCCAATCTTCCAGGAGAGTCAAGGGGATGTGGGCTACAGAACCGATGACGACATCTTGCCTAAGGAGGATGACCCCGCGTCTCCGACGATTGTGTTGAACAAGGCGAAGAAATTGGCTCTGAGAAAGCCATGGGAGAACATGCTTATAATTAAACTCTTCGATAAGGGACAGGTTACATGCAACTCCACATGCGACTATCGCAAAAATGAGGTCTCAAGGCGTCTTTCACTCTCGTGGACCTTGGGAATGATTTCTATATTGCTCAATTTGTTAACTAGGCGGATTATGATCATGTGGTGTTGGAAGGCCCGTGGTTGATCGGCGACACCTACTTGGCAATACGAGGATGGGTTCCGAGGTTTGATGCTAAAATTGAAGAGATCAAGACTTTGACAGGTAAGGATACCTAATCTCCACATTGAGTATTTTGACACCAGACTGCTCCATCGAATTGGGAACAAGATTGGTAAAGTCCGGCGGGTTGATAATACAACGGCTTCGGCTGATCGAGGAAAATATGCTAGACTGAGTGTCGAAGTGGACCTAAGCAAGCCACTACTGTCCAAATTCAAATTGGATGGGAAAGTGTGGCCAATTCAATATGAAGGGATCCAAATGATCTGCTTCAACTGTGGTAGGATTGGTCATTCAACGGAAAACTGTGCAACGACGAATGACCCCTTGACGTCGGCACAACAGGCTTCGGCGAATGCTAAGTCTAGGAGAGATCAAGTGGAGAAGGAAGCCCATGGTGATTGGATGCAGATTAAACGGAACAACCGGAGAAGAGCACGGATACAACCGGGTCCGGACGGCTTCCCGACCCTCTTCTATCAGCGTGAGTGAGAGGTAGTAGGCAATGAGACCACGGATACAGTGCTCTCTATGGTGAATCAAAGCAACTTCCCCCCTCGTTGTGCAGATGCGCTACTGATTTTGATCCCGAAAATCCAATCCCCGGAACGTCCCTCTCAACTGAGACCAATCTCCTTGCTCAATGTCTTGTTCAAGATGGCAACCAAGCTAATTATCGAGAGACTTAAGCCGGTGCTCCCAACGCTCGTCTCGCCAACCCAGGTAAGCTTTATTCCAGGAAGACAAATCATTGACAACGTTTTCATACTCCAAGAGGTGATTCACTCGATGGAGAAGAGAGACAGGGCAAGGAATTAGATGATTCTTAAAATCGATCTTGAGAAGGCATATGATCGTGTTCGTTGGGATTTTCTAAAGGAAGCGCTTGTGATGGCTCACATTCCGGATAGGCTGATTGAGGTCATTCTTAAATGCCAAACTTTGGGGACAACGGAGCTCTTATGGAATGGAGTCAAGGCGGGCCATTTCTCGCCCTCACGGGGGATCCGTCAAGGTGATCCACTTATTTGTTATATGTATGGAGCTTCTCTCCCATCTAATCTCCTATGCGGTGGAGCAGGGTCGTTGGAAGCCGATTGAGATTGAGGGAGTTAAGCTTTCCCACCTCTTCTTTGCCGACGATTTGATACTATTTGGTGAAGCCTCGACCGATCAGAGTATACTGATGAAGAAAGTCCTGGATAATTATTGTGGGAGATCGGGGGAGCGAGTAAATTACTCTAAAATTTCTGTCCTGTTTAGCCGAGGGGGTGCTAGGAGCCATGAAACAGTGCATAGCAGACGGATTGGGTGTATCCATCTCAACTGACTTCGGTAACTATTTGGGGGTTCTTATGGCTTGTGGTCGGATGACGTCCCATCGCTATCGATACCTTGTTGACAAAGTGGAAGCAAGACTTCGAGGATTGCAATCGAGATCACTCTCCTTCGCGGGCAGGGTGACACTTGCGAAAGCAGTCTTAACAAGCCTCCCGGTTTATGTGATGCAAGCGACTTTCGTCCCAAGGAGAATTTGTGATGAAATTGACAAGACCGTTAGAGGATTCATCTGGGGGAGCATCCCGCAATAGAAGAATATACATCTACTGGCATGGGATACGTTGAAGCGGCCTTTGGAGGAAGGGGGTCTAGGAATAAGGGCAATGTGGGAAACGAACCAAGCCGTTCTTTCCAAGCTCTGCTGGCGATTGATTCAACAATCGGAATCCCTATGGAGCCGTTTGATCTGAGGTAAGTATTGTGACGGACGGAGGGACGTGGATATGTTCGGAGCACGGAGGGGTGCTTCCCGCAATTGGAGAGCAATAACCCATGGTGCCGACTAGCTAGTCCCGTGACTGAGGGTGGCGGTAGGCAATGGGATGTCCACCCTTTTCTGGATCCATCGGTGGCTGGATGAGGTGTGCCTAATGGATGTTGCGACCCAGCCTATTCCGGAGGACCGACTTGGAGACACGGTGGGAGAACTGTGGGTGGGCGGTGCTTGGAACTGGGAAGCGATATCGTCGTACCTCACCTCCGAAGTGATGCTAAAGCTCCAGGCTATCCAAGTTAGGCCGGAAGGGGAGGCTACTGACCAGTTGTATTGGGCTCACACAAGCTCGGAGACCTTCACCACAAAGTTTGCATTGTCTCGGTTAAGAAGCGAGGTAGGGGGTTCACTGGTTGAGGGATGGAGGCATCCATGGAAAATCCTAGCACAACAGCGGGCCAGGACCTTCGCATATCTTGCAGCCCACAACTGCGTCCTGACCAATCAGAACAGGTTCCGTCGCCACCTTGCAACCATGAGCGGATGCCCCCGCTGTGGGATCAAGGAGTCCTCTATTCACATGCTCAGAGACTGCCCAAGTATCCGAGAGGCTTGGAACAAACTCTCTCTTAGCCCGGAATTATTTTCGGAAGAGAATGTTTGCAGTTGGATTTTGTCGAATGTGAAGAAAGAGGATAATTGGAGTGCTACATTTGCCTATATGGTGTGGTACGTGTGAAAATGTCGTAACTCCTTGGTGTTTGATAACAAGGATACAGTTAGAAGTCTGTCCTCGATAGTTGTGAATCAGGTCCAGATTTACTCAGCTGTTAGACGGACTGCTTTGACATCAAATGCCACATCAGGCCACGCACAAGGACAAGACGCAAGGATCGAGCATGGCTGGACTCCGCCACGTTCGGGCTAGGTAAAATTGAACGTTTATGGGGTTTCAAAGGGCAATCTAGGACTATCCGGAGGAGGAGAGGTGCTCCGGGATGAAGCAGGAATGTTGATCCGATCCTTCACATTCAAGTGTGGGATTAGTCGTACACAGACTGCAGAGGCTTTGGCAGCCTACCATTAGGGGTATGCATATCCGGGTACCCGACACGAACCGGATAATCGTGTCTGGTACCCGAAACCGTTAAGCCCCAAATGATCGAACTGTACCCGAATCATCTTAACCCGGGTTCCCGACACGATTAAGCTTTTCGGTTCCGTGTCGGATACCCAGGTACCCGACACGAACCAACTGATTTATTTTTTAATTTTTAATTTTTTTGGGGGCTATGTACGCAGTGTCTGTCCAGGAAGATGAAGTCGACGACGGCGAGAGGAAGGAAGAGCTCCCAGCAAAAGCGCCACAGATGGACAAAGGTGAAGGCGGAGAGAGAAGGGTAGCCCAACCCACAACCACCAAGCCATTGACGGCGTGTAAGCGAAGGTCGGCAACCGAAGACCAAAGCTCCACAAAATGAACATAAACCGGCAAAATTGGACACCAAAAGGCTGAAATCGACGAGGAACCGACCGACAAGATCCCAAGTATGAGCGAGTGGGGGGAAATTACTAAGAATGAAGGGGTATTAGCAGGGGTCTCACTCCAAATTGAGGCAACAACTTGCAGATCTGATTTCGAGAGGGTCTGATTTTAGAGAGAGATTGGAGAGAGTTAGGGACTTAGGGCCGAACGGTGAGATTTGTGTCGACGACGGCGAGAGGGATGAAGGCAAGAGGTGAGGCATTCGGCTGCAGCAGAGAAGGCAAGAGGTGAGGCATTCGGCTGCAGCAGAGAGGAATAGAGCTGGTCTCGGCGGCTATAAAAAAAACGAAGAAGATAGGGTTGCTTATTAGGCGGGCTCACTGTTTGGAAGAAAAAAAAAAACAGAAATTGAATCCGATGGGATTCGAACTCGGGCCTGTTTGCAAGAGCTGAGAGCATGCGCTTACCTAGGTCTAGTTGGGCTAGTAGAGTTTATTGATATATAAAAGATTCTATTTATACTAGTATTATACTTCCCATACTAAAATTTAAAAAAATAAATAAAATTAAACGGTTCGTTTTGGGTACCCGACAAGGCAATTTTCCCGACCCGAACACGAACCGTTTAGAGCTGTGTTTTCTCGGTTCGTGTCATTATCGTGTCGTGTTTTTCCGGTTTCGGGTTTTTTCGTGTCGTGTTGTCGTGTTTTCGTGTCGTGTTTTCGGTTTCGGGTTTTTCTGCACACCCCTACCTACCATGGAGTTAGTATGACAAAACGACTGGGAGTTACGCGGCTGATCCTCGAGACTGACTCGACTACCATAAAGAGCCTGTTGTGTAGTACCTCGCTGAAGCCAAACTCAGATTTCCATCTGATTTCCCAGGCCAGGCACCTAATTGGAGAGCTGAATGGGAAAGTTAAAATTTGCAGCATTCGTAGGAGGGCTAATACGGTGGCCGACGCCCAACTGGTCACTTTCTCTCATTAACTCTTATGTTGAACATGAGTTGTTGCCTAGTAGTGTTTCGCTTGACATTATCACTGTAAACTCCACTAGGAGTTAAACTTATGCCTTTTATAATAAATGGCGCTAGCCACATTTCAAAAAATAAATAAATGCTTTGACATATTTGTGAATCGTTTCATATTCATTGATCTGGAGTTACTTATGGAACTCCAAATAAGCTAGTGCAATATACGTGACTCTGTCTCTTTTTTGGCCTTTAATAAATGTTTATTTGTTAATCTGTATAATCATTTCATCTGTTGAACCTCTAGTTCACTTGTATTCAATCTATATTTATATAAACTCTTACTACCTCCGTTCCACAATACATGTCCTTTTATATTTTGGCACGTTTTTTAAGAAGTGAAAAACTCTATAAAATATTATTTTTTTAATTATTTTTTTTATATAATTTGACACTTGTTACTAATAAGTATCAAATTATATAAAAATATTAATTAAATAAATAATATTTTATAGAGTTTTTCACTCCTTAAAAAGCGTGCTAAAAAACAAGAGGACATGTATTATGAAACGGGGGGAGTAATTTAGAAGAGTTTAGGATAATGTGTCAAGCTTAGAGGAATTTTAGGAGTCTCGACCAATCATTTTTTTTGCCATTTTTCTTTAATTTTCTTTAATTCTATTTTTTCCCCTTTAATTCTCTATTTTCTTTAATTTTACCAACTATCTATATCTATATCTATATAAACTTCTATATAAACTCTTAATTTAGAAGAGTTTAGGATGATGTGTCAAGCTTAGAGGAATTTTAGGGGTCTCGACCAATCATTTTTTTTTTGCCATTTTTCTTTGATTTTCTTTAATTCTATTTTTTTTCTTTTTCCTTTAATTCTCTTTTTTCTTTAATTTTACCAACTATCTATATAAACTCTTAATTTAGAAGAGTTTAGGATGATGTGTCAAGCTTAGAGAAATTTTAGTAGTCTCGACCAATCATTTTTTAGCCATTTATCTTTGATTTTCTTTAATTCTATTTTTTTTTCTTTTTCCTTTAATTCTCTTTTTTCTTTAATTTTACCAACTATTGGGCTTAATTCAAAATATTGATCTTTGCCTAAATTATAATTTTAGTAGTTTTTTTCTCTAAAAAAACAATGGGATTAATTCAAAACATAAAATTAATAATAAGAAAATATAAAATTAATATTAGTAATCTACATCTATATATATATATATACTACTTTAATCGTTTTCTCAACCCATGAGTTTAATTCAAAATATTTAATTATTTGAACTTTTACAATTATGTTATAATATTAATTTAATATATTAGTAAGATTTTATTTATAAAAAATCGCGCCATGGCGCGGGGATCATACTAGTTGTACATTAAAATAAGAGAGAGGTTGCTTCCATACAATCTTTTTTTTTTTAATAGTTTCATTTCATCTGTTAAATACCGATAATTATTATTATTCTCTCCGTTCTAAAATAGATGGTCTTTTGTTTTTTAACACGCTTTTTAAGAAGCGAAAAAATCTATAAAATATTATTTTTTTAATTAAAAAATTTATACTATTTGATACTTATTACTAATAAGTATCTAATTATATAAAAAAAATATTTCATTGAGTTTTTTGCTCTTTAAAAAACGTGCCGTAAAAGTAAAAGACCATATATTTTGGAACGAATAGAGTATTATAAAACTCTAAATATTTGATATGAATATGAACATAAACCCTATGCATCATTCAACCTTTTGTGGTCTACTTCATTTTGCGGAACAGGTATCAAAACATATACCACTGGTTCAAAACATTTGAATGACGTACTCTTTTGAAGACAATTTGAGAGAAATTGTTGTCAAATTCAAAATGCAAAATTGAATAGACATTGACGACCGTCAAATTCAAATGTACCACATTTAACAAATAAAGTAACATAGTCTCGTATGTATTCACAAATGTATTTTTTAAAAAAAAACCTTTAATCTCAAACAACCAACTGAGGATGTAAAATACTAAAATGATCCATCCATTTTCCTCTTACTGCATACGAGTATCCCATCAAAGCAACCCTTCACAAGACATCAGTCATCAACCACGTTATTTTCAGAGATAAAAGGTAACATAAGCTCAACGAAAAATAAATCGGTGGTCGCTCACCTGTCAGTTGTCACCATGACCTCTGAGAGCCTCCTGATGAATGCCCATTCAACCTGTCAAGCACAGCATTGAAATCGACAGGCTGTCCACCCTCCTCCAGTCTCTGAATCACACTTGCGACATGGTCGCCCCTGTAACCCATGCTTACCAGTTTCTCGATCAGATCACCATAAGGATGGTTTTGAACAAATTGTGGCGGGTTGGGGCTGGGACCTCGGATCATATGACCAGCGCTTGTAGGTGGCTGTGGGTGTGGGTTGTGAAGAGGGGCATTAGCTGGTGAGTAGCCTCCGCTCTGTGAGAAGTGGGTCGGAGGTGGGTGATGGGATCGTCCCCCTTCACCATCGTACCTCATGTAGGAACCACCAGAGGAAACTTGCAGGGGAATCCCAGGAGACGTAGGATGATATGGAGTTTGAGTCTGAAGTGGTCTCCCGTGGCCACCATATCCGAAAGGTAGATCAACTCGACCTACACCCTGTTGAGGAGTTCCTGGTGCTGGCACTTGCATTGGCATGGAGCTTGACATTTGTTCTTGCTGAGGTGGATTAGGTGATTGAATAGGCATATATGCCGGATAAAGAGTTGATTGAGGACCTCTGATCTGCGTTTGTGATTGAAGCTGTGCAGGAGGATGAGGACTTGGCTGTGACCATTGTTGTTGATACTGAGGGAATTGTTGTACTTGTGGAGGTTGATTGACTTGACCTTGTGCTGGATTAGGCAGCATCTGTTGGGCCCGATACTGGGAATCAGCATGGGCGTAAGAACTCTGAGGAGATTGAGGTTGAGGTTGAGGTTGAGGTTGAGGTTGAGCAGCTGGATTTGGCAACTGAGCAGCAGGTAGGTAATAAGGTGGCTGCTGGTTTATAGTTTGTGAAGTCATCTGTGAGGCTGCAGCTGGAAGAGTTGCAGGCTGCTGCTGCTGCTGGTCTGCGGTAGTCGAGGGAGGTGCAGGCTGTGGCGCAACTTGGTGTGGTAGGGCCAAGGCCAATTGCTGGCTATGCATATCTGGTCCATCTTCGGTGTTTTTGGTCTCTGAGGCAGGCGTAGTAGAAGATTTCTCCTCTTCTTGTGAGCGGGAAGACTCTTTCTGAGCAAGCTGAAGCTTAAGTTCCTTCTGAGTCTCAGCTAACTCTTGTTTGTCCCTCAGTATCTGAACAGACCTGTGTACCTGCAGTAGCAGACAAACATAACCAAGTTCAAGGATTTCGCTCCAAGTTGACACCTAGATTTTGACCCAAGCTGCTGACAGCCCGAGTCACTTGGAGCAACTCACTCTCTAAGAAGAAATATTGCTTTGATAATATGAAGCCTTTGAAACAAGCATGACACAAAGCCAAAAGCCAAGAGTAACAGGGTTGAATAAGAAGAAGAAATTTGAATCTCTCAACTGCCTAAGGGAAAGGAACTACTAGGAAGCATTCTTGCTAAAGATTTAGTTCATACTGCAATCTCATAATACTCGGGTGCATCAAAATTCTTCTATAAACAAAGGCTTCAAGTTTCAAACAAAAATTAATAAAAGAACGAAAACACACAACTAAATACTTGTGTTATACATACTACTGTGATAGAACTATGGAGAAATGAATAGTCACTAATGCAGTTGATCAAATAATTCAGACCAATAAAAGCACAACTGCATGTGAATTACATGTCAAACTCAAAGGCAGGAGTTAGTTGAAGTTGAACCCAACCATGAAAGCACTAATGCACATCCCAACTAGACAGTTAGTAATTAATCCCATTTTCAATCATGTACATACAAAATGAAACAAAATCGGTCTTACTTACTTCTTGGAGATGTTTATCCATAGATTTAAGCTTGGTTCCCGCCTCCTCATTATGAAGTACCAAATCAGACCGCATCTCACCAATTGATTTATCAAGGTTGTAGCAATACAATTCCAACTGTGAAAGGCGGGAGCTTAGTCCTTCTAGAAAGCGCATTTCATTATCTGCATACTTTTTCATGGTCCTTTCTATTACTGTAATCACTTCCAGGTTTAGAGAGTCCTCTGGCTGGGCATAGATATTGGCAGTAGGAAACGCTGATGATCTTGACACTCTGGTTGTGTGGAAATCCTGACCGAAAATAAGCACCACGCCAATGAGATTGATAAAATGTGATGAAATAATACCATAACATAATCAATAACACAATGGATGAACGCATACAAGAAGTAGAAAGTGCATTTTAAGGTGGGCACACATCAAACAAACCCAAAAGTAAATATTCTCTTAGAAAAGTGCTTATCCTTTTATTCAATACATTCAAACCAAGTTTTTTTTTCCGCACACATTAGAAAAACCGAAACCAAAAAGGTTATCATACGAGATGCAAGCTAACTACATTCCTAGCTACACCGCCCACCAAACAACACCTTGGAGACAAAGAATTTTGCATGGAGCTCCAAAAAATTGAGTGTAGAGTTTTAATTCTTTACCGTTATTATTAAAGATACTATCTGATAACATGAACAACACCTGTTCTAAATTTCTAATACATCAGCTCAAGTGTTCAAGCCAATGATATACTATGCTATGCTCTCAATAGGTGGTCTCCCCGTGATGCAAATCTCATGATGGCAAAAGCTAGGGCAAAATCAAGCTACAATAAGCCAAGAACACATGTGAACCAATGAATTACTCCAACGCAGATCAATCGCCAAGGGATTAAACCCCTGCTATTTCACAAAGAATTGTTCAAATCTAATTTAGGCCATATCTAAAAGTTCAATTACGAAACTACAATGCAATTATTGATTATCATCAATACAGTTCTCACTGTTTCCAAAGGACGAAAACCTAAAATAAATGAACTTGAAAACAAATACATGGAAGAGCTCAAATTAGATTGAATTAGGAGAGGTAGCCAGTAAGGAAAGAAAAGAAAGAGCAATAATACCTTGCTAGGATTGGTCCCAATCACTGGATCGGAGAGGCTCCCATTGAAAGAGTCTTGGTGGTTGTCGTAGTCCTCATACGTGCGAAGTATATCATCGGAGGCGAAATCGAAACCTCCCTGGGAACCAGAATTGATCGCCCGACCCGCAGACGATCCCGACGCCATTGAAGGGGGTTAGAACAGATATCGAGAGAAGATTGAACAAGTCGAAATGGGGGATTTCTGAGCTGGATTCTAGGGTTTATAGGAAAACACGAGAGATATGAAGAGAGAGGGGAGAAGGGATCGATTGATTCGATTTCTTAAGCCTGTAAGCGGAAGATTTGGATGGGGACGGAAATCGGAAAAGGGTAGAGTGAACGAAAAGTTATAATCGATCCAACATTGAAGAATTCGAAGATAATTTTATTCTCTCTTTGGGCCTTCCCAGCAGGAGATAGAATAGAACCTGCCCAAACCACGGACGGGATCAAATCCTCTCCCTTCCCCTCTCACAAAATCATCAACTTTTTAATGTTTTAATCTATTTTTTTTTTATTTTTTTTTTTAATGTTGAAATTGTGAGGAGGGGACACCGGGGAGGGCCAAACAGGGGGACATACGATTTGGCTCCACCACGGACTGGATTATTTTTGAAGGGCTGGATTTTTTTTTATATGAAATGAAGGTTATTGTATAGGTTATGGAATAGAGAATAAGTTGAGATTTTTTTAAAAAATAATCTCAATATAACAGTAGAAGGAGGGAATGGAGGGATAGTGAATGTGATATTTATGTGGGACCCACTTTCTTTTAATTAAAAAAAATCAGAAAATCTGGATTAATCTTCACCTTCCATTTCTTTCAATCAAAGGCCAAGATTCGTGCACAAAGTATACTATAATGGGTGTGCACTCTGGAATCACTCCCTTTTTTATGTATATAAAAAAAAACAATCCCCCACAATCCCTTGGAAAATAGGCCCTAAGGGGTAGCTAGTTTGGTATCAATATCGCCCTTGATGTCTGATATCTAGTGTTTGCTATGAGTAGAAATTAATATCAAGTGATATGTTTGATAAACTCCTCCTCCCATTTTTTAACCTAAGTGATGATATACTGATTTATGAAGCGGTATCACTTGATATCTCCTCGATCTGGCATGCGACTCTCTTCTCTACAATATTCTCTTCTCTAGCAAGCGACTCCTTCTTTTATATTCCTTGCCCTCTTCTCTTCTCTTCTCTTTCTCTGTGCTGTTTTTTTTTCTCTTTCCTATGTGGTTTTGTTTTTGGATCCATGTTTTTTTTGTGTTATTTTTATGCGAAGATTGAGCTAGTATCTGAAGAAAAATGGGAGGTTGTTGTTGTTCTTCTTCTTTTTCTTCTTCAAGGATTTTGTGTACACTTTTTGTTTTTGCAGTTGTTGATGTAGTGAAGATTGGCCGACCTTCTTTAGGTCAAACAACGATCTTGACCCAGGTGACGAGTCAAGTTATGTTTGAGGACTAATTGAGGAGAAAGATGTGCTCCTCAAGGATAAAAAGAAAGCTCCACCTTGGGAGTCCATTTAGTTATTTTTATAAGTTTCAATTTTTAGTAACTCCTATATTAGTTGGAGTTTACTTATGGAATTGCCTATTTTAGTATTTCTTAGTTAAGATTATTTTTATAATATTTATTATTTTATAAGTTAGGGTAAATAAGGTGAAAAAGAGAATTCTATCTTATTAGGTTTTCTTATGCACCAAGTTGTCATCTTTCGAGAGATAGATTTAGATAGAATTTTTTTTTTAATTTTATCATGTGAACCATAGCTATCCCTTAAGGAAGATATGGGTTGGTCATATTAGATAGAATTAAGGTTTTAATTTGATACCTATATTAAACACTTATTGTATTCATTAACATAAAGTCTATCGGCAAGACATGTTTCGTCTATTGACAAGGTAGATTTAGCGCAATTGCACTCAAAGTCCTTTTTCATTTTGAGTGGAAATCATTCCGACGACTTAGATGATATTGTTCTAGTGGTTTTGATTCATCCCGCTCGTCATGCCTTGAAGTTGAATCAGACCATCAAGACACTCAATTTCGTTCTTCACCGCCACTGCAGGCTTCGTTTGATCTTGTTCATGAAGATCCTCAATCCTCCTGTGGACATTACTACTCAATTTATCCAGCAACGCCACAAAAGCTTCAAGATCTTCCAACCCTGGTTGTTCCATCGAGCGGTCCCACCTGAACAACCTCCGATCACAGCCAACGTCGTGATTGAACTGCGGATGAGAGGAAAAAGCATCGGAGATGCCGTGGAGATAGCGATGTCTTCTTCTTCTTCGCCTTTGGGCGATTAGGTTTCTTCTCCATAGAGATAGCGACGTCTTCGATCGATCTTCCTGATTGGAATCTTTCTCATCCCTAGCGATGTCTTCTTCTTCACCTTCGGTTTTGGAGGAGGAAGCGCTGGAGCCGCCAGAGATAGCGACATCTTCGATCTTCTTCACCTTCGGGTGGTTAGTTTTCTTTGTCGTGGATATAGCGAATTCTTCGATCTTCCTTATTGGAAATTTGGAATCTTAATTTCTCCTCCCTAGCAATGTTTTCTTCTTCGCCTTCGATTTCTGATTTGCAGTCTAATGATCAATCGATTCATGAGGGGTCAAGAGTTTGTTGATGGACGACCGCTTCAAGTGGTTGGTCGGTGTTATTATGTATATATTATATTGTAGATATATCTATCCTAAAAAGGATCTGATATGATTTGGTTTCCTAAGGATCTCCTAGACTTATTCTCCAAGGAATCCCTAATCTTGTATCTATCAATACAATCAATCGTCTTTTCCTCCAAAGTTAATACTTTTACATGGTATCAGAGCCGGGTTCGGCTAGTTGCGGTCTGGGCTTCAGATTATGTGGCAAGTGCAACTTGTTGGCTAATGTGGTTGCATTTGAGGCCGTGGGCGTGTTGGAATGTGGTTGTCCCACATCGGTTATATAGAGAATGCTTGAACAACATATAAAGTTAAAGGGCTACTCCTCTCATTGCCAATTAGTTTTGAGATGGTACCCTGTTGGGTTTATATGTTGTTCGAATCTCCCGTATGTGGGCCCACACACACGACCTACCTCCAGCTTGTCTTGACTCCACCGGGCCCAGCCGACTTTAACATATATGGTGTCTGCCTAAATCCATCGATCCTCCATCAATGGCTTCCCAACTCACCTCTCCCACTCAAATTCTTTTCTCTGCCTCTTCCGATGGCTCGTCTCCCAACTTTCACCTTCCCAACTTTGCGATTCGCTTGGATCGCTCAAATTATCCTCTTTGGCGAAACATTGTCCGTTCCGCTCTTGAATTGTTTGACTTGGACTTTTTCCTCACCACCGCCACAACCCCACCGTCGGCCACCATTGTCGATTCGACCGCTCTACTCTCCGCCGGCGCGCCGCTCACTCCTGAAGCAGCCCTCTCTGCTCTCTCCGGCTCGTCTCAGCCGCTCCCTCGCGTGCCCAATCCACTCTATCAGGCTCGTTCTGTTATGGATTCGGTCCACTCTCATCACACCTATGCTTACCCATGTTGCCCAAGCCACCACCCCTGCCGAGGCTTGGGGCAGTCTTGAGCGCATCTTCCATGCTCAGACCCGGGCTTGTCATATGCACCTTCGCCATCAACTTCAAACCCTAACCAAAGGGTCGCTCTCCGTTCTTGACTATGTCGAGAAAAAGAGGGCTCTTGCTGATCAATTGGCGGCTTGTCTTCACGAGGTCTCCGACGACGATCTCATCTCCTACATCCTTCTTCGTCTTGTCTCTCAGTATGCCTCGTTCCGCTCCGCTATGGCTCTTCGCACCAATCCGATGACTACCGATGATCTGCTGGGGTTCTTGCTTCAAGAAGAACACAGTCTTGTAGCCGACACCACTTCCCTAGCCGAATCTGCCCCGCCATCGGCCAACGTCGCCTCCACTCGAGGGCGTGGCCGTGGCTTCTCCCCTGACAACCGTCCGACTTTTCAGCAACCGCCTGCTGATCAACGCTTCTCCGATCAGCGCTCCTTTGATTAGCGTCAGGCGAACTCCTCACGTCCGCTCTGTCAACTGAGTGGCAAGCTTGGACATGAGGCACCCATCGATTTCAGACTCTTTGTGCCAAGCTGCATGTTCGTGCTCGATCATGAGCTTGCGGGGGCGTGTTATTATGTATATATTATAGTGTAGATATATCTATCCTAAAAAGGATTTGATATGATTTGGTTTCCTAAGGATCTGCTAGACTTATTTTCCAAGGAATACCTAATCTTGTATCTATAAATTTATTCATCTATCAATACAATCAATCGTCTTTTCCTCCAAAGTTAATACTTTTACAATCGGGATTTGGATATTGGAGAGGGCAACTGTTATTTTGAAGAAAAAGAAAAGAAAATGGTTGGAGCGTAAATACACAAATTTCATCTTGTCATTAGACGAAACCATTGCCGTTAGACTCACCCATTCATTAAACATTAGATTGAAATTGGAGACCTCTTGGCTAAAAGACTTTTATTTCAATCCAAACCCTTTACAACAATCATCACAACACACATAAACAAACCCTAAACACCAACCATTTGCAATTCGTTCACATAGACAAGAGTTCCAAGTCGGAATACATAAATTCCAGGTCGGAATCCATCGTAGAAGCCACCTTTCGAGTCGGAACATCCAAGTTCCAGGTCAGAACCTGAACCTTTCGGGTCGAAACTCGCTTGATCCGATCCGGGTTGGAATTCAGCTTTTGTCGAGTTACACAACGATTCCGACTCCAAAACATGCAACTGTTTAAAAACATAAACCCAAACTTACAATTTCCAACTAATTAAAAACATAAAAACAACTTCCTTCCTACAACTTAATTATCCGTTATTCGGACTTCTCAGGGTGTTTGCTACTAATATGCTTCTTCAAATTTTCGTAGCCCAAATTGCTCATCGCCTTGTACACCTTGACCACAATCCTTACAAACCCCTTCGAAGTAGCCAGACCCGATCTCCCCCTGCGAAATGTCGCGTGAACCTCCACGGAGAAAATCATCTTCACATCAAGACTAATCTGCCATTACGAAATTAACAAATTGTAATTTGAAATTTTGAATGAGATAAATAGAATGTATATAAATTGTGTAAATACATTTCGAGATTATTTTATTGTGAAATGTGAAACCCACCGAAGTCCACTCCCAACGACTACTTTCTAACGTTCGACTAAAACAGTCTAACCTGAACCCACCCACCCGGCCAACCCGCTGAACCATTGATCTGGACCCAATAAATGGACGACCCGACAGGTCATGGGCCCGGTGTTATCCGACGGATCATGGACTCAACGCGACCCGGTGGGTCCAAGTCGACCCGATCCATGGGCACCCTGCACCCATAGGCCATAGTTGTAGGTGACAAATGACAATATATGCATGTCAGGGGAGCTGTCCTGATCAATTTGTCACTGAGTTTGCATTAGACCATATAAGTAGATGGACATGTTACATGCATGCTTTCCATGTGTTTCCCCTCTTCTTCTTTTTCTGTCCATTTCTTTCAATCCCTTTGCAAGTCATGGTTATCCATAAACGTTATGCTATATCGCTACTTTTGGTAAAATTAAGATGTTTTTTCCCCTTTCATTTTTCAAAAGCGAGATTTATTCTATCGAGATAAGGTGATTACATCATTTATTGAATTATAGGAGTTGTATTTTGATTTCCTTGTACTATCAATCAATTTTATTTTATTTTTGTTTTAAAAAGTACATTTAAAAACATGTTATCGACGGTTAAAATTTCTACACAAAGCATCTAAAATTTCTTCATTTTATCGACGTTGTGAATTTGAGGACATGGGTGCTAACATTAGATGGTGAGTTTCTACTTTCTTTACACCTTAGTGTTTTTTGTTTAACAAACATGTGGTTTATAATTTAAACTTTCAAGATTTTTTTTTGGGTGGAAAGGTGAGAGCAGACTCTCATAAATATAACAAATGAAACGAAAGTGGGCTACACAGAGATAAGACGGAAAGCAACCCTGCCCCTAGCGTCCTCATCCACCAATCTACTAATATCTATAGGTGGAGTAGCAATAACATGAAAACCAGTAGGAACGATAACACAATCGAAGCGAGGGAGTTAACGACAAAATTCGCTTTCCGGAAGACATACCTCAACTGGATTTCCCAGTCTCGGACTAAGAAGCTCTGGCATTATAACGAACCAAGCTAGAGAGGGGAAGACAATCTTCCACGCCCTTCTTTATTAAAGAAGTGGCCAACAAGGAATCATACTCAATGATGATCGACTCTATTAGCACGCCTTTCCTAAGCCAGCCGGAGCCCGTCGAGGAGGCCTATAGCTCGGCCACAAGCAGTAGGACTGTACTGCAGCCAATACGTCTAACATATCCCATAAGCCATTGCCCATCAACGCCCCTGATTGCATATGGGAGATTCCCTCGGCTAGCCGCGACCGAGTGGGATGCCTTAAATTTGCCGATTGCAGATGTTGAAACTGGCCTAGCTATCCGCGAAATGGGGTCGTTTAAAGCGTCGGGAGTTGATGGGTACTCGGCAACCTTCTTCCAGAAGTGTTGGGATGTCGTCGGGCCATCGGTTAAGGAGTGCATGAAGAACTTCTTCAGTTCAACCATAATGCCGGAGGGACTCAACGATACCCTCATTGTTCTGATTGCCAAGGTGGCTAGGCCGGAGATCGTCTCTCAGTTCAGACCCATAAGCCTTTGTAATGTGTTGTACAAAAGCATTACTAAAGTGCTGGTTAACAGGATGAAACTTATTCTTCCCCTACTCATTAGTCTTTTGCAAGGTAGCTTTCTGTCTGGACGGTTCATCACAGAAAATATTGTTGTACAGTTATGCAGGAACTAGTGCACTTGATTAGAAAAAGAGAGGAGCCAAAGGGTGGATGATTCTCAAGATTGATCTTGAGAAAGCGTATGACCGGCTTCGATGGGACTTCGTAATCGAGACGATGCGCGAGGCAGGTTTTCACAAAAGTTGGTTGAAGTGGGTTGAAGCGTGCATTACAACGGTCTCGACCAGGGTGTTGGTAAATAGGGAGATGATGACCGATCAATTCAAGCCCTCTAGGGGATTGCAATAGGGAGACTCTATTTCCCCCTATTTGTTTATCCTTTGTATAGAACGATTGAGCCAATCTATTTTTAGGGCGGTGGAGAATGGAGAGTGGAGACCGGCTCAGCTAACGAGGAACGGCCCCGATATAAAACTTTCAAGATTTTAATAAGTAGTTCAGAATTTTAACAAAAAGTGGTTTTAAAATTTTAATAAAAAATTTGTTTTAACAAACCGGGTCAAACCCATTTGACCCAGAAAAATATCGATTTTCCAGGTTCGGGTCCAAAAAATTTCCTTGATTATAATTCTCGGGTCTTGACCCAAAAAATTTCAGGTGTTCGGATTGAGTTACATTTTCTACAGGTCTCCTCAAAGGCGATCTAGAGGAGGCAAGCGGGGTTGGAGAGAGGGGAGTCGAGGACGAGGCTGAGTCTTGGGCAAAGATTTGTGGAGATGAGGTGATTGATAGGTGGAGTCTGAACGAAGGAGGAGATGAGGTGGAGAATCGATTTGTGAGGTGTTTACTTAGGTGAGATGCCGACGAGATTGGAAGAATAAATTGTTTATTTACATACTCATTTATCTTCTTATTTTCCAGATATATTTCAACTAATGAAAACACTTTTTTTGGTTCTCACCGTAAATACTTTTTTTTTAACAGGAAAGAATTCGAATTCCCAGCTGACAACAATGGAAATCTGGAAAAACGAGAGGTCGAAGAAAATTGACAGACGAATTAACCGTTATGATACAACCAGAAAGACAAAAACAAAAAGAAAACCTGAATACAGACGATCTCAACAAAGAGGACCAGCGAAGAGAAGTCGAAGGGCACCAAATGAAGACTGCGAATGCCGAGAACATGGGAAAGTCGAGGGACTGACACGACGTCTCGACGCCGGGGAGACAGAGGCAGAAACTCATCAGCGGAAAAGACGTCTCTTGGGAAAGTGTGGATCAACGACGTTCCCCCACCTGAACGAGGGATTTTCGAGAATTACGAACACCGTCACGGTCAAATCGAACAGCAGACCACCCGAGACTGCAAATCTTATATATAAACACCGTAAATACTTATTCTCTCAGTTTAACCAAATCTTTTATATAAACGTTTTCGTAGAATTATTTTCCAAATTGGAAATTTTTTGGAAGTAAATATCTATTGTATGTTTTACCACTTCGTTTTTCCTTTCATACAATATTCTCTCTTATTGATTTTTAAAGAAAAATAATTATGAATAATATGAAGTATTATCATTAATTAAACAAACAATACCATCAATTTTAGAAATCTTAAATGCATATCAAATTATGTTCATATTAACCAAAAAAAATATTTGAAAATTCGGTTGAAATTTCAACCAAACTGCTAACATAATAACGGATAAATTATTTGTTTCAATAGGAAAAAAACGCCAACATGACACTTGTATAGTTGATAGTGGTGGATTAGGTCATGTTGTAAGCTTTCATCAAAAGAAAAGGTGATGTTTTTATTTTATTTTAATCTATTGTGCATAGAGTCAAAATCATTATAAATTCATTTAGTCCGAGAGAGAGGGCGCAGAGAGTATTGAATTTTGATAGTGTTATCTTTTGGAGGATGAGGATTAGAGCAGCAACTACACTAGGTAGTTGTATGCCGAATTGGTGGATGAAATTTAAAGCCCATCAAACTGCGGTGATATTATTCAGGTCCATACAATAACTATGTCTATTTTACATTATGTATCACTTTGATTGCATAGATAAATTTTAAAATTGATAACAAGTATTTTAATATATTAAAATATTATTTTATTTTACTGCAATTTTTATCAAAATCATAGCGGCTTTAGACACGATACTAAAACGATTATTGTGAAGACAATTTCATGCATATCCTTTTCATTTTTTCCATAGAAATTGCAAAAAGGTCCAAAATTCTCCCATCTACGAATCAGAGCGAATGAAAAAACCTAAATCTTTCAAACTAATTGTTGTGGTCGAAAAAGAGCTAAAATCGGTGAAATTTATCAAGGAATTAATTGATCGACGCTCGTTTTCGTATGTCAATCAATTTGGATGATTCCTTCGTGCCCTCGACAACTTTTGCCGAGCCTCCTTTGTACCCATGACATCTTTTGTCGAGGTCCTTTATTTAGCTCGTCCTCTTCGAGGTTCGACAAAATTTCAAACGATGACCACAAATAACCGTTGAATATCATTCGATAATCATCCAAATTGATCGACATACGAAAGTGAGTGTCGATCAATTCGTTCCTTGATAAATTTCACCGATTTTAGCCAGTTTTCGACCACAACAATTTATTCGACAATTTTAGATTTTTTCCATTCAATCTAAATCGTAAATGAGAGAGTTTTGGACCTTTTTGCAATCTGATACTGTAATACTTTTTACTAGTATACTTGGGATTAAAAACAAGTACGCAGTATAATTTATGAACCAAAGATAGCTTTGAATGAAGACATTGTTCACCCCTTTGACCTTGCATCATCAACCAAAACCACCCAAATGATCATCCAACTTTGTATAGATGCCCCTTGCCCTCTAATCACAACAATTAATAAATCATTGTCATATTTACCAATTGAATCAACTTGGCCTACAAATTATGTTACCTCAACTAGCCTACAAATTTGGCAAATGATTTTTTGTGGTGCTGAAACAGAACAACATTACCAAATTTAAGAAAACTCCCCATGTGCAAATCACCGGAGATCCACCACTAAAAATATATCAGATATTCAACTTCAATTTAAGGGATTTTGTTGGCCCTGCCCTCCATCACCCATTTCATCAATCATCACTATCAATCATGAAAAGAAAACCAAAGAAGAAAGGGAAACTTCTTCAACCACGTAAATTTCTTTAAATGTTGGCCAGATTTTCAGGCCAAGTAATATCTTCAGTTGGGCCATTAAATGACAAAAAAAAATAAAAATTGAAGTTTTTGATATGTTAAATATCAGACAAAAATGATGAAACAAAAAGTATAAGATAAATCAATAATCAGATTGCTTCCCTAAATCTCTCAATACAGATTTACAGCGTTGATCACCTTCTAAAGTTCCCAAATTCGAAACACAGAGTTAATAAATTCCAAATTCCATAAGGGAATCGGTGATGGGAAGTCTGAAAACACCAGCTGTTTGCAAATATAATCAGAATTATGTAACCAGAAAAATGAAAAATCTGTTCTCAAAGTACAGGTTGGGCTTTGCGAGTTATCTGTGAGCTGTGATCAGCGTCTCGATGAATCTCAACCCGTCGAACCTCGGCGCGAATTTCTCTTTTGCTGAATCCTCTTTTGCTTGGCTCGATCCGATCTCCTGGTCAATTTTCATCATCAATCACGCCAAATCAGCACCGAACGGAGAGTATTAAGATGATTTTTTGAAATCCAAAACTGATTTGTTTATTTTAAAGAGAAACCAGGAGATCGCCTCCGATTTACTTGAGAAACGAATGGAAAGCTGATAATTTACAAGAATATCCAAAGCTCGATTTAATCGGGAAGCTGGAAATTGAAAAGCTACCTGATGAGGAGGCTTGATTGCGACGGTAAAGGTGGTGGAGGAAGATGTAGCGGCGGCAGCGGTTGCGGATGCCGCGGCGATCGACGCCGCAAGTAGACCGGATTTCTTCATCGGATGTTCTCGTCAGCGCTGGAAAACCTCTTCGAAAACGACGGAGAGAGAGAGAGAGAAGTTATGGTTGGTTCAGCTTGGGAGTTAGGAGAAAGGGGGGAGGGGAGGTGAGGGGTTGGAGTTTCGAGAGGCAGAAGGGGCCATTTATACAAACCATATATTCTTATTGGGGATTTATGGTACTCCTTTTTTTAAAATACCTAAAAAACTTTGGTTATTAAATTGAATTTGATTCTGGGCATATACCTTGGATTTATATGAACCCTTCAAAAACTTCTTCTTTAGATGATGTTGTAACGAGAAGGATAATAAAGAAGAAAGACACAAATTTATGTAGTCCGCGGTAACAATATGTTATCTACGTCTACGGGCATATAACTAGTTTTGTATTAGAGGAAAGCGAAAACAGATTAAGGTTATAATGGGTCAGCGTTTCATGAGTATATACAGAGACCCATGAAATCCTAAACAGACAATTTACTGAAAGTCCAAAACAGATAGACGATATACATGTTTACAATAAACATTGTTATCGTAAAGGCGAGGGGCGCGTCGCCTCCTGACCACTGTCGGAGGCGTCACCGATCGACAATAATTCAAGACATATTAACAAGGCCATCTAATCGAATTCAGGGTCCTTGTGCGAAACTAAAAATGGGGCCCTAATAACAAGAATTGATGAGTTTTTTTAGTTCCTCCAGTGTCTTTACGCCTTTGAGTTTTTTTTAGAAATCCAGTGTCTCTCCACTTCCCACCGGTTGTCACCTTTTTGAAATAAAAAATTGATGGATTTTGTAAGCAAAAGTTGAAATAAAACATCCCTAAATTCAATCGGTTGTAATTATAAAATCATTTAACAATTTACAATGTCAAAAAAATAAAAATAATTTAGCCTTTGAATCGGTTGCACCTAGACCTGTCAAAACTTGACCCGGCTCGAGGACCCGACTCAACCCGACCCGTAAAATGTGGGTTTTGGCACAAATATTTCAACCCAAAGCAACCCGAACCCATTTAACCCGTAAATTTCTGGGTCGGGTTGGGTCAAGCTCTAAGATAATGAAAATATAAATAAATACTTTTAAACTTCATTTACTATTCATGTATGGTTTTAAGAATGATAAAAATTATATAAAATATCAATATATATTTAATTTTATACTTCGAACTGAAAAGAATGAAAGTATAGCAAATAGTGAAAAAAATTTGATATTTTCCATATTTTTTAGCATCCTTAAATAACGTATATGAATAGTAAATGACATTTAAAAAATTATGGATGCATAACGCTCTTGACCCGTTGGGTCGACCCGAACATGTTAAATGTGAGTTTGGGTTGAGCATTTCATGACCCGTAAAACTTGAAATGACCCGACCCATAATGAACCCGAACTCGAGACGACCCGACCCAAACCCGACTCGCCCAACCTGTTTGTCAGGTCTAGCTGCACCTTTTAAATTCCATTAAAGGATAAACTCCTAACCCCTAATGAAACCTAGTGGAGTCCACGCCATAACTCCTAACCCCTAATGACGAAAAAAAAACCCTAATTGAACTACAGAGCATTGTAACTCCTAAACCCTAATCTAAATCATAATTCCTAACCCTAATTCCTTTAAAAATTTTCAAAGTTCATCTTCACCCTTAAATTGAGCCCTGTAAATATGGAATTCAAATCCAAAACAACTAGAATTCAAGAGGAAAAAACCTAAAAGTCATCCTTTAAAATAAAAAATTGATGAAAAATTAATCAAATCCGAAATTCATCCTTACCTTTGGATGACGAAGATTGGAGGTCCATGAGGATGACTCGAGGAGTTGAATAAACACCAAATATCGCTCAATCGAAACCCGATGATGATGATTGACAAATCGAAACAGGATCGATGATGGTAGAATGAGTTTGGAGTGGGATGAATTGAAAGAGTGTGAAGGATTTTTGAGGATTGGGAGAGTGGACAACCCTGGAATTTAAACTAGAATTAAGATGATGGAGGCATGATTGGAGTTGAAAGCGTGTGACAAAGACGAATTGAAAGCTTGCGAAGAAAACGAAACATCCATATATATATATATATATATATATATATATATATATAGAATGGATCAAATGTTTACAAGTCTTAACATGTTTTGTGTTAACAAATAATGGCCCTTGATCGAAGCAAAATAGAAGGCCACGATTAATTCTTAATATTAATTATTTCTATTTAAAAAACAAGTGGGCCCCATAGAAAACCTATCCCACCTCTATAACACGCGTGTGAATGCCAGTGTTTTTCAAGTTCGCAGGATAGAGAAAACGAGAGGAGTTCCCAAAAGAACCCTAGCGGTTTCGGCAATCTATCGGCGGCGAAGTGGGAGTTCAAATCCGTCGTCGAATCGAGGGCGAGATCAGAGGAGGGAAGTAGCAGAGGGTGGCAACGACAGCAACGATTGCTACCAGATGATGGCGGATCAGCGGACGACGGAGGTATTGCGCAGGCCAAGGCGATCGAGAGATCGAGAGAAACCGCCGCCGTTGCGGAACAATCACACGTCGTCGGAAACCGCCGCCGCTGCAACCATCTTCCTCGATGAAACGCCGGAGCCGATGCGGGGCAATCGCACATCGCCAGAAGCCGCCACTGCTGCAATCGCACATCGCCAGAAACACCGGAGCCCTAGAAGCCGCCACTGCTGCAATCGCACACCGCCACTGCTGCAATCGCACATCGCCGTCTGCAATCGCACATCGCCAGAAACACCGGAGCGCTAGAAGCCGCCACTGCTGCAATCGCACACCGCCACTGCTACAATCGCACATCGCCGTCTTCGGCTCCGCCGCTGCTGCAATGGCTCCACTCGCTGCTGTTGCAATGGCTCCGCCCGCTGCTGTTGCAATGGCTCCGCACCCTAGGTGGTGCCGCCGCTGCAATGGCTCCGCCGCCCCGCCCCGTCGCTGGTGTTGCAATAGGGTTTTTTGTCTTTGAATTTCAGGTTTCTTTTTTTGTTGAATCAACATTTTTGTCTTTGTATTCGACAACTTCATTGTTTATATTCGGTGATAATAAGCAATTATTCGGTGGAATTCATATGATTGATCTATTAATCTCATGTTCAGAGTCACTATTCGACAAGTTCATAGTTTCTATTCGGTAATAATAAGGAATTATTCGGTGATAGTAAGGAATTATTCGACAAGTTCACAATTTCTATTCGGTAATAATAAGGAATTATTCGGTGATAGTAAAGAATTATTCATGTGTATGTGGTTAATTAGAGGTGGAAATCAAGAATTACATTTATATATATTCTTTTAACCTAGCGAATAATTACTGGCAACTTGGCGAATAATTACTATCAACCTAGCGAATAGTTGAAAAATTAACCAACCCTTTCCTATTATTGATAACTCATATTTATAGACGAATAATAACAATCAATTTAGCGAATAATTACTACTCCCTCTGTTAATTAAAACTTGTCGTTTACTATTCATGCACGCTTTTTTAGAACGATAAAAACTATATAAAATATTAACTTTTTTTTAAATTTGTTTTTATAAATTCATACTTAATAGTAATAAGTATGATATTATTTAAAAAAATTATTAAAAAAGTTAATATTTTATATAGTTTTTAACACCTAAAAATGCGTGCGTGAATAGTAAAACGTCAAGTTTTAATTAACGGAGGGAGTATTATCCTAGCGAATATTTACTATTATCCTAGCGAATATTTTCATCGAACGCATAGTGGAAAAAAAATCTCCTCATCCCCACAAAAAAAAAACGTTACCTAAAAAAATCAACGCACGCGCTTCCTCTACAGCAAGTTGGCTATTAAAGTGGTGGGACCTACTCTTTTTTATTTAAATAAAAAGGGAAAGTCTCAATTAATCTCACCCATTCATTTCAAATCAATCAATGTCCTATATTTGTTAACACAAAACACAATAAGGGGTGTAAACACCTGACCCAACCTCTCTCTCTCTCTCTCTCTCTATATATATATATATATATGGGGCCCTTCATATTTGGGAGCCCGGTTCTGTTGGGCTCTTTGTACAACCCAATGGATAGGCATGCATATTAACAAATCTCTACGTTGACTTGAATTCTCTCAGAAACATATGCATTATGACAAGTGTTAGACGTTCCTCGGTCTCAGATTTGTCCTTGAAGAAGGACTCAAATTGCCCTGCAGGGCAACTCAATAGTTGGTGATGTTAAGCAAGTCCAAACAATGTCGGAACTTGCTATCTAGGACTGACTTAGTGAACATATCAATGTGATTATCAAATGTTCTCACCTTCTTCTCCCTGATTCTCTTCTCATTCCTCATAAAATGGTACTTGACATCAATGTGCTTCGTCTTCTCATGATGGACTTGATCCTTGGTTAATCATATTGCACTCAAGCTGTTGGAACACACTAAAGTCTGATCATGATGTAGGAATAGATCATTGATTAGACCCTTAAGCTAGATTCCCTCCTTAGCAGCTTCTGTCAACGTCCTGTACTCTGCCTCTATGGTAATTAAACAAAGTGATCGTAGGTTGTAGAGTTGTTTTCCAACTCACCACAAAACTTCAAAGAGTGAAGACATAGCCAGTCATCGATCTCCTACTATCCATACCGTCGGCATAATCAGAGTTTGAAAACCTAGCAACAAAGTACTCTATATCATTCCCATAGCACAAACCAACATCAACAGTGCCTCCGAAGTACCTGAAAATCCTTTTCACAACTTGCCAGTGTTCTTTCATAGGCTGAACTATAAAGCGGCTTACCACACTAACAACAAATGCTAGATTTGGTCGAGTGGAGGCCATAGCATACATCAGAATCCCAACTGTGCTTGCATAAAGAACTCTAGACATGTAGTCATTTTCCTCCTCAGCCTGAAGTGTGTACATTCTCAGCTTGCTCCATTGGAGTATCTATAGACTTAGTTGAAGACATTTCAAATCTGCTCAATATCTTTCTGATGTACCCTTCTTGTGATAAGAAAAGTTTTATTTGTTTCATGTCTCTATAGTGCTTGTTGTGAGCTGAATCTGCCATGTTTTACAGTAACTTTTATATCGATTTCTGTATACATTGCATTCATTTGGGCTAAGATAGTATAGAATCTATGTAGTTTATGTTTATTTGCCAAATTATGGAATCTACACCAGTTTCTGTTTAAATCGCAGAAATCGAGGCGTTTTACAACAATTCTACAGAAGGTCGGAAAAGCTCGGAAAACCACTACAGAAGTCCAAGGTCAAAGCAGCGGAACAAGTCTACGAGACAAGGCTACTCGACCTCGAGTAGGCCTACTCGACCTCGACAAGCCATGTCCGAGCAACCTTGTCGACAGAGCCTGATCGAGAGAGCCAAACCACCCAGCTACGGGACTCTACTCGATCTCGACGAAGCCCTGGTCGAGATCGACGAAGCCCAAAGTCATGTCCGGAGTCGACGAGGAGAGCTGCCCGAGAAGCCGAGGACTAAGCCGAGGACGACCAGGAGCACTCGCTGCCAGCAACTCGACTCGCTGCAGCGGACCGTTCGCTGCCGCGGAAGAGGCAGCTCACTGAAGCGGAAAGGAGGAACCCAACTCAACCTCGAGGACCCTTGGTCGAGGTCGACAAGATCCTGACGCCAGATCCGGAGCCCATCGAGGAGAGTCACTCGAGAAGACCTAGTCGGCAAGCCACCTTACTCGAAGTCGACTAGGGCTTGTCGAGATCGACGAGCACCTGAGCCCCAGTCTGAGCACATCGAGCACACCAACCCGAGGAAGCCCAGTCGACGAGCCATCCTTGTCGAGGTCGACGAGTCGTGGTCGATCTCGAGTAGAGCCGCGTTCCAGAAGCTTCTCGACTTGGCTTGTCCGACTAGACTTGGCTTTCCTTGGGCGCAAAGGCGGAAGATTCTATCCAAATCCATCGAAGATCTATCCGATTCCATCAAGTTCTATCCAAGGAGACAAGATCTATCAACAACATGAAGACCTACCATAATTAGTTTTATCTTTCCTTTTAAGATTTATTTCCTTAAAACATTCATTTATCTTTTATGCTTTTAGATATAGTTTTAGATAAAGATAGATATCTTCTTTCCTAGAATAGCTAGGGAATGAAGGTTATAAATAAAGCCCATGGGGCTCAGTTTTAAACATTCAATTTGAGGGACAATTAAGTAGTTCCACAGAGAAGTTTAGGAGTTCTAAGGTTTTTTGGGTTTTGGCTTTCTGCGAAGGTTGATTGCCAGGATTGTAAAAGGCTTTGAATATAGTTTTAATGCAATTTAGTTCTTTTCATCAATCAATGTCTGCGATTGCGATGAGGCGTGAGTAGTCCACCCACTTCTGGGGCTGGGGTGAGCCCGACGGTGGCCATGTGAGGCGATGCGATAAAGGTCAGATCTTTTTGTGCGATTCATCTTCTATCCCTATAAGCATGATTCTTTTGCGAGAGTTGAAGGTGATCTTTGTTTGTGTTATTGAAGCGAAAGTGATCTTAATGCAACTTGGATTAATTATGTGAAAAAGGGTTAGTAACAATTAGGGTTTATGCGAAAGCCTCTATATGCCTATTTGTTAATGACGAAAGTTATTTGATGGAAAGCATGATCTTTTATGCCTTTGTGTGTTACTTTGCATGGTTATCGTTGTGGTGTTGATACCCTGGCCTTGGAAGTCTTTTAATATATTGAAGTTTATTTCTGTCGAATTTCTGAATTCTGTCGAAAATCTGCAATTTTGTGTTTACTGTTTCTTGTCGACATAGAGGAGCCTTGGTCGAGATCGAGTACTGTTCTTGTCGATCTCGAGTAGAGACTTGTCTTAGTCGAGTTGGCTTTATTCTGTCTTTTGTCGATTTTCACTTCCTGTTGATCACTGCTTGTCGATCTCGAGTTGTGTTTGTCGAGGTCGAGTTGCCTGGTCTTCATCGAGTTGATTGCTTTTGTTTTCTGTTTTCTGTTTTTTTACTTTTCTTGTCGAGATAGAGGACAGCTAGTCGACTTCGAGTAGCTTCTGTGTCCTCGAGTTACTTTCTGTTTTGCTTTTATTTGCTGCGCTTTGCTTTATTTTTTGCTTTGTTCTTTACTTTACTTTCTGTCTTTAGTTTCTGTCTTTACTTTGGTTTTTAGTACCCTTGCCGGGTTATTTGTTTCTTTCTTTCTGTTTCTGCGATTCTGTCTTTTCTGCTGCTTCTGTGAGAATTTACAGCTACCTGAGAACTGCTGACGTGCTTCCTCGAGGATTCGATCCTGACTTTCTCTTACTGCATTGGAGGAGTCTTGTATTTATTTGATGAGGCCTAAGTCTGGTTTGATCTATTTTATTATATTTCATACTTGATTTCCTTCTACAATAAATTGGCGCCGTTGCCGGGGAAGCAATCAATCGCGCCTTAGGTAGTCAGTTCTCACTGTTTCTTTGAGTTAGTTTACAGGTGTATGCTTCGTTCTGGTCAAACACCAGAGTTTGACGCCTTAGACGAACCGGAACGCCTTTTTCACATCAGAGCTAAACTACAAAGAGCCATGGCAGCTGCGGAGACACAGGAACAGCTGATCGCTAGGCTTACCAGGGAATTAGCCGCTAAGGATGCTGCTATCGCCGCTGAGAGAGCAGCAAGGGAACAAGCAGCTGAACGCGCGAGGCAAGCGGAAACTGAGCTTGCCCAATATCCAACCACTGCAGAGGATTATATGCATCCAACTCTCATCGTGCCTGAATCGGGGATTCTTATCCCCGAAAACTCTTTTGAAATTCGCACTTAGTTTCTTATAGAGCTCAAAAATAATGCCTTTTATGGTAGATTTAATGAGTGTCCTCTTGAACATATTACTAATTTTCATGATATGTGTCGTACTCTTGCAGAAGGTACAACTCTGGAATATGTCAAGATGAAATCTTTTCGCTGGTCTCTCGCTGGGCCTGCTCTGAAATGGCTGGAAGGGCTGAAAGCAAAATCACTTACAACCTGGGCCCAAGTAGAACAAGAGTTTCTGAACAAATTCTTCCCACCTGCCAAAACAGCACATCTCCGCCAGAAAATCACCGCCTTCAAACAGCAGAAAGGGGAACCACTGGCAAAGGCATGGGAGCGCTACAAGGAACTTCTGCGATCTTGCCCTACTCATGGACAGTCACCCTACATCATCCAGGAGATCTTCTTCAACTCTCTGGATCAAGTCACTAAGGACAGAATCAACAATTATACTCGTTACGAGTATCTGGCGATGCCGCCAAGTGACGCATGGGGTGTGCTAGAGAAACTCACCAACTACGACAACAAGTATGGGTCTACTGTAACCTATGAAGAGAACCCATACGCCAGGCCAGCACCATCCATGCCCCTATATGAGCCATCTAAAGAGATTGATCCTGATGTTAGGGAGCAATACTACAGAGACCAGAATAAGAAGCTTCTCAAGCAAGTCAAATATCTCTCTGTCAACCAGCCTTGCATAGAATGAGGATCGCAAAGGCACACCACTCCTGAGTGCCCACACACAGAGCAAGTCAGGCTGGCAGAGCATCATGAGGATGTAGCTTACGCTGGGGTCCCAGTCGCTACATGGGGGACCAAAGGTTTCAGCAACCACAGTGGAACCAAGGTGTCCCTAGGAATCCCCCGCCCCACAGAGCTCCAGGACATCCAGAAAGGGACCAAAAGAAGGATGATATACAGACAGTCCTGGAGGAGATACGGAGAAACCACTCAGAAACTAGGCAATCCTTCAACTCCGTCTATACTCAGATGCAAGGTGTCAATTCTAGGCTTGGGGAAATTGATATCTGGAGGAAATCAGTTGATACACAGATTGGTCAGCTGGCAGCCGGAATCCCCAAACAGTCAGGGACACTTCCAGGATCTTCAGAACCAAATCCTAAGGGAAAGACTAGACACGTCGCTGCTGTAAAACTCAGAAGCGGTCATCAGCTGCAAGAGCCAGAGGTCGGGAACCAGCAGAACGACGAGGAACAGCAAGTCGATCTCGACAAAGCCGTGGTCGATCTCGACAAAGGACTAGTCGACCTCGACAAAGGACTCGTCGACCTCGAGGAGAGCCTGCCAAAATCTTCGTCTGCACCACACAGCCACTCGATTGGGCCCAATCTGGTCGATGTCGACAAAGGCTTTGTCGATGTCGAGGAGCCCCTGGTCGACGTAGAGAAATCTGCAGCAACTCCGACGTCTGTTCTGGCTCCGACGCAGAAAAAGAAGCTGCCTTTCCCCACAAAATCTCTAAAGGACCCAGCGGAGAAAAAGTTTCAGCGCTTCATCAAGATGCTTCAGAAGCTCAACGTCACCATCCCCTTCACAGAAGCTCTCAATGAAATACCATCCTATGTCAAGTTCCTGAAGGAGATCCTGAGCAAAAAGTGATCGATGGCAGAAATCACAGAGAAGTGCAACCATCTGGACATATTGGAGAAGAGGCCGGATCCAGGTAAGTTTGCTATAACTATTGGATTTGGTCCATACAAAATGCGCGTAAATGCAATAGAGAAGAGTTGCTCAGTAAAATGCCCTGACCTGGAATGGCTTTGAGATAACGCAGAAGATATTTGGTTACAATCTAGTGCTCTGAAGTGGGATGTTGAACGCATTGACTTAGCACCTGGACCGAGTACACAATGTCTGGTCGAGTGATGGTCTGGAGGATTAACTTTCCCACAATACGGTGATATTGCCCTAGATTTGGCAGCAGCTCCCCCTCACTTGAAATCTTTTGATGAACATCAAGCAGAGTAACAAAGGCTTAGAATTTTCCATCCTTGCATGCTTCACTGAGCAAATCAAGGGTATACTTTCGTTGATTCAAATAAAACCCATTATCTGATCTATCCACTTCAATCCCAAGAAAGTACCGAAAGGGGCCAAGGTCCTTGATTTGATAGTGCTTATGAAGATGCACCTTCATATCTGCAATGACATGATCCGAGGATCATTTCTAGTTATCAACGTATCATCGAAATACACCAAGAGTGCAGTAAAAGAGCCATCTTTGTGCCTGGTGAACAAAGAGTAATCAGAGTATGATTGCACAAATCCTGCTGCTAACATAACCTCGGAAAAGTTCTAGAAACCATTGCTCGGGCGCCTATTTCAAGCCATACAACGACCTCTTAAGCTTCCAAACAAGGTTTGATGAAGATGGCTGATTACTAGGCGAACCTGAAGTGGATTTGTAATGCTTTAGAAACTCGTATTCTAAGGCAAGGGTCATGAACACCTCCTCCTCAAGATCCCTATGTAAGAAAGCATTTGTGACATCCATTTGAGTAACAGGCCAGCACTTAGCAGCAACAACAACAAGTGGAGCTTGAAATGTAATCATACGAGCTACTAGTGCAAACATTTCACTATAGTCGATGCCCTCCAACCGAGTGAAACCTCTAACTACTAACCGAGCTTTATGTGTCTAGTGTCCCATCTGACTTAAATTCAACTTGAACAACCATTTGCAAGTGAGAAGAGACTCGTTATCTGAGAGAAGAACCAAGTCTCACGTGCCATTTCTCTCAAGTGCCTCTAGCTCCAGAATTATAGCATCACACCATGTTGGATTTTGTATTGTTTTTAGAACTGGTTTAGGCTCAGAATATAGGGTTACATTAGCAATAAATGTTTGATTGGACAAAGAACATGAATTGTAGGACAAAAAGGTTGGAATTGGGTAAGGGTGTATATGAGTAGAAGTCAATAAAGTAGTTGATTCACCTGTGACGATTGTCGGTCCAACATAGTCTTTCATCCCAGTGGGCGGATTGTGAGTCCTTGTGGAATGTCGGACAGGTGGTAAAGGGGCAATGTCAAACGAGTGTGGGATACAGGGTGGAGAATAATCTGCCAGAGATTGATTCGATGACTCATATGACAAAGAATCCGATGTCAAAGGACGTACCAGTGGGAAGATCAGAAGATACATGGGTAGTTTCATAGGACAAAGAATCAGAGGTCGAAGTAGATGAGAATGAAGGAGTAGGAGATGTTTAATAGGACTGATCAGAATCTATATCCATGTTAGTGATCACTATATCCATTAAGTTAAAAATTAGAGAGGTATTTTTTTTAATCTATATTTAAATTAGCATTAATAGAGTTTAGTGTTGTAGTGTATATTTTGTGAAAAAATGGTTGCAATTAAAATGGGTTCAATTTTGGCATGGAGTGGAGTGGAATACCAGAATTTTGGCATGGCATTGGAGTGGATTAGTGGAATACCAGTCGATGCACACACGTAAATTTTTTTTTTAAGCGCTAGGTGATTCATACTTGGGCTCAGTGAATAAAAAAGCGTCGCTTAAGCGAGCGCTTCGCGCTTAAGCGATGAAGCGCTCTTCAAAATGCTTCAGCATGCCTGAAGCGAGCGGTGTCCATGAAGCGGGCGCTTTTCCCGCTTAAGCGCCGAAGCGACAAAAGCGTTGAAGTGGGCGCTTTGTAACGCTCTGTGGACAAAAGCATTTGTTTAGCATTTTTTTACACTATTTAGTACATTTTCAACTTAAGATATGTGATTTGTACTTTCACTAAATAAATTGGTATTGATGACAGTGCTTTACATGATGAGGGGAGGACATGAGCTCATCATCTGACTCAAATGCTGAATAAGTTTTCCATCTAATATTTTGGTTTAACTAGTTATCATTTTGCTATGATAATGGAAGTATATGTCTTTTGCTAAAAAACTGTATGCAACATGATATGTTCACTTTTTTTACAATTATCTTCTTTTTTTTTGGTGAAATTTTTACAATTATCCTTTAATATTCTGTTAAATCTATTTAGATTTGAAAGAATCTTAAGGATATTTATGAGATGTAGGTTGAATTTGCTGCTATCTATATCATCAACATCTATTTAACAAAAATGAGTAGCATATAGTGTGTATTTTGAAAACATATAATGATATGTGTGTGTGTGTTTGTGTGTATATATATATAGTATGCATGTATATATATATATATATATATATATATATATATATATATATATATATATGCTAATATGTATTAATTTTGTGTTAAATTATTACTAACTAATGTTATAGTATGAGTGCATATTCTAAAAACACATTTTTATAGAATCGGGCACTTCGTCCATGAAGCGGGCGCTTCGTGTCGCTCGCTTCACGCTTAAGCGATAGGCACCCTATCACTTTTTCCCGCTTCACGCATTTTTTTACACTATTGGGCTTATCTTGCTCTCCACATTACTCTAAACCAAATGGGCCAGCCAACCAATATGATACATAGTACACCTATATTATATGTATTACTGATAAAATGTGGTGGGTTGTAGCACATACCAGACACCCCTAGTTCCGTCCTTGATTGAGAAGGTAGTCATAGAGAAAAGTGTGATCAATCTTATGATCTGCAGATTGTAAATATAAAGAAGGATGTTTGACAGCAAATGGGAAAATATGCACCAAGAAAGTAACATCAATGTTGATCATAAATTTGTGAGTCTTGAGATTATAGAACTTGATATTTATATAGTTTTAATATAAAAAAAAGCCAAGTCTTTGATTTTAAATAGGAGGTAGTATAAATTTAAAGTTTAAAATAACACCATGATAAAAAAAAATTCTTAACCACTGATCCAAAATGTAGAGCATTATTAAGGATTTTGATTTATTTATGCTTCGTAGGTAGGTACTTAGACCATTAAAATATGCACTTAAACGTGCGGATCTTAGATTACGTTCAGGAAAAAAAATGAGTAACGGATCCAGGATTCATTCACATGATTTTTTAATTAAAAAAACAAGTTTAGAAAATTTTAAAAATATACTATATATACACGGACATATCCGTTCGTTCTTACTTTTTTTTTTTTTAAGTTTCACCTTTTTTATTTTAAAATTTTAACATGAATGAATTCATAATACATTTGTGTTATTTTTCAAAATTGAACGAATTTCTTATCCATTGATGTTATTTTTTTTAAAAAAATATTTATTGGACACGTACATGTCGATTCTCTGAATCAAACGAATCATAGATCTGCATACGTAGATGGTTAGTGAGTACCTCTTCGGATCCCATAGAGTTTAAAAAAAACTCTATTGGTAGATTTGACAAGGCCTCGTTTGGTTAAACGTGGTAATTTCACTTCCTAGGAAGTTACTTCCCATGAAATAAACTTCCCATGAATTTTACTTTCCGGGAAGTATAAAATTATGTTTGGTTGAAAATAAATTCACATGAACTCAATTCCTATAATTTGTTTGGTTGAACAGGGAAATCTAATAGCAATTTATTTAAAATTACTCTTATAACCTTTATTTATTTACACGATCTTCTTATTATAGGGATAAATAAATTAAAAATTTTCTTAATCAAAATTAAAATAAAAATGAGATTTGGAAAAAAAAAACGGGAAGTATTTTGGGAAAAAAAAGGGGAAAGTAGATCTTACATTCTTACTCACCCCTCATGGTAAGATGAATTCCACCATTTTGGAGGAATTTCAATTCGCATGAACATTTTTTTTTCTCTCCCGGGTCGAGACTCTCAATCTCTTTATAGCTCGCCCGATTTTTTGGTTTTTACGACGGGATTCGGCATCTAAATCGCCTGCCACGAAGCCAGGAAAATCGACCCGACTCGGACCCGCTCTAATACCATGTGAGATTTCGAGAATCTCGGTCGGGTCGTATTAAATCGGGAGTCGTGTCGGGTTTATTTTTATTTTTAGTTATAAGGTCGATCGGGATCCACCACTTTACACAAAAGCTTAAGTCAATGTGTAGGGGCTTCTCCCAACCTTATATTTTGGTTTGTTATACCACCCACAATCAATGTGGGATAACTATTGGATCGGGTTGACACTTGAACAATTTTTTTTTCTTTAAATCTTCTCCCGAGTCGAGACTCTCATTCTCTTTATAGCTCGCCCGATTTTTGTTTTTTTGTTTTTTTTATGACGGGGTTCGGCATCTGCATCGCCTGCCCCGAAGCCAGGAAAACCGACCCGACTCGGACCTCCTCTGATACCATGTGAGATTCCGAGAATCCCGATCGGGTCGTATCAAATTGGGAGTCGTGTCGGGTTAATTTTGTTTTTGGTTTATAAGGTCGGGATCCACCACTTTATACAAAAGCTTAAGCCAATGTGTAGGACTTCCCCATTCCTTATATTTTGGTTTGGTTTTCACCTTGTTTTTCAATGTGGGACTCCCACAACCCCAACACGTCCCCTCAAGTGCAACCCGCCTGGATCGGGTTGACACTTGAACATTTTTTTTCCCTCTCGGGTCGAGACTCTCAATCTCTTTATAGCTCGCCCGATTTTTGTTTTTTTGTTTTTTTTTTACGACGGGGTTCGGCATCTGCATCACCTGCCCCGAAGCCAGGAAAACCGACCCGACTCGGACCTGCTCTGATACCATGTGAGATTCCGAGTAGGGTTGCTCAAAATGTGGCCCGGCCCGAAAACCGAACCAAAACCGAGCCGAAAATTCGGTTTCGGTCCAGCCCGAGGACTATACGGTTCGGGCCTCGGTCCGTAAAAAAAGAAATTTCGGTTTCGGTCCGAAAACCGGAACCGAACCGAAATTTTCGGTTTTGAACCGAATTTAAAAATAAAAAAAATAACTTTAAATACCTACCTACTCCGTATTACATACAAGCAGACTCGCCGCACTTGACCTTCCCTGAATTCCCCTAGCCGCCTCGCCGAACTCGCATGCCCCTACCGTCGCTGTCGCCGTCGTCGTCCCCCACGGTCGCCAGTGCTTCTCGCGTGTCCTCTCCCTCTCCCTCTCCGGCAGTCCCGCAGCCTCACTCCCAAACCCAAATCCAATCCAAGTCGTATGTTTCCAATTTTCAATTTTCCAAGATTTCACCTTTCTCTTGTTAATCTAATTTTATTACCCTTAATTTGTTATTTTGCACCTGTAATTTCAGTTTTGCAGAGCAATTGTTTGGTTTCAGAATTTCATAATACAGAAGATCGGTTTTTTTTTGGGGTTTTTCGGGCCTAGAACCGAAAAAACCGAAAACCGAGTGGTCGGTTTCGGTTCGGGCTTCGGTCTAATCCTCCAAAAAAAATCGGGCCGTCGGTTCTAGCCCGAACCGTTTGAATCGGTTCGGTTCGGGCCGGTTCGGCCCATTTGTGCCACCCTAATTCCGAGAATCCTGGTCGGGTCGTATCAAATTGGGAGGCGTGTCGGGTTAATTTTGTTTTTGGTTTATAAGGTCGGGATCCACCACTTTATACAAAAAAGCTTAAGCCAGTGTGTAGGACTTCCCCATTCCTTATATTTTGGTTTGGTTTTCACCTTGTTTTTCAATGTGGGACTCCCACAACCCCAACACGCCCCCTCAAGTGCAACCCGCCTGGATCGGGTTGACACTTGAACATTTTTTTTCCCTCCCGTGTCGAGACTCTCAATCTCTTTATAGGTCGCCCGTTTTTTTGGTTTTTTGAACATTTTTTTTCCCTCCCGTGTCGAGACTCTCAATCTCTTTATAGGTCGCCCGGTTTTTTGGTTTTTACGACGGGGTTCGGCATAGGTCGCCCGGTTTTTTGGTTTTTACGACGGGGTTCGGCATCTAAATCGCCTGCCCCGAAGCCAGGAAAATCGACCCGACTCGGACCCGCTTTGATACCATGTGAGATTCCGAGAATCCCAATCGGGTCGTATTAAATCGGAAGTCGTGTCGGGTTTATTTTTATTTTTAGTTATGAGGTCGGGATTCACCACTTTATCCAAAAGCTTAAGCCAATGTGTAAGAACTTCTCCCAACCTTATATTTTGATTTATTATACCACCCACAATCAATGTGGGATGACACTGATAAATGGATTTAGTCTTCGTGTTTGGTAAATGGATTAAAGAATTGACGTATATATTGATGGTAAATGGATATATTCGAACACAAACTAAAGAAGGCAATTGGTGCAGCACTGCAACTTGAACTTGTACGGTGGCGTTGGTTTTCCGCCGCTCACACACGTACGGGCGGTGGTGAGTGGTGACGTACCTTCTTTTTATTTTCCCGGCCCCGGCATTCAATTTTTTTTATTTTTGGGTGACGTGGGTTTCGACGTTATCGACTAGTCCCCACAGGTCCGAGTCCTAACCTGTAAATAGGGCTGATATACGAGCTAACGAGCTCGAGTAGTGGGTGTTCAAGCTCGGCTCGTTTGTAAACGAGCCGAGCTCGAGTTCGAGCCTCATTTTCTCGAGCCGAGCCGAGTTGAGCTCGAGCTACTCACAAAATGTAGATTTGTGATTCAAAATGAATGGAGTCCAAAAGGCAAAACGGATGACAGACTCTTTAGAAGGAGAGGTTAAATAAAACCTAGGGACAGAACTGTAATTTCACCTACGAAACGAGATAGACGCCCTATTTACAAGGGGTTAAATAAAACTTATTTACATGGGGTTAAATAAAACATAGAGGAGAACTGTAATTTCACCCATAAAATGAGATATACGAGCTACTCGAGCCGAGCTCGAGCTCAAAATTCTGCTCAAGCTTGGCTCATATTTAATTCGAGCGAGCCCGAGTCGAGCTTTTTTCGAGCCGAGCCCGAGCCGAGCTCGAGCTACTCGGCTCAAGTAACAGCCCTACCTGTAAAAGACTCCGTTTTCACGGTTTAGACTGCTCTCATTTCGTGCGAACAGGTAAACAAATGGCAAGCCACTAGACATGCTCATCAATTAATGCTTGAGCACCCATTAAATATACATATTGTTTAAGGAGTGAGATTTGAACCATTGACCTTTTGCAATGGCCAACTCTCCCTTACCACTAAGGCAAGGAGCCCCGAGCTTCACTGGGGTTGACAGGGCAATTGCTCGTCACATACTGACAAAAATAAAAACAACCAATAATTGGCAAATGTAAGATCGCTACAATCCCGAATGGATTTCCTTTGTATTATCGGACATGTCAATCGGATCATTCATGTTTGAATCAGGTCATTTTGAATTTCGGGTAAAATGGATCTCGGGTAGATCCAGGTTAACTTAAACCCTGATTTGATCCGGTTTCGGGTTAAATCGGGTCAATTTCGGTTCGGGTTTGTCATTTTTTTCGTTTTTAAAATAAAAAATTGTATTTTGATGGCTTTACGATAACTTTAAAATTTTAAACTTAAAGACATGGTTGCTAAAATGTTCTTTTTGGTCCCTATACATATTAGAAGATGTCCTCCTAAGCTCGAGCGCTTGTGATTATATACTACCTTCGATATTAAATATTTGATTTATACTACTCATGATTTTTCATAAAATTTAAAACTCTATAAAATATCAAAAATTCAATTAACCTTTTGAAATCATTTCATACATAAAATTTAAAACTCTATAAAATATCAAAAATTCAATTAACCTTTTGAAATCATTTCATACAGATTAGTAAAGACTAATGAGTAATGATAATTGAGTACAAATATTATTTTAAAATTTTAACTAAAAGATTTACTACTTTATAGAGTTTTTTAGATTTTAAAAAAAGGATGTTGAAATATAAAAAAAATTAAATATTACCAATCGGAGGGAGTAATATACAATGCAAATAAGTATAAAAGTTGATTTGAAAAAGAATGATTGAGTGTTTGTTATTATCAAATGTAATAAATTGGAATCTCCATGAATAATTTTAATAATATATAATTATAAATAATAAATAAAGGAATTTAAATAATATATTGATTACTGAACTTATCCTAATTTGACTTTGGGAGTTTCTTGACTTTTAATTAGTCAAAATTTTGTTTTAACAAACCAGGTCAGTCGGGTCACCAGGTCGAAACTCATTTGATCCAAAAAATACCGGTTTTACGGGTTCAAGACCAAAAAATTCCCGGTCAATTTTTTTAGTTCTTGACACAAAAATTTCAGGACGTTCGGATCGGGTTGCGTTTTGACAGCTCTAATTATCATTAATAATATAAATACAATATGTTTTGTTCCCTAAACATTATAAGTCTATCCAAATCTATACACAATATTCATATATTAACATACACCCTCAGCTGGATCAGGAGGGAGGCGGACAGACATACTAGATCTAAAATCAAGGAACAATTGGCGAGGTAAACCCTTGGTGAAAATGTCAGCGTATTCAAATGTGGATGGGACATGAAAAACTTTAATGTGACCAACTGCAACCTTGCCACGGACAAAGGGGAGATCAAGCTCAACATGGTTCATGCGTTGATGATGGACGGGATTGGCGGTGTGGTAAGAAGTCGAGAGGATGTCAGTGTAGATCAACGAGGCTCACTTAAGTGGACAATGGAGCTCAAGAAGGAGGTTGCGAATCCATGAGCATTCTGCAACAACATTAGCGATGCCCGAGTACTCTGCCTCAACACCGAAGCGAGAAACCACATGTTGACACTTCGACGACCAAGAGATAATTGTATCCATGTAGAAGACATAATAGCCCGAGGGGGAGCGACATGTGTCAGGGACACTAGCCCAGTCGGCATCAGTGTATGCCACAAGACCGGAGGACGACGATGTTTACACTAGAATTAGGAAGTGTTAGTTATTGTTTTTTTTTTGTCAGAAGAAGAGACGGAGCTCTCCGCGCATCTAATCGTGCTTTTATTAATAGGAAGCAAATGGACTAACTAGTCGGCATACGGGAGATAGCCCGACCCCTTACATCATGTTGCAAAATATTTTAAACACCCTCAGGCGGTTCAAACAATACAACTAAACCAATGTCATAATTAAAAGCAATGCTAGCAAGGTGATTTGCAACGCTATTAGCTTCACAGAACATGTGACGAAACCGGATTTCCCAGTCTCTACTTAGTAAGCCTTGACATCTAATGACAAGGCTGGCAAGTGGGTTTGTTTCCTTAAGAGGGTCACTAGAGTGCATGAATCTGTTTCCCGAATCACGCGTCTATTTGTAGCCACCATTCCAGACGAGTTCAAGCCACTATACCACTCTTAGAGCTCAGCCTTGGGAACAATACATGTGCCTAAATTCACAAGAAACCCACTATGCCACTCACCGACACTACCCCTAATGACACCAGCAGCAGAGCTACTCCCATCCCGACGGACAACTCCCTATGTGTTGACTTTAATCCATCCCTCATTTGGCTTCTCCCACGCTATCTTCACTTCCATCCTCTTCTTACCTTATTCTTCACTTGTTTGCTCCAGCTTTCTTCACTTGTTAGTTATTGGGTGAATTACATTTTTGGTCCCTAACCTTTACCACTTGTTTCACTTTAGTCCCCAATCTTTGAAACGTTTCAAAATAGTCCTTAGCTTTTCTATTTCATTTCATTTTAGTCTCTAACCTTTCAAAGGTTCTAAAATAGTCCCTAAACTTATATTTGTTATTCGTTTTAGTCCCTGATATTAAAATATTATTTGAAATAATTATAAAATATCACCCTAAAGTTATCATAATGTATATAAATGAGTAAATTACCCATATAAAGCTATCATAATGTATACAAATGAGTAAATTACCCATATAAAGAATAGTTATAAAACAAATATCCAACTTTATGATTTTTTTTTAAAAAAAGATCTCGTTTATTATTCAAATTCATTATTTTAATGAATTAATATTTAATATACATATATTGGATCTATGTATTGGTAAATAGGAAAAAAAATATCCCACAATCTCTCATAGTTAATCACAAGATCTATAAATTTTATGAGAGCTTTTGTGAAAAAAAGATTTATGGATAATTTTATATAATTTTCTTTGTATGAATGATTTTATTTAAATTATGATAACTTTAGGGTGGTTTTTTTATAATTATTTCAAATAATATTTTAATATTAGGGACTAAAAATAATAAAAAAAATGTAAGGTTAGGGACTATTTTACAACTTTTGAAAGGTTCGGGACTAAAATGAAATGGAATAGAAAGGTCAAGGACTATTTTGAAACGTTTCAAAGGTTGGGGACTAAAGTGAAACAAGTGGTAAAGGTTAGAGACCAAAAATGCAATTCACCCTTAGTTATTGTTTGTGTGTGTTTGTTTACACTAGAATTTTATAATATTTAGTTTGATTAAAAAAAATTCAATGCTTTAAATATTTTCATTTTGATACTTTGAAATTTCAGTGAAATAATGTGTTTTCGTTTATCATATGTTTTATTTTCAATTTCGAATTTAATATTTACTTCATTAATGAAAATATGTCAAATGTATTTTTTTTCTTTAGGTAAAGCATATCATTTTACCATGTCAAAAAAAAAAGAGAGAATTTGCGCTGAAGGCGCAAATTTTCAGCCAAATTAGCGAACTCTACACGTTTTTGTAAAAATTAAAAAACTATACAAACTTACTTTGCCGATCTCGGACCACCTCTCTCTCTCCTTTCTCCAGATCTGAGCGCGATTGAAGGCGATGAAGACGACCGCGCCTCTCTCTCTCTGCGTCGATGAAGACGACGATGCTCCTCCTCGTGCGCTGACGGAAGTCGAAGGCAAAGCTCCTCGCGCCCCGCCGGCGACTGCTTTGTCCTTCTCGTTCATCTCTGATGGTCCGATGATGAGCCGCTCGTCCCTCTCTGGTGGTCCGATGATGCGCCGACTCCAAATCTGGCCCTGGCGACTGGCCACTGGAGGCACAAGGCAGAGGAGATGGCGACTGAATCCGCTCGTAGATCGGCGATTCAACTGTCGCGAGTCCTCCTCCTTGCTTGATCTCCATCTTCTTCCATGGACGAACAGATCTGGATTGGATCTGGATTCGCGATGCTCTGCGCAGCGATCTCCATGTGGTATGTCCTCGTGCTGACATGGTCTTCTTCGAGGAGGAGGAGGAGTACTTCATCGGATTGAAGGTATGTGTGCGATCGGAGATCCGCCGATTTGCGATTGCGCTTGGTGAGAGCAACGACGACTGGTATGTGTGCGATTGGAGTCCGCTCGGTACTCCGTCGATGAGCCAGATCTCCCTCCTTTCATGCTCTGCCTTCATCTTCATCCTCCACCTTCATCGAGTTAGATCTGCGCGATTTCGGCATTGGAGAGGTTGAAGGAGTTCGCTGATGAGGCTAAGGATGCTGTTAACAATGGTCTGGTTCCTCCTCCGAGCCACATCATATGCCCTATGCTTAAGGTATGTATGTCAGCCTTGAATTAAATTGGCCTTTTTCTGAAAAGAAGCAGTGCAGCATAAGAGAAGGGGCTCCTACCTCCATTGTTGACAGTGCAGCGTAACTTGTCTTCTAGTAGAAACTACTAGGCTCAATTTTATATTCCCCTTGAATTCAAGTGGAATTGCCTTCTTCCCTGCAGTTGGAACATTACAAATCAATAGTTCAATTTGCTTTCATATTGCATTTGGATCTTTACTGTGTACTCGTTGAATTCAGTAGTGTTTAATCAATTTACATGACTTGAGCAATAAATATATTTGACATTTCATTCAACAACAGTGTGGAATTAATATGCTAGTTATAATACACTGAATTCATTAACCTCTTCATGTACTGTCATATTTTTGACAGTGAATATGTGAATTGGATGGCAGTTCTTAGTCAGCTTAATTATTAGCATGATCCAATCTCTAATTAGTAATTACTACGTATGTACTGAATTGAACAATTCTCAGCTAGCTTATTTATTTTAATGGTTGTTTAGTAACATATGCAAGTTTGTTTATGTGCAAACTGTTATTCACCACTTGCGTTTTTTGTGTGTGTGTGAGTAATGCAATTTGTCTCCAATTTATTTGAGTGCTGACATCGTTTTTAGTCCAATTTATTTTAGTGCTGACATCGTTTTTACTGCTGACATAGTTTTTATGCGTATTTTTTAGTGCTGACATTGTTTTTAATTTGATATTATATATGTAAGTATATATGTATGCTTGACTCCTTAAAAATTGGTTTATTTCTTAGTGCTGACATCGTTTTTATACGTATTTTTTAGTGCTGACATCGTTTTCATGCATATTTTTGTGTATATATATATGTGCTGACATCGTTTTTGCAATATAAGAGATGGATGAGGAAAGAGGTCAGCATTGTCGGCGTCGAAAAATTCTTTGTTTTAATTGTTTACCGTTATTCTTTTTTTCTCACTACCAAAAATAAAATAAAATATTCGTTTCTTTTTTTTTTAGTAGAACACTCCTTTTGTCTCTTTGTTCTCCCCCTTTAATATTTTTAATGACTTAATACGTCAAATATATTGATCTTCGATGTCATCATTGACGGCGTCAGCATCCTCGTAGAGGGTGTGAGCAATGCTGACGTCAGCATTCCTGACGTCATTGTCGTCGGCGTCAGCATTCTCGTAGACGGCGTCAGCATTGCTGATGTCAACATTCCAGTCGTCGGCGTCAGCATTGACCCGTGGAACAAAAAAACTCCCTTGTAAACGGTGTCAGCATTGACGCGCGGAAAAAAAAAACAAAAAAACCTTCCTTGTAAACGGTGTCAGCATTGCTGACGTCAACATTCCCGACGTCGGCGTCAGCATTGGCGCGCGGAAAAAAAAAACTTCCTTGTAAAACGCTGTCAGCATTGCTGGCGTCAACATTCCCGACGTCGGCGTCAGTATTGACGCGCGAAAAAAAAAAACCTTCCTTGTAAACGGTGTCAGCATTGCTGACGTCAACATTCCCGACGTCGGCGTCAGCATTGATGCGCGAAAAAAAAAAAAAACCTTTCTTGTAAACGGTGTCAGCATTCCCGATGATGACGTCAGCACTGACGCGAAAAAAAAAAATCTGACGTGGAGGGGGGCACGGTGGAGGGGGGCGCAGGGGCACATAGGAGGGGCAAGGGTTGTGTATAGTTTTGCAAATTTACCAAAATCTTGTATATTTGACTAATTTGACCTTCATATTTGTATATTTGGCAAATCACCCCAAAAAAAAAACCCAAAAAATAATTAAACCAACCCTAATCAGGAAGGAAGATCCTAGATTGGGCAAAAAAAACCAACCCTAATTAAGAACCACAATATCAAAATCCCCAAATAAAATTCATCCTTCTAGATCTAAATCAAACCATAGCCAGGGGCGGAGCTGTGAGTGCTCGGGAGTGCTTGAGCACCCCCTGGCCAGAAAAAAAAATACAATTTGTTTTTATATATATTTAGGCTAATATAACATTTTTAGTGATATTTGAAATAAAAATGTTATATAGCTCAAATGGTAAATGGGAATGAAGGGAATTAAATGGTTTTGGGTTCGAATCTCAATCTCCTTACATTTTATTTGTTTTATTATATCATTATTTCACATAATTATTTATGGATTTCTTTCTATATTTTTAGTTTCTCTAAACTATTTCAATTAAAAAATGTCATATTTAAATTTAATGTTTTCCTTCAATATTGTTTTAAAAGTAATTCTTCTTGATTTTTTTTCCTATATTTTTTTATTTCTCTCAACTATTTAAATAAAAATATCATAACTAAATCACAATTTTAGTTTTATTAATATTTCTGTAAAAATGTTCTTAATAGATATAAAAAAAAATATTTTACGAAATTTTTTTAGCACCCCCTGGATTTCATCATGGCTCCGCCACTGACCATAGCTACTAATTATCTCCAAAATTTGATCCACCTCAAACATTCAATTAGGTATTGATCTATTGTGATGTTGAAGATGATTGTTTAAACATAATAATAAATAATTTCTATGCTTTAAGTCTTATAACCTGTTCTTATGTTTTTTTTTCTCCTTCTTTAAAAAATGCACATTTAACTTACTACAACCTAAGGAAGAAGATCACCAAGATATTTGGTGAAAACCTTTTTATGGAATTGTGTAAAATGGAATCAGTAGTTACAAGCTAATTAACATTCTATACCTCTATGTATTCCTACCTTACTACAACCTCTCTAACTAACCTCTTTGATTAATCAAGTAGAAATACTACAAGCTAATTTAAGGCTTTGCTTCACTTGATCTATATTGCTCCTTTGGCCCTAAGCAATACTTTTCAATGGCTTGATGTTTCTTTCAAATTTTATAGTTCATTGTGCTTTTGGATTTGTTATCCAAAAAACAATTTGATTGGACTAGTAGTATCTTAGAGTTGTGATTAAACTATTTTTCTGACTAGAATATTGGAAAAACTAAGGAAACACATGACTTACCATAGACCCCAATGAAATTTTCATCATTGACATAACTAGGTTACTTCATTCTCTGCTCACACACTGAACAAAGTGAATGTGAGAACAACTAAACAACCAGACAAGATTCAGGCTCAAAATCATATTAAATTGTTGTGCTGAATTACTAAGGTTATATAAAGACCCAAGATGTAGTAATTTTTTCAATTTTACAAATTTATCAGCGAATATACAAAACCATAGTAATTTAACTGTCGCCAACACCTATTTTTCTATTGGTAATCGTGTTCCATATATGTATTCAAAATTGTGTAAATCCACATCAATAGTGACGTTATTGAGGTTAGAGCCAATCCTAGTCTTCCAAAGGACTTGGGCAAACAAAAAATATTGAGGGCCTTTACTACTCTTGTAGAGTATATGGTGTGTGTGAGTGTAAGCTTGGATGCAGCGTCTGTTAGTGTGTTAGTTAGTTAGAATCTGTAGAAGCAATAATGGTCTTTTGTACAGTGTTACTCGGGGCTATAAATAGCCTTTAGATTGTACATAATAGCATAAGGGAAAAATACTCAATTTCATTCCACACAAGCTCACAAGCGTAATTCCTCTCTCTCTCTCTCTCTCTCTCTCTCTCTCTCTCTCTCTCTCTCTCTCTCTCTCTCTCTCTCTCTCTCTCTCTCTCTCAGTTAGTTTGCCTCCATTGACGAATATTGAAGGTTCGGGTGTTGATTGTGCTTGAACACAAGATTCAACACCGAATGTTGATTCCTGTGATGGTATCAGAGCTTCGATTTCACAAAGAGTTGAAATCGACTGGTTCTCGTGATCGGCGATTCGCATATCTGAATTCTGCGCTCTTCTGATTTTGTTTTCTGTTTGTGTTCCAATTGCTTGTTTTTTTCACTTGATTTGCTTCTATTTCCTGCTTATGCATTGATATCTGGTCTGAATTGAGTTGTGGTGAACTCAATCTGACTTATGGATGCACTTGTCTTTCATAAGCGATTGTTGCCTTCGCTGATTGAATGCTTCCGCATATTCAGCGACTTGTGATTTGTGAAATTTTACTGTTTACGTTGCTTATTTGCAGTGATTATACTCTAGATTTGTGGTTGTATACTGTTTCCTGTGTGTTGATTCACGAATAATTTGTGATCTCGTGCCTCTGTTGCTTCTTGTTTTGCCGTTTTGCCAGTAGCATGTCAGAACAAACAGGTTCCAACATGAATGTTGATCAGCGAGTAGGTGCTTCCCCTACGATGTTCACTGATCCTCTTCATCTGAACAACTCCGATCATCTAGGGATGACTCTAGTTGTGGTTCAGTTTTCCAGAAACAATTTTCTGAGTTGGAGCCGTGCAGTTAGAATGGCGCTTGGCGCGAAGGTCAAGCTTGGGTTTATTAATGGAACTTGTTGTAGGCCCGAGGAAGGTACTGAAGATCTTGAAAAATGGATATGTTGTGACTAGACCTGTCAAAACACAACCCGACCCGACCGCCCGGAACATTTTCGACCCGAACCCGGAAATTTTTTTCGACCCGAACCCGAAAAACCGGAAATTTTCCGGGTCATCTGGGTTTCGACCCGGTGACCCGATTAACCCGGTAATTTTGACCCGATTTTACCCGATTGACCCCGTTGACCCGGTTGATTTTTAATTAAATATAATTAATTTTTTTATATATAATTAAAATTTATTGCAAAATTATCAAATCATGATTTTTTTAATTTAAAAAGGAAAAAATTGACAAATCCGAAATCGACCTGTAATGACCCGAAACCCGGTCAAACCCGGGTTCTAGTCAACCAGGAAATACCCGGGACCCGTTTTACCCGGGACCCGAAGTGACCCGACCCGAACCCGACCCAAATGACCCGTTTGACAGGTCTAGTTGTGACTTTATGGTGATCTGCTTGATAGTGAATTCCATGAAACCAGAGATCGCTGAACAGTTTATGCACGCCACTTCGGCTAAGGAACTCTGGGATGAAATCCTGGAAAGATTTTCTAAATCAAATGCTCCCTTGGTTTATCAATTGCAGAAAGAGATTAGTGACATCAAACAAGAAAATCTATCGGTTTCTGCATATTATGGCAAGAGGAAGAGAGTTTGGGATGAGCTTCAGGCTTTACAAGGTATTCCGGTTTGTATGTGTGGAGTTCTTAAAGGCTGCAATTGCTTGATCTTAAAGAAGTTACTCGATCGGGAGGCTACTACACAATTGATGCAGTTTCTCATGGGCCTCAATGAACCTTTTGAGAACATTCGCAATAGTAGCCTGGCCATGGATCCATTGCCCTCGGTGAATCGTGCTTTTCACATGGTGGTTCAAATCGAAAGACAAAAGGAAATCACATCCAGGGCATCTCAACCTCAGCATGATGTTCTTGCTGCTGACCGGCTTCTAAACTCCAAATTCGAAAAGGGACAGTCAGCTGGCAAGAATATGGATTACAAGAAGGATTTCAAGAAGGCGAAAATGGATCGTCAGTGTTCTTATTGCAAGGAGAAAGGTCATCTCTATGAGACTTGCTTCAAACTGGTCGGCATTCCGGACTGGTACAAGGAGCTTAAAGCTCATGGAGGTGGTAAACCCGTAACTGATAATGGAAGATTCGTGGAAAAGGTTGAGGATGTCGCTAGTAGGCCTCAGATGGAGCATCCCATGGTGGATGCGGAGTCACAGACGACTGGTGCTGAGAGGATGCTGCCAAACGAGCGTATGATCAACGCCCTAATCGCTGAAGCAATGAGGAAGGTTCATGGCAAAGAGCCTGAGAACAACTATGGTTCGATGAACTTTGCAGGTAACATTACTGCTACATCTTTTAAGAATCATGGTTTGGGGCATGTGCAGAGTTGGATTATCGACTCAGGGGATATTGACCATATCACTTTCGATAAAAGTTTGTTTGTGGATCTAAAGCCCCCTGAGCATCCCATCCACATTAGTTTTCCTGATGGTGTGGTACAGACAGTTCAATTTGCAGGGTCTGTGATTCTCACCGATTCAATTACTCTGATGGACGTCTTATATATGCCTGGGTTTCATCACCATTTGTTGTCTGTGTCGAAGCTTTTAGACAATGATGAATCAGTCTTCTTATTTTACAAATCCTATTGTGTACTCCAGGACATTTCAACTAGAAGGATCATAGCGACTGGAGTTCGGAAGGTTGGTCTCTATCATTTTGATGGATTTGTGTGTCAATTGCAGCACCAGAAGATCTGCAGAGTAGCTACCTCAAATAATGCAATTTTTTCTAATAATAGTGAGTCTACTTTGAACTCTTTTGTTGGTATTTCGGACTCGGCTCGTATGCAGTTGATTCATGCGAGATTGGGTCACCTATCAGTTTCTAAGATGATACATTTAGCTGGCTGTAAACGTGCTTCCTTAACTGATTTCAGTTGTGATACGTGTGTGATTTCTAAACATCACAAGCTTCCTTTTTCTAAGAGTTGTTCTCGTGCATCTATCTAATGCTTTTGATTTACTTCATCTGGATCTTTGGGGACCATTCAGGGTTCCTTCTTGATGTTGTGGAAGGGACTTCCTCACCATAGTGGATGATCACTCTAGATGCACATGGACATTCCTTATTCGCTCAAAGGAACAAGTTTTCCAGTTGATTGTCAATTTTCTGGCTTTTGTGGACAATCAATTTCATATATCTGTCAAGCCGGTTCGAATGGACAATGGGACTGAGTTTCTTCAAGCTCGGCTCACTGATGTCTTCTTAAGTAAGGGAATCGTTCATCAATGTTCGACTCCATACGTCCCGGAGCAGAATGGGTGTGTCGAGCGAAAGCAACGACACTTGATTGAGACCGGGATAGCACTCCGGTTTCAGGCAGGACTGCCTATTAGTTTTTGGGGTGAGTGCGTCCTTACAGCCACATTCCTTATCAATTTGGGGTCGTCGTCCGTCTTGCAATGGAAATCCCCTTATGAATGCTAATTTCATAAGCCTTCGGATTTCACCAATCTCAAGGTAATGGGATGTCTTTGCTTTGCTTTGGTGCCTAGGTCCCATCAGCACAAGTTTGATGCCACTGCTAAGCGTTATGTTTTCTTGGGTTACCCTCCTGGCCAAAAGGCTTTTAAGGTCTATGATCTTGAGTCTCATCGGACCTTCATTAGTCGCCATGTCTTATTCAAGGAATACGTGTTTCCTTTCAGAGACGATTTCCCTTTACAATCTGCTCTTTGCTCATCTGGTTTCCTCTTTGCCTTTTGTTCAGGTTGGGGATGAGTTGGGGACAGATGTTGCATCCTCTAGAGCGTCTCCTATGGTGTCTGATAGTCCTATGATTCCCGTCTTTCAGACTCTTGTGGTTTCTGATTCTTCTGTCACTCCTGTAGTATCTGATTCCCTCTCCACTCCTGTCGACAGCTCGGCTGTGGCACCTCCTTCCATTCCCTTGGTTTCAGATTCTCCAATACCCCGTGCTACCAGACCTATTGTCCATCCTCCGAGGTTGGATGATTTTGTCTGTGATTGGTTACCCCACAGATCTCGGAATCCATCTTCTACAGAGTCATTGTCTGCTATGTTCTCTGCGGTTAAAGTCGAAGATCTTCGACACTACTCCGATGATTTCATTCATTCTCTTTACAATGTTTTGGCTGTCAAAGAACCATCCACTTTTGCTCAGGCCAGTGTCGATCCTGCTTGGGTAGAGGCTATGGCTAAGGAGCTTCAAGCTCTTGATGAAAATCATACATGGGACCTCACCACTCTTCCCCCTAGTCACACTGAGATAGGGTCGAAATGGGTTTATATAATCAAATTTCGTCCCAATGGAGAGGTGGAGAGATTCAAAGCTCGGTTAGTCGCAAAGGGGTATAATCAATTGAAGGATCGTGACTACAAACACACCTTCTCTTCGGTTGCCAAGTTCTCTACTGTTAGAACTGTGGTTGCCCTTGCTTCCTCTCGTGATTAGAAATTGCATCAGCTATACGTCAACAACGCCTTCCTACATGGATATCTCGAGGAAGAGGTCTACATGGTTCCTCCCTTGGGTTACTCAAAAGCTCAACCGGGTCAAGTTTGTCATCTTCGTCGTTCGTTGTACGGTTTGAAGCAAGCAAGCCGTCAATTTAATATTGAGCTCACAAAGCACCTCGTTGCTCAAGGTTTTGAGCAATCTAAGCATGAATACTCGTTGTTTACCCTGGTTCATGGGTCTCTTTTTGCTGTTGCGCTGATCTACGTCGACGACATGTTGCTTACAGGCAATCATGATCATGTCATTGCTAATTTGAAGCAATCCCTGCACAAGGCATTCACCATTAAAGATTTGGGATTATCTCGATACTTTTTGGGTATAGAGATTGGTCGATCTCCTGATGGGATTCTTCTCAATCAGCGGAAATACGTTACTGATTTGCTTCTCGATTCTGGTTTCAGCAATTGCAAACCCACAAAGTTTGTGATGCAAAGAAACCTTCAACTCAGTATCGACAAAGGCAAGTTAATTGCTGATCCAGAATCATATTGTCGGCTTGTTGGTCGTCTTCTTTTTCTCACTATGACACATCCTAATGTGTCGTATACGGTTCAACAGCTCACTCAATTCTTAAGCTCTCCTCGGGAGCCTCATCTGAAGGTCGCACACTTCCTTCTCCTGTATCTCAAAGGGACTGTCAATGCATCCCTGTTCTATCCTCGAGCTTCTTCCATGTCAATTCGTGCTTATTCCGATGCTGACTGGGGAAATTGTCCATTCTCGGGCCGATCCTTGACTGGTTATTGTATATTCCTCGGAGATTCATGGTCTCATGGAAGATGAAGAAACAAAAGACGGTCTCCAAGTCATCCGCTGAGAGCGAACACCGGAGTATGTCTGCTTCAGGGAGTGAACTGGTGTGGCTTGCTCGTGTTCTTGGTGATCTCAGGGTGCCTGTTGAGCGTCTGATCCCGCTGTGTTGTGACAACAAGGCCGCCCAACACTTGGTTGCGAACTCGGTGTTCCACAAGCGTACGAAGCACCTCAAAATCGATTGTCATTTTGTTCGGGATTTAGTTTTGGACGGGTTTCTTTCTACAATTCATGTGCCTTCACATTTACAAATCGCTGAGATTATGACCAAGGCTTTAGGCACCGAACAACACATATTTTTGGCTTGCAAGCCGGGTCTTGTGTTTCACCACACACGTCCACCTTGAGGGGGGGTGTAGAGTATATGGTGTGTCTGTGTGTGAGTGTAAGCTTGGATTCAACGTCTGTTAGTGTGTTAGTTAGTTAGTTAGAATCTGTAGAAGCAATAAGGGTCTTTTGTATAGTGTTACCCGAGGCTATAAATAGCCTTTTGATTGTACATAACAGAATAAGGGAAAAATACTCAATTTCATTCCACACAAGCTCACAAGCATAATTTCTCTCTCTCGGTTAGTTTCTCTTCATTGATGAATATTGAAGGTCCAAGTGTCGATTGTGCTTGAACACAAGATTCAACACCGAATCTTGATTCATGTGAACTCTAAAAACTGTTTTAAATATAGAAAATAAATTAGTATCTCATGTTTCAACTGATCTAAAATATAATATATTTAACTTTTTTATACATATTTTAACGAGGTAAAAACTACATAAAATGTCAATTTTTTTTGTTAATTTTTGTTAGTTTAATACTTATTACTAACAAGTATATTATAAAAATCTTAATAAAAAAAATTGATATTTATATAGTTTTAATATAAAAAAAAGCGAAATCTTTGATTTTATAAAAGGAGGTAGTATAAGTTTAAGGTTTAAAATAACACCCTCATTAAAAAATACTCCCTCCGTTCGGCAAAACATGTCTTTTACTATTCACGCACGCTTCTTTAGAATGATAAAAACTATATAAAATATTCATTTTTTTATAACTTTTTTAACAAGTTTGTACTTATGAATAATAACTACGAAATTGTTAAAAAAATTATTTAAAAAATAGACATTATATATAGTTTTTATCTCCTAAAAAAGCGCATGTAAATAGTAAAGTGACATGTTTTGCCGAACGGATGGAGTAATTCTTAACCACTAATCCAAAATGTAGAGCATTATTAAGGGTTTTATTTTATTTTATTTTATTTTATTTTTGCTTTGTAGGTAGGTACTTAGATCATTCTAATATGCACTCAACCGTGTGCATCTTAGATTACATTCATGGAAAAAAAAAACTATCGGATCCAGGATCCGTTCATATGATTTTTTTATTAAAACAACAATTTAGGAAATTTTGAAAAAATATATACACGGACAGATCTGCCCATTCTTTACTCTTTTTTTTTTATAAGTTTCACCTTTTTTTTTTTAAGTTTCACCTCTGGATCAAACGAATCCAACATCTGCATACGCAAGCAGTGGCGGAGCCAGAACCTGAAAAGGGTGGGGGCACACCGATAATAAACGACAATGAATAATACCAATTCGTACAATACATAACGTCTTCAACAATACAAAATAGCGATAAAAATTAAAAGAGTTCACTAATACAAAAAATTCGTCATTGCTAATTAGAGTTTTATAATCAAATAGTTGAACTCGATAGGGGTCAATCCAATTTATGGATTTTTCATTCCCTAAAAATGTTAAATGATAACCTCGTTAATTATCATTGCGTTTGATTTTTTTTTTCAACTTAGCAGACAGAACCCTCAGAGAGAAAATCTTCTCTTGTCTTGTTGCGTAAATATGGCTTGATAATACTCATAGCAGAGAAAGCTCTTTCCAGTATAGTTTTTGTAACCGGTAACACGATGAGACGACATACCAAATCAAAAGCTTTGTGAATTCATACATCGATCATCTTTTCAGAAACATCACTAATATCTTTGAAAGTAGAAAATTTGACATTTTTCCTCATTTAAACTTCCGACATTTCTCACCCACTTGTCGAATGAGTAATATAACATCTCATTTCAAAGATATGTCAATCTAAATAAAATATAAAAGCATTGTGGGTTATTTAAATAAGATTTAAAGTGGTTAATATATATACCTTTAATTTTCAAACACTCATAACTTTTACTCAAATATCGGATTAATGCGTATTATATATCAAAACGAAGCTATCGACGAGGAGAATACAATATAGGGGTTCGTCGGATGAGGATGGGGGCACGTGCCCCCACATGCCCTGTTTGGATCCGCCTCTGTACGCAAGTGCATCTAGCTCATGCAGACATGCATTTAGTACATATAGCAACGAGGGCAAATAGGCAATTAGCGCAGCACTCATAAATGGATTTAGTCTTCGTGTTTGGTAGATGCCAGATGGATAAAGAATTGACATACTAGTATATATTTATGGTAAATGGATAGATTCGAACACCAACTAACGAAGGCATGCAATTGGTGCAGCACTGCAACTTGCATTGTACGGTGGCGTTGGTTTTCCGCCGCTCCCACACGGACGGTGGTGAGTGGTGATGTACCTTCTTTTTATTTTCCGGGGCCCAGCCTTGACTTGTATTGACAAGGCAACTACTTACCGGCAAAAATAAAAACAACTAATAATTGACAAATGTAAGATCGCTATAGTCCAAAATGGATTTTCTTTGCATTATTATTGTGAATATATATATATATATATATATATATATATATATATATATATATATATATATATATATATATATATATATATATATATATATATATATATTATGTCTCCTAAGAAATATAAGTCTATCTAAATCTATATACAATATTCATATATTAACATACCCCTTCAGTTGGATTGGGAGAAAGGCGGATGGTGAGACTGGATCTAAAAACATGGAACAACTGGCGTGGTAAACCAGCTTGGTGAAAATGTCGGCGTATTAAAACGTGAATGGGATATATATGCAAAACTCTAATGTGACCAACTACAACCTTGTCACGAACAAAGTGGAGATGAAGCTCAACATGCTTCGTGCCCGTTAATGATGGATGGGATTGGCGGCGAGGTAAGATGTCGAGAGGTTGTCAGTGTAGATCAACGAGGCTCACTTAAGCGGACAATGGAGCTCAAAAAGGATGTTGCAAATCCACGAGCATTCTGCAACAACATTAGTGATGCCTCGGTACTCTGCCTCATTACTGGAGCGAGAAATTAACCACATGTTGAAGCTTCGACGACCAAGAGATAATTGTATCCATGTAGAAGACACAATAGCCCAAGGTGGAACGACATGTGTTAGGGCAGTCAACCCAGTCAGCAATAGTGTATTAGTGTATATCATGAGACTGAAGGACGACGATGGTGAGATGATGGTGGTTCCAAGGTCAGCAGTCTCGTGGATGTACCTGATGATTCGCTTCAGAGCATTTAGGTGATGTTCTCAAGGATCATGCATAAAAAAAATGTTGAACTGTATATGCGATATCATGCCTAGTGAGCGTCAGATATTAAAGTGCCCCAGCCAAACTTCGATAGAGGGAGGGATCGGAAACAGGAGACTCGTCCTTAGCACTGAGCTGACTCAATGTCAACCAGAGCTGCCACTTGCTTGTAGTTTCCCATATTTCCCCATTCAACAATTTGGCGAGCATACTTCTTTTGGGACAAGAACAACCCGGATGATGTTTTCGCAACCGCAATGCCCAACAAATAGGATAATGGGTCAAGATCACTCGTGGTAAATTCCTTTGACGATTGGTTGACAAGTTGGTTGACGTTGTGTTTCCGAAGTGACTCAGAAGATGCAATAAAGATGATGTCATTGACATAACCATAAACGTACTTCGAAGAACGATGAATATGGAGGTATCACTCTTGCTACTTCAAAAGTTGAGGCGGACGAGGGGAGTGGCAAATCATTCATACCATGCCCGAGGGGCCTACTTAAGGTTGTAGAGTGATTTTTGCAGCAAACACACATGCTTAGGATGTGACAGATTCACAAAAACCGAAGGTTGCAACATTTACACTGTTTCATGGAGGTTTCCATGAAGGAAAACATTTTTGACATCTAGTTGGTGAATATCTTACTGACGATCAACGACAATAGTGAGCACAATGTGAATAGTCGTTGGCTACACCACGGGACTAAAAGTCTCATGGCAATCAATCCCGACCTGTTGAGAGTTTCCATTTGCCATAAGTCATGCTTTTTATTACTTGAGGGTATCAGCTATAAACTTGTGCCTGAAAAGCCACATACAACTAACAGTGTTTTCCCTAGAGGGCGAGGCATTAACACCCAAGTACCATTATTTATAAGAGTTCGATATTTGTTGTTGCATGAGTAAATCGAGTATTGAAATAAATATGAAGTATAGATCAGACTGACTTCCCTGTCTCAGCAAATACATACAAGACTTCCTCCCGTTGTAGTAAGAGAAAAGTCAGGATCGAATCCACGAGGAAGCACGTCAGCAATTCTCAGGTAGCTATCAAATTCTCACAGCAACAGCAGAAAAGCACAAAAACACAGAAAGGAAAGAAACAAATAAACCCGGCAAGGGCAAAGAATAAAAGCAAAGAACAAATAAAGACAGAAATAAAAGCAAAGCAAAGAACAACGCAGTAAATAAAAGCAAAGCAGAAACGAAAAGCAGAGGCAAAGACTGGTCGATCTCGACAACAGCTACTCGAGATCGACAAAGAAAGTAAAGACAGAAACTTTAAAGTCGACAAAAACAGAAGAATCACAACTCGACTAAGACAACCCCTCCTCGACCCCGACAAGACACTCCTCGATCTCGACGAAGAAAAGTAAAGACAGAAACTGGAAATCGATGAAAACAGAAGAAAGCCAACTCGACCTAGACTAACTCTCCTCGACCTCGACAAAGGTGTACTCGAGATCGACAAAGGCTGGTCTATGTCGACAAGGAACAGAAACTTAAAACTTTGCAGAATTGAAGACAGAATGCAGAAATTTGACAGAAATAAACTCAATATAATAAAAGACTTCCAAGGCTAGGGTTTCAACACCACAACGATAACCATGAAAAGTAACACATAAAGGCATAAAAGATCATGCTTTCCATCAAATAACTTTCGTCATTAACAAATAGGCATATAGAGGCTTTCGCATAAACCCTAATTGTTACTAACCCTTTTCACATAATTAATCCAAGTTGCATTAAGATCACTTTCGCTTCAATAACACAAACAAGGATCACCTTCAACTTTCGCAAAAGAATCATGCTCATAGGGAAAGAAGATGAATCGCACAAAAGATCTGACCTTTATCGCATCGCCTCACATGGCCACCGTCGGGCTCACCCCAGCCCCAGAAGTGGGTGGACTACTCACGCCTCATTGCAATCGCAGACATTGATTGATGAAAAGAAACTTGCATTAAAACTATATTCAAAAGCCTTTACAATTCCGGCAATCAACTTTCGCAGAAAGCCAAAACCCTAAAACCTTAGAACTCCTAAACTTCTCTCTGAATGGAACTAACTAATTGTGTGTAACTTGGAATTCTGAACTGGAATGAATGAAAAACCAGCCCCATGGGCTTTATTTATAGCCTTCATTCCCTAGCTAATCTAGGAAAGAAGATATCTATCTATATCTAAATTGCTTAAAAGATAAATAAATGTTTAATGGAAATAAATCCATAGGGAATAGATAAAACTAAATAGGGAAATATGTCTTCATGTTGATAGATCGCCTTCCATAGATAGAACTTGATAGATCGGGATAGAATTTTCCGCCTTCGCGACCAAGCAACGTCAACTCTACTCGGACTGGGCTAGTCGAGAAGATTCTGGACACTGCCTTACTCGACCTCGAGTAGGTCTACTCGACCTCGAGTACGGCTTCTCGGCTCGGCTTGACTCTGCTCGATGTGGCTCGGAGTTGGCTCACTGGGATCTTGTCGATCTCGAGTTAGCCTAGTCGATCTCGAGTAGAGTTGAGTCATCGACTGGACCTCCTCGGGTTGCTCGGACATGGCTCAGGGCCGCTCGTCGATCTCGACAAAGGTTAGTCGAGATCGAGTAGAGGTGACTCGGCTTCTCGAGCTGGCTCTTCCGCTGGCAGCGAGTGGCTTGGTCCGCGGCAACGACTGGTCCTTTCCGCGGCAGCGAGTGGTGTCGCTGGCAGCGAGTCTCGCCTGGTCGTCCTCGGCTATGTCCTCGGCTTCTCCTCGTCGACTCCGGACGTGGGCGTCTGGGCTTCGTCGACCTCGACGAGGGCTTGTCGAGGTCGAGTAGGGTCCGGAGCTCGGTTTGGCTGGCTCGCTCGATCATGGTCTACTCGACCAAGGCCGCTCGACCATGGCTCGTCTAGGTCGAGTAAGCCTACTCGAGATCGAGTAGACTTGACTCTCAGACTTGTTCCACTGCTTTGACCTTGGACTTCTGTAGTGGTTTTTTGAGCTTTTCCGACCTTCTGTAGAATTGCTGTAAATGCCTCGATTTCTGCGATTTAAACAGAAACTGGTGTAGATTCCATAATTTTGGCAAATAAGCATAAACTACATAGATTCTGTATTATTCTAACCCAAATGAATGAAATGTATACAGAAATCGATATAAAAGTTACTATAAAACATGGCAGATTCCGCTCACAACAAACACCCCATACTTAAGCTTGCTTGTCCTCAAGCAATACTTTTATTTGTCATTCAGGGGAAGTAATTAAAACTCTCAACATCTTAGATTCATTTTCATATAACCCTGCAATCAATTACCATCCTCGAAAAGGTACTAGTGTCTCAAATCCATGCATGTGCAAATATATCAAAGCAACATCTACTCACAAAAGGAGGGTTATGCACAAATAATTTTTATGTGACAAAGCATTGATAATCAAGAAGACTTTAATTTAAGCTCATGAAGGAGTAGATTGGTTAAAGGCTAAAAGGTGGGCAATTTCTGGCAATGTGGTGCGTTTGATCCGGGGAAATGGATCACTTTCGAACTTTGAGTTTCATTCCACATTCTTTCTTTCTTTGATTCATCACCTTTCATATTGCTTTTTTCAATAATAATGCTTTTACCTCTCTGACCTTAGCACTGCCTTCTCGCGAGTCGTAAACATGGGTGTCATGAATGGCCCCGGATACTTAGTGCTTTGGACTCCTCACAATGTGTCCCATCTCTCCAAACTATTATCTCAGAGAGCAGGGTCAATCTACCTTTATCTCCTGAGGTGATTGGATTTTCTTTCACTCATTAAATTTTCCATATATTTCAAACAATTTCCTTCCAAACTCCAAATATGATAATAACAACACAAACACCATATGACATCTCCATAATGTACATCATTCTCAACATAATCCCCGGATAAGGTAAAGAATGGAAATATTTAGATCATGCGGAGCAATATTTGAAATAAGGCACATTATGGCTTTTGTGATGCATAAGCATAGGTAAGGCTAGGAATAAACAATGAGCATTATATGGAAATGTAAAGTCCTCTATCATCTTATCATGCAATATGTCAAAAGCAACTTCAAATTTTACCTCCTTTCATGGTTTTCAAGAAAATATGCACTTCATTGTGACTTCCCTTTACTAGGCAATTTCATGCTATATCTCTAATGAATCCAATTTTGCATCGTTGGGTTCAATATAAGCTTCCATGACATTATTCAAAAATTTCAATGGGGGTCATTTTTCAAGATTTTTGGAAAACATGCATATAAGCACATAAATAAATAATGCATTCCAAAATAGCCATGTAGCAATTCCAAGAAATAATGCACAAAGTAATGTCAAATATGGTAAATATGCACAAAGTAAGCCCTTCCCCCACCCCATACTTAAACATTACAGTGTCCTCACTGTATATAAAAAAAACAATGTAAAGGGTAAAGAAAGAAACTCACACGACATGAGTGCAGAGCCGCAGAATTTCAAATGGAGCACCTCTTAGTCCGAGTAAGATTTGGTTCTATCCATTGACCTGAAAAAGTAGAAGACATATACCCATAATAGCAAAAACAAAAACAAAGTCTCAAATGTCCTAAAAAGTCTATGTACATGCTCTAGATTTTATAGTCGCTAGGCCGACTTTCATTAATGCTCAAGGTGGCATCTGCAGGGCCCATGTAGCTTGGGCCTCAAATAAGACTCCATTCTTGTCCATCAGTTGTAATCCTCCAGGATGGATCTTGTTCACCACGAACGGTCCCATCCGCTTCTTGTTGAATTTGTTGGGAAACCAATGATCCTTTGATTTAGAGACATAGAGCTTGTCTCCAACTTCATACTCCTTAGGCTCATCATTGGAAATCCTACACAATCGCACATACCAAGGCAGACCTCTCCCATGTATAGATAAATCTTTAATGGAAATAGGAGAAGAAAGATCCATACCTTGGCTCACCTTCGCGGAAACGGAATCGGGCACCACGGTGTTTGGTCGATCTCGACTAGGGCTCCTCGAGATCGACGAGGCTGCTGGCTCTGGTGGTGGTCTGGTCGAAGAGGCAGAAGTCGACGAAGAAGTCTGGTCGACCTCGACAAGCCTACTCGAGGTCGAGTAGGGCTCTGGCTCTGGTGGCTTGCTCCTCGAGAAAACAGGGTCTGGTGGTGCCGCTTGGTGGTCGACCTCGACAAGCCTACTCGAGGTCGAGTAGGGCTTTGGTCCTGGAGTCACCATCGTCGAGGAAGGTGCCGTCGAGGAAGATGGCTCTGGTGGTGCTGAGTGCTGGTCGACCTCGACAAGCCTTGTCGAGATCGACGAGGGTTGTCCGTCTGGTTGCTGCGGCGTCGAGGAAGCAGGATCCGGGCTCCTCAATCGGTGGTCGAGATCGACGAGGGTGTGGTCGACCTCGAGTAGACTCGGCTTGTCTGGTTCGCTGCTCGACGAAGCCGGCTTCGGTGGAGTCTCCTTGGTCTGGTCGAGATCGACTAGGGTTTGGTCGATCTTGACCCCATACTTAGTCCTTGTGTTCTCTTTGAGGATTGCCATGATCTCCTCCACCCGGGCTTCCATGTCCCTCTTTTCTAGCTCCTCGGGGGTCATATTCCTGACCTTGGGTTCCCCGCAGGTGATGTAGCCAGCTGAGATAGATTTGACCTCTTCCATCGGACCCGTATGCCTTTCAGTTTTGTTGAAGGAATACTCAATTACTTCATCGCTGATGTTGAAGGTGAGCACTCCTTTCCGTACACTTATGTTGGCATCCACAGTCGCCAAGAATGGTCTCCCTAGAATAATTGGACAAGCAGGATCTTCTTGCATATCAACAATTAAGAAATCAGCAGGAACGAAGAATTTACCTACTTGTACTGGTACATTTTCCACCATGCCTGTTGGAATGACCACTGTGTTGTTGGCCATGTATAGTCTAGCATCCACAGGCTGCAGGGCACCTATCTTAATCTTGGACCAAATCGTTAAAGACATAATACTAACACTGGCTCTAAGATCACATAGGGCATTAATTCTGTAAGGACCAAATCCAATAGTTATAGCAAACTTACCTGGATCCGGCCTCTTCTCCAATATGTCCAGATGGCTGCACTCCTCTGTGATTTCTGCCATCGATCGCTTTTTGCTCAGAATCTCCTTCAGGAACTTGACGTAGGACGGCATTTCATTGAGAGATTCTGTGAAGGGGATAGTGACGTTCAGCTTCTTAAGCATCTTGATGAAGCGCTGAAACTTTTTCTCCGCTGGGTCCTTTAGAGATTTTGTGGGGAAAGGCAGCTTCTTTTTCTGAGTCGGAGCCAGAACAGACGTCGGAGTTGCTGCTGATTTCTCGACCAAGGGCTCCTCGACATCGACAAGGGTCTTGTCGAGAGCGACTGGATTGGGCCCAGGCAAGTTGCTGTTCGGCGCAGACGAAGATTCTGGCAATTTCTCCTCGAGGTCGACGAGAGTCTTGTCGAGGTCGACCACGGTCTTGTCGAGATCGACCACGGTTTTGTCGAGGTCGACTTGCTGTTCCTCGTCGTTCTGCTGCTTCCCAACCTCTGGCTCTTGCAGTTGATGGCCGCTTCTGAGTTTTACAGCAGCGACGTGTCCAGTCTTTCCCTTAGGATTTGGTTCTGAAGATCCAGGGAGTGCTCCTGATTGTCTGGGGATTCCCGCTGCTAGCTGACCAATCTGTGTATCAACTGTTTTCCGCCAGATATCAATTTCCCCAAGCCTAGAGTTGACACCTTGCATCTGAGTATAGACGGAGTTGAAGGACTGCCTAGTTTCTGTGTGGTTTCTCCGTATTTCCTCCAGGACCAGCTGTATATCATCCTTTTTATGTTCCCTTTCTGGATGTCCTGGAGCTCTGTAGGGTGGGGGATTCCTAGGGACTCCTTGGTTCCATTGTGGTTGCTGAAACCTTTGGTCCCCCATGTAGCGATTGGGTCCCCCTGCGTAAGCTGCATCCTCATGGTGCTCTGCCAATCTGACTTGCTCTGTCTGTGGGCACTCATGAGTGGTGTGCCTTTGCGATCCGCATTCTATGCAAGGCTGGTTGACAGAGAGATATTTGACTTGCTTGATGAGCTTCCTATTCTGGTATCTGTAGTATTGCTCCCTGACATCTGGATCGATCTCCTTTGATGGCTCATAGAGGGGCATGGATGGTGCTGGCCTGGCGTATGGGTTCTCTTCATAAGTTTCAGTAGACCCATACTTGTTGTCGTAGGTAGTGAGCTTCTCCAGCACTCCCCATGCGTCACTGGGCGGCATTGTCAGATACTCATAGCGAGTATAATTGTTGATTCTGTCCTTAGTGACTTGATCAAGAGAGTTGAAGAAGATCTCCTTAATGATGTAGGGTGGTTGTCCATGAGTAGGGCAAGATCGCAGCAGTTCCTTGTAGCGCTCCCATGCCCTTGCCAGCGGTTCCCCTTTCTGCTGTTTAAAGGCGGTGATTTTCTGGCGGAGATGTGCTGTTTTAGCAGGTGGGAAGAATTTGTTCAGAAACTCTAGCTCTACTTGGGCCCAGGTTGTGAGTGATTTTGCCTTCAACCCTTCCAGCCATTTCAGTGCAGGTCCAGCGAGCGACCAACGGAAAGCTTTCATCTTGACATATTCCAGAGTTGTACCTTCTGCAAGAGTACGGCACATATCATGAAAGTTAGTAATATGTTCAAGAGGACACTCATTAAATCTGCCGTAAAAGGCATTATTTTTAAGCTCTATAAGAAACTGAGTGCGAATTTCAAAAGAGTTTTCAGTGATTAGAATCGCCGATTCAGGCACGACGAGAGTTGGGTGCATGTAGTCCTCTGCCGTGGTTGGATACTGGGCAAGCTCAGCTTGTGCTTGTTCCCTTGCTGCTCTCTCAGCGGCGATAGCAGCATCTTTAGTGTTGATAGCGGCATCCCTTGCGGCTAGTTCCCTGGTAAGCCAAGCGATCAGATGTTCCTGTGTTTCAGCGGCCGACATGATCCTTTTGAGTTTGGAGTGGATGTGTAGGTAGCGCTCCGGTTCGTCTAAGCTGTCAAACTCAGGTGTTTGACCAGAACGGCGCATACACCTGCAATCTAACTCAAAGAGACAGTGAGAACTGACTACCTAAGGCGCGATTGATTGCTTCCCCGGCAACGGCGTCAATTTGTTGTTGCAGGAGTAAATCGAGTATTGAAATAAATATGAAGTATAGATCAGACTGACTTCCCTGTCTCAGCAAATAAATACAAGACTTCCTCCCGTTGTAGTAAGAGAAAAGTCAAGATCGAATCCTGACAGGCCTAAGGTCGTTATGCCAAATCAAAGTAAATTCCTAAGATGCAAACTATAACAAGTATAGTAGGTAAGTTAGGGTCGAACCCACAGGGAAACAGAATCAATTGTAAAAGCAAGTATTATTACCCAAAAGTAACCGATTCAAGGGGGAGTTTTGTGTGTGAGTAATAGTGACAGAACAAGTTGCAAGTAAAGGTTGCGAATATATGATGGAAAAGTATCACACCAGGTAATTATCCGCACAACAATTGAGATGGTTCATCATCGCATTCTATGAATCTCAAGTTCTAATGTCTAGTAATTGTTCTCAATTCAGATCGTGTAATAGCTTTTAGTCCTACCAGTCCTAAAAGCACTTATCACCAAATTACAAGGGAAAACCTTCACCAAATAATAAAGCAATAGCATTCAAACATGAATTATAATGAGATACAAGCGATTCTAACAACCCGTTAAAATAGCCTGTAATCGAATCTCCCTCACAATCTACCACAAGCAACCCGCGTATAGAGATTGTGTTTGCTACAATGAATCTACAACCCCAAACCTGGAATTGGAAACCCTAGTAATATGACTAGTATCGATAAACCTAGGTGATCAATCCAGATTAATCAATAATAAGCAATCAAGCAATAAGCTCAGGAGATCGAAACAATTAACAAAGGACGAACAAGAGTAGAATACTCACAACCAAATCAATTGAAGGCTTCAAAGAACCAAGTGTAACAAAGGAGAGTTAGTTCTCCATAGGGTTTGTGAGATGAACAAAAGGGAAAATACGTCTCTGGAAAATAACCTAATTCTTCTCTACTGCCTTCTCGGCCTATATAAACTAATTAAATCGGGTTTAACATCCCGTAAAAATATAATATTAAAACTAATAAGATACGGAAACTCGGATAAGAATCCGTCTTCAGGGACTGACGCGGGCGCGCCATGTAGCAGCGCGGACGCGCCTAGACTCGTCTTGCTACTTCTACCTGCTGTAACAGCGCAGGCACTTCCTTCTTCAACGTGGTCGTGTCGGGTAGCAGCGCGGGCGCGCCTAGTGCAGCTCGGCCGCGTCAGACTCTTCAGTCTTCCAGCTGCTTCCGATCTTCTTCACTTCTGTAACTTGCATGATTTCTTCAACTTCTTCAACATGTTCCGAATCACCAAGTTCACACAAATATCTCTCATAATGACATGTAAGTGATGACAAAAACTACTAAATGCGCTATAGAATATATCGCCTATCAAATTCCCCCATACTTAAACCTTTACTCGTCCCGAGTAAGCATAGAAGTTAAGCCTACTCTCACTATAAATCTCAAAGGTTCACATACAGTACAAGGAAAATGAACACTAAGTACTAGTAGTTTCCACCATCTCAACAATCAGCACAAAAGACAATCAAAATAGGAAATGAGACTTACGATTGTATCTCAACCATCTACACCTTATAGCTCCCAGTGGCCTACCCGAAAAACCTCCTTATCACTCCACTTCTTATGTCGCCTTCGCCAAGAGATCAATCCTAAACACTCAAAGTAAACGCTCATCTTTCCAAGGCGCCCTTTCGGGTTTTCACCAAGCCACTCATTTTTTTTTCAAAGATGGTGCTCACATAAACATTCTCACTTCCCTCAAGTCTCATATTGCCAAAGCCTAAGGCTCGCCAGACTACCTGCTTTTTGCCTGAGTCGCCCTTTTGGGTTTTCAACTCATCCCAGGATTTTGATTGCTTTCTTTATATATATATATATATATATATTTATAGAATAATCAAGTGCAGAAACTGTACAAAAATAATGCTGAAATAAAATATGTACATGATGTGTGAATCCTTTCCCTCCCCCATACTTGAATGAAGCATTGTCCTCAATGTGAAAGAAGACAGAAATAAGTAGGGAGAAAGGAGACAGACGGACTCACTGAGGTGGTGGATAGTGGCGAGAGTAATCCTCTCGCATGCGGCGAAGCTCTTCCCTCATCTCTCTGAACTCGCCGAAGCCCTCTAGGATGTCGGCCTGCTGGTGGAGAATCTGGTTCGTCACTGTCGTCAAACTCCCCACGTCTTGGCGCAGAAGGCCAATCTGATCAACCAGGTAGCCCCACTGGTGGGGCTGCTGATGGGTATCCTGAAAAGCTTGTTGGGGCCAAGGGGCCCACTGATGTGCGTCCTGCTGGCTCTGAAATGTCGGTTGAGAATCCCAACCGTGCTGATAAGCAGGCATCTCCTGATGTGGGTTCTGTGTGAAACCCTGTGTATCCGTCTGAACAAAGGCGTGCTGAGCCACAGGCGCATCCTCCATCGTGGCAGCGCCATCTGCGCCACTACTGCTACCCACCTCCATGCGACGCCTTCTACCCAGAACTGACGTCGGAAAGTAATCCGCCTCAATGTACCAATCAGCCCAAGACTCCGACCAAGGCAGGGGCTTAGGGAGCCTGAACTGATGCTCCTTCTTCTTGCCCGTGCACCAAATGGCTCCCCCATCCGGTGCAGTATCCAGCATCAAACATCTCCGTAGATACTCCTCTGTATAGGTCCTTGCCATGACCTGCTCCTCCAGCTCCTCCAACCCATTTTGCCCAACGCCTGCCGCAATGGCTACTCGAGTAATAAGTCCGCTCTGGACCATTTCTGGTCCAGCGGCACTGCGATCCTTTCTGATCCTGTCGAGGCCATCGAAGAAGAGCCTAAACCAGTCAGGCGTATAATCTGCAGTAGGTACAGCGCTGTAGGCAAACCTTAGGTGCGTCATGGAAAGCTTTGTATCCGTAATCAGCCCATAATATGTCCCAGAAACGATCTTGCACAACATACGGAAGACAGGATGAGTAATCCTGCTGTTGTACTCGTTACTGGTCAAGAAATCCTCTCCAGACACCGCTCTGAAGAATGCAACAAGGTCTGGGTCGGACGCGGCTGTCGCCCATCCATCAGTTGGGGCTTTAGTGACCCCCAAAGCCTTTCTGGTGTACACGCCAGACTCCGGCTTGCTCTCCTCATTCACCAATCTGCTTAAGTGGTCAGCCACCAAATTCTCCGCTCCTTTCTTGTCCTTAATCTCCACATCAAGAGTGCAAAGATGACTAGGGCGTTGTTTGAGTTCAATTTCAGGTGCCTGCACAACAGATGGAACAAGCACTTCGCTTGGAGTCAGTAGATTGGGGCCAATGCCCAAAAGAGTAGGGGACTTACCTTCTACATCCATCTGGGCTACTAATTCCTGCATGTTAGATGTAATTGAAAAATCTGTATAGGACTCGTCAATAGCATTCCCAATAATTGACTGCAACTCATCTTCCCTAGACATATCACATATATCTTGAGCTAATGGTTCAATCACATCAATAGAGCACAGAGAATGGTCATCAACAGGATGTTTCATAGCCTTGTATAAATCGAATTCAACCTTTTTTCCATCAAATTCCATTGTTAGTGTCTCAGAGACACAATCAATTTTTGTCCTAACTGTTTTAATAAAAGGTCTACCTAACAGAATAGGCGCATCATGCTTATCATGTTCCATATCCAGGACAAAGAAATCTGCAGGAAAAATCAGTTTATCGACCATAACCAAAACGTCTTCTACTACTCCTTTAGGGTATTTATGAGACCTGTCGGCTAGTTGCACAATTACTCCAGTTTCATGCAAAGGTCCTAAATCTAGCGATTTGTACAGTGAGTAGGGAAGCACATTTATGGAAGCACCAAAATCAAGCATAGCTCTATCGAATTTTACATCTCCAATGACACAAGGGATAGTAACCATACCTGGATCAGCGCACTTTTTCGGCATTCTCCTCTGAAACACAGCGGAGACTTGCTCACTTACTTTCACTTTCTTTTTTCCTTTCAGCTTCTGATTTCTCCTCACCGTGCAAAGCTCCTTCAAGAACTTGGCGTACTTGGGTACAGTTTTTAACATTTTCAGCAGAGGAATGTTCACCTGACACTTGCTAAATGTCTCGAAAAGCTCTGAATCATCGATTATCCTCCTCTCTTTGAGAGCCTCAGGAAACGGAGGTTTTGGTTTCTCCGACCCGAGAGGGGGAAAATTCGGTCGGACATATGTATCAACATAGGGCTCGGTTTCAGCCGAAATCGGACTCGACGTGGGCGCGCCAGAACTCAGCGCGGGCGCGTCAGGGGTTAGCGCGGGCGCGTCGGACTGTGGCGCGGGCGCGCCAGTGTTGGGCGTGGCCACGTCGGAGACCTGCGTGATTTTCTCCTCTCCTTCCTGACTTTTCAGCTCTTTTCCATTCCGAAGAGTTATAGCACTGACGTTTTCCCTTGGATTGACCACCGTTTGAGATGGTAGACCCACTGACGTCTTCGCCTCTATTCTCGTGATTGCTTCAGCCATTTGCCCCATTTGTTTCTGTATATCTTTTATGCTCGATTCAGTTGCCTGAACATGCGCAGTGAAGTGCTGTGTCAGAGTATTGAGCATGGACTCAGTAGAGGGAGCGTTACCCTGCTGCCTCTGATGGTAGGGAGGTGGCTGTTGCTGATGTGGTTGGTTTGGTGGATCCCTCCATCTGAAATTTGGGTGATCCCGCCAACCTGGGTTGTAGGAGTTTGAGTAGGGGTCATGTCTGGGTCTCTGAGGTCCATTTCCACCTATAGCACTCACTTCAGCGGTGTCTTCCTGGATTGTAGGACACGCATCAGTTGGGTGGAAGTTATCTTCGCAGATTTCACAAGCCTTGAGTTGTTGAGGAGTCCCTTGCAGAGTGAGCCTCCTAACCATTTCCTTCAATTCAGCAATATCCTTGGCTTGGTTAGAGTCTACCAAGTTGACCCCTCTCTTTCTGGTGGACTTCCCAAAATTTCTAGTCCCCTCAGCCATTTCCTGAATCTTCTCCATAGCTCCCTCTGGCGTGGCATTCAGAATATTTCCTCCGCAGGCGGCATCAATCATTCTTCTATCAGATTCCAGCAATCCCCCATAGATGTATAGGACTAGGTCCTTCATGCTGTAGCCATGGAAAGGGCAATTAGCGCAAAGCTTCTTGAACCTTTCATTGTAATCATAGAGGGTTTCATCATCTTCCTGCTCTATATTGCTGATTGCCTTCTTCAAGGTGTTCTCCTTCTTAGCAGGGAAGAATTTCTCCAGGAAGGCCTTGTGGAGCTTAGGCCAAGTATCGATGCTCCCTGTAGGAAGACTGTAGTACCAGTCATCCGCAGCATCGAGCAGCGTGAACCCAAAAGCTCTCATCTTTATCTGTGCTTCGGATATATTGGCTGGTTTCATGCTCATGCACACATTATGAAACTTCCCCATGTGCTTGATGGGGTCTTCTCCAGCCAATCCATGGAATTTGGGCAGTTGATGAATCAGCCCAGACTTTAGCTCAAAATGGTTGTCATCCCCTATAGCAGGGATTGTCACAGCAGGTGCCTGCTGTGTGATGTTTGATGCTGTCAGCTGTCGCAGCGTCTGATTTTCATTATCAGCCATTGGATCGGGTTGTTGGGAATGTTGGTGTTGTTCTCTAAGGCGGCGGTGGTATGTCCTGTCAATTTCCCAATCAAAATCAACAAGATGGGGATCAGTAGCACGAGTGCGAACCATGCAAGAGGTTCGCACCCAAACAGGTAATAAGACAAACAAGAACAAAGATAAACCGTTTCCCCGACAACGGCGCCAAATTTGACAGGCCTAAGGTCGTTATGCCAAATCAAAGTAAATTCCTAAGATGCAAACTATAACAAGTATAGTAGGTAAGTTAGGGTCGAACCCACAGGGAAACAGAATCAATTGTAAAAGCAAGTATTATTACCCAAAAGTAACCGATTCAAGGGGGAGTTTTGTGTGTGAGTAATAGTGACAGAACAAGTTGCAAGTAAAGGTTGCGAATATATGATGGAAAAGTATCACACCAGGTAATTATCCGCACAACAATTGAGATGGTTCATCATCGCATTCTATGAATCTCAAGTTCTAATGTCCAGTAATTGTTCTCAATTCAGATCGTGTAATAGCTTTTAGTCCTACCAGTCCTAAAAGCACTTATCACCAAATTACAAGGGAAAACCTTCACCAAATAATAAAGCAATAGCATTCAAACATGAATTATAATGAGATACAAGCGATTCTAACAACCCGTTAAAATAGCCTGTAATCGAATCTCCCTCACAATCTACCACAAGCAACCCGCGTATAGAGATTGTGTTTGCTACAATGAATCTACAACCCCAAACCTGGAATTGGAAACCCTAGCAATATGACTAGTATCGATAAACCTAGGTGATCAATCCAGATTAATCAATAATAAGCAATCAAGCAATAAGCTCAGGAGATCGAAACAATTAACAAAGGACGAACAAGAGTAGAATACTCACAACCAAATCAATTGAAGGCTTCAAAGAACCAAGTGTAACAAAGGAGAGTTAGTTCTCCATAGGGTTTGTGAGATGAACAAAAGGGAAAATACGTCTCTGGAAAATAACCTAATTCTTCTCTACTGCCTTCTCGGCCTATATAAACTAATTAAATCGGGTTTAACATCCCGTAAAAATATAATATTAAAACTAATAAGATACGGAAACTCGGATAAGAATCCGTCTTCAGGGACTGACGCGGGCGCGCCATGTAGCACCGCGGGCGCGCCTAGACTCGTCTTGCTACTTCTACCTGCTGTAACAGCGCAGGCACTTCCTTCTTCAACGTGGTCGCGTCGGGTAGCAGCGCGGGTGCGCCTAGTGCAGCGCGGCCGCGTCAGACTCTTCAGTCTTCCAGCTGCTTCCGATCTTCTTCACTTCTGTAACTTGCATGATTTCTTCAACTTCTTCAACATGTTCCGAATCACCAAGTTCACACAAATATCTCTCATAATGACATGTAAGTGATGACAAAAACTACTAAATGCGCTATAGAATATATCGCCTATCAAATCCACGAGGAAGCACGTCAGCAATTCTCAGGTAGCTATCAAATTCTCACAGCAGCAGCAGAAAAGCACAAAAACACAAAAAGGAAAGAAACAAATAAACCCGGCAAGGGCAAAGAATAAAAGCAAAGAACAAATAAAGACAGAAATAAAAGCAAAGCAAAGAACAACGCAGTAAATAAAAGCAAAGCAGAAACGAAAAGCAGAGGCAAAGACTGGTCGATCTCGACAACAGCTACTCGAGATCGACAAAGAAAGTAAAGACATAAACTTTAAAGTCGAAAAAAACAGAAGAATCACAACTCGACTAAGACAACCCCTCCTCGACCCCGACAAGACACTCCTCGATCTCGACGAAGAAAAGTAAAGACAGAAACTGGAAATCGATTAAAACAGAAGAAAGCCAACTCGACCTAGACTAACTCTCCTCGACCTCGACAAAGGTGTACTCGAGATGGACAAAGGCTGGTCTATGTCGACAAGGAACAGAAACTTAAAACTTTGCAGAATTGAAGACAGAATGCAGAAATTTGACAGAAATAAACTCAATATAATAAAAGACTTCCAAGGCTAGGGTTTCAACACCACAACGATAATCATGAAAAGTAACACATAAAGGCATAAAAGATCATGCTTTCCATCAAATAACTTTCGTCATTAACAAATAGGCATATAGAGGCTTTCGCATAAACCCTAATTGTTACTAACCCTTTTCATATAATTAATCCAAGTTGCATTAAGATCACTTTCGCTTCAATAACACAAACAAGGATCACCTTCAACTTTCGCAAAAGAATCATGCTCATAGGGAAAGAAGATGAATCGCACAAAAGATCTGACCTTTATCGCATCGCCTCACATGGCCACCGTCGGGCTCACCCTAGCCCCAGAAGTGGGTGGACTACTCACGCCTCATTGCAATCGCAGACATTGATTGATGAAAAGAAACTTGCATTAAAACTATATTCAAAAGCCTTTACAATTCCGGCAATCAACTTTCGCTGAAAGCCAAAACCCTAAAACCTTAGAACTCCTAAACTTCTCTCTGAATGGAACTAACTAATTGTGTGTAACTTGGAATTCTGAACTGGAATGAATGAAAAACCAGCCCCATGGGCTTTATTTATAGCCTTCATTCCCTAGCTAATCTAGGAAAGAAGATATCTATCTATATCTAAATTGCTTAAAAGATAAATAAATGTTTAATGGAAATAAATCCATAGGGAATAGATAAAACTAAATAGGGAAATATGTCTTCATGTTGATAGATCGCCTTCCATAGATAGAACTTGATAGATCGGGATAGAATTTTCCGCCTTCGCGACCAAGCAACGTCAACTCTACTCGGACTGGGCTAGTCGAGAAGATTCTGGACACTGCCTTACTCGACCTCGAGTAGGTCTACTCGACCTCGAGTACGGCTTCTCGGCTCGGCTTGACTCTGCTCGATGTGGCTCGGAGTTGGCTCACTGGGATCTTGTCGATCTCGAGTTAGCCTAGTCGATCTCGAGTAGAGTTGAGTCATCGACTGGACCTCCTCGGGTAGATCTCCTCGGGTTGCTCGGACATGGCTCAGGGCGGCTCGTCGATCTCGACAAAGGTTAGTCGAGATCGAGTAGAGGTGACTCGGCTTCTCGAGCTGGCTCTTCCACTGGCAGCGAGTGGCTTGGTCCGCGGCAACGATTGGTCCTTTTCGCGGCAGCGAGTGGTGTCGCTGGCAGCGAGTCTCGCCTGGTCGTCCTCAGCTATGTCCTCGGCTTCTCCTCGTCGATTCCGGACGTGGGCGTCTGGGCTTCGTCGACCTCGACGAGGGCTTGTCGAGGTCGAGTAGGGTCCGGAGCTCGGTTTGGCTGGCTCGCTCGATCATGGTCTGCTCGACCAAGGCCGCTCGGCCATGGCTCGTCTAGGTCGAGTAAGCCTACTCGAGATCGAGTAGACTTGACTCTCAGACTTGTTCCGCTGCTTTGACCTTGGACTTCTGTAGTGGTTTTTCGAGCTTTTCCGACCTTCTGTAGAATTGCTGTAAATGCCTCGATTTCTGCGATTTAAACAGAAACTGGTGTAGATTCCATAATTTTGGCAAATAAGCATAAACTACATAGATTCTGTATTATTCTAACCCAAATGAATGAAATGTATACAGAAATCGATATAAAAGTTACTGTAAAACATGGCAGATTCCGCTCACAACAATATTCATCTATTATTGCAGCCTAGCTTCCACTAAGGGTCAAGGAGGACCAATTTTTTAGAGGTAGGGATATGGGAGGGGGTTGGGGCGGATATGGTACGTAAGGTAAATATTTGGTGAGGTTTGGTAATCTCTTTGTTGCTTCTGGTTTGCATGGGGTGGACTGGTGGTGGCGGTTGAGAAGCACCGGGAGATAGTTCAGAGGGAAGATTGACAGGGGTACCCATGGGGGACGACTGTGGGTTGTGTAAAAAGGAGGCAGGAGCTTGGAAGAGTTTCACATGATGAAATAGCCAAGGGTGGGCAGTGTCATCACTCATCAGGGATGGGGAACGGGGAAGAGGAGGTGGAAAATGGGAAAACATGTTCATCAAATGTGACATGTTGAGAGATGAGGACTCTATTAGATAATAGGTCAAGGCATCAATAGCCATGACGATGAGAGGGATAGCCAAGGAAGACAAAAGAGAGAGATCGTGGCTCAAGCTTGTTGTGGGTTACGGCGGCTTGGTTTGGGAAACAAAGACATCCAAAGACCCGAAGATGAGAGTATGTTGGAGTGGTGCGATAAAGGGCTTGGGCGGGACTGTAGTTTTGAAGAGCGGTGATAGGCAGGATATTATGAAGGCAATAAGCACACTCTAGGGCGAAATGCCATATGTTCGGAGGGACAAAGGAGTGGAGGAGCATGGTGGGAATAGAGCTATTAATAGTGCAAATGGTCCTTTTTGCTTTGCCGTTTCGGGAAGATGTGTATGGACATGATAATCGAAAGGATATGCCATGTTTTGCAAAGAACGATTAAAAAGCTTGGCCGTCAAATTCTCTACCCATATCACATTGAAAGTCTTTGATGGATATATTAAATTATGTTTGAATAAATGTATGAAATCTGACAAAGATGTCGAATACTTGTGATTTGAATTTGATAGGAAAAACCCAAAGAAAATGAGTGAAATCATCCAAGAGTAAAAGGTAGTAACGAGAACCATCCAAAATAACAACCGGTGACGTCCAAAGGTAACTGTGAACAATGTCAAAAGGAGCTTAAGTAACGGTCTGAGAATCTAAAAAAGGAAATCTAGATATTTGCCAAGGAAATGGCTGAGAGATTCATTAAATCATCATGCCTAAACATAACCCCTAGACATTTACCTCATGCTCTCCCATAAATTACAGATGAAGAAAACAATTGTATGCTTTCAATTCCTTCAAATGATGAAATTAAAGCAATTGTTAGTAACATGGCAACTGACAAAACCCCTAGCCCTAACGGCTACCCGCCTGATAATGCATATTTTAGATAGGCATTATAGATATATTTAGTGTAGTTAGGTTGCAATTCTTGCTTACTTTGTTGTTAAATTGCATCTTGTGTTTATTTTAGAAGAGTTCGGATTCTGCGCAATTGTGTGTTTATCTCGCAGATTGAATCGGAACACATTTGGGAGATGCAATATCTCAAAGAGGAACACAAGATACATGGGAAGGAACAAGGAAGAAAAGAAGCAAGACAAGAGGAGAAGCCCGCAAAGGAAGCATAGGCCACGGCAGAACACTGTGCCGCGGGCGCAGCAGAGTTGCCACGGCCGCAACAGAACCCGCCGCAGTGGGTTGTGAAGAAAGCACTTGCGGCGGCCGCCGCACGGACCGTCAGCGCGCAACGCTTTAGAGAAAAAAACCCTAGTTTTTCTATGTTGTTTTGAGGCCGACTTGGATGTATTATTAGGCCACTTTTATGTTATTTTCGAGGGACATTCATTCATTCATACTTCCATTAGACTTTTTAGAGATTTTTGAGCTATGTCTTCCATGAGGAACTAAACTCATCTATTCTGCCTGCAATTTGAAGCTTTATTCGGATTGATTGTGAGTTTCCAATTCTCGCTCCTGGTTTCCTATTTGTGAATGCTTCAACTTCTTTGTGCTTGATTAATTATTGATTTGTTCTATCTTGTCTGGCCAACTCGTTAGTTCAATTCAATCGCTAAGGTTTTGTAGATTCCTGGTTGTGAACCTTAACCTAAGTGGCAAACTTATTCCTTTAGGGCTGGTTGAACTAATTGAATGAGTAAGAAGTTGAATGTGTTGTTAAATCCTTTTTTAGGGACTGCAAATACCTTGGCTAATCTCTGAACTTAAAGCTATCAATTGGGTTAAATCCTTCTTTAGGGACTGTTCGATTGATAAGGGTTGCTAGGACTGGTTGGACTAGTAACTATATTAGGTCGGGACAAGGGCATTCATAGGAAACGTAATAGGACGAGAAGAAGTTACAATGATCGCTTCAATCCAATAAAGTGGAAAATTGTAGGTGGAATTGCTTCTCTCATCTGTCTAAAAACAAATTCACTCACTCTGCGTTCGTTACTTTGCTTCAAAACTTTCACACTAAAACCCCCCTTTGGTTACTTAATCGGCATTAAAATCATACTTGAGTTATAATTTTCCCTGTGGATCGACCTCTTGCTTATTGCTATACTTGCTATAGGTTTGAGTTTTTTTGGCGGAATCAACGACAAGTTTCCCCTCCGTCAAATTTGGCGCCGTTGCCGGGGAATTTTTATTAAATTCTTGTGTGTTTTTAGTGTTGATCTTGGTGTGGACCGTCTTACATGGTCCATACCCGTGCTACTAATTCATCTTTGTTACCATTTGATTCAGAGATTGAAAGGACCCTTGCCGCTCTAAGGCGAGAAGTTCGTGATCGCTTTCGCGAACTCCCTTTTGATCAAGAAGAGCCGACAACAGAGATGGCTGACGATGCGAACCGCACTCTTAAGGAGCTTTCTGCTCATGATCTGGCACAGCAACCCCTGGCAATCCAATTCCCTGCGCTAGCAGAAGGAGTCAAATTTGAACTTAAGTCTGGGGTAATTCATCTGTTACCCAAGTTCCATGGGTTGAGTGGGGATGACCCCCACAAGCATCTGTCTGAATTCCATAGGGTGGTAGTTGGGATGAAACCTGAGGACGTCACTGCAGAGCAAATCAAATTGAGAGCTTTTCCCTTCTCTTTGAAGGATGATGCAAATGAATGGTTCTTCTATCTACCACCTGGATCTATTACCACTTGGGCTGAGATGAAAAGAGTTTTCCTAGAGATGTACTTCCCTGCAACAAAGCTCAATGCTTTGAAAAGATCAATCAGCAACATTGAGCAGTACGCGACATAGTCTATACATGAGTACTTTGAGCGCTTCAAGAAACTCTGCGCCAGCTGCCCATGCCATGGGTACTCTCAAAAGGATCTGGTTCTCTTTCTATTTAATGGGTTGACTGATATAGAGCGGAAAACAGTGAATTCGGCTTGTGGAGGTAACATGCTGAACAAGACGCCTACCGCAGCTTAGGAGGTGTTTAAGGAGCTATCTGAGGGCTCCAGACAGTTCAATAAAAGTCCTCGTGCTAGGGGTGTACTCGCTGTTGATGCTCCTGTGGCCGCACTTCAGACAGATATGGCAGAGGTAAAGGAGATGATGAAACAATTGGTCCTTGATAGAAATCCTCAACAATTGAAGGCATGTGGTCTTTGCAATCAATTCACTCATCCTATGGACATGTGCCCGCTCCTACAAGATCCTAATGTTGATTTGAATGTCATTGGGAATTTCGCTCAACAAAGGCCTAGACAAGGCAATTATGGAAATCCTGGGTATTTCAACAACAATAATTACAATAGGGGCTATCAACAAGGCTATGGGAACTATCAAGCCTCTTTCAATCAGCAAAGGGGGCAACAGGAAAGGCCTCAACAACAATATGAACCTCGACAGGGAGGTCAGCAGCAATCAAATAGGGATAATGAGGGTCCATTGCAGAAACTGACAGAGCGGATGACGAACCTAGAGAAGCGGCAATCCGATCGGATGACAAATCTTGAGAATCAAATGAGTCAGCTCATTCAAATCTTAAGTGCTAAAGAGGCAAATAGTTCAGGTAAGCTTCCGTCACAAACCATTGAGAATCCAACAAAGGAGAATGTCAGTGCTGTAACACTTAGGAGTGGCAAGGAACTGGTTGTCACGAATCAAAAGGATGATGAGGAGATAATGGACGAGGAAATAGAAATAATTGAAGACGAAAATGGCCGAACTGTCGTGCGGCGGCCGCAACAACCAAGCGGCGCCCGCCGCAGCACCCCTGCGGTGCCCGCCGCCAGAGACGAATTCCACGCAGCGCCCTCCGCAGAAGATGCGCACCAAGCAAGCGGCGGCCGCAGCAAACATGCGGCGCCCGCCGCAGGTGACCCCGCCGCCGATGCTTCTCCTGGTACGTTTTCTTCCCTACCTCTTTCTTCTTCTCTCCCTCTTTCTCCTTCTTTTTCTTCTACTCCTTCTTCTCCCTTACCTATGGAGACTCCAAAGCCCATTCCGCCTTTCCCGGAAGCTTTGAAGGATACAAGAAGATATGAGAATGACAAGGAAATATTCGAGACATTCAGTAAGTGTGAGGTAAATATTCCTTTGCTTAATTTGATCAAAATCATTCTTAGATATGCTAAATTTTTTAAGGAACTTTGCACTATCAAGTGGAACCAGAAGCTAAAAGGTAAGCAAAAGGTGAAGGTAAGCGAACATGTCACTGTTGTATTTCAAAAACGTATGCCTGAGAAGTGTAGTGATCCTGGTATGTTTGCTATTCCATGTGTGATAGGTGATACTAAATTTGACAAAGCCATGTTAGATTTAGGAGCATCTATTAATGTTTTGCCTTCTAGTGTTTATCATGCTTTGGGGTTGGGACCTCTGAATGACACTCGGGTAGTAATTCAACTTGCTGATCGATCTACTATCTACCCGAAAGGGATTGTTGAAGATGTCTTGGTTATGGTTGACAATTTGATATTCCCTGCTGATTTCTTTGTGATTGACATGGGTCCTGGTAACAATGAAGGCCCTATTCTGTTGGGCAGACCTTTCCTGAAAACTGCTAGGACTAAGATAGATGTCTATTCATGATCTCTCACTATGGAATTTGATGGTCAAAGAGTTGAATATAATATCTATGATTCCATGAAATTCCCGTCTGGTGATCCCTCTCTATGCTTTGTGGATGTTATTGATACTATGGCACAGGATTGCTTTGATTTGGAGTGTGTTGATGAGATGGAAGTTGCTTTACAGGCTCCTATAGATGTAATTGCTAGAGATTATGTATTGTCATCTGACTTGAAGGAGGCTATAGTAGCTTTAGACCATCGATCTCCCACGTATGTGCCACCGAGGGGAGACCGCATCGAGCTGACCATTCCTACTGAAAAGCTTCTTCCATCTATTATCCAAGCGCCTGATGTTGAATTGAAACAACTTCCTAATCACCTCAAATATGCTTTTCTTGGTGAAAATGATACTCTGCCTGTCATTATTTCTAACAAATTGACATTTGGACAGGAGGAGCGATTGGTGAATGTTCTAAAGGAAAACAAGGAGGCGCTAGGATGGACGATAGCAGACATCAAGGGCATCAGTCCTACCCTCTACATGCATAGGATACTATTAGAGGATGATGCCAAGCCATCTAGACAACCTCAGCGGCGACTCAACCCGCCAATGATGGAAGTGGTAAAGAAGGAGGTGCTGAAGCTCCTTCAGGCAGGTATGATTTTTCCCATATCAGATAGCAAGTGGGTGAGTCCTACTCAGGTTGTCCCTAAGAAGGGAGGTATTACTGTTGTTGAAAATCAGGATGGTGAATTGGTCCCTAGCAGGGTTCAAACTGGATGGAGAGTCTGAAAATTGAATGCAGTTACTCGCAAGGACCGTTCCCCCTTCCCTTTATTGATTAGATGCTTGAGCGCCTTGCCGGCCGCTCCTTTTATTGCTTTTTAGATGGCTACTCAGGATATTTTCAGGTACCAATAGCACCGGAGGACCAAGAAAAAACGACTTTTACATGCCCCTTTGGCACTTTTGCATATCGCAGAATGCCTTTTGGACTATGTAACGCACCTGGGACTTTCCAACGGTGTATGGTAAGCATATTTTCTGAGTATGTGGAGCGATTTATTGAAGTATTTATGGATGACTTCACCGTGCATGGAGATGATTTTGATACTTGCTTGCATCATTTGTCACTTGTGCTTAAGCGGTGTGTAGACACCAATTTAGTCCTAAACTCTGAAAAGTGTCATTTTATGGTTGAGCAAGGTATTGTTTTAGGTCATATTGTATCTAGCAGGGGTCTTGAGGTAGACAATTCTAAGATTGATGTTATTCAGTCTCTACCCTACCCCACCAATGTGCGTGAGATTCGCTCCTTTTTAGGCCATGCAGGGTTCTATCGCAGGTTTATTAAGGATTTTTCTAAGATTTATGCACCTCTTTGTGATTTATTGAAAAAGGAAGTAGCTTTTGAGTTTGATGACAGGTGTAGAGCATCCTTTGATGAGCTTAAAGGTCGCCTAACTAGCGCTCCTATAATTCAAGCACCCATATGGTCGCAACCTTTTGAGATTATGTGTGATGCTAGCGATTATGCTGTGGGGGCTGTTTTGGGACAAAAGGAAGGAAGGAGCTCTCATGTCATCTACTATGCATCCATGACTCTGAATGGAGCGCAAAGGAACTACTCAACCACTGAGAAAGAGCTCCTGGCTGTGGTCTTCGCACTCGAGAAGTTTCGCTCCTATCTCCTAGGAGCTAAGGTAATTGTCTTCACTGATCACGCTGCTCTTCGCTATTTATTAACTAAGAAAGAAGCGAAACCAAGATTGATTCGTTGGATTTTACTTTTAAGTGAATTTGACATTGAAATCAAAGATAAGAAAGGTGCAGAAAACTTAGTAGCGGATCATGTTGTGAGCCTAATTTGCCATGTTTTACACTTATTTTATATCGATTTCTGCATGCATTTCATGCATTTGGGCTTGAATGATACAAAATATGTGTAGTTTATGCTTAGTTGTTATATATGGAGGTCTACACAAGTTTTTGTTATATTTCACATAAATCGGACGCATTTTGGAGCTTAATGGAAAGTCATGGAGAAGCCAAGAATGGTGCAGCTGGAGAGAAGGCCAATTTCCGGCTTTCATCATTCTGAATCAGGCTGTGATGTCTTCATGAGAGTTGTAGCCCTCGGAAAGAGCTTTCCAACGCATGGTCATATGCGTCAATCCGACAACCGAGGCAGCGGGAAAGTGCGTTTTACGAACAGAGCTGGAAGCTGAGAAAAGAACTCGACGTCGACAAGAGTTGTCGACATCGACAAGTTTCCAAAACTCGACATGAGCACTGGAAGACGAAGTCGAGTTGACTGAACTCGAGACCAAAATGTTGTCGATGTCGAGGAAATTTGTCGACATCGAGAAGACATGTCGAGGAGTCCAGAAGCCGAGTTCGAGGAGAAGTCCGAGCGGGAGATCGCTTGCAAGCCAAGATTCGACGAATTCTATCCGAATCTATCAAGATCTATCCAAAGAAGATGTCCACACATTAGATATAATCCTAGTCTATCTATTTTATTTAATTACACTATGTTATTTATTTATCATTAAGTTTTAGATATAGTTTTAGATAAAGATAGATATCTTCTATCCTTGATTAGCGAGGATTAGAAGGCTATAAATAAAGCCCTAGGGGCTCAGTTTTATTCATTCAATTTTAGGGAGAAACAATTCCATTCAAGTAGAGTAGTTTAGGAGTTCTAAGGTTTTTAGGGTTTTGGCGATTTGCGAAAGTTGATTGCCGGAATTGTAAAAGCTTTGAATTTAGTTTAATGCAATTTATTTCCTTTCAATCGAAGATGTCTGCGATTGCGATGAAGAGTGAGTAGTCCACCCACTTCTGGGGCTGGGGTGAGCCCGACGGTGGCCATGTGAGGCGATGCGATAAAGGTCAGATCTTTTGTGCGATTCATCTTCTATCCCTATGAGCATGATTCTTTTGCGAGAGTTGAAGATGATCCTTGTTTGTATTATTGAAGCGAAAGTGATCTTAATACAACTTGGATTAATTATGTGAAAAGGGTTAGTAACAATTAGGGTTTATGCGAAAGCCTCTATATTCCTATTTGTTAATAACGAAAGTTATTTAGATGGAAAGCATGATCGTTTATGCCTTTATGTGTTACTTTGCATGGTTATCGTTGTGGTGTTGAAACCCTAGCCTTGGAAGTCTTTAGTTTATTGATTAATTCCGTGTTTTCATTCGTTTCTGTCCGAAAAGCATTTGCAATTTACGTTTCTGTTCTTATCGATTTCGAAGAATCTTGTCGACATCGAGTTCACTTGTCGACGTCGAGAACTTTTTGCTGAAGTCGAGTTTTCTGTTTTGTCGATCTGTGTCTTGTCGAGAACATCTTGTCGATAAGCCTTCTGTGTCGAGTACTTCTCGATATCGAGGACTTCTGTGTCGACAAGATTCGGTCGAGTTCTTCTGTCGAGTACTTTGCTGCGGTCTTTGTCGAGTTGCTTTACTTGCTTTGCTTTATTTCTTGCTTTCTGTCTTTTCTTTGCTTTTATTTTAGTTGCCCTTGCCGGGATTATTTGTTTCTATTTTATTTCTGCTTCTGCTTGTGTTTCTGTGTTTTTCTGCTGCTGCTGTGAGAATCTGATAGCTACCTGAGAACTGCTGACGTGCTTCCTCGTGGATTCGATCCTGACTTTTCTCTTACTACAACGGGAGGAAGTCTTGTAATTATTTGCTGAGACAGGGAAGTCAGTCTGAACCATATTCTATTCTATACTTGACTTACTCCTGCAACAACAGATCACCTCAGCAGACTTGTCCAAGGAGAGGACAAGCCGGAAGATCAAAGACCTATTCACGGTGAGTTCCCTGACGATACACAATTCTATATCACTCACAACCTCTCTTCACAGCTGAAGGAAAAAACGGAAACCGAGGAAGCGGCGCCCGCGGCAAGCTCGCTGCGCCCGCCGCTAGCCACATTTGCTGCGCCCGCCGCACGATGTTCAATCCACCGTTCAGCCTTTTTCCCTCCCATCCGACGAGGTAAGTCCTGATATTTATGAATTGTTGATGGGTGTCCATACTCCTCGACCTTGGTTCGCCAATATGGTGAATTTCTTGGTCACGGGAGAATTTCCACCGAAATTTACAAAGGCTCAGAAGGACAAGATTCGACATGACTCTCGATTCTACGTTTGGGATGACCCCTACCTTTGGAAGCATTCTGCTGATCAGGTAATTAGGAGGTGTCTACCGGACAACGAGGTACAATCTGTCCTTACTTTTTGTCATGCTCATGAATGTGGAGGCCACTTTGGTCCTCAAAAGACTGCTAGGAAAGTTTTAGAAGCAGGTTTCTTTTGGCCTCACTTATTTAGAGATGCTAATGCCTTCTGTAAATCATGCGATAGATGTCAAAGGGTCAGGAACATATCTGCTAGGAATGAAATGCCACAAACAACTGTCATATTCTGTGAAATTTTTGATGTTTGGGGTATCGATTTTATGGGTCCCTTCCCTAGCTCTTTTGGGAATTTGTATATTTTGCTTGCGGTGGACTATGTCTCCAAGTGGGTGGAGGCAAAAGCCACCAGAACTGATGATGCTAAAGTGGTTGCAGATTTCCTGAAGGACACCATTTTCGCAAGATTTGGGGTGCCTAAAGCCATAATTAGTGACAGAGGGACACATTTCTGCAACAGGACGATCACTGCCCTGTTAAAGAAATATCATGTCACACAGAGAGTGTCCACTGCCTATCATCCTCAGACCAATGGTCAAGCGGAGATATCAAATAGGGAGATAAAGACCATTCTGGAGAAAACAGTGGCACCGAACAGGAAGGATTGGAGTCTACGGCTGAATGACGCTCTCTGGGCTTATCGAACAGCCTATAAGACTCCTATTGGTATGTCCCCTTATCGTATTGTTTTTGGAAAAGCATGTCATCTCCCTGTAGAGCTTCAGCATAAGGCGTATTGGGCTGTAAAGAATTGCAACATGAGGTTGGATGAAGTGGGTGAATTCAGAAAACTTCAGTTGCAAGAGCTGGAGGAATTGCGTCTGGATGCTTACGATAATGCAGTGATCTATAAGGAGAAGACAAAGGCTTGGCATGACAAGCACATCCTGCGGAAAGAGCTAACAATAGGAGACAATGTCCTTCTATACAAATCACGATTGAAACTCTTCCCTGGAAAGCTTAGATCAAGGTGGGAAGGACCATACACCATCTCTAAGATATTCCCTCATGGAGCAATTGAGCTCTATGACCCTAAGTCTCATGAGCTCTTTAAGGTCAATGGTAATAGAGTTAAGCCATATTATGAGAACATTCCGCTGAGCGAAGAAGAGGAGTTGGTGCTTTCTGAACCAACCAACTAGGCCACTCAAGGGCCATTATGTCGAGCCCACGACTTGAAACAAAGGCGCTGCTCGGGAGGCAACCCGAGGTAAGTTTTTCTTTCTCATCTTTATTATTTCTTAAGTAGTTTTCATTAGTAACTATTTTAGTATTAGTTAACATAGGTAGTTATATATATATATATATATATATATATATATATATATATATATATATATATATATATATATATATATATATATATATATATATATATATATATATATATATATATATATATATATATATATATATATAACGCGTACAGGGCCACCTCGCTTGCGGCGGCCGCAGCAGCCCCTGCGGCGCCCGCCGCAAGGCATACCCCCAGCACCCCGCTCTGGCGGCGCCCGCCGCAAAGCCAGCCCGTGACCACTATAAAAAAAAAGAATTAAATAAACTAAATCACTCACGGGATCTTTGATGTAAGACCCTCTCTTTCCTCTCCCCATCACCGGACCGGCCCCCTGCTGCCCTTAACTCGCACCGGAGCCGAGCTGCACCTCCCCATCGACCGGATCTGAAGCTTGCTGCGCCCGCCGCCGCATCCTGCCGCTGTGTCCTCCGCCAGATCTAGCGCCGAGAGCCTTATACTCCTAAATTCTCAAGTTCCCTCCTTCCTAAACTCTCAAGGTATGATTTCTTCCCTCTTTTCTCCAAAAATTCAGATTTTACATATGTTGAGAATTAGGTGGAGATTGGATCTTGGAGTTGTTCATGGATGAAAGGTTGGAATTTGTGTGGAATAAATCTTTTAGGGGACTGATTTTAATGTATATGGGGCTGATTTCATTGAGTTTATGAGATTGGAAGTTGGAGGTTTGGGTTGAAAGTGATATTTTGAGTAATGTGGGATATTATTGTTGTTCTTTAAGGGGTGAATTTGTGAAAATATGAAATATGGGGCTGATTCTCCATTTTTTTTTTATGGGGCTGATTTTTTTTGGTTGTTACTATTGAAGTTAGAGCTTTGGTGTGAATTGGAAATTTGAGGTACTGCTTCCGCCAGCAGTACCCTCACATTCCGCCATACCAGTCGCCGCCTTACCAGCCTCCGCCTCAGTGATGGTTAGTTCTACCCTCCTTCACTCGGAGTTTTTATGGTTATTTTGGTTGTCTGTACTGTTCCAGTGAGGACACTGAAAATTTTAAGTGTGGGGGAGGAGATTTATATGTATTTTATGTTATTTCTATCAATTTTTAGGACATGTTTAAGTTTATGCACATGTTTAATTCTGTAATAGTTAGTTATTTTAATTCTGTTAAGTTTAGTTAATGGTTTTTTATTTAAATTATTTTTCTGCATTTTCGAAATTTTATGTTATTTATTTTCCTGCATTTTTCGAATTTAAAAAAAAAATCGAAAATATTAAAAATAGAGCATGCATTGCATATATATGTGTTATTCAAATACCCATCTTGCTTAGTTTGTCCTCTATTTTAAATTTCAAGCATGATTCATAAAAATCCCATGGAGTTCTGGATGTTTTGATTATTATTGCTATTTGATTTTTGTGGAACATGAGCTAGCAAATATAATTGAGCATGTATGATTGAGCTAAAGTATGATTGAAGTCCTAAAAACATGACCCTGTGAGAATGTTTGGCCTTATTTGAATTCTTTTGCTCAATTGTGTGAATTACTCGCCTAGTGTTGCTACCTCTTGGTATTGACTGCAGTATCTATTTTTGAAGACCGATGCACATGTTTGTTGCTTGCGGGGTTTATGTTTATATTTTGAGTCTTTTTATTCAATTTTATGCATATTTAGTGAATAAGGTGGCAATGGTTGATGCACTGAGTAACCGGGTCTACGCATGACACCCATGGGTATGATTCGCGCAAAAAGGTGTTGAAAACTATCCACTAGGAAAGAAGGCTTGATCATTGAGTAACCAGGTTCATTCATGACACCCATGTTTGCAACTTGCGTCAAAAGATGTTCAAGTGGACTTCATATTAGTAGGTTGAGATGTTGATAGACCGGGGCCATTCATGACACCCATGTTTGCGCTTCGCGTAAGGAAAGCACCAAGACAATAAAAAAAGGGAAAAAAAAAGAGAAAAGAAAACTAAAGAAAAAAAAAAGAGTTGCATTTTATTTTCTTTATTGTGTCCCGCAAGTAATGACATTTCGGTAGAGAATTGGTGATATGGTGGTCAATGTCTATCAGCTTAGTGCATTATTGGTTTGAGTTGAGAGTTGTACTTAAAAGCCTAAACACATGAGTGAAACACATATTTCTGGTGAGGTTGGATGATGTCTACTTCTAAGCTTTGATCACTGGAATATATGCTATGACGTTTGTTTGCTTGGTTTATGTTCTCACCTGCAATGATGTTGTTTTTTTTGGTAATGTTGAAACTTGAAGGGATTTCCTGTGGGATACATTGATTCATGTTCATTCTATCATTGCTTGAGGACAAGCAAAGGTTAAGTGTGGGGGAATTTGATAATGCGTATTTTAGATAGGCATTATAGATATATTTAGTGTAGTTAGGTTGCAATTCTTGCTTACTTTGTTGTTAAATTGCATCTTGTGTTTATTTTAGAAGAGTTCGGATTCTGCGCAATTGTGTGTTTATCTCGCAGATTGAATCAGAACACATTTGGGAGATGCAATATCTCGAAGAGGAACACAAGATACATGGGAAGGAACAAGGAAGAAAAGAAGCAAGACAAGAGGAGAAGCCCGCAAAGGAAGCATAGGCCACGGCAGAACACTGTGACGCGGGCGCAGCAGAGTTGCCGCGGCCGCAGCAGAGCCCGCCGCAGCGGGTTGTGAAGAAAGCACTTGCGGCAGGCGCCGCAACCTTGCGACGGCCGCCGCACGGACCGTCAGTGCGCAGCGCTTTAGAGAAAAAAACCCTAGTTTTTCTATGTTGTTTTGAGGCCGACTTGGATGTATTATTAGGCCACTTTTATGTTATTTTCGAGGGACATTCATTCATTCATACTTCCATTAGACTTTTTAGAGATTTTTGAGCTATGTCTTCCATGAGGAACTAAACTCATCTATTCTGCCTGCAATTTGAAGCTTTATTCGGATTGATTGTGAGTTTCTAATTCTCGCTCCTGGTTTCCTATTTGTGAATGCTTCAACTTCTTTGTGCTTAATTAATTATTGATTTGTTCTCTCTTGTCTGGCCAACTCGTTAGTTCAATTCAATCGCTAAGGTTTTGTAGATTCCTGGTTGTGAACCTTAACCTAAGTGGCAAACTTATTCCTTTAGGGCTGGTTGAACTAATTGAATGAGTAGGAAGTTGAATGTGTTGTTAAATCCTTTTTTAGGGACTGCAAATACCTTGGCTAATCTCTGAACTTAAAGCTATCAATTGGGTTAAATCCTTCTTTAGGGACTGTTCGATTGATAAGGGTTGCTAGGACTGGTTGGACTAGTAACTATATTAGGTCGGGACAAGGGCATTCATAGGAAACGTAATAGGACGAGAAGAAGTTACAATGATCGCTTCAATCCAATAAAGTGGAAAATGGTAGGTGGAATTGCTTCTCTCATCTGTCTAAAAACAAATTCACTCACTCTGCGTTCGTTACTTTGCTTCAAAACTTTCACACTAAAACCCCCCTTTGGTTACTTAATCGGCATTAAAATCATACTTGAGTTATAATTTTCCATGTGGATCGACCTCTTGCTTATTGCTATACTTGCTATAGGTTTGAGTTTTTTTGGCGGAATCAACGACAGGTTTCCCCTCCGTCACCGCCGTAATTTTTTAGTAAGTACTGTCACATAGTTGGTCAATCTGTGTGCATAACTATCAAAGCTTTCTTCCACTCGGGAACTTTACTTTCTGAAATCAATCAAACTTTTATAGCTCTCATACCCAAAACAGATAATACCTTGAATATAAATCAATACAGACCGATCAGCCTATGCAACACAATCTATAAGATAATCTCTAAACTGATAGCAAATAAAATGAAAAACATCCTTCCTAGGCTCATCAATCCTTTTCAATGCGCTTTCGTGGAAGGTTGATCAATACAGGATAATACTCTAATTGCACATGAAATCTTTCACAATTTCCACAAACAAAAAAGTGTCAAAGGTTGGATGACACTCAAACTTGATATGGAGAAAGCCTATGATAAAATTAATTGGGATTACATTAAAGCTACTCTCATCAAATTTGGTTTTGACCCTCTCTGGATTAAATGGGTTATGAATTGTTTAAGAACTACTACCTTATCTGTTCTAGTTAACAATCGTCCTGGTCCTCAATTTAAACCAGAAAGAGGCATTAGACAAGGGGATCCTCTAGCGTCGTATATATTCTTCCTTGTAATGGAGAACATTGCAAGAGAGCTACAGGAGGAAGCAAGTTTAGATGATGCTTTAGTGGGTATTAAGCTCGTCAAAAATGGCACTCCTATCCCTTTCTTAACAATTGCAGACGACACAATAATTTTTGCACGAGCTTCCCATAAAAGCATCCATACAATAAGGAACATGCTCAATAACTTCTCTAATCTTTCTGGACTAACAATAAATCATAACAAAAGTTCTCTTCATGTCTCAGAAAACATCAATCCTTCGCTTGCAAATTCGCTAGCTAATGAAATGCACATCCCGGTTTCTAGAGCATTGGAAAAATATTTAGGGATTCCTTTTCTCCGTGGAAGAATCAAGAATGCCATGTTCCAATATGCCATTCACAATCTCAAAAAACAATTGTCTAAATGGAAAGCCTCGTCCTTAACCCAGACTGGTCGAGTAACACTCATCACTGCAAACCTTAGCTCTAAAACGAACTATTTAATGCAAAATTTCTTGCTCCCAAGGAGTCATCCATCAGATCAATCAAGTGAATAAAAACTTCTTTTGGAACAAGTTAGAATCGGAAAGATATAATCCGCTAGTAAGCTGGGACAAAATCTGTAGACCAAAAGATCAAGGTGGTTTAGGTATAAGACTTGCTAAAGATCTCAATATCAGTCTTCAGTTGAAGCTCTTATGGAAACTGTACACCAATAATGACAATATATGGGTTAGGGTGATTAAATAAAAGTACTTTCAAGAATAAGACATTATGGATGCAATACCTACAAACCCCTCTTGGCAATTCGGACGCATGTTGCAACTTCGCGACAAATTCTTTCAAGGTTTACATTGGATAGTTAGGAATGGGGAAACCATAAATGTATGGAATGATCCCTGGATATTAGGATGTAATCTACAAAACTATCAACTATCTCATGACCCTAATCTAAAAGTTAATCAGCTGATCAATCAAAATAAACAATAGAACCTTCAAACTCTTCAACATCTCTTCCCAAATAATATCATAGAACAAATTCTCAAAATCTAAATCCCCTCTTGGGAGGCTTTTGTCAAGTTAATTTGGAGACTAAATCCGGATGGTCAGTTTACAACAAAGTCGGTCAAACAAATCATAAACAATCCCAACCAGAATGAGGAAACCGGAAAATGGTTTTGGAAACTAAACCTCTCCTCGTATCATGAACCTCATCTGGAAAATAGGTCAAGATGGACTGGCAACAAAAGAAAGACTTAACCGTTATTTCAATAGAGTCCCTCCTTCCCAATGTTGCCTATGCAACGACAAAGATGAAGACAGTGACCATATTTTTTTATCATTGCCCAATCACCAAGAGAATCATAGCGGCATATGAACAAATAACGGGTAAATATGTAAGTCATAACAATGACCATATATAGCACCCCTCTTGAAGAACTCATACGATCTAAACCAATCATACCTAACTTCGAGGATTTTTGCTTCATTTGGCAAGTAATTTGGGAAACTAGGAACATGTAAAGGCTCGGATTTTAAAAATATTAGTTTTTTTTTTGGAAAAATAAAATCAAAATGAATTTAAAAAAAATTCCGACCCAAATTTTTGATTTAAAGATCGAATCCGTCTTTTATTTCGAGATTTGAAGGACCAATCAGCGGAAATTTAATTTCCCGACTCAAGATCTCAATTCCGTCATATTCCGAATTCTTATCCATCCAACTCACCCTATTCTAGTTTGGGAAAAATCCTATCCTCTCCTTCCCTCCCTCCACTCTTTGACTCCCTAATTTTGGAAAACAAACAACACCTTCTCTTCAAAAAAATCAGACCCCTTTTGTTGCAATTGACCATTGAGAATCAGATTCTTTTTCAAACCCACATACACACTACCTCCTCTCTCCACTCTCTCGGTCTCTCCTCCTTCCCATTTCCGCCACCACCACACCGTCTCCACCACCACACCACCTCCCTGCCACCACACCTTCCTCCACCACATCCCCTCCTCACCTCCATCGCCACTGCACCACCGCCTCCTCCCCACTAGTCTCCGCCGTCGCCACCAGCAGCCGCCGGAGAGACGTCAACCCCTCTCTCCTCCCCTGTTTCCCGTTCAAGTTCGGTAAGCCCCGCCCCCTTCTCTCTTTCACCTTCAAATCGAGTAAAGGTCCCTCCTTTAACCTCCCTCATCTCTCCCAGGAGTACTCGCTCGAAGAACCGACACCGACAGCCCCAACGCAGCCCGGACAGCCTCCCCGGAGCTCCGAGCTTTCCGACGTCGAACACCTCGGTGAGCCTCCTTCTTCTCCTCCTTCCTTCCTTTTTCGTTTCCGTGGGTGTGGGCGTCGGGGTGGCCGTTCCTGGTGGCCAGAGCCCAGCTCCACCGCCGCCGGCGGGGCTCTCCGCCCTTCTCTCCTCTCCGGCCGAACCAGCAACCCCCCTCCCCTGTTCCTTTCTTTCATTTCGGCCTAAATGGGGAAGAAGAAAGGAAATGGAGCCCACCTCTCGCCACATCAGCGCCACCTCCTCCTGGGCCCCACGTTTTTTTTACACATCAGTCGAGTGGGCCCTCCCTTTTCTTTTAAAAATGTGTCCAGATTGGCTTATGAAATGGAATGGGAATGGGTTGTTGGGCCTAATCTGTTTTTGGGCCGGGGTTGACATTTTAAAACAAGTTGTTGGGCCTAATTTTCTTCAGATGAACCAAACTTGTCTTTGGGCTTATTTAACCATAAGGGCTCGGTTTGGGTTGGGTAAAACAAAGGGGCCGGTTTGGGGTTTTACAAAATAAGAGGGTGGGTTTTGATAATTTAACATAAAGTAGGGTTGGATTAGTAATTTAAAAAGGGATGTTTTGATTAAATGAATATTAATGGGATTAAAATATAAAATGTTGTTTTGAGATTTAAGATATAATATTGTGGTGATTTATTATTTGTGGTTAAATGTTATATGATTATGTTGAAGATGTGCAATTATATGCTAAGTAAGATTGTGAGATGATAGCATGCAAATTGGTTAAGTATGAATTGGAATCATCTTAAGTTGATGAATTGGAGAGTTATATTGAGTATGGTTGTGAGATGTTGAGATGATAGATTACGAGATAAGGTTGATATTATGAAAATGATGATGTGACGGTTATTATGTTAAGTTGTGAAGGTGTGTGTGATAATTCTATGCTTTGTGTGCCTTAGAGGTAGACTCATTGATGTGCTTATACTTGTTAGGTGACCATCTATGACGTGTCGGATTTCATATTGCTTGGTTGATTGCCTTTTGCTGTTCTGCGATACCAGGTAAGTCTCTTCGGAGCTTACTCAGATTTAATAGAGCTATTCCCTGCTTTAGGTGCATGATATATACTAGGTGCTTGCATTCATGATCAGCATGCCATGTAGTACCATGCTAGGTTACATCGACCGTTGAGCATTCTATTTCTTTATGCGTATGTAAACAGAACGACCGTTATCTGTGAAGTAACTAGAGTCATTGCTAGGGTTATAGGACGACCTAGTCTCATCGGGTCTCGTCCTGAGTCAATCGAGTCTTGCACTTCCTTATATTATGAGATGCCTGCGGACTTTATTGTGGAGCGGGTTAGGCATGTGTGCCGCCCGATTATGATGGAATGCATTCACGAGCTGGCCAGTCTCCGCCCTATCGGAAGGGGGTGGAGGTAGGAGAGGGATATACCACTTGATATTCTGTGCTAAGGCCTTATTATTATTATGTACTTGATCTTAGGAGCATGTTAGTGTGTTAATATTCCGTCATGCATCTAGGAGCATCTTTGTTAGGTATAGCGTATATGTGTGCTTATGGTTGGGATGCAGAGATAAAGTGGGCATCGATCTGATCCCGCCCCATATCAATTTTTTTAGGTATTATTTATGTTCATCCTATCGGTGCTGTTTGCTTATTGCGCGGGTCATTTTATCGGCGGAGAGTGAGCGCTGGAGTTATAGACTTCACCAGACTCTGATTATATTTTCGGATTTACACTTAGACTCCGTTTTGACCCGGCTCTGCCGTGGCACCCTCTTGTATTACACTTGTTTCCACTAGTCGCATGATTTCTGATTTCCACGCTTAGACTTACGACAGGTACAGGGGACTTCCCCGGGGATTCCAACGATCCCTTCGATTTTGGGTATGAAATCCCCCTTTGAAAACATTAAAGTAGGTTTTGAAACCTTCAACCTGTACTCGGGGTGCAAGGTCCTAACGAGGGGTTTCATCCCTCGAAACGTAACCTGGGAATCATAATCCCGGGCCGTTACAAAGGTGGTATCAGAGCCAGGTTTTGCAATCCGAGTATGATAGGTTGAAGTGGTTTTGAAAATGGCCCAAGGTTTTCAAATTGCTTTCAAGTGGTTTTCAAATTGTTTTCAAGGGGCAAAATGAATTTAATAGGACATAAGCATAAATTAATCAATTATGAATGGCAACCTCGTGGGGTAGAGACTATGCGATAAGCATCCCTTATGGATGTAGAATTCGGGGAAGGTAGGCAAACACTAGCTTTCTTTTACAGATGGGTTGTGAAGACTCCAAGGAACTCAAGGGTTGGAGTGCAATGGGTTAGGAGACCGTGAGGTAATTGCCCCTCTGGTCAGCCGCCCCCCGAAGGGCGGCATAGATCGTCTTTGTGCCTTTATGTCTTAAATCCAATTGGGCCTGAGGGCGACCCTCCTTGAAGAGGGTCATATTGAATCGTTGAGTGCTTCTGTGCTGAGTGATATAATTATTGTTATGTAGCAAGTATGGCCGACACGAGACGTGGCTTAGATGGGCGTGGGGGTAGGGCGCGTCGCGGCAGGGGACGCCCTCGTCGAGTTCCCGCTGAGGGTGCTGAGGAGCGAGTTTCGCCACCGAGAGCTGATGACCGGGTGCCAGCTTCCCCAGAGACTAGGATTGGGCAGCTAGAGGCAGCGCTTCATGATATTCTGAGCGAGTTACGTGGATGGGCTCGATCTACGGCGCCGACGCCAGAGGTTCCAGCTCAGCAGCCAGCCGAGCCCGTGGTCGATGCGTGCCCTGAGAAGCGCATCGATTGGGTCAAGAGGTTTGCTCAGTGTAGCCCGCCGACCTTCGCAGGAGGCGTCAGAGATGACGTGGATAGATGGTTGCGTGATATGGAGGGGTTATTTGACCATGTTGATGTACCTATCTCTGAGAGACAGAGACTTGTAGCTGGACTTCTACGGGAGGACGCGAATGCTAGGTGGTTTGTCTGCAAGAAGGAGCGGAGCGAGTGGACCTATGACGACTTCAGATCCCTAATGATGAGAGAGTACTGTCCACCAGGGATACAGATGGCTAGGGAGGTATCTTTTATGTGCGGCACCTATGACCGGTCGGCTTCTGTAGCTGCTATTGTTCGCCAGTTCAAGAGCGAGCTGATATACTGTGATCACCTATGTCCTTCAGACGAGAGTCGGATCCGTTTACTGTCTATGAGATTGCCGCCTCCTGTACTTCTGCATGCGTCTAGCTTGAGAGCTGTCAGCTTTGACCGATTTCTGGAGGTCATCCTTATGTACGATCAGCAGAGGATTCTGTGTGAGACTTCCTACTCTATGGTTCGCCCTGAGGCGAAGAGGGCGCGTCCAGCTGACCCCCGTGGAGATGACAGATCTAGGAGAGGAGCGTTTAGAGGAGGGTATCACGGAGCTGCACCGAGAGCACCCCCAGTTCAGACTTCTTATGGAGGAGATGCCAGAGTGAGGACCTGCCATGGGTGTTTCGGGAGGGGCCACTATTTTGCTTCTTGCCCAGACCGCTCGACTGTCTGCTACACCTGTGGTACTATGGGGCACCGAGCTGCCACATGCCCTCAGAGTCGTGGAGCTCCAGCTACTGCACAGCCACCGAGACTTCCTGCGGCTCCTCAGCCACCACTGCTGACATATCCCCAGGGCCAGGGTCAGGGCCAGGGACGAGGTGACCCTTCCGGCAGAGGCCGAGGCGGAGGTAGCGGTTCTGGACGTGGAGGTAGAGGACCATTTGGGTCAGGTCAGGGTCGTGGATCATCTTCTGTAGGACCGCCAGGGTCAGGGTATGATCGTGGCCAGAGTTCGGGAGGTCGAGGACCAGGATTACCCCCACCGCCCCGCGTATTTCAGATGCATGCTGATGACCGCTCAGCCCCGACTTCCACAGGTACGATATTCTTCCATGATGAGTGCCTATCTATCTTGTTTGACACTGGTGCGACTCACTGCTTCATAGCAGAGGCGTGCGTGGCTATGCTGAGCTTGAGCTGCACGAGTGGTTCACCCCTTACTATTGGTCTGGCGGATGGGGCCAAGGTTAGGACGAGTCGTGAGATTTTAGGGTGCCCCATTCGGATAGGAGAGCGAGAGTGGCCTACCGACCTTATCGTTATGCCATTGAGGATGGATGATCTCATCTTGGGTATGGACTTCATGGACCACTACGGGGCTATCATCAACTTGCGGACGAGGACAGTGTCGATTTTGGCATCTGAAGGGACCGAGCACCAGGTTTGGGGGAGCGACCCCAAGAGGAACGGATCACTCATCAGCGCAGTCAGAGCCGCCAGACTTTTAGACCAGGGTTGCGTCGGGTATTGGTGTTATGCTTTAGAGGTGGATCGCACACACCCCGGTATATTAGTTGTTCCCGTTGTCAGAGACTTCGCAGATGTGTTTCCGGAGGAGCTGCCAGGACTTCCCCCGCCGAGAGAGGTCGACTTCGCGATTGAGTTGGAGCCAGGCACCAGGCCCATCTCATGAGTCCCTTATCGCATGGCACCGACGGAGATGGCTGAGCTGAAGGCTCAGCTAGAGGAGCTAGCTGGGAAGGGCTACATTCGGCCTAGTGCATCGCCTTGGGGAGCGCCAGTGCTATTCGTCAAGAAGAATGATGGGTCGCTGAGGCTGTGCATCGATTATCGGGAGCTGATCCGGGCGACAGTGAAGAACCGTTATCCTCTTCCCCGGATTGATGATCTGATGGATCAGCTGCAGGGCGCCGTGGTCTTCTCGAAGATCGATTTGAGGTCGGGCTATCATCAGCTGAGGGTGAAGCCAGAGGATGTTCCAAAGACCGCTTTTCGGACTCGCTATGGTCACTACGAGTTCGTGGTCATGCCGTTTGGGTTGACCAATGCACCAGCCGCATTCATGGAGCTCATGAACCGAGTGTTCATCGACTTCTTGGACAAATTCGTCGTCGTCTTCATCGATGACATCTTAGTTTACTCTAGCAGCAGAGAGGAGCACGAGGAGCATTTGAGGATTGTGCTAGAGACGCTGAGGAAGCATCAGCTGTATGGGAAGTACAGCAAGTGTGAGTTCTGGCTCACAGAGGTGGCTTTCTTAGGCCACGTTATTTCAGCTGAGGGAGTTGTCGTGGATCCGGCAAAGATTGATGCCATCGTTGCTTGGGAGGTGCCCAAGAACGCCAGAGATATCCGCTCATTCCTGGGATTGGCTAGTTATTACAGGAGGTTCGTCCAGGGTTTCTCGAGTATTGCTAGACCGATGACGCAGCTACTGAAGAAGGACGTCCCCTTCGAGTGGAGTTCAGATTGTCAGGCCAGCTTTGAGCTTCTGAAGCAGAAGTTGACGATTGCTCCGGTGTTAGCTCTGCCAGATGGGACAGAGGTCTTTGTTATCTACACAGATGCTTCGCATTCCGGCTTGGGTTGTGTTTTACATCAGCGTGACCGGGTCATCGCTTATGCTTCGCGTCAGTTGAAGCCTGCAGAGGTGTCTTACCCCATCCATGATTTGGAGTTGGCGGCTGTGGTTCACGCTCTGAAGATCTGGAGGCATTATTTGTATGGTACTTCTTGCAAGGTGATGACGGATCACAAGAGCTTGAAGTACATCTTCACGCAGAAGGAGCTCAACATGCGTCAGAGACGATGGCTAGAGCTTCTGAAGGACTATGACTTGGACATAGTCTACCATCCAGGGAAGGCCAATGTAGTGGCAGATGCGTTGAGTAGGAAGACTCATCATGAGGTGACAGTTGAGAGGCTTACAGCTCAGCGAGATTTGCAGAGAGATCTGATGAGATGCTGCTTTGAGGTGTGGATTCAGCGAGATCGCGGGCAGTTGTCGTTCTTAGAGGTGCAGGCAGAGTTGTCAGCAGAGATTCGGCAGGGACATGCAGATTGTCCAGACATTGCAGTTCTGAGAGAGCGGATGGCTCAGGGCAGATTTAGAGAGCTTGCAGAGAGAGCAGACGGGATGCTGACCTTCCAAGGCAGAGTTGGAGTTCCGTCGACGTCGGATCTAAGGCAGAGGATCATGCATGAGGCTCACTCCACCCCTTATTTTGTCCATCCAGGGACGAATAAGATGTATCAGGATCTGAGGAGGAGTTATTGGTGGGAGAGGATGAGAGCAGACATCACAGAGTTCGTGGCCAGATGTCAGGTTTGTCAGCAGGTTCGGATTGATCACCAGAGGCCGGAAGGACCCGTCTAGTCACTTCCAGTTCCCGAGTGGAAGTGGACGGATATCTCCATGGATTTCGTCACTGGGCTGAGGCGAGACGTCAGAGGATTTGACGCTATTTGGGTCGTGGTCGACAAGTTGACCAAGTCGGCCCATTTCATAGCTATTCATGAGACATGGCCAGCTTCGAAGCTAGCGGACGAGTTCATTCGCCATATTGTGAGGCTTCATGGAGTACCAGAGAGGATCGTATCCGATCGAGATGGACACTTCACCTCGAGGTTTTGGCAGCAGGTTCAGGAGAGTTTGGGCTCCAAATTGCATTTTAGTACGGCTTATCACCCGCAGACAGATGGCCAGAGCGAGAGGACGATTCAGACGTTGGAGGACATGTTGCGATCGTGCGTCTTGGACCGGGGTGATCATTGGGTCAAGCACCTACCGCTAGTGGAGTTTTCCTACAACAATAGCTACCACGCGTCGATCGAGATGGCCCCATACGAGGCTTTGTATGGGCGGCGATGCAAGTCGCCGGTTTGATGGGACGAGCCTGCAGATACAGTTCTGTCGTTGCCCGAGATGGTCAGGGAGAAAGTTGATAAGGTTGGTCGCATCCGAGAGCATATGAGGGTAGCCCAGGATCGACGGAAGAAGTATGCGGACCGACGGAGGACCGAGCTTGAGTTCGAGGTAGGTTCGCATGTATGGCTTCGAGTTTCGCCCACCAGGGGAGTCCGACGGTTCGGCATCAAAGGGAAGTTGAGTCCGAGGTTCATTGGCCCATTTGAGATCCTAGAGAGAGTCGGTGCGGTAGCCTACCGTTTAGCCTTACCTCCATCCTTAGCCGGCGTCCATGATGTCTTTCATGTCTCCCAGCTCCGTCAGTATATTCCCGACCCTAGTCATGTCCTTGACCACTCAGACCTTCACATCGAGCCTGACCATACCTTTGTAGAGCGTCCGGTGAGGGTCCTTGATCGTCGTGTCAAGAAGCTTAGGAACAGGGAGGTTTCTTTGCTTCTGGTTCAGTGGTCTAGGAGGAGCCCTGAGGAGGCCACCTGGGAGACCGAGGAGAGCATTCGGGCTAGCTATGGAGATGTCCTAGATGAGCTACTTGTGTCCTATGTTGAGCCGAGCGTAGACATTACCTTGACCTCTCGAGTGCGGTGAGTATGCCTAGCTAGTTGGTTGGGATTGGTTAGTGGTGTCTCTTTGATTGCGTGCTTATGCTTGGTAGTTGTGTGCAGATCCTTGGTGATATGATGTGATGAGCCTCGATGATATGATGATGTGCTAGATATTATGGTATGTGACTGCCTTTGATGTGCTATAATCTTCTGTTTATCTGAGATTATGATCATTCTTCTATATCCATGATGCCAAATATTAGAAATGCTAGAGATTGAATTGTGGAATTATGATTTGACTCGGAACCTAGGAAGAGAATACGGGAGTAGCCTTTAGAGGTGGATGTTAGAATGATTGGGAAGTTGGGAATACCTTGTTTAAGGTTGAATTTAAAGAATTTCAAATGGTGATTTGATAAGGAACGTAGACTTTGAGAAAACTATTCCAACCCGAATTTTCATTATGACGCCCCACGAAGTGGATACAAGCATGTATGGGGGCACCTGTAGATCGCTTGCTAAGACCTAACGGAGACGTCATGATGGTTTTCGAGTTATGGTATGCCCGAGGAGTCGGAGTGGGGATGTGGTAGGGGCCCCTACCGCATCCTTACTACGACCAATTGGGAATATTATGATCATGACGACGGTACTGTGAGATCACATGGGGGCACTTATGAGGTACTTACGGGATCGATGACGTGATCCTTGGACTCACCAATTTCAACTTCATCCCCTACTTTAGAATGATTTTAGTCTCGGGGACGAGACTTGTTTTTAGAGGTGGATGATGTAAAGGCTCGGATTTTTAAAATATTAGTTTTTTTTTTGGAAAAATAAAATCAAAATGAATTTAAAAAAAATTCCGACCCAAATTTTTGATTTAAAGATCGAATCCGTCTTTTATTTCGAGATTTGAAGGATCAATCAGCGGAAATTTAAATTCCCGACTCAAGATCTCAATTCCGTCATATTTCGAATTCTTATCCATCCAACTCACCCTATTCTAGTTTGGGAAAAATCCTATCCTCTCCTTCCCTCCCTCCACTCTTTGACTTCCTAATTTTGGAAAACAAACAACACCTTCTCTTCAAAAAAATCAGACCCCTTTTGTTGCAATTGACCATTGAGAATCAGATTCTTTTTCAAACCCACATACACACTACCTCCTCTCTCCACTCTCTCGCTCTCTCCTCCTTCTCATTTCCGCCACCACCACACCGTCTCCACCACCTCCCTGCCGCCACACCTTCCTCCACCACATCCCCTCCTCACCTCCATCGCCACTGCACCACCGTGATGTGTTCCAGCCCCCGTAGGATGTGACTCCGACGTCGCGTTAATAACGCATTTATTATTAGAAAAACATATTTCTATTTTAAGTATTATTTATTAATAATGGTGTGGACTTACTTTACATAGTAAGTCCAGCCCGTTAGTTAATTATGTCCATTAGCAATTAGGGTTTTATTAATTCTCTTTAAATACTCTGTTAGGGTTAATGTTTATTTTTACGTCAAATTTAGAGGATTTTTAGAGGATTGCAGAGCGTTGAGTTGATACTCCCCCTTTCCTCCCTGACGTCAAACCCCAATTTCTCTTGCTACTTAATTACTGCTGAATTCATTGGATCTTCAATCAAAGGTTCTCGCTTGAATTGATTGAAGATCGGAATCTCATCCTCGTTTGGAAGAGATTAGCTTTGTCCATCACAACACCACCGCTACCGCACCACCATTCTGCCTCCGCCCTCAATACCATCTCACCAATCACCAATGACCGTCCCACCGTATTTGTGACTGTATTGCGCACGTGTGTGCGATCGGATTGGCCCACTGTTTTCGCGCACTTGAACCTACGATGGCTACTGTGGAGAACAATTTGTGGCGTGACATATATATATATTAATATATATTGATTAGCCTTCCAAATTATCCAAGATCGGCGTTCACGGCCATCGACTTCAACTGGATCTGTGAGGATTGCAATTAGAAAGTCAACGAAGCATTCAATAATTATTTGCAAAGGCACTGTAGTGAATAGTGTCGACAGTGCAATATTATCGAGCCTATTTGCGAGCACGGGTGATCGAGTCGACTTACCTATTAATTACCGGACGATTGGGAGTTGTACTCGCTCAACCCGAGTCGAGTACGTATCAACTGGTATCAGAGCCTAGCCGGTTTGTAAGTCCTTCGATCTCAATTTTTTTTTCTCTTCCATACATTTTAATGCAATGGAGAAGCGTTATCGTTATGATCCATACTCTCAGCGAATGAAATCATATTTTTATGATCCTAAATATGGGTTAGAGTTGACTACTTTTGATGAAATTGCGGATCCGGATGAATATCTGGATTGGGAGACGAATACAGAGTATGTGTTTGATTATTATGGGCTTTCAGAGATTGAGAAAGTAGAGTGGGCATTATCCCTATTCCGCAGGCAAGCTGTGTACTGGTGGAATCGAACGGATTGTGCTATAGCTTCTGCTGGTATTGCTCCTATAACCAAATGGAGGTATTTGAAATCCTTGATGAGAAAGAAGTATTATGTTATTTCTCCTGATTCTTGTTTTATGAGAAAGAAAGTAGCACCTCCGGCACCATCATATGCAGCGGAAATAGTTAAGCTTGTGACAGAGGTTGATGTTGCAAAAGTTTGCGAGCCTGGAGAAAAGCTTGTTCCCGAATTCATTACCCAGGAGACTCAGTTGACCCAAGAGCAGAGCGAGATCCAGGCCCTGCGACAACTTGTCACTGAATTGCAATCCAAATTGGATGCCTCTTATACACTGCCAGACTCCCTAGGGAAGGCTTCCGAATTTGTGCTGCAACCAGACAGTGGGAATGTTCCAGATGCACATATTGGTTCTGTTGATGAGGAGAAGGTACTTGATGACGTGTGTGAAGAGTTAGCGATTGTACCTCTTGGGCATGCTCATGAAGTTCCGACGGATGAGGTTTGGGTGAATGTTGGCTCTATGTTTATTGAAGAAAAGGGTGTTGTTTTTGAGGTTGCTAGACCTCAAATTCTCATGTCACCTATTCCAACTGTTTCTCCGTCATGTTGCTTCATGGATGATGCGCCTTCCTCACTGGTTATTGCTGATTTGGTGCAAGGAAAAGTGGAGGAGAATGATATCCTCCTCAAGTTCAACAAGAAAGCACCACCGTGGATTCCACCATTCAAGATGCGATGGTATGTCTCGTCCCGTTTCAGATTTCCGTTTTATGACAACTCTCTATCACTGGACGAGGAAGCGGGGACGCTTCCCTCTCAAGGGGAGGAGAATGATGTGTTCCAGCCCCCGTAGGATGTGACTCCGACGTCGCGTTAATAACGCATTTATTATTAGAAAAACATATTTCTATTTTAAGTATTATTTATTAATAATGGTGTGGACTTACTTTACATAGTAAGTCCAGCCCGTTAGTTAATTATGTCCATTAGCAATTAGGGTTTTATTAGTTCTCTTTAAATACTCTGTTAGGGTTAATGTTTATTTTTACGTCAAATTTAGAGGATTTTTAGAGGATTGCAGAGCGTTGAGTTGATACTCCCCCTTTCCTCCCTGACGTCAAACCCTAATTTCTCTTGCTACTTAATTACTGCTGAATTCATTGGATCTTCAATCAAAGGTTCTCGCTTGATTTGATTGAAGATCGGAATCTCATCCTCGTATTTGTGACTGTATTGCGCACGTGTGTGCGATCGGATTGGCCCACTGTTGTCGCGCACTTGAACCTACGATGGCTACTGTGGAGAACAATTTGTGGCGTGACATATATATATATATTAACTAGTATATGTTACCCGTGCTCTTGCACGGTATGTTTATTTTTTTACTATTATATTCTCGTTTGTTATTTTTTTTATTTTAATGATAGAAAACCTATCTACGGTGTCTTGAATATATACTTTAACTAATCTTGCAATTACCTAACTACGGTCTTATTTTCAAATATTAATATATAGTTTAATACTATGATAAATTATGTTGTATGTACCCATGTTAACCCCTAATAAGTTCCAAAATACGTAGTAAGTTGTTTAATAAATTATATTTTTATTATATCAATTATCCATGTTTAATTTTTTATTATTAAATTGTTAAAGTAAAAAAAGTCTTAATTTAAAATAAGACAATATAGATTTATTTATATAGATAGATATAGATTATTTAATTATAAAATCTTATCATTACATATAACAAATTAATATAACCAAAATTCTAATAATTTTTTTTATCTAAATCTTAATCGGTTATTTTGTATTTTTTTAATAAATTAATATATATATTTTTAAATATAATTGATACAAGCATCTCTTGATTCTTAAACTAAAAAAGACTTATGTTTTGAACTCACACTTCTAGAATATAATTACCTTCATCTTTAATTTAAGCGCACACGGTTCACAATACTTACAAATCCAACATTGTCTTTGTATTTCTAAAATATTAGTTTTTTTTTTTGAAAACCAGCTCCCATTCAATTAATCTAAATCCTTCAAGAGTACATCCAACAGTCCATCGGCAAATTGAGATTCAATACTACATACAAACCTTTCTACTGGTCTAATTTGAGCCCATATAATGAGCTGCTTTATTTCCATTGCGCCTCACAAACATCCATTTGACATCCTCCATCTGGTTTGCCAAGCTGCGGATTCGACTCATCATCATCCCCATGGATCCCGCAGCTTCTTGATAACTGCCTCGCAGTCGGATTCTATTATGACACGGGACATCTCAGCATCTAGACATACCTCAAGCGCCCATAAGATAGCTTCGACCTCTATCAACAAAACGTCTGTGGATGGCTGCACCGTCGTAGCTCCCACCAAGCAAGTATCCCCATTCCCATCTCTTGCCACAAATCCAACACCGCACCCCCTATGCTAATTTGCTTGAATATGTGAATCAATCCATGCTTTAAAATACAAATATGAAATATCCATGTAATATGGAATCATATTTAGGACAATGAAAAGTCCGAGGATTTATATAATCCTAACTTTCTGATTAGCTTTAATCTGTGAACCAAGTATTCCTATATGAAATCTTCGTCTGTGTCAGTCTTTGTTTTTCTCTGGCGCCATTGACAGAATCAAAAGTATTAATTTCTTCATCCACTGCATAAACTCCAGATTGTCCAACGCCCTTCCCTTAATCAACTTATTATAAGATAGATTTCTTTTATCAAATTTTATCATTATTTGATCATTTTCAAAAGCTGTGAAAATTTGAAAACAAATAATCACTTCTATAGACTCCAAGTAATTGAAATGTTTACATATTTTACTAACTTCGTATTCACGTATTATAAAATCTAGTCTTAGAATTTGAAAACGGAAAATTAATTTTATAATGTCTATTAACAATGCTTCTTCTAATCCAACCGGGGTATACATAATTCGGATAAGATTTTTTTAATTGAATACATATTTAGTGAAAAAACCAAAGTTATAATAAAATATATCCATTGCATTCATTTTAATACTATTAAAAAACAAACAAATGCTCCGTACATATTTTTATAACAATTCTACAAATAAAAACTATGAATGTAGTATTGTTAAAGTATTGTAAAATTTCTTATATTTAAACCGAAAATATTATTATATTATTACAATAAACTATGGAGGTTTTACAATTGATTTTCCGTAAATTATATTTAAAATCGGGATTTTCTTCAATAAGGTTATATAGGACAAATTATTGATATAAAAAGATAAGTTTTTTACCCAACTATATTGACTTATTAATTGATGTGGTCCAGAAATATAATACCACTTTAATCCAGAAAATGATACATCAGCAAAAATAATCCCGTTTAATCCAAAAAATTCCGTGGCCGCGAAACTACTAAAATTGAACATTTGTTTCTTTAAAAATAAAAAATAAAAAAGTTTAGTTCCAGAAGCAAATATTATATTAGCTTATTAATGAACCAAATATGAGATATATTATTTGATCTAAAAAGATAAGTTTTCTAAATTGAAGAATTAATTAGAATAGATGATCAAAATCACTCCTGCCATAATGCCGAAAGTACAGTATTCTCTCGTTTTTACTTGAATAGAACAAAAGTATATGAATTGAAGGATTAGATAATCAATTAAATCTGATATTGAATCAACAAAACAAATCATTACAAAACGAAATAAACATATTAATATTCTAAGAAAAAAATCTTCCCAATTTTTTTTTCGGTGTAAAATCTTCCCAATTTTTTTAATGACATAAATTAACACATATTCTAAAAAAAATTGCTCAAATTAAAAAAAAAAAGTCAAACACTAAGATTTATACTACATGATATTTTTTTTAAAAAAAAAAATCAAATCGTTAAAGATCTTCATCATAAATTTTATCTAATTAAGATATAAGGTTATATAGGATAAATTATTGATCTAAAAAGATAAGTTTTTTACCCAACTATATTGGCTTATTAATTGAAGTGGCTCAAAAATATAATACCATTTTAATCCAGAAAATGCCACACAGGCGAAAATAATCCCGTTTAATCCAGAAAATTCCGTGGTAGCGAGCTCGTTTCAGCGGTCTCTGTTTTAGTATTTTAATATAGATATATATTGATTAGCCTTCCAAATTATCCAAGATCGGCGTTCACGGCCATCGACTTCAACTGGATCTGTGAGGATTGCAATTAGAAAGTCAACGAAGCATTCAATAATTATTTGCAAAGGCACCGTAGTGAATAGTGTCGACGGTGCAATATTATCGAGCCTATTTGCGAGCACGGGTGATCGAGTCGACTTACCTATTAATTACCGGACGATTGGGAGTTGTACTCGCTCAACCCGAGTCGAGTACGTATCACATCGCCTCCTCCCCACTAGTCTCCGCCGTCGCCACCAGCAGCCGCCGGATAGCCGCCAACCCCTCTCTCCTCCCCTGTTTCCCGTTCAAGTTCGGTAAGCCCCGCCCCCTTCTCTCTTTCACCTTCAAATCGAGTAAAGGTCCCTCCTTTAACCTCCCTCATCTCTCCCAGGAGTTCTCGCTCGAAGAACCGACACCGACAGCCCCAACGCAGCCCGGACAGCCTCCCTGGAGCTCCGAGCTTTCCGACGTCGAACACCTCGGTGAGCCTCCTTCTTCTCCTCCTTCCTTCCTTTTTCGTTTCCGAGGGTGTGGGCGTCGGGGTGGCCGTTCCTGGTGGCCGGAGCCCAGCTCCACCGCCGCCGGCGGGACTCTCCGCCCTTCTCTCCTCTCCGGCCGAACCAGCAACCCCCCTCCCCTGTTCCTTTCTTTCATTTCGGCCTAAATGGGGAAGAAGAAAGGAAATGGAGCCCACCTCTCACCACATCATCGCCACCTCCTCCTGGGCCCCACGTTTTTTTTACACATCAGTCGAGTGGGCCCTCCCCTTTCTTTTAAAAATGTGTCCAGATTGGCTTATGAAATGGAATGGGAATGGGTTGTTGGGCCTAATCTGTTTTTGGGCCGGGGTTGACATTTTAAAACAAGTTGTTGGGCCTAATTTTCTTCAGATGAACCAAACTTGTCTTTGGGCTTATTTAACCATAAGGGCTCGGTTTGGGTTAGGTAAAACAAAGGGGCCGGTTTGGGGTTTTACAAAATAAGAGGGTGGGTTTTGGTAATTTAAAATAAAGTAGGGTTGGATTAGTAATTTAAAAAGGGATGTTTTGATTAAATGAATATTATTGGGATTAAAATATAAAATGTTGTTTTGAGATTTAAGATATAATATTGTGGTGATTTATTATTTGTGGTTAAATGTTATATGATTATGTTGAAGATGTGCAATTATATGCTAAGTAAGATTGTGAGATGATAGCATGCAAATTGGTTAAGTATGAATTGGAATCATCTTAAGTTGATGAATTGGAGAATTATATTGAGTATGGTTGTGAGATGTTGAGATGATAGATTACGAGATAAGGTTGATATTATGAAAATGATGATGTGACGGTTATTATGTTAAGTTGTGAAGTTGTGTGTGTGGTAATTCTATGCTTTGTGTGCCTTAGAGGTAGACTCATTGATGTGCTTATACTTGTTAGGTGATCATCTGTGACGTGTCGGATTTCATATTGCCTGGTTGATTGCCTTTTGCTGTTCTGCGATACAAGGTAAGTCTCTTCGAAGCTTACTCAGATTGAATAGAGCTATTCCCTGCTTTAGGTGCATGATATATACTAGGTGCTTGCATTCATGATCAGCATGCCATGTAGTACCATGCTAGGTTGCATCGACTGTTGAGCATTCTATTTCTTTATGCGTATGTAAACAGAACGGTCGTTATCTGTGAAGTAACTAGAGTCATTGCTAGGGTTATAGGACGACCTAGTCTCATCGGGTCTCATTCTGAGTCAATCGAGTCATGCACTTCCTTATATTATGAGATGCCTGAGGGCTTTATTGTGGAGCGGGTTAGGCATGCGTGCCGCCCGATTATGATGGAATGCATTCACGAGCTGGCCAGTCTCCGCCCTATCGGAAGGGGGTGGAGGTAGGAGAGGGATATACCACTTGGTATTCTGTGCTAAGGCCTTATTATTATTATGTACTTGATCTTAGGAGCATGTTAGTGTGTTAATATTCCGCCATGCATCTAGGAGCATCTTTGTTAGGTATAGCGTATATGTGTGCTTATGGTTGGGATGCAGAGATAAAGTGGGCATCGATCTGATCCCACCCCATATCAATTTTTTTAGGTATTATTTATGTTCATCCTATCGGTGTTGTTTGCTTATTGCGCGGGTCATTTTGTCGGCGGAGAGTGAGCGCTGGAGTTATAGACTTCACCAGACTCTGATTATATTTTCGGATTTACACTTAGACTCCGTTTTGACCCGGCTCTGCCGTGGCACCCTCTTGTATTACACTTGTTTCCACTAGTCGCATGATTTCTGATTTCCACGCTTAGACTTACGACAGGTACAGGGGACTTCCCCGGGGATTCCAACGATCCCTTCGATTTTGGGTATGAAATCCCCCTTTGAAAACATTAAAGTAGGTTTTGAAACCTTCAACCTGTACTCGGGGCGCAAGGTCCTAACGAGGGGTTTCATCCCTCGAAACGTAACCTGGGAATCATAATCCCGGGCCGTTACAGAACAACATTATTTTTAAAAATAAAAAACTTGAATCAATCTCACAAGTTGCCATTAGAACATTTGTGCAAGTGAGAGATTGGTTGAATGCCAACCCCGATAATAGTACGAAAGAAGCCAGAAGAAGGATTATGATCAGATGGAAAAAACCACCCAGGACCACCTACAAAATTAATGTAAGTGGCTCAACTAAGCCTACTGGTTATTGCCAAGTGGGTGGGATTCTCAGGAACTGTGACGGAAGTGCGATGGATATTTTTCAGCACTAGGTAGATAGTGGTTCAGCTATCCAAACCGAAGCAGCTGCATTTTGTGCATGTACTAAAATGCCTTTGACAAGAGTTTTACGCAGAGTAATAATTGAAGGTGATTGTTTGGAAGTGATCAAGGCTATAAATGACGATACAAGGCCTAGATGGGAAATATGGTGACAAATTGAGTTGATCAAGAAGATGCGAACGAAATTCGAACACATAGAGTTCAAGCACTGCTTTCGTGGAGCTAATGGTGCAGCATATTTCATAGCTAGATCTAGTGATACTTGTAATATGGATAATCTCCCTTTTAATAGGGATTTCTGTAACATCATCCGCAAGGATGATCAGGGTGAAGTTCTGTCTTAAGAACCACCCCCTTTTTGCCTACTAAAAAAAAGGTGAATTCCCCTTTCTCTCCTTATTTTGCTATATGCATTAAAGGGATACTAGTGTTTACCCGGGATTGGGAAGGCTGACCAATACGCATTTGCCATCAAAAACTTGGGAAACAGATCCCTCTTAAAGCAGAAGCGCTAGCGCTGAAACTTGGAATCCAACACGCTATCCAACTTTCCATATATAAAATCCACATCGAAGGCGGCTCGAGCATAATCATAAACCGCTCAAACAAAGATACTAAATGTCCTTGGGATCGGAAGCTGAGCTCATTCTATCAGATATTAAACTCTTGGTAATAAGGTTGCACACCTTTGTCACTCTGCTCGGGGTGTCGATATTTACAATGATTCTGATCCTTTAGACCTCATCCGCAAGGATGCTGCCGGGTAGAATGTGATCGCCTGAATTCTTTCCTTTTAAAAAAAAACTAGTATTTACCCAAAAATATCTTGTAAAAGGTATTATTTCTTGCAATGAATCTGTATAATATATAACTAGTATAGTCCCCGCGCCATGGCGCGTATTTAACCAATATTAATTTTTGTTAAAATAGAAAAACAAAAAAATTGATAAATAAATCCCATTGGTTAAAAAAATGTTTAATTGTTTTTATCATTTATCATTTGACATTTTATATAGATTAGGCTTGGTGGGTGAAATTCCAAAAATTAAGGTTATTATAAAACCAAAAATAGTTTTCATTATATATATAGATTGGTTGCTCCAAAAAAATCATATATTTGGAACGTACAATATATATATTTTTTAAAAGTTTTTTAAATTCATCCAATTGTATAAAAAAAATAGCTTGAAATGATATTGTATAATAAATATAGAATGAAATAATATTATATAGTTAGTATTAACTTTATTTTAAAAAGTTTTGAATTAATCCTATTGGTTGAAAAATGTAAAAAGTTTTGAATTAATCCTATTGGTTTTGAATTAATCCTATTGGTTGAAAAATTTATTAAATATATAAAATAGATGTTTCCAAAAATATCGGCTCGCGAGGATGCGACACGTGGCCAAAAGGCTTTGGTTTTAAGTAATATATAGATTGGTTGAAAAATTTATTAAATATATAAAATAGATGTTTCCAAAAATATCGGCTCGCGAGGATGCGACACGTGGCCAAAAGGCTTTGGTTTTAAGTAATATATAGATAGATTGGTTGAAAAATGTATTAAATATATAAAATAGATGTTTCCAAAAATATCGTCTCGCGAGGATGCGACACGTGGCCAAAAGGTTTTGGTTTTAAGTAATATATAGAATAGATGGTTTTGAATTAATCCTATTGGTTGAAAAATGTATTAAATATATAAAATAGATGTTTCCAAAAATATCGGCTCGCGAGGATGCGACACGTGGCCAAAAGGCTTTGGTTTTAAGTAATTTATAGATAGATAGATTGGTTGAAAAATGTAAAAAGTTTTGAATTAATCCTATTGGTTTTGAATTAATCCTATTGTGGCCAAAAGGCTTTGGTTTTAAGTAATATATAGATGGTTGAAAAATGTATTAAATATATAAAATAGATGTTTCTAAAAATATCGGCTCGCGAGGATGCGACACGTGGCCAAAAGGCTTTGGTTTTAAGTAATATATAGATAGATATAGATGGTTGAAAAATGTAAAAAGTTTTGAATTAATCCTATTGGTTGAAAAATGTATTGAATATATAAAATAGATGTTTCCAAAAATATCGGCTCGCGAGGATGCGACACGTGACCAAAAGGCTTTGGTTTTAACTAATATATAGATAGATTGGTTGAAAAATGTAAAAAGTTTTGAATTAATCCTATTGGTTTTGAATTAATCCTATTGGTTGAAAAATGTATTAAATATATAAAATAGATGTTTCTAAAAATATCGGCTCGCGAGGATGCGACATGTGGCCAAAAGGATTTGGTTTTAAGTAATATATAGATAGATAGATATAGATGGTTGAAAAATGTAAAAAGTTTTGAATTAATCCTATTGGTTGAAAAATGTATTGAATATATAAAATAGATGTTTCCAAAAATATCGGCTCGCGAGGATGCGACACGTGACCAAAAGGCTTTGGTTTTAACTAATATATAGATAGATTGGTTGAAAAATGTAAAAAGTTTTGAATTAATCCTATTGGTTTTGAATTAATCCTATTGGTTGAAAAATGTATTAAATATATAAAATAGATGTTTCTAAAAATATCGGCTCGCGAGGATGCGACATGTGGCCAAAAGGATTTGGTTTTAAGTAATATATAGATTGGTTGAAAAATGTATTAAATATATAAAATAGATGTTTCCAAAAATATCGGCTCGCGAGGATGCAACACTATTGGTGCTAACCAGGGCTCAGCGGGTCATCACAAGGGATGTAGCCAACACCAACACTATTGGTGCTAATGTCGAGGGATCAGCCTCAATTGAGTGAGCCTCGAATGCCGAGTTTTGAAGTCTCTGTCATGCACCACCCAGGGATGTGCCAAACTACAACCGGTGACCAAAAACTTCCACCGAATCTCGATTGAGTCACCCTAGCTTGAATGCCGATCATATAACAAGTGTGAAAATGCACATGAAATCATGCTTTTATGGAGGAAGAAAAAATTGCTTAAACAAGTCAAGTTGTGGCCTCGAGTGTAGGTGACTTGTGGTGTATCTGAGTGGACGACGAGTACGTTGGAGCCAAGAGTATGCACTTCAGGGATGTGTTGAAACAAATAAGAGCAGCATTAAAGCGACGTGATGGCAGTGATGCTTGCAAAAGGGCCTCCTGGATGAAGGAGAAGTACAGTGGTGGAGGGACCCCAATGATACCCCGAGTCACTCATCAACCAATACATGTGCATTTCAAGATATCGAAATTGTTCCGACGTAGGAAGCTTGATACAGAGTCAGCGGTCATATAATTCTATCACGACATGAAGTCAACGTAAAAAAAGTTCTTGCATACCCATAAAAGCTTGATTCCTTCTAGGGGTGGAAATGGGTCGGGTGATTGATGGGTGGACCCATTTTTTCACCCGACCCGTCATAAAAAAATTTCACCCGACTCATCACACACCCGTTTAATGTTTCACCCATCACCCGACCCGTCGGGTGAACGGGTGGGTCGGGTGGTTAATCGGGTGAAGGAATTAAAAAAAAGAGTTACAAGATATACCTAAAAATCATTTATATTCAATAATTTTATAAACCATGTCAACGTATGAATCTTACTAAATTAATAAAATACTTATTCATACATTATATCCCTATCACTTACAAAATTAGTTTTAGAAGTTTGATATCAAACTGAATGAGATGAATTTAACTCGGTTACTAGACTCAATATAAAAAAAAATGGTATAGAAAAACTATGTCTTTAGAAAACAGATTTATGCGTCATTTCTTTAATATCTTGATTTGGTCATTTTTTAATATCTTAATTTGCATTGAGATGATTATTGTTACGAGTCTCGTGACAAATTGGGAAAATATGATTCGGTTAATCATGTATTAATACAGTAAATGCTAACAAAGTCGTTGGAAATAGCCAAATTGTGTACACTCTATCGGTATATGCAAAACAAATAATTTTTTTTATTATTTAAAAAAGACATGGAGTTAAATAATGCAAGTTTTTTTAGACCTTTTTAACAAGAACACTTGAAAAATGGAGAAAGTAGAGGTAGAAAAGAAGAAACATGTTAGTCATGTTAAAATATACGTAGTATTATTTACATAGTAGCCTCTTTTTTTATATAATAATCGGGTGGCCTAACGGATCGTTAAGCGGGTCGGGTAATGGGTCGGGTGATGGGTCGGGTAATGGGTGAAAAATATATCACCCATCACCCATTTCACCCGACCCATCACCCATCCGTCACCCAGATTTTTTCGGGTTTTCACCCTAATAATCGGGTCGGGTGGATCGGGTGAGTCGGTCACCCACGGGTGATTTCCAGCCCTAATTCCTTCTCAAACAAATACATAGAAAACTCCAACATTAAAATTGTACAAACAATGAGTTCCACCAAAAATATTCTCAAAACCAAATACAACCCAAAAACTCAACACCACACACCAAGGGCGTGTTTGGGAACGGGAAGGGTTTTGGGGGATTTGGTGGATTTGATGGGATGTGGTAGATGGGAATGGATTTTTGGGATGTAAAAGATGAAAAGTCAACACTCAATTTTTTGGGTTTTGTATTTGGTTGTATTTTGATTTTTTTGTGGATGGAGTGACGGACAAAGACGAAAATAACCTCATTTACCCACATGAAATGACCAAATTGCCCCCTTCCCATACCCCTCTTGATTTTTATTCCATTCATCATGTTGTCCACATTATTGGCGGAGGGCGTCACCTGAGGAGTCCGAGGAAGAGCGGCGGACATTGAAGCTGCTTCGAAGGTCGAAGAAGGAAGGAAACCCCACCATCGGCACCTGAAAGCCGACAGCTGCGGCGGCACCCTACGATGAAGCTCGGAATGGTCGCCTAGCATGTAAGTTGTTCCCTTTTTCCAGTGTACGAGTCCGAATCGAAAATTGATGAATTTGTTAGGGTTAGGTCAGAATTGAAATGGGGGAATAATGGGGTTTGTTTCTGATTGGGGCCGGTTGTCATATGGAGTCGAGTGTTCCTCATGAATTGCATGATTGTTGAGGGCGGGGATTGAGTACATCTTGTGACAGAACGAAATGAGTTTTCGGATTGGGGCGGTTCTCGTATGAATTCACCTATTGAGTTGAAGTTAATTGGGGTTGCTGTGTTGTGATTCCTGAATTTGTTGTTTCTCGTATGAATTCACCTATTGAGTTGAAGTTAATTGGGGTTGTTGTGTTGTGATTCCTGAATTTGCTTATTTTGGTCTGGATTGTTTTCGTTTCGATTGAAGTTGAATTGAATATTAATTTGGCTTGGAAAAATCGCTTGTTGTTGTGCATCGACGTCCATCGGCCCATCGCATTCTTCGTCATCCTTCCATTCCAGATTGCGATGGATTCCACACCCGTTCCCAATGACAAAGGTAAGCGAAAGGCAACGACTAATCGAAGGAGAAAAGCTAAGACACCCGCCAGTGGTGACGACAAGGTCCCCGTTCCAGCCGCCTTCTACTGGTCGTACGACCTCACGATCAAGCTTATGCGAGTTTTCCTAGCATACCAGAAAAAAATGGAAGGGAACAGGCCTTCCTGTGGGCTCCCCTAACTGCTCAGTTTGAGGAAATGACGGGGAAGAAGTGCAACACCAACACTCTTAAGAATCGCACTCGCGATATGAAAACTTATTACAACTGTTGGAAGGACCTAAAGAAGGATGAGACGGGGTTGGGTTGGGATCCCGTTAGAGGAACCATTATGGCGTCTGACGAATGGTGGGAGAAGAAAATTGCGGTACGTTATCCTTTTGTGTTTGTGTCGTCTTGAGTGTGCACACCGCCATTACGGATGTCCCACAACTTTGCCTTCATTTCCAATTGAGCAGGTCGACAATAACTTCAGGAAGTTCCGAAAGAAGGGCATCCCTCCTGAGTTGGAGGACTTGTTTGACCAAGTGTACGGTGGCACCGTCGCGACCGGAGAGTACTGCGTCGCTCCATCCATGGACCCTAAGGCACGGGCATCTCAGGAACCCCCCTATGCCGAAGGACAGCCGGAGTGCATCTCGATCGATGACGAAGATGGTTTTCATGGGAATGGCAAATACAATGCAAGTGAACCAAAGGGTTCCCAATATGAGGGGGTAGAGGAGGAGTTTGATGAGTTGTTCCCTAGTCAGACCCGGACTCCATCTGTGTCTCATGCAATGAACGACATATTCGACGAAGACCCGGACGACGGGAGCTCACCTGACAAGGCCCCTGCCTCCGAGCCTTCACACGGGGCAAGGTCTGGTCCTTCAACTGGTCCATCCACCAGCAAAAAGAGGGGTATGTCATCTTTCGGGTCTGGTGCATCAACCGTCGCTCCAAAACGCAACATTCGGAAGTCGGAGGGCTCCAAGCTTGCATCGCGACCTATTGATTTGGCGGAAGACACCAACAGTTTACTGAAGACGATGTTGGAGAGGGAGGAGAGGAAGGAGGTGTCATCCAACAAACCTCATGGGACCACCCGGGAGGTAATGGACATTGTCAAAACCATGGTGGCGGATGGGCTAATGAAGACGGGGGATCCCATGTGGTGCTTCAGCTTGGCCCTTCCCACAGCCGAAAGGTGGGAGGTGTTCCTGGAGATTGAGACGAACGTGTCCCGGATGGCGTGGCTGAGGTGGTTGTACTCGACGAACGACGGGTAGCATTTGTCCGCTTGTCCCCCATGACTTCCAATAACACCGCTTCCTCTGCAACCTAAACATTTTCGGTCCTTATACTTGATACTTTGTAGTAACATGACTTTTCGTTCGGATTTTGTTTCCATCATTTAAGTTTGTGAACAATGTGAAACTGTTTGCGTTATAAGTCCCATAGCATGAATACTCTCTGTGATGTTGGGAGTTGGGACCTTAACGTGTGTGTTTGAGATTAGTGTATGTCGTTGTGTCATTTGTGTGGTTTTGTTTAAGATTAATGTGTTTCGACAGCTTGTAGTAATGACGCTTCATTGTTATGGTTACCTTCACATTGCAGGCTGCAACCCAGGGGGTACGAGCGTCGTCGTCGTAGGCGTCGATGACGGCGAAGAATTGTTATCGCTTGCCTCCTCCTCCAACAGCAGGCCATCCCCATTATGCAGCACTACTTTCTGCATGTGCATAAAGTCCCCCAATACATCGGTCCGTACACAGGTGTGCGTTGGGTCGATGACATTGTCACGCATCCTTCGCAGACAAGGAGCGTCAACTCATTCAGGATGGAAAAGGGTCCATTCGTGCGGCTATGTGGGATTCTTGAGCATCAATACGGTCTTCGCCCATCCACCCAGATGTCTGTGATGGAGAAGGTTGCAATATTTGTCAACACGATGGCGTGGGGGGCCAGCCATCGGAATGCATGTGAAAGGTTCCAACGATCCTCGTACACAATATCCGACAGCATAGGCCAAGTTCTAGACGCAGTGTGTGGGTCTAGATGCAATGGCTACCGAGGATTCGCATGCGACATCATCCGGCCTCAGGACCCCCACTTCAACAACATACCTGACGCCATCCAGAACGACAACCGGTATTGGCCGTACTTCAAAGGCGCTATAGGGGGCATAGACAGGACCCACATTTAAGCTGCGATTCCCAGGGGCGACCAAATCAGGTTTCGGTGCAGGAAGGGCACATGCACGTACAAAGTCATGGCGGTGTGCGACTTCGACTCGCGCTTCACGTTCATATCAGCCGGGTGGGAGGGTAGCGCACACGATGCTCGTGTGTTTGACCACGCCCTTAAGACAACCACGTTGCGATTCCCACACCCTCCAGCCGGTACATTTGGACCCAACCATACACCACATGCTAACCATGCAATACGACATTGTGTGTTAGCTACTGAACATTTATGTGCATTCATTTTGTGTAGGCCGATACTACCTATGCGACAAAGGGTACCCCTTCCGGCCAGGTTACATGATTCCCTATTCCACGACCAAGTACCATCACCCGACTTTCGCCGCCTCACAACCGTCGAACGAGAAAGAGGCCTTCAACAAGTCGCACTCGTCCCTCAGGGGCGCTATTGAGAGGTCATTTGGGATATTGAAGAACAAGTCGAAGATCCTAACTCAACTCCCGAAGTATCCTATTCGGAAGCAGATTGCGATCATCATAGCTTGCTTTGCGCTCCATAATTATGTAAGGCAATCTTCTGCGGAGGCCGAGATTGTCGACGACGTGTCCCACGGTTCACGGAGTTCACCATGCATGTTTCGACGTCCGACGGGGAGGAGGAGGATGACCCCTACGACGACGAAGAGGAAATAGATCACGAGGACGACGATCCCCTGTATGACTCGGACGAGGATGGAGGCCCTGTCACAGGTATGAAGGGGTTGAGGGATGAAATCGCTCGGCAGATTTGGAACGACATGCGCATGCCATGAGCCGGGCACTCCATTTCAGCTGTTGGAAACTTTTGGTGTAACTACATGTAGCCCAGAGTATGGCTTTCCTTTTGAGCTGCAACCAAGCACTTTTGTACTGATGTGGTGGGTACTAATGTTACTTTGCAATATGGCTTAAGAGATCAGACATGGCTTAGAAGACAATGCAACTGGTGGTTGTGTAATCATGTCGTTTTGCAATATGGCTGGAAACATATCTAAACTCGTGACGTTTAGCAAGACGGCAAGCTCATACAAACGGCAATATGAAGATGATTACACGCAGTCACTTTCATAACATATAAACATAATGATTTTAGCATTACATGATAATTTATCCAACTAATGTTGGAGGATAACATGCCGGCCCTGCTTGCCCATGAAGACGGACACAACAACCTGCACAAAATGTCGCAAGCAAGCATGACGGAGGATTTGTTTGTTCTTACACAACAACCTGCACAAAAACTCGCAGGCAAGCTACAACGGAGAAATAAGTTGTTCTTACATCATCTAACCCCAACTACATGCACAAAATCAGGGGCAAATAACCATAAACATTGTATCTGAGTGGTACAGAAACGGGTAGGAGGCCAAACAGATCTTCCAAAAAGGTCTTGAAGACGGGGAGGACTGGCTACGCCATAAACCACAGGACGACGATTACCACCATCGCCAGAACGAGAAGCCACCCTCGAATCCTCGCAAGACGGGCCAGCTCAACGCCCCGGAGTTGCTCCCCAGCGTGATCGACCCACCTGGCGCATAGCTCAGCAATCCTCTGCACCAGCTAGTTGTTGCTGGCCTCGGAAGCGACTAGGCGGGCGGCAAGGCTGGAGCTCTGGGCCCTCTCGGCCTGGAGTCCCCCCCTGGTGTTGTTTAGCTCACCCCTTGTCGCCTGGAGCTCGATCATCCGGGTAGCGTCCCGGGCTATGAGGGTCATGTTGCGCTCCCTCACAACAACAAGCTCGGACTGGGCGAAGTCGACGAGGGCGTTGTTCTCCTCGGCGTCCTCTCTGCGCTGAGACGAAGTCACGTCGTCCTGCAGATCCCTCTCGTCGCGGTCACGGCCATAGTCGGAGTCAGTGTGTAGCCAGAAGTACCTCCTTGGGTCGCCACTCTAGTAGGAGGCGTCCGAGTCGGTGTCGGTGTTAGAGTATGGATACATCCTGAAAGCCCTTCAAAAATTAGTTGATAGTAATGTAGGTACAACAACTAATGGGAAGGAAAGGCAGATGCAACATATCATAATAATGGCAATAACAGGCAGTTTATGAAAGAATAACATCGCAACTTAAACATGAATGCAGAGGCAGACTGTCTTGTTATCAAGCATCATTGGGTCCTCAGTGAATTAACAAAAACATGCCCAGCTAGTACAGGAAATAACAGGTTGAGGTAAAATGGCCACATAAGGAGAGGCATTATCGGGCCCTCAACTCAAATTACATGAAAATCATAATAGGCATAATGAAAACATCATTGGGCCCTCACTTCATAGCTCTTCAAAATCAGTTGATCAACACGAGGTGAAGAGGCAAGGTAGGCGAACATCACATGTCAATACAATACTGATACAGTGATAGGAAAACACAAAATGAAATCACAGCATCATAGGGCCCTCAGCTCATATGCAAATCAACTAGTTACAAAACCATAAACATTGTCTACAGAAACATGAAATATCAAAAGGCAGAATGTAACCAATATCTAGCATCATTGGGGCGTCAGTGAAATAACAACAACATGCCCAGCAAGTACAGCTCAGCAATAAAAGACAGTTGAAATGGCCAAATATGGAGAGGCTTCAGGTCCTCAACTCAATACAAAACCATGCCCAGCACGGACAGTCACAAAAAGGCATTAGAAACATATCATAATAAGAGCAACTGAAACATACCAGACCAAAAATTGCACGCAGCCAAAGGCAATAGAAGGTAGAGGAAGAGAGGATACAAAGCTTGTAGCCATATTCCAAGTACTTCAAAATGTGACAGGTGAAATAAGTTGTCTTCCAACATCATAGGGCCCTCACTTTCATATACAGACCTGAAATGAACGAGGTCGTGCAACAATAGCAGATAAAACAAGTTGATGAAAACATCATTGGGCCCTCAGGCAGCTGGGAAATGTGTTTAGCATCATTGGGCCCTCAGGCAGCCCCACTGGTGGGTAGCATCATTGGGCCCACAAGCTACAAAGTCAGTGACCTTGCCATCAGTTGATCAACAAGAGAGGTTGGCAGTGAATGCCAGCTTCTCATGTCAATTCAAAACTAAGACAGGGCAACATGAGTTCACCCTAGCTGCATATACTAGTAATTCAAACATCATAGGGCCCTCAGGCAATAGCCCACCACGCAACAGTTGAAATGCAAGCAAAATAGGCATAATGAAAACATCATTGGGCCCTCACTTCATATACCTTTAAATCAGTTGATCAGCAAGAGGGGAAGAGGCAATTAAGGCCAACTTCACATGTCAATACAAAACTGAGACAGGGAAAGGGAAAGGAAATATGAAATTACAGCATCATTGGGCCCTCAAATTATATGCAAATCAACCAGTTTCCCAACCAACAACATTGCAACAGAAACATGAATGAATAATCATATGTAAGAAATATGAAGCATCATTGGGTCCTCAACTCATGACGATGGTAATGAAAACATCACTGGGCCCTCATGGATATTGATGAAAACAATATAAGATGCAAGCCGAATACGCATAAGTAAAGGCACAGGTTAGGCTGCAACCCAGTTGATCAACATAGTTAGAAGAGGCAATGACTGCCAACTTCATGTGTCAATTCAAAATTGAGAGTCAGGGAAACCAAAGGGGAGGTAATAATTGACAACATCATAGGGCCATCAACTCACATCCAATGCAATAAGCAATTGCAAGCATCATTGGGTCCTCAGGTCAGATATAAGAAGCGAAAACATGTATATAGGAAAAGAGGTAAACGACAAGCATCATTGGGCCCTAAAATCAACCAGTTTTTCAAGGGACAATGTCACAAGCAACATGAAATCATCATTGGGCCCTCACTTCCATATACAAGTCCTGAAAACATGTGAACAGGCAAAGGGGTAAGCGACAGACATCATAGGGCCCTCACTGTATGCATATATATGAAACCACAACCTGCATTTCTGTTACAAAGCAGTTCAGTAAAGGCAAAAAATTCTTTGCACATTCATGAACAAAGCCAAAAGGGTAAGCGACAAAGTGACAGTGGGAGATGGTGTGTATTGAGTTGTGCTTTTTTGGTAAAAGACAAAACTACAGGCAAAGTATTCAAAAGAGGAACGAGAAACAAGTACATTTTCCCCATCAATGACCCCAAAAACAGAACACTCCACTTTTAGGACAACACATAAGGACCCCAAAAATCGAAAATCCCCAAATCTCGTATGAACAAACCCTACATCGAAAAATGCATATGAACAACCGAACGGAGGCTTTCGAAAATGGCGGAAGGAAATATGAAATCCCCAAACATCATATCAACAAACCCTAAAAAGTGAGAAGGACATCGGCCATCCCCACAAGTGCGATGATTAAGAAGCCCGAAATAGCAAATGCAGAAACCCTAAAATCAAAATCCCCAAAATATCATATGAACAAACCCTAAAATGTATGAAGAAAATCAAAATCCCCAAAATCACTAGAACAAACCCTAAATCGAAAAGTGCAAGAGAACAAAGAAAACATCTGTGCACAGAGTCGAAGAGAACAATGGTGGAGGGTGTTTTCCGATACCTGATGATGAAGGCGGAGGCGGACCGGTGGTGTGGATCGTCGGCGATGTAGGGTTTCGCTCACTTCGTCGGGTTTTTGGCTCTCCAGAAATCGTGTGAGAGAAGAGTGAAGAGAGTGGAAGTATTTATGAGGGCTTTGAAGACGAAGGGGCATTTTGGGGGGTTTCGGATTTCCCATCCACCAAACCTTGGTGGAGGAGGGGAGAAACCGCATCCCATTCCATCCAGTAAACCCCATCATTCGAACACTGCAAATCCCTTAAACACCAACACCCAAACACGGTGGCGGTATTCCCGAAACAAAAACCCCATCCACCAAACCTTGTAAACACTACACCCAAACACACCCCAAGTCTAGACCCAAACTCATATAAAATCCAAACACAAATCAGGCCCAAACCAAATTAAAACAAATCAAATCCAAAATTTAAACTAGACACAATCTAAACCAAAAAAAGAAAAAAAAAAAGAAAAAACCCATATTTTTTTTGCACTACGTTCAACTTTTTTTTTTTTTTTTGATTAGGAAATAACTCGAGACCGGACAGGCCCGGACCTCGAGAGGCCGACAAAGTCGGCAAACGGCAAACCGCCTAAACATACAACAGCAAAAGAAATACAACATGGAAACAGAATACAGTCACCTAATACAACAAAAGAACTACGCAAAATAAACCCGGAAAACCCCATGCCCTAAGCACACCAACGGACACAGCAGCGAGAAGAAGAAGGAGACCTGGCATGGAGAAGTGGATAGCGAGCGCATGGGACAGCATAACTGACACAATGTCTCGCCGCCGGAAAGACGGAAAGCAGAAATCCATGTAGGGCAAAGACGACTCCTGGGGAAGTGTGGGTCACACGACGTCCCCTCCACCTAGATGAAAGATCTTCGGAGACCACGAACACCACCAACACGATCACTTCGATCAACCAGGGCCGCAGAACTGCTCCTCAACCGAAACTAACCACGAATCCAACAGACAGAACTCCAACCAACCCGAGAAAGTGAAGCACGACCGCAAGAGGACAAAGAGTGCAAGAAAATTTCGGAATTTATTTACACAAGTTATTTTTTTTTTACTGGGGAATTATTTATGATAATTCTTTATTAAAATTCACTACTTTAAAAATATTAAATTTATTCCCCTTTTCTTTTTATGGGTCAGCTTTGGGCCCAAGGTACAACCTTGAGCCCAAAGGATAGGCCATGGGCCTTAGAATCGGGCCCAAGACCAAGGAGACCCTAAACCGAGCTACAGCCAGGCAACAGCCGACCAGATCACCAGAGCACAACGCAGAGGGCAACGCCGGCTCACCGACGACCACCAAACCGGAAAAGGAAAGGTGGAGCACCAGGGAGGGGTGGGATTCACAGCCACGAAGGTGTGTCGATGGTGTGGGGGTGTGACGGTGTGTTGGAGTAGCCGCAATACAAAGAAGAACTCCATCGACGCAATTTGAAGGCCAAAAAAGAAGAGGCCACTTCAATATATATTATTATATACAAATATATAGTATAATAAGCTTGTCAAATGGGCCACCTACGGGCCAATTACGGGCCAAGGAGACCCAAAGGCAAACACTGCACACAGTGCTAGCAGGAGACAAAGGGATCGAAGGCCAAGTGGCAGCCGGCGCCGGAGGCGGCAAGCCCTGCGGAAGAGAAGCCGACGGACCGACCCAGGCCGCCAACGAGAGGACGAACTGAGGGAGGGACGAACAAGAAGGATCGATTGCAAAAACTCAATCGGAGGCGAGACCAAGAGAGATCGGAGCACAAAAACCCCAAACTCAACCAAACTCAGTCCGATTGAGCACTACAAAGCCAATTTCAGAGGTAGAGTCAAAATAGGGCAAATCAAAAGGCCCCAAATCGACCGACCCGGAAGCGAGAGGACGAGAACAGGGCGCAACGGTGATCGAGACCGATGATTGAGATAAGGATTAGGGGATCCACCACCATAAAAGCGGAGAACACCAGACTAGTGCGTCGGTGGTAGCGGTGACCGAAGCCGAGATTACTCACGCCGAGAGGCAAGTTGGTGGCTCCGGGAGGAGATTTAGGGGCTCCCGGAGGAGATTTAAGGCTCTCGAAGGAGAGATTTAGGGCCAAAGGAGAGCGTTGCCATCGAACGCGATGATTGAAGACCAGCAACCAGATAATGTTTGGCGGTGGTGGTGTTCCAACCCCAACTGGGTTTTTTTCCAAGAGAGCGTTTTGGATTTCGTATCGAGCACTTCATGCACTACGTTGTACTTGATTCTTCGTACGAAGCTATATAGCAAGCCTATCATTATATTAGTGGGTGCAGTCCAAATTTTTAAAAAAATCTAAAAATCAAATAGATTAGACGAATTTCTATTTAATTAATTTTTAATTATGATTTATTTTCATTCGAATTAATATATGAATTTGTGCATATTTGTTATTTGGGGGTTATGTAATTGACTCTAAACCCTAATTAGATTAGAGAGGCAGTGAGGCAGTCACCTCACCCAGGGCGAATTAGGTCCTTTTCCCCTTCCTTAACTAACAGCTCAGCAGATCGGAATTGATGGCAATGCGTCCACCCCAAGCAGAAGCACAGCAGCTTTTGTGGCGGAAGAATTCCCAGCCGCACAAACCAAAGAAGCAACCCCACCAACTTGCCACAATGACGAATCCAGCTGCTGTCCAATATTTAATAGTACTATATCAATGGCTGCCCTTCATTTCCATTGACTCCCGACCTCTACTACTTCCCTTAATCCCTTATCCTTGTCTGCAGCAGCTTCCCTTCCCGGAAATCATTCCAATTTGCATCCAGGATGAAGATTCAGTGTGACGTCTGCGAGAAGCGGCCGGCGACGGTGATTTGCTGCGCGGATGAAGCCGCGTTGTGCGCCGTCTGCGACGTCGAGGTTCACGCCGCTAACAAGCTCGCTAGCAAGCACCACAGGCTCCACCTCAGCACCCTCTCCAGCAACCTCCCTTCCTGTGATATCTGCCAAGTAATGCTTTCTAACCTCTTCTCTGATTTGGATTCTTGTCGCCAACCTTCCTGGATTTCTATAGTATTAGTGGATGATCTAAATTGAATTTGAAGAAATAATTCATGCTGGATTTCTATAGTAACGCAATTGAAACTACTAGGACTCGATTTGAAGAAATAATTCAAATCCGAAATGAACTGGATTCAGATTTGTCAAAAGACTGCCTAATTAAATTGAATTTGTTCTTTCTGCAATTTTAGTATATAAAGCTGCTGCTTGAAACAGGTTGAATCGAGTAATCCTTTTGGAGGAACGAGAACAAAGTTTGAATAGCTTAAACAATGGAATGGAACTTATGGAAGGGGTGTGTTGTGTGTGTGCTTTCATGGTTGCACAAACAAGCCATCCGTTGTGTCATGGTAAACTGACTAGATGAGGTTAACCTACCATTACCGCCATTGATGTTATGTTCCCATGAATGGATATAAAATTCACCAACTTTGCACAACCTTCAAATTAATTCCCACTTGCTTGTCTTTGATCTGTATCTTTACCTAGTACTGAAGCTGCTTCATGCTGGAAATTAAGTTTGGAATGTCCCAAGTTAATTATTATGAATATATAAACTACTGTCATGGACGCTTTTGACAGCAATTCACTGATTGCGCTTTCCTTCGTTGCGAGCTTGTTGTCTAATAAAAATATGTTGGATATTTGTCATTTACAGGACAAGGCTGCGTTTATTTTCTGCGTTCAAGACAGAGCTCTCTTCTGTCAGGATTGTGATCAATCTATTCACTTAGCGAATAGCCTTGCTGGGAACCACCAGAGATATCTGGCCACAGGCATTAGAGTGGCATTGGGATCAAACTGCACAAACGAAGCTGATAAGAACTGCACCGATCCATCCAATCAAAATGCATTTCCGATCTCCACAAGACCAAATGCCCATCAGGCTCCCCGCATTGCGTCTCCTGGATGGGCTGTTGATGATCTATTGGATTTCTCTGAGCTTGAATCATCCAATAAGGTCTGACAAGTTTGCATTTTAACCCTGCTTCTACTCTACTTGCTTGGTTCACATCTTGTTTCAACTAGCACTGAAACGGTTCAAATCCAATGTCTTTACTCACAAGTGTTTGGTAATTATGTGGGAAGCCTTGATTTGTACTGATCTTGTTTCCGCCATATTTATCCACAGAAAGGAGCACTTGAGCTAGGCGAGATGGACTGGTGGACTGAGGCGAACCTCTTTGGCGAGCAGTTTCCAGACGAGGCCTTGGTTGCTGCTGAAGTGCCACAGCTTCCCATGCCACAGCCCTACAACACCATTCAATCCAGGCTTGGTAAGACCGGCCAGGCCTACAAGAAGCAGAGAATTATGATCCAGGACGACGAAGAAGAGTTCTTCGTTGTCCCTGATCTTGGGTAAGCTCTCACTGCGTTTCGTCTCTGGGCTCTGGCTGTCATGTATTTGTATCCCTTTGTACATGCATATGTTGTGTATAGCATAGCATGCGTTGTGATGATAGCTATTAGCAGTGTAGCACTACACCTTGACTCATAAAAATTAAACTGCCGTGCTGAGTAATAATAATAGAAGATCAAAATTTGGCAGTTTTGTAAAGCTTCTGGATATTAATCAGTAGAGCTCACGGCACGAGTTTGATGTTGAGGGTAACATCTTTGATCCCCTTTATGAGGACGAGGAAATTCAGCCGGCAAGAGCCACGCACCGGGTACATTGGCTTGCGCCAATTGGGGCGGAGGTAGGGATCGAACCCGGACCCCCTAACTTGCCCTTGCTCCACACTACTAGGCCACCCCGACTGGGGCATGTTTGATCCTCTTTGCTTGTCCAGTTCACACAAATTGGAAGTCATTTTATTTAAACACAAATCTCACAACCCTAAAGAGCATCCGCATTAGTTCGGGTTTTTTGGGTTTCTTAACCTCTTTTATCACATTCTCTCTCCTTAAAAAACCTAACTTATTTTTTTACCCACATCCCTAAAACCCTAGTTTCTTATTCATACACTATAAATAATAATCATGTGGTCTCCCATTCCCTTTTATCCCACCACTCTCTCTCCCCCCTTCTCTCTATATATTTCTTCAATTTGTATTTCTTGGGTTTTTAGAGGAGTTGCTACACAAACAACTCAAAATTGGAGTTTTAATGCTTCTCTAATATTATAATATTTTTTTACTTAAGAAAACCCACTGAAAACTACCAAGGTAGGTGATTAGAATATTGTAGACATGCTTTCCGTCCGAAACACATGATTCTTGGCATGCCCCAAACCAAGATTGCAATATACAATTACATTAGTTCTTGGGCAGGTCCTTTACATGAAAGAATGCCAATGAAATGCAGAACTCTCCCATCATCCATTTTGCCACTATATATCTCAAGCTTTGCACCATGGAGTTCTTGCAAGCCAAAGCATTCCAAAAATGGCCTCCTTTTTGACATTGTACTCCCTTCTCACGACACTCACCCTCGTGGCAAGGATCTCCTTGGTTTCTTCCGCAACCCTTAAATCCGACATTGAGGTTCTCCGATCCCTCAAGTCCGGCATTGATCCAAACACGATACCCGACTCCTCATTCCTTAGCAGTTGGAACTTTAATGTAGACCCTTGCGAAAGCTCAGGCGAGCATTTCCTAGGGATCTTGTGCACGATCCCCGAAGGGAACTAGTCAAGCAGGATCACGACTGTGGATCTCGATGGGATGGACTATGATGGGTTCCTCACCAAGGAGATCGGGAACCTTAGTGCGCTAGTCACCCTGAACCTTAGCAAGAACAAGTTCCGAGGGCCCATACCAGAGAGTGTCCCAAACCTCAAGAAGCTAACAAGACTTGACCTGTCTAGGAATGTGTTCACAGGGAGCATCTTGCCAGGAATGAAGAGCCTCAGGAGGCTCCAAGTCATCGACTTGTCGTACAACAGGCTCACAGGTATGATCCCGACCTGGATTGCCAACTTGCGGTCCTTGACAACCTTGTGCCTAGCCGGGAATGGGTTCTCTGGCAAGATCCCGAACCTGGCTGGCCTATGGCAGCTCGAAAACTTGGAGTTGAGTCGCAACCAGTTCTATGGGACCATACCGCAACTGCCCGTTAACCTAAGGACCTTGTCATTAACCAACAACATACTTTCAGGCCACATTTATTCAATCACAAAGCTCCAAAGGCTCAGGTTCTTGGACTTGAGCGATAACAGGTTCACCGGCACCATCAGAAGTGGGATCCTTGGACTACACGAGGTTACGCATGTCAACGTCTCGTTCAACTGGCTTGCATCAATGGAGGTGAACGACTATTTTGGAAGGCCCACAGAGCTACAAGTCCTAGACGTGCAAGAAAACCAGCTACAAGGGCATCTTCCGGCCAATTTGGTGACGATAGGGAACTTGACATCAATCAATATGGCACGAAATCGGTTCTCAGGTCCCATACCAGAATCGTATGGAGCAAAGCTCGGAGTGTGGAGAAGCTTGTACTTGGATCACAATTTCCTAGTGGGAAGCTTACCACCACAGTTCAACAACAACAACGAGCTAAGGGTGAAAGGCAGCCTCTCCAAGAACTGTTTGAGTTGTCCGGTGAGAATCCCCTTGTGCCATGGAGGACAGCGTAGTGCTACGGAATGCGTCGGACAAGTCGGAAACTGATCGATGCATCGATCATCAGTGTTCATTCAGAGTAACTATGAATATATATCTGAAGTTGCTACAGGAGCAAAACTAGCTAATAATATACCTAGCTCAATAATCAATATAGGAAGATCAAGGCTAAGGGAAGTTAACACGTACTAAATAGAGTGCAATAAAATAGGGTATAATGATCACCAAGGAATCGCTATTTGAAAGTTAGTACAAAGGATATACTTTTCCTCATTCATTACAATGATAGAATTCTACCTTTTCAAAACAAATAAACACAACTACAAGAGAGAATATAATCCTGGTTTTTGAGTCTTTATAACCCGGATATAATCCGGGTTAAAAGTTAGCGATGGATATATAGTCATGACATCAATATAACCCGAAGGCTAAGTCAGGCTCGGGTTATTTTCTCTTAATAAACTAGTTATTCGAATTGTTTAACCATGTGTTCCAGGTTATTTGGGGTTTAATATAACCCGAACATTTATAATATCTAGGTTTTTGCATATATTTATATGACCCGGATTTGTAAATATCCAATTCATTATGTATAACTCGGATATTGAGCTTCGGGTTATATAGTCTATTTTATTATTATTATTATTATTATTATTATTATTATTTTTATTTTTTTTTAACGTGAGGTTCCAAGGTTGTCGACTAATCCCCATGAATTACAGTCCTAGTCTGCAAATGACATAAACTGATAAGCCAGACAACAAACCACTAGATAGACTCTGCTAAGTTAATGTAGGTTTGAATACTCACTAATTATACATAGTCTATTTATTTTTTTATTATAAAGAAAGCATTTTACCTGATTCTTTGACAAGAAACAAGAAACACTATAACAAAACTAGATCTTGCATCAAATCTTCATTTTGAGCTTGTCGATCGTTACGTTGATGTTACTCGATCTCTTTAGAAACCATGTCTTCAACAACTTGAAAGATTCAACCACGAAAAATCAACTGTGTATATAAACTATTTCAATGGATGTAAAAATGCAAATGAAATTTAATAGGGATGAAAATGGTTCGGGTTATGGGTATATATTTACCTATTCCATCACCCGATCTGTTAAGAAATTTCCTTCACATGATCCATCCATGACCCATCATTCGCTAGCCCTTCTCCCCTTGTATCCATATCTGATCCATCCATTTTTCATGAGTTTTTAGGTGGATCTGGTGAAATATATGGGTGAGAAATTTCATGTAAACGTCCACCGTAATTTTCAAAATGGAAATAAAACTAAATTTAAAAAAATTAGTATATTAAATTTAAGGTACTCATCAACTTACACAAACAACAAAAAAACTCAAACTATCCAATCAATATACATACACTGGTAATAAATAAGATGCATAGTTAAGATATGATCAAGTTCCATATAATAAACAATTAACTTAGTGGACCGAGTAGGTGAATCATGTAGTGGATTGGACGCCTCTTCATCCATATCCGGTCCGATCCAATTCATCATCCACTTATTTGTCCATTTATATATTCAGGTTCTTATCTATATATTCGAGGTGTATTAATGGATAGATCGGGTCTCCGTGGGCTGATTTTCATCCCTAAAATGTAATAGTTTGAAAGAGTAAAAAGAACAACCTGCATACAACACAGGTTATCGTTGCCACTCTTCGCTTTATTCCCAATTTGAAGGCAACATCTAGGTGTTAGCTAAACAATAAATGCCTTCCTTTGGCTTTGTACTTTCTACATATTAGTCCTTCCCATTCTATTTGTTGTCCATGAGATCCCAACAATTCATAAACCTTCCTACCCACCATCATCCCTGTCCGAGGATGTGATAGCATATGCATTCATATAGGTGTTATATAACTTATTTAGCATAGTTTATGTGTAAATAATATTCTCTTTATTATTAATTTGTGAATTAGATTGTTGTGGTTGCGGAAGCGGAATCTAAACACATTTGTTATTAATTTCAGGTATGAGAAATTAGGATGAGAGATGCATAAAATGAATTGAAGATGGGATTACATGAGTCGATCAAGAAAGCAAGGGTCATGGGAGCCGGAAGAGGACCCGCGCTCGCTTGCTAGTAGGCACGACCGTCGTGCGGTCACTGCCAATAGAATGAGTTTACTAAACCATATAGCCTCGCCCGCGAACAATAAGTCGCGGCCGCCGTCAACACTGAAAACCTAATATACCAGATTATCACTTTTAGTTATTTTATTTTGCAACCCTTTTGGACGTCTATTAAAGATTTAAAGGAGTTTTTAGGAGAAGTTTTATCAACCTTTCGGCAATTGAGGAAACCTTAGAGGGGAGCTTTGGTGCTATGGCGAACTAAACTCCTATTTCCTTTGATTGATTAGTTTGAAGCTTTCAATTTGATATTCCGTGAGATCTTCTCTACTTATTTACTTTTGAGTAATCCTTATTCTTTGTTATTAGTGCTTACAATTGAGTTTATGTTTTATTGGATTAGCCACGTAATATTACTTGAATTCAATCATATATTGAATTCAATGTATCGCTAGATCTATAGGGACGCTAGTTGAAGAACTTAGATCATATAGTAGAAACTTATGATCGTCTAAGGCTAGTTGACTTAGTTGATTCCATGAGAATAAAGATACAATTGGTTTATTGCTAGTTGCTTTATTTCAATTATTCCTATTGAATTTCCTTGGTGTGCATTGCTATTGTTGAATTGAATTTGAATAGTTTCTAGGTCATTCATCAATAAGGGTGTTTAAAGCCTGGTTAACATATTCACTAATTGCATGGAAGGAATTGAAAGTTATTGTCAAGGTATAATTGATTTTTGCAATAGGTTGCTCAAGAGTAATAGGTTTAGGGAATTTCAAGGATCGAAATCCAAATTGAGAGTGGATACCAATTCATCAAGCGTGTTTCTCAAATATTGTTACCAATCATCATCATTGCATCATTTGCTTATTTTTGTGTTACTCTGTATACTTCCAAAACCCCCCTTTTCACATCATTCTCACCTTAGCATACAAATTGAGCATACGAATTGCACGAGTCTATGTGGGTTCGACTTGTACTTACCAAGATACACTAGCTATGTTAATTCAGGACTATTTGATAGGGTTCAACGACTGTGAAAATCTCCTACCAGGATACAAAACAGACCCTAACTCAAGCTCATTAGCACCCTCTTCTTTGTTGAGAGCATTCCTTAACTCGTCCCATCCTCTAAGCAACCTTATCCACTATCATGAATCGTTAACTTGAGGTGTCACTAGAGCTAGCAAGATCTGACCTGATTTGAGAAACCCGATCGAACCCGAAAATTTAGCGTTGTGCATAATCCGAATCCTAAACCTGAAGTGACCCGAATACAGATAAACCCAACTCAACCCAGATCCGAGCCGACCTACCTCTCAACCCGACCCGACTCCTAAACCGACCTACTCCCAACCCGACCCGAATATCCTTGAACAAATATTTTTTAATTAAAAGAGGTTGACAGAACTCCGTATAATTCTAATGTTACCATATTTATCCTCATCGTTACAATTAATTAGTTTCTTTCTCGTAAAGACTGTATTTTCTACATTAAAAAAAAAACAATAACCGCTTCTGATTACAAATTGATTGTTTAAAATTGTTGCTCGAATAGAAAATCCTACGTACCATCAAATGCTTCAATTCGAACCCCTCTGGATCCGGTAGGAATCTCACAACTATATATATCTATTATACATTTATACTACAAAACAAAAAATTTTTTGCTATAATCCATTACTAAGCTACTGATAGTTAATGCTATTTAATTTCTAAATAGAACAAAAATTCTATTGATCAAAGTTAAGACTTACAATAATTTTATGGCAAATTTGAGGACAGTTTAGACACAAAACAAAAAAAATAAGCCAAAGTCCGTAGCAATAACTCAATAAGCAACTACAACATCGCTTCAAATTTTAACAACTCAACATCACGACGACGAACAAAAACAAGCCACGGATCAACAACTTCTACTTGAAACCTGAATGAGACCGACCCGGAAGGCCGAAACCAAAACGAGACCGACCCAATGTGACTCAAAACCCGAATGGATCCAATCCGATTCACACTGAAACCCAACCAATCTGAATTTCATTTTGACCAAATCCGACCTAACCCGACCCGACCAAGCGCGACGCAGAAATTTTGACCGAGTTGACCCGACTCATCAGTGACCCGACCCGAACCCGACCGGATAACCCGAAGTGCCAGCTCTAGATGTCACTACCCATATACCTTCCCCTTTCGTGATATACTTTTGCACATAGTTGAGCCAAATGCTTGGTCTCTCTAGTGCAATCTCGCGCATCTTGAGTATTGAGTTGATCTCGGTCATGTTTGTGGGTTTTAAAAACCCCCTATCTAGATGGAAAAACGTCGTTGGTCTACATTTTTCAAAGAAACGTGACTTATCTAATGATGGGTTTCTACTCCCATCTTTCTAATGACAAGGTGCCGTGGTAACTTATTTCTCGCTATTAACAGTTTATCCAGCCTCTTGATTTATGAGACACCGATGATATTTCAAAATATTTCGAATTCTTGCCATGTATAATAAAAAAGCAAAAACAGAAATGGCTCGGGTCGCAATGAGGATCCCTTGTAACACCAGGGGTTACACCCGGTGTTACACTTAATTATTATATATATAAATTTATATTAAAAAAATGAAAAAATTATATTTATATTCTATACACTTATATTAACATTTTTATAAAATTTTATTATGAAAAATGATTATTAAAAATTACGCATAATTAAAAGATTGATTATCGAAGAAAATAATTTTTTATTTTTCTAAAACATATATTTTCATAATAAAAGTTTATAGACATGTTAATATAAGTATATAGGGTATAAATATAAATTTATACCCGAAATAATGAGTGTAACACCGGGTGTAAGAGCAACCCTAAGAGAAGCTCTAAAATAGAGAAAATTGATAAATTTTGAGAAAAAGAAGGATTTAATGGTCCAACAGCTCCTCTATATGGTTTTGTAAAATAGAGAAATGAGGAGGGAGGGTAAAAATTTCTCTATATTTAGAGGAAGAGAAAAACCTCTAAAATTAAATGTTTTCACCAAGCCCCATGCCAACCATTTAAATCTTATTTGATTTAAATGAGATTCAAAATATAAAGCTTAGTTGGACTTATTAATATTATATAATATATGAAACTAAAATGGGATTCAAAATATAAATCTTTGTTGGATTCATAATTTCCTTATATAATTTAATATATATTATAAATATTATATAGTATGAAATTATAAAAATAAATAAATAAAAGTTTGATACTTTATATAGTTTTTATCATCCTTAAAAACCATACATGATTAGTAATAGTAAATTAAAAATAATAAAATGAAGATATTGATATTTTCAACATAATAAATTATAATAATAAATAAATCTAATTTAATCATTTTATGGGATAAATCTCGTACAAGGTATGAAAACTATACTAGTTACCTAAAGTTTAAAAAAATTCATTTATTATATTATGAAATTCTGCATTTATTATAATATATAATAAATGTAAAAATCTGTATAATAGAGAAACTGTTGGAGTTGGAGGATAATTTTTTTAAAGATTTTGGTGTTTTGATCTCTATTTTAGAAAACTTTTACAAAAGCTGTTGGGCTTGCTCTAACAAGGAAAGTGTTATACAGTAGGAGATTTCAACTGGGTCGGTGGGGGTAAAAGAACAACTCAGGGATCCGTGGCGAATCACTGGTGGCAGATCCTGAGCCGTTGGATCATCCGCACCCCCACTCCAGTACCTTTAGTCCTTTACCACCCAATTCACACCTCTTCATTTCAAACTCTCATTCATTCACTCTTTTCTTTCTCACCCCTCATAAAGAAAAAGGAAAAAAGGAAAACCCTCACAAAGAAAATCCCCTCTCTCTCTCTCTCTCTCTCCACAAGGGTGTCGCGCTCCTCCGGCATGAATCCGCCTCCGATGGATCAGCCTCCGATCCAGACGATTGCCACCGATGCTTACATGGCAGCCATGGCCTCCATCCCCTCCCCTTCCATCGCCAACGCAACTCCCAGCTACGGCTCTGCTCCCGTCCACCCCCCTTACTCCGAGGTTTTGTTTTCACTCTCCCAAGTGTTATTGATTTTTAGGTTTTCTGTTTCGCAATTGTTCGATTCAGTGTCTGAATTTTGGTTTTAGCAGATGATAATGGCGGCGATTACAGCATTGAACGAGAAAGACGGGTCTAGCAAGAAGGCGATTGCCAAGTTCATTGAAGGAACATACCCTAACCTCCCACCCTCGCACCCTGCCCTCTTGACTCACCACCTGAAGCGCCTGAAGAACTCCTCCCAGCTTGCTATGGTGAAGAAATCATACATCCTCCCTCCTCCTCCCGGTACTAGATCTGACCTCCCTCCTCCCCCGGCCGCCGACTTCGCCGACCCCACTTCTCCCAAGAGGCGCCCCGGTCGCCCTCCCAAGCAGCCGAAATCTGCTTCCTTTGAACCCATCCCTACTGCTCCCACTGAGATCTCCTTCCCCCCTCCCTCTGGTTTGGATGACGCCGGTTCGGTTTCCGTCAAGAGACGCGGACGTCCGCCCAAGCCAAAGCCCGCCCCCGCTGCCTTCGACTACAACCAGGAACAGCCTCTGTTTCAGCAGCAGCAGCAACCGCAACAGATTGTTTATGCAGCCGAGCCCTTGGGGAGCCACAACCCGGCCTTGTTCGACTCTGGACTTGTTAATGGCACAGCTTCGCCCTTGCTGAAGAGGCGCGGTCGTCCTCCCAAGCACTTGTCTCCTTCAGTTGGAGATCAGACCCCTGAAGGGGCTACTGACCCTGCTTTAGTTAGGAAGAAGGCTGGACGTCCTCCAAAGTCTGCTGGTAGCGGTAGGCCAAGAGGAAGGCCCAGGAAGAATGATCCCTATGCTGCTCCTGCGAGCCAGACGCCTGCAACCGGTGGTAGCCGGCGGGGACGGCCACGCAAGAGACCTCTGGCTGTTGATGCTCCCATGGTCGCTGCTGTGGGGATGAAGCGCCGCGGCAGGCCCAGCAAGCTTAGCCTGCTGAGGGTAGGGCGCTCTGGGAGGCCAGTAGGCCGTCCAAGGAAGGTACTTAGATCTCCAATCCCATGCTTGCTTAAATCTTTTTTAATCCTTTTGTTTTAACTTTATTTGTTTTCTGCATCCCAGTTATTTCCTACTGACCTTGCAATAGTTGGTATTTAGCATGTTCGGGTAAATGTGCATGTTTGTTTGCAGTGTCTAAAACTTTGAATGAATGAATTATCAAGTTTCAGGATTTAACATGCAATGCATTAAAAGGAAGTTGGTATTGTCTTGCAAATGTAAAGAAACCTGGCATGTGAATGCTCAAGGAAAATAGGTGGTTAAATGTAATCAATATTCATCCCTTGGTGCACGAAATTTAAATCAATGATTTAAACCGACGCAATATTGGCAATTAATGTGAAGGGAGTCGTCACTTCTTTTCCGTTCTTGTTTGACTGATTGTGTGAAGGGAAGAAATCAAGAAATATATTTCTAAACAACCAAACTACCAAATTGGTAGCCTTGGGCATATGGGTATTTGAAGAAACTCTTGTGCCATATTGGTATTTTAAAAATCAATGGTGGACTTTTTTCTTTTGTCGGCAGTTAAGTTGATAATTTATTGTAAAAAATACTCATTATTATATCAAATATATATAAGATAAAAGTAAAGTCATAAGTTTTAAAACTAATCCTCACATATTAGTATTTTTATTAGATTGAATTTAGGTTCTTACGTATTAGTATTTTAAAAAATCAATCTTTTTTCATAAATCAAATTTAACAAAGTAATTACCATCATTACCATTACCATGTATATTTAAAAACATTATTCCAAACAATAAAAATATATGATTTAATGATCTAAGGCTGCCAGTTTGAAATACCAATTTGGTAGTTTGGCCATTTCTAAACTGAAATTTAAAAAATAGAGCTTGTAAGAGTATTAAAACCTGTAAAAATTGAATTCTCGGGTCTGATTTGTATAAGAATAATAGAACCTCTAAGAGTTGAATTTTCAGGTCTGCATTATTGTTTGTTAACATCATCTGCCACTGTTGCAATTTGATGGGGAATAAAACAGGAACTGAAGCAGTTAAATTTAACTAAATGGCTTTATGACCGGATTATTGACCCATGAGTGTGTTACCTCAAATACTAATTGTGTCCTGGAGTGTTTGGGGAAGAAATTTGGGTGGTGTTTTACATTGTGCGAGTGTGTTAGTATTAATAACGTCAGACCAGCCCTCTTGTTGCATCTTAGTATGTCTAGACTCTAGTTGCATAAATGATCCATCTTATTAATTATAAACTCTAGGAAATAGAAGTCCATATCTAACATAATAAATATTTCCTGTAATTAATTGGATGGGTCTTTGTGTGATTACTTGGTTTTTGCTTAAATGTGCAGTTGCCTGATGGGGAGTATATAAAACTTTATGACTGAAATTATGGACCCTTAAATGTTTTATCATCCCTTCAACAAATACTAACTGTGTCCTAGAGAGTTTTGGGAAGAATTTTTTATGGTTTTTACATTGTGCGAGTATGTTAGTATTAAAAATGTCAGACATAGTAGCCCTCCTATTGCCTCTTTGTATGGCTAGACTCTAGTTGCATAACTGACCTTGCATGATTTTGGAATCCAAACCCCATTTATATAATAGGAATATTCATTCAACTTAACGTGCTTTTTCTATCAAATTAATTACAAAATCTAAGAAATAGTAGTCCATATCTAAGGCTGAGGAAAGAAAGAAGATCATGTGGTTGTGTGGACTGTGGAGGTTAAAGAGGTTAGGGATGGTCATGGAGAGGTATTTTTGTTCTTTAAAAACAGCACATGTTTTTTTATAGCAGTAGAGCATGGAAGTGGTCAAGGGTGTCAATATGTTTGGGGTATAGATGTATGGTCATTGAATTTATAATTGATGGGTGGTAAGCTAGAGGTTGGGAACGGGTGGTTATAATTTATGTAATTTCACTTTTTATGAGTGGTTTTCTGAAAATTTTCCAATTTTAATGATGCTTTTGGCTACTGGATGGGGCCTCCAAAATTGTTTGGACGGCCTAGGAGTGTGTTTAAGCATGATTATCAGTATCACCACATCAGTTACCTTATTATCAGGCGATTATGTCAACATATAAGACATAAATTTGCGTATGAAAGGAGATTATAAATTCTTTGGCTGTTTTAAAGGCAATACATTCATTGGAACTCTACTAAATGTGCTTGTACAAACATATTTATAGAATGCTTCAACTGTGCGTGCACATCCATCTGGAGGATCTGAAGCTGCAGCTAATGTAGAGCTTACAAGGAAGCTAGAATACATGGTAACTATGTCCATTTGTGTCTGCACATGCTTTTCAATTTTGGGTTTAAAAGTTCAGCATAAACATTGCCCTTTTATTGCTGACAGCAACTGAAAGTCAAGAGAGCTGTGGGCTTGCTAAAGCCTCACCTAATTAATGCGAACATCATCGATATACTGACGGCTATCCAAGACCTTGAAGAACTTGCAGCAATGGACATATCCGCAACCACAACAGAGAATGCAACAGATCCAATGGTTGAAGTCGAGCCAGTAGCTCCAACAATAGCCCATGCAACAGTTCCAGCAACTGAGATGGCAGCTCCCCTACCGGATTTGTCAGCACCTGCATATCCTGATCCCAGTGTTATGGGTCAACTACCCATGACCTTCAATTAAGGTTGGTACAGTTTTAGGGGTGTTTACTGGTCAGAAAGCAATTCAATCTAGTTATTGTGCTAGACAAGGCAGAGAAAGATCCGTAGACGGCATTAGAGGCTGCTTGTAATGTAATCAGGAGGGTGCAGAGAAAAAAAATGCTATGTGTTCTGTTCTTTTTTTAACTCGTAGGGTTAATCAAAATCATGTTTGCATTTGGGTAATTCCTGGGATTTCCATCTTAGGCGGGTTGGATTTTAGGGTATTTAGTTTTAATTTGGCTGTCTATTTGGTACTGTAGTCATTTTCAGATTAATGCTTTGCTGTTGTACTATATAAGCGTCATTCCTGTCTGCAAATGCTGGCTTTGGTTGTTGACATTTCATTGAAGCGTATTATGGGAGCTGCGGCCTGCGGAGGGCCTCGGCCGGGCCCTAGGGTTGCCTTGCCATTCTTAATCCTTGATGGTATTGGTGACAGTTTATGTTTATGCACTAGGGGTGTTATGTGAACACGATTAGCTCGAATTCGACTCGTATTTGCTCGATAAAAACTCGGTTCGAACTCGTTAATTTTTTAAACGAGTTGAGTATAAGCACATTTCAAGCTCGGTCTAAAGTTGGATTCGTTCGAATTAAGATCGAATAGTTCGAATTTTATGGAATTTCTAAAATTTTCTTTAAGTTATGGTATAGTGAGCAAGTAGAATTGCTTAAAGTCAGAAAAAAGCTCGTCTCGAGTTCGTTCATTTTCTAAACAAAGCACCTATAACCAAATACACATAAGTGGGAGATGTGCGACTTTCTTCCCTTCATCAAGTTTTACGCCATTTTGTCCAGAGTAGAGGACATATTATGACCCTGTTGAGGGTATAATAGGCGGTGTTGATGGCTTTAGCCCCATAGTTGTTGTCATATTTTCCAAGGTCTTGTTCTTTCTCTCCACCACCCAATTCCGCCGAGGGGTCCTTACTCCTTAGGGTAGAGAAGTTTTGAGTGATTTCATTCTCACCATAAAATAACTCAAACTTTTGCATTCTGAAACTAGATGTCGTGGTTACACCTGATAGCCTTCAGGGTTAAGTTTAAGTCTTTTTCTAATTACTTGGCAAGAACTTCAAATTCTTCAAAGACCTTGTCTTTTGAGGGAATAAAGATGGTCCAAGTGTACCTTGAGAAATCAGCAACAATAACAAGTACATACTCATATATGGATTGAACAAGGCAAACATGAATTGGCTGGCATAAGAGATAATTAATCAAACCCGGTAAATAACTCATAACACAAATGACATTCAGGTCTAAAATTAGATTCCAACAATCGATCCCCCCTTGTTACAAACAGAATCATCATACAACAAAATATGTAAACTAATGGGAATTAAGGAACCAAGTGTTTTAGTTTGACCGCAATCTCCCGATTGCATATGCCCTAACATAACATCGACTCCTATTTGATCGTTATAAATCCCTCTTTTTTTACTCGTCGTCGAGCTAGCTAGCTAGTCCAACTGTTTTGGCCATGATATCCCTTGCAACCATATCACTCTTGAATCTTGATCCGGCCTTTACCTTGGAGGGCTGGTTGACCCAACCAACCCATTTAACTTAGTCTTCAGGTGGGTCTGTATTTCCTATTTTTCGTCGAATGCTGCATTATACAAAAAATGAATTTCATTAGTTAGAGATTTTCACTAGCTAATCGAAAAAGGGATGGAGATTGGAGTTGATAGCATACAATTGTTGGGTGGTCCTAGTTGATGATCAGAACCAAGGATAGAAGAACTAAATGTGCCTAAATCCATCAACTCCGTCGACGAATACGGAAACATCCTTTCCGTCTCCGATCCGACAAATGAGATGTCCAATTCAGTGCCGGACAACTCCATGTACGACAGTCCATTCTCTCCTCCATTTCCTTCTCTTGTAAATGGTGACCTATTGCCCAATTTTTCAATTGTTATCCATACATATGTGCCAAACTTTTCATTATGATTACCGCCTTGATTGATTAATTTTTAAATTAAATATAAAAATTAATCGTTATGAAAGAATTTTATATTAAATACTTTTTTTTTGTTACAAATTAAACCCTTGTACTTGATGATGATTGATAAGAATATGCAATAACCATTGAAAGAGGATTTGGTCATGACTAGAGAACTCCAATATGTAGCTATGAAGTCAACTGCTTTCAATTGATTTTACACTGGGTAAAAGAGGATGTGAAGAGACAAAGATACCACATTGATAATATAAACAAAGAAATCTTATTATATAAGTTAGTTGTTCTTCTATTGTCAATTGGTTTTAGGATAGAACCCCATTTAACTTATATGTACTAGGATATTAATGCACGTGCGCACACTACCCGATCCATGGGCATATCAGATCTAGTTAAGGCATATGTCTATGCTGCATTGCTGCGTAACGAATGTGGCTGGGCTGGGCCAAGAATGTTTGGGTTAAGGCCCAAACTAAACCAGTAGATCAAGCCCTATAAAATGGATATTGAAACACCAAACTATTCATGAGAAATATCAATTGTCTTCTTCATCTCCAATCCAATTTCTATTCTCTCCCTCTAATTCTGTTCTCCATTACAGAGCTCTCGAGCTCAATCACCTCGGTGCGTTACACGCTGCTTCAAATCCAGCTCGGCCCAAGAATTCACTCAAATACCGAACAAAATTTCATGGGAAACCTTGTAATCCTATTGCACATATGCAATGATAATTATTGAAGAATGTAAAACTCGTATATCCATCTGGTGCAAGTGAAATTCACCGAGGGGGAGGTGGGTGCTAGATAGTTCGGGGTTTTTCTGGATCAATATAATATGCTTCGTTATTATAAGTTATTATTATTTTATCTTATTTTTATTACTATATAACAAAAAGATAAAAATAAAAATAAAAACCTGAAAAAGTCCTCATGTGGAGTATTGTAGGATGAAACACTAGATGCACGTCCTGCAATTTATAAATGATTTAAAAATGCCATTAATAGGATTACCCATACTTGAAAACATAATTTATAAATGATTTAAAAATGCCATTAAGAAACAATTAAATAATAAAGTAAATTGAAAATAAATAAAAAAGGATGAGGCCTGACTCCTGAGAGGGTATGTATACCTTGTGAATATGAACTGCTACAGGCTGACCGGTAGGAGGAAGCATGGGTGAGAGTAGGGCTGTCCGGTTGTTGGTTGTCAACGCCGGTGGGCGGACTGCCGGTGGCGGATTTCATCGATACGACTTTCCCTTTAGAGATTATACAAACTGTGGTGAAATCAGGAGCACTCTTCATCACTCCTGTTGGAATGTCGCTACTACCCATTGCCATCAACCTTCTTCAATTTCCATGTATTCCAACCACATTCATTAATATATTTTCCTTAATTATTATTTATAATTAATACGGAGTTTAAACAAACAAAACAAAAAAGAGGAAATTAGTGAGTGATAAATATCATCTATTATCTATATATCTATAACTATGACTATCTATATTAATTTTTAATTAAATTTTTTAAGAAAAATCATCCAATTTTTTTTAAAATATTTTTTCATTCAAATATTCAATTATATTTAAATAAAATTATATTTAGACATTATTATTAATTAAGGATAATTTATATTTTAGGAATTTTTAAAATGATAATGATGGGATGAAGTCAAAATATAATAGTAATACTTAGGAGATAAAATTATTTTAAATCATAACAATTAATGATAGTCATGAGACATTAAAAATATATATATTATTAACAAATTATGGCTCTCCCTTATTTATTTCAATAATAGTTATTAAATTTTAATAACTATTATTGAAATAAATAAGGGAGACCCATAATTTGTTATAAGATCATATTATATTTCCTTAATTGGAAAATTATATACACATCGATATATTCATACCTATTTTGCCCATATAAATTGTATTCTCGTCTTTTTTGTAAAATATCTTTTTTTTATCCATAAAAGTTTGAATTTAAAAATATTTTTTAATTTTAATGACCTTTTATATCTCTTTTCAAAATTATAAATTGTCATATTTCATCAATTTCATTCAATTATATATTTTTTTGTTAAAATATCCAAATTACAACTTTAAGTTAAGGTTTTCTTAAATCAATCCTCCTTTATATTTTTAATTAAACTGTTAAAAATTACATCTACAAGATTTTCTCAAATCAATCATGCCTTATATTTTTAACTAATTAAACTTCTCACGACTCACCCTATAACTTTAAGGTTTTCTCAAATCAATTCGACTTTATATTTTTAATTCAACAACAACAATGATAATTTTTTTTTTCATGGTGTGATGATTGGGGTTTTAGAACTTTATAGTTTTTTTTCCTTCACTTTAATTGATAAAAGTTTAAAAAGATCGTCCTTCTTTACATTTTTTTTAACAAAACTATTCTCATTATCTTCTTGAAATTTTCAAAAGATAGTTCTTAATTTTCTATAGTGATACAATTATTATTGTTATTATTATATAAATTTATAAAGAAAATAATCCAATTACAATTAGAGGAAATTGGGCCAATTTCCTAACCTAATTAAGTAAATGTCCACCGAGCAATTTAAATCATGCAAATGACCATCAGACAGTCATAGACTATTCTGCCTTGTTCTTCTCGTTCTTCTCCCTCCTCAATCTCCCTCTTCCTTTGTTATTCTCTCTCCCTTGTCTTCCCCTCTATCCTTTTTCCTTCTGTTCTTCTCCTCCTCTCCGACAACGTTTACAGAGATGAGAACCGCTTCCGACCTTTGTTTTCGGGCTTCAACGACGATCGATATTGATGACGACGTCTGAGGGAGAAATATGTGGGAGAGGGTGAACCGAGGGCGAGAGAGATGGAGGTTGTCAGCCTCTTTGTGATTGCATGTGACCTCCAACCACCGCCAGGCGAAGTTATTTGATAATTTTTTTGGGTTTCTACAGGCTGATTTTGGGGGGTTTTTAGGGTTTTGGTGCACTGATTTTGTGGTTTTTTTAGGGTTGAGTTTCTATTTGGTTTGTTTAAACATAGGATTAGCTTTGTCAACTGTCTGTCATGCTGATTTTGCGGGGGTTTTTAGGGGTTTGGTGTGCCGATTTTGTGGTTTTTTAGAGTTGAGTTTTTGTTTGGTTTGTTTAAACATAGGATTAGCTTTGTTAGCTTACTGTCATACTTTGTCAACTGTCTGCTTTGGGGTTTGTTGTGCTGAATTAGATCGATGTCATCAAGTTATTGTTTTTCATTTTTGTTAGATTATTTGGAGGAGGTAAGGGTGCTGATTTTTTGTGTCTTGTTTGCAATACGTTGTTGGTTGAAGTTAAGAGTGCTGATTTGAATCGCATTTGGAGAAGGTAAATGTGCTGATTTTTGGTGTCTTGCTTGCAATATGTTGTTGGTTGGAGTTAAGGGTGCTGATTTGGCTTGCATTTTGAGGAGGTTGGGGTGCTAATTTTTGGTATTAGTTAAATCACAAGATTGAACTAGAAGACATGCTTGATGAGATTGTATGAGCCATTAATGGGAATTTGATGTACTTAAATACATTTTTTTTTATAAAAAAAATCAACTGTTGTTGCTTCCAAGTTCTAATGTGCTGAAGTTCCAAATCTTGAATGCCTCTTGTCAGCATATAAATCAGTTGTGTTATCAGCATAAAAATTACGAATGTCAGCTTACTGTCATAGTTAGAAGTGGGCAGCAGTTAGAGGTTGACCGGTGGACATTTAACTAATAAATCTTGGATGATATGGAAATTTAATTAATTAGGACTTATTATATGGACATTTACTTTTTTTATCCCTTACAATTATTTACATGTGCAAATAAATATTTACACGTATATAAAATTAAATTAATGTGTACTATCCATATACTATTAGATCACGTTCATATGCTCATAGTATAACTTTAAGGTTTTTTCAACTCAACCCGACTTTATGTTTTCAAATAATAACTTTAAGGTGCGTATAGTATAACTTTAAGGTTTTTTCAAATGAAGAAAATGGCTAGCTGCTACTACAAAAATGTGGACAAGCACCTCAAAGTGGACTTTGCTCTTACTGGAAGGGAATAAGCTCTTATTGCGAATCCGAAGCTCCCTATGGCCCAACAGTGGTTGAAGGCTACTCTCATTCCCGATCTTGGTCAGGTTATGAATCCCATTACCTTTTGCTCAGTTATTAAATAGCGTATGAGAATTGAGTTGTTTAGTGCGGGTTCCAAATGCCCTGCTTGTGAGAAAGACATTTTGGATGTGTGGGGAGATTACGCATTTGCTTGTACAGCTGATATTGGTGTTAAGCATCGTCATAATGTGGTGTGTAATGCTTTGTACGATGAGTGCTTGAAGGCCGAAATTTCTGTTCGTAAAGAGGTGTCTACTGGTATAGTTGATGACAAGGAAGGGGAGCTCTGACCAGCCGATATTATGTTCTACAACTAGTTCCAGGGGAAAGACACTTGTGTAGATATTACGGGAACTTCTATCTTCCGTTCAGCTGGCCATTCAAGTTTCATTCCCGGTAAGCGGCTAGAGTGACTGCTAGATGCATGCTGATATATAACAAAAGGAAGAAGTACGAGGATGTTTACGGGGCCAATGGTTATCACTTTATGCCATTTTCCTTTTCCACTATTGGTGACTTAGAGGATGGTGCTATGAGACTTCTCAAGCGGGTGTCTGGGGTCGCTAAGGGTTTACTCGGATATAGTAGGGATTATTGTCACACTTTGACTATGATTGCGTTTAATATTCAAAAGGGATGCAGAGCTCAACTTGTTACTCGGCTCTGATCCAATTTCATGTAGAAATTTTTATAATATATAAATAATAATAATAAATAAATAATATATTTTTCATGATGTAATGACTATGATTTTAGAACTTTATAGTTTTTTTATTGATAAAATTATAAAATAACTACCCTTCTTTACACTTTTTTTAAAAAAAAAAAACTATTCTCATTATCTTCTTGAAAAGTCTAAAAGACTACCTTGTATTTTCTTATAGTGATACGATTATTATTGTTATTCTTATATAAATTTATAAAGAAAATAATCCAATTACAACGTATAAATATTTGAAAAGACATTAAAAAAACTCCTCTTGAAAAACAAAACCCTCGAGCACTAACTAATACTTCTTCCGTTAATTAAAACTTAACGTTTTACTTTTAATGCATGTTTTTTTAGGTGTTAAAAACTATATAAAATATTAACTATTTCAATATTTTTTTTAAAATAATTTCATAGTTATTAGTATCAAATATGAATTTTTAAAAACAAATATGAAAAAGGTTCATATTTATATAGTTTTTATCATTGTAAAAAAACGTACATGAATATTAAACGATATGTTTTAATTAACAAGCAGTAGTATAGAATAACAAAAAGAAGAAGAATAATATAATGGATAATAAACGTACCTCATTAAAAACACATATATAAAAGAAGAAGAATAATATAATGGATAATAAACGTACCTCATTAAAAACACATATATTATATATACTATTATCTAGATAGGTTAATTAGGAGAATAAGAATATATAAAAGCTAATTAAGATATACACATAATACGTACCTCATTAAACTACTCTTTGTAGATGCACTAAGAACCAATGTCTCAAACAAATTCGTCTTCACACACTCGACTATCGCCCTTTTTATGTCAGTGTCTTCAAGTAAAATTTCTTCGCATTTTATCTAATTTAAAACACATAAAGAAGAAGAATAATTATATAATGGATAATAGGGAAAATTGCTTACTTAGTGTCGAATTTTTAATTATCTTTAATTTGTTTTGTTCCTTTTTATCTTTTCCAGTTCAAGTGGGCTAAGTCCACTCTACATCTGGATCGGGTTACTGTAGGCCCATTAAGGGGTTAACCCTCCCACTCACAAGTGTCTCCATGTTTCCACGGGGATTCGAACTTCGAACCTCGAGGCATGGGATGTAGCCCCATAACCACTACACCAACTTGTGATTGGTCATTTGTTTTGTTCCTTATATTATCTTTAATCAATACTCCCTCCGTTAAGAAAAACATGTCGTTTTAGGAGTAAAATCTTGTTAAGAAAAACTTGTCGTTTTAGGTATTTTGGTGTTTACTTTCCAAAATTATCCTTGTCATGATTAAATGTTTGTTAGTTGTAGTTTTCAATAAAGTGGAAAAGTAAAGTGATAATTAGGGGTATAAGTGTATTTTTGTTTGCTTTTATTTGCTTTCTTAAATAATGTGCAAATGTCTAAAACGACATGTTTTGATTAACGGATGGAGTATCTATGTATATGTACAGAGAGATATTGAATACACGTGCTATCGTTTGATGCTGATGCGTTTTACTTATGTGTTAACTTTCTTAATCAAGATCTTGGTTGATTATTACAAAAAAAAAATAAAACATATTCATTTATAAGATTTGAAAAAGATTTTTTAAAGTAATCAACATATGGAAGTATGGAACAATGTTTTAATTATCTCATGAACTTTATCTATGTTTGTTACTTTAATTTGAAAGATTCATAAACGTGTGTTCTGACTGGGCATGTCCATGGACAGACGGGTCATGGATCCGGTGGGTTCGGGTCAGACGGATCGCGGGTCGTGACGGGTCACGGATTCAGATTAGAGTCAAAGGTTATTTTTTTTTTGAAAAAGGTTGTTTTTGGAAAAAAAAAAATCAAAAATCGATTGTTTTTAAACAAAAAATCCTACCCGTCGACCAGCTGGTCGACCCGTGACCCGCCGACCCGCCTCTCCACGGGTTTAGGTTCGGGCCATGACTTCTCGACCCGTGACCCGCCGGGTCCAACTCGTGAACATGCCTAGTTCTGAAAAAAAAAAAAAGCATCCACTGAATTTATTTATTTTTAACTAGATTTGATGAGAAAAAATATTGTTTACCTATAGTGGCGGAACTAGGATTTTACCTATACGGTACTAAAAAATTTCGTGAAATATTTTTTTTATACTTCTTACGAAGATTTTTAAAAAAAATATATTGAAAAACACTTAAATTGTTATTTATTTATGATATTTTTATTTATATAGTTGAGAGAAACAAAAATATAGGAAAAATGAAAAAGAATTACTTTTAAAACAATATTGAAAGAAAACTTTAAATATATAATTTAAATATAACATTTTTAATTGAAGTAATTGTGAGGAATAATGATATAATAAAATAAATAAAAAGTGAAGGGTTGAGATTTGAATCCAAGACCTTATGAAAATATGAGTTGGTAATAGTATATTGGTAATAAATTGTGTGGTGTTGACGATTTTAAGAGGGTATGATATCATGGTGACATTTTGTTGTGAAATACTATCATAATGACAGTTTTCGGGTAGAGTTGACGATCAAATTTAAAAAATATGGGTTGATGACTTAATAATATTTAGTATAGTGATGAAAGTTTTTGCGATTATAGGGTCGTTGTAATAAATATTTGTTCAAATAACATTTTGGTGACAATTTCTGGTAATTAGGAGACACTAGTCAAACTCTTAAAATTTTATTTGGAGACAATATTTTGTTGATATATAACGTGGTTTTAACATTTCATGACAATGTCATGGTGGTAAATTTTGATGGAATAGTGTTATGATAATAGTTTTTGTGAGCGCTAATGATTCAAGATTTTAAAATATGAGTTCATTACAATACCTTGGTGATGTATAATGTTGGGTGATAATTTCTTAAGGTTACAATATTGTGACGACAATATATTGTCATCAAACACATTTTTGACAACTGTCACACCAAAAAGTTATCTATTAGAAGAAGAAAAATTGTCGCCATAAAAAAGTGTCATCGACAACTATTATCGAAAAAAATCAATGTCACTGGAAAAATTGTCACCAACAACTGTTTTCAGCTAGAAAAAGATCAATTGTCACTAGAAAAAATTATCTCCAATTTTCATCGGGAAAAATAAGATGTCACCAAAAATATCAATTGCCATCAAAAATATTATCACAAACAACTGTCACTAGACAAATATATGAAACTGTCACCGAAAAAAAACTGTCACAAAATGAGGACTTTGACTGAAATGGTCAATATTGACAAATCAATTACTACGAAAGAGGAATAATGTTTAGAACAAGGTAAAGATACTTTTTAGAGCATGACAAAAAATACTCTTATAATTTAAACAAATTACTACCCTATCCACCCCCACTCTACTTCTTTCTTATCCTCTATTCTCACGCTCACCCTCCTACTCTCACGTAAAGACAAAAACCCTCCAAGAAAAAATCCTCTAAAATCCACTCATTTTTGTTAAAGTAAGGTAATTTAGATCGATTATGTAATGAAAATAAGGCATTAAAATTTTGCATAGTTTCAACATTTTCGTGGGTTTTGAGTAGTTTGAGTTGAGAATATGATTAATTATTTCAAAAGTTGTTAAAAGTGGTGTAATCTTTGTATTTGTGCTCATAAATGTAGTATAAGCGTCTTTTAAACAGATTTATGAAAAAATGGTCAAATTTTGCATTTTGGTTGGGATTTTGGGCGAACTGATTTTAGTGACAGATGTAGGGGATGAACTTGTGGTTGTTGTAACCAAGGAGTTGGTCGCACCGACCATGGTCGATGCGACCAGATATTGTATTGGTCGCAGTGATCATATGCCCTTAAACTTACATTTTGTTTGTATTGGTCGCAATGATCAACATTGTTACCGGTCGATTGCCATCGGTGATAGTGTTGGTCGTTGCAACCAATGACAATATTGATCATTGCGACCATGCCCTTGCTAAACAACAAAAATATCTTGCACTAAACATAATCCATACAATTTATGAATTCATTAATTTGTGTTATTGATAAAGGTGAAAATAATGTTTGGATCAAATAATATCTTCTTGCTTATATTATTTTCTATAAAAGAATTTTTTTATCCTAACATTAATATTTATTAAAAATGCAACTGAATTGTAATATACTATCTACAATATTACTTATTTAACCTAATCTATATAGTACTAAATCAAATTATATCTTTTAAGATATCATTTTTGTTTGACAAAGTTTTGTTCACGCTTTTATTCGTAAATCTACTTTCTTTTTTCCCATTTTGATATAGGTAAGGATTCGAAATAGTAGACGATGTTTGCTTATCACAACTTTACAAGGCAAGAAAAAATCGACAGATTGATAAACCATAAAAAAAACAAAAAGAAAAAAACAATCGTACAAATAGAAAGGTTAAAAGATCCGAACACAGCTAAATGTAAATCATTATATATTTGTAATTATTTTTTTAATAAAATATTTATATTAATGCACGTACAAAATTTGAAACCAATTAAATTATCAATATCAATTAAATTGCATGATGTGTTTCAAAAATAATAATTTTTGCAAAATGAGCCACAGTTTTAAATGAAATAACTAGATTGTTTCGAAAATAATTATCTTCATTTAAATTTTACTCATAATTTTTTTCTATGAGGCTGAAAATTAATATAAATACTTTGATGATAAGATTTTATTATTCAATAGATAATTAATTAATAATGAAATCTTATCATTAGATATAATGAAGTAAAATAATCAATCTTAATAATTAAAGATAAAATAATTAAAGGTACAATATTTGTAGAATAGCTCATGGTGAAATGACTTTATAACCACTAAATATACGAGAAGAATACATAAAATGACACATTGTTGAAATAGATGGGATCATTGTTTAGCTTGACTTAAATATATTGAATCATATTATTAACTGACGTGTCAAACAACCCAAATCAGATTGTATTAGAAAATGATAAATAAGTGAATTGTATAATATATAATATATAATATAAACCAACCCTTAAATTTTTACCCAATATGAAGCATGGAAATTGATAGAAAATAAAGAACTCACGTTTTTTTTAATCAGGAAATAATTCAAGACCGGACATAGCCGAAATCTCGAGAGGTCGACAAAATCGACAGACGGCGAACCGTCTAAACATACAACAAACAACGTACAAAATAGAAACATAAAAGGGTGCAGTACATAATAAAGAACTCACTTGTTTGCGTGTGCAATAGCACTGAAACGGACGAAACAACTCTCGAGTGAGTTCATCGCTTGCATTAGAGGTGGCCACCTTGTTTTGACCTACACATTAAGGACCCGTTTGGTTAGAGCTAGAGAAAGGAAAGAGATTCAATATTCTTGTTCTTAATTCTTCGTATTGGTGAAGGTAAATTAAGGGGAAAAAACCGGAAAATCTTAATCAATTCTTTGCTTTTTTTTTTTACAAGGATAACAAAATGACATCCTCTTAAAATAAGACTTGTAATATTTGAATTGTGAAATCTAGAATTGGAGCATATATGTTGATTGAAAGAGTTGGGATAATGAAATGAATAAAAGATTGAACATTTTTACTTGGGGTAGGAATTGAAGAAAATCGTTGTTTGACGTGAATGAGAGAGATACTATCGCCCGGATTTAAAACGTTTTGAATAGCCCATTTGAATGCATCTTGACTTCCTTTATCCTTATCTATCGCAACGGCTACCATACTTTTCTTCTCCTCCTCATTTACTTTTATTGAATTAGACATTTTATATCGATTTCTTGTTGCGAAGAACAATTGAACTAATGAATTGTGAAAGGATAAAAAAAAACAAAAGAAAATCACTTTTTGTTTGTGATTTTGCTCTTGTTTTTCAAAAAAGGAAAAGTTCAACTATTCTTGCAACAAGATGAGTGATATTTTGAATAGTCTATTTCAAAACATATATTTTAAAGCATATATTTGCACATTTATTTTAAACTTGAATAACCTTAATATAGGTATGTTTGTATTTATGGTAATTACTGTTTTTTGGTCTTCTAAATTTGATGCATTTTGATAGGAGGGGTAAATATAGCCTGAATAGTTGATTGATTTTCACTTTTTGAGAATATTGTTTTTTTTGATCTTAGTCCAGTTCGATCGACTCAGTCGCTCTACATCTGGATCGGGTACTGTATGGCCCATTTAAGGGGTTGACCCTCCCACTCACAAGCGACTCCATGTTTCCAAGGGGATTCGAACTTCGAACCTCTTTTTTGAGAATATTGTTTAGAACCACAATTTTTTGAAACATTTTTTGTGATTGCCGTTTTTTTATATAGAGTATATAAAAATCGAAAATAGTTATAGTATCTATATCATATGACTTGCTTTCGTTTATAAAATTTAGATTTTTTAAAAAAGGTGAAAAATGCATTCTTATTCGAGAGAACGCGCCTCATGTTGTGGAGGTTGAAAACTCTGCAAGGAGGTGTTCATGTTAATATCTATAACCTAAAGCCGCCTTCCCTGTTTGCAACGATTGTTGAAGAAGCCATGGAGGTGAAAACAATTAGGAAAAAAATCAAATATGATTGAAATTCCTCTCATAAGGATTTCAATTGATCCGCATTGCTAACAATTGATTTGAACTCTAATTCGGCCTCCCGGAGGACCCTGACAAGGCTTAGCATGGTAGTCCTTACCAAATTTCAAGCTAAGTCACGTTCCTCCGTCCCTGGAGGATCGATTTCGATCCTTTGACTTAACCTATAACCACACTTGACGTGTTGGTTCATTTTCTGGGATTGCCTATCAAGTATGTTAGTGATAAATTTCTCAAGTCCTTGACTAAGGAGAATGGCTCAGGAAAGGTGCTTAAAGTGGTTGCTTTCAATGAGAAAAGGGCCCGGTTTGGATACCCTAGGGTCTATGTTTCTATTGATATCACATTCATCTTGGATCGTAATATCTATGTGCTTATTGAATTGAGCTTGGAGATGTCAAGTCCTACCCCATTTGGTTTGAGGATTTTTCAGATGGGTGTGGGAGTTATGTTTTGACTGATAACACTTTCCAAGATTGCGCAAGGAGAAAGCTATGCTGCAAGACCCAGAAATCTCAAACCCCAAGTTCTACGTCAGTGATGATGAGGAAATCCTCGATTACAAGGATGAGCCAATCACCGAGGATGGATTTGGTGCACTTACTACTGGATTCACCGAGAAGGTCGACTTAGAGGGTATGTTTCTCGATATTCATACCACTACTGGATTCCTTCTTCTTAAGCTTAGCAACCCAGCACGCTAGGCGACATCGATCCTTGACTCGTTAGTTGCTCTTGTTGAGTCACCTTCGGTGGCAAAGCAGTCGGATAAGCAGGCATGGCAGTGTCGTCTAACACTGAGTCGAGAAAACATAAGATCGGGGTTGAGGACATTGACACTGCTTGCTCCAAGCTGATGGAAGACAATAGTAAATGTGGCAAGCAAGTCAGTTGTACGCTACATAGAGGATTCTATCTATCTATCTATACTAGTATAGATAGAATCCTCTAAATAACAATAAACTCTGCTAGCTCAGTTGTTCTAGGCCCAAGTTTGTGTGCGCGCCTTCAATACAACCAAGGTTCGAATCTCGGATAGTTTTTATTTTTATAGTATATAAAGACCTTCACATCCCCCCCTCCAAAAAAAAACAGGCAGTGCCGCACTATTTCTTCACTCTCTCATTGTCTCACATCCAGATTCATTCTTCACTCTCTCTCCCTCTCAAATTTCTCAGATTCAAACTTCTCTCACCTATCTCTCTTGTCTTTGAAATTCATGATAAATATGCTTGTGATTCAAGATCTGTTGCTTTGTATTCGAAGTTTTTTTTGTCCTCTTCGACTTTGTGCATATATAGTCAGCGGAATTGAGCGATTTGTGGTGAAATTCGAACATGTTAAGGCTCGATATTTCTTTTTTTTTGAGAATCCAAACCCCAAAGGGGAATGGTGGGTAAATTCATAGAAAGAAATATAAGCCATAAAAGGCTGGTACAATCAAGCATGACCAAAATAAAATCAGCGTATCCCTAGAGGTACATAGACCTTTCTGCGATACATAAACAAAACAATATTCCAAGTTGCACGTAGGCAACTCAGCAATACAATCTACATACAAAATACAAGGTCCCAAAGCTAAATTGTTTCAACAATACATAGCGGAAATTGATCATGTAACAACCGGAAAACATGGGTCAAGATCAATCGAGCCACGACATCAGGAGGTATGAGGTTGTCATCATGGACAAGAACATTTCTAGCATGCCATATAAGATATACCGAAGCCGACAAGGCATATCGATGAGCCAAGGCACGCGGACCCAGCCCCTTTGAGTAACGCCGAAGCCATCTCAAAGCTCTTCCCAAGGAGGTTACAGCCATAGGGATTCCTACCCTCCGACAAACGATAGTCCAGATCTCTCTCACATAAGGACAATGGAAGAACACATGGTCACGCGTCTCTAGATCGAAACCACATAACCGGCACGAATGATCAATGTCAAGGTAATAAAGCCGGTCAAAGGTGGATAACCTTCCAAGAACTGCCAGCCACAAGACAAACATATGCTTGGGAGTGTTTCGCTTGACCCATACCTCACGAAACCACCTAACCTTGGGCAAACAAACGCGTATAGCATCATAGGCCCTGGAGACGCAGAAGCGTCCATCAATGCACCAAGAACTCATGAGATCAGTCGCACAATCCACGCCATCAATGGCATCAACCAAGTCCCGAGCATGCAATAAGGCTCGATATTTCTTACTATGATGTGGTTGTGATCTATGAGTTTTTGGTGATTGATCTTCATGGTTAATTTTTTTTGCTTGGATTTTCATATCGGTTTTTGGGATTTGTTCTTTGTGAACTACTGAACCTTAGATTTGAGATATGGGACTTTGTTATTCGAATTGGTTGAGAACAATAATTGATTTGGGACTCCCTCATCCTTGAATATGAAAAAAAACGGAAGAAATTTGAGTATTTTTTTGGTTTTTTGTGGGTTGCGATGGAAGGGGGCTTCATGCTCCCTGTCACCGTGCTCCTCTATCGGAACACTTGGAGGCGCGGTTACTCCAGTAGCCACACAAAAGGGAAAAAAATATATGGTTCGTGTCAGGTATCAAGGTATCCGACACGGATCCAAATAGCTTAATTAATCATGTTGAGTACTCGGCGTAAAGTGATTCGTATATGGTTCGAGCTTCTTGGGCTAAACCGCTTCGGGTATCCGACACGATTATTTGATTTGCGTCGGATACCCAGATATGCCCACCCACAACTAAATCCGCTAGATTGAGTGTCTACAAACTTCGATTGGATAAATTTTTTTTAGAAACCGTCGTGAGTGCATATAGGTTGTCGTAATAAAAATTGACTTTTATTATATCCACTGAGATCATATGCTCTATACATCCAAACGAAATCTTAACTTGATACTTGTCCAACGTTAAATTAGTCAATCTGTTCAATACTTATGATTTATGATCCGTTCCGGTTCCGGTACTAGTCTTGAAATGATGATTGCTAGCTCCGCCGGACGTAGATGAGCACAAGGGACAGTTGACTTGTAGGCCATCTTGACACGATGATTGAGCACAAGGGACAGCGGACGGAGTATTAATTCAAGTAGTATAATTTTTCATTAAAGAAGTTCTATTTGCGGGATAGTAGCCAACTTGGCATATACATTATGATGAATTTAGTCAATAAAAAAAGAACAGCTTGTTTGGGGATTTGAATATAGGCAGAGATGGACGGAAAGATCAGGAGGTAGAAGACGATAACCAGAAAGGATTAAGGAATCCGGCCATGTTGCCGTTAAAACCAAACTATCCCCATTGGCTGAGGGACGCCAAAGTGAGTTTCCTGACGGGCGTCTCCCACCTCAAACATCTATGGGAACACTGGAACCTCCGCACCTTCATCCTCATCAGTCTCGCCCTTCAGGTCATCCTCATCCTCATCGCTCCCTTCCGAAAGAAGACCGGCAACTTCGTCGTCATCAGTGTCATCTGGCTTTCCTACCTGTTCGCCGACTACGTTGCCATCCAGGCCGTCGGCCTCATCCCCAAATACTCCTCCGATACCTCCCAGGTCGACACCCACGCCGACCTCCTCGCCTTCTGGGCCCCGTTCCTCCTTGTCCACCTCGGTGGCCCTGACCCCATCACTGCCCTCGCTCTCGAAGATAACGAGCTCTGGCTCCGTACATTGCTCCACCTGTTGACCTATGGCTTCGCCACCGCCCGCGTCTTTTTCCAGTCCCTCCCCTCCAACATCCTCGCTTTCCCCACCATCTTTATGTTCATCACCGGAATCCTCAAGTACACCGAGCGTACCTTGTCTCTTTACAGCGCCCGATTGACTCAATTCAAATCGTCTATGCTGGAGGAGCCAGATCCGGGGCCCAATTACGCGAAGCTCATGGAGTCGTACGACTCCTACTTGAATTCGTCTCTTCCTGCCAAATTCGACACCAATCCGGAGCCGGATCAGTACAATGTGTTTGCTGCCATGGCAATTGAGGAGTCAAAGAAAAAGGAATCGGAATTGGAAACTGCAGCAGCAGCTGAGGTCGACGACGCCGACCTGGATGACACCACCCAGACTTTTTGGCAACAGTTGAAATCTTGTGTTTTCCGATCTAAAAGCGTCGACAAGAACAAAAGGAGAGAGCTGAACAACATCAAGCTTGTTAGGGAAGCCAACAGGTTCTACGAGAAGTACAAGGGCCTCTACGTAGATCTCATCTTCAGCTTCCATGATCGGAACGAGAGCCGCACCTTCTTCCTCGAGCAGAACCTAACCGCGGAGCAAGCCTTCACTGTGCTAGAGATCGAGCTCAATTTAACCTACGAGGTGTTCTACACCAAGATGATAGTCATCCACCAAAGTCGAGGGTTTTGGATGCGATTGGCATCTTCCTTCTTTCAACTGATCTCCCTTCTGATATGGATCTTGCTAATCAGGAAAGACGAGTACAAAGGAGTGGACATCGGAATTACATATATACTCCTCATCGGAGCCATTTTCATCGACTTGATCGCCTTCGTGATGGTCAACGTCTCCGACTGGCAGATGGCGATGCTGAACAAAGAGTCCGAAAGAAGAGCGTATTGGTACGACTCGATATTAAACGCTCGTGAGCGGACTTGGGGGGACGCCTGGGGATGGAAGGATTCAACCTGGTGGAAACGGACCCGGCGGGTGCTGTTCCGCCGCTGGTCGGAGTCCATCTCCCAGTTCAACCTGATAAAGTACCGCGTTGACCCGTGGTCAACCCCCATGAATATCTTCTTCGCGGTGGTTCCACCGCTCAAGGAGAAGTTCGAGGGCTTGGAGTATGTCACCAAGAAGTGGTACGCCAATGCGTTGAGGGACTTCATCTACGAGGAGCTCAGGTACAAATCCGCCATCGCCGAAGAGCCGAAAGACGCCGATGAGATCTGCGATTCAAAGGGGGATTGGGTCCTCCGATCTTTAGCAGGCCTGGATTTCGAGCCGTTTGTGTTCTACCAGTGGACTGTTGACGTCGAGTACGACGAGTGCTTGCTCCTCTGGCACATCGCTACCGAGCTGCTATACCAAGACGCTGCATACAATCTTAAACCTGAAGATAAGAAAAGACAAAACGACTACCGTGAGTTCAGCAAGACTCTGTCGGATTACATGATGTATCTCCTCAATCGACAACCAGTGCTGATGCTCGCCGTTGCAGGTTCGTAATTGGATTTAATTTATTGGAATTGAATCGACCGGTGTACTTAATTGTTTGTTGATTGCAGGGATAGGCGATGTTCGATTCAGAGATACGTGCGCAGAGGCAACGATCTTCTTCGACAGGGTGCTACCGAAGAGGAAGAAGGACGAGAACATGGACGAGAGGGTAAAAACGGCTTGCAAGAGGATGATGGATGTGAACACGACGACGCCACCGAGAGACATAAAGGGGGATAGGAGTAAGTCGGTACTGTTTGACGGGGTGCAGCTGGCCAAGAAGCTTATACAGGTTGGGAAGGAGTCGACCAAAAATAGACCAGAGGGTGGGACGGAGTCGACCGAGGAAATAGAAGCCGAGGGAGTGAAGATGATGTGGGAGCTGATGGCGAAGGTGTGGGTGGAGCTGCTGAGCTACGCAGCGACGCATACGAGGGCGAGCGCGCATGCTGCGCAGCTCAAGCAGGGAGGGGAGCTGCTGACGCTGGTGTGGCTGCTGATGGTGCATTTGGGGCTGGGGAAACAGTTCAGGATCACTCAGGGGAATGCCAGATCCAAGCTCATTATCAGCAAGTAACTAAATTAGGTATATAGTGTCTTTCAAATTTCATGCCTTTGAATTCAATTCCACCAATTTGTGTACTTTTGGACATGTTTTGGCCACTACATTGTAATTCAACGGTTGCTTTTGGAACTTGATTCATCTTCTTTGTTACTGTAATTACATACCTGTCTCGAATTGAATTCATCACACTTTTTCCCCCATTAAACCAACTTTCATATGAAACAATTCTCCGGTGACTTTGTTTGTACGTAGTAACCGGAGTCGAAGAATTTAATAACGTGGCGTGACATCATAAATTCTCAAAATTCAATATTTTTGTGAAAACTAAGGGCCTGTTTGGTTCGGGCTAGGGAAAGGAAATGGATTCATTACCTTTATGGGAAGGGAAAGAAAATAATTAGTGTTTGATTGTGTTTTTGTTTGGTTGACTTAGAAAATGAATAATTGAATTCCCTATTGTCTTTATAAATGTTTGGTTGAATTGATTTAAGAAAGGGATATGTTTAATCATCTCATAAATCCTAACATTTGTCGTTTTTAATTTGTACTCCCTCCGTTCGGCAAAACTTGTCATTTTAGCTTCATTAACAAGTTTTAAGGCAATTAACATATGTACTAATTTACCCTCAATTATTACCCTCCTTTTTTACTTTATCGAAAACTACAACTAACAAACTATCAATCACATCAAGGGCATTTTTGTAAAGTGGAGCGCAAAATACCTACAATGACAAGTTTTTTTGAAAAAAAATAACACCCTAAAATGACAAGTTTTGCCGAACGGAGGGAGTAATAAGTAATGATCATCGACACTAACACTAACTTGGAGATCTAAAAAGCTCAGTTTTTATTTTTATTTTTATTTTATTTTTTGCTACAAATTAGAATTGAAATCATTCCGGATTTCTTCAGAATTGATGCAAAACAAAGATATAACACCATATAAATTTAATGGCGCACCGCAAAAGGAAGTTTGACAATTTCCAACAGAATTTAAGACAATTTCCAAAAAAAAAAAGTTAACAGAAGTTTAGACAATACACACCAGAAGTTAACAAAAGTTAAGACAATACACACCAGAAGTTAACAGAAGTTAACAGAAGTTAAGACAATACACACCAAAAGTTAACAGAAGTTAAGACAAATACACACCAGAAGTTAACAGAAGTTAAGACAATACACGCTAGAAGTTAACAGAAGTTAAGACAACACACCAGAAGTCAATAGAAGTTAAGACAATACCCAGCAGAAGATCACTTCATATTGATAATCACTTCTCGAGCCCTAAACGTATAATCACTTCAAATTCTCAGTTGTTTCTCTTTTTGAGAAGATCTGAAACATATTGCTTCTTTAATGTTGCGTTTGTCGGGAAGAAAATCCGGAGTTTGTGTTCCTCGCCCATTAAAATTGTTGCTTCTTTAATGTTAATAGCAGCTTAGCATGAGGAACCAAACCCTGCAATCAAAATATTAGACAAAGGAAGAATCAATTAGGAAGAATCATTAAGCCAAGAAGGTATAAAGGAAATTAAATCACAATACATCAATACATCAAAGAGAAATCAAGAAATACGCAATCAAGCAATTAAACAACGACTTAGCAATACAAATAACTAGATCTGAATTTCTAAGTTACACAACCAATCTCGAGCATAGAAAAACAGTCCAGTGGATAAATTACGAAAAAATCCAGAATAGAAATTGCAGATCAGCAAAAAATTAACACTTCCAAGAATGAATTGATTGAATTCTCATTACAGACGTCAAATCACTAAACTGAATTGTTCAGAAGAAGAAACGGATAGGATCAGAACAAGAAGAAATGCAAAACAGAGACGGTGCATACATGAAATCGATTTACAAGATGAGAGGCTGGACACTTTCATTCCATAGCAAAATTCTTACTTTCATAAATTTACAAGATGACAGCATTAATTTCTGAAATTGCAAATAGATTTCAAACTTCAAAACTTCACCAACTAATATATCCGCAGACTTAGCCGAAGCCAAGCTAGGATACATGTAAGATGTGCCCAGAGAGTGGAATGGTGTTGAATATCCAAGGCTCAGGTATCCTGAAATTGGATTAATAGTGCCCACAGAAAAGATGCATTGGTCTTTCAATGAATAAACAATGGATTTCTAATGCTAGCTAATTGAGCACATAGAGCTCTTTGACAAAGCAAGCACTTGCTTCAGGCACTTACTTTGAGATTGGACATCTTCGACGAAAGTATCTTTATGTGTAAGTTAGTTTCTGCCTTTTAATTTTGAGCATGTTTTAGTTTCTTTACCATCCAATAATAGTAGTGAGTTGGAAGCAAGTTCTATGAAAGATGGTTAACTCTGAAATGAAATTAACAGAAGATAATTTCATAATAGAAAGCACATACCCTCGCCCAGACAATGCAAGAAATCGATGATTCTGGCTCTACCAGCAAATTTTCCGAATGCAATTAATCTCTTTCCATGATCTTCAACGATGAGGTCATAATCAAACAAAGTTGCCCTTTCAGCTAGGATCTATACATCAATAAAATAAGCAGAAGAGGCAAAAAAAAAAAAAAAAGCAGATGAGGCAAAATGTCAGCATAATCAGTGGAAATTTACAAATATACGTTGGAGTTGGACAAACACACACACACACCTTGTCCAATAAAGGCATATTCTCTTTCTGACTTCTGAGCTTTATGTGTATGAGAGAAAAACACATAAGCTTTGTCAGGAAGAATCATCTCCAATTGCAATCGATTAATTAAGGTAGCTCACAATTTTCAATTTTATGATCCAAAAAGTTAAAAATATATGACAGTGAAGTAACAACAAGAAGGTCTACCTTTGGTTGTTTAATGGCAATAATTAGACCACATTGTGACATGACCAACATTCATAATCATAAAATATCAAAAGCGACCACAATCATAGAATACATCAACCTAAACAAAGAAAGCATGGCTAAGCTGAAATTTATTACAGAAAAAGAACTGCTGAATTTATTACAAAAAATGCAGCCAAATACCTGAAATTTCTCAAAGTGAGAAGAGGTCCTCGTTAAATGTCGAGAAAACCTTCAAATACCTGAAATTGCTCAAAGTGAGAAGTAATGTTACAGAAGTATCTATTGAACTTACTACTAAAATTCAACTGAATCAACTGCCTAATGTAAATGCATTCAGGTTGTGAATCAAAATACTTAAAAGAGTGAGTGAGCATCGAATTTTAGCAGAAACTAGTGGGCATCGAATTTAGGTTGAGAATCAGAATGAAGAAATGTGAGGAATGCTTTCAGCTCTCAAATTGGGAACATCAGAAAGAAACAATGAACTTGCCAACTATTGCAAGTTGGTAAATGCAAGGACATGGGATGAGTGCTCAACCAATCTAAAAGTACTATTTAACAACTTCAAAATTGCAGAGCATCCAATTAGCAAAGGGAAAAGCTTGACTGGAAAAGTACTATTTCACAGCTTCAAAATTGCAGAGCATCCAATTAGCAAAGGGAAAAGCTTGATTGTTACCTGCTCTTCTGTCATAGATCAAGTCGTTGCCCATCTGAAGGAGTATAATATAGTCAGAAGAGTTTTTGTACATAATTAAGTAGCAACCAAATGAGTGGAAGCTTGATTGAGGTTACCTTGTACGATTTACGTCTTAATCTGTATGGTTTAGGATCCTGGATGAACGCATCTTATAATGAATGCGAGAGTTTAATTTTCTTTCATATATTTTCTTAATTTGATTTTCTTATTATTTTCTTGAATGAGAATTAAGATGAAACTTTTGGAGCTTGAATATGGAGCACACAGTCTTTGATGATTTATTTGAGCTCATCATGTTATATATTTCAGCATGAAATGTTTAGAAAGACATAAGTGACATCACAAGGTTAGATTTGTGAAATATCTCATACATAATGCTTGAGTAATATATACTCCAAGTATTTTACTAATCACGTGCCCTGAGCATTCGGCGATGTAGTGATTCATTTTTTTCTTGAAGTTATTGATGAACTTGACCTTATAGTTCCACCTTTATTATGGTATGTGCAAATATCAAAAGCAATTCTTTTGATTTTAACTTTTTTTTTATGATAAACCAAACTAAAATCAATCCATATAGAATATTTTATAAATCTCGTGCATAATGGACAAGTATTAAATTGGTATGACATTCTGATAAAAAAACCAGTATATACTGAAAAAAAAAGGTGTGACAACGTTTGTCTCAGCCAACAACTTCTCGGCCAAGAGTTGATAATGCATTTTCATCTACGGCTGGTAAAGGACATAAATTGAAGGAAAATTAAAGGATATCGAATAAAGAATGTTTCTCGGCCGAGTACTATGTTTTATACATCATTGAAACGCATTGAAATATGATAGCATCCGAAAAATAAGATAACTGTACTTAGATTAATTTTAAAAATCCCGTGCGTGGCGCACGGTGTATAGACTAGTTAGATTAATATGTTATATAAGTTATGTAGATATTAGATTTTGCATTTTTATAAGCTTTGAGGTCAAATCTTGTATAAAGGGTAAGAATTACATTTTATCGCTTGCTATTTAGGTGATAATATGTTTTTAACTCTGCTTGTGTTTTGGTACACAACCGGTCCCAAGCCCGGAAAAAAAGAGGAGGGAAGACATGTTATTAGATTCTTAAATGCCATCACAAATGTGTCACCAATAAAAATATCACCAATGAAATGTAATCAAATTTTATGCTCATATATTACCAATTATATAAATAAAAATGTCATCAACAAACAATGTCATCACAAATAATTGAGATCAATGTAGTGTAATCACAAATGTTATCAATGAATAAAAGTCATCATTAAAAGATATCATCAATGAAGTTTGATCACATTTTATGGCCTTTTGTGATCAATTGCATAAAAACGTAATAAAAATGTCAGCATAAATGATTGCATCAATGAAGTGTAATCACAAATGTGTCATTGGTGAATAAAAGTAGATTCAATGAAAATATATTGATATATAATTGATTAATTAAAAAAGTGGCATCAAACGATTTGATTAAAAAAATGGCATCAAATAATTACATTAAAACAATGACATGAAAACATTGATTTGAAAACGTGGCATCACATTATAGAAAAAAATGTCATTAAAAAATGGTCACAAAACACTACTTTGAAAAAATGGCATCACGGTAAAAAAAATGACATCAACAAAATTGCATCAAAAAAAGTGGCATCAGTGATCAACGGTGAAAAAATGGTATAAAAAAAATGATATCAATGATCAAAGTGAGAGGAAGGAAGGGAAAGTGGGAGGAAGGAAGGGAAGGAGGGAAGGGTCTACTCCACCTCATTAAATTAGTTTAGGGTCTAAGAGCAAACCCAACAGGTTTTGTAAAAGTTCTCTATTTTAGAGATCAAATTATCAAAATCTCTAAAAAAATTAGACTTCAACTCCAACAAGTTCTCTATTATACAGATTTCTGCATTTATTATATGTTATATTAAATACAAAAAACTGTAAATATAATAAATGCATTTTTAAGAAAATGGGTTTCACCATTAAAAAATCCAAATGAAGACAGTGTATAACATATGTGAAAGGAGTGCATATATGTGTTGTGGTTTGTTTGTCATGAGATACAGTATGAGCTTCGTATGGTAGCACAACGCATATGAGAGCTCTTCCCAAGCAACATTGCACAAAATGAAATGATTCTCCCTTCATCTTGAATGGAAGATTGTGCCTAGATTCTGAGAGGGGAAGTCTTACAATCATGCCAACCTGCTTACAAATCTATCTCACATCTCTAATACCTTGAAGTTGTATCCTAGTTCTACTGAAATCAGGCTACTCGAGAGTGCCCATTGCCCAACATAACTTATTTAGCACCTAGATTTCAATGGTCAGGGCAAGGATCATGCAAGCCGGGAGTAATGCCACAAGATTTCAATGAAATTCACTCTTGAATAGTTGAATTCCCATCATACCCAGTAGGTTATCCAGTTACCCCATCCGTTCTTGCATCCTCGGAATGATTTACCTGATCTACAAATACCTTGTGTGAGACTATGGTCGACCTAGAGCTCATCAAACACAAAGAAACATTACCACAGCTCGCAACTGCAAGAAGCAAAAGCACATGAACACAACAAAATCGCATGACAACATAAAATGCAGCAATGACAGCAGCCCTAAAAACGCACTCGAACAGCCCTAAAAACACAGTACTGGTTTGAAGATCAAACGTCTTGTCAACTGGATAATTAAGCAATCAAAAACCCACTCGAACAGCAACTAGTTCATGGCCACTGAAAAAATTCATTGATGAAAAAAATTCAGCAAGAAAAAAAAGCAATCAGATAGATTCAACATAACCCTTAAAAAGCAATCAGATAGAAACAAAGAAATCAGATAGATTCAACAAAATAGATTCAACACAACAGCCCTAAATACCCACATGGACAACAACAAGATCCTCCAATTCTGGGACGCAAGCACTAGAAATCGCAACAAGATCCTCCCCGTCGGCTTCTTCAGGTTTGTTTCTCCTTTCGTGGTCTTGTTCGGTGGTGTCGTGTTTGGTTTGGACTGTTCGCTCTTGATCGCTCGTCTGATCTGAGTACACCGGCTGGGGGCTTTGTTAATTGCATTTGATTGCTGCTAATTGCCGAGGTGGCTGCTGCGTACCGGGTTTTTGTTGCTAATTGGATGTCGTTTGGTGGTATTTGGTGTTAATTAGTGTGAATCGTCAAGGCTACATGTTTCCTAATTAATGATTGTGAATTGCCGAGGCTGCATGTTGGCTAATTGGTGTTTAATTGCATGTTATTTGGAGTGGAGGTGACCATTCTATCCATTTCTAAATGTGTTACAATCTGGTTTGCGGTGTGACTTGCTCAATTTTGTTGTTCGTACCATCATGCCGGATCTTGTTCGGTATCATTGTCCTTTTGTGGGTCTTTGTGGGTGTCTTGATGGTGGTGGTAGAGGTCTTGTTAAAACCTTCATGCTCAGACACCTTCGTGATCGACATTGTAGTGGTGATGCTCATGCACTTACCCGTCAAACTATTTCCGATAGTTTTGCTATTTATTGTGATGCTGAGATAACTTTGAAGCGTATGGGGGTTTGGTTATGTGGGGTTTGCTTTCAAACTCATACCTTCCGTGCTCGGTGTCGGCATAGTCAGGACAATTCTGTGGCATCTCCGGACTGTGGGGATGGTCTTGTTCGCTTTATTATTTATGATATTCCTAGACCTCTAGCTCCGTCTCCAGCAGCTCCTTTGTTTGATGTTGAGGCTGTGCTTATTGGTTTGTCTATATCTTCGTTGGACCGTTTGTTCACTATGGGGTTATGCACCGTGAGATCCATCCCTCCTAAGTGCCGCTTAGTTTTTTCTCGGGTTCTAAAGGGGGCACTAGATGCTGTGACCGACTCTCCTGGTGACCTCTTTTGTTGGATTCACTTGCTTGTGATGCCTCTTTGTATACTTAAGACCTTCTCCCCGAGGAGTAATCTAGAGTGTAGAACTGCTGTCAAGCGTCAGAGGCCAGAGGAGAGTATTGCCAGTGCTATTCGTGTTTGGGGTGTGCCTGGCGGATTTTTATAGCTTGTACAAGAATTTAGCCGAGGTTCCCCCTTCTTTTAGTGTGGAAGAGGAGCTTGATTTGAGTGAGCATAACCTCCGGCAATGTCGGAGGAAGATTTTTGATGGTCACTATACTGCCGCTGTTCGAGTACTTTCTTCATCAGGTATTGCTCCTTAGGGTTGGTATGGTAATCGAAAATTACCATACCAACCGATTACCAACCGTACCAACAGGTAATTGGTACCAAGAAGTCGGTAACCGACTTAATCGGTAACCGTAGTCTTGGTACCAAGGATAGTCGGTACGGTAACGGTATGAACAACCCAAATACCGTGGTACCGTTGGTACCGAATATATATTTATTTTTAAAAATAAAAAAATAAAAAATATATTTTATTTTATTTTAAAAATAAAATACCGTGGTACCGTTGGTACCAAGGATAGTCGGTTCGTTTTCAAGCATAATCTGTCATTGGTACCATCGGTACCATCGGTACCGATGGTACCACAGTGTATAAAACAAAAATCGAAGAATGAAAATAGTGGCTTCGGTTACCACGGTACCGACATTCGGTAACCGATACTTTCGGTACCAAGAGTTTCGGTACCGAAACTATTCGGTTGGTACGTGGTACAGAAAATCCTATACCGAGGGGTATCGGTACGGTACGTGGTAATGAAAAATTTACCATGGTACCGTACCGTGCCAACCCTATTGCTCATTATTCTGATGCCACTCTTGCGGCTCTGCAGGATAAGCACCCCATTGCCCCATCTCCTAACTTGCCGCCTTTGCATGTGGATCACCATCCTCTTGTTGCCTCTTCGACCGGTGTTTTGGATATGATTTGGAGCTTCCCGCGTGGCACGTCTTGTGGGAGAGATGGGTTTCGTGCTCAACATCTTTTATATTGTTTTGGTGGAGCTGCTGTTGCTGTTTCGGAGGATTTGATCGCCTCTATTACTCGAGTGGTTAATCTTTTCCTTGAGGGCCGGTGTCCGCAGGCTCTGGGTGAGTATATTGCTAGTGCCCCGCTCACGTCACTGGTTAAGCCAGGGGGCGGTATACGTCCTATTGCTGTTGACACTATTTGGAGACGCCTTGTCTCTAAGGTTGGTGCTTGTTTGTCGGTCCTTCTTTGTTTGGTTATTTTTCAGGCCTTCAGTTTGGGGTTGGGGTATCCGGTGGAGGAGAGGCTATTCCGCATGATTTCAATCGGTTTGTTGAGGCTCGTGGTGGTGAGGAGGGTCTTTCCATGTTGTTGGTCGACTTCCAAAATGCTTTCAACTTAGTTGATCGTGTGACCATGTTACAGGAAGTTCGCCGTCAGTGCTCGGTTCTATCCCGGTGGACGGAGTTTTGTTACTCTAGTCCTGCCCGACTGTATTATGGGGAGCATAACTTATGGTCATGTCGAGGGGTTCAGCAAGGTGATCCTTTAGGACCTCTGCTTTTTGCCTTGGTGTTGCATCCTTTGGTTTCCAAGATCAGAGATTCTTTTGACATGAGTTTGCATGCTTGGTACTTAGATGATGGCACTGTTGTTGGTGACACTTTAGTTGTGGGGAAGGTCTTGGATCTGATTATGGAAGATGGTCCCCGCTTTGGCCTTCATCTTAATGTGGATAAGATCGAGGTTTTTTGGCCTATATAAGACCGTAAGAGTCGACTTCTTGGTGTTTTACCCCCTTCTATTGCTCGGCCATCGCGCGGTGTTAAAGTTCTGGGTGGGTCTGTCAGCGTATGCCCAGTCTTCGGCAACGATCTTGTGGCGAAGAGAGTGATTAGGACCATTGAGCTTATGGATTCTGTCGCGAGGATTGATGACCCACAGTGCGAGTTGCTTCTGCTCCGGGCTTGTACGTGTATTTCTAAACTCTATTTTGCCTTGCGTACTTGTTCCCCACGTGTCTTTGGGTCGGCACAACTTTCTTTTGATATAGCACTCCGTTCCAGCTTGGAACGTATTGTCACTGCATCTGGGCCTGGTTTTGGAGATTGGCAGTGGAGGCTTGCCACTCTCCCTTTTTATTTTGGCGGGCTTGGAGTGTATGTTGTTGGGGATGTTCTACATTATGCTTTTTTGGCGTCCCGTTTGCAGTCTGCTGAGTTGCAGGCTAAGCTCCTACGTCCCTCTGGTATTATTGCTGATGGTCCTACTTTTGATGATAAACACTACATCTGTTATATAGTGATTAAATTTCTTCTCCTTCTGTTTCTTGAATTGGATATGAGTAGGCCAAGATCAATGAGATAGATAACAGCAGGGGTGTGAATGGGAGAGCAGCAGAGGCAAAGTGGAAGAGGGCAGGAGAGGGCTGGTTTAAAATAAACTGTGATGCAACAGTTGAGGAGACAAAGGGAAGCGAAGTTAGTGCGGTAGCAAGAGGGGACGACGGGATGCCAGTTTGGGTGGCAGCTAGGGACTAGGGGTAGCGTGGGCTGCTCGGATGTCGAGCTAGCGCAAGGGGAAGCAGTTTTGTGGAGTATGTAGATTTCGTTGGAATGTGATATATATCACATGATAAGAGGATTGTGCAAATCTTATTAGCAAGATCAACAATCATAACTATGGTGGTGGTGTTGATCATTAGCTCATCTTAATTATGATTAAATCCACTCCTATGGGTAAAAATGGATTTATGGTAGAGGATTGGTAGTAGAAAACGCCATTTGATGACAGTAAAAAAAACAGTCAACATACTGCTTTTGTTCAAACACCAAAAAGATTAATCAACAGGAGTTTAGTTTGAAGAGTGACAAAGTTGTTCAGTTCAACGTAGAGACACCAACAACATCACCATATGGCTTATTTAGTGTCCACTTGTGTCACAATCATAATCTTTTATAATATTAGTCTATGCGGGATTTGAACCCGCATCTTTGTGCACGATCACAATACTCTACCATTTGAGCTAATAGACTTAAAATTTGTAAATAGAGTTAGCCGTAATAAGTATGAAATATCACTATATACACCGCAAATCCGGATTAAGGATTTGCACGTCCTTAAGGACGTGCTTGCACGTTCTTAAAGACGTGCAAGTCTGGGACGGTGCACATCCGCTAAAAACGTCTTGCACGTCCTTAAGGACGTGCAAACCCTAGTTAGGGTTTTGCGTTTAGGGTTTAGGGTTTAGGGTTAGGGTTTAGGTTTTTCGACGGTTTTGTAATGTTAATTAATAAAATTGAAGTGTTTAGCTAGTGGATTTGAAGGATTTAGGGTCAAATTAAACAGAACACAAGGATTCGGATAATATGCGAATCACGTTACAAGGTACGGAAAAAAAAGTTTACATTCATAATTTTAATAAAGTTGTGGAATACAATCTAGGAAAATAGTAAAGGACGGCCGGACTCGGCACGCAAGGCTCTAAATCTCTCAATCTGGGCTTGAAACGGAGCATCAAATCCTTCGACGCTTGGATGATGATGTTCGACCCATTCTAGTGGAGGCGGCGGAAGAGGAGCGTTAGGACGCAACCAGATCTATGAGAACAAAAATTTAGAGTTAGAGTATTGACATATTTATGAAAAGCATGAATAGGTAATAAAAAAGACGTTTGAAGTCGTACCGCGGTAAAATGGTCTTGGTTTCCGATGCAGGCTACACCAAGAGTTGCTGATTGGGGAGGGTTGTTAGCAGATGTCGGCGAGATCATGGGGAGACATGTGAACGGATGATGCCAAGCTAGGACGACGAGAGGAATCTGATATACCGTCGCAAATACTAAACCCATGATTGGTAGCTCTATCCACCGTCTCCTATCACCATGTGTGGCTCCGGCCCATCTCTGGTAGTCGACGAATTGCTGGAATGGGTACTCTCCCGTATAACAACCGGCGTACAGATCGGTGTGATCCTCCAAGTGATTGCATAATAACGTTTTGAGTTACGGAAAAGCAGTCTCGCCGATCGGTGATGTCAAAGCCGCCAAAGCATGGTAGCCACAATGACCATCTCCAACAGTGTCCCTCACCGTCTGAATATGACCGAGCATGAAGGGATCAACATTGTTTCGACCCCAGTTGAACCCTCCGAACACATCATCACGTCCACGTCGAGCTGAGGTCGCTTGTGGACGAGGCTGAGCAGCATTTCGAGCAGCACGCGCTTCTTCTCTCTCAAACCTTTCCCTTACCTCCTCGTATGGCAACGGGTTGGTTCTGCAGGCATTCCTCGACCCCCGAGGCCTCCCCTTCCTTCGGACGCTTGCTAATGAGGGTGGGTGCAGCTCATCCTCGCATACATCGTTGGAAGCCGTGTATGAAGATGACAGCTCATACGACAGTGGAATGTCATCGAGGTCAGTCCATGTAGAGAGAATGGACAACCACTTATCTTCTATTGCGTGCTCCGGAGCTTCCTCCCGCGTGGTTGGTACTCCCCAAACTGCTTGCAAGCAAGGAGAACCCCGCCTGGACGATTCGACGCCCCCGTCCAAGACCGCTTGATTACTAAAATCATGCAGTGTCTCTGACCCAAGTCCTTGAAATGCGTAACCATTTCGTCACGGTCATTCCAAACCCTTGGGTCCGAGAAATCAGACGTAAAGTCTCGAAACTGTATTCACATAATTGGAAATATGAACAAAGCGGAAGGAATACGAAATATGTTGACTCTACGAAACCTATCCGTACCTGGGATACTTGGAGACGAGGATTGCTTTGCGGCTCGGCCATAACGATTCTAACGGAGAAAGAATATATCGAAAGAAGTCGGACTTTGTTTTGGAGTGCGGAATGAAGCTGTCCTCCATCGCTTCAAATAGGCACTGTTGCGTTAATTGTAAGCAGAACCCTAGCACGTTCTTAAGGAAGTGCTAGGGTTTAGGGTTTGGCTAGGGTTTTAGGGTTTGGGTAGGTTAGGGTTTTAGGGTAAGGAAATTGCACGTCCTTAAGGACGTGCAGTTTCGACAAACCCTAAAACCCTAGCCAAACCCTTCAACCCTAGCCTACCCTTAAACCCTAACAAATTGTCGTAAGGTAGTTGTATCAAGGAGCACAGAAACAAATTGTCGATCTACTTCGACAATCTGTTTCTGTGCTCCTTCATAAATCCTGAGGGAAGTTCCTACCAAAATATGCAGGAAAACAATATAAACAACATAAACAAATAGCCCTCGACCTTATCATATTAACGTTTTCGTTTTCGTTATCGGGCAACCTTATCATATTAACGTTTTCGTTTTCGTTATCCGGCAACCTTATCATATTAACGTTTTTGTTTTTGATGTTTACGTTCAATATGAATCTGAAGAAATGAGAAGAGTCTAATAGAAATATAGAGATAGATACAAAATCCGTAATATAAATGTATAATATCAACATACAAACTGCAAAAGTACATCACTCGCTAGGTGGATGGCGTACAGCATGATCCAAAATACCCGTAACCTGGTCTAATAGCTCCTCAAGGCGAGTGTCGGTAGACAGGGCTCTCCAATAGCCCTCCATCTCGTGCAAGCGGTCCGCCAATGCTGGCGGGATGATGGGAGGCTGAGGGAGGTCCACCCATGGGTCCATGCCGATCGGGTGGACGGGCGCCGGCGGGTCGGGATGGGGTGGCGTGGTCGGCAGCACGTACGGCCGGCTCTACGACGCGTACCAAGGCAAGTAATCTGCGGTGACACCGGCCTCGCAATCCTCGCTGGTGTGCCTGTGATCGGCCAACCTGTAGAAGCGACCCTCGTCATGCAGGTCCTGCCACCTGTTGTGGCCCGGGGCGAACACGGCGATGTACCTCGCGTTCTTCAGGGTCGTGTCGCGGCAGACCTTATCCGACGCGATGACGGCCTGCGGGATCCCCTGGACCCGTCCGAACTGCCGGAGGCACCTATCGGGCATATACGGCTCCTCCTCCCCGCAGAAGGTGATGGTGCCCCGATAGGTGGACTGACGGTACTGGCCGTCGAAGTCCAGATCACGTCCAAAAGGCATCCACCGAACCTACAATTAAACAAATCAGATTTAATTCACAGCTAAGAATTATAAGTGATATAGATAGAGTCTCGAATACATACATCATCGACGGTAAGACGGTCCACCTCGTCCCGCATCTTCTTCAGCTTCGCGTCGTCCTTCATGCGCGTTGGCTGCTTAGGACCGATGAACTTCGCGGAGAATCGAGGGTCATCCTTCCTAGCCGGGTCGCTGGAAAAATCACCTCGGAAGCGAGGGAAGTACGCCCATATCCAAGCCTTGACACAAAAAAGTATGTTGTTAGTATATAATTTAAATATTTGTAAAATAAAACTTTAATTCAACGGTCTCGTACCTGTAGGATCGGCGTGCAGCTGTCTATGCCCTTTGCACCTGAGCGGGTAGCCTCGCCTAGGCCCTTGTAGAGACATGCGAGGGCACCAGCAGCCAATGCAAGGGTGGCCGTACGTGGGATGTCCCAAACAAGGCCCAATACCTTCCATGGGATCCGGCTCTGCGACTTGTCCACAAACAAAGTCGCGGCGAGAGCAATGGCCATGTAGGTCCTGTGCAGAAACAGACGCTGTGCAGGGTCATCCTCGGGCTGCCCCCCTCCCACATGCGTGCGCAGCCGAATCTGCTCAGGATCAGCCGCGGCCTCTGGGTCATCGGCGGGGGCGGGGTCGTCGAGCGGCCCGTGTCTCTGCTCCCACAGGCGAGTAAGCCCAGTCACTGGAGGGCCGCCAGCGTGTTTGTACGACTTCAGAGACGCAGGTGTGAACTGGTAGTACTCCGCGATGGCGGGGACCAAAGCTGCCGCGGGCAGATATGACGTGCAGGGCTGGCCATCAATCGGAAGTCCCATCAGACATGCAACATCGTGCAGCGTGATGGTCATCTCGCCCTTGGAAAGTGAAAGGAGCTGGTCTCTGGGTGCCAATGCTCCAAAAATGCCGTGCAGGTGAACTCGTCGACACACTGCCAGTGGAGCGACCTCAGTTGGGGGACGCCGGATGGGAGCAGATCCTGCACCCAGGTCCCCGGTCCCTCAAATATGTAGGGCTCGAAAGGCAGCAAGTGAGTCGCCCGGTGGTGGAACTTCAGCAGCGACAGCTCCACCGTAGGATCTCTCCACACCTGGTACGCCCGGTGATGCTGTAAGACACAAGCAGCTCTCCCGGCGGTAATGAAGGGTCGACCTGCACAGCCGGTGCGGCAGCCTGCGCAGGGATGGGCTCGGGCTATACCTGTGGGCCCCCTCGGCCCTGAGCCTGCCCCTTCTGACCGTCGTCAGCCTCCTCAACGACGTCAGGGATCACATCATCTGCAGAGCCCAAGGAGATGGTCGTTGGTGTGGCAGAGGTCGAAGGCTCGGGCTCGTGTGTGCCGGATGTAGAAGCCTCCGGAACGGCTGAAGAAGATGCCTCTGGGACGGTTGGTGGAACACGAGTAGGACGTCTACCCATGTCGGCCCATCGCCCAGCGACTACGTCGGTGATGCAGCTACTCAAAACCTCAGGGGGCTCTAAAGAAGGCTGCAACCCCATCATCGCATCGCCAGAAGGATCCCAATCTGGCATACCCGACCAGAAGGTGTCATGCTCGTCGGCCGGGGGGGTCCCCATCGACTGCTGGTACCGATCTGCAGACGCGAGCAGATCGTCGACTGTGGCTGTCGAACTGTTGGGTACCGTCCTCTCTGGAATCTGGCTGACCGCTGCCCGGTCGGCGAATGTAACAGGCCGGAGGGTACCGTCCCCCCTCATGAGCCTCCCTGCCTGTTATTATGAAATGTATTTTATTATAATTTATTATATTATAATTTAATATGATTTAATATATTTTAATGATTTTATTTTCTTTCAATTTAAATTTATTTCTATGTATTTTATTATAATTTATTATATTTTAATGTTTTTATTTTCTTTCAATTTCAATTTATTTTTATGTATTTTATTATAATTTATTATATTTTAATGTATTTACTTTCTTTCAATTTAAATTTATTTCTATGTATTTTATTATAATTTATTATATTTTAATGTTTTTATTTTCTTTCAATATAAATTTATTTTTATGTATTTGAATATATTTAAATATATTTTAATGTAAATGAAATAATTTTGAAGTATTTTAATATTTGTTTAATGTTTTTTATTATCTTTCAATATAAATATATTTTTATGTATTTGAATATATTTTAATATATTCAAATATATTTTAATGTTAATTAAATACTTTTGAAGTATTATAATATATTTTAATGTTTTTTATTGTCTTTCAATTGTAATTTTTTTCTATGTATTATATTCTATCAAATTACAATTATATTCTCTTCTGTCAAACTATATACTATAAAAAAACATTATAATATATAAATAAATCAAAAAATCTATTTTCAATTATATTCTATTAAACAATATATATTATCAATCATATATTCTATAAATTTCTATTATAAAACTATATTATCTATCAAATTATATTTTCAAACTCTAAAAATAAATCAAACAAATAGTAATTCAAATAACATACCGGTGGAGTCGGGATCGGGGACACCTCAATGGACCGACGCTTCCGCGGCGGTTCCGCCTCCTCCTCGGCCACTACTCGGCCTCCGTCGCCGGTGCCAGATGCCGCCCCACCACCACCACCCTCCTCCTCGGCCACTGTTCGAGCTCCGTCGCCGGCGTCAGACGCCGCCCCACCACCACCACCCTCCTCCGCCGCCACAGCCGCCAGCACCACCAGCCCCTCAGCCACCGGTGCCACCGCCACCGCATCCCCCGATGCTCCACCCCCACCCCCACCCTCCACCTCCATCCATGTCGCCTCCGCCTCCAAGGCCGCCACCGCCGCCTCGAGCGCTCTCTCTCTCTTTCTGTCTCCATCTCTCTCGGTCTCTCTCTCTCTCTCTCTCTCTCTCTCTGGGTCGCTCTCTCTCTCTGTCGCTCCGGCTCCGGCTTTCTCTAGCTCGATGAAGAAGAAGATGATGAAGACGAAGAGGCACGTCCTCTTCGTCTTTAAAGGACGGGAGACGTGCTGCACGTCCTTAAGGACGTGCAAGCACGTTATTAAAAAAAAAACGTGCTTGCACGTCCGGGTTTGGGTGGCTCTCACCCCACTTGCACGTCCTTGTGGGGATTTGCGGTGTATATAGCCGAAACGAAAAAAAAAATTGAAATGCCATGGCAATTGTGAGAAATACCATGATAATTCTTTTAACTTCCAAATACTTCACAATAACCATTCAACAATGACAGTAACAATCATAACAAAGAGTATAATAATAACCATGCTAATCAAAAGTTGCGGATAATTTTTTTATCTTTCAAGAAATTCACATTAAGCCAGTTGTAATATGAAAATTCAAATATTCTATGAGAACATGACTGGGCAATAGTAATGCATACTGAGATTGGGAATGCAAAAGACTTCCTAAACAAACCTAAACTTGACATATGAATCCACTCACCAAATTCAACAACAAATCATCAAATTGAACCCACGAAACCCAAAATCCCTAATTTTGACCTATCAATAAATTAAATTGCACAAATAGACACATTATATCAATTTTCTCAAGTTTAATTTAGTTTGCCCGTGGGTGGTTGGGTGTAGTTCTAATCTGGGCATGTGTTTTACTTTTACATTATGGTGGAATTAGATAGGAGATGAATTAGACTAACTAAAGAAATCTTCTAAAGTACAGTAGGTTTACTTGAAATTATCTCTAAAATCCTCACAGAACGGTTAAAGATGATCATGGGTAGACTCATCAATCCATTACAAGGTGCGTTTGTTTCTGACAGAGCTATACAAGATAATGTGCTAATTGCGCATGAAATATTCCATTCTTTTAAATCACGAAAAGGTAAAGAAGGATGGATCGCCCTTAAACTGGACATGTAAAAGGCCTATGACAGGGTGGACTGGGAATTTACCGAAATCGTGTTACGCCAGTACGGCCTTCACCCGACTTTTGTTGACTGGGTCAAAGAATGCATATCCTCCGTTTCATTCTCTGTCTTAGTTAACAATGGCCCGACTGATCTGTTTACCCCATCTAGAGGACTACGACAAGGGGACCCCTTATCGCCTTTCCTTTTCATCCTTGGGGCTGAAATCTTGGCTCGCAGGTTGGTTAAGGAAGCACGAGATGCTAACAAACTGGTCGGATTCAGATTTGGGTCTTCCGGCCCTGTAATCCCGTTTTTAGCTTTTGCTGACGATATCTTAATATTTTCCAAAGGCAGTGTGTCGGCGTGTCAGAAAATAAAAACTATCCTCCAGGAATATTGTCAAATATGGGGACAGAAGGTTAATTACCACAAGTCATCTTTTCAAGTTACAAAGGGCATTGTCCGGAGTCGTGTATTGGAACTAGAAAGTGTGCTTGGTGTTAGTCACTCAAACTCAATTGAGAAGTATTTGGGGTGCCCCATTATAAATGGTCGAGTAAACGCAGAGACATTTGAAGACATCATCAACAAATCCAGAGAGCAGCTATCTAAATGGAGGGCTGAGTCCCTATCTCAACAAGGTCGTGCTATTCTGATAGGTGCTAACCTTTCAGCTAAACCACTATACACAATGCAAAATTTTATGCTGCCGGCAACGATGCACAAGGAGTTAGACACTCTAAACCGAACTTTTTTCTGGAATAAAGATGCTCAGCATAAACCTCTCATTGGCTGGAACAAAATCTGTAAGCAAAAAAAGGATGGCGGATTAGGTATCCGGAGAACAAAAGAAATGAATGAGGCATTGCAATTGAAATTGCTATGGAAAATTATTGCGGAACCTGAAAATGCTTGGGTACAAGTCATCAACTACAAGTATCTGAAAAATTCACATTTACTTAACTACAAACGATCAGGTTCGGCCTCATGGCAGTGGTCTAAGGTGTCTGGCCTTTTAGATCACTTTAAACGGGGCATTATCTGGTCAATCGGGAACGGAAATTCTGTCAAATTCTGGACGGACAACTGGCTAACCCAAACTCCCATATGCAATAGGGATGAATGTCCTACCATCTTTAACAAAGACGAGAAAGTATGTGACTATATAATTGGGGGACAATGGTGGTTTGAGAAACTCTCTTGTTGTCTCCCGCCAAAATTGGTAGAGGAAATATTATCGGTTCCCCTGCCAGTATCTGTCATGGAAGACAGGCTGTATTGGTGGCCAGATAAGAAAGGTTGGTTCACTACCTCGTCAGCATACAAATTGTTAACAAATGAGACACAAAATAATAATGAAGGATTTGCTTGGATATGGAACCTGAATATACCTCCTAAAATTAAAAACTTCCTTTGGAAGATAAGCCTCTCTGGCTTACCAACAAAGGTTAGATTAGCTAGCCGAGGGGTCCTTGTGCCTTCGACTTGTCAAATCTGCAATGACCACAATGAAGATGATATACATATCCTCGTGGAATGCTACCCAAATCTAACTAACAGATTCCTCACTAGTGCAGAGGGTCATGTTTTACAACAACTAATTCATCGCAATCGGGATATGGCTTCTATTCTAGCATGGATGAAGAAATTGGCAAAAGAAAAAGTACAAAAAATAGTCACAAGCTGGTGGGCCATTTGGTATTTCCGGAATGGGGTTACCTTTCGAAACCATGCGCCAATACCTTCTAAAAATATTGAGAGCTTTGTTGATCAGCAATTAGAATCTTGGCATAAAGCTTGTTGTTTTGAGCAAATGGTTGATAAAGAATGGCAGGATAACCCGAAGAGAGTGAACTCTTACAAACAACCAAATAAGAAATCCATAAGGAAAAAATGGAAAAAGCCGCCGTACAAGGAATTCAAATTAAACTTTGATGGCTCTTCACTACTATCTGGGTTTAGTAGTGCGGGTGTCATTATCCGAGATTGGAGGGGAATACCCAGACATATAGCTTCTGCAAGACTCGGGAACACGTCCCCACTAATGGCCGAAGCCCTGGCTCTTAGGCTTGGTATTGTCGAAATCAAGAAACTCAGAATACAAGACATAACGATTGAAGGAGACTCAAAAATCATCATTGATTACCTACAGAACAAAACAAAGTGCCCGTGGGAAATTGAATTAATCATGTCAGATATACAATCCATGATAAAGTGCATGAGGAAGGTGGTCTTTTCTCATGTTCCCCGTGCTGGCAACAGAGTGGCTGACAAGGTTGCACACCTTGGTCACTCTGCCGTGGGGATAAGTTTAACATCCAACCCAGATCTTCAGGATCTCATCCATTTGGATGCGCTTGGGTAGATTCTCTACCCAAATTTTTTCCTAATAAAAAAAAAAAAAAAAGGTTTACTTGAAATTGCCCACAAATGGCAAATTTTAAGCCTATAAACCTTAATTTTATCAAATTCCCCAATTTGATACACATACCTGTCGTCACTCACACAAGAAAACGGCGATGGCGCCACCTTCTTTCCATGTCCAGTTGCCGACATCGTCGTCTGGTAAATTGATATACTTTCGATTTTCCATTGATGAACACAAATTTGGGTGTTCGAAAAGGGCGGCTAGGATCACATTGATAGAAGGGTAAGAGCTAGAAGACGGAAAGAGAGAGAGACAGGAAAGGTAAATTACCATATATATATATATATATATATATATATATATATATATATATATATATATATATATATATATATATATATATATATATATATATATATATATATATATATATATATATATATATATATATATATAGAATAATCTCAGCCGTTCGTTAGTTTCTACGGTGGAGATTAGCCCAAATGCATAGTACAATTTCAATTGAAAATGTACCGGAGCTGGACCCCAAATCGCCTATAGCCATTCCCGTAGCAAACCCTGTAGCAATCACTCAATTGGTCCACATGTCATTAGTTTTAAATATAATTAACAAATTAACAATAAAATCAAAATAAATAAACAAACAAAATCTTCTAGACTTGCTTTCCCCGTTCTTTCTCTCTGGTGCCCTCGAGACACTAATCTGAGATCTCTGCTCGGGGCCCTCTCTCTTCCAAACTGAAATTTCACCTGTCTGAAGCTTTATCTTTGTTCAACGCCCTCTCTCAAAATGATCTGTGTTCGGCCCTTGCAAGTTGATCCACCAATATGCACAATCTCCTATTCTCTCTCATAGGGTTCACTCTCTCCCACAATCTCAACCTTAATTCAATCTGAATTCCCCTTCTTCTCAATTGATTTCCAAGTGAATCATGGGTGGCGGAGGATCCATGAGGGCGGCAGCTAAGGCATTAGGTCTCAGACTTCCAAATTCCAACATCGGCGGTGGATTGTTGGAGATTTTCGTTGGCGCTCGCAAGTTGATCCACCCTGCCCTTCGCCATCGGCTTTATCTTTCACAGTGTCCGTGGTTGATACTAGCAGGCTCGAGGTTACGACTACATCTTAAACTGACCCAGAGCTCGCTTGGAAGCTCGATGACTGCGAATTCTGGCAAAGAATAATATTTGGACTGGTTTTCAGTCTCAGTACACCGGGAAACCAGAGGAGGAGCGGAAGTTGGAGTCCAGCCCCGCTCTTGGATGTTGCTCAGATGTGGAATAACATGAATTATATTTGTAGATTAATGCTCAGATGCTTATATGGAAGAACAATCATTATATTTGTTGATTAATGCTCAGATTGTATTTGGTTAATCAAATGAGATTGATGATTCATTATGTGTTCCATCCGTGTGGGTGATAAAATTGTCATGAATTGGTTGATTGCTCTCCAATTGCCAGTGCATTATGCTAGATGCTACCTTGGGCACTCTATTTTGTTTCTCCTCTGCCATCTGATCAAGTTGCTTCCAAGAGTATTGAAGGATCAAGACTTCCGGTTACATTTGAACTAGGATGCAAGAGTGATTGGAATTGTTTTTCTTTTTATATATATGTAATATGTAATGACAGATTATTCATTTTCAGAAGTTTTGCAAGTCCTCTGTATGTATAAATGGAATACATACAGAGTTGTGGAGCATTCCGACCCCTGTGATATTGTACTGCCACTGCTCTGCAGCTTTCATGTGTTTCTCATCACTTGAATATAGTTGTGGAGCAGTAGGGATGGTCTCAAAAGGCAAGGATATGTACCATAGACGATTGAACACTTCGGTGCAAGGACATGTACTTAGATCGAATCAATGTCTCTAAGGCTCACAGAGAGGAACTATGGTAGAGAGGAAGAACGGTTATGGGAAGAAGTGCGAAAAAAAGGGAGTTTGGAAGATTTTGTTTGTTTATTTATTTTGATTTTATTGTTAATTTGCTAATTATATTTAAAACTAACGACAAGTGTACCAATTGAGTGATTGCTAATCGTATTGGTGGTGTTTGCGGTCTCCGAAGATCCCTTGTCTAGGTGGGGGAACGTTGTGTGATCCACACTTCCCCAGGAGTCGTCTTTGCCTTACGAGGATTTCTGCTTTCCGTCTTTCCGGCGGCGAGACATCGTGTCAGCATGTGCTATCCCATGCGCTCGCTATCCACTTCACCACGCCGGGCTTCCTTCCCCCCGATGTTGTGTCCGCCTGTTTGCTTAGAGTTTGAGGTTTTTCCGGGTTTGCTTTGAGTGTTTCTTTGATGTAGTCGGTATTTGTATTTCTTTTAGATCTTCGTGATCTCATCCTTCGGGATGCTCTCGGGTTGGTTAACCACCACCCGAATTTTTTCCTTATCAAAAAAAATAAAAATAATAATAATAATAATTGAGTGATTGCTACTCCCTCCGTTCGGCAAAACTTGTCGTTTTCGAGTTTGTTTTTGTTCAGAAAAACTTGTCATTTTAGGTATTTTTGCTGCTACTTTACTAAAATGCCCTTGATTTGATTGATGTGTTGTGAGTTGTAGTTTTTGATAAAGTAAAAAGTATAGTAATAAATGAGGGTAAATTAGTAAAAAATGAGTGTAATTATTAGCTTTATTAAAAGTTATGTTAAGAGTTAAAATGACAAGTTTTGCCGAGCGGAGTATAGGTTTGCTGCGGGGATGATGGCTATAGGCGATTTGGACTGCAGTTGACTTGTGGGTCGTCTTGAAACGATGATTGAGTAACTTTATTAACAAAAAATAGTTTTTTTTTTTTATTTGTGTTGAAATACTGAATTTCGTCAATAATTTATATTTTAATACTCTAAAAGAATAGTTTATTGTTATCCCCAAAAAAAAGAAAAAGAAAAAGAAAAAAAGAAAAGCTTGTTTGGGGAATTGAATACAGGCAGAGATGGACGGAAAGAGGAGGTAGAAGACGATAACCAGAAAGGAACACCACACCCCCTAATCCGGCCATGTTGCCGTTAAAACCAAACTACCCCCATTGGCTGAGGGACGCCAAAGTGAGTTTCCTGACGGGCCTCTCCCACCTCAAGACTCTATGGAAACACTGGGACCTCCGCACCTTCATCCTCGTCAGCCTCGCCCTTCAGGTCACCCTCATCCTCATCGCCCCCTTCCGAAAGAAGACCGGCAACTTCGCCGTCATCAGTGTCATCTGGCTTGCCTACCTGTTCGCCGACTACGTTGCCATCCAGGCCGTCGGCCTCATCCCCAAATACTCCTCCGATACCTCCCAGGGCGACACCCACGCCGACCTCCTCGCCTTCTGGGCCCCCTTCCTCCTAGTCCACCTCGGAGGCCCTGACCCCATCACTGCCCTCGCCCTCGAAGATAACGAGCTCTGGCTCCGTACCTTCCTCCACCTGTTGACCTATGGCTTCGCCACCGCCCGCGTCTTCTTCCAGTCCCTCCCCTCCAACATCCTCGCTTTCCCAACCATCTTTATGTTCATCACCGGAATCCTCAAGTACACCGAGCGTACCTTGTCTCTTTACAGCGCTCGATTGACTCAATTCAAGTCGTCTATGCTCGAGGAGCCAGATCCGGGCCCCAATTACGCCAAGCTCATGGAGTCGTACGACTCCTACTTGAACTCGTCTCTTCCTGCTAAGTTCGACACCAATCCGGAGCCGGATCAGTACAATGTGTTTGCTGCCATGGCAATTGAGGAGTCAAAGAAAAAGGAATCGGAATCGGAACCTGCAGCAGCAGCTGACGGCGACGACGGCGATATGGATGTCGACAACCCCCGCCAGACTTGTTGGCAACGGTCGAAATCCTGTGTTTTCCCATCTAAAACCGTCGACAAGAACAAAAAGAGGAAGCTGAACAACATCAAGCTTGTGAGGGAAGCCTACAGGTTCTACGAGAAGTACAAGGGCCTCTACGTAGATCTCATCTTCAGCTTCCATGATCGGAACGAGAGCCGCACCTTCTTCCTCGAGCAGAAACTAACCGCGGAGCAAGCCTTCACTGTGCTAGAGATCGAGCTCAATTTAACCTACGAGGTGTTCTACACCAAGATGATAGTCATCCACCAAAATCGAGGGTTTTGGATGCGATTGTCTTCTACCATCCTTCAATTGATCTCCCTTCTGACATGGATCTTGCTAATTAGGAAAAACGAGTACAAAAGAGTGGACATCGGAATCACATATACACTCCTCATCGGAGCCATTTTCATCGACTTCATCGCCTTCGTGATGGTCAACGTCTCCGACTGGCAGATGGCGTTGCTGAACAAAGAGTCCGAAAGAAGAGCGTATTGGTACGACTGGATGTTAAACGCTCGTAAACGGACTTGGGGGGACGCCTGGGAGGCGAAACATTCAACCTGGTGGAAATGGACCCGGCGGGTGCTGTTCCGCCGCTGGTCGGAGTCCATCTCCCAGTTCAACCTGATAAAGTACCGCGTTGACCCGTGGTCAACCTCCATGAATATCTTCTTCAAGGTGGTTCCGCCGCTCAAGGAGAAGTTCGAGGGCTTGGCGTATGTCTCCAAGAAGTGGTACGCCAATGCGTTGAGGGACTTCATCTACGAGGAGCTCAGGTACAAATCCGCCATCGCCGAAGAACCGAAAGACGCCGATGAGATCTGCGATTCAAAGGGGGATTGGGTCCTCCGATCTTTAGCAGGCCTGGATTTCGAGCCGTTTGTGTTCTACCAGTGGACTGTAGACGTCGAGTACGACGAGTGCTTGCTCCTCTGGCACATTGCTACAGAGCTGCTGTACCAAGACGCTGCATACAATTATGTCGAATCTGAAGATAACAAAAGGCAAAACGACTACCGTGAGTTCAGCAAGACTCTGTCGGATTACATGATGTATCTCCTCAATCGACAACCAGTGCTGATGCTGGCCGTTGCAGGTTCCTATTTGGGGTTAATTTGTTGGAATTGATCGAATTTGCAGGTGTAAGTAGTTAATTTAATTGTTTGTTAATCGATGGAGTGCAGGGATAGGGGACGTTAGATTCAGAGACACCTGCGCAGAGGCAACGATCTTCTTCGACAGGGTGCTACCGAAGAGGAAGAAGGACGAGAACATGAACGAGAGGGTAAAAACGGCTTGTAAGAGGATGATGGACGTGAACACGACGACGCCACCAAGAGACATAAAGGGGGATAGGAGTAAGTCGGTACTGTTTGACGGGGTGCAGCTGGCCAAGAAGCTTATAGAGGTTGGGAAGGCGTCGACCAAAAACAAAACAGAGGATGGGAAGGAGTCGACCGAAGACAGAGCACAGGTTGAGAAGCGGAAGGAAGCCGAGGCAGTGGAGATGATGTGGGAGCTGATGGCGAAGGTGTGGGTGGAGCTGCTGAGCTACGCAGCGACGCATACGAGGGCGAGCGCGCATGCTGCGCAGCTCAAGCAGGGAGGGGAGCTGCTGACGCTGGTGTGGCTGCTGATGGTGCATTTGGGGCTGGGGAAACAGTTCAGGATCACTCAGGGGAATGCCAGATCCAAGCTCATTATCAGCAAGTAACTAAATTAGGTATATAGTGTCTTTCAAATTTCATGCCTTTGAATTCAATTCCACCAATTTGTGTACTTTTGGACATGTTTTGGCCACTACATTGTAATTCAACGGTTGCTTTTGGAACTTGATCCATCTTCTTTGTTAATTACCATACCTGTCTCGGATTGAATTCATCGGCTCGATGGCTATACATCACACTCGGTGTCCTGAATAGGAGCCAATAATATACAGAGCGAATCTGACAGACCACGAGCTGCCAAAGAGGCTCAGCCAATGGCGAATCTCCACGGCAAAGGTGACCGGTACAAAACCATGTGCTTTTTTTTTTTTTTTTTTTTTTGGATAAATTACACATAACCACCCGTAAATTATGATGCTTTTCAAACAACCACTCATAAAAGCTTAAATTACAGTAAACCACTCATAAATTAGGTATCTTTTCATAAGACCACCCACTCATCAAACCTCTATTTGTTTTGTTTAAAAAGATTAAAATACTCTTAATTCAAGGTTATTTGTATTTAATGCAATGATTTATTTTCATAAGACTTCCCATTTGTTAAATAATTCGGTTTTACTTTTACGTTTTTAAAAAAAGATAAATTAATTATAATAAAATTATTCATGTTCGACTAATTTGTCAAATGATATGTATAAGCTTAACTTATTTTTTAAATGATATGGTTTGTAATTTAAGATATGAGCTAATTTACTCTTCTTTTAAAGCAACAATTTTGTTTTATTTTAGAGTTTATCCCCATCTTATTCAACATTTGAAGGAGAGGGAACTGTTACGAGCTACTGCAAGTCTCGACTCTTCACATTGCAAATCCAATTTAGATATATATTGGTTGAAGTATTTAGGGTGGGTTTGAATTTCATTCCATTTTAATTATAATTCAATTATTTACTCCAGTGTATGTGAGCAGTTGGTTGTATAACTAAAAATCTCAAAAAAACTGAGGTAAAATATATAGTAAATTAACCAAATAATTATATAAATCGGGATAAAACTATTACATTATATATAATTAATAAATTATGGAATCCAAACGTACACACCCTTAATTTATCTTAAATTTTTTGTTTACCAAAGACGACCTTGTCTATTTTACATTATAAACATAATACAATTGGAATCCAAACACATACTTATATACATACAACATCTTTCTTTTACAAAGTACAAACAAATAAGCTTGAATTATGAGTATTTTAGTCGTTTTAAATAAAACAAATAGAGGTTTAATGTGTGGGTGGTCATATGAAAACAAATCAAATTTATGATTGGTTTACTGTAATTTAAGTTTTTATGGGTGATTATGTGAAAAGTTCCATAATTTACGGGTGATTATGTTTAATTTACCCTTTTCTTTTTTATTGGCTGATTCTGATTTGTACCCGGAAGGCACTCCCCTCGGTCAATCCTTGCTCTAAACTTGCTTTAGGGGGAAAAAGAAAATAAAGGCGTTAAAAATATTGAAATATCTAAATAAATCAATATTTAAAACACAACTAAAAGAAAATCTAAATTTTATAATCTCCCCTCTCTTATCCCTAGGGCTGTTATCTGAGCCGAACAGCTCGGGTTCGGCTCGGGTTCGGCTCGAAAAAGCTCGAGCTAGGCTCGTTCGAATAGGTAAAACAAGCCGAGCTTGAACAGTATTTTAGGCTCGAACCGAGCCCGAGCCGAGCTCGAGCCGAGCTCGAGCCGAGCCCGAGCCGAGCTCGAAAGCTCGTTTAAGGTGTCGAAATTACAGAAATACCCCTAGGGTTATTTGAGACTTGAGAGCGTTCCGTCTTTCATTTGTTCCACTTGAGACTTTGAGAGTTGAGAGGCGTTCACTCTGAGGCGTTCACTTCCCCAACCTCGACTCCGCCACTCCGGCTTCCCCTTACTCCCTCCGGATTTCACCCTCATCGTCCCTCCTCCCACATGTTGCGCCTCCATCAGATCCGACCCTCCCATTGTACCGCCATAGCCGATATGTTTCGTGTCTTCCTTCTCATACCCAGATCTGAAGCTCTCGCCCAGATCTAGTTGCTCCGGTCACCCTCCTGCTCAGATCCGGCGTCCATGGAGGTCGTGTGATATCAGATCTGAATCTCTCGCCATCCTTCTTCCCTCCGTCGTCCCTCTTTCGTCAATCGGCGGTGTTCGGTTCCTCTGACTCAGGCGGCGCCGTCTCTTTCAACTTTGAAGAATAGATTTGGATTCCGGCCATCTTTGCAGCGGAAGAAGAAGCGTATGAAGATGGAAGAATAGATCTGAAGAATAGATTGGGATACCCGTCGAATTTCTAGGGTTTGAAAGTTTCCAATCTATTTGTTTTTGTCATTTGTTATTCGGATCTGCATCGGAAGATAAGCTTTTGATGAGATTGAAGAGTAAGCTTTCATGACTCTTCTATTCACCAGTTATTCTATTTAGTCGTAGTTAGCTGTAGTTTCATTGGATTGGGTGTGGAGTAGAATCTATTGTTGCTTCAGTTCACTTGGATTGGTAGCACTGTTTGATTTTGAAGCATTGGTTGTTGTCGCTTCAATTTCATGTATTCAATCTTAGTTTCCTTGAATTGGTAGGGGACTAAGTTTCGATTTGTTAGATTAATGTGTTGGTGGTTGTGTTTATTGTTAATCTGCTATTAAAACTGCTATTAGAATGTTTGTCTACATATTTTTCCCATCTTTGGTATGCGAACGAGCTCAAACGAGCCTATCGAGCCCGAACAAATGAGCTTAAGCAACGAGCTTGAACGAGCTTAGGCTCGTTCGTTCAGCTTGACCGAGCCCATCAAGCCGAGCTCGAGTTTGTAGTTGGGCTCGCGAGCCAAGCTTGAGCGCCAAAAAAAGCTCGTGTAAAATTTAGGCTCGAGCTCGGCTCGGCTCGATTTTTATTCGAGTCAAGCTTGAACATGTCAAGCTCGGCTCGTTCGGCTCGAATAACACCCCTACTTATCCCCTTTCCCTATCTTCTCTTAGAAATTTCTCTCTTTTTTTAAAAAAATTTTTAATCATTTTTTTGTTTTATTTTATTTTTGATATTAACCTATAAAAAATAAAATATAGCCAATTATCCATCTGTATTAGGTAAGATAATATTCCCTATTATCTACCCATATTAGGATGACTTATGTTAGGCAATAGCATAATTATATCCATTATTTACTCTTGACCGTTGTTCATTTTTGTATAAGAATACACACATTCTCTTTGTAATATATCATATTGCGCGGTTTCTTAATAAACAAAATAATATTTAATTAATAATTTGGTTGATATCTTTGGATCTTTTAATATCAACATAATTTTTTTCTAACGTATTTTTCTGAATGTTATACGTTCACCACTTATTTATGAACTAATATTATAATCCGATTTAATGTTAACATTAAAAAGATTATAAAAAAACTAATTGAGATATAAGGTCATATTAATTGGATAGATTATTTGATCTAAAAAGATAAGTTTTTTTACCTAACTATATTAGCTTATTAAATGATGTGGTCTAAATATATAATACCAATTTAATTCAAAATATGACACTTAAGCAAAAATAATTCCGTTTTAATCCAGAAAATTCCATGGATGTGAAATCATACAAGATGTCGTTTCAGACCTCTGCTTTAACACCATTTTAATCAAGGATGTGATGCGTATAAAAAATCAAAACCCTTATAAAATACCTGATCTTAATCAAATAATTTAACCCTTATAAATTTATTTATTTTATTGTTCAAAATCCATCATTATATATTACTACGTATCAAAATATAATAGTTTATTTATGACATGTTATGTTCTTATAAATTTATTTGTAACCCTATAAATTGTTTAATAATTAATGATATCAATTGCTAACGTTACCACGTACCATCTTACATTAAAATTTTCACCACTTAATTTTTAAATTTTTTTTTTATTTACGGGTAAATTATATATAATTTTTATATAGATTTCTTTTGTAATATAATCATAATTAATTTCAGTGATCTAGAAAGATAATTTTTTGACCTATTTACGGGTAAATTATATATAATTTTTATATAGATTTCTTTTGTAATATAATCATAATTAATTTCAGTGATCTAGAAAGATAATTTTTTTACCTAACTATGATGACTTATTAATTGATGTGGCCAAAAAATATAATATAAGATATAAGGTTGAATATTTATACAAATATATTCAATTTCATCTAAAAAGGATAAATTTTATACCTAATTAAAATATAAGGTTGAATATTTATACCGATAGATTCAATTTCATCTAAAAAGATAGAATATTTGACAAAGATTTAATTTGAGAATATTCAAATTACGATGGGATGAATTATAACCACATAAATTTATATAGCGTAAATTTATATTTCAACTTGCGCAAATATATAGCGTAAATTTAAATCTCATCATATGATGATATATAGCGTAAATTTATATTACCTTATTTGATATATTTTAATTAATATAACAATACTACATTAAAATACAATGCAAAAAACTTACGTGGAGCTAGGTAAAAAATAATCCCGCTTTTGCCTAACAAAAGTTTATGACATTGTATATATATATTTTTTATAGCATTATAGATAGATTTATCTTTTCAAATTTTATATGGTACATATTAAAATTTTATCATAAGAGGTTCCTAAGTGTAAATTTGTAATTACCGAAGGTATGTAAATTAAAGAAATTGAAGCAAGGGTATGATTTATTATAGAGGAAATTGACCCAATATTATATTAGATTATTTGATCTAAAAAGATAAGACTTCTAACTAATTAAAATATAATGTTGAATATTTATAAAAAAATCTAATCAAAATATAAGTTATATTGGATAGATTATGTATCTAAAAAGATAAGTTTTTACCTAACTATATTCGTTTATTAATTAATGTGACCCAAAAATATAATACAGCTTTAATTCAGAAAATGACACGCAGGGAAAAATAATCCCGTTTAATCCAGATAATTCCGTGCCAGCGAGGTCGCTCTAGCGGTCTCTGTTTTAGTATTTTATATAGATTGTAATAATACTGTTATACCAATCTTCTATTTCCGCTCCATCTTTTCAAGTTTCTATATTTGATGTTTTTTTAGTTAAGTTTATAAGGGAGAGGATGATCCGAATTCCCTGTTACACTTTTCGTGTTATCCTCTTTGTTACATCTTTTAAATTGATTTGAATTATAAATGAAATTGAGAAAAAGATATTTTACGTCTAACTCTATAAACTCTATAAGCTAAAACATTAAAAAAAATGATGTTTAATTTTATAATGTTTTAGCCACATATAAAAAGATACCCTATAACTTGGTACCCTATAATGTTTTTTTAGTTAAGTTTATAAGGGAGAGGATGATCCGAATTCCCTGTTACACTTTTCGTGTTATCCTCTTTGTTACATCTTTTAAATTGATTTGAATTATAAATGAAATTGAGAAAAAGATATTTTACGTCTAACTCTATAAACTCTATAAGCTAAAACATTAAAAAAAATGATGTTTAATTTTATAATGTTTTAGCCACATATAAAAAGATACCCTATAACTTGGTACATAAACCCTAAGAAGCTAAAACATTAAATTATACATGCACAATTTTATTTACCCTGGGCCTATATAACGCTAGGACCAGTGTTGTGTGTGTGTGTATATACAGGGCAGAGCCAGAAAGTTTTTGGCGCGGGGAACAACGAGATATGAGCGTTGTCGTTTTGAAATAAAGCGACATCGCTTTGTTAGTTTAAATTAATAGTAAAACTCTATAGAATATGATAACAAATGATGTTGTTTTAGTATAAAACATTGTTAGTTTAGAATAAAATTTCGTTATTTATTCCCATTTAAAAATAAGAAAAATAAATAAATATATGAAATAGCATTCGAGGCTCTCTCGGTTTTGGGCATATGATGCGAGTTCTCTTTGATCCGTGAATTTTTTTCTTCTTGATTCTCTAATTCAAAATAATTTTTTTCCTTTTTAGTTGATAGTAGAAGATCTCCTTTTTTCTTTTTAGTGATATTTTATTTTGACTGACATCATCATTCAGATGAAAAAGAAGTGAAGGGAAAAAACTAACAAAATAAGGATTAAAAAAACAATATAATAAAAAAACTAGCCCGCTACCGGTTGCGAATCTCTTTTTGCCATCTGTTGCGAAAATTAGCGGTGTATCAAGTAAAATTTAACAGTGTTTTTTTTATCAACTCCCTTTATTAAAGTAAGATTAAAGTGATTAATATATCTTTAATTTTCAAACATCCATAACTTTTTACTCGGATATCGAATTAAGACGTATTATATATCAAAACAAAGCTATTGACGAGGAGAATACATATAAGGAGTTCCTCGGATGAGGGCAGGAGCACGTGCTCCCCCATGCTTTCCCCCCTATATATATACACGCACACATTTTTAAATAATCTCATTGGAAATAATGAGCTTCACGCATTACTTTTGGTGTAACAGTCCAGAATTATGATTTCCGGGTTACGTTTCAAGGGATAAAACCCCTTGTTCGGATCTTGCAATCCAGGTACGGGTCGAGGTTTCAAACTCATTTTAAGGTTATTAGAAAGAGGGATTTCAAACCCTAAAAACATCGAAGGGCCGTTGGGTACCCTTAACCTGTCCTAAGACTATGTCGCGGAAACCATTTCAAACGGAAGTTAAGCGGAAGTAAAGTACAGATACAAGTGCCACGGCGGAGCCGGGTCAAAACGGAGTCAAAAGTATAAATCCAAAACAATGTAATCAGAGTCTGGTGAAGTCTATAACTCCAGCGCTCACTCTCCGCCGACAAAATGACCCGCGCAATAAGCAAACAGCACCGATAGGATGAACATAAATAATTCCTAAAAAAATTGATTTGGAGCGGGATCAGATCGATGCCCACTTAACTCTGCATCCCAACCATAAGCACACATATACGCTATACCTAATAAAGATGCTCTAATGCAGTACGAAATTCAAACACACTAGCATGCTCCTAGTTCATAATAATGTGCAGAAATACTGTAAAGGGCCCAAGACAATGCCAAGTGGCATATCCCTCTCCTACCTCCACCCCTTCCGACAGGCGGAGACTGGCCAGCTCGTGAATGCATTCATTCATAATAGGGCGGCACGCATGCCTAACCCGCTCCAAAATAAAGCCCGCAGGCATATCATAATATAAGGAAGTACTCGATTGACTCAGGGTACCCGATGAGGTTGGGCTACCCTATGACCCTAGCAAAGACTCTAGGACTATCACAGATAACGGCCGTTCTGTTTACAAACACATAGAGAAATAGAATGCTCAACGATCAATGCAACCTAGCATGGTACTACATGGCATGCTGATCATGAATGCAACACCTAGTATATCATGCACTTAAAGCAGGGAATAGCTCTATTCAATCTGAGTAAGCTCCGAAGAGACTTACCTGGCTTTGCAGAACAGCAGAATAAAGGGCCCAGCACACATAAATCATAGTTACAAGTATCACCTAAATACATATCAGAACACATATATAAGTCTACGGCTAATCATTCAAGCACTCAAAGCATACATCATTCAACAAGAATAACACCCATATCGCAATCGTCACTCCATCGGGTTCAACCATTCATCATATTGTCACATTTCTCAATACCATATTGTTCTCATCATTCAATTCCGCCACATTCATATGTTCATAACCATATATTTGCATAACATATAGCTCAAGTGCATCATATTCATCATGCTATTAGTCAACACAATCATGATATTAGACAATCATTCACATCCATCATGCTAGTTAGTCATCGAGCACATAATTCCCGAATTAGTCCCGAAAACCGTTTCAAATTCCTTTATGAAAACCAAGCTTCAGTTTTCAAGTCGATTATTCCAAGACAACTCAACAACTTAGGATATTTTCCAAAAACATCTTTAAACCAGCTTATTTAATTATTTTATCAAAACAAATCCGATCAGTGTTAAGGTATTTCCAAAGTTCCTCTTTTCGTTTGGTAAAACCAATTTCCATCCTTTTCCAAATACTTTTCTCATCTAAAATTCACGTCCAATAATATTATATTTTTAAATCACCATAATATTATATCTTTAAATCTCAATAATAATATTTAATATATTACATCCCATTTGTTTAATATTTTCATAAAACATATTTATAAGTCTTAGAAATCCTTTTATTCCCATTTAAACACATTCCAACATGAATTAGGCCCAAGAGGAAAAGCCCAATCTCCCCTAAATTTCGGATCCAAATAACCCACAACCCAACTCTCTCTTTAAAGAACCCGGTTCACTGATTTTCAAAAAAAAAGGCTGAACCGAACCCACATTTTAAAACAGAAACCGGTTTAACGAAACAGTGTTCATCTTCCTCGCTGGACGCATCTGTTCGAAATCGACGGGAAGGAAAGGGAAGGGGAGGAGCTTGCCGGCGACGACAGCCTGCTCCGACCACCTACCCGGCACCAAGGAACATGGAATCGGATAAATAAAGGGGAGGAAGAGAGGTTCTCACCGAGGTGCGGCTTCGCCGGAGAAGGTTCTCGGAGAGCTTCGTTCGGGTTCACCGGGGCTCGTTCAAGCTCGTCGGAAAGCGTGGGAAGGCTCCGGGGGCCTGGATCGGAAGTAATTAGCCATAAAGTCGAAGCTTTTGTACGGATTCGATCGGAAAAGGGAGGAGATAGCCCTCACCGTTGTTTTCGAAGGGAAACAGGGCGAGGAGGCAAATTGGCGGCTCCGGGAGGTGGAGGGTGCTTCTGCTGCTGGTTGCTCGTCGAGGAGAAAGGAAGGAGGGATGGAGGGAGTTGCTCCGATTTGGCTCGAGGCTTGCTTCCCGGAAACAGAGGGCGGTGGTGCTTAGGTGGCGCTCGAGGAGGAGCTCGGAAACCCGAGGAGCGTGGCGGCATTGGTGGTGTCGGCGAGGAGGCAAAGTGGTTGTTGGGGAAACGCCCGAAAGAATTGCCAGAAGGGGAGATGGAGTGTGTTTATGTGTGGAGGGGATTGAACAAAATGAAAGAGGAGGTGGGGGAATTTGTTGAAAATCGAAGTGCAGAGGGATGGGTGTGCAACAGTTGTTGACCGGCCGGATGCGGAAGCAGAGGCTTGGCTTCTTGCCAAGAATAGAGAGGCAAGAGCTTGAGGGAAAGATGGGTTTGTTTGATGTTTGCCCAGAATAGAGAATGAACATGCTGGGGGAGGGTGGTCTGTTGACTGCTAAAGCAAGAGAGAGAGGGGTATGGCCTGCAATCCGTGTAAGGTAGAGGAGGAAGAGACAAAAGTCTAAGTGGTCCCAAACACAAATTCAAATACCCAAAATCCGCTCTCTCGACCTTATCCCGATGCGATCAAAATAATTATTAATTTTTTTCCAATCCGCATTTTAATAATGAAATTCCTGAAAAGCGGAATAAAATCTATTTGTATAAATTGAAAATTCGGACCGGAATTCACTCTAAGAATTTCAATTTCGATTTAGTAGATTAATGACGAGTTTTCCTTAAAATATCCGAATCATTATTATTATTATTATTATTTTCGACTTAAATCCATTTTATATTATTTGTTGAAATTTATTATTTAAAAAATCCGGGCCTTTACATCATCCACCTCTAAAAACAAGTCTCGTCCTCGAGACTAAAACCAAATAAAGTATGGGATAAAGTTTGAAATTCGATTGTTAGGGTCGGGTTCTCATTGCAAAATTAAGCTAAATAAATATAAGAAATATTTTAAAGTATTAGAACTAGAGGTGACAATTCGGTTGTTCGGGTAGGGTTCGAATATACCCGTTCGGGTTCGGTCATATGTCGGTTCGGGTCATATGTCGGGTATACTGTAGGTTCGGTCGCGTTCGGGTGGGGTCGGGTCAGTTTTCAGGTCGGGTAAGTTCGGGTGAAATGGATTTCGAGTTGGGTCGGGTTCGGGTTGGGTCAAGTCGGGTCACATTAAGTTTTACTATAAAATGATGACTATTTTTTGTTTATCTTAATTGTTGACTATTAAACTTTATTTATTGAGTATATTAAGTCTCATCATATGTAACTCGCATTATTTGAGTATTTAAAATTAAGAAAATTAAAGTAATTATAAGGAAGAGTCGGATCTTGTTCGGGTCGAGACAAGGACAGGTCGAGTTTGTCTATCTTCATGACCATTCGGGTATCGGGTCAACGGGTCAGGCTCGGGTTCGGGTTATACATGACACTAGACTTTCGGGTTTTGATCGAGTCTGAGTTCGGATGGGTCGGATCGAATTTTCGGATCGGGTCAGATTTAGCCGGCTCCAATTAGAGCAATCCAAATTCAAATGATGCCGCTAACACTTTGAATTTGTCATTTTTTCCCAAGTTGGTTGAAAATAAAATTAGGAGAAAAAAACATTATTTTGAAAATTTGTTGTTATTGTTGTCATTGGTGGATAATAAACAATAAATTGAAAGATGTTTGGACCAGACAATATAGAATCCTCTATTCTAACCGTTCGCTTGGAGTTGGGGATAATCCTAATTTTCTCCCCCTCACAATTTAGCTGCCTTTTTCCCCTCCTCCAAACACTCCCTATCGCTCTCTATCTATCTCCCTACTTCTCACATCCCCTCCTCACCCCCCACCTCTAATCTCATCCCTTCGTTTACCCCATCTCCATCAGGGCATTCAGGGGCATTTTAGTAAAACCGATAAATATCCAGCCACTATATTATAAAAAAGAAAAACTCAGAGGTTACCGTTTTGTTCCTCTTCTCCCTCCGATTCCTATCCTTTTGCTGATGGAGACCCGCGTATTGTCACGCGCCCCCGCGATCCCCGCCCTCCCGCGGTTCAACCGGGAGGTAACCGGCTTCCGATCCTTCCGCGCCGCTAGCTCTCTCCGAACTGTGCCCTGTGCCATCAAGGATGGCGGCAACCTGATATGGGGACGGCAGCTCCGTCCATGCCTTCTACTCGACTCGGCGTCGGTGGCCGTGTCCCGTAGAGAGATTATGCGGCCGTGCTCAGCCGCTTCCTCCTCGCCGGATTCTGCCGGGTGAGGTCCGTTTTTGCATTCGTTCCGACACGGTTCGGGTTTACCCGATCAATATCCGACTAATATATATATCTTGGCTGAACCGGGTTTTGTTCAGGGACGGCAAGGTCGCTCCTGGGACCGGGTTTTTTGACCGGAATCCGGCTCTCCTCACCGGCTTCTTCTTCTTCATGTGGTAAGTCTCAGACGCACAATTCGTTGCCGCGGCAAACACCATCCCCAATTTCATTCTTCATTCCATTTGGTCAAATTGCAGTCAAAGACATTTCCAGCTTGTTTTTTACTTTTTAATTTAATATTCCTTTACACCTTTTTAGATTGATAAAAATTATACTCATCTTTACTTTTTGACAATATAAAATATTAATTTCTTGTTAATTTTTTTTTATAATTTAATACATTTTACTAATAAATATAAACTATAAAAAAAAAAATTATACAATTTTTTAAAACATTAAAATATGTGCGAGAAAATCAAACATCTCGTGCAGTTCTAATTAACGGAGGGAGAACTGAAGTATCGAGTTTGGCCTTGGCACAGGTACTTCCTGAATGTGATATTCAACATACTCAACAAGAAGATCTACAACTACTTCCCATATCCTTAGTGAGTATATATCACTTCTTGGAATCAAAATTTACCCAAGGGATTGTTATTGCTTGCTTAGAATTGGGATTCTGAATGTACTCCATACAGCTTTGTTTCGGTGATCCATTTGCTCGTCGGGGTGGTGTACTGCTTGTCGAGCTGGGCTGTTGGCCTTCCTAAACGCGCAGTAAGTTTGATCGAAACTCGGCCTTTCCAATTCAGATCATATACGAGCAAGCAATCAAATGAAAACTTGACGCAATACTTGCTTAGGAGTTAGAATTGCTTGTTTTATGCAACTGATTTCGGGTTCCTCCGATCCTTTTGGCAGCCTATCGACGCCAATCTGTTGAAGATGCTCATCCCTGTTGCTCTCTGTCACGCCTTAGGCCACGTTACAGCCAATGTTTCATTCGCAGCTATGGCTGTCTCTTTCACCCATACAGTTAAAGGTAATTACTAGGAGTAATCCAGAGTAACTAAAAGAGGGTAATGTAACTGTTGTGTTCTTCTTCTAATCTGTGTTGTGGTTTGGTTCAGCTCTCGAGCCCTTCTTCAATGCTGCGGCTTCTCAGTTCATTTTGGGGCAGTCGATTCCTCTGTCGCTCTGGCTGTCGCTGGCTCCCGTCGTGATTGGTAAGCATTGAGTTTCTCTTTATGCATCTGTTTGACTGTTTCAATAACAACATTGCCAGTATATCCCGCCTAAGCAGGGTCTGTGGAGCCAAGTTGTATGCACTCTTTCCCCGACCATGTCGAGAGAGTGGTTCCTAGTGGCCCTAGTGCCGACATAAAGTCATAGCAAACCAAAGAGACAAGTATAACAAACAACATAGTAAAGAATATTAGGAAAAGATAAAAGTGTAAGAACGGAGGGAGAAAGGATATGTTCTCTGTCACTCCTCCGAGGCTCTGTCTAACCCTCTCTGACATGGATCATGCTTCTCCATTGCAATCTATCCCTAACCATACTCTTGTTAAGGTTCAAAAGGGCAAAATATGTTTCATCAACAATTTAAGCTTTTCGGAATTGGATGTATGTATCTTTAATAACTATGTTTCCATTGATAAATGAAGGTGTATCTATGGCATCACTGACCGAGTTGTCGTTCAACTGGACCGGCTTCATCAACGCTATGATCTCAAACATCTCCTTCACTTACCGGAGTCTCTACTCCAAGAAGGCTATGGTAACCCTCCTTCCTTGTCGTCTTTCTTCGTTATTCCTCTAAGGCTGAAATCCGGGCTTTCGTTTCTGTCTCTTCAGACCGACATGGACAGCACCAATGTGTATGCTTACATTTCGATAATCGCCTTGTTCGTCTGCATTCCTCCGGCCATAATCGTGAGTCGATAACACATTCATCGGATAACCATTTTGACATATTTGCTGTTGTAAGATTATAATATCTTCGGGTCTGTACTCAGTTGGAAGGACCACAACTTTTGAAGCATGGCTTCAACGACGCAATTGCTCAAGTCGGCTTAACCAAATTCATCTCCGACCTCTTCTGGGTGGGAATGTTTTACCATCTCTACAATCAGGTAACATACCATGCCGTCTTCATCTAAAACCCGATCTTGTTGACACCTTTTTCTATGTTCATCAATGAGTAAAACTCGTCATTTCGAATCCTCAGCTAGCAACAAACACCCTAGAAAGGGTAGCACCTCTTACACACGCAGTTGGCAATGTGCTGAAGCGTGTGTTCGTCATCGGATTCTCCATAATAATCTTTGGTAAGTTCGTCGCACTTAAGCAATGCCTTCTAAGTTTCCTTGATGCCTCTCTTCAGATGCCTGACAAATTGCATTTCCAGGCAACAAGATTTCGACACAAACGGGAATCGGAACATGTATTGCGATTTCCGGAGTAGCCCTCTACTCCTTCATCAAGGCTAAAATGGAAGAGGAGAAACGAGTGAGTTTCTAGTTTTTAGTCAAATTCTGTTTCTGCTCTTCAATAGCTTAATTATTATCTGACGAGTAATAACTTGTGTTTTTATGCAGAAAAAATGAAGTGCAGTCTGAGATGAAAGCTGGTTTTGAACTAGTGCATATCCCAAAGGAATTTTGTTTGTAGATTTGCATAAATTTTCCTTCTCAATCAATATTGAAAAATTCTATGTATTCGTATTATTACCCAAATTATGTATTGTTGTGTTTTTTTAAGTCAATTCATTAGCAAAAAATTGTTAACTGTGATACAAAACTTCATGCTCTGATTCATCAAGAACTAGACCAAATCAACATAAAATTCTTCTGGAACAATGATAATTAGGGGATGAAGCGTTGCTCGAATAACCTACTAGAACGTTATCAAAATCTCCTCGACCATATATATGGTCACGTGTGGCAAGTGGCTCAAGGGCAATTAGGACATTTCATGTGTTGTTACAACAACCATTTGGTTAGCTGTTTTGGCGCCAAGAACTTCAGAAGTTCATTTTTTAGAGTTTTCTTTGATTTCTGTAAAACTCTCTCTTCTGGTTTTACAATGAGAGCTCAATTGATGAAGCTTGATTTGCGATCTGTATTTTCGATTCCACAAATCCAAATGGTATCAGAGCTCACTGCCTTGACCACAAATCATACTTGGCATGTCACTCCCATTCCTGATGGCAAGAAGGCCATTGGATGCAAATGGATTTTTAAAATCAAATACAAACCTGATGGCTCAATAGAGAGATACAAGGCCAGGTTGGTAGGTAAAGGATACAACCAAGTAAAGGACAAGGATTACAAGCAAAAAATTTCTCACCTGTTGCTAAACTTGCAACTGTGTGGGTGATTCTTGCTTTAGCTGCTTGCAAGGGTTGGATGTTGCATTAGTTGGATGTTAATAATGCATTCTTGCATGGATTTCTGGATGAAGAGGTATATATGAAACCACCTCCTGGTTACACAGTTCCTCCTGGGCATGTATGCAGGCTCACGAGATCCTTGTATGGCCTTAAACAGGCCAGTCGCCAGTGGAACTGTGAACTCACTAAGTTCATGATCAGACTTGGTTACACTCAATCTGTTCATGATTACTCCTTGTTTGTAAAGAAGAATGGTTCCTTCATGACAGTAGCCTTGGTGTATGTGGATGACATGCTCATTCTAGGAAACTCAGCCTCTGAAATCACTCACACCAAAGCATCTCTTCACAAGGAATTTACCATTAAAGATCTTGGCACTGCTAGATACTTCCTAGGCATGGAAATTGCCAGGTCTTCTTCAGGGATTCTATTCAATCAAAGGAAGTACATACTAGATATATTGAGGGATGCTCAAATGGACAACTGCAAGCCTACAGATTTCCCTATGCAGCATGGCGTTAAATTGTCAGTTTCTGTTGGTGATCCTATCTCAAATCCTGAGGATTATAGGAGACTAGTTGGCCGATTGCTTTATCTTACATTAACTCGTCCTGACATTGCCTACACAGTACAGCAGCTCGGCCAATTCTCCTAACACCACTCAAGCCTCACTAGCATGCTTTGATTTATCTTCTGAGATATCTCAAGAGCAGCTTTCACTTGGCACTATCATATCCTGCATCTTCCTCACTCCAGATTAAGGCTTACAGTGATGCTGACTGGGGGAATTGCCTTGACACTGGTAGATCCCTCACAGGCTATTGCATCTTTTTGGGTTCATCTCTTGTTTCATGGAAGACCAAAAAGCAGAAGGTGGTCTCCAAATCTTCCACTGAAAGTGAATACAGGGCCATGTCCACTGCAGCTTCTGAGCTTGTGTGGCTTGAAGGTATTTTACCTGATCTACACTTACCTGTCACTCTTCCAATTCAGCTACATTATGACAACAAGTCAGCTCAGCAACTTGCCATCAACCCTGTGTTCCATGAGAGAACCAAGCACGTCAGGATTGATTCACATTTCATCCGAGAAATGGTTCAACAAGGCCAGCTTGCAGACATCTTAACCAAGGCACTTGGTGCTTCCCAACACACCTTCCTTCGAGCCAAGCTTGGCCTTATGGTTCCCATGGCAAGTCCAGCTTGAGGGGGGCCTATGGTCACGTGTGGCAAGTGGCTCAAGGGCAATTAGGACATTTCATGTAAGGTTGTTACAACACCCATTTGGTTAGCTGTTTTGGCGCCAAGAACTTCAGAAGTTCATTTTTTAGAGTTTTCTTTGATTTCTGTAAAACTCTCTCTTCTGGTTTTACAATGAGAGCTCAATTGATGAAGTTTTGATTTGTGATCTGTATTTTCGATTCCACAAATCCAAAGTATAAAAAAGGAATACAAAAAAATGGCTCAAAAATGACTATTAAATTTGAAAGAAACAAACTCTTTGCATTGCCCAACAAAACTTTGCAATCTAATACATAAAACAAAAGCATCAAATAAAGAGAAGCGAGATTGGTGATTGAATGTAATGTAATACAAAATTTGGAACATGATCCAGACAAACAGAACTCCCATTTAATCCAATCACTTCTGAAGGAAGGAGAGGCTTACATAAACAAGTTAGGCCTTGATGCCTTGTAGGTGGTCTTGAGCTTCCGGGTAGGTGGTCTCACCTTCCTGAACACCAAGGGGAACTTGATCTTGGAGTTGTGGAACTGCTTTGTGCTCTCCCTCTTGCAGAGCTTGGCAGGGATGGTTGCTGTCTTAATAATCTGTATACATGGAAACCTGACCCTGTGACGGGATGCCATCTCAGTATACATTTGCTCAACAGCACCATTCATTGTGGTGTCACGGTACTCCTTGTACATATTGTGATATCCTGTTCGGCTCTGGTAGCGCAACCAGATACCATAGTTCTTGATCTTTGTAGGGTTCTTCTCAAAGATCTGTTACAAAAAAGGGGGGGGGGGGGGGGGGGGGGGGGAACAGAGAGAAAATAAGCATTGTGGTTCCAGAGGCAATGCATCAAATCTCAATACCATGCCACATTTATGCATCAGGCAGCTATATTTCTGCATTGAATAACTTGAAAATCTTTCCTAACATAAGGACCATAACTAACCCCTTGGAGAGAATGAAACAACACAAACTTGAATGTAATACACGTGCTGACTAATTAACAACCAGGTAAGAAAAAACCTAACCCGCTGCAGAATGAATAACTCTATAACCAACCTCTTGAAGAGAATGAAACAACATAAAACTGAATGTAATAATACATGGGCAGACTACTTGACAACCAGGGAAGAAAAAACCCTAACCTACTGAAGAAGTTTCCAAAGGGACAGGCTTGGGCCAGAATGAACAATGGCTTGTTCAATGTTCATTGACTGAATTCAAAATACAAAATGATGGTCTATGGCAGCTTTACTAGAGAAAATTTTATAAGTTCAAAAATACATTATTAGGCAAAGGGAGGCATTGGCTTATTGAAAGAGGAAAGTTTAGATATGTTGGGCTCGGCATCGAAGATGTAGAATATAAGGCGGTAATTTTAGTTCTCCTTTTGAGTAGGAGAAACATGAACACGTCCTCTTATAAACTCAACCCTTTGTTTGGTTAAGGTTTTTTTTGTAATGTAACTAGGTCACTTGGTTCCCCAATACATTCATGATTCACCAATTCCAAAAAACATAGAGCTGCCATTGTAAATTACTACGCAAACTTGATTTGCAATGGTTAAGAGATACACAGTATGAACAATCGCAGCACAAAAACATAGTTTGTATGACCTGATGAATTATGGTATGACAGAACATCTAGGGAAAATCACACCCTATGACCTAACAGCAAGGAATATGTTACGAATTTGCCACAAAATGAAAATCCAAACACATTCCACAAACAATTTAATTATTATTTCACATTAATCATCCTAAAGGGTACGAACAACCACGTACCTCGTTGATGGCAAGAACTTGTCCATTGCTCTTCTTGACCTTCTTCAGCTTCCTCAGGAAGTACCTTTACACATAATCGGTACAAAAATTAAACCAGAAACAAATCGCATTATTCCGAACATAAAACATTCCAAGTCGAGAAAACAAATTCGAACAAATGTAAGCGGCATACCAGAACTTGGACTTGGCACGAACTTCATTCGTCGCCCAGAGCTTCATCCTGTAGATCTTGGGATGCTCATCGCTCTCTGTAGGGAGAGCTCTCCCAACCACTTGGTACTGGTGAAACTGGTGTGGAATCCCCAAAAAAACATAGTTCGTGAATCAAATCGGGGAAATCATTGCATAAATCCTCAAATAAATACATAAAAATATCCAGATTCGGAATATGAAATGTAAACTACAATGCAGAGGATAAATTGAAACGTAGAGAGCTTAAAATGTTTACTCTGAATTGCCCCATTTTCCAGAATCTCTCGCTCCAGGCGGCAGGTTGAGATGTAACAGATGTTAGTTAGGGTTTATAGGGCAAAGTGGCAATTGGCAAACCTTCACGTCAATAATAAGTGTAAAGATTGGGCCAGTTTATTAGTGAGCAATATAGTCCAGTTCATCTCAAGTCAAAATGGGCCCGTCTAATCATCTATAGAGCATAACACTCGGTGTTACACTTCATTATTTCGGCTATAAATTTACATTAAAAAAATTATATTTATATTCTATACACTTATATTAACATATTTATAAAATTTTATTATGAAAAAATGTTATTAAAAATTATAAATAATTGAAAGATTGATTATTTTGGAAAATATTTTTTTTTTATATTACTAAAACATATATTTTAATAATAAAAATTTGTAAACATGTTATTATAAGTGTATAGAGTATAAATATAATTTTTAAATTTTTTTAATATTAATTCATAACCGAAATAATGAGGTGTAATACCGAGTGTAACACACAAAGTGTTAAAGGGAATCCAAATTGTCTATAGAGATATTCAGGATTGGAACTATCGAATACTCGAGCCGATCTGAGAAAATGGATCTTATTAATTCGAACTTGATGATGATGATATCCACTACGCCAAATAGACACTCAAGGGACGGACAAAAGTCGTCGCCTGAGAGCATAAACCGTCGCTAGAACATTGAAGAGACGGACGTTCGTCGCCTGAAGGTTTGTCGCATGGACGTCGTCCCTTCAGTTAGAGGGCGACGGAATGACGAAGTTTGTCGCTTCAGTTACATCGAAGCGACGAACTATTGTCGTCTCTTGGGCATAACGTTGACCTTCCGGGAAGGCTCTCTCTCGTGACCAAGCGACAGCCTCCTCCGTCGCTTCAGTTATAAAATTCTCAGGCGACGAACTATTTGTTCGTCTCTTGGATGTGATTTGTAAATTTTGATTTGTGCTGACGCAACGAAACGAAGTCCCCTTTCTCCGTCCCTTGAATGATTTTCTTTTAAAAGCCTAAAATGGAATCTATATATTATTCCCACCTGTACACGCACTCTGCTCATTCATGGAGCAGAGCCTACATAACCAATACATAACAATACCTAATTCAAATTTAATATCATTACATTCACAACACAACTTGTGTGAACACATAACCTGCACTTTACATTCACAACCTCCAGAACACAACCCACAAAATCCACAAGACAATATCAGATTATAAAAACCTGCACTTAGCAATTGTTGCACAAAAACCCGCATACCATTTAAAAGCCTTACAAAGTTTATCTGTTTTCACCCAAAAACTTGCATACCTTTGAGGCTTGACAAAGGGGATACTCAAGCACTTGCGAGAATTCATAACATATAAACATACATAGGGGCTGTTTTTTTACCCGAAACCTACCATGTTCAATGAAAATGCTCCCAAAAAGTTGGTAACTACCTATCATAACCGAAAAACTTACATGCTAACGATGAGTTTAAGAGGTAACTACCTCAAGGGTTGGTTGAAGAGTGGGACTGTCGCACAAGCTGCTCTAATGCCTCGATACGTTTCTGCGTCTCATTGGATTGTTCGATTGCGTGCTTTGCCTTCTCTTCAGCATTCTTGAGTCTCTCCTCAGCCCGCTCAGCTCTCTCCTCAGCCTTCCGAACTCTCTCCTCAAGCTCTTGCCTTTTTTATGAACCCTCCATGCTCCAAGAGTGAAATACCCCAAAGTATTTTTGGATATTTCAGTTTTAATGAAAATAAATAAATAAATAAATAAATTCTCTTTATACTGAATTTGGTAAAAATAAGTTGAATTTAAATTTTATTAGTTCACATAAAATACCTAATGTAAAGTTTTAGAATAATTATAATATTTAAAGTACAATGAAAATAATTTATTCGAAGAGATAAAATAATTCCTCATTATTAATATTTAACTTATGTAATTAAATAAAAATCGGTACTATTATTTAAATAAATAAATAATTTCACAAATAACATTTATATTAATTATGGGTAAATTGGGGGATATCTAGCTAGATAAATACGTGTGTATATAAACTATTTATACATGGATGTAAACAGATATATGTATATACATAGTCCTACCGTTATAAGCCGAGATTAGTGGAAGAATTCATCCGATCCGGTTAATATTAAGGAAGCACGTATAATCAGAAGATACTTGCCATAGCGAATTGGTCATATCTCCGTGATTGGCTTGCCATAACCAAGTGATCAGCCCCAATCCTTAACTTTTAAATTAAGGTTTCAACCCTATTGCTCACCCTCACCGTTCAACATCACCATCAAAAGTCCATCCCCTCTACTGGTAGTCGATTAGCAACCCCGATCGGCAGTAGGAGTGCAAGGTGAGGACGAGACATTCGGAGAAGCATACGGAGGCGCAGCACTCATCTGAAGTGGGCGTTCACTTCTCTGCAGTCAAGTGCCACCGCCACCCTTGCACACCCTAAGAGCTGGTAAAGGAGTCTCATTCACTACTTCTCAACCCTGTATATTCATATAGATACCTAAGTGTTGATTCCCTACTTATAGAACGTTTCGACTCGTCTCAATCTCAGGTCTGACCCATTCATCCACTGTTCTTCATTCCCTTGCCTTCCTCCCACGTCCTACCATCACTCCTGGTAGCGGTGAGTCACCTATTGCCCCGACTGAAATTTAATCGTTACTAAAGTCGCGTCACCCAACTGACCAAGGAGTCGACTTTGTGATTAATTTCTGCAGCGATCAGATCTCGATTCAAGCCAAGGTCTGAACCAAGTCGGGCGTGATACTTCCAAGTATGATTGGTAAGTTGACTCCAACTTGTTTCGGTATCTCGAAACCATATCGAATCGTTGCTGAACTTGCATACTTGCACATATGAGATATGCTGTCAAGTGACTTTTGGGGGTATGTCTTCTGCAGCTGTGAAGGTTCGATCCTAGTTGCGACCTTGATCGAATCGAACGGTGCAATACCGACTACACTTGGTAAGTTGAAGGCAACTCATTTTACAGATCTGAAAGTGGCGTGAAATGATGTCGAACTTACTTGCTTGTGTGTTGTTGGTACGTGGGTATGAATGCTTGCAGAACACCAAGGCGTGTTCGGGACTCGAGTGGACGTGGGTTGATTCTTTTGTCTGTAGGAGGAAGTAAGTGCCGACTATATATATTTATAATATATATAAAGTAACTAAGGTATCCGGTGGATTTATAGTTTAAACGACCTTATGCGATATCGTTTGAATCGTATAGGTGCTTAGTGTTATTTGGGAACTTTAATCCGTTGGTGCCCAATCCGTCAGATTAAGGCAAGTGGTTTGGTCCTATTAATGCATTTCTGCAATTTCGTGCCTTTTGAAATTATTGTTCTTTGTGTCATTTATAAATTCCATGTTATTAGTTCATGATAAATATGCAAGTTAGATCAGTTTGTTGCTATTTATCAACACATTAATCTCACATAGCATGACAACTCGAGTAACTATAATTTGATCCCGTTATTTGAGAAAATTATATTAAATGCCCGAACTTCCTCAAAGCATGATTTGTTCATTTTGTTTCCTTCATGCTAGTTAAGTATGAAATATTATTGGTTTTGAATATCCATGCTTGTCAGTGATATTATTTCGTGCACCTTATATAGTTTTAAAGTGCACAACATGCCTTTTGTGGTCACCTAGGATGAAATTGTGAATTAATGTTATTGTGTATTACTATTGCAATATTATTATTGTTGAGTTGTATTAAATAAATGGAAAACGGTAAAGTCAGGTCAAGGTTGAGTATACCTTGCTCTATAAACGTCTCATGAGATGCCCCTTCGAAAATTGCAAATCTCTCGAATGGGTACACTACCTAAGGGTAGTAGGTCGTCTGCCCGTTATATGCGGCCGAGACCGGTATCACTTGTCCTAACTAAATGATAATGTTGTGTATAATTGTATTATTATTATCGTGTTGTACATTATTTTATAAATAGGTGACCCATTTTCAGTGACGTTATATCATATTCTTTCCGTACTCGGAATATGATTCCTTAGGATTTTCGGATCCGCATCCCATTCAAACACTCGGTCCTTTTGGATCATCCTGTTATTTTATTCTACCTTAATTTAGTCAAACGAGTCAGGTTCCACATAAATATTTACTCCTAATTTATATTTCTAGTCTACAAGCACCAATACCCTTTTATGGTCAATGGGTGGTAGAAGGAGTCTTGGACATTTTACTTTCTTCCATTTGCTAGTCGTAAAAAGACTAACCGTCCTATTTTTCTTCCCTTGGACGGCTGGGGTCCCTGGTTTGCATACTATACCTCAGCCACTAATTCGCAGGTTTAGGTAAACGGTCTTGAGGCGCCGAAGAATAAAGAAGTCTAATATTTTGTTCAAGTTTTGTTTTAAGGTATAAATTCCTAAAATTTATTGTATTAAAGTTTTTTTTATTTCCGCTGTAACTCTTTTAACGATATTTCCACTGCTATTATTTAAACTACTTAAATATTCAGATTGGACCCGTTACTTTGGGTTACTTTATTTTAGATGATTGATTTTTATTTAAGTCTTCCGCTAATTTCATATCTATTATAATTTACTTTATATCATCTTGTTTATGGGAGCATGGTTGCATGTCCCTATAAGCCTAAGGCGGTTACAAGGACATTAAAGTCCGAGTAATTGCTGGCGCTGCAACATCTCTTCAGTGTTCTAAGAAGGGGTGTTACAAAGAGCCCCCTCTTTTCTTGGGAGGCCTTCTCACACCTCTTCCCATCCCTGTCCAAAAGAAGTAGAAACAATCAATCACAAACAGAAGGTATAAAAAAAATCATCCAATCAATCACACAAGGAGGAAAAAATTACAGAAATGCAGAGCCCCTCCAGAAAATCATTCACCAAAAAATCTGGCACAATTTACAAGTATATATACCCAGTACAAAGAAATACTTGCAAAAGATGATGCAAGGATAGTAGTAGGGAAAAATACTTGTAAACGAGCAAGTAATGTCGTCTCAAATCGACAAATTTGGTCGGATGATCTCATCAGACTTCACCAAGTAGTAAGGATGGAAATTACATGAAATACTTACCCATTTAAGGAAGTAAGGATGAAAATTAAATTTACATGCATATGTAGTGGCATCCTCAAAATGTTGTAGCCAACCTTTCTCATGTTCATCCAAGTAATGTGAAACTTCTTTGCATTCAAGCAAAACTTGCCAGTGCGCCTCAGAAATCTCTGTGTCAGTTAACCTCGCACGAGGAATATAACTTTGAGGACGAACGAGCTCCGACACAACAGAAATATCATAAATGCCAGGAGAGGGGGTGGGTGTATTGTCAAGACCTTGTCCATTACCCAAGTACAAATTACAATATATAATCGCCTCTTCACAAATATAACGCTCGGTTATGGATCCTTCAGGGTACCTAGGGTTGGAAACATATTTTTTGTACGCGCCAAGTTGGCTGAGATAGAAAAGAATTTGGTAAATGGTGTTTATCAATTAATTTAGTAAGAAATAAAGTTGCGAAAAAATATAAAAAAAAATACATACCGTTCGATTGGATACATTCATGTGTAATGGACAGGTCCAGTTACCAACACTTGTCGGGGTAGGTGAACCATAAGATGGACCGTGATCGTGAAAAAGTGTGGAGGGTAAATCATCTCAAGGTGGCACAAAATATCAACTATCTCATCCTCCATTCGTCGAACATCCTCCTTTGTCACCTCTCTTGCACATAATTTCTGAAACCATCTACATAGAGCAATCAAAGGCTTGACAACATGATCTGGTAAGTATGCACGAATAACAATTGGAAGAAGGCGTTGCAGCATAACGTAGCAATCGTGCGTCTTCAATCCTTGAAACCTTTTTTCCCCGACCTTAACTTTGTGTTTCAAACTCCCAGCATAACCATGCAGGTATTTAACATCAGCAAACCCATTCGAAAACCTCTCGAAGATCCTCCTTCCTCACCACATATGGCGCACGAGGAAGTTGTCCGTTCCCCCTTGCATGTAGTGATGACCGAACCCCTCTCCGTTTTAAAGCGACACGAGCTTGGGCACCATCTTTGGACTTTCCTTCAATCGAGAGAGTAGTCCCAATAATGTTGTCAAAAAGATTCTTTTCAATGTGCATGACATCAAGGCAATATCTCACTCTCAGAGATGGCCAATACGGTAATCTCCAAAACATGGACTTGTTAGTCCAGCATAATCGATTCTTCGAACTGGATGGAGTCTTGAACTGTGGATGCAAGCTAAGGGTGGGGAACATGCATCTGGTCGTGGTTGAAAGAAAAATACGTAAATACAAATACACATACACACACAAAAAAAAAGAGGAGAGTTTGGTGTTCATACCTATCAATCCTCGATAAGATCTCCTCCCAGGGGCGGATCCTGGATCGACATTTCGGGGATACTTGAAGGTAATTTTTTCATCATTCAAAAAATGTTTAAAGGTAAAAAAAAAAACTCTTTTGTAATTTTTTTCCCGGGTTGGGGATGCTTGACATAAAATACTAGGAAATTAACACTAAATGTTTTTATTTTTTTTTTAATTTGGAGATGCTTGAGCATCCCCACTAATACAAGTTGATCCGCCACTGTCTCCTCCCCGGACAACGAACGAGGTCTTGACCTGAATTCGCTCTTCCCATTGAAAGCACGACCAGCGGATCGCCAAGGATGGTCACGTGCAAGCCATCTACGGTGACTTTCGTATACCATCCTCCCAAACTCATATGTTGCAGAAATATCATCCAAACAATGAGGACATGCTTTGTACCCCTTCGTCATTGATCCTGCTAGCATCCCTAAACCGGGAAAGTCACTAATAGTCCATAAAACTGTTGCTTTCATTGTGAACATAGACTGTGAATATCGATCAAATGTGGGCACTCCAGTATGCCATAATTGCAGAAGCTCATCGATCAATGGCTCCATAAACACATTCAAACACTTCCCAGGTGACTTAGGACCTGACATCAATAAAGTCAACATGTTGAATTCCTCTTTCATACACATCGAATGAGGCAAATTATATGGCATTAAATGACAGGCCATGTGCTATGGAGAGTTGCTAGCTTCCCAAATGGATTGAATCCATCAGTTGCATATCCGAGCCGCACATTCCTCACATCCCTAGAAAAATGAGTGAACGTTCTATCAAACTCTACCCATGCATCCCCATCCGCAGGGTGTGTCAGACGGTCATCATTCCTCACCCTTTCGACATGCCATCGCATTTGCTTTGCGATGTGCGGAGACATGTACAAGTGTTTCAGTCTGGGAGTTAAAGGGAAGTATTTAACCACTTTTCTAGGGATTTTGCGTCTGCCACTACCTCGACGTGACTTCCATCTTGAAGTATGACATATGGGACAAACTTCCTCATTTGCATACCTCTTATAAAACAACACGCAGTTATACTCACATGCATGAATATTTTTATAGCTCAATCCGAGATCTTTGCACACCTTTCGAATGCTTTTCCAATCAGCAGGAAATCTATGTCCGGGTTTAAGATTGTTGCAAACTTCACGATAATGGCCATCCATACTCTTATCTGACCAGCGATTTTCCACCTTCAACTTCATAGAACATAAAATAGCAGTCAAAACAATCCTTGTACTACCAGGATACAACGGAGCTTGAGCTTCCGCTAAAAGCCTCTCGTATTTTTTGTAATCATCATCGACCATATCACAAAAATCATGGTCATTGCCCGCCTCGTACCCAGCATGATAAGGAAAGCTGTCATGGATGATGTCCATGGTGGGATCATGACCGGAGGAAGAGGAAGCCCTTTGCTCTATGTATTGCGTTCTACGCAAGGAAACTATCAGCTCAACTGGATCTTCTCCATGATTGTCCCATACTGTATAATCCGGCCACATACCATAATGAGACAAGTGGTGCAACATCGTTGGGATGTTCACAGATTGTCGAGCATTATGGAAATGGTCGCACGGACAAGGAAAATAGGTCCTCCCATTTGCATTTGCAGCCACATTGTTCACGAAACTAGTAATCCCATGAAGATATACATTTGACGTACGAGGATACTGCATCCATCTCTTATCCATTTTCTAAATTCACTATCATTTAAAAAATATAAATCCATCACACAAATTCATTTCCAAATTCAATATCATTTTAGAAATATATAATACGAAATCTAAGTTAAACATGTCACACATCTCAAATTAAATACATCACACATTTCATTTAAACACGACAAATTCCAATCCAATACAAACAAACAATTTATATTTCCCACAAATTCTAACCTAAATCATCACACATTCCAAATTTCAATAACAACAAATATCATTTCTAAAAGTAATTGTAAAATAATTCAATCAACATTTCCCAAGTCTCTATCACAAGGTTCAAAATCTCAAACAAATTCCTTTCTACAAATCTAACCATTATTTCACAATTCTTCCCTCTATTTAACAAAATATGTATAAAAAAAAAATTAAAAAAATAAATGACACTAACCTTGCTACAAACTCAAGTGACTTCTTCAATCACCCCATAACTTGTTTAGATCTACAACAAAAATTCCAAATTACCAATCTAACCAATATTTCACAAATGCATCAATATTTAAAATTACAAGTAAAAAAAAAAAAAAAAAGCATAACAAATCTTACCACAACTCAAAATATATTGTTAGTCTTCTTCAATTTTCACAAACCTAGCTTATGTAAATGATTTGAAATTTGAAAATGGAAAAGATGGAAAATGGGGGAAAATAAAGGATCAGATGAAGAACAAGAAGACGACCGGACAAATGGTGTGGTTTAAGGTTATTGTTGTAACCTTAACAACATTCAATGAGGTAGGTCACGACATTAAATTCAGGCAACGGTACAAATCACTCAAGCGACGGACATAGTCCCCATCCGTCGCTCCATAGCTATCCACATTTGACTTGTGGGTTTATACGAAAAGGAAGGGGAAGTCATCGGACAAATCTTTTTTTTTTATGAACAAGACAGAAGGAGGATGGGCAGTTGGTCAGATCTAGTATGGATCGTACATGGACCGTAGTTGGAGTCAGCGGCTCTTCTAGGGTTCCTTAATCTGGGATCCCTGGGGAAGGAGGACCAAACTCAGGCGACGGTACCAAATACTCAGGCGACGGGAGCACTTTGGTTCGTCGCCAGATATGTCTTCAAGGGACGGACAAAGTCCTCCTCCGTCGCTCCAAAGCTATCCCCCATTTGACTTGTGGGTTGACCAGACTCAGGCGACGGGATGATATAGTGCGTCGCTAGAAACAGATTGGAGCGACGGGATTTGGCCTGTTCGTCGCCTCAGTGTCTGTCTGGCGTAGTGATCCGAATGAATGAAAGAAAAAAAATAGATCCAAAATTGACCGATTCGATTAGATTCGATTTAAGCTAAGACTAAAAAACAATTCGAATCTAATAACAACAAATTCCCAATTATATAGTATGTCCTAATAAACCGACTCAAAATCGGAAATCACATCACCCGAATATATCTAAAACACGAAATTACCCAAGCCTAATTATATTTGAAACTTAAAACGGCTTAAATATTTAAACAAAAATAGATGTTAATATTATAATGTATGTAGTATAATTAAATATTAAATTATGTTGAATTAGATCCATGAGTTCTCCAATTGCAGTGAACATGAAGCTGAGTTCTGATCAATATCTTATAAGTGAGAAGGAGAAATAAGATATGAATAAGATCATTTATGCTTCAGTCGTTGGTAGTATGATGCATGCATGCATGCCATAGTTTGCACTAGGCCAAGCATCGCCTATAGAGTTGGGGTTGTTAGCATATTCATGAGTAATCCTCGAAAGAAGCATATATTGACCAGCTTGAAATGGATTATCAAGTAATCTTGTAAAGGAGCATTGGGAGCTAGCAATTTCTTGGCAATCATGCAGAAGTGTGTTGCTTTGTTGATGACCGAAGTAGAGTATATGATTGTAGTTGAAGCCGGTAAGGAGTTGATATGGATGAGAGACTTTGAGCTTATGAAGATCACATGAATGTCAGCATATCAGCTAGCAATTTCTTGGCAATCATGCAGAAGTGTGTTGCTTTGTTGATGACCGAAGTAGAGTATATGATTGTAGTTGAAGCCGATAAGGAGTTAATATGGATGAGAGACTTTGAGCTTATGAAGATCACACGAATGTCAGCATATCTGATATGCTAATGATGACCTTATCAAAAGAGATCGAAGATCATCAAATGCTGCTAGAAGGCGGGTTTGCTTGAGCCACGCACATAGGAGTGAGGGGAGCTATATATATGTTGTATTTCCATCCGACCTAGAGGAAGAGTTAATTGAACTAGTGTTATAACATATGAGTCTTTTTTCAACCCTTGTGACGATCACCTCCTTTTCATTTGCATACAAAAGGGGAAGTCTTTCCATTTGGAAAAGTAAAGATAGAGAAAAGTAAAAAGTGAGAAAGAGGGAGTTGAAGAGTACATCTCGTATACAATTCTCTACCCACGGTAACTCTGGTTTTTTAGTGTGGTGCCCCGATCGACGACCAAACAATCTCCGATTAGAACGATTTTCTAGTATGTTGTTCACCTCATTATAAGCTTCATTTTGTACGGTTGGATTGTTGCTTTGAGATTGATTTCCCTTATATACAAAATTGATTAATTAACTAATTAAGTTGTAATCGAAGGGGTAGGTGGTAGAGTGATAATTAAAAGGGTTGGTGGCCGGTGATTGGGGACAGGCCGGGGAATTAGAGGGTGGGTGATCACGTGCTTTACCTTCTCCAAATTCATTACAGTAATTAATCTTCATATATATAAGTAAGATTGGAATGCGATCGATGGAGCTTAAGCAAATACTCACAAGTGCCTTTGCTATATCAATTCAATTCATTGAGTCAGTAACTTAGTATACATAATACATATAAAATCAATCGATCAATGGCAAGCGGGGAAGCAGTAGGAAAGAAGACGTGCGTTTGCGTAGTGGGAGGGTCTGGATATGTCGCCTCTTTGCTTATCAAGTTACTCCTCCACAAAGGATATGCTGTACACACTACTGTCAGAGATCCTGGTACCTGCTTTCTATCCATCATTTAAACATATATGATATCTCGTCAAGACTCAAGAGTATTTACTGAGTTGAGAATATTTAGTAGCATAAAAATATGTATTTAGCAGTATAATCTATTGCATTTACTTATAATGCAGACAATCAAAAGAAGACCTCTCACCTCACTGAGCTACAGAAGTTGGGTGACCTAAAGATCTTCCGCGCTGATCTAACCAATGAGGATAGCTTTGACGCTCCTGTTGGTGGCTGTGGATTCGTCTTCCATGTCGCAACCCCTGTCAATTTCGCTTCTCAAGATCCGGAGGTATAAGTTTTGCAAGCAAAACATATGATTTATATCAAGGACTTAGAATATATATGTTAGAATTCAGTGCCTAAAACAAACTTATTTTTATTATGGATTAATTGCAGAATGATATGATCAAGCCAGCCATCCAAGGAGTGCTGAATGTACTCAAGGCCTGCGCAAAGTCCAAATCCGTCAAGCGCGTTGTTCTGACATCATCAGCGGCTACTGTATCCATCAACACACTGCAGGGGACGGGTCTAGTCATGACCGAGGACAACTGGACCGATGTTGAGTTCCTCTCCACTGCAAAGCCTCCAACCTGGGTATGTTAATTACCTCTTCAGCAAGTAACTTATCAATGGCTGTGTTATCCAGATGATAACCGGAAACGGGTTTGATCTTTCAGGGCTACCCTGTGTCTAAAACGCTTGCAGAGAAGAAAGCTTGGGAGTTTGCCAAGGAAAACAACATTGATCTCGTCACTGTTATCCCGAGTTTGATGGCTGGTCGTTCCCTTACTTCCGACGTCCCTAGCAGCATCGGTTTGGCTACTTGCTTGTTAACAGGTAGTTGTTATATGTATGGATAACCTGATTACCCGGATAAAATAACCCGGATATAGGATCCGGGTTATATAGTGTACTGAGAATATACACCGCTGACTTTTAACCCGGACTATATCCGGGTTATAAAGGGTTCTTATAGAAGCTAGATCTTTCTTTCTTATATATGCTTTCTGGCTAAACAGGAAATCAGTTCCTCATAAACAATGCACTGAAGGGTATGCAAATGCTTTCTGGATCCATCTCCATTACACATGTGGAGGATGTATGCCGAGCACACATCTTTCTAGCCGAGAAAAGTTCAGCGTCTGGGCGTTACATCTGCTCTGCGGTGAACACGAGTGTTCCTGAGCTCGCAAAGTTCTTGAACAACAGATACCCTGAGTTCAATGTGCCAACAGAGTAAGATCTCTATCGGCTTTTAAGCACATTCGCCAACCATGATGAAGATTCGATTTCTAGCTGATCTTCAATTACTTTTGCAGCTTCGGTGATTTCCCATCCAAACCCAAGTTGACAATCTCCTCGGCGAAGCTGATCCAAGAGGGGTTCAGCTTCGAGAATGGAATTGAAGAGATCTACGACAAGACAGTCGAGTACTTGAAGGATGCTGGAGTGCTCCAGAATTAGACAGATCCTTGCAGCTCAATTCCAGCCAGAGAGATTCTCAGCACTCGGTTGCCATCTCTATGAACTATCAACGTCTATATTGATCTGGTCTTAGAACTTTATCAAGTCATTCTATAACATTAGACGAAGCTACAACTACTATTACAACAGCTGTATCCATCTCTACAACAATATTGCAAATGCATCTCTGCAAACAAATGGATGGATACTATTGCGTACGTATCAAATGTTCCAATCTCATCAAGTTATTGTTGCTATTGCGTACGTATCAAATGCATCATATTTCTTAGGGTATCAACTTTCAGCGGCAAATAAGCCAATGTTCCAATCTTCAGTTGCGGAAGAGAGCAGTGCTAATGCAACCACCACTGATCTCATCAAGGGTCTGTGTGTTGGTTCGCCTCGAGTGCAACTTCTAGCAAGCAAGGCCATCTGCAGTTGGTACAATCCCAAAATTACATTATTCAGAAAATATAAAACCACCTCAATTGTTCAATAACAAGTCATAAATCAGCAATAAGTTATGCCCTTCAGCAGTTGTTCCAAGAGTAAAAGAAATCAGAAATTAGGTAAAGAACTAGACTCGACTCATATGCTTTAAATATGTTCGATTATGTTGATTGGGAGTGGAAACTAGGACACAGCATTATGAAAAGAAAGGGCTAAAAAACCTTCTGTGATTCGAGTTGAATTCAGGTTAGGTTCTACCTTATGAACTGCATCAAATGGGTACTCATCACCAAGCCTCGGGTCAACAAGCTTACGAAGAGCTTGTTCTGTGTCAGGCGACATCAGAGCCTCATCAAACTGGAAAGGGAAATTGATAATTACATTTTCATTCCAGGTAGGATAGCTTAAAATACAAAAAACAAAATCAGTGCGGGTGTAAATGACAAGGAATTAAAATCAATATACCAAGGATATTAGCTTCTTATATTCAATAGAGTCTCCTCCAGAGAAAACGATGGCTTCTTTTGCAGATATTAGCTCACAGAGAACAACACCAAATGCATATACATCTATCTTGGGGGATTGATGGCCATACTGAACATATCTGCAGCCCATTAGCAAACAACATACTCTCAATTTTTCTAATAAAAAACTTCCAGCAGGTTTTTAAATTTTCAATGCCTTAGGCTTAGGATAGACCAATTGGGTTGGACGGTTGGGTACAGATTGAGTAACTTGAGGTTCAATCATTTATGATTTGGACAGTTCCAGTTATAGATGAAAAAGTGCTTTGCTTTAGCTCTAACATTCTTAGGTCAGGTTTGCCAGGTTACAATATTTGCAAATGTGTTCACAAGTTATTCAGACTCGTCGTCTCAAGCCATGTTGGCTTGTTTGTTTTCCATCTCTTGTTTTTAGACTTTAACCAACAGTTATATGGGAAAACTACTTGACAAGCAAGAAAGGAAGAAAACCAAGAGAAGGAAAAGGATAATACTCAGGTGGCATGTATCCAAATGTGCCCTTGGCATTACTAGTATGTGAAGCATCATTTTGAGCTTGTGTTAGCTTTGTTAAACCAAAATCTGCAACCTGCAGTAGATCAACTTATTCTTTAACTAGAAAACAGACCTCGGAAATATTGGTGTTTCCAAGTGCAGTAGTTTCCTAGTATTGCAAATAAATTACCTTTCCATGGAAATTTTTGTCTATCAAGATATTTGAAGATTTGACATCACGGTGGATGTATGCAGGGTAAGCGTGCTCATGGATATATTCCAGTCCTCGTGCAGAGTCCAAAGCAATTTGCACCCGAGTAGACCAGGACAATGGGCTTCTTCCTGAAAATGAAGGATGCGAAGAATTACTTAATACAAAATCATAGGAGTAAAATAGGTCATTGATCTTGAGAAGGATTTGAAGTTACCTGTATCTCGCAAATGTTGAGATAAGTTTCCATTATCAACAAATTCATAAACTAGACATAGCCCATCTTCAATGCAGTATCCTATTAACCGCACCTGAAATTACCAATGTGCACAAGTGTTAATGGATCTAAACAGGATGCTATCCAAAGCTCTTCCCAAGAAAATACAAATTTATGTAATAATGCATTGTAGATAGCAAGGAAATTGATCAAGATTCATATTTAAGAGTTCTTAAAACCACTGAGATATCCATCAAACTCAGAATCCATAACAAACCTTTGGATAGTATATAAAACTATACATTTAAAACAAAAATCAACTATCTTAATTACTGTATCATCAGTGTATCAAACAATATCTATCTACGTACCAGGTTCACATGATTAACGTTTGCAAGAATCTTTAGCTCAGCAAGGAATCCTTTTACATCTTGATTTTTCATCTTTTTGATTGCTGCCCTCTGCATCAAGCATATGAGAAGCTCAACCGTAAGATTCTATAAATGAAGAAAGATGAGAACAGATGCAGCACATAAGCTAGCCTTCAACCACCATGGCCTTCAAGATGGAAAACATTTGGAAGAAGAATGTAAGATATGACAAAACATTTTGACCTGTTGAAGTACTTGTTTATGATATTATTTTATTATTCTCTATTAATGATCAATTTAATGCTAAAAATCATGACACTGACCCTCCAAAGGATCCAAAGGAGTTATAACAAAGAAATAAGCATATTTTGTAATGGAAGAGTAAGCATATTCATATTTCATAAAACAACAATTGTGCCATCCAATTTCCTTTCAGAGTTTCAGACATCAATTTTCGCATAATAATGGAGCAAACATGTACACAAACCTCGCCTCTTAGTTCTGCAAAATAAACCAATCCAAAACCACCTTCACCAATCTTATTGCATGTGAAGTTGCTTGTAGCCCCAGCAAGCTCTTGATAAGAGAATACCACTAGCCTCCCTAAAGCAAGATGTCTTGACTCCGGAACATCTTCACCTTCAACGACATCCTCCAAAGTACTGAACCTTTCGCCAGACTCTGATAGGCATTTAATTAGAAATTCTCCTTAGAGCTCATATCACAGCACACTCAAATATATTCGTAATATCGAGCCTTTAACCTATACTCAACCGTAAACATTACGCATCCCCCTCCTAAATTTAAACATAGTGAACAGAGAAGTACTTGGTATTCAAATAGTTACTTGCTTGATTAGCCAAACAATCTTAAACTACGTATTGAAAAATACCGGTTCTCTTCCTTCTGTAACGGGTGAAATATAGAACAAAAGCAAGAATCATGACTGCAAGAACCGCTGATGAAATAATGCCCACAAGTATTCCAACCCGCTTTCCTGCTCAAAATTTCAACATCATGCGAACAAAAAGAAGTGGAGGCTTAGAATGGACTAGAGGCATCAAACTTATGATCCAAATCAAATATATGGATTGATGGAAACTGACGAGAGCTGAAATGATGGGATCAATGGAAGAGTAACACCTTTTCTGCAAGAGTGTGAAAAAAATTATTCTGTCAGTTACCAAATAACTAGCAAGAAAGAAAAAAAATGATCCAGAAGATATTCAAGGGAACTAATTTAGGTATTAGATAACAAATACCTCAGTTTTAGAGGTGGAAAAGTACCAGTTTGATCTGCATGAAGGAAATGGCAAGCAGATTTCAGGGACAGATATAACACATACATCTTACCCACAGCTCCAAGGAAACAAATGAGATTTCCCAGATGCACATGCTAACAAAATGTAAGCATAATTTTGACACAAGTCAGATAACAATACTACAATAGACCTAATGAAAACTTGTCAACCACAAGCTCATAAAATCAAAGAGAGAACCTCATCTATGAAAGAGAGAAACAAGAGGGAAAAACAGGACTTTTGCTAGAAAATGTTTCTAGATATTAAGCAGATGAGTGAATACAGTGAATGCTCCAGTGTAGAGATTCCCGAACAAGATCACAAATAAATGAGAGAATAAACAGTTTAAACAAACTTCCATTCCTTTCAGGTCCCTAGACTACATTTAAACATACTGCAGCCCCTCATGCCAGAAAGTGTTTTATTCCTGGCTTCAACAACAAGAGAAAACACTTCCTCGTTTTAGTCCAAAACCCCAGCATCCACCACAAAGTATCATTCCCACCAGGTCAGATAGGATACAAGAAAAACAACCCATAATCCTGGAAGTATGTGCATCAATGCATGTACAGTATACTATAGTTTGAATTGAAAATAGAAGGCACATGGTATGGGGCATAAGGAATTGAGGATTCACCCAACTGACCCTATCAGCTGCAGAAACATTAATATAGTCAAGGCAAGCTGGCCAGATATTTCACAGAATTGGGTCAATTAGCTGAATGCTTGTCCTAAAAAACTTTCATTGATGCAGTCACAGAAGGAAGGAAAACTTAAATCAGATGCATTTTTTCTAATGAAGCTTGATTAGTGACCTTCAGAATCATATTTAGAAGTTTTATAGATCTGTTTGTCAAAGAATTCGCTGATAGAGATGAGTTTCTGAGATATTAGGAAGCCATAAAAAGATATGGATTCGAGTTACAGAGTTGAAAATAGTACTGTATGATGGTGAAAACGAAGAAGAGGGGAAGACGATGAATCGAATTATTCCTGATAAGAAACCAAGCAATACAGCAAATTCTACCGGACTGTCTAAGGTGGACTATTCAGTAAATTCGACAGAACGGTCCAAGTCTAAGGTGGACTATTCAGCAATTCAGACATCTGATTCGGGACATTGGTAAGAGACACTAAAATTACAGGATAAAGTATGGAAGACTTAGAGATGTCAAATTCTATCATGCAATCTTGCAGTGATATAGTTGAATCAAGTCTTATCATATTGATGAAGTATAACCAACCCTGACACAAGTCTCTATTTACTTATCAAACTGAAGAGTAACAAGATATGGAGATTCATCTAATACTGTATATTAAGTCAGCCCAGAATCTCCCAAGTCAACTCAAGCTTTTCAATATCAAACAAATCACATAGCCTTCAATAACCCCACAATAAATAGAAAAGTCCGACCCATAATAAAGTATTGAAGAATCCCAATTACCAAAAATGTGTAGATGATTTAATTTTGCACTATGAGATAAACCTCTCAAGACAATACATAAATTCTCTTGTTAAGCATCTTCTTGACCTGTTGTAGTGGGATGTTTACCTACTATTTGTAACACATATACCAAAGATAATAGGAGGTATATAAAATATAGTCCCTCTAGATTCAAACAAGTTTAAAAAAATTGATTAGGTAAGCAATTGGCCAACAAGATAATCATCACTACAGAAACACTTGGCTTAATTAATGAAAGAGCATCAATCTAACCTTTAGCAGGGACAAAGAAAATCCCCTCAGTACCCTCAAAATCAACACCGGGATTGTAAGCCCGGATCAGCTCGGCCGGCACGCCACGCGGGACAAGGTCTGATTGTGGCGTGGCGGAGCGAATAGGTGGCGAACAATCCATAATCCGTAGAAACACGGCGGTCACCGCAGGAGCAATTAAGCGTAACGTTGATGGGGACAGAATCAGGTATCCGGTTAGGGGCGTAAGAGTTGACGCGGGAGAGCCAGGCCTCGGTGGTGAGGCCAGAGAAGTTGGAATCGGCAATGGTGTCATAGCGGTCCCCGCCCTGAGTGACATAGGGGAAGGTGTGGGCGAGGATAGGGGTGGGGCCAGGGAAGGGGAGGCAATCGCAGGAGAAGGGGATGAAGACGGGGAAGCCGGAGAGGAACTGATCGGGGGAGAGGATCTGGGAGCGGTTGGGGTTGTAGGGGAGGATGTCGGAGAAGAAGTCCTTGCCGAAGTAGGAGGAGATGAGGGTGAGATTGTCGCCGTCGGAGAGGTAGTAGGCGGCGAGGGCGACTTCGCAGCCGCGCTTGCAGTGGGAGGCCCCTTCCACTTGGGGTTTCAGGAAGTGGATGCTGATGCTGATGAGTAGAAACCCGGATGCATTCCTTTTCGTTGGGTGTGGACTGCTGGCTATAGACAGAGGTCAGAGCCTCGGAGGTGTAAAATAAATAGACTTGTGTACTGAAAAGAGAATGTTTTACCACGTGTTAAAACATGATCCGATCCGAAAAATCTGATCCATATATCCAGTAATATTGCAGGTTTGTAGGTTTAAAGGCGTTGTTTTAGATTTGAGAACCTAAATCGATCCGAAGGTGAAATACCTTAGATTTTGAAGGTTGAGACTTGATGACCTTTAGGTCAAAATTGACCCAGTGAGTCAATACTATATAGATGTCAAACAGGCACCGGATAGATTTTACACAGATTCGTCATGCAATTGTGTTAACAAAGGTCACTCATAAGTTAAATAATGAAAGTACATTTTATAATTATAGTATGTGATGTGAACACTTATTTTGATAAATATGATTTTTTATGCTTAAATATTTATATAATAATATTTATAAATTTAATTATATATTATTATTTAGTTTAATTTGACATATTTATATTGAAATTTAATTTTGATAATATTTTAATATTCTTAAAAAGTCTTTAAAAAAGTTTGAAAATTTTGACCCGTTGGGTAGACTCAAACCCGGTTTGACTCTACCCGAAACGACCGATAACCCGACTGATTTGAAACCTGATCTAGTATCCGGAATCCGAATGACTCGAACCCGAACTTGACGGGTCTAGTTATAACGGTATTGAAAAGATGCTAGAATGACTGTTGATCAAGTCCTCTCTTTCATTCAAAATATTCCAAAAAATGTCATTTTTAATGCTTTCCAATGGAATTTCTGTGATATTTCATTTGAAAATTCTTTAAAATAATTTTTAAAATTTTCCGACCGTTACTTACCACCCCTTTAAAAAGACCTTCAACTCGAAGTTTTGAACTTATAGAATCTACTACCCATTACCCAACAAGCAAGTTAGCTGATCATGCATGGTAGCCAACCTTTATGATGTCTATGGAAGGAACTATCACAAGTGAAAGAGTCTACGGTGAGTAGCGAATCCAGGATTTTGATGAGGTGCTAAACACATATATAAGGAACGAAAATATTATTAATAAGTTTTTATAGTTCCGGATCACTAATAATCACCCTTTTTTCTCCGATCAATCTCCTTTTCACTCCTTACATTATCTCTACGAATACTAATAATATCATCTCCACTTCCAACCGATTCAATATTCCAAGATGAATTAGGGATAAGATTGATATTCTACATATAAATCGAATATCAATTAAAGTTTAGAGTGTGTCAAGTATAAATTAAGCATGAAATAGTAACCTTAACCTTTTCAATTCAACCTTCAACAAATTCGGATTTGAGAATTGGAATTAGCAACTAGTGGGATCCATTGCTACTTTCAGCTTGGCCCTTTCCTTTCATTCTCTTCAACACCTCTTGTAGACTGCATTGATCATTGTTGAGTCAACATTTTCATCTGCATTGTCCTCATTTAGGGGACTATTTTGCATCTAATTACCCATTGAGCCTGCTACATTTGCTGAGCCTCTGCCATCATTCTCACTCCTCTCTTTCTCTTTCAGCTCTTTGAACCAATCGGGAATTTCGTGTAGTTTAAAGCACTGATCAACCGTGTGTCCCTTCATGTTGCAATGAAAACACTTAGAGTACGTTCTGCTTGATTCTATTCAGTTCACTCCAATCCTTTCATTCTCTCTTGAATGGAGGATTGTTGTTGTTGGATTCCCATTCCTTGGAGGTTTGTACTGAAAGGAACTCCCTCCTCTGTTAGCTGCCATAACACTAGAGTCAATAGAGGTCCCTGAGGAACTAGATGTGCCATTTGAAGCTTCATTCCCTCTCTCAACTTGATGAAGTATATAATAAGCTTTGTTAATGCTTGGTAAAGGATCAGTAGCTAAGATTGAGTTCACGGCTGCATCATAATTGTCATTCAAACTGACAAGAAACTGTATCAATCCATTCCTTGACTCAATCTCATTAAACTTCTTCTTCAAATCACATGTACAAGCAGTAATAGCACCACATAGGCACTCTGGCACACTCTCAAGAAGAACCTGAAGTTCATCCCAATTCCTCTTGAACACATTGTACAAATCTGCTACATTCATGTTGCCCTGGACAATATTTCCAAGTCTCTTCTTAATCTGAAAGATGAGAGGAGCATTGGATTGTCCAAATCTCTCCACTATTTCATCCCATAAGTACTTGGATGAATCAACAAACATACAAATCCTTCAGCAACAGATTTAGTCATGGAATTTAATAACCAACATCTCACCATATAATCCACACAGATCCATTTTTCCAAATCAGCAGAGTCAGCAGCTGTTTGACACAAGATCCATTGATGAAACCAAGCTTACATTTGGCACCAAGAGCCAATGTTCTAAAAAACGATCGGTGGATGCTTGACGATAGGGTATGGCCGCTGAGCGCCAAGACGGTTTGGCGGCCTTATTAGCGGTTCTTGGCGGATAAAACGATTTTTGATTATTTTGTTATATTTATCCCATAAACTATGTATAAAACATATATTATGTAATAAACCATGTATTAATTTTAAGTTTATAGCATATCAAATAAAAAAATCATCATGACCCTTTTTAAAGTTATCTGAATCAAATATAAAATCATATAGATATATTGAAATAAGTATCATGACTTCATAATAGAGAAATTTGAAAGCATAAAAACTAAATAATCTCAATTTAAAACCGCCAAGACCGCTAAGCCTCCGTCCCGTGCCCACCAAAACTCTTCCCCGCCAAGCCCGATATGCACCCGCCAAGGCCGCCAAGTCTCCGTCTTGCACCCGCCAAGACCGCCAAGGTGCCGTTCCATTCCCGCCAAGGCATTCCCCTGCCAAGCTATACCGCCAAGGCCGAATTCGGGACGGTGTGGGTCCGCCAAGCGTCTTGACGCCGTCTTAGCAGCCGCCAAGACCGTTTTTTAGAACACTGCCAAGAGCCATCATGACTCCCCTACTCCACGTCATGTAGTTCTTCCCATCAAAAGGAATAGCTACAAGTTGAGCCCCTGGATGATCAGAGTTAGATAAGAACAAAGGATCCACGGGATTACCTTGGTTAGCCATATCCTCTATTGATCTATCTTAAATTTGTATGAAACCTTCCCCTAGTAGTAAACATAAACTTTGCTAAAAGCACTTAGATCAAGAAGCAAATCACCAAATAAAGCCCTTAAGCTCTAATGCCATGTAAAAATATAAGAGTAATACGCAACAACAAGCCAAAAATATGGTTAGAAATCAAATGAAAATAATATGAGGCATATGATGCCTTCATTAGGGGCGGTTGCAATCCCCAAAACCCTATAAGAAAGGGAAGGGTGCAGGCTGAATATATACTGAGTCTTACTGCTGATCGGCACATGAGGAAAACGAGAATGGGAAGTGAGGTGAGCCGAGTTGAGCATGATCAAGGCCTTATTTAGCTAAGCTAACCACCATCACATATCTTCATAGTGGTATCGTCCCAAAACCAATTGACATTAGGTAGAGTAGCCCATCCACTTATATGTTAGGTTCGGAATCCTCCCACTTCCGATGTGGGATTCACAAGTGTCCCAACAATATTGAACCCACGACCTATATATAAGTAAATACGTTGTTTGATCGAACACCATTGAAATGATAAACATCGAGATATATCGATCTGTCGTCTAAGACAATGCTAACCCATTCAAGCGGGGAACATAGTTATGTTCATCGTCTCAATTACATTCAAGTGAACGAGATAACTAAGGTCATCGCCTATCGGGATTATAGGATCGAATCACAACAGGGTCTCTGGATCGGATCGTAAGATCCCATTAGGAGATCGTAAGATCCTCGAAATATAATAAAATAATAAAATATAAAATATATACAACAAAGTGGCTTAAGTTAAAGTTCTAAAATGAGGAAAAAATGTTATTACACAATATATTTTGGTTTCAAAAGATAAAAAGCTACATCTACGACCTTAAACATTGTCATATTGATTAAAACACTCAAAAACTTATTCATTCTAAGCCATTTTTCGCGTTTTATACATGAATGTATATATTTAAACTCTCTAAAATCAACCAAGGAAACAAAACAAATGTTTGAAAAATACATATTGTTAATAAAAATAGGATCTTTAGAATCGAGTAGGATCGTAAGATCCTATAGATTCATTAAGATTCTAAAGATCCTATAGTAGATCCTATATAAAAAAGATTCTATGCATAGATCCGGATCGCGCTCCTTAGTAGGATCGTAGGATCTTAGGATTCTGATAACAATGGACAAGACATAAGTCGATATGGTGGTTTAGTCTTAATGATATTGCGACATCAAAATATTTGTTCGTCACCCTGAGAGTCATTCTAGCATAAATTGTAACAACCTTGTAATCTAGTATGAAGAAATTAAAGGCGCTTAATTATCAGTTACATATATGTTTTTATCAATTTGTAACAGGCAACAATGACAATGGAATCCTGACAATGTGACCCAGACTTCCGGTGAGGATAATCGCTCCGAAGCTCATGTTAGACATCGTCTGCGTTGCATTCAGGCTCACCTCCAATGCCTGGCTTTCGCTCGGAGCTATGTTGAACCAGACCGGGCATACATCTACTGTCACCCCGTCTGGTGGAAGCACCGAGCACACGTACGTCTCAGCCTGGCTTCCTACGCTTGTCACGTTCCTCGTCACCTTCTGACTTCCACTGAATGATGCTATAGTTATTGAAGGGAGGTTCAAGTCCGATGGGTGCGCAAAGGAATCGTTGCACGACCCTCCAGTTGCATCCTCCACCACTTCCGATGTAACATTCGACAACGAGCATAGGAATCTCACGTAATCTCCCTTTACTGTTGTGTACAAAAAACTCTTAAACGAAATGAATTATGATATAGAGAGGTATAGCATATGTAGATGTGGGCCGACATACCGGGAGAAACTATGAGCCCTGGATCTAGTACTCTGGTTGGATTCACTACACCGCCTCCAATATCAAAAGGTGTCGAAGGAGACAGGCTCCCGATCTCAAACCCTTGTGCCTGTATGATTTCTCCTTTGTTGTTGTACTGTGTTGCTGTAGTCGAAAGTGCAGACTGCACCATAGATGGAGTCCATGAAGGATTGCGTTGAATGAGTAGCGCGGCTATGCCTGCTATGTGTGGTGCTGCCATGCTTGTGCCCGACAACAATGCGAAATCATTTCCTGCAACATAAGGCCTTTTGGATCACCAGCTTGCAGACACCATAATGTACATTGTATATATATCATGCTTTTCGATTAAGTGTACCCTCGACAATGGGATCTTTCGCGCTGATGGGGCTCCAGGCGGCCCAAATTTGGTGACCAGGAGCCGCGATATCAGGCTTCAGCACATCTGTTGGTCTCCTACTGTTGTCTATGATATCAGGTCCTCTGGCTGAAAACCTGCTGACAACAGGCGCTGATCCGTTGAAAATGGCTAGTCTTCCTTCGGCTATAGCGGCTGCTCCTCTGAATGTCAGCACACCTCCTTGCCGGTCTCTGTCAGTTTGCTGCTCGTAGTACTGTGATATCATCTGTGCAAACAATCCATGTTGATAGCAAATACAGTGTGAGTTTTCAATCTGTAAACATGGATGAAAGCTTAAGGTGTACTTACCTTGGCATCTGCTGTTGTTGGGATCATGATCCCTGGTACTGACAAAGGGACTGGCTCGGCAATGAAATCGCCAAACGCAGGATTGGCAGCAAGGATAAAGCCGGCGAAACCAAGGGCTCTTGCAGTGTCAACAATGGCATTAACAGTCGATGTCTCGTTGTAGAACCCATCCGAGAAGTTGCAGATCACAACGCTACCCTGGACTATTCGAGGCTCAAACGCTTCAGGGTGCTGACACTCGTCGGTATAGTCTGTAGTTCTAGGGAACGTCCCATTCGCCTTGAGAGCATCCTTGGCCAGAACCATCTTGTGTTGCAGCACCCCGAACCCAATCGTCGGTCCTGATAAGCCGACACCATGAATGGTTTGGCCATTTCCGAGGATGAGGGTTGCAGGGTAAACTCTGTTGGTGTCGCAAGCGGCCACACCCACAACCCAAGGGCTGAAGGACACAACTGAGCGGGCGGTGGGGCCACCGTTGCCGGCCGCTTGAACCACAAAGACGCCAGCCCGGCGAGCCAGAAGCATGAAGATGTCGAATGCGTTGAGGAATGTGATGGTGTCTTCTGGTGGCTCGTCTGGTCCTATTGACAAGGTTAAGATGTTTACTCCATCTTTAACTGCCTGATCGATTGCAGCTAGCACGTCGGCGAGTGTAGCGATCGATGGATACGCAGCCTTGTAAACAGCGATTCTTTTACATTGTAAACACCACAACAAGATTAATTGTTATGATTTCTGATCGAGATGATCGAACATAAAAGAAAGAGAAATAAGGAGATGAATGAAAGATGGAAACCTTGCACGAGGTGCGATGCCACTGGCGAGTCCATAGAAGAAACCATTCACCTGAACTGGTACTCCGTAGTTCCCGGCAGCTATTGATGCAACATGACTTCAACCAAAGGGAGAAAAATTAAAATGTCGAGGATGAAATTATTTCATACTTATACTATTATCTATGAAATTATTTTAAAGACCAACATCTTATAGAGTTTTTTTTTTTTTTTCCTTTCCACTTCAAATGGGCTTAGCCCACTCTGCATAACTTCGTAAAAAACGTGCTGAAAGTAAAGTTTTTTGAGACTGAGAAATTAAGACATCCTAATTATAATGAAAAAAAATTAGACAAATAACGATTTATATATCTATCTTGTGATTTAAAATTAAGGACCACAATAACTATTTATATTAATATTTTATTTATCATACGATTAATATGTATGTAGTTTTTTAAAAGTTAGAATTATTATTTAAAAAGATATAACAAATGTCAAATGGAACTGTAATTTTTTTTAATTAACAAATACCCTTAATATGGTTTATTTTTTTTTTTTTGTTATACAATTATTATTTTTATTTGATTAATACCATCTTAATTAAGAGATATCTTCTAGTTAGCTAGAAATTGCTAAAATATTATATAGATTGATAGATATATACTTTTATTAAAAAAATATCTATATATAGATAGATTGCGTCTTGTGTTGACTTTCTAGAAATTTTAACTATAATATTATTTAATATCTATTTTGACGAGAAATATTTTTTTCAGAATCAACTACAAGATGTCAAATAGACTTTTACTAGTAAGTTGTATGATATTTATCCATAAACTAAATAAATAAGATAAATTATAGGTTGAAAGTTGAAACTCATCTAATGAGGAATGAGCCACAACAAATAAAAATAAAGCATACCTGCCATGGCCTACAGCATCAAAGGGGGAGAGGAAGTCGACGGAGTCATTAAGCTTCAACGCCGCCTGAGCTCCAGCTGCGAAGAACTTGGCGGAGACAATCTTCCCGTTGCAGGAGGTTGCCGGAAAGCGAGGCCCCTCCTGACACGCCCCGGAGAAGTTGGAGGACGACATATTGAAAGGGTAGTTATCATAGGCAAAGCTGGGATGGAGTGGGTTGATTCCGGTATCCACAAACCCTATGACGATCCCTTCTCCGGCATTGCTCTCTCCTCCGACGCCCTGAGACCACAACCCTTGCGGCACCCCCAGAAATTCAGGGGTGTAGGTCGTCATCGGTTTCGCTCCTCTGTCCCTTTCCACCATCTTTACCCCTTTCACCTTTCCCAACTTTTCAGCCTGTGAGGGTGTGGTGTGAATGGCGAAGCCATTGACGAGGTGTGTGTAGCTGTGGAGCTTTGTGTAGCTGCCAACCTGTAGACTGCTTTGGAGAAGTTGGTGGTGAGAGTCTACCAGCTTATTTGCATGATCGTTGTAGAGCTTGCTGTCATTAAATCCATTTTCAAATCAAATATTGTAAAATACAATGGCATCAAACTCTTATGATGTATACAAACAAAGCCTTATAAGTCTACGCACAAATTATTCGTTTTTTTGTAATGATTATTCATTAGTATACACATGATTGTTTCTCCATAACATTATAATTATTTATATGTAAAAAAGCGTTAAAAAATAAATAAATTTCATTCCAATGAATAATAATGTATCAGTACCACTGAATATAGTGTGTATGGAGTTAGAGCTGGAAAGCCGATCCGACATGAGAAAATCGATTTGATTGATCCGACCCGAACTCATTCAACACCCGAATAATTGAAAAAAAAGTTTGGATATGAGACCGATCAACCCGATCCGAGTTAAGCCTGAACCCGAAAGCAATATGAACTCAGTAATAACTCAAACTCGATTATATCCTAATGGACAAACCCGAAATCAACCTGAAATCCGAAATTGCTCGACCCGAACATATCCGAAACCTGAAATTACCCAAACCCGATTATACTCGATACCTGGAATAACTCAAACCCGATTATATCCGAAACCAATAAAAATCTTAGCATTTCCCCCTAAAATACTCAAAACACCATAAGTATTTGATTACTTAATAATGGATGGTAATATTATTATGGATATAGTATAAATGTATAATTAAATATAATTTTGTACTCCCATTTTATAAGACGTTAAAACTACATAAATATTAGTGCTCGTTTGGATTTGTTTGAAAAACCCAGGAAGTTGGATAGAATATCTGCGTTTGGTTAAAAAAATTCTTCTCGAAAAACCCAGGAATTGGAATTCCCATGAATTTAACTTCCTGTCAAATACATGAATTGGAATTACCAAGGAGGTACATGGTAAGATAACTTCCACTCTTTTCTTACTAAATAAAAATCCCTTATTTATCTCACTATATCAAATCCACCATTATTTCATTTTTCAACCAAACATGTTTTATAAAATCCTAGAAAGTGTAATTCAGGAGAAGTAGACTTCTCAGGAATTAAATTCCCGGGAAGTAGACTTCCCAGGAATTAAATTCTCGGGAAGTAGACTTCCTACATTTATCCAAACGAGCACTTATTTTTTAATTTTCATAATTTTGTAGCCATGAGTAATAAGTATGAAATTAATATTAAAAAATAATATTTTATATAATTTTGATTTTCTAAAAAAATGTTCTAAAAAGTGGGAAGACTTAGATTTTTTTTAACGAAGGTAGTATTGATTAAGAATTGATAAACATTAGCTAAAGCCATGTAAAAGGATAAATATCTCATAGGTTAAAAAAATTAAATAAATTTGATTTGTTTTTATCAAATATGATTCTTGCAGGTTCGATTTGAATGAACCTGATTTGACCCAAACCGTTGTGACCGAAACCCGATTCACCCGAACCCGTGTAGACCGAAACCCGATTCGCTCGAACATAGGATCCAAAAACCCGATTGTATTCGATAAAATAATTCCCGAATAAACCCAACCCTAGCCCGATCAGGCCCGAATTGTTATCACACACGGTATCAACCCGAGTCCGATATGACCCGAAATCGAATAACCCAATCCGACTCCCCCAATTGCCATGCCACCTTTACATGGAATACCATTTAATATGTTAAACAATTAAAATAAAATATATATTATTAATGTTTTTTAACATCAGTAAACTTTGATGGTTACCGTCGATAATCGTGGTTGAAATCTAGCTCAGTAACCATGTATATGCTATCATATCGATGGTAACCACAATCACTATATAAATTATATCTACTTAATTTTCACGAAAATACTAGATAAATAAACGGATTGATACCTGGTAGGATCAAGTGTTTTCCGGGCATCGAAAGGATCCAGGCCATGGGAAAACGCTAGAGGATTCTGCCCCCCGAGGAAGACGATGTAGATGGAGCGGTCTTGCGCAGTAGAAGAGACAGAGAGGATCTGAAGAAGAAATGAAAGACAGAAACGATGCAAAACTATTGTGAACACTCTTGTTGCCATGGTTAATGTATACGTTCACACACAAATTCATATGATTTGGAAGATGTTGCCGTGCTCGATCGGTCAATGTTTAATATATACTGTATATAACATGGTTAAGAACTAAGAAGCTCACATTTTCAATGCAAATGGAGGGTGAAAAGGGATTACCATTTATGATGGGAAGCGTTACTGTACTTTTCTAGTAGGTTATTACAATTTTCATGATGCAACATAGCTATATTTCGTGAACTATATATGAGTACCTTAATTTCCGTTTCTAAATTAATTTAATTTGTTTCATGGAATCCAGTCAATTGACATTGTATATATATAGTATGATTCTGGTGTAAACACCTTTTATGGTGTAAACTGTGAACATATATATTGATTATTCGTAGGTAACAACATAATTATTCGTTTGATGTAATGTAATTATTTATATGTATTATTCTTCTGTTGCAACATGATTATTCGTATGAGTTAGGTACGAATAATCATGTTGTTTCAGATGAATAATTTTGCTCTTTAATTTTTTTTTCAAATCTTAGTTATTGATCTTCCTAATCCAACGCTCCGGATTCATTCACAAATTGCACCATAAAAAGTTTTCAAATCTCATAAATTTGCTTAATTACAAATTAATTATACAAGAGTGAGGCTTTAGACAAGATCCCAAAACGGGCTATTGTCAAGACAATTTTAAGTAATTTCACGCAGGTCCTTTTTATTTTTTTCAAACAAATTGCAAAAAGATCCAAAACTCTCATCTACGAATCAGAGTGAATAGAAAAAACCTAAATCTGTCAAATGAATTTTTGTGCTCAAAACTGGCTAAAATCGGTGAAATTTATCAAGGAATGAATTGATCGACACTCACTTTCGTATGTCGATCAATTTAGATGATTATCGAATGACATTCAACGGTCGTCGTTTGAAAACTCTGTCGAACCTCGGAGATGACGAGCTAAGCTAAATAAGAGGCATCGGCAAAAGTTGTTGAGGTTGAGGGTACAAAGGAAGCTAAATAAGGGGCCTCAGGTTCTAAAGAACTCCTAGAAACTGTTTTTGCTTGTTGGTCTTCCAGGAAATGAATTAATATATAAATTGCCGAAGAAAATACAGTACCTAGTTAATGATCTAGAAGTGATCGAACTGCTAGGCATGCACCCTAGTCACTATCAGCATCACGTACTGAAGGCAACTTTGAGCCTAATAATATTCACATCTTTATATTTACAATAATTATTACTCCCTCTGTCCTAAAATACATGATCTTTTATACTCTTACATGTTAATTAAGGAAACCTATTTACACTTAAATCTCATTATTATTATAGAGATGAGAACTCTTTAATTTCACTTAGGGGTAATAAGTACCCTATAAACCAAAAAAACCATGTATTTTTGACAAAATATTAAGGTCTAAAAGACCATGTATTTTAGGACGAATGGTGTATCATATAATATTATCATATGATATAAATTTCAGTAGTTGATCTATTTAATCTAATGCTTCAAATTTGTTCATGTTATCTTATTAAGAGAGGAATCAATTCACACACCACACTCAATGAACAACAACTAATTAGTTGAGGAAGAATCAAAACAGTTCCTCGGTAGAACATAGAAGGGAACTGAGCACAATTGCAGAGCACAAAACTTGTCTAACTGCCTCATACCTTGATTGATTAGAAAACCGTCTTACATACTCAATAACTTGTTAACTGCTAGACAATCCAACTACACCACTACCTTGCTAACATAACTCTCTAGATAGTGGTTTTACAAACAAAGGAAAAACTAACCTTCAACTGCTATGTACACAGTTAGCACACTTCACACACATAACTAACTTCAACTAACTTGGGCTTAGCCTAGGAACTTTAAATTACATTCTAACACCTCATCTTAATTTAAATTCCTTCATACCAATTTTCTCCATGAAGTAGTAGTGCTTAGCACCACTTAAAGACTTGGTGAACAAATCTGCATTCTAGTTGTTGGGAGCACCACTTTCTCTTCTGCCACCAATTCACGAATGAAGTGATCGATGTTGCACCTCTATATGCTTGGTTCTAGCATGGAATAATGCCGGGTTCTTGGTCATGGCAATGGCTGACTTGTTGTTACACCAGACTTCAATTGCATCTGTGTGATCACACCCCAAATCTAACAATAATATCTTCAACCACATTGCATGCCTTGCTGCTGCTCCAGCTGCTACATACTCTGCCTCAGAGGATGATAAAGCAATTGTGTCTTGCTTCTTTGAGCTCCAGGTTATAGCTCCTGAACCTAGATCAAACACAGATCCTGATGTGCTCCTTCTATCATCAAGACACCCAGCCCATTCACTATCTGTGTGACCCCTGAGCTTGAACTCTTTCACTTGCTCATACCAAATTCCATGCTTCAATGTGCCTGCAACATACCTTAGAATCCTTCTAGCTGCTCCAATGTGTTGCTTTGTAGGACTGTGCATATATCTTGATACAACACTTACACTGTATGCAATGTCAGGCCTGCTATGTGTAAGATAATTCAGTCCTCCAACTAAGCACCTGTAAACCTTCTCATCAGCCTTTGTAGTTCCATCTTCTTTTCTCAGCTTCTCATTCGTGTTCATGGGTGTTTGAGCCACATCACAGTTCTCCATATCGAACTTCTTGAGCATATCTGTAGCATACTTCTCTTGGAAAAGGAAAATACCTTCACTTCTTTGCTTCACTTCCAATCCAAGGAAGTATTGCATTAGCCCCAAGTCTGTCATTTCAAACACTGATGGCATTGCCTCTTTAAACTGTCTCAGCATCACAGGTGAGGAACTGAAGTATACAATATCATCTACATACCAACAAGCCACAATGAAATCTCCTGTACTCTTCTTCCTCACATACAAGGTTGGCTCGTTTTCACTTCTCACAAACTGGTTTTGAAGAAAGAAGGTGTCTATCTTATTGAAGAGCCTGCTTTAAACCATACAAAGCCTTCCTCAATATATACACCTTCTCTTCTTATCCATTCTTGACAAATCCCAGAGGCCGCTCTACAGAGACCTCTTCTTGCAACTCTTCATTCAAGAAAGCTGACTTTACATCCAATTGATAAATTGGTAGCTTCCATTGAGCTGCTAAGGCAATCACAACCCTTACTGTTTCGAGCCTAGCCACTGGAGATAAGGTCTCTTCATAATCTATACCTTCCTTCTGGGCATACCCCTTAGCAACCAACCTTGCTTTGTATTTTTTAACACTCTCATCAGTATTATACTTAGTCCTGAACACCCACTTCAGGCCTATCACATTCTTGCCTTGAGGTTTATCAACTAACTCCCAAGTATCATTTCTTTGAATGGCTTTCATCTCCTATTTCATAGCCATTTGCCAGCTGCTAACATCCTTAGCTTCATCAAATCTCTCTGGATTTGTCACAGTGAGAGCAAAGCCACAATCATTAAAGATCTCAGCAAGAGATCTAAACCTTCTTGGAGGAGTTTCACTTGAGAAACTGGAGGGTGACGAATTCCCACTGCTAGATGAACTTTGTTGCTGCACTGGTGTTGCAGGAGAGCTTTCACCATACATATCATCATCTCCAATCTCCTCACTTGAACTGTCAACAGGCACATTCCTACGTTCAATGGTTCTCTTGCTCACAGGTTTGTAAAATTTATAAGCCTTAGACTGAGCTGCATATCCAATGAAGACACACTTTTCTGCTTTGTCATCTAATTTTGATCTCAAGTTTATCAATGTGTAAGCCACACATCCAAATACTCTCAAATGGCTTACTGATGGCTTCTTTTCTCTCCAAACTTCAAATGGTGTCTTGTTCATCACAGCTCGAGTAGGAGACACATTCAATACATAGACTGTAGTGGCCAAAACTTCACACCAAAACTGATTTAGAACACTCCCAGCCTTTAACATATTCCTTGCCATCTCTACCACATTTCTATTTTTTCTTTCTGCCACACCATTTTGCTCTGGTGTATAAGGAGTTGTCAACTCTCTCCTAATCCCATTCTCTTCACGAAAGTTCATGAATTCATAGGACATGAATTCTCCACCTCTATCATTTCTAAGTGCCTTTATCACCTTCCCATACCGTTTCTCTGTGAGAGCCTTGAATTTCTTGAAACAATCAAATGCCTCAGACTTCAATTTCAAGAAATAAACCCAACTCATACAACTATAATCATCTGTAAGGAGGAAAAAAATACTTACTTCCTCCAAGAGACTCGGTCTGCATAGGTCCACACATATCTGCATGGATCAACTCTAAGCACTCTCCTGCTCTCCATGCTTTTCTATTTGCAAATGATCCTCTCATTTGCTTGCCATATATGCATCCTTCACACAATTCTAGCTCTCCAGTCTTAGGCACACCTTCCACCATCTCATGACCAGTTTTCTTCTCTCTGACCACACATGAATCCTCGTCAAATAAGAGAGAATAGCCGGTTCCTTGAAGCTGGCCAACACTCAATAAATTGTGAGCAAGCTTAAGCACATACTGAACATCATACACGCGTTTTTCTGCTCCTTGCACACTTCTGACAACAATCGTGCCTCTACCTTCTACTTCAAGAACTTTGTTGTCTCCAAGCCCACTCTCCCTTTCTTAGCTTCATCCAGTTCCTTAAACATTCTCTTAGAACTGAACATATGATTTGAACATCCACTGTCCAAATACCACAAGGCACTAACTTCTTCTCCAGCTGATGACAATGACATGAACATGCCTGTCATCTTTCTCACAATTTTCAGAGTAATTTGCACCCTTTTGTTCATGCTCTTGATTCTCCCAACAGAATGCCTCCTTGTATCCAAATTTCTTACGGTAATACCACTTTATATTACTCTTGTAAGATCTTAATTGACTCACTGCCTTGATTATTTGATGAATCTCTCCACTGATCTCTTCCTTGATCACTGCCATTTCTTCTTCCTAAGCCACTAGCCTGAGATCTACCTTGACCTCTTCCTCCTCGACCTCTGTAGCTCCCTCTGTGGCCTCCTCTACCTCTATATCCATCTTTGAAACCTCGTTTTCTTGATGAACCTTCAGGCTTGCCCTTTGAAGACTCATCCTTTACTTGGAATACCTTTTCTTCCTTTTGTTCACTGGACCTAGTCAACCTATCTTCATGAGCTTGCAAAGAACTTGCTAACTCCTCAAATATGTACACAGACAGATCTTTAGACTCCTCAATTGCTGCTACCACATGATCAAACCTCTTTGTGAGACTTCTTAACACTTTGCTCACAATTATCTCACTACTCATGTTCTCACCATATGATCTCATATGGTTGACAATGCCTGATACTCGAGACAGGAACACTTGAACCGTCTCTTTCTCTTGCATCACTAGAGTCTCAAACTCTTTCCTTAGTGACTGCAGTTTAACAGTGATCACACGTCTATCTCTCATGTACTCCTGCTTGAGAACCTCCCAAGCCTCATGAGCAGTGGTGGATGCAACTATTCTTGGAAATACTTCATCATCTAAGGCTGATTGTATCATATACAGTGCCTTGGAGTCTTTCTTCCGCTTCTCCCTAAGTTGCTGATCAGGTTCACCAGCTTGATTGTCTTCAAACCCCTGATCAACCAAACTCCATACCTCTTGAGATTTGAACAAGCTAGGTTGTCATCTTCAAGCTCCAAATGTGGTAATTGATCCCCTTGAAAATAGGCAACTGCGGGTTGGTCATATTTTCATTACTATTGTTCTGCATATTGTCTTACACGGAAGTTTACTCAAGTGTTTCCCTTTGTGTTTTAATCTCACTTCTCTCAGTCCCAAATTCGAACCCTAGAAAACAAAGAAGTCGTGTTTAGATCTGATACCAAATGTTATGTTATTAAGAGAGGAATCAATTCACACACCACACTCAATGAACAACAACTAAGTTGAGGAAGAATCAAAACAGTTCCTATGTAGAACACAGAAGGGAACCGAGCACAATTGCAGAGCACAAAACTTTTCTAACGGCCTCACACCTTGATTGATTAGAAAACCGTCTTACATACTCCATAACTTGCTAACTACTAGACAATCCCACTACACTACTACCTTGGTAACATAACTCCCTAGATAGTGGTTTTACAAACAAAAGAAAATTAACCTTCAACTGCTATGTTCACAGCTAGCACACTTCACACACATAACTAACTTCAACTAACTTGAGCTTAGCCTAGAAACTTTAAATTACATTCCAACAGTTCATTGGTTTGTTAACACCTTTTATGGTGTAATTTGCATTGTGAACAAATTTGGAAAGCTAGATTAGAAGGATCAACGACTGAAATTTAACGAAAAAGTTAAAGAGCAAAATTATTCGTCTTAAACAATATGATTACTCATACATAACTCATGTGAATAAGTACGAATAATCACGTTACAACAGACAAATAATTTTCATATGAAAAAAATATTCACACATATCAATAGTTATATTATGCCAAACGAACAATTATTGTGGTACATGTGAATAATCAGTTTGTTCACAATTCACGTCGTAAGAGACGTTCACACCGGATCTCTATATATATAGCATAGTAGAAATATAATTAGCGTGGGCACTTGGGTAGTCCGCTGGAAGCTAGGATAGAAATATAATTAGTCAACTTTGAAGCTATTTAATTAAGATCGATCGCATTCTCATAATAGAGGTTTGACGATGTGCCAATCTTATACACGTTAGTATAAATTTTAGAATGTAAACGAAAACGAGATAAATATATAATTTATTTGTAACTTAAGATGTATTATTAGAAATTTTTAATTATTAATCCCATCTTCCATTTTTTCATACAAAATCTGTTTTAATTGTTTCTCTACTTTCAATCATTCATTTGAGAAAGGGTAATGTTATGTTTTGTAATCCTTGTAATAAGTTGTAAAATAAGACAATGGTTTGTAATCCTTGTAATAAGTTGTAAAACAAGACAATGGTTTATTTGGTTTTGTAAGATGCACTAGAAATCTAGGACAGGTTCTCTAAAGGCTCTACATGACTTAGCCATTGCCATGGTCAAGGAAAAGCTCATTGGACCCATAGTTACACCATGATTAGGTCCAATGGCTAGCCTTGAGCCATTAGGTGAAGCTAAGTATGTATGATGCCTTATAAGAGTTGTTTGTTGGGTCCGTTTGTGGTTGATGCTTGCAGGCTTGTGCTCACATGGATTTGGGCCTATTCCATCTGGTCCAAATCTGAGCCCATATCTCTTGTCTCTTTTTCAACCGATGTAACCCTAAGCCTATTTAAGCTCTCTTCCGGATGCCTTTGAGAACTGTAGCATCGTCTCACTCTCTCTGGTAAGCCAAGGGGCGACTAGGGTTAGGGTTTGGGAGAAAACACAAGGGTTTGGCTTCCTGGCCACCTAACGTCGGCGATTCTCTTCAAGGGTGCTCTTCTGGGTTGATGCTACCAGAGTACCTGCTTGGTTGACGAAGAAGAAGAAGAATGGAGGGTTCTGCAAGGAGAAATCTCCCCTGAGATTTCTCGGTGTCCTTCACGGACTCTCTCTAACCCTATTCCTCGTTTATCTTCTTTGTCCTTGTTTGTTAGAATCGCGTCTTAGATCTAGTGCATCTAGAACCTCTGTAACCTGTCTTGAACCTTTGGTTGCTTAGTGAAATTGGGTGAACCTCCCCTCCTGAGGTTCCGCGGATGTAGGGAAACCGAACCGCGTAAACAAAGCTTTGTGTCTCTCGTTTATGCATGTTTATCGCTTTACTTGAGTTTGTCGAAAGCTATTCGAAGTGAGAAACCCTAGATCGAACAGGTAATCATATCTTTTATACTCTTCTAATCATTAACTATCCTATCTTATTTTTCATACAAAAATTAGCATTATTTTTTCTCTCAACCAGACTTTCAAAAATTCTCTACAATATATTTTTCTTAACAAAATTTGTTTTCATTTATATAATCATATACCAGATGGGCCTAACACTACCCAAAATGACATTTGGGCGACGTACATTCCTTTACCCATCACTGAAACCCACTCTAAGGGTTCGGGCTTCAGGCCCCCAAAAAAAGGAAATTTCGATTCCGGACTAAGGCTGTGTTTTCCTCACCAAATTTTTAAGAGGTGTAGAAGGTGGAAGAGGTGGAGATAGTGGGGAAATTTTCTATCTTGTGAGAGGAGGTAGGGGAGGTGGAGGGGATTTCCACCCCTTCCACTCAATGAATGTGGAAGAGGTGGTGGAGAAAACACCCCCTACAAACCATTGTGAACTTTATAGTACGTATGTGAGACTGTGAGAGTAGGTAGGGCAATTAACCCATTCTTCTTTCACTTCACATGACCCCGTTGCCGCCCAGCACCCCAACAACCCCATAGGTAGCACAACCGCACCTCCTTTACCCAGCCTCGAACTTGCCGTCGCAGCCCTCGCTCAACCCCGCTCCCACAGTCTCGCAGCACACGCCGCCGCCTAGCCCCTACTCCGGCCAGGTTTTTTTTCGGGCCTAGAACCGAAAAAAATGAAACCGAGTGGTTGGTTTTTGGTACAGTCTTCGGTTTAACCCTTCAAATTTTTCAGGTCGTCGGTTCTGACCCAAACCGTTTGGGTTAGTTCGATTTGAGCCGTTTGTGCCGCCCTACCGTTGCCTCTATAGCGCTATAATACTCCTTTGGATTTTATTAAGGGAGTGTTACAACAACGTACAATTCAATTTGCCCATGGTTGTCACTAATTGAGGTTCAAGGGGATGGTCTGACGATCATCAACTCAATAAGAGGGCTTTAATTTGGAAGTGTGTGTAGGAATTTGTGATGCTCCGTCCATCTTAGGTCCAAGGGTCATTTACTTCCGGCGCCTTCAGAATTTCTTGCTCTCATCTGTAAGAATATTATTGAACGGTGAGTGTGATACCACTCAAATCTTTACCTTATTAAAAAAAAACTATTTTTACAAAAAAAAAAGTTAATTTTGAAATCGGGAAATATTTTGGTGAGCATGCATACTCTATATAGACTATATACATAGTATATGTGTTAAAAATAGCCTTGAATTTTTTTTTTTCAAGAAAAATTATCAACATTACCTAAAGCTAAAAGAATGAATTGAATAAGCATGCAAAACAAACACACTAGAGAGAGACATCATCATCAATGATGAAGCCACCTGCTCCTGAATGATCAGTTTTTTAATAAACAGGTCACCCATGATTTCATGTTGGTCGCAGATGCATCCATAAGCAATGCAGAATCTGAAGTTTTATTCACTGCAGATCATCAATACAACACAATGGATCCAAGTGCATTAAATTGCTCTCTAAAAAGATCGATCAGTACTTTTGTTCTCACTGATTGAATTGTATAGAAGTGATATATATTCATTTTTAATTGGATGAAAATCATGAAATACAGAATTACAGATTGCTAAATTTTTAGGACTCAGTCTAGCTAGTGTTTATATTCAATTTACATGACAACTAATTAATTCATGAGATCGATTTGCATGTTATCACCAAGGGTTCAATCAAAAGTCTCTCACTACGAATTTACTAGGTCTGAACAGCTCGATCGAGCTCGGCTCAGATCAGCTTGAAAAAAGCTCGACTCGAACTTGTTCACTTACCTAAACAAGCCAAACCTGAACATGATTTTCAGCTCGGTTGAAAGCTTAGCACGTTCAATTTAAGCTCCAATAGTTCGAATTCTATGGAATTTCTAAAATTTTCTTTAACTTAATATGTTATGACTAAGTAGAAAGCTCGGAAAAAACTTGGCCATTCATTTACTGAACAAGCATGGCCAAGCTTGGAAAAAAAAACTCGTTTAAAAATTGGGCTCGGCTCGGCTCGTTCGGCTCGATCAGTTTACAAAAGATGGCAGGAGGTCCCAAGGCACTCCTTTGATGGGCCTTGCATCCAAGCACCTATGGTGTGGTATAACAACACATCCGTGTGTTGGGAACATGTATATATCATGTACATACATGCTTGAAATTAAATGCATTGAAACTTTTATCATATTTATTTGTGATTTGGACATATGTTATCAAATAAGACATGCTTGTTTATTGTGGTTTTGTTAGAATCATATGTCATTCAGGAACCTAAAGCCATTGCTTTTCTCTTTCCCTGCAAATTGACAAGAAAAGCACTATGCCCATTTTGTCCATCTGCCTTGGATCATTGTCGACCATATATACACAATATATATATAGTTCATGTATCTGGTCTTCAGTGTCGAGGGGCTTAGTTATAATTGTCAAATGCACTATAGATGTACGTCTCTTTCATTGTGAATCCTTCTTTTTTCAATCAAATTAAATGGCTAATAGATCAACACAATAATATATTGTGTGCTTTGCTGTGAACACTTTGGAGAGGCACTTTGCTTTCAGATATCACTCAAAGGGCTTTCTATGAAGTTTCAACTTGGAGCGGTGCTATGCTGTGCGCCGCCCCTAGAGTGTCCACAACCACAACTACAACCACAGCCACAGCCGACGCCTTGTCATCCACCAAGGGATCAAACTAGTAGAGGAACCCGAAGAAGCCAACGGCAAAGGAGGATGGGCGGTGGGTCTCATTGGCAACCGTCACTAGGGATTATATCAGAAGACGGTATGAGCTTGGAGGTTTCGGGCATAACTCGGGGCCAATTGGAGTCTCAGATGAAGCTTAAGAAGACCGACTACTCAGCGTCGCCTAGGCCTAGGATCAAGTAAGTCACAAATTATGTCATTTTTTTAATCATGTAGTAAGATTGCTTGACTGCTTTCCACAACATGTTGTGATAGAAAATGTGTTTGTGATTTCAGGGAAGTGAGTAGGTTCCATATGGCGATTCCCGCATTCATCCCATCACCCTTCCTATTCTGACTCTCAATTGGTATAATCAATCCTCTTCAAGGTTTATAATGAATGTATTGTCAATTCATGATATTCACCAATGAAATGGAACGAGGATATGCAAGCATTTAAGCAAAATCATCATACACCAACAATGGTGGTATGTAGTTGAAAACCTAGCTTTGAACTCGATCAATTAGTGTTGGAATGTGTTTGCCCCACGCTGAAAAGTAGTGATATGATTTGAATAATGTATAAGCACTGTGGATTAATCCTCTCATTGTCAATTAGTTTTAGTATGGAATTTCAATACACTTATGTAATGTACTGCTAGCGTCATATTCCTATTATATATTAAAAAAATTACTTTTTTTTTATTAAATATTAACTAATAGTTGGATAACATATCAAATTTACTCCGTGCTTCTGATGTGCTTTATTGATAATTAAAAGGGGCTAATTAGGTAGTCAACAAGCGAAAGATAGTCTGATCCCTAACATCATTCTGCAAAAAATCTAAAATACCTCGTGAGAGTCAAGGAGTACACTCAAACTAATGTGGTAAGAGAAAGCTAAATAGTCCGCCATAAAATTGGCTTGGCGAAAAACATGTTGAAACTGGATAGTCCAGTCTATACTAATAAAATCTTGGCATTTGCTGACAAAACTAGCAAGCGAGTGACACCATGACATCCAACCCCACTCGAGTTAACCCAAATCCATATTAGGTTGCCTCATTTTATGATCCATAACCCAAAACTAGGGCTGGGTGACAAGAGGAAAACCTATCATTGTTCTTGCCAAGGAATACTCAAACTCACAACTAGTATAGTGTGTAAGCAAGAGATCGATCCACAGGGAAATCTATTCAATTCAAGTATAATTCTAATCGCTAATAGAGAATATGAGGGTTTTTGGTGTGTAAAAGGTCCGTCTTTTATCAAAGCAGAAGTAAGCAAACAAGGTAAATAGATTGTAGAATGCAGTGGAGAGAAATAGGTTCACCTACAATTTATCACTTCGATTGATGAATTCGATCCTTGTTTCAACTTCTAGTTCTTGTCTTTTCCTATCAATGTCCTTGTCCAGATCTTAGGTAAATTACTAGTCCTACGAGTCCTAGCAACCCTTACCTCTAAATAACCCTAACACGGTTAAGATTCAACCTAGAGATAGCATTAAGATTATGAATTAACCAAGGTACACATAATATCAAGCTACCAGTCGATATTCAACATGTATTCAACTTCCTACACATCCAATTAGTCCTACGAGTCCTAAAGGGATATGATTGCCACTTGGGTTAAGGTTCGCTACGAGGAATCTACAAAACCCTAGCAATTGAATGAATCTATTCTAACTAGTTGATCAAGCCAGAGAGAATAAAACACATTCAAGCAATTAAGCACGAAGAAGTCAAAACATTGCAATAGGAATAAGAACTAGATTAAGAAACTCACAATTCAACAATCAAAGATCCAAATCGTAGGCGAAACCTTGAGAGTTTAGTTGCTCATGCTCAACGGCGCTCTCAACAATGGAATAAAGTGCATAAGGTCATTGAAAATAATAACTAGAAAAACCTTAAATAGTCTTTAGAAAGTCGGCCAAATAACTTAATAAAAACCCTAAGTAAAGTCCAGTCTTGAATCGGCGTTTCTGTGAAGGCCGCGGGGCAGCCACCACAGGCCGCGGGGCGGCTAGGCGATCAGCGAAATCGTTCGACAGAGCTTCGAGTCGCGGGGCGGCTTTTACTGTTCACAGTAATTTTTCCGTTTCGAATTTGGTCTCGATGTCAACATGAAAGTTGTAGATCTCGGAAAGAGCTTTCCAACGCATGGTCATAATAGTTAATCGGACCACCGAGGCCTCCAGAAAGTGCGAAACAAGTTCAGCATGTCTGTCGACAACTTCTGTTGACTTGTTCTTCACTTAGGCTCTCTAATTTCGATTCCGCTCCCGGGCTCTTCACTTTTCCTCCTCCTCTTCACTCTTCCTTCATCCATGAGCCTCCTCATTCCTAGTCGGATCCACATATACCTGAAATAATCCATAAAAGCGTGTAGATTCCGATTCCACCAACAACACAAGTATAAATGCAAATCTAGCTTAAACTATGCATTATGCACATCTAAATCATGTTAAATGCATCCTAATATGTCTACCTAAATGCATGCTATCACTGGGCCGTGGTACGGAAATTACCGTACCAACCGATTACCAACCGTACCAATAGCAAGCTGGTACCACGAAATCGGTAATCAAAAGGTACCAACCAACCTCGGTACGGTATATGGTATGAAAAGTTCAAATTCTGTGGTACCATGGTACCGAATATATATCTATTTTTTTTTTTAAATCCCTTAATTTAATTAAGTCCCTTCCTAGGTGATCTGGTACCATCGGTACCATCTCAACCTCGTTATTTTGGTACCGATGGTACCATCGGTACCGTTGATACCGTCGGTACCAAACCTTCGGTAACCACAATTACCATAAATAAAGCCATGTAAATAAAAATTTAACGAGACTGTTGGAACCACGGTACCAGACCTTCGGTAACCGATACTTTGGGTACCAACAACTTCGGTTACCGATAACTTCGGTTGGTACGTGGTAACGAAAATTACATACCGATTGGTATCGGTACGGTACGTGATAATCGAAATTTTCCCACGGTTTCCAACCCTCAAAACGATTCAATCCATAATAGACTCAAATTCAAGACACTCTAACTTTAGTGTGTATGCAGTTGTAAGATCACCCCTTCTACTCCAATTGGATTTAGGATTATAAAGGTATATATTAAATCACGGTGGGTCATACGACGTGAGGGGGTCACGTATACCCAAGCGCAACACGTACGTACCAACCAAGCCGAGTGGGGTAGCCCACCGACTTATATACAAGGCTTGAATTCATCATTTAATCAATGTGGAATGTCATATTTCACATCTTTCCACGGTATATTCATCCAAATTCGAAACCTTTTAATTTTGCTTCAACTAATCAAAGGTAATTTGTTTATCCCCTTAAATTTTAACACATAAAATATTTGCAATTATGAAGGCTATCGTTGATCAAATCAAATTAACACTATTTTTTTATAGATAACATGTATTACACCCTGAACATTATTCTCATATGTTACACAGACCACAATCTTTCATCAGTTGGGCTTATAAACAGAAATTGTACGCCTTGTTTGATTTTTGTTACCTTCAAGAGTGGGTTTTGTCAGGAGTAAGTGGCAACTCTTTGTCTAGAGACTGTAGTCGAGCACGAAACTGTTGGTTGTTGGAGATCAAACGGTCATACTCGACAAGTAGGCCTTCAGATTGCTTCTTGAAAGCATCAATCTTGGCTTCTTTGTTGACGAGCTCCTCGGATTTGTCGTCGAGCTCAGATTCAAGTTGCCTGACAATGTCCTTGAACGTGCCCACTTGCTCTTCTCTGGCTAGAATCTCCTCGACACCGCCAAACTTTCCATCATTCTTCTTAACTGCATCCATTGTTGACTTTCTTCGGAGACGAAGCTCCCTCATGTAGTGGTGCAGCCGATCTGTTAGGAGTGCGAGGAATAGGAAGAACCCTGGATAATGAAAACATAAAGTTCCTCGTTTTAAGTGATGTGTAATGTATTACTACTAGGTTTTGTTGGGATGAAAGAACGAATATTCAAACAAATAATATCAACACATAATTAATTGGTTCACTAAACTTTTACTAAATTTTGTAAGAACTCGATAATAACAATGTATAAAAAAAATTATCTAATTCACTTAATCAATAAGTAGTATGTGTAGCATGTTTGACAACTAGTCCTGTAAAAGGCATGCCAAAGGTGCAGCAATAACTAATTTTTGGTTCCTACTTGGATATTCTTCATCCTTGTCTCTAACGAGAATCTATGTATTAGTTCTTTTTACAGGTAGTATTGTTAGGTCGCAAGACCTATACACAAATGTATGAAGGATAAGAATTGGAGGGACAATCATTGGATGGACTTTTGAGGGATCCAATGTGTATGATAATTAGTTTGACAAAAGATATGACTCGGGTGCAGCAATACTTTGAAATAAATTTGGCCCTTAAAGGGGTATTCTTCATACTGGTCCCTAATGGATTTTCGATTATTGAAGTTTTTATTTGCAAGTAGTAATGTCAGGTTGCATGGCCTATACACATTAGTACGAAGAATTAGAATTAGAGGAATAATCTTTCTTTCGTGTGAGTGTTATTTACAAATTCAAGGGAGATGTTAATATTATTATTATATATATGCTCTATATCCCGCAAACATTTCTTCTTGAATTGTTGAGATTAGTTTGATAAAGGGATAAAACTTATGTAGTTGTTAAGGATATTCGATTAATTTCAATTATAAAGTATTAATCCTCTCTATGCGAGACACCAAATAATACACAATACACCTACAAACAATCAAATATAGGCACTCCATGGCATGTGAATCGATCCAAGAAATTAAGTTACTATAGAAAAAGAGAGAGCTCGGAAACGAACAAAATAAAAGGGGAAAAAAGATGGTAAGGGATTTACCCATCAGAGAAGCTTCGAGAAGGTGGATAGATAGGAGAACCTGATCTGTAGGGTTAACACCACCATCATGCACCGCTCTACTATAAACTCTTTTAGCATTGTTAAGGGAGGAGGCAAGAACTGCAAACACGGTGCCCGCGATGGATTTGGCAATGATGGGTCCGCGACCGCGCTTTATCCTATCTAGGCTGATGATCACTAGCCTCCTCAATGGTGTCTTGTACACTAGCGACAGAATAATCGTTGATTCCATGGAGATCATGCCGTACAAAAGTAGCAACATATTTAGTTACCTATGTGTTGTTTTCTTTGATTTTGAATCAATAATCTTTTTGTGTGTGTGTGTGATGGAGAGAATAGGGAAAAAGATGGATATTCATAAAACGATCATTAGGTTGTATGTAAGAATATTGTGTTGGGCGGGAAAAAACAAAAGGACGTCAAAGAGAAAAGATAGGGAGGTAAATAGGGAGAGACACTTATATAATTGGGTGATTCTTATTCAATCATTCATTTATTTTTTATAAGAAAAAACAAATGAAAATAATCTAACATTTAAAAATAACCAATTAATATCTCAACTATCACTCTAGATACCAAAAATAATACATCTCAATTTCATTCAAGTTTAATTCCAAAATACACAAAACTATCAAAAGTCCACAAAATGTCCTCCCCCAAATTCTCACCCAATGCACTTTTTCCTCCCCATCCCAAAATTAAATGAAAACCAAAATACTTGAACTAAACAAAATATACATAGATAGAAATATATCTAAAATGAGAAAAGAAAATGCCCAAATTCAAGAAAAATCTATGAAAAAACTTCCATTGAACTACCCAAATTAGAAGGGAATTGAAAAAAAATAAAATTGGTCAAAATCATAAAAACACGGGATGAATAAATTCCATCATTTACATTTTGAAGGATATATTGATAAATATAAGAAAATTACAAAGGAAGTTTGGGCAGAGGCGATCAGTGGATCTATGGAAGAACCAAGGGAAGCCATGTTGGTGAAGGGACCTCTGGTACGAAATCGAAATTGCCAAAATTGGAGTGAGCGAGCAGTGTGTGGGAGATTGAGGATTGGAGTTGAAGATGAGAGTGAAATGGATCGGAGAAGGACTTGAGAAGTATTAGGGTAACTGAGTCCTCAAAGATATCTTAATCTATCTCCTCATATATATATATATATATATATAGGTATGAATACAAGATATTACAATATCAAAGATACAATTTTCCAAATATCGGATATCTCTCTCTATCCTAAACCAACCCCCCCCCCTTCCCCCAGTCGAAGAGGTAGAAGAGCGGATGTTGAGACTGGCTCGGAAGGCGGTAAATAGCGGAGACGGCAAGCCTTTGGTGAAGATGTCCGCATATTGATGCGCGGAGGGAACGTGGAGAACACGAACGTGTCCCAAGGTGACCTTTTCGCGCACGAAATGGATGTCGATCTCAACATGTTTTGTCCGCTGGTGTTGAACGGGATTTGAGGAGAGATAAAATGCAGACACATTGGTGGCAATAGACAAGGGTGGCTTTGGCAAGAGGAATCCACAGCTCGGTAAGGAGGTTCCGGAGCCAACATGTCTCAGCGACGGCATTTGCAACGCCCCTATACTCGGCCTCAGCACTCGAACGGGAGAGCGTAGCTTGCCGTTTGGATGAACATGAGACCAAATTGTCCCTGATGTAGATGCCGAAACCGGAGGTGTACCACCTTGTTTCCGGACAGCCGGCCCAGTCGGCGTCGGAGTAGGCGGTAAGGCTGGTGGGAGCGAATCTGCCGAGGTGAAGACCCATGTCAAGGGTGCCCTGAACATACCTCAAAATGCGCTTTAGAGCGCCAAAATGTTGCTCACGGGGATCATGCATAAACAAACACACCTGTTGGATGACATACGCAATGTCCGGTTGAGTGAAAGTGAGATACTGGAGCGCACCGGCCAGACTACGGTAGTAGGTAGGATCGGCCACACGGGGACTCACCGAAACACTAAGCTTGGCTTTTCTGTTGATAGGGGTGGAGACCGGCTTGCAAGAGGCCATTTTGGCTTTGGCTAGGATTTCCTTGGCATATTTGGTTTGGTTTAGGAACATGCCAGAGGCCGACCTGGTGACGGAGACACCCAAAAAATAGCTAAGGGAGCCAAGGTCGATCATGGCAAATTCAGTGTCGAGGAGAGAAGTGAGACGACGCAGCAGGTCGGTGGTGAAGGCCATGAGGATGATGTCATTGTTGAGATGTGAATGAGAGCAAAAGTGTCCCACATCAGAAAGTTGAACATATCAAGCCCTAGTATATGAGTCGGTGGGCTACTCCTTCTATTGCCAATTGGTTTTAGAATGGAACCTCACTCGGCTTGAGTGCTAGGCTACTAGCGCATTTGCGCTTGTGCACACGACCCTCAGTCATCGGTCCGAGTCGGACTTTGATAGTCATCAACAGATAGGAGAAGGTAGGTCGTATTGTTACCGGACCGATATATAAAGAGGGAGTTGTCAGACTTGTTGCTAGTGAAGACGATACGCTCTAAGAACATGGCAAATCGAGTATACCACGCTCTCGAGGCTTGCTTGAGGCCATATAAGGATTTGCGGAGGAGACATACGTGGGAGGGCCAGTCGGGGTCCTTGAACCAAAAAGGTTGGTGCATGTAAACGACCTCTTGGAGGTGGCCATGGAGGAAGGCATTTTTTATATCTAGTTGGTGAATCGGCCAATTGTTGGAGAGGGTGATGCTAAGGACGGTGCGGATAGTGGCTGGTTTGACCACGAGGCTAAAGGTCTCATCGCAGTCGATGCTTGCTTGTTGTGATTTGCCGTTGACCACCAGTCTAGCCTTATAGCGTTGCAGAGACCCACGCGGACCTGTACTTATGCTTAAACAACCACATACAACGAATAATATTAGAATCTCGGGGCCTCAGAACAAGTTCCCAAGTTCCATTTCTAATAAGTGCATTATACTCGTCCAGTGCTCTAAAAATCGCGCCTAGGCGCCACCTGGGCGCTAGGCGGGAGGGCACCTAGGAATTTTTAAGTCTAGGCGGCCCTCTAGGTGGAAATCTGCCTATGCACTGCCCAGTCCCACCTAGGCACCGCCAAGACTTCGCCTAGGCCCGCCTAGTCCCGTCTAAGCGCCGCCTAGCCCAACGATTATTCAATTTTAGCTTCTAGGCATGTGATTAGTCGACTTAGGGATTTTTTATCCCCCAAGTCGGGATGTATTTTCCATTGAGTCGAACCTATTGTTTTAGATTTTAGGAGGTTTAGAGTCTCTCGTCGGATGTGTACTTTTTGCATTTATTTACTTTAGTGTTAGTTAAACACCGCAAATTTGGGTTTATGAGTGATATTATGAATTATTATTACATTATATGAGTAATTGACATATGATTTGCCTTAAAATATAAGGAAATAATCAAGTTTTTTCTAAGCCCTCCTAGACGCCGCCTAGGCACCCACCTCGCTGCCTAGGCGCTAGGCGGCCACACACCGTCTAGCGGCCGTCTAGTCCCTTTTAGAACATTGTACTCGTCATTCATGGCGTGTTGCCAATTCGGGTCGTGCATTGCTTGGGTGTGAGATTTAGGTAAGGGTGATGGCTCGGGGATGGTGGCCGAGAGGGCATATCGCAGGTTGGGTTTGGTAATGTCGGCTTGGCGGTGGGTGACCATAGGATAGGTGGGCTATGGAGGGTTGGGCAGCGGCGGTGGTGGGGCAGCCGCGGGATGGGTAGGTGATGGTTGTTGGGTGAAGAGGTGACTGAGAAAGAGGGGCGAGGGGTCGGCTTGGGGCTCTGGCGTGGGTAGGAGAGGTGGGTTGTGAGGGTAAGGGAAAGTCTTCTCATCAAAGGTCACATGACGGGAGATCGCAAATTTATTGGTGTCTAAGCGAAGACACCGCTAGCCCCTGTGATTTGCCGAGAGACCAAGGAACACACAACAAGTGGAGCGAGGTGCAAGCTTGTGTGGCATGTTGGCACTCATGTTCGGAAAGCATAGGCATCCAAAGACTCGAAGGTAGTCATAGCTCGAGTGACGATTATAAAGGGCAAAAGTAGGGGATGGAGTCGAGAAGGCGGTGGATGGGAGAATTTTGTGAAGGTAAGTTGCCATGTGGAGTGCCTCGACCCAGAATTGACTAGGGAGATTAGCGTGGATAAGGATACTTCAAACTTTGTCATTGAGGCTCCGGAGGAAACGCTCGACCTTGCCGTTTTGTGGAGAGGTTTGAGGGGAGGAGAAACGAATGTTGGTGCCTTGCTCGAGGCAAAATTGATGAAAGGATTTATTGTCAAATTCTCATCCCATGTCACATTGGTAGTTTTATATGACCCGGTGAAAATGTGTTTTGACGAATGTGTGGAATTGGCTGATTTTGATGATGGTTTCGGACTTGTGTTTGAGGGGGAAATCCCAAACAAAATTTGTATTAGCATCCAAAATCACTAAATAAAATCCAAAATCACTAACACTTAATACAGGAGATGTCCATAAATCACAATGAACAATATCAAAACAATCAAAAGTTTGTGAATTGGAAAGTGAAAATGGGAGACGCTTGTTTTTAGCAATGTGACAAGATGAACAAACGGCCTTAGAATCGGCCTTATTGAAACCAATACAACTATGACATGAAAGGGCTTGAAGGACAAGAGCACTCGGATGACCTAAGCGAGCATGCCACAGGGAGCTAGAGGCGGCGTTGTAGACGGCGGTGGGGCTAGCAGAGGTGGAGTTGGTGGTGACAGGGTATAGTGTACTCGCACTATTGCACCTAATAGTTGTATCCTCGGTATTGAAATCCTTCACATAAAAGCCAAATGAGTCAAATTGGACAATCACATTACACTACAAAAAAAAAACAATTTAGCATCGGCAATTTACCGTGGCGAAAAGCTGATTTGGGGTGGCAAAACCTATTTAGCCGCGGACGTAGCTACGGGAAACTAGGGGTGGCCAAGTCTGCGGTGGCAAAATGATAGTAGCTACGGAAGCTTGTCGTGGCAAAGAATCTAGCTACGGTAAAGCCACGGCTATGCGACCCCCGGTAAAGGACACCCCACATTTGCCACGGCAATCTGCCGTAGCTAAAGTGTGGATGAAAATTTTAAAAAAAACCTGGTTTTTAGCCCGGATTTTACATACCCGGGCTAAAAAGTCCAATATTTTAAAAAAATATATATAAAATAATATACAATTTAAATATATAATAAAAATTCATTAATTATACAAAATTTACATATATAATAAAATTCCATTATTATACAAAATTTACATACATAATAAAATGTCACAAACTACATAATTTATATACAATAAATATACATAATTATAAAATTTACATAAATATAATTATACCAAGCTTTAAAAAATAAAATATAAAATAAAAAGAAGAAAGTACAGATACAACTAACTAATACCATAATAATGATAGTAATAAATAAATAAGAAGCTCACTTGCAATATAAGCATTTCATTTTTTTTGTACAAGTTGTCCATTTGCCTTTGGTCTGCTGGACAACCTGGATTATAGTGGGATTACACTCGTACACCTAATCAATTTCATGGCTGTTTGCCCATCTCTTTTGCGAGTTCATCATGACATCAAACTTTTTCTCTAATAACTTACTGCTTTTGCAATCCCATCCTGCAAATTACAAGCCAAAATACATCTATCAGGAGAGCATTCAGAATCTGGATTATACCTAACATCATCTAGCTCTAAGACAAAGCACATACTGGAGTTTGATACCAGGCTGGTAGGTGAAAATGAAATACAAGTCATCATATATAGGCAGCAAACACTAATATCCAATTTTTCGAGTATAAACCTATAAGACAAAGCACATACTTTATGCAAACAGACCAAAGCATGACAAAGTTACATATCACCCAACAATGATATCGATTTCACTCTAACTAATACATACACCTTAAGGAAATCAACAGTACTACAAAAAAAAAATCAATGCACCATTACCACACCAAAAAATAATGTATTTGGACAAATGTTACATGCATTCAAAAGAAAGAAAACTTCCTAGCATGAAAAATAAAAAGATATCAACTTAAGCAGTCAATGACAGGAATGAAGCTGCAACAAAACACGGACAAGAACATGCTACAAGAACCAAAAGCAGCCTCAATTGAACATGAAAAAAACACATATAAAAAACGAGATTAAGGAGATAGGACAGATAATGACTAAATTGCAATAGAGAAGATATAAACTGGTCCTACGGGAAAAAACAATGATGTTTATTAGCAATAAGATCATTGAACAGAAGAAAATATTTTAAAAAAATATAAAGAGAGGCATTACAAGTTAGGGCGGTTCAAGTGAAAGAGAATATGCTGATAGACCAATTAAGATGATTTAAAAAGAAAGCTTAACAAATAGGGAATGCATATATATAAAACCTACCTACCTGCTCCAACACGTTTTAATTATCTACAAACTCTACGTAACTCTAATCAATCTCGTCTTTGGAGTATTCTTCCTGCTCCAGTTTCAAAACATGCTGCGAGCACAAATGGAAAATGTAAAATTTTCAATGAACTCAAACTCAAAGACTTTAAACCAATAACATTTCTAAAAATCTGAATAGAGGACGAGCCAATAATAATTTGTGGAAAGAAATTATGCTGCAGATTTATACCTTGTCAACAATTCCTACATTTGTACATGTACAACTTCATCATAATCTTAAAGAAGGGATATAAAAGAGGAGTTTCTGCAAACTCCTACATGAAGTGCAAGTTCTGACAAGAAAAAAAATCAAATAAATTGCTTGTAAATGAAACATAGAAGTCCATGAAACTGAAGATGGTGCATCTTTTGAAGATGAGAAGGTTAACCTATATAAACTTTTGAAGGTGGTGCATCTTTTGTTTCACCTCACTAGCACTTTGTCCACCTTTAAGGATTTGCTTTGCTAGTTTATTCAAATTAGAATATTCTTGTGTATAACTTCGGCTGAACTTTTATAACCAAGACCGAACAATCAAAGATGTACAATGATATGCAAATGCAATAAAACAATGCTATCCTTAAGACAAACCAATTCCACTATAAATCTAAAGAGTGACTCAATGTATAAAGAACCAGTTTAAGCTGATGTACAAACTAATAATTTTGTGGAGATCACTAGAAACATTGGCGTCCATTCGCAGAGAAGGGTTTCAGGTCATGTCTATGATGGATGTGATCAGGAGGGAGAAGATGAAGATGACAGAAGAGATAGCCCTGCTGAAGAAATGCGACGAGAAGGCAGATAAGACGGTGAAGAGCCTCAACTCGAAACTTCTTAGGGCAAGGAATAAGCTGGAAACTGCAAGTAAAGGTGAAGAAAAAGGCAAGGGGATTTCGACAAGTTTGATGACGACTCTAGACCAGTTGAAGAAAGACACTGAAGCAGCGAACGAAGAAAGAAAGCTGACGGTGGAAGAAACTGATAGTTTGAAGCTGGAAACGCGGAGGATAGAATATGAAACGGAGTTGACACGGGAGAAATTACAGGCTGTCTTGCAAGAGCTTGAATTGATCGGATCGTCAGAGTTGGAAGCTCTTGAGAAGCTAAGGGCTCTTACTGAGGATGCAATGAGAGAAAAAGCAACTGCTTCTCAGCACAAATCCACGATCACCATTTCAAAGTTTGAGTACAAATACTTAAGTGGGAGTGCAGCTGCTGCCAGGGAAACTGCCGACAAGAAAGTAGCGGCTGCCCATGAATGGATCACAGCATTGAAGGCCAGTGAGAGAGAAGCGAGAGCAAAAGTCGAGAAGATGAAGAACGAAAGCAGGGAGGTGAGGTTAAAGGAAGAGCAAGAGATTTACCGGACAGACAAATCGTTAAGTGCAAAGCAGCTGGTTCAAGGAGAGCTGCAAACCCAGATGGATAGATGGAGGAGCTCTGAAGTTGATGATAGCAAGATGACTCCATCAAGGAGGGCGAAGCTTAGGAGATCTACTTGCCCGGCAAGCAAGCATATGTCTCCTCGCTCGACGTCTTTTACTGTCAAGAGAAAAAGAAAGGTAATGCCTATCATTGCAAAGTATTTTGCAAACATGCATATTGAAAGAGGCTACAGCTATGAAGAAGAATAAGTTGCAATCCCAAATCACCTTCTAAACCATCTAAGATTTTATGTTGTATGTAGAGAGAGGAATTCCTTTTATATAAACATTTTCAAATGTACACACATACCTCAGAGATGCAGTTTGGACCAAGTTCTAACTCCTAAAAAGGCAGGCAATCATGCATTTGTCTCTCGGATTCTGTCAGGCTTAAATTGCTAAAAAGTCGGGCAGTCTGTACCAAGTTCTAACTCCTGGCAGCTGTTAAAGTATAACTCTAGTTCTGTTAATTGAAATGCAGCTAACATCTACCTCTATTGTCGCTAAACAAAAGCAAACACAGGTTCATCTTGATAATCATGAAAATTGATATTAGAATCAAGCAATAGTGAAAGGAAACTATATCAAAAACAAGCTACCTGTATTTCTTAATCCTCAGCCGTGAATCCATAATGTTGAAACCTGTACATAAAGAATGCTAATATACACTAATATGACATGCCTAGTAATCAAGTGCATTATCAGATAGATGCCGATAATCATCCCCAATTTTCACACTTGCTAAATTGCTCAAATAATATGTAAACTAATCCAACTGGTTAGTCTAGTTTCGAGAGAGGCAGTGATAGTTAACCGAAAAAGACAGAAAAATCATAAAGAAAATTTCAATTTGCAAAGACAACCTTGTTCCCAAAGGTGAAATATACACATCATATCATAATACAATATAATACACATATCAGCATGATTCAAGGTATAGAAATCAAAGTAATATTTAGAAGACAGTAGCCTTTGTCATAGATAAATAACACTTTGATACAAGGGTGACTCAAACTATGAAATATGAATTCAACATCATCAATGAAGTGAATCAAACTATCATAAATTACCAACTCAATTCAACACAAATTCACACATCAAGCCAACATTTCAAAGCAACTTAAAAAAAGAAAGAAAAAAACTCACTTTGAGCCTCCTCCCAAGCTCCTTGTAGAGCAAGAAGCCAGAGAACTCGGCAGTGCAGGGCCTCCACAATCCCTTCGAGTCTGTTCACCTTGACGAGCTCCCGAACGTGGTTCACACATCTTAGTCGCCCCAACGGCGCACCTTCCTCGCGCCGTCCTACGCCGACCAGATAGCCAGGATCCCTCACCCCGTTCCCACATCCAGCACCGTCTTCTCTCCCAATACCACGAAAAACATGGAAATCGGCTCGGAATCTTTTCAGAAATGTGAGAGATTGAGATTAAGAGAGAAAGGTACCTTGCCGACGAGTGGGACTTGTGATGGAAGATGGAGTTGAAGTAGGCGTCCATACGCACGCGGTCGGAGAGCATCTCCTTCTGGTGGTACAGGAAGGCGTAGGTGATCGATGTCGGTGTCCCCGATGGCGGAGGCGGAGGCGGGGGCAGAAGGGCGGTCGTCGGGGGCGCTGCTAGAGGGCTCCTCATTCTCCGGGCTGATGCTTGGGAACTCTGAAGATCGACGGGAGGGTTTGGAGCAAGAGAGAAGGAAGAGAGAAATGGAGGCGGCGGAGTTTAGGGCATTCGAGAGAGAGCTTCGTCTCAGTTGGTTAATTTTAATTTTTAACCCCAAAAATTATACTTTTGCTACCGCAAATGTCTAGCCGTGGCAACAGTCTCATCCCGACAACTCCTCCCTTAGCTATGCCGTGGCAAAAAGTGCCACATTAGCCACGGCAAATTTTTGTCGTTGCTAAGAGGTGTGGCTAATTTTTTTTTTTTTTGATAGTGTAGCTACGGCAGACCCTTGCTGTTGCTACCGTGCTCCTCATCCGTAGCTAGGCCATGGCCAAAATCAACCCGCTAGCTACGGCAGACCCTCGCCGTTGCTATCGAGCGTGGCAAAATTCTTTATTTTTTGTAGTGTTATTATCAGTAACAAATTTTTGTACAGAGACAAGGTTCTTGACAATTTTGGGTGCGTAGAGAACATTGTTTAGGCGGAGTGGTGGGTTTTTTTAGAGGTTAGCATTTCCCGAACCAACAACAGGGATTGATGTCCCATTGCCAACGAAAATTCGATGTAAAGTGGACGAATTAGAATAGGTAGTGTTGTGAATTTCCTCGAGTGAATATCGTTAAAGAGAAGGAGAATGAACAATAGGATACAAAGGATTTCCGTGTTCTGACAAGAACCGCGCAGAGCACCCTGTAGAGAAAAACCTCTTTGCAGCTAGGGTTTCTTATTATTGTGATGTTTTGATGGATGCATAATTCCAACCCTACATGCCTCTATTTATAATAGAGGATCTCCTATAGATAACCCTATAGATAAACCTAGATATAGATAAAACTTACCTTATCTAGAAACCTATTATAGATAAAACCATCTATAATAAACCACATATATATCAAACCATATATAGATAAAACTTGCAATAGATAAATTGACTTGGGCCCCAATCCAACTTATCTGTCTACCTAGGATGATTAATTGTCTCCTACAACAGGTAGAGAGGATACCTTGGTCGTTCGTGATATGGGATGTAGCTTCGGTATCCATGTACCAATTGTCCTCCGGAGGTTAGAGGGACATGGTGTTAAAAGCAGTGCCGATGTCAGACGGTGACGACGGCGACGGCGCCGCCATTGGGTGGCGGGTCGGGATTGGCCGTGGAAAGCGAAGGGGATCGTTAGGGTTCTTGAGATCGGGTTAGGAAATTCAAGAACGGAGGCTTGATACCATGTAATTAGGAAGTATATTAGGGTAATTGAGTCCTCAAAGGGATCTCATTCTATCTCCTCATATATATATAGGTATGAATACAAGATATTACAATATCAACAATATCAAAGATACGATTTTTCAAATCTCGGATATCTGTCTATCCTAACATTGAGAAGTCATCCTTAAAGCAACCGTTGGTATAACCCTTAGAGAGTACAGAGAGTATTCTTCGTATATGGATTAAGAAGAGTAGATTAATCAAATTGAAACCATGGAAGATCATCAAGATATATGAATGCTGAGATGAAAACTAGGATTGTTGAACAAAATACAAGAGGCTAGAGATGGCTTGAATATATATATGTTGCGAATGCTAACAACATGGTGCCTATTGGCCCAGGACCACTTACACTAGGAGATTACTTGATGCATACTGTCATCACGCCTGTCTAAAGTGTTGTTCCCCTTTGTGAATGCAGCTCCCTCTAAGCTGAAGCCTGGATTGATTAAGATGATCTAGAGGTATCAATATAGAGGTGGACCATTAGAAGATCCAATGAAGCATATATAGGATTTTCTTGATCTCATGATAATGGTACATATTAATTGTATGACTAATGATGTCATTAAACTTTATTCTTGTAACGGCCCGAGTTATAAAAACTCGGGTTACATTTTGAAAGTTGGGTATTTTCGTTTGGGATCTTGCAATCCAAGTACGGGTCGAAAGTTTGAAAACAAGAGCCAGATTTTCAAAGAGGGATTTCGAACCCAAATCTCGTAAGGCCCGTTGGAGACCTGATGTTAACATACCTGTACCTATCCTATATTCTAAGTCGCGGAAAAACATTTAGTTTCAAACCGGGTAATATACAAGATGTCATACGACGAAGTCGGGTCAAAGCCAGAATATTATAAGTTTATATTTGGAGTTCACAGTTAGTCTCTGTATATGCGCCCATAGCAACCCTCGTCACATCAACACGGATCATTCATTTATTTCAAAGCATGTATATATACCTAAAATGAATAACGGGGAAAGGAGTCAAGTCGAGCCACATATGCGGGACCGGAAGTCCTCGTTGAGGTCGCATAATATGCGTCGTCAATCCTAATAAAGATGCTTCTAATGCAGTACTGGAATCTTAAACAATCAAGCATGTTGGCAGTTTATATAGTGCATAAATACTGTAAATAAAGGGTACTCACATATAATGTCAAGTGACATATCCCTCTCCCACCTCTGCACCCATTCTCGTTAGTGCATATGTCGGCCGAGCTTGTATCTATATAGCAATTCTCATCATATAATATCATAGCTCATTTTTCATATATCATGCTCATATCATAGCTCATTTTTCATATAGCTCTTTAGAAGCAAGTTTATTTTCGATCCATCAAATTTATTTTATAGGTTCCTCTAGTAAGGGGTTTTCATTTTACATTCTTCTTCTTCTTCTTTTCGTAGTTGTATTGTGTCTCTTTGAGATACTTGATCTTCTTCAAAGATGACTTTGGTTATAAAAGAAAAATACACTTTAAAAGAAAGAAAAAAAAATCATTTCAAATGCAAACTTAGAACGTTAAATTAGGTAATACACAATTAACAATTAATCTTGACCACCCAAAATGTTACGTAGTATAAAACTATATAGGTACATTAGGAAGGGATTTCAGAATACTCACTGAGGGTGCTGTGGATATGGATGGATATGTATTTCAACAATTTCTGGCAATTTGGCCAGCACCCATTTATCCAGTTCAGTTTTGATTACTTAAGAAGTTTCTAATTAATATTGACAAGTTTTATATATATAAAATGCCATGTTCAATTTTGCCACGCAAATCAAACTAAATAATTTCAAAAACAATTAGTTATGAGTTTGACTTAATAACCTTATATTATATACAGGTCTAACTTTGTTTGTATATATAGCAATATGTGACCCAATTTAATTCAGAATCTGGTCTATCTCAAACTATAGCAACGTGGTTTTTGTGAAAATATGTACTTCGATTCAAAATAATCCAAATCTTCAACTCGCATATTCTATAGATTGGGTTGGGTGAACTCGTAGAGTTAAACTTTAGTCTAAGTATCATCAAAGCTAGAAAAATTGAACTCTTACCTATAAAAATAGTACGTCAATTCAACGCTATCAACTTGACTTTATAATTTAATATTATAGATATTGCAAACTACAACATATATAAATATATATATATATATTATTACTATATTATATAACAATATTAATTACTTTTTTTCAATATATAATAAATGTTAACTAGACATATATTAATATAACAATTATATTATTAATATAAGAATTTTAGCTTTTAAAACTATTTAAATTATCCATTATTAAAAATTAGAATTCATGACCATTATATTGACCCGAACTCAGTAATTATTAGGGTTCTTATTCGAGTTGAACGAGCCGAGTATATTGCTTATTCATATTCAGTTCATTTAGGATATGAACGAGCTCGAACCAAGCCTAAATTTTGACTTAAGCTTAAAAATGTGCTCATACTCGGCTCGTTTAGGAAATGAATGAGCTCGAGTCTTATTTTTCGAGCTCTAAGCAGCTCTACTTGCTCGATCATTATATAATAACTTAAATGAAATTTTAGAAATTCCTTAAAATTCGAGCTAGCTATTCAAATTTAATTCGAACGAGTCGAACTTTATACTGATCGAGCTTAAAAATGTGCTCATACTCGGCTCGTTTAGAAAATGAACGAGCTCGGATCGAACTTTAATCATATCGAGCAAATATGAGTCAAATCCGAGCTACGTACTCGTGTTCACATAACACCCCGGGTTGAGCATTTTGTGACATGTAATCCAAAATTATTTAAACCATAGTTGATAGTTGAAACTTGAAACAACCTACCCTGTTCCACAAGTATACGTATAGTAACATTAAAAAAAATATAAATATAACGATGGAAAAAAACAGCAAATACCTAAAGTTAGGTACGTTGATAATTGAAAAAACAATCCATTTGAATTTAGACCACTCCACCATCATATATACTCCTTTTTTATTTCCTTTTTCTTTTTAATATCAGATCAATTATTTTTCATCTCTACCAACTACCTATAAATTAGCCTCTCATCTCTCCCTTCCTCCCATGCAGATTACATACCCCAAAAAAAAAAGAATAAAAAAAAAAAAAAAGGTTTTCAAAATGAAACTCGAGACCGTCACAGTAGTCATTGCGCTAGCAATACTAATAGTAGTGCAAGAACAAGACATGTACGCGGAATCATTACAGATGTCGTCGGAGAAACCGCCGTCGCAGCTTAGAGGGACAGGCAAGCACTACTCTCCACCGGGAAAGGTGGTCGACGCCGGAAGAATGACGTGCAACCAGTACCCGAGGGTGTGCCATGTGAGGGGGAGTCCGGGGCCAGACTGCTGCAAGAAGAAGTGCGTGAACGTGAAGACGGACGGCCTCAACTGCGGGATGTGCGGCTACAAGTGCGGACACCACGAGACGTGCTGCAACGGGAGGTGCGTCGACCTGCAGCGCGACAGGAAGCATTGCGGCGGCTGCGGCAATAAGTGCAAGTATGGAGATGTTTGTCACTATGGCATGTGCAACTATGCTTGATCGATCAAGCTATAAGCACGACGTTCTTTGAAGGTTTGTTATGCATACAAGTATAGTATGATTGAGTTCAATTGTTGATTTGTTTTTCGGGTTTCGTGGTGAATAATAAGGTATTGATTAATAATGTGTGGATTGTTGTTCCATCCAAACAATGTTGATAATCCATAGATATATCATATACATATCTACATTATGTATTAGTAGATTGTGAGTTGCTAAACTTGCTTGTAATTCGTAAATTCATAAATATTGTGTTATTGGTATTTCCATGTGGTTGGAAGATGTAAACTAACCATTTCGGAATGGCTCACCGGAAAGGACTTGTGTGTAGTACCCATAGGTCCCCGGTTCGAACCCTGGAATGGCCGCTATTTATTTACCAATTCAAGGAAGATGTAAACTGATTCGAAAGAAACCAGCAAGATTGACACACAAACTCGAGTAAATTAACAAGAACAGAGGGGTTTGTTTGCGAGGTTTGGATTCATAATCGTATGTACATCCTTGGGGGAAGATTTCTTCGCTTTCTGGAACTGATGAAGCGGAAACAAACAGAAAAGATCATGTTGAACCACAAGTGGATCAAAGACAAGGGAAGGTTTCTTCGCTTTCTGGAACTGATGAAGCTCCAATCACATTGATCGACAACATACCAAGAGATGAAGCGAGGTAGCTAAGCTTCATCGATAGAGACTTCATCTTATTCTTCTTCTTCGTCTTCTCTCTCAAACTCCAAGGAGAGGAATTGAATCCCTAGATCACTACCCCCACCCCCTTCTCCATGTTAATTAAATAGTAAAGATGAAGTGAGCAGCTAGGGTTCCATCACGAGCATATATAGCTAACGCTACCTGACCTAAACACTATGTTTCAAGCAATAAAGATGATCAAGAAGATGGTTCAAACTAAGTTGATGTCAACTGTCTTTGATTGAGCGAATCCTACTCGATTTTGATAAGTAAAGAGGCTTCCAAATCTTCAATGGGCCAATGTGTGAACAATGTTATGGTAATAAGGCGACTGGAGATAGTTTTTATCCCTACACTACACGTTTGTAATGAAAGGATTTTTCACCATAAATCTTATTCCTAGTTATTTTGCCAATTGCTGAAACGAGTCATATATTACCAATTGCTTAAATTTATTTATTTATTTTAAAATATGTTTGTTTGTTATAAGAAGATAAGCATGTAATTGTAAATTAATTTACTAATTTTTTTAAAATCAATGTTAACAGACAAACATTGCATTTAATTTTGAATTTGATTCTCATTAACAAAACTTCTGCAATCTTTCCTAACAGTCTACATATTTCAAAATTCCCACCATTAATTTTTTAAGCCATAAGGAAGAAAACAGTACGGTGTGTACAGGTATTTGTTCTCTTCTTTGTTTCTTCCGTTGGGGTTTAGGTATGTGTTTCTTCCTTTGCTACAATTTTCTATATCTTCATATCTACATGTTCATGCCCTACTGTTATACAAATGATAAAACTATTATTTGTGATTGTACTTCTAGAATTCGTCTAATGAATTCGTCTTAACAAATTTGGCCAGAATGCATTTTGATTTGCTCATTAGAAGTCCATATCCACGGAGAATTCCTTGTAACCATTCAAGAAAAACACAAGTCAAATTGAATACAAGCTCTTACACCCACAGAAATATCGACAAGATGAGCTGAATATCCTCAAATTCAGGATTCAGACAAAAAGGACACACTGCATTCATAATGTTGCCAACCTGCAGAAACAGATACTTGCAAGAATATGAAACATCAGTAAGAGTGAAAAAATATTATTCAATTGCAAAAGACCTACGAGAAATTGCTACCTTAACTGCTACTGAAAGGTTTATCTTGGACGACAATAAGGTAGTCCATGATCTTTCAAACTTGACATTGGTTAATAAGATACTTCCCAGGAAAAGCAGATCATTAGTTTATATCATATATGTAAAAAGAATACCCAGTCTGGGTAGAAAATGTGTATAGCTCATCCGTCTATGGAATGGTTTAATCTACTTCCATGTCATCTCCTGTGTGTCTTCGATTTGAGCTTGAACTTGTAATGTGCTTGCACAACCTGAAAAGGCATTGGTATAATTCAGAACTGTCGTCTTCAGAAATCATTTCCTGTAAATCATTCTATGGGAAAAGGAGAAAATGCAATATTGCTGTCAAAAGTTACAGATGCTAAAATGGGAAGCTGATAAATTGCTCTGCAGGGGCTTCCTAACTAGTTGCTCACAACCACCCCCCAAAACTCAGTACTTAATCTTTGACGTCAAGTAGCATTCATGGATCACTTAAATCTCATCTGACCAGGATTTGCAAACCCAACTGACAGAAACATGGAACCTGTAACTAGAATGACATCAGTTTGTATCCTTGCTCCCACGACAAAACGGGTGGAAATATCCAATAATAACAGTCACAAAATCTTTGGTGCTAGTGTGGAATGGGACGAATTTGATATCTTCTTCATGTTGGAGGCAGTGTCATTAGGGGATAGTCACACAGGCTGAGGTCTGAAATACAATGTTTTTTAGTAAAAGTGATGTTCATAAAATCATGAAGGTAGAAGTGATGTTCATAAAATCATGAAGGTAGGGAGTCATATACAGAAGAAGGGATTCAAAACCATCATTTAGATAATAAATAAAAATGATATAAAAGGATACGGGGACATTACCCATCAAGAGCTTCTGCTTTTCTTCGAATTTCACTTGACCATAGAATTGGATCAACATTCTTGGGCAATGAATCTTGCTGTTCTTTCTTTTCTCGCAGCCAATGCTCTACTTTATTGCATTCATTGAGAATCTGAAAAGAAAAAAGATTCTTATAAAATATACAAACAGCTAGAGATTCCTGACATATTCTTTACTAATTGGTTGCTTCCAAATCAGAAACCCATAAAGTCTTCATACCGCTTCCTTCTCATTAACTGATGATGATCCAGCAGACATCCGATGTTCATCAATGCAATTGAACAAATCATGAGTTGCTTGTGCACGCTCCTCATCATCTTTATATCGACATTCAATTGGATCCAGTAACTAGATATAAAAATTAAGTTGGTCACATGGCTGATACAATAACAATAAAGTGAGTGAATAGTTAATTAGCCAAGAGCAAATGTTACCTTTTTAAGCTGCTCCATTTTTTCATTGTAAACATATTCAGTTTCATCATCTCCATCGTCATAAAGCCACTCTTCAGTCTCCAGCAGATTCTGTGAGATGTCTTCCTTCTCCTGGTCTGTAGCAAAGCTCTGGTATGTGCTTAAAATCTAGTCAAGCAATTACAGATTTACAGATATCACTTGATTGATGGCTATAAGGAATCAGACCAATGGTTTAGTAAGATTCGGACCAATAACTTAAAAGGTAGTGAGATAAACACATCACTCTTACTAACACTATATACCTACAGGCTACACATATTTTCCTATCTGAGATTTACTATTTCAGCAACATGACTCAATATGAAAACTTTGGGCAGGAAACATATTGATGAGGAACTGATGAAGGCATACCTTGCCGCGGGTCTCATATACATAAGATTCCAAAGAGTTTTTCTTATCCTTGGCTTGCTCCACCTTAATATCTTGTTGGACGAGTTGACTTTCTCTCTTCATAGATTCTGAAAGCTCGAATTCTGTCAATCCACCATATAGATTCTCACTTACTGGAATATCATACCTCTTCATAACTTTTCTACTCATTCCTTTCCCCTGTGAAAAGAAGAGTGTTATACTGTTATGGTTATATGGGAACATCAGGGATACGCTACAAGGAATGAATACAAAGGGGAACTATCATGTACCAAATAATGGTCGCTCTATAACATAACTGAAATGAAGATGTTCAGCAAATAAAGAAACAGAGCAGGATAAGATGCATGGATTTAAAACAATAGCAAACACATGTAGAACAAAACTACTAACATGCTTGGATTGTGAAAAGTGCCCATCTCTAGTGTCATTTCCTGCAGCAGAAGATCCATCATCAACCTCCATTTCCATTGTCTCTAAATTATCCTTGTTCTCTTCTAGTAGCTGACACAAGTAAAGATTTCATTCAATTGGCAAAGATTGTCAGCAATAATGAATGTGATACTTGTAAAAAATAAAAAAAAATGCAATCTTACCGAGGCTGATTCAACGATAACAATGCCATGAAGATTGAGATGAATCTTTATCTTAACCTTTGCATCGTTTTTGTTGGATACTTGGAAAGGACCAATCTGAAAAATCAACCAGATGAAAGGTTTAAATACAGTGATTGTTAGAAAACTCTTGAATTCCTAGAATCCTAGGCCTTTTTAGTCAAAATTATCATGTTAAAGTAGAAGCCTTTTTAGTTTTTACTATACTAGGCTGCTGTTAATAGGCTTTTAATTTTACTTTGCATTATTCAGTAGCTTTCTCTCCAATGGAAAAATATAGCAGAATATATTTCTTTTCTACCTCATCCTTTCTCCTTTGGTATCAGAACTTTTAAGCTTTTTACATTTTGTTGCTTGAACCAATATATCCACTTGCTCTTGCTTGGTTAGGTAACAACTCACATTCTTTACATTTTGGAGATGCTGGGCAGTCTTATTCCTCACAACGGATCATAGACTCATGTGTCACTGACAATATGATGAACTCCTCACAATAGTTTTATACTTGTCAGTCAAGCCCAGGAACCAAAAAATGTGTGTGTGTGTGTGTGTGTTTACAGTTAGTGGTTCCTTTGCCACTGTTGTTGGCCAAGGACCCACCACCAAAGAATGTGCTTCATGTCCCTAAATTGTCGATCAAGCTGATCTCTACTGAAAAGCTGAACAAAATATCTTAATTATCATATTACATTCACACCCTCTTGTTGCATTCTACAGGACCACAATTGAGGGACTAGATTTGTGCTTACTAAGGAGAAGACCACTGCAGAGAAGAATAGTCTCTATTACCTTGAATTACCCAAGGATAGTTCTCATATTCATGCTTTGTCTATCAACACCTCATTCTATTTGGCTTTACACTTATCGCCTTGGTACTCATTTCTCTCATATGTTAAACCATTTGTATCCAAAGTAGTGTCAAGGAATAGATGCTTCGCGATTTCACTCTGAAGTGAGTGAGTATGTGTAACACTCAAAACAAGGAAATTCACTAGATAAATGACTAAGAGGCCTAATGCCTTAATTATACTAACTTCCATCCCCTTGGCAATCCCTTCTAACCGTCTACTTCTAGAGGTTTGAAGCTTTCTTTTCACATTTCCACTATATTCCAATTATGTGTATCATCTTTGTTAAATTCGGGAATCTTTAGTCAAGCCGTATGAAACGAGAGTATGTCAGGTTTATTTTTGTTTTTCAGATTATAAGATTGGACCGATTTCTAACACAAGATCAAGTCAATGTGCAGGGGCTTCAGCTAACACTATATCTAGTCATCCTTTCTCCTTTCCATGACAAATAACAGGAAAAGATGCGGCTGAAAAATATACCCTTAGACTGGCCAGAGTATAAGTTATATTGGCGCATGTAGTTTCATCTATTATATAGTAGGAAGGCATAGCTCTTAAATTCAACAACTTTCAATAAAACAATAGCTAAACTTACTATGCAATTTGAATACTATCAAATAGTGCTTTTTTTATCCTACTACATAGAAAACAAGAAGAACTGCAGATGCAAAAGCACGAGTACCCAAACTCACCACATTTGAACAGGGAAAAAAAAAACAAGACTCCGAATGCACTTGCATTTGATAATAGATATACTTACTTGATTCATAAGCTATAGAAAGTCTACAATCATAAACAAGTCCAGAACCACATAAATCCCAAGTTTATCCTTTGATAATTGCAAACATACCGTGAACATGCTGATCTTTGGAAATGTACCAAGAGGCAACTCCTCCTGGTTAGCATAAAAGGCTGCTAGATGGAATGTACTAGCTTTCTGCAGTGTGAGCAACTTAGCTTTCTGCAGTGTGAGCAACTTAGTACTTGGAATTGGATGATTTCGACAAAACAACACATCATTTGTTGTTGCTTTTATCAATCCTTCATCAGATGAAAATCCTATGGAGAAAGGCAATGAATCCTGCACCTGCAAATTAATAGTGGGCAAAACTGAAAGCATGAAATTCTGTACATTTGCCTTAATCGTACATGAGAAGTTCTGCTCAAGTTTGAGGTTCCAGATTTCTACAAATCTACAACAGAGAAGGTGGCTACTGGAGGAAAATTAAAATAACAATTTCAAGCTAGTAGAATCAAGCTTGGGTCTAAAACTATTTGTGTTTCTTTACACTGGGCAAACACAAACATATGATTCCAAACAAAGTAAAAACTAAAAAGTGGTGGGTGTATAAATTTAATCGTCAAAAGATTTTAAAAAAATAACAAATTGAGAATATAACTAACAAACTTCATTAGTAAAACTCATCAATTAACGAATAACTAACCTCATACTCCTTCACTCGAAAAATAGGGCTAAGCATAGCACACTGCAGAGCACACCCACGGGCTACACATTCACTAGCATTCAATGTTCGGCTTGGTTCTCTTTTGAAAAAGGAAGATAAAACCCTAGCTATAGCGGGTATACGAGAACCTGAACCAATGAGCTCAACTGAATGGATCTTCTCAACAGTCAAACCAGCAGCAACCAAGGCGTTGTGACATGGAGCAGATACTCTTTCCAACAGGTTAGATGACAGCCTTTCAAATTCATCCCTTTTAATGAATCCCTTCACATCTTTCTCATTCATCAAGCATTCAATATTCAGAGGAGCTTCTGCATTGGCACTCAAGACCTTCTTTAATTTCTCACAAGATGCTCTCAAGCGGATAGATGCTCGTTTATTAGCGTAGACATCTATATCATACTGTTCCTTGAACTGTGTAGCAAAATGGCGAACTAGAACCTCATCGAAATCTCGTCCTCCCAAGTTACTATCAAAAGCGTGGGAAATAATTTTCATATGTCCAGGTTCAAAAGAAGCAACTGCCACCTGTGTGTCGCAGTGTCCAATGTCCACAAAAACAACATGAGTTGTATTAGTATTTGGGAAATCAGTCTTGTAAATTCCATAACCAAGGGCAGTGGCCGTGCAGTCATGCATCAATCTTAATGGCTTCAAACCAGCAATGGCTGCAGCATCCAGATAATGGCGTCTTTGTAAATTGGTAAAGTACGAGGGAATCCCGATCACACAATCAGAAACTGCTGTTTCCAGACTTTTCTTTGCTGTCTGTTTCAAATGAGACAAAAGCATAGCCAATATTTGGACAGGCGTAAAGGTTTGTTTTCCTCCCATGTATTGCAGATGAATTAAAATTCCACCATCAGGCCCTTCAGAAGTCTCAAAAGGGAACAATCTCAAATCATCTTGCACATCAGGTTCATTAAATTTGCGGCCAATCAGTCTTTTAACCTGAGAGACGGTGGATCTGGGATTCATCATTGCTGATGCGACTCCAGCAGATCCCAGAAACCTCTGCTTCTCGCCAAACGAAACCAGAGCCGGTGTCTCGCGGTTGGACTCTTCATTCAACAACACATCAATACCCCTTTGTTTCACAGCACCTATGACACAGTTCTCATTACCAATATCAAGTCCTATTGCACTCATTGCTCCCAAATAAATAACCAAAACTCAGGATTCCAGCTAAGGCAAACAGTATTAAGCCATCAAAAAGCCCTACTTCAGCAGCTCTCCTCCGTACTCTTATATTAGATTGTTTGAAGGCTGAAGCTCATTAAACCAACAAGCGATTGCCAAAAAATTCGAAAACCAAATACTCCTAAGCCTGCAATAGAAACTGATGCATTAGAGTGATTCACGTACAGCTGCTCAATAGCAGTAGATACTGATATCTATATATCGGGGCCAGTCAAGTTGGCAAGAGAGAAAAACTAACTTAAGATTCAAGCTTCAATGCTCAGAATCAACAGACGAATTCAAATTTTGATAGTCACACATCGACTAGTCACAGCTAGAAAACCTAGAAACATGATTACTTTGCGAAAGCATGGAAACAAAACAAGATCCACCATTGCATCCACATCCAACAGAACCACCATCTCCTTGAGGAAGCGAAAGAAGGCCAAAATCGAACGAAATCGAAAGAAAAAATCAATTTCCCATCAGCAGATCGACAGACCAAGGAATTCAACTAAAAAGTAAAAACAAGATAATAATCCCGGAGAAGAAGCAATTTCCAATTCCACTCCCGAGTAACCGTAAACAAGCCTAAAAAGCCATTTTTATCCTACTAAATGCAAATTCCGTTCATAAGAATATGAATCCATTAATACATACTTTTGTCTCAGAAGAAGCAACAATCTAAATACGCACCTGACAAAGCGAGGTGGATGGAATGTAGAAAAATCCGTCAACGAAGCCCTAAAGTCCGAGATGATTGTGGCCACGAAGAGAGAGCTTCCTCCTTGAAGATCGAAGAAGCATCCGATCTCGCTAAGAGAGATCAATTCCACCACGCCTCCACCACTTCGGATCGGAGAATCAACACACGAAACAAGAAAGTGATTCAATCTGGCACCGGTTTGACTTCAAAATGTGGATATTATTAGGGTTGTCAACGTAAACTAGTCTTCTTATTCACCAACTATTTTCGGTTTGTTTTTAAATGAACAAATATTTATCCGCTGTAAATAAAAATTATAAATTTATATACAAATTATAAATTGTATTAAAATAATATTATAGATTGATCATAAGTTATGAATAACATTTTGATTTAGATTCAAAATTATAGTTTTTAAGAAAATTGGGTATAGAATTATACCAACATTTTGCGCCCCACATAATGAGTTCACGCCTTCGTATTCTTTTGATCGGACTAACAACATGTTTGGTTGGAGATAACTCATTGGGATTTTAACGAGTGAGAAGTAGAATGAATCAATTCCACCAATTAATGGTGGAATTTGATTGGAAAATCAAATTAAAAGTGTACGACAATACACTCTCCATTCAAATTAAAATAATTTTCTTGTCATTTCCAACTTCAAAACCAATCATACAAAAAATTTCATTCTTTTAGATTCTCGCCTCTCCTCTCCCCTTCTCATTCTTTTCCACCATTTCCCATCTTTTATCTTCCTTTCCTTTCTATTCATTACTAATTTCTCAAACACACCATAAACACCGGTAAGCTAAGATATCGATGAATAATCCATGCTACCAACTCGACTCTGCATTTTTTTTTAAATAACTCTATACGTTATTAAATAACTATTTATATGTTTCACAACCTAGATTATATTCATAGTGCAAAACATATTGGTTTTGAATATTATATAAATATATCGAATGTCATATTACTACTAAAAAGTATAACTATAGCAAAATAGTATGTAAACTGCAATATAAATACATTCATTACAACATCATACTCGTAGATTCCGAACAAGTTCTTCCAGATCGCTATAAGAGTGCCCCTAAACCCATCTTCTTATACTTCCAATGTCAACATGATCACGACAATTCGACAAACTTGTAATTTTATTTCTTCAGTAACCTCATCTTGTTGTCTTGTTAAATTGGAAACGAAGTACACCTTTATACTTATATTTATAGACGAGCGGGTCGATTGGCCCTCATACTTGGCAGCTCAAGTTCTTACTACCTCCCTCTCGCAAAATTGCAAGCTTTTTAAAAACGGTAAAAACTATATAAAATATCAATGATTTTATTAATTTAAAAAAATAATTTCATACTTAATACAATTATTATGAAAAAAATATATTAAAAAAATTAATATTTTATCAAAATGTAAAACTACAAAGTATTTTGAGACAAAGGGAGTTTAGTTTTAAAACCGTAGTAGATTTGACGATACTTTCACCGGGTAGAAACTAGAAACTAGAAAGCAAACCGGAAAGAAAACGAGGGATATGGATAACCGCACGTTCTCCGCGGGTCGGGCCTTCTTGTATCGTCGTCGTCTACCACTCCCACACGCCGGACTACCCGTCTCTTCTAATGGCGTCCCTATTCTTCAAACGGAGCATCCCCCTGAAGCCAACCCTCGGCCTCCACAGATCCCTCTCTATCCCCTCCTCCTCCAATGCCGACCCCAACGACGTCGTCTCCTCCGCCGCCTCCATCCTCATCAACTACCGCTCCAAGTCCCGCTGGGCTACCCTCCTCTCTCACTTCCCTCAGGGCTTCACCCCTCTCCAGGTCTCCCTCATCCTCCTCCGCGTTCGCAGTAATCCCAACCTCGCCGCCTCCTTCTTCCGCTTCACCTCCGAGAACGCCCTCACCTGCCACGACCTCCGCTCCTTCTCCACCATCATCCACATCGTCGCCCGCGCCCGCAAGAGACCACGCGCCCACATTCTCATCCGCACCGCCATTCGCTCCTCCGATCCCGATGGGGACACCCCTGACCTTTTCAGAGCTCTGACGCAGACCTACAGGTCCTGCGATTCTACCCCTTTAGTGTTCGACGTTTTGATTCTGGCCTATTTGGAGCTCAATCGCATCGATTCGTGTCTGCAGATGGTGAGGCTGTTGAAGCTCGGCGGATTTAAGCTCGAATTGAAAACTTGCAATGCGTTGGTTTCTAGAGCTGCGAAGCTAAGAGGGGTTAGGTCAGGGTTTGATCTGTATAGGGAGCTGTTTGGTGTTCTTGATGACTGTGATGATGGTAGTGGTAGTGGGAGGGGGAGGGTTCGGCCTAATGCGGCCACGTTTAACGGGATGTTGATGGTGTGTTTTCGGGAGGGGTTGTGTGATACGGCTGAGGAGATTTGGATGGAAATGCGGAGGTTGGAGTGCGATCCGAATCCCGCGAGTTACCACATCCTTATGGCTGCCTACTGTGAGGAGGGTGAGCTGGAGAAGGCTGTTGGATTGTGGGAGGAGATGAAGTCGAAGGGTTTGAGGCGCGACATTGTTGCTTACAACACTCTGATTGGCGGGTGGTGCAGGGTCGGCAAGGTTGAGATTGGGGAGGACCTATATAGAGAGATGGAGATGGGTGGAATTGAGGGTACTGTTGTGACTTATCAGCATCTTATTAATGGGCATTGCAAGGCTGGGGATGTTACATCAGCTTGGTTACTCTTCAAAGAAATCCGCAGGAAAGGGTTTATCCCGGATGTAGTTATAGTTGATTTGCTTGTTGGAGAGCTTTGTAAGGTGGGGATGGTTTCTGAGGGATTGGAAGTGTTCAGACATATGATGCAGGAGGCTAATTTTGGTGCTAGGAGGTCAAGTTATGAGTTTTTGATAAAGGGTTTGTGTGGTAACGGAGAGATGGAGGAGGCACTAAAGCTTCAGGCAGAGATGATGGGGAAAGGGTTTGAGCCAGATTATGATGTCTATTCTGCTTTTGTTGATGGTTATATTAAGTTGGGGCAAACAGATGTGGCAGAAAAGCTAAGGGAGGAGATGAACCAAAATTTGCTTTTGAAAGGAGATTAGAGGCATTAAGGATACATGTACACTTAGAAAAGTTTTGTCTGACTGCATTGGCAATTCACGCTGTGCATTTGTGCATCTCTTCTCTAGAATGAATTTCTATAGATGCTGTGTTGTTAACTCTGTGCTCACCTCAACGTGGTCCAATGGTTCCCCCCTTACTTTTGTAGCGTCTGCTGATTGTTAGACATATCCTGTGTGATCTTTGTGTCTTGAGTCTCTTAGGCTTTGTGCGCCGTCAACTAAGATGCAAGGTTATATTTACTTTTACCTTTCTGGACATTCCTTTTGCCCAAATCTTTACAAGTGAGTTAATAATCAGTTTTTAAAAATATTTTTAAAGTCAATTCTTTCTGTTTTTAGGAAATTAGACTCCAGTCTGGAACTTATCAGCATGCTCAACATATTATTGGAGTGTCACTGGTACCCTTTTCTTATTATAAATTCTGCAATGCAGCTTGATCAGACCCTTTCTTGACAGACATGCTTCGATAGTTAAATACTTCAGTGTGAATGGTATAATTGAAAATTTGATTATGGGTGTAGTGACTGTATTCCCTTGCAATTTATACCGATTTACTATATGCAAATCCCAAAATTCAAGGGCACGACTGATGAACCTGTTTTTTTTAATGGTCCAGTCATAGGTCATGTGACTTTTACAGCCGAATTGAGGCGGCCAATATTGAAGATTCTGACTGGTGTGTGATCAAACCAATTAGATGCTGGTGGCCTCAATGTGGTTTTCTCCCTCAGGAATCACGGCAAACCAGGTGATGTCTTTTTAAGTTCCCCTATCAAGGAAATTGAAGAGGGAAGAACCAACGCTTTTTCACTATGGAGAACCGATAATTGTGGCATATTACTTGGTGAAACCTGAAAAGCAAGAACAATAGGGTAGATTCCAGCAGCTCGGTATTTGAGAGATCAAGTCATCAAGCCAATGGGGAGAGTTCCCTTGGCATTTTTTTTGTCTGTTGCCTTGCCTTTTTAAGAACTTGGATTCTAATGAAAGTAAGACTAACCTCTTTTTCTCTTAGCTGAAAATCATAGCAGCGAAAACTGATATTTCTATGTTCTTTTTGAAGCCATTTCCTTTTCAATTCCATAACTAGTTGATTACCTGTTCTTTGGACGGTTTATTAGATTATAAAAATATCGGAAATTTTGCAAGGTGTATAAAACTTTTATATTTTTCGCGTGGTGTCCCTGACGTTTATTTGTATTTCGTCTCATGCCCTTGGGGAGTTAACTTTAACAGAGATGGCTGTATCAGTTTGTTTTATTTTTTTTAAATTTGTTTTTAAAAAAAGAAGGGACAATTCAAGCTTTGAAAGCAAGAGAGAGCAGAGAACCCCTGACAGCGAGAGGCTAAGAGTGGATCCCGATTGAAGACGGAAGCGATTGAGAGAGGAGAGGATGTACAAAGTCCCCTCACAACTGAGAGCCGAGGCGACATTGACCGGAAGTGTAGGGGACAGTGACCGCAAGTAAGTGTCTGAAATTTCTCCCCTTTTCCGACATTTAGGTTTAGGTTGAAAATTGAACATTGGTTCTATACTCAATTGTTTTCTAATGTGAATTTTGGGGTTAGGGTTTATGTAGCTGTGAACTATTTTGAGTCAGGGTTTATGTAGTTTGTAAATTTGTGTCTGTTTTATTATGCTTTTTAGGATGGGAGATAAGATAGTGTTCTAAATGCATTATATTCATTGTGAATATGTCGAATTTGTGCACTTATAAGAGTCAACTGCTGTTTCTGAATTCAGTTCTATATTTTGATCCTGGATGTAAGAGTTTTAATTGAAAGTCTAGCTTATAACAGTCAACCTTATAAGCAGTAGCATTATAAAAGTCATGTTCACTTATATACGAGATTATTATATAAAATTACTCCCTGGTTTATTATATATGAATACTGAACTGAATTTGCAGATAGAGGGACTTCTGTGTGCTGGTTAAATTTGAATTCACTTATGTATGCTGGTTAATCTTTGTTTTCATCTTGAACTCAGTTCTGTATTTTGTATTTTCAGTTCAGTCCTACAGTTGTATTTTCGCTTCACTCTGTCATGCCATTTCAGCTGCTGTCAAGCTATTTTTGATCTTGAATTTGCAGCAGAGCATTATGTTTCTGAGATTGCTACAAAAGATATCAACCAAAAGCCGTTCAACTCACTGTCATGTTAGAATGTTAGAATTTAATGCCATGTACCAATCAAAATACAAGGAATTTGATGTCATGTAAATTGTAAATTGCCTCGTCGCTGGTTTTCAAGGTGTCTCCCACTGCGTTCAAAGGAAGATAAAAACAAAGGAGACAAACAAGGTGGGCCGACTGACGAAAGATGTTCACTAATGAATGGAGACCAAGGAAGATGAAAACAAAGGAGATAAACAAGGATAAACAATTGGTGTCTATGGGTGAAGTGATGTCCGCGGCCCCATGGACGGCAGGAACTCAGTAGAATGGCTACTATTGACCAGTTGAAGCACGCTGTTCGCAACTCTTGTGCATCTCAAGTTTAGCTCAAATTAATTAGCTCTATTCCTCCCTCCTGAACCCATCGCTTGTTTCATATGTAGGAATTACTAGAGAAACTCGTCCAAGCTTAATTGCTCTAGGAAGGAGCATCCTATTTTGAGACTTATGGCTTGTCTTGATCCCTGCACAGCAGTGTCTTGATCTCTGCTCCATACACCTGCCAAACGGCAAATATATTATCTTGTATTCTTGCACAAATTTGCCGTCCAACCGACACACAATCCCATTGCTAGAACAATGAATTTGATACAAAATGAACTAGGAATACCCAGCATAATCAATCTAGAAAAGTATCTCAGGTGCTCCATCATTAATGAAAAGTGAAGAACTCAACCTTTGAGGAGGTTGTGAAGAAATCAAATTTACAACTTCTCGAGGTGGAAGGCGAAATCCTTTTCACAGTAAGGTAGGTGTACTCTAATTAGAACAAACCTTGCAGGCAGCAACCAAACCATGACACAATGTCACAATATGCAATGTTTTATGCTCCCAATCAAAACCCACAAGGAACTCAATAAAATCGACAGGACTTTCTTTAGATAAGGACCTAAATACAAGTCTCTAGTCAATTGTTTTGAAGTGTCTAAAACTCGCAATAATGGAGACCTTGGAAAATGAAATGCAAAAGACATGAATATTGCATTACAAATGAAACTTATATATAAAAAAAATTTAGTGGAACCTGAGAATCCGTAAGTTAAAATTATCTTTATAAAATCCTAAAACATTAACATCTCCTTCAATATGTTTAAAAAGGTAAAGCCTCGTAACAATGAACCAAACTGACCAATCTCATCATAGAATTCAAACAGGAACTCCAATGGCCGGTGAGAAACGGGGAGAGTATCAATTTCTAGCATGATATGTTGGGCAACAACACTTCACTCATTAACCGACCAAAAATTAAATATGAGCTCAAATGGCTTTGGAGACTCAACACACACTCAAAGATTAAAAACTTAAAAGTGGAAAATCACTAAAGATGGACATATAACAAATGCACGTTATCTAATCACCCCCCAAGAAGACACATTCCACACTCTTTTCAAATATCCTATCTCTCACTAGAAGTAATTAGATACATCAACACTAAAGCCATCACAAAAATAAACATCTAAAACAACAATTTGGGAGATTATAAATGGGGGATTATTTGAGAGATGTAGATTTTTGGAACTGGAGTTTATTTTTGTAAATTGTGAAGTTTTTAAAGTTTGAGATTTTTTTTCAAAAAAAAAATAATCTTTGTAAGGTGTTTAGTGTGAATAAGATCTTAAGGGATTATTTACTAGCGAAAAGTCGATATTGCCCTGGGCAGGAATGAGAACGAGAATGAGAATCTTCGATAGAAGCTCCAAAAGCTTGTCTCCCCTAGCTTCCATTTTGCCCATAAAATAATCTCCTAAAATCTCTCCCAAAATCTCAAACGCATCATATGTATTGGAAATGTAAAACTTTATTAGCAACAATCCCAATGTATATAAATTGTTGATGAAAAATATGAGCCTCGTAAAATCAAAGACACTAAGACAACACCACTTCATACATGGAACTAATATATGTTACGGAATAACCCACTTCCTATAATTTAGGATTCAATTAGTTTCATTAGATTAAATTAATATTTGTAATTAGGGTTGTTAGAGATTTCCACTGCACGATCTTTTCCATTTACCTTGGCTTAGTTATATGTATGGATATATATATCCCTTGTACAACTGAATTAATCATCAACAATCATCAGCTTTTAACATTTACATGGTATCAGAGCACTTGATCTTCCCACCCTCTACCCATCCTCTTCCTATCCCATCTAGCAATGGCGAATTCCTCTAGCCAAATACCCAACCCGGCCGAACCTTCAAAATCTTTCCAAATCGTCAACTTTCAAAACATGCTGAAGCTCTCTCCTACAAATTACCTCACTTGGCTCAATCCAATACACTCCCTCTTGGTTGGCCATGGTCTTCTTCCCTACGTTGATGGGACCTTAGTGGAGCCCCCTAAGACCATCACCCTCAACGAGTCTTCTTCTCCTAATCCTGCGCATACAACATGGCTTCGCCAGGACCAATTGCTCAAGGGTGGTCTTATCGGCACCCTCTCTCTGCAAGTGGCTTCTCTCGTCACTCATGCTACCACATCTCGCCAGGTTTGGGAGATCCTTGAGTCCACCTATGCCAACCCGTCCCGGGCTCACATCAATCTTCTTAAAGAAAAGCTCACCTCTCTAAAGAAGGGCTCACAATCGATCACCGAATTCATTCAACAGGTCTCGGGTGTCTCTGATCAGTTGGCATCTTTAGGCAAGCCCCAAGATCCGGAAGACATAATTGAGGTCGTATTAAAGGGTCTCGACTCCAACTTTCAGTCCGTCATTGATGGAGTTCGGGCTCGAGACACTACCATCGACTTCCCGACTCTCCACGAAAAGCTTCTAACTCGTGAAACTTTCCTCCTCTACAATCAGCCGACTACAGATGTCCCGGCCTCGGCTATGTCGATGCAAACCAGACCTCCTCCTCGCCCCAAAGGTAAACAACCTTCTTCTCCACAACCACCATTCTCGGCTCCGCCTCCCTGGTCGCGGCCTCCTCGGCCTTCTTGGCCACTGTCGGCTCCGATGTCCCCTCAACGCCCCCAGCCCAAACCCTTCCTTGGTCGATGTCAGTGGTGTCGGGAACAAGGGCACATCCTCGCCTATTGCCCAGCGTTTCAACAGGTTGCGCCCACACTCCGCCCTCCATCCACCTATCGTCCTCAATTCCCTCCTCCCCAGCCCCAGGCCAACGCAGCCTCATCTCAGCCTACAAACCAACAGTGGCCCGTGGACAGTGGCTCCACCCATCACGTTACCAACGACCTCCACAACCTTGCTCAACACTATCCCTACGATGGTACTAACGAACTTCAAGTTGGTAATGGTCTTGGTCTTTCCATTTCTAATATTGGTAAAACGGTTTTAAACCATGCTTCAAAACGTTTCACTGTTGATAATTTATTGCACGTTCCAAAAATTGCTAAAAATATTCTTTCCGTCTCTCAATTCACCGCTCAAAATCAAGTATCGATTGAATTCTCACCGACTTTTTTTGTTGTGAAGGATCTATCCTCGGGAAATACCCTTCTTAGAGGCCCTCTCAAGAATGGACTCTACACATGGCCAACCTCCGACTCACCATCCACCTTCAATCTTCGGCTCTCCCTTGGATCGACTTGGCATCATAGGCTTGGTCATCCGTCGTCCTCAATTTTTCGCATTTTTCAGTCTATTATTCCCATTGAATCATTGGACTCTACTGTTGATTTTTGCACTGCTTGTTCCATCAACAAGGCTCATAAACTTCCATTTCATGTTTCCTCTATTGTTTCTACATCTCCTTTGGAAGTTATATTCTCTGATGTTTGGACATGTCCGGTTTTATCGTTTGATGGGTTTAAGTATTATGTCGTATTTTTTGACCATTTCACCAAATATGTTTGGCTCTACCCTCTTAAACACAAATCTGATACATTACAAACATTCATCATGTTTAAATCCTTAGTCGAAAATAAGTTCAATACAAAAATCAAAACCTTCTTTTCCGATAATGGCGGTGAGTTTGTGGCTCTACGATCCTTTCTCACAAATAATGGCATTTCTCATCTTACCTCTCCTCCCCATACTCCACAACACAATAGCTATGTCGAACGTCGCCATAGACATATAGTTGAGACAAGCCTAGCTCTAATGTCCCATTCGAGTATGCCACATAAATATTGGCCCTTTGCCTTTCAAACTGCGGTGTACTTGATCAACAGAATGCCCACCCCCACCTTACAAAATAATTCTCCATTTTTAACTCTTTTTGGAACAACTCCGAATTATCAAAAGTTGAAATGTTTTGGTTGCTTGTGTTTTCCTCTCCTTAAACCGTATACTAATAATAAAATGGAACCAAAATCCGCTGCTTGTGTGCTCGTCGGTTACTCCCTCACCCAAAGTGCATACTTTTGTCTCAACCCCCAAAACAACCGACTATACGTGTCTCGACATGTAACTTTTGTCGAAACCACCTATCCCTTTCAAACCCGCATACCCACGTCTACCCCACCCACGCATGACCCAACCCCTGCCATTCCCATTGGGGCCATCTCATTCAATACTCCCCCTTTCTCAAAGTCATAGGAAGTGGGTTATTCCGTAACAATATATATGTTGCTTCCCTAAAACATCACCTATTTCTTAGCAACTTAATTAATTCCCCCCTTTAATTTCTTAAATAATTGAGTATATATAGATATAGATATAGATATAGATATAGATATAGATATAGTCGACACTCAGCAAACATGGTATAGCTAGCTAGCTAGATAGTCTTGGATTGAATGCAAGAATCAGTTGTTTGTTGCAAGCAAAAACTGGGAGAGGCCTCTCTTATGACCCAGAGTCTTAACATCGTCTTCAACTTGTTGTCGATACTCTCTGAAGCTAAACTCTTTGTAAATGGGCGGCTCACTGCAACTCCGAATCTTAGCATCTTGAGATGGGCATAGGAAATACGCAGTCGACAACCTCTCCACCTTCTGATTAGCCACCACCCGGTGCTCGACACTCTTGTAAACATCATTACTCCATGCCTATATATTTCACAATTTGCAGATGTGATTAATGTTTGGTAATTAGATAGATAGAAAAACCAAATGGAGGTAATGACCTCACCTGGAACAAGTCTCCAATGTTAATGATGAGAGCCTGAGGGTTAGGCTTGATAGCGATCCATCGACCGTCTTTGACAAGCTGCAAACCCCCAACTTGATCTTGGTAGAGGATGGTGATGAAGTCGCTATCGGTGTGAGGCACGAGGCCGAAGACATGAGAGTATTTAGGGCATGGAGGATATCTATTCATTCTCAGGTAGCAAGTGCTTGGTAAGCAGTTTTGTTGGAAGAAAGTGGGTTCCTGCCCCAGATTTTCAGCCAAAATGGTTGCTAACTGCAACCCTAATTCCGACACTGTCATTGCAAATTTGCTCATTGTTGTGCTGGAATAATTAGTTAGACTAGTTAGAAAGCTAAAACAATCATCAAATTGTTATTTTACCTTGGTCTATGTGAGTGTCTGGTTATATAATAAAAACTCTCGTAAAAAGTTGAGATAAAATAGTAATTGAATTGAACAATCACATAAATCATGGTAAAATAATTGCATTATAATTAATGCATTATGGAATCCTAACATAGCTTAAGAGAGAGGGTAGGGGAAGGGATCGAACCCGAAACCTCCCATTAACCCCTCTTACTCTTTATGATCGAGTCACCTAATCAAGGGCAGCTCAACTCCATTTGTTCTACTTATAAAGGAGTAATATATTACTACTACTACTAATTAAGTATTAAGTATTAAATCTAAAGCATATCCATCTCACATGGCATCACTAAAAGTCTCTGTACCACATGGTGGAGTCTGATTGAGATGTATCATGTCAACCATTTACTTCCCCGTGTTTGGGAACTGGGTTTTTTTAATGGAGACAAGGGGTGAGAAATTGGGAAAGGGAAAGGGAGTGAAGGGATTTCACTTTCCCATCAAATTTCACCATTTTGATGGAGTGTGAAATCCCATCAAATTGTGCAGTTATTTACTTGTGTGATCCCTTCCATTCCTCTTAACTGTCCATCCAAACACCAATTTTATTTTCATATCACTTTCCTTCCTAAAAATCCCATTAAATTCTACCCTCCAAACAGGCTATAAGTGAACCAATAAAAAACATCCTCTTTGTAAGTTAATCTATGTCATCCCGCCACATTACCCACTTCCCTTTAACTCCCCTACTTTCGTCCATATGGTGTTTATATTATTCCATAATCTTTCGACCTTTATTTAATACAATTTTCCAATTTCAACTGTTTTTAAATATTAGTCACTTTTTTAACTCAGTCCCAAGCCTAAAAATATATAGTCGATTGAAAATAGAAATCCAAAAGGCAGGGGAATCCGGGCCTCTAGGACTAGAAGTGTACTAGTACTAGTGTAGGAGTAGTACATACTCCATCCGTTCTAAAATATAAGACTTTTACTATTCACGCACGTTTTCTTAAGATGTTAAAAACTATATAAAATATTAATTTTTTTTAATAATCTCGTACTTATTAGTAAGAAGTATGAGATTATTAAAAAAAAATTAATATTTTATATAGTTTTTATCACCATAAGAAAGCGTGCGTAAATAGTAAAAGTCTTATATTTTAGAACGGATGTAGTAGTACATAGTAGTACCTATATAGCTAGCTACTGCAGGTTGATGAATGAAAAGAAGGAAAGGACAGATGGTGATGTACTAGTTACGCAGGAGAGCCAGCAATCAAGTGGGATCCAGTAATTATACTCATCGTCAAAATAAGTTAAAACTAACAGCAAGCAAGCAGCAGATAGAGAGAGCCCCAGGACAGGATCGGACTCGGCTGGGGATGCACTCTCTCGTACGTACTACTCAGCTTGATGAATGATGAATGATGATAATACTTGTCCTGCGCGCCGGTCCTTCCATGGTTTCCAATATAACAGACAGCGGGCCTCCCTTAAGGATTGGGATTGGGTTGAGTTCTACAATTCAATCCCAATGGTGAGGGCTCTCCTATCCTCTAATTCACCCCCTTGGAGTATTATATACATATATGTACGGCAGGGGACTCGTCTCGTCACACTTGGCTGGTGGGGGATCGGAGGTAGGCGACCAGTCGCACCATGTTCCCTATATCCTTTCTACGTTTTCACATTTTTGTTTAAAAAAAATATACCGAGTGTTATTTTTATTTTATTTTTTTACTTTATGAAAATGCTCCATTAATGATTAATATTTTAATATTATTTTTTTATTAAATATGTAGTACATATTTATTACGTCAGTTTACTAAAATATCTACACACGGATGGATTATGGTTACATAATATTTTAATAATTTGTTTTGGCCTTAAAACCAATATAGATATAAATAAAATAACAATAATTAAATAATTAATTTTGATATAAATAATTCTCTCTATCGAAACATAATCTAGATATAAATAAAATAGTTCATATCAAATAGTACGTACATGTTTATCTATTACTAATATTTTTTTGTAAATAGTATGAGTCTGAAATATTTTTTATTCAAACATTTCACTCCCCTCCCCCTTAACAAATCCTCTCTCTCTCCCCCTCCCATCATTATTACGTTTTTCATCTTTTTTAACCTTTAATTGATAGTTTTTTTTTAAAAAAAAAATACAACGACTTTGGTATTTTAATAAAAAAAAATTAAGTTACACCAAAAAAAATTTAATTAAAGCTGGGGTAAGGTCGTTGTTTCCTACTTTGGCTAAATTCCAAAATAGTTTCGAATCTTAACCATTTTTGTAATTTTTGGCTAATTTGAATAAAAATCGCTTATATAACATTTTTATAAAGTATGATAATATATTATTTTATTAATTTTTATCTATGATCAACCACAATGCGTCACGTGTACGATTTATGGTTATACTCCCTCCGTTCATAAATAGATATCATTTGACTTTTTGACACGTTTTTTAATGAGCTAAAAAATATATAAAATATTAACTTTTTAAACAATTTTTTTAATAATATGACACTTATTATTAATAAGATTTATACTATATTAAAAAATCACTAAAAATTTGATATTTTATATAATTTTTAGCTCTTTAAAAAACGTGTAAATAAATCAAACGACATCTATTTTTAAACGGATGTAGTATATATTTTTTTTAAAAATTGTAATTGGGGATTATTAGGCCATTAAGAGGCACACCGCACAGGTGGGGTAAGGCACGTGCGAAGTGATGTTTCCCTAAAATCCTCATATTTCTTCTTCTTCTAATGAGTAAAACTCCACTGCAACTAGTACTAGTAGCTATTGTCAATCATCCTCCGATCGATCCTCTCACCATGTGACTGTTTTCATATTTACTTTGACAGGTCATTCCACTTCAATCATCCTCATCGGATGCAACGTAATCATTGCATGCCACCGCAATTAGATTCTAATAGTAGTGGTTAGACCCGTCAAAACACAACCCGATCCGCTGACCCGATCCGAATGGCCCGAAAATTTTTCGACCCGAACCCGAAAATTTTGATCCGATTTTTTTTTTTTCGATCCGAACCCGAAAAACCCGAAACTTCCTGGGTAATCTGGTTTCGACCCGGTGACCCGATTGACCCAGTAGTTTTGACTCGATGGACCCGATTGATCCGGTTGATTTATAATTATATATAATTAATTTTATATATATATAATTAAATTTTATCACAAAATTATCAAATCTTGATTTTTTTAATTTAAAAAAAAAATTTGACAAACCCGAAATCGACCCGAATTGACCTGAAATCCGGTCAAACCCGGGTTCGAGTCAACCCGAAAATACCCAAAACCCGTCTTACCCGAAACCCGAAGTGACCCGACCCGAATGACCCGTTTGACAGGTCTAGTAGTGGTGGAATTAAGATCGATTTCCCTTTGTAGTTTTAAATCTCATTAACTATTCAAAGGTCAAAGAACCTACAATTTATACTTTTAAACACCATAAGAGAGTATTGAAAATCGAACAAGAAGCACGGTGAAGAATTCTCTAGAAGAAATTGCAACAATAAATAAGGGGCATGTTATAGGGACGATCAAATTCTCGTCAAATACTCGGCCGAGGCACCGACACGAAGAGTCGGAGATGGCAACGCCTGTACCATTTCCGAAAGTTGGTGTCGGCAACCATTTCCCACCGCCAACACCCCTCTAGAGCCTCCTCTGTCTCCAGCAACCACCTCCATCCTCCAACAGCCTCCAATCCCTTCCAGAGCCATCCAACGGTCCTCCAACTTGACAATTTTATCGGCTCTAAAAGTCAGTGTCGGTATACCTTTTACCGACACTGAAAATCAGTGATCTCACTATACATTTGGCGAGATCTCACCGTGTGGATAGCATACTCGATAAATAATGGAATGAATAAATCGATATTCAGAGGATCCAAATCCTCTAATCCCAGTTACGTCCCCTTCCCCTGCCCTCTCCTCACAAAAACTCTTTTTCTTTTTTCTTTTTAATCTATTTATTTATTTTAGTTTTTTTTTATTTAGGAATTGTGAGGGGGAGGAGTTGGAGGGAGTAGGGACATGAAGGGGGAGTAGGGACATGAAGGGGGACAATTTTGAGGACATATGATTTCATTCCGTATTCAGAGTTCTCCCTTTATCTTATTTTTTAAAATAAATAATAATATAATAAATATGTACGCATTATTTACTTGACTAGATTAGATGTATTATGAAAATTAGATATATTATCTTTTAGATAAAAAATAATAAATATGGAAACTATATAAATACTACTTTCGATTCAAAATATATGTCGTTTAACTTTTCAATACATATTTTAAGAAGGTTAAAACTATATAAAATATCAACTTTTTTTAAATTATTTTTTTATAACTTAATATTTTATGGTAATAAGTATTAGATTGTAAACAAATAATAATAAAAAAGTTAATATATTATATATTTTTTATCTTCGTTTTTGAATCGGAGTGAGTATAAATTCATTTTAACATTAACCATCCTCAGTTTGCACCTTCAATTCTTCATTTATACTTGCATTTTCATTTAGTAAATCAAGTCCCATCCCAGGACTCAGGTACATAGTGGCTGATGGACTAATTAAGACTTCCCAGCGGATGTTTTCATCGGTCGGTTCGGTCGTATATATATGTGCGGATGACACATTAAACTCTAATTATTTAATGTCGTATCCTGTGCGGAAATTTATCACCATAATATATTCTAAAATTATACTTCATTTATTAATAAAATATGGGTGTATCATTTATTATTTATGTATTTTTTTAAGATGATAAAACTGCATTAATATTATTATTTTTTTAAACATAATGTCATACTTATTAGCTAGTAAAAGTATAAAATTATTTCTAAAAATTAATATTTTATATAATATTTATCAACTAAAACAACATGTACAAACAGTACCTAAAGTGATATATTTTGATTAACAGAAGGTATATCAATCATATATAAAAATTTACTAATAATATTATAATGAATATACAAAAAATCTAATTTTCACAATAAACTAAACATTAAATTTTTGTCAATTTTTTTAAAGAAATATTTTATCAAGTTTTTAAAATTTTTTAACAAAGTAAACCGCAACTTTGTTTTCTTATTCTTAAAAACTAGTTTTTTAAGTTTATTTTTTCATACAATTAAATTTTTTATTTGATTAATATAATAGTGATAGAAACATTATTCTAATAGAGTTATAAATTAATATTAATTGCAACGTAATTAAATTGACTTATGGTTATATATATTTCAATAAAAATTAATCTATATATAAATAAATTAACAATTATCAAATATTTATTTATTAATTAACATGTTTTGTATGATCAATTAAGAAATAGTTTTATTTATATTTTTATTAACTAACTAATATATATATATATATGCTTGTGATAGTTTTCATAAATTATGACAATATATTATTTTAATAATTATTTTTGATGGGATAAATTTTTAAAGAATCATCACAGAACATCACGTAAAATACTATGCATTGAATTTAGTATATAGTGATAAATTATCGATTATAGATTTGGTTAATCCTTTATATGTATATTGTCTATATATTAGGTTTAATTTCGATATATCTATATATGGAAAATGTAATAATATGGTGTGGACAAAGTTGGTCCATGAGGTTGCGCAACAGGGGTGCTTGCCCATGGCCCAATCTCAATAGTGGCTCAATTTAGCTGCAAATTTTATGGCTAAAAATGATTGTAATCTGAGTTCTATGTGTCACCTCTCTTAAGAGACTTGTCTATAACTATTTGAAAGGATGATCTTCTTAGAAGACATTCTAATTCTAAATTTTGCATACAATAAAAAAAAAAAGTCCTTGTCTTTTTTTTTTTTTTTTTTTTTGTGACGTGGGGTTCCGAGGTTATCGACAAGTCCTCCACGGTCTGAGCCCTAACCTGTAAAAGATGCGAACCAGTTAAGCCAAGTAACAAACCACTAAACAGACTCATCCAAGCCAATTAAGGCTTGACCTCTTGCAAAAGCAGCCTCTTCCTTACCACCAGGGCAAGGGGTTGGCTCTTTTGTTTTTCTTCTTCTCTATTAATACTAACCTTTGTTGTGTGTACTCTCTTCATTCCAACATTATTAGACAAGCCCACCTATCTTTGACTTGCATGGCCTGAAGTTTTCATTATGCAATTAGTGGCACTCGGTTTATTTTTGCCTCGGACCTCTTCTTTTTTATTTTAAATGAAATGTTTTGGGAGATGTCGAACCCTATTGACCCACCACTTAATGGTATCCTTAAAAATGACGGATATCAACTCCGAATGGGATACCAGAAATCCATCCCAGATCCAAATCAACTTTCAATCCGACTCGACTCCCAACGCGTTAATATAATTAAACAAAAAACATTATCTTAATGATTTTTTTGCAAGAATTTCTCAACAACCAATCCTTAAATTATAAAAGTATAAATAATCGACTTGAATTCCAAATCCCAATGATGAATATAATGAGTAGATATGCCTTGTATCATTTTTAATTTTACTTAAAAAATATTTTTAAAAGATATAAATAACCAAAGTAACGTGTAGTTTGGTATTTTTACTAATTTTATAGTTTTTAAAAGATATAAATAACCAAATAAGTAACGTGAAGTTTGGTATTTTTACTAATTTTATACTTTTTAAAAGATATAAATAGCCACATAAGTAACGTGTAGTTTGGTATTTTTACTAATTTTGCTTTTTATCAGAATTGTTAATTGTAGGATTTCGATAGTAATGCATTGAAAGAGTTGAATATTCGAATATGGTATACTTTTTTTCTTTTACCCTCGATTCAATTTATAATATTTTTAAAATTTTAATCATGGTGTTTTGAGGCCTAGTCACGCCTGATATTAATATCGTGCATTAATTGTTTTATTTTTAAACGAAATAAATCTAATTTTATGTGCATGGGAAGTCAGCACCGACCTCAATATATGTACCTAACAGGCAAGAAATTAACCAAAGGAAACATACTGGAAAAATCCCTCAATATAATAATTTTATTAATAATAAATTACTAAAATAACTAATCCCGTTATTTAATGCAGGTATAAATTAAAGCAAAATCAAAATATAAATGTAAGAAACTAATTAACGCACCTAAGAGAGGTGGCACCACCGTCGACCATGGCGGCGGCAGGGGACACGTCATGGAGGGGGATATGAAAGGCCTCGCACCAGGTGAGCTGGCGGAGACAGGTGGCGGTGGGCGTCCCCCAGCGGTAGCAGCCCGGAGACATGTTCATAAACGCGTCGTTTTGCTTCTTCAAGAAGGGCTCCCTGAACACCTTCAGCTGCTCCCGCCTCATCTCCTCCAGTATCTCCCAAGACACCCCGTGGTTCACCACCTGGAAGAACCCCCACTCCGTCGACGCCCTCGCGATCTTCCTCCTGCATTCCTCCCTCAACCTCTCGTCCTCGCCGCTCAGCTCCCCGAGGTCTATCAAGGGGAGCTCGCACTCCTCCGCCACTGCCGCCGCCACGGCCACGCCGGCATCCGACTCCGCCGTCTCGAAGAGGGTCTTGTATGCCTCCTCGAAGGGTGGGTTAGGATCCATTTGTCTCGACTACACCTGAATGATAATTTACAATTTATAAAGTGTTTTTAATTTTGTGTGCAATGCAATGGTTGTTCAATTCATTCATAGTCGACGGCTATTTATATTGGTTGATTACGTGGCGGTGAAAAATAAAAATGACTGGAAGGTTTGGGGGGTGGGCCCCGGTGGGGATGGGGGTAAATCCGTAAATGAAGTCAGAAACGATCGGTACGCTTGTGGCTTGTAGGCCAAGAAAGAGGCGGTTAATTATACTACCTCCGTTCCATAATACATGGGCTTTTCCTTTTTGACACGTTTTTTAAGGAGCGAAAAACTCTATGAAATATTATTTTTTTAATCAAATTTTTTATATCATTTGATACTTATTACTAATAAGTATCAAATTATATAAAAAATTTAATTAAAAAAATAATATTTCATATAATTTTTCACTCCTTAAAAAGCGTGCCGAAAACTAAAAACCCATGTATTTTGGAACGGAGGGAGTAATTAGGAAGAAAAATGGGGCATAGGGTTTTGCCGAACTGAACTGGGCTGGGCAGGCCCACTTTTGAAAGCTATGTTTTTTAATGGCCCAAAGGGCCCAACCAATCACCTTTTCCTTCCCCACCTCACAACAAATCAATCTTCTCTTTCAAGATGAGAATTTTCAACTGGACATTTTTTTTTAATTTATAACCACACTTATTTAAAAGCCAATTTGTACATTTTTTTTTTCATTTTACTTTAATGATGCATTTAATTACTCTTTATTCATATTTTATCAACAACTGAGTAATGTTCACATTAGTAATCCGGGTATGTTTGGCAGGGGATGAAATTTTAGAGAACAGAGGGAATGAAGATTATTTTTAGGGATGAAAATGATAGAGGAGATGAAGATTATTTTTTAAAAATAATCATATAAGTGTTTGGAGTTTTTTTTTTGTTTTTTTTTTAATGATACTTCGGGATATTATAATTTTACTTCTAATTAAAGTGAAAATAGGTAAAAAAAAAAAAGGTATTTGGAGTGTTTGGGTGAGGGTAGGTTGGAAGGAGGGAAGTGAAGATGGTGGAATTTGAGTTTTTTTTCCCACCCTATGGAGAGGAGATGGAGTGGGTAGGGTGGAAATTGGGACCAAAATTGTTCTTGACTACAAATACTCTTTTTACCTATTTTCCCTTTAATTGAGTAAAATGATACTTTTTTCGAATATTATTAAAAAAAATCTCCTATCACTCAAACACCTAAATGATTATTTTAAAAAAATAATCTCCATCGCCTCCATTCTTTCCATTACCAAAAATAATCCCGTTCCCCTCCATTCCCAAAAATAATCTCTATCTCCTAAAATTTCATCGGAAACCAACACACTTTAAAAGCTGTTTTTATTAATACTTATTCTTTTTAAATTGTTTTATCTCTAAAATTAATAAAAATTAGCCAAAAAATCATATATTTATTTTCACCTTTTCTTCCGAGTGAAGGGGCTACAAATACCCCGAACTCCCTTGGAGGATCAGCAAAGTATAACACTGCCTAAATAAATTTCTATATTGTATGAAAAGAAAAAGTAGTTGTAATGTTAGTGTTATTATGGGGTTATTTTAAGGAAATTTTTGGGGGTTATTACTACATTGCTGCATTTAGTTACTCTTTATTCATATCTCGAAAACATTTTTTTTATTAGGAAAGCATTCGGGTTAGAATACTTGACACATCGAGAGGTCGATAAAGTCGGCAGACGGTGAACCGTCAAACGTATGACGTAAGAAAAAAGAAAAAGGTGCAATACAAACGGTGGCAATTAAGCACCCAAATCCGGGTGAATAATCGAACCTAACCCTAGCACGTTGGGGACAACACAGACTAAGAACCAAAGCCAAGCCCCTCCAAAAAGTGGCATATGTGGCCAACAATACATCAAGAGTCCTTGTAGGCCGTGGGCAGTTAAGACGATCATCTAAAGCAATTTTCGGATCACAGATTCGTCACGTTACACACCGCATCGACCCTAGCCTGACCTAATTCCAGGCACCAGAGCTCCATCTAAGAAGAGGATCACAATGACCGGTCAGAATCACAGTCGAGAAACCACCCTAGTAAGTCGCACCTGAAAGCGTTTTCGGGATTTTGTTAGGATCCTTTTAGAATTTTAATCAATCCTTTTTAGAATTAGATTTCAAATCCTTTCGGAATTTTATCCAAATCCTTTCGAACAATTTATTCATCCCATTCGGAAATATTATTTCCTCACATGGCTATGAGTGCATTTTAGTGGTGCATAATGATAACATGAGCAATGCTCGGCAGTCATAATTTATGGATTATTTTGGAGTTATTTGTCTGTTCAAGGAAAAACAGATGTTCAGAATCCTCCCACTTCCGGTGTGGGATTCACAAGTGTTCTAACAAAATACAATCATAATTAATTTTTCCTAGTATAGCCTATTTTCGATAAATAAATACAGTAAGAAATTGTGAAGACTTTTTTGGTGATTAAACATCACTTAAAAGATGATTTATGCAGCAAATATCCCTATCACAAGGATTGGTCGAATTAGCCGTCCTAAAACATTACAAGAAAAAGTGTATTGCAATATCAATCAAATATCAATATTTAGTGAAATGACAATGTAGGACGAGTTGTCATCAATCATAAATCAAATAATTCATCAATTCAATACTCACTATATACTCTATTAAATAAATAAGGAGTACTATGTATACGCTATATTCTCTCAATTCTAAATAATAACTTATTTATCACATAATAATAATAACAAAAATAATATATACATATTATTATTTAAAAAGAAAAAATTAGTCTTTTATTTAACTAATAATTATAAAAGTATACATGTGAAATTTTATTATGTAAAAAATAAATTCTATCTATATAAAAAAATCATATAAATATACCTCTTTCATTATAAACTTTTTTTTATTAAAATATGTTATTTTATAATATATTCATGTAAAATAAAAATATATTATTTTATTATAATAATAAATATAAACAATTGCCAACTTTAACGGGTGGTGAATGATAATTAATTAATGTAAAATATTAATTTTTAAAATAAATTTCTAAATTAATTATTGTATTTCATTATTAAACTATTTTTAGTGTATTTCAACAAAAACAAACTTAAATATTTTTCCTAAACTAGCGATTACAATATGTTTAATACTAATTCATACTACCTCCGATCCAAAAAAATTGTCGTTTGACTTTTTAACACGTATTTTGAGGATCTAAGAACTATATAATATATTAACTTTTTTATTATTATTATTTTATAATCTAATATTTATTACCAACAAATATTAAGTTGTAAAAAAATAATTTTAAAAAAATTGATATTTTATATAGTTTTTAACTCCTTAAAATACGTGCCAAAAAGTCAAACGACATTCTTTTTGGATCGGAGGGAGTAGTTTTTTCCACTGTCAAATGCAATTATTACTTTACACGTGGTCATGTTGTGAGTTAAACAAATGTGCATTTAGCATCTGCCGTTGAGAAATATGTAGGGATTTGGGTGTCAAAAATCATGGGCTAATGAACGACGAAGACACACACGAAAACATAGGTAGTTGAATGATTCAAACCTTCCCAACATATAGAAACGCAGCCTTGTTTCGATGTTCCCAACACCCCAACAAATGTAAATGTACGTTGCTCAGTCCTTTTGTTATGTTTAAGAGCAAACCCCCCGGCGATAATGTTTGTACGTTGTCCCCTATAGATTGCCCAATCTTTTGCATATGGTTTCTGAGCTACTCGGCCCACAACACTTACAATTGAAGGGGTGTTGTCGAAGGTCGTTAGGTTTCCTTTTTCTTCCTTGTTTTGGTAAATAGAGAACGACCATGTCTGGAAGTCGAATCGGAGACCAATGAGTACTACTCTAAAATCATTTGTGAATTTCCTTTTTACTTTTAAAGGCTTCATAACTATATACAATATATATGTGTCCTTGTGTGGCATCGACAGGGTACTGACTCACTGATTCGGTTTTGATCCAATGGGTTATTGGGTTCGGGTCATTCTCGGGTCTCGCATCTAAAACGTTGCATTCAAACCCAAAATATTAATGAGCGTTCAAATCGGGTTTTGTAGGTTGAATACGTCATGTTTTGACGGGTCTAGTTATTGCCGTATATAATATGTTATAATATCAACATGAAATGATTTTTTTTAAATAAGGGAAAATTTTGGGTGGCAATTAAGTCCTTTGCCAATCAAGAGCATCCTGCTGGATGAAACCGAAGTTAACAATTCAATTGACAAGGTAGAAAACCCGATAGAGAGCGATGAGCGAAATCCTTAGGAACGAGCATGAGACTGTTGGGGGCCGACCGGCGGGAGACCCACCGGACCCTGATCCGACTAGTCAAACAGGCCGCACAACTGCTAAGAAAAGGGTGCGCAGGGAGGATAATGATGAGAACTCAATGGATGTCGAGATACAAAGGGAGGTCCAGGCAAATTCAGTGAGACCTGAGCCGAAGGGGAAGGATGTGACGGCCCAGAACTACAAGGGAGCGCTGTTGGAGGGTAAGGGGGATGGTTTCAGTGCCATGAGAATGGATCCTGGCTACCAGGAGGGGATTGAAGGGCAAGATTATGATACTGATGATGATATTGTTCCAGAGGAGGAGGATCCGGATTGCCCGACGATCACCTTGTCCAAGCTGGAGAAACTGGAATTGCGTAAGCCATGGCGCAACACTTTGATCGTCAAGCTATTCGACAAAGGGCCTGGCTATATGCAATCCACCGCAGATTGTCTCAAAAATGGAATCTTACTGCCCAATTTTCTCTGGTGGATTTGGGCAATGATTTCTATATTGCAAGGTTCGCTAACAGGGCGGATTATGAGCATGTTATCACAAATGGCCCTTGGATGACCGGAGACAATTACTTGGCTATTCGGAAATGGGTGCCGCGCTTCAATGCAGAGGCAGAGCAAATCACGAAATTGACTGTCTGGGTAAGGATTCCTTGCCTTCACATAGAGTATTTTGATCCGAGATTTCTAAGGCGGGTGGGCAGTAAGATAGGAAAGGTTTTGAGAATCGATCACACTACGGAGGCGGCAGATAGGGGGAAGTATGCAAGGCTAAGTGTCGAGATTGACTTGACTAAACCATTACTCTCGAAGTTCAGAATGGAAGGCAAGGTGTGGCCAATCCAATACGAGGGACTCCGCCTCGTATGTTTTAAGTGTGGTAAAGTTGGACATGACATGGAAGCTTGCGAGGGCTCGGAAATTCATCAACCGACCACAGCTGCAAGGACCTCGGTTAACATTGAGGGATTATCTCAAATTGATTCAAATGCTCACGGAGGTTGGATGCAAGTCAAGAGACAGGTAAGAAGACGCTCGACACAAGTTCGAGGTGAGTATTCAGGGAGTGCTCGGAGGCCTGCTCAGAAGGGGCCGCCCGGAGGGGGCGGTACTGGAAAGGCCCAAACGCCACCGTCCATGGCGGATGCTCAGAACAGAGGGAATCAGGGAGGCGAGGTGGAGATTTCGGCGCGATTTGCGGCGTTGGAAACTGAACACGAGATCCCGGGGACGGAGGAGAGAATCCTGCAGGATGGGAAAGAGAATCCCATTAATTTCGTAACTGAAGGCAGCACCAATTCAACTGAGTTGCTAGGGGATAAGGATGGAAGATTCTTTTCAATAGGATCTAATAAGGAATGGAGGAAATTTAAAACTCAAAACGTTCCCGCCAAGAAAGTATCCCACGCCAAGCAAACGCCCCAACAGGCCCCTACCAACGACCCGAACAACGGCCCACTCAAGACTAAACATTCCGATCCTCCCAAGCCCGTCCACAAGACCACCCAAATAAATTTCTCAAACTCACAAAACGTAAATCCTAACCTACCTCCAATTGACAGTATTCCGCCGGTACCTAAGAACGTATTCACCTTCACCGGGGTACCACCAACCTCTGAGAATGGATCCGGTTCTGGGGGTCCTAGTGATGGTGGTGGACAACTCGAGAAGATTCCTCCTGTCCGCCCGCCGGACGTGACCTTTCCTAGCAATCATGCCGCCGATGGCGAACAAGATGTGATGCACCTTCCTCCCAATGGAAACGGAGACAAGACCGATGCTTTGCAGGGTGTTTCTACCCCCTGCGATCGACCGAGCCATTGATAGGCTCACCAATGCCCTGACAGGTTTCCTCACTTTCAATCCCCATATGGAGCGCGCCATCCAAAGAGCGTCTAATAGAACTGTTGAATCCATGAATAAACTCAATATTTTGGTATGGAATGTTTGTGGTGCGGCGAGCACTGGGTTTCGCAATGCAATTCGAGAACTCGTCAGACTGTACGATCCGAGAGTTTTAGCACTGGTGGAGCCACGAATAAGTGGAGAAGAAGCTGATCGTGTCTGTCGTCAAATTGGATTTGATGGAAGCAGGAGAGTTGAAGCCCAAGGTTTTGCCGGGGGGATATGGTTGTTGTGGAGGACGTCGGAGGTCACTGTTAATCCGGTCGCGGTGCACCCCCAACACATCACGGTGGAGATACATAGAGTAGGGGAAGATCCTTGGATATTGTCCGCTATCTATGCGTCGCCGACTCCGGCTAGACGCCTCGACCTTTGGCAATCAATCGAGGATTTCGCTGTGGAGAACGGTAAACCTTGGCTTCTGGCAGGGGATTTTAATGCCACTACTGGACCTCATGAGCGTTCGAGCTCATCCGTAGGTTCGAATAGAGAGTCCCACAGGTTCAACGAACAAATAGACCGGCTACAGCTTATTGATATGGGATTTACTGGAGTCCCTTATACTTGGAATCATGGGAGATCAGTGAGTACAAGGAAATCGGCAAGGTTAGATCGAGCCCTGTGCAATGCCGACTGGAGGGCTAGATTCCCGGATGCCACCGTCAGACATCTCTCGGCACCCCATTCCGACCACACCCCGATTTTGATTCGAATTGAAAGAAACAATCCGGAGATAGGAGGTGAGAGACCGTTCAGATTTTAGGCGGCTTGGATGCTTCATGAAGACTTTAAGGATTTCATGAATGACAATTGGAAACGAAGTGAAGATACCTGCGTTGCTCTAGGCCATCTGACAGATGATCTTAACTACTGGAATCGTGAAGTATATGGTAATATTTTCCGTCGAAAGAGGCAGCTTTGGGGCCGATTAGAAGGTATCCACCGAAGGTTGGCAATTAGACCTTCCCGACACTACATTGAGTTGGAGCGGGAGGTGTCGGAGGAGCTTCAGATTGTTCTATCGCAGGAGCAAGCTTTGTGGTTCCAGAAATCAAGGGAGAACTTTTTGATTGAGGGTGACAGAAACACAACATTTTATCATCTTTCGACAATTATTAGGAGGAAGGCGAACAGGACGACGGCTTTGCTTGAGGAGAGTGGAGAATGGGTGACTGACCGTTTGAGCATTCAGAGAAGGGTGGTGGAGTTCTTTAAGGCTCTTTATACTGCAGACTTGGAGAGGGAAACCGGCTTGGATCGGATCGCCAGCACCACCTTCCCGCCGCTGGATGAGGGGAGTAGAGCTCTGCTTGAGCAGCCGTTTAATGCTGAGGAGGTGTGGGAGGCAGTGAAGCATATGGGACCCTACAAGGCTCCTGGCCCGGATGGGTATCCGGCAATTTTCTACCAAAGGAACTGGGATTTGGTGGGGCCACAAGTGACAGATTCCGTGTTGCGCCTGTTGAATGAGTCGCAATTCCCCCCAGGGATTTGTGATGCACTGATGGTTCTAATACCGAAGATTCCGACTCCTTCACAACCATCTCAGTTTAGACCGATCTCGTTGCTGAATGTCCTCTTCAAAATCGCATCTAAAGTAATAGTCAGTCGGCTCAAGAGCGTGATTCCAGAACTGGTCGCTCCCACACAAGCCAGTTTCGTTCCGGGGAGACAGATTATCGACAATGTTGTGATAATTCAGGAGGTGTTGCATTCAATGTCGGAAAGGCAAAGGAGGAAATGGATGATGATAAAGATCGACCTAGAGAAGGCTTACGATAGAGTTAGATGGGACTTTCTACGTGAAACTCTTAGAGGAGCGGGGTTGCCGGAGAAGCTCTCGGACGTGATTATGAGGAGCCAAATGGAAGGGAAAGTTGAGCTGATATGGAATGGCGATAAGACCGGGGGTTTTGATACATCGCGAGGCATCCGACAAGGGGATCCCCTCTCCCCTATTTGTTTGTATTATGCATGGAACGTCTATCGCACATCATTGAGGGAGCTGTTAACCAAGGAGTGTGGAAGCCGATTAAGGTGGGTGAGGTTCATCTTTCTCATGTCTTTTTTGCCGACGACTTGGTTCTGTTGGCGGAGGCTACGGAGGAACAAGGACATGTGGTGAGGCGGTGCCTTGAAGCGTTCTGCAGACAATCCGGGGAGAAGGTGAATTACGGCAAGAGCACGGTTTTGTTCTCAAGAAACGTCGGGGGATCGTCGAAACAAGGAATTAGCCGAAGCCTTGGGATTTCTATTTCAAATGACTTTGGCAACTACCTTGGTGTCCCAACGGCATGTGGAAGGATGACAAGTGAGAGGTACCATTACCTTTTGGAGAAGGTGTCATCGAAACTCCAAGGTTGGAAAGCTAAGGCATTGTCTTTCGCAGGGAGGGTCACGCTAGCTAACACAGTCCTCACAAGCCTTCCATTATATGTTATGCAATCGGCTTTCGTTCCCCAGAACATTTGTGACGAAATCGATCGGAAAGTGAGGAGCTTTGTTTGGGGCTCATCAAGGGAAAGCAGAAAAATCCATCTTTTAAATAAAGAGGTAATAGCGTGCCCAAAGTTGGAAGGGGGGCTTAGTATTAGGCCTATGAGAGCAACAAACCAAGCTGTACTCGGGAAACTTAGCTGGCGGTTACTGCAGCAACCTAACAACCTTTGGAGCCGGGTACTTCGAAGTAAGTATTGCAAAGGCAGAAGAGACGTGGATATGTTTGAAAGAAGGCCTGCCAGTTCGAGAAATTGGCGAGCTGTGCTTCATGGTGCCGAGCTGCTCACTCCCAACCTTCGATCAGATATTGGGAATGGGAGATCGACACTATTCTGGCTACATTCTTGGCTAGAGGAGAGTGCTCTGATTGATAGATCGATCATGGAAGTACCAGAAGAGATCAGTGGGGCGACGGTGGAGGAGATATGGGATGGTGAGTCTTGGAATTGGTCTCTTCTGTCCCAATATTTACCCACGGATGTGTTATTAAAGCTGCAGTCGGTGATGATCAGGGGTGATGATCAGGACGAGGACAAGCTGGTGTGGGGGCTAGAAGCATCGGGAAAATACTCTACCAAGTCGGCTCTGAAGGCGATACGGGGGAGTATGCCGAATGAAGATCAAAGCACACCATGGAAGCACATTTGGCGCCTGCATACCCAACAGCGTGTGCGGGCATTCACTTACCTCGCATCCCACGATGCATTCTTGTCAAATCATACTAGGGTCCGGAGGCACCTGGCTACTGTGGATACTTGTCTTCGATGCCCAGCTGCGGAGACGGGGCTACGTTTACTCCGGGACTGCCAAGCGGTGAGGTGTGAGTGGATTAAATGGCAGATGGGAACGGGCTCACCAGATGTGTTCAAGGAGGGTGACATCAAGCAATGGATCTGTGAGAACATTCGGAAGGAGGATCGGAGGGCGGCTTCCTTTGCAAATATGCTATGGCTAGTGTGGAGGAGTAGAAACCGATTAGTGCACGAGCAAGTGGATGAAATCAAAGGAACCTCATTGAGAGCAGAGGAATTCACGAGCAACTACTACACTGCTCGACACAAAAAGGAGCTGCCGAGAGGCCCGCGGCTCGCTAAAGCGGATGCGTCAAGGGGATGGACAGCTCCGCAGGTAGGTTGGCTCAAGATGAATGTCGATGGCGCATCAAAGGGGAATCCGGGTCCAGCAGGTGGGGGTGGCATTCTACGGGATCACCAGGGGAAGTTTCTGCGAGCGTTCACGTTCAGTGGAGGCTTTTGTTCGGCACAACGGGCTGAGTTGAGTGCTTTCTGTCATGGATTGAAGATGGCTAAGGAGATGGAGGTCACCAAGCTCATTATCGAGACGGATTCGACCACCGTGTGCGAGGCTCTGAAAAGGGAGACAGATGACAGATTATCGGACTACTATCTGATTCAGGAATGCCACCAGTGGATGGTTTTGGAGGGGTGGGAAGTTAAGATTGAATGGGTGAGTCGATGGGATAACAATCTGGCTGATGCAATAGCCCAGTGGTCCTTCTTAGTAGTTCCTAGTTATTCAGAGTACTTTGAACCTCCAGCTTGTATTGCCCCTTTCTTTAATGGCAATGTGTATGAACCTGCTTCTTAATTATCATAATAAAATCCAAGGGCACTAGTAGCCCGACCTTCGAATCAAAAAAAAATTTAGGACTTGTGTCTCATTGGCTTGGTAGCTAAAATATGCAACCTTATCAACCACCAAATTGCCGTCACGGAACACATGATTGAATGATAACATTTGGAGTACCCGAAGGTGAAACAAGGAATTCGAGATGATCATCTCAATTTTTCAAGGTTATTTCCATGTTCTTTTGAGGGAGTTAATGACCGTGACTATCCCCCTCAATTTCTATTTGGGAAATTTCTAATCTTTTTGCAACAATGATGTCGATCTTTTACCAAGGTTAAAGCTTCTGTTTTAAGGGCTGAATGATTGCATATTTGAGATTTGCATACAATTGATTTTAACACACTAATTAGCTAGTTTCTATAAGCTACTTTATCAGTTGGGGTATCAAATAACTTAGTAGCTTATAAAACCTCTAGTTTAACTATATTTAACACACTTAATCTATCAGCTTCAGTTATTCTATCAGTTTAGCTACCCTATCAGTTACGTGTTATCAAGCAGACCCCTAATATCCATATCGGAATTGCTATTTACACGGTGATTTCCTCGCCTTTTGCGCGGAAATCATTTGCAATCGCGTATGACAGGTTCGCGGTAGAAAAAAATGAATTTGCGTTTGCGGAGTACGAGTGCGCATGCCTCTCTCTCCAACTCAATAATGGCCTCGTCAACTTCCTCACCTTCCTCCTCCTCCTCTCAATCGTCATCCTCGGAGCTGGGATCTGGCTCGCCACCCGCACCACCTCCACCGGCTGCCTCCACTTCCTCCAGTGGCCGCTCATCATCATCGGCGCCACGACCGGCGCCATCTCCGTTGTCTCCCTCGCAGGTATCTCCCATCGCCTCTCCCGCCGTGCCACTCCGAAGAAATCTCCGACCATGTAGCCGTCGACCTCAATCCCCGCACCTCTTATCACTGCCTCATCTTCTGCCGTCTCCCCCTCCACCAGTACTTCGCCTTCCTAGCTCGTCTCCGGTCTCATCAACTCCCTCTTCCTCTCCTTCCGCGTCCTCCCGTCGGTAGCCTCGACGTCGCGGCTTCTAGATTTGGAGATGATAAAGCCTAAGGCTGACTTCCAAATCCACAGGTAGCCTCGTCTCTGGCCGCTTCTCCCTCCTTCTTTAAGAACAAGGCCTTCCAGATGCAAATTGATCCAAATCAAAACCCTGGGTACGGCAAATTGCAGCAATTCTTCAATTCGAACCTCAAAATCATTCTCCAAATCGAAGCCTTTCTTCTTCCATATTTGGAGATGGATAATTTCTGCAAGTCAATGGGAACTCAACCTCTCAACTTCAAGCGTAAAAAAAAAACCCGTAACGCGTACTGCGAATCCGCGATTGCAAAGTGTGTAAATGGCGAAAAATTCACCGTGTAAATAGTAAGGCCCTATCCATATATATTTATTTTAACATACCATAATATGAATATAACAAAATGTTTATTTATTTCACCGTTGCACTTTTCTTTTGATTAACCAGATTCAAACCATTCTAGTTGGAATTCAACTAATAAATGTTAAATTTGTTTTTTTTTGTTAGGGTTTAGACGATATTCAAGTAATTCGATTAAATTAAACGTTTCCCCATGGTTTGAGTTCTTGTCGCCGTCAATCTCCTTCCACTGGTTGGTGTCTGTCGCCGTCGATCGATTCTCTTATGTCGATTATCGGCCACCAGTCTATGTAAGTACGTATGATTTTCGTTTTTCATCAATGAGATATATAATAAGTATTTCCTCCGATCATAAATATAAGACTTTTTACTTTTGTGCATATAGTTTAAGAAAGTTAAAAACTAGTATAAGTACGTACCCCGCGTGTCTTTACAGATGTCCCTCAATGACCCTTATTTTAATTAGCGCATGGAATATATAGCAATATGGGACTCGTAGAGTCGTAATAGGGTACATATATATCCCGACACACTTACTAATGAATTGGCATTACATTACCAAACCACCAACTAAGGAATAAGGATGGCCTGGATGGGAGACCAGAAAACAAATCAAAGTAACAACTAACAAAGCAGTGGATGGAGTCCAAAAGCCCATTCATGAGTTGGTACGTCGTACATATATTTTGTCCCATTTCCCACATTCTCGTAAGCTCGTGCATTGTCAATAGTTTGATGTAGGGGCGGATCTAGAAATTTTTTTGGGGTGAGCACAATTTTTTATCGATACTTTTTATAATTTTTTTATTAGAAATAATTTTTTTAAAAAATATATGAAGAGAATATCTTAAATTTGTAGGAAAATTATTATTATTTAGTTGTAAAATAGCAAATAAATTTTAAAATTATGAAAAATGGATTGAGAAAAAATAAATGAAAATATGTCCCTAGTGGAATTTGAACAAGAGTTGATTGAATTCTATTTAAAATGAGGTGGGTTTAACCACTTAGCTACTAAAGATAATTGTATTTTAACTTTCAACTAGATTAGTGCCCGCACAATTGTGCGGATATTTTTTATATAATAATTTTATACATATGTAAAACATTTATATAAGTTAAAATACAATTATAAAGGATTTATCACTTTATCTAAATTCCTTTTAAAATTTAAATAAATTTCATATTAACACCTGTTCAACTAATGATTTCCTTTTACTATAGTTGCATTAATTCAATAATATATTATAAATTCCAAAATCTATTATCTTTCACAACTAAACTAAAATAAATTAATTATTTTTATTCGTAAATGTAATAAAATAATTTATTACCTGACTTATTATTACCTGGCTATAGATTACACACACATAACCTTCACTGAATTGTTATCATTGAAATGAGAATAATTGATTAAAGTAAATATATAATCAAATTATAACAAAGTGATTTATTAAATGGATCTAACCTTCGTGTATATATCATCCCATGAATCAAAACTATAAAAGATTATATGTTTTTATTGAAAAAAGTAATTTAAAAAGAAAATCAATCGATTGAGATTTCAAAAAAAGAAAAGAATTATTTAATTACTTATTTAAATATGTAATTTGATTTATTACAAATAATAATTTATTTAAATATAGAAAATATTTATTTGGTAAACAAACAAATCTATATTAAAGGAGAAGCCGCCACATGGCGTAGACGACTTCTCCTTTAGTATTATTAATTAATTGATTTTTTTACATAACACATTTTTTTTTTCCAGATCGAGATGGAGGACAACCCAATGTCGCCTACTCTTGAATCCATCACTAGTCTGATGTGCATTTTCGGATACTTATGATTTATTTCCCGAATATATTTTTAGAGTTTTACTAAAATATCATGATATAATACATTTTTTTTATTATAGGTTCTTATAATTAATCTTCAAGTCATTTCATTATTAATGATAAACTTTGTATGTACTAATTTGTTTTAAATACTTGAGTCGCAAAACAATGTCTAAAGTGAAGCACTTGTATAGGGGCCGGTCACATGCAGGCACATAATTAGAAATTAAAATTCATGACCCACTTTACCCAAAGTGATCGAGTGAAAACTCATATTATCATATGCTTTTTCCATGTCAAGCTTTAGAACACTCCACTCTTTTGACCTTTTTGGTAAGATTTCATAGGCCATAAGCATATTGTGTTGTATTGATCTTTCTTCAACAAAAACATCTTGGAAGGGACTAATAATTCGTGAAAGAATGTGCTTAAGTAGTTAAGTCTATTTGCGAGAATTTTAACGATAGTTTTGTATATTGTGTTGCATAAGCTGATAGGTCTATAGTAGTTGATATTTGTAGGGCTGTCAGTTTTGGGTATTGGTACAATATATAAAGGTTTGATTGAGCTATGTGAGCATATTGCCCGAGTGGAAAAATGTCTTGATTGTTTTCTTCGTAGAGTTGCCTACTATATATATGCCAGTAACAGTAATGTTTATAAAATTTCAGTGGGAATCCATTCAGACCTGGGGATTTGTTGCATGACATTGCAAAGATTGTGTCTTTGATTTCCTTATCAGCGGGTGGCCTTATTAGAGTTATAGTTTACTCTTCTGTAATCTCGCTTCTAATGTGTCTTAGCTCTTTGTTTCCAGAAATTGTGGTTAAAAGCTAATACAGTATTTAGTTTTGTGCATTTTCTAGACGACATTGTCACTTATTTGCTTGTTGGTCATTCATTGTTCCTCAGAGTTGTTGTTATAGATCTGTTATTGCCTTGTCAACTTTGTGAATTTTATTTTATTTTTTGCACCATTGCTTCGTATTTTTTTGGGGAATCGCTATTCATTTAACATCTCCATTCATACCATTATAGTGGTGATGATATATTACCTTATGAAATTGAAAAACATGCAAGTTATTAACGTACGTTGATGATGCAAATGTAATTATTGTTGAGAGGTTTGGTATGTGATTACTTCCTAAATTGAATATAAAAGACTAAAAATACTGGTATGAGAGAGAAAAATGGTATAAAATAACTTAACCTTTTGCGTTAAATGATGGATATCAACTTGGTATAGTGGCTCTTTTGATGTCGCATTATTAGAGTGTAGATTGGCCTTGCAAGAGTTTTCAAGGAGGCCTTGAATAGGGTTACATCTTATCCGACCAATTTGTCAGTGTGGGTGTGTCTCTTCATTATGCCACTTTGTATCCTTCACATTTACAAGCCTAAAACTAGTGCTAAAAATCGGTCAGGGATGCGGAGGAGTTTACTAGTTGATAATATTTCAAAGGCTATCCGAGTATGGAAAGAGCTTGAGGGTATTCATCGTCTAGTGGCTGACTTGTTGTCCACTAATTTTGATCTCTCTTCCAATGGTAGTGAGAGGAGTCATGCGGAGCAGTCCATTAAGCTATGCAAGAGAAAGGTTGGTGATGGTCATTTTTCTGCTGCCATTCGTATTCTCACGTCTTCGGGTATTGCTCCTCGGACTGATGAAACCCTAAAAGAGCTTGCTGTCAAACATCTGGTCTCTCCGACGCCTTATTTGCCTCTTGAACCTATTGGTTGTGATGCCTTGCAGGTTTCTAGAAACTTGGTTTTAGACAGAATTAAAAGTTTTCCAAAGGGCACTTCATGTGGGAAAGATGGGCTTCGCGCCCAACATTTGTTAGATGCTCTTAGCTCTATGGTAGTGGCCATCATTGAAGATGTAGTTGACTCTATTACAAATGTGGTTAGCTTATTTCTTAGTGGTTGTTGTCCTGCTTCCTTGAGTGAATTTGTCGAGAGTGCTCCTCTCACGCCTCTCCTTAAGCCGGGTGGAGGGGTTCGACCCATAGCATTTAGTTCGATTTGGAGGCGCTTGGTGTCCAAAGTAGTTTCCTTGTCGGTTGGTAAAACCGTTGGGCCGTATTTGGAGGATATGCAATTTGGAGTGGGTGTTTCAGGAGGCGGAGAAGCGGTGTTGCATGCAGTTAAGATGTTAGTAGAAGCTCAAGGGTATGATAATAGCATGTCTACGCTTCTGGTTGATTTAAAAAATGTCTTTAATCTCGTTGATCGTAGTGCTACAATTAAGGAGGTTCGTCGCTTATGCCCTTTCATATCCCATTGGGTCGAGTTTTCCTATGCACGCCCTGCTCGCTTATATTATGGTGGTCAGGTTCTATATTCGTGTCAGGGAGTTTAGCAAGGTGGCCCTCTTAGAGACACTTTGGAGTGGGAGAACATGTTTGAAATGCTTACAAGTAGGATTGTAATTTTAGAGGAAGAGATTATTGATCTATATAAAAAGTTAGTGGAGTTGCTGATGATATCCGGTGTGAAGAAGGAGTTAAATGATGGGGTGAAAGAAGCTGAAATTAATGTCATGGAGAAAACAAATATTGTTGATGAGGGGGTAGGGGATGTTGAAATTCATGAGGCGGAGTGTCCACTGGATGTTGATAGTGCTTCAGGGGATGATGACAGTGTGAATAGAGATGCTGAAATTCAAGAGGGGGATTATGCACTGGATGTTGACATTCCATCAGGGGATGCTGACAATGTGAATGAAGCTGACATTGCTAACCCCTTTTATTATCATGCTGACATCCTTCCTAAATTTAAATTATTAAAGCGTTCTCACCTTATTCCAGTATCTAGTAGTCTCTCTTTGAGCCCTTGTGAGAATTTGAAGAAGGGAAAAGTCCCAAAATACAATCACTCAAAGTCACTAGTATCTGAAGATGATCATATGTTTTTGTACTCTTACATCAATGGGAACAAGTTCTCATTTGTAATTGGGAAAACCAAATGGCTTGAAGGCATAGTAAGTATATATATGTATAATTTATGTGTAGTATATTTTTAATTTTAAATAAAATAGTTTTGATTATAATCTACTAAAACATGTATAATATGCATTTTCAACATATGGAGAAACTCTTTGTCATATGAGGAAGAGAATATTAGATGAGGCTTCTACATTCGAGGATGTTGTTATTTTAGACCGATTGCTTTATCAGTGGTATTTACCACAATCAGTTGCTTTCTTAATGTATGAGCTTTTTTTGATCATGCTATATTTAAGTATTTTATTGGGTTATATCCTAAAGAGTATGGCAAGGATTGGATGACTAAAACCATGATTTATACTCCATTCAATATCAAAGACATTCATTGGGTCGCTTTACGGGGCTTAGTATGTTGCTGATGATTATAAATTGAAGCAACTGAAGCAAAGTTGTAGTTTATATGATTGTAACAAGTATGTTGCTGATGATTATAAATTGAAGCAATTTTACGGGGCTTAGTCATGTGGCTACCTATTCCTTTGAGAAAGTCTAGCGTAAACAAGGATTTTGGAGCAAATCCTGTATTTACTGTAGAGAGGGCACCAGATATCATGCATGATGAAACTGGGTATGTACCTATATTATAATATATCTTTATTTTTGTTCACTTTTTTATTCAGAATTGACATCGTGTATATGCACTTACCTATTTTTATTCATGTGTTGTGCATTGTGCCGTGCTTGTTGTGGAATTTTTACTGTCAAAGCTATCGAAGCGCTCTGATCTATTGAAGGAAAAATAGAGCTTCTAATTTTAGTATTTGTTTAAAAACATCTGTCAAATATGCTGATATATCTAGGTGTATTTTTGTAAACATCCTCAGTGGTTATGTATTTTGAAACATCCTCGCTGGGTTTCTTGTGTTACATATGATGTAATATAGTATTTGATTGATTTTTAGTTTTCATTTTATATGTTGATATTTGTTAAATATTCAGTCAGGAATATGTTGATATTGTTATCCTTTGTTAGATTATGTTTAATCGTCTTTCAGCTATCTGTCATTTTGAAAATCAGTTATCTATCATGGTTTGTCAACTTATCTATCATGGTTTTGTGATTTGTCAACATATTTTTTCAATCTTCATTAGTGTAAATACATGTGCTGATGAATACATATAAATGCTGACAAATAAGTTTATCAGCAAATGTAATTTGTTAGCATATCTTTTCAATATGGTCCGTGATGCTTTGTACGATGAGTGCTTGAAAGTCGGAATCTCTTTTCGTAAAGAGGCATCCACTGGTATGGTTAATGACAAGGGAGGGGAGTTTCGATCAGCTGATATTCTGTTCTACAACTGGTTCCAGGGAAAGGACACTTGTATGGACATTACGAAAACTTCTATCTTCAGTTCGACTGGTCTTTCAAGTTTCATTTCGGGTAAAGCGGCTAGAGTGGCTGCTGATAACAAGAGGAAGAAGTACGATGATGTTTGCAGGGCCAAAGGTTATCACTTTTTGCCATTTTTCTTTTCCACTATTGGTGACTTAGAGGATAATGCTATGGGACTTCTTAAGCGGGTGTGTGGGGTCGCTAAGGGGTTACCTGGATATAGGTGGGATCTTGTCACACTTTGACTAGGATTGCGTTTAGTATTCTAAAGGGGTCCGAAACTCAGCTTGTTAGCCGGCTCCCATCCAATTTTATGTAATTACTAGTTGACATTCTTCAATAATAATAAAAATAATAATAATAATAATAATAAATTATTGTATCGATCAATTTATCATTTAAATATTTTTCTAGACAAAACAATTAATCCAATCATGTAAGTTTTTATTTAACAAACTACTGTCATATTTTCTTTTATTTAGGTCAAACAAAAAAAAAATTCCTAAGGTTAAACAAATTAATTGGGTTGATTTAGGATAATAAAACCATAATTGCAATGAAAAACAATCATCAATTTTTTTTATAGAGTATAATTTATCATCTAATATACCCTAAACTTTTTTGTAAAATTATCAAATAGTTGATTTGGTAATAACAGAAGAGGAAATTGGCTGGGAGGCCCAATTTCCTTTCCCAATTAACCCATTGTCCATCGGACAATCCAAATTAGTCGATTGTCCTCCCGGGCAATTTTGCGTATTGTACGTCTTCTCTCTTCTCATTCGGTTTTTCGCTTCTCTTTCGCTCATTTTCTCTGGTTCGAACTGACTTGTCTCTCCTCTTACTACTTATCGTCGTTTTATACTTGCAATGGCTGAATCGAGGAATGCATGTCGAGGTTAGTGTTGTAGTTTCGTTGTTAGGGGTTTCTTCGTTTTTCATGAACTTGTTCATGAACCTAGTTTAATCCTTTGTATTGTCTTCTATCATGTGTAGGATCATTCTTTTTTGATTTAGAAGCCTATAAAAGGCAGTTCGATGTGAATATTTTGATTTTGATTTTTTCAATTTTTTGTTTTGTCCGCTTGTCTTTTTGGGTTCTCGATTGTTATTTGCGTGTCATGTGTTCATTTTTATGTTTGGTAGGAAATAAGACATTGGTTATCTGTTGAAGAGAGGTTTGCTTCACGGAGTAATCTTTACTCCTACCCTGAAATATGCGAAATCATCAAGGGAGGGTTGTCAGCTTCTGATATTTAGTAGTTTAAGAATAGCTGTTTAGGGTTAGTCTTTCTTCAAGGGTCAAAATTGCGTTTCAATTTTCAATTAGTACATCAGATGGTAATGCATGAAATTGCAACAAATAAAGAGATGGAAATGTGGTTTAAAGTTGATGGGCTAGTTGCTCGTTTTTCTTTCCTTGAGTTTCATGTCATAACCGGTCTTCTAGTTATTGAATATGATCCTTCTCCTCTCAAAGTTGTTACATTTAAAGAGTTTTTTTTTTTGCCAAGGCCAGGATCTTTTATGCAGATATACTTGAGATTTTTAAAGTCGAACCTAAAAAATCTCCAAAAAAAGTTAGTGATGGCTAAGCTTTTGATTATCGGGAAGGTAGTGTTGTTATCTATACGTTCTGAGGTTGTGAGCTTGGATCATCTAGCGCTTGCATGTGATGCTGAAAATTTTAAAAGATTTCATTGGGGTCGTGAATGTTGTCGTGTCTTGTTTAAATGCCTAAGAAAGGTTTCTTCTATTGAGAAAGGTGTCAAAGTTAGGGGGGTATATGAGCTATTTGGATATCTTCTAGCATTCCAGGTGATTTTTTACTTCCTTTTGGATATTACTAATTAGTTTTATCTGCCAGTTATTGCTAAAAATCTGTTGTTGTGTGTGTATTCAATAGGGTTTTTTTTTCTTTTGATGTTTCCCTTCTATTACTGTAAAACTGGGGTGTACTTTTAAATATGTTCACATCGATCTAACCTCTTTACATTGGGTGTGTAATGTCAAAAGTAGTCATGAACAAGCAGTGTCACTATTCAACCGAGAAGTGGTGAGCTTGTTATTTGTACCTTTCATTGAATGTCAGCATTATTTCGTGTAATGATCATTTGTCAGCATTATTTTCCTTTCATTTGATCATCAGCATTCTTTGTATTTTCGAACAGGCCCCTGTTTATATGGAGAATTTTCAAGGAAGGTTGGAATGGATTTTCTAGAAGTAGTTGCTGAGGGGTGGAGGGGCTACTAGTGTGGATTCTACACGTGTTTCTACTTTCCCTCCCCCTAATCCTGCAAATTTTGAAGTCCCTTTAGTAGTTCCTTTTTCGCGCTTTACTTTAAAATGAAAGGCTTATGATTTGTGTGTTTCTAAGGAGGGAAAAAGAGACAAAAGAGTAAGCCACTCCCGGGTGCCATTATGAGGAGGGGTCTCTCTAAAAGGTTAGAGACTGTTATTACTTATTAGGAAGATGAGGGTGGTTCTAAAAAGGCTGACAAAAAAAAGGAGGGAGCTGACAAAGAGGAAAATGTAGCTGACAAAGGGGAAAAGGGAGCTGACATGGGGGTGGGGGTGCAGACAATTTCAGAGCTGACAAAGAGGAGATGCCTAAATGGGTGAAGAAGTTGTGTTTGGAGTGGGAGAACATGTTTGAAATGCTTACAAGTAGGATTGTAATTTTAGAGGAAGGGATTATTAATCTATATAAAAAGTTAGTGGAGTTGTTGATGATATCCGGTGTGAAGAAGGAGTTAAAAATGATGAAATTAATGTCATGGAGAAAACAAATATTGTTGATGAGGGGGTTGGGGATGTTGAAATTCATGAGGCGGAGTGTCCACTGGATGTTGATAGTGCTTCAGGGGATGATGACAGTGTGAATAGAGATGCTGAAATTCAAGAGGGGGATTATGCACTGGATGTTGACATTCCATCAGGGGATGCTGACAATGTGAATGAAGCTGACAGTGCTAACCCCTTTGATTATCATGCTGGCATCCTTGCTGAAATTGAATTATTAAAGCGTTCTCACCTTATTCCAGTATCTAGTAGTCTCTCTTTGAGCCCTTGTGAGAATTTGAAGAAGGGGAAAGTCCCAAAATACAATCACTCAAAGTCACTAGTATCTGAAGATGATCATATGTTTTTGTACTCTTACATCAATGGGAACAAGTTCTCATTTGTAATTGGGAAAACCAAATGGCTTGAAGGCATAGTAAGTATATATATATGTATAATTTATGTGTAGTATATTTTTAATTTTAAATAAAATAGTTTTGATTATAATCTACTAAAACATGTATAATATGCATTTTCAACATATGGAGAAACTCTTTGTCATATGAGGAAGAGAATATTAGATGAGGCTTCTAAATTCGAGGATGTTGTTATTTTAGACTGATTGCTTTATCAGTGGTATTTACCACAATCAGTTGCTTTCTTAATGTATGAGCTTTTGTTGATCATACTATATTTAAGTATTTTATTGGGTTATATCCTAAAAAGTATGGCAAAGATTGGATGACTAAAACCATGATTTATACTCCATTCAATATCAAAGACATTCATTGGGTCACTTTACGGGGCTTAGTGTATTGCTGATGATTATAAATTGAAGCAATTGAAGCAAAGTTGTAGTTTATATGATTGTAACAAGTATGTTGCTGATGATTATAAATTAAAGCAATTTTACGGGGCTTAGTCATGTGGCTACCTATTCCTTTGAGAAAGTCTAGCGTAAACAAGGATTTTGGAGCAAATCCTGTATTTGCCGTAGAGAGGGCACCAGATATCATGCATGATGAAACTGGGTATGTACCTATATTATAATATATCTTTATTTTTGTTCACTTTTTTATTCAGAATTGACATCGTGTATATGCACTTACCTATTTTTATTCATGTGTTGTGCACTGTGCAGTGCTTGTTGTGGGATTTTTACTGTCAAAGCTATCGAAGCGCTCTGATCTATTGAAGGAAAAATAGAGCATTTAATTTTAGTATTTGTTTAAAAACATCTGTCAAATATGCTGGTATATCTAGGTGTATTTTTGTAAACATCCTCAGTGGTTATGTATTTTGAAACATCCTCGTTGGGTTTCTTGTGTTCCATATGATGTAATATAGTATTTGATTGATTTTTAGTTTTCATTTTATATGTTGATATTGTTATCCTTTGTTAGATTATGTTTAATCATCTTTCAGCTATCTGTCATTTTGAAAATCAGTTATCTATCATGGTTTGTCAACTTATCTATCATGGTTTGTCAACTTATCTATCATGGTTTTGTGATTTGTCAACATATTTTTTCAATCTTCATTAGTGTAAATACATGTGCTGATAAATACATATAAACGCTGACAAACAAGTTTATCAGCAAATGTAATTTGTTAGCATATCTTTTCAATATGGTTTGCCAGCTTCCTTTTTTTTTTATAGCAAATACGCATATAAGCTGACATTGGATTTCCTATACTTTCATATAGAAATATGATGAGACAAGCGAATATGTATAAAAATATTGATATATATGTTAATAAATATATATACTGATAAACGAATTTATTAGAAATATGTGCTGACCATGCTAACAAATTCAATTTATTAGAAAATATGTGTCAATATTATGATGACAAATGATATACAATCGAAATTGTTGTGCGAAATTGAAAGATAACTGAGCGAAATTGTGAAGCGGACATTCGCGAGCGAAATTGGAGCTCGTTGAATTAGAAAACTCATGAAGATCTGAATTGAGAAAAGTGGGCAACAGTTAGATCGAGGTGACCGGTATTAACTACAAAAAATCAATCTTAATATATTTGTATAAAAACTTTTTCAATTGTAATATATTATGAAAACCAATTGTATAATATGAAATATTATTATATATAATTTATATATAAAAAAAATAGTCGCGTATGTAGCATGGACTAAAACCCTAATTTAACTAATAAATCTTGGATGGTGGACATTTAATTAATTATGTGTTATTATATGGACAATTAATTTTTCTCCCATAACAGAATAATAGTTTGAAAAAAATTAATAAATTTAATTGTTGGAGAGTTTGAAAATTTTTTTTGAATCTAATTTTTAAATCTATTTCAATAGTATAGAATATAAAAATTGATATAAAAGTTAATAAATATTGATATGAATTACTATGTAAATAGTAGAACAAGTGTTAGTGCCAAATTTATTTAAATTAAAAAATAAAGAGTATATAGAAAACTGAGGAGGGAGCGGAGAAGGCCGAGGAGAGAGCCAAGAAGGTGGAGGAGGATGCTAAGCAGGCTAACGACAAATGCGACCGATTAATCTGTGAGGGTGAAGATAATTAAGAAGAAGCGTATGGAGCCCGATTGGAGCAGCTTGTGCGACAATTTCTCCCTTCACAACTAGTCTCTAAGGTAGTTACCTCTTGAACTCAGCATTCACATGTAAGTGTTTCGGTCACGAAAGATAGTTACCTTTAATTTGGTGAACATTTGCATTGAACATAGCAGGTTTTGGGTGAAAAAAGATATATGTAACTTATATGAAGGTTTTGGGTATTCAGTTAAGCCTTTGGGTATGCGGATTTTTTGGTGAAAATAGGTAAAATTGTGTAAAATCTTTTAAATTGTATGCAGGTTTTTGTGCAAAAAAAAAAAGCAAAATGTAGAGTGCAAGTTTTTTGAATCTCATATTGTTTTTTTTTTGTGACGTGGGGATTCCGAGGTTGTCGACTAATCCCCTACGGGTCCGAGCCCGAGCCTGCAAAGGACGTGAACCGGGCGGCAAGCCACCAGGCAGGCTCACCCAAACCAATGAAGGCTTGAACACCCACTAATTACACAAAATATAAATAATGGGATTTGAACCCTTAACCTCTTGCAAGGGTTACCTCTTCCTTACCACTAGGGCAACGGTCGTATGTTTTTGAATTTCATATTGTGTTCTCGCAATTTTTTAGTCGTTGTTTGTGAATGTAATGTATGTTGTGCTGTGGCAAGCTGTGTGTTTGTAAGGGTGTGTGAAGTGCAGGTTGTCTAAATGGAAAATGGAAATAGATAGGCTGTGTTGTGAATGTGCATTTGTAAAGGTGGGAATTACATATTCGATTTTATTTTTAAAAAAACAAATTAGACTCAGGCGGCGGATTAATATAATCACGTCGCTACATTACAAATCAACAATGGTCTTACATTCTTGCGATGAACAACACTATTTCAAGCGACGAACTCAGTTGTCTCTTGAATTTGTAAATAAAGAACGACCATATTTGGGGTTCGAAGAGACGAACTCCGGGTATGACAAATACGCATATAGTGCTCAATTTCAACCGAGTAATATATACTCGGTTCTCCCATAGCAACTGAAGAGCCGAATGTAGTGCTCAATTTCCGTAACTCTAGGTTCGTCGCCTAAATATATTCAGTCACTCATACATAAGCGACGGAGGTAAATGGTCACTTGGTCGACATCAATATAGGGTCTTCCCAAGACCGCTTGTATTTCCAAGCGACGAGACCAAAGTTGTCGCTTCAATACAATTTAGGAGACAGACTTAACTACCTCGTCGCCTAGTACCTCTAGGGATAGTGTTCTTGGGACATCACTTCAAGCGACAGGTATCTGTCGCTGGAATATTTCAACGACTTAGGCGATGGGTTAAGTCCGTCGCTGGAATACATAACCAGCACATTGTAATGTAAATATTCGAGGTCATTTCTTTTCAAGTAAAGGGTAACAACTTTAAGCTATATATACCAGTAATATATACTTCCAAAAATAAATAAAAAGAAACAATACTTAATTTAATTAATATATATGTGGGAAAATTTTGCATACCTTTTTCAAGAGCTCCATGGAATAATCAATAATGGTTGTATTGGTATTCCATTTGATTTGCTTGCTTGATCTACAGATTCTTATCACCTTAATACAACTGCATGCATTAACCACAACCGTGTACAACTATAACTATCACATACCATTTTAAGGATCATCAAACTAAATTAAAGTATCACACTTCGGAGATTAGAAAGAAATAGAATGCAGCATATATGAACATTAGCTTACATGAGATGAGATCCAAAGACAATTTGCAAGCTAGTATACGTATGTATGTGAGAAATGTGAGAAAGATATTTTTGTAGGAAAACTTAGGGCAACCAGGAAATGTGGATTTGCTATATTTATACACAAACACATGAGCTAGCTACCTAGCTAGGAGTAAAGATCGTCTGCGACCCAATATGAGACTCTGTGTACACCCTTCATTTAATTGGTCCACCTGTCTACATGGTAAAACTTTCGATTTAACAAAATTGCAGAAGAAAAGATTTTAAAAAAAGAAGCGTTTGCCCTCTTTTCCCTCTCTTTTTGTCCTCATTTGTACTTTTCCCTCCCAATTTACTCCCTCCCTCTAAGAACATTCCCTTTCATACATTCACTTATGACTCGTTTACTCTTTTATTTCAGAGAATAAACCTCGCATATTGATTCTCCTGCCATCCTGAAATTCAATAGTATAATAGTATAACTGCTTATCAGCTTATGAGGCAATCATCTGGGTAACCCATTATAAGTCTCACTTACTTTTCCTTTTTCCATACTCTGTTTTGATGGATTAAATAGGATAGGTAGGCAGTTGCACCTCATGAATCTTATAGATTATGAGTGCCTTGGGTTATAATTTATCCACCTAACCTTTGTCTTGGATTATATTTGTATGAAAATGGAATAAACTTGCACTTATAAAGAAAACAGGAGTTGGGTGATTACTGTCATAATAGGCAAAGTTCTAAAATCATATATTCATGTTCAATCTTAGTATCATTGCTGTGAACTTGTAATTATAAATGCTAACCAATTCATTTCTGTCACTGATTTTATTAGGAATGTTTGTTTTGGACTCATTTTCATTGATTAATTTAATTTGTTTAAAGGCTATAGAGATGGATATACAAGAAACGCAGCCACGTCGTCGTCTTGAATTCGAGCAAGATGGAGATTTGCCACTTTCTTATCGTGAAGATGAAATGGTGCAACAGATCCATTCAAAGTTATCTGAGGAGATTATTCCAAGAGTTGGTATGGAGTTTAAAAGCGAAGATGAAGCTTATGAGTTCTACAATGCTTATGCTTTGGTGGCTGGCTTTTCTGTTCGAAGAAGTACCACTCACAAACACAAAGGGGCGGTGTTGGACAGAATTTTTGTTTGTTCGTGCCAAGGTAAACGAAGACGCGACAAACGAGATGATGTTTATAGACCCCATCGTGCGGAGACAAGATTCGGTTGTTTGGCCATGTTAAGAATAAGTTGTCGGCAAACGGGAAAATATCGTATTGTCAACTTTATTGCTGATCATAATCATGCATTGGCAAGCCCAAGTAAGAGTCATTTATTTAGATCGCATCGAAGAATGTCGACATCTCAAGCATCAGAAGTTGACTTGGCTGAAATTTCTGGAATTGCTCCAAAACAGGCCTTTGAGTTCATGGCAAGACAAGCAGGAGGTTATGAAAATCTTGGATTTTCTCATGTGGATTATAAGAACTATTTGCGTAGTAAGCGCAGCTTGCAAATAAAATCAGGGGATACTGGTGGTGTTCTTGAGTACTTGCAAAGAATGAAAGTACAAGATCCTAATTTCTTTTACGCTATTCAAGTGGATGAAGATGATTTGATAACTAATATCTTTTGGGCTGATGCGAAAATGATGGATGACTATGAGGATTTTGGCGACGTCGTTTGCTTTGATACAACATATCGCAAGCATAAGGATGGTCGACCAATTGCTTTATTCGTCGGGGTGAATCATCATAAGCAAACTACTGTCTTTGGGGCTGCATTATTATATGATGAGAAATCTGAGACATTTGTATGGTTATTTGACACTTTTTCCAGGGCTATGGGAGGCAAATTTCCCAAGACAATGCTAACAGATCAAGATATCGCAATGTCAACAACCCTTCATCTCCAATGGCCAGAGACTCGTCATCGTCTTTGTGTTTGGCACATCTTTCAGAATGCTGCGATTCATCTGAGTGCTGTTTTCTCAAGGTACAATCCTGAGTTTTCTAGAGATTTTAGTAATTGTATTTACAATTATGAGTACGAGGAAGAGTTTTTGGATGCTTGGAGTAAAATGCTAGAAAAGTATCAGCTACAAGATAATAACTGGCTGAAGAGAATGTTCAGTATAAAAGAAAAGTGGGCATTGGTTTATGGGCGAGATACATTTTGTGCAGACATGGTCACTACTCAACGAAGTGAAAGCATGAACAAACTCATCAAGGGCTATATAAGTTATAAGCATGATTTGAGAAATTTTTTTGAAAACTTTCAACGACTACTTGATGATCGACGCTATGGTGAGATGTCTGCAGATTTTAAGGCAAGCCAAAGTAAAGCAGCGTTATGGTTTCCAATAGCAATTCTGAAGCATGCTGCGAGTGTTTATACCCCGGAAGTGTTTGTGCTCTTCCAGGAACAAGTATGTATAGCCTATGATTATCATCTTGAGGTTTGTTGTGATGCAGAAAAACCTTTGAAATATGTGGTCACACCTCCTGGTAAGCATTGCAGTTTCATTGTCTCCTTCTATGATGATAGAGAAGGAACCGTTTGCTGTACTTGTAGGAAATTTGAATTTGCTGGTTTGTTGTGTAGTCACATACTCAAGGTTTTCTCTCATAGAGAAATTCCTAAAATTCCTAGCAAGTACATTTTGAAAAGGTGGACAAAAGATGCTAAAAGAGGAAGAACTAAAGCTACTTGTGAGAATTCAAATGTTGATCAGGAAGATCCTAAAACAGCAACGAGAATGCGCTACAGAGACTTATGTCGTCGATCCACTCGCTTATTTGCAAGAGTTGCAGAAATTGAAGATGGGTACACCCTTGTGAAAGAGACCATTCTTAATTTGATGAGAGAAATTGATGCAAGGAACAATGAAAAACCATTGCAATCCAGCTTGCAAAATCACTTGGGAAGAAATGAGGAAAATCATGATATGGATGTTAGTGCGAATGGCAAGATACAGACAGTTAGAGGTGTGAAACCGAAGCCTAAATCTGGAACTCAATCAAGTAAGAGGCCAATAAGTGCTCTTGAAAAAGCAACAAACAAAAGCAAAAGGCATAAGCAAAACAGAGACTTATGTCATAGTGATTTGGTTGCTCTTGAACAGGTATAATATAAGTTCATGATAATTTGATACTTTCAATTGAAGTTACTGGCTTACTGCATTTTTAGTACTTTTTTTATTATTTGCCTTATTACACTTTAAGTACTCACTTCTTCCATTTATAGGTTGCTCTTGAATAGGTATAATATAAGTTCATGATAATTTGGTACTTTCTATTAAATTTACTGGCTTACTGCTTTTTTTACTTCTTTTTTATTATTATTTGCCTTATTACACTTTAAGCACTCACTTCTTCCATTTACAGGTTGCTCTTGAACATGTATAATATAAGTTCATGATAATTTGGTACTTTCAATTGAAGTTACTGACATACTGCTTTTATAGTACTTTTTTTTTCCTTATTACACTTTAGTTATTCATTTCTTCCATTTACAGGGGAGCCATTCAACTATGGGATCAACTTGTTTCATCCAGCCATGGGATCCATCTATGCACACCTATTCCACATCTTTAGATTACACACAAGGGAACATGTATATTAGCTCACTAGTTGGTCAGCCTAGTCACACAGCATTATTGACTAGCATTGGAGTGCCTCAGGTAAACATGAATGGAGATCATAATTATGCTCCTAGATATGTGTTTTTTTTATAGTACTATCTAGCTCAAAGCATTTACCAGAACTATGATAATGGCAGGTTCAACCTAGGTGAAGCTTTCTCATGCCCGGCCCATTCCAGAATATAGCTTAGAAGGAGCCTTATTTGGGACGATGTATATACCTTGAAGATCAAATTGCCTTTTTCCCACTGTATTTTGCTTTGGATGGGAAACTTTTGTTGATAGTACAGGCATTGAAGATTACTTTGTGTTTTTGCCCTTGAAATTGCCTTTCTCCCACTGTATTTTGCTTTGGATGGGAAACTTTTGTTGATAGTATAGGCATTGATGTTTATTTTGTGTTTTTGCCCATGGAAGGGAAACTTGTAATTGTATAAGGTTTGGATATGTTTTAAACTGACATGGTTGTTGGCAACCTTTCATGTATTCGGGCATTTTCCTTCTACAATCACAACTACTCTTAATCTATATAGATGGTTATATAGGCTTATATGGGATTCGAACCCACATCTTTGTGTCGAAGCACAATACTCTACCGATTGAGCTAATAAGCCAAGCTTTATTAGTGATATCATGACAGCACTCTAATAAATACTCTTAGATGAACTAAAACAATCAATTTGAACTCTGAAAGTTCACCAATAAAACAAGAATAACCAAGCTAAGTTATAACATGACAGTAAATCAAAAGGATAGCATATATCAAGATTTAGCACACTAAACTTGAAACATTGTGGAGAAACAATATCAGTATATCACCAATAGAATAGCAGAGATCAATATTTCAGAAAACAAAATACATGGCAGAGATTGGGGGTTGTAATGATCATAATAAGTATTAGCTAATTAGATGACAAAGATCAGGTGTTTTCTATAAGTGCAAGCAAAATTCAACAAGTTAACTCCCTATCAGCTAACATTGAAAGACATCAGATTGTTTTCTGTAATTGAAAAGTAACCCAACCAATAACATGACAGTAGACTTCAACAAGTCTTAATAAGTATAGGTTAGTAGAAATCGATCTAGAACCTTGTTTGACAAAGGGTTACACTAATCCTAATTCCCAATCCACACTAATAAATTTGATAATCAATAGAGCTGCAAATTCGATAAATTTCAGAGAAATTGGACTCTGACATCGATTTCGATTTGATTTTGAATAATATAAAATAAAATTCTGAAATTTAAATTAAAGAACCCTAATTTGATAACCTAAATCAACAACGCAGACTAATTTCAGCAAATTCAATAAACTAGATTACCGGGAAACTTTGAAATCCAAAGAAGCAAAATAATCTCAGAGAACCAAAACCTCTTCATCCTCCTCGACTTGCCTCCCAGATTTGGCGGTGGTGGTTCGTCTCCCGGCTTCGTAGGCGGTGGCTTTGCCGCAAGGATAACGGCAACAAAAACAAAGAAAAGAGGGAAGAAGAACCATTGTCGAACCAGGATAGCGACAACAAAGATCAAATTGCTCAATTGTCGAATAACAATTGCAGCAACAGGGAAGAAGAACCATTGAGGAGGAAGAAGAACCATCGCCTCTCTTGAAGCTCCGAACAGTATCTACTAGAAAAGAGGGCAAACTTTACCAAAAAAAATAAAGAATAAAAAAGGAAAAAGGAAAGAGGGCAAACTTTACCCAAAAAAAAAAGAAAAGAAAAGAGGGCAAATGCTTCTCTTTTTTTTTTCACGGAGTAAATCTTTTTAAGAATACAGTTTTACTCATGTAGACAGGTGGACCAATTAAATGAAGGGTGTACATAGAGTCTCATATTGGGTCGCAGACGATCTTTACTCCCTAGCTAGTAGGCACCGCATGCCTCATTTTAATTAAAATAAAATAATATATAAAAAAATTAAGAATATTTATTTAATGATTTTATTAATAAAAATTATGTGTATAAGAATAATTTAGTCTAATTAATTTATCTAAATTTTAGTTTTTGGTTATTTGTCTGATGACAGGTGTACGTGTATATATATATAAAGAGATTGAGAAATTCGTATTAGTCCCTAGGTTCTCCCGTGCTCTCGACATTCACAGTTTATTCATGACTTCTATGCTGGTTGGGATGTTCGTTTTTGTCATCGATTGGGGACGGGTCTTTCTTTTTCTGTTGTTTTATTTTGGATCCCTTGTATCATGGTATTGTTAGTCTTTCCGTCGTTTTCAGCTTCTCGACCCGCTAGACATATCTGGTGTGTCGAGTGAAATTATTCCGTTTCAGAGAGAGAGATTGAGGAATGAGAGTGTATGATGATGTAGAAGAACACGCGTCTCCCTTAGTATCCATTTTCTTACCTCCATAAATTTAATTTAAAAGTGTACTACATAACAATAACATGAGTTGGATATATCATATCACATATCATATCATATCATGTTATATGTATGAAATTACAAGTTTCGACCAAAAAAAAAAATAGAGAAATTACAAGTGGTTCATAAATGTTTAATGTACATTCAATATCAAGTGATATGATTCTTTAGCATCCCCAATTTTGGCATAGTAAATGTGGACTAAGATATACTAAAAAAGATAACCATTCCGGAATGCCTCATCGGAAAGGAGTTACGGGTAGTACCCATAGGCAGTGACGGACCCAGAAACTTTTGAAGGGGGTCACCAGGGTGGGTGCGGCGGCGGGTTGCTGGGTGGGTCGAGGGCTCGACTCGGACTTCTCTCTCACAGTCGGCGGCTACTGTAAATGTAAATGGGGGAAAGGGCGGCTACTGACTGTAAATGTAAATGGGGGCTTTTGAATTTAACCTATAAAAATATTTTTTTAAAAATAGCTTTTGAATTTAACCTATAAAAATATTTTTTAAAAAAATAGAGGTAAAAAATTAAAGTTTGGTGAGTCGAACCTGGGTCTCCTGACTCCGAAAGAGCTCACCCACATCCTTTGCCAATTGAGCCAACGTTGTTTAGTGATTCTTTACTCTCTTTACTTAATTATATCCAAAACGAGTTTTTTTTTTTTTTTTAAAGTACATATTTCCGGGTCCGCCACTGCCCATAGGTCCCTGGTTCGAATCCCAGAACGAACGCTCTTTATTTACCAATTCAAGATATACTAAAAAGATTCGGTTTTTTTCCCTAATTTTGTTAACCGGCCAATAAGAAAGTACATACTACCTCCGTTCAGAAATAGATATTAACTTTTTAAATATTTTTTTTAAATAATATGACACTTATTATTAATAATAAGTGTTTATACTATATGATAAAATTACTAAAAAAAATTGATATTTTATATAGTTTTTAACTCCTTAAAAAATGTGTTAAAAAATCAAACGATTAAAGGTGAATATGCATTTATATATGAGGGCGGTTTGGTGTGAGGAAGATATCATTTCAAATGGTTGGAAATCAACCAAGTCCTCCCATTTGACATTTCTAACCCTTTAAAATGGTTGTGAATGCCGACATCAAATGCCAATCCAAATCATTCATGATTTCAACTATTTCTACATTTTATATTTATTTACATGTCTTCTCCTCCTCCACCCCTACCCGGAGAAACAAAACAACAAATCTTGATCGACATGTATGATATTTATTCGAATAGTCCCTTTTGTGGGTTCACCTATGAATATGATTTTAATTCATCATACAATATGAAGTATGAAGGCTAAGGTCCACACAACAATTAAAAGTACGTTTTGAACATCATATATCCTGTAATTTGATATTTATTGATGATCGATGACCGTTTGATGGAAAAGTCGGCAACTTTAATTTTAGAGAATTTTGCACTATATTTATTCTAAATCGATCACAAAACTAAAATATCAAACAACAATTTTAACCGAACAATCATAACCTCAAGTAGTCTTGGTCAATTCAGTAATCTGCACGTCTGCTGCATGAATAGGTGAGCTACTTTAGCAGTAAAGTGGGCATTTTTGGTGAGACGATCAACGTACTACCAACACGATTGTGTTATTACCTTGGGACTTTGTCAAACCCTCTATAAAGTCAGTAGAAATGCTACTCAAGGCTTGGGAAGGGATGTGCAATGGTTGCAATAAACTTGGATATGCAACATGCTATGACCCGTTCAACTAGCATGTGTCACATTCTCGTACCCAAGTAGTCACTATCTTAGAGAGGGATAAAACCTTAATATTTAATTTGGTGGAGGCGAAACCTCATATCAGAGAAGGTTAGGTAAAACTTCTACAATGTTATCATTAAACTCTTTATATAAGGAGATTACAATGCTTAGAGAATAAGAAAAATAAAGGATCCAATATAAACCTAACAATGGTATATATATATATATGTATATATATATAAACCTAACAATTTTAACCGAACAATCGTAACCTCAATTAGTCTTGGTCCGAGAAAAGAGAATTCGGTAATCTACACATCTGCTCCATGAATAGGTGAGCTACTTTCGCATTAAGGGTATGAAGTGGGCATTTTTGGTGAGACGATCAACGTACGTACTACCAACACGATTGTGTTCTTTCCTTGGAACTTCGCCAAACCCTCCATGAAGTCCATAGAAATGCTACTCCAGGCTTGGGAAGGGATGTGCAATGGTTGCATTAACTTGGATATGCAACATCCTCCAGTGGCGGCCGCAGGATCCTCCGAAAGGTGGGGTGGAATTTTTAGTGTGTACTAAGATTTTGGCCTTGAATAAACTCATTTACCTAAAATATGACAATAATATGAAGGCTAAGGTCCACAGGCCGTTCCGTTAGAGAATTTTGCACTATGTTTATTCTAAATCTATCACAAAACTAAAATATCGAACAACAATTTTAACCGAACGATGTAATCTTTACATCTGCTCCACATGCCGTTCCGTTATATTTTCAGGCCCTGTACAACTTATATATTGAGACCTTTTTTTAAACTAATCAAGTCGGGTCTTTCCATTCGACACGACCACTTTGAATCTTGTAGGAGGCATTCTATCTTTCTAAATCCTAGCTTATAGTGATTCCTAAGATAGAAAAATACAAAAAAAAAAATTAATTTTGATTATCTAAGAAACTAAAAACTAAAAAAATATAGTTAGAATTTTAGATTATCTATCGAAATCTTTGAGATTGAAGGAACTATTGCAATGGTTGAATAAGTTGAATTGAGTCTCCTACATTAGTTTTTTTTTTTCTTTTCTGGGGCGAAATAGCATAAGTATGGCTATTGAGTGCTAAATATTTGTGAGGAAAAAAAAAGTGGCTGCTGTAAAAACAAATTGTTAAAAAAAGGGTTGATGGGCTACTGTAATTTTTTTCCATATTTGTGACGGAAAAAAAAAGAACAATATGGAACAAAAAATGACGGAAAAAAAGAACAATATGGTTGTTGTAAAAAAAAAAGGGACTAATGGGCTGCTATCACGGGGATTCAAACTCAGCCAAATTTGGACCTCACACATGCCTTAAACCAACTGAGCTACTACAACAATGTCATGCACCTTGCAATTTACTTTTATATATAGATATATTATAAACCTATACAAGACCCCCAAAATTTTGAGGCCCTGTGCGATTGCACGTTTCGCACATGCCATGGGTAGGCCCTGCTAGTGCTCCATGAATAGGTGAGCTACTTTCGCACTAAGGGTACGAAGTGGGCATTTTTGGTGAGACGGTCAACATACTACCAACACGATTGTGTTCTTTCCTTGAGACTTCGCCAAACCCTGTATGAAGTCCATAGAAACGATACTCCAGGCTTCGGATGGGATGTGAAATGGTTACAATAAACTTGGATATGCAACATGCTCTAACCTGTTTAACTACCATGTGTCACATTCTCGTACCCAACTAATCACCATCTTAGAAATTAGAGAGAGATAAAACCCTAATACTTAAGTTGGTGGAGGAAACCTCATATCAGAGAAGGTTAGGTGTAAAACTCACATCTACGTTATTATTAAACTCTTTATATAGGAAGATTACAATGCTTAGAGAATAAAAAAAATAAAGGATACAATATACACCTAACAATGATATATATATATATATATATATATATATATATATATATATATATATATATATATATATATATATATATATATATTTCTATCATAATATAATAATATCAATGATTCTATCCAAAATCATAAATTAAATCTATCCTAATACATCTCCAACACGTCCCCGGCAGTCGAAGCGGAAGTAGAGCAACAAACACCAAAGACTGAAACATAATCAACTTGGTGGCGGTGATGTCTTTAGGGGCCTTAAAATCAACTTTAGAGGTTGTTTTTTTATGTGAATACACAACTACAGATAAAGTGGGGTTTTTATGCCAATATGCATTTTGAATTATTAAATGTTCACTTTGTAATCTTATTTACACACTTTAAAATTTTATTTCTACACTTTAACTAAATGTGTATTGCATATGGTATGGGTGCATGCACTTCATCATTTTATTCTTGCACTTTATAATCTTAATTGTGCACTTCATAATCTTATTCATGCACCTTTTCATTTTATTTTTGCACTTAATCATTTTATTTATGCACTTTATAATCTTAATTGTGCAGTTCATAATCTTATTCATGCACTTCGTGATTTTATTCCCATAAATTTGAACATATTAGTTTTTATTTTACATTGAACTAGTTTATATTATTCATGCACTTCATGATTTTATTCTTAGACTTCATTTTATTCTTACACTTTATAATCTTAATTGTGCATTTCATAACTTTATTCATGCACTTCATCTTATTATTCTTGCATTTTATCATCTTATTTATGCACTTTATAATCTTAATTGTGCATTTCATAACCTTATTCATGCACTTCATCTTATTATTCATACACTTCATCATTTTATTCTTGCACTTTATCATCTTATTTATGCACTTTATAATCTTAATTGTGCACTTCATTATCTTATCAATGCATTTCATATTCACTAGTACAAAAGGGGGGACTAGAGCACGCTTTTTTTATGCATGTGAGCACACTTCTCGTACTGTTCTTATAGTGAGTGCGCTCCCAAACAAGCACACTTACTATTTAATCGTGATCCCATATTTTAAGCACGTTTTTGTGTTGAAGCGCTCTTAAAATTGTCATACGACCAATTATAAGAACGCTTCAATTGAAGTGTGCTAAAAAACAAGTTTTAGCACACTTTTTTTCAAACCGTGCTTAATAATAAGAACGTTTTAAATGAAAAGTGTGCTCTTTCATATTTCTGTAAGCATGCTTTAAATAAAAAGTGTGCTCTTTCATATTTCTCTCAAGACCTCTTGCACCCTCGAACCAAGAGTCGAACCCAAGACCTCTTGCACCCTCAAACTGAATTCGTCCACTTTACACTCCTGCCACCCGAGCTACGGAATTTTGTTGTAACTTTGTGCATTTTACTTAATCTAATTACTTAAAAAATTCTAAATATAAAAAAAAAATTTCGAGAACGTTTTATAAAAATAAATGAGAACGCTTTAAAAGAAAAATGTGTTCCCTCTAGTTAAATTTGGTTTTGGGAAGACACTTTTCTTATAAAACCGTGTTCATTTTAATTTTTTTAAGCACACTTTATATGAAAACCGAGCTAATTATTCCCTTAGAAACAAACGAGAACGGTTCTATAGAAAAGCGTGTTGATCTTTGTTAAAGTTGGTTTTGGGAACACACTTGTAAAATGAAACCGTGTTCGTTTTAATTTATTTTTAAGCACGCTTCACATGAAAGCCGAGCTAAATAGTTTTCAGAAATAAATGAGAATGGTTTTATATAAAAGCGTGTTCATTTTAGTTAAATTTGATTTTGAGAACACACTTTGAAAATTAAACTGTGTTCGTTGTAATTTTTTTAAGCACGCTTTACACGAAAATCGAGTTAAATATTTTTTTACAAATAAATGAGAACGGTTTTATAGCAAAGCGTGTTTGTTTTAGTCAAATCTGGTTTTGGGAACACACTTTGAAAATTAAATCGTGTTCGTTTTAAGTTTTTTTAAGCACGCTTTACACGAAAACCGGTCTAAATATTTTTTTAGAAATAAACGAGAACGGTTTTATGGAAAAACATGTTGCTTTTAGTTAAATTTGGGGTTGGGAGCACACTTTTAATATAAAACCGTGCTTAAAATAAAAAAATAAGCACACTTGTCAAAAACTGTACTCAACTTACCGTGCTCCACCTCCTGTATTTGTACTAGTGATATTATTATTCATACACTTCATCATTTTATTCTTACACTTTATCACCTTATTTATGCACTTTATCAAACTAAAATTGCACATTGTATTAGATAGGAATTTTACCCTGCCTAGGTTCCAAGGACGGACCACAGGTTCTCGAAAGCACCTATGATTTCGCACCTTGCAATGAAATAGGCTAAAGAATGATAAATTATATGAAAGCTTCCTCTAATCCAGCCCTTGAAATCTTGCCACTAAAGTGGAAAAATCATAATAAAATCCCTCCTTGACAGATCCATAGCTAGCTCAAACTCTCATCAAAACCATAAGGCTACGCAAATAATCACCAACGTCCAGAAACAAAGCTTGGAGTTGAAAAAAATTTGTTGGATAGCAGCTTTAGCAAGTGACAAAATCAAACAAGCAAAGGCAAAACTCGATCGTCGCCTATAACTTGCACACATCTTTAGTTCTTCACCATAATCTACCCATTCAAACGAATTCCTAGAACTTGCGGAATGGATTATATCCAGAGTAAATTACAGGTAAAGGAACAAATCGCAGCCTTGATATGACAAAAGGTTTATCACAATTGGTAACTGCTTTCGATTATCTTCCAATCAAGTTATGCCACTCTTGTTATTTCTTGACCTTCTTTTAAGCTTCTTTTGGGCCAGGTATGGGAACTTGTTTCAATATTGTTTAATATAAACATAAATGAGAACTAGATAAGATAAATAAAAATGTTAAACAAGCATAAAGAATGATTTAAGAAAGTGATAGGATAGGCGGACAGTCGCGAGCAATCGTCACATGTGAATGAGCACATTAATGAATTTAGTATCACTTATTGAAAATGAAGTAACGAACTCAACCTTTTGTGCAGGAGATGATCAATCAGCAGAAATAACTAGAGGATCTAGTTATTAGAAGAAAGAATTAGAACTAGAGAATATAGTTGGTTCTCTAGTTGGGAAAGAATAATGTTGTAGGAGACAATTAATCATCCTAGGTAGATAGATAAATTGGATTGGGGTACAAGTCAATTTATCTATAGCAAGTTTTATCTATATATGGTTTTATATATAGGTGGTTTATTATATATGGTTTTATCTATAATAGGTTCTAGATAAGATATGTTTATCTATTTCTAGGTTTATCTAGATAGAATCGGTTTATCTATATCTAGGTTTATCTATAGGGTTATCTATAGAAGGTTCTCTATTATAAATAGAGGGAGTAGGGTTGAATTATGATGTGCCCGCGTATCCATGAAAGCATCACAATAAAAATAAACCCTAGTTGTAGAGAGGTTTTTCTCTGCAGGGTGTTCTGCACAGTTTTTGCCAGAACACGGAAATCCTTTGTGTCCTATTTTTCAATATCTTTCTCTTTCACAATATTCACTCGTGGAAATTCACAACAATTGGCACCAGAGCCAGGTTAGACGATGACATTTAGTGTTGAATTCGAGGCCTTCCTAATTCGATGGCACTAGATATTTCAGTCTTTGGCAATGGCGAGTGAAGAGTCTCCTGACATGGAAGGGGATGTTAAAGAAGACGAAAGAGATGAAACTTGTTTCATTGAAAGATGATGACTGGGAGAAGATGCAAGGGAAGGCATCGTTGGGTATTCGATTTTGTCAGGCGGATAAAGTGATATACCACATGATTGAGATAGAATCTTTGAAGGAGATTCGGGTTCAATTGAAGAAGAGGTATATGTCAAAGTCTTTGTCCAACAAGTTGTATCTACTGCAAAGGTTGTTAAGATGGAAGATGGTCGAGGGTACCGAACTGGTGATGCATGCCACCAAGAGGAAGTTCAAGGAGCGCCACTTGGACTTGATCAACATCACTTGATTAGATTCAAGTGAGGAGCCCTAGGGAGCGGAGCACGGGAGGACCTGGAGCAGACAAGGTCCTAAAAATTTCTCTGTTCGTTGTTATAGATAGATTATTTGTCTAGGTGGAGATTGTTATAGGAGACAATTAATCATCCTAGGTAGATAGATAAATTAGATTGGGGTCCAAGTCAATTTATCTATAGAAAGTTTTATCTATATATGGTTTTATATATATGTGGTTTATTATAGATAGTTTTATCTATAATAGGTTCTAGATAAGATAGGTTTATCTATTTCTAGGTTTATCTAGATAGAATAGGTTTATCTATATCTAGGTTTATCTATATGGTTATCTATAGGAGGTTCTAAATAGGAGTAGGTTTGAATTATGATGTGCCCACGTATCCATCAAAGCATCACAATAATAAGAAATCCTAGCTGCAGAGAGGTTTTTCTCTGCAGAGTGTTCTGTGCGGTTCTTTCCAAAACACGGAAATCATTCGTGTCCTATTGTTCAATCTCTTTCTCTTTCACGATATTCACTCGTGGAAATTCTCAAAAAATAACTATGTGCATCTTCACATAACTTGAATTGTTATCTAATATCTATAATTAGAGCACCTACGAAAGAGCTAGAGGATCTAGTTTGAAGAGTTCTATCATTGTACAAGCAATACAATGTAAATATTAAACATCACAAACTCACTGAAGAAACAACATGTGCTATGAGTTCATTACGGACAAATTAAACTGAGATCATAAAAGGAACAGCGTGTTGTTTCCACAAACAATACAACCAATGAGATCATAAAAGGAGCAGCATACTTCGCTTAGTCAATGTAAATATTAGACATTGAAGTGGAAAATTCACGCACTTCATGATTTTCCACTAGTTCTTTTGTAGGTGCAACATGCTGTTTCCACAAACAACATTAGACTTATTAAACTGATATCATAAAAGGAGCAGCATGTTGTTTCCACAAACAATACAACCAATGTAAATATTAAACATATTAAACTGAGATCATAAAAGAAGCAGAGGATTAAATTAGATTGAGATCATAAAAGTAGGAATGACTTTAGGCACAATATATTCAAATTAAAAGACATCAATACAGACAATGACCCATCTAAATTGTTGTCTTTAGAGTCGTACTTCGCTTAGTCATTTCCACAAACAGCTTGTGGCCATACTTATGCCTCAAATTTTCGGAAAATTTAAGACCACACCTATCGTGCTCAATCTCCAAATCCATAAGCAACTTACTAAGCTGAAGACTCATCATGTCCGAATTCCCAAACTTGCCATCAAGTGGACTCAAAACCATAAAAGAATTTGAGAACTCACCATCCAAGAAGGGCTCGAATTCCTCGCTTGCTTCGTCATTTTTTTGCCGGAGACTGGGGTCATGATCTATTTATGTTCTTCGTTGTCATTCGTTGGGTCTTCTTCTTGCTCGAACGTATGTATACCTGTAGCAGGTCTCTTCGATCAGACCTTCGAATTGCAACCGTAGATGCTTCCCGATAGTCACTCAAGAAAGCTCCCATAGATTGCTCAACCATGAGTCCACAACTGATCTTGCTCATCGAACCCTCTCACTCTCGAACTTTCAGCCGCAACCATGGAGCTTCCCCTCTGCTCTTATCTTTTCTTTCACTGGTGGTGAGCAACGGCGGGAGATCTGAGGTGGTGGGTGTGTGTTAGGGTTCCGGAAGGAGGTCGGAGAGAGATCAGGGCATCTGTGGGCGGTGAGACAGGCTGAGCCAAGAAGAAGTCGACCTGGGAAGAAGGGGAAGTAGAGAGAGAAAGAGGAAGCGTTTGCTAGCTTAGGACATCCGCATCCACTTCCAAACTTCTTCCATATGTGTTCAACCAAATCTGCCTTCGATTGATAGTGTGTAATCCTATTCAGAAGTTGCATTCGGTTTTCGATGTATTCATCCATGGAGGATGGTCATCGGTTGGAGTATGTACTGTCATTACCCTCCACTTGGTCAAACTATGACAAATCAAAGGTAAGAATGTATTTCTCTCGCTCGTCCGCCACTATCATATTATGCAAAATTACACAAGCTCTCATTATCCTCCCCACCAAAGTAATGTCCAATGCAAGTGTTGGATTTTTTATAATGGCAAATCGATCTTGTAGGACGTCGATAGCTCGCTCGACATCCTTTTAAGTATGTAACAAACAAACTATTCTTCTCTCCTTGTTGAAGCTTGATAGATGGTATGAACTATGAAGGTTGCCCAATTTGGGTAAATCTCGTCAACTAGGTAGTAGCTCATAATATATTGATTTCCATTGACTTCAAAGAACACTAGTGGAGATATACCTTGCAATACATCATCAAATATAGGAGAATGATAAAAAACATTGATAGCATTACACGTACCTGGGGTACCAAAGAACGCGTGTCAGATCCGTAGATCATACGATACAACCGCCTCTAACACGATGGTTGGTTTGTTGTTTTTTCCTTCGAACTGATCTTTCCATGCAGTTGGACAATTCTTCCATTCCCAATGCATACAATCAATGCTACCGATCATACCTGGGAACCCCTGTTGTACACTTACATAAAGAAGGTGTTGTATGTCTATTATGTTTGGCCTCCGGAGGTATGTATCACCAAAAGAAGCTATTACACCATCCACATAGTTGGACAAGCATAGCCTTGCTATACTTTCTCCTAGTCGAAGATATTCATCGACTGCATCAGCACCCACACTATATGCCAACATGCGTATAGCTGCGGTACACTTTTTGTAACACCCCCTTTTATAATCCAAAAGGGATATTGCAGCACCAATAATTATTCAGACTTGAATGTCTTCATAATTACCTTAGGCTTATAGGGACATGCAACCATGCTCCCATAAACAAGGTGATAAATAATATATTATAGCAGAAGATTTGAAGTATGGTTTTTTTTTTTATCATTAAACATGGTGAAAAGCTTTTACATATATTTTTCGTAAGATAAAGTGAAATTTCATACACAAAGTATAGAAAATTGAAATACTTTATTATATAACAAAACATTTAAAATCTTTAGTTGTACAATGTCAACTCTTCAAGGCCTCCTTACCTGCAAAAATTTGACTGATGTACATCGTATGCAGACGAGGCACACCAGCCAACCATTTCACAACATGGTCGGTTAGTTCGGTGAAGAACTAGCAAATGACAGAACGGAATACATGATAACAACTAAAAACCCAATGTCCGTAATATGGTATGAGTTTACGAAGATATATAATTTACAAAGTAGTAAATTATATAGAATATTTACACTGCACAACTTTAGGTTACACATTGATTCCATAATATTCTGTCTGACATACATGACTTGGATAATTCATAAGGATAAAATATTTACTTAACACATATCATTCTTCGAATAATATCAACAATGATTACTTAATTCCCACTACAAGGCATTGATGCTTATTTTATGAAACATGTATTTATCACTCGCTTATATCTTTATTGAACCACATTGTACATGACGTAACAGTAGCAACGTCATATCGGCACATGCCTATTTACCGCTCATCTGGGTAAAATGTATCATTTTGATAATATTCAAAATGAACTTTTCATGAAAAGCTTATAGAGCAAGACGTAACGAGTCTTGACCCGTTATGATCACGCATATTCACACACACACACGTTTAACACTCCTTTTGTTACTAGATTAGTAACACACACGTGTCACGTTAAAAGAATTCATTAGATGAACCCGTGTAATTTCCCACTATATAAATTTATCTCGTTAGCTGTCAAGCTATACATTAATTTATACATATATTCAACTTACATAATAAATAAGGATATGGTCTAAAAATCAACCAAAGTCCACAGCTGGAAAGTATATAACTAGCTTGAATAGAGAAGGAACGAATAGAGATTGCAAGAATATGATATATTAAAACTCACTAGCTTGAACAGAGAAGGAATGAACAGAAATTGTAAGAATAAATAGACTTTGCAATTTATTTTCAAGGGATGGATATATTTGATAATTAATTACTGACATATTAAAATAAACACATTGAGTCTTATAAGAAGAGCAAATGGGACAAAGTCACTTGCCTTGGTTATAGACCCGAATTAAGTTTGCGGATATTAAAGATTAGGATTAACCAAGAGATTTGATTCCTTTTGAAGACATAGGATCTCGATTGACGTCACCAACTATATAACCAGGCGCATCCAGCCACGTCGTACATAGTAGACAAATAATAACTTAATAATTAGCTTATGTCCAATAATTTTATCTTTAAACTTCGGCAAAGTCTCCCTTTTAAAAATAATCTTTAATTGATCTGATAAAACATATACCCTTCACTTTCTGGTAATCATTTGTCCAACGCCATTTTTAAAATGCCCATGCAGTATTAGGACTTGCAAACTTAATTTAGGATTTCCTTTCCTAAATTTAATTGGGAATTATAACGACTTAGAAATGTCATATAATCCAAAATAATTGGGCATGTTGACTCCACCTTGATGATAATATGTGATATATTTTTGTAGGTATGATGAAAGACAAATAAGGTAGTATTTTATGCAAATACCAATTATATTAAGTGGTTGTTTTATTTGATTTATTATTCTCTGAATATATTTATTTGGCGCACAAAATTATATATGCTATATGTTTAATTGAGCGGATGTTCTAGAAGATTTGTTTTTGAATTTATGCTTATTTATTTGCTTTCTTTTTTTATAAATCGAATATTTAAATGTGGCTGAGATTTTGTTTTGAATTCATGGATGGAAAGATTTGTTCAAAGTAGTTAAATTGATTTTAGATTTGTTTGAAAAGTGGTTACGTAGATATTTGTTTGTAATCTTGATATATTTCTTAATTGCTTAACAAAATATATTTGAGTTTGCTTTGAAACTAACGTATGCAGGAAGTGCCCACATGTGATATTCTTATGGAGTATCCTAATTTAAATATATCTAGTTGTTATCTATATTACTAACTTGTGCAGATTTTTTTTTCGGCAATTAAGATTGGCTCCACGTGTACCTATTCTCATGGAGATAATAATTTGAATTTAAATAAATTCAAAGGAAGCTCTTATGCACCGATTTAATTGGGAGTAAATCAAATATGAAGATTAGTGGGCTGATTTTAAGTAAGGAGTTCAAATTCAACGGCAAAAGAAATTCAAATTGGCTTCCAACATTTGAATTTGAAAGGTTGATTTTTATGCAACCAAAAATCAGATTTGGTGGGATTTAAATGGCTTCAAAATTCATCCCTACAACATATAAAAGGGAAGGAGCAAGTGGTGAAGAACACAAGACAAACACATCATTCAAGCGAGCACTTCAAAACCAAAGCGATCATCTTGAAGCTTATTTATTTTCTTTCTCTCCCTTGTTGTAATTGCTTTTATTTCTAGTTGTGAGAGAAGAAAAAAATATGAGCGTTATAGGATAAATCATTCTCGTTATACTAAGAGTATCCCTATGCTCAAACGTATACACACGTTTGTGTGGTTAGGACTATTATTTCACAAGAGCTTGGGTTGACTAGATAGTAGCGAGTGAGGCTACGACAAGAGTAGTTCTTCTAAATTGTATCTAGAACTCTAAGGGATCTGAGTTGACTAGATAGGAGCGGGTGAGGCATCGAGAGTTTAAAAGAAGGAAAGATCTTCTCGGTTGTATCTAGGATCCATAAGAAGTGAAATAATAGTTGTTTGAATCCTACGGGTTGGATAACCTTAGGCGGAGACGTAAGCTGGTTTAGAGCCGAACTTCGTTAACAATTCACATGTCCTTTATTTTTTATTTCCGCACTTATAATTGACATTGTATGTTCGTAGCTTAACAGGCATGCAGAAACAAACAGCTTTCTGAAACGATTTCAAGACCTTAGAAGTCCAGTTCAAGACCTTGAGATCAAGTTTAAAGGCCTTGAAGTTGCCATTGCAGAAAGACTTTGCGAAAATCTTCCAAACTCTATTCAACCCCCCTTCTAGAATATTTGTCTTATTATTATTTACATTAAGTATTCGATTCTTCATGGCATTATAACATTTTATGAATGTCATATAATCCAAAATAATTGGGCATTATCTCGACTTAAAAGAAATACCTATTTTATCCAATGTTATATCGTCTTAAGAAATACCTAAATTTCTTAATAATAACGAGCATCATAATGACTAATAAAACAAACGAGTATTATAACAATATAAAATATCCATAATTTTAAAATAAACGAGAGATATCTTACAATATTGGTACCGTATCGGATAGATTGATTAAGAATCGGAATCGGTACTGAAAGGATTTGTGAGCCGGTTTCGTAGTTGCAACTTGTACCGTATATAAGTACGTACGGAGTGTATATATATGAATGATGTATAGTGGAAACCCAATTTCCCCCGTTTATAGTGAATTCCATCCAATAGGAATGAGGGCATGTGTCTTGATCTTTCAAGCTAATCTAGTGTGACGTGGAGCATAGTTCCATTTTGGCCTATTTTACATTATAATTGCGAAAATTGTCCCGTCTTAAATAAATTTACATATTTTGTCCTCCTTATATATATATATATATATATATATATATATATATATATATATATATATAGAGAGAGAGAGAGAGAGAGAGAGAATGGATAACTTGTGTACACCTCTTAGGGTGTACTTTGTGCACAAATATAAACCTTTGATTTCAATTGGATAGAGGGTTGAGATGGTGACACATGTTAAATAGGTTTAAAAAAATTAAATTGAAAATTAATTTAAATCACATTGTGAAGCGCGTGGGGAAGGTGAGAGATAAAAACCCTATTCCTCAACTATAGTCTTCTTCATCGTGCGCACTCATGGAGAACGACCGGCGATTCGTGGAGCGATCGAAGGCTGACTAGCCGTGGGCAAGTGGTGGCGGCAGCGAAGGCTGGCGAAAGCAAGGTCGATGACGATGGCGGAATGGAATCCGGATGAAGAAATCAAGGTCGACGATGACGACGATTCGTGGGCGATCGGTGGCTGAGCACATCGGTGGTGTGCGGTTTCCGATCGGCGGTAGTGTTCACCATCCCGCGTCACCGATGTCAGCCCTGAGCACCACCGTTCTCTCCTTCCTCTTGCTGTCCGGTGTTGCTCCATCACCACATCGCAGCGTCCCTCTCGCTCCCTTTGCTTCCTTGCACCGGCGACTCCTGTTCCGACACCACCCCTTCTTGTCCCTTCTTAACACCATCAGAGGATCTCGCCACTGCTTCTGCTCTAGATTAACTGCTCTCTCTCTCCTTCACTTGGTCCGACGGTGACCTGCGCCTCAGGTTCGATTTCGATTGTGAATGTGAATCTGGAATTGATTTGTGAATCTGTAATTGATTTGTTGTGAATGTGAATCTGAATATATAACTGATTTGCGGTGGTGGTGCTTAAATTCATCTGTTGTGAATGTGAATATGTAATTAATTTCTGAATGGTTTTGATTGATTAATGAAATTAATCAACCGGTCGAATGTCGTATTGTCGTACTGCTTTGATCGGTGTGAATTTGTGGCTTATAACTAAAAACACACAATGTTTCTTAATAATGTTCTTAATTTCTTTTACTTATAAACAGTTTGATTCTTTTACCTACTTAATTTCTTATAAGCACAATTTGATCTCTTTGAAGTTCGATTGAATATGAATCTTATTTGGAATTCATGTTGAGCAAAGAGTTTCTAATGACTATTCAGTGGAATATCAGTATTATTCGGTGAATCTATAAAGATTATTCACAATAATTGTCAACTTTTTAGGGAAATCCGAGATAATGAATTGTATTCGTTACACGTGAAACATTATTCAGTGGAATAAAAGTATTATTTGGTGAATCTCTAATGATTATTCGTTTATAGAAGACTTTTTTTTAATCGCAACTCGGACGTTTAGGTGCAATGTGAAGCATTATTCAGTGAAATATGAAGCATTATTCATATACAACTAAACAAACTTATACGAGTGAATAATCACTCGTATATGACCGAATAATCATTTATATACCACCGAATACTCACCTATTATATTGAATAATGTTGTTTTTGTTTTTTGAAAAATATAAATATTTTAACGAATAATCTTTCAAAACTGAGTGAATAAAAATTAACCGGAGTGGGTACACACGTCCATTACAATACAATTATAACTATAGAATTAAACAGACATATACGAATAATACGAGTGAATAATCACTCATATACGACCGAATAATCATTCATATGCCGCCGAATACTCAAATATTATACCGAATAATGTTGTTTCTATTTCCTGAAAAATATAACTATTTTACTGAATAATATTTCAAAAGTGACTGAATATTCCGAATTGGTGGATCCCCACTACTTTTTTTTAAAAAAAATCTGTAGAAAAAGGCATTGGATATTGCTCTTTAAAAAAAATATGTGGAAGAAGGATGATTGGATGGAATCATATAACGGGTCCCACTATCCTTTTAGAAAAAAAAATTAAATTAGTAGAAAATATTTGCAATCTCTACGTATCACCAATTCTACCCACTAAAATTGTTGTGGCACGCGCCCAGGAAGGAGGGTGGATGATTTTGTGCAGTGGGTCCCATCATTTTCCTTAAAAAAAAAGAAAAAAATCCTTTTTAATCTAGGTCATTCATTCACTTTAAATCAAAGGCCCATATTTGTGTACAAGGTATACCCTAAGGGGTGTGCGCAAGGGAACCACTCTCTATATATATATAGGGAGTGGTTCCCTTGTGCACACCCCTTAAAGTGTATCTAGTGCACAACTATGAGCCATTGATAGAGAAGAAATGGAAGGCCAAGATTAAAATAGATTTTTTTTTTTTTACAATTCAAATTGTGGGACCCACATGCTAAAAACCACTACTCTCCTTTCCCATTTCATTTGGTGCGTGTATCACCATTCACCCCACACCCATTCTCTCTCTCTTTTATGAACGATTCTTTTTTTTAAAAAAAAAAATCGTTTCTTTTTGAATTGTTGTAAGTTTCGTTTGTTTTTTAAATTTATTAATTTAACCGAATAATGTTTGACATCCTACCGAATAATATTATGTTATCTTTTTTCCTAACCAGTTAATATAAAAATTTACTAATTCAACTGAATAATTTGTTACATCCTACTGAATAATGGTTTTTTTTTTGTTACATACTACCAAATAATGTTTTATATTTCACCGAAAATGTTTCACATTTACATCATAGGTTGCGATTAAAAAAAATGTCTTCTATAAACGAATAATCATTAAAAATTCACCGAATAATCCTTGTATTCTAACAAATAATCATTAGAAATTCACCGAATAATGTTTCATGGGTAACGAATAAAATTCACCATCTCATATTTCCTTACAAAAAATGACAATTGTCGTGAATAATCTTCAGATATTCACCGAATAATACTTTTATTCCACATAATAATATATTAGAGACTCTTTTTTAGACCTTATACGTATCAAACTCAAAAAAAATACCCTTATATTTCTGAATAATCTACCAAAAAGTAATGAATAATTTTTAAAACAGAAAAGAATAATGAGCAAATTAGTTGAATAATATTTCAATGTTGGAAATCACCACTCCTTCAAAATCACAAACATTGGGGCAAATCACACAAATTGCTAATCAAATTCAACACAAATTGGGGCAGTGCAACTATTACCCCCATTACTATACAGTCTTGCATCCACAGAACCTGATCGCACACTCACCTTCATATTTGATTACCCCGATTAGGCCTGATCGCAGTCGCCTGGATCGATTAGTCCTGCTCGTAGCCGCCTGGAGTTGGAATGGAGCAGAGCGAGGGCCGTGGAACATGGGGCGGCGAAGAGTTTTGTTGACAACAAGAGTAGCCTGCGCGAGGGAGAACGGGGCTTCGGCTGTGAGGAGAGGACGCCGGAGATCTGGTGCCGAGGACGACATGGTGGTCGCCGGCGATCTGTGGGCCAGAGGGTCTGTGCGCCAGATGTATTGGGCAAGCGGCCGCCGGCAGCTATGCTCATAGAAGCCTCCGCCTTCGTCGACAGAAATCAAGCCTTCGCCGCCACACAGAAGCCTCCGCCTTGAGAAGAAGGGAGGGGAGTCGCCATGGGAGAAGAGAAAGAAGGAGAAAGCATACCTGTATGGCCCTGTAGCCTCGCAATCGCCGTTGGTGACGGATGATGTTGAGATGCTCATCCGTCTACCCAATCTCCCTCTCCATCTCCTCTCGATCTTACCCATCAGCGTGCTCTCGCTTCTCTCCATGTTCACAACCCTAATTAGCAAAAATCAGCGTGCATAACCCCCTTTTAATCTCACGCGCCAGGAAGAGAGAGTTTGGACGGTTTCCACCCTTATGTGCGGGACCCACCTGGTTTTAATTAAAAAAACCCTTTTAATCTCAAACATCCATCACCATCCGATCAATGGCCTACAATTGTGCACAAGGTACATCCTAAACCATGTGCACAATATACCTATTCTCTCTATATATATATAGAGAGAGAGAGAGAGAGAGAGAGAGTATGGATCATATGTACTCAAGGCTTATTGTGTATCATGTAACACATCTAAGCCGTTGATTAAGGTAGAATGGAGGGCTGAGATTATTCAAAAAAAATTAATTAATTGTGATTTTGTTTTTTGACAAATTAAAAGACTCTCATCAATTGAGCGCGTGAGGCAATACTCAAAACCCTAACCCTGCCATTAACATAAATTGGCAGTAGAGAGCCCAGGAGATCTGGAGGCGAGAGGGAGATCCGGGGCTGAGGCGAACGTGAAGTGGAGGCGAGAGGGTGATTCGCAGGTGGAAAGACGGAGGGACGATGGCGGAGTGGAAGGCGACGTGCATCCCAAAACAGCCTCCTCGGGTGGCTCGTGAGTCCATCAGAGAAAGAGAATGAGAGGCGATCGGGACTCCAACGACGGCGGCGGCGGCGAGTCTCTTTCCTGCATTCGAAGGCGGATCCATGAGGTGCGGCGAAGGCGGATGGAAAAGGCGGACCACGAAGGCGGAGCCGTGAGGTGCGGATCGGGGCAAATCGATGGCGATTTCGGCGGCGATTTTCAACGGTGATGGTGTGCTGGTCGGACGCCCCCTTCTCTTCTACTCCTCCCTTCTCGATTCACAATGAAAGGGGTGGTTCGTTCGCGGATCTGGGCAACCAAGCCATCGCCGTTCATTGAACCAATTGAAATAAATTTTTCAACAAGTCAAAAACCTAGTTTTGTGAATTCAATGCTGCTACTCGATTCATTACAAGGTGAGTTTGTGGTCTGCCTTTGATTCTTTGATTACAAGCTGAGTTTGTGGTCTGCCTTTGATTATTTGATTACAAGCTGAGTTTGTGGTCTGCCTTTGATTATTTGATTACAAGCTGAGTTTGTGGTCTGCCTTTGATTCTTTGATTACAAGGGGAGTTCGTGATCCCCAAGCCTTTGCTTTGGTTGTAAATGACTAAATGCTGATGTCGGTAGAAAGTTTGTTCCAGTTTATAAATTAATTAGGGTCTCTCTAAGTTCAGGGCTCCCTCTCTTGATTCTTCGATTTGACATTGGATTTATAACAACTTCTTTTGATTCTTCGATCAGACATTGGAATTGAAATATCTCCCTAAACTCATCATCCAAATAAATTCTTTCATATTTATTAATCAATTCTCGCTCGTCCCAAATGCATCGATACCATCAAATAATCATGTTATACCATCGAATAATACAACGATACTATCGAATAATTATTAGTTATTTGTTAAAATGAGTAACGAAAACCTCGAATAATCAAGCTATACCATCGAATAATCAAGTGATACGATCGAATAATCAAGCGATACCATCGAATAACCAATTAGAAAAATCCATCGATACCATCGCATAATTCGTCTATACCATTGCATAATCTGTTGATACGATCGAATAATCCAGTGATACCATCGATTCATGGTGCTAGCCGATTAGAAAAATCCATCGCATAATCTGTCGATACGATCGAATAATCCAACGATACTGTCGAATAATTTACAGGAAAATAAAAATGGGCTTGTACACGCGCCCCAATGCAGCAGGTGAGAAAGAAAACTAGTGGGACCCACTGATTTTTAATTAAAGAAAAAAAGTTGAATTGCCTATTAATCTCAGCCACTCATTTCAATCAATCAACGCCCAGGATGTGAAACATCTTTTTTACCAATAAACTCATTCTTATATTTATTTTTTTGAAAAAAATAATCAAAGGAAATATATATGATATTAGGGTCAATATGTAGAAAAAAATAAAATATGATTTTACAATTTAATAATAAATTGATTTTCTCCCTTTTTTATTTATATGCAATACATTTATTATTTTTATTTTCTGTAATTATTAAAACACCTCTTGTGAACGGGAAATGCCTAAATTGTATGCAATTGCATACATGCATGCAATGTCAATTCCCTAGAATCACTACCCCAATTTTGTTTTTTTTTTCCAGAAAAAGGACCCCACTTCTGTACGTATATGTTGGATGGAATTCATTTTTTAAGTTTTTAGGAGAGTTTGGTATGGGGCAACTCTGTCATGGGTTTCTTAGCCCAAATTTCTCTCTTCTCTATATTATATTAGTTTTCACTTCTAAAAAACTCTTTTAAAACGCCAATGCATGTGGTCTTAGGAAGCGGAAGAAAACGAAGGTCTGTTTTTTCATGTTGGGCCAGTTCGCCCCACTCGAGAAGTAGGCTCATTTTCACTTTAAGAGATTTTCATTTTAAGTCTCATTTTCATTTGAACATTTTTCAGTTATGGAGCTAGGTTTTGCATAACTAGACACTTTTTTTTTACTTTGCAAAAATGTCATGGGTTTTGGGAGAATTACAAAAGTGGACTGTGGATGGAACACATAAGGAGGGAATGAGATTTGGTGAAATTTGGGTTTGGCGCCAAAACAAAAACAAGATGAGGGGATGGTGATGTCCAATTGCATGGTATAAAAGGGAAGGAGAGGAGAAACCTTTCATTTTCTCCCTTCTCTCACATCTTCTACAGTAGAAAAAATTAGAGAAAAAGATGGAGAACGTTCCACCATGGAAGCTTAAGACAAGCTCTCGACTTGCAGTTCCAGTTGCAGAGCACTTGTCGCCTTCATTCGGTGCCCTTGTCAGTGATCAGAATTCCCGTGTCACCTTGATTTCCTAGAAACCTTTGTTCTCATATGCAATGGGTAAGTGTATTTGATGAAGTACTCATAGTTTATGGTGAAAAGTAGATAACCATTAACCTTTGTTCTCATCTCCCTGTATAATCTAAGACAAAACAGATGGAGAAGATGGCAACTATGGAAGACAAGCTTAAACACCATGTCACTTTAAACTGGAACCCAGATTCCCCGTGTCACATAAACTTAAACATGTTACCTAAATTTAAACACCATGCCATCCAAAATGAAACTGAAACCCATATTCCCCTTCTTTTTTTACGCCCGTTTTCCTCTCTTTTTTTCCCCCAAGCTCTCGGTTTGCAGTTCCAATTGCAGAGCACTTGTCGCCTTCACTCGGTTGCCCTGTCTTCGATCAAAATCCTCGTGTCACCTTGATTTCCCATAAACCTTTGTTCTCAGATGCAATGGGTAAGTTTATTTGACAAATTACTCCTCATCTATGGTGAAAAGTAGATATCCATGAACCTTTGTTCTCATCCACCTGCATAATCTAAGGGAAAAAAGATGAAGAAGATGACCATCATGTAAGACAAACTTAAACACCATGTCACTTTAAACTGGAACCCAGATTTCCCGTGTCACCCAAATTTAAACAACATATGACCTAAACTTAAATATCATGTCACTCAAAATGAAATTGTATTATTTATGCTTGCTTTTTAGGCAGGAATGCTAACCCATCTCCACCCCCTCATTTTTACTTTTGATTTTACTAGCATTTAATAAAACATTTAATGTATTTGCCTTTTCCCTATTCTTTCTCCCTTTTTCCTTTTCTTTTTCCTTTTTTTTGGCCCCACTTACCTTCTACAATAGGTGAGATGGGATGAGATAACCTACACTTTTGTGCAAATATTATGAATTTTGCAAATTTTCAAGGGTTAGGGCTAAAAGTGCAAAGGTTTTTTTAGGCTATCTATGATCATTCTCTCTTTAATGAATTGATTCGGCAATACCATACCCTATAGATAGCATTAGTTACAACTTACAAGTGGGTTTTGCCACAGGTTCAAGGTAAATACTTACATAGGTCGCATTATGGTCAAAATAAGATGAAGAGGTTCAGAATGCATACTCATTTAGGCCATTAGCCTTATTAATGCCAAAGTTATACAAGCAACAAGTAGAGACATCAAAACAACAAACAATCCTTACAACATTTCAGTGTTTTAAAAACTGGTAATGAACCACTTTGGATTTACCTTATTCCTTTTAGTCCACTTTGAAAGTCAATATGAAAACCTGACTATGTGATGAGGGATTGAGAACCGGGAATCAAGTTTTTTGCCATGAAAAGTTACTATGTGATGCAGATCGAGAACTCGGAGTCGGGTTTTTTGCCATGAAAGATTGTTTAGATTGAAGAAGAGAAGACTGGAAGAACAGTAGCTTTCTTCTCTTCTTTACTTCCCTAGCAAGAACCAACAGAAAAGATTATACAAATCCAAGTTGTGATAAAACATTACAAATCATTCTATAATCTATGTAACCGATGGCCCAAAACAATATACACATGACAAGAGAACCTGATGAATTTTGAAATTTTGTTCCTTTATAATTTTGTTCCTGTGTAATGCTATGATAAGAGGGGATCCATCAAGGGCTTTGGGGCAGGCTTCTCGAGTTGCATCGTGAAAGTCACCACAGCACCAACAAAAGCGCATGCCGCCGGAACTAGCCCAACAGCGCATCTTGTAATCGAAAAGCTTACAGTTGAAGACACTCCAACATTTCGATAATCAACTACAACACCATGGTGCAACGAAAAAAATCACAATTAGTACCAGATGCAGGCGCATTTTTATGGACACAGGCGAATTTTTATGCGCATATTGATAAGCATGATAAGCAAGTTATCAAGAAGTAAAGACTTGATATCAGTTTACTGTGCATATATACTCCATCAAAAAAGAATGAGAATAAAAGAGGATGAATAGAAGTTTCTTTGCATATAGGTTATCATCCAGAAATCCAGTCAAGGTGCTCTCAGAATATATAGATGTACAAAGTACAAACAGCATGTTAATAGTTCCTATGATTAATGGGCTCAGCAGAAAGAATGTGGATAACCTATCATTTCGATAATGGTAGCTTTGTCAAAAATGTGTTGTGCAGTCTGAGTATAATTAATAGTAGGACCTCCCCAAACACCAATCCTCCTTCCACGAAACAATAAGCAGCAACGAACAAATATTAAGGGAATGAATCTACAGTCTATTTTTGAAAGTACATGTGTTTTGAGGATCATTCCAAACACAATGATATGGGAATGGTTCCAAAATAGACCACCAGCTTGAAAATCCTAACAATCCTCTTTGTAAAATTTGTGTTAGAAAGTTCAAATAGTTTCTTCAAAATTGATCCCTACCTCAATACGTTAGTTTGTGTAATCAAATTCTTCTGCTTTGACAGGTTCTGTTCAAGGTAGAATTTTCATATCGCATAGTCGGTAGATAAGATGGAACAATAGAGAATTCATGTCATACGAGACATAAAGGGTGGAACTGATTGATGAACAGGAGAGTAAAGCTATAGGATCGGTTTGGGGGGGGGGGGGGGGGAAGTGAAATTCTAAAACAGAATATTGACTTACTTTGGTAAGATTCCAGAAAGTACAATGCAAGCCCACATAACATTTTATCCAAGAAGCTCAATGATCCATAAACAAATGCACATCCATTTAGATCTTGGCCAACCAGAAAACTTTGCATGCTCACCCCTGTGACCTATAACAACATTGTAGGGTCAACAAAACCTAGAGGAAAAACACAAAACATATCTAAAAGAATCAACTATTCTGTTTCTGTAAAACATATAACAGATATATACAACCTCTATATTAAATGATTTTATATGAGGGATTCGAGGGATCTTAATCCAATTCCAAGTATTCACATATCTTATAAAAAAATGTCCCTTGTGTTGTCTGATATCTCTCTTAATTGACATTTCCACCCAGAAAAGTACATGCTAAAGGAAATAATCCAAACTACTTTATAGCCTGGAAGTGTAAAGTTTAAACATACCATCATTAAAGCATTTGCAATGCCAATAATAATAGAGATGATGTACATGAAAGGACTCAAGCTTGGCTGTAGAAAGAGAATCCCAACTCCACAAAATACCCATAGAGCACCTCCAGCAGCATAAACTATTTTAATGCGATGGGACGTCCAAGTCATCTCCTACAAGTAAAAATAACAAAACGGGGAAAATTGGTTTATAGGGGGGGAAAAGCTAGGGATATTAAATGGTTTCTAACAGCGTTAAAAAAATAACTAATAAATTAATAACATTTACATTTCATACCTGTAAGAGGACTGACACAATGAAGCTGCAGATAAAGATGATTGCGGGAACCTACCCAAATTAGAAAAATTAATCAGCTCTCACAAGCCAGCAAAACAAGAGCACACAAACGGTATCTAATACATATTCAAAGAGTTCATTTTTTTACCAGAGCTTTAGATGATTGAGCCATCTGTAGGTCATTGACGACATAAAATGCAAGAAATGCCTGCAAGAATCAAGTAGGAAAGCTATCAAGTCATCATTACATAACTCTCTTTGTCAAAAGCTATCAAGTCATCTGTAGGTCATTTACATAAGCTATCTTTGTCAAAGGAACCCACATAAATTCACATTTGTCAAAAGCTATCTATATAATCTAATGACCCTAGACCCGTTTCACGCTATCATTTAACATAAACATAAAATGTAAAAGACAACACTCACCTGTGAAATATTTGTGACCATTCTAGTCAGCACATAAACAAAAGCAACCTGGTGATAAATAAGTTTACGGAACCAATAAGTCCACATGATTCTGGTGTAGCCTTTTCCTTCAACGTCTTGTTTCAAGCTAGAAAAACGAAAAGAAGAAGCACAAGTTAGCTCAATCAAGCTGCTAAGAAAATCATTGAATGAGTCACAATGCCGAAGATAAGTTTTGGGAGGAGGATCTGGGGGATAGAGATTTGTCATTTTCGTAAGATTTGATTATCAGGGAACATCGAACAAAATGGACATTACAAAATTGGCATGGGTGAATAACAATGAAAGGAAGATGCTTCATAGAAAGTGACCAAAATTTTGAAGCATAAGACACAGGAACCAAATTCAAAGAAGAGATGAGAATAAGATATGGCAAGAAGGCAATTTACTGGAAAAAAATCTTATGGTAAAGTAGTAATACATTCACCCTTCCCTATTTTAAGTAAAGTGACGACTCTCACTCAATCCATGATTATTGCCTCCACTTGTTTTTGGTGGAAAGTTGACATATTTGCTTATTAATGACATCCTGTAAGACACATTTTCTTTAATGCTTCATGTGAATAATATTAACCTCCCTTGAGTTGTAAATCGTATAATAAGAATGTATCAACCTTTGCATCAAGCATAATTACTTGAACCAGAGACTAACATAAAGGTAAAGCATGGCCCATAGAAAATCACAACAAACGAAACATGAAACTCTAATCCTTGATTTTGATGGAAACTCGAGACATATAAACTAGAGACTAGTTTGATTGAGATTGTTGGATATAGGTTGTGATTGTGAATCGTTTTGGGTCAGGTTTGTTGTTTGTTGGATATAGGTTGTTGTTGAGTTTAGTTTCAAAATCTCCTCCATGGCCACCTACCTAACCTTCATAAGATCTTGAAACACGGTGATTGGGTTTATGATTAATTTTTTCTGTTTCTAGTTCGACTAAGATTATGATTAAATTTGAAGGACCAACGGTCTTCGCTCTTCCTCCTTCCTAGTTCCTACAGATCTGTGACTTCCATTTTTTTTTCTTTGTTAACTTTTTGATAAATATTATTTTTGTTTTCAGATGAGGTGGCAATGTTTTTTTGGCATGTGGTCTTCGAGTGTACAGCTCAGTGTTAGAAGGTTCAAAATTCGATTCGCAATGAGGTATGAGAATGGAAACCTCGTATGCTACCTCAATTGAATTTGGTACGATGAGGACGACATGGTATTTTTCTCAATTTTTCAATATTAGCACAAATATATTTAAATATAAATTTCAAAAAAATTGACATCAGTAAAGTTACAGGGATCGTTTCTTAAAATTGTTTGAAGCTTGACATTTTATTATTCAAAGATCGAATTCTTCTCTTCTTCGCTTGTTCTCCATCTCCTTTGGTTTCTGTTCTTCACTGAGCTCCACACTGATTGGGTTCGCCCCCATCATCGAACTAGTTCGAGTTTCTGATTGTTTTCGGTACGATGTTTCTGGGACAGAAAAATATACCAAGTACCACAAATCCAACTTCCATGGTACATATGGCAAAATTGGTTGGAAATTTCATCGAAAATCAGGACTGTATTATTTTTTGTTGGTATGAGCATAGTTTTGTAGGTATTATTTTTTATTCAATGCAAATAGTTTGTATTATTTAGTCATTTTTCCTATATATATAATATAGGTTTTGGTTCGGGTGAGAGCAAGTTGTCCCGATGTGAACAAAAGAAACATTCTTAATGGTTGAAATAAAACACACAGTCACGCGCTCCCCTTTATCCCTAACCTTTGTCTGTCTCATTCTTCTAATTACTTGTTCTCCTAGCACATCATCCATTATCCAAAGCTTCTAATCACAATAACCTCATCGGAGAGATCGCCACATCGTTCATGAACTATATGTTATACAAGTCCTAAACCACAATGTGAGTAAAAGCTTAAACCACTTCTTGTTAATAACTTCAACCACTTCATCTTAAAATCTATAACCACATGTGAGTAAAAGATTGGACCATTTCTTTTTGTTTAATATATTTACCATCATATTTTGAAATAAAAAAATTAATTATAAAAATGTGCGATTTCTAGTGAAATATATATTAAGTTTTGCTAATAGTTTGGTCAAGGCATCTAGGAAGGGGTTAGTAATGGTTGTGGTGGGTGAGTTTGGAAGATTGGTAGGGAGGGAAGGAGAAACTAGGGTATTAACCATGTCGGATCAACGTGGCTTTAATATCAAACGATAGGATCAGAGGATCTATGAAGTTGATGTGCACGAATCCGACAAAAGCTCAGTCCTTAGGATGAAATGAAAATATCTAGATTAGATAAGGATGATAAGAGAGATATCTAGAGACTAATAGTCGCATAGAATAAAGATGACGCTTAGGAGATGTATTTAGATACTTGAGAGGATATCAAGTGACTTGAATGTGAGTTCTCAAATTTCTTGCTATAGTACATATGTAAGGGCTGCCTTAGTTCGACACCACAACCTTTGTGGGATATCTGAGTGAGACCAATTTCCGGTTGTAATACTTTTCTGAAAATAATCACCAAGCTCCATGAGGGTAAAACCTGTTAATCTGTTATTGGACCCCTCGTCAAAACATAAAAAATACTTCAGCAGTATCTGGGTCTTGATACTATCATTAATTCTTATTTCCTGACTTTTTATTCATTGAAGATTTTATCAGTTCATCAATTAATTCATATTCTAGTTGTTTTCTCAAGTACAAATAGATGATGTGTTGTACATCAGATTTTTGTTCCACTGACATATCAATTTATCAAGCCATATGAAGTATGAAAGAGGATATAGAAGGATTTATAGAAAGCATGATGAGAACCAAAAATGCATGAATCACAATCAAATTCTTCAAAGGACCCATCACAGTTGTGCAATGCAGAAATTATTATAGTGAGCTTGCCAACAGATGTAAAACAAATTATTCGTTGCACAAAGATAAGCCATGTGTTCACTGCAATGACATTAATAACAGAGGAATTAATAAATCATACAGTACCTGGGCTCCTTTGTACCAAGCTGGAAGATGCAAACAAAGCAGCATCCAATGAGAATTGATGTATATGCAATCCAACGATACTGATCAATAAGAATAAAAAAGACTTAGAACACCAAAAAATATATAATTAAACAACAAAGGGAGAAGATACTGCCTGATAAAATTACCTGGTTTTCAATATCAACAAGATTCCTTGGAGTACTCAAATGAAAAACGATAAAAGCAACTGCATATAGACCTAGGTTGGCAACCTTTGAAATATGTCAATAAAATAGAAAGATATCTTTCTCAATGAAATTCAAAAGAAATCAATATTACAATCATAAACAAACCTTTGAGAATTGCTCTGGTTACTTACCATAGTAAAGGCATTGCGACAGCTAGCTAAAACTACTCTGCTCGTTGAATTTAATGTTATGCAGTTCACCATAGACCTTCAGGATAGGGAAAAAAAAAAGGAATCTATCAACAAGAAATAGACTGCTGAATTCATGCTCAATAAGCACACATCATGAACAGAACATAATTGTTAATTACAAAGAATGCAAGAATTACATATTAAAAAATATTTGATCCCAAATGATATAATATGCCCAAACAGAAACTATACTCAAATGTGTAAGTACGAATAAATCTACAGGTGTTTCTATCAGACTTTACATGTGTGAAACTTGAGCAGCAGCCCAACCAACATTGAAGATGGCAGCAAACAAGCTGTATCCAATAGTTTCAGAAACCGAAGAATCCGAGCCTAGGATTTGGCATAGGACACAGCCACCGAAAACAGAAGAAAATGAAACAGCAACTAACAGGGAGCCAGCACCATGCCATATTTTGAAATGTCCAAGCCTGTCAATCTGTCACGTACATTGGAAGAGCGATTTGAGCATAAATATTAAAAAGGATCTGAAAAATTAAATGTTCAAACTCGTTTCAACAAAAGTTGAAAAATAACAATGTTGTGCTTCATAAATAGTGACCAAGCAATCACTAGTATTTGGATTTATTAGCCACAAAACTTGCCTATAGTTTTTTTCTCCTTATAAAATATGAAAATATAAGTGAAGGAAAAATAACAACAGAGATACGAACCTGTTAACCGATAAAGAAACAAACTAAAGTTCCTCAATTATTTGCAAGTCAAAATGGGTATAACTTCCCCCCCAAAAAAGACCACACAATAGCCAAGAAAGACACGTATTATAAATATTCTATTTTTCCAACTCAGAACATAATCCTTTAACAGGAATTCTTCTATTTTTCCAAAGAGTGTTCATGGATTTGGCTTGTTTGCTCAACGAAGGGGTTAGATAAATCTTCTTCTTTTTTTCTACTTGTCACCTTGGCCATTCCAAAGATTTTGTAAGAGCAAAGTTTGTACGTTGATGCACATCCCTGCAACCCAACCCTACGATCTACAAAACCCAATCCATTATACACAGCCATGAAGTGAGCTCAAAGCAAACTATTCTTCACCTTCACTTAAACCCAATCCATTTTGCACCTCAATCCATGAATAACCAAAGGATCTTAATAAATGATGTTAATAATGACTATGGAATTACATTATGCAAGACATGCAACATTGATGTATATGTATATTGGACAATTTTTGCTCAAAAAAAAAAAGAGACTTTAAAGTTAACAGTTTTACAAAAACAACTATCCAAGCAGAACCACACAAGCACAGCCTAAATCTGCGCCACTCGCCTAACAGGTAGAACAAAACAAACACATAGAATGCATGTACAGAGTTGACAAAGGCCTTTTGGAAAATTTAAAGTTTTGACTCCTGTTTATTATAGGGGAAAAGTGAGACTGAAACTCAGACCTGTAGTCCACAAGCCATAACCCTAGAAAGAGCTCGGATTAGACCTCAAGCAGTGAAGCACCAAGGAAAGGAAAGAGAAGGGCAGAACCAGCAACTAAAGCCAACAATATGCTGAACAAGCAGCAAACAGTTGAAGGAATGAAAGCAAAACATGGAGGTCATTAACGTTTCACAGTGGTAGGGTGGCCAATGGCAGTAGTGGGTGGATCATTGGCAGTCAACAGTAGTAACTCAAGCAGTGAAGCACCAAGGAAAGGAAAGAGAGAGGGCAGAACCAGCAATAACTAAATCCATCAATATGCTGAACAATACAGCAAACAGATGAAGGAATGAAAGCAAAATTTGTGAGGTCATTAACGTTTCACAGTGGTAGTGGGGGCCAATGGCAGTAGTGGGTGGATCATTGGCAGTCAACGGCAGATCACTGCAAAGTGGAGAAGGGAAAAAAAGAAGAAGATGGGGAGAGACAATGAGGAAGAAGCAGATGAGATTGGGAACTATAACTTGCTGCTGATGGGTTGAACAGTGCTGGCTGGTGAACTGGGCAGTGGGTGGGGCGTCTCCCCTGCACTTCTAACATGTCCCTGTGGGTGGGCCGTTTCTTTATGAATCCGAAACAGGAAGCACACTCAAAGTGACATTTCCAGGTACATCATAGTTGAGGAATAGGTCTCATGAACTTCCACTAGTTTAAGGTGACAATGTGACAGGTGTATGTAGGGAGAGAATTAAAAAGATTTGTAAACCACGGTGATGATGGCAACTCTATGGTTCCATTTTTTGAAGTAGATGCTTATTTGCCCATAAATTGGTGAAGTATCACATGTAATGTTAATAATGCAATAGATATATAAGCTTCAAAGTTACCAGTTCACCACAAAATATGGTCATAAACCCATCTGCTACTTGACCTGAAAGCATGACGATAGCTGCATTCCTGTAAAAATTAAAAAGGAACAACTCATATTTAAAATACAGACAGTACCTTAAAAGCATTTCCTAAATATATAAACATTAGTTGAAAAGATGAGATCACTTTTTCTCAAAAAGAAAAAAGAAAGAAAGAATGCTCCATAGTGAACAAGAAGGTGTCTAACATTGTAGGGACAGTCTTGATCCCACAAATGCTCTTTAACAAACTCAACCAAACCAATGCTTCTGCCATAATGCTCAGTTGTCAGAACATGCAATTACAGATCTCATTACTTCAGAAGCACAAAACAAGCCTATCAAACAGTGCTATGAAGAACTCGCTCAAATGGGATTCCAAATTTTCAATAAAAATAAATAAAAGGATTCCATGAGACAAACAAGCCATGTTATAAAGTAGAACAAATAAAGCACTGTTAGATTGGTATAACCGAAGAAAATGAAACAAGGTAAGTGGCAGATAAATCTTAAATCTTCTTGTGTTTTTTTCTCGTCGCTTGAATTTTTCCTCTTTTGATAGTCATCCCCTCTACTGTCTTCCAAATAAAGTAAACTGAGTAACCATCCCATTCTTAAAAAAAAAAACATAAAGAGGAATAATTTCATCCAACCAGAACCTTTTGGGAAAAGTAAATAAACAAATAGGGGCAAAAGAAGGTGGAGTTAAACTGCCACAGGAAGACATATATGAAAGGTATTCTTCTGCTTTATAACATTGCATAAGTTTATGACAGCAGTGTTCAATGAGAATTCTATACAGAACAATATTTTTTAATCAACATGAAGGATAACAATCTATTACTATTACAAAAGCATATGCAGGGGGTATCCTAGGTGGAGCATCAAAAACCTCTGTTCCACATGTCGTCACATGAAGGCTGCCACATCATCCACTCCCTTTCCATCTCCATGTGATGGTCTAAAAAACCTCCACTTCATTTGTTTTCACCAAATCGTCATTATAACCATCACGGCTCCACTAACCACCCCACTATTCAAGTATAAAATTAGTTGATCGCTACTAATTTTTATGTTGTATGATCTTATTCTTATGGTGTTCCAATTGTAAATTTTTTTAAATTGTACTTCTACTTAATCTTCTTTTGCCAAACTATTTCATATCTCTTATGTCATTACTTATGTTCTATCATTATAATTATATCACGAGATGGCATCAAATACTAAAATTTTGCATTTTTACTTTTAATTTTCTAAATAATATACTACCTCCGATCCAAAATATAAGTCGTTTGACTTTTTAACACGTATTTTAAGGAGCTAAAAACTATATGATATATTAACTTTTTTATTATTATTTTTTTACAATTTAATACTTATCACCAACAAATATTAAGTTGTTAAAAAATAATTAAAAAAAAGTTGATATTTTATATAGTTTTTAGCTTCTTAAAATACGTGTTGAAAAGTCAAACGACTTATATTTTGGATCGGAGGGAGTATTATTATTATTATTATTATTATTATTATTATGAATGATAAATTTTGATTTTGTGATAAATAAATTTGTTCTCTTGTTTGTTCATGGATTCTTTGAGCATGCTTATGAAAGGATTGATTCCTCTTATTTGAAAGTGATATCGATGTAACTCTTTTGTAAGGGGTGAAATACACTTCTAAGGTAGTGTCTGATGCAACTCAAGTATATCCAAGCACCATCAACCGTCTATATTTTGCTTATATTTTGACAAACATAGAGATAGGAAAGAAACCAAAATACCCAGGTGAAAGTCCAATATCTGCCAAGAAGACTAAGAGGTAGGTAAACCAGCAAGCAGAAGTGATATCATTGAGCATGTGTCCAACTCCATAATAGAAGATGGGCCATCTCCCAAGGGGCTTTGAGAAGAAGTTCTCATCTTCAATGTCGGTTATCATTCCAGGTTCTGGCACTAACTTGTCCAATCCTGAGATGAACTAGTTCAAGCCTGAAATAATGGTGAAAATCTCATCAATCTGAAAGAATACCTATTACCAAAAGAAATTCAGTAAAAACATATCCAACTAAAATATTTCATTTTTTATAGTAGCAATCAGCAGTGGAATGTTGAGCTCAATAAACAAAGAGAAGTTAAAGCAAGAAAATTTTGATCCAAAACTTTTGCCAAAAATAGTATGAACTTAACCTCTATACTGCAGAAATTTACTTATCATACAAGAACAAATCAATCCCAAACAACATAAATCTCAACAGCAATTAGCCCCATGATAGTGATTAGTGAAAGGTGCAACTGCCGCACAACCACAAATCTAACAAAACATATCAGTTGGACACAACATATCAGAACACAAAATCAAACACAGTGAGTGTAGCATGTATGTAGAGCATCAACGATAACCAAAAAGGCCAGTGCAGGCATTTCAGCTGAATCAATCAATCATAAAATGCCACCTCGAGAATGAGATAAAGAACCGAAAATTGGAAGAACAAGAGGTCTGGGGCCACAATCGACATCATACAACAAAAACCTAACATCTAATTCCCGCGATTTTCAATCGAAAAAGGGCATTTGAAAAGAGGTGGACAGCCGAAAAAAGAAAAACGTCACAAAATTGAGAGAGAGAACAGAGGATGGTACCTGGTCGTCGGTCAGTCGCCGTCGACGCCGCTCGAAAGAGAGGGAAACAGTGAAGGGAGGGGAGTCGATTCGAAGAAGCTGATCCTCAAAGGGAAAGGGGAGAGGGGCAGGATTTATTACAGATGAGAACAGATGATAGGGTTGGCGGTAGGAAATAGGAATTTCCGATTTCCAAGGCACTGTAGTCAAATGGGTGACGTAAGAGGTATCCCCAACCGTTGGTCGTTGTTGGTGTGTTAATCAACATCCGTAATAAACATCCATGTCACAAATCTCGCAAATCCCGATCACATCCTGATTCCGTCTTAAAAATAGTGAATCCCGATTCAGGACGGAATACAAGACGACCTCTGTCTCGTTCCACGTCCACCCCTATTTTAAATCGGGTGTTTTAAATAGTGAAATAAAAATTGACCCTAAAATTTAAACGTGAAACTCAATAATATAAGTTAAGTCAAAGTTGACTTTAAGAGTTAACGTTAGGTGGATGTTATACAAGCACCACATATTGATATTATAATTTATTTTAATATTATTCCTACCAAAATTTTATTTTAATATTATTATTTTTAAAAAAATCTTTAAAATGTTTATGTTATTGACCTCATGGTATTTGGCTCAACACAAAATATCTTGGGATTCAATTAATCAAAAATCCGATTTATCCAGAACCCAAATCCGACTCAAATATCCCGATTAGGATGTATAAGAACCATCAATCTATCCACTTATCTATAATATAATAGCCAATAGAATCTTTGCATCATGATGCTTTTATATACTCCCTCCGGTCGACCTTTTAATCTCTTGAAAAACTCTCTCTTGGTCCTTTCATTGTGCTTCCTTATTGGGTTCAGGGTGGCCTTGTTCAAGCCAGTAGCTATCACCGATGATGGTGTGCTACCAGGCTTGATTGTCTCTACATCACAAATGTAAATTCATCCAAGTATCCTAACCAAATCTTCCCCAACAAACCCCCCTCGAACATTTGAAAAATCTCCCAAAAAAGTTTACCACCACTCTACCAAACCAATCAATCCCTGCAAAAAGCTGGAGACTGATGCTTTTCCGGTTAGAAGGGTTGAGATCTTCAAACATTACATTATATATCAGGAAGGTTTAATTGCATGTTGGAAAAAACAAGTGAAAGTGGGTTTCTTGCTCACTTTTGATTTGCCCCGTAACCCTTCACAAAACAAATTTATCTCAAACCCTTCTATTACCAAGATTAAATATATTAATGCTAACCTTTTCGATAATGATGTCCCTAATTGCAATTATTGTAGCCATTATGAGCATGCAGCCGATTGGATTGGCTCACTGGAGGCGGTGGAGAGGCGCGATGTTGCCTGTTTCCATATGAGTCTCTTGGCTTCCGGAATCCAATCCAATGAAGAAAGGGAAAGGCTACGATTTAACCATCTGCACAGGAACACAAACATGAGAAGGTTGCATTTAGCCTCACGAAATGAAGCTCCCAAAGCGTTGTGCACTTCTCTAAGTGAAAAAGGTATGTTTACTTCTAAAATCTGGGTTAGGCCTAAATTTCTAGATCCCCTTCACCATGTTGTTAATCAGATCCTTGTATGCATAGATGATTATGTTCTTCTGGGTTTGCTTATAATTTTAGATTGTATTAGCACCTCCAACCCACGCTTCTTTCTGATTTTTAATAGCAAATTTCTTCCTTGTTCTTTGATTATTTATATGAATCAACAAGCTTCCTTTATTGATGCACTCTTTAATACAATCAGGCATGGATTCACAGTGGAATCTATGCCTCAACCCACTCATATCATGGAACCTAGCCTGACTTTGGCCCTTGAAAGCCAGATTTTTGCCTCCCAAGTTGCTGAACCCCAATCTAACTCTGCTACGCCCCTTAATTCCAGTAGTGAAGGTTATGAATGTTGTAATGTCAAAATTAGCTTCAAGTTCTACGTTCAAGGATCAAGCAAGAGCTCACAACTATTTTCTTTTGTTGCTTGGGACTCCTTGTATGCTGCTGAAAATTCCTATTATCCTATAATATTAGTTATGCAATATTACTGTTATCTGTCTATATGTCCTCTTCTGCTTAGGATATGTGGTTTTAGATGTTTTAAGCTTCCATGGATTGATGTGTCCTGGGCTGATGATTTTTCATGGCCATCTGCTTGTTCTTGCTCCTCTGCCCTCATTATTTTAAGGTTTGCTGATTCTCCTTTGAAATCTCTTAAGCCCCTTCCCACCAATACCTCTCTGTGTTGTGTGGTGACATGCGTTACCAAAACCTTGCTCCAAACCTTTACTCAACCCTTCAAACATCAAACTTCTATCAAAACTTATAGAAAACAAGGGCTTTTATTCCCTCAGTATGTCATCCATGATATGCTAACAACCCTTTCTTTTGAACAGATTTGGAAAGTCTGTGGACACAGGGCTAGCTTTACACCTCTAGGAAGAAAAGTTATCCGTCATGAATATACTAATTATAATCCAGCCTATAAGAGCCTCCAGGGTCACAAAGTCATCTGCCACATGCACGAGTGCTCTGGCTGGGACAGAGTTCTACTAACGATCAAACAAAAGAGAACACCAGTACATGCCAATGTTGAGAACGTCCCAAGCCCCCATGGTGAGTCCCCCCTACTCTACACACTCAAACTTTTTTGCAAAAAGAAGAAGTATATTTAATGATGATGAAGGCCTACATGAATTAGTTAGGTTGTGAGATGGCTACAACAATTATCACTCTTAATAACCACAACCATGTCTACTCTAGATGGAATATCTTCTCACCTTTTTCTACTGATTTCATGTTCTACTCCTATGACTATGTTGTTTCCCAGTTTCATCTTAGCTATAGAAGGATTTCCCAACTAAGTATTGTTGTTGTTTGGATTTTGCAGTTTTTCATGTACTGCTACTATCTCCTAAATCTTAATCTTATGCAATCCCTTAGTCTTTTGTTTATTTCTCTGTCTTGCTCTTGGCCTGGTTTTGCTGTTGGTGTTTTTTCGCATGTTAAGTTTCCTTTAATCCTTTGGTTTTGCTGCCTCTCTTTGGTACCTAATGCCACTTCTGTCACAAGGTTTACTACTGTTTGCCTTACTATGGAATGTGATCTTGAGTGCTGGAATGGTGGCTTATCTGATGCATTATATAGCTGCTGCTCTATAATGCAAATTAAAGGTATGTCTTCTCTCACAACTCCAAAACTTTGGTTGCGCCCCACTGCCTTACCCATGGGTCAAGTGGTGGCAAACCACCCCAACCTTTCTCATCAACATTCAAACCAAACAACTGAGGTTAAACTTTTATCCGGGAACCGTTTAGCTGTATGGCTAGATCGAACAAGAGTACAAGGAAACTATCAACTCAAGTGCTTCGGAACTCTACCAAAAATTTCTATACCAACAAATAATGCTCTCCCCTGGTCTGGACGGAAGCTTGCTTCTATGCACCCAGTGGAAACCAAATCAAAATGCCAAAGCTATAACAGGCTAATAGGCAAAAGAAAAGATTACAATTATGATTAAGATAGGTTATTGGAATGTTAGGGGGACTAAACGCCCCCTCCTTCTCCAAGAAATCAACCAACTCAGATGTAACAATAGCTTAGACATATTAGCACTTTCTGAGACTAAAACGGAAGTTGCACCTACTGAAAATCAAATAAAAGGCACGGGCTTTAATCAAGCGTTTTCAATAAGTTCAGTTGGCCACAAGGGTGGCATCTAGATCATATACAAAAACAGCCTTATACTTAACAATATGCAATGTCTTGAATCTGGTAACAGATTTTGCATGATCCAAATAACAATCGACATTTTTACATTTGTACTACTCTTCATCTATGCACCATCAGTAGAACGTGAAAAATAAGAATTCTGGGAAGAAATCTACACAGTTGTGAACAAACACAAACTACCATTTATAATCATTGGAGACCTAAATGATATAGAAAAAGACACAGAAAAAATGGGAGGCAATACTCCATCTTTATCAAGATTCAGAAGAATACTTAATATCAAACAAGAACTTAACCTACACACTCTACCTTATATTGGATCCATATTCACATGGAGGAGGATCAACTCGTCCACAAACAATACTTATGAAAGATTAGATAGGGCTCTGGCCCATCAAGATATTGTAACTAAATTCAACAATCTAAGAGTTCAACACCATTCCTTCTCCTCCTCTGATCATTGTCCAATCACTTTAGAAATTGGCTCAAAAGACCAGAAAAAAAGTTCACCATTCAGATTCGAAATGGCTTGGACTCTAGAGCCAAGAATGAAAGATATAATAACAAAAGTATGGCATAATAAATTTCATGGATCTCAAGCTTATAATTTTATGAAGAAGCAACAATTGCTAAAAAGAAATATCAAGAAATGGTCCAAAAATCAAAACAATAATATTCAAAAACAACTTCAAAAAATAGAACCTGAAATAAAGCAATTGCATAAACTACTCCCCTGGGGTTCCCTAACTACAAGCCAAGAAATAAAACTATCTAATTTAGAAAATAAAAGGAAAAAAATGCTAGAATTTAATTATAAATTCTGGAAATAGAGAGCAAGAATTAAACATATACATCTAACAGATAAAAACAAAAAATACTTTCAAATAAATACAAAAATAAGAAATTTTAAGAGAAGAATGAACTCCTTCACAACCAAACAAGGTCAAATTATAACTGACCAGCAACAGATCACATACCAAATTACTGAGGAAATGGCTGAAAGATTCATCGGGAGGCAACAAGGAAAAATTACTATGGAAACAATCAGAAACATCCAACCACAAATCACTGTAGAGGAAAACCAACAACTCATAAAACACCCAACAAATTCAGAAATTAAAGACACACTACTTAGTATGGCAGAGGATAAATCACCGGGCCCTGATGGTTTCTCGCCAAAATTTTACCTAAATTACTGGAATATTCTAGGCAATTCCTTCTGCAAAACAATCAAATCCTTCTTCCACTCTAGTAGTATCCTAAAACAAATAAATCAAACCTTTATCGCCTTAATTCCAAAAGTTGATGATCCACAAAATGTCAATAATTACATACTGATAAGCCTTTGTAATACAATTTACAAAGTTATAGCTAAAATTCTAGCAAATAGAATTAAAAAAATTCTCCCGAAAATTATAAACCCCTTCCAAGGTGCCTTTGTAGAAGGAAGATCAATACAAGATAACACTCTAATCGCTCATGAAGTATTCCATACTTTTACTAAACAAAAAGGCAAGAAATGATGGATGACATTAAAACTAGACATGGAAAAAGCATATGATAAGATCAACTGGTCATATATAGAAGCGGTCCTAAAAAAGATGGGTTTCCACCCAATATGGATCAACTGGACAATGAAATGCATTACTACCACAACCTTTTCAGTTCTGGTCAACAATACGGTCGGTAAACAATTCAAACCAAACAGAGGAATTAGACAAGGTGATTCATTAGCCCCTTACATATTTGTAATAGTAATGGAAAGCCTTGCAAGAGAATTACATCATGAGGCAATAAAAGAAGATGCCTTAATAGGCATCAAATTAACTAAGCAAGGAACACCGATACCCTTTATAATGTTTGCAGATGACACCATAATTTTCTCCAAAGCATCTCACTTGAGCTTGCATACTATTCAAAATTCCCTAAATAATTTTGCCAATATCTCTGGACTAACCATAAACTACAACAAAAGTTCTATCCAATTCTCAAAAAATGTTAACCCACCACTAGCTACATCCCTAGCATCTCAAATGGGAATCCCCATATCAAAAACAATTGAGAAATATCTCGGAATACCCCTAGTCAATGGAAGGGTTAAAAACTGCGTCTTCGAAGATGCATTGCAAAACCTAAAAAAAACAACTATCTAAATGGAAATCCTCCTCCATATCTCAAGCGGGTAGAACCATATTAATCCAATCTAATCTCAGCCCAAAGACAAACTATCTTATGCAGAACTTTTTACTACCAAAAGGAATACTTAACCAAATAGATCAAATTAACAAGAATTTCTTTTGGAACAAATTACAGTCTGAAAGATATACACCATTAATAAGCTGGGAATCAATATGTAAAAATAAAAATGAAGGAGGACTAGTACTCAGAAAAGCAGAATCTTTAAATGAAGGTTTACAGATGAAGCTTCTTTGGAAAATTCATACAGACAATTCTAGTATGTGGATAAAAATAATAAAAGAAAAATATTTACATACAACGGATATAAATGATAGGGATAACCAAATTACATCTTGGCAATTTGGGAGACTATTATCCTTAAGGGAAAAATTCAAACTTGGAATCAAATGGCTAATCGGCAATGGAAATCAAATAAATGTTTGGAGGGACCCATGGCTGGAAGGAATCAACCTAAGTCAATACCAAAGTTTGGAAAATACCAATCTCAAAATCTCCGAATTAATAAACAACCAGAAGCAATGGAATCTAACAATCCTACAACAGTTGTTCCCAAGTTATATTATTGATCAGATTATACAAATTCAAATACCCACTTGGGATACCACCGACAAATTAGTTTGGAAACTTGAAAAGGATGATAGATTTTCAACCAAATCAACTCCTCTACTCAATCAAAATAGTAATAATAGAAATATGGAGGATTGCGGGCTTGATATACCACCAAGGATAAAAAAACCTTATATGGAAGATAATGATAGATGGATTACCAACCACTCAGAGATTAAACAAACATTACAACAGAGTACCAGCACAATGCTCACTCTGTAATAGTGCAGATGAGAGTGCAACCCATTTATTCATTAACTGCAATTTTGCTAGACAACTCATTCAAAACTATGAAGATGCAAGTGGGAAAAAACTAATTTTCAGAGAAGATTATAATAAAGATATTAAGGATATCCTTCAATACAAAAAAAAATAGTAATAAATCAGCGATAAAAGAGTTAGGATTTACTATATGGCAAGCAATTTGGGACTCAAGAAACAATTACATATTTAAAGATAAACATCCAAACTCAACAATCAATTTAGCCTTTGAGATTATCTCAAACATAAAGTTATGGAACTCGCAAATAGAAGCGGAAAACAAGTCGAACACTCGAAATACTAATAGGAATAAGATTAGGTGGACTAAACCACCGAACAGTATCTATAAAATTAATATAGATGGCTCGGTTAAGCCCACGGGCTCTTGCCAAGTGGGAGGAGTCATTCGTGACTCGAAGAGCGGTTTATTAGATGTATTCTTTCAAAATACATCAAGAGGTACGATTTTACAGACAGAGGCAGAAGCTATCATTGTAGGCATCCAACATGCAAGAAGTAAAGGGATCCGGAAGGCTATCATTGAAAGCGATAACGAGACTATCATCAAAGCAATAAGCAAAGAGATCATTACTCCATGGGAAGTCATCCATCAAGTTGAAAAGATCATCATTATGGCTCAAGAGTTCGACTTTATACAATTTAAACACTGTTATAGAGAAGCCAACTATGTAGCCGACTTCGTAGCTAGAAAAGGTATCGATTGTATTAGATCTACATCTCCTCTTACTAAGGAGTTGTACTCCATCATCCTAAGGGATGATCCTGGTTGTTTGTTACGAATTTCGTGACAAACTCTAACTGAAACTGTAAAATATATATATACTCTCTCCGGTCGGAAATAAACGATGTTTGACTTTTAGGGTGTAATCAGCAGACCACTCAAGCCATCAGGAGGAGACATGCACTGATGGAAAGAAAAGAAGACAAAAGTTACTGTTTATTATTCACTATTCAAATTTTTACAATTTACACAAGCCAAGAGACATCTACTGTCATTTTTTATGACAGCAAAACACAAGAAGACTTCATCCTCTACTCATAAAACAGATCTATCACATGTCTACCGTTGATCTACTAAAAACGTAAACAATGACGTCAAATGAACTCATAAAGAATGCCAACTCTTACAAGCCTTTGTCTATATAAGGAGCATTCATAACGAAAAAGGGGAGCATCGAAATTTTTTGAAGAACATAAAACCCTCAAGAATTCTCTCTCTCAAAATCTTTGTAATCTCTCTTTCAAGGTTCCGAGTTCGAGTAATTACCTCAAGGAGGGTTTTGTATTGCCTCAAGGGGAGACTTTCTTTCATTTTCCCTTTAATAAAAGAAAGTCAACTAGTAATCTCTTTCCCCTCGGATGCTAGGATTGATTTGATCCCCCTTTCCTCCATGGGTAAAGGAAAATTGAAATTAGATATATCGACACTCTAGGTTATAACTTAATTTTATTTTTTCTTTGTTGGATCTTGATCTGGTGGTTCTTGTCACCCTAATGACCCCATCGTTAGGGTGACTCTAGTGACCAACTTTTGTCTCTAGTCCACATGACTTCCTTTAACCACATTAACAATCATCTTCCTTAAAATGCTCATCATCGATTCCCCGCTATTGTTCCTCTTTTCCGACTTCGGTGTGAAAAGCTTACTTTGTAAGCTTGTGTTTAGTAGATTATGGAAAAAGAACAATAAAATAAAGAAAGTAGCAAAAACCTTTTTCTTTGAAAGATTTTTATGTTATGTTAGACATGTTCTACAGGGATAAAATTTTGGAATGACATATTTCGCTTCCTTTTAAATCGTGCAAAAATAGAAACTGAAAAAACTTACCTTTTGTAACAAATTATAAAACCAATCAAATTAAATGAATGGATCATTTATCGAGATTTCAATGGAGGATGGTATTTTTGGTGTGTCTTGATTTTTATCTTTTCATGACGAAGTTGTTATGGTATTATTCGTATCTTATTAAGAGTACGGTGTGGTATTTCAAATAACTCTGATTTTGAAAAAGGTTTATCTAGACTCATTTCATGATGAAGTTGTTTGACACTTCGTTGATTTCTACCAGTTTCTATGTTTGCCTTGATTTTTTCTTTATTTTTCGATTGACCCGACAATAAATTCCCTTTATCTTTAAAATAAAAAAAAAAATCCACTACACCGAAATAAATACAGTAGTGCAGTATTTTTAATAAAAGAAAAACAGTAGTGCAGTATTTAATTAAATAATAAAAACTCCGACCACTTCGGTTCGGCATTTGCCGGCCTCCTTTTAAGTCTCCCTCTTTGTCAGTCTCTCTCTGTGTCTAACCCCCTCCCCACCTTCCCTTCTTCCCCCAAACCGCCGTGAAGATGCGCCGCCCCAACCAACCCCCCATCCTCTTCCTCCTCCTCCTCTCCCTCCTCTTCTCGGCCGCCTTCTCCGCCGACATCGCGTCCGACCGCGCAGCCCTCCTTGCCCTGCAGAAGGCCCTCCGCGGCAGATCTCTCCTCTGGAACGATACGACCTCTCTCTGCAACTGGCAAGGCATTGTCTGCAAAAACAACCGCGTCACTGAGATCCACATGCCCGGCCGCTCCCTCTTCGGCTCCATTCCCGACGGCGTTCTCGGCAACCTCACCGCCCTCGACTTCCTCAGTCTCCGCTTCAATTCCCTCACCGGCACCCTCCCCCGCGACTTCCCCTCCCTCACCAACCTCCGCTACCTCTACCTACAGGGCAACACCCTCTCCGGCGAGATCCCCTCTGTTATCTTCTCCCTTCCTGGCCTCCTCCGCATCAACCTCGCCCGCAACAACTTCTCCGGCCAGATCCCCTCCTCTTTCAACAATTTCACCCAGCTTGCCACTTTGTTTCTCGAGGAAAACCACTTCACCGGCCAGATCCCGGACTTGAACCTCCCTAGTCTCAAGCAGTTCAATGTCTCCCACAATTTGCTCAATGGGACCATTCCTTCCAAGTTGAACATCTTCCCTTCTAGCTCTTTCGATGGAAACTCGCTTTGTGGACCTCCTTTGCTCTCCTGCTCCAACGGCAACGGCACCTCCGGATCCGGCGGAGATGAGCACAAGAAGAAGAAGCTTTCCGGCGGAGCAATCGCCGGCATTGTTATTGCCGCTGTGGTATTGGCATTAGCCCTTCTACTCTGCCTGATCTGCCTCTGCTGTAGGAAGAGGAAGGGCGATGAGAAGTCCAGGGAAGTCAATGCAGTCCCGGCCAAGGAATTGGACATGGAATTGGCAGCCGCAGGAGCGGCGGCAGGGGAGAAGTCCGCGGCGGAGCAGGAAAAGGACAGGTTCGGCTCGGACGCCGTGGTACCAACGCCGACGCCCCCTCCACCTTCAGCGAAAGGCGCGGGGGTCAACAGGAGCCTGGTGTTCTTCGGGAACGCGCCTAGGGTTTACGATTTGGAGGATCTGTTGAGGGCGTCGGCGGAGGTTTTGGGAAAGGGGACCTACGGTACGACATACAAGGCGGCACTGGAGTCCGGGGTAGCTGTGGCAGTGAAGCGGTTGAAGGATGTGGTGGTTTCGGAGGAGGAGTTCAAGTCCAAGATGGAGGAGATCGGGAGACTCGACCATCTCAATCTGGTTGCCCTCCGAGCCTACCATGCCAATGGCAATGAGAGGCTTCTCGTCTTCGATTACTTGCCTCTCGGAAGCTTATCTGCTCTTTTACACGGTCAGTTCTTTCTCTTCTCCCTTCCTTATCTCCTTTTACCTAATCAATTTGGAATGGAATGCGTGTCTGTCTGACTTCTGATTGATTTCTTCCTGAATGAATGAGTATGACAAAGATTCATATAATCAACCCAGTTGTTAATTCTAGCAAAAAAACTCTTAATTTTTGTTTAAATATAATAAACTTGTCCAATTGTTGATGAATTCAAATGAATTCTTATTGGTATTGAGGAGAAATAAATTTTAGAGTTTTTGTCATCTTCCTCTTAATTTAGAGAAATTTTAGCTGCTCTGTTGGAACTAAAAGAACCTTATTTATTTTCTCTAAATTAGGATCTAATGTAAACCTTTCTGTACAATGTTATATTTTTTGTCATCTGAATATTGTTTCTAGTTTGTATCTAATTTACAGATACCTTGAATTGATAACGTTGTTATTCCATGCTGCTGGAGACATGATTATGGGCTGAAGCTTTTGATGTGATATGGTCCTGAATTCTATTTGCTGCTACTGTTATCTATTTGAGTTCTTTGTCTCTTTACTGCCATGTGCCTGCACTTCAATACGGAGTACTTCAATTTGTGCACTCGGCCCACCGTGCCCTCGTCCTGCATTTGGCATCTTGTTGTGAACCCATGATTCACATTGCATAAAATTTGGCCCGATGCAGGTTTTTAAACTAGAGATGTAAACATTTACTGTGGTGTTGCGGTGGTAAAAATTTGAACTTGCGGGGATGTGTTTTCGGTTGCCCTGGAACTCGACTGTATTAGACTGCTAGTAGTTTTGAGCAAATTGAATTAGCTCAGTCCTAGAAGCAGATTATCCGAGCTTTAGTTTCTAGCTGAGTCCTAGAAGTTGATTACTCTTGCTTTAATTTCTGTTGCTTCTTTAACAGGCAACAGAGGGAGTGGCAGAACACCACTGAACTGGGAAACAAGGTCTATGATCGCCCTTGGAACTGCTCGCGGTGTCCAATATATCCACTCGCAGGGACCAGCAATTTCCCATGGCAACATCAAGTCATCAAACGTTCTCCTATCCAACAATTATGAAGCCCGTGTCTCCGACTTTGGGCTTGCCCAGGTGGTGAGCCCTGCTGCAGCACCCAACCGAGTTGCTGGCTATCGTGCGCCTGAGGTCACAGATCCTCGCAAGGTCTCACAGAAAGCCGATGTCTACAGCTTTGGCGTGTTCCTCCTGGAGCTACTCACTGCAAAGGCCCCAATAGTGAACGAGGAAGGAGTGGACCTCCCAAGGTGGGTCCAGTCGGTGGTTCGAGAGGAGTGGTCTTCAGAAGTGTTTGACGTCGAACTCCTGCGATACCAGAATGTAGAGGAAGAGATGGTTCAGCTGTTACAGCTAGCAGTGGACTGTACAGCCCAGTACCCAGACAACCGTCCAACCATGGCAGATGTAACAGCCCGTATTGAGGAGATTTGTCGTTCCACCTCGGCTAAAACACAGGAACCAGATCTGGAAGAGTCACTATAAAATGGTAAGTGAAGCTACCTGTTCCAGATGAATCTGAATCATATCCGTGGCCTTTGTTTGAGAAGAGATGAAACAACACATTACTGCATCACATCACAGGGGTGCATTCTATATTGATTCTTGCCAATTGTTTGTTCATTCCTTGGAGCAGTTCATACTTTCATTCACTGATTAAACTGTGTATGTTATTATTCTACTGTACTACTATCTTCTTTTTTCTTTTTCCTTCTATTACAGCATTATTACTCTTTGATTCTTTTTAATCCAAGTTTGTTTGTTTGTTTTCTATATGGCCTTGTAATTTCTACTCTAGGAATGTTTTTTTTTTCCTCTTAAATCAAGTAATGCCTTCTTGTTCATGCTTGTGGATGATGTGAATTAAAAAAGTGTAACATATGACAGCGATGATTTTGGTTTGATGAATGGATGCCTTGTCTCTTTTTTTATTGGTTTTAAGGGGCTATTGCCTGATAATAATGTTATTGATATATGTCTCGTCGGTTGTTATTAATTGCTTCAGATCCGAAACTGATATGGTGACGTGGAGTTGTTAACAAGATTCTAATGCTTGATTTTCATGTCTACAAGTACAAATAGAAGGGTATAAATGATGATGTATGGTATTACAGTGATTTTTCAGTCGAGAGGTAATATTTGAGAGTTGAAGGAAGTATAATAATTTAACCAAAATAATAATACTAAATAAAGAATATGCAAGGGGTGTTTAAAGAGTACTATATATATATATATAGGAGATGGGGTAGGGAGGTGTAATTACAAGGTGTGTGTAGTGTATGTGTATCCGGGATTACAGCTGGGTACAGGCTTGCGAAGGGCTGGATTAAGATGTGATACCGGCCAATAAAATAACAAAATGGCAATTATGGTGACATGTGATTTTGTGCTTTCGCTCCCTCTTTGTGTTTCTTTCTATACATCACTTACAACTTTTTTTTATCTTTATACGTGGAACAACAATAAAAGAAAAGATGTCTTTAGTCTTTACTGCTGTTTTTTTATCCATTCTTTTTTTTTTGGGAAATTCCGAATGGTACCCTCAAGATTAATGCTATTCCGCTTGGTGTCCTATACTTTTACATCTTCCGAATGGTACCCTTAAACTTTTATAAAATTCCGTTCCGTGCCCATTACCCCCACAAAGCCTTTAACTCCGTTTCTTTTTTTTTTCTTTTTTTAAAATGATACTATCTTGTCTTCAACCTGTACAGTTGTACTGTACATGTACGCCTTTTCAATTTCATCGTCTCTTCTAACATTGAATCCACAAGAAATTGAAGATGAGAAAGAAAGTATGGACAATAGCTTCCTTATCAATTCCTTGCTTTCTATGTTTTCTTTGCCCTTTTGTTGGGAAGAAGCTCTATCAATACACTGTAATGGAGCCATGGAGGTCTACACTCCAATTATTGTGTACTTCTTTGGCCTATGGCAGTATGGCTGCAACTTTGCGATCTCGAGCCACCTTCCACCGCTTCCTTCTTCTTTGCCATAAGTGATCGTAAGGTCGTGGCGCCACCGCCTCTATGGGCTCCGGTGAAGACCACGATGACGAGCGACGCCGCCAAGCCCCAAGTTCGATATGGAAGAATAAGAACACCGAAACAAAACCCAAATCGCACCCATCTCCAAGTTCAATCACGAATTGAACAAAGCGAGTAGATTCCAGATTCTCAAAATCATCAACCAATTCGAAAAAATAAACCTTCAAATCTCAAATGTAAATTTCAGGTTATAAACCCTAATTCTCAGATCAAAAAAAAAACAGGCAGTTTTCAATGAATTCGAAATAAATAAAGAGCAATCAAAGCATCTATTTTATGAGATTCATCAAAAATTGCACGGACCATCCACAATAGGTTCGAATTGAAGTCAAAATTACCCAAATCCACATTCACATACTCGTAGGGAACAAGAAGAAAAAAAAAATCCAGAAATCCACATTCGAAGAATCATATGGAAATCCGAGGAATGAAGGGGCATAAAAAATACAAGGAAAGATGTTGAAGGAGAGGTATCAGAATTATGGAAATCCATGTTTGCCTTGCTACTCATGATGAATCTCCATAGGAGGAGTGAGGTTGAAGAAGATACGGAGGAGCATTTAATTTAATTGTATTATTTTATTAAACAAAAGAAACGGAGTTGGGAGTTTTAGTTTTATGGGCACGGAACGGAATTTTATAAAAGTTTAAGGGTACCATTCGGAAAATGTAAAAGCATGGGACACCAAGCGGAATAGCATTAATCTTGAGGGTACCATTCGGAATTTCCCTTTTTTTTTTAATAGGAAAGAATTTTAGATTGACGAGATGAGAAGATTATCGGGACAAATAGAATGACCCAAGTGTGTTATTTAATTGTTTACGTAGTTCAATTTTATAAAATTGATGAAAACTAGATTTTTTTTTTGAACAATAAAGAATTTGGCTGCTTGTCAGAGCAAACTAGCCAGGAGCATTCTTGCGGATGATACTTCTAAGAACTGCATCTGAAGGGTAAGTCAAGCCGGAGAAGATGGTCCCAAGGTGAGATAGTCGATCAGCTACTTGATTACCATTCCTAAAGACATGCGAAATCTCATATTCTGAAAACATGCTCAGAGCATATAGTGAGTCGGATATTAGCATCTCGATCTCGCCAGAGCAAGACGTACCTGACTTGAGACTTTTGATAATACTTAGATTATCGCCTTCAATGCAGATACGCGCTATTTTTAGTTCTACTGCTTTAAGTACTCCTTTCCACATACCAAAGCATTCAGATCCGATAACAAAAGGAAATGGGGAAGGACCAGATTCTGCATAATGAGTTCGCCTCATACAATCCCTGATGAGAAAACCATAAGAGCCATTGTTGCTGGAGGATAAAGCTCCGTCAAAGTTAAGTTTATACCAGTCTTGTCTTGGTTTAGTCCATTTAGTTATTCGTTTTCTGTTGTTCCCTACGTTTAGGCTTTTGTTGCAAATGCTCTCTTCCGTGCTTAAGTCATCAGTTTTTTATTTTTCCCAATTAGTTATTTGGTTGGTTATGAATGTTGCTATTGTTTTAGGGTTAGGAGTAACATTGTCGAAGAGGGCTTTGTTCCTGAAGTACCAAGAGCACCACCAAGCTGTAGCAAGTGATGAGAATTCTGTTTTACTTAGTAATGTGTAGAGGGCGCATATTGTTTCGTTCGTGTTGGAAGTGGAATCGTAGGCACATCGAATAATGCTATAGATTTTTTGAGAGAGGTGGTGTATTGATGAAAACTAGATGTTACGGAATTTTTTGAACATCTTATTATTATTATTATTATTATTATTATTATTATTATTATTATTATTATTATTATTATTATTATTATTATTATTAGGTAATAATTCGAGAAGTAGACAAACCTGACACTCCGAGAGGCCGATCGTTCAGCAGACAGCAAATATACAACGTAAAATAAAACCGGTCCAATATAAGAAGCGAAAAATAAACAGCTCCAATCGAACGATCGAGTCTAACCCAAAAAAGTTGAGGACAACGTAGACTAAACCTAGAGTTAAGCGCCACCAAGCGATGACACCGCTAGATAACAGTATATTAAGAGTCCATGTGAGCGATGAAGACGAATCTCCAAGGAAATTTTCGGAACACGGAGTCATCTTGATGCATATCGTCTCGACCCTAGCCAGTTCCAATACCAAACGCCAGAATCTCAACATAGACAATGACCGTAAAAAAAAATTGGAATTTTTTGAAGATCTAATTGGAAGTCTTGAGATAATCATTTCTACCTTTCAGTGGTAAGACAAAATATCCTTCAATGCGTTAACAATGCAGTTGTTATCTTCTTTGATTGTTAAGTTTTTCATTTTATACAAGGGTACCATGTTTTTTTTTAAGTGGTAAATCTATAGAAGGTAATACGTAATTACAAAAGGACAAGACAGAAAGTCTTGTTAAGTGGCTCGCACCACCCACACCTATCTACCTGGTGTAAAAACCCTAACAAAATATACTCTATCTCCAAAGAAAGCGGAGATCACACATCCACTCTATACCACCTAATCTCCCACAAGAATTCTCTAACTAACTACTTCATGATCCCTTTCAACCATTTCTTCTCCCTGGATGGCTTGCACTTGCATCGCAGGGAGATTCTAAGCTTACAATTTTTAATGACTCGATGAGCCCAAGCAATAGGCGTACAAGTTTCCCCTTTGAAGACTACTTGATTTCTCCCAATCCATGAGAAATAAACAAAGGCACAGAAAACAAGTAACTTAGCTCTAAACACAGGTGACTTCTGCACGGTCGGACTCTCACTGCAAACCATCGAAGCCAAGCCTCAATCCCACCTTGTCTTCTCGGCAATCCAATCCACTTCCAAACAATGTCTCTCGCTTCCACAATTTTCTGGCATTCAAACCAAAGGGGGCTCTCATATTATTTCGCTTGCTTACAAAGCAGACATGTTGCATACTCAGGCCCCTTCCAATGCTTCACTATGCGCCCAGTTTGAAGCCGAGCGTGGATAGCGGTCCAGCCCACAAACGCCCATCTCTTCGAGTGAGCTCCCTTCCAGAGCATCCCACCCCAATCAACCTGAGAGCTCCGACGCCGAATGCTATCATAGATTTTCCTACTGTCAAGTCTTCCCTTAACATTCAGAATCGGCTGCATAGAAACATTCGGCCCCAGGACCCCAGCACATAGCATATCTTCCCTTGTGGCAAGAACTTCCTTCCAAAGCCAGGAATCATACACCTTCTGACGCACTCCCCAAATATCCTCATGAGGAAGGTGAACATCCTTCACCCATCTCGTCCAGATGCTCTCTCTATCGAGGATAATATCACCCAGCAGGTGTACAAATCGACTCCCATTCAGCCTTTCAATTTGCTTTATGTCGAGTCCTCCCTTATCAAACGGCCGGTGTAGTCACTGTATCTCAAGCCACCACACACTTGGTCCCCGTCATGTTGCCATTCTAGAGGAACCGGCGGCATATCCTATTCAACTCCTCCACCACACCTTTAGGGAGTAAAACAGTTTGCCCCCAAAAAGCAAAAAGCAAAAATCCCTTCCAAAACTGATTTGATCAGCCGCATCTTGCCTGCATAAGAAATCTGCTTTGTAACCCATACATTCAGTCTAGACCTGTCAAAACACAACCCGACGGTCTCGACCCGGTCGACCCGACCCGACCGCCCGAAAAATTTTCGAACCGAACCCGGAAATTTTGACCCGGAAATTTTTTTCGACCCGAACCCGAAAAACTGGAAATTTTCCGGGTCATCTGGGTTTCGACCCGGTGACCCGATTAACCTGGTAATTTTGACCCGATTTTACCCGATTGACCCGGTTGATTTTTAATTAAATATAATTAATTTTTTATATATATAATTAAAATTTATTGCAAAATTATCAAATCATGATTTTTTTATTTAAAAAGAAAAAAATTGACAAATCCGAAATCGACCCGAAACGACCCGAAACCCGGTCAAACCCGGGTTCTAATCAACCCGAAAATACCCGAGACCCGTTTTACCCGGGACCCGTTTTACTCGAGACCCGAAGTGACCCGACCCGAACCCGACCCAAATGACCCGTTTGACAGGTCTAATTCAGTCTGCTATCAATTTTCTCAAACAACCCTCTGTACTCATCCACTCGGATACGTGATAAGACACATTTAGGTAGTGTTAACATGTGCATTTAGATAAGTTTAGATATAATAAAGTGCATGAATTATAGTAGTTTTCGTATTATATTTAATTGTATAGAGAGTCGGAATCTACATATGTTTGCACATACTTTCAGGCATTGATGGAGCCAATTGATGACATGGGAATAACCTAGCATCGAACAAGAGGCTAATAAGCAAGAAGAATTGATTGGAACTGTCCAAGCTGGCGACGCTGCACTAAAATGAGTCGTACGAAGGCTGTAGTTATTGGATTGAGGCGTATTTATACTTGTTGGAAAGAGGATTCGAAGACCTACAACTTTCGTGTTTACGACTTTTCCAAATTCAGCCTTGAAAACAGAGAAAACGGGACGTGAATATGGCTGCTGTAAGAAACTCGGGCTGGGCAACAAACTTGGCCGAGTTCTGGGTCTCCACCCGAGTTATTCAGCTTGGCCAAGCCGGATTGGGCCATCTTTTGGGCTGAGTTTAATTGACATGTTATTATTATTATTAGGGGGAAGAACAATTAAGGTTTTGTTAAGTAGGTTTGAGACAGAATTCATGAGACATCGTTAGACGTTGAATTAGTTTAGGTTTTCTCTTCAAGCATGAACAACTAAAATCCTTTGCTTAGGGAGATCAATCGAAGCTTCAGATTTGCAATTTTATTGTGAGATTTCTATTTCTTAATACTCCTCTTTGAATGTTATTGATTCTCTGCGTTGAATATTTAGGGTTTTCATGAATTTCCGTTAGTCTGATCAACTGATGTCTTTTTATGATAATCTATTGCTAGACATAGGTAATTACTGGTTGAGTTATCTATGTTCTTGAGTAGCAAAGTATAAATCTCTGAACCTGGTTGATTTAGGGATTTGTATATAGAATTGATTTGCAATTGATGCAATAACTGGTTGTGCGCGTCGATTGTCTTTGTTGATTTACTTTAGACTTCATCGATTATTGAATTGAATCTTGATAGTTTCAAGATTGTTTGATAATTAGGGTTTTCAGGGTCTGGTTGTCCTGTTAACTAGATTCGATAAGGAATTGGATTCAAAAGACATAGTCTTTCCACAACAAAGTGCTTAAGAGGAAGTTATCTATTCGATTTCGATGATCAATGAACAAACCTGATTGCTGAGATTGATTGACCTAAGTTATTTATCTCATATTTGTTCAATCAATTTGTTTAGTTTGCTTCCTTTTGCTTTTTACTTAGTTAGTCTGAATCATCATAATCCCCCCTCTTTGTTTCTTTAGTTCTTATTTAGCACACTTGACTTGCATACAAATCATTGACTCTCTGTGGGATCGACCCGTACTTGCCAAACTACATTAGTTAGGTTAGTCGGATTTATTTGATAGGATTTAAGGCGACTGAAAGTCCTCTGTCAAATTTGGCGCCGTTGCCGGGGAGTCAAGTTGTTATTTGCGTGTTTGTCTTGTGTACTAATTTAGCTACTAATTTTTATTTTTATTTTGTGAACCTATCTTACGGTTCACAGTACATATGCTACTAACAGTTTAACATGTTGAGATTATTGCAGTTCGAAGGTGAAAATTTTCACCTATATCTCACTAGGTTGCAGAGGTGTGTGGACATCCGCAATGTGCGGGGTTTCCACGATAGTTTGCGAGATATGGTTATCTGCGTTATAGAGGGGATGACTGCTGAGACAAAGGCGCGTGCTATATACATGAGCGGTGGAAGTCTAGCAAGGTTAGGTTTGATGGGAATTTGGGATCTTATCTGCTACATGGGTCATCAGGCCTTGCAGGAAGTGTCCTTTGCCCAAGAACCTCAACCAATGGATTACTTTGACGCACCATCGGATGATCTATTCAAGGCCTCTTACGAGGAGAATGAGCAATTGTGTCAGCAGATCGCTGAACTAGATGAACGAGTGCTTCGAATGGTCCAAGTGGGGAATGAGATACCAACTTGTGAAGCGAGTGAACTACCGTCTAAACCGGTGGTTAACTCGATAGAGAGCCTCACCACGAACACCCTAGGGAGTAGCAATGACCTTTTTGTCACACCCGAGGGAAGATCAGAAAGTCATAAAGATAAAGGTGAGTATGTGCTCTCTATTCCCCCCTCATTGAGTTCATCCGAGTCTACTCCGCTACCTCCCCTACCCTTGAGCTATGAGCATGATAATGTTTTGGCGGAGGAGGATATGTTCGCAGATGATGACAGTTTCTTCAGCGATGAAGAGGAGAGTACAGTGCTTCTTGACATGGAGTATCATGAGTCGACGCATGAGATTCCATGTGATTTGTTGTCTCCTTCGTTCGATGAGATTATTTCGAGCTCGCCTATCAAGGACCCAAGTCCGGAGCTAATTTCTGTGGCTCATGAGCAAAGAATTGATATCTTTTGCAATGGTGAGAAGTTCGGTGATTATGTCGATCCTTGGGCTCATTACTTCGACATACCACCAATGGAACTGAATTGGTGGTTCTACATACCCGTGGCAGAGAGTCACGCTCAGACATATGAGGAGTTGAGGACATACTTTGACTTCAACTTATTCGTATGTAGTGCCTGCCTACCTAGATGGTGTGCACAAGAGTTTGATTTGCTGCTGAGGGCACTGACGATGTCCGAGTGAGTCTTAAATAGACAACCAAAACGTCGAGTCTATGTCATTAACCAAGGATACTTCTTGGGAGGTAACCCAAGGTTAGTATTTCATATTATCATTTTTTTTCATAATTTTATTAGGTAGTTGTTATTATTTTTCAGTTATTTTTCTAGTATTTTTGAAAAAAAATAAAAAATAAAAAATAAAAAATCGTCAAAAGGGGGTAATAAGCAAGAAAATTACAGTAAGTTACTCGGGTGAAGAGCTCGGTCGAGTTCCTTGGGCAAACCGACTGGCGAACAGGTCTTCGAGATTGAACACCGTTTTGCGTGAATCATACCCATGGGTGTCATGCGTAGATCCGGTTACTAAGTGTATCAACCATTGCCACTTTATTTCACTAAAAAACTCACAAGCAACTAAAGCCAAATGCATAACATAAAAAAAACCCGCAAGCAATAAACATGTGAGTCGGTCTTGACAATAGATAATGAAGGCAATACTAAGAGGTAGAAACATAGGGAGAGTAAATCACACATTTAAGCAAAAGGATTATAAATGAATCCAATAATGCTAAAACAATCTCACAAGGGTCATGTTTTGTAGGATTTCAATCATACTTTAGCTCAATCATACATGCTTCATTACATCACCAATCATGCTCCATAAGAAAACATTTTAAGAACAATAAGGCTAAGCAATTCAAACTAATCGTAGGATTTACAAGTTCATGCCATAAGAAAGCATAGAGTTTCGCTAACTAAGGTGGATGTTTGAATAACAACATATATATGCAATGCATGATATTTTTGGGATTTTTGACATTTTCTATTTTTTTTCTTTTGTTTTTCTAATGCATAAAATAAAAGTAAAGACACAACTGAAATTGAAACATGACCTAATTAGACGCACTAAATCCCTCGCCCACACTTTAATCTTTCATTGTCCTCAAAAAAACATAAAAGACAACAAAAATAGACAAATAAACTCGAGGTGAGGGAAGATGAAACTTACTAAACACTCTTGTGGTGGCAGTTATAATGCCCGGAACTGATGGACTCGCGACCGCGGAATGTAGGCTTGCGTCAGTGAGACGAGTGCTATCGCTGGGGCTCAAGTGTGGGAGTTGTCGCGGCCGCGAGAGGTGAAGTCGCGACGGTGATGAGAGGGGGTATACTGTGGCGTGTGGGAGTTTTCGGGGCCGGGAGAGGTAGTCTCGCGGAGGCGAGATGAGGACAGTCACCAGGGCTTGGTCAGCAACGGTATGGCAGCGACATAGGATGAGTCGCGGTCGTGACATGGTGTCTCGCGGTGACGACTTGAGTGAAAAACTTCCGACTTCGGCGAACAGAACTGGACAAGCTCGTGGCCGCGACTTGTGGGTTTCAAATTTATTGAAATTGAAATGTTGAAAAAATAACTAGGTATTGAAAAGCAAAAAAAATAAATAAATAGAAAACTTACCTTGAATTGCCTCCCAAGTAGTGTCCTTGTTTATTGTCTAAGACTCGACGATTCATTGTTCTTACCTTCCTTCAAGACTCATTCATCCATCGTCAATTCCCTCAAAAGCAAATCAAACTCTTGTGCCCACCCAAAATTTGGATGAACACTAACCATGAAAAAATTGAAAGCTAAAGATATGAAATTGAAGAATGAATTCAACTTATCATGTGTTTGAGCTTGACTTTCCGCTGAGGGTATGTAGTACCACTAACACAGTTCCGCTGGTGGTTTGTAGAAATAGTGCTCCCAAGGATCAACATACTCACCGAAATCAACAAAAGTGTAAGAAGCATTGCTACCTTGCTCAGGAGCCACATAGATCGGCTCTGGACTTGCTTCCTCGATGGATGTGGTGGAATTGAGCTCATCGTATGAATCAGGAGCAAAAACAAATGAATCCTCATGCGCGCTTTCATGAGACTCCACTTCAAGAAACACTAGCTCTTCTTCTTCATCCCATTCCTTACCAGAGAGGCCATTCTTATTAATATCTTCTTCCTTTGGTGGCATAATGCAATTTGTGAAGTAGGAAGGAGGGAATGAGTTCGACCAAATATGGGTAAAAGGCTCTTCCACGCTTGTATCCATAGGGCTTCCATCTTTCTTTTCAATTGGGCATGCATCTATGGGTGGGTTGGGATCGGGGCACCTTCCTCATCTCTACTTTCGTCTAAACTAACCGCATAAAGGACGGCGGGCGCCGCCTGTACAATAGGCTCATCGGTAGAGAAATTTTCCTCAATTCTCTTGCACATGTCATAAATTCGATCATCAATCAACAGTTTGACTTATTTGCTCCCATAAGCTCTTGCTTTCCTCCTCTGTCGCTAGATCACCCATATAGCAGAACAGATCCCATAATTCGGACCAACCCAACCAATCAAGGCTTCAATTATTGACGGATTCGGCAAATCTTTTGGAGCTAGGACTCATGTCCTCAAACACACAACTAACTTTTTCTTTCTAACTACATGGAATACCCAATGAATAACGGAAGGCCACCTCATCGTCCACTCTTTCGAGATATTGATGAAAGTATTCTCCTTCATACTGAAATAACCTCATCTTGAAAGATTAATAGTAAGGTGTCGTGAACCGTAAGACAGGTCCACGACGGAGTTAGATATATATAAAAATCAATAAACACACAAAACAAAGAAATAAACTTGATTCCCCGACAACGACACCAATTTTGACGGAGGAAAAGTTGTTGATTTCCCTTATCAAAATAATTCTCAAACAAACAAACTAGTATAGATTGCAAGTAAAGGGTCGATCCCACAGAGAAACAAGTATTTCCAATAATTGTATATTTATTGATTGAAAGGAAAAATATGGGAATAAAGTAAATAAAAGACTAATATAAACTAATGCCAAGATAGATAAAAGAGATGTTTCCATCCACAAGTTCTCGACATTGATTGATTTTGATGATCGTTGAATCCAATTAAAGTGTTCTCTATGAATTTCTCTCATCTTAGTTTGAATAGATTAAAGCACAAAGAGCATAATTAATCTCTTACACCTTTATGCAACCTAAGCACAAACAAAGATTTAACATAAAGATAGCACAAGTTCCTAAGAATCTAGACATATGAATAACACCAAGTATGCAAGGTAACCGATGTTTAAGAGATATGTCGAAATCCCTACTTAGTCATGATCAAACGAAGGTTCTCACAATACTAAGCATGATACTACAGAATTCATTCAATGAAGAAAGAACAAATACCTAGCAAGATACTATCATGGTAGCTAATCACAATAATATCATCAATAATCACAAGGAAGATCGAAAGATATTAAAGAGAGAAACAATACTTCATTAAAAACTCACAAACAACCAACCAAGTCTCGAAAGTGTAGATGAAAACAACGGAGAATTAGCCAAGCATAGCTTACCTAAATTCATTCTCTTGAATGGAAAACAAAACCTAAACTAATGAATTGAAAGAGAGAAAAGTGGTTGAATGTCAATGTTAGTTTGATGTTAGATTGATTAGATAATTGTTCAAACGGCTGAGAAAAACCTCCTATATAACCTAAAGAGGTCGGCAAAACCCTAGAATATAGTTTCCATAAAGATAGTAATTGGGCCGCTCACGCAGATCCGGATCTGAAGGGATGGCGGGCACCGTAAACCACGGTGGGCGCCACCTTGACAACTTCGCAGACTGAACTTGTAATGCACTTTATGGAACCGTCGTTCGTCCGATTGATGCATATGAATATGCGTTGGAAATCTTTTTTCAAGGACTACAACTCTCATGAAGAACTTATAAGTTGAACCCAACTTCTCAAAACCTTAAAGAGATGATTTCTCCATGTCCTTCATTTTCGCTCTTGTTCTTGTGCTCCTTTGCTTCCCAAATCGCCTTCTAATCCTTCCTTAGCTTATTCCATGCTCTTTTGACATCCTCTTTGGTCTCTTCCCAAGCTCCTCACCATGTCGGCACTACGAATCTGCATAAATCCAATAAAATAGCATAGTTTCCGATCTTTACCACTAAAAGAGCATAATACGCAAGTAACTATAAAACATAACCAAACAACCATAAAACTCAACTAAAACTACTCTATAATGCCTATCTAAATATTCCTTATCAACTACGCTTGTTGCAATGGTGTCGAGGAGAGCTATGAACATCTCTTTAGGGACTGCCTTCAAGTGAGTTTAATTTGGACTAATTTTAATGCGTTATCGATCGATGGTTCCTTTTTTTAGATTTCGTTCTCGAGCTGGATTAGAGTTAACATCATGGAAAAGAAGGAGGTGGAGTCAATAGAGTGGAGTGTCATGTTTGCAACAACCCTTTGGTGGATATGCAAGTGGAGGAATGCCAAGACCTTCGATGGGGAGATAGCTATTGTGAACAAAGGGGTCTTTATAAGAGATAGAGTGGAAGAGTACAAATATGCCACATGTAAGATTCTTTTGAATAATTATGCTAACAAGAGAGTTGATAAAGTCTATTTTAGTCATGTTTTAGGTATAGATTTGCATATTAATTTAGAACATTTTTATATATTTTATAGCTTAATTTGTATTATTTGGTTTTTGGAGTCTACGCTCGTGTTTTTATATATTTCAGGTATTTTAGAGGAAGTTTGGAATAATTAACATTGGACAAATTATACAAAAGATGGAAAGGTGCAAGCTACGAATAAATGGCCAGATGTTATATACGGAGCTGATTACTCGTTAGGCCTGATTCTTCCCTTTGGGCCGGTTCATCCAAGGAGACGACAACCCACGTTATTGGAATGCTCCAAGCAAATAGCTGCTATTAAGTTATTATTATATTAATATTAATTAAATTAGTTATATATTAATATTATATCTATAGATCTATACTAGTAGGTTTTATTTTTATATATATACATTCATATGGCATAGCCAAAAAGGGCAGCCGGCCGAACATACGTGAAACGGCCGAGGCCAATTTGATTCCTTTAAACCCTAATTATGTTTTGTCTTATTTTTATGGAGATCTAAACTCTCCCGTTTCGTCTACAATTTGAAGCTTTGTTTGGGTTGATTGTGAGTTTCTAATTCTTGTTCCTTATTCCTATATTTGAATGTTTCGACTTCTTTGTGCTTGATTGTCTATTGTTTTATTCTTTCTAGCCCGCGCAACTAGTTAGAATCAATTCAATTGCTAGGGTTTTGTAGATTCCTGGTTGTGAACCTTAACCCAAGTGGCAAACTTGTTCCTTTAGGGCTGGTTGAACTAATTGAATGAGTAGGAAGTTGGATGTGATGTTAAATCCCTCTTTAGGGACTGCAAATACCTTGGTTAATCTTTGAACTTAAAGCTATCAATTGGGTTAAATCCTTCTTTAGGGACTGTTCGATTGATAAGGGTTGCTAGGACTGGTTGGACTAGTAACTATATTAGGTCGGGACAAGGGCATTCATAGGAAACATAAAAGGACGAGAGGAAGTTACAATGATCGTTTCAACCAACTAAAGTGGATAATTGTAGGTGAAACTATTTTATTAATCCTTATCTTCTTCAATTTGTTTATAGTTTATTTTATGTTCTTTCTTATTTACACCATTCAAAACCCCCCTTTTATACTAATTGGTAAATAAACATAACCTAGGAATAACTTGATTCTCTGTGGGATCGACCTCTTACTTACTTGTTATACTAGTTTGTAGGTTTGAGTTTTATTTTGATACGGTTAACACGACTAAAAACCGTCCATCAAGAGTGCAGGAGGTTTCGTGGATCAACACGGATGAAGGTTTGGATTAAGGTTAACACGGACGAAGCAGCCATAGGGATGGGAGGGCATCGAGTGGCGGTTGACGGAGGGAAAAGTCGTTGATTCACCTCGCCAAAAATAATTTCCAAACAAACAAACTAGTATAGTATGCAAGCAATGGGTCGAACCCTAGAGAATCAAGTATTTCTAAATATTGTGTATTTATCAATATAAAAAGAAAAGATTTTTGTGAATGAAAATAAAAGAAAATAATATTGACAAAAGCAAATAAAGGATAGAAGGAAAGCGTTTCCACCTACAAGTTCTCGACTTTGGTTGGTTTTATTGGTCATCGAATCCTTTTCAAGTTATTATCTTTTCCTACGAATTCCTCTCGTCTTGGTTTAAGTAGATTAAAAGTCCTACGAGTCCAATTAATCCCTTACACCTCAATGCAACCCTAACACGGTTAAGATTTAACAAAGAGATAGCACAACATCCCAAGAACTTGAGCATATAAATAACACCAATTAAACACGGTAAATCAATGTTTAAGATATATGTCAACTCCTTACATAATAATGCTTCAAACACGGAATCCGCAATCTTATGCGTGCTACTACAAAAATAACACAAATAAGAAAGTATTAAATCCTAGCATGAAATCAATATTATCAAGGTCGCGAATCAAGATAACATCAATAACATAATCAATATCACACAAAGAAGTTGAAGGAAATTATAAAGGAAAAATAACTTGAATTAGAAACTCACAAACCACCAACCAAGTCTCGAAAGTGTACGCGAAAACTACAAAATTAGCCAAACATGGCTTACCTAAACTTTCTTCTCTTCAAAGGTGAATGTTCTTCTTAAATACTTCCATAAGAAAACTAACCCTAAACATCCTATTTATAACCTAAAGTCTTGAATAAACAAGGTAAAAGATAGATAAACTAGATAAAAACTTTCTAAACAAACTAGATAAAAGATAGAACTTTCCTAATTTAATTCAGCGTCACATTCCGCTGGCAGCGAGAAATTCCGCTGGCAGCGAATGGCCTTGATTGAGCTCCCGTTGGATTTTCGCTACCACCTCGCTGTCAGCGAACTCCCATGCCTTAGAATTCTTTCCATCCTCCTCGGACCCTTCCTTCCGCTTCCGCGAGTCGCTGATCCCGCTGCCGCTGACTCCACTCGTTGGTAGCGAGATTACATTCGCTGGCGGCAAGTCATGCTCAGGCCACCTTCTCGCACATGTTGTTGCTGAATTCATTCGCTGCAACGGAAAGCCATTCACTGTCAGCGAATTTCTAGCAGAATACCATCACGTAGATCTTCGAAATATCTTTCCAACGCATGCTCATATGCGTCGATCGGACATCCGAGGCCTCCGGAAAGTGCATTACAAGCTCAGTTCGCCGGGCGGACAGCTTTCGCGACTCGTCCTTGTTTTCGCTCTTAGACCTTGATTTCGTGCTCCGTTGCTCCTTAGGTTGTTCCATGCTCTTCGGGACTTCTTTCTTAAGCTCTCCCAAGTCTCGCCTTAGCCTTCCTTAGCTCCGTTCCTCGTGTTCTTTGCCTCGGATCTACGAATCTACATAAAACCATCGAAGTAGCGTAGATTCTGAACTTTTCCACAAAACGGGCGCTAATCTAATTAACACTAAAACATGAATATATGACAATAAAATGCACCTAAACTAATCTATAACTCCTATTGGAATATGCCTTATCAGCGATCTTCTGCGAAACAATAGAGGACAATGGATATGCGGTTTCGTCCACAACCTCAGGACTTGCTCGGTGTCGATGGCGGAATTATGGGGTGTGCTAAATGGACTAAAGATGGCTTGGGACAAAGGATTTCAACAGGTAGTTATTGAGTTAGACTCAACTTGTCGTTGGTCTCTTGAAGTCGAGGATTTCTCAATTTGGCCTCTTATCGCGCTATATAGGATATAAAATCCGATAAATCTTTAGGATCAAAATCTTCTATATATTTTTCATTTAGATTACTGCTTATAAATACTCTATGACGTAATATATTGCAATATTTTATTTAAATAAAATTGAAATTTTTTAAGTAAATTAATTTTTTTAATATAAACTATAACAATTAATAGAATCATACAAAATAATTTTATAGAATTGCAATAATAATTTTAAAGATCGTAATAATAATTTTACAGAATCGCAATAAAAGTCTTAAAGATCATTACAATTGTATTTTGAAATGATTTATTAATAGGATCAGAATCAGATTCTACTATCTTTTGATGGAAAATTACACTTCATCTCCGTATCAAAATAGTAGATGTTTGACTTTTTTATACATTTTTAAAAAAATATAAAATTCTACAAAATATCAATTTTTATAAATAATGTTTTTTAATAATTTCGTAGTTGATATTATTAAGTATTAAAGTATAAAATCATTAATATAATAATTGATATTTTATCTAGTTCAACAGTGCCAAGACTTGTTAGCTAGAATAATGAAATCTAGTTCCAACATGTCTTCAAGGAAGCGAACCTTGTCACCAACTCCTTCGTGTCGCTTGCTTTTTGTTTTATGCTTGATTTACGTACACTTAGGCTCACCTATGAGAGTCTATTTTTTGTTGAAGATGTGCTTGGGGAAACGCTACTCTATGCTCAATTCCTGTGTAGCCCAAGTATTTTTTGGTTCGAGGATTTCCCTCAGTTTTCACTACCAAAATAAAATTGATATTTTAAAAAGTTTTTTATAAATTTTAAAAAGCATGTTGATAGTAAAAAAAATCACATATTTTGATATATAAGTAGTCTGCATATAAAATATCAGCTATTATAACTACGGTATTTTTTTGAGATTAGGTTAAGTTCACCTCATTTAGTTTGATATTGAACTCTAAATATCAATTCTACTGTTAATTTTATAACTTGTGGGTTGTGGGCAATGCTATAGTAAACCTTGTTTTATTTAGTAAGATTCCATGTATATTTGGTTTATGAATTATATGATGTATAGGTATTTTTTTTTTCAGTTTTTCACTTTTTCTATCTGATGCCCCAAGAGTGGCGGCATAGGATAAGATTCTCGTTTTATAAAAAAAAAATATTCTTCATTAAAATGCATTGCATTAGTCTAATTTCAAATTAAATTCCTAGGATCATTTATATTTTATAAGATATCTTTTCAAATTATGATCTTATGTTTATGTCTTAAGGACATACATAGGATAAAAATACCTTCTTTTCTTTTTTTTTTTGCTAAAATATATAGGTTATTTCTTTTTTTGGAGAGGGTTAGACTATGCCTCAAACGAGTAACAGAGACTATATCCCCGTTCGCACACCATGTCATCATCTTTTTTAGTTTCGTTTGTTATATTTGCCATTTTGTTTTTCTATGAGTTTATATTTGTTGGTGTCTGGGCCACTAGGAAACACTCTCTTGATGACGTCGGGGAAAGAGTGTGTACAATTTGGCCCCTAGACCCTGATCCGGCGGGACAAACTAATAATGTTGTTGTTGTTGTATTTCTTTTTTTGAGGTAAACGTGTGTGATGGTCTCTCCCATCTACCTTGAGTACCCGACTCTCTCTCCCATAGAAGCGGGATACGTGACACGGTGGTGCGAATCTCGAATCGGAAACTTCGTGTCCGATTCGAGAGGATACTCATATCGATACGGTACAAGCATCGAATCCTCGATACTTGCATCGACTGATATCCAGGTGTGCCGCTTTGATGGAGGCGTAGTAGCGTGCGAAGGGAATAACAAAGGAGGAGACACAGAAGAGAGAAGGAGAAGAACTTACAGTGATACATAGAAAGAAGGAGGAAGATTTTTCTAATCTAAAGGCTAAATCTGACCCACTTAGTTAAAATAACTCAAATAAAAACCCTAAGGGCTTGTTTGGCAATTGGGAGGTTTTTTAGGGGTTGGGTATTCTTTAGGAGTTGGAGTTTATTTTGTGTATTATGCAGGTGTGGGAGTTGGAGTTTTTTTTTTAAAAATAACCTGGTAAAAAACATAATTGGTGTTTGGTTGGTAGGAGGTGTAGGAGATGTATTTATGACGGAAATGACTAAAATGCCCTCAAATGTTTACCCTACCCTACCCATCCTCCTCCTCTTTGAATTGGAATTGCAGGCGGCGCATCCTCCTCCTCTTTGAAGTGGAATTGCAGACGGCGCTCGGTCTCGGTGTACGTGTACAGGTAAGGCCTACTCTTCCTCTCCATCTCCATTGACTTCCATTCCAATTTCTCATTCTCATCTTATCCCAATTTCCTCTATTTATATACTACCCCACACCTACCAATTTCTCCTTCTGATTGCAAGAGGAGGTCGTCTGAGATGAGGGAAAACGACTCAAGGACGGCGGCGTAAGGGGTTTCAACGGTGGAGTGAACTGTTGACGACGGCCTAAGGGGTTCCAACGGTGGAGTGAACCGCCGACGGCGGCGTAAGGGGTTCCAACGGTGGAGTGAACCGTCGACGGCGGCGTAATTTAGGGGTTCCAACGTGCTGGGATACAGAGAGAGAGGTTGAGTGAAGGATCTTCAAGGGCAAAATTGCACAATTTTCACAAAACTGATTGAATAAACTAGCAAAGCTGACCCCCCAAGCTTCCGAATTTGGTGAAAATAAACTGCAACTCAACCTCTGGCAACTACAAGGAAAGACGCTGCCAAACACCGAACAATCAGTTGGGGAAAAAAATTAACCTCTTATAACCTAATCTAATCCGCTTTCAAACACAGCCTAAATCTGGCCCAATAAATTAAAACAGTCTATATAACACTAAAATAATCCATCTATCTATAAATTGTAAAATCATTCTATATACGGAGTATTCAATTTATTTAAGAAAAATACCCTACCATATGATCGTATCGAGTTTGGTCGGGATAGCGAATCCCGTATCCGTATCCGTGTCCCGTTTCGAATAGAATCTCGTCCTTCTGTGAAATACAGTATGTGTTCGGCTTCCTCCTCCCACACCTCCACCAAAATTGACACCAGCTTTGATTGGATCAGGAAACAACTTCCTTGTTCACAACTCACAATCGGAAGAAGCCAACTGCCACTGGCCACTGCACCCTACTGGTGCCAACGGAGAAATAAGTGTCTAATTTTTGTAATCTATTTCAATAATCAAAAGCCATACCCCCCACCCTCATTTCCGTCGATCTTCATCTGCGTCCTACGACCACGCATTCGACGCCGACAAGGGGTTTCCAGCTGCTGGGGGTACGCTTTGTGTTTGTTTTTCGATTGTCATTTCTAGCGTTAAATGTCTTATTGCTCATCGTTTCTTATGCTGATATTTACGGCCTTTTATGCTCAAATTTGTTGGATTCATCATTTGGTTTTTGCTGGCATTTGTTGGTTTAGTGTGTTCTATGCTTAAATTTTGGTGGATTTTTATCTTGTATCTGCTGAAATTGAATTTCTGTGTTTTGTGTTTGTGCTTTTTGTTTGTTTGTTTGTTTGTACTATCGATTTCTTTGGTTTGTTGTTGAAAGTGTAGAACTCCGAGATTATTTTTGCTAATGACTAGTGTTATCGTAAATATGTATTGTACATTGAAGAAAATGAAAGATACTAATCTATTCTTATTCTGCTCTGTGCTAGTGTGCATCTTCAACTAAGTATGTCTACAATGTAATACCATGCTTCATTATCCACCAGAGTACAATTTGTTTTTAGAGTTCCTTCCCGTTATCTTTTAACTTTCAATTTGAACAGAACATGCCCTGCTTTAATTTTATTTAAAAAAAAAAAATCTCTTCAGCTGATGATCTGTTTCAATTTTTAGATGTGTGTTTGGAATTCTACCAACTTAGCACCATAAGAAGTGGGGGAAAACTTGTCAAATGGCTGAATCGAAGGTCAAACCTCGTCCCATTGTGCGCCTGGTAGTTCTTCTCATGTCTCATCGCGTCATTGTCAGGTTTTCTTCCTCTTCACTCTCTCTCTCTCTCTCTGGTTGGTTCATATATGTTATAATTAGTTTGCTGTACTTATTTTTTGAAGGAAACTGGAAAAGTGCCCCTGTTAACATTTCTGTATTGTTTAATTTGCAACTGTTCTGTTTAGTTGTATATTTTAAATTTTGTTTCAGCTTCCTTTGCTGTCTTTCTGGGATTATTGGCCTCTTGCTTTTGCCTGCTTTAGCGAAGAACACTTACATCTCGGAGAATGCACTTATGCCTGGTCAGTCAATCCCCTCTTACCCTGAAAGCAGTATGCTGTTGTTAATTCTGAGCTATTCATAGGCTCAAGTATCATTTTGGTGTTTGGGCTGTGCAAGCAATTAAGTGTTTGGTGCATGGTTTATCTGTTAAGAATGGGGCATAAGAGCATGGGATATAAGTTTAGTTCATTCTCAGATATTTATGTATTATTATACATAGTCCTTGCAAAATGTCCCCTTTTTTTACTATTCTTGAGAAGCAATATGCCCTATACTCCTATATAACAACTTATGTTCTTTTTGTTTTATGGTTTCCTCAAAGTTGCTTTCCCTTTTCCTTTATTCGAGGCGTAGAGCTTTTTTCGGTGTTAATCTTTTGTTCTTCTTAGGGAGAGCTGAGAATTCCTTCCCTTTAAAAGCTTTCTATCAATAAACTATTATACATATTTCAATGATGTTTGCGGTAAGAAGGTAACAATTGCTAACATTACAGATATTCAAACTTTTCTTTGTTAAATTGGTTATTTTATATTTTAGTGGTTATACCAGTGTATTAGATTATCTCTGTCTCGTTTCAATAATATTTTGGTTTGAGCTAACACAGGCTCTGCAACGTCTATGCTCTCAAGCCTTGAAGTTTCAGAAGCAAGTAATTTGGTGTCAGACATATTGGGGCTGGATCTAGAAGCCAAGAGTTCAGGAAGGTATGTGCTGTGTCTGTATAGATCTTGCACTTTATCTCACATTGCTTGCCTTCTTCTCCGATGGCATTGTTTATTATATCAATTACTTGGATGTCTTGTTGATTGCTGAATCAATATGGCCCTAGAACTTCCAGTGCAACAATGGACTTTGTTTGACTCTTTTTATAGGTGATTGATTAACTGGTGAGTTTTTACGAAGATAAGTTGTGAAGCAGGACTTGTCTTCATTGATTTTGTGTAATTTTAGAGAAATTTGTGACTTAAGAGCTCATTGCCTTCTTTCTTTGACACACATTTGCATTTAAAAGCACTAAGTCTTCTATTGAATTAGTGAAGTGGTTCCTAAAATGTGAGTTATTAGGGGCAAATATTTGAGTCATCCAAATAGCCATGTGTCTTGGGGCGTTTGAGATAGAGATTGGACTCTTTTGTACGCAAGTATGTGGGCTCTGTCTCACTTCCAGAAGCTTCAATACTTTATTAGGTAAAAAGAGTTTCAATATGATATGACCCATGGCCTTGTGTAACTGTATGTGAGCAAGTGTTCTGAAGGGTCCAGAATGTTATGTTTTGGAACATCCAAGCCTTACCGATAGAGGGCGAACTGTTTCTCTACTAGAGGTTTCTACAAGTACATGCAGTCAAGTAGATGGCAACACAACCTGATAAATCACATCAAATTGAATTTGGAAAAACTTCTACAAGTTATGCCTTCTACCCATTATTTCCAACTTTCAAATTGATGGAAGTTTGAAGCTACCTTCCCTTTGACCTCTTAGTATCTTAGTCTGGCCTCTAAAACTTAAAACCAACTGCTCATTGAATTGTAACGGTGGGAAATCTTTCACTGAGCTGAATCTAGTAATTCTTGTTACCTTCTTCATAAAAAAAGGAGCATAAACAAGTTTTGCTTGAAGAGGTTCAAGCAGCAATTCTTCCCTTTGACCTCTTAATATCTTTATCCGACCTATAAAACTTAAAACCAAGTGCTTGTTGAATTGGTGGGTGGGTTCTTTCACTGAGCTGAATATAGTTATCTCCTCTACGAAAAATGAGCATCAACAAACATTGTTTAAAGAGGATGAAACAGTAACTCTTGCTTTGTAAATTGTTTATTTTTCTCCTTTCTATCAAGGTTTCTTTCTCTCTTTTGTAGTTATTATTTTGCAAAAATTGTCTAGTGTTGTCTTTTGGTCAGGTAATAGCCTTATTTCAAGCATGATTAAAATCATTAAATACAAAAGTTGAATGTTACGAAGGAATCCTAGAGAAACCCATAAATCATCCTCTAGGTTTGTAACTAAATCTGCAATATGTAGAAAATCAGAAAACTAAGCAGCATCATATCAATTTAAAGAGACTTTAACTATGTGTCCTTGAATCTTCAACCCAACCTGTGATTCTTCTTAGTGTCTCTCCCCTGGACAATGTAGTGGACTATGACTTATTGTGTCTCATTATATTTTTTTTGAAATTGTGACTAGACTTGCACCAACTTATGCAGGAGCCCTGATCTCCCTGCCAAAGAGAGAAGGGGAATCAATATCACTTAACTTTAAATAGATCACGCATAACGGAGGTATATCCCTCACCCTTCCCCCTTCTCGTGTCACCTCCTTTCCTTAGGCCCAGCTAGCACCACTTATTTTCTTTAAACTAGGACAAAGATTTGTATTTTGTCAACTTCTTTTGTTCATTCGGAAGGGAGCTCAAGATATTGAAAATAGCTTAGCAAAATGGCTCTAGATAAGTGAATTTGGCAAAACTTAATTCAAGATAAAATGATAAATGAAGTTTTCATGGAATGTAACGTGATAGGGTGGCTCTGGAAATTTAAAATTCGTTGTTAATTTTGATGTAGGGAAGGTCTACGTATTCGATGTATATGCTTTTTTATATTGTTCTGTTTGTAATAAATTTCTTCTCTATTGCCTCTTATTTTCTAAATTCGTATCTTTTGGCTTTTGCTTTGTAAACATTCCATATGTGTTAAATGGAAACATGCTTTGTTGAGCTGGTTGGATGAAAAAATGCTGTCGACTTTTACCCATATGTCCTATGCTGGGCCTTTGTCCATTTCTGTGCCTTTTCCACTTCACCTATGATCTCATAAAATTCAAGAAGTTTTTACACATTCTTATTTTACTGTTTAATTTCTATACCATGCATTTACTATATATTTTATAGCTTACTTTTCTGAGTTATGATGACGTACTACCACATACTCCCTCTGATCATTTTTATTAGGCTTTGAAGAGTATTGCACAATTCAAAAGGGAACAAAATCAGACTTTGACACCTTTATCTAATTCATAATGTAGTCTCTTCCCAAGATTATGGAGAAAGTATAGCCATTTCGAATGCTCCAAAGATAGATTAGCCAGTGAAAAGGCATTTTTAACTGTTTCTTATTTAATGGGATAGAAAGAAAAAGGAATCGGGAAGCTTGTTTGATAAATATAAATAAAGTAAAAGAAAAAAAACTCCATTTACTAAAGCACCTTATACCGTAGATTAACTATCACCTTCTAAAAGACCTTATAAATATGATCAGACGGAATAATATTTATATATGTGATGTGCTTTTGGTTATGGCATAATATACCTGACATTTGTGCATGTTATTGCATGCTTAAATGAACTCTCTTTGTTTGCTTCTAATACTCTCATTACTTTGGTTCTTTTGTGATAATCTACTGCAGAGAAATATCCATACTGTTAGCAGACCATATTGCCAGGCTAGGTGTTGAAGTTGGTCAATTCCAGGCTTATCCACAGCCCAGCAAGTTTCATCCTCTGAATTTCTTTTCGAATGCTGGTCCTGAGTTGATCCAAGGTAACATGACCAGTGCGGCCCATGCGATTAGTACTTTTGGGATAATCAGAGCTCCTCGTGGTGATGGAAAGGAAGCTATTGTTTTGGTGACGCCTTATAATGCTTCGGGCACTGACACTAGTGAAGTATTGTCATTGGGTGTGGCGTATTCAGTTTTCTCTTTACTAGCAAAAGTTACTTGGCTGGCCAAGGATGTTATATGGCTTGCTGCAGATTCTCGGTTTGGAGTATGATGCTGTTTCTGCATGGCTGCAAGAATATTTCTCTCCTTCATTAGGTGTCTCAGGAAACGCATATGCTGAACTGACTCCTGAAAGCAGTAATCCTTATGACCGGGCTGCAAATGCAGCACAATCTAATGGTGGGTTTAGACGTGCTGGTACCATGGGTGCAGCTCTTGTCATTAAAGTTGTGAATGACAGTAAAAATATGGAAGACACTCTTAGCATCTATGCTGAGGCAACAAACGGGCAGATGCCAAACCTTGATCTCATCAATGTTGTGAACTACTTAGCAGTACACAGACAAGGTTTGCGTGTAAAGGTGGCCAAATGTTGGTCCTTGATAGGGTCAAAATATATCCGCATAGTTGGTCAAACAATTGAATTACTAGGGAAGATAGCTGGGAGCTTGAATCCTGATTGGAGATTTGGAATTCCTGTTGCAGAGTATGCTGAGGGTACCGCCACACTTGCAAGTTCACTGTATACTCAGGTGGGGACTGCTATGTTGTATCCGGTTCTTTTTTCCTATTCCATTGTTCTATCAGGCGCATGCATGAATAGATGCTGATTTATTTTCTGGTTTCTTTTGCATAAGCAGTCATTCGAAGGTTCATCTTTATATATCTGTTAATTTATCTTTTTCCTTTTTCTTCCTATCAGGCCTTAGGCATTCCAACCGGCCCTCATGGTGCTTTTCGTGATTACCAAACTGATGCTGTAACACTGACGATTTCTCAAAAATCTTTACTTTATAGCACTGCCAAGCGAAGTGAATTTCTAATGCATAGTGACAGGTCAGCCTTGGTGCAATCTGTTTTGTGGCTCGTGTTACTTCTGGTCCTTTGCTTCTTTTCGCTGTCTGGTCATCATATACCTTAGTTACTGTCTCATTCAGATAAGGGGAGACCCACATAGGTTTTGGTGTGTTATCACAGCCTTTGCTTTGCTGAAGAAACCCTGCTTTTTTCTGTTATCCTGAAATTTTTCATTTGAGTTTCTGAATTTGCAGTCTAAAAGGAGAGGAGGTTGCTTCAATGCAGTATATAAGTTAAATAAGAACTTGCCTCTATTTTTTCCCCAATCTCTGTTTTTTGTTATGCTGTGGAAACATGCTTCTACTGCCTTTGTGATCTTAGACAGTATTGACAAATGCTTGCTGCATCCTCGAATTTCTTAGTTTCGTTCTTTTACTCCGTTAGGATATCCAATTGTCTTTTTGGGTCAGTTGCTTAAAGTATCTGCCATTTTTTATGTATGCTCCATTCATTAGTAATAAATGCATATTTTTTATGTATGCTCCATTCAATATCTGCCTTGTAGCGGTGAATTAATTACTATTTATTTATTTATATGTTTTTTTCATTCTTCGTCTCATGGAGATACGAAGTACATGAACAATATCTACCAAAGTAGATAAAAATTATATATCATCCCCAAAGAAATGAATTTTATCTCATTAAGTAGATAAAATATTTAATTTATATATCATTCTAAAGTGGTGAAATTTATCTCTTGTAGTAGACAACTTACAAAATATATAAACATACTTATAGCGATGATTCATGTAGCTAAAGAAACAAATCCAATCATTATCGTTTCTCCATCAGTCTCTCAAAATATACGATAAAATTGCATATATAAAAGAATGTCACCCCCTAAGTGGAAACAAACACTAATCGAAGATTCGAGGATCTGGCATGGGAGGTAGGGCGCTTTAATTTAAGTGGAATATTGGAATTCTCCCAACATGCGTTTGATATTCCAAAGAGAATCCAATTTGAATGGGAAACCAACAAACGAGAGATGGCGCTGGTTTTTTGGACGAGAGACGTGTCGAGCATAAGATGGAATCCAGAAAGCAGACAGCGGCCACGAGGGGGTTTCCAAAAGCCCAAATGGGTAAACAAGGGTCGTAGATAAAATTTAAGTGTTATGAAACCAACGAACTGCGTTGAATGCTCTTCCAAAATCTTTTTGATTGAAGCAACAAACCAAATTTGAATGGGACAGAAAAAAAGTAGCATGCCGTGCGAATTCGTACGTGTGATTTAGACAGAAGAATGGGAATGGGCGATCTGCAAGGTTGACATGAGGAGGATGACTAAGATAGGGTTATAGAGGATGATAGAGAGTTGAGGAGTTTGTAGACAAGAGGAAGTAAAGGCGGTGCACCGCATGAAGAAATCGAGGAGGAGGTGAAGATAGATTTGTAAGGCGGTGAACGACAATCGCAGAGAAGGTGACACGAGGGAGCCGCTGTTTGATATGGAGGCAGAAGGAAAAACGGCAAGTCCGAAGGGTGCCAGACCATGATGCTAGAGCACGAGAGTGCCCACGAGGGAGGTGTAAGTAGGAGGTGTAATAATTTTTGTATAGCGGTTTATAAAATGGAGCAATATATATAGAGTAATTTGAACATGAGAATTGTGGGTGGAAAGCATGTGATTTTGTGGGAGGGATCCCAACATATATAGGGGGTATAAAACAAGTGTTACTGTACCGATTCAGGAGTTTATGTCTGAATATGTTTTTAATACGTGTAAGAATTAATGAAATTCGGTTTTGCCATATAATTTCTATTATCGTGATCCTAAATGGTTAAACCCGTGTAAATATATTGCTATGATTAGGGATGTTGGTTTTGCCATATAATTTCTATTATTGTGAGGATTAAATAATCATTAAAATGATTGGGTATTGTAGGTTATATTTGATCGAGAAATAAAAGTTGATATTTTATTGAAATAAATTATATAAATGATAAGATTGTAGTAGTATTATGTAAAGTAGATGAGGGTGGTTCATGCAAAAAATGATGAAGTAGTTTAGATTGGAGACTTTAACGTACATAGGCCAAAGTATTTGTCTGCAGTGACCATGAGAGGAGGAAGGTAAGACGAGGCAGCCTACTTGAGGAGGGAGTACATTTTTTCCCTGTATATAGAGTGGTGCTTCATTTACTAATTCAAATTGAGATTCAGTTTCTTTTAAGTTTGCGGTTTAATTAGGCTATTATGTTTGAATCTTTTGATATTAAACTGTGTTTATGGATGGATGGGTCTTGTAGAGGCGGAATGTCAGCTTATGTTGGAGGTCCAATGCAACCCTCCCTCGGATCTCTACCTCGCTTCTCCCTTCCCCATTCTCCTGCCTCGCACGCATGGAATCCAGAAAGCAGCGCCGGGGGGGTTCCGAAAGCCCAAATGGGTAAACAAGGGTGTAGATAAAATTTAAGTGTTAGGAGACAAACGAATTGCATTGAATGCTCTTCCAAAATCTATTTGTTTGAAGTAGCAAATAAAATTTGAAGGGGATAAAAAAAAGCCCTCCTCACGAATTCGTACGTGTGATTTAGACAGAAGAATGGGAATGGGGGATCTGCAAGGCTGACACGAGGAGGATGACTAAGATAGGGTTAAGGAGGATGATAGACAGTTTAGGAGTTTGTAGAGAAGAGGAAGTAAAGGCGGTGCACCGCATGAAGAAATCGAGGAGGAGGTGAAAATGGATTTGTAAGGCGGTGAACGACAATCGCAGAGAAGGTGACACGAGGGGACCGTTGTTTAATATGAAGGCAGAAGGAAAAACGGCAAGTACGAGGGGTGCCAGACCATGATGCTAGAGCACGAGAGTGCCCACTAGGTAGGTAGGAGGTGTAGTAATTTTTGTATAGTGGTTTATAAAATGGATAGAGAGAGAGAATAATTTGAACATGAGTATTGTATAATCATAAAAAACAAAAATATTTGAACAAATGAAATCTGAAAGAACAACGAGAGTCTGTGTGTGGAAAGCATGTGATTTTGTGGGAGGGATCCCAACATATATATAAGGGGTATAAAACAAGTGTTATTATGCCGATTCAGGAGTTTATGTCTGAATATGTTTTTAATATGTGTAAGCATTAATGAAATTCGGTTTTGCCATATAATTTCTATTATCGTGGTCCTAAATGGTTAAACCCGTCTAAATATATTGCTATGATTAGGGATGTTGGTTTTGCCATATAATTTCTATTATTGTGTGGATTAAATAATCATTAAAATGATCGTGTATTTTAGTTTATATTTGATCGAGAAATAAAAGTTGATATTTTATTGAAATAAATTATATAAATGATAAGATTGTAGTAGTATTACGTAAAGTAGATGGGGGTGGTTCATGCATAAAAGGATGAAGTAGTTTAGATTGGAGACTTTAATGTACATAACCCAAAGTATTTGTCTGCGGTGACCATGAGGGGAGGGAGGTAAGGCGAGGCAGCCTACTTGAGGAGGGAGTACATTTTTTTTCCCTGTATATATAGTGGGTGCTTCATTTACTAATGCAAATTGAGATTCAGTTTCTTTTAAGTTTGTGGTTTAATTAGGCTATTATGTCTTAATCTTTTGATATTAAATTGTGTTTATGGAAGGATGGGTCTTGTAGAGACGAAATGTCAGCTTATGTTGGAGGTTCAATGCAACTCTCCCTCGATCAGATTTCCACCTCGCTTCTCCCTTCCCCAGCCATTCTCCTGCCTCGCACGCATGGAATCCAGAAAGCAGCGGCCAGGGGGGTTCTAAAAGCCCAAATGGGTAAACAAGGGCCGTAGATAAAATTTAAGTCTCAATTCCTTTCCGTCCTGATCTAGTAAGATAATGTAGCCAAATATGTTGAACATTATAATTAATTATACAATCATTGTATGAATTAATAATAGTATTATAATATTAATACTATTATTATTATTGAATAATATAGTTGAGAATAATACCGTATTCAACATATTATACTAAATAATGAATTATGAAAGCATTTTTCACTTTGCAAATTTATATAATATTTTATTATTTTTATATGCGGGACAAGGCCCGTCCCGTCCCGATCCCGTCCCGTCCAGACACCATCCCGTCCCGAAAAAAAAATGTCAATCCCGTCCCGATCCCGTTTCGAAAAAATTTCGCGGGACGAGTCCTGTCCCGGCCCAATCCCGTCCCGTCCCGTCCCGTCCCGTCCCGTGCCCACCCCTAGTATATATAGTAAAGGGGGGATTTTGTGAGGAGGGATATGGAGATAAGGGAGGAATGGAAATAGAGGATCTGCAAGGACGACACGAGGAGAATCACTAAGATAGAGTTAGGGAGGATGATACACAACTGATGAGTTTGTAGATAAGAGGAAGTAAAGGTGGTGCACCGCATGAAGAAATCGAGGAGGAGGTGAAGATGGATTTGTAAGGCGGTGAACGACAATCGCAGAGAAGGTGACACGAGGGGACCGTTGTTTGATATGGAGGTAGAAGGAAAAACGACAAGTACGAGGGGTGCCAGACCATGATGCAAGAGCACGAGAGTTCCCACGAGGGAGGTGTAAGTAGGCGAACGAGATCAGGGGACAAGGCTTAGTGTTTTTCCCTCCCCATCTCCAAGGTTAAAGAAAAAAATATTATTATATTTTTTTTAAAAAAAATATAGTAAGGGGGATTTTGTGAGGAGGGATAAGGAGATAGAGGAGGAATGAGAATAGGGGTTCTGTAAGGCTGACACGAGGAGGATGACTAAGATAGGGTTAGGGAGTATGATAGATAGTTGAGGAGTTTGTAGATAAGAGGAAGTAAAGGCGGTGCACCCACTGGCGGATACAGGGGTGGGCTTGTATGGGCCCAAGCCCACCCCAAGTTGTAAAAAAAATACACGTATATATTGTAAGTATGAGTAAGCATATATGATAGGTTGGTCTAGTGGATAAGGGGTGTTCTATTAATTCACGAGGTCTTGTGTTCAACCATCTTACAACCCATTTTGGCATTTTAATATCTTGTTTCTCATTTTCTCATTTTTATGTTTCATGTCCTATATTTTTAAAATCGGTTGAGTATTTAATTCATATTTTATTTTTTATAACTTAATTAGATTAAAATTAAAATAGAATAATTAGACAAAATAGTGAATGAAATTAAAATTGTCACAATTTAAGAGTTTTTTTTTTCTCAATATTTATACAAAATTATTTTATTTTTTATAAAATATCTCCGATAAATTTGTTTATTCCTATGTTGGCTCCTAGCTGGCCCACCCCAAAATATTTTCTGGCTCCGCCACTGGTGCACCGCATGAAGAAATCGAGGAGGAGGTGAAGATGGACTTGTAAGGCGGTGAACGACAACCGCAGAAAATGTGACACGAGGGGACCGTTGTTTGATATGGAGGCAAAAGGAAAAAGGGCAAGTACGAGGGGTGCCAGACCATGATGCTATAGCACGAGAGTGCCCACGAGGGAGGTGTAAGTAGGCGAACGGGATCACATGTCCCAAAGGGACAGAGCTCGGTGTTTTGCCCTCCCCATCTCCAAGGTTAAAGAAAAAAAAAATTATTTTTTTTAAAGAAAGAAATATAGTAAAGGGGTGATTTTGTGAGGAAGGATAGGGAGATAAGGGAGGACCGGAGACAGTGGATCCTCACCGGTAAGTAGAAGGTGTAGTAATTTTTTTTTTACAGCGGTTTATAAAATTGAGCTCTATATATAGAGTAATTTGAACATGAGTATTGTATAATCATAAAAAAAAACAAAAATATTTGAACAAATGGAATCTGAAAGAACAACGAGAGTCTGTATGTGGACAGCATGTGATTTTGTGGGAGGGATCCCAACATATATAGGGGGTATAAAACAAGTGTTACTGTACCGATTCAGGGGTTTATGTCTGAATATGTTTTTAATAGGTGTAAGCATTAATGAAATTCGATTTTGCCATATAATTTCTATTAGCGTGATCATAAATGGTTAAAACCCCGTGTAAATATATTCCTATGATTAGGGATGTTGGTTTTGCTATATAATTTCTATTATTGCGAGGATTAAATAATCATTAAAATGATCGGGTATTTTAGGTTGTATTTGCTCGAGAAATAAAAGTTGATATTTTATTGAAATAAATTATATAAATGATAAGATTGTAGTAGTATTATGTAAAGTAGATGGGGATGGTCCATGCATAAAAGGATGAAGTAGTTTAGATTAGAGACTTTAACATACATAGTCCAAAGTATCTGTCTTCAGTGATCATGAGGGGATGAAGGTAAGACGAGGCAGCCTACTTGAAGAGGGATTACATTTTTTGTCCCTGTATATAGAGTGGGTGCTTCATTTACTAATTCAAATTGAGATTAAGTTCCTTATAAGATTGTGGTTTAATTAGGCTATTATGTCTGAATCTTTTAATATTAAACTGTGTTTATGGAGGAATGTGTCTTATAGAGATGGAATGTCAGCTTATGTTGGAGGTTCAATGCAACCCTCCCTCAGATCTCCACCTCACTTCTCCCTTCCCCATTCTCTCGCCTCGCACGCGTCCCCGACCCCGTTCCGACCCCTGAGCCCAGCCGCACCACCACCCCTATGCCCCCACCCTCACTACTAGATCTCCCCGCCAGCCTCCGGCACTACCCGCCCCCCCCCCCCCCCCCCCCTCCCTTCAGATCTCCCGTCCGCTTGAACGACGCTCATATCAGACCCAAATATACTTGAACAACGCCGACAGTGCCCTAACAAATTAGTTATTAGGAACTTGAGTGCAATAATTAAGTAAATTTTGTCTAGATAATACACATTAGTCGACAAAAAAAAAGATAATACACATCTTGTCGATAGACTTTATGTAAATGATTTCACTTGAAGATTGAGATGATGATGATATTTGAAATGAATTCATTATTGATTCAAATCGAAAGGATAGAATCGAGTTAATATGTAAAAGTTTATGATTACATAGAAAGTTTAGCCTCTCAGTCTCAGCTACGGAGTAAACGGCAAAATCGTATAATCACTCTTTGCCTACAGTATTTCCCTAGCCATGATGGCCTGGGGGTTTCGGGGGTCACGCTCTCGCTGCTAGCCAGTCTCCACTCTCTCTGCTACTTGGTAGCCAATCTCTCATTTGCCGCCGCCGGACCACGAACAGTTCCCCGTCTAACTTCACCTGAAACAACTCCCGTCTAATCTTCACGGAATTCCATTTCAGGCGATTAAGAGCAGTTGATTCAGCTTGATTGCCGTCTATATGAATATCAACATGGAAGCATCGATAGCCATTCGCAGGTTGAAACAGCTGCACTGGGGGATTGAATTTCCAGGTACTTTGCTCTCACTTAACCGTTTCAAGTCACTATCTTTGAGAAATTCTTACCGCCGTTACCTATCAAAGCCCGGTTTAATTGATAAATTGGATAATTTGTGCGGTAATGAATGGGAATGCAATGGCGATGTGCGGTTAGGGGAGAAGGAAATTGTCGATTTGAGGCCTACTTTCCATGATCCGCGCCCTCCCAAGGCTGGAAGTAGTTTTGATCGGATAAAGCAGTTAGGTTATGATGAGAGCTGTGGCTCTGGTTCCTTTGGAAGTGATTTTAGCCACTCTGATAGTGATGAGGGTTCCGATGTTGAGGAAGAAAACGGCGAGGCTAGCGACGATGATTATAGGGTTCTTGATTCATGTAATGGGGTGTCTAAAGGAATTGTGGTTGATAGATGCTATGAAAGGGATGAAAGTGAATTTAGGCACCCTTTGGTGAGGGAGGCATGTAGATTGATTGATCTTAGGTGGAGATGGGATCCTAAGCTCGAAGGGGAACTTAAAAATGTATTAAGAAGGCTCAGTCCCCGTCAAGTTTGTGCTGTCTTGCATTTGCAGGCAGACGAGAGGGTTGCATTGAACTTCTTTCTTTGGGCTGATAGGCAGTGGAGGTATCGTCAAGGCCCTGTTGTGCATTATGCAATGCTTCAGGTTCTTAGTAAGACTAAGTTGTGTCAAGGTGCCCGTAGGATCCTCCGGCTCATGCGCAGGAGGGGCATTCGTCGCACTCCCAAGGCTTTTGGTTATCTTATGGTTTCTTATGGTAGGGCGGGCCACATAAGGCATGCAATGCGGGTTCTCAACATGATGCAAAGAGCTGGAGTTGCGCCCAACTTGTCCATATGCAATACAGCGGTTTATGTTTTGGTCAAGGGTAATAGGTTGGGCAAGGCATTGAAGTTCTTAGAACGGATGCAAATTGTTGGCATAAAACCCAATGTCGTCACCTATAACTGCTTGATCAAAGGTTATTGTGATGTACAGTGTGTTGAAGATGCGATTGAGCTGATTGAGGACATGCCTGCGAAAGGTTGTCCACCTGATAAAGTTAGTTATTATACTGTATTGAGTTTCCTTTGCAAGGAGAAGAGAATAGAAGATGTTCGAAAATTGATGGAGAGAATGGAAAATGAGAGTGGCTTGTTCCCAGATATTGTTACTTATAACACTATCATTCATATGCTTTCCAAAAACGGCTATGGTGACGAGGCTATTGATTTTGTAAGAGAAGCAGAAGAAAAGGGATTTCGCGTTGACAAAGTTGGGTACAGTGCTGTAATTACTGCATTCTGTCATGACGGGAAGATGGACAAGGCGAAAGAAATGGTTAATGAAATGTTTGATAAGGGCTGTAACCCAGATGTTGTAACATATACTACAGTAGTCGATGGATTCTGTCGGATTGGTAAGATTGATCAAGCCAAGAAGATGCTTCAGCAGATGTACAAGCATGGCTGTAAACCAAACACAGTCTCGTATACTGCTTTGCTAAATGGTCTATGTCAAAGTGGAAACACTTCCGAAGCAAGGGAAATGATGAATATGAGTGAGGAGGAATGGTGGACCCCAAACGCCATTACGTTCAGTGTTGTAATGCATGGATTTCGTAAGGAAGGAAAACTGTCCGATGCTTGTAATGTTGTCAGGGAAATGATTGCAAAGGGTTTTTTCCCAACACCAGTCGAAATTAACATGCTAATTCAGTCACTCTGCAGAGAAGGGAAAATAGACGATGCAAGAAAGTTTATGCAGGAGTGTCTGAGAAAGGGATGTGCTGTTAATGTGGTGAATTTTACCACTGTCATTCATGGATTTTGTAAGAGGGATGATCTGGAGGCTGCTCTTTCGTTGCTCGATGATATGTATTTGATCAATAAGCACCCTGACGTTTTCACATATACAGTATTAGTTGATGCATTGGCAGCACATGATAGATTTGAAGAGGCAAGTGAACTTACTATGAAGATGCTTAGGAAAGGTATACTTCCAACTCCTGTTACCTATCGAACTGTTATCCATAGATATTGTCAGAAAGGGAAGACTGAAGATTTGTTAAGATTGATGGATAAAATGCTCTCAAGACAGCCTTATAGGACTGCATATAATCAAATGATTGAAATGCTCTGTAAATTCGGGTTTATTGCTGATGCATACAAACTCTTGGGAGAAATCTTGAAGACAGCTTCAATGACTGATGCTCGTACATGCTATGTGTTGATGGAAAGATCTCTAAACAAAGGTAGTCTTGTTTTATCATATAAGGTGGCATGCCGGATGTTTAAACGTAATCTGCTACCTGACTTGAAGCTATGTGAGAAGCTATGCAAGAGATTAATGTTAGAAGGGAAATTGGAGGAGGCGGATAGTCTTATGTTGCGGTTTGTAGAGCATGGATGCGCTTCACCTTTGCCTTCGATTTCTACAATATCATGAATATTAACTTTTGTAACGTTGTTTTACTGCGGTATGTCATCCTTTACAGAATGAAGATGGTTTTCATCAAGAGGTCAGATATTTTTTTATTCACACTTCAAGTTTTCATTTTCTTGTTTTTATCCATTTTGGGAATCGCATATTGTTACTCTTATGGATGTGCTACTTCCCATATTTGGCTGCAGACGAGAGTCATCCAAGAGGCAATTTGGGAGCATTATCACTGCCAAGCGAAGTGAATTTCTAATGCATAGTGACAGGTCAGCCTTGGTGCAATCTGTTTTGTGGCTCGTGTTACTTCTGGTCCTTTGCTTCTTTTCGCTGTCTGGTCATCATATACCTTAGTTACTGTCTCATTCAGATAAGGGGAGACCCACATAGGTTTTGGTGTGTTATCACAGCCTTTGCTTTGCTGAAGAAACCCTGCTTTTTTCTGTTATCCTGAAATTTTTCATTTGAGTTTCTGAATTTGCAGTCTAAAAGGAGAGGAGGTTGCTTCAATGCAGTATATAAGTTAAATAAGAACTTGCCTCTATTTTTTCCCCAATCTCTGTTTTTTGTTATGCTGTGGAAACATGCTTCTACTGCCTTTGTGATCTTAGACAGTATTGACAAATGCTTGCTGCATCCTCGAATTTCTTAGTTTCGTTCTTTTACTCCGTTAGGATATCCAATTGTCTTTTTGGGTCAGTTGCTTAAAATATCTGCCATTTTTTATGTATGCTCCATTCATTAGTAATAAATGCATATTTATCTTTTCAAAACTGAGAAACGCTATGAAGTAATCATAAGCCTTATGAGATAGTCTTTCCAATTGTGTAGGCTCGAGCTCGACAGTTTTTTCTGTTCAATATATATGCAATGAAGATTTTCAAGCTGGAAGTGAACTTCTTACTCTATTCACTCATGGCAAAGAAGACGTGACCGGCCTCTTAATCATCGTCATAATTCTTATGTTTTTGTCTACTTTCAAGGATGAGGAATTCTTCTGGTCATGGCCCTTTTTAGTTGGAACAGAAAATTGCAGTTAAGAAATTTTGTATGTGAAATTTAAAACTTTATGGGTATAGTTAACATATCATTGTCACAAGCTGGCGATTCTTAGGGTTTATTTGGTGCAATGTGCTAAGGTAGTTGCTAACGAGCTTATTTGTGTTTATAAGGTAGCTGATAAGTAGCTTATACCTTGGGTTGTTAAGATCTGAGTGAGATGATATGCCCTTATAATGCAAATGGATTTTTTTATAAACACGCCTATAGCAGAAGGAATCCATGTGTATGATGATATTCAGCTGATATATTGATGTAGAAAAATAACCTTGAAGCATGGCTGATGCTGATGTCTTTTCTTTCTTTTCTCTTGTTTATTGGTTTCAGGTTGATTGAAGGTGTTATACGATCAGTGAACAATCTCCTCGAGAAGTTTCACCAGTCGTTTTTTCTATACCTTCTCACAGGTCCCAGTAAGTTTGTGTCAGTAGGAGTTTACATGATCGCTTTTGCTCTCCTTATTGCACCATTACCCGTGGTTGCTGCTTCACTCTACTCTGAGGCAATGAAAAGTGATTCCACAGAAGAACCAGAAAATACTTCCTCTAGCTCCATCTCCTTCAAGCCTACCGTTCACAGTAGATCATGGAAATGGCTCCATGCGGCAAAACTGGTCTTCTCTGTTCACTCATGGGCTGTCATTGTATCGCTACTTCCATATTTGATCTGCCAGATACCTAACCGCACCCAAACAACAAGTGTTCTCTCTTGGATTATCCTTTCGCTGTTCAGCTTTCACTTCTTGTACTCGATGTTGGGTTCTCCTTCCTTGCATCTTCGTGCATCTAAGCCGCAGAGTCAGGAATGGGCCATCTTGAAATCAGTGATGATCTCGGCTGCCTTTATCAGCCTGTCTCATGTCCATTGTCAACTATGCCACGGAACAGATTGGGGCATTACTGTTGGTACCAATGTGTCTAACGGCACAGGCTTTCAGATCTGATCTCAAAGCTAGAAGCTTAAAAACATACACCCGGGTTGCTTGCAATCTAGTTTTGGGATTTGTTGGATTCCCACCAGCTGCATTCTTTCTGCTGAAAGGCATGACGGGAGATTTCTAGGTCGCTAATTTTGCTGAATTTTGGAGCTGGGCAGAGTCTCTTTGGATGTGGAACAGTGCTACTTACGTCTATATGCTTTTGGTGCACCTCCCCTGCTGGGTGTTGTGCATTCACGTTCTGTTCTATTGGTGTTGATTCCTGTAAGAGATTATCTAATCATTAAAATTGATAGGTGCACTGTGTTTTCAAAAGCGTGATGAGAATTCTCAACTTGAGATGTTAGAAGGTGCAAAATCAATGGGTGTCGGAGCTGCTACAATTGCTTTAGTGGAGGTTGCTGTCGGTATTGGAAACGTATTCTTCTGACTATAGTTGCAACCCATCTCATATTGGGGAGAAGTGTCCTCGATCCAACTAGAAATTTCTTAAGAGAACAAAGAGAAATCGTTTTCATTTGAGGGTGGTCGTAGGATCAGGTTTACAAGTAGATCCAAAATTCTCCTTATTTAAGGTTAACACACTCTAATGAGTAATGACAAAGCGTCTGTTAGAATGGTTGGAGGCTCACTAGTATGATTTTTGTGATCTTCTTTGTGAATTGAATAATTGCGTGGAGGAAGATGGTGAAGTGGGTGAAATACATGTTTGCTTGGGAGACGGTGATGTTGGAGACGACGAAGCTTGAGAGAGAGAATAAGAAAGCATGAGGAAGCACGCATGCTTGAGCTGAGATTGGGGGGGGGGGGGGGGGGGTTTGAAGCTCTTGCATTTTATAATAACAAAATTTCATAAAACCACCCTTTAAATAGGGTGTTTTGTGTATGTATATGCGTGTGTATGCATATATACACACACATATACATATTGAGTGATATGTTGTTATCACTAACCATCGATTTTATGTGTGTGCTGGGTTTTGAAAGGAAATATAGAGGAGAGGTAGGCGAATTTGATTTTATTAAGATGTTGGATGGGTTGATGAAACTATTAGAAGGTAGTTATATAGGAGATTACATAAGTTGGTTGGGTTGGAATTGGATTGATAATATTAATGGGGTTAAGACGACCACATTTGATCTCTTTCTATAAAGAATACTCGAAGTTTACTCAAATCTTTATAGAGAAAGTAATGGGGATAGAGAAGAAGACGAGCAAACAATGAAGGATTTTGTGGATGTTTTGCTCGAAGCTCTGGAGAGAGAAACTACTCCTTAAATCTAAAATTGGTCCGTACAACTAAGCCACTATTTAAGAGCGACGAGAACATAGTAGAACAGGTTTTGGGGGAAATCGAGAGAGAGAGAGAGAGGGGTAGAGCTACAAGTCTGAGCGGTAATTGACCAGACTTCCTTAATTAAGCTAAAAAGCAGCTCCGCGGGAGAGTGAATTTTGGGCCCTCATCTATAGCAGGTAATCTATATTCGCAAACCACTTCTAGTTCACCGCTCGTGGAACATGTATAGTTCCTGGTCTGAATGAATTTTGGACGAGGTCCCTCAAGGGGGATTTTTGAGGTCTGTTTTGACCCCGTCACTGCGGCACAGGTCAGACTACCGGTAGTAACGCCATGCGGGTCAAGTAAGTCTGTATTTGTCGCGAAGGATCCCGGAGGTTCTCCTTGGATCCCATTAAATCGGGATTTTCTAGGGGGTCTTCATCACGAACCTGACCCGTTTACTGCAATTGGGTGTATATTAGTGGTGGCGTTGGTGAGTGCTTGAGGTTGATGAAGAGTTGGTGAGCCCACTCTCAATCGTGGGCATCTCTTGTGTGGTCCCCACGTTGCTTTTGTTAAAGTTGCACAACTTGCTTTTAACTTTGGCAGGTTGGAGTTTGACTAATGGAACAACTTGGTGTGTGTTTGTAGGAACAGACTAGTGGTTTTATTTTAGTTGAGTAGTATGTGGTTTTTCTAAATTGTGGGTGGGGAATGACGTGTAATTGGGTAGCATTAGGTGGAAATTTTAGGAGAGTTTAGAAAGGTGTCGTGAGTGTGTTGTTGGACTTTTGTGGGTGTGGGGCATTCATGTAGATGTTAGGGTGTGTTTGTTTGTCGTTTTCACAATGCGTTTACATCCCCACATCGGCAAGCATTTTAGGATGATGTGCTGAATGCTACGCTTGTCCTGGTGTGGGTTGGGATGTTGATGTGTTGTGCATTCGGTTAAGCGACTCTCCTTGCATCTTTATGTTAGGCTGTGTGTGGTAGCTTTGTGATAGTTTCCTTATAGTAAGACTTTTGTGGATGTATCACCTTTTTTTATGTAGACTCTTGATATTGTCTTAATTCTCTTGATATTGTCTTACTTCTTGTTACTCATTTGCTTTATACCATTATCTATTTATTTACCGTTTCAAGGGGTGATTAGTGGAGGTGGTGGTTACTAAGATGTGGACACGTGGCAAAGAGTGGTTAGTGGAGGTGGTGGTTATTAAAACGTGGCAAAAACTAATGATGTGGATATATATTAGTGGTCCACATGTAGATGTAAAAGGGAGTGAGATGTGGATTCATTGAGAGGATGTCATGTGGAACGAATCTTTATGGTAAAACCACGTAGGTGAGATACTTTTTTATAATAGTTACTCCCTCCGTTCCAAAATAAGTGTCGTTTGTCTTTTTTCTGCACGCTTTTTAAGGAGGTAAAAACACTACAAAATATTATTTTTTTAATCAATTTTTTTTAATAATTTCATAGTCGGTATTCATAAGTATAAACTTATAAAAACAAATTCATTAAAAAAATAATATTTTATATAGTTTTTACCTCCTTTAAATGCGTGCAGAAAAGTCAAACGACTTTTATTTTGGAACGGAGGGAGTACATGTAGATAGATGTGTCGGGTAAAATAAAACCGTTTGGTGGATTGGGCTGGGGTTAGTCCAATGGGCCGTGGATCGGGTCGGTTAAACCCTCTCAGGGTTCATCCCTCGCCGGCTCGCCCCTTCCTTGTCAGTGTCGCACACCGCTCGCGACGCGATTCGCGATTTTTCTATTGCTGTTTCGCGTTTACACTCTTCCAGAAGCAATCCTGCGAGTCGACCTCGGAGAGGCAGAGAAGATCTTTGTGGATCTTCTTCGTATTCCAATTCACAATAGTGGTTTTTGGACTTCCTCGATTCGGCAAAAATGGCGACTGTGATGCAGAAAATCAAGGATATTGAAGATGAGGTATCGCTTCCTATCTTCCACCTTCATTTACTGGAAATTTTGGTAGATTCGGCTCAGATGAACCCTCAGTGTAATTACGAGTATAAAGACTGGGTGTTTCCTCCATCTTGTTTTTTGCAGGGAGCCATTTTTGTTGTTCAGAAACTGGAAAAACGATAAAAAAAAATTTGTGGGGTGTGTGAGTTTTTTTTTTTGGGGGGGGGGGGGGAGATTGACTATATAGCATAGAGAATTTGAGCTAGGGGCGATGGAATCCATGATTGTGCCGTGTGCAAATGGTTTGAAGTATCTAGGTTACTTGTGAATTTTAGAACTCGGGTCGCCAGGGGGGTTTGATTTGTTATTATAAATTTTCCTCAAAGAATTTTGGTTTCATTTGTTATTAGAAATTGTCCTCAAAGAATCATATCAACTTGGTTTAATGAAAACAATTAAAAGCTTTCTAGTAAGTGAGAATATACAATAGCCAAGATAATCGCCCCATAATTTGATGGGTGATGGTTAAACAAAGAATATACATTAGGTTGATGATGAAGACAATGTTTAAGTAAGGATTCAAGGATGGCAAATGAACCTAAGGATTCTAAACGGATATCAGGTTTGGATGCAAGTATCCCCCAGTAGTACAGACTACAGAGAAATGTTATAAATTAGTTGCAGGTTACTACTGACAGGGCTAACAGATTGGCTTATAGTGCTTTAGAGGATGAAGAAACTCAGTTAGAAGCTTAAACTCGTTGCTTCTACGGCAGTTTAACTTTTCATTGGGTATGTTGGAAATATTAAAGTGTTCTAGGATTTTACACCAGGATTGAGGAATTAATTATTTGGCAAAGAGTAGGTTAGAATTAGAGCAGGAGGTGAAAGTGTTTGTTTGGTGCTCCCGACTTATACATTATATGCTCCTTATCAAGAAATCTTGGCTGGTCCTTATAACCCATCAATATATTACAGCAACAAACAAACTCTAGTGTTTTAAAGAAGAATGGCTGCATATACTTTGATGGGTTGTTGTTGTTGTTGTTTGGATTTAATTTGTCAATATTTTTGTCTCAGTATATCAACATAGAATGAGATCACCAATGCGATCTCATCCTAACTGACATGCACATACATATCAAATACGGGACAACTTGATTATGATTTGTGGTTTGATTGCAGACTACCACAATGATGGTTTACATATTTTTGGAAGAAGTTAATATTGTTTTCAAATTTTATGCAGATGGCCAAGACCCAAAAGAACAAGGCAACGGCTCATCATCTTGGGCTTCTCAAGGTATGACTTATTTGTCAAGTACTTCTTGCAACTTTAATGTGTGCTAAATTATCTTCTGTGAGAAGCTGTGGTGGCTTCTTTCTATTTCCTTTTCTTATACTGGTTATTTTCTGTAAGAATTGTTTTTGGTGTTTGGACAGTTGTGTCTCTAGTAAGAGAGTCTTGGTTAGTCTTTTGTATATTGGATCAGTTAATCGGCCTGGTAGACAACATCAAAAGTGGGTTCCTTTGTTCAGCATTTGTTCCTCACAGAAGGAACTTGTTATTTTTGTTCCTGATGCCGTCTTCTAAAGAAAGATAACTGTTACTCCATGTCACAAAACTCGATGTTTTAGGCTTATGCACTATTATTCAGAAGCCTATATATTTTGTTTTACTTTACTGCCCAAAATACTTAAAGGAGTAATTACTACCTATTACCTATAAAAAGAGTAATCATTGCCTATAAAATTAATAATAATCATATCTAAGCCACAAAGTTTTGTGAGACAGATTCATTACCGTAAAAAAATCATCTTTTTGCATGTCAGATAAAGATGGAGAGATTTTTTTTTATAGTCAGATAAAGACATATATTCATGTTGCCTTGGATAGTCAGATAAATACATATTTTCATATGAACTCTATTCTTCTGGGGGCCAGTTTTTCTTTGGATATCTAATTTTTTATTTTTAAAAGAACAGTTTTACCTCTTCTTTTATCTTCTTTCTCAAATGGATTACTATGCTAAGAAGCCTGTTCCAATTTATTATCTGGGATCACTTTAATAATCCTATGCCATGATTTATTTCATGGATGCTTGTTTTCGATTACTATTTAAATTTTGATAGCTATGTCTTCCTAGTTTTTGTTCTCAACATGTCTGCTTTTTATTTCCAGGCCAAGCTAGCAAAGCTACGAAGGGAACTTTTGGAACCTCCAACGAAAGGAGGCGGGGGAGCTGGAGAGGGATTCGATGTCACCAAAAGTGGAGATGCGAGAGTGGGTTTGGTTGGATTTCCATCAGTTGGAAAATCAACACTTCTGAATAAGTTGACAGGAACTTTCTCTGAGGTATGGGAATCTCGATCCTTTAATATACACGATATATACTAGCCCCATTTTAATGTCATTGAATGTAACTTGAAAAATTGGATGCATCAGATGTCACTACCAGCCCATTTTATTTGCTTGTATTATCTCTTTTCAAGCATTCAATGATTCAATCTCTAGCATATGATATTTCTTTAGACAATGAATTGTCTATGTTTGGGTTCATTTCTTACCCCTTCAATACAATTGTGTCAATCATTACTTTAGGCCTTTGGGTTTCTGTTACAATCTCTTATCAATATCTTGACACATTGCTGATGTTATTTCACAATTTTTTTTAATATTTTATTTTAAATTTCTGTTTAAAGTTTCAGCTCTCGACTTAGCAGACCTTCTTGAGGTTTTACATTTATAAGTGGATCATTTATTAGAACTACACCTTTTTATGGTATTGAACCATAAAACGAAGTGGGTATTGTTTTGTCGTTTTTTTCCGCTGAGTTTCTAGCATTGCTTACTTTGGGTTTACATAATCTCTTTATTTACAGGTTGCATCCTATGAATTCACTACCCTAACTTGCATTCCTGGTGTAATCACGTATCGAGGTGCTAAAATACAGGTACCAACACAAATGCTAATCTTTTTTCTGATTTTTAATGTACATAGATAGTTCTGCACCAGTAGTGTTATGCTTGTGTCTGACATCTATCCTCTTGTTTGGATTCAGTTTTTCTGGATTCCATTTTTTTTTTCTGAGTACCTTACTTTGACGATTCCATCATGGTTATCTCTTCAAATGGATATGTTGAATTCGCAATTTGTTTACCATGTAGTTATTTGCATGGCATGCATTCATTCCTTGGTTATTGCAAGTGGATCTATTTTGCTAAGGTCTTAACTCATATTGTATGGATATATAATGACTGTCAATCGGCTATCCTTCTTAGTGATCCAATAGTTGACTTTCTGTTTCTTTGCTAAAATGATATGGTCTCTTGCTTCACCATCTTTGACCTTCTAATTTTTGTTCTTTTGGTAGTTATTGGATCTTCCAGGTATCATTGAAGGTGCTAAGGATGGAAAGGGTAGAGGAAGACAGGTAATGTGTACTTTGTAAATAGTCTTAAGAGATTAACCGATTTAATAAATATGAATAAGTTGTTTGTGCTACTAGGACATATTTGTGCAACCATTTTCTGACACAAAGTAATAATTGTGGTCTATGCTTAGTTACTTCCAGTAATTCTGTTTTATTCCCTCTTTAAAGTTCTTGGGATACTCTGATATGGATTCAGTGAATATCAGTAACTTTCTTTAAGTTGTTGGGATGCTATGAGAATGGCGGTGAAGGCGCTGTCACTGAGTATGGATGCAGAGAGAGGAGGTGATTCAATGAAGCCTTTTTGCATGAATGACGATGGAGGAGGAATGTGGTTTGGAGTCAAGCGCCTTCTCCGTTGATGGATAGCTTGGACGAGAAGTTACGGAGAGGAAAGATGTTTAGGGTTTAAATCTATGGAGGTTTGGGAGAGCGGTTGGGATGGGGTTGGACTAGGGTAGAGCGTAGAGCTGAGCAACAACTTGGTGGGAAGCAACCTATTAATTGTGTTGGATAGTAAATTAAAATTCATATATAAAAAAGAGAGCTAAGTTTCCCCAGATGGAAAAGGGCTATTCTATTAAAATAACAAGCTACATTCAAATATCACCTTCTGCAAACCTTAAAGCTTATTAATTGAAAAAAAGGGCTAGGCTCTGTGACATCTAGGCCAATCCATCCATTTTATCGGGCAGGTCAGCCAAGGTTTTCACAATAACGGATGACCCTCGAGGGATTCACCTATATAAGTTGTGTTTAAAGTTGCACAAGTAAGATCATGAAAGTTCTCTGGTAAATTGAGAGAATTATTTCACAATAACGGATGACCCTCAGGCAGGAAAGTATTATTTCAATTTTTATTTAACAATTACAGAATTATTTTAATTATTATTTACAATTGAGAGAATTAAGGAGAGATTGAAACATAGGATTAGAGGTTTCTGCCTTAGTATATTGTATATTGATACACAAATTAAATCAACCTAATGTATATTTTAAAGAGGAGAACCTATTGACATTTGATCACTACTTGTTACAGCTCATTTCATTTTAATTCCAGAGTTTTCATTGGTGTTAACATACTTAATCTCTTTTACCTCTCGAGTAATAGGACTTCTGGCATTTTACTTGTTTGTTTGTCCTTGTAAAAGTATAAATGCTGCCTTATTTATTGAAATTCAACTATTCAGGTTATCAGCACTGCTAGGACATGCAATTGTATAATAATTGTTCTTGATGCTATAAAACCAATAACTCACAAGCGTCTTATAGAGAAAGAGCTGGAAGGTTTTGGCATAAGGTAATTTAAATTTATCTGATTCTTTATTGCATATTAGTTGCAATTTCTTTGCAGTAGTTGAGCCTTTTATTTTCTTTCATCTTTTTTTTTTGAAATAAAAATAAATTACTTTCGTTTGTAAAATAACCTTGGTCTAGCTTTTCATCAACAGATGCCTCGGAGATATCCCATCTGCAAAGGCATAATGTTATACACCATACTGTCCTTGCAATTCTTGAATGATCCTAACATTATTGAATCATAAGCTGGGCAATGTTTATCCTAAGCAGCGAAGGCTGGAGTCTAGACTCTAGTGTATGACATTAGTAGCCTTCTAAAGCGTACCTAGATTAAAAAAGAGAGATTTCTTCCATTGGTTGACAATAAGGGAAATTATATAAGGTGTTGGATTATTGGTGACCATGAGCTTTTGCATATTCCTTGCGGTACACATTGTTTTGAGAAATTCTGGGTGGTAACCAAGAGGTTTGGACAAATACAACTTCCTAACTAAACTAGGTTTGGACAAATACAACTTCCTAACCAAACTTACACTAGCTATTAATTTCATCTGTCAGCTGCTTACATGGCACCAGCGAGTGGTTTTAAAATCAACATTCAAGCCTTTTAAAATCAACATTCAAGCCTTTAACAAACCTAAACTAGTTAAAGCAACAATAAAATATCAGAAACCTAATGAATTGACTAAAGAGGAAGTGGAGTAGTGATTGCCGTTTTCAAAATATGGGCTACAGTTCTTGTTTGGGGTGAGTCTAGGGACAACTCTTTGACATGTATCTGGGTCGTTGCAGCTTGAGTATGGGCATGCCTCCCCATCCTCCTAGGTGCAGCCTATTAGGTGTTAGTCAAGGAGAGAGAGATGGAGAATGGGAAGAAATCAAATTTGATTATTCAGTTGAGGGTTTGATTACATAAAGAGGACGATAACTCTTTAAGGACTAAAAATCCTAGCAAGCTATAAAGCTTGAAAGCACAAAAGGCTTCAAAAGCTAGAAACAAAAAAATACACCTATTTTACTTTTGTGTAAATTAGCTATCGTATAACTTGAAGGGAAATAATTACATGTTAAAATATAAAATACTCAACATAACATTAGGCACCAGATCGAGAGGTGGACATGCAGGAAAAAGGTGAAGGGGAAGGTGTTTCTAAAGGAGATCTTGCGCATTGCCCAGGTTGTATTTGAATGTGGTTTCAGAATTCAATAACAAGGGTTAATAATCCTTAAAGCTTTATACCAATTCATTCTCGAACAGATTTTTCAAAAGAAAAACAGCAATAATCCCAGTTTTCTCCACTCAAAGCATGGTGTTGGGGGTTGAGATGTGCGCACCCTTTCCCCAACTACATCAAGAGGGTGTTTTCAAAAGAGGCTATCAATAACTAGAGGTACCTATGGCAGTTGGCAACTTTGAGGTTCGGCCTTTGAATTTTATTAGACATTACTGATTAATTTTGCCTTGGATTTAGTTATTTATTGTTTTTGCAAAGCTAAATCAAATAGTGAAAAATGTGATCACTAATAAAATTGAAAAATCTAAAATTGCATTAATTCTGGTTCACAATTTCAAGAGATGATGAAAGCATCTTCTTTTGAACACCCACAAATTGATATAGAATAATTAAGGAAACCCTAACCAATACAATTGTTGATTACCATATATGGACAATGAGTGCATCAGGAAAAGAAACAAAGAAAAAAAAAAGGATGGCAATTGAAGACCTGGAGCAAAGATATGAAGTGAATGCATTTGGTGAAGTTGAGAATTTCCTAGCCTGAAGATGGAGAACGTCCAAGCTGGATCTGAATGTCAAAGAGATCTTGCAGGAGAAGACGTAGTTTGAGAGATAGAAAGGAAAAGTAGAGTAAGAGGAATTGTCGGTCCTCTGAATTTAAGCCTTTAGGGTTTTGAAAAACTAGATTGCAACTGCAGATCTGAAATTCTAAAGCTACTAACTTAGATCTTATAGATTTAGGACTGTGAGTTTGAGAGAGAGGGAGAGCAAAAAAAGAATAGGTGGATACCATGGAGAAATGGAGAGCTTGTCAGTATGTAGCTGATGCAAGACTCACCTTTGAGCTGCTAGAGATGGAGAGTGCACACAGTGCCTCGGATCCAGAGAGGATTGGTAGAGAGAGAGGAGTATAGGGTTGCCGAATTTGGAAGGAGAACTGTCAGAATTGGATTGAATAGGGAATCGATCCCTGGACATGTTCTCATATTAATAGAATCACTCAAGTCCTAATCCAAGTGTTCTGTTTCACTTGGTTTAAGAGGGATTATATAATACTACTATATTACTGGCATATTTTTTTTTTTTTTTTTTAAATAAACGTGTTGTATTGGATGTTTAAAAAAGACAACAACAACATCTTGGTGTATCTTGCCAAGAAGCAGGGTCTTAGCCTCTTAGGGGTCGAGACATGCACACCCTTACCCCCCGAACAAGCCAAGAGGGTGCTTCGGTACACCCAGAGCGCTAAGGAGAGCAACTTGCGAACAAGGCCCAAAGACACCTACGCCCTAGCAATAGAGCAGAAAGTGCCAAAACAAAACAAGCAAAGACTGACATAGAATCAACCACCAATAGGAGCTAAACATTGATAGCCCAAATGCCTCTCCTTTGATAGTCTCGATCCCTGGCCATATTTGTCGTGTCGGATATCCGATAAGCGAAAATGCCTAATTTGAACACGACATGCTGATGTGCTTAACCGGTTTGTGTTGTATTTTTTTGTGTTGTATTTTTTTTTTCCCGTGTGTTTTCATGTTGTATTACTCGAATTTTGTGTCGTGTCAGTGGTGTTGGGTTTTTCTGCACACCTCTGCTGGATGCATATCACATGTTATTTTGTAGATTAAATATAATTAGGCGAAATGGCAGAAAACCACCCCTTAAATGAGGTGTTTTGCCAAAAACGACCCTTTAAAAATGGAATTGCAGGAAATCACCCTTAAGATTGATTCCGTTTCCACAAGACTACCCCTGCACTGTTCCGTTACCAAACTGTCAAAATAGGCCCCACCCACTATTACTTTATTTATTTTCTTGAATTATTATTAATTTGGAAGGAAAAAAAAAGATCTACACTCCCACCCACTCCTGTAGACTGTAGTTTCCCCTCCCTAGTTACAGACATTGCCACATTGGGGGTTTGTTTTGAAATAAATGGATTCAATGATGAATTAAGATAACAACCACAAATTATAGGGCTCCATTACTATTTGGTTCTAAAGTTTGATGGATATATAGAAATCGATTGATAGGTGGTGGAAAATTATTTAAAGTACATTGTGAAAAGAGAAAGAGAGAGAGGAAGGGGCACATTTATGGGGTTTGGTTTTGAAAGAGAAGATATACCGTGTTAGTTTGGGTATGAATGTGAGAAGAAGAGGGGAAGAAGAGGGCAAGAGCAAGAAAAAAATATAAAGAATTTCTCCAATTTTCTTTTTATAAAAAAAATTAGATAACCTAAAATAATAAAATAATGGTGGATGGGCCCCATGTTGACTGTTGGGGAGTGGAACAGTGCAAGGGGTGGTATTATGCAAACAGAATCAATCTTAAGGGTGGTTTTCTGTAATTACAGTTTTAAAGGGTGGTTTTTGGCAAAGCATCATATTTAAAGGGTGGTTGCTGCAATTTTGCCATATAATTATGCATGTTTATTTGTCTTCTGGATTTTATTCTAAATTGTGGGTTTTTTTTCTAGTACAGATTAAACAAAGAACCACCCAATTTGACTTTTAGGAAGAAAGACAAGGGTGGTATTAATTTCACATCAACAGTAGCAAATACACTTCTGGACCTGGAAACAGTGAAGGCAATATGCAGCGAATATAGGACTCACAATGCTGATATCACTCTCCGTTATGACGCCACAGCTGATGATCTTATAGATGTTATTGAAGGTAGCAGGGTGTACATGCCTTGCATATATGCAGTGAACAAAATTGATCAGATAACTCTTGAGGAGTTGGAGATTCTTGATAAGCTTCCTCATTATTGCCCAGTAAGGTACTAAATTTCTCATACAAATGTATATGAGCTTGTTAAAGTATCTGGCATTGTATGAAATGTTTTTATGGGTTATTATTTTGTGAAAGATTAATTATAGTTCACTTTTTGTCAAATGTATTTATGTTGTGAACTCATCAATTATTGCCCAGTAAGGTGTGCATTTGTGTTGCAAATTTTGCAGTGCCCATCTAGAGTGGAACCTTGATGGTCTCCTAGATAAAGTATGGGAATACCTCAATCTTACACGAATTTACACAAAACCTAAGGGGATGAATCCTGACTATGAGGACCCTGTGATCCTCTCATCTAAAAGGAGAACAGTGGAGGATTTTTGCACCAGAATTCACAAAGATATGCTCAAGCAATTCAAGTAGTAAGTGTTTCTCATGTTATTTTAGTTCTTTTTTCGGTGGAGTGTCACCATAACGAAGAAGTAAGAACAGTTCTGTGTGCTTGATGCACCAATGCAGCATGGTCGGCGTGTTTTCTGGAGTTATTATCTTTCTGTAGTCTTCCCATCTGTATATCTGCTTCAGAACTTTTAAATCAATGTGGATATCATTATTTCCACTCCCTCAGCCATGCCTCCCATGGTGCACCAATTACGGAAAGTAGTGCTCCCATTGCTCATTAAGAAAAATATTTACATCTATGGTACAATTTGCCTGTTTTTTAAATTTTGGTTGTCTGTGTCGTTTGTTCAGAAATGTTTTAATTGAGAAAAGTTTGTCACGGTGGAAAGTTGAAACATGTTTGTTAAGTATAGTGCTTGGAGGACTCAATCTCCAGGGATTACCTGGCCAAATTTGGGTCACCAAACATAGAAACTGAGACTTCTGGATGTCCGACCCGATTGCCTGGACTGGATAGGATATCTGAGAACGTTCTTCCCTTTTAAGGCTATAAGTTAGTATGTCTGGAACTAAAACTTGTTGTGTATTAGTTAAACTAGTTACGAGCATCCCTAGTGCGTCTCAAGGTTGTGATGCATGAAGGAAAGGAGCTTGTATGCCACATACTCGAATTTATGCCTTGACCAGTTAGATGCCGGTTCCATTTGTTCCTTTCCATCACTTAATTCCAATTGTATTTCATGGCACTGAATTTCTTAATGAAACACTTTTCTGATATGTAGTGCCCTCGTCTGGGGATCCAGTGCAAAACACAGACCTCAAAGAGTTGGAAAGGTATGTGATGTAGTTCCTTTAATTTTTTTTTCAGGACTAAGGAATTCTGTTTGTTATAGAACTATTATCTCTTGCATTCAACCTTATTATTGATGAAGTTGTCAAGTTTAAACCTTGTATCACTGATAATAATATGCCATTTTATCCAAAGTTTTGGTACTAGATGCAAATTTGAAAAGAAATCTGGTCCAAAACATTGATGTTGCCATCATATTTTTCTGTGGGAGACCTTCTGAACTGCTATGATTAGTTTATCTCTCATTCATTCTGCTCTTGTTTAGTGGATCTGCTTTGGGAAATTAATTAATGTGCATGGTATCATTGAGTTCAGATTGTTTTATATGGTGACTTGCTACCAGAAAATTAGAAAATATTGCATGGATATGGAAAATTCCTTACTGTGCTGTCCTCGTGATTATTTTACATGGATATGGAAATTTCCTTACAGTACTGTCCTCATGCTTATCTTACGGATGGGGGGAATTCACACCTGTGTTGTCCTGTCACAACTAGTCCTTTGCAGGTTGGGATCCTCGGGTACCCAGTGGCCATCCTCCAAAATCAAACTTTTACCTAAGTGGCTTTTGCCAGCGGAGTCATCATGATGAGATGATTATTACCTTATATAAATGAAATTCACAAAATGCAACCCTGTTTGATTTGTAGTCACTAACTATATTTTTATTGTAATTAATGAAGTACTTTGTTTTTGAATTGCTGTCATGGGTTCAGGAGCACGAACTTGAGGATGAGGATGTTGTCCAGATCATCAAGAAAGTATGATTCACTGCAAACTTGGCCATTTTGAAGGATCTTTGCTTGGGCAAAGATAGCGCAGAAAATTCTGGTTGCAAGATGTCTCTTTCAAAGCGCTGTTGCGTAGTGTTATATGGTTTGCATCCATTGTATCCTCTATCTGAATATGAGTAACTATTTTGTCTTCGTAGTCCGATGGATCCAGTTTGTGGTGAGTCTTGAACTAAGAATATCAGGGTCATGAAACAACATTTGGGCATCGTCATAGATTACTTGATGGTAATGGCAGTTGAACCATGAAAATAGTTATGGTCATTGACTTCTTTTGATGATCGTTTGATTTGGTAAAGGAATAGGGTTGTTTTTGCACAAAGGATCGCTGTTAATACGAATTTGACTGTTTTTCCCTTTGTCCTGACATGCCTTAGTATGCGTTTTAGATTACACCGCAAAATAGATGATGATCGATCAAATTCAATTGGAAATGCCACTTAGGCTGTGTTTGCCAACAATGGGGTTTTTTGGGGAGAAAATTTGCTTGGCCAAATTAGCCAAATATACACGTTTGTGTAAAAATTGCAAAAGTATACACCATTAATTTTACCCTAGCCGCTTACCTCCCCGTTCTTCTTCCCTCTCGCCTCACCTCGTTCTTCTGGAGATTGCATCGCCTCGTTCTTCTGGATTTAGCATCTCCTCGGCCGATAGCGGACTCTTCAGCGACGAGGAGGAGCGATTCGGAGCGGAAACGGAAACGCTCGTCTCGAATTCCAACTATTCGAGAGGGATTCCTCAACCGAATTCAGTCCTCACCTCGAGACGATCCGCGAGGGCGCCGCGATCCGGCCGAAGAAGCACAAGAAGAAGAAAAAGAAGATCAGAGGCGCGAGATCGTCGCGGCAATGGCCGGCGAAGGCGGACGGCGAGGAGGAGGAAGAGGAGTACGTGCCGGACAGATCTGCAGGAGCTGTTGCGTTGCTTCTAGCCTCGCCGGAGAGAGATCTGCAGGAGCTGTTGCGTTGCTGTCTCGATCTTCCTCGAGGCCGCAGTTGAATGTCCAGCCATGTAGGGCGAGGGAGCTCCATGGCCAGAAGGTGCATCCGGAAGGAGAGGATTTCTCAGCTCCTGTTCTTCTCATTACTGTCATAATTTGTGATGATTTCCCAAGGTTTTCTCAGTTCCTCTTTGTTCTTCTTTCTACAATCAGAATTTGTGATGGTTGTTTGTCATAATCTGTGATGATTTACTGGTGTTTATTGGTGTTGCACTAGGAAATTTGAGTCAGCATTTGCTGGTGTTTATTTGCTGGTGCTTACTTTGGGATGATTTGCTGGTGTTTTCGTGTCAGCATAGAAAAGTTAATTAAATGTTGTTCCAATCATCATGCACATAGGAGTATAGCATATAATGCCATCTAATTTTAACTAAATTGAAATCTTGTCTGCATATAAGCTTGTGCTGACATGGTCTACATCATTTTAGGCGTTTAGCCTTGTTTCTTTTTTCTTTCCTTTTGAAGAAACTATATAAGGTTGTATTAATTTGCTTCCAAGTATTTATGGCTTGCAAAGATGATGAGAACTGTGTGGTGTGGTTGCTTCAAGCGAAGGTGATGAGCTACCATAGATATAAATATATATTAATTGTGTATCACACTCACAAGCAACAAGCAGCTTATTGATCAGTTTATGAATTGGTTGTTTTCTTGTAGTATCAGCTATTTCATTTATGCCCATACTGTAAGTTTTTTAACAGATTGCTAGTAGGATTTAATATATATGTCTAATATAATTATATATGTCTAATATAATTGTCTTTAATATAATTTGCAGACTTCAACGTGGGTGTAGAGTAGGCCGAGTGGGTTCAGCCTAGCAACTGCCTAAATTAATGACAGTGCCCAATGTTTACAAGGATTCAGAAATGTATTTTTTTTCGCATATATTAATTTTATGTCAGCAACTCTTTTTTTCATCAATACTTTTTTTTTCCGCGTGTCAGCATTGCTGACACCAACACCAACTACATCGAATTTCCCGTCAATACTTTCCCGTCGCGCATGAAATGTATTTTTTTTCGCGCGTCAATGATGACGTCAGCATTCCCGACGCCGTTTACAGGGATGCTGACGCCAACGTCGGATTTTTTTTCACGCGTCAGTGCTGACGCCGAGGTCGGGAATGCTGACGTCAGCAGTGCTGACACCGTTTACATGGATGTTGGCGTCAACGTTGAAAATGCTGACATCAGCATTGCTGACATCAGCATTGCTGACGCTGTCTACGAGGATGCTGACGCATACGTCGAAAATGCTGACATCATCAGTGCTAACGTCAGTGTCGTAGAAAACAATTGCTGACAAGAAACTTTCAAAGAAAAAATATATAATAAAATTAACGATGCTGACAGTGATATAATAAAACGTCAAAAATGAAGATTCCATTGCTGACGCCGACTTCGGGGATGCTGACAGTGATATAATAAAATTAACGATGTTGACGCTGATGGTGTTGACGGCGACAACCGAGAAGCCGATGGTGCTAACGCTCGAGACACCGACGGTGGTGACGAGAATATCGAATGTTAAAAAAGCATTTTTTTACCTTACAAAACATGCTAAAATTACAAAGATATAGAAAACGTGCAATGTTTACATTACAAAGTAGCCAAGGGGGTAAACTACAGGGATATCTAATCTTGTTGAATTATTTTTATAACGATGGTTGACACTGAATTTGCTAACGCTGACGGTGCTGACGTCGATGTTGCGTCAGCATTAACGTTGTTGACGCTGACGCCGTTAGTGCTGACAACAAATTGCTTTTTAATTGATATTACTAAAGAATTTGTGTTATAAAAAAATTGATAACGTTGGGGACGCTGAAAACAATGTCGGCACATACAAAAATACATATAAAAACAATGTCAGCACTAAAAGAACTCAAAAAATCAACATCTTGATGGCGTAGTAAGTGCATAATATAGTCAATCCAATATCTGTAGGCATAACTTAAATATGAAGTCACAAGTACTAAATGCCAGTTGCAAGTGTGAATGAAAAATCAACATACATACACGATGATGATTGCAATATGATTTTATGAATGAAACATCAGATTACCATTAAATGAAACAAATAATGACAGCAATTCAACACAATGAAAGATAATGAAATTAACTAATAATGATAGCAAGGTTTTCCAATTGAAAGCGTATAACAGTAGGATTCAAGGTTTTGCAACTTCACAAAACAAAGCAAGTAGGGGGCTCGCTGTGCATTTCATCGAACAAGCAGGGGGTGTCAGCATATCTGTTGCCGCATCTTCTTCATCAGGTTGCAAGAATTGAACGCTCTGCGATCGACCTGGATCGATTAACTGATCAATAGGATCCGCCTCACTTGACCTGGACCAAAGAAAGATCGCGCGGATCAGGGATTTATCATCGCATCCCGACAGATCGAGCTTGAATTTGGAAAGCAACCAGCCAGTTCAAGGTTCAAGAGGCTCTGCATCAGCAGCCATGACTACAAACTCAGAGATACCTCTGTTTAATGTTTTGGTGGCTGCAAGCAACACTAATCAGTCAAATACCATGGGCTATACCTTGAAAGCAACCTATACCTTGAAAGCAACATGTGGCTTGCTTGTATTCTTGATTCTCACAGCACTCCTACACCATGGTTGTATGAATAGATTTCGCAGACAACAGTAGCACAATGATTATATGAATAGATTCCGCAGACAACTTACAACTTTCAATTGGTGCACCTAGTACACGAATTCAGTGTCAGCACTTGAAATTAACTAATTCAGCAACAAATCAAATTAAACCAGTAACCTTGGTGACATCAGAGAACGAAACAATATCAGAGAACGAAGCTGACGAAGCGAGAGGAACAGACCTCCATGTGGACAACAATGAGGACAACAATGAGGCCAAAGCATGGAATTGAAAAGTCGGCGTCAACATCCCTATAAACGGTGCCAACACTGCTGACGTCAGCATTCCCGCGCGTCGATTCAAAAAGCATGGAATTGAAACACAAACACGAAGAGCATATTGCAATTGCTAACGAAAGGCATATCGATTCAAAATTTGGTAACCAGAGGGTCTTAATCTAGCACATGCTACATAAAAACCAAATTGATAACAATACCAGTAACATGTATCTATATTGGTGTAATAAAAACCAAACTGATGACAACACCAGTAACATGCTAAAATATCTATTTTGGGGCAAGCAAAATCAAATTCAACATGCATTAAAATCGAATTCATTTACTGGTTAAAAAATCTGTGTTTGAATGTATAATTATGTATAGATATATACTTGACCTGTTGATTGCTTCTGGGAAAGGTTCATCCTCAAATCTACTCCCATGAACTGAAAACTAGGAAGAAGCCGATGGTATACAGCTGCCACTAAAATCATTCTTCCTGAAGAGATTGCAGACCATGTCAGCACAAGCCGATGGTCACCTTGGAAGACTGCTCTCGTGCACTCGTTCGGTTGTCAGCGCTGACAGAGATCCAATAACATCCCCAAGGCGAAAGGAATTTGCAGTATGATGTTCATCTTTGAAATGTTTTACCTAAACTTTGGTTGCAGGATTCAGATTCCTGCACAGATTAATCCTAGTCAATATTCCTACAACCATCAGTTTTATACAGATATTGTAATCAATCAAGCAGCAACGATGAAGAGGAGAAATTAATCAAGCAGATGAAGAGGAGAAATTAGATTCGTAAAAGAGTGAGAGATACTTACAGATTCTCGTTGAACACCTAGAAGGCGGAGACGATCTCGTTGAACACCTGGAAGGCGGAGACGATCCTCTGCGAGTAGAGGGAGGGCATCGACGGGAGGGAGAAGGACGCGTAGATGCCGAGGCAGGAATCGACGAGCCGCGCTGACCTCGCCTCCGAGAAGTAGGCGGCGACGCGCTGCGCGGAGGTGCCGAAGGGGGTGGACCGCTGCGAGATCTTGACGAGGATCGTCTTAGCCACCGGGAGGTTGTCAGCGGAGACCGCCTCCGCGCATTGGAGGAGGAGCGTAAGGAGGTGGAGGCCTTCCTCGTCGCGGAGCTGTTGCCGGAGCTCCTCTTTCTTGTCTCGCGCGGTGGCGGCCGGCGAAGGCGTCGGGTTAGGGTTTGCCTGTTCTTGATTTTCCGCCGATGCAGGCGAGGGCGGTTCCGACGGGGAGGAAATAGGCAATTTGGTACTGATATCAGATGCAGGCGAGGGTTTGGGGTAGTATTGTATATATTTTTGCAAATTTTTCAAAATTTTGTATATTTGGCTAATATGGTCTTCGTATTTATATATTTGGCAAATTATCCCTTTTTTGGGAGGTATAGATTTTTTGAGAGGTTGAGTTTTTTTTATATATAGATTATAGAGATGTGGAAGGTGGAGATTTTTTTTTTTTTTAAACAATTTGAAGGGTGTTTGGAGTTTATAATGTTTGGAAGGTGTTTTTGTGATGAAAAAGACAAAACTACCCTTTCTAAAATACCCCTCATCTCTCTCCTTCCCAAAAAAAACCTCCAAAACCTTTCCTCTCAAGTTCCCGCATCCCCTTTTACACCTTCCACCGAACATCGTACTTCCAGGTTTCTTTTTTTTGAACCCCTCAAACCTCACAAACCCCCACCTACGCCCTTCACCAAACACAGCCTTAGTGTTTGATTTTTCTTCAGAGTTTCGATGATTTGTTCTTTCGAGAAGGAAAGACACCAATGACCGATTGATGAACACAAAATCTACCGACAGCCTTTGCGTCGTTCCAATTAAGTTCAAATTCAAGAGTCACGGATCGTCCCTAGTTAGGGTTTGAAGATGCAAACCGGTTCAACCGCCATCTAGACGCCGAGGAGGAGCGTTGTGATGGTGGCTACGAGTCCAGATCTAGTGGATTCTTCGATAGGAAGATCGGCGCCGAATTCACAACTCCACTGTAGGAGCCATGGGAGTACTGAAGAGGCATGTAGCCACTGTCGGCGAAAGCCCAAGTTTGGGTGACGAAGAGGCCATGGTAGGAAGCAGAAAATGCTGAGCGTAATAACACAAATTTGTCTTGTCAATTGATAAAACACATCTTGCCGATAGACTTCCCCATTGATGAATTAGTAGAAGAAATCCCCACATATGCTCTGATGTCATCTGTTACATTAGAGGTGGCTGAAATTGATGCTCGTAAATGGCAGATTGAGTTCTGTATTTTTACGAGTTGCTCAATGAGGGGTATAGGGCATCTAGTGATCCTCTCAATGTGATGTTGGTCCTTGCGACCGCATCTCTTTGAGGAAGTCAAGTGGGTTGTTAGTCAAAGGAGGAGTATGTGAGTGGTGGGTCTAGATGAGATTCTAGTGGAAGTCTGAAAGTGCATTGAAGTCGGGGTTTGGAGTGGCTCACACAACTTTTCAATATAATGAAGACAACAAGAATGCCAAAAGAGTGGACTTAGTAAGTTAATGTCATTGTACAAGAACAAAGGTGACGGGCAACAATGCGGAAACTATAGAGGTATAAAGCTCATGAGTTATACCAGGAAGATATGAGGGATGGTTATTGAAATAAGGATGAGAAGCATTATTAGTATGACAAAGAAGCAGTTTGGTTTTATTCCGGGGGGATTGACCACGCACAGAAGCTATCTATTTGATGAAGATGTTGGTTGAAAAACACAGAGAATATATGGAAAAAGAATTTACATATGGTTTTTATTGATTTGAAAAAGGCCTATAATAGAGTACCGAGAGACCTCTTATGGGAATGATTAGAAGCAAAAGGTGTGTCGGGAGCTTACCGGAAGATCATAGAGGATACGTACAAGAGCATGTTAACAAATGTTTACACATCCAGAGGAGATACAGAGTACTTCCCAATGCGGGTGGGTATGTAGCAAGGGTCAACATTGAGTCCGTCTCTCTTTATCGTAGTCATGGATGTGGTTTCAGGACCTATCCAAGGTGAGGTCTCATAATGTATGTTTTTTGCCGATGAAATTGTACTTTTGGTGGATGAGATGAGAGCAGGAGTTGGTAACAAGATGGAGCTTTCGCGGAAAAGTTTAGATGAGAAGAGTTTTAGATTGAGCAAGATAGAGTATGTGGAGTTTACTTAAGGTGGGGAAGAAGAGGGGTGAGAACTAGAGGTTGGGTGATGATATTGTAACAAAGAAAGACATTTTCAAATATTTGGGATCGGTGATAAAAAATCATACTTATCTCTTTTTCCTTTTGTTTTATTCATTTATATAATTTAAAATATTGATTTCGGTAATAAAAAATATTAATGAGACAAAAAAATGTCTAGACTTATTATTTTGCAAAAAAAAAAGGAATAATATATATATTTTACTTACAACTTTCTCACTTGTTGCAAAAAAAATCTTTTATCTATTTATAAAATCAAATAATATTTCTTCTACCCACATTATCTCACATATTGTAGAAAACATTTCATATTTATTCATTAATTATCATACAATGAATGAATAGCGTTACACTTGCTCATTCAATTTTGTATTCTTTTCTAATAATCTATCCAACTAATTCAATTATATACTCAATAATATATTGTCTATTAATAAAAAATTGAAAGTACATGTTTCTTCGAATTGGCTATATATCTGGTAATAAAATAAATAAATAATATTATGATATACAACTATTATTAACCAAATAATGCAACATTATCAATAAAAAAAAAAGTAAAGGGATACAATAAATAATATTTGTATTCTTTTCTAGGAATCGATATAACTAAAATTTTCATTCTTTTCTAAGAACCCATCTAACTGAAATTTGTATTCTTTTCTAAGAATCAATCTAACAAACATTTGTACGATTTATTGTTGATATTTTGTGAACAAACTTTTGATGAAAGTTTGCATTTAAGTTACTTTTTGATAAATAAAATTTTGGGAATTTCTCTTCATCATATTATTATTATTATTATTCTTTTTTTCGAAAAAAAAAATGAATAATTTGTTTGGCTTTCATTTGTTTTAAAATATTTGATATAAATTATTTTTACTCAAGTGGTGATTTTTACTCAATTGATGTTTAGTTGTTTTTTAAATCTTCAACATTTCTCATTTATTCAACCTCATTTATGACAATAAGCTTCTTTTAATACAGTATACATTTCTCATTTATTCTATCTAATCTACATAAAATTTCAAATAAAAAAATACACATTTTTAACCAATGGGATTTATCAATTCCAACTATTAAATGAGAAATATTTTTGCTTAGAGGTCATAATCACCTAATCAACCTATTTTACATAAATCTTAATTTCATGTAATTTTTACACACTTTTCATCAATATTTTTTTAATTAGTTTTACTTTATCAAATCTATCTTTTCTATTATATGTTAACATTTGGTAATAGTTTATTTTACGTTTTTCAACCAATAAAATTATAATACTTTTTAAAAAAATTCTATCAATATATATAATTTAACCGGTGGACTTTCAACCAATCAAATTAAAATATTTTTAAAATTTTCTTAATATATTTTCTATTTTCTAATCAGTTGGTTCAATTCAACACACTAAATAAATTTATAATCATATCCATATCTATATATCTATATATTATATTAAATGAGAACCATTTTATCTATTATCATATCTATTATAACTATTAAATGAGAAATGTTTTTGAATATATGTCATAATCGTTATTATTTTACGATTTCCTCCCAATCGACTACATTTAGGGAAAAAAAATCCAACTAATGAAATTTATCTATGTTTCTTTAATCAATCTAGTTATATCTAACTATTAAATCATTAGCATTTTTTCATTAGGGGTTGTAACCACATTTATTTTAGGATTTTCATTCAATCAACCTATTCTACTTAAATCTTAAACTCTTGTTATTTTTATACATTTTTCATACTTATTTTTATTATTTTTACTTGCTTTATCAAATCTATTGTTTTTTATTTTATATTAACATTTAGTAATATTTTATTTAATTTTATAATAGTAATTTTTTATACTGATAAAATTTTATTTTTATCTTTTAAAAATAAAAATACGCGTCATGGCACAAGGATCGTACTAGTTAAAAATTAAACCAAAATATGATACATATTCGAATTGCACTAGAAGTCATTTGAAGTCTATGTTTTAAATTTCTAATATATATATATATATATATATATATATATATATATATATATATATATATATATATATATATATATATATATATATTTATAAATGAATTATAATTTTATTTATGTTTAATACTCAGTTAAGCATTGACACGATTTAAAAAAAAAAAGTTAAGCATTGACAAATATAATTAATCTTATTTATAAAAGAAATATAATTATAACTTTATACTCCATAATTTTGTAGCTATATGTATTTAAAATAATAGTAAAAAGTTAGAAAACGATATGAACCAATCATTCCACCCACATCTAATGGTTGAAATATTCGATCTGTGTGCTCTTCTTTTCAGCCAATAAGGATCTCCCATACTAACATGGCATCCGTTGATTAATTTTAATCTAACGGTTGAAAATTTGTTTCAACAAGCACACTCCATCTTCTTTCTTAAATCTCATTATGTGTATAGGCGGTTTAGACCCAAATAAAACTTCATCTTCTCCTCCCTCCTCTAAATCTTTCCACTCTCTATCTCACTATAGTAAAAGGATTAAGGATTGGTGTTGCAAGCGGAGTGTCGACGTCGACCGCCATATGTACCAAGTTCCTCCGATTCTCGGTCGCAACAACATCAACGAACTAGCCGCTAGTACGTACTGCCACCTTCATATTTCTCGCGAAATAGATCTAGGTGGTGTCCGAGACGTTCGAGTTCGAAAGATACCGAGGTAGCGCTTCTGCAACACACTTGAGGAATCTCAAGTTCTCAACCTCAAACTCGTCACCGTCCCAGGTTTTGTCCGACTTTTCATTAATACGAGCAATCTCTTCGATCGTCAAGCTATGTGTGCGCAACTGTTATTCATTTATACGGAGTATTGAAACTATTTCGGAATGGCTCACCGGAAAGGACTTGTGGTTGTACCCATAGGTCCTCGGTTCGAACTCCGGAATAACCGCTCTTTATTTACTTGAGTGTTGAATTAGATGAGCTTTGAATGTTTTGATTCTTTCTATTTTTTGAAGCTTTGGAAGCACAAATTTGGGCCCAAGTTTGTGCCAATATTGTATAAACATTACTGTACAAGGAGTATAAATATAATATATCATATTCATTTTTAATTGTGATTCTAAATTTCTACCAGCAATTAATAAATTTTAATTTTTTTTGGTCGAGTTATTGAATTTCTACCAGCAATTATTGTATGCCAATTATTAAAATTTAATTAGTGTGATATTTGTTGTAAAAAAATACAATTTATTGTGGCTTTTATTTAATATGAAATGATAATTAAATTTTTTAGATATATATTATATTATGATTTTTGGATGAATGTCCGTAAAAAGCCTTAAAAGGGGTCCAATGGCACAGACCGTTGGAAATGCCAACGATTTGGAACGCGGGTCCAGGTGCTCCCGTTGGAAATATACCAACGCTCTAAATTTCCACGGGATGCCAACCGTTGGTAAAAGCTGTTGGTATTCCCTACGGTCATTTTAGTGGGTATAACGTGTGATTCTAGTAGTGATGGAGAGCTACATCGGGAGACATGTGTGACAAAAAAGTTCCATTAAAGCCTAAGGTAAATTCTATATAGCGTTAGTAGGACCCACTTTTCCATATGGAGTAGTAGAGGTGGCACTTCGGTTGATCGGGTTAGGTTTGGGTATACCCATTCGGGCACGGTCAATGTCGAGTCATGTCGTATATCGAGTATATTATGTGTTCGGGTTAGTTCAGGCTCGAGTCGGGTAAGCTCAAGTCAAAATGGAATTCAAGTTAGTCGGGTCGAGTCATGATGTGTTTTATCATAAAATGATGACTATTTTTTATTTATCCTAATTGTTGACAATTAAACTTCATTTATTTTGTTATATTATGTCTCAATATTATAGGTAATCCACATTATTGATGTGTTTAAAAATGAAAAAAATTAAAGTAATTACAAGGATGAGTCGGTTCTTGTTCGGGTCGGGCCAAAGATGGGTCGGATATGAGTCGGGTCGGGTCTATCTTTGTTTGTGTCCATTCGAACATCGAGTCAAAATTGGTCGGGCTCGAGTTTGTCTTCAACTTGCGCATGACACTAGATTTTCAGGTTTGGTTGGGTCTGGGTTCGAGTGGGTCGAATCGGGTTCTCGGGTCAAGTTAGATTTTGCTAGCTCTATGGAGTGTTGGGCGATTAAGAAAGCACAAAAGCAGAGAGTCATGATTGCAGAGATGGGAATAACCAGATGGATGTGTGGACACCAGACTCGACAAAATTCGAAATGAAGTTACTCGTGAAAAAGTAGGGGTAATCAATACTCCGTATTAGAGAAAAGATGCGAGAGTCGATGCATCAGTAGTTTGGACACGTGCAGATGAGAGAACTGAGTGCGCTTGTGCACAAGTGCGGTAGCTTGACGATCGAGGATGTCCGACGAGGAAAAGGGTGGCCTAGGAAGAATTGGAATGAGGTGATTATACATGACCTGATTGGTTTAGGACTCATTGTCACCGAGGATATGACATGTGAGGTGTGATAGAAGACATTGGTGGAGCATTATCAGCGTTAAGGAGGGCTAGCTACGGGTGGCGTCGAAGTGTATGGAGGCGTTTTCTATACCCATACTCTTTCTTTCTAGCTTATTTATTTATCTATCTATTTGTATGTTTATTTTTAATAATTATCCTGGGTCTCTCGGAAACACCTTCTCGACGTAGTCGAGATAAAAGTGTGTACAATTTGACCCCTAGACCCTCCTTGTTGCGGGACACACTGAGATTGTTGTTGTTGTCCAGCAAACAATCGACCCATATAGAAAAAAGAATATTGAAAACATAGATGAATTAATGGAGACATTATCCAAAGACATTTATGACACATAAAAATACATATATAATCGAGTATTCAGGTCCAAGGCATCCTCGGATGAAAAAACATCCGCAGACCGAAGACTCGTTCAAATGTGGGAAAACCCACCAAGTCACTAAGGGCGTGTTTGCGATGAGATTTTTTTTAGGAGGTGGAGATACTTTTTTGGGTGGAGAAGATGGAGATTATTTGTAGAAACTAATCCTCTGCGTGTTTAGTTTAATGGGGATGGGTGGTGTAAGACTGTTGCGATAAATATCTGAAATACCTATCATTTTCGACATAAAAAGACAAAAATATCCCTAAAAATACCCCTCATTTTCCAAATGCTCTCATTGTAAATGCGTCTTCTGCCACCCAAGGCTCAATTTGTTGCTTCGAACCCTTTGAGTCTCGCCCTAGTTGTTTTCAGTGACAGAGGACGGTGGATCCACCGCCGGTAACCGAAGGCTTCTCTTTTTGGGGCTAATACGATGAACTAGCTTTTCTATTTGGAAATTAATTGAATCCATTTGCTAACCAAAAGCAATTTGATGTATTTAAGCTAGCAGATGAATGCTAAACAGGCAATTTCAACTCCAAACGATGGCTTCTGATGAACTAGCAATTTCAACTCCAAACCCCATTGAAGTTATACCGAATTAGATGCAACAGTAAATGGTGAGAGAAATCCATCTTGAGAAGCAAATCCAACACTGGAATTCAACATACTGGGAGACGGTGACAAGTGGGTGTGCTTACCGACGGGGTGACCGTCGGCGAGAAGGGTGGTAGACTGCTCAGATCTCCTGCGTCCGGAAGTGGGAGAGGGGGGGGGGGAGACGACTAGTTCGATTGGTCAAAGGGGCAAGGGCAATTTTGGGCCATCGGGGTGGGAAAATCCCCTCCACCCCGCCCACCCTCAAATTGAAGCTAGGTGGAGAATTTGGGTGTGCCGTCACCCCCACCTCGCCCATCCCCGCCACCCCTTGCCAAACACACAGGCACGCCTCCCCCCAAAAATTTCGCCACCCCCGCTATCCTCTCCACCCCTTACCAAACACACCCCAACATATGACGAGACACTTGTATAAATATTACTTATATAATTATCATATACAATATCATGAGTAAATAATTGGGTTTCCGCTATATAAATAAACTCGCGTCTATTATAATAATAATGAGTCGTCCAAATAGTAAATAATCACACCAACTCCACTTAAACTCACTAAGTATGGGAAATCCCATCAAGCCCACATGAGGGACACTTGTCCCGAACCAAACAACATTTATCATCTATTTTGAGACAAGTGTTGGACATAGCACATGAGCCTTATAGCAAATGGGCATCGTCATGTATATATAATAATAGGGGTAGAGATACAAATATGAGCATATATATACTACCTTCAACTTTAGTCAAATATGAGTATGTAACATTTTTAGTAAAATTCATTTATTTTATAAGTATATAAAGATAGAGGAAAACTTAATAAATTTTGCATAAGTGTAAATATCAAAATATTGGTATATTGTTGCCATCATTGAATCGCCATTATTTTTTGTTGTTGTAGTATTTGGTTGTTAATATCTCATATTTCTATCCCACATCGAAAGTGTGACAAAGTGATTTAGTGCATTGGAGATATATACATATATCTTCCCATATCCCTACTTGTCATTCTCACAATCCAACTTTTTCTTTCCCACATCCAAAGTGTGATGAAATGATGAAGTGGAATGAAGGTATATATATACTTCCCACATACCATGTTTTGTCCATCTTAAATCTTTCTATGTTTTGTCCACCTTAAATCTTTCCATTTCGAAAGTGTGGTGAAAATTAAAAGTAATTTACTCGATGGGTTGAGTTTTTTTTTTTTTTTTTGTTTTGTTTCAAAACCACAAAAAAAAATAATTTAAAATGGTTGACTCAGCGGTTGACCCGCCAAACCCTCCGGGTTTTAGGATTTTTCCCAACCCGACAGGTCAACCCGTTGACCCGCCAACCCGTCGAGTGACCCGAACACGTGAACCCGTGAGATTTTCGGATTAGGGTCCGAGTCGCCCCTCCCCACCCCTTGACCCGGCGGGTCGAACCCGTCAACCCGCCGAGTTGGACCCGTGGCCATGCCTAATTATAGGTGTTGTATTCGTAAGGAATAGATCGGTGTTGCTGGATCTTGTTTTCTTTGCTAGTTCGACGAGTCTATCCGTCACAGGCGCAATGGTGACTCCGAACCGAGCGATCAGAGTCATCACCTCATGCTTATTCATCTTCTGGACATGGTCGATGGAGACTTCCCTCGAGCTGGCCACGTAGATCCGTCTCACCTCAACCGTAACCTCGGTCTCTACCTCCATGGTGGTGGTCGCATGGACCAAAGACCACAAAAATTGGTTCCTCATCCTCATTCCGACAACCATTTACATCTTCATCTGCCTCCTCGCTTGCTGCATCGGATCTTGTTTGGTGGTGCGGTGCCTGGACTGTCGACACTGGTGGTGAACGAGATCGAACTCAATCCATAAGCGCAACACAATGATCTAGATCTCCTCAATTTTTTACTTTGTTTTTTCATCCGAACGTATGTCTTTTCATAGTATGAATGTGAATATGATGAAAAACTCAAACGAAGCAACAATAGACAACTGAATCAACAATATATTCCAATATATATGTGCGAGAATGAATACAAAACTTAGGCCTCAACTGGAATGCTCAAGAAACGCAAAGTAAGAACAAGAAAGGCAAAGAGAAACCAAAAGTATATGTGTTTGAGGAGACAACCAGTAGAGATCCAACTAGGGCATAAGCAAAATATCCAATGATGTTTTGCACCAACGATTTCCTATGAAAACGTCTTGGAATCTCAGTGTCTTAGGCTCTTTGGATTGATCGGGAGCTCTATCAAGAGGCTCTATCAAGGCATCTCACCCGGAGGCAAGGAAACCACAAATGGTTGCCAAGGAGACAAAGCAAGAGGGAGAGCAAGAACCCTAGAAATCAATCTGAGAGAGAGAGAGAGAGCCGTAACCCTAGCAAATGAGACAACACAAAATATATAAGGCATGACAAAGGACTAGCTGTTACCTTCCAGGATTTGGGCTCACTTGGCCCAAATCTGGTTGCAACACAATAAAGCCCAAATCACCTAAGCCCAAACATTTAAAACAAACCTAAAAAACTTAAGGATTATAAAACAAGAGACTTATAGTCTCTACAATTTGCCCTTCTAATTCTTAAGTTTACTAGTGTAAAACAGCTTTGTGTGCAATGTTCTTGAGTCTTATATCCTTCTCTATCACCGACCTATTTGTTACAACATCTCCTTAGTGTGCCTTGAGATCCTTGATGTGCAAGAAATCCCTGCAGAAAACAAACTTGTCAATTGTCACAATTTTAGTTCCAAAATCAGCAGGATTTAATTTTCCATCAATTTTCTTAATCAAGAACACCCGTTTATACACTTTATCTCTAATAAAGTGATATCTGACATCTATATGTTTGGTCCTCTCATGGTAGACAGGATCCTTGCATAAATAGATGGCACTCTGACTGTCCATATGCAATACAGACACATATTGTTTTCTTTCAATCTCTCTAAGTATACCTTGAAGCCAGATTGCTTCCTTAGAAGCCTCAACAGCTGTTATGTACTCAGCCTCTGTAGAGGACAAAGCCACAATAGCTTGCTGTTGAGTTTTCCAAGAAATGCAGTTTCCATGCCAGGTATACATATAGGAGGTTGTAGATTTTCTATTGTCTTTATTGCTGGCAAAGTTAGAGTCAACATAACCAAGGAGATCGGGCTTAGAGGAATGCTTACCATAGACAAGACCATAATTAGAAGTACCTGAAACATATCTCAACAAATATTTCATTGCAAGCCATTAATGCTTTTCACAAGGATTAGACATGTATCTACTCAGGACACTAATAGCAAAAGCTAGATCAGGTCTAGTACAAATCATCGCATACATCAAAGAACCAACAGCAGCATCACAAGGTATAGATTTCATGCGTAGCTCCTCTTCCTTAGAGAGTGGCATCTTAGTCTTTGTGAGATCAAGATGCTCTCCTAAAGGAATAGGAGAGGCTTTAGCATTCAAAACCTTAAACCTTTCAAGGACTTTCAGCAAATAGTCCTTTTGGGACAAAAATATCAAATGCTTAGGTCGATCCCTGAAAATTCTCATTCCAAGAATAACCTGAGCAGGGCCCAAGTCCTTCATGTCAAAGAATTTTCTGAGAAGCACTTGACAGTTGATATTTTTGCCATTGATTTATAGATAATCAAAATATCATCCACATACATCAACACATACATAGGAAAAATAGTATTGACATCTTTCAAGTAAAGGCAAAGATCATATTTGCTAACAACAAAACCAATCTTTTTCATGTTGCAATCAAATTTAAGATTCCATTGCCTAGGAGATTGTTTAAGACCATAAATAGACTTCTTAAGCAAACATACATGATCAGGTCTATTTTTGTCAATAAATCCCTTAGGTTGTTTCATATAAAAATTTTCATCCAGTTCAACATGTAAAAAGGCAGTTTTAACATCCATTTGTTCTATCTCTAAATCATACACAATAGACATGGACATCAGCAATCTCATGGTTTTAAATTTAACAACAGGAGCAAACACATCATTATAGTCAATACCTTCCCTTTGAGTGAAGCCCTTGGCAACTAACCTAGCTTTGAATCTAGGTTGATCACTAGGGCCAGCACCATCTTTGAGCTTATAGACCCACTTAATGGTCCTTGCCTTTTCAGGCTTGGGAACAAGTTCTCAGGTCCTATTGATCTGCAGTGAATCCATTTCCTCTTTCATAGCAGCAATCCAAGACTTAGCATGAGAGCACTTAACAACATGTTCATAAAGCTCAGGTGTATAAGCATAAAGCACTTCAGCAATCGTAACACAGAATTCAATCTCATTCACATATTTCCTATTAGGTTTCCTCACACGAGGAGACCTATCTCTAGTAAGCTGATAATGTGTTAAATCAGGAGGCTCATCAACATTAGTATCAATATCAACAGAAGAAGCATCGACAGAAGAAGCATCAGAAGTAGAGAACTCAAGAAACTCATCATTATCAGCTTGAGAAGGGGAGGAGGAGGATGAATGAGATGAGGAAGAATTTGAGTCAGAGTCACTTACTTCCCCACCTGAATGGTGGGGGTGCACATGTGAGTGCTCTTTAGTACTTGAGATTGGATTGCTTTGCTCTTGAGAGTTTGAAGCTCCATTGTGATTTGGTGGTGAGTGACCAATGTCAAACTCATCTCCATCATCTCCAGAGTCGTTGTCATCCTCATTAGGCATGTAGAAGTGATTTTCAGCTTGTTCATGGGTACCTGCATTCTCAACAGAAGAAGTAAGCACATTTATAAAGTGAAAATCATTCTCATTAAAGGTTGCATTTCTACTGGTTATGACTTTGTAACCACCAGGTTGCACAACCAGTAGCTTATAACCTTTCACCCCTTCTGGATAGCCTAGCATAACACACTTAAGTGCCCTTGGATTCAGTTTGCCATCACTCACGTGGGCAAATGCAGTGCATCCAAAAGGCCTCAAGTGTGCTAGTCCAGGCTTCCTACCACACCACAGTTCCTGTGGGGTTTTAAAACCAATAGCAGCAGAGGGTGATCTGTTTATCAGGTATGAGGCAGTTGTGACTGCCTCACCCCAAAGGGAGTGTTTCATCCCAGCACTAATGAGCATACACCTTGCCTTTTCAAGCAAAGTTCTGTTCATCCTCTCAGCAGTGCCATTCTGCTGAGGGGTGCCCGGCACAGTGAGGTGCCTTTTGATCCCATTCTGCTGGCAGAAGGTATCAAACTCATGGTTACAAAACTCAAGGCCATTATCAGTTCTAAGACATTTAAGCTTAAAATCACACTCGCCTTCAACTTTAAATTTCCAGAGCTTAAATAAATCAAAAGTATCACTCTTGGCCCTCAAGAGGTACACCCAAACCTTCCTGGAATAGTGGTCTATAAGTGACAGGAAGTACTTCCTGCCACCTATAGTGTCCACCTGGGCAGGTCCCCATAGGTCTGCGTGTACATACTCTAGTTTCCTAAGAGCTACATACTTAGATTTTTTTAAAGTCGGTTCTGGATTTCTTACCAAACACACAACTTTCACACAAAGGCAAGTCAGAAGGTTTATGATTCGATGAGCCATGCTTGAACAGATAATGAAGACCTCTATTGCCTATATGACCTAATCTAGCACGCCACAGTTTAGTATCACTCAGATTCATGCAAGCATTGATCTCAAGAGACAAGTTATAAGCATGGAAGACAGGTTCACCAAGCACATAATAAAGGCCACCCCTTTTAACACTCTTCAACACAACTTTACCATTTTTATACACAGATTTAATGCCATTTCGAGTGTTAATGTCATAACCAAGATCATCAAACATGCTGACATACAACAAGTTTCTCCTAAGACCAGACACCCACCTGACCTTCTGGAGCACCCTGACCCTCTCATCATGCATCTTAAAAGAAACATTACCAATGCCCTTGATGGATAACATGAAATGATCACTCAATTTAACAGTACCCTCATTAGATAAATGCAATTGATTAAAATGATGTTTATAAGGAGTAACATGCATTGTGCAACCAGAATCCAAAATCCAGGCATCAGAATCAGATATATCACACATGAGAAGTTCATCAGGATAAAAAGACTGAGAATCTAAGACAACAGTGATACCATTATTGTTTCTAGCATTTCCTTCATCCTTTTTCTTTTTAAAGCATTCAGAAATGTAATGACCAAGTCTACCACAATAATGACAGTGCTCTTATCAATCTTAGGTTTAGTCTCATTAGTCTTAGTTTCTCCAGAGTTTGAGTTGAAACCAGAATTAGAAGTAGAAGAATCCTCTTTCTTCTTGTTCTTCTTCTTCTGATTCTTACTCTTACCCTTGGTGAATAAAATATCAGATTTGTTATCCTTATCACCCTTTCCCTTAAACACTTTCATAACCTTATTTTTCTGTATGATAGACTCAATAATCCTCTTTTTAGTTAATTCATCTGTTCCAAATTGAATCACATCTTTAAAATTATCAAATTGAGATGGCAAAGAGTTCAACAAAATAACAGCTTGATGTGTATCAACAATTTTATCATCACATCTTTCTAACTCTTGAGTCATACGAAGATACCTATCCAGATTATCATTCAGAGACACAGAGACATCCATTTTGAAATTAAAGATGCGACACAACAAACTTATCCTAGATGGGAGTAACTTGAAACAAATCAGTAAGACCCTTCCACAGAGTTTTAGAAGTGGTAAAACTTATCACTTGTCTAGCAACTTCATCACACAAACGAATAATAATCTCAGAATGAGCAATTAGATCCATTTCCGCTTTAGCCACAGCATCAAGAGTAGCAGGATAAGTTTCATCAACAACATACCAACATTTTTCTTTAATAAGAACTGCTTTCATTTTCAATTGCCACATAGCAAAATCAGAGGTCCCATCAAAGGGCTTAATTCTAACAAAGGATTCAGACATCACAACAGATCACAACAGGTAGAATCACAAAGATAATAGCCGGCAAGGCAACATAAAGCAAAAATAAGGGAAAAGCAACAACAACAAAAAGATAAAGGATATGCAAAGGATCTAGTGAATGCCAAAACTTTCACAGATCTGTAACAACAACAACACTTTTTTTTTTGTGTACCTGCAAAACAAAGCAACTTAAGTTAGTAATGCAGGAAATAAACAAGAAAACAACTAAAATGACTTAGGGTTTCCTTTAGAGAAAGGGAACCCGAGCCACTCCAAAACCCTAAACTTCAGATCTGACTTAGATCCAAGTTTAGGAGCCTTAATCCTTTAGATCCAAGACACTGGAAGTCTAAGATACACAAGGAATAGGCGGTGTCAATGTAGGTTTCCCAGAAACCGAAGGGACAGGCCTTGAGACTTTAGATCTGAGACAGATCGTAGCTCAAGGGTCCTTATCCTTTGGATCTAGGATAGATTATCCCAGATCTAAAGAAAGCAAAACGTCAAGACTTTAGATCTTAGTTTTTCGACGCAGAAAGTAGTCGGAAACTCAAATCGTAGCTTGAAAAACTCGACAAAGCTCTGATACCAGTTTGAAAAACTCAAACGAAGCAACAATAGACAACTGAATCAACAATATATTCCAATATATATGTGCGAGAATGAATACAAAACTTAGGCCTCAACTGGAATGCTCAAGAAACGCAAAGTAAGAACAAGAAAGGCAAAGAGAAACCAAAAGTCTATGTGTTTGAGGAGACAACCAGTAGAGATCCAACTAGGGCATAAGCAAAACATCCAATGATGTTTTGCACCAACGATTTCCTATGAAAACGTCTTGGAATCTCAGTGTCTCAGGCTCTTTGGATTGATCGGGAGCTCTATCAAGAGGCTCTGTCAAGGCATCTCACCCGGAGGCAAGGAAACCACAAATGGTTGTCAAGGAGACAAAGCAAGAGGGAGAGCAAGAACCCTAGAAATCAATCTGAGAGAGAGAGAGCCGTAACCCTAACAAATGAGACAAAACAAAATATATAAGGCATGAGGCAAAGGGCTAGCTGTTGCCTTCCAGGATTTGGGCTCACTTGGCCCAAATCTGGTTGCAACACAATAAAACCCAAATCACCTAAGCCCAAACATTTAAAACAAACCTAAAAAACTTAAGGATTATAAAACAAGCTAGAGACTTATAGTCTCTACATATGATGATGAGTATACAATGTTACTTCTCTTAGTATGATTGATGTATGACATTTGCCAGATAAATTAATACAATTAACACCACTTACCCATAGGAAGTTTGAGAAATCTAACATAATTTTTTTTTACAACCTTCCATTTGTAATCGTGCAACATTCAATTAAAAAAATTTCCTATTTTAAAAAACTCTTCAATTTTCCAACACTTTATTATGTTAGTCATTTTTAAATTAATGTAAAATAAAATGGAGTATATAAAACATAAACATAAATCGACTTTTTTAATAAAAAGCGGTGGGGAATTTTTCTTTATATCAAAATATATTTCAATCTATTCATATACATAAATTATACTAAAGTATTATTTTTAGTAAATGGAACGACTCTAAAAATGACAAATTCCCAACACACATCCCCGTAGCGACTACCAAAAAACACACATCCCGTAGGCATTCAAGGGAAGGGGGGCGTGCAACTCACCCACTCAATCAATTGGCATCGATAAATGTTGTTTTCAACGACGCATCTCTGATTTCGGCTCCGGACACAGACGAGCACAACAACTGCCTCACTCAAATCTCCCCCAAAACCACACCCATTTCAAAACCCTCTTTTGCCTCTCTCTCTCTCTCTCTCTCTCTGAGGGTTATCGCTTGATTTCACATGCAGCCGTTGTCACTGACAGCTACCTGAGCAAGAAATCCCACCCCCATTGTTTTCTTCAGCTTCCTTGCTCCGACCTGTCCATTTTAATGGTGGCAACTCCACCTCCTGTGTGACATCTAGCGTCTCTGCTCTGAGACCTCTCACATCCGTCTTCTTCTTGTTCCCCTCTTTCTGTTTCTGCTCGGAATTGAGCTTTTATTTGTTTTGATTGGATGGCGGCTAGTGCGACTCCTTCCGGAAACCACCAAGAGAATTCCTCTTTCAATGGCGTCTCCGGCCCCACTGCCTCCACAGCCACCGTCAATGGCACTTTGCCTAATTCAGGGATGAATCATGTTCCCGCTCCCGGTATTTGTACCGATTGGACGCCCGAGGAGCTTTCTGCCCTAGATGAGGCCCTCGCCAAGTATGTTTCCCCCCCTTTTCTTACTTCTCCTAATTGGCACTTCGTTTCCAGTTTCAATTTGTGCAAAACTCAAATCCGTACTTCGAATTCTGGCTGAATGTGGTTGATTGCTTGTAATTATGGATGGTTGAATCTCCGATTTGTTTAATTGGCTTTAGCGTTTTGGTGTAATTTTTCATAATTTCAGTTGACACTGAGCATATTATTGGCCACAAACAATTTAGCCTACTATATTTTAAAACTCAAGGAGAAAAGCACCAATTGTTCCATCATAGTTGTATGTATGTAAATTAGGGTGTAAAGTTGGACTTGTGGAGCTCCTTGCTAGGTTGAAATATTCTAGAGATCCAGTGCTTGTTGTGGCCAAGAATCAAGTGTACCTATAAGAGGATCTTACTTCTATTGTTAACTTATTTTCTTAAAACTTTTTAATCCTAACAAATTCTTGGACACCTTGGTTGTTATGTTTTCCGTGAGTCATCTTTCCTTTAGGCTGAAATGGCTATGTTGACCTTGTGATAAAGCTTTGGCCTTGACCTGAATGATTCATTTGTAATTTTCCTGTAATGAGTTGTTTATCATTTATCATTTTATTTCTCTCTATTTCCTTTGAAATAAACTGTCTCACTTCTTTGCCTTATTTGAAGAAGTATTCAGAACACATCACAATGTAACCAAAAAAACATCAACAAAATCCTAAATATCAACATTCCGCTGAATGAGATGTTGGAAAGTCTTTATATTAGACTAATAATTAGTGTCCCACAAGGGTTAGGAGAGGGGACTAGATATTCTCTGATTTGGGGATTGTTTGTGTTTAACGGGAGTTAGACATGTGGCGCAGGGATTTGCGGTCCAGATCTTTCGGTTGGCCGATTTCCCGTCAACTGCCATAACTGAACTATCTTCCTTGAGAGTGGCTTGTTCTCCTTTGCAAACAACTTGGATGAAACTCTTTAGATTTGATGTTTGATTGTTCTAGGGCTTTGTTGTATCCTAACCAACCAATAGCAAAAACTAGTGGAGACGAATATCACTTAAAAGAAAGTGATCTCTCACGCCTCAAAGCACTGATTAAACCCATATGTACCAACAATTTTTAAGTGATATTCGTAATGGAGGCCAGATCACAAGCAACAACATTAACCCTAATGCATCAAAACTTATTTAAAGAGTTGAATGTTGAATGTTGAGGTCTCTGAATCACTGCAAGAAGGTGCTATTGTTGCTAAATTACCAACTACTTGGAATGATTACAGAAAGCAACTCCAACACACCTCATAAGAGTTATCCTTGGAGCAATTACAAAAACATTTGGGGATAGGGGAACTAACCAGGCCACTTTAAGCAAATATGTAGATTCTGGAAGAGGAAACAAGATGAGATGAAGAACAATCTTGCTAATATGGCAGAGAAGGAGACAAATGAAATCATTGCTATGGTTTCAGACCCGCATATTGGCATGCTAATTGAGTTAAACATGGCTCCAATGACAATATCCGGAGATTGGTTGAATGACTCAGGCACCACTTTACGTGTTTGCTATGACGTGTCTCAGTTCACAACATATGAAGCTACTGTGAAAGATGATGGCATTTTGACGGGAAACAATAACGTTGCCAAGGTCGTGGGAAGAGGTCATGTCGAAATTCAGTTTGCCTCTTGAAAGTGTGATATTGACTAATGTCTTACATATTCAAGAGGTTTGGAAGAGTCTTGTTTATGTAGATCTCGTGTGTAAGGTGAGCATAAAGGATGCCTTAGGATTAGGAAAATTGATACTTACTAAGAGTGGTGTATTCATGGGCAAAAGATACTCTTTAGATGGTATGTTTAAACTAAGTATTATAAATGATTCTACTTATATTACTGAGTCTTTTACTACTTTATGGCATATCGTGTCTTGCTCATGTTAATTTTAGATGACTGAAATTTATGTCTAAACATGGAATGATTAAATGTGATAGTCATGCATTTGATAAGGATTGTGGAATCTATGTTCAAGCAAAGATGGCTAAGAAACCTTTTCCAAGTGTGTAACAGACAAATGATATCCTCTTGTAGTAACAAGAGGATATTTTATTACCTTCATAGATGGCAATTCTAGATATAGTAATATGTATTTGCTGAAAACAAAAGATGAGCCATTTGAGAAATTAAATTTGCCAATTTTCCCTCAAATTTACGGGGTGGAGTTTTATTGATAGCATATCATCTACACAATAGAAACCCTTCTAGGAAAACAAAGGTCTCTCCATATGAAGTCCTAAAAGGAAAAAGTTAGGTCCTAAAGCACTAAAAGTGTATTTATAGGGTGTGCTGAAAATTACACTAAAGTCACCTCGGTGGGAACCCAACTTTTTTCTAGTCACCGTTTGAAATCTATCTGGTCAATATTTAATCTGTTATATAATAATGTGTAGCCAAATATAAAAACTTTAAACTTGCACAATTTCTTATCTAATTGTTGAATAGAGTATATAACATCTAATTTCTCAAAGCTCTTGATCTGAATTAAAGTATCAAAATATTAAGTTAAGTAAAATATAAAACTTAAAGCCTATTGGCAAGACTAAAAAAATTTATTGGCAAGATAAATTTTAGTAAATTGTATTCAAGTCTTTTTTTTCACTTTAAAATATATTTACAAACCAAACCAAAAGCTAAAGAAACCCTCTCTCATTTTAGATATTGTGAGAATCCATTAGAGCAATTGATCTCTAAACCTGTTAGGACTTACAATATCACTGTTTTTTCCCCTTGTTCTCTAATAGTCTCTTTAAATCTTTCTTCTTGTGTAATTTTATTGTCAAGTTGAATTTTAGAGTTAATTGTTATCTCTCCACGGATGAGAACTGACTTTTGCCCTAGAATAGTTACCCAAGATGCCTATAGAATGATCAATAATTGGTAATTTGGTATCAAAAGAAGCATTTAGGGATCAATTAGTGTAAATGAATTATGTATCGGGGGAGTATCTCAATTTGTGTTCAAAAGGATTATTGGCGGAAGATGAGAATCAATTGACATGGAAGTGATTGGAGTTGTAGTTTGCTATTCCACCAATTCCTTATTGCTCAAGGTGTCAAAGCCGTTGGCGGTGGTGGAGATAGAAGACAGAGGTGAACTGGCTGAACTAGCAGCTTTAATTGGCGTGTGGCCTTGGGTTCGCTATTGGCTTAGGATTAGAGTGGATCACCTACAATTCATTGTGAGGATCGCATAAATTTTATGTTTGTAAGTGCCTATCAATTTAATGTGATTTTCGATTCGTCAATAGTTATTCAAGTTCAATTAGTTTTAAATCTCGAATTTGATCATGAAATTGGTACATAACAACTTACATATTTTCCCAAGATCCTAAACTCATTTAGTTGTCAATCTCTAATTGAACTTGACCCTAAAATCACAATTAATGAACGAACTGGGAACTGTGATTATTTGTAAGCAAGAAATTAACACAGTTTGATAGATGAATGAATTGAGTATTTAGATGTATTTGTTTAGGTTGATTTTAGCTCACGGTTTCGTTTGTAATTATTTTCTAAAGTGAAAAAGGGTTCGGATGCAATTAACTTATACAAATCTTGTCAATAGATATTTTCTATCTTGTCAATACACTCAATAGAAAAACATCACGGTTGACTTATGCAAATCTTGTCAATAGATATTTTGATCATGTATGCTGTTTCAAGTTTATTTTCCATGTTTGGCGTGAATGTTTGTTCTTTCTTTATCTTGCATTCATCTCTTATCCTTGTCTTTTTCCATGCAAAACTTATATTGCTTGTAAAATTCATTGCAGATATTCTACCCTTTCACCTATAATGCGGTATGCAAAGATTGCTCAAACACTACCCAAAAAAACAGTCCGTGATGTAGCATTACGCTGCAGATATATGAATGTAAGCTTCTGAATTTTCATTATTTAGGCAGAAATAAGGCTTCGTTTTGGTGCACAATAATTACCTTATCTAGACAAATAAATAAGTTAAGCACAAATAAGTACAAACCTTATACTCCCGTTTGTGGCACTGCTTAGATGTATTCTATATTTTCCAAAAAATCTTGATATATTTCTGTTTTTGTATGTTTGATCATAAGCAACCCAATCGCAAACACAAATACGCACATAAGCAACACAAACTCGCACAAATTTCACCATGAAAACACAAATTGATCAAGGCAACTACAATTGAAACATGACTTCCAACGAATTGGGTTTAAAAGGACGAATTCGCATATGAGCGACTTAGGGTTGAGAGATTTCAACTTCATGTGTTAGATCTGGGTCAGGGTGAACTTTCCCAAGTTTATATGGTTTATCTGTTATTGATTTAGAGGAGGAATCGGGTTTAAAAGGACGAGTCAGGGATCATGGAGCATACTGGGTTCTTCTCTACGCCCTTCTCAGATGCCCACTTTGGTAATTTGCCTTTTAAGATCTACCCACATGCCTTCCAAACAACAAAAGAATTTTTTTGGTAAAAAAAACATTCTTTCAACAACTATCCACATACCTATACAATACCCACACATCTACATCTACCCACAAATCTCTGTCCACCAAACACATCCTAACTCTGAGCAACCGCTGTATACGATAACTGGAAAGTGGCATTAATATGTTTCCAGTGATAGGTGTTTCAACTGTTTTGCAATTTAAATGTGGAAATTATTTGTCGAAGGGTTCTTGGGTCAATAAAATGAAGAGTGAGGAAATATGTGATTGAGTAATAATAATAGTAATAGAATATGATTGTAAAGTTAGCTATTTCATAATGGCTTAGGTACTTCCTTTTCAGCATAACATTCTCTTTGGTTTCAAAATGGCCATTTGTGCATTTGAGCTTCCCAAATTGCATCCAATTTTCTGTTTATTTGATTGTTTCAACAAAAGTGATTATAAGTTTGTTTGTTTGTTGGCTTGCAAGTTGCAATATTATACAGAGTATCATTTAGGAAAAATTGCGGTAAATATCACCATCTTTATAAGCGATTGTGCCTGCGTCACCATCTTTTAATGTTGTAAATATCATCAACTATTAAGAGTGATGTGGTTCTTGTTTTTTTTTTTTTTTTGATTTTGAAGGTAAATATATTGAAAAGAAAAGAAATATTTACAAAACGTTCACAAAAGGGACCATAGGCATTACTAAGGGACATAGCTAGCCTTTGAAGTGAGTAAGGCTCACATCCTTCGGTTCCTATGGGGGTGGTTAGGACTAAGCCCTTGTGTGGTTCCTATCTCATCAAGCCACGGCTATCCGAAGTCGGACACACACCTCAAGTGTAGCAAAATATACCCTCCCCTTCGGCTATGCCATTAAGGAGGTTATATCTCACTACACCGAGCACCCCATTAAGTCCATTTCTTACAAGCCTTTGATAAAGTCATTCTTGGTTTAGTTACAACCCAAACTATTAGGCAACTGGAAACAAAAGGTTGCCTAAATCCATATTGTACTAGGCTATTTGTAGGTAGATCAATGTAGGGAGACAAAAAGTGGTGTCTACATTGTCCTGTCAGCTCAGTGATGGGGTGTTGTTGAAGTCCTCCCTTAGTAAGCCCGCCTGGAGGGTGTTTGCCGAGCTGAAAAATAGTGAGTGTGAGCTGCTCAGCATATTGTACACATGAACCTTTATGAGGTGTATGATTTCTTCTGGGCTTTTGGATACATTTTCAAAGATCCTCTCATTCCTTGACTTCCAAATGTAGTACACAGTTGCTCCTAGTCCAACTCTCTTTGCCTTTGAAATCCAGCCCCTCCCTTTAGCTTCTTTCTTCATCCATTTCAAAGCTCCTTGAATGGTGCTCATGCCTCTCCATATGCCTAGCCATGTCTTGATCTGTGTCCAAATTAGGGAAGAAAAATCACAAGCAAAGAATATATGCTCATGAGACTCAAGAGCTTGATTACATAGTTTACAGGTCAAGTCCACTTCCCTTAGATGAATCTTGTCTTTTGTGGCTAATGTCCCTTTTGCAGCCAACCATAAGATGAAAGATTGTTTTGGTATTATGCTCGAATCCCATACTACTGCAGGCCAAGGTGGTTTTGGTTTCTTCTTTCTAAAGTGGTCATATGCAGCCCCAATTTTGAATTTTCCCCCTTGACACCAGGAGGTGAGGAGCTGTACAGCTCGGTCTTCTGTACCTGCATAGGTTAGTAATTGGTTTTTGATATCCAATACCTTCTTAATTAGTGGGGAGTCATTTACTTTGTGGGCTTCCCATCCCCAAATGTCATGCTGTTGTAGGTAATGGTGATGTATCCATCTCATCCAAAGAGAATCCTTCTTTCTCCATATGTCCCAAAGAAGCCTAGACAGGAAAGCTGTGTTCCACGATTTGAGATGTTTTAAGCCCAGACCACCTTCTGATTTTGGAACACAAACATCTGACCACTTGATCCTGTGAGACTTCCAAAGGAACTTTGCACACAAACTATTAATTTTGTTAATTAAAACGGCAGGGGAAGGTAAGATGGAAAACCAGAAAGCTTGTATTCCTTGTAACACAGATCGTATGAGTTCAACCTTCCCTGCATAGGAGAGTGTTTTGGAGTTCCAATAACTTATGTTTGTGAGCAATTTATCTAGAAATGGAGAAAATTGTGAGATGGTGAGCCTTCCCGAGGAGATAGGTATGCCCAGATATCTGAAAGGAAAACTACCATGGGCAAAGCCTGTCCTATTCACTAAGAAATCTTTAGTTTCATCATTAACTCCTGCTAGGAAAAAAGAAGACTTAGAAGTACTTACCTCTAGACCTGATACTGCAGTGAAATGGTCTAAAGCATCCAGGAGTATCTTTATAGAGCTAATATCTCCTCTTGACATTAAAATAATATCATCTGCATAAGCTAGGTGGCTGATTTGCAGTGGACCACATTTAGGATGAAAGCTGAAAGCCGGATGCCGAGTCATGCATTTTAAAACTCTAGACAAGTAATCCATAGATAAGACAAAGATGAGGGGGGAAATTGGATCCCCCTGTCTCAGGCCTCTCTTACCTTTAAAGTAACCATGCATGCTACCATTCAGATTAATAGAGAAAGAAGTAGTGGAGATGCATTCAAGTACCCATGATATGAATTTGCTTGGGAAATTTAAAGCATATAGCATTTGTTGTATGAATTTCCATGAGATAGAGTCATAGGCTTTTCTAAGATCCAAGTTGAGTATGCACCTAGGGCTAATTCTTTTCCTCGTGTATCTTCTGATCAGTTCTTGGAGTAGCATTATGTTTTCATTCATTAATCTTCCTTCAATGAAACCAATCTGAGAGGGGGAGATAAGAGTGGTAAGCTTAGGTCTAAGTCTTGTAGCAAGTATTTTAGTTATTACCTTGTAAGTGACATTGCAACAAGAGATAGGTCTAAAGTCCCCTACAGCTTTAGCATTTGAACATTTGGCAATTAAAGCAATACTTGTGTGATTAATCTGCTTAAGGAGCTGCCCTGAGATAAAGAATTCCTGTACTGCCTTTACAAATTGGTCACCAGTTATCTCCCATGTATCTTTGAAGAATTTCGAGGTAAAACCATCTGGGCCAGGTGATTTGTCATCTCCAATATCCCACAGGGCCTGTTTGATTTCTTCTGCATTGACCTGCTGTATAAGGTCCTCATGACTATCACAATTCAGAAGCATGCCCCCTTCATTTACAAATCTCAGATTTATGTTGTCTGTCTCTCTGTTAGTTCCAAGCAGCCCCATGTAGAAATCTTCAAATTGAGTACCCACTTCCTCTAAAGACATAGTTTCTGAGCCATCTGCCTTTGTAAGCACACTAATGTGATTTCTTCTCATGTTTTTCTTCATTACACCTATTGGTGATCAATTTTTTTGGCAAAGGTGTGACTTGACATCTTAAAATGTATGACATGACATATGTGACTTGGTGATGTAGTTATTAAATTTCAAAATAACATTTTAAAAAAACACAATCTTAAATTGTGGACGAAATCTTGCAAACATTTCAACAAATAATTCTTCAAAATGAAGATTTATAGACCAATTTACAAATATTTTCCCATATATATATTTGATTAAATGGAAAAAGGGGAAAATATTTTCCTCTTAAATTTCGTAAACCAATTTAAGAGTGCATTTATTTTGTTATTTTTATATTTAAACTACTTTATTGCTAAGCCATATGTGGCATGTCATATATATTAAGATTTCATGTCGCACTTTGTCCCGAAAAACGGATGGCTGATGGGTGTTGTGATAGAAACTGCAACCCACTTAATAGGTTTTCTTCTTATGCTGATGGTTATACAGTTGGTGATATTTATTGCAATTTTCCCTCATTTAAGTATTTACAAAGGTTTTCTTCTTATGCTGATGGTTAGCAATTCACAGCTGCAAAGTGTATGATGATAACTAATTTTCTTCTTTTTGACTGGGAAAAGGTGTGAATGCTTTTAACTAAAAGTTTGTCTTTTTCAATTGGATAATTTATTTAGGCTTTTTTTAGAGGATTCTGACAACTAAATATCAATGCAGAGGTTAAATCATGAAACCTGCAGCTGTAAACTCCAGCTAGAGAACTAAAATTTGATCATGTCTTCCTGTATTGATGCATAAGATTTAAGATTGAAACTGTTTGCTGGATAGAATATTGTGGTGGAAAAGATTAAACTTTGATACTCTTTGCTGGATAGTTTCTGTTTTCACATGTGATCTACTACCTTCTGGTCTAATTTCCTGTTATGTACTTTCATGTATGAATCCTACATTCCTACCATATGTAAAACCTATATATTTTGAAATCTAGTTAGGCTCCTAAACCTCTCTTCCAAATGGAAAAATGATATGCTGAAAAAGGACATGCCACAGCTCAATTAACATTTATAAAATCAGTACTTTCTAACTACTTGCCATGTTTCTTCAGAAAAAAGAGATCAGCAAGAGAAGGAAAGACGAACCATCAAGGAAAAGCAGGGACAAGAAGGTATGCTTGTTATTGGATTTCTGTATGTGTTTTGAGCCTTTCTTCCCCACCCCCTACCATTTTTTTTTTTGCCTCACAGTTCTCATTGATTATATTGCCATATGAATAGAACGCATCAATTTATGGCATAGGCACACAGTTTTGATTGCATGGTTAAGAATTCCTTTTGAGGTTTCCATGGGCAGAAGGCGACTTTCTTCCCAAAGTGGCAGAAAATATTATTTTAATTTTTATCATCATATGCCATATTATTTGACCCTTTAAGCATATTGTTTAATATTTTTTTATTTTTTTCTGCCGTTATTTTTGGCTATGCTCGAGTTTTCAGGTGCATGTTGAAACAGTATACTTGTAAGCTGTCTTGTTTTCGCTTCCATCTGATTTTTTGAGGGACTTGAAAAGATTTAGAAAACCTATAACTTTTTAAAAAAAAATAGTTTTCGGAATTTGGATTTCTTCATGTATTTCTTGTTGCCTTTCTCTCCCTTTTCCTCAACTCTTTTCTATAAAAAAAAAAGGTCAGTTTTTTTAAATGACCTCATGAAAGTTTATGTTTCAGAACAAGTCTTCTAGACCCTTTTAAGCATCTTGTTGGTAGTATTTCTTCATTTCTTTTTTTCCCCATCCTCCAGTTTTCAGATGCATTTGGAAGCAATATTGTTTGTTTGAGATTTTTTTGAGTGACTTACAAGATTTGGAACGCCTAGGACTATTTTTTATTAATAGTTTTTGGAAGGTGAGCTTGTGGTGTGCTTCCCCTCAGCCTGGCAGCATAACTTCTTCACGGAATATTCCAGCAAAAACATGTATCAAAAACCTAATAGTATTAAGTGCATTATTCGGAACACTGCAAAAATGCTTACAGAGATGTCATATTCATGCCCTGATAGCTGATGCAACTTCTTTTTTCAGGAAAAGGTCACTGAATCGTCATCAAAGTCATCTCAGTTGCCATCTCGGCCCGGATATCTTCCTTATTCTGGGCCACCTGTTTCTATTGATGATGATGGCATCTCATTCAAAGGTAAAATCCCGTCCACAACATTTTACCTGCAGTAATACAGCTGCCCATTGGCTATATATATGGTTTTTTATTTTTTCTGTTTTCAGGTTTATGATTTTGAGACTCAGCTTTTGGGAATTGGTTACTTCTTTCTATGGATGACTTGATTTATCACCATAATTTCCATGTTACTATATAAGGATATTATTCAAGTGAACAGTGTTTGAGAAGTATGCGGTAGGAGGAGGTTTGAGCAAGCAACACAATGTCAATAGAAAATGTGAATTTGTTTTCCTGTCTAGGATTTTTTATAGCTTCTACAAAGTTTTTTCTCCTTGGATTATAGGTTAAATAAGGGCTCTCTTGTGATTATGCTAGAATTGAATAATTGATTCACTAAAAACAATTTTTCATTGTACATCAGTGATGATACATAAACAAAATAGCTCTGAGACCAAAGTTACCATTTTTGAGCAAATACAAATCTGGTGTCAGACAACAGGGAATGATATTCTGTGGATTTCTTCTTCTATTTAATTGAAAGGAACTAAATACCATCATTACCATGTATGGTAACTGAGAAGTTGGAGCCTCCGCATAATCTAGGCATGACAAAAATTGATGTAGGCCATTTAATCGTTAGGGTTTCACATTGTCTCTGCATTTCTGTAAGATAAAAAAGAAGAACAAATTCAAGGAATGAGAGACATACTCCCTCCGTCTCAAAATACATGTCTTTTTAGCCCCTAAAATTTTGTCAAAAATACATGTCTTTTTAGATTTAATCATTACACCTAACCTACTTTTACATCTAATCATTACTCTAATTTTTATATCACCCCTACTCTTCTCCTCACAAATTTAAAAACAAAGAAACAAATACTCTAATACCAAAGTCTAATCATTACACTTACCCTACTTTTTACATCTAATCATTACACTTAACCTACTCCTTAATTCCCGTGCTACGTCCTAAAAAGACATGTATTTTTAGACGGAGGGAGTAATATATATGCACTACATACACTATATTATTGTTTTTTCAAGATGGACATGCAGTTACTCATGCATTTGTATCTTTGGTTATTTCTAGACATCGGTGGTCCTACTGGGGAGATGCTTGAGCAAAATGCACAAGCTTTTCAAAAAATTTCTGCAAATTTTTCAGCATACCAGGTATATGTCGTCTCATTAATCCCTCTTTTTCTTGAATTCATTTGTCTGGCTTTGAAATGTTACATATCTCATCACTGACTAGTTAGTTCTTACTTCTTTAATTGGTTACATGTTTGAATCTACTATGTTCTCTTTTACTCCCTTGATTCATTAAAATATGTCAACTTAGCCTCTTGTATATTTAGGAAAATGGGTCATTTTAGTTTTTTAGGCAATAATTATTGGTCAGTTATGATGTTTGTTATTGAAAATTGCATATATGGAGACTTTTCATGCCAACTTTCTCCATTCGTAGTCTCACTATTAGACTGGCAATTAAATTTAGGAAAACTTAAGGTATATTTTAGTTGAATTAATAACTTATTTAATAAGTGCGCTCAAAGCTAAAATTACGTGTTTTGTTGAACGAAGTGTATAATTTACATATGTTGGTTAAAGCCTATAAATAAGACCAAGGAAATAAATAATAAGCGTATTTTCATGTGTATTCAATTAAAGAGGGATTAGTTTTTTGGTGATAGATGGATCTGGTTTCTTAGAAATCAATACTCCCTCCGTCTCACAATACTTGTTGTTTTAGCTCTATGCACACTTATTAACAAAACCTATGTTTACTTTACTTTTATAGGTTGAAATACCTAAAAGCAGTTTACCTATAAAAGAGCAATCATTACCTATAAAGATATAATTATGGCTAAAACAACAAGTTTTTTGATATAACTTTACTACTCTAAAACAACAAGTATTGCGAGACGGAGGGACTAGTTAAGATCTGTCACAGACCAGTAACAGTACATATCTGTCACATATCAGTAGCAGTACAGATCTGTCACAGATCAGTGGCTGTGATCTCTTCCTATTCGATGGCATCAAGTTTCTTTAACTTTAAAAAACTGAATTAACTGCTTGCCAGTTTCAACAACATTCTCTTTATAACAGAGGCGTTTTTTCACAAGACAAAATAAGAAGAAATTCATATTTGCTGTCTGAGATTTCTGATAGAGCTTTGTTGTATACTAGGAGGTGAATTTGTCTGATAGTAGACAAATATCACTTTAAAGATGGTGATCTTTCATGGCTCGAAGCAATTTGCAGACCCTAAATTTCCAACAACATAAGTTGACTTGGAATCTTCCTGTGTACATTGAGCGAGTTCTTTTGGTCCATTTCTCTTCTTTGTTTGAGTCTCTTTTGTGAGAATTTTTTATTACTCTTCTTTAATGGATATTTTGAAAAAGTAAGTTGACTTGGGCTCTCTTTTCTTCTGCAGTTCCAGGAGAACTTTAACCTTTTCTGTCGAGCTCGAGAAAACATTGTAAAAATTTTGAACAGGTATGTTGCTTATCTATCGCCTTTGTTTTCAAGTGTTAGACTATGCTTAATGTGATTTGTCTCGTCATAGTTGAGATATGTACTTAACTTGCATGGAATGATGGAAACTTGGCTGAAAGCATAAATAAAAAGACCTGAAACATAACATCAGCTGATGAAACCCAATTCTACCTGGCCAGCGATTCTCGGATAACCCTATAATGGCTTTTGACTTGAACCAAATTCACCAATACTCCATGTGCCTTCACCCAAAATGTGATAGAAGTTTATGTGTGCAATGTAGGATTCTGACTACAGTTATCTTTTATGCTTCAGAATCAAAATATAGATAAAATGGCGTGTTTTTATAAATAAAATAATAATAATATATATATAAACAACAACCCAGTATATCCCGCAATAAAACAGGGTCTGAGGGGTCAAGATGTTCGCACTCTTTCCCCGGCTGTGTCGAGAGAGTGTTTCCGAAAAGTGTAAAACCTACCGAGTAAGCCGTGGTCAAGTGTAGTTTTCCCTACATCAAACAAGTAATTCATGGGTGTATCTTCCTTCACTACCTATCTCCCTCCTTAATTGATTGAACATTGCTCCTCCAAAAAAATGTATTAAGACAGGAAGTCAGTTTGCACTCTCTGCTTTAGCTGTAAATGGTTCTGATTTGTAACGTTCATCTGTCACATGATCCAGTACTGAATGGAAGCAGAAGATACAATTGTGGATCATGTTTCAAATCTTCTTAATGGGTAGCCATTTTTGCAATTATATATAATGGTGTTTTTTTGCATCTTGTAGCTTAAATGATTCACCAGAAATAATGAAGCAAATGCCGCCACTTCCTGTGAAGTTGAACGAAGAGCTTGCCAACTCCATTCTCCCCAGCACAAGTCATTCAACACAATCATGATTCTTGATCTTTTGAGGTTGAAGCCAAAGAAATGAATGCTTGCCCAGGTTAAGGCTTAGGATATTCATATCTTCATTCTCTTAAGAGCATAATGTAAAGTGGAGTTTGCAGCTGCAGCCGAAAATGTGTTTTTACTTTTTACTTCAGTATGTAGAAAATAAGAGACCAAAGATGTAGGCATTTTAGACCCCGGTTGAGACAAATCTCAATGACCGCCGTAGTTGTCATTGCTTTTTATAATTTATTTTTTTTTACTTTTTGAAACACATGTCATTACTATGCAGGTGACTAGTCGTAATGATCCAATGCTGAATTTCTCACTTTTGCCCCGAGTTCCATCTCCTATTAGCCATTAGCATAAACAAAATCCTAGAGGGTTCGACATCGTGGGGCTTTTTAGATAATAGACTTTTGGGAGAGACTTATATTCAAAGACGAAGATTCCGATTTTACTTGGAGATCTATTATTGTTTTGATTCGTTGTTTAAATATGAATGAATAATCCTATAATTATGGAGTCAAGTGATCTTGATGTCCCATAATGATTGATGATTTGATATATGTGATAATTGGTTTATGAAGAATTGAATAAATATATGTTTTGAACAAGAGATCCTAACCCTAATTTTGAAGACTATCAACTATATCATTGTAAGACTAGGATTATATGGGAAAATAGAAGTTGGATTTTGACCTATTTGAAATGTTTGTTCAATTAATAACAAGTGGTTTGTGAATGCATGTTATATAAATCAATTCATTGAGGTGATTGTTGATATTCATATGTGTGCATTGGGTTATGATAAAATTATACATGCCATCTCTATGTCTAGCATAGTCATGATTTTGTCCATAATCTAGTGACCCCCTAGGCAGTTGATACATAGTGCCTTGATCACCATAAAGGTTGCGAAGCTATGCCTCAGGTCAAAGGGTGATCCAATGTTGCACATATTCTTTTCTTCTTGAGTGGTTATTCCGAGTTGAAGAAGGGTCTTGAACCAATCAATGTCGATGGTGATGGTGGTAGTGTTGGGTGAAGGAAGGCAGTGGCGTCGATGATGGAAGGTGGTGATGGTGTAATGTTTAGGGTTTTCAAGCACAAGAGACCGAAACCAACGAGATAGCAAGAGTTGGGTTGGATTGGATTGAGATTGAAGAACACTTAGCTAAGTACTCTTCCAATATGATTTTCTCTATAGAATTTACAATACTTGAATAAAGAAAAGATACCTTAAAACCTAATGAAGTGGTTGATCAAAACCCTAGCAACCAAGGAATGGGGCACTTGTTTTTTTTTTTTAAAAAAAAACTCTATATATAAATAGAGTTTGATCTTAACTAAGTAATACTGAAAATAGAATTTTCCAAATACAAGACTCAAACAAATATAGGAATCTCCATAAATAACACAAGACCCAAGTGAAAACTGAACCCTATGCACAACCATGTCTTTGGATGCCCTACTGCCTAGGGCCTAGATGCTTATGTGGGCGTGTATGTGTTAGTGTGATGAAGAAGTTAAGGAACTCGATTGGGTGCCCATGTTTGAATCCATGTGTGCATGATCAACGCCTCCTTCCGTCTTGGTTGTTTAATGGTGGCTCCTAAGCATGCACGAAGAGCGTGTTTAAGATCATGAATAATCTTGGCCCTAGCTAGAGTGATCGGACCTTCAAATGACACCTTCATCTTATCCTTCACGTCTTTTGAAGTCATCGGTGATAATTTGGTATCATTCTACTCCATTTAATCAATACTTGGAACAAGATTATGAAAGAATTTATGAAAAAGTTCAAGCTAAGAGTCAATATCAACTTTCCAAATGACCGCTTACAAAACTTATTATGAAGAGAGGGAGAGATTCATGAGTTTATTATTTGCTTGCCTTGCTCATGAAATGCATAAAGTCCGTTTACTTCAAATATTCTTCAATTTCTTTCACAGGGTCATGATAATTGTTTTTTTTTACATGAGAATATGAGTACAAGCAATAACCGGATAAATCGATAGCTAAACAAGTTGGTTAAGAGAAACTAAAAACCAATCCCTACCAGTAGAGTTAGCAAAATAGGACCTGGCCGGAGAACCCAACCTGACCCATCCGAATCCAAACCTGACCAAACCTGGAAATCTAGCACTATCCGCAACTCGAATTTGGACCTGAGCCCGACCCATTTTGACCCAATCCTCAAATGGGCACCATACATAGACAAACCCGACCCAACCCACACCTGACTCGAACAAGACCAGACTCGTCCATGTAATTACTTATAAGACACACCAAAAATTTGAATTACCTATAAGACATACTATAACTAAATAGATTAAATTTGATAATTCCGTAACAATTAAGATAAACACAAAATAATCATCATTTTATAATAAAACTAACTGTGACCCAAACCCAAACCCAAACCCAACCAACTTGAAATTCATTTTGACTCGAACTTACCCAACTTGAACACAATATACCCGATATATGATCTAACCAACTATTAACCAAACCCGAATGAGTGGGTATATCCAAACTTGACCCGATTAACCCAATTGTGCCACCTCTCTACCTACAAGAACAACTCTACCACCACTTTTCGACGAGCTTCGAAAAGACAAGACTATGTTATGATATTTTATTTCTCTAAGGCATGCCCTGAATCCATGTAATCTGTCTCTAGGGCATGCCCTGAATCCACGCAATCTGTCTTTTGATCTATATACTTTCTCGACATGTAGATATGTAAAAACATACCAACCATCCTGCAGTAAAGATTTTCGAACGGTTTTGGGCAGTTGCTGAGGATGCAAACGCTAAGCTCACACAATGATCTCTATGGCTCATAGCAGTCCCCCAGAAATAGAAAATGGTTCAAATCCATCAATTCTTGGTATAGGGTAACCTATAACCTTCCCAGATTTAAGTTTTCAGGTAAATCAGAATCAAATCATTACACCGAATAATCGCCAAAAAAAAAAAGTGGGGTATTATTACATTTTAGAAAGTAAACACTCAAATCTAATATGGGGGTGGGGACTGGGGGTGTTCAAATCTCTACATACAACTTTTTGTCAATGTGGTACAACATCAAGCTGCTGAAATAAGGATGTTTTGAATGCTAAAAATTACCACAAGACACCCTTCCTGAGAAAAACACCCATAAAAGCAGGTCGATAGAGAAGATCTAACCAAATACCAATGGTTGAAGCAGTCAGCTCTTCGGGTTTCCGAAGAACCTTGATAGCGGCAAAGGCCCATCAGCTGCTTCATCACTACTACTGGAATGCTTTCTTTTTGACTTGCATTTTTTCTCCTTTTTTGTTCTTTTTGATTTTGACTTCAATCTTCGAGACTCTCTCGCTTCGTCGCTGCTGCTTGAAGACTCTGAAGATGAATCAGAGGAACTGGACTCGTCAGACGATCTCTTCCTGGAATGCTGCTTACATGATTAAGACCAAAAGTTGAAATATTAGTCTACAGATAAACTGGCTGGCTCCAGTGCAAATAGACAAATATCAAGTGTTCCATTTAAGCTGATCCTTCCAACAAATCATATGATCAGGAGTCCTTCTAAGGCTGACACAGTCCTAGTGACTATAACTAGAAGAAGTATCCATCCCAATATGCTTAAAACAGGTCAAAAATCATCAGGAGTACTTCTAAGGGACACCGAGTACTTGTGACATTAACTCAAAAGCCACCTCTAAGGGACCTGAGTAGAAGAAGGAAAAACTCAGTTCTTGCCAACCTCAAAGGATCTTAAGATACATCTGGTTTAAGACTTTATTTAGGCCTCCTAAATCTACAAAATTAATGGAGGAATAATAAAAACTGATCCATACAAAACACTGATGACGCAGAAATCCGCATGCTTGGGATGATATTTGGTTAATGAACAAAAAGGACTTGATAGAAAAAGTATGTATACCTAGAAATATTTGAAAGGATTCAGGTAAGAACATCTTAAGTTCTCATGAGGCTAGCGACACTCGGGCAAAACCTAAAGCTAGCTCTTGTCATTGGGAGGATGATAAAAATTATGAATGACAATCAGATGGAAGAGAGTGATTATCCATGAAACTAAAAGGGAGCGAGTGATTATCCATGAAACTTATCTACTGTTCTGGACCTTGGAACAGCAGCACCCAGGTCAAATGCAAACCATGAATCTGGGAGGAATCAGGCTGCGACGAAGTCAGCGATGTCGAGCTTGCCGGGGAGTGTTTTGAAGTGATTGTGCTGACTGGTTTAGGGTACCAATGATGCTATCAGACAAATACCCTACTGGAAGGCCCAGCAAACGACCAATACGACACCAGTGACTTGGTCCCACTGTGGGTCATTAACACTCTACTCAGAAGCCTGGGGGTTGAAAAATAGCAAGGTAAGGCTCCAGAAGAACAAGAATAATGATAAGGAAGGACACTGAGGTGGCAGCTGAAATCTGTGCACCTCCTATGAACATTGGTAAAGAGTTATCTGAGGCTGGCAAACTGTAAGGGGCTGTGAATAGAAAAACTGGACCACAATCACCAATTGAGGAAAGATGAAGCTTGAATCTTCTAGCAAGGATCATAGTCAAATACAAGAACCAGAACAGCTGATATTCGTTATCTCAATGGGGGATCAGATAATCGAAAGAGCCATTCAGTTGGTTCCTCTATAAGCCTCATTTGCATGGGTAGTCTCAAATATGCAGCTGTAGTATTAAGGGCCTTAATGAGTAATGACCAACACAGTCACACTAAGAATGTTGTATTCTTTAAATCCTAGAAACCCAAATCACCCATGTCTACTGAACCCAGGACTGCAGCAAACTGATGAAAAACAGAGCTCCTCAAAAAAGTCGAATTTCCTCTCATTTTATTCATTGCCATATCTCCATTAAAGAAGCTAGGACGAGATTTGATACTAACTTGAGCATGCTTTTAATATAAGGAACACAAGTATGCATGCCTAAGATACCTTAAATGAATTAGCTCAACACACTTGCGTTAGAGGGGCTATTAATTGTGTCATTTACCTGTGTACTACATGATGCAAAACTTAATAATGATATGCTCTCTCCTGTAAATAATGAACTTCATAACCTCAACAAATGAATTATATGTGGCATGCAAACCAGAAAGAGCCTTAACGAATGGCATGTCAAGAGAAAACTTTGAGAAGCCAACGGCATTCATTTTATTCTCCCACGCTACCTGACCATTTTCCTTGTCTGATTACCATTTCGGACAATAACAGACCATAGAAACTACATGGAATGCATTAATGAGAGCTCAAAACAGTTTCAACTTGTTAGTAAACTCAGGAGACTGAGAGCACAACTGAATATGTGTGATCAAGTGAGGCTGGGGAGACTGGAAAATCAGATTGGGAATATGGCTGACATCTTCTTCCAAGAGATAAGTTAACAACTTTAGAAAAGACACCAGAGATTACCTTTCTCTTTCTGCTGCTGTGTTTCCTAGAGCTCTTATCCTTGTCTGCAAACACCAATATCTTGTCAAATTTTTTCAAATAAATAAATAATACAACTCAAAACAACAAAAATTAAAGATGCAGTGGGCAAACAATGGCAAAGGAATAATTATACAAACACAACATATTATGTGCTCATCAAATTCATTTTGTTCTAAATTATGTTAGATCACAAACCTTTCTTGTATTTTAACTTGTCTGCATGGTTTCTTCCTTGGGAAAGTTTCTTTTCTCTCTCTGCATCCAGAAGAGCTCTGTATTCTCTCATCATTTTGTCCTTGTCAGCTTCCAGCTCTCCCTTTTTCAATTCCTCTTCCTGAAACAAGGGGAAATGTATCCAAAAGTGATCTACTAACAATGAAGAGAAATCACATCTAGCCACGGAACACCACTAGCAAATTCTGAATAATTTATCATGTATGCAGATTGCCATCGGTTTTTCCCTAAAGTAATAATACAAGAATTTCATACACTAAATGGTTGGAAATGCAGCTTTTCTCTTCGTAGCAAGAAAAAAATTGTACACGACAAGTCATTAAGTACCATACATGTTCACGAGACAGGAAGGATTCAACTACAACTAAATTTACAGTCCCAAAAAGACCCAGCTGCAAAATCCTGAAGTCTATGCGGAGCATTAGGAAGACTCTTGAAACCCATCCATTTCACTTGAACTTGGAGGTCGATTCCCATGTTAGCCACACAATCTTGAGCCTCATATCAATGTCAAATGTGAACCAAAGACATAGACATGAAGAAAAATGATTAAACTCTCCCAACACTCCAAACATAAGGAACATAAGTATCTAATATCAATGTTATTAGATACTTGTGTCAAGCTTCAGAACCCAAAATTCTGCAACACGTCATAATATTTGTTTTTTTTTTTTTCCAGCAGCAGCGGCCAAAAAAACAGCCTCCACCTCTAATGTTACCTCAAACTTGAGTTTAACACAACTGAGCATGAAAAAAAAATCAAGACCAGAACTATAAGATGCAAAGAAACAATTTGGGGGCTCTCTTACTTTCTTTTTAGCAAAATATATTATACTATACCACAAGTCATTGCAAACAAATGATGTTCGATTAATATTCATCCAATTCCACTCTTAGATGAAGAAACTAATTTCTCTTTTTATTTATTTATTTTGCAACAGATTTTAGGATTCTTTCTTTGATTTCAGAGCATTCTTCAGCTCTCTTTCGGGCTGGAGCTGAGCCGCTGAAGTTCAAGTGTTGGTGAAGTTAGTAGATCATAGCCCACAGTAACCAAACTATTAGCGGGAGCTCATTTAATGGGATTCTTTATAGGTTCATCCTTTCAGCACCTTTCATAGCGCCCTCTAGACTGAAGAGACACTTCACCCTTTATCTAACTAACCATAGAAATGCTCTTACATTCTCCCTTGACCATACAGAGATAGCTTACATGGAATCTTTAAGAGACAAGTAGGAAATGTTAGTGGTGTATGTGGTATTTTGCCTATTTCTAACCATACACTAGGCATCCTTAATAACATCAAATAAACTCCTAAATAAATAGTTCCAGGCTTCCAATGAACTAGAGGGAAGACGAGGAAGGGAAACTCATCTCCACCAGCTCCCGACGCCTTTGACTGCCACCACCACTCCTTCCTCACCGGCATCTCTTCTTCTTCCCACTACAGCCCTCCTTCCTCATTGATGCCCTTGTCGCCACCTAAACTGCACCCTTCATTCAAGAACCACGCCAACTCTGCCATCTTGTCTCATTCTTGGGTCCAAACCCGCCGTATCCCCATGGGAAATTGGTTCCAAACCAAAAATAACACAATCAAGCGTTAGGTGCCTAATCTCTGTACACACAAACACAACACCCCAAAGAGAATCTCATAGTGCCTAACGACCTCCCTCTGAAGTCAAATTGGAGAAGATATGAGAATAAGAATTTCTTTTTGAATCCTGAAAACTGCTTTTGACTAGAGAATCTTTAAGGCAAAGGTCTCTTTCTGTACTGGATGATTGACTGGTGGTCACCACCTCACTGAATCATACTTCAATTCACCCAGTCCAAGAACAACACAAAGAGTTTTCATAGTACCTTCATGATATAACTAATGATCATGGTACTGAGGAAAGGAAATATGGAGCACAGAGGCAGACTACAAGGATTGAAATCATACTTCCCTCATAGAACAACTAGTCTTCCATCCCGTTCCTCTCAATCTTCTCAGCCATTTAACTTCCTCATCTCCTTGTGCAAACACTTAAGATACTACCTAAACACTTTAGATACTAGATCTAGCTGCAATCATAGAAATCTAATTGCCCTAAAATATTTGACTTTCCTTTTCAAGCCTTATTTATTAGGAAGAAGAGAATAGAACTAGCACTCGCACAAATAGAAAGCAAGCATCCACACGTTCAAGTTTCAACAGATCAAATGTGGCTCAACGATTTGGGAACAAGACAAGTTATATAGAAAGCAAGCGCTGTAGCAAATCGCTACCTAAATTATTATTCCAGGGTAGGCAAAAGGCACTGAATCTCTAACTACATCACAAAGCTAGATTTACCATTGGCAGTGTTTTAATGTCTTCGTTTCTCATTTATCACATTCAACTTGACTAGAGAAGTACTGCAAATGATATATTACAAGATCTTAAATTGCCAAGGAACACTGCTGCAGATAACTAGAGAAGCACTTTAAATGATACACATGAAGAAGTACTGCAAATGATACACGTGAAGAACCAAGGAAAGGGACAAACACTGCTGCAGAAAAGAAAATTGCAAGTATAAGAAGAAATACAAGGAAGGTGATAAGCCAAAGCATTACCTTCTGCTTTTTCCTATATTCTTCCCATGTAACGGTGTGAGAAGTTTTAAGGTTTGCCAAACGTGCAGCATGCCATTCTGGTGAATGAAATGAACCATCCACCTGTGCCCATCCTCATCAGTAAAAGTATACGAAACAAGAGCATATGGACATAATTTCTCACTACCAGGAGAAGATCAGCAATTTACAAATATCAGGCAACTTTTGCAACTCAAAAGGTAAGATGAGTTGTATTAAATGTCTAATATTCAATTTTCATATTTTTTTTTCCAAACAAATCCATACTTTACGAGCATCACACTGCTGCTTTGAACACAGATTAAATTCAGCACCTAGAGAGATGTAGTTTCCTGGTTTCTTTAAATATATAACTAAGTGCTTTAATTTCCAAGACAGGGAAGCAGTAGAAAGCAAGATGATGTCCTCTCCAAGTGGAAAACCTAATAATTTCCCTACTAGATTTTTGTAATTATCAAGAAAATAATTCATCAGAAATATTATGTCATTAGGGAAAAATTCGTGAACAATTCAATAAATAGAGCTTGCAGAATAGAACAACTACAGCTTATACATGCATTTCATGAAACTAATAGCAACAACAATAAAACACTTGAGAAGATTTCGATGCTCCAATACTGTGGACAGAGCAGCTAACCCAAAATCAAATATTCTCAAAAACAGTGCACTGTGATCATAATTTTTAGTTTAAAGTTACATTTAACTTTCCTAATTGCCTTTTTCCAATGATAGTATAGACTGATTTCAATAGGATGAATAACTATACTCGCTCAAACTCTAAAAAATTAAAGCACCTAGGTGAATATAAAACTAATCCAAGATTCTATCTTCACTTTTCTGCAAGAACCCTAGAAATGCTGGAAACTTTTCCAATGCCTCGTCAAAATCTTAACAAATATTTCGAAATATAATTTGGGGAACCTCAATTCAATGTAGACGCAGATGTAGCCGGTTAAGTACTAGTATTTATCATCTTCAACCAAATACTCTCACAAAATCGGCGTTAAAGTGACGCAAATTTGAGGCTCCTCTATTCAATTAAGCACGAACTTGAGCAAATTTCACGAACCAGGCAATAAAGAAGAGAACAAAATCAATTCAGCAACAGCAACACAGAGGCAGGGGAAAGAATAATAGGAAATTAGGGTTCCGGATCTTGTAGTATGAAAAGGTACGAACCATGCCATCCTCAATCTCCTCGGGACCAGCAGAGGTGGAACCCAATCTGGATCTCTGCATAGCCTTGTACGCTTGATTTTTACCCATCTCCGCGGTCGGCTTAAGGTATCTGTAAGCAGATGAGGAAACAAAGGCGGAAAGGGGGGGTAAAAGCGTTGGGTTGAAGCTTGATACGCAGAAAATCAATGGCGGATGGAGGAGGAACCCCGTTTGTTCCTGAGGATGATTTTGGTTGGGTTTAGGATAATAAATTTATGGGAGAGCCGAGAGACCACCAGAACAGAAGAGAACAGGCGACTTCATTTTTATTTTCCCTTTCCCTTTTCTCTTTTTTTTTTCTTTTTTTTAAACTAAACCAACTAGTTCAAAAATAAAAATAAAAATAAAAATAATAATAATAATATTATAATTATAAAAAATAAAATAAAAATAATAACATGCACTTTTAATTTATTTTTTTATGATTTCCATCTTATTATCAAATACTAAACCAAGTGTAAAATGGAACCAAAGAAAGATAAAGAAATGTAAAATGGAAGCAAAGAAAGAGAGAGAAAAAATAAAGTTTTAGATATTTCATTGTCGCACCCATTGACAAAGTGTTAAATCAACCAAACTAAAACACCAATTTTGAAACGTTGTCCAGTTTCAACTTTCAAGCAGAAAATCAAGTAAGAAACCTTCAATCATAGGCCAAACTTACAAAAAATCTTTCCTAATTCGAAAATCTCACTAAATGGGGCGGATAAAAATCATTGAAAAGGAAAAATCTGTCTGCAAGAAAAGTTTGATCTAGGGCTTAGAGAAAGTCGATGGAAAAAGAAGATCTAGATTGGTGGATGATGGCGGAAACGGATATTTAATATTATAATTATATTTGATAAATACTTTTAATAATTGAAAATATTTAAATTAAATTGTTATAAATTTCAAATTTCAAAATATTATTAGTTTAATCTTGTAATTATATTTTATAATTACTTTTAATAATTTAAAATCTTTAAACTAAATTGTTAATAAATCTGAGAACTACAAAATATTAATTTAATTTCATAATTATATCCAATAATTATTTTTAATAGTTTAAAATATTTTAAATAAATTGTTAATAAATTCAACAATTTAAAAATTATTAATGTAATTATAAAATTATATTTGTTAATTAATTTTAATAATTTAAAATATTTTAATTAAATTGTTAATAATTTTGAATTTTGTAATTAAAACCTATTAAGGAAAATAAAAAATGAAATAATTTATTAAGTTGTACACGTGTCATCGTTTTATTAGTTTTAAATATGGAAATGTGCCTAATATATTTGGGCATCCCAAATTTGGAGAAGTTGTCCACATAAGTCAGTTCCCAATCGGAAGAAAAAAGTGAAATCGAAAGGGGGGCTCCCATCCACTATGAATGCTCTAAAAACTTATCTTTTGTACTATTAATCTCAAAGCTTTGATCCAGAATTCATATATTTGTAGGCACATATCGGAAGGTGTTGGGTGATTACAATTTCAATTATAGTTTGTAGACGATTTACAAGATTGGGGTTTTGATCATTGTTTCAAATTAGACTTTCAAGTAAGTTTCCTTTTCGGCATTGTTCAGATCAAACTAAAGGGAATTTCAACACTGAGAAGTTGAGAGATTGTGTGACTTAACAAATATTTGATTGGAATGCTGTGATACTATCCGTTGAAGGTTGAACTATCTAATTGCTTATTCAATTGATGAAAGAATATTATATATAATTTGCTTTTGTAATTGCTAATCGTGTGTGCGTGTGCGTGTGCGTGTGCTTGTTCATTGGGATCTAGATGATCGTAGTTTTCTCGTAGATTGCTATTAATATGTGTGTGGAATGATATAGGTGATAACAATGTTTATGTTGTACACGTACAAATACAATCGTAATGTTCGTCTATGAACTAGTGATGACTTGAGATTATCTACACTCCATATTACATAAGAAGTCATAAACTTGTGTTTTTATATGTTCTGTTGAGAGAAGAACTATACCTTTTATTGAAAACATCATGCTAGAAAGACATTGGTGACCCGAAACTCTAGAATTCATGTTTTGTTATTGAATATTTATAAATTTTATTTGCTTATTTAGTCATTACTTATGAGTTTTGTTATATACACCGTAAATCCAAAGGTAAAAAATGCACGTCTTTAAGGACGTGCAACCTTTCTGACTAATTAGCGTTTAAAAAAAAATTAATTAACCCCTTTTAACCATGCACGTGCATGATTTGAGGTGTATATAGCGAACACTTCACTTATTTAGAGCACCCACAACGGTAATACTACGTCAGTGTCTTCCCTTTAAAAAAAATAAAAATAAAATGTTTTCGGGAATAATTGCAAGAGTGTATAAGGAAAGAAGTTTCTTCTTCCAAAAAAATTTATTCTGACTTTTCTTGAATTTTTTTTATTTCTTCTTTTTATTTTAGGTTAAGAAACTTTATGGGTGTTGGGGTTGTGGATGCTCTTAGTTATTAGCTTTAGTATAATTGTTTGTTGTTAAGGATAATAAATTTCCTATTGTTTGATCATTTCCCTATTTACTTACCTAGGAGGTGTTTGGGGATTGATATAAATTTATATTTGATTGAGTTGATTCAAGATTGATAATAGGTTGCTACATTTCTTTCTCTCTCACACATACAAACTCATTAGTGATTAGGGTATTTTTTTATAGGCACAACGAATTTATCCCTATCATTCCTCGTTATTATTTGATTGGATACAATCATACACAAAATTATGTTTGCTTAACATTGATAAGAAGTATGAACTTTTGCCATCTGAATTCCGAAGGTAGAGTCGCTGCATAAACTAATGCACTTTGATAGTGTTGCTTGTCTAGTTGTCTTCCCTTATTCCCTCTCTTCTATTTGGTTTCCTCTCTTCTAATGTACCTTATCATCATATATAGATTGGTGTGTGTTCTTGCTTGATGAGTGTTGCAACCGATTCAACGAGAAAGCTCTCGGAGCAACCAGAGGCGCCTCCTTTCATCTTCCCATAGTTTTTAGCAATTGGGTCCATCTACATGCTCTCAGAAATGGTCATCGAGTGAAGATGCTGGCTGCCAATCCTCATTGCACCAACCCACCAACCCACTGAAGCCCTCCTTCGCCCTCTTGCGATCACTTGCAGACTCACTATCCAATAAGCCATAGTGAAGGGGTTGGAATATTAGAGAAACGTTGCTCCGGTGGGAGCATATTCAGGGAATGGAAAAGCTTTCTTGATGCCATTTGCCCCCGGAAGTAGATGGCTTCAATTACAGCAAGCAATGTGGCAGCCATCAAACAAGAACATATGAGACCAGGTCGACTGTATAAACTACTAAGAACGGACGGTGTCCAATCTGCTTGTATTGGTTGCTCCAGATTCAACATAATATGGCAGGTAGGCAAGGTCTAGAATACTAAAATGCTGTAGTTTATAATAGCCTGACAAGAAGTCCAGTTTCGCAGACAGTGTCCAATAATACAGAGTAGTATCCACTCCGAGGAAGGATTTCTTCCAACAGAGAACCATTGTTTTTGTTTTTATTATCTTTGTTCCTACTAGCACAGGGTTTCTCAGAAACATACTCTTGAATGGTTTGGAGAATGAATGCGTACACCTCGGCCCCTGCTCTGGGGTCTACTGTGTTGACGTTGTCGTCGTTTGTTATCAGAAACAAAACCATTCTTCACAGTATCTCAGAAACCTGAACCATTTTCAATTCCGTATCAGTAATAGAACCCATAGCGACATTCCACAAGAAAAGTATGCACCTTTTAGAAGATACTACATGTAAAAAAATGAGCAATAAAAATGCAACTAGTAACCTTACTAATATAACAGTCCAAAAACTTTTATATCATGCTCCCTCTGATCAACAACAAGTGTCATTTTTTATTTGATCACAAGTTTTAAGAACAAGTAGTCAGCAAGAATAAGTTTCAATAAAAATTACATGACTCAATGCTAATGATTTGCTTAAAAATCTAAAATGACATTTAAAGTTGATCAAATTTTAACCTAAAAACATTTAAAGTTGATTGGAGGGAGTATAAAATATAACTCGAATCATAAGAATGACACTTCTTTTTCTTATATATAAATCTCAGGGCGGAGAGAGAAATGTGGGAAACACTTCTTTTTACATAAACAATTACCTGAATAGGCATCTCAGCAACGACGAGGTTACTAGTTTCTTCAATGCTCTTGAGGGCAACTACTTCTCCTCCAACCACCATGTTAATCACTATCCCATCTGAAAAAATATCCATTTTTTTTTGAGATCGACAAATTACAAAGCTGAGTTCCTTAAAAGTTTTATGAAAAAAATCACTGGTTACAATTTTGGCATTAATGTAAACGTTTAAAAAAAATAGACCTGCAGCTAAACATGTTCCTGTCCTCCTTGAATAAGTCTCCTGCAAGTAAACATCAAAGTAAAAAGGCAGATCAAAATCAAATAGCAAGAGAGGATGCTTATCAATTTTCAGTAACCCAACTGAGTGTAACACAAGCTTAGCTTCCATAGAATGCTGTTCAGTTCCAAATTATATAGTATCTTATGAGAGATAAACGATCAAATTCGCCCGTTTTATATGCTGCCAGAAAGGAACTATCAAGTGAAGAACAGCCAAAGAAAAACCTTATACTTGTTGCCTTGTTAAAAAATATACTGACATTTTGTTGTAACTTCATAAATGCAGTAATGTATGAAATTTACATATTTTGAATTTTCTAGATTTTAATTTACCCCAAAAAGAAATCTGAAAATGGAGCTCCTGCCGGAATATTCAATCACAGCATAAGGACCACTCTTCAGCTACTGGCACAGTGGGACTTACGAGTCAACAAGTAGCATTCCAAACCTAGAGTTGATAAACTACAGGTTTCTTAGTTCTAAGACAAGTGCTAGCACCCCCTCTGATGGGGACACAGGAGATGTGAACAGCATACTGCCTTCTCATGCCATTAAAGTAACTTGTCACAGATCATCTTAAGTAGAAAAAATAGAGCAGTAACAAGATCGTTTATTGCAAGACATTAATCAGCACAAGGAACAGCAAGGCAGCAGTGATTTATCGCATAGCTAGAGTGCAGTCCCAGCACCCAAATGGCATAAAGGGATGGCATTGGCAGCAAAGAGAAAGAGTAGCACATAAGTAATTGCATTCCACTTCATCGACCATTAATTTGAGGTCTTTTCAGCTGCTAAGCTTGGGCACAGGTGATAATCTCTGGATAGGACGTTGATGTTATCCTTCTTGACACAGTGGTTTTCCTTTGTGTTTTTGTTTGTTTGTTCTTAGCTGAATCTCATTACAAAATAGCATCATTTGGTCACTTAACTCGATGTTCCACGACTTTTTATGTGTTGATTGTGACTGAGGCTGCGATTGGTAGCAATGTGTCTATGACAATTACAGACTAGAAAGAGATAATACATCAATGTGGGGATGTACCAGAACAAGGATAATGACAGAGGAGAAAAGAAAAAATATCGAGGTCTGGCTGAAGATAGATAGCTGGAAGAAGAGTAAGAGCAATAAGCAACATAAAGAGTATACATACTGATGGGTGACTTGGTCTGTCCATTCAGTTTTGACCATGTCTGATTGTTGGTTAATTATCAATGCTATCCATAATTTTATTTCTTATTTTTTACTCTGTGCTACAGATGAAATGCTAAGATGCACTATACTGAAAATTTGAACAAAATGGTAATCCAATATGTGCATTAAAGTTAACAACGTATCATGCAAATTAACTCAGATTACTAGAAGAACTACATGTATATTAGGAAAACACAAAAAAATGATTCTCCTTGGCATGATTGTAAATCTCCATAGAAATGAATTCAAACAGAAAAGGAAGCCAACATTGACAAGCCATTCGCACCTAATGAATGATCCCCGAATCTAAAATCTTCATAAACAATACACCAAAAAAAGCTGATAATTCTATTCACAGCAATGATAACACCAGCATGGGGACATCATCAACCAATCAGACATTCAATGATCTAGACCAACATCTTGCATTCAGATAGCCAAAAATATTCTGAATGTAGAGCAAGGGAGAAGCAACAAGCCCACAACAGTCAAATGGTGCAGCATCTTGCATATGTTTATAATTCTCAAAGTTAAGAGCAGGGGGGTGACCTTCTTCACAGGTAACTCATAATTTATAAGAACTCGAGCCGAAAGTGGAGATTCGCCAGGCGCGGAAAGCGGAAGGCAAGCATCAGTTACAACTATCATGTGAGACTTGTGGTCATCTTCCATGGGGTTTCCATCGTTTTCTAATTGAATGGGCACATTATGGTTCCATTCTGAGGTTACCTGCCGAAAGCTCTCCAATATTGCTGCACGTTCAGCCTCCGAGAGATCACTGTACTGTGCCTCACCACCAAGTTCGTAAGATTGACAAAACGGCATTAGATTTACAAGAATCCCGAACAGTTCAATGCCAAGTAGGGTGAAATCAACTGAAGAGGGAAGAAATATACCAATGAGGCCAAAGAAATATAAGAAAGGCCAGAAACAGCGGAGCAGACGGCATCAAGCTCGTCGCGCGAACTGCAACAGACAATCACTGGAAGGCCAGATCGCCGGCCTACCACTCCGAGCAAATCAACCAGCGTCTCCTACAATCCCCATCCAATTTTCCACAACAACGTCGATTTATTTTCAGAAAAAAAAAGTGGATGGCAAGGAATGAACGGGATTCAATTAGGCAACAAAAGATTCACCATTTTGAATTGAAGACGGTCGACGGCGAGGTAGAAATGGCGCTGCTGACTGCATAAGATGCGTATCATTTATCTCAAAGTGAATGAGTGAAAAAGAGGGATTTACATAGGCTGATAAAATAAGAGGCAAAAGGAGATCAGGAGTAAACCACCTTGAATAGGACGGCGACGGAGAGGAGGGAGAGGCCGCTTCCACCACGTCGACTGCCATGGGAGCAGAGATGGAGCTTCGTCGCGAATCGCGAAGCTGGCTCACGCGGAGAGGGAAGGGTATTTTTGTGAAGATGGGACTATCGATTACGGGAATGGAAGCAAATCCTCTGCCCCAAGTTCCCGTCCCATAATCCGGTCTCACGAAAATATTTTACCACTAAAAAAATTAAAAAAAAATATTTAGCTTCTACCTACTTATTATAACATATTTGGAAAAAAATCTTAAAAAACCAACTTACGAAAATTATAATAATTCAAAAGAGATAGAAATATATTTTTAAGTTTTAAAAAGATGTTATTTTACTATATATTTTTTTAAAAATTTGTAATTCGATTTTTTAGGTTTTTTTCAAATATGTTATAATAAGTATGTAGAATCTAAATATATATTTTTAATATTAATTTAGTGGTAAAATATTTTCGTGGGACGAGGTTGTGGGGCGGGAACTTGGGGCAGAATATTTGCTCCGATGGGACTCGAAATGGGATTATGATGAATTTGCGGATGGGATCACATGTTCCCAAAGGGACAGACCCCTGAATTTCTCTCCCCATCTCCCAGAATAAAAAAAAAGAAAGATAATTAAAAAAGAAAAATTAAAAAAATTGGAAAGTTTGTGAGAAGGCACAAGGACACACAAAGAGTTTTGTGACAGTAGATCCGCTCTTATGAATATGATCCATCCCTTTTTACTTTTTATACTCTCTCTCGTCTAAAAAAATTGTAGTTTTATTTTTTTGACACATTTTTTAATTTTTTAACACGTTTTTTAAGAAGTTAAAAACTCTATAAAATATTAATTTTTTTTAATGATTTAATAGATAATTGTATTAAGTATGAAATTAATTTTAAAATTAACAAAATCATTGATATTTTATATAGTTTCTAGCATTCTTAAAAAACGTGTCAATAGTGAGAGGTCAAGGCGGTTGGCTGTGTCGGGATCGTTTAAGGGAAGAGTTCTTCAAGGAGGCGACCATCAAGGTGGCCAAGGGACTTCATCAATCTACTCCATAGGTTTGATGCAGTCAAGATTGAGCTGAATCAATTGGAGAATCAAGTGAGAGGTCAGAATGTGATTGGGTCCCGTGGTTTTAGCCACATTTTGGGGGATTTTGGTCGCTTCGATTCAACATTGTGAATGTGGGTTTGCATATGTATTTGGTGTTCTATGACGTGCATATAAGGAAATAGAAGTTTTCGAGGCTTATGCGGATATTAAGAGCATGTTTGGCGCGTGATTAGTCTGGTTTTTCTGTCCTGACCTAGTGAGCTGTTTTCAGTGACTCTATGATCGAATTAGAATATTTTTTCTTTCTATCAACATGACAAAAAATGAGCTTCCATTGGCGAAGGGCTTGATTTTCATTGCTGCTGAACTTCATCACCTATTTGAATTATGGTAGTTAGAAGTCCCTTTGAGATTTTTTAGCATTGGAATATTTGAGCTTGGAACTCTTACACGATCGAATCATTGCATGATGGATGGATTAGGAGGGTTCACGACATTTAGTAGATCATGGATGAAATAGAAATGAGTGTTCCTAACTTCACAAATGTTGGGGAAAATGCAGGTAGCTAACACTCGATCGATCACGTATGACTCGGATAGATCATGCTCAACTTACAAATAAGAACTTGTATTATATATTATGTACATAAGTATACCTCTCACAAATACAAGACTCACATACACCACTTGACTCAAGACGCCATTATGCTCCATCGATCACACTTACTGACCAACCCACACACTCTAGTGTATGATCGAGATACACTCATTTTGAATCGATCACACACTAGGACTCACACTCACACTCACTAGTATGTGGTCGAGACACCCTCGTGCTCGATCAATCACATACTAGGCTACACAACACCTCAAATGCTCACACTCATTTGGAGGAAAACTCACCTTGCTCGCTCAGTTACAACATGTGCTATTTATAGGCCACCTAGGTCGGCTAACTCACAATTACCCAAGTCCTTTGTGAACATGACTTCAGACCGGTGGATATTATAATAATGAACTGAAAATTCGAAGTCCAATAACAAGGAACAGAAATAACTAACCGGCACAACAAGCATTTTCATTCCCTTGTGAACACGACTTCATCAATTCAAACTGGTACATAACTTGATAGGTAAATTATATAACATCCCCTCTAATTAAATAACCCATTTCAACAAAACCACCCGTTATATTACATATGATGATAAATACCACCCCTATCTCATACAACTCTTCACCAAGCCGACCATCGAAATTATTATATAAAAAAAAAAAAAACTTAATCTTTCATAGGTAAAAAATGAAACCAAAACTCTAAAATACAGGTGGTTTTTCTATCGATAAAGATCGATGACATAAGGGGTAAAAATTTCTCAACAAGGGAGGGTACTGATCAAGCACTATTATTATTCATATTGCCATATTATTAGTATTATTACAACAATAGTGGTAGTGATCGATGATAGAGTGATGGACGTACGTAGTTGAAGGATCAAATGACACACTAGAGAAAGAGAGAGGCAATAAGAAAGAAATGTAAGTGGAGGAATTTAAGGCCACAAGAAGGCACCAATGGCAAAGGTCCTCTTGTGGTGGAGGGAGCCAGAGGATGGGAGGCCATACTGGGTAAGGAGGCAGTCAAGCTTCCACTCAGGCATGGTCTCATAGTCAGACTTGGAGTATCTTGGGTAGTGCAGTGGCATCTGGAACTCCCCTCCTCCTCCTCCTCCAATGCATTCATCCCTTTCCCTTGTGTGCTTCCCATTCGCCCTTTTTGCCACTACTGACTCCATCTCTCCTTTCTTCTTCTTTTCTTTTTCTTTTGATTGGATGGAGTGTTTTTTCTTGTGTGTGTTTTGTTAATTTGCCAAAGTTAGAATGATTTCCTGGCTATTTATCGAGCCACCACCTAACCTAGGTATGTAGTCTACCCGTGTTTAGGAGATCCCTTATCTAATAAAATTGAGATTGTTTTTTAGAAAGAGGACGAAGTAATTAATAAGCTAGAAAACTAAATTCAATTGTGACATATTTTTCCGATTTTTTAACCAAGTTATTTTAGGTTTAAAATAATGAGCCCAACCCATTTTGACCTTATACCCGAATGAACACCAACATAGACAAACTCGATTCGACCCATCTTTGACCGATCCGAACAAGACCCGACTCATCCTCGTAATTACTTTAATTATGTTAATGTTAAACATTCAAATACTGTAATTACATATAATAAGATTTAATATAACTAAATAAATGATGTTTAATAGTCAATAATTAAAATAAATAAATAATAATCATCATTTTATAATAAAACTAAATGTGACTTGACTTGAGCCAATTCAACCCGAATCTGATCCAACCTGAAATCCATCTGACCCGAAATTACCCGACCCAAACTCGATCGAATATACAATATACCCGACATATAACCCGACCTGATATATATATATGACCGGATTCAAAAGGTTATACCCGAACCCGACCCGAACAGTATGATTATCACCTCTAATCTTGTGTTGCAAGTTAGAAAAGCGTTCAACATTATCCCTAACAGTTTCAAATTATTATCGTTTTGAAAGGTCCAATGAGAAGGAAAAAACAGATGCAAGAACACTCACCTGCATTATTACATACAGTACTATACATGATTCATGCACTGTGTACTTTTAATTGCAATGGCATTTGAGCAAGACGAGTAGCCAATTTACAATTTCAATGTCCCTAACATCAAGGCCAATATTAATGTAGGGTTACATTCACAGTTCAGAAAGGGCTTCTTTTTTTGTGTGCCACAAATGAGAAATCATACTGATACTGATCGATTTGGGGGCAGCTGCATTCAATTATTTTAGTTATGGGTGGGGGAGAGATTGATAGATAGCCATTGCCCGTTGAGTCGGGGGGCCAATTTTGGACCCACACCACACAAAAGGTCCCATCACTATTGCCCCCGTTGGCCCCTTCCAAGTTCCACCCTGCATCTCACCAACCATATATATGTTGACGAGGCTGTTATTCGAGTCGAACGAGCCGAATAATATTGCTTGTTCATATTCAGTTCATTTAAAATATGAACGAGCTCGAGCCGAACTTTTTTTTTGAGCTTTAAGCAGTTTTACTTGCTCATTATATATATAGTAACTTAAAAATGTGCTCATACTCGGTTAATTCGAATGAGCCGAGCATTGGACCGAGCTTAAAAATGTGCTCATATACTCGGTTCGTTTAGAAAATGAACGAGCTCGAACCGAGTTTTTATCAAGCGAGTAGGAGTCAAATTCGAGCTACTTGTGTTCACATGCCCCTAATGTTGGCTTTCATCCTTTAACTAAGTATCTAATGCAATCTGATTATCTCAGCTTGATCAATTCAACTACAGAACTAACTGGAAAGGTATCTAATGCATTATCTGATTATCATATGCATTATAACTTTATAATCAAAATTCATATATACCAACTGGAAAGGTAGAAACCCCCAAACCACACCACACCACACCACACCTCACCTTGTGTAAAACTTAATGTAAAACTCTCTTAAGTTTCAGAACAATCAACCACAAATGGAAGAACCCATCCAATCATTTTTTTCCCTACTATAAACATCAAGGTGTTTGTCGATTTTCTAAACATTGGTTGATCACCAAAGTATCACTAAGTGGGCTTACCTTCCGAGGAAGACCGAAGCATCTTAAGGCATTGATGCAACAGCAGCAATACCACCCAAATCCCATATCCGTTCCAAGCAAAGCAAGCTGATCGATCCATGAACTCGGCTCCTGTGAGAAGCTCTGTTGTCCCGTACGTATATGATATGCTTCATCTTTTTCACATACTGGAACGCACTCGTATCAACTTGAGCTTCTCTTAATGCCGCTTCTAGTTCTACGATATCCACTTCAGACTGAGGAGTGTTCTCTGAGGATGTAAGAAACATATAAGTATATAACTGCAAACCGCAACTTGTTCACTTTGCTTCGTTTCCCCTAAGCACACCCATAAGCTCGATCATTTCGGTCAATGGTTCCACGAATCATCATATTTACGGTTAATGGATTGATTTCCATGAGACTTTTTCTCCCGTGTTTAAGATGACCATAATTCGAACTCTTATAGTTGTTGCTGCAGCTAAACAGTGTCCCATACACCAATTGGACGTCAACAACGCCTTTCTTCATGGAGATCTCCATGAGGAAGTTTATATGGTCATGCCAAAAGGTGTTCCAAGCCCTCTTCATCATGTATGTCATTTAAAGAAGAGCTTATATGGTCTTAAACAAGCTTCGAGGGAGTGGTTTTACAAGTTACCTGCCACCTTGAAGTCTCTGCAGTTCGTCCGGTCTAAAAACGACTACTCTGTCTTCATCAAACACAATGGCTCACTTATCACTATTCTGGATGTTTATGTTGATGATGTCCTTATGACATGTTCTGATCTTTTTGAAATAACTTGTCTCAAAGATTTTTCGCATTCGACATTCAGCATCAAAGATCTTGGGGATCTCCATTATTTTATGGGAATGGAAGTTACTCGATTGCCTAATGCCTTTGCTGTTACTTACGCAAAGTTCACTAGGTTAGTTGTATAGGAAATTTCCAATTCATTATCGATAAGCTGGTTTTGGTATCTTTCTACGTTTATTGATGTTTGAAATTGGAATTTATGCCTATTTTACTCTTTGACCTGAAATCGATGAGTATTCCGTAAGTATGTTGTTAATCTGATGACATGCTGTGAGTGTTGAGGCAAAGATGACAATGTCATCTGCAAAGACCAAGTAAGGAATTCTTGTTCCGTTTCGTGTTATTCTTATTCCTAAATGACTTTGGGCAATTTGCAGATTCTAGTTGTAATCCCCTACCAAGTATTTCTGATAGAATAAGAAATAGGTACGCTGACAGTGGGTTCCCTTGTCTAAGTCCTCTTTGGGGTGTTATTAATTCCGTGGGCTCGTTATTTACTAGGACCGAGTATGTTACTGTAGTTATGCATTCCTTGATCCAAGCCGAGAATCGATCAGAGAAGCCAAATTTGTCTAAAACTACAAGCATGAAGTTCCAATCTACTAAGTCAAAAGCTTTTTCCATGTCTAGTTTTACTACCATCCATCCAGTGGATCCTTTTTTCTTTGAAAAAGAATGAAAGATCTCATTTACGATTAGAATATTGTCTTGTATGGCCCTTCCTGATGTAAAGGCACTTTGTAACGGGTTAGTTATTTTGGGGATTAGTTTTTTCAGTCTGGTGGCCAGAATCTTGGAGATGATCTTATACGTAGTAGAACATAGACTTATTGGTCTATAATGGGATGTGGTTGTAGGGTTTTCACATTTTGGTATGAGTGCGATGAAAGTATGATTAGTTTGTTTGAGTATTCTCCCACTAAGAAAGAAACCCAACTTCTTTGATAAAAGCTGGTTCAATAATATGCCAATATTAAAAAAAAAAACCTGCTGGGAATCCGTCGATTCCAGGTGATTTATCGTTTGCTAGACTGAACACTGCCTTTTTAATTTCTGAATTTGTAATCTGGCGTGTTAGCCAATTGTTGTCGGGTCCAGGTGATTTATCGTTTGCTAGACTGAACACTGCCTTTTTAATTTCTGAATTTGTAATCTGGCGTGTTAGCCAATTGTTGTCGTCATCTGTGATTTCTTTATTTATGTTATTTAGCAGGTTGCTTGAGTGATGGCGTCGTGGTTGTTGGGAGTAGCGTTTTGAAAAGTAATTTCTGATGGCCTCCCTTATATCATTTTCATTTGTTAGGGTGATCCCAGCTGTTGTCTGTATTGTTTTTATGATGTTTTTATTCCGTCTTCCTGTAGCTATTTTATGAAAGTATCTTGTGTTGGTGTCTATTGATTTTACATGGTTTCGCTTTGCCCTTTGTCCCCAGTATTTTTGTTGGTAGCTTAAGAGAGAAGCATGTTGGGTGGAAAGTCTTTTAATTTTGTTTTCTATGTGTATGTTATAACAGTTGTATAGCTTTGTTTGAAGTTCTGTCTCAACTTGGTCAATTTGTCGAAAAATATTTCCAAAGGTGACCTTGCTCGATGTTTGGCTCTTTTTCTTTACTTCATGTAGTTTCCTAGTTAGCTTGAACATATGAGATTCAGGGCTATCAAAACGCCATGCCTGACGAACAAGGGTTTCATAATCAGACATACTAGTCCAAGCCATATCGGCATGGGAAACCCCCACCACCTGGGAAACACAAACTTAATTTCGACGGAGCCCTATCGGCCTCTGCTTTAGCTCCTATGGCTTTATAATCAAAGACCATAATGGTACACCGACCTTCTTTGGTTGTGGTCCTTGCCCAATCCCTTCCGTTGCCGGAGCTGAAAACTTTGGGGTTTGGAAAGGTATCATGACCACACTATAACTACATATAACCGATTTGGAAATAGAAGAAGACAATCTAACCATCATCAATAGTCTAAAAGGTCTTGGGAAGCCTACGGGAGACTCTGAAATGATTGTCTCAGACAGTCTAGTCTCGCTGGGTTTCTTCTCTTCAATTGAGATTCGTCATTTCTATCGCGAGGCAAACCAAGTTGCGGATCGCTTATCGCAACTGAACTTTGCCATGCACAACCATATTAGCCATGACGATTCTTTGCTCTCCTCTCTCATCTGTATGGATGCCCTTGGCTCTTAGGGTTCCCCTAAAGCCAAATTGTTTTCGGTTGAAAAAAAAAAGATAGATAATTTTAGATATAGATAGATTATTCTTTCCTAGATTAGCTAGGATTGAACACTATAAATAAGGCCATAGGGGCTGGTTCTTAGGTATTCTATTCTATTCCACAACACAATTTACATTCAAAGGTAAGAGTTTAGAGAGGTTGTGGCCGAGTGAAGTTGTAAGAGGCGACAACGGATTTGGCTTTATTCGGTTGTAAGTTTTTATTTGATTTAATGCAAGTAGTTTCCTTTAAATTATTGATGTGTGTTTTGATAATGAAGAGCAAGTAGTTACCCAACTTCTAGGGCTGAGGTGAGCCCGACGGTAGCCATGTAAGGTAATGGACCAAAGGTACAATCTTTATTGCGATTTCATCTTCCATCCCTAATTGCACGATTCTTCTGCGACAATCGAAGGTGATCCTGGTTTGTGTTATTGAAGCGAAAGTGATCTTAATACAACTTGGATTAATTATGTGAAAAGGGTTAGTAACAGTTAGGGTTTATGCGAAAGCCTCTATCTTCCTATTTGTTAATGACGACAGTTATTTGATGGAAAAGCATGATCTTTTATACCTTTGGCATTATTTTATTGAATTCAATCCCACCAACTTCGTGTTGTTTCTATCTTTATTTTAGGGGTGGGCACAAATCCCACAAATCCCGTTCTCGTCTCGGTCCCGTCCCGATCCCGATGGGATTTAGGACAAAATAGTGAATCTCGTCCCGCAAAAATTATGCGGGACGAAACGCGGGACGATCCAGGTGAGATCCCGCAAATCCCATCCCGTCCCGCATATAATAATAATAATAATAATAATAATAATAATAATAATAATAATAATAATAATAATAATAATAATAATAATAATAATAATAATAATATAGAATAATAATAATATATTATTAGTATTATTATTTTGAGCAAATATTATAATTATAATTATGATCATAATATTCCATTTATAATAATAATTGATTATAATAATATTATTATATTATTATTATTATATCATATTATATTTTTTTCTTGTAAAGTATAATTATTTTATAATAATAACAGTAAAAATAAGTAATAATAATAATAATAATAATAATAATAATAATAATAATAATAATATTATTATTATTATTATTATACTCATTTAGAGCTATAAGAGGCAAATAGCTAAATACGGTATTCTTCCTAACTATCAATCGATAATGAGACAGTATCTGCGTATCGGGTGAATCTCGTCTCAATCCCTTTCTGTCCCGATCTAGTAAGATAATGTAGCCAAATATGTTGAACATTATAATTAATTATACAATCATTGTATGAATTAATAATTAATATTAATATTAATATTAATAATATTATTGAAAAATATAGTTGAGAAGAATACCGTATTCAACATATTATACAAATTAATGAATTATGAAAGCATTTTTCACTTTGCAAATTTATACAATATTTTATTATTTTTATTTGCGGGACAAGACCCGTTCCGTCCTGATCCCGTCCAGACACCATCCCGTCCCGAAAAAAAAAGTGTCAATCCCGTCCCGTAAAAATTTCGCGGGACGAGTCCCGTCCCGGCTCAATCCCGTCCCGTGCCCACCCCTACTTTATTTCATTGCAATGTTACGTTTTTATTCTGCGAACACACTCGATGTCGACTATAGATCTAGTCAATATCGAGTAATCTGGTCGATATCGAGTACCCCCTACTCGACACAGCTTTGCTTCGTTTTCTGTGGTGTAGCTTTGCAGGTTTAGTCGACGGCAGTGGTCGATATCGAGTACTCTTCTGGTCGATTTCGAGAGGAAATTTGGAACTAATCAGGCGAGCGCTGGCACGCTTCCTCGTGGATACGATCCTGAATACCCTACCACTACAACGGGAGGATTTCTTGTATTTTATTTGCTTGGACAGGGAGTTGGTTCGCTTTTATATTTCAATTTATTTTGATAACTAGTTTCCCTCCTAACAAACAAAAATGTCACCAATACCAATAATCTTTGCACAACTGAAGTTCCCCATCTTCACTAATCCAAAGTCTCCAGTTTCATAGGTGGTGAAGATCTCCTTCCTCGGTGTAGCATGATAGGATGCGACTGAATCAACTATCCACTCTACATGAGTATCAAATTCCTGATTGTGATCATCAACACAGGAGAGAACCACCATAGCTTCTTCATCGTCATAGACAGTTGCAGCAATGTTCTTCTAATCATCTTTCTTATTTTTCTCTTCCTTTTGTTTCCTCTTTAACGCATAACAATTCTTTCTTATACGTCCTTCTTTGCCACAATGATAACAAACAGACTTTTCTTTACCTTGTGAAGCATCTCTCTTCTGCGATCTCCCTATAGATTTTCCACGACCTCTTATGTCTCTAATTCTTCCTCTGAACCTTTCTTCAGCAGTTGTGGCCAAAGCATGTGAGGTGCTTCTGCCCATATCCTTTCTCATAGTCTCTTCGTTGTAGAGACTATCCTTCGCGGTCGATAAGGACACAACACCACTCGGTGCAGAGTTGCTAATGGTCACCACCAGTCTCCCAAGTGTCAGACAAATAGCTAAAGAAGCAATAAGGCTTGCAACTCATCATCTAGGACCAACTTTATAGTATTCAGCTGATTTACAAGCTCCTGAAACTCACTCAAGTGCTCGGCTATAGGCCTTCCATCCTTGTGCTTCAAATTTACAAGCTTCCTTATCACAAAGGTTTTGCTTTGTGCAGACTTCCTCTCATACATGGATTCCAACTTCTTCCACAAGACTTGTGCATCAATTTCGTTGCTTATATGGTGATAGACATTGTTATCAACCCATTGTCTCACGGTTTGCACAGACTTTCGATGCAGCTTCTCCCAGTCTCCTTTGGACATATCAGCCGGCTTGCAAGACCCAAGCTTAATCGGATCATACAAATCCTTGCAGTACAACAAATCATCCATTCTCGATTTCCAAATCGACTAGTTGGAAGATGTCAACTTGATCATCGTACCAGCAAAATCACCTGATTTGGTCGTAATTTTCGCTTCCAAACTAGCAACCAGGCTCTGATACCACTTGTTGGGCTCGACAAGACCCAAATGCAGAGATGAATAAAAAACCTAGCAACTCAAGCTACAATCTCGCCAATAACCAAGTTCACAAATTTACGGAACCACAAACACAATCAAACCAAGCAATACAAGCACACAAACAATCACAAGTAAGAAAATAACGATTTAAGTGGAAAACCCTCCCTAACCCGAAGGATAAAAAACCATTGTCGCCCGCCACGAGCACCAAAATCCACTAATCAACAAAAATGGATACAAGTGTTCACCACTTACAAATCTCACACAAGGAGACCACCACCAATTTCACTCGAATTGGTATAACATCATTTTCACCAAGATTAAGGATTCTAAATGAGAGAATAAAAGCCGACAAACATGAGTAGGCTTACCAAGAACTCAAGGTAAAAGAACCCGGATGAGACAAGGAAGATCCACTCACTTTCTCACGACCTTTTTCCCCTCTTTCTCCTTTCCCCCTCCTCACTTTCGTGCTCCTAGTTTGGGGCTCACCATTCGGTTTCCAAGAGGAAAGCTATGTTGCTGCTTGCTTCTTGCTCTCGTACAGTACTTCAAAAAAGACAAAAACAAAAGGCTATTATTTGTCTTACAAAGGAAGCCTCCAAGAGGGCCTCCACTTTGGGCTGGACACATGGGCTTGGGCCCAACATAATAATACTCGGATAGCTGAAGAACAAACTTGCAGAATCATCATAAAGAATATAAGAGAAAAATTGTGAGGCTCTCACAAGGTTTAGTTGGAGTTATGTATGTTTAAAATTGAATTTTATTCTGTTCGATCTTTTCTTTCTCTGTTTGATCTTGCTACCCTTTTCTTTCAATCCGAATTCAAGTGCATGTTCTTTTTTATTTTGTACTCAACCAACAGAAAGCTAGCACGTGCAATCAAATTGAGTCAAATTCATAATTTTATTGATTCAAATAAGACAATCAATTCACTAAGAATGCAATATGTGTTCAATTTTCTCGAAAAAGGAAAAAAAAAAGGTTATAATTGAACTAGGGGGTAGGATTTAGGGTTGGTGGCGGAACCTGGTGGAGGTGGTAGCTGGTAGGGTGGCGGAACTAGGGGTGGTGAAACAGAAGAAAGTGCTCCATCTATTTTTTTTTATTAGGCTGAGTATTTCATACCTATCTCGAAAACGCCATATGTGGATATTAGGAATGTGCTGAATGTTAGGCCAATCTTCACCTATTAGTCTGTAGCATCGCTTCAATTCCTTAGTTCTTCACTTCTATTCACAATCAAAAGAGAACTAAGAGACGAAAGGGAGCTCATCCAATGAGGCAACAACAAGATGTTGGATTCCTTATATCCCTAATAAATAAGGATCTGAGGGCGGCAAGATGTTGGATTCCTTCTGGCAGGCCTTCCAAGTTTCTTATTCTCTCTAAGCTTAGATGTTTCAGAAAGGGAAAGGACTTCCATGGTATGTCTTTTACTCACTCTCCCGACCCACCAAAAATATTCATTTTTTGGATAGAACGGTTGATCGGTTGATTTTGTATCATCATGGGATTTGAATCAACATCAACCACTTCCTCTACCTCGGAAAATAGTCACCGTCTGTAGACAAGGGAGACGTAGAAGTTCTCTCCATGGAAAATACAACTCTTTGCAGTATTGGAGAGTCAGGTCTTTTAAAGAGGTAAGGTCTTGAATTCCATGCACAAGCCGTTGATTACTTCTCATGCTGGATGTCTCTTCAAATCCAAGTGTCATACTCCGCAATTTTTGCAAGTGTTTCCATGGTAGCTCTTTGAAGTAATCAAGTAATGTGTGAAGACTAAGGATATGAGCCTTATGGAAAATGGTAATGTGTGAAAGTTTTGAAGTCCAATTAAGCACAGATATGGAAACAAGCAATGTAAGACGAGCAAGGACACAAGCCTGAACCATTGTAATGTTGTTGCATACGGACATCAACAGGCAACAAGGGCACTGCTGTTGCAAACAGAGGTCAATATTAAGAAGTCACATTGTGTTTATATGATTTTGGGCAGCCAGATTGCAAGAACCAAATAAGCAAGGGAGGGAGCACTTTGCTCCAACAATTCTTCGAAAGAGAGCCCAGGGAGGATACCAAGTGTTGTAGCTACATACATACAGGAAAAATGAAATGAAATGAAATGACTTCATTTAAGTTTACAGACAAGTAAAGAGAGCACTCCAACTAGTACTTTTTTTTTTGTAGTTCATACCTGACAGATAAGTGGCGGTGCTCTATTAACGGAATACAGATATGGGGATATAGTGTGTTGAATCTTTGGCGTTTCCGAAGATAATGAAGAGATGAAAGGAAGCTCATACATTGGCGCAACGACAGCAAACAGGTAATATTACCAAGTGTGTGCTCCGTGTTGCTGATGGGGTCAAGGGTGTAGGTGAAGCTTCTGTCATTATATACACATGTTCATGAATTTATGCATTGGCCAGTTTGTTCACCTGAAATATTTTATGATACCCAAAAGTAATTCTAAAAAAAATATAATAATTAATACTCGGATAACTGAAGAATAAACTTATGGAATCATCATAAAGAATATAAGAAAAATTGCGAGGCTCCCACAAGGGTTATGAATGTTTAAAATTGAATTTGACAAATCAATAATCCAAGTGTTCACAGGAAATTTCTTGAAAAGTACACAAGTGTTCACAGGATTTAGGGTCGATGGAGGTGGTAGGGTGGTGGTGCGATCACAAGAGATTAAACATTAACAAGTGGTGCTGGAAACTAGAAACCCAAAAAAACAAACAAAAAAAAAAAGACAAAATTGAACAAGCTAGGAAATTGATTCAAAGCCTATCTTGGAGGTAAAATGAAATGAAAGAAAGTGTTCCATCTATTTTTTATTTGGTTGAGTATTTCATACCTGTCTCAAAGACGCCGCAGTGCTCTATTCACCATATCTCGATTCTAGGAATGTGCTGAATGTTAGGCCAATCTTCCCCTATTAGTCTTTCGCATCGCTTCTCTAGTTCTTCACAACTATCCGCAATTTGAAGAATATTAAGAGACGAAAGGGCGCTCATCCAATGTGGCAACGACACCACATCCGTAATATCCTCAATATAGAAGGATTCTAGGGCAGCAAGGTGTTGGATTCCTTCTGGTAGGCCTTCCATGTTTCTTATTCTCTCTAGGCTCAGATATTTTAGAAAGGGAAAGGAATTCCATGGTATGTCTTTTACCCGCTCTCCCGACCTAACAATAATCGTCAGGTTTCAGATAGAATGGCTGATCGGTTGTGTTTGTATCATCGTGGGATCTGAATCAACATCAATCACTTTCTCTACCTCAACAATCCACATATACTGAAGATGGGGGAGACGTAGAAGCGTTCTCCATGACAAATATAGCTCTTTGCAGTATTGGAGAGTCAGGGATTTTAAAGAGGTAAGGTCTTCAATTCCATGTAGAAGGAGTTGATTGCTTCTCATACTGAATGTCTCTTCAAATCCAAGTCTCAACAACCATAGTTTTTGCAATTGTTTCCACGAAACTTCTTCTTCTTCTTCTTGAACCACCTGATTAAAACTCTGCTCTATGTTCAATGTTTCAAGAGAAGCCATATCTTTCAACTCCTTAAAAAGGTTCCTATTCGCAGTTGGGATCTCCAAATACTTAACTCTCGGCAAGTGTATTCTTCCAACATCTGCCTCTTGACCATCCCAATTGAACTCTTCACACCTTTTGATTTCCAAAAGTTCAAGGGAAGTAAGATAAGAAAGGCCATTCCAAGATACTGATTTCAGCGATTTGCATTCCTCTATACGTAGTTCCTGGAGAGCAGAAAGATGCCTTATCTGGGCTTCTGCAATGCTACTTAGATCTCCAATTTGTTTTATTTTCAATTTCTTTAGCACACTATTTCCATGAGATGCACTGTAGGTCGCTTCACTCCCAACTGTTGTCCAAATAATCTCCTCTCAGACATTTTTCAACCGCAAATCCTCAACTAGTGGAAACAGTGGCATGCATCTTGTCAACTTCGGACATCTGCCTATATTTACATTGGTAACACGAGGGAATGCAGGTTGCACTGTCGGTGCATGAAGCCACCAGCTCGTCAACTTCGGCATTTTCTCGATCGAAAGAATTTCTAGAGATGGGAAGAACAAATCAGGCTCATAGAATATGATGTCCTCGATAGCCACCATTGAAGACATATCACAAATATAAAACTCCTTGAGAGATGGAAGGTGACTGAATGACGGAAACTCAATACAACTGTCACACCCATGAAGTACGAGAAAAACAAGTTTATGGAGGCACGAAATCCACTGTGGCATTTCCTTGCCACCAAAATTATTGACGCTCAAATGCACAATATCAGGAGGTGGTTGAAGGGCATTCATCCCTGTGTTAGCTGTTGTGTCAGGTTCAGCCCATCCATGGATGATCTCTAACACACGGAGTCTGCTCTTCCTTGACAAGCATGATCTCTCTGCATCTATTTTAGAATTTTCCCATTTAGTTGCTGGAAGCACAATGCGCAAAAATCCGGTCAAGTTGTCAAGGCCCTCCAAATACTGTAGTCCACCACTAGGATTGAGCACAACTAGCTCATCTAGAGTCACAAGAGACGTCAAAGCTGCTAATCCGGGTGGCATCTTCACTAGCTTATTACAACCTTCAAGCGCAAGGTGTCTCAAGCTTAGCAAATTCCCCAAGTCCTCTGGCAATTCATTTAAACATCTACACTTTCGAAGAATAAGAGATTGTAAATGGTGAAGGCTACAAATTGAACTTGGAAGCCTTTCTATACGGTTCTGTGAGAGATCGAGAAACCTCAAATGAACCAGTTCTCCAATAGAAGTTGGTACTTTCTCAATTTTCAAGTCAGCTAAATCCAAAACTCGTAGAGATCTAAAACTTGTCTTCTCTTCACCAAGTAGAAGAAGTATTCTTCAGCTCCATCCTCCACACTTTGATTCACTAAAGGTTCAACAAACTCTTGAGCTATCCATAAACGGACCAAACTCTCTTTCTCAAATTCATAATCCTTGGGAAAGAGAGAGCAATACCCAAAGCAACGCTTTACTGGATACGGTAGCTCCTTATAACTAATCTCTAGTACATGTGTGGTTTTCTTGTACTCATCCGGGATCACTTTGGAGAGTTCATCATTTACAAGAGAAAATCATTTTTCCTTTTGTTTCTCTCTCAATAAACTTGCTATAGTGACAATAGCAAGGGGAACGTTTGCACACTTTCTCACAATTTGTCGACCTAATTGTTCAAACTCTAAGCTATTCTGATCACCCTCTTCCCCAAAAGCTACCTTCTTAAACAACAACCAAGCACTCTCGTCGGACATTCCCTTTAGATCAAAGTAAGGCTTGGCCGCACACAAACTTTGAGCAACAATTTCAGAACGTGTTGTGGTTAAAACCTTGCTTCCATACTTCCCGCTAGACAATAGGTGTTTCAACTGACGCCAATTCTGTGGATCCTCATCCCATACATCATCCAAAATGAGCAAAAATTGTTTCCCTTCAATCTTTTTCCTAAAGGAAGATTGCAACTCATCTATATCACGTATTGTGGTTGATTTGAGGAGTGTGATCAAGACTTGTTGTAGAGACGAGAAGTAGTTAATACAAGCCCACATACACAAGTCGAAGCCTTGCTGAACTCTCTCATCATTATAAACAAGCTGAGCAAGGGTGGTTTTCCCCAATCCCCCAATTCCAATAACCACAATGACAGAAATATCCCTTTGTTGTTGGGAACGACCGGGCAACAACATCCTCACTAGATCCTCTGTTTCTTGCTCTCGGCCTACCACCTCATTTCTTGGGATAAAAGAATGGGTTGGCTCTCTCACGAGGAGCTAGATCGGTTTGAATTGGGAGAAAGTTAAACCTGTTGATATCACGAGCAACATCATCAAAACGCTCCATAATTTCCTTCACTTTGTGAGCATTTTTAACCAAGAAAGCGAAACGGTACGGTTTCGAAACATAAGTTAAGGAATCTTTCCTTGAGCTTTCTTTCCGGTTGACATATACTTTTGCATACTTCATTGGTGATTCAGCAATTCATTGATTCCAATTATCTCCGCCCTAAAAATGGCTGAAGCTGCGTTGTTTGGAATCACTAAATCTGTCCTGCAACAACTCGCCTCCCCTGCACTCAATGAATTCCGACTTCTATGGGGTCACAAGGAACAATTCCAGAAGCTTGAGGACACCATCAACACCATAAGAGATGTCCTGGAAGATGCTGATCGCAAGCAGGCCGCCGATGCTACTGTTCGAGGATGGCTTGCACGACTCAGGGTCGTGTTGTACGAAGCTGACGACTTGTTCGACACCATCTCCGCCAAAGTCTTGCTCGAGAAGAACAAGAAAGGCACTATGATTGGGGAAAAGGTACGCGGTGTTTATTAATTTATTGAAATCCCAAGACGTGGTTGAAGACGTGCTTCAATTTATGTCTTTCCCGTTCGGTTCATATCCAAAGACGTGGTTGCAAGCATGTGATCATCCCACGTCCGAAACGAGACTTCTCTACAATTATTATTATTATTATTTTTAATATCAGGTTTATTTCTTTCTTTGAGTATGTGACTAAGCTTGAAGCTCATGGATTACAATAGTACATATAAGAAACGAAGTAAGAGATTCTTTATGGGAGTAAGAATTTACTTGATTATACTATATACAAAAAAAAAAATGCAGTCTTCTTAATTGTGTACGTATATATGATTAGAGAGTCGTTGATGAATGATATATATATATATGATATTCATCTCGGAAATCATCCTTCACAATGTTCACATGATATAGTCTAATGTTCACATGAGAAGAGCATTTTCAGTGAAACAAATCCTTGCCCAATTTTTTTTTAACTTACAATTAATTGTAAGTTACAAAAAAAAAATGGGCAAGGATTTGTTTCACTGAATAATTAAGGTAGGAATTAGATGCCTTTTCAAGAAAATATTATGATTTAATTTCCCAACTGCATGTTATTTATATATAGAGTATCCGTGAAAATCTTGATCATGTACGTTCAAACATAGATATGATAATTATCGTATAGGCTAGTGTTGGTCCGTCGGATCACAGGATAGGCGAAGGCGAAGCTATAATGCTCACTAACAAAAAGTTTTTGTTGGGGGAAAAGGCTAGCTTCCGTGTGACTCTGATGAATCGGACTTTACTTACAAATGAGAACTTATATTATATTATGAAGATCAGAGTAGGAGATAGAATCAGGATCGAAATACTCTGGAAGGCTAGGGGGATAATAAAGTATGGTAAATTTTCGCAGATACGATCTTAAGGTCTTGGAATGGATCTCAAGGTCTTGAACTGTATCACTGAAAACTATTATTCAATTTGATGTATTCAAATGTAAATATAAAATGTGGAATGTAAAGTAATTTGAACTCAAGATATTGTTACGAAGTTCGGCTCTTAACCAGCATACGTCTCCGTCTAGGGTTGTCCAACCCGTGGTATTTAACACTATTATTTCACTTTCCTTAGAGTCCTTAGATACAACCTAGAAGAACTCTCTCTTCTTCTAATTAATCAACTCATAACCTACCCCGCTACTATCTAGTCAACTTAGATCCTAGTGAAATAACAACTCAGTTACACCGTAGTGTAAATACATTTGAGTATATGATACTCTTAGTATAACACATGATATATCCAATGAAGCTCTCTTGTTTTTCTTGATCTCTCAACTATATGCAATGCACAATTACAGAATGTATGAGAAATCTAAAACCAAAAACACTAAATGAACAATCAAATGTAGATAGTGTTTATGAGAATGCAGTGGTGGTCAATGCTTATGCTTGTGTGTTTCTTCACAGCTTGTAACTCTTTTTTATAGGTTGCAGAAACTTCAGATAGCCTTGATTTTCAGCCATTTGATATTCAAATCCATTCCACCTAATCTGATCATATCCACTCCACTTTCACGGGGAAACCACCCGCGATCATATCATCATCGGAGCTTCCTATGTCTATTATTTCCTTAAATCCGCGGGGGAGTACGACGTCGACATCGTCGTCACTTCCGAAGATCACATCTTGCTTTCCACGTCGGATGGCATCAGCCCAGCTGCTCGCGTCGCCACCCTCCTCTCGAGCATCCAGATTGTCAAGCTTGCCAACTGCGTAATTCTGTCCTACCATTACGTTGTAATCCATCCTACCAACACTAGATTGTATAGCACTCCCAGCAAGCCCCCCTGCCTCCCACTGACGCTCTCATTTGCAGTCCTACAACAGTTTCCCTCTCCCGCTACACATTCATCACACAGACAGGGCCCTTCAGTTTCACTACTAAGGTCATCCAATATCCATTTCTCCTCGATCAATCCTCGCACCTTCTCATCCGCCCCTCCTCCTCCTCCATCAAGACCATCATCCAAGTCATCCTGAGTGGTGGGAGACCCGGTTAGGAGTATTTCCCCTTGGGTGGGAGTCGAGACGTCATCCACCCCCAAGGAGTCTTCCGACTGATGTCCATGGGAGGGAGTGGATGAGCTTGTCGTTTTGCACCGTAAGGTGATGTGCAGTGCGATTGGCCAATCTCGTGCGCCGGATTCAGTGTTGTAGAACTTGTAGGCTTCTAGGTCATCGTCGTCCCGAACCCGAATCGGAGTGGCCCGCCCCATCGAATGAGGGAGGTAGGTGAGCTCAATGTCGTATAAGACCATGTCAACGTCGAATTTGGAAATGATCTTCTCCTTCAGTTGGTCGTAGCCAATATTCTGTGGCACCACCATAGCTGCACTATATGCCTCTCCCTTGAACACCAAGCTCCCACTCCCGGGAGCCCACCAACTGCCGAAGATAACCTTCAGACAAACCCTATCACTTGGGGTACGACACGTGAACAGAGGATCATCCTGGGGGAATAGTTCTGTTATAAGAAAAAGGAACAACTACAAAGGATAAGTACAAGATCACTTACCCATCGCTGCCAATGCCACCGGACAAACTTCTTGCACTTTTCCAGGTATGGAAGGACAGTTGTACACTATTGGTAGGACCGAAATATTCTAATGGTAGGATGGGGACTATATCGTTTCCTGGGATGAACGGACGTCCTTTCCCCCGTCCTTTCCGATCCTCTCCTACTCTGCCTCACTTTTTTAGAGCATGTAATGGTGTTTCACATCATCCTCTCTAGCTTATATATGTTCTTGGGGGATACTCATCAATGCAATCATTGCATTTTTCCTTCATAAATGCTCTTAATTCCCTTTCCTCCAAGGAGGAAGCCTGTTTTGACACCAAAACTGCCCTGACAGGCCGCCACATCAGCTACAGTGAATCCCCTCCAAAATCTCTCCAAGAATGGAAGGTCAGTTTTAGCATATTGGGAGGACCATGTCCTTCTATTGGTAAGATGGGAAGTGTGCAGTTTCCTGAAATGAACGGGAGGCTTTTGCCCTCGCCTTCCCATTCCTCTCCTATTCTGCCTCTATTTTTGCAGAACATTTAATGGTGATTTACATCCATCAATTCAGCTTATATATGTTTTAATTGACACCCTTAAATGCAATCATTCTTTATTTCCCTCCTTAATGGTCCCTCCTTTCCCTCATGGATGAAGCTTTTTGGCGCCAAATCACCCTTGACCGCTACAGTATAGCCCCCATCCAAATCTCTCCCAAATTGATGCTATAGTATCCCTTCACCTGCCACTTCCCAAGCCGTTAACAAATTTTTTTTTTGCAAAAGTACACCAAGTGCTACTTTTGGCAAATTCACAAGTGGTGGTCTACATTTTCAAAGTGGGATTTTTTAGGTCTACTTTTGCAAATCGTCCTTTAAACAAGCCGAGCTTGAACAAAATTTTAAGTTAACATATTATAACCAAGTAGAACTACTTATAGCTCGAAAAAAGCTCGGCTCGAGCTCGTTTATTTCCTAAACAAGCCAAACTTGAACAAAATAAAAAGCTCGTTTGAAAATTAGGCTTGACTCGACTCAAGTTCGTTTGACAAACGAACCAAACTTGAACATGTCAAGCTCGGCTCGTTCAACTCGAATAACACCCCTACATACAAGGATACAACTACAAGATCAGTCCATTTTTATTTAAAAACTTTAAAACACATGACCAACTAGAAAAGTTATGATTGTGGAGTATAAAAACGGAAATTGAAATTTGAAATGAGAAAACTCCACGAGTTTCGCGCTCTGTTTCCACCATATCCCCAAATATCATCATTCAGTAATTACTGCAACCGAAATTTCTGAGAGTTTCCTTTCTCCTAATCAAACGGCTCTTTTCTCATTCTCAGTCGCAGCTTGATCGCTATCCAGATTCCTAGGGTTTTATGCCTTCCCAATTTCCTTCTCTTCTGGAAATTCGATTCTTTGTCGTCCATCATGTAATCATCTCCCTCTTCCTATGATTCCGTCTTCAATTCTTCTATCTCCAATTTTTTTTTAGGTTTCCCTTCTGGTTATGATCGCAAATGAAATCGAGTTTTTTTCTTTGTAGAATTACACTCTGATGATTTAAGTGCTTTGCTTTACAACTCGAAATAATCTTTGCTGATCATTCAATTTCCTGTTTTGATCAACTTATGGAATCTTGTGCGGGATCCTTATTTTTCATTTTCCCAGGGTTACTGCTTCGCAGGAGCCATCAATGTCTACCAAACTGGAGATTGCATCCGGAAATCTTCTTATTGAACTCCAGGTTTGCTTAGGATTTTTTTTTTTTTTTTTTTTTGTGTGCTTGCTTTTGATCCGGTTACTGTGATAAGCCTTAATCCCATGAATCTACGTTGCTGAGAAAAGTTCTGATTTGGAAGTTACAAGTTTACGATTGTGCCAAAAATTGTGCGCAGTGCAGTGTATAGGGCAAGGTTAACAGTGATTTCTAGTTACAAGTTTACGATTTCTGAGATTTGAGGCTGATAATTTTTTCTTGTTTTCTTGCTGAATCCATGTAGGAAATATGGGATGAAGTGGGAGAAACTGATGACACAAGGGAGAGTATGCTTCTTGAGATTGAACGAGAATGTTTGGATGTGTATAGGAGAAAAGTGGATCATGCCTATCAATGCAGAGCTCAGCTGCGTCAAGAGATTGCTGATTCTGAGGCCGAGCTTGCAAAAATTTACTCTACTATGGGCATCCACCCAATGCACATAGTGCAGGTTGGAATCACACTGGAAAAATCTCTATGCAGTCACATTCTATTATTCCTTTTGTTAGTTTCATATTCTCGACTTATCTGTTATATGTACATTCTGATCAGAAAGCTACTAATCTCAAGGAAGAATTGAATGCCATCGTATCCTGTCTAGATGATATGAGGAAGATGGAAAGGGAGAGAGAGAAGCAATTTCTTGAAGTTCTAGATCAAATAAATAACATTTTGAGTGAGCTTTGTCAGTCTTCAGGAGAGGCTCTCCACATGGAAAGAGTAGATCCTAAGGATTTGTCATTGAAAAGTTTGGAAGTGTTGCACATTCGACTGGATGCCTTACAGAAAGAAAAGGTATTTATTATCTAATACCTTTTTCTCAAATTCAGACTACGATCCTGAAAGGTCAAAACAAACCAATATTCAACTCATGCCATTGTGCGTTCTTTCGAATGTTGGCAGAGTGACCGACTGAAGAAGATTATGGATCACCTAAATATATTAAGTTCTTTGTGCTTGGTACTCGGTGTTGATTTCAAAGACAAGATCAGAGAGATACATCCAATTTTGGATGATAACAAAGGCACCAAATGCATAGATAATGATACAATTCAGAAATTGTCTGCTACTGTAGAAAGTTTAAAGGATGTCAAGATACAAAGATTGTGCAAGGTTGGTCTTCATGCACACTTTGATTGATTCTTTTTAGCTTATTTTCTCATACCGACTGTTGAAATTGTTCCAGCTTCAAGATCTTGCAAGCAGACTGCTGGAGCTTTGGAATTTGATGGATACTCCACCCCAGGAGCAGCATAGATTTCATAATGTCACCTCCAAGATAGCTGCTTCTGAATTAGAAATCGTGGAGCCAAACTGTCTATCGATAGACACAATTGGATTTGTATGCATTTCAATTTTTATGTTAGCAAATCTGTTCTGCATTTGTGCTAAGATCCTATAATTTGGCAGTTCTCTTAAAATTTATCTACAGGTTGAGGATGAAGTCTTAAGATTGGAACTTCTGAAGTCAAGCAAAATGAAAGAGCTCATTCTGAGAAGGAGGTCCGAACTGGAGGAGATTTGTCGGAAGTCACACATGATTATTGATGTATGGAGTGCGGCTCAATACTCTGTTGAAGCTATCAAGTCAGGTAATGGTTATTACTTATTACTCTCGGAAATGAACATGATATTATGTTCATTAAAATTTCATATTTCAGCAATATGTATTTAGGTACCATTAAACAAAATGATGGCCTTTGCACATTTTTAACTATGAAGTTTCATGGTTTCCTTCTGATGTTTAGTTATTATATGCATTGAAGTATATGCAAGTCCTTGAAATACTTTTTTTGGCACACTTTTATCTCAACATTACTTGTCTGTTATTGATTTTATTCTCCTTCCTCCGGCACATATTGGAGAATAAATGCGCTTAAAGAACCAAGGTGAAACTTTTGGAAAATATCGTTAATATTTTAACATCTTGCAGGGGCTATTAATCCTGGATATTTACTGGAACAAATTGATCTCCAGATTTCAGATGCTAAAGAGCAGGCATTTAGCCGAAAAGAGATTCTTGAAAGTGTTGAGAAATGGATGGCAGCATGTGAAGAGGAAACCTGGTTAGAGGAATTCAATAGGGTGGGAAGTAGCTGTTTTTTTCTTCAGCATAATATGTATTGTTTCTTTCACTCTTCAATCCATTTTTAATTCCATTCTTGCAATTATCTCAGGATGATAATCGGTACAATGCTGGTAGAGGTGCACATCTTATGCTTAAGCGTGCTGAGAAAGCTCGTGCGATGGTCAACAAACTTCCTTGTAAGTTTTATGGTTTATCTGTACATTTTCGTCCCCTATGCGTCGACTTGTAATTATGTCCCTTTTCATGGTAAAACACTATATTTAGCAGTAGTAAGGTTTAGATTCCACGGAACTCACCTTGAATTCTATTGTTTGAAATAGCAATGGTGGAGATTTTGGCAGAAAGAGCTAGGTTGTGGGAGAATGAAAGAGGAACTGATTTCTTATATGACGGAGTAAGCATCTTTCCTTCTAGATTTTCATAAAAGGCTATAGTTTTTAACTCTGCAAATGGAAAGTCGGATTCTGGATAGTTCATTTCATTTCATTTCCCTTCCCTGTATCCTTAAAAAAAATCACTATTTATCCATTGTCCTGATATGCTTCAGGTCCAGCTGCTTTCTATGCTTGAACAATACAACATTCTGAGGCAAGAAAAGGAACTAGAACGACAGCGAATGAGAGTACGCACACTTATACTACAAGCAGTGCTCATTACATGTCTTGTTTTCAGTTAAAATGTATCAATTGTTAACGTTTTTATGTGCTTTAATGTCTTAGGACCAAAAGAAGCTCCAAGGACAGCTTCTTGCAGAGCAGGAAGTTCGGTTTGGATCAAAAGTTAGCCCTGCAAAGAGCATAAAAAAAGCTCCTAGATACTCCATTGGTGGCTCCATGATGCAAAAGCCGAAGCCTGAAAAATGCAATCTCCATTCGCACCCTATCAATAAGATCACGCGTGGTCCCCAAAGCAATTTGTTGAATAACCAACAAGGTTGCAATGCAACGGGTTCAAAGATCACTTTCTTAGTACTACTTTCCTGCATTTCTTCATTAGCCAGGCCGCCTCTGACACTAATATGCAGGTACTCTTCCAAAGAAGCAAGGCAAGGCTTCAAACACACGAGATCTTGGACAACCTTCGACAAGGAAGCCATTCTCTCCAGTTTCTACCTCAGCTTCACCGAAGATCAATAATAAGAACTCACAAGACCAAAGGAACATAACATCCAGCAGTCAGACTCCCCCTCAGATGACACCTTGTTCAACCACTTGCACTAGGACACCGACAAGAACACCACCCAAACCCAAATCTGCTGATCTTGGTCACGTGGATACAATCCCAGTTAAGATGCATTCACCGCTGCCTACGACTCCATTGTCATTCTTTGGCCATATGCAAACGATCACAACCCCTACCACTCCTTGTTCTGCTGACAAAGCTGTTCCTGGAATCGGTGAGTTTGTTGAGTATTCATTTGAAGAACTGAGAGCTGGATTTGTTGTGCACAAATGAAATCCGTAGCCTGCTTCACAAGATGTTTGCAAATACAGATATACAGCCGTTGTTTCTCACAGAAGGATAAAAGATGAATGCAAAAAATAGATTGTCAAGTTTTGAAGTTGCAACTAGTTTCTTAACCTTCCACTCTCCCATTAGCCTATGTATCCACCGTAGTAGTTGATGGAAAGCTGTTTATATAAGTTTGACCGATGCAGTGTTCATATTAACTTGCGAGTTTCCGGCCCCTATCGATTTGTCAATTATACTTGTCTTCAACCTTTCTTTACGAGTTACTGCTCCAGCGTTTTCGTACAAACCAACCACTGTCGAGTGTCGAGTTAACAATGTGGCAATGGCAGATCAGGTTAATACTTACAAAGATATGTCCTCCTTTTTTTGATCATAAGTCTAGATATGTATTAAAGAAGATCAATTCCCACCAAATCAAGTAGACTTGACCGGAAGTGATCAAACCAGACATTACAAGAAGTGTCTAGAGGCATGAGCCTAGCTGTCATATGCGCAACAGTATTCGCGCTCCTACGAATATGCGAAAAGGATACAAACATACGATTTGGAAAGTAATCCAGAACATCATCACAAACCATATCAACATATGAATTAGAGGTAGAGGATGCCTTGTTCAGGTTGGCAATAAGGCCAACATCGTCGGACTCAATCAGCAGCGTCCCATAAGAGAATCCCTGCATCGACTGAACACCAAAGATATGTCCTCCTTGCTATTGATGACAACCATTAATAAAATGTGATGAGACATATTTATCTTGGAGAGGCGGAGCCAAAAGAGGCATGGGTAGAGGTGGATCTATATTAGGGCTAGGGGTGGCAGTCACCCCCTCAATCGAAAATAAAATTTAATATACATGTTCCTCTTGTCGATATCTTCGATTTGATTGATATATTATAAGCTCAAATTCGACATTTGCGCAAAAAGTTATAAACGTTTCAAGACTGAACAAAGATAAATTATTTCCGACATCATTTTCCAAACTGAGTTACTTCTAACATAATTATTGTTTGTTACACATACCTTAATACTATAATTATTAAAAGCTCGATAACTTCAAATTAGTAGGTTATATAGAAATATTTGAAAATCATGAAATAAAGTATGTACAATTAATGTTTTTATTCTAGTTACACATTCATGATCGATATTGAAGATTCCTTGGAAAAAAATAGACTTAAATTTTTCAGACAATTTTTCGATGATAATTTTCCGCCCCCTCAAATAAAAGTTTCAGACCACGCCAGCAAACAGCATATATGAACCAAACAATCACACGAACACGTATGACATACTATTCGTCAGCCTTGATTCTTACACTTGTTTTCAGCCTTGACATACAATTTCAAGAAACTTATGACCCAAACGCGTACAGAGAGATAGGGACGGCACCAAACAAATATTCAGACCCCAAATGTGAGCAATGTACACTAAAATTTTTGAAAAAATCTACCCTGCTTTTTTACCCCACTTTTGATATCAATCAGAATGAATAAAAACAATGTACAAACCAGAGGCATGAAAAATCAGGCCCCAAACAATCAATGGAGTCAATCCCACAGCTTGTTAGAGATACAGCAGCTGCAGGCATCAGAGAGTTAATGCCCAGAATCCCCTCTTACCTTTCTTTAATTTGATTTCTACAGCTTCTTCCCTTGTGATCGCAAGTACAACAAAGTGATTTCTGTCGGTCCATCCTGGAAAAATGGGATCTCTGTGCAGTATGCTCCCATGAGAGTCCTTGGTGCTCCAAATTTCAAATCAGAAGCCACATACCATGTTCCCCAGTGATCATTTTACTATAATGAAGCATCCAACATAATTTGCCTTCAACTGCAAATCACATAGCAGATTTTGATCTTGAATCTTCTGCTTTATTCTTGTGGCACATGCAATCGGGGCATGGGAAGGTATATATTGAATCGTTGGGTCTTTTGAGCTCAAATCCCTTAGAATCACTATGTGATCTCATATTCAGCATATGCCGCTTGAAGCTTTTCCATCTGAGTAGGATCACCGCCACAAAATGGAGCAACTTTAGTAGGTTTATATTATACAAGCAATAGTTCCAACAATTATTTCATAAACAAAAGAATGGGATGGGATATCATCTCCAGGGAAATTCACTATGTTATATTAGGCAGTACTAGAAGAATCGTAAGACTTGTGCGCTTTATAGGCAAGGAAGATAAAGGAACAAAGAACCAAATAAGTGTATTAATTTTTTGCACAATTTCGGGAAAATAGTTTATGGGCCTTCATTATACTTCAAGCAGTTATAAACAGGTGCTTCAAGATTCGAGATATGACATGCACAGATTTGAGCAACTCTTTATGGATATCGTAGACTTCATGGTTCAAGGTTAATTTACACTACATACCATATTATTCTTCGTTGGGTTACTAGGCAAAGGAGGCAATAGTAAAGGATATATATGAAAATGCGTACCCGATATTAGGATTATCGAACAGTTGTGCCAACTTTCTTTTGTCAGGTCTGATAGTCTTCGAATGTCCACCATATATGTATCTCCGATGGCCCATGAGAAACTGAGGAAAGTTTCCGCCTTGAGTTGTAAGAAACACTTCACTATGTAGACACACAGTGTAGTCTATAGCAGCCATCCGGGATGAATAATTCTATTGGAAAAAATATACTGTCAGCACCAGGTCATACTCTGACATGACATCAGAATTAGGAAAGATATAGTGGAGATGAGCAAAGCACGTGAAACCTTAAAAGGTGCTAGTTCTTCTGCGGATGACAGCGTCTCTTTTGTTTGTAAAAGAGGAAACATTTCGAGTAATGGAGCCATATTTCTCTCAGAATCATAGATCTTCCCCGAGGCCAAATATATAGATGTGTTTTTATCAAACCCCATTCCTCGGAGCATGAGACCAACCTGTTGATATAAAGAAAATCGACATCTGTAAGAACATACATATGCAACAAAGACTGCAAAAGTTCAACTGTAAAAGTTTTTAAAACAGAAGCCTCAGCAAGTTGAAATTTTAAATTTATCAACAGCATTCACTTCATGTTGCCACCTTTCACTGCAGTACAGTACTTATTGAGAAGGTAAAAAAATGAAATGAGAATCACTGCATCTAATTTACTAGTTACCAGATACCAATGTTCAACCAACTTCTGCTTCCATGATGACACACAAAACAGTTGAAAAATAAGAGATAAAGGAAGAAAGAATCCATCTATCTATATATCTTCTCTATGAAAAACTAGGTTTCAAAGAAATCTTTCCACGCTATTTTTCATGCTATTCGACTTTATTTTACTTTTTCTTATTTTTGCAATTACAATTTTTTTCTTTGGAAAAATAATGTACTATTTCTCCATTAATAGGTATACGAAAGTGAAACAGCCTATAGGTGACAATTAATGAATTTTGAGCAAACAGATCATTTGGTTTTATAATGTGCATAGTGTGTTTTTCATTTGTATGTTCATTCTCATATATTGATTTTTCAAAGGGCATATGTTAGACAATTATTTGGGGATATAAAAGGAAAAAAAATTATTAAACTAGAAGTGGATTGACAAATCATGATTGAATGGTGCATCTGTGAGATGTGATATGTTTGCCAGATTTAGATGCTCAACCAATAACTATGTTAGGAAAATTCTTTTACAAACAAAGTATATATCTACCCAAATATATCCAACTCATAATCTAGTTTGATTTCTTAATATTGACCAAATCCCATTTGATATAAATCAAGTAATGGTAGTTGAATACCATTGTCATTTTAATTTTCCAAGAAAAAGAAAAGATAAAAACCATTGAAGGAAAAAGAAACCATTTATCTTTTTTGTTTTCATTTGAAAATAAAAACAATAGGGTTGAATGCAAAGAAAACAAAAGACAGAAGGCAAAATACATTTTTTTTAAAGTAAGGGCATTATAGTCATAAAAAATCGCATAACTTAAAACTAAAAGATTCTACAAGTTTTGATCAGAATCAGGGGCAAGTAAGGGGACACACTTCCCGATGGGTCATTCTCAAACTATTGACCATGAAATTATCCAAATTTAAAATAGTTCAAATTGGAATAGACGTTTGAAGATTTTCTATTGAAGTAGATGATAAATGTGTTTGCATCATAGATTGGTCATTATTATACGTGCCTTTTGGAAGTTTGAAAAGCACAAAGACATTTGGAAATTGCCAAGAAGACATGATCTCACCTCTAGAGGAGTAAGAGGACATTTCCCATTGATTCTGATTAAACCAGGACGTATAACTCGACCAGGCCTGGTAAATTTCCCTCTCCAACCTTTCTCTCTAGCAGCAGCCATATCTTCTCGTTCTTGTTTGCCACCATCAAAAACACAGCAAGAGAAAGCCACCATATCCTATAATGAAACATAAAGAAAGAAAATATATGAGAAACAGTTCTCTAAACTCGCCAAAGTATAGTACTGAGAACCTTTAACAGAATTATTAAAAGAGCAAAAAGCATCACGCAATTATACCTCTTCGAAACGAAGGTGCACAGAGACGTATTTTCCCCCATTGCTTTTGCTGCGTTCTTTCATCCTTTTGACCAAGGTTTTACCCATTGATAAAATAGGATCAGCAAACCTCAAAGCTTCATAGTTTGCCAAGCACCGAAGCCGTTGAATAGTTGGAGGGGCATCAAATGACAATCGATTGGCAAAAGGAGAGATCCTTATGACCCTGAGTTATCCACTATGGTTGAGTAAGTAACTTGAAATGACTAACAATCAAGACATAGCATAATAAATAACGAAAGCAACAGCTTACTCAGATACCCGAGAGGGAGGGAGAGCTGAACTGCAAGAATTTGAATGGCCAGATGTAACTTTAATTTTATTTTATTTTATTTTTCTCAAGGCATGTGAAATTCTACCAAACTATGTAGAATGGTGTAAGTGAGGAATCATGTGAAATTTATTAAAAAGGAATATGTTGATTACTACTCCCTCCGATTTTTAATATAAAGCGTTTGTCTTACGTGCGCGTAGTTTAAGGAGCTAAAAACTATATAAAATATTGATTTTTTTAATTAATTTTTTTTTTACATTTTAATACTTATTAATAATAAGTACTAAAATGTAAAAAAAATTAATTAAAAAAATCAATATTTTATATAGTTTTTAGCTTGTTAAACTACGTGCACAAAAGTCAAATGCCTTATATTAAAAATCGGAGGGAGTATATTAAAAGGACGATAAGGTGTTGCCCGGCTTTCATGCAAAAATTTGTAGCATCAGGTGGATAAGTCCTCCTAGTTTCCTTTAAAATTTTAGAATTCATTGAGTTCTTAACCGGTTAGCTTTTTAAAAAAACTACTAATAACTGTTCTAAAAGACTCTAGGTGCCTAGGCTGTGTCCCCCTGCCTAGCACCTAGGCGGATTAGAACTTTTTGGGTTATTTTCTTGTATTTTAGGCTCTAGCACTGAAACCATGAAAAGAGCCCATTGGCAATAATAATTTGACGACCTGGAACTTAAAATTGGAATAGAAAACTGATCTACACAATCAATTCAACCCCTATAATGGAGTAATTACTTGTAAAACTTGAGAAGAAATGGAAAAGAGCCCACCTAGACACCCCCTACCCAGGGCAAAATCTAGGGGGTGACCCCCCCCCCCCCTACTACATAGGTGGGCCTTAGCGGTGACTTTTAGAACACCGCTAATAGACTTTCAATAGTCACAAACTGGCTTCTGAAATACTTAATCCAGATGAGACCACTTTTCAGCAATTTTAGCAGATACCATCACAGGTCATCTAACTGAAATCAATTGAAGGACTCACATAATGTACTTACACAAAGCAACTCCAGTTATAAGTTTAAAATTAAGCAGAAAATAGAAAATAATTCAACTCACCTTTCTTCAAGCAGTCTTGGTAGGACAATGTCCTTGTAATACTCAATAGGAGACCACGCTTTTATTCGAAAGTTGTAAACATTGCTCATGTTGTGGTCAAATCTCTCCATCAGGTATCCAGGAATATTACTAACCACCTTTACATCATATTCCAGGGTATCGAAAAAATGTTTTTCATCATAGATGTCAGTAAATTTGCTGCATAAGGGAAAGCATTATCAGCACCTGTATGCGAATGCTACACAGTGTAAGAGTTTTTTGGTACTTACTCCAGCAAAAAAAATAAGTACAGACGGTAAGTCTTAGTTCCAGGTTAATTAAAAGCATTGCATTACTCTAAAGGTAGCACAGATGATAGCATCTACAGACACTAATCTTAAAAAGTGATGATCAAGGTAGGGGTGAAGATTGAAGATGAAAGGCTTGATCTTATTCTCTCACGAGCTCTGATACCATGAGAGAGACTGAAGATGAAAGGATTGATCTTATTCTCAGGCTAAGCTTGATATTTATAATTACAGAAAAACAGTAATTAATTAATCTAGGGACTCATCTAACAGCTAATAAGGGTAAATAAATGATGCAGTAATTAATTAATCTAGGGACTCATCTAAAAGCTTGTATGCCTAACAAGTGGGTTTACCAATAATAAATTAATAATACATTATTAAACAGATTATACAAACAGATTCTAAAATCTAAACTACAGTTTACACAATCAAATTAACCTAGTATTGAGAGGCCAAACTAACAAAAAGCAACATGCACAACATGTTATCTCAGACATGCTGAGAATAGCAAAGAGTTTAAACTCATGTAGATGTCTTCAGACTTGTGCTTCTATAGGATGTATTTCCTATGCAAGATATATACATACAAAGCTAAGAAGTTATTGTAGGAAACAAGGCATCCCTATAATTAGGCTAATAAGGAAAGTAAAAACTATTGACAGCAGGGCAGTGCACCCAAAGTTTCCTTTTTACACAGATCATACAAATGTACTGTTTCACATCAAAGACTGCACCATTTTTTTACTTAAGATTTAAAACACGTGGGTTAAGTAAAGGGACGGGAGCAGGGGGGGTGAGAGAAAGAGATAGAGAGAAACCTATGATCCCTCCAGATGCTATGATAGTGAAAATTAGGAATGACAAGTGTTGCATTGAGATAGCCTGCAACAGCAACTGCATTGCATATCTGTTGAAAAGAAAGGGGATCAAGAACAAATAAATTAGTTGATGACTCGCTTAGGCGAGGCAAACACCAGCTACATAAATGAAAGTGAACCACAGTACAGAAGAAAACTGACCGATGCCCTCTGCTGATTTAAACCACCATTTGCCTCAACATAAATGTAACCATTAGATCCCGGTAAGCCTAAATTGAAAACGAGCTTTACATTACATTTTCTCACATGTAATGGAAAACACAAAAATAACAACTGCATGTGCATCCCATATCACTCTTCTAGAAGGCAATGTGGTAGAGAATTCTCTTTCATGCATTAATTTGATTTTAAAAATTAAAAACAAAAACAAAACCTCAAGTGACCATGGTCAAACCAACTAGTCTAGATCCAAAATGCAAGTATACTGAATTCTAAAAGATATGGTATAAGTGGAACAGCATGAGAAGATCAATCATATGGATACAAAACAATAATGATGACGCTCAATAATTACCCAGACACAAACATGCACAAGTGCACAACAGTGTTCCTAGAGTATGTTAGATCTTACAAAAAGATATAAACATGTAAGTGTATCTCACAATGTTCTCTAGTTAATACTTTCCAACTACAAGATGGAGTGATGGACAGTACAGGAGAACTGGAAAAATGACTTAGCAATACTATGAAAGACCACATAGTGAATATAAGAGCAGGTAGGGCTGTAAGAGTTCAAACAATCCTTTACAAAGGTTTCTTCCATCTGCCTTCTGTATGGAGTATGCTGCCAGCAAAATAACAGAAGCAAACAAAGGATCTCAAATATAGGTTGATGAAAACATAGTACATACCTCCCGTGGATCTGCTTAAACACGGTCTCCACTCACCGCCTTTATGAGAATTTTTCCATATAGTTGATATCTACAAACAAACCAGAACTTCACAATTAACCTATCATACAATTTACCATATAATTCAGAGGATCGAAAACAAAACACGACAAACAAACAAAAAATCAGTCACAAGAGAGGTCATAAGAAAATGCCTAAGCATGTATGAACAGTGTACAGAAAGAATGTGTACCAGCCAAAACAAAAGAGTCAGTTAATATTCCACAAGGATTAATGGCGATATCATGGAAGATTTAGGATAGTTGAACACCTAATCTTAAAGCAGCTTTATGGACAATAATGCAGCACAACAATCCTAGCATATAAGATTGAACTGAACCCCTGAACAAGCAGCAGAACACTCATCCATACTGCAAAATCATTACCAAACAGAAACAGTTGCGAGCTTGGAATCATAGTTCACTCAATACAAGATGCACGCTGAATCTTGCATTGAAACAATTCCTCACAAAGCTAGATCAATTAGATGCCACAAAGAAGATTGAACAACAAAGAACCCCTGGATCCTAAAGAAGGGGAACTAATCCACACTGAGAAGTCCAATCTATCAAACATCGCATCACTATCAGAACTATCAACAAACCGACGCATCTCTCTTCTAAACCTAAAACCCCCAAACATTTTTATAAAAAAAAAAAAGAAAAAGAAAAAGAAAAGATAAAGCAGATCAGAAGCAAGTGCCAAGGACTAACCGCGTCAACGGTGGAATTATCAGAATCCATCTCAGCGCTGAGCTTAGCGTAGACTTGAGGGCTTCTGTAAAGGGAGCCGGGAGGGGGGCGGTGGACGATACCGGGGCCGACATCGAAGGAGACAGTGCCCATATAGAGGAGCATACCGGAGATGTAAATGAGGGGGGCGAAGAGGAAGATCCCCTGGCGGCGGAGGAGAACGGAGAGGAGCAGCCAGGAGAGGCGGTGGGCCAAATTGCGATGGAAGGCGGATTGAGAGGAGCGGCCCCCCTGCTTGCGGTGGCGGTACCTGGGAGATCGGACGGAAGGGGAATGGGGCGGCGAAGGGGTGGTGTGGCCGCTGCTGGGGAGACGGTGCATCACCGTGATGTCTTTACGGAGGCTGTTTTCCATAGGGCTTTCGTAGTTGCTTACGTCATCAGATTCAGGAGGAGAGGAGCATCAAAGACGGAGACATGCTTCTTGTTAAACAAACTCCTCCACCGCCTTTCTTGTGTCAGCCCAGCCAGAGCCAGCTGAGACTCACAGACAAGAGGGACGAGTGGGTTTTGGCCGTCCTCTTGCTCCTTTTTTGTGACAACTACTTGGGCAAACCCGACCGAAAACCGAAATTCAAAACAAAAAAAATCGAAAGTTGAATTGAAATTAATAGGATTAGTTCGGTTTTCAGCCAGTTCGGCTTCGGTTTGGTGATTCTTTTTTTTGTTGAAAAAACCCCGGGGATGAGTCCCCTTTTACTGAAAAAGAAAGAAAGGGTAACCTACTACATAACACGACAGCGGGTTCAGGAGACCCCCTGCGCATCACACAGTAACAAGCTAGCCCCATCAACCGGAACCGAGTCCAAAACAACAACACCTAAAGGAAAGGAAAGAGTAAAACGGGAAAGGAAATCCGCTAGACAATTGCCTTCGCGAAGAGTATGACGGAACTGGACAGACCAGTCCCTACTAAGGAAGCCTTCGGTTTGGTGATTCTAAACATAAGTGAACAGAATTTATTTGAACAATTTAATTTTGAGCTAACTCAACCGGGGAAAAAAAATGAAACTGAAAATGTGAGAAACAAGTGAGCAACACGTGAGAGTGCGAAACAAATGAAAACCATACAGTGGTTGTAGTGAGCGACACGTGCAAACAATGAAACAAGGTGCAAACAACATGTAGGTCCAAAAATGTGAAAGTGAAAGTGTGAAACAAGTTACTGGGCTAAACCGCTACGCTACAGTAGGTCTAAATATATTATAGGGTTGAACCTAATTTCAGTAATTTGTGTTAAATTAAAATGTAAAAAAATACAAAATAAATTTCGGTTTTTCCTCGATTTAACCGAAGCGAGCACAAACTGAACCGAAAATCGAAATTTAAAATTTCTTGAACTGAAAACCTAAACCGAAACACCTCAGTTCGGTTTAGGTTCCATTTTTTCGGTTTAGTTCGGTTGAAAAAATCGGTTCAAACCTAATGAACAACCCTACTCGTAATAACATCTAAGGGATGAGCCTGATAATGAAGAACAGGAGAGAGCGAATCAATTGATGACCCTGAGGATGCAACAGATCTTGACAAATATGATGAGAGTGTGGGAGAAAATTCAGAAGAAGTGGGCATGGACTACATGCCATCAATAGACCCAAAGGCCGGCTGGCAACACATGGCAGAAATTGATGCACGACTACATATCATAGAGTCCTTAGTGGATGAAATCACAGGAGAATTCAAGGAATTCCGAGAAGAAAGCCGCCAAAATCGAAAAAAAGAGGTTAGGCATTACTTATTAGCATATTTGACACGCATTGTCAAACAATGGGTCTCACGCCAGCAACATCAATACTTTCATGCACAGAGATGAGGCGGTTAGGTACCCTTTTTCCGACTTGTGTCGTTATTTTTATTTTTATTTTGTTGTTTTGGTTGAATTTTCATTAAGGACAATGAAACGTTTAAGTGCGAGGGAGGGGTTTAGTTGTTTCATTTAGTAGTTTTTTAGTTTCATTTTAATGTCTAGTTTGTTTGCTTTTTGAGTTTTCATTTCAATTAAAGCATGTTTGAATTTCATGTACAATAAAAGAAAACCAAAGAAAAAATTCGAAAAATGCAAAAAAAAAATCCAAAAAAAAATCATTCATTTGCATAAATATGCTATTGTCTAAACAACCATCTTGCCTAGTTAGTTCTGAATTCTATCTTTGTAAAGCATAATCATATAAGTTCCATGACATGTTTGGATCGTTTAGCCTTATCGTATATTTTGGTTTTTTTGTGAAGCATGATTAGATGAACGTAATTGAGCATGTATGATCTATTGTTCCTAGGCATGATTGAAATTCAACAAAACATTGTCCTAGTGATAATTTTTGGCCTTATAGGGATACATATACTCCTTTTTGTTTTCTTGTGTGAATTTCTCTTCTTATGCATTTACCTCTGAGTGACATGATTATCTATTTTCCGGGCTGATATATATATATATATATATATATAGAGAGAGAGAGAGAGAGAGAGAGAGAGAGAGAGAGAGAGAGAGAGAGAGAGAGAGAGAGAAAGAGAGGGTGGTTCATGGGTACTCATCTCTTATTGTGTAACATGAGAACACATCTGGACCGTTGATTGAATGAAATGGAAGACTGAGATTAATAGACAATTTTGGCTTTTTTTAAATTAAAAAACAGTGGGACCCACGTCGTTTTTTTTGCCCACTTGCTGAATGGGGGCGTGTGTGGTGCACTCTCTTTAAATTATTCGACAGTATATCTAGATTATTCAATCGTATCGTCTGATTATGCAATGGTATCGACAGATTATGCGATGGTATATGATTTTTTTTTAATCTTTATAAATGATTGATTATTCGATGGTATCGCTGGATTATTAGATTGTATTCACGAATTATGCAATGGTATAGACGAATTATGCAATGGTATCGATGGTATAGCTTGATTATTCGATGACCTAAAAATTAATCGATGGTATCGCATGATTATTCGATGGTATCGCATGATTATTTGATGGTATCACATGATTATTCGATGGTATAGGTGTATTTTTTATTCATAGAACCGTCAGCATAAAAAAACTCATCCCATGATGCACAAAATCAGTCATACATATGAATAATTTGGGCTTTCCTCCGAATAAATCTTAAATCTCATGAAATGTCGATTCAAAACAACCCAGGACTTCGATTCAAAACAACCCATGACTTCGATTCCAGGACTTTGACCTAATTCATTCCAGGACTTCAATCTCCATAACAACAATTCAACACAAAACATCAATCTCTCCACCAGACCATTCCAGGGCTTCGATTTAATACACAATTCCTAAGGTATCGACCTAATTCATTCCAGGACTTCGATTCAAAACAACCCATAAATCTCGATTCAAAACCAATTTGGATTTGTAAGAAGGGAGAATGAGGGAGGTCGACGACCAGGAGGCGCCGCCTTTGGAGCCGGACAAGCCGTAGATGTGCTCTCACCGCCTTCGCAATCGTCGTCCGCCTTCACCTTACCTTCAATTGAAGAGAGAAAGAGAGGAAATGCTTACCAGACTAGGGGCTAATTGGTAGCGCCGGCGGGTGCTGGTGACCGGAGAAGACGGTTCGGTTAGAGGCATGGTGATGGCGATGACGATTGGGGACAGGAGGTGATTACCAGCGTCGTCCGCCTTCACTGTCGAATAATCCACCTTCGCAACCGCCGTCTTTTATCGAGGCGCCCTTCGCAATCGCCGGCCACCTTCGCAACTGTCGCCTTTCGCCCAGATCTACCCCTCATGGCTCCGGCTTCACAACTGCTGCGACGTCAAACCACCTGCAGGCCCATATAGCCATCGTCGCAGCCTTCACCAGTCGGCCATCGTCGTCTCCTTCGACAAGCCCGGCGAATCGCCACCGCCTATGTGGGTTGTCCGCCTCCGTTGGTCGTCCTCCTTCTCCGATCGCCATCACTGCATCTCCTCTTCACCGGCAATTGCAGTCGTCGGCGCCTCCTGGACAGGCGGCAGCGGTTGCTGAAATCGGAAAAGAGGCCCAATTCAATTGTTGCAGCGGTTGCTGAAATCGGGTGGTATCGGGGGCGGTGGACAGTGCAGTAGTCGGCGCCTCCTCTTCACCAGAAATCGCCATCGCCATCGCCGTCGTTAGAGATGAATCCAAAGAGGCGGCTATCAGGCTTCCCGTTTGCAGAGACAAAGATAGACCACGAAACGTCGAAACCTAGGGTTTTATGGCTTCACTCCTACACGCCCACGCGCTACAACAATTGAATTGGGCCTCTTTTCCGGAATTGTTTTACAAACTCATCCTAATACGTGGCACAATCATACCCATTGATTATCTTTAAATCAAAGGTCCCGATTTGTTCTCATGATACATTTTAAGGGCTGTTCTCATATGATCTATCCTATATATATATATATATATATATATATATATATATATATATATATGTATGTTCATTGCTTACGAGTTTCAAGTGATAGAGGCAATTACTTTATTAGCCATATTTTTATCCATATCTACCTCTACGTAATATCTTTTGCTTGCAACCATTTTTAGTCCATTAGTCTTTTCTTTGAAGCTCCACAATTAACTATATATATCCATGGCGGATAATAAGGCTCACCCATCCGGAAATTAGGATTAGAGTTGGTGAATGGTTTGATCAAATTGAGTGAAAGGATGTTATGTAGTATTTTGATTCCTCACATTATATTACATTTTATATGGCTCTAAAGGAAAAAAAAAAAAGGAAAAAAATCGAAAAAAAGAAGAAAGAAAAAAAAATATAGTTAAAGAGGAAATTATAGTAAATATACCAAAAAAAATTGCATTGGCAAAAGTAACACCCCTCCCATAAAATTTGTAAAAGTGACAGTTTTGTTAATTAATTATAAAAAATAACAAGTGGTAATGACCTGGAATTTGGAGTAAAAGGGACAAACGGGGAGAGGAAGCTGGAAGCTAGAAGAGAGCACTAAATGCCCAAAATAGAGAGAGAGAGAGAGATCAACAACTTTTTAGAGAAGAGGAGAGAAGTAACTTTTCAGAGAAGAGAGAGTGAGGAAAGTGGGGTTAGCAACTTTTTTCAGAGGAGAGAGAGAGAGAGGAGAATGAAGGATGAGAGACGAGGCACTAATTTTTCGTATTACAAATGACTCGTGATCAATTGCATGTCTGATAACACGAAATACATGCCAACAAATTAATATTATGTGTCAATCGAACGCTAAGTCATGCCATCATCATATAATATATAATGATGGCACGACTTCAATTGTCATGCATAGTTTCAGTCCTTGTCATATTTGTGCCAGTAGTGTCAATTTATGTGTCAGTAGCTCCAATAGTCATGCCAGGTGCTTTGTTTTCCATGCCAACCATTGCTTTTTTCGGGACCCCAACCCCCCCCCCCCCCCCCCCCCCCCCGCCCCCCGTCAATGGCTTTCCTTCCAGATTCTCTCATCTCTTGATTTGTGGTGTACTTGTGATCAGCTTTTACTGCTTTTATTTTACTGCTTTTATAGACCATCTCCAACATCTCTCCAATTCCTCTCTCCCTCACTCTTTTTACGCGGAATCCCCCTTGCATTTAATGCAGGTGACATCACCTCTTTCTCTCTCCAAGAGCATACTTCCCTTCAGTTTTTTTCCCACCCTATGCCTTTTTTTATGTGTTGTAACTTGCAACCGGTTATAAAAGTAACAAAAAGTTTTGCAAAAGTAGCACATTTGCAATTCTTCAAATGGTGGTGCTATATTTGCCAACTCCCATAAATTTTGGTATATCCTTGCAAATTTTCCATAGTTAAATAACAAGAGGCATGACCAAATAAGATAACCCTTCTTGATTAATAAATAGTCTTAGGGGTCGTTTGGTATTGATATCTAGATATCAGATATCGGATATCCGACCCCGATATCTGATATCTAGTGTTTGATAGGGCTAGATATCGATATCACTTTAACTGATATCGATATCTAGCTAGTGTTTGGTATGCATAATATATCACTTGGTATCAAGTGATATATGATACCTGTGTTTGGTAATAGTCAGATATCGATATCAGTTTATATCTAGATATCAAATTTGGCCTATTTTGATATACTCATTTTTTGGGAGGTATCACTTGATATCGATATCGCCCGATATCGATATCTTGATATTCAGATATCAAAGATATCACCCGATATCTATATCTTGATATCTAGATATCGATACCAAACGACGCCTTAGTTATCCTTTGTATGTGAGAGTTGGATAAAATGAGTGGTTGGATATATTTGTGCTGAATTTTTAGCGAGCTTGATGTAAATTTTGAGAGTTTGGTTATAATGTTTGGAGTTTAGGATCTTGGTTCCCGGATTTTAAGCACCACTTGGCCAAACAACCTACTTGCCTTTATTTTCACACCAAGGCCCATTACAATCATACAAAAGCCCTCTTGATATTTCTTGTTTGTTTGACACTTCTGATGAAGATTTTGTGATATAAATGTCAATGTTTATGTAGTTTTTTTTTATATAAGATTGAGTTGAGAGTTGCAGTTAAAGCCTAAACACATGAGAGTGAGAGAAACACATTTTCCCCTGTGAGGTTGGATGAATGTATGCTTATAACTTGATCCTTCAAAATACAAGCTATGAAGTTTGTTTACCTTACTCATGCTTGCACTTGCTTATGATTTTGCTTTTGACGAGGCGGTTGCATGACGAATAATGCATGTGGGATGAATGATTCAATGCCATGTCTATTTTACTCGAGGAGTGTGGGGGAGTTTGATATTGCATAATTTGTATATGCATTATAGGTAGTTTTAGGGTAGTTTTAGGTTGCATTTCTTAGGTTTTTATAGTTGAGTCGCATCTCTATCATTTTATACTCGAAGTTCGAAATCTACGCTTTTTATGGTTAATTATGCAAATTCATGAATCCGGACTCGAAGGATGGTTCAAGGGGGCGATGCTAGAGCCCTCGAGCTACTAGAATGGCTAAGAAAGAAGAGAAGAAATGTTCAAAGAGAAGCCAGCTACAAAGAAGCTAGGGCAAGAGCACAAGAGAAGACAGGGAGATACGCGGAGAGGCGCAAGGGACATTGATTCGGGGCTCATGGATGAAGGATCGGCGCTAGCCGCTCACCATTGGCGCCTGTCGTTGGAGGATAATGTCGCGAGAGCTTATCCGATGCATATTTTATTCTATCTTTTGGGTCATTGCTTATCCATTAAGGATGACGGAACTAGGTCTTTTCTCAACCATTTGATCCCTATAAATAGCCTTGTCTTCCACACATTTGGCATCATCCATCACAACATAACACCACAACACAATTTCATTCATAACATCTTTTCATTAGAGTTTCGAGGCAAGCCATGCTCAGCTAATCTCACAGTAGTTTTGTGTGCATTTCAAGACATGATTAAAGACATGTGAGGATTGTTTTTAAGGTTTATGCTATTTGATTATTTGAATTTTCTTTGTTCCGATATTGCATATATGTTGTTAGTTTGTCTTAATTGGCCACTAAGATAGATTACACCACGCTAAGGGTTATAGCTTTATTCCGCTATTGCGGACCCTAATCCAATATAGTAGCCAACACTTCATGCATGAACAGCTCGGAAAACTTGATATTGCAATAGCATTGACAAGTAAAGATTGTCCTTTTTAGTGGAAACGATGATTGGGTTGACACCATGTGAGAATTCGATGAGATGGGAGAGATGATGTTTATATGATAGGTGTTAGGGACTTCATGCTACTCGCCCCCCATGTTAGAGTTTAGGGAGTTAGATAGTAATCGACAAGTACGACCTATCTAATTTTGTGCACAAGCCGACCTTTGAGTAATCAGCATAACCAATTTGCATTAAGAATAACAGTCCAATGATCATGAAATCATCATTGTTGTGAGTGTGAGTGAAACTTTATTCCATTACGATTGTTTACCTATAAGGCTATAACCAATCATTGTTACTTTCTTTACTTTTGTTGCTTTCATGTCATTGCTTTGTCACTTGCTTTGACTTACAATCACATTTATAAAGTCGCACACACTCCTCGTGGGATTGACCTCTACTCACCACTATTACTAGCTCTTGAGTTTGATATATTTACTTTTGGGGATTTGAACCACGACATTTACGTCCACCACTTATCCTTGGAGATTTATATTTATCATATAAAGATTCGTTCTTATCTAATTGTGGCTGATTTTTCTAGAGTTTTGGCCTAACCCTAACACTATATATAGGGTAGTTTCATTTAGGATTTTCATCATTCAATTCAAAGATCAAAGACAGCAACAACTGCTCTACAGTTTCTTCATTATAGGTTTTGAGGTAAGCCATGAGTGGCTAAACCTTTCTTTAGTTTTGTTCACGTATTTCAAAACATGGTTGATGTATTGTGAGAGCTGATTTATGGTAATTTCTATTTAAGTTTATTTCAATCTTCCTTGTGCTAATATTGCTAATGTTATTTATTGTATCTTGATTGGCCACCTAGATAGAATAACATCGCGCTAGGATTATAGCTACTTCCGCTTCCGGGCCTTAATCCTTAACTAGCCAACACGTCGTATAGGAACGATTCGGGAATCTTGAGGGTGTGGGAAGGTTGACATCTAGGATTTATCACTTTTAGTGGAAGCGATGGCTAGGTTGGCAACTCGGTGAGAAGTCGACTAGACGGGAGTGATAGTGCCTAGATGCTAGGATTTTAGGACTTTGCACTACTCGCCCCCATGTTATAGTGTAAGGGATTTAGTGGTGTTTGAATAGGCAGCGTACTACTTCTCAGTGGCGGAAGGTGTTGGGGGCGGGGGAGGGCCATGGCCACCCCGGGAAAAAAAAAATTCTAGTAATATATGTTTACAGTATACTCTGTATTAGTGGTACCGGTATTACAGTAAATAGGAATGGATTGCCTAAACTATTTTTTAATTGAATAAAATGGCTAAGGCCACCCTTTGGATGATTAAAAAAAAAGTAAATAGGAATGGAGTATTACTGGTAGATTACCTTTCTTTTTTGATTTTTTTTATACTCACTAACATTTATTTTTAATATCTCAACGTATTGCTTAATATCTTATTTCAGGTTAACACATTTTATTTAGTTGAAAAAAAAATTCACACTTCCTTATTTTTAATATCTCAACGTATTGCTTAATATCTTATTTCCTAATTATGAAGAATATATATCTCCTAAATCCTAATTTAAACGGTTGAATATTAGAATATCTCAAAATCCAAATCCTCCAACAGAAGTCAAAGGCGCTACTGCTACTGCTGCTCCATTAAGCATGTGCGCATTCCTGTCGACGCTACCGTTCTCTAACCTCTTGCTAATTATCCAAGATGTGATATAGAAGTTGTAGCACCCGAGAATCCAGACATTCGATTAGACTTAATTAAGCATTCCTATATATGTACTTTTTTTCGTATAAATGAAAAAGGCTTAGGGGTGAGCCTCCTAGCTTGACTAGGTTCCAAATCCTAAAAAAAAAATGTTTGGCCCCTGCAAAACTTTTGTCCAGGTTTCGCCACTACTACTTCTATACATAAACCAAAATATAGAATAACTAAGTAGAAACCAACTGACTAGGAAGAAGCCCGATGATCCGGAAAACTATCTTTATTTATATTGTTTTCAAACCATCACAATTTCTTTTGTCACTTTACTATTGCTTTCGTCGTTACTATTGCTTTCTCAGCTTCTCTCTTTTCTTTCTTCTTATTCGACGTCCAAGCAACCACCTATGTTCGTCGCTTCAAAATATAAGTGACCACATTTTTTCAAGCGACGGACTGAGAAAGATGGATATTGGCCTATAGTTAGTTCGTTGCTTGATTTTTTTTTGGTTTGTAATGAAGCGGCGATATTTAATTAGTCGGTTGCTTGAGTTTACTTTTTCTTAAAAAAATAAAATAGGAATCTGTAATTCTCAGCTGCCACACAATACTTGCACTTTACATTCACAACACAACACACACAACCTGCACTTTACATTCACCAACATTCAGAACACTTAAACTTACAAATGCACAACAGTAACACAATTTGGCGAACCAAAACCTCAGATGTTAAAACTTGCTTGCAATTTAAATCTCCTCGTATCCAATTACACAAAGTTTCATCTTTTTTCACCCAAGATTCTTTTTACCCCAAACCTCAAAAGCTATGTATCCAAAACCCGCCTACAAGCCATCACATCTAGAAATATATGTAAGGGTATTTTTTCACCCGAAACCTTCCATGTTCAACCAATATTCATGCAACTTCCCAACAATTGTTGACCAAAAGAAATTGTCGCACAACCTACTCCAAGGCCTCCATACGCATCTTCATATATTCGCTCTCACATAATCACATATTACCCTATTGAATTCGTTAGCCTGCTTAGCATCTTTTTCCTCCTCCTGGGCTCTCTCCTCCACCTTAATTCGCTCTCTCCTCAAGTTGTTACCTCTTTGCATAATCCTTCGTGCTAAACCTCCCCCTCTTTTCTTACTAGGCTTGCTCACAGCTCCTCCCATCCCTACCCAATATCAGCGAAAGCGAACATTTAGATCCAAAAAAAAAACATTTTGACTCAAAACAAAAAAAAAATGCAGCAGCCAAACAGAATAAGCTGAATTTTAATTCTCAATACAGAATAAGCTAAATTTAAGCCTGATTATTTATGAAATATAAGCTGCAGGCATAGGTCAAGCCTATTTATTTATGAAATACTTACAATGAGTTATATCCCTCGCCATGACCAATAGGTAATTTAACACTACTTGACTAAGTGACTGATTTTTAGAAATAACTGAATTTAATTCTAAGTGACTGATTTTTAGAACCGATTCGTATTAAAGAATTTAATCCTAAGTAACTGAGTTTAACCATAATTGACAGAAAAGTTTCGGAGAAGATTGGGTAACATGAAGGTATTATATACCCGTCGCCTAAAAGCTTTCACTGGATGGTTCGACTCTAGCACATATTCCCTCCGTTCTAAAATATTAGTTTTTTACTATTCACGCACGTTTTCTTATTATGATAAAAAAAACTATGTAAAATATTAAGGTAAAATTAATTCAAATAACCTAAACTTTAGTTGGATGTGCAGGTAGCACCATGAACTTTTTAAAGTGACAAAAATAACCAAAACTCTTACTACTATGTGCTTATATCAACATTAATGTCTTTTTAAAAATAAAAAATAACACCTAACTTTTATAGTTTTGAAATAGAACCGGAAACAATATTAAATTAGATTTTTTAAATCAAAATTACACAAAAGGTAAAAAAAAATTAAATGAAAAATAAAATTTTTGAATCAAGATAGTTGAAAAAAATCACTAATTTATGTCATATTTTAAAAACCAAAAATTTGGTTTGAACAAATGATACAAGTTAGAATTGTATTTGAATTATCTTAAGTCAAAAATTTATTTTTCAATTATCTTAAGTCGAAAATTTATTTTTCATTTTAAAAAAATTACCTTTTGTGTAATTTTGATTAAAAAAAACCTAGTTTAATATTGTTTTAGATTTTATTTCAAAACTATAAAAGTTAGGTGTTATTTTTTATTTTAAAAAAGATATTGGTGCTTGATGGTGATATAAGCATATAGTAGTAAAAGTCTGGGTTATTTTTGTCACTTTATAAGGTTCATGGTGCTACCTGCTCACCCCACCAAAGTTTGAGTTATTTGAATTAATTTTACCAATATTAAATTTTTTTAATAATCTCGATCATACTTCTTACTAAAATAAGTATGAGATTGTTAAAAAAAAAATAAATATTTTACATAGTTTTTATCATCTTAATAAAACGTGCGTGAATAGTAAAAGACTTATATTTATAGAACGGAGGGAGTTACTTATCATACCAGACCAACCCACTAAAATGCAAATAGCGATCAGAAATGTGATCAATATCACGAAGAATAAAGAGATACGATCTATATTGTTTTTGAACATTCGTTAGGATGTAAAACTAGTGTAGTGACATCGTCAGATGGATCGGATCTCAATAAAATCATAATAGAACTACATAGACATATATATTAATACAACAAATTCGATCGATCACTTGTAAATTTCCATAACCCATAAATTGCAAACGTAGCATACAAATTTAAGGGCAGAAAAGCCAGCTGCAGTAGCCAAGGATGTGAACTCTCGTCTCGTTCTCTCCCTTCCTTGACGACTTTGAGTCATCATCAAATTAAAGCATCTACAAGGAGGGTGGCTTTGGCGGTTTCTGTGTTCACGGCTTCATCTTCAAGAACATGTTCGACAACGATTACTTTCCCATAGTCTGACAATGAATTATAGCAGTTCTTCAACATCTTCACGCAGTGGTCGTCGTCAAAACCATGAAGCATCCACTGACCCAACCAAAAACAAAACAATGTGTTGATCAGGTTTAATTTCGTAACTTTAAACTTGCTAGCCTTGATTGCACAAGTATGATTACGTTGTGTGTGCCATCATTAATCCACGTCAAAGTAAATACAATTTTCAACACAAAAGTTTAAACTATTATGTAAATTTTTTATAATTTTTACATATTATTTATATATCTATCTATCTATCTATATATATATATAGGGTTTGCTTCAAATGTAAAAACTCCTAAACGTGTAAAATTTGCTTAACGTGTAAAATTTATAAATTAGGGCACGCTATTGTCAAAATTAGCAATTAATGAATGGTGAGCTTCAAATATATAACTACTCGTTTTTGCTCCTGCTCCTCTCAATCCATGGCGAAGAAGACGATTGTTACTCTTGGGATCCATAACAGCCTTCCTTCCCAAATTCCCGACCCCATCTCTTCCTCACCCCCGCCACTTGCTCGCCCCTGGCCGATTTCGCCCCGAGTGGCAGGTTCGCCCTCTCAATCCATGGCGAAGAAGAGCATCGTTACTCTGGGTTGATTTTTTCATGTTTGCTAATAATTGATTCTGTGTTTGTTTTGATCAATTAGGGCTCTCAAAGTCTCACGACCGATCGGCAACTTCGCCCTCTCTATCCGCACCTGTTCGTTCCGCATTTCCCGTCATCGTTTGCCTTCTTCAATCAGTTAGGGCTATCAGAGTCTCAGGTTCGTTTGTTGCTTCTCTTTTGGTCCTCTTCGATCAATTATTCGTTGAATTCGTGTTCTTGATGTAATTAGGGCTCTAAGATTGGTATCTATTGCTTCATGTTTATAGTTTGATGATGATTAATTTCTAAATTTTTGGGATTTAGGGGTAGAGATTTAGGGATTTAGGGATTTGCAAGCAAGCTTTCAATTTCCTTTGAATATTCAATGCGAAGGCCTTGAATTCTTGTAATGGCTTTATACCTTCTGTCAATTTTGGTTACTTAATACCTTCTGGATTTTTCAGTATCGTTTTATACCTTCTGTCAATTTTGGTTACTTAATACCTTCTGGATTTAAGCCTTCCGGACTTACCTTCTGTCAAATTGCAAGCAAGCTTTCAATTTTGGTTACTTAATACCCAGTGGAACAACAAGTGCTAGAGGTATGTAATTCATTGATCCTTGTTCTTGTCTTGCTTTGGTATTTTTATATTTGCCCATTTGGGATTCAATTGTTTCTTTGATAGTGATGGGTAAGAGAGAAGGCTGTTAGCAAACCTTATTATGTGACTTGTTTAATCCTTGGTACTTTGGAGATTTTATCCTTGTTGTTTAGAGTCAATTTTTAACTTACTCTTTTTTCCCTAACATAAATATACGATCAATATGATGGAGAAGCCAAAATGAAGTCCCACTCTCACATGCTCCTACTTTAAAAATGGGGACACCCACACCCATTTGATGGTCATGGCTACTGTTGATTAATCAATGCTCTGAATTTTGCAATCACTTATATATTACATGATGAGTTGTTATAGCCAAACAGATATTTGAGATGTAAGATCCATTGTTAATTAAACGTTTGTTTGTTAATGTAAATTGAATCCATTTGTATTGAAAGTGACCCACTTCTACCCCTAATTGTTTGATTGTTTTATAGGTGCGGAGTCTAGCCGAAGCATCAAAGAAATACGATACATTGCAAACCATACTCGATAACGATATCCGAAATAAGAAAGTGAAATGCCAAGGAAGCCATTCGCGCAATCTGCACAGAGTAAGGCAGGGCATTGACCTTATCAGAGCTTTGTTTGAGCAATTCTTGTCCACCAGGTAAGTTCATCTCCTGTAATACTCCATCTCCTGTAATGTTTTAGAACCCTCATGGATTATTTCGTGACATTTTCAGCGACGGATCATTGAAAGAGGCGGCTACGAATGCGTATTCTCAGACATGTAAACCGTACCATACATGGGCAGTGAGTGCAGCAGTTCATGCTGGAATGTATGCTCTTCCTACCAGAGACCATCTCCTCATAAAGCTGAATGAAACAGGTGAGTTACTGTTCACTCTGTAATGCAACTGATGATATTAATTGTTCCCTTTGTAGCTCTTTCTATGGTTTGTGTGATTTTTATGCAGAGGAATCAGCAGATGTGAGGATGAGAAAATACATAACCTTGTCGTTGCCGATAATCCAGTATATCGATAAGCTATACACCTCAAGAAATATAAATTTAGACTGGTAAAGATTCCGAGCCTGTACCATGAGCATTGATGTCTCCGTTTTTAACTCTCGAAAACCATGGGTGTTTTTTCTTTATCTTGTAATTTATGTACAGGGTTTTCTTTTGTTTGTTTCTTTTTTTTTTGTAATTTTTGTCAAACAACCAGATTCTGGGTATTATTAGGTTCTACTAAACTGGGGCTAATGGCCCTTTTTACCGACTGTTACAAGTAAGAGTAAAGGCTGAAAAGCTTTTAAGAGAACTACCATGGGGGACCTTTGTTTGTGGACTTCCATTTCTTCATAGTTGTATACTGATTCTTTTCCTCTTTGAGGGTTTGCATCATCACATAAAATATTAAAACCTCACCACGGTTTCACTCAATTGAAGGAAATTTGTCAGAGAATAAAATAACTACTTTTGAGTAATCATCTTTTGAGGAGTTTATTCCTTATTTTGTTTATTATTATTGGGGAAGCAAGCTTAAAATGCCGAGGTTCGTCATATTTTAGGATCCTTGATGTAGCTGAACAAGGTATACTTTTAGATCGAACTAGGTTATCTAGTCAATAATGTTCTACTTTAGATTTCCATATTATCTGTTTATTATCTTAATACCTTAATATCCAACCTTTAATTACAGACTTTAATGGTCATTAGTGTAGCATGTTGTGTGTTCTATATATAGTTACTGTTGCCATCGTGTAATTATGACAGAAAGACCCGTTGAGTAGAGAAACTCTAGTTGGTTTGCTTTCTAGAAGAAGCAAAAAAAGAGAAACACATGGTGGTTTGCTATCAGATTATGCAGCTGATGTCGATGGTTTCAAGAGTGCTTATTTCGAGCTGGCGCTTCACAGCCTGCGTTCTTTTGGAGGTACTTTCCTTTTCTGATATTACATGAATCTTATATTTATGTTTATTCCTTCATCTGTTATCGAACCAAGTATTTCTGATTCCAGTATGCTCTTCTTAGCCTGCGTTCATAGGATATAGGGATTGTTATTACAAGTTGTTTACACTTCTTTTTTACTACAGGATCTCGAGGGTAACAGAAAGGAGAGAATGAAGCAATTGACAAAGCTTAGGGTGAAAGCTGAGAAGGCATGCAGATGAGAAGCTTGGCTCCTAGCAAGATGTTCTTGATGTTGTCAAATACTGAAAAAAACCTTAGAGATTGTGATACAATTTTGTCGACGAGTGTAGACATCCTTAGTTATACATTTGGGCACTGCGATTTTGTTTCGTTCGATTCCAACTTATTTTTCTTATTTTGCAGTTTTGATGGATCATTATTTTCCGACCTATTGTTCACCTAATTGGTAATTTAGCAGTGCTTGCTTATTTGCCTGATTATACAGTTTCTGAGTCTTGTATGAAGCCATGAGTTCATGATTCATAGTTGTTGGTTAAATAAGCATGAGAGATCGATTATCTAAGCATATCATTTAGTACAAACAAGATTGATCAGCTGGGAGCTCGAGCTCGTCTTGAACACAAGCAAGCTTTATGAGCTTGAGCTTGGTTTCTTGCTCGCGAGCCGAGCTTGAGCAAAATTGTAGGCTCATTAAAATCTAAAATCTAATTTGGTTTTCCCTAAACTGAAAGTCTAATTTGGGCACTTTGTTTTACAATTGCACAACTGCACTTTACAGTTGCACAACTGCACTTTAAAGATGCACAACAACACTTTAAAGTTGCACAACTGCTCTTTACAGTTGCACAACTGCACATTACAATTTTATTAGCTCAAAATGGGCCTTTTGAAGTTTTGCACTAAAGCCTATTAGCTCAAAATGGGAGAGCAATGTGCCTACGCACAAAGATGCGGGTTCAAACCCCGTATAGGCTATCTATGTTTCTCGCTTACAAGTACTATGTTTCTCTTCATGAATAAGAGTGTAAGGTGCATTTGTTCAACTATAAAGTGCAGTTGTGCAACTGTGAAGTGCATTTGTGTAACTGTGAAGTGCATTTGTGCAAATGTGAAGTGCATTTGTGCAACTGTGAAGTGGATTTGTGCAACTGTAAAGTGCATTTGTGCAACTGTAAAGTGCAAATATAAGAACATAAATTGCAAAAATAAAATTGTAATGTGCACATTTAGAATACAAGTGTGCAAAAGTAGGATACAATTGTGCAAATTTAAACTACAATTGTACAAAAGTAAGATACAATTGTGCAGATTTAGAATAAAATTGTGCACATTTAGAATACAAGTGTGCAAAAGTAAGATACAATTGTGCAGATTTAGAATACAATTGTGCAAAAGTAAGATCATAATGTGTATGAATAAGACAAAAGATGTGCTTTTGAAAGCGATGTTTTAATTTTGGTTTTTTTTTAACTTTTGAGAGTTTGGGATCACCTCTCTCATAATTTAGGTTGATAGATGTGAGTTTGAAATCGATTTTTTTACGTATAACAATTTCAAATTAAAGTGCATACTTAAGGTTAAAAAGTGCATAATTAAGGTTAAAAAGTGCACAACTAAGATTATAATGTGCATTATTAACAATTTGGGATTGGCGTGTTCTTGTTTATAATATAACCTATGTGGGATTCGAACCCACATCTTTGTGCATACGCACATCGCTCTACCAATTGAGCTAATAGGTCAAAAATATTTAAGGGTAAATTGAGGGTTCAAGGCCATTGAGATAAAGCACATGACTGCTGGCTGCTGACATGGATTCCTTTGTGAATCATTGTAGCATGAAGATGTGCTTACTGCTAAACTGCTTTCTATTACCTAATTCTCTAGAATGTTAAGATAAAGATTACTCCTAAAAGCAGTCCCTTGTCCAATGAACTTCTAAATGAAGAAAAAATCTCTAGTGCTCCTCCACGCACTTGATCACAGCTTGCTGCGAGCTCATGGTCACTTACCTCAATCTGAAATGCTTATGATAATAAGTTCATAAACAAGCTTTTAACCAAGCATGAAAATAAGCTCAATGATGCTTAAAAAAAAGATCATTTTACAACCTTCAATTCAACAGGTCCATTTTACACTTTTATCTCAAGTTCAGAATCCCTTTTGTGAAATTGCAAATGCTTAATGCTTCAATGCATTTGCAAACTATCTAGATACTGTCTAGGAATCACAACTACTGCAATAATGATTAAGGGTTCGCGTAAATATAAGTGAAATTCAGAGCCAGATGAAACATGTGCACTCGGAGATGATGGAGATGCATTCCTAGGCTTCATAGAAGCAACCTTAGTTGCCTCCTTTAAGTAGGACTTAAGTAAAGCAACCGGTGAAAACTGCTGAGTCGGCTCAAATGCAAAAGCCAAATTAACAACATCAATTTGCCTTCAATTGTTTAACAACACTTCAATTACACCTGACATGCACAAGAAAACTATTTAGTGAGTTACTCCACTTTCATCCGAAAATTTACTCCCTCCTGAAATACTGTAGAGATACTCCAATAAGGCAATATAAAATCATTTTTTTCAATCAGAAAGCATAAAAACAAAAAAAGTGGCACGACCTAAACAAGATGGGCAAGGAATGAATTTTAGAAATGAAACAGACCTGGCATTCTGTCAGATAGTCCAAGTGATCGACAGAGATCAGCAGCCTGACGGCGGCGAGCAACCAATGGGACAAGTTTCAATAGTTCTTCCACATCAAAATCAGAAGCAATGCAGAACGTATCCAGCAGCTGCAAAAATGCATGAGCCTCCAATGAGTTTCCATTGCTCATATCCAGTTCAAGTTCACCCAACAATCAAGAGAGGCAAGTATTTAATCACCATAAAACAAATCAGTGACTGAGTACAATGACAGCCAGAGTAACTTGTAGGATTTTAAGCAACAATTGTTACTAATCATCTAAAGGAAAGAAACAACGCTGCTTGAAAGATATCTCGGCATTGCTCTTTAAGAGAGGCAAGTATTGAATCCAGCAATTGCCTAAATAAATGGATTTTAATCAATGAAAATCAATACTCTTTTTACATTGTCAATGATAAGCTCAGCATTTCTCAAAGAGAAAAAATAGGGGGACTTGTCCCGGTGTGTTTTTGCGCCTTGATTGCAAGGCTGTACTCATCAAACATCATCTCCATCACCAATTAAAAAGCATAAAGCCATGGAAGCCCTATGTCTTAATTAGGAAAAACCCTAAATCATTTCCCCCAAATTATTTGCAGCTCCACAATCACCACACAGACTCAATGAATTGGCAATGTTAGGTCATTTATAATGTGAAAATGCAAGTTAACTACTCCAAGCAACTGCATTTCAGCCCTAAATGAATATGAAATTGAATTAAAGGTGAAAGCGCATACCGTGTAAGAGACAGGACAAGCTGTCGAAGGCGAGGAGCGACAGTGCTTGACGGAACCTTGATTGAGAGCAGAGATTCAGCTCTGAGCAAAATTGCAGGTAAATGTATGCTTAATCAAGTAGTGGTGGACGAAAATAGGGGCGGCGGCGCGGCCAGGAGCGACGGTGCTCGACGGCGTCACTGGGGATGATGTCGTCGCTGCAGCGCACGAGAGAGAGGGATTTGGGGACAACCTGACGCCCAGACTTTGGATAATAGAGAGAGATCGGAAAGGAGGAGGAGGAGGGAACCCTAGGGCGTGCATCCATGGGAGCATAAGGAGGAGGAGGGAACCTAGGGCGGATGGAACAAGAACGAGAAGGAGAGAGAGACATAGGGAGAGAGATTACCATGGATGTACAGGTGGATCTTGAAGAACTGTCGATGGGGATGCCAACCGTGGTGGACCGGTGGTGGTGGCTCCGTCGGAGCGTCGGCCGGCCGTTGGGAACAAGAGAGGACGAAAACATCAGAGAGCGAGAATGGGAATTGGGAAGGAGAGACGAAGAGAGGAGGTTGCTTCGTTCAATTGGACCGGTTCGGATTTTTACGGATCGGTTTAGTTTTTTTAAAATTAGGCCCGCGTGTCCGGTTTTCAAAATTTTACAGGTTAAGCAAATTTTACACGTTATGGACTTTTTACATTTTAAAGCTTCCCTATATATATATATACAAGTATGGAATCAGGAATGAAAATCGGGGTATGCTAAATTCACCTTATACAATGAACAAAATTTTAAGAGTTATTAATATAAAATGTATACTATAAATACACACACCTAGAAAAATAACTAATAAAGACAAAAATGTTATAATATACATATAGATATTACCAAGTGATGTATCACCTCCTATAACCTCCACCATTACTTCTCTTCCATAACACCCACATAGTGGAAAACCAAAGGTCCATATTGATGGCCCTCTTATCTTGTAACCTTCCCCATCTATGCCTATATATATAAGGTCTTGTAGTTCTCATTGAGAGACACACCAATACAATACAATCTCTCCTCTCTACATACTTCTTGTCTTGTTTTATCACGTTTTCAGCACGATTCGCTCGGTAAGAATTTGCCGACAATATGCTTTCTTCGGCCGATATAATCATTCTTGCTTCTTATTAATTTCCCACCTATACATACATATGCTTTCAAAATTGCCGTTTAATTTGCAGTACATATTTGCATGCAGTTTGTGAATTATCAATATATACTAATTATGCATACTACTGTATAGATGGTGGAGATAATTTTTTTGTTGTTAATTATCTTTCAAAACATATGCTCCGCCTGTTTCTTATATACTGATATCCTACGGCATGTTTCTTTGCGCCTAGTTTTTTATTTTTATTAATTAGCATTATATATGATCATGTGGGCAATATGTATGTTTGTTAATAACCGGCCACTGCATTTTATTTATTTTGTTTATTAATCTGTGCAATATACAAAGCCCACACATGGTTAGCATGCAATTATATATATACCATTTTTGATTTTGCATGCAATTATATTAATTTGTTTAAGTGCATAAGGTCAAATCCCTCTTTTGTTTATCCGATTAAAATTGTATAACATGATCTTGTTTAATTTGTTTGGTTCATTTATATTATCGCATGCCGTATATTATGATCTATATATTATTGTTGTTGTATTTTGTTATATCTCTTGAAGAGATTAACAAGTGTTGAGTTATCCCCCGAAGAGGATATACTATATATATTTGAAGAAAATTGTCTTTGAAGAGACAAAAATATTTATCATCTCCCGAAGTGGATATATATGTAATATTAAGCATCCCCGTAGGGATGATCGATTACCTCCCCTGAAGTGGATGGTTGATAGAAATTTGTTTTAGTGATGATTAATCCCTAGAAGCGGATGATTCATCTCGTTATTATCTCTCGAAGTAGATAAATACAATAATATTTGTTTATTACATATAATGCATGGAAAACGGTGCATGAGATTGAAGAAAAAATCATGGGGTTGATTTCATTTTATATATGTTTTTTTTTATAGAAATGTCAAACCTTTCAAGGTTGGAGTTCACCGCCCTTGATGTTTTCGGAAGAAACTATCTCACATGGGTGCAGGATGCGGAACTCCACTTGATTAGCCAGAATTTGGGAGAGACTATCATACCAGGCAATAGCGCATCCCAGCAGGATTGTGCTAAGGCGATGATCATGTTGCGTCATCACCTTCACGAGAGCCTGAAAGCTCAATACTTGACCGTGAAGAGTCCCTCAGAGCTCTGGACAAGTCTCAAAGAGCGCTATGAGCACCAAAAGACCGTTCTCTTGCCTCGTGCGAGGTATGAGTGGATGCACTTGAGGTTGCAAGATTTCAAGAAGGTCTTGGACTACAACTATGAAATACATCGCATTGCATCTAAGCTGAAATTATGTGGAGAGAACATACAAGATGCGGATATGTTGGAGAAAACATTCTCAACTTTCCATGCATCAAACCTTATGCTCCAGCAGCAGTACAGGGAACGTGGGTTCAAAATATTTTCTGAACTCATCTCAAGCTTGCTTTTAGCGGAAGATAACAATCAGTTGCTTATGAACAACCATGAGAAACGACCTACAGGTTCCGCGCCACTTCCTGATAACAATCAAGGCACTCCTGAAGCGAATGCTACATCCTCCCGAAGAGGACGTGGACGTGGTGGTCGTGGTCGCGGTCACGGCCGTGGACGTGGTCGTGGATATGACCAAGGTCGTAATCCCACATGGGTAAACCCCGATATCCAGAAGAATAACGGGAACAAGTCCAAGAAACAGCATGACAAACCTGTCCGGAAGGCGGAAAGCCTTTGCCATAGATGCGGAGCACCTGGCCATTGGGTCCGTACCTGTCGTACGGCACCCTACCTTGTGAAATTATATCAAGATTTTGCAAAATCCAAGGGTAAGGGTGTTGTCACTAACTTTGTCGAAGGAGAGAGCCCTGATGACTCTTTCTTTGACGAACTTGAGGATGCATATCTTGAGACATCTGATTTCCTTCCACGAGATGGAAATGACAAGATCTTGCCCATGCTTGAGAGAAATGTTGTTGATCTCCCAAATGATGTCGCCGATCTCCCAAATGATTGCACCACCCTCTTTGATTAAATCTTGAACTATTTGCCTATTTTCATATTTTCAATTTCGCATCCTATCTTTACCTAAAGTTTGCTTGGTTGCTATTTCCCTTTTTCAATGTAGTGGACTTATTTCCATTTTAAATAAAGTTTTGGGCAATATCGGTTTTGTTTATACATGTTTTATTTATTTGTATAGAATGGATCACCCAAATGGAAAGTTCAATGATGGAGAGCTTTGTCTCATAGATAGTGCCACAACTCATACTATTTTGAAAAACCCGAAGTTTTTCATGAACCTGCAAATGGAGAAGACCAGTGTCAATACCATATCTGGAACAAGTAATCTTATAGAAGGTTCCGGAAGAGCCTCTATCTTGTTACCCGAAGGAACAAGAATATATGTCAAAGATGCTTTGTATTCCAGTAACTCACAACGGAATTTGTTGAGTTTCAAAGATATAAGATTAAATGGTTATCACATGGAAACCATGAATGAGAATGATATTGAATATCTATTTCTCACATCTTTTAAGACAGGCCAGAAGCAAGTCTTAGAAAAGATGAGAACATTAACACCTGGTTTATATGGCACGGTTATATACCCCATTGAGAGTTACAATGTCACAAACTAGAAGTTAGTTGACAATGCAAAATTTTCTTTGTGGCATGATAGGCTCGGTCACCCAGGTGATACAATGATGCGCAGGATCATTGAAAGTTCAAACGGACACCCGATAAAGGACCTGAAGTTCCTATCAAGGGGTGACTTGACATGTACGGCTTGTTCTCTTGGCAAATTAATAACAAGGCCGTCAATGACAAAGGTCAACGCAGAATCTCCTATGTTCCTTGACCGGATTCAAGGTGACATATGCGGACCGATTACACCGCCATGTGGACCATTTAGATATTTTATGGTGTTGATAGATGCTTCAACACGATGGTCATATGTAAGCCTGCTATCAACACGGAATGTTGCATTTGCAAGGCTCTTACCCCAGATTATCAAATTAAGGGCTCATTTTCCTGATTATTCGATTAAAAGAATCAGGTTAGACAATGCGGGAGAATTTACATCAAAGTCTTTTAATGACTATTGTCAATCAATTGGTATTGTGGTTGAGCACCCAGTGGCTCATGTCCATACCCAAAACGGCCTTGCAGAGTCGTTAATCAAGCGGTTACAGATAATAGCTAGACCAATGTTAATGAGGGCTAGATTACCTTCATCGGCTTGGGGCCATGCAATTTTGCATGCTGCATCTTTGATTCGTCTTAGACCGACCGCTAATAATAAGTTCTCCCCATTACAGCTTGTCTCCGGAAGAGAACCCGATATTTCATATTTGAAAATTTTCGGATGTGCGGTGTATGTCCCTATTCCTCCCCCTCAACGGACTAAAATGGGACCACAAAGAAGGTTGGGAATATACATGGGGTTTGAGTCCCCATCAATTATAAAATACCTAGAGCCTATGACCGGTGATCTATTTACAGCTCGGTATTTAGATTGTCACTTTGATGAAGCAAAATTTCCAACTCTAGGGGGAGAAGATAAGGAGATAATTAAGAAAGAGATTACGTGGAATTCCACCTCTCTATCATTTCTAGATCCAAGAACAAATGAAAGTGAACTTGAAGTTCAAAGGATCATACATTTGCAAAGCGTTGCAAATAGATTACCAGATGCGTTTACAGATGCCAAGAAGGTGACGATGTCACATACTCACATATACCAGCTGAAAATGCACCAGCTCGATTGGAGATTCCAGTAGTAACTCCAAACCAACAAATAGCTAGTGATTCTCAAGCATGTCGGAAGCGTGGGAGACCACTAGGCTCTAAGGATACAATTCCCCGGAAGAGGAAAGAGACAATAACAACACATAAAGGTGTTGATACTCCTATCACTAACATCCATGAAGATATAATCCCAGAAGAGATATTATCTAAGGACCCGAAAGCAAAGAAAAGGATGTCGAGGATAATTTTGAGATGTCAATTAACTATGCAACTACCGGTTTGGGGTGGCATCGAAATGACATAATCCTAGATGACATATTTGCTTATACGGTGGCAATAGAAGTCATGGATGAAGATGACGATGATCCTCAAACAATGATGGAATGTCAAAATCGAAATGATTGGGAGAGTTGGAAATGTGCAATCAAAGTAGAGCTGGATTCATTAAACAAACGCGGTGTTTTTGGACCAGTAGCTCCAACACCAAAAGGCGTTAAACCAGTCGGCTTTAAATGGGTGTTCGTACGAAAACGCAATGAGCGTAATGAAGTAGTAAGATATAAAGCCAGACTCGTTGCACAAGGCTTTTCACAAAAGCCAGGAGTGGATTATATAGAAACGTATTCGCCTGTAGTGGATGCAACAACACTTAGATTCCTAGTTGGTTTGGCGGTTGTTGAACAACTTCAAATGCAACTTATGTATGTAGTAACTACTTAACTTTATGGATCATTAGATACAGATATATAAATGAAAATCCCCGAAGGATTAGAAATGTCTGAAGCATTAAGATCAAAACCTCGTCACATGTACTCCATCAAGTTAAAGAGGTCCTTATATGGGTTGAAGCAATCAGGTCGCATGTGGTATAACCGTCTTAGTGAGTTCCTACTAAGACATGGTTTTATAAATAACCAAGTAAGCCCTTGCGTCTTTATAAAGAGGACAAAGTCGGGTTATGTAATTATAGCAGTTTATGTTGATGACCTAAATATTATTGGGACTCCTGAAGAGATTCAACAAACAGCTAATTACATGAAAAAGGAATTTGAAATGAAAGATCTTGGAACAACCAAGTATTGCCTCGGCCTGCAGTTCGAGCATACAAGAAATGGAATCTTCATCCATCAGTCAACTTATGTTGAAAAGGTTCTAAAACGCTTTAACATGGACAAAGCATATCCATTGAGTACACCTACGGTTGTACGATCACTTGATGTGGACAAGGACCCTTTTCGTCCTCGATTAAACAATGAAGAGATATTAGGTCCTGAAGTACCATATCTCAGTGCAGTTGGTGCACTTATGTATCTTGCTACGAATACCCGACCAGATATAGCTTTTGCAGTTAATCTACTAGCAAGATATAGTTCAATGCCAACAAAAAGACATTGAAATGGTGTCAAGCACATTCTACGTTATTTACGTGGAACAAGTGACATGGGGTTATATTTTGAAAGATCTAAAGGAGTACATGGTGCAAAATTGGTTGGCTATTCTGATGCAGGTTATTTGTCAGATCCTCATAAGGCCTTCTCGCAAACGGGGTACTTATTCATGTATGGTGGAATTGCCATTTCTTGGCGTTCAACAAAGCAGTCTCTTGTAGCTACATCATCAAATCATGCAGAGCTTATCGCATTGTATGAGACAGGAAGAGAAAGTGTGTGGCTCAGATCACTCATCCAACATGTTCAGGAATCTTGCGGGTTGGAGTCCATTGTAAAACACCCGAAAGTGTTGTATGAAGATAATGCAGCTTGCATCGTCCAAATCAATTAAGGTTACATTAAAGGTGACAAGACCAAGCATATATCGCCGAAATTATTCTCCACCCATGAACTCCAGGTTGAAGGCAAAGTTGATGTCCAGAAGAATGCATCAAGTGAAAATCTGGCAGATTTGTTCACTAAAGCATTGCCTACAAGGGTATTTAAGCAACTGGTACACAATATGGGAATGCAACGCTTGAAGGACGTGTGCAAAGTTGAGGGGGAGTAGTTTGCTCTAGTATTGTACTCTTTTTCCCTTGATCTTGGTTTTTATCCCAATGGGTTTTTCCAGACAAGGTTTTTAACGAGGCAATACGCAAACTATGAGGTGCACATCAAGGAGGAGTGTTATAATATACATATAGATATTACCAAGTGATGTATCACCTCCTATAACCTCCACCATTACTTCTCTTTCATAACACCCACATGGTGGAAAACCAAAGGTCCATATTGATGACCCTCTTATCTTGTAACCTTCCCCATCTATGCCTATATAAGGCCTTGTAGTTCTCATTGAGAGACACACCAATACAATACAATCTCTCCTCTCTACATACTTCTTGTCTTGTTTTATCAAAAAATAAAATATATAATAAACAATTTTTTTTGATGAAATAATGAACAAAATTTTAAAAATTATTAATAACACATATATAAACACCTAGATAAAAAAAACTAATGAAGAGAAAAATAAAAACCTATAGGTAGGTGCATGTAGGTGGGAATCGAAGTAGAGAGTGATCACCAAACAACATTCTTTTTTATATTTAGAGTATTTTTTAGTAATTAGATTAAGTAAATGCACAAAGTTACAACAAAATTCCGTAGCCTAGGTGGCAGCCGACAGACATGTGAAGCGGACGAATTCAGTATGAGGATGCAAGAGGTCTTGGGTTCGATTCTTGGTTCAAGAGGTAAGGTATTGCATTGGACCAGTGTTGAGATGGATATATCCGTTATTAAGTACGGTTTGAAAAAAGGTGTGCTTAAAACTTTTAAAGGGATAACTAAATCTTTTGAGAGATATATGAAAGAGATAGAAGTGTGGTTATTATTAAGTACGGTTTGAAAAAAAATGTGCTAAAACTTTTAAAGGGATAACTAAATCTTTCCATAAAACAACATTTTCCCATGTGCCCCGGGAGGGGAAAAGGGTGGCAGATAAGGTTGCACACCTTAGCCACTCTTAGAATCAAACAAAGATCTCATCCGAAAGGAAAGGATGTTATCGGTTATGTCTGATCAGCCGAATCATTACTCTATCCAAAAAAAAAAAAAAAAATACATACCTTCATGAAAATGGCTTCGGCGGGGCTAGGTACGCTCTCAAACATATCACCGGCGACATGTTCAATGCCTATATACACACACAGTAACTCCAATATCTAAGGACAATCACTAGGAAAACTTAAGGGAAAATTAATTAGCAAAATATATATACTCCGTAGAAGATAGGAGATAGCACATATGACATACCAGGGAAGGACAATGCACGTTGTATAACATGAGGCAAGTCAAAGTTGATCCCCTTCAAGGATGGATATTTAGACACAATGATCTTAAGGGTGTGACCAGTACCACCGCCTACATCGACTAGTTGTCGGAGGTTGTCGAAACCTTTGTAATGTTGGAGGATCTCTTTCATCACCACGGCCGTGTGGTTAAGCATCCCGAGGTTGAAGGAATGGCTAAACGTCGGATGCAAACTACAGTAGTCGGATAGATTCATTCCATGAGCCTTGGCGGACGGAACTCCTCCTTCCATGATTGCCTCTTTCAGTTTCCTCCTAAATACATACATAAATACATACATACACCAGCTTTCCAATTAGACACCTCAATTGAAATTATCATTTCCAAGTTGTAATTAAGCATTCCAGCCTCAATTGTAGAGATTTAAGGATTGAGCAATTTTTTATCATAATAAGAGCATGTTCAAGAACTTCTCCGTCTTGAGAGTTTTTAGAATTTTTGGAAATTTAACCAATCACAAGTTGGTGTAGTGATTATGGGGCTGCATCCCATGCTTCGAGGTTCGAAGTTCGAATCCCCGTGGAATTTTTTTTTTTTTTAGGTTCAACCGTTTTTTTATTTGATACTCCAAGATGGAAAAGCAGTTCAAAATTAAATGATTTTTGAAATATTTGGAAAGACATGTTTTTACATTTTGAAGAAATTTCACACAAAAAATGTTAAATTCGGTTTATATACAGGAGTAGTCCTTCAACCTTACATGCGGCAATGAAAGTAGACGTAGTCCTTCAACCTTATATGTTGTTGGCAATGAAAACAGTAATCCTTTAATCTTATTTATAGGTTGTTTAAGCATTCTCCCTATGAACCACCGCCGTGGTACATTCCAAAAAAAAAAAACTGAAAAAAGAAAACAAAAGAAAGAAAGAAAAAGAAACAGAAAGTGACACAAAAGATTGAAAAGCGTACCAGCTACCGAGCATAACGTCATCCTGATTGAACAACAAAAGCGGCCCAAACGAAGCACCGTCGACCTCATCCCGAACGAAGTACCTTCCCACCGGCGCCAGCCCGTAAACCCGCCGTCCGAACCCATCGACTGAGCACGTGATGACCGCGAAAGCGTTGAGCAGACGGAGCATCCGCTCCAGCTTATCCGCTGCCTGTTCCTTGTCGGACGCCGACAGCTGGTCGGCAATCCCCGCAGCGGAGATCCGGCCACCAGATTTTTCTGCTGCGGAGATGATGCCGAAAAGGTCGAGCTCGATCGCCGTCTGCATCACCATCGGGAAGGGGAGCAAGTTGGCTATCTGCTCGGCGTACGCGGCTACCTCGTTATCATCGTGAGCAAGATGATGATTGCTCCCTTTTGGAGGGGCGGTGGAGGCTTCCATTGCTCTCTGTTACTGTATTTCTCAAAACTCCTTATCTTGGTAATATATCAATAAATGTGACATAGTTCTGATCAAAAAATAAATGTGACATGTGATGTACTAGACATGTGATGTACGTACTGTATAGTCTGTATACAATACAGTAAGTGATAAGGAAATTCCGGATAGTGTCCTTGAAGTTAAGTCTATTCCAGTTGGTGTTCTACATTTTTATTTTTATTTTTATTTCGGATGGTATCCTTGTATTTTCATAGCTAGATTTCCACCCCGTACAACGCTCCTTTGTAGCAACCAACTGCGTCTTGAGTTCTCTTGTGATGTCCAATCTTTGGTTGTTTTGGAGCCGGTTATTCGTCTTCTGGTCTTGGAATTGGTTTTTTAGGTTTAGGAGGAACACGGGGTGAACCACTAGATTCTCGTCTCATATCAGTTATGTCCCCAAAATCTAGATCTGAGACTTGATGGCTTTTTGTTGAGGGCGATTTGGTTTTTTTTTTTGGTGTTCTTGAACTTCATCGCTGGACTTTGGGCTTGTCAAGTCACTGTGCTCATCGCTGGAGCACTTGAAGGAGGCGGTGCTAACACCTTGGGATCTCTGTTGAGGAAGCGGTAGAAAGTGGCTCGAGCTCGCAACCATGGCGGCCAAGTTAATTTCTGTCTGCTCGACATGGGTTGAACCGTTGAAGAAAGGAAAAATTAAAAATACGGAGTAAAAGAAACGGTGTTAAGGGGTATTGGACATTAGGGGTACGAGGTGGAAATCTATGAAAACACTAAGGTACCATCCAGAAAAAATAGAAGTGTGGGACACCAACTTGAATAGCCTTAACTTCAGGGGCACTATCCGGAATTTCCCTAAAGGATATATATACAACACAGCTAATCACGAATAGGTGCGGTGACTTAATTAAGGGCGTGTTTGTTTTCTAAAAATGACCCAAGTGAAAGGAATATTACACCCCAGTCCATTAAACTGTGTTTGGTTCAACCCTTCAAAGGATTGTTAACATTACGAGCCACAATCCATTAACCTCATTTGTTTACCCCCAAAAAAGAGGGTATACCTCTCCCCACCGTTTTTCATCTCATCCCGATCTTTCGTTCATTGTCTCAGACCCCCAAGTCCCTAACCTCTCACTTGCTTCATATCTCAATTTCCTTTCTAGTTTTTCATCGAGTTTTCATCTCCTAACCAAAATCTCAATCTTCCTTCCTCCTTGCTGGCAGCCTCACTGTGATGTCAGTGTGAGTGTCGGCTAAGATTAGGGTTAAGGATGGTTGGATCTCCGCCCCTTTCCATTCCAGTGAAGACAAAAAGTTGTCAGTTTTGTGTAGAATAACAAAAAGAGAAACCTCCATTGAAGGAGAATTCAGAAGAAGAAGATGAATCTGTATTTTATTGTGTATGTGTGTATTGAGTACATATGAATGAATTTATATAATTGTTCAGTACACGTGTCAAGATCTTAATTAACCTATACAAAACTGAGCTCTAAATCCTGACCGTTGATGCTTAACTGAAAGCTTGATTTCTCTGTTGACTAGCTTGAGTTGGAGATGAGCTTGGCAAGCTCTGTATTGATCTCTGTACTCTATCACCCCCCCTCAAGGTGGAAAGGGTGAAACCATTCCCAGCTTGTGAAGAATAGGAGGAAGGCGATAACCGGGCAGAGTTTTAGTTAAAATATATGTCAATTGAGCTGTAGGGAAAGGGTGAAACCATTCCCATCATCCTACATTTTGAAAGTATCATGTAAGAACAACTTTAGGTCCTCCATCTCAGCAGGTGATACGTTTGGAATCCCCGATCCTTCGCCTGTGGGTTCAAGATCAAGAACACCAAACTATTGATGGCCCGATCTTGCAATATTCTTGATATCCTTGATGTTTACAAGTAGTTACAATAAAAGGGTTCGAACTATTGCGAAAGAAACGAAAACAAACAAACAAAAACTAAGGGAAACAACCACGGAAAAGACAAGCAGTAGCCACAACGCTGGAATGGCCGCGGGGCGGCCCGGACAGTGGCGACGATTCTGGGCAGACTCAGCGACAACTTCTCTGATCCAGCGACGGTTTCTCGGGATGGGTTTCTCCTTTGTGCGTGGTTTGGGATTGTGTTTAGATCTTGTTTGGTATCGGATGAGCAAGAACATAAATTGATTGCGAAGGCTTTTGGATTGGGAATCGAGGGAACCTTTTAATCCTTAAAAGGGTTCCTCAATTATAGTTTCAATCTAATTTTATTGAATGTAGAAAATGGTTTAAATAACAACTAATGCCAATTCTATCTTGTGCAAAAGATAGCGTTTTGGCTTAGATAAATAAATATTAAATCATAATAATAACCCTAGATAAATATTCCTACTTAGTGGCCAAGGAAAATATCTAGAAGAGATAAACTTTCCTTTTCCTTTTTATTCACCTAACTAAGTATTACTAAAAATAAGAGATCCATAAATAGCTCCAACTACATAGGAGTTACTAAATATGGAAATAACTAAAAATAATAATAATAATTAAATAATATCTTTTCTTTAATCCATGGTGGCGCCTTCTTCTTCCTCTTAAGGACGACATTCTTTGTCATCAATGGCCATCGAATTGGTCTTGAGAGCTCGCCTAGATCAAGATCATTGTTTGACCCACAGAAGGCCATCTTGATCCACATCAGCAGGGTTGTCACCAGTTATGATAACATCATCAACGTATACAACAACATATGTAGGATGAGTAGAAGTTTTCTTAACAAGCAGGCTGTAATCATTTAGAGATTGAACATATTGACGAATATTAAAAGCTTGAGAAAGTTTGTCATACCACTGACGTGAAGCTTGTTTAAGGCCATAGAGGGATTTACGAAGCATGCAAACCTTGCCATGCTCAACCTGCAGACCTTGAGGAGCTTTCATATACACATCTTCATGTAAATCCCCATGAAGAAAAGTGTTATTGACATCTAATTGCATGATAGACCACTGGTTTTTGACAGCAACTGAAATAAGAGCTCGAACTATTGCTAATTTCACAACAAGAGAGAAGGTTTTAGTGTAGTCGATGCCTTCTTTTTAGGTGAAACACCTGACTATTAGATGAGCTTTGTGCCTCTCTATGGAACCATTAGCCTTGTGTTTGACTTTAAACACCCACTTACAACTGATAGGTTTCTTAACCTTTGGAAGAGAAACAATGTCCCAAGTGTGGTTTCTATCCAATGTTGAGAACTCATTTGTCATAGCTTTCTGCTAGACTTCAAATTGGCAAGCATGATCATAAGATGAAGGCTCAGAAGTAGGCTTAAAAGGTGAAGTGTTTTTGGTTTGAAAAGCAATGGTTGAGGTAAGTGTGTGAGAACACATTGTTGTGGCATGGTTGCAAACATAATCTTGAAGATAAGAAGGGGTGGTGTGAGTTCTTGTGGACCTTCTAGGAGGTGGAATAGGATGAGTTGTAGGATGTGAATGAAGAGTATGCAAGGGTGGGTTTATGTCATCAAAGCAAGGGGGATGAGATGGAAATAAAGGGTAATTTTGTGATGGTTGTGTGTAAGGAAAAATGTGTTCATGGAACACAATGTCCCTACTAGTGTGAATGGTGTGGTTGTCCAAGGAAAGAACCTTGTAAGCCTTCTTACCAAATGGATAGCCAATGAACACACAAGGGATAGCTCATGCCTGGAACTTATTTCTGCCTTGAACAAGAGTAGACATGAAGCATAAGCAACCAAAAGCCTTCAAATGATCATAAGAAGGAGCAGTGTTGTGAAGAATCTCAAAAGGACTCTTGTTCTTTAACACTTTTATTGGGAGACGATTGGTGATGTAGACAGCAGTGAGAGCACATTCACCCCAATACTTGAGAGTAAATGAGACTAAAATAATAAGGCTATAGCAATCTCAAGAATGTGTTTAGGCTTTCTCTTAACAACACCATTTTGTTGAGGGGAAGCAACACATGGTGTTTGATGAATAATGTCTTTCTGAGTTAGGAAGCCTGCAGATTCAAAGCTCAAATCCAACTCTTATGCATTATCAGAACGAAGAACTTGCACTTTGCTGCATATTGAGTCTCAACCATTGAAACAAAATTCTTAATAACTGTGGTAGCACTGCTTTTAGAAGGAATCAAATGAATCCATGTAGCACGAGAGAAATCATCCACAATGGTGACAAAATACTTGTTTCCATTATACGTAGCTATATGAAAATTAAGGACCCCAAACATCAATATGGACCAACTAAAATGGTCTAGAAGCTAGTGTTGATAGTACTGCTAGAAAAAGGAAGCTTGTGCTGTCTAGCACGAGCACGTATCTCACAATGATCAATAAATGTGCCATCATCTCTAACAAAAGGTAAACCGAGAAGTTTATATTTGGGTAAATGACCCAGCTTCAAGTGCCATAAATCTGCAGTAGAATACTTCAAAGAGGCTTTATTCAAATCTAATGAAACTTTATTTGAAGTACCAAAATGTGACATCATCTCTAGTCATTACCCTTCCTCAAATTACATAAATGGCCTAAATGTCATAACAAATTGATCCAACTGATGAGCTTTATCTTCGTCATTCTGACCACCCGAACTATGTCCTTTCCACCCGTTTGTTGAACGATCACAACTACGGGGGGGCCATGGTGTCGTTCAGTTGAGGTTTCTTTGTTCGCTAAGAACAAAATCGAAATTTTGACTGGTTCCTATGCTCGTCCTCCACCGACTTCAAATTTGGTTGCTCAGTGGGAGCGCTGCAATAAGATGGTGATCTCCTGGTTGGTGCACTCTGTTGAGAAGGACATAGCCGAATCCATCTTGTATTTTCATTTTGCTGCCTTGATTTGGCGAGATCTAGCTGATCGCTTTGCTCGTTCCAATCGTACTCGTATGTTTCATATTCAGCGCGATTTATTTTCTGTTTCTCAAGGTTCTTTCTTAATTACTTCTTACTTCACCAAACTGAAGAAATTATGGGACGAATATTCTCTGTTAGTCGAAGATCGTGTATGTGAATGTGGATCTGCTAGTCTTGTGCTGCGATTACTTGAAGATCAACAAGGTATTCAATTCCTCGTTGGTCTTAATGAGTCTTATAGCTCCGCTCGTGCTCAGATTCTCATGCTACAACCCCCGCCATCTCTGAGTGAGGTTTACAAGTTGATTCTTCAAGATGAGGAGCAGCGTGAACTCAGATCTATGTTTGACCAGCAATTTGACTTGACAACTGCACTCACTTCACATCGCACACTTGATTCCACCAAATCCATGGGCAGAGGTCAATCATCAAGCTCTCGTGGTCGGGGAGCTCCAGCGAAGGGTCCACCTATAGGTTGTGGCTCTCTATTTTGTGGCAATTGCAAGATCGAGGGTCACACTTTGGACAATTGCTGGAAAATTCATGGCCACACCTTCTTCTGTGACTTCAGCAAACTCGGTGGCTATACAACTGATAAGTGTTGGAAAAAGCACGGTTATCCTCTAGGCAAGGGTCCACAAGGCAATAATGGTGGTCACACTACTGCTACAACTCATGATACCAGTCTTGGTCTCACCTCTGAGCAGTACAACCAGCTTCTTCACTCCTCACAAATCTCTTTTCATATCTACCTCTTGCCACACCTATTTCCATCACCATGCCTAATGGAAAATCTGCTTTAGTTTCTCACTTTGGTTCTGTTAAACTTTCTTCTTCTTTAATCCTTTCCAAAGTACTTCATGTAACTTCTTTCTGTTTCAATCTCCTTTCAATCCACAAATTAATCGCAGACACCAATACTGATGTCATTTTCACTCATAATTCTTGTTTCCTCTAGGACCGTTTGATGAATTAAGACTCCTCATATGATTGACAGTGAATTTAAAAGGCTTTATGTTGTGAACATGTCTCTAAGTAAAGATACCTTTGATGTTGTTTCTTCTGATTCTGTTGATACTCGTTGTGATTCTCATGTTTTGAATAACACTTTACTTGGTGCTTCTTCTATTTTGTCCTCTCATACACTTGAGCTTTGGCATTATAGTTTAGGCCATATTCTTTTTTCTCATCTCAAACATATTGTTGTGATTGATTTTTCTATGAAATCTGCACATCTATGCAGGATATGCCCCCAGGCTAAACTACACAGGGATCCCTTTCCTGTGTCCACTAGCCGAGCCCCAGCTCCCTTTTATCTTATTCATATTGATAGATGGGGCCCCTACAGAACTCTCACTCACAATGATCACATATTTTTCTTGACCATCGTGGATGATCACACCAGCTGTACGTCGACCTACTTGATGTCCCACAAGAGCAGTACTCTAACCATCCTTTCAGACTTTATTACCCTTGTCTCAACCCAATTTTCAGCAAAAATTAAAACCATCCGTTCAGATAATGCTTAAGAGTTTTGTGGATCCAGTGCTACTCAACTTTTCTCTTACAAAGGAATAATTCATCAAACTACCCATCGTTCAGATAAGCACCTTCCAGAGGTTGCTCGTGCTCCCTTCTTTCGGTCCAAATTACATGTTGCTTATTGGGGAGATGGGGAGAGTGTGTCTTGACATCCACTTACCTTATTAATCGCACACCCTTACCTTCTTTGCAGTTTCACTTCCCCTACTTTCTTATGTTTCAAAAAAGAGCCTCATTACTCTTTTCTCATAATATTTGGTTGCCTTTGTTTTGTTTCAACTCATCCTCACACCACAAATAAATTTCATCCTCGTTCTAAAGCTTGTGTACGTTTTCATTGGTTATTACTTCAGAAAGAAATGATATAAAGCATTGGACCTTCAAACTTTGGAAGTTTGCACCACCAGGGACATTTTGTTTCATGAGTCCATTTTTCCCTTTCACCTTAAACCTCACCCTTCTTCATCTCCTTTACCTTCCCTCCTTGATCATGACTTTGATTATCTGTTTGTCCCTATTGCTTCTCCCTCTCCTCTAGAAGAATCACACTCACCTTATCCTCCCACACCTGATCCTCCTAGGAGGTCTACAAGAGCACATCATCCCCCTTCTTACTTAAGAGATTTTGTTTGCAACTTTGGTCCTACTTCCACTGCCAACATCAAAATGCTCTCTTCTTCTTCATTGCCCACCTCTCACTTTGCCTTCCTAAGCCATCTTTCAACTTACAAAGAACCAATATCTTTTCACCATGCTTCTCTTGATTCAAACTGGATTAATGCTATGAAGTTAGAAATTGATGCTTTGATTGCTAATGAAACTTGGGATGTTGTTCTTTTACCTCCTGGAAAGATACCAATTGAATGTAAATGGGTGTACCGTGTAAAGTTGAAGTCTAATGGCGCCCTTAAAAGATACAAGGTCAGGCTTGTTGCCCAGGGTTTCACACAGAAAGAGGGCATAGATTTTCATGAGACATTCTCCCCGGTTGTTAAAATGACGACCATTCAAGCCTTAATTGCAATAAATGCTGCTAAAGATTGGCCCCTTCACCAACGTGAACAATGCCTTCCTCCATGGTGATCTTCATTAGGAAGTGTATATGCTCATGCCCGAGGGAGTACCCAATCCTCTTCATCATGTATGCAGGCTCAAGAAGTCTCTATATGGTCTGAAGCAAGCTTAGCGCCAATGGTTTCAAAAGCTCACAGCCACTCTACAATCTCTTCTATATGTTCAATCCAAGTCAAATTACTCTGTGTTCGTTCGCAAAATTTCTGGCTCCATCCCCACTGTTGTTGTGTATGTGGCTGATATCCTAATTACAGGTTCTAATGTTGCAGAGATCCCTCACCTTAAGCAGGTGTTACATTCCACTTTCAGCATAAATGATCTTGGTCTCCTTCATTATTTTTTGGGAATGGAAGTCTCCCATCTTCCTACTAACTATTCCATTACTCAAACTAAGTTCACCAATGAGTTGCTTCTAGATGATGACATCTATTGTCACTCCCCTTCCTCTACGCTTGAAGCTTAATGATTCAGATTGTGACCTTCTTCCATCTCCTACTCAATCTCGCAAATTGTTTGGCTGCTAAACTTCTTGACCAACACCAGGCCCGATCTTTGTTATGTTGTGCAGTCTTTGAGTCAGTTTATGCAGGCTCCTCACTCCACACATTTTAATGCTTTATTTCACACGATTCGTTATGTAAAGGGAACTGCGTGTCAGTGTATTCTCCTAAATGGTTGTTCTTATCCCATTCTCAAGGCCTTCTCCAACTCTGATTGGGCACCATGTCCCATGACCCGTCCTTCTATCACAAGCTTCATTATCTTTCTTGGTTCCTCTCCAATTTCTTGGAAATCCAAGAAACAGTCGGTTGTCTCACGCAGTTCCTCTGAATCCGAATACAGAGCTATGGCCAATGCAGCCACTGAAGTCACCTGGCTTATCTGATTGCTTCAAGAGTTCTCCATTGATCCAATCAAACACGTAACTTTGCACTGTGACAATAAGTCATACAGATTGCCACCAACACCGTCCTTCATGAGCGCACAAAGCACATTGAGATGGACTATCACTTCACTCGTGATAACGTACCGGATGGGCTTCTGAGTTTTGGCATTTGTCACCTCTTCAGAACAGCTTGCAGACATTCTTACTAAGGTTTTCCCATCAGAACGACAAAATTACATCTTGTACAAGCTGGGTTTGTATCACCCACCAGCTTGAGGGGGGCTATTGGAGGTCATTAGTTGGGTTAAACACAAGCTGAGTCAGCAAAGTTAGTTACAGATTTGTTAGCTTGGAGAACCTAACCTTATTGTTATGATCTATGTATAAATACTGACAATTGTAATCAACTCAAATCAATAATACACAATCTGTTCTTCATCCCTTGTTTTCTCTCCTTTACATTGTTAATTTGTTACAACATGCAATGTACTTGCTACAAGGAAAAGGGGGACGTGCTTCAAGCTTGTGGGAATCCCTGACTGGTACAAGGAGCTTAAGGCTCAAGGAGCAGGAAAATCAGGACTTGAAAATGGAAAATTTGTGGGAAACATTGAGGACGTGCCTTCGTATGGGGCTGAGTCCAAAACTGCGAAGGATGACAAGTCGATGCCAGATGAGCACATGCTAAACAACGACAATGAACCTATTCATAACCTAGATAAGCAAAAGTGAGCTCAAGAAGCAAAATGAGCCTAACAAACCAAACGAGCTTGAACTTGAGCCCTCGCGCTCAGCATGAAAAAATAAAATGAGCTAAGCTTGTTATACTCCGTTGAGATCAAGCTTGGCTTGTTTGTAAACAAGCCGAGTTTAAGCAACCTAATACTCGGCTTGTATTGCACAAATATCACCCCTGGCCTCAGCCCTCGGCTCCTTGTTGAATAGAGATTTTTCGGCTTCGATTTGGCTCCATTCACTCCGAGTCCGACCTCCATGTTTTCAAAGATTGCAGGGAGTTGATATCTCATCTGCACGGCGCTCTCTGTGTTTCTTACAGTCTGATGGTAACACAAGGCAGCGCTTTTTGGCTCTTTGTTAGTCAATATTTGGTGTTATGCTCATCAAATAAGTGTTCGTTTCTCTTGTTTTGTATAGCTCAGCACACCATTTCACAACGGCATAACACTCTTCTGGGCAAACATCCAGCAAAAGTATCCAGGCCTACCCTCAAGTTGCAACAGTACTGATAAACCATGAGAAACAATGTCATCGACACGAAGATACAAAACGCAAAGGTGTGAGTCCCAGATCAAGATCCTAGGTTTTACGACAACTTATGTGCAGAAGCTGAAAGAAGACCAACTAGAAACCCCTCAACATAGGTCAAAATTTTGAGATTTCTAGGCAGACATGGATGGCTATAGCTCTACTAACACGACACGACCTACCTTATCGAGACTACCACGAGCATGTGCAGTGCAGGAGCTACTTCAAGCCTATGAAACTGTTTTCCCCCTCCTCTAAGACTCTAGCTGATAACAGGAAAATTTTGAAACTGCTGATTTCTGCTCACTGGGAAATTTTATGGATTCCAGCCACAAGGACCAGCCTTGCGCTCCCCTCGCTTCCTCTTGGCTTTGGGAATGTGGAACTCAGAGGTTAAACATGATGTCAATGTTGGTTTTTCCTCAGGAATGTTCAATTCTCCAATGGGTTCTGGAATTAGATCTGCCAAGGGCAGAAAGGAGCTGCTGTTTGGCTCATCCACCTCGAGCTGCAGATGCAGTTGTAGCTCCATCTCGAAGGATTCATCCATCATTTTGTCAAATGGATGGTCGTCTTGATCTACATCATTCTGTAGCAATGGATCATCCAATATCTGCACAAAAGTGGAAAAAAAAGGAACAATTATGATAGCATCTGACAGGACCTCCTTTATATAGCTCAATATAGCTATTACAGTATGTTTCACATCCAAGAAGTTCGTTGCCCACTGTCCATTTGGTGACTGAAACCCAGTTTAAACACAAAGGTGCTGATTCTTTGAAGAAAAATGCAACTTAAGAATAGGATTGTATCAATACAGCACAAAGACCCATTAAATCTCAAACTTCAAACTACAAGATGCAAAATAGATGATGCTACTGTTATGACTTCAAAATGCATATCAATGATTAAAAAAAAAAAAAAAGTTAAAGCACTGTGAAGTTAATATGAAAGATCCAATATGTGCACAAAAGTATGTATCGATGTATGCGTGCTTTTTAGATAAAGACTTGTAAAACTGTTGCCTCACACCATCAGACGAAAGCATGGAGAATTCATTAGAAGGCTTACATTTTCAGCTGATTCTATGTGTGCTTGATGGATGGTAACATCTGCAGCAGATAACAATCCAACAGTGCTTTCTATTATATCAGGAATCTCAGGAACCATTGCACAGCTTGAGATAACCTCGGGCAAAGCTAGGTCACCGATTTCAAAATCGGACAACTGTTGAGAAGTATATAGAGCACCAGCAGAAACTATGTCCTCGTTGCCAGCTGAGATGGCAGGGCTATAAGCAGAACTTGTTTGAGCATCAAAAGGAGAAATAAGGCTCAAATTCTCCGAAGACGAGAACTTCATGCCATTTTTTTGCATCACCGTGTCAAGGTTGTTTCTAAGTTTATAAACCCGGGAGTGTATGGTTTCAAGCTTTGAGAGGATCTGCTCCAAGAAAGTCTCATCACCACTAAACCACTCATCACCTAGTGCAAACTCATCATGCTTGGAAATTGGATCTATAAAAATGACATATTGTAATGCATGAGAGAGTCATAATAATAAATCCCAACAGATGAGAAAGACGTATCCTACTAACATTGTAAAAATATATAGTGAAAACTAAAATATATAAAATATAATACCAAATCAAAACCATTTAATAATTAATCATTCGATTTCTGGAACTATGATTTGAATACACAAGTATCATCATTTTGTGTGACAATGTAACTAAACATATGTCGTAGAATCGACCCTCAATAAAATGTTGAAGTTTAAACTAGTTTTACTTGACAAATAATATGTTTATGCTTGGAGTCTGTACAAGGAAAAGTAAAGGTGGAAGGCCATCATCTACTAAAATCAAGTGGACTCGGTTTGCATCTTTTACACCTATGAAGTTTCATTCCCATCGAAGCTAGCAAGTTATAAGGAGCTAGCAAGTTCAATTCCCATCTTTCACACTTCAGAAGTTGGTTTTCAAGTATGACCTACATACAATGAACGTGTCCATTCTCTTTACACAAGGAAGAAAAGGGTCAATAACTTTTTCAATTGGCCTTGGGTTGTTGGTAACCTCTCCTTTCAGTCAACCACTATCAAAGGTGATGTGGCTGACTTGATTTGCTCAACCCAAAAGTAGGGTTGGGATAGGAATAAGGCATTCCTCAAATGATGAGAGAATCAGTGAGGCTAGATTCAAAATCAACTAAATATACTAGTTAAAATTTGTAGCCTCGAGGGGAGATGCTCTTAGGTTATGTTTGGTACAACAATTTGTTGGAGCTTAGTTGGTCACTTCTGCTTGTAAGGGAGCTTATTTTGTCTTCCTGCGAGGGGAAAAAAAACTCTTCAACTTCAGCTCTCATTCACCCTCTCAGCTGCTACCATTACAGCCTACATGCCAAACAGGCAAACATAGCCTTAAACAGGCATGATGTACTCATCAACTCCCTCATCCTAGCATTGACCTTACCATATTTCTCTTACACCCAAGAGGCCACAAGAGTCAGTTTAACTTTCCATTTATTTTTCTCCAAATCCAAAACATTAATTCACAAATTCTTATTGATGATAGAAGGAAGTTTGGCTTAAAATATAGAAATTAAAGTGAGATACTCCGTATTTCAGTAAATGCACTTGCATAATTATAGTGTTTTGAAAAGAAAAAAAAAAGGTAGCAATAAAAGCTTATACCTGTCACAGCAATGTCATCAACAGTTGAAGTGCTATCTAGATCAGACTTCTTATTTTCTGCATCAAAAAGATCCTGAGGTTAATAACACCAAGTCCATCTGTAGAGCATAAAGATGAAAGGCCAAAAGCTAAAGGAACAGTGTTTAAAAAAAACTCCTTACAGATATAAAATCATACCAAGATGGGAGAAGAGTCGGTGGTGAGACATAAATGATGTTAATTCATTTACTTTCTCCACTTGTTTCCGTTTTCCTCTTTTCAAGGGCCTTCTCTTCAGACAGTGACCAACAAATGGAAAAGATTTTGAACAGAACTCGGATGCATATTGGTCTAACTCCAACATTTTTGTTTGCTCATTTATTTCTAGCTCCCTGGAGTACTTTTTAGTTTGCGACTCCAGTTCCTTCAATCTAAGCTCTGTCCATTTGCACCTCCACATAAGTGGGCGTATGAAGTTCCTCCAGTGAGGAGTTAACTTCCTCCTCCTGATATTGATATTCGTATCACAATAAAAATAAGTAATTTGAGTTAGAGCTAGCATAAAAGATAAGAACAAATACTGAACAACATAAGTATGAAAGCAAGTAGTCAGGTGTATTTTCTAAGAACTGTTGAAGCAAAAAGTATTTACAGAGGAAAAACATGTAGATAGTGAAAAGCAACATTACTAGAGAGAAAGGTACCACATTAAATAGAGACACAACTGGCATATAACAATATCCATGAAAATTACCTTAAGAAATAAGTATGGAATGAAGGCAAAACAGGAAATTTTATAAAAGTTCTAGGTGAGCTGTTAACATGATAATGCTAGAAATAGACTGAAGATTGCTACTGACTACTGAGTATTGAAGTCTCAATTTAAATGTTAATGCCAATTTGATGGAAAATATGAAATATGAACGGCTTCAAAGTCCCCATGTCAGCTATTAATATGAACTCTGTAGCCTTCATAAATCAAGATGTCATTATTAAAAAAAAGACAAGGTGCTGTGTCACCAGAAGAAGAAATTGAAACCTAAAACATGTGTACACCATAATCCATGTTAAAATCAATAAAAAGGAACAAAACATGGCCATAGAATAAGGGTTAAAGTTCCATACACAGAAATGACAAGTTTGATATTTTCCAGTTGGTCAAACTGAGCTATATAAATTTGAAAATTCTTGTTGCATGTTCAGTTTATCCCTGTGCTATAAAAAGATTTACTCCACTGTAAATTCCTGGCCTCAGAAATAATCAATTCAGTTAAGAATTTACAGAAAATCATGAATAATGAGTTGTTGTCATAATCGTGACTAATGATTACACTTGTGAAAAGAAAAAAAAAAGCCTTTAACAAAGTCACACATAGCTTTCTTAACATCAAGTTATAAGCTACATCATGCAAGGTATTTAATGTAATTTCATTCTATGATTCAAATGCAAATCAAGCAATCTAACAAGGATAAACAAAAAAAGATTAAATCCTCTTGCAAGTAAGAAGTTTATTTTTCTAAATTAACAAAAAGCACCAGCTTAACATCAACTACTATTATACGAAAAAACACAAAATTTCCGCTAATGTTTTAATTGAAAGCCGAAGCAGCAGATTTCCTTGTGGTGGTTCTTTACAGAGGAAGTGAGGGAAAACTAAGGAATCAGCAAGTGTATAATCGATGGATTAAAGACAATCCAGAAACAAACCTTGTTGGTAAAACGTTATCATAGTTGTTAAACATGGAAGCCAGAGCATTTTCACCCCAAAATTCTGACTCAACTTCTGCATCGCTTGTTCCTGATGTATTCTCACATCTGGATGCAGTATCACCAAATGAGCTCGAGTTCTCAGTTGCATCTGCATCAATTTCTCCAGATGGCCCGTCCATGCTCAGATTTGTGAACTCAGTAACATTAACTCTGAAATCATCAGGGCTGTTTGGACTATTTAGTGTTTCATCTACAGGAGCAAGTTCAACTGCAGTGGTATTGTATGTAGTTTGGCAGCTCAATACTTTTTCATCTGGGACAGCTGCGAAAGCTCTACTCTCCTTGGATGTTGTGACTGTCATTTTTATATTTTTTTTCTTCAGTGGGAGCAAAACGTGCATTCATTGTTAGACCATACAAGGAGGAAACACCCAAAATCCAATAAAAAGGAATTATTTACAATGATGAATGATGTTACAGCCAAAATGGACAAAACTACAATAAAGAACCCTTTATATCAAAGTAAAACAGGTAGAAACAGGTCAAAAGAAAAAAATAAAAAGATTCAACCTCTGTCCTACAAACACACCCAAATGAAACAGGGACCCGACCATGTACGGTTAGGGTTAAAACTTAATTCCAAGTATTTCACATACTTGGTAAAATTGAGCAGGTTCAAGTAATCTGATATCACCTTGAAGAACAATGTAATGCCGATAAACCAGTATTGTGAAATCGGAATACGATTAGGAACATTCTGAGATTATATGCGCTCACATAAAAAACTGACACAATTCCCTTACTAAATACCACAGTCTAAACTGCAAGTAGGTCGATGCCGCTTCTATCCTATGCAGATTATATGCCAAGAAGCTTTTACAATCGCCAACACAGGTAAAATTGCAAAACCAAAATACCTAGGTTCATTACACAAGTATCAAAATCTGAAGTGAGGGATTTTATTCTTCAAACAAATACAGTGAATTTCAAACCAAACACGGAAAAAGGATAGCTCGAAATCGGGAGAACGAAGAGAGAAGAGAGAGTACCTGTCCGGCTGAGAGAGAGAGAGAGAGAGAGAGGAGAGTATTTCGGTTGTGTGGAGTTCGGCGGCGAATTGCAGAAAAAGATGGCGTGAAAGAGAGACGTTATAAACCTAAAAACCGGCCTTATCAAGTCTTCCCGCTTTTTATTCTCCCCTCCTTGGTCCAGTTTTATTTTATTTACTCTTGCTACTTTACAATTGAAGAGAGAAAACTATTAAGGATCCTAGGGGCTGTTATATGAAGCAAGTAATTTGAGTTCGGCTCGGGCTCGGTTCGATATAAGTTCGGCTCGAGCTCTTATATTTTCTTAACAAGCTGAGTATTAACACAATTAATTTTAAAGCTCAGTTTAAAGTTCGACTCGCTTGATTTAAGCTCGAATTATGTGAAATTTATTTTAAAAAAATATCTTAAAGTTACTATGTTATAAGCAAATAAGATTGTTTTAGTGCTCGAAAAACTCCTTCTTAAAGTTGCTATGTTATAAAAAAAAAAGTCTACATTTTTTCTTCCGGGTTGGGGTGCTTCAGCCGCCCTGAGCCTCCCTGAGATCCACCACTGATTATTCGTATGTATTAACAATCTTTTCGTATAAAAATTATTTCTCTACTGCAATATGATTATTCAAATGAGCTATGTACGAATAATCATGATGTTTTAGACGAATAATTTTGATGTTCAAAATTTTCATTAAATCTAGTTCAGTCGTTGATCTTCTTAATTCAACACTCCAAATTTGTTCATAAATTATACACGCACAATAGATAATTTGTGAACACCTCTCATAGTGTAATTTGTGAACAAATCTGGATCGTTGGATTAGGAAGATCAACAGTTGAGATTTAAAGGAAATTTTAATAGCAAAATTATTCGTTTGAAATAACATGATTATTCGCACATAACTCATATGAATAATCATGATGTAACAAAGAAGGAAAAAGAACCAAAGAAGGATTGAGTGGCGTAAACCACCACGGGGCACGCTTAAGCTAAATTTTGATGGATCAACGCTAATAAATAATGAAAGTACGACGCGCGACATAATCCGGGACTGGAAAGGTCAACCAATACGACTCTGTTATCAAAAGTTTGGCAAACAAAACCCTCTCAAAGCGGAAGCTCTTGCTCTTAAAATGGGCATCCAACACGTCCTTCAACTACATATTGACAAAATCCACATCGAATGCGACTCTAATATAATCATTGACCACTTAAACAGAAAAACTAAATGTCCTTGGGAAATTGAACTAATTTTATCTGATGTACAACTTCTTGGAGGATGTTTTAGATACCACCCTGATGATTTTATAAATGACTCATACCTGAAGTATGTCATCAACGAAAGTTCTGACAATACCCATTCAGTGGCATCTAAATTAAATAAATGGATCACCATATACAAAGTTCAATGGTTGAATATTATGGTTTTATAAGTGTCAAATAATTTTGAAAACTTGAAGTTTTCTCAAATAATCTTGAATGGAAAAACCAAGATGAATACTATATAGCTCCAGAAGAGCATTGATATTGTTACCTTAAGTAACAATGACACATATGTATGAATTGACATGGTATTGAACATCAATATCTCATATGACTAGCCAGAAGCAAGTCTTACAGAAATAGGAATGTATATATATGGTTTATTTGACACTCATTTATCCCATTGAAACTTATCACTAACCAGAAGTTAGTTAATGATAAAATATTTTTTCTTTGTGGCATCCGGTCACCCATGTGAATCGATGATGTGCGGGATCATCGACATTCACATACACACCCACTAAGAGGGATTAGAAGATCCTAGGACCTGAAGATCCTCAATAAGGGTGATCGAGCATATATGGTTTATCATCTTGACAAAATTAACAATAAGACCTTCTATATTGAGAGTAAATGCAAAGTCTCTAATGTCTCTTGATTGGATACAATGAGACACCTACGGAACACTATCATATAGACCAGTGTAATTCCAATATTATAGATGCCTCGACACTTAGTCATATGAAACAAACAGGTAGAGAATGTTATCATGACGACCTAGAAGAGTCGTTAGTCAAATGGGCCCATGCAAGCTAGTTTTCATTTCGAATTTGACACAATAACATCTCCCTAATTATCTCCAAAAGAGAGCATGTCATTCAAAGGTTTTGAATAAGCATCATATGTTCCGAGATGTAACTCCTCCAAATGAACTACGATGAGACCACAAAGAAGTTGGATGATACATGGGGTTTGAGTCCCTATTGATATCAAATACCTAGAGCCTTATATTAATGGTGATCAAATGCTCGGTATTTAGGGGGAGAGAAAATGAGACAATTAAGAAAGAGATTGCACGGAAGCAACTTCTCTATCATTTCATATCCGCTGATAAATACAAGTGAACCAGAAGTTCAATAAATGAAATGATTATAAGGTTTAGCAATTATGCCATTGAAAGCATTTACTAAAGGCCAAGAAAGTGACAAAGTCACAAATACTAGCTCATTTGGAAGTTCCAGAAGTAACTCCAACTCAATGAATATCAAGTGATTCTCAAGTACACCAAAAGTGTTGGAGAACACTAGGCTCTTTGTATATGATTCCCTAGAGGTGGAAAGAACCTATGAGAATATGATAATCATCAAACAAATGGATGTCGACATCGAAATCATAATAAAAGAGCTAAAAAGAAGCAATTCATGCAAAGATTGATTCCTATCAGCATGATGGCATTGGACCCGTAGTTCCAACACCGAAAAGTGCAACATCAATTGGTTTCAAGTGGGTGTTCATACAAAATAAAATATAAAGCCAAGTTGATTGCACAAAAACCCATCAAAGTTTATATGGAGAATGTATTCACCATAAGAAGTGAATATAATTTTGGATCTAAATATAAATGACGGACGTGTTATTTGCATACGTATATAAATGAAAAAGATCGATTGAAAATGCTTGAAGCATTAATGTCAAAGCCCCGTCACATACAGTTGATTAAAGATCCTTATAAGAGTACCAGAAGTACATATAATTGTGTAAGTGGTGATATTATACTAGGTCCCGAAGTACCATACAATGTTGTACTCTTTTCCTTGATCTTGATTTTTATCCCATTGGGTTTTTCCAAGTTGAGGTTTTTAACGAGACAACTTAGACACTATTTAATACACTATATCCCCCATGATCAAATGGCACACTGGGTCCCGAAGTACCTTATGATTGTGCATTGAAAACAACTTAATAACAAGACCTATAGGTCAAGCGCGTTGATGTCAATTGCAATATCTAAAGACATTTCGGCCTGTACACATCAAAGACAATATTCAGACTCGACCATGAAGCTCATGAAGTCAGAATTATCAAGAAATTCAATGAACTTATCGGAATGAGAAAGTTGCAAGAAGAATGTTGAATTCAGGGGGAGAATATACGCATTGCACTCTTTTTCCCTTCGATCAGGTTTTGTCCCACTGGGTTTTCCTGACAAGGTTTTTAACGATGTAGTATGAATAAAGCGTATCAAACGACATCTGTACTATTTTTTCCCTTAGTCCTAGTTTTTGTCCCATTGGGTTTTTCTAGGCGAGGTTTTTAGACATGCAATTTGTAATGTTAGAGGTGCACATCAAGGGGGAGTGTTATAACACTAGCTAGTTATTATCTTGTGATGTTTCACCTCTCCATAACCCCCACATGGTGGAAAACCAAAGGTCTCAAATTTATGGCTTATCCTTTGTAACTCTATCCATCTATACCTATATAAGACCTTGTACTTCTCCCTTGAGAGACATACAATCAATAGAGAAGTTTTCTCTCTTTTCTCTTCCTCCTCTCTACTCTATTATTCTTATACATATTATAACACAAATAGAATTTTTCTAGCGGTATAATTCCCGGGCGATTGAAATTTTGGGTAAATGAAGCGATGAACCAGAAACCCTAAAACTCCCAAGCCGCCGCCGACCACAAACTCACCCTCAAATGGGATGCTCGTATCACTTTCTGATGGGGGCAGAGGGGATGCTAGTTGCCTTGTCAAATTCTTGTACGGTGTTTTCCTTGCCGATTTGGTGTCGGCGGCTCCTAAGACTCCGCTGTTGTACGTCCTCGATCTTGTTGTGCACGGCTGGTTGGGTGGACGAGCCTCCACTGTAAAGGAAGAGTTGTCTTTGATTGAAGCCCATGAAATTTCTCCAAGATATGAGTAATCTTAGAATCTTAATATTTGCTTCTCTTTTCCTTTCCTTCCATTCCCAGTGGGTTATATATCCAATAAATTCAGTTGAACTATTGAAAGGAATCATATCACCCACGTATAAGTCATATAACTATCTTCTTATATGACGAAGGCCATCAGAACATCGACTAAGGAAACCAATTGATCAAAACATGAAACTTCATTTACTAGAGATATGGTGTGCTATCTTTTTTCCTTTTCATTTCATTGACAAAATTAATAGATTTAGAGGATGTGTAGTTGATTGAAAAAATGGTAAGAATATGGGTGTTTTATTGTAATTTTATAATTTAGGAGTGTTTTTTTAAAATATCATAAGCTATAGGTAGTTAATGTAATTTGTACTTGTTTTCAATTTATTGAAAAAATTAATGACTCATTAATACCTTGCTCACCCACCTTCCTAATTGAGGGGTGGTAGACCACCAGGATGGTATCTAAAACATTCTCCCAACTTCTTCTATCAACTTTGAAAGAAATCTCTTTCTTTCATGTGCCCGTTTGGGTAATAGAGTGGCTGATAAGTTGAACTATTGAAAGGAATCATATCACCCACGTATAAGTCATATAACTATCTTCTTATATGACGAAGGCCATCAGAACATCGACTAAGGAAACCAATTGATCAAAACATGAAACTTCATTTACTAGAGATATGGTGTGCTATCTTTTTTCCTTTTCATTTCATTGACAAAATTAATAGATTTAGAGGATGTGTAGTTGATTGAAAAAATGGTAAGAATATGGGTGTTTTATTGTAATTTTATAATTTAGGAGTGTTTTTTTAAAATATCATAAGCTATAGGTAGTTAATGTAATTTGTACTTGTTTTCAATTTATTGAAAAAATTAATGACTCATTAATACCTTGCTCACCCACCTTCCTAATTGAGGGGTGGTAGACCACCAGGATGGTATCTAAAACATTCTCCCAACTTCTTCTATCAACTTTGAAAGAAATCTCTTTCTTTCATGTGCCCGTTTGGGTAATAGAGTGGCCGATAAGGTTGCACATTTTTGCCACTCTGCCCGGGGAGTCGATATTCACAACGATTCAGGTCTTCTAGACCTCATCCGCAAAGATGCTGCCGGGTAGAGCCTCCTCGCCTGAATCATTTCCTAATAAAAAAAAATGATGTAACAAATGAATAATTTTTATATGAAAAAATGTCAATACATACCAATAATTGCATTATGTCATACCAATAATTATATTGTTAATTACATCAATGTTCATAATTTATACCGTAAGAGGAGTTACACCGGAATCATCCTTTCTCTATACTTAATTTGGTGTAAACACCATCAATTTTAAATTCCTAGTAACATATTAGTAGACTTAGGGGTGGGCACAAATCCCGCAAATCCCGGTCCCGTCCCGCAAAAATTATGCGGGACGGGACGCGGGACGAGGATTCCTTATCCCGCAAATCCCGTCCCGTCCCACATATATAATAATAATAATAATAATAATAATATACAGTGTATATATATACACTTTGTATATATACTCAGTGTATGATGTATACTAATTACAGTGTATACCATATATATTGTATTTTGTATATACACTGTGTATATACAATATACTTAGTGTATATATGTATACTAATTACAGTGTGCATATACTGCGTATCAATATATATAGACACTTTTACAGTGTCTATACTTGTGATATACATTGTACGTAGTATATATATAAATATAAGTTTATCAATACGTATATCTACATGAAAAACATTATATATATAGGAATTTTAAATTTTTTTATGATGTTTTTTTATTTGAGGGACAAGGTCCGTCCTGTCCCGGTCCCGTTCTGTCCCATGAGAGACAAGGCCCGCACAGAATTGAAAAAAAAGTAGTGAATCCCGTCCCGGTCCCGTCCCGCAAAAATTACGCGGGACGGCCCCCATCCCGTCCCGTCCCACGCCCACCCCTAAGTAGACTAGTAGTGTGTACGTATGTTACTAGCTAGGAATTTAAAAGTTATCATATTCTATATTCATATGCATTTTTTTTAATGATTAAATAAGTGATCGAACTTGGTTTGATTCAAACTAAACAACGTTTCGCTTCATGCTAATGAAGTACAGCTTATTTCACATCACTGCTTTTCATATTAAATTGTTGAAAAGGAAATTTTTAAACTTAAGCCAGCAAGTGCATTAATTCTAGAGTTCTTTCACAGTTGCATATACATGCCCGAAGAAAGGCGTGGAATAGCAACAACTTCAAGCGGAGCTTCCTTGAGCAAGCTGACACCCTGCCCTTCAACCATGTCCACCGGCTCACCCATCGGTGTCGAGATCTCGAAGCCTTGGAGCAACCGAGCAACAGTCAAGTGCAAGACATGGCCGGCCAGCTCACTCCCCGGACAGGACCTTCTCCCCGACCCAAACGGAAGGTACCAAAAATCCGGCCCCTTGGTCACTCCGAACCTCAATTTCTCGTCCTCTAGGAACCTCTCTGGGATGAACTCATCGGGGTGTTTCCACACTCGTGGGTCTCGGTGCACCTTCCACACGTTGAGCAACAACTGATCTCCCTTCTTCATCTGGTGCCCTCCCACACAACACTCCTCCGCTGCAGCATGAGGAGTGGAAAGGGGGCCGGGTGGGTATAGTCGCAAGGTCTCTTTCACTACTGCTTGGAGGTAAACCAAGCTCTTGATGTCGGAGTCTTCCACCCATCTCTCTCTTCCGACCAATTGATCTATCTCTTCGACAACTTGCCTCATGACATCGCGGTGATTCAAAAGCAACGACATCAACCATGTCAGTGTCAGCGACATGCTATCGTTAGCCCCTACAAATATACTCTTCATTGTTGCTATGATCATGGTGTCAACATCATATTTATCGGAGTTTAATCTCCCCTTTTCTCCCAATGATATAAGAACATCAACGAAATCTTTCTCTTGTTGGAGTCCAATCTGTCGATGCTCGTTGATCCAGCCTCCTATGACTTGATCAATCTCTTTAGAAACGCGCTTCATCATCTGAATGTGTCCTTGTGGATCCAACCACTCTAAAAGGGAGAGTGGGAAGGCATCGGATAGCACAAACTGTCCAGCAACATACATGAGCTCCTTGACGATCCTGCGAAGCCTTTTGGCTTCTTCATTTTGTACTCCATGGTAAGAGTATCTCTTTCGCGCCATCAGCCTTATGATGGTGTTGAGCACAAGTAGGCTAAACCACTCACTCAACACTATCTTGTGGTTGGGGCGCGATGATTCGTATAGTGACTTGATGAAGTCATTCAGCTCAAACCGTCGAATGTGTCCGAGCTCTTGTAATTTCGTCGTGGAAAGGAGTTCAACCATGGTTATCTTCCTCATCTCCCGCCACAGTGGTCCGAGAGGTGCAAGCCCAAACGACGCAAAGTCATTTCCAAGGTATCTCCTGGAAAGATAAGAGATTAATCTAACTTAATATTATAATCTAGCTTAAAATTAAAATCTAGATGAAATTTTTTATGAAATCTGAGTCTTTGTGAATATATCGATTAAAAGAGTAAATTTTTATTTGACATGTTTTTTCGAAAAACGCAAATTTTTTTGCTATAACTCTTTGAAAAACTCCAATAAGTTTGTGCCGAACAGACCCTAATATTGGACTTATTGTGCATCTATGTACGATAGGCACACGAATGAGAACAAGAAGGATTACCCTTGAGCAAAAGGGGGTCTTGAGGCAAGCTGTTTATCTTTGAAGGTGACGCATTCCTTGACGGCTTCCCAGCTGTTGACGACGACAATAGGTTGCATTCCGAGCTGAAGTGCAAAGACAGGACCATGGAGATCTGCCATGGCTGCAATGGTTCGGTAAGTAGGAACTTTTTGGAGGGCAAAAAGAGGGAGGTGACCGAGAATCGGCCATGCTCCGTCTGGTTTTCGTGTGGAAGAACTGACATTGTTTTTAGGTAAAAATTTCCTAAGCTTGAGAAGACTATTGTTAAGAAACAAGAGAAATGACAACAAAGCTGATACAAGTATAGTGAGGAAATCCATTGTAGGAAAACTACACATGTACAACTTGTTTAGTGTGGAGACTTGCATTGACATGGGGCATCTATTTATAATGGAAGTTTGGGAGCTGATAGATTGTTTTTGGTATGACAAGGAGACCCACCACCTTTGGTGGCAAATCTCAGACACTAACCAAGTCGACAAGAGTCAAGTACCAGATAAACCAACTTGTGCTGACTGGCACCGCCTTTGGTGGCAAACCTGGGGCGCATGACCCAACTAGCAAGAGTCACGTACCAGATAAAATGACTCAACCCACTAGTAAGCAAAAAGATAAACCTTAGATTTTCACTCAAAAAAAGAACGGAGGCAGAGATCGAACTCGGGACCTCCAACCCTCCCCCTTGTTCCACACCACTGGACCACCTTGTTAAGGGCACTGATAAAAAATTTATTATAATGTTTTTAAAGAAAAGCGATTTGATGTACTAATTAAACTATCAACTTGAGAGATTAAAATACCAGTATTTGAAAAACTACATGAAGTTTATATCAAAGGAAACGCAATGAAATAAAAATGGAAATACATAACGATGATAAGATTGATTAGCTCAAGTGGTTGACAGGTCATGCTTGAAGATGTCGTGGAAATGTGATCGACACCGATCTGATGACTTTGTGGAGTTCATAATTTGAAGTGTCCACTAGCTAGTGATCCCCAGATTGGCTGGTCGATTCGCTTCTTCTGCTAGCTCGTGGTTTTCGGTTTAGGATGACATGCAGTTTCTTTTCCGTCATTTATTTGGTGTATACGTATTTTTCCTTTTTTCTCATTTGCTTAATTCGGTTTGTGCATGATAGATAGCCAATCTACCGGTATGTCCGGTTTCTCTATTCCTATAGACGTGTTTAGAGAATTGTTTTCTTTTTCCCTAATTTAGACAAAAATATTAGCTCAAGTAATGACTAAATAAGAGCACAGTTGTGAAAAACTTTACATAACAACCGCTAATTTGAATTTATTTTTTAGACTTTTGGAAATACAAATCAATATATTTCCATTTTAAAAATGGTACTCCGTATAAAATTGTTGATCAAACTGGTTTTCAACCACATGGTAGGTTTAGGTCCACAAATGTGAAGTGATTGTCTCCAACTATTAATCAAACAATAGAAGCTAGCTGCCACACAAAGTCAATACTGTATTAGTTTATACAATATATTTACAATTTACAATAGTCAATTGGCCCAGTACGAGTGACGACCAACCACACAAGTGACACAACACATAAAACACATTCACATTTAACGAACAACCCCTTGTTGCTACTCAAGTCGATCTCCCAACCCAGGTGCTTGGTTTTTTGTCTGTATGACTTTATCCGCAAGTCTGTTTTTATCTCAAAATATCTTGTTAAATGAGGATTCAACGGTTGAGATTCTGGCTAGTAGAGGTGGGCACAGATCCCTCAAATTTCGGTTTCATCCCGATATCAGAAGGATTTGAAAAAAAAAAAAAAAATCTTGTCCCGCTATATATATATATTCCCTCCGTTTAGCAAAATATGTCACTTTACTATTCACGTTTTTTTAGAAGATAAAAACTATATAAAATAGAGAAAATTTGGTGAAATATCACCTTTTTCTAATCTAATTAGCTTATTAACATCTTAAGTTTATTTATTGGTCGTTGTAACACCCATTTAATTTTTTTTAAGCGTGTAGCATCTCTCCTCTCTCATAAACTCGCGAGGAAGCTCTCTGGCGTTTCCTCTTCATCGATTCCTCTCCGTCCATGGCTTTCGAGCTCCCTCTCTCAACATCCGTTCCATCCTCCTCCATCGACTTGCTCTCTATCTCTCACGCTCCTCCTTTGTTCATACCCCTCACCCGATCTCACAACTGTTGATGCTAACTAGGAATCTCAGATGAAAATCCGGCTCCTCCTTGCCGTCGATGCCATCATCTGGCACTTCTAGTCTCCTCCGCTCACCTGCGAGGACGAATCCAGACTCATCCTCCTCCGATTTCTGTGGCCAGACGAAACCAGACTCAGCCTCCCCCGATTTCGGTGCCGCTCTCCGGTTTACAGGTACTCACTTCCCGTTTTCTTCAATGGATCATCCGATTTTGTTATTTTAAGATGACGGGATGAGTTGTTGAGAGATTGTACGGTAGAAATTGACATCTAATTGAAAGCGAAATCGGTGGAGGAGAAAGTTGTTGTTAGCCGTGGAGTCCGCAGATAAGAGGTTGGAGGTGCTGATGGCGGCGACGACGCTGGTGGTTTTAGGGATTGGAAATCGGGTCCTTTACAAACTGGCCTTTGCTTCGCTGAAGCAGTACCCGTTCGTCCTGGCAGAACTCACCACATTCGGGTAGGTCAAAATTAGTACTGAATTACTTCAATTTGCCTAATTCAATTACTTCCATTTGCCTAATTTCCTCACAATAGATTCAATTTGCCTTGGTGTTTATTGTTTTTTGATTTCTCTACCAGTTGATGAAGCATGTCCTTGTAGAACATGAGGCTTCCAATTTGGATTCAAATTGTAATGTTCATAAGCAGTTACAGAAGCTTTTTTTGAAGCTTTGAGATTTTAAGATAGATGAGAAATAGGGACGGAAAATCAATCCTTGTCTCCTTGGTAAGAAGCTCTAACTTGCTCAAATCTGGGATGCATCTGTAATTGCCTATAAGATTAATTATATGGATACTGGTAAAGGGGTTTCCTTTATCAATCCCTCATTGTTGAAGATACGGATGAATTTGGAAAAGCCTTATAAATATTTTATGCTTTGTGCTTGCTCTCTTAATTGATGCTTTGGGTGAGAAGGCACTAGTATTTTCACTGGCTTCATTGATAGTTCGTATGAGGTCTTGTTATATGTTGTGCTCCAAAGAGCGATATTGCTTGTTAAAGAACGATGCTGTTTTTGAATTCCTAGAGTTTTTGGTATAGATATCTTTAGCAATTTTGAGGGGTTGCATTTGTCCTAGTTGCTGCTTTTGTTTTCTGCTGATATGGATGTTCACTTGCTCCCCAACTTATTATTCAACCATGTATTTTCCTCTTGCAGGTCACTCGGAATCTTAATCACCTTTGTCATCACATTTTGGCAATCACTAGAGGTAACTTCAATCCTGCTCTCACTTTTCGATCTATCTAAGTTGAAATGCTTCCTGATTCTGTCTCCCACACGAGAAGCATTGAGTGTAATGCATTTTTCGACAGTCCATTCCAGTAGCGACGTCAAGTGGATTGCAAACTCTTCGAGTCCATGGCTCCCACTCAGCACAAGGCTACACGAAAGTACACATTTTTGCAGAATCAGAAACTAGTATTGTGCTGAAATATGGAAATCATGCATTTGAAAATGTGCAAGCAGTGAGTACTAGGGTAAATAGAAAATGTCACTTTAGTTTTAGTTTCTGGCACACGTTTGATGAACACGGAAAGGCTTGATACTTTAGCTTCACCACCCCTTATGACCCTCTAACTTTAGTTATTTTTAAATGGGTTCATATACAGATGTGTCTTTCCGAGTAATATATAACCCCAAAGAATTTCTTTTTTCTGTGTTTTGATGGTATCTAGTGCATACAACTTGCAATAACTTTGGACATTTGCTTTCTTCTATTAGCATAGTACACCAGACTCGACAGAATGCGAAATGCTGACATCAGGAAAGAGGTTAGAGTTGCGAGCATTGTGGACAAATTGCGGGAGTCCAGATTACGTTGGTTTGGGCACGTGAGTTGCGAGCATTGATTTTCCGGTCCGTAAGTGCGAAACCTCGAATTTGGGAGACATCCGTAGGGGGAGAGGTAGACCTAAGAAGAGCTGGTTAGAGGTTATCAGAAATGATCTCTCTTTGCTGAACCTTTCGGAGGATATGACTTCGGACAGAGACCACTGGAGAAGGAGCATTCGAGCTGCTGATGTCTAGTGTCTTTTGTTATGGTTTTGATTGGAGTTGTGCCCTCGTGCCTTGTTTACTTTATGCTTTTTCCCCCACCTTCCCTTTCTCATTCCTTGCTGTCTATGCCCTACTATGCGTCCTATTACTATGTGATCCGTTTGCACTATCGTCTTGGGTCTATCGGAAACACTCTCTCGACCTGTTCGGGGTATGAGTGCGTACATCCTGTCCCCCCAGACCCCGCTCTATAGCGGGATTAACTGGGTTGTTGTTGTTGTTGTTATTAGCATAGTACACCAGTTAGTGGCAGATTATGTTTCATTATTGCTTAATTATGGTCCACTGAGATTGGAACTTCCAAATTGCCTTTGATGTGAAATTATGAAAGGAAATATTATTACTTGAGAATTGGAAGTGATTAGTGGCTTGCTGGAAAAAAAGCTGGTGAAAAAACCGAAAATTATGAAATTGGTATTTGTAAATTTTATCACGGTTTGAATTATAGGATCCTCTTTAGCTTCCAAATATTAGGATTGTCTTTATAGGTAATATTTTCTTGAAAAATATTGCTTAGCAGATTTCATATTGTTCAACTGATTTTATACAAGTTATGTTGCCCTGTGCTGTGATTCCTTGCTTGATGTCCAACTAAAATCAAAACTGGTGAGTGTTTTCTTCATCTTCTAGAGAGTTTTCGGAATTAAAACTGATGAGTGTTTTATTCGTCTTATGCCCGGGTTGTGGTTCCTTACCAGATTTGAAATTGATGACACTTTCTCTTGTGTGTTTAATTTGTGTCTTTATATTTGTCTGATCTGGATTATGTGATCAAATTGCTTCAACAATTGGGAATTTTGTGACTTTTGGAAGTCGATGACAATTTGAAAGGTAGATGAATAAAGACACCAGTAATATTTTGTCCAATATACTAAGTTTACCATCTGATATGCCCGGGATGTGCTTTGGACCATACCTTTTTATTCAAAATAAATCACAATCCAACCATTAGGTAAGGACAGCGCAGTTCTCCTCGCCACAACCAAGACGAGGAAGCAGAATAAGCATGCTGCTTTGCAGCACAAGTCTGTGATGAAGAAGGAGTTCCGCCGAATGGCCAAGTCTGTTAACAATCGGGTAGAAGAGCTTGCACCTATAGATTTTACTTCTGTCTTCCATGTTTTAGAGCTGCTTTATTGTTCGTTTATAGATTCATGTGAATGAATGAAGTTCCGATTGTTAACGAATACTTGTGATTTTCTGTTTGGTAATGTGAATTTGCCTGCAGTACCCGACTTTATATGATTGATATGCAAACATGTTAAATTAAGCAACTTTGTAAAAATCAGGTTTTCCCTATTTTATAATCTATGATCTCATGCATTCAGAATGAGATGGATTCAAGTATCTTCACTGATCCATTTTACTTTTTGACATATTTCTAGTTTGATATATGACATATTTCTTGGTTACAGTTCAATGTGATGTATTTCTAGTTTGATGAATGCTGGAGTCAGTCCTAAAATTTCGCTTCTGTACACTCCAGGTCGGTGACAACTACTACAGGCCAGACTTGAAGAAGGCAGCGCTTGCAAGGCTGAGCGTTGTGAACAGAAGCCTTCAGGTTGCGAAGTCGGGTGTTAAGAAGAAGACCAAGCAAGCAACTAGGATCCCTGGCAGAGAGTGAAGTTCTTGGCCGGTAATATGATTTCGTAAGACTATCATCAGCTATTATCCGAATTTTCCTTTACCTTGAAACCATTTGGTTTTTATTTTGTTCCTCTAGAGACAGATATTGCTGTATTTTTGTTTCAGACATGAATAGATGTGCCTTAGTTTTGTTGTTGAGTTGTTTCCAGAGTTGCAATTTGAAGCAAAGATTACTTGGCAACAATCTTTGTTTACTGTTTTTTCACTCAGTACCTTGTTATTGATTTAGGTAAAGTTTAATCGATAGACCATGCCACATTGTAGGATTTATACTAAGTATTAGAACATCAGTTTGACACCAAAATGAAGCGACACACCACGTAAAATACCATATCTGAGCTAGAAATATCTGTCAAATGATCAATGTTTAAAACATTAACCCATTCAAGTAAAAATTATTCAAACTATGATAGTTGCAATTTGAGATAGTTGCAATTTGAGATCAATGAAGTGTAATAACAAATGTCATCATTGAATATAAGTCATCAATAAAAGATGTCATCAATGAAGTTTAATTACATTTTACACTCGTGTGTCATTAATGAATAAAAATGTAATAAACATGTCACCAAAAGTGATTGCATCAATGAAGAAAAAATGACATCAAATAATTACATTAGAAAAATGACATCAAAACACTGCATTGAAAAAATATGTCATCACGGCAAAAAAAATATCATCAAACAATTGATATAAAAAAAAGTATCATTAGTAGTCAACGGTAAAAAAAAATGGCATTAATGGTCAACGTGGCATCACAGTAAAGAAAAAAATGTCATCAAGTTTAAAAAAAGTGGCATTAAAAAAGTGTCATCAAACCATTTCATTAGAAAAGTGGCATCTAAGCGAAAATAAAATTTAATAAAAAATGACATCACAAAATATGTCACCCAAAAAAAAAAGTGTCATCAAGATTTGAAAAAAATTTGCATTAAAAAAGTGTAATCAATCAATTTTATTAGAAAAGTGACATCAAAACGAAAATTAAATATAATAAAAAAATGGAATCAAAACGGAAAAAAAATGTCATCAAAAAAAAAATCGGAATAAGCTGGTCAACGTTGACCGGTCAACGCTGACCGGTCAATGGTCAAACTGGTTGACCGTTGACCTTAATAGTCAATTTGGGAAGGGTGCTAGATTAGTTAATTAATTTTGTTTGAGTGCTAGTTAGCTAATGAGATATTCATAATGTGCTAGTTGCCAAAATAACCCTATAAAATATCTAGTTTTTTAAATATTTTTTTCCAATTTCGTAGTTATTATTAATAAGTACAAACTTGTTAAAAAAATTATAAAAAAATAAATATTTTATATACTCCCTCCGTCTCGAAATAGATGTCATTTTAGCTATTTAGTTTTGTATCAAAATTAGGGTTGGCAAATGGTACGGAAATTACCATACCAACCACGTACCAACCACAAACCGACTATGTTGGTAACCAACATGGTGGTAACCATCGTGGTGGTAACCATGTGAAGGTGGTACAGTAATAGTAATGAAATCTGAATACCATGGTTACCGAGTATATATATAAATTTTTTATTTAATGTTTTATTGTTATGACCTTTGAGTTTTAAGTTTTTAATTTGTATTTTGTGTTTTGATATTGACCTAAGTTGGTCATTTTTACTTTTTTCTACTAGAAACAATAGGAACATTTTGAATGATTGAAGACTTTGAACTTGTTTTGTTTGAACTTACAGGAACATTTTGAATGTTTGAACAATTGAACTTTGTTTGTTTCTTCAAGACTTTAAACTTGGTTGGTTTGAATTGGTTTGTAATTTAGGTTGTGAACTTGATTTATTTGAACTTTTAAAAGATGGTAACCATATTATTTTTTGTAACCATATTTTTTTTGTTCGATAACTTTGATAACCGCCGAAAGGTAGCCAAGGGGTTTCAAAAAAATACAAAACAAAATTAAAGCTTGGTAACCATGGTAATGTACCGATGGTAACCACAAATCGTGGTTACCACATATGCGGTAACCACGACTTATGGTTGGTACGTGGTATGAAAATTTGCATACCACCAGTTTGTGGTTGGTACGTGGTAATCACCATTTTTGTGTGGTAACCGTACCATGCCAACCCTAATCAAAATAGATGTCGTTTTAGGTTTTTATCCTTCTAAAGAAGCGTGCGTGAATAGTAAACGACATGTTTTACCGAACGGAGGTAGTAATAAGGAAATAATTTGAGATATCAGGCCATATGTTGTCTAGTAACTCAAGAGGCTCACGAATCGGCATCGGCTAGCAAAGAAGTCGAGGAAGGCCCATGGCAAACTGTAAATGTCGAGAACACGGGAGAATGTATAGACTCACACGGCACCTCGACATCGAGAAGACAGAGAGCAATAATCCACCACCGGAAAGGACGACACCGGGAAAAGTGCGAATCATCAACGTTCTCCTTACTTACTTCGAAAACCATGAATACTTCTGCGATCTACTCAATCAAACTAGATGCTCGATACTACAACCTCTATCGGAATTAAACGAAATCATTCAGTCAGTCCTAATTGTTTGGTTGTACCCACTACCGAAAACGGAGGCTTATTTATACAAACTATAGGTCGGGAGTTATGCAAAGTGACTAGATTTTTTATTTGGTTTATATGAATTTGATGAGGTAGGGGCGACCTCATCAACTCGTTTGATCGATACCTCTTTCCACATGTATGAGGAGCACTTATAAGTAGTGTTGATCAAAATTTAGATCAGACCGGAAGATCGAATTAGAATTTGATAGATTACATATGTCTCCTATTGTATAGTGGGCTAAAAGCACGTTAGGTATTGTAATTTATATATATGTTATATCAATGAATGGAAACCCTCAAGGAGGACATTACAATCAATCTCATGATCTAACATGGTATCACAGCCTAAGATCCAAAGACCCTAAATTTCTTTTTCTCTAACCCTAGCCCTAGCCGCCACCTCTCTCTCTCCTCGCCGCCACCTCTCTCTCTTCTCGCCCCCACCCACTTCGGCCGACCCTCTCTCTCTCCTCGCCGCCACCCTCCCCACCCGCCTCGGCCACCCTCTTGCCGACGGCCTCCCCGTCCCCTTGCCGCCGACCCATCACTCCTCTCTCTCTCTCCATCCTTCTCGTCACAATGACCACCGAACCCACCGCCACCAAATCACCCTTCCATTCTGGCCTAACCATCTCCAATATAAAAAATTGCATCCCTATCATTCTTGATCATGAATCCAGTACCTACACCATGTGGTCTCACCTCTTCACGACCCATGTCAAGGCTCATAAAGTCCTCCACCACATTGACTTCTCCGCCAAACGCCCTGAAAGCGAAGACGACGATCTATTCGCTCAACTTGACACCATTGTCCTTCAATGGATCTTCAACACCATCTCAAAAGATCTATTGACCACCATACTCGACCCCAAAGACTCCGCCTTGAATGCTTGGAAGAAACTTCAGGATATCTTTCAAGACAATTGAAGGTTCGATAATATAAAACAATGTAATATAGAAATACTCTAGAAGGGGGTTGAATAGAGTATGCCCGTTTTTCGCAGAAAGTCTCAAGACTTTTGGAGCTTGTACCAAACCCTTTGAGATTAAACCTGAATCACAAAGTTAGATAATCGAACCAAGTGCGGAAATAAGGTAAAGCAATAAGTAAAGGACACGAGTAATTGTTTACGAGGTTCGGCACGAACTTGGCCTACGTCCCCGCCTAGGGTTCTTCCACAACCCTAGGATTCAAAAGGCTTTATTGATTCGCTTAGCTTAGGATCCTAATAGCTCACCGAGAAGCCTCTCTCCTATACAATTGCAATCTAGTCAACTCACGTTCCCTTGGAGTCCTAGACCAATCTAGAAGAGCCCCACCTCTCTCAGCTATCTAGTACAATCCTCTTACTCTCACAAATCAATAGCCTAGTGCAACTTCCCGAGTTACAAACTCTCGAGTAACACTATAAATGAATATATCCTATAAGCTCACAGTGACTCTCAAAGGCTTTGAAATAAACAACAAACTCTTGAGCGCTTAGCAGAGAGACACTTGGAAGACAGATCTTGCTTGAATGAATGAAAGCTCGTGTAGCACTTGTGTATCACGTCTTCATCTTCCTTCTCTATTTATTGAGACAAATCGGCGCCGAGAATCTTCTCCAACGGCTATTCCTGATCATGGCTATCTTCAAGATCTTCTAAACTTGGAAACAAATGAAGCCATAATCTTTCCGATTTGAACCTTCTTAGCACTTGTCGTAAGGAAGGAAATAATTCGAAAAACTTCCTGAAAGATTAGTCAATAATATATATATAATATAAAGGAAGTATATAATAAGATTAAATAATATTCGGACTTATAAAACAGGTTTTGGATTTCATCAACTGTTAATGTTCCAAGACCTTTGATACAAACATCCTGTCAAGGCCTTTGAAACATTTATTCCGATTTTCATCAAGGGAGGGAGTTATCAATCTCCCCCTTGATGAAAGAAAAAACTTGTGCATCCCTACAACTTAGTCAAGCATAGATAATATAATAGAAATCGGACTAAGTACCTGCAAGAGTTAGACAAATGTTGGATCAAATTTTAAAGCATGCAAAAGCCATCCAACCGAAAACCAAAAATCAAAAACTAAGGTCTTCCAAGACCTTCAAGCAGATAGGTTTTCAAAGTCTAAACAACACCACAGATCATCTCCCCCTTTTTGTCTTTCAACAAATGGAGGAGGTAAAACAGTCACCAAAATAGTCACCAAAAGTTTTGAAAACGTTTCCAAAAACCAGCAATGTATCAAGTTTCAGGGGTGGGATAGGGTAGGGTAGGGTTTAAGCTTCGTCATCCGGAGCATCATCAGTGAGCTTCGTCCACAGTCCTTGCAGCATCTTGGAAATCCCGCTCATCTCCGTCATAAACTCCTTTTGCAACTCCTTGATATCCAGGCGAACTTCCTCCAAGCCCAACTCGAGGTTGTCCATGCGTTCATCAAAAGCTGAAGCAGTGGGAAGGACTTTTGAAAGAGTGGCAAGACTCAAGGTCCCTTGGGAAAACCGAGTGATGCCAATCTTTTCAAGGCCCTTAGAGTCGAACTTACCCATATGACGCAGCTGTTCTTCATTTTTGACATCAATTCCAGAAGCTTTGAAGAGAGGGGTCAAAAGGGTAGCGAAGGGGAGGGGAGAGCCTTTTCTAGCTTTTCTAGCATGAGCCATGGTTCCAAGAATAGTGTTGGCCAGATCAAGATCAAGGCCATTTAAGATGCGATAGAGCAGGACCATGGCATTGTCAGTAAGGAGTGAGCCAGAGTTAAGACGGGGTAAGAGGCATCGAACAATGATGTTGAAAATTATTTTTGCCTCAAGGGTTAGGGATGAGTGGGTGAGTTGCTTTGAGGTGTTGTTGGATGCTTCGGGTAGAAGGTACTTGGCTCGGGAAAGGATGATGCAATTCTCTTTTGAGGGGTGTATTTCAGAGGGTGGAACTGGGGTAGGTAAGCCAAGGAAATCTGCAAAATCATTGGAGTTGAGAGAGATTCTAACCCCTTTGACAACAGACTCCAAAGACCAACCATTGGTGTCGTGTTTGGCTTTTAGGTTAATGTAAAATAGATGGGTGAGCTGGGGGCAGTAGACAGTTTCAAGGTTGAGAAGGGTCCAGGCTGGGGATTTTTTGAGAAGATCAATGCAGGGTAACTTCAAAGCTTCGAAGAACTCAAAATCCAAAAAATCAGAACAGCAAACCCTACGAGTTCGAAACTCATCTACCCACTTACCAGCAGTCTCAGCATCTTGAAACCAAGAGGAGTGCAAGGATTGATTTACCTGGATATATGCAGGGGGGTCGGCATTCTTCCTGCGAGCAATTGTCGAAGCAGCTCTCTTGACAGGCGCTTCAAGACTCCTGAGGGTGCCCTTCTTGGTGCGCTTGAGAGATGGAGGCTTGACAGCAGCAGGGGCTTTCCGCTTCTTCGGAGACGGGGGAGGAGGAGAAGGAGAGGGAGATTCTTCCTCCTCTTCTTCAGACCCCGAGTTCTCACCGGACCCCGCTTCATCTCCTTCAGCTTCCTCGTCATCTCCAGATCCCTCTTGCTCTTCTTCTTCTTCCTCAGGCTCCTCCTCGGATGGAACCTCCTCGGCTTCGGCTTCCTTCCGAATCCTCTCAGCTTCCTCCTCTGCCATTTTCTTTGCACGCTCGGCCTCCTCATCGGCCCTTTTCTTCTTCAGGGCTTCCTCCTCGGCTTCCTTGGCAGCATCTCTTTCCAGGATGGCATCGAGGTCATCTTCCTCCTCTTCCTCATCCACTTCCTCAGCCAAAATCTTTCTCTTCCCTTTCTGTTTGGCACTGAGAGGCTTCTTAGCAGAGCGCTTTTGAGAGCCCTTGGGAACAATGGCCGTGCTCTCAGCGATGGTGCTCTGGACAACAGTTGGGACAATGGCTTGAGGAGCGGGTTCAAGTGTGGGAGAGGTAGCAGTGGCCTGACGTCCCTTGGGGGTGGCGCCAAGTCTTTTGGGTGTGACAGCTTTCTTTGTTTTGGGTGCCATGGAGGAAATCGGCTAGGGTTTCTTTAGAAAAGGTTGAGAGGTTGAAGAAGGAGAAAGCGAAAGGGTTTGGATCAGTTTGAGAGTGTGAAGAAATCGGGTACAGAGGTGGGTATAAGTAGAGAGGGTGATGGAGTGATGGGACGGGTTTAGAGTTCCAAGGGAGGGTAATGATATCATTGCAAGATTTGAAGAGTTTCCAATTCAAAATTCAAATGTTCCCATTAAAATCGGACTGAAAAACCGAGTGATTTAGTTCCAAAATTAAAAATATCTTAACGGTTAAGAATATCACAAAAATGGGCAATTTTGAAATCCGAAAAAAAAAATATAATTGATAAATATCTAAAAAGATATTAACCAAAAATATATGATCCGATATATGTAATCCACCATTTAGTTCACACACCTTGACATAGTTCTCAAGGGTCTTGACACTAAGTAGAATTTATCTTTCGTAAAGGGAATGCTCCCCCTACGAAAGTGCATCCTTGTTAAGCATCCCAATCTCTCGTCTTATGAAGGTGAACCTGTCCTCTGCCAAAGGCTTAGTAAAGATGCCAGCCCATTGATAATCAGTTGAAATAAACGAAATGGAAACATCACCTTTTTCAACATGGTCTCTAATGAAATGATGCCTTACATCAATATGTTTGGTCCTTGAATGCTGAACAGGATTCTTAGTGATGGAGATGACACTTGTATTGTCACACTTAATTGGAATACCTTTGAGGTTGATGCCAAGATCTCCCATTTGTTGAGCTATCCAAAGGATTTGGGAGCAATAGGCTCCAGCTGCAATGTATTCGGCTTCTGCAGTGGATAGAGCAACTGAGTTTTGCTTCTTTGAGTGTCAACTGATCAAAGATGCTCCTAAGAATTGGCAACATCCTGATGTGCTCTTCCTATCCACCTTATAGCCTGCAAAATCTGCATCAGAATATCCAATCAATGTGAAATCCTTTTGCTTTGGGTACCATAGTCCAAGCTCCTTAGTGCCATTGAGATATCGAAAGATCCTCTTCACAGCCACGAGGTGAGATTTTTTAGGATCAACTTGAAACCTAGCACACATGCAAACACTAAACATGATGTCAGGTCTACTAGCCGTGAGATATAATAAAGATCCAATCATTCCTCGATACTCCTTTTGATTGACACTTTTCCCAGTCTTGTCTTGATCTAGAGACAATGTTGAGCTCATGGGAGTCTTGGCTGCTTTGGATTGATCCATTTTGAACTTCTTCAAGAGATCCTTAGTGTACTTGCTTTGGTTGACAAAGATCCCTTTCTTGGATTGATGAACTTGTAATCCCAAAAAGAAGTTGAGTTCACCCATCAAGCTCATCTCGAATTCACTGCACATGATGTCAGAAAATTCCTTGCACAAAGATGTGTTAGTAGCACCAAATAATATATCATCAACATAAATTTGAATAACCAAAATGTCCTTTCATTTGGTTTTGATAAAAAGAGTCTTGTCGATCAACCCCCTTTTAAAATCATTTTCTAAAAGATATTTTGACAAGCGCTCATACCAAGCTCTTGGGGCTTGTTTCAAACCATAAAGCGCTTTGTCAAGTTTATAAACATGATTAGGAAATTCTGAACTTTCAAAACTTGGGGGTTGAGCCACATATACTTCTTCCTCTAAGAAACCATTGAGAAAAGCACACTTGACATCCATTTGATATAACTTTATGCTCATAAAAGATGCAAATGCTAATAGAATGCGAATAGCTTCAAGCCTGGCTACGGGAGCAAAGGTAGTCAATATCTTCCTCTTGATTGTAGCCTTGAGCAACAAGCCTTTCCTTGTTCCTCACAATCTTACCATTCTCATCTAGCTTGTTTCGAAATACCCATCGTATGCCAATGACTGATTGATGCTTTGGCCCAGGCTTCAAGGTCCAGACTTTGTTCCTTTCAAATTCGTTAAGCTCACTTTGCATAGCAATGATCCAGTCTGGCTCCTGAAGTGCCTCATCTACCTTCTTTGGCTCAATAAGAGAAACAAACACGTGAAAAGCACAAAGATCTTTAAGTTTAGAACGAGTTTGAACACTAGAAGTAGGGTCAGAAATGATATCCTTTAATGAGTGTGATGAGGAGTATTTGAATTTCCTTTTGCTAGTCTCAGCTCTTTGATTCGTCACACTGGTAGGATTGACTTGTGGTACATCTGAAACCGTGGTCCTGTTAAGTTCAGTTACAGCATCTTCTGACATCTCAACACTGTTGGATTGGACACCAAGGGTTTTGGACGAATCTTCAACACCTTGGGCCAATTTTTCAGTGTTAAGAATCTGTTCCTGCATGTTCCCCGTCTCTGTGTTCTTGGTAGCAGCATCATCACCTTCCTCGTTCTCTTCATGGATGTTAAGATCTATATCTGCAACACTTTCACTCAAAGCACCGTCATTGCATTCATCAAAAATAACATGTATACTTTCTTCAACTACCTGGGTCCTTTTATTGAAGATTCTATAAGCTTTGCTACTCGTGGAGTAGCCAAGAAATATACCTTCATCACTACGCGCATCAAATTTCCCAAGGTTATCTTTTCCATTGTTATGAACAAAACAAGTACAACCAAAGGGTTTAAAATAAGATATAAGTGGTTTACGGCCTTTGAAAAGTTCATAAGGAGTTTTCTTTAAGATAGAACGAATAAGACAACGATTCAAAATATAGTTAGCTGTGTTAACAGCTTCAGCCTAATAGGTTTTAGGTAATGCATTTTCTAAAAGCATAGTCCTGGCCATATCCTCTAAGGTGCGGTTCTTGCGTTCCACAACCCCGTTTTGTTGAGGTGTCCTAGGAGCAGAAAAGTTATGGGAGATGCCATATTTAGCACAAAACAAATCAAATTGAAGTTGATCAAACTCCCTACCATGATCACTCCGAATTGACACTATGGACTCGTTTCTTAAAGTTTGCAACTCCTTACAAAGTTTTAAAAAGTCAAATAAGGCCTCTGATTTTTCTTTTAAAAATGCAACCCAAATATATCTAGAAAAATCATCAACAACAACTAGCATGTACTTTTTACCATTGGGAGATTTGACTCGCATAGGACCACATAAATCCATATATAAAAGTTCAAGGGGTCTAGAAGAACTTACAACCTTTTTGGGTTTGAAAGAGCTACGTGTTTGTTTACCTCGTGTGCATGCATTGCACATGTCAATACCTTTGAAGTCCATCTCAGGTAGCCCTCTTACAAGCCCTTTGGACACAAGCTTCTGTAGTGTATGTGGACTCACATGACCAAGTCTCATGTGCCAAAGCTTTGGATCATCCGTCAAGGCCTTTAGACAGGTTAAGCTTCCTTGTGCCACTTGATCAGCGTTTACGGCGTATATGTTGTTGTAGCGATATGCAGTCAATATAACTTCACCTGTATCTTCTCTGCACACTATACATCTTTTCTTGTTAAATCTGACATTGTTACCACTATCACATAATTGAGAGACACTAAGCAGATTATACTTCAAACCATCAACAAGATAGACATTTTTAATACTATGGTTGGATTTGCTTCCAACACTACCAATACCAACGATGTCGCATTTTCCTTTGTCACCAAGAGTGATTGTTCCCGTGGATTGCTCCTTTAGATCATGAAAGAGAGAACTCTTCCCACTCATATGCCTCGAGCATCCACTATCAATAATCCATTTGTGTTCTTTCACCTTGGTGATCTCCTGCAAGACAAACATCAACCTTTGTGGCTAGACCAATAAGCAAATTTGGATCCATTGTTGGGGTAAACCATATTTGGTAAGATAGTGCCTTTTGGAACCCAAACTTGTGTTATCCGTTCTTTTCTCAAATGAACAGGAAATGTATTGCGAATAATATATGGATCCTTTCTTCTATAGGGGCAGATCTCTTTTATATGTCCCTTTCTAGCACAATGGTGACATATAGGAGAGGTTCTGCTTTCTTTTGCCTTTACAAAAGTGGTAATGTGTTGCTTCTTTAAAACCTTTGGATTGTAACCAATACCACTTTTGTTTAGAGAGCTTTGTTGCTCACACAACATCCTATCAAGAGTACCTTTGGATTTGGTAAAACTTATGAGGGTTGTCTGTTGGTCTTGAATCTTATTATTCAGGGAGATCTTCTCGTTCTCTAAGTCATGATGCTCATTTCTTAGAGATGAGAGATCTTGCTTGAGTTCAGATTTCTCTGAGTCAAGCGTCTTGACTTTAATGTCAAGACCTGAATAAGAAGCTTCAAGACTTTTGACCCTCATAGACAGATCCTCAATAGTTCTTTCCTGGTCCACAGTTCTCTTAATAAGGATGTTAGTTTGGGCAATAAGCTTCTCTTCATTGGCAATCATATTGGAAAGGAATTCTAATAATACCTCTTTTGGACTTGCCATCAGTTCTCTTACAGTAGCTTCAAGCTTTTCATCGTGGGATTCATCTTCTGAGGCCATAAGACAAATGTTGGCCTTCTCATCATCGGAGTCAGAGTCGGAATCGCTCCAAGTTGCCACCATGGCTTTCTTCTTCCATTTGTCACCCTTCTTGGACTGACTCTTTATCTTTTGAGGGCAGTCCTTCACCAGATGATCTATTTCACCACATTCAAAACAAGACAAAGGTTTAGTCTTCTTTTCATACTTGTTGTATTGAGGCTTACCTCGAAATTTTGAAGACTCTGATCCATCCTTGTTGTTGAATTGCTTCTTCATTTTGAGAATTCTAGCAAGGCCTCTTGTGATAAGAGCAAAAGGATCATCCTCATCGTCATCCTCATCTTCGGAATCAGATCCGTCCTTGGGCTCATCCTTCTTAGACTTGAGTGCCAAGTTCTTAGTTCTAGTTGGAAGTTCCCCATCGTCTTCATTAAGGATCATCTCATGCGTGATCAGCTTCCCAAGAAGGTCATCAAGGGGTAGAGTGGTGAGGTCCTGGGCTTCCTCTATAGCTGTTACTTTTGGACCCCATTTCTCCTTTGGAAGGCACCTCAGTATCTTCCTCACTTTCTCAACGTTGGTAAAGCTCTTGCCGAGAGAGTCAAGGTTGTTGGTGATTTTTGTGAATCGTGTGAACATGGCCTTGATTGACTCATCAGACTTCATCTTGAAGAGCTCATACTTTCGAAGGAAGATGTTGATCTTGGTGTCTTTCACTTGGCTCGTTCCTTCATAGGTGACGACCAATTTGTCCCAAATCTCTTTAGCTGACCTACAAGATGAAATACGGTTAAACTCATCAGTGCTTAGACCACAATAAAGTAAGTTAATAGCCCTGTAGTTTTTGGAGATGGTTTCAAGATCTGCTTGGTTGTATTCAGACTTCTTCTTTGCAACTTTGGTATCATTTGGTCCATCTTTCTCTTGAATCTTCATACCATTCTCTATAATGTTCCAAAGCTCTAGATCTTGGTCTATGATGAACATCTTCGTCAAAGATCTCCAGTGGACAAAGTTGTTTCCTACAAAAAGTGGCGGTCTGCTTGTGGACCTTCCCTGTGCAAATCCTCCGCTTGCTTCACCAGACATGATCGAAAACTCACAAGATTGTTAGATAAAAAACATTGAGTAAAGCTCTGATACCAATTCAAGGTTCGATAATATAAAACAATGTAATATAGAAATACTCTAGAAGGGGGGTTGAATAGAGTATGCCCGTTTTTCGCAGAAAGTCTCAAGACTTTTGGAGCTTGTACCAAACCCTTTGAGATTAAACCTGAATCGCAAAGTTAGATAATCGAACCAAATGCGGAAATAAGGTAAAGCAATAAGTAAAGGACACGAGTAATTGTTTACGAGGTTCAGCACGAACTTGGCCTACGTCCCCGCCTAGGGTTCTTCCACAACCCTAGGATTCAAAAGGCTTTATTGATTCGCTTAACTTAGGATCCTAATAGCTCACCGAGAAACCTCTCTCCTATACAATTGCAATCTAGTCAACTCACGTTCCCTTGGAGTCCTAGACCAATCTAGAAGAGCCTCACCTCTCTCAGTTATCTAGTACAATCCTTTTACTCTCACAAATCAATAGCCTAGTGCAACTTCCCGAGTTACAAACTCTCGAGTAACACTATAAATGAATATATCCTATAAGCTCACAGTGACTCTCAAAGGCTTTGAAATAAACAACAAACTCTTGAGCGCTTAGGAGAGAGATACTTGGAAGACAGATCTTGCTTGAATGAATGAAAGCTCGTGTAGCACTTGTGTATCCTGTCTTCATCTTTCTTCTCTATTTATTGAGATAAATCGGCACCGAGAATCTTCTCCAACGGCTATTCCTGATCATGGATATCTTCAAGATCTTCTAAACTTGGAAACAAATGAAGCCATAATCTTTCCGATTTGAACCTTCTCAGCACTTGTCGTAAGGAAGGAAATAATTCAAAAAACTTCCTGAAAGATTAGTCAAGCATATATATATAATATAAAGGAAGTATATAATAAGATTAAATAATATTCGGACTTATAAAACAGGTTTTGGATTTCATCAACTGTTAATGTTCCAAGACCTTTGATACAAACATCCTGTCAAGGCCTTTGAAACATTTATTCCGATTTTCATCAAGGGAGGGAGTTATCAATAACAAGTCCACCCGTGCTGTCTATCTCGAGCATGAATTCTCAAGTTGCAAGCTGGCTTCTTTCCCGTCGATATCTGCCTACTGTCAGCACATCAAGACCTTGGCTGATCAGCTCGACGTCGTCGACTCCAAACCCAGCGCCACTCGTCTCGTCCTCCATGCACTCTCGGGCCTCCCTTCCGAATACAATGTTGTTTCTACTCATATACATCAGACGGAACCTCTCCCTACGTTCGAGAAGACCCGGTCTCAACTGATCCTGGAGGAGACTCGCCTTCAACGTCAGACAACCGACACCGCCAAAGACAAGACGGCGTTGGTCTCATCCAGTGACATCATCGAGCAGCTTGCCCTCCAGCCCGGCCACAGCAACGACCAGCAGGGACCAAGAGGCGGCGGCCGCAGCAATGGCCGCAGCAGTGGGCGCCCGCAGCAGGGGTGGAGCGTGGGCTAAAAGTCCGTTAAGGCCCAATACCTTTGTAACCTATATATATGTTATATCAATGAATGGAAACCCTCAAGGAGGACATTACAATCAATCTCATGATCTAACAGAATTTACGGTCTCAGGTCAGACCGGAAATATAATGGTCCGGTCCACGGTTCATAAAAATTGAAATTTCAATTTTCGGTCTAAAATCGGGACTAGACGAAAATTCCGATCCAAGATCGGTTGGACCGGAATGTGTATATATATATATATATGTATATGTATATATACATATATACATATGCATATATATGTATATAGATCGGTGGTTCCCTTGTGCACACCTCTTAGGGTGTACTTTGTGCACAAATCTTGGCCTTTGATTGAAAGAAATGGAAGGTCAAGATTAAATGAGTGTTTCTTTTTTTTTTAATAGAAAAACTGGTGGGACCCACCTAAAATTTCTGACGCGCTTTTTTTTTCCAGATCTGATTTCGCTGTTTTGAAAAAGCTGCCCATTCCACCGAATAATGTTTCATAATCTACCGAATAATGTTATATTACATTTTTCCATCCATTTCAGATCAAATTTTACCAATTCAACTGAATAATTTGTCATATACTACCGAATAATGTTTAATTTTTTGTCAATCAATTTTAGTTTTGACTCCGAGTTAATTTGTATGCATTCAATTTTGAAAGATTATTCGGTAGAATAGTTATTTTTTTTGGAAAATAACACAACATTATTCAATAAAATGTATGAGTATTCGGTTGTATAGGAATGATTATTTGGTCGTATATGAGAGGTTTTATGCTATTTGTCAAACCGAAAACTCCATATACATGCGAATAATGATCCAAATTTCACCGAATAATTAACCACTCATTAACACTAACTACCAAAATTCGACATATTCATCTGAATAATTAACAATATTGAATCGAATGCATTCGAACCGACCACCGCTGCCACCCTCACCACCCACCTACCCAGCACAGCCTAGCCCCGCCACCCACCCCACCCCACAAACCGACCACCGCCGCCACCCTCCACCCTCACCACCCACCCACCCAGCACAGCCCAGCCCCGCCACCCACCCCACCCCACAAAAAAAAAAAAAAAAAAAAAAACAGAACAAGCAGATCAATGGAAACGGAGGCGGTTGAAGGAGGCCGGCCGACCACCCGCCATAGCCCGGAACCTCCCGGATCTGAGCGAGAGGGGAAGAGGAGGCCCGAATCTGAGCGATAGGGGATGAGTAGACCCTAGCGCCGTCCGGATCTGAGCGAGAGAGGAGGAGACGACCCTAGCGCCGCCCGGATCCGGTTGTTCTCGGCGCCGCCAGCACCGATTTGAGCGAGAGGGGTTGCGCAGCCTTCGCCTTCTTCCCCTAGAACCGATCTGAGCGCCCAATCCCGCACCTCGTCTCCTCCTTCCCCTAGCGCCGGCGGATCTAATTGAGAGGGGATGCAAAAGCGCCGCCAGGACCGATTTGAGCGAGAGGGGTTGCGCAGCCTTTGCCTCCTTCCCCTAGCACCGTCTCCGCCGGTGTCGAATCCACCGTGCTCGTCCTCGGTAATGATGGCGCTGAGGCCGTTGATTGCCCCATGGTCGTCTTCGTCAATTCGCGCAGAGGTGGCCGCCACGGGCCCGAGCTCAAGGAACGCCTCCAGCAGTTAATGGGCGATGAACAAGTTCTCTCTCTTACCCGTGTTTGAATTGTTGAATGTTTTCGGTTTGATGGCGCAAATCAAAGTGGTCGGATGAAGAGGAAGATGGTGATGGAGGTAGGGTTTTAATTCTCCCAGCCCATGCGCTTCACTCTTTATTAATGCGTTTGAAGATTGTGTTTTAAATTTTATTTTTTTTAACATCTGTTAGTAACCGTAACACGTGGCTCGTTTTAAGCCCTCCTTTGAAATAAGATCAATGGCTCAAATATGTGCACAAAGTACACCCTAAGGGGTGTGCACAAGTTATCCATTCTCTATATACATATATATGTATACATATATACATATATATATATATATATATATATATATATACACACACACACGGACGTGTATAATGTTTTTTTTTAAATAAAGATAAAGTGACAATAAAAAGGAAGAATAACAAAAAATACTCAAAATCCATAGAAGATTTGCAAATATGACTTATTATTTACTTTATTGTAAAAATGCCTAATAAAATTACAAATATGCCCAAAAGGAAAAAATTATGTGAAATAAAAAAAAAACAAAAAAAAAATATTTTCCTATTTTGTAATAAAAACAAAAAGAAAAAAAACGAAAAAACAAAAAGAAGAGAAAAAAAGAAGTGAGCAATGCTTTTACTGTAAATGGAAGAAAAAAAGTGAAAAAAAAATTAGAAAAAAAAAATTAGAAAAAAAAATATCTTCTCCCCCATAACGACGAACACGAGCGAAGAGAAGAGCCTCCTCCGCGCACAAGCCACCATCGCCACACCTTCGCTCTCCGGCCACCGCCCGGCCTGCGCACCACCACCGGACGCCCCTCCTACCCAGATCCGATACTTTGTGCACCAAAAGGAACCCGCAACAGTACCCAACAATCTTCCTTCCTCCTCTTCACTACGCCTCCTCCACCCGCGGTTGCTCCCCGAATTCCTCTCTTCGGTCTCGCCATCAACTCTTCTCTCATCTGGCAACCGACCTCCTCTAAGCATCCTCAAGGACCTCAACTGCTCATCTCGACAGTATTCCGTCGTTCCGTTCGTGCTGCTCCTCTCACCCCAAATCACCAACCACCACCGTTCCGCCACCACCGTGGTCTCAACCATCAAAAACACCTCCCCAAATCATCAACCACCACCGCCGCCCCAAATCATCAACCATATGCTCCTCTCGACAATGTCGACCTCCTCTAGGTTTGTTACTTGATTCCTCCATTCTCTTGTGTTTATTATTACTACAGTGGGTAGTGCATCTCAGACTTAGGGTAGGAGTTGATTGTTGATGGGTTGTTAATTGCTTGCCTCTACTTTCAATTGCAATTGTTGATGTTTGAAATTCGAGAAACCCTAGGTTTGTTACTTGATTCCTCCATTCTCTTGTGTTTATTACTGCAGTGGCTAGTGCATCTCTTGTGTATAATTTTGCGATAAATTTAAAATTCTAAAGTTAAAGACGTTGTTCATAAGTTCTGGTGCTTGTAATTATATACTATATTTGATCTAAAATATTTGATTTTTTATTATTTCTTGTAATTTTTAATAAAATGTAATAATATATAAAATATCAAATTTTCAAATAATTTTTTGAAAATAATTTCACGCAATTAGTAATAAGCATAGAATTGTTTTAATATTTTAATATTTTTTAGAATTTTTATCTTCTTAAAAAAGTCCGTTGAAAAATAAAAAATCAAATACTATCGATCGGACGGAGTATTACACAATACAAATAAATATAAGATTTGATTTGAAAATGAAAGATCAAGTGATTGTAATTATAAAATGTAATAAATTGGAATCTCCATAACAAAATTAATCATATATAATTATAAATCAATCGAGTCAATCAGGTCACCGGGTCAAATGGGTCAATCAGGTCGAAACCCAGATTACCTAGAAAATTTTTGAGTTTTTCGGGTTCTGGTCGAAAAAAATTTCCAGGTTGAAATTCCCAGGTTTGGGTCGAAATTTTTTCGGGCGTTCGGGTTGGGTCGACCGGGTCGGGTTGTGTTTTGACAGGTCTATATACGATGGTCTGTCGAGGAGGAGTCTGGCCACGAGCAACTAGAGAAAGAGTTGGTCAACGAAGCATTGCAAGTCCACGCAATTTTGGTTGCCGAAGAAGACGAGAAAGAGATACTATCAAAGTGTTACTTTTGAGACGAAGAGAGTGACGAACACTTTGGGTTTAATATTTTGGATTTTGAACTTGTACTAGACTCGACTCGTATGATTGTGACATATCACTTCCTCCTCACTAAAGCAGAAAATAGCAGTTCTTACTTTGAGTTACTGAAATGATCGATGAATGGTGGTTTCTGATCACAGGAATTTGCAAATGCTAACAACTCTAACCTGATTGGAAAAAACAAGTACTATGACAAGGTATTCTTATCAACATGAAATGATTAAATAACAAATCTTGACAGGATACATAACAAAATGGAGCCATTTTAATCAAGCAAATGTCGTAGATGTGCAGTGCACCTAGAATCCTGGTCTTTTGTTCAGTTGAGACATCATTCACCATCGGTTTTGACACTTGACGGGAACACACCTACAACCTCACATAAAAATTCAAATACTGTGACAAGGTAATGACAAAACAAATCTTGACAGGATGCTACTAAAATACTAATAGATTTTTTTTATAAACATGTCAGGATACATAACAAAATGGAGCCAACTTCAATTAAGCAAATGGCATAGTCGTGCAGTACACCCGGAATCCTGGTCTTTTGTTTGGTTGGGACATTATTTACCACCAGTTTTGCAATAATCACCCGACAGGAAAACACCTACAACCCGATAGGAAAAAGAAAATACTTTGACAGGATATTTTTATCCACATGGCAAGATGAAAAAACAAATCTTGATAGGATGTTACTAAAATACTGATAGGAAATATTTTTAAACATTCCAGGATACATAAATCGTGAGTCGTGAAGGGCCTCCCACGAGTCGTGGAACTTCTCATCATGCCACAAAACAGTCAGAATAGACCTTCACGACTTGGGAAAGGTCTCCCACGAATCGTAGGATTTCTCAACAGCTCACAAAACAGCCAGAACAACTTTTCACGACTCGTGAAGGTCTCCCCCGAGTCGTGGAACGTCACCTGAGTTCCATAAAGTGATTTACTTGATATGCTTGCCCCATGAACCGTCTCTTCTGCTTATCTGTCCATCCACGTCTATGAATCATGGTCTTTTTTTCGGTCGGGATATCATTCACCTGTTTTTTTTTGCACTTGACATGATCACACCTATAACGTGACGGGAAAAATAATTTACTTCGACAGGGTATTCTTATCAACATGACAGGATGACAAAATAATTGTTTACATGATGGTACTTACATGTTGACAGGATATTTGTTAGACATGTCAAAATACATACCAACACGTTTTCGCAACCCTATTTTTGCCAATTTCTCAAAATCTGTTTTTTTTTTCCGAATTTTTTTTTTCCATTTTCCATAATTCTATTTTTTTAGATTTCAAAATCATATTTTTTGCATTTTCCAAAAATATATGTTTTTTTAATATCCGAAAATCATATTTCTTAAATTTTAATTTCAGAAAAATACTAATTATATATATTTATTTTAATTTAAAAAATGCTTAAACACACAATACTTTTATTGCAAATATGCCCAATTAGGCATCTAAGCAATTTGAGAGAAATTGGGGTATTTTTGTAACCCTTTTTTTTTGGGTAGGGTATTTTAACAAATTCGCCAAATAAAAACATTATAAATTATTATTTTATTCATGTATTAGTAAGAATAATTTAATTAAGTCTATTTTCACATTTAGTAAATTGTCGTCCTGACTCGTTCCACGACCCAAGGTTTCCGACATTCTGGACCAGACCATTATATTTTCAGTCTGACCCAAGATTGTAAATTCCAATCCGATCCCGGTCCCGGTCCAATTGCATAGGTATAATTATGTAAAAAAAAAAAGATTTTTGCAACTTTAGAATGAGTAGGGCTTTATAAACTTTAGAAGAACGCGCTTCACGCGCCCCTTAAACCTCCCTAATTTCGCCTCTCTATATCCACCTTCTTCAAACCCAAATTTGCCAAAACCTTCTCTCAAATCCTCCTCTGAGAGCCTTTTCCGACGATTTTCTGGCTTCTCGTCGCCGATTTCGTCCTCATACTACCTATTCGGCAGGTGGTAGCTCCATTGCCTGGGCGATGGTCTCAATTACGAAACAAAACCCTATCTTTCTTGTTTCTGTTCCGTTCGGTACTCTATCGTTTAGTCCCAAAATCCTAAATTTTCCTAGGAAAAGAGTTCGGTTGAAGGTGTCTCGTTGGGTGATGGAGGACCATCCCAAGAACCACCCGATGCAGCTCATTTCGGAGATGGAGATGGACCTATCACAAGATCACGAGCTAAGAAGATAAGAGAGGAACTTAACGCTTTCATCATCCACCATATGAAGTTGGTGCTACCAAAGGAGCCCGAGGATGACATCATCACATTGCTTGAAACCGCACCATTCTCGGGTTCGACTAAGAGTGATTCAGCCACCACCCATACTTAGCCTTTCATTTGCTTGCTTGTTTTGGACTTAGAGCTTTGGGCTTTTGTTTGGGTTTAGTTGGACTTGTTGAGACCTTGTGTTTTTGGGCTTTTGCTTTTGGGCTGATTTTCTCTCCTATTTAAGGCTTGTAAACTCTCATTTGAAGACACTTTGAATCTTGTTAATGAAAACCTAGTTGGTTTCACTCTCCAAAGGTGAGAGCTTCATGCCTTGTGTGCATGTGTGTTGTATTCAGTTCGGTTGTTCTTGGTTTTGTCAATTTCCCGAAGATTGGTGATTCCGAGATGAGCACGAACCTTCTCTTTGTGCTTCCATGGCCAGACATGGTTGTGTAAGGTTGTATAGGGTTGGTTTTGGTGTCATTCAAGTTGGTTCTTAGTGCATTGTCCCAATGGGTCTTCTTGTTGTTCATCAAGGTTGATTCCTCCTATCTTTCCCTTTCATTTCCCTTTGTTTTATTCTGTTTTTCCTTTTCATTTGGTCAAGCCTTGCTCCCAAGGTTTAATCCCCCTTTGCTGCGTTTTTCTTGTCTGACTTGTGCCATTTCTTTGTGTTCTTGTGAGTCCGAGTCCACAACGTCAAGAAGGTCGGGAAAACAGCGGCTAACCCCGCATCAAATTGGTATCAGAGCATAGGTTCACTTGGCGTTGTTTGAAACAAGAACGATCAAACCAAGAATCACTTTCTCTTGGTAAGTTTTACAAGAAATTCCTTGTTCAATGTCTTGATCTTATTCTATTGTGTTGATTTTGTGGTATTAGCGCTTGTGCATGCAATTTTTCATTTTCGGCCACCCTACCACCACCACAGCCCCACCGGTGCACCACCACAACCCCCATCTCAGCCCCCATCTCAGCCCCAGCTGTTCATTTGTGTTTCCTCAAGAAGCTTGTCCTTGGAACTTCCACAAAAGATTAAAAAAAAAAATCAGATATTGTGTTCCCCAAAAAGTTGTCCATACTTTATTGTTTCTCCAAAAAGTTATCTCTTGTGTGCTTTTCCAAGAAGCATTGACATTTGGTTATCTTTTCAGATTTTATTAGTTACCTTTTCATATTTGCGGAGAGAGAGTGTTAAAACCGAAATTTAAAAAAAAAATCAAATTCGGTTTTTCTGAAAAAAAAAAAGAAAAAAAAGAAAAAAGAGTGACATCTTATCGCATCTTATGCATGTGTGTTGAAGTGTTTTAGTAGATATTCATACTATAACATTTGCACTTCATCTTAGTGTTGCTTGGAAAAACAAAGCAAAGCTTATTTGGCTTGTTGTGCTTACTTGTTGAAATCAAGCCTTGTTTGCATTGTGTTAGCTTTCTTATTGTGTTGGAAACCTATTCATTGAACACATTGCATCAACCCTTTGCAGCCACTACCTACTGATTTTGAGCCTAAATTGCACACTCCTTGCATATTTGAGCGCCATTGCACGATATTGATACATGAGAATAAGATAAGGGGTTGAACCTTGTAAAACTTGGTAAAACACTTATTCTTAGTAAAAAAAAAAGTTCATTGTATCGATCGTTCATAATTGTTTCGGGTGTTTGTTTAGCCATAATTCAATTCATTAAGTCTCTAGCCGCACCTAAAATCTGCGTGTTTGATATTAAGATCAGCCCTTGTTGTCGTTGTGCTCTTTAAAGTTTGCTAATCTTGTGGTTGATTATTGACTCTAGCAAGGCAAATTTGAAGCTAGGTTGCAACATTCGAAGAGGAGTGAAACACTTGTGAGGCTGATTTTTGCTTTCACTAACTTAACAAGTTTGTTAGTGTATTTGAGAATGTCTAACGCAGATCCTCCACCTTCGGACCATTCTAATGGAAGCGGGTCCGAGCCAATATCCCCGGATTTGTTCAACATGCTTAAAACCATGGCGGACAACATTGGCCAGCTCACGGCTCGAATGGTGGCTTTGGAGACTCGTACACCACCCCAACATGTGCCAAACGAGCCCCACCAAGAGCGGGAGCAACCCTTCACCACCCCGCCAATTGGCCCTCAACAAGGCCCGGTTCCCCCACCAGAAGGTAGACGTTTTGGTCCTAACAATGATCCTCCTTTACATGATTATCGCAGGCCTCCAAGAAGGCAATATGGCTACTTTGAAGAGCAAGAGGAGGATTGGGAACCACCCCGAGGCCCCGGATACCAACAACGGAGAGCTCGTGAACAAGAGCAAGATGAAATAGGCAAAATAAAGGTCAAAATTCCAGCTTTTGAAGGGAAGTGTGATGCCGACCTTTATTTGGATTGGGAGACAAAAATTGAGCAAATTTGGAGCTGCCATAATTTCCCGGAAGAGAAAAAGGTACAACTCGCAGCCCTTGAATTTACCGGTTATGCACTAATTTGGTGGGATACTCTTGTGAAAGAAAGGAGGCGAGTTCTAGATCCAGCCGTGGTCACTTGGGACCAAATGAAGGCCTTGATGAGGTCTCGATTCATTCCTCAACACCACACCCGGGAGCTAAGACAAAGGTTGGAAAATTTGAGGCAAGGCTCCATGAGTGCGGAGGAAACATACAATGCCATGCAAGTGGCAATGGTAAGAGCCAATGTGGTTGAGGACGATGAAGCCACAACGGTGAGGTACCTAAGAGTTCTCAACCCTTCCCTAGCTAACGAAGTAGATTGCTATCCTTATGAGTCAATGACAGATTTGCTACACCTAACAATCAAAGTGGAAAGAAAGCTCAAAGTTAGGAATCAAGGAGGAAGGACCTCGAATGGCTACCCTACTACCTCATGGAAGGCACCAACTCAAAGCCGAGGATACCAGCCCTATGGGAGGGAAGCGGTGCAAGGAAAAGAAAAGGGAGCCAACTTCAATCATCAAGGAGAGCAAGGTGGTCATCGCAAAGGCTACCTTACAAATGCACCTTCATCATCATTTCGGCCATCTAATGGGGTTTCTGCAGCCCCACAAGGGAGTAACTCTAACCCCTCTTCTAGAACTAGAGATATTGTGTGCTTTAAGTGTCAAGGAAGAGGTCATATGATGAAAGATTGTCCTAACAAGAAAACTCTCATGATTAATCATTTAGGGCAATATGAATCTGAATCTGATTGTGATGATAATGTTGTGTGTGATGATGATGTGAATTTGCATGCTTGTGATGATAATAATGATGATGGGATTGAGTTTGAACATGATGAATCTTTGATTGTTAGAAGAGCTTTACATGCTATGCCTTCTTGTGATGATAACCAAAGAGAAAACTTGTTTCATACTCGTTGTCTCGTTAAGAAAAAGGTGTGCAACATGATAATAGATGGAGGAAGTTGTTGTAATCTTGCTAGCATTGAAATGGTTCAAAAATTACAACTTCCAACATTAAGTCACCCTAGACCCTACAAATTACATTGGATGAATGATTGTGGTGAATTGAAAGTGAACAAGCAAGTTAAGGTTGCCATAACACTAGGACATTATGAGGATAGTGTTTTATGTGATGTAGTGCCTATGCAAGCTTGTCATATTCTTTTGGGTCATCCATGGCAATATGATAGGAAGGTCATTTATGATGGTTTAACTAATCGTCATTCTTTTGTGTTTAAGGGGAAGAATGTTGTCCTCAAGCCCATGACCCCAACCCAAGTTGCCGATGAGTATGAGAAGAAACGGGGAAAGGGGGAGAAGAAAGGGCGGAAGGAAACCGAGTGTCCGCAGCCCAAGACCACACTGCACCCATCATCGCCTAGTGAGCCGAGCCAACCTAAGGGAGTGTGGGAGAATAAGGGAGTTCTTCTAGCCTATAAGCAAGACCTTAAGGAGTTCCTTGACCCCGAGACCACTCTTATATTGTTATGTAAGGAGCTTGCTTTGTTGAGTGATGATCTTAAGGCTACCCTACCTAAGAGGATTTTGGGGCTACTTAAGGAGTTTAAGGATGTGTTTCCCAATGAGATTCCAGCCGGTCTACCACCTATTAGAGGCATTGAGCACCAAATAGACCTTGTTCCGGGAGCCACCTTACCTAACCGCCCAGCCTATAGGATGAACCCTAAGGAAATCCAAGAGATCCAATCCCAAGTGCGAGAGTTGTTGGATAAGGGTTATGTGAGGGAGAGCCTTAGCCCATGTGTTGTTCCCGTACTTCTAGTGCCAAAGAAGGATGGTTCGTGGAGGATGTGTGTGGATTGTCGAGCCATCAACAACATCACGGTGAAGTACCGCCACCCAATACCCCATTTAGATGACATGTTAGACGAGTTACATGGAGCCACTACCTTTTCTAAGATTGATCTTAAGAGTGGATACCATCAAATTCGTATGAGGGAGGGGGATGAGTGGAAAACAGCCTTTAAGACCAAGTTTGGTCTTTATGAGTGGTTGGTTATGCCTTTTGGGCTTACCAACGCCCCTAGCACTTTCATGCGTCTTATGAATCATGTTCTTAGGCATTTCATAGGGAAATTTGTTGTGGTTTATTTTGATGATATACTTGTGTATAGTAGATCCCTAGAAGAGCATGAGTTACATTTACGAGAAGTGCTATCTACTCTTCGTCATGAGCACCTTTATGCTAATTTGGAGAAATGTGAACTTTGCACTAATTGTGTTACTTTTCTTGGTTTTGTGGTCAGCTCACATGGATTGAAGGTGGACGAGAGCAAGATCAAAGCGATCCAAGAATGGCCTACTCCTACATCAATTGGCCATGTTCGGAGCTTCCTTGGATTAGCTAGCTTCTATCGCCGGTTCGTGAGGGATTTCAGCACCATTGCAGCCCCTCTAACCGAGATCACCAAGAAGCATCACCCATTCACTTGGGAAAAGGCCCAAGAGAAGGTGTTCAACGCCTTAAAGGAGCATCTCACGCAGGCCCCGGTCTTAGCACTTCCGGATTTCAACCGGCCCTTTGAAGTGGAGTGTGATGCATCGGGCATAGGCATTGGTGGAGTTCTCATGCAAGAAGGTAAGCCCATTGCCTATTTTTCAGAAAAATTGAAAGGAGATTGTCTTAATTACTCTACTTATGATAAAGAGTTGTATGCATTATTTAGAGTTCTTAAGACATGGCAACATTATCTTTGGCCCAGGGAGTTTATTTTGCACACTGATCATGAGTCCTTAAAGCATTTTAAGAGCCAAGACAAGTTAGATAGGAGGCATGATCGTTGGATGGAGTTTATAGAAACATTCCCTTATGTCATTAAGTATAAGAAAGGAAAAGATAATGTTGTGGCAGATGCCCTTTCGAGGAGATACATGTTGTTGTCTACATTAGACTCAAGGATTTTAAGCTTTGCATATATTAAGGAGCTTTATGTAGATGACCCTGATTTTGGACAGATTTACAATCATTGTGTGGCTAAAAGATCCTTAGATAAGTACTACTTGTTTGATGGATTTCTTTTCAAGATTTATAAGGTTTGCATTCCCCGTTGTTCACTTAGGCTCTTGTTGGTTGAGGAAGCCCATAGAGGCGGATTGATGGGCCATTTTGGGAGGGATAAGACCTATCATATGCTACACACACATTTCTTTTGGCCTCGCATGCTTCGAGACGTAGAACATTTGGTTAAGAGATGTATTGATTGTTTGAAGGCTAAGTCTAGGTTACAACCCCACGGCTTGTATTGTCCATTACCCATTCCTGCAGCCCCTTGGGAGGACATATCGATAGACTTTATTGTTGGGTTACCTAGGACTAAGAAGGGGAGGGATTCGATCTTTGTGGTTGTTGATCGTTTCTCTAAGATGGCTCACTTTATCGCTTTCCATAAGACCGATGATGCCTCTAATGTAGCTAACCTTTTCTTTAGAGAGATTGTTAGACTTCATGGAGTACCTAAGACTATAGTGAGCGATCGGGATGTGAAATTTCTTAGCCACTTTTGGAGGACTCTTTGGGGTAAAATAGGGACGAAGTTGCTGTTTTCCACCTCTAGTCACCCACAAACCGATGGGCAAACGGAGGTAACCAATAGGACCCTTACTACCATCCTTAGGGCCATCATTAGGGACAATTTGAGGTTGTGGGAGGATGTTTTGCCTCATGTGGAGTTTGCTTATAACCGGACTGTGCATTCATCGACTAAGCTTACACCATTTGAGTGTGTTTATGGTACTAACCCACTAACCCCTTTAGATCTTACCCCATGTCCCATGAGGGAGAAAGAAGACTTTGATGCAGGAAAACAGGTGGAATTCATTCGGGAACTTCATGAGCGTACTCGTGTCCGGCTAGTTCAAACGGCCGAAGAGAATGCCAAACGAGCCAACAAGGGGCGTCGCAAGATGATTTTCCAGCCCGACGATCTAGTTTGGGTGCATTTGCAAAAGGAGCGATTTCTAAAAAAGCGCAAGTCTAAGCTCGCTCCTCGAGAAGATGGTCCATTCAAGGTATTGCAACGATTCGAGGATAATGCTTACAAGATTGACCTACCGGGTGACTATGGAGTTAGTGCAACATTCAATGTCGTCGATCTCACCCCCTACCTAGATGAGGATGAAGACATGGATTTGAGGTCGAATCCTTTCCAAGAAGGGGAGAATGATGGAGGACCATCCCAAGAACCACCCGATGCAGCTCATTTCGGAGATGGAGATGGACCTATCACAAGATCACGAGCTAAGAAGATAAGAGAGGAACTTAACGCTTTCATCATCCACCATATGAAGTTGGTGCTACCAAAGGAGCCCGAGGATGACATCATCACATTGCTTGAAACCGCACCATTCTCGGGTTCGACTAAGAGTGATTCAGCCACCACCCATACTTAGCCTTTCATTTGCTTGCTTGTTTTGGACTTAGAGCTTTGGGCTTTTGTTTGGGTTTAGTTGGACTTGTTGAGACCTTGTGTTTTTGGGCCTTTGCTTTTGGGCTGATTTTCTCTCCTATTTAAGGCTTGTAAACTCTCATTTGAAGACACTTTGAATCTTGTTAATGAAAACCTAGTTAGTTTCACTCTCCAAAGGTGAGAGCTTCATGCCTTGTGTGCATGTGTGTTGTATTCAGTTCAGTTGTTCTTGGTTTTGTCAATTTCCCGAAGATTGGTGATTCCGAGATGAGCACGAACCTCCTCCTTGTGCTTCCATGGCCAGACATGGTTGTGTAAGGTTGTATAGGGTTGGTTTTGGTGTCATTCAAGTTGGTTCTTGGTGCATTGTCCCAATGGGTCTTCTTGTTGTTCATCAAGGTTGATTCCTCCTATCTTTCCCTTTCATTTCCCTTTGTTTTATTCTGTTTTTCCTTTTCATTTGGTCAAGCCTTGCTCCCAAGGTTTAATCCCCCTTTGCTGCGTTTTTCTTGTCTCACGTGTGCCATTTCTTTGTGTTCTTGTGAGTCCGAGTCCACAACGTCAAGAAGGTCGGGAAAACAGCGGCTAACCCCGCATCATTGGGGGATGTGGCCGTTCGGCCCTCCGATAGGAGCTGTGGCGCTTGTGTTGGCGCGGGGCAAGTCCAGCGGAAAGAAAATAAAAAATTGGGGGCTGGAGGCTCTTTTCCGGTGCCGTCGGGGGCAGCTCAAGTGTTCCTGGAGGAAGTTGGCTTGGCGAGGCAGGGTTGGTCAGGTTGACAGTGCTTGGTGGCAGTGTTTGTGGAAAGTTTCAACACAATCCCCCGGGTGCATCTCGCCTCTTGCTGTCGGCGGTGGTTCCTCTTCTCCCTGTGGTGCAAGGGCGACCTCTTCGTTGCTGCTCAGATTTCTGTACATCCTCCCAGTGAGTTTCTTTAATTGCCCTAGAAATATTAAGAAATCCCCTGTCCTAATTTTTGATATAACTTACCTGGTGTATCTAGCACAAACTCTCACCAATTTTTGGTGTTTGGAAAAAACGATGTTAGAGGTGATTGCCTCTTCATCCCCTACCCCCCGATTTTCAGGCCTTAAACAAACTATGGATCTCGGGGCTATGATTGCTCCTATCTTTAGTTTCGATGAAGAAGTGGTTTCCATGAATATCATTTCTGAAATTTCGAGCACTGCTTCTGCAGTGGCTATTAGTGTAACACTGGCTTCTTCCATGTTGCTAGAAGGATGTCATACCTGTTCGATTTCAAGCTTTGGTTACTTGGCTGAGTTGGACTGTGTTGCAGTGAAATTTATAAATGTCTTTGAGCTTGGTAACAATTTTTGGATGTTTTTAGCCTTTCATGCTGAAATGGTTACTAATTGTAAGTCTGTCTTATCCTTGCTTCCTGGTGTTAGTGTTGGCAGGGTTTTGGCATTCCAGGATGTTAAAATCAAAACTCTTTCGAAAATTAATGGCATGTTTTGTAGAAAAAGGTTTGAGAACCTATCTTTCTGTCTTTCTCAAAACAAATTCGTTAAGGATATTAATTTTCTTTCGAATTCATCAAAAACAGTGACTTCTAGTCACAACCAAATCCTTTCAAAGGGCCCAAAAAATGGAGTCAGGCAAATAACCAGTGTCTCTCACTGGTGCTTTGTTTGCTTGCCTTTGTGTAACAACATACTCACACATGGCTTTTGTGGGTATGTGCTTTATTATCTTGATTTCACCTTTGTTCTAGTTAACTTATTATCGAGTTCAGCACAAAATCTCATCACTCACGAAAATCTGGTGTTAGAGGTGATTGTCTCTTCACCCCCTACCCCCCGAAAGGGCCTCGAACATACTTTTGTCAATCTTACCTTGTTTAGATTTCAGCTTGTATGCTACTGTCATTCCGATATGGTTGTATCGGTGCTAAGAACTCTATCTCATCCTATTTATTATCAACAATGTCTATATGGCCTGCATCATAAGCTCCCGCCCACGGTCTCTGCATCTTGTTGATTTAGTTTTTGGCATGGGTTGGTTTTGCTAAATGTAATTAAGTTTTCACAAAACATTGGCTCATCAAATTGGGTTGTAGTCTTCTGGGTTAAGTTTTGCCCCATTAGCCATGATTGGCTTGGATTTGCTGATAAGAATACTACTTTACACCTAATTCTTTTCAAAATAGTTTTGCTATTGATAAATTATATTTGGCTTGCTAGAAGAAGGACCATCGATAGGGAGAAACGCTTAGCTCTAGCTCTACTAGGTAGAGTTCAGGAAGACATCGCTGCGCAGAATCTTATTTCCCTTTTGGCTACTTTCTTTGGTGATGCCATCTTTGGTGTGGCTAAAGAAATCAGAAAGAAAATCGGGTATGTGTGGAAGAAATTAATTTTAATGGATGATCTTGAATGTAAGCTCTTGCAGCTCGTCACAAATAAAAGATGGTTTGCATACTTGGCTACGTCTAACCCGATTCAGTTCGTGTATGTTTCGGTTGATGTACCACCTATCTCCTCACTTTATTCTGCAGGCTTGTATACACTTTCTTACAGAAGAAATCTCCTTACGGACATCTATCATAGATTTGGCTTTTACACTATAAAATGCAAATATAACCACCTTGTTTACAAAATTATCACCTTGTTTACGAAATCAATTGTTCAAATCCCTACAAAGGATTATAAAAGCCAACTGGGTATAAACTTTCTCATTTTGTTTGGAGCTTTAAATCCGTCTATAGTTAAAGATTTTTTTAATCATATGTTTCATTGTGGCACCATGGCTCCGATTAACCATACTCTGTTGTCGGGTATCATGCCCCCGCACAAATATTATCTCCAAATCAGTTTTTCACTACACTCTCTTGGTGTGAGGTCCCTTAAACCTTGGCCTCACACCCCTGACAGTTATATATGAAAATCACTTACTGGAACTGCAGAGGTATTAAGAAAACAACTTTTTTGGACGGAAATTGATAGCAAGTACAAAAACGAACATATTCAAATAATGGCATTAGCGGAAACTAAATCTGAAACCATCCCTGGAGACAAAATTTGGAAAACGGCTGGTTTTGACGAGGCTATTTGGTCACCTGCTTCCGGTCGTTCGGGTGGTCTCGGTATCCTTTGGAAGTCCTTCCAACTAACAAATGAAATCATTACAGTAGAAATTCAACTACCCCGAATTATAAGGCTTAGATACGAGAATATTAATGATAGATTCATGACTCTACTATTGTTTGTATACGCGCCGCCGGGCCCTCAAGAGAAGGACTCGTTTTGGGAAACCTTAACATCCATCGTGAGGGATTCATCCATTCCTTGCATTGTTCTGGGTGACTTGAATGAAATTCTATGTAGTGAAGACAAGTTGGGTGGTGCTAACCTTCGTTCCGCTCACTTCACTAGACTCCTACAATTTAAAAATGACTGCGCTCTGCTAGATTTACCTACTTTCGGGAACCCATTCACTTGGAGAAAGAACCCAGATGATGAAAACACCATTCGCGAAAAACTTGACCGTGTGCTTGTTCATCACCAGATCATTCAGAAATTCCCCGACCTAATCACTCATAACAGAGCCTTCTCATCATCTGACCACTGCCCCATTTCAATATCTCTTGAGTGTGGCTCGGTTTTCAAAGCGCCTCCGTTCAAGTTTGAGAATGTTTGCCTTCAGCGGAAGGATTTCAGAAACATAGTTAAACAATCTTGGCGAGCAAATTGCCTGGGCTCTACTATGTATCAACTGATGTTCAAACATAGAATTCTAAAGAAAAAAACTAAGGAATGGAATAAACGAACCTTCGGAAATATTTTCCGCCAATTAAATGAGGTGAAAACTGAACTTCTCAAGATTCAAGCCTCGGTTTCGGGAGCTAACAACAGGCTAACTGACAATAGAGAAAAACTTCTCATTACAAAAAAGGAAAAACTACTTCTTTACCAAAAAACTTTTTGGAACCAAAGAGCCAAGACAAAGCATCTTAAACTCTCTGATTCGAACACTACTTATTTTCATCGGGTTGCTTCGGGTTGGAGACATAGGAAACAAATCCGCAATATAACTTCTGCTGAAGGAACCTTGATAATAGGAGAAGAAAATATTAGAAATGAAATTAAGAGTGATTTTGAAAAAAGATTCAAAAAGGAGCCGATTGATGATAGACTCCTACAAGAAATGTTAAATCTAATCCATCCTTCAATTACCCCTGAAGAAAATAATTACCTTATTCTACACCCATCTAATAATGAAATTAAGGCAGTTGTTTTCAGCCTTGGCAACAACAAATCACCAGGCCCAGATGGCTTTACAGCCGAATTCTATAAGAAATACTGGGACATTGTTGGCTTATCTATCATTAGAGCTGTAAAAAGTTTTTTCCACTCTGGGAAAATTCTCAAACAAATAAACCATACATTCATATCACTACTGCCAAAGAGGGATAACCCTACCAATACCAGTCACTACCGCCCAATCAGTTTATGTTCAATTTTATACAAAATCATTTCAAAAATTTTGACAGAAAGAATCAAAACAATTATTGGTAAACTAATTCACCCACTACAAGGTGCCTTTGTGTCGGACAGGGCCATCCAAGACAATGTCCTAATAGCACACGAAATCTTCCACTCCTTCAGATCGCGCAAGGGTCGGGAGGGATGGTTGGCAATAAAACTTGACATGGAGAAAGCGTACGATAGAGTTGATTGGAACTTCATAAGAAAGGTTTTAGAAAATTTTGGGTTCCACCCTACTTTCATTATGTGGATTATGGAATGCGTAACGACTGTGTCTTTCTCTGTACTAGTCAACAGCGGTCCTACTAGTTGAGCTAGCCTATGGTATGGGAGAGAAAGAATATTTTTTGACCAGTCACCCGAGGGAGGAAGCTTACCTGGTGGGATTCGACCCTAGATCCGAGATCAGATTGAATCTACGGGATTGGCTATGATAGGTGGAAAAGAGAGACCTAAGTCAACGAGCTACATTCCTGTTTTGACCTTAGCCGAGAATCTACCCTTATGGGGTGTGTAGCGTTTTAAGCCATCTTGTTGTTAAGGGATGGCAGTCTCCTCTTGATCTTGTGCTTTCCTCTGATGACAGCCAGTCGTTTTATTACCAAAAAAGAAATATAGTATATGCACGGTACACTAGTGATAGAGCAATAAAGGAGCTCGCGAACTCTGATATGTTCTTCCCCTCTCGTGGTCTGCGTCAAGGGGATCCCCTATCTCCTTTCTTGTTTATCTTAGGGGCAGAAATTTTAGCTCGAAAACTCTCAGCCGAAACAAATGTGGAAAACAGTCCAATTGGATTTTCATTCGGTAGGAGTGGACCTACGGTCCCCTTCCTATCTTTTGTCGACGACATTATTATTTTTACAAGAGGCAGTGTTGCCGCGGGACAGAAAGTTAGGGATATAATTGATTCATACTGTAAAGTTTCTGGACAAAAAGTCAATTATCATAAATCTAGCTTCCAAGCCACAAAAGGCATTTCGAACTCTAGGATCTCAGAACTTAGCAGTTACTTAAGTATTACACATGAAAACTCATTAGAAAAATACCTTGGATGTCCGATTATTAACGGCAGAGTAAACAAACACACTTTTGAAGACATCATATGTAAATCTAAAGAGCAACTAAGTAAATGACGAGCTAATGCTCTATCACAACAGGGACGTGCAATCCTCATTAATACAAACTTATCGGCCAAACTGTTGTTTACAATGCAGAACTTTTTGTTACCCTCATCAATACATAAAGAGCTTGACCATATTAACAGAATGTTCTTTTGGAATAAAGATCTACAACATCGCCCGCTTGTCAGCTGGGATAAGATTTGCAGACCGGAAAAATATGGGGGAATTGGGCTTAGGAAATCGAAAGAGATGAATGAAGCCCTTCAAATGAAACTACTTTGGAAAATATTGGCTGAACCAGAAAACGTCTGGGTGTCTCTCATTAAACACAAGTATCTTCGTTCAGCTAACATCCTTGAATACGTGAAAAGTGGAGATTCTTCATGGCAATGGGCCAAACTGACAACTCTTATAGATAAATTTAAGACTGGCCTTATTTGGTCAGTAGGAAATGGTTCATCTATCAAATTCTGGACGGATAATTGGATTACAACAAGCTCTCTGCTATCTAGGGATGATTGCCCCCAAATTAACAACATAGAAGAAACTGTCAGTGACTATATTTTAGGCGGTAGATGGTGGACGGAAAAACTTAGCAATACATTACCAAATGACGTAGTCAAAGAAATCCTGGACATTCCACTTCCCGTTTCCCCCTTTGAGGATCGCTTATACTGGTGGCCTGATAGGGCTGGTTGGTTCACCACGTCCAGTGCATATAAGTTAATCACAACTCAATCCTCATTGAGCATTGACAATAACGCATGGATATGGAATTTGGATATTCCGCCTAAGATCATAAATTTTCTATGGAAAGTTTGTCAAAATGGCCTCCCTACTGCCTCTAGGTTGGCTCAACGTGGGACTTCTATACCTTCCACCTGTCAACTGTGCAACTGTGCAGTTGAAGATGATGTTCACTTCTTACTAGAATGCCCATATGTGCGCCCTCTCTTTCGCTTACCTACACACGTAAACTCAACTATATCCAGTATGATAAATCATTCACGGGAGATAAAACCTATCTTTTCATTCATCGGAAACAAGCTTACATCCGTTGCCAAGGTGGAGCTTGCCTTTTCTTAGTGGACGGCTTGGTACATTCGAAACCAATTTGTTTTTAGACAGATCCCCATACCTCATAGAGAAAGTTCATTACGTATCATTAAAACCCATAAGGAAAATTGGAGTAAAACAGCTCACTTTGAGTATAGCTTGGATGAGGATTTCCCCTTACGCAGACGAATCTCCAAGCATCCAAGGACGAAAAGAAAGCATGATAACATTACTTGGCGAAAACCCCCCAAGGGAACTTTCAAATTAAATTTTGATGGCTCCACAATTTCAAACAATGATAGCTCGGCTGGAGCCGTAATCCGGGACTGGGAAGGACATCCGATACACATCTGTTATAAAAATCTTGGCAAACAAAGTCCTTTGAAAGCGGAAGCGCTTGCTCTTAAACTGGGAATCCAACAACTCCGTATCAATAAACTCCACATTGAAGGTAACTCCATGATAATCATAAACCACCTAAATAAAACATCTACATGTCCTTGGGAAATCGAACTGATTTTATCAGATGTTAAATTTCTACTATCGACTTTGGAAGAAGTTTTCTTCTTTCATGTTCCCCGATTAGGCAATAGAGTGGCTGATAAGGTTGTACATCTTTGCCACTCTGTCTGGGGTGTCGATATTAACAACAATTCTGGTCTTCTAGACCTCATCCGTAAGGATGTCATCGGGTAGAGCTCGCTCGCCCGAATTTTTTCCTAATCAAAATATATATATATATATAGAGGATGGTTATGGTGAAAACACCTCTTAGGATGTAATTTGTGAACGAATCTGATCCACTGGATTTGAAAAAATGAAAGGTCTAGATTAATAATGCTTTAAATTGTTTAAAACAAAAAAAAATAGTGGGCCTCACCTATTTTAACCCCACGCGCAAACCCCCATATTTAGATGGAAAGTGAAACATTCCCCCTCCCCTTCAAAGTTCAAACGGTATCTGATTTGAATTTTTTACTGCGTTTTTTTTTTTTTTTGTTTTTGTTTATTTTTAGCTTTTTGTTTTTTTTAATATCTTTTATGAATAAATAATAGGAGGAATTATTCATCGATATATGATGAATTATGCAAATATGCATCGAATGATGAGAAATTATTCATAGAAATGAACAAAATTTTGAATAACAATATTCGTATTTATGATTGGGTAATGTAAGATTAAATAGGAGCTCATTAGTTATTCACCCTAATTCTACAATTATTCATCGATTGATGAAGAATTATTCATAGAATTTAACAAAATTTTGAGTAACAATATTTGGATTTCTGGTTGAGTAATGTGCGATTTAATGGGAAAACATAAGTACGTTATTCATCCAAATTATGCAATTATTAATCGATTGGTGAGGAATTATTCGTAGAAATGGACGAAATTTTGAGTAACAATATTCGTATTTATGGTTGAGTAATGTGCGATTAAATGAAAACTTATACGTTATTCATTCAAATTCTGTAATTATTCATCAATTGATGAGAAATTATTCGTAGAAATTAGTGAAATTGTGAGTAACGAAATTTTCCTTAATGCATCCAAAAAATTTTAATTTCAAAAAATTGTTTAATAAAAGTTTTTTCGTATGTATGAATGCTTTTATTTGTGTATTAATATTATTCGGGAGTCATAACAATATTATTCGTATTTATCAAAATGTTTCGATGTAGTAAAAATAACATTATAAATTAATATCCTAAATAAATAAAAATCGCATTATTCGACTACGCTAACTAAATTGTTCGTAGGTACCCAGATGCACTCCTAGTGGGATCGTGGGAAACTCTTTCGATTTTTCAAAGCAACCAAATATTTGCATGATTTTAGGATCCCACCAAAAAAAACTGCCAAAAATTTCTGTTTTTAAAGAAGATTAAAAAAGTACCTGAAGATGGTAACACACGCACGTTAAATTAGCGTGAGTTTCATGTTACGTGGGCCCTTTTTTTTTTTAATTTAAAAACAAAAAATTCCATTTAATCTCAACCATCCATTCTAACATTTGAAGGGTTTAGATTTGTTCACAAATTGTATTATAAGGAGTGTTTACAAAGGATCCTTCCTATATATATATATATAGGGTGGTTACGGTGTAAACACCCCTTAGGGTGAAATTTGTAAACACATCTAAGCCTTTCATTTGAGAGAAACCAATGGATGAGATTAATCCGATTTTTTAATTAAAAAAAATTAAAACTCATCCAACTTGCCCTAAATTGGCGCGTGTAGCCCAAAAATAATCCCAAAATTAAGAGAAAAAAGATGGAAAGAAAGATCGATGCCGCGATTCCAGATTTCCAGGTGATCCAACTTCCAAATACCTTCTACATGTACGAAACTGTTTCTTCTTCTTCTTCTTCTTCTTTTTTTGGTTTTTTTAGTACGTATTTGTTATTTACCAATTATATTGTGTTAAAATTATATTATTCGGTTCAATTAGAAAGATTATTCGGTTAAATGTGATATATTATTCGTTTAAGTTTGAGAGATTATTCGGTTAAATTATAAATATTATTCACATGTAAGATGATGATTGTACTAGTAATATTATTCGGATAAAATTATATTATTTAGTTAAATTAGATGATTAGTCGGTTAAATGTGATATATTATCCGATTAATTTTAAAAGATTATTTGGTTAAATTATAAATATTATTTGTATGTAAGATCACGATTGTACTAGTAATATTATTCAGTTCAAATTATTCATTAGTGTAGATATTATTCGTACGTATTGAACAGAGTATTCATATGTAGATATTATTCGTAAGTATTGTAGATATTATTTATAAGTATTCTAGATATTATTCGTATGTATTGAATAGATTATATACTGAACATAAATATTATTCGCAAGTATTGTAAATATTATTCGTAGCAATATGGGTCATTATTCGTATATATATAAACAATTATTTATTTAATTAAATTATGCTCGATATAAGAGATTATTCGTATGTATACAAGTGATTATTCATATATATAAATATATATATAAGTAAATTTGTTTACTTAAATTGTGTTGGATATAAAAGATTATTCATATGTATATGACCAATTATTCGTTAGAAAAACGGAATTATTCGTCGGTATAGAAGAAATTGTTCGTAGATATGTGTGAAATTATTATTCAATATATGACGAATCCTTCATATAAATAACTACAACTAAAATCCTAAATTATTCGTCGATAGATGACGAACTATTCATATAAATATTGGGACTCTTCATCGATATACTAAAAACAGTATTAAAAACAAGTATAAAAACTTAACGGTATAAACAATATTAAAAAAAAAAGTATACAAAAATATTTAAAAAAACAGTATATTTATTGAAATTGTGATGTTATTGAATATTGGAATTGTTCATCAAGTACATATAACCAAGTACAAAACAGTATATAAAAAATACAGTAAGAATAATAGTAATTGGTGGGGTACATCTCTCACAATTGTGAATTATGAGAGATTAAAAAAAGTAATTTGATTGAATAATAGTAATTTGATTTGCCTGATTAAAAAAAACTGCTTCGGATTTTTATCTGTACTACACGCGCACTAATGCAATACGAGATGAGATTAGGTGGTTTTTTTTTGTGGGTCCCACAATTTTTTTTATTAAAAAAAAAGAAATGGAGATTGAATCTTAACCATCCATTTCACTCGATTTAAAGGCTGAGATTTGTTTACAAATTGCATTGTAAGGAGTTTATATATATATCTCTTCCCTATATATATATATATATATATATATATAAACTAACGGGCTAGAATTAAATAGGAGCTTTTTATAGGTCCATTGAAAAACCGTACCCGCCAGGTCAAAACCCGCAAGGTTCGAGTCGACCCGGACCCGTGAGCATCTCTACTTCCCTCCTCCTCCCGGCCTCCCCTCCTTTGTTTCTCCTCTCTCAAACTCGGTTCTCTTGCCAAATGGATTTTGCTTCAAATTACGAAATCAATCGCACAGCTGAATTCATCTTCACCCGGCAATTCTCCCGGGTGGCGTTGCAGGTTCTCTTTCCTTCTAATCAGTTTAATGTATTTTTTCTGAAATTTGTGGGTTCCTCAAAAACCCCAATTGAACCCTTGTCATATTTCCTGCATCCATGTAAAAATTCTACAGCTAGCGAAGATGAAAGATCGAAATCGTTAAAAAATTATGTTTATTTCATTGGAAATTTGTTCCTTTTTTCATGTTGCTGATCCGGCTTCCAGATGGGCTACTCAGCTTCATTTTTGTGGTGTCTGTTAAACCCTAACAAAGCCTTTCACCTAATTAGCTTTCCAGCTAGCGAAGAGGACAGCTGCAATCATTTACATGTGTTCTGATTTGATTCTCGTTATTATTATCAGTTCCCAGATGAGCTGCTAAAGGATTCAACCAGAGTTGTGACAGCGTTGCGTGATAAGCTTGGAGAGCTTTCGGGGGGATGTTCCAAAGGTAAGGAGAGGAAAAAAGTGGGTTTGTATGTTATGGCCGATACCTTGTATGGTAGCTGCTGTGTTGATGAAGTTGGAGCATCACATATTGGTGCTGAATGTGTTGTACATTATGGCCATTCGTGTTTGAGCCCGTAAGTTTTCTGTTTTAATGAATGGATAATTTTCAGTTGTTGGACTTCCTAGTATACTGAGCTATTTAAGGACAAGGTTTAGTTTTACAAGAGTTTGGATTGGCGACGAAGTTTTCTCTGTTTTAGCTTGAGGGTAACTTGTTATTTTCGTGCTTGTGTTGTGACCATCAATGCATTTTGTATCTTTGCTGTAATATGTTTAGCTGCTTGAACTTTCTTTTGTCACCTATTACCTTTCCTTACTTAAAAACAAACAAGGGGTAAATTAGCACAAGAAAATAAGTTTGTAAGGGTGCAGTGGATAGATTGAATCGCGACCTTTAGGAAATAATTTCAAGTTATCAGCCTATATCTTTAGACCTTTGGTATATTCATCCCTTTTGTTAATACAGAATTACTGCCCAATAAAGAAATTTACGGTTTATGGTTCATCTTGGGAAATGGAAACATATGGGTGATTGGTGATCCTTCGCAATTTCTTTTCTGTTTCTATCCAGCCTTTTTTTCCCCTGTTTTCTATGTTTTCATTCAACATAGAAAACAATTTATCTCCAACATTTAATTTTCAACGTTTTCATTCAATTTATCTCTTTTAAAAATAATTATTATGATTATTATATTACGGAGTATTATTTTGGTTTGAGTGTTCCTTATTATTATGTGGATATTTTGGCAAAATGAAATTCTGAAAGAATGTGCTGAAAAATATTACTATAGCCCGTTAGACATTCTTCACCATGGAGTTTATGCTTTGAGTTGTATTATATTTTATACTATTGTTTCTGTTTACTTGTTTCCTTTTGAGACTGTTGTGTGAAAACTATAATTTAATTATTTTCAACACATCATATGAGTCTTTAAAAACAGATTGATACCTAGCTAGTACAGTTTTTTAATAGATAAGATGCTAGCATGCAAATATGCAATGATATGTCATATTTCTGATTGCAGTTACTTTTTTATGCTCACTTTGATCTTTTATATCTGTTTGCAGCACATCTACTCTTCCGGTTTTATTTGTGTTCGGAAAAACTTCTATCGATGTCTCTGCTTGTGCTGAGAGTATAAACCATTTTGCATCAAGCAAGGACAAGCTTATTCTGGTATTTCTCTGAGGATAACCGATGAAATCCTGCAGTTCTTTCTAGTATGGGAGTCAATCACTGAATGTTTTGTACTTTACTGCCTTGATAGTTTAACTATATATTCCAGTGTTAATTGCTTTCTTTTAGTTCTGATTGTTGGATTTGATTCTAATTGCTTTGTAAAATCTTCTACTTTTTGGGAAAGGGTGAAAATTGCCGTGTTAGATTCTTTTACAGTAATTAATGGAAAATATCAGTAGGGATGACTTGTATTCCAAGAATTCTAATGTTTTGTCCAAACAGCACATTTTCTTGTGCTGTTATCTTACATCTGAGTTTCAACTTTATTTTTTCAAAACAGATTTTTGTTAAGGCTTACTGTGGGCGCTCTCATAATTGGTATGGTTTCTCATTTGATAGCTTAACTTGGAGAGTGAAGTGCTAAATTTTATATGTTTTTACTGCAGCCTCTTTTCCCCTGTTCTACAAAAAAAAGCATATCGTGCCAAAAAAAACCTATAATCAGCACAATGTTATAGTTCATTCTTCCCATTTCACAGTTCGTGTGAATATACTGGCAAAGTTGAACTTCTTTTTATTACTGTGGTTGCTGATTCTAAATGTATTTATGTGACAAGTTATATGGAGTGCTTTTATTTTCCATGCAATCTATATTTTCACTTGGAATCATGAATCGTTTCAATTTGTGAAAGACTAATATTTCCTGCACACTTATGCCTGATTTCCCATTTTCACCCTTTCGTAAGGTCCTGTTTGGATTGGAGTACACACATGCATTGCATAGGATTAAAGAAACACTAGCAGTTCAGGCATCAAAAAATGTTCTATGTGCTGATGTTTTTTGTACTTCCATGGATCCGCCCAAAGACAATACATTCTCCAACAAGCAAGATAAGGGTACCTATAACCAGACATGTAGCACTGAAGCTGGAACAAGATATTGCATTGGTGGTTTGACTTGGGAATTGCCCGAGGGTAAAAAAGTGAAGGATTGCATACTTGTTTGGGTTGGTTCCGACAATGCAGCATTTGCAAACGTTTTGCTCACTTTCAACAGTTGTGAAATAGGTGCTGTTTTAGCTTTCATGCAATACAATTTCCTGGTAAAACATTTAGATTTCTTTGATATGCCTGTGTTATTTAGATGTTTTCGGTGACAAAGTTTGACCCATCAATATAATCCAGGTGCATACTCTTGAGATATTCTTGAAGGAATAGGATGTCTACTTCATACTTAGTGAGAAATATTTCTTGCACTACTTTGTGTAATCAAATGATCTGAAGCATGTCTTGGCATTTGTTGCAGTAAGATATGATGCTTCCGGAAACTTTCTAGCCACAGATTTCATTCAGCACACAAGGGTTTTGAAGCGTAGGTACTCTTGTCATCTGTGCTTATTTCCCTTAGATTATATTTGTTAATTCCTTGGTGATCTTCAAAATGTTATTAGTCCGCATGGAGATAGAATTATAAGGATTTAAAATGCTTTTTAAATGTCTGTTTTCCATGGCATAATGGATGATATTTTTTTTCCAGATATTACTTGGTGGAGAAAGCTAAGGATGCTAATGTTGTTGGTATTTTGGTTGGAACTCTTGGTGTGGGTATGGCTTCTCATTTTACTTGGTTTCTTATGCTCCCATTTTTAGTGTTTTTTTTTCCCGGGATTATTTATATTCATTGTTGGTTTGGTAAAGTAAACTTGCATATGATTTCTGGAACTTTCTCAATATGTTATTGCTTAGGATAAGGTGAGTGTTTGGAATGAGCTTAAATTTAATATGTGAAATTGCCATATGCAAACTATTTAGATATTTAGCTGAGTTGTATTTCGTTTTGGACTTGAAAGTTAAATGTGGTTATAATAGGAAGTCTAGTTGTTGCTTGTGCTATTTGTTAAGGCAATAATAATCAGTGCTGTCTTTGTGTTAAGAGTTGAATTGTGATTTTTGTTTCTAGAGTTGAGTGAGTTGTGATGGTTTTCCCTTCCTTTTTTGAAATACTAATATCCCAGATTTACATGGTTTCTTTTTGGTTATCATCATTGTAAATGGAAATGTAAAATATGACGAATATTGTGTAATGGCACTGACTTCGTTGTCCCTTTGTTGGCTCCGCTTGATATGATGCAGCTGGTTATCTTCATATGATTCATCAAATTAAGCAGTTGATCACGAGCGCTGGCAAAAAGACCTATATATTTGCTATGGGAAGGCCTAACCCAGCAAAGCTAGCCAACTTTCCTGAGGTCATTACACGTCCATACTTTTGTTCTACTAGATAAACCTATTTTTGATCAATAATATGAAATTAGTATTGTGCAGTGTGATATTTTTGTTTATATTTCCTGTGCGGAAACTGCCCTGTTGGATAGCAAAGAGTTCTTAGCTCCAGTCATCTCTCCCTTCGAAGCGATGGTTGCTTTTGGCAGGTACTTGCTTTTTGGAACACTTCTACATCATAAAGTACTTGGTAGAGTCCAACTTTTGATTTTAGATAAGATCAGGGGGCTTGGCTCTCATTTATAGAGAAAATTGAGAGAAAAAAGAAGTGACCAAATGACCTAAATGTAGGAGCAGAACATTATTGTGTTGAAATGAGGGGGAGGGATTTTTTTCTGAGTGCACTTTCCAAATTAAGAGATGGTGTGCTGTGTGGTGTTGACACATAGTGTATTTCTGGATTCGAGATTGTGGTTGCTTGTGTTCTTGTCTAAGTGGGTAGAAGGGGTTATTTTAGCTGTGTACTCGCTAAAGTGGCTATAAGGGAGGGAGGTTTACTACTGCTTCAAGGATCAACGAGAGTCTAATAGTCTATGCAAGTGGCAATTGGGTGGGTTTTATTCTTGCAGTAGATTTTAACGAGGGTCTGATGCTTTATGAGGATGTGGATTTCGGGGAAGAACACTACGAAGGAAGAAATCTTTGAGTAATTTTCTGCATCTGATTATAATGAAGCTGTTATGGACAAGGACCCCTGTTTTTTGTTCTGCTCTTTTCATAGAATGTCTTATTTTTCTATTGCTCTCAACTAGAAGGTTCACTTCTCTCTAATCTAGAAATGATAAGTAGCTAATATTCTTTTGCTGCACCAGAGGAATGCACTGGACTGGGGAGTATACACTACAGTTCAGGGATTTGATTTCTACACCTTTGCCTGAAGCGGAAGGCCACTTAGAGGAGGCTCGATATTCATTTCTCCAAGGTGGATATGTAGAAGATATTGGTCGGGGAGGTATCTCATTTTTTATACTGTTAATACATCGTTAATAGTTCCCTGTCATGGTGACTTTTTAACCTAACAAAGAATCATCTTGTTAGTCTTTTCTTGACTCTGGATTTTGCTGACTGACCACATTTTCTTGGAATACCAGAGAACATTGACAGCAGCAAAATGCCTCTGGCATTGGAGGCTGCAGTGGAAAAGGCGCTCAAGATCCATGAAGCGTACCCACAAGCCATGGTTATGAGCACAGGAAAATCCGGGGCGGAATTTTTGGCAACGCGATCATATAAAGGGTTGGATGTCAAAGATAATTCAGCTCCGGCTCCATTTTTAATTGGTAAATCAGGCAGAGCAGCCGGGTACAATGACGAGAAGTTGCAGCCGGAAAGTCTTTGATTGCCATAACATGTGTTTTGTTGGTATTTCAGGGTTTAGCATATTGATATTTGATAGTACCATCGTAAGAAGTTCTTGAAGGTTTAGCATATTGACTTTTTGTTATGTCAATTTTGTGTTTTTTTAAGAGAGAAAAAAATGTGTTTTTTAAGAGCAGTTGGATTGTTCGCATGAACCATTCCGGAATGGCTCAATCGGAAAGGACTTGTGGGTAGTACCCATAGGTCCCCGGTTTGAACCTCGGAATAACCGCTCTTTATTTACCAATTCAAGGATTGTTCGCGTGAAGGGTGCAATACTCTACGCTTTAAGTTGGATTTCAATGGTCTTTTTTATGCCATAAGAGCATCCCCAACACCACCTCTGAAATAGAGAAAAGTGAAGAATTTGGAGAAAAGATGGTTGTTTGGGCTCCAATGACTGTTCTATCTCATTCTCTAAAATTAGGGATGGTACAAATCTCGTAAATTCCGATCTCGTCTCGATCTCATTAGGATTGGGGGGGGGGGGGGGGGAATGATCCTATCCCGTAAAAATTATATGCGACATATCCCGTTGGGTGTGCACTTTTGTATATGATAATATATACACACTACACACTGCATGGTATATGAATATCCCGATGAAAAAAGTGTACGCTAATGATATGTGATTATGTGTATGTATATACTATGTGTATATAAGGAAATCGTAAAGTATAAAAATGATTATAGATCTTTGAAAACTATAAAAATATATAGGGATTTTTTTATTTTTTTGTAATATTTTTTATTTGAGGGACATGGCTCGTCCTGTCCTGAGAGAGATAAGGCCCATGCAAGATTAAAAAAAAATAGTGAATCCCATCTTGGTCATGTCCTGCAAAAATTACGCGGAATAACCCCTATATTGTCCCGTCCCGCGTCCAACCCTAACTAATAGAGAAATGATAAGAGAGATAGAGAAATTCTCTCCCCCAACTTCCGCAGCGTGAATCTTCTGCCCCAACTTCCCGCCCCACAACCCCGCCCCACAAAATTATTTTGTCATTAAATTAATATTAAAAAAAAAATTAAAAATATATTTAGCTTATACATACTTAGTATAACATATTTGAAAAAAATCTTTAAAAAAATGAATTATAATTTTTTTAAAAAAATATATAGTAAAACAACATTTTTTAAAACTTTAAAAAATCTTTCTATCTCTTTTGAATTATTATAATTTTCGTAAGTTGGTTTTTAAAGATTTTTTTTTCAAATATGTTATAATAAGTATGTAGAAGCTAAATATTTTTTTTTTAATTTTTTTAATATTAATTTAATGGCAAAATAATTTTGTGGGGCGAAGTTGTGGGACGGGATGTTGGGGCAGAAGATTCACACTGCACTTTCCGCTCATAAAAAATAGGACGGTTAGTTCGCGAGAATTAGCAAATGGTGGATTGAAAGAAAAGACCACTTAAGACTTTAAGCACATTGACCATTTAAGACTGACACTTTGTAAAATGACTTATATGACACAGATAACCCCGGAGGATCGAGTAAGAAAAGAAGTGAGTGGCAAGCACTCTTATGAACCATATCTCAATTAAGGGATGGAATATGATATAGCTTTGAATTAATTGAGATCACTATGAAACATTGTTTTATCTATTTAATTTAGACTATCATATTAAAAGATACTATTATATTGACTAAACATATATCAAACGCTTCCCTCACTTTTCTCATGTTGAATGTTGTAAACCTTTTACACCCTTAAACTTTACACCTTTTACCACTTTTAATATAAATCAAATGTTTTACACCACACACTTCTTATTATCAACTAGTCCGACTTTTCATACCAAACTTAAAATTGTTTTTGGTAATGTAACATTTTGAAATGGAAATGTTTGATTTTCATGAAACTTTTAGGCCAGAGAATAACTTGTCCCGACCTGCACTTTACCACGTCATTATTACTTCCACTTACTCTCCACGTTCTACTTTGATTATTATGTCTTACATTGATTGATATGGTTTATTTTGATTGGTATGTTTTACTTTGATTGATCTTGTTTCAGTTGAGTACAAGTTCTCACACACAATACCCACATTTTATCTACTAATTAATGTTGAAAGATCCCCAAAGAATTCCTATTATGGTGACTTCAAGGGGACCTTGTGGGCAACCCCATGGGTGACCTCGTGAGTTGGCATTCCATCAGGATTCACAAGCTATATTATAGCTTCAATACGACATCTCATGCCTACGTGTTATCGGATTTTGTATAACATTATGATTCTAGTCGTGTTTGTTGAGGGACCTAAGAATAAACGTGATGGATACGTTAAGGCTAGTAAAGGTTTATTGTTAGCTATTTTCTGGATGGTCTCTCATCATGATGGTTGGGCCTATCATGATGAAGAGTTTTTTGTGGAGATTTTGAAGCTAAAAGACAAGATTGCAGTGCTGTCCAACAAGCTAATCTCCTCCCGCGAGGAACATATGAAAGCCGAAGTCTTCAAGCTTACCCGGAGAAGGAGGCCTTAAATGTTGAAGTAGAGGGATGTGCTACTGCGATAGAACTCGTGAAGAAGGAGGTGGCCGATAAATACAAGCACATAGATGTGTTTTTTTGTCTACTTGTTTTTCAAAATTCAATTTCAGTCTCCAATTAGACTTTTGGTTTCTGCTAAACAATTCTACATCCTCAATCGAAGGAACTGCCGCATGCCAATAAGCCACATTGTTCCTAGCATCCTCCTAGGGAATGCCTTTAGAACCCGGCCCTGGATCAATGCCCTGTCAAGCTTTTCGTAAACATTATTGATTTCAATTCTGTTTTTTCTCCATGTGAACTCATTCCCAATCATCAATTAGCTTGAACGTATCCATTCAAATTCACCAGGGGAAGAATATATCCCAAAGAATCATCAACTTTTTTGCTAAAAATAAAGGAACACTTCAAATTGCTCGTCTGTGTTTATACTTGAAAGTCGCTACTCAATGTTCACTCTCAAAGAAATAAACGGAAATGGGGGGAAATACATCACCAAAGATATACAAAAGAATTTAATGACTTTCAAAATTTCACCACAATCACCAGACAACCATGAAAAATGACCTTCAACCTGGCAAAGGAGGGAACCCATGCTCCCCGAACAATTAATGGCACTCGAAAAAACCCCAAAAAAAAAAAAAAATACACAAAGGAAAAATATTGCTGTAACAAAAAAAAAGAGCTATTTTATGGGACCATAATCAAAACTCTTACCATCCATGGCGACAAAGATCCACAAATTTGGCAACGTGGATGGGTGGAATCTGGTAAGCGATGCCAGCTCCCTGACATGCTACCAAAAACACAACCAAATAGCGCACCTATTAGGCACTCGACGCATTGACATTGCATGCTGATAATCGCAATGAGGCTCACATCCTGCTATTTTAGTTACAGCCGGTCACAGTCGAAACACAAGATTGGAGTCATGATGCATTGGTGGCAGGGGCGGTTGCCTTCTCCAATCTCTCCTTCTCTATCTCTAGTCGCCTTTGGTCAGCATGCTGCGCAACGCCATTTGCAAGTGCTTGAAATTGGAACTCGAGCGTTCGAGAAAGGTTCTCAAACTTCGCGGGATCAGAAGCTTGTAAAGCTTGTGACCATGACATCAAAACCAAAGCCATGGGGATGGGAAAGGAGAAAGAAAACAATCAAAGATCAGAGCCTTGCATGCTGTAAAGTTGTAAACTCATGGGGAAAAAACCATCATTTGACTCTGACAAGATAAAGGAACAAAAGAATGTACTTTCCTGATATATGTGATGGGCATCAAGACTTACCTTTGATTGAGTCCACAAAGAAGATGAAAGGATCAACTTCATCAATTGGAGATTGCAACTCATCATCATCACTCAAATCATCATCCGAGTCCTCATCATCTTCATCGGATACATCAGGCCGGAAAACCTTGGCCTACAAATTTCAAGAGAACTTTTTAAGCATTAAAAGTAAAGAAAGCCTAAGCACCAAAATCCAATCTGATGTGTACACAAACATAGAATATCTAACACGTTTGGCTCCAAATTAAAAAAGAAAGAAAGTTCATCCACCAAGGAATAAAGTAGTTCGTTGTTTCAATACCACTTTAACCCGTCCCATGTAATAACCTTTCACAATGAAAAGGATAAACCTGCTGTTTATCTCATTGACATAATCAGTTTCGAGTGCATTACTCTCATTATGACAAGCATAAGCCTTCTTAATATGATTGGCTTCAATATGACAATATCTATATTCTATGAAAATATGGAGCTCTAGAATGAGATTTTTTTAAACCAGTAAAGTCCCAACAAATCTCTGGAAAGGGCTATTTGATTAAACAATCTTCACAAGGCATTCAAAACCTTAGCACCGAGTATTTAGAACACACCTGTGCAGCCAATTTGTGAAGCTTGATGCTATTAACTTCATCTCCATCCTCATCATCAAATCCCATATCCTGATCAGATCCATCAACTCCATCGTTGTCATCGTCGTCATCATCACTTTGAAAACCATCCATCTCATCATCGTCTTCAGCCTCAGCTTCCTTTGCGGCTTCTAATGCACAAAATCAAAAGGTGCTCAGGATGTGGGAACTCCGTTGATTATTTTAAATTATATATTACTTTCATAAGAAAGGACTCAAGATCTATTGGTTAGCCACATGTGATCTACAAGGGTGTGGTGTAATACAAAAAATGACTAGTAAAACAAGCAACATACAGCTATATAGATGACAAGTTTCCAATAAAAAAAATAATTCATTAATGGAAAAAATTACCACAGCATAAAAAGCTTTCTTTTAAGGCCTACCTCGTGTACCATTCTCCTTTCCCTAATTTTCTTCTCTCAAGTCCAAGTCTCACTAGTTTCATGGGGCTCCTAAATAACACGGCTAGGAGAAAAATAAGCTCTAGAAAGACATTGGTTACGATTCTTAGATGCCCAGCCGCAGGGGGGAATACACTCGTTATTTGGTCAGGTTCTTTGATCACACCTAGTGTTTAAAAAGCTAGAGGTGACACAAGGCGGTAGACATACCTGTAGCTTAAGCAGCTTTGGGAGTAAGGCGATGACTTTTTTTATAAAACATCTCAAAACACCTTAAAACTCAAGTTTGAAGCTATAAAACCCGTCCTTGATGAAATAATACCAGATTGAAAACATATTGTAATAAAAACAAGTTTTAGGTGGTAAGCAAGTAAAAAATCCAAATCAAAGCACCAAAAAGTACTAAATGTAAGTCTAAGCACATAAGATTAAAGAATAAGAGGCGTAAAGAATGGAGGGTAGGATTGAACATTTATGAAGAAAAATTGTAGCTAAAATCTTCAAAAAAAATCAACAAAATATTTTCCAAATAAAAAAAGATATGGAAAGATTGTATCCAAATTTAACAGAGATACGTAATATATCGTGATCAACCAAAATAAGGGGAAAAAATGTGCCTGGTGCGCCATGGGTGGTCTTTTCCACCCTTGCTGTGCCTTGACCAAGGCAGGCACTAGACTTGGCCCCTTGGGCTTGCGCGCCTGGGCTTGGCTTTTTTAAACACTGATCACACCCGAGTGCCTAGACAAGTGATACTTCACCTTGGTTTGGTATTCAACTATACCAATAATGTTAGATGGGAACTCTTAAATTTATTTGTAGTTTTAAGTTGTTCATTTAAGGTAAGGATATCCTATCTATCAGTTTTGTAAGATTCTTATTTAGTTATGACAAACTAACGAACGAACAAAAGCTTCTGCAACAAATTAAAGCAAATACATGTGTAGAAAGATCAGTTGCCAAAAGAGAGTAAAGAAGGCAAGTGAATAGAAAACAAAAACCTGCTACTTGGTCCTTGTATGAAATAAGAAGCTCAAGTGTAGCTCGAAAAACACGTCCAAGAGCATCCTCAGGGAGCTGCTCTGTTGGAAGAACTAGCAGCGAGGTTAATCCCAAGCAGCATACTTTTTTATCATGCTCCCTGCAAAACCAAAAGCCATGGGGAGATTCAAACAACCAAATGATGGGCCATCCCATTCCATGAACCATACAGTTCACTCAACTAAAATGGGCTTCAAACAAGAACAGAGAGTTGAAGACTTCTGCTGACACACCTCTTGAAATTAGCCCTCATTCCACTCTTTCTCACTTGCATCAGCATCTGGAACCATAGGTTGAAGACTTCTGCTGACATACCCAATTTGTGCAATATGGAAAGTGATAGGCTAGCATTATAATAAAGAGCATTGGCAACCTGTCACAGAGAAAAAGACACCACATAGATGAGATCGCAATTGAACCCAAAGTGGAATAAGGCTCAATGAATGCACGTGGAAATCATGTGTTTGGGCAAATTTCTTGGTTAAATTCCCAATAGAATGAATGGGAGATCTTCAATATTTTAACACTAGTATCATCCATACTCTTTCCAAATACTAACCCAACATCCAAATATAATAAGCAATGCATTACTTTCATAAAACCTTGCTACCCAACACTATGTCACTCCAAGGGCAACTGCAACTCAACCAGAGTTTATTTCTAACCGAAAAGTAATCTTCTTATCAAAGTTGAGGTCTAAAGGACGCATCAGGTATGTGATACCTATTTCTTTTGTATGAAGATAATCACCATGAGGGATTTCATAGATTATAATCAAATTTTTAGAGCGGAATAGAATAAGTTAAGAGCTGAGAGCATAAGATGAACATGTAAGTGTACCACTTTTATCAGAAGACATTTTAAATAAGCTTTCTCTGTTCGGCGCAACCTTTCAACTGTTATACGCAAATAGGGTTCAACCCAATGATCAACCTGCCCTCTGCAATTTTGAAATAACACTTCAACAAGCTTTGGGGCAGACTCAATATCCCCATCCTCAAGGTTGTTGTCTGCCATGATCTGCAACAGATGGGGAGAGTAGGTCACCTAAATGCATCTCATTGCAAACTCAAGATGCACAACTACACATAATACACCTAGAGAAGCCATCTTTATAGAAAATGAATTTCAATTGAGGAAGAGAATGTATACCAAGGATAGAGATGGAAATGGAAACTTACAGAAGAAATCATATTCCAAAGACTCTGCTGGTAATCTGGATCCTTGCATGTCAGGAAATGAGCAGTCCCTCGGGATATATAATTGTCCAAGGGTACGAGAATGTCTATATTTACATGTTCATTTAAACCAAAAAAAAAAACTGCATGAAAGATTTGTCACAAAGCCAATATCATAATAAAGATGGAGAACTAGAAAAAATACTCAACCAAATTATCCAATCAGCATAATGATCCCTAAAGTAATTATCAAAAAACTATGGTAGCAAAAAGAGGTATCACACGTCTAAAAACACATCTGTTGAGGAAACTAATGACAGCCACAGTAATCGATACAAGGCATCTGTTGAGTGGAGGAAACCCTTTATTGTGCTAATCAGGTGGATTGGTACGCATTAGGCTGGTAATCTGATGATTAGGCGGATGGGCTGTAATAATATTGGGCACATTACTTTTTAGAACAAAAATGGTGTTGGTGCTGCATATTTGGGTGGTTGATATTGCAGGAGCCTTTACACTTAAAGTCATGTAAGTGATCTGCTGCATATTTTATTCTGGCTGTTAAATTGTGAGATGCTTTGCAGAAATTCATTTTCTTTAAGACAAGTCTTGAGGTGGCATTGTTAGGTTGATGGGTTAAGATTTCTGAGATAAGGGAAGTTTTTTTCATCTAGGCTAGAGCTAGGAAGGGTCAAGGAACAGTTTTATTAGTGTAAATTAGGGGGTTATGAATTAGAATATATTTATAGGGCAATCAGCCCACAGCAGATTATCTCAAAAATATGTTTTGTAAGAGGCAGTAGCGTTATTGGCTAGAGTGTTTCTCTCTTGGTTGCTCAGGGGAAATTGGCCTTGGAAATTCACTTGTGAATCCCTTGGTTTCCCTAAGATTCCGTGTTCTTGTGCCTATCAGGGTCCAGAGACAAAAAACTACAACAAACATAGAAGGAAAATTCACATCCATACCACTATTAGACAAATTATATGGATGATGCTTACTTGGAAAATAATCAATCGCCCATTCTGCCAAAGCTTCCACAATCAATGGCCAAAGGCTCCACATCTCCATTGAAATTATTGGAGCAAAGAACGTCATATAGGATACAATTTCAAGAACCTCCTCATAAACCTCTGGATAGATTCAAAACATTAGCACCATAAGAAATAGTAAAATACATGATTCAGCATTGTCATGCATGTGATAAGGAAAAATATATTATGTAGATAAAAGAAAGTATGGAATAGCAACAACATAAAATAGAAGGGGGAAAGCTATACAATCACAGGCAGCATAATGTATGTATAGTTTACAGATAAATCAACAACAAAAAAAGACCACCTCTGGAAAAGCCAACTAATCTCAAATTATTGATCTGCGGCCCAAACCCCCGCCCATATTTTTTATATAGCCTATTGCAATCCTCAGAACAATTCAAAAGAATAACAAAGGATATAGCTGGGGAAGAATAAGATAAAACTACAATCAGACATCATGACAGCAAGACTCATTTTTCGCTTTCCTCTAGCTCTCCATAATCAAGCTGTGTTACTATTAGAAGTATTTGGGTAGAGAGCATTCTCAAGTTTTCAAGTCATCCTTCTGGAAGGGAAGTTCAAGGAGACACAGACTCTCAAACTAATTACCTCACCATAATGACTAAGCATAGCATCAATAGCAAACAATTGAGAGCTTCTAAAGTTCACTCCTCAGAGGAATGAGACAGCTTCTCATTAAGGCAAGTCAGACCTGATGTTTGATCCACCTAACAATATATTGAAAATCATTTACCCTTTTCTCCCAATTTTAGGATTATTTTGCTAGAATTTAAACATTAATAGAAGCAAAGCATACCTTGTCCATCAGTGCTTAGCATCTTGTGCATCACTGGTAGAAGGATGGGCTCAACTTGAACAAATAAATGCGGGAGCTTGCTCACTGATTCAAGAATCGTGCTTATGGCTCGTAAACAACCAACAGCAGCCAATGCACCACCTGGATCATCACCTTCCTCATCAGCTTCAGCAGTGGACATACACTTCCAGAATGTAGCCACCTGAAAGGAAAAGACATTATGACACTCCACGCTAACTATCATCCTTGATAAAAACATTTCAAATAGTATTCCTACAGATCTATATCAACATACCAAATTCTGACAGAGACCAAATGCATAAGGTGCCATCTCCTCCCCAAACTTGTCAACTATAACCTCGAGTGTAAAGACAAGGTCTTCATTCTCAACCTCATTCATAAGCTTAAATAATTCTAGCAAAACAGAAAATAAAATTGGTAAGGGGAGATGTGCATGGAAAAATGTTTTATTGATGAAGTTGTTGTAAGACTTGTACCATCAAGTAATTGTGGAAGTAGTGGACGGATCTCATCCAAATCTGCAAATCACAAGAAACACGTTCTCTCTTGCCTAAAATTCAGACACTCAATATATATACTACAAGAACAGACTTCTAGGTTTCAGGTTGAAATACCTTTACAAGCTTCAATGAATGACCGAAGTGCAAAAACTGAATCAACTCGAACTGGTAGCTCAGTGTCACGCAACCCACCAATAACACCATGCAGTGCATGCCGAAAATTGTTCTGATCTGAGAAGTCAATATGAGCATACTGTCCAGCAACCCATGCAGCCTGATATTTCATGATAATGAATGGTCACTAAGAAAATGGATAATCTGATAATAATGAGGAAAACTATTGAAGCACCAGAAAATTAGAATGTCGCATATTTCAGAAATGAAATATTGTACAGAATTTATCATCCACCTTTAGGGACAAGTTCAACTTCAAATATAAACACAGTCAATAATCAGACAAACCCCGGCCTATGCCATCAGAAACCAACCATAAGATTTGGACAAATGGGCACAATACAACTACTCTAGGTGAAAAACGGCCTTCTCAGAACTTATTCATCTAAAAACATATTGATCAATTCTTGAGTGCTAGTAGATCTCTGATTTAATCTAAGACCTCCATCATCTGCAATATTAGGAGGGGGAGAGGTTTGTCACTAGAACAAGTTCACTCACTCAATTAAGCTTCGATCCTAATTTCAATATGTTTTTTCCCCACTCACTGACCTATAATTTGTAATTCTGGTCCATGTCCATCATCTAAAAAGCGCACCTAGGCGCTAGGTGCAAATCCCAATCCATCACCTCCTTGCGTCAGAGCCTCGTCTCCTCTTCCTCTTAGCACCGGACTACCCCAGATCTCTCTCAGACTCCCTCTCTCGTTCTATGTATCCTCTTCCCCACCTCCATCCCTCTGAGAGTATCATTCCCATCCTTCGAACCCCCTCTCTCCTGGTCTCTCTGGTTTTGGGTTAAGGACAATGATTTAGAGTCTACGGGTGATATTATGGATAATTATTAGACTACATGAATATTTATGTCTATTAAGGGTGGACATATAATGTTTGCTACGGGTTGACATACAAGGATATGATCAAGATTATTCAAATTCTGCCAGAGCACGCCTTATGCTTAGAACATTGATCCCAACCAACACCCATCACTGAATTAGGTTTTTTTTAATGAAGGGACCGGATTAGGTTCTTTTTATGAAGAGATTCACAATTACTTTATCATTTTTATGCAAAATAAAAAAAAATTGTAATATTAAATATAACAGTAAAATAAGCAATTTTATACAAATATTGTTCATTTTATACAACTATCAAAACTCAAGCAATCTCTCTTTATAAGCAATTTTTGTCCCAAATTTGTTTCCTTAGTTTATAAACTCTGCAAATTATCGAGACATTCACTAATCTTCTACTACTGTTTACATCAGCATTTCTCAAACGGAGATAAATTGACGCATATGAGCACCAAACGTCTTCTTAAGATAATGATTATCAATAGAAACTTCACTGTTACTTATTAGCTACAAGATACTACTCACTGAATAAAATTCATAAGAAACTTTGGGAAAATAAAGCAGAGAGATGGCTTAATTAAAGTATTTTCCCCCTTCAACCATGTTCTGCATCTTCACTGACAAAAGCATGTGAGGACAGAACATGAAGCAACCAACCTTTGCACGAAGATGGCCCACAGGACTTCTGAATTCAGGGAAAACATGCTGTACTAACATATGCTCCAGCTCAGATTTGTAGGGAGCAGTCTTTTTCAGTTTATCACAAAGGGTTCCAATAGCAAGGAGAGCCCCGTCTTTCTGACGATAAGGTTTTTGCTCTAAAGGGGCTTCAGCATATCTGTCATGCACATAAAGCACAAAATCCAGTAAATATAGCCAATGCCATCAGATCCAAGAGCAAATTGTGGTAAGAGGGTAAAGTTTGTTGATAAAATCTTAAAATACCTTTTAAGAATCTCCACAATGTACAAAATAAACTTTTGCAGGTTTTCTTTGCCATGTTTTCTTATCAACTCACTTAGGAAATCCATTGAAGCTGTTCTTGGACTGTATAAATCTTCGATGATATCTGAAAAGCAGGAAAGAGAAATCCATAATAAGCCTGCCAATCACAATGGGCAGCTATTTATTCCCTATCCCTAGACAAAAGTGATATCACTTACAAGATATTTGGAATCCATTCAAAAGTTCAAAAACCAGAGTATGAACTAAAAGAAGGGATTCAACTACATAGAGGAATCAATAAAATATATAAACTAAATGGGGACTTATTCTGAAAAAACAATACCACATGTTGCCCGACCCATTAAAGATCCTTGTTATAAATTTTAGGTAAGAAACAAATTGCACTTTTCCTATAATTTTTTTCATTATCAAAATATCTAGTGCATGAGGCTTCAAATTTTCCAAGTACAAGATAAACCTACAAGAAGGTAACTTTACCACTACAATTTACCAAATTCAGTTTCAGGAAAGGGGGCTAAGTTCTGAAAAGTGAAAACTCACCATAGCCTTTCCTCACATACTCATGTGGGTCCTCATCCCAGAGCTTTTGGTCATTGTCATTGAAACACATGAGAGGGAAAATAACTTCAAAGAGAAGTACGTCGAGATGGGGTAGAAGCAGCTTGTACATGCTAGATTTTGGTACACTACATAAAAAGAACAAATGACAAGCATAGACAGAAGATCTTTTTTATAATAAGCATACACGCATCCACATCTAAGCAAAAACTTGTATTCTACATTGTTTCTCCCTGTCTCCCATCGCATTACTATTTATCAAGATCATTTCTCTTACTATAGTTTTCTTCCAAAAAAGTTCAAGACAGCTGCAAATTTTCAGAAACCAAACATAAAAGAGTTTCTTAACATTGAAATGTATGGAAAAGAAGGATAGGATGACCTATCTCCTAGAAAGGGAGGAAAGACTACTACAAAGATTGGATCTTTTTCATTTAAAACACAACCTAATACACAAATATGTAATGCATCCAAAGGCACAAGCAATTGCAGAGACAACATGGAATGAGTTTGATCACTTAATGAATTCATTAATACAGACATTGGTGGAAAGCTGGAAAATATCCATAATGGAGTGTATAGGCATTGCTTTTCAGCAATATGAATAATATTAAAATTCAATACAGTTTCCAATAAACAGCATAGAGTCAATCAAAACTCATAGAGGATCACAAGATGCAAACCTGTTGCTCAGATACTGCAGGATAAGGTTAGTAACTCTGTCAGGTAGATATCCACCAACACGAATTACATTCAACAAACTTAGATGACACTCTATAATCTTCCCTGCATAGTTTTTCTGGAACGCTTGAGCAAACTGCTTGCTCTCCAGATTTTGAAGCCTCGCATCCCCAAATCTGCAGGGAAAAGTATTAAGGTCATATAACATTTTTGAAATGCATACAGCCCCAGTTTGGCATCCCAAATTGTCCAGTTTTAGTCATCCCTTTTGACAGCTACTGCTGATTATTTTCTAGTGATTTGAGGACCGTGTAAATTTTTACATAAATTCATATAATGAACATCCTCCAGAAACATGTAACAAAAAGGTGATAATGTGATAATAACTGACCGGCTGTAAAGCCGATTCAAGATCTGGACAATCCATTTCTTCACCTTCCACCATCCCGATGGTTTTCTCTGGTCTGGATCAACAAGCTGCCCTTCTGGTACAGGTCTCTCCAATAAAGTCAAGAAAAGAACCATCCAAGCATTGAACACATTTGGATCAAATAACTGCTTGGGAATTTCCAACTGGAACGAAAGAACAAATTAAATTAATACAGCACTTTGGCTTACTTCCACAAACACACTAGGATAGATTGTATACGCATCTATTACTTCTATTTAATTTTCAACTCTTAGAAATGATTCTTTGAATGACGCTATTAGTTCTACAATGTCAAGGTTTTCATGCTTTTTCCGGGAAAGAAAAATACTTCAGATTAATCAGTAACTTAAACATCAACTTAATTTCAAAGACATCAACTTAAAACTAATAACAAGAAAAAGGTGTGTCCCCCAATAATGGATTGGAGTTCTTAAAAAAAAAACTGAATCTCGAAACTATAAATTGCACCAAACAAGCCCTAAGGTTTTTAATAATGAGCATATCTCATAGTTTATAACTGCAGATTAACTACAGGAGACTTAATATTGCAATTCTGGAACGAGTTCATAATCAAAAAAGGGGAAACATCTCTAGGGAGCCAGAGTAGCAAGTAAAGACAATGATGGACAAAGACTGCTCGTTCAACACAAGAATACAAGACAGAAGCCACCATCAAAATAAAGGCATCATTAACAATCAAGAGTTTCCCAAGAATGGCATAAGATAAAATATCAGGTACATACATAAATTGATGACCAGAATATTTTACAGATAAGTGTGATTAGTTCTGCTACATCCAGTGGAGAGTTGCTAATCTGAACAAGCTTGTGAAATATATTCAACAGATGAGGAAATGTATCCTCGACCATCAAGTTGACTGGTGCCCTTTCTTCGTCTGATTTGAACCTACCATCAACACAAGTACTAGCATCACTAACTGAAATTGGATTTTACTGCAGATGTAAGCAATTAAACAGCTAATGTCTTCATACACAAAAATTTGGAGAAACAGAGTCCGTATATTCTCTCTAATGCAGAAAGAATGGCCAAGAAGTCAAATCTATAATGTGAAATCTAAAACATTAGTTTTAATACAGATTTGAAATATTTGGAACCTGCTGTCTCAACCAAGTTGGGACCAAGAACCCAAGTATCCTTTTGGAATATCAGGCCACTTAAGTAAATAAACTTCCAATTTTCATATCTATCTATGACACATGACAAAATCTCCTTAATTGTTGGCTTTTTAACAAATCAAAAAATTTACACTTTCTATCCAATTTCACAGGATAAAATCCTCCAATTTCTATCTAGTTCCATGTGAATACTTTACTTTCAATTTCTACCCAATTTAAATCCAAAATTGAATAAATATCTAAATATTTTTTAATCAATCTAGCAATATATGGTTAAGATGAGATTTAAACCGATTCCATTATATATGGAATTATGGATAAGCTTTTAGAAGATATTAACCATTTTCCAATTATGCATTTTCAAATTCACATATAATATCCAAGTTAGGCACGTCAGTTTTTTTAATAAAAATAAAATTTATGTGAAATTGGTTAATTTGAAATTAACCTATAACTTGGCTAACATGCATTTTGTATATCATTAAAAAAAACGTGCCTTTTTTTCCTTTCAAATTCACCTATAAATATATGTGCATATAAAAAAAAAAAAAAAATGCATAATTTGGAAATTTTATCCGGCTCTACTTAATCAATATACAACATATGCTTAAGATAAGATTTTAAGCCATTTCATTCGATATCAATATATTAAAAAATACTTTGAATAAGATTTTACTCAATTTCATAAGATATCAATATATTATTATATATACTTGAGATAATATTAACTCAATTTTATTACATATCGATATATTTTTACAAGATTTTAACAAACTCTTTAAATATCTAAAAAATACATAAATTTTACCAAATTTTTATCCACCGGGTTTTAATACAAAATTTATTTAAATTCAAAAAAAAATGAAAGAAATATATAAATTGATTTCTTTTCATTTGAATAACAATTAAAAAAAATAGAATAAGTTAATTAATTGAATGGATGTTAATAGAAAATTTATCTAAATTCAAAAAAAATGAAAGAATATTACTGAACTAGTGATTCTATAAATCACCAACTTAAAAGTAAACATCTATCAGAAACAAACAGTTGGATGCTCCAAGAATTCTCATAATCCCCAAGACAAACACCTGTCAAGACAATATATTTTTGTCATAAACTTTGCATCCCACATACAAATGTGTTTACAAGAAAATCATAGATCCTATATCAAAAATCTCAATATCACAGCTCCAAGGATCAACTGGGCAAAAAGGAACTGCAGTAAGAACCATCATGAATGAACAAAATGCAAACTCGTAAATGAAAAGGAAAAATTATAATACTTACTCATATTTTCTTGCAAGAATGCGCAGTACATATAAAGCTCCATAAACTTGTTGATCTTGTAAATTGTGCTTCACCCAGTGAAGAAGGCCAGGCCAGAGTTCAGGATAATCAGCATTTATAATCGTTTTAAGGCATTCACCCAGCTGCACCCTACATAAAACCATGAGACATGAAAATGACTTTGCAACATATCAAAGCATATTCTGTTGCATCAACCATATAAAAATTTGTCTAATATACATACTCCATAAGCTAAAATAACTTCCATAAAAAACAATATCTTCACAGACTTAAAAGAAAACAATATATCCAATGACTTAATACCTCAGAAGAGGAGGAATCTGAGTGACAAACACCAGGATGTTTTCCCTCACCATGGCCTTATCACTCTGTGAAATCTTTGACTTTTCCTCTAACATCCAACAAAGAGAAATATCATTTGATTGAAACTAGGTGTAATTGAAACATACTTGTGATTGCTGGTATAATTATAATAACACACTAAGATTTTATTTTTTTTGGTGGGGGAATAACACACTAAGATGACTCTGTGGAAATACTGTTAGCAAAAATCAAACCTAACCAGAATCATGAGGCGACCAATTCTTGGCAATGAAGTTCTTGAAATGAATGCTTGCAACCTGCCTAACAGCCAAGTCACAGTTCCCATCAACTATAATTTGCAATAATCTCACAAGATGCTGAGGCGTATACTGAAACTGCAACAGACGCACACAAAAAAATTATAAGGCTGCAAATCAAACTCCTGTGTGTACAAGATCTGTATTCGAATAAATACCATGAAAAGGTCATAAAACGTATGAAGTACCGTCTTGCTAAACTCTTAGCAGTAATTTGAAGCTTAAAATTAAAATTCAGAGACATGGCATACCTAAATTTCACAAGGCAGTAAATTCCTCAAAAATTCAAATCAAATTATCCAAATACAAAACGACTTCAACTTTTCGACACTTAATACAATATTGTCAAAGCATAAAGTAAAAGGTTGCATAGACGAACCTGGTTGAGACTATCTTCGGAAACTTTGCGTTCCTCGGGATTAGGACTAAGAGCACCTCGAAGGATAACAGCTAAACTTGCAACATCCATTTTCGATTCTCAAATCAAAACTCAATGTAACCAATCGAATTAAACAAAGAAGCAAACCAAGAACCAAGAAAAAAAAATCCGCAAAATGAGTATCAGTTTAGCTGATTCTGCCACCACGAACACTGACAAGCGAAGAGCGATCAGCTGAATTTTGTAGGAAACAAGAAATCTAAACCCTGGAGTTACTACGGAAGTAGGATGAATTCCAGGGTTTAGTAAAGCGTGACAGAGAATGATCAGCAGCGCAAGAACGGGAGTTGCGGTGAGAGAAAGAGAAGCAAGTTAAGGGCTATAAATATAATTAGGGTTAAGGGTCAAACGGTATTTTACTATTTTCCTATGAGAAAAAGTTGTCTTTTAGGAGAAAAAAAAAAAAGCTTAGCATTAGTGAAGTTTATGCCCAGCATCGGCCGGATTTATTATCCGTTATTACTTAGGGACGTAAGTGGAGAGGTACGCAATTTGATGCAATAAATATCCTGGTCCCGGAAGCAATGACACTTAGCTCGGTCTATAGAAGGCGAGGAAATTGGAGTTTTAACGTATTTTGATCGAGGGTGACACTTTGGTGGTGATCAACGCCCTCAAAGATGGTTGATCATGTCCTTGGGAGATTAAAATCCTCATCACCGATGTCACATCTTCCATATTTGTCAGCAGTTTGAAGTGATAGGTGTCTCCTGTGTCTTTCAGGAGATCAACCACTACGCGGACCGCATTGCTCACCTCTTCCGGATGGATGACTCGACGCAGCTACTCCATGACAGGAATCTACACATTTGCATCCGAAAAGATATCATTGGTTGGCGGTGAGCAGATGATTTTGGTAAACCTTAAAATTAATTAAAGAAAATGTTAGATAGGAGGTGAATTGTGTAGAAGTGTGTAGTAGTTGGCAGTGAGCTGATGATTTTGGTGAGGGAAGCCACACGTTCAGTAGGTGAAAACCACAATTTAATTGTGGTAAAATAAATTTGTTTGAATAGTTAAGATTGTGAAAATTACAAATCGACTTAATATTGGAGCCCTATTTAAGCAATGCATCATTGCCTTGGGTTACAATGGAGGCACTTGTCACCATTTGAACTCAAGGATATAGGGGGCATCTTCAATTCAAATGTAAGTAGCTTAGGGCATATTTATTAGTGAGCCTTTAGGCTCACCAATATGCCAGCTCATCTAGAAAAAAAAAAGGATCGAGGAGGAAGAATACGACAGTGAGCCCAGGACAATTTGCTCCCGTAGACGAGTCCCGGAAAATGCAGAATGTGGGTCATGGCCCATGTTCTTTTTTTTAAATCGATTTTTCCGGCTTATTTAACAAATAAAAATAAAAATAATTTTATTTTTTGAATATAATTTATTGTTATCTACCCATATACGCCTATTTTTTATATGTTTTTTTTTAAAAAAAATCACACATTTATGAAGTTAAGAGCCCGGAACGGGGCTCACTAATAATTTGCTGAAAAGGTGAAAAGTTGGGTTAGGGTTGTTAAACTGACGTGACAGTTAAAAAGTAAGTTAAGAGTCTGGGACGAGTCTCACTGATAAACATGTTATTACTTTCCTTACCGTTTAGAATTTTATATATTACGAATAATGTTAATACTAGTTATGAAGCTAAGAAGTCATACCCCCATGTTGACATGGTACTGTTTTTTTTTTTTGTGTGTGAATTATAATTCGATATGTATTACGGTATAAATTAAAGAGTTTACGAGTACGGGCATTGCGGGTCAACAGTGAAGATCGATGATCGATCTCATTGGAGATGTCCATTGGGTTTAGTGGACCCTGGGAATTGGGTTGTCTAATTCCAAGGGAGTGGACCCTACGAAACAAAGGAGTCATGGATTTACCATAGGGTTCTCCATGGAGTTGCCCATTGGTTGATTCATGTCAAAATCAAGCCATGTATCCACGGTGAAACGAGCTTATCACATGGTTATAGTTAACTGGTCATTTATGGTAGGTCATTAATAATTACACGAGTTTAAAGTCTAATATATCTTACTCGTCTATTACCTTGACTAACCAACCCTATGTTATTCGGGGTTGGCTAATGCATCGTTCAGCCAACCATCCTTCAAGTTCGAGAGCTCTACTACATGTACTAAGCATGGGGTCATGTTTGATCCCTCCTCTAAATAAACAAGTTAACTCTTGATGGTATTGTTCCCATACTACTATTAGATAGACGTGTTACTACTATTAGATAGATGCGTGTGTGTGTTTAGCTTTTGGCGGTTCGTCAATAATGACACGAGGAGACACTGACATTGTAACATAAATTCACTATAATATAGAAATTAAAGGTGTTACAACAATATACAAAATATTATACTACCTCCGTTCAGAAATAGAGGTCGTTTGACTTTTTGGCATGTTTTTTAAGGAGTGAAAAACTATACAAATATCAATTTTTTAGCAATTTTTTAATATAATATAAATCTTATTAATAATAAGTGTCATATTATTAAAAAAAAGTTCTTTAAAAAGTTAATATTTTAAATAGTTTTTAGCTCATTAAAAAACGTGCCAAAAAGTCAAACGACATCTATTTCTGAACGGAGGTAGTACAAAATACCAATAAGACCAATAGAACATACAAGGAAATCGCTTTCGACATATTCCCACATCTTAACTCATACCAAAAAGCTACTCTCATCATATCCCTTTGGGGTATATGGACAATGAGGAACAAAATTATATTTAACAACTACGCCCTCCGTAAGGTGGATGAGAGCATGTACATCCGTGTACATTTGCTCTGTTTTTCACCCAAAAAGCAATTTAAAAAAAAAAGCAAAAATTTAAGTGCACACTTGAAGTGTTCTTCTGCAAAAACATATTGAAGTACATCGGCACAATGTTCAACATCTCCAATTGTGTGGGGGAATGAACCATTTTAATTATTTTGCTCCAAAAATGGGTCACTTTGCTAAAAAAAGGGCCACTTGAATTCAACGGGGAGAGGAAGATATTTTGTGTTGCAAAATATTTGCAAAAAGAGGACATGTGGCGAGATCTTATTGGCTGGGCCACGACCAATGACATATCGCCACATGTTTTGTTAAGATGTAATGTATTTAATCTATTTTGAATTGCGTTTAATTAAAAATTAATAATTATAAAAAAATATTTTTTAAATGCCCTTAATTTTGTCTACTATTAGACACCCATTTTGTATATGTTTTAGAGAGAGAAAAAAACACAAATTACACTATGTAACTAATAATAATAATTAGTAATAAGCAAATCTTATACTAACTTTAATGATTTTTCTCCCCTATAAATATAACCTTCTTCAATCAATATTCATCACCCCACAACAATCATAAATCTCTCTATTCCACCCCAAATCCATCTCTTTCATTTAAAACGGATCTGAATCAAGCTCCACAGAACTTTCCCCCAAAGCTTTTACGATATATTTTCTTTGTACTCTGAGCAACATTCCACTCCAAATACAAATCATACTACCCTGAATCACCATTCTCATGATGTCGTGCATTCATATTATCGCGATATGATGCATCCCAATCTAAATTCTCAATTTCCAACAATGTATTTTACACAAGAAAGCATCTCAGCTTATAGCACACAAGAAGATGTCCATGAAGAACGGGTTGAGGAAGATCCTACTCAAGAGCGTATGGAGAGAAGGCAATGGAGTGAAACAAAAGATAAGTTGCTACTTAGTACATGGTTGCAGGGACGAACCTAGGGGTGAGCTGAGATTTGCTGCATCCCACCCCATTTAAAAAATAAAATAGGTAGGATAAGTATAAATGTGAGTTGTAGGAGTAGTTGGCAAGGAGTATTGTAAGGGGGAGAGGGGTTTTGTGTTCGAATCCCCACATATCCCAAATGCTTCCCCATTTACTTTTTTTTCCCTTCCTTGTATTGAATGACTTTAGAGTTTGGAACGGTCATTTGGTACTCATATTTGTTGGAGAAGTCATTTTCTTCTCCTTTTTTTTTTTCATGTATTAATTAATTTTTTTATTCTTAATTTTAATAACAATCTAGGAGAAAAATAATCAAAATTATATGTAAATTTAGCCCATCCCAAATTTTATTCATGGTTCCGTGCCTGCATGGTTGAACACTAGCAAGGATGTTGTGGAGGGAAACAACCAACCCGGTGTCAAGTTTTGGTCCATAATAGCAACTTATTACAACGAGAGGAGGAGGGAGCAACGTGAATGGCCTGGCATGATCGGGAGTATCGATTGCATGCACTGGACTTAGAAGAATTGTCCCACGGCATGGAGGGTCAATATGTCCGCGGTGACAAGCCACCAACCACGGTGCTAGAAGTAGTTGCGTCATACGACCTTTGGATTTGGCATGCATTTTTCGGGACTCCAAGTACGTGCAATGATATAAATGTTCTTAATAGATCTTCTGTATTTGATAAAGCATTACATGGAAGAGCCCCAAGTGCGAATTTTGTAATAAATGGACATGAGTATGACATGTCCTATTACCTCGCTGATGGAATTTACTCGGCATGGCGAGCATTTATCCCATCGATTCGACATTCATTTGATGCAAATGACCAGTTGTTTTCCCAAGTCCAAAAGTTCACTCGTAAAGATGTGGAGCGTGCATTTGGTGTTTTACAACAATGATTTGCTATTATTCGTAAGCAAGCACTTGTTTGGGATTTGAGTTTGTTAGGAAAAATTATGACGGCATGTATCATATTGCAAAACATGATTGTGGAAGACGAACGGGATACTGATTACCTACACATTCATACAATTGAATTTGATCATCTTCAAGAGCCTGAGCTACCCGCTTCAAGAATACCAGCATCCATGAGTGCCTTCTTAACAAACCGGGCTCAAGTTCGAGATTCGGGTTCGCATCATCAACTGAAGTCCGATTCAATTGAGCAATATATGGCAAAATTTTGGGCCTTCGAGACATTGTGTTTGAACCCTTGTGCTTCACTTTTAGTTGTTCGTAGTTATTGCATGTTTCCTTTTGATATGTACTATATTTAATTGTGTATTTGAATTATCTCTATTTGATAATGTATTTTTCTTTTTTTACGTATGGTATTTTATTTTAATAGTTTGAAGAATTTAAACAAAAATCAGTTGCAAAATTTTTAAATTCAACTTTTTACTTTAATATATAATTTCAATAATTATAAAAAAATAAGTTATATATTTTTTTAAATATTAGTAATGGCATACCCCAAAATAATTATTAATAATAATTTAACAATTATATTGATCTATAATATCGGGTTAGTAGATAAAACACAAATGATTGAAAATTGAGAAATGGATTTGAAAGCGGAGTACACGGATGTGGGTGTAAATCTATCTATCTATCTATATACATATAGTAAAACCGATGCATTGTTGCATGCGTGGCGGCTTGTGAGTGAATATGCTTACGTGGCGGCACGTGAATGCATCTCGCAAAACCTTCTTCTGTCAAAAAGAAAATCTAATAAAAATAATAAGATAGTTCTAATCTATATAATTAAAAATAATTATTTTATTTTACCAGTAACTCATACTATAATTGAATAGATGGAATATCTTATAAAAGAGTAAATATTATATAAGAAAATAACTATATCAATATAATTAAACGCAATAATAGTAATAAATTTGGCATATATCGATATACAAATTACCATATAAGTGTATCTCCATCTGGGTTATATATAATCTATCCAATGGACGGTTTATATATAAATTACACCATATGGACGAGACCTAAAAAAGACATTAGGTTCACCCAATTGCCATATGGACGGATTTTATGGCGGATCTTTGGGGTCTAGGCGGGTCTTGGTGACCTTGAAGGCCTTGGTGAAATGATGAGGTAAGGGGTTTAGGCGGGAGTCTAGACGGGCCTTGAAGAGTTTTTTTAGAACAGTGATCATAATTACCAAAAATAGTAATAGATACATAGTAGTAAATATTTGATAGATGTTGCTGTATCAATTATTTTTGGTGGAAAGAATTAATTATTTCATAGCTATTTTATTTATTTATATATATATATATATATACTATTTTTCAAGAGAATGAGTTATTTAGATCTAGATTAACTTTAATCTTATATTTTCAGTTATTAGTTTAATTACCATAATGTAATTCATATGTATTTATTTATTTTCATATTTATAATAGGATTTTTTTAATAGATAATAAATGTAATTTTATAATATTGTGTTAAAATATTCCCGTGGAGGGGACGGGACATACACTAGTTGTAATTGATAAGAAAAGGGTAAAAAATGTGGCCAAAATAAAGTGGATGAAGTATATGTGGGAAGTGTACATCATTGTGCATGACCTGATTGCAACAAGAGGAACTGGAAGACGAAAACCCTACCAAAAGACCCCACGATAATCAGATCACCCAACGTAAACAGAAAAATGTTAAATGGGAAAAAACTAAAGAAGATTTTGTGAAAATAATTTCGACGACACTAGTCTTCCCTCGGGCCAAATGGCTTGCGTCTTTGTGATTCGTGATTCTCTTGGTAGACCTTTGATGTGTGGCGCTTTCGGTTGCGGGAAGGTTTCGACTTTGCAGGTGGAGATTCGTAGTCTTCTCCACGGACTCTCGGAAGCTCTGAAGAGTGGCTACTCGCGTGTTGAGGTGGAGGGATGACTGTCTTTTAGTGACAAATGTCCTGAAGGGGTGACGAACTTGCCCTTGGGAGATCGAGCCAAATGCCCTTGGGACAACCTTGCCCATCTCGGTCTTCAGACGAACTTCGTAGATTGGAGATCTAGCTCAGCGATCAATGACCTCGTCCGAAAAAACGCAATTGGGTGGTGATACAACCGCGGATGACCGACCCTATATATTTGCATTATATAAATAAATAAATGATTCAGCTTTATTTTGGGCAACACCCAAAAAAAGGAAAATCGTTTGACTCGATTTTGGGTCGGGCTTTCGTCCTACCTCTGCGAAAATTCTTTGCTATTGATTTCGGTCCAAACCACTTTATTCGGTTTACTTCGAGCCAGTTCAGCCCATTTGATCAACCCATTTGTGACTCCACGACTTTGTACCCACTCCGTACATAATCAGAACATAGATATAGGAAAAAAAAAAAAAAAAACTACCCAACCCAACAGAACATTAAACAAGTGAAAAGTGGCATTACTCTATCCCATTTCCTCAAATTGTTTCCCTGTTATTGTGAATAGAAGAAAATGCCCAGGAAAGCGAATAAATACACATCAAACATCTCGTTCTCCTGCTACACAAATTCCATTAAATTATTAAGGATATAACTACAAAACAAGAAACCAGCAGACCTTACATTCTATCTTCCTTACTTTCACTTTACCAGCTTGGTAAAACAAAGGCTTATCCTCGTAAATACACGGTTACCAAAAATTAACAGCAAATTATCTACCAAGTTTCTTCACCTTCTTTTTTGTTTGCCTTTCCAGATTTCCATTATTGTGCTTTGTTTCACTGTTCACTTGACAGGTCATCTTATTCAATGAGACTAATCCACTGTCATGGGCTGGGTCATGCAGCACCTGAAACGCGCCTTGCGAACACTGCTTGTTATATCATTCTCAGCATGCTCGAGCATCAATACAACCTCAGAGAAGGGTGGCCTCACATCTGGGTTGGCATCCCAGCAGCGAGTCATGATCTCTGCAAGAATGGGCAGACAGTCATTGGGAATTACAGGACGGACACCCTTGTTCACAACTGCGAATGCTGCCTGTACTGCTGTCATGTTTTGGAAGGGAAGCATCCCAGTGATCAGCTCCCACAAGACAATCCCAAAACTATACACGTCCACCTTTTGAGTGTATGGTCTGTGCTGGATCATCTCCCTGAAACAGGGTGAAATGATACTTTAGTGGATAATGAATTATATAAAAACTGTTTTTATGTTGCAAACACTGCGGTACTATACAGCAGTTCACAGTGGCTGACAGAACTCAGATGTTAAACCCTTTTAAAGTCTTTATGCTACTACTGTAGTTTGTAATCATGCAACTCCTTAGCAATTGAATGAATTCAACCACCTCAAACATCAAATATCCCTCAACACATACCGTGAAGGAAGCATCTTATTTTACATGCTACGCTACATTAGTTTACAATGTCAAGTTGCCTAATATTGACAGCGAGGGGGGGCTTGAACAATAAAATTATGATTAATTGATTGGTGATCTTCTACTTCTCTATGGGGTTCCAACCCCACCCCCATTTCCTCTCGGGTTAAGTTAAAGTGTTCAGCATAACTCCTAGTAAACCTTCTATGACACTACGTCGCTTAGTCACCATGATTATCATGATATAGATCCAGATCTTTGAGATCCTGCAATCCGAAAAACGAGGTTGGATCCAGATCGGTTAAGTGTCAGAATCCTACATTCCAGATCTTATAAAATCAGAGGATCTTATGATCCTACAAAAGTCTTAAGATCCTTGGATTAAAGTTTTGTTGCCTTTTAATTTCCAGTTTTATGTCTCAAGTATGTTTTCCTTTTGATCTAAATTATCCTAAATGCCTACTTTTCCCATTTATTACACTCCAACTCTTCTGTGTGATTTCCTTCCCCCAATGCGGCAAAGCCCTCTATTCGAAAATATTAAAAGGAGAACTGTGGCTAACTTTTTTTGTTGTTGGTTTAATTAAAAGCAGAACTCTGGCTAATGTTTTCTTGTTAATTTTTAACTTTAAATTGAATTATCTTTAGGGATATCATATTTCTATTATATTATTTAATTTTAAATTTTTTATTGATTTTATAGGATCTTATTATCCTCTAATCCAATCCACACACCTGATCCTAAGATCTTAATCCTAATAACCTTGATCCCTATCGAATCCTTTTTAACTCCGGAACAAATTACCCTTACATCAACATTCCTAGCAAGATGGTCAAATTCAATTTTAAAAGTTCATCTATACCTGAGCTGTATTCATAACTATGCAGACATTATGTGCATCGATATTATCACTGATGGAAGTAAAATCTCAGGCTAAGGAGAATGTCAGTAAATCTTTTAAATGATGCACGCTTCAATATCATCAAATCCGTAATAAAATGAAAGACTGCTTTAAAACGGAATTGTTCATGCCTACAAGTTCCTTCACCACATTTCCCACAATCACAAAAGATTAGTCAATCCTCAAACTACATAAGATTCAAGTGCAAAGCACATGATCCATCTCCAGGTTCAGGAATGTGGGCTCCTAGCTCTCCTACAGGCAACAAAAGGTAAAAGAAACTTTGCGAATATTCATCCTAATTGAAGTAGTACCCAACCTGTTTGATTCAACACTGCCTTAAAGTCAGAGGATACCTACTTCTTCCCGTCAATACTCCCATTCTGCAATTTTCAAATAATTTCTTTCTTTCAACATATCTAAACCTCCATCAAATACAAGACGCAGTCTTCAAGCCCACTGCCTTGCGCTAAAAAATATATACAATTTCCTTCAATCTTAAATGGCATCAATTTCTATGTTGATTCCATGTAGCTTTGCAGCACTGTTAATAATCGATGTTGGTTGAGAAATTTTCGCAATCACTTTTCTATTCTTGAACGTCAAGGGTTGAAAATGCTATACTAAGCTTACCTGTAAAACTCCCCTTGAACAATATATGAAGCTTTATAATAAGAAAATGATATTACGCTACTGTGAGATAGCAGATAACCTTTATATAAAAAAGAGGCCTAGTGTCTACTCTCTATTGTAACTCTGACCACTAATTAGGTATTGGCAAACCCCAAGAAGAAAATGGTATATGGCATTTGTCTACCGACTTTGCTCAATATCAGAAAAAGAATATCATTATCTAGTATTGAATGAACAGATTATTAAACCATGCAGAAGTATCCATATCAAGATATCAGATATCGAGAAAAATACTAAATGTTCTTGAAATATAGAAGAAATGTTCTTGAAACTTTGATTAGTGATTTATACATTATAAGAAGTAGGAGAGTGTCAGCTCTCCCTTGTATTTCTCTTTGACCAACGAAACTTTAATATTTTGGCTGATCTTCTCACTTATCATCTCAATATATAGAAGTGGTGGTGCATCAACAATATTTTTTTTCTCAACAAGGGACAAGAACATATCAAGTTGGAGTCTTGTCCCGAAAAGCAAAGTGTCAATCAGTTATAGAAAATAAAATGAAGTGGTTACTAAAATAGAATTTTCAGAATCAAACCTTGACTATGATCAAGTACAATATTTTTTTTTAAAAGATCGGAGATATAAATTGGACTGGAACAATACTCATCTGGATGTAAGGTTGTTTGTTTCTACAAAAATCTTCTTAGCTATGGTGGGTGTGTTTTTCTGTTCCAAGATAAATGTTACTTTTCATGTTTGTATCATTGAGTTTGAAATTAAAACTGTACCTTTTATAACTGTATACATTTTAGTTTGGAATATTTTTGGATTATAATTAGAATGGTCAAAACATGACCACAACTAGGGAGGGCCTGCCTTGGTCAAGGCAGTGTTTTAAAAAGCACAGCCCAAGTGCGCTTAGCGCATGATTCAATAGGGGTAGGGCCTGCCTTGGTCAAGACACATACTGGGTGTAAATGCACACCCAAAGCACACGAGGTGCTCTGTAAGCGGTGCCAAAAAGTTACCGGCAATGGGCATTTCATTTTTTCCCTTATTTTGGTTAATCAAGAATTCAAGATATCCTCGATATCTCAATAGAATTTGGATACCGTCTTTCCCTAACTTTTTTATTTATTTGGATAATACTTTATATACTTTTTAAAGATATTGGCAACTTTCTATCTTCAAAAACGTTAATCTCTCATCAGTACTCTCTTCTTTTCTTCTTTATGCCTCCTCCTATTCTCCCTTTCTTCACTCTACTTCTCTCCTTCCTTCCTCTCTACACTTGTCGCTGTGCTGCTTAGTTGTTGCTCTTGAAGGTGACGGGACTCATGTCTCAACATTGAGAAACAAGATGACGCAGATGACATTGATGATTTTGCTTGACCCACTCCCTACAAATCCTTCCCATTCAGCTTGATGTATTTCTATTCTTTAATATAAAATGCTTTAGACTTGCATTTAATACTTTGTGATGCTTTGTACGTCGTTTTCGGATAACTTGATTACTATCTAAAACTCGGTTTTATTACATCAAGAACAGGTTTTATAGTATTAAATTTGAGTTTTAAGGTGTTTTGAGATGTTTAATGAAAAAGTCATTGCCATTCCTTTTAAGGCACGATTAAGCTATAGGTTTGTCTATCGCCTTGTGTTGCCTCTAGCTTTATCAAACACTACAAGGAGTGATCCAAACCAAACTCAATCCAATTAACCAGGGGAACGATAAGCTTTATGCAGACTACATTGGTAACTTTTAAGAAATATAAAAATGTAAGTTATTAGTATAAGCAATATGCATCAACTCACCTCTATTCTCTTGTTATATTTTAAACTAGTATAGTACTCGTCTGCAATTTTACTATTCTTAATAAATTAATTATTTTGTCATAAATGTAAAATGAATAAATTCGATTATTTACAATTATAATTTTTTTTATTGAAAATAGTAAGAACTATCAATAGGATAATATATACTAAAATATTTTAATAATCAAATAATTAATAATTTAGAATTTATTAAAAATAGCATCGCATTAATTATCATTTAACACCCATTAAAATTGGTGATTATTTTAGATCTATTATTATAATAAAATAGATATATTGACATGATTTTACTTTAATATAGATATAATTTCAAATAGAATGATGGATTTTAATAAAAGGAAAGTTTATGATGAAACATATATATTATAAATTTTCCTTTTATAAAAATACTTCCTTTATATAAATAGAATTTTACATAGCATAATACATCTTACAGATAGAGAGTTAAATTAACTTGTAATCTTTACGCACAAATATATGAATATCAATTCCTAACATATAATTCAATAGCCAATGACGATGAAAATCAAGAGTTGATCGATGATAGAGATTGTTAGCAAATTCACCTTAAAATTTTTTAAAAAAAACATTTAAAGAAGAACAAATAGAAAATCGATTATGTATAGAGTTTTATCCAATGTTATTTTTCAAAAGTGAAGACATGATAAACAATTAAAATTTATTACAGAAATAAAGTTAACAAGCAATGCATTAAAATATATATTTATATGATTTTTTCTTTTATATAGATAGAATTTCACATAAAAAAGGGTGTTTTTTTTAAGAAGGAAAGTATTATTTCAATTATTATTTTAAGGGATTGTTTATTGGCAAGATGAAAAAAAGTCTATTAGCAAGATAGCTTTGAGTAAATTGCACTCGAGCCTCTTTCAGTTTAGAAAATATTTTAAAATCGAACCGATATCAAAGATAAAAAACTAGCTCATCCAAATATTCCACCCGTTCATCTAGATGTTATCAAAATCCTCCAATTTTGAAACCACGCCAAACTCGTTGAAAATTTCAAATGCATCCACGAACAAACTGATATGTTTTTTATTCCACTTTTTTGGTTGATGGCCATCGAGTGAAGTATGATAATGCACATTTTGTGAAAGGTTGCCTAAAACTATTAGTTTGAATTAAACGGACAAAGTAGGTTAAACAATTTACATTACTTTGAACTCAACTTCAAGGAATTCAGTGACATGGACTAAATACCAAAACAAAAACAAAACAAAAAAAAAATGTTGTAAACCCACACTAGATAGTTTAGTTGGCATCCGGACTATTGAATATAAAACCCAACCATCTAGAGGAGATTTTGAAGTGGCTCATGTTAGGAACACGTCAGTGTAGGTTGTAATCTCAAAGCTTCCATGGTCCATAAAGAAAAAAATCTTGTCAAGCCTTACTTGCTTAGCCGGTAAGGATGACATGTAGTGACTAATACCCCTCCCCCTATTGTAATGGCCTAAGTCCCTACCTATGAACCAAAAAAAATAAAGAAAAAGATCTCAATTCATACAAGCCACAAATTAAAGGCAACTCATTTCTCTAAAGTAACATAATTAACATGAACACAACACATATAACAAACACAAACATGTGAAATATTTTCCTGCAAAACAATATCGATCTTTATTTCATAAAACTGCATTAAAAAACCACTAGAAAGTTGAGGTTTCAATTGAGGCGAAAAATAAACAAATAGATAGAGAAAAAATAACTTCAAGCATAAAAGAAACAACAAATAAATATACAGAAATGGAAAAATATTAACGAAACCCACACGGTAATGGCACAAATTATGAAGGGCAAAAGTCATGAATATAAAATGATGATGATGATAAGGCAATTTCAAAAATCTTATACACGTGAAAACTTGACAACTTTTCAACTGCTGTATGCCATATAAAATCATGAACAGTGTGTTGGCTAAGAGGCATATACAAAAACCCCCCTATACTGAGGGGTCTTGGGGGGTCAAAATGTTGGCTAAGAGGCATATAATATGCATAAAAGGATGAGGATTGAAGGGAAGGGTCTTGGAGGGGATCAAGATGTTGGCTAAGAGACATATAATACGCATAAAAGGATGGGGTTGAAGGGAGGGGCAATGGAAAAGGAAGTGTGGACAATTACAAAATGACAAGTATCCAATAACACAGAAATGAAAGATGCGAAAAAGAAAACTGAAATGCAGATAAATTATTCTTACGGAGCCATCCAACGGTATGTTCCAGTCTCAGGTGTCATTCCTTCAGTCTGCACCTCAATTCTAGCAACTCCAAAGTCTGCAATTTTGATTGACTTATCTGCAGAGATCAAAAGATTGTCGGACTTTAGATCTCTGTGTATTAATCCAAGTCCATGAACATACTCCATCCCCCTTGCAACATCCAAAGCTTGTTTGACCGCCAACTTCAGAGGAACAGTACGATTGTGTCTCTTAATCAGGAACTGCCTTACTGAACCACCCTTTGCATATTCAGTGACAATGCACCACAACATGGGCTTTCTACATGCTCCTATAAATCGAACAATGTTTGTATGTTTCAACGTTGCAAGCATCATAACTTCCTGTTGAAACTGCTGCTCCATTATCTGAGCCCTCTCCAGATCATTTTCCGGCACCTCCAAGATCTTGATAGCAACCTCCTCACCTTCATATGTACCTCTATAGAGTTTCCCAAAGGCTCCCTGTGCAAAAGCATCACCCATATGAAGCTTTCTCAAGTCAATCGTCCACTCTTCAAAATTCTCAAGGCCCTCTGTGGGAAAACTAGGGTCCATCAGAGCCTGGGCTAAACCATCATCACTCAAAGCATGGGTGACCCTTCCACACTGATTAACACTACTTTCCACAGAGTAGTTATTGTTCAAACCTTGGTGTTTCAACATACGAGTACCAGAACCATTTGACCCCACACTGCTATCCACTGACATCGCAACAGAACCACCAACATTACTAGCCTGTAAACTGGGATAACTCTCTACAGACATGTTTGAGGTATCTCCAAGCTTATTGTAATAATCGAAAAACTTGTTATCATTGTTGTTCAATCCAATGACTCCGGGAAATTTTGGACCCTCCAACATCATTGTCTGCAAATTTAAGGTTCAAAACCTCCAGTAGTATATTTCTTCACATTCGCCTGTCCAAAACAAAAGCTATCCATAATGTTACCATAAATAACATAAACCAAATGGCAAGATATTCCAAATATGCACATCGAGTCTCAAATAATGCTAATTCAGCATAAAATTCAGAAAACAAATTCAAAATGCCAGCAAAATCCCAACAGAAAGTTGAAAGAGAAGTAACACAGGATGTAATTGGAACATCAAACCCTAACCCACAGGAAGAAGTAGGTAGAGGGATAGCCAATAAGCAAGATTACCAATAATAAGTCAAAAATAGGGATGATGAAACCAAAACAATAAGAAGAATGAAGAAAAACTAAGGTCAACCCTAAACAAGGACACAACTAAGATAGTAAGAACCAAAGATAGGATAAACTACATAGCATTTCAGTCAGGGGAGATTAAGAAAAAGACATTCAGGCCAAACGAAATGACCGAAAACAGGCGAACAACTCACCTCCACATCCAAAACCCTAGAAGTCTTGTGGCCGACACGCACCTCGGGCGATCGAAGCTTGATTACGTCCGATAACCCACCGATGTATCGAGTTATGAGATGGACGATTGCAGGCGCCAAACGGCAAGATGGATCGGAGAGAGGGTACGAGTATTGCGACCAGGTCAACACGGACGGAGACGACAGTCAGAGAGAAGGGAAGGTTGTGATGTATGTGCAGCTGAAGAGGAGAGGATCAAAGTAAAATGTGCAAAAGAGATATGAAAGGAGAGATGTATTATAATTTTTAGGGAAATTCCGTTTGGTGCCCCTGTATTTATATCAATTCCGGTTGGTGTCCCATACTTTTTTTTTGTCCGGATGGTACCCTGAGTTTTGTCAAAAGTTCGGCTCATGCTCAAAACTCATATTTTATTTATTTAAATGAATAAAATCACCCTTTATTTTTTATTTTTTCATAAAAAATCCCATTTTCTTTTAACATTGAACAAAACTATATATTATTTGACTAAATTCAATATATAAAAAAGTGACAAACCCACCTTTATTTATAAAATTGTACAAATCACATATTATTTTAAAAAAATTATTATAAAATCACCCTTGTTTCTAACTTTTTTTTTTAATCCAATCGAATGACTGTAGACACCTGAAATTAAAACTCTTTATATATAAATACTGGTCATAAAGCATACAATATTTTTATTTATTTATTTGGATCAAAGTAAAGCATACAGTATAACTGCATAAGTATTGTTCTCAGAAATCAGATATTTATTATACATTCATAAATCAGAAGTCATGTTACATTAGTTTTCCGGCCAACTGCATAATATTTCATCCGTCCAACTTGAGCTATACATAAGAGACGGTATAAATTGAATTGTTCTATTAGAAATCTGCACGTAATCTATATCTAAATTATATATATGTCAAATAATTAGAAATAAGGGTGATTTTATGATAAATTTTTTGAAAATAATATGTGATTTACAAATTTAAAAATAAAGGTGAGTTTGTCACTTTTGTATTGAATTTAGTCAAATAATATGTAATTTTGTTCAATGTTAAAATAAAATGGGCTTTTTTATAAAAAAAATAAAGGGTGATTTTATTCATTAAAAGAGAGAAAATATGAGTTTTGGGCATGAATCGAACTTTTGACAAAACTCAGGGGTACCAACCGGACAAAAAAAAATTGTGGAACACCAACCGGAATTGACATAAACTCAGGGGCACCAAACGGAATTTCCCTAATTTTTATAATTATTTGTAATGATGTTTATATAATAAATAATACTCCATCCGATCGGAAATAAACAATGTTTTGACGTTGGACACGTAGTTTTAGGAGCTAAAAACTAATAAGTATTAAATTATAAAAAAAATTAATTAAAATAAATAAGATTTTATATAGTTTTTAGCTTCTAAAACTACGTGTCCAAAGTCAAAACATCGTTTATTTCCGATCGGAGGGAGTACTATTTTTAATTTTTCTAATACCGTATGGATATATTTGGGATGAACGGTCTTTGGATATTTCCACCACTTTGGAGTTTTGTACTTGGACAAGACATCACGTGGTCCTCCAAAGCACCTATGGTAGCTTGAAGTGTGTGCTCAAGCACACTAGTACACTACAAAACTCTTCAATTTGCCGCTTATACAAGTGGCAAATATATTCGGCGCTCCAACGCTTCTGATTTTTTTTTTTGTCTTTTGTCCATCTGAATAGGAAGAATATGCCATGTCACTCAGGTGTAGATGCCCTTAGTACTTAAGGGCAACGAAGGGTTGCCCGCGGACAATAGATTCAGCTACAAGGGAGGATTGAAGACACAATAACACGGCAAACGGAGCATGTGGAGTTGGTTGGGTTTTTTTTTGGTTCGATTTGTAAATATTTTCTAAACTAAATAAGGACTTGTGGACAATTTGGTAAGAGTTATCTTGCCAATAGATATTCTTTATCTATAGACTCCCCCTATTTTGAGACGGAGATAGTATCATTTTAGAAATTTGCACATTTAAAAAAAAATACACTTATACCTATAGTTATTATTCTACCTTTTAACTTTATTGAAAACTACAACTAACATCTCTCTCAACAATATATAGGACAATTTTGGAAAGTGAATAAAAAAATAACTAAAATGAAATATTTTTCTTAATAAGATTTTATCCCTAAAACATGTTTTTCTTAAGGGATGGAGTATATTACAAAATCCAACAAGTAGAACTGGGTTAATTCGCTTTATGTCAAGAAAGCTCGACCCTTAGCTATGTTTTGGGTTCCAGTTTCCCTAGTTTAAGGATCGGTTTTCTTTGATTAAATCTTACCGACTCTAACTATCTTTACTAATTAGATCAGTTAGATTGAAAACTCCTATTTTATTTCAAAATGTTATAGCACTATATGAAATAATAAATGGTAAGAACCTACTCACCCAAGCGGAAAAGAATCTATCAATATATGACTTTATGAGGAGGGTGTTTGGCATACCAGGGTGGTTACCACCCTGCCAAGTCATCAAAAAGCCACAGAGTACTACCATGGAGTACTAATTAACGGTCTGGAATACCACGAAAAATTAATTGCGGTTGTTTAAAAAATAACCAGGCGTAATTATTATCTATCTTGGGAATATGAGATGTAAAATTAATTAATGGTCTGAAATTCCTTATTTAATTTTATATAGAGAAACCTTCGGCTCTTCTTCTCTACCTCTTTCTCATGTCCAATCTTTCCGAAAATAATTCGTTGCTTAATTCTTACAAATAAAATAAAATAATTTGTGGGTTAATTCGCTTAGCTACAACACGTTGCTAGAAAAACTTTTATTTTTTATAATTTGAGAATTCGTATCTTCACTTGGAAATAACAATCTTGTTATACACGTCAATCTTCTAATAAATATTCATCAAATCTTACTCAATTTTACAAATATTGATCATATATATAACTTATACAAATGAGCTTATTATATGTCCGGAAGTTGTCATTGTATACTCTCTGAACAAACCAAACTCAATTTGATGATAACCTCTTATATAAACTCATTAGTGATAGTTATATCCTCTTATATATATATAAACTCGAATCGACAACTTTAAAAAATCAATCTGATTCCAACGTTAATTTATACTATCGCCACTTAAGGCCAATTATAGCCACTTATGGCCAGCAGCCAATTACGGTCAACGATATCCACTTAAGGCCAATGAATCATAACTCTTGTCGGCTTCCCTCGTCATTGATACATGATGAAGAAACCCGAGGGACAATTGTAATAGGGAAAATCCGAGCTTATCCCAAATAACGAATAAAAACGACATCTATTATTTTGTGGTATGCAAATCAATTCAAATATTAATCACCCCTTGACCAGCATAAATGAGGAAAATCCGTTTCTTTTATTTAATGCGACGACCGTTTCTAAATGAGGTGACCGTTTCAATTCATTTAATTAAATGCCTAGACCGTCGGAGAGTCCTACGGGGGAGACAAGCATCGACCCGACCTCGTTCGTGCTTGTTTGCAAGCTAGGGTTCGGGTTGAGAGCATGATCAAGATCGATCTCCTTCAACAATTATGATGCATCACAATATATAATATAAATATATTTTGAGATGTTTTTATTAATTATATTTATATATATGCGGGACGGGATGAGATTTGCGTGACGAGAACTCTCCGTCTCGCATCCCGTCCCGTCATGCATATTTTTTACGGGACATGAATTGCAATATTTTTTTTCCAAATCCCACCACAATGGCATAATTGGGATGGGATGTGGACCGGGACGGGATTTGTGCCCAATTCTACTTTTTCTTGTTTTTGTGTCCTTTTTTTTTCGTTAAAAAATTGAAACCGGAACCATCCTTATCTTTGCTTCTCTTCATCTACGGACCATCAATTTTGATAAATCTTACTCATAAAACCCATATTCAAAGTAACTTAATTATATGGTCAGATGAATATAAATCCATGTGTAAGAGGTTTATCAATGTAAACACATTCAAATGTGAACTCACATCTATCGTTGTATTGCACTATTGCTTTTTATGGCCTAAACACATACGGATTATATTAAAAATAAAATAAAAATACGTAATACTCCGTTACTTTTTACAATCCGTAATTTTTGAACTGGTGTCATTAGAACTCGATCTACATCAGTGTAATAAATGAAAGGATTATTAATTTTCTTTTTTTTTTTGGTAAATGAATTACTATGGTCCATTTAATTGCCAACTAAGATGCCACATCATGGTGGTAGACCACCAGGGTGGTATACTAATTAAATATTCTCCGACTTTATGATGACAAATAAGGATAAAGTTAAGATTCAAGATTTAGGATTTATATGACAATCTATATGAGAAGTTAGGAATAATTTTATCGTTAAAAGTATAGCTCCTCCCCCACCAACAATATTAGCACATATTATCATCACAAATATAAAAAATTGGCATACTGAAATAGATCCAATGATAAAAACAGCTCAGTCGAAAAAGAAAAAAGCTAAATGGGCCAAACCCTCGAGTCTTATCTATAAGGTTAATATAGATGGCTCGGTTAAGCCCGCGGGCATTTGTTAGGTGGGCCGTGGGGGGAGTCATTCGCGACTCTGAGAGTAACACAATAGACGTATTCTTCCAAAATACATATAAAGGATCGGCATTACAGACAGAGGCAAAAGCAGTCATCATAGGAATGCAACAGGTGATCAGGAAAGGAATTCGTAATGCCATCATTGAAGGTGACAATCAAACACTAATCAAGGCAATCAGAAGAGATCAGAACACTCCTTGGGAGATCATCCATCAAGTAGGAAAGACTCGACATATGGCTAGTTCTTTTGATAATATTCAATTTAATCATTGTTTTAGGAAAGCCAATAATGTTGTTGACTATATAGCCAGGAACCGTATCACTTGTATAGGCTTACTTTCCCTCTTAATAGAGATCTGTACTCCATCATCTTCAAGGATGATTCCGGTAGTATGCTACGGTTTCCGTAGTATATACCAATGCTTGCATAATGTAAAAAAAGAAGAAGCCAACTTTAGTCAAACATCTCTATTGCTTGTGCAACACCTCTATCCCTGATTACACCCTGCATTAGCTCATCAACGAAACAACTTCAACCCACAACCAGTTTGATAAACATAACCATCAAATCCCTGACTAGTGACTGACTCGTCAAACTTAACCAAATTGGCTTGTCTAGACATCCGAGCAATAATCACCTTAGCTCTCTATACAACTCCACCGAAGTATTCCTACGATCCTACCTTCATATATATAAGACGTCCACCAACCAATGTCCCAACTCGAGGTCACAAACCATGTCAATTCATTTACCCAATTCGGTTCAATTTCTGTCTTGCCGTCTGAGTGTATTGATACTATCTGAAAGTACATCGAAACTTCACTGATGGGTTACAAAGTTCTTCCTGGTTTCATTTTGTGCGGATGTTTTTGCATTCTAACCTACCTTTGCCTCTGTAACAAAATAGGACGACTATTCCTCTGAAATATTATGATCCCTGGATGAACTGTACAACTATAATAGATAGTCCACTAAATATGTGAGGACAGTGTTTTATCCATTGAACTAATAACACAGTGCTTAGTTTCTTCCAAAAACAGGGAATATTCTTCAAGCTCTTGTCTCATCCGCTTTCGATTCATCCCCTTCTCCCATGTATTCGTTCGTATGCTCGTCACTTTACAGTCATTGTCGATCGATATCGTACCAATACAACATTCCGTATTTCTTACATATAAACAACAACAAATTACTGCCACTTTGGCATTTATATAGAACCCTGGTGAGTTCTATCTCATCCCTAGAGCGGTCGCGTAGCGCTCTAAGGTCAATGCTTAAAGGTCCCTACGACTAAGACTACGACAACAATAACATAGGCGTCCGCCTATTTCAGCTATATTTGTACGGTAACGACGACCATAACCACATGGCAACAACATCTCCCCGAACCTACAAGTATGCAGATCATAAGGATGACGCTGACGCTCTTTGTGTACGACCTTGGGGCTCTCTTGTTAACAAGCCAATGAAGGACACCATTAAAAGGAGCAAGCTCGTGATTCATCGACCCAATCGATCTGGTAACGTGTGGCGCAAGGGAAGCCTTCGAATGACTTTGTTGAGAATACAAGTTGAGTTGTGGGATAAAGTTCTCACATTGATTAAAAATTGAATCCAAACCTTGCATATAAACCAGTGGGCTCGTGTGCTCGGCTTGGTTGGTGCGCGTGATGCGCTTGTTGAGTTGTGGGATAAGGTTTATCCCACATTGATTAAAAATTGAATCCAAGTCTTGCATATAACCCTACTAAAATCCTTGACCAACGTCATCTTCCAATCGTTAGCAAACCCCTTTGATGATTCCGAAGAGCAATTCAGTGATGTGTTCATCGTCGTCTTTCCACTCGATTGGAATGCGGTTCACCGTCAAGGGAGGATTGCAATGGCTACCGATCTTGATAGGATTGGTGATCGATACACAGTAGACGGAATTTTGAATACGGAAGGCGGCAACAGATGGCCGGTACTCCAACTTGGAATCGTCGATGAGGTTCTTCCATTCCTTTGAGATGAGTTTACATGCCTTAATTGATTCGAATGGGAGATATAGGAAGATTTTAATGAATATGTCTTGTGGGAGTTGATTTGTGGGCATCCTTGATGGAGAATAGAGATGAATGAATAAATCAAGCACACACCCAATTAATGAAATTATATGATCGACCTACTGCAGGAACCCTAATTATATATATATATATATATATATATATATATATGAGTAATATGACGAGGGATATATATGGTAAAATTTTCTTACCTAGCAATCTGATCACAATCCTATTTATATAGATATGGAAAAAAAGTATATATCTATGTATCCTATATAGATAAATAATACGGCAAATTCTAATCATATATAGATAGATAGTCCTAATTAACAATTTGGAGTTGCTATAAAAATAAAAAGGAAATATTCTAATATAAATAATTAGATAGTTATAATCTATATAATTAAAAACGACTAAATAATTATAATTATTTCATTTTACCATTAACTCATATAATTGGATAGATGGAATACCTTATAAACAACTTTGGATATATAGACGTTTCCATCCAGATATATTCACCCACTATAAAAATAGATATAAGCTAGGTAATATTTTCAATATACCATTAACTCATATAATTGGGAGTTCCATTGTTCGCGGTGTCCAGACCATGTTCTGCTTGTTCTCGGATCTTTGTTGGTGATGTTTACGGTGACCATGCTGTGTCTTGCGCTGGTTCCGTGGGCATTAAACATCGACATAACCTCGTTCGCGACACCTTATTGGATATCTGCTACAGGTCTGGGATTTCTGCTGGTAAGGAGGTTGATATTGGTTTGATTGATGGGCATGATAAGCCTCTTCGTCCGGCGGATTTGCTACTTTATTCCTGGGATAGGGGGCGGGATGTTTGTGTCGATCTGACGGGATCCTCCCCTTTGACTCAGTCTGGGATGTCTGACTTTGTGCCTGGTCGTGTTGTTGTTGATGCTGCTCGGCGTAAGTGTGCCAAGTATCGAGATTTGTGCACGGCGGCTGGGTATGGTTTCATACCCTTCTCCTTCTCTTCGTTGGGAGAGTTAGATACGGATGCGGTTGCTTTGCTGAAGCGGATTCAGAAATTCTCCGTATCTCATGATGCTGGGGCTCGTGTTGCCGCTTATATTTTCACTAGACTCAGTTTTATTATCGCTAAGGGAGTGGGTGCCCAGATAGTATCTCGGCTACCCACTAATTTCTTGTAAATAGTAATTGGATAATAATAATAATAATAATAATAATAATAATAATAATAATAATAATAATAATAATAATAATAATAATAATAATAATAATAATAATAATAATAATAATAATAATAATAATAATAATAATAATAATAATAAAATAAGAGTTTACACAGAATTAGTGGGGAGCCGAGAGACAATCTGAGCCCCCACTCCCTTAGCAATAGAAAACCCTACCCTAGTGAAAATATGAGCTGCATTATGAGCCCCCATATCATGAGCGTGAGCAAATTTCTGGATCCTCCTTAGTAGGGCTATGGCGTCTGCCTCAAGTTCCCCCAGTGCGGAAAAAAAGAAGGGTAAGAACCCACAACCAATAGCCTTACACTTATCTTGATACTTAACTCGCTTACGACGAGCCGCCTCGGCCACCACATGCCCAGGAACAAAGTCAATCATCCCTGATCGCGTCAAGGGGGATGACCCTGTCAAGTCAACACAAACATCCAGCCCTTCATCCCATGCATAAAGAAGCATGTCCGCCGGACGGAGGTGTTTTCCGTCTCCCCCACACAGCCCAATATCAACCTCTTTACCAGCTGAGATCCCAGAACGATAACAGACATTCACCAAAGTGTCACGAACAGCATTATGACGATGTTTAATCTCCACAATACCAGCACACGACACAACATGGTCTCCAAAAATGTCTCCCTCAAATACTCTAGAGCACGCGGGACAAGGCTTCGAAATGGAAAACAAAGGGATACCTAACCGATAGCACAACACACAACGATACGTCTTACCATTCATACTCTGACCCAGCCCTGAGATGGGGACAACCCTATACCAATCAGTCGCATGGTCTTGACGCTGAGAACTCCACAAAGCCATCTGACGCGGTGATAAGAAAAAGGTATTCTCTGCATCTTCCGTAATCCGTGTGAAATATATGTCTGCCAATTTCTTCATGAGTTTGGGGGCATCGATATCACTTGGACTACTCAGAATATCAATTCCTACCTTATCGTTGAAGACACGCACGACGTCATCCAATGCAAATCCAGACGAAGTGACCTCAGCATGTTGGAGAAGCTTAATTTGCAGGCTAGCAGATTGTAAACGCGAAGCTATAAAAGCATAAAAAAGAGCATCACCTGCAGAATAAACACCAAGACCCCCAAACCTGAAGGGCAGTGTGGTGAGCCTCCATTGCCAATTGCCGAAACCCGGCCCAGAGGCAGTGATAATCCGTTCCAGAGACCGTCGAAGAGCTAGATCAAACTTAAGCTGGGCAGACTCGAAGGCAGGAGGGGGACATGTGCGTAAAGCAAAATAAAGCTTGGAGACCCCAGTACAAGCACGCAGCAACAATAGCTCACATTGTGGGTCACCAATCTTAGCAACTGCATCCATAAGCTCGATCGTTTTGTCCACTCTCTTCATCACCAGCTCACTACTAAACGCCGAATTAACACCGACAGATCCACCAAGAAGCTTAACCCCTTGCAGCGGCCTAGCAATGTTAGGCGGAAAAACACCAGCCATCCTGCTCCTTGGGTCCTCTCTCGGCCAAAAAATTTCAGTTTTATCAACATTGAGGTGCAGACCATAACTGGGTCCGTCCTCAATAATCATCTGCAGAACCTTCCCCAAGATCAAGGTATCCCCCACAATAGTGTCGTCATCCAAATACCAAGCCTGGAAACATAACTGAAACGTGTCCCAGATTTTGCGCACCAAAGGATGCAAAACTAAAGCAAACAATAAAGGGCCGAGAGGATCTCCTTGCTGCACCCCTTGACAAGACCATAGGGTATGATCACCATAGTACAACCTAGCTGGACTGGAGTAGCAAAACTCAACCCAATGCGAGATTGCGGGACAATGGGTTCGGACTTCACGAATCATCGCTTCCCGCTCAACCAAATTTAAAGCATTTTTAAAGTCCACCAACAACATAGTAAGACCCTCCTCCTTACCGCGCTCCTCAACCAAACGGTTCATTGCATGGAGGATGGCCTCACCCCCCCTGACACTCCCACTCCAAACTGGAAATCACCCAAATAACCACCCAAAGAATGACCAAGCAAGGAAGCACACACCTTAGAAACCAAATGCCTCCAAACAGTACCCACAGCAATGGGGCGAATACCACCGCCTGGCTTGACAAGAGGCGTGAGAGGTGCACTAGCAATGACTCGCCTAACCCCTTAGGGCATTTACCCCCCAGAAAAAGATTAACCACACTGGTGATAGCATCGACTAACTCATCAGAAATAGCAACTGCAGCCCCACTCAAGCAATCCATAAGATGTTGAGCACGTAAACCATCTCTCCCACACGATGAACCACGCGGAAAACTCTTAATTCTGTCCAAAACAACACCTCTCAACGAGAAAAGGCTATGGGGACCAATAGGAGTAATGGGTATGGATGGCGGCTGAGAGGAAGGATGTTTAGCGTTCAACTCCCCAAGAGTGGCACTAGAATATGCGGCAATGCCAGAGGAGGAAAGAACCCTGACAGCAGCGGTGTAGTGCCCATCACAAATCTTCCTCTTACACTGCTTGATATTACGCTCTGTCAAATCAAGGTCCTCCTCGTCATCAACTGACAAGGGAGGAGAAGGTTCAGAAAGAGTATCCAACACAAGCTGCATAATAGTGCCAGGCTCACTCCAAGCACAAATAGCCTTAAGTATACATTCCTCCTGCAACCGCCGCTTGTTAGCGGATCTGGACTCCTGGCTACTCCTAGGAGAAAAGGTTTTAAGAACACACACAGGCAACACCAACAATCTAACCCACCCTCCGATGTCATCCGGATTGCTGATCACATTATCAAGAGCTCCTTTTAGCACTCGAGAAAACCCAAGACGACACTTAGGGGGAATAGATTTCACAGTACGCAGCCTCTTAGTAAAGATACGGTCGAGCAGATCGACATTGAAAACACACAACTGATGAACCACCAAACCAGAATCACAATCAGGCTGCACCGAAGAAGAGGTAACACACGGCTTGGCAAAGTCATAAAGAATGAATCTAACCACACCATCACCACAATCAGGAGGGTGAACAAACTGAGAACCACTTCCATGACGACATTTTGAGCGGAGAGTATGCGTTTTGAAACATACTCCACACAACCAAATCCCCATCTTCTTAAAGGTACTTTCAGCCTCAGTGAAGACAAGCACGTCGGAGGAAATAGCATTCCTTGTCGTTACTTGAGCATCTCCCGTACAATGGCGATCCCTTAGGTGTGTGATCAAGGACGCTTTAGTAAGCCCTTGTCCACCTCCATCTTGGCACCCATTGAGACCCACAAATGGACAATGAAATCGAACCGAAGCAGTCGGCATCGACAAGTCAAAACCGGCAACACCCAAAACAACAACCAACAAAGGTAATGAAATCACGAACGCCTAGGTACGAAGCAAGGAACAAAACAATCAAATACACCACGTAAATATATAACAGCAAATAGAAGCAACCAAAGCGTCGCTTCTCAGAATACCACCGGCAAACAGAACCGTCGCTTCTCAGAACCACCAAACAACAGCAATCAAAAGCAACAAAAGGCAACGAAACTGAAACAAACAGAAGCAAACAGTCCAACGGTTCTCCCAGCGACTCTGAGCGGCACCGAGCGCTTCTCACATAGGCTGCAGGCTGACCGAAAGGAACACCAAGAAGAAAGACGTACACGTTGCCGCCGACAACGGCACAAAGCGGTGGCTGCGAGAACTGACGGGGGAAAGAGACCGAGAAGAAGACAAACCTGATGTGCCCTAGCGACACCGGGGAAACAAAGCGCAGGCGGCAAGACGAGGACCGGCGACAGGGAGAAGGGGGCTCGCGAACAGACAACGCCGGGCACCGGAATGAACCAGTGAAGCCATCGCCGGACGCGCAATCTCCTGATTGACAATCTTCTGATCGTCGTGCCCTAGCAGACCGTTGGACTGCTAGGGCACGACGATCTCCCAGGCGCTTTCAGATTGTCTCTCGGCTCCCCACTAATTCTGTGTAAACTCTTATTTTATAATAATAATAATAATAATAATAATAATAATAATAATAATAATAATAATAATAATAATAATAATAATAATAATAATAATAATAATAATAATGCCCTAGGGTATCATTTTATGCCGTTTTCCTTTTCTACCATCGGTGACTTAGGGGATGATGCCTTAGGACTTCTCAAGCGGATATGTGGAGTTGCTAGAGGGCTACTTGGATATAGTAGGGATACTTGTCATATTTTGACTAGGGTTGCCTTTAGCATTCAGAAGGGTTGCAGAGCTCATTAGCCGGCTCCCATCCAATTTCATGTAATAATTAGTTACCATAATAATAATAATAATAATAATAATAATAATAATAATAATAATAATAATAATAATAATAATAATAATAATAATAATAATAATAATAATAATAAAACTGAGGCCTTTTGGCCGAGAGAGGACCCGAGGAGTAGGCTTGCTGGTGTTATTCCACCTAACATTGCTAGGCCGTTGGGGTTCAGTAGCGAGCTTATGATGAAGAGAGTGGACAAGACGATGGCACTTATGGATGCGGTTGCTAAGATTGGTGACCCGCAATGTGAGTTATTGTTGTTGCGTGCTTGTACCGGGGTATCAAAACTTTATTTTGCTCTGCGTACATGCTCGCCTCATGCCTTCGAGTCTGCTCAGCTTAAGTTTGATCAAGCTCTTCGACGTTCCCTGTAACGTATTATCACTGCTTCTGGGCCAGGTTTTGGAAATTGGCAATGGAGGCTCGCCACATTACCCTTCAGGTTTGGGGGGCTCGGAGTTTATTCAGCAGGTGACGCTCTCTTTTACGCTTTTCTGGCTTCGCGTTTGCAGTCTGGTGGCCTACAGATTAAGCTTCTTCAACATACTAATGTCACAACATTTGGATGTGCCTTCGATGATGCCGTGCGTGTCTTCAACAAAAAGGTAGGCTCTGATATTCTGAGTAATCCAAGTGAGATCGTTGCCCCCAAACTCATGAAGAAACTGGCAGACATATATTTCACATGGATTACGAAAGATGCAGAGAACACTTTTTCCCTGTCACCGCGTCAGATTGCTTTGTGGAGTTCTCAGCGTGGAGATCATGCTACTGACTGGCTTAGGGCTGTCCCGATCTCAGGGTTGGGTCAAACTATGAATAGTAAGACATATCGTTGTGTATTGTGCTATCGATTGGACATCCCTTTGTTTTCTATTTCAGAGCTTGTTTTGCTTGCTCTAGGGTTTTTGAGTGAGACATTTTTTGAGATCATGCTGTTTCATGTGCAGGTATTATGGGGATTAAACATCGTCATAATGCTGTATGTGACACTTTGATAAATGTCTGTTGTCGTTCTGGGATCTCTGTTGGTAAAGAGGTTGATATTGGCTTGTGTGGGGGAGACGGGAAGCCGCTTTGACCTGCGGACATGCTTCTTTACGCGTGGGATGATGGGATGGATGTTTGTGTTGACCTGACAGGATCATCTCCGTTGACGCAATCTGGGATGACTGATTTTGTCCCAGGGCATGTTGTGACCGAGGCGGCTCGTCGTAAGCGAGTCAAGTATCTAGCCAAGTGTAAAGCCATTGGTTATGGTTTCTTACCCTTCACTTTCTCTGCGGTGGGAAAACTTGAGTCAAACGCCATAACCCTCCTTAAAAGGATCCAGAAATTCTCTCAAGCTCAAGATATTGGGGCTCGAGATGCGGCTCACGTTTTCACTAGGGTGGGGTTTTCTATTGCTAAAGGTGTGGGGGCCCAGATTGTTTCTCGGCTCCCCACTAATTCTCTGTAAATTCATATTATAATAATAATAATAATAATAATGTAATAATAATAATAATAATAATAATAATAATAATAATAATAATAATAATAATAATAATAGAAATTTTGGTAATGTGTACCCTTTACCAGTAAAGATCATCTACAACATCCCCTACTCCACAAAATTATTTTGACATATATTTAATCTTAATTTTTTTTAAATCATATTTATAATCTTAACATCTATTTTTATATATTTATAAAATTTTATTTAAAAAAATCATATTTTAAATTTTTTAATAATTATATTTTGTAAACTATTGCCTTTTAAATTTTAAATAAAATTTTATAAATATATAAATACAAATGTTAGGAATATAAATATAATTTTTATATTTTTTTAAGATTAAATAAATATTAAAATAGATTAGTGGAGTAGGGAGTGGAGTAGGAATTTGGTTGTAGGTAGACCTATCAAACGGGTCATTCGGGTCGAGTCACTTCGGGTCCCAGGTATTACGGGTCCCGGGTAATACGGGTTTCATGTATTTTCGGGTCCCGGGTAATACGGGTTTGACCGGGGTTTCGGGTCGATTTCGGGTTGGTCAATCTTTTTTTTTTAAATTAAAAAAAAATCAAGATTTGATAATTTTGCGATAAATTTAAAATTCTAAAGTTAAAGACGTTGTTCATAAGTTTTGGTGCTTGTAATTATATACTATATTTGATCTAAAATATTTAATTTTTATTATTTCTAGTAATTTTTAATAAAATGTAATAATATATAAAATAAAGATGTCCCAATTAAGGATTTATCTAGCAAATCACCTTGCAATGAATGGTAAACTCATATTTATCTTGGTTATTTTTTTTGCCCAAGATTTGTATTAATTTAGGATATTTTGGCTTCTAATTAATAAAGATGGCTCAAGTATTTATGAAGTCAAAAAAGAATAGGAAATCTATTGGTGAGATCTCGATTTTTATCCCTTGTATTGCTATTAGTATGTTAAATAGAGAGCAAGCTAAAGAAGGATGTCAGTAGCCTATCAGATTGGGTTCAACTAGAGCTTGATTAAGGATGATCGTTCAAAAAAAGAATATGGCAAATTAGGCTTGTACCTAACTAACGGAAATTCATAATTTGTAACTAGATGTATTTAAGCATAAATTCACCGTGACTTTAGATTTCTATGATTGCATAACAAGATAATAGATTTTTGTATTTTCCTGCTCGTCAAAGTCACCAAAATTCAGGTTCAACGACAGGCCTTTTCTGGGCTTGAGCTCCGTAAGCAGCTGCAGATTACGATAGGCCTCTTCCACGTACGGATAGTGTATATGGCCTGAATGGCGGCACATCTCCTCTATCCCGGCCGTCCCAATGATGCTTCAACGACACGACACGAAACGACAGTCTTCGGAGACCGATATATGCGTTCCCATACTGATCAGGGCTTTAATTCCTTTACAGTTTCGATCTATAAAGGTAAATAAATAGATGGGTGGCTAAAGCCATAGAGATACAAAAATTCGCAAGACAAAACAAGGCCTTACGGTCATACCACAACCAACAACCTACATCCTACTAGTAGAGCTAAAGAGGAAACCGACATCACTAAAAAACAAGTCTTCAGGCTAAAATTTTACCCCAAAATGCATTTTGGGTAATGATCGATAAACTAAATTCAATTTTTTGCCAATAATAAAACAAGACTTTGATCAGCTAGTTGGCACCTCTCCTAAAAACGTATGACAGCAAATTAGGAGCCTCTTTTGTTTCGTTTCGACCTCAGTTATAAATACCGGGCCGGAACATCACATCACTTGTAATTCATTCAAAATCCAACATAATTTAACGGTGCCTGAAAACATAAGTAGAAGAAGCTCCAGGGTAATCAAGTGACTCGTCCGGAAAAAACCCTAGGGCATAAAAGTGCGATCTCTGCCGTACTACCCTTGGTGGTCGACGTCGCGCTTCTTCTCTCTCCGGCGTAGGGCTGTGGGAGCTAGGGTTTCTCTTCGGCACAAAGTGACGTTCACCGAGTCTGGAGGGCTCGGCTACGGGATTGATAGGTTCTGGAATACTCAAGACGGAAGGATGACGGAGGGGAGGAAAGATGTGCATCTGACGGAGGAGGAGAGGGGCGAAGTGGTAGGTCTGGATGGAGTAGAGGGTCCGGGCAACGATGCGGCGTCGGTAACACTTGTGGGTTCGCTGCTTACGACTAGGCCTTTCAATGTGCCAGCCCTTCAAGGAGTGATGAAGAACGCTTGGAGGGTGAAGAAGGGCTTCACATTCAAGCAACTGGCAACAGACTGTTTTGTGTTCCAATTTGCAGATCGAGCGGACAAAGAAAAGGTAATCCGAGGAAGTCTCTGGTCGTTTGATCGTTCATTGTTAGTGCTCAAAGAACCGGGTTGCGAGCAACCCTCAAAAATAAAATTCAAAAGGAGTCCTTTCTGGGTTAGGCTATACGATCTCCCGCTGGGCTTGAGATCGATTGAAATGGTAACCAAGGTAGCAAAGACAATAGGGACGTTGGTGGAGGTGGATGAGGAAAGTCTGAGAGTGATTGGGAGGCATATTAGGGTGAGGGTTGAAATTGATCTCCAGAAACCACTGAGACGTGGAGTAATGATATCTGTAACAAGGAAGAAAATGTGGATAGAATTGAAATATGAACGGCTCCCCAATTTCTGTTATGGGTGTGGTAGGTTAGGGCACTCTGAGATTGATTGTGAAGAGGAAGAGGCTAAACACTATTCAAATGAGTACGGGGATGTAACGGCCCGGGATTATGATTCCCGAGTTACGTTTCGAGGGATAAAACCCCTCGCTAGGATCTTGCGCCCCGAGTACAGGTTGAATGTTTGAAATTCTATCCTAACATTTTGAAGTGGGATTTCATACCCAAAATTCGAAGGGATCGTTGGAATCCCCGGGGAAGTCCCCTGTACCTGTCATAAGTCTAAGCGTAGAAAACCAACAGTCATGCAGATAGTAGAATCAAGGTGCAATACAAGAGGGTGCCACAGATGAGCCGGGTCAAAACAAAATCAATAAGTGTATTTATCGAAATCTAAGGTTAGACCATTTCTTTGCAATCGCCCAAGAGAGTTCCCACGTCACAGAAGCAAGGAACAATAATGCTGCAAAACAAACCTAAAAAAAAATGTATGCGGGGCGGTGTCAGATCGAAGCCCTACGCAATATAGTCCCAAACAAGCAGACACATACACACGCTAGTCCTGATAAAGATGCTTCTAGATGCAAAGCGGAATGTTAACACACTAACATGCCCCTAAGATCAAGTGCGTAAATATAATAAGGCCTTAGCACCGAATACCAAGTGGTATATCCCTCTCCTACCTCCACCCCCTTCCGATAGGGCGGAGACTGGCCAGCTCGTGAATGCATTCCATATCATCGGGTGGCACGCATGCCCATCCCGTATCCACAATAAAGCCCGCAGGCATCTCATAATATAAGGAAGTTCATGACTCGATTGACTCAGGACGGAACCCGATGAGACTAGGTCGTTCTATAACCCTAGCAATGACTCTAGTTACTTCACAGATAACGACCGTTCTGTTTACAAAAGCAATGAGTAAACGCATGCTCAATCATGAGTGCAATCCTAGCAGGATACTACATGACATGCTTTATTATGAATGCAAACACCTAGTATGCACATGACTACAAGTAGGGAGATCTCTCTTTTCGAATCTGAGTGAGCTCATATAGGAACTCACCTGGAAGTGCAGAACAGCAAAAGGCAACAACTAGGTATACAGAAAGCCAACATGTCACAGATGATCACCTAACACATATATAAGTAATATAAATAAGTCTACTTCTAATGTTACTTAAAGCATATAATATCACACACATGTCATCAAATTTATTCATCAAGGCAAGGTAAATCAAGTCGTTTTCCCAAGATTTTCCAAAACTCTTATAAAATCCCAAGTTATATCAAATCATTAATTAAACACTTTTCCAAATCATACTTGACCCAAAAATCCATTTACAAGGCGTTACTCTTTAAACCAACTTATTTTATTACTTTATCAAAACAAATCCGACAAGATTAGGGTATTTCCAAAATTCCTCTTTTTAATTTTATTGAATCCAATTCCAACCTTTAAAACCTTTTTCAGATCCAAGTCCAAATATTATACTTTAAATCTCAATAATGATATTCTAGATTATATTCCATCTATTTAATATTTATAAAATCAACCCTTTATTAATTTGTTAAAACAAAACACCTATCTTATAAAAATAGACCCAAAATCAAATATGAAACACCCTTTGCAAGAATAGGCCCAAAATTCATTAAAACAGTCCTGGCCCAAATTCCTTTTAAAACACAATCCGGATCCAAAGCCCATACCCAATCTGATTTGGTTTTTTGAGACCAACCCGGTTTTCTTTTTATTAAATGGTGAACCGGACCAAAACAAAAAGAAAAGAAAACACAAACCGGTGGGCACTGTTCATTCATCACCTCCAAAAACCCCCCATTCGAAATCTGGGAAGGAGAAGAAGAGAGGGAAGGCCTCGCCGATGACGACTGCACTCCGGCCACCCTTCCCGACTCTAAGGACCACCGAATCGACAAGGAAGAAGAGAGAAGGAGGTGCTCACCCAATATTTCGATTCACTGGAATGAAATGCCCGGAGAGCTTCGTCGGGCTGCGTTCGGGCGCGTCGAGGGCGTTTCTTTGTACGAGGATGCCTGGGAGAGGTGTGGGAAGATTAAAGGAGGAGCTTTCCTCAGCTTAGAGTCGAAAGGAGAAGGAAAAGAGCCTTACCGCTCTTGAATTCGAAAGTAGGGGCGGAGAATTCGGTAGCGGCGCTCTCGGACTCCGGGGCTCGTCTGGCTGATGCTACTGTTGCCGGTGGATCCGGGGAGGCGTCGGAGAGTTGCTGCTGGCATCTCAGGGTGGAAGGAGGGAGAACGAAGTGGGTGGAGCTGCGAGAGCCTCTCGATAAACAGGGGAAGAGAGATTGGGGCTGCGACTTCGACGGAGGAGGGAGGCGACCGACGGTGGCAGAATGGTGGTGGGGAGGTACGGTGGTGGCGTTGGCGGTCCGAAACCTCGAACAGAGCTGCTGGGGATTGTGTTTGAAATCAAAGGAGAGAGCAAGAGGGGAATGGGTTGTGGGAGTTCTCAGCACACGCTAACAAGGGAGAAAAAAAAGGGAAGAAAAGGATAAGATTTTTGGGGTTTCCTTGTGTTTGTGGGGTGTTGAAATGAGTCAGAGGAATCTGATTTTATGGATCAAAATGGAAGATTTGGAGGTGCTGCTTTCGGATATGGCAAGGGGAGCAAGTAAGCTTGTGGGTTTGGATCAAGTAAAAAGAAGAGGGGAGAGCACCTATGTGCTGGGTGTTCTGACATCAAACAGGAGGGGGAAATAGGGGTCCTAATAATTCCAATTTCAAAATACCTGAAAACAAATCTTAAAATCTGTTATCTCGACCTTATCCCGACTTGATTAAAATACCATTCCAAAATTTTATTTTAGGTCTGAAATCTGTTTTATTAGTTTTAAAATCCGATTTAATTTCATTTTTCCAAAAGTTATTATTAAAAAATCCGGGCCTTAACAGGGGACTGGCTAAGGGCGTCCCCTCTCAAGGTGCCAAGAGGGCTGAGCGAGAGAGAAGGAGATAAGAAGGGAAGGGGGAGTCAGACAGGCAAAAGCGGAGAGCGGGAGGTGGGGCAAGAGGATGCGAATGGGAGGAAAGGGAGGAGGTCTCTACTGGAGGAGCTGGAGGAGGCGGAAAGGATTGATGAAGATAGAGAGTGAATGGACATTCCTCTAGGGGATGTAGGAGAGGAGGTAATAAGGACCATTGCAAAAGTGGGATTGATGAAAGGGGGAGAGAAGAGCGATGCAAAAGAGAGGGAGTTGGAGGTGAGGACTGATGGGAAGAGTGGTTTTACAGGGAGTGGGGATAATAAGACAAAACAGGTGATAGATGGAAAGGCAACAGGTTAGGAGGGGGCAATAAATATTATAGAAAGTGGAAATGAGAATTTAAAAAAGAGCTGGAAGAGAATAGCTAGAGAAAAGGGAATAGTAGTAGAGGGAGTGGTGAGTCCTGAGGCAAGGAAAAAAAGGAGGGAGGATATTATGGAGGATGTGGAGATGAGCGAAGCAAGAGTGCTAAGCAAGAAGCAAAAAGGGGATTCCAACAACATGATTGAGATATCGGCGGGGGAGATCGGAGGGTCCCCTTGCCAGTCACAATGAATATCCTAAGTTTCAACCGTCGGGGGTTGGGGAAGGACCCGACAGTTGACTATCTCACCGAAGTGGTGAGAAAGAGGACCCCAGGAATAGTCTTCTTCATGGAGACTAAGAGCAACAAAAATAAAATGGAAGGGATTAGAAGGAAAATCGGTATGAAATATGGATTCACGGTGGATCGTGTTGGAAAGTCGGGTGGGTTGAGTTTAATGTGGGAGGAAGGTATCGATTTGAGCATCCAGTCTTACACTCAGCATCATATTGATGCTCAGGTGAAGGGGAAGGATGGGGAAGTGTGGAGGCTTACCGGAATTTATGGGTGGCCGGATGGGAAAGATAGGTGGCACACTTTAGGGCTGATCAGAAGATTAAATGAGGATGTGCATGACAAATGGGCGTGTTTGGGAGATTTTAATTATGTGATTAGCTCAGCCGATAAGCAAGGAGGGAGGATGGAGAATTTCGGGAGAATGGTGGAATTCAAGGAGGTTATTGAGGAATGCGGGTTGAGGGAGATTCCATTCACGGGAGGGAGGTTCACCTGGGACAACGGGAGAGAGGGAGATGAATTCATCCAGGAAAGGTTGGACATGGGCTTCGCCAATGAAGCTTTGTTGGGGACATATCCTTGGATGAAGGTAGTTCACTTGGCTCGAGCTAGGTCGGACCACGTGCCGCTGCTGCTTGAGTTTGAGGAAGGAGAGCATGGTAGAGAGAAGAGGGGGCATAGGCCTTTTAGATTCGAGGCCATGCGGATGGAAAAAGAGGAGTGTGAAGATGTGGTGAGAAATGGATGGCAAAATCCAGGGACGAGGGGAGCTGAACAAGGAGTAATGGGAAAGATAAATCGGTGCGCCCAAGACCTGCGGGAATGGGATAATATGTGCTTCAGCAATGTTAATAAGGAGTTGGGGCGGATGAGAAAGGAGCTTGCAGAGATGCAAGAGAAGGGCATGACAGGGAGGGATGTAGGGAGGAGGAGGGAGTTGGAAGCAAATGAAAGAGAGCTTATGAAAAGAGAGGAGATTATGTGGTACCAAAGGGCTAAGGCTAATGAGCTTAAATGGGGAGACAGAAACACTACTTTCTTTCATAGGAAGGCGAGTGGTAGACGGAGGCGGAATAGGCTCTCGAAATTGGTAGATGGTGATGGTATGGAGTGGAGGAGTAGGGAAGGGATGACTAAGGTGGCGACTGAGTATTTCCAGAACCTATTTGAGACCGATGTGAAGGCCCCTCCGGATTCGGCTTCTCAAGGAATCGAGCAACTAGTGTCGACGGAGGACAACTCCGAGCTGCTACGTCCCTATACCGGCGAAGAGGTACGAATTGCCCTTTTTTCCATGCATCCCACAAAATCATCGGGGCCTCATGGTATGTCAGCACTTTTTTACCAAAAGTTCTGGCATATTGTTGGACCTGATGTCATTAAGTTTGTATTAGATATCTTGAATGGGGTGAAATGCCATCGGAGTTAAATTACACTTTGATATCGCTTATTCCGAAGGTCACTAACCCTTGCAGAGTGAAAGATCTAAGGCCAATTAGTTTGTGTAATGTGATGTATAAGATAATATCAAAGGTGTTGGCGAACAGATTGAAGAAGTGTTTGCCCAAGATTTGTATTAATTTAGGATATTTTGGCTTCTAATTAATAAAGATGGCTCAAGTATTTATGAAGTAAAAAAAGAATAGGAAATCTATTGGTGAGATCTCGATTTTTATCCCTTGTATTGCTATCACCTTGTCGTCGATCTGAACGATATGGATCTCCCCCACATCGATCAAGAGTTTTGAAGCATTGATAAAAAAGCCAGCCATCATCTTCCGATTGTGTTTGACGGTCCTCTTCCCGGGGTCATTCATTTTTTCATGTCCTCGACGGAAGCCGACATGAGGGAAGTTAAATACGATGCGATCAAATGTCTTCTCCCTCAGCTCGGGGTGATCTTTCATTTTCCGGCAATCGACCCCATCAAGGACACTTGCCCCGCACTCATTGAGTTTTGTTGAGTTCTTTCTCGCGTATTCATACTTGTTAAAAAGGTCCTCTGTAAAGCAAGATATATAAACGGTTTGATATAAAATTAACATTTGGATGTAATATTTGGATGATCTAATTGATTGGGGAATATTAAACTAAATATTTTTACCTTCCTTTTCAAATGTCGTAGCAACGAGTCGTGGAGATACTAATCCCCACAGCGCCGCCAAGCTGTAGCTAAAGGATAGATCCCCGCCTCCCACGATTAAAATGTCCTGATCGACAAGGTACGGGATCTCAAAATCCGGCTCGGGAATAGAGCATGCAACTACAATTTTAAAAACAAAAAAGTAACATGAGAAATGGATATGTTGAGTTTGCAATTTGGATTTGAGCACTATTAGGAACCAAAGAGCGAGGATGTTGTATATATCAACCATTCACAGCATAAATTATTGTGGACTAATCATTCTCAAGTGTAATTTTACAAATGCAACATAAGGCTAGGTGAAAACCCTGAACTGTTTACATCCAACTATAATTAATACCAAATGTTAAAAAACACCAAGGCTTCCTTACAAACCTAGATGAATTAATGAAATGGATAAGACATACCTAAAGAAACAATTCCTGGAGATGAAATGAAGTAGACCTATCTGAAGCAATTACTATAGCACTTATTCTTTAATGGGGTGTGAAAGGGAAACGAGAAGCACAAGTTTACATCGTACTATATTTCATTAAGGTGTTTTTTTTTCTTCCTTGAGATCAAACAAGCAAACTTACCTGTGAAAGGAGAGGAAGTGGTGAACCTCCCGAACCCGCAAATTAGTGGTTTCACCTTCAAATTCGTCTCTGAATCCCGGCAATACAAAGCTCGTCCGAGCCCGCGGGTAGGTGGAAACTTCCTCACCATCAAACTCGGAGCCCCGAGCCCACCATATCGTTGGATTTGGACATTCATTCTAGAGAAGGAAAGGGAGAGGGATGAAGGCAACAATGGAAGTGGGAGGAAGGTTAGGGTGTTGAACAATGGTGGGGGTTTGCAACACATTTTAAATGAAATAGGTACGGGATTCGTTTGCATGATAAAGCATTTTCCGCGTTGTATACTTAGGACAAGTACAAGGGTTTACCCTGGGGTCTCCAACGGACCTTCCGGATTTGGGTGCGAAATCCAACTTTAAACTACACATCTTCGATTTCAAATCTTCAACCTATACTCGGGGCGCAAGATCCCAACGAATGGTTTCATCCCTCGAAACGTAACTCGGGAATCATAATCCTGGGCCGTTACAAATATAACAAACGCGCCAACAACATCATCTACAACATTAATTCACAACATCCATATTAACACCATCTACAACGGCCGCAACACCCATGCTAACACCATCAGCAACACCCGCACCGTCGTTCCAAGCGTTTTCCTCAACAACGCCAATAAAAAAACCTCCAAGTGGCCAAAGAGTCGGATCGAGATCGTCAGCCACAGGACGAGAGTTTTCATGAGACAAGAGATTCACTTTGTAAGGGACACCTCAACATTAATTAGTCTTAGCATGTTGTTACATTTGGTGAGTAAATATTTCTAATCTTTAATTCTTTATCCATCCAATTACACAGATAATATGTCAATGTATATCCACAACCTTCTACAAGAGTATGTTAAAGGAAGTTTTAACTAATTACAAAAGAAGATAACAGAAAAAAGCCATATGTAAGTATATACTCCGTAGTGTAGATCAAGGATATATTTCAATTGATACTTTGCTTGTGAAGTTCAATTTCCTACGTCACTAGCTACGTACTCCTTATCCATAATTAATGTTGATGTGAGACTAATTAATGTTGATGTGAAGACTGGATATCAAGGTACACTTTAATTAATTACAAAGTGATCATTATCCTCTGCCCTCCTCACTTTAGACCCAACAAAACCTTATTTGATGCTAAAGAGTACCTTAAAAATTAAGGAAAGGTCATAAAAAAACGTGTAGATGTGTTTTTGATGCAATGTACTCCATTGCCATCAAATGTACTCCGGAGTATTACATCAATCATCAATCATAACATTATTTAAGGAGTATTCTATTTCAGATCATGACATTTGCCCGCTACTGTAATTGCTACGTACTACTTACGGAGTATATATTAATGATTTTTGTCCGTTATCAACTTTAATGATTTCTCCATTGCCATCAAATGTAGTATTCCATTTCAGATCATGACAACATAACATTAATTAATGCAGGAGAAGTGTAGAAGATCAATACGGAGTATTATCACAATTCACACCTCATCTCAATTGATTGATTTAATTAATGATTTTTGTTAATTTTATATTTTTAATACTTCCTCCGTTCGCGAAAACTTGTCGTTTTAGAGCGTTAATTTTGTTCAACAAAACATGTCATTTTATGTATTTTGAACCATACTTTACAAAAATACCCTTGTAATGATTAATAGATTGTTAGTTGTAGTTTTCGATAAAGTAAAAAAGTAGTTTAATAATTAAGGGTATAATAGTATATTTGCTTATTTCCTTAAAACTTGTGAAAGAAGCTAGAATGACAAGTTTTGGTGAATGGAGGAAGTAACTACTTTCCCCCTCTTGTACTTCTCCATCCTAAATCTCTCTTCATCTTTATATATATATACATACATATACACTAGGCATATGGGTTGCGCTACGCGCACCGGCTCAGGTTCAACATATTGGATTGTGACGAAACCCGTTTTTCGGAAACCTGTGTCGGCGGGTCCCAAGATCAAGTGGGACGCGGGTTCCGGCAATAAGCACCCAAAACTCTTAACAAATAAAAGTCTTTATCTCATTTATCTACTTCAGGCAATAAGCATAAAGAGGGGAATATTACAACACTTCAAGCGATACAAAATAACTTATGGATAGCACTTCAAGAATGGGATTGGATTAACGGAAGATAGAGATGGCCTAGACGAAGTGGTACTTACCACTCTCAATGCAGATTTATAGATCATTCATGTCATTCCCTTGTAGAAGGGTGCAGAATATACCGTCCAGAAGGGAGAGGAAAACTATGTAGACGGCTGAGGCAGCATATAAGTCATTTTCTATAGAGTAATCCTTGCTTTCCACCAGAAGGAATTGGGTTTCAAGGGGAATATCCTTCCCATAGGTACCTGTCCGTTGGCTCATCAACCATAGCTTGAATCGGAAACAACACATGAACCTCATACCCCTAACCAAAGGGATACAAGCTTGTCAATGATCACATTCAAAACCATAAAAAATAATGTTGATCAATGATTCAATTGATAGAAGGTTGATAACAAGGGTGCTTACTCTAATATGCCAAGGGTCCTGTGAGAAGTTGCGCCTTCAAGGAGCCCCGGGCCAGTTCCTGGTGTCAAGATGATGTTTTTGACTAAGTTTCCGATGTGATTGTCATTTCTCCTTGTTCTAGCTTATTGTTTGTCATGAAGACATTACAAATTAGTGATTTTCATTTCTCCTTTTCTATCCTAATTAGATGACTTGGGAAATCATTTTTTGCTAAAATTGCAGAAAAAAGATCAAAAAAAGCTTCACATACAACAAAACGAAAAGGAAATCAAAAGCCATCATCCTGATCTGTTTAAATCTCTTAACATCATCTAAATATACACAATCACAACAAAACCTACTCCAAAATTCATCCTGATTAGCTTCACATATACATCCTATAATCGCAAAATGCTAAAGACACATCAGTAAAATTATGCAACCTCAATTTAAATGCAACCTGAATAGAAAAGTGATAAAACTCTGAAATTCCAATCAAACATTTTGAGTGACTCATATACATAAAGAAATGTTTCATTTCTTAATATAATGTCCACGCTTGACATATATGAAATTCCAATCAAGATTCCAGGAATATTTAGTATTTCTTGCTTGACTGAACCAATAAACACAACCCAAAAGAAAATAAACAATGAACTCTTAAATTTTTTCAACCAGTTATCAACAAATCTTCATGCCACAGCCGACTCAAACATCAAAGATATTAATTTGAGCAAACACGTGCTTTTGGAAGCAACATCATCCAAGCTTAATGTTTAAAGTACAGAAATGCATCAAGCAAACGTACAAATGTCTATGCACAAAATATATCAGCATCAAGAAACTAACACTGAGCAGAACAAAAATTTCTACAACATATGCATCTTTGGATGCCACCTAAGTTGTACGTGCATACTCACCCGATCTACACCAACATGATCATTATCAAAACATGAATGCCAATACACAACATACAACTAACCCGAACTACCATAGAGACAATCAAAATAGTAGCTCTTTCATCTTAAATAATCTAGTATTTCATGATATATATGTACTCAGATTACCAATTATAAATAGTTACTCTTCCTACTACCCAAAAGTCACCGAAAAGAAACATTGACATCCCTTCTCAAGTTGCACTACTAAGATTATGTAGGAGATTTCAAATTGGAATACTTGAGCAAATAAGGTTGAAAACAATAGTGGTTTAATGCAAGTAACCGGAGTTTTCCAACCAATAGTGGTACAAAAGGTGATAAGTAATGGAGATTAGAGCTAAAAAAAAGGAGGATAATGAAATGGAGGGAAGGATGTGATAAGTGGGTTATTGTATTATTTTGTTTGAAGGTGAGTCAACCCATCCATTAAAAGTGAAAATATGTCAAAATCACACATGAAGATTTTGGTCACCAAGTTAAAACAGCATGAATACCATGCAAAATTTCTAAAAGAATAAAACAAAAGTATTGAGAAAGTCAGGATTAACATCAAGGCATACACACCCTAATTGCAGGATAGTTAAACTGCTATTATATTCATGTTTCTCAGCTTGGCGATGCTCATCCCCTTCTTTACCACAACTAAATTTCTGTTTCCAAAAAATATATATATATATTCATATATATATATATATATATATATATATATATATATATATATATATATTCTGGATAAATAACAAAGAGCGTTGCTTTTAAAACCAAGGTTGAGGAAATGTATCATGACCCCAGCTACTTAAACGCAGTCCCAATATCCCATAAACTAGTATTGCAACAACCACAGAATCAGAAAGTTTGCATATTAAGATTAATTAAAATTTATTAAGATAAAAAACATAAATAAATTAATCAACCAAAACTATGACCTGCAAAAGCAGTTGATAATGTACTTGGTCGTTAATATTTGATTAAAAAGTTAACTATGAAAAGAAAAAAAGAAGAAGATAAAAGACAGATAAACGATTATTAATGCAATTCACAAGTCTGGGTATCTCAATGTTGTTACCTTATACTCTCAAGATGCTTTATTGTGCCACAATGTGAGAAAAAGATCATTAACATCCTTTTCTTTTGCTTTTGGAGACAAGTAAGTGTCTTCAACAGTATAACGACCGGGATACATGGCTTACACAGCCTTAGCAGGAATGTTAAATCTGCATAAACCTGATTGAGATGAAATATGAAAAATTTCACCAGCTCCACTATACTAATTCATCACTCTGTTAAAAAAAATCCTTGAATTTATCCCTTGTCCGATAGATATATAGGATCCTGTATGTCTATCGGCTAATTTTAGGCTCCCATACGAGTTATTTGTCCGATAGACATATAGGATAAGAAACAAAGGCCAATACTTCTAAACTATTCGATTCTTGCCCGTTTCAGTGACATCAAGAAATCTCGAAGCACCCACGCCGAATCCCACTTCTCGAGGAATTCATATTGGTATAGATTTTTAACTTTATAGAATTAGTTCAATTTCAAATTGAGTTAAGTAAAGTTAATTGTTTAAAATATCAATATTAAATATTCATTTTTCCGTTAGATTCAATAAGTGCTAAAATCTCGCCTTGTTGTCGTCAGCCGATCATCGAAGGTTAAGGCAAGTGATTTTGTTCAACGCCCTTTGTGTGTTTCGTGATTCTTTTGACGTGTCTTTTAAATTCTTCCGTATCGAATGCGGCCCTGTGGCCAATTTCCTTGTCAATTTCGATAAATTGCATACCCGTCTGCTTGATGTTATTTATCTTCTTATTCGTAAATTGGCATGAGTATAAATTAATGGCCAATTATTAAACTAATTATAGTGATATGTGTATTAAATATGTTGTTTGTTTATAACTTGAGATAAGTGAAAATTGCCCATTTTCTTCTTTCTAAATTGCATGATATCATGCTTCTTTCTTTCATGCAAATTAATTACATGCGGTATTAAGATTCTTGAAATATCTGTGCTTGTACGTCCTTGTTGGTTTAATGTCGTTATTATGATCACCTAGTATGAACTGGCTATGTATGATAAGTTAAGATATGCACCATGTGATGCTTATGTAAGATAAGTTAAAATGTGCACCATGTGATGCGAGTGACTATAGGTCATTGGCAAGTTTTACAGTACATGTTATGGTTCGTTAAGCCACCGCCTTATAAGGTTTCATGAAACATCCATCCCGGAATGCATTCTCCGCGGGGTGGTAAAACAACGATCTGATGTAACTACAAGAAAAACAGCATATCGCAACGACAAAAGTCGTTGCAATACAAGGGTTGTCGTTGCAATAGACACATTTTGCAACGACAATTATCGTTGCAGGGTCGTTGCGGGTCAAGGCGTAGCTAAAGGGTACTGCAACGACATTGGTCGTTGCGAAAAATAGACCTATTGCAACAACATTTGTCGTTGCAATACATTTGTCGTTGCTAAACACTTGCATTTTGTAAAATACTAATATCGTTGCTATAGAACTAACCTTTGGAAACAACCATTGTCGTTGCTATAGATATCACCTTTTGCAATAAAAAAGGTCGTTGCGAAAGAGTGTATTATGATTAATGAAATCTTTTGCAACGAATAATGTCGTTGCAATAGACTCTATATTGCGACCCAAGGTCTTCCATTGATAATTACATGTATTTATAACAGAGTGTCCACTTTCCTATTTATTACACTTATAATCCCTAGTATTCTAATTCCTAATAGAATTTACATAAACTTTATTTGAATCACTCTAGCTAATCACTAATTTGATCAATTTAATTCTACCTATTGGGACAAAACTTTCACTAATTACATGTATTTATATCAACCATTCTTAATGTTGTATATATATATATATATATATATATATATATATATATATATATATATATATATATATATATTATTAATATTAAGTTTGCAATTTGGATTTGAACACTATTGGGAACCAAAGAGCGAGGATGTTGTATATATCAACCATTCACAGCATAAATTATTGTGGACTAATCATTCTCAAGTGTAATTTTACAAATGCAACATAAGGCTAGGTGAAAACCCTGAACTGTTTACATCCAACTATAATTAATACCAAATGTTAAAAAACACCAAGGCTTCCTTACAAACCTAGATGAATTAATGAAATGGATAAGACATACCTAAAGAAACAATTCCTGGAGATGAAATGAAGTAGACCTATCTGAAGCAATTACTATAGCACTTATTCTTTAATGGGGTGTGAAAGGGAAACGAGAAGCACAAGTTTACATCGTACTATATTTCATTAAGGTGTTTTTTTTTTCTTCCTTGAGATCAAACAAGCAAACTTACCTGTGAAAGGAGAGGAAGTGGTGAACCTCCCGAACCCGCAAATTAGTGGTTTCACCTTCAAATTCGTCTCCGAATCCCGGCAATACAAAGCTCGTCCGAGCCCGCGGGTAGGTGGAAACTTCCTCACCATCAAACTCGGAGCCCCGAGCCCACCATATCGTTGGATTTGGACATTCATTCTAGAGAAGGAAAGGGAGAGGGATGAAGGCAACAATGGGAGTGGAAGGAAGGTTAGGGTGTTGAACAATGGTGAGGGTTTGCAACACATTTCAAATGAAATAGCTACGGGATTTGTTTGACTTAAAGGGGAGGCATGGTGGGTGATGTTTCAACCTTATGCAAAAAAAGGGAAAAAAGCATGTAGGGTAAGAGTTGAGATATGTGGGATGTTGGTGCTAAATGGGAAAATGAGGCATGCCTTGGTATTTTTAAATGAGGCTTGCTCAAGAGATATTTCGTTATATAGATGATTTCACTCTTCAGTGTTAGGTTTCTTCACATGTTTTGCCTTTATTCTTTTTTCATATTTCCATGAGGTTTTTTTTTAAAATTTGATGTAAATCGTTCATTTTAAAGAACAAATCCAACTCCGGCTTACTAGATCGAGCATTCAACAAAGTTCAAAAGGAAAGCAATACACGGTAAATGAAAACAAATCCAACTCCGGCTTAATTGTAGTAAAATTCACTGTTTTTAAGATTACAATTAGAGCAAATTACCCAAAAATAATGTACTACAAAAATTAATAATATTGACTCGAGATTATTTAATAATATAAGTTCAAGATCAACTTCAATAAAAGAAATTCAAGATTTTTACAATACAGATCGAGTTCATGCTTTTATAGAGACACTTGAATATTATTTTTAATAATATATGAGAAATTCAAGATTTTTTTTCATGTTTGTATATATAATAATGAGGTTATATTTTGATTAAAATGTAAATAAGGGTACTTCTTCTAAAAAAAATTTAAACCTATAAAGTGGTTAGTTTATAAGAAAAAATATATATAAGGTGGGTCAAAACAATAAAAATTACAAAAAATAGAACAAATAAAAAAAACAATAGAATAATAATAATTTTTATAATAATGGTAGTAGTAAGTTAGTGACAACTATATAAACAACGTTTTGTGAGCAAAATATAAACATTGATGATTTGTAAATTTTTTCAAGAGTTATAACTTATAACTTGGGTACTTTAATTAAAAAATATAAATGGTATTGTTTTGACTTTTGAGATAACAATAGGGATGATTTTCCAAATATACAAATACGAAGGCCATATTAGCCAAATATACACGATTTTGGGAAATTTGCAAAAATATACACAATTCCAGATTTCCTTTATTTGAACCCTAATCTGAAATCAAAACCACCCCCAATTTCTCAGATTTGTGCCCCTCTCGATCTCTCCCCTTGCCGCTCTCCTCCGTTTCAGATTTCCGTCCGCAGATTTCCAGATGTTGTTCTCCCATTGCTGCTCTCGATCTTCTCCGTTTCAATATCTCTCTCCCTTTCCAAATTTCCGTCCATCTTGATCTATCTCCTATGCTTCCAGATTTCTGTTTCCAGATTTCCGTCGAAGAAGAGGGCTGACGACGAAGCTTTTGTTGCCTAGGCCAAGCACAGATCATGGCGAAGCACAAATCAATCCGGATGCAACATCGAATTTGGCCACGACGTAGTTGTCGACACAATCGACGACCTCCATTGCTGACAGTGCAGCGGTGAGGCGGAGGTGGAGGCTCCGACGTATCTTAATTTGAGGCGGAGGCTCAGGCCTCCATTGCTGACAGTGTAGCCTCGGCTCCTCCTCACAGTCCGCCTCTCCACCAATACTGGCCGCCGACCGCCAGAGTGCACTCCTGACTCCTATTCGGCTCCAAGGCTCCGCCGGTGCGCCAGCAGCGGCCTTTAGTTCCAATTGCGGCCTGAGCGAAGATTCAAAGGTAAATTTCATTTGTTCTATTCAAGTTTTATTCATTACGAAATATGAATTATTGATTTGTTTTTTAGTGAAAGTCCACGCACACCAACTGTTCGACAAAAGTCCTCATAGAACCCACAAGCTATTTGCTAAGTACGTAGTCTACGTAGTACCTGAAATTTGAAATTGGTATGCAAGTAGATGTCTAGCTTCGTTAAATGGACAAAATGATTTATGTGTGGGTACTGCAAGTTTTAATTCTAATCAAATACTGTAATTTTTTTTTTCTCATTTTCATGTCTAACTTTTATCTCTTCATTCTGATTTGTTCATACAGGAGTATTTGAAATTCTGATTCTTATGCTGTGGACATTTCTCGTACCTGGTGTGGGTACTACAATCTCTTTCGCCTTGGGGATGTTATTGGATCTCCGTCAGCGCTGACAACTCCTCTTCCAATCTCTTTTATTCTCGCTGGGAGCTTTACTATCTCGAGGTTTTGTGACTGAGTATTGTGGATCCCGTTGAATTAAGAAGCAACTATGAAGCTCAGATTTGGTCCAGATCCGCGAGAGAGATGGTCTAGATCTGCGAGAGAGAGAAATTAAGGAGCAACTATGAAGCTCAGATTTGGTAAAGGGATCCCTGCCTTCTGCTCAGTGTTGTGGATCCCATTGAATTCATCACCGTCAGCGCTGACAACCGACCGCTTTGGGGAGAGGCTGATTCATAATCCTTTTTGTTTCTCTTGATTCATAATCTTTTTGTTATCAAAATCATGTGATAGGTTACATTTGTTGGTTGATTCCAGAATATATCATGTGATTGCATTTGTATACCTTCAAAAACAGTGTCAGCGTGGGGGGTGAAGATGGTGTTGAGGAGAGATGGAATTAGCATATAAAGATGAAGTTACTGCCATGTATACAAGTTGGTGTAAGCAGGAGCGAAATTTGGGTTCGAGTATTCAAATTGCATGTATGTGGATATCACATCTTCCAAATTGCATATATTAATTTTATATGATGTATGTGGATATCAGTGGACAAACCCCATTGAATTTGGTATATATATCAATTTATGCATATATTAATTTTATGTAAGCAGCTTTTTTTTTTCATCAATACTTGTTTTTTTTCGCGCGTCAGCATTGCTGACACCAACACCAACTACATCGAATTTGCGCCTTCGGCGCAAATTTTCTCATAACAATATCCCCAAAAAGATAAATAATAAAATATACTCTAAAATCTAAATAACAATAAATAGGTTGTATTTTGAAAATAAAAATAAAAATAAGAGTACCATTTTGACAATATTATTAAGCTTGCGATAGTTTAAAAAATATATAAATTTGGTGATTTTGAAAAAAAAAATTACAGATGTAATTTTAAAAATATCAAAATAGACATGAAAAGAAAAAAGTAAATAATTTTAAATTCAAATTTTGACAGGTAAGTGTTGGATTTTACAAAAATAAAAAAAAAGGACCAAAATAGACATTCCTGGAGCCAAATTCAAAATCTAAAATACGTATACGGGCAAAATAGAAAATTGAATTAAAAAATAAACAAAAACGCAAATAAAAATAAATAGGTTATATTTTGAAACAAAAAAAGACTAGTATTTTGATAATACTATTAAGCTTTCATTGGGTAGTTTAACAAAAAAATATATAAAGTTGGGTGATTTTGAAAAAAAAAAAAATTAATTTCAAAAAGACCAAAATAGACATGAATAGAAAAAAATAAATATTTTTAAATTCAAACTTTGATGTGTAAATATGGGATTTTACAAAAATAAAAAAAAAGACGAAAATAGACATGATGAATGGAGACAAACTCAAAATCTAAAATAATGTATAAGGGAAAAATGGAAAATTATATTAAAAAATAAACAATAAAATAATTTCTAATGGGGTTTGCTAGCTATTCATTCAAGAGAATTCGCCTTTGTAGGTGTAAGGATAAGGATGTATTATAATAAGGGTATATTTTGATTAAAATGTAAATAAGGGTACTTAATAAAAAAAAATCTATAAAGTGGTTAGTTTATAAGAATTATAAGATGGGACAGAATTACAATTAAAATACAAAAAATAATATAACAAATACGCCAATAACGTCATCTACAACATTAATACACAACATCCTTATTAACACCATCTACAACGGTCGCAACACCCATGCTAACACCATCAGCTACACCCGCACCGTCGTTCCAAGCGTTTTCCTCAACAACGCCAATAAAAAAAACCTCCAAGTGGCCAAAGAGTCGGATCGAGATCGTCGGCCACAGGACGAGAGTTTCCATGAGACAAGAGATTCACTTTGTAAGGGACACCTCAACATTAATTAGTCTTAGCATGTTGTTACATTTGGTGAGTAAATATTTCTAATCTTTAATTCTTTATCCATCCAATTACACAGATAATATGTCAATGTATATCCACAACCTTCTACAAGAGTATGTTAAAGGAAGTTTTAACTAATTACAAAAGAAGATGACAGAAAAAAGCCATATGTAAGTATATACTCCGTAGTGTAGATCGAGGATATATTTCAATTGATACTTTGCTTGTGAAGTTCAATTTCCTACGTCATTAGCTACGTACTCCTTATCCTTAATTAATGTTGATGTGAGACTAATTAATGTTGATGTGAAGACTAGATATCAAGGTACTCTTTAATTAATTACAAAGCGATCATTATCCCCTGCCCCTCCTCACTTTAGACTCAGCAAAACCTTATTTGATGCTAAAGAGTACCTTAAAAATTAAGGAAAGGTCATAAAAAACGTGTAGATGTGTTTTTGATGCAATGTACTCCATTGCCATCAAATGTACTACGGAATATTACATCAATCATCAATCATAACATTATTTAAGGAGTATTCCATTTCAGATCATGACATTTGCGCGCTACTTTAATTGCTACGTACTACTTACGGAGTATATATTAATGATTTTTGTCCGTTATCAACTTTAATGATTTCTCCATTGCCATCAAATGTAGTATTCCATTTCAGATCATGACATCATAACATTAATTAATGCAGGAGAAGTGCAGGAGATCAATACGGAGTTTTATCACAATTCACACCTCATCTCAATTCATTGATTTAATTAATGATTTTTGTTAATTTTATATTTTTAATACTCCTTCCGTTCGCGAAAACTTGTCGTTTTAGAGGGTTAATTTTGTTCAACAAAACATGTCATTTTATGTATTTTGACCCCTACTTTACAAAAATACCCTTGTAATGATTAATAGATTGTTAGTTGTAGTTTTCGATAAAGTAAAAAAGTAGTTTAATAATTAAGGGTATAATAGTATATTTGCTTATTTCTTTAAAACTTGTGAAAGAAGCTAGAATAACAAGTTTTGGTGAACGGAGGGAGTAACTACTTTCCCCCTCCTGTACTTCTCCATCCTAAATCTCTCTTCATCTATATATATACACATATACACTAGGCAAATGGGTTGCGCTACGCGCACCGGCTCAGGTTCAACCTATTGGATTGTGACGAAACCCGTTTTTCGAAAACCTGTGTCGGCGGGTCTCGGGATCAAGTGGGACGCGGGTTCCGGCAATAAGCATCCAAAACTCTTAACAAATAAAAGTCTCTATCTCATTTATCTACTTCAGGCAATAAGCATAAATAGGGGAATATTACAACACTTAAAGCGATAAAAAATAACTTATGGATAGATCTTCAAGAATGGGATTGGATTAACGGAAGATAGAGATGGCCTAGACGAAGTGGTACTTACCACTCTCAATGCAGATTTATAGATCATTCATGTCATGACCTTGTAGAAGGGTGCGGAATATACCGTCCAGAAGGGAGAGGAAAACTGTGTAGACGGCTGAGGCAGCATATGAGTCATTTTCTATAGAGTAATCCTTGCTTTCCACCAGAAGTTGGGTGATTTTGATAATACTATTAAGCTTTCATTGGGTAGTTTAACAAAAAAATATATAAAGTTGGGTGATTTTGAAAAAAAAAAAAATTAATTTCAAAAAGACCAAAATAGACATGAATAGAAAAAAATAAATATTTTTAAATTCAAACTTTGATGTGTAAATATGGGATTTTACAAAAATAAAAAAAAAGACGAAAATAGACATGATGAATGGAGACAAACTCAAAATCTAAAATAATGTATAAGGGGAAAATGGAAAATTATATTAAAAAATAAACAATAAAATAATTTCTAATGGGGTTTGCTAGCTATTCATTCAAGAGAATTCGCCTTTGTAGGTGTAAGGATAAGGATGTATTATAATAAGGGTATATTTTGATTAAAATGTAAATAAGGGTACTTAATAAAAAAAAAATCAAACCTATAAAGTGGTTAGTTTATAAGAACTATAAGATGGGACAAAATTACAATTAAAATACAAAAAATAATATAACAAACGCGCCAACAACGTCATCTACAACATTAATTCACAACATCCATATTAACACCATCTACAACGGCCGCAACACCCATGCTAACACCATCAGCAACACCCGCACCGTCGTTCCAAGCGTTTTCCTCAACAACGCCAATAAAAAAACCTCCAAGTGGCCAAAGAGTCGGATCGAGATCGTCAGCCACAGGACGAGAGTTTTCATGAGACAAGAGATTCACTTTGTAAGGGACACCTCAACATTAATTAGTCTTAGCATGTTGTTACATTTGGTGAGTAAATATTTCTAATCTTTAATTCTTTATCCATCCAATTACACAGATAATATGTCAATGTATATCCACAACCTTCTACAAGAGTATGTTAAAGGAAGTTTTAACTAATTACAAAAGAAGATAACAGAAAAAAGCCATATGTAAGTATATACTCCGTAGTGTAGATCAAGGATATATTTCAATTGATACTTTGCTTGTGAAGTTCAATTTCCTACGTCACTAGCTACGTACTCCTTATCCATAATTAATGTTGATGTGAGACTAATTAATGTTGATGTGAAGACTGGATATCAAGGTACACTTTAATTAATTACAAAGTGATCATTATCCTCTGCCCTCCTCACTTTAGACCCAACAAAACCTTATTTGATGCTAAAGAGTACCTTAAAAATTAAGGAAAGGTCATAAAAAAACGTGTAGATGTGTTTTTGATTATTTAAGGAGTATTACATCAATCATCAATCATAAAATTATTTAAGGAGTACTATCAATATATACATTCGCTATTCATCACTATTACAGTAGTATATATGACACCATGAACAGACGCAAAATGGATGCATCCATATGTGACTAAGAAAGTTTTTGTAGCACTTTGTTAACCTGAAATAATTACGCAAGGGGCCTTGGTATTTTACATGATTCTGGAGCCAAAGTAAATACATAAGTGAACCCAAAAAACTCCCATCTGAGAGTCCAGGAGAACCAAATGTCTGACCATTAAGCACAAAGAGAAATCCCTTCACAGACAGGAGCAAACTATCAGAGAAGCCGAGCATGAAGAAGAATTTGGGGATTTCCTATCCCGAGATGAAAGAGCATCACAATGTACATTCACCAGATGTCGCAATCAATAGCTGAATAAACAGGTACAAGTCTATAAGAGAGGAGGTCCATAGAGAAGCCAAAAAGAGATGAGCAAAGACCATGAAACATCATCCACATACCTCACACTTGCAAAGATAGATAAATGATTAGCGCCAATACTGGGCCCATCTGTGGATCGTCTCAACCATTTGAGGGAACAGTGCACTCACACTGTCATTGATTAGATCTTGGAAGAAATGAATGCTGGCCTCGTCATCTAGGTCAAGCCGGAATTTTTCTTGCAGCTACATATGTCAATGGTAAGAACCTTTTTTTTTAAGTGATGTGCTTAGGGCCTTAGGCCAAGGAGGAGAGGATATGTTACCTTTAAGATACCCTTTTCGGGATCAGAAGCAATATCAGGAATATTGGAACCCGCCATCAGATGGAAAAGATTCAAGATTAGGTTGCTAGACTTGCGTAGTATATTATAAGCTTCACAGCAGTATGATTTGAATCTTGTGTAGTATGGGCTGCAGTTAGAACTTTGGAGTTAGATACAACATTTAATATTCCAATATGAAGATCAAAACGCCATTGTTTCTAAAGATTGCTGCATGACACTGTAGTATATGTAGACCCATAAATCCCAAAAACATGAAAACCACCTGAGTGTAAGACATGACCCAACTGCAGCCAGCGGGAAATATGATGTCAGAATTGAAAACATCAAAGAACGGGACATACCTTTCTGCACCACCCATAGCCTCAACCATTTCTTTACAGAGCTTCATGGGTGGTGGAAATGGCTTTGGATCTCGGCCCAAGATGAAACCAAAATCAACGTGAAAAAGTTGTCCATCATCTCTGAGGAGTAGGTTGTCTAGATGCCTAGAAATACAATACGAGTAAAAACACATAATAATCACTTTCAGGTAGATTTTTGTTTTGTCGAAAAAATAAATAAATCCAAACCACACATAATTATAGTCTAGAAACGAATTTCTTGCTTTAACAATAACCTTGAATAATCCATGCAAAAGGGGACACAACATCTAAATGCAGGAAGCACTTGCCTGTCTCCAACACCCAGAATATATGTAATGACAGAGTAGCCAGCACAACTTTTGATAAATGTTTCAAGACAAGTAGCGGTAATTCCAAATGGCCCATCCTCATCAGGGTGAAACTTCTGAAGAAAACCAGTTATACTCCGATATTCTGACAATATCTGGATATTGAAGAAATAATTGGAGAAGAGTTAAATGGTACTTGACTAAATATCAATGTATCATTTGATGCACAAAGTAGAATGAAAGAGAACCGGCTACAGTACCACAAGTAAAACAAGCTAAGGTTTGTGCAAAGAAAGATCAAGGGGATTTTGTTTTGGAGCAATGCTTCTGGACAGGGAACTCTCTCTCTCGCGTATATAGTAGTATAGACATAAGACCAAATTTAGCAAATCTGAAATCTCAATGCTTCAATTGAGAGAAAAGTACAAACAAATAAGCAGATAAGAGTGTTCTGCCAACTCCGCCCCCCACCACACACACACACACACACAAAGAGTTCTCCCCAAAAGAGAGAAAAGGCAAATGAAGATGGAGGCAATAAATTCTGTTGATAATATACCTGGGCTAAGGAACGTGATGGAATAAATTCAACCATGCCTTCATCTTGCCCAGTTGCTAAGACTCGGTAAGGAGTTAAATGTAGATCAAGATTCTCCAATTTAAGCAACCGGTCCATGAGTGATACCATTTGAATAACCTACAAGAACCCTCATTGGGGTTTAAGCATAACAAGTCATTCTAATAAGGTAATCAAAGATCTTGGGTTCTTAGAAATGAGAGGTGCTCAAAACCCACCAATTGGTCTTGCCGAAGATCGTCTCCCTTTTTAAATATTATCTTGCAACTTTCACCGTTTGCGGTTCGGAAAGTCAGGCGCAAAGGATGCAGTGCACTTTTAAATAATCCACATTCAGATGGTATAATCCCAGAAATTAGAACTCCAGGTGTCAATGGAGATCGTATAGGCTGGTAGAAATATCAGCAGTAGATACACTATAAAAGTAAGATCTAAAAAACGGTCTGTTTGGACCATACTGAATGAGAAAAATTTCCCTTTAAAAACAAAATGATACAAAAAATACCTCATCAAAATAGGTAAGCTCACTCAGAAGACCAGAAAGGAGTTGTCTAAGCTTCTGCATCTTCTTTTGTGTTCCACCACGTACATTACGAACGTCTCTCATTATGGAGCATAGCTGTGCAGTCAGTTCTGTTTGACGCACTAAACTCTGCCATAACTTAAACCCATCGTCTCCTCCATTCTCATTTGGCGACAACTGATTCAGATAGAAGGTTTAAAATTTATAACAGCTCATCATGACCAAATAAGTACTAAAGCCCATATGGCTTCATTTTTAACTTTGAACAACTGACTACCAATAGCGTTATATTTAGAGTATACTACAATTTCCTTGTTCAGATATAGTACTAAATGCAATAGTAAGCATAATTGCATGCATGTAATTATTACTCGAATTCTAGGTTATGCTATAAGCCTTAGTGATTTTAGAGCTGTTTACTTTTCCCACTCCACTGATACCTTGTAGCTTCTCTCATAAGCTTTCTAGTTAGTCTTTGTCTACATATTCTCTAACAGTCTAACCTTTCTCATGAATAATAGATCTGATTTTTCTCTCCTCAAACTCTCATTTTCAAACATGTTATCAGAGCATAGGGATTTTCCTAAGCTTTTCTTTTTAGACTTCAACCTTCTTTGTTGAAACCTCTCTCAGATCTCCAAATCTGGTTTGGTTCTTCTATCAGATCTGTATACTCATCATCTTTTACAGTCTTCATTGCTGAAATTTATTTTTCATATTCCAGCCGTCAGTGCTTAAGAATCTTATACCATTTCTTCAGCCTTTATTGCTAAAGCTTCTTGTTTGTTTTTCAGACATTGTTGCTAAAGAAACCTTTCCTACTCCATTGTTGCTTGTTGTTGTTGGACTTCTGCTAATCTTCCCCAATGACAACCACTGTATTTGAAACTTCTTTATATGTCCACTTTGATGCCAATACTGGGGGCATAAGTGTTGCTAATTTGAAAAAATTCAAGGATTTATAGAGTTCATGTGGAGGACATCTCCCAAGCCTAAACACGTGTGAGAAATTTAGAGCTTTGTTCAACTGGCTTAAGAAACCACCAGGTGATACTTCTTCTAGTCCATGCACTTTTTCCCTTTCAAGTAACTCCTCTTTCTTATTGTTTGAGAGCTTCTAAATGTTCCCAACCTATTCAATGGATCTTAGATTCAAGAGCTACTAAACACATGATCAATTGCTCACAAAATTATCATATTTTCCGGCCATCTCCCAAGCCTAAACACATGTCGATGGTTAATAATGCAATGGCTCAACCTTCTAGAAAACTTCGGCCTAAAAAATGTTCTCTTTGTTCCTATCCTTTAAGCCAACCTGATTTCCATAAAAAAAACCTTTGCAAAGATCTTCATTGCTATGTACTATTCACTGAATGTGATTTTGTTTTGTATAGGACTGGGGCTCGGGGAAGACGATTGGTAATGCTAAGGATTAGAATGGTCTCTACCACCTTGAATTTTCTAAGGAAAGCACCAACCATCTCTTTTGACATATCTTAAACCACCAATACCAAAGATTCCATTCGGTTGATGTATTACCGGCTTGCCCATCCCTCATTTTACCTGATCAAGCACTTGTATCTTGAAAATTTTCAAGGAATTAATGTCTTCATTTCAATGTGATGTATGTGAAAAAGTCAAGCACACTCGTATGTCATTTCCCATTAGTATTACAAGTAGTAGTTATCCTTTTGAGTTGATTCATAGTGAGTTAGTGACAGTTGGGGGCCATCCTCTATCCTTAATATCTCTCTAGCAAGATGATTAGTCACATTTATGGATGATTGTACTAGGGTTACATGGGTCTTTCTTTTAAAACAAAAACCTGAAGTTAGCATTATTGTGTCTTTCTCTCTATGGTTCATACTTCATACCCAATTTGGAAAACAAATTAAGAGATTTGCCAAAGATAACTTCAATTAGTCCATTAGCTCTTTGTTTCAAACACAAGGGATAATCCATGAATCATCTTGGAGCTATTCACTTTTCCTGCTCCAGTGGTACCTTGTAACTTCTCTCAAAATCGTTCCAGTTAGTCTCTCTATATATTGATTATATTCTGTAACCTTTCTCATGAATAATATATTTGATTTTTGTCTCCTCAAACTCCCATTTTCTAACAACAATAATAAACTCATGAGAAGCCAAACATTACCTTTAACATATTCTCTTCCAACATTTCATAGGTGCAGTAAAAGCGCTTAGCATATGCGGGATCATGAAGCTCCACAGCCACATACCAACGAAGGAAGCTAGCCAACTCAATGTTGCGGACAGCTGGCAAATTTTTAGATATGAATCAGAGAGAAAAAAAATATCGAGCCTACTCTTGAAAGTTGAAGTACAAATAAAAACTTTTCAAAATGCTAACGCACATCTCTGCACAAGGAAATGAGAAAGACGTGATCTGTCAGACCGCTCAAACCGTAGAGCTTGGACAAGTTGTAGAAGGTAGCATTGTAATTCCTCGTCATCAGCCCTTTCAAGAACCATAACAGCATATGCACGGACCTGTTAGGTTAAACTTAATCAGCATGCTCAGTAAATGTCTACCATCTTGAAGTATGGGAAAGAAAGCAAACCATAGTCATGTCATTCTTTAGTCTCCATCTCAAAGATGAATCTAGATTTCTGATTTCATGTTTACCTGCTCAGGAAATAAATCTAACCTCATTTATAAACAACACCAGAACTTCCAGTGTTGTGGCCAACTTTCTTAGTTTCTCCCACTGGAGCAGAAGTAGAAATTTGCAGCTTATATAATACTCCCTCCGTTCCATAATACATGTCCTTTTACTTTTCGGCACGTTTTTTAAGGAGCGAAAAACTCTATAAAAAATTAATTTTTTAATTAATTTTTTTATATAATTTGATACTTGTTACTAATAAGTATCAAATTATATAAAAAAATTCATTAAAAAAATAAATTTTTTTAGAGTTTTTTGATCCTTAAAAAACGTGCTCAAAACCAAAAAGACATCTATTATGGAACGGAGGGAGTATTGGAATAATTCTCCCCAGCCTACTATATAATATGTTGCTTGTACATTCTCTTTCTCTAGTTAAGAGGCACTTCTACATGTGGGCACAATAAAATGAAAGAATATCCCAGAACATTATAATCTGTCCAAACTGCCCAGTCTCTCACTCTCTTATACTCATATCCCAGTTTGTTCAACTTTCCCTTCCTCTAGGCTCAACCATTATCCATACATTCATATCAACACCCTCTCCTCTCTTCCAACTCACTCTGGTTCCATTGTCCATCAAAAGGAAGATACAAATTACACATTAAAGAGATACGCAATTGACTAACTTCTCAAAGATTATATATAATATGATGAAATCTTGCTATGGATTCAGCGAGTGTCATATTATGCCAACCTCTTCACTTTCAAAAACAGGAGACAGAAGTTCCAAAGCATCACAGACATCAATCATTTCCCACCTGCCCATCAACTCTACTGCTTGCTTTGCTTCCTGCATACAAATCAAATTGCAGATGTTTAGTTTAATCAATGTATATCATCCAGAGACAACAACCATAAGAAGATGCTTGTTAGCATGATTTAGAAAGAGATGAAAAATAATCAGAATATGCTAGAAAGGGAAAAAGTAGAAACCTAACCTGAAGATCACTCCACTCAACACAGCGAAGAAACTTGGTGAGAGCCTTCTTCTCTGCCATCAACGAAAAGCGAAATTTCCACAAAATTTGCTTCTCATCTCCATTCAAGGTCCTTGTGGGCGGGTATTTTAGTATCCTCTGTATTGATCTTAAGAAAATAAAATGCATGTTTTCAGCTTCGACTAAAATGCATATTTGAAGCTTCTACTCCTAATAGGCAGAAGGATTGCAACCTTCCACTGTGATTACTAGTTTCATCACTTCATTCATATGTTAAGATTTCAGACAGTGATGAAAATGTCTCCTGAAAATAGAACAAACCTATTACAGGGATAAGACATGATATCTTGTCTATGCACTGTGATTTCTCTTTTGATTCCTTTTTTCCCCTAAAGTGAAAACAGGGAAACCCTAGAAGTAGGGTTAACTTTTATCTTGAAGAGGCAATCTCCATTAACTCACATAACTGAGAAGGATGCTAAGAATGCAGGGCACTGAAATCAAACAGACTTTACACATGCAGTCAGCTAGAGCAACTATTATCATCCTATCCATCTCCATCCGGGTAAAATTAATGTCGTATTGTTCACAATACATGACAGAAGGGGAAAAGTTTCTTAAGAAAACTAAATTGAACTCACTTTCTTTCATTAGAGCTTGGCTTAAGATCACGGTCAATGATACCACGAGTCAAACTTCTGGCTAGCTTTATTTGTTTGTGTTCAGAAGGATTAATCTTCCCAACTTCTGGATCCCACACAGTAACTAGTTCATTTGTTGCCCCAAGTGGAGCGGGTAGGAAGAAATTAGCTCCTGATTCCTGCACCACAATGAACAAACAGTGAAATTTTTTTGTTCCAGTATTTTGGTCAAACGGAACTTTGTTGACGTTTCTGTTGTTGCTTTCTTCTGCTAGACTATTTTCTTGCATTTCTCATTGTATGATTATACTTAAAACAAAAACAATGCGAATCAGATAGTGTAGCTAGCTAGGTATAGAGCAAGATAAAAATTCCAGTTAGAACCCCATTTAAGCTAAAAGAACCATAGAAGAAGGCAAAAATATTAAACTCACAGACAAGACACCAGAAAAGCTTATTGACAAATACTTCACTACTTGTCAAGTGATGTCCAGTAAACAAATCATCACTATGATACTCAACCTGGAAGACAACTCGGTGCTCAAAACTGCAGAAATCAATAAGAAGGTATAACTGAGAATTTTTGCTGGATATGCTTTCGTTTTCTCTGATCTTTTCAATTCCTTTAAATGCAAGTCGATCCAGCCAATCTACACGTTGGATCTGTCCTCGCTCATATTTATTCATAAGCTTTTCAAGACGTTCCAGTTCCCCTCTTTCATGTCTGGGTACCTGTAGGAGATTAAGCTAATATTAACGATATGCATGAAAAGCAGCTTATGGTGATGCTAAGAACTAGTATAACCTTTCCAGGAGTTGCTGTAGGAAACGAACCATCTGCTTCTTTCCCTCGCCAAAGTCTAAGCTTTTGTTTTCCAGTTCTTAGTTGCTTTTTGCTATTAAATAGGAGTGTAGTTGCCCCCCCAATCAATCCGTCGTCTTTTCCACATGAAACATCCCATACCTAAATTTTCAAGGCCATGAATTTCACAAAAAATTAGTATGATAATCCACAGAGAGAGAAGAACAAGCAAGGGATGTGTGGAGAGAGAACAATTTATTTGTTACAACATAAGTATGGTGAGCCATCAATTTTTTTTTAAACTATACCATACCAGTCGCACAATAAGCAGGCAGATGAGATTCAAGATTACTAATGCAAGTACCATGAGAAAAAAAAATTATTTTAGATTTTTTAAAACCAGATTACCAGAATAAGCTGCTATGCTGCTTCTTATAAGAAGCAGAGAATATGAAATGAAAAGTGATAGCTTACTGTAAAAGCAAGCTGTGCCTGCGCAGTGAGGTCACGGTACTTTGTACTCAAAGTGATTAATTCATTCCAGCAAAATGACTGACCGCATTCCAACCTAGAAGTCACAGCTATAGATTAAGACATCTAAATTCAGGAACAGAGACAAGCAGGACACGGAAAATATCAATAAGACTGCAGAAACTTTCCATCAAAATGTAGATGATTCATGAATAACCAAGGTTGAAAAGTTCTCCATGAGAAACAAGAATCTCTATATAATTTCCACTAATTCATCTAAGGATGACAGTCTCCAGAATTGTTTTTCCTCGACAATAAGGTCGCTTTGGAAGGAAATATAATCAACTGACATTCAATCTTGAACAGATCATGATGTGTATGCTCAGTTGCTCACACACATCATAACTTTTTTTTTACCATGATCCAACTCAGTTTCATACAAGGCACTAACACTGGGTGGGCATCACACAACGCACTGAGAAATACACATATCTAGGCATAGCCAAACCTGGTCCTCATGGGAAGCCCAAAGGGAGCACCATCAATGAATAATGCACATTCCACATATAACTCAGCTCTTCTCTCCTCTGTGGTGTGACCAACATCTACAATAGTTTCAAATTCCAAGTGTTTAAATTTGAACCAGAAATATTAGGTGATCACAGAAAACATGTTAGAAACTCAAACAGTGATTCTGATCAATGAACACCAAAATTTGCACGCCAAAAAGACTGACAGAAACTCAAACTGAAAGAAGGAAAGGACGCCTAGACGATTCACCCCAGAAAGACTGCAGAACCCCGATTCGAATTGAAAAATCTTCTAAACACGAAAACTTCAATGAAATCTGAGGTAACAAAACGAGATGGTCCCTTTCAACGCCCTTTCTCCTTTTAATTTGCAATTTTAACATGATAATCACAAAAGTAGAACCGGGAAAAACCTAACCGTGCGAATTGGAGAGGAATTGAGAAATCACCTGAATTGAAAGACTTGAGAAGAGGCAAAGTTCCTTCCAACCTATCGATTCGGAAAGTCACAGGTAGGTTGATGTCGCAAGAGAGAAAGAATCGAAACTCGTTTCCGCTCATGTTGACGTTCCGAACTCCAATAAGGAAATCAGTGGAGCCAACCAGCGCACGCCAGGAGGAGAGATCTTCACCGTTACGATGATTACAGCGTCGCCGGAGTTGGGGTAGTCAAAAGGGCTGGAATTTCAGAAGAAGGCAACTTCGGGCTGAGGGTTTGACACATTAAACACTACTATTAAATTGCAAGTGGGAGGAATCGAACACAGAACCTTCAACGTTGTCAGGAAGTCTTCCACGCCACTGAGCTAGCGCATTACATTTAAAAATATGGGCGAGAACTCGAATCGAACTCTAGACCTCCTTTGTTCAACACCGAAATTCAAGCGCTGCATTCATCCAAGTGGGCTAGCTAACTTCGGTGAGGATCTGCTGTCCCGGAACGCCTGTCTCTCGCCTGTGCCCTCTCTCATCCCTTCAATTTTTTTTTCTTTTTAAGTTATTATTTCAATTTTAATTAGTTTTCTTTTATTTTTTATTTTAGGGTGGGTGGAGAGGGGAAAACAGGGGCATGTCCCTTTGGGACAGGTGATCTCGTTCGAGCTAACTTTGTGTCGGATCCCGTGGAGTTCAAGGGGTTGGTAGAGTTTCTCATCCCTCTCACAAAAAATAAAAGAAAAGAAAAAATTAAAAAAAAATTGAGGATGGTGGTGGTGGTGGTGGTGGGGGAAGGAGGGGGCCAATGATTTTAAAATTAATGATTGAGATCCTCCCAACTCTACCTATAGAGTTTTTTACAAACTCTATGGATTCAAGCTGCTTTGTGTCACATGATGGCATTTATTTTATTTCAACTATCTCTAACAACCAATATTAAAAAAAAAAAAATGTGTCGTGTCGGATACCCGATAAGGAAAATATTTCGATCCGAACACGACAAGTTTATTGTCGTGTTTTACCATTTCGTGTCATAATCGTGTTGTATCTATATCGTTTCGTGTTTTTTCGTGACGTTTTGTTGCGGTTTATAGTACTATTTTGTCATAAAAACGCGGTTTCAAATTGTGTCATACTTATAATTTCAGGTAAAAACGCGGTTTTGAACCCGTGTTCATTTTTTTTTCTAACTTTAAAGGGTAAAATACGGCTTTAAGCCTCACTTTACCATAAGCAGCACGCATTATTCGGGCGGCGATAGAGGACCAAATCTTCTCCGGAAAAGATGGTGGCAGCAATGGGCGGAGGAGGCGGCGTTCAACTCCTAAGGTGAAAATGGTAGCAGCAATTGGCAAACGAGGACCAGAGGGGATGGATATAGAGCATTGGATGTCATAGACGAATACTTTTCATCTCCCATTCGGGGAGATGTCCATCACACTTCATGATGTATTACACTTGACGGGACACAAAGTTGATGGAGATGTCGTTCAGATGAAAATGAGTGACAATGATTTTAAAATCAAGATGAGAGAATATTGGGGCTTTAGAGCAAAGGAAATGAAGGAATAATAGGCGAGCCAAGGGATACAACATAAGTCCTTATTTGATCAATTGGCCCAGATGATTAAAGCGATGGGAACGCTTATGCTATAGCGAGTGCTTGGTTGTTTCTTTTTGTCGACATCACTGTTTTAGGATAAGACAGGGATACAACATAAGTCCTTATTTGATCAATTGGCCCACATGACTCTTTATCTTGTTCCCTGTCTTATCCTCCCGACCTCTTATTTATAGTACTAGCCCCCCTTCATGCAAGTCTACTTGTTGCCAAATGTCACATGTCTTATGACATGTGGGAGGGAGGCATGGATGCCAAGTGTCATGGCATGTGTGTTAGAGTCGCGAGCGGTTTATCGTCCGCGGACGTCTTAAGTCGGTATCTTAATTTGTATTCACCTATTCTTCATACTTGTAAGGTCCTATTTGTATAGCGGGGAACCTTATTATATATTCTTACTTACTCGTGATACCATAAATATTATTATTTATTTTTTGGTGTTTCGTCATATAGGAAAAAAACCATGAGCAATTGTCGACACGTGTCCCGAGTTCGACGACAAGTGTCGAGTTGTTTGGGACAAGTGTCATTCACATGGACACATTATCATATGTAGTGGGCTTAGATGGTATTTTCCATTAATTGGTTGATACATTATAATCAACCTAATAATGGGTTTATTTATATAGCGGGAACCCGATTATGCATATGATTATATAAATATTATTTATTTCACTACAAAAAAAAAAACATATTTGCCACCCTTGGTAGCAACGGAAGAGATCTACCGTGGGCACTAGGTGGCAAAAAAACACATTTGCAACCCTTGCTAGCAACGGTAGAGATTTGCCATGGCCATTGAATCGATTTCTACTACGACATAGCTACGGCTCACCTGCCGTGGCAAAAAAGCTTGTAAAAAAAGAAAGAGAAAACCCTAACCTTTGTGTATAACAAAGCATCGTCTCTTTTCCTCCACTCTCGCACGCTTAGATCTGAAAACCCTCGCTCCTGGCGCTCCTCACCTTTCAGATCTAAAAACCTTCGGTCCTCGCTCCTCGCACTTCAAATCTGAAAACTCTCGCTCCTCGCACTTCAGATCTGAAAACCTCTGTTCGTCCATCCCCCTCTCGACTCTCAGATCCATGCTCGCCCACTTCCTTCCTCATCCTTAACCCTCACTCCAACCTAACGAGGGCGGATCTCAGCATCTCCCAATTGCTAGAGATTCAACTTGTTTCGGTTCCAATCGCTAGAGATTCAAATCGAAAATCTCAGCATCTCCCAAACCCTAGCCCTAGCGGATAAATGATTCAAAGGATTCAAGTTTCCAATCGCCTTTCGATGATTCCTCCGCCGTCGAAGCAACATCCGCTCTCCGTTCGGTGCTTCAACAAGCCAGTCTAGCCGCTGAGCACTCCGGCCGCCGCCCTGACCGTATGAGGATCATCGCCGTAGTAAGACCAAGCCCGTCTCCGTCATCCCTCAGGTCTAGATGCCGACCACTTATCTTTCGGCGAGAACTACGTTCAGGAGATTGTTGAGAAAGCTCCCGAGGTACCTCTCTTAATTGCTATTGGTATTCGTAACCTAAATTAGAGATGTTTTTTTTTATCTGGTTTAGGTATTTAATCTCTCAAAAAATGTAGGCATGAATGAAATTTTAGGACGAAAGTGGAGGTGTGTGTTGATTTTAGAAGGGTGCCTGTTTGATTTTTTTATCCCATTAGCAATGCTCTAAAAAGTTATACAGAATTGACTGATTGAAAATTTAAAATCGATCACATACAAAGGAAATTCATGACAGAAAAAGCTCTCGAGTTTGATTGTATAATCTGAACATGGTACTAAATTCATATTAACCAAAGATTCATCTATATATATTCATTTTTGAGCTCCTGCTCATCAATCATTCTTGTTGAACAGCTCCTGCTCATCAATCAAACTGGATGAAATTAATTTTGATATTTGTACTAAATTAAGGATGAAGGAATTTGATTGAACATATTTTATTTGTTTTTTTCAGTTGGGACTTCAGTACAAAGACTATTACACTATATAAAGTTATTCTACAATGACTTTATCCTTATTAGTGTAATGTCATGTATTTTTTTATTCTACCATTTTATTTTTTAAATGCATCTTCTTACCACATCTGATTATAGAGCGCAAGTTTCAGCCAGTCATTATCTTCGGTTTCAGCCGAAGAGAGTGCGAACAACATGTCATTTCTATGTCTAAGCTTGACTTCAATACAGATCAGGAGAAGGAGGACGTGGAAGAAGTTTTCAGAAATGCATTCCTTTGCTTGAATGAGGAGGACAGGAGCCTACCGGCTATAGAATTGATGTTTCCACTTCTTAAACGAGGAATCGTTGTTCATCATTCAGGACTTCTTCCAATTATCAAAGAATTGGTGGAGATTCTCTTTCAAGAAGGCCTTGTGAAAGCCCTGTTTGCTACAGAGACGGTAATAGATTTTTATGCTCTTTTTTTCTTTATCCAAGAAGGTTTTGTTGTATATATATTTCTTTTCTATTTGCACATTTGATATCTATTGTCTAATGTGCTTTATTGCCTGATTACCTATGGGATTTCCTCTTTTTTATTTGTTATTGTATATGGAGAAAGATTATCATCCTTTTCACCTAGCTCATTATCACTTCCTAAAGTTAAAATTTGATGTCGCTAATACTTTGGTTTCTTTGCTTCATGGTTAAAGGAGAGGCCTAAAGAAAGTTAATATGTGTATAAACTCTCTACTATGACAAAGTGCTATATTTCATATTTAATATTGATCTTGGAAAATTGCCATGCCTTTTTAGCTGTCAAATATGGCTCTGATTGGAGCCTTGTCATCATATATGGGTAACTTGGCCGTAATAACAGTGGGGAAAATGCAATGATGTCTTTGGCTTTTACTCAAGTAGACAGATTCTCCTTTGAAATCCTTGAAATGTCAGTTGAGAGGCCTTGTTTATGAAACATTCTGATTGCAACAGGTTATAACAATGGGGAAAATGCAGTGATTTCACCTATTGATTCAACTACTAAAGCTTCATCTTTCAGTCTCATATTTGTGATATTTTTACTATATAAGCACATGGTATGTGTTAGCTGATTACATGTTATTCTTTTATTTAAGAGTGTTTACTGGCTATAGTTAGAGGTGCATATGAATGCTTCAATTATGATCAAATATAATTTCCCTTGTCTTATCGAGAGTTGGACTAGAATATGATTCAAATGAGAATGGGGAGATGGAGAATCAGAATCCGGTGAATTATGTAGGATCTCAGTCTATAGTAAGTTTGATTTGAATTAATTGGGTTATTGAAATTTGTGTTCTCTGTCAATTAGTTAGGATATATATTATATGCTTGCCACATATGAAGTTCTCAATCACTAATTTTATTTTGACTTTGTTTGGAGATGAAGACCCTTCCCTCAAGGGACCACGTAGTTCATTTTGGAGATGAAGACCTTTCTCATTCACTCTTGTTGTTTCATGGAGAATGACTTCAGGTGATATCCACTCTCTCTATTTTCCTCCATATAGTTCTCCATCCAAACGCCCCTCTACTAAATAAAATAGTTTTACCACATTTTAATTTTGATCTTGCTATTATTCTTGAAAGCACAGCAAGCACCCCATGTTCTTAACCAATGTTCTTATTGCATGCCATTTTTGTAGTGTTTTCCTCTTTCTCCTCTCTGTGATTTCATTCTGAATTTCTATTTCCATATTAATGATTTCCCAATTTCTGCTTGTTTATGATTGTTAGGTATGTATTGTGATCTTGTTGAGATGAGCATGACTTGGTTTTATTGCACTTTGTCTAATTTCTTCTGCCTGATTTGGATTTAATAGCTCACTGCACATAGCGTGCAACTTCTATAAATGCAAGAAATAAAGAAGTACTAGGAACTTATAGTATACAAAAACTGCACATACTAATATGCTTCAATATGAAGTGACTTTTTAACTTTTAAAGCTTTTAATTTTAATGAAAGTAATTATTATTATTGGTGTCAAGCACGTTGGCAAGACTTACGTAGCATTCTCTCTCCAAATAATTCATCTTTTTAAATCAGAGTCAAAGATACACAAGAAACAAGGGGTTTAATCACCGTGCGAATTAAGCACGGTCTGCTCCTAGTATTAAGAAAATGTTATATTTTTAGCCCCGTAAAAGGACCAATATTGATTCTTGTCCTAAACTTGGATGTATGTGTAGAAGTGCAGGCAGATAAGGGAGGTGAGCAAAGTGCACAAGGCAAGAGTAGGACAATTAGACGAGCTTTGAAAGCATTAGGTAACTATGCACCAAGTTTTATTCCCATGTTCCCATTTATCATTAAAGTATGTATCAAACTTTCTTTCAAGAGTTTCATATGCCATTGTCTCTGTTAGCAGTATTGGGCTGAAACCATAACCTTCGTCATTTATTGTCCTTGCCTAATTCAAGGAAGAACATTGTGGGAATCAAGAATCACACATGTTCCTTGCCTTGGTGTATGTGAAGTTAGGATGATTTGTCAAGCTAGTTAGAGATTTCAAACAAACTGATAATAGCATCCAGTGGTTTATCAAAGTAAGGATAGAGATGTGATAGCATCTTATTTTTGGGATGAAAATGTAAAATTTAGCATTGAAATTTTAATGTCTTATTGAATTGGGTCATGTATTTAATACCATGTATATGCACCTCAGATTGCTTGATGTATTTGGGCATGTTTTGATATATATGTAAATTTGTATGATTATGTATATGTAAATGTAAAGTTGTATAATTAGTTAAATTTTGCATATTTGATTTTAGAAAGAATCAAATGAGAGCCCATTTTAGCAAGGGCTTGAAGAGTATAATGCACAAATAACTATTTGTGCATTATATTATTTATTTTTTAAAATGTGGGACTTTTTAGCCCGGGTCTGAAGAATCCGGGCTAAAAAGTAGCGTTTTTTTTTAATTTCTCAGAAATAATTTAGCAACGGCAACTTGCCGTGGCTAGCACTTTAGCCACGGCTATAGCCGTCGCTACTCTCTTTTGTCACCCCATGTTTCCCCACGGCTTGTTTCCCGTGGCTACAGCCGTGGCTAACACCCTTTGGCCACGGCAAATGGACTTTTAGCCACGGTAAATAGCCGTTGCTAATATCTTTTTTTTTTGTAGTGTTTGTTGGTGTTTCGTCACAGCTCCTCGAACCTTAGTTAAGATGAGACTTAGCTAGGGTTCGATTCAAACGAGACAACATATGCATTTGTACTTCTTCTTCCTCTGGAAGAGTGCTCAATATATCAAAATTTTGGCGTAAAGTTTTAACTATGTTTATTTGGTCTGGGTTGTACCCAACTTATTAGTGGGTTGCCTACGTATCTCTTGGGAAGAGAATCAAGCCATTCGTAGTTCAATCAAGAAGCCCTCCGCGGATGAGAGCTCCGGCGTCAAGGGCCTTTAGTTTATACTCATTTAGAGTTTATCTCCGCGAGCCTACCAGCTACGATCGGAGGCCATCCGCGAGTGATAGCTCCGGCATTGAGGGTCTTAATTTATACGCGTTAAGAGTTTATCTCCGCGAGCTTATTAGCTACGATCGGAGGCCATCCGCGAGCGATAGCTCCAGCGTTGAGGGGCTTAATTTATACTCGTTAAGGGTTTATCTCCGCGAGCTTATTAGCTACGATCGGAGGCCCTCCGCGAGCGATAGCTCCAGCGTCGAGGGACTTAGTTTATACTCATTAAGAGTTTATCTTCGCGAGCTTACCAGCTACAATCAGAGGCCCTCCGCGAGCGATTCCTCCAGCGTAGAGGGACTTTAGTTTATACTCATTTAGGGTCTATCTCCATGAGCCTACAAGCTACGATCGGAGGCCCGATGTGGAGCCAAGCTCCAGCGCCCTTGGAACTTATCAAAAATCTCATATACGAAAATGTAGCTTCGATCGGAGGCCCGACCCGGAGCCAAGCTCCAGCGTCATTGGGACTTTATAGAAAATCTCATCTCCGAGAATGCAGCTTCGATCAGAGGCCCGACGCGGAGCCAAACCCCAGCGCCCTTGGGACTTATCAAAAATCTCATCTCCGAGAATGTAGCTTCGATCGGAGGCCCGACGCGGAGCCAAGATCCAGCGCCCTTGGGACTTTATAGAAAATCTCATCTCCGAGAATGTAGCTTCGATCGGAGGCCCGACGCGGAGCCAAGCTCCAGCGCCCTTGGGACTTATCAAAAATCTCATCTCCGAGAATGCAGCTTCGATCAGAGGCCCGACGCGGAGCCAAACCCCAGCGCCCTTGGGACTTATCAAAAATCTCATCTCCGAGAATGTAGCTTCGATCGGAGGCCCGACGCGGAGCCAAGATCCAGCGCCCTTGGGACTTTATAGAAAATCTCATCTCCGAGAATGTAGCTTCGATCGGAGGCCCGACGCGGAGCCAAGCTCCAGCGCCCTTGGGACTTATCAAAAATCTCATCTACGAGAATGTAGCTTCGATCGGAGGTCCGACGCGGAGCCAAGCTCCAGCGTCATTGAGACTTTATAGAAAATCTCATATTCGAGAATGTAGCTTCGATCGGAGGCCCGATGTGGAGCCAATCTCCAGCGCCCTTGGGACTTATCAAAAATCTCATCTCCGAGAATGTAGCTTCGATCGGAGGCCCGACGCGGAGCCAAGCTCCAGCGTCATTGGGACTTTATAGAAAATCTCATCTCTGAGAATGTAGCTTCGATCGGAGACCCGACGCTGAGCCAAGCCCCAGCGCCCTTGGGACTTATCAAAAATCTCATCTCCGAGAATGTAGCTTCGATCGGAGGCCCGACGCGGAGCCAAGCTCCAGCGTCCTTGGGACTTGTATCAAAAATCTCATCTCCGAGAATGTAGCTTCGATCGGAGGCCCGACGCGGAGCTAAGCTCCAGCGTCATTGGGACTTTATAGAAAATCTCATCTCCGAGAATGTAGCTTCGATCGGAGGCCCGACGCTGAGCCAAGCCCTAGCGCCCTTGGGACTTATCAAAAATCTCATCTCCGAGAATGTAGCTTCGATCGGAGGCCCGACGCGAAGCCAAGCTCCCAGCGTCATTGGGACTTTATAGAAAATCTCATCTCCGAGAATGTAGGTTTGATCGGAGGCCCGACGCGGAGCCAAGCTCCAGCGTGATTGGGACTTTATAGAAAATCTCATCTTCGAGAATGTAGCTTCGATCGGAGGCCCGACGCGAAGCCAAGCTCCTCCGTCATGGGACTTATAAAATATTCGACCCAGGAGTCTCATGCTACGATCGGATGCCCGACACGGAGCAAGATCACGCGTCCTGGGTCTTAATATAATCTCCGATCCGGGAGGCAAGCTCTACGACCGGATGCCCGACGTGGAGCAAGCTCCAGCGTCCTGGGACTTATAAAATATTCCATCCGGGAGGCTCATGCTACGACCGGATGCCCGACGCGGAGCAAGATCACCCGTCCTGGGTCTTAATATAATCTCCGATCCGGGAGGCAAGCTCTACGACCGGATGCCCGACATGGAGCAAGCTTCTCCGTCATGGGCTTAATAAAATATTCGATCTGGGAGGCTCATGCTACGACCAGATTCCCGATGCGAAGCAAGATCACGCGTCCTGGGTCTTAATATAATCTCTGATTCGGGAGGCAAGCTCTACGACCGGATGCTCGACGTGGAGCAAGCTCCTCCGTCACGGGGCTTAATAACCCACGTTCTACATTAGTTAAATAGGTTACAAAACACTTTCCTCACAATTTCTACATACGTGTCTTCATCCGCGGCCATCATCATTATTCAATTTGATGTGTCTGCGGGTGATTCTTTATCAAAGTTTGAGATGCTCATGTGGCCTTCTTTTCCCACTCGAGAGAACCGTTTATGGAGTTGTAAACGTTGTATCTCATGAGAAGGAACCACCATGTCCGGACCTTCAATTCTTCGGTCGTGGTTGAGATCACCTGGGAATAACATATTGCTGTCGAAAACCTTTTGCTTATATGTTGGCCTTGAGCAACCTCCATCCGCGTCGAATGCCTCGTTGGGTCGTTTGCAAAGACAACAAACACAGGTCCGAGAAAAGACCGCGGACAAACTCACCTTTTTTGAACTATTTAGCTTTTCCGCGTACGCAATTCGTGGGTCGACTCATCTTGGTAATTATTAACGGAGGCGTGGAATCTGACGATCAGCAAGGCAGCCCACGACTTTGCGTGGAACGATTGTGGTAAGGGACTGGACTTGGGCAACGGGCTAAGGTCTCAGCTTGATCGACTCGATCTCACCATCGGATACAACATACGTGAAGCAGCCGCGGCCATTGTCTCTGTCATATGCTATCTGCGGTTCCTAGGATTCCTGTTCGCGGCTCTTGACGGTGCCAGACTCTACTTGCCGCGGCCATTGTCGTTGTCATATGCTATCCGCGGTTGGCCTTACTTCCTCGTCGCTTCTTTTCTTGTTTGTGGTTGTGCCCCCGCAGATACTCTCTTTCTTTGATTTCATCACGTCGAGCGTCCGTTCTTGGATTCTTTATATGCGCTCGAGCCTCAAACCAACTGCTGGCTGGCCATAACCTTGAGCATGCTTAAAATTAGTGTCTAATTTTAATCTCAACTGGGTATAGGAGGTAAACCTTCATGGAATCTCCAACCGTTATAGTTCAACGGACTTTGTGAATAGGACCCTAATTGGAGCCATTGGTGCATGTCAAGTATGCATGATCATGACTCATGAGTTCGTAACCATGACAAACCATCTTCGCGGACGAGCCCCGCACTATGGGGTCTCCTGCAAATTAGTTTATACTATGCCAAAATCTATATATGTGTACAGATAGGCTATGGAGGCAACCAACCAGTATGTACATATAAATATATATTCACACAATATTTCATGATAGTGGGTAGGCATGCAGTTTTGAAGCCGCAACTTAGTTTGATAGGGAATTTTGCATAATCGAATCCCAAATAAAGTCTAGCTCCCTGGTAGATCTTTCCCTTATATATTTTTTTTATCAATTCCATCCACTACTCATATTTATTCAAACAAACAAACAACCTCTTAATTTTAACATGCAAGTGTTCAAATGTTGCAGCTATCACATTCCAACCTAACATTTTCGTGGGGGATACCATTCGCTTGAGAGTAAGCAAGCAAGCAACTCCTTCAAAGTAATTTCAACATATATGGGCTATGACGACAACTACACCACTTCAGATCAAAAGGCTATAATTATAGATCATAGAAAGAATGGCTTTTAAGGGTACAAGTCCACCCAACTTCATGCATTCAAGACTCAACACTTAAAATGAGAACCGTAGATCGACCAATGCATCTCCCAAATAAATCTGCGTACTAGTTTTCTTCCGCTATCCATTCATCAAAAATAATTTTTAGAAAATTGAATTCAATCGGAGCTCAATCAGTAGGTACTCCGTATTGATTTTAAGTTACCTCTTAGCGTGAGAGTGTTCCCACAGACGGCGCCAATGACGAAAATCGGATTTCAAGTTTCCACTTTCGGTGGGACCCGGGGGTGGACCCCATGAGACCTAGGGCGCTCTCAAACGGGCTTACCTGACCCGCACTGAGAGACTCGGCGCGGCCCAACCTGTGCCGCGAGAAGCATGGAACCCTTTGGGGCCTCCCCCATTAGGAAGTTTCATCAACATCGGTTTTTTATCAGCCGAGACTAATCCCGCTTAAAGGGGGGCTCAAAGCTAGGGAATCCGGCCTAAACCGTTAAAGATCCCAATTTCCGACCCCTAATAATGAGCCCCCGACCTCTTAATTATAGTACTAGCCCCCCTTCATGCAAGTCTACTTGTTGCCAAATGTCACATGTCTTATGACATGTGGGAGGGAGGCATGGATGCCAAGTGTCATGGCATATGTGTTTGAGCCGCGAGCGGTTTATCGTCCGCGGACGTCTTAAGTCGGTATCTTAATTTTTATTCGCCTATTCTTCCTACTTGTAAGGTCTTATTTGTATAGCGGGAAACCTTATTATATATTCTTACTTACTCGTGATACCGTAAATATTATTTTTTATTTTTTGGTGTTTCGTCATATAGGAAGAAACCCATGAGCAATTGTCGACACGTGTCCCGAGTTCGACGACAAGTGTCGAGTTGTTTGGGACAAGTGCCATTCACATGGACACCTTATCATATGTAGTGGGCTTAGATGGTATCTTCCATTAATTGGTTGATACATTATAGTCAACCTAATAATGGATTTATTTATATAGCGGGAACCCGATTATGCATATGATTATATAAATATTATTTATTTGTTGGTGTTTCGTCAGGTTAGGTGCCAGGTCACCTTCTCCTTGTGACTAATAAGGTCCAGATACTCCATCAAACCCCAAGTTTGAGAGCGCCCTAGGTCTCTCGGTGGCAAAGGTTGGCCCTAGGTCCAGATACTCCATCAAACCCCAAGTTTCAGAGCGCCCAAGTTTGAGAGCACCTTCTCGCTGCAAAGGTTGGGCCGTGCCGAGTCTCTCGTTGCGGGTCAGGTAAGCCCGTTTGAGAGCGCCCTAGGTCTCATGGGGTCCACCCCCGGGTCCCACCGAAAGTGGAAACCTGAAATCCGAGTTTCGTCAATAATATCTCATGAATGTAAATTATAAGGTAAAATTTTAAAAGTGAAAGAAAAATTATATAAATTTATGTAAAATCTAAACAAAAATGAGAATTCCGTACTCTTCATCGGGGATCCCCGCGGGGTTTCCCGAGGAGGGCGGGGATCGGGGTAGGGATTATTATCCCTGACCCCATCCCAGTCCTCGCGCTGGAATCACTTTAACCCTCATCCTCGTCCATGTTCCCATTTAATTTTTTCATCACAGGGAATCTCAGTCCATTGCCATCCCAAGTCACAAAGATTAAAAGAAGAAGAAGAAGAAGCTAGAAGCAGAGGCAGTATACACCATCCGGACTGCCATCAAGACAGGGCTAGACCCCCAATTGAAGGAAATACCGGACGGGGAGAAACTTTAGATAGAGATGTTGTGGATGTTCGATTGGGAGTTTGATCTCGGACCAAACAAGCCCACCCCCTCCAAGCTTGACGGTATTCAGAAGAAGCTCCCTATTGTGGAGAACCCGTCGTGTTGGCCACTACAACCAACCAAAAAACAAAAAAACGTTAGGGGAAGCAATGGCATTCCCTTCCAACCCAATAATTGCGATTGACGATTAAAAATCATAAACTTATTCTTATATTGTCGGCTTTAGCTCCCAAAACAAATGTTAGGGGAAGCAATGTCATCCCCTTGAATTGGCAAATAAAGAGCGGACATCCGGGAGTCGAATCAGGGACATTTGGGTATTACCCGCAAGTCCTTTCCGATTGAGCCATTTCAGAACGGTTTTAAAACTTTAGTAAGGTAAACTTTTTACAGTGACTGGCCCCACCGCTTCGCGGCTCCATACCCCAGAAACTTATAATCATAAACTTATTCTTATATTGTCGGCTTTAGCTCCCAATATTTCACATCTTCATGTAATTGCCTTATCCATCGTAGAATTCAATTTCTTATTATGACATGCATTTGCATTGACATATTAGTTTGTTCTTCAAACTTGGATTATTTCATCAGATGATCTTGTAGTCGATATGTATGAATGTAAGTATCAAGTACACACAATTCATTTCAAGGTTCACGCAGGCCATTTGGTCATTCCCCCGAGGGGCCATACGGGCCATGTATGGATGTAGAAACTGAAACATTCACCGGTATGATAATTTCATAACAAAACGTTTAAATCAAAAAAGCATGTACACTGAACATTTTTTTTTGAAATAAATGGTGGCACATCTTATTGAATATTATCAATCTCCGCAAGCTCAATCAAACTTTGCAGAAAAGGATCAAGAAATACATGACGAACACCATTCGGTGGCACAAGTCGAGCCACTAGATGTGCTAAAACGTTCCCACTGCCCTTGAACCATTTAACCCAACCTATGTTGTGTTTTAGAGGAGCTTATAGTAATAATACTATGTAGGTATAGGTTTACATGTAAAAAAAAATTGATTTCTATCATGGAGTAGCCAATAACTAAAATATGATATATGATAGACTCGAATCCAACATGCCAAGCCTATAGTTTCAGCAATTCATGTTATGTTTTTTCGTTGCATTATCGTATCGTGTTAATCGTATTAGATTTTTCTGCAAAACCCCTATGATTATGACGGGAGGAGGGGGAATGCCATGACCGTAGACCTGTCAAACGGGTCATTCCTGTCGGGTTCGGGTCGGGTCACTCCGGGTCTCGGGTAAAACGGGTTCCGAGTTTTTCGGGTTGACTAGAGCCCGGTTTTGACCGGGTTTCGAGCGGGTTCGGGTCGATTTCAGGTTTGTCAATTTTTTCTTTTTAAAATTTAAAAAATCATAATTTGATAATTTTGCGATAAATTTTAATTAAATATAAAAAAATTTAATTATAAATCAACCGGGTCAATCGGGTCACCGGGTCAATCGGGTCAAAATTACCAGGTCAATCGGGTCACCGGGTCGAAACCCAGATTACCCAGAAAATTTTCGGGTTTTCGGGTTCGGGTCGAAAAAATTTCCGGGTCGAAATCTCCGGGTCTTGACCCAAAAAATTTCAGTCGGCCGGGTCGGGTCACCGGGTCGAGTTGTGTTTTGAAGGTCTACATGACCCTCTTCAAGACCAATGTGAAAAAACGAAAAGGCAAATCGAAGCAAAATAAAATAACAATTGTCAAAATCATAAATCACCATCAGAAAAATCCACAGCCCTCTATATCCTGTTTACAGAGCAGGGTGTGGGGATCAAAGTGTACAAAGCACCTATGCAATCAATTAATCATGCCAAACTAACAAATGAACCGCATGGATTCTCTTACCCAGCCAACGACTTGAACAAGGAGGAACGATGCACATATCAGTGACAATATACCCAAACATCAGTAGCAATATTGATATAAATCAGACGGGATGAGGAGAGAAATTTAAGAGCCTCTATGGAATATCTAACAAGAAACACAAGTGCATTTAATGGTGATTGCAATACACGCGCATGGTTGGTGGCCAGCCAATGAAACACCATGGATTTCTTTGCATCATACAAAGTTTGGTGAATATCAAATGGCAAGGTATGTAGGCACACCGCACACAGTGAAAAGTTTACAGGGAAAGTGAGTTACCTTTCTGTACAATTGTGTCAAATGATCATCTGAGATCTATGACATCGAACTTCAAGCTGGGGCTCATATACACATCTGTACACTGTTTGTATATGGGTCCGCCGTCTAAGGGTGGATCATGCGCATGAAAGCCACGGCGCTCACAGTGTCTAATGACTGACATGCCACCCGGGGTGGTCAGCCGAAATATGCCGTGCTTTCTGCACAAGGAATTACAATGGTTGGTTAGACAGAAAAGGGTGTTTTCTTTACCCTCTTTTGTTGGCAAACCAAATAGTTAAGAGGAGTAATGGCCATACTTGGAATTATCTCGAGGCGCCATGACAATCGCAACCGCCTCGGGCAACATAACCTGTGGAGGAGATATGGGTGACAATCACAATTCAATTTGTAAAGTTCCAATTTGAATGCAAAAGGTTCTGAATATAAACTAAGCTAAGATAGAATTAAAATTTAATATAAAAATCAGTGTATTTATAATGCACATAAATTATCACTTTATATGTGTGAATATAAACTAAGCTTTGTAGAGCATGCACCATTAAAAGCCCTATAGATGTCTTCTTTTATTCATTAAAGTAAGTATTATTTTTGACAACTTTGCCACTGTTTTTTATTGCCAAGAACATAACTTATTTATAGTTAAGATATGATTATTTAGACAATTTTTAATAAGAACCCAATAAAATAAAAGATTCCAATGATTGGCAACATATATTTATGTAAACTTGTTTATAAAAGGGGAAACCAAATATGTTCTAAACCAATTTATTGAAGCTAGTAATTAATTATTGAAGAAAATCAAACATTTTTTAAACTCAAGGTAAAACTTTGCAATTGGGGGAAAAGCAATTACTGGATTATTATTTTATGAACTCATTTATTAAGCCAAAAATAAAGAGAAATCAAGTATATTTCTAAACTCATTTATTGAAGCCAAAACCTTACTTTAGTAGGAGGAGGGATGCGTATGAAGGTGTACATATATGTCAGTAGTTACATAAAAAAACGAGTAATCAAACAACTGCTGGTAGACTGGGCCAGTGGGGTAGATCAAGATGAGAGAAGAGAACCAGATGCAGAGAACAAAAGAAAATCATATACCTGATATGAATAGTGGGTGTGAACATCAATCGATGACATAAAACAAGACTGTGTAGGATGCGTCTGAAAAAAAACATACAATACGAAGATTTCAAAATCATAATAAAAAATCACTAGCCAATTAATGCATTCACAAGCGAGTAATCAGATGTAAATCTACATATCCAAATGAACTAATTGATATATATTTGAGTATTATTTATCATTCAATCTAATCAAGTACTGGCAACTTTAAAAGTTACAAAGATTTTCAGCAGTCAGATGCTGACCATGAATTGGGAGATCCAGAGAAACAAAAAGAGAGGCTTGGGAATCAAGATGGGCAAAGGCTCCTGAACAATCACTAAGGAAGGTATAGCCAATGATAGGAAAGTTTATACTTTATAATATTGATGTATTTTATTAAGAACAATGATACAGATATGAGGATTTTGGGGGTAAAATTGACTCAAAGGCGGATTTGATGATGCAAGGTATCATAGTGATAGCTTTTTAAAAGAAAGAAAGGTAGGGCGGGATAAAAATGTGGTATAGTGCTGCCAGTTCTTTCAAAAGAGGGATTTTATATTCTGCTATGCTACAAGGTTTTAGATTTGGATAGCCAAATTATGATGTGTAAAAATAGGTAACTGCAACAGAGGTATTTCAGTGCATCCATGGATGGAAATGGAACCAAAGGATAGGAAATGCACTTGGAATTCCAAAAATTGTCATGTATAATGATAAAGTGTAAGTAAGATACCTAAGCTAGTTTGATACGGAGTAGCATACAGGAAATAGTGCATTGCAGTATGATCTTTCATTTATACTTTCTTCTGCCCGAATGTTGCTTATCAATTGGCCTGTCCAAACTCATAACACCTTCTACCCGAGGTTCATATCCAGCTAATATATGGGTTAATTTGTTTCCTCTCCTATAAATATGTTCATTCAAAAGATGATGTAGAGGAGGATCTAGATTTGATTAATTGATGTTATCTACTAGGTGTTATCTACTTATCCAGGCCTAGGATATTGTACAGAAAACAATACAAGCAAAAAGTCAAAGTAGCTGCTTGCATCTTGAAAGAAGCTTGGTGTGGTTTAAATATTCATATTCATATCCAAATTCAATTACCTTGGTGATTATACATAGAAGCAGAATATCACATCAACCGGAGACAATATTTGCACTTACGTTTATTGTGCAACAGAATAAAGATGAACATTGTCATCAGGAGAAAAATGATGATGAAATGCTAGGAAAACTAATTATTCTTCATATTAGACAAACAATTAGTTTCCCAAAAGGGTTAGAAGAGGGAACTAACTACGTTTGGATAGCCAGTAATATAATGTCATTATGACTTCTGAGAGTTTATTTGTAAGAATGTTTTATGAAGATGATAAGTGATAGCTTATAACATATACATTATTTATAATGTGTTTGGTACAAGAAAGTGAAGAAACTTATAATCTCCTCCCCAAACTCTTCGCCCCTCTCCATCCAAGCGTTCTATCTCATCTTCCCTATTGTCACCTATCAACTTCTCAAAATCCAGAGTTAAAGTCGGAGGCTCGGAGCTATCACAGCCGCTTCGACTACCTCTTCTTTCTCGGCCTATAAGGCTCTGATTCTCTCTATGCCTGCAGCAAACATCCAGATCTAGCTACCACGGCACTTAATTCAATCAAAATCCTGACCTATGGATACAGTGACAATCTGCTTGCTTTGTGATATTGTGCAGTCCATTAAGTAGATAAATCAGGCAGATAGAGGGAGATTAAAGGGGGATATTACAAATCCCTAAATCGCTAACCAAATCACCAACAAACAGTCTAGGTGTTGGTGGTGGATGCCAGAGGAGAGTGGTCGTCGATGTAAGTGATGACGTTTGGTGCTTTGAAGATGAGATCGGCGAGGCAGGAGGTGTTGGATCTAAATCTGTTGGCTTGGGTTCGTAATATAGGGTTTCACTATTATTTCGTTTTCGAAGTTGGATTAATTGTGGGGAAAGTTGGCTCAGCGTGGTCAGGATCAAGGCTGTGCTAGATGGATGTGGAGACAATTAGGTTAAGTAATGGGAGAGGAAGGGTTAAAGCTATCATGTAGCCCATGGGAAGGAGTTTTATTATAAATAGGGAATTAGACATCTGAGAAATATACTTGTAGAAGGTTTTGCCTTACATCATGAAGAATTCCTCCACTGATGGCCTTGAGACACCTTCCCTCTTGAATGAAAGGCTTTTTTGCCTTAGGCCATCGAGAGTTCCTCCACTGGTGACCTTGAGACACCTTACCTCTTGAATTTTCCCTCCTGATTTTCTATTGAATTCCTGCTATGTGTGTTTGTCTCTCTTCACTCTACCAGTAGCTGATGCAGAATCATTTACTTCTGGGTTTCTAATTAGAAGGCAACAGACATTCGTCCCATAATTCTCATTTTAGGTTCATATGGTCCTGCATGACTCTTCAATACCTTAACATTTCGCATATTTCTTTTCAAGTTGTAAACTATGTTTCACGGAAACAGAAACGGAAACTTGAAATGAAATGGAAACGAAATGAAAACGGAAAGAGGGAAACAACAATCCAAATTTCATAGAAAATGGAAACGCCGAGGAAACGGCAACATACATTATATGTTCATTTAAAGTTCTCAATAAGAACAATAGACATCACCAAGTGATACATATAAAATGCTACATTAAGGCTATAATATTATTCAAATACACTATATATTTAACAATCAATCCAGAGAGAGGTGCGAAAAGTAAAAGACGAGAAATAAGGGTTTTTATTTGATTTCTTCATAAAATATTAAAGGGAAATGGTTTGTGGGACCAAGAAACGTTTCCAAGAGGTTTTGTTTTCAAATTTTCTTCATAAAACATTGACCATTTCTGACCTCCAGAAACATTTTTGCAGAGTTTCCCAGTGTTTCGGAGTTTCTTCGGAAACGGAAACCCTTATTAAATGGTGTTTCAGGGTATCCTAGGTTATAACTCCTTACATGAGCTCCTATTTCTGAATAACCGAGAAGTCAGATTTTAATCTAGTCAGTGTTTTGCTACTTATGCAATCAGTTTATCTGGTCATAACAAAGGATTGAAAATGTTTCCATAAAAAATTGCACTTACATGGATCCATCCTAATGGAAAAAGAGATTGTTTGTCTTGTACTTCAAATATTTCCTCTTCATTCGTGGCTTGGCACTGATCAGCAAGTGCACAAGTTAATGATGTAGGCAAGAATGTTTAATTTAGCAAGTTAATGGCACATAAACTTACAGAATTTGCAGTTCCCTGTTGTTTTGGAATTATCAAGGCTGTAATATAGAACTTCCTGCTTTTCTGCCAACAAAAAGGAAAATAGGCAGGCACTGCCAATAAGGAATTCTAATTCACAATACTTAAGGGTGGAACCAGCAGAAATATGCAATAGTAACTTACAAGTGAACCAGCAAGAATGCCACAAGTTTCCAAATCTTTATCTGTATTAGATCGAGCCATCCTCATGAAGGCATCCATCATTTTTGTTGACTGTAAAGAGAATCGCACATAATTATAACCTCAACTGTCAGCTTTAAAACACTTCTCAGCAAAGGAAAGGATGAAGAAAAATGGTTCAGATTCTCACAATATGCAACTCCATTGGAGATTCAGGAGAAATCAAGTTATCTGGCAAAGAGTCATTTTTTAAGTCTTGAATATCAATAACAGAGGATGGATCTGTAGGAATTAAATCTTGGACAGCTGCAAGAACTGGTGGTGGGGAGGGCTGCTTTACAATGGTAGTGTCAAGAGATTCTAAAGGTTCAAATGAAATCATGGCACTAGGTTCATTTGATGAAGGCATTTGGCCATTGTCTTGAGCGAGGCTCAATTCCAAAGATGAAATTTCACTTGCAATATTGCTCGGGGCCTTGTCAACTGGAGGTGTATCTTCCATGGCTTGAAACCTATTAATCAACAAAAAACTCATATGTAAGGTCTTCATCAACAAAAGGAAAATATTTGTGATGCACATATGGATAAAAAAAGTTAAAAACTACTATGATATCCCAACAGTTTAATGGCATTCACCATCTTATTTACTATCCAATCAGATCCATTCAGCAACACAAGAATGCAGAACAGGAAAGCAATACCACTACCTGAAATATCTAAGCGACTAACCTACCTTGATAGTTCAAGTGAAGTCTCACCAAAGTTGTTTGGATAATAAACCTGCATGGTGAGAAAAGAGTAAGATGAGCAATATATCAAGTATCCACAGAAAGGAAAAAAAATATAACCAAGAGCTTACCCCTTTGTCCCGGGCCGGTGGTTGCCATTGTGCACGAAGCCCATTGGGGCCCAAAACTGAATGTCTGGATAGTGTTTCATCCTTTGGGCGAGGCAATGTCAAGGATCTATGATGAGTATTAGATGCCAATAGGTTTATTAGATGGCTAAGCAGGAGTACAAATACTAAAATATACTCATAAGTGTTTTTAAAAAAGGCTCAGTAATAAAAAACCTTAAAGGTTTATTTTGGAGGTTTCAAGTATACTTGTGCAAAATCAGGATAAGTGAAAAGCATTATGAACCCGACCTTTTGTGGTTTAATATGGAAGCTGATTTTTTATTCAGGAAAAAATAAAAGTCAAAGGTATTTTTTCAATTTGGTTTCAGTTATGTGTTGTTCACGGTCCAATATCGATGTTTCTGATTTTTTTTTTTTTTTAAAAAAAGATCATTTGCCAAAAGAAAAAGGGTCTAAAATTCCAATATGAAATATCAGCATACCATTAGGATTCTTTTGGTTCAATCTTGGTACTATTTGCTATGCTACTTAGAAATCTTTTGGGTTTCTTTGTGGCTGTTATGTCCTTGCACAACTATCGTCCTTAAATTCCAGAACTATATGCTACCACTATAGTTAGACCATGTTTACGAGTTTCAAGTAAGTGGTAAACCATCTATCAAAATAATATTCCTTCAACTCTATGCTCCTCAAAAATGACCAGTGCGACATATAAGCCAATACCTCCCTGGAATTATACTAAAATGCAGAAAAGGACCATGAAAGGAAAGTATTCGTCCTACAATGTCCAAGCTTAAATAACTCTTCGCTGGTGCGCACGCACACGCGCACACACACAAAGCAATTACGTAATTCTATATCCTTTTATTTAAGTAAATAAATACTCCCTTTATTCAACAATACGTCTTTTCAACATTTTGCACACATATCAAGAAAAGACTAAAAGTACTACATTTTTCATTAAAATACTCTCAAATTTTGTGCCCACTACCCATTTTAACGAATGCGCATTGTAGAAAAAGTTTTTTAAAAAAAAAGTAGAATTCTTGTAACCCAATACCTAGAAAACTTAAAAGGACTTATAATTCTAAACAAGATTTACAACCTAAAACCACATATTTTTTAATGGAGGGAGTATTATGTTATGATAACACTAATATAACTAGTGCATACCATGAGGGCTCATCTACTATCATCTAGAGCACTATCTTGATTGTGCTAACCACCTCCATCTACTACATAGTACATATGAAGGGTTAGTAATCCCAGGATCTTATTACAAGATTCTAGTACAGCTAATGATACTTTCAGAATCCTTATTTTATACGCTAAAACAAGAATGAGTTGGGAAATTCAACATAGAAAATTAGAAATATCACTTGGAATTAACAGGAGGGTATAATTTTGTAGGTGAAGCCCTTATACTGGTACATAACCAGGTACGCCGAACCAGTGGGAATTTGTAATTTCTTAATCTTGGAAATGGATTTAACAAATCCAGAATTTTAAAAAGAAACCCATTCATTAACCACAGTCCACATCCACATATATCCTAAAAAAATATTGCATTAAGCAAATCGTTCCAAAATATGACCAGACTTACAATCTGTTGAATTGCTCATTGGGAGGAAACAATTGCTGCTTATTTTTTGGATCTTCAATTGCAGTGTTGCTTGAATAAGGCCAAGAAACCTGTCACACAGATTAACCCATGAGAAAATATACAGATAGATAAGTCTAGTAACTGGTTGCATATATAATTGTGAAGAAAAGAAATAGTGCTAGGCGATAAGAAACGAAAAATATCACAAGGTACCTTTACTAAGTTGTTAGTCATAGATTGGTTGTTGTTCAAAGGCCACTCAAAAGAATTAGTAGAACTGCTGTTGTCACATTCACTTCGTGGTTTCAATGGATACTCATGTTTCCTTTCAAACTCTTCTATCCTTTTACTTACAGCTGGCTTCAATTGCTCCAATTCATTTAGGGCATTTAACAATTGCTACAATAATGGATATGAACGGTTACTTACTGTATCTGGAAACTATGGATGTATTAATGAACATGTGGAGAAAGGTACAGAAGATTGATGCTCATCACCTTTTTTAGAGAATCTCTTTTGCTTTTAGGAGATGATGTATAATCTCGATGTCGAGGAATAGTTTCAGTAACCAAACTGAAGCATAAGATAACATAATTTGGACAATTGAACCACTTATAGTGAGCCAGAGGAAAATTAGAGGGAAGAGAAGTTGTGTGCAAAGAATGCAACAACAATATTTTAGAGATTTCCAAACACTACAACAAGTTTTCACAGCAAATAGAAAGCTTGATCATAAGCACTCTGTAGTGTTACTCACCCTGAGAATCTTAGGAGCATAATATACAAATCTATAACATTCTTCTCATTACGAAATATAGCAGCCTGCAAAAAGGAAGAATTAAGATCAACACTGTCACCAATTTTGTTTCTTTAGGAAACCATAAGAAAATTTTGGGAAAACAATCTGAATCAGAAAAGGAAGACATTACACATAAGTGCTAAATAGATATATAACCGTGTTAATCAGTGGCAGAGCCAAGGGGGAACATGGGGCACCAATTTCGTTTTGTGGCATAATTCTTAAAGCTTAATATAAATGCAACATCTGATAAATTTTTGAAGGAAATCTATATCCTTTACTTCTCACATGGATTATTTCATTGAATACATGGAAGAATCATACTTAGTGTGTATACCTTGCACTGCCACACAAACAAAATGGATAAAGGTTTTCTTATAGAAATATCAGTCACAACTTCCTGCCAACTCGGTGCATGGCACTTAAAATCCATTTTAACAAAGTGAAAACACAACAGGAGAGGAAGTATAACTTCAATACAAGAATTCTAGTCATAGTTGATGAATTCCTCTTACAAGCAGCACTCACTTGCTTTGGCAACTGAGCTTTTCAACAAAGAAAGGTATGAAAGCTTGGAAAAGCTAAAACTATCTAAATAACTATATTAGATGATGTAAAGGAATAAAACGTTGTGTTATGACAAACATGAATTCCTACTTTATCATAGGCATCAGAGTGCAAGTGTGCATATAACATTGTTCTCCAATATGATTCAAAAGTCCATCAGGACCTCAACAAAAGAAACCCCAAGATTCAAACACGCATCCAAAACAGAAGGCTATTTGGTAAGAAAACCCTGAAAAACCTCCAAAACTCACATCAAATTTGAACATGTTACTGCAACATACTGTATCTAATTGAATTAACCTAGAAATTTGTTGCTCAAGAACGGTGGGAAAGAGAGGGCCAATAAACAACTTCCTCTGATGATTATCTTTCTTCCTTCCTTCTTTCTCCCTCACTTTCCTCCTCCCTCTACAATCGGAAATTCGTAAACTTTACAACAAAACCACCAAATCAACTAGCAATGAATAGCAGGTCTGGTAAGCCTTGCCTTTACTAAAATCAAAATTACCAACACAAAATCACCGATCGAGGCAACGTAGAAATGAACAGACAGGGATAATTGAAAGATAGAAGAACCTGTCGGAGGAGATTGTCGGCAATTCGGCAGTAGATCCGGAGAGAGAGACGATTATCAACACTGAGCATCTGAGTGCTAGCAGCGACATCGATTCGACTCGGACAAGGCCTCATCTTTGAACGATTAATACTTGATTATCTAGCCCAACCAGAACTCCGAGTGTTCGGACTCAGAGCTCAAAGGGCTCGTCAATGGCGTCCAGCTGAGAAAGGGAAGACCGGGGTAGAGGAAAGGTAGAAGCGTAGTAGCACGAGGATTATTATAAGGGCAAACTAGTACAGAGCTTCTTTCTTCTCTTTAGTCCGAAAGGACATGTTGCATTAGTAATCAAGGGGTGGGATTTAGAAATGGGCAATTTGCATGGATAAACCAATTTTGTAAATGGTTTGCATAAATAGACCATTTTTTGGATAGATGTAAAAGTGGTCTATGGGTCTACTTTTACCCAAAAAAAGAATGACCTCTTGGGCAGGTTGCAGGAAACATGTGAGAAGGGAAGGACTTATTGGTTTTGGCGCCAAAAATTGTGAGGAGATGGGTGATGTGTTGTTGGGTTTACTTTTACCATTTTATATTGTATAAAAATGGAGGATGGGAAAAGACTTTCATTTTTTTTCTCTCTTCTCTCACATCTTTTACAACATAAACTGACATAGAGAAAGAGATGGAGAACGTTCCACCATTGAAGACAAGCCTTCAGCTTGCAGTTCCAGCTGCAGAGCACTTGTCGCCTTTAGTCGGTGCTCATGTTAGTGATGAGAATCTCCGTGTCACTTTGGTTTCCCATAAACCTTTCTACTCATATGCAAGGGGTAAGTGTATTTGGCGAATTACTCCTCAGATATGGCATTAGATACCGATTGATAACATTTCTTCTCATCTCTGGTATCATTTTTTCAGGTGGAAACGCCTTGGTATGTGTCACACTCATCTTCGATGGTTCTTTGGTGTTCGAGAGAGGCGGATGGGTGTTTGCTGGTGAGAACGCGCACAATAATGTCATGATACAAAAGGGCATCGACTTTAACTCTTTCAAAAAGTTGATCGGTCTCAAGGTCAGCGATGGTGCTTTATATGAAGAGTGGATGTTATCTTATGTACCAAAGTCGAAAGAAGGGGGTAATCCGATCATAATATTTGATGACGACGACTTTGAGGCGTTTAAATTTCTGAACTCGGAGTGTAGAGAATATTTGTGGCCCCTTGTGATATATGTTGGTCCATTGCAGAAGGATGGCTTTGAAGTAAAGCAACCTATTTGGGAAGAACGATTGAGTGGGCCACCTTCCTCCCCAAAAGTGGACGATTTGGCTGAGATTGTAATAGATGAGGCAGACGGTAAGGCACAACAAAACCCCGTGTCTCTATATGTTGTGTTATATGCTGGGGAAAAGGTAACCACTGCCTTAGGGAAGAGCACAGAGCTGGCTGCGATGGACACTGACACGGTTAAACAATCAGGTGACATGGGTACATGTTTAGGTGAGAGTGTACAAGGTCTGGATGTAATTGAATTGAGTGACACGGATACCTCTTCAGGTGACATGGGTCAGAGGTTTGGAGGTGATATCCATTAGCAGCGAGGAGGAGGATGACGATGGAACAACCTCCATAATCAAATTTGGGGTCTCGAACGAGGACGAAGGTTTTGAAGTGAAGCTCGAAGAAGACTGGGATGATTTGGAGTTGTTCGGTGTCAAGGAGGACACGAGTGAGTTTCCCCATGTGAAGCGTCGTCGTCCATAGTTGTGTTCTTCTATTGGTGGTCCAACGACTTACCTTAGAAGTTGGGTTTTATTTTGCATTTTCAGTTTATGGCCAGGGTTTGGACCATTTTGATAGGTAATTGGTTAAGAACTTCATAATACTTTTGGGAACGGGGTAAGTACTTGAGAGTAATTTTGAGTCAATGTACATATGGCAAACTTTATGTATGGTGGGTTGTATTTTGCCCTGACAACTTATTGTGGATGCACGGTTCCTTATTTTGTTATATTTCATGTGTCACTTGTTTGAATATTATGACTTTGAGTTCTGAGTGTCTGCCATTTCCGTAAGGAATTCACCCTTGTCACGTGTTTGTATGTCCGTGTCACGTGTTAGATCTCACTTGTCATTTGTTTGATTATGATGATTTACAGTTTAGAGGGTCTGCCATTTTCGTAAGGAATTCGCCCCTGTCACCTATTTGTATACCCGTGTCACTTGTTAGATTTCACGTGTCACAGTTTGGGGTTTCTCTTTAAATTTGTTTTCTAAATAAATCATGTCACCTGTTTGTATGGTCGTGTCACTTGAAAGATTTGACGTGTCTGTTTTTCCACCCAAACATTTCAAATCCAAGTATGTTCGTAAAGAAAACCCCAAAGTGCATAAGATGTTCATAAAAGACTAACATGTACTCACCAAACAATGTCATAAAATACTACACCTACTGACTAACGGAGATCATAACATCCTACGAGTTTTGTGCAACAAAGTTTAGAAAGTACAACCTCATCAAAGTTTATAACAACCTAGGGGTATGAAAAGTACGCCCTGATAAAAAATACAACCCCAACAAAGTTCATAATAGTCTACCATGGAAAGATGGCAATAACAAGCAACTGCCTCTACACCCCGATGGCAACGGAGATCATAACTCTTTCATAAGCTTCGTGTCGTATCCTGTCATCCACGTCTCCCCATCCTCGCTACACACTCAGCTAAGTAAACCATATCACTTAGATGCAATAACCTTGTCACATCAACTAATACAGATTCATATAATCGACATTCCTATATTTTTTTATCCCGTGTCACCAAACTAAATAAACCCTATCACCCAACAACAACAACCTTATCACATGAACTAACAACAAACAGATTCATATATGACATTCCCATATTTTTTTAACCCGTGTCACTTAACTGTAAATACCATGTCACCTAGCAGAAAACTTACCTCCTCATCATGTCATTATTTGGTGGTTGGTTATCTCTTTCAGATGTACTCTCCGTCTCCATGCCTTTGTGGTCGTTGTCCTCAGCGTCGCCATCTTTGTTCCTTGCTAAATCGCAGCCTCAACATCTATGTCTGAGTCCTCTCCACTCTTCCCCCCATCCTTGACAAGCCCCTCCACATCATCTTCCTTGGTAACATTTTCGACACCATCCTTTCGACGGACCACAAGAGCTTATCTTATCACTTTTTCCTTGTAGGGGCTTCTCCCCGGTTTCAGGTGCAATCGTTGTAACGACATCGACATGAACGACCTGAAAAACAAATTCAAACTTTAAAGTGGATCCCCGATTTCCCGTGTCACTCAACATAAAACACTGTATCACCTAAAAACAAACTTACCTCCTCATCCTTTCGTGCCCCTATCCCCTTCCTTTTCATCGAAAAGTTTGTCTTCAGCTCCATCTTTCCCAACATCACCCTCCTTCTCTGCATCAATGTCAAAAGAAGTGCTGACATCCCTTTCTCTTTCTTCCCCGACTCTTCTCATCCCTTTAACAACCCATAGTCCATTGACGACCTCCTCCAACACTTTCATCTGCATTGATTAGGTTTTTAGCATCACTCATAAAGACTAAGGTGAACAAGAGTGTTCATGAAACAACATCAGCTGAGCTGGGTATGTCAAAACTCATTTATAATTCAGAAACAAGCCCAATTAAAACAGAAAACGACATTGTTGTCCAGCAACCGATGAAATTGAAATGAAAAACAAGAGAATGACATCAAAGGGAATATGTGGTATTCGTAAGACTATTCAAATTCATATCAGATTCTAATCGTTGCTCAATTTCATATCGAAATGATTAGAACAGTATCCTTTAAATATCAATATTTTACGTGTCACCTTGAAAATGTCACGTGTCAACAGACCATTTACCCTTGTCACCTAAGTTATGCAGATTCTGCAGAAAACGAAGATATGTGAATGAATAACATACTTTCTCATCCAATTTGAAACCCATGTCACCAAATTTCTCTTTCAAACAAAAAAATAATTCAAACGAAACACGGCTCAAACCACAATCGTTCTTCTTCAATCACCCACCAAAACATCCCCGTATCCCAATTTCAACTCCCACCATTGTCAATCTCTTCGGCCTTCCTAAACCTTAACCGCAGATTTTCCCTAACCATACCCGAAAACCACCCTCCTCATCATTTAATCGCACCCATCATTGTCACCCCTCCACAACCCATCACTCAACCCACCATTTCCCTTCAATCCCTAAACCTCATTGCAACTCCTTCACTCTCACACCCGACACCCCACGTTCGCACAACACGGAGAAGAGAAAGAATGGTTTAGGGTTGACGGAAGGGGGGCGTACATTTATAGTCGAGCGGCAGCGTTCTTCGCTTCTCCTCCACACTCCGACAACAGTGGATCATCTCCGGCCTCCTTCCTTTCGAAATTGCCGGTTGAAATGGAGAGAGAGAATTGAAAAGGAGAGAGAGAGAGAGAATTGAAATGGATAAGGAGTATGATAGCATTTATTGCTTCAGATTTTTTGTTTCCTTTTCTTTTTTTTTGGCACTTTTTCCTTCTTTCCTTTTTTATTTGGAGCATAAACCCCCTACAACAAATTGTGCCACCGACACTTTTTTACAAAATTTTGAGTTTTGTGTTATTTGTGCAAATTTGCAAGAGCATGTGCTATTTTTGCAAATTTTTGTAAAAAGTGGTCTATCTATGACCATTTTGCCTTTAGAAATCCCACAAATCCCGTCTCATCCCGATCTCGGAAGGATTTAGAAAAAAAAAAATCGCTCCGATCCCGTCCCATAAAAATTACGCGGGACGGAGAGTTCGAATCCCGTAAATCTCGCCTCATCCCCATATGTATAAAAAATTATATATATTATATGTTTAATTAAAATTAATAAAAATATATTTATATTATACCTTAACATGTATTTAAAACCAAATTTTAAATTTTAAAATAATAATAAAAACATTAAAACATAAAATTATATAAAAAATAAGTAGTTTGGTTTGACTTTACTTACCTACTGTTGGTATTAGGTTACTGGTCTTTAAAAAAAAGAGTTAATGTGTTCTCACACTTTTGGTGATCAATGTTTAAAAGCATGAGTGAATGAGTAGAATGGGAAACTTGCTAGTTGCTAGTGCTACTATATTTTGACTATTTTCACTCTTTGTCTTCAATTTGTAATGGGATTCCAGTATTCCACATTTGTAATGCTTTAATTTAAGAAGTGTTGCCTACTTTTTTTTATGTAATGTCAAATGTCATTATTATGCATGATTTTAATTTACACCTCATTTACAACTTTATACTTGTTATTTTTGGATTGTATTTTAATCTTTTATTCTGAGGGACAAATCTCGTCTCATCCCGAGAGGGATAAGCCCCGGCGGGGCCATCCTAAGTAATATTATAAAGCCTAAATTACTCTGGTAAATAGGAAATGATCGAATAATTAATTTTAAAAAAATAGATGGTTCGATAGGAGGTCACTTAAGACTGTTATCAAATACAATATATAAATACACGAGAACACAAAAATTGAAGAATTAATTAATAATAAATAAAAACCATAAATGAAAAGCAGAGGAATTAGCTAGCTATCTGCCCATAAACCTAGTTCTGAAAATAGAGAACATATATATACCCAAAAATCCAATGGAAGATAGGTTATATTGGACAAATGAAAAAATCCAATGGAAGATAGGTTATAATGTACTGAGTTTCATTATAAGTTATAACAATAACAAGCAAAATAATACAGACTGGATTTGGAAAATGGAAGTTGCACTATAGATAAAGAACTTCATTTGGAAACTACATCTCAGGTGAACAACTGAACACAGAAAGAATACGATTGCACTATACACGTCATAGGGGCTACTGTCAAGATGTGAAAATGACTATTGACAAGACAAATTTTAGCAAATTGCACAACAACTCCTTTTACCATTTCGGATGCTTCCAACAACAACTCCCTCTACTCCGGCCGTCCATGCATCCAAACCTTCATCGTAAGTTTTTTTTCCTAATGTTAATTGGACTAATAGAGGAAATAACAACGATTGGATTCAATAAGAAACAGGCAGGGTTTGGTGATAATTACAAATTGGTCTGAGACGTCACAAAGCACCTAAAGATGTTCATTGAAATCGTAGGTTAAAAAAATTGTCAATTCAGTTTGCAAACCAGACTCAATTAATGAATGACAGAGAGCTAATAGCTCCGTTGTCAATTTGATCTTTTTTTATTGTTTCTATTGGCGTATTCAATCTGTTCGATCTCCTTCTTTTCGATCGAGGTAGATTTTGTCTTCTCTTTTCGAATTTGTTTCAAAGTTGATTTTAATAATAATATATGATGATTGTTATTGCAAATTGCACTTTGGGAATTCTATATTGTGCTTATTCATGAGTGTTGATAATTAGTTTTTTTTTTCCGATTCTGGGTGTTTATATATATATATATATATATATAACGAGAGAGGATGGATCATATGTACTCAACCCTTATCGTTTATCATGTGAACAAAGTTGGGCCATTGGTTAAAGGAAAATGGATAGCCTAAATTATCTCAAAATTTAAATCAATTATTAATTGATCCCACCACAAAAATTGCACAACTCTCAAAGATTGGAGCGTGTGTTTCAATCCATATAAATTCTAGATTTACCCTAATCTTCCACCTGATCGACTCTTCAAAGGAGGTGGCGGATCTCTCTCTTTTCTCATATCCGACAGATCCTTCTCCAAATCTCTCTCTTTTCTCAGCAAATCGGTGATCTTTTTCAAATCTCTCTCTTTTCTGGGCGGAAGGGCTTGTGGTGATCAGTGATGACGGACGATGGAGTCGTGAGGTGCAAATATGGCCAAATCGATGGCGATTTCGGCACCAATCGATGGCGGGCGGCGGCGACGATTTAAAGGAGAGATCGAAGGGGGCGGTGATTTGAAGGAGAGATTGATTGCAGCAGTCGGCGACAACATTAGGCCGAAGCTTTAGCCATGGCGGTAGATTGCGATGGCCTGATTTCATCAAATTCCAAGCACTTAATTCAAATTTAGTGGATGGAAGTTGAGATCTAATCTCTCGTTTGTCCCTTAGCCAACCAAAAAACCCATTAATTTACGCTTTTCGGAAGGGATTCATGGATTTATTGGCTTTTACAGGAGGCTGATGGAGGGGTTTCTTCTAGCCTCTTTCCCCAGATTTGTGCACCTTGTGAAGTTTTACGTTAAGAAGAGTGCTATTTTGATAATTTGCATCCAGATTTAAGGGTTTGACGCTTCCATGGGTGGGTAAGTGAACAACCCTTCAACTCTAAATTTCCAGATCCTTTATTCACCCATGATTTTGATTGTGGTGGTGGTGAATTTAAAGATTTCAATAATATTGTGATTTAGATTTATTCATTTGTATGTATAACTTTATTCGTGTTTATTTTTTTTTATTTTTTTTTGATACAGGTAAGGATTTGGGTGGGCTAGTTACTAGACCACCACCCAAGAGCATCCTTGCGGATGTGGATACAAAGGTGTCTATCAACCCGAGCATTTGGAGATGCGTCCGACTAGAAGAGGCGACTGTTAATCTCCCGAAAGCAATGCAAGAAGCTAACATCGATCATCTCGATTTCCCATGGGCAGGACCAACATCCCTTGATTGCGTTGATAACAGTGCGTTGATAACAGTAAGGTTATCACCCTCAATGTGGATGCTAGGAAAACCCAACTCTTTCGCCATCTGGATGCCCAAAAGAAGTCCCATAGCAGCGGCGACCCGAGTGTAATTTGCTTGCCTCCACAGCCAACCAGCGAACCCATTTGGGGAGGTTGTTTATGAGTGAATTTAAAGATGTAAATGATATTGTAATTTAGTTTTATTCGTTTGTATGGATAAATTTATCCGTTTGTATGTAGAATAATTTTAGGATTATTCGTAAGTATTGTAATTTAGTTTAATTCGTTTGTATGGATAAATAATCAAGCGATAGTATTGAATAATCAAGTGATGTGATCGAATAATCTAATGATAGCATCGAATAAATTTTAGTTATTTGTTAAAATGATATAAATAATCGAATAATACTGTACCACCATCGAATAATCCATCGATACCATCGAATAATCACATCGATATCATCGAATAATCTAACAATACCATCGAATAATTTTTAGTTATTTGTTAAATGACATAAGTAACCAAATAATATTGTTATACCATCGAATAATCAAGTGATACTATCGAATAATCTAGCGATACCATCGAATAATTTTTTACAAACAATTAAAAAAAGGCTTACAATGGGGCCCACAAATCAACACAAACACATTACACATCAGTCCATTTTAACTCACGCGCTAGAGATTGGGCAATTCAGCCAAAAAAGATTGGTGGGTCCCACCGTTTTTAATTAAAAATAAATGAATAAATGTCTAATAATCACAACCATCCATTTCTATCAATCAACGTCCCAGATTTGTTCACATGATACACGTTAAGGGTTGAGTACACCGGAACCAACCCCTATATATATATGGTATGCTTGGTGTTCAATTGATGTATCTATTGTATATATTGATCGACCGAGAGTGAGTGTCGTGGTTCCAAAAATGGAGTCGAGAACATATGAATCTACTGACGAGTTTAACTCGCTGTTGGCCGAGGTGAACAAGAAACCTCGTTGATTTAGGGGACGTACCGCAAATGGATTGTGGTTGTGAGTTTGAGAACTCAATCTACGTAATATTCTAGTGGTGATTGTGTACTGAATTGACGTCGTTAAAATCAAAATCACCAATTGATTGTGTGTATATTCTCGTGGTGATTGTGTAAACATAAAGTCTATTAGTACGATACCGTTTTGTCTATTGACAAGATAGATAACAAAAAATTACACTATAATCATTTTCATTTTTATAAAATATTTATAGTTTGGCCCAAGAGATACAAAAGTTATATTCCTCATTCAACCTTATTGAAACATATCATTCAACCACATAAAGTCTTGATCCCATTCGTCCATCTCTCCTCTACATATCCATGAATTTCTTATGATTTTGGTTTGATTGTAGACCGATCTATCATTACAAAGATAATTTTCTCTTTAGTTCCATGTCGATTTGTGATGAAAATAGGGTTTTCTTTGTTCTAAAAAAAAGAAATAGGGTTTTCTTTTGAAAATAAAATTAAAAAAAAAACTAAAAAACTTAATTGATTTTGGGTTGTTTTTTTCTGGATTTTTGTGTATTATGTTGTTTTTCTTCTACTATAGGTGTTGTATTTGTAAGGAATGGATCGGTGTTGCTAGAGCTTGTTTTCTTTGTTGGTTCGACTGGTCTCTCCGTCACGGACGCACTCGTGACTCCGAACCAAGCGATCGGAGTCATCACCTCATGCTTATTCATCCTCTGGGCATGGTCGATGGAGACTGCCCTCAAACTGGCCACGCAGATCAGTCTCACCTCAACCGTAACCTCGGTCTCCACCTCCATGGCAGTAGTCGCAAGGACCAAAGACCACAAAAATTGGTTCTTCATCCTCATTCCGGCAACCATTTACGTCTTCCTCCGCCTCCTCGCCTGATGCGTCGGATCTCGGTTGGTGGTGCCTCAACCGCCGACGTCGGTGTTGAACGAGATCGAACTCAATCCATAGGCGCAAGTGCGCAACGCAATGATCTAGATCTCTTTTCATATCTCCTCAATTTTTTTTACATTTTTTTCATCCGAGCGTATGTCTTTCCATTGTATGAATGTGAATGTGATGATGGGTATACAGTGTTACTTCTCTCAGTATGATTGATGCGTGGCGTTAATCAGAGATATTAATGCAATTAACACCACTTACCCATAGAAAGGTTGAGAGATCTAACATAATTTCTTTTTACTATTGGGGAAAGCGAAACAACTCAAGTCTCGTCTCCCGACCGCTCGGGACCACACTGAGACTCCGACACCGGACAATCACTGACTTTCATTTGGGAGAAGTGCATAACCTCCTCAAGCTTAGCACACAAGAAAATGAGGTTCTAACCCAAAACCAATTGGTGTTGAGTGGAGTAACTCACCTAATTATATACTAGCTTAATTGGAACCCTCTCAACTTTTGATGTGGGATTTCCTTATTTCACTTGTGTACACCCAATATTTACAACCTTCCATTTGTAATCGTGTAACATTCAATTCAAAATTTTCTCTGTTTTAAAAAATGTTTCAATTTTCATAAACTTTAGGGTGTTATTTATGTTCAAAAAAACTTGTCATTGTAGGTATTTTGCACTTCACTTTACCAAAATGTCCTTAATATGATTGATGGTTTGTTAGTTGTAGTTTTCGATAAAGTAAAAAAGGATAATTTCTTACGATTTTGGTTTGATTGTAGACTGATCTATCACTAAAAAGATAATTTTCTCTTTGGTTTCGGGTCGATTTGTGGTCGAAATAGAGTTTTCTTTGTTCTAAAAAAAAAGAAATACTCCCTCCGTTCGGCAAAACGTGTCATTTTAGGGTGTTATTTGTGTTCAAAAAAACTTGTCATTATAGGTATGTATTTTGCACTTCACTTTACAAAAATGTCCTTGAGATGATTGATGGTTTGTTAGTTGTGGTTTTCGATACAACAAAAAAGAAGGGTAATAAGGTTGGGTGTTAGAGTGAGAAACCTTGAGAGAGAAACTCTCTTTTGAGAGTTCCTCTTCTCTTGGTGTTTCTCATCTCGCTTTGGCCCTTCCTCCGTCATCACCCACGGTTTTTAAATCTATTTGGGTTTGTTATTAAACTCATACTGTTTGGGTGGTTCAATGGGTAGTCTTTGGTTGGGTTTGGAGATTATTTCTCCGCTGAGCAGCAGCTTTGATGTGATGAGGGTTTTTAGTCCGGTGGTGTTCTCTTGTCCTAGATCTGGCGAGTTTCGTTGGGTTTTGGCTCAAATCTGGGCGATATCAGTTTATTGCTCGGATTTGGATTCTCTGCTCAGCGTGCATGGGTTGTTCTACTTGTTGGTGGATCTGGGTAAATCATTCCGGTTCTATCTTCCTCTTTATGAGGGTTCGTGTGTGGCTCCTTGTCTCCAAGAATTTGGATTTTCAGGGGTGGTTCTTGTGGCAGCTGCGGGGGGCCTTGTTGTGGGTCGGTTTGTCAGATCCGGTTGGTGGAAGGTGTGTTCTTTGGAGGCTGGCGGTCTCGTTGGGTGGCTCGGATGTTGGTGTGCTCCTGACGCCTTGAATCTGGATGGGAAGGGGTGCGTGATGGCTGCCTGAGAGGGCGACCAGTTGGTGCATTGGGGCTGCAACATAAGGCCCCCCTGTTTGCGGGTTTGCCTTCCTCTTCCTCGTCTGACTCGAGTCGTGTCGGGCTGCTTGATCTCAGGTTTGTGCTTCTCATCTTTGGCCTTATTTGTCTCTTGAGAATGCTCCTTTCTCGAGCTGGATTTGCCCCCCGACTCGTTTTTCCCGGAGCTGCTGGTGAAATGGTGGTGTACTGTGGTGTTGTGCGGTGTTTAGGTGGGCTTCATGCCGGTGGTGAGTGTTGTCGCCGGTGCTGTGTGGAGTTGATGGTGGCGCTGGACTATATGCTAGCGTCGTATGTTGTCTCTCCCTATTGTGCTTTTACGTGCCTTGGCCTTGGGTCCTCATATGATTATGGTTGGGCTGAACATGGATCTGGGTTGAGCGTCGTAGGTGCACCTTGGGGGTTCGGCTGTCCGGGCTTGTGTTGCTGCTGGTCTTCACCTCGTCCTCTGCCTTTCAACAAGCACGATTTTTCTAATGATGGGCTGAACAAGTTGCTTGTGTTAGGCTGGGCGGGTGGATTCGTGGTGGCGCGTGTGGTTCACCATGGGTGTGCCTGTGGGTCTCATTTGTGGGAGAGAGTGGTAACGTGCTGATGTGGTCCTTCTTTGGTCTTTCTTTTTATTTCTTTTGCTTTGTAAAGCTGTTAGAAATCGCAGCTTTATTCTTTGCTTTGTTTCAAAAAGTTTGACTAAGGGGGCATAGGGTCACATGGGTTGTGTGTAAAAGTGGAGCACATCTGATCACTTTTTAAAAGCTACAAAGACCTGCCTTTTGTTGCTTTTAAATTGTATTTTGGTGAGGATGTCTAACGTGGTAGGAGGTGTCGTATTTTGTAGTGTTTCAAATCTAGGTGGATTTAAACATTTGTGAGGTTTGACTACGTGGAAAGAGACTGTAGTGAGAGATTGAATCTTGTGGTGAGAAATGTGAGGTTGGACTTTTGTGGGATTCCAAATTTTACCGTAAGACCCGTGGTATGGTCTTACGAATTTGTATTGTTGGTTTAACCACCATATCTATATATTTACCGTTTCAGAAAAAAGAAGGGTAATAATTGAAGGTAAATTAGTACATTTACTAATTGCCTTAAAACTTGTGAAAGAAGCCAAAATGACATGTTTTGCCGAACGGAGGGAGTAGAGTTTTCTTTTGAAAATAAAAATTAAAAAAAAAAACTGAAAAACTTCATTGATTTTGGGTTGTTGTTTTCTGGATTTCTGTGTGTTATGTTGTTTTTCTTCTACTATAGGTGTTGTATTTGTAAGGAATGGATCGAGTGCCTGTTAGACATAACAGATTTAGTTGTATTTACAATCAATTCAAACCACGTTGTCTAGGGTTGAGGTAAGAAGGGAGGCTCGGTGAATATCTACAAGGGAAAAACATTACCTCGGTCAAATTCACTGAGTTAAAGCTTGTTGCTCATGGAGATTTGCCAAGTTCGGGGAGATATGTCGAGTTCCGTCTTTAGTGCATGAACGCAGGTGTTACTAAAATTGTAGCAACATTGTTCATCAAATGTATTTGTTGATTTGTTGCCTTTTGACCCATCTACTTCTTCCCCAATTTCAACCTTCATTGTTCACATTTCCTCGAATTTCAAATATCCCCACACAGATTTAAAACGTCATTGATTCCAAAAACAAAGTGCGTCATATCCTCATTTGTATTGTCTTCTTTCAATAGATACAATTTTACCGGTATTTTCATAATTTTGATACAAGTTTGGTCTATTTTTCTCTCGAGTCAAACCGTAATGATTTTTTTAATGAAAAAGATTGGTATGCAACTCTTTATAATATATCTTGTTAATAGACAAATTGCATCTTGCCAATAGACACTCTCTTATTTAAACGTTTACCCTAACCCAATTCGGGATGGTAACAACGTCAATTTACTTCACCATTGAACCTAAGCGGTTAGGGTTAGGAAATCTCATAGGATCTTTCGGAGCCTGGATTAATTAGCTAGGAGTTTAGGATAAATTTTCGAACGGAATGTTGTCAATCAATTGGGTGTCAAAAACGCCAAAAATTCAAAGCAAAGGGATGCTGCTCAAATAGTTATGGAATCCAGTTGAGGGAGGAAGAAGCAGGTGAATAGGCATGATACACGAGTCGAGTAGCTCGGGCTCGGCTCCACAAGTTATGTCTAGATTCTAGACAGAATCTCAATCAAGATTAGTCTAGCAAGAAAATGCGTTGCAATCTCCACAAGTTGTGAAATGTGAGAACAAACTCATGAAACCTCAAATCACATTTTTCATAAGGTTGACTACACCCTAAATCTCATAAGAAAGATAGACCCAAAAATTGAAAAATTCCTATAGGATTTGAACACTAACTTTGATAGCATTAACGAAAATATCAATCTTATATTTGGAAATATGAAGCAAAGACAAAAATCGATGTTAGCAACAACTTGGTGGAGCATTTACACTAATAGAAACATGCAAATTTTCGATCAAAACAACTCGACAATAATTCAGAATATGGAAATATTCACGAGACAAACTCAAGCAAACTACGAAAATACTAATGCGTTGTTTGGCATGAGATGGAGGGGATGGGGGCGGGCGGCAAAACGGGGGTGGAAGGGGGTTGAGGTGTGTGATTTTTCCCACCTTAGAGGAGGGGGAGAGGTGGACGGGGAGGAGGATACCAAGATCCACAAAATGCCCCTGAAGATCTCTCGTCCTCAACCCTAGCAGATTAGCAACCACCACGTTCTTTCACAATGAGAGAAGAGAATAGCGATTGCGAAGAGAACAACCGGTGACAACATCGCCTTGCGCCCAACGATTGAGTTTGAGAAGGAGAAACTAACATGGTGAATTTGCTATGGAGCTCGGTCGATATGTCGGTCCACACACGCCCTGCGCCCTACGAGATGTACGAGGCGGGCTCCCCTCCGATTGGCGTCATCGGCAGTGTAGCAGAGCCTCTAGATCTGGTGTCGTTGGAGGGTCGATCTATGTGATTGAGGTTGCTGCTATCAGTGGTAAAGTGGTAATCCCGTGAGGAGGAGGGGAGGTTGTAATTAGGGTCAAGGGTAATATGGGTAATTTATATTAGGCAAATTTACAGAAAACCACCTCTTAAATAGATGTGTTTTCACTTAACCACCTCTTAAATGAAAAATTACAGCAAACCACCCCTTATACATGCTCTGTCAACATAAAGCCACCCCTGCCCAATTTCTGTCCAAAACTCCGTTAGTTTCCCCTCTCCATGTCAATTTGTGGTTTCTCTTTGATTTTGCATTAGTTTCGTTATGGGATTCTTATTAGTGTCGTGAAACCCCAAAATAGATTTGGGAAATTGATGGCGTATTGTTTGAATTGGGGATTTGGATCTATAAATTTCATAGCCTTATGATCCTTTATCCTTGGATTGAATAAAATCCTAAATTGATTTGATAATTTTGGTTGCAGATTTTGTTCGAACTAGCTTCGTTCGTCGGGCTCGGCAAGGACATGGATATGGCGTCAGCACTTGACTCAGCGATGGCGGGGAGGAGTAGGCGACTCGCACTTGTCTTGCTTCCGTTTCTAGTTGGGTTTGGCCTCGGTTCAACCAATTAACGAGACCAAAGACGACTCTTCTCCATTCATTGAAACCACCGACGGTGAGGGCGAATCGATTTCCAATAGCCTGAAGGCGAGGGTGCATGAGCATCTTGGCTACCAACTTGCGGTGGCGCAATTTGTCTTCTCTAGTCGTCGGTGGCACAATTTGTCATCTCGAGTAACCAAAATCTCAAAAAAAAAAAAGGAAAAAAAAAACAGAAGAAGCTTACTGAAATTTAATGGCTTTCGTGAGTTTAGCATTGGGATAATAGGATTTAGGCCTAGAGGATGGGGGTAAATTGGTCATTTCATGTGAAGGTAATGGGTTTTGGACAAAAGTTCAATAAGGGTGGCTTTATATTGACATAGCATGTATAAGGGGTGGTTTGCTGTAATTTTTCATTTAAGAGGTGGCTAAGTGAAAACGCATCTATTTAAGAGGTGGTTTTCTGTAAATTTGCCTTTATATTATTTCCACCTTACATAACCCCCAATCAATCAAACACTATAATTGCCTTAGAGATAGGATATTGCAGGAATAGATGATGGAAGTCTTCGTCACAATTGTTGCAAAGACAGCATCGAGAATGAACTATATTAATATACTTGTTCAATCTTAGTTTTGTTGGAAAACCATCAACCACCAATTTTGAGAGAAAGATCTTCATTTTGGGTGGGATTCGAAGATTCTAGATCCATTTTTAGTCGTTATTAATACATTTAATTCGTGAACTGATTTAGTTGTAATGAGTTTGTCTGTGTATTCCACTATGGGATTTGGATTTGTGCAATTATTTGAGCTACACGGGGTGTGAATAATTGGTTTAACAACATTATATTCCACTATTTTTGTGCATTAAATAAATAAATAGATGTGGGACTTTCATATTAGGCCGTTTTGAAATTAATAGTAGGCCTGTCCACGGGTCACGGGTTGACCCGTGTTCCGACGGGTTTAGCGGGTCAGTGACCCGGCAAGTCCGGGTCAAGCGGGTCAAGCTGTTTTCAACCCGACAACCCAGCTATTCCCTGGGTTCGGGTGCGGGTCATGCCTTTCCCGACCCGTGGACAAGCCTAGTCCGAAGGTGTTCTGGTTTGTTTTTTGCATTATGGCTCCGTTTGGATGACCTTACATTATGCATTATAAATCATTATGCTCTGTCATGTTAAGGGCTCGTTTGGATCCTTTCTTGTAAATCTAGAAAGTTCTATCTCTTCCCCCATACGAGCTGTTGAACTTCAAATTGTTCACACCCATTGCCACTATCCTTCCACCTTCAATCAAGTCAATCAACTTGCTTCCTAGATCTGCCACCCATATTCCACCACCCCTCTTCTTCTCCCTTAAGCATCTTACATTTTCTTCATAAAATTAAACACCCACAACTTCCACCACCCCTCATCTTCTTTCTTAAGCATCTTACATTTTCTTCATAAAATTAAACACCCACAATAAATTAACTCATCTCTACATGTCCCAATATCACTTGAAACTCTCTCAATTACACAATTCAAGACTTAATTTCATGAGATGCAAGTATGCAACAGATAATTTCAACCCAATTCAACAATTTGGGGTTATAATTTTGAGAAATCAATTTGGGGTTTTCACCAAAAATCAAAATAGATGTCGAGGTAACAAAGGAAAGGGAGATCGGCAACACAGGATGTCGGCGGTCTCGACCACCGAACGGACGTTAATGGCCGGCAATTAAAAGTGGCGGGTGAAGATAGGAGGTTGCGAAAATGGTGACTTCTACTCCGGGCCAATAATTTGTTGCGACTATGGTGACAACTTGAAGAAGGGGAGGTACTCATCGTTGATGGTTGTCTTGTAGAAAAAGAATTGAAGAGGGAGAAAAGAAAACCAGATAGGAGAAGAGTGAAAAAAAAGACAGATGGGGCTTTCATCAAACAAAGATTTAAATTTTAAACCACATAATACATAATGTTTCATTATAAAACATAATTAATGGAGATGTAAACCGAGCCTATATTCTCATTTTGAAGGTCTAAAAAAAAAATACTGAAATAAGAAGGTCGGGCAAAAACCCTACGGAGTAGAGTCTTGCTTTCCCAACAGTCTTTCTTTATCCGACTGAGGTTAGAGCCCCCGATGGCGAACGCCGGTGTTGTACAGACGGAGTTGGAGCTCCGCCGTGAAATCGACGAGCTCAACCGCCAACGCCGCGAGGTATTTCTCTCCTTTCTTCTCATTCCCGTTTTCAGAAATTTGAATCTGCCAACTATTCAAACTCTTCTTCTTCTTTGATTGTTGCGTAGATCACAGCCCGGATAAGGGATCCCAGAGGCCTTCGCCGTGGACCCTTGCCAGCTAACGGTGCTCCTCGAAATTTCTCCTCTGCTTCCGTTCCCCGCCAGCGTGGTCTTCTCAGACCTGTACTTTTCTCTCGCTGCATTCTTTTTCCCCTGCCGACCAATTTCTAGGGTTTATAAAGTGTAGCGATTTTCTCTATGTATTCTGAAATCTTTTTCGTTCTCTGTATTTGATTGGTGTCAGTCTGATAGAACGGACGCGAACGATGAACCTGCGCCCAAGCGTCGGCTTTCTTCGGCAGTTGTCAAGGTACAGTTCTTCTCTTAGAACCTTCTACCTTGAAGATTCGATGGTTGCATTCAGAGTTTTATTCTTTTGAAGTATTTAATGTGAAATAGAAAGGGTAAAAAGAGTTGAAACAACTGTTTTAAGGGGTATGCATGGTTCATAGTTGTCAAATTGGAAAGTTAATTTGTCTTTTGCTTATGTTGGTGTTTTTAGGTGGAGGATGGAGAAATGGATGACCATACTGGTGTGCCTACAGTAGAAAAGCCTAAGGAGGAAGGTGCAGTTGGCGAAGATGTTGTTGCAGCTAATGGAAGTGATACAAGGCCTCGCAGTTTCCAGCAGAACGGCGGCTTTTTGAGGAGAGAGGGCAATTCAAGATTAGGGAAGGTAGCCAAATCTGAAACTTTCTTTCATTTGTTTACTTCTCTGGGACAGCAAGAGTTACACATGTGCATGACATTGCCAATGGATTTTTCTAGGAAGCGGATTACCAAGCAGCACAACCTGTTCCCAGAGTTTTGCCTAAAAATGAAGATCCAAAGCTTGTGAATAGGAACAGGAGAATGTTTGGTCAGCTTTTGGGAACATTAGAGGTATGACTTGTAATTTTTGCACTTGGATGCAGGTGTTTCCGGGTTTGTGTTTCTCTTCTGGCTTAGTCTTCTGTGCCCTTGTGATGCTCATATTGTCAGATGCTCGATTTCTGCATTGCATGTACATCTTGGGTGAAGGACTGGAAGTGGTGTAACTTGTTTTTAATTAAGTGATCTGAAGGAAAGTTGTGTCATTTTGATATTTGGTTAACAAAAAGGTACTTTGAATTTTGGCACCTGCTTATATAGCTAGAGTAAATAATTGGCCACTTTTAATAACCAAGAAGATGAATAGGCATGGTATAAATTGCATTTGAGAAGGAAGATTGAAGAATACTTCTATATGGGTGAATGGAGAGTATTTTCTCCCATCTAAAGTCTTTTCAAATTGTTGTCATTTACAAATTTTACCTTTTCCTGCATTTTGGCATATCACATTGCCTAGTCCACTAGTAACATATTTCTTACAAAGTACCATTGTTGTCATCTTTGTCATAAAGTACCAATGCTGCTGAGAAGCTCATCTCAAGAGAGAACACATAGATTTATGACTTATCCTTCCTGTTTTCGGTCTCTGGTTTGTACTTTCCGGTTGACGAGAAAGTCTTCAAATTTTCTGATTGACTGATCTAAGGATTGTTTGCCTTTTAGTTCTAAGGCCTGAAAATTTTAGACAGAATATTCCTGTAGTTTAGCTATGATGTCACTCATTTAATCATGCCCGGTTTGGATGTGGATAACCAGCTCCTGGACTTTTGAAATTCTATCATCTTGTTATGCATAATGCATATTGTCTGAGATTTTTTTTATTTGTTTCTACTTGGTCTCATTTCAGATTGTTAATAGTTCTGTTCAAAACTGATTTTTTTCACTGTACCTGTTCTACCAGAAATTCAGGAAAGAAGACATGCAGCTATCGGGAACAGAGGCTTATATGAAGAGGTCAAACTCGTTGCAAAGAGTAAGCACCTGTTAGCTTATATACCCTTAGATTGTTCTTTTAAGTATATCTCTTTGTGGTAAACAATGCTGTAGAGTTCACCTCTTCCTATGGCATTTATCCTGGACAAAAAAATAACGTAATTGCACATATCTAACTTCTCAATATGAAATTGACAATATCACATGTATGCTCCAAATTTTTTTCCATGTCTCTACTTAGATGTGTTGTAATGAATAAAAGTGGGTCTGCACTTGCACTTTCACTGGAAATTAGTCATGAGCTATTTCAATGAGGATGATATTGACTATCACTTGTGAATTATGAACCAAATACTTCCAGGCTGAACAAAGGGCACGAGAAGAGACTGAAAGGTTGAGGCAAGAGGAGCGTGAGAAGATTGCAGAAAACCGCAAGCGTGATCTGGTATTGTTCTCCATTATCATTTTTCCCATTTTCATTTGGCTCCTTACTTCAACGTATATAAGGATACGACTGCCCTTCCTTACCTTTTGGGGTATGCCAATGATAGAGCTAGAACTCAGGAATTCACCAAAAACACACACAACGATAGACAAAATCTTAGGGAAACCTAATGGAATCCACTAAGCCGACCCAATGAAGATCACCTCCAATGGAGAGCGGCCACTTGAACTGGTGCCTGAGGCAAGGGCCTTTACAGTGATCTTCTTAGATACCTTTTACCCTTATTTATGCTTCTTACCCTAGCTGTGAGTCACCATCCGTGAGCTAACAATTTCTTACCTCGACAGTTAGTTACCTAGCATTTCCTTAGCCATTTCCCAAACCAGCACATGCCCCCGTTTCTTGTAGAATCATCTATGTTGTTTCCCTATATTCTTATATTCTGATAAAGCACATTTCAGTGTCTAACAGCAACGGTTTATTAACAGATTTTAAGAGCACGCCTTGCAGCCAAGGCAGAGGAGAAGAAATTGGAGTTGTTATTTCTTCAGTGGAGTGAGCACCATAAAAAGCTTACGAATTTCCTAAGGTGCCTGAAGTTGCTTGACCTGTTTCTCTAGTTTGAGTTTCTTGTACTATTGGCTTGCTTAGCGGATCGTTTGTCTATTGAACTTAAAACACCCTTATTAAACTTGTTTCTCTACTCTTCACTTGCAGGTTATTTTTAATTTTGGTCGAAAAGTCTCCATATTGACAATTTTTAGAGCCGAAGATAAGTTTCTGTTTCATGTGCATGCTGTTGAGGCAACTGGGTGATTGTTGCTTGATGCTTCATGTGCTAATTTTTAGAATGATATGTACTATATCTAATTTTTCATTGCTTTTTTATTTGGTCTTTCAGGACAACGACTGAGCCACCCATCTATTATATGCCTGTCAAACCACTGGAAGAAGACGCAAACATAAATAAGCAGAAAAAAGAAGAGGTAACTTCTGAATTCATACTTTGCTTGATGATATTTTTGAATTGTAGCAGTTTGCTTGCTTGATGTAAGGGAACTAGGACTTGTGGGATATAGTTGCTTGATTGGAGGGTTTAGACTCGTGCTTCCAGTTTTACCAAAAAAAATAAAAAAGGAAAAAAGTGCTGACCAGAACGAGAGCGTAGAATTTGTGAATGAATGCTGCAACTAGTCTGTCTGGCCAATAGCAAATTGCAATACTTCAATTTTAGGTAACCGGGAGTGGGCTGAAAGAATCTATGGTCCCTCTTCCTCCTTTCCAATTATCTGGTTAGAGGATGGTTATAACAAGTTTAAATGGTTATGCGAGAGTAATATGTCGCCTTTTTATACAGTTGCTTGCTTGCTTAAAAAAATCATGTAGTAGAATATTGTACAATATAGTATGTGTGTTTGGTTGGATTTTTTTCTTGTAAAAAAATTCAGGATTATATTCCTGGGATATTAATTTTCTGCAAAACACAATGGGGACTAGTTAGGATTCTTTCACTTTTTTTCACCATCAGTTGTCATATTTACTTAACAATATAAAATTTCCATTAATTTTCATTTTTAACCAAATATCTTTTCTAAAATCCCATGAATGTAATTTATGGGAAGAGCACTTTCCATAAATTAGACTTCCTATGCTCAACCAAACAATCACTAATTTAATTATGTTTCCCCAGGCCTTTATGGAATGGAAGGCTGCAAGAAGGGAAGAACTTTCAGCATACCAGAAGCAGATGGAAGAGGAATATGTTCAAAAGGAGCTGGAAAGACAGAAAAATGCAGGGAAGAATAGGAAAACGAACAATGACGTAAGCTTGCAGGAAAACATGGACAAGGAATTGGAGACCCATAGACTCGAGCATGGCCCTAAGAGACGAAAGATCCCGGGAGTGGACAATGAAGAAGACGATGATGTGGAAGATATCAATGCTGGGGATGATGACCTTATGGATGACGTTCTTGGCGTTGAAGAGAGCAATCGAAGAGTCGATGACATTGAAACCATGAAGCCAGAAGAAAGCGATATTGCGACTGAAAATACTAAGCAGTAGTAAGTTTGTTTGCATTTCTATTTGACCTCCGGGCTTGGGAATTGAATAATTATGGTTTAGTGGTATTTGCAAGCAGTAATATTTTTCTGTTTTTTTTTTCAAGCTTTTGTTTACAAGTTGAGCAAACTTCATCCGTGTGGCTTCCTTTTTATTCCTCCATATGCTACTTGATATTAACTTGGAACTTGTGAGGACCCTTGAGTCTATTGTGTTTCTTGAAGAAGTTAGATCAACTCTAATGGTCGAGTGTTCAAATATGCAAATCTGTAGTGTGTTTTTGTACTTGGCACTACATCAGTTATAATGCGTCTAAATATGCATATTTGTAGTGTCTAAATAAACAGATGTTCACATTTGGACACCTCGAATACAATCAGATCTTGAACCAAGAAGGAAGAACAATCCAAATATCAAATTCTCTCATTTGCATATGGTAAACACCTTGAAATCTGTGGGAAGGGTTTCAGTTCTCCGGCCCCCAAAAATCCTCTATAAAAGGAGGTGTAGGCAAGGAAGCAATTCACCAAAACTCTTCAAAGATCATAACTTTCTTAAGGTTTCGCGGAAGCTTTACAAAGGAACGATATTGTACGATGGTAAACTCGAGCAACCAACCACATATTAGGACTTGTCTCGCTGAAGTGCTTGGTAATGGCTCGAGTGTGCTCAGTTGAGTTGGAAGGGTGCTCGAGAATCCCCTTGTCGGCGCTCACAGATGCTCGGGTAGCGCCTAGACCATGCAGGACATGCTCGGCGTGGCCGAGCACGAGAGCTCGGAATCATACGCAATCGACGGCTACAAAGTATAGACTCTCATCGGCAAAGTGCTCGGACTTCGCTCAAGGTGTCCGAGGAATTCGGACCGGTGCTCAACGGTGCTCGGGAGTGTCCCTGGTGTACTTGGGGAGTGCTTGGACAAGGCTCCGAATGCTCGGCACAGGTGCTCGGAAAGTGCTTGGTCGCGAACAAGATGTCCCCTCTCCATCCGCGATCTATTATTACATGTTGTGTCCCATCTCATGGGAGAGCGAGTATCTTGGCATGGTTTGTTAGATTACTTTTAGTATAAGATTGAGAACATGGGTTTTGGGTTGGAATTGAAGAACATTTTGACGATGTCATGAATGAAAATAGGTTAACACGTATTGTAAGGAGCTCCCTCACTAACACCCTTCTGTGTGCTTCAGCATGGATGTAATGTCGGCCGTCCGGGGGATGTCCCAATCAAGACCGAACATCTTCCATGGGACCCGACTCTGTGACTTGTTCACAAACAGAGTCGCGACGAGAGCGGTGGATAGGTACCCAAGGTGCAGAAACCGACGCTGTGTAGGGTCATCTCCTGGCTGCCCCCTCCCGTATGCGTGCAGATCAGAATCTGCTCAGGATCAGCTGCGGCCTCGGGGTCATCAATAGGCGCAGGGTCGATGAGCAGCCCGTGTCTCGTGATCCACTGGTCTGTCACCACCCCAACGGGGAGGCCTCGAGCGTGTCTGTACGATCTCAGGTCCTGTGGGGTCACCTGGTAGTACTCGGCGAGCGTGATGATCTGCTCAGCCTCGCCTAGGTGTGACAAACACGGCAGACCCTCAATCCGAACCCCCAGCAGGTAGGCTACGTCGTGCAGCGTGATGGTCATCTCGCCCCACGGAAAATGGAAGGAGCTGGTCTCCAGATGCCAATGCTCCAAGAACACCGTGACTAGGAACTCGTCCACACCCTCCCAATGGAGGGTCCGCAGCTGCGGGATGCCCGAGGGAATCAGATCATGCCACTAGGTCCCCGAGCCCTCGAAGACGTACGGGTCAAACGCAGCCAAGTGACTCGCCCGATGATGGATCTTCAGTAGCAGCAGATCCACAGTCGCATTCCTCCACACCCGGTAGGCTCGGTGGTGCCTGTAAGACACCAGCAAATCACCCAGAGGCAAGTATGGGTCGACCTGTGCAACCGGTCCAGCAGCTTGCGTAGGGATGGGCGCGGGCTCCTCTTGCCCCTCCTCTTGCCTATCCTGCCCGTCGTTCACCCCCTCTACGACGTCAGGGATGACGTCATCCGTAGAAGCCAACGAGATCGGCGGTGGTGTGCGGGAGGGCGAAGCCTCAACATCGTGGGTGGCGGAAGTAGAAGGCTCATGGACGCCCGAAGTAGATGCCTCGTGGATGGTGGGTGGGGGGGGGCAAGCTGAGCAGCCGATCTACCCCCGTGGGCCCGTCTACCCTCAACTACCTCAGTGACGCAACTGTTGAGTACATCGACGGACGACAACGAAGGCTGCCCATCCATCGGATCGCCAAATGAGCGGAAATCAGGCAGACCCTGCCAGAAGATGTCATCCTCGTCGCACAGGGGGGTCCCCATGGTTTGTTGGTCACCCTCTGCAGACAGCAGTGGATCATCTACTATATTGGTCGACATCCCCGTCACCCCCTCTCCTCCTCCCTCAACCATATCCTCTCCCCCACCGTCTACCCTAAGCCGTCTGACCGTTGCCCGGTTGCCGACCCTAAGTGGTCGTAGGGTACCATCAGTTCTCAAGAGTCTCCCTGCTTGTTATTATGAAATGTTTAAAAATATGTTACTTCCTGTATTATAATGCCTTTATTGGCTTTTAATTTATTTTAATGTCTTTTAATGACTTTTAATGTCTTTTAATGTCTTGTAATTGCTTTTAATGTCTTTTCATGTTCTTTAATGCCTTTCAATGACTTTTACTAGCTTTTAATGACTTTCTCCGGATGCCAATGTATTTTAATGACTTTTAATGCCTTCTTATGGCTTGTAATGGCTTTTCATTGTGTTTTCATGGCTTTCAATATATTTTAATGTTTTTTAATATCTTTTAATGTATTTTAAATGTCTTTTAATGCCTTTTAATGTCTTTTACATATTGTACAAACTATGGAAATTATAAACTATAAACATTTAATAAAAACTATATTATAAAACAATGAAACAATAAACATACAACAAATATTTCAATTTATTTAAAACTATAATCTAAACTATATTATAAAACAATAATCTAAACTATATATCTACATTATAAAACTATATAACTATATTATAAAAATATATTATAAAACTATAAAACTATAATCTATAAAACTATTTTATAAAACTATATTATAAAACTATAAAACTATTAATATCAAATAAAATAAATAATTATATAACATACCCGTGGGGTCGGGAGAGGCGAAACCTTCATGCAACGCCGCTTCCGCGGCGATAATATCGCCTGCGTCTTCGGCACCGACTCCGGCACCACCACCTTCGTCGCCTGCAGCTCTCCGACCGCCACCCTCTGGTACTCAGCGCCCCATCACCCCCACCCTCCACCCGCCTCTGCTCCTCCCCCACCACCCCAGCCTCCCCACCACCCCCACCCTCTGCTCCTCCTCCGCCACCGTCGGGAGCACCTCAACCTCCCCACCACCACCACCCTCTGCTCCGCCTTAAGACCACCAACCCCCACCACCCTGTGCTCCTCCTCCGCCACCGCCCCAGCCTCCCCACCACTACCACCCTCCACCGCCACCCCCAGCACCTCCTCCGTCTCCATCTCCATGGCCTCCGCCTCCGCTGTCGGGACCACCATCTCCTTCATCTCCAGCTCTCTCTCCATCTCTGTCTCCGGATCTCGCTCTCTCTCTCTCTCTCTCCATCTTTGTCTCCGGATCTCTCTCTCTCTCTCTTGTTCTGGATTGGGGAAAGTGAGGACGAAGGGACACGTTTTTTTTATTTTGAAAAAACGTGTATTGCACGTCATTAACGACGTGCATACACATTTTTTTAAAAAAATAATTACGTGCACGTACGTAGGCACGCTTTGTGCCCTATCCACTCTACATGTTTTAACGTGCATGCACGTCGTAATTAACGTGAGGATTTGCGGTGTATATATCCGGAGCGCAATGATATAAGGAGTTGTTGAAAGCAAGAATACTCCTGTTTCCCAGATCAAATACTCCCACTAATGACTGACTAATCATACAACATTCAAAATATCATTGGTAAACAGTTGCCAGCAAAATTCTCGCGCCATTGCGCGCTTATTTTAAAATTACTAAAATAATGATGATATATCATATTACTATGATATAAGAAATATATTCTGGATGCCCGTGTCGGACCATCCTTCCTAATCTTTATCTGCTTCAAAAAAAAATTCATACAATTTAACATAAAGGATTAGTTACTTTCAAATTAAGGAGTACTTACCTTCTATGCAACTTTCTAAATGTGTTTGCAAAACAAATAACAAAGTAACAAAACACGATATGAAAGAAAACAATAAATAAATAAAGTAGCAATGGTTAGTTTGTAGAGAATAATACTAATGAATATACTTTCACTCACATTCGCAATAATGGTAATTACATGATCATTGAGCTGTTATTTATAATGCAAATTGGTTATCCAAATTATTCTAAGATTGGTTTAAGCATAGAATTAGATAGACCGACTTCTCCGATCACTATCTAACTCCCTGAACTCTAGTATGGAGGGCAAGTAGCATAAAGTCCCTAACACTTAGCAAATACATATCATCTCTCCTGTCTCGTCAACTTCACACCTGGTTGTCAACCCATACATCGATTCCACTAAAAAGGATAACCTTTACTTGTCAATTCTCCTACAATATCAAGATTCACTGAACCGTTCCTGCAAGAGTTGTTGTCTGCTATAATAGATTAAGACCCGCAATAACAGAATGAAGCTATAACCCTTAGCATAATGTAAACCTATACTAGTGGTCAATTAAGATAAATCAACAACATATAAGCATATCGAAACAAAGAAAATTGAAATAATCACAATGAATACACCTTAAAATAACAAAACAACCCTCATATATACCCATCCTGTCTTGAAATGTAAGCAAAACTAGTACGAGATTAGCTGAAACATGACTTACCTCGAAAGAATAAGAAATGATGCAAACTATTAAATTGTTGTTAATTGTGTTGTGAATGATATGAAAAGCCTTAGATTGCTAGGCTATTTATAGGGCTCAAATAGTCAAATGGACTGAAAAATCCTAGAAATCGTGCCTTGCAAACTAAACATGGGATAAGATCTAATCTCTATTGGATAGGAATTCGGAGATTTGTAGTTATCTGCATCGGCGAGCGTCGTTGGATCGTCGACACCACTCTCAACATGCGCCAGATCTCTATTTGTGGGTGCCACTCTCGGCTGACACTATTCTTCTCCTCTATTCTTCGGCGACCACTTGCTTTGCTTCTTCTTCTTCACTTCTTCTCTTCATCTTTAAGCCATAATAGGTTCTTAGTATCCTCAGGGCTCCAACATCGCCCTCTTGCATCATCTCTCGAGTCTGGATTCGTGAATCTGCATAATTAACCATAAAAAGCATAGATTCCGAACTTCAAATATAAAATGATAAAAACGCGACTTAGCTATGAAAACATATAAACTGCAACCTAAAACTACCTAGAATGCCTATGCAGAATATCCATTATCAAACTCCCCCACACTTAATCTTTGTTAGCTAGTCCTCGAGCAAAGCAAAATATTTCAATGAATAATTCACCCTACAAACATTATCCTTCATGTAGTCGCCTCATCAAAAGCAAAATCATAAGTGAGTGCAAACATAATAAGACAAACAAATGCCCTAGCATGTATTTGAGCGATCGTTATAAACAGACATTCATCCAACCTCACAGGGGAACGTGTATTTCTCTTGTTCTCATGTGTTTAAGCTTTAAAATACATCTGTCAACTCGATTCTATATGCAAAAAAAACTACATAAATATTGACATTTATATCAAAACCTCCACCGGAAATGTCAAAGCAAATAAGAATCATCAAGAGATCTTTTCATTTGTTTGTAATGGGGCTTGATATGAAAATAAGGACAAAGAGTACGTTTATTTGGGCATGTGGTGCTTAAAAATCTAGAAACTAAGATTCCTAAACTTCAAAACATCATAAACCGAACTCTAAAAAATTAATCAAGCTCTCAAGCAATTCAACACAAATATGTTAACCATTACATTTCATCCAACTCTCACATATGAATGATAGCTAACTAGATTATAGGTTTTTTTTTTTTTTTTTTTGGGGGGGGGGGGGATTGGTAGTGTTTTTTTTAGAAAAAAAAAGAAAAGAAAAAGGAAGTTGAAACTGGTATGGTTTGATAATACGGAGTAGCTATTTACGAAGAAGATTACAAGGTTTCAGAGGAGCTTTGAGAGTTTATTTTGTGATGAAAATGGAAGCTATTTAGGGCAAGGTTTTAGAGCTTTTCTCCAAGATTGTATATTTGATTTTGCTCATTCCCGCCCTTCTTCCCATCTTCTCAGCTCATCACTCTCCTCTACACTCTCATACCCAGCCCATTAGTCTGCCCTAGTGTGCTCTATCTCGTCCCTGTAGATAAATGAAACAACCAACTGATAAGGTTATGTTTAAACAAGAACATTTTCATTATTTTATTTTATTTTCCCCTAAAAAATAACCTCATACTCATTAAACACTATACGGTGTTATATTAAAGTTATTATTTGAAAACAATCTCAACCTCTTCCACTTCCATAACTCATACAATAATCTCCACCTCAATTAACCCCTTAAAAATAATTTCCACCTCTTAAAAAACAACCTATTGTCAAACATGCCCCAAGTGTTAAAGTTTTTATTTTTTTAAAAGGGGCTATTATTCACAGGTCAAAATCTCGCCAACCGCATGGTTAAAATCCACCGACACGAAAATCTAGAGTCGACAAACACCCACCAACTCCGACTCCTGAAGTTGATAGCCCACAACCCTTCAATACAACACTGCAATCCTACATTATCCGCCGACACCGAGTGTCGGTGTCGACAGTCTCACCATAGCACTTGCAACAACCCTCCACCACGACCATAACACGAGCCAACACCATGAGTCGTCACCTGCACCATCCACCGACACCCGGTTGTCGGTGTTGGCAAGCCCACCACAACACCACACGTTACCAGCTCCGAACGATGGTGTATTGTGCTTGCCGTTCATTTGACGAGAATAAACCGTTCCAATAGCAAACGAGTTTTAAAAAATATATATAATACTCCCTCCTTGAATTGGTATATACTCCGTATGGAGTATATATATAAGAATATAAATGGGAGGGAGTTGTGGGGACCGAAGAAGCATGTGCGAGGGCCATTTATGTTTCTTTTTCTGTACTTTACGTAGTTGATTTTGGGTCGAAATTGAATTGTGAGAAACTCGAAATCGGGAGGACTGAGTTGTCGATTGACAAGATGAAGATCACGGTCATGACGGCTGACGAGCACATCATCTCCTTGGATGTCGACCCTGAGGAATCGGTATTCTTCTTCAATCCCTAATCTCTTCCTCATCTTAACCTATTTGCCCCCAAATTGAATTTTCTATTTTGTAACTCTGCCCAACACTCATCTCTGATTGATTCGATTGCTTGTATCAATTGGATTTGAATCTCAGGTCGAGAATGTCAAGGCACTGCTTGAGGTTGAGGTATTTACCTATTTACATGTGGTTCTGATATCCGATCTTCCTCTCTCTTGTTTATCTGATTGATTGAATTGTATTTCAATTTTTAATTGCAGACGAGCATTGGAATTCAGGGGCAGCAGTTGCTGTACAATGGGAACGAGATGAAGAACCATGACAAGCTCAGCAGTTTAGGTGTCAAAGATGGAGATTTAATCATGATGCTCTCAAGCTCATCTTCAAGGTGACTATGACTATGACTATGATAATGAACAATACATGATCGACATAGCTTTTAATTTCTTTCTGCTAAAGCATGACTACTTCTTACAAAGAGAAACGAAGAAAAAACAGTTATTGATTGTTCTCTGGTGCTAGTTTATGCTCATATGCTTGATTTTTCTCTTCTAGGGCATCTTCTGCAACTGATGTGGGCTTAAATCCTGATGGATCAGCAGTAAACCCTGCTGCCTTCCAGCAGCATGTTCAGCGTGATTCAAATTTGATGGCTCAACTTTTTCAGGTACAATCGCAGATTGCCAATTCTAAATTGGATAAAGAATGAAATTAGCATATTAGCCAGCTTCATTTTGGTGCCTTTGCAGCAACAGTTCATTTTATTATCCTGTCCTTTGTCAATCATGATGGTAAATGATATGACATGAATACCATGTAATGAAATGGCAGGCTGATCCTGAGCTTGCACAAGCAATTTCAGGGAACAATCTTGACCGGATCCAAGATATCTTAAGACAACGCCACCATCAAAGGTCTGAGTTAAGTCGTAGGCAAGAGGAAGAGCTTGTAAGTGCCTTTGCAGCAACGTTTTTTTGTTCTTGTTTTCCTCTTCTTTATATCGAATTGAACCATTTTGTTCCTTACATATAGGCTTGCTAACAAAACTATGACTATTAGCAGTGATATATGGATTTGATGAATAAGGTTCAGATGTATTTGATCTATAATCCCTAGACATCCCTGTTCCGAAATTATTCTTCTCCCATGTGTTGCTTACTTGTTCTATTTTCTCGTTTATAGTCCTTCTTCACTTTACATAGTGATTTGGCAAAAAGTTTCTCTGGTGGAAGCACTTCTGGTCTTGTTTGTAGAAATTTCTGGACTTCATTTCAAAATGTAGTGGAACATGCAGGTTACCAAATCCATTTTTTCTATCAAGATGCCATTTTCGTGTCCAATTGGAATTCTCATTCTTAAACATTAGTGTGTTTTGGGTTCAAAATCCCTATTCCTGACAGTGTGGAGCATCGATCCTCCACAATATATCCTTAGTGTTCTTGATTAATGATGCATAACCAAAACTGAGCTTTCAGACTTTCAATTCTTACTCCCGTTGATCTGAAATTTTGAATTGATCTCCTATATAATATGGGCAGGCTATATAGAACTATAGAAGTAGAGGTTGCTGGCATTGGGAATTGTCAAGGAAGATGAATCTTGGTGTTAGGACCATTGCAAACTTTCTATGACAGAATTCTTCTTCAAATATGACAACTTCAAAAAATTCCATTATCAAATTTTAGGCATTTGCAACTGCCATATTTTATCTTATCCATCGTTCTACACAATTATTTAAGTTGTGCTCAAGGAGTAGTATATTGACATTTATATGATGGCAATGATGATATCATTTCTTAACGTTGATGTTTTTTTTCCCCAACAAATGAAGATAGATGATAGACATCTGTTTGAGTATGTCAATTAGGAAAAGCACTTGTAGAACAGAAATGTGTACCATCTGGCTCATTATACATGTTTCATTTTTCCACACGCCATTATTTTTGTTGCTAGAAGACAATGAGAAAAAATTGAAGGTTTCACCACATGATTTCTACCAAGTGTTTTATTCTTTGTCCTTTGTACTGGTTATATTTTGTCTTTTACCAGTGACTGATTATGATTCATATTTTATCCGTACTACATGGCATTATCTAATTCTATCCCACAATTCTTGCTTCTCACTGCATTCCATGGATGATGTAACTGAATAATTTTGCTCCCTTCACCTTCCTTTCCTTGCTATACAGGCCTTGCTTTACGCAGATCCTTTTGATGTTGAAGCACAAAGGAAAATAGAAGCTTCCATTCGCCAGGTTTACCACCTTTATTATGAATTTGTTCTTACTGCATGTAGGGACATTATACTTTCAGAAATATAGCTTATCTATCTCCCTGGTAGATTTTTCCACTTGTCTTAATTTGTCGCACATATAGCAGTGACAACTTTAGTGCAGTGACTTTGCAAAATCTAGTGTTTGGAAAGTTTAAGGTACAGTTTGGAGATTATAGATTTTCACTTCACTCTGGTGAAAGCAGCTGATGACCTGAAGGAATAGAAATGTTACTGTTGATTGCAGCTTGTGTATAATTTTCAATTTGTCTGATGTGATAAATTTCAGTGCAAAATCATTTTTTCAAAAAAAAAACAAACTGTTATCTCAGTAATCCAAACAACTATAGTTACATACCTTTTATTGCTTTTAGTTACAATTTCTGTTTAATCTCAATTTTCTTGTTTTGCTATGCTTCTTCACGTTGTACTTTCTAGAAAGGAATTGATGAGAATTGGGCTGCTGCACTTGAACACAACCCTGAAGCATTTGCCAGAGTGGTATGAACTTAATGGAAATGTTGATTATTGGATTGGCTGTTTTGCACTCTTTTTTTTTCACACTTGGGATTTCACTTTTTTACCTCAAATCTTTTCAGGTTATGTTGTATGTCGATATGGAGGTTAATGGATTTCCCTTAAAGGTAAGAGATGGAAAACCATTCGTTCTGTTATGATATCTCTTCCTTGGTTCCTTGTGTGAAAAGGCTTGACCCAAGCCTGTCTTTAGGCGAGGCAGATGTAGTAAAACCTGCTTAGGCAGCAAGGTGCCCTGCCTCTACCCAAAATTTCCAAAAAAAAACACGTCAGTTTTTCAGATCTGTTTTTTCAAAACGATTATGCTATTTCTGAAACGTCTTCCTCTACTTTCGGTCCATCACTTCTCTATGCTTCCTCTAGGATCCTCCCCTTCCAGCTTGATGCCTTTAGTTTCATTAATTTTCCATGCTTTAGGCTTGAGTTTATTTCTTTGTGATGCTTTAGACTTGGTTGCTTTATTTGCTTACTACTTTAGACTTGGTTTGTTACATTATGGTGCTTTAAACTTCGTTTTATTTCATCTTGAACATGTTCACGGTCTCAAACTTGAAAGCATTTATCTTATAACATGTTTTGAGCACCGGTTATGATATCTTGAGAAGGAATTTGCTCTGTTGGATCAGTTGGTTGTTTGCTTTACTAACAGCATGGCATAAGTGCATCAAATGTTTTTTTTTTATACATATACTGTCACAACAGAGAAGTTTTATTTCCTACTCTCGTTAGTCTGTTTGAACTTATTATTGGTTCAAAGTCCATCTTGCGGGATGAGAAATTGACACCATGAACATATTCTTTTCTTCCAGGCATTTGTTGACAGTGGAGCCCAGTCAACAATAATATCAAAAAGCTGTGCAGAACGCTGTGGGTGTGTAACAATATATCTCAGTATTTTCTTGCTGCAGTTAACCTAGATTGTTTTCCCCGTACTTTGTGTTTTAATGACCCACTGCGCTTTTAAGTGTTAAATTGTTTTGCTTTTCTTTTCCTCCTTCCATTCCTGTTTGATGTATACAAGATTCTCATATTTGATTGCAGACTCTTGAGGCTTATGGATCAACGGTACAGAGGCATTGCTCATGGAGTTGGTCAATCAGAAATATTGGGACGGATACACGTAGCTCCAATAAAGGTAATATGATTGCTTGTTAGCAGAATTATGATTTACCAAGTATCGGGTATGATTTACTAACAATAGGCCATTTTGTATCCAATTGGACTAATAATTTAATAAGTAGTACTCCCTCCGTCTCGAAATAGATGTCGTTTTAGACTAGTTGGGTTGTATCAAAATAGATGTCGTTTTAGGTTTTCTAGGTAGGGGATAGTAATGATTTGTATTGATTTGTGTGTTGTTGACTTTTTAAAAGATTTTGATTGGTTAAAAAATTTAGTGGGTATTTAAAAATAATAAAATTTATTTAAAAGGTTAGTGGAATGATGATGTTGATTGATGGGTGAGTGTTTTATTAAAAATTGTGTAGAATGCTAAAATGACTTAAATTTTGAGACGGAGGGAGTACTAATTATATTTACATCTTTTATTGCATTATTCTCACACAATCCCTTGATCGTTTCTCACAAAGATTGGCAGTGTATTTTATCCATGCTCCTTCACAGTCCTTGATTCTCCTAACATGGAATTTCTCTTTGGTTTGGACATGCTCCGTAAGCATCAGGTATGGAAACCCATGTGTTTCCTTTTGATACTATCATTTTCCTTTTTTAGCTAAATCTGAATGCTTAACCTCTTGTTTATGTGAAGTGCATAATCGATTTGAAGGAAAGTGTCCTTAGAGTTGGTGGAGGTGAAGTCTCTGTGCCATTTTTGGCTGGTAAGAAATATGAAAATATTACCATTTATAAGAGAGCATAATTTATCCATGCTATGTCAATTAATTGTTGCATCAGCAGTATAAGATTTTGATGAAAAGAAACAAATGCTATTTTCCAGAAAAGGACATTCCTTCTCATTTACTGGATGATGAAAGATCAAAGCAAGCTTCCAGTTCAGGTGGTCCGGTAAGGCTTTTCAATTTTAGGATTATGTAATTCTAGCTAATTCTCTACATCTTATCTTTTTATCCTATAATAACTCATATTTACATGATTTATGTGGGGCTAATAGGTACTAATGTACTATCTAGCACAATTCAAGTGATATAACATTTCATGTGGTACATGGTTCTTTCAGGTTGTATCAGGAGCAAAGGAGGGCAACCCTGTGTCTGTTGGAAGTCATTCTACTGGTGAGTTTGAGGGATGGATCAGTTTTTATCATCACTAGCATTAGAAATAAAAATGCACAAGGAAACTTTGTCTCAAATTTTTTAATGCAGCTATAATGATATGTAGTCATGCTAAATATTAGTTTTAGTAATGGCAATTAAAGGTGGCTATTGGTTGGGTTGGGGTTATTTCATATTCAGGCTAATTTTGGATTGTTGGCTCTTTGGTCTGGGTCAATTTGATACTACTGGCTGATCAAGTCAGATTTACGGGTTAAATCAGGCTTGGTTTATTTGGATATCTGTTGAAATGTGGTTTCGGTTGTATCAAGTTTGAGTTGAATCAAATTATGGATTGTACTGAGTTGACCGATTTTAAGTTTAGATTGTTGTTATACGAAGCGTTTACATATTATGAATTGAAATATTTATTTACTTTGTCCTTGACAATTATGGCAGCACTGTATATCATTTCTTTCCCACCGAAATTTTCATTTCCCTCTTTTTTGATTCATTTTCAATTTCCCAGTTTCAACCAATCACTAAATCCTATTTCTTATATGAGCATTTCTTGGATTAAACTTTTTCAGCTGGGTAACTTCATTTGTTGTGAAATGACCGTTTTATTTAAGATTAGATGTCGCGGTCTATTTAAGTTTTCGCATGGTCTGATTTGGCTATACTCGGGTCGGGTGATTTCTACTTTTGGGTTAATGTCATACTAATTCTGTTGGATTATCTGTGTTGTAATAAATGTATTTTTTATGTCTAGGTTGTTCTAACTAGTTTTAGGCTTTATTATCCTGCTATGGTTTAGGTTATGCTATAGATTCTAGCCTTTGACCTTTATTGGACAGCTTTTATAGCTTTACTTTTATAGCTTCTCTTGTAAGCTACTAAGGTCATCTCTCGTCTTTAAATAGTTTTTCCCTTTGAATTATAAGATATGATGATATGAAGAAGATCTTAAACTTCTCTTTGTTCTTCCTCACGATCCTTCCAAGATTAGTTGTTTCCGCTGCTATGATTTAACATCTAGCATGATAATAAAGCCTTAAACTATTTAGGACAACCTAAACACATAAAATACATTATTACAACATAGATAATCCAACACTCCCCCCTCAAGCTGAGTTTGTAACGATCCAGCTTGAGAGCTCTTGAAATCCAACACATTCATTAGTTTATATTCGGGTTCAGTAGGTTATCATATTCAGATTGTTTAGGTTCCATCCAAATCGGGTTAGGTCAATCTTGCATATAAGATTTTTCATTTTTCCGGGCATCAGTTGGGTTTGTTATCAGGCTGCTTGGGTCTTGCCACATCTACGGGTAATCTCAAAACATATTGGTGTGCAGTTCAAATATCAAATATGGAGTAAATGTTTGATGTACTGAAGTGAAGGATTGTTTCCTTAATTGAAGGCAAACTATGCAGAATATATTTGTTTTTTCTCGTATATGAGATCCTAGTTTGAACCTTGTTGAAGATCCAAAGATGTCCAACTTGAGGGTTTGCAGAGTATGTATGAATTAGATCTCTTGTCAGTAAAAAATACCTGGTTTTGCTTAATCTGAAAATGCTTGATTTCCATTTATCTCTGGTTGTTGTTTACTTTCTAAACATATGTTGCTTACCGAGCATCATGAAAGACCTTATGACTCAACATTTTTTTGTTCACAGGAGGTTCGCAGGGAAACCAGTCAGAGGTACCTTACACTTTTTTGATTCTGCGCATTACTGATATCGATACAAGTGGACCCGTTTAATGGATCATCTGAGTTTCAATGATTCTGAGCTCTTCGGGAATTTTGCAGGGTGCTGAGTTTGAAGCTAAGATTGCAAAGCTCGTTGAGCTGGGCTTTGAACGGAATGCTATCATACAAGCTCTGAAGCTCTTCAATGGCAATGAAGAACAGGCAGCCGGGTTTCTTTTTGGTGGCTAGAGATTTTCCATACTTTGATTCGAAGCTAATTGAAGAGAACTTGGTTTCAAGCTGAATTAATGAGAACATTTACCCTGGAAACATTTGAAGAAAAAAAAAACTCTCAAATGCAGGTTTCTATTTGTTCACCATCTGTAACACTGCATCAACTGTTATCCCGATCCACGAACAAATTAGACTTCTTGCATTATGAATTCGGTTTCATGCTTCCTGTCGACACGGTCATTTATGGTTGTGCAATACATGTAAACTTGTACTGTCTGGACTTGAAAACCCCATCTGCTTGCTAGGAGAGTTCATGACCAACTAACTGCTTTATTTCATCTGCTCGTCCCTTGATCTCTCTCTACTCACTTGTCCCTCGATCTCTCTCTCGTCTCTCAGTCTCGCTCTCACTTGCAACTGCACCTTGCCCCAGAGCCGGCCCTAGGGGTAGGCCCAAGAGGCGGTCGCCTAGGGCCCCGGAAAAATTAGGTTATATATATAACTAAGGTGTTGTGTATTATTATATTTACACGTAATAAAAGATTTATGAAAATTTATACGTAAAAAAAAACTCATTTGTGATGTGACTTTCAATATTTCGAGTCAACGATAAAGAGTTTAAGAAGGTCTCCGTCTTTTAATTTTTGTTATAAATGCAAAAACGGGTAATTTTTAAGTAACAACTTATGCTACTTTAATAAAAAGTTTTAAGTGATTATAGTATTTTATTTGGATAAATTTGCAAAGTAATAATATAATTTAAAGTCTTTAACCATACTGTTTTACATTCATGAGAAAAAAATATAATATTACAAAAAAAAAATTACTTTTATTTCTCACTAAAAAATTCATATTTTTTTAATAGGACTTGTAAAGAAATATAATAAAAAAAATGTAAACAAGTATATTGGTAAATCTATAAATCGTAGTATTTTGTTGTGTTATACCGAGAGATTGTATACTACTGAATGCCCCTAAATTTTCCTTTTAGTGATAAAAATAAAATCTAAAATGTATAATAGTTAAATATATAAAAAAAATTGCACTGTTTGAAAATTATTATGAATATATGTATTGATCAAACGACTTTTTTTTTACACCGCCTCGGACCCCAAATATCTCAGGGCCGGCCCTGCCTTGCCCCCCTTGTTACCCTCCCCATGGTTGAACCAAAGGCCCTCACCAAAAAATCCTCGATCTTGCCAAAGCAATTGCAACCAAAAGCCACGAGTGCTAATGACGATCGTGTGGAGGCAAAGGGTGGATCCCTACCAAAAGTTGGCACAAAAGGAAATATTTTTATGTATGCTTGTGTAGGTTAGGAAATAGATGAGAGTGTTAATGATCTGATTGATCTCAATTAATATGAGGTAAGTAGTAAGTTTGCAGGATCCCCCGTGTTGTGCCTTTCCCTCCCCGAAAATTAAAAAGAAAAAAGAAATATAGGAAGATGGTAGTTTTTGTGAGAAGAACATGGAGATGGAAGGCACAACAGATCTTCACCGATACGTTTGGTATCCCATATTAGTTGCTAATGTTTTTCAAGAATTTTTTTTTTTTATTAGGAAAGATTTCGGGTGAGAAGGCTCTACCCGGCAGCATCCTTGCGGATGAGGTCCGGAAGACCTGAATCATTTTTAATATCGACTCCTCGGGCATAGTGGCAAAGGTGTGCAACCTTATCAGCCACTCTATTGCCCATACGAGGAACATGAAAGAAGGAGACTTCTTTCATAGTCGATAGCAGAATTTGTACATCGGAAAGGATCATTTCAATTTCCCAAGGGCATTTGATTTTCCTATTTAAGTGATCAATGATTATCTTAGAGTCACCTTCGATTTGGATTTTGTCTATATTGAGTTGGCGAGTGTATTGGATTCCCATTTTGAGAGCGAGAGCTTCCGCAATGAGAGGACGTTGTTTTCCTAATTTCTTGTGACACACTGATACTAGTTGTCCCTCCCAATCTCTGATAATGGCCCCAGCAGTGCTATCGTTATTTGTAAGTGATGATCCATCGAAATCGAGCTTTAGGGTACCCCACGGTGGCTTGCGCCAAGAAACATTTTTTTGTCTTTTATTCTATTTTGGAGTTTTTGGGATAAAATGACTAAACTCCTCCTCAAAATCAGCCTCAACCACAGATGTCTTTTTCCAGTTGTCTATGTGCGATTTAATCAGACGTAATACTTTGTCTTTTTGCGAAATGGCCACCCGCTGAAACAAATATTGATTCCTAATATACCAAGTAGACCACCAGGAGAAAGCAAGGCTTTCCAGCGCCGACGAGTTAAGATTCTTCCCAATAAACGACAAAATGGGCTTGATGTCCCGAGACTGGACAATCATGCAAGCAATAGTTGATTGGACTTGGAGGGGGAATTGATGGATCGCTCGTAGAAATTTATTTTTGAATAGATGAGATTATTGGCGTTTTTAACAATTGTAATATAAATTCTTACTTTAAATTTGATACAATGACTAAAAGCACTCACAAATCTACCAAAAACAATAAGAAATAGGTGAATTCTTCGATTATTAATGCTTCCTTGAGTTTGAACGAGCATATGGTTTGTGTGGAATTGCTGAATATTTTGATTTTTTTATTAATCTCTCGAATAAATTTGTAATTATTTTTAAAAAAAACGGAAAGAACTTATTTGCAATTTTATAAAAATTATATTATCAATAGCTATTTTAATATTTTGTCAACGACTCTTATACATTTTTAAACAAGAGTTAGGCTAGAGACAACACATCGGAACGACTATTGACAAGATAATTTTCGCTAAATTGCACAACATGTCCTTTTACTATTCATAACCCTAGCCTCCAAATTTCAATTAGACGCCATCAACCTTTTCTTCTCTAATGCCTCTCCAGCTCTCCCCATTACATTACCCATTCGGTGTGGGTATGCAATCGACTTTTAATCGATGTCAATTTAACCATGAATATTTTAATTCAATCAAGTAAAAGCCTAATTGATAGATAATTATAATTTAATTTATACGAATTATTAAAGTTGTCCTTTGTGGATTTGGATTCAACCGCTACGGTAGCCGTCGAGAGGAACCCTAGCGAAACCCTAATCACCTGGATCGAGTAGATTGAGTGTGGACTGATTGAAGCTGATGGTCCTGTTATATAGTGGCTCATGTGAGGAACGCACAAACGAGGCTTATTGACAAGATTGTTGCCGGGATGGTGTGCCGACGTGTCATGGCGTGCCACCCTACCGGAGGTAGGCCGCAAAGAGAGATGCAAGCATCCTCATCAATCGTCATATTGGTCATTGTCGAACTCAAGTTGTGATTCAATTAGTTAAAATTATTTCACAATTGCAAATTCATTAATTGCCGGACAAAACAAAACAAATTAACTAGTTTTTCCTTAATTCATTAATGGCTAGAGAGAACGCACAGAAGAGGCTTGGTAGAGGAATTTGGGTGCCCTATGTATTCGAGGGACTTGTTGGGTACAATTTAGCAAAAAATGGATTGTCAATAGTCATTTTACCATCTTGTCAATAACCCTTATGTTTAAACAAAGCTTATATTTAGAAAAATGGTAGTAAACTAACTCTTAAATAATGCACTTTGTGCCAAATCACCCATTAAAGTCAAAATTGTCGAAAAACACCCATTATATTCCGTTGTTAACCAAACACTACCCCTCCCACCTAGAAACCCCAAATCTCAAGACCAAACTTCCTGATCCAACCGGCATTGTCAACATGCAAACCCAAATCTCCTCAACAAATATGATTTTAACCCCTTGATCCACAAAATTGAATTACCCAGATCTGTTTTTATCTCCCTCCTCCCCTTTTCTTCCAATTTGACAAACCCATTTTAAAAAAACCCCACATATTTGATAACTCAAAATAGCCCGTTGATGGGTGCTCAGATCTAAGATCCTTGAATCTAGATCTGGCATCACCACCACCTTAATACCATGCCTATGTCTATGTAACGTTAGATCTCAAATATTCGAGTATGAGCCATCACATGAACCAATATTGATGAGCGAGCCGTATCTGGATCCAGATTCACAATTATCACTACAACCATCACTGCTTTCCAAGCTACAAGATCAGAAATCAAGAATCAAGGGCTCCAACTACTCATACGAAGAATCAAGCTTTTAATTTTCTAGATATTTTTAATTTTAAATTTCTGTAATTGTAATGTTAGATAATTTTTCTTTTTTGACTGGCGACCATCTGCGTAGGGTCATCCAAGCCATCTGTGGATAGCTTCAAGATCGCTTTGTCGATCTACTTCTTGCCCACTCTCAAAAAAAAAAAAACCAAACAAACACTACCCCTCCCCCTAAATCTAGTAGTTTTAAGGGTAAATGATAGAAAATCACCTCTATAATATGTTGTTTTGCTTAAACCACATCTTCTACGACTAATTATTGAAAATTGCCTTTAATAGTAGTGTCATTAGTAATTAGTCATCACTATGAGGGTTCTATCAACAAGTTGTTAAATCAAATAAATTGCCATTTTACCCCCAACATATATGGCTTTCACTTCTCGATTTTCCTCACCATGTTCCACATGTTTTCCTTATCTGCACAGTTTTTCACCATCGTCCATTGGCTTCCCCTCGCCCGCTGCTAGCTCCTCAAGATCCTCGCCCTCTCCACCATCTTCTTCTTCTTCGCTGTTTGCGACAATTCCATCATTTGTTACATCCCGATCTCCTGCAACTGGGCCATCAATGTCGCCGCTCCTTTCATCACTGTCATGATGCCATCTTCGCCTTCATCATCACCCACAAAAAAGAGCCCACAAAACCCACTTCTCATCCTTGCTTTTCATCTTTGACAATTTCATTGCTAGCAACAACTAGCCTCTCTTTCTTCTATTCCGCTTGAGCGTATGCGTCAGATCCACCGTCAGTCTTGCTCTCAACTATGTGATTCAAGTAATTGATTCTTCTCCTATCTGATTCGATGCTCATACATTTTGGATTTTTGATTGATTTGTTAACCAAGGAAACAATTTTTGAGAAATCGGCTTACGAATCAGTGGTGGATCTAGGAGGTTCGGGGTGACTGAAGCCTGCTTACCCCGGAAAAAAAACCAAGAAAACTTTTTTATGTGCTTGTTTGGTAATTTTTACTAATTTTGGGGATAAAAGAGTTTATAAAGATTAAATAATTACAAAGACAACTTATTTTGATAGAGTGAATGAAATTCCTTGTATTTTTAATCAAGTGAGCTGACTATTTCCATCTTCTTATGCCATCTTCTCCATTCATAAGCAACTATATAGTATTAATATTATGTTACTCATAAATTAAAACAAATAAACGGTACAGGATAAAAGAGGTTATGTTTGCTTGTTTCTAGCGGTGGTATCTTTTTGAGCCTTGTGGTCTTTCTTCTACAACCGCGTGAGAAGTTGTGGACGTGATCGAGATCTGAGGGCTCGCTATCGACCGAGTCCAAATCTGAAGTCTCCACTTTTGTTCCTCAGGGATTTCCTACGTTGCCTCTACCAACCGTCAAGAGTGATGACGCACATTGTCTCGGTTCCAACACAGTTCGCCTTCGCTAGTTCTGGGCTTCATAATCTAATTTGTTTGTGGTGCTTAGGCCTTTGTTGATTGGTCTTGTAATTTTTATTTCTTTCATAGCGGTTTGTCCGATCTTTTCGGCCCCTGAACTCACTGAGCTTGTCCGGTAGTCGAATTCTTTCCAGTTCAAAAAAAAAAATAAAAATAAAAAACGATTATTATTGTATTTTGCTATTTCATTTTTATTTTTTTTGTGCTTGTAGCTAACTATTACTATGTTTGATAAAAGGATAGTTGATGGATAATTGAAAATGATAGATTATTTGTGTTAGTATAAGTTAATAAACTAACATAGTATTTCAAGAAGCTTGAGCGAATAAGTTGATGAAAAATTCCAACAGCTAATTAAACTAAATTAAAATATACTTTTCTGCCAAACAGACCATTAAGATTCAAGAATCTGCTTCTCCGATTTTATCAGCACAATTCTCTCTCTCTCTCTCTCTCTCTCCCCCCGTTTCCTCTTTTTCCCGTTGATCTTTGTAACCTGTCAACTTACTGACTGGAGACTTCGTTATCTATTTCCAAAATTCGCACTATAATTTCCCCCAAATCGCTCGCGTACTTGTTTTTCTTGCTGCTTCTTCAGATACACCCTCAGCTTTTGTAGTCTGTCTGTGTTGATTCCTATGGGAGGCAATGACTGGTTGATGAAGCTTTAGTCAGTGTCACTGAGCAGCTGAGCAGAGGAAGACGATCAAGGAGCCCGTTGCAACTGAGATTAAGGTTCGGTGAGTTATCGCCATTGGTAACTAATGTCAAGTTCTTTTTTCCCCTCTGTACTTCCGCTGGTGCTCACTATTGATCGTTCTAGGGCTTCCTCTGATCGCCCCCCTTTCTCGCTAATTCTTCGGTTTCTGTGCTCAATTTCATCTTTGTTGTTTTCCTGTAAACAGTTCTAGCTATTGTGGGCTTCCAATTTTACTTTCAAAAGCGATTTCGAGGAATAGTATCTGTTTTTGATTTGCTTTACTTTATGCTTAAGTTGCAGCTTACGGATTAGTTTTTCTTTACCATCTGGGTTTTAAATTTGATGAGTTATTGTTGGATGTGTTCCTTATAACGCAGAACAGGTAACTTTGGTGTGTATGATTTGAATTGAGCAGAAGAGTGTGTAAGGGATTCTGATCGAAGCTGGTTGATTGCATTTGGGTTATGATCGTTTTGTGGCAGAGCATGATTGGTTGCTACTAGTTTATTGGGCAATACCAGTGATCGACAGGGTTATTTGGTGATAAAATGTCAGTTATGCTACAACAATTCAATAAATGAAGCTTTGCTATTGGTTAGATTAACCCTTCAAATATAGCAAAATTTGAACTTTATAGGTCTCTTGTTGTTGTAAGTCGTAACATCTACCAAACGTTGTAAAGGGACATTAAAGTGTTATCTGTATAGGAGCGACTCCTGTTACAACAAGGGAGGAAATCAAACTTGTGACTATATCACGAGATGTCATTCTTACCGGATAAACTCATAAGGCCTGGCTTCTATCTGCCATTCTAGTTCAAGGTGTGGTTTAACATTTGGTAAATATTGTGAAATAGCCAAATCTCGTCTTTCTGCCCATTTTTGTTTGCTGGCTTTGGTAAGGACCTTTGAAGTTCATGCTAGCCTTTCAGGTGCGGCTTTCCTTTAAACATTATATATTTATCGTTGGGTCAGAGTTTCAAAATATTTTTCTTTCGAAGTCCATATAAAGTCTCACTTTATTTTCAAGATTATTTGGGTAAGTTTGTACTTGCTAGTTACGGGGGTGGGTTCAAATGTAGCAACCGATTGTGCTGTGCTGGAAATTACACCAAAACAGCCTTGGAATTTTATTTTTATAGACAAACCGATATTTTAATTGGCTAAATAGTTAAAGATTTGCGAATTTTATATATAATCACCAATATGTATTTTATGCATGTTTTAGGCTGATCACTCACGGATGTTGTTGTTATTGCAGAGAGCCATAGTGAAAGGGTCAAACTCCAAGATAGGTGGGAAAGGGAAGACTAATTCACTACTTCTCAAGCAGGATGCCTTAGCCTTGGAATCGACAGATAATCTTGTAGAATCAAACTATGGGCATCATATGGTAACGAATGCAGCTTGGAAACTGGTCTTTGAGAGTGAGAGTGCACCATAATTGACAGCAGTTTGTCGTCTCGGCAGTTCAAAGAAGAAACCAATGAATACATGTCAAAACAGTGGCACATCATTGATAGCTGAATCCAGCACCTCCAAACGTGACTTGGTAGCTGGTTGTGGGATCGAAGAGAAATCAGTAAGAGCTTCTGATGTTTCGAAGGAAATCTCAGCAATAAAGATGAAAGTTGATCAAGTGAGGGTTGGATCTCTCATTCAGGAAAAGCGTATGAAAATCTATCCCAAGAAGGATGTGTTGATGCAGTTACATAAAGCTAGCCTGGAAGACTCTGCAAGAATGTTGCAAGCAATGAACAAAGAGCTTGATTTCAAACTTACCAAACATGGAAAGGTTCAACTGGCTGAGTTGGCTACCATGGTTAGGGCTGTAAATAAGGAAATGGAGACCGTGGAGGCTGTTGAGCTTGATATTTGCAGAGAGTCACTCTGGGATATTGTGAAGGAAGGAAGTTCTCTCCGTAGCTTATTAGAGTCGCTTAAGCTAAAGCTAGAAACTATCTTAAGCCAGAAACCTGAGCTGAAAGATATGGAAGATGACACCATTTACATGCGTAAGAGGGGATGTGAATTTGAAGCTTGCCCTGTAGAAGTGACTCAAGCTGGCTGGGCAGTAGAACAGAAAAATAAATCTCATCTTCTGAGAACAAAATCATGTGGTGTTGCTTTTCATGAAACAGAAAAACAAACATTAGCAGCTGAAGAATTTTATAAAGAAAAAGCAGGTAAAATCAGGATGGCGAATCAGATGACAACCTTATCCGAAGGAACTGATGTTGTATGTTTATCAAACTCTAGATCCTTTGCAAATATCTTGTTTTGTGGAGAGGAACTTCAGTCTTCAAGAGAGAAAGAAGAGGATCCAAACAAGTATCCAGAAATAGAAGTGGCTGCCGCCATGTCACAAGTTGATGCAGATCCAAAAGAAAGCTCCTTTCCTGCTTTTTCTATCAGGTAAAAACACCCTTGTTCTTTGTTGTAACGTTGATACATAAATAATGGAATGCTTAAATTATACCCATTACCCGGGTAAACTATCTTGTCAATATCGGTGGAAATGAACCTCCCCTCATGTTTGGTTATAGGGAGAGCCCCTAAATCAAGAGCCACTTCCAACCCATTTCCAACAATCTCATAATTAGAAAGTGGACTGGTTGGGCGTTGCATATTTGAGCTCCAACCGAAAAATATCGGAAAGGAAAAATACTTCTAAAATGAAACCTCTTCCCATGCATTAGTTCAGAATTCTTGACAGTATCGAGCTGGAACAACCCCCTCTTCCGGAATACCTGCCTTTGATTTTCCTTAGCTTCTCTCTAGTTGACTTATTTTAGTTGAATAGCATAATCTTTTTCACTTATCTTTGTTTTTCATTTCGCGGGCATTAGAATTGAGCCTGATACAAAGTCATTTATGTCTCAGATTTGTAACCATCTGCTCGTTATTGTCCTTCCTCTCTTTTTCTCTCCCCACCCTCTATTTTTTGGCTTTTTTGTGGTGAACTTGTGTTGGTTATTGTTGTTTTTTTCCAGGTAAAGTTCAGTCATGTTCCTGATTCTTTTAAGTACTGTTATAAACAGCCCGGTCCCTAACCTTTGATTTTTCCTATTATCATCTTCAACTTATAGATGTTTGTTGCAAATTCATCCTTTCCTCAACAACTCCGTTATATCAGTTCAACCCATCACTCTAAAACTGCATCCTACTGTCATATTCAAGGTGAACAAGCACTGGTCTTGTGCACTCATTCAACTACTTTCTCCCTAATTGCACTAAACAGAGACAACAATTTCCTGAAATTTTCCCTATGAATCCTTTCATCTTTATTCTTCATTTTCAAATTCAAAATCCAGTGAGGAATGAAACTATGAGTCTATGATACTTTGATCCATGTCAGCTCTGCATAGGTGCCTAGGTGGGGGGTATCAGTCAACTTATATTTTGACAGAAGGACAAATATGCAACAAGCATTGATACACTGGGGATGATAATAAGACAAATTAAAGCTAGGGACCTGTTTGAAACAATCCTCGAGGGGGGGGGGGGGGGGCGGGGTATAGAGAAGCTTTTGTCTTAACATATAACAAGTAGGTTTTACTTGATACCTTCACAATTTACTTCATGTTTCATGGTACTACACAATTATCTTGTATAGAATACTGGCTAAAAAGATCAATTTGCTATGGTTAAAATTATTTGATTAATTTCTTGGCATGAAACTGGTTCTCAAAAGTTTAATACAGTTTTTTTTTTGTTTATTAATCCTTGTGTTGGGATTCATGTTCCTAATAAGAACATTGTCTTTCTATTTGCAGAAATTTTGTTTCTACTGCACGCAATAAAGACATCAAAATGAACTGGCCCTTTTCACGAGGAAGTCTTAAACTTTGTATGAAGCATACAGTAAAGAACCCGCTACCCCCCTTTCATAGTCTTGATTCTGTCCAAAGCAACTTAACTAACCAATGCTTGGCAGAAACAGTATTGCCTGCTGAAAGTAGCTTGGATGAGAAACCTCTTTGGCTGAAAAATCACCCCGTAGTAGGCTCTTGTTGTAATGGATTTGATCAGAAACCAGAAATCCGTTGTACAGACTCAAACTCATCCCCATGCACCCCATCTGGCATCCAGGATTTCGCATCCAGAGTTACTGCACATTCACTATCAGAAATTGAGTCAAATTCTAGTAGTAAGATTCCTTTTTCTGAAGTATCAGATAAACGAAGAGCTGATGTTCCTCCTGTTGGACAGAAGAAAAAAGGTGCATCCATGAACATTCCAAATAAGAAGCGGCGTGTGTTAGTAAAGGTGGGTGCTAACATGGACCATGGAACGGCTGAAGATATTACATCAACTTGCACTGTTTCTGCTGTAGCAGTGTCTCAAAATACTTGCCCTGTTTGTGGGATTTTCTCATCATCATCAAATACTACATTGAATGCACATATTGATCAGTGCCTTTTGGTGGAGCCCAGTTCAGAGTGTATGGAAAGGTCTAGGATCGCCAGGGCTAGATCAAAGCCAAGAAAGATTAGGTTGATGTCTGATATATGTGCCACAGCTCCATGTTGCACACTTGAAGAACTGGATATAAGAAATGGTAGAATCTCAGTTGGAGATGCTAATTCATCCTCTCATGCTATCACGTTATCTCATGGTAAGATTGAGAAAAACTCCTTGAAACATGTAAAGGACATTGATGGGAAGGTTGAAAAGTCCTTCAGGCATGTAATGGTCTCTAGTGAACAGACTGAGAAAGATTCATCGAGGCATGTAAAGGTCACTGGTGAAAAGATTGAGAGAGAGTCCTTGAGGCATGAGGTCACTGGTGAAGAGAGGGAGAGAGAGTCCTCAAGGCATGTAAAAGAAACTGGTGAAGAAGATAATGCAGTTTATATTGATGCTAGTGGTATGAAGATTCGTATCTTATCAAAGACTAATGTTGCATTATCAATTCCCAAATGTGCAAAGGGGATGAAAGTGAAGATACTGAAGAAGGGAAAGAGAAGTAAATTTCTTAAAAAGCATGCTGCAAAGAATCATAAATTATCCAAGGACTATATAGCCAAGGTATATTACTTTTCACACTAGCTTGCATCTGTGCTAAAAGATGAACCTCCGCCAAGATTAAAATGATAATATCCGTAAGCACATACTACCCGGACCTGATTAACATTGCTATTTCTAAAAGTTGAACCGTTGCTTTGCTGTTAATTCTCAACATCAGTTACTTGATGACCATTCACTATCTTTGGCCATTAAATTCATAGCATTCCTAACTGTTGATCTTATTTTACATTTTACATTAGTTTTGGTCTTTAGGAGGATAATGGGATTTTGAGCTGGTCTTTATATCTATTCAGCTATTCTCTTTTATTCTTTCGTTTATCAGGATCATGCCTACAGGAAAGCAAACTGTACAGAAGGGAAAAAGCATCCAGAGGAAGGATTTAATCCATCTCTCAAATTCAAGGAGCAAAGCAATGTTCCTGATTCAGTAAACTGCTTCGAAAGACCTGTTTTGTCTGTGAACAATCACTGTAAAGGCAAGCGCGGCCGGCCCAAATGTAAAGTACAGGCTACAGGTGATTTATTCGTTGATAATGATCTGTCGGTGTCAGGTTTTGCTAACAGAAGTGTTCGCAAAGACATTAAGACGACTCATACAGTGAATAAAGGGATAGTTTCAGAGCCCCACAGCATGGATCGAAATACCTCTTCATACATGCTTGCAGCTTATGAGGAAAGCCAGTTCCCCCGCAGAAGAAAGAGCATGACCTCTAGGCCTAGTCCATTGGTTGACAGAGCATTTCATACCAAGGGCTTAAAGTTAGACACTGTTTCAAACCAGTTTATGAGAGAAAACTGCTCTATGTCAGAAGGCTTGGAGGATATCCCAATTCATTCTTCTCCAGATGATGGAGTTGAGATTCATCCCAATACTATGGAAAAGAATCATATGTTGACATATGCTAATGAAAATCTTTCTACAGGTTTTCGTGACCCTAATGAATTAACAAGACTACCCACTAAGTCTATGTTTTCATCTGGGAAGTTGTCTATAGCCACATCCACCTATTCTAGAGTTGAAAACTCTTGCGTGCGGAGTAGGGATGAAGCTACAGTTCCCGTAAATACTGAAATAGGAGGGATGTTTAATTCACCGGAGGCTGATGGTGATCTCCTTAATGATTATAAGAATGAGTTTGTCGGTAGTGTTTCATCTGCCAAGTTGCCCACAGGAGAACTGGTTGCATGTTTCAGCAGATCTTCTGATACAGAATCACATGGGCTTATTAATGATACATATGGAAGTGAATCCAGCTTGCTGCAGTTTGCTGGGAGCTTTTATGGAGCTGAACCATCAATCCACGGGCATGATATCTGTGAAACACTTTACATGACTGAAGGTGGGGTTGACATAAGTGGCCATAAGAGTGAAACTATTAAACATGGAAATTATTGTCCTCCGGTTGAATCAATACCAATTCCAGGTCCACCTGGGTCATATTTACCTAGCTTTAGAGACCCTTGCTTTGAATATCTAGAAACTCATCTGGATGTGCCTGGTATTGACAAGTTTAATTCGGAATCTCCTACATCTACCATGCCTGGCACTACAGTGGCACATCCTGATTTAGGAGTTTCTGGAAAGCTACCATGTGTAGTAGCGGAAAAGGGGACATTGGATGAAAGAACTGGACTTCAAGCAGAGAATGCTATAAAGATTTCAGTCATAGCCGGTGATGAAGCTGCTAAGCTTACTTCAGATGTGGAGAGCCCAAAAAGGGACATAGTCCATCATGGAAAACAATCATCGATTTTAAAAGAAGGTTCCCAACCTTGCTGTTCGTCAAGGAAAGCAGGTATTGCCTGGAATGCTGCATTAAATATTCAAGATAGCAAGCTTTTAAGACGAAGGACGCTGACCACAACTGTTGAAGTTGATTCGGGAAGTCATCTGGGTTCAAATCTGAACGCGGAGGTCAAAAATTTTGAGGTGGGAACAGGTGAACGCACACACAGCAGTTATGGGATGGATGTATACGAGAATGCATCATATGGTACTGCACTATCAACATTTGGTTCCAGCCTGGTGAAAGATTTCAGCAGCACAGTTCGGAAGTCTTCATGTCCCAGTGGCTGTGATTCGGCAGTGCTCTCCCCTCCTCCAGTCCTTAGGCTGATGGGGAAGGACTTGATGGTCCTTAACAGCGATGAACTCTCAACTGCAAAGCCCCAGTCTTTGCCAAATGACTCTGCGGGTACCCAAGCGCCATTCAGTTCTAGAATGCATCTGGGGAGTTTCCACACAGCTCATAATTCCAGGCCTTCAAGTTCTTCTCATGTTCTGGACCCTCATGTTATGCCCATCCAACATCCGAGGCTCAGTTTGTCGAATTGTTGCAACAATCCAATCAATGTGGTCACACCATACAAGTTGGACGCCCCACCTGCAAACATAGATGACACTCCGACTCCGTATCCTGTGAAACAAGTCATTGTCAATGATGCATCTGAGACATAATCCTGTAAAACAAGTCACTGTAGTCGACGATGTATCTAACGACGGGTGTTGGTAAGACATGATATAGTGAAATGCACTGCATATGTAATTTCCTCCTCACCAGAGAAGCCTATACTGCCTACTTGCCTCCTAACTCTATCCGAAGGTGTTACTTTTAGCAACAAAAGCCGGAAAGGATTGAAAAGGGTTTGACAGTGTGCAACTACTGTTTGTTTCACTTCATCTAAAGAGACCAACCAAACATTCCCTTGGCCAAACGTACATGTTGGGGATTACTGCTTCATTCACATCTGTCTGTAAATGAGCATGCTCATGTGTACTGAAGAAGGTTGAAGAGCTCGTGTACTAAACAAGATCACTTTTGTTATTCAATCTCCACGGGTTTGAAGGCCTTATTCGATAACATTCTCAAAAGAATTTTAATGAATGAAATAGAATAGGAAAGAAATGAAAGACATGAAAAAGATGAACCATCTATTTCTACTTCAAAAAAAAAGTAATCTATCTAAAATAAGGGGTGTTATTATATACACCGCAAATCAACTCCATAACATATCGCTAATTAACGTCGAAATGGATGTTGTACCACGTTAATTGGACGTTGTTGAGTGTAGAAGTTATCGTGCTATGCTAGATGACAAGTTAGAGGAACGGGTTGGACCGAGCTAGCAACGTCGGATCAGACATTGCTAAAATAAATATTTTATTTAAAAAACACAAAGGCGCATATACAATTCAAAGGGATATTGTACCTTACCAAAAAAAAAAAAAACACTCCCCTTTTGTTTTTGACCAACGTCAACAACTTTTGTACTGAACAACGTCCAATCCGACATTGTTCAACGTCTAATTCAACGTTAAACAACGTCCAAAAAGACGATAATTTGCAATGTATATATATTCTCTAGATCGAGTAGCTACATGTTTCTTCCATCAAATAAGACGTGTATCAAATTGTGGATGGCACATAACAATGAATCTTCCTCACTTTTTTTCCCTTCAATTTCCTTTCTCTTTTTTTTTCCCCACATTGGGTGAATTTTATCCTCCATAAAATGTGAGGAGCTTATGTGTAGAGTACGGAGCTTATGTCGAGCACACTGCTACTTGGATGGCTACTGAGGCTCTATGATGGCTATGGAGCTACTCAGGCGGCTACGAGGTTGAACAAGGCACAACTAGTTGAAGCGAAGTGGAAATGCTACGGGTACTCGGCCAACTGACTGGCTACATGGGTGCGTATAGGGTGATTTGATTGTGTTTGTGTGATAGTTAGATGAGGTACGGGTACTACTTTTGTACTCGCTCTGTTCTTTTATATATGACGTTTTGAGCTCAGACACATTAATTAAGGAAATGTACTCTATTTTAAATTTAAATTAATTAATACCTACTCACTCCGTATGAATTACAATGTGATGACTCTAAAGCTTCCATTTCATAGTGTCAAAATTTGAATTAAAATGGAGATTATGATTACAAAGCTAAAATTAAATTACAAGTGGTGAGACCTAGTACTGAGAACGTCAAATATTTTGCCATATCCAAAATACCTCAAAACGACATATATAAGAGAACGGAGGGAGTAGGTCTTTTCAAGAAATACAAAAACATAATTTACCTGAAGAGAAAATATAAAGTGCAAGATACATGCCAATGGGCCGAATTTTGTCCAAAACCATAATTTTTTTATATGAATCCTATAAATACCTTATGAAGGCACAAAATTGTTATGCATTGGAGGTTTTTCAATCTTAATTCTCTACCCAAGGTGGCGAAAGACGTCTTGTGCTTTTCATATATTTCATTGTTCATTTGTTGAATCGTTGTCGAATTCTTAGACCATGTTTATTGGTGAGCCTTTGGGCACACCAATAATACACCTCATCAACTCCGTAATCTATCTAGAATTTTTATGAATGAAATAGAATAGGAAAGAAATGAAAGACATGAAAAAGATGAACTATCTATTTCTACTTCAAAAAAAAGTAATCTATCTAAAATAAGGGGTGTTATTATATACACCGCAAATCAACTCCGTAACGTATCGCTAATTGACGTCGAAATGGATTTTGTGCCACATTAATTGGACGTTGTTGAGTGTAGAAGTTATCGTGCTATGCTAGATGACAAGTTAGAGGAACGGGTTGGACCGAGCTAGCAACATCAGATCGGACATTGCTAAAATAAATATTTTATTTAAAAAACACAAAGGCGCAGATACAATCCAAACAGATGTTGTACCTTACCAAAAAAAAACTCCCCACTTTTTTGCAATTTTATAAAAATAACCCAAAACCCAAAATTTGGCAAAAAGTCCCGGTTGTTAACCTGGGGTAGGTGGTAAATTCGACAAAAAGAAAAAAGGAAACGAAAAGGAAAGAAGAAAACATTGCCAAAAAAAAAGGAAAAGAGAAAAAAAAATTCAAAAGCATTAAATGTACTCCCTCTCTCTCTCTCCATCTCAGTTCTCTCTCTTCATTAAAAAAAACAAAAACAAAAGGAATGGGGAAGACAACTGGTGATTTCGAACAGAAGGAGGCCGGAGAACATCCACCGCTGTCAGAGTGTGAAGGAGAAGGCAAGAATGTTGACGCCGGACTATAAAGGTACTCTCCCCTCTCCTTCAACCCGAAATCATTCTCTCTCTTCTCCGTTTTGTGCGACCGTGGGGTTTAGGGATTGAAGAGCAATGGTGGGTTGAGTGATGGGTTGTGGAGGGGTGAAAATGGTGGGTGCGATTGAAGGATGAAGAGGGTGGTTTTCGGGTATGGTTAGGGAAAATATATATGCATTTAGGGTTTAGGAAGGACGAAGAGTGTGGCAATGGTGGGAGTTGAAATTGGGATATGGGGATGTTTTGGTGGGTGATTGAAGAAGAACGATTAATGTTTGAACCGTGTTTGATTTGTAATTTTTTTGATTGAAAGAGAAATTGGGTGACATGTGTTTCGAATTGGATAGGAAAATACGTCATTCATTCGCACATCTTCGTTTTCTGCAGAATCTGTATAACTTAGCTGACAAGGGTAAATGGACTCCTGACACGTGAAATTTTCAAGGTGACATGTAAATATTGATTTTTAAAGGATACTGTCCTAATCATTTTGATCTGAAATTAAGTGACGATTAGAATCTGATATGAATTTGAATAGTCCTACGAATACCACATATTTCCGTTGATGTCATTCTCTTGTTTTTTATTTCAATTTCATTGGTTGCTGGACAACAATTTTGTTTTCTGTTTTAATTGGGTTTGTTTCTGAATTATAAATGAGTTTTGACATATTAAGGTCAACTGATATTGTTTTCTAAACGCTTTTATTCACCTTAGTTCGTATGAGTGATGCTAAAAACCTAATCTCTGCAGATGAAAGTGTTGGAGGAGGTCGTCAATGGACTACGTGTTCCTAGAGGGATGGGAAGAGCCGGGGAAGAAAGAGAAAGGGATGCTAGCACTTCTTTTGACATTGATGCAGAGAAGAAGGGTGATGTTGGGAAAGATGGAGATAAAGACAAACTTTTTGATGAAAAGGAAGAGGATAGGGGGCACGAAAGGACGAGGATGTAAGTTTGTTTTTTGATGACACGGTGTTTTATGTTGAGTGACACGGGAAATCGGGGATCCACTTTAAAGTTTGAATTTGTTTTTCAGGTCATTCATGTCGTTGTGGTTACAACGATTGCACTTGAAGTCGAGGAGAAACCCGTACAAGGAAAAGGTGATAAGATAAGCTCTTGTGGTCCGTCGAAAGGATGGTGTTGAAGATATTAGCAAGGAAGAGGATGTTGAGGTGCTTGTCAGGGATGGGGAAAAGGGTGGAGAGGACCCGGATATGGATGTTGAGGCTGCGATTTAGCAAGGAACAAAGATGTGGAGGCTGAGGACAACAACCACAAGGGCGGGGAGACAGAGGGTACACCTGAAAGGGATGACCAGCCACCAAAATGACAAGATGAGGAGGTAAATTTTCTGCTAGGTGACATGGTATTTACGGTTAAGTGACACGGGTTAAAAAATCTGGTATTTACGGTTAGTTCATGTGACAAAGTTGTTGCTGTTGGGTGATAAGGTTTATTTAGTTTGGTGACACAAGATAAAAAAAATCTAGGAATGTTGATTACATGAATCTGTATTAGTTGATGTGACAAGGTTACTGCAGTTAAGTGACATAGTTTACTTAGTTGGGTGACATGGGATATCCAAATCTCGGAATGAGAGTTTAAACTTTCTAAGCATTTTTTAGATCTCTAAGACTGCAAAAGTTGAGGGTCTGCGAGGCAAGAAGACTAGAACGGCTCCAGGAGGTGATGAAAAATACATGCCCCCCCTCACGAAGAAACTGCAGGGGCAAAAAAGGAAGGACGATGTCGCCAGCGCAGACGCGATTCAGATGGGACTTGTGTTCGTGTCCGACAACGATGGCTTAGCCCGGTGGATGGCAAGGTATCCCACATCTGTATTTGTCTCCAACTTATTCTACAAACGACGTCATTCACCTAACATTGTCATCATGGGTGTATAGCGGGGATGGGGAGAAGTGGATGACAGGCTACAACACAGAGCTTATGAAGGAGTTATGATCTCCGTTGCCATCGGGGCGTACATACAGTTGCTTGCTATTGCCATCTTTCCATGGTAGACTGTAATAAACCACCGACAACTTTTTTATCAGGGCGTACTTTTCATACCCCTAGGTTGTTATGAACTTTGTTGGGGTTGTACTTTCTGAACTTTGTTGCTCAAAACTTGTAGGATATTATGATCCTTCAAGTGACATGGCCATACAAATAGGTGACATGATTCATTTAGAAAACAAATTTAAAGTGAAACCCCAAATTGTGACACATTAATTCATTCAGGTGACACGACCATACAAATTAAAAGGTGACGAGGTTATTTTCTTAACAAATTGGTAGACACTTAGAAATGTAAAACGTCAAAATCAAACAACTGACACGTTAAATCCATCACCTCATCCTCGACTTCCTCCCCCTCCACCGACACCCTCATATGTGCTAACCCCAAAATACCAAAAGTGTGACATATGTGCTAACCCCAAAATACCAAAAGTGTGACATATGTGCTAATCGCAAAATACCAAAAGCGTACTGCGTCATACCCCGACATGGGGTTTTACCTTTCTAAGGTGGGGGGTCGCCCTGCGCCATACCCCGAAACTAACAAAGGCGTACTTGAATCGTCGGGATGAGTCCACCTCTATCCTAGTATATGTCCCGGGGTTAATCTGCTCCACATGTACAAGTATGGAATAATATCTCGGTAACCATCTTCGTCGCTCCCATTGTTAACCTCCCTCGTTGCCAAGTGTGCCCTTCGGGCCTTCCAGTAGCTACACGGGACACCGAACTGAGACTTGGTCAGCGATTGCACTTGATCGGGAACGAGGTTCTTTCGATTGCCGGTGAACCTACGAGTGATAGGTATGGTTAGTGTGACACATATAATGAACTAAGGTGACAAGTGGAATATTGAAAGGTTACAGGTAAAACAATGTTCCCAGGTAAAGTAAAACTTACGTCGACACGAGGTTCTGTCCAATCATACTCGGCGTAGCATGCCGGCTATGGTTGTGCGCCACGTTCAGGTCACAAGTATGCTTCTGGATATACTTTCGGATGGCCTACATAATGGTACGACTATAAGGCGTCACCCTACACATCCACATGCACTTTTTGTCCACACATCCAACCACATACAACGTTTTCGTCGACTTCTTCACACTAAACTCAAAGCAGTTCTCCAATGCATTCCAGCGAAGCTGAGTCTGAACGTCAGTCTTCGATGCAAATATTTGTCCCTCCGAAAGTTCTATGATGTTGCATCGTGAGTCCTGGGTGCGTGACGTTATTCTGTCCACCATAGCCTCAACAATCTTCATCGTAGGTGGGGGTGCGCTAGACCTCGATCGGCACACAATCTTCAAGTTCCATCATCACATCATCTTCAACTTCCTCCCCCTCCACCGACACCCTCATTCTTTTATCCTCGATAACGTTGTGCCACTCCAAATCCTCCCACTCTTCTTCGAGATTCACCCCGACATGTTCGCCATCGTCGGAGTCCCCAACGTCGAGTTCGGGGGTTGGCCCGTCCTCATCCTCGCTGCTAATGGCTATCAACTCCAACCCCTTTTCCATGTCAGATGAAGAGTTATATGTGCCACCCAATTTGATCACATCCAGATATTTTCCCTTGTCACCTGAACACATATCCATGTCAGCTGATCTGAAGCCCATGTCACTAATGTTCATCAGAACCAGGTCCTTGGTCTTCACTATGGCCTCGCTCACCTCTCCCTCAGCACATAACACGTCATCTACATAAACAGGGTTTAGTTTTGACTTACCTTCGGCATCGCATATCACAACCTCATCCACTTCGCCCACTTTTTCGGAGGTAGGTGTCCCACTCAAACGTTCTTCCCCGATGGCTTGCTTTACTTCAAAGCTCTCCTTACGCAATGGACCAACATATATGGCCATGGGACATGGATGTTCTTCAGACTTCGAGTTCAGGAACTTAAACACCTCAAGGTCTTGATCGTCAGCTATCATGATTGGATGATCCCCTTCTTTCGACTTTAGCATGTAACACAACGCCCACTCTTCATATAAAGCACCATCGCCAACCTTCACCATGATCAGATTTTTGAAAGAGGTGAAATCGATGCCCTCTTGGATCATGACATTCTTGTGCGCCTTCTCCCCCTCAAACACCCATCGGCCTCCCTCGAAAACCCAAGAACAATCGAAAATGAGAGTAACGCATACCAAGGCGTTTCCACCTGAAAGTGAAACGAGGGATGAGGGGAAACGTTCGTTCGTCGGTATCTAGTTTTTGTCATAGATGAGGAGTTCTTCGTAAAAAAACACTTACCCATTGCAATCGAGAAGATAAGTTTATGGGAAACCAAGGTGACACGAGGATTTTGATCACTGACAGGAGCACAAAATGAAGGCGACAAGTGATTTGCATCTGGAACTGCAAGCTCTTCGCTTCTCTTCCATGGTGGAACCTTCTCCATGTCTTTCTCCATGTGTTTATGCTTCAGAAAATCCGACAAAATGGAGAAAATGAAAAGTTTCTCCCATCCTTCCCTTTTATACCCTCCACATGGTAAGACATCACATCACCCACATCCAATCACCCCTTTTGACGCCAAAACTCAATCCCACAAAATCTCGTCCCTCCATCACGTGTACCCTCCCCCCTTGCAACTTGCAACCTGCCAGGCAGGTGACTTTTTTGTTTTGCAAAAGTAACTCATGGTCTACCTTTACCATTTTAAAAAAAGTGTGACATTTTTGCAAAGTTGAAGAAAAAAGTGTCTAGTTATGCAAATGGCCCTTTTTTTTTTTTTTAATATTTTGTGTCCTATTTGGCCTATAGTAAGTAGTAACAACGTCTGATCCGACGTTAATAGTTCGACCCGATCCGATTATCCACTAGCTATTGACCAACATCAACAACTTTTGTATTGAACAACGTCCAATCCGACATTGTTCAACGTCTAATTCAATGATAAATAATTTCCAAAACACGATAATTTGCAATGTATATATTCTCCACGAGAATCTATCTATATCTATAATAATAATACATGAAAAGTTGTGTTCACCTCCAATTTAATGCCCATTCATTTAATGATTAATCTTTTGTACTTTTTTTGTTTCTATTCCATAAAATGTCAAAGAGGCTTATATAGCTCAATGGTTAGGAGAGTTGTTTGATATACATGAGGTCTTGAGTTCAAATCCCATTAAATACATTCTAATTTCATTTTCATTTTTAATTTGCACATATTTTAAAAACTTAATTGACCTCTTTTTTTTTTAATGCAATGAATTATAAGAATCATCTCTTTATCTACCCGACTTCCCCTATCACCAATGTAAATTATCGAGGATGCAAAACTTAATTATAATTAATTTTGTAACCGTTATCTTCATGAATTTTGTAACCATTCGATTTTGTAACCGTTCGATTCATTTAATCAATTGTCTAATGAAATTTATTATTTTAATGATGTCAAACTCCAATCACCCTTTAAATTTGACTCACATATCAATGGGCGTTCATCTTCAAAAATATTATTATTTAGTTCAAGCTCTATTTTTCCTGTATAAGCATGTTTCTAATGTAGTTTCTGGTTTTTGTCAGGGAACCATTTTGAGGTGTGGAGGCTGGCGACTTCTTTGGAGGAATACAAACCCGAGATTGATGACTGGGACTTGGGTGCTAGAATATATGTTTCCTTTTACAAGTTAAGGAGTGATTTGAAGGATGATGAAATGGTATTACAACCAAGCTGGTAAGGCGTCTATTTTTTTTTTTTTTTTTAAAAAAAACATTGGCTGCCTTATTTTAGCGTTCTTTCTTGAGTAGCTATTGACATAATTCAACACTGGAGTTTGGAAAACCACTTCTGGAGATTATTCAATTAGGCAGCTTCTATTGCTTTGAGAAGATGTGCAGGACGATTTGTGTTGTATGATAATTTATTAGCATTGAGGTTATTGTAGATGGGTTGATTCATAGAGATAAACGTATGTTGCAACTGCATATTTGCAGTGCAAGTTATATATATTCAATCATCAAAACTAATTCCGCTTTCTTTTTTAATCCCCTTCTCGCTTCTTATTAAACAAATTTTAGACTGTCACAAAACTAATTGCCTCAATATTATTTATTTTGTTTGCTAATCATCACTTACAAGGGCTCTTTGGACGAGCTACATCAATCTCTGGCGGTCTTGGAGACCAAATTGCCAATAGATTCAAGGTAAGCTGGAATATATGGGTTTGTTACTTCATTGTGATTTGCAAATCGTATTCGGTTTTGAATTAGTTATCAAGCAAGTCGTTGCTTATTTTTTGAATTCACAGGGTTGCATATTCCAAAACGGTTGAATTCTAATTTCATTCATATATTTCCCCCCTTTAGGCATTCCACATAAGGTATGGAGCCATGCCCATGCAATCGAGAAGAGCAACATGGCGACACCCCAAGCAGTAGCTGACGCACATGTGCTGGGAAAATGAGTCTATTAAGTACATTCTAATCGCATTTTGCAAAAAAAATATTTCCTCTTAAATTTTCATGTTATGTGTAATTTTTTAAAATGGAATATTGTTAGAATCCGAGAAACCGGTCGAGTCATATGAAATCGGGAGTCGTGTCGGATTTATTTTTATTTTTGTTTATAAGGTCGGGATCCACCACTTTACACAAAAGTTTAAGCCAATGTGTAGGGGCTTCTCCCAACCTTATATTTTGGTTTGTTATACCACCCACAATCAATGTGGGATGGCTATTTATCCCAACACGCTCCCTCAAGTGCAACCCGCCTGGATCGGGTTGACACTTGAACAATTTTTTTCTTCTTCTTCTTCCGGGTCGAGACTCTCAATCTCTTTATAGCTCGCCCGGTTTTTTGGTTTTTACGACGGGTTTCAGCATCGCAGTCGCCTATCCCGAAGCCAGGAAAACCGACCCGGCTCAAACCTGCTCTGATACCATGTGAGATTTCGAGAATCCCGACCTTATAAACAAAAATAAAATAAACCCGACACGACTTCGGATTTGATACGACCCGGCTCGGGATTCTCGGAATCTCACATGGTATCAGAGCAGGTTTGAGTCGGGTCGGTTTTCCTGGCTTCGGGATAGGCGATTGCGATGCTGAAACCCGTCGTAAAAACCAAAAAATCGGGCGAGCTATAAAGAGATTGAGAGTCTCGACCCGGAAGAAGAAGAAAAAAAAAATTGTTCAAGTGTCAACCCGATCCAGGCGGGTTGCACTTGAGGGGGTGTGTTGGGATAAATAGCTATCCCACATTGATTGTGGGTGGTATAACAAACCAAAATATAAGGTTGGAAGAAGCCCCTACACATTGGCTTAAGCTTTTGTGTAAAGTGGTGGAACCCGACCTTATAACCAAAAATAAAATAAACCCGACACGACTCCGAATTTGATACGACCCGACTCGGGATTCTCGGATTCTAACAAATATAAACTATGATCTATTAAATTATCATTTTTTTTGTTGATGATTCTTTTTTTTTCCCCAAAACATTATGTTCAACCGGTTGATTGAACCCACTTAGCCCACTATAACTAAAACCATTTACTCAGCCGTTTGTAGATTGAAATTTAAACATTTCATATTCTCAGTTAGTAATTAGACTACAAGACATCTAATGCCATTAAATTGTTACAACCATACATCTTCAACCGTTTAGAATAATTTTTATTTATTTTCCAATTAATTGGATTCATAGGTTTATTTTATGGAAAAAATAATTCATTTTCTTAGTCAATATAAATAGATGGGAGAGAACTTACTCGATCATTTAGGCAGTAAAATTTTGGTTGGCTCATCTTCTTTCTTTGATACATGATTCATCTATTAATTGTTTGTTGTTCTAATTTTGTTATAAGTTTATCCTTTCTCATATGCAATAGGGACTTATATGCAGCTTATCTATTTTTTTTTTTTATTTAACTTTATCATAATTTAGAGCTATCTCCACTCAATCATTTGATGATTAGTAAGAATCTGTTTTGGTCCCTCTTCTACCTTTCATTCTTTGATTAATCAATTGTTTGTTGCTCTAATTTTTTTATATCGATATCCTTACCTTACCCTTTTTCATTTGTAGCATAGGTTAGTAAGAATCTGTTTGTTGCTCTAATTCTTATTCTAACTATAATTTTATCATAATTTAAAATTTTATACTTATATCATATTTAATTTTATAATTCTTATTCTAATTATATTTTTTTATATAAATTTGAACAAACTTATATATCGCAAGTTCATTTAAGGCAAGGAAAATATCTAAAATTAATTTAGTGGCACAATTTTTGTAGTAAATTTGTTATGTATAGTTGTCTATTCAATTTATGTAACACTTGGGTTAGTTTGGCTTATAAGAAAAGGTGATATGTTAGAAAAATTTTAATGCATTTTTATTTCTTTATTTATGGTGATATGTGTATTTTAAAAAAATTGGCCGTACAATTTTTTTTTCATTATTCTAATTTTATATAAATTTATAACATAAATGTGTGTTTTTTCTATTTTCAAAAATTCTCTCGAATTCTTTTTCCTGACAATTTTGGATTTTATTTTCAAACAATGCTTTAAATAAAGTAGTCAAAGGGGGTGGGAGGATATACGAATAGATAAGCTTATATTCATCTCCCATCTATTTATACTCCCAAGGGATGAATGTTTATCTTCTTTTTTTTAAAGTGTAGATTTTTCCTATAAATAGTCAATTATTTCAATGTCAAACTCATAAAATTCATTGTTTTGCAACCAAATAAGAGAAGAAGGATATACGAATAGATAAGCTTATATTCATCTTTTATTTTTATTTTTCAAATTTCATTTATTTGTTGCTTTAATTTATTTGTTACTTTATACGGAGTATCATATTTTTTAATTTTTTGAAATAAAAAATGTTTTGGCTTCTAACCAATGCATTATGCAATTAATTATTACCTTATTAACATACATAAATAATAACTCAATATTAAATTCAAATTTATGAGAAATGTCGTTTAAATCCTCATTGTTCATTGTTTATAGGTAGGGAGTTTAGAAAATGAAGTAGCTCTTTAGTTTTGTCACAAACAAATTCACCCAAGTTTAATGATAGCGTTGGATAGAATACCTCATTTAGCTTATTAAAAAACAAACATAATTGCAGAATTTATATTGCACTTCTAAAGCAAAAATTGTGGATAAAATCAATTCTTGACATGATATTTTTTTTATAACATTATCAAATACATAAAAAAATCTCATCTTTAAAATTTCCCTCAAATATGATCTCTTCACTCATGGGTCTAGATTTTTTTTGATAGATATTGTTTTATTTTTTTTTGTTTGAATAGTAGTATTTTAATTTAATTATTGTGTGTAAAAACTACACTACCTGCTATTATTCTCTTCTTTTAAAAATTTATATAATGTTTTATTTTTTTATGTATTTATCAAGTTCGATCTCACTATAATATTTGAAACAAAATCACATGTCCCGGGCGTAGCACGGGTCTGCCTACCTAGTAAAGACAAATAATAAGAAATAAAGTAATTAAAATTATAACAAATTACCATTAATTGCACTTTTCACCCTAATTTACCAATAGCACGATGACTTTTTTTTCCCAATTAACAGGGGATTATTTACCATTTCATGAAGCCATGAGTCGACGCCTCCTCAGTCCTCGGACATGCCAGCGAGATGGCTGACCTACCTACGAGAGACACGAACAATATATAAATCCAACGGGTTCTATCTCAAAACCAATAGACAATGAGAAAAATAGCTCGCCAACCTTATATGTTGTTAAGCAATCTCAATATCTCCAATGTGAAACAACCACATTCCAACACCTTTTAGTACCAGGATATGTCAACTTTGTTCATCTCTCAACCTGTTCTAGTACTTCCGATCTCTAGGCTGAAGAAATACCACTCCTTTCCCCAAATATGGCTTTGCCTGATCAAATTTCAATCATTCGTGAGTAATTCGAATTTGAAAACACTCAATTAACGCCGAAGGAGGGAGTACATATACAAATTGATATTGCTGATGATCGTGAGGGACAATGATAATGTATAGAGTTATTTATTCGTAGATACTAAGTGATTATTATGTACATACATATGAATAATCCTTTGTTAAATACAAATAATTACACTTGTTTATACACACGAATAATTACATTATTGTACACGAATAATTACATTATTGTACACGAATAATCGTTTGGTACCTATGAATAATTTCACTGCTTACAAATTACATCGTAACGGCTGCTTACACGAGATCCAACCTATATATATATAAGAAAGAGAGAGGTTAATTCATGTGGATATAAGGGCACGTGTATCGGTTGCTTTTAGGAGGGATACTAGGAGTTTTTAATACTAATAAATAATGGATTGGGGTTGAAGCATCCGTTTTTTATATGAATCCTATAAATACCTTATGAAGGCACAAAATTGTTATGCATTGGAGGTTTTTCAAACTTAATTCTCTATCCAAGGTGGCGAAAGACGTCTTATGCTTTTCATATATATATTTCATTGTTCATTTGTTGAATCGTTGTCGAATTTTTAGACCATATTTATTGGTGAGATTTTGAGCTCACCAATAATACACCTCATAAAAAAAAAACACCAAACTTTACATACCTTGAGGTAAGCCCGGTGGATTCTACACTTGCATATGAGCCTCACCTTTTTGTCAGAAGTGGGCCACTGCCCATGGTTTTTTATATATTTTTTTTTCCAAATTTGAATTCCAATACGTTTGAAGCATGGGGGATGAGAATGCATGCAATGCCATATGGCCGCCTCACATCGCGCCACGTGGCAAGTGTGTAATTTAAAAAAAAAACAATTTTCCAGCTTATTTGTAATATAAAAAAAAAATTATTTTCGAATATAATTTATTTTTATCTACCCATATACACCCATTTTGCATATGTTTGTTTTTTAAAAAAATCACACATTTAAATACTCATATACTCACTTCTTTTACCCATTAAAATATACATTTCTTACCCCATTTTTCTCCTATAAATACCACCTCCCTCTTCATAACCCCTCACACCTTTCCCTCTTCTCTCTCCACGTTCCAAAAAATTCTATCATCTTGTGAGTATGGATCCCAACAAATCTCAATTTTATCCTCCTCAAGCTTATTTCTCATTCCCATTTGGAGGGATTTGCCCAAACCGGGGCGGAATCCCCGACCCTAATATGTATCACCCAAATTTTCAACCTAACCCACATTTGTATTTCCAAAATCTCGAAACGGTACCCCCTAATGCTCAGCCCAACCCTCCCCTCCAAGCTACAAGGGTCGAACAAAAAGTTGTCCAAGAGGAAGATGAAGACGATGAGGGCGATATGACTCCTTCCTAAACCCGGGGTGAAAGAAGCAAATGGACCGAGGAGGAAGATCATTTTCTCATTAGCGTTTGGTTAAACACAAGCAAAGATGCTGCCACGGGAAGGAACCAAACCATGGCGAAATTCCGAGAAAGGATTTCCCACTACTACAATCCAAGGTGGGGAAACCTACCACCCAGGACGGAGATGCAGTGTAAGACCCACTGGGGACGAGTAAGTGCTTCAGTTGCGAAATTTGTAGGTTGTTATCATGCAGCACAAAGGGAAAGATCTAGCGGGCAGTCTGAGGATGACATCATCAATTATGCTCGTCATTTGTATGTTGAGGATAGCAAGGACAACAGGGAGTTCATAAATGAACATGCTTGGAGGTTGCTGAGAAATGAACAAAAGTGGTTGAGTTCTTTACAACCCTCATCTGCTGCGGGGGGAGCTCTACTTTGAAGAGATCGAAGGTGAACGAGTCAGGTGCCTACACTTCAAGCAACAACACCGACACTCCAACAAGTGAACCGATGTCGGATGGCTCCTCCCTATGCCCTCCAGGCGCTCGAGCATCGAAGAAGTATGGAAAGCGAGTAGCCACGCCAAGTACTGACGACCCAAATGATAACTATGATTGGTGTGATACAGTGCTTGCTGAGCTTATGGAGGTGAAGAAGCAAGAAATGGAAACGAAGGAACGAGATTATGAGCAGAGGGATCGTTTCATGCAGTTGAAAATGCAAAGGTCAGAGGCAAAGAAATTAAGGGCCGAGGCTAAAAAACTTGAGGCGGAGGAGAGGGCTCGCAAGTATGCAATCTTTGAAGGTTTAATGAGTCAGGTTGGATCACTGTCTAGTGAAGAAGAGGGGCTCATGAAGCACCTTGTTGCAGAGTTGTACCGCCCCCAGTGACTAGCTAGTGTGTCGATTGTTGTTCATGTCTTCAATCTGAACGTATTTGTATGTTATCTCCAAGGCCGGACCTGAGGCGATGCTCAACAGGCGCTCGCCTTAGGCCCAATATGCATAGGGGGCCCAAGCCATTATTAAAATGTAATATATAGAATAAAGATATAATAATGAACACATTGGGTGTTTGACTCAATTGACAAAGTGTATTTATGGAGGAAGTAATGTTTTGTGTGTGCGCGGGTTCGATTCCCAGTTCCCCCTCTCACCCCAATTTTTTATTTTATTTCTTTTTATTGCCAATTTTTTTGGTTTCTAGTTCCCTCTCTCGCCCTAATTTTTTATTTTATTTATTTTTATTGCCATTTTTTTTTGTTTATTGATTCATTTCTTTTCTTTTTTCATCTTTATTCTATTTACAAAATAAAAATAGTTGGTTAATCCCTAAAAATTTTAAGGAAAAATTATTATCTTTCATGGGTAATTAATTCTATTATTGATAATTTAAATATAGATATAAAAAAATTGATTCATGCTTTTTAAATTTTAACTAAATAGATATAGTGACCTATAGAGGAAAAAAATAAAAATTATATGCAAATCCAACCAACCCAAAATTATAATCCTGAATTGTGTCCGGTAACTTGTGTTTGGATTTTGAAATTATGATAATTTAGTTTCTTGTACAATATAGTACATTAGTACGTTAGTATTAGATGACATATTTGATCGATCAACAATATTTTTTTTTAAATTATAGTAGAGGGCCCCACATTTATAATTCGCCTCAGGCATTATAAATCTCAGATCCGACCCTGGTTATGTCGTGTTGTATTTTGCATTTGTGTAATGAACGATTATGACTATATGTTTTTATTTGTATGAATCTTTATTTCCTACACTAATTGAAGCCTCCCTCTCCCCAAAATAAAACAAATTCAAACCTCCATCAAAATAATATAAATTCAAAATTTTCCTCTTCCCCATCCAAATTTAAAATTTCCCTCTTCCCCAAATACTACAAATTCAGACTTTCCCTATTCCCCATACACATCAACATCTACTCTTCCCAATACACATCACTTCTCCCGCTTCCACATACCCGACATCTTTCTCTCTCCCCCATAGGAGTCAAATTCAAACCTCCATCAAAATAATAAAAATTCAAAATTTTCCTTTTCCCATCCAAATTCAAATTTTTCCTCTTCCTCATACACATCAACATCTACTCTTCCCCATACACATCACTTCTCCCGCTTCCCCATACCCAATATCTTTCTCTCTTTCCCATATGAGTCAAATTCAAACCTCCATCAAAATAATACAAATTTAAAATTTCCCTCTTTCCAATTCAAATTCAAACTTTCCCACTTCCTTAATTCATACAAATTCAAACACCCCTCTTCCCCATTATAAATAATCTTCTTATCCCCCACACATCTACCACATCAACATCTTCTCTTCCATATTCATTGTCTTCTATCTATCTCCATATCAACTAAAATTCATATCAACTTCCCAATGTCTTCTTCTAGCTCCTCATCCTCATCAAGTTCATCACTTGATGACCTCTTCTTTCCACCGCCCGAACTCGAAGGGGACGAAGTAGATGATCAAATCAACGTGATTATGGAGGAGTACATAATCGAAATGTCACAAGAAGCACGAGGCTTGAGCTCTAGGCCTCGTCGACGCCGGTGTTACATCGATCGGGATCGTGGGAGTGGCCACGATCGGCTCTTCAACGACTACTTCGCCGAGAACCCGACATACAATGAAGCGTTGTTCCGTCGTAGGTTCCGAATGAGGCGGCATGTATTCCTTCGCATTACAAATTCATTGTCTAATGCGTTTGAATACTTTCGCCAACGACCGGATGCCACAGGGAGACTAGGTCTATCGCCTCTACAGAAATGCACTGCAGCGATGCGCATGTTGACGTATGGAGTGAGTGCTAATGCAGTCGACGACTATGTTCGTATTGCCGTTGGCACATCAAGGCAATGTCTTTCAAACTTTGTTGATGGCGTCATAACCTTGTTCGGGGCTGAGTATTTGCGCAAGCCAACCGCAACAGATATGCAACGACTACTATACGTGGGTGAGCAAAGAGGATGGCCTGGAATGGTTGGGAGCATCGGCTGCGTGCATTGGGAGTGGAAAAATTGTCCAATTGCATGGCAAGGACAATATGCTAGCGGGCACAAGAAGAAGTCAATCATAGTGCTAGAAGCAGTTGCGTCGTACGACCTTTGGATCTGGCATGCGTTTTTCGGGACTCCAGATACATGCAATGATATCAATGTTCTCGATCATTCTCCTGTATTTGATGATGTTTTACATGGTAGAGCACCGGAGGCAAAGTTTGTTGTCAACGACCATGAGTACAAGACGGGATATTACCTTGCAGATGGCATTTATCCAAACTGGGCAGCATTCATGTCAATAATCAGACATCCATTTGGTGCCAAAGATTCGTTGTTTGCACAACACTAGGAGTCCACTTGTAAGGATCTGGAGCGCGCATTTGGAGTGCTACAAGCGCGCTTTGCTATCATTCGCAATCCAGCACATTCTTGGGACCTTTCTTTGATTGGGAGAATAATGAAAGCATGCATTATCCTGCATAATATAATTGTTGAAGATGAGCGAGATACGTACCAATGGCAATATGACACATCGGAGTTTGATCAAGTGGTAGATGTACAAACAACTTCGAGTACTTTACCGGCTGAGATGAGAAACTACATTGAAAATCGAGCTGAACTTAGAGATAGTGAAACTCATCACCAACTCAAGGCAGACTTGGTTGAGCATATTTGGGAGAGATTTGGTACCGACGGAGATGATAACTAGGTTTATGTTCAAGTATTGATTCGGTTGCTCTAGTAACTTGTAACTTTCATTTCGTATTATCGTTCTATGTAACATTGAATTATTCTCATTTTATAGTATTATTATTACAAAGTTGTTTGTACATCATCATCATCATCAACAACAACAACAACAACAAAGCTTTATTTGAAGGGGAAAAAAAAGAAATAGATAAAGAAAAAGGTAAATTAAGAGTCAGGGACGAGACTCACTAATAATTTTTTGAAAAAGTGAAAAAGCTGGGTTGGGGCTCATAAGCTGGTATGGTAGTTAAAAAATAAACAGTGAGCCTTGTTCCATGCTCACTGATAAATATGCTCTTACAAATTTAGTTAGTTTGTTTTTCTTTCACATCATTCTTCTAACTTTCTCGTGCATACTTTAATTGTTTCTTCTTTGTTGTATTCATCATGCCCGAGCAAATTTTTGTTCTATGGTGTCGGATCCTCGAACGATGTTTGATTATTACGATAGAATTTCTCCATGCTTAATTGTATTTAATGTTATTGAAAGTTTGATACAACATACAAACATTGAGATTTAGGAAGATTAAAGTTATTAGAGATTGACATGTTACCACTGAAATCAAAACTAATTGGATTAAGGCTTAATAGGAATATGTTGCAACTACCTATGTTAATTTGTTTCTTGATTATTGACCATCGTTTGAGTGTGATGTTGTTGTGAGGATTCAATCTCTAGAATCTTTGTTTTTCATATTATTTGCTTTTCGTTTGCATTAGTTGTTTAATTGCGTTAACTCTCCATCTATCACTTTATATCATTTTGGCCTAGTGATGTGATTCTTTACTTACATTATATTTTCGCAAATTTCACGAGGTACCCTTGAGATAAGGCATAATTCACGCGGTGTACAATTGTTTGACATATTTCACATGGTACCCCTGAGGTTGTAAATTTTTTCATCTCGTGACCTTAGCCGTTAATTTATAACAGTTCCGTTAGTTTATATTAAAAAAAAAGAAGAAATTCATTTGAATTAAAAAAAAAGGAAAATTTACGGAAAACCACTCGCTAAATATATGCCTTTTCATTTAACCACCCGTTAAATTTAAATTTACAGAAAACCACCCATTACAAGGGTACTGTCAACAAAGAGCCACTCAAATGACTTATGCCGTTCAGTTCCCGTTAATTTCATGCGAAAAGACCTAAATGCCCCTCACTTTCACCATTTAGTCGGACCATTAAAGACTTTAACCAATGGTTTATTTAATCACTGCAACAATGGTTGCTTGACTTGCTTCTCTTTCTTCTTCTTTCTTTGAAATTATAGATCTGATATAGTGGTTACTTTTCATTTGATTTGCTAATCTAGATCTGAATGCTTATATATATGTGAATTGTTTTCTTAATTTAGTGTATTAATTGTCCACAAATTGGGGAAAAAAAGATGAAGAAACTGATATAGACAAAGGGGTGCGAGAGGAGAACATCAACAGAAGACTTTGATTTATTGATTTAGTTGTGCTGGCCAATCTAATGCTGCAACAGAGATATAGGAGGAGGTGCCAAAGGGAAGGAAGGTGTGATGAGAGAAGGAAGATCTCGTCAGGCTCACCGTTGGCATAGGAATTCCGACAAACGGTTAAAAATGCGACAATAATGAAGTGGTGGCGATGGTAGTCGACGAGGGCGGATCTTTGGAGGATAGAGGGAGAGGAAGAGTCGGGTGGAGCCACCTACCACCTCTAATTTTGTTAAAACCTGATAATTTGATAAGGATTGTGAATTAGGGTTTATGGGTAAATTATTTTTTATTTTGGAATTTGCATGATCCTTAAGTGTATTTGGGTTTTTGATTGGGGAAAGGAAAAGATAAAGCTATGGAGATTGCAGAGGCAATTGATTAAGAAAAGATTGGGTCATTGGGGAGAAGAAAAGTTGGAGATTTGAAGAATAAAAGATGGAAGAGAATATGGAGATTGCAGAGGCAATTGAATAAAAGATGGAAGGGAATATGGAAGATGAAACTTCTCCATAGAAAAAAAAAATTACATTTTAAATCTAATGCTATCCAGACTTAACGGAAACAAGACGGCACATTTATGTGGGTGGCTCTTTGTTGACAGTATCCTTGTAATGGGCGGTTTTCTGTAAATTTAAATTTAACGGGTGGTTAAATGAAAAAGCATATATTTAACGGGTGGTTTTCTGTAATTTTACCTAAAAAAAAAAGGGAATGAAAGAAGAAGCAGACATCTCACCCAGGCAGAATTTACTGTGAAGCAAAGAGGCCGACCAGGTGAGTAGGCGATGCACCCCGTGACCCCGGCGAGGCGGCGCAGCAATTTTTCGCCGGCGCCGATCCTAGTGAGACTCGGAACGAGGTCGCTGGTGAGGATGGGCTCGACAGCTGGTGCGAAGAGGTAAATCTCAAAACCCATTTTTCAGATTTTGTGAAAAATGGGCTTGCAGTTGGAAATTGATGTGGAGTGTTTATTAGATGTCTTTGATGTTGATGAATAGCTTGTTGTAGGGGATTTGTGTCGGTTTGTTTGTGGTTTGGTTGTGGAATTTGGGGTTGGATATGGGAGATCAATCATCCGATGAAATTGAAATTTCGCTTGTGCATTTGACATTGGAAGAAGATCGATGATGACGAATTAAGAAGCTGTTGCGAGGAGGAGAGCGCAAACGAGGGAGAATCGAAGGAGGGGGATGATGGAGGCATGGAGGCACATGAAGTTGTTGATGATGTATCTTCTGTGAGGATGTGCTTAAAAGGTGATTCCATGGAAGTAATTAACCTGTTCGCACCATTTACAACCTCGGGGATGATGAGATGTGGGCTTCTTCTTTCATTCCCCTTTTTTTAATTCAAATGAATTTCTTTTTGTTTAAATATAAACTAACGTAACTGTTATAAATTAACGGCTAAGGTCATGAGATGAAAAAATTTACAACCTCAGGGTACCATGTGAAATATGTCAAATAATTGTACACCGTGTGAATTACGCCTTACCTCAGGGGTACCTCGCGAAATTTCCTTTATATTTTTGTGTTTTAAGGAATTGAATATAATTTTTTTTGATATTATATTTAGGTGTTGCTAATAGTTAAATCCCGAAATACACATGTTAGTAGCCAGTCAAATAGTCATAAATGCTCTACTTTGCTTCACATCGTAGGCCGAATACACTAGTAAGCACCACAAAGCCTCAATTACTCATACAAGCACATGATCGAGTAGTCGTAGACTCGTAGTGTTGCACTTCGATTCTTCGATTTCCCTCCACACAAGCTCAGTAATCGTCCGAGTACACCTTTACTTGCTTGAATACTAGCCCAGCTCAAAGTATGTGTTGCTTTCCATCTTCGATGTCTTTGTTTCCTCATGAACCTTTGTGCCACCACCAGATGAAGCGAAGAACCGACGACAACATATTTAGCTTTCTTCTCTCTTCTCATCTTTTTTGATTCAGACTTGCTGATAATAGATCTTTCCTCACTTCGCCATTTTCTTCTAGGATTTCGACACCATTGAGGTTTCCAAGTTGACATTGAGTAGGATTCATTTTCTAGATCTAGGGTTTGGAGTTTGCTCTGTCTCACTCCTCTGTCTCTGTCATGGTTCAATGTTACTACGTACGTTTGTGACCAATAATATGAGTAAAAGATTAAAAAGAGGGGCAAAAGAAAACACTGCTTATTTAAATTGCTACTGTTTTACTGTGAAGTATTCTTCTACCCTTAGGCCAAGTGGTCTTCAAGGGTCAAAAATAGCAAGAACCACATGACCATTGTTGCTTGTACAAAAGGAAGAAGAAAAAATGAGCTAACAAAACAGTTTCAGAATGCCCATTTTTATCAAGTGCAGTTTCATAAGCCACTAGTGACCGACAACCCGCCACCACCCCTAACCCCAAAATCCCATCTAATTCCCTAATTGAAAGGAAAAAAAAATAAGAGTTTCAAGAAATATACAATTTTACAAACTGAAACCAGATCTCACCCGGCCTGCAAACAAATATGATCGATATGAGTAGCAACGTAGCATGAATGAAAAATCACAAGTGCAACTGGCCTAGGCCTCTCCTTGTGGTTGTTACTGAAGGCTGACTAATGTCTTCCACTGGAGCCACTTGTGTATGCTCCACTGGTCTTTCGAACTCCTGTGAATCGACCAATGAATCAAATACAACAAACTAGTTCATGAAAACGGGATATAAACAAAGGGTCTCTCATGCATAAATCAATCACTGGATGCTAATTATGTGTCCATGTGAGTCAACGGAGAGATAATTAGCCATGCAAATTAGTACACAAAAGCTAAAAAGACTAAAGAATAGAAAAGTCTAAGTTACTAACAACTACAGTTCACAACTTTCTAATTGTTGTCACATCTAGAAAACCTAGTATTAAACTCACTTGTAGCACAGTAATAATTTATACATGTAGAAGATAATTATCTAATACAACGTGCCATTAATGTTTTGAGAATGATGGATGACTTCAACTTAGAAACTTTTAGAACCAGATGGAATGTCTTTGAGATAGTATCTCGAGGCTTGCAATGCACAAGGAGGGTGCTGGCTTATGAATGAAAGGCAAACTGAAAACTGAAATGTCATTGCAGTATATAAAGGTTCTAATTTTTTTTTATTATCCTTCAACTTCGTTAAGGGAGAAGACAAGGCCAAAGTTGTGCACAACGATATAATTTATAAATGGCTAGATAAGGAATGCATATTATTTCGATCTTCCCTGAAAGTCCAAAGGTTCCACCTCAACTCAATTATCCTCTTGATTCAACCACATGAGAACAATCAGAACACTTCAAACAACTATAGAAACCTCAGGCAAACCAGAAGTACAAACTAGGATAAGCATCTAGAGCAACCAGAAGTGCAAACTAGGATTCACATATTAGGCAAACCTTTGAAGACAAGGCAGTATTCTTTTGTCGATGTGCTTCACATTTTGCATGTTCACGGTGTTGTTTCTGCATATGCTCAAACTGCTGTAATCTTGAAGCAAAGTTTATGCCATTGGGTACAGTCCATGAATCCAGCTTTATATCATTTGTGATCTGTGATCCGGTAGTCTGTGAAATCTTCATACTGGAATTCCCAAAGGCCTGAATTTGCTCACCGTTAAGTGAATATGGGGGTACGGTTTTCAATCTAGTTCTCAGTATCTTGAATGCTGCACTTAACTGCAGGGAAGTTCAAATGCAATCAGACACAAGCAACAGATACTCGAAAATACAATTTGCACAAAAGATCCTGGTTCAGATTCATTGAGTGGCACAGGATTAGTAATATTTCTGTTCAGAATTTGTTTTATGTTTACTTTTTTTGCAGCTATAAAGACAGAAATGACACCAAAAGAGGTCCAGAAACTTCCTTTCTTTAAAGTGACAAACCGAATTAGTGAAACTGTTGGTTGAAGAACTAAAATTAAAAACTTCTTTTCCTGTGATATGACAGGCTATGGAAAAAGCATTCTTAGATCACTGTCCTCCAAAACGGAAATAAATAAACAAATAAAGAGCTTTTAATGGAGAAGTAGATACAAATATGAAATTTAAACACTGCTCAGAACTGATATTCGTAATGAACTTATGACTTTTTGTGCTGATTACTCTTCTGTGTAAAACCAACAATGCTACCTTAATTGTGTTTCACACCTACAAACCCCCCCCCCCCCAACCCGCACCACCTCCATAGGGGTGGGTGCAGCTTACTCCTCTCCAACACGATCATCCATCCTTTGTTTTGCGCATGAAACCCCTTCCCTTACTTCACCAGCGCTTCAAGAGTCAAGCCAACAGCACATCTATGTTATTTTTCCCTCACCCTTCCCCTTTTTGAATGAAAAGAGAAGATGTAAATTATGCAATACAGGATTAAATTATTAAAATGAAAAAATAAAAAATCTAAAACCTCAAAACAAATATGGGCTCCAATTACCAACCACTGAATCTGTCATTTAGTATTATGTTTAAAATTTTTTTATAACTTATTTACAACCACCTGGTAAGACTGAGAAGTTGCTGACACTTGCAGGAAATAGGCTAATGTGCTCAAAGCTTGTATGATCAATTACCCAGCTAAATATTAAGCAATATAAATTTTTGTTCTGGTATGACACTAGCAAGAATGATTACAGCAAGAAAATAACAAGAAAAGAAAGAATAAAAAGTAAAACAGAAATTCTTACCTGAGGAAGTAACATCAGAAGACCATACAAAGCTTTAAGCAGCCAAACATATCTACCAGGTTCCAGCAGCTGCAAGAACAAAATTAATTTATAGTCAAGATATACAACTGACAATTCGCCACTCGGAAACACTCTCTCGACCTAGTCGGGGAACAAATGCATACAACTTGGCCCCCCAAACCCTACTTAGGCGGGATATACTGAGAATATTGTATATACAACTCACAAATCAAGAAAATAGCAAATAAAAAAGACCACACACACACAAAAAAAAAAAAGTTGCCTACGATACCAATGACCAAAAGAACATTCCAATTACAATGTCTCAGCTGCAATAACCTAAAGGGACAATACAATGGAAAATCCTCATCCATATAACTGTAATATATCAACAGACTCGCATGAGTTATTCTAGGACCACATAAAGATATTTATACTGAGAGATGCGTGGAAAATTAGGGCTCATATCTTGCTTGAATATTTTGACAGCTACAAAAATGGTAATTATAGAATCTATTCTCGAGATGAGCAGGCCAGAGTTTTAATACCTGTAATCTCAGATGAGCAAATATTGGAGTTTCAAGCAACCGAATCAATTTGTCAATCTGGACCAAGAACTTGGCATTAATGTCTTCCTCCAGAAGAGACTGGATAACTGAACTTGCATGCTCGTAAGCCTGTAAGAAGAACAGTAATGCTACTCATACCCTTCTTTGGAATGATTATGAGGACAACAGGGAGATTATGTTTCAGGTTGTTCTATTACCTGAGCCAATAAGCAAAGGCTTATGATCGCCATCGGAGAATGACACCAAGATGCATACAAAGAAACAAACAAGTCCTTCCCTTCTGCTTTAATTAGTGACTGCTTCAGAAGTTCCCGAAGCTCAGACAGCTCCGATGAAGTCAGAAGAATAAGGTTCAAAGCCTGTGTATCAAAAAGAAATTTTTGTCCAATAAGAAGATCAAATGTCTCTCCAAAATAGCAGTTAATTTTTGAAATGGATGTTTGAGGTTGTAACACCTGAACCATGATAGAAGCGAAATCAAGATCTTCTTCCTTTTCAAGGATAAGAGAAAGTTCCCGATACACTCTTTCAGCATCCAAAAGCACACAAAGTCGACGAATGATTAAAGCACCACGCCTGAGTTAAAACCAAGAGAGTACCGGATGCAAGTAAATAACCAAGCAAATTTGCTCTTCGTATTCCTTCAAAAGGTGCAAGATACATAACCAGAAACCGATTCAATATATATATAACCAGAAAATACGGAAATCTCACTTTTCCAGAAGGGAGTAATCTTTCTGAAAGTTCTTCACCAGATAAACAACAAGCTCATGAAAGTGCTCATGATCCTGGGCTATGCATGCATGGACCTCAAGTACCAAGAGCACAACCTAGAGAGGATCATAGAATCAAGCTTAAAAGTCGATAACTGCAATTTACTCCATAAGACAATAAAAATGCAGAGATCTGCAACTTTGAAAATATAGTAAAAGAATCTTACTCCTAGGAAATAGAAAGCTAGGATATATTCCTCCATTTGGCAAAACATGTCATTTTAGAGTGTTAATTTTGTTCAGAAAAACACATCATTTTAGCCTGGTTTCACATTACGAAAATGCCCTTGTAATGATTATTGAGTTGTTAGTTGTAGTTTTTGATTAAGTAAAAAAGTAATGTAATAAATGAAGGTAAAATAACTTAGGCTCAATCAAAGAACTAAAGCAAGCCATATCATTTATAAAAGACAAAAAAAAAAGATCTATAAGTTAGAAACTAATGCTAAAGGTAACCTGATCAAACGGAAATTAAGCTAAACCTAGCACTTCCAAATCATGGATTAATTTAGAACAAAGGGTCGTGTATAATATGATGGATACCATATGAGTAAAAACTGCAAGAGAGTGTAATTTCGTGTTGTATTGCGATGGGAGAAACATACAAAAAATATAGGAAGAGGAAGCCCGAAAGACAGGCTACTAATCAGGGAAAAGAGAGCCTAATAATGTAACTACCAAATCTCTAAAATAAATAAAGATACTAATATGTATGAAATAGTATATCTAATACCATAAGCTATTTATATATATTCTATCTTCACTAATGAATTTTCTTCTCTCAAAATTTCACAGTAATCAAGCATAACAAATTGCTGAAGGTTTACACATGCATTTCATGAAGAAAATGCAGTAAGGAACAATAATTACCTTGTCAGAAGGGTCAGAAAGTGCTTTCAATAGGGTGTCAAAGATTTCACTTAGAAATGATAAGACCTGTTTGAGAAAGTGAACAAAATAACTAATGCAGTAATGATGTAGCAGAGAAGTCTGCACTATAAAAAGGTGCAATGTTAATAGTGTATCTTTATCCATTAAAAAATTCGGCACTATTTCCAGATAAATATCAGACTTATTCTTTCAGGAAACCATTCAGGAACATGAGAAAAAATTTTGAAGAGCAAAACTGAAGTAGATGTTCACTTTGTTAAAATAAGTAACAGCACAAAAGTACATATAGAAAATTAACTTGCATCAACCCTATAATATTAGTTTATCTTTTGAAGTCCAAATTAGTAGTTTAGAAACAAGGATCACTATATCCCTCCACATCTGTCAACAACCATCTTAGAGACAGCTGCATTCTGATATAAACTCCTCTAAAATTAATATGCACACAGGCATGTTACCAGAAAGAGAGGTGTGTTTTCCAACATAAAGACATGCACCAGCTTAAACTTGTGTAGATACCTGACAACCCCAGATTAATAATCCCTTTACCAAAAACCCATTCGATTTGTTTTGTTTTGACAGTATGACCATGGTAATTCCAGGCCTATGCTACAGCACTTCACAGAATGGGATTAGGAGTTATATCAATCTCAGTTGTGCTGAATTTTGGCAGGTAAAGAAAGTAAACAGATAGAACTAGAAGGTTTTACAGCTAGAGAAAGGATCATCTCAGAACCAGATCTCAATGTTCTAAACTGGTCATCATCTCCACATATACCAGCATGGTTACAGATAAACTCAGACATCTAATTGACATTCCTAGATAAGTCAAGAGTCCTGAAACTCAAACCAATAAATCTGTATACCATACACTGAATTTTTGGTCAATGTACACAAAAACTGAAAACAAAGCATCTGATAAAATAAAACCAAATATTGTACTAAGCCAGTGTATCATTATCTGCACAAAGCAGCATACCTTTTCTCTATACCTATTTAGAAGGGCTGAAATCCAGTGCAATGCTTCAATTCTAGTTGCCTCCCATTCACTTGATATGTGTCTGAAAAAATCAATCACCAGATGTTCAAAACAATTTATCATACAATAATCAGATACCATAAATTAGCTTAAGATAAGACCAAAGAGGGAAGATGTTATACAACATAGAAAGCATTTTATTTTTCATTTCATTTTTTCTAAAAAGAATAACCTCTTGGCCACAGAAAGGATTGCCCCGATATCAAATCCTTCAGATGGATCAGCCTCAATTCCACGGAGTTCTTCATTAGTCTCCTGGGCAACCTGTGGCAAAAAAAAAACAGAGAGTAAGAGCACAAGCTTTTGACTAAATGGATAATAAAATCTAAAAAAATATAGAAACAGGATTTAATCAACATACAACTCTTATCTTCTCTTCTTTATCAGATATACAGGGCAATATAGCCCCTAGAATATCAGCATAATATGGAACCAGTTGGTCACCTCCGAGCTTCACAAACTCATTTATCTGCAGTATTTGTCAACTGATACTGATTATTTGAATGAGTAAAACAAAGAGAACACTTGGAATAAATTTTGCAAGCAATAAATCTATATGTTTCCTTTCATGCAGGAAACCTACAGCATACAGGAGATCATGGAAATTCAGAATATGCAGTTTCCCACCCCCATCACTCCCATGGGTCATGAAACCACACTAAACTGAAGTCTTACCACATTAGTTTTCACATTCAGGGTTTCCCCTTAAATACCTCCTCTCCCATTGTGAACACAGCTCCCATTCCCAGGAATATAAAAATAAATTTGACAAGAAAAAACCATGCAAGGTCGAGCTAAGCTCACACCATAACCATCCGAAGAAGTAAAACTTACCCAAGTGATGGCAGTTTGTCGAGTAAATTCATCAGGAGAACCAGCCCGTTGAACTAGGATTTCAGCCATGCGACCATAATCTACAGACTTCAAGAGTAACAGTCATTTAAGAGGGAAGTTTGTTGGATATCTCCAAAAAGAATAGTATATTTTCTAGTGCACTACACTGAACTGCTATTCAAACATCACATACTGTATACAACCACCATAATAATCAGAAGCTGACAGATTAAGTTGCAAGCCTTCTCAAACTTTTGAATTTTGGATGGAAATTAGTTCACGGAACATAACTGATATGGTACATGTTTTCAATTATGTACAGGTATTGGCATTTTAAAATTAAGTAATCAAAGAATCATGACAATGAACTGGCAATACATGTCTTAGTTCTCAAGTACTAAATTTATCAACTAAATGTGCTCTACTAGTTATTTTCGATTTTTGTCTCTATTTTAGTTGGCGTTAAGAGCTTTATCCCAGATAATTTAGCCTCCAACAGTCACATTGACAATCAAAGAATGATTTGCACAACTACTCGTAAGCCGTCACTTTTATTTCTTAATGTGTTGAATTAGTCAACCATAACAAGCAGAATGATAAAATGCAACTACAACCACCAAAATAAAGGTAAAGAAATTTAACTAAAAAGAAAAGGGCTTGTTTGGTAAAAAAAAGTTAGATTCACAATAGAAGTAGGGAAGTAGTTCACATCGAAACTCCTATATATTTTTATGACTTAATTTACTTTTTATTGTAAGATTTAAAAGTAGAACCATTTTCTGGAATTATCTTTTTAAGGTTGTCATTTTCAAAATTTAGTTTTGATAATTATGTTGATATTTACAGAAATAATCGATTTGCAGCAACTTCTATTAAAAAAAAATTCCTAAACTTTATAAACTAAAAACCACAAACTTGATAATGATACCAAAAGAACCCTAAACATTCACCAAGTCCTTGCTTAAAAAGTTTTAAATCCAAAACCTACAACATTTTTCGGCAATATCATATATACATGCAGACACAAAGGAGTAAGCTGTGAAAAAGAAATATGTAAAAGTCACCAATGAAACTTACTGGGGAGTTCTTAATCTCCTGCAGAAACTCTGATAGTGCTGAGTCAGCTTGTTGCCTTATTTCATGGCTAGAATCACTCAACATGTTGAATAAACCTGAAATTCATCCAATACATAATCTGTTTTGTATGAATAAAGTGAACCAACAGAGTTCAGAATTCTTTGGGAAATTCATTTGAATATTACACCCTTTGGGGGTGGTGTATCCGGTGACACAATATTTAAGGGTGATAGGTGAATATCACAACCTTCAGCCTGCCAAACAGAGGCTAGCAGGAAAAAAGAGTAAAGATATGATTGGCATAAAATAAAAAATTGGACTAATAATGCGTAGGCCCTGGGTAATTTGGGATTACCACCCTTCAAAGACTGTAATATTCAAATTAATTTCACCTAGTTCTTAATTTTTACCATCAAGAAAATCTGGAAGAAAACCAAGCATGTCAATATCGGGAACGCTGTCCAACACAGTGATCCATCCTACCAAAAACTGGCGGACATAAGGATTTAAGACATTCATTCTCTCCCTCAACAGCGGGATGAACTCTTCAATGCTGAGAAGAAAACGGAGAAAAAAAACACCCAACTCAGACAACTCAATAACTTCAATATCTTATCATAAATGGAACTTTTCACAATCAGCAGGCAAATGGTTCACCTGAATTGATCACTTTCTGTAACTATGTCCTGTTTAAAAATGGAGATAAAAAAATCAATCCAAATAATAAAACCATGCAAAAGAACCAAATGGACTAAAATAATTAAGAATCACCTTTACAAGTCGGTCTAACAGATGAGCAGCACTTTGTACATTGGCATCTGAATCTGCTGAGAGTTTGCATAATGCATCAAAAATCTGGTTAAAAAACACGATAAAATCCCCTCTCACAACCTGCAAAGGAAACGATATGAGCTTCAAGTATAAAAAAGAGTCTATCTAAAAAGCAGTCATTCATTCAACTCCCACCTTTGCAATGTTATATAAAGCTTCACACGCATAATATCTGACTCTGCTATCTTGATCAGAAAACGAATGCAGGACTGGCGGAACAATTTGCTGAAAGTTGCACCACAAGAGGGAAACCAGTATAATCAGAACATTCCAGATAGAAATTTAGTAAAAGCAACAGCACAGCATTTTATTTTGAAGATTCATCCAAGTGATACAACAAGTATGGAGGTACACAAAATGCCAAACTTTTATATATCAGTAAATTGTGCATTTAAAGAAGCTGGCCCCCTTATCAGGAAAAAAACACTTTCATTGGTACATCAAGCGATCAATCCAGATAAAATTAAGTTGGCTGCTATGAGCCAAAATAGTTCACACGTATAATAGAAGGTATTCAGGGAGTAATTTTCCAAATAAAACAAAAGAAATACATAACAACAATAATACTAGAAATCAAACAAAAAGACGCACATTTGGAGCATCAGGTATCCTAAGTTCCTAACTACATTAGTTCCCCAGGGATCCTTGCATCGCCTCTACAAGGTGTCAAAAGAGAAGCCTCATAGTTTTGGGTCAGATATGCTCTCACCTACGCTAGTGCCTTTTCATCGGTCCTAGGTTATTCGGTGTTTTCCTCTTTGGTAATATTTTATTTTGCTTTTTGATTGTTTTCATGACATCTTGCGCTCTTGCCTGCCGTTGTATCAGCCACTCGATTCATTAGGTGGCATGTCACTTTTAAATATCTTTCCTTTTCAGGGAAAAAAAAGGTATCCTAAATACAACTAAATTCAAAACTATACGTTTTTATGCCTCATATCTTCATCTATATTTTCCTTTAGAACCACAGTTTACAAGTATATGAAACACAATAATCAGAAAGGTTGTGGTTGAAAAGTTTCTATAGGTTTGTAGAAAAACCAAGATACCATTATCATATCAGTACCGACTACCAAAAAAAGTTTCACCTGAATTACTCAATTAGAGCAATTTCTCTTTCATAAATTCTGGGCCCATAGAGTTGTAGTACTATGCTCCTCAAGAAGCCTTCCAGGGCAGATGGTTCATCGATAAAAATAAAAAAAAAAAAGAAAAAAGAAAGGGGCAACACAATAACTATTTCCAAAGCTGAATTACAAATTATAACAACAGATCTCCACAGAGTCTGAACAAGCTGAAAATCCTGCCAAAAGATCATTTTAAAATGGAAAGCGGGTGCAAGAGAGTCCTATCTCGAACAATAGTGCTGCTAGAACCGAACAAGAGAGAAGAGTTCCCTTAAAGCGCAGGATGAAGAAGAGCAATTTTCACCCACTCATGCTGATGTTGCAAAAGGAAGAGAAGTCTACACATGACTCTATAATTGTTCATATGGTAGCTTTTTCCATCTATGTTCTAATCCAGTACAAGGTAAGAGCAACAGATCTACATATCCCATCTCAAATTGCAAGCATCTAATGATCTACAATGAAATTATTGGGAGATACATACAAAATATAGTTTCGTAGTACAAACCACCCAGCACTGCCCCATTTCCCACCACCAAAAATATAGTTTCTTAATACAAACCACCCAGCATACAGATTAATAATAAAACATCACGTATAACTGAAAAAGATTTCACAAAGCACTTTCAAGAATCAAAACTTGCTGGGTCCACTACAGCCAGACAAAGTCAAATAGTTTCTAAAAGATCACTCATACTACTAGCGACAACAATTTCTCTAGAACTCTTGGCCAAGCATTCACAGAACATAAATTAAATATGCCCAATGAACCTAGCTCAGTAATCACCAATCAGTTGAAATCTGACTTCAAACATAGTGCCAAGGGTAACTTTATACTTGCTCCACTAAATTCAACAAGAAAACAACAGAATGCGACAGATTTTCAAAACATCAATCCACAAATGAATGGCTTTCCACCTTGCACAACCAGCGAAATGCAATAAATTGAAGAAAGTCCCTTTGATTTTATGGAGCATGAATCCTCACCTCAAGATGCTGGGCCGCTTCTGAAGCCAAGCCAACAGTGGCAGCTGCTAATCCAATCAATCCACCCTAACCAAACAATGAACGTACAAAGAGATCAAAGCAACAATCGTGAAAATTGGCACTATAGCAATGAAATCAAAACCAGCGATCGTTAAAGAAGTTAATTGAAAACCTTGCGGTGATTAGCTTGAGGCGAGTAGGTGAATTCCTCAGCCAAGAGCTTGATCACGGCAGTTATCTTGTCATGATCTCCCTGAGCAGCCAAATTTTTTACTATTCCTTCGACCTGAAAAACAATCAAAAGAAATGAGAATCAGCCATGAAGAATAAAATGCAAAAAATGAATACATCTGTTGTTTTAGGAGGACCTCAAGAGCGGCGTTCTTCCGTTTCTCGTAAAGCTTATCGGCAAGGTTGCGAAGAACGGCGGCAGGGAGTGGATCGGCCATCACAGTCACAGAGACCACACGCAGCCAACACCAAAAATCAAAAAGTCAATAAACAATCTCCGACTCTCACACTCTTGACCGGACCAATGGCGGATGTGGGGGTCTGATTGTAAGATTGAGTATTAGGGTTTTCATTTCATCTCAGATCCAAAAAATTCCTCTAAAGTCCGCGAGATACTGTCTAAACCCCTTCGTCACAAAATCCGCAAACAGATCCGCGGGAGGGAGAGAGGATAGATAATCCAATCGATCGTTGGGTTGGAATGTGAATCGGAGAACTGCTACGGTGCTACCTCCGGCTTGTCCGTACACTTCCCTCTTCTCTTCCCCTTTTGAGTAAATGGTCACGTGAAAATACAAATCTTCTTTTGATTTTTTAGGGCTTTTTCTTCTTTTCGATTGTGAAAATAAAAATGGACACAAAAGTCACACAATATTAGTAATTGATACGGAATTTTCAACAACAACAAAAAAATTAACTGATAAGGAATATTAACTAATCGGTATAAATTCGGGTTTTGAGATCTATATCTATCTACCTATGGACGTGTTTGTTTATATGAAAAACGGGTTAGGAAATGAATGATAAAGTCCATTACCTTATGAGTAGGTTTATTTTGTGTCCTTAAATAAATGTTTACGTTTTGAACCTTAAATAATTTATCTCATCTGTTAACCCATAAAAAAAAAGATTTTTTTTAACTCCAAACGGACCAAACCTAATTTTCTCTCCCTACATATCCCATTCGTCATATTCGTCATCTTCTCGATCTCGCGTAGTTGTGTCATCTTCTCTCCAATGGTGGTGCTCTCTCTCTGTCTGTGGTAATTCTTGTCGACTTTTGCTGCTTCGACCTCGCTTGGGCTCGTTAATGATGGTAGTGAGATATGCTCTCCCTTTGCCATCATTATCGATTCGTGACTCCACCTCCACCGTTGATACGTCGGTCATCTTCACGAACATACCTTCGTTGTTGATTACCTAGTCATCTCCTAACTTATTCCATTGATGAACTTGTGTTGTCACTCAGATATGATTCATCCATCTTTGATCTTTCCATCTAAAAGTTTTTTTTTTTTGATGAAAAGTTTACCAATCTTATTCAATCTCTAAATCATCAATCGCAATGTTTAAAAGAGTATGAGATAAATCAAGTTCATTAAAAGCTAAATATTGAACATCCGGGCGAAGTTGGGCAAGATGGTGCGCCACTTGATTGCCCTCCCTCTTGATCAGGCTCCATCGGCATGCTTGAAAAGTTCGAGCTAGCGACAGCGCCTTGTGTACCAAACTTCCAGCCACCCCTCTGAATGAGACACTTCCTCGTAGCTGGTTGAATGCCTGCGCACAATCCATCTCGATCACAACGGCATTGGCGCCCTGATTCCTTGCAAACAGAAGCGCCCAAACCACCCCTTCCAGCTCAGCCACCAAAGGTTCTGACCCATCTTGGATCCTCTTAGCCGCCGCCCAGCAGACATCCCCAAGCGCATCTCTGGCAATTGCACCAACACCGCATCCTTTCTCGGCATTCGATGAGGCGTCGCAATTAACTTCTATGAATCCATCTTCAGGAGGAAACCATCTAGCATGACTCCCTCGTTCGTCGCTCCCCTGACGATGCTGCGGTTGAACAATCAATCTCCTTTCCTTCTGCAACTCCTGCAGCTCCACGGCGCGCTCCACAATCTCTGTTGCCGAGATCAACACCCCCTCAAAACATCTCCTGTTGTGTGCGTGCCATACCCCAGCAGCAACGTATGCCCAAAGGGACACTCGCTCTCGATCTTTCAACTTCAGCACCCTCTCTGTCCAATGACGGAAGTCAAGTGCGCCCTTAGCCGTGTGATTAAGGTCAGGCAGCAGCTTCCATACCTCACGAGCCTCTCTGCACTCCCACATTACATGCATATCAGACTCTACCTTACCACACACCTCACACCACGGCTCGATCGGAATCCCCCTCTTGCTCAGAGCCTCCTTGCATGGAAGAATCCCCCTGCAGCTGCGCCATATGAAGTTTCGAACCCGAGGTACAACCGGGATCCTCCACATATTCCTCCATTCGCTCCCCTCCCTACCTGCACCCGACATCTGCCCACCCGCATCAATTTAAAATTTCTTATCCATCACAACATGGTAGGCTGATCTCACCGAGTAATTTTCGTCCTTTGAGTAGAACCAGGTCAGAGAGTCCTCGACGTGTGAATCAACTAGATGTATATTGAGGATTTGGTCCACATCACATGGGAGGAATGCCTGTCGGACAGCCTCCTCGTCCCAACTTCCCACACTCCAATCGATAAAATCAATAACCCGGGTAAACTCCCCTTGGTTAGTCGGATTAGCCACCGGTTTGTGGGAGCTAGGGCGCGGCAACCACTTATCCCCCCAAGCATATAGATTAGCTTCGTTTCCCACCGTCCAGAAAACCCCCTCCTCCAACACTGACCTTGCTTTTAACAGACTCCGCCAGACATAACTCGGTTTATTTCCCGACATGGCATCTAGGAAATTAGTATGGGGAAAGTACCTGGCCTTGAGGAGTCTAGACAGTAAAGCTTCGGGCTCCGTCAAAATCCGCCATCCCATCTTCGCAAGCATTGCCAAGTTGAATGTCTCCATGTCCCGGAATCCCAATCCCCCTCTATCCTTAGAGACACACACCTTTTCCATGACATCCAATGCAACTTCCTATTGCCCTCTCCATCCCCCCACCAGAAATTACTCATCATTTGTTCTATCTCCTGGCACATATAGCTTGACAAGAGGAAACAAGACATTGTATACATCGGAATGGCTTGCACCACTGATTTTAGCAAAACCTCTTTTCCCGCTCTCGATAAAGTTCGTGCCTTCCACCCCTTCAACTTCTTCCATATCCTATCCCGGACGCCACTATATATCACTTTTTTTGACCTTCCAATCATAGTTGGTAATCCCAAATATCTCTCATGTTTTTCTACTTCCGCCACCCCCACCTGGCTCTGAATCTCACGGATTTCCAAACTCACATTCTTACTAAACGATAGCTCCGATTTTGCAAGATTCACCTGTTGACCCGACGCTTCTCCGTACACACGGAGCATATTCACTATTTCTGAGCCCTGTTGACAGTTCGCCCTTGCAAAAAGAATACTATCATCCGCAAAAAATAAATGAGTTACCGATGGTGCAGACGGAGCGATTTTTATGCCTTGCCAGTTCCCCATCTCTTCACTTCTTCTAATAAGTCCCGAGAGAGCCTCCGCACAAAATAAGAAAAGGTAAGGGGATAGGGGGTCCCCTTGTCTAAGCCCTCTTCTTGGCATGAAAGTGTGCGTCGGAGAGCCCCCTACCAAAGTGGCGTAAGACACCGAGGTTACACATCTCATCACCAGTCTCGTCCAATCTTGATGAAAACCCATCTTCAACATACAATGCTCCAGGAAGCTCCATTCCACTCTATCGTACGCTTTTGCCATATCAAGCTTAAGCGCCATAAGACCTTTCTTCCCCGTCCTTCTATTCTTCATAAAGTGGAAAACCTCAAAAGCGGATAGAACATTGTCCGTAATGAGCCTCCCTGGCACGAACGCACTCTGGCTCGGGGAAATCACCTTGCTAAGACACATCTTAAGCCGATTTGTTAGCATCTTTGAGATGATCTTATACAACACGTTACACAAGCTAATTGGTTGAAGGTCCTTCATCCGAAACGGAGAAGGAACCTTGGGGATCAAAGCTATGAACGTGTGGTTAAGACCATCCGGGAAGGGAGCTCCCGCCAGAATATCTAATATAACTTGAGTGACCTCTGGACCTACAATATGCCAGTACCGCTGGTAGAACAGTGCTGACATACCATCAGGCCCCGGGGATTTTGTGGGGTGCATAGAGAAAAGGACAGATTTTACCTCCTCATCGGAGAACGGATGCAGCAGCTCCTGGTTGTCCTCGGCCGTAAGCATTGTCGAGATCCCTTGGGTTGCCAAATCTGGGGCTGCATTCAGGTTTGAATCAAACAATTCCTCAAAGTAGGAAACTGCCACCCTCGACATCCCCTCTCTACTTCTCCACTCCATCCCACTCTCGTCAACTAATCTGGTTAGCGCATTTCTTTTAGCCCTCCCATTCGCCTTCTGATGGAAATATTTTGTATTTCTATCTCCCCACCGAAACTCATTTACTTTTGCCCGCTGGAACCATAAAAGTTCATCCTCCTCCATAAGCTTCTCCTCCTTTTTCTCAAGCTCCCTCCGACGCTCCACCAACCTTCCCGACATACCCCCCTTATGAAGCTCTCTTAACTCCTCTCTCACCTTTTGTAGTTTTGTAAGGATGTTCCCAAAGGTGATTCTATTCCACACTTTTAGAACCCTCATGCATCTCTCTACTTTGCTCATGATTTCGCCCTTCCCCGACGAGTTGTTGGGGTTGTTCCAGCAATTTCTCACCACCTCAAAACTCCCTTCATGTTCCGCCCATAGGGCCTCAAACCTCGCCGGTCTCACACCACGTCTTTTCTCCCCCCACTCCCTCTCCACCCTCAATTTATAGGCCATCACAGGGATGTGATCCGACCCCTGTCTCTCCAAATGCACAGCACTAGTGTGAATCTGTTACTGAGTTGGGGATTTGAAAATTTTGTTAAATTAGGGTTTTGATTTTAAGGACTTTGTGTGAATCTGTTACTGAGTTGTGAAAATAAAATTTGCACTTGGTTGTTGTATCTATTTTCATTGATTTTGGGTATGGAGTTTCTGTAAACTTGCATTGGCAATTTTATTTTACAATTTTTTTATATATAAAAAATAATGAATTCTTTCATAAAATCTCTCAAACAAAATTAGTTTTTAACCCTTTCTCTTTACTTTCCTTCGAAATTAAGGAATTGATTACCTTTTCATTCCATCCTTACAACCAAACGAGCCATATATCTCTATCTTTGCATTCTTACGAAGCATAGTTTATAAACAGAATGAAATTTATAAACTTATTCTCACATTCTTGAAGATAATGGCCCATTGATTAAAAAAATTAAAAAAAAAAATATTAACCACAATAATCTAGTTTCTCCATCAATTCATTTGGCTTCTATATTAGAAATTTCTTACATTTGATTAGATCATTTTTTTAAACATTTTTTAGGTAGTTTATCCAATCAATATCAATATGTTTCTTACAATAATATATGGTTTACTACACATGTACTGACTAAAATAATTTATTGTGATGATTTGATACATATTTTTCCACAACAGTTAGTTTTTAACGAATTTATGACAAAAAGTGTTTAACTCAGTTGGCAAACCATAAATCGATATACGGTTAAGAGGAAAGTGGCGAATTAAATCAGTATAACACATGTAAACAACAATTGATTTGTAGTGATATTTGGACCGATTATTCGCAACACCACTCATACATGGGTGTTACCAGGAATGACCATGGGACGAGACGGAATTAGGGTAATCCCGCGTCCCGTCTCGCATATTTTTTACGGGACAAAATTATTTTTTTAAATCTCACCGGGTCTTATCCCTTACGGGACGGGACTTGTCCCTCGTAAAAAAATATTCCAAAATAATCCAATAAACTCCAAAAATAAATTATTACCCATACTCTTACTCTCTTACATAAATAACAAAAGTATAACATAATTCCAAATTTTCTATATAATCCTAAAGTGGGAATAAATGCTACGGAGTACTGTTTTTTTCCCTGTTTGCTTTCACTTCTTTATGACATCGTTGGATTGTTGGAGAAAGGGATGGAATGAGATGAGTTTGGTGTATCATAAAAAAAAAAAAAAGACTATGAAAAAACCAACTATTTTTTTTTCACGATTTCTATTTAGCGCAAGATAAATTTCCGTTTAGCGCATGATCAAGTGGTCGCAACGACCAAATATCAATGGGTCATTGCGACCAATTTTTTTTTACAAAATCACACATGGTCGCAACGACCAAATACAATATGGTCACAACGACCAATCGTTGTTGGACAGTAGATAGATATGGTTGCAACAACCATATTCTATTTTGGTTGCAATGACCATGTTTTTATCCCGGTTCTAAGTAGAACCGAGCTAAAAATTCCATTCCATAATTATAAAGAAAAGACACTTTTTAGTATGGTTCTCCCAGAAACCGGGCTAAAATGTAAAAAAAAATTGAAACAAGCCTCCGTCCTCATCCCCGCAACAGCGGAAGCACATGGCTCTATAATGGCAGTTCAGGCCTATTCGTCAGATAAATCACACATTCATCACACTACTTCCGAAATGTGAAAACCCTGCTAAAACTACGGACTACAAGCCTATTAGTCTATGCTCTACAATATACAAAATTATATCTAAAATCTTAACCGATCATCTTAAATTAGTTGTAGGAAAACTAATCCATCATCTTAAAGGGGCTTTTGTGTCGGACAGAGCCATCCAGGATAACTTGTTAATAGCCCATGAGATTTTCCACTCGTTTAAGACTAGGAAAGGAGTAGATGGTTGGATGACATTAAAATTGGATATGGAGAAAGCATATGAAAGGGTAAATTGGACATTTACCCGGCTTGTCCTACAAAGATTTGGATTTCATGAAAAGTTTATCAATTTAATAATGGAATGTGTAACTACGGTGTCTTTCTCGGTTTTAGTAAATAATGGCCCTACTGAAGTCTTTACATCTTCGCGGGGCTTTAGGCAGGGGGGTCCGCTATCCCCTTTTTTGTTCATTCTTGGCGCAGAAGTACTTGCTCGAAAACTGAATTTGGAAGCTTGTTCAGATGACAAACTGATTGGTTTCCATTTTGGCAAAACATGACCACGTATACCGTTTCTAGCTTTCGCCGACGACATCATCATATTTACAAAAGGAACTATGTCGGCATGCCACAAAATCAAGAATATCATTAATGACTACTGTCATAATTTGGGCCAGTTAGTTAATTATCACAAATCCGCTTTCCATATCACTAGAGGTATCCCTAGAGCCAGAATCTTGGATATTGAGGGGTGCCTAAATATCTCAAAGGAGATAAACCTCGACAAATATCTGGGGTGCCCCATAGTGGATGGAAGAGTGAATAAATCCACTTTCGAAGAAATTATTAACGAGTCTATGGATCAACTTAGTAAATGGAGGGCCAACTCACTCTCTCAATAAGGACGGGCCACCCTAATCACTTCAAACTTGGCTGCAAAACCTATGTATACTATGCAGTGCTTTATGCTCCCTGCTTTTGTACACTCTAAGATGGATCAAGTGAATAGAACTTTATTTTGGAACAAGGATCTACAACACAAGCCACTTATAAGTTATGATAAAATATGTAGAACAAAATCTCAAGGGGGTCTTGGTATTAGGAAGACAAGATTAATGAATGATAGCATGCATTTAGGTAGGCATAATAGGTTGCATTTAGCTTAGTTAAGATGCATATCATGCATGATTTAAGTAGAATTTGCATATTTGCTCTCTATGTTGGTGGAGTCGGAATCTACACGTTTTTATTGATTATTTCAGGTAAATGTGGATCCGAGAAGGAGAAATAGATTGATGATGCATTAATATGAGGAAGTCTAGTTGATCGAAGAAGGTTAAATGAAGATCTAAAGAGGTCCTGAGAAGAAGAAGCGAGCTTAAACGAAGAACAAGTCTGTAGACGTTGTCGTCAGACATGCTGAACTTGTTTTGCGCTTTCTGGAGACCTCGGTTGTCCGATTGACTATTATGACCATGCGTTGGAAAGCAAATTCGAGACTGATTTTCCGTGAAAGACCAATGCAGCGGCCACAGCATATGTCGCGGCCGCAGCACGGGTTGCCAGCGCGACGTTGTTTCGTCTAAAAAACCTAGTTTTTATGTTGTGTGTTTTGTGGCCGACTTGGATCTTTTATAAGGCCGAAATTATGTTATTTTAAGATTACTTCTATTCTATTCCACGTTCTATCAGACAATGAGAGAGAGAGAGCGATGTTCGCCATGGGCGACTAAACTCTCTTCGTTCTACTTGCAATTTGAAGCTTTATTTAGATTGATTGTGAGTTTATGAATCTTGTTTCTTATTTCCTATATTGAATGTTTCAACTTCTTTGTGCTTGCATGTTTGATTGTTTTATTCTATCTAGCCCGCGCAACTAGTTAGAATCAATTCAATTGCTAAGGTTTTGTAGATTCCTGGTTGTGAACCTTAACCTAAGTAGCAAACTTGTTCCTTTAGGGCTGGTTGAACTAATTGAATGAGTAGGAAGTTGGATGTGTTGTTAAATCCCTCTTTAGGGACTGCAAATACCTTGGTTAATCTCTGAACTTAAAGCTATCAATTGGGTTAAATCCTTTTTTAGGGACTGTTTGATTGATAAGGGTTTCTAGGACTGGTTGGACTAGTAACTATATTAGGTTGGGACAAGGGCATTAATAGGAAACCTAAAAGAACAAGAGGAAGTTACAATATCAATTCAACCAAATAAAGTGGATAATTGTAGGTAGAGCGATCTTCTCTAAATTGTTTTGCATTATTTGTTTTTATTTTATTTTGTTTTCTTTTCAATCTCAATCAACCAAAACCCCCCTTTCTACTAATTGGTAAATACACATTGCTGAGAAATACTTGATTCTCTATGGGATCGACCTCTTACTTACTTGCTATACTAGTTCTAGTTTGTAGGTTTGAGTTTTATTTTGATACGGTTTACACGACTAAAAACCGTCCATCAAATTGGCGTCATTGCCGGGGAATCAAGTTTATTTATTTGTTTTGTGTATTTATTAATTTTTGTTTATATATCTAACTTTGTTGTGAACCTTTCTTACGGTTCACAACACCCTTGCTACTAACCTTTCAAGATGTTGAGATTAGCGCAGTTTGAAGGTGAGAACTTTCACCAATACTTCAGTAGATTGCATGAGTATGTTGATGATCTTGGTTCATGGAGTTATCAATTCAGCATCCGAGATATGATTTTGTGCATAATTGATGGGATGACTATTGAAACACGAGCGCTTGTTGAGCACCTGAAGCGGTTAGGAGGATTGTCGGGATTGTGGGATTTTTTCTGTTATATGGATTACCATGTTGCACAAGAAGAATTGCTCACCACGTCTCCTCCGCCAATGGAGAACTCTGTCACATACCTGGAGGATCCATTCTATAGCCTTACACAAGTGTTGCAAGAGAAAGCTGAGAGCAGTAAGAACTTGAAGAATCAGATGAACAAACTCATTCAAATTTTAAGTGTAAAAGGTGAGAATGAAAGGGGCTTAGAAGAAGGAGTTGAAGTCGTAACGGAGGGTGAAAATTCTGAGGAGCGGCAACCGCCGCAGGAGGGCGGCGAGATCGCCGCACTGCTACTAATGAGCCCCCATCGACGTCTTCTTCCCTTGATTTTGAGAAACCCACCCCACCACCCCTTGAGTCTTTAAAGGATGCAAGAATGGAAGATCCTATCGAAGTCATTACACTTAGTTCATTCCCTCCTATGTGGTTTCAACATGACAATGACATGCCGAATGAGGAGGAATTGGTTGCAAACAACGACAGTTTCTTATATGATGGAGGAGATGGTCTAGTGCTTCCTGACTTGGAATCTCATGAGTCGACGCATGAGGTTACATGTAATGTGTCTTTTACTCCATTTGCAACATCCATTCTGAGCTTGTCCATTGATGAACCAAGTCTAGAGCCATCAGCTGAGGTGCAAGAGGTAATAAAGGTAAACTTTTGCAATTTTGAAGTTAATGATGTATATGTTGATCCTTTTGATTGCTATTTTGAAAAGTCACAAGAGGAACTGTGTTGGTGGTATCATATTCCTTCTGCAGAGAGTCATGCTAGACTCTTTGATAGATTGAAAGGGTTCTTGAGTTCCACATTTTATGCTTTCAATTTATTGTGCTATGATGTGCCTTGTAAGATGTGTGCACAGAAATATGATAGGCTACAGAGGGCCTTGACGATATCAGAGAGATAAGGTCTTGAGATTGAGAATAAGTCAAGCCAATGACATTAAAGAAAGGCGCTTCTCGGGAGGCAACCCGAGGTAAGTTTTAGTTATTTCAATTCCTAGTTATCTAGTTTTCTTTTCAATAAATTAGGTTTTCCATTAAGCATTAGATAGTTGTTTTTAGTTTTTGGATAGACTAACCTTTCAGGAAAGGTCGCCGCCTTTAACCTGCCACAATGCTCAGATCCGACCTATAGAGACCCATCCACCACATTGTGCGTATTTCATTCATCTCTTCCTCTATGTTTTTATTTTTTGTTGTCTTTTATGTTTCATTGAGGACAATGAAAGGTTTAAGTGTGGGGGAGGGATTGCATTGCATATAGATAGAATTTGCATATGATGTTTACTTATGTTATCATGTTTATTTATGTTTTCATATTTATTTTTACTCATATATCACATTAAAAAAAATCACAAAAATATCATGCATTGCATTTAGGTGTTATTAAAGATACCCATCTTGGTTTATTTTGTCTTCTAATTTATTTTTATGATCTTATTGCATAAATCCCATGATTTGATTGAATTGCTTAAAAATGATTTTTGGAGCATGATTTGAGAATATAATTGAGCAAGTATGGTTAATAGTTGAAGTTTGATTGAAATCTAAAAAAATATAACCTTTGTGGGTTTGTTTTGGCCTTATAGGGACTTTATTTATTATTGCCTTTTGCTTTTATTGTGTGATTATATCTTCATATGCTTGTTTTTCATGACCGTATTGCACATGTTTGTTGCTTGTGAATTTCAAATGATTGAGGCATGTTTTCTTTAGCCGTATTATACCTTATCTACCATTTGCATTATCCTTTGCTTGAAGTCCATCTAAGCCTTAAAGCCTATTTTTTTTATAGCTCCACAAAAATATATCAGAGCCAATGATTAGCCTGACCCCATCCGGGAATTAGGAGAAGAATTGGTGAAAAATTCATATGTTGGAGTTGCTTTGAGTGGAGATGATGTATGTATGGTTGTTCATTGTGAGAGGCATAGCCGAAATAAGGTAACCCTTCTTGCATAATAGAGATGACTTATTACTAGGGGTCTAAGGAGGATAAAATTCACTTAGGAGTAAAAGTCCAGTAAGCTTGGACCTAGGGAGGATAATATTCACCTAGGGGCAAAAGTAAGCATAAAAGAAAAGAAAAGAAGTCATCATAATGAAAAAAATGCATGAGTTGTATGGCTATTGAAATCGAAGAGTGCTTATTGATGTGTATTGGAGTTTATGTTATTGGAATAGTTTGTGAAGTATGGAAGTTTTGGTGTTGTTCTGGTTGGTTGTTGTTCCTTTTTCCCGGATTTTTAGCACCACAAGCCTAAATATTTCCCATGCCTTATGTTCCTACCAAAGCCCCATTACAACCCTATAAAAGACCTCATGATGTTGTTTGCAAGTGATGACTTTCACGGTGTATAGAGCATTTTGGATTGAGTTGAGAGTTGGACTTTAAAGACTAAACACATGAGAGCTTGAGTGAAACACATTATCCCGATGAGCTTGGATTAAATTTGCTTTTACTATTGGATCACTCATATATTTGCTAGGATATTTGTTCTCTTATTCATGGCTCATATTGCTTGATGTTGCTTTTTTAAAACTATAGCATGAAGATCTTATTTGTGGGATGATTAATTCTATATTTGTTTTTCATTGCTTGAGGACAAGCAAAAGCTTAAGTGTGGGGGAGTTTGATAGCATGCATTTAGGTAGGCATAATAGGTTGCATTTAGCTTAGTTAAGATGCATATCATGCATGATTTAAGTAGAATTTGCATATTTACTCTCTATGTTGGCGGAGTCGGAATCTACACGTTTTTATTGATTATTTCAGGTAACTGTGGATCCGAGAAGGAGAAATGGATTGATGATGCATTAAGATGAGGAAGTCTAGTTGATCGAAGAAGGTTAAATGAAGATCTAAAGAGGTCCTGAGAAGAAGAAGCGAGCCTAAATGAAGAACAAGTCTGAAATGAACGAAGCCCTTCAGATGAAATTATTGTGGAAAGTACTGGCCGAACTTGACAATACTTGGGTTTAAATTATTCAGCATAAATATCTAAAAACAAACAATATACTAAAATACAACGACAAGATAAAAAGCAAAACGCATCGACTTGACTTAGACTATTAGAACTCGAAATCGACAAAGGAAAGAGCAACAAAGACACGAATTCAAGAAATAGAAAGACTCGACAAAATCAAGAACAAGACCGATAGATTGGGTGATTCGAACTAAAATAGAACGAGATAAAGACTCCATGCCTCCTAAGAGGGTAGGAACCAAGTATTAACGACTACAAAGTCCGCCTCTACAACCTTACACAACCAAGCGGACAACTTGGAGGCACAAGGAGTGGACTTGTGATTACCAGGATCACCAAGCTCTCGCGAGGTTAATGAACTCAAAGCAAACCAAGCAAGATCTATGACCAATTTGCAATCGATGAGCAACGCTTTGAATCGATTGACTTACGCTCTATGTGTTTCACACAAAAAGAGAACTTTCATAAAATTTCAACGTGAGTTCTACAATGGAAGAGACGGCCTTCTTATAACCCTAAAAGGCTGATTTCTAATAAAAATAATAAATAAAAGGAATTAATTAAAATACCCTTAAATTACCTAAAATAACTTAAATAAAGAAGGTATCTAAAAATAGTAACAAAGAAAGTGTTCCAACACTTATTAAAATCCCGTCTAAACAGTAACAACTTGTAAAGATGGTGATTTTCGGCCAATCTCTAGGTTGAATCTGAAAAAACCATCAACAGCAAAGTTGTAGATATCTTCGTCCTCGTTTCGACAAGATACGGCACGATCAAATCCGATTAATATTGACTCCGTACGACTCATTTTACTGAGACGTCGAAAAGTTGTCAAATGCTGAGCGAATCTAAAAAAACGTCAAGTTTTCACCTTTGCACCTTCTCCCATGGTGGAGTCTTCTTCTTCCTCTTGAGGATGACATCATTCTCGTGAGCTCGAATCATAGGTCCATCCTCAAGTATAGGTGAGTCCGAAGGTGTATAGGATGGTCCCGCATCAGAATGTAGACGCATTAAGGACAGTGGCAGAAGCTTTCATAGGCGAGTGGGGGCCATGGCCACCCCGGCAGAAATTTAATTTTAATAATATGTGTATATATCTGTTACAGAGTATGGATTCACTCCTTTCAATTTTCAATTCGGTGCAAGCAACCGCATCAACATATTGCTCTTTTACCTTTTTATTTTGAAAAAAAATTATTAGATTGTTCAATAGCCCACGTTGGCTAGTTTAAAAAAAACAAACGTTAGATTTCATTTTTTTTTAAAATTTTTTTTAGAACATTTAGATTTCCTCACCTTAAGATTTTATTTAGTTGACAAAAAAAAAAGATTTTTATTTTTAACTTACATATTTTTAATATCTCAACCACTTAATATCATACCTCTTAATTGAATTGAAAAGAATAAATATCTCCTAAATCCTAATTCAAACCCTAATTCATACGGTGGAACACTAGAATATCTCAAAAATTCTAATTCAAAATGAAGAGGATGAAAATCATTGATTCATTCTTCAAAAGAAAACAAGAAGAAACATCTACAAATCCTCCAATAGAAGTCAACGCTACTGCTGCTCCATTAAGCTTTCCTGTCGACGCTACCGTTTTCGAACCTCCTGCTAAATCCTCCAATATAATTTAGTTTTTATATGGAGTTTTGGCATCAAATCCCCTCCTATATATATGTACTTTTTTTTAGTATAAATGAAAAAGGCGTAGGGATAAGCCTCCTAACTTGACTAGGTTCCAAATCCTAAAAAAACGTTTGGCCCTTGCAAAACTTTTGTCCAGTTTCCGCCACTGATTAAGGAGTCAGCCAACAAACACACCCCAACAAACCCATGGACGGGCCCCACCACTCACAATAGCCTCACTTGCCTCTAAAATGTGAATTTCCACCTAATAAACTACTCCCAAGGTCTTCATGTTACATGTCTCTCACCTCACAAGTCAACAAAATATTCAAACCAAAAGTAAAAGCAAAAGCGCAACAGCTTTTACAAACCCACCACAAAAACCAAATCACACCTCCTACGTGGAATACCACTACCTCCCTATTCTCCATTACACACGACAAAAGTATACCCAAGTTAACAAGTAAATCCAAATCTAAATAAAAAAAGCAAGGATCACCAACTTTTAAAAAGTTAAGGAGTCACGTGACTAAGGAGTCAAACCCTAACCCAAACAAATTTAAAAAAACAACAACGTCTGCAACCTTTTTTAAAAAGCAAGGGAGGGACAACACCACTCTCACACGCAACTTTCTGTTGTACAGGAGCACACTGCTCATGACTAGCCACATGCACCATCTTCAACGTCCAGAACCCGCACGCGCCACAAATCGGACAAGCCGCAAGACCCAACAATCAGCTCATCTCCAAAACAAGGGCCGATCAAACAACAAGGACGAAGAGTAACACCCAAGCGTCGGACGAACCACCTATCCAAACTTCGAGCCCGATGAACCACCACATAGCCCCAATGCACAACCACCCTGGAGAAACCATGTAGAGATCACAACACTAACCCCACCACTCAGGGCCACCAATCGTTCGGCTCACTTCTAAAGAATCAGGCGCTAAGAGCAAGGAATCGACGGGAGGACCAATGATAGAGATTTTTTTCGTAGTCGTTAAACCTTATCAAATAGTTCTGAACTAACCTTACTAGTATAGCTCGGTAAGTACAAGTTGAACCCAAAGAGACTTGTGTAATTCGTATGCTTAATTTGTATGCTAAGATGAGAATGATATGAAAAGGGGTTTTTAGAAGTATGCAAAGTAACACAAAAATAAGCAAATGATGCAATGATGGTGATTGATAACAATATGTGAGAAACACGCTTGATTAATTAGTATCCACTCTCAATTTGGATTCCGATCCTTGAAATTCCCTAAACCTATTACTCTTGAGAAACCTATTGTGAAAATCAATTGTCATTGACAATAACCTTCAATTCCTTTCCTGCAATTAGTGAATATGTCAACTAGACTCTAAACACCCTTATTGATGAATAACCTAGAAACTATCCAAATTCAATTCAATAACAGCAATGCACACCAAGGAAATTCCATAGGAACAATTGAAATAAAGCAACTAGCAATAAACCAATTGTATCTTTATCTTCATGCAATCAACCAAGTCAACTAGCCCTAGATGATCACAAGTTGCTACTACGATCTAAGATCTTCAACTAGCGTCCCTATAGATCTAGCGATAGATTGAATTCAAGTAATATTTGGTGGCCATTCCAATAGAACACAAACTCAATCATAAGCAATGACAATGGAAGATAAAGATTACTCAAAAGTAAATATAGTAGAGAATATCTCACGGAATATCAAATCGAAAGCTTCAAACTAATCAATCAAATGAAGGAGGAGTTTAGTTTGCCATAGCACAAAAGCTCTCCTCTAGGGTTTCTTCAATTGTTAAACGGTTCTAAAACTTCTCCTAAAAACCCCTTAAATAGGCGTCCAAAACTTGATTACGAAATAACCTAATTGAAAATAAGGAATTCGGCAAAGTAGGGTTTCAACACTAGTAGAGTCCGCAGGCGCGACTTTTTGGCCGCGGCTCAGGACATAAATCAACATTCTCCTCTCAGTGTTGACCGCGGGCGCGGCCCAGTGTTCACAACATTCTTCCAATCTTCTCCTTGTTCGAATCTTGTAATCCCATCTTCACTTCATGCATCTCTCATCCCAATTTCTCATACCTAAAACTAATAACAAATATGTGTAGATTCTGCCTCCATAATCATAACAATCTAAATGAATACGAATGAGGACATTATTTACAACTAAACTATGCTAAATAAGTCCTATAACACCTATATGAATGCATGCTATCAACCAACCACAAGAACCCACCAATGAGCCCACTAGAGCCACAAACGGTCCATATCAGGACCCCAAAACCGTAAATCCAGGGGCCAAACCACCATAGTGCAACCCCAAGGAGATGAAGCAAAGAGAGACTAGAGAAGCAGACTCACCATGAAAGCTAAAACCCGGCTTCCCAGGACTCCGGGGGCGCCACTGCTTCCGCACCCAACTCACTGGAATCACTTCCCAGCCCCATGTGCGATAGAACCACCTAACCAGCCTCCTCGCGCCACCAACCCCGGGCCACAACACCACAGAGGAAGGACCCACACCGTACATGAAAAGGGGCCGAATCCAAGCCACCACGCCCAACCCACACGAGCACCAGATCCACGTTTGCAACACCCACCAGCCCGCAACCATTTGGTTAGCGCCAGACCACAGCATCGAGCCCACAAGGAACATCAACCCATCCCAGATGAAGATACAAACCGAACCAAGAAGAGACGAAACCTTCAAACCCCTCCCATGCACAACCAAATGAATTTAATCCCAAACCCCCAAGAGATTAAAACCAAAACCCATAAGATTCGTAGAACAAATTTACATTATACCCGAACAAATCCAAATGGGGAGGAATGGGTGGTGCAGAAAGAGAGAAATCCAAGAGGAAGGGCAGAGAATCCTTGAGAGTTTCTCTCTCTAAATTTCTCTCTCCATCCAAACCTAGAACTCTCCATCCCTTGAATTGATTAATAGAGAGCGGCCATTTCGGGGACCTATGGGTACTACCCACAGGTCCTTTCCGGTGAGCCATTCGGGAATGGTTGAGAACTCTCCATCCCGCGTATATTTTGTGGGATGTGATCGGGACAGGATTGAATTTTTTTTTAACAAATCCCGTTGGGATCTGAACGGGGCGGGATTTGTGTGATTTGTGCTCACCCCTAGGTGTTACATATCATTAGGTCGAAGAAAATTTTATTTTACACAAATGAGTATTGACATTTCAGGTTTTTTATGAAGCCTAAATGACTCGCAATATAGCTCGTTAGGGGTGGACATTCAATTGATTGAATTAATTAAAACTTAATTCCAATGTGGGAGAAGACATTTTAATTTAGGAGGTTGATAGTTATGGTATTTTTGGTAAATTAGTAACGAATATAAGAGTATTCGCACTTGTGGGTTAACCTATCCCCCCCCCCCCTTTTTTTAATCTCTCTCTTCATAAAATTCTAACACATAATCTTTTTTTTCTTCCACATCATTTTCCACTAACTCTACCCATTCCTTTAAGAATTTCTGATTTTTTTCCCACACCCATGAGGTTACCTCATCACCCATATCTATATCTCATTAATATAATTAATATTAATACTCCTAATACTTAACAAAAAAATTAATATTAATATGCTTATTAAATATTTCATTGAATTAAATTAAAATCGGCAAAGCCACATTTTAATACATATAAGTAAATGACATTAAATATAAATGAAAAACGTACATTCAAATACATGGAATATTAAATGACATATCAATTTAATTAAGCTGCTTAAATAGAATGGAGCAATAAAAAATGGAGAAATGATGAAAATGGAGCAATGTGAAAATTGAGAAATGAAGCTGCTTAAATAGAATGGAGATTAAATTTAATTAAAAAACTCATCAAATATGTGAAGAGATTTGAATGAGGCTCCCTCTTTCTGCTGGGCTTTACCCATCCCTTTCACTTTCATCAGGTTTATGCCACATCCATAGGGAAACCTTATAGGAAGGGAAAGGGGGCTATAGGGTAGGTGAAACCCACCACTACCGATGCTCTAAAGAAAATGAAGAGAAAATGTGGAAAAATGATGGAAAGGAATAAAATGGAGAAGAGAATATGAAAAACCTAAATTTTTCTTATGTTTTGTGTTTATTAAAGAAAAGGAAGGAAACTCATTTTATTTCACAAGACATGAAAGTTGTCGATTCACTGTTAGAAGCTTAACTTTAACTTTTCCATCAATCTGTTGAGATTTAGTCTATATAATACTTTAAATCAGAAGACGTTGATGACGTGTCATCTTTTCCTTGATTTTAGGTAATTTAACCAATCCCCTATTTTCTACGTTTTTTTCCTCTCTCCTATATTTAATTATTATTTCCTTTAATTATTATTTTTATACTTCCCTTATCTTTTTAAATCAATCATATTCTTTCTTTTATTTCCAACATATTTTTTAACAATTAGGCTTAATTCAAAACATCTATATCTATATATATAATACTTTAAATCAAAAGACTTTGATGACGTGTCATCTTCTCCTTGATTTTAGGTAATTTAACCAATCCCCTATTTTCTACTTTTTTTATTTTTTCCTCTCTCCTATATTTAATTATTATTTTCTTTAATTATTATTTTTATTCTTCCCTTTATCTTTTTAAATCAATCCTATTATTTCTTTTATTTCCAATATATTTTTTTTAACAATTGGGCTTAATTCAAAACATTGAATTCAATTTAATATAGCTACTGGGGTTATCTCAAATTTATTTCCTTTAATTATTTTTTTCTCTTTCCTTTTATCTTTTCAAACAAATAACATTTTTTTTTTTATCACATTTATTATATATATTCTTAAAACAAAAGAGTTTTAGCCTATATGATATCCCTACTTTTTTTTTATTTCTTTAAATCAATCTATTTTTTCCTTTAATTTTTATTCTTCTTCCCTTTAAACCTATCACATTTCTTTTTTTTTTTAACTTTTTTTTAATATATTTACTAACTATCTATATCTATCTATATATCTATATCTATATCTATATAATACTTTAAATCAGAAGACTTTGATGACGTGTCATCTTCTTCTTGATTTTAGGTAATATTATTATTTTTACTAAGTGATTTAAATATCCATATTTATATATTATACTTTTACATGATATTTTTAAAAAAAATATTTTTTAAAGATATTTATAAGATACATTTATGGTAAATATTTAAATGAATTTTATATTAACTTTTATTAATATTTTATAATATTATTTTTTATATTATCAAGATTTTAGTTTAAAAAATCCCGCCATGGCGCGGGAATTGTACTAGTTTCCTTTTATTTTCCACCAATTACTGCTTATTTTACTACAATTTTTAATCAAATCTTTTAAATTAATTTTTCCAAACAAGGAAAATCATCTCTTTCTATTTTCCCTCTTATTAACCAAAAATGTTGTTAGGGAAAGGAGTAGTAATAATACAACGATGAGGAGTGAGATTTTCAATTATGTTTACACTCATTTAATCAATCAAATACCCACCCTATAGCTCATGTGATTTTAACCGCTTTATAAGAGTATAGATTTATACAATGAGTTCTTTCAATCAGTTTTGACAATGTGTCTGCAAACACCGCCTCTATTCAAGAATCAATCCAATATTATCGACCTCAAATTGAAGGAAAATTTTTTCACATCCGTTGCGCCTTCATATTTTAAACTTATGTATTCAAATGGTTAACCATATTTACGACAATTGGTTGAACCAATTCGGTATGTTTTGTGGGTGATGAGAGAAAATTTATTGTTATTGATATCAAAAGTAAAACCCAAATCTACAAACTACCATAGTGAGTAAGTAAAAAGTCGATCTCAATATCTCAAAGAGAATCAAGTATTCAGACCATCTGCATTGCAAGTTTCTTAGGAGTTTTTTTAGTAGTAAAAACTAATATAAAATATGGGAGAGAAATTGAAACCTAAGAAACCCATGACATAGTTGCCTCCCACCAAACTCCCCTAAAAGAAAGAAAACTCTCCTTCCTCCCTTGTCCGTGGTCCGGTACGCCCCGATCACCCGAAGAGAGATTTAGGCTCTCCGAGGAGAGATTTGAGTTCTCCGAAGAGAGAGGGGGCGGCCCTGACTCCTCCTTCCTGGCTTTCGACAAGCTGCGGAATACTAGGAGGAGAGTCAGGATGCCAGGTACAACACCAACCACCGACTCCATTTTAGGCTCTTTTTTTTTGTAGAAACTCCTTTTTAGGCTCTTGAGTGTACAAGGCTTCTTTCAAGCAGGCTTGTTATTTATAGCGGGTAAGGGTAAGGGGGTCTGATACTCTGATCGAATTCTTTACGTATTGTGTGTGCTTGGAAATTTCAGGATCATAATTTTATTAATTATAAATGATGATATTTGGGGAAATGTCCACTTTGGTGTATTAGTTTTGTTAATTGTCCACTAAATCTACCATTTTGTTAAATGTCCACAAATTTTATGAAACCCCTCTTTTACCCCTATTCTATGTTTTTCAATTTATTTTCTCGATCTGCTCTGTATAGTCCTGTTATCTTCTCTCTCTAGTTATCTTCGCTTCGATCCCTGGTTATCATCCTCTCCGAGATCTCCGCTACTACAAAAAATAAAGAAATTTGCTACGCTACCTAGCTTCGGCAGGGGCTTGTCGTGACAATTGGTACCTTTTGCCACCAATAGTAGCTTCGGCAAGGGCTTGTCATGGCAATTGGTACTCTTTTGCCACCGATGGTAGCTTCGGCAAGAGTTGCCGTAGCTACACAACAAAAAAAATTTCAATTTGCCACGATATTTTGCAACGGTATAGACTTGTCGTCGCTATTGATCTGTTTTTTTTTAAATAAGCACATGAATTAAACCCTAATTCACGAGCCTTTGCTTTCACTTCTTTGGTTCTTCCAAGTCCTCTATTCTATACGCCGCACCTCTCTCTCAGTTCAACTCGTTCTTTCTAATTCTTCCGATCTTCACAAATCTCCATCTCTAACACCTCAATCTCTAGTTCTTCGCTTTGCCCTGCCTCTCTACTATAGCTCTCTTAAATGTCGACCCTATCTCTCTCATATCTAACACCTAACCTTCAAAAAGCCCTAAATATGGTGTAACGACCCGAGATTATGATTCCCGGGTTACGTTTCGAGGGATGAAACCCCTCGTTAGGATCTTGCTCCCCGAGTACAGGTTGAAAGTTTGAAATTCTATCCTAACATTTTGAAGTGGGATTTCATACCCAAAATTCGAAGGGATCGTTGGAATCCCCTGTACCTGTCGTAGGTCTAAACGTGGAAAACCAATTGTCACACAATTAATCCGAAGTAAAGCATAATACAAGGGGGTGCCACGGTAGAGCCGGGTCAAAATATGATCAACCATTCAAATTCGAGCCGTAATTAAATTGGTGAAGTCGGAATCTCCACTCTCTCTTTCCGCCATGTTAGACCCAGCGGTCATGGACTCAAATCAGCATCAATAGTAGTAAGCATAACGGATACCTAAAAAAAATTGATATGGGGCGGGATCAGATCGATGCCCACTTTAGCTCTGCATCCCGACCCTAAGCACACATATACGCTATACCTAATAAAGATGCTTCTAGATGCATGGCGGAATATTAACACACTAACATGCTCCTAAGATCCAGTGCATAATAATAATAAGGCCTTAGCACAGAATACCAAGTGGTATATCCCTCTCCTACATCCACCCCCTTCCGATAGGGCGGAGACTGGCCAGCTCGTGAATGCATTCCATTATCATCGGGTGGCACGCATGCCCAACCCGTATCCACAATAAAGCCCGCAGGTATCTCATAATATAAGGAAGTTCATGACTCGATTGACTCAGGACGGGACCCGATGAGACTAGGTCGTCCTATAACCCTAGCAATGACTCTAGTTACTTCACAGATAACGGCCGTTCTGTTTACATACACATAAAGAAATAGAATGCTCAACGATCGATGCAACCTAGCATGGTACTACATGGCATGCTGATCATGAATGCAAGCACCTAGTATATCATGCACCTAAAGCAGGGAATAGCTCTATTCAATCTGAGTAAGCTCCGAAGAGACTTACCTGGAAGTGCAGAACAGCAAAAGGCAACAACTAGGTATACAGAAAGCCAACATGTCACAGATGATCACCTAACACATATATAAGTAATATAAATAAGTCTACTTCTAATGTTTCTTAAAGCATATAATATCACACACAAGTCATAAATTTTATTCATCAAGTTAGGCAAGGTAAGCCATTTCCCAAGATTTTCCAAAACTCTTTTAAGACCTCAAGTAGATTAAATCACTAACTCAAAACGCTTTCTCAAATCATCCAAAAAAATCCATTTACATCCATTATTCTTTAAATCAACTTATTTTATTATTATATCAAAACAAATCCAATAAGTCTTAGGGTGTTTCCAAATTTCCTCTCTTTATTTTATAAAACCAAGTTCTCATTTCTTCATCTAACTCCAACCTTTAAAACCTTTTTCTGAATTCTTTTTCAAATCCAATAATATATTTTTATTTCCCAACAATATAAAGGTCATAATATATATCCTTAAATACCCTTAATAATCATTTTATAAAAAAAAACGCCCCATAATATTTAACCCCAAAATCGGATCCTTTTAATAAGTTACAAAACCAAATCCCTTTATTACCAGAACATAAAACAGGCCCAAAACCCTTTTAACAGACCCGGCCCAATCTGACACTAGCCCAACTCTCCTCATTTCACTCAAATTCTGAATCCGAAATTTAGAATAGAAGTAGGTCCTCTTGTGATGATGTGGACGCGGGCCCCATTCGAATAGCCTTCTTCTTCCTCTGTTGAAAGAACACCGCCGGCGGTTGCTCGAAACCGGAAACCCCGCCCTCCTGCTCTCGATTCTCGCTCTCGCACACACGCCCTTTGGCTTCCTCGACTCCTGCCTCACCCGCCCTCGCTCGCTCCTCTCTATCCTAGTCCCGCTCACTCTGCTCGCACCCACAACTCGCCAGAAACTCGAGCTCGCCGGAAACTTCTCGCTCTCACCCACAACCCCTCTCGTTCTTCACTAACCACTACGGATATGCAAGGAATCGAAAAAGACACACGAGAAAGAAGAAGAGAGGGTCGAAGCTCACCAAGGGGCGTTGACTCGCCGGAACACCTCGTCGGGGCGCGATTGAGCTCGCCGGAGGCTCAGGGGCGCTCGGAGGTGCTGGGTTGCGGCTTCGGTTCGGCTTCACTCGGAACAGAGACACGGCGCTCGAGGGCGTTCGGAACGGGGGCCGCTGGGCTCGAAATGGGGAAACAGAGGAGGGGTTGTCCGGCGGTGGAGCGTCGCAGGCGGCCTTCTGGGCTGTTTCTGAGCTTCTTGGGTGGCCGGCGTCAAGGTTCAGCAGATGGTGGCTCGGAAAAAGAAAGAAACGAGGGAAGTTGCAGTGGTCCGGTGATGGTCGTGCTCGGGGAAGGTCGGGAGGCGCTCGGATTCTTCTTCAGAAATGGAGGAGGTGAGGCTTGGCGTGGGGGCGGACAGGGAGTGCAGAAGGTCTCCCTTTCTTGTTGTTTCTCTTCTCCAGATCTGAAGAAACGGAGAGATGGAAGAGTAGTGTTTAGGGCCGTATGAAACAGAGAGTAGAGAGGGTGAAATTGGGGATGTGTGGGTTTAATTTGCAATAAAAGAATAGAAAGCTTTGGAGGCCTGTGCTACTGCTGAAATGAAAGTCATAAGGGGATGAGAGGGCTGCAGATTGGCTTGGCATTTCTTGACTGCTTGCCTAAGATGGGGGAACATTGGGATGGAGGGAGGAGGATAGTAGGTGGATTGCTTAACCAAAATTGGGGCAGGATTAGCTGTAGAGGGAGGGAGTGGTTACTGCTACTATCCGGTCAAGAGGAGAGGAAGAGGGGCTTTAGCTGATCAACATAGGAGGAAAAAGACAAAGGTATGATGTGGTCTCAAGAACCCAAATTCAAAAAATACCCGTCAAAATAAACTCTGAAACCTGCTCTCTCGGCTCATCCCGACTCGATCAAAATAAAGTTTCAATAAATAGGATATCGATATCCGGAATTAATTTTGAATCCCGAGGCGGAAAGACAGAATCGTTTGTCGAAAGATCGAATCATTATATTTAGGATGAGTTTTTCTTGAAAAATCCAAATTAATCCGTTTTAAATTCATTTTTTTTTTCTTCCAAAAGTTATGATTCAAAAATCCGGGCCTTTACATATGGGAGCAGGAACAACACGAAGAATAGATCTAGCGCTTAGATATTTGGATTTTAGGATTAGGGCAGCTTGTAGATCTAGGGTTTCGCTGCGATTTTCGGGGTCTTGCTGCGATTTTTCTGGAGCAAGAACAACAAGAAGAATATGGGAGCAACTCCCATGGACACATCCACCAAATCTAGAGTTGTTAAGCCCGATTTACCTGAAGGTATTAGTCACGACCATTGTCTCACTTTTCCAATCTCAATTCATAGATTTTTTATGTACGATTTTGTTTTTCTATTTAATATTTACATTTTTTTATTGTTGATTTTGAGTAGTCATGTGTACATCGGAGATTGGTGTTTCAACTGTTGCTTCTAGTTCAGTACATAGGGTAGTCTATCAAATTCCAAGCCTCTAATGAAATTCCATAAATTTGGCTGCTTTTTTCACAGTAAACACGGTTTGGCTTTGCAAAATCTGAGATTCTTGGGAACTATGTAATGATTACTGTTTTTATTGTATGTAATTGGATTTTATGTTCCGCGAGTGGGAGGTTAGAAAAAGATCCACATTTCTATGTTTTAAAATTGTATCAACTATGGTTTTTGGTGGACGATGTTCAGTGCTTTAGCGATTAGCAGTATATAACTCTATAGTGTTCTTCTGTTTGTTTATGAATTACACTGCAATTTTTTTTTATGTCTCATTCATTTGTAGCAGTTTTTCTTCATTACCTGGACTGGGATTTTGGGTTTCTCAACACAGGAATTAAGCAAGGAATAGAGTTAAGCCTTTGAATTAGAATTTGCATTTGGCTTGAGTGAATTTCATCAGTTTTGGTCCTTTTGGAAATCTTTACTACATTTGGAGCCTTTTATCTTTAAAAGTGATATGATATCAAGTGGTGTAGGGGACTGCTAATCACTAAATCTGCTTGTTGAAGTGTTTTGGTTAGAGTGGGGGAGTTCATGGTGGGCATTATTATGCTTACACAAGGCCAGCGCTTTCTGAACAATGTTATGTTTGTAGTTTTTATCTCGAACAGTTACTATGAAATAGTTTTGGGATTTCCTTGTATTTTTACCCTGTTAACCTGCATAGGTGAAGTTCAGTAGTAGATCACATGCATTAGTATTTCTTTGTAGATGCATTCATGATCACATTTTGTTTAATAATAATAAACCAAACCAAGGGTTGTCGTGGCTACACCTGAAGAAAAAAAGGGAAACAACAAAGTGCAGGGCTCTAATATGTAGAATAATTCATATTAGTTACACCTAAAGTTAAAGGGGCATGTGAACTGCTAGATATTAGCAATGGAATTTCCAAAAGAGGCTTTAGTCATTAAAAAGATTTCCATAAAAGAGGCTAATATTCTTTTATAGGGGAAAAATCCGTGTAAGCAATTATACATGTCAATACTTTATTTATCTTGGTTACGCTGAACTTTTACCTCAATTTGCACATAGTGAGATTTTTAGACCGTCTATCTTGAAAATCATACCAATGAAAATAATCACCAACTTAGAGAAACTACTTTGTTATATTTCATGATTGTCAAGAGTCACATTTCAAATTCTTCATTGGAAATCCATGAATTCATATTATTTTCCTTTTCTATTTCGTTTTCAGTTGGTCCCAGTTGTTACCGAGCTTATAATAGCCGAACTGATGTACCTGCAATATGTGGATGGCAAGGATCCGATGTATCTATATTCTATACATAAACTCTTAAGGGAACAACACGAGATCGATGACGGTGAATTAGTGAGTCTCTAATTGTTTTTTATACCTCGATCATCTCTTTCTTGTTATTCAACCATTGATACACCCACGTATGGCAGCAATTTCTATTTCTTTCTTTTCTTTGAATTGTACTTTTTTATTGTACTTTTTTATTTCAATTATTGAAGGTGGAATATTGACTAGTGAGACACTGGGACAATTATGTTGTATTGATTTCTAAGTGAGATTCTTAATTAGATTTTTGTCCAATTGCTTCATGAGTCAACTATGATTTTGAATGCAAATATATGCATATATTCGAATTTATGGTGTTGATAATATACTGATACTTTTTTCAACGGTGTCTAAATGACATGAAAGATCTACTCGTACAAAGTTTGGTTGATGTGGCTATTAATGTATGTTGGTGTAGATTTGGTTGCCTTGTGCAGGACTACTGTTCCTTTATTTCCGTAATCTAAATGTAGGTTAGTCAGGCTGAAATATTGTGACCAATATTGGCTAAAAGTCAGAGTCAGCTATCTGCTCACCTTTAGTTGTGTCATAATGAGACAACTCTATTTTAGTGTAGCATGCCAAACATGTCAACTCATTCTTTTTAAATTTCATTTATGGTTTCCAGTTCAATTAGTAAAAAAAAAACCTGTGTACAATGGTAACTGCCATAGGTGTTGGCTCTTCCCTCTCTTTCTCCATTGTGAGTAAAGATGTCATTATGTAGCTTTTTGGTTTGCAGGCTTATATTGTCGAGATGAGTGAGAATGGGGCACCTTAGGAGGAGTACTCCACTAATTGCAATGACTCCTTATCTACAATCATGCCTGACTAGTTCTTTGAGATTAGCCCAATGTGGCCTGGTTTGTTTCCTTTCCTTCAATTTCATCCCCTTTTTGCTTCAAATCTGGTGACTATACTCCTTCAATTTCATTCAGCTCTAATTTTCTGTTTCTACTTGAATTGGGGTTGTGGTTTTCAGATTTCTCAACAATATTTGTTTTTGTGCAAGTGTGTGTTGTGTTATATCTACTTATTCAGCATCTACATGAAGCTTTATATTTATTGAATGGCAGGTGCTGTTTCAAGGGAAGTCATTCTAACAAAATATCATGGTCTTTGAGGTATTGCTGTTGTATTGTGATAGTTTGTCGGAGGCTATATCAACTTGCACTTGTAGCCTTATTAGATTGTTGGTCCTTTCTGCAGTTCTTGTCATATGGAAAGGTTCTCGTTTTGGACGGTGTCATTCAACTCACTGAGAGGGATGAGTTCGCTTATCAGGATCATCACTCATCTTCCTCTTTGCTCCATCCCAAACCCCAAAAAGGTTCTTGGTTTTTTTTCACTCTTGATGTAGTATTATCTTCCTGTAAATTTGGAGATTTGCCTTGCTGGTTACCCCAAGATTTATCACTACAAAAGGCAACATAAAGAAGATGGCCATTTTCTCTTTATTTCCTTTTTACCAAACAACTTCATGATGCTCAAAACGAACATGTTATGCTGATCTTTAGGTTAGGTCGGGTCCTTTCTTAAATTACAAAAATTAGATTATATATTTATTAAAAGTTAAGGTGTTTAAGTTAAGGTGTTTAATGTAGAACTCAATTCTTGAAGTAAATTTAGCATATAAAATGCTTGCTCTACTATGCTAGATGATTAGGACTGAGTGAGAATAGCTAAAGAATAATAAATCGAAGGAGAATGGCTATCTTTAGTGCTTGTTGCTGATAACACTTAATAGAAACGTGAAAGCTATTTAAGGGATTCACCTTCGTTACGGAGTTGGAACTTTTGGTAATATTGCCTTCTACAATCATAGATACTCTCCATGTAACTTTTAATTGGTTAGCCATGAATTCTTGCTATTGATAAATTATGAATCGACTTCTGAGTTTTTAGTAGATGCTAGTGTAATCTGCTTCATATTTCCCTTTTAAATAATTGGTTCCCTGCACTACTTTCCATGTTTTCATGTGTAGTTTATATTCTCTCATCCCTTTATTCTTCTTATTATCAATTACATGATGATTTGTTTCTTTGCCTCCTACATGGAGTCTCTTTAAAAATCTACCCCCTTTCGGTTTGAACTCTTTTTGTTCACTCGATGAGCAACCCATTAACCACCATATCGATCAAAAAAAAAAAGCAACCCATTAAGCCAAAACCTTGTGAGTGTTGCTCGGATGAATTATTCTAGTATGGTTTTAGGGTTCTCGAGCAATTGCTCTTAATTATCTGTGTTTTAAAAAGCTCTAGTTTCGGTTCTTGATATGGATTTCTGTGGTTCAGGTTGACCAAGACTTTTCAAGAGGGGAAGCACAAGTTTTGTATACCAGTATGGCTGGGTTCGAAACACTGGGCTAGCCACAATGTTGAACTACCGTGACAGAGTAGTTCATGATACAAACAAGAAAGGGGTGGCAACGAGTGGAAAAGAAGGGGTGGCAACGAGTGGAAAAGAAGTTGGCAATGTCTTTTTGCTGACATATAACACCATTGAGGTTAATGTCGAGTCAAACTATTATGTATATTTATTGTATAGTAAAAATTATGTAGTTTTTGACATTTTATTATATATATAAATTTTGTATAATTAATGAAATTTTATTATATATGTAAATTGTGTAATATTTTATTTTTAAAAAAAATATTGGACTTTTTAGCTCGGGTCTAAAGAATCCGAGCTAAAAAGCCGGGTTTTTTTTTTATTTTCCGGCCACACTTTAGCTACGGCAGCTTGCCGTGGCAAATATGACATGTCTTTCCTTAGGGGTTGGTTGCCGTAGCATAGCCGTAGCAATTTTTTTTTGCTACGGCTATTTGCCGAAGCTACAAAATTTTGCCACCCCCAAATTCGCGACCCCCTTATTTGTCGTTAGGAGTGTGCATCGGTCCAAAACCTAATAGGACCGGGCCGAACCGAACCGAACCGAAACCGAAAATCTCAAAATTTCAAAACCGAAAGCCGAACCGAAAGCATTAGGTTCGGTTCGGTTATTTGCCGGTTTGGTTTGTGTTCGGTTCGGTTTTAACATGGTTGAACCGAATTTCCATAAAAAAAAATTAAAAAAAATTCTCTTAAAAAAATTCAATTTAACACAAACTGAACATAAAAAAAAATATATGTATTAGCATATATATGTGTGTATATACACTGTATATATGTGTATATATACACACTACACACTACACTAGACAAAAAAAAATGTGTATTATTGTATATGTGTATATATACACTGTATAGTGTATATATGTATACACACTTTATATAAAGTATATGTATAGTGTATATATGTATATATAAAGTATACCAATATATGTATATTGTATTTATGTAGTGTATAAAAAGTATTGTATATATATATAGTGGAATATTAGAAAAATCGGTTTAACACAAACCGAAACCGAAACCGAACACAAACCGAACCGAAACCGAAAAATGAAAATTCTCAAACCGAAAGCCGAACCGAAAAACTTCGGTTCGGTTAGGTTAGGTTCGGTTTGTGTTGGTTCGGCCCAAAAATTCGGTTTGGGCCGAATCATGCACACCCCTATTTGTCGTAGCTAAGCCGAAGCTAGATGCCTTTTGCCACCCTTTGAATGCTATTTGCCACGACTTTTTGCCGAAGCCAATTTCATTTTTTTTTTGTAGTGAGCGATCTATTGCAAAGAGGATGACTAGATTTTAGTCTTGCATTATTACTAATATCAAGTCATCCATATATAATTTGTGCAGCTTCAATTCCAATTCAATTTTGGTTGTCTTCCCCTTCCTACAAATAAAAGTCATCCACACAAATTAAAGTTGATGTGTTTGCGAAATGAAAAGTGCCCTTCAGAAATGAAAGGAACCAAATACCAATCAAATCAAATTGAACGAGTGTGCGTTTTTCTTTAACCTAATTGCACGTGTTTTTGTTGGTCTTCAATATATTTTGTTTTGTTTTGTTGCAAGTGTCTTTGTCTAATCGGAGGGAGTACGTGTTTTTCTAAATCTCTATACGTTTAATTCACTTACTTAAAAAGCAAAATCAAAATCATATCTCACCACCAACAAAAGTCCCTCCATCTTTAATTCATCTCAGCTGCTTCCTCCTCCATTTTGGTTTAATCGTAAAACCGTTTGGTCAGCCCTTGGTTATGGGTGGTCCCGGTCGATGGTCCCACGCCAACTATAGTGTTAAACACTGAATTAGTAATGATAAGCAGTTAATAGAAATATGGCTTTACAGTTTAGACGAATGCTTTCTAGGGGTTCTAGTTCTAACAGTAACCCTGTTGTGCATAGTAATGAAAATTTGTATACAAATGATGAAAACAATATGGTTGATTGGTCCATTCCTCATCAGAATATAGAGTCAATTTATAGAATTGGGATTATAGACTTTAAAACAGCTTTTAGTGTAAGAAGTCATGAAGAAACTATTAGTCTTAGTAAAGAACAACAATCTTTACAACTTTTATCTTCTTTATCACTAAGAAAATATCAAACAAAAGGGTACAGATATATTCATCTAGGTTTGATACAAGTTGCTCTAAAACCGTTAGCCAGAAAAGGAATTGATACTCCTATTTTCATAGCCTTAAGAGATGATAGACTTAAATCTTACAAAGACTCGTTAATAGCTATAATTCAGACAAATATATGTAATGACCCAGTCTATTTCAATTGTTCACCTAATTTTCATGTTGATCTTACAGACCCTAGGGTTACTCAGACGTTAACTTTAGATGTAAAAATCCTAAAAGATAACTTTAAACAATTATCAAAGAATTTTGCTATAATATATAGAGTTCATTATAGACTTTTAACTTCTTTAACAGATCCGAGATGTTTAATCCCTCCTGTTCCAAGAGGAGAAACAACTTTACTTCAGTTAGAAGCTGAAAAATCTACAATATTTACTCCTAAACTTATTAAATGGGATGATATAACTATTCCAACTACTTTAGAACTTGAACATGATTGTCCTCCAGAAAATTTAGAGAAAAAGGATGTTTCAGAAATAACTGAAAGTTCAGATGGTAAAGTTCTTCTTAAATTCAATCTTAGTAGAAGTTATTCAACGTTACCAAGACTAAGAAATAATTTAGAACCGAGGAGTTCTTTTTCAGACTCTTTCTATACTGCCAGAAGTAATAATTATAGTAGAAGAAATAAGAGTATAGATTTAGGAAACACAGATTTAGAAAACACAGAAGTAATCCTAGACTTCAGTAGTCCTATACCTAATCAGGTTACAGAACCTATAGACCAAACTCAATCTTCTCCTACTAATAGTGAAATGAACAGATACTCTTCAATAAATGTTATTATCAACTCTGTCTTTACAATAGACAAAGATTATCTTAGAACTGATTTTAATTCAAGAAAAAATAGAGAAAAAAGAAATTGGTTCTTAAGTTTCGAAGAAAGTTATAAAAATAAAATTAGAGAAATTTGGTATGAAGAAATGGAAAAAATTCAAATTAATATTCCTTTCTTTAGTTGGTTCAAACACTACCTTAAGAAAAATGGTATAGAACAACCTTTTAATTATAAATCCATAGAAGTACAAACTAGACTTACTAAAACGTGGAATATTTTACCAGAAGGAATAGTTCATTCAATTCACCCTCCTCTAAAAGGAATAAAAATCAAAACTGAAGAAGGAGAATTAACAGGTGAACCATTTAAAAATGGTAGGATTGGCACTTCAGACAATAGAACATCTACCTTAGAAGATGTTAAAAAAAATTTTCAACAAAATAATTATTCTAATCAGCTTCTTCATACTATAGCCACCCAAGTAGAACTTGTGCATGAGAAAATAGCTGGTGAAGAACCTAAGTTCCCTAGGAATATTTCTAGACCTCATTTTCAGATTCAAGGAATTCCAAAAGAATCTCTAAAAAATATCTCACTAAGTTCACCCTTAACTCTAATTGATAAAATAAATAAAAAATTAGATAAAGACAAACAAATACAATGTATAAATGAACAAAATGATAAATCTTCAGACTCAGACTCTGATTATCCTACTACTGAAGAATCTACAGGTTCAGAAAAATCAAACGACGAAAAGATAATTCATAATATTGAAACTAATTTTTATGATGAACCTTTAGAAATAAATAAGTTAAGAAAAAATAGAAAAGGATTTCAAGGGCATAGAAGAATTAATAGAAATATGGATACTAGAAACTTTTACTCTAGACCTACTCCTCCAGATATTCAATATGAAGAAAGATCCAAGTTTAGATCTACTGATTATAATGGACAAAGTATCTATGAGTGGAATATAGATGGAAAATCTGAAGGAGAAATCCTAAACACATTACAAGAAATGGGAATGGCTAACATAGCCTATAAATGTTCAGATAAAACTGACCAAGTCTGTGTATCCTTAATTGTTACAGGATTTACAGGACAATTAAAAAATTGGTGGGATAATGCCCTTACTTTTCAACAAAAAGAAGAAATCTTAAACTATAAAAATGATTTAGGAGAAGAAGAACCAGTAAATCAATTAATTTACACAATTAGTATGCACTTTATTGGAAATCCTAAAGAAGAGCTCCAAGCTAATAGAGAAATACTAAATAACTTAAAGTGTAAAACACTCAGTGATTACAGATGGTATAAAGATGTATTTCTTTCATATGTATTCAAAAGATCAGACTGTAATAAAGGATATTGGAAGGAACACTTCGTTGCTGGTCTACCTTCCTTATTCGCCCAAAGAATTAATCAAAAAATAAAAGAAGAGTTACAATCTGAAGAAATTCCCTGGAAAGATATAACATATGGACAGTTAACTGCGTTTGTTAAAAAAGAAGGATTAGCATTATGTTCAGAACTTAAATTACAGGCTAAATACGGAAAAGACAAGGGATCACGAAGAAAAGAATTAGGAAATTTCTGCCAAGACTTTGGATTAGAAAAAATTGGTGATCCTCCTAGTAAAAGAAAACAATTTAAAGGATCTGATAAAAAACAAAGTTTTAGAAAATCTAGATTTAATAAACAAAATAATAAAAAATCTGATAAACCAAGGGAAAAGAAAATTATCTGTTATAAGTGTGGAAAACCTGGACATAAAGCAAATCAATGCAATCTTAGACAAAAGATTTCAGAAGTTTGCAAAGAAGATGCAGAATTAAAAGACAAACTAGTTAAAATACTTATTAAAGAATCATCAGAAGAAGAAGGTCATGAATCATCAGACTCTGATGACTCTGGATCCACTCAATTTTGTTATGTTATAACAAAAGAAAAAGAAAATGAAGCATTATTTCAACTTATAGATAAACTTGAAGATCCAGCTATAAAACAAGAATATTTTATAAAATTAAAAAATTTAATTTTCAAAGAACAAAAAACTCTTCCCGAAGAACCGTTTAGTCTATCAAAAATGATCAGTAAAAGACCATCTTCAAGTATATTTTCATCTATAACAACTAAAGACCTTCAAGCTGAAGTTAACAATTTAAAAAGAGAAGTTAATGCTCTACAAGAACAACTCATTTTAAATGAAGCCAAAGACTTGGAATTAGAAACTAGAATTGCTCATCTTGAATTAAACAAACATGAAGGAGATGAACAAACTTCATCAGACTCATCTTCTAACATCAGATCTAAAGAAAATATTTCTAAAGAAGAAGTTAATATTAATGATGATACTTTTATAAATGTTATTGAACAAATAAATTTTCAAAAATGGTATGTTTATGTAACCATAAAAGTAGAAGATTTCGTACTTAATACTATAGCCCTTTTAGACAGCGGAGCAGACCTTAATTGTATTTGCGAAGGGATTATTCCCTCAAAACATTATCATAAAACTACAGAAAAATTACATAATGCAAATGGGGCAAGAATGAAACTTAATTATAAAATACCTAGTGCATCTGTATGTAACAATGGATATTGTTTTAAAAATACTTTTATAAAGGTAAAAGACTTAACACAAGAAGTTATATTAGGAACACCCTTTCTAACACAGATCTATCCCTTTAAAGTTAATAGACATGGTGTTCATACTAAAGTAATGGGAACTAAATTAACATTTAAGTTCCTTAATCCCATTAGACACTCAGAAGTTACCTTACTTCAAACTTCATCTATAATAAAAAATATAAATCTTATTACAAAAAAGTCATCATTAATCAACTCGTTAACTAAAGAAATCTACAGTCTTAAAATTGAAGAGAAACTTGTAAATCCTAATTTACAATTAAAAATAAAAGAACTTGAAGAACTCTTTATAAAATCAGTTTGTTCAGATTCCCCAACAGCCTTTTGGGAAAGAAAAAGACATCAAGTATCCTTACCTTATGAGAAAGAATTTAAAGAAATTAATATTCCTACTAAGGCTAGACCAATACAAATGAATTTAGAATTATTAAATTACTGTAAAGAAGAAATAAAGTCCCTTTTAAACAAAAAATTAATTAGAGAATCAAAGTCTCCTTGGAGTTGTGCAGCTTTTTATGTTAATAATCAAGCAGAAAAGGAAAGAGGAACACCTCGTTTAGTTATAAACTATAAACCACTTAATAAAGCTTTACAATGGATAAGATATCCTATTCCAAATAAGAGAGATTTACTTAACAGACTTTATGATTCTAATATATATTCAAAATTTGATATGAAAAGTGGATTTTGGCAAATACAAATAATAGAAGAAGATAGATATAAAACAGCCTTTACAGTTCCTTTTGGACATTACGAATGGAATGTAATGCCATTTGGATTAAAAAATGCACCATCAGAATTTCAAAAAATAATGAATGATATATTTAATCCATACTCTAAATTTATAATAGTCTATATTGACGATGTTTTAATATTCTCTAAAACCATAGAAGAACATTTTAAACATCTAAATACTTTTTTGTATATTATTAAGAAAAATGGCCTAGCAGTCTCAGCCCCAAAAATAAAATTATTCCAAACCAAAATAAGATTTTTAGGACATAACATTTATCAACAAACAATAAGACCAATCAACAGAAGTATAGAATTCGCCAATAAATTTCCAGATGAAATAAAAGATAAAACACAACTTCAAAGATTCTTAGGATGTTTAAACTATATTTCAGATTTTTTCCCTAACCTAAGACAAATGTGTACCCTTTTATTTCAAAGATTAAAGAAAAACCCTAATCCTTGGACAGAAGAACATACTAAAATTGTACGAATGATAAAAGAAAAGGTTAAAACCCTTCCATGTACAAATATTCCTCATCCTTCTGCTTTCATGATAGTTGAAACAGATGCGTCAGAAATAGGCTTCGGAGGAATATTAAAACAAAGACTACAAGATCAAACTAAAGAAACCTTAGTAAGATATTATTCTGGTGTTTGGTCTGGACCACAAAAGAATTACAGTACCGTTAAAAAAGAAGTTCTTTCTATAGTTTTATGTATTTCTAAATTCCAAGATGATCTTTATAATAAAAAATTCTTACTTAGAGTCGATTGTAAATCGGCTAAAGAGATTTTACAAAAGGATGTGCAAAATTTAGTTTCTAAACAAATTTTTGCCAGATGGCAAGCCATAGTCTCAGTATTTGATTTTGAAATAGAATTTATTAAAGGAGAAAAGAATTCTTTACCTGATTTTCTTACAAGAGAATTTTTACAGGGAAAACAGCACAATGAAATTTATTTATAAAACATGGAAGGAGAAGATTGAACAAGATTTATGGATTCCCGCAGTACAAGATGTAATAGACATTTCAATCCTCCATGGCTATCCTAATCAAGAAATGATTGATTTTCTTAAAAAATTAAAATTAGAAGCCAGAAAGAGATTAAATAAAATTCCATTCTGATAAATATTTCCATTATCAACTGCCTTCTTACAAAAGAATTTATACAGATTTTTAAATGAAGACTATCATCATTAATCCTCATTTCAAGCCATTGAGAGAAAAGATAGAGCAAGAGTTACAAATACCATTTCTCCGTACAATGCTCAGACTATCTATATTACGTGGAGATCCAGATTTTAATCTAATAGTGGTTATTGACCAAAGATTACAAATTGCAGATAAGAGATTTCGGAGTATTCCATTCTAATGGAATCCAGTAGCAGAAAACAGATCCCACAAGATTATGAGCTTGTTCCTACAAGTTCAGCAATTGTCCCAACTCAAAATCAGTTCCAATCTCTTTCAGAATTTCCTCCTCTCTCATATCAAGAAGCTCTTTTTAGTCCAAAAACTCCTGCTAAGGCAATTCCCAAAAGAGACACTCCTTACTTCAGATATGTTACAAAACAAAATCCCATACAAGAAGTATACCTTACCCCAGAACATGAAGTCCTTTCACAAACACAAATAGAACCTTTTATTACCAAACTTTTCCCTACAGGCTTCCAATGGTTTCCAGATGATTTAAGAAAGACTAGAAGATTCTATGAGCTCATCCTCATAGACTCTGGTTCTGCTGAAATCATCCACAGAATGTGTGAGTCGGATACAAAAAAGATCAACTTCTCTAAAATAAAGATTCTTCAAGTCCTCACTGTTTCCGACTGGAGTAGCCCTTGGGATCTTAAACCCTTTACAGTTCCTCAAGCCCTTCCTGGCTACTCTTACATAGACTACAAAAATGCTTGGTATTACACATTATTGCTAAGACCTTATAGTCATTCTTGGTTCATCTTCTTTGACAGAAGATGCAATGATAATATTCCAGTATGGTTCTATCATTGGTGGTATCACTTTGGTGCTATTGATGATATTTACCCAGATCTCGCAAGAGTTACTTATGATTATTATTGTAAGCATTCTCTAAATAAACCTTTTACCAGACCTCTTAGGTTTCACAAAGATACTGGTTTAGCATGGATTTTTTGCTGGACCTATGAGACTATTCAAATCCTCCCAAAACCATTCCCCCTAACATTATGCAGGAAATACAAAATCAGATGGTGGGAAAAGTTTGATCTCAATGTTCTCACCATACCAAAGATACAAGAAATCCTGTCCAGGAAAAACCCAAAGCCCCAAAGCCCAATACCACAAACAAATAGCCCAATACCTCCACAACAGTCTCCAGTAAATTGCCCTGCTGATCAATTAAAGCAATGGCAAGAATTCCAGGCCTTCCAAAAATACCTAGCATCACAAAATGTACAACCAGCAGCATCCACCTCACAAAACAGTCCGCCCATAAAAGATGATCCTGCACAAGATGCTCAAGACCCATATGATTTTTAGTTTATATGTTCTTTATATGTAATTTTTTTTTTATGTAAATTTTTTTTTAAAAAAAAAAAAAAAAAAGTTGAATAAGGAGTATTTGTAAGTATTATATTATATACGCATATGGTGTAATCAGTAAATCTACTAGACCACTGAAGCCATCAAGAGAAGAAAGACGACACATACTGGTGGAAAGAAGAGCCGACAACAGACAATATTCCCCGTCACTATTGTCGCGGGAAGGAAGACTTCACCAAGAGAACCATCACATGCCTACAGTTGAACCACAACAGACGTAGGCAATGACGTCAAATGCAGATCAACTCTTGCCTATATAAAGAAGGATACAGATTGAGGAAAGGCATCGAAATTGAGAGTGCTCTTCCACATCTCAAAAAACCCTCTCAAGTCTGTCTCAAAATATTTTCTTTCAGTTTTCAAGTTGTTCTAAGTTGAAGAAAAGTTTGAATATTTGTAAGTCTTTCTTATTTTCTCATAAAATTGTTTGTATTCAATAGTTCCAAAATTATATAAAAGTTATAATTTGTGGTTATTTTCTGAGTTTATTACCTGTTTTTAAAAATTCGTTACTATCATCAAACCTGGGTTAAATTTGGTATCAGAGCCACAATGTTGAACTACCGTGACAGAGTAGTTCATGATACAAACAAGAAAGGGGTGGCAACGAGTGGAAAAGAAGGGGTGGCAACGAGTGGAAAAGAAGTTGGCAATGTCTTTTTGCTGACATATAACACCATTGAGGTTAATGTCGAGTCAAACTATTATGTATATTTATTGTATAGTAAAAATTATGTAGTTTTTGACATTTTATTATATATATAAATTTTGTATAATTAATGAAATTTTATTATATATGTAAATTGTGTAATATTTTATTTTTAAAAAAAATATTGGACTTTTTAGCTCGGGTCTAAAGAATCCGAGCTAAAAAGCCGGGTTTTTTTTTTATTTTCCGGCCACACTTTAGCTACGGCAGCTTGCCGTGGCAAATATGACATGTCTTTCCTTAGGGGTTGGTTGCCGTAGCATAGCCGTAGCAATTTTTTTTTGCTACGGCTATTTGCCGAAGCTACAAAATTTTGCCACCCCCAAATTCGCGACCCCCTTATTTGTCGTTAGGAGTGTGCATCGGTCCAAAACCTAATAGGACCGGGCCGAACCGAACCGAACCGAAACCGAAAATCTCAAAATTTCAAAACCGAAAGCCGAACCGAAAGCATTAGGTTCGGTTCGGTTATTTGCCGGTTTGGTTTGTGTTCGGTTCGGTTTTAACATGGTTGAACCGAATTTCCATAAAAAAAAATTAAAAAAAATTCTCTTAAAAAAATTCAATTTAACACAAACTGAACATAAAAAAAAATATATGTATTAGCATATATATGTGTGTATATACACTGTATATATGTGTATATATACACACTACACACTACACTAGACAAAAAAAAATGTGTATTATTGTATATGTGTATATATACACTGTATAGTGTATATATGTATACACACTTTATATAAAGTATATGTATAGTGTATATATGTATATATAAAGTATACCAATATATGTATATTGTATTTATGTAGTGTATAAAAAGTATTGTATATATATATAGTGGAATATTAGAAAAATCGGTTTAACACAAACCGAAACCGAAACCGAACACAAACCGAACCGAAACCGAAAAATGAAAATTCTCAAACCGAAAGCCGAACCGAAAAACTTCGGTTCGGTTAGGTTAGGTTCGGTTTGTGTTGGTTCGGCCCAAAAATTCGGTTTGGGCCGAATCATGCACACCCCTATTTGTCGTAGCTAAGCCGAAGCTAGATGCCTTTTGCCACCCTTTGAATGCTATTTGCCACGACTTTTTGCCGAAGCCAATTTCATTTTTTTTTTGTAGTGAGCGATCTATTGCAAAGAGGATGACTAGATTTTAGTCTTGCATTATTACTAATATCAAGTCATCCATATATAATTTGTGCAGCTTCAATTCCAATTCAATTTTGGTTGTCTTCCCCTTCCTACAAATAAAAGTCATCCACACAAATTAAAGTTGATGTGTTTGCGAAATGAAAAGTGCCCTTCAGAAATGAAAGGAACCAAATACCAATCAAATCAAATTGAACGAGTGTGCGTTTTTCTTTAACCTAATTGCACGTGTTTTTGTTGGTCTTCAATATATTTTGTTTTGTTTTGTTGCAAGTGTCTTTGTGTAATCGGAGGAAGTACGTGTTTTTCTAAATCTCTATACGTTTAATTCACTTACTTAAAAAGCAAAATCAAAATCATATCTCACCACCAACAAAAGTCCCTCCATCTTTAATTCATCTCAGCTGCTTCCTCCTCCATTTTCTAAGTCTGATCAATTTAATGAGTTTCATCTTCAAAATTAAATAGGACCATGATACATTTACACTAGGTGTAAAATTTAAATTTTACACTACAAATACTAATATGACATGTGGTGAAAATTTAATGAGTTTCATCTTCAAAATTAAATAGGACCATGATACATTTTCACCACATGTCATATTAGTATTTGTAGTGTAAAATTTAAATTTTACACCTAGTGTAAATGTATCATGGTCCCTCTATTTTAGAGAATTTTTACGAAACCGGTTGGGCTTGCTCTTATATACGGAGTAAATGGTAAAAATCCAATTTTAATTGTTCCCCAAAACATCAGATTCAGAGCAACTCTCCACACTATCTATAAACTCCCAAAATCGACTTTTCCAGAAGCGTGACGTTGTCCACACGAGAGTACGAGGCCTTCAAAATAAACGTGATTTGCTTTCATTGGCCCCACCAGCTAGTTAGTTCACTTCACATGATGTGTTTTATTTTTCACATGATGTGAGAGGATAGTTGGGTACACATCAAGGTTTGGGCTTTACTTTGTGGACTACACAGACAACCTGAAGAGAGTATGCTTGATAACTGGGAGTGGAATGCAAAGCACGTTTAAAAAATTATGTTAGTTTTTCTTCCATTCAACTTGAAGATCGAAGTGGTAGTACATAATTGAGGAAGTTCTTAAAAGTGGTGTGTAGTGGTGGGCGCTTGATAAACGTGCTTTGCTTTCATTGGCCCCACTTCACATGATGTGTTTTATTTTCACATGATGTGAAAGGACTGAGGTGTAGTGTTTTCACTTCACATGAGAGGACTGAGGTGTAGTTTAAAGATCAAGTAGTGGGTTGGCGAAGTTGAACCCACCATGTTACACACATTAATTTAATACTGTATAATTTTATATCTCTTAGTACATTAAATAAATACTTTATTTTGAGGATATTATTAAAAACGTAAATTGAAAAAAATATAATAATTTTTTTTATCAAAAAAATATAATAATTTTTTTTATCAAAAAAATATAATAATTTTTTTTATCAAAAAAACATAATAATTTTTTTTATCAAAAAAACATAATAATTTTTTTTATCAAAAAAACATAATAATTTTTTTTATCAAAAAAATATAATAATTTTTTTTATCAAAAAAATATAATAATTTTTTTTATCAAAAAAATATAATAATTTTTTTTATCAAAAAAATATAATAATTTTTTTTATCAAAAAAATATAATAATTTTTTTTATCAAAAAAATATAATAATTTTTTTTATCAAAAAAATATAATAATTTTTTTTATCAAAAAAATATAATAATTTTTTTTATCAAAAAAATATAATAATTTTTTTTATCAAAAAAATATAATAATTTTTTTTATCAAAAAAATATAATAATTTTTTTTATCAAAAAAATATAATAATTTTTTTTATCAAAAAAATATAATAATTTTTTTTATCAAAAAAATATAATAATTTTTTTTATCAAAAAAATATAATAATTTTTTTTATCAAAAAAATATAATAATTTTTTTTATCAAAAAAATATATAACAAATTTTTATCAAATTTTTTTTTAAAATAATATTTAACAAATCAATATACTCTAAATATCTCTACGAGTTTATGTAAATAAAATTATGTTAGTTTTTATTAAGAAATCAATATAAAATGAGTTGTTTATACAAGTGTGGGTGATGTCCACAATTATTAGGAAGTGTTTTTATAACTGAAAATTTCAATTTAATCATATTATTATAGTTTTTTTTAATAAATTAAAACTTGTATTTAATGGGACCCACATGAATTAGTGATGAGAGGAATACATAGGTTATCATGAACAAGAAAGAAAAGAAGAAAGAGCTAGACTTGTATTGTAGGTTTGGTTACTTTTTACATCACCTTTTCACCACATGTCATATTAGTATTTGTAGTGTAAAATTTAAATTTTACCCCTAGTGTAAATGTATCATAATTTTGAAAATTTCAAAGTTAAGAAACAAAATATTATGTGTTTTATGCACCGATTACGAAATAGATATTTAGCGTAGCCACCAGTTCTCCATGCGGCCTCGCCTGGAACTGCTCAGGGAGCAGAACTCGAACATTTCAACCTCAGACTCTGACGGGGCTAGGGGTGTGCACCGGTTGAAACCGAACCGGAACCGGCACAAAACCGGAAAAACCGGAATCAGAATATTCTAAATATTCAAACCGATAACCGGACCGGTAACATTCCGGTTCGGTTTAAAACCGACCCGGAATATATAAAGTCAATCCGGAACCGGAACAACCGGAAGTATATACGATTATTTTTTTTCCATAAAATTTCTTTGATAATATTATATTTTTTTCACTTACACCGTAACAATTATGCGGAATTTTTTTCTAGTCCCGTGCCGATCCCGTCCCGCAAATATTATGCGAGACGGGACGCGGGACGAAGAATCCTCGTCCCGCAAATCCCGTCCCATCCCGCATATATATAATATTTTTATTTATATAAAGAAAATAAAATTAAAAAAAACATTAAGTATATGCTAGCAATAGTATATGCTACTGTAATTAATAAAACATTTAAGTATATGTTACTTGCTACTGTTGTACTAGACTACTAGGTATTAGTTAATTGCTAAGTACTACGTATATGCTACTGTAATACTCCGTAGGATATTACTTGCTAGTTGCTACTTAATTTTAGTGTAATTATATACTACTATATGATAACAATTAATGATTAAACAAATAAATCTTGATCGGTGTTGTAGCTTGTACGTACCAAAAATAAATTTTCGGTTTTATCCGGTTTAAACCGGTAAACCGCCGGTTATTACCGGAACCGAACCGGAACCGTAATTCACAAAAGTTATCAACCGAAAACCGGCCCGGAATATCCGGTTCGGTTATAAGACCGGTTCTACCGGTTCGGTTCCGGTTGGTTTTCCGGTCTAAACCGAAATCTGCACAGGCCTAGACGGGGCGAAGACATGGCCTCGGCAAAGAGGACACGTGGCGTGCCCGGAGCCAATCTACGCGTCCAAGCAGACCTTGTGGAAGAGATGGTTACACCGGAGGTCGCTGATCTCATCCCCTTCCTCAACCTCGCTTTTAGAAGTTGAAAATGCAATTTTCTTATTGGAAAAACAAGAAATGTCAGTTACAGCTTGATCAAATACAGAAAGAACACTGCACTCCCTTTTATACTAGTTGAGAGGCGCGTCTAACTAACCAAAAACAGAATTACAAAAGGACAAAATGACCAAACTACCCCTCTGCTATCTAACCTTCTCTACATACCCCCCTCAAGGTTGGCTTGGGGATGAACAAGTCCAAGCTTGGTGCAGAGAATGTGATGTTGATGAGCTCCAAGAGGTTTGGTCATGATATCAGATGTCTGCAACTGAGAAGAAACATGAGAAGTAGCTAGAAATCCTTGCTGAATGAGTTCCCTAATCAAATGGCAATCGATCCGAACATGCTTAGTTTGCTCATGATAGACAGGATTGGAGGCTAAGCTTTGTGCAGCTTTGTTGTCACAAAATAAAGTCACAGGTAAGGACAAGGTGATGTGAAGATCAGACAACAGACCTTGGACCCAAATGAGTTCACTAGTAGTGTATGACATGCTTCTGTATTCACTCTCTGTTGAGGATTTTGAGACTACCTTTTGTTTCTTAGATTTCCATGAGATGAGAGCACTTCCATGAGATGAGAGCACCACCCAGGAAGACACAATAACCTGATAAGGATCTACCAGTGTATCAAGGGAATTGCCCCAATCTGCATCACTAAATGCTGTAAGTTGAAGATCTGAAACAACAGGATATGATTAAGCAAAGTTGAAGCTGCCTTTCAGGTATCTTAGGAGATAAAGTGCAGCATTCCAATGAGGGGTTCGAGGGCGGACGTCTCCGAAAAACTCTGTTTTTCAAATTTCATCACCATCGGGATTTTAGCTATCATACAATTGACGAGTGGATTCTTGCCTGAGAGGAGAAAAATATTCAATCCTTTGTGAAGGCGAATCGTCGCTCTTCACCCGCGTATGATCGACTGGCAGCAGCTTTGGTCAAAACGCCCAATTGCTCGAATGGCTCAAACGACAAGTGAAGGCAACCCGACGCCCTTCATCCGCGTACGGTCGACTAAAAGCAGCCCTGAACAGATCATCCGATGGCTCGGATGACTCAAACGATAATTGAAAGTGACCCGGTGCTCTTCTTTGGCCGTTTAACGATCAATTTTGCTATTGCGAAGACAGAATAGTTGTTGCCCTCTCGCGAGACCTTGAGCTCTGATTTGAAAAGTCAGCGTTAGGTTACTTAGGCCGAATTCGTCGCGGCTTTTCAATTTAGTTGAAACCAATAACCCGCGTGCTTCAGATTGGGATGGGTGAAAGATCACCATCCCCTTCGCAAGCACACCAGTCTGTCGCTTCAACTTTCGCTCGAGACCGACGCGGAGATCTAGAGCAGGGAGATGGTCCGAGTCGACCAAATAAATATATTTTGATTTCGGGTTTAGCCCATCAGTATTGAGTTAGTCCATCCTCATTGTAGTATAAATTGAGGAGACACAAAACCTCTCTGAAATTACTAATCTTAAGTCTTAACTTGAGTTTTTTGGAAAAATAACTTGATCTGTGTGCTCTTCTTATCAACCAATAAATATCTTCCATACTAACCTGAGAACCGTTGATTAACTTTAATCAACGGTTATTTTTCAAACGTTAGAAATTCCGACCTTGAAATACCCATGGAGTTATTTTTCCAAAAAATCAATTTAAGACTTAAGATTAGTTACTTAAATCCCCAAAATCGTCTATTACGGCTTTCGAATTCGTTTCGGCAAAAATCCCAAGAGTTAATAAGTTAGACTCGCGACCAGGGGTATTTCGCCACGACGAAAATAGGTTTCTCTTCCGCGAGACATGCCTCGTTAGCACCCCGTGAGACTCGGGGGTGTTGCGGCCTCCAGAGGGTATTCGCCCCCGCGAGACTGGCTTTTGCGACCGCGGGTCGCTTTCGCTGTCACGAGATGGGGAGTCCTCAAGGGGCTTCCCTAGGATCTCACTCGCCGCGGCGACAAGGGCCTTCCTAACTCTCACCCAACCCTTTCCCAACATCAATAGCCATGTTAGTACACACAAAACACAAGAAAATCGAGAGAAATGTGGATCCTCACCCAAGTTTTTTCTTTTAATTCCTTCGGTTTGCTCGTGAGGCTTCATCCGATATCCGTTGGGCTCGTTCTTGCGCGAGGGTGCCTAGGATTGTTAGAGAGTGTTAAAGATGTTACATTTGAGTTAGTAGGAGGTTAAAGGAGGGGAAAAACGAGCCCTTACCTCTCCAAAAACCTAAAACAGTGAGTTTGGGTCTTCTAGGGCTTCTCCGAGCGGTTGGGCCCATTTTGATGCTTGGAAGTTATCAAGTAGGTACTGGGGAAGCTGCTGTTGTTGTCCATTGAAGGAAAGAAGGAAAATGGAGATGGTTTGGTGCTTGGGAAGGTCTTGGCAAACAAGAAGGGGATGAAGCTTTGGAACTTGGTTTTAGGCTTCAATGGTAGAAAATGGTGAAGTGAGGAAGGAGGTGGTGTCATGGCTGAGTGAAGATGGTGTTTCAATGGAGAAAAAGAGGTGACTTTGCTTCCTAGGGCTTTCGGCAAAAGAGTGAAGGAGTCTCGATATTCAGTAGGTTGCACCGCTTCTCCTCGGCTGCTCCTCCTTGGCTAACTCCGCTTCGGCCGACCTCCTCGGCCCCGGCCGCCCACAACCCTCCATATCCGCCCCGGCGCCGCTGCGGTCTCTCCTCCGGTGTGGCCCTTGCTTTGGGTTGGGTTCGGTTCATCTTAATTGCAAAAATCCTCTTTGATTCTCGCCAGACCAAATCCGAATCTGATTTCGGTGTGCCATACATCTTTCAATTTCTACAATTTTTTGGGAGGCTTTGATAGATCCTTGGATGTAGAGCTCGGTTCTCCTTTCTCTCTCATCCAAATCGAACGATTAAGCCTCAATTTATGGCTTCCTCTTTCTCATGTCGCCGGCTGGTCTGGTTCTTGTGCCCCATCGTTCACCCATAGCCTTCGGTGGTTGTCCTCTCCGCTCTTTCCCGGACAACGGTGGTTGTAGTCGGCGTTATGGTTTCGAGGTGGCAGCGCCGACGGGTCTTCCTCAGTGCTCCGCCTGCTTTTCCAGACCCTCGTCATCCCCTTCGTTCACCTCCTTGTCGGCGCCGCATCTCCAACTTCTTCGTTCATTTTCTTTCTCCTACTTTTTGTAGCTCTCGGGTTTGGGAGGCCCATAGTTGGGCCCATCTGGTGTTCTTTGGGCCCAAGGTTAATCCTTGAGCCCAAAGCAACCCTAATTTTTTTTTAAAAAAAAAAAGGAAAAATGAGATGGGTGTACATTTATTTATGTAGTTTTCTAAGTAAAACAATAAAAAAACTCTCAAAAGGGTCGAAAATTTTTGTATGGACTTTTGTTAAAATCCCAATTGAGTTGTTTGGTGTGTTTTTTACGAGGACGGTTTTCGACGATATTTCCGGTTCTTCTTGATTGTTCTAGTATGAGTTGGGGCTCTGGCGTCCGGTGTCAGGTCTGGCTGGGGTCGTGGCGGTATGCATCGAGTCGACTCCGCATTCCGGAAATTTCCTTGGAGATTCGTCTTCATCGCCCATAGGGACTCCTAATGTACCGCTGGCCAGTGGTGTCATCTCTTGGTGGCGCTTGGCTCCGGAATATATTAGTCTACGTTGTCCTAATCTTTTCGGGATTAGGATCGTCTGGTCGGCTTGGGCTGTTTATTTGTCGGTTCTTGTATTGCACCGTTTTCTTTTTATTTTGTTGTATGTTTGACGATTTGCCGTCTGCCGACTCTATTGGCCTCTCGAGGGTCCAGGCCTATCTGGTCCTCGAATTATTTCCTTATCAAAAAAAAAACTCTCCTAAAAACATAAGAAACCCATTCAAGCCAAAATTGACAAAGACGAGTGGGGCCCTTTTTCTAAAAAAAAAAACAAAATTGGACATTGAATCATAGAATGGAGATTGCATGCATTTGCATATTTTGGCATTTTCCATTGACAAAATGTGTTTTAATAATTACATAAAATGGTTTTAATAATTATATAAAATTGCATGCAATTTTGGACGAGAAGTGGGGGCCATTTTGTCTACAAATATGACTTTCTCTATTTACATCTTCCACTCCATCATCCCCCATATGTTCATTTTCCAGCTTCTTCCATCTCTCATCTATCTTACCATCTTTTTTCTCATTTAGATGGATCCGAACGACCCAAACCATCCTTATAGTTTTAGAAATTTGTATATGAGTATGGGAGATTCTCCAAACCCAAACACTAAAAATTTCTCTTATCCGAACATGTATTCATCACAATCACCAATTACCCCAACATCTCATGGGAGCTCTTTTGGAAATAATATGTGGCGCCCCACAAGTTGAGGAAGTAGCAAGCCTCGACGAGATTTAAGAATCACCACGAGGGTTCCCATGTATGATCGGTAGCATCGATTGTATGCACTGAGAATGGAAGAATTGTCCAACTGCATGGAAAGGTCAGTTCGAAGGCAAAGACGACAAACCAACTATCGTGTTAGAGGCGGTTGCATCGTATGATCTATGGATCTGGCATGCATTCTTTGATACCCCATGTACGTGTAATGATATCAGTGTTCTTAATAGTTCTCCTGTATTCGATGATGTATTGCAAGGTATATCTCCACTAGTGTGCTTTGAAGTCAATGGAAATCAATATAATATGAGCTACTACCTAGTTGACGGGATTTATCCAAATTGGGCAACCTTCATACCATATATCAAGCTTCCGCAAGGAGATAAGGCTAAGTTATTTGTTACATATCAAGAGGCTACTCGAAAGGATGTCGAGCGAGCTTTCGGCGTCCTACAAGCTCGATTTGCCATAATAAATAATCCAACACTTGCATGAGACATTACTTTGGTGGGGATGATAATGATAGCTTGTATAATTTTGCACAATATGATAGTGGATGACAAAGCGAGAGAACTATAATCTTTCCTTTGATTGGTCACAATTTGACCAAGTGGAGGGTAATGACACCACATACTTCAACCAAAGACCAGCCTCCATGGATGAATACATCGAAAACCAAACGCAACTTCGGAATAGGATTACACACTATCAATTGAAGGACGGTTTGGTTTAACACATATGACAGAAGTTTGGAAATGGATCAGTGCGTTATTAAATTTTCTTCTATGATTTCATGTCTAATCCCATGTATTTCGATGTTTTTCATTTTGGAGAACGATGACATGTACTTCTTATAGTTCATTTACGTTTCACTTCTATTTTAATGTTTTTTCGTTTCAATGAAAATGTTTACATTTCAAATTACGGTGTATTATTTACACTTTATCCAATTTTTTTATCAAAAAATAATAATTTGATTAAATACCATTATTATGTTATTTTTTGCAAAATATAATACAAGTATAAATAATATAGGTTATATAGTATTTTGCTTAAACATATTATAATATATAATGGATGGTGAAAAGTAAAGCTAAGAAACTCTAGAAACTCGTATTGATGTAGGTGAAAAAGTAAATTGAGATTTTTAAGGAGAGAGGAAGTAATAAATGGAGGTTAAAAAACCCTAGAAATCGTCATAGATGCGGATGCCCTCATAAGTAATACAATATATATTTGGGTAAATTACACAAAACCACCCATTAAATAAGCTACTTTTCATATAACCACCAATTAAATTTGAAATTATACAAAACCACCCATTAAATGTATTTTCTTCCCAAATCACCACCCAAGCCAAAATATGTGTCAAAATCTCATTAAAATGACTTACTTACCCTTACATTTGAATCAATTTTTCTTTAAATTGTCATTGAAATACTCTCATCCCCAAATACTACTCCCATTAGACTTTCTCAAATTGATTTCTCCAAATTATTGTATGTCATATTCAATTCCCAAGATCCCACAAATTTGCTAAATAATAAGTTAAATCCAACGAGTAACACCAAATTTACACTTTAATCATTGAGATCCAAGCGCCAATTTCCACAAAACGTGATTCAAGTTAATTTGTAAATTGTTAATTATGGGTTTAATTTTAAACCCATCAAATTAAGGCAAGTGCGATGCCGGTATTCAAGAGGCATGTCGGAGAACGGAGGTGATGGCAACCGATGGCAACAAAAACACATCAGAGGTGATGAATGATGATGGCAGATGGGGATGCTCAGAGGAAATGGGGGATTGGGGAAAAGCCTCGAACAGTCGAACTCAAAGGCGATATACAAGGGCATGGACAAATTTTTCTTTTTAAAATAAATAAAGGGGTATTTTTGTATTTTCGCATCAATTTAATGGAAAAATGGATAGTTGATAGTTATGGGTGGTGTTTTGTTAACATGACCTATATAACGGGTGGTTTTATGTAATTTAATATTTAAGGGGTAGTTAAGTGAAAACAACTATATTTAATGGGTGGTTTTATGTAATTTTCCTTATATATTTATCATTTCGTAGGGAAATGAGGTTTTAGTGGTCGGGGAAAATTTAAAAATAAAAATAAAAACAAGTTAATGAGAATTAACATTAAGAAAATTGGTTTAATTTACAAATATCTACTTTAGTTTGGTCAAGTTGAGTATTGATTTTTCTTCAAGTTCTTTTTTGATTCTATTATTGTTCTTGTCTCGATCTTATGTAGATTTCCAGTCCTACGAGTCATAGTAACCCTTATTCCTAAGCAACCCTAACACGGCACGATAGGATTTCATTTAGAGAACAACATTAAGATTAGAGATTAAACAAGGTAATGCAACATCAAACTACGAGTCAATTTTTCACATGTAATTGATTCCCTACACACCAATTTAGTCTTGAGTCTTAAAAGGGCATGCTTGCTACTTAAGGACTAAGGTTCTTTGTAAGAAATCTACAAAATCCTAGCAATAGTCTCAACTAGTTGATCAAGCTAATAAAAATCAACAATAAATAATAAGCACAAAAGAATCAATAGGGATAGAATAAGAATATAAATCTCACAACTTTATACAAACAAAAGCCTTAATTCATAGACGAAACAAAAGAGTTTAGCACTCTATCACCGTGAAGGATCTCCTCTATTGTTTTCTCAATTGTCAAAAGTGCATTAGATTCATTGGAAAAACCCTAAATAATAACCTTTTATAATAAGAAAATCATGTCTTTAAGACAGACCAAAACCTAACTAGGGTACAGATTAGTTAAAATTCTATGTGACAATCTAAACTACCGTCGTGATACTCTTCAGATGCACAAGCTTCCAGTGATGAAGTCGCGGCTGCGGCTACTGTTCATGCGTAAAAGCACGGTTGAATTTGGTTTTCACCTCAACACGAAAGTTGTATCTCTTGAAAAAAAAAGATTTCCAACGCATACTCATAATAGTCAATCAAACAAACGAGACCTCCAAAAAGTGTGTTACAAGTTCATCTTGTTGGACGATAACTTCTGCTAACTTGTTCTTCATTTATGCTTTCTTCTTCTTCTCGAGACCTCGTTAGATCCTTATTAAACCCTTAAATCAACTTGACTTTCTCGACTCTATTAACTCATGTCTCCTCCAAGGATCCACATTTACCCGAAATAATTAATAAAAACGTGTAAATTATGACTCCACCAACATAACGAGTAAATAAGCAAAATGCGAACTAAATTGTGCAATATGTACACCAAACAAAGCTAAATATGACCTAATATGCCAACCTCAATGTGTGTTGTCAGTTTTGTCAAGCAAACTAGGTGCATCCAAAGAAGTTCCCCCGATATGTTTGCACCAATGGAACTCGATTTACAAAATGATTTATGACTCTTATTTGTACAGAGAACATCTTACTACGTTCACCACCCAACACATCGAAGTTTTGAACGTTTTTAGTGATGTTTGGGTGGCGGCCAAGGATGTAATTGAAGTTTTCAAAGTTTTCCACGGCGCAACCCAAACTTTTAGTCATGTTTACCTTTCTACTTCAAGCTCTTTTTGTTCATTCACCATGAACATCGTGTTGGCAATTAACGATGGGTTGAATGTTGCCTCCATGTCCGATGTCGTTTTCTAGGTTTGTCGGAAGTGGTTGCAATATTACAAAGTTATACCCGATTAGATAGAAATTAATCGATGTTCAAATTTTTTTAGAAAACTACTTTCCTATGTCGGGAATTGAGGATGATCTTGAATGCAATGTTTTGTCTATAGTTGCTAGAGCTAGGTCTTTACTCCAAGAATAATAAAAGCATTATAATAAAAGACCCGACGGGTCGACCCATTGACCGACAACTACCTGAGTTAGGGACCGGGTTGGGGATTCCTGACCTGTAACCCGGCGAATCGAATCTACGCCCTTTGATTGATAGGAGAATATATCTACGTGATCTTTATGCCCCAAGCATGCTACCAAAACCGATACTTGTGTAATCGACAACAATTCGTGTAAGCAATCGTTTGGAGCAGTCGGTAACCTTAATCCCTTCCGTTCAATACAACACAAATTAGAGTGAAATAGGAGGCACCATAGCCTCACTCGTATCGACCTGCCCACCGAGGTGAAACAACATATATGTTCACACAAACACAGACCATTCACAACAGCCACAACTTTTATACATTACACTTTGTCAAATACAACATAGAGGACAGATTTCAGCAACTGCGCAGTTAATACCACAAGATAACAAGCACCAAACGGAGATCATGAACCAACCACCACGCGCAATCCTTCTATAAACACAACTGATGTGGGTTTCAAGCTAGGATACTGCACCCCACGTCGTTTATTTAGCCACATTGGTGGCGGAGTCATCATCTCTTCCAAGGTTGACTGATTTGCTGCGGCCAGCCAATACACCGCTTTTCCAATAGATTTACTCATCATGACGTGATTTCTTGCTACTGTCACCCTCATAAGTAGTAGTAGCAGTGTCATTGTCGCCAATCACATACTTTCCCTTCATGGATTCAGAGCCTCCGGGCTGCTAAGATCCAGAAGCACAAACTCTAAAGAAGTGGGATCTTGACGGATAAAACCTGGAAGAAAACTGAGCATGTCAATATCTGGAATGCTGTCCAACAAAGTGATCCATCCTACCAAAAACTGGCGGACACAAGGATTCACGATATGCATTCTCTCCCTCAACTGTGGGATGAACTCTTCAATGCTGAGAAAAAAACAGAGAAAATAAAAACCCAACTCAGACAACACAATAACTTCAATATTGTATCACTAATGGAACTTTTTCACAATCAGCAGGCAAATGGTCCACCTGAATTGATCACTTTCTATAATTATGTCCTGTATAAAAATGGAGGTAAAAAATCAGTCCAAATAATAAAACCATGCAAAAGAACCAAATGGACTTAAATAATTAATGAGTCACCTTCACAAGTCGGTCTAAGAGATGAGCAGCACTTTGTACATTGGCATCTGAATCTGCTGAAAGCTTGCATAATGCATCAAAAATCTGGTTAAAGAAGACGATAAAATCCCCTCTCACAACCTGCAAAGGAGACAATATGAGCTTCAAGTATAAAAAAAAGTGTATCTACAAAGCAATCATTCATTCAACTCCCACCTTTGCAATGTTATATAAAGCTTCACACGCATAATATCTGACTCTGCTATCTTGATCAGAAAACGAATGGAGGACTGGCGGAACAATTTGCTGGAAGTTGCACCACAAGAGGGAAGAGCCAATATAATCAGAACATTCCAGATAGAAATTTAGTAAAAGCAACAGCACAGCAATTTATTTTAAAGATTCAACCAAGGGATACAACAAGTATGGACGTAAACAAAATGCCAAATTTTTGTATTGTGCATTTACAAAAGCAGGCCCACTTATCAGGAAAAAAACATTTTCATTGGTACATCAAGTGATCAATCCAGATAAAATTAAGTTGACTACTATGAGCCAAAAACAGGTTCACACATATAATAGCAGGTATTTCAGGGTGTAATTTTTCCAAATAAAACAAAAGAAATACATAACAAAAATAATTTTAGAAATCGAACAAAAAGCTGCACATTTGGAGCATCAGGTCTTTGTAGAGGCTGCAGACGATGAAATTGAGGAGGCTGCAGAAGAAGAAATTGAAGAAGGTACTGTAGAAAAGAAAATGGAGGTTGCTGAATTGACCGTAGAATTTTCACAAACAAAAATCCCTAAGGAGCCTAACAATCCTTTAAACCCACCAGCCTACTGTTACCCAGCTGCATTACCTTCTCCATCTCCCTTCCTACGACCACAAACCAGCCTTCACTATCTGCAAACCCAAAGTCCCATCTCCAGCCCCCAACACAGCAGTCCTCAGCAGGATAGGACCTCTCAACAAATATGCAAACTCTCATTATCGTCCATGCTGGAGGTCACTGAGCATCCAATAAAATCATCCCTTGGACCAGAGGGAGATGCAATAGGGAATGCCACGTATATCGGACTCAAGTTTCACCTTGAGGATGATTTTTCCAGGAGGATGCCTTGATACGAACCTTAGTATAATTCTATTAAGTTTTAATTAACATCTTCACTTTCCTGTAGAATTTAGTTAGTTACTTAGTTTCCCATTCCCACTTCCTAATTTTTAGCCATGTTCTCCACTACCTAGTTAGTTACTGAATTTAGGATTAAGTTTTATTATTAATTATTAGGAGTTAGTTACTAGTTTTTCATTATAAAAGGAGAATCAGCTACATGTTGTAAGGCAGACTTGAAATATTGAATTGAATACATATTTGGAGATTCTCCACCAATGTCCTCTCGCGAGATTCTTGCTTGAGTGGTTTTCTTAGGAGTGATGAGATCCTTGCTCCTAGTGGTTTCTATCACTAGATTATTCAGTGTTTTCTTTGGTGATTTTTTTCTTTTGCTTGTTTGATTTTTTTCATGACATCTTGCCGGCCATTGTTTCGGCCACTCAATTCATTAGGTGGCACCTTTAAATATCTTTCCTTTTTTTTTTAAAAAAAAAAAAGGAATCCTAAATACAACAAAATTCTAAATATGCCTCATATCTTTATCTATATTTTCCTTTTGTACCGTTACATTTATATGAAACAAAATAATCAGAAAGTTCCAGTACATCTGAGTGTATCAGAAATAATCTCTCTGAAGTCTGACCTAGTGATCTATCTGTTTCAGAAAAAAGGCAAAAAGAAATGCTAACATCTCTGTTCTAGTTGAGATGAAAATAATTTCACTTTCTTTTTCTCAAAAAGGAAACTAACATATTTATGAATTATGATCCCATATTATCCTTACTAATTAATACCACCAAAAATGGCTTGTGAAACTAACAACAGAGAAGCTTCTCTGGGAAGGTATTTTTCTCGAAAACTTACTTACCAGAGTTAAGATGAGTCACTATTCAGAAACAGAGAGAAGGATACATGTTCCAGTGGCGTGAGATCAAAAGCAAATTTACCTTATCAAAAGGAAATGAGTCCTCCAACACTCAAGAATTATTTTATCAACTTATTTTGCAACCACTTAGTTTCTGAATCCACCGAATTGTTGGGGATAACCATCGAACTAACTAAATCAAAGTGTAGAAAAGAAAAAAAAAAAAAAAAGAAGGGGAATGTGATATCATGAAGAAAACTCAAAGACAGAAAGTTGACAAAGACTTGGATAAAAATTTAACAAATATTGGCAGAAATGTTGAAGCTTGGGAGTAGTTCCCACTTCCCACACAGCTAACACAGCTACAGTGGTGTGTACGCATGGAAAAGCAGAAGCTCGGGATTTTCAAGGCAAAGAGTCCCCAATAAATCCCAATGGCAAATCTTTTGACATCCTATCTATGATAACCTGATCAGTGATTACAATGAACTAAGAGATTGTTTCGTTTTCCTGACATTATATACAATATTTATAAAGGTTGTGGTTGAAAAGTTTCTATAGGTTTGTAGAAAAACCAAGATACCATTATCATATCAGTACCGACTACCAAAAAAAGTTTCACCTGAATTACTCAATTAGAGCAATTTCTCTTTCATAAATTCTGGGCCCATAGAGTTGTAGTACTATGCTCCTCAAGAAGCCTTCCAGGGCAGATGGTTCATCGATAAAAATAAAAAAAAAAAAGAAAAAAGAAAGGGGCAACACAATAACTATTTCCAAAGCTGAATTACAAATTATAACAACAGATCTCCACAGAGTCTGAACAAGCTGAAAATCCTGCCAAAAGATCATTTTAAAATGGAAAGCGGGTGCAAGAGAGTCCTATCTCGAACAATAGTGCTGCTAGAACCGAACAAGAGAGAAGAGTTCCCTTAAAGCGCAGGATGAAGAAGAGCAATTTTCACCCACTCATGCTGATGTTGCAAAAGGAAGAGAAGTCTACACATGACTCTATAATTGTTCATATGGTAGCTTTTTCCATCTATGTTCTAATCCAGTACAAGGTAAGAGCAACAGATCTACATATCCCATCTCAAATTGCAAGCATCTAATGATCTACAATGAAATTATTGGGAGATACATACAAAATATAGTTTCGTAGTACAAACCACCCAGCACTGCCCCATTTCCCACCACCAAAAATATAGTTTCTTAATACAAACCACCCAGCATACAGATTAATAATAAAACATCACGTATAACTGAAAAAGATTTCACAAAGCACTTTCAAGAATCAAAACTTGCTGGGTCCACTACAGCCAGACAAAGTCAAATAGTTTCTAAAAGATCACTCATACTACTAGCGACAACAATTTCTCTAGAACTCTTGGCCAAGCATTCACAGAACATAAATTAAATATGCCCAATGAACCTAGCTCAGTAATCACCAATCAGTTGAAATCTGACTTCAAACATAGTGCCAAGGGTAACTTTATACTTGCTCCACTAAATTCAACAAGAAAACAACAGAATGCGACAGATTTTCAAAACATCAATCCACAAATGAATGGCTTTCCACCTTGCACAACCAGCGAAATGCAATAAATTGAAGAAAGTCCCTTTGATTTTATGGAGCATGAATCCTCACCTCAAGATGCTGGGCCGCTTCTGAAGCCAAGCCAACAGTGGCAGCTGCTAATCCAATCAATCCACCCTAACCAAACAATGAACGTACAAAGAGATCAAAGCAACAATCGTGAAAATTGGCACTATAGCAATGAAATCAAAACCAGCGATCGTTAAAGAAGTTAATTGAAAACCTTGCGGTGATTAGCTTGAGGCGAGTAGGTGAATTCCTCAGCCAAGAGCTTGATCACGGCAGTTATCTTGTCATGATCTCCCTGCGCAACCAAATTTTTTACTATTCCTTCGACCTGAAAAACAATCAAAAGAAATGGGAAACAGCCATGAAAAATAAAATGCAAAAATTGAATACAGCTGTTGTTTTGGGAGGACCTCGAGAGCGGCGTTCTTCCGTTTCTCGTAAAGCTTATCGGAAAGGTTGCGAAGAACGGCGGCAGGGAGTGGATAGGCCATCAGTCATCACATTCACAGAGACACGCAGCCAACACCAAAAATCAGAAGTCGAGAAACAAGCTCCGACTCTCACACTCTTGGCAGGACCAATGGCGGACAGGTCCAAAGGCCGGTTTATAAGTTTACTAATGACAATTTTTTTTAAAATTAAAATTTTTTTTAAGATTTGTCAAACGATCTGATTGTATTAATTGGATTCTCAAATGTACCTAATTAACAAGCGGGTACATTGACTTTTATAGGCAAGAGAGGCCTAATATGATCAAAATTGATAGAAGGCCGTAAGGGCCGTAATACAAAGGAACCGCAATAGGTATAGTAAGTTTACAGTGGTAGGAGGTGAATAATTCATAAATATCACAACACTCCCCCTCGAATATTCACCTTTAAAGCCATGAGTAAATAATGTTGCCGCCTCAATAAAACCTGGCTAAGGAAAACCCAGAGGGGGAAAAGCCAAAGCTTAGGAAAAAGAGTACGGCTTGCTTTGTACGCTTTTGGGATACTGTACTGCCTCATTACAAACTTTGTCAGGAAAAACCATGTGGGATAAAAACCCGAGTCAAGAGAAAAATAGTGCAGTGCGTACTATTTTCTCCCTCTCAATTCAATGTGCCTCTTGGAGTCGACACATCCCGATTTTGTACACAAGTTCTTTAAACCTGGGTTGGAGGTAGTGACTTTGTGAATAGATTAGCAGGATTATCACTTGATCGGATTTGTTGTATATTCGTTGTGCCTTCTTTCTCTAGATCATGAGTTGAGAAGAGCTTCGGTGAAATGTGCTTAGTTTGATCGTCTTTGATGTATCCTTCCTTCACTTGAGTGATGCATGCAGAATTGTCTTCATAAATAATGGTTGGGCTTCCAGCGATTGATCTCAATATGCATTCTCCTTGTATATAACTAACTATGGATCTCAGCCAAACACACTCTCTGCCTGCTTTATATAGAGCGATTAATTCAGCGTGGTTTGAGGATGTAGCGGTAAGAGTCTACTTTGTTGACTTTCATGAGATCGACGTATCTCCATAGGTGAATACATAACCATTTTGAGATCTCGCTTTGTGAGGATCCGAAAGATATCCTGCATCTGCATACCCAACAAGAGTGGCATTTGCATGATTACGATAATACAAACCAAGATCATGTGTACCTCGCAGATATCGGAATACATGCTTGATTCCGTTCCAATGTCTTCTTGTTGGAGTTGAGCTATATCTTGACAATAAGCTTATGGAGAAAGCTATATCTCTGGTCTAGTATTATTTGCCAAGTACATCAATGCACCAATTGCACTTAAGTAAGGAACTTCTGGGCCAAGAATTTCTTCATCTTCTTCTCTAGGTCGAAAGTGATCATCCTGTATACCAAGAGAACGAACTACCATAGGTGATGTTAATTGGTGTGCCTTGTCCATGTAAATTCTCTTTAAGATTTTCTCGGTATAAGTACTTTGATGAACAAATATTCCATCTTTTAAATGTTCAATTTGTAAACCAATACGAAACTTGGTTCTACCGAGGTCTTTCATCAAATATTTTGCAATGCTTTCCAACTCATTTGACGTACCTATAATATTCAAATCATCAACATACACTGCAATAATAGCAAAACCATTTTTGGAATGCTTTATAAAGACACATGGACAGATAGCATTATTGTGGTATCCTTCTTTAATAAGATATTCACTTAATCGATTATACCACATTCTTCCATATTGCTTAAGACCATATAACGATCTTTGCAACTTTATAGAGAACATTTCTCTATTATCTGTATTCTACATCTGAGGCAGTTTTAGTCCTTCAGGGACTTTCATGTATATGTCACTATCAAGTGATCCATATAAATATGCAGTTACGACATCCATTAGTCGCATATGTAGTCCTTCTGAGATAGTTAGGCTAATTAAAAATCTCAATGTAGATGCATCAACTACTGGGGAATATGTTTGCTCATAATCTATCCCGGGTATTTGAGAAAAAACCTTGGGCTACAAGCCTTGCTTTGTACCTTACAATTTCATTTTTCTCATTTCGCTTTCTTATGAATACCCATTTATAGCCTACTGGCTTCACACCTTTTGGTGTAAGCTTAACAGGACCAAAAACTTCACGTTTTCCTAATGACTTTAACTCAGCCTGGATTGTCTCTTTCCATTTTGGCCAGTCATTTTTGCGACGACATTCGTCGACACTTTGTGGCTCAATGTCAATGTCATCAATGATTATTTTTGTGGCAACAGAATATGCAAACACCTCATCAAGGATAATATCCTTTCTATTCCATTGTATTCTGGTAGAAACATAATTCACTGAGATTTCATAATTATCAATGTTTCTATCTTCATCCAGAATACTTTTGTCATCTAATGCGCCCTCCGCATTTTCCAAGATGTCTTTATTACATTCCTCTTGTATTTTGGGATTTTCTCCCCCTGAATTTATTAGTGGGACAATTTTCATAACGTCCTCTTGACGTCTATTTTTCCTTGGTGTTTCAAATCTTTAGAACCAAGAGGTCTGCCACATTTTCGTTGTATTGTGGACTCATTTATAGGTTGCTGCCAAGCGGTTTGTCTCTCAGGAATTTTAATCCTTTCAGGGGAATTTATAGCAGGAACATGTGACTTTGTCACTTTCTTTGTGTCTGTAAACGAATCCGGCAATTGATTCGCTATACTATGTAAATGTATAATTTTATCCACTTCTTGTTCACACACTTTAGTACGTGGATCCATATGAGATAATAATGAAGCATTCCACGTAATTTCTTTGCTCTTTTCTCCACCTAAAGTTGGGAATAGATTTTCATCAAAATGACAATCAGCAAACCTTGTTGTAAATAAATCTCTCGTTGTTGGTTCAAGGTACTTAAGTATCGATGCAGAATCAAAACCAACATAAATTCTCAATCTTCTTTGTGGACCCATTTTTGTACGTTGTGGTGGAGCAATGGGTACATAAACTGCACATCCAAAAATTCTTAAAATGAGAGATATTTGGCTCTTTACCAATCACAAGTTGTAATGGGGATTGTTTATGATAAGCGGTCGGTCTTAACCTAACCAACGCCGCTGCATGTAAAATAGCATGTCCCCAGACAGATGATGACAGTTTAGACTTCATTAATAATGGTCTAGCGATTATTTGTAATCGTTTTATCAAAGATTCAGCAAGACCATTTTGTGTGTGAACATGAGCCACCGAATGCTCAATTTCAATCCCAATTGACATACAGTAGTCACTAAATGTTTGGGATGTAAATTCTCCTGCATTATCAAGTCTTATTTTCTTGATTGTATAATCCGGAAATTGAGCTCGTAACTGGATAATCTGTGCAAGGAGTTTAGCAAAAGCTGTATTTCTTGATGATAAGAGACTCACATGTGACCATCTTGTTGATACATCTATTAGCACCATAAAATATCGAAATGGTCCACACGGTGGAACTATTGGTCCACATATATCTCCTTGTATTCTTTCTAAGAACATTGGAGACTCGTTCTCAAGTTTACTCTTGGAAGACTTGATTATTAATTTACCAAGTGACCAACCAGTACAATTGAAATCATTCGATCTAAGAATTTTCACATTCTTCAGTGAATGTCCATTTGAACTTTCAATAATTCTATGCATCATAACATTTTCTGGATGACCCAAACGGTCATGCCATAATGTGAACATCCTTTTATCATCTGACTTTTCAGATGTTACATTTGCTTCTATCGGACTTATATATGTATAATATAGTCCTGAAGAATAAGCTATCAACTTTTCTAGGATGCTCTTCTTGCCATTTCTATATCCAGTGATACATAGATATTCTTTTCCACCTTGATTCATGGTTTCCATATGAAACCCATTTAGACGCATATCTCTGAAACTCAACAAGTTTCTTCGAGATTTACTTGAATATAATGCGTCATTTACAATCAGTTTTGTCCCTTCATGGGAGCAAAATACAAGCTCTTCCAGAGCCTTCTATCATCTTTGCCACACCGGATATTGTTCTGACATTTGCCTCGATTAATGTCAATTGTGTGAAGTATTCTCTGCTTCTCAAGATAGTGTGGGTAGTGGCACTGTCTACCAAACATTGATCTTTGCCACTTGATTTAACTTCATTTATATCCATATCTTCAATATAAAAAGAGATATAATTAAAACTTTAATACATTTTTATTCATTAATAATATATAACAAGTACATTAAAAGTAATGCAGAAAATAAACACACTGCGATATGTTACAAGAAATAAACACAGTGCGATATGTTACAAAAGTAAACTGCATGAAAATAAAAGTACTGATATTTAATAGTTCATAGTATCACTAAGTCCAAAATATCCATCTCCATCAGGAGTATTTGCGAAGAAACCAGAGATGTCCAGATTGGGCTCAGGTGGAGTGTACGTTATTGACAAAATTACTCTCCACCTTCTTTCCTTTGTTCTTGGATGTCTGATACAGCTCAACATTTGGTTGAGTTGTGCGACATACCTTCGCCCAGTGGCCTGTCATGCCACATATGTAACATGGAGATTTGGATTTCTGAGTAGATCCCGATGGATCTTTCCGGACCGTCAGCTTATCATTCCCCTTTGAAGAGGATGCTCCGGGGGGTTTGTGCCACTGATTAGTAGCAAAGCTTCTACCGCGACCACGACCACGACCTCGACCTCTACCGCGATTATTCCAATCTCCACGGTTATTCGTATTCCAGCCACCATCTCCCTGGGATGTATATTGACCTGGGAACATTCCATGTGCTGCATTCGTCTCAGTATATGGAGCAGCACCAGTAGGCCTTAGGTTGTGGTTCTTCATCGGAAGTTCATTATTTTGCTCAGCCACAAGTAATACTGATATCAAATCATAATACTTTGTAAAACCCCTCTCTCTATATTGTTGTTGCAACAACACATTTGATGCGTGCATTGTAGAGAAGGTTTTATCGAGCATATTTTCTTCAGAGATTTTCTGCCCACATAAACGTAACTGAGACGTGATCCTGGCAGAATTAAAATCACTGACAGATTTAAAATCCTGGAACCTCAGATTGCTCCAGTCATATGTGGCTTTTGGGAGTAAAACTTTCTCCTGATGCCCATATCTCTGACTTAAGTTCTCCCATAACTCTTTAGGATCTTCCACCAACAAGTATTCAGACTTAAGACTTTCATTCACATGATGGCGCAAAAATATAATCGTCTTTGCCTTATCTTGCGGAGAAGTATCATTATTTTCAGAGATAGTTTCCAGTAGACCATGAGCTTGAAGGTGAGACAGTGAATCAACCCTCCATTCAAGATATCTCTGGCCCGATAAGTCGAGAATATCAAATTCCCGCTTTGCAAGATTTGCCATTGAACTAACTACAAATAAAATCATATGAATTAATATTGACATAATTAATTATCATATCAATTAAATTTATGGGTTAAGATGACATATATTATATTTCATATACACATACGTAGATGCCATAAACAAGTATAATAACATTATATACATACATACATGGATTATAATATTATATATGTGTTCATACGGTGTATATATATGTATCTATGTGATATATGCATGCTATATCTTCACATAATAAATATATATACATACATGATACATGCTACTTTTTTTTTTCAGAAAAGGAAAACATATTATATACATATATACTAGGGAGCATGTATTCGGAGTATGTATTCGTAAATGATACGGATCAGAGTGTATAATGTATATTATTTATAGATGGCATGAGTGGTTTTGAATTTAAAAGATATACTATTGGTAGATTGATTGAGCAGCTTATAGGATAGTTCTACAACTAGAAATTGGTCTTACACAACAACCGGCTAGACAACAGTAAATATATCACAATACACGCAATCAACCTTGTAGATACACGCAACCAAATTTTGTAGGGGAAACGATGTTGTATCATTTGATGTTTCAAAATAAGTTGATCTCCCATCAAAGCTTAAACACAAAAAATTCCCTTTTGTAAAAAAATCAGTACAATCGAAAAACCTCAAAATTTTCAATAGAAAAATTTCTCCATCTTCAAGTATGAGGTATTTGAAGATCATCAAAGAAGTGAAGAATAAGGGTATATCAAGTGTGGATTTTCAAGTTCAAGAGGTAATTATGGGTGGAAAAATATCTTCAAAATTTTACATCTTCCATCTTTGTCTACCCCATCCTCATACTTCCCTTCTCGCTTTTTTTCTTTAAATTACCACCATTCTTTCCATTTTTACTAACATCTCATCTCTCTACAAACATTTTCTTCTTTAAACTAGTTTAGTACCCGCACTTTTGTGCGGGTCTTTTTATTAAAATTAATATGTTTAATATTAGAAAATGTATAATTTGTTTTCTAAATAAACTCTAAACTCTAAGTACCACTATTCACATGTAAACATTGTTAATTATTATATATTTAATAGTAAAAAAACTTTGAAAATTTGTAATTAAAGACAAAATTTTATCCCATTGTTGATTAATATTTCTACCCAAATGCATGTATCCCATTGTTAATTATTATATATGAAATGTCTATTATTTAGAGTTGAATCGTTTTTTCTTTAATTTATTCTTCTTCTCTTCGAATGCATTTGTCATCTTTGAATGCATCTGTCATCAATTATATTGTGGAATAATGTAAATGAACATGTATTATTTGTATTTGGAAATTATTTAGTAAATTTGTTTATTGTGATTTTTTAGGTATACTTGAGATTTTTTTTTATCTCTTGGTATAAATAGTTGAGATTTGTTTTTATCCTGCGCGCGCACACACACATGTATTAAAAGAGATTTCATTAACAATAGCATGTATTTCAAATCAAACATAATAAAGGAAGATATGGGAATTCACATCAACAACGGCAAACTACAAACATATAGATCTTAATTTTTAGGTTTCAAGTTTGGACCGATTTGATTTTAAATCCGTTTGGATCTAATAAAATACCGGGTTTATGTCTCATATCTTGTATGAATATTTTCCTTCTTACTTGCTACTATTTCGTAGAACATAACCGAACCATATAAATGGTGATTTGTGTTCTACGAGTTGAAAATTTTGTTTTTCAGAAGAAGATTCAAAACTTTACGAGTTTCTGTTGTAGAAGATCCCTTAATTAAGGGCAACTACAGAGCATACTTCTCATAATCGGTTTCTTTACGAAAATAATTAAGCAAATCGGTAGATTTTGAATTTCTACCTTGTATTTGTTGGCTGACTCAGTTGGATCTGAAGAACACTCGTGCTGATAACGTTTTGTAAGATTTATCAAATGCTCTGATTGTATTAATTGTATTCTCAAGTGTACCTAATTAACAAGCGGGTACATTGCCTTTTATAGGCAAGAGAGGCCTAATATGATCAAAACTGATAGAAGGCCGTAAGGGCCGTAATACAAAGGAGCCGCAATAGGTATAGTAAGTTTACAGTAGTAGGAGGTGAATAATTCATAAATATCACAACAAAAATTAATAATAGTTTTTTTTTATTAAGTAAAAATTCGACGCACCAGACAGGCCCGGTGGGTCAAGAGGGTGAATAAATCAGTGACGGCAAATCGTCAAATATGTTGAAGACATAAAACAACAACAAGGCAGAATCACCAAAAAAAAACAAGGGTGAAGTAATAGGTGAAGACTAGCATAAATGATGAGAGAACATGAGCAATGAGCAGCAACTCATCCGTCAGTTGGTAGAGGCAACGCATGGAACATCTGGGGAACTAAGTGAAAAACCTCAGATTTGGACTCTGTCAACGAGCCTTCAGATTTTGATCACGTCCACGACCTCTCGCACGTAGACACATAAGAGGAACCACCAATCAAAAAACCGCTAGACTCAAGAGCCACACAACTCCAACACCAAGCAACTTAGCAATCTACCATACAGCTGACCAAACCAGAATTTTCTCCTTCTTTATTTTTTCCCTTGCTTAGGGCCCAAGGATAAGCCTTGGGCCCAAATGACAAGTCCGGGCCCAATCTTCGGCCCACTCAGGCCCAGAAGACCAAGGAACAACGCTGGCCATTTTTTTTTATTGATTTCTTCCTTTCTCTGTTGGGCTTACAACCTTGGCTCTGAAGGACCAAAACCTTGGGCCCAAAGGAGTACGAGAGATTTGCACAACCGGATGCGCCAAGGCCGGACCCTAGCCGCCGTAGACACCGCCGATCAGAGGCGACCAGGGACAGGGAAGACGGAGGTAAGGCGGAGTAGCCCGCCCACACACCACCAGAACTTGCCTATGAAGTAGGAAGTAGGGAGAGCAACCACCAAACGGCCGGACGCTGGCGACAAGAAACCCCAAAGAAATCGATCCGACGATGAGTCCACGAATTGCAACAGGACATCGCCACAACCACCCAAATCAGGAGTGGATGAGGATCTAGAGGAGAAGGACGGAACATGAACGTGAACGATGGAGATGGATATGCGAATAACAAGGAGAAGGGAATGATGAGACGACGACCGACGACTCGACGGAGCCACCGAAGGGACCCTGTGTAGGCAAAGATCAAATACGATTGAGAGATGGATAGATCGGATTTTCCTATAAATTTTGCCAAAATTGCTAGGTTATATGGGGCTTTTTGGGCAATAATGCTAGAGAGAGGGCATATCCCATCTCTCTAGAATTTGATTAATAATAGGTTTAATTTAGGGCATGCTCGGAAGTTTTTTTTTTGGGACTAGGTAAGAATTCAAGTTCAGACAAATTTGAAACTCGAAGACCAGACAAGCCGGCAGACGGGAAAACCGTCTAAAAACCATACAACAATACATAAAGTTGCAAACTCAAGCAAACACACTCTACGAAACAACGAACCAAGCATACCTAAACCAAACAGGATGTGATCGAAGACGACGGACGAAGCTAAGCCCCACTCTGATGCAGAACGGTAGGTCAGCGATGCATCGGGACCCGATCATCCTTGGGAAGTGACGACGAACTCTGGGAAAGCTGAAACTAATGGAATTGTCAAGTCCCTTAATTCTTGTGCATACTTCTCAAACAACAATTAATTTCAAACGGAGGAATATGTTTTTTTGTTTTAGTTTAGCAATAGTTGAAAGGGAAAATCCGACGATCGATAATACAAGGACATAGATCTCATCTATGAGTTCGAAATCACACTTGAAACTAGATGGACAGGGCCTAGAAATCGCTCAATTTAAAGGACACTGAAACGGTGATAAGAATTTTTGAGATTTAAAAAGTATTTTTCAAAGAGCGAATCAACTCGTCACTTAGAGGCTAACTAGTCTATACCCCGTGCGCTACGCACGGGATTTTTAAAATTAATCTAAATTTTTAAAATTAATCTAAGTATATTTATCTTATTTTTCAGATGTTATCATGTTAATCAATGCGTTTTAGATGATACGAGTTCAAATCTCGTATCAACTATCTATGCGTTTTATATTTTTATCAGTTAACTAAAATATAAGTAGTAGATAGATAGATTCTGAATTATAATAACTTTATATAAATTATAATAACATATTACTTTAACAATTGTTTTCCTAGAATCAACCACAAAACGTCATGTAGGACGCTATGCATGGGTTTTAGTATATGTATATAGATTTTATGCAAATGTACCTATTATAATATAAATATAATAATGACATCACATTTTAATAATGTTATTATATTGAAAAAATGAACAAATGCAAAAAAGACATACGTTAGATTTTTAAAAAAATTATATGTTGCATTCAAAATTTTAATGTCAATCTATATTCCATATTCTATATAAAATAAAATTGCTAAAAATCTATTAACAAATTATATATATTGGACCCTTGTTTTTAAGTTTAGATAAATTATTAAGAATGGATCAATTACATAAAACAACAAAGAATGAGTTGGATTAAAGCCCAAACGGACAACCTCGAAGAAGATATGGAAACTAAGAGTGCCAATACCCACCAAAAAAAAAAGATAAAAAATAGTGAAATGGGAAAATGTCTATAATTATGTTTAAGTTAATAATTAAACTTTGCTAAAATAAGCCTCATCCGTTTTTGGCATTCAGGTGACTTTGCCAGTGTCATGTCACCAGTAGACTTTGTATACGCAGAAGCAGAATAATCCACCAGAAACCTGAGTCAACAGAAGCAACTCTTCCAATGGCACTCTCACCAAAATCAGCAATTATAGTATCAGTTTTCCGAATAGGATCATGGAGCACTTTAGCTAGCTGGCATGGCTCCTTCCCCTAGCTTAAATCGGCAATTCTTTTTTCCCAACCTTGAAGTTGCAAAGTCTTTAAGAGGAAGTTCTTTACTATATCAGGCTCCCCATTCATCAAGAAAGCCAGAGCACTAGGAACAAAATCTCGTACAAAAACCTGCTCAAAAGAACAGAATTTCACAGCTTATATATATTAAATTCCTCTAAAAAGGACAAAATACAAATCTGATCATGCTTTAGCTGTTAAAGCACAGATATGATCATAGTTCCCAGTGTTCTTAAAGGACAAAATACAGATCTGATAATGTTTTAGTTCTTACCTGATCATAGGTAATACATCTGAACATAGTATATTAGTTCCCAGTGTTCTTAAAGGACAAAATACAGATTTGATAATGTTTTAGTTCTTACCTGATCATAGATCAATACTTCTTCTGAGGCATGGTCATAAGCAGCAATCGTGCCGACAGGTTGATTTCTGAAGTGCACCAAAGATCGCCTAAGAGCTTCCCATGCTTCCGCAACCATAGGATGGGGCTCAAATGAATTTCTGGCAGACGAAGCCGGGTATCCAAACCAGATCTAGTCCATGGGGAGTACATGATCTCAAAGTAATCCTTGCCCAGTCCAATTGACAGGTCACTGAACGACCTCTCATCGAATGCTCTCTTTCTCTCGATGTTCAACCTCGGCTTATCCAGAAGCTTAGAGAGGTCAAAGTCATCCATTTCAGCGATTGAGCAATGAGAGCTCACTTTTTTTAGCCCACCTCCTTCCATCTCTCCCAAACCTAAAAGAAGGAAATAATCAACCAACATATATTGACAGATATGCACACGATTTTTGGAAAAATCTCAGATTGTGTAATGATGCTTAGACCAATCACACTGGGATACAATGAGGTATGAGAAATCTCATTTAGGTGACGTCAATGTTAAGTCTTGTATCACTTGATTCACAAAGCTTATTGACATAAATTTTTTGGTTATGAAAATAGAAAGATGTGAGTTATAGGTAGGTTTGGTTCAGTAAGCCAAATTTGTGGGTAGTACCCATAGGTCCCCGGTTCGAACCCCAGAATGGCCGCTCTTTATTTACCAATACAAGGTTCAGTAAGCCAAAATTGAAAATTCATGTCACCTAATGAGATATGGCACCAACTGAGATTTTTCCTAATTTTTTTTCCTGAACAGAGAAGTTTATGTCCAACCAAAAAAAAAAAAGACAACAATGCTAAGAGGAGTACGAATCAAGATTAAGCATTAACTCAACTCAGTATACACGAGAAACATCAAATCTAAGAGGGGAAATAATATAACACAGTGGAAAGAGCAGAGAAAAAGAGAACTGAGCTTGAATAAAAATACCCAGCAGAAATACACTTGCACATACACAGCTAGAGATGCTAAACAACAACCAAATCGTTTCTGAATAGATAGCTTCATGTCCAAACAAACACAAATCCTTTTCTATCCAGAACAATATGTAAAGGTTGGGATCAAAAGGTCATATTTAGAAGGATGTGATAACTTATGGCAAGAACAGAAACAATGCGATAATGTACCGGAAATAAGTAAGAAAGAAAATTCTGCGCAAGAATATCAATTTCAGTTGCAGATAACTTCTGATGCTCCAATGACGGGATCAAAGAAGGCGTATAATTACTATCATCACGAGGAAATGATTTTATAAGTAGTCAAACATTGTGTCTACTTAGCTTGTTAGCACCTATCTAAAAACCAAAGAATCATTTACAAAAGTGCAAACATGAAGGTACCATTAGATTCTCGAATTGTAAATACCAAGCTCTAATTGTGTACTCAATCCTCTTGCATAGCTTCAAAAACTCAGTTCGGTCAGAGCTACGCTCTACATTAAACACAATGTCACAAGAACTCCTGGCATTTTCAGCATCCAAAATATCTTACCACAATTCTACTTCAAACAAAATTCAATTGTAGACACTTTTTTTAGGATCGTTTGTAAAATCATATATTAGGATTAGGATCATACACAAGATTCTATTAATTTTATCTAAATCACGTTAAGATTCTACCTCCGATTCGGATTGTCCTGCCATATTCCGATCATAGAATCATTCTTAGATCCGGATCGAGATTTTAATAAGCTTGGTAAGAAGAGTATTCCAATAAAACAAATTAGCCATTCAATTATAACCAAAACCTGTCCTAGGCAAAATGAAAAACAATCTAAATGAAACTAATTCTTATACTACAGAGATTAAAAGGCTTAGTTTCACGCTGAACTGAATCTATGAAAGGAAGATGAGAGTTTGAACTTAATTTTGCTGAGAAATGATACGAATAAGCTCATTACGATCTATTGATAAATCAATTAGTATTTTTCAGTTCGACATTCCGATTCATTTAGAAACCTAATACACAGTACAAGGAAAACTGAAGGAAAGGGGAAGAGTAAGTGAAACTGACCTGATGTTGTAAGTGATATTGAAAGGAATTTGGAGGGTGAATTGGATGAGGAGACGAAGCATTGCAATTGCTTCAAAAGCCCCAAAATTTACCAATTGCAAAAGGAAATTGAGGACTTAAAATTTGGGGAAAGGTCGGGACTTACCTAATGGAAACAACCGAGACGGTACTCGCTTCTGAGGAAGTAACGACGTGTGCAGGGCTGTGCTGAGCCTGGCTGCGTTCCGCTCCTTCCCCCGCTCAGAATGGGAACTTCTGGCATCCTTTTCCGGTTGTCCCCAAACGAAAAAATCCCAAGAACTCTCGACATCTTCAAATCAAGGGCAAATTTCAGGGTTAAATTTACCCGCTTCCTCCGTCAACTGCCCTAATTCAAGAGCCCCAAATTACAAATCATCAGAATCAACCCAAAATTGAATCTGAAAGGCCATTAAGGAACATACAAATTCAAAGGGCAGCAAGTGCCTGGCTACGAACCTCACCAGCAATTTTGGTGTTGAACTCCTCGTTCTCTGTTCCAACCCAAATCGGCGTCCAGGGCGGTGGCTGTTGAACCGACTCCGCGTTCCATGACTTCCATCTGCATGAAATTGGAGGAGAAAGGGGAGAGAGAAGATGGCGAAGAGCGAAGTATGAACCTGGAAGGAACCGTCTGTGAGAAAAACCGTCTTCAATCTTCAGCGTTCAGGATAGAAAGAAGAAGGGAGGGGTAAAGAGGAGAAAATGGCGGAAACCATCGGAGCCTCTCGCCATAGTTGCTGAGCCCTCTTCGTCCTTCCTACTTCACGTTCTCTCTCGAAGCCGAGCCTCGCCCTCAACCATCGGAGCTCCTCCCGACGACACCGCTCACGAACCCGGGAGCTAGAAGCGAGATAGCGTGTTTGAGACAGCACATCGGAGCTTCTCCCGACGACATCTGCTGCTGCTTGAATACGGCGGTCAGGCGTCTCAGCCTCTCAGGCATCCCGCAACCCTGGCCATCGGAAACCTGCGACTCAGCCCTGGCGATCGGAAGTTGCTGGCTGCTGTGGAGTTCGCCTTCGAGCCTTCGCTCCTTCCGCCTCCGCACCTCGTCCTCCGGAGCCCTCAGATTATCACCAAAACCGATTGCGAACCGTTTCTAGAGTGAATAAGAGGAGGTGCCAAAAAAAAAACCGCTTTAAAAAAAAAAAGGGAAAATCTTGCCTTGACACGTGGCAAAACTTTTGCACAAACAATAATTGTAGGGATATGGACCAGTGAACCCACCATATTTACAGATTCGAATTAGGGTCGAAATATATCAACCCGGTTTGCGTCTGATTATGAATACCCGATTGGTTTGATGTGTTCCGGTTTTCAAAATAGCTCTACCCGCCACTTCCAGCGGGGGCGAAAGAAATTGGGGAATCCTCTAAATTATACCAACATAGAAGCCTGAAAACCCTAACCCCCAAATTGCTGGCTCCCGCCCCAGACACATTTCACGTAAGGGTTTATTTTCCAAACCCAGGCCGACAGACACAAGGGCGACCGGCGAAGCCGAAGAGAACGCCCCGCCCCGCACCTCGCTCCGACGCTGTTGGCTCTTCTCCGGCGTGGCGGCGACCCCGCTCGGCTCCTCCTCCACGGCTGCTGCTGAGTGCTGGCTCCTCAGTCCTCCCCGCTGCAGCCTTGATTCATTTCTTCCCCTCCCACTAGTGAGTAGTCCCAAATCCGAATTCGTTGGAGGTTGAATTGAAAAGGTTAGCTTTTTTTGGTACTTTATAGCTTATACTTTGTCAATTTGTGCTCTGAATTTTGATTTGAGATTCAATTTATAGGTAGGATATGAGAATTCGTTTAGGGTTTTGATTTTGGAAACCAGTTTTGTGAAATTAGGGTTTGTGATTTTGAGGATCAACTTTTTGAATTTGTGAATTGAATTTCGGGTTTGTGACTTGCATTTAGCATCCATCCCTTGCAGCAATGTAGTAGTAATGTTGTGTTTGTATATTAAGACTAGGTGGTAATAATTTCACAGGATTGCAGCAAATTGTGCAAGTAATGTTTATGTGTGTGTATCATTCAAGAATTCCAAATACAGTATAGCAACCAAGCGAATTAAATACAGTATAGCAACCAACCAAATACAGTATAGTAATGTAAGTCTGCATTTCTACAATAAATCTGGCCCTTTTTTAAACCACTCTGTCTTAAATCAAGATAATTAAATCAAGGAAAGCAAATATACTTTTGTGAATCATGCAGTGATTATTTGCTATAAAAAGGCATCTGCATCCCAAAGAGAATCATTGTAAGGAATCTTTCTGTCTACATTGCATTGGTTTCTCGGTGAAGTGCTGAAAAATTACAGCCAATCTCACAGGTAATATTGGCTTGGGAGTAAGCAAGCATTTCAGCCCCGGCAAAAATCCTGGGTCCACCACTTCAGATTTGAATCTCAAAGTACCTCAAACAGTCCACAGGGATTCCGAATTTGCTTCCAATTTCAACATTAGGGCTTTGGAGTTTTGAACAAGCTGCAGGCAGAATCAGAAGCGATATGTCTCGCGAAGAGCAGTTATCCCTGCGAGACGTCACTAACGCTGGTATTGCTGTCAGTGACCGTATAACTCGAGATGTATCGTCATATGTTGACTTGGAAGAATCTCTGGAAGCTTCTAGATACGCCAGCCACCCTTATTCTACTCATCCCAAGGAGGTAACCAAAACCTCCTTTTCAATTTCAGTTTGGTATCCTAGTGTTGTTCTTGCTGCTCTTGTTCTGTTCTGTGTATTTTTTTTTCAATGATTTGCTCTGTGAGGATTCTCTGTGTTTTCCCTAATGGGAATGCAGTCCATGATCTTGAAGTTTGGTATAGTTTGCTGATTTGAACTTTTAGGTGCAAGTGTGAGTGCCTATGCTTGCTTTTGAATTATTGCACTACGAAAAAGCTCAATTTTGAGTTAGGTTCTGTGTAATTTCTGTAATCATAAGAGCAAAACATGAAATCTGGTTTTGACTTTGTCTTATGGAGCTTTGGGTTGTTAATTGGATTATAGGCGAGCATGTACTTTATATTGCTTATCTGCTTCTGTTCTTATACTTAAACGTACAGAGGAAAGCAGTAAGTGCCTTCTATTGCTCTATCTGTGCCCTGGGATCCCTTCTATCCCCTGTCATTGTGCTATTGTATTTTATTTCCTGCAGTTGCCAGTTGCCTGAAATTTGTGGTTGGTGATGCTTGTTTATCATCATGATTATAGTTTTAAGCCAAATCCATTTGATGTGATTGCAGTGGCCTCCATTGGTCGAAGTTGTAGATTCGTGGGAGTTGCCCCCTATTCTCGTTGAAAGATATAATGCAGCTGGTGGGGAAGGAACGGCTTTATGTGGAATATTTCCCGAGATACGGCGAGCATGGGCATCAGTTGATAATTCTTTGTTTCTCTGGCGTTTTGATAAGTGGTAAGTAATTATTGTTACAGCTATCCCTTTAGAAGAAAAATGTCACTCCAGCTTGGGTGGATTAATCAGGGTGCATATTTTACTTTGCTTGTTTATCTTATATAGGGATGGTCAGTGTCCTGAGTACTGTGGGGAGGAGCAAGCTATATGTGCTGTTGGCCTTGCGAAATCTAAACCGGGTGTTTTTGTTGAGGCTATTCAGTATCTTCTTATTCTGGCAACCCCTGCAGAGGTATTATCACTGTTTATTGAATTGAGTCGGTACTTAGTTTTTCGGATTATTCTTAGTTTTTTCGATTACTTCTGAAGTATGGTTGGTTTTGAATCTTTTGATATACTGTTAAAATGCTCATTTGTCCTTTATCCAACTTAGGTTGTCTTTTGGTATTTGATTGCAACATCTGAAATTCATTTCTGCTTATATAACACTATTGGTGCATGATCAAATATGAAAAAGTGCCTGCAGTGTTTGTGCGACTTTTGGATGCCTCAAACTCTATTTGTCTATTAATGGCTATCTCCTTCCATCAGCCCCTCTTCTAATTATGTACTTGCCTGGCAATCATTGGGGTCATTTCAATTTTATTCTGAATCCATTCAGACTTGTCATTTTAAAGTTAGGACACAAGGCTTTTAATGAAATACAACGACATAGGAAAGCAGATTCAAGACAACTTTTGAAAGGAGACTGTAAAAAAATCTACCGAGTAGACTTATTAAGAATCTGTACTAAATTTCTTCATGATAAATAGAATTCTTTAATATTATCATTTCTTCATGGATCAAATTGCATTGGTATGTAATATGTTAAAATTGAAAGGTCATTCTTCATCGAACTGATGCTTTGGGATTTTCATATTCTTAAAAACTAGTTTTATAACCCGTGTTGTACATGGTTTTTAATGTTTTATGTATCTAGAATAACTTTTGATTAATTTAAATAAAATAAATAAAATATATAATTCTCATTCATCTTTCATGGAGTGTTATTATAATACGGAGTATAACTAATCAAGATGTGCTAAAATTTTATTATTTAAATTAATAGTGAGTATTCATAAAGGTGAGCCCATATTAAATAAGGTGGCTTAAAGAGATGCAGTTCTGAATGATCTATGGCCGAATGAGATGGGCATGGGTCACACGAGAAATTGTCAATTATGTAAAATTCATCAAAGAAAACCATTTGACTCCAAGCACTGAGGATCCTCTATAACATTTGGTGCACCACATGGTGCATCATAAAATTATTTTAACGTAAAGTTTATTTTAAAATAAAAAAAAAAAATTATATTCATATTCTAAACAACTATATTTATATGTTTATAAATTTTATCTTGAAAAATCATGTTTTAAAATTTTAAAAAAATATATTTTTGTAAGAAATAGTCTTTTAATTTTATTTTTAAAACATGGTTTTTCAAGACAAAAGTTTATAAACATATAAATATAGTTATTTATATTTTTGTATTTTTTAAAAATAAAATTTTGGCTAAAATAATTCTGGTGATGCACCATTTGGTGCACTAAATGTTGTAGAGGATCTTCGTTGGACTCCAAGGGATTTATTTTTATATAATATATATATCTTTGATTATGATTACTATAAATGAGAAGTATAAAGTGTTGATATTGCCTTATATACTAAATATAATTATATTCTGGGGCTAACTTGTGACTCTATATCTGGTATTTCCTTGGTGATGTGGAAGTTTGATATGACGTCTGTCTTATTGGTATCCCATAAAAAGAGCAGGAGGCCTTCTTGTGAAGGAAAGATGATTGTTTGAATACAGGAATTAAAAATGTAGGAATGTTCTGGAAAAGATCTGGCAGCTGGCCAGCTGCTGATCAGTAATAGTAGTTGTTGAAGTGCAAGATACTCATAGCCTGTCACCTTGTTGAATCACTGATTATATTTCCCATCCCACAAATTCCTGAGCTTGCAGTGGATATTTAAATTTGGTGTGTGTGTGTTTTTTTTTTTTGGGGGGGGGGGGGGGGAGTAGGAGTGATTATTAGCTAATCAGTGATTCAGTGGGCTGACTGATTTCCATCATGAAAATCAATAAGCAATAGACCCTTGTGCAAGAGTTGGTGCTAGGTTTAAAAGGAACAAAGTAACAAACACGAATATTTTAAGCAGGTTTTCCTCTCTACTTATCAGGAAAGCGAATTTGAGACTGCTAAGGTGTAGTTAGTGGCTACCCTGAAGCACTATTTATTATGATAATCAGTTATACAACAGGCAGATTTCCATCATGAAAATCAATAAGCAATAGACCCTTGAGCAAGAAATGGTGCTAGGTTTAAAATGAACAAAGTAACAAACACATATTTGAGCAGGTTTTCTTCTGTACTTATCAGGAAAGCCTGTTTGAAACTGCTAAGATGTAGCTAGTGGTTACCCTGAAGCACTGTTTATTATGTAATCTTAAAGTGTGCTTTTTCTCTGAAGCCTTAATAATCAACCCTTTATAAATAAAAGTATTATCATATTTATATTTTTATAAAAAATAATAATTAGCTCATTAGAAAAATCTTCAGTTGGTTCTTGTAGGTGTCTGCTGCTCTGGAAGCCCAGATGGAACAGATCCATATGCAGAAGTGGCTTTACAACCATTGCCCGAGTATACTGTCCCATCTGATGGAGTTACTATGACCTGTATCACTTGTACTGACAAGGGTCGTGTTTTCTTGGCTGGGCGTGATGGACATATTTACGAGTTGCAGTATACAACTGGCTCTGGCTGGAATAGGCGTTGCCGTAAAGTTTGTCTTACAACTGCTTTTAGTAGTGTTGTTTCAAGGTATTGTTTTGTGTTGCTTTTAACTATTATTGACATTTACAAGTTCTCTCAAAGTGCATTATTGCGAGCACCTGTCATCACACTCAGGTGTTTTGTGTTGCTTTTAGTAGTATTGTTTCAAGGTATTGTTTTGTGTAGCCTCATTTCTAAGTTTAAATCTGCAGAGAGTCCACATGAATTGCTCACTAGTTTAGTTTGGTGCTTAGATGTATTTAGTTTTAAATTTGTTTCCTATCTTCTCACCCAGGTGGATTGTGCCAAATGTGTTCAAATTTGGAGCGGTTGATTCAATTGTTGAGATGGTTTTTGATAATGAACGGGACATACTTTATGCAAGAACAGAAGATATGAAGCTCCAAGTCTTTGAACTAGGGTTAAGGGGAGATGGGCCTCTGAGGAAAGTGGCCGAGGAAAAAAATTTGTTCAATCAGAGAGACGTAAGTTATGGAGGTGGACAGTCAAGTGGAAATAGAGCTCCCAGTCGACCAGTCAAATCCACCATAGTCTGCATTTCACCCCTGTCTTCATTGGAGTCAAAGTCACTCCACCTTGTTGCAGTTTTATCTGATGGAAGAAGGATGTACTGTACTACTAGTTCTTCTAGCGGAAGCAATGGGACAATTGTAGGTCTAGGGGGATTTAGTGGAAACATTCAAAAGCCAAACTGTCTTAAAGTTGTGGCGACTAGACCTTCCCCGCCTTTGGGGGTTAGTAGTGGACTCAGCTTTGGACCTGGTTCTCTAGCTGCTCATAGTCAAACTGAGGATCTATCACTAAAAGTTGAATCAGCCTACTATTCTGCTGGAACACTTGTTCTTTCTGATTCTTCTCCACCAACTATGTCTTCTCTTCTTATTGCAAGCAAGGACTTGTCAATTCCTGGGTCCCTGGGAACAGGTGCAAGGAGTTCAAGGGCACTTCGAGAATCTGTATCTTCCTTGCCAATCGAAGGCAGGATGCTTTTTGTTGCAGATGTCTTTCCTCTGCCTGGGACATCATGTACAGTGCAATCACTTTACGCAGAATTGGAGTTCTGTGGTGTCAATAATTCTGGAGAGGCCTGTGAAAAAGCAGTTGGAAAACTGTGGGCTAGGGGAGATCTCTCAACTCAGCACATATTGCCAAGGAGGAGGGTTGTTGTATTTAGTACAATGGGCATGATGGAATTGGTCTTCAACAGACCAGTTGATGTTTTGAGAAGGCTGCTGGAATCCACCTTGCCGAGATCGGCATTAGAAGATTTCTTTACCCGTTTTGGAGCAGGGGAAGCTGCTGCTATGTGTATAATGTTGGCTGCAAAAATTATTGATACTGAATATCCCATTACCAATGTTGTTGCTGAAAAGGCTGCTGAGGCATTTGAGGACCCTAGATTTGTTGGAATCCCACAACTTGAAGGAAATAATGCATTAACAAATAACAGAACATTTTCTGGGGGATTCAGCATGGGGCAAGTTGTTCAAGAGGCTGAACCTGTATTCTCAGGTTCCTATGAAGGACTCTGCTTATGCTCGGCGAGATTGCTTTTTCCTGTGTGGGAGCTCCCAGTGATGGCCACTCGAGGTGGTTCAGGTTCCCGTGATTCTACTACAGACGGTGTGGTTGTATGCAGACTGTCAGTTGGTGCCATGCAAGTTCTTGAAAATAAAATTCGCTCCTTGGAGAAACTCTTAAGGTCACGGAAGAACCAAAGGAGGGGACTCTATGGATATGTTGCTGGTCTTGGAGATGTAAGTGGATCTATTTTATATGGGGGTACTGATGTAGGAGTTGGGGATAGGAGCATGGCGAGAAATCTATTTGGCCTTACTTATCAGGGTTCAGATGCTGCCGAAGCGGCAGCATCTAATAAAAGACAACGCTTGCCTTATACCCCTGCAGAACTGGCTGCCTTTGAGGTCTTCCATCATCACCTCTTACATGTTTTTTTTTCAATCCTATTTATTCACTTTATGGTTGATGGTTGTGTTCCAATGTGCCTTTTGTTGCAGGTAAGGGCAATGGAATGCATTAGGCAGTTGCTTCTTAGATCCAGTGAAGCATTGTTCTTACTGCAACTGCTTTGCCAACACAATGTGTCACGGTTGGTTCAAGAACTTGATGCTAGTTTGCAGCAGGCTTTGGTTCAGTTGACATTCCACCAACTAGTGTGTGCTGATGAGGGTGACAGGTTGGCTACAAGGCTAATATCTGGTCTAATGGAGGTAATGCAAGGAACACATTGTTATTTGCAAATTATATCATTTATTTGTCATTGACAACCAATATTTAATGCTCTATTCCCTCTTGCTTGTTGAATGCTTTTTATGTTGCCAGTACTTCACTGGTCCTGTTGGCAGGGAGACAGTAAATGATATTAGTGCGAGACTGCGAGAAGGTTGCCCTAGTTATTATAAGGAATCTGATCACACATTTTTCTCAGCCGTGGAATGCCTTGAGAGAGCTGCTGTATCATCTAATTCAGAAGAGAGAGATTCTCTAGCAAGACAGGCATTTAATCTCCTTAGCTCAGTTCCAGAATCTGCTGATTTACGTTCTGTCTGCAAACGATTTGAAGACTTAAGGTTAATCCTTATTAAGTGTTTTCATTATTGGTGCTTCTGGTTAACTGGTTTGTTAATATAAAAACTCATGCTTTGACAGATTCTATGAAGCAGTAGTACGCTTACCTCTGCAGAAGGCCCAAGCACTTGATCCTGCTGGTGATGCCTTTAGCGAGCAGATAGAATCAACTGTTCGAGAGCATGCAGTTGCTCTAAGGGAGCAATGCTATGATATAGTTGCAACTGCATTACGTAATCTGAAAGGGGATTCATCAAGAATGTCTGAATCTACTGCTAGACCTGCAGCTGCACAATCTATTATTGATCCTGCTTCTAGGAAGAAAAACATATGCCAGATTGTTCAGCTGGTTGTACAGTCATCTGACAGACTATTTCATGAGTACATCTATCACACCATGATTGACCTGGGTCTTGAAGACGAATTGTTAGAATATGGAGGTCCAGATTTGGTCTCCTTTCTGCAAAGTGCTGCCTGTGAACCAACAGAAGAGGTAATGGGTCATTCTATTACCTTTGTATAAAGCTTTTGCTGTTTGTTGATGTTACCATACTTGCATTCATGTAATTATTACTCTATTGCTAGGTTATGCTATAGGCCTTTCAGTGCAATTACTCGACTTTTACAGCTTTTAGAGCTGTTTACTTTTCCTGCTCCATTGGTACCTTGGAGCTTCTCTCATAAGCTTTATTGTCTGTCTTTCTCTATCGATTCTGGAACCTCTCACAGGAATAATAGATCTGATTTTTCTCTTCTACCACAACATTTCTCTCCCCAATCTCTCTCATTTCCTAACATGGTATTAGAGCATAAAGGGTTTTCCTAAGCTTTCCCCCCCCCCCCTAGACTTTTAGGCTTCTTTGCTGAAACTCCAGATCTGGTTCACTTATCATCTTTGACAGCCTTAATTGCCGAAATTTATTTTCATATTCCAGCCTTCATTGCTGTGAATCTTATAACTTTTTTTTCGGCCTTCATTGCTGAAGCTTCTTGTTTGTTTTTCAGCCCTTATTACTGGAGAAATTTAACCTTTCCTACTCCATTATTGCTTGTTGTTTTTGGGACTTCTGCTGGTCTATCATCCCTAATGACAACCGCTGTATTTGAAACTCCTTCATATGCCAGTTGCGACGCCAATGTTGGGGCCACAAGTGTTGCTAATTTGGAAATATCAATGATTTATGGAATTCTTGTGGAAGACAATCGGCAGGGATTAGTGCTGTTGAATTTGAGAAATTTAGAGCCTTGTTCAACTCCCTTGAGAATCCTTCGAGTTATACTTTTTCTAGTTCATGCACTCTTTCCCTAGAACAAGCTGATTTGGACACTGTTGCCCTTTGATAGGGTACTTGTTCTTGCACAGAAACTCTTTTTACCCTTTAGGTAACCATGTGTCCTTGCATCGTTTCTCTCCCTCCCACTAAAAGTCCATACAAGACCTAAACCATATTCCCATACCAAACAATGTTTCAAAAGCTCTTAAGAAAAAGGAGTGGAGAGAGGCTATGAGAGAGAAGATGTGTGCACTAAAAAAGAATCATAGGTCATTGTAAACAAACCTTGGGGAAAGGATGTTGTTAGTTGTAAGTGGGTTTATACACTGAAATACAAGGTAGATGGGGCATTGGAGAGGCATAAAGATCGCCTTGTTGCTAAGAGTTTTACACAGACTTGTGGGATCAACTATCAAGAAACATGTGCACCCGTTGTAAAGATGAATACTGTTTGTGCCCTTTTCTCTCTGTGCATTTTACCCGATCCCTTCGGCAATCTGGCATCAAGAATGCATTTCTTCATGGAAAATTGGAAGAGGAAATATACATGCAAATTCTGCTAGGTTTTTCTTCTTCCTCCTCTTCTCATCGGGTGTGTAAGTTAAGGAAGGCCCTTTATGGCATTAAGCAATCAACAAGAGCTTGGTTTGGAAGGTTCACATCTGTTATGAGAGGTGTTGGGTAAAAGCAAAGTCAAGGGGGTGACTAGTCTCCTTGTGCACGTGGATGATACCATTGTCACAGGCGACAACAAATGAGCAGGAAAAACTTAAGCAAAGCCTGGAAGCTAAATTTGTAGTTAAGTCTCTTGATAGATTTGAATATTTCCTTGGAATATTTATTTCTCAACGGAAATACATCACTCATTTACTTGAAGAAATAGGGAAGAGTGGAAGTAAACCAGCCTCTACTCCCATTGATCTGAATGACAAGCGTGGAGATTCTAAAGATGACTCAACTGGGGATAAGGCTATATACCAGCATTTATGTGGGAAGCTTATTTGTTTATTGCACACTTGACCTAATATTGCTTATTGAGTTTATGTCATAAGTTAGTTTATGCATGACCCAAGACGACATCATCTCAATGCTATTTACCGGATACTTCACTACTGTAAAGGTTGGTCAGGAATAGGGATACTCTTTAAAATAAAGGACAAACTGATCATATAAGTCTTCATAGATGCTGACTATGCTGAATGTATTGTTGATAGATGATCAACTTCTGTATACTGCATATTCCTTGGAGGAAATCTTACTACTTGGAGGAGTGAGAAACAAAATTTTGTGGCTAGATCATCTGCTGAAGCTAACTTTAGAGCTCTTGCACCAGATTTACGTGAAATGTTGTGGCTGAAAATTATCTTGACAAACCTTAAAATTAAATTGGAAGAACTTGCAACAAATTTGCCATCACCGTTGCTCACAACCCTGCCTAGCATAGCATAACTAAACATGTGGTGATTGATCGTCACTTGGTAAAAAAGAAGGTTGGAAGAAGGGGTTATTAGGATATCCTTCACTAAGTTAGAGATGAACTTGCTAATTTATTGACAAAAGGGTTCCATTGTTTCAGATTCAATCATTTGACTTCCAAGTTTGGATTGATAGATCTCTACCATCAAGCTTGAGGGAGAGTGTTAGCATAATTGAATGCCTGTAATTATTACTCAATTTGTAGGTTATGTCATAGGCCTTTCAGTGTAATTGCTAAATCTTATACAGCTTTTAGATCTTTTTACTTTTCCTGCTCCATTTGGTACCTTGTAGCATCTCTCATTAGCTTTCTTGGTAGACTTTATATGTGTTCCTTAGCCTTTCTCAGGGATAATAGATTTGAATTTTCTCTTCTCCCATTCTCACATTCAACCTAAAAAATTCAATCCTATGTATATGAGATTGTTGAGCCTTAAATTGATTTTTATATTTACATCAGTGAAAAATGTCACATAGTGAAAAATACTAACAACTTCATGTCATCTAGGTGAAGTTATTGAAACTTTACGTCAAACCTCATGGTACCTAAAAGGAAATTTTCTTATATATCATGTCTGCTTATCTATTTTTCTGCTTGTATTTAGGCTGTTCGTACAAGAATGGAATCATCTTTGGCAGGTCGTTCTGGCCCACAAAATCCATCCAGACAAGTTAAATATTTAGACCTTCTCGCACGATATTATGTTATGAAGCGCCAACATCTTCTTGCGGCTCATGTGTTACTCAGGCTAGCTGAAAGTCGATCACTTGAAGGCAGGGATGCCCCTAGTTTAGAACAGAGGTAAGAGTATATAAAGTTTAAGAGACATTTAGGGACACAAGCTAAGAATTAAATTCTTTCTTTAAATCCATTTAATCATTAGATTTGTTGATTCACCTTCCTATCATTTTGTTTTAGAATGACATTGCATATGTTGATTTCAGGTGCCAATATCTGAGCAATGCAGTTCTCCAAGCCAAAAATGCAAGCAACAATGATCACGGGGTTAGTTTGGCTAGGGATATTGGGGACAGTGGACTACTTGATTTACTTGAAGGAAAACTTGCTGTGGTGCGGTTCCAAATTAAGATCAAAGAAGAACTGGAAAGTATGGCCTTGAAGTTTGAAGCCTCTGCCGGCACATCTGACTCTGTGCAGAATGAAGGCATTTCTGTAGAGCAGAATGCTAATATGGCAGCAAGTACCCGGGAGAAAGTCAGAGAATTATCATCAGATCTGAAGAGTGTCACCCAGCTATATAATGAGTATGCTGTTCCTTTTGAGCTTTGGGAGGTAAACTGCTAATTTTTTTATCTAGAGATAGGATGTAACTTACTCTTGGCGAGCTTCTCTTTGTTTGCAGCTTTTTGCAAGTGGATCTCATTGTTATGCAATTTTAATAGTTAGATGCATTTAAATTCTTATAATTCAATGTATGAAAATCAATTATTTTTTAGGTCTATTTCTGATCCATCTCCTGTATTTACAGATCTGTCTTGAAATCTTGTACTTTGCAAACTATTCTGGTGATGCTGATAATGGTATAATAAGAGAGACTTGGGCCAGGCTTATTGATCAAGCTCTTTCAAACGGCGGTATAGCTGAGGCTTGTTCAGTCCTAAAGAGGGTTGGATCCCATATCTATCCTGGAGATGGAGCTGTATTGCCTTTAGAAACGTTGTGTCTTCATCTGGAGAAGGCTGCATTGGTATTTACATTAGCATTTGAGCTTTTCATTATAGCATGGATATATAAATGGCTAATTTACAACTCTTTTGCAGCTTGCCTTTGTTTTGTGAGCTTCTTGTGCTTTGAATAATTGTCTTCTGATTTATTTTTCTTAGGAGAGAGCTACTTCTGGGAAAGAACATATTGGAAATGAAGATGTTCCAAGAGCCCTCCTTGCTGCTTGCCAGGGGGCTGCTGAACCTGTGTTAAACACATATCAACAACTTTTGTCGAATAGAGCTATCTTGACGTCATCTGGTCTTAGGCTACGCCTTCTTCATTCAGTTTTAGTTGTTCTTCAGGAATGGTCACTATCTTTGTTTGCACAAAGAATGGGCACAAGTGCTGTTGGAGCTTCCCTGATGTTGGCTGGAACATTCTCGGTGGAGCAGGTATCATTCATCAACCAAGGAGTTCGAGACAGGATCACTAGTGCTGCAAACAGGCAAGTATTTTTCCATGGTTGGCATGCATACTCATTCCTTTGGGATGTTCTTTATGTGATGGTTTAGAGAATAGGCCCTTGGTGATTTTGGGAGCAAAATAACTCTCCTGGCTATTGCCCATGAATTTGGTGCAGGATAAGTTGCTTGATATCTCTTTTACCGTTTGTACTGAATTAATCTTGTGACTAGCATGCTGAATCACTATTCGTTTCTTTATATAAAGTTGTATTTGCTAATGCAGGTATATGACGGAGGTAAAGAGGTTGCCTCTTCCTGAAAGCGAGAAGAATGCAGTCTACAGAGGGTTCCGTGATTTGGAAGAATCACTGATCAGCCGAATCTCTTATGACCGGTTTTAGTTGCATCATATCAACCATATAAAAGGCCAGGCCCTCTTCTATTTGTTTGATTCATGTTTCCTGAGGTCATCACTATAATAGTTCGAAAAGTTTGAGGTGTTGAAAGCCCTGAAGAATGCCCCTGCATTTAAACTCGTGTTTCTACTAGGATATGCAGTCATATCTTTACAGTGTAATGAAATTTTAGGACGTCCAAGGTACCAAGTCAGTAGGACGTCCAAGGTACCAAGTCAGTTCCATGCTTGTGTAATTTCTGCCCATGCTTATATCACTTTGATGTGGCTAACTACGATTAGGAATTTTGCTGTAAGCTATATAGTCCTCTTGAGTGCAAATAGTAGTAGCCATGGAATTTATTACCGCAATTAGTGGTAGCCCCCAATGTGTTACAGATGCACAGTTATACAGTAGTTGTGGCGCCATTTTATGGTCTTGTTTTTCTTTTCTTTGCTCACAACTCACAAGGGCTTATGGATCAACAAAGCTGCAAGGCCCTTGGATCCAGGGACAAGTCTGAGTTCATTAGGTAATTCTGGTTTTACTGAACCGCCTTGGGCGTAATTCTGATGGCTCTCTGGGATGGTACCCAGCGTAAGTTGCTAGCTACGCTGATTGGGGTTGAGCTGTTGGAGATGGATATTTTCGACACATCACCCGAAGTGCATTAGGGCGCGTTTGAGTAAAACAAGGGTTTTGGTTGGATGTAGGTGTAAATGAGGTGGAGATTTTATTTAGATGTGTGGGTAGTTCGAATGTTTGAGATTTGTTTGGTGTTTAGGGTTTAAGGATGTATAATTATTTTGCACTAAAAGATTAAATTGGACTTTTAAAAAAGTTTTCAAACTTGCGTCTTGAGAATGTGCTAATGGGTGTTTTAATGTTTTTGCATTAGTGAAAAAGACATTTATAGTTATAAGCTAGAACAAGAAAAGAGAATGGAGAAGAGATGCATATAGAATAGAGGAGACAGGAGAATCAGGGTTTTCCGGCTCATGTATTATATCACTCGTTGAATTGACACGATTAACTACAAAACTATCTCACAAAAAAACATCGCATAAGAAACCCATTGGCTCGTTAAAAACCTTGTCAAGAAAACCTAATGAAACAAAAACCTGATCGAAGGGAAAAAAAAAACTACCGAAAAAGAGTGCAGTGCATGTCCCCTGAATTCACTATCCTTCTCGCAGTCTCTTGATGGCACTAACTTCATGAGCGATATGTAGGACGGTTATGTGAACTGAACTGCTTGAGATCGGGTCGGAATTGACTAAAAAAGATCGATTTAAGATCATTCAGTCACATAAACAAGCCGAACTTGAACATGATTTTAAGCTCACACTGAGCTCGACCTGAGCCCAAAAGCTCGGTAGTTTGACCAATTTGCCCATAGGGCAAATAAGTATGATAAGTTGAGAGCTCCTACTCCTCTCTCTCTCTCTCTCTCTCTCTCTCTCTCTCTCTCTCTCTCTCCACCCCCTCGAAGAACACGGTCTGTACAATCTCCGCCTGAGGCCTTACTATCGAATCCTATGTTCTTTTCCGTGAGTTTCTCTTCTTTGTATGAGGAATGTACTGCGAGTTTCTCCCTTTTCAACTTTGAATTTCAACCTTACAAGATCCTTAAGAGACAGTGAATCTTCTCGGTAATTTTTTTGTCAACACATCGATGTCTCCCTCATCACTTGATGATGATCGAAGGGTTAATGTTCTAGATGAATGACTTTTCATTTGGAACTTCATGGTAAAATTTATTCTACACATCCGGCTAGAAACTCCATTTCGTTTTTACACTCGCATCCTAAATTAGCTATGACGATAATCCAATGGACTAGATTGGCTTAAGCAACAACTTCAAAATCTAGTGAAATGTGAGTGGTTATAGACTTATAGGACTTTAAAACCTTATGTATTGCACCTTAATAGATTTTCTTCTTTTTATTTAATTTGATTCAATCCAGTACTTTGGTAATGAATGAGGTATAAAAAAAAATGGTTGAGAATCTTTCGATTTGTTGCCCTGAAGTTCCACTTTAGATTCCATAGAGTCGGTAAAAAAAACTCTATGGGTAGAGTTGAGAGAATCTCAACCATTGATTTTAAAATCAGTGGTTGAAAATCCTCCCCCTCCTTTTCCTCCGCCCCCACCATCCGATTTAGTACAATCAATGAAATCCAATTGAAATAGATATTAGGCATTAAAAAACCTTATGTGAGGCTAAGTCAATGGAGTGGATTTTTTTTAACAAGAACAACTGACAAGAGCTTGAGCTGAGCCCGAACAAATGAGCTCAAGTAATGAGCTTGTAGGCTCGTTCCTTCATCTCAATTGGCTAATCGAGCTCAAGTTCGGCTCGAGTTTGGGCTCGACTCGATTATGTATGAGTCGAAAATGAACATGCCAAAGCTCGGCTCGTTAAGCTCGAATACCTGCAAAGGACGCGAACCGATTAGCCAGACGGCAAACCACCAGACAAGTTCACCCAAACCAATGAAGGCTTGAGCACCTAGTAATTACACAAATTGTGTAAAGAATGGGATTTGAACCCTTAACCTCTTGTAAGAGGTACCTCTCCCTTACCACTAGAGCAAGGGGTCGTGCATAAGTTGCCTTATTAAAAATCTGACCTTGAAAAAACCCAATGGGATAAAAAAGAAGAAGAGCAAAATCAAGGAAAAGAGTACACTTTTGTAAGATAAATCGTCACCATTTTACAAATTGTAAGTACTTCAAGTACTTTTATAACTTATAATGATCTTTCATGAATTGCATATGACGAGACTTTGATATTAATTTTTCGGACATTTGGATCATTCGATCATTTTCATTAATATTTAGTGATCAATATGGGTATGCAACTACCATGTCAGTCAATAGCATTTGGAGTCGTTTATTGACACCCAAATTTATATCCACTATTGGTGAATAAATTCTCATATATCTCTTTTATGCAATCAACTTCGCTTTATATTTGCTTTTGTTTAAACCATCTTTGGATGAACTACTTTCTTTCTTGCTTTTAATAATGATTTCGATATCGATATTTTTTTTATCTATTTGATTATTCTAATGAACTCTTTCTTCTTTTGGGGAATCATATACGAAGATCCCAGTGATCTTCAACATTTTCGGCGTATTTGAGAATCATGTAATATTCATTGAGTTGAAGTTACTTTTAGAACTTTTAAATGAGCTAGTGTAATTTATACAACTTGTCACTTTGTTGGATTTAGTAAACGCATTTAATAACTTATTTGACAAACCTTATAATCATTTCATCTATTGAACTTCTGGTTCAATTGTATTTGTAGGACAACGACCCTGCTGGAACCTGTAAAACAGCAACTCAAAAGAGCGTTAGGGATGTAGGCCGAACCGTGCTTCTGTGAAGGGGCGAAGGCTGCAGTGAAGCGTGGTATGGGAGCCACTGAATGAGAAACGTAGTTGCCCCCGACAGTGGTGCAGATCGTATGCGAGGCAACATCCCCCAAGGATTTCACCGGCTTCTCTCACAGGTGCACTCGAGGGAGAGAAGTTGGAACTGAAACATGCGCTCAGAACGGGAAAAGGGTAGGAGAAAACAGGAGAGGGAGAGAGGCGATTGTGTTCAATGTGTTGAAAAGCGGAACCCTAACCCTCCTTATATAGGCTCCGAAATCCTCCTTAACCCGTAAGCAAAGGAGAGATTCGAGTCTATCAACAGAAGGTTTGAGCTCATCCAAAACGGTTTTGAAAGATTTCGGAAAAGATAATTTTCCAGTGAAAAACAGATATTCTCGGATAAGCACAAACAAGCTAATCCGTAATATCTCCGGCCTCAATAAATAAATTTTCTGCAAAAATTTAACTCCAACTCCAATCTCGGAGCACGAGCCGGACGGACGGTGGCGGCGGGCGCGTATGTGGGTGCCCCATCTCCTCCTCAACCTCTCAATGTAGGTAGTGGAAGAGTTTCCTTAAAAACCCTTTAGGATACCCTTGAACTTTCAATGTGGGATGTGGGAAGTCCAAATGGCACCTTCCTTAAAACCACCTTCTAAATGCATTAACTCCAACAATCTCCCACAAATGCAGATAGAAGGGTTTAAAAACTGAGGTTTTGAAAACAGGTTATGAGCGTGTCGAGGTTAGTGCTTAAATGCTGATGTCTTGCGACTTGAATCAGCACATAGTGAAACTGGCAATCCTTTAGATAGAGCGAATGGCCAGAGGCCTTGAATTCCTCCACTTTGGGGTAAACCAGCAACACACACTTTCCACGGGGTCCTGTAACATTCCACTAAGTCTTATCACATAAGACATCCAAGTGTTGGCACACCCTGGGTGCTCATGAGTGTTCTAGTGAGGACTGCCCTAAGTCTCACCTTGGAGGGTTGCCAATCCCTCACACTCACGTAGGTAACTTCAACTTATGTGTCTCAATACAGAAAACCCCCATAATGGGTTATGAAGTCATTAAGAGCTCTAAGACTCAACCTCTTATTTGTTGTTCGGTGATCTATCAGGTCCGTCTCAAAGGACCACCCAATGCCTGGGCTATAGAATCATTAAGAACGTTAGCTCATCCTCACTATACACTTGCCATAGGAATGTGAGATGTGTATCTCATATGAGTCTTTCCATGGCTTGCGTTCGACCAAACTAATGGTTTCCGCCACATATTCCTCATCTCACGGGCTTTAGCCCCATTCCCCTCGACGTGTCAAGGACTAGCCTTCTGCAAAGTCCTTTGGTCAATAGATCCACAATGTTCCTCTCTGACCGCACATACTCTAAAGAGAGTACCCCATTTCTTATCAGCTGCCTCACATCCTCATGTCGGATGTGTATATGCCTCTTCTTGCCATTATACGCTCCGTTGTTTGCTACTCCAATGGCAGCCTGTGAGTCACAGTGTAGAGAAATCGCAGGATCTGGATTCCCCCACATTGGTATATCTGCGAGTAGGCTTCTCAGCCACTCAACCTCTTGCCTTGATAGGTCTAGAGCTATGAACTCTGACTCCATTGTCGATCGTGCTATGCAACTCTGCTTTGCAGATTTCCATGAGACAGCTGCACCACCCAATGTAAAAACATATCCACTAGTGGAGCAAGTTTCATCAGTCCCACTTACCCAGTTTGCATCACAATATCCTTCTAGAACGCAGGGAAAACCCTCAAAATGTGTATATCTCATTAACCTTCTAAGTGCAATCTAGTGTTCTTTGCTAGGATTATGTGTATATCTATTGAGTCTACTTACTGCATAAGCTATGTCATGCCGAGTATAGTTCATCAAAAACATTAGACTCCCAATAACTTTAGCATATTCCTCTTGGGATACACCTATACCGGAGTTCTTCACTAACTCTATGGTAGCATCATATGGGGTCCTAACTGGCGTTACATCATAGTTGTTAAACTTTTTCAATACCTTATCTACATAATGGGATTGAGACAAAGTAAAGCCATTTTTAGTTCTAGTCACTTTAACACCTAGAATCACATCAGCTTCACCTAAGTCTTTCATTTCAAAGCGAGAGGAAAGAAACTTTTTGGTTTCATTTATCACATGCATGTTAGTGCCAAACAACAACATATCATCAACTTATAGGCACACAATAACACAACCAGAGTTGTACATCTTGGTATAAACACATGCATCAGATCCACTAACCACAAATCCATAACTCAACACAGTGTTATGAAATTTCTCATACCATTGTTTAGGTGCTTGCTTTAGGCCATATAGAGATTTCTTTAACCTACAAACCATGTTCTCCTTACCTGGAACCACAAAACCCGGAGGTTGTTCCATGTATATTTCCTCATCTAGATCATCATTCAGAAAAGCAACATTTACATCCATTTGATGTACTAAGAGCTTGTAATTAGATGTTAATGCAAATAATGTTCTAATGGTTGCAATCTTAGTTACAGGAGAATAGGTGTCAACATAATCTACTCCATGTTTCTGTGTGAATCCTTTGATTACTAGTCTTGCCTTAAATCTTTCAATAGAACCATCTGTTCTAAGTTTCCTCTTAAAGATCCATTTACAACCAATGGCCTTATAACCTCTAGGCAAATCAACTAGTTCCCAAGTGTGATTACTTGTGATAGATTCAATTTCACTGTTTGTAGCATCTTTCCAAAAACTAGCATCAACAGAACTCATAGCTTTTTTATATGTTCTAGGTTCATCCTCTATCATGTGAACATAAACTAGAGCTTCATTGATTTCATCTAAATCACGGAGTTCAGTTAAGAAAGCAGTCACAAAATCAGGACCATAGCTAGTTTCAGTTCTACGTCTTTTACTTCTTCTAATTTCACTAGGTTCATCAACATTGATAGAAGCAGGTAAAGACAAAGATACAGGTTCAGAAACAACATGAATACTATCATGATCTTTCTTCAAAGGAAAAATATGCTAAAAAAATTCAGCATCGCGATATTCACACATAGATCTGTCATGCAAGCACATAAACCTATAAGCAGCACTGATCTCAGCATAACCAACAAACATGGCATCAACAGTCTTAGATCCAAGATTATCTCTCTTAAATGCAGGAATCCCAACTTTAGCTAAACACCCCCACACTCTCATCAACCCTAGGTTAGGAGGATGTCATTTCCATAGTTCATAAGAGGTTTTGTCTAACTTCTTATGGGGTACCTTATTAAGAATGTAGTTTGTAGAAAGAACAGCTTGACCCCACAGAGAGTCGGGTGACCCAGAACTTTCAAGCATAGAAAGCATCATGTTTTTTAAAGTTCTGTTCTTTCTTTCTGCTACTCCATTCGATTGAGGGCTATAGCGTGATGTACGTTCATGAATTATGCCATTATTCTCACAGAATTCTTTCAATAACGTTGTCCCATATTCCCCACCTCTATCGGATCTAAGTCTTTTAACTTTTCTGTCAAGTTGGTTTTCTACCTCAGCTTTGTAGATTAAGGAACATTTTATCTGTCTCATCCTTAGATCTCAGCAAATACAACTTGGTGTATCTAGAATAATCATCTACAAATGTGATGTAATACCTATTACCACCTCTGCTCTCAGAGTTCCTAAAATCAGCTAGATCAGTGTGAACTAATTCTAGCAATTCGGTGGACCTCTTTGTTACAGGTTTGAAAGGCTTCTTGGTGAACTTAGCTTCCACACAAATTTCACATTTTTTATGATCATTATTACCCAAGTTTGAGATTAGGCCCATTTTATGCAATTTGTTCACAGATTCAACATTCACATGACCTAATCTAGCATGCCAAAGATCAATATCAACAACGATATAAGCGGAAGTAGAAGCTATATTAGCAGAATCAACAACATTTTGCAAAACAAACAATTCACCAAACTTGAGTTCCCCATGTAGACTTGCTCAACCTCGCTTGCAAGTTCGAACTCATCAAACAACTCTCTGTTGGCGCATAAGTGCTTTGTGGCCCCAGTGTCCACAATCCATTCGGTCATGCTCCCAATGATGTTAGCTTCAGTGACCACTGCAGCAATGACTTCAGGAGCACCACCTTCAGCGACGTTTGCAATGCCTTTGTCCTGCCCTCCGTTGTTCTTTTGGACAACATACTGAGCATCCTTCCTCTCACGGCACAGGAACGCCCTGGGGCCTTGTCGACCACACACATAGCAGCCAGTGTTGTTCTGCTTCTCTCCATTGTTGTTCTTCTTGAACTTTGCAGGCTTGTTGTTTTGTCCTCCAGGACCCTTCTTGTTCTTCTTGTTGAAAGGCGGCTTATTGCCTTTCTTGTTGACCTGCGGAGATTCAACAATGTTAGCTTTTACCGTGTCAGCAGCAGTGTGAGAGGTCTCCTTCTCCTTTAACCGGTTGCCTTCCTCAATCTTCAAATGGCTAACGAGTTCATCCAAGGTAAGATCTTTCTTTTTGTGTTTGAGGTGATTGCGGCAGCGTGCCCAGGACTTAGGCAATTTCTCAATCAAGACGTTGGCCTGAAGAACTTCGCACATCTTCATCCCTTCAGCTAGTATATCCGCTACCAAATTCTCGTACTCATGCACCTGCTCCATGATAGGCTTGTCGTTCACCATCTTGAACTGGATCCATTGTCCAATCACTTACTTGTGCTTCCCAGCATCGTCAGTGTTGTACTTCTTGTCTAGGGTTTCCCAGATAGTCTTAGCAGACTTCTGGACCAGCAACAGGTCGAACAGAGCGTTCGTCATGTGGTTCAACAGGTAGCCTCTTGCGGTTTTGTTGTCGCGTTGGTACTTCACGAGCTCCGTAGAAGGCGCAGGAGGGTTGTGCGGTGCATCGCCCTTAGCAACAGCAGCAACCGCAGGGGCGGCGGGGGGGTCTTGGGGCAACACATAATCAATCTCCAATTGCTCAAAGAAGATCGGCATCTTCTGGGACCAGCGCTTGTAGTTCGAGCCATCTAAAGGCTCCAGCTTTGAGAGATCGAGCAGCGGCTTCTTGTAAGAGATCTCGACGGCGGCCATTGATCCTACTTTTCAAATACGTTTATCACCGTAGGATGACAACCCTGCTGGAACCTGTAAAACAACAACTCAAAAGAGCGTTAGGGATGTAGGCCGAACCGTGTTTTTGTGAAGGGGCGAAGGCTGCGGTGAAGCGTGGTATGAGAGCCACTGAATGAGAAACGTATTTGCCCCCGACAATGGTGCAGATCGTATGCGAGACAACGTCCCCCAAGGATTTCACCGGCTTCTCTCACAGGTGCATTCGAGGGAGAGAAGTTGGAACTGGAACAGGCGCTCAGAACGGGAAAAGGGTAGGAGAAACCAGGAGAGGGAGAGAAGCGATTGTGTTCGCTGTGTTGAAAAGCGGAACCCTAACCCTCCTTATATAGGCTCCGAAATCCTCCTTAACCCGCAAGCAAAGGAGAGATTCGAGTCTATCAACAGAAGGTTTGAGCTCATCCAAAACGGTTTTGAAAGATTTCGGAAAAGATAATTTTCCAGTGAAAAACATATATTCTCGGATAAGCACAAACAAGCTAATCCGTAATATCTTCGGCCTCAATAAATAAATTTTTCGCAAAAATTTGACTTCAACTCCAATCTCGGAGCACGAGCCGAGCCGGACGGACGGCGGCGGCGGCGGGCGCACATGTGGGTGCCCCATCTCCTCCTCAACCTCTCAATGTAGGTAGTGGAAGAGTCTCCTTAAAAACCCTTTAGGATACCCTTAAACTTTCAATGTGGGAAGTCCAAATGGCACCTTCTTTAAAACCACCTTCTAAATGTGTTAACTCCAACAGTATTTACTCGCGAATCTAAAATGATAGAAAAATTACTTCCATGCAATATATTTCTTAATAGTCTCATTTCATCTCCCCCTAATTATTGAGCATTTAATCACCATTATAAATTATTTGATATCAATAGAACCCAAACCCCATGTATCATTTAACTTTTTTGTGGTCTCATTTTAGTTCATTTTATGGAGGCAATCTCAGAACATATCCCGCTTATTCAAAACATTTGAATCATTGAATGACATGTTCTCTTCTAGAAATAATTTAAGAGAAGTTATCGTGTCAAACTCAAAACATTCGACTGATGACTCTTATGAGTCGATGTGAGCTACCTTATGCCCAAAAACGAGTTTGATAATATCCTATACGGCTATACCTTCTATTTCATATGACTAAAGTATTGAAATATCTATAGAATATTGGAATTACACTGGTCCAATTGACGATGTTGTATATACGTAGGTATCTCATTGAATCCATTCAAAAGACTTTTGCATTTACTCTGAATATAAATGGCACTGTTGTTAATTTGCCAAGAAAAAAGATCATACATGTATGGTCACCCTTAGTGAGAATCTTCGGGTCCTAAGATCTTGTAGTCATATTTAGTGGGTGTTCATGTGAATTTCAATGATTCCGCCCATCAACGTTTCACCCGAGTGACCAAGTGCCACAAAGATAAATGTTTTTTTTTTATATTCAACTAACTTTTAGTTAGCAATATCATAAGTTTCAATTAGATAAACAAATGTCAAATAAATCAAATGTATACATTCTTTTTTCTTTTTTCTGGAATTGGTTTTGACTAGTCATATTAGATGCGAGAAATTGGTATTCAATACCATATTCATTCACGTATATATATGTCATAGTTACTTCGGGTAACAAGATTAATGCTTCTTTAGAGCTATGCAGTACTCACACTGGGTTTTCCATTCACATGGTTGCTTGAGAAAATTTTGGGTTTTCAAAATTGTGTGACACTACATAGATTCATAATGTTAATTACTCCATTGAAATTTGTATATGATGATCCATTAGCTTTTGTTGGTGTCATACTACATTTATGAGTCTTATGACGAATTTTTTGTATGTATGGTGACACATTAACTTTTGTTGGTGTCATACTACAATTATGTTAAGACCAAGTGCAACTCAGATCTCCGCGGATCAAATTGGGTGCCACATCAGCCGAAAAGTGGAGACAGTGGAGAGAGAAAGAAATGATCCGGCTTCAAAGACGCCAAAGGGTGATGCGCATCATCCGGTTTTTTTTAGCCAATAATATTGAGACACATGGCGGGGGGTTTTAATTAAATTAAAACCCCCATTTATTCGTTAAATAAATTATTTTAAAAAAAAATATTTTTTGAAAATGATTTATTTTTCTCTATCCAATGACACCCATTTTGCATATGTTTGGAAAAAAAATTCGCAAAGTACGTTTACCATATGTTAAAGATTTATAGTCACATTGCACCAAAAAAAAAGATTTATAGTCACATAAACAACATAAACTTACACCATAAAAATACATAAATTTGAACCTATCATCCCAAATTATCCGGCTGAAATGCGTAAAGTGATACAAAATAGGGCTAAACTCCGAGACACGAGTATGCATAATCGACTCAAGGCTGACTTGATTGAACATATGACATTTAATTTGGTACTCTCGGATATGGCAGAAATTAGGTACTCTCGGATATGACATTTAATTTCTGCCATATGGCAGAAATTTGGTACTCTCGGATATGACATTTAATTTTATTATACGATCGTGTGTTATTTCAAATTTAATCTGTTGTTTGCAAGTTTAAGTTGTGTAATTTTTTTTTGGGTGTTTTTCAGTATATCAAGTTAATAAAATATTTTTAAATTTAATTGTATGCATTTTTATTTTAATGATACGTATTAATATTAATATTAATAATATAACAAAAAGTTTTAAGTAAAATAAATCAACATTTAGCTTAATAAATATAAAAAAATGTAAAGTGAGTTTTGATTTGCGCGACTCTGTATTGTGGATGAAAAATGTAAAAAGCTGAAAAGTTAGTGGAAAGCTGACATGACAGGAATAGTTGCTGATATGGTTGAAATGAGTTTTGATTCGTATGACTCTCTGTTGCACATGGTCTAATTACTCCATTGGAATTTATACTCTCTCCATTCTAAATTAACCGACGTGCTGTAATCTGACACAAGAATTAAGGAATTGAGTATTCAACTTCTTACAACATTTATAGACTGATCGAATAAAGTGAGAAAAAAGCCCACCTACACTCTATATGCTCTATGTCCTATGCAAATGCATCCTATCAACTCCCCAAACAACAATTAAATATGGAGGGGCAAGTGGGAGACTTTGCCATCTGTCTCCTCCTCTAAAAGAGATGGGCCTAGTTGGACAATTAGTTGCTCCCAAATGTTAATTAAGGAAAATCAACCAAAAATAATGCAAACTATCACATGTGAACCGAAAATAATACAAACTTTAAAAATAACTGATTCGTATACAAACTATGACATAATAAACCAATTTTAATATAGCTATCAAAATTCCATTCAAAGTGCTTATTTTGCAAACGGATATAAATTTTGGGCTTAAAATATAATTAGCATAAAATATTGGGAGAATGTGTTGAAACAAAAAAATGACCTTCTTCCTCCCACGTTCTTGGCCCTTCTCGTTGCCATGGAAGAGTAGATACCAGTGGCCTTCATTCCGAAATTGAACCCACGTCAAGCACTGAACTAGCCATGAAAGCAACTCTGCTTCCTCGATCTCTCACCTCGCCTCCTCTCGTGCTCTTCTCTTTAGAAGAAATCAGTTTCGAATTTGGGATTTAAAAAATTAGGGTTCTTGAACCCAAAATTCAGATCCAAAAAATTGAATCGATTTAATAGAAATTGATGTTGAAAATTATGTGGTTAATAGTGATATGCTTTAGATCTATCTATTTCCTATAAAAATTTGATGATTTACATTCGATTTGATGTTAAAATCTTGTGATTTTCGTGTGTGTTCTTGTGAGTATGTTTGAGTAAAGATGGTGATGTGTAATTAATTTCTTTGAGTTTTGTTTCCATCCTCTCTCTCCATTTCATCTTCAACCTTCGTCCATCCACCCTGTTCTTCATCGGAAGATCCAGATCGAACATGGAAGTTCTTCAAGCGTTCATCGTTTTCAGTTTTCACAAGTTTGCAGGTTTACTGCATTTTCAATTTTAAGTTAATTTTATTTTAAGCCCAAAGTTTATTTTCGTTTGCAAAATCAGCACTTCTAATGGAATTTCCATAGCTATATCAAAATTGGTTTATTATGTCATAGTTTGTATACGAATGAGTTATTTTTAAAGTTCGTATTATTTTGGTTCACGGGTGATAGTTTGTATTATTTTTGGTCTTTTTTCCGTTAATTAATTAGGTAGTGTAATAAGCCCCTAAAACGTCAGTTAATTTAAAACAGAGGGAGTACATTCTTTTTTCTTTTCTTTTTTTTTTCTAGAATTGCTTTTGACTAGTCATATTAGATGCAAGAAATTGATATTCAATACCATATCTATTCACGTATACATGTGTCGTTGTTACTTCAGGTAACAAGATTAATGCTCTTTTGGAGCTATACAATACTCATACTGTTTTTTCCATTTACATCGCTTGAGAAAATTTTGGGTTTTCAAAATTGAAAGACACTACATAGATTCATAATGCTAATTACTCTATTGAAATTTATATATGGTGATCCATTAACTTTTGTTGGTGTTATACTACATTTATGAGTCTTATGACGAATTTTTTGTATGTATTAGATCAAAAGTATATTTATTCATAATGTTTTCAAGGGCATTAGAATGAACCCGCACAACAATGATCTAATTATAAGACATAACAATGACTTTGGTTGCGTGTCTAATCATAACCTCTTTTACACCCTCTATATGAGGGACATGCTTAGAGGGTTGTCAACAAGTAGCCTTGTCAACTGGATCGTGTTAGTAAAAAATAAGGCATATTTGCAAATGTCCTATGAATTTTGGGTATTTTTTGCTATTCTTCCTTATATATATTGGTTGTATCAACCAAATAAAAATAGTTATGAATATGATTTAAAAAAACCCCATTCCATATATTTTTTCAAGAGTACAAATGGTAAAAATAGGATAATATACTCTTCTGGATTTCATAAACTCCTTATTCTTCCGGAGTTAATAAAAATCCATTAATAGAGTCTTCGAGTCCTTAGGGAGACGATGACTATTCTCATAATTTCCTGTATTATTTAACCATCAGGTTTAGAATCTTCAAGATCTTATGTTGGTGTTGAAAAACCTCACAATCTATTGGATTGCGGTAAACATTTCTCCCAAGTGTTCATTTGCCAAATAAGAGTGCTTATCAGGAATTCATGAAAAGTTTTTTATTCTAAAGACACTGGTTTTTGAACTTCAATTATGACAAGTAAAATTACAATATTTTATCCACCCACTTCAGACGGAGTTGTGGAGAAAGCTTGTCAATTTATCATTTTTTTTATTAGGAAAGAATTCGGACGAGCGAGCTCTACCCGGCGGCATCCTTTTGGATGAGGTCTAAAAGACCAAAATTGTTGTAAATATCGACACCTCAGGCAGAGTGACAAAGGTGTGTAACCTTATTAGTCACTCTATTTCCTAAACGGGGGACATGAAAAAAGGAAACTTCTTTCAAAGTCGATATAAGAAGTTTAACATCTGACAAGATCAGTTCAATTTCCCAATGACATTTATATATTTTTGGTTGAGGTGGTTTATGATTTTACTAGAATCACCTTCAATGTGGATTTTGTCGATACGGAGTTGAATAGCGTGTTGGATTCCCAATTTTAGAGTAAGAGTTTCCGCTTTCAAGGGGCTTTGTTTATCGAGCTTTTTATAACATATGCATATTGGTCGTTCATCCCAATCCCGGATCATGGCTCATGCGAAGCTATCATTGTTTGCTATTGTAGATCCATCAAATTTTAGCTTGAGAGTTCCCCTCGGGGGTTTACGCCACGTATCTTACCATACTTCATTTTCTTCTTTAGGTGGTTGGAGTTTTGTGTTTGTAAGGGAAAGTCCTCATCTAAACTATACTCTATCTGTGATGTTTTACTCCAATTCTCCTTATAAGTTTTAATAATACATCTAATGGTGGAGTATGTGTAGTGCGTATACATACCTATATATATATATACATTACACATGTTTGCTCCTACAAAAGAAAAAGACACACTGTTTGTTTGTATACACACTATATACATTTTATTTTGCGATCGAGCACGCAATGTGTACATACATATGTATTTATATATAATATAATATAATATAATACGTGCAGGACGGGACGAGATTTGCGGGATAAGGAACTCTCGTCTCACGTTCCGTCTCACATAATTTTTGTTAGACGAAACCGAGACAGGATTCACCATTTTATTTTTTCAAATCTCACTGGGATCGGGACGGACCAGGATCTGACCAGAATTCGCGGGATTTGTGCCCACTCCTAATTTTTGCAAATTTCTGACCCACCTACATTTTTGCAAACCTTTTTATTTATTTATTTTTGTCTAGTTTTGCAAAAAGCTCAATTATCTAACATGTTGTGTAAATATTATTGTGCATAGGTTACTAACTAATTTTTTTTTTATGTTAAACATGTATTAAACGAATTTACTTATACTTCAACCGTACAAGTATAACTTTGTACTTATCCTCTCATTACAATGCCTTACATGTCAACTCATCATCTCATTTCAATGCCCTAAACCTCATTCCATCATACTTTCAATTCTATTTAGTTATAGGAGATTTAGCACTGTGAAATAATTATCATATGTACTATTGGATGTTGATCTAGTCGGGACTAGTCACTTTCAAATTTTTACTGTATAAAAAAAAAGTAGCATATATAGTATATACCATAATGTTTACATACATTTGTTTAAGCCACAAATATGAGTGCTTGTCATACTTTTTTTAAGTAGTAAAATATGAGTGCTTGTCATACTTTTTTTAAGTAGTAAAATGAATGGAATCAGCTATTTCGAGAGTAGCAAGTCGCTACTTCTAGACTAGCGGACTGTTTAACAAGAGGGGGAAATTGAGAGCTGAAATAAAATTTTCAAATCCACTTTCGCAACATCCGAACCAAATCAACAATTTTTGGGAGACTTAATAAAAAAAAAAATTGGGAGTAGCAAATTACAATTACATAACCAAATCAAGCATAAAGTAATAAAATATTTCACGAAATATACCTTGAATTTGTAAATAAAGAGCGGTCATATTCTGGGTTCGAACTGAGGACCTTTGGGTACTACCCGCAAGTCCTTTCTAGTGAGCCATTCCGAAATGGTTTTCACGAAATATACCACTACTTCTAGAACAGCAGTACCTATAGTCACAGATAGACAAATTTATGTAAAAAGACGAAATTTTGACCGTGTAAATAGTAAGCCATCAAAATAAAGGGCAAGATATTGTTTACTACTCCGTAAAAGCAACTGATTTGATTGAACATGGGAAAGTGCAGGAGGATTCACAAGCAAGGAATATTTGCAACTGTCAAATTGTTAGTTACTGTATTACACAGCCCGGGAAAAAAAATGTCTAAGGTTTCTTCGCTACATTTAACTACCTGCCTACGCTCTTCTCGATGACTGTATACAGAACATACAAGTACACACACGTTCTTTCAAGGCTTACCAGTCGGCTTCTTAAATTTAATCCTTAGCTTGTGAGAAGTGACTCCGCTCCCTTCGGATACTCCAGGCTTAGTATCGGTTGTTCTGGCCGAACCTTTTGGTTTGTCCAAGGCAACACTCGTCCCCAACACCACATACTTGCCCTCTGCATATGGCATTTGCCTAACCTCTTCAACAGGTGGTGCGGGTCTCTCCACCAACGAAATCCTCTCCAGCGATTGAGATGGTGACTGCGACTGCGTAGGCATGTCTCTCTCCTTCAAGAGCTTTGCCTTCTCCTTTTCCCTTTGCTTCTTCTCTTTCTTCAATCGCTTCTTTTCCAAGTACTCAGGATCATCTCGACTAGACTTATGATCTTCCCGTTTCCTTCTCTTTTCCTTGTCCCTTCTTTTCTGTTTTACATCCCCTGCTTTAACTGACAACGTGGGGATACTGTCAAGCCTATGCACTTCCATACCTTCAAAGTTGCCGTCTACTTTATCAATATGGGGTGAAGAAGGATTGTCGTGCTGAGGTGGGGCTGGAACACTGCTTGAATCAGCAGTGCATTGGAGCTCCTTTCCAACCTCGTCACCTTCTCTTGCAAACTTGGCACTGCCAATGCTGGCAGTCACGTGGGACTCGTGGCCTTGGCATGAGTTCACCTCCTCAAGATTTTGGTTATTGCTATTTGTAATGGGGTCTACACAGTTCCCTTGGGGTGCATCAATGGAGACGGAGCTGCTGGGGCCGATATCAGTCTCATTGTGACCTCCTTGGAATTTCTCAGCTGTCACGGTATCAGCTTCACCAGTTCTATTAGATGATGTAGGCTGCTTTACTTTGATTTTGATTGGCAATTTCCGCTCTAGGCTGTTTGAAATAGTTCCGGCTTCTTTCACAGGTTCTGGTTCAATTAAACCATCATGGTTCTGATCCAACATTGCATTTGGAATTGTCAGATCTGAGTCATTGCAAATATTTTCTGGTTCCTTCATTTCTCCAGCTTCTGTGGAGGCAGCATACAGATGGTTTTGATTCTCAGCAATTTCATTCAAAGGAGGCTTAACTTGAATGAGAAGAGCCGCAAAATTATTCCTCTGCTCGCTGCAAATTTCTGCAAAACTCATCTGCCTTGTTTGATCTCTTGGAACTCCGCATAGAGTAGGCCGCCTGCAAAATTGGAGAGTTTCCGCATTATTTCAATAGAAAATACACCATCAAGCCACAATCACCATTGCTTAACATTCTTGAGTTCATGATGAGATTCTGTAAAATATAATAATACCCATCTCCTAAATCCAGTTCCATGCAAGTTTCTCTCATTCAATTTAAAACTAAACTACATTTCATGCTTCCAGATGTTGAAACCCAATTTCAATTATGGCTTCAGATGATAATATCAATGTTGAAATTAGATCATAAAAAATGTTAAGGCTCAACTGTATAAAAAATTTACGATATCAACTATAGATTCAATAGAAACCTTAATTGATAGTTGACTCTTGAGTAACCCAATCCCATTTGCATCAGACAAATTTGTCACATCAGACAAATTCATCTCTTGAATATTTATTACTCCCTCGTCTCGCAAAACTTGTAGTTTTAGCTTTATGCACACTTATTAATAATACCTATATTTCCTTTTACTTTTATAGGATAAAATACCTAAAAACACTAATTATAACCTATAAAAAGAGCAATCATTACCTATAAAGATACTCCCTCCGTCTCGAAAAACAATTCGTTTTAGCATTGTGCACTAGTTTTAATAAAACACTCACACATCAATCAACATCACCATTCCACTAACTTTTTTCATTAATTTTATTATTTTTAAATACCCACTATATTTTTTAACCAATCAAAATCTTTTAAAAAATCAACAACACAAAAACCAATACTAATCATTACTATCACATACCTAGAAAACCTAAAATGACATGTATTTTGATACAACTAAATTAGTCTAAAACGACTTGTTTTTCGAGACAGAGGGAGTAATAACTATAGCTAAAACAACAAGTTTTTTGATACAAGTTTACTACTCTAAAACTACAAGTTTTGCGAGACGGAGGGAGTATGAGTTTTCTCCAAGAATCTGAAGTACTCACACTTAAAACAGAAGAAACATTTTACGACGGCCTGGAATGAGAACATTAGCGATAGCACGTCTGTGCAGCAGTTTCGCTAAATTTCTATAATGATTACTAAGCTAATTATATGCATACAATTACATTCTCCTAGTCTTTTATTCACAATGCCAAAGGCAGAAACACTACTCTTTTCCCTAATCTTTAAATGGAGATAAATTTCTTTATGGGGACAAACATGCACGGTTCAAAGATTTTATGAGCTAAAGAAATTGAGTACTGAACACGGATCTGAATCAGAAGGTACTAACAGTAGACAAAATGATGTGGATAAAAACTAGGGTTGAGCACAATGTGAGCAATGCTTAAATGAGCTGATAAGGTGTACTTATTTGAAATTTTGAACTGATAAGAATTTTATAATTGTATAAATGATTGCCGCCAAACAAACCAGTAGTTTGGAGTTGGCGGATTATGAGGACTACAACACAAAACTGCATGTGAAGAAAACACAGCAAAGAATATCTTCAACAATCTCATCAAATAAATGTAATTATAAAATTCAAACTTACCTCCCTGCCAGAACTTGTAAAGTGCAGAATAGATGATGCCGCAGAGAAACATTGCAAAATGCTGCACGACTTTCAAGTAAGCGAAGGAGAGCTACAAGAGTTTGGCTGTTAATATCCTCATGATGATCATTTCCAGCTCTTAATTGACACAGCCTACACATATGTACAGCCAACTTCACCTGCCCTGGCAGCATGTAAACACAACAGTCAATTACTGGATAATTCATCCTCAACTAACCTACCTCCTAGTCCTTATTTTCAAATAGTGGGTGGTTTAAGAAGGTGGTTCATATGTTTTGATAACTATACAAGTAGTTTTCAACTTTTTCTAGATCGAAGAAAAAACGCACTTTAGAAGAAACAAATATAAAAGCTGAGAAGCTTCCAAACATATTTTAAGAAACAAATATAAAAACTGAGAAGCTTCCAAACACATTTCAAACTGACAGAATAAATTTATTATGGCAATGTCTAACCTCTAAAAGATGGCTCTTCCTCTAGGTGTTTAATGAACAACAAAATTGCTGTATTAAGACCCTTTCTGTGTATCTCAAGATCCAGTGAAGCTCTACTGGCTTCAATTCTTACTTGCCATATGACCTTATAATCCTGAAAGAGCTTGATGTTTTGAGATATACTTTCCTGTGATACAAAACAAAGTCAAGAACTCTGCACTGAAAATCTCGAACAGAATTGCTGCGTAAAGCTTGAGAAAAGAGTACTTACAAGAGGGACAAAATCTGAAAGTTTCAATGCAATCTGCGTCAAAGTTCTAATGCAACTAATTGTCAAAATACCGTTATAGCTTGGCATCAACCTGTCTCAGAGTAGCCAAGATATACATTTGGTCAGATGAAAAACGAAAACTGCATACAGAAAAATTAGCAGCCAATAACATGTAGCAGCACCTTTCAAACTGTAAAAGCCGATCAATCCGCTTGAGAAGAGATGACAAATAGGGTATAGTCTGCAAAACTAAAAGGAAATAATAAGAAACAATGTGATGTAGTTGAATAAAAAATATAGGGAACAAGTATGTTGTGCATGCATTCTTGCAAGCAAACAACATCACACATCATCCTATAGTATTGGAGAAGAAGAATATGGTATCTTTTGACAAACTGCACACCCGATTTGAGATTCTGTAAAGTCAAAGATGAAGCAATAAAACAAACAAGCTCCAGCAAACCATAAAGAGACCATTAATATTTTAGCAAATATAGCAATTTAGCAATCCTTGTTAATATATCAACTACAATTAAGAAAATAGGTACACTAAAAGAACAACTTTGAGATAATAGTTAAGACTACTTGAACCAACCAGCTCATGCAGTCAACACCCTCTGACAAGTAAGCATCCTCAAAAGAAATAAAAGGAGAATAGTTAACCTCTTGTCCGAATTCAAGCTCCCCAACAGCTTCAACTAGAGCAGCTAACCAGAATACATCAGAATACGGATTCCCATTATTATCATTATACTGCATTGCAATCAAAGAATCTGTCAATTAATAATAAGAAAAAATGTTTGAATTTTTGGGAAAACTACTGTATAAGTGCAAGCTTATTCCAATGCTTCATTACACCACATAGTAAAGTGCAAAGCAAGAAATTACTTCCACAAAACAAAAAATATTTTTATAAAAGACTGATAGTTTTAGTTGACTTCAAATCAGTGTTCTAAAGGCGACACAAGGCCATAGACATACATGTAGCTAAAGTGGGCTTCAGAAGCAAAGGCGATGATTTTTCATAAAATATCTCAAACCACCTTAAAAACTCAAGTTTTTCTTCTCAATGTTTTGTAGCAGATCCATAAATAAATGAAGGGTTTTTCTAATGTATGGCCATGGGCACACAGTAGGATTTAAGATTCTTTCCCCTTTATCAAGTTTCAAGGTGGCATTAGTTATGGTAGTTATTTAGTCCTGGTATGACTTTTTTAACTCATCACTTAACGCCACATTGAAACCCGGTAAAGTAGAAAGAATCTTAACTACTACTATGCGCTGATGGGCATACATCGGAAAATCCTGAATGAATAGTCATTCACTATGATAATAATAAAATGTCGGAAAAAAAAATTAGTGATACACTAATACTTGGATGTACTCCATTCGTCTCATAAAAGTTGATGTTTTAGGGGTTTATATTTGCATAAAAAAAAAGAAGATGATGTTTTAGCCGGTACAACCTACTACGCTATAATATTAATCTTAATATATAAAAAAATGATGTTTTTCTGTGCGGTTTTCAATCCTTGTTTATTAACCATTTCGTTTGAAGCGAATGCCCGATGCTTGAGATCAGATGAAACATTCAAAAATCCGATATAATGTCATTTTATTGTAATAAAAAATACAATAAAAACCCAAACGTCCAAACCAAGAAACATTTTAGCATTCAGATTTAAGTGTACCTTCAGAACTTGTAAAACAAACTCAACAGCTTCCCTCGGGCTTCTTCCATCACTTCCCCGTACAGTAGCCACAGCAAGTGGTATTGCCTATTTTACAATGAAAATAACCAAAGGTAGTTCATTTATACAATAGGGTATCATTATCTGGTATCAAATGTTAACGGTAAGTAACAATTCAGCTAGTGAATCCTTTAGGATCAAGCAAATAAAATGGCTATGACGAGCTAAGGACATCTCAAATGATTTACATACCCCCTGGACAAATAACTAGGCTAAACACAATCAATATAGAAATAGGATGTTTGCTTGCTGATTGGCATCGTCAACTATAATTTTCCTAGTGAACAATATAGGATTCAAATGTACCAATTCAGGAAAGACATTGCAGTTGTATTGGAGTGCTATGATACTATTTCAGTCCAGTCTCACAAAATATAAGCTAAATTAGTACAGTTCACGTGCCTTACACGGTGAAATTTTAACATTCAATTGATATATTAATTATTATGTCATAGTATATTGAAAATGAATAAATTTGATTAATTGTCATTATAGTTTTTATGAAAATAGCAATAATTATAAAATGAATAATAGTGTAAAATTAAAATAGTGAAAAACTATCAATATATAAATTTATAATATATATACACACTCAACTGTATATTTTAGTTTTTGTTCTATAACATATAGTAAAAATATTTTAATAATCAAATAATAATTAATTTAGAAATTTTATTTAAAAAATAGTATGGCATTAATTACCATTTAAAACCGTTAAAGTTGGTTATTATTGTAGATTTATTATCATAATAAAACAGATATATTTACATGATTTTTCTTTTACATGATAGAATTTACATAGAATGATATATTTTCATAAAATAAAAGTTTATAATAAAATAGAAATATTTTTATAAAATAAAAGTTTAACATGGATAGAATTACCAATTAAATAAAAGACTATTTTTTCCTTTACGAATAATAATAATATGTATATATTATTTTAGTTATTGTTATGTAATAAATTAAATATTATTTCAATTATTAGTTAGAATTGAAAGAAGAGACCAACAAAAAGGATTAGAGGCTTCTACTTTAATAGTGATTGATTTGATGATTGATATTGATTGTTAAGGGCAGTTAAAAGTAGATCAAAAAAAGAACCGTGGGTATTGACAACTAGATATGACTTGGCTTCAATTAATCTCACGTAAGGGAAAACAACCAACAAAGAATCATAAACTAACTGGCACTATCCCATAAAACTGACAAGCATATCTTCCCACGATGAAAACATTAGAGACTTGCCAACAAAGGGGCTTTTGCATTTCAAATTGCAAAGAATATTTCAAGATGTCCTCTGAATTAATTCATCATGAAGCAAGAATATTACAAGATCGATCAAACTGATTATCTGAGATGCAAAATAATCGAGATTATAGTGAGACAGACAATTTTATGAGTTGCTATATTTTAGAAGAATTTGACCATATTAACTCAGATAACAGCTCTACTTTACATTTTACACAATTGCAAATGCTACCTTAAAACATTACCTGAAGAACAAAGTACTCGCAGAAGTCATGGAAATCGTTCGGCCTACAACAGAATGAATAATCCTCGATTTAATCATCGTGGAAATTTGTAACATTGAACCAAAGTACTACTTCACAAAATTCCATAATGCTCACTTGGGGAGTCCAGTTACTGCATCATATCTTTTACTTCTGTAAAATTTAACAAGGTGAAGTAAACCACGCCAATCATTCTCCTGAAGCATTCGAAACATACACACTATGTCAGCAAGGATGGGGAGGAGATCCTAAAAAAGACAAGGACCCTTCATATAATATGGTCAGCTATATTGAGATTTGCAATATCACATCTGATTAACTACTTGCAATCATGAGAAATGAATAAAGGAAATTTTATGTACAACTGCACGTCTTTTACAGCTACAACCAAATGTCATTACTGAGGGTCATTTTAGCTCCTAGTTATCAGGAATTAGAATAGTGCTATATAGAAAACAAAGTTAACAAACTGTCCTATAGATCAAACAACTACTCAACGCTAGGTCAAGCAAAAAAAAAGTTCAGAAGAAACAAATTTCTCAAAAGCAAAGATACGAAATCTTGAAACAAGACCTCTAACCGGATCCCTTTTATAAAATATGGAACTCAATTAAGCAAACAGTTCAGACTGATATGGCAATACCTCAGATGCAAGTTTAGCCATGGCATATGCTGCCTCAATCCGAACCCTCCAAAAGGCCTGAACAACATGGAGTGTAAAATATGATTAAAATTTGTAAGAGAACATGGGCCAACCAATCCAAGTCCAGAGATCCCATGAAACTAGAAAAAACCTTCGAATCACTCAGGAAGTTATTCAGAGCATTAACAATGGAGAACTCAAAATGCGGCATTGCCTCTAGTGCTATAATTGCTTGGGCCTGGGCAACAACATCTTTATCCTTCTCTAACTGATTGATCTGATGATGCAATGCAATAAAAATTGTCAGCATAGCCTCATTACACAGCAAAAGAATCAGGTTTATACAAAAAAGGACATAAAACTGTTATCTTGGACAAAAATAACATATAAATGAAATAGAGAAAACAATCCAGAGGAACATCCTTTGCAAGTAACAGCTAGCATGCAAAACATATTATAAAGATCATGCTTGTAATGTTTGTTCCCAGGTTATGAAAATAACCCAAGAAGCATGTGCATGCATATCAGTTTCATCAAAAATATAAACGGTGCGATCCACCCGCTTATAATATACTAAAAACAGAAACCTAGACTCCACGTGTCGGACTATGGTGCGATCTGCCCGTGCGTCGTATTCTCATGCAATATAACCCCGTCTCTTTTAGTCACGTCAATTAATGATCCAATATATTTTATAGAGACCATTTGAGGTCTAGTATATTTTATAGAGACCATTTTGGGAGCTCAGCCCTGTGTGGCCACATACTTTTTTCACTAGCACGTAGCACCCCTGGTTTGGTGCTGGACATTTGTTACATGGTTACATGCAATATATTTACTGCTTCAAACACTAGGGGTTACAAGTGCTCCTGCCCTCTTACCAAACACACCTATGTTACTGCAGACCACCATTAGTCCATTTCAGGAGAACTGTTCACCACCATCAGTCCACCTGCGGCTCATACTGGGGCCCCCGTCATCCCTGAACCACCATCTATTGAAGATGATTCCAGTTCATATGCTACCATCAGCCCCAACATACTCCGTGTTGTGACCTTCACATCACCTTTAGACAATCCACCCTCATCGCTGGACGAAACCCCTCCCTCTCAGACTTTACCCCAACCACCACCACAAATTCCGCAAATCACCTCTCCTCGATTCGACAAAAAAAATACTTCAGGAGGCTCCCCTCTTCCTGTAGCAAGCCGGCTCCAATCTCTGATTCAGGACCAGCGCCTGCTGCAATGGCGACTATACCTCCATCAGCACCTGACCTGCCAATTGCAAATGTTCAAGTGCTTGTACAAGAAGACCTTTTTATCCCTTGTCCAGTTAGGCTTCCCTTGACAGATTTTCTGATCAACACCAGCAATTTAACCTTGATTAGATTCAAATTCCTAAGAATGTCAATGAAACCTTCCAGAGCAACTATGACATAAGAGATGGCAGCTCTTGAGGCCAATCACACGTGGGAGTTAGTGGACTCCACCCGACCACAACATTGTGAGTTGCAAGTGGGTCTATGCAGTCAAGTACCATGCTAATGGCTCCGTTGCTAGTTACAATACAAAGCCCGTCTAGAGGCTCATGGCTTCTCTCAAATGTATGGTTTAGAGTATCAGGAAACTTTTGCCAAGATGTCTACGGTTCGCTTGCTTCTATCTACTGCTACTCATCTTGTCGAGGAGTTGTATCAGTTTGATGTGAAGAACATTTTCCTCAACGGGTATCTCAATGAGGATATCCATATGAGCTTACCTCTGGGTTTTTCCTCCAGCTCTCCTCATCATGTCTGCCATTTAAAGAAAGTCTTGTATGATCTAAGGCAAATTCAAGCAATCTCCTCGTGCCTGGTTTGGCAGATTCAAGAGTATGATGCTGCAGGATATACTCAGCGTCAGGGTGACCATAATTTATTTGCAAGGCACTATAACTCCGGAGGAGTAAGCATCTTCCTCATTTGTGGATAACATAACATTATTATGACAAGCAATGATCCTGCTGAGCAAGTTCTTTTGAAAGCCACAATCACTCAAGAATTTGAGGTAAAGGAGCTTGGTCATTTGAAGTACTTCTTGGGAATTGAAGTAGCTCGATCCCAATCAGGCATATTTATCTCTCAACAATAATATACCAAGAATCTTATCTGAGAGGTAGGGAAGGAAGACTGCAAACCAGTCACCACTTCTATTGACTACAACCAGGAAATTGGCAAAGCTGAAACTTACCGGAAATGGACAAGAAACTGTACAAGAAATTATGTCGGAAACTGATATATCTTGCTCACACCGGACCAGAAATCCCTTTCTCGATAGGTGTTATCAGTCAATTCATGCAAAATCCTATAGAAACGCATCTCCAGGCTGCAAGGATACTACCTATCTTAAGGGTACTACAGGGAAAGGTCTTTTGCTCACCAAAAGTGACAAGCTTCTACTTGAATGATGCTGACTATGATATTATAACCAGACGCTGTACTATGATATTGTAACCAGGCGATGTACTACAGGTTTTCGTGTATATCTGGTGGGACTTTAGTTGCTTGGAGAAGTAAGAACCAAGAAGTTGTTGCACGATCACGTGCTGACGCTGAATTTCATGCAGTGGCACATGGAATTTGTGAATTATTATGGATGAGAATCATTTTGAATGACTCAAGAGTTAAGTGGGAAGATCCTATGAAGTTATTATGTGACAATAAGTCTACCATCAATATAGCTCATGATCTTGTTTAGCATGGAAAGACAAAGCACGAGGAGACTGACCAACATTCATTAAAAAAAAATGATGCAGGAATCATTCAAATTTCTCATGTTTCCTCTGAATTTCAGCTGGCAGATCTTCTCACCAAGGGGCTTCATCCTGGTTGATTTCAATGGCTCACATCCAAGATTGGCATTGATGATTTGAATGGCCAAGCTTGCGGGGGGAATGTTAGTCAATAAAGTTGTTAGACAAGTCCCTAGATTAATTAATTACCAATGCTTTTATTCACTCTCAGTGGCTGTATCTATTTACTGTTTCCTGAGTTTCTAGGAGTATGTTGCAAGGTCTATCCCTATATCGTAATTATAAATATCAGGCTTAGCCTAAGAATAAGATTTAACCTTTCATCTTCAATCTCTCAATACATAAAAACTTTGAAGGACAACTCGTCGGGTTGAGAACATGTGAAGGGTAAGTCGAGAAAATGACTGCTGATTTGTTAGAAAAGTGATGTAAAGGCTGGAAATATGTAAATGATTAATTCATGAAAATGCACAAAGAAAAAGCTTAATAGTCTTACACGCAGGCAAAGTGGATGGAACGAAGTTCAGGGAATCATGTTGTCAGGAAAGGGATGAAAAATTGGAAGAACTGAGTATTGAGAAATCAAATCAAATGCACATGGAATTATATAGCTACAATGCCAAACAAGTTAATCCTACCCAATAAAAACCTATCATTATTATAGATAATCCCGCTCTTATATGGGATTTACTGGGTTGCTGTTTTTGTATAAGCTAGTTTTCAAAAAGTTAACGTAATTTCAACTTTATTTTCAGAACTAAGCCATGTTCATAAAAAAACAGAAAAAAAAAAGGATTTGGCAGTAATACACAAAAGTTAAATGAAACACTTCAAATTCCCCCGCTAAAGTTTAACCAAATATTATGATAAAAACACTAAACGTGGACATCCCAAGTATTTCTCACGGAGGCAGATAATTATTCTTACCCACATCTGCACAGGCTGATACACATGAATTTCAGCAAGATATTCCATTTGAGGGTCAGCACGGAGCCACAGCAAAGGAGATTCGGTACTGCAAGAACATCATTCAAATTTGTTCAAGAGATGAATCAGAAGGCAGCATTCACAATTTTACAACACATCAACAATCAAATACCTGCATCGCAACTCTGGAGCTGTAATTGTATCACCATTATCATCAGAACCATCAGGCTTTGGACCCTTTCTAGTCTTCTGATATCGTTTAGATGCAAGTCTGGAATGACATCTTATTTCTAAAAGTTGCCAAGTATCTCCAGCCATAGGCAAAAGATGGTCATGTGTACCATCAAGTTCATGAACCTTGATTGTCATCATACCTGGCCACCCACCATCACCATCCCGATTTTCAGAATCAATGTTTCCATTAGGAAGTGGAACAGTCTGTCCAGGGGCAGCTGTGCATTCACGAAATGCAGCCAACTCAACTGTATTTTTGCGCTTGTGGTATGAAAATCCCATCCTACAAGGGAACAAGGAAGAAGTATAACAAAACTGCAAAGCAACATCACAAGCATACTAAAGCTTAATAAGAGTGCAAGAAGAATAATAAGAAACAAGATCCACCTTAAAGCTTCAATTTATACCTCATAACTGGACAGCCACAAACCTTGACCCATCGATGAAAAAATTCTTTGAGGAAGGGCCGCTCAAGATTGCCAATCTTGTTGGCAAACTGCCGAAACTGTTTACATTGGTAAGAGCAAGGTTCTCGATGAGAATAGATTGAAGATACATGCATGGATGAAACTGATGGAATGCACCACATACCCCCACCCTCGGGGCTGATCATAAATAATAAACCATAGAGAAAACAGTACAGCACAAAAGCTCTGGTTACAAAGTACTAAATTGTTGTTGACCAACTGATAGTGAAACAATACCAAGTAGTGTCATTGTGCAAGCACCTTGCCCATTTTATTCTAGGGCAATATTGAGAGCAAACTTTTTAATTAAAAAAAAAATAGGTGTTCTTATGGATGCTTTGCAGAATATCTGATTGCACATCCATCAATATCAATCTTTTGATGATATTAACAGTTTGTTACATCATTTCTCTTGTGCTATTGATGTGTGTCTCTCTGATAACCACGTGTTATGCCATTTTCCTTTATTTTTTATATAAACTCAGTTCTATCTATATAAATGGTATTGCACCTGCACTTTCTCAATCATTATTAGAAAGCACTTCCACTAACCCCAAAAATTGAAGCCATCTGAAGTTAAACTAATTTCACCTAATGATGAGTTATACTATAAATGGTACTGCACATTCTCAATAATTATTAGAAAGCAACCCCATACTTATTACCTCCTTTGTATTTAGTGTTCTCGAGGATTCAGTTGTACTTCGAGCTCGATAAACTATTGTCTGCAGAATCTGAAAATAAAAATGTAGAGTTGTTAAGTTGCCAATGTGAAAAAGTATCATATAAAAGCAATCATCCACATGCAAAAGCATCCCAATTATTAACAAGCCAACATGAGGATCATATTAAAGTGATAAGTCACAGAACACAGTCATGTTCACTTGTTCAGATAACAAAAAGGACGCAGAAAGGAAATAACTTCGCACTGGTATCATATTCATACATCCTTCTTGAATTGACAAATGGCTAGAATTATGCTAAAATCACCATGCATGCAATCAAAACATTTACCACTACATGGCTATTATTATGCATGAGTATATGATGATGCAGGGCTGCTACTAAAAAAACGAAGAGATAAAAAGGGGCACCAAGTAAAGATATGACCGCTAAAAACAAGGGTAATTAGTTCACTAAATGTCACGACAAAAGGGAAATGAAAAGATAACTTACTCCTTTGAAGAGATCTGGACCCATCTGCTTTTCTAACATTTGGAGGATTGCTACCTATCAAAGTGTCCATAATGCATGTTAAAACTGAAATAATCAGGACAACCTAACCAGATTTTCAAGATTAATGCATAACTTACCGACTTCCAGGAGCGTAATCTCCCAATAAAACCAACTGATTGAGTACCAAAAAGATCTTTGGTGGAAGCAGAGGAGCTCAAAGCCATCACACCACAATCATCAACTTTACAAACAGCACAGTTTGCCTGCAACGTGTGCAACCTATCAACTTTATCGAAGATTACAGAGTATACTTTCCATACTTGAAGGTTGAAAGATCCAAATAGAAAAAAATTCATAAACTACCAAGCACCCATCCTCTAACTAATCTGCAGTTTCTTGGTTTTTGCCCACCCTTACTTCCATGGCAGAAGGGCGTAAAATTGTTATACATAATAATAAATAAGCTATTGTACATTAAGGAGGAAGGATAGCATAACCACGATACTGATATTACTGTTCATTAGACACAACACAGTATATGTGCAATCATGTCTCATGAAATCCCCCAAAATAAAATTTCATACCAACCGTAAATGAGGAAAGAATGTATCATCTGGAACAAATAGCTATTTATCTACAGTAAAGTATATAATTGTCCCTCAATGCACAAAGACAAAACTATCTTGCGATTTAAATAAGAATGATAATGACAGTTAGTTTATGAAGTCACTGAAGTTGAAAAAAAGGGTTTTATTTTTAATAAGCCAATGATGGGAATGCTTTCTTTCTCCAGTAGATAAATAAATCAAAATTTAAATGAGTTTCATTTTTGTGCCAAACACACCCATATTATGAAGCCACTAGAACCAATCCCATGAACTATGAGGACTGAACAAGGATTAAAAGAAAAATAAAAAAATTGCATGACCCTTCATTCAACAATTTATCAACAAATTAATATATATTGTTGTTTTGCTCTAGTTTATGAAATGCAATTTCGAGGGTCATGATTTGCGATTAGGATTTTGAACTTCAAGGGTGAGGGATAAGACACCATGGAGGAGCGCTATAAGAGTTGAAGAGGGTTAGTTTGTGCGGCTTAGGCCTGTTTGAGATAATATACTTTTTCGTTTTTGTTTCTTGTTATTTCTTCTCTCTCTTCTTCCTTGTCCTTTCCGGGTTATCCTTGTCTTTTTGTTTGCTTTGTTTTGTGGTGCATCACTCGGAAATATCCTCTCGAAACAATTGAGAAAGGGTGCGTAAACCTCGACCCCAGGATGCGCTTTGAGGAGGATAAATAGGTCTTGTTATTGTTGTTGTTGATTTTTAACTTCAAGGGTCATTATTATTGATGCAAGAGCGAGACATACCTTGTACCGACGATGTTGAGCCTCATTACTTCCCAAAGTCTCCTTGATAAATGTATCAGTTAAAAAACCCGCAAGGCCTTCGACCAACCATTCTAGGGGTAAACATCAAACAAAATTACAAACCGCACAAATTGTGAGGAATAAAACCATATTATCAAACTATAAGCATCAAGGAATGGAAACCTACCATCATTTGGTGTATCTGGTGTAATATATACACCAAACCACTGACGTGCTAGGGCATAAGCAAGTCTGATCCTCGTATCTAAATTCTAACAAATGGAGCACAAAAAAATTTATAGTTATGATTTGCAACAGAAGGCTAATCAAGTCAAGGCATACTATGATTTACAACTTAAGGCATATTTTGAAACATTATAACTTTTCATTAGTACCATAGTAACCAAGGAATTTTACTTCATAACACCTTTTTTGACATTATGGATAAGGTCATGAACCGTTTTAACTGCAATTTGGCCAGTGCAAAAAAGAAGGCAGTTCAAAAGAAATGGCAATAAGGAATAGCTATAAGAATCCTCTTTCAACAACAGCAAAAATAATGTACTTTCACATTTCTCAGTCACTGTAAACACATTGATTTACCAATAAAAGGTACTCCCTCCGTTCGTCAAAACATGTCATTTTAGCTTAATGCAAAATTTGTAAGCAAACCAAAAAATATATTGTACCTTTGTTTATTACATAGCTTTTTTACTTTTTCAAAAAATACAACTATCAGTAAGATAACCAATATTTTGAAGTGAGGGAACTAGCAAGTGATATATGATAACTATGTTAACACTGAACTTGTATTCGTTAAAATACGTAATGATGCCAAAGAAATATACAGAATCATATAGTGAGTGAAAATCATCTAACCTGATCTATAACCTTCTCATCAAAGAACAATTGAGAACTAAAAACAGACATAGAAGCCCCCATGGTCAGAGCAGAAATGGTCATCTCAGGAGCTAAAAAAACTTGTTTGTATGACCCAAATGGAAATGATGCTTTGAGATAAGTTTCAAAATGCCTGCCAAACCATCATAAGTACATGAGAAATTTTAAGCTGAAATAGTTAATATCAAATTCAATTCTACAGATGAATACAGAAAGCTTATATATATAAATGAATAAAAAGTACGAGTACCTAAATGCACTATGGAAAAAACCCACTGTGTTTTGAAGTTTTGCTAAATTATCTGGCAAACACATATGAGATATCTGAATGTAATGGCAGTCTGCAAGTATTTGCAAAGGCGCAACCACTAAAGTTATCCACTTTGCAGACACTGGGATTTTTAATTCATAAACAAATGTTATACGAGGTGGATCCTCCTTGCTCAAAACCTGCAGTAAAATAAAGATGTATGATAAAAACATAATAAACCCATAATTCTCTGCAAGACCAAATCATAAAAATGAAGCTTCATAGGCACCACATCAACTTCAACAAATGAGATTATACTGTAAGAGAGTGTTGAAAATCTAATTTTGCTTTATCATACAATCATCAAATTTTATATCAGAAAACACAAAATATCAACAGGAATCCATACAAAAACTATATATGACTACTTAATCAATAAAGTTGTAGCTTACTATTGACAAACTGACTGGATAAATAGAGGAAAGAGTAACATTTCACTTTAAACCATCACCCAGCCACATTGGCTCATCCACTGAAACTAGAATCCAAAAGAGCCAAAAAGAAAAAAAAGTTAACAGAACCTTGTGTATTGTTTGAGAGCCACCTCTCTGAACCATGGTGGGGCAGGTTTTTATGTTTGATTATACAATTTTTGGACGAGCCTAGGGGCAGGGCTTGCTTTGATTGGGGGTGTTTATACCAATTTTTGGAGGCTTAGGGCTTGAGCTTTGATTTTCATAGTCGCTTTTGCTTCCTTATACTGAAATCAATATATTTACTGGTTGCCAAAAAAAAACATGATCTAAAATTTTCAACATTGTGATTTGACAATCCATAAAACAGTGTGGCTCAGAAAGTGAGAATCTCTTCCAAATATACGACCATCATCTAAGATTTGATCATTTCATCAATCATTTTACCTGATAAAGTAAATTCCCATTGCTCACAGCTACAAAATTCTGAGGAACAGTAAATTCCAAATGATAGCTAGCAAAAGCACATGAATGGTGTTAGCTCATCCTGGACTAGCCAATTGTCAAGATCGGGATGCTTGTGAAAGATTCATCTAAATGCATACCAGCAACTTTGTGAGAACTCATCCACACAAGGAAACCAGCAGTGTGCACGCCGTATCTGGTTATCGGTATGGAATATAGCACCATCGCAATGAATTCCAGTCTCTGCTTTATCAACCCAATAGTCAATACGCACTAACCTCTCATTCTGCATCCAACATTATCCTACATGAGAAATCGCAGCAAAAAGAACACTATCACATAATATCTACGCATCTTAACTGGGTTTGACCAAAACATGAATATTTGAATGTTGAATGGTCCCCCCAGTCTTCCCATGACAATCATTTTGGCCTATTCGAAATATCCTGATGCTTTTGATTGATAATATATCAGATTATAAATTAACCTGCCCTTTTAATGAACCAAGAAAATTTACTTTTAATTAGCAATTTGGCAGTGTCAACTAGTGAATGAGAAACAGTGAACGTACATAACGTAATAGGAACTCCAGAGACCAAACAGATTGATTCCCATTTCTCCAGTTAATAAGTTAGGTGATCATGCAAGTGGTAAGTATGGATAGTCATATCCAGACACCATGCTAGTTTGATAAACGCTTAAACAAGTATCAATGTTGTCTGTAATAGAAGTTTGCATATAGTGTGGTAAAATTGATAAGACCCTCACTGTTGGCCAAATGAAATCAGAGTAGTTATCAGGAATTCATTTAGAGGATAAAGAAAAAGCCCAGAAAAACAAGATCGTGCTATAAAGGTACAACAGCATGAGATACAAAAGAATCAATCACATGGAAACTTATAAGTACATGGTTCCACTCTACAGTAATCACCTATTTTTGGGGTCTTTTGACACTTACAAAACACTGAATTCTTGATGAAATATCCTATTAAGGTGGATAATATTGACAACATGTATCACTTATACACGGGCAACATATATAGGCCCCCCAAAAAAAAAACTCAGGCCAGCAACATTGGAAACTGCAGATTGACAAAATATAAAATGTTTGCATTGTGAAATGTGAATCAATAACGAATACAACAACCTGCTTAATTTTGTCAGTAGACTGTGATTCCCCATTTCCCCCATTCTGTTGAGGCATTTCTTCTAATTGTGTTACATTTGGGTTGCTTTGACAAAATATTAGAAGATTGGGGACCAACTCTCTCTCAAGAGCAGATAGATATGTGGCAGCAGCTGCATCAGCAGCAGAACCAACAGATGATACTGAGCACCATCTGTTCTCAATCTCAACAGGCAGAAAGTGAGGAAAAACATCAAACTCCGCTGGTGCTCCGTCCACAAAAACGCTCTCAATCTCTAAATTCTCAGCATGTAACCCCACAATCCCACTGTCCGGCACAGCAACTTTCAGCTCCGTGTAACTGAACGATTGTTCAACCACAAAATTCAGGCAAAAAGGGAAACAAAAAGCAAAAAAAAGAGAGAGAGAGAGGGAGAGGAGGATTTACACAGCTCCATAGAAGTCTTCAAAAAACAGATGAACTTTTAAGCAAATAGCCACAATTTCAGTAGTTATCAGAAATTGAAAAGCAAAAAGCCTCAAATCGCAGAAACCGCATCGATTAGGAACAAGAAAGCACCACGAAAGCCGGCAAAGGGAGAGGACAAACCCGTAAATTCGACGATTTTCCATGTCAATTGAGAGACAGAGCTTCTGGTGGAGGACCACGGCCTCCGAGCTCTCGGCCTTCGCTGCTGCTGCGCCACCTCCACCTCCATCATCCTTCGGCTGCTTCTTCGCCTTCGCCATCTATCCCCTCCGTTTTGGAACCCGTGCGCAGACGACAGGCCTCACTTGGTTATTTATAAGGGGAATTTACCGAAATTACCTCTTAAATAGTGATTGTTTAGAAATTGTAAAGATGAGTGAACTTTAGAGAAGATCTCAAAACAACTTTTTTTTTTTTTTTTTTTTTTTTGAAACGGAAAAAATTTGACCATAGGGCTTCGCTTTATCAGTCAAGAGGATCCTTTCGGATGAGACTACGCAAAAGAGAATCATCAGGAGTCATTGGACCAAGTGAAGCAGAACCAAGTCGTGACAAGCGATCTGCCACTAGATTTGCTTCCCGGTAGACATGACGAATCTCGACCGAACAAAAGAAGCCCAGCGAGACTAGACTGTCTGAGACAATCATATCCGAGTCTCCAGTAGGCTTCTCCAAACCTTATAAACACTTAATAATTATTAGGTTATCTCCTTCTACAATCAATTTCGTAATTCCCAATTTTTTTGCAGCGAGTATGCCATTCCATAGCCCATGGCTTTCGCATCCACATACAGAATCGATTGGTGATGGTCCTCAGCCACAGTAGATAGGGGAACCCTTGAAGTCACGAATTATAAACCCAAAAGTGCCCTTATTACTAGAGGAGAGAGAGCCATCGAAGTTAAGTTTATGTGTATCCTGAGGAGGTGGTTCCCATTTGGTTCTTTTTCTTTTTGAAATCAATCTGGGTTTTGAGTTGCTTGGTGTAGCTGTTATATTTTCTCTTGTATTTTTCTTTGCTTGTGAGGTTGTCCAGATAAATTTTTGATCTTTTTTTAAAGCTAGTATCTTTCTTATATCTGGGGTTATATTGTCGAAGTGCGTTTTGTTTCTAGAGAACCAGATGCCCCACCAGACAAATGCTACGTCTTCAAATTTTGCTTTTCCAATTGTGTTCTTGATATTCCAAATAGTTTTGTTGATCGGGTCTCCTTTATCAAAACAACCATGCATTTTCATAAAGGAACCTGGGTCATTTGCCATCAGAGTGCCCCTAGTAATGGGGCAGTCCCATAATAAGTGATATAAATCCTCATAGCATGAGTCGCAGTGAGGACAATTTGTCGGGATCCCTAGCCTTCGAGATGCTAATCTGACCGTTGTTAGTACTGCATTTTTGAGGACCTTCCACGGGAATGATTTTATTTTGGGTGGGGTATTTAGGTCCCAAACCCAATTTATATCCGAGTTTGTGTGGTTTTTGTATTTATGTATCATATCAATTGCAGAGGTTATTGTATACCAACCATTTTTACTCCATTTCCAATATAGTCTGTCAACATGGATGTTCTCGGGTAATGGTACTATGGTGATTTTCTCTATTAAGTCATTCGGTAATAAGCCTTGCAATTTCCCAAATAATTTGTTCCGATCCCATCTTTTATTTTCGTTTATGAAGTACTGTATGTTTATTGACTCATCAATTTGTTGAGTATCTGAGATAAATGTTTTCAGGGGTGCTTGACCCATCCAGAGGTCTCTCCAGAAATTTATCGCTGAACCATCCCCGATAAACCATTGGAGACCATTTTTTAATAGAGGTATTAATTTTATAAGTTGTGCCCATTGCCACGAGGATCCCTCACGCTTTTGATAATTCGGGATATTGCTTGTCTTGAGGTATTTTTCTTTTATTAGTTTAACCCACGGACTATTAGGTTCCGCTAGTATTTTCCAGAGCAGTTTCATCTGCAATGCCTTATTCATATCCTCTGAGCAACGGAGACCAAGCCCACCATTTTCCTTTGTTTTACATATTTCAAACCAACTGATGAGTGGTTTATGGTTAGGCCCTTTGTTCCAGAGGAATTGTCTATTGATTCTGTCCAGCTCTGAGTGGACAGATTTGGGTAACATAAAGCATTGCATTAAATGCAAAGGTTTTGCTGAAAGCGTAGACTTGATTAGAGTACACCTTCCAGCTTGTGAGAGACAGTTCGCCTTCCATTTCTGCAGTTGAGTTTTGTTATTCATTATAAGGTCTTTGAAATCATCTTTCGCGACTCTTCCTTCAATGATCGGGCATCCTAAGTAGCACCCTAAATTAGGGGTGTGTGTTATTTCTAATTCATTACGAATTAGATTTTTCTGTGTTGTCAAAACGTTTTTTGAAGTTTGGAATTGGGATTTATGTCGGTTTACTCGTTGTCCTGACAACGCAGTATACTCCCTTAATGTTTTGTTGATTTGGTCACAACCAGTTTTTGTAGCCGACGCAAAGATAACAATATCATCAGCGAATGCTAGAAAAGGAATCTTGGTTCCGTCTCTTGTTAGTCTTATTCCTAGATGGCTCTGAGGTTTTTCAGATTCATTGTAAAGACCTCTAGCTAGGATTTCAGAAACTATTAGGAATAGATAAGGTGATAAAGGGTCGCCCTGACGTAGACCCCTTTCGGGGAAGAAAACATCAGTGGGTTCATTATTTACCAATACTGAGTAAGTGACCGTGGTCATACATTCCTTGATCCAATCCGTGAACCTTTTGGAGAAACCTAGTTTGAGCATAGTGGAAAGAAGAAAGTCCCACTCCACCATGTCAAAGGCCTTTTCCATATCTAGCTTAACCGTCATCCAGCCAGTTTTTCCTTTTTTCTTAGAGAAGGAGTGAAAAAATTCATTTGCAATTAAAATGTTATCCTGTATATAGATCTACCAGAAGAGAAAGCACTCTGTAGGGGGTTGGTTATTTTAGGAATGATTTTTTTTAGTCTTGATGCTAATACTTTGGATATTACCTTATAAGTTGTTGAACAAAGGCTTATTGGTCTATAGTGTGATGTTGTTGTAGGATTGTCTGTTTTTGGTATTAAAGCAATAAATGTGTGGTTCGTTTGTTTCAGAATCCGTCCACTAAGAAAAAAGCTTTTTACTGCCTTGATTACAGATGGTTCAACAATATGCCAATATTTTTTAAAGAATCCCACAGGGAACCCATCAGGCCCTGGCGATTTGTCGTTTGCTAAACCAAATACCGCATTTTTAATTTCTGCGTTTGTGACTTGTCTTGTTAGCCAGTTATTATCTTCATTTGAAATTTCGTTTCCTATATAGGTTAATAAGTTGCTAGGAATCTGTTGCCTCCTTTGAAGTGAATATCTTAGGCTGAAGTCATGTTTGATCAGTTTTCTTATTTCATCCTCGCTATTGATTGTTATGCCGGTTGTGGTTTGGATCTGTTTTATTATATTTCTATTACGTCTTCCAGTTGCAATTTTGTGAAAATATTTTGTGTTTGCGTCTATGGATGTGACATGTATTCTTTTGGCTCGTTGTCCCCAATATTTTTGTTGATAGGTTAAAATTGAAGCATGCTTTACTGTGAGCCTTTTGATTTTTTTGTCTATATCACAGTTATAAGCGTTACAGAGCGTGTTTTGCAGCTCCAAGAGTTGTGATTCAACTTGTTTTATTTGGCGGAAAACGTTTCCAAATGTTACCTTGCTCCAAAGCTTACTCTTTCTTTTTACTTCTTGCAGTTTCTTTGTTAATTTAAACATTTGGGAACCCGGAGAGTCAAGTCTCCAAGCCAATCGTACAATGTTTTCATAGTCTGGTCTTGTGGTCCAAGCCATTTCAAATTTAAAAGGTTGCAATTTTGGTTTTTGATTATCCATTAGATCCAGTGTGATTTGTGCATGGTCAGATTTCAAGAAAGCGTGATTTTTAGTACAAAGATTAGGAAATTCTTTTAGGATAGAGTGACTTATAATCACACGGTCCAATTTTTCATAAATGTTATCGCTACCATGTTCTCGTTTTCTCCATGTGAAGTTATTACCACAAGCTGGAGAATCAACCAGATTATGAGTACTCATTATATCTCTAAGTCTTGTAAATCTGTTTATAGATGGCGTTCTGCCACCATGCTTGTCATTTGGTTCCAAAATTTCATTTAGATCTCCCAGAATAATGAGAGAGTCCTTAGCTTTGCTTATGTAGTCATCAATAGATGTCCAAAAAGCATTTTTTCGTTTGCATAAGGAGTTGCATAGATAAATAAGATTTCTATTGTAATGTTTAGTTTGGTGTTGGTATAGTCTGCCTGAATAATCCGATCAGTGGAGTTTCTAATGGTGAGGGTTTCATTTTGGAATTGCGATTCTTTCCAAAGGAGGCAGAGGCCTCCAAACAGGCCATTTGAGGGACGGAAGAACATCTTGTCGAAACCTGGTTTTCTCCAACAATTTTCCGGGGGTGGATTAGTTAGTTTTGTTTCGGCTAACATTAAAATTTTAATGTGATCCGATTTAGCAGTGGATTCGATATGAGTCCAGACATTTTTCCTACTTAGTCCCCTCACATTCCAGAAGCTAAACTTCATATAAAACCAGTTGGGGGTTTCGGTACCTTAAAGAGTTAGGACCATACTTGTAGAGGTTTTGATTTATAAAATGGTTTGTATTAGTTTGGATTTGGGTGTTGATATTACTGGTGGTTTCAGGATTCATTTTTCTAGTCAAAGAGGTAAAGTTTAGTGTTGTAAGGTTGTAGTTGATTTGAATTACTCTAGGTTCTGGAGGGTTGTTTGTTAGAATTTTTGAATCAAGGTTTCGAAAATAAGAGGTGATAATGATTGTGTTTTGTATTCCAGAAGATTGACATATAACAAATGGTACATCAGACCTCATGAGTTGCTCGCAAATACATATATAAATTCTCAAACCCTTAGCAGAGAAATATAGATGATTGAGAGTATGTAGTGTCCACTGTTTCTGTTTTACAAGTTTAGAAATTTCTGTGCAAATCAGAGCAAAGGCTTCACAAGTCAAAAAATGGAGACAGTTTATGTGGCAGTTGCTTGTAATAACCCATGGAAGATAGAAAAATTTACTGCAGCTGCAAACCTTCCAAAGACCCCTTCTATTTGAGTTATTATGTGATGGTGAAATGTAGATTACTCCTTCCCATTCCTGCTTGCAGGATTTCCTTGTAACCACTGTTGTTATTTTGTAGCTGAGATCTTGAACTCTTGGAGTCCAATTTGTGCTCTTAGTCACTGTTGTTTCCCTGCTGGTTGTGTTGAAGATTTGTATAGATTGTAAACAAACAAATTGCTCGAGAGAAAAGATCCCTCGAGCAGGCTTAGTATAGAGTTCAGGGTTATGTCTATGATAGTAAATTTTTATATATAATTGATAACTGGCAACAGAATTGAGTATATAGTACTGATCATAGTTTATGAAAAATGCAATTCTCCTTCTGCTATTGTAAGTATGACAGCAGTTATTTAAAAACCATGAGAGAAAAGCTAAGTGTGTATCATACAGAGTATGCAAGTACTGATCACAGTTTATGAAAGATGCAATTCTCCTTATTCTGTGATAAAAGAGATAGCAGTAATTTAATAGCCATATGAGAGAGGTTAGGTGTGTATTTCCTTTAGTTTTGAGGAAGATATCATTCAACTCAGTTAAGAAGGAGATCAAATATGAATCAGACCTCTTCATAACTGATACTAGGTAAAGAAATTTAAAGTATATAAAGAGATTAGAGAAGTCAAGGCTGTCAAACAATCCAAGATCATGGACAGAAGCTTGGGTAGAAAGCAAATAGTCAGGCAGTAGACATGCAAGGTGAATTATGATTATTTCATCATGAGTTTTCATAGAGAGAATCATCAGTAAAGTGAGACTATAGTAATATGGTAAATTTATAAGCAAAGAATTACAGATAATGGTTAGCCTTAGTATGTTGTGGAACAACATATAGTAGAATATAGGTAAGCATACATTTATAGCAAATCCAAACAAGTAGCTAAGAGATAAAATGTGAGGCCGGTTAAAATCTGTAATTAATTTATAATAGTATTGCAAAACCTTAATCTGCAAAGGCACAAAATAAGAGCACTTAGCAGAAGAAAGGCAACCATATTGAATCTGATAATCCAGTGATAGTTCATAACATAGGTTTTGATTACTAATCGAGGATAGATTACAAACATCAGATAAACTAGCAATGCTAGGAGCATAATAGATAGTCATTGAGAACCAGAGTCTAGTACGAGCTGAAGTAGAGGTTTTAGGGTGAGATGTCCATAGAAGAGTGAGAAATCCTAAAATGCATTGGTCATGACAATGATTATGATGATTGGCATATTTTAGTAAAGCAGGATGGAAGTGTATGAGTGAAGAAGCATAGCTTACTAGAGTTTTAGCATATTTAGTAATCTTGGATGCTTTGTTAAGTTGTTTGTTTGCCATTAAAGCAACATAGTAAAGATTGAATTCGTACAAGCCAGAGAAAACATAATGCTTTTTGTTGTAAAAGACAGAAGTAGGAGAGTTAAGAGAGATTTTGGGTTTGATAGTTGGATATAAAGTTACATACCTATTAATGCAGTTGTGACTAAAGATGAAATCAAAAATACTAAAAGTCCCAACAGCACAGTAATAGTAATAGTGGTGTGAAATGTTGTAGTGCCTGGTCAATATGCATTTAGTTATGGATGGGTAACATTGTTTGGGTAACAACCAGTAAATAGGCATATAGAGTTGGTAATTTGAATCAAGTGTGTGACAGTAGCTTTGTATAATATTAGTTTGTGAGAGATCATAGTCCAAGTCCTGAGCAAGTGTATTGTAGTAATATTGGATCAAATAATTGAGTAATAAGCCATAAGAAAAATAATGATTTTTCATTAAAGATAGCATACAGACATTAGATGAGGCAATAGTTCTAAAGGAATAATATACAGCATCCTTGAGCTGGGTGAAGAATGGGTCTAGGACAAGATTTCCCTTGCCTTTATCACTTTTCGGTGGTTTAGGAGGTTTGGGGTTTTTGTGAGTTTTTTTGGGTGTCGGTGAATCCTCAAAGAGGATCCTCTTCCCTTTGATTTGAGTATTTTTGGGTGTTGGTGGATCCTCAATGAGAATCTCCTTCCCTTTTTTGGGGGTTTTGTGGGTGTCGGTAAATCCTCTACGAGGATTCCCTTCCCTTTATCAATTTGGTTTGACTCCATAGGAGCAAAAAAGTACAGATACCAGCAACAGAACACAGAAAACAAAGAGCAATAAGGGTTATGAGCAGCAAGGAGCAAGAGCATAGAGTTAGGTGAGAGAGAGGTATTTAATTTTGAAGCACAAATGCTTAAATAGTATAAGCTAAAAATCGAGCACAGATGTGAATCCACATATCCAGAAATCAACTGGATTTTGAAATAGAGAGAGGGGGATTTGAAAGCATACTTGTCATAGATGTAAGAAGCTCCATGAAGATCCAGAGAGCGAAGAAAGTGAAGATGGCAAACCCGTTGGCCAGGCTTCGACGCCAACAGACCAAGCCACCCATGCTGAATAGCCCATCTATAGTCAGAGGACTCGATGAAACGAGTCAGGCAGCCGAGGAGAGGGCCGAGATAGAGGGAATCGATGATTGGGACAATGATTAGGGCTATTCTTCCCCATTGAATCGATTGAAAGAAAATTGGACGAGTTGGAACCCGAAAACAACTCCCGACCCAAAGACCACTCCAGTTGAAGAGGGAGTCGTTTAAACGGCCAAATCGGCCAAAGTGAGATGAAGTAGAGAGAAGCCCTTGTGACAACGATTACTTCTATAGATCCCCATAGGAGTGATGTGAATGAACAGAGCGAACAAAACCCTAGAAATGAGGTTTCGCACACAACCCCGCTCCAGATCCAAAATTTGTGCCAGATCCAGAACCGATATTGTTTAATATTGATAGGGCCATACCGATTTGAGCTTCGAGAAGGGGTTGAAGTGAGATTTGCAGGGAAATTGCTTGCTTTTCCAGAGTGGGATTGAGGTTTCTGGGTAGGGGATGAAGAGCGATAGGTAATTAGGGGCGCGTGAGGCCGCGCATTCTTTTTGGGGGTATTGGGGTTTTCGGGTGCCATTTTAAGTGGACCGATATTCAATTCTTCAAATTTTCTCAACTTGGCAACTGCCTCAAAACAACCTTTGACAAGATAATTTCAAGTGTTTACCAACAAAAAAAAAAGATAATTTCAAGAAAATTACAAGTAAATTCTTTTCATTTTTTTCCAAAAAAATTGCAAAACGGTCCAAATCTCTATCTTCTACGAATCGAAACCTAAATATGTTAAACGAACTATTGTGATCGAAAACAGACTAAAATCGATGAAATTAGTCGAGGTATCAATTGACGAGACTCGAATTGGTATATCGATCGTCTTAGATGATTATCGAATGACATTCGATGATTATTTATGGTCGTCATTCCAAAAAATTATCGAGTTTCGCAAAGGACGAGCTAAATAAAGGGCATCGACAATGTTTGATGAGGGTCTTGTGTACCTTCGCCCTTCGGCAACGTTCCCGTCCAATGGGCTGTGCAAAGAGCCCAACGGAACAGGGCCTCCAAATTTTCTAGGGCCCCAATAAAATTTATTAGTAGTTATATTATTTGTTGTTTTAACAAACAAAAAGGTTATCTTGTCTCAGTGGCAACTGGCAAGCAGCGTAAGCCATCCCACTTTACATTTATCAATGCAACTAATCATGGTTCGAATCTCAAGTGGGGATTGTTTGTTTGTTTGGTTTAATCTTTTAATAAACATTTTTGTATATGGAAAAGTGGAAAACTACATTGGGCTAATAGTGCCATCTCATTAATATTTTTAATTACTTTTGGTCCTTTTTATTAACTATTTTTATTATATACATCCTTATAATTGATAAACTACGTTATTTTTGGGGCTTCTTCTCAACTATTTATAATTATTTTTGGAATCTTCTTACTAACTATTTTTATTTGTTAATTTAACACAACTTCTTGTTATATTGATACAAACATAAAGAGTAAAAATGGCTAAAATCTAATAAAAGGTAGTCCTATATTCAATTTATTTTGGTCCTTTTTTATTTTTCAAAATAAATTTATTTTATAATTTTACTACATGTTTGTGATTTATGAGTAAATCTTCATAAATACTACACCTAGTAAAATAGTTATATTTGACTTTTTCATAGGGTTTGAAAAATAAAAACTCTATAAAATGTTGACTTTAATAATTTCATACGTTTATTTTATAGTAGTAGTTTTTATTCTTATTAAAAACTATATAAAAATTTAAATATTCAAATATAGAGCTAGGTAGTATTGAACAGGGCCCCCAAAATACATTGGACGGTCTTGTTGATGAGGCTCCTACGTACCCTCGACTACGTTTGATGAGGCTCTTGCGTACCCTCGACACCTTTTGCCGAGGTCCCCTATTTAGCTCGTCATATGTCAACTTCGATAATTTTTTCGAACAATGGCCACAAATAATCATCGAATGTCATTCGATAATCAACTAAGACGATCGATATACCGATTCGAGTCTAGATCAATTGATGCCTTGACTGATTTCATCGATTCCAGACTATTTTCGATCACAATAGTTCATCCAACATATTTAGGTTTCGATTAATAGAAGAGAGAGTTTTGAACCATTTTGTAGTTTTTTTTTGGAAGAAATGAAAAAGACATGCGTGCAATTTATTTGAAATTATCTTGCCAAAAGCCATTTTGGGATCTTGTCTAAAGCCGCTATCATTAAAGATATAGTGATTTTTTTTTTCATAATGGCCAAAAAGAGAAAAAAAAAAAAGGAAATTAGCCAAAAATCCAAACTATTTTGTGATTTAGCCAAAATAGAGGTAAGTCACGATTTCAAACAGCGACTCTATCCTAACTTTTAAGAAAAACTAATAAAAATAATAAAGTCGTTGTTTGAAACAGCGACTTTGTATTTTTTTGATAAAATATAAATATAGGGAGAGTCGCTGCTTTTTTGTTTTTAATTTAAGTTGAAACAACCCCCTCCCAATTCCCATGCCATCAATCCCCCCTCTCTCTCTAACACCATTTTTTTTATTAGGTAAAAATTTAAAGGTCAGACATGTCTGACTCATCAATAGGCCAACAAAGTCGGCAGACGGCGAACTGTCAAACATACAATCCTGAAAATAGAAATACAAACAACAAGCGAAATGAAGCAAACAACAATAAACTCTACAACAAAACGAATCAAGAAGACCAACTCCAAGTAAGTTGATGAAGCCCCCGAAGAACGAAACCAAGCACCACCGACCAGTGACACCGCGGGTCAGCAGGACTCTATGTCCCGTGGGTAGTGCAGACGAACTCCAAGGAAACATGATCCCGGATACAGGGTCGCCCTGAGCGCACCACCTCGACCCCAGCCAGACCCGACTCTAGACTCCACGCCCCCCTCTCTCTCTAACACCATGGTACAACAAAAGACTCCCCATATTTACATTTTTTTCCACATTTTATTTTTAATTATGAATTTTATCAAAAAAAAAATACAAAGTCGTTGTTTGAAACAACGACTTTGTTATTTTAATAAATAAAAAAAAATTAATTCGGTACCCTACTTTGGCTAAATACCAAAATAGTTTCGGATTTAGGCTATTTTACAAAAAAAAATCGGTTTTTTGGCTACTTTGAAAAAAAATTCTGATATACTCCACTTAGTTTTATTACCCGCTCATTTCACAGTTTTTTTATTAAGAAATTATATATATTATTTTATTATATTTTTTTTTATAATACTCCACCCGTTAAGAAAAATATATCGTTTTAAAAGTCAAATCTTATTAGGAAAAACATGTCATTTTAGGTATTTTGATATTCACTTTCCAAAATTACCCTTGTAATGATTAAGGATTTGTTAGTTGTAGTTTTCAATAAAGTGAAAAAAATAAAGTAATAATTAGGGGTATAAGTGTATTTTTGTTTATTTTTATTTGCTTTTTTTTAAATGTGCAAATATCTAAAACGACATGTTTTAATTAACGGAGAGAGTAGTTATTATTAATAAATATGATATTGTAATTTTTTTATATTGTTTTTGAACAATATACTTTGAAATTTTAGGTCTACTAACATGAATAAGATAACAAATTTCTCTAGTGCATTATTTATTTTTGAATTTTTTTGGTAAAATGTCCATTTTCATATCCCTATTTTGCTAAATGTCCACCCTAATATCCTCTTTTGCATTAAGAAAAGTTTAGCTTATTCAACAATGTCGCAATTGGGGTATATGATGTTAGCTCTAGGTACGGGGTCTTATCGAGGTGCTTTACTACAACTATAGATTTGGAGCCAATCAAGTATCACCGCGTGTCAAACTGTGTCAGACGGGAGACAGAAGGACTATTCCGCTAATTGATGTCGTTCAAATATCGATGACTCCTGGTGACATTGAGGACAACATGAAGGTTCCATTCGATGGTCCTATCACTCGTTCAAGGGCTAAGAAGATTCAAACTGCAACTAAAGCCTTTCTTGTCCGTCACCATGGAACTTTAGAGCAAGGGTTCAGGCCACCCTGGATCACTTGGCTCAAGGTTACACCACCAGCACCGGAAGTGAGCTTGCGTCCACACTCAAAGCTCATGAAGACTCGTCTACACCCGCCTTGATCTAGTTACACAAGACATGGCCGAATGGGCCTTGGCCGAGTGGGCTTTGTGGGCCGAGTTCCATGTTATTAGTTAATTTGTTATTTTATGCAATTAGTTAAATAAGGTGGAAAATAATCATATCTCTTCTAGATATAATCCTTGGCCACCAAGTTATTAAATATCTATCTCATTAGAATTTATTTATCTTAGAGTTATTTCATTTATCTTTAGACATAATAGATCTATCCAAACCCCTTTCCTTTGCAAGGAAGGATTGGTAAGATCTTCCATAGCTTTACTATATATTCATGTTTATGCACTTTGAATTAATTAGATTGAATTAGAATTGAGAAACCCCTTTAAAGGGTTCTCGATTATCAATCCCAAAGGCTATCCGGTTAGTGTGTCTAATACCTTTCGGCAATCATCACCATCACTGTCTTTAATCATCACCATCATCATCGTTCATCACCTTGATCAAAATCAATAAACACAGCCTGCGCTCTTTTTAGAACCATCCAAGAAGAAGACTCGGCAAGGCCTGGTGACACCGGCCTGCAGTCCGGCTCGCCCAGCGAGCGCGGCTCCATCGCCGCCGCGCGCGCAACCCCTTGGCTCTCGCCATCGCCCTCGCTCCAGCAGGCGCTACTCGCGAACCCCGGCTCCCGCTCGCGCGCGTTTGCACCTGCTCTCGCCCTCGCAGTCGCTCGACGCCGCGCCCTGAGGAGCACTGCCCCTGCGTTTCAACGTCGTTCGCTCCTGCGACTCTCGCCTCGCTACCGGCGATCGCCACCGGCTCTCCCGCGCATCTGGAGACGCGCATCCAGGGCCGCGCACACCTGCTTCTTTCGCTTTCCTTTCGCTATAGCTTAAGTTTAATTAGTTTGAATTTTAATTATGTTTATTTCCATCGCTGTTAGTGTGTGAATTTCTTAAGTTAAGAAATTGTTTAGTTAGTATTACTTAGTTTGGTTTAATTTTGTTTAAGTTTAAGTTTAATTAGTTTAATTCAATTGTGTTAATCATGAGATATTGGAAGAGCATTGCAAGATCGGGCAAATATACGGTGTGGTTCTTGATCTTGAGCCCACAGGCGAAGGATCGGGTATCCCAAACGTATCACTAATTCCTTTCCAATGAGAACTAGACACCGCGTCCCATATCCCTCACGTGCTTTCTTTTTTTAGTATATGATTTATGAGTTGGATTGTTCCTCCATGTATTGGTTTTTGTGTGGTTTCTGAGCTAGGAGCGCTCAGAATTGAAGTTCTACTCACTATCAAATACTCCCTCCGATCCAGAAAGATTGACGTTTTGGCTTGGGGTATTTGATCCACAAAGTATGACGTTGTATCTCATTAATTGGCAATTGCATTTACTATACAATTAACGCTTTAGTCTTTGGAATTCCATTACCAATGGGGGAGTACTATAATCAATGTTCATTGGCAATACGAGTATAATCCAATGCTCCATCCTCACAGGTAATACTCCCTATTTCGTTATTCATCCTCACAGGTATTATACTCTGCTTTCGTTAGTTATAAATGGAATTAGAAATATTTTGGCATAATTATAGGGTGCAATCGAATGAACTTACTGGAGTTATTCGTTAGGTGCAACTCATTTTCTTCATCGATTTGATCAATCGTTAGATCGATAATCGGGTCAGCTCCTACCCCATTTACTTCGAACCCGTTTTCGACGTCTTCATCGACATAATCTTCTGAAAATTCATTGAGATCAAATGAAAATTCTTCATTTGATAAGTCATGAAAATCATCGTTTGGAAGGATATTCAAATCAAGGTTAGTGAGGGAAGCCATAGATTGAGTGTGTGTTGATGACAATCTTCCACCAACCTATATAAACACTAGCGTGGCTGATGGAAGTCATAAGTTTTGGCTCCATATTCTTCATGTTTAAATTATCGAAAAATGACCAAAAATAATACGAACTATCAACCTTGAACCAAAAATAATACGAACTTTAAAAATGACGATTTCATATACAAACTATTGCTATATTAACGAAAAATAATACCGTGGTGGTTTCCGGTGAATTTTCCAGCCAAATGGGTGATGTGGCAGCCGGGAAATGTAATTGGGGTAAAAAATATATTTATTAATAAATATAGGTAGAAAACTGAAAATTGTAAAGATAAGAATCCACTGTTCATTGTGTTCATCAACTCTCTGTCTGCCCGAACAGCCCGAAGATCATGTCATCTTCCTCGATCTCCATTAGAATCAACTTTCCCTTCTTCTCCAACTTCGCAGTTGTCCTTTCTCATAATTAGGACACTCCGTTTTTCCTTCAGAGTCCTAAGTATCACCAAATAAACCCCCAAATTGGAAAAGTTACCCTCGAAATTTTGCAATGAACCTATAAATCAAACTTCAAACATTCACCGAAACATCGAATATATTAAGGGGAATCACATATTTTGAGGGTCTGATAGATATTCAACCCATTTCATCCTCAAATCTTTACTTAACAAAGTCGAAATTCAGATCTAGGGTTTATTTTTCCGGAAAATTAAAAAACCTTAGTTCCATATTGAATTCATGAACCCACTTCTTATTAATGTTGAGATGCAACCCATTTGCTATCGAAAATATATTTTATACGGATTATTAATTTGACTCCTTATTGAATTCATACCCAGTTGAGACTTCACATTGCTGTCGACACAAAGAATGTGGAGATCTGGAGAAGAAGACTTGAATTCCCAAAATCTATATTAAAGTTAATTTTCTACCCATTATTGTTATTAATTACATTTTATGCCCCAATTACATTTTCCGGCTGCCATGTCACCCATTTCACCGGAAAATTCACCGGAAACCACCACGGTATTATTTTTGGTTAATATGGCAATAGTTTGTATATGAAATCGTCATTTTTAAAGTTCGTATTATTTTTGGTTCAATGCTGATAGTTCGTATTATTTTTGGTTATTTTTCCTTAAACTATTTGCAAATTAGTTGAAATGCCTCCAATTTATAGTTTCAATTTTTCATTTTAAAATGCCTCCATTTTTTTGTCGCTCCATCTCCATGTGTATTCCTCGTACTTTTTTTTTTGTTGATCAAATCCCCTCTGTAATTATGGCTCCATGGTAGAGAGACCCTTTGAGTTCGTCACAATTAATGGGTATATATGGTTTTCAAGTGTGAACACATGTGTACAACACATTTTTCGGTGAGCATTAATTTATTCAGATTGGATGAATTACAAAACCAATCATTTCTTAAATCCTGTGCATTTAGTTCAAACGACAATCTTTCTGGATCAGAGGGAGTAATAAATAGTTGGATACTAACAAGGGGGATTGTTGTCTGACTCTTTTCATGAATCTTCATTTATACTAGTAAAAAGAGTAGGGGCATTCTATTTGATTTTACTTTATCTTAAACTTCAATTTGTGGATAGATATTTTAAACATAATTTAAATAGGGTGGTCGTAGATCAGAACTAGTCGGGTTCTGCGGCAGTAAGTGAAGGCATCGGAACAGAAGTAATTCTGGTTTTGGAAGGCACGAACGGTCTATGAAGAAGTGACGATGGATGTATCGAATGTGCACAGAGAATGAGCAAAGCTGCCCCAATTCCCACCGATCTGCTATTGGGGTATGACAGTGAATCAGATGGAATAGATTGTATCTCTTTTTTCAATCGGAATTGATAGAGCTGAATCCCCTAAGGTTAAAAGGGCTATGCTAGCATTGGTCACATAGGCTTGAACCGCTTAGGCTCGACTCTTTGCAAGAATGCCTTGTGAAAGAATAGGGATAGGCCAATTTTCTTTTGAAAGGAAAGTATGCCATGCAATCCGTAAAAAAGTAGGCCAAAAAAAAATTATAATACCCAAAGTGCCCCGTTATAATTAAATCTCTTGCCATTCAATGTCTCCTCGTGCCTCCATGGATCTGCTTCATCCTCTTCATCATGTGATTTCATTTGCCCCCCTCCGTGTCATTCTCGTGCATTCCTCCACTAAAGGCAGACCATGGAAGCGGAGTCTTCCAATTCAACCGCATGCGACTCCGTGTCGGTGTCGAAAATCAGACGAGCCTAGTTGGGTCGAAAGTAGGAGTTAGAAAGGTGAGCCTTTTATGTCGTTTTTAAGCGAAAGAAGAAGGAAGGGAAGTTCACCTATTGTTTTGGAGAGAAACGGGGGAGGGAGCTGAGGAAGAAGAAGGCGTCGATGACTCAGGTTGCAAATCTGGGCTACGTCGGACGTCGTAAATGATGGAGCTCGGTTGTCGCTGCTTGGAGGGAGGTGGAGGGAGCTGTTGCAGGTGTTCGGCTCGGCTGGCTCGGAAGATAGGGGTAGGGTGCTCGGTGAGGCGCTCGGGCTAGCGGCTCGGCGATAAGGAGGTGGAGAGCGAAAGAGCTAGTGGAGTTGTGGCGTCAGTGGTGACAAGACAAAGAGGAGGAAGAGTGTCTTGGGTTGTGTTTAGAAAGGGGAGAGAAAGAAATGGAGGGTGGAGGGGGAAGATGTGTGAGTATAGTGGGTTGCTTGGATCGATTTCAAAAGGAGGGAGCAAAGCTTCTGAAACAGGCGTGAGTCGTAAGAGGGGAAGGAGTGTGGGAGAGGGAAACAAATTGAATGGGGTGTTTGGCTCAAATGGGAAAAAAACAACAACTGAATGAGAAATAGGGGTTGAGCTACAATCTTGCAGGGCTGATCGAAAGGGAGAAAGGGGGAGGAAAACAAAAGTGGTCCTAAAATTTCAAATATCCAGAAAACGAATTCCAAAAAAAAAAACCTCGAAACCCGCTCTCTCGACCTTAACCAGACTCAATTAAAATTAAACTTTAGAATTCAAAATAATAATGAAATCCGAAAAATATTTCAAGTATAGAACTAAGAAAGCGGAATAGAATCTGTTTTTTAATCAGAATCAATTTATGTCGAGTTTTTCTTCGGAAGAGCCAAAATAAAATTATTTTGATCGAGGACGAAGATCCTCAAAACTTCCCGAATTTCAAAATCAAATTAATCTAAACGAATATTTTTAAATAAAATAATGATTCGAAATTTTTCGGCCTTTACATTGCCCTAAGGGCACAAGATAAGATTCCCGTTTAAAAAAAACATTTTCATAATTTAATTGCTTTAGGCAAATTTTATATTAAATTCTTTGGGTACACTTGTTTTTGGTAGGGAATCTTTTGACTCTTATCATGTACCCCTAGGGTATAAGATAGAAAGACTGAAATAATAAAGTTCATTTTGGTTGATGTGGTGATGTTTACATTTGGTTGTTTTTATTAAGTAAGAATTCGAGTTCAGACGTATATGAAACTCGAAGGTCGGCCAAGCCGGCACACGGAAGAACCGTCTACAAACGATAACCTACAACAATACAAAACGGTGGAAACTCAGGCAAACGCACTCTACAACCCAAACAAAACCAATCAGATATAAACCAAACAGGAAGTGGACGAAGACGACAGACGAAGCCAAGCCCTACTCGAAAGCAGAACCTTAGACCGACGATACATCGGGACTCGGTCATCATGTGGGCAGTGAGGACGAAACTCCAGGGAAACAGTCAACCCGAGTTGTGGAGACACCATGACACACACTATCACGACCCCAGTCTATCCCGACTCCGACAGCCAAAACCAAAACCACGGAAAAGATCGTCAAGCCACACCATCATTGAGCCGCACACCGCCAGAGTAAGAAGCATCTGGAAATCCTTTTGGAATTTTATCAACCTTAACGGGATTTTGTACACGTCCAAATGAGTGGGGTTTCCAGATATATGTAAAATTCTATATATTTTTAGAGATATATGTATAAATATATAGAAATATATATAGGGTATAGGGTGTGGTTCAAGACCATCCACAATGATGTATCTTGTGCACAAATCTTGATCGTTGATCGAAAGAAGATGGAAGGTCATGGTTAAAAGAGTTTTTTTATTTTTTTATTTTTTACTATAAAAAAAGGGAGACCCACAAAAACCAATGTCCACCCATTCCGTATGCGCGTGTACATGACATCCCAATCCAATTTAATTTTTTTTTGAAAGATATTTTTTTTATTTGGATGAACATAATCTGTTGCTAAAATTTTGATTTCATATCGGGGTATTAAAAAATTTGATTCCAACAAAAAAATCATTTGGAAAGACATACTCAGCTTTTAAGAATATTTTTTTTATTTTAAAAAAGGTTGGTGGGATTAGGGACCCACAAAATAAAATAAAATCAATTTTTTTTGGCCAATCCATTTTTTTAAAAATGGATATGCATATTACTTATGCATATTACTTTTTTTTACCTGATTTTGTTGTTTGAAATTTTTGTCAATTTCATAGAATAATGTTTCTCATGCTACTGAATAATATTATGTTTTCTTTTTCCAGCCAGTTAAAATCAAAATTAACCAATTCAACTGAATAATTTGTCTCATCCTATCGAATAATGTTTTTTTGTTCATCAATTTTAGACAAAAGAAACCCAAAATTGCTAAACAATACTTCACATTTCATTGAATAATGTTTCAAATTTCACTGAATAATGTTTAATTGTGTAATTATACACGTGCAATGAATGGTTTTTATGTTGTTCGTCAATCCGAAGACTTCATATACTCACGAATAATGAATCATATTTCACTGAACAATTGACCAACTTATTATCACTAGTAACCAAAAACCGACACACACTTCTGAATAATTGATGAATAATGAATCAAATTATGTATGTCGAAAACTCTACACTAAATTCGACATATACGTCTAAATAATTATTCGATTTCCCCTGAATAATATAGGAATCATAGGTTGATAAGCAACAAATTTCAACTCTAACCCGATTTCACCAACACTCTAATTACTCAAACACCCCCTGCCCCCCCCAAACCTAATCACCCCCCCCCCCCAATAGTCTCTGTTTTTTCATTACCCCTACTCCAAAATCAACCACGACGCCACCAATAGCCGCCAGATTGGCCTTGCAAATGAAGACATCGAAATTAGTTATCTCGATCCCCTTTCGGCACATAGAAATCGCCGGAATCGTCCCCTTCTAGCCACCATTCCGTCGACCTTCGAGATCCCCTTCAAATCGCCGCCCCCACCTCCTCCTCCAACTGCTTTGATTGCCCTCCGCTACGACTGAGAGGAGGTGCTCTCGTCATTTCCAGAATGCCGATTGCAGCCATCGGACATCAAAAAAGAGTTGGCCCTCCTCCTTGCCCTATCGCACTTCGTCCGATCGAAGTCCTTTCTAGTTCTTCTGTGCATTGAGAAATTGGGACTAATTATTTTAATACGGAGGTTGGAGTACACTCACAATTTGGGTTGAGAGATTTGTTTTGAGAATGGGTCCCATTTTTTTTTTAAAAAAAAACTGAAATTAAGAATAAATCTACACCATTGATTTGATTGTATTCAATCACTCAGATCCGTGCACAATGTATACCCTAAGGGGTGTGCACAATTGATCTATCCTCAATATATATATATATATATATATACACACACACATATATATGAGTTCGAATATTATTTATTATTTTATTTTTGTTTGATTTTGTTTTGTGTGTGCAGCTTTGAACCCAAGACAAACACACGGGCTAGAAACAGGTCACACATAGGTCAAGGCAAAAATGAGCAGGATGAATGGTGATGGCCGGCCAACATAGGCCATGGAAGCCGAGGAGGATGGGCGTCGACGGTCAGAGATGCAGAGCTGGCAGGAGAGGGGTCGGGCCAGCCAACAACGGCCAAGGAGGGCGAAGGCCGGAGTTGCATGCTGGCAAGAAGGTCATTGAAGAGGGTGAAGAGGGGTCGGGGATGCAACCGGCGCACCGAGGAGACCTGCTGAGGCATCAACCGGGCCCCAAGTAGGACGATCCAAGAGAGGAGGGTGCGCACCGACGCAAGCCAGCCTGCCATGACGGCGCAACAGAAGATCATCACACAACCAAGAGAAGGGAAGGCAAGCAGGAATGACAAATTGGATTGAAACACCTCCCGAACAATCGATACAAGGGGAGAAAGAGGGAAGGATGAGCACAAATCAGGCCGAGCAAAAGCTGATTTGGGGATATGAGACACCGATCTACAAAAGCTCCAAAATAGTTTTTGATTTGGATCAAAAACTAAAAAGGGAATCGGAGCTAGGATTGTTCCAATTACGATTGACAACCGGAATCACGCCGGAGCGATCACACCAGAGTGAGAGAGTGGTGAATACCACAATGTCAGGCGGCCGAAGTCGGGTTGATGACGACCGAAGCCGGTGTAGAATGATCGAAGCAAATATTTAGTCTCCCTTCACAATTTAAATAACTATTGTGGGATCCGCACCTTTACATTTGTTGTTTTATTGTGGGGGTCGGGTTGATCCCCATTTTGATTTATATTTTTTTTAACACTAATAAAGTCTTAGATAGTTTTATTTTTATTTATTATTCTTTATTCTTTATTTTTTAGTGAACTAATAAATAAAAATATTTAAAAAATTGTTAAATTATTTGAAAAATCCTTCAACAACTTATTGAAATGTGTGTAATAATATAAACATATATAAGAAATTTGTACGTAACATGTTATTTTCTAGAAATGTGTGTAATTTTTTTTTTTTTTGAGCTCAAGCCAATCAAATTTTATTCAGCATCTCCCCATAGCTTGTCCAATACAAATTGAGGTAAACCAGAAATATCAAAAAATAAAGTGTCAAGAATGGGTCTAACTTTGGCCAATTCGTGTGCAACATAGTTTCCTTTCCTCCGCACATGCGTCCACTGAATTGTCTCAAAGGCGGCCAGTTGCTTTATGTTCTCTATGATGTGCCGCAACGCTCCCATTCCACTGTAACCCCCATTGAGCTTAGAGATTAATCCCAAGCAATCTGACTCCACCTAAGCCCGCCTATAGCCCCTCTCCTTAGCTCTACCAAGCGCCCACACCACACTCTCCGCTTCGACTAGCTCGATGTCCTCGGAAGGTTGTACGCCCTTGTGTCCTGCAAGCACAAAATCTCCCCTATCGTTTTGCACCACGAAACTGATGCCTGCACTGCCGTCCCCACACATCCACAAGGAAACTTGTAGTTAACATATCATTTTCAATTGCCAATAATGTATCGTTAACATGTTTTCAACGTACGTATGACTTTGTGCCAAACTACCGATATGCAACCAAGGAACACGTTCACAAACATAAGTCATATGTAATTAATGCATACAATTCACACATAAAAAAATTTAAAAGCGATAGTGACATATATAATCTACAATATTATAAATTAAATTATTCAAATAATAATTTAAACGTAAAAGATTTTTGCCAAAGATAAAGTAACAAATGATTTTATACACCAGGCAAAAAAGGTCCATGCCTTCTCGCCACAAAAAAAAAAAGAAAAAGAAAGAGATGGGACAATATATTAGTTCCATTTCCAAAAATTGCATTACTAAAATACTATGTCAATGGCAAACAGATTGTTGAATATGTGGAAGGTGGATTATGGTAGTGGAGATTATTTTGGAGACGCGGAAGGTGGATTTTTTTTATAAAAAAAACCTAATTAGGGGCGGGTTTGACAATAAGTTATCTTTTAAGGTATGCAGATTATTTTTAAGGGATTATATGAATTGGAGATTATGTTATGAGTTATGGGGATAGAAGATGTTGAGTTTATTTTTTTTAAATAACTCCGGTAAGGTGTTTGGTGGAAAGAAGGTTATTTTTTTAACTAATTATGAAATGACGACATTGCCCCCTTCCCCTTCAATCTCCCATTCCTCTTTCTCCCGATTGAGAGCTCAGGGCTAACGACATTGCCTGTTGCGCTGCCCCTATTCACCTCCCAACCTTCTCTCTCACTCCCCCGACCGACATTAAAAATGAAGTGAAAAACGTGAGTTGGTTAAAGTTTTGGGGAGGAAAACATTTCACCAGAATGCAACATTTGTCAAAAAAGTTTATGGTTTAGTATTGTATAAAAGAAGAAATAAGATTTAAAAAACTCTGATGATTTACTTGAAGTTCAAAGGTGAGAAATGGTGATCATAATCTTTTTTTTTTCTGTTCACTTTGCTATTTGCAAGTTTGAAAAGATGATTTCTAATGTATCCAGATTTTGCCATCGATCAAAGCACAAGTTCGCTGAAAAGTTTTTAGATGGGATGGGCAAGTATGAGACCTCTTGCATGACAAATCGGTAGTAGGTGGTATTTTTGGAGGTGAGATTTTTTTTTTTTGGAGATTATGGTGGTGGAGATTATTTTGGAGACGCGGAAGGTGGGTTTTTTTTTTAAAAAAAAAAAAACTAATTAGGGGCGGGTTTGACAATAAGTTATCTTTTAAGGTATGCAGGTTATTTTTAAGGGATTATATGTGGTGGAAATTATGGTATGAGTTATGGGGATAGAAGATGTTGAGTTTACTTTTTTTAAATAACTCTGGTAAGGTGTTTGGTGGAAAGAAGGTTATTTTTTTTAATTAATTATGAAATGACGACATTTCCTCCTTCCCCTTCAATCTCACATTCCTCTTTCTCCCGATTGAGAGCTCAGGGCTAACGACATTGCCTGCTGAACTCATCCTCATCCATCACCAACAAATTGAAATCCCCTATTGAGATATTTCCTTTTAGATGATCTTGATTTCAGGGGAACGAATATGGATGTGATTTCAGATGAGTATTTTATAATTACATTAAACTTGGTTGTGATTGCAGAGATGTAGCGAATGAATCGATGTTCTCGCCTATCCAATTCGGAGCCCTTGGTCGTTCATCCAACGAAGAGAGTAACATGGGTGCCCAGCAGTGGCCGCTGAAGAGAAGAGGAGGAGCTGACCTCCCCAACCACCAAATAAAGGGGACCAGAGTTGTTATCGGAGCTCACCTCTCCGATAACAACTCCGACCACCAAACTTCCATTTTCAAGAAATTAAAGGGTGTGTTTAATAATAGATTATAAATGGGAGATTTTTTCTAGCTTTTACTTTTTAGAACATACGCAGTAGTAAAATACTCCATCCGTTCTCTAATATTTGTCGTTTGGAGAAAGATCACACAAAGTAAGAAAATGAATTCAAATGAATATCGTACTAAGATGCATTAATGATCTATGTGGGTTTTTAATTTCCATTGATTATTTTATTCAAACAGTGTGCTCCATGATACTCAATGACTCTTCAATTACCACGTTGATATGATGTCTGACAAACTGTTTCTAATGCCCTTATTTCATTTTGAAAAAATTTTAATTAGAAAAACTAAAAAGTAAAAGAAGTGGGCCAAACTGTGAGGTTGGATAGAGCTGAACGACAAATATTTTGCTAAAGCTAAAAAATCCTTAAAACGTCAAATATTAGAGAACGGAGGGAGTAGTTTTTTAGAGCATTAATGAATTAGTCTTCTATTTCATCAAAATTACACAATATGCCCCTCATCTTCTTTAATCTCTTTAGCCGTCGATGTCGCCATATTAGCCGATAATCTCTCCATATTTTTAGATCTACAACATGGTTGCCTAACGTAGCACATACCAAGCTCGGAGAGGAAGTCGAATGTGGTGGAAGAAGCGGTGGCGGTTGAGACCGGAATGACCACATAGATGAACGAGGGCGAAGAAAAAAGAACAACGATCCCTCTCCTTGGAACTCCGACCCCCTAAATCTGTCCGTTTTTAAACAATCTTCAAAGAAAAATGGTAATTAGAATGCTTAATTACCCTCAATTTATTGGGTTCATGGTAACATTCGGGAGAGTAGTTGGGCAACCATGAACCATGGACATTGTTCAATAAAACCCTTGTAAAAAAATCCGCGTAGGCTGCCTTGTCAGCAATTTTTGACTTGTGAAAAACTTGTGGTAATATACTACCACTACCTTCAAAGGTCGGGATATTTTTATTAAATTTGAAAGTTGAAGATATATTTTTATCATACCCAAAGGTGAGGGTAATTTAATTAGTTTTTTTTTTAAGTTGTTTCCCGATAAAAATGATGAAAATACCATCACATTATTAGAACATGCTCATTGCAGAGCCCCAAGGCCCTTACATATGCCACATCATAATAAAAAGAAAAAGAAAACTCAATTTTTATTAGCAGCATAACCAAGAGGGACACACGATATCCTCTTTTTAAATCATTTTTACGCATTTTTTGTAAACTTTTAAAAAAAAAATATTCAAGTGTGAATTAATTTTATCTACCCATATACACCCATTTTGCATATATTTTTTTAAAAAAATTATACCAACAATGCTCATATACTATTTTTTACCATGTAAAAAGCTAATAATAATAATAATAATAACCATATAAAAAGCTAATAATAATAATAATACTTGAGTAATTGGAAACGATAAATAGTAAAAATTAAAAAGTAACTTAAGGACCCGAGAGTCGGACTCTCAAATATGGGTGCAAATAATAAAAAATAAGAATAGGATCCTGAAAAAATAAATTAAGGGTCCGGATCCGGGCCCACTATTGTTCATGCTCTTACCCCTCCTCTCCGATCGGTCCTCGAGTCCTCAGGCCCTCTTTCTCTCAGACCACGTTCTTCTTCATCCCTTGCTTCATATTGGTGTGAATCGACGTCCTTACCCCTTGGGGTTGCCATCTCTCTCTGTTCCTTTGAAGTTGGGCACGTCGAGACCCCCCCTGTTGGGAATTCATTAATGGTATCGTTTCAATTGATTTCGACAGCGGCGGCGTCGAGGGAGCTCGACGGAGGCGGCGACGATTAGGGCGACCTGCGTGGGGTTTATTTTGCCCTTTCCCACCACATTTCTCTTCGAATCCAATTTTGTCCGGGGCTTTGTTTCCCTTGCCATTTGCTTTGCGATTCCAGAACACACACAGAGAGGCGACGGCGGAGCTCGTTGGCGGCGGTGGCAAAGGAGTTCGATGGTGGAGAAGGAGCTCGAGGTTGAAGACGATCGTGATCGAGCGAGTCTCACCAGGGCGCTCTTTGATTGAAGATGAGAAGAAGGGCAGGAATGGCCAATGATTCGAGAAGCTCCACAAAATCTCCGAAAGCTTGACCCCCCAAGCTTCCATTTTCGCCCCAAAAAATCTCCCAAACCCCCTACGAAAGCTTCATAAGCTTCCTCAAAATACACAACACCGAAGCTCTCAGGCTTTCTAGCAAGAAGCTGGGAAAAGATGCACCTTCACCTCCCACACCTCTTCTCAAAGCTGTTGCCAAACAAGCAGCTCATAAGCTACTTCTTTTTTTTCACCACCTGCACCCCTCAAACCTCCTACCAAAGCCATTGCCAAACACGCGCTAAGCTTTCTAGCAAGGTTTTTTTTTTCTTTTCCCCTTTGTATTAACTTCCTTACGAATTTGTGGTAGCATTACTACATAGGATGTTTTCATGGAAATTAAATATACGTACTTAGAAAAAAGAACAAAAGTTCTGAAGCTTTTGCTCATTTTTATCATGTTCGATAGGTGTATGTTCTCATGCAATATGACGGCTTTCATGATCAAGAAAAGAAAGCGGGGACTAATGATTATGGATGGAACATTGAATCTGCACTAGATGATTTTAATTTGACTTTGGCTTGTCAAAGGTTTCCATCAATCACTTTGGGAAGTTCCTCATTTTTGGAATTGTATGATGATTCTGCTTGTTCTGCTGCTGTGAGGTGCCACACTGCAGCTCAAAAGCTTGATAGTTTTTTTCCTAAATCAGCCAGCAAAGAGTCAGTAGCTCCAGCTAGACCTTCTGAACATGAAATTTGGCCTTTCCTTCCTGCACTTCCTAGTATGGTCTCCCCCGATGCAAAAGATGAAGGAACTTTGGTGTTACACTCTCATGCTCAAGAACAAAATGCTGAATCTGATCACGAGTTTGATGTAGATGATTGTTCTTCCTATATTGTTGAGGAAATTGGCACACCTACAGAATTTGTTCTCGACAAACCTATCAGTTGCATTCCTGGAGTCAGTAAAAAGCATTGCCGTCAGTTGGATGAATGTGGCTTTCATACGGTAAGTCTTTTGTACCTACTATATATATTTGTCTGCTTCACATCCAAAGCAGATGCTATTGTTTGGAAGGAAAAAAAAAACAAATGGCAAGAACCATTACTTCACTTGTCTCTTACTAAAATCTATGACTAGTTACTGAGGATTCTCTCTACTTTCAAGGCCTTTGTAATTCATCAACCAAGTGTGACAGTAGCTTGGAATAAATCTAAATCTAAACAACCGTGATTTTTATTATGATAGGTTACCTTTACTTTTGAGAATTATCAGAAAGGCAGTTAATATGGTGTTTTCATGCAGTTGCGCAAGTTACTGCACCATTTTCCTCGGACATATGCTGATGCACAGAATCCACATATTGGAATTGTTGATGGGCAGTATCTTATATTCATCGGAAGAATTTTATCTTCCAAGTAAGTTTATTTTTCTGCAATCCCCTGCCACTCCCACATCTGTTGCAGTTAAGGATTAGAGTATAAGGCCTGACTGTTTTGTTAGGTAGGCATGTCAATCCTTTTTTGTGAAGAACAAAGAGGTTGATTTGTTGAAATAGGTTCTCAGTTTATTACTATGCATATGCAAAACATTTGGAGGATTGAGAATGAATTGTATTCTGAAATAATCAGCTAATGAAATTACAGGGTATATAGCACTAGCATACACTATAATATATTGCAGAAAAGAAATCCTATTTTAATACCTTATAATTGGGGATTCTTTTCTTCCAACACCCCCCTCAAGTTGGGGACTATATGTCGATCATTCCCAGCTGAATTCTCAAAGGTTGGTGTATGAAGACTTTGATCAAGAACATCAACTCTCTGCACTTTAGTGAGGACACGATTAAATTTCAGGCATCCATGATCAATATTTTTTTGATAAAGTTTTGATCAAAGTTGATGTGCTTTTTGTGGTCATGGTGAATTTGGTGTTTTGCAGCTTTGTTTTCAGAGCATAGTTACATATGCAAGTTGTCTGTTGACCTTAAACTCATTTAGTAGTCTTCATAATCAAGACACTTTATAAATACAAATGCCACGACCACGAGCCAATGATATAAACTCTGCTTTTGCAGTACTCATAGCAATAACTGATTGCTTATTGCAACTGGCTAGGATCCCAAACATATACGTACAATGACCTGATGTCAACCTTCTATCAGTCAGAGATCTTGTCCAGTCTGCATGTCTAAAACTTTGTAGACCATTTCCTGGTGTAGTTTCTATATATAGTGTACTTTCAACCACTGTAGACTGCACAAGATGTAGTACTTTAAGGGTACTAATGTATGGTATTGCAACATCCTTGATGGCATAGCCGAAGGGGGTGCTTCAATACTCTACATTAGTGTGCGTGTCCGACTTGTGATAGCCTAGGCTTGAAGAGATAGGATCCACATTGGACATTGTCCATCCAACCCACATGGTAGAGCCTCGTGGATTAGAGTCCACAGGTTACTAGGCTACGCTGGGAGCTGACATATAGGCCCATTTTGGTAGCAAATGAACCCTATGGAACCTTGTTATCTTGTAAATATTTCCTAAGTTTTCAATATATTTTACCCTTGAAAAAAATGATGTATCACTTTAAGTGAATGCATAAACTGGATGTCTTTGCTCACTGCAGAAGAAATATCCGGGTGCATGTGTGACAGGTAAATCAGTTTCCCTGCCGAACTTCGATTTATTCATGATCAAAACTCTTTCCATCTTCTGCAACTAAATTGACATTAGGTTCTTTAAGTGTTTCAGTTGGCTTGCAATCCAGCATTCCCGGTTCTTGACGCAGATCTAGAGCATATTTATGCTAAGAGAGGGTGATTAAAAAACTCATATAATCATCCCTCTTTAAGGCTTCTTTTGAACTGTAGATTACCTTCGAGGCCACCCCAGTTGGCTTCATAATGCAAGTCAAACTATTGCTAAAAAGTTTGCAATTCATTGTAATACTCAGCCATATCCAATCATCCTTACCATATCTCCTTTATCTTATTCTTGATTTCAAATACTTGAGATGCATTCTCAAGTCCGAAGGAATAAATAAGATCAACTGATTTGTGATACTGTTGTGTTGATGAGCCATGCCCTGACAATTGAGTTGCTGAGTTTCTTACTTGCCTACTAAGCATTAAGTCATGAGACCTCTCCAGTGATATATCATATATCCCATCTTTCCTCCCCCTCAGCTTACCGAATGGACATATTGCAACCTTTCAATTTCACATTTCCATTAAGGTCAACAGACAACTTGCGTAATAGAGTGTAGAATAAAAATTGGTAGTTGTTGATGAAGAATCCTTCTCCACACCTGGAATCCTTGTTGGAACAGTGGTTATGGTTTTGAAGAGAAGTTACACTACAGATGGCAATTACACCATGCAACTGTTGGATAACTGACATGAATTGTATTTCTGGTCTATTCAGCTAATGGAAATCACAGATTATATAGCAGTGCCAGCAAGCATACAGCATAATATTTTAAAATAAAAAAATCCCTATATTAAGGAAAGACTAAAATTATCTTGATCCTACTGCTAATAATTAACACTCAAATCATATCTAATGGTTGAGCTGTAAAACCAATTTAGCTATTTTAACGGGTTAACTATTATCTGTTAGGGGAATCGTTTGAACTCTTGATGATGTAACCCCCTGGGATCCAAACCTAATACATAAGTTGCTAAATCCTTGATATTATCTCTTGTGTATACATATTGGAATGATTGAAAAATTATTCCCTTATAAACAGGGATTCTTTTCTTCCAAAAATATACTTTCAAACTGCACCACTTCGCCCAAGCTGTTCCTGCTGTGACAGCTGTCATAGAAATTTAATAGATCAATATCTTTTAGTTAGTTTTATGATTGGGTGATTCTGTGGTTAAATATCGGCTATATCTTATGGGATCACTATCCAATTTGTAATTTTTATATCTAATCTTCTTCTTTGCCCTTTCTGCCACTGGAATGTAAGTTCAAGCACCCGAAAAGATTGTCCATGGGATATATGTGGACAAAGGGATAAACAACAAGCTATTCGGCCGGGGGGGGGGGGGAGGCTAGACATTACCTCTGCTTCAATTTAAATGTTTAACTTTCTTAATATCACACACTGATATCTAGTTAAGGGAGAAGTTTGGTGGGTGTGGTGATTCACCATTAGTTAATGTTTATACTCACAAGTCGTACGTAATGCAGAGGAGTTCGAGCTAGCTATTCCTTTTCTTTTCTGGAGGTTGTTGTGGGTGGTGAGATCACAGGTTATCATTCACCTGCTAAACCTAGGGAAAATGGTGATGAAAATTGCGGAAATAGGACAATTTACTTGCATTTGAAGAAATTTTTCCGTGGTGCTCGTTTCACAAGTCAACCATTTCTAAGGTGTCTCCAACAGAAGCATAAAGAAGGAGATTTTGTCTGTGTTAGTGGCAAGGTAAGCATTCTGCAACATTGCTTTTTTCTTTTTATTTGCTTTTGGATGTGTTTTTTCTTAAATACAGAATATGAATTTGAAAAAAGTTTCTTTGGCTTTCAATTTCGGTGAAGTTGTTAAACTGTCTGCTATCTCATTGACATTGCTATGTGAGGGTGTTGATTATAATTGGAAGGGGTGTGTGTATATATATAAATATATATTAAGCGTTAGAGTAGAGCTTTAGGTGGGATAAACCGGGAATGTTGTTGCTCTTTTCCTGCTGAAATAAACCACAAAAATAGAGCTTTTGCATATTGTTTACATGAAAACACATGCTTGGCTGCCTATTGATCTTTTCAATCCTTTTACTCCTGGGAAATTTGATGACTACTTTCATTTAGGATGGGAAGAACAATAGATTGGCCAGAAAGGAAAGTAGTCAAAGATGCTAGCTAGGTATTATGTGGTTTACTTGTGTCCATAGTCGACTTCGGACATGTTATATAGTACACAAGCACTCATGTTAGGATTTCTTGGTATTTAATCGGATAATGTCAAGGAGATGTGAATGATTTTATAGATTTATTACTTGCTGTTCTTTGTGAGGAATTTCTGTGCATGATTGTGTCTTCTCTTTGAGAATCCATTCCATTAAATAATTTTTTTTGCACATGTATTTTAAGTCAAATATTTACTACTAATAAACTAATCGCTACATTAATTCACCAATTCTCTAATCTATCTTAGGCAAGAATGCATATACCTAATTCTTTAATCAGGATATCCATTATACTTTCAACACTTTCTAACACTATGCATCCATCTGTAGACCTTGGGACATTTGACATTAGTTAAATATTCTTCAGCAATTGGGATAACTTTGAGCACCACATGTTGCTGAGTTAGGAACAACAATAAGAATTATTCGTAAAGATGTGTCAAAATTTGAATGTCCTTTTACAAATCCTTGCTTCAACACTATGCTGTCTACATCTATCTTCACTTGTGTGATTGTGTTTTAAATGAACTTCTTTATTCAACTATGGTTTACTGAACACAGATTTTGCTGAAATGTATGTTCTAGTGCTCATTGTCTTTGACATATCTTTTTCTTTTTCTCCATGTGTTCTTACTTTCTCATTTTCTTCCCCATGGTTTTTTTTTTTTTTTTTTTAATTGTCCTTTGTTAGCATTATGTGAATGTCATATAGTGTGCTGAACCCAATAGGTTAGGAGCATGAATATTGACGACCACTATGAAATGAGGGAATATAGTTTGGATGTGATTGGAGATGAATGCAGTCCATCTGCATTTATAGAGAGGAGGCCCTACCCTATATACCCTTCAAAAGGAGGACTCAAACCTCAATTTCTCAGAGATATCATCCGAAGGTATTCTTTTCTGCTGTCTTTTACTCTTTTTTACCAAGCATTAATCTAAGTCTCTTGCTTTGGAATATTAGACAACTTATAAGTTCTAATGACGAGGGCATATATATATATATATATATATATATATATATATATATATATATATACTCCCTCCCTCCGTATCGCAATACTTGTTGTTTTAGCTCTATGCACACTTATTAATAAAACCTATCTTTACTTTACTTTTATAGCTTAAAATACCTAAAAGGAGTAATTATTACCTATAAAAAGAGCAATCATTACCTATAAAGACAATAATTATAGCTAAAACAACAAGTTTTTTGATACAACTAAAACAACAAGTATTGCGATACGGAGGGAGTATATATATATATGTATGTATGTATGTATATATGGGGTGTTAGGTGGCTTGACAAAGCTGCGGCACGTGTGACTTTATAAATATTTTGAGAAACTACATAATCCCGCAGTTAGGCTCCCAATGCTTGTAATAATTTGTTAGATTGAAGGGGTTTCCTTAGAACTGCTTTTTATCTCACTATATGTGCAATGGAAAAGTCAAATGAAGCATGTGAATGATGCAAAGGAATGAAGGAATAATTAAAGATCATCTTATTGACATATATGCGAAGGTAATTTATTCAACATTGTTACTCGACTATCTAGTAGATAACAATTTTCAGTAGCAGGGAAAATTGTTCAGTGCTTTGTTATTAAAAATTACCGTTTTAGTAACCATATGATCTTCCTTTTGCTTCACCATTACTTGAAATGGAGAGGAATGAATTTCTGGTTGTGAGTCTTTGTCCAAAATCAAAAGAGCGATTGGGTTGAAAAAATAAAGGATTTATAACCATCTCATTCTCATAAATAACTGATTATATTAGCAGTGGAAATTAAATTATTTTTTAGCTATTTCTTCCTCTTGATCAAAACATGGGAGGGAGTGTTTATTGATAGTGATTTTCTGGTTTCTAATTTTTGAAATTTGTTTGGGTAGTTTATATTAATGGTTGATATGTTGTTAATGAAAAAGATGGGTCATGGGTGAATATTTCCTTTTTCAGTGATAGGAAGACTCTAGTGATTTTGTTTCTTTTGTAATTTGATTTGCTCTAAAGTTTGCATTCGTTAGCAGTAAGTAACTGGTGCATGTTCGCTTATTCAATTTTTGCACTCCATCATTCAGAACCTTACAGGATTTGCCTTCTCATGTGGATCCTATTCCCCAAGATATCACGAGTGAATTTGACCTTCTACCTCTCCATGATGTAAGCAAAGTATACTCGTTAATTATTTCGAGGTCAGAAGATCATTATATAGACCAGTTGCATTTGCATCCTCATACCCGTTGCTATATCTGCCCTTCTCCTCATCAACTCTTGGCAATATTGGAGAAAAACAGTATTTGAAAACAAGACGGTAGATCTCTGAAGTAACCTAACCTTCAAGGTTTAATTTGTTATTTTACATCTAGGTGTATCTTGTTGTCATCTTTTTGATAAAAATCAAGGTTTGTATGGCTACATTCAATTTTAGCATCAAGGTTTATATGTCCTTGTATTATATAGATGAGGTGCTTCTGGTACGGAAATTCAATGCTCTGTCATATTAATGTAGGCTTATGCAGCAATTCACCAGCCTAAGGATTTGAATGAGGCAGACTTGGCTCGCAAAAGATTTATATTTGATGAGTTCTTTTATCTTCAGGTAGTCTTATTTTAAAGTTCCTACTTTGCTTGCTGGCAACTCTTTCATTTCAGTAACAATTGAGAATCTATCTACTTGACAATATAGGCAGGGAGAAAAAGTTAGGCTCCTTTAAACTTTCTTTAATAGCATCTCATGTTTTGTCTGCCCTTTGAGCCTTGGGATATCTAAAAGCATAAAATATTCAGTTATGCTTGAATTCTAGGGCCTCTGTTGGGATGTGCTTTCCTTTTCTTTTCTTTTTAGCTTTTTTTTTTATTGTAAGGTTAAAATATATTGAAAACTTAGGAAATATTTACAAGATAACAAGGTTCCATGGGGATCATTTGCTACCAAAATGGGCCTGTATGTAAGCTCCTAGCGTAGCCTATTAACCTGTTTACTCTAATCCATGAGGCTCTACCATGTGGGGTGGATGGACATTGTCCAGTGTGGTGGATCCTATCTCTTCAAGCCTAGGCTATCAGAAGTCAGACACACACCCTAATGTAAGAATATTGAAGTGTCCCCTTCGGCTATGCCATCATGGATGTTGCAATACTGTACATTTGCACCCCTAAAGTTCCCTGGGTGAAAGAAATCACACAAGTTAAGAACAATATAGGTTTGGCAGTTACAAAGGGAAGTAGCTGCCACAGCTTTTGTTTTGCATTCTCGTTCTTCTCTTTCTTCTTCTTTGCAAAATCATGTCCTCCAGTAATAGTTGCAATCTTGGTCTGTCTCTGATGTACTTTACTTCTTTGGTTGCTATCCTTCCCCTGGTTGTCTCCTTCAAGGGCCTTCATTTGCATTGTCATGTCTGTCCTCCATTAGCCTCCATAACTGTGTGAAGACTAAGGGATAGGTTGCATATAGCCTTTTGTATACATGAGTCTTGATAGTGTTCACTAGCTCATCCGTAATCTTCATCTTGTTCTCAAAGATTTTTATATTCCTGTTTGTCCAGATTAGGTAAACGGTTGCCCCTAAAGCCATCCTCCTTGCCTTGCTTTGAACAATAAATTGGTGGAATAGAGAAGTTTGATAATGGGAAAATTCACTGTTAAATGCTTGATCTAACTAAATATTTGTACAACATGATGTTGAAATTGAGAGGTTTGATGACAGGAAAATTCTGATAAATTGCTTGATCCATCTAACTATTTTCCTTGATTTATTTTTATTTTTATTTGTTACTGTATCGTAATTTGTAACTAGTATAAAATTGTTTGTTCCTGTCCAGTTGGCGCGGTTGTACCAAATGCTGGAAGGTCTTGGCTCACAAATAGAAAAAGAGGGATTACTTAAGAAGTTTCAAAATCCAGTACCCAATGCTGTCTTCACTGAGGAATGGTCCAGCCTTGCTAAGACATTTTTACAATCACTTCCATACTCACTGACCACCAGTCAGCTAAGTTCCGTTTCAGAAATTATTTGGGACTTAAAGCGACCAATACCCATGAATAGGCTACTCCAGGTATTGCATTTTTTTTTTCTAGATCATATTTTTTATTTACTCTGTTTCTTTGGATGGCTATGTGAATTATTAGGTGCTAAATTTAACCCGAGGAGGACTTTATCTCCTTTCTCTGTATCTGTTGACTTGTTGAGGCATGTTCGCCTTTATTTCGTGCTGGTGAAATATCCCGTATTTGTTTTCACCTCCTGTGGGTTGAAACAACCATATGTTATTCTTTCTTTGTTTCTTTTTTTTCAGGAGTTTGGTGTTTTTTTCGCTAATTCCTGTCTATCCATGTTAATCTTGCTCGTTGAAGAAATAGGCCTCACCTAGGATTACACCTGGCATATAGGCCCTAAGGCCCTAGGTGCAACGCCTTTCATCATCTAAGGTCGGTCCAATCCAAAAGGTTTATGTGTTTTGTGCCTAGGCTCTAAAAGCTGTGCCTTTTGGATTAAGGCTCTAGGTGTGCTTTAATTTTTCTAGGAAACCTGATTTTCTTAAAGAGTTTACTTTACAATATGAAGTCTGTAAATATATTTAGACAAATCACAAATTTCCTTCCTTCACCTTTGCCCGATTCCTCTTTTCTAACTCTTCACATGAAGGAAAATATAGCATTTTCACATTTCAACAAAGCAAACACGCTTATTTTCCTCAATCAGCGATGGGGGCATGAATGTTATATACTTCCTCCGTTCGGCAAAACTTGTCATTTTAACTCTCCACACAACTTTTAATAAAACTAATAATTACACTTCTTTTTTACTAATTTACCCTCAATTATTACTCTACTTTTTACTTTATCAAAAACTACAACTCACAACACATCAATCAAATCAAGGGCATTTTAGTAAAGTAAAAGCAAAAATACCTAAAATGACAAGTTTTTCCGAACAAAAACAAAACTCTAAAACGACAAGTTTTGCCGAACGGAGGGAGTATAATACTAGTTCTAGATGTGTAGAGTCTTTGGGTTGTTATCGAATGTTATGCTATTTTCCTATATTTCACTCATAATTTAATAATTTTACAATTTTTACTCTGTCTGCACCTATACCATTATCTTTCACATAGTACATGGCTTATGTTCTCGCTTTTTTTATCAACATAAAATTACAGGGTTTATACAGCATTATATGAATTTACATGGTCTAAAAGACTAAAACACATTTTGTAAAAATGTAGGCCTCTGATCCGAAAGGCTTACACCTTTCTTTGTGCCTAGGCAATAGAGCCGCTATCTCTTTTTGGCGCCCTATGCCTTTTTTCTCAAGTAATCTTGCTTGTATTTTCAGGGTGATGTTGGATGTGGAAAAACTATAGTTGCGTTCTTGGCTTGCATGGAAGTCCTTGGCTTAGGTTATCAGGTTGGTTGTTATAACTCTTTGCATGGCTAGTTTTGATCATGTAAAAAGCATTCAATCTATATATTTATTTATCCTTTATCTCGTGTTGGGCATAACAACCAAATATAACATTACTTGGGGCTGATGAGCACACCTTCAATTGTTTTCTTCTAATTGAACTGGTTAAAATTTGGAGATCTATCATCACGTAATTGAATATGTCCTGGATGTCAACTTTTTTTTTTTTTGATTTTAAGATTAAAATATATTGAAAACTTACGAAATATTCCCTCCGTTCGGTTTTAATTGACGTTTAGAAGTTTTGCATGTAAATTAAGGAGTAGTCATTTCTTGGTAAGATTAGTACAAGAGAGAGACTGTACAACTTCCATCATTAATTAAAGTTACACATTGTTCAAGAATTTCACTGTCTATAACTCACAAATGATGAACCCAAGTGAGGGAGGAGAGGAGGTAATATTCTGTATATCGAGTACAAATTTGGGATCTTTTCCTATTTTTCTTTTAAAAAAAATATTACTAAATAAATTAGAAAAAGTGATAGGACTGGATAGGAAAATGTCATTTAATTTAACGAAAGTATAAAACCTCAAAATGACCTTTAATACAAAACGGAGGGAGTATTTACAAGATAACAAGGTTCCATAGGGATCATTTGCTACCCAAATGGACCTATATGTAAGCTCCTAGCGTAGCCTAGTAACCTGTGGACTCTACTCCACGAGCCTCTACCATGTGGGGTGGATGGACAATGGCTAATGTGGATAGGCTATCAGAAGTCGGACACACACACTAATGTAAAGTATTGAAGCATCCCCTTTGGCTATGCTATCAAGGATGTTGCAGTACGATACATTAGTACTCCTAAAGTTCCCTGGGTGACAGAAATCTTATTACGATACATTAGTACCCCTAAAGTTCCCTGGGTGAAAGAAATCATATAAGTTACGAACAATACAGGCTTGGCAGTTACAAAAGGAAGTAGATGCCACAACTTTTGTTGTGCATTCTTGTTCTTCTCTTTCTTCTTCTTTGCAAAAGGATGTCCTCCAGTAATGGTTGCAATCTTGGTCTGTCTCTGATTTACCTCTTTGGTTGCTATCCTTCCCCTGGTTGTCTCCTTCAAGGGCCTTTATTTGCAGTGTCACGTCGGTCCTTCATTAACCTCCATGACTGTGTAAAGACTAAGGGATAGGTTGCATATAGCCTTTTGTGTACATGAGTCTTGATAGTGTTCACTAGCTCATCCGTAGTCTTCATCTTGTTCTCAAAGATTTTCATATTCCTGTTTGTCCAGATTAGGTAAACGGTTGCCCCTAAAGCCATCTGCCTTGCTTTGCTCATCCAACTTATTCCTCTGTTATCCTTCTTAATCCATTTGATTGCACTTGTAAGTGTGTGCGCATTTCTCTTTTCATGCTGAGCCATTTTTTAACCTACATGTAGAGGTATAAGGGCATATAAAGAATAGATGTGCACTAATTTCAGGAACAAGATTGCATAGAGAACGATTGTGGTCTATATCCCTGTAATGATCTTGTCCTTTGTTGCTAGTTTCCTTTGGCTGCAATCCATGTGGTGAAGGAGTTTTTAGGTGTAATTTTGGTATCCTAGACTGTAGTCTGATCAGACTCCATTCTCTAAGTAGGTTTTCACCTCCAAAAGTAGTTCCCGCAATGTGAATCAGTAGGTCTCTTGCATCAAGTAGGGGTAAATGTTTCTTGGTAATCTATCCCATAAGTCTGGAGTGAAACCATATGACTTGAGTGGTCCTTTGGCGAATCAAGATAATAGAGTCCATTCTTCTCTTTAGCAATTCCAATATTCGTCCCTCATCAGTTTCTTGATAATCTATCCCATAAGTCTGGAGTGAAACCATATGACTTGAGTTGTCCTTTGGCGAATCAAGATAAGTGAAACCATATTTCTTGGTAATATTCCAATGTTCTGATACTGTGAAATATAACCAACACGAGTAAATAAGGTAGAGCAATCAAGGTCTCTCATCAGTTTATGAACAAAAATTAGGATGAGAGGTTAGGGACCAGAAAGACATTTCTTAGGCTAAGTTCATTTGAAATGTATCTAGCTTTAGAACATGGCTGGAATATGTGCAAAAGGTGTCAAGAGTTGTCCATGTGGTTGGCAGCGTTGCACCCGAATCTAAAATCTACTGGGTGGGATGAGATTATCTAGAAACTCTGAAACACAAAGGAGGGCTAGAAGTTACGACTTGATGGCTTCTCAAGATAGTTGAAGAAGGTTCTGAATCTTTCAAATTCAGCAGCACTAACTTCTCTCAGGGGTCCAGGAATTTTCTCATCCAAACCTGTCACAAGGTTGGTTTTGTTCTTGTTCCATACTTTACCTGGGGGTTTGCCATGAAGTTTCCAGCATTTTTCCTTCATATGCCAGAATTCTTGCAATAGGTACACAGTACACCAACGGTCATCTTTCTTCAGCCCACACAGACAATCTCTTCCAAGGTTGGAAAGTCCTGTTGACCCAGAATTTGAACTCTGATTTGATCGAACTCAAGAGTTTAGTCCAACCAACAGCTGATAGCTTTGTTGTTTTTTGCAAAAGAGGCACACTAGCTGGTGGTAAGGTTACCTTAGTTGCAGCAGCTTTCACTTGTATTTCATAGATCAAGGCTTTTCATTTGTAGCTTTGGAGTAAGACGGGTTCATAAAGTCCCAAATTTCCTTGGAGGAACTAAGAAACATAAATTTTCATGCTGATATTGGATTCCATAGATTCCCTTACCCTTCAGGTAAGTCTTCACAGCTTGGGACCAAATTCCTCCCATTGAGACAAAAGGAAGGAATTAAGGCTCTGAAAATCACCTTTGACAGAAATGCTTGAGGAAGATGAGATGAAGTTTTTTTTTTTTTTTTATTTTTTATTTTAAAGGTAAATATATTAAAACGGGAAGAAAATATTAAAACGAGATGAAGTTTAAATAAGACATAACATGGTATTTCAGCAATGAATGCTGAAGAAGTTCAACTTTCTCTGCAATTAAGGTTGATAAAGAATGATCCGTAGAACTGAAGAAACAGATCTATGGAACAAAGAAACAATCACTTAACAATGAAGGCTCAAGTCCAGAAAAATTTTAGGATAGAACACCTAAGCTCTGATACGATGTGTGAAAGTTGAAAAAGACTCTAGAGAAAATAATTTTGATATGTCTTATTCTATGGGGAGACTAGTAAATAAAATACAGGAAAATTTGGAAGCCCAAAGGCTACAACCAGAAGTAAAAGTATACCTAATAAATACAGTCGACCAACATAAAGTCTGTCAACATAGGGTAGTTCGGGTAGTGAAAGAAATGATAGTGGACGCACACTCCAAAGCTAGAGAAGCAAGGAGAAAGACGATAAACTCAGATTGGTGGGAGCTGATCAGATCAGTGATTCATGGGGTGGATTTTTTTGTTTTTGGCTTGCAATCATGCCCCTCTCTTCTACTGTGGTCCACCAGCTCTGCAGATTGCCAGATTGTGTAAGAGGTTGTTTGGCATGGTCCCCATGTTATTTATTTTTATTTTAAAGGTAAATATATTAAAACGGGAAGAAAATATTTACAAGCTGAGTTTGGACCATAGGCCTAACTAGTAGATTCCTAAGTTAGTCTTGTAGTGAGTAAGGCTCACGTCCTAAAGTGACATTAGGGGTGTTTAGGACTAAGTCCTTGTGTGGTTCCTATCTCTTCAACCCACGGCCATTAGAAGTCGGACACACACCTCGAGTGTAGCATAATATACCCTCCCCTTCGGCTATGCCATCAAGGAGGCTATATCACACTACACTGAGCACCCCATTTCCATGTTGTACATGCCTTGATATAGTCCAATAGCCCTAAAGCAAAAAACAGTCTTACACTCCTTTCATATTAGGCAACAAGATACAAAAGGTTGCCTAGACATGTAAATCACGAGTCTATGATGCTGCTGCATTGCATCTAAAACGCAGGTTTCCTTCAGAAACTTGTGCCTGCATTGCCCTCATGCTCTTGTTGGGTTATGCCATTGAAATCTTCCTTTATCAAACCCTCTTGAAGGGTGATGGCTGAGTTGAAAAGAAGGGAGTGTGTGTAGCTCAACGCTTTGTACAAATGAAGCTTTACGAGGTGCACGATCTCATCCGGCCTCTTAGTAATGTTCTCAAAAATCTGCTCGTTCCTTGTTTTCCAGATGTGGTAAACTGTAGATCCGAGTCCTATTCTTTTTGCCTTTGATATCCAACTCCTTCCTTTTGCCTCCTTTTTCATCCACTTTAGTACTCCTTGTAAGGTGTTCATCTCCCTCCAAATGCCTAGCCATGATTTAATCTGTGACCAAATTTGTAAAGAGAAATTACAAGCAAAAAAAATATGTTCATGAGTTTCAGGAGCTTGATTACAGAGTTTGCAAGTAAGGTCAACTTCCCTTGTTTTGATTTTGTCTTTCGTGGTCAGCCTCCTTCTTGCAGCTAGCCATAAGATGAAGGCCTGTTTAGGAATGATATTAGAGTCCCATACCACCGAGACCCATGGAGGTTTAGGCATCTTTCTTCTGAAATGGGCATATGCAACATCTATTCTGTACTTTCCTCCCTGACACCAAGAACTTAGGAGTAGGATAGCTTGCTCTCTTGAACGTGCAAATGTAAGTAACTGATTTTTGATATCTAAAACCTTTTTAATTAGAGGCGAGTCATTTGCTTTATGTGCTTCCCAGCTCCAGATGTTTGTGTTGAATGGAGGGATGCTTGTGTTCCTATGGTTGAAGGGGGCCTTGGACTCAAATGATGCCAAGATGTGGAATAAGGATTTCATGTGCACCTTTCCAAGATCCACATTAAGAAAGACTTGTCATGGATCCATCACTTCTCGCTTCAGAGTAGAGATATTTGGATGTGGAGAGAAAAAAAAAAGTAAGAGGATTTACCCATGATCATGAGCTTCCTTGAAGTGAAAGACTTGGTGATGAGCATATCTTATTCCTTGGCTGAAGCTTATGTGTGTTAAATGAATGGATGGGGGATGTCAAGTTCTCTCTGAAAATGGGGTATGGTGGATGAGGAATCCTAAACCGAAGGTGCATTAATACAAGGGGGTGTGGGATTAACACACAATGTTTTTCACTTTATGCTGGCTTTGCACAGATGCCTTAATTCCAAAGAATGGATATCTTTGTTGGAATGGGACCCAGATGTGCTCTATGTGATCTGCATAATATGATCACCTCTTCTTCCAATGTAACGTCATCCAAAATGTGCGGGACAAGATTAGGAGTTGGTGGCTTGGTATAGCTTGCAAAGAAGAATGACTACACTTGATCCCATGGCCAAGTGGCTTAAGAATGATGAGAGTGCTAAAGAGTGACCAGATTTGTGAGGCTGAAGTGCAGTCTCTTGACGATGGTCTCAGAAACAACTTGGTTTTTCCACAGGGGATAGTTCTCTATGGTTAGTTACTTAGTTTAACCATGACGATGCTAGAAAATGAAGGAAGATAGGTTAATCACTTGGGTTTTCCATGTCTTGAAATGAAGAGAACGGAGATGATTCCATGGCTTTTCACAGCCTAGACGTGTGTCTTTGATTATACCATTCCAAAAAGGAGAAGAATGTTTTGGAGGAAAAGTGCCTTTTTCAATTGTATTGCTTTTCCCTCGTGGTTTTTGATGCAATATATGAATATACTCTGCATAAAATATATAGAGGAGAAAAGAAAAACCATTATGATCTTGTGATAACTAACAATCATCAGCTAAGATTCAAAGCAAACAATATTAGACAACACATTAGCAAGTTGTGTACACAAGTAAACAAAATGCTATGAAGGCTTTTTTATTTCAGTACAAGTGAATTTGTACATTGTCAAAGAACACATTTAGTGTGAACATTCATGTATACTTTTCTGATGATTGAACAAATTCTCATCCTGTTGCATTCTTTCAGGCAGCTTTTATGGTTCCAACTGAATTACTTGCTATTCAGCATTATGAGCACCTTCAAAACCTCTTGGACCGAATGGAATTCGATAAAAAACCTTTAATAGCTCTACTAACAGGTTCAACTCCTGCTAGACAAGCACGGATGATTCGCCAGGCAAGTGCAATTATTGTTGGTGTTGTTTTTGTTTTTAATTTTTTAAAGCCAAATGTTTTGATCTTTTAAAATATCAATATTTGTTTGCAGGGTCTGCAAAACGGAGATATCTCCATGGCAATTGGGACACATAGTTTAATAGCTGAAAAGGTGGAGTTCTCAATGTTAAGACTTGCTGTAATAGATGAACAGCATCGATTTGGTGTGATCCAAAGAGGGCTATTTAATAGCAAGGTGATCATGCACCCAATTCCCGGGATGTAAATATTAATTTTCAGTATGTTTAATTTATAATTAGAAATTTACTTCATAAATTTGTTTTCCTTTGATTTTTTCATTTCATCTGTTCATTGACTACATATACATGCATTCATGTGATGTAAGGATTTAGGATGAGTATTGATAGGTAATGTGCTCTTGTATGGATGGTATGCTAGATTCATTCTCAACAATTTTTTGGTATGGGAAAATGCAAAAGCAAAAGCATGTTGTCAGGTTTATTGTTTTCTTTATTAGTCTGCATTCTAGATATTTGTCTTAAGCATCACCTTTGCAACGCTCTCTATCTCATTCATCTTTGCAGTGCTCACTATCTCATTCATCTTTTATGGCTTTATCTCATTCATCTATCTTTACAGGTTTAGAAAGCTTAATTATGTTATGTGATCCCCTTTTTAGTCACTCGGACACATCCTCTCGATTAAGTTGGGGAAAGGGTGTGCGTACAACTAGATCCCCATACCTTGCTTGAAACGAGATTTACTGGGATTATTGTTGTTGTTGATCCCCTTTTCACACTTAATTAGAGAATGTTATGATGTAAGACCTGCCTCCTTTCGCTAAGCTGATTTTGAATTCGAAATATGCAGCTTAATAATACAGCTTGTAAATTGGAAGCCGATGCAGATTCATCAAAAAGCCATAAGCAAATGGCACCTCATGTTCTAACTATGTCTGCCACTCCTATCCCAAGGACCCTTGCTTTGGCTCTCTATGGAGACATGTCCCTTACACAAGTATGCACAGATCCTGAATGCTGCTATAATTTGTCATTTTATTTATTTAAAATGGGGGTGCATGAAATTGTTGTAAAATGGTTGTGCATGAAATTGTTACAAAATACTTATCTTATACCCCCTCCAATCATGAATAGAAGTCATTTTAGGGTATTAAATTTGAACAGTAATATACAAGTTGTTTTAGATTTTCAAGGCAATTGATTAACAGTCATTTTAGGTTACGAGAATGGTTATTGAAATTTGCTTTTGTTAACTATTTTTCTCCATATTGTTCATTCATTGGTTCAAAAGAGCGGTGAACATTGAATATGTGATAAATTTTATGAAAACTTTGACATGTTTTAGGTAATTAATACAGTAGCTTCCAGGGGGATTAGAAATGTTCATCTGTCTTTGTCTGTTTCAACTTTCATTTTAATTTTGATGGCAGATAAGGGATTTACCTCCGGGAAGGATACCTGTGGAAACTCATATCATGGAAGGAAATGAGTCTGGCTTTGATAGAGTTTACCAGGTAGTAATAATTTAGCTCCAACTTATCTATCTATTTTATATATAATAATGGAGAAGTCACCCATGACACATATAGTATCATATTCTCCTTAATCGTTGTAATATTTATTAAGCAATCAAAGAAAAAAATCTCCTCGCCAGGTAGTAATCATTTGCTTGTAGCTTCTTATATGCCGACTCAGAATTTGATACTACATTTTAAGGAAAGAAAAATTGGCACCTAACTAGAAAAGATTTCAATCAGAACAGAGGCCAAGGCTCTTAATTGGCTGCTTGTGTGATTCTTTTGTTCTGAATTGGGGGGCAATGCTTCTGGCAGATGATGGTGAGCGAGCTGCAATGCGGAGGGAAAGTCTATCTGGTATATCCGGTCATTGAGTTGTCAGAGCAACTTCCCCAGCTCCGTGCTGCTTCAGCAGATCTAGAAACCATATCTGCAAAGTTTCCTGATTACAAATGTGGCTTGTTGCATGGAAAGATGAAGGGTGATGTGAAAGAGGAAGCTCTGAGGCGCTTCAGGGTTGGAGAAACTCCCATTCTTCTTTCGACACAGGTCATTGAAATAGGGGTTGATGTGCCAGATGCCTCTATGATGGTTGTTATGAACGCAGAGAGATTCGGAATAGCTCAACTCCACCAACTTCGTGGGCGAGTGGGACGTGGGGGGAGGAAGTCCAAGTGTATACTACTGGCTTCTGCAGCCAGTAGTCTGAGCCGGTTGAAGGTGTTGGAGAACTCGTCAGATGGGTTTCATCTGGCAAACATAGACCTTCTCCTACGTGGACCTGGAGATTTGCTCGGCAAGAAACAGTCAGGACACCTTCCTGAGTTTCCTATTGCTCGATTGGAGATAGATGGCAATATACTGCAGGAAGCACACATCGCAGCGCTGGTACTTGTTTCTACTCGTTTATTCTGTCTAAATTTGGAAGCCTTTCCAGTCACATTAGGGACTGTAACCAGAACACTTTTTGGCTTATTTTGCAGAAAATACTAAGCAGGTCGCATGATCTAGAGCAGTTTCCGGGGCTTAAAGCTGAGCTCAGCATGCGGCAGCCACTTTCGCTTCTGGGTGATTGAATTGGCGATTTGTGTGTGAAACTTTCTGCTCTCCGTCGAATAGGATTGGATCTATGATGCAAGTTCCAGTTGCTCATGTATATTTTCCCCTTGAATTTGGTTTAAAGAAGTTTTATAAACTGGCCCATGTGTTAGTGTGGGTCATAGCTCCTTGATTTTGGTAAATAGAGAGCGGCTATCCGGGGAATCAAACCGGGAACGTTCGGGCACTACCCAGAGGTCCTTCCCGGCGCAACCACCCCAGCATGGTTATGGGTCATGGTTCCTTGTCAAGAATGCTTTGCAATTCCATATTTGTGGAAGCTAGAGGTTTGAGGCCTGATTAGAAGGATTCCTATTGTTTTCCCTGCTTGATGTGTCTCAATGGTTTGAATAGCCATAGAATTGAAAGCTTTACCCCTGCTAGAAGTTAGCTTGAGTTTATGATTATTAGTAGAGCTAGCAATACACTACTCAAGAAAAGATTCAAGAAGGTTTAAGATCCATGTAATAAAAGAAGGTTCCAGATTTCATAACCAAAGAGTTTGTTTTTTTTTTTTTTTTTTTTTTGTCTATGAGAAACTTTTGAAGGTTTAAGGTTTCATAATAGATGGTTCAAGATTTCATAACAGAAGATCCATGTAGTAGATGAAGGTTCCGGATTTTATAACAAAGAGGTTTAAGATTTTTTAGTCGATGGAAAACTTTTGAAGGTTGAATTATTGCAGGAGGAAATGGAGTTGTTTGAGAGAGTTAGCGAAGTGCATTCCCAATCTATTTTTAGCAAAAGCTAGAAGTTCATGGACATGCATCGAAGATCTTTTCAGATTTGGATCCGTGTAGGGAGATGATAATGATGAGTATTATTGAGAATATGAGATCTTGATCGGTTAAATCAGTTGCTAATAATGGTGTAGCAAGGACATAATTGGGTGTGTTTGGATTTCATTGCATTTTAATTATAATGCAATTATTCTTTCTCGTTTCATGTGCCCGTTTGGTTAAAAAAATAAAAATATCGTAAAAATCGAGGTAAAACTGTAATTTAATAAGATAATCACATAAATTAAGATAAAATACTTGCATTATAATTAATACACATTGGAATCCAAAAATATCATAATTTAAACACCTTAAAAATTGGGTCAACTAAACACCACCTTATCATTTTGTATTATAAACATAATGCATTTGGAATCCAAACACACCCAATATTTGGCTATACTTGTACCCATAGACTTTTTTTAAACAAGTGCAAGAATTTGGACGGTGTCCGGCCTTGTTGATCCACCATCCAAAAGCGTTGTTACGGACGAAAGCCTGGAGCTCATAATGATGCAAGGGAGAATAATGATCAAGTAGATGTCGAAGATGGGTCACCTTGTCTGTGATCTGATTGATCTCTCTAAACACATGCGAATAGTAGAATAATTGAAAATCCTGGAACCATTGTTTATAGCCATTGTTTCTTTCAACACCTATTCGGCAAGGCCTTTCTAATGTCTTATCCATTTTAACGTTATCTTAAATAAGCTATTGATGAAACCTAACCATTGAATTGGTATCCACCAATCTCCTTACTGTCTATTGCGGAGATGAATAGACAGCAGGGAGATTGATGGATACCAATTCAATGGTTAGGTTCCATCAATGGCTTATTTGAGATAATGTGGATACCAATTAGATTTTTGAGTTGAAGGCTCTAATTTTGGTTGTTTCTTCGATCTAGCTATTACTACTATTATTATGTATTTATGTGTCTCGTCTGACATTGGGAGCAATAAATGAATTAAAGGAATATGTATATCAGTATATAGATTTGTAACTAATTAAGAATTTAAAGAAGCATGGCTATTAACCCCTACTATAGATTATAGAATAAACACCCATACTTGCTTTGTGATTGCTATTTCCCACTAACTAACTTCAGCCAAGAGTGAATGTAATATCAATTTTGATAAAGGTGAACTCCTCTTTAGTCTTCACCGCTCTTTTTACTCTCCCTTTACTTCCCTACTGTTCTTTTTTTTTAGTGGTACGTGTATGGATAGGCCAAGTATTGTGTACTATATGTCCAATTTATACATATAGCTCATACTGTATTAGCCCAAATTGTATGTAGGAAACAGACAAATAAATTATGAATGCAGTTACATTGTCCTCCTTAAATATGGGTCTTGGTGGGTTACCCCGCCTTAGTTATATATTTACCGTTTCAGCCTTAAATATGGGTCCATTTGATGCATGTGAATATGAACCAGAGTCTTCTGAAGTTAGCAAGGGTCATCTCGGTCTCCTAGGGACAACTCCATATGTCATTTATGACATTGATGATCGCAAGACAATCGTCTTCGACCTCAATCCTAGAAAAACACATTTGGTGAACTTCAACAAGCCCATAATGGAGGGTAAGAGCTTAGTCTTCACTACCGATATCATTCCATACAAAGAACTTTTGTAGAAGACGAATGTGTCATGGTGATCTCGAATAACAGCTCCTGTCGAAGTCTCGCCTAAAGAAAGAATAGAAGCATCAAAATTCAACTTGAAAACTCCGACCACAAGCTATCCGGACTTCTTTCTCTTTCTTTGGGTAGGTCGTGTGACATTTTTGGTTCGTATGTTCCCATAAACATCTATTGGATTCCTCCCATTGTAGTAATTGTTTTTTAACGTATTGTTCCTATTTTTGTCTATTTGAAAACCCCTTTTGGTTAGATACGAAGGGAAGGATTCTTCTTGTGCAATCTGGTGATTTATGTAATAAAAAAGATCTCACAACCCTAAAAACCTAACCGTGCTAGGCCTCCTTTACACATGCACGGAGCAAGTTCTCGTGTCTCAATAGTCTTCCCATTAATCGTGCAAACAGCCATATCTCACATACTATTTTGATAACCCCATAAATCACGGATGTCAACATACCTCTACAATCTGGTGAGATTTCCAAACGGTTAGTAGGAAGGGTATCATGAATCATGAGATAGGTCTCCAACGGGATAATTATTTACAATAATCGATAAACACACCCAATAAGCAAATAAACATTGATACTCCGGCAACGGAGCCAAAATTTGACAGGAGAAAATTGTCGTTGTTCCTACCAAAAGGAAATTCAAACTAACAAACTAGTATAACGTGCAAGTAAGGGGTCGAACCCGTATAGAATTAGGTCTATTCCTAAGTAAAGATTATTTACCAATTATGAGAAAATGAGAGATCTATGGTGATTGATATTAGTCAAACAAAATAAAAGTATGAACAAATTAATGAGAATAACAATTAAAAGAATTAGTTCCATCTACAAATGTCTAGTTTAGTTTGGCCAAATTAATCATTGATTCTTCGTCAAGTTCTCTCTTCATCCAATTGTTGTTCACGTCTTAATTAATCTTTGTAGATTACTAGTTATATGAGTCCTAAACCCTTTATAATTAGGCAATCCTAACAGGGATTAACCAGGTTGCATGCAACACCAAACCACGAGTCAATATTTAACATACAATTAATTCACTACACATGCTTACCAAGCAAAATTCTTAAAAAGTTTGGGGTACCATATGAAAAAAGTCAAAATTCGTGACTACCAAACATAATTTTCCTTATTTTTATTTTTATCTAGAGTGAGGCTATTGGCAACAACCATCAACCAACAACATATATTTCATTGTGATGCATAAAATCTGCATCATAGTGGTTGATCGATTCCACCCGAAGCCTAACCTGTCAAACAAGAACAAACGAGGTCGGGGCGGGGCTTGTCTCCCCCGGAGGACCCTCCGACGCTCAAGTCAGTTATTGTTCGTCCTCAATCTGAATCAATCTCTTCATATTTATACTAGTCGAGTCTTAAATAACAAAAACCGTTACGATATTAAATAAAAGAAACCGTTACCGTATTTAATTCGGTCAATGCTCTTAATGCACGAAACCGCTATCGTAATCAATAGGCGAAACGGTAACATCAATGTCGTATTGAATACTCGAATTTAGTGGTAAAAGACCATAATGCCCTTGTGCTATGATGACGAGATTTTCCCTATCTCAATTGCCCCTCGGGTTTCTTCTTCATGTCTCGATGATGAAGGAAGCCGAAAAAAAACAAATGGCAAAGTTTGTCGAGTGAACGATAATTTTGCCGCAAACGTTAGTCATTTGATCCGTAGTTGGCTATTGGTCATAAGTGGCGATGTCCGGTGGCCGTAAGTGGCGATTTCCGGTGGTCGTAAGTGGCGATTTCCAGTGGTCGTAAGTGACGATTTTGTTGGCCTTAAGTGGCGATTCAGATTGTCCGTAAGTGGCGATCTCGTTGGCCTTAAGTGACGATTCGGATTGGCCGTAAGTGGCGATTTTGTTGGCCGTAAGTGTCGATTCGGATTGGCCGTAAGTGGCGATTTCGTTGGCCTTAAGTGGCGATTCGGATTGGCCGTAAGTGGCGATTTCGTTGGCCTTAAGTGGCGATTCGGATTGGCCGTAAGTGGCGATCTCGTTGGCCTTAAGTGGCGATTCGGATTGGCCGTAAGTGGCAATTTCATTGGCCTTAAGTGGCGATTCAGATTGGCCGTAAGTGACGATTTCCGATCGAGGATTGCCCCAGATTATCGCGGTTTCATTAGCCCTCTCCTGCTGCATCTTGTGACAAGTAGTCGAGAGCTCAATTTTGGACTACTCCTTGGACGATGCCCTAATGATTGATGGGAGTTTATCTTCTCTTGAAGACAAGAATCAAAAGTCTAGGATGCTACAAGCTATCATGTGCTATAAGCAAGCTTGGTTAGTCGTTTCACACAATAATGTAATTGTACTGTAATTTCACTATAAATTATTAAGAAATCAAGATAAGAAAAGGAGTACTTAGCATTTTTCTACTTGGATTCGATTGTAAGATGAACGCCTGGGCAAGATCGAGCCCACTCCAAACAAGCATCTGCCAACTTTCTAGCCTTGCAATTTTGTTCCCTTTTGCGAGAAGGATCATCTCTCCCTCGTCATAAGTTTTGCTCCTGATTGGGGAGTTCCGAATGGGGAGTGTTTGCACCCCTCACCTGTACAATTCTCTTACGTTCTTCTATAAGAAAGGCAGCAACAGAATGGCTTCTATACTTCTTCCCTACTCCACCCATGATATTAAACACGATGTCAGCTGAAATTGCTTTCGATGTCTTTCTCGTTCCCATTAATGGTGGCTTTGTGACTTCCCTGACTACTCTTGCTGACCTTTGAGCATTGCCCACAATCTCTTCCATTTTAATTTGTATGTTTAAGACTGCAAAAAAGTATGGCAAACCAAAAAAGAAGACGCAACCTACTATCTAGTCAACGAGGGTAATTAAGAACATGGTCAACCCAACCATGTGATTAAGCTAAAGCAGTATATATAGATAATTATGCTCTTGAAACCCGATCATATATTTGTAACGTAAGACCATGGAGGTCAACGCACACGAGATCGAATATCCATGCCATGAAATTTGATGTCTTCCCCCAAACACTATTATTCCTCATCTAATTAATAGCTAGTATATGTATTTTATATATGGCAGTAGGCAAAATCAAATTGAACGACTTTAGCAACCTATTTCAACAACCTGTTTCCCTTGCAACTCACTGAGAGTAAAGGTTAGCAAGGGCCTCCAAACTTCCCAAGTGACTTGACTTCCACCGAAAAAATGAGGTACTTAATTAGCAAACAAACAACAAATTAAATAGGCAGGTAAGGCCGATCGATTTGGCTACACAGCAGCAAGTTTCAAATTTCAAAGCCCATGAGAAAAGTCGAGTGATTCAAACCTGCGCTTACTGATTCCGAAGACCTAGACCCGTCGGCACTACGATGCTCGGTGTTGGAGTTCCACAATTTGTAATCTTCACCACCCTCGCTTCCATCTCCTCCGCTGCGCACGCCTGCGGTGCCCCTGCAGCCAGAAATACATAGATGGAGTGCCGACGATAGATCCTCTCTGCCTGAAGACGCATTCGTGGATCTGGTGAGCGGCGACGGGTCGCCAATGCATTGGGCTCGAACTCGATCGCTTCGGAGATGAATTGGCGGGGCTCCTGCTATGGAGATCGGAGGTGTGAGGGCTGCGTAACAGGCCCGATGGCGGCTAGGGTTTCTCAGATCCGCTAGGCCTTGGAGTGGAGGCCGGTGACGGTGATATATATCTCAGATCTGGGAACGACGGCACTGGTAATTAACGGTGTAGAGCTTCTCGTAGTAGATTCATAGATCCTGTCGGCGGAGATATAGATGGGAATGTCCCACCCCGTCGATCGAGCCTGAGCAAGGGAGGACAAGTAACAATGTCGCCGGCACCTTGCTCAAGATCAAGCTTGATTCGTTCATCGATTCGTCTTCTCCAAGAACTTTAATCACATAGCTTTTTTATCGATTTCCCACAGACGGCGCCAATTGTGATGCATAAAATCTGCATCATAGTGGTTGATCGATTTCACCCGAAGCCTAACCTGTCAAACAAGAACAAACGAGGTCGGGGCGGGGCTTGTCTCCCCCGGAGGACCCTCTGACGCTTAAGTCAGTTATTGTTCGTCCTCAATCTGAATCAATCTCTTCATATTTATACTAGTCGAGTCTTAAATAACAAAAACCGTTACGATATTAAATAAAAGAAACCGTTACCGTATTTAATTCGGTCAATGCTCTTAATGCACGAAACCGCTATCGTAATCAATAGGCGAAACGGTAGCATCAATGTCGTATTGAATACTCGAATTTAGTGGTAAAAGACCATAATGCCCTTGTGCTATGATGACGAGATTTTCCCTATCTCATTCATCATGTCTCAAACGAAAAATGTGTTGTTGTCTTTCCTCAATGCCCTCTTGCCAACAACAATCAACCAGCAACACCTAAATCGACCAATTTCAATCTCTTTTCCTAAAACCATAAAATCCCAAATTTCAATCACATATACCTAAACAAAAATCAATCTAAATGTCAAATCTTACCTTGCAATTAATAGATTGGTTGAAAACCTTGCACAAGTCCACCAAATCATTTGAAATTGCTCCAAAATTCCATCGACTCTCTCCTGCACGAGGCAGAGGATAATAGATTCGACAAGAGCTGTTTATACTAAGGTTTGAGCCAAATTGTGATTTTTTTTAGAAATAAGGACTTGTTATGCAATTTAGTAAAGTACTACGTAGGTCTTATCAATAGTCATTTCAACACCTTGTTAATAACTCTTATGTTCCACTCCATTGCGCGATTTTTTGAATAAAATCATAATAATGTAACAAATTAATATTGCTATAAATTTAAATAAAATATTAATAAAAGTTAGCATAAGATTATAAAGGTATAATTTAATTGGTTGAAAAACCTCAATTAATGTAGTGATAACACTTCCTCAAAAATGATTCTTATTTAAAGAATTAAATTAAATATAGATACAAATATTTTAAAACGATTTCATTGGAAAGACAAATAATAAAAATATCATTGTAACAATATTTAAAAAATCTAACTAAAGATAAGATAATTTTATGAAAATTGCTTAGATTAAGGTGAGAATACATTTTTTCCATATTTAAATCTAAAAAATGTTAACATTAAAAAAAACTTAAATAAAATTGATAACATCAATCTTATGATAATTTTTATACGGAGTATGGTTTGATAAAAAAATAAATAATGTAGTAACACTTGATGATTATTTTTGAAATGAAATTAAAAATGATAATCCCCTTTGCCGGCTGTTGTTTTGGTAAAAACGTACTCCGTATATGGGTTTCAGTTTTGATTTGATATTCCGATAGACGGATTGGGGCTTTTTTTGGCTTTCTGATATTGCAGCAGGCGACTCCTTTTTTGTTCGCTCTTCGCTGCTGCTCCGCTTCTCCAGACGCCATCTTTCTTCTCCACAAGGTACTTCTTCTCTCTTTCTCTTGTTCTCCTCGTCAATTTGTTCCCCTTCTCCTCAATTCAGATCTAGGGTTTTCGTTTTGGTTAATTATTTTTTGATCTAGGTTACAATTTCGATCCTAAAGAAACTCTGGTAGTTTTCTGCATAATGTTACTTTTTGATTTTGAGCTAATTATCTCTTCAAAACTTATGTTCTTCAGTATGTTTGCTTTGGTAGAATGATGGCCTCTAAATGTTGGGACTTCTTCATGTTCATCCAATCTCATGTATATATGTATTTGGTTTATTTATGCTGATTAGGGTGGCTGCTTATAAAGTTTCCGATTTGAGTGTCTGCTGGTGGAGCAAAGGTGATGGAAAGTGAAGACTCATGGGAGCCACATAAGAAAATATCACATTTGAGCAACATCTCTTCCCCAATGGCCCGCAATTCCACTGCTTCTCCTGAGAACAAATCTGTAATTGTTATCCCTCCCCCATTTTATGAATATAATATTAAACTTGATTGATGGATGATAATAATTTTTCATGTGACTTGCAAGATACAGTGTTTTCCTTTTTAATGTTTAATCTCATTAGACATTTGTTCCACTTTACTAAGAATTGTAGCTGCTTTCTATGGTATGCTTTGATTGATGACTTTACTCTGCTTTGGAGGAACTCAACTGAAGAAATATAATGTGAATTGATGTGATAACTATTTTTCTCTCCTTCTGTGAGGTATGAAATGCAAGATGTTGCTTGTAACAGGTTGTGTACATAGATGAAGCTTATGCTGTCTACTCTTAAATTCGGTTTGAAGTACTTTTTGATGATGGCCCCCGTGTAAAGATCATTTTCATTTGCACAATTTCTTATTCTTAGTTTCTGTGGTTTGGTATTCAGTTGTTGGGTTTCAGGAAAGCCTAGCTTATATCCTCACATGTTTTTATGGTATACATTATTGAATCCTCATAGCCTGGATTCTGGGTTCATTAGTTCATAGGAGGAAATTGAACTTATTTTTTCTGTTTCTGCAGGTTGATGCAGCTGTTCTCCAATACCAGAATCAAAAACTTGTACAGCAGCTAGATAAGCAGAAGCAGGAGTTGCATGACCTTGAAGCGAAAATTCAAGAACTAAAAGAGAGACAATCTTCTTATGATGCTATTTTGATTAAAATAAACCAACTATGGAATGAGGTTGATTGCTCATGAATTTGTTTTTAGTTCTTTCAACTCTTGACCCGAGGGCGTGTTTTTTTGTCTTCATATGCTTTCCTTTTTAGCTTCTCTATTTTTAATCATGTATTCACTTTTATCATTGGCATTTAGTTAGATGATGATTTGCTTCTACTTGGAATGAGGGCTGGTGGTGCTCCACAGTCTTTACAAACCTTAGATCATGACAATCATCTTCAAGGTATTTTACGTTAGAAGTTATTAGGAGTAGAATCATGAGTGCTGTTTTGTTTCATTAGCCAGCAATTAATGCAAAATATTCCAGGTTCAGTTCCTTCATGTACTCCAGAGGACATGCTACTTTGTAGGCTTATAAAAGTGTACTCCATTGAGGCTAATGAAGGTAATGAAGCTCTTAGTTTGATTGAAGAAGCCCTTGCCCATCGGCAATCCTCCACTATGGAATTGATGGAACTCCTTCAAGTTACTATTAAGGCACAAAGAGCTACAACTGAAAGAATTGCACAATCAATCCAAGGGAACACATCCAAAGAAGGTTAGAAGAGTGAAAATATTTACTTTTAGAAGCTAACCACTTAGGTTTAGTATTACCATCTTTTCTTTTCATATCCAAGATGTTATCTTATTATCACCTGGTCTTGATCTGGACTTTTATTACTAAGACAAATAACAAATTTCCTTAATTCATCTTCACACGTTTCCTCTTTCTAACTTTTCACATAAAGGAAAATATAGCAATTTCGCATTTCATCAAAGCAAACATGTATTAATTAATACTTATTTTCCTGACATAATTTCTTGCCTGTTATTGTGAAGTGGTAATCTTTTGAGGATTTAACCTTCTTTTGGCAATTCAATATGTCAATTCGGGGTTTGTGTTGGCATGCTCTCTCATAATGAAATGTAAAAAGAGGCACATTAATGATGCAGCTTCATCTAGTTTTGTGGCCAAATAAGTTGTAGATTGAAGTGGCTGAGTTTATCATCTTATCAATAGAGATATGATATGCATTTGGATATATTCATAGAAGATTCTAGAACAATCAAGGTTGTGCTAGAATGACCGACACTAGCTTCAGGATAAGATATGTGTAGATTTCTATTTACGAGGCTTTAGCCTATTGGAGGGTGACATGGCTAGGGATTGAACTGCAGGGGATTTACCCTATGGCTCTTGTTCATCTCTGATCTCTCTCATTCGTCATCTGTATTTGTTCTTTATATGGGTGTTTTGTGTGCCTGAATCCTAACTTTATCAATTGGTGCTCTCTGTAAAAGATTATCTAGTGGTGGAGATAGAAAAGAATCAGGAAGATCAGATTCGTCAAATGGAGATCAACATTAGCAACCTCGTTGAAACCTTAGATACAGTGATGTATTATTCATTTAATATTTTTAACCTTTGGAGATCCTTCTTTTTGAGATAATAAACCTTTGATAATCTTTTCTTTTAAAAAATTAACCCTTTAAAAATCCTTTCCATTTTCACCCGAAAGCTTTGGAGGGGCTTAATTTAGAATAATTTGGAATCCCAAAGTATACAACGTTCAACGAGAAGCAGTTTTTGGCAGACAAGTTTTTTTTTTTCTGACAAGGGCAAAAGAAAAGCAACATCATTCCTTGCACATGTTTGCAATAATAGTGAAGCCCCTCTCTAAGACCTTATGTACAAGAAAAGGAGCTAGTGTACTGGAAGAGGGAGAGAGTGGGAGAGCTAGGGTTAGGCATGCTTAGAATCGGGTCAAATCTCGGCAAAGGGGATAGATGGCATTCCTATCAATCCAAATATCCCCTCTTAGTGCTGAAGGGGTCAAATCACCAGAATGATTGTGGAAGTAAAAATGGTTGCTAAGAGTGGTTATAATAAAGAGGAACCCACGTTGAAAGGCAGGCAAGCAGCTAAATAAAGATCATTTCGAGATTTGGATGAAACCAACTCAACACTAGGTTATATAGTAATTTAATTAGTCTGTTATATTGAAGATAGCGGCTTCCCCATCTTCAATATAATAGATATAGGAGAGGGAGACCAAAAAAGAGTTGGAGGGAGGTGATTAGATAAGACTTTACCCTATTGAACCTTAATGAGAACATGGTTAGAGATAGATGTATTGGAGGAGCATTATTCATGTGAGAGTCTCAAAGAGGGCTAGCCTTTGTGTCTTCCTTCACAACCGTTTCTCACGCTATTTGTCTTTTGCCTATTTTGCTTTGCCGTTCGTTAGATTTGTTATACATGCAGTACTTGTTTGTGTATTGTGTGTTGTTTACTTTTCTTTGCCGTTTGTTATACTTGTTTTACCTGTATGTGTGTTGTGTATTTTTGTTTGTACTTGGGCCACTCGAAAACACGCTCTCGACATAGTCGGAGAAAGAGTGCTACAACTTGACCCTAAGACCCTTCCTAGGTGGGATAGGCGGGATAGATTGGAAATGTTGTTGTTGTTGTTCCTAGGCGCGATAAACTGGGAATGATGTTGTTGTTGTTGTTGTTGTTATAGGGGCTTCCCTATTAAGGAGGATCCATTTTGGATGCTTTAGAGTTTAGAGACAAGAACTAGACCCTGACCTGTAGGATAAGTAAGGGAATCAGCAATGGTTCTTGTTGGTCTGTCTGCTTTTGGCTTTGCAATTCAATAAAGAAAAGAAAGGAGAGACTTGTTGAGAGTGACTATGAAATGGGAAAGCGAATCACCGTCTTCTGTACTATCCTATTAGAAATGTATAATTTGTATCTTTGAACTTCAGGAAAGGAGCTGTGATCAGATTCTCTCAATTTCTTCTTTTCCGTTTCATATATCAGATTGTCATGTGAACCAATCATACTCTTCACTGAAAAGTTTGTCGATCTTTTTCCGTAAAGTTTATTGACCTTTCCAAGCCTAACTATCATCCTACCTTTATCATATTTCAACACCTGTAAAATTGTATGTTTCTTTTAATTTCTTGCCATTTCAGTCAATGTTACAACCCATCTTCAAAACTTAAAAGAGTCAGGGAAAATGTTTTGCTGTCTTCACCCCTATTTGATTTGATTTTTTTTTTTTATGGATCTCATTCTATTTTTTTTCTCTCTTCTAGTTTTTGTTTCATCTCATCTAGTTTTGTTTTATGTTGTCTTTTCAATCGGACAGAGTTATTACTGTCATTGTGCAATTGATTTGCATGCAAGATGTTTTTTGTATGGCTTGAATGAATTAATGATGTAGTTATTTGCTCATTTTCTCTTTTGTGCAACATTAAAAATAGTTGGGCTGTTTATATTGTGTGCGCTTCAATTCGTCAAACGTTATGACGTCTGCAGATACTGTGCAACAATTGAGTAGCATTGACAGTTTGATGGAAGAGGAGCTCAAGGTCCTCAGTAAGTGGTTTGATCTGCTCTGCCAGAAGCATAATGAATATACTGAAATCATTGAAAGTTACGTTCGGAAACATGCTGAGGATCAAGCTGAGATGAAACACGTTGAAGGTATCTACCTAAGCCACTTCATTTAATTATTTCCTATTTATTTAATGGGAAAATATGAAATGGATCTGTTCTGGTAAAAGAGATGGTGTCCACTTGTTATTGTTACATAATGTTGAGGAGTACTGCAGCAAGCCATATGCCAATGCTTATTTGGATGCATATGGATCATTTTCCACCCCCTGAAATTCATTTTCATTAGGTGAGCTGGAAGAAGGTATTGCTGAGCTCGAAGAAAGCAGACGAAAGCTTGTAAATCTTAAAATGCAGAAGAGATCAGCATCTGAAACATATACGCCAACTTCAGGTGCAGTAAATGGGAACTTACCTCCTGAAAAGATATCTGATAAGTCAATGGGGCTGCAAGAGCTAAAGGACTCTATAGAGGAAGCCCAGGTAAAGATCTTTATCTTTTAAAATGATTGTCCATTTCGGGGTGTGAGACTAATATGGAGCAAATCTTTCAGATAGTAGCTGAAGACCGACTCTCTGAGCTAGAGGATGCACGAGAAGATAATATGATCTTGTCAAAACAGCTGGAAGGTCTACAGGTGTGTCATATGAACTCTTCTCTCTCTCTCTTTTTTTTTTTCAACTTTCTTAAAAGATTTGAATAGTCATTTATCAGTCAGAAGCTGGGGCACACTAGGATAAAATGAGTAAGTTGTATTTTGTCTTGTGGGAACTGATTTGTGACATCTTCACAGAATGAAATCAAGGATGACAAATTTGTCTATTCTTGTCGATTGTTTTCCCTGCTTAAAGATCAACTTCATCACTGGAAAGGGGAAGTGGAGCGGTACAAAGCACTGACAGATTCTTTGCAGGTTGACTTTCTTGCAGTTGCCTTTTTTTTCATTGAAGAATGTAGATTCTCTTAAATGTTTGCTCTTGAATGTTCAACTACAGGCTGACAGGCCCAGTCTTGTGAGAAGGGAGAAGGAACTAGAGATAAAAGTAGAATCAGCCAACAATCTTAGAACTGGCATACTCAATACAGAAGCTAGAGTAGAGGAATTAGAGCTTCAACTACAAAATTGTGTACGTGAAAAGAATGATCTTGAAGTTAAAATGGAAGAGGCTGTCCAAGATTTGGGTAACTTTTCAATTTCTTCATTTGTATGTGAGATATTTTCAATTTTAATAATGTTAATCAACTTTCCAACTGTTTCAGGAAGGAAAGATATTAAAGAAGAGTTCCATGTAATGACAACAGCATTGTCGAAAGAGATGGAAATGATGAAAGCTCAACTGAATCGATGGAAAGATATGGCCCATGAGGCCCTCTCGTTGAATGAGGAAGCTCAATCCTTGACAGCACTATTAGGCAGCAAGGTGTGAATTTTGTAGAGTTCCTTGACATTGTCTTTGACCCAATTATTAAATGATACTTTGTTTTTATAATGTGTTGAAATTCTTTGGAAGCAAATGCTTTTTGAAGGGTTTACTGCTTTTAAGAATCTGCCGTGTTGATCCTGAATTTTATCTATGTATTGCCATTTTGATCTCTTCTTAATATCTCAACATTACTCATTTTCTATCAATGTTAAACACTCTCCCTATTGCAAATAGACCGGCGAAATGAAGGGCTTACAAGAAAAATGTGTTCAACAGATGAATCAAATCAAGTCACTTAAAGAGTTGGTAAGTTTTATTCTTACAAGTTGAGTTCTATAAAATACCATCTATTTCTTATTCCTAAGATCAGAAAATACTGAAGGTTCGCTTTTGCAGATTGAGAAATTAAAGAAGGGAAATCTGGAGCTTGAAATCTTTGTCAACATGTATGGACAAGGAATATATGATGAGAGGTAAGATCTTTGGTTTGGGGGTTTACAGTTGTATGCATACCCTTCTCTGTTGGTTTTGAGGTCGAAAAAGGAGGACGTAACCATTAGAGAAAGGAAACCTGCTTGAAGGTACCAACTTTTGGTATGTATGGCATCCGTTTCTTGTGGGATGCTTTTTTGAACATGCCTGGAAGGCTATATCTCTCTTAAATTTTTATTGTTTAAATGGTTGAATAGAGCTTCTGGCTGTCATAATGATTTTTTCATAATTACTCAGATCTTTGACTGAAATCCAAGAATCCAGACAAAGAGCCAACTCTCAAGCAGAAACGCTGAGGCATGCTCTTGATGAACATGGTTTGGAACTACGAGTGAGAGCTGCTCATGAAGCTGAGGTTGCATGCCAGCAGAGACTTTCCGCTGCTGAGGCTGAAATAGCCGATTTAAGGAACAAGTTAGATTCTACTGAGAGGTTTGGGACCAACATCATTTTGCTTCTTGCTGATAGGTTGTCAGGGGTGTTTTGAACACATTGGATTTCCTACTTCAGAAATATTGATCATGTATTCATGTTGCAGTTGCATGAAATTTGCTAAGAACGAACTGTGTTCTTACGGACTTCTTTTTGTCATATTCAGGAGTGTTCAAGAGCTAAGAGAGGCTATTAGGATTAAAGACATAGAGGCAGAAGCTTATATCTCTGAGATTGAGGTACCTTTTCTTTTTCATCGTATTAGTTCACAATGAGGATCTTCTACTTAACTGTTTCACTTGGTGTATCACTAGAATATTGCAGCCTTAATTCAGTCTTTCAAAAAGCTATATAAATTACATTCATATTCCAACCATCTTTTTTTACGTCTTTATAAACTTTTATCTTGAAAGTCATATTTTGAAAACTATTTATAATTATATTTTATAAAAGATCTTAAACCAGTGATTAAGATTCCAAGCATATTTTTTAAGATTTCACGAAAATCTTAAATAAAGTTATAAAATAATTTTGAGACATGATTTTTCAAGATAAAAATTTATAGATATGTAAAAATAAATGTTTATAATAATGAATGTAATTTTATAAAATTTAAAGATAATTAGGCTAAAATAATTTGTTGAGACACCATGTGAAGCACCAAGTGAAGTACAAGATCCTGATTGATTAGTTCCACTAGAGTTGTAAGTTGTAACCATTGCATTTAATGGACTTTTGATATATTATATGATTGCCTTGAAGCCTAGGTTGACTTGATATATTGTACGTTCTCATTTTCATTGATAAATACAGACCATTGGTCAAGCATATGAAGATATGCAGGCTCAAAACCAACATTTATTGCAGCAGATGACTGAAAGGGATGATTATAATATTAAGGTTTGGCTCATCAACAGCATCTTTAGTTGCTTAGATTTAATGTTTACCTTCTTTTATATAATGGCACCATCACCAGAGTTGTGTGTTTTTTAAGCTTATATATCTTTTAAAAATGACATTTATTCTATTCATTAGCTGGTATCTGAAAGTGTCAAGACAAAGCAGTCCCAGAGCTCTCTTCTTTCTGAGAAGGAGACAATAAGCAAACAATTTCAACATGTTGATGCGTCACTCGAATCTCTTGTAACAAGGATTTCACGGGGTGAAGAACAGGTAGGGTTTCTCTTGTATGCTGATGCACCTATGCATGCGTGCAGTTGTTTATAATGTTGTCAATCTTGCAGATGAAAGCTATAATTTCAGAGGCTGTCAACTCCACACAAGAAGACAGACACCTTGCTATGAGTCTAGAATGTGCCAAGTGGGAGTTGGCTGATACTGAGAAGGAGTTGAAGTGGATGAAATCTGCTATTTCTTTTTCTGAAAAGGAATATGAGCAGATTCAGAGTATGACTGAAGAAATCCAATTGGAATTGGTTAATGAAAGGTATTCTTAGCATTTAGAATTTGTGAGTTCTGAAAAAGAGTTGGAACCCTGAAAATATGGCCAAAACTGGTGCCTGTCTTTCAGTTGAGACTGGAAGAGCTTTTATGATGTATGATGCTGAAAGTGAAGACTCGTGGAAAATTCGGCTATATTGATGCGACTGTGTTCACTACTAGCCTCTAGAAGATGCATATATGAAATTCCCATTATTCCTCTAATGAAAGGAGCAAAACTAAATTTGTTGTGTAATGTTTGATATGTTTAAGCAGAAATGAGAGGATGAAGCTTGAGGAAGAGATCAAGGAATGGACTGCCAAGGTTGATGAGATGAGCTCAGAGACTGGGGAAGCTGCAATACAGAGACTCCAAGAAGAAATAAAGGAGTGCAAGGCTGTTCTCAAGTGTGGTGTGTGTTTTGATCGGCCGAAGGAGGTAACCCTTGATCTTCCTGGACCACACTTGATATTGAATTCTCATTTAAGAGGGCTTGATTTTGTTGTGGTTTCTGATATGCAGGTGGTTATAGTGAAATGCTTTCATCTCTTCTGTAATCGATGCATCCAACGCAACCTGGAAATCCGCCATAGGAAATGCCCTGGGTGTGGGACTGCATTCGGCCAGAATGATGTTCGTTTTGTGAAGATATGAAGACCTCTTAACTGTAAACCTCACAAAGCTCGTGGGCCAAGTAGAAAGCTGCTTTTGTAGAAACTCCTAACTTGTGGGTTTAGAAGAGAGGTGTTTTGTCTTGTCAAAAATCATGTTCATATTACAAGCCAAACACGACCCGAAGCCACGCCCTTGATGCCCATCTTAGAGCTCATGTAATTTTTGTGTACTGAAGACATTAAATATTAGTACCTGTTTTTAAATATGCTATATTCAAATATGTTTTTGGCCATATTCTCTCTTTTCTTATATGTAAGGAAAAATAGTTGTGCAACCTTATGTCATGTGTTGCCTTTGCGACGAATGTGAAGAATGGAAACATTTTCAAAGGATCCAAAGGTCCCCAGTTTGAATCTCGGATATGGTCGTTCTTTATTTACAAGAAGAAATGGTACCAAATAGGCCAAAAAATGGGCCTATTTGCACAAATAGCCAAGAGGGCAAAAAATTGGTCCAAATTAGCCTGGCCATATCTTGCAAATAAAACTTCCGGTTTTTTAGCACGGTTGGAAACCGTGTGTAGCAGGTGAGGAGAGGGATGGTGTAGCAGCGGAGAGGCGAGCGTCGGTGAAGAACACGATTAGGGTCCACAGATGAACGACAAATCGATCTCGTTCCAGATCGACTCCCGACTCACGACAGGGAGTATAAAAATATTTGATTTCTTTCTAGTCACACCGTCGATATTTCTCTCCCTCTCCCCTCTGACGGAGCTTCTCTCCGTCTTCACCGGCCAAAAGTCCTAATCGTCCGAATCCATGGCCGAGCTCCATCCTCCGCCAGTTGAACCCCTAGATTCATCCTCTCCGCTCCCCGATCAACCCGTTGACTCCGGATCGGTCTCGGAGCCAGCGCCCTCGCTAGCGAGGAACAGTTCCATCAGCCTCATCATGTTCAGCCTCACCAGTACCATCCCAGTCGTCATCATCAGAAGCACCACGCTCATCCCGCTGGCGGTGGGGAAGAACAGGAGGGTCACCAGTCATCTTCCCATCGCAAGGATCATGCTAATGGAGCTTCTTCGAACTGTTTGTCTGAGGAGGGGACTCAGAAAATTGTGAATCAGGCATGTCTCCGCTGCTTTATTTTGTTTGATCTCTGTTCGTTAATAGAAATTGTTGATATCAATTTAAGTTTGAACTTGTGATGAATCGTACTATGCTGCTTCTTTGTTCTTTTGACGTATGAAGCTTATGAGATTTGTGAAGTAGAATGCTTATGAGATTTGTGAAGTAGAATGCTTATGAGATTATATTTTCTGAACTCTCTAGCAGCTTGGATATTTATGAGTCTAAATGGTTCTTTCTAGTGTGAAGTCTATTCGAACTTGTCAACCACAAACTGTCAATAGTGGAGCTCCTACAACATCTAGGCAATCAAAAGTGGAGAACATGCTTCACTGCATCAAGGTATCAAGCTAACCCGAAAGGACATAATAATATTTAAGACATTTTGTTTGATTCTTGAAGAGTTTGATGAGTATTGTGCTTGTCTACTCTGCAACATGTTATTTTTATAATAATTCTAGCAATAGTTTCAACTTATGATATTCAGAGTGACCTTTGCTAGTGCTAAGGGCCGGTTGTGCCAATTTTCTCTAATTATAGAATGCAACGTTTGGACTCTCTTTGGTTTGGATTTCATCACGTGGATAGGGAAAATGACAATAGATATAGATGGAAGAGTGCATTGAGCTTCTGAGCTGCCTGAATCATTTACATTAAAATCATAAAGAACATACCTGTGTAATTGCAAACTTATTCTTCTTCGTCTGTGCTGATTGAAAGGAATTGTACTAAAAGAGAATTATAGGACTGGTTTAGATAAATATATGTCCCAGCTTCTTGTCTCCTTTAAAAAGAATTGTATGGATCATGGATGGTTTGGATCTTGAATTAAAACTAAAAACCGATCTTTTTATACTTTTTTTTTGTAAAAGTGGAATGTTTTTTTCTGTGTTTGTCATTCTCATGCATGATTTCTGGAAATGATTTTCCTATCATTACTTTTGGAACTGATTTGCAGTGCACTAATCCTTGCTGCTTATATTTTGTGCAGTTGCATGCATTTGTGGAATATGAATCAATCGAGTTGGATGAGAAAGCTGTATGTAGTTTGCTGTCCATATCTTATCCTTGTTTTGGTTTAGAAAGCTATTGCTTCTTCATTAACCTTTTTTTAGTAGCTTGAGAGATCTAAATACACATCTTTATTACATCAGTGTGTGGTGGTTTGTGTAGGGATATAGTGTATTATGGTATGTGGATAGAATAAAAGGACGAGCTTAGAAACAGGAGAAGCTAGAAATCTGATCTGACAGCTGGAGTGTTGTGATCTAAGTACAGTACATCAACATATTTTAATGAGACTTTACATTGGTAATGCATTCAATCAAGCAATATATGTGAAACTAGACTGTTTTCAGGGGATGTTTGGTTATAGTGGAACCACAGTTGAACAATTGAATATAAGTTTAGGAACAATTGAATATAAGCAATATAATCTGGTTGGATACTCATGCATTTGATTTTGCTGGTTGGGGTAGAGAACCACTTTTTATTCTGTTGGGTTTCTTGAGATATCATTATAAGAGTGTTCGGTGAACCTCTTTTTACTGAGTTCGAAGTAAAATAGCCTATTAGCTCAATTGGTAGAGCGTTGTGTTTGCACACAAAGATGCGAGTTCGACTCTCACATAGGCTAATACGGAGTATGCATTCATATCTCTATGGACTTATACGATTGAACATGGTAGGAAATATATACACTAATGGCATGACAAATTTATGAATCTGGTACGACAAATTTATGAATTATGAATATCTCTGAACATATAAAATTATGAACTTGGTAGGAAATATATAGACTAGTGTTAGGACAAATTTGTGAACCTGGTAGGATAAATATACGATATTGGTATGATAAAAATGTAATCACCGAAATTCCTAAGTGTATAACTTCACACTAATGGTAGGATAGATGTACACGAATGGTAAGATATATTTTTACTATTGGCAAAGAAGTAGAATTAATATTGACCAATTCACAAATCCCAGACTAGTAATCATTGAGGCGTGAATTGACCCTAATCTCAATCTCAATTACCAATCCATAAATCCCAATCTGAATCCAATTTCTATCAATCAAAATTCATGAATCCAATCTAATTCAATGCTAGAACGGCTGAATTAGAGCCTTTAGCCTTGGATATAATGTTACTTAGGTTTCCTTCATCTTCTGTTGTAGACTGTAAACCCTCTACCCTTGGTTGTTTTTCTGAAAAATGTGGAACATAATTTGCTACGGTTTCTAGCTTGCTTTTCCTTGAAAGCTATTTAAATTGGTATGATAGATGCACAAAAATGGTAGGATAGATGAAAACTAATGGTAGGAGAAAACAACAATATCGGTAGGATTAGAATGGTAGGATTGATGGAAACTAATGGTAGGAGAAAACAACGATATTTGTATGATCATAATGGAAACCCAGTAATTCATGTATAACTTGACACTAATGGTAGGATAGATGTACACTGATGGTACGATATATTTATACTATTGGAAAAATGTAAATGCATAATTGACTTTACGAAAAAAAATTACTTCCACATGAATCTCAGAAAAGCAAAAGGAGAAGGCAGGCTCCACAGGCAGAGACTGAAGTTATATGAACCACAGATGCAAAAGCTATACATGGATATATCATGTGTGATGATGAATCTCAAGCTATGGTCCCTATCCTGGATAAAGTTAGTGCTGCACTGAAAGACAAGATCCAAGTAGTGAATATTGACACTCAGAAGTACCCAGTCATCGCTGACAAGTTCATGATCATCATGTGGAGAAAGAAAATTGAGTAAAACCTAGTCTGGAGAGATTTATGAATTTGTCTTACCATGTTCACAGATTTGTCCTACCACCAATGTATATATTTCCTGTCATGTTCATAATCGTATAAGTTCAGAGAGATTTATGAATTTGTCCTAACATGTTCGTAAATTTGTCCTACCATTAGTATATATATTTTCTGCCAGGTTCATAATTGTATAAGTTTAGAGAGATTCATGAACACATACTCCCTATTAGCCTATGTGAGAGTCGAACTCACATCTTTGTGTGCAAACACAACGCTCTACCAATTGAGCTAATAGACTATTTTCAACGGGTCCTTATGATCGTCTAGTCATCAAGAAGTGATAATTTCGCAAGAAGTAAAAATAGCGCTTGAATTTGTAATCTTAAATTGCAAGTTATGCAATTGATCAAAAAGAGAGAGTATAAATTACGAACTCTCTGCAACTGGTCTCGTGAAACCGTCACATTGGGGTAGTTCTGTTATAAGAAAAAGGAACAATTACATATAATACGTACAAGATCACTTACCCATCGCTGCCACTATCATCGGACAAACTTCTTGCACTTTTTCATGTATGAAAGGACATTTGTACACTATTGGTAGGACAGAAATATTCTATTGGTAGGATGGGGACTGTATCGTTTTCTGGAATGAACGGGTAACTTTTTCCCCATCCCTTCCGCTTCTCTCCTATTCTGCCTCACTTTTTGCAGAGCATGTTATGGTGTTTCAGATCCTCATCTCAAGCTTATATATGTTCTTGGGGGACACCCATCAATGGAATCATTGCATTTTCCCCTCATAAATGCTCCCCACTTTCCCCAAAAGAGGAACCTTGTTTTGGCGCCAAAAATGCACTGACAGCCCGCCAAATCAGCTATAATAAATCCCCTCTAGTTTCTCTCTAAAATATCTACAGGTGTGGAAAGATAGGTTTAGCCTATTGATAGGACCAATTAATTCTATTGGTAAGATGAGCAGTCTACAGATTTCTGAAATGAACAGAGGATGCCTTTTGGTGCCACATGTCACTGACCGCTACTGACAGCTACAGTGTCCCTCCCCTTCACCTGCTACTTCCTCTCCCGGTTGCATTTTTTATTTGCAAAAATTAACCACTTTCTACCCCTAGCAAATAAACAAGGGACATGGCTAGTTGTGCAAAGTTTTTTTTTGGTCTAGTTATGCAAAATGGCCTATTTACAAATTCAAGAAACATTTTCAAAGGTGATGAGGTGTAGTTGAGCATTCAGGTTGATCATCTCAATTGGATTGATTTAGGTTCCTTTAAGGTAGTTGATGATAGTAAGGTTGTCGTCTTCGGTAATCAGTTTGTGATATCCATTTTTTTTATTTTATAAACTAATCAAAGACAAGATGTGTGGAGAAGATGATCGGAAGGGTTTCATGGTAAAAAAAAAAAGTTATTTAGTGAGGGACATAGCAATATTTTGACATGGGATGGTGGAATTCATTAATAGCCAAAAGAAGAGGAGTATGATTATTTTTCTAGATTGTCTAACAATTTAGATCAATTCTTAGAGGAGTTTTTTTTTCCCCGATAACATCCTCTTCTCTTTCATATAAAGGGTAAGTAGAACAGAAATTCGAACAACGCCTATCCAAAAATAATTAACTAAATCCCTTGTAATAATTTCTACCCAACTTTTTTTTTTTTTTTTTTTGAAACGGAAAGAATTTGACCATAGAGCTAAGCTCTATCAGCCAAGAGCATCCTTGCGGATGAGACTACGCAACAGAGAATCAGCAGGAGTAATAGATCTGTTAGAAGCAAAGACAATACGTGGCAAGCGGTCAGCCACCAGATTTGCCTCACGGAAGACATGACGAATCTCAACAGAACCAAAGAAGCCCAGCGAGACTAGACTGTCCGAGACAATCATTTCAGAGTCTCCAGTAGGCTTCCCCATACCTTTTAGACTTTTGATAATCGTTAAGTTATCACCTTCAATGATTAGGTTCATGATTTTCAGTTCTTTTGCAGCTTGCAGGCACTTCCAAAGGCCCATGCTTTCACAACCACAAACCGAGATGATTGGTGAGGTTCCTGAGCCACTAAAAATAGGAGCACCAACGGAGTCCCGAAGGATGAAGCCGTATGTGCCCCTACCATCAGGGGAGAGAGAACCGTCAAAATTCAGTTTATAAGTTCCATTTGGAGGGGGTTCCCATTTGGTTCTTCTTCTTTTCGATTTCAATCTGGGTTGGTCGACTTTTTTGGACAAGTTTTTGTCATTTGCGCAGTAATCCATTGGACCCGAATACGCTGTTTTCCAGATAAATATTTGTTCTTTTACAAATGATAAGATACGCCTTATGTCTGGGTTTATATTTTCAAAGATCGTTTTGTTTCTGAAATACCAGATTCCCCACCAAACAAAGGCAAGATCTTCAAAACATTTTTCCCCAATTGTATTTTTGATATCCCAGATTGTGTCGTTGAGGTGTTCCTCTTTGTTGAAACATCCCAGGATTTTCATAAAGGCACCTGGGTTATTTGCAATAAGGGTTTCCCTAGACACAGGACAGTCCCATAGTAGATGGTTAAGGTCTTCATAGCAGGAGTCACAGTGTGGGCAATTCGTCGGAATACCAAGATGGCGAGATGCCAGCTTAACCGTGGTGGGTATTCCGTTCTTAAGGATTTTCCAAATGAAAGATTTTATTTTAGGAGGAATTTTTAGCCCCCAAACCCAGTTTATATCAGAAATTTCATGGTTTTTGTGTCTATGTATCATGTCAATTGCAGACTTTGTGCTGAACCAGCCATTTTTGCTCCATTTCCAATATAGTCTATCAACATGGATGTGTTGTGGTATTGGGGTTGTTTTGATTGCTTCTATTATGTCATTTGGAATGACGTTCTGTAGATTTTCATGTAATTTATCTTGGTCCCATGTTTTATTCTGTTTTAGGAAATAATTTATGTTGATTGTTTCGCCAATTTGTTGTGTTCCCGAGGTTAGTGAATTCAGCGGCGAAGAGCCTAGCCACATGTCCCGCCAAAAATTAATGGATGAGCCATCCCCAATAGACCATTTTAGACCTTGCTTGAATAAAGGTAACAATTTTATTAAATGCGTCCATTGCCAGGAAGAGGCCCCATGCTTCTGATAATTCAGAATGTTTTGATCTTTGAGATATTTTTCTTTGATTAATGTAACCCAAGGGCTAGATGGTTCTGCTAATAGTTTCCAAAGTAGTTTCATCTGAAGGGCTTTATTCATGTCCTCAGAGCTGCGAAGACCAAGTCCTCCATTTTCCTTGGTTTTACAAACCTCAAACCAGCTGATGAGGGGTTTGTGATTCGGGCCCTTGTTACAAAGGAAGTTTCGGTTGATTTTATCAAGTTCTGTGTGAACAGATTTGGGTAGCATAAAGCATTGCATTATATGTAAAGGTTTAGCTGCTAGCGTCGTTTTGATGAAGGTGCAACGACCCGCTTGTGAGAGGCAATTCGCCTTCCATCTGTGTAGCTGTGACTTAGTGTTTGTTAATAAGTCTTTAAATTCGTCCTTCGTCAGTCGTCCTTCAATGATCGGACATCCCAAATAGCTCCCCAATTTGGGGGTGTGTGCTATTTCAACCTCATTTCGAATAAGATTTTTTTGTGTGGTTGAAACATTTCCGGATGTTTGGAATTGAGATTTGTGCATGTTCACTCGTTATCCTGACAAAGATGAGTATTCTTGTAGTACTTTGTTAATTTGGTCACAGCCGGTTTTGGTTGCTGATGCAAAGATGACAATATCGTCGGCAAAGGCTAAGAAGGGGATTTTCGTACCACCGCGTGTTAGTTTGATTCCTAGATGGCTTTGCGGCCTTTCTGATTCATGTTGTAGCCCTCGAGCTAGAATTTCTGATATTATTAAAAATAGATATGGTGAGAGCGGGCATCCCTGGCGTAATCCCCGCTTGGGGAAAAACATATCCGTGGGTTCATTATTTACTAGTACTGAGTATGTTACAGTTGTAATACATTCTTTGATCCATTCCGTGAATTTGGGTGAGAAACCAAGTTTAAGCATGGTGGAGAGTAAGAAGTTCCAGTCGACCATATCAAAAGCTTTTTCCATGTCAAGCTTGACTGCCATCCAACCTGAATTTCCTTCTTTCTTTGAGAAAGAGTGGAATATTTCATTTGCAATTAAGATGTTATCTTGTATTGATCTGCCAGAAGAGAAGGCACTTTGAAGTGGGTTTGTTACTTTGGGGATAATCCTTTTTAGTCTTGATGCTAGTATTTTGGATATAATTTTGTATGTTGTTGAGCATAGACTGATAGGCCTATAGTGAGATGTTGTGGTCGGGTTGTCTATCTTCGGTATTAATGCTATGAACGTGTGGTTTGTCTGTTTTAGAATTCTCCCACTCAGAAAGAAGCTCTTGACCGCCTTTATGACGGATGGTTCAACTATGTGCCAGTATTTTTTAAAGAATCCGGCAGGAAACCCATCAGGTCCTGGGGATTTGTCATTGGCAAGACTGAAAACCGCATTCTTTATTTCAGAATTTGTGATTTGGCGAGTCAGCCAGTCATTATCTTCGTTCGAGATTTCATTTCCTACATGATGGAGTAAATTGCTTGGAATTTGTTGCCTGGGTTGTTGTGAAAATCTCTGGCTGAAGTCCTGCTTGATTAGCTCCCTGATGTCTTTTTCACTGCTGAATGTTATACCAGCGGTGGTTTGAAGGTGCTTTATTATGTTTCTGTTTCGTCTTCCAGTTGCAATTTTATGAAAGTATTTTGTGTTAGCGTCAATTGATTTTACGTGTATTCTTGTGGCCCTTTGCCCCCAATATTTTTGTTGGAAGGAAAGGAGAGAGGTATGCTTTGTTGTGAGCCTTTTGATTTTGTTATCCAGGTTTTGGTTATAGGTATTGCAAAGATTTTTCTGTAATTCCAGTAATTCTGTTTCTACTTGTTTAATTTGGCGAAAGACGTTTCCAAACATTACTTTGCTCCAAAGCTTGCTTTTCCTTTTGACCTCTTGCAATTTCTTTGTTAATTTGAACATTTGAGAGCCGGGAGAGTCAAGCCTCCAAGCAGAGCGCACAACAACTTCATATTCTGGTTTCGTTGTCCATGCCATTTCAAACTTAAAAGGCTGTAATTTTGGTTTAAGGTTATCCATGAGGTCCAGTGTAATTTGTGCATGGTCTGATTTTAAGAAGGCGTGGTTTTTGGTGCATAGGTTAGGGAATTATTTTAGGATAGAGTGGCTAATCACAGCGCGGTCTAGTTTTTCAAATATATTGTCATTGCCATGTTCGTGTTTTCTCCAAGTGTAATCGTTTCCAATTGTAGGGGAGTCTACCAAGTTGTAAGTACTAATAATATCATGTAGTCTTGTAAATCTATTTGCAGATGGAAAGTTTCCACCCTTTTTGTCGTTTGGCTCTAATATTTCATTTAGGTCCCCCAATATAATAAGATCGCCCTTTGCATTGCGTATATAGTCTGAGAGTGAGGCCTAGAAAGAGTTTTTTTCATTTGCATAAGGTGTTGCATAAACAAATAAAATTTCGATGTTAATATTAAGAGTTGTGTTCGTGTAGTCTGCCTGGATGATACGGTCTGTAGAGTTTCTATTAGTAAAAGTTTCATTCTGGAAAAGTGATTCCTTCCAAAGAAGGCATAAACCTCCTGCCAGTCCTTTTGACGGACAGAAGAACATTTTATCAAACCCTGGTTTCCTCCAGCACTTATCCGGAGGAGGATTTGTTAATTTTGTTTCGGCTAGCATTAAGATTTTTATGTGTTCTGCTTTAGTGGTAGATTCAATGTGAGTTCAAACGTTCTTTCTACTTAGGCCCCTTACATTCCAGAAGCTAAACTTCATTATAACCAATTGTGGGAGAAATGGTACTTAGAAAGGTTGGAATCTTACTTAAAAAAAGTAAAGACTCGCCAGTTAATGTGCATTTTGATTGATTTCGGGTCATTGTTATAGGTTTTTTTTATCTCTATGAGTGTTTGAGTGGGTGTGTAATGCAGAAATACAAACCCCGACGATTCTTGGATTAGATAGAATTCTGAGTTGTTTTTGTTAGTTGTCGTATCCTGTATGTAACGAGTGATTGGTAAATTTTGAGTATTGGCACCAAGGCCTATTTTATTTAGGCGGTTCAGAGAAAATCCTTTCTTAAGAAGTGTATAGTGTCCCTGGTTTATAAAGCAAGTCAGTACTTGTTTGAGTAGAAAAAAGGATTCAAACCAAGGAGCCAAATAATGCAATTTATGTAGCTTATAGTGTCTCTGTTTGACAATGTAACAAAGTGGTTCACTGGGCAAAGGAACAAACTCTACCCAACAAATGTAACTAAGACAAGTAAGTATGCTAATATATTTAGGGATAAATCTAGGGGTTATATGGCAGCCAAATCTCTTAAAGATGTACAGGTTTGTTGTCCATATAGTAGGTTCGAGTACATAATTATCCGGAGAATGCAAGGAAGAAATCCAAGACAATGAGTATACAGGAGCATCATAGAAGTTGTAAATAAGTGGGTTGAAGGTCTTTCTACAATAACAACTTAGAAAGGTAGTGCATGAATGCAAATGAAGCTCTAAGTTTTCTTGCCTGTGGTCCTTGAGTATGTTAATTGCTCGCCGTGTACAGCTGCTGTGTATGGATTCAAACTTGATGGGTTCTACATGGTACTCATATTTTTGAGCAGATTTTCTGACCTTTAGTTGTCCATTGCAAGTCTGCAAGTGAAAGCTAACAAGCAAAAAGTCGAGAGAGTAACTCACTTGAATATTGTTAATGCAGTTGTGGCTAAAGTTGAAATCAAAGATACTAAAAATCATAATAGCATTGTGATAGTAGTAGTGATGTGAACACCAACTGTAAACGTGATCTGGTGTTCTTATATTAGAACAAATCATGCAACAGGTAGTCAGGCAATCTAAGTAGTGCATTTTATAATGGTCATAAATAATGTTTCTCATAGGTAAAGTAGAGGTTTTAGGAAGAGAAGTCCATAGAAGATTGAGAAATCCTAAAATGCAATGGTCATGATAATGATTATGATAATTGGGATATTTTAGTAAGGCGAGATGGAAGTGTACGAGTGAAGAAGCATAACTTACTAGAGTTATAGCAGAGTTAGTAATCTTGGATGCTTTGTTTAATTTCTGAACCTGGTAGGTAATTGATAGAGAGTAGAAAAAGCTACTCCTTCTAGTTAAGTTATCACATTTATAAGAGAGATTGTAATAGCTCAGCTGATCAAAGAAAGAGGAGAGAACAAGCTTTCCTTCACCTTTGACACTATTGTGTGTTTTAGGTGGGATTGGAGGTTTGTGGGTGTCGCCCAAGGGCTTCCCTTTAGGTTGGGTGATGTGGGTGTCGGTGGATCCCCATTGACATAGGATGACAATAGTTTAATAGTGCTATGCTTTAATGGATTACATTTAGTATGACAGTAGTAGCAATGTTGATCCAAGTAGCTCAAAGATGTTCTAGAACTTAGCTTTTCGAGACGAGCAGCACGAGCAGTGGTACAGGTTGCTGATCCAGGCAAGTCCTGAAGATAGATGATCTCAGGCAGGGGCTGAACACTTGGAGAGAGCAAGAGAACTCGAATTGTCCAGTACCGATTGAATTCTTCAGCTGGGGTTGCTGTGATGATTTGTGAGTTCTGTAAGCTGTGAGGATAGGGAGGCTTTGCAAGCTTCCTGAAGATAATTAGTAACAATTTTGACACCTTTAGCCATTTCACAAGGATAGAATATCTACCCCTATGCAAAATCCAGTGATTAGGGAGTGGAGTTAACATATAATGATCAATAAAAAAGTAGCAAAGCATGGATGAATTCAAGAACGAGGTTATATAAGATAAACTTGAATCATTGATATTAAGCAAGTATGAACAGCGATTTGTTATGAAGTAAATATGTTCAGAAACATAGAAGGATGCTTGAATGATAACTAAAGTTATATGGTTAGGGAGCTCAATGATCACAAACACAATTGGAGAACCAAAGGGGATGCAGTCAGGGCTCGGTTTGCTTAGGGAGTTGAACTTAGCAAGTTCAGCATAGAAGGTGGGTAGGTTGAGCTTGCCCTTGTTAGGATGCTTCAGTTTGATACATCTATAAGGTGATGAGTATAAGCTCAACTTAACTATAAAAAAGCTAAAAGGCATGTTCAAAGTTGGGTGGAGCTTAATATAAGTTAAACCTGATACAAAGGTTGTTGCATTCTGATGTATACATCCCTTTTTTTTGCAAATGTTTATCTTGGTTTGAAGCTTCAGCAGAGACCATTGATTAGATATTGCAAGCAAATTATCATGGATAATATAGAGAGTAGACAAAGTAAATTGCATCTTGGTCTCATTCCATAAAAAAGGCCAAATATAAGGTGATATGTGTGGGTTCTGTTTTGAGTAATATTTACCATGGCATAAGTGACAGTGTAAAAGAAGCATATAGTGGCACACAGTGGTGGAGTTGCTGAAAGTTGATGATTCAGATAGAATAAGGTTGTTGCTAGAATAAGGTTGAAAACAATCATAATATTGATAATAGTACTTAGCCCCCGTTTGTTTTCTGTTAGAGAAAAGTAATAATTACCCTTATGAATGTAGTTCATATTTAAGTTAAGATACATTGATCACTATTCTAATCATTCCCCTTCTTCTTCCATTTTTCATACAAATGTGTTACCCTTCTATTCCCTAATTTGAAGAAGGGTAACTAATACCTCTAGGATGGGCTAATAATCCCCCTCATCCTCTCCTCCAAGCTCACAAAAAATGATGATCATATATATTTTATGTCTAAAATTTAATACCTTACCTTTCCATTCCCTAGTTATCTAAACAAACGAGCCCTTAGTCTGATAGATTGACCATTCCTTATTTACAAGTGCAGACAGTAGGGATTCAGTCATGATCTTAAAATACAAAGTTCTCATGGTCTTAACAGCACAGACTAAAGGAAATTCAGCTAGGCAAAAGTTCAGTTCAGATTCATCTAAGCAGAATAGCAAAATCTTGTAAATCATGAGTTCACTCTTGTTTTTTGCAATATTGGAAAACATAGGAGTAAAGATAATGTTGTACCATACACGCCAATCATGGTCATTTGCAGTGGACAGAGCAATTGCAAAAGTGTGATATTTATTGGTTGTATGTTCATTAGCAGTGAACCTGCTCGAGTAAGTTAGGGTCGGAATTAGGACCCAACATTGCAGATGGTTATTATATATGATTTGTCGAGAGAGTATCCCAAAGGTTTTGTGGGAGGTTATCCCGAAGAGTTTGCGGGAGGTTATCCCGGAGGGTTTGTGGGAGGTTATCCCGAAGAGTTCGTAGGAGGGTATCCCGAAAAGTTCATGGGAGGTTATCCCGAAGAGTCTAGGGTGTGAGTTTAAGTAGAAGAAATCTAACCTGATTGTTGACAGACAACCAAAAAGAGACAACGCCACCGCCGGAAGCCGGAAGCACCGCCGAAGGGCACCAAAAGGAAAAAGGGATCCCCCGAACGACCTAAGAAAAGCCAGAACCGCCGAGAGCATACTCCAATGTTGAAGGAAAATTGAAACCTTGCATATCTTCATCTTCTTTTTTCGGTGTTTGTATCCTCGCACCTTCATCCAGACATCCCCGTGGCTGGACGCCAAAGACCAAGGGAAGGCGAGCGCTTTGGGAGAGTCGCGATTCCTCTTCCGATATCGATGAGATTTATCAATACAAGAAGTTTGATTTTTATAAAGGGGGGAAAAGATTGAGCAACTCCAATCCAAGGAAAGGGAAGAGATCCAAATCCAAAACCAGAAACCCTTAATCTCTTGCTTGATCTGTTGAGATTCAGATAGCGAATAAGAGCAGGGTTGATCGAAGATGAAGAGGATCGATGAAAGTTTTTTAGGGTTTTCTGAGAACTTGATTTGAGGATTTTGGGAAAGGGGTAGCGCGTGAGATAGCGCGTTCTTTTTCATGTTAGGGGTGTGTGTTTGTTGATTTTGGGAAAGGGGTACCCAACTTATTTATTATTTACAATTCTATTAAATAGCAAACACTTAACAATATTTCGAAAAAGATTATTTTTCTAAAAGCATAAACACCCACATGCACTTACTAAATCTTCCCTTTATAAAAAAAATATACACACTCACCTACATCTTAAAATACTATATTTATCATACACATACACATGTTTAAGTGTATGTAGTTTTATCCCTAATTCTCATATATCTATTTTTTACAAAAAGATGGAGGTGATGAGAATTCAGAAAGGAGGAGTTAGTTAAAAAAGATGCAACAAAAGAACCAGACAAATGTTGCATTGATGAAACTTGCGCCAAAGTAGGCGAGATTTGGCACTACTGATAATCACTCTTCTTCCCATCTTTTCTATGTGTTTTGATTTGTCTTCCATCTCTCTGCATTTGTCGATCTCTGGAACCCTAATTTCCCCCCCTTTTTTTATATATATATTTTCAGTTCTTGAGGATCGATCGTCGATCGATGCATTAAAAGGAGAAGAAGTTAAACAACGTACAGAAAGAGAATTGAAGGGGCTGTTGATTGGCTGGATTCTACGATTCCGTCATTCTTTCGCATAATCAACAGCCTCCTTCAATTTTCTCCAGCGAATCTGTTTCTAATTCGGTACAACTCCAAACAACGTAATCTAGGCTCTTTTGAAATCTCTCTCTCTCTCTCGTTTCTCTTTGGCATCGATATATCGATTTCTCAACCCCAATCTTGTTTCCTGATGTCGATTGTGCGATCGTATTTCACTTTTCCATGGTTGGTTTTGTATGTGAATGGGATCATCCATATCTTAATGATAACACACTTGTAAGCACAAGATCAGTGCTTGAATTAGAATCTTCATGGTGTCATTGTTCGAGATCTCAAGTTTACCAATATTCCATTGTCATTGTACAAACGGAATCCCTTTTCATGATTAATAACGTACTAGTACGCCATTATGAACTTATTTTATGTTCTTACATTATAACTAGTAAGGTAGATTCTGTAGGTTACACCTCACACTTGACAATTAGACAGTGTTGTGTTGATTGGCTTTTTCATGTGATGTGTGTTTCTGTGTGTGTTTTTTGTCAACTGTCCTAAACATTGTTTACTCAAGTTTAATTATTAGGGGAGAGATTACTGATATAGGAATGATTAAATCTGGTGTTTTAATTTATAGCTAGTTGGATTGGCTAAACACTTACTCTATTTTTCAGATCACCTACCAGATCGAGCTCTGAAGGCAAGGGGACTCATAGTTACAGAATGGAATCCAAACTTGCAGATGAAAGCAAAGGCGATGATGTTGAAAACATTGACATTTCTTCCTCAAATCAAAGATTATATCCTCTTAATTCATCGTCGTCCTCATCAGTGCGATCTTCTGAATTCGAAGAGCCTTTACATCCGGACAATTCAGAAGATCCTTTACATCCTGATAGCGTTGGAAATGGTGCGTGAATCTCACTAGTTGTTAGACGAAGTCATGATTGATGAATTTGAAGAATGAAAGTTGAAAATGGTCCTAATTTTCCAGGTATCATTTTGAGCAAAGAGGAAAATGCAGATGATGGTCAAAGCAGTTTACAATCAACCACAACGGATCAGCAACCTCCTGACGATTCCGGTTACAGGATCCCTCCCTATGTGTTTGCGAAAAACAGGTCCGGCAATCCAATGGAATGGAGTATCAATTCAAACGACTCATTGTTCAGCATTCAAATGGGCACTGCAAGTTTCACCCATGACCAAATTAATTGGCTGATGAAATCCGAAGAGCATGGGGAGGGTTATCAGCACTTGGATCCCCATCAGCCCGCGCATCTAGACGATGATTTGCATCCATTTGGAGATCAGATCTCCACAGCTGAGCCTTTGGAATCTCCTTCAGAGCCTCATAACAACACTGAGACATCAACTGATACCAGTACAAGCACTGAACTAACCACTGTTAATGGAGAGGATGACCTTGGTGATCAACCGGCTACTGGGCATCCCGGGAAAGAGGAATCGAAGATAAATGCAAATCATAATCCTTCAAACAGTAAATTTTCTCTTAGTGACGAACAAACCCGCCATTCTGCTCGTTCAGATGCAAGCGGCCAATCTTTCGCATTCCCGCTGTAAGTTAAAACCAACCTCTCTTGTGTGCTCTCCCGGAATTCAATTTAGGCTCCGTATGGCAAAACTAAGTAACTTTTTCAGAGCTTATGGTTTTGATATTATATAGTCTTAAATGAAATAAATATAAGATTTTAGTTTAATTAGCTTTTGAAACCTAAGCTTTTCAACAACTACTCACTTAAGCTTTTCGGGGCTTTTGTTTTTTTATTCACAAATTTTCAACAGCTCCAGCTACTCCAACAACTACCATTTTGCCAAACGCACCCTTATAGTATTGCGGTTTGGAAATGTATTTGAATGATATTTCAAGATCCTTATGGCAAAGAGAAATTCTCAAATTCTCCAGACATTGATAAATTTGTGTCCATTTAGCATATATTTGTATTGTTTTGTATGCATTGTGAGATATCACATTTTCTTGTACAATGTAAACAGGCTGTCAGGCGAGTTAGATAGAGGTAATTCGGTGAAGTCAAGCCAAACTCCTCAAGAGAAGTTGCAAGAGAAAACGAAGGAACAATCACATCATAAGACATCTTCTTCAAACATAGATGAAGCACAGAGTGAGGTAGAAATCCGCCGAGAAGCTCCCCGGTCTTCTTCATGGTTTAGTGGTTGTTTCTCTTGTTGCTCAAACCGTTCATAGAAGCGTAAGAGGAAAATACCATTAGCCTCCACGACTAAATTGACCGACCATAGTAAGGATAGATTTCATATTTTTATAGAGTTTTGTTCTATTTTATGCCATAGATGTATTAGAAATAGTTGTGTGGCTGAAGGTGTTAGGCTCTATGGTGCACTTGTTGTTATATCTATTGGCAATTGACATCCGCATATCCTTATGTTTTTCAATTGAGAGGATCTCACTTGATATGAGGAATGAGAAATTTTGGCACATGTTCTTCATCTTCATCTTTATGTTATGGAATGTGTGCTGCCTTTGTTGTGGACTTTTTCACTCTTAACTCTCATCCCGATCCTTATGGCTTTTGGTAGCTGATGAGCCCACATACATCCCTACAATCTATTTTTAATGATTCCTACAACCTATTTTATTATAAACTAAATAATATAAAATTAAAAATAGCCACATCACTTACCAACAACCCCCTATCTTTCTCTTTCCTAGCTACCTTCTCACCCATGTTCCCCACCTTTTTTCTTTCTTGAAAGAGCAATCACATCGGTGCTTTTAGTGGGTTTTTAAGCCTAAAATGTCAGAAAAAGTAGGAGAGAGGGAAGGGTTGAAATTAAAAACCCATAGGAGAGTATGTATCTTCCAAACTCCCTTAAAAACCATTAAATGGGACCCACATATAATAATGGTCGGCTTTTATATTTTTTTAATATGTTTGCATGGGGCCCACTACACATTGTTGGATTTTGATGTTTGGAAGTGGGGTATTTATTGATAGTATTAGGCCATTTTTTACCCGTTAAATATATATAAACAAAGAGAGGTTTGTGACAATTGTCACACATGCAAGGATGTGATGATAAAATTAAATTTTTGTATTCTTTTATATTTATTTTAGCTAGTTTTTAGTCATTAAATATAAAAAATAAAAAATAATCTTTTTTATTAAAATTCATAATTTATTTTAAGCTATTAATAAACACCAATATTATATATGTTGAAAAAAATATAATACATACATAAATAATGTACAACATAATATTTTTATGCATATTGTATTATAAAAAAATTCAAAATTATTTTAGATATTATTAAAAAAAATTATCTATTTATAGACACTAACATAAAATTAAATAAAATTGTTAAAGATGGTACAAAGATGTGAAGTATTTTTTTTCCACCGAAAATGTTAATTAAAGATGAATTTATGAAAAAATAAAATTAAATAATCTATTTCCCTATAAATATGTCCATCTCCTTCTCTTCTTCCACACATCCATCCACCATCTCCTCAATTCTCAGCTTCCCCTATTGAATCTCTACAATCTTGAGATGGATCCAAATGACCCACAACACCCGTACAACTTCCGAAATTTTTTTACTAGTATGGAGAATTCCTCAAGTATGAATCTTCAACATCTTTCCTACTCTCCAGATTTTTCCAACTTATATTCATCACAATCTCCCATGACCCATCACTCTAATGCTCAAAACTTCTCATCAAATCCCAACTTGTATTCATCGCAATCACCTATTACCCCTACATCTCATGGGAGCTATAGTCTTTCCTTTGATTTGTCGCAGTTCGATCAAGCTGAGGATACCGACACTTCGTATTCAAATAGGCGACCCGTCCCCATGGAGAAATACATTGAAAAGCGAACGCAACTTCGGAATAAAATTACACACTATGCACTGAAGCAAGATCTGGTTGAACACATATGGCAAAAGTTTGGAAATGGCTCTTAGGAAAATTAAAATTTTCTTCAAGCATTTCATGTAAGATTAAAAGTACTCTTTGTATTTTATTTTTATTACTTTTGTATTTCGATGATTTTCCATTTCATGTATGATGGAGAGTACTCTTTGTATTTTATTTTTATTGTTCTTGTGTTTCGGTGGTTGTTTTGTTCCAATGAAGTTATTTGCATTAAATTTTATTATCTAATTTTACATTTTGGATATTTTTTTAAAAAAATTATTATATACTATTATTATATTAATTAACGCAAAATATAATACATATATATAGATAATGTATAACATATTATTATTATGTATATTTAAATATATAATAGATAATAATTGGTGAAAAGTAAATTAAGAAACTCTAGAAACTCATATTGATGTGGACGAAAAAGTAAGTTGGGGTTTTTAAGGAGAGAGAAAGTGATAAAGTGATATTAAGAAACTCTAGAAACCCGCATGGATGCGGATGGTTGAGTTTTTAAGGGTTGTTACTAGTAAACTCATCACATCATTCCTTAACAAAATATATTATTCATCTATTATTTTATTATTAAGTTCCTTATTTTTCTTATTTAAACACCCTTATGGCATTTGGTAGCTGATGAGCCCTATAGAGGAGTGGTAGAGTGTCTTTCTTCTTCGGATCCGTTGGTTCCAACATCATTAAACAATATCAACTATCTATAATTAGCTTCATATGAGACTCTCGATACTATTAAAATAGAAAGCTCTTAATAGGTAGATTAAGTTCTGGTGATTTTGATTTTCTCCAAATTAAAGGTTTCTGAATTAAGAATCACTACAAATACATATATCTCAAAAGATAATTTTCTTCATGCTTCAACCAAATCAGGTTAATGTATGTCTCTAACTAATTTTATGCCCCCTTGTTTAAAAAAAAAAAGATGTTCATAATCGAAAAAACATTAGATGCCAATATCTTATTCTCAATGTTGACCATTTGAGATCTTTTTATTGTTCAATTCCCCCCATGGAAATAGACATTTCCATGGGTTCGACCTTGTTGGTCCAATCTATGGCAATGTCTATTTCCGATCCCTCCTGAATGGATGGTTTGCTTGCAAGAAACATATGTGACAATCAAACCATGAAGACTTTCGTCAATGTTCTAGTCGAAAGGCTTGTGTAAGTTCCATACAATAAGGATATGCAATTTTTCTCATAGTGCTCCACCTAAACAACATCCCATATGTTGGAAAGCCATTCACTGTCCATAAAAGAACTGCATGCATCCTAAAATTTTCTTTTCATAGGCATCATATATATGTTATGACGTCTTTATTCCACAACAATAGGAGCTCATCAAATCAAGGGTTGCAAGCAAATATCTATTAGCCTTTTCGGATTTTTCGGGCCTAAAATAATAGTACTAAAAAACTAATAGGCAGATTGCATGCACATGCTAGGGGTAAGTTGTATGGAGTAATAATTACTAGCCATGATGTGTATTTGTTGGCCACTCATTCCAAAAGGAGCAAACATGTCTGAACATAGACCTAGCCTAACATTTCGAACCTATGGTTAATGCAATATTTGGAAATAGATTGTCAAAATGCTTCCAAGACTCTGCATCAGAAGGGTGACAAATGAGCTCTTCTTCAGTTTCATGCTCAGCATGCCATCACATGTGTGGGGTGGTGCCTCCATTGCATATAATCGTTGCAAACGCGGGATCAATAGAAAATATTGAAGCACCTTTTGAGAAATAGATCTCCCTTTCGCAATGATCTGCTGGTTGTACCTGGGACTATTACAGAACTTACAATGTGTGGCATTATGATCCCCCTTCCAAAATAACATGCATCATTTGGCACACATGAATATCTTCTTCACTGGCAAGCCTAAATCTGCAACCAACTTTCCACTCTCATAGTAGTTCGTAGGTAGAATATGGTTCGATGGTAAGAGTCTACCTACTTCATGCATAAGTCTATCATATCCTGCATGTGGCAAGTAATAATCAGCCTTAAACGATAAAAAATTAATCACTGCAGACAATTGCGTAACAACCACTGGCGGATCTAGGGGTAGGCTCGTATGAGCGCGAGCCCACCCGGCCCGATCCCGGAAAAAAAATACGAAAAGTTAACTATAAAAAAAATAAAAAATAAAAAAGTCTAAATTAATTTAGAAGTGAAAATTGATTATAAAGTTTACCTTGCCTAGTTGGTAAATTATAGATGGGGAATTTTTCCTTCTTTATTACAGCCCAAGGTTCAATTCCTACTTTTTACATTTTATTCTCTTATTTTTAACTATCTTTTTATATATATGTTCAAATATCTTTTTAAATTGAGAATAATTAATTTAAATTAGTATTGTTTGAATTCTATTTTAGTCATTCATTAGGGGTTTCCTTTAATTTTTTTTTTTAACTAATTATAAATTTTATTCACTTCTAATAATATGGATAAATCTTTGAATTTTTTTACATAACCCTTCACAATTCAATTTATTTAAAGTTTAGCAAAGCTCGTTTCATTATTACTTAATTTTTAGCCTAAATATCGCTCACCCCTATATTACGGGCTGGCTTCGCCACTGGTAACAACACAACCAGGATAAATAGAATCTAGCTTCTACTGCCTTCAACACATCAAAAAATCTCTCAGATAAATAAGAAGTGTTATCATCAATAAAACCAGAATCTGTTGTTTGATGTGGCATATTCATTTCTTCTGTAAGCCTTATTGTGCTTTCCAACCCCGGCCTCTCCTTGACTGTTTATATTAATAGAAGGATCATTTGAATTGTCAACAACTGAAATACAAACATCAAACCACTGAGGAGGAACAAAACTAGGCCCATCTGCATCAAATATCATTCTCTGACAAGGATTCAAATTATCAAATAAAACCATTCCTACTCCAAAGAAGTTCAAATCATTCATGCTCGACCTAGATTGATGTTCAGTTGGGAGGGTTTGGAATAAGAGGTGGTTCTCCATGTCAAATCCACCAATAATAATTATCAACAAAAACCTTTTCGATAACGATGAAGACTTATTGTTTCAATATCTTGAAATTTTCAATTCTTACACTACACACAAGAACACATGATCTTATTCTTGTCCATAAATTGGACTTGTGAATTTGCAAAATTGATGAATTCTTCAACTTCGTCTAGAAATAATTCATTACAACCACCTCTATGTAGCAAATGTCTCATATACATCCAATCACAGTTATCCATCTACAAGAGGAACAAAAAAAAATGAAAGTATGATATGTAGAATGAAACAAAAGATTTGGTAGATGGTTAAAAAATATTTTACATTTACCTAGGAACATACTCTTGATTGTACCCTCCAAATGATAATTGGAGGTTATATGTAGCATCAAATTTTCCCTCAAGATCATAATATTGTTGCTACTGGGGAAAGGTTCATGTACTCGCTTACCCTCGAAAAAAATGATTCAAGAGTATTGACAAGGGTAATCATAATAGTTTTAACCTCGAAATTAAGAACTCGAGGGCATATATGTCTGACGTTAATATTTACATATTAGGTAACTACATTTTCAAGCTATCTCTCTAATGGTTTCTAAATCATATAGATTTTCTTGCTTTCCCACCATGTAACTTGTATGAAAATAAGAAAATAATTATCAAAATGATGATAATTACTAGAAATGAAGATCAAATACCACAAAACTCTTGATCGAATATAAGAAAGCACACAAAATGGAAGTGATGGACGATTTTTAGTCGCGTAAACCGTATCAAAATAAATTCGAACTTACTAACTAATGTAGTGTGATAAGTACGAGTCGATCCCACATAGAATCAAGTATTTCCAAGTTATGTTTATTTACCAATTAATAGGAAAAGGAGGTTTTGATTGATTGAAATAAGAAAGAAAACAAAATAAACTATAAACAAATTAATGAAGATAACGATTAATAAAATAGTTTCACCTACAAATATCCACTTTAGTTGGTTGAATTGATATTGTAACTTCCTCTTATCATTTTATGTTTCCTATGAATGCCCTTGTCCCGACCTAATATAGTTACTGGTCCAATCAGTCATAGAAACTCTTATCAATTGAACAGTCCCTAGAGAAGGATTTAACCCAATTGATAACTTTAAGTTCAGAGATTAACCAAGGTATTTGCAGTCCCTAAAGAAGGATTTAACAACACATCCAACTTCCTACTCATCCAATTAGTTCAATCAGCCCTAAAGAGATAGGTTTGCCACTTGGGTTAAGGTTCACAATCAGGAATCTACAAAACCCTAGCAATTGAATTGATTCTACCAAGTGATCAGACAAGATAAAATAAAACAATCAATCATTCAAGCACAAAGAAGTCGAAATATTCAATATAGGAAATAAGGTATAAGAATTAGAAACTCACAACCAATCCAAACAAAGCTTCAAATTGCAGACGAAACAGGAGAGTTTAGATTTCCATAAAAATAAAGCAAAAGACAATTAGGGTTTTTGGGTGGAAAGTTAGTCACGGCCGGCCACACTTCCTGCCGTACGAACATATGAATATATATAGTGATAAACTAATCTAACTAGTTCTATGTATCCTAACTACGTATCCTAATATGAATATATAATAATATAAATATATCTAATTCATATCTAACTTAATACTCCCTCCGGTTGAATTTATAAGATGTTTGAACCTATTGCACAATAATTAAGGAAATAAAGGGGTAGAGTTGATTTTGATTTTTTTAAACAATCATCAGTACAATTCCACACCCCTATAATTAATAGAATACCATGAAAGATTGACACGTAAGACCTCTATAATGAAAGAAGATTAATTAAGTGTACGGCAGGAGTAAAACCCCAAAAATCAGACTCACTGATTTCTAAAACGTCTAACAATTTAGATCAATTAAGAGGTCCTTTGACGTCTTAAAAAAAAGACCGGAGGGAGTATAACGTAATGCGGCGGCACTTGTGAGACTAACGCCTAAGCCTCATCTCCTCCCAATTTGATGGTATGTCGGTGTGTACTTCATCGGCCCAAATACTTAGCCGGCCCATCTTGCTTCCAATTTGTATAATAATCCCGAGCAATTTTTCAAATTCATATGATCCAGCTTAGAAATACCTGAAATATATAAAAACACTAGTGTAGACCCCGACAACCAAACAATATAAATTAAGCTATAAAACATATAAATATACTCTAAATTAATATGTAAATTTCTACTTAAAACATGACTAAAATAGACCCTATCAAGAAGGTATGTAGAGATATTTGAAAGTTGTGGGAGAAATAAAAATGTACGAGAGTGAAAATTGATGAACACCATACATTTTAGTTGATAAAGCAAGATAGGTAGTTGGAGCATTTAATGCATTAAATATGGCAAACAGCTTTGCTCTCAATCTTTCCCTCAAAGAAAATTCAATTTTTTCGAGGTTATGCATCTACAAATATACAATCGAATACATAATTTGAGGCTATTTAACCACATTGTTAAAGCATCCGCGCGCATTAGTTCGGGTTTATTGAGTTTCTTAACCTCTTTTATCACACTCTCTCTCCTTAAAAAACTCAACTTATTTTTTTACCCACATTCCTATAACCCCTCTTTCTTATTTATACACTATAAATAATAATCATGTGGTTCCACATTCCCGTTTGTCCCACCCACTCTCTCTTCCCCCTTCTCTCTATATCTCTTTTCAATTTGGATTTGTTGGGTTTTTAGAGGAGTTGCTACACAAAGAACTCAAAATTGGGTTTTTATTGCTTCTCTAATATTATAATATTTTATTATCTTAAAAAACCCACTAAAAACTACCAATGTGGGTAACTTACTCTCGAAATTAGCGTCGTAATATATATTGAGTTGTTACACCCTCTATTCTACCCTCCAAACAAGTGGCCATTTTAACTAAAAAAAAGGCAAAAACTTATTTATTATAATATATAAGATCATTTTTATATTTTTTAATTATAATGTTGTTATTAACAGGGCTTAATTTTTATTATAGAATAGGGCCCCGACAACGGTAAGATGACCCTAGTTCAGATTCCAATTATGAAATTAAGTATTTGATATTTTTCGATCACTTGTTTATTTTCTTATTTTTCTCCTTTTCCCTTTATTTTCCATCATAACGTAAGAGTCTCGACAATAGTCTACTTGATTACAACTTGAAATATGAGAATGGTATGTTATTGAGGTTGGTCATGTTTTGTGGGATTCCAATTATAAAATTCTCTTACTATTAATAAAGGTGAACCATTTTTTTAAGGAAAGAATTCGGTGGGCCATCATAATCGATTCTAATGTCCCCTAAACATAACCTTACAAATGAGGCCTTTAACACCTAAGTGGTTTGGGAGATAAATCATTGGTACGATGACTAAGGATTCCAACCTTGTCAAAGGTAAACCCTATAAAAGTAACACAATAACTTGATATTTAAAAAAAAAAAAAAAACGTTTTTTTTACCAAAAAAGGTAGAAAAAACCATGTACAACCTGATTAATACAACTAGTTACCAAAGTGAAGAAAATGATGAGAAAGAACTAGAATTAGAAAAGATATGAATTATTTTGTTAGCTTAAAACATTTTCAGCTATTTGTAATTGTGTATTATTGTAGAGAAGGGTCAAACCAACTGATATTTACAAATCAGGGCCAAGCCTAACCAAGAAAAATGTTTTCATCTAAGTTCAGTTTACCAGCAAGCTGAGTTTCACCTTTGCCTTAAGTATGGACTTCTCGTGGGATACTAGCGTCTTCCAACGAATGAACAATGAACCTGAAAAAATGCAGATCTATCAATTCGTCGTCAGGGGCAACCTAAACTTTGCAGTTCAACTCATTCCCGCGGGCTTTTGTATCAAGGATTTGAATCAACTCTGCCCCATTGATAAGGGTCTTTGCGCCTTCTATGTACCGGTGGTTCACTGTCATGGGCAGGAGAGACCCATTCTTGATAGTTGTGAAGACTACCTGTGAAATCTGTAAACAGACCATCCACTCCAATCTTTTTTATCCAGTAATCATACTCGTTGTAAGGGTCTTGATGGAAATCAAAGTGCAAGAAATTATTCTCGTTTCTGAATGTGTACAGATGGACCTGGGAATGGCAAATAAAGCAGAGAATAACAGCAATCAGTCAGCAACACAGTTCTCAGAAGTAAATAATACAGTAGCAAAGTTGTCAAGGAAATCATGAAAATTTTGGGAGATGAAATGACAAATAAAGCAGAGAATAACAGCAATCAGTCAGCAATACGGTTCTTAGAACTTAATAACAGCTAAGTTGTTGAGGAGATCATGAGAGATTTGGGAGATAATAATGGTCCAGTTGTCCCGGTTGATTGCCAAAGGAAATGGTAAGTTTTCAGCTGGTTGACCTGATTAGGAGAAAGGAGGAGGAGAAGGAATCAATAAAAAAATCACACGAAGAAGACAACACAAAACACCCACAAAGAGAAACCAGAACCAGAGACGAGTCTTTGGAGTTTACTCTCCAAAATCAGAAAGGAATCCTGTGAGCCAGCCTTTGGCAAAATAGCGAGATACAAGATAGATGCAGATAACCCTATACTAGTCAGCCTTCCATCATTTATACCAACGGTGGTCAGACTCTGGCCCCTCTAATAACCTATCAATCCCATCATCACACACCTAACAGAAAGATACTCACAGTAACATAACCCCTGATTGCATCTCATCTGGCACGTGATCTGTATATTACAACCTTCTATGATAGTTATATATCTATATCAAGGTAGGAGACTTGAATGGTGGCAATTACTGGATACATTGAGGATCTTAATATCTAAAGACATTACTTTTGTGAATGGACGGGCCAATAGCAGATAAGGGAGCAGGGCTAATATTGGATATCTGAGGATATAGCAACCTCCAGACCTTGACATTGAGAAGGAAAATAAGAATCAAGCATTAGATCAAATGTGGGATAGTTCAAAAAAGTGTTGAATAATACCATTGGGTCAAAATCTGTAAAATGAATTAGCCTAAGTTCGGTACAAGCTTTTGGGAGCTTATCGGATCTTAAGAAAAGCTCTAACTTTCAGATGAGGTTATGGAAGCTTTTCATTCATCAATTTTGGGAGCTACTCATGGTGAGCTTTGGGGAGCTTGTGGAAAAATTATTAGTTTCCTAACCATGTCATATAAATCTAACCTCCACATATCTCATACCCATTTTTACAATATTATCTCACTAACCTACTTGATAAGCTAATACAATTAAACACTCAACTAGCTTATCAATTATCATAAAATGAAAAGCTCATTTTAATGTAGATGAATGGCTGGGATGGTGGGCTCATAGTAAACAAAAATGTGGGCAGGACAAGACTAGTCACCCTATCTGACATAAGTCATTATAAATGGGAGGTTAGCATGGATGGATCTAGTTGAGTGTTATAAGAAAACATTTAGAGTGAAGAGCAAGGATAGTGCACACAACAAGTAAGCACAGACAAAATCAACACAAAACACTCGAGGGAATAAGGAAACCTTTGTGAAGAACTAAAATACAGGTAGAGAGGTCTGAACCAACCTAGGCTCAAGGCCCAGTTAGGCAGTTACAATCTGTCATCTACAATTCACAGCCCTTACAGCTTGTTTTTACTAAGAATCTGTCACCAACCAGTGAGTTTAACCTCTCCGCTCACATTCTCTAATAACAGAATGTCACTTTCATTCACTGGTCCCAGATTTGTGATTAGTTCTATACATCTTCAAATAACTAACTGTTACTTGCTACAAATAACTTGAAACTGAAATTTGGTTTTAAAAAATTTGATGCAGAAGCAGGGTGAAAGAGGATGGTAAGTTGGAATTTTTAAATGTGATTTTTGCCTTGATATTATGAGAGGATTAAGTAAATGCCTCATGGCTGAATCCAAATACATTTACGATCATGAGGTAAGGATGTGGCATACACACCTGCAGACCATGCATATGTGCTCTATCAACAAGATCAGTAGGTGTCTGTAGATAATTGTTTGAAACCGGAACCACTGTGTCCTTCCAGGGTGCAATGCCCACAATATACTGTTTAATGTAATCAAAGTATGAATCCGAGGTGATCTCCTGATATGTCTGAAACAGATCATGCAGTTTATTTACTCAGAACATTAAATGTATTAATGTACATAACTTATAAAAGAAGAGAAAATTCCTATGAAGGCTAATGACATGGTTGGTATACCATGACAAAGGCTAATTGCACCTGAGAAGGTATAAAGAAAAGACAATCATTATCCCATCATTTTACCACCAACATAGTGACAAAAATGGTTTGAGCATTTAATGATCCAGCGTATGTTCTTCAATCATTTTTCTTACAGAAATGTTCAATTTTTCATTAGAACCGATAATAACAAGTTGAGAGCTAGGCAACCCACAACCCTTACAGAAGTTCAGTAGTATCTTCTTAGGTATGTTGGAACCCAAATTCATGCTTAAGTATCAAAAAAATCTTGCATAATATACTTCATAACCATTTTTCATCTTGAGGTGAACCTATAAATTGTTATATATAGTACTAACTTCTCCTTGAACAGATACTAAATTTTGTTTCCTATATTTAACAATAACTGTTCAAACCTTGCTGAGACTGTTGGCTATTGAGTTTTGTTATTGGGGTTAAGCATTGGAGAGATGTTTTTGGAGAATATTTCAACTAATACATTGAGCTGGGACACTACTTTTAAGCTGAGATGTTCATCCTTATTTTTATAACTTAAAACATTCCTCAACTATCAGCAGTGAATGTAATGTATGCCTTGTAAAAGCAGTTGATGACATTACCTTGTTAGTATCTTGGATTTGTACATTTACATCATCGATCAATAAGATCTTCGGCAACTCTGTCAGGTTAGCTATGTACACTAGTGATGTTGGTGCAAAAGATTGAATAAAAATGGGTTGCTTCAGCCAATCTTTTGACAAATAGGAACCTTTATAATGATATTCTTGTAGAGTCTCCACAAACACATCTTCAAACTTCTTCCCATTCTGCCATTTTACCTGTTGAAAGAAAGTACATTAAAACATTGGAGAAAAATAATAATAAACTACTAGTAGACAAAACATCCCATCCCCACACCATCTACTAGACAATAGATACTTCTTAGGGTCAGTTTGGATGGCCATTAATTATAACTTATAATGCACAATATTGCATTATAATATTTATTAAAATAAAATGTTGTGCATTATAAGTTATAACTATTGGTCATCCAAACGAACCCTAATTTTTTGTCCATTTGAAGAGATGTTAACATTTTTATGTAAAGACACTACAAATAGTGTACTTTTAAACCTTTTTTTGCACCATTTCATTTTGGGGAAGGGGAAGGGAATGACGTTGTTACTCTCCTTTCCCTGGATTTATCAACCAGTATTGCATAATCCACAAGAGAATTGGCAACTAATATTTCTCAGTAGAATAGAAACTACTGCTGGATTTCCTTACCAGTGTGAGTAAACAAGTTTTTAACATGTGCAGAACTCAAAATGATACAGTACTACATAATTTTCTAGCTGATTTGATATACATTTCTGTCTATACAAAAATCTCAGAAGTTATAAAGGCTTTCATATTTAAAAATCTCATTTACAAAATTACTCACATGCTGGTTTATAAAAAACGGATTTTTTATCTCTGGGTAAATCCCAACAACTCTGGAGGCCTTAAGCGCTATGGAGATGTAATCTTTGAAAGTAATGATTGGGAATTTTCCTGCAAAGTGTTTGCAAGAGATTATCTACACATACATTTCCTTTTATGACAATTCAAAAAAATAACTGATAACAAGGTTAAAATAAACTCATTCAAATCATTAAAGTCAATAGAAACTAACCATTGTATTGCTGATCCCTGTAAGGGAACCTCTGCATTGTTCTTAACTTCTGGAGTTCCTTCCATGTAAAATCCACTGCTCAAAAAGCATACTTTTCCTAAGTTATTTCGGTAAATAGTCATATTAGTTACTAATAAACTAGGTGGATGAATGTAGAAAAAAAAACAGTTTTTAACCTAGTGACAACAAGTTAAGGATATATTAAAGCTATACCAGTGAAAAATCCCGTAATGTTGATCCCTTGGACCTCATAGGTTCTTTTACGATCAGCAAACTCTTTGTGAGAGGTCACATCTGTTGTCTTATCAAGAACTAAGTCATGGAAGCATATAAGAACACCATCTTTGGAGGATAAAATATCTGTCTCTATGAAGTCAGCACCCTCCTCAATTGCTCTCTGTGGCAATAACAATTGCATCACTTTTTTTTTAAAAAAAAAAGGCAATAGTTTGGGTGGTGTCGGGCCCAATTAAACCACCACCCAAGAGAAACCATTGCATTACTGCTTTAAAAAGGAACTCAAACAAACAATACGCTGGAGTACAAGTAAAAGAAGAAACTAAAGGTTCAAAACATCAAATCTTCCAAGCAAAAAGAATAACACGGCATGCCAACTGGTAAAAATGAATAGAAACTATACACACCATATATGCAGGTGTAGTTTCTTCCGGAATCTCACCACTGGAGCCTCGATGTGCAATGTTAAAGGGACGAAAAGTCTGCAAAAGTTGTTTATGGATCTTATCTACTTTGATAGGAGGTGTGTAGAAAGGCCTTGCACCACACCCAGCAATGACGAGCATGAGACAAAAGGGGATAAGCCCTAACAAATGTGAAATGAATATTCCGGTTACTAATACCATCAAAGTATAATCAGTTCCATTTATAAGTTAAATCTGATACAGGTAACATGAATTCACTAACGCACACAATCAAAAATCCAACAAACACAACAGACAATATCTTGCTCACATGAGTAACATATCAACATCAACATTTCCATCAAAATTAAGTTGGTTCAGCAACAAAAAGAAATTTTTTTAAGATGTTAATGAAGCACCGTTTTTTTCTTTAAAAAAAATCAAACGTGAATCATTTTCAGACAATTGTTGAGAAACATTATTATAAATTTATAAGCTCTTGTCATTCACTTTGGGGAATCATTTTCAAACAATGCGATATAACAGGATTCAATCCATCAGAAGCTACAACTCAAACATGGAAACAACAATTTTTATTCTTCTGAATCAATTTCAACACTTGCTTGTGGAAACACTTGACTAGTTCTCATAGCCATCACTCTGTTTCACAAAGAAGCTGCATATAGACAAAGCACACAACGCTGTAATTTGCTAAATCTAAAGAAAACGGTTTTCAAGATCCAAAACAGCTTTCAAGCATTGGGACTCAAAAAGTATAATCTAAACCCTCTATCTATTAGCTACAACCCCACAGAAAGTTATAATCTACACCTCTAACTATCATTCACAACGCAAAACAGCTTTCAAGCATTGGGACTCAAAGTATAATCTACACCCTCGAACTATCACTATCAGTGAGAACGCAAAACCAATCAGATGTTTATATGCAGATTAACACCCAGTCACCCACACTGATCCTAATGCGAGTGAGGAGATAACGAAAGGAATCGAATCGAGATCGGACGGAATAAAGTTCTGAAACCTATCAGCAATTGAAAAGGAAAACGCTTCAGAAAGTAGGAAGAATGGTACGATTGGCGTGAGGGAAGATCTTACAACGAGATCTCATGGCGATTTCTCAAACGCCCAAAACAGAGTTGACGTATTTCTTCTGCACAGCTATCAGCTATGTGTCCACTTTGGAGTCTGAAATCAATTTTCAAGCTGATAAATAACCGGCTCACCCAAACTTGTCCATCCATCACCAGTTTTTTTTTTTTTTTTAAGGAGGGAATAATTTGGCTGATCCGATATAGAGTCCTGAATCCTGAGTCGGATGAGGTTTTGTATACCAAAACTGGCCCTGATTCATGAGACAACAATCAAATTAATGTTCGAATTTTGACAATTGGAAGACATTGCTACTTCTGGAGTCGTGCCTTCAGGGTCGTGGAAAGCGTGTACAGCGAGAAATTGAACATGTATCCTTGAGAAGGTTTATCTTGAAAGCCGAAAAAGTGGACAGGTGCCTATAAATTTCGTCAAAATGTGTCGTTTTAGTTACATATTGGGCGCAAAAATGAAAGCAACTAAACAAATGCATGGCCTTGTTAAACTCGTTATGGAGATCAACCTAAACAAAAAAGGGAGCTCGGTGCTTGCTCAGTAGCCTTACTTATGCCACGGATGACTGAAAACAGATGGGATTGAATCCATTAAAAGAGATCATCGCCATCATCATAACTGCAAAACTCTTCCTCGTCATAAACATGATACCGATCAGTCTGATACTCCTCACTGTTTCCTTCATCGTCATAATCTTCATGTATCATATTCGCCCCCCATTCAGTGAACTTGTTATGTCCAGATTCATTTTGGTTCAACGTTGAACCATTTTCAGTATATGAGTCAGTTCTACTCTTTGTAGATTTATCCGAAGCTTCCTGCTGAGACAATTCAAATATGAGTCCCAGTGGAAAATAACAAGATTTTACATTTCATTTAGAAAGCAAGGCTTACCGATTCACCAAGGAATTCCTTCAGCATGTCATAGTTCACCCTCGAACTAGTTCTCTGAATGAAATAATGATTTATCGTCAACAAAACAATCAGGCATAAAAACAAAGCATAACTTTATTAAGGTGTTAAACACTAGGTATGGATTATCCTTTTGTAGCTTACAAAGGGGCACTTGTTTTGGCTCACTTCGTTTTGTATCTTACGATTATCCTTTTATAAGTGTTGCCACATATATATGAATTAACCCGTTAAAGAAAAACACTTCATAGTTACTATTCTATGTTCTGCAGAAGCTAAGATGCTGAAATTTACGGAGTACCTTCCTGGAAACACTTCTTCCAAGTTACTATTATTTGAGGGATTTTTGCTATTTTGCACAAAATAAACCTTCAAGATTAAAAAAACCAAAAATATTCTCACAGTAAAGGGTATTTTCACTGTTAAAGTAGCCTAAAAAGACAAGCATACCATATGGTCCGTACCCCTTGTCAACATTAAATTGTGTAAAATATCTCTCAACATTTTTTTTAACAGTTGGTTGCTACTTCTTAAGACAAAGCCATCTTTGAATCCCTCAGGCGCCTCAAAATCTTTCCTGAAGACTTTGACAGATTTGAAGCCATCATTGTAAACCCTCAACAGGTTTGGAAAAGAATGATTTCAATTCCAACCATTGTCATTCCAGTGTCTGAAATTTACAGGTCTCCTAATCTCGTAATCTGGCAACAGCCATCTAACCAATAAATGCCCTATAAATTAAATTCCATTAATATATCTCAATTTCTTTGAAATAAGTACTTTTGCAGGGACTGTAGCACGGGATAGGACAATTTTAGTTTCGGCAATGAACAAGAAGAAATTTGGTCCTTTGCTTTCAAGTGAAGACCCTTCAACAGATATTGCTATTGATGTTCGCTACAATTTTTTCAAATAAAAATTTCCATTGCAAACAACAGCAGACAACTTCAGTTATGGGCCTTCAACACACAAGAAGCTACTTGAATTTAAAGGTTTTGGGAGTTTATCAATGAGAAATGATATTGGAAGGAACATGAAGTAAGCTTTGGTACATTCTTGGGTTATAAATTTATATATAATAGAACAAGGGGTATAATGACATCCTTTTGAGTCACCTTAAGGGTGGAGTCAGTGGACTAGCAGGGGAAGGGTCTTTATTATCTTTTAGGTGCTTTTCCTTAAAATGTCTAAAAATCTAAAATCTGTAAAAGACCCACCAAATAGATGCAACACAAAATTTCAGGATATAAGAGGAAATTTTAGTGATAAAAGTCCAGGCCAGTCAAAATAAAGCGTTTTGTCCAACTCCAGTAAAAATCATAGATCCCAGTATCCCATATAGCCCCTCTAAAATTGATATCTTGCTCAATATGGGATAATGATACTTGGTATATTATCAGATTTGCAACTTAAACAAGAAGAGATGTACCTTATTAGTTGTTTTAGCAGTACCACGCGTTTTGTTTGCTTCTGTTGCTTGCATTTTTTGTTTCTCCTGTAAATAATAATTTGCAGAAAAATGACATAGTTACCAAGCAATGGAGAACACCTTATAATGTGTAAGTCAAGGTTCCATTGGTCATTACATCATCGCATACAGTAAATCTTATGGGCAAATAATTTTTTACAAAGTTGGTCACTACAATCTCAAAGAAGTGAATAAGTCACTCTAATTTAAGTTGTAATAAAGGAAAAAGTAACTATCAGGAGAAACCTGATTGTTTCTAAATTATTCACAAGATTGATGATGTATAATTTGAACAACTTTGAGAAGTTGGATGACAACTTCCGATAGTATAAAGGAGCACACTCAATCATATAAACATTTTGCCAAATCAAAGTAGTCAATCAATCAATTGCATAGTATACAAGAAAATCACCTTTTTTTGTTTCATTAAATTTGCAGCAGCAGCCTTTCTAGCAGCCTCTGCCTATACCAAATCGGAGAGATGAAGCATTAAATTAGAGCAAATGCATGCCCAGATTGTTAATATCATGGACAAGACTAGCAAATATACTAACCATCCCAGATTGTTAATATCATGGACAAGACTAGCAAATATACTAACCATCAAAGGTACGTATAAAATCTGAAAACCTTCCTACTTTATAGTATATACAATGCTATAATACGTATAATATATTTATTGTATACATTATTACATATAACGTGATTAGACAGGGCCTTGCTCTTTTGGGACTCTCTGAGGAGTTGGCATGTGATAGGATGTAGTGGAGGAGTGCTATCCACATTTATATCAGATACATTTTCATTGTTCAATATCTAGTCCATGCTTAACTAACTAATCATGGCTAATGGGTAAATCCATACCATATGAAAAGAAACAGCCATGAGCAAACCAAATTTCCAGTCGAGCCCTTGGGGTCAACGACAAAGAGCTTTTTTGTTAAAAAACATCACATGACCTGGTTACTGAAATAAAAGGAGTATGTTCTCAATGACAAACACCTTAAGTCATAAGAGGAAAAATAATAATCACCTTGGTATACTCGTCGTTCATCCTCTCCCAGATTACCTTCTTAAAGTGCTTCTCATCCTCCTTAAGCAAGTAGCTTCCAATCTGAATATACCACCAGCAAAGTAATCAAATCAGAATAGCTTCCAAAAACACGCAAGCAATTTGCTCAAATTTAAAAATAAAGTATGCAAAGACTGATCATTTATGGTGATAGAATTATGTATTAGCAAACACATTCATATATTTAATTATGAGGCAAATGGAGTCAATCATGTTAAGGATTTCTGCTTGGTAAGCCAAATAAAAGAGGTATTCTTTCTCCAAATGTATCCGGATATTGAAAATATACCTTACTAAAACCAAAGGAGTACTATGTGTGGATTTGAGGTTATTCCTCACTCACTTCCTCGCATGGTATCTAAATTGTGTGCATTGGCATCATACCTACGTCTCATATTTTAATGTGAGACCTTAGCTAGCTACCGAAAAGAAACAGCATCACAACTATGTAATTTTGACAATCACCAGTCAACAACTAACGACCATGAGGGGTTCAAGGGCTTGAAATGAAAGCTTTAAAACAAGGGTAGTTGGCGGTTTGGGTTAGCAAATCACAGATTTACAGAGTTTGACATGGAGGTCGAGTGGTGGATGAAGACATCCATGGCCCCACTAGCCATAGTATATACGTGTCAGCTTTTTAATTATCCACTGCAGCCAACATTGTAGGATAAGTTGGTTCAAAAGCACCCAACCAAAAGCGCTATTCACAAGAAGTCTGCATTATGTAATTTTAGATGAATTGTGGTTTAGTGATGATGCAGACACCTAGCTCAGCAAGGTATATTGAAGAATAGGTAATACACTATTTAATTGTATTTAGGAAGCCATCTACTTTCAATGATTTAATTGATTAAATAGCCCGGAGATGATATGAAACGGGGAAAGGTGGAACCCCATCTCATAATATCTCAACAGTCGATATACAGATGTCTGCTAGTCAGCTAGTATGTCCTCACGATTAAGGCTCAAAATGCATCAATTTATATGCATATCAATTACAAGCTCGTACCTCAGCATCATCAAGGTTAGACAAACTCTCTGAATCATTAGAACCATTTCCATTCACGGCACCTTTAGCATTTTTTCTCCCGGTTCGCAATGCTAGCCAATATATAAGAAAGATAAGCAACAATAACATTGGTATGCTTGAACCCCAACAAAAAGAAGGAAAAGAAGAAAAAGAGATCAGCAAATAATACCTTTAAATTTTGAAACATCGAACCTGACACTCAAACCTGCATTCAGGATGTTGAATTCATTCTTACACTAAACATGTAAAAAGGAAAAGTGAGATGAATAGCCAAATTTGCCACTAGAGTTCCATTAACATAACAAATAAAAATCGGAAAACCGATAATAACACTCAAGACGCACAAACTAAGGGGAAGTTCCAGGAATCCTTGAATCCAAAGAACCAATAAGCAACTGATACATGCAGTATATTCAACTGATATATGAAAATCACAATTCCTTGTTACCTGAGCCAATGCACCTTGAAGAGAGTTGTTATGTGCGTTGGAACCAGTATTTTGAGTAACAACTTTACCGCAGCCATTGCAGCATCTACCAGCACCCAAAAAAAAAAATATTATATGTTGGGCGGTGAAATTCGGGGAGAAACATTGAATGGGTATATGAGTACAGACAGATGAACTCACACTGAACTGGAGCAACCGGACTGTGCAGGCTGATGCCTAGTGCAGTTATAGCACCAGACCATCCTGTGGAAAATCAGGGGAAATCCCAATACGGGATGCTGCAATTATCAACCACAAAACCTCAAAGAAACCCAATTGTACTGGTTACGTCGCCTGGATTCAGAGTTGTACGAGTATCGATCTCCTCCTGCCTTTTGTTCTTCAATTCCCCCCAAAGCGGAGCGGACACAGAAATACCCGACTCCCCGAATTTTAGGTTTTTCCTTGCCACTGACCTAAAAATCCCACCTAGGCACTTTAGGCCCGCGTATAATGCGCTAGACGTTGTCTAAGTTCCTTGCAAGTCCATGTTTCATTCATCCAAAAAAGGTGAATTTCGATCTCATGGAATTTTATTTGCAAATGTAGATATATGTTGGAATTTAATGATGTTAGAAAATGGGGTCAAATCCATGTAATTTTAGGAACCGTAGCGGCGGAAATTTTAAAATTTTCAATTGAATTATTGGGTGATAAAACAGATAAAGTAACACACGTTTATCTTTATTAGGTTGGTAGGTCGTGCTCCGCACGGCACGATGTTCGTTGGATTTCAGGAAGATGAAGTCCGCTTCAAGAGTTTCTTTCAATCAATTAGTAATGAAAATAATTGTGATATGTAATTCAAACTGCAAGGTCTACAACAAGGACTGATATCCATTCAAAATTTTCAAGGCAAAACATTAAATTTGACAATCCAGCTACATTAAGAGAACGTCTGAAACATTCATTACTTCCAACACCTTGGTTTACCATCTGTATCTCAATGCTAGGTGAGGAGGAGCGAAAGCGGATTTAACACTTTCCACCTCCAAGCTTCAGACCTTTACCTCCGGCAGCCTTTAGAACACTTTTATTCTAGATCTTCGACTTATCAGCTGATTCTACTTTCTTTGTGCTCTTTTTATCCTTGGTTTTCTTGTTTCTTTCCTTGATTTCACTATGAAAAAAAAAACAAAGAACCGATTAGCCAAGATCAGCTAAGATCACAAAAATCGAAACAGAGAACTCATTCTACTACAATTTAGAATGTTGTTTGGTAATTGGGGAGAGTGGAAATGTAACAATAATGGGCATAAGATCATACTGGAGAGAAGCCTCTCGAGTAGCATCTCAGACTTCTGGCTTCTCAACCCTCTTCTTTTGGATAACCTCTAAAGTGACTCCAACAATGGACCTTGAGTAAGGCTTCTTTGTTGCACACCGCCTCTTCTTCACAACTTCAGTAGCAATGTCCTGTGAATAAATAGAAAAGGGTATCAAATTGAGAGCCATACTTACACCATAACCTAATTAAGATTCAAACTGTAACCCAATGAGATGACTCACAATGCACAAGTATAAGGATTGAAAATTCCACCTCCTTGTGCTGCTTACGGTACATAGCAGTCCAGCACTCCAGCAAAGTTTGGTGGGCTTCAGACGATTGTGGAAGTACCTCTTGCATTTTGAATTGGCAAAGAGGAAAACCTGAAAACACACGACCATCAACAACTCACTAAGTTATCTTAATGCAACAAATCTACAACATATATTCAACAGGGAAATTAGGTACCTGAGAATCTGATCGGATGAAACTAATCCCCCTTCTAGGGTAGATCTTGGAACCACTCAAACGGCAAAGCTCAGTCCTGATGTTCACTGATGAAAACCAGAGAGCCATCAATCAATATACTCGCTTAGCCAATACATAGTTAATCTCATAGCTTACACTTAACCAAAAAGGCATATATCAAAATCATCTTCACATCATTTCCAATTGAGTCCATTACATGTCTTTTCTCGCAAAAACTCGAGTGATTAACTTAAATCTATATATTAGAAGATTTCGGAACTCACAAATTCCCATCTAATCGCAATAAAATCAAAAGAGATCCCGTCAAAGATACGAAGATTATAGTAAATTCAAACAAGGTCTCATTAAAAGGAGCAAAATCGAACCATACGAATTCGAGCAAGGAGAATGAATGGAGACCATGAACACAAGATTAAATAAGTAGATGACTCTGCATAAGCCTCTATTTTATTTTTCGGGGTCTTGAGATAGGAAGGGAAATAGGGTAGCAAAGCACAAGTAAGCTCATTGTCGTAAATTGTAAACTGATAGAGACCAACACTGAACTAGAGGTATAAAAGCCGCTAGCTCACCCAAGTTAATGCCAAAGTTGGAAAGGATTTTACTACACCCGAGTTTAAGCCTCTTAAATCTCAAAAAAACTAGATAACTAACATTGAGGGCTATTCCCTCATTTATACTCCATGGGATGTCACTAACACTTGCCTAACAGTCATGTGACGTGCTAAAAAAAAATTCATGTGACTACCAAAACCCTGTAACTACCCCCTCCCCCCTCTTAAGAAACAACCTTATTCTTTCCATTCACCAATTTGCAAGAGCATAAATGAGGGGAGGAGCGTTGTATGATATGGATGTTTTAACAGTTCAAAAGAATGGAGCAAAGAAAAGAAAACTAAGAAGACCTTGGAGTTGAATCAGTGACAAATTGGGATTGCTTTTGCCCTATATCATAGACCATGCAAAAAGTTTTAACTTCTGGAGGAGCTTAAGGTTTTGTAAGTAAGTTGAAGTGATGGAAACAACATTCAGGAGGGGGAAAGTGGTAGGAAGACCTCCAATTGTAAAAAGATTTTACAAAAGAAACCACTTGATTAGTTTAACACATCAAACTCTTCTATTTGGGGAAGTTAGAACAAATACTCCAAGAGAAATAAAGCAGTTAAAAATGCTTATATATGTCCATCCATGTTGAACTCCATTAAAAAATAGAAATCCATAAAACAAAGCCAGCTTGCGTAAGTTAAGCTAATAGTTGGGCAGAAAATAGACTCTGAGAAGTAGAGCGAAGATGAAGTGCAATTGCATATGATCTTCTAGCAAATGAACTCTGGCCTTCATGTCCTACACATTGTACTCCTTTTTTATAGCCTTTTTACATCCACACCTTCTAATCCCCTTTCATTTACCATAACTTTTTCTTGGCATAAAAAGGGGAAAAGAGATTTCTTGTAAATACATTCAAGTGGAAGGGACATGAGTTAGGCCATAAAGTACACAAGTGAGTAGGTAAATATTGAATATGATTGGTTAATCGTGCAGGCAAGCAAGTTGTTGAATCATAGTAGGTTTCATTTGCAAACTGGTAACGAGTGTAACATGAATTTGTACTAATTTCGTCATCCATGACAAATGATACTTTAGCTTGCACTACTGATACGGGGTTAGCCGTGTGATGGTCCGATCTTCGACAACAAGCAAGAACTGAACAAGAAAGCAAGAACTCGATCAAGATCAATCAAGAACAGCCAAGAAACAATAAAAGACGCAGCAAGAACGATCAAGAACAAGGGTTCTTGATGTCGACAATGAACAAGATTGCAAGACTCGAATAAACAATGATAAAGACTCGAAATTGAATTGCAAGAATTGAAAGACACGACTGATATGGACTGAGTCGATCTATGCAGAACAAGATAAAGACCCCAAGCCTCCTCAGAGGGTAGGAACCAATACCAATGACTACACAACCCGCCTCTACAACCCTACACAATCAAGCGGACAACTTGAAGGCACAAGGAGGGGGCTTGTGGATACTAGATTCACCAAGTCTTTCGAAGTTGATGAACGACAAAGCAAACCAAGCTGAGATTATCAATCAATGACCAACGAGCACAGCTCTAGTTGAATCAACAAACACTCGATGTGTTTACACTCTATATGAGAGAATTGTATTCATAAAAGTTCCTAAAATTACCTAAAATATCTTAAATAAAAGAGATACTAAAAATAACAATGAAAATTAAGGTTCCAAGACTTATTAATTTCGGCCCATATAAACTCTATGCGCCCAGGTCTCGGCGCCGAGGGTCTGGTGTCAGCGTCGATACCAACAGTAGGTAAAATAGATAAAATAGCATCTTCAGGTCTCGGCGTCGATGCCTCTGGTGTCGGCATCGATACCAACAGTGAGCAAATATGCACCTTTGGACCTTCTCCCATGGTGGAGCCTTCTTCTTCCTCTTGAAGATAACATCATCCTCCATTTCTTGAATCATAGGTCCATCCTCATGTAAGATATGTGCGTCCGAAGGTGTCGTGGATGGTGTCTTGGATGGTCCCGCATCAACTACGGTTAAAAGCCCCCAAAAAAATTCACCAAGGAAATGCATAATGTCCAAACAACTTAAAATTTATGTCTCAAAAGGGGATAAAAATCTTCATACCTACTCAAATTTTCCCAATATTATCTATGTTAACAAATCATAGAACTCGCTTTACCTTGAGAAGATCCATCTCATCCTTGACATGACATAATTTTATTACATTTTCAACTTGATCGGAATCCAAAACTGACTCAGCCAGAGCTAGTGCAGCAGCCTGCAGAAAGCTATGATAGAATATGGATGCAACCCTCTGACCCTGGCTTTTTCTAGAGAGATATGAGTTTGTGTGCTTTATAAAGTCCACTTCACTGGCCTAGCAATAGAGGCTTGATTGGAGGCTTCCCAAAGTAGGTCATCCAAGAAAAAGTATCGAAAGAATAGAATCTTTATGTATTCTCCAACTAACTGAAACACTAAGGCCTGATGTATCTAGCATTCTTGAAGGACTAAATTCTGAATCAACGTATAAAAGAAAGTAAACGTAGTTGATTTTGATTCAATTTTCAATAATAAGCTTTCAAACTTTTGAGTAAATTAAACAAAATACAAAAGAAAATATAGTTGGCTTTGTTTCAATTTTCAATAATGAGCTTTCAAACTCTCAATTAAATTAAAGAAAATACAAGGATAGAGAGGACTCGAATTTGTAAAGGAGGACTTAAATCCTTTTACCCCAGCCACTGCAAACAACGGTATTATGGCACAATTGAACTATCACGTAAATCTATTGAACAACCCTAATGAGCAAAGATTAAAAAATATATATAAAAAAGTTATTATAACACAAAAAGAAGCAATTGCATCGAGAAGTTCAACTCCGCCTAATTCTAAATCAATTCCCGATCAATCAGAAAACATAATTTCGATAATTATGTAGAACTCATAATCAGAGAGACAATCAAAACAGACGAGAAGAGAGAGTCCTTACCTTGATTTCTGCAATTTCAAATATGAAGAATGAAATAAAGAAGCCCCAAAATCCCCACAAATCCAATGCATGAAGGAGTACTCGACTTCTCCCCAATTGATAAATGAGAAGTTCAAATCTCCCTAATTAAAAATCAATTTCCTATCAATCAGAAAACATAATTCAAGAATTCGATTGAAATCATAAGCATAAAAGAGAGCCATGACCTTGATTTTTGCGATTTCGAATCGGTTGTTGGAGTATGCTGAATGAGAAAGGGGCGAGATTGAGCGAGATTGAGAATGGCTGGAGAAGGCGCGAGATGGAGAACGACTGGAGAAGGCGCGAGATGGAGAAGGTTAGAGATGGTGCAGACGAGAAGAGCGATATGATGAATTTTTTAGCTGATAAACCCTATAAATTGGTGGATAGTTTCTGCGAGATTTCAGGCCAAAATATCGGTTACAATCACAAAACAGATAGAGAAAGAGAAATAACCAATGACCTGTTACCCCTTTCTCAGATGGTGGATAAAGGAAACTGACGGTGCCTAGTGGTGCGCGGGCTTGAACGAAGGCGGCGAAATCGTCTGGTTGGCTAGACGAATAGCAAGAGAAAGTCTGAGAAAGAGAGGGAGGAGGAGGTATATCTCCATAGACTGGATGAAGAAAGGCCAAAGCATCCCTCTAAAGAAAAAAATAAACAATTTCAAATTCAAACTTTGGGGGTAAATAAGACAATATACATATGAGTCCTTCTGAGTCGTTGATCGGATTCAGTCAGTAACAATGGACGTCCAAGATGTATTCAGATCCCTTCACAAGAAGACAAAAAATGTGGGGCAATATGAGAGAATACTACAACCTTTGATCTAATGAACCCTCCAAAAATCCAACGGTAAATATAACTTTGTATAAGGAATCCTTCCCCCACATTTATAGTAGGAGGGATATATTATCTATATTTATTTATTTATAGGTCGAGGGACTTTCCATTGAGGACACCCCTTACCATGAAACGAGTGGACAAATACAGACTTTTGGATTAAAAAATGAACGGGCTAGGTTGACTTAAAAAAAACACGCCCAAGTGTGTAACCACCTCTATTATTCGTATTTAAGATATAAAAAATATGAATATTTGTATTAGTACATGCTTAAGCGTGTAATCAACAACTATTAATCACCTAATTTGTTAAAATTCATATTTATTGATATAATTATTCAAATCTAGATTGTTAAATATTCAATTATTCATATTTAAATTGTGAAGTATTCACATTTAAATGGTTATATATGAATAATTAATATCTAGATTTGAATAAACAGATCATTAAAAATGAATAATCCATAGTTAATCCAAAACTATCTAAGTGTGCGGAGGTGGTAAGCAAAATTCATAAGCAAATTAATTGTGATTCATATGACCTCTTTACTTAGTGTACGTACATTGTTGGCACCAGTAGCGGATCTAGTGTTTTAAAGTTAGGTGGGCGAAAAATTATTTAAAAGATACCAAATTTTGCTAAAATACAATTCATATAGTATTTCATCACCAAATTACAAGAGTTACTTGACATTTATAATAATAAATAATTTTATTCTAGCAACTTTGTATTAAGACTCAAGAGGTATACTTAATTGTTGAAGATACTAAAAAAAAATTCCGAGTCAGTGAGATGTGATTAGACTTGTCAAACAGGTCATTCGAGTCGGGTTCGGGTCGGGTCACTTCGGGTCTCGGGTAAAACGGGTCCCGGGTATTTCCGGGTTGACTAAAACCCGGGTTTGACCGGGTTTCGGGTCGATTTCGGGTTTGTCAATTTTTTCCTTTTTAAATTAAAAAAATCATGATTTGATAATTTTGCAATAAATTTTAATTATATATATAAAAAATTAATTATATTTAATTAAAAATCAACCGGGTCAATCGGGAAAATTTCCGATTTTTCGGGTTCGGGTCAAAAAAAAAAATCGGGTCAAAATTTCCGGGTTCGGGTCAAAAAATTTCCAGGCGGTCGGGTCGGGTTGTGTTTTGACAGGTCTAGATGTGATGAATGTTATAGGAGAAATTTTTTATTTTTTAGGTATCGTCACTGTTACAAATGTGATTTTGTAAGTGTTAACTGTTGAAGCAGTGTAGGTTTTTTTTTATTTGCAATCGCTAAAGCAAATATAATTAAAGGTGTCTTAGATTTCAATGCATTATGACTATAATGCAATAAATTTGAATAATGCTTAGTTATACATTTTATAATGTGTTTAAACTAAAGTAAAATTTGAATAAAATACCTTATAAATGGTGTCAATAAATTACATTAAGTTTATACTTTTATTGTAAATTTTACATAATAGTGAGTGTTTAATTGACACAATATAAAAATTATTTTATTTTAAAATTTACATTATTTTTAATACATTGTAAAATATATAATCAAATACTATTTAGATATTTATAATTATAATTGCATTATATACATAGTGTATTTGAATCCAAACACACCCTAAACCAAAGAATAAAAAAACTACTACAAGGTAAATTATGTGTACGTACAAAGTAAAATTAAGATTATTTGGACTTTAAGTTTAATTGGCCCTAATATAATAAGACTAATTAGATCTTTTTTTTACCCAACAATATTTTTTATAAAGCTTACCGGGCAAATCTTGACCCAGCAATTGCTGGGTCAGCTCACCAAAGGATCCGCCTCTAGTTGGCACAACAATGGAGATAACACAGGATAAAAAAAAATATGTACATTCCGTTTAGAAAGCAGATTTTTTTAATCAGCAAGAGAAAGCAGTTAGTTGATTTCTATCTAATCTTAACCGTCAATTGTTTTTTATCTAACGATCCAGAGTAGTCCCCCCGTTTAATGGTAAGGGGTGTCCTCACTGAAAAGTCCCCTGTTATAGGTCTGTTTGAAAATATATACAGTATATATACATGTATATGAGATATGGATATGGGATATAGATGTTGGATATTTAATATGGGTATGAGATTTACATCTATCTATTGTTTGGAAAGAGTATATAGATATCATATTAAAAAAAATACCGTAACCTCCCCCTTTAGATCTGCCTCCTCTCACAAAAATTGTAACCCTCCCCTTTACCACGTGACCGAGACTATCTCCTTCCATCGCATTGATTTGTGCGATTGTGACTCTATTTCTGACAAAGAACGACGTGATGAATGAAAGCTTGCGGAGGAGCTCGGAAGGATCGAACCTGCTCCAACGGGAGTCAAATCAAGTAGAGGAGGTGGACGGTGAAGAAGATGAATTAAGAACATCGCGACAAATTATTTGGAGGAGGCAAAGACTCTGATCAGGCCAGATGGCAGACATCCCCAATGGTTTTCGCCATTGGAGTGCATGGGAGGTACGTGGGAGGAGGTTGAAAAATGTGCCTATGCTGCTTGGCATCGAGGGATTTGGTCACCGACATTCGAGGGAGGATGTCGATGGCTGCCGACCAAAAAGTGTCACTCGGAGGTGTGAAGGGAGAACAATAATTAGCATAATTATATTAATTGATGTTGAGCTTTAGGTCATCTGAAAAGAACAATGATTTTATTACTTGATACTACAATCAATCTCGTATACTTGTGGTTACGTTTTTATCCTATCATGTATCCACCGTAACTTTTCAAAGAAGGCTTTTTAATTTTAGAGGTAGATCTAGTTTCTAGTAACAGTATGCTCCAATTTTTGTCATGGTCAATTAGGTGAGCTACTAATAGATTTTCACAAATTTGTGTGTAGTAGTTTTCCAGAGAAACATTTGGTAGCCAATGGTTATACAAGACGTTAATTGACTTACCATTCCCTATGATCCATAGAAGGCTCTTATAGAATTGATCTCTAATGTTAACGGTCAGTCAAACCGCCAAGAAGTGTTATTCCGTCCTTAAAAGGTCATGTTGCAAATATTTCTCATTTAACTGTCCTTACCTAGATGTTTTCTGGTTGCATGAGGATCTTGCAAAGACCTGCATTGGTATCCTTTTCTTTTTTTATGCTAAGTCTACCTTTCTTCTTAGGTGTATAAATCCCGACCTGACTGATTAGTGGATGGTACTTATTGGTCTGCATGTTGTTCTAGAAGAAATTTTTGTTTATCTGATCAATTTGTCGTAGAATGTCTTTTGGTATCATGAAAATTTGCATCCGTTAATTTATTTTTGAGTTCAATTTTTCTTGAATAAGCACAGTTCTCCTCGTTTGTGAACGCGAAGAGAATTTCCATTTGCTCATTGCTTTTTTAAGACTATGAATTGCATCGTTGAATACATAATTGTTATCTCTTCCATTGATAATAGAAATTCCCAAGTATTTTTCCACTTTTAGTCACCAGTATGTGCATCTGTTATGCTAGAGCTGGGTGACGAAGTCCTTTTTTGGATTCCCGTTGTTTAGGGTTCCGGGATTGAGAAGAGTGCGTAAAGCTCTGGTTGATCTGGCTTACCAGGTGCACAACGAGATTATCGTCTGCACACCACTACCTGGGCCGATCAGTGTCTAAGTTAGTCGTGGACTACCTTCCTCCCTCGGACTCCATCAATTGGTGGTGAGTTAGTGGGTTATAGAACATGTCACTTTGGAGACTTAGTGAGTTTTCCCATGCTTGGACGGGTTTTGGGACCGCGATGATTTCTAGGTTTGAAGAGTGATGATCCTTTAGTGAATGTATTGTTCGTGTGCGACTAATCGCCACCACTCTGAACCTGGTTGACTTCTGTAATTCTAAGATAACTGCCTTATTTGGGCCAATACAAGAGCTGATGAACCAGTAAACTAGTTGTTCATATTTGATATTCTAGCATCCCCCCTCGCTCGAAACTCGGTGAGGCAGAGCAGAGAGCGATTCTTGAGAAACGGTGAAGAAGCAAGAGGCTTTGTGAGGAGATCAGCTAACTGGTCCTTTGACGAGACAAACGAGACTGTGAGGGTCTTGGCTCGAACCCGTTCTCGAACAAAATGATAATCCAGGTCTAAGTGCTTGATGCAATGATGTAGCACCGGATTTCTTGCAAGATAGGTGGCCCCAAGATTATCACAATACAGTGTGGGTGTTGCAGGCAAAAAAATACAAAGTTCAGCCAGTAAAGATTGAAGCCACAACATCTCACAAGTAGCCTCGACAAGGGCTCGATATTCTGCCTCGGTAGAAGAGCGGGACACTGTCGGCTGCTTCTTAGAACTCTAGGATATTAAATTATCACCATGAAACACACAATAGGCACTGACAGACCTGCGATCACCCTTATCACCACCCCAGTCGGCATCACTAAAGGGAGACAAGCAATGCTTCGGAGAAGAGGATATATGAAACTGCAGAGAGGCAGTAGATCGAAGATAGCGAAGTATACGTTTTACCAATTGCCAATGAATTTCCCTTGGATCATGCATAAACTGACAGACTTTATTAACAGCAAAGGAAACATCAGGTCTAGTGAAACCAAGATATTGTAGAGAGCCAACAACACTACGATAAAGATGAGGATCGGAGAATTGAGAGGAGACAGCAGATGCATCAAAGTTTGGTGCCATTGGAGTGGAAACGGGTTTAGACTCGGAGAGACCAGCACGAGAAACAACATCATGAATGTGTTTGGTTTGATTGAGAAGGAAACCGTTAGGAGTTCTAGAAATTTCAATACCCAAGAAAAAACGAGCAGGGCCAAGATCTTTAATTGGAAAAAGGGAAGATAAAGCAGTGATGAATTTGGAGGCCAGATGAGATGCAGAGGAAAAGACAAGAAGATCATCCACGTAGACGAGGATGAAGACACAATGTTGGCCTGATCGGAACGAGAATAGCGAAGTGTCAGAAGCCGAAGGAGAGAAACCCAGATCAATTAAGGCATCACTCAATTTCGAGAACCAAGCACGAGGTGCCTATTTCAATCCGTACAGAGAACGATGCAATTTGCAAATAAAAGAAGGAAATTGAGGATGGATGAAACCTGGCGGTTGCGAGATGAAGGCATCTTCCTCGAGTGTCCCATGGAGGAACGCATTTTGTACGTCTAACTGGCGAACATCCCAATTACGCATCGAGGCAAGGGAGAGAAGAAGACGGATAGTGGATGGCTTGGCAACAGGACTAAAGGTATCATGGTAATCTAAACCATGGAGTTGATGATAACCCTTGGCCACCAATCGAGCTTTCCGACGTTCAATGGAGCCATCGGAGCGACGTTTAGTTTTAAAAACCCACTTAACACCCAAGACATTGGAGGAGGAGGTAGGGGGAACAAGTGTCCAGGTTTGGGTTTGGAGAAGAGCTTGAAACTCAGCATCCATGGCGGAGCGCCATTCTTGGTGTTTCGCAGCCTCAGTGTAGGAAGAGGGCTCTTATGGGACGGAAGTAGTAGCAAGGCAACGTGGTTTGTGTTTGGAGGATGGCCAGGGAACAGTGCCGTCTGTTCGGATGAGAGGCTTGGCGATGCTGTCTTTCGAACGAGTGTTCATTGGGTGAGAGGTAGCCGGCGACAAAGGCGAGGAAGAGTGGGAGGAGACGGGAGACGGCGACTCAGGGTTAGCAGGCAAGGAAGAAGAAACAGAAGGAGAGTTGGGCTCATTCACTTGTTCAGGGTTAGTAGGAGAAAGAGGTGTTGGTGGGCCATTAGTAACGAGTTGGGCTGCAGTTGAAGACAAATCCAAATTAATTTGGAGAGGTAACTGACAACTTACAGTGGGTTGTGGAGAGGCAATGTAGGAAGGGTTAGCAAAAGGATAATCGGCTTCATGAAACCGAACATCCCGGGAAATATAAACTCTGTCCTGAACCCAATCGTAGCAAGTGTAGCCACGATGATTCAGAGTATACCCCAAGAAGACACAAGGGGAGGAACGAAAGGAGAGTTTGTGAGATTGGTAGGGACGGAGATGAGGAAAACACAGACATCCAAACACCCGCAACAAGGAGTAGTCGGGCGGCTTACCAAAGAGAGATTCAAAAGGAGTTTTATTGGAAAGAAGTGGTGTGGGAAGACGATTCTGAAGGTAGACCGCAGTTTGAACCGCAAAATCCCAAAAACGTAAGGGAAGAGATGACCCTTTGAGAAGGGCTAGAGCCATATCGACAATGCGTCTATGGCGACTCTCGACAGACCCATTCTGGGAATGAGAATAGGGGCAAGTGAGGCGATGATAAATGCCTAATTGGTGAAAGAGGGGAGAGAGAGGTTTGAATTCCGTGCCGTTATCAGTTTGGATAGAAATGATATTGGTGGAAAAGAAATTGGTCACAAGTTTAATAAATTTAGTGATAGTGGACGACACATCAGATTTCTGAGCAAGAGGGAAAAGCCACACAAATTTAGAAAAGTCATCGACAATAGTTACAAAATAACGAAACCCATTATAGGAAAGTTCATGAGCTGGACCCCAAGTGTCAATAAACAAGAGTTCAAATAACTTAGTGGAGCGGGTTGGACTTGAAGGATGAGGCAAGCGATGGGCTTTGGCCCAACTGCATGTCTGGCAAGGAGATGCCTTAGGGTTAGCTAACTGTAAAGACTGAAGAACAACAGTAGAGACGGTAGGGGAAGGATGGCCAAGGCGCCTATGCCAGAGATCCGGAATTGGGGCGGCAGTGGTGGAATTGATAGTTGGGGATGCATTGATCTTCGCTGGAAAGACGTACAAACCATCCCTAGCGGGGCCCGAAAGAAGGAGGTCCTGCGTCTGCAAATCACGAACGGTAAATGATCCAGGAAAGAACTCAAAATAGACCTGATTATCAATGCAGAACTTCTGAACAGAGATCAAATTTTTGTTTAGAGAAGGTGCATGAAGAAGATTTTTTAGATGTAAAAGACGATTATAAGCAAGAAAGGAAGCAGATTACCAATGTAAGGGAGAGAGTCAAGGCGAAGATTACCAATGTCAGGGGTGAAGTGATGATTAGCCGCTGTATCCGGATACCAATTGGAGGTGGTGGTGTTTGCCTGGAGTGATCGAGGAGGAGGAGGTTGCAGAGACTGATCAAACCGATACCAGCACTTCATGGTGGTGTGGCCCTTCTTGTCACACAGTTGACAGATCGGCCTTGTGTCAGGTTCCCCGGAGAAGTTATAACCGCGACCTCGTCCAGGACTGCCTCGTCCAGTACCGCGGCCTCCTGCATCAGATGAGCCCCGTCCACCATTAAAACCACCACAACCAGATGAACTGCCATGATAACTACCGCGGCCACCTCTAGAAGTTGTGAAATTTGCTTCGGGTGGAGTGGTGGTGGTGTTGTTGACAGACATCGGCGGCGCACCCAGGATAGATGAAGAGTGACGAGAAAGTCGAGCTTCATGATTCATCAAGTAGAACAGAACTTGTTCAGAGGAGGGCATGATGAGTTGAGTAGAGATGGAGGAGATAACCGAATCATACTCGCTCCCTAGACCAGAGAAGAGTTGGATTACAAAATCTTCGTCAGTGACAACCCGACCAGTCGCCTGAATAGTGGTGACAATAGACTTCACTTTGTTGAAATAGTCGGAAATGGATTCCGATCCCTTTTTTATCGTAGCAAGTTGAAGCCTTGATTGGACAAGTTGAGCGTTGGAGTGAGCGGCGAACATGGTGTGAAGGCGAGTCCAAATATCGACAGAAGTGGCGCACTCAAGGACTTGTACCATGATCGATTCAGTGAGAGAGGATGTGAGGATGGCAACCACCAGATTGTCTTTCGAGAACCAATCGAGATAATCAGGAGAAGTTTCATCAGTGGGTTTGGTTTTGGATCCATCGACAAAGGAGAAGAGGTTGTTGGCCTTGAGATAGGAAGAAATTTGCTTCTTCCAGATGGCAAAATTCCCATTGGTGAGTTTGACTGTGTTAAGGGCTGAGAAATTTGGGAGGGATAGGTTGGAATTGGAGGAAGAGGGAACCTGAACGGCCATGTTAGCCAGAAAAAAAAACAGTTGCAGGTGCTTTTCAAGAAAAAGAAGATGAATTAGTGGCGTTTGCCGGTGGCTCTGATACCATTCTAAACAACAAGAAGTTGGTTATCAATTGACATCCTCAACTCTCATTCATTTCTCAATAATCGTCTGAGTACAAACATCCAGATATATATATATATACAAGGACAATAAATGTAATTCTAAGATAACTGCCTTATTTGGGCCAATACAAGAGCTGATGAACCAGTAAGCTAGTTGTTCATATTTGATATTCTAGCACTTTATAAACCATCAACGGAGGCTTTTTTATTTATTTTAAGGTTAAAATATATTGAAAACTTAAATGAAATATTCACAAAGGAGTTGTTGCCACGAGGAAGCTAACTACAAAACGAGGGATACTCTCAATCAATGGGAGCTCATAGAGTATCTATGGCTCGGTTCCAATGCTAGTTAGGGGCCATGGAGCTGTGTAGATTCTATCACTTGAGGCCAAGACCATCGATAGTCGGACATACACCCAAAGACAACAGGGGCATAAAAAACCTACGGCTATGCCACCAGTGATGATGCCCAACTTACCTTTGTTAAGCCTAATGCATTGCAAGTATAAGATCATAAGTTTTTGGGAACTTGTGATCTCAAACTTGAAACCTGGGCAAGACACAACCTTTAGAAGATATGAATACACTAACATTTTCTATTCTAGTTGACAAGTTATCTTTAATCCATTTTTAATCGATTATAAATCATCGAAATGTTGATGTTTTATTTGTTTGATTGTCCTTATTTTGAGACAATGTTTCCATTTGCTGATTTAAAATCAAATAGATATGTTTGATATCAAATTATTTTCAATAATGTTAGAGTATTATTTTACGTATTTTTTCAAACTTTTAACCTAAAATACTTTTATAATACATCAAAATTCAAATGCTTCAATAAGAGTGGGACTGACAATATGTAGGGACCACGCTATATGCACCGTCTTACCACCACCTTCTTTTTATTTCTTAATTTTGAAAGAAAACAAAGGGAATTTGCATATTTAAAAGAGGGTTTCAGAAATTCTCCGTTGTTTTGTTGGCCATATTCACACCCAACTCCACTCCTTTCTACTCACTGAAGCAGCTCCTCTCTCTCTCTCTCTCCAAAGTTCTAAGCGGTCGGCCGGACCCAGTTCACTCAGCCAAGTAAGAACGCCGTTTCGAGCCTCCCAAAATGGCCTCCTTTCTTCAAGCTCTGCTCTTTGGGTCCATCTTGGTCTTTGCTATGGCTGTCGGTCACTCAAGTAAGCTGCACTGTTGCTGTTATCTTCTCTTTCATTTTTTTTTTCTTTTGAAAAAAAAAAGATTCATTTTCTGTAGGTGGTGGTCTTTCAAATCTCTGTTCTTGTTGCCATTTCTTTTCTTCTTTCAGATCAGAAAGTTTTGCCCTTTATTTTATTACTCTCTTCCTTATATCTCTCTGTTCCTTCACATTTTTCCTCCAGTATGTATAAACTGTTCTTGCCTCTTTGTTTAAAGCAAACAATTATTTTTTTCCTCTTTCCGCTGGGGGTTTCATTTGGTTAATTATTTGAAGATTTTAGCAAGAACATGATTTCTAAAGAGCCAAAACTGTACATAAGAATAGGAAAACCTGGACATTAGATTACATTTATAATTAATATAAATAAATAAAATTCTAAAAAAATAATTCAATTCAATGTATTGGATATTTCCGTTTACAAAGGAGGAACGAAGCAATGAGGATTTTAATTCAATTAACTATAGATCTCCATTCAACTGTTATGAAAGTGGTCGGTTACTTTCAAGTATTAATTTTCATTTCCTGGGGTTTTATCCTACTATGAAAAGAAAGTGGAAAAGGGGGAAATTTCCCCTGCCTTTTCTGTTTATCTTGTCTTCCTTTTTCTTATTATTTGTTTGTTTACTTACCCTTATCAGAGTTGCCAAGAAGTGCAAGAAACCCTAGAACTTGACCTCAAGATCAACTACCCTTGTTAGACAGTAGATACTCTGTAATTGTTTATTTGTAATTTTTTTATATATATTAAAAAACAAAGGAAGTAAAATCTATTGACAAATTGTGGATGTTTGTCTGGAATGTAAAGGTGGCACATGGTGTGTGTGCAAAGATGGGCCAGATGCAGTTCTCCAGAAGAGTCTAGATTATGCTTGTGGGCATGGTGCAGACTGCAACCCTATCAAGGCAACTGGCGCTTGTTACAATCCAAACACTGTTAAAGCCCATTGCTCATATGCTGTTAACAGCTACTACCAGAAGATGAACCAAGGCGGTGCTACCTGTGACTTCAGTAGCACTGCATTCATCACTACCACTGACCCCAGTAATAATCTATTCTTCTTCCATTCTTCAGCATTTTTTAATATTTATTTATTTTGGGTAATAATTAATATCACTGTCTAATTGGGGCTTGTGTTTTGGATTGGTAAACAGGTGTTACTGGTTGTTCTTTTCCAGCTAGTGCAAGGTAATTGATATTCTTCTTGTCCCTCTATCTCTACTCTCTGACTCTCCCACCCTGTTTTCCTCTATGCCCTTCTGATTTTATTGATCTTGAAAACGGGGTAACCTTTTCTTTTTAGTTTAATTTAACCTGATAAATCTGTTTGCACTAGTTCATTGATCTTATATACTGGTAGATGGTAGGCTGTGGTACTAACGTGTGCTTACTTATGTGTTGTGTAATTGGCCTCTTGTTCCTCCTATTTCTATATGGTGAGACTAATTGGCGGTTTCGAAATGTTTTTGGTTGCTGATTGGGGTTATTTGTAGGGGCATAGTCCTCCTTTACCGGTTATGCATTATGATAGATGGGTTCCTTCTTGGTGACTAACTGCATAAGAATCTTTATTTGTGGTGTGAGATTTATCTACATTTCTTTAACCTGATGGAAGCAGAAAAGTCTCCGCAATGCATGTTGCAATTATTGTTATAATTATAGCCATCCAAATTGGCAACTCTGGCGAAATCGAATCCGTGTTTGAAAGGATATTGAGATGCTTTCATAGTCTATTATTTTTGTTATAATTATAATAAAACCACCCTTAAGTAGTATCAAACGGAGTATTATATTTTGAATAGAGTCCCAACTTTCTAGTTATGTTGTGCTGCCTTTGTCTAAAGTCTCTGCCTTTTTTTTCACTGGCATCTTGTCTTGGTGGAGATGGGCATCTTTTGCTTTCAGAAACTGTTCCTTTTTATCCTGTTGTTTTTATTAAGCTATGACCCCTAGCATTATGATACATATTTTGACTGACTAAATACTCGCCAAGATCTCGATTATAAAACCCCTCCTTTTATGTCTCTTTTCACATGTAATTAGGCAATTACCAGGATTCCTTTTTGTCATATTGTACTCATAATGGTCATTGTATGATCACATTGTCAAGTCCCCAGCTGGCCTTGCTTTTCATCATATGGTCACAGTCGTGTACCGTGCTTTTCCTTGCTGGTTTTTTTTTTTTCCCTAATCGTTACAAGGGGAATACTATAAGAGATCATGAACCAAGGCCCAAGATTGTTTCAACTGTCAAAACAGTAAAATCACTTTTGTTACAAGATCATTACAAAAGGAATAAATTAAGAGATCATGAACCAAGTACCCATCATCCGACATCCGTTATGCTCTTTTGTTACAAGTTCTTGAACCGGCGAGTTTAATTTGAAGCTTTCCCTTTGTAACGGTGGGGACAGAGGTAAATAGACTTGCGAACAAGTTTTACATCGAGTGAAACTGTAACTTGGTGTAGGAGCTGCCATCTACTGATTCAGTAAGGTGTGCAAGCTCCATTGATTCTGAATCTGTAGGAAGATGAATTCAAATAACAAAATTGTGACAAGAGTAGGTTATTTCCTTTCCTGCATCTTCTTTTTTAGGATTAGGAAAATGATTGATAGGGCTTAGCTTGTACTTATTCAAGATACCATCGGTATAACTTGTAATTCTAATTAGTAAATCTACTGTGATCAATATGGATTGGATGTTGTATCTTTGTTTGTGAATTAGATGATTTTCAAAAATATCTGATCCTTTGTGCTCTTCTCTTTCTAAACAAAGTTCGGCTAGCTCCACCAGCACGACGCCCTCGACAACGGTTCCTTCAACTACTCCCACAGGCACAACTCCAGTGGGCACAACTCCGGTGGGCACCACTCCCATCTCCGGCACCACCCCGACAACCTCCTCTCCCTACACCTCCACTCCCACAGGGATCACTCCTTCCACAGGGATCCTAGGTGGGGTTGGAACTGGCCTCGCCCCCACAGGCATGGATGACAGCAAAGCTGGGATGACAAGACACGACATCACTTCCGTCACCCTGTGCTCAGTCCTAGCTGGGTTGATGCTGCATCTATGGAACTGAAGAAAACCTTTGAGACGGTGGATAGCAAAGAATGCAGGAGATCATGTCATGGCATTGCTGAAGAACAACTTGCACATGTGAAGTGAATGCCAAAAAAAACCTTTGCACTAGGCTCTTGTTAGGGTTTTATTTTTCTTACTTTTAAAAAACTCTCTTGTCTCCTAGTTTTTTGGCCATGAGTACTATTAGAAAGACGGTGGCAAGGCGTCATGCCTGCTGAGGATGCTGCACTTTGCTATATGGAACTTTTGTTGGCTGGGTTTCTTTTTTGTATATTAACATGGATCCAGTAGTGCTGAACCAAATGCCTTTATTTTGGTAAGGAGTTGGGGACACTTCATGTTGCTTCTGAGTTATTGTTTGCTTGAAGCTTTGTTTAGATTTGTTTAGGTTTGAAATACTACCTATCAATTCAATTAGGTGTTCTGTGATGAAGATGGAGAGGAAGATGCAGTGGTGTCTTGGTGTTTGTGTATGTAGAGATCACATCGTGTATTACTGATCCTAAGTTACTTTGGATATATGTATTAGCATAATCATAAATCATGAGCTATGAATTGTGGATATGTAATAGGTAAGCCTCAAGCTTCTCCATGATGCAGTTGGGCTTGATTAGCAGCCACAAGGCTAAAGCATTGTTCTGGAATCCGAAGGCTCAGTTCAACATATCCTTCATGAATCATGAAGCCATATTTGGAAGGCCCATAAGAAGCCCTACTCTCTATCATTTGGCTTGAGCTCTAACAGAACATAGTGTTTCAACTAAGGAGCTTGGCTATATCCAGGGCCGTGCCGATATTTTGGAGGGCCCTCCGGCCCTGTGCTAAAATTTTAGTTAGCATATTCATAGTGTCGCTGAATTTAAAAGTACTATATATAGTTGTATTAGATAAACTTTTTGCTATTGCAATGTTGTTTGGATTTTTGGTATGCTTAAAACTAAAAACTCTATAAAATATCAACTTTTTAAAGTTATAATTTTATACCCCGATATTTATTATTAATAGGTATAGAGTTATTAAAAAATAAAAATATTTTTCTATAATTTTAAGCTTCCTAAAAAATGTAGAAAAATCCAAATGATTTTTAATATGAGATGGAAGACGCAACACAATTATTTTTCAATTAAAAAAAAACTATAACTCTACTTATGCTTACAAAAGGTGTAAAAATACAACCACACTGTATTATCACTAAATTTTCCAACAATGATTTTTTATGAATGTGCTCATAAAGAAAAGAAGAGAGGGTTGAAATCCAAAATATATGCAGTGAATAATGATAATAATAATAATTTAATATGGTTCTCCTTTTTTTAAAAAAAAGAAGAAGTTAACTCGAAAAAGAAATTAAAAAAATCGAAAATGTAAGGAATTAAAAAAAAATCGAAAAGGTTAAATTAACAAAAAATAGAAAACGGAATAAAAATAAATAAAATCGAAAAGGTTAAAAAAAATGAAAGGCAAGGAATGGCCCGGATGGGATTCGAACACTAGTTGAATGAGCTACCCTTCAAAATTGTTTGGGCTCTCTAACCACCAAACAAAACAGAGAAACTATTCTCTTTTTGGAAGAAATGTTTTTTATATAGTAAAAGTGGAGTATAGTGATATTGGGCCCCAAAACTTTTGGGGGCCCTGTTCCGTTGGATTGTCTGGAACACCCTAAGGCACGGGCCTGGCTATATATCATATATGCAAAGTGTCATCACCTCAGAGATTCGTTTGGTGTATGCAAGACTTTTCCTGCGTATACCAGTCAAAAAAGAAGTGAGAGTACCATTGGACTTTTTCAAGAAGGTTCAACATTATAGAAGAGATCCTTCATGAACTTACTCATTTTCTTCATTTTTTTGGTCGACGGTGAGAACGGCATAACGTCCCTATACTCGTCATCGACTCATTCTAGTTTCTTATCTCTATTGAGTTTGTGATCTCCAACACTGAAACCCTAGGATTAGGTTTAGTGTCTCCTAGCAATACTCTTTTAGGCTTAGGAATTTGAGTGACCAGATGCTCCATTTGCGTCTCCATCATGGTCATTCTCTTCACCAAGCCCTTAACTTCCTTACTTAGGGTCTCTAGCATCTGTAGCTCTAATGACTTAGGCGGCGACATTGCCATATCTTCTAAGTCAACATTGCCATGTCTACCACTCCCTCGGCTTGCATGCAAATCGTCTAATCCGCTAGTCTAGATCTGAAGAAACTAGAGTTTTAATTTTCTAGACATTTGAATTTTTGTAATTGTAATCTTTGATAAATTTTTTCTTTTTTAACTGGCAACCCTCTGCGTAGGGTCATTCAAGTCATTTGTTGATGGCTTCAAGATCGCTTTGTCGATCTACTTCTTGCCCATTGCCCAAAAAAATACAACCGTAGAGAATTACAATTCATTGCTCAAATATAAGTAATTCAACTAGCATTTCTCTAGATCTAGCAATAGATTGATTTAGGAAATACAATTCATTGCTCAAATTGAATCATAAACAATCAACATAGAGGATTAAAATTACTCTAGAAAAGAAAATCTCATATAAATATTGAGTCTGAAGCTTCAATTGATTAATCAAACGAAAAGAGAGTTTAGTTCTCCCTAAACATCAACAAGGTCCAATTAAGGTTTTAGAAGTGTGTGAATGAATGCTAATTATAATCCTCAAAACAGGTTATAATATTAAAATAACGAAATATATATATGCTTACTAAACCATCTCGACTAACGCGAAATAACTCCGTCTAGGTAAGTGAAACTAAACCGTGGGATAATGCTTGGATCAAGTTCTTCACTTGACATTCTTTGACATGGGTTGGGTCATGAAACTCGGTCGCAATAGGTGTCTTGGTCTGAGTTCTGGCTCTTCTATATCTAACATTGCCTAGGTACTAAAACTCGCCCATGGTACATTGCTAGCTCTAGTTTTAGGCAAATCTGACCCTTGGCTCCTTGATCCATTGGCTTTATGACCCCATGCTTCAATTATCCTTGCACCGATTTGATATTTGGATCGATTTCAACTCCGACTCTCATCGCTCCACTTCTACTCGAAATCATATACTTTTTTTTATTAGGAAAGAATTCGGGCGAGCGGACTCTACCCGAACGCATCCTTGCGGATGAGGTCAAGTAGACCAAGATTGTTGTGAATATTGACGCCCTAGGCAGAGTGGCAAATGTGTGCGACCTTATCAGCCATTCTGTTGCCTAATCGGGGCACATGGAAGAAAGAAACTTCTTCCAAAGTCGATAATAAGAGTTCAATATCTGATAAAATCAGTTCAATTTCCCAATGACAGTTAGATGTTTCGCTGAGGTGGTTTATGATTATCATGAAGTCGCCTTCAATGTGAAGTTTGTCGATACGAAGTTGAAGAGCGTGTCGAACTCCCAGCATCAGAGCAACGACTTTCGCTTTCAGAGCGCTTTGTTGGCCAAGTTTTTGGTAACAGATCTGTATCGGACGACCTTACCAATCCCGGATTATTGCACCTACCGTGCTGTCATTATTTGCAATTGTGAATCCATCAAAATTTAACTTGAGAACACCTCTGAGTGGTTTGCGCCATGTGATGTTGGCCTTCTTTTTCTTCTTCCGCAAATGATTGGGGTTTCGTATGCCTACGGGGGCGTCCTCCTCCAAACAATATTCGAAGCGAGAAGCTTTACTCCAATTGACCTTATTGTTGGAGAAGAAACTTGCTAATTCCCTCTCGCAGAAGCGTTAAACTCAAAAATAAAGAGGAAGAGAAGATGAATATTTATTATGGATTCTGAATCGTTTCTCTCTTATTTGATTTGAATATAATTACACAATATTTATAGTTACTGGTACACACATTTTGTGATTGATTGAAATTTGCTAAACAAAACTAATCACAAACTAAAAATAAATGTGGTGAGAATTTGTTTTCTAAAATAGAAAATGTTTAATTTATTCAAGGTTGATATATTTCTTCACGCCCCCTCAAACTTGAATATATTCTTTAATAAAGTTTCTAGCTTCAGCGATGCTGAGTGACACCAAGCATAGTTCTGAACTTCTCGAATTTTTCTGAGCAAAGTGGTTTTGTCATGATGTCAGCCACTTGTTCTTCAGATCTGCAGAATTCGAGTTTAATTTCTTCATGCTTAACAAGATCTGGAATAAAATGATATCGTATATCAATGTGCTTTGATCTTCCATGAAAAACTGAATTTTTAGCCAATGCGATTGTTGACTTATTATCACACATGATTGGTGTTGGATACTTCTGCGCATGTTGCAACTCCTCTAAATTTCTGCGAAGCCAAACTGCCTGACATGCTGCAGATGTCGCAGCCATGTATTCAGCTTCCGTTGTTGATAAGGCTACCACTTGTTGCTTCTTAGAAGACCAAGAAAAAATACCATCTCCCATGTAGAAAACATACCCCGATGTGCTTTTCCGTGTCTCAACATCTCCTGCCCAGTCACTCTCTGTGTACCCTTCTAATTTGTAATCAGCCGACCGTGTATAGAAAATTCCATGATTTCGAGTACCACTAACATATCGTAGAATTCTCTTAGCTGCTTGCAAGTGTGACTGATACGGTTTCTCCATGAAACGGCTGATTAACCCAACTCCATAAGCAATGTCAGGTCTAGTGGAAGTCAAATAGCGTAGACTACCAACTATACTCTTGAAATAAGTAGCATTTATCAGTTCTCCGCTACCTTCTTTCTTCATTTCAAGACGTTCTTGAACAGGTGTTCGAATCGGAGAAGAAGATTCCATTTTGAACTTCTTCAGAATATCACCTGCATATTTCTTCTGAGAAACAAATATCCCATCATCTTATTGCACCACTTCAATGCCGAGAAAGTACGACATCATCCCTAAATCAGACATCTCAAATTGAAGAGTCATAGCCTGTTTGAACTCCTGGATCATGGTCTCGTTGTTTCCAGTGTATATCAAATCATCAACGTACAAACACAAAATCAACAAGTCTCTCTTGTCATTTGACTTTGTGTACAATGTGTGCTCATAAGAGCATTTTTGGAAACCATCTTGCAGTAAGTATGTATCCATCCGTGAATACCAGGCACGAGGTGCTTGTTTCAATCCATACAAAGCCTTTTTAAGACGATAGACTTCGTTTTCCTTCCCTTTCTTCAAAAAACCCGGTGGTTGCTCAACATATACTTCTTCTTCAAGAACACCATTCAAAAATGCTGATTTCACATCCATCTTATGAATCTTCCATCTATTCTGAGTTGCAATAGATAGAATCAAACGAACGGTATCCATTCTGGAGACTGGAGCAAATACTTCAAAATAGTCAATTTCTGGCTTTTGCTTGTAGCATTTGACCACTAATCTCGCCTTGTATCGATTGACTTTCCCGTCTGGTCTGTACTTTGTCTTGTACACCCATTTGACTCCAATAGGATTCTTTCCTGTCGGCAAAGAAGTTAGCTCCCATGTGTCATTCTTTTGAATCGAATGAATTTCCTCATTCATAGCATTAACCCATTTTCCCTCAGCTGCAGCTTCTTCATAGGAAATTGGATCACAATCAGCAAATAAGCAGAAGTTGACAAAAGATTCATCATTGAATATGTTTTCATCATCCTCGTCTCCAGTTACAACATAATCATTCAAATAAGTTGGTCGGACTCTTGTTCTTTGAGGATATCTGGATGTTCTTGGCTCTTCTGTCACAATAGGAGCTTCAGCCTTTGGGGCCGAATTGCTATTTGAGGAATGAGTTGGGGAATCTTCTACCGTCAATTCCGAGATGACAACATTTCTAGTCAACTCGTTCTCTCCATTACTACGCCATGTCTCATCTTCAATAAAGTGCACATCTCTACTTATTATCATCTCATTTGTATCCGGCTTATATAATCTATAACCCTTGGTTGTTTCACTATAGCCAACAAAAATGCACTTTTGGCTTTTGTCATCAAGCTTCTTCCTTCGTTGATCAGGTATATGGGCATATGCAACACACCCAAATACACGTAAAGCAGATACATCTGGCTTTCTTCCACTCCAAGCTTCTTCTGGAGTCTTATCACAGACGCTTTTTGTTGGACATCTATTCAATACATAAACCGAACAAAAAACGGCCTCTGCCCATAAAGGCTTTGGCAATGATTTGGCTTTCAACATGCTTCTAGCCATCTCAATTATTGTTATATTTTTCCTTTCAGATATACCGTTCTGCTGAGGTGTATAACTGGTTGTTAGCGTACGATGAATCCCTTCCTTCTTGCAATATTCATTGAATTCATTTGATGTGAATTCTCCGCCTCGATCAGATCTCAAAGTCTTCAAAGAGAATCCACATTGCTTTTTAACAAGTTTCTTGAATTCTTGAAACTTCTTAAATGCTTCAGATTTCTCCTTTAGGAAATAAACCCAATTTTTTCGGGCAAAATCATCCACAAAAAGTAAAAAATACCTTTTGTGTCCGAGTGATTCCACCTCCACAGGTCCACAAATATCTGTATGCACTAGCTCTAATGGTTGCTTTGCTCTGGTTGATTTCCCAATCGGAAATGGGTCACGATGATGCTTCCCGAGAATACAACACTCACAAGGACTATCAGGGGCATTGATTAGAGGGAGACCAGTCACCATTTCTTCTTGTGCCAATAATTTCAACCCTCTAAAATTCAAATGACCGAATCGCATATGCCATAGCCAGTTAATATCCTTCGCCATTGCTTGCAAGTTTATGGCAACACTTGTCTGAAGAGACAAAGGAAACATCCGATTCTTTGTCATTTTCACCTTTGCAATGTGTTTTCCACTTTTGCTCATAATGTTGCATACTCCATCTTCGATGTGAACTTTGTGCCCTTTCTCTGAAAATTGACCTAAGCTCAATAAATTCCAAAATAGGCCGGGTACATAGAACACGTCTGCAATCGTAACATTAGTCCCATTCTTTGATAGAATACTAATGTTACCTTTTCCTTTCACCGGAATTTTAGATTTGTTCCCAAAATTGACTTCTCATTGCACGGATTCGTCTAAAATTGAGAACATTTCTCGGTTTCCTGTCATGTGATTGCTACAACCTGTATCAAGATACCAAACATTAGAAAATTCGGTATCTAGTCCTTCTTTACAAGCAAGAAGAAAATTTTCTTCCGCTTCAGCTACATTGGCATGATCTCCTTGTTCTGCTTGCGACCTTGTTCGACATTCAGATGCATAATGCCCAAACCGGTCACATTTGTAACATTGGATCATTGATTTGTCACGTGTAGAATTTACTCTTCTACCACCACTTGTAGAACTGCCTTCTCCATTTCCATCTCTAGTAGAGGAATGGACATTTCCTCCTCTTCCTCGTCCACGACCACGTCCACGGCCTCGACCACCGTGATGAGTCCCATGATTGGTCATGTTTGTTCTGCTTTGCAAAGCTTGCTCTGAGGCAGAGGTATTAATTCGTTTGTTCATTCGTTGTTCATGTGAGGACAACGAACCCAACAATCTCTCAAAGGTCAACTTTGAAAGATCATGCCCTTCTTCAATAGCAGCTACCACATAATCGAATTTTGCAGTTAAGGATCGCATAATTTTTTCTATGACCCTTTTATCATCGATCGTTTCACCATTAATACGTAATTGGTTAACGATCGCTTGAACTCGATCAAGATATGGTGAAACTGATTCTGAGTCATTCATGCATAAAGACTCAAAATCTGCTCGAAGGGTTTGTAATTGAACTTGCTTCACACGATCATCGCCTTTGTAGGATTTCTGCAGGATCACCCACGCTTCTTTTGATGTTTCTGCCATTGATATTTTTTGAAATAGTGCTTCCTCCACTGCTTGAAAGATTGCATATATGGCCTTTTGATCCTTCTTCCTCTTTTCGTTTAACAATTTTTTCTCTTCCTGACTAAGTGACTCATATGCAACCGAGTCGGTAACATCATCAAAGCCAGATTCAACAAAACTCCATAGTTCTTGTGAACGAAAATATACTTTTAGTTGGATAGACCAACTATCATAATTCTTCCCATTTAACTTCGGGAGTTGTAGATGCATTGTGTTGTTCGATGCCATATTTCCGCTCAATGTTTTTTTTTTATATTAGCTCTGATACCATATGTTGGAGAAGAAACTTGCTAATTCCTTCTCGCAGAAGCGTTAAACTCAAAAATAAAGAGGAAGAGAAGATGAATATTTATTATGGATTCTGAATCGTTTCTCTCTTATTTGATTTGAATATAATTACACAATATTTATAGTTACTCGTACACACATTTTGTGATTGATTGAAATTTGCTAAACAAAACTAATCACAAACTAAAAATAAATGTGGTGAGAATTTGTTTTCTAAAATAGAAAATGTTTAATTTATTCAAGGTTGATATATTTCTTCACTTATGCGTATTAATAATACATAAAGCAATGTCTCTATGACGTATGGGGACATGTCTAAATACATGTTGATTTCGAATGTACCACACAGTCCACCACGAGAAGGCAAGATCCACCTTAGCCGACGAGGTAAGATTGCTTCCAAGGAAGGTAATGATAAGTTTTATCTCTCGTGAATGATTTATCATGCTGGATATTGTGGAGTTTATGTGTGTGGGTAAGCGGAAGAAAGAGCATGCATACTGGCATTCCAGAAGGAGGTGAACATCATCTTCTACCGCGTGATTGCACAATTTACGGGTGGAAGGAACAAAAGTTCCACATTGGGCAAGTCTAGCTGAAGTGGGGAGGCCATTCTGACAAATTTTCCATAGAAAGTTTTTAACCTTAGGCGGAATATCTAAATTCCATATCCAAGCGCTACTGTCAATGTTCATAGCGGATAGAGGAATGTGATTAGCTTGTAAGCACTCGTCGTGGTGTACCATCCGTCCCTGTCAAGCCACCAATAAAAGCGGTCCATGAAAGGGGAAACCGGAAGAGGAATGTCTACGATTTCCTTGACTATATCATTTGGTAATACATTGTTGAGTTTTTCTGTCCACCATCTAATGTACTCACTAACAGTTTCCTCTATATTGTTGATTTGGGGGCAATCCTCTCTGGAGAGCAGAGAGGAAGTTGTAATCCAGCTATCCGTCCAGAATTTGATCGAGTTTCCATTTCCTATTGACCAAATAAGATCGGTTTTAAATTTATCAATTAGAGTTGTCAGTTTGGCCCATTGCCATGAGTAATTACCACTTTTCTTTTCTTATATTCTAGGATTGTAGATGAACGAAGATACTGGTGAGTAATGACTGAGACTCGGACATTCATTGGTTCTGCCAATATTTTCCATAGTAATTTCCTTTGAAAGGCTAAACAAATAAAGCAGGTAGATTCCAACTCTACAACTAAAAACATCAAATTTACATGGAATATACAAGCTATTTTGTTAGCTCAATGTTTCTTGTTTTTAGCTTGGCTAATTTTGTGACTACCACACCAGGAAGCCTGAAATGTGAAAACCAAATTAAGGGGAGTGCGCAACTCGACCTAAGTCCCTAATAAAACCTCCACGTCTCACCACCCCGAGTCCCCGACCCCTCATATACAACTACCCCAAAACCCTAAGAAGCAGGCTCATAGGGTCTCATCGGTGCAAACTGTTGTCAAATCATCCACAAACTCCTTGTCTGGTCCCACGGAAGAATTCAGACGAACCAATAATAAATCCAAATAAAACAAAATGCCTACAATGTAATCAAAATCCACCAAATCTTATTTGCAAATAAGCCTACATAAACGATAATTCAGCATAGGTCTCTTGTATGGCATCAAATTCAAACAGAACAGAAATGCAATACGGTCCACAGGAGGGCCACAGGCCCACAAAAGGCTTGCACGAAACAGCAGTAGTCTATAATGGTTATTCATTCTTGCAAATCCACTCATTTGCTTCATGGTTAAGCCCTCTTGGCATAGTCATCAGGCTCATCCTCGTCCCTGTCATCTCGATCCAATGGTTCATTTGCTTCAAAGTTGCCAGCACTGTCTCCCAAACCACTGGTAGCAGCGGTACCGATTGGATCACTACTGCCAGCACCGTATCCTAAACCTGAAGCCCCTTCATATCCACTGGAAGCAAAGCCTGTGCCAGTGCCACTGGTGACATTCCCATCAGCACCACCTGAGACATCAAAATTAGCAGCACCAGCAGTACCACCTGAGACATCAAAGTTGGCACTACCACCAGCAGCACCACCATAACTGCCACCACTTCCTCCACCATAACCACCAGCGTTGTATGGAGCAGGGTTACCCCCAGTGCTGAAGCTACCACCTCCATAATTTGCACCCCCACTGCCATACCCGTTATCTCCACCTTGACTGCCGAATCCAGAACCTCCATAGCCTCCTGTGCCATAACCGCTGCCACTATCACCACCATAGCCACCAGCACCTCCATAACCACCAGCACCTCCATAACCACCAGCACCTCCATAACCACCAGAACCCCCACCATAGCCACCTCCACCACCATAGCCGCCACCCCCACCACCATAGCCGCCACCCCCACCACCAGCACCATAGCCGCCACCAAATCCAGGAGAGCGACTTCTCTCTGTTGCATAAGCAACTCGTATCCTACGACCATGCAAGTCCTGCAGTCTCAAGAAACTACATTATCAGCCAGCAACAGACTCTAGGTTAACACAAGTCAGTATAATGATAGCCCACTTGCAATATGATTTCTCAATTCCAGTTCATCAGTAGAGATATTTTTTGAAACAAAGGAAATGTATCACAAAATACTGCACACGAACAAGGCTTTTTAGGAGAAAAGCTGGAAGCATTGCACAGTGGCATTTGTGTTCCACTAAATTCAAAATCAATTGGACCTCATTTTGACCCCAGGTGATGCCAACTATATAAAGAGCAGACTCAAGGCATTTTAATTGCTCATAAGAGAAACTTTCCAATCAGCTAATAACTATTATTTAATTTACATCTTGAAAAGATCCATAGCTCCTGAATTTTAACTTCTTAAAAACAGGTGATTTACAACCAAAAAAAAAAAAGAAGAAAAAAACAATGCTGAGAGCCAGAATTAGATTATATAGCAAGCCTTGTTAGTATCTAGCAACTAGCTCATTTGAAAAGGGGAATCAGTTCAATGTAAAATATGAATTGACTATCTTTTTAGGAGTGTAATCAACAACAAACCCAGAAGATGCTACTAGGTGACTTGATTCAAGTGCCATGAGATTGGAAATGCAGAACTAACTTTACAAAAGCACTCAACTTTAGTATTCTGAAATTAGCTACAATCATAAATTGACAATCTAACCTGTAGTAGATGAGAGCACATTATAAAACTTTATGTTCAATGAAAAATTAGTAGAGTTGAATTACCTGCTGATCCAAAGCTTGGATAGCACTGGAAGCCTCCTCACTAGATCCATAGGTAACAAAACCAAATCCCCTAGATCTATTTGTTTCACGGTCCACAATTACTTTTGCTGCAAGATCCACGAGTAAAATGCATTAGGATATTATCACACCCTAGAGAGAAAAAGGGTGAGTATATATTCAGAAGGAAAACTGAGTCAAACACGGCCAGATGTTGTATCTCACACCAAGACAAGTACAAGAAAAATAATCAACTAACAAAGATGAACAATGCTAAAACACAAGGGACTTCCAATCGCAAACACAACAAACCTTCGACAAATACCAACTTTTTTTTTTGGAAAAAAAGGCTAAGATTTGGGTGGTGCCCTACCCAACCCCAAATAGCATCTTTCCCGACAAGAGCGAGGAGCTCTAGATGGGAAGCAAAAGACCCCTAGAGTTGCGTTAGGCAGATGTGCACCACTTTGTTTACCACTTGGTTGACTTCACGGAACACAATGAAGTAGGCCTCATTTGGCATTGCTTTGTGTTTTCAGTTTATACTTTCATATTTTTTTTTTATATTTATATGATCATTAATAAATTACTTGTAAACTGTTTGAATTTTTTGTAGGGATTAAGAGAGTGAATCTAGTGTAGGTTTTAACTTTTAAGTTATGATCCATTGATCAAAATTCTAATCCTTCTCTTATTGTTCATACAAATTTTGTTTATCTTCCTCTATTTCATTTGCTAATTTTAGCATAGGTTAACCATTAACCCTATTAGGATCTGAGCATTTTAAAAATGGCTAACTGTATCAAGGGAAATCTTTCCCAAGTCAGAATGCTTAACAATGTCTGACATAATCTCAACAAGGAAAAAAACCTATTAGCAGAAACTACAGCAACAAGAGGATAGTACCTTCGATAACAGTCCCATACTGAGCAAAGGCTTCTTGCAAGCTAGTGTCATCAGTGTTATAAGAGAGACCTGCATTAACCAGTAAAGAATGTTAAAAGACAAATACAACAAAAGAGAAGTCAATTGGTGACCATCCAACAGATAATAAAAATTAAGTATAGGACAATATGCACATCACCTCCGATGAAAACTTTAGAGGATGACATCCATCTTATAGCTTGGAAAATCGAAGGGCAAGATGGAGACAAGTGTGAATCAACCTGCTTGCTCACACTCTGCCTTAAAATACTTCCAACCTTGCTCAAGAAAGCCATTGCAATAACCTGTAACAAATGGATACAAAAATAAAATAATAAATGATTTCAAAACTATCAAGTTTAAATGATCTTTAATACTGTAACAAAGAGCACGGATGGGGGAAAAAGGGTTCTGCAAGAGATACATCCCTAATGGAATCAAGAATCCCATCAAAAGAAAATTTAATCCATACTCCCGATTCACAATCGGGTGGAATTGAAGCGGAAACAGCCCTTGAAGCAACATTTAACCCCCTCTTACACAAAATCACTTCACAAGAAATGGAACAGATTTAGCGAGCGATTGATCAATCAGTAATCACTGATTAAATGTTGCCAGGAATCAAAAGTCGAATACATACTAGAGAAACAGTAAGCCGTATAAGATGAACCAAAATCAACAAACAAACTAAAAGGGAGAAAAGGAAACCCGAGAAAAAGAGGTGAAAATCCAAAAGCATCAAAATTGAACACCCATGCAGCAGAGATGAAGATCGAAGAGATAGCGTGGCACACAGAGAGAAGATAACCTGGAGAAGCGGTGGGATGGGAGGGGCTGCGACAGGAGCGAGAGAGGGAGAGAGCAAATGTAAAACCCTAGGAAGGAGGGGAGAGGGTTTTTGATAGAGGAATCGCGAAACACCCAAAGTAGAGTGCGAACGAACGAGGCGAGGGTTATATTAGAGGAGGCTGAAAGCTTCGCAATCACCGTTGGATGGTTATAACGAATGAATTACCAGCCGTCCGATTGCAATCGCCGTGGGTGGCCACTGGCCTCCGCTCACCAATAATATCTTTCCTTTACTTCCTTAATTCCTAGTTACAATCTATATCTCGAAGACTCGAACATATTTGGCCCAAAGGCTCCTTACATTAGCTCATTTAATATTTGTGCGAGAGGTTTGGATTTGTTAGCAATTATCTAAGATTTTTTTTTTTTTTTTGATGACGAGTAACTCACCTTTGGTGGCAAACTCCGAGCACGTGACTCAGCTGGCAAGGGCTATGTACCAGGTAAACCGGCTTGCGCCGACCGACTCGACCCATTGGTAGAGAGCAAGGTAAACCTTGGATTTTCACCCAAGGAAGGTAAACCGGCTTGCGTCGACCGACTCGACCCATTAGTAGAGAGCAAGGTAAACCTTGGGTTTTCACCCAAGGAAAGAGGTGGAGGCAGAGACCGAACCCGGGACCTCCTTACTCCTCCCCTTGCTCCTTACCACTAGGTCACCCCGGCTGGAGCTTATCTAAGATATTTTCATAATCTCAATAGTACCATTGTCTAATTTAATCCCCTTCCTTCAGTCTTGCTACCGTTCAGATCTAGATTGCCCCATCCATAACTTTCTCGTCTAGTCTTTCAATCCTTCATTGGAGGCCAAACTCAACCCCTTTCAACGTCATATCCGAATCTCCTTTCTCTTCTCTCACTAACCCCGTCGTCGTCACCTTCCTCCGTCAACAGATTCTGGCTCTCCTTCTTACTCTTCTTTCTCGATCTTAGTCGTCGACATCACAGCAGTTGTTACCGTCGTTGGAAGGCGTCGGGGAAGGAGCCATATGCGCATTGCTGAATTGAATAAGCACCATTAATAGGAAACCGATCATCGGAAGATAGAGCAATGATTGGTTTTCCAGTTGCTTCTACTTCCGTATAGTGCTGTTTTCCGGTTGCTTTTGATTCGTGTTGATTTTCGATCGTTTTCGCCCTTGATTTGGGTTCCAGTTGTGTGGTAGATCCTCCTCGAATCTAAGCTCGGGGACTGCTTCCGAGCGGTGAAGATTCGCCACTCCGACTGTTGATTTGGCGTTGGATGATTTCGAATTGAAGGACGATTGCTTTGAGGATGACGAACTCGGTGATTACAGCCCACCGACCACTAGGGGTGATATACGAGCTCACGAGCTCGAGTACTCAATGTTTAAGCTCGGCTCGTTTATAAACGAGCCGAGCTCGACCACGAGCTTCATATGAAAACGAGCTCAAGCCTGCACTCGAACTCGGCTCGCAAGCTGGGGGAGATACTCGAGCTCGAGTTCATGAGCTCGCTTCCCCTCGAGCCAAGCTCGAGCTCGTGAGCTCGATTACTCGAGTTGAGCTCGATTACTCGAGTTGAGCTCGAGCTCGTGAGCTCGTTTACAATATTCGAATTGCAGTACCTAATAACCTGTTGTATAGCTTGATTTGTATTCAATCTCAGCCCTATGCAAAATACCTAATAACCTAAATAATTGAATTGCAAAGGAATCTAAAACATCACACTAGTATTCAGAGTACAACCCGATATTACAAAGTTCAAATACATCATAAACTCGAAATAGATAAAGTTCGAAATAGAACAACATAAATGCAACACACGAACACAACAACGACATAAGCAACACGAACGCAACACGAACAATAACATCCGGGCACTTGGGCAACAACGACATTAACACGGGCTGGAAAAATAAGAAATAAGAACATCAGCAATGAGAAAATAAAGAAGGGCTGGAAAAACATTATATGAATTCAGTGAGTTTTCAATCCACGACACAACTTGTAAATGAAGTCCAAGTTTCACTCTAAAACCAAACATTAACATACATGAATTCAGTGAGTTTTCAATCCACAAATTAAGCTTACTGTTTTTTTAGCATTAACAAATTAAACCAAACATTAACAAATTAAACCAAACATTGACATTATATCACTATCAAAGGCTAAAACCAAAAATTAAGCTTACTGTTTTTTTAGCATTTCTAATCACTATATCCGGCACTCCAACATTGAATTTTTTTTATCATTTCTAATCCACTTTCACACCTAAAAGGCTAAAACCAAACAGAGAGGAGAGAGCATACTCGAGAGCATAGAGTAGAGAGATGAGTGCATACCCGACGGGTCGAGAGCAGAGAGATGAGAGATGCGAGCGGGCAACTTGAGATCGGAGAAGGGGATCAACGGTGGCCTGCAATGGGACTCGGGCACTCAGTGGCTCAGGATCAGCGGCGAGATTAGGGTTCGAGACCAGACGAGACAAGAGGGAGGAGACGACTCATGCACTGAGCTCCGACCAAACGAGACAAGAGAAGGGAGGATATGACTCATACCTGATGGACGTTCGAGGGCCGAGAGGTAAAATTAGAGGGAGCGCCTGAGGACGACGAGGGACGGCGACGGAGGGCGACCCAGATCTGAGGACGACGAGGGGCGGAGACGGAGGGCGACCCAAATGGCCAGATCTGAGGACGAGGGGCGGCGACGGAGGACGACCCAAACGGCCAGATCTGAGGACGATGAGGGGTGGCGACGAAGGGCGACCCAGTTGGCCAGATCTGAGGACGACGAGGGGCGGCGGCGGAGATTGAGACGGCGAGCGAGAGAGGATGAGAGAGTAAGCAAGATGAGAGAGGAAATGAACTGGGAGAGGCGGAGGGCTGACAGCGAAAAGGAGTTGGAACATATAAAGCCCTAGGGGTATAATAGTAAATCCGAGTTGGCGAGCTACTCGAGCTCAATTCGAGCTCAGGAATAGGCTTGAACTCGGCTCATATACATTCGAGGGATCTCGAGTCGAGTTTTTTTCGAGCCGAGCCCGAGTCGATCCCGAGCTACTCGGCTCATGTATCAGGCCTACCGACCACCTGTGTGCCGCAGATTTCTGATCGTCGACGACAAGGACGATGAGGTTTTGGCTAAAAATGGAGACGGGCTGGTTGAATTAAAGTTGGAGGAGGATTCAGTCCACAAAGGAGGTCGAGCTGGCAGAGACTGAAGAGGTGGTCTGGGCATCGTTGATTTGGCGTTGGATGATTTCAAGTTGAAGGACGATTGCTTGGAGGATGACAAACTCAGTGATTACAGCCCACCGACCACTTGTGTGCCGCATATTTGTGATAGTCGACGACGAGGACAATGAAGTTTTGGCTAGAAACGGAGACGGACTTGTTTAATTAAAGTTGGAGGAGGATTCAGTCCACAAAGAAGGTCGAGCTGGCAAATGCTGAAGAGATGGTATGGGCTTCAACACATTTAATAGAGAGTGAGCTCGGACGGAACTAAATTGGCGCAAAACAAAAGGTGATGCAACACGAGGACTTCCCAAGATGTCACCCATCCTAGTACTACGTACTCTCGCCCAAGCCCGGTTAACTTCGGAGTTCTGATGAGATCTGGTGCATTAGTGCTAGTATGGTCGCATCCGTTCAGTTATACCAACATTTCGCTCTTATCCCTTAACGACACAGTCACTTTTCCGTCGAGCCTCCGATTTTCGATTATAATATGTATGGACGAAGATCTTTCTGATACCTTTGCCCCAGAAGCCCGAACAATGGGCACCCTGTCGTCCGTGATGTTCTCCTTGTTTGCTACTTGCTTCTATGACGGGGAATCCTTTGGCGAATCGAAGAACCTAGCTAATTCTCTAACTTGGTATAAATAGTAATCATCTACTTATGTTTTGGTTTTGACCCGGCCCTGCCGTGGCGCCTTGTATCTTAATTTTGCTTCCGTCTTGCTTCTGTTGAAATGAATTTCGCGAGTTAGTCCCTAGGACAGGTTAAGGGTACCCAACGGCCCTACGATGCTTTTAGGGTTTGAAATCCCTCTTTATTATTGACCTTAAAATTGAATTTGAAACCTCGACCCGTACCTGGATTGCAAGATCTGAACAAGGGGTTTCATCCCTTGAAACGTAACCCGAAAATCATAATTCCGGGCCGTTACAAAGTTGGATGGCAACATGAGGACTTCCTAGGAGGTCACCCATCCTAGTACTACTCTCGCCCAAGCACGCTTAACTTCGGAGTTCTGATGGGATTCGGTGCATTAGTGCTGGTATGGTGGCATCCGTTCACTTATGTCAACATTTCGATATTTCGCTCTTGTCCCTTCACGACACAGTCACTTTTCCGTCCAGCCTCCGATTTTCGATTATAATATGTTCGGACGAAAATCGTTTCGATACCTTTGCCCCGGAAGCCTGAACAATGGACACCCTTCTTACTACAGAGCCCCGGTAAAAGAAAAAATAAATAAATATTAGGGACGGAACGAAACTGACGCAAAACAAAAGGGGATGCAACACGAGGACTTCCCAGGAGGTCATCCATCCTAGTTAGGGTTGTGCAGAAAAATACGACACGGTTGACACGACACGAAATCGCAACAAAACGATACGAAAAAACACGAAGCGATATAGATACGACACGATACGGTAAAACATGACAATAATCGTGTCGTGTTCGGATCGGCATATTTCCCTTGTCGGGTATCCAACACGACACGACACGATAATTTTTTATTTTTTATAATATTAGTTTTTTGTTATAATACATATAAAATAAATGTCTATGAGTATCACATAACTTAGTTAGCCCAGTTGGTCGCGCGTTTTGTTCGCGTGTAGAGAAGGACAAGTGATCTCGTGTTCGAATCACCCAGACACTCCAAGTCCTTTTTTTTTTGTCAGTTCTCCGTTTTATTTTTTTAAGGGCTAGGGCTTCATGAGGTTGCTTCATCTTCTTTCATTTTTTTTTGTCAGTCCTTTGTTTTATTTTTTTTAAGGGCTAGGGCTTCACGAGGTTGCTTCATCTTCTTTCAATTTTTTTTTTCAGTCCTCCGTTTTATTTTTTTAAGGGCTAGGGCTTCACGAGGTTGCTTCATCTTCTTTTATTTTCCGCCGCCAGCTCCAGATCTCGAGCTCGCCTCTCCTCTTCTCTCCTCTCTCGCTCACTCTGAGTCTTGTCTTGACTCGGACTCGCGAGTCCTCTCTCGCTCGCCCTCTCGAGCCTCGGTTAGATCATCACTCGCCCTCTCGAGTCTCGCTCGCCCTCTCGAGTCCTCTCATCTCTGCTAGCCCCAACCCATAGCTCAACAGTTCGCCTCTCCTCTCCGGCTCTCCTCACTCCCTTGATGGGTGTGCAATTGTTTAGACTTCAGATCCCTGTATTACCATGATTGTAATTGTTTTGTGATATAGATAAGGTCTGATTAGGTTCCTGCATTTGATGTTCTTCTTTTGATCGTTCCCGAATTCAAGCTTTTGTTACTTTGAGTCCTCACACTATAGGCACATCTAGGAAAGGAACAAAAAAAGGTTTTCAATGCCGTGTCGTGTTGGGTTATACGGGTTATACAGGTATCCGACACGAAACCGTGTCGTGTTTTCGTGTCGGATACCCGGTACTTACTGTGTCATGCTCGAATCGGCCTTTTAAGTGTTATCAGTTTCGGGTATCCGACATACCGTGTCGTGTTGGATACCCGGTTATGCACAACCTAATCCTAGTACTACTCTCACCTAAGCACGCTTAACTTCGGAGTTCTGATGGGATCTGGTGCATTAGTGCTGGTATGGTCGCATGGGTTCACTTATGCCAACATTTCGCTCTTGTTCCTTCATGACACAATCACTTTTCCGTCGAACTTTCGATTTTCGATTATAATATGTCCGGACGAAGATCGTTTCGATATCTTTTCCCCGGAAGCCCGAACAATGGACACCCTTCTTACTACAGAGCCCCGAGAAAAGAAAAAAATAAATAAATATTAGGGACCGACAATGTTGTTAGGATCGAGATTCTAGATCGGATCGATGGGGGTGAAGTAGAATCGGATCGTAGGATCGTAAGATCCTACTGCATGTTTAAAGTTTTTGATAAACTAATTACAAAATATTGCATATCACTTATACGTAAAGTTAAATCAATGCTCAATAGCTATAACCACTTTATTTGTCTATCCATATATGAAAAATCCACACATGTGTATATAGCAACCCAAAAAATTCGAGGAGTAAATCATAATTCTAGATTTTTTTATATCCCTAAATAGAGAGTGAATCAAAACATTATTTTAAAAAATCAATATAACTATATCAATCAACATATTAATTCAAATTACCTAAAAAAATATTTAAAAAATCAAATTACCAAAAAAAATATTTAAAAAATCAACATATTAGTTTATGCGGTAGGATCTAGATTCTATTCCCGATCCTACTACGATCCTACGATCCTGCTACGATTCTGTACGATCCTGCTGCGATCCTGCTGCATCCGACTCTGTATGTGCGATCCAGATCGATTGGGCCACTTTGGATCGTGGAATCGTAAGATCCCACGATCCGGATCTAGATTTTAACAACCTTGGGGACCGAACGAAACTGACGCAAAACAAAAGAGGATGCAACACGGAACTTCCCAGGAGGTCACCCATCGTAGTACTTCTCTCGCCCAAGCACGCTTACCTTCGGAGTCCCGATGGGATCCAATGCATTAGTGTTGATATGGTCGCATCTGGTTACTTATGCCAACATTTCGCTTTTGTCCCTTTACGACACAATCACTTTTCCGTCGAGCCTCCGATTTTTGATTATAATATGTCCGGACGAAGATCGTTTTGATACCTTTGGCCCGAAAGCCCGAAAAATGGACACCCTTCTTACTACAGAGCCCCGGGAGTAAAAAGTCAATAGTTGTGCTGATCACATTGCAAACCTCTTTTAGACTACGACTATTTTGGAGCAGCGTTAGGAAATAAATCTCAGCATTGCATCCGAAATGATGCCATTAGATGACGGACGAGTAAGGGACTTGTATGAAAAAAAAAAAAACTAAAAAATCACCCATTACATACACACTATCACACTTAACCACTCATTAAATACATTATTACATAAAATCACCCGTTAAATACATGTTGTTTAGAAGTCACTGCCCATAAATGAAAAAAATGACTAAACTACCCAAAAACTCCCCCTTTTCACATGCTTGAGATTTCATTACTACTAGTATAAGTAAAACAAGAGAAGAACAAGCCAAAATATGGTCATATCGAGCACCATACCGACCCTGTGGCCTCGATACTGACCTATAGCTAGAATGAGTGAGGAAGCAATAGAAGAAATACACAGTGATACCGACAAGCCTACCGAGGGGCTTAGGTCGGTACCGATCCATTGAGAATAAGTACGAGAGGAAATCACTGTTAGCTAGGCTACCAACTCTAGGGGTTTGGTACCAACCAATGACGGAGAAGATAATTGTGAAGAAAATTTATATATTGTTGTTCTACCGAGCGTAATTGATAATGTATATTTTATATAGGCATTATAGGTATTTCTTATTCAATTAGGTAGTGGTTTTGCTATTGTTTGAGTCTAGTTTCGTATATTTCTTGTGAAGTATTCGAGTTCGGAATCTACGCCTTTTTAGTGTTTATTCTGCAGAATTACATTTCGATCTTGAATGTGCTTTGGAAGAGCTTAAGAGACATGTTTTGGAGCATATTGAGGCTAAGGAGGAAGCTAGAAAGGAGCAAGGAAGCACGACATTGGAGATTATTGAAGTCATTCGAGGAAACTTATTGTATTTGATAGATCTTTTTAGATTTTATTTTTCTAAGACAAAATTATAGTTTTTAGTATAAGTAAGTCCCTTGGGTCAACCTTTAGAACATCCGATTTTATAGCAACTTTGAGCAAGTTTGAGAGGCGAGTTTGGAGCGAGTGTGAAGAGTTTTGTGAGGCGTGTTTTAGGCAACATTTTGGCACATTTCCCAAGGTTGTTTGAGGCGATTGAACACTGATTTTTCCGGGTTTTATTTAATTCAAATTCAGTTTCTTCTTCCACCCAAATTTTATATCTTTTTCAATGCTCACCATGAATATGCGTTAGTAGTTTTCCTTTTTCTAGGGCTAGGGTGAAGCCAACAATAGTCTTGTGTGTTAGATGTGATGAATTTATAAGTTGAGTGTTTTTTTATCTATTTATATACCTCTGTGTTTAAATCCTTCAACGAAAGTTAGGGAATTTCCTTTGTGTTTAAATCTATATACCTTTGGAAGTTATTGAAGCTTGTAAAGGGAGGATTTTGGCGATGTGTAAATGCAAAACAGTGAATGAGAAGAAATGGAAGAAGTATATTCTTAGATAGGTAGAAGAGTTACGTGGTGGGGGTAGAGATTTAGTGTGGGTTGGTTTTTGTTTGGGTATACTTTTGGGGGAGGTAAGGCACTGCGTGACCTTGACATCTCATAGTTTTTACACTAGACCCTCTGTATGATCTACGTCTTTTGTAACTCTGTTACAACTTTTGCAATATATTTACCGCTTCAAGATAATTCTGAATTGTACAGTAATTAGGGTTTTGAAATGAGAGTTTGAATAACCTAATTAAGAAAGATAGTAAAGTTAGTTAATTTAACGAAAGTTGATTGATTGCTGTGTTTGGTTGAGAAAGTTGACTCTTTTGTAGATAAAAGTGCAATCTTTGTGTGATTTATTGTGTTTGCATGCATGACTATTGTTGTAGTGATCCTTAGACTTTATAAGTTTTTTATCCACTGATTTGAATCCCTGGAATTTGCTACCAAAACCCCCAAAATCTATATTCTTCTCCTCTTCTCACTATTTGTACACCTTTTTAAAGTAGCCAAATAATAATTGACTCTCCCCGGTGAACAAACCTGACTCTGCTATACTCAACGGGATCTTGATCTTATAAATATATTTCATTGCTAGGCTGATCAAGAAACTCTCCCAAGACCGACATGATGCTTTTCGTTGGTTCACTTAGTTACGGTGAAGTAGACATTTAACGTGACATGTAAAAAACTAGGCTATGTAGAATAAAGGCTTCCGACGAAGCCACATGAGATGAACTTGCTTTTAATTTAATAGTAGTATTATATTATCCATTTATAAGGAGTTAGACTTTGACCTAAATAAATACAACATACATTCAGAGGGTGGTGAATTCTAAACAACATGCATTTAGTGGATGATTTTCTATAATAATGTACTACCTCCGTTCGGCAAAACTTGTCGTTTACTATTCACACACGCTTTTTTAGAATGATAAAAACTATATAAAATATCTATTTTTTAATATTTTTTTAACAATTTCGTATTTATTATTATAAGTACAAACTTGTAAAAAAAATCGTAGTTTTTATCATTCTAAAAAAGCGTGCGTGAATAGTAAATGACAAGTTTTGCCGAACGGATGTAGTATTTAATAGGTGATTAAAATTAGGCGTGGCCACGAGTTACGTGTTAACCCGTGACCCGGCAGGTCCGGGTTGACGGGTAGGCGGGTGGGGACGGGTAGCGGGTTAGGGTTAGGGTCGGGGGTTTTGTAACCCGGTGACCCGCCGGGTCAACCTGCTTTTTCAAAATATTTTTTTTTGAAAAATTTATTTTTAATAAAATAAATTTATAATTATTATGTAAATTATTCTTAGAATAACTCATAATAATACATAAACTAATATGCAATGTGCAATGTGAAACAAATGAACCCCCGTCCTTCTCCTTTTATAGACTTGGAAGTCTTCCTTCATTCCCCTCATTTCCAATGTGGAACAAAAGCTTCGTCCCACATCGAAAATATGGAGTTAGAATGAGAATGCATGTGGCTATATATATGTATCTCACTACCCCATTTCTTTCACTTCACTTGTTTTCTACATTGGAAGTGAAGTTGGAAATGAAGTTTGAGAAATATATTCTCCTATTTTTTTCCTCTTACATCACACAATGAAATTATTGTGGATGAAAGAATTAATATGGAGATATAATCTTCCTACATTTTTAACACTTCATATCAAAGTGATAAAATGTGTTGTGAAGATAAAATCTTCACATATAATTTATTTATTTTAATAGTTATTTTTTTTTTAAAATAATGTAACTCGCTGAGTCAACGGGTCTACCCAAACCCGTCAACCCGTGAGATTCTCGGGTTAGGGTTCGGGTCGGCCAACCCTGACCCTTGACCCGACGGGTCGAACCCGTCGATCCGGCGGGTCCGACCCGTGGCCACGCCTAATTAAAAGTGTGAAAATATGTATATGGGTATGTATGGATGCACATATTTTTTTTTATTAACTACTAAAAAAAATAGTAGAGTTAAATTATTTGGTGTATGGGCTCACATTTTAACTAGTTTATAGTTAAAAAGAGTTAAAAAAAAAAAAAAGAAGCTAAAGCAACATGTTTATTTTGTTTATCTGGTTTGAAAGTACCACAATATCCCTAATAACAACCAAATAAACTCCACTTTTTACAAATAAACTGTTTTTCACCACATACGAAGATTATCTTTTTGTTTAAATTTTTAACTACTTTTATCAACAGTTTATAAATTTTATCATATTTATAATTTTAGTCAATTTATTACCACCGTCTCAATACGAACCCTATATCGGGTGATTTTATGTAAACTCCCAAAAAAATAAACACACTAAAGTCTAAACAAGTCGAGATCTGTACAAAACTTGCCAAGAAAAAGGAAAACGAAAAAGTGGGTGAGGGATTTTACCGGAAGGGGCACCCCGGTTTGAGAGAGAGAGAGGGGTTTACATTTTCAACCCTTTACAACGTTTCTATCCTCTCGTTGCCCCCGACATTCCAGATTTAGGGTTTCCATTCCCATCACCGAACCCTCTCTGTCGTACTTCTGGAGCACTCATCGGCATAAAAGCTTTCCGATTACTGGTAAGATCCAAAACATCCCTCGCAATCTTTTTTTTGTTCTTGATTTGTCGCAATCTTTAGAGTTTTATCTGGTTGAATATTGTTCTCTCTGCTCGAATCGTTTTCTTGAATTGTGTATCGCTGTTTTTCCGCAAGGTTTCTAGGGCCGATAGAACTGGTTGCTTGTGAGATATAGGGCCAAATCGGAGGAGGGAAAAAAGAGGATGGATGAGAACGATGGAGGAGTAGGATTTGGTGGCTACGGCGACGGCGGGGACACTGGGGATCAGTTTCACCGTAATGAAGCGATCTCCGCCGTCGCAGACGAGGGGTTCTTGGGGGAGGAGGACGACGATTACGAGGATCTTTACAACGATGTTAACGTTGGCGAAGGGTTTCTTCAGTCCCTGAGGAAGAATGAGGATGCGGGGTTTAGGAACGAGGAAGAGAAGAGGGCTGAGCTGCAGGCTGCCCCACGTCCTCCTCCACCTTCTGTGCATATGATTGCAGAGACTGGAGGGATGTCAATTCCGGGGATCGGTGGTGTTGGTGGAGGGGAAGTAGAGAGGAAGTATGAGAGAGATGTTGGAGTAGGCAGTGGTAATGATGTTTCGTCTAGGGCTATAGGGATTAGGGTAGATCCTTATCAGACTCAGAGGAATGATTTGGCTGTTAAAGGGCCAGTTGCTCCTCCCTCTGGAGCAAATGCGGGTGGAGGCCCTGCAGTTGGTGGTTATGGAGTTGGAGGCGGACTCAGAGTTGAACTTGTGCAGGCTTCTAATAAAGTAGTTGAAATCGAAGGTCACAGTGGCAATGCTATAGGTGCTCAAGTGATGGGGCAACATCAGCAGCCCCCTGGAATGAGTGGTGGTAATGTCGGAAATGATGTTGTGCCAAGACCGAGTGGAGTTGGGAATTTGAATGGGAGTGCTATAAATGTAGTTGGAGGAGGTGCTAGCAGTGCTGGCCCCGTTGGTATAGCCACGGGTGCTGGTGGTGGAGGTGGAGGTGGAACTATCCTTTTTGTTGGTGATTTGCATTGGTGGACTACAGATGCAGAGCTTGAAGCTGAGCTTGTTAAATATGGTCCAGTTAAGGAGGTAAAGTTCTTTGACGAAAAGGCTAGTGGGAAGTCCAAAGGGTATTGTCAGGTGGAGTTCTACGATCCTACTGCAGCGACAGCTTGCAAGGAGGGGATGAATGGGCATGTTTTTAACGGCCGGCCTTGTGTTGTTGCCTTTGCTTCTCCATACACTGTTAAAAGAATGGGTGAAGCACAGGTTAACAGGAATCAGCAAATGAATCCGCAATCTGTTCCCCAGAACAGGCGAGGACCGAATGAACCTGTTGCTAAAACTGGTGGCAGCAGCATTGCTACAGGCACGAACTATCAGGGTGCTGATAGCAACAGAGGATACGGTAGGGGTAACTGGGGGAGAGGCAATGCCCAGGGAATGGGGGGCAGGGGTCCTCTTGGTCCGATGAGGAATAGACCTGCTGGGATGGGGGGCAGAGGAATTATGGGTAATGCCGGGAATGGATTTGGTCAGGGCATGGGGGCAACACCCCCTATGATGCATCCACAGGCCATGATGGGCCAGGGTTTTGACCCTGCTTTTGGAGGACCAATGGGAAGAATGGGTTCATACGGGGGCTTTCCTGGTGCTCCCACCCCGCCATTTTCAGGGATGTTGCCATCATTTCCACCCGTGGGATCTGTTGCTATGCATGGAGTAGCTCCCCATGTCAATCCTGCTTTCTTTGGAAGAGGCATGCCCATGAATGGAATGGGTATGATGCCGAATTCAGGTCTTGATGGACCTAGTATGGGAATGTGGTCAGATCCGAGCATGGGTGGATGGGCAGGTGATGAGCATGGCGGGAGAGCAGCAGAGTCTAGTTATGGGGAGGAAGCTGCTTCTGACCATCAGTATGGTGAAGCAAGTCATGATAGGAGTGGCTGGCCAAATGCTGTTAAAGAAAAAGATAAAGTGTCTGAGAGGGATTGGTCAGGCTCATCCGAGAGGAGGTATCGGGATGAAAGAGAACCTGGATATGATCGGGAAATGGCTAGAGAGAAAGATGTCGCCAATGATCAAGGAGATTGGACAGAGAAAAGGCACCGTGATGATAGAGACGCTGGACGGGATCGTGACAGAGACCGCCATAGGGACCGTGAGCGATCTCGAGACAGGGATCGTGACCATGTGAAAGAGCGGGATCATGACCGGGAGAGGGAAAGAGATCGTTACAGGGAAGAGAGAGACAGACATGCTGACCATCATCGATACAGGGACCGGGAAGCTGAGTATGATGATGACTGGGACCGAGGCAGATCATCTAGAACTCATAGTAAAGCCCGGGTTGAGGAAGAGCAGCGGTCAAGGTCAAGAGATGTTGATTATGGGAAGAGGCGCCGGATAACCTCTGAGTAGCTATCTTTATGGAATATATCTACTTCAGATCTTTTAGTAAGTGGGCCACTATCCTGCTGTTAAATGTTTAAAGCTTTATCGTTTTTACTTTTTACTATGTTTATGGATTTATTGCCCGGGATTGCTTATCTCTTTCCATCTGGTGGGGGAGTTTCCGAATTAGAAGCTTTTTCAACCTGTCTTTTTCTTTCTACTCCTCTGCTAAATGAAGTATTCTTACTATGTGTTTCAATCTTTGTCAAACTTGCACTGGTAACTTTCTTTGGGACTGATTTTAAGAGTCACCTAGGAATTATGTTGTTCTACCCTTGTTGTGAAAATCAGCGTGTTTTGTGCTTCTTCAGTAAGTTACCTTTTTCCGAATTCATAATTCCTACTAGGATGCAGATATTAGCAATATCTACATTTTTGGTTTTTGGAGTGGGAGAGCTGTTCAGTAGATGTATAAAATTATCCTTTTATTGAGTTCCAAACCAATCAAGAATAAATAATACCCTTTTATGTCTTTTTTTGTGGTAGAAGTGGTAGTGGTACATTTTATTATGCTGATGAAACTTATGCAGATGGTTAATACATGATAGGTGATATGTATCCTAAGGCCTTAGAACTCACATATCCTTATTTTTGCTCCGGAAAAATAATCAGTTTGGACAATAGTCTGTTTTCCTTCCATTGATAAAGACAAACTGAAACCGGTGTCTATTGAGCTTTACTTTCTACTCTAGTAACAAAATTTGGCTCACCCTGTCATTTAGAAGACATGTCATTATACCATAGAATGGTGTTTGGCTTGTCAGGGGCTAATTTAGTCTGCTTTCTTTTGCTTGTTAGTATTCAGTCATTGTTTATACTTTTTTCGCTAAACATCTGATGAAACATTGTCAGGTTATATTTTTTTCACCGAAACTGCAGAGTGCTTATTTCCCTTTTGATGAGTTCTCATAAAAATACATGCTTTTAATACTCAAAATATTATTATTTGCATTATCCTAACATTGGATCATTGGTTCTAGCTTCTGGTGTGTCCTATCTTTATTTACTTATTTATAATGAATAGGTTACAGGTCTGCTTCAGTTTATAATTTCTCATTTCTAATGTTGTGTTTGTTCATGACATGAAGGCCGTATATTTTATCCTGGAAACTGAAATTGTTGAGCAAGGGCAGCGGCCACAGGAGGGGTTTCTGCCTGCCAAGGTGATTGCAGGTCTTCATTATTCTCTCCAGAAGTTGATCTGAACTTATTTACCTCTTAGTTTCTAGCTATTTCGACTTCCATGTTTTAGTTACTTATCCTTGAACCGAAGCAATGTTGTTGATTGTAGACTTTGGCTTGAAAAACATTGAAGTCTGATGAAATGTGGTGGTATGGCATATTCAGTCTAGATTTTCGATGTTTCGATTGTGTTGTAATAGGATGTAGCACGCGGGATGTTGAGTGTGCCCTTCTGCTTGTATTTTTGTGTTGTATCATTCCTTGTGCCTCCCTCTGTTTTTTTGTCTTTTTTTTGTTTTTACCTGTGTACATCCCTGACTTACCCACACTAGGCCCTGTGTAGTAGGAAAGTTTGTAGAAAGCTAACCATTCAATCAATATATACAATTCTTTGACGGCAGAATTGTGATTGGTTGTGTGATTTAGGCTCTGATTGATGCAAAAGTTGTTTTTCATCAGTTTTAGCTACTTGTTCAGCTTCAGCTCCCTTTTTACTAAACATAACTTCATTTATCTTGACTTCTACCATTTTTTGTTTATCTGTTAGATGAGCACTAGGGTTGCCCGAAAATTAGGTTGCACTAGATCGGATTGGAATTTTTGTAGTCTAGTTTGATCATCTGTTCGTATTTTTGAAGAAAAAAAGACTAATTGGGATTCCAATTCAGAAACTAAATTAAACCATCATTGTTCAAATTTCAGTTCATTTCAACTTCTAGATCCCTTTCTGTGAGTTTCCTACAACCTTAGAGCATGAACATTCGTGGACCTTGAGGCCCTTAACACCCGGATCCTTAACTTACTTTTCCTCTGCCACATTAGCTTAAGGGCCTCATTCTAACTTTTAATTATTTTCACCTCCATTCGTGAGCTCGGACTCGAGCCCTTAACTTACTTTTTATTATTTACCCTTTTCAATTATTTAATCATTATTATTATTATTATTTAGTTCTTTATCTTTATTATTTATTATTATTATAGGTATTATTATTATTGTAATATTATTATAATAATAGTATATGGGTATTATTGATATTAATTTTTTTAAAAAAAAACATATGCAAAATGGATGTCTATGGGTAGAGAAAATTATTTCCCACTTGAAAATAAATTATTTTTTTTTTTTTTTTACAAAAAATAGACAAAACGTTTTAAATAATTTAATTAATTGCGCTGACACGTGGCGCCTTGTGGTTGACCCACATGTCAGCTCCTTGGCACACCAATGTTGCAAGTGGATTTGGCATTTAATGCCTGCTTTGATTTGAGAGCTATGGGACCAATTCAACCAAATCCTTATTTAGGGGACTTTAATTGAGTCCCTTATCATTTTTATTTATTTTTTAAACAAATTTGCTTAGGTGGCCAATTTTATGGGCCTTGAGGCTCGCCAATGTTGATGCTCTTAAAAGCCAATATCTGCATCAATCAAAAGGTGTCATCATTGGTTATGAACTCGTCATCCCGTCGTTGTTCATGCCTCCTTGGACCTACTCGTTGCCTTCCTAGATCTCCTCCTGTCACGGCTTGGACTCTTCCTTCTCTCCATATTGCTCTCCCCTGTGTGACTATGTCTGCCATTGTCGAGCTCTTGAGTTCCTTGGTAGAATTGATCCGACGCTTCTTGCTACCATGTACTCATTTATCTCCTTTTTTTTTCTTTCAATTTTGTAGTTTATATATGGATTAAAAGTATGTGAAACCATGAAATTTGTTTACCTTGTAACTTTATCTCCTTTCCTATAAGGTAACATTATAGATGTAGGTAAAACCTTTTAAGGTAAAGGGGTAAAAAGAGTTAACGTGTTCTTGGGAAAATCTGAGACCGTAAATTTCGATCTCGATCTAATCCATGGTCTAAGCTCTCAAAAATTCCAATTCACTAGTTTTGGATCCAGGTTGAGCATCCCCTAACCAAGGGTATGCAATTTGCTTACTTGATCACAAGTGGGTTCGAGAAAATGGGGTTTTTTTTGAAGAAAAAAAAAGGTTGATCAGAGATCTAGCTAATAGCATCATTGGGACAGTATTAGTGGGAGACTCTCTCTTTGAGAGAGAACTCTCTCTTTGAGAGAGAACTCTCTCTTTGAGAGAGAACTCTCTCTTTGAGAGAGAACTCTCTCTTTGAGAGAGAACTCTCTCTTCGGAGAGCGCCGCCGACCTTCCACCACAATGACCTTCCTCTGATCGGAACTCTCTCTTTGGAGAGGCCAAATCTCTCGTCGGAGAGCCCTAATTCCTCTCTCTCCTCGGAGAATACTCGGAAAGCAATTGGTTGCTCCTCTGGGGGATTCCCTTCTACAAACCCCTCCTCCTTCGCTTGGTTTGTCGTCGGCCCTCGGTGGTGGTCTATATTTCCTCCACTGTGTTTCCTTTGTGTATTCCGGCCCGGTGTTGGTGCTCACTTTTTGAGTTACTCCTCCCCGGCGCCATCGGCTCGGTCAGTGTTCCTCAATCCGTTGCTCTGCCCACCTCTATCTAGCCTTGCTTCGACTTTGACCGTCTTGGCCTGTTTTGGTGTGTTGTTGAACGAGTACTTGAAAAACCTTCTCCGATTTCCCCTGATCGGTTCCTTTCAATGCCAAAATCAATTGGGGTTTATTTTTATTTTTATTTTTGGTCTTTGTCCCCAAATCACGCTTCATCCATGGCCTTTTGGTCCTCTGGCTTGGATTTCAGAGTCCCTTGTGTCGCCATCTTGCTCCTCTGGTGGATCTCGCCTTGGTCACCGGTTGTTTAGGTTGGGGTGGCATGGGGTTTCGGTTGTTCTCCGGATTCGACTCCCTCCTTCTAGGTTTCATCGATGGGTTTGGTTGGGGGCCTCCGTCGTCGTGATCGTGCTCGGCGTTTGCCCTCCGTTCACCCCCAATTCCTTTTCCCAGCCCTGTATTGCTTTTGGTTGTGGACGGGGATGCTCCTTCCGTCCCTTTTCCTCTACCGATCTGGCTGGGTTAGGCGTTTCTTTATATGAATGGACGAGTAATAAACCCCGTTGGATTAAATAAAATTAATTGAAGTAAATTATAATATATGACTATTAATAAATAATTCCCGTGGGGCTTGCGTAATACCCGCTTGGGTTACTGGTCCATGTGTCGTGTGGTGCTACGTTTGGCATGACTGGACTTTCCTTTCTGTTTGATGGGGTTCTGGCAGTCGGAGTCGGGATATGCTAAGGTCGTGGTAGTGTGTATCGAGGCGTCTCCTTTCTCCGGAAGAATGGTTCCTTGGAGGTTCGTCTTTACTATCCACATGTGACTCCCGATGTGCCGCTTGCCTACGATGCTGCTTCAGGGCTTGGCTTCATCCTTCGTCTACGTCCTCATCTTGTTCGGTTTTGTTGTGTTTAGTTTCGCTTTGTAGAGCGCATTTGTCTGTATGTTGCACCATCTTTGTATTTTTTTTTTACGGTTATCTGTCTGCCGACTTGTCGGCCTTTGAGGTCCAGGTATGTCTGGCCTCGAATTTTTACACCTAATAAAAAAAATTGAGACAATATTAGTGTGGAGCATGGTGTGCGACCTTATTTGTCATTCTATTACCCGAACGAGGCTCATGGTGTGCGACCTTATTTAACATCAACCATAATTAACTCAATCTCCCATGTGCTTTTGTTTTTGTGTGTTAGATGGTTAATGACGATTTGTGAGTCTCATTCGACCTATAATTTTCGAATGTTAAGTTCTCTAGCCTTGATAACCCCCTCTTTAAGTGCCAGTCTCTCAGTGCGTAATGGCGATTGATTCTCGAGATTCAAGAATCCTATTGAGATGGGGTTGTCCTCCCATGAAGATGGGTATTATGTGGATAATGTGATTTTCTCTGTTTTTTCATTAAAAAATTATTTTGTATCTTATGTATTATCTGAGTCATATATATATATATATTAAGTAAGAATTCGAGGGTCAGACAGGCCTGACACCTCGAGTGATCGACAGACGGAGGACCGTCAAACATACAACATAAAATAGAAAGGTGCAATGCAAAAGTGAAAAGCAACAAATCTAAGCGAACAAACGAACCTAATCCTGATACGTTGGGTATAACATAGACTACAACCTGATGCCAAGCGCCACCAATCAAAGACACCGCTGATCAACGGTACATCAGGACTCCCTATGGGCAGTGAAGACGATTCTCCTAGGAAATTTCAGAATCATGCAGTCGCATCGGTACACACCGCCTCGACCCCAACCAAACCCGACACCAGACGGCAAAGCCCCAACTAAGAAAACGAACGTCACGAACACCTAGAAAAGCAGTTGAGAACCACCTAAGTAAAAACGCACCAAAAAACCCTTACGGAATTTTATCAAGCCCTTGTGGAATTTAGGCCCTTTCCGTTTTTTAATTTTATGGATAAATAAATTTATATATTCATCCATAAAAAAATATTTTCCCCAACTTGTCTTGCAAGCATGAACAAGATGGCAAGAAATCCGGGGAAATCCCGAAAATCCCGGCAAGGCCCAAAAGTAACTTGTGCTTGGGCCCCAAGGATTAAACACCGGCCCAAGCAACAAGAATAGGGGAACGGAGGAAAGTGCATTTGTGCAGCAAGATGGGGACAACGAGCAAGGCAACGCCGGGCAACATCACCGCCAGGCTCGACGGGAGAAGCAACACCAAGGCGGGAGGAAGATCACGCCAATGATCGATGTCGAAGCTCGGCCGGAGCCAAACCCGGATGTGGACAACAACACAAACGGTTGGAAAGGGCACAATAACCCGAGAAGGAGAAGATGGGGATAGATCGGGAGGATAGAAGCCGATCCAAATCAAACTATGCACAAATCAGAGCCCCTATTTCGATGGGGAAGAAGGATGAAACAGGGCCTTCGATTCACCCATAATTGATAAAGGGGGGAAGAGGAACACCGTCCAAACGTCGGCCAAGCAAAAACGGAGAACTCAAGATCCCAAAGATCGAAATGAACGGATTTTACACCGGAAACGGCGACTGAAGGCAAAGGAGCTGGATGGACTTAGCTGATCTAAGTGCCCCCGGAGAAGGCAGACTGAGATGGCTTGTAGATTACAGGGCACACCATGCAATAGGCGCAGAGGCAAGAAACCTCAAACTGAAAAGAGTCCGGGGGTAAGAGGGGTACGAGGCCCAGATCGGAGGTGGCCGAAACCGAGATAGGACGACCAAAATTGTGGTTTGAACTCCCTTTCTCTAGAACTCTAGAGAGAGGAGAGAGTGTTTTTTCATCAGAAGAGTCTCCAAAAAAATATCTCAATCACACACACACGTATAAACTTTCCAGTGAATACACACCTCTTACCATAAAATGGAGAGACAAATCTAGACTCTTGGATTAAAAAAAAATCAATTGGCTAGATTAGTAACCCCTATTCCTTGCCTGAATAGGTAAATAAAGAGCGGTCATTCCGGGGTTCGAACCGGGGACCTATGGGTACTACCCACGAGTCCTTTCCAGTGAGCGATTCCGGAATGATTAACCCTTATCCCTTGCATCAACACCTACCATGCATCTTCGACTTGTTCCTTGCACAATCATAATAATCAATCAAAATAGTCAATGTGGATTGTATAATAAAAGCGGTATAGATGATAATCAGTGATATATAAGTTGAATAAAATGTCTTATTTTAGTACCTATGTAGTTATGTTAGATTTTGAAAGACCTTTTTGTATACCGTGTATTAGTGGTGGTGCGTAGCTATTTACCATTCTCATCGCATATTAAAAGCTTAAGTCCTTCCTTGCTTGCAACCCTTGAGATGCCACATATAACTGTCCGGGGCTAAAAACTAGCTTCGGTAGGTATATTCTGACACGTGAGAGAGATTGTCCTTTGCTTTTTTATTAATGGTCATAGAAAAACAAACTATCAATGGGCAGTGGCGGCCGCAGGATCCTCTAAAAGGTGAGGCGAAATTTTCTAGTGTGTACTGAGATATTGGCATTGAATAAACTCCTTTACCTAAGCTATGATTTTCAACTTAGCAGTGAATTATAGAAAAGTAGGCTTACATTTGCTTTGTTGCTATGATAGTTGTTTCTCGTCATTCATTGAAAATTCAGGCATTTGTCATATTTAGGAGTGTAAATTTATCGAAATTCAATCATGTTAAATTCAAGGCTTTTGCATATTAGCTAGGATTGTAAACTCACCAACTTTATAATATCTTTTGGTTCTCAAAGACATGATAGAAATTGTGATTTGAATATGTAGGTTACGAAAATACAAATATTGCATAAAGCTTCACAAATTCAATTCACAAACCCCAAATTCAATTCATAAATTTCATTCTCAAAATCACATACACAATAATTAAAACACAATTTTTTTTTCTCAAAATCAAAACTCTAATGAAAATTTCACAAAATTTATTCTCATAATCAAATCAGAATTTCACCAATTTTATGGGGTTTAATTAGTTTATAGCTAGATAATTTGTATATAGTAGGGAGCTCGAGAAGTGGGAACATAATTAAATAAGGGGGTAAAAACATAGAGAGTAGGTGCAAGTTGAACAAAGAATTAAAAAAACTTTTTTGAGGGAGGCGAATTTTTTTTTTTAAAAAAAGAGGCTAATTTCACCAATTTTATGGGGTTTAATTTGTTATAGCTAGATAATTTGTATATAATAGGAAAGTCGGGAAGTGGGAATATAATTAAATAAGGGGTTGAAACAAAGAAAATGGGATGTAAGTTGAACAAATAATAAAAAAAACTATTTTTAGGGAGGTAAAATTTGTTTTATAAAATGAGGCTAGTAGTGGGACTTGAACCCTCAACCTTTGAGGTAACATTAGTTTCCTTCATTCTCACCAACCAACTAAGCAAAGTAGACTAATTGATTCTACATTCATCATAGTTTTACTTATTACAATACTTCTATATATAAAAATTATTTTTTATTTTTTTTCCAAACCCTGAGGCACGTGGGTCGAAGGATGGGGCGGCCGCGTACGCCCGCCCCACCCAGGGGCCGCCTCTGTCAATGGGAATGACCGAATGAGAATTGTCTTCTCTTAAAGCGAAACGGGTACCTTGTGTCTAATGGCGAAGGCCATGCGTGGAATGAAAAACTTTTGTTATATATTGCTTCCAGCCTCGATAATATGAGTTCTAAGTTAAGTTATTATTAATCTAGTTCCCTTGCATAGAACCATCGATTGGTCAATATTCCTTAGAAGCTTGACATGAACCCTCTTCTTAACCTTCAGTGTGTGCTCAGGGAACACCAAAACATTTAAGAGTGTTGAGAAAATCCATCGAGTAAAGAGTCGTTGTCTGTGTTTTTTCCTTCTGATTTACAGATGACATCACTTGGATCTGGGAAGTCGAGTGCCTTCTAAATGCTAGAAATTTCATATGGAAGTTTGTCATGAACGAAACACCCACAAGAGTGAGACTAGCACAAAAAAGAGTTGCAATTCTTCTACCTTGTAACTTCTGCAACTAGTCCGAAGAAGATGTCACACATCTTTTCACTAGGGGTGTGCAGAAAAACCCAAAACGACAAACACGATACGAAAAAACACGAAATCGAAAAGACACGACACGAAAATAACACAAATCAAGAAAACACGATTGTAAACGGTTCGTGTTCGAATCGGGCATATCCCCTTGTTGGGTACCCGACATGAACCGATTTTTTTTAAAATTTTTTAGGTAAGGTCACTACTAATATATAAAAATTCTTAAGAATATCAAAATGCACCTACAACCCATGTGGATTTACTTGAATAAAATCAGGCGTGTGTGACAATTGACCCAAGTTTGATTCCCAGGTCGTTGGCCTTTTTTTATTTTTCCACTTTATTCTTTTTCTTTTATTATATCCAAATTAACAAACCCTAAACGCTCCTCATTCTTTCTCAGTTACAAGCTGCAGCCGTTCTCTTTCTCCTGTACATTATCCTCTCTCAGTTTTTTTTTAAATTCTTCTCTTGCACGTCGAAATCCCAATCTTATTCTTCTCATGCACGCCCAATCCGCCACCCCCCAGCTTCCATTCCCCCCATCTTCTTCATTGTTCTCTTTCTCCCATGCCTTCACCGTTCTTTTCTTCTTCTTCTTCTTAATCTGTCAACGCTTTCCGACTAGCACCATGCTCCTCTGGCCCTAACCCAAGCTTTTGATCTATTATATTCAATGGCCGTCTTCTATTATCTGTGGCAACTCCCTTGATAGTTTGAAGTTGATGCCTTCCTCTGTCAGCCTCCCATCTATGATCTTCTCTGTCCCAATGTCCTGAACTCACAGTAGAATTAGCCAAAAAAAAAACCCAACCAGTTTGTGTCGGGTACCCGGGTATCCGACACAGAACCGATTAGCGCATGGTTCGTGTAGGTTCGGACTTTTTAGGCTAAACGATTTCGGGTACCCAACACGATTATTCGGTTCGTGTCGGGCACCCGGATATGCCCACCCCTACATTTCACAAATTGTACTCACTTGCTAGGCCTACTTTCTAAGCAAGACAACACGATAACCATCATCATAAGAACTACAAACACAACAAACCAAACAATCAGATAAATCACAAATACCATTTTTGCCCGATTAAAAAAAATATAAAAAATGACTGTAGCAATTCTATGGTGGGGCTTATGAACTATCAGAAATAAGGTGAGGTTCAATGAAGATGACTTTATATATAATAGAAAATAGGAAGCGAGGCTTATGAACTATCAGAAACAAGGTGAGTTTCAATGAAGATGACTTTATATATAATAGAAAATAGGAAGCGTATATGCGACAAATTTTTAAACAACTCATTGAATCCAAAACCACCTTTTGGGAAGACTAGAGAATGCCAAGCACTATCACCAAGCCACCAACTCCATCGAGGAATAAGAAAAATATTAAATGGATAAAACCTCATGTGAGACACTTCAAAATTAATTTCGACGTCTCAAAACTCCAAATAGATCAAGCAACTACACTGTTTTTTATTCGGGATTCCAATGGACCAATCGTCTCTTCTGGGAGCATCCGTTGTGACCTTGTCTCCTTCTTGATTGATGAAATTACGGCTCTTCATTTCGACCTGATGGTTATAAAAGACCTAGGTCTTTGGCGCATCGACATTGAATGAGATATTCTTAGTTCTTACAATCATCAACTCCATCAATGGAAAGTGAAAATGCAATGATAGATAGAAATTATCATTACAGACATCTTGCAACTCCTCAAGCGGTTCGAGTGGTTGTCTTGTATTCATATCTTTCGCAAAGTCAATCAAGTAGCTCACAAGGTGGCTCATTTCACTTGTTTGGAATGAACCATGATGCCCCCATGCTGCACTTGAGATTCATTTCACTTGTTTGGAAATACATAAGGGCTACTAGCAAGATAAAGAAATGGCTATTGTCAAGATATTTTTAATTAATTTACTCATTGATCCTTTTTATTCTAGGAGTGCATTGGGGAATCCAAACCAAGTTTTGACAAGACAAAGCCCCGTTTGAATTTTGATTTTTTCTTATGATATTCTTCTTCACGGCTACTTCGTTTTTCATGAGATATCATCAAATAGAAATTTCAATTACCGGTAGATAGAGCCATAAATTGAATCAGAAGTATTCATGTCTTGGCAAATTGATCATAAAAAAGGAGGCAAACAGCAAACCCTAAAATAGGGAAATTGTTGAGAACAAAATTTGTCCAATGGAGCACCTATCTAATTAATAATCCGATTAGTGAATTCCTTTGAAGAAATTAAGGGAACAAATCAATCAACCTAATGTATAACCAGCAGCAAATTAAATCGCAACCTTTTTTTTTTTTACCGCCTAGATCCGCCGCAGCAGGTGGCGCCGCTGTCGATTCCCCGCCAGGCCCGGCCTCCTTTGTCTCTTTGTTCTTCATCGCCCTAATCGGAATGTTCGCGAGGAGTGCTCATCAGCGTGAATGCAACTGCTAGCTTCTTTCTATGGTGGATTAGGTTGTAGTACTCTTTGTCTTGCAAGTCCATGTCGTGTAATTAAAACCGATTCGAGCGAAGAGGAGATCTGGAGTATGATGAGGTGCCGGTCCTGCCGCAGCCCGGGGAAAGGTTGAAGGTTGTTGCTCGATCTTGGACTCTTGGGAGAGGTGCCGGAGAAGAAAAACGGCTGATTCAAATTGGAGGCTAGGGTTTCTAAATGAAAAAGGACTTGTGGGATAATTTAGTGGATTTTATCTTGACAATAGTCGTTTCATCATCTTGCCTCTAGCCTCACTCTTGGAAATATATGCTACTACAGTAAATCCTTACCTTGTGGATCGGAATTTGCAGGATTTATGTTAGGTATCCCAATGTTATAAAATGTCCTTTTTGGGAAATTTCGCCTGGTAGCCACGAGGTTTGATCTTTTTTGCATGGTGCCCAAACCTTTCACGAATTTCGCATGGTAACCACGAGGTTTCGATGAATTTCGTGTGATAACCAAACTTATTAAAAATCATATAGAAATTATATAAAATAACAAATATATTATAATTCATTCACATAATCACTCAATTTTGGTTTTTTACGTTTAAAAATCCATCATAAACCCTTTTTAATATATAAAGAGACTAAATTATTTACATAAATAATGAGAAAATTATAAAAAAAATCACCTAAAATAAAAAAAATAAGTACATAAAGAATGAGTAAATTGTTTAAATTATGTACTTCATTTATTTTCAAATCCAAAAATTAAGTACATATTTTAAATTACCATTCATTCATATTTGTTCTAAAATATCCTAAAATATTTTGGTTAAAATAAACTTTGTATTATACATCTATTAAGTAATCTTTTTAAAACATTAGAAATGTTACTATAATGACTCTTTGAAAAGAATCAACTACATTGGGTAATTATGTATACTTTTTTCCAAATGTTTAAGTTTATTTTTTGAAAAAAAAAACTACAATTATTTTTTGTTGTTTTGTATAATTTACTCATTTATCATGCAATTAATGTGTAACACTATAAAATATTTAAATGGTTGTAGTTAACTTTTTAAAAATAAAAAAATAAAACCAAAATTGGGTTGTTCTGTGACAAAAATATATTTTTTATGATTATCTTGTGATTTTAACTATTCTAAAATATTTTTAACCAATTTGGTTAACATAAGAAATTTGTCCAAACATCATGGCTACCACACAAAATTAGTCGAAACCTCGTGGTTACCATGCGAAATTCTTAAAAAGTTTGGGCATCATGCGAAAAAAGTCAAAACTCGTGGCTACCAAGCGAAATTTCCCGTCCTTTTTTTTCTTTTCCGTGTTCTCCCAAATCGGCAAATCCCACCCATCTCATCTGCATCTGAAGCCCCCAGCCGGGAAAACCACGTTACCTGTTCCCCGTTGCTTTCGGTCTGCAGCCCCTTCTCCACCAGCTCCGCCTCTAACGCCGTCCCAAGCACTCCCATTTCTGTATCCGCGTGTCTAATGCGTCGTCTGTTCACAAGGTACCATATCTATTCCTCTTCTCTTTTGATCTCTTCAGCTTTTGCCCTTTTATCTTCGATGACCCCAAAGGTAATTGCGACGTGCTTTGCCTTAAATCTTTTCGATCATAGGTTAGATGAAATGTTTTAGCTCCCAATTGGGGGTTTTCATGTTCGGAATTTGCTGAATTTGTTCAGTTTCGAATTAGGGCAGTTTTTTTTTTATTAGGTTTTCTTGCTGAATGATCATTTCTCCAATCAGGCCTTTTCAATTAAGGCTTTGCTGAAGTCTTACTTTGTACAGGCAGACCATTTTCAAATCCTATTAGGTAATTGATGCTTTGGTTTGTGGTTTATCACCCTGTTTTATTTCCCAGTTTGTCATTCTTTAGCTTCAGAGTTCAGATTGGTCTGTATCCCTGTTTTCTCGCTGCTTCTTGAAAATTTCTTGCAATGATAAACCAATTTAATGTGTTTAATGTCGGTTTTGATTTGTTATTAATGATCAATAATTCCGATAAACGTTTGTTGAACTTGGAAAAGTAAGTAGAATTTTGCTAGTAACTATGTACTGCTGAGTGCTAGGTCGTACCTCTATATCTGCCTATATCTGGTAATGTTTTCTTTTTGAAAAAATTATTTATTATTTATAATTTTTTTAATATTTTTTTTTTTAAATTTAATTTCTCCTTCATTTGCTCTTTGTAATGTTGTATGGAAGTTGGGCCAATGAATAATTATAATAAATGATTTCTTTAATCTTATAGGAAATTACATGGGCTGATTTTGGCATTTCATGAGAGGTCTAGAGGACAGTGAACCACCTTTGAAACGTGTTAAAGAATCACCAAGGGAACTGAATGGCTTCTTGAGGAATTATTCGCCCTCTAATCCCACTGCTTACTCTTTGGGGGATCGAATGGCTCGATCTTTATCCTCACAAGGAGATGAAGAAATAGTTGGGTCCAAAGGGGTTATCAGGAAGAAAGAATTCATAAAAATTATAACACGGGCATTATACTCCCTTGGCTACAACAAAACTGGGGCACTTTTGGAAGAAGAATCGGGAATTCCATTACATTCGTCTATGGTGAGTTTGTTTATGCAGCAAGTGGTGAATGGGAAATGGGATGAAAGTGTGACAACCTTGCGTAAAATTGGGTTATCTGATGGCACATTGAAATCTGCATCTTTTCTAATTTTGGAACAAAAGTTCCTTGAACTTCTCCAGAAGGAGAAAACCATGGAGGCTTTGACTGCTCTGAGAAATGAGATTGCCCCACTTCAAACGAATTCTGATAGAGTTCATGAGCTTGCTGCATGTATTATTTCTCAATCCAAGTGTTCTTCCAATGTATGTGCAAGATCACCGTCTCAGATTTTGGACAGATTACAAAGGGTGCTTCCAGCATCTATTATTATTCCAGAGAAAAGGCTGGAGCACCTAGTAGAGCAAGCTCTCGATGTCCAACGAGGATCCTGTGCTTTTCACAACACATGGGATAATGAATTGTCACTTTACACAGACCACCAATGCGGTAGAAGTCAGATTCCTTCTCAAACTTTACAGGTGAGGAACAGCAAGTTCTTGTACAAATATTGTTGTGGTACATAGAAATTTATAATAAATGTTTGCTTGATGTAGTAAACATCAGCTTCTATTTCATGATTGAGGTTGTTTTGTAAAAAAAAAATTGTTTTGTGTATTGATATCTGCGGAGACGATTGGAGAAAGAAGAGGTTGAAACTGATAAGGTGCTCAAAGTTACATACAAGAAAAAGGAGACCACATTAAAAGAATGTCCTATGTTCTGAGTTGTGAACACAAACCATTTCTACACCTCTTTCCCTTGCGCATTTCACAAATAGGTCAAGAAACACAGATAGGAGATCCATTGACAAGCCTATTCAGTATTCAAAAATCAGCTTATCTAATTTTACGCCCTTCACATCCAATAACTGCATGAAATATGGACATTTTTTTAGATACAACTGAAGTTATTTTATAATAATAAATATAAAAAAATCAACTTATGTTGTTTAGTCATGGTATAGATGTTATCTTATCCAAGGGAGGAAGCGTAACTAATTACCTTTGATAAAAACGGAAAATATAAAAGAAAATATGCATCTGGTGTTGTCTGACATTAAGAGTGGAATATCATGTTAATTTGGATCTTTATTAGGCTATCAGTTGGATAAAGCTTAGTATTCAGTTTTTGAAGTTCTGTATTATGGAAGCACCATGAAAATTTTGTTGGTTAGTCTTCAGTTTTTGGAGCGCCATTTCATGTTGAGCCTTATGATATTCAAGTAAAGTTACTACATGAGTCTTTTTACTTCGCTTTCTCATTGTTGAGATTGTTTGCTTTGCATCGTGGTTAATCCCTTTATACAATTGACTGATCATATGGTTTGTTCAAGTTCATCCTTCTTCAGTCTGTAGCTAAAAGGAATGACTGACATATGTACAATGAAAACATTGTCAACAGATTGAGGCGACTAATCAATAAAGGAAGTTGAGTTGATGAAGCAGATTCCAAGTTTGAATAAGCATAATTTCATCCATATACTCTGTGGTTTGGAATTATGACACACTATTGAAAAATTGAAATGAGAAGCTCGATTGGCATACATTATTTTTAATTTGACCTAAAGGTATCCAACTAGGCATGCCTGTATACTTCTAATTCACATAACCCTGAAATAATTTTTCTATTTGATCAGAAAATTGATTTCTCAAATTCATCTATGCAAATTTATGTGTCATATGTAAAACAAATATAAGAAAAGGATCATAGTTTGCAACTTGATGCCATCTCAAGCAACTTTTTCATGCAAAAATAACTCCTGTCCATTTACACACTTCTGTTTAATTGATCAAACTCTATTACTTGTTATGGTCACCCAATGCCTTTTGTTCAATATGATGGAAAAAAGGAGGTTCTTATGAAGCATTCTGTCTTTATTCCCTCTATGCTCCCGTCCTTCCCAAGCAATTTGCAGTTTGCTACTGTTCTTTTCAGCGTATAGAAGTCCCCGGTCTATTTAAGTAATTATATATGTCTATTTCAACCATGACCTGAAACTACTTATGTTCATAATGAGTGTCGGTAGATAGTTTATCAATGCTTCCCTGGGATTTTGTGTAGATATCTTTTCTTTTCTTTTCATACATCTTTTCTGGACTAGTGGTTTGGGATTAGCTCATACATACAATAACAATCAGACAAGCATAGTGGAAAGTGGAAACACATTGTTAAATGAGTAGATCTCTTCCTCGTGTAAATAACAATTCAGGTGAAAGATGCAATGAGAGACAATTCAAGTGATATTGATATCATTTCATTTAGCCTTGTTGATCTCTTCCTCGTGTAAATAACAATTCAGGATATGTAAAGTGTACTGAACAGTTTGCGATAAATTAAGTAAATGCATACTGTATTGATTGTTATTGGTATTAAGTGAAGCACATTGTTAAATGAGTTTTCTGTCTAACCAGGAAAATCTATGCAGGCAGCTAACTTGAACTGACTACAGATTTTTGGTTTTCAAACTATAATTTGAGAGTGACCGGTAGATTATCATACAAGCCACAAAAATTCCTTGGCTCATACTTCCAAATAATACTGCAAGCATGGTCCTTGTTAGGTGAGCCAATTGCAAAAAACTGCTGCCTATTAACCTACATACTTTTGGTCATCACTATTACTTGTGTTGAATACATACATGATATCTTACTTCAACTAGCTTGTCTTTGAATTCTTTTTTATTAACATATGAGGAAACGAATTGGAAAATGCATTAGTAAAACAATTAAGTATACACTTTTTTTCATGATAATGTCGTTGGCATATATTGTAATTTGTAGCACGTGCATATGGGGGTTGCTTTATTTTTTTTGGGTAGAATGCATATAGGGTTTGCTAAAAGAACTGCACTGAAAGTGAGTTATTTTGATGAGCTGGAGTGTAAAAAATCACTAGCACAGAAGGGGGAAATATATTCATCTAGAATCCAAAGCATATGATATTGCACTAATCACTATCTTTAGTCTAATGTGTGAACAATAATATTCAATCCTGTAATAGATTGGTGGCCAACGTGTTTCTTAATTTGTAAGATCAAGAGAACTTCCGTCTTTGATATATCATCTTTCATCTAAAATGTTCTTGCCTTTTGCATACCCCAATTGTGCAGATTCTTGAAGGACACAGTGATGAGGTGTGGTATCTGATGTTCTCCCATAACGGGAAGTACTTGGCTTCTGCATCCAAAGATGAATCTACAATCATTTGGAAGGTAAGTTGCTTATTTATTTGAACATGTATTCAAGAATCACTGTGTCTATGATCACCATCATACAAGTTTCGTTGAGGTACCATAAATTATTATGTTGTATTGATGAGGTACAGTCGCCGCCCTGATTTTGACTTGGGCAGGGGTGGCTTTGGGGGGGGGGGGGGTAGGAGTTTGGGCAGTTTCAGTTGGTTGGTTAGGCAGGGGCAAGGCTGAAAATCATTTCCTAAACACACAGATGCAAGCTCTCAGCTAAAATTTTAGATAAAAATTACACAAGTACCCCATTGATTAGCAAATTATAAAGAAATAACCAATATTGTCCTAGCCCCGAAGGCATCCGCTTAGTGCTAGGCAGCCACCCAATGCCCAGAGACCGCCTAGTGCCTTTTAGAACATTGACTAGTGTATGACCCATGTGCTACACGAATTTTTTGAAGTTATAATTATTAGTTACATAAAATAAATATAATTATGTAAATATATTATTTTTAGCCTTTACCATATCGTTGTTTATCATAAATAGTTAAATATTACCTTTTTAAAAAATCTGATTATATGTAGCATATAGAGTTTAGGGAAATTTATAGAAGACTATCCGTTAAAGTTTTTCACTCAACCACCCAGCATAAAGCACACTACCCATTATAGGGTTTCCGGTTTACAAACTACCCATGATACCATGATATAGTTTAGAAATTCGTCAATCCGTTTCAAGCCTATGGAAAAAAGGGTTCTTGGCTACTTGTTGCTGATTGAGAATATATGGGTATAACATGATTGGACTTTTTTTCTTTTTTTCTTTTTAAATGAGGCATTGGAGTTTTTTTTCAAATATTTTAGTAGGCCTATAAATGGTGGTTTGTTGAAATTTCACATTTAACGGGTGTTTAAGTTAAAAAACTCATATTTAACGGATGATTTTTTGTAAATTTCCCTAGAGTTTAAGCGGGAAATGTTTCAACAACACTTAACCAAAAAATGACACGTGAGAGCTATGCTTATGCATCGGCTTAGTTCTGTTTATAGACATTCCCTTTGAAATTTATTTCCTGAGTATAGCCACATGCTAGCCTATCTAATGTCATTTGATTTTAGGTGTTAAACTTTACATCTTCTTTCTATCAAAACTCTTGATACTTGACGCTAATACACTACCAATAATAGAATTAAGTTTGAAGGGTTTTAGAGCTGGGAAGTGTAATAAATTATTTTCGGCATCCTATTTGACAAAACCTCAAATAGGAATACCGAATGCAACTCTTGCACAAGCTGCTGGATCTCCAATTTTGTGATGTATACATTCAATTCAAATTCAATTATGTTTTAATACAACTCTATAGCTCCTCCTTTTATAATAAAAAAAACTAAATAACCAACACCTAAAACTAAATAATAAAAATTCAGATGATGGGAAGAGACATGGAGAAAATGGGGAAGTGCCTAAAAACTAGGAAGTGGGAATGGGAAACTAAAGAAACTAACTAGATAATGCTAAATAATAAGATAATAACTTAAAAGTAATAAAATTATTAACTTAAGCTGGTATCATTTTTTTTTTAAAGCAAGCAATTCGAAATATCAAACAAACTCATGCCTGAGAAATCGAGAGGCCGAAGGATCGGCAAATTATTGTTGTAGAGGCAGTAGCCTGTAGCCTTGTTGTCCATCTTCAGTGTTAATACAAATGTCATGGCTTGGTGGAAGATCTGGCCATGTGTGGTTCCCATCGGCTTCCTTCTATGTTCTTTTCTGTTTGTTGCGATGCCGACACTTAACTCTGTCATTTTTTTTATAAGAAGGGAGAAATCATTGTTAATTGGTGATTATTTTCATTTAGTCAGTTAGTTGGCTCCAATAAGTAATGTACAAGGAATGAAGTTCATATGTGTTTTTGAGCTGTAGTGGAACTTTGTATCCAGTCACAACTTTGAAAGTAGTGGCAAACGCATTGTTGTACATTTTGCTTAATCAGATTGGATCAATTTTTCCTTAAAGCTACGAGTCATTGTTTTCTTTTTGTGTGAGTAATATTTTGTGTTCAGGTTCTGGGCGATGGACAATTATCTCTAAAACATAAGCTAATGGGTCATCGGAAACCTGTCTCAACTCTTTCTTGGAGTCCTGATGACAACCAACTTCTAACATGTGGACTTGAGGAGGTAGTCAGGCGCTGGGATGTTAATTCTGGTGAATGCATTCATGTTTATGAAAAACAAGGCCTTGGCTTGGTTTCATGTGGATGGTTCTCTGATGGAAAAGGAGTAATCTCTGGCGTAACAGACAAAAGTATCTGCATGTGGGATATGGATGGAAAAGAGCTGGAGTGTTGGAATGGTCAGAAAACATTGAAGATATCTGACATGGCTATAAGCAATGATGGGAAAAAAATCTTAAGCATTTGTCAAGAAACTGCAGTTCTCATGATTGACAGGGAAGAAAAGTTTGAGAGCCTTATTGAAGAAGATCAAGTGATCACATCATTCTCGCTGTCGAAGGATAACAAGTTCTTACTAATCAACCTCCTAAACCAAGAAATACATCTATGGAGCATAGAAGACGATCCAAAGGTCATTTCCAAGTACATGGGCCACAAGCGCACTCGCTTTGTTATTCGGTCATGTTTTGGTGGGTTTGAACAAGCCTTTATTGCCAGTGGCAGTGAGGATTCACAGGTAGCTTCCTTTTCACTTCATGCCTCATAATATGTGTGTTATGTAGGACCTTTTCTTTTGACCCCCTACCATAGAAAAACAATTGTCTTTGCTTTGGAGCTTACCAATTTGTCTAACAATTATCTTTATTTGATTTAAATCTCATAAATTAGTCATATTCCAGCCAGCATAACATATCACACTTGGTAACATTTTTAAAAGAGCATATTCTTGATTTCAGGTCTATATATGGCACAGAGCAACAGGAGAGCTTCTATTAGTACTGCCTGGGCATTCCGGAGCAGTTAGTTGTGTGAGCTGGAACCCTACAAATCCACATATGTTAGCGTCTGCGAGTGATGACCGTACTATCCGGATATGGGGCTTACAGAATATGAATTTGAAGCTCAAGGGAGCTCCTTATAGCAATGGCATCATCCATCACCCAAATGGGAGGACATAGAAAGGTCTGATGAAAGGTAACACCACCCACCTATCCATGTACAATTATATTCGCCCTTTTCTCTTCACTGTTGGCATCATTGGCATTCAAGAACAAACAGATCCTTTGTATTTTTTAAAAAAGATAATTTCGATTTATACTCTCCTGTCTCTGGTTGCATATTTTCAGTGTCTTGATCATTTGTTCCTTGGAGCCAACCTTCGAGTCAGTGAGTGGTTAACACTAACCTTTAATTAATGCGGTTTATTAATGCGGACGTGTTCCAGTAGAGTTGGTTAATTTTACCTCTATTGGTAGTGTTGCACACATATCAGCAGTTTAGTAACAGATGTTTCAAACAAGGACTCGACGTACAACCCTTTAATTGGTTGGGACAGAGTTTGCAGACCAAAAAATGAAGGCGGATTAGGCATAAACAAAACAAAAGATATGAACATTGCCCTTCAAATGAAATTATTATGGAAAATTTTAGTTGAGCCCCAAAATGGATGGGTAAAAATTATTAGAGAAAAATACATGAAAGATGACAACATTTGGGATTACAAAAAGAAGAAAAACACTTCATGACAATGGGCTAAATTGATGGAATTAAAAAACGAATTCTGCCAAGGACTGATATGGCAAATTGGGAACGGAAGAACAATTACATTTTGGAAAGATAAATGGTTATACAATGAGATTTGCCTTCAAGAAATCCGACTACAAGACCAAATAGAAGAATTCGAAACAGTTGACCAGTTTATAAAACCAGACAAAACCCGGAACGAAGAAAAATTAAAACAAATCCTCCCGATGAATGTTGTAGACGAGATCCTTCGAATCCATATCCCCACAACAGATATTGAAAATAGATTATATTGGAAAGCTAGCAAAAATGTCTGATTTTCTACGGCTAGTGCTTTAGACCATATTACCAAAGGAAGAAGAGTTAACAACGACCCATTAGAATGGATATGGAAGATGGACTGTCCACCGAAAATCAAAACCTTTCTTTGGAAAAACATCCTCAATGGAACACCAACGAAAATTAGGCTTAGGAACAAAGGAATTGATGTCCCCCTGGGTTGTCCCCTCTGCAACCACTGTGATGAAGACGCAACCCACCTATTCACAGCTTGCCAGGCATCTCTGACTCTAATCGGAAGAATGGACAAACAGATTGAAAGAATAATAAGAAACAATGACAAAACTAACAAAACCTACAAGATGATAATTATAGAAATCTTTGCCCAACTATCAACTACTCAGAAATCGATACTAGCTTTCTCCTTATGGGGGATCTGGTCTATGAGGAATAAAATACTCTTCGAAAATCAGGATGTCAGAAATATGGATCAATGGATAAAGATCATAACACAATATAGGTTATCTTGGAAAAAAGCTCAAGAAGATGATCTAGAGAATGACGATGCTACGCCTACACATCATGAACCTCAAAACGGATTGAGACGCCAGAAAAAAGTTAAATGGAGGAAACCGTCAGAGGGATTCGTGAAGCTAAATTTTGATGGTGCCAAGATCGCTGCTGGGCAAGCTGCTGCTGGCTTTGTTATTCGCGATAGCCTTGGAAGAGTGGTGTCTTGTGGTGCGCATGGACTTGGGAGCTCTTCGTCGATCCAAGCCGAGTGTCTCGGTCTCCACGCCGGCTTGTTGAATGCTGTGAAGATGGGCTTCCCTCGCATCGTGGTAGAAGGAGATTGCTTGAATGTCATCAACGCCCTCCGTGGGATCAGTACTTGCCCATGGACTATTGAGATGATGATTACTGATGTCCTCGGTCTCTGCAAATCTTTCGAAGCTATCGAGTTCTCTCACACCTTGCGAGAAGGCAACCAGGTCGCTGACAGATTGGCGCATGTTGGATTGGTCTCCTCTTTCTCTTCTGAGCGGTGCCCAGCTGAGATTGAGAAGCTCGTCCGAAGGGACTCTATTGGGCAGTGGTTCGACCGAGGTTGACCACCTCCAAAATTTCGCCTTGTATCAAAAAAAAAAAAAGCAATTTAGTTGTTTTAATGGCTATCCAACCCAATTAAAAAAGAGGAATCAATATAACAAACTGCTGCTATTTCGACATTGGAAACTTGGCTAAAAACATTGTCACCTACAATGAAACGATCAAGGAAATCATATATGAAATACTCAACAAAATCGATGACCAACAAAAACGAAAAATGGTTATGGCCTGGTGGTGTCTAGGGATGGCAACGGGGAAGGATTCCCTTTCTGTCCCCGTTCCCCTTTATTCAATCTCCGTCCCCATTTGGAGACTAATAAATCACTCCATCCCTGTTTCTGTAAGGGAATCTTCGTCCCCGTTTATAAACTATTTACTTTTTTTTTCCTGCTCATATTAGAACGTATCCAAAAATAAAGTTACACAATCAAACTACAGAGTATTTAATGGAAATCAAAACAAAAATAATAAAATATTATGCAAACATCTTGAACCAAACTAGTTGAAGGACATACCAAATCCAAAACAGAACAAAATAATCCATTAAAAAAGTTTGAGAACGATAAAAAACTAGAATAACACTGAGTGTGTTATTAACAACACTTTCATTCTTTTAGATTTTATCTTCTATCAAACCAGGGAACTTTATTATCTATTTTATGGTTGAATACAATTGAGAGACTTTTCTCTTTTCCCTGGTGGATTCCAGTGTCTTCGGGTGTCTTTCTATGGTTTCATTGCTTGCAAACCCTGCATTGTTAAAGGCTTGCGCTTTATTGCTTGTTAACCATCCTATTGCGTTAGGTATCCATGTTGAGGGAGTTTCTTATTGCTTGATCTTAACTTCAAACTGTGGAAGGATTCAGACACCTATCTAATTGATCTTGGTTCTTACAAATATTTGGTGGGCAAGTTGATATACTTAATTGTTACAAGACCTAATCTTAGTTTTAGTATTCAAATGCTTGAAAGGGATTATGCTCTTATCCCACTCCGAATTGGTGTTGAAGATGTATTGTGATACAGACTAGGCCAACAGTCTCTCTGGCTACTGTGCTCTGCTAGGAACTAGCTCCTTGATTTCTGTTGGGGAAAACCGGGGTAGCTAATCACTCGATCATGTGTGACTCGGATGGATCAGACTCAACTTTCAAATGAGAACTTGTATTATATATTATGTACACAAGTACACCTCTCACAAATACAAGACTCACATACACCACTCGACTCAAGAGACTAACCTCACTCTTTGGTGGATCCCACACTCTTGTGATCGAGACGCCCTCATGCTCGATCGATCACATACTAGGCTACACAACACCTCACATGCTCACACTCATTTGGAGGAGCACTCACCTTGCCCGCTCACTCCTACACAAATGCCTACCAATCCTATTTATAGGCCATTACATCCCATCCAAAACTCTAGAACTTATCCTACCTAGATAAGTCTAGGAACTTCCTAACCTAGAACTCCCCGCAAGCTTCTAGGCCTTTTCGGGGCATTCTCTAAACATCCCGGAGAACTCCTCGCGAGTCTAGACGCATCAAGACTCTTCAAGCATCTGGAACCTTCCATAAGGTTCCACACTCTTCCGTATGCTTCCACACTCTTCCATACGTTTCTAGAATATTCCACCACATTCCGGAGACTTCCGCCACATTCCACATTCTTCCGGAACGTTCCACAATTTAGCCCAAAACACATTTTCATGTATGTGAAATATGAATTATTGACCAACAATTCCTCCCTTAATTCATATTTTCACATACCTCCATAGCATTCTCGATATCCTCTTTCCTTTGCTCCTTGATTCCAATGTCGTGGCATCTCCCCATCACGACATGTTCTTCAAAGAAGCAAACATTCCTCTCGATTAGTGTCGTCATCTGCGCTTGATCAAGCTCCTCCTCATGAACACCTTGCACCCTCTCATCGTGAAGAGCGTCACATATACCCTCTAGCTTCTCACCATCCACTAATCTAAAGAACCAAACTCTCCACCAATCTCCAAGGTCCCAAACAATGCTTGATCCCGACACGCCTCATGTAAGACGACACCATCCACCACCATCCACCTCGATGACTTAGTAACCTCTCCATCTGTTACTAAGTAGACATCGTCATCATCTACATCATCAATCACATTAGTTGTAGGAGCCAACAACACTCTTCCGCAAGGACGTCTCTCTCATCACGTCCTCCCTCAATAGCGGACAACACACTACATGTGACCCTTCTCCCTACTATAGCACACACGTCAATCATCTCCACATGGACGTGCTTGTGCTCTCCATCTCTGGTCACCATGTCTCTCTCAGAATGGCTCCTCCCTCACTCTTGGAGACGAGCTTCTCCTCCACCAGAGTGCATGAAACATACTCTCCCTCCTTATGTGAAGTTGGCCTTCCAATCAAAGAGTGGATTCTCGAACACCTCCGACAAGCTTGATGCCATCACGTCAACACGGAATACTTCCACCAACAAATGCTACACCGATTTTCCGACTCCGACAACCTTCGCAACCTCGCTCTGATACCACTGTTGGGGAAAACCGGGGTAGCTAATCACTCGATCATGTGTGACTCGGATGGATCAGACTCAACTTTCAAATGAGAACTTGTATTATATATTATGTACACAAGTACACCTCTCACAAATACAAGACTCACATACACCACTCGACTCAAGAGACTAACCTCACTCTTTGGTGGATCCCACACTCTTGTGATCGAGACGCCCTCATGCTCGATCGATCACATACTAGGCTACACAACACCTCACATGCTCACACTCATTTGGAGGAGCACTCACCTTGCCCGCTCACTCCTACACAAATGCCTACCAATCCTATTTATAGGCCATTACATCCCATCCAAAACTCTAGAACTTATCCTACCTAGATAAGTCTAGGAACTTCCTAACCTAGAACTCCCCGCAAGCTTCTAGGCCTTTTCGGGGCATTCTCTAAACATCCCGGAGAACTCCTCGCGAGTCTAGACGCATCAAGACTCTTCAAGCATCTGGAACCTTCCATAAGGTTCCACACTCTTCCGTATGCTTCCACACTCTTCCATACGTTTCTAGAATATTCCACCACATTCCGGAGACTTCCGCCACATTCCACATTCTTCCGGAACGTTCCACAATTTAGCCCAAAACACATTTTCATGTATGTGAAATATGAATTATTGACCAACAATTTCAATATAATCTAATTAAGAAGCAAAATGTTATGACTTAGATCCTCTACAAAAGTTGAGCATTTGCTCAAAATGGGAGTGCTAATCACTTTCAATTTGAGGGGGAGTGTTTTGTAGTAAGGAATAAAGAGGGTAAAATAGAGGGTGGTTAAGAGTTTGTTACCCGCATCATTGACCTTGTGTAGAGAGTATAAAAGGGAGATGAGATCTAGATCGATGAGGGTAAGAAACAATTCTAAGAAATCAGTTGCAGTACTTTGCACAATTCTCTTTCTTTCTTTGTTTCTTCTTCATCAAGATTAATCAATTTCGTGTTCAATTTGAACTTCCATCTTTCAAATACTTGTTCTTATATGCTCGTTGCATTTGTTGAACTATAGTTGTAACTTTCCTTCTTATTGAATTCAACCAACTATTCGCATTTTACTATTGGTGTAACTTGCCTTTTGCATTTATTTAATTGTTTATGGTTAAATTAATAAATGTGACTGAAGTAATTAAAATGTTTAAGTTCATGACCCGAATGATGTTAAAGTGATCAAACCTAAGTTCGTTGCTTCAATCATCATGATGAGACAACATATAGTATACCAAACCAGAAGATCCAATAAATAATGACAGGAAAATGGGCTTCATTCGAAGTTTTTTTAGGAACAATATCCGCTCTTACAATGCCTTGGTAAAACGATAATATTCGAGGTAACTTTTTAGTTAGAAGATTCAATAGGTCAAGAGTACTAATTTTAAAGATCTTTTCGAGGGATACAACTTTTATGTTGAAGATCAAATTCTCCATAATTAGTGTCTAGAAAGTGTGTCAAAGTATTTGTCTTTGTAGGAGGTTCACTCTAGAAGAAAATTGATATATATAGGGCTTTTCGAAAAACTAGACAAAAATAAAATTGGTTTGCAAAAATATAGGTGGGTTGGGGAATTCACAAAAATGTAGGTGGGTTTAGTTTTCAAATTGGTTTTATTACCCTTTAGGTAGGTAACAAATTAGGTTGGGTAAACTTATACAATAGATAACAATTATTTCGGCAAAATTAATTAAAATAACCCAAATTTTGGAGGGGTGTTAAAAAAATATCATCATCTTTCAACCGTAAGAAAAATAACCCAATCTTTGAGAGATGTGGTAACAAAGTATCCTGATTGTTTTTACGACTATAAATATGGGTAAAAATGATGAAATATAATTGAAGACATTAAGATTCTGGTGAATTTTGGATGATATTGGCTTGTTTTAATGAGAATGAGATCATTTAACCAATTTTATGTCATTGTTTTGGTCCAATTTATGGTCGGAAAAATGAGTCGGGATACTTGTTACCATCTCCCCCAAAGGTCGGGTTATTTTTCTTACAGTTGAAAGGTGGAGATATTTTTTAACATCCCTTCAAATGTTGGGTTATTTTAATTAGTTTCACCCAATCATTTCCCACCAAAATTTCAATAATACAATCTTGATGACAACTTCAAGGGGGTATGTCACATATCTTGTACGAATCATGTCACCTGAAGAATTTTGCATATCACATACTAGTTCTCTTCTTTTCACTCGTTCATCTTCTCTTGCCACCTAGCGATCATCTTTCTCGCTTTCTTCGTTACTTGATCCCTTTAAAAATTGTTTATATGTTATAATTTTTATAGTCTATACATGATTCAAACCTATATCCATTTGAAGTTAACACATTGCTCCACCTTTTGAGCTAATAAACTTCAATCAGTTATGTCACCCCTTATACCCTGCTTGCTACCCACCATTGGATAAAATAACAAATCAACTCCTGCCATAACATACTCCTTAAACCATGCTTAAATGTCACTCCATTCTCCATATAGCTTGCTTATCACTACTTATACCATGCATGTCACCCACTATTCCCTGCTTGTCACCCCTTGCACAAAAAGCAAAACTCAACTCCATCCAAATACCTCTATGTCTAGGATTTTGTCGAATAGAAAATGGGGAGAAGTAGATCTAAGTTGGAGGAGGTTTTGATTTTATATAGAAGAGAGGTTGAACCTGCTACTCCTTTTTTTTTGAAGCAAGATAAGAATTCGGTTCACTAGACAAGCCTAGAGAAACTGAGAGACCGGACAAGTCGGTGGATGAACTAACCATCATGTACAACAGAAAGTAAATAACAGAAGCAAATGACAGAAAGAAAATTACAGAAGCAAATGACATAAATAAAATTACAAAAGAAATGTACAAGCCATCCTACATTGAAAATCACAAGCGAAAGAGAGAAACAAAACGATCGATCAAAGGGACGACGCACACAGAGAACTTTAGGGATACCAGCGGACACCTCAGATTGTGGACTCAAAAGAGCCATCAGATGCCAACGCACATCCACGACGCCATCGAACATGACAAACCAAACACCACTCAAAGAAGCCTGCAACACAACAAGAACAGCACTGCACGCCAACCCGAAAATCCGACTCCAAGCCAAATCATTATCCATTAAAACCCAAAACCCATCACACCCCTCAAGGACGATAACAAGATTGAGGGAGACTACTAGGTAGTCAAAATAGAGGCGGATGAAACGGGCTAAGGCAGATAAAATAAACAACAATCAACAAGGCAACAAGGCGGAGAAATAGATTGAAATTGGTTCGATTCCAAAATACGGAAAAGAAACAACTTTTTTCCCTCTGAATTCCCATAAAAGAGACCAAGGATGATAAAACGGCAAGGGGGTCGAGCTTACAGCGGGTCTCCTGCGGTGGAGGTGCGGCGACAGAAGCAAGGAGACGACCAGAGCTGAAGGAGTCAGCGGCGGAGCTCGAAGTGGAGGAGATGAAGGCAGTGGTTGAGATACGGTGGCTAGGGCGCTGGAGGAGCGACATAAAACATACAACGGGAGGGGCACCCGATGGCTATGGCGCCTCACCAGAGATGCTTTTGGGCGAGGAGGACGAGGGAGGGCATCGGAGGACAAAGGCGAAAGCTGGAGCACCGGTGGGTGACAGCCGAGCGGAGGCGGTGGCTATGGCGGCGGAAAGCCGAGGCAGAAGGAGTTGGGAGCCTTGGGTTGAGTGGAGAGGTGAGCCGAGAACGGTGGTGAGTCGAGAACTGGCGGTGAGGCAGTGAGGGCCTGGAAGGGAAGCCATGGAGATGGCGGCGGCGAAAGAACCCTGGGCAAAGGTGTTGGGAACGAAGTACTGGTGGCGGCAAGGTAAACGCTCGCCGAACCTACTACTCCTAGTTTCTTAATGACTATTTGTTGTCAAAAAAAAAATCTACTTTTACAATTTTTATGGGTGGTTCTAATTTACAAGCCTTTTTTTTTGTCTAACCATTAAGACTAGATGTTGCAATTGGGTCGGGTTGGGGTATACCCATTCGGGTTCAATTATATATCGGATTGGGTCATAGGTTAAGTATATTGTATGATCAGTCGGGTTCATATCAGGTCTGGTGAGTTTTCAGATTGGCTAAGTTTAGGTCAAATGGATTTCGGGTTGGGTCGGATTTGAGTTTGGTCAAGTCGGGTTCATATTAATTATTGACTATTAAACTTCATTTATTCAATTATATTGAGTCTCATTATGTGTAATTCACGTTATTTGAGTGTTTAAAAATAAGAAAATTAAAGTAATTATAAGGATGAGTCAGGTCTTGTGCGAGTCAAGTCAAGGACGGGGTCGGGTATGGTCGGATCAAGTTTGTCTATATTCGTGCCTATTCAGGTATCGGGTCATAATGGATCAGGCTCGAGTTTGGGTTGTGCTTGACACTGGATTTTTAGGTTTGGGTCGAGTATGTGTTCGGGTGGGTCGAGTCAGATTTTGCCAATTCTAATTAAGATGACCTTAATTTGGCTAATTTAAGGGACGAGTCATGGATGCAATTTGAACCACATTAAATTATTACTGTTCTGACGGACCAAAAAAATACTTCATCCATAATAAAATAATTGGCCCTTTGGGGGTTTTCACACTTCTTAAGAAAGCTACAATTAGAAAGTAGAATAGTAAAAAATTTAGCAAATAAATAATGTGGGGGAAAAAAACGAACCAATGAAAAAAAAATAGTATGGGAAGTTGGAGTATTAATAAAATTTATTGGAAATCAAATACAATTAATGAGATGAATTGATAAAATTAGAAATTTTTGTCATTAATTAGGTTCAAAAGGACAAATATTTTGTTACAAGAAAAAATAGTCAGAAGGTCAATTATTTTGTTACGGATGGAGTGTATATTACTGTGGCAATTAAGGCAATTAATTGTTTGAATTAATTATAGTTAGTTTATGTTATCCGGCCTAATGTGTTGTTAGCTCATTAGCATGTTATTTTGCATGTTAGGTTTGATATTAGATTTCCTACATATTGTTCATTCATTGATTTAGAATGCGGTTTTGAGATTAATAAGACAACATAATTGTGCATTATATCAAAGGCATAACTTTTTCGTGTGTTGTATTGATCATGGCTCCTTTACAATGAGATTTCATTAATAAGTGAAAGACAAACGTCATATCAAGATTATTGTTTGAATTAATCAATTGAAAATAATGCATTCATAGTTCATACCCACCCAACAATTAGACCCAAACTTCCATAAAAAAAAACAATTAGACCCAAACAAAATATGCAATTTAAAGCATATCGACCTGTTGGAATCAAATATGGATCGAGAAGTACTACCTCCTTCAGTCTTCATTTCTCATCTGATAATCTGTTTAAATTAAGACAAGTACTACGTACCTCTCCGATCGAAAATATGTCATTTGACTTTTTAACACGTATTTTAAGGAGCTAAAAACTATATAATATATTAAATTTTTATTATTATTTTTTACAATTTAATACTTATTACCAACAAATATTAAGTTGTAAAAAAAATAACTTGAAAAAAGTTGATATTTTATATAGTTTTTAGCTTGTTAAAATACGCGTTGAAAAGTCAAACGACATATATTTTGGATCGGAGAGAGTATTATTTTTTGTCATAAATAACTATGTGAAAGGGTTTTTAATTAAATCATTTAACTTCCTAGATATTATTTTATATAAAACAAGTATTATTTATGACCCATTTATTATATCGGAAATTTCGCCTGGTACCCCTGTGGTATTGCTTATTTCACGCGGTGTACAAAAGTTTTACCAAATTCGCGTGGTACCCCTAAGGTTTATAAGAATTTCGCCTCGTGCCCTTGGTAAGTTAAAAGAAACGGCTCCGTTAATATGTTAATATGTTTATTAAAAAACGCAGCTTGCCCATCTGGAGAACGAAGAAAGGAGAAGGAGATTGAGGAACGCCGGCGAAGACAGCCGAAGGCCATCGGAGGAGAACCGCCGGAAAAGAGAGCTCGAGCCCTACCTGGAGTAGCACTTGGAGTGGAGGGCTCGACAGCACCAAACGAACCGAATCAAGAGGTGGTGGTGGTGAAGAGAGCCCGAGCCCGACCTGTCGAAGAAGGGGAAGGAGGAGGAGCCCGATTCCGACCCGTCGACAGAGGTGGTGGCGGTGGAGCCGCCAGCAAGCCAGGTAAGTTTGCAAATACCGGTTTCGATTTGGGGCTTGCAATTTGGGGCTTCGATTTGGGGACAGTTCGAATTAGGGTTTGTGTTTGCAATTGAAACTTTGATGTGGGCGCTTGCAATTGAAAATTTGGGGCTTGCAATTTGAGTTCCGCAAGAATGCTTTAAGACGAGGATCTAGATGGCCAATGGACTGTGAAACCGAGAGCTGGAGTGAAGTCCTGCTGTCCTGGTACCTGACGATCTAAGCATCCTTGCTCTCGTATCAATTGCCCTCTCCGCGCTGTTCTGCCTCTGTCGGCTGGCAGCTGTAGAGGTCATAAACCGCGGCAAGGAGTTTTTCCTCACTCTCTTCTCAGAAGTAAAAGGAGTTTTTCCTCACTCTCTTCTGAGTTTCTGCTGCTCTTCTTCTGCCCGTCTCACCTCATCACCGAGTTCAGTGATTCGCCTTTGTCTCTGCCTCTTGATGTCCTAAACATAGGCACATATGGTGAATCAATAAAAAAAAAACTCCTCTATCTTCTATATCTTTGTCCCTTCTCTTCTTTCACCAAAGTTACCCAAATGCACCATCAATAAAACATAGCACTTTTGTAAATCGTCAGCACTCATTGACATCAATGTTATTGGTAATAAGATACTTGGGTAAGACTGTCATAAACTATCAAACATACCATATTAGACCATCTGATGTACCATTTGTCAAGTTTAAGGAGGTGATAGTCATTGAATCAGAATTAGAGGTTCTTGTGTTTGGGCAAAGGTTCCTATGCTTCAGTCTCCGCCTATAGATTGGTGTTTGCAAGAGAGAAAATTCAAGATGAATTATTCATTCAAAAATTCAACCCAAATGTGTCATGGTTTCACTATGCTCACTCAAGTGATTTTAAGTCTATTAGCTCAAATGGTAGAGCGTTGTGCTCACGCACAAAGATGTGGGTTCAAATCCCACACAGGCTATCTACGGTTATGTGTAGTTATTATTGAACAAATATTTTTATGACTTCACAAATGATTCATATTTTTCGAACCCACTCCTTTTTTACATATTTGAAATTTCTCTTTTTTCCAATGATGAACAAATGCTCTCCTTGTCTCAATTTCAGCAGCAGTGACAGCTCCTTTTTTACTGTCCTAATGCAGCCCCAACAGCCCAAGTTTGCATTTTTACAGCAGCTCCAACTTGCTGTATTACAGTAGCAACATTTGACCTTATTTTTGCTGTTATAATATCACCACATTATTGTTTTTCAACAATAATGACAACTTCAATTTGCTCTCTCACAGTAGCCCCATGATCCCATCATTTTTATGTCATTCAACAGCCTCTACAACTCCTTCTGGCTACCAAGACACATCTTTTGTATGTTCAGATGAAGATGAAAGGTACTTGGGCGATGATTTGTATTTTACGTATTGCTGTCATATAACTAAATGTTGTCATACATTTATTTCTTACATTTTGGTTTACTGTTACTGATTCAATGAGTTGGATGGAAAAAAAATTGATTCAACTTGGAGGTATTATCTTTACTTCTATAGATTCAACTAGATTCTTTAATCTGATTTTTTTTTTGTTAAAGAAACCATTCCATTCTTGTAATTTGATTTTTTTTTTCCAAACTCCATTTTTACTGCAAATACTTCTTCCTCCTTGATTCTGAAAGGCAACACAACATAACATAGGTAAATCCAAACACCCTATATTCAATCTAAACACCCTATATTCAACATAGGTAAATCCAACACCCTATATTCAATCTATAAATCACCCTAAATTTTGATTGAATCTCATAACAACATAGGCAATCTCAAACTCAAAACATAAAGTTATGACAACAATACGATGGCCGGCTGGCTTGCTACAATTTCTAATGCATTTGTGGCCTATGCAGGATTCGAACCCACATCTTGTGTCTAAGCACAATGCTCTACCGGTTGAGCTAATAGGCAAAAAATTCAAAGCAAAGGTTATAAACAAAAAATACCAAGCATAAATTTAACCCATCATCAGTTCATCACAAATAATTGGTAAGTTAACCAAGGGAAAAGACCAAATTGAGATGGAAACAAGAGAAAGTGTAAAAAGTTCAGTGTATTTAACATACTTGCCGGAGTTCCTTCCACCTTCTAGCTGACTCCCATATCTCCCAAAAAATGATATGTAAGCAGGGATGACCTTTTGAGATACTGATATCCGGAGTTCAGTCCTAAGTTGGGGATCAAGAGGCTCTCAGATAACTAGTCGCATACTTACGGACACTCCCACGCCACCTCCTAGCCCAATCATTGCCAAGAAGCACCCCAAGCTCTGAATTCTTGACCTTCCGAACTATATACAACTTATTTTTCATAAGGAAAATGTACTGCATAACACTGTCCTCATACAACTTCGCCTTCTCCTCGAGATTCTCCTCAAGAGACCCTAAAAGCGACAGAACATGAGAGCCAAGTCTGATTTTCATACCCACAAGCACTGAAATCTACATTCAGAATGTGATTCACTAGTTTGCGCCATGATAGTCAAGTCTGTTTAAGTTTGTTTGTTGTAAATCTCAGTACAAATCTTTCAAAGTATGACAGTAACATCCAAATCTCAATACCCAGATTGAAGCACAATATATCAAAATCCTCAAATTCAATCCCTAAATCCCTCCAAACCATCAATTCCAATCCCTATATAAGTTGAGACCACCAGTAACTTAATGTTAATGTTATCAAATTCTTAATTCAGAATCCTAAATGTCGAAATCAAAATTCCAAATCCAATCCCTAAACCCTAAATTTTGAAAAGGCCCAAATTGCAAGCCCCAAATCGAAACCGGTATTTGCAAACTTACATGGCTTGCTGGCGGCTCCACCACCACCACCTCTGTCGACAGGTCGGAATCGGGCTCCTCCTCCTTCCCCTTCTTCGACAGGTCGGGCTCGGGCTCTCTTCACCACCACCACCTCTTGATTCGATTCGTTTGGTGCTGTCGAGCCCTCCACTCCAAGTGCTACTCCAGGTAGGGCTCGAGCTCTCTTTTCCGGCGGTTCTCCTCCGATGGCCTTCGGCTGTCTTCGCCGGCGTTCCTCAATCTCCTTCTCCTTTCTTCGTTCTCCAGATGGGCAAGCTGCGTTTTTTAATAAACATATTAACATATTAACGGAGCCGTTTCTTTTAACTTACCAAGGGCATGAGGCGAAATTCTTATAAACCTCAGGGGTACCACGCGAATTTAGTAAAACTTTTGTACACCGCGTGAAATAAGCAATACCACAGGGTACCAGGCGAAATTTCCGGGTTATTATATTCAATGCCAATTATAATTAAAATTTGGGAAATGGGCAAATTAAATTAATATAAACTATTAACCATGAACCAAAAGTAAGACGAAGTGGACGTGCACGGAACGCGTCTACTTTGTCTTACTCCTTGGACATACTAGGCGAGTCGAGGCTTCAATTGGACACCGATTTCTACATCGTTTAACATTCAAAACACCTCCATTAAGTTATAATCGATCAATCTCCTCATCTCAAAAACATGCTCAATTTGTGATTTAATTGATGGATTAAGCTTCAATTATGTCCAAGTTCGTTTTGCAACAAACCGAAACCAACAAAGTTCGGGATGATTTTGAAACCGATTTTTACAATTGGACATATGAAATTGATCACCAGATCGAGAAGTTGGAAGAGATTGGAGTAATCAATTTTGGGTTTTATAGCCTCTTATACTCGACCTAAAAAATGGGTGTTTCGCCCTCCTAATTTTTACCAAAGACAACGGTTACAATAATAATTGTTGAACCTATAGTTATAATTTATAAATACTAAATCTATAAATATAAACTATTGCATCGACATGGTAGGTGGATTCAAGATTTTCTAATTATACGTTGAAGATTTTAAAATGAAGTTGCATTTCATACCTATAGACTCAAGAATTTAATTATAACTACTTCTTATAACTATGGTTCAAGATTAATATTTTATATATCTTTTAGTCACTTGACTCACTTCGGTGAGATCATCATTCATTAATTAAAGATTCACACGTAAATAACGTATTTATGATTATATATATATTTTTTAAATCTTGAATCAGCTTAATAAAAATTTTAGTCTTTTTTTTTTTAATAATTGTGGGTTCAAGATTTTACAATTTTGAACCTATAATTATAAAAAATAGGACATATAGTTTTAAAATCTTGAAACTATTATAAACATCTTGAACCTATAATTCGAGCATACACTGATGAAATCTTGAACCTATATTTACAAAGAATTCAACCTATAGTTATAAAAATCTTGGACCTATAATTTTTTATTTTCACCGAACATACCCTATATAGAGAGAGGCAATTCAACCTATATATATGTTGTTTTCTTGATCACTTATCACCCATCACCTTCCAATCCCACTCATAGTACTTAGAAAAACAAAAAAAAACCTAGCTAGCCATATATATTTGGTAAAGCTTAATTAATTGGCTGCCATGGTGAAATCATTTGAAAACATCCTACCAAAGTGGTTCCTCTGTGCTCTTTTATTCTTCATTCTCTCAGGTAACTATATATATATATATATAATTTCTATGTACCTACTAAATTACACAAGTTAATTAAATAAATTAGTTATGCAACTTATTTATTATTTTAATTCATCTTATGGAGGATATTAACTGATTTGAATTGGGATTTTGGACGTTAAAGGGGTGGAAGGTTCACATGAGCATCGTCCTTATAGCAGGCTATTTGTGTTCGGAGATTCGTACGCTGACACCGGTAACATCGACATGCCAATAGGCCCCTCGTGGAGGGTTCCGAACGGCATCACCTTCCCCGGCCATCCCTCTGGCCGCGCCTCTGACGGTCGTGTTTTCACCGATTTTTTAGGTTTGTTTTGCTTCATTACATATATTCATATAACAACTAGGAATTTTACAATTTCATGATCAAACCGATTTCATTTCACACTTTGTTGATATGAAACCTGATACGGTAAATATTTGATTCAATCAAAACCTAACTTGGCCGAAATCCAATTTAACTCGATCAAGATTGATCTAAATTAATATTTTCTTGATATGATTATATATAGGTAACCATGTGCAACGAAGCCAAACGGATTAAAAAATGATAAATACTATACAAAACAAAAATTACCGACTTTCAAAACTGATATGACCAGTACCGACGAGGATCGTCTAGTCCACAATTTGTAGTCCATACCGTACTCCAAATTATATCATTGACTAAATTGAAATTTCTAATTATTTTATTCAATAAGTGTTTGTAACTTATAATTTATTTTAATGTTTATCGGCCAATAGAACCATAAAATGGACTACGAAGTTGGACTAGATGATTTTCACCGGACTAGTACCAGCTTAGTTGCGATCCCCTAGTTCACAATTACGGTCCATTACGTAGTCCATATCACTTGATTGGATATGTCGAATTATTTTATTACTTTTCTTAATAAATGAGGTAATTTTATAATTGTCTTCAACTAATAAAAGAAAACGGACTATAAAAAGGACCATAAAGACGGACTAGAGCATCCTCACCGTTATCAACCTAATAGCTCACCTTGACTTAATACTTAGATACTCTCCTGCCTGAAAATATACAAAATATTACTCCCTTCGTCCAAAAATACATGGACTTTTACTATTCCTGCACGCTTTTTTAGGAGCTAAAAACTACATAAAATATTAATTTTTTTATTAATTTTTTTAAATAATTACAAACTTAATATCAATAAGTTTGTAATTATTAAAAAAAAATTAATAAAAAAAGTTAATATTTTATATAGTTTTTATCTTCTTAAAAAAGCGTGCGTGAATAGTAAAGTCCATGTTTTTTTTATACAGGCGTGAATAGTAAAGTCCATGTATTTTTGGACGGAGGTAGTATTATTTTTTATATAATTTTGTTTAAAATTATTCATACTCATCTGTAATGAGTATGAAATTATCTAATAAAATATTTGAAATTTTATAGAGTTGTTAACAATTAGTGACTTGAAAGTTTTGTGGTGCAGCAAAAATTTTGTCATTGAACTCTCCAATCTCATACACAATGAGGAGTGTGGCACCCATGAAGGACGCAAGATATGGTGTGAATTTTGCATTTGGAGGCACCGGTGTGTTTGACACCACAGTCACCATGAGATCTGGCTTACCCAACATGACCACCCAGATTGACTTCTTCCAACAAATGCTCTCCGGCAACGACATCGTCCGATTCGATGCCAACTTGACGGACTCCATTGCATATGTTTCGGTCGTCGGCAATGACTATGTATTAAGACTTGATAAATTACGGTGGATCGTAAGCGCTAACCAACCGCGTGGGGTGGGGTTCCCCCAATTGGAAATAGGATTAGATTCACTATATTTTCCATGTTTAACTACGGTGGGTCACAAGTCCAAGCACACAAGCGTTAACCAAGCCGAGTACACAAGTCGATTGAGGTTCCATCCTAAAATTAATTGACAATGCCCACTTATGTACAAGGTAAGGTTTGGATTCACTATATTTTCCATGTGGGATACTATCTCATATCATATTGCCAACACGACTTGGTCATCGTTTCATCTCATTATGTAGGACTGGCCAGCTTTGATTCCGAAAGTGGTGGACCAAACTGCAGTGAACTTGCAACGCTTGTTGGAGCTAGGGTTTAGGAAGATCCTCGTGTCAGGGCTGCAGCCAATAGGTTGCCTCCAAGAAATACACCTCAGTAGCGCGTCATTCCAACAATGTCCGATGCGGAACTCCACAATCTCCTCCTACAACGGGCAGTATCTACCTTGAACACACAGAGTCAGACACAGTACAACACCTCCGAGCCTGCCATTCACATCCTCGATCTGTACAAATCCTTCTTCACCGCCTTTCAAGCCAAGGACGTTAATTCAGGTGATAATTGATATGTTGATTATATGAAATTTCACTGATCAATCGATTGATGTGTTTATGTATGTATAGGGGGTTTGAAGTTTGGGAATCCGTTGAAGCCGTGCTGCTTGGGAATTGACGGGAATTCGAGATGTCTAATGGTAACAAATTGTACACAGTGTGCGATGACCGTGCAGCTGCATTCTTCTGGGACACGGCTCACCCAACGCAGGCTGGATGGGATGAAGTGTATTCTATCCTCAGTGCTACTCTCGAACAAGCGGTGAACACTGCTTAGAGATTACACATACTCAGTTGCAGATTATAAACCATGTTGTTATTTTGAATGTCTTATCTATCTATCTATCTATCTATCTATATCTATATTACATGTAATAAAACGGATTCATAGCGCTTTAGATGGCGTGTTAAATAAGAGAGAGTTTGTAATTCAATCAAGATTAGGCAGTTGTAACAACTTGCTGTTTAAGTTGTTATTCCAGGTCATCTTAATTAATATGTTCTATATAAACATATTGTATCCCTCATTCACGCACTTCGTTTTAATGCAATGAAATCGAGCTCTCATTTCTAGCTTCTTCCTTCTTCTTTCTCTGTCTCGACTCTATTGTGAACTTGTGATGTCGAAAGATTCAACATGATATCAGACATAGGATCTTTTTCTTCTGGTTGATTCTGATCTTATTCTAGCTTTGATTTCTCGTTTCGATCTTTGATCAAGTTCTCGCTTCCGCGTTAACATCTTCTCTGGTTTTGATTTCTATGGTCTGCTCTATTTCAATGGCAACTTCGATTGATGTTTCTCATTCGTTTTACTTGCATCAATGTCTGATAATCCTCGGACAATCTTGGCGTCCAAAGCTTTCGATGGTTTAGGTTTCGAAGGCTAGAAGAGGTCCATGATGATCGCATTGTCGGCCAAGAACAAAATCGGCTTCGTATGTTGATAGTTCTATTCTGAAGCCGGCGAATACCGATCCCCAATTTTGTAGTTAGGAACGTGCTAACAATATGGTAATTTCTTGGATCCTTAATTCTCTTTCAAAGGATATCTGATATTGGATTGAGCCTTGCAATCAATTTCACAAGGTTATGATAGTATCGCTACATACTTAACTCAAAACAAGAAGTTGTGGGACGAGTTGTTCAGTTTAAAGGTGTTGCCGATTGTAATTGTGGTCCTAATGAGTGGCTCCAATCTTGAATAAGTAGAGTCAGATCAGCATTTGGTGGGTTTCTTGATGGGACTTAGTGATGCTTATACAGGAATCAGGGGATGTATCTTGCTCATGTCTCAAGTCCTGACGATGGCTTAAGTGTATTCCATGCTTATTTGAGGGGAAAGACAATGTGAGGTTTCTTCTTCTTCAATCATGTCTTCAGAGATGGCTTCTTTCAGTGTTAGTTCTACATGTCTTCTTGGCTCCAAACCTCAAGCTCGTTCTTCCAAGACTAAAATAATCCGGTCATGTGATTGCTAAATGTTATAAGCTTAATTAATGGATTTCCTCCTAGTTGTGGGTCTAAATCAGGCCATGACAGGTCCAAGAAGTTCTTGGCTTAGGTTGATACTACTGATGGTTCTTCAGTTCCTTCTATTCTAGGGCCCATCTAGTGGCTCTATTAGGCACTTTGCCTACTGTTACTGTTGTTGGTGTGTGCAACATGGCAATGATTGTGAATTCCACGGTTCGATTTTCTGGTTCTATTCTAGACAAAGATATCAAAACAGATAAGGCAACTTGGATTATTAACACAGGTGTCGCTGATCATATGTGCTTTGATAAATCTGCTTTTAAGCAATTACATTCTTTGTCTGTCCCATTTCAAATTGCCCTTCCTAACAAATCTTTAATTCCTGTTCGGTTTACTGGTTCTGTGCAACTTACAGAAGCATTATCACTTCTTAATGTTCTCTTTGTTCCTTAGTTTAAGTAAAACTTGTTATCTATCAATAAACTTTGTAGGCAATTTCATTGTTATATATGCATTTTTCAAAGATAAAATATGCGTTTTACAGGGATCTTCCATGAAGAGGCCACTAGTACTTATTAAGGAACATGATGGGTTATACTTGCACAACAAATTGCTCTATGCATAGCATAGATTAGTCTTCTCCAATCATATGTTCCTGGTCCACTTCCTATATATTCTTCTGATTCTTGTATTTGTGATGTTTCTCATTGTAATATTCTTTTGATGATGTATTTTTCGGTGTGAATTCTATATCCAGTTGTAATGTTCAATCTTTGAAGTTGTGGCATTCTCGTCTTGGACATTTACCTTTCAATAAAATCAGGAAAGTTGCTAGTGTTGATGTTTCACACACTGAAATGAGTGTTTTGATTTGTAATGTAAGTCATAGGCTAGACAGTATCAATTTCCCTTTCCAAATAGCACTATTAGTTCAATTAAACATTTTGATTTGATTCATATTGATGTTTGGGGTCCATATCCTACTCAAACATATAATGTTTTCAAGTATTTTTTTATTATTATGGATGATTTTTCTAAGAGCAGACATGTTTGGGGTCTATAGAGTTTGTCCGCTTGACTCATCAACCCAAGTTCGAGTCTTGCCGCTGGCATTTTTTTTTACCTTACCTCCCATTCTCGCCCCCACTTTTTTTTAAAATGTTTTAATGGACGAAACTTATCAGTAAACAAACCATAGCCGACATCTTCTTCTCTTCGTTTACTCAGTCCACAAACTCTCTCTTCTTCTCTTCTCCACTTCGATCTCTTGCGCGCCCACAGACCAGGGCACATCCGATCCGTTCTCTTCAATGTCCACTTCTCCTGCGCGCCCACAGTCGACAGTGTTGGATCTCAATCTCCTCTTCTCGAAAATACTCTCAATCTCTTCGAATTTGGTTGCACCTATTCTCATCTGTCTTCTATAATCGATCTATTGTAGTTCAAAATTTCGAATATGAATTTTTTTTTTAGTTTGAATCCATTGCATCCATTCGAAATTTCGGACATAAATCTATTGCATCCATTCTCTTCTCATTCTTCTGTCTTCTATAATCTATTTCATTTTAGTTCGAATTCGGAGCTATTGCTGCACATGAATTCGGATCTGGTTGCATCCAATCTCTTCTGTCATACATAATCTACTGGATTTACTGTCTGTTTTTTTTGGATTTACTGTCTGTATAACGCGTATGTAAGGGCAACAGAGGAGTTCATTTACAGGGCATGGCAACAACAGTAAGTGCAACACACTTTTTTTTTTAAGATGGTTCGTATCGGATACCCGCTGATCCGACACGGATCCGATTAGGTTAACCGTTTCGGGTACCCGACTTAAAATGGTTCGGATACGATTCAGACATTTTGAGTTAAATGGTTTCGGGTACCCGACACAATTATCCGGTTCGTGTCGGGTACCCGAATATGCACACCTCTATTATTAGCAACTAAGAGCAATGCTTTTTCTTTGATCAAAAAGCATTTATTCATATGGTTGAAACTTAGTTTCAGATCATGCCTAAAGTAGTGAGGAGTGACAATGCATTTGAACTAGGTTCAAGCAAGGAATCTTCTGACTTCCTTAAGTCTAAAGGCATTGATCATCACACCACTTGTCTTCATACACTCCCAAACAAAATAATGTGGTTGAAAGAAAGCATAAGCATCTTTTTGAGATTTCAAGGGCTTTATTCTTTCAATCCATATTACCTTTAAAATGTTGGAGTCAATCTCCTCAAGCGATTGCTTGATCTTGACATCTTGATCAATCCCTTCGTGACACTTTTTTTTAATCCTTGGTAGCATAGGGCATCAAATCAAGAGGAGTATGGGGATTGCACATGTAAATTACTACCTCAAATGTAGTCAACTTCATTATTAAGTGCATCAATCGGTTATAGGTGAACTTGGTGAAAGGTAAACAGTCTTCCTGTCTGCATAAGTTAGTTTTCAAAAGAGAGTGTAGAAAAGTAGTTTTGTGCCTATCTTGGCTCAAAGTGTCTTCCAAAAGTAGATAATGAACTTCACATCTCATTCTGAGACAATAGACCTAGGAACTTCATCTAATCTCACAATATGGTCAAAGAATAATCTAGCAACATGAGATGTATCATTAGTCTTATGGTATGTGATAAAATTTGCCATCTTAGAATCGATTCACAACAATATGGATAGAATCGCTTCCTCTTTTGGACCAAGGCAACCCCAACACAAAGTCCACGGAAATATTTTTCCAAGGAAACTTAGAAATGGGTAGAGGTATGTATCAACCATGCAGATGCACTGTAGACTTAGCACGCAAATAAATCACACAAGAAGCATAAAATTTCTCAACAAAATTAAGTATGTGTGACCAATGAAAATAAAAGAATGTTGTTGCTGAGGAGCTTTATGTGATGGATTGTCTCTTCTCTAGTCCTCATCTTTCCTTCAAAGACTTTCTCATTCCTAGTTGTCCAGATGAAGTATGTTGTTGCAGCTAAGGATATTTTTTTAGACTTAAAAATCCAGCTTGAACCCCTCACTTCCTTCTTCGTCCATTTAATTACGTGCACCTGCTATTGTCGACATTTTCCTTTTGTGAATAAGCCAATCTTTCACCTGTGACCATACGAAGGCAAATAGTTACAAGCAAAAAATAGATGTTCTTGAGATTCTGTAGTCATATTACAAAGAGAACAAGTTTGATCGATCTTCATGTAGGTTATTGTATCCTTTGTTGCAAGCTTCCCTTGCCGCAAATCATAAAATAAAAGAGTGTTTCGGCGTGATTGCAGCATTCCAGATTATAGATGCCCAAGGGACCACGCTTCGGCTCTTGGTCGAATACCATTGTAGGCAAGGGCCAGATTAAGTTATCCATTGGAGCTCCATGATATCAACAACTCATTTGCTTGCTCTTGGGAACCTGCCATATTCAGCACAAAATCTCCAAGGTCAAGTATCCTTTTGATCAATGGAGAATCATTGGAATCATTTTTCTTATGAGTTGAAAGGCTTCAGATGGTTTCACTTGATAAATAGTTGTGGTGTATCCATCGGATTCATAGGGAATCCTTTTTCTTAAGCAAGGTAGTAGGATGACGTCTCAACGTTGATATCCAATCCTAAGCATATTGGAAGCTGCGAAGGCAATCCAAAATGATTTTGATGGAATTCACGTCCCCTATGGCCATGAGAATGAGGGAAAGCAACTCTTTGTCATAAGACAGCTAGTTAAGCTCCAATCCTCCCAACTTCTCAATATAGTAACTGATGGACTTCCCCTTCTTGCATAAGTACATCCAAGACCCATTTTTTATGCAACACACTCAAATTCAAATGTCTTACTGAAATTGGGGAGGGCTAGTAAGGGCTCTTGCGTGAGCTTTGCCATAATATTTATTAAGGACTCTTCATGCAATGATTCTTTCCACCTAAATGATCGATTCTTCTTGGTAAGGTAAGTGAGGGGTGTTACCAAGGTACTAAAATCCTTCATGAATCCACGATAAAATACCGCAAATCTAATGAAGCTTTGAACTTGGGTCAAAGTGCTAGGTATAGGCCACTCCCAAATTGCCTTCACCTTCTCTTCATCCACCTTAATGCCATCCCTACAAACAACAAAATCAAGAAAAACCACATGATCCGAACAAAAATGGCATTCTTAAAGTTAGTGGTGCTCATGCATAAAAACATCTCGAATTTGCTAAAGGCGATCCACATGCTCATGCAAATTGCGGCTATATATATTAGGATATCATCAAATTATGCCACTATAAAATTAAGAGAAAATGGTACAAAATAGACCAATTTTTAAGCCTATTTGCAAAAAAACACCTAGCAGACCCAATATTGGGCAAACTAGACTAGTCTACCCCAAGGGAAAAAAAAAAACACAGGTGATTTGCATCTATTCACAATCGGGTGTTGCAGGTAAGCTCAATTGTCCTCCTTTCTCGGATCTGAGCCAGGAAGCTTTGCCTCGCCTCTTCCATCTGTTCATCCGCATCTCCCTTCCTCCGATTTGCCTTCGACCTCCATTCATCCTTCTCGTCCTAGCTACTGCTCTCGGTCGGCCTCGTTGTCCTTCATCTCCCTCCGCCATTATTCTTTCCTTGCTTCTCGCATCTCCTTCTGCGCTGCTGGATGATGTCACCGGTCCTCCATCTTCAAAGACGAACTCGGGAGGAAGAACACCAAGAGACGGCGGGGCTGCGGCGGATGGCGGTGGGTGAGGCGGCGACGGCATGGCATCGGTGGCGGGAGACTTCTTCCGGCTTTTTCGTGCGATTTATTTTGGTTAGGTTTTATACCCTCGGAATCGGAAACGCTTCCCAATTCATCACCTTCGCCGCTCTTATTCAACACACCCAGATCTCTCTCCTCCCTCCTGAAGAACGAAGGTCGTGCAAACCAATTGTGCAACACCTCGTGTGTGTCTCTTCCTCTCTCAATTGAATTTTGTTTTATCTTATTGCTTATTTACATGTGCCGTTTTCTTTTGGACCTGAGTTTCGCTCAATTTGACTTGCTTTTTGTCCGATTATCGCGTTCTTCAATGTTCATCTTGCGATCGATTCTGGAAACTTTGTGGATGATGTCCAGACTACGAATTCTCTTAATTCAGCTTGAGGTGTTTTAGAAATTTGCCACTCTGCGATTTCAGATATAGGATCTTATATACATATTAAAAACAATGGGTATTTTGTTGTTGTAACTTGTAGGTGTAGGATTTTAGGGCTTCAGGGTTTGATCCACCTTTTTGTTTCATTTCATTGCCAATTTTGTTTCTGAATTGGGGATGTTATTCCTCAGTAGTGCGTTTGATTAATTGTGTGAGATATTTTATTGTAGGTAAAAGACGTTCGAAGGCTAGCAGATAACATGGTTCAGCTTGGAAAAGATCGATGTAAGTCGGATGCATTTGTCGAAATCTCTTCTCTTATTGGCCCGTCTTGTTTCATTCTGATGGATTCTTGGCCTTGAAACTTGGCTGGAAGAAATTTAACCATCAACATATTATAAACTTAAAAGCAGAGATAGTTAGATAACTAGCGACTAATCTCGTGCATACTTATGATAGTTCTTTTCCAAATCTCAAGGCATGGAAGAACTATGCTTCCAAGTGTGTTGCATCCTTGTTTAATTTAACTATTGATTGGAGATGGGACGGTTGGGTTTCTTATAAGCGGCGGTAGTAATAAAGGCTTTTAAGTACGAATAACTGCTAGACTTATATATTCATACTAGTGTATGCCCCGTCCCTTGCACGAGAATATGTTAGCACAATATTATAAAATTTCACTTATTATCTATAAAAAAATTCCTATTATAAATATGAAAATAAATAAATATGAATTATATTATGATAATTAAACTAATAACTGGAAATATAAGATTAAAATTAATCTAGATCTAAATAACTCATTCTCCTAAAAAGTAATATAGATATAAATAAAATAACAATGAAATAATTAATTTTGATATAAATAATTCTTTCCACAAAAAATAATCGATATATAAACCGTCCATATGCCAAATTTATATATAAACCGTCCATTGGAAAGATTATTTATAATCCAGATGGAGATACACTTATATATCTGTATATGTCAAATTTATTACTATTATTGTGTTTAATTATATTGATATAATTATTTCCTTATATAATATGTACTCTTGTATAAGATATTCCATCTATTCAATTATATGAATTAATGGTAAAATAAAATAATTATTTTTAATTATACAGATTATAACTATCTTATTATTTTTATTAGATTTCTTTTTTGACGGGAGAAACTTTTGCGAGATGCACTCACGTGCCGCCACGTAAGCAGATACACTCACACGCCGCCATACAGGCAACAATGTAGTAAATATATGTTACACATTGTTTTGATTCGGATGTAAAGTTGGTTGTTGCTATGTATAAAAGTTTGATTATATATTGTTAAATGCAAGATGTTTTTGACATAATCCCTTAAAAATAAAATAAAGTAAAGACAAAATTATAACATTTCATCCGCGGGTTAAGATGTAATAAAAGAAACAACCCACGGAAAGCAATCATCCGCGGACAGAATAGGATAGTCATCCTGAAGCCATATATAGGTGGCTCACATGCCCATATGCCATGTGTCAGTGTGAGTCCGCCACGTGGCAGAGCCCAAGTAACATATTCCATTCTTTTTTATGAGTGAACAGATATGCTACCTTCATGTTAGAATTGTTGTTTCCTTGATAGCACTGTAGAGGCAGATTATTTATCCACGGGTCCGACCAAACATTTATGGAGTTCCCGTTTCCCACAATCCAGAGAAGGCATTTACTAAAGGTATCTCGAAGATGGAGAAGTCTTCCAAATTGCCAAGATACATTTTTTTTTTGTTAAATTCAAAAATAGTGTCATTTTTTAGATATTTTTCCTTTATTACTCTGACTAAGATATTATGAGGTTCTATGATTATTTTCCAGAGTAATTTAAGTTGAAGGCTGAAACTGAACATAGGAAGATGATTATCTTCTAGAGCGATTATCTTCTTAATTAGTATTGATCAATGAAACTGGACATGTGAAGATGAATAGATCTTTTTATTAACTATGAAGGTTAAGTGGCACAGGTTTTGATATTATGATTCATTAGGGATCAAATATCTCAAGTAAGACCGTTAACTTCGTTCAAAATAGTGTTGACCAATCCAAGTCCAATCACACAGTTGGGCTTAATTAAAGTTTAGACTTTGTGAGTTAAGGTATAATATAATTTTTTTAATTAATTATGAAGATTCAAATAATTTGATTGAGAGCTTTATAAAATAAAACTATATATCCTATTGTATAATTACTATTTAATCATTCAAGTTTCATCTACAATCTCGTGAATAAATTTACATTACCAACAAATAGGTTTTTTTGAGATATTTATTATTATAATACTAAAACAAAGACATGGGTTCCTATGTGTCGGGTCTTAAATAAATTCGTTTATGTGTCATTCTCTGGTGTAATATAATCTCATTGTTTTAACACGTCAATTAATGATTATCCAATATATTTTAGCCATATATGTCATCTAATGACCTCACTTATTTTATATAGGCCTCATCCTAGGTCTTTTTTTTTTGAAGCAAGATAAGAAATTCAGTTCTCTAGACAAGCCTAGAGAAACCGAGAGACCGGACAAGTCAGTGGATGGACTAACCATCATTTACAACAGAAGAAAATAACTGAAGCAAATGACAGAAATAAATAACAGAAGCAAATGACAGAAAATAAAAACGTACAAGCCATCCTACACTGCGCAACACAAGCTAAAAAAGAACGAAACGACCGGCCAAAGGGACAACGCACACAGCGAACTCTGGGGACCAGCGGACACCTCAGATTATGGACTCGAAGAGTCTTCAGATGTCAATCGCACGCCCACAACGTCATCGAATATGACACATCAATCAACGCTCACAAGAAGCCTACAACACAACAAGAATAGCACAGTACACTAATCCGCAATACAACCACAAACCACACCAAAGCACAATCAAACCCCAAGACCTCGTCTCAACCCTCAAGGACGATAATAAAATCGTGTGCAGGCTACCACAAGGATAAGCCCTAAAAGAGGCGATACAAAACGAGACAAGGAAGAGAAATCGGGCCGAGTGAACCAGAAAGCAACTGAAAGAGCGGATAACACCAAACAATAAGGTTGGTGGCGTAGAGCTGATGGGCACCGGTGGGAGGCAGCGGAGGCGGTGGCTACGGTGGCGGTAAGTCGAGGCGGAAGGAGTTGAAATCCTTGGATTGAGGGCGAGGTGAGCCGAGCACTGGCGATGAGGCAAGGCGGTAAAGGGAACCCATGGTGATGGCGGCGGCGGCGGTAAACCACTGACGACGAGGCGGGATGGCGGTGAAAAGAAGCCATGGTGATGGCGGCGGTGGTAAGCAACTCCCAAAGGTGGGAGGCGGAGGAGGTTGGCCCGGTGAGAGGCTGAGGAGGGGGTGGCCAAGGCGGTGGGCACCCGAGTCGCCAAGAGGCGATTTGGAGGACAGTGAGAAGCGGCAAACGGCGATCGCGAAAGTGTTTGTGAATCAACAGGACGAAGCAGGGTAGGCTGGGGAGGAGTCGGACGAGACAAAGGCGGTCAGGTAATGGCTGCTGGGACCAGCGCTGGTGGCGGAAGGGGGCTGGTGGCTCAGGCCGTGGCGGCGGCGGCGAAATCACTTGGGGGCTAAGTCAAAATGCTTGGGAGCGTTTTTTGCCTCATCCTAGGTCTATATTGATAACTAAAATTAATTTTTAATATTTTTCACAAAAAAAAAAAGACTATTCAAATATTCATCACATTTCTTAAGTGGTTAAAATACCTACCATTTTAATTTAATGCTAATTTAGCTTTATTATCTCACGAGATAACTTTAATAAATGATAAAAAAAATATTTTTCACTTTACTTATGGATTTCGGATAGACTATTTGACCACATATATTTTATCTCCCAATAATTATATATAGATGATAAAATTTCAGTTGCTACTTTAATTATGTATTTCGGATAAAGAAATAAATTGTAGTTGCTATCTTAATTATCCCTATCTAATTATACTATTATCTAAATAACTTATTATTGTACAATTGCTCACGATGACAACGAATTTCTACCAATATTCATTCGGTCATTCACATCAAAATGATCAAATAACTAATGGACATTTGATTTGATCAAAGTTAACTCATCATCACATGAAAAAAGTGAAATCTTTATAATAAAAATTATATTTCTCTTTTTACTTCTTTCATTTTATTTTATTTTTTGAAAAATAAATCTCTTTTAAATTTGTATATGATTACCTTTTTCGATAGATTACAGTGAACATAATTTGTATATATGGCAATTGAGACCTTTTTTAACATGAATTATCCATTCAAACCCGATCTATGGATTGGATAAATTATTCACTGACAGAAATCAAAATGAAAGATCTGACTGATAGAACAAGCACAATCAGAAATCAAATAGAAAGAATTAAAAAAGACAAGACAAATGGATTTCGAACTCTAAAGATAAATATGAGTCCTAACAAAATAAGTTATGGTGCTCAAAAATTAGCATCACTAAAAAATCTTTTTCAGATATTCAAAAGAAGAAATGATCGATTAATCCGTAAATCACATTATTTTTTAAAATGGATCGTGGAAAGGATATACACGGATATCCTTCTAGAGATCCATTTTTTTCGTATCCGTAATAGTGCGAAAAGAAGGTCCGACTCCAAGTTGTTCAAGAGATAGTAGAATAGTGGCGTAAAAATCCCACCAAAAATTGAAATAAGTAGTAACTCAAGGGAAGAGGACATAGGGTGTGTATGGCAAACAAATAAACAAGTTAAAAATTCTAACTTTTTAGCTATTAAAATAATGAAGTGGTTTAATTGGTGTATGGGTTGCAATTTAAGTCAAAAATCGGTTAAAATAAATGGTTAAAAAAAAAAGCCCAATAAGGGAGCTTATTTTATAGCTTATTTTTTCATAATTACAAATTTACTCCTTCTCTTTTATCTTATTTGGTTTGAAAGTACCACAATACCCCTAATAAAAACCAAATAAACTCCACTTTTTACAAATAAACTGTTTTTCGCCCCATACGGAGTTTATATTTTTTCATAAATTTTTAACTACTTTTACCAACAGTTTATAAATTTTACCCTGTTTATAATTTTAGTTAGTTTATTAACTCCGTCCCATACGAACTCATAGTAAATCCTTTTAGTTAGATAGAGTTTGTTTTCCTTATATATATATATATATATATAATATTTACTCTTTTATAAGATATTGCATCTATCCAATTATATGAGTTAATGATAAAATAAAATAATTATTTAATCTTTTTTAATTATATAGATTATAACTATCTAATTATTTTTATTAGATTTTCCTTTTTGACGGAAGAAAGCTTTACGAGATGCACTCACACGCCGCCACGTAAGCATATGTACTCACGCGCCGCCACACAAGCATCAATGCATTGGTTTTAGTATATATATATAATATTTACTCTTTTATAAGATATTGCATCTATCCAATTATATGAGTTAATGATAAAATAAAATAATTATTTAATCTTTTTTAATTATATAGATTATAACTATCTAATTATTTTTATTAGATTTTCCTTCTTGACGGGAGAAAGCTTTGCGAGATGCACTCACACGCCGCCACGTAAGCATATGTACTCACGCGCCGCCACGCAATCATCAATGCATTGGTTTTAGTATATGTGTATGTATATAGATAACTTGGTAAATCAATCACAGGAAAGATCCACGCTGTTCTTTATACCACTGAATTTTTTTTTCCCATTTGGTAGATGTTTACATATTGATTTTATGGAATATATGTCCGTTTTCATCATTCTAGTTTCACTTGCTAAGACTATTAACCTTGGTAGGGATCTCATCAATATGTCTCAAGCCTATTTGGAACAGTGTATCAGTGTGTTTATTCCTTCAATCACGGTTAGTTATAAGGAAGAAAGTGTAGAGTGTATGAAGCATTAAGGAAGAAAGTGTAGAGTGTATTAGTAGGTGACATTAGTAAGGTGTTGAAGGTCTTAGTTAGTTATAGCTTTCAATAGAGGCAATAAGGGGTGATGTTGTTATAACAACCATCGGCTATATATATATAGCCTAATGTATTTGTAAATAGCCTATTAGCTCAATTGTATACACACAAAGATGTGAGTTCGACTCTCACATAGGCTAATGCGGAGTATGTGTTCATATCTCTTTGGACTTATACGATTGAACATGGTAGAAAATATATACATTAGTAGTAGGATAAATTTGTGAATCTGGTAGGACAAATTTATGAATATCTCTGAACTTATAAAATTATGAACTGGTAGGAAATATATACACTAGTGATAGGATAAATTTGTGAATCTGATAGGACAAATTTATGAATAACTTTGAACTTATAAAATTTATGAATATCACAGAAGTCGATGCTTCATAAATATAACTGCATCAAATAAAAAGAAAGCTAGAGCACTTGAAAAAGAAGCCCAAGTTTAAGCCGATGGCTTCCAATTCCAAGTAGGATGACCAAAAACAAGGAATTGCATCTCTCTGTCCTAAAATTCACTTACAGCCATGGTTGGGATGTGAACAATTTAAACGGATTCAAATATCAACCATTTAGAAGGGTATATAATGGCATCACTATTATTCCACAGGCACTAGAAGCATGATATAAAATATCCAGCTTATGTAAAGTCATTAGACATCAAAACATCAATTAAGATCCACATGAAGAGATTGCATTGCAGCCATGTTCTTGTGCCTAGCCGATTTAGAAGTAATAGAATAGATGAACAAAAATGATAGGATAGATGAAAACTAATAGTAGGAGAAAACAACGATATTGGTAGGATCGTAATGGTAGGATAGATGGAAACTAATGGTAGGAGAAAACAACGATATTGGTAGAATCAAAATGGAAATCCAGTAATTCCTGTATAACTTGACACTAACGGTACGATAGATTCACACTAATGGTAAGATATATTTATACTATTGGAAATATGTAAATGCGTAATTGGCTTTACCAAAACATAATATATCAGACTTATGAACACATACTCCGTATTAGCCTATGTGAGAGTCGAACTCACATCTCTGCGTGCAAACACAACGCTCTACCAATTGAGCTAATCGGCTATTTATCATCGTATAGATTAAGAATTTCATGTGTAGCAGCAACCTCCTCTAAAAGAAACCCACCCCCTAATTAATATTCTTAATAGCCGGTGAGAGGTTTCAGAATATTCACGAGTAGCAGTAGAGTGTAAGATTGAAGGGCCTTGAGTTGAGGTTTAGGCCTGAGAGTATCAACTATCAAACACAACACAACACCCGTTTACATACATACAGATGCAGCATTAGTTGAAGCTAAGTGCTACAACAGCCACCAATTAACAAGTGGTTAAAAATAAAGTTCAGTAAGCTGGAAAGGAGAAACAATCAGACCTTATTAGCAATTGGACCTCGTGCGAGGTAAGGCTTTATCTCCGGTGAGTCCAAGCCTATCCTACCAACTGATCAAGCCTATCCTACCAACTCAACAAACTTATCCACCCCAAAAATAATAACTCTATCCTACCAATAGAACGAACATATCATGTCAAATGACCATAACTATCTTACCAAAGGTACAAAGAAATGAAAAAAGGCCAAGAATTGGAAGATATCAACCTTCTCAATCTGATTTGGAGACAATGAAACAAAAGAGAGAGGAAAAACTCAAGAGCATAACTTGCAACAACTCAAAAACACAATTATTAAAATAAACACAAGCTTCAATGGAATCCAAATTCATTAGATTCAACCAATCAACCCCATTAATCACAAGTAACAACAATCATGAGATCCAAATTCATTAGATTCAACATATCGACCCCATTAAAACCAAGTGAGAGCATATTCTACCGGTTAGTGGCATTCTGATTGATATATTTGATGAATTGGATTTTATACCGGTAGGGCTATAATTGGTGATTAGATTATCATCTTACCAACAAGGTATTTACATCCTACCAATAGTTAGAAAATATTTTACCAATAAAGGTATTTCTCCTAGATAAATTCCTCTAAAAGAAACCAAAATCAGTTTAAGGTCACAATTCGGTATTAGAAACCTTATTTCTGCAACGAACTCAAATACTTGAGCATTCATGGAGCCCGAAATTTCATCCTGCAGAGAACAACGAAGTATCATCAGTAAAAAAAAATTGTTTCTTATAGTCACTGACTAACAAAAAATCAACACTATCAATAAATGGATGAGATCAGGTTGTGACCTTTATTTGGCTTTGTAAGCCTTCATAACTGAAAGATTTCATGATATAGGTTGTATACTTTCTTGTCACATAGCTCAAGGCAGCGATTATATACGATAGACAATTAGTACACATAATTCAATCCCCCTTTCTATTCTAATCTAGGTAACAAATAAATCAAAATTCCTATCTATCTTGTTAGATCTCAGGGAGATATTCCACTTCCAATTTGCAATAGGCATCCACTTTTCTAAACGAGGCATAGCGTATGTGTACTTGGGAGCTTTTATTGATTCCAGAAAGTTGTTTTCCTTATGTGCATACAAATAAATGGAATAAAGTTTATTCTAAAATGCACAAATTGATGTTTGAAAGCACCAATCTAAATCTTAGCAATTGATCGAAAATAAATACTACAAAGCATAGGCTCGAAATCTAATCCACAAAAATTAGGCAGATCAAACCAAATCAAAGACATCAGTCCTGAAATAAGCGAAATCAGCTAGCCCATTCCAACGAAATCAGTAATTTAGAAGGTGAATAGCATAATAAAGCACATACATCGAGCGGATTGAGCGGAGTATGCAGGCCATCGAGCGGAGTATGCAGGTCGCCGCCTCCACTGTTGCCTCTCTCCGTCGAAAGATCCGCCATCACTATTGCCTTTCTCTCTCGCAGAGGAGGCAAGGGGAAATCCATGGGGGCAGTCGGACTAGGAGCAGGGGAGACGAGGCGAGGGATGTAGCAATTGGCGGCCGTCTTCATTGTCTGAGCCTTAATTATCAGTAGCCGCTCTCCCTTTCTCATTCTCTCTCTTCCTTTCCTTCACCTGGAACCCATTCACCCGATTACCCAAAAAATTTACAAAACTAGACCACATTCTACCCTTAGCCAATTTCCTATGTACTAGTCTAGTTTTGCAAAGTTTTTTTTTTTGGTCTAGTTTTGCAAATTGGCCTAAAATTAACAAGAAACGGGCATAAGATATATTTCATCAACCTCGTAAAAAATACTAAGAGCATTTGTTAAGCCAAAAGATATAACTAACCACTCATAGAGCCCATATTTGGTTTTGAAAGTTGTTTTCCACTAATCACCCTCCTTTAAGAAGAAGAAATTACCAAGAAATTCGTTCAGAATATCATGGCGCGAAATGGGATGTCGATACTTGATAGTAATGTTGTTGATTGCTCAACAATCAACACATATCTTCCAAGTACCATCCTTTTAAAAACAATAATTACCACGTAAGGGTTTTGCAACTCTCTCACACATAGTGCCCATGTTTGGTTTTGAAAGCATTCTTCCACTCTTCACCCTCCTTTATTCAAATTTTATATCTTGAAAAAATGCTTGCTCCATGAAGCTCGTCAGGCATGTCATAAAGTCGCGTAATGGGGTGTCAATACTTGATAGTAACGTTTTTTATTGCTCAACAGTCAGCGCGCACCTATTCTCCAAGTACATTCCTTTTTAGGAACAAGAAAAATTGAAACAATGCATAAGCTAAGACTCTCTTGCACATAGCCCTTGTTTAGAAGCTCTTGCACTTATCGTTGCAACTCTTTGGTCTTCTCGAAGATAACCCTATAGGCTGGCCGATTAAGTAGTGATGCCTCTAGAATGAAATCAATCTGATGCTCTATCCCTTAAATAGAGGGCAACCCCAATAGACACTTATTGAAAAAGATCCTCATATTCCAACAAAATATGAGAGATAGACGAGGTTAGATTATCTAAATCTTGGGAAGAAATCAATGAATAATGAATAAGAAGTAGAAATTAAACGCTACTTCCCTTGATCGCATGGATACCTTCATTAGGCTTGGCTACCTCTAATAGTCATTTTCTTCCCCTTCCTCTGATCATGATTCATATGCTTTCATCTTTGCTCCTTAGCCATGTGATCATGCATAGCTCATGGGAAGTCATAGGATAAAAAGTCACCTTCTTGCCATTCTTATGGAAGGAATACTCATTGGAATCATCCTGAATTGCGCCTCTGTCACATTACAAGGCCTTCCTAGAAGCAAGTGACACATGGACATAGGCACAACACTGCACTTCACCAAATTCGAATATGGACATAGAAAAAGATATCAAAGCCTTAGAGCATCCACAACCCACATCTCAATACAAAGTTTTTTATACCACATTTTATCTTTCTCTCTGCCACATAAACTTTACATACTTCTTTTCATTTTTTCACACATCTCATCACGTACTCAATCAAAATTTCTCTCATGATTGCATCATCCAACATAACATATTTATAGTATTTATATAAAAAAAATATAATTACATTAGCTGGATAATAATAATATAATGAAATTATTATTATTAAATAATAGTTAATTAAATTCATAATTTATTTAATATTATTTTATAATTTATTTAGTAGTAGTAATAATAATAATAATAATAATAATATAATAATAATAATTATTATAAAAATAAATAAATAATAATAATAATAATTATTATTATTATTATTACAATTTTATTAAATTAAATATCCATGAGATACAAAAAAGAATTAATAATGGAATTATGTAGTACTACAACATAAATAAAAGACGATCGATGATACAAACTACTATTAATCGGACCACAATACTAGCTAAAACATAATTTCACGATGATGATATTACAAACCAGTTACCCGATCCATACTTTTGCCAAATATTCTATATCAAATTGGACCATAGATGATGATTTGTTTCCCTATTATGAACACGAGTTAGATTTTTAATGTAAATCTTCATATTAGATCTGAACCATCTGAAGATGTGCTTGGATTATCATCCCATTGTGATGGGTCATAATAATTAGCATATGTATCACACTCATCTTTAACAATCATGTTAAGCAAAATGATACACGTTTCATCACTTTTCCAACCATATGAGGATTTCATAGGATGCATGGACCACGTACTATTGCAAATCGAGCTTTGTAAAACACCAAAAGCGCGCCCAACATCTTTTCTTACCGACTCTTGGTGTTGAGCAAATAATTTTACTTTTAGACCCTACGGGACGACGATCGATTGAATAAATGTTGCATATGGTGGGTTAATTCCATTTGTGAGGTAGTACCCCATCTCATACTCATTGGTTGTTGACCTTAAAATGAATTGGTGGAGCCCTACATTCAAATATATCATCAAATACCAGTGATCGATCAAGAACATTTATAATTTTATATCATTACACGTACTTAGAGTTCCAAAGAATGCATGCCAGGACCAAATATCGTAGGATGCCACAACTTCAAGAATGATTGTAGGCTTTTTGTTAAGCCCACTTGAAAATTGGCCTTGCCAAGTCATGAGACAATTCTTTCACTTCCAATGCATACAATCAATACTCTCTAACATTCCTGGAAATCCTCGTTGCTCGCCAACATATAGTAATCTTTGCAAATCTTCTTCATTTGACCTATGCAATTACTCTTCTCTAAAAATAGAGATCTCTCCTTCCACAAACTCCTGAAGGCACCACCTTGTTGTCATTTTGCCAATACGAATGTACTCATCGACTTGATCACTTGCGACTCCATATCCCAACACACGTAGAGCAGTTGTGCATTTTTGCAAGGGTGAGATCCCAATCCTACCAGTTCCATCTACCTTCGGTTGAAAATATCCCACCTCATTTTACAAGTGCTCCAATACTTTAACAAAAAGATGCCTCCTCATTCTAAACCAATGTCAAAATTGGTAGTTTGTGTATGTTGGATGCTCAGCAAAATAATCTTTGAACACTTTTTGATGACCAAGCTCTCGATTTCTTTCAATGTAAGTTCTTCGACGAGTACCTTGAGAACTTTCATCACAATTAGCGGCGTATTGCTTCCATAGTTAAAGTATAACATCTTCACTCTTCTCTTCAAGATCAACCAACGATTGCAAGTAGCTTGGAGGTTGGCTTTCATTATCAGGCCCATCATCACTTGTAATTGGGGATATTTGACTCTCAGATGAAGAACTTCCCATTTTTTCTCTTTTAAAATTTCTTTCAAAATCACCCACTTGTATTGTTTTAGAAAGAATGTGTATGATGTTGTAAATGAACTCTCTCATAAGCACCTATATATTTGCATTTATACATTGTCTTTTTATGTAGTTGCATAAATTAAAAGTTTTAATAAATTCTAAAATAGTTGGAAGTGGAATCTTTGCATGTGAGGTTAGCTTTCAATGTGATGTGATGGTGCGCAGTGACCATCAATTAACCTGAAAAATCGGGGCAATGTATTATCCATACATGGAAGGAATTATATTAAATAGTAGACGTACACTTGCATACATATTAAAACACTTGCAATCATTTTAAATATATTTGCATACATTAAATATAGGTGCAGAACATTTATGATGCTAAACAGTAGATTAATAATCTTCCGAGTTTGATTCTCTAGCATTGGCTTCTTCTTGTTGTAGCAACAATCTATAATGTTGATCTTCTTCTGGAGACCTTTGGGGCTTGTTCACGAGCTTGGAAAGTGTTGCAGTTCGGTATTTTCTCATTTTCATCTTTGTAAGATGTATTTGAAGCTTAATCATTTCCTTATCATGGGTTGCAAAGTTTGGGTAGGTATTCCTTGTTTCATCTCGAGATTGTTCTATCTCTACAATCTTTTTAAGTATCTCATCACCTATGGCATTTCCTGCCTTTCCTTTACCTTTATCCTTACCATGATTCTTTGCGGCATTTTTGACCTTCTGGGCATGTGAAGGGCACACTAGCAGACCCTATGCTTTGCGGTGTTGTTGGGTTAGATCTAGAACCAGACAAGTATTGGCCTTCTTCATTCAACCTTTTTCTTTTAACAAAAGCATTTGTATCATCAATATTGAAAACACCAAAAGGGTTTCCAACGTTGGTTGCCAACCAATTCTGAAATTTTGGCTCATCACCCATCAAGCGTCGTGCGTATGTGCTCGAACATGAAGGGCTTACCATCTTTGTCATCAAAGCGATAGATTGCATACGCTTCCTACATGACATTAGCCTCATTTTGCCCACTCATTTTCCTCTTCTCAGCATTTGCATAACAATTAACAACCTACGAATGGTGGAACCTTAATGAAGCGGAACCTACTCATTGTAGTACTCAGTAATAGAATCCCAAAATGTAGCACCTTTTTTATGTGCTCCATTAAGAGAATCTTTACTAGTGTTTAACCACACACTAATAAGACACTCATCCTCCTCAACAGTCCACCGTGTTCTCCCACTTTCATTTGACGTGGGTATTTCTTGCTCGCTTTCAAGTGTTTAAAAATCAATTTGAGTGTTATATCCTGGAAATGCAGTAGGCTCCTAGGCTCCATATTTTTTACATATGTTGGTCTAGAAGTTGTTGGTGTAGGGGAAAGTTCAGAAGAAGTTGAATTTTGAACAACTGGTGGTATTTTTTTATTGGGTAAAAATTCGAAGGTCAGATAGGCCTGGCTCATCGAGAGGCCGACAAAGTCGGCAGACGGAGAACCATCAAACGTACAACCTAAAAATATAGAAAAACAAACAGCAAGCGGAATGAAACAAACAACAATAAACTCTACAACAAGACAACCCAAGAAGATCGACTCCAAGAAAGCTGAGGAAGCCACCAAAAAATGAAGCCAAGCACCACCGAACATTGGCACCGCGGGCCAGCGGTACAGCAGGACTCTAGCTCATGTGAGTAGTGTAGACGAACTCCAAGGAAACACAATCCCGGGTACAGAGTCGCCCTGAGCGCACCACCTTGACCCCAGCCAGTCCTGATTCCAGACTCCACGCCCCCCAACCAAGGATAAGACCACCTCGAAACATCGGAAACAGAGTCGCAAACTGCTCGAACAAAACGCCAACAAGATTTCACCTACAAGAACATCGTCGATCCATTGCGGGATTTAGTTAGACCCTTTCGGGTGGATTTACTCAAACCCTTTTGGGATTTAAATAAAGCCCTTTCGGGCCATTAATTTTGTCTTTTTTTTTAAACATTTCCGCAACTTGGGCCCGAAGGATTCAAACTTGGGCCCGAAGGACCCAAACTTAGGCCTGAATACTCGATCAGCAAACCACCGCACCACCCGCGCACCGACGACCAAGGGGATGCACTGACGACGACTCAGGGTGCACGGACAGACGACTCCACATGACGTATGAGAAGGCAGGAGGCAAACAAAGAACATAGGGAATAAGCAATGGCCATGAAAATTTGGGAGACATCAACCGACGACCACCACATGACAACCGGAGAACAGGTACACAACACCAATCAACAATCATGTCGATTGGAGAGTTAGGGGTAGGGATGGCAACGGGGCGGGTTTGGGGAGGGGAGTACCGTCCCTGTCCCCGTTCGGGGATCAAAAATACCCCCTGTCCCCATCCCTGTTGGGTCCCCGTCCCCATCGGGGAATCCCCATCCCCGCTTAATTTTCTCCGTTTGCATTCTCCGCGGGTTTCCCCGTTTAAAACCCATGGTTTCCCCCCATTTAATAGAAAACTATAAGATATTTTTAAAGTTATTTAAAAAATATAACATAAATATTATATATAATTGGGGATTTCATACTCCCTATCGAGGATCCCCACGGGGGTCCCCAACGGGGACGGGACGGGGCGGAGATCGGGGTGGGGACTACTATCCCCGTCCCCGTCCCCGTCTCTCCGTCCCCGTCCCCGTCTCTGCGCAGGGAATCAATTTGCCCCCATCCCCGTTTAAAATCCCCATCCCTGTCGCGGGGATTTCCCGCGGGGAACGGGGAGTCTCCGCTCCATTGCCATCCCTAGTTAGGGGGTGAATTGGAAAAAACAAGGATATGGGACCAAAATCCCAAAATCAAGAGCTTGAAAAGGGGGTTGATTGACTCGGCAAACCCGATCTACATCGAGACCGGAACCGAGAGGAGGGTGAACAATGTCACTTGGACCATAGACTAGTGCGGATTGAAGGATAACGAAAACCCGAGATCGGGGCTGATTGCCTGGTTGGGTTGCACATTGGATGTTAGAAAGGAATTGGATGTTGGAAACGATGGGTGGGTACACAGATCCATAAGCATAACTCATGCTAGGCATTACTTGAAACGAAGATTGATTACCTTGAAATTGAGGGCGAATACCTTCATAATGAGGTTGATAACCTTGAAAGAGAAGATTGTTAGGAAGAAGAGAACGAGTGGAATTTTCTTTCCCGGCTATGAAATCAAACCAAAATGTATTACCGATTGGAGGTTGATTTTGTTGAAAAGGAGAGTTGTTTGGATCCATATTGGAAAATAGGGAAGGAAGATGAAAGATATAAATAACATGGGTACTTAACCACTTTTTCCATATTGGAAAATAGGGGAGAAAGATGAAAGGTATAAACAAAATGGATACTTAATCACTTTCTCCCTATAAACAAATTTTAAAAAAAAGACAAAAAGAGATGGCACAGTGTGTCAGATGGTGGTTACCCCAATAAAGTGGGTTCCTTCTTTTGTATACCCATCCACTCCCAAGGGAAAAAATGCTTCCACACTTTGCACTTTTCTGACATTCATTTTTATTTTTTAAATTTAAGACACTCATAGTATGGGTGTTGTAGGTGCTCTTACCCTTCACTTAGATCAGGGAGTTAAAATTCAACAATACCTCCTCATTAGGACGGGAGTAGTAGGAATAAAGAATTGAATTATTACCTCTTCATTGATGATATTGGAATATGATCCACTAACCATTCCGGAATGGCTCACTGAAAATGACTTGCGGGTAGTACCCAAAAGGCCTCAGTTCGAACCCCGGATATGGCCGCTCTTTATTTACAAATTCAAGGAATATGATCCACCATCAATGATCATACTACACATCTTATCACTGATCTTACAAATGAGTGTGGAAGATGACCTCTCGATCTTTGGCTAAATGTGGTACGCTTCAATTTTCACATCATCGTTTATTGAAATAATATCAAAGTGACATCATCGTTTCACATATTTATAACAAAGTGATTAATATACCTTCAATTTTCACATATTTATACCTTTTTATTCGGATGTCGAATTGGGATGTATTATTATGTATCAAAACGAAGCTATCGACAATGAGAATACATATATAGTTCTTCAAATGAGAGAAGGGGCACATGATCCCTAGGCCCTGCCATTGTCTTCGAGTAAAAGATGTACCTACATATTTGAATCGTGACTGAATAGTCAATACTCTCATGTGAAGGTAGGTAGGTGTTTTCGAACATCTAACAATAATAACACATAATTATACAAGTTCCATTATAAGTTCTAAATCTGAATTCTACCACTTAACTATAATAATGTGTAGAGGTAGGATCGATTTCACAGCGGAAGACTAAAGCGATAATCGAAGATTGAGTTCGGAGTCGAGCAACGAAAATGGATTCAAGCGAGCAAGTTGTGCAGAAAGTAAAAAATGGCGAGATGATTTGTTTACGCAGTTCGGTCAAAGACCTACATCTGCGGGACCTCAAGAGTGAGGCCCAATCCACTATATAATTAGGAGTTACAAACAAGGGGCAACACATAGAGGCAAACAATCATAAGCAAGCATACAATTACTGCAACAACACTCAGCAAACCCTAAAGGAAAGAAAGAGGAACTCCCTTTCCAAACGACGAAGCCTTCAAAGAGGAGCTTTGAAGGCGAAGATCCACTTCTGCTTCTTCTTCTACGCCTATCGGGGTCACGAATCTACCAAGAGCTTTGACGTCGCACCAAGAGAAACTCGGATTCGAAGCCAAGCAGTAGAAACCCTAGCAGAGGAGAAACGTCGCTCTCAAATTTGTGGAAAGAGAGAGTGTATAGTGTGAGATCTTAGCCAGGGTTGGCTCAGAAAGGGAGTATATATAATACAACCATCGAAGTCAAAACGCAGCGTCTAGAAATAGGGCAAAGTTGAAAGCCAGAAGTAAAGAGTCGTTAGGGTTCTAAAGGCCAGATCACCTGAGCCTTATCTTTTGGGCTTACTCGGATCCATTTGGGCCCATTAGAGGTTGGACATAGTCCAAACTCAGATAGACCAACAATATGGATCCGGTTACCCTTTAGATTAAAACCCAAAGTTAAGATATGTATATGTATATAGCAGATATCGTAAAGGCTAGAAAACTTATGAAAATACACCAATTTACATAATGCATTTAAGTTTCATCATAAACTTTCATCTTTAAATTCTAGTTCTAAGATTTACTTGGATATGAGTAACGAGCTGATGGATAAGGAAGAAATAATGTGGTATCAGCGGGCCAGAGCTAATGAGTTCCGGTGTGGGGATCGCAACACTAAATTCTTCCATGAGAAGGCGTCGGGGCGGCAGAAAAGGAACAGGATCCAAAAACTAGTAGAGGATGATGGAACTGAAAGGAGATCCTTAGAAGGGATGACTGAGGTGGCAATGACCTATTTTGGCAAACTGTTTCAGTCTGAAGCTTTGGCGGATCCAAACACGGCTACTCAAGGAATCGAGCCCCTTTTATCGGCAGAGGACAACCAGGAGCTGTCACGCCCCTTTACTGCTGAAGAGGTAAAATCTGCCCTTTTCTCCATGCATCCCACAAAAGCTCCGGGTCCTGACGGTATGCCAGCCATCTTTTACCAGAAGTGCTGGCATATAGTTGGGAAGGATATTACTTCTTTGGTTTTGGACATTCTGAATGGTGCTCCGCTACCGGAGGGTTTGAATCACACATTCATTACCCTAATCCCTAAGGTAACGGCACCATCCAGAATGAAAGATCTTCGCCCTATTAGCCTGTGTAATGTTTTATACAAAATAGTGTCAAAAGTCCTCACAATCAGGTTGAAGGGGGTGCTTGGTAAGCTGATTGCATCTAGTCAGAGCGCCTTTGTTCCGGGGAGACTCATCACAGATAATGTACTGGCGGCTTTTGAGATCTTCCACTACATGAAAACCCGAAGGGGAGGGAAGAAGAGTTACATGGCGCTGAAGCTGGACATGGCCAAGGCCTACGACAGGGTGGAATGGGGATTCCTCGAGCATTGCATGAGGAAGTTTGGCTTCTCTGAGATATGGGTCGATCTGGTCATGAAGTGCGTGAGAACGGTGAGCTTCTCTATTCTAATGGATGGAACACCGTCGCCTATCTTCCTTCCGCAAAGAGGACTTCGTCAGGGGGATCCTCTGTCTCCGTATTTGTTTCTTCTCTGTGCCGAAGGACTATCTGGAATGATCAGAGTTAGTGAAGCTCAGAACAGATTAAAGGGCATCAAAATAGCGCCTGCTGCACCGCCTATATCTCATCTTTTTTTCGCTGACGATTGTGTCTTGTTTCTTGGAGCAACCTGTCAACAAAGCACGGAAATTATACACATTCTCCATACTTATGGAGCGGCATCCGGACAACAGGTAAACTTCACGAAATCTGAACTTTCGTTTAGTAGAAATATTGATGAGACCAATAGGAAGGAGCTTCAGGAGATATTGGGTATCCGGGAAGTGTCGAAGCACGAACGGTATCTAGGATTGCCTACGATGGTAGGGAGGTCCAAGAAAGTAATTTTTGAGCAGCTCAAGGAGAGGATTTGGAAGAAAATGAAAGGCTGGAAAGAGAAGACGTTATCTAGAGCGGGGAAAGAGATTCTAATCAAGGCGGTCGCCCAGGCTATACCCACATATACGATGTCATGCTTCTTATTGCCGACGGGTCTATGTCGTGAGATTGAGATGCTTTTATGCAATTTCTGGTGGGGGGAAACCGCAGGAAAGAACAAGACCCATTGGATGAATTGGAAGAGGATGTGTCGATCCAAGACTAAGGGGGGCATGGGTTTTAGAGACTTGGAGGTATTCAATAAAGCACTACTAGCTAAACAAGCCTGGAGGATTTTGCAGGAACCAGATTCGTTGCTTGCCAGGCTATTGAAGGCAAGATATTTCCCCCGGGGCTCGATCCTACAGGCCGGAACTGGGCACAATCCTAGCTATACATGGCGAAGCATTATCAGTGGCAGAGACGGTTTGGTAGAGGGGCTGATCTGGAGTGTGGGCAATGGGGCTGAGATCAAAGTCTGGGAGGACAGATGGATTCCTAGGCCTACGAGCTACAAGGTCATTGGAAATTTCTTCGGTGGTGACCCGGGGATGACGGTGCTTGATCTGATTGACTGGTCAGTTGGGCGATGGGATGAAGAGCAGCTCCAGCGCTATTTAGTGGGGGGCGATATAGATGAGATTCGGAAAATGAGACTTGTCGACGCTATGGACAAGGATCAATTGGTTTGGAAGCATACCAAGAATGGTCTATTTACAGTGAGATCGGCGTACCACGCATTCTTAGAAAGAGCTCTCAACAGCAGAGAGGTAGCAGAGGCTTCCGATCACACACAGCAGGAGAGAGCGTGGAAAGCATTATGGAAGCTCAAGGCCCTTCCGAAAGTGATATCGTTTGTCTGGAGAACGGCCACAGGAATTCTGCCCTGCAAGACAAATCTCGCTCGACGTCGAATCACGGATGATGGGTGCTGTGAATTTTGTGGAAAGGATGAGACGCCCCTCCACGCTCTGTTTGAGTGTCGACCGGCGAGAGGGGTGTGGAAGCGTGTCCCCCGGGTTGAGCGTTTCTGGTTGCAATCGAAGTCGGTGCAGGAGGTCTTTGCACTTGTATTCACAACGGGAACCGTAGGGGAGAAACAATGGTGGGCGACAACGTCTTGGGCAATATGGAGAGCACGTAATAAGCGCCTGTTCGAAGGAGTTATGCAGCAGCCAGGCGACATCGTTCAAGAGATCGAGGACCTGCTGTCGGAGTTTGAGTCCTGCAGAGAAGTGCTGTCCCTAACCCGACATGATCAACAGCAAGTGAGGCCCTCCCAAGCATGGACCAAGCCATTGAGCGGCACCTTGAAGATGAACTGTGATGCAAGTCTGGGGGCGGGGGGTCAGGTGGCTGTTGGGGTGGTGTGCAGAAACCATTTGGGGGAGCTGAAATTCGGGGGACAAAGAGAAATCCAATGCACAGACAATGTCGAGGAAGCTGAGGCAGAGGCCGTTAGGTGGGCGCTGCAGCTAGCTAGGGAGAGAGGAGTTCCGACAGTTCAAATAGAGTCTGATTGCCTGGCTTTAGTGTCGAAATTGCGGCAAGGATCGCAAGGAAAAGGAGCACTTTATAACCTTCTCACAGCTATAAGAGGTCTGGCGAGTGGATTTGAATCAGTATCATGGTCTCATGTGAAAAGAGAAGGGAACACAGCTGCACATGAGATGGCAGCAATTAGGCCTGTGTGCCATATGCTTGTATTTGATGTTTCTGCACTTCCGAACACTGTTGCTTCAACTTTACTAAAGGAAATGGAATGAAATGGATTGGTTTGTTCTCAAAAAAAAAAAAAAAGTAACGAGCTCATTAGATTTGTTGTTAAGTTAAAAATGTTGTTGTGAAAATTTGAATTTTTACCAACTATCCATGATAATTGGTCACAATAAATGGTGAAATATCGACGATTCAAATAATAAACCAAAAAAAAAAAAATCAGATTTATTTCACAGTCTCAAGTCTCATCTCTCCCTCTCCCCCCATTTACAAATCCTACAATGCCCTTTATTTCTCTCTTCCCCGAGCCAAGGAGATTTATTTCGCAGTAAATACTGGAGTAGTTTAATTGTGGTGTTGTTTGGTGGGTGTCTGGGGTTTCCTGTTGGGCGTAAATTTTGGCCAAGGTGTGGGAGAGAGACGTGGGTCGGGGGGAAATGAGGTGGAAAAGGGTGAAGCAAAGCGAAGCCATGGAGATAGGTGGGCCAGGAAAGAGGTGGGGGCACACCTGCAATGCCATTCGAGGGGGAAAGCTCCTCTATCTCTTCGGCGGTTATGGCCGCGACAACTGCCAGACTAACCAAGTTCACGTCTTTGATACTCGTACTCCCCTCTCTCCCAAATTCCTCTTTTTTCGCTCGTTTCTTCTACACTGCGATCGATTTTCTTTTCCCCCATCTGGTGATCCGTGGGGAGGGAATGTGGGTGAAGATTTTTAATAGGGTTTTGCTTTGAATGTCTTTTTGTTCAATAGTTATGGTATTCCTGAATGGATCTGTCTCTTGAAATTTTAGGGTTTTGTCTTGGTTCAATTTCCTGCAACTTTTGGGGTTTGAACGATTTTTATTTTTGTATTATGCATTTCTTGGTTTCGCTACTTTCCAATTATGCATGCTTTGCTACACAAGATCCATGTTATATCTGTTATTCTGGCTGATGCACAACTGTTTATAGTTCTCCAAAGGCTTTTGGCCCTTTTGTTTTCCTCTTGATCTGGTGTATGGTAACACTTTTGGCTTAAACTTGTATATGTACCTGTAGTTAGCTGAATTTAGGATGAAACCTCTTCTGTGTAAATTTTATTTATTTATTTATTTTTGAAAATAGGATGAAAGCTTTATTGCTTTCCTCTTGATGACATCTTCTGATATACTGCTATTCTTATCTCTGGAAGGAAACTATGTTGCATATCGTATTTGTTTCTTCATTGTTTTGAGTGGAAATGGATGCCTGCAGATTCTTAAACTTCTTTTCCTATTGAGATTATTTTGGTAAATGCCCTTTGATTTCTTGTTGGGAATAACTTACACTGACCAATAACTAGAGCAGGCTATATTTCGGTAATTGGTATTAACAATATGTCTTTTGCATATTATATTGCAGTTTCACAATCATGGAGCCAACCATCTGTCAAGGGAAAACCACCTACTCCAAGGGATAGTCACACTTGTACCACTGTTGGGGATAATCTGTTTGTTTTTGGCGGTACAGATGGGGTGAACCCGCTTAAGGACTTACACATTTTAGATACATGTGATTTTCTCTCCCTTCTTTATTTTTTATATTTTGCTCCAATTTTTTTGTTTCTATGAACCTTTAAGGTTAATATTATGTAAACATCAGTTGTACTAGATTGCTTATTTTGAATTATTCCTCGAACAGGAAGATAATCTGGAATAAGTAAAAACTGGTCTGGGTTAACATGATTTGCCTGCTGCTGTCACTCCGCCTCATAAAATATTTTATTTCTATAATTCTAACTGAATTTTGTCTCTAATATGAGCTTAACTTCTAAATTAACTTCAAGTTACTGTATTTGTTAGAAGCATGCTAATGTAACTTTAAAAGCCAAAGTACTTATATGCTGCATGCTACATAGCTTCAAACACATGGATCACACCAAGTGTGAGAGGTGAAGCACCTCAGCCGAGGGAAGGCCATACTGCAGCTCTTATTGGGAAAAGGCTTTTTATATTTGGTGGATGTGGAAAATCAAAAAATAGTCCTGATCAAGTATACTACAATGACCTTTACATATTAAATACAGGTAAAATCTTTATCCTTCCAGTGAAATGCCTTCCCATACTAATTTTTACTATTAAAGTGTACATATTCTTAATTCAGTTATTGCACTTGTTCTTGTATTCATTTGCATGTACTGTTGTTGGAATTCCATGTCCAAGGAACTCTAGGTTCTGTTCGGATCACTACGCATTATGTTTTATAATACAATAGTCAGACCCCTAGTTTTCTTGGCAATGACTTTTTAGTTTGGTATTTTTGCATGATTTTGGTTGAGAAAGTCCTGAATTGTCTGAATGGCCAGTTGCCTGAAAATTGAAATAATGTTTTATCTGTGTTTATGTACAGAGACCTTTATATGGCAAAATGCTGTCACATCAGGCACTCCACCTTCTGCACGTGATAGTCATACTTGTTCGTCTTGGGGGAACAAAATGATTGTAATCGGTGGTGAAGACAGACATGATTATTATCTCTGTGATGTGCATGTTCTTGATGCAGGTATGTTTCTTCTTGAAGAGTTTGCTTGTGGTCAACTTGTCATCCAATATACATTTTGCTTTCTCATATACTTGCTCTGATTTGCATGCTGTATATGTAAGGGAGGGGGATGTGTTGATCAAAGTTGGTATTTTTATTTTTCTTAGTTCATATTGTAATCACAGAGTTGTTTTTGTTTTGGGTTATCCAGATACTCTTGCCTGGAAAGAGTTGGATGTTTCTGGCCACTTATTACCTCCCCGTGCTGGTCATTCAGCAGTTGCTTTTGATAAGTGCCTGTTTGTTTTTGGGGGATTCAGTGATGAGCAAAACCTGTTTGATGATCTCTATATGCTTGATGTTGGTAAGTATTCAGGTTGTCTGCTAATTTTATTTACATACTTCATGATTCTCAGGAGCTCTTAATGTCATTTCATAGAATCGTTTTGAAATTAAAAGATTGGACCAAACTTATAATTCAGTGGCGATAGCCACTTCATTAGAAGTAGTGGCGACTATAGGATTTTGTTGTTGGGGGGGGGGGGTCTTTGTTTCGGGGATTTTTTTTTGGTATACATAATGTAGATTTAAAAAAAATTGAAAGAAAACCATAAATTGTGGTTTAAATATGACATTTTTAGTAAAAAGAAATTCATAGTGAAAAAAATTAATACTGTAGAATTTGTGTGTGTGTGTGTTTAGCGTGATGGATACTTTTTTGAAAAATGCTGAAAGAAAATTAGAAATTTTGATTTAAATATGTTATTTTAGATTTTTTTAATATTGAAAGAAAACCATAAATTGTGATTTAAATAAAACATTTTTAGTAAAAAATATTCATAGGAACAAAAATGAATAGAACCTTTTTTATACATATGTAGCATAGAATGCTTTTTTGAGAATTTTTGAAAGAAAAGTGTAAAATTTGATTTAAATATGTTATTTTGAATCGGAAAAAATTGATTTGAATGAAAAGGAATGCAAAAAGGTAAACAATGAGGTTTGAACCCATATGCCTTGCATTGATTATTCTTCCTTTACTACCTAAGCTAGACATTAATTGTCTACTTTTCCTTAATTTTTTAAACTACTATTTTATTCCGCCCCCATCCCTGGTTGGAAGGGGTTGGCAAGTTTCTTGCCAACCACCTTTCCGGAACCAAAAAATCAAATATGCCTTAGTTGTTTGGTTTCATTAGCATTAGCATTTTCCCAGTTCTCACTACCTATTATTACATCTATTAGGTTCGTATCACTTTTGAACCTAAGATATATTTTATGAATTTTCAGCTATTCGCCTGGAGTTAAACTAAGTTTCTTGAATGTAATTCCTTTTGATCTCTACCTTTAACATATTGCTAATGTAGTACTACCTCCATCTCAAAATATAGTTCGTTTTACTTTTTGGCACGTTTTTTAAGGAGCTAAAAACTCTATAAAATATTAACTTTTTTTATTAATTATTTAAAATAATATTATTATACTTATTATTAAGAAGTATAATACCGTATTATTTTTAAAATTTAATAAAAAATTAATATTTTATGGAGTTTTTAGCTCCTTAAAAAGCGTGTCAAAAAGTAAAATGACCTATATTTTGAGATGGAGGGAGTAATATATTTGAGGTGAAGTGTACTTATTGTAACTAATGGGGACTTTTTTTTTCAAATTCCAGAGACTGGAAACTGGACCAAAATATTGGCGACTGGTGATGGACCTTCTGCTAGATTTTCCATGGCTGGAGACTGCTTGGATCCAACGATCAGTGGCACATTAGCTTTCATTGGTGGTTGCAACAAAAGTCTAGAGGCTCTGGATGATATGTTCTTCTTATACACTGGTTTGTCACTTTGCAAGATCTTGATTTTAAATCTGGATAGTACTTCATACCATTTTTTAAGAGAAGTATTGACAAGTTGAGAATTATAGTGTGGTTGTGGCTAATTATTTTGCTTTATTGTGATTCTAGACCTTCTGAGAGAATTTGGGAGGGATGAAAGAAGGTTGGAGAAGCTATCTTTGAGGAAGCAATTAAAGATGAAATGTCAAGAGCGATATCTTCCTGCTTTATCAAATGATAAAGCCCTTGTCCCATTTGCATCCTCTGATCTTGATGAACCTGTAGCAAGAAGGCACCATGGTAAATTTTGCACTATGTTCCTTCTTTAATTTTTTTATTACTAACTTTATGCTCCATGGAATACATGTCATCTTAGAAACTCTGATCCAGCCACTTAAAGTTGATGCTTTTATGATTTAATTCACTTGCATTTGTTGATTTGTCATGGCCACAAGTCACTTATATTTGTTGATTTGATCAATCATGGTATTTGTAATCCTTCTTCAAAAGCAGCTGTGTAATATAAAAATGCCCTTTTTACACAATACCCTCCTTTATTTTAAACATTTGCACTCATTTAACAGGCTATGCTGCTCACCTATCACCACCTAAACTCATTTTAACCACATCTGCCCTTTACAAAAGATGGTCTTCATAAGCCAACATCAACTTCATATTTCTTTCTGGTAAACTACACAGAACCACCCCTTTATTTAGGTAATTTTGCACCAACCACCTTTTATTTAAAAAGTTGTATTTAGCCACCCATTCATGTCTTGTTTGCAATTCATCCCCACACCTATGTACCTTTATTAAAATGTTTTAAAAAGTGTGCCGCTCATTAACAAGAATAAAAACTATTCCTTCCATTGAGCATAACATGTCACTTTTCTATACATGTACAGTTGTACACATTTTAAAAAGCTAAAAACTATATAAAATATCTATATTTTTTTATAAGTATGAAATTATTAAAAAAAATTAATAAAAAAAGTTACTTTCTACTCCCTCCGATCTATATTATTCGATGTTTTAGGAGATGAAATTTGATCAACAATATTTGATGTTTGAGAAGTAATAATTACACTTTTATTTTTTTTACTTTTGCATAGTATCAATATAATTTGTGCTTTTTTTGTTTTGTTTAGCCAATTACCTTTGTGCATAATAAATGTGATGGGAGAGAAACTTATTTTATGGGGGTATTTAAAGGTTGAAGTAACATTTCTAAATCCTTGTGCATATCTCTAAAACATCATTTAATTTCATCCTTAAAAAGTGTGTGTGAATAGTGACATGTTTTTCTTAACAAAGGGAGTATGTATAAATAAGAGGTGTTTCAGGCATTTTATGTTTTTGCTTAACGTCTTAATAAGGATAAAATGATTGCATGTGGTGAATTGTAATTGATGAATAATGAGTGCTGAAAAGCAATTTTTGAGGATTTTGTGAAAATTCGCCTAAATGAGAGGGGTTTGTGTGCAGTTTACCCTTTATTTTTAAGAATCATGCGTAAGTGTTGGAATAGACCAAAAATCAATCTTCTTATGCTTCAAAAATAGAGGTACTCTTTTTGTGTGGTTTCTTTTTTCAGAACATAGTGAAAAATATATCTGAAACAATTATTACCAGTATTCCCATTTGTCTAGATATTTAGATAAGGGGATATAACGTGAATATGATGTATGTATTGTACAATTGCCCCTTATTTAAAGGGTGAAGCTGAATATTCCTGTACTTTGTAAAGGGTTCTGAAAATTATCTTGATTGTGCTATTTTATACGAAGTCATTTTTTGTATGCTAGTGAAAATTTTAGTTCTGCTAATTTTAGTTTGTCATGAGCATAGCTTTCAAAATAGTTACAGTTAGATATTAAATCCCTCTGTTCAGGTCAGCAGTACTTCCATTTAAATGATTATCAGCCTACAATGGGGAAGAGGACATTTCAGGCAAAAGTCACCAAAAATTTGGCCAATGGATATACTATTGAAACTGTTATAGATGGTAAGCCCTTGCGTGGTATCCTGTTTTCAGACAAACCATTGAGTAGTCTCACTCCTAGCAGAAATCCTAATGGGTGAGTATGCCATCTAATAGCTCTGATTTCACGCTGCATACTTGTCTACCAGCTGGACACGCTTTTCTAAATGAATTATTGCCCTTCGCATGTCAGGGAAACAGATGCTGCAAAAGTTGAAGTGAAGTTGAATGGTGATCAAAAGCCTAAAACTGATTTTTTGACACCAAAAGATCCTGAAGCAGAGGCCACTACTGCATCTGCTGCAAAGGAACTCGGATCATCAATTCCTGACAAGTCTGAAGAGGTTGCTTTTTTTTTTTTTTTTTTTTTTTTGAAGAGGGGTTGGTTATTGTTTTTAATTACGTAGAAAAAAATATATGATCTATTTGTCTTGTTTGATAGCGAGTAGTTGCTGGATGATAAATGAGAGTGAACTCTTTCATTAACCATCTCATTCTTCGTGTATATATGTTGTATAACTCCAGTTTGGAGATATTATATTTTTGTCTTCAGGAACCTTCTGTTTTCCGATGTGATACTTAGTAGATTGCAGTGACCATCAAGCTTGATTCTTTAAATTTAGAAATCTTTCAATCCTGACTTACACCTGCTGCTAATTTGATTATGTAGGTTGTTGGTGGAACCTCAGTGCCAGCAATAGATCCAAATGTGAACCTGCAAGATCATAAAGCAGATGAAGCTTTTGATGCCTACCAAGTTTCTGAAAAGAACCCTGCTGTTCCTGAAGACGCCTCTGTACCAACAAGCCAAGGTATGAAAAATGAAGCATGAGTTTCGCATAATTGTTTTGTTCCATGATCCCACTACTCGTCTAACAGAAACCCACATAAGCTTGGGTGGTTTTGTTAAAAATACATCTTTTGACACTTGCAAAATTAGCCTATTTTAATGGGAAAATACCCAAAAAAAGACAACTGTGCATGAAGGTGGTTTTGTTAAAAATACATCTTTTGACACTTGCAAAATTAGCTTATTTTAATGGGAAAATACCCAAAAACACAACTGTTCATGAAGATTTTTTTAAAAATAATGATAGCAAACTGGACTATCAAGAATGAACGACACCATCTTTTTTGAAGTTGGTTTTCCTAGCTTACTGTTTTCTAAGCTTCTGGCAACTTCTTGTCGTGCACTTCCTCCCTTGGTTGAATTCATTAGTTAAGGTCAAAGGGGGCCCTCCTTTGTAGAATCGGCCCTCCTTTTCACGATATTCTTTATCATCCTTCGTCGTTTAATTATTAGTTATAGACTATCTAAATAGGTGTAGATTTTGTTTATCCAGAATATCTTTTCTTTTAGGCTTTATCTTCTTCCATCCTAATCCTATGGTTTAACTCTCTTTCATACTAGAGTTCCTGAAAGCTGTAGTCGAAAAGTACAGCTAGCCTAGTTCTTTCTTCCCCAAAGAAGTTCCAAGAGGGAGAACCCGAAAGAAATATGTCTCGACAATGACCTTATCGAAGGATAGCATATAATCAATTACCTTCTGATGTGTTGCTTTGTACTTGGCCCCCTGTTTGGTTGAAGACTTTGGAATCATAAAATGAAAATAAACGAATCTGATCCACTTTTGACTTGTCATTCATTAATCACAATTTGGATCTCAGCTCATCCTCCCTCATTTTCTACACAAAAGTTGGGATCCTTCCTGTTTCATTACAGATGTTAGAGACGGGAGTTCTAAATGAGGGAATCGTTCCTGCAAATCCTCTTCTATTTATACTCACCACAAAGAATTATGATTAATGAATAATAAGTTGAGTTGGATTAGTTTTGTTCAGCCAAACGTCCCTATATCCATGTGCAAATATAAAAGGTTCTGATGGGTTTTGTTTGTTTCTTGTAGGTGAAAAAGGTGGGGTGGAACCTGTATCTGAACAGAACATGATGCCAAGTTCAGAAACTCGCATTGACTAGTTTAGATGTATGGGGTAAGTTTTCTTTTGGGGGTGGGGAGGTTGAATTTTGCGACTTGCTAGCGGTACAAATCACCGGCCATTTTGTACATCCTTAGTGAATTCCGAGCTGAATGATAAGACACAGCCGATGGGTCAGTGAAAGTGTCCTTTCTTGAAGCAAGTAAACTCTTTTCAACGACAACACCGGAAACTCTACTCCTTTTTGACTGAATAGTATCAGATTGAAGAAGATATATCTAGGTTTTTGGTAGTGTAAATGTTAGCCATGTTAAGACATACATTGCTTGCAATTCGTAATATCCTGTATTCAGGACATTACTATGGCATTGAGATAATGCATAGTTGGGAGAGGATTCAACTAACCACCTCATGATCTTCTTCTTCATGCTTTTGAGTTGCGGGCATGTATGTTTTCTTTTCGGGGCTTGCTCAGTTATGCGACCAGGAAACTGTTTTTTACCTCCTCCCCCCACCCCCCGGGTTTGGCATTATTTTTTTGGATACGGTAAAGACTTGGCCGGTGATAAGCCTAACCAAATGTTAGTTGTCAATACCCGCAACAGAGTGGATAAGGTGTGTTGCATTCGCATGAAACATGGATAAATCTTGTCTCGAAAAAAGATTGGGCTATCAACTTGATATCTCCTATAATGAGTTCGATTTTTCAAGGACATTTACCTTTTGATTGTAGGTGTTTTATTACAATTTGTGAGTCTCCTTCGATTTCTAACTTCTTGATTTGTAGTTCCTGTGCTTTTAGCTATCCTTCGCACAACGCAAGGGCTTTTGTGACCAGAGGACTTTGGCGTCCAATATTTTTGTATCCTATATCAATCGGTCTTCCTTCCCAATTTCGGATAATGTACCCTATAATGCTTTCTTCGCTAGGTGTTGACGAGCCATCGAAGATAATTTTCATGATATCATGGGCCGATTTTCTCCATGAGATCTTTTTCCTTCTTATCTTCCACTCGTCTTCCTTATTTGCTATTTGCCCATTCATATGTGTTGTGTGTAAGAAATTTGCTATCTCTGTTGTAGATAGTTGTTAGTTCTCACAAAATATGATATGATTTCTATAGAAACAGGCAGTCCACCATTTAATTGTTAATGCATCCCTTTCTTCCCAATTTAGGTTTTCACCAAGTTTTTTCATAGCAAATTTAATCTCTGGTTGTCTCTAAGATTTGAATTAAAGAGATAGAGAAACATTGGTTACTCCACATCACTATCCATATGGAGTTCGAAGCGAGAGAACCCGAAGAAAGTGATTGAGTGCCAATTGGAAAGGGAGGGTGAATCATCAAAGGGTGAAGCCTCGAGGGAGAGAGACAAAGATTGGGAGTCGTTGACGAGAAGAACATGAAGGGAAAGGATGGGGTTGTTTGATTTTGGTGCAACACTGATGAATTATGAAGGAATGAGAGGAGTCCGACAAGCCACAAAGAACCATGTTCAAATTTTTAAGATGCCATGGAAATTTATGTGGGTGTCATGGTAATTGGTGTAGGTGCCGTGAAATTTTTTGTTGGTGTCACTCTGAAGCTTTGCACCGTTAACACACTTACCGATAAATATTCCGTCTTTTCTACAGTATGATGATGTCATGAACATGTCTTTAGCTGTCACGTATATACTATGTTGGTGTCGCATATGTTGTCTCGGTTGGCATGCAATATAGAATGACTTGCCTATAACTAGTCCACAACCTTCGGTGACAGCCCTTGAATTCCATCCTTGACCCCCATGTCTCTCTCTCTCTCACAACCTAACACTTCCAAACCGGAAACACACATTACAAATTGAAAATTAATTTGCAAAATTATCATTTCACCCCTGAGTTTCACCCTTGACCCCCCATATGTCTCTCCTCAATAACACATAGCAATTGAACTTGTTTTGACATTGGAATTTTCGCAGGAATACACCCACAATAAATGCTCCTCCTCCTCAACCCATATTTCTCTCCGTCTCTCCCCTAGAATCTGACACAATGTCTCATTCTCTCTCATACTTATCACACACAATAAATGTTGCCCCACATTTCCCTCCATCTAAATGCTTTTATAGTGTCTCGTACTATCGATCGTATGATGATGATGTCACAAATAAATATTCGGTTGTCAGTCGTCACGTAATATTAATGTTGTGCCATGTATTTCGTTTTGGCTATTATATAATCGATAGTGGCCTGCCTACAACTACGGGTATGTATGGCTCACCAAAAAAAAGTTAAAAAAATAAGTAGAATGATTAAAAGTTAAAAAAATAACTACGGCCATGTATTTCGTTTTGATTAAAAAAGGAATGGTTAAAATTACGAGTTCAAAACAAAGTTGTTGGAGGAAGCTTTTTTGGTGTTTATTTATTAAAAGGACCGTTTCACCACTTCCTTTTTTTTAATCAAAATTACAACCCGCCCATGCATACATCTTCATCTTTTCACATTGTTAATTTATTTATCACAATTAAAACACCTCTGTGCCCCATACGCATATTATCTTGTTGTTTAAAATTTTAACTACTTTTACCATTAGTTTATAAATTTTACTTTGATTACAATTTTAGTCAGTTTATTAACTCGGCTTCATACGACCCTACATCATGACCTTTCCTCCATCGCTTTTTGAAAATACTTCTTAATATTAATACGGTCCACCACTCTCTCCCCCTCCTACTCAATACTTAGAGCATCCTCATTCATGAGCTCGGACTCGGACCCTTAACTTACTTTTCTTCTGTCACATCAACTTAAGATCCTTATTCCAACTTTTTATTATTTGCACCTTTATTCGTGAGCACGACTCCCGGGCCCTCATCAGGGCCGGTCCATGGGGTGTGCGGATAGTGCAATACTGCAATCGCACAAGACCTCAAAATTTTGGGGGCCTCGTATTGGTATTATAATATATATGTATGTATAAGTTGCATAGTGTAACAAGTGGGCGTGGTAGAGGACGTCGCTGGTAACAAGAAGGGTGGGAGTTCGAATATCCTTGCAGCGGCAAATCTTGATTTTTTTTCTAAAATCAGTAATTACAGCAGGGAGTCAGGGACAACCCAGCAGCCCATTCCCATATTTTTAGGCCCAGCATTCCGATTCCTTTTTCCCTAAAAATTACAGTAGTGTTCGGGGTTTTTTTTTGCCGTCTAAATTCACAAAGAATATAGAGAAAAGAGAAGAAACCCTAATATATGTCAAATCAATTCAACTTATTCCGCCATTGCAATCGTCTCTTCAAGCTCAACGATTTCGATAGGTAATCTCAAATTTTAACTATATTCTTTTGTTAGTTTTTACTTTTTAATTTCTTAGATGATCATAATTATTTTATATTTTTTGTTATTGTTTTGAACCTTTCTACCTTAGAATCACTAAGTTGGGATTTAAAAAGATAGAATGCCTCCTACAAGATTCGAAAGTGGTCATGTCAAGCGCAAAAGAAAAGAGAAAGATAGAAAATTGGTTGAAAGTAAAAAAGGAGCTATTCGCAAGTTTGTAGTCCTACAACCAAATGAGTCGATACATAAGGAGGATGAGCAAAATGTCTTGCAAGAGAATAATGTTATGATTAATAGTGTCGAAAATAATAGAAACAATGGGATGGAAACTCAAGATGCAGGAGATGTTAGTGTTGGTGTAGAAGAAAATCAAGAGCAAATGGAATAAGATGTTGATGTTGAACCTATTGGTGTAGAAGAATCTCTAGAGCCAGGTCTGAATGGTAGCGGAGATGATTTTGATGACATACCCATCAATATATATGATCCTAAGTGTTGGGATAACCTTGGTCCTAAATGTAGAGATCTGTTGGTGAAAAAAGGCCCTATAAGAGATTTGTTGTCAGGAAAAGGTCCAAAGGATGCATCAAATAGACGTTTCTCTTCAGATTTTTACAACTAGCACCTGCCAATGGAGAGATGCATCATCGAGATTGGCTTGTATATTCAAAGGATCTTGACAAAGTATTTTGTTTATGTTGTAAAGTGTTAAAAAACAAACAGCAACCTAGTCAATTAGCACATAATGGAGTAAAGGATTGGGGGCATCTTTCTTCTATTTTGAAAGCACATGAAAGAAGTTCAGAGCATATCAATCATATGTTGCTTTGGGTTGAGTTACATGCAAGGCTGAATAGTAATAAACTGATTGACAGAGTTTTGCAGGACCAACTAAGCAAAGAAACTGAGCATTAGAGGAAGGTATTGCGAAGATTATTCTCAATGGTGAAATATTTAGCTAAATAGAGCTTGGCATTCCGCGGAAGCAACGACAAGATTTATGATGAAAGAAATGGAAACTTTATGGCGTTAGTTGAAATGGTTGCTGAATGGGATTCTACTTTGAAGGAGCATATTCAGTTCCATTATATGAGTCACAAGATCCAAAATGAGCTGATACTTTTGATAGCTTCTGAAATTGAAGGTGCACTTCTGGAAAAAAAAATCAAAGAAGCCAAGTACTTCTCAGTAATACTTGATTGTACTAATGATATCAGCAAGCAAGAGCAGATGACATTGATATTAAGGTGTGTAGATGTCTCTACAGTCTCAGTAAAGGTGCAAGGGTATTTTTTGGAGTTTTTGGTTGTGAATGACACTACATGCCAGGGGTTGTTTAAGGAGCTACAGAATGTTTTATACAATCTTGATCTTGACATAGATAATGTGAGAGGGCAGAGCTATGATAATGGATCGAACATGAAAGGGAAACACAAAGGCATTCAAAGAAAGCTCCTAGACATCAATCCTAGAGCTTTTTATACTCCTTGTGGTTCTCATTCTCTGAATTTGACACTATCAGATGTAGCACACTCTTGTCGTAAAACAGTAGATTTTTTGGAGTTGTGCAACGTATCTATAAATTGTTTGCAGATTCTACAAAAAGTTGGAAGATTTTGAAAGACAATTTGTCTGAAAAAGGCTTTACTTTGAAATCATTGTCAACTACAAGATGGGAAAGCATAATTGATAGTGTTAAGGCGATATTTACTCAAGCTCCTGAAATAAGAGAAGCCTTATATCAACTTGCTGAAAGTGAGACAGAGCCAAAGGTAAAAAGTGAAGCTGCTTGCTTGGCTGAATATGAACTTGGAAGATATGAGTTTATTGTTGGAATGGTTATTTGGTACCACATACTGGCTAAAGTCAATTTGGTCAGTAAGGAACTACAATCCGAAAATATGCGTATTGATGTGGCCATGGATAGTGTGAAGGCACTAATTGCTTTTTTCAAAGATTATCAAGAAGATGGATTTGAGAAGGCTTTGAGCTGTGCTAAGGAGATTGATATTGAGTTGGATATTGATCCTGTGTTTCTTGAGAAGAAGAAAAGAAGAACAATCCGTAAGAAGAAACATTTTGATGAGATTGTTACTGTCGTTGAGTCATCAGAACCAACCTGTGAAGATTCTGCACAAGAGTCCTTCCGAATTCAATATTTTCTATACCTAATAAAAATTGATCAAGCAGTTGGTTCATTGGAGAGAAGATTTGATCAATACAAGCAATATGAAGAGACTTTTGGCTTCCTTTTTACTACAGAGAGGTTGAAGTCCATGGATGCTAAGGAACTAGAAACAAACTTCAACAATATTGAGAATAAGTTGGAGAATGGTCTCATCTCAGACATTGATGGTGAGGAATTATTTAATGAATTGCAACTTTTACAAAAACATTTACCATAGGAGCATAATACATCTAGTGAAATACTATCTTTCTTGAAAAAAACAAATTGTTATCCAACTAGTTGTCTAGCATATAGGATTTTATTGACAATTCATATTACAGTTGCATCAGCAGAAAAGAGCTTTTCAAAACTCAAAATATTGAAATCTTACTTGCGATCGACCATAACGCAAGAAAGGTTAAATGCTTTGGCTTTGATTTCAATTGAACATGAGTTTTTAGAAAATCTTGACTATGAGAGTTTAATAGACGACTTTGCATCTAAGAGTGCTAGAAGATCAGTTTTTCGAAAGTAGTCGCATTGCATTAGATAGATTATCATGCCCTATGGGAAAAGTTTAGTTTTAGTTAATGATTCTTTGTAATGACTTTACATCTACGAAAACATTCGATCTCTTTTGTATGTTAGTGGATTTGGTGGATTATTTTTCCCCTTTGAATTAGTTAAAATAAAAGGCATGAGCACGTAAGTTGCTCAAGGCCTCGAATCCTAACGGAACGGCCTTGGCCCTCGTGTTACTTTTTACTATTTACCTTTTCCAAGTTCCAACTACTCAATAATAATAATAATAATAATAAGTTGTGAGAGGGGAAAGAGCGCAAGATTTTTCGTTGATTGTTCCCATTGAGGGCCTTGCCCAGACCATGTCGTCTCGACGGTTTCGTTTTGTTCTCCAATACCATCTTTCGATCCCTATGTTTAATGGTTATTCGACTTGTCCCAGTTATGAGCTTGACAAGATGGACCCATTTGGAGATCATGCTTTACATTGCAGTAGTTTTGCTTAGCATTAACTCCTCTAGGGTTTGTGATTCCCTTGTCAGGTTTTCCTTTAGTGGCAACAATGGTTACATTGTTTTTATGGCAGTGATCGACATCACTAATAACACTTTGCTAATGTATCCTAGGACTTTCTTCTAGTGACCATAATGGTGAGACTTTTATATTTATGATGGTGACATTTATTTTATACTTTGTCATGACTTATATATATTGAACACCTTACACCACATATTTTTTGGTTAGCATATATCAGCCCTTCTATCCACAATGGTTTTGTCTATAATGTATACATTTGCACAAGGTGTGTAAAAATACACCTTACTTTTTGGTATTTTGCTCCAATAGTCAAATGTGTATTTTTTATACACCATTCAAATACAATTAATTTAAAACAAAAAAGAAAACAAAAATCATAAAAAACACACCAATAAAATTGTCTTGCTTTTTGAAAAAGTTTTTGCACATGGGGGAGGTGAAGTGCTCAAATTTGCACATTACATGCTCAAATGTGCACATTTGCACACCCTAAAAGTAACCAATGAAGCTAAAAAATGTCAAAAATATGCACATTTAGACATTTGCACACAACCATTGGAGTTAGTCTTATAAGGTTTTTTCTCCCCCTTATCCTAGGGATTTTCTCTGGTGATGACAGTAGTGGTTTAGCTGTTTTTATGGTGGTGACACCGCTAATAACAGTTTGGAAGTGACTGCATTTGTTGAAAAACAGTTTTTAGAGAAAATTTTATAAAAAAAATTGTTACCAATAAAAGAGTTGTCACTACATGTGTCATCACTGTGATGACACTGACTTTGTTAATAAAAATGTTAAAAAAAATTTCACCATATGTGTCACCAACAACGTCACTCTTATCGGGGGTGACACTGTTGGTGACACATATGTCACTACCTTGTAAAAAAATTGTCATTAAAAAAAAATTGTCACCACGCATGTGTAACCAACAATATCACCATTGATAAGGGTGATTACACTAACCTCGATAAAAAAAAGTGTACAAAAATATAAAAACTCAAATTATTCCATACGGTTCGAATAAAACAAATTAAGGTGATGTCAAAAAAAAAAACCGAGAATGACAATAGTAGCATATAAGTGGAATATGAAGGTAATAACACATAAAGGTATAGAAAAAAGTCAGTGGACTATGAAACACAAAAAGGTATAGAACACGTGGCGGCAAAATCTTTGTAATTCCAACAACAATTTAGACATGTGGCAAAAGCTCACGTAATCTCCTGTAGTACACGTAACAGAGAGTTTTCCGGGGAAGGGAGAGGGAGCTGAGCGCCTGATGTAAGGTCCGGGAGAAATAAGGAAAAAGGGATTATAGTATGGGCAAAAATGTCATAATGGACATTTACCTAATCTATATAACCTATAAAATAAGCTTTTTGCCCATAAATGCCTACACATCTAATCCTAATAAGTTGTACAGTAACTCCTAATCCATAAATGCCTACACATAAGCTTCTAAATATTACCAAACGTATGAAATGCCAAAGGTTGTAACCGATAATAATTAAAATATCAAAGGCTGATATCAAAGGCTGAGCATAATTGCTATTAAATGCCCAGCAAAGTGCATCAGAACGACAAAGTGTAACTGAACGGTTGTATAGCATAATGCTATGCTATTAAATGCCCAGCAAAGTGCATCGGAACGGCTGTATCAAAATCAGAAATTACAATATAAATTATAGCACAACGGACGTTCTTCTCACAACTCCTCTTCCCTCTTACACACCTGCAAAGAAATTGAAACCATGAACAAGAATTCCCAAGTTCTCAAGAAACCCACCCTACTAAATGAATTAGTTGTTGGGATGCAATGCACAATTGAAGTTATGGTATGCCGCAAATGGGATGTGTGTATTGCAGGTGGAAAGTATTTGGGCACCGATTTCATTTTCTCCGACAACATGGTACATCTACAAGACTACAACCTACTGTTCATGAGTCTTTTTTAATTTTGTCCTAATTCAGCCTTTGCTTTTGCAGGGAAATTTGATACACTGCACTACTAAGAGCAACATGCACACCCAGTACAACAATTCAAAATCTTCCAGTCTGTACCACAACAATGGAGTGGAAGAGAAGGTGTCGTAGCTAGAAGAATTCCATACCGTGGAGGGAACTACCGCAGCCAAGGTGTTTGTAGCCCTACTTCAACACCACGAGCTCGATTGAAATGGGAAGATCCGAAGGCGGTGCGCCGGTGGCCATGACTGGTAGAAGATCTAATTTCACATCTCGATACACACAAAGGGGAAAGTGGAAAGTGGAACTCTTACTCTTTATTATTTTATTTTATTTTTGAAGTGGAACTCTTACTGGAAAGGGGAGAGGGGAAAGGGGATTAATGGAATCCAATCCAATTTGATAATAAAAATTAAACAAAAATAAATGGGGTCCGATTGTTTTTTTACACACAAAATAAATGTTAATAAAATATACTGTAGTCTTATATACATATATACGGAGTACATACATGTAAGAATATAAAGGACATTTTTTTCATTGATATCTATGATTAAAATGAGTAAATTTTATTCAATTCTTTGGCAATAAAACACCTACATATAAAATAAAATACTAAAAAATACCTTTTCTTTGTGATAAATAAAAAGGATTAAATGAAACAAAAACTATTAATCAAAAAACCATTAGTCAATCATTAAAAAAAATTGATTTAATTATAACAACACAAAAAATAATTATAAAATTCATTTATGCTTTTAGACACAAATATTTAAAAATGAGATACAACAAAGTACAAAAATTATTAATTTCATATCTAAAATCACTATTAAAATATGAATTATAATAATAAAATTCACGTTTGCTCTTACACACACAAACATTTAAAAAGAAATATTACAATATTATTATAATCATACAAGTATTCGCTAAAATACTTATAATGATTTCAAAACATATGTGGCTTTATACATTATCAATAATTTTTTTAAAACTAAATCCTTAATATCTAGGCTTACAATAATTAATTTATTTCTGTAAATATTATATATTATATTATTTAATTAAATTTTTTTCCAATTAAAACATAGACCCGTGCGTAGCACGGGCCTACACACTAGTCAACTTATAAAAATGGACATTTTAGAAAATGACATATTTAAAATGGACATTTAGCAAAAAAATCCTAAAATTATTATAGTTTATTGAAATAATATTAAAGTGATTAAAATACCTATAATTTTTAGATATTATAATTTTTTACTCAGATATCAGATTAGACGTATTATATATCAAAACGAAACTATATACGAGGATAATACATACTCTCTCATTCGGCAAAATATCTCATTTATTATTCACGTACATTTTTTTAAGATGATAAAAAAACTATATAAAATATCAATTTTTTTTTTATAAATTTTTAAAACAATTTTATACTTATTAATTGCTAAAAAAAAATTATAAAAAATAAATATTTTATATTGTTTTTATCATGGGAATGTATCAAAGTATCAAACTATCAATAGTAACGATATGTTTTATCGGAGCGGCACGTGCTCCTCATGCCGCCTGGCTGCCCCTAACTGGCTAACCCGGACCACCGGCGGTTTCCCGTGGGTCCGAACCCGCCGGGTTCAACCTAGTCTCTTTCGCATCCAGGAATTGAATCAGTGAGAAACCTCTCATACCCATACCCGGACATAAAGGGAAGAAGAAGAAGAAGAAGCCAAGCAAACGCAACTACACTCTCCTACAGTCGTTCCACAAATCAAAACCCCCTTTCATCTATCTCGCTCTTCCTTCATTTCATCGTGACATCACCCATGGCATCTCGTTGAAATCGCTGTATGCTTCTCTTTCTCCACCCCCAGTTTTTGTTTATTTTAGTTTATACATTGCTTGCCTTTTGCTTTCGATTTCGCTTGTGCTCCCTGCTTCGTTCTGCTTCTCCGATTCATATTAATTCCATCTTCTTCCCAAACCCTAGAACGATGAGTTTGGTTTTAGGCTATAAATCCCGAATCGTATTTCGCTGCTGGTACTTTTGAATCCTGGAGGCGTTTGAGTCGCGTGCAATTTGAGTGCTATTTACGAGTTTTTCTTTTCCAACTGTTTGGTCGATTGCTTTCCCAGAATTGCTTGTGGTGTTGCATGGATTGGCTGACGGCTATTTGAATCCCTAAATTTTGAAAATGTGTTGTTTTCTTTGGCTCGCTGATCGCTCAATAAGATTAGTTAGCAAGCTGGAGAATGTTCCATGTATTGGTTCTGCTGGACGATGTGGTTCATTGATTGGCTGTTATAGTATGAGCATTTTGTGTTGATGCTGGAAACTGGAGAGTCATTGCCCTGGGTTTTATGCTGTGACAGAGGAACGACTCTATTTACGTTTAGGTTTCCTGCACCAAGAGATGCCAGTTACTGAAAATGTATTTCATGGAATCATGGATGCATAAATTTTCTCAAATTTGAGAGGTAGAAATATGTTCCACTTGTAGATCAGAGTCCAACCCTGGGTTTTATGATCTAGATCTAACACTTATGTTACTGTAGTTGTTATTTTATGGTTTATAAATTTATGTTGTTTTTTTTAGGCAATCTTATAAGTTGGTCCATAAAATATATATACAAGTTTGCGGTGTAGAATGTTTTAGGATTGTATATTCTATTGATGCCTTTGAAAACTATCCTAACAATTCTTCTTCTATTTTGTCTTCCAGGGACTGTTAGCAGCGTAGTGTGAAGATTCTGACAGTTGGTATTCACAGTTTCTTTTAAAAACCAGAGGATTGATAGGTGCTATAGCTTCCATTATTAAGATGTATGATAAGGGAAATTATCCACCACAATTCGGGCAAAGTCCTAACAGACCACCTAGGCCTCAATTCCTACAACAGGTCAACCATCCTCCTGCTCCTGGTAGTCTCTTACACCAAGGACCTTCTGTTCCACCACAAGGAGTAATTCAACGAGCTGGGCAAATTACTTATGGAGTTTCACCTGGTGCTTCTGCTTATGATTTTGCTCCTACATCTCAATCACGTCCATCAAGTTCTATGCAAGGAACTGGTCAATCCTACCAGCCACAACATCCATACCAAACAATACAGCAGGGTGCTCAAAGTGCACAATATGTATCAGCATTGCCTCCACCTCCTGGTCATTCTAGAACCCCCCCTCCTCCTCCATCTCAGAGTCAAAACTTGTACAGAGGTCCATTCCATCAGCCATCCCCTGGCATGCAGCAAATGATCACACCTCTTTCAGTGTCAGCATTGCCACCACCACCACCACTGCCAACAATGCTCCCGCAGAGTTATAACTTATCAATTCGTGCAACTTTACATTCTATTTCACCATCAAAAATTGAAGGATCTCATTTATCATCAGTGACTCTTCAGCCACCACCTCTACCACCCTCTCTACCACCTTTGCCACCAGCTCCTCCATCCTTAACTCCCCAATCTTCTCTTCCATTATCATCCCCCCAGCCCATGACTTCTGATCCTTCTGTTCAATCTCTTTGTGATCCTGGATCCCGTAAGACATTAAATTCTGAATTTGTTCAGCATATATCTACGCATGACAGGAACACAGATACTGCTCAAAATCATGGCCGTGGGCGTGAAATAGAAACAAGCTCTTTTGAGGCATCTGCTTTAAAAGGTGGCATTGCAACAATACAAAGTGTTTCAATTGATGTCCCCACACCTCCACAAAGACCAACTAATGAAAAAACTCTACGGAATGTTGAGATATTGTGCCAGTTTATTTCCAAGAATGGCCCAGCCTTTGAAGATATGGTTTGTCAGAAGGAAGCCGGAAATCCAGAATTCAATTTTTTATTTGGTGGTGAACCAGGGAGTGAAGCTGCAATTGCACATGAGTACTATTTATGGATGAAAATTAAATCGTGTCTTCGGCAACACGAAACTAATGCAATGCTGAAGGACAAGCATGCTGAGAGTAGATCTTCAGTGGAGCCAAATAGCTTAAATCCAACATCTCATTCTCTGTCTGATTCAGACATGGATATGGAAGGTTAATGCTCTACTGCAGAATGAATTGATTTATGCCCCCTCATGTAGATTACTTGTTATGATTCTTCCCCTGGTGCTCTTCAATATGATTTTCATTGCAAAGGTTATGGTGCGTTAGGGACTATAATGTTTCCTTGCATAAGTAAGTTAAAATATCAATGCATATGTGTGAAAATGGAGAGAGATAACGCAAAATTGATTATGACCATATTGATTGCAAGAGAAGGAACTGCATGTTGTTTTTCAGTTGTCTATGGTATGAAAAAGTAGAATGTAAAGACGACCTGCATACCTTTAGCTATTTCTTTAATTTAACGTTGTACTCAAACTTCTCTAAATGATCCTTTTCTTCTTAGAATGAGTCATAAGCTGTTAAACAGTGGCTTAAGAACCATCAGAAATTTCTTTGCACTGATTATATCCAATGTAGTTGTTCATCCTGTCCCTTTTTGCAATGTCTTGTGCTTGTCTAATCTTCATCATGCTATTGTTAGATGATATCATCCAGCATGGAGAAAAGCTAGCAGTTAATGATAAAGTCAGTGGCCTAAAGCAAGACTTTGTTTCATCTGTGGATGGGATTGAAAAACAGGCAGAAGATAATCCACTACGAAGTACACAAGGTGACATTTCAACAGTGAGACTGGGACCTCCAGTCAAGTCAGAAGGTGACAATGGAGGGATGTCTGATAAAGCTTTTGCTTCTGCTACTCATACTGATGACCCATTCAGGCTGTTAAAAGGCTATGCTTCAGATGATAGCTCAGAGGATAATGCTTGTCTTGAAGCTCGCAAGCCAACATCAACCTTTCAGTTTCAAGAAGCTGTCGTCAAACCTTCTGATGGACGTGAGATGCAAGGCATTTCAGAGTCTAAAGCAACTGATGTAGGGCTTTCGGGGTCTCACATGAGAGGTGCTCAAGATCTAGATGCTGGTCCAGCTATTAAAATCAGTGCTGTAGTGATTCCTGGACCTAATTCGTTGAAAAAGAAAGTAGGCAAAGCTGTTGAGAATAATCTGAAAACTGATGCATCTAAAAGTTCTGTTCATAGTTCCCAAGAAAAGGATGCCTTGGGAAGCTCTGGCGCTGGTGCGGTTTCTGAAAGCAGTAAAACTCAAATGGAAAATAAAAAAGATGCCATAGCTGTGAAATTTGATGAGTTTGGCCGGTTGATGAGAGAAGGTGCTAGTGAAACTGATTCTGATGATTCAAGTTACTATAGAAGGCGTGGTAGAAGACGTAAAAGTAGGAGTACAAGCAGATCACCACCACTAAGGAAAAGGAGGAGAAGAAGTCCTTGGAGGAGAAAGGAGAGGAGAAGCCTATCACGGAGGTATGTTTGTGCATTCTATATGATGCACTTTCTGCTCATTTATTGTGCTGTATTCAATCTATATTTTAGAAGTGCTTTTTATTAGTCATGTCAGTATATCTGGGGGTACAAAGTTGATATCAAATACTTCTTTCTTATCCAGTTTGTCTCCCAAGAGGCGGAGAAGCAGGAGCAGGTCTCCCTTCAGACGCACTATTGACGTTGGTGGTAACAACACTACAAGAGTTAGACATCAGATGGGTGAATGCTTTAACTATCTCAAAGGTCGGTGCTTCCGAGGAGCATCTTGCAGGTACTTACATAATGATCCAGAGAAATACAGTGAATCCAAACCCTATAGAAGTAAACAGCATGCATCAGAAAGTAGAGCAGTTACAAGGGATTATGATTATTCTGAAGAAAATAAAGTTACAACTCGAAAGGGTTCACTAGAGTATGACATCAGTATTGAGGAAATGAATCATGAAAAAGTAAAGGATGGGGAGATAAAGCCATATCAAAAGCAGCATGCTAACAGAAATTATCCTTCAAAAGGTGCAGCAGTTGATAAGAAAAATAGTGCTGAATGTGTGGATCCTCTTACAGCTAGAGTTGGTGTGGTGGCAGCTATTGACGGAAATAATGATACTACTCCTGAAGGATCAAACTCTTGTTTACTTGGAACATCAGGCTCTAAAGATTTTTCTTATTTAGTCACTTTGAATCTCCAAAACGATGACAAAGGTGCTCATGTATATCATTCTGAGGTAAAATCCTCAAAAAAGGAGCATGGTGCACTTGATAATCAAACCCAACTTTTAAGAGGCTCCTGTCCGACACCAACTATCCCGATATCTCCTGCTTCTTCATATCAGCCTTCTGAAGCTGTACTTTCTCTAAGCAAGAAAGTCGAGCCTGTGGGACAAAGAGATCTGTCAGCTTCAGATTCCTCTGCCAATAATTATGCTTATCATGTTTCTCAACTGCCACCACCTCCTCCCATTCCACTGCAACCTCCCACTTTGCATGTTGCAAGTATACCTTGTACACTACAATCTGTGCAAGATTGTATTCCAATTCCTTCAGAATCTGATGTATTATTATCCAACCTACATCCTCAGTATCATACACCACAGAATCTGTCATGGAGCACATTGCCAACCCCATGCCCAACTTACATGGTCACTCCATCCTTACATAGTGGACTTGCCTCATTTCAGCAGGGCAGATTACCTTTAAGAAGTGATTCATCAATGCAGCCTTCTCTGATTACCAATCCTACTGTTCAACCAATTCCTCTTCACGTTGGCAGTCTGCAGGAACAAACTTATATGCCCATGCAGGGCTCTCATCAGGCTCCCCCACATGTTGAGGCTGTTTACCCGGGCAACATTTTGGGTCAGGCTGTAACAGGCTCAATTTCTGTAAGGGATGATCTATATGTAAATTCCCTCACCTCCGGGCCTTTCCTTTCAAGTTTATTTCCTCATGGAAATATACCTCCAAGACCTGTGGGGGAAGCAAATTCGAATAGAGTGCAATCCGTTGCACATGAAACTTTGCCACCAGGTGAACCCTCTACCAAGCTTCAGAATCCTTCATACCTGCAGCAAACATCATATGGGCTCTACCAAGCTGCTGGTGATAGTTTTCGAGAGCCGTTAAGATATTCAGCTGAACTACAGAGCAAAAATCCTTCTCACAAGTCTGATACTGGGTCTGTAATAGCTGCCCATCATAATCCGTTTGCATCTACTTTTGATCAGCCTTTAAGCTCCAAATTCAGCTCTGATCTGTTCAGACAAGGAAAACCTTATGGTAGTGAACATGAAAATTCTTTTTGCTTAGTCCGTGCTGCATCTGAAGGCCAAAGAGTTGCTTATGGGGCAGGTTCGATGATCCCTTCCCCAAATTCTTCGAGGACTGGAGGTCAAAACTTGCCTAAATCTGGTGGAGGCCAGTATGATCCACTCTTGGACAGCATTGAGCCATCAGCAGAGTCACTAAAGAAACAACCAGTACAGGAGGATCATGCTGCAGATAATTCTGAGATCATGTTAAGGTTCAGTGATTCTAAGCCATCAGGTGACAATGTAAACAGAGAGAAGAAAGAGCTTGGAGTTGTTGCTACAGCTCCATCTTCAGAAAATGATGAATTTGGTGAGACAGCCCATGCCGAAGTAGTTGCTGAGGAAGGTGGGAGCCAAAGCAATTCAAATAATGGTGAAGAAGGAGCTGCTAGTGATATTGAAATTAATCAAGTTAAGAGAGAAGGAAAGAGCAAGAAAAGCAAGGATTCCAGGTCAATGAAACTTTTCAAGGTTGAACTAGCAAGCTTCGTGAAGGATATGCTTAAGCCATCATGGCGCCAAGGAAACATGAGCAAGGAGGCATTCAAAACAATTGTTAAAAAAACTGTTGAGAAGGTCTCTGGAGCTATGAAAGGGCACCGAGTTCCCAAGTCTAAGGCAAAGATCGACCAATACATTGACCGATCACAGTGGAAACTTACTACGCTGGTGGAGGTAATATATATTTCCCTTTTTAGTTCCTAAACGTCCAATTTGTTCTTGTATCTTTGGAGATCTATGTGATAATCTTGTCCTTTTCATAATTGTTGAGAGTGCAGAAATCTATCAAAGATCTCTATCTTACATGGTTCATCCTTGCCACGTTGTACTTGAACTTTGCATATCTTAACCTTTTGTGTTATATTTAAATTCTTATTTTAATGTCAGTTTATGATCTATTTTCAAGGAATGGATGGATGGTTACTCTATCTTCATGGCCAGTATAAATTACTGCTGCTCTTTTTGATCAATGGAAGAAAAAATATTGCTCCTTTTGAGATGTTAATGTATGATTGAATCTTTTTGATTGAAAGATCAGCTATCAGTGCTAGTTTGCAATGAAAGTACATGAAATTCTCGTAAGGTCTCTTTTCTTATTGAGCAGGGTAAACAGGAGTATCAAAATTTAGAAACAATTTCACAATTGTTTAGGTTTAAAAAATTGTAAAAAAAAAGAGAGTAGAACAGAGCTTGCTGATCCCACCCTGGTAACAATTGATTATTTGACACCATTATTTCCTGCTTAATAGGCTCCATCAGACTCGTTAATAAAGTGAGTTTGGATCTGGGCAGATTAGTTTCTCTTATCCCCTGAAACTTGTGAAAAATTATATGTTACCCTTTACTGGATTGCTGTAAAAGTGTAACTTTATAATACCTGTTATCCTGTATTATGGAAATATTTTTTTTGCTGCCACAGATACGCCTCTTCTCTGTTTAAACTATAAATTTAGAAAAAGTTGCAGTTGAGCTCATTTCCCCACTTTAACTATCAATTGTCTTTTCTTGATCTTTCCTGCTTTCTGGACATTTTTTTTGTAACATATTTTTTAGTGTGATTGTAGTGTAACTATTGTTCTTTCTTTCATTTTTCTATCGCAGGGTTATGTCAATAAATATGCAAAAGCGTGAGAGTTGATAGGGTTTGTTCCTAGTAGGATGGAGAAAATGGCTTTCTTAAGCAAATCAACTTCACTATATAGTGGGTGTCAGGAAGGGAAATACTTAAAATCCTCAAGTATGAAAGGCAGCTTCTTTTTTGGTGGAAGTGGTTATGCATGACAAATGACAATTGGCTACTGAACTGGAATTGAAAATCAGCTGCTTCACGGAGCTAAAAGCTATGTATTGTGCAAGTTACGTTAGATTTGGTCAGTATGTTTTTCCTTCTCTGATCAAGAGCTAGCACTATTGTATTTTTGTACCATATGCTATGAAAATTATATTGTTTAGATATATGATCCCTCATTACTTAAAATTCCCATGTTTTTCTTCACTTCAAATCTTTAACTACCTATATATATATATCAGGATTCTCAACTAAAAATGAGAAGTTTGTGATCCTCTTGGCTTTCATCAAATGGATTCAATAACCTGTTGTGGCATAGAGGCGCTTCCTTTAGCTGATGATAACCACACTTTTGGGAAACAATGAGTTCTCTCCCAATGAGACACTCCCTTTTATTGTCAATAATTGTCATTTGACCTTTGGATGTTGTTTCAAAATAATTGGTCTTGATACTTTCAAAGCACCTGCCTTTCCATATTTGGTTTGCATTTATCAGTAATCATGTCTAAACAAGGTAGCAATTGTTTGTCATTATATTCGAGGAAGAGAAGATTGGAGCGATAAATGATTATATAATTCTATTTTCCATGTTTCCCTTGAAAGCTATTAAAAATCCTTTTTGTTTGAGAAACAGAGGTAGTATACGATATTGACATCCTCACTTGGTAAATTAATCTTCGAGCCATATGATCTTTGGTCTGATCGATCTAAAGTTAAATAAGCGCTGAGGGGTTTGGTAATTGTAAGCTGGTTTCATTGGCAACCTGGAGTTGTAGTTATAAAGAGAGGAGTTATATTGCATTTAGGTTAAAAAATCATGTTTTCCCCACTTGGGTAAAGATGTGGCTGAATCATTTATAGGGATGATGGTTATAGTGTCCTTTATTTTGTTGATATAATGTTGGTGTGTACTTACTAGTCCATATTTGATTCATTACATAGACAGCAGGTATGCTCGTTGGCAGTGATACTAAAACAAAAACGAGATGGGTCTGAGGCGGCAGGGGCCGCTAAGTGCCTAGGCGGCCACCTAGGACAATTTTTAGAACACTACTCTGTGTCCTTATGATATGTTTATTTGCTCAGAAAAGTGTGGTTTTCCCTCCCTTTTAACTACAGATCTCACATCAGGCTCAGTACATCCGTGCTTTGAAATCTTCTTTGCTCAGAAAAGTGTGGTTGTCATAACATTTTATTTTATTTTCAGATGCTAGCTTCATTTATGAGATACTGGCTGGATATTATTAGACCTCTTATTGAGTATTGATGTTTCAACTCATTTGTTCTGTTTATTGGTTGCAAATATTGTCAAAATAGTGCATTTAGCTGGCAACTGGGCAAGCACTTGTATTCGAGTTACCTCTCTTGTGAAGAAAGCAAGGTGGAAGTTGAAATAAATTTGGCATTTATAAAGTGAACTCCCAGGGTGACATCTGTTTATAAAATTTTACTTCCCTGCTTTCATCAATTCAAGATGGTTGCTTTTGCAGGTGCACTCTTCTGTTCATTGGAGACTCCTTCATACATCCTTAGGACTAATGGGTATGCTTTAGATGAACATCATGCAATGAGCACTTACCAAGTGATGCACTGATGCTAGTAAAGGCAAATTACCATTTTAGTGTCTTTTTTTTTTCTTGCTGCAGGATGTTGTAATTTTGAGTTTCAATTATATTTAAGTTGCTAAATGTTGGTTTTGGATTGGAAGCAACTAGAATATTTTCCCCATGTATCTGCATTTGGACATTCGGCGGATTAGATTGTCTTTCTAACCTCTGCATGGGGCTTTTGCCCTAGTTACAGTCCGTGTTATTTTTTTTGATGGTTTATTTTTTACTTTTGAACTATGCTATCTTTTGGTTCATTATTTATAATAATAGGATGCAGGTGCTGTCCTTGCAGTGTTTTTCACGTTCTTGACGTGTGGCGGTGTTAAAAACGTTTAAAGAGGTAATCTGATGATGAGGCAATGTGAGACCTTCAGAAGTCCTGCTAAGATTGCAGAAAACCTTCCATGGCTCATCTCTACCACTGTATATCTGCCACCAAAGTGGGTGTATTAGGGTACGAGGCAATGCTCATGTTGTTTGCTTCTCTAATACTCCTCAGTTTTCTGGTGTACTGCTCACAAGTTTGTCAACCTGAGGAAATGGCTTGAGCAATCAGATTGTGTTGCTGTTTTTATACTGTTTGAATATCTTTTTCATTACCTTTTTTTTTCCACTTTATTTTACATGGGCGTGGGGTTATTGTTCTTGGCTTGTAGTCTGTAGAGGCATCATTATCTTAGCAGGTTTCCCATCGATGCAGATACATGTACATTTGTAAGCTTTATCTTTTGGCGAGATCTACTGAATTTCTCAGGATTGTGCAATGTGAGACAGCTTGTTCATCTTGTTACATGCTATATAGGTAAGGACTAAGCAGGAAAATATATATGGTGTCCTTTACAGTTAACGTTGCTCCTTGTACAATCAAATTGAAAGATAATTGTGTGGTTCATACAGCTTGTGTCTTCTGCAGGGCTGGTGTCTCTCATTCAAAATAGTCTGTATATTTGCAGGATGGATTGTCTGAACACTTTTCATCTGCTCATTTTGTGTGTGTTTCTAGACTAAGCTAAGTCAACAAATCTGATCACACGCAAAAATTGAACAAGTATACTTTAAAAACAAGTATATTTTTTTTCCCGGTTTGATACAAGATGAAAATTTGAAGGTGTCTGACCTTGTTGGACCATCAACCAAACACATCTCTTTGGATGAGAGCAGAAATCAACAACATTATATATGAAGTGAGCCAAAGATGAGTGATAGGGCTTATTTAGAAATTAGATAGGCATATTAGGTAAGAATTAGTTTAGTTTATGTGTACATAATGCATGTTTATTATGTAATTGCATGATTTAGTACTTGTAATGTTCATCGTTAATTTCAAGAAGCGTAGATCTAGGGTGGTGTGAAGGTGAGCACGAGGACCAAGAGAGCTAAGTGAGAACGATAACGAAGGCTATGATAGATGTCGAGAAACTTGGACAAGACAAGACAAAGCTAGAGGGCAAGAAAATGCAAGGCCACCCCATCACTAGAGAAAGCCGTCCCAACTCGGCAAAAAATGTCGTTTACTATTCACTCACGCTTCTATAAAATGATAAAAAAATTATATAAAATATCCATCTTTTTATAATTTTTTTTAAAACAAGTTCGTACTCGTTAATAGTAACTACGAAATTGTTAAAATAATTTATAAAAAAAATACATAGTTTATATATTATAGTTTTTATCCTATAAAAAAAACACGTATGAATAGTAAAACGACATGTTTTGCCGAACGGATGGAATATTTGTTTAGTTTTTTTCTTAATTCTTTTTGGACTTTTTTTTTAAAACCTATTTAAGCACGTTTTATGGTTAGTCCTGAGGAGATATGAGGATTGAGTTTTATTAAGAGAGAAAACCCTAGAGGGCATAATGGAGTGGCAATCTTTTTTGTTTCGCCTACGATTTGCGAAAGCACACATTTGATTAGGGATAATAGGTTGCATTTTAGATTGGTTTGATGCATATGTCGCATAATTTAGTTCATATTTTGCATTTGTACTCACTATGTTGGTAGAGTCAGAATCTACACGTTTTTATTGATTATTATAGGTAAATGTGAACTCGATGAGGTGAAATGGGTTGATAACACATTCTTCGAGAAAATCAAATTGATCTATGAAGCTCAAAGAAGATATGAAGAGGTCTTGAGAAGGTCTTTGGGGGAGGGGTAACAAAGTATCTCGATGTATTTGTCTGACATAAATTAGGCAAAAAATAATGACTTGAAATTGGTCAAATGATATCATTATCGTTAAAACATGTCAATATCATCTCAAATTCACCAAAACCTTAATTTTGCCAATTATATGTCATCGTTTTTGCCCTGATTTATAGTTGGAAAAAAGAATCGCGATACATTGTTATCACATTCTCCAAAAATTTAATTATTTTTTCTTACCGTTGAAAGGTGAAGGTACTGTTTGTTTTTACACCCCTACAATTGTTGGTTTATTTTAATTATTTTTGAAAGACAAATTTTCACTTTCATCTATCTTTTCTTGACAACCTGGCCTAAATGGTGTTGTATCAAAGAATACGGATAGCTTAAGATTTTTTTTTTTTTTTTTTGATTAGGTAAAGATTCGGATGGCCAACCCACTCCGATAGCATCTAACAGGGCAAAGCGGATAGGGGAACCTATCCGAATGCATCCTGTCGGATGAGGTCAAGAAGACCTGAATGAAAGTATAAATCTGGCCCCTTGGTCGAGTAGCAAAGGTGTGCAACCTTATCCGCTACCCTGTTACTAGTGCGGGGAACGTAGGATGTACTGACTTTTGGTAATCCATTGAGAAGTGCTTGTATATCGGACATGATCATTTCTATTTCCCATGGGCACCCAGCCTTTTTAGTTAGGTAATCCGTTATGATTTTGGAATCCCCTTCGATTATTAAATCAGTGATCTGTAGTGCCTTAGCTTTTTCTATTCGTAGTCGTAGTGCTCGGGCTTCTGCCATAAGCGGGGATTGTCCGCCAATAGTGTCACCTCCCAGACACAGTGGATTTCCTTGCCAGTATCTAATGATGTAACCCATGGAGCTCTTTGAAGTTGATATAAATGAACCGTCAAAGTTTAGTTTGTACTTGCCCAACGGGGGTTTCCTCCATCGGAAAGTATTATTGAGTTTTGTGGTTAGGCCTTTATCTCCTTTCTTTTTTGGTAACTCTGCAGAATCATTTGGGTTCCATTTGTTTGCTCGTTTCCAGTTTTCAATATTATCTCTGATCATCTTCTTAATTCCTTCGGTAGAGGGTATATTGACATTCCGGAATATTGCTTGGTTTCTAATAAACCAGATTGTCCACCATCTGATTGCTATATATTGCTTCTTGTCCATCTGGAGAGAGGAGCTTAAGATTTGCATAATCTGATTCATATCTATGTTTTCCATTATGAGGGAATCAACTTGTGCCGATATTTCTCTTGGAAATTGTTCTTCAAAATTGTTGATTGGGCATTCAATGAACAGATGAATATCATCTTCCTCACTCTGGTTGCAAAAGGTGCAAGTGTTTGGCACCGCTACCCCCTTTTGAGCTAGACGACAAGCTGTGGGAAGTCCTTTATGTTTAATCTTCCATAGGAAATTTTTAACCTTTGGTGCAACGTCAATTTTCCAAATCCATTAAAACTCTTCTGTTGTTCTGTGGGTTGTGGATGTTATTAAGTTGTAGGCACTTGTGGTGGTGAACCAACCTTTTTTGGCTGGCCACCAATACAATCTGTCTCTGAGGGTGTTGATCGGTAAAGGGATTTTCATTATTTCTTCTACTAATGCGGAAGGAAGAACAGAGCTTAGTTTCTCCCGCCACCATTGTTTTCCTATGATGAAATCACTAACTGAGTCGTTTAGATTTATATTGAGCTGGTCGTCAATTCTATCGATAAGTGGAGTCGTTGTTATCCAATTATCTGTCCAAAATTTGATTGATTTCTCATCCCCCACCATCCAGATTAGACCTGATTTAAATATCGGAATCAGAGGGCTTAGTTTAGACCATTGTCATGAGGCACTACCTTTCCTAGAATAGGGAAGGATGTGACAATCTTTTAGGTATTTGTATTGTATAATTTTAACCCAATAATTATCTGGTTCTGCCAGGATTTTCCATAGGAGTTTTATTTGGAGTGCTTCATTCATTTCTCTAGTTTTTCGAATTCCTAGTCCTCCTGCTGCTTTGGATTTACAGATTTTCTCCCAGCTTATGAGAGGGTTGTGTTGTGCATCTTTGTTCCAGAAGAACGTTCTGTTAACTTGATCTAATTGTTTATGAACCGCCACTGGAAGCATAAAACATTGCATTGTGTATAGGGGTTTCGACGACAGCTTAAGATTTTAGTATGTGGATGGGCACCCATTTCCTTCATAAACACACTCAAATATTTGAATCTTTTATCCAACTACTTCCACCTCGTTCAAAAGCAGTGATTTTTCTATCAGAGTTGATCATATATGGCATATACATTAACAACCAATGCAGCAATAATGACATCCTTTTTTCAGTTGCTTCTGACGGAAGAAAAAGAGAAGTTCATTGCTGCCTTCAGAAGGAACTGTAAAAGATTTGTATCGTCCTTGGGCGTCTCTCTAAAGGACACAAAACAAGGAAACAGTAGAGAGAACATGGCCACGTGGCCCACGTTGGTACAACTATTAACATATAACTAATCACTTGTAGCCTCACCCAAATTGCTATTTAAATGTCTTAACTTTAAGTAGCTTTTACGAATAACTAAAACCCAAAAAGCAGAAATAAACAAATTCCTGTAATGAAAAATTTAACACATCCCCCCCCGTCTCTCTTCCTATAGGATGATGAGTGTGGAGTTAACCTCACTTAATGGAAGGCAGGAAGGGGTAATCTCATTCCATCCCCGTCTCTTTTTTATTTTAAAAAATAAAATAAAAGTAGATTATATTTTTTTTAATTAATTAGTGGAATAAATTTTGATTCGTTAAAAATATGTGGTGAGGCATAATAAGTAAAGTTTAAAAAATAGTAATGGACTCTATTTCATTTGAGCCTAAGCCCATAAATGGATGAAGGATTATGTAAGTATGACCTCCATGAAGACATCAAATGCACGATCTGATTCTAGCAAGGTCATTCCTATTTACCCCCTCACTTCTCTTATGTGTTACTCTTCTATATCCTCTTCTTATCATGCCCTCATTAACAGTGTTGTGTCCCACAAACAACTTTCTTCCATTCATGAGGTCATACAAAGTCCTGATTTGTATGATGCTATGCTAGTTGAACTGAATGCCCTTGAAAGGAATGATACTTGGACACTAATGCCACTTCCAGTTGGTCAATATGTAGTCACCTGTAAAAGGCTTTTTAAGCTCAAGTTCAAGGCTGATGGCTCCCTTGAGAGACATAAATCAAGGCTTGTAGCTCGGGGTTTCTCACAAATTGAAGGCTTGGATTATTTTGAAACATTTGCTTCTGTTGCAAGGATGGTTACTGCTAGGACTCTTCTAGTTGTGGCTTCTGCTAAGGGCTGGCACACTGCATAAATGGATGTCACCAATGCTTTCCTCCACGGTGATCTTGGGGAGGTGTATGGCTCTACCTCCTGAGTATCATCATCTTAAAGCTCTTCAAAGCAAGAAGCTGAATCTTGATACTTGTGCTCAGGAGGAGTGTAGTATGGATGATCATAAGATCAAGATGGTAAGTAAGCTGAATAAATCCTTGTATGGGTTAAAGCATGCTCCAAGGCAATGGTTCACCAAGTTTGCTCAAGTGATCAAGTGGGCTAATTAAATTTCTGCAATCTGAAGCTGATCATGCTTTGTTCACTAATCAAGATGGGAACACATTCACATCTCTGCTAGTGTATGTTGATGATATGATCATCACAAGAAATAGCAGAGATGAAATTGAAAAGCTAAAGAAGCATCTACACAAGCATTTCCAGATCAAGGATTTGGGTCATACTAGATATTTTCTGGGAATTGAGATTGATAGAAATCGGGAAGGAATATGGCTGAATCAAAGGAAATATGCCATAGAGTTATTAGAGGAAGCTGGAATGGAAAATGCAAAGCCATTGTCCACACCCCTAGATGTGCATTATAACCTGACAAGTGGGAAGGAGAGGCATTTGACAAGCCAAAGTTGTACATAAAGGTAGTAGGGAAGCTGATTTACCTAACTGTCACAAGGCCATGCATCACCTACTCAGTTTACATACTAAGTCAGTTCATGCAAAATCCAAACACAGTGCATTGGCAAGCTGTGAAACATTTGTTGAGATACATTAAGAAAGCTCCAGGATAAGGAATCTTACTTCCAAGAAAATCCGATTTGAAGCTCAAAGGATTATGTGATGCTGATTGGCAAGCTGGTTAGATTGCATTTAGGATCTAAGGGCTCCAATTGAGCCACATCATTCTGTATTTGGGTATAAATACCCTTTGCTTGTTCTGTTGTAAGAAAAGTTGTTCATTTTACTGAATACAAATTACAATTTGCTCTCTCTCTCTCTCTCTCTCTCTCTCTGTGTGTGTGTGTGCGCGCGCGCGTGTGTGTTGCTTCTTGTTCTTCATTTTCATTCGGTATGATCAAGATTGAGATGATTTATCATCAGGCGTTAAATGATATATTTGTAGTAGATCATCCGTGGATGGTGAATATATTGACATAACTGAAATATGGATCGACGAATTTCATGGTAGTGTATCGTGTATCCAGTGTCACTTTAGACTTGGATTGCCTAATCTTCGTAGATTTGGTGGACAAGGTTGTGGTTAGAGAACTGAGAGAAGTATTTAGCCTTTGCGGGAGACTCGCAAAGTAATGTGCGACTCTTCTTAATTAATCTGAAAACCTTGTTCTATTCGGACCCATGTTTTCCTCTTAGTGTCATCATCATGCATTGGTGTGTTACAGTGGCAAAGCCGACCCGTAATATAGGGGTGAGCGAGATTTAGACTAAAAATTAAGTAATAATGAAACGATATTTACAAAACTTTAAATTGAAATTTAATTGTGAAGGGTTATGTAAAAAAAATTTCAAAGATTTATCCATATTATTAGAAGTGAATAAAATTTATAATTAGTTAATTTTTTTTTTCAAGGAAACCCCTAATGAATGACCAAAATAGAATTCAAACAATACTAATTGAAATTAACTATTCTCAATTTAAAAAGATATTTAAACTTATATATAAAAAGATAGTTAAAAATAAGTGAAGAAAATGTAAAAAGTGGGAATTGAACCTTGATCTCTAATAAAGAGGAAAAAGTTCCATATCTATACTTTACCAACTAGGCAATATAAACTTTATGATCCATTTTCGTTTCTAATTAATTTAGATTTTTTTATTTTTATTTATTATTTTTTTATTTGTTATTTTTTGGCGAAATTAATTAAAATAACCCGATCTTTAAGGGTGGGTTAAAAATATATCCCAACCTTTCAAATGTAAGATAAATATCCCGACTTTTAAAGGGGTGTTAAAAATATATCTCAACATTTCAAATGTAATATAAATATCTCGACCTTTATAGGTGATGTTAAAATAATATCTAAAAAAAATTTGTACAAAAAAAAGCTAACAGGACATGCATATATGACAAAAAAAATTAATAAAAAAAAGTTTAAAAAATCTATATAAAAAAATTATAGATTTACATATCTTTCATCTTTTATATTTTATACACACTATTTTCTTATAACTCTATATTAAAAACCTTGTTTTATTAAACCACTTTTCTTTTCTTTTTTTTATCAATGGAAAGAAATAAATTAATAATATATATATATATATATATATATATATATATATATATATATATATAATGATATATTTACAAGTGTTTAATATTTTATTTAGATTATTTTTATATTTGAGGGATAACACCCATATTCGTATAATGGACCATTTAACTAATTTCGCATTTTTGATGAAAATTTAAAATAGAAAGAAAAATAGTTAGAATTTTAGTAAATAAATTATGTAAAAAAAAATGGGACAATTGAACAAAGGAGAATAATATGGAAAATTGAAATATTCATAAAGTGTCTTGAATTTTTTTTAAATAATAAATGAAAAAACTTGTTTTCTTAAACCCTTCTATTAATTTTTTATATATTTTTTTTAAATTTTATTTTTTTATTAATTTAGTTTGCCACATATGTATGCCATGTTAGTTTTTTTGATAGAGAATTATTTTATATATTATTTGAACATCACCTATAAAGGTCGAGATATTTATATTACATTTGAAATGTTGAGATATATTTTTAACACCCCTTTAAAAGTCGGGATATTTATCTTACATTTGAAAGGTTGGGATATATTTTTAACCCACCCTTAAAGGTCGGGTTATTTTAATTAGTTTGGCCTTATTTTTTTTTTATAGTTAACCTTTCCTATTTTTTCCCGGGATCGGAGTGGGCTCGCTCACACGAGCCTACCCCTAGATCCGCCATGTGTACCTTTTTATAGTGTTGAACTGTCGATCGATATGTATATTAGCATATACTACGTAGTAACAAGTTTTGGTTTTAGCGATGGTATATAAATTTATAGTGTGCATTTTCTTTTTTGGGATTCTTTTTGTCCAACCACTATAAAAATGGATCTGCACTAATTTGCTAATTATCGAACTGAGTGTATATCTTCAAGATTGTGTGAGAAGAAATCCATGATTAAAATATTACAACTGTACTCATTATTATAGTGCCTTAGAAAGGATATTTTAATGTGAAATGCCTCCGTAGCATAGTGGTATTGCGTTCGCTTCGTAAGCGAAAGGCCGCGAGTTCGATCCTCGCCGGGGGCTTGTATTTTGTTTTTTTTTTTGCCAGCCAAAATGAAGGTTAAAAAATCAATAATCCAAAACAACACTAGTAGACCATAAGAACACGACGAAAGAAGAAAAGAAGCGGCAAGTAAGAAATATATAATTGGAATGTATAAATCGATCACAAGCGAACGACAGCGGTCCATTACATTAAAGGCATTTCCCTAGCTAAGTAACAATAATGATCACTTCACTTGAAGCAGTCTATGACCCCAATAATGGTAAGATATGAAGTAAAAGCGAGAGGCGACTAGCCTCCTCGACTTGACAGTCCTCTCTTGCTCGCCCTGCTGGATCAACATCATGTTGTCGAGCTACCATCGATCAAGTTCCTCCATTGGCAATATGGTGAGGATCTACTTACCTTTCTCTGGCAAGGTCTCCCTGATGTTCTTGAGGATCGATTTTCAAGCACTCTTTGCGATTCTAGATTTGCAATGTGAACTAACAAAACAACAAACAATTCCTTGTAATAAGAGATTAAAAATTGATCGATGGTTGCTTCATGATGTCAAAGTTGGTGCCCTAGCTTGTTGGACTTGGACGGGTACCTATAGCGATGTTCATGTCAAGGCTCGGACCTATCCTGTCATGACCCGAAGGTCGGATAGTAAGGCTTAAGCCTTTAATGGAGATTTGATGAAGGGAGAAGAAGAAGAAAGAGTACAGAGAGGGAGAGAGAAGTAGGAGATAGGAAGAAGATAGGTTCTGCATTTCATCGATGTTGAGTACAATACAATTTGGGGTATTTATAACCCAATACCCAACTTTCTAGTAATTACACTTATTATCCCTATTATACTAATTCCTAATATATCCCCCCTCCGACATACATCAACCACTTCAACGATCGATGTCAAGCTCTCGCAACCCTTGTGTAGGTCTCAAGTATTTTCTTCGTTGTGACGATGGTGATCGAAGTTGGCCATGGCAGTGTTGAATATCTTGTTGAGATATCCCGTCCTTCGAGTATCGATCATAACCTTCAATCTAGACCTATTGTAAACAGCTCAAGAAGATATCACATTGAACAACTTAATTAGGCATATCAAAATACCCATCAAATATTTGGATTAAAAAAGCCCATCAAATAAGGGAATGAAAATGATCCTAATTCTTTTTTTTTTTTTTTTGGAAGCAGAATAAAGATTAGGAAAGCCGCCGCCGACCCGGCTTCTTTCCTAGCGCGTCCGAGCGGACGAGAACACAGAGTTCTGAATCATCAGCGATGCTATCCTCGGCAGGGTAACTGTGAGCAAGACGAGCAATCCTGTCAGTCACAGCATTAAAATGATCCTAATTCAGTAATTCTTTAGTGCTTTCTTTTCATTTTAGAGAGGTATTTTAAAAAAAAAAAAATTAAAATCCTTTAGATCGTTAAATAATTGGGGTTTGTGCAGTGGTCGACATGTGACATATATGTCCAAGTGTCCAACATAGTTAACATACCATCCTATGTGCAGGGTAACCCTTGAGCCTCCAACGCCATCAACGCAAATCATTTGTTCGTGTTTCCTTTTTCCATAGGGCAAAGGAAGGTGGTCAGTGAAGAGAGGATCGGACATAACAAGGAACAAAAGAGGAAGGATGGAGGAACACCTTCCATCCTACCATGATGCAATGCATCCCTCCCATACTCCCAGTTCCAGTGGCGGAGCCAGAATTTATTTCCGGAGGGTGCTAAAAAAAATTTCGTGAAATATTTTTTTTGGTGTATACTTATTAAGAAGATTTTTTCTAAGAAAATATTGAAAAAACACTAAAATTATGATTTTTTTTAAAAAGTTAAATATAGATATGACATTTTTTTTAATGAAATAGTTCATAGAAACCCAAAAATATAGATAGAAACAAAAAAAAATAAATGATATAGTAAAATATAAATATGACATTTTTTAAATGAAATAGTTGATAGAAACAAATAAAATATAGATAGAAATGAAGAAGAATTAATGAAATAGTAAAATAATAAATAAAAGGTGAACAATTTTGGATTCGAACCTAAGACCATTTGGTTCTCCATCATTCCTTTCATCCTTTACCACTTGAGCCAAACAACACTCTTGTTTCAAATATCATTTAAAGATATTATATTACCTTAATATACTAAATATATGTAAAAAAAAAAATTTATTTGTATTTTTTTTCCAGGTCGGGGGGTGCTCGAGCACCCCCTAGCTCCGCCCCTGATCCCTCATGTTTGGTTTTTTCCTCGTATTGTTTGTAATGATATGTGATACTTCCCTATGTCTTCTATGTCTTATATATATATATATAGGGAAGCTTTAAAATGTAAAATATCCTTAACGTGTAAAATTTTCAAACCACACGTAAAACATACCGCGTTCAACAGTAGAAGCACCGCCTAGCCTGTCGAGCCACCTCCAGCCCCACGTCGAGCCACCTCCGGCCTCCACCGCCTAGCCGCGCTCGAGCCAACCCCTGGGCGCACCCCCCGAGCCCTGACTTGGCTTGGTTCGAGCCCAGACGCGCCCACACTGCCCAGTCGAATCCCAACGTCGCTTCTTCTCTCATCGGCCTCCCACGCCACCCACGAGCCACCTCCGGCCACCAGCCCCCACCTGCTCGAACCCCCTCCCTCAGGCGCACCCCCCGAGACCGGAACCCCCATGGTTGGAGCCCAGCCGAGCCCATCTCTCCCAACAGCGCTAATCGGTGCTTTTGGCTCGGAATACCTTTGAAATCCCGATTTTGCTCATTGTTTCAACTCGAATTTGGTATGATTTCTAACCCTAAACTTGTTTATTACATCTATTTAGATTGTTTGAATGATTTAGGTTGATATTGAAAACCTAGGGTTTGATTTAGGAGCGGAAATTGGGGCTTTTCTCCAAAAGCCAAATTGATTGAAATTGATGATATGGTTGTGTTTTTGGGTTGATTTTGAGCTAATTTCATGTTCATATCATTGTCAAATTGTTTATGGATCATGAGCTAATTGAATTTTAAAATTTTATATTGCGATATGTTTTAGAATTTGGGGCTTTTTGCCAAAAGCCAAATTGATTGAAATTGATGATATGGTTGTGTTTTTGGGTTGATTTTGAGCTAATTTCATGTTCATATCATTGTCAAATTATTTATGGATCATGAGCTAATTGAATTTTAGAATTTTATATTGCGATATGTTTTAGAATTTGGGGTTTTTTTCCAAAAGCAAAATTGACTGAAATTGATGATATGGTTGTGTTGTTGGGTTGATTTGGAGCTAATTTCATGTTCATAGCATTGTCAAATTGTTTATGGATCATGATCTAATTGAAGTTTGGAATTTTATATTGCGATATGCTTTAGAATTTGGAGTTTTTTGCCAACGGCCAAATTGACTGAAATTGATGATATGGTTGTGTTGTTGGGTTGATTTGGAGCTAATTTTATGTTTATAGCATTGTCAAATTGTTTGTGAATCATGAGCTAATTGAATTTTAGAATTTTATTGCAATATGCTTTAGGTCGATTAGGTTCTTCTATTTTAGCATAAAAATCATAATTTAGCCTATTAGCTCAATTGGTAGAGCAATGTGCGTTTGCACAAAAGATATGGGTTCAAATCCCACATAGGTTACATAATAGACAAGAGCGCAACAATCGCAAATTGTTAATCATGCACATTATAATCTAAGTTATGCACTTTTTAACCTTAATTATGCACATTTTAATCTTATTTATGCACTTTAATTTTAAAAGCTTATACGTAAAAAAATCGATTTCAAATTTACATCTATCAACCTAAATTATCCGAGAGGTGAACCCAAACTCTCAAAAGTAAAAAAAAAAACAAAATTAAAACATCGATTTTAAAAGCACATCTTTTGTCTTATTAATGCACATTATGATCTTACATTTGCACAATTGTATTCTTAGTCTGCACAATTGTATCTTACTTTTGCACAATTGTAGTTTAAATTTGCACAATTGTATCCTACTTTAAATTTGCACAATTGCACAATTAAAGTTGCAAAAATGCACTTTACAGTTGCACAAATGCACTTCACAGTTGCACAAATGCACTCCACAGTTTCACAAATGCACTTCACAATTGCACAAAAGGTATCGAAAACGGGAAAAAGTGCATTTACCCATAAAATTAGACATATTTACCAATTTACCCATAAATTAAACATATTTCAATTATAAATTTTTATAATTGAAATAGGCACATTTACCTATTTACCCCATAATGAATTATTTTGTCTGTACAAAATAAACTTATATTTGCACAATAAGATGTTATATGTGCACAAAAGCAAGTTATACTTGCACAGCAGAAAGTATTACCACGAAAAAAAAAATCTGGCCCCAAAAAAAAAAAAAAAAACCGGGTCCGAGAAGGGGGGCAAGGGGGGGCAGATATTCTACTAATGAAATTAGGCCCATTAGTAATTAAATTAGGCCCATTAGCAAATTTTACGCGATAAGCAAATTTTACACGTTAAGGAGTTTTTACATTTGAAGTAAACCCTATATATATATATTGACATAAGCTTTGACTGAGTTGTATTGAGCTATTTACGCTTGATCCTCTAACAAGGTTATAAGGTCATATATGGAGTGATAATACCTTGTCTATGTATCTTATTATATTTATAATATGTACATATAAATATGGTTGGGAGCTTGAATACCTCGGTTGGCTTTAGCACATACAGAGAAAGGCCCATAGAATGCCGGAGAGCCTGCGGTAGCCCAAAGCTGAGCTCAGATCCTCTTACCTTGTTTAAGTGGAACACTACGTTTTGCTTTGGCAGAGATGTCTCCGGGTTGACGTAGCTATACAAGAAGAGAGGTGTCTGTTTCATCTCTCACTTGTTCAGCTCTTGCCTCTTCACTTCCAGAAACGCTCTCTCTGCTAGGGCTTCTAGGGTTTGATGTTCCATCTCCTTTGCCAGCGGTTTTCCGAGCGAGGAAGAGAAAGGTGGCCGACGGTGTCCCTGGAGGTGTTCTTGAGATTCGGCGCTTGAAGCTTTGGGTGGCCGCTCTCCTTCCAGGCGATCTAGCTAGGGTTGGAGATCGAAGCCTTCTTCGATTCTCCGGTTCCCACACAGGGGGATTATCTTCTCTCTTACTTTCTGATCACATGCATGCTTAGATCTAGGGTTATCTTGTATCGTTTTACTTGATCTGTCAATGTACAAACTCTTTTTAGTGGATTTGGCCAACTCTTGAGGCCCCGTGGATGTAGGCATAACCGAACCACGTAAAATCGCTTGTGTTCGTTCTCTTGCTTGCATGTTCGATCTTGTTCTTCGATCTCTTGCTTCGATCTATTACGTTTCCGTATAAAACCGATTTCACTTTCTCGATTCTTTGGTTTTACAGGATGGAGGAACACCTTCCATTATACCATGATGCAATGCATCCCTCCTGTTTGGTGTTTTCCTCGTATTGCAACAGGCCAATGACTAGTTCCAATATGTAGATTCCATCTCTCGCATAATTCTGATTCCTAATACGAACCAATTAAGTAAGGGGCTTTTTCTAGATCCATGGTGTGAGTTTCGAGTTGATGCTAATTCTTGAGTCGGTGGTCGAATATTCTAGGGTTTGGTGTAGGGGTCTCTTTCGATCTCATTATTATGGGTCTCCTATTGCCTTCGAGTGAGGCTAGGGATGACAATTGGGCGTGAACTCCCCGATCCCTGCGGGGAATCCCTGCCGCGAGAACGGGGATGTAGAAATTAAATGAGGACGGGGAAGTGGGCAAAGTGATTCTCCGTGCGGGAACGGGGATGGGGACGGGGAAAGTAGTCCCCACCCCGATCCCCGCCCCACCCCGTCCCCGTTGGGGAACCTTGCGGGGATCTCGGGGAGTATGGAATCCCCATTTTTATTTATATCTTACATAAGTTTAAATAATTTTTCTTTCATTTTTAAGTTTTTACCTTATAATTTACATTTATGAGATATTATATGTAATATTTATATCATTTTTTTTATATATAAGTTAATAATATCTTATAATTTTTTATTAAATGGAGGGAACCCAACATGGAAACCCGCAAGAAATGCAAACAGGGAAAATTAAACGGGGACGAGGGACATTTTTCATCCCCGAATGGGGACAAGGACGAGGACAGGGGGATTTTTTTTGCAAACGGGGATGGGGACGGGAGGGTACTCCCCACCCTGAACCTGCCCCGTTGCCATCCCTAAGTGAGGCTATAGGCCGGCAATATGCCAAAACGGATATTGACAAGATCTTTTTTTATAAAATTGTATGACAAGTCCTTGTTTATTTTTGAAAATACTTATGAATTTGCCCGATAGCAAAAAAGAAAACCTAACCCCTGACAACAACCCTCGACAGTAACCGAATCCCACCCCGACAACAACCCCACCCTAACTCAGACAATAACCAAACTCCACCCTTGGCAACAAGGGAACATGGTGAACTCGATAGCCCTCATCGAGGGGCTCCATCACCTTATTATCCCTTACTAAGGGTCCTCCATGAGCTCAGTTGATACGTTTGGGATACCCGATCCTTCGCCTGTGGGCTTCAGATCAAGAACCACGCCGTATATCTGCTCCGATCTTGCAATGCTCTTTGATATCTCCTGATTTGGAACAATTTAAACAAGTAGTTAGATTTCTGAAATAGCGACAGAATTTAACTTAAACAAATTAATCTAAAATAGTAGCGACGGAAACAAAGTGAAGAACAGCGAGGGACAGCGGAGCTAGGTGCGCGGGGTTGCTGGCACACAGGCATTCGGCCTCAGGGTGTGCAGGTGTGGGAGCGCGCGGAATCTCTCGCTGGAGCGAGCGAGTCAGCGACGGAGGGCGGACGAGCGCGCTTGGGAGCGGGAGCGCTGGAGCGAGAGCGATCGAAGGTGATGGCGAGCGGGAGCGAAGACAAGAGCGCCTGGGAGCACGCGGAGCGCCAGCGCCTGGGACGCCCGCGCTCGCTGGGAGCGGAACTGGTCGCGGGTGACGCCTGCTCAGCCTTCTCCTTGCTGCGATGGTTTCTGGTTTAGGGTTAGGGTTTGGTTTAGGGTTTCCCGATTTAGAACAAGGTGATGGTGATGATTTGTGAATGCCGAATGGAACATAGGACACAAGAGCTTTTGGGATTGAAATCGAAGAACCCTTTAATCCATAAAGGGATTCCTCAATTCTATTCAATCTGATTTTTCAATAGAACTACGATGTTTAAATAGAAAACCTAAGAACCAATTCTACCGTGCAAGATAGAATTTAGGTTGATAAAGATAGAATTTTAATCCTAAAGATAAATAAACCTAGAAGATAAAACTTAATCTAAAATCCTAACCATCTTATTTAATCTAACTAAGAAATACTAAAAATAAGCAATTCTATAATTAGACTCCAACTAACATAGGAGTTACTAAAAATAGAATAAAAATTAAGAAATATAAATAATAAAATAATTAATGCTATTTCTTCAACGACTCCCAAGGTGGAGCCTTCTTCTTTCGCTTGAGGATGACATCATTCTCCTCCATTCGAAATCGACTCGTCCTCGAGTCGTCGCCTGGATCAAGATCGTTGTTTGACCCACAGAAGGCCATCTTGACCTGCATCATTCTCCCCCTCTTATCTTCGATTCGTCCTCGAATCGAGTCGGAGATGATCAGCGAGGAAAGAGCAACAACCTTCGAAGAAGATGATGGAGGAACGGGTGGAATAGGTGCCAGGAGAATTCGAGGTATAGGAACCCCAAAAACAACACCTTCATGTGTGATCGTTGAAGAGACTTGTTCTTCAATAAGTATAGGATCAATGAGTACACAAATCTTAGCAACTGGAACTTCATGAACATGCCCAAGAGGTACAATCGCTAACTCTAGAGACACGTCATCAAGTACCTCATCCTCGTCAATGGAATCAACATGCTCGTCCTGAACACTATCGCAGTCTGCTTGCAACACAATTTCGGAGGCCTTTCTGGGAGAATCTGGTAGCGTATGACCTACCGTTGGAAAGATCTCGAAGTTATCTACGCAGGGGCTCTGAGATGAAGTGGTTCCGAGGTCGGAATCAACGGGAAATTGCAAAACAAAATCATCGCGCTGAGCTGTTTTCTGGGCAACGAATTTGTCCACGATTTCTTCAGCCTTTCGAAGAGCTTCTTCCTTCTCCCATCTTTGGTGATCCTCTTCTTCTCTTTGGCGACGCTGATATGACGCATACCAAACATCCCAATCGACAATGTCAGATCTTCCACTTCGAAATTCCTTTTCTTTATATTGGCGCAACCATTGATTGTACTCTCGTTGGCGTTCTAGTTGAAGTTGTTCCCTAGCACGTCGTTGTTCTTCCTCTTGACGTTGAAGCCAAAATTGGCGTCTTTTGGCTTTGCGTTGACGCTCTAGGGTTTGTTTTTGTAGCCAAGCTCTCCGACGTAACTCTTGTTGGCGTCGTTGTTCTTTGGCACGTTCCAAAGCAAAAAATCCATCCAATGGATCGGGATCATCTTCCCAATCTCTCCATATCTCCCAAGCCATCAAATCAAAACATTAATAACATCAACTCAAAAAAACAAAGAGCGTAGCATAACCTGTCTCTGAGTACCAATTGATGTATAGCTATTCCCGTGCTTGTAAATGAGTTCGGACTTAATTGAAAATTAATTAAGTGAGACTCCGTAGTCTGGCGCTAATCAAGTTGCAACAAAACCAAGTGAATTCCTTTGACTTCGGTTTTCAAGTGCCAAGGTGGACTTCGACTCTCAATTGAAGAACGATGGTTGCGACTTTCAACGTTGATTAATTAGCAAGTGCTAATTAGTATAGCCATGTTGCCGATCAGTAGCATCCTCCACGCGGTTTGACTTTTTTTTTCCCAATTCCAATAACGAAATACGGAGGCAGGGAATATCAGATTTGAGAAAAGAGAACGTAGGAAGGTAAGGAAGCAAAGCCTTTGGGATTGATAATCGAAGAACCCTTTAATCCATAAAGGGGTTCCTCAATTCTATTCAATCTGATTTTTCAATAGAACTACGATGTTTAAATAGAAAACCTAAGAACCAATTCTACCGTGCAAGATAAAATTTAGGTTGATAAAGATAGAATTTTAATCCTAAAGATAAATAAACCTAGAAGATAAAACTTAATCTAAAATCCTAACCATCTTATTTAATCTAACTAAGAAATACTAAAAATAAGCAATTCTATAATTAGACTCCAACTAACATAGGAGTTACTAAAAATAGAATAAAAATTAAGAAATATAAATAATAAAATAATTAATGCTATTTCTTCAACGACTCCAATTCTATAATTCGAATGAGTAATCAAGAAAGATGAGGATTTTTTTAATTTTTCCTTTAATTAGCAAATCTATAATTAGTTTTATAATAGGAGCAATTTACTTGCAATTGTCTTACCAATAGTCATTTCGAGATATTGTCAAGAGCCCTTATGATTAGGTTTCATCTGTGCTTTGCTGAATATAGCTACCCTGATTTTCTAAACATAACTAGCGACCAAGATTTAATGTATTTTTTCTAAAATTAAAATAACTAAAAATGTAGTGCACAACTCATCTCCTCTGTAAAACGTACTATAAAAACAAGGGGAAGCTTATCCCTAAATCTCCTCATCCCCTTCGAATTTCTATCTCTCGAGCGAGGGTTGGAGGCTGCATCTTCCTCTTCCTCCTCCTCCATATCCTCATCCTCCAGCAACAACGCATTTCACATCCATCAAAATCACAAGATCGATCATTAATTAATCAAATCGATCGATCTTGAGATCACGGAGCCGATGTCATCCGCGTTTGTTGCAAAGGATCAGGATAAGGAAATGGAGGGCTCGTCCGAAGAGCAAATGGCTCAGCTCCGAGAGATCTTTCGGCGCTTCGACATGGACTCGGACGGGAGCATCACCCTCCTGGAGCTGGCTGCACTCCTCCGTTCCCTCGGCCTCCGCACCTCCGGCGACGAAATCCACACCTTCCTCTCTAAGGTCGACGCCAACCGTAATGGCTCCGTGGAGTTCGAGGAGCTGGCCACCACCATCCTCCCAGCCGCGGGCGTGGGGGACCAGGCCCAGCTCATGGAGGTCTTCAAGACGTTCGACAGCGACGGCAACGGAGTCATCAGCCCTGCGGAGCTGGTGAAGGCTATGGTTAAGATGGGAGAACCGATCTCGTACAAGGAGCTGGCTGAGACAATAAGAGAGGCGGATGTCGATGGCGATGGCGTTATCAGCTTCAACGAGTTCTCCACCATCATGGCTCGCTCCGCCGCTGCTTCTCTCTGCCTTCCCTTGTGATCTTAACATCAACCTATACAACCACGCAAGCGGCCATATTTTGGTTCTCTATGGATCCAAGTAAGGGTTTTTTTTTTTAATCATTATTAATTAAAACTTGACGTTTTATTATTCACGCACACTTTTTTAGCATTAAAAACTATATGAAATATTAAATTTTAAAGTGATTTTTTTAAAAATAATTTCATACTCGTTACTATTAAGTATGAATTTATAAAAACAAAGTTAAAAGAAAGTTAATATTTTATATAGTTTTTATCATTATAAAAAAATGTGCGTGAATAGTAAACGACGAGTTTTAATTAACAGAGAGAGTATTGTTTGAATTAATATTGAGTAGAAAGAAGAGGGATAAAAAAAAGTCTTGTTATTGGCACGATGATTTTTTTGCCAAACACACGGCCTCTCTACCGACACGAAAAGTCGGAGTCGGCAAACACCGCACCGACTCCTATACTAGGAGGTCCAATCCGCCGACACCCGGTGTTGGCAACCCCATCGACTCACTAGCAGCAGCCCTCGACCACCATTCCCCCTCCTTTCCTCTCACAATAGCCCTCTGTTGACTCGGGATGTACGTGCCGATTGTCAAGATCGTGTGTTTGGCGAGATATCGTCGTGTGGACAGCAATTCCGTAAAAAAAGCAAAAGAAATCTCATTAAAGATTATTATAGAATAATAGGTTTTGGTGAATGGTATGGCAGGGGAATGGATTTGAATCAGTTGATGTAATCATCCAAGAGAGCAGCAAGATTGCAGGAGATCATGAGATTGATTGATGTGGAGGGAGGAGGCAAGTCACCAATCAAATAGACCAACCATCAAGCATGGGAAGATCATCAACCAAGCATGCACTTCAATAGAACATGTTAAATTAAGGGGACATTCTCCACTTAAATTCCTTGCTCAATAACAATTGCAAAAATCAATCAATATGGATGTGGAAATGCTGCAGTTTAAAAGGAAACGTCTTCATAAAGACTATTCAGTTTGTCATGAAGACTATTCAGTTTGTCATGCATATATGTTAAATAAGAATTTAATCACATAATATATCTAGAAAGACTAAAAATTTCATTTAATCAAAATTTTAATCTTAATGTAGATTAATTTTTAACATGTCAAACGTACATACCCCATACTGAACTTTAATTTCTTTCATAATGAGAGCAAAAAAATAATAAGTTGATGAATTCACTGTCATGACCTATAATTGTTAATGAAATCAAGTATTAGGAATTTTTTTTTTTTTACAATAGGCAAGGAATAGAATGCCCTCGGAATAGGGGTTTTTTGAAAATCAAAGGAATATAGAAGAGAGAGAGAGAAAATAGAGCTACAGTCAAGCGTGCTGAACAACCCTTACTTGCCCATGCTATCAAATCGCTTGTTTCCTCCTCGGAAGAACTTTCAGTAGCTTCAGTGTCTGATATTTGATTGATTTCGGGAGGCCCTCGTAGGGAGCAGGTAACGTATTGCGCGACGTATATTGATAAACCGCTCCCGTACACGTGTATATTTCCTAATCCCTAAGAGTTTAAGGTGACATTCCTTAATTAAGGAGGAATTTGTGGGAAATATCTTGTTTGCGTCCTCACGACACAGGTTGGGCCACATGATTATCGATCATGTGGTTCAGGTAAGCCCGTGTTGACTGCGACAGACCCCATTGATTCCACCTCGGTCCCATTAAAACAGGATTTTTGGAAGGGAATTCGACAATATCATTGTATCAAATAACCATTCATAAGTCTAAAACATCACAAGGAATATAGATTAAAAATATTGACAATTTATTCTTAAAAATCAAGAGGTTGATAAAGATTACATGGTCCTCGATCCAGCAACATTTTTTTGGTGATTGTACTCTTATTACATGTGGGTATATCTCGGTATCTGACACAAATCGGATAATCGTGTCGGGTACCCGAAACCATTAAGCCCAAAAAAACCGAACCGTATACGAACCATCTTAAGTCGGGTACTCGACACGATTAAGTTATTCGAATCCATGTCGAATACCCGGGTACTTGACACTTACCATTTGTTTTTTTGCCTGTGTGGATATTGAAGTACCGGCTACTGTACAATACAGTGTCGTGTCCTACCCCGGGTGGCATTTCCGCCTTCAAGTGTTCAGATAGAGGAGCACGATACAAAGCCCCTTTCCAACGCAACCCACAAAAAACCCAAAATAAAAACTCAAATTTCTTCGGATTTTTTTGTAGATTTGAGGACGATGATCTCAAATCAATCATCGTCCTCAACCAATTCAAACAACAAACTCCCAAATCTCGGATCTAGGCTTCGGTAGTTCACGAAGAACAAGTCCCAAAAACCGATATGAAAATCCAAGAAAAAAAAATTAACAACGAAGATAAATCAACAAAAACTCATAGATCGCAACCACATCAAAGTAAGCATTATCGAGCCTTCACATGTTCGAATTTAACCGCAAATAGCTCAATTCCACCGACCCTATGCACAAAATCGAAGAGGACAAAAAAAAAAAACTTCGAATACAAAGCAACAGATCTCGAATCGCATGCATATTTATCATGAAATTCGAAGACAAGAAAGATAGGTGAGAGAAGTTTGAATATGAGAATTTTGAGAGAGAGAGAGAGAGAGAGTGAGTGAAGAATGAATCTGGATGTGAGACAGTGAGAGAGTGAAGAATGAAGATAGTGCGGCACTACGACTAGGAGTTATAATGTTTCTAGGTTTTTTTTGGGAGAAATGTCTTTACATACTAAAAAAAAGGAAGAGTTATAAAAAATAAATTAAAACGATACGGATTCGAACCTGTGTTATATTGACTATTGATGGCACGCACATACCCTTGGCAAAAACAAACTAAGCTAGCGAAGTTTATTATTATTTAAAGGATTCTATCTTTTTTTTTATATATACAAAGCAATGATTTAGGGGTGGTCAACTGCGGTTGAATCACCGTCCAAGCGCGTTCTGACAGATGAGTTCTTCGATCTCGGTTGGAGAGAACTCCTCAAGCATAGTCGCAGTGAGTCCGAGATGTGTCAACCTGTCAGCTACTTGGTCCCTCTCCCTAAAGGTGTGTGAAAAAGAGACTTTGTCGAAAGCTCTGCATAAGCCGAAGACATCTGAAATCATCATCTCGATTTCCCACGGGGCCTTCCACAATCCATTAATGACATTCATGACTGTCAATCAGTCCCCTTCCACCTCAAGGCGCCGGAAACTCCTCTGAATTCGTAGCTTCCAACAACCCAGCCTGGAGACCAAGACATTCCGCTTGTAGAGCGGAAACCGAACCTTAGCTCTGAGCCCCGCAACAAGAACCTCCCCTTGGTCGTCTCGTATGACAAAACCAGAGGCAGAACGTCCTGAGACGATTTTAGCTCCATCAAAGTTAAGCTTCACATTTCCTTAGTTTTTTTTCCCACTTTATAATTTCTTGTTTTGAAGTCTTCTTTTGGAGGGAGGTGAGTCTCGTACTTGGCACATCTTCTTCAAGATTGTTGGTTTTTGCTTTTTTTTGTACTTAATTCATTCTTCCATATTCCTTATATCAAAGTTGTCAAACATAATTTTGTTTCTCATAGACCAGACTCTCCAAAGGGAGAAGACGAGAATCGATTTGTAGTTCGAATATTATGTCCTTGTATGTTTTATTCGTTTTTCCTGTTTCTTATTATTCGTTCGATTTGTTTGTCCATTCTTCCCACAATTGTCAAAGTTGTCGGACATTCAGTAAAGATATGTGTCGCATCTTCTTCGTTATCGGGCATTTAGAGGATTCTATCCAGGGGCGGATCCTGGACCGTTATCCCGGGGATACTTGAAGGGAAAATTTTTATCATTCCGAGAATATTTAAGGGTAAAAAAAAATTTCTTTTTTAATTTTTTTTCCGAGTTGGGGATGATTGACGGAAAATATTAAGAAATTAACACTAAATTTTTTTATTTTTTTTTTGGGATGCTCAATGCAAGTAGATCCGTCCCTGATTCTATCTATACTAGTATTATACTACCCTATCTAAAAAAAAAAATCGATTCATGTCGAGTATCCGATAAGAAGATTTTCCCGATTCAAACACGAACCGTTTACCATCATATTTTTCCAGTTCGTATCATTTTCTTATCGTGTTTTTTCAACTTCGTGTTTTCGTGTCGTACCTTAGGTTTTTCTGCGCGCCCGTGACTCTTCCCGTCCATCCAACTCCAAATTGGTACTATGAAACAGGCTAACTAGAAAAAAAAAATTGAAAAAATGGACTCGAATTAATGACAGATGTAAGACAATAATAGGACCCAAATCACATTAGCAACACACGCTTGGACCCACCATAATCAGACAACTTATTATGCTCGTAGTTTAGTTAACATAATCATACATCTAAACAGCAATTATAGATCATCGAACCAAATGAAGCAATCAACCCTCACCACGCTCATCTCTACTTTTCCAAATGGAAACTCCGCTTCCCAACCAGTTCCGTGAAACCATATCTTCTTGAAACGTACTGAAACAAAACTCTTCACGCTTTCTCCAAATTAAGCTACTGGATAATCAATCGATCAATGGCTGTGATGGTTGAATCGTTCGACGAGGAGTGCGACTACCTGTTCAAGGCAATCTTGATCGGAGACTCCGCCGTAGGGAAATCGAACCTGCTGTCGAGGTTCGCTAAGGACGAGTTCCGTTTGGACTCGAAGCCGACGATCGGAGTCGAATTCGCTTACCGGAATGTCAGGATTGGGGATAAGCACATTAAAGCTCAGATATGGGACACTGCTGGCCAAGAACGGTAATTTTCCTTTACTTTTGAAGGTTTGTCTAGTGATTTGTTATATGGTATACAATAAACATGCTTAATTAGGAAGGAAAACTACAAATAAAAATATAAAAATTGACTAAATTGGTTAATTTAGTCAAAAAAATTCCTAGTTGATCATTTTTAACCTATGTCCAATCCTTATTTTCATTGAGTATACTGATATTATTTAATTTTCGGTTTAATTTTTTGCTCGCATAAGAAATCTGATTCTGTATTTTCACCTAAAAAAATAATAATCTGATTCTGTATAATTTGGTATCGATTTTTATTTTTATTTCAGTAGTATTTAAGAATATATGCTACAAAATATTTTAAAAAAAATATCGAACTTTTATTAATTGTAAAAAGTTTTGGATTGTGTTTGTTGGGATGTTTTTTTTAGTCAGTATTTTTGTTGGGACGTGGTTGTACCACATCAGTAATATAGGTTTACTCTTCTCATTGTCAATTGGTTTTGAGATGAAACTCGTTGGATTTATGTGCTGTTCGAGTCTCCCGTGTGAGCCCGCACACACGACCTTCCTCCAGCTTGTATTAAGTTGACCCACCGGACCCAGCCGACTTTAACAGTTTTGAGTGTGGTAATTAATATGATAGTCTTTCAATGTTAGGTTATTTTCAACATAATTATCTCTATAATTGATCTAAAGTAATTATAAAACAAAATATTTAATATTGGGTTAAATTCCACTAATAATCTTTTAAAGTCAATTATATTATTGGACCTCGAAGAAATGTGATAATTAATGTCAATGTGATAATGTCAATGTTTTAATTAACGAAGTATATAGATAGTTTTTATTAGATGTGTTTATAATAAAAGTTTTGAATGTTTTTTCTTGAGTATATTTAAATATAAACCGTAAAGTAATTTGGATTTATTTGAGTCATCACTGATAATATTCCACCATATTTTTATATTAAAAAAAAAATGTTGATTGGGTGTGTGCAGATTTAGAGCCATAACTAGTTCATACTACAGGGGAGCGCTGGGCGCCTTGCTAGTGTATGACATCACAAGGAAAGCCTCCTTCCACAACCTCCCCAGATGGCTTCGGGAGCTTCGGGAGTACGGCGCCTCCGACATGGTCATCATCCTCGTCGGCAACAAGTCCGACCTGGCTGCTTCGAGAGAGGTCAACGAGGACGAAGGCCGCACCTTCGCCGAGACGGAGAACCTCTGCTTCATGGAGACCTCTGCCCTGGAGAACTGCTACGTTGAGGACGCCTTCTTGCAGATGATCTCTAAGATCTTCGAGATCGCCTCCCGCAAGGCCACCGAGTCATCAACGATCGCAACAAGCGATCATGGTGTTAATGGTCACTCTGTGGATGTGATGGGATCGCTCAAGTCGGGTATGTCGATTGAGGATGTGAATGAGGTTTCGGAGACGAAGCGGATAGGCTATTGTTGCTCGAGTTGATGGAACGACTGAATTCAATTCAATCTGCATTGGCTGCAGCGCGCGTTGTTGGTGCTCGCCGTTGTGGTTTTGACTTGTGTAGATCGATGAGAACTTAATGAGAGGGCTGATTGAGTGTTGTGGCGTTGCGTTGGGGCTGAGTTTTTTCTCCATCCGCCAACATATTTTATATATTATTAGAATTTTTCATCTATATGCCTTCAAGCTAACAAGGTTTCCCAGCCCACATTTCCCCCTTTCGATCTATGGAGGCATCATTTGATTATGTTATCAGAAACCACAAGGTTAAGATTATCAAGATAGGTGCGGAAGATATGAAGAAATGAGAATCCTATGTTGATTATATAAGGAATTCAAGCCTAATATATAAACCGGTGGTCTATTCCATCTAATATCAATTGGTTTTATGACTCACTGATCTTTTGTGTTTAACCTGGCCACTCTATCCCTACCAACGAAGGAATACTCTCTTGGATGCCGGACCAAGGGAATATAACTCTATGCCTACCAACAAAGGAATACTCTCTTGGATGTCGGACCAAGGGAATATATATATATAGAGAGAGAGTATGGATCAAATGTTTACAAGGCTTAACATGTTTTGTGTTAACAAATATTGGTCATTGATGGAATTAAAATTAAAGGCTGAGATTAATTGAGAATTAATATAATTTTTTTTAAATAATGTGGGTCCCATGTGAACAATAAACCACACCCTCAATAAACCAGGGCATGTAAATCACATCTCACCCAAATTGTGTAACTGCCTACAACTCATCCACGTTAAAACCCTAATTATCAAAGGTTTTCACCATCTACATCTCCTTCCTCCATACGCTCATCACCGTCTCCATCCCCTTCCTCCTCTGTAAATGTCCCAAGCGAAGCCCCCTGCAAGAGCAAGCTCGCCGGAGCGCCTCCAATGGCTACCTCTCTCTCTTGGACTTCTCTCTCTCATCTCGACGTCTCCCCTCTCGTTCCCACAAGCGTCGCGAGCATCCCCTCCCTGCGCCTATCGCCCCAAGATCAAGCTCGCACGAGCGCCTCCAATGGTTGCCTCTCTCTCGGACTTCTCTCTCGCATCTCGACGCCTCCCATCTCGTTCCCACAAGCGTCGCGAGCCTCCCCTTTCGGTTCCGCAAGAGTCGATAGTGCTCTCCTGAATTGGGGATTTCTTCAATTGGGGATTTCTTGAATTCGGTACTCAATTTGGGAATTTCTTGAATTGTTGTTTATTAAGTTGGTTTTGATTGAATTACTATTTAACATTCGGGATGAAATAATCATTCGGTTCTTGGTGTTTTTCAATGTGAAATCTTTGTTGCAAATGCAAATTGTGGTCCGATCAGAATTTTTCTAGTTTTGTTTTTCATTAATTTCACGTTCAGAGCCATTATTCGGCAAGTCAGAGTTTATATTCGTTGATAATAAGGAATTATTCATCTGTATATATAGTTAATTAGATGTGGAAACCAATCATTACATTTACATCCTCTTTCAACCTAACGAACAATTACTATCAATCTAACGAATAGTTACTATTAATCTAACGAATAGTTACTATTAATCTAGCGAATAGTTGCGTAATTGACCAACGAATAATTACTATTAACCTAACGAATAATTACTATTAACTACCGAATAATTACTATCAACTTAACGAATAATTACTATCAAACTAGCGAACAATAACTGGCAAAACTACCGAATAATTAGTATCAACCTAACGAATAATTACTTTCAAACTAGCGAATAATAACTATAAGTGAGCGAATAATTACTATCACCTTATCGAATAGTTCAAACAGTGCACCACACAAAAAACAACGTTATCCCATACAAAAAAAGTTACGTCACAAAATGCAATCAAAATCTGGAAGTTCAGAGTTATTATTAGTTGATAATATGAAATTATTCGGTAATTTGTTTGTCATTATTTATCGAACACATGATGCAAGCAAATTTTCTTCCTCCCTAGGAAAAAAAACGTTACCTTAAAAAAACACGCGCTTTGTTTCAGCAAGTTGGCTATAAAAGTGGTGGGACCTACTCTTTTTTCTTTAAATAAAAAGGGAAAGTCTCAATTAATCTCACCCATTCATTTCTAATCAATCAATGACCTATATTTGTTAACACAAAACACAATAAGGGGTGTAAACACCTGACCCAACCTCTATATATATATATGATGAGATCGTTGTGAATATTGACTCCCCGGGCAGAGTGACAAAGGTGTGCAACCTTATTAGTCACTCTATTGCCCAAACGGGGCACATGAAAAAAAAACTTCTTTCAAAGTCGATAGACGAAGTTTTATATCAGATAAAATTAACTCAATTTCCCAAGGACATTTAAATTTACTGTTTAAGTGGTCAATGATTATACTAGAGTCGCCTTCAATATGAATTTTGTCAATATTGAGTTGAAAAATGTGTTGGATTCCCAATTTAATAGCAAGTGTTTCTGCTTTGAGAGGGCTTTGCTTACCAAGTGTTTGATAACACATTCGTATAGGTTGACCATTCCAGTCTCGGACAATGGTGCCCGCTGTACTGTCATTATTTGATAGCGATGATCCGTCACAATTAAGCTTAAGCGTACCCATTGGGGGTTTGCGCCACAAAGTCCTTCTTTGGTGCTTTTTCTTTTTCGGGGGGGGGGGGGGGGGGTTCTGTGGGAGTATGGGAGATTCTTCGTCAAGACTAGCCTCTATCAATGCAGTTTTTCTCCAATTGTCGGTATGGGAGTTAATCAAGCGTAAAGCTATGTCTTTTCGTGAAATGGGGACTTGCCGAAACAGAAGTTGATTTCGAATATACCAGACACACTCCCAAGAGAAGGCAAGCGCCTCCTTGGCCGACGAACTAAGATCGTTCCCAATAAATGAAAGGATAGGTTTAATGTCACGAGAATGAACTGTCATACTCGTGATAGTCGATTGTACATGAGAATGAAATTGATAGATAGAACGTACAAAAGGACATTCCCGCAGGAGGTGGATCTCATCTTCAGTCGCGTCGTGGCACATACTACACATGGAAGGGATAGAGACACCCCTACAGGAGAGCCTAGATGCAGTTGGGAAACCATCATGAGAAATCTTCCAAAGAAAGTTTTTAACCTTAGGCGGAATGTTCACTTTCCATATCTAAGTGTTGTTGTCTAAGTGTAGGGATGATTAAGCTGTTATTAATTTGTATGCACTTGTAGTGGTAAACCACCCAACTCTGTCGGGCCACCAGTAAATTAAGTTGATCCTCAGAAAGAGAAGCGGGTAGCGGAATGTCTAGAATTTCATTTACTATGCAATTAGGTAGCACATTTTGCAACTTCTCCGTCCACCATCTAGCCCCATGATGTAGTCACTAAAAGTTTCCTTCATGTTACTGATTTGGGGGCAATCAACTCTAGATAACAGAGAAGATGTTGTAATCCAATTATCAGTCAAGAACTTGATTGACTTTCCATTTCCAACTGACCAAATAAGCCCCGTCTTAAATTTTCGATTAGAGATGTCAGCTTGACCCACTGCTAGGAGACGGTCCCACTTTTCTTGTATTTAAAAATGTTGGTAGAGCGAAGATATTTGTGTCTAATCAAAGTAACTCAGACATTATTCGGTTCAGCCAGAATCTTCCATAAGAGTTTCATTTGGAGGGCTTCGCTCATCTCTTTTGATTTCTGAATCCCTAATCCCCACATTGTTTTGGTCTGCAAATCCTATCCCAACTTATAAGAGGCCGATATTGAAGATCCTTATTCCAAATAAGTGCAATATGTAAAAATTATGTTAAAAAATTAATATTTTATATATCTTTTCGCTTTTTAATTAAAAAAGATGCTAAAAAATAAACTATCACCTACTCCCTCTGTCTCGCAATACTTGTAGTTTTAGAGCAAGCCAAACAACTTTGGTAAAAAAATCTATAAAATAGAGATTAAAATATCAAAATCTCTAAAAACATTTACTCTAACTTCAACAACTTCTCTATTTTACATATTTTTATATTTATTAGAGTAAATTACACATAACCACCCTTAAATTAGGCTAGTTTTCACATAACCACCCATAAAATTATAAATTACTGAAAACCACCCATAAATTACATTTATTTTCAAAAGACCACCTATCCATTAAACCTCTATTTGTTTTGTTTGAAAAGACTAAACTACCCCTTATTCAAACTTATTTTTTAAAGGAAAGACTGAGGTGGCAATTGGGCGAGTCGGGTCGGATTCGGTTAGTCGGGTTTCAGGTCATTCGGGTTTCGGGTAATGTCTAATAATTTGATCATTTGGTTGGGTCTGGTTCGTGTTTCGGTTGTATCAGGTTTTGATTGTCTCGGGTTTTAGTTATTTCGGGTTTGGATTATCTCAAGTTTTCATTATTTCAATATTCATTTTAAATTTTTTACTAGAATCTATCTTAAAATTCGGGTTATAACGGGTTCGAGTCTTAATGGGTTTCGGTTGAATCGGATTCAGTTCATTCAGATTTGGTTGAGTTTCGGTTATCGGCTATTCGAATTTCGAGTCCAAAATGGGCCAGGTTGGGTCGGTGTTCAGGACAATCGATTTCGGGTCGATCGGGTCGAGTTTTCGGGTTCGGGTCGGGTTTTGCCAGCTCTAGGGTTATTGTATGTTACTCATCCTCTTGCACGACATATTAATTTTTTATTATTATTATATTCTCATGTGATATTTTTTTAAAACAATATCTAGTGATAAATTTGTTTTTTTTAAGTGGTATTAATATTAAATTTAGATTGTTACTATAAAAGTTATCATAAAATTGGATAAAATATTATTCAAACTTAATCTTATTATTTTAAATTAGTTAATGTATATTTTATTAGTGAATGATCATATATGATTAATTAATTAAATTAATTAACTAACAAGTCTTAATTTATAATTTATAAAAATAAAATCATTCCAATATGAGTTATGAGTTCAAGTGAATATTTTTTGAAGTGAAAATTTTATAGACTAATTTTTTAATGTGAATTTTATAGCATTAAATTGAATGAAATTAGTTGTGCTGTTTTATTTTAAAAAGTTAAAATAGAATTATGATGTTTTGTTCTATTGATTTAACATAATTAATTTATACATTATATCAAATCATATTAATTTTTTAATTAATTTTTAAAAATAATTATATTTTTATTACTAGTAATTAAGTATGAAAATATTTTTTTTTTCGATATTATGGGTGAAAATGTGGGGTTATATCATTAAATTCTATATAGGGACAAGTGAACATTAAATTATAGAGATCAACTTCTCTTACTCCAACTTTAGAGATTTTTTCCATTTCTCCATCAATTTCTCTATTTTAGAGATGAATTTAGAGAAGCTGTTGGGAAGTAAAAATGTCCATTTTCTCTAAAATCTTCATTTTTCTTTATTTTAGAGAAGTTGTTGGGCTTGCTCTTAAACTGGTAAAGTTATATAAAAAAACTTGTTGTTTTAGTTATAATTATTATCTTTATAGGTAATGATTGCTCTTTTTATAGGTAATAATTGCTACTTTTAAGTACTTTAACCTATAAAAGTAAAGTGAATTTAGATTTTATTAATAAGTGTGTATAGAGCTAAAATAACAAGTATTGCGAGACGGATGGAGTATTAAAGAACCAAGAAAATATAAAACAATACCGGATATATATTTTTTAATTTTAATACAATTATTCTAAATTAGTCCAAAACTAGTCAAATTTTTGAAACGGGCCGGGGCTTGAAGTATTAAAACCCGAACGATAAGTGATGAGTGATGATCCACTAAGGCCACTATAGCTACTAAACATTTAAAGGTTGGTAAGGTTCTCCAAATTGAAACCTCGAACAAAAGCAAAGCTGAAATGATGAAACTTTTTATACATGAGACCATAAGTGATGATCTAGTAATTAACTACTACTATCAAGGGCTGGCTTTTGGTCCTCAGCACCCACCTTTCCTCCTCCAACCTCTAGGTCGCCGGCTTCCACACACCGCCACCTCAACCACCCGACCCACCCATCTCCGTACTTCACTCTCTGCAGCGGCCCCCGGATCTGATCTGCCCTGTTGTCGACACACACCCGACCCACCACGCACGATGCAACCAGCACCACTATCAACATCGACATCACGCCAAAGAACGGACCGATCGATCCCGATGCGTAATGCCCTGCTGTGCTCGATGCGCTTGCTGAAGCCAAGGTTTCTGGGATGGAGCCTGGCACTTGCTGCCCGGGGAGGAGGCTATACGGCGTCGTTGCCATGATTTATTGCTACTTTAGTACACTAGCTGGCAGCGGCTATACAAATACTAGATAAGGTGAGGGGTGTGTTTATATATATAGATGCGTTTATGATTGTTAAATGAAGAATATAAAATTGAAGGGAAATTAATGGTAGCATTGCACATGGGGGCTTAAAAGTAAAACCTTAGTGTACAAGTTTAGAGCGTGGTTATTTTTTTTTTAAGATAAATAAAAATTTCGCCCTAAATGAATAGTGTAGTGCATTTTTATTTTAGAGTTTGCTTTTTATTTTAAAGTATAGAAAGACATATTGTACTTTTATTTTTACATTTTCTTTGAAGATATTTGTTTCGTGTATTTTTCTTTATGTTATTTACTTCTAGTTGTATAGATTATAATTTCTTTCTTCATTTCAAAAAAAATATTGGTGTTGCCTTCATCATCGATTATTTAATTAATCTCCATGTAAAATAATGAAGAAGTGGAATTGGGTTAAAAGGAGCCGGGAATGGGCCGAAAGGCTAGGACTTGTAAAAGTGAAATATGCTCCATGTGTTAATATATATACTACTATTTTTCTATTAGATGCCTAGGATAAGATCCTAAATTTAGAATTTGTTTGAAATTTTTAATTAGTTTAACCTTTTTTTAAATTAGATTTTTAGGGTTGCTTGCCTTTTTTTTAGGAAATCTTTCTCAATTTAGTGTCTAATCCTATGCTCCAAGGATATAGGATAGAAAAACAGTATATACTATAGTCGACCATTTTCACTCATCTCCCAATTTCGTGTCTCAATTCCAGATCCTTACCCTCCATTTCGCAACTCCATTTGCAGGTCCAGATCTTAAATCTGCATTGCAAGATTCGAAGATTATACCATCTTCCCTCTGTTGGGAGCCATAGTCGACCATTTTCACTCATCTCCAAAGCCTCTTTTCTCGCTCTTCAGGTGGGCGGAGAGGCAACAGCTCGGGTGGAAGAAGTGGGGATGAAGATAAGAGCAGAGGAAGAGAGGTCATGAGAGCACTTGCAACAGCTCAGACATCCAAGAACGGAGAAGAAAATAGAAGAATTGATATCCTACTTTTTTGGGGTATATGAAGATGGAGAAATTTACAAAGGAAGGGGATATGAGTATATCAATTTGATATCGATATACTCGGATACCAAACAAGGATATGAATATATGTATATCAATTTGATATCCATACCCAAACGGGGGCTAAATCCCACTTCAGATCTCTTGCCGCTTTATACTATTACCTCTCCCTGCTCTCATCTCAATCATCACTTTCCTTCTCCATTTCAAATCAAATTAGTACCTTTCTCTCCTTTGGTCTCCATCTCTAATTTCTCTTCTTTGGTCTCCATAAGTAATCCGTGGAAGCAATCTGTGGGGATGGCCAAAATCTAGCATTTGACTCTGCAATCAACAGTACAACATTCACGTTGTTGAGATCGACGTCATGTCTCAATCCACGCACCTTGCCATCCTCTTCCACTAGATGCTTATCGCCTCCTTCGCAGCCTCCCACAACATCACCCTCGACCTCTGCGGCTTCGGTGAATCCCCCGCCACTCCATTTGCCTCCTGCTACACCGCCACGCTGTTAAACTATTGAGTTTGTGAGTTTGTCGTCGATCTGCAGAAGAAACCCTTTCCGTGTCGTGGCAGGTATACGCGACGGTTACCCGAATCTGTTTCGTTTCGGATCTCTAGGGGTGTGCATGATTCGGTCCAAACCGAATTTTTGGGCCGAACCAACACAAACCGAACCTAACCGAAGTTTTTCGATTCGACTTTCGGTTCGAGAATTTTCATTTTCGGTTTCGGTTCGGTTTGTGTTAAACCGAATTTTTTTTATACACTGTATAAATATAGAGTATATATATTTGTATACTTTATATATACACTAATACACACATATTTACTAATACACAGTATATATATATTTGTATACACTAATACACACATAATTACTAATTAATACACACATACTTACTAATACAGTGTAAAAATACATATGGTATATACTAGACCTGTCAACCGGGTCATTCGGGTCGGGTTCGGGTCGGGTCACTTCGGGTCCCGGGTAAAACGGGTCCCGGGTATTTCCGGGTTGATTAGAACCCGGGTTTGACCGGGTTTCGGGTCATTTCGGGTCGATTTCAGATTTGTCAATTTTTTCCATTTTAAGTTAAAAAAATCATGATTTGACAATTTTGCAATAAATTTTAATTATATATATAAAAAATTAATTATATTTAATTAAAAATCAACCGGATTAATCGGGTAAAATCGGGTCAAAATTACCGGGTCAATCGGGTCACCGGGTCGAAACCCAGATGACCCGGAAAATTTCCGGTTTTTCGGGTTCGGGTCGGAAAAAAATTCCGGGTCAAAATTTCCGGGTTCTGGTCGAAAATTTTCCGGCCGGTCGGATCGGGTTGTGTTTTGACAGGTCTAGTATATACTAATACATACATACTGTACTTACTAATACATAATGTATATATACTGTACATACATATATATACTAATACATACATACTGTAAAAATACATGGTATACACTACTTACTGATATATATATATATCTTCTATTAATATTACTAATTCTGCTACCATTTTGCTGACGTGTCACGCCCACAATTAAAGTTGAATTTTTTATTCAAATGAGATTTTCTTATTGGTCAATATTATTATGAAAACTTTAAAATATTTGTTTCCTATTTTAAATATGATTTGAATCCATTCCCTTTTTTTTCCGGTTATATTGTCATAAATATTGAGACATCTTTCCATTTTTTTCCCGATTGCAATCTCTTTTCGGTTATATTGCTGATGTGTCACGCTCACAATTAAACTTGAATTTTTTATCCAAATGGTATTTTCTTATTGGTCAATATTATTGCTGAAATTTTAAAATATCTGTTTCCTATTTTAAACATATTTGTTTACTATTTTTATACTAAAATATTATTTCATTTGATATGTTGTATGTCAATTTATGATCTATTTTAATCGTCTACGTACATTGAACATTCGTCAATTCTTGGCTGATTTTATTCTTGGATATTGAAATTGTTGATTTATCATTTTTAACCGATTGCAATATTGCCCACAATGTCTACATACAATGAACATGATAATCAATTTATAAATATTCGATTTCAAAAATTAATTATAAAAATCAATTAGAGCCACATAGGTGTTATTTTATAATTTAATTATTTTAGACATCTTAAATGACTATCGAAAAATAAATAATATTTTAAGACTCACAAGCATTACTAATGCTTATTTTACATCTTGGATGAGGCTTCTTAGATCACTTTTCTACCTCTAAGGATCTTTTTTTACCATCTTACCTTTATTTTCACTATTAATTTCTCTATCTTTCTAACCATCTTTCTCATGAAAATAATCAATAAGTTATGTACATCTACATATTTAGCTTCAAAATTATTCACACAATCATGTGCTTATGATTTTTTAATATTTGTACGGGAGCTTATATTTTACTTTTTTAGATCTATGCTAATGATAATAATTATATATTTATTTCAAATCATATTAGATGGTGTGTTTGAGTATTATTACTACTTTACCTTATTAAATCATTTTCAAAATTTGTATCGTATCTCTTTCCTACTAATTTATAAATTATAAAAAAAATATTTTATACATATTTTTGTTGTAAACAAGTATATATATATATATATATATATATATATATATATATATATAGAGAGAGAGAGAGAGAGAGAGAGAGAGAGAGAGAGAGAGAGAGAGAGAGAGAGAGAGAATGTGCACAAGGCTTATGATGTGCATTGTGCACAAAATATTATTCGGTGAAATGTGAAACAATATTCAGTGAAATTTGAAGCATTATTCGGTGAAATGTGAGTATTGTTTAGGGGAATGTGAAACATTATTTGGTGAAATTTGAGGCATTCCATTAAATTGTAACTATTGTTTAGGGAATTGAGGTTTCTTTTATTTGAAATGGATAAATAAAAAAACTAAACATTATTCGGTAGAATGTTATAAATTATTCAGTGGAATTGGGACGTTTTCATCTGAACTGAACGGAAAAAAAAACATAACAGTGTTCGGTATAATGTTTCACATTTCACCGAATAATATTTGTGCACAATGCACACCCTAAGGGTTGTGCACTCTGAAACCACTCCATATATATATATCAATATAGTATTATATAGATATATAAAATGATGTTCAAATTAAAATGGATCAATCTCCCGTGCCTTCAAGGCACGGGTATTACACTAGTATATATACTAATACATAGTGTATATATATATATATTTGTATACTTAAAAAAAAATTAATGGAAATTCGGTTTAATTATGTTAAAACCAAACCAAACACAAACCAAACTGGTAAATAACCGAACCGAACCTAATACTTTCGGTTCAGCTTTCGGTTTGAAATTTTGAGATTTTCGGTTCGATTCGGTTCGGTTCGGCCCGGTTCGGTTAGGTTTTAGACCTAGCACAGCCCTACGGATCTCCGTGTCGAATACCCGCATGTTACCGGTTCGTTTTCGGACCGAGGTTTTGCTTCTTAACGGTTCCGGGTATCCGAAACGAATATTCGTGTCGTATCGGATACCCGCTATTGCACAACCCTATGCTCGGGTACTCTTCAAGCTGACAATTGACAATGAGGGTTCACTATTCTTTGGAGCTAGGAATGGATTATTCGACTAGTAATTACCATATATGTATGGCAAGGTTAGTAGGCCCGTCCATTAGGGTGTGCAAACAGCCCAACAGAACAGGGCCCCCATTTTTTATGGGTCCCAACTAGTAATTTATTTATACTTATTATATTTATTATATTTGTTGTCATAATGATCACCTTGTTCCCTTGTTCTCTTAACTCAGTGGTTAATTAACCAAGGAGTATTAAAGGAAGCGGCCCAGTGGTGGGAGTTCGATTCCCCGCAACCACTTCATTCAATTAATTTTTGGCCCTTTTTGTTATCTTTTAAATACGCACACTCCCTTCTTAATTCTTATATTGTGTACGGTGAGTTAAAATCTAATACTCCCTACAAATTAGTCATATATTAAATTTATTTTGGTCTAATTTTATTATTTTAATAATTAAAAACTAAAAATATTTTAATATTAATTTACTTAATATTTTATAATTTTATTTTATTAAAATTTAGTATACATTATAGATTGAACAGGGTTCTAAAAATCATTGGACGACCCTGAAGGTTAGATCCACAAACCTCTCACGCTTGAATCTTTCATACTCAATATCAGTCCTCGGAATCGTACTTTAAGAATCTTTAACTCTTCAACACCTTTGCCTTGCAGTACGGTCTCTCTCTCGACGTTTTACTAGCTAGTATTTCAACACAAACATGATTCTTAATGCAAAGGAAGCAGATGTTCTGTTAATTTTAACTCGAGATTTAACTTTGATTTAGATATGACAAGCCTTGCACATTATATAAGAGAAAAAATTGTTACTTCTAAGCGTTTACAAGTGATACAGTCATACATAACATTTTTTTTAATAGAAAATGAATGAAAATTCTATACTCCTGAATAACATCATCCTTTACTGTCCATATGCGTTTGATATTCTGCTGGCTAGCACTGCTAGCTATTTGGTGGTGCTTGACTTTGTTCTTCGTCTACATTATCGACTTGACGACCTTTGTTTTGTGTAGTTTATGCCTTTTAGTATAGTTTGTGTAGCCCGTTTGTTGCACCTTTCTTTTATGTTACGATGTTCGGTTGGTGTGTATCATGATGGTTAGTCCATGTGCAGATTCGTTGGTCTCTCGAGAATCAATTTTTTTTATAAATAAATAATTTGATATTAGACCAGCTTGAAACTCGATATGTCGACAAGTCAACAGATGAAAGACCGTCAAACATACATGTAGATCACATGAAAAAGGTGCAAACAAACCGATAGAAGCACCCAACAAAAGTTTATTATTTGATCTCTCGAATTTTGACTTGTATATAAAAACATAAAATAAAATAATAATAATATATTAATATTACTAATTCTGCAAGCATTTTGCTGACGTGTCACGCCCACAATTAAAGTTGAATTTTATATTCTAATGAGATTTTCTTATTGGTCAATATTATTATGGAAGCTTTAAAATATTTGTTTCCTTTTTTAAATATGATTTGAATCCATTCCCTTTTTTATTTTCGGTTATGTTGTCGTAAATATTGAGACATGTTTCCATTTTTTTTTTCCGATTGCAATATATATCTATCTATCTATTAATATTAATAATTCTGCTAGCATTTTGCCGACGTGTCACGCCTACAATTAAAGTTGAATTTTTTTATTCAAATGAGATTTTCTTATTGGTCAATATTATTATGGAAACTTTAAAATATTTGTTTCCTTTTTTAAATATGATTTGAATCCATTCCCTTTTTTATTTTCGGTTACGTTGCTGTAAATATTGAGACATGTTTCCATTATTTTTTTTCCGATTGCAATATATATCTATTATCTATCTATTCATATTACTAATTCTGCTAGCATTTTGCTGACGTGTCACGCCCACAATTAAAGTTGAATTTTTTATTCAAATGATATTTTCTTATTGGTCAATATTATTGCTGAAATTATTTGTTTCCTATTTTTCATACGAAGATTATTTAAATTGATACGCTTATATCAATTTGTGATCTATTTAATATTTATTTCCTTTTTTCATAGAAAAGATTACATACATTGATACGTCGGACCACAATTTTGAATATTATCATTCTATGTGGTCTTTTATATCATTATTTCATTAATATCATGATTTTCTTTATACATTTCATTCATATCAATAATATTATATATTTATTAGGACCACAACTTTGGATACTATCATTCCGAATGTTGGGTTGGTTGAGAGTCAGATCGGGTTTGGGTCAGGTCGGTTTTGTCTGTGTTCGGGTCTATTTTGAGTCCAGTCGTATTCGGGTTGGGCTCGGTCTCGGGTTTGGGTTACAGATTCTGTCTGTTCGACATTTCTTTTTAAAATTTACATTTATTATACAATATAGACATATTAAATTTTTATTGAATTTTTTAAAAATATTTTTGGAGATAGAAGCAAAACGTCATAAATAGTAAGAAGAAATTATTTTTGCACCTGTTAACCTTCAAAAATTGAGGTAAATAATTATCCAAAATGAATATTTTAAATCTATACTTACCTTGCACATTGTATGTGACATCTATATAAATTTTTAACAAGCGAATTTTCAGAGATAAATTACATTTATTTTAAAGATCTTAAATGACTATTTGGAATGCAAAAAATAACATTTTAAGATATAAAAACAAAAATTGAAGAATTTTGAGAAAAAAAAGTGAAATTTGCACATATTATCATTTAAAAATAAATAAATAAACACTCTTTTATGATTAATTTTGGGTGTTTGGCTTCAAATATCGATGAAAAAAATATTTATCCCTGAAAACGAATATTTTACATCTATATTTATTTTATACACCCTAGATGTCCCTTATTATAATTTCAATATTTTAAGACCTGCAATTTTTTTTTGTGAAGTTTGTAAAAATAATTAATTTTTGAATATTTGACTTCAAAAGTTAATTATAAAAATCAATTTGAGCCAAAAAAGTTTTTTTTTACAATTTACTTATTTTAAAAGTTAATTAAGACTTACAAGCAATATCATTACTTATTTGGATGTCTTAGATCACTTTTTTCTTACCATCTTACCTTTATTTTCTCTATTTATTTCTCCCTCTTTCTCATGAAATTAAATAATGAATAAGTTATGTATATCTACACAACTTCAAAAGTATTCAAACAATCATGTGCTTATGATTTTTTAATCATTATATGATAGCTTATATTTTCCTTTTTAGATTTTCTTATTGGTCAATATTATTATGGAAACTTTAAAATATTTGTTTCCTATTTTAAATATGATTTGAATCCATTCCCTTTTTTTTATTTTCGGTTATATTATCGTAAATATTGAGACATGTTTCCATTTTTTTCTCGATTGCAATCTCTCTTCGGTTATATTGCTGATGTGTCACGCTCACAATTAAACTTGAATTTTTTATTCAAATGGTATTTTCTTATTGGTCAATATTATTGCTGAAATTTTAAAATATTTGTTTCCTATTTTAAACATATTTGTTTCCTATTTTTATACTAAAATATTATTTAATTTGATATGTTGTATGTCAATTTGTGATCTATTTTAATCGTCTACGTACATTGAACATTCGTCAATTCTTGGCTGATTTTATTCTTGGATATTGAAATTGTTGATTTATCATTTTTAACCGATTGCAATATTGCCCACAATGTCTTCATACAACGAACATGTAATACTCAATTTGTAAATATTCGATTTCAAAAATTAATTATAAAAATCAATTAGAGCCAAATAAGTGTTTTTTTATAATTTAATTATTTTAGACATCTTAAATGAATATCGAAAAATAAATAATATTTTAAGACTCACAAGCATTACTAATGCTTATTTTACATCTTGGATGAGGCTTCTTAGATCACTTTTCTACCTTTAAGGATCTTTTTTGTTTACCATCTTACCTTTATTTTCACTATTTATTTTTCTATCTTTCTAACCATCTTTCCCATGAAAATAATCAATAAGTTATGTACATCTACATATTTAACTTCAAAATTATTCACACAATCATGTGCTTATGATTTTTTAATATTTGTACGGGAGCTTATATTTTACTTTTTAGATCTATGCTAATGATAATAATTATATATTTATTTCAAATTATATTAGATGGTGTGTTTGAGTATTATACTACTTGACCTTATTAAATCATTTTCAAAATTTGTATCGTATCTTTTTCCAACTAATTTATAAATTATAAAAAAATATTTGATACATATTTTTGTTGTAAACACGTGTATATATATATATATATATATATATATTAATATAGTATTATATAGATATATAAAATGATGTTCAAATTAAAATGGATTAAGCTCACGGGTATTACACTAGTAATAATAAAAAGTATAAGCGAGTTAGTGAGACATCGGAGCCGAGTTTCGACTCAGTTGCAGCCGAGCCTTGCCTTTTCCAATTTCCAATGCGTTTGCCTCTCATTCAGTCAAGAGCTTCAGCGGCGTGGAGGAAGCCAAAAGGGGTTTGCTTCAGCCGGATTACACCGTAGCTTCCTCACGGCGGCTAACGCTCTCATCTCTTCCGATCCGGCTCCGCTTCGGCTCGTAAGCTTCTTTCTAGCTCAGATCTCCCCCTCTCTCCCCACCCCCTCTTTCTTTTTCCGCTCTGTGACACAATTCAATTTCTTCCAAACATTGAGGGTTTGTCATCTTCCTCTTGTGATTATTCCTGAAGAGGCAATGACTCAAATTGATAACAATAATAAACAGTGCAAGCCCTTTCTGACTCTGTTAGTGTTCCCCTTTCCTTCCAATTTGAACAGAATTAGGGTTTGGCTGGTTTTATGGGTTCTACATTGAAGAAGCCCCATCAGTCAATTGATGATCTTCTTATGTCACTCTTTGCTCTTCATGAACTGTATTGCAACACAAGCTGGGTGAATTGCCAGATCTGAACTGACAATATTTTCCAAACACTGAAATAAAAAATACAGTAGAGTTCGTAGAGACATTTATTTTGGTATTAATGGCAATTCCCAGAGGATCTTCAAACTCAGTAGTGTATTTTCCACAGTGGATATCATCATCATTTGCTTTGAGCCAAGTATTATGACATGTAAATAAACCCTGTTTTTTGTTGATTTTCAATGTGTGTATTATGATTATGATGGACTCTTGCCATTGTTGGTATGAGAAATATGAGTATTGTCCCTTGTTATTCATAATATTCTTGTGATGTACTTTAGGACAGAGACTTCATTTCAAGTACTGGAGAGCTTGATGGAATGGAATGTTAATAATCCCTTCAAAAACTTGAAAGGTAGCCATACCTTGGTCATGATTGATGTCAAATTTGCTAGATATTCATTTGATTCTGCATCTTACATAGTGAGAACCACACACTATTTTTGCTTTCTTTGATCAATGTGGTTACTTTTTCTTCTTTTTTTTCAATCAAGCAGGCACTTCTACAACTTCTTTCATTACAAGGAAATGAGCTGTTGGTCTTTTTGAATATTGTCCAAGTTGAAATGCTTTTCAAAATCCTTTACTGTATCTGTTGCTTTTTTTAAAAAAAAACTGAGCGCAGCCTTCTGCGGATTTCGAGCTCGTTAGATTTCAAGTGTTAGATGAGTTTTGTTAGTTGATGCTTGTGATGATATAGAAACTAACAAAAGGGATGTAGATGTAGCGCATTATGATATGTTAGCCAGCTTCTGGTAGATATTCATTTCATCTGTTTTCTGTTGGAGTAGATTTAGAACCCAAATCAATGATGGATTTGGCAATCATAGCAGAACCTGTTGATATAGCTTTGGGTTCTTCAGAGAAAGCGAGTGTTGGTCAGCCAGGGAAAACAAGAAAGAAGACTATGACATCAATGTTTCTCAAGTATTTCGACACAGCTGCAGATGGAAAAAGCCGGAAGTGCAAAATTTGTGGACAGACTTATTCCATTTCCACTGCCACTGGTATCTTGTTTTCTCTCTCTTTATTTTCTTTTATTGTCAAATCTTTCTTTTATTTCTTTTATCATCTCTCTTTCATTTTTTTTTTTTTGATGAAGATATATCTTATGTTTCTTGTCAGTATCATGATATCTCTTATGTTCCTTTTTTTTTTATGACGATATCTCTTATGTTCTTGACATTGCATAATCCTTCATCATTAGTTTGTTGTTTCTTTTTAAGGAAACTTGGGAAGACACCTCAGTGGTAAGCATCCAGGATATGATAAATCTGTAGATGGCGCTAGATTGACTGCTCCACAACCTAGCAATGTCACTGTGAAGAAGTCACAAGCTGAAACGAAAGTAACAAAACTGGATCTTGACCATGTAAATTGGTTGCTTATTAAGTGGCTGACTTCATCTTCTCAACCTTCTATGATCTTGGAAGACAAGTGGCTTCTAAACTCCTTTAGATTTCTTAATCCTTCAGTACAAATCTGGCCTAGCGGGAAATATCAAGATTTGTTGCATGAAATGTTTAGAAGTATGCAGGAAGATGTGAGGGCAACCTTTGATCAAGTTTCCTCTAAGGTTGCCATTACTCTTGAGTTTTGGACCTCTTATGAACAAATTTATTACATGGGCATTACATCTCATTGGATTGATGAGAGTTGGTCGTTCCAAAAGGTTCTTCTTGACATTTGTCACATACCATACCCATGTGGAGGCCATGAGATATATAATGCCCTTGTAAAGGTCCTCAAACTGTATAGTATTGAAGATAAAGTTCTTTCTTGCACTCATGATAGCAGTCAGGGAGCCATGTATGCATGTCGCACGTTGAAGGATGAAATGGATGGCCATAAAGTCGGACCTTTTTGCTATCTCCCTTGTGCTGCACGTACATTGAACATGATTATTGAGGACGGACTGAGAACCACAAAACCAGTACTATCCAAGGTCCGAGAGTTTGTTATGGAAATGAATTCTTCATTTGAGATTTCAGACGATTTTGTGCGATATACTACAGCTTATCAAGAATGTAACTGGAAGATGCCCCTAGACACATCAACACGGTGGAGTGGCTACTACCAGATGCTTGATGTTGTGAGGAAAGTAAGTAGATCGTTATGTCCTACTATATTTTATTTCAATCAACTGGAGAGGTTTTTCTTTCATTCTATCTTTCCTGCTTGTTTAGAGGCTTCTGTCTCAAGTAGCACTACGTACTATTCCATAAAAGATAAAGTTACTTCTAAATACTCATGATTAGATGTTGAACAATTTTGTAAGTCAGTATTTGAACTTTGTGTAGTTTGATCTCATTCAACTTGCAGTTACAGTTTTTTGCCATTTAAGGTGAATCAGTGGAGCTAACATTTCTTTTTTAACATGCCCTTAGTCTTACTGTTTCCTTTTATGATATTTGAAGTATTTGGCTGTGTGTAAATTGCCCAAGGAAACAGGGTGAGAAATTTGATCAGTTTATCTATGAAAAGGGAAGGTATAATCAGGTGTAATGGTTGCCTACTTCTTCCCCTACAATCTAACCTCCACGTTTTTCACAACAAACAGAAAGAAAGAAGCATACTTGAAGATTATAGTTCTTCGCTGAATTTTAAAAAAATGGAATGATGAGAAATCGCTTTCATATGTCTGTGCTAAAAGATTTTTTCTCTTCTTTTCCTCACAATTTTTTTTCTTCGGATGTTGTAGGCCAACAAGTCAGTTGATGCTGTCATACGGAAGCACGGGGATACACTTGAAAACCGAATGTTGCTCAGTTCTGCTGAGAAAAATGCAATTCACATCATCCATGGATATCTAGAACCTTTCTACAAGACTACAAATAATATATGCGCAGAAAAGGCTGCCACCGTGGGTCTTGTCCTTTTTTTCATGGAGCACATCTCTGATATGATCACTGCTGCCTGTAGAGACTCCCGTCACTGGCCGGAGTGGCTGAAAAGCACTGCCGAAGACATGGCCAAGAAAGCTCGGAGCTACAATAGCCAAGTCTGCAACATATTTACCTACATGACTGCTATCCTTGATCCACGGATCAAAAGTGAACTCATTCCCGAAAGCCTCAATTCAGAGGCTCATTTAGAGGAAGCAAGAAGTCATTTTATCCGAAACTACTCCGCCCAGTTTCAATCAACGACAAATTTATATGGTGCACACGAGAACGAAGATGGTGCCAGTGTATCCTTTGCAGAGGAGATTGCCCGTAAGAAGCGAAGAGCCAGCATAAGCACCGCCACTGATGAGCTCAGCCAGTACCTTTCGGAGCCACCGGCCCCAATACCGACAGATGTGTTGGACTGGTGGAAGATGAACACAGTGCGGTACCCCCGGCTTTCCATGATGGCGAGGGATTTCTTGGCTGTGCAGGCTAACTCATCACCACCCGACGAGTTGTTCTGCAGCAAAGGAGATGAAATAGAGAAGCGCAGGTTTTGTATGTCCAAGGATAGCGTGCGGCTTCTTCTTTGCATCAAGTCATGGACCGACGGTGGGTTCAGATTGAGGTGTAAGGCAACTGAGATTGACTATGGCAGGATCATGGAATTGTCTGCTATGGCTGTGCCTGAGATTGGAAACGCATCTGTCAACAACAATTTCAGGTCATGATCAAGCTGACCGATGCTCGTGTTTGTGTACATTTGTTTGTTGTAGGGCCTGAAAGGTGTTTGTTTGTAACGTATGGGGATATTGTGTATTTTGTAGGGTTTATCTATATAAAATACTTGAGCAGAAGCAAAAGTCTTTTCAAAAGAATTTGCCATATATCGCTCTAGATTTATTTTTCTACCAATCTATCTATCTATATATAATACTACTATCTAGCCAATTAAACTTAAAAACAATCAAATTAAAAAAGAGATGAACAAAACTAACTAACCTTGAAGATTGAAGGTCTAAATCGAAGAAGTCAAGAAGAAGAGCAATAAAGAGGTATTGGGTCTCTGCGGGACAGCGGGGCTTCACACACTCCCGAGGGGATGGGTTGCGGTGCTGCGCCAGTGCCAGTGTCGGCCCAAAGGGTGGGGCAGGGTGGGCGACCGCCCATGGCCCATTTTGGGTAGGGGCCCATTAAAAATATATGTGATATATATAATATAACAAAATACGAGTTTGACTCAATGACAAGTTTAAATCTTAATAAAACTTGGATTCCTAGACGTGTAGAATTTAAATCTCTCTATTTGCATTTTTTTATGTTTTTATAGAGAGCCCCTATATCAATTAAATTTTGCATTTTTTTAATGTTTTTATAGAAGAGCATATCTATATATAACCTTAATTTAGAAGACTTTGCTTACGTGTCAATCTTAGAGGAGTTTTAGGAATATTGACCAATTATGTTTTTTTCCTTGATTTTTTTATTTCTCCTTTTCTCTTTTTTTTTCCATTAATTTTATTTAATCATCCATTCTCTTTTATTTTTAACATATTTACTAACAATTGGGCTTAATTCAAAACATTGAATTCAATCTAATATAACCATTAGGCTTAACTCACATTTATGTACTAACTATTGAGCTTAATTCAAAACATTGAATATAATTATTAGTTGTGACACATCACATTTGAATGCATGATTCAGATTTCAAAATTTCTAAAAAAGTTATAATGATATTGATATTATTATTACTGGGTGATTGAAAATATCTACAATTTTGTATTATACTTTAGACGAGATATAAAAAAAATTATTTCAGAATTATAAGATACATTTATGGTAAAGTTTTTTTTTATCTTAACTTTTATTAGTATTTTATTATATATTTATATATTATTAATATTTTAGTTTTAAAAAACCGCGCCATGGCGCGGGAATTGTACTAGTATTCATTTAATTTAGACATAATTATTTGTACTTTTACCTTTTCAATCCAATATTAGACAATTTTTTATGTGGCAGATAAAGCTCTATAGTTTACATATATAACTCTTTCTATTTTATTTGAGAAAAATGTACTGTTTTTATTTCTTCATATATGCTCGATGTATCTAATTTTTTTTTAATTTTTGTTTATAAAAAATCCCCCTTTTAATTTTTTTTTTGTTTTAGTTCATATATAAGTGATGTCATAGGAGGTCACATATGTGATATCTTAGAACAAAAACTATATTTAGTATTATTAGACAATTTTTTAATACTCCTCTACATAACAACTTAAGTAGTTGTGGACATATTATACTGGATACCAAGCTAAAATAAATAGTTTTCACTACAATTATATTTTTGAATTTTTTTAATGTATATTATTTTTTTAATTCATTGACCTACTTTTTTTTTTCTTAAATTGGAAAAATAATTCAAATATAAAAATAATATGAAAATTTCATAAAGTTATACAAAAATTTTAATTTTTTTTATGTTTATCGGACCCTTAAAATTTTAGTTCGCCATGGACCTATAAAATGATAGACCGGTACGGAGGTGGAGCCGTCGGTAGTGGTTGCTCGGGACTCGGGTTTTGCTCTGGCTGTGTTGTGAAAGTCATTGCTGCCCCAATTTTGAATCTCATAATCCACCTTTTTTGTATCTATTCCCCCCCCCCTTTTTAAACCCCAAAAGCCCTCCCTTTTTTTAACATACCCGAACATCCCTCTTTTTGACGCAGCAACTCAGCACTCAGCAATGACTTTCACACACTGCCGAGGGGCTGGGTTGCGGTGGTGCGCCAGTGCCAGGGTCGCCCGGAGGTGGGTCTTATTAGATACATCGTAAATTGTAATTAAGAACTTGTACATCGTTATTAACGTGAAAATGTGGTGGGTGGGATCTTAGTGCACGTCGGTCTGCACGTTAAAAGCAACGTGACTGCACGTGACTAAAGACGTGCAAGTCTGCACGTAGTCAAGGACGTGCAAGAATGCTCGTAGTCAATAACATGGAATTTTGTTCTGATAGTTTGTCTGATTAGGGTAGGGTTGGGTTAAGGGTTTAGGGTTTAGATGTTTATAGAATAAAAATCAAGGGTTTAATTAGGGTTTAAGGTTTAGGGTTTAGATGTTTATAGAATAAAAATCAAGGGTTTAGGGTTTAGATGTTTATAGAATCAAAATCAACAATTGTCAATGTTTTCATTCGGATAATATGCGAATAATATTACAAGACACGGAAAAACAAGGTTTACATCAATAATTGTAATAGACTCGTGGAATAAAATATAGAAAAAGTGTAAAGGTCGACCGACATCGACATGAAAGGCTCGAAATCTATCAAACCGAGTCCTCTCTTAGGCGTCGTCTCTAGGTTTAAATTACCTGTTTCTTTAAACAATTTACATTCCATTTGTTAGTCTTGTCAGTTGGGAAAGAGTCATCGGTTACCATTACAGAACTCTCATTAGTCAAATTTAACACCCTTTGAGTTAGTTTACTCAAATGTTTAGGGTTCAACACTTGTTAGTTTTATTAATGCAAATCAATATAATGAGATCAATAGGATGGAAAACTTTTATAACGAGTTCAATAGGATGGAAAACACCTCAAACAGAAACAAAGTACTGAGTACACGAATCAAACAGGCACCAACTCGACCTATTTTGCACAAAAAACACACACAAGAATCAAACAAATAAATAGAAATACGATCAAACAATGATCAACTAATCGCCCCCACTAACAACAATTTTCATGCTTCCCTTTTTGGCACCACCAGACCAGTTCACAGTTGACGTTTTACCTTTACTTTTCACAGCTAGCAATGTACGTTGATTTGTACGTTGATTGCCGCCTGTGATTTCTACGATGACCGACTGTTTCTCTCCCAGTGATGAGAAACTTATAACGCTTGGCGTTACTTTGATGGTTACTCCCTTTGCTGCCGCAACTGTGAACTTGTAAGTTGTTTTACCGTACTTCCCAATTGGGGCCACATTCGTGAACGTCCTACGGAAGGTCTTGCTGAACGACAATTGTCCTTCCTTCGTGGATACCATAATCGACGGGTAGTTGAGATCAAACGGAGTCCGGTACTTTGAGCAAGTCACGCTCGAGTTCGTTACCCCTTGGATTTGTTTCTGGCTGATGCCTTCACCGCACAAGAACTTTATGTAGTCGTCGTCGGTGGAGTCCAAAACCAGGCCAGGATTCACGGCCTTTATGGGGTTGATGTGCCCTGCACCGTATGCTAGTCCACCTTGTGGGTTGATATTGGCAGCCAAAGGGAACGCTACGCGTGCAAAAGTCAAATCATAAATTCATAATGTACCTTCTAACACAGAAGCTTAAGCTAAGCCGAAAATCAGCTGAATATATACCGGTAGTCATAAGAGCGGATCTGATAGCAGCTGGAGACCAGTTAGGGTGGAATGATTTGACATAAGCGGCGGCTGCAGTAACATGAGGGCAAGCCATGGATGTCCCAGACAGAATGTTGAAGTAAACAAACCTCTCGTCGCCAGGTAATCCGGACTGTGGTTCCAGTGGTGAGAATGCTGCGAGGATCTCCACGCCAGGGGCCGCCAAATCTGGCTGGTAAAACACAATGATCATGGCCGACCTCTCAGTTAGTCTTACTTGCAAGAAGCATTAGTGATCATAACCCGTCTCCATGAATTAGATATGTGTGTGTGTGTCTTTGTATACCTTAAGGATGCCTGGACTGATTCTGTTAGGGCCTCTTGACGAAAACGAAGCAATGTATGGAGCCAAAGTGTCGTTTGCATCGTTACTCTTTAATATGGTTCCTATTGCAGGGTAGCTAAAAGACACGTGTATTAGCAAGATCGGAATACTCAAACCACACAGGCCATAGATCAGAAGAACAATGACATGTAAAGGTTGAAGTGCGTTACCTCATGGGATGATGAATGTAGGAGAGAACAGAGGCGCCGTCATTCAAGCCAAGGAAAGATGCAGGAAGACGGAAGGATTGACTGAAATCTTTGAAGCCACTGCCTTGCATTATGGTTCCAACTGCCCCTGCAGCAAGGGAGCCCTCGGTAGCACGGATTTCGTTTCTTAGTACATTCACTGCACTTTCTGGATCATCTGCAACGTCACATAAGACAATCTTTCCTCGCACGAGTATCGGATTCAGTGACCCTTGGGCGCAAAATCTGTATCATTTTTATGCATATATGTATGATCAATGAATTAACGACATAGTTGGTGCCGGTTTAGATAGCAGCTATCATATCGAATCTTGCACTATGTTTTGTATCATTGATAAATTACCTGGCTTGGGTAGGATCAGATGCAACATTTGGGGCGTCACCGGCATATATCAATGGAAACTTCTTTCCAAGGAGATCAAAAGTGTTTATAGATACTCCCTATATGTATATATATGGACGAATTAAATCAAATACCAAACACCATTTAAAGAAGATTCAGATTAATTAGTTACAAGTTCCAACATCTTGCCCCTTGAGTTATAATGACAAAGAGAAATAGCTATAAAAGAGAATATTTTATAAAATATTATCTTTTTGCTTACTATATAATTTTCTAGTTCTCTTATACTAATTTTGACAGGCTAAACCATTTATAAATATATATTAATGTAAAATTTCACTTTCACATCATTTTTATCACTCGATCATTCTTTATCCTTTCCATATATAATCTTGATGAATCTATAATAAAAATAAATGACATTTTCTAAAAAAATTAATTATGCAACGATAATTCAAATATGTCAAGTATTATAGTCATATCGAAGAAATCTTAAATATCTTTACAATACTATAACTTTTATTTTAATTAAAAATCATAATTATATAATATCTATAGATTTATAAATGTATTGTTTAAAGATTTATATAAATATTAAACAATTAAAAATAAATAAATTTTAAAAAAAATATTCACATTTGTTCTTCTAAAAGAAGAAACCAATAATTTCCCCTTTCATTTTTGGAAATAGACCAAAAAATAAAATAAATTGGGTTTTGGTCAAAGCCCTATTTTAACGTGGGAGACGTGGGAGATAGACATAGCCTTACACAATTACCTGTAAGAGATTACCGTTACCAAGCTTGACTTTGGTAACGATCTTGCGATCAATAGTACTAGCAGCCACAGACAGCAACCAAGGTGCAACGTTACTGACGGTCCCGAGCTTGGGGCCGCTGTTCCCGGCCGACAAGGACGACAGAATCCCCCGCCTGTTGGCATGGAAACTACCAATGGCGATGGGGTCTTGGAAGTAGGGGAGGGCACTCGGTGCCCCAAGCGACGCCGAGATGATGTCCACGCCGTCCGCTATGGCGTAGTCAAACGCTGCCAGGATATCCGCGGAAGCACATCTACCGTCGCTCCAGCAAACTTTGTAGACGGCAATTCGAGCCGACGGAACTCCTCCCCGGGCTGTCCCCAATGCCAGCCCGGAGAGGCTGGCCATGGGGACCAAGTCGCCTGCGGCCGTCGACGCGGTGTGGGTGCCGTGGCCAGTGAAGTCCCTTGCAGTTGGGCCCTCATTTTCGGGGAACATCCCGTCTGCTCTGAAGAATCTTGCTCCTATTATTTTCCTGCAAAAATAATGTAGTTGAATTGTTGTTAATTATCGTAATCACTCAATGGTAAGGAGTGAGGGGTTAATGGAATGTCTTGTTCGATTCCTGCCTCCTATCCTAAAGATAGGAGGTCAATGTGGACTCGTTTAAGGACTCACTTGTTGCAGGAGAAATCGGGTGTAGCTTGGCAGATGCCCTTCCATTTGGAAGGCACGGGGCCGAAACCATCATCCCTGAAACTCTGAGACTCGGGGGTGATTCCGCTATCGAAGACACCGACAATGATGTTGCTTTCGACGCTACTCCTTGGAGCACCAATCGGAAAGCCCATGAAGTCCCATGATCTAGTTGTATGAAGCTGGTAGTTTGTGTTAGGAAACACTGATACAACACCCTTCTTCCCTATAAATTAGCTTGAAGTTGTATGAGGTGTTCACAAATGATCTATGGATTTAATATGTCACAATTACATTATATCGATCATATGAGTTATATATGTATATATAACTCATATTATCAATATAATGTAATTGTAATATGTAACGTTTTTATTGCAGTTATAACTTATAAGATGTGTATATATACCAGAGAATTGTTGTGCCTCTGTATCAGTTAGCAATGCGACACATCCGTAGAAACTCTTCTGATATTTGTAGAGCAGATACTTGGAAGGGCTTTTGCTGTATTCACTGAAAATATAATAGAACATGTAAATCCTATATTGATGAGATTATAAGAAACCACATGAATTTGATAATGCAATACTATTAAAGTCCGGCAGACTGATTAGTGGAGTCATGTGTTCAAGCTTACAAGCGCACGTGCGCTAGTAGCTTAGCACATAAGCTAAGTGAGGTTTTATTCTAAAACCAATTGGTACCAAAAGAATAACTCATTGATAGTCGAATTGGCTGGTAATCTATACGTACCTTCCAAGAACATCTTTCATCATTTTTTCGTAGAATAAATCTGGGGAGAGCCTCGATGGAAGATGGCTTCCCATGTATATGATATATTCCTGCATTCAAACCCATCCACAACATAAGATATATATACAAATTAATATTGATGAACGAACTTAATTAATTAATTGGAACTATATTGAGCAATATATAAATTAGTCTTAAAGCTAGATAGGCCGGATTCATGCCTTCCTTTGCGAAGCAGCAACCATGGAAGGACTAAGGTGAGGAATGAACGCAAGGGCGAAGACGACAGCGAGAATGCATGTTGAAAGAGGATGAAATGAATTACTCATCCTCCCCATTGCAATAAGAAATCGGGCAAAAAAAAAAACCCAAAGGAAATCGATCAATATATCAATTGCCCTGATTGATGAATCGATAGATGAGAGTATGTGATGAAAAATTGGGAAGAAAATGTTTTCCTTTATAGGATAATTTACAGGTTTGAAGCAGCAAGTTATGAACAATATAATAACTGCCGATGCTTACACCCTCCTTGAGAGTTGTTGTTGGTAGATAAATTAAAGTCTTGTTTATTTAAGGACTGGAGATGCACAACTCCATTTGCTAATTTTGTATAACTTTTCAACAAATTAATTGATGAATTTATATAATTGCCAATTAATCATATATATGGTGTTTTTTTTTATTATTGAATTCGGTCATGCTGGAAACACTTAATTTTTAATATAAAGGGTTGATCTTTTTAAATATTATGATTAATTGGCAATGATCACATTGTAATTTTATTCGCTATTAACCATATGAGAAAATGGGCTAAGATAGTAAGATATGTACATTTAAAAAAAACTTAATTCAATTTCTCGTCTTAGCCAAAAAAGGAAAAAATATGTACACTTTTTTGCCATGCTTTCTTTTTGGTTTGTACAATTTAGTTTTGTAACTAGTGCAATACTTGTATATTTTATGAGATTTATAAATTATTTTATTCATGGTCAATTATCTATCTATATAATTATTGTTATTATTAATTTAGATTAATTTATAGACAATTACTATACAATTCCAATCCATTGAGGCTCATTTTATTAAAGAAAATGAAATTGCAGAAGTGAGATCAAACAAAATAATAGCACATACTCCATTCGTTAAGTAAAACATGTCGTAAATCTTGTTAAGAAAAACATGTCATTTTAGTATTTTGCCATCAACTTTACAAAATTGTCCTTGTAATGATTAGATAGGTGTTAGTTGTAATTTTCAGAAAATTAAAAAGTAGAGTAATAATTAGATGTATATGTGTATTTTTTTTTTTTTTTTTTTTAAATGTAAAGATTTCTGAAATGATAAGTTTTAATTAAGCAGAACATAAATTTGGGTTACTACGCGCTTCTCTAGAATAACAGTTTTTGGGATAAGGCTAAGAAGAAAAAAAACCTAATCTGCAGGAGCTAGATCTTTTACACAAATTAAACTATGATATTTAAATCTCAATTCCCCAAATTGTCCAGTAAGAACACCAATAACATAAGCTCTAGAATTATGGTAGTATTGAGAGTGAAACAACATTCTTGCCATGCATCAGTACAATAGCATCAAAACTACATATTGCCCCCTAGGATTAAAAAGTAACATATACGTTAGAGGATGGTTATGTTTAAATGTTCTTCACAATGGCATGGTGTAGAATATACATTGGCAACTTAATCTGTCCACATGTTCTGTCCATGGTTGCCAAATTCACTCACAGTCCTCCACCCCTACGAATTTCGAACTAGTTTGCAGTTCGTTTGCGAACTAGTTCGCTTGAATTCGCCACGAATTTGGTGGATTGAGCAAATTCTATATAAAATGCTATACTAAATCTGAAATCTCTTGGATACTTGAATCCTTGGGGTGAACACTGAAGAAGGGGAGAAAATGCAAAGAAGAAAAGAAGTACAAATATCTATGACGGGATAGAATAACGACTTACAGATAACTGAAATGATAAGACACTGTTAAAGGTGGTGGCAGGTGAAGATCATAATAGAGGAGAAGGTTTTGCAATTATAGACACATGCACAGTTAACCGTCCTAAAAGCCCAAAATTTGGCCCAATGAATTTAAATAAAACTTAAATTGGCCAATCAAATAAATTTAATTATATGTATTTAATCCCTGAATCTTAGAACCAGGGCCGGCCCAGAAGCAAGGGGCTGGACTTCTGCTCAGGGCCCAAAATTTTATAGGGCCCAAATTTTTTTTAAGTTTCTATATATACATATGCATGGAATGCATGAATAAAAGGTCCAACTGCAGCCTACAGCCTACCAGGTACAAATAAAAGGCCCAAATGCCCAATTCAATTAAGCATTAAACACATACAATATTAATTGAAAAGCAAAAAAATCATTGAAAGTTGCAGAGGCGTGCAGTGCGTTGGATTGCAAAGATTGAGTTGGAATCGAACGCCAGTCTCGACTTTATCCCTTGATAACACTGCCATCACCATCAGATCTATCCAACGCCAGTCGCGAGCGGCACCACCGGACCTACCTCCGTCGTCGGCGTCGTTAATCTGCCATCTACGATTCAGTTGATTCCTTTGAGTTCGAATGCTGTTTTGGGGCCTCTTCTTCAACCGGTAAGAATCTTTTCTCCAAATTTGTATTTATAATCTTGATTCCATCAATTTCCATCAACATTCAGACCATGAAATTGATTCAATTTAATTTAGGGAAATTGATTAAATTATAATGAAAATTTCGAGAATTTGATTTAATTTGTATTATCAGTTCTTATTTTGAGAATTTGAGCCCTTTTTTATAAGCAGATATAGCAACATATAGCAACAGTGAGTTGCCTTTCAAATTCTTCAGTAAGATTTGAAGTGTTTGCTTCAAATTGCTCATGACAGTTGATTATTACTCCCTCCGTCCAAAAATACATGGACTTTTACTATTCATGCACGTTTTTTTAGGAGTTAAAAACTATATAAAATATTAACTTTTTTATTAATTTTTTTTAATAATTACAAACTTATTATCAATAAGTTTGTAATTATTAAAAAAAATTAATAAAAAAATCAATATTTTATATAGTTTTCACCTACTTAAAAAAGCGTGCGTGAATAGTAAAGACAATGTATTTTTGGACGGATGTAATGTTGTTTGCAACATGGTGTAGAATATACATTGGCAACATAATCCATCTACATGCTGGGTCCATGGTTGCCAAATTCGCTCACAATCCCCCACCCCTACGAATTTCGAACTAGTTTTCAGTTTGTTTGCGAACTAGTTCGCTTGAATTCGCCACGAATTTGGTGGATTGAGCAAATTCTGTATAAAATGCTATAGTAAATCTGAAATCTCTTGGATACTTGAATCCTTGGGGCGAACACCGAAGAAGGGGAGAAAATGCAAAGAAGAAAAGAAGTACTACAAATATCTATGGCGAGATAGAATAACGACTTACAGATAACTGAAATGATAAGACACTTTTAAAGGTGGTGACAGGTGAAAATCATAATAGAGGAGAGAAGGCTTTGCAAATTGCAATTATAGACACATGCATAGTTAACCGTCCTAAAAGCCCAAAATTTAGCCCAATGGAATTTAAACAAAACTTAAATTGGCCAATCAAATAAATTTAATTATATGTATTTAATCCATGAATTTTAGAATGAATTTAGTTCGAGTTTGCAAATTCCACATGTGGAATTCTCCAACGAATTGAATTCCCCTCGAGGAGCGATTTTCGAATTCCGTGATGGCCTTGATCTTCCCCAAATTAAGTAGCCTGACTAATAGGCTTTACTGGGGTCCATGCTCGAATGGGTGGTTTACAACCAAATCAGCTACAACGCTTATCCCGAATGGGAACAACAATACAGATTTTCAATGTAATTGGATATGGAAACTCGATGTCCCTCCGAAAGCCCACCACTTCTTGTGGAAACTGACGAAAGATGGCCTTGCCTCGAAGGAACGCTTACAAAAATCGTATATTCATGTTCCAAAGGCGTGTGTGTTATGTGACTGTCAATCGGAGTCCACGTTCCACTTCCTCATTGACTGTGGCCTCACCAAGCAAGTACTCGCAGAAAGAAATATTTGTTTGAAAGCATTGGGACCAAACCTATTTAACGGTACAAACAACGACCAATCACTAAACAAAATAAAAAACTTTGTAGGACCGTCCAAAATGGCGGTAGTTGCCTTCTCTTGGTGGAGCTGCTGGTTTTTCAGGAACAAAAATATATTTGACCAAAATAATAACACATCAGCACAAGGGGTGAACGTCTTTATCGAAACAAGTAGGCAGTCTTGGATCATGTCGAATAAGTTTCAGGACGATCATACGGCTGAGGTGGGGGCCTCTATGCAGAAAATAGTAACAACCGTAAAAAAAATCAGGTGCAGAAACGCACCGACGCGAAATGGGCTAAACCACCATCTGGTTTTTATAGACTTCATTTTGATGGATCACATTGGGTTTCAGGGTCTGGTAGCTACGGATTTGTTATTCGGAATGATAAGGCGGACATTGTTCGCGTAGGTTGGGGGCCCTACGATGGTAATTCTGCCCTCTACACATAAGTGGTGGTCCTTCAACCGGGAATTATTGGGGCTAGAGACTTTGGGACTAGATAATCTCCTTATCGAGGGCGACAACCTGCGGGTTGTCAATGCTCTACTGGGGGAATGGGCTCGTCCGTGGAGCATTGAGCTGATTCAATCGGATACTAGGTCTATTTTAAATTCATTCTCTAACGTTGTCATTCGTTATATTTTCAGGGAAGCTAATATTGTGGCTGATAGGATTGCACGCCTGACTTACAATATCCCTACCGACGAAAGTTTAGAGAATGATCAAGAACTATAAGTTCTCGTCCATAAGGACGCTATAGGATGAGTAACGGTTTGTCGCCATTTTACTCTTTCTAAATGCTTTCCTGTTTCAAAAAAAAAAAAAAACTCAAACTTTATAAATACTGTTAAGAATATTAAAATATTATTAAAATATAATTATAATATCAATATGACAAATTAAACTAAATAATATTATTATAATTAATTTTATAAATATTATTCATTATAACATTATTATTAATTTATTATATAAATGTTTTATGAATAAGAAATATCATATTTATACAAACACGTGCTCGATCGAAATATACTACTTATAAAATAATATTATTGTTTAACTTATGAGTAGCACTAACGAAGACAATTATATGATAAATTTTGTTAGAACGAGAATGATAATAACGAAGAAAGACACAGAAATTTACGTGGTTCGGCAACGGTGTGTTATCAACGTACACAGGTAGAGAACCAATTTTGTATTAGAAGAGACGAAAAACAGATTAGGGTTACAAAAGGTATGCGTTTTATGAGTATATGAAGAGACTCATGAAACCCTAAACAGACAATGAACTAAAAACTCAAAACAGACAGACGATAGACTCATTTACAATAAACATCGCATACCGCGTCCCCTGGACTCAAGGCACATTAACAAATCTATATATGATCCATATAACATCTATATGATGATGATTCATCCGATGGGCTTTGACTTCACATATTATCGGATCTTAATCTTAAAATTTTCTAGTTATACAAGTTTTTTAAGTTTCGATTAATCTAAAATATCGGGTTCAAATCTAAAAAAAGTTCAGACGTTCCAATAAGATTCTCTGATTCAGATCATATTTTTGCTCTAATTATACAAATTGATCCACTAGTTGGGATGGATGCAAATTGATCCACTAGCTAGCTTATCTGAATTAGTGGCCACATAATTCTCTCAATAATGCCGCCATTTGTGATAATGATTCCATAGAATGAGTGAGGAACTCTTTCTTCTTCTTTAATTGGCGGGATCGTAAATGAGGAATTGATCGAAATGACCCGGAGGGGGACGAGGGAGGAGGATAGCGGTAGAGGGTATGGCTCCCGAGGAGTACCATTTTGTCGTAATCCTATATAAATAATCATGGCACGATTTTTTTAAACTAAAATACTAATAATATAAAAAATTAATAATATAAAATATTAATATAATTTAATATATAATTCATTAAAAATATTTACCATAAATGTATCTTATAAATATTTTAAATTTTTTTTTAAAAAAACAAAATCTCATGTAAAAATATAATACATAAATATAGATATTTAAATCACAGTAGTAGTAGTAGTAGTAATGATAATGATAATAATAATAATAATGATAATAAAAAAATTGTTTTTAAGCATTATAATAATAATAATAATAATAATAATAATAATTGGTTAATAGAAGCAAGTTTATAATAATAATAATGATAATAATAATATCATTGTAACTTTATTGGTTATGCCACATCATCTGAAAGTCTTATATATTAAGTAGTATATATATATATATATACATATATATATAGATTAAATACTTATGATATATAAAGATTTATATGTAGATTAATAGTAAGCATTAGATTATATTAAATTCAATGTTTTGAATTAAGCCTAATAGTTAGTAAATATATATTAAAAATAAAAGAAAAAATATGATTAGTATAAAGAGACAAAGAAGAAAAAATAAGAGTGTTTATAGATATAGATTACGAAGTATATTTTGATATTTTAAAATAAAAATAGATTATCTATATATATATATATATATATATATACCTATATATGTTTTGAATTCAAGCCTAATATATAAACCGGTGGTCTATTTCACCTAATGTCAATTGGTTTTATGACTCACTAATCTTTTGTGTTTAACCTGGCCACTCTATCCCTACCAACGAAGGAATACTCTCTTGGATGCCGGACCAAGGGAATATAACTCTATGCCTACCAACAAAGGAATACTCTCTTGGATGCCGGACCAAGGGAATATATATATAGGGAGTGGTTCCCTTATGCACATCCCTTAAGATGTATCTTGTGCACATCTATGAGTCATTGATGAAGGAGAAATGGAAGACCATGATTAAAAGAATTTTTTTTTTTTTTTTTTTGAAATGGTGTGATCCATGTGCCAAAAAAAAAACCATCTCCTTTCTTTGTACGTGTGATACACCCCCCACACCCCATTTTGCCTTTTTTTTTAATTATTTTTTCGGTATTTTCTTTTTTAAATTTTATTTTTAAAAATAAATAATTATGAGGAATTTGACAATGAGATGCACCTGATTTCGTTTTTTTCAATTTTTGTAATTCCACCTGAATAATATTTCACGTTATACCGAATAATATTAGGTTATGTTTTTTAAATATGGTGTTCCTAAATATCGATTTCTACTTACAAAATTCACGTATTCCATTGAATAATTATTATAAATTCAACGAATAATATCGAAAACCTCGCAACTCAACCACACATTGATTTCAAATTACAAAATATACTCAATTTCATTGAATAAGTATTTAGAATTCAACGAATAATATGAATCAACAATCTCAATCACACATTTATTTCAAATTACAAAAGACACACATTCCGTTGAATAATTATTCAGAATTCAACGAATAATATCGACAATCTCGTATCTCAATCACAAAATACACACATTCCATTGAATAATAATTAGAGATTGACCGAATAATGTTTGTATTCCACCGAATGATTCACCTACTGAACAATATATCGATTTCGAAGGAGCCTCGGTCTTCATCATCACTGCCCATCTCCGGCCACCATCACCGGCCACCATCTCCGGCCATCATCACTGCCCATCTCCGGTCTTCATCATCACTGCCCGCCGCCGGAAACCGCCCTGCCCAGATCCACGATCTGCCGACCAGATCCGGCACCACCATCACCCGACAGCCCATCCTCCCTCCTCTTCGCAGCACCCACGCAGCCACTTCGCCCTAACCCGCACCCTCTTCGCGCGCACCTCCATAAAACCACCTCCTTCCGTCCTTCCTTAGTTTCTCCGACCACCACACCCGCCGCCGGAAATCGCCCTGCCCAGATCCACGATCTGCCGACCAGATCCGGCACCACCATCACCCGACAGCCCATCCTCCCTCCTCTTCGCAGCACCCACGCAGCCACTTCGCCCTGACCTCGGAACGACCACAACCGCCCTTCCTCTCGTTTTTCCGACCACCAGTGCCCACCTATGGCATACCTAATTGCCCCCACCGGCCACCACTGCCCTCTGGCGATCGAATCGCACACTCCGCCTTCGCCGCCCTATCAACTCTCCTCCCTCTTCGTTGCCGCCTCTCCTCAACGACGAACCTCCAGCGGCCCTAATCGCCTCTTTGCACACCGCCATGAAGGGGATCTCCGGGTGATGGCGCCGATCAGACTGATTTTCCACCAAGATTTCAGATCTGAATTTCGTGGTGGCGATTTCCGATATGGTTTTCCACCAAGATGACCGGCTAATTAAAAAAGGGGCTTAGGGTTTTTATCAGTTTTCTCCACCCGGCCACACAATCACCCGCGCCACATAATGATAGAAAAGAGAGTAAGTCCGGTTTTATTAATTAGTGTGCGGGCCTCACCTTTTTTTATATTAAAATAAAAGAACAAAAGCCTTTTAATCTCAGCCATCCGCTTACCCCCATCCAATGGCCAAGAATCGTGCATAAAGTACACCCTAAGGGGTGCACACTTTCTACCCATTCCCTCTCTCTCTCTCTCTCTCTCTATATATATATATATATATATATATATATATATATATATATATATAGAGGGTGGTTCCGGTGTAAACACCCCTTAGGATGTAAGTTGTAAACACATCTTAGCCATTGATTGGGGAGTAATGGACAGCCGAGATTAATCGTATTTTGTAATTAAAAAAAAAAAGAAAACCACCAAATTCGCCCACCAAAGGCGCGTGTAACCCCCCAACCGAAGGAAAAAAATAATTAAAAAGTAAATAGAAACGTGGACCACCCAACTCCACCTTTATTGATGAAAAATCTCAGCAAAGAGATGGAAAGGAAGATACGGTAGTTGAAACGGTGGATACAAATCCGCGATTCGAGCCGAGAGTACTCGATTCACCCACAATCCGAAGCCAATTGAAGAACTATAAGTGCGGCCTAAGTTTCCTGTTGGAGGAGATCGTGAAGCAGAAGCAGGTGCGTGAAGGGGAACCGAAGCAAAGTGACGGAACAGGTAAGAGTTGTTTCTTGTCATAAGCTTTAAAACTCAATCCGTTGTACGATTAATGGGTAATAGTTGTTGTTGTGCAACGTTTTGAGGAATGACTCTAATAAATATATTAGATTGGGATCAAACCATACAAATTAGGGGTTGTGAAATGGAGGTTTAGAAAGAACGCATACCGTTTTATTTTTGGGTTTTACAACTGTGAAATTTGGGTGAAATTTGGGTGAATACTGTTTTTTTCTACAATGTGATTTTGAAAACTATGATTGGGTACAAAGGGAGACGTTGGGTATACCTGATATTATTATGTGTGGTATGATTATTAGTTGAATTTGTGGTGAATATTCATAGGTATAAAGTGCTTTTAACATGAAATAGGAACATAATTGGTGATTCTGAAAATATTCGGTTACGTGGAGATGATGATTCGTAGATATAATGTGCTTTTACCATAAACTCGAAACGTAATTTGGATATTTTGAAAGTATTCGGTTAAGGTGTGATGATTATTCGTAGATATAAGGTCCTTTTACCATTAAATCGGAAAATAATGTGGTGATTGTGAAAATATTCGGTGAAGTTGTGATGATTATTCGTACGTATAATGTGCTTTTACAATCAAATATTATAATAATTTGGTGATTTTGAAATTATTGTGAGAAGTTGTGCTGATTATTCGTAATTATAATGTGGTATTACCATCAAATTGTAACATCATTTGGTGATTGTGTAACTATTATTGACTTATTGAATATGGTGAATCTTTTGGGTTTACTGTGTAGGTAAAATATGCAGTGGACAAACTATAGACAAAGGGAAAACAAGTGAAGAAAACACTTCCAATAACCCCGATATGTCGAACAATGAGGGAATGCAGATAACGGTGTATGTACCAGGGAGTGATGACGATTTTACAATTGACAAAGCTCAACGGGAAGGAGGCAAACATCCTGACACAACCAACCCATCCAGTTCAACCACAAAAAGTGCAAGGACAATCTGTATGTGTAATTGATTGTAAAAATTTTTAATTGTTCGATGATCTGCTTGTTAATATTCGTATGTATGATTGAATGTGAACGACATTTTAACATAAATGGAGAACAATATCTAACTGTATTTGAAATAATATGTGCAGAAAAAACTTATAGTCGCGTGAGAAAAGGAGAAGGGACACCTGGGGGACAACCCACATCTGAAACTGGAAAGAGACCATTGTGCTCGAAGACCAGCGGAGACAAGGGGAAAACAATAGATTCTGGGGCGATGGATGTTTTCCCTCAACTGCAGCTTGTAGAAGGTAAAGGAAAGAAAAAAATGCACACAAGGGGGAAACTAGATACATACCAACATATGGTGACACGTTCATCACCTAGTACGCTTGTTGAGGCACTAGATCAATTAAAGAAGAAAGAAGGGAATGAGGCGCAATTACGGACATTGTCATATATTGGGTTTGATGCACTTCTACAAATGGAGCTGAATCGTAGTTTGTGACCACTGTGATTTGTTCTGGTTTTTTATATTCACTTTAGACCTCTATTTCAATTCTAGTTACCTCTGAATATTTTAGACATCTATTGATGAATAATTTGTTGGTAGTATATTACTCTTTTTTCCTGGGAGTATATATTTGTGTTTTCAAGTACATTAAATAAAAAGTCATTTCTTTTTTTTCCCCATTTCGGACTTTTTGATTCAAGCAACCACCCACTTCTTCTTTTTTCCAAATTAATTAAAAATTGAAAACTGAACTCACGTGCAAATTGGGGTTCCATTGAGAGTGGGCGAGTAATGAGTGTGGGTCCCCCCTTTTTTTAATTTAAAAAACTGAAAATTGAGGATTAAATCCTCACCCTCCTTTTCAATCAATCCTAAGGCTGATATTTGTTTACAAATTGTATTATAAGGGGTGTTTACAAAAGAACCTCCCTCTATATATATATATATATATATATATATATATATATATATATATATATATATATATATACTAAAACTGATGCATAGCGTCCTATGCGGCGCGTTGTGGTTGATTCTAGGATAAAAATTCCTATGTGACGCCTCGTGGTTGATTCTAGGATAAAAAATAATAAAATAATATATTTTCATAATTTATAGAAAATTATATAAGGGACAATCTATCTATTTGTATATTATAGTTGATTAACAAAAATATAAATAAAAAATATTGCATAGTCATACATACCAAAAATATTAACAGATAAGTATTAATTATTTATATCTAGATTTTTTTTGGTGAAAAAAATTATTTATCTAAAAATTAATTATTTATATCTAGATTATTTTTTTAGATTATATATAATCTATCGAACTAATTTTATTTATATTTATATTTTTTTTGGTAGAAAAAATTATTTATATTTAGATTGTTTTTTTATTTATCGGAATCTATCTTAATTATTTGTAATATTGTATAATGTAATCTCTGTGCATGGGACGGGAACTACACTAGTTACTCTATATAACCAGTACTTGTGTCCCCCTCCTCATCCAACACCTTACCTATGTGTATGTACATCACTAATAACTTTGTTTTGATATATATAATACAGCATAATCCGACATTCGATTAAAAAGTTGTAAATATTCGAGTAAAAACTCGATCAGATTATATAAGAGAACGACACATAAGTGAATTCGACCAGAGCCCATAGACTTAAAATGATCCTTAAATTGATATTTATATCTATTTTTAATTCTAAAAATCTAATTTGTGAAATTTTACCCACCCAAATCTCTATCATATCTCTAATCTTTCAATAAGCAATTTATTAACATTATCAAAAAATTAAAATTTGGCCCCCAAAAAGATCGCAACTCTACAAACTAGTGAATTGATTCAAATTATCTTCTTATATTATTTTTTGTAAATGGTAGTGGGACAAAGAACTTTTGTCCCACACTCTCTTCCTCCTTTGTCATATTCATTGTCACTAACCGGCCTCCAGAGCTCATAGCCACACAAAGATCACCAATAGCAACCCTAAGACTCAAAAAAATAGATTAATATATGGCTTCAATATATTTTAGGATTTAGATCTCAAATTTATTCTTCATCGATAACGATCCTCTTACGATATTTTATGTATCACTTGGTGCATCCTATTCCAAACAAGTATTCACACACACAGGATATATCATATGTAATCAAGGCTTATTGTGTAACATGTGAACAAATCTAGACCGTTGATTGATAGAGAACGGAGGGCTGAGATAATTCAAAAATATTTGATTAATTATAATTTTGTTTTTTAACAAAATAAAACACTCTCATCGAGCGCGTGATATCACAACGCTCCTGATAGCATGCATTCAGGTAGGCATAATAGGTTGCATTTAGTTTAGTTAAGATGCATTTCATGTATAGATTAAGTACAATTTGCATATTTGCTCTCTACGTTGGTGGAGTCGGAATATCTACACGTTTTTATTGATTATTTTAGGTAATGATGGATCCGAGGAGATGAGTTGATAACGCATTGGATGAGAATGTCTAGTTGATCGAAGAAGCTTACATGAAGATCTCAAGAGGTCATGAGAAGAAGAAGCGAGTCTAAACGAAGAACAAGTCTGCAGAAGTTGTCGCCAGACATGCTGAACTTGTTTTGCACTTTCTGGAGGCCTCGATTGTCCGATCGACTATTATGACCATGCATTGGAAAGCTCTTTAAGAGAGCTACAACGTTCTTGTTGACGTCGAGAGCTGACTCAAAGTAGAATTTTCGTAAAAGACCATTGCAGCGGGCGCAACACATATGCCGCGGCCGCATCACATCAATTTACCGCGGCCGCCGCATTTGCCCAGAGCGCCGCATTTCATTTAATTAAAACCCTAGTTTTGCTAGTTTGTTTGGTGGCCGACTTCGACTCATTATAAGGCCGATTTATGTTAGTTTTTTAGTCACTTCTATTTTTATTCTTTCATAAGACACTTTAGAGATTTTGAGCGGTGTCTTCCATGAGGAACTAAACTCATCTATTCTGCCTGCAATTTGAAGCTTTATTTGGATTGATTGTGAGTTTCTAATTCTCGTTCCTTGTTTCCTATATTTGAATGCTTCAACTTCTTTGTGCTTGATTGTTTATTGTTTTGTTATATCTTGTATGGCCAACTTGTTAGATCAATTCAATTGCTAAGGTTTTGTAGATTCCTGGTTGTGAACCGTAACCTAAGTGGCAAACTTATTCCTTTAGGGCTGGTTGAACTGGTTGAATGAGTAGGAAGTTGAATGTGTTGTTAAATCCCTCTTTAGGGACTGCAAATACCTTGGCTAATCTCTGAAGTTAAAGCTATCAATTGAGTTAAATCCTTCTTTAGGGTCTGTTCGATTGATAAGGGTTGCTAGGACTGGTTGGACTACTAGCTATATTAGGTCGGGACAAGGGCATTCATAGGAAACTTAATAGGATGAGAAGAAGTTACAAGGATCGCTTCAATCCAATAAAGTGGAAAATTGTAGGTAGAATTGCTTCTCCAACTTGTCTAAAACAAATTCATTTACTTTGATTTCTTTACTTCGCTTTGATAAAAGGCGAAACTTTCACACACAAAACCCCCCAAATTGGTTACTTTGATTAACACTTGCATCAAACTAGAATTATAACTTTCCCTGTGGAACGACATCTTGCTTATTGCTATACTTGCTATAGGTTTGAGTTTTCTTTGGCGGATCAATGATAGGTTTTCCCTCCGTTAGCTCTCTAACCCTACCATTACCATAAATTGACACAGGAGAGCCCGGTAGATGAGGCGAGGACGGCGTTGAGGTGAGGCGAAGGCGAGGAGGTGATAGACTTTGGTGATGGGCTGTCCAGTTGAAGGCCGACGAGGAGGCGATCGATCGACTTCGGTGATGGGATGTCCAGTTGAAGAGCGAAAGTGAAAGCGGTTCTGACTGACGACTAGGGCTTCTATTGTACGAGCACTTAACTCCAGTGACCAGGCGAAAGCGGTTCTGACTAGGGCTTCGACTGTACGCGTGGGCAATTGGAACTCCGGCAGGCGAAAGCGAAAGCGGTTCCGACTGGAAGGGCGGATGCGATGGCGGCGATTGGAAGGGCCGATGAGGCAGACGACCCACACAAAAATGGCGACGGCGACTTGTGAAGGCGGGGCGGATGCGGTGGCACCGGTGGATCTGAGAGGTACGGCGCAACGGTGATGGCGCCCATAATGTGAATTCAGTAATTCATTGGTCATACGATTTCATTCTCCCAAATAAGTCAACTCCTCTTGTTTGATTTATTTTCAATGGATTCATCTTCAATTGATTTTGAATATTCATCTGGAGTTTTGCTTTCCTAATTTGATTGAATTTGTATCCTCTTTACACAAATTATTTTGATTGTGTGATCGCGATTTGATGCCCGGATCTGGGTTCCTCTCCTCAGATCTGGGTTCCTCTCCTTCTGGCTCCCATGGCGGAAGCGGCGATCGGATTATTCGATGCCCATGGTGGAAGTGGTCGTTTGATGCCCAGATCTGCAATTTCATTTTTGAAGGTTGAATGTTCAAATTCAAATGCATGTTGCCTGCAATTTCAATTTCATTGTTGCCTGCGATTTCCTAAATTGTCGGCTCATTATTCAATCTCAAAGGTATTCGGGAGAAAAACCGAATTATTCAGGGGTATGAACCGAATTATTCACGTGTATGAACCGATTTTGTGTTTACGGAGATGAGTTTTTTTTTAAATGTGCGGTCATATAAAGGAAAAATGCATCTATACTACTGAATAAGCATGTGATACTATCGAATAATCCAGCGATACCATCGAATAATATTTAGTTATTTGTTAAAATGACATAAGTAATCGAATAATATTGTAACACCATCGAATAATTAAGTTATACCATCGAATAATCAAGTGATATCATCAAATAATCAAGCGATATTATTGAATAATTATTAGTTAAAAGTTTAGGACGTTTTCAAGGTGGTAGCCTCTTAGAATAATCCATTGATACTATCGCATAATCTGTCGATGCGATCGAATAATCCAGATATACCATCGAATAATTTCAAGAGAGTGCATCACACACTCCCCCAATTCAGCAAGTGGGCATGAAAAATCGCGGGTCCCACTTTTTTTTAAATTTTAAAAAAGGCTAGAATTGCCTTTTCATCTCGACCATCCATTTCATCCAATCAACGGCCCAGATGTGTTCACATGTTACACAATAAGCCTTGATTACACTTGAACCATCCCATATATATACAGGGAGTGGTTCCAGAGTGCACACCCCTTAGGGTGTGCATTGTGCACAAATATTATTCGGTGAAATGTGAAACATTATTCGGTGAAATTTTAAGCATTATTCGGTGAAATGTGAAACATTCTACCGAACACTGTTATGTTTTTTTTTCCGTTCAGTTCAGATGAAAACGTCCCAATTCCACTGAATAATTTATAACATTCTACCGAATAATGTTTAATTTTTTTATTTATCCATTTCAAATAAAAGAAACCTCAATTCCCTAAACAATAGTTACAATTTATATGGAATGCCTCAAATTTCACCAAATAATGTTTCACATTCCGCTAAATAATACTCACATTTCACCGAATAATGCTTCAAATTTCACTGAATAGTGTTTCACATTTCACCGAATAATATTTTGTGCACAATGCACATTCTAAGCCTTGTGCACAAGTTACCCATTCTCTCTCTCTCTCTCTCTCTCTCTCTCTCTCTCTCTCTCTCTCTCTCTCTCTCTCTCTCTCTCTCTCTCTCTCTCTCTCTCTCTCTCTCTCTATGTTTATAAAATAATTTGTAAATAATGTTTGACAGTTTTTAAAAAATATAGTATGTTGTAAACAATATATCTTTGGTTTCACTTTTTTTTTAATCATACTATGTATAAAATTTTATAAACATATAATAATACTTTTTTTGGAGTACGAATATACATTTAAAAAAAAATTGAAATCAAATATAAGGATAAAAATTTTGTGATCTACGAAGGGATATATGATGCGGGCCGTTGTTGGTCATCTCTTGATGACAAGACCCGGCACAATGGAGGATATATACAAATCAGCTCACAAATAAGAAACGAGAATTCTGTTTAGCGCAGGGTAAAACTGTCGTTTAGCGCAGATTTGGTCGCAACGACCATATGGCATTTGGTCGCACGACCACGTATTATATGGTCGCAACGACCAATCGCAAATTGTCTCATTGAACCTGGTCGCAACGACCAAACTGTATTTAGGTCGCAGCGACCAACCTCTTTTTAAAAAAAATTTAGGTTTTTAATTTAGCTCGGTTTATAAAAAAAAAACCGAGCTAAAAAGTGATGTCTTTTAGCACGGTTCTAAGAAGAACCGGGCTAAAAAGTCTACATAAGGAAAAACTTAACTGAAAACATAAAAGGGATGGGGAGCTAGAAGATCAACCTTGATGCATGATGAATAAATGCTTGGGCCAATGCACCAAAAACCTATTCAAATGACATATAGGTCAAATTTTACAACCTTACACGACCATGACTGGCCATAGAAGCTTAGGAAGGGGTTTCGTGTTATTCTTGGATCACCAATTAATCATCATCGGAATTGATAAAACCAAGGTTATATACTAAAATAGGAAGTTGATAGCACACCTTTAGGTAAGCATAATAAGTTGACTTTATCTTGATTACACACATACTCGTCATGTTGGTGGAGTCAGAATCTACACTATTTAAAATAGACGTGGCTCCGACGAGGTATAAGGAGGTATATGAATGAATGAAAAGTTGAGAAGAGGAAAGACAAGTGAAGATCTTTGGAGCGGATCCAAAGTTTGAGAGGCTAAAACAAAGAATAAGTCAGCAAAAGTTATTGTTCGATAAGGTGATCCTATAACGCACATTAAGGAGGCCTTAGTTGAGTATGCATTGGAGAACTGTTTTTGATACCTACAACTTTCATGTTGGTATAAAGCCATTATTTAGAAGTGATGAGGCATAAAATCTATGAATATCCACAACTACGGGGACCAACATGCGACTGCAGGATTGTGCTGCTAGGTTCATTATACTGAGGGAGATCACCAACTGTGGATCTAGTCGCAGTCGCGGATGTGTTGACTCCGTATCTGATGCATTTATCGTAACTTCTATCTTATGTATATATTTTGTCTTTTTTATTTGGGTCGGTTTATAAAATTATTTAAGAAATTTTTAGGGTTAAGTTTTTATATTCACACATCGCGGTGGCAGATATGTTGACTCTGTGTCCGACGTATTTCTCAAAACTTCTATCTTACGTATATATTTTATCTTTTATTTTGGTTATGTTTCTAAGATTATTTAAGGACTGTTTAGGGTTAGGTTTAGGTTTTTGTCAGTTTTACTTTTAGGGTTAGTTAGGAATTTTTATAAATTGTAATTTGTGGTTATCAGATTAATTGAATGGATGAGGACTCATAAAACGTTCTGACACCTCTCTTCCAACATTGTGATTAGCTGATTGCCGACCCTTGGATTGAATCATCATCATCATAGCTCGTGGAGCGGGCATATGGTCTGCGCCAACCTAGCTCATGAATATGGCTTACCAATTCCTTTGTATGATCTCCATCTCCTCTTGCAACCTTTAAGCGCACGGCTCCGGCTCGTGTCAATATATAGTACATTACTAGCTTGTATGTGACATTCTAAAAAACAACAAACTAGTTAGTAGTTATGTTAGGAGTGAATAAAAACAGCCTTGTAATTATTATAGACGTCTCTGGCTCCACTCATTGAATTCTGCATATTAAAGCTAGGTTGTGATTTTGCTTTGGCAATGTCAAAACGTAACACTATATGAGTAATCTTGTTCAACACGCACCCTAAAATGTTAAATCTCGGCGGTCCATACAATGTGGGGGTCCCATACATGTCTGAGCGTATCATACGCACCCAAGTCGAGCACACAAAACCAGTAGGGTTCTATCATAAAACTAATTAGCAATAGAAAGAATAGTTCACCGACTCATATCACTATGCCAGATTGCACCTCAGGCGACGGACCCTTAATCTTCCGTCGCATGAGTTCACTTCCGGCGACGCACTTCTAAAGGTTCGTCGCCTGAATCTGCCAAGACCAAAACCCATCTCAGATTAGATTTAGGCGACGAATGAGTTTCAAAGTTCGTCGCATGAACATATTTTAGGTGACGAACTTATTTCAGGAGACGAACATTCATATAAATACGGTGGCCTGAATATAGGCCCCAAATGTGGTTGTCAGAAACAACTCATTTAGGCGACGAAGATATAAATTCCGTCGCCTGAATGATATTTCAGGGGAGGAACATATAAATGTTGTAAAGGCTCGGATTTTCAATCTTAATTTTTAGGAAAAGAAAATTAAAAATGAATTTAAAACGGATTTAATTTGGATTTTTCAAAGAAAAACTCGTCCTAAATTTAATAAATCTAACTTGAAATTCTTAGAGCGAATTCCGGTCCAATTTTTATCAGATGTAGATCAGTTCCGTCCTCTTTCACCTATTCTTATCCTATTCGGGTGCTAAAATATAATCAATCAAGAGAGCGGAATTCAGAAGACCAATCGTCGGAAATTCAAATTTTTCCGACTCGGAACCACAATTCCGTCATATTCTCTCATCCTTATCCATTCCAAGTCATCACCCCTTAATTGGGTAAAATTCTATCTATAAATCCCCCTTCTCTAATTGATTTACTTAATTTGGCAAACAAACAATTTTGACCAAAGGACCAACTGATTCAACCTTTAGATCTGAGATTTGTAGCCCATTTCACACAGCATCACCCTATCTTCCTCCTCTTCACTCCCTTTGAGCTTGTCGAGAGCTTATGAGCTCTCTTGCCGCCTGCTCACCCGCGTCACTGCAGCACCATCACCTTCAGGCACCTCCACCACCGGTTCTCCTCCTCCGAGACCCGCTTCTCGTCAGCCATCACCGAGCCCACACTTCGTTCTCGGTTTCGAAGTTGCCGGACCAAGCCCGAGTCACCAGCAGCTCAACAGCAGCATCCCTCAGTTCCGCTTTCCCTTCCCCGACAACGCAGGCGAAGCTCAAGGAGTCAGATGCCAAGCCCAGGAACCGCCGGCGCCATACGCGCCCCCCCCCCCCCCCCCCTCTGTCTTTCCGATTCTCAGGTCGATTCCCTTCCTCGTTTCGATTCCGACTGGATTCTATCATAAAAGTGCATCTTTAATCGCTCCTCCTCTTCCCTAGGCCCAGATCTGTGGGATTCCGCCCTCGACGAGCCCGAATCGAGCCCCCCCGAGCGTTTTCCGGCGTGAAACCCAAACCTCGGTGAGACTTCTCTCTCTCCTTCTTCTTTGCTCTAGTGTCGAACCTTTCTATTGTTTGAGGTCGGGGATGGTCGGACTTTGGGCAAGCCTGCCGCCGGCGGGCCGATCTCTTCTTCTTCCCCTTCGTTTTCCGATTGGCGGGTCTGGGATCTGTTTTACGTTGAAGGAGACGGGTTCGGTTTTTAATTTCTTTCCTTGGGTCCGGTTCATCCATTTTCTTTTATTTCCCGGTTCGGTTTGGTTCATTTTAAGAAAATCAGATTTGAACATGGGTTGGGCTTTGGATCTGGGCTGGATCCGAGCTTCTTCCGAGTTTGGGCCTAATCCTCTCTTCTGGGCTGCTGTTGTTGTTATTCTTTTTTTTTTTTTTTTTTTTTTTGATAAGGAAATAATTCGAGGCCGGATAGACCCGGACCTCGAGAGGCCGACAAAGTCGGCAGACGGCGAGCCGTCTAAACATACAACATAGCAAAGGAAATACAACATAAAATAAATACCTAATACAACAAAAAAGCTACACGAAACAAACCCGGAAAACCCCAAACCCTAAGGATACAAATGGACACAGCAACGAGAAGATGGAGACCCGACGTGGTGAAGTGGATAGCGAACGCATGGGACAACACAAATGACACGATGTCTCGCCGCCGGAAAGACGAAAAGCAGCAATCCACGTAGGGCAAAGACGATTCCTGGGGAAGTGTGGATCACACGACGTTCCCTTCACCTGGATGAAGGATCTTCGGAGACCACGAACACCACCAACACGATCACTTCGATCAACCAGGGCCGCAGAACTGCTCCTCAACCGAAACTAACCACGAACCAACAAACAGAACTCCAACCAACTCTAGAAAATGAAACACGACCGTGAGAGGGCAAAGAGCGCAAGAGTAATCCGGATTTAATAATATATGTTGATATTGATGTTTTAACTCAATATATATATATATATATATTGAAATTTTTATTTATATTATTTTTAATATTTTTCGGGCTAACTTTGGGCCCAAGAAATTGCCTTGGGCCCAAAGCACCAACCAAGACGGCCCAAACCACCAGCCCGGTCCAAGAAGACGAGCATCTTCAACCTAGACAGGGAAGTGCTTATACGTACGACCGCCGCCAACCAAACCAGGGGAAAGGGGGGTAAGCAGGCGGGAGCTCGCAGCGGAGCCAAGAGCACGCTACGCAGGCAGTGGGCCGAATGGGACCACGGGAGCCAGAAGCGACCACGAACCTGCGGAGGGGACTCTCGGCGCGCGTCGGCCAGAGAAATCGGGGACAACCCCGGAAAGTCCAGTGAGACCAGGCGCAAGGAAGAGTCCGGGAATGATACCGAAAGAGAGGGAGACACCTGAAATCACCAGTGAAGGAAGGGACGAGACCATATCAGGCCGAAGGTGGAGCAGAGCACCGACGAGAACCGAAGCCGGGCAGTCCAGCCAAAGGAGAAGCAGGGGGGTTCATGAGGCGCGAGACGCCCGGAGGAGCGCCACCGCACCTTGCTACCGACGGGAGAAGCGAGGAAAGAGAAAAGCCCTTTCCTTAGTCTCGGATTTAGCTGCAGATGAAGCAAGAGCGAAAAGGCTCAGAGACCGCACGCATCCGCGAGACATAGAATTGGAAATTTATGTCCGGCAGAAATGAGACAGCCAAGGAGGGGGACGAAATTGGGGATAGGGGACAGAAAACAACACAAGCCCCAAAATGATTTTGGTGTTGATCGACGAAATTGGGGCTCGAATTTAACCTAGCACTCTCCGAAGAGAGAGATTTGGGGCTCTTCGAAGAGAGATTTGGGCTCTCCAAAGAGAGTTATTTGGCCTGAGATTAGCCGACGATTATTCGGAGTGGTTGCCGGCAACGGCGACAAGGATAACTAGACCGGTAACTAGTGTATGGCGGTCGTGGTGTACTGGTGTTCTAGCCCCTGAGGTTTTTCCAAGCGCTCTCAAAGAGAGCGTTTACTCAAAGAGAGCGTTAACTAGTACTGGCGGTCGTTGTTATTCTATTTATATGTGGGTTTTTATATTACTAGATGTTATATAATTCCGTTATAGGCTTTTATTTAAGGTTAAATTATTTCTGAAATATTATTAATATTATGATTTGGTGATTTTATAAATCCTGAAATTTTATTATATTATAAAATGGTTTAAAAGAGACATTATTGGAATATGTATTTAGTGTTGTCTTGATTTGTGATTTTAGAAGTTTGAAATGAATTATGAGTTTTGATTTATAAATATGGTTTGTGAAATTAGAATTATCTTGGTGATTAGATGTCAGAATTTATTTATATAATGACTTAAAAATAAACGTGTCGGAATCGTTTTAATGATATGACTTTGGGAAATTGATTAAGGATTTAAACGATTAATGTCGGAATTTGGCCAACTATGATTTGAGAAATTATTTTGAATATGAGTTGATTTAATTCGATATTTAAGAGTTTGAAGAACTTCGGGAAATGAGTTTGGAAATATTGCTGATAAGATTTATCGATGGGTTTGACGGGAAACGAAATGATTTTGGTTGATGTTGATCATATCGGAAAGGTTTTGGGAAATGGTTTTACTATCGGTTGGTTTTAAGCATGTTGAGAACGTGGAGTCCGTGTGTATGAATGATGGATCGGTAGCTTATGAAAATGGCGTGATGATAGGTGTGTACTGATTTTGGATTGCTTTGGACCTTATTGCGTTTGAAACAGAACGACTGTTATCTGTGATAGTCCCAGAGTCTTTGCTAGGGTCATAGGGTAGCCCAGCCTCATCGGGTACCCTGAGTCAATCGAGTCATGAACTTATTTATATTATGAGATGCATGCGGGCTTTATTGTGGAGCGGGTTAGGCATGCGTGCCGCCCGATTATGATGGAATGCATTCACGAGCTGGCTAGTCTCCGCCCTATCGGAAGGGGGTGGAGGTAGGAGAGGGATATGCCACTTGGCATTGTCTTGGGCCCTTTACAATATTTTTACACATTATTATAACCAGGATCATGCTAGTGTGTTTGACTTTCGTACTGCATTAGAGCATCTTTATTAGGTATAGCACATACTATGTGGCCTCAGCGAGGACTGCCGGTCCCGCATGAGTGGCTCGATCTGACTCCTTTCCCCGTTCTTTTTTTTAAGGTATTTTCTGCAGATCTTGTTTGCTCCTTGCTTTTGTGACGGGAAACCCTTTGGCGAATCGAAGAACCTAGCTAATATTTCTAACTGGGTAAAATGGTAATCACTTGCTTATGATTTGGTTTGACCCGGCTTTGTCGTTGTATTTGTATCCTAGTTTTGCTTCCGCTTTACTTTCGGTTGAATTGGATTTTGCGACATAGTCTTAGGACAGGTAAAGGGTACCCAATGGCCCTTCGAGGTTTTTAGAGTTTGAAATCCCTCTTTCTACTAATCTTAAATGAGTTTGAAACCTCGACCCGTACCTGGATTGCAAGATCCGAACAATATCAAGATTGATATTGAGAGTTTGGTTGTTAAATATAGATTTCATGATAGATGTTACATATAAATTTTTAATTTTCATATGACTCTAAGATTGAGATCAATATCAAGATTGTTATTGAGATTGAGATTGAGATTGAAGTTGTGATTTATATTGAAATCGAGATCAAGATTGAGATTGAGATTTTTGTTGATAAATATAAATTTTGTCATAGATGTTATATATAAATTTCTAATTTCCATTTGAGATTGAGATTTTAACTAAAACATTTTGATAGAAACATTATTAATCTTTTATTGAAATTGAGATTGAGATTTTGGTTGTTATATATAGATATTGTGATAGATATTATAAAATCAATATCTTATATTTTTTGCCCAATAAATATCTCCTTAACAATTAGAAATAACTCTTAGAATAAAATAATAACAATGTATTTAATTAGATTAACCATTTAAAAAGTAATATATCATTTAAATTTGCATAAAAGTTATTTTTATGTTATTCTTCAAGAATAGGAAAAAATCAGAAAACATGGAAAGTTGAAAATTAAATACGATGATGAAACAATAATTTTGGTTGATAATATAGATTTTGTGATAGATGTTATATTTGAATTTCTATTTACCATTTGAGCTTGAGATTGAGACTAATATTGATATTGAGAGTTTGATTTGTAAATATAAATTTTATGATAGATGTTACATATAAAGTTTCAATTTCCGTTTGAGATTGAGATCGATATCCAGATTGAGATTGAGATCAATATTGAGATTGAGATCAATATCGAGATTGAGATGGAGATGGACATTATGATTGAGAGATCTAACGAAGCTCGATTTTGAAATCCCATTCCATCGGGATTCCCACTAGTCGAGATGATTCCCTTAGACTACATCAAGTGTCGATTCTCACTAGTCGAGATAATTCCCGTTTAGAAAGGGGCTCTCAAAGCTATGGAACCTAGTCTAAGCCGTTAGAGATTCCAAAAACCGACCTCTAAACATGGGAACCTCTTTTATGCATGTATTTAATTACTCATTTTCATTTATGGCATCATCAAGATCGATATTGTAATACATCAAAGCTGCATCCCGATCCTTGTCCGTGTCGATCGATCTTCCTGCATAGATTAGAAGAGGAAGAGGCGGGGCTAGCTCCCCCGGAGGAGCCTCCGACGCTCAAGTTAGGATTGTGTTGGCTGATCCCGGAGCCTCTCCCAACCCTAGTAGAATATCTATATATATAATGAGAATTAGGGTTTGCTTAGGATTCACCTTGTAAATGACGATTATGCCCCTAGGTCTCTATGAAATTACTTTTGCTCTCTCAGATATCGAGATTGATATTGAGATCAATATCGACATTGTTATATATAGATCTTGTGATAAATATTATATATGAATTTCCAATTGATCATTTTTCACAAACTCATAAAACAAGAATTGAAGACCCTAATATGTTAAATTTATAATGACTTATATGATGCATAAAACGGAATTATTTTTGCTTGCATGTCACATTCTGAATTAAAATGGTATTATATTTTTTAGTCACCTCACTTAATAAGTCAATAACTTATAATATAGTTATGATCTTTTAATACTTCATATCTTATTTAAGATTCTTACTAATATAATAATAATAATATAATAACTTAGTTAAGATATTACTACCTCCGATCCAAAAAGATTGTCGTTTGACTTTTTAACACGTATTTTAAGGAGCTAAAAACTATATAATATATTAACTTTTTTTTTTATTTTTTTTATAATCTAATACTTATTACCAACAAATATTAAGTTGTAAAAAAATAATTTAAAAAAATTTGATATTTTATATAGTTTTTAGCTCCTTAAAATACGTGTTAAAAAGTCAAACGACAATCTTTTTGGATCGGAGGGAGTATAAATAATAATTTAGTTTACATTTATTTTAAATATAACAGATTCAAAATTATTGTGTTTTTAGCATATTAAAATGGTTTTGGAAATGTTACGATGTTTTCAATATTAAATAAATTTGTTGAATTGACTTTTATAAAAATAAAATTGCCTTTTATAAATTGAAAAAGAAGAAGATAGGATTTTAGGAGGGAATTTAAGGATTTTAGAAGGGAATTTAAGGACAAAATAAAAATTTAGGAGGGAGTTCAAAATGAAAGAGGGATGTGAGAAACCCTAGCCAAACCTCACGCGTTCAGATCTGAGCCTCCAACTCTCCTCTCTCTCTCCCGTTCTCAACTCTGAGGAAGAGCTTTGAACGCTTGAAACTTTCATGGCTTCCTTTGTCCTCGCCCCTCCCGTTCTCCGCTGTGGTTGAGGCTCGCAGCCATGGCGGTGGCATCCTCAAGCCGGAGCAGCACCGCTTCTCGCCCAGATCCCGGATCCAGGCCGCCGCCACCATCTCTGTTCTCTCCGACGACCTCGAGCTTCTCCCTCAGATGTCGGCAACCTTCCTTGAAGCCCCGACACCCTCGCTCTCCTTTAGCTCTCTTCTCTTCAATCCCGATTGCTCGAGGCGCCGATGAAGCTCCGGTCCTCATCTCCGCTCCCTCGTCCTGGCGCTGAGCCTAGTCAAAGAGGGAAACCGAAGCCACCTCCTCATCTCCGCTCCCTCGTCCTGGCGCTGAGCCCCGGTCAAAGAGGGAACCAAAGCCACCTCCTCCTCCCATTACAAGTGATGCAGCTCCTACGCCCCTGAGCCGTGGGTCCGAATCGTCAAAATCTAGGGTATAAAATCTGGCTCTTACCTTGTTATTGGCTTTAATGGTGTTTAATTGAGTTCTAATTTGGTTTTAGTATTTACCTAATTAAGTGATTTGAACAAGGTTCGGTCTGATTTCTTGTCTCAATCGAATTGGATTAGTATGATTGTTTTGGGTTGGTTTGATCTTGATGGTTGGTGTAGTTGTCTTGATGGTTGGTGTAGTTGTGTTGATTGTTTCCGGTCCTCATCCAACGAGTTGAATCATGTACTGTAATAAACAATTTAGAATAGTTCAATAAGAAATTGTTAAAAAAAAGCAGATGGATATCTTCAATTGGGGAAGTAAAAGAAATTCAGGGAATGGTTTAGATTATAAATTGACATCTTCATTCACTAATAAAGAAATAGGAGGATACAAAAAAGGAATGACACTATTGATTAGCATTCACATGTATGTTTGGCAAGTGGTACATATGAAGAGAATACATTGTGTCTTTGGATTGTCATCTTGTACATTAAATACCTAGATACAAATATATCATGATTTTGGTACTCTCTCTGCTCTATAAGTGTGTTAATTCATCTCCGGTTGCATCATAAAAGGGTCTTTTTAGAAGAAGAGGGACACATTGTCTTCCAATTTTTCATCTTAAGGCAGGTGGAACCCCTCTATTATCCAAAATGATCATCCTGTCTGCCTTGGTATTCCTAAAAAAGATCATAAGTGTATGGTCATTGAGAGGCATCTTGTTTGCTGTGTTAGTTTCAATTGTTCTTTGGACACTAATGTTTATTAAAGTTTTCTAATGCCATTTAAATTGATTTGTCAGGTCAGTGTATGGATGCAATCATTTTATTAACAAACCAAACTACATATGAGCTAGTTAGACGAAGGTGCATTGGATATATGAGGTTAGTACTCGAAGTCATCCTTAATTTTATACTACACTGAAAACTTTTTGGGTAAGTAGTCTTTGGTTATAATTCTGATTTTTAGCCCGTTGTTGTCCTTACTCTCAACAAATGGGTCATCTTGGATGTAGACTATTACTAAACTGATAACTATTTGGGCATGATTAGAAGGCTTTAACATTTCCATTTGTGTTATGCCCTTTCTGATAACTTAAAATCCTTTTTACCTGTAATTACGATGATATTCACATTCCTTGTTGTATATCCGTCACATTCAGTTTTTAATTCTTTGTGATTTTTCATTTGATAAAGTTTTGTGGTTTGAAGTTTTACATGTTCTAGACGAGTGTAAATTCTAAGCACTCGAATTTAAAGAAAATTCATACAGTATGAAGTTCTGTGGTACATTTAAGTTTTACTTGTATATTTTTCACCTTCATTCCAAGATGTTTGTTTAACTCAAATTGCTCACTTCTATGTAATATTGCTTGAACTGTAATTTTGACTAATCTTTTACAAGCTTTCAAACAAAATAAACTGAAATTGCTCACATCTCTACTATGCTCACTTCTCTTATTTTGACTGATTTGTAGGTTTGGTAGCATGTGGAAGCGTTGGAGGTGGTGCTCATTAACATGTTCGTCATCTCATAAACAACTCTGAGGTTATCGATTCTCGAACTCTATATATCCTTCAAACGTTTTGGAAAGTTTTATGTAAATTATTTTGGTACAATTTTGTGAAAATGTGAATTGTAGTTGTTCTGGACATATGAATTTTGATAGGTTTAAACATTTTGTAATGTGGACATGTGTGATAGTGTAAATGGATGGGGTTGTGCAGGTTGTTTAATATATATATATATAGGGAGTGGTTCCAGAGTGCACACCCCTTAGGGTGTACCTTGTGCACGAATCCTAGCTCTCGATGGATACAAAATGAATGGTGTAGATTAATAGAGATTTTTCTCTTTTTTTTTAAATTACAAAATTGTGGGACCCACACCCATAGGCAAAACTACTCCCCATTTCCCACTTTCAACGCGTGATGCCCAACCCCCATTGTTACATTTTTTTTTTGGTCTAGTTTTTTTGTTTTTTTTAATATACAAAATAACAAATAATTATGGTTGATTCGTTCGTGAGACCCATTTGATTTTTGTTCGCAATTTCACTGAATAATGTTTTACATGGTACTGGATAATGTTCGATTATCTTTTTTTCATCTAATTCAGATTAAAATTTATCAATCCCACTTAATAATTTGCTACATGCTACCGAATAATATTCCATTACTACCGAATAATGTTCATACCAAAAATTACCAATTCCATTGAATAATTTATCACATTTTACCGAATAATGTTTTTTTGTTGTCAATCAATTTCAGTTAAAAGAAACCTAAAATCTATAAACGATACTTACCATTAATTTGAGTAATGTTTCATATTTCACCGAATAATGTCTCACATTTCACCGAATAATGTTTTATTTTACGTTATTTGCCAAACCGAAAACTCCATATTCAGGCGAATAATGAATAAGATTTCACCGAATAATTTACCAACTCATTACTATTAGTAACCAAAATTAGACACATATGTCTGAATAATTAACGAATAATAAATCAAATTATGAATCTCAAGAACCGTAAACTAAATTCAACACATACGTCTGAATAATTTCTCATTTTCCCCAAATAATGCGGGAATAAGCAATAACTTTCAAGCCTAATCCGATGTAGCCCGTACCAGAACACAAACCACCCCCGAATCCAAGGTATGCAATCCAAGGGACTTGAAGCATATACTCCCCCATCTTTACTTTTCTTACCACTTTCCGACCCGCAAATCCAAGGGATGCAATCCATCTATGTAGAATTAAGAAAATACAACATATGCGTAAGTTCAAGAATGAAGACGAATACAACATAAATTTATGAAATTTCATGAAATTCAACCAAACAAAATCTACCAATCTAACAAAATCATAATAAACAAGTTCCTAATTCAACCAAACAAAGCCCAAAATCTACCAATCTAACAAATAATCAAACCCTAGAAATTGGGGGTTTTGAAATTACCTCAATTCAATCGAACAAACAGCCATTTGAGGATGTTGGAGCGCTCGTCAGCATCGAACCAAATGCAGAAAGGCAAAATCGAATACCCTAACCCAAATTCAAACCGCCGTCGCCGCCACCGTCCATTTCGTCCTTCGCCGCCGCTGCCGTTCTCCACCCCGCTGCGACACCACCGTCACCGCCTCCGCCTGGTCGATCCACATGATGAAGAAGAAGGCAATCACTGCCTCGGCCCGCCTCTGCCCGGAAAGCCTAACCAGTGCAATCGAATGAAGAAGAAGCCAAATCTGGACCCGATTCCGATCAGCCTGGGCTCGCCTCCGCCTTCTCTCCCTGCCGAATCGTCTCCTCTCCGCCTCGCCTAGATTCTTCGTCCGTAGGAAACGATTCGGAACTCGTCGGATCTAGCATGAAAGAAACGAGGGAGGGTGAACAGGTCCGACGGCCTGCGCACACATCTGAGAAAGTGAGAACGGAGAATGAGGATAATTAAGAATCACCGTCGGCCTTCTCTGTCCCAAGACCGAGCCCCATCGTCCGGCTCGCGCTCACCTAGCCTCCGCTCCGGTTCTCTTCCACCCCTCTCGGCCCGCCTCGCCTGGCTCTGCGGCTCCTCGGTTCATCAGCAAATGAAGAAATGAAGAAGGAGACAATTTGCAATTTAGGGTTTTAATTTCTCACACACGCTCACGCCTTCTCTAATTGGGATAATTGAGTTTCAAATTATTTTTCCACATTAATTTTTTTTAACTCGCAGGACATGTGGCAACATCTCATCTCTCCATTCCATTTAGATAAATGGTCAGAATTTGTGCACAAGATACATCATATGGGGTGTGCACAAGTTACCAATTCTCTCTCTCTCTCTCTCTCTCTATATATATATATATATATATATTCTCTCTCTCTCTCTCTCTCTCTCTCTCTCTCTCTCTCTCTCTCTATATATATATATATATATATATATATATATATATATATATATATATATATATATATAGGGTTGGGTTCGGGTACACACAACTCTAAAAGTGAGAAGGAAAGAAGAGCAATTTGATTGGTCCAAATTGGTCTATCCGCTGCCCCTCCCGAGCGCGTCTTGTCCACCCCACGCGCCTTGGCCTCTCGAGTGCGTAGACCCCACGCGCCTGTATTAATTAAAAAAATACCACAATCCTTCCATGTACGGAGATTCGAACTGGGCTATTGTGCTACAAAGTGGAAGTTACCTTACCTGCTTACCATCATGCCAACATGTATTCACTGTCTACCTTCCATTTTAATCAATTATAACCCGTTTTTATTTCCCTCCTAATTGCTTTTCTATCCTCAAAATTATAAATTAGAAAACTGTACTTATGGTTTTATAATTGCAAAGTTATTTTCACTATAAAAAACTGTACGTATATTTTTATATATTGCAAATTTATTACCACTTCAAAATATATAATATATTCTTATTATAATTAAAATATAGTCACTGAACAATTATATATTTAGTCACTGAACCATCCTCTATATATGTGCTGAACCAGTTACTATCAAATTGATGAACCACTTCTATTTAATTAATGAACCATTATATATTTAGTCACTGAACCATTATCTGATTAGTCACTGAACCACTTCTAATTCGCTTTTTTTTTTTTATCACTGAATCACTCTCTATATATGTGCTGAACCATTCTATATTTAGCCACTGAACCACTATATATTAAGTCACTAAACTACTCTCTATTTAGTCACTGAACCAACATCTATTTAGTCACTAAACCAACCTTTATTAGTCACTGAACCAACCTATTTAGTTACTGAACCAATCTCTATTTAGACACTAAACCAAGCTCTATTTAGTCACTGAACCAACCTCTATTTAGTCACTGAACCAACCTCTATTTATTCACTGAACCAATCTCTATTTAGACACTGAACCAACCTCTATTTAGTCACTGAACCAACATATTCAGTCACTGAACCAACCTCTATTTAGTCACTGAACCAACCTCTATTTATATGTGCTGAACCAACCCCTTCTATGTATTTCATAAAATGCATTTATTTAATTTATGAACTAATTATGTAAAAAAAAAAAGAGTAATGGAGAGTAGTGTATCAATCCATTCAATACTCTACTTGCTTCATCGATTCCTTCCCCTCTGTAATTCCATTAATAAAAAAAAAAATGTAATTCAAATACAATGTACACAACTCAACTACCATGGCCGGAATTGAGGGACCCCTTGGATTTGGAATCGGACGAACCGTGTGCGTGGCCGAGGAATTCGAGATGAATAGAAGGCAATTGAAGCCGATGAGGAATAAACGATCAAAAGAGACGCGTGTTGTACAACCCAAAAAAAAAAGCGCGTGTGTTATTTCTTAAGTAACCAATCACATCGCTTCTTTCCTTCTCACCGGTATATACTATTCTCACTTGAACCCTACCCTATATATATATATATATATATATATATATATATATATATATATATATATATATATATATATATATATATATATATATATATATTTCAATTAAAATATACTCGGGCGACGAACATTGAACATATTCATGGCTCCCATTTTTTTTTTTTAAATCAGAGCACATTCAGGCGACGCACGTAGTTTGGTATATGCTCGTCGACTGAATGCTATGGGCGGGCTTGGAGAACCCATGTGGTCTGACAATGTTTCAGGCGACGAACAATTTTTTTGGTCGCCTAAGACTCATCAGGCGACGAACATCATCATTGCCGTCGCCTGAATACTCTAAGGACAGCAATGAACCGACGACACTTCAGGCGACGGAATTCCGTCGCCTGAATTCTCTAGTGGCGAAAACCCTCATTCAGGCGACGGCTTGGGTCCGTCGCTTGAGATGTAAATTGGCATAGTGTATTAAGGTTTGTTATGTTCAACTTTCACTAAGATCGAGTAAGTATTTAACAAGGATGAACGCCTTATCTCATTCTCATGTGGTAATAGTATGCAATGGTGCTTGGGAATACAAGGCGTAATGGTGCCATGGTGGTTAATTGAGGCGTACCTAGCCCTCAATTAACCGTAACGAACATGTATGGGACCATGGCAATACAAGGTCTGCGCCACAGTGTACACAACAACTCTTATATTTATGTTCACTATTGGGTGATTTTTCGTTAGAATGAAGTGTAAGAATTAATGAAATTTATACTTTTTATACAAACGAATAATTACAATTAATCTATGTATGTGTATATGTATATTATATATAAGAGTTGTGTACACCGTAGCGAACATGTATGCATATACTTGAAGAATATGAAGATTTATTTATGGTATTAATTAAAAAATGAAACAAAATTGTCATACAAGTCGATGAAGAGATAATTAAGGTACGGTCTTGAGGTCGGCATGGCCCATCATATATAGCAAGTTGAGCAGCACTATTAATAAACGCACCATGTTCTTAGTTTCACAGCCAAATTAATTAATTAAAGCATTTCAATTTTCATTTGTAGTAGTACCATCACCATGGAGCTCCACCTTCCTATCTCTGCAATCACTCTCATCATGTTTGTAAGTTGTTTTCATCAGTACCTACTAGAGTTACACTACATTTATTGACTACTCTTTTTGAAGAAATTTATACATATATATTATATATAGGTTCGTTCCGGTGTACACAAGACTTATCGTGTACGTAGAAATTATTCGTCTATTAGGTCATGATTATTTGTTTGTTTTCACATGATTATTCGCCTGTATAAATAGTATTAAAAAATGTAAATTTTATTCTAATAAATAATCATCCAATATCACTGAAAGTTACTTTTAATCCCATCCGTTGATCTTCTTAATTCAATGTCCCAAATTTGTTAATATGATACACAATAATCACCTAATACTCCCGAATAATCCGAAGTTACTTTTAATCTCAATCATTGAAACAACCATTTGTGCTAAACTGATTTTGAGTTAATATTATTCTTCCTATTTTAGATTTTTAAGGTCTACTGGCTGCAATCTCATCTCTAGGTCCGTCCCTAATGTGTGTTTGACCTCGTTATCTCACAGGTTGGACTACTGTCGGCTTCAACAATAACACCTGACATGTACTGGAAGAATGCATTACCCGATGCTCCTATGCCCACGGCTATTAAGAACTCACTGCACTCAGTGGGTATGTTTTGTTTCATCATTATCACTTACTTCATATATAGCTCTTAACGGTCGAAATCCTTCATATATTGATTTGCTTATGCAGGAAAAACAAGTCCATTTCAGGTTGCACACAAAATGATCCATACATCATGGCAGTACAGAGATGCTGCAACTCAAAAGGAGGTAGCTGATCACATAAACAAGTATGGGGATTTGTTTATTGTGGAACCCAACATCATCCCCGGAAGAACAATCAACTTCCGGTGGTCCACTACTAAAGATTATGCGGAATCCTCCTTTTTACCCCAAAATGTTGCAGACAAAATCCCCTTCTCTTTATCTAAATTCCCTCAAATACTCAGCCGATTTTCGGTGGATCCGAAATCTAAGGCAGCAGCAGCCATGGAGACGACCCTAAGGGACTGCGAAGCAGCCCCCGACATGGGAGAGAGGCGATACTGTGCCACATCTTTGGAGGGCATGGTCTCCTTCGTCAAGTCCGTTCTTGGGGATCATGTGAAATCAGTTTCATCCACAAGCAGTACCAAATCCACTACTAGTAGTGATGGGAAGACTAAGTTTGGGATTGCAGGTGTGAAGAAGGTGTCGGAGTATGGATCGCCTTATGTGGTGTGCCACAAGCAGACTTATCCATACGCCATCTTCAGCTGCCATGAGGTGTCGATGACAGTCGTGTATTCGGTGTCCCTCGTGAGCAAGGGGATGAACGTGGAGGCGCTAGCTACATGCCACAAGGATACTTCACGGTGGAACCCTAAGTACCTTGGTCTGCAAGTGCTCAATGTCAAGCCTGGAAAGACCACCGCCGTCTGTCATTTCCTCGACGAGCTCACCATTGTTTGGACTCCCAAGTGATGATATGATCTCATTTCCCTGCAGTTTGGTCGCTTGCTTCGACGTCGTGATGCTTGCAAGTTGATCGATCAGTACTACTGTATCTACCATGTATAATTAATCCTTGTGATTGCAACATCTATATGTTTCTACCGTACCTGTACAATGACAAAGAAACAAGTTGTTGCAATTCTTTTTCTCTTAAGTGTGTGAATGTATAATGTAAGTTTGCCTTCATTAATGTTTCATGTAATGATAAGTATTTGGACTCTTTTTGTCAAAATTTGAGGGTTAAACGGATTACCTCAAATATCAGGACCGTTCGAATTCGATCACCGGATAAATATATAGCCCTAAATCTCATTAGATATTTCGAAACAGAGAAGAACCTATCATTCACAACCTACACAACGTTAGAGAGCATAGGAGAGGAAGCATATTAGCTCTCTCCACACGGAGGAGAGTTGTATGTGGATTTCTATCAACTCAAACAGACTATCTAGGATCGAGATATAAGGATTGAGATGAATCTCATCCTTAATTCCTTATCTCTTAAGTTATTAGATAAATTAATATATATTGACTATATATTATTTATCTTAAATATTCATTAATTCTTAACGCATAAGAATTAATTCTTTAATACATAAATTAGGCTTTTGTCTCTTGGCCGCACATAAAACAATGTCCGATTTATCTCTAATAATTCTAACATCTCCAATTTGCACAAAATATGATATTTCTCCAAAACTCATTCCCATGCATACTCGTCGTGTATAGGTCGTGCGACCTGACAATACGACCTGCATAAAAATATTGCTAGGGACTAGATCATAACGTAAGCACAAAATAATGCTGCATCCCTAAGATTATCTTTCATCAAACTAGTTGACACACAAAACTGGATCCCTCTCGGTTTGGCTCAACTATAATGGCGATTCATTACGATACTTAATTGTCAGATCCAACAAATCACATTTTGTCAACAATTACTAATATATACCTTCCTTTCGCATTGGCAAACCCCTAAATGTCCAGTTGTGCCTCAACACATTTCAGGGAGAACCAACTAGCTCTGGGTTCGAGTGGTATTACACCCCTAACCAACATTCATGCAAATGAGGACCAGTTTCCCAGAATTGTCTCACTTAGACAACATCACTCATGGCCATCGAAACACCAATGTAGTGCATCAACACCACAATTAGTAACCCAAGCCATTAGTCACTAAGGGTTTCCATGTTTACATATATCTTGGCTCACACAATGATAGAGATGAGATCAATCTATCACCACAGAGTGTCAACTAGCACACACTAGTATGATAGTGTGTTATAGAGAGCACTTTTCTAAAGCGTTGTCCACTCAACCAGCTGTAACGGTGTTCAACTCACAGTCACATAGACTTGAGAACCATTGTACCCTAGCTACAATAACACCTTGCTTTTTTTTAACCAATGGGTGCGGGAGCATAGATACAAGTCATACTAATGACTTACTACAAATTACCCATTTAATCTCTCTCAACCAGAGAGACTTCATCTTGACATCCAAAGATAGTCAAGAGGATTATCATCGATCTCATTATGTTCCCATAAGAATTGAGATACCTTACATCTACCGTGTCACACACTTATATAGGAACGTTTCTTCGTGTGTGTGTGTGAGAGAGAGAGAGCAAATTGTGGTTCAGTGACATGTAACATATTTCACATTTACATCACCAATTTTCACCACATCAATGGTCTAACATATAATGTAAGACCTACGTCTTCCACTTGCTAAAAAAACTCAAATAATCCCAACAATTAAAAAAAAAATGAGATTGTATACATCGGTATTGCCTGAACAACCGAATTCGGGATCACCTATTTCCCCACCCTAAAAGTCCTTTCCATCCAACTCTTCAGTTTCTTCCTTACCCTCTCCCAAATACCACTAAAAATCACATTTTTCGATCTCCCTATCATGGAGGCAGACATAGGTGCTTCTCATGTTATTCGACCTCCACCACCCATCAGGCCCTGAATCTCCTCTCGGACTTCAACACTCACAATTCTGCCGAATGATAACTCAAATTTCACGAACTTAACCTATTGTTAGACGCTAGCTCCTTCATAAGTACGCTAGCTCCAGGTTGTCCTCCTTCGACAATATAGGCGAGATTCCTTGCCAAGCCACCTCCGAACTTGCGTTTAGGTTAGACTTAATCAAGCTTTGGAAGTAGAACACTCCACCTTCATGACATCCCAGCTATGCTCCTCCACTCCATCCCGGCATCATCCACCAATCTAGTGAGATTATTTCTTCTCTCCCTCCCACTTGCTTTCGGTGGAACTACTAGGAGTTCCTATCACCCTATCGGAACTCATTCGCCTTTTCTCGTTGAAACCACAAGAGCGGCCTCCTCCATGAACCTCTCCTCTTCCTTTTCGAGCTCTCTCATCCTTTCCACCATTCCTTCAGACATCCTTGCTTTATGAATCTCCCTCAATTTCTCCATGACTTATCTCAATTTGTTCAGCACAATCCCGAATGTGATTCTATTCCACTCCCAAAGGTCTCCTAAGCACCTCACATCCTTTCCAACTACGTACATTTTCTTCACCCGACCCACCCCCTGAATTCAACCAACTATTCTGAACTACCTCCTCACTCCCCTCGTGCTCTGCCTAAAGCGCTTCAAATCTTGACGTACATTTGTTCTCATCTCCGCTCCTCACCCTCAACGTGTAGACCATAATTAGGAGATGGACCAAGCCCTATTGCTCTAAATGCACCATACTCGTCCCTGGGAATCTGCTCCTCATTGTAGATGACATAGTCCAATCTTTATTGTATAAACTCCCCCTCCTTCCTCCCATTAATATTATCCCATGTGAGCCTTGGCCCCCAGTAAGGCATGAACTTTAACGACCCACAATGCTCAATAGCCTCCCTAAACCCTCTCATACCCTTAATCCGATCCTAGGCACTTGACCCCCCACCTTGTCCTCCGACCTTAGGACCTGATTGAAATTCTCCATGCACATCCACACCTCATGAAGCTCTTGGGCCAATCTTCTCAACGGCCCCCACTAGTGAACTTTTTCCTTCCTCCTCAGGATCTGATTTGCCCGAGACCCGAATGACACGAACATGCGCGACCTGATTGAATTGACAGGTCTAGTTCCATACATCGGTACGTAGAAACTCAATGATCGTCCAGCAATTGTCTAAGTTCAACTACAGTGGCGTAGTTTGAATTAAGGTACTGTTTGAAGAAAGCTTGCATTGAAGGTTATGGTATGGAATATCGCTATTTCTTTTATCAAATATCAATCCAAATTCATCGATCACGATTTTACTCTAATGAAAAAGGATTTATAGTCTCAACTTACATGAAACTCGATCATGTCAAGAGGTAATCAAACTAGGAATCGGGTTGGATCGATCATCTGCACCAATTTTTCCACAACCCTATTTTCCATGTTCAATTATAAGAATTTGAGGTGAAAAAGCAGTTAATTTCTTTTGTGAAAAGGCACTTTCCGTCAATATTATGAGTAGAGTGGTTGATAAAAGCTTGCCATGAGGCTTAGTTGATGCAAGTTAAGGGCTACTAGCTTCTAGCTTTGCTTCAACTCTCGCCCTGCCAAACTAATATGGCAGATCCTTTACCAACACAGACTGCATTGTGAAACAAGCGTCACATTTTCGAGGGAATCAAGTATCCTAAACAACATATATATGATTTCTCCAAACATCCAAGCAAACAAGCTAGTATACAAGAATTATACGAAGCCATAGTTTTTCTATTATTTTCGCATAATCAGAATCACTCGAAGGGCCAAAATCAACAAAACAATTTTTTTTTTTTTAAAAAAAACAATCATGGCTACCATACATATAGATCTCAAAATTTTTGAGAGAAGGCAATGCTTTCCTATGCTTTAAAAATCGATTCTTTGGAGATCGAACAAGTAAATGCTAAGGTTTTGTTGCCTGGTATGGTAGAGCATTGTTAGTCGGAGGCTTATGCTTACCTCCGCTTAAGTGGTAGTCCTCATTCATCAGAGATAGAAGGCCATCAACAGCCACCTTCACATGTTCTTCTGATTCGAGATTGTGAGATGAAAAATCACGCGGTTTGCTGTCACCATTTGTATTTCTTGGCCCTCTTTCTCCCTCCAAACCTCTCATAGTTTTCACATTCTGAAGATCACCACAAATCAAACATGTGTCTCATCAATCTATAGAGAGACTATACAAAATATTTGCAGGAGAGCTAGACGGCTAACCTTGTCGCTTCTCTGCTGATTTTTTGTGGATGAATGAAGAATCTTATGCCCTGCAGTGGAAACAGGAGATGTATTGAAAACTTGAACAACTATGGATCAAGCTCCAAATGTTGCAATTAACAACTTTCATTGAGATCTTGTTAATTATAACTACCATATAAATTAATCAACAATTAATGGTTCCTCATTCACTTAATTTCAAATTTATTGTACATTTAGAAGAAGCAATAATGAAAAAGAACAAGCTAATTAAATATAGCCAATGAATTGAATTTAACATTGAATCTCTAGAAGTACATACAAGTATGATACTATACGCTAGCTCCTCTAATTTTTGTTTTTTCTCAATCTCCTAACTATCAAAATGGACATTTTTTTTTAAATCAAAAGATGGGTGGGGGTTGTAGGGGACAAAATTGTGAAGCTTGAGCTTGTTTTTACAGCTTCAATGGCATTCTCTTAGTTATGCCTAGGTGGGTGGGGAGAAGGATGGTGGTAGTCGGCATTAAGGGACTCGAACCCGTTCATCGTGTTGGAGTTTTCCCTAAGGCTGCTCCACTTAGATGACAATACCCTCAATTTCGTCTTTCCCCTTCTATGGCGTTTCTTGTTACTTTTACTAGTGGTTGCACTTGCACCTTTCATCTCTGATCGCTCTGCTTCCGTTTTCGACGTTGTCTCTTCTTCAACCGTCGCCACCATCATCATCTTCCTGCCTTTGATCCTGCAGTCTCCATGCCCGTTGGCCGCCTTCTTTGCAAGCTCATTACCTAAATTTCAAGTATTGAGTAAATAGTTTACAAAAACCATATATACATGAAGTAGAGATTGTAAGAAAAGAAGTAATGTGAAGTGCACCTTCAAAGATGAGGGCAAAGGACTCCATGGCTTGAAGCAAAACAAGTAGAACAAGTATGAGACTAGTAAATCTTGTACTTAACATTTTCTTTGAATGTGTCTTCCTAACAAACTAGTGGAGAGGAATCATGTCTGAGCAGGAAAGAAGAGGATTTATAGGGGGCAGGTTAACTATCCTCTAACATGTATAATAATATGAAAAGAACCAATAAAATATATAGAAAATAAGTAAGAAGAACAAGGTTGAGAGGAAAACAAAAAACCAAGTCAAAGATACAATTCCAAAGGGCAAACTTTTGGTCTAAGATATGTACATAAACTCCTTAAAATATAAGCTAATTTGCTATAGGTGTATAAACCCTATGCCATTAGCTCCAAAAATCAAAGCTTTGTCTACCATGACTTGGAACTTTTACATCAAAAGTTGGGAATAGTACAATACCCTTGACTTTTGGTTTGAACTCTACCTAGCTAGCTTGTTTATTTTATGAATGATTGTGTAGTTAACCCTGTTTTTTTTTAGAGAAAGGTAATGGTTTGTTTTCACGAATTTAGTTGATCTATATACTATCTTAAATCAATCTTAAATCAGTAGATTTTTGTTTACGTGTCCTATTCACTTTCATTTCAGCTATTGCAATCAATAACAAATTTTCTATTTTTTCCTCCTACCTTCTATTCTCAGTTTCTAAAACACCTTTATTATCCCCAGACAATAACATTGCATTTAAATCTTTATAATAGATAATATATTTGTTAACATAATTCGCGATATATATAATTTCTTTTCATTGTTTTTTTTTTCATCTTATAATAAATATTTTATATTTATTTTCCTTTTTATCCTAGCAAACGTGTATGACGTGGAGATTCTACTAGTTCATATTTAAGTTAAGATAATTACTATACTATTACCTTCCTTTCCTCATTTTTCATTAAAAAAAATTGTTAGCACATTTCTCAACGTTTCATTCCCTATTTTTAGAAAGAGTGACTATTCTCCTATAATGCTCTAATTATTTTTCTCACCCAGCCCCTCTTGTAGACTCACAATAAATGAAAACCATGTACGTTTTATATGTAAATTTCATTTTCATTCTCTTTTCTAGAAATAAAGGAGCATTTTCATATAAATTTAATTGATATTGTGAGGGTTGGTTGAAGTAAGCTCGTCTAATAGGTTGGATATGTCTTATCCAAGCTCGTCGGATCTTGTGGGCACGAACAGCCCGTTGGTATACGTAGTCGTAAAACCTTCTATAACTATGCAAAAAAAAAAGTATAAAAACTCAAGTTAATATTTAATACTTGGTGACAATACCAACGGTAGCACACTAGCACTTAATCATAATTCCATAAAAACCACGAAGAGTCTATATAGCATGATTTGATAACAATATCATCCAATCCAATGATTACTAATTAATCACTAATCAATTCAAAAAATGCATGAAGCCTACAACAAGATCCACATTGGAAGAGGTAGGCGTTACCACGTTGACTCGTCGGATCAAGCGTTGGATCAAGGGTCAGGGTTAGTCCACCCGAACTCTTTATTAGAGGCCAGAGGTCGACGGGTTTGGAACACCCATAACATTGGCCCAAATTGGCTGACTCTCTGGATTTGGTTATTTAATTTCTTAAAAATCAAATTTGCCAAAAAAAAAAAAACCGTATATATTTAATTTGTCATATCGATATTTGGATTTTAGGTGTTTTTGGAATTTTGAATTAATTATATAAAAAAAAAAAAAATTAAAGGCATGGGTACAGTGACGGCATGGATGCCGGTGAATGAAGTCAACTTTAGGGGGTGGTTAAATTTTGACTACAGATCGAACACAATCCAAGTATAATTATACAATATATAAAGAGCTCTCTCCCCTAAAATTTTGACTGCAACGCCCCTCCCAATTAATATGTTTGTACATATATGGTTTGGCTTAGTTCGGAACACGTGCATCTTCCACGCTAACTGTTCTATTCAAACCCCACTCTGCACACTTGTTCTATATTTTAATATTTGATATTATAATTGCAATATGATATGCACACTTCCATAGAATCATGGACACTGAACTCAACTTACTTACCCCGGAGTATATCAGAGCGGTTATTATTCTGAGGATCAGTGTGAATTTAAAGTGTCCTTTCATACAGGTGTAGCTGTTAATCAAAGATATCCCATGTCTGAAATCTGAACCCATGTGATTATGTGGGTGTATCCAACTGCGATGGTTAAATTAATTACACTCTTTGGGATTCAGATTTTGGATTTTCTAATACAGACAGAGACAATCTGGTTTACCTCTCACAAAACATACATGGGGATAACATGATAACTCAAAAAGTCTAGACAAGGAGAGGGAATCGAAAATCACCATCTCGATCATCCTATGGGCATGTCCAAAGGACGTTGAAGGTGTTGATGATAGTCAGACTATCTATCATCCTCCATTTTGATGCAACGGAGCCCTAAATCCTTGATTGTTACAAGTCGCAAGTGAAGGCCAAGTGCCTCCGCTAACAGTGCCAAAAAGGAACCATAGTGTGAAGCCGTCACATACATACCATCAAATAACTTACATGAATCACTAAACCCATCGTGGCTCCTCCCGAATGGAGTTTGGAGCAGTCGAAGTTAATATTCAAAGTCTCCAAAATGGTGGTTTCCATCTTGTATTCTTTTTCTTTGTGAATGGTTATGTTCTTGGTACATGGGCTTCAAATTATAATTAATGCACTACATGTTGAAAATCATCCATGTCTACTTGATTTCTAGTATAGTCTACCCTTAATTTCGTTAATGGATATTTTAGTGCATTTTATTATTTTTAACCTTGTTGCTCAACACAAAGAACACAAGACATGGAATCCAAAAATCTGGCCAGCATTCATAAAATTGGGCATGAAGATCAACAAATGAAGCCTCAATGCCATAAATGCGTCCAAATCAAGCAAATCTGGCCTCAATTCATTCGAATTCATCACAAATCACTCAATAGCATTTCATGAAAGACTTAACCTTGTTGATACAAAATTTATTTAAATTTTTTAAAAAAAAAAAAAAAAAAAATATATATATATATAATATGTAATTATAATTTAAGGTTTAACTACAAACTTTTTTAATCCGTCTTTTTTTAGAATCAAACAATGTAATAAATATATAAAAAAAATCGCACAAAGTGCGGATCCTAAACTAGTATTATCACTAACCAAACAACACTCAACACCAACAAAGGGCCCAAAGTGAACTGAAAATCAAGCCAAGTAAATAAAGCACCAAAAAAATTAGAAACTCACGGCGAATGAACATGGCAATTAGACGTACGAGATCATCATTATTAGGCATCTAATATCATACGGATCTCCTATCAACATAGTTAGATAGGTTACTATCTACAGACAATCAAGTTTCGGGGTCAACCTCTGGTTGGTATGAACAATACAAGGTTGCTGTACTGACCATGCTTATTTCCTGTAAAGCCTCATCACGAGGGGAAACCATGTATATAAGCTACTACTTTTGGGACGACAGGCTGCGAAACAGGAAGATCCCCAGACCCCCGATGGCCAAAGTCAGCAGGAGAGGCACTGCAACAGCCTCGATTTCTGCCGCTCTGTTTTCTCTTTCAGCCCTTCCAGATTGGCTCCTCTCCCCAAAGTTCTCATGTAGGAGGTTGATCAAATTATCCAGCTGGTGGATTACTCGTCTCTGCCCTCGCGAAATGAGGAGTACCTGTAAAAAAAAAAAAAAGTAGTGTTCCAACTTCAATGAGTATAACAATAGCTTAAGGGCAGAAGACAGATTACCAGACATGATAATTTCAGTGAAAAAAAATATTGTAAAGTACAAAAACATGATAGGATGATACTTGTATAAAATGTTTACTTTTGTTTCTAAAACATATTTACATGTGGTATCATATAGACCAGCCACGATATGTGTTGCAATGTTGGAAAACAACCATACAAAAGTGTATATTTAATATAACAACAACATTCTCAGGATATCCCGCTCCGAGTAGTGTATATTTAATATATGGATCCAAAATGCAATGAAAAAGTTCATATTGAAATGTAAACATGTGTCATAATTAGTAAATATATGTGCAAATAATTTCATTGTCATTAATCTACTATAGCAAATGATTGCATTACAAATTGCATGAATAATGTTCATGGCATAGCCTTAGTTTGTCAATTCCCATAAGAGGGTAAATAAAAAAATGTTGGTTCTCTACATTCTCACATTGTTTAACACAAAACCTTGACATTTTTAATTGTTATTTCTAGCCCCTAGCCTATTGGAATTATTTCAAATGGGTCTCTAACCTTCTAAGTTGTTTTTCTCTAAACTTTAGAAATTATTCCAAACAAGCGCCTAACTTTTGGGGTTAGAACAGAACAACTAAGGCTTCATTAAGTATCATTGTCAGTTTTTCGTTTCTAGTTTTCCCCGACCTTTCATTTTTTTTTAATAACAGATCAACTAGCTACTCATCCAAAAAAAGAATTATAGAGCCATGGAACTGCAACTGTTGGATCTACATAAGGTGGTTATGAAAGTAGGAGAGAACATAAAAGCTGTTTAAACGATAAAGATGAAGTGTTGGTCAATCAACAAGTTAGGTTGCATGAGCATATGCCTCCAGTTGAAGATCCGTTCACCACTTGAAATAACCAAATCTGCAATTCTGCATCAATGGAACTAGGCACTTTTAACAAGTTAGGGTCTGTTCTTGAATATGCTGTTTTTCAAAGACCATTTTGGCCTGGACCTTGTTAGCATCCTCCTAGTTCCGTCAGTCGGCACCAAATCATATAATTTTTAGAATAATTATTTTAATTCTTATAGCCTTATACATAGTATTGCTTGGGGAACATACAAGTACAACTCGACCCCAAGATCCCACTCCAGAGGATTGATGTTGAATAATGTTGATGTTGTTGTTTCCTATGCAGTCCTTCCTGAACCTTTTGAATTATATTTTTGGCCACGAGTATTTATCAATAATACCTATAAGACTATATAATTGTTGAATTCATCAACGGACAAAGGGAAGCCTCGGAAAAAAGTAAACATATTTTGGGATGAAACTGCAGACATGCAAAAGGAAAATAATAAACATGGAAGATGAATCGAGGTAACATGAAACAGAGGAAACCAAATTGGATTTTCATGGAATTAAAGTCGATTCAGGAAAAATAATGGTAAAGCTTCTATGCATCATGTCATCAGAACAAACCATGGGGAAGTTAACAGTATGAAAGACGAATCATGTGGTCCTAGTTTAATAATTCTTGTAGAAGCAAATAAATTTTGGAAAGGTGAAAATATTAGTGTTAAGTCTATGCATCAAGCATTTGGAAATTGAAGGATAGAACTTGTGTCATTAAAGTGGATCTCACGTTTTTCTCTGAGGTTAAATTTCATGCTTTTTCAAGGAAGCTAAGAATGTGGCACTTTTATTGCAGAACAAGACCATGTCACTCCACCTGCATGTGGAAATTATGTATTCATGACCTCAGGGATCCTCATCTGCATGGGTGCTCTAGGTTGGTGTATGGAATTAGCATAACCTAATCCTTATCTTCTATATAAAAAAAAAACAATGAATACTCCATTTCATTTGTAGTCAATTGGTAAAACAGCTATTAGGGAAGAAAATAAATATGCACTGCAGAGAATAGACAGATAGGAACTTCAAGTCAAATACCTCTTCCATCATTTGAGTATCCTTAGCCAATTGGGGAGCTGATGTAGAGTGATTCAGCAATGACCCAGACAGAGCACCGTTGCTTAATCCAGCCATGAGAGCTGTAGGTACTGAACCATTGCAGGCTTCAGAATGCAGAGCTAAGTTTTGTTGGCTTGTAGAGACTTTACTAATGCACAACTTTGTATTCAACTCCTCAATACGAGATGCAAACTCGTCCATTCTCTCGTTTAATGTGGATATTTGCTCTGACAGTTGAGTGATGGCCCCCTACACAGGCAATGTAAAAATAATCGTAACAAGAAAAAAAAAAAAGATGAAACAGGGTTGATCCACCACTCAAAAGGAAAGTGGCATCAAATTTGAGAAGGAAACAACTTACTTGGTTAGAAGGGCCAGCAGGTGATCGTGGGCTCCTGAAACTGAAACTTCTGTCATCCAGGACAAGTCTTGTAAGTTTAGACAGATGCTTGTCTCGCTGGGTTGAGTATGACTGAGAAATGCTGGGTAAACTGAGAAAATGCAAAGGGTAAACTATTAAAAGAAAACTGCAAAGCCTCAGCAACAGAAAGGTATAGCAACCTACATCACATGTATAGTACCTTAGAGAATGCTCGAGTTGAGACGGGCACCTATGCTACACGAGTTTTCATGTTACTAGAACATCTATAAACCATAGGTGGGTTGGGCAGAGCCGGGTAAGATTTCAAATTTAGGCCATTTTTGTCTCCCTATTTCTAGTGAATTTGCTATGGGAATGCAAATTTATTAGCTAAATTAATATTAGCAGCCTGAAACCTGGAATACATTACCGATTCAGATACTTTGTACGTCTGTCTGCTGATGCTCGAGAAAGGGCTTCCTTAGGGCTAGAAGCTACATCATCATCTATGCTTAACTTTGTCCTCAAATCATCTGGCAGTGTCTGTTAAGATATTTAGACAAGTGCAGCGTATAAACACAGCACAAGTGCACAACAGGTTAAAAATAGAGTTACATTGTCAAGGATCCTTACCATGACATCGTTTACAAGCTTCTCGAGCTGGATTTGTTCAATGTAAGTCCGAGCGACATATGACCCCTCCAAACCCAACTGTTCGGCTACATATTTGACATATGCACGGTCTTTTCCTTGAACCTTCATATCAAGGTAAGGAACATCAATAACGATGCTTAGCTTCGAACATTAATATCAAGGTACAGAAAACACAGCTTCCTGATAATTTTAAACTGCAACAAAATTCCATTCCTTTTCCCGCACTTCAAGGTCTCAGGAAAACTAGAGAAGCAGCAAGGCAGCATTTCAAATAGAAAATATAGACCAGATTTTGAATATAAATATAAATATCTACCTCCTGATTTTTACCAGTCTTGTCCAAGTAACAAAGAGCTAGTTTGACAAGGATAAATCGTCATAAGAACAAAAGATCATCAGGGGTGCTAACTACTCAACCCCCAAGAAAAATCAAAATTTTAAAGCGACGTTGAGACTATAAAATACAACTAGATGACGATTACAGAATTAAGTAACTTGATTGAACTTCTACTTTTAGCTATAGCAACAAAATGTTTCAAAACAGTGCTTCCCCAAAGAAATGCTGCATACTTTAGCCAATTGTACAATATGGCAAGAGAATCAAAACTTTTAAGAAAGGGTCATTACATTTTCCTTTGACCTGAAAAGGAACATTCAGCAAGAGGGATATTATTCTTATCAAGATAAAAGTTCACGAGCCACAAAAAATGTCCATGTGCAGCAAAGGTGCATCCAATATTAGACACACATACCTGCAGATACTTGCGATTCAGCTGTTCAAGCCAGTCAATTTTCACAGACACCCTGTCATCGGAAAAGACGTGACTACTTCGTTTAAGAATTGCTGCAATTGTGTACCCCAAGGCCATCAACCCACCAAGAAGGCGGACACTCACTTCAAAAGTTATTCTTGGAGATATGATAAATGGACTATCGGTAACCCATTCCTGAAACAAGAAGCCTACTTTTGAGACCTAACAGTTTTGTCCATATTACAGTTGTTGATTAGGTTTACTACAAAAAATTCACAGTGAACATAAACAATGGCATCAAAATAACAACTGAAAACCCAGAAACTTGAAACTGAAAATAAATCTTTTTGGGTACTGAGCCTCTAATAAAAGCATCCATATTGTTAGCTAACTCATATCTTAACATGTTTCAACATCTTTCCTATAAACTTAAAGTAGCCTGCTGTCATATACTTGTGTGGTATTAGAGCATAAACTATAACAAAATATTTCTCTTGGAATGCAAAGAGATCAAAGTTTGAGAGCATGAAGCCTTTCTAATAGTAGTATCTTGGTTCAAGAAAGCAGCAGTGTATATCAACTCTCAACTGTTACCAAAGAGCTTATGATTATATTTCAGATGACCTAGTCAATGAAGACGCAAGTATCACATAAATAGCCTTAAAGTACAGTCATAAGTCATAATTACAAATAGAGACTTTAAAAACGAATTACAAAGCAATTGAAAAGGGAGCAGATGAATAATAAGAGGTGCGAAGGCAAGTAGCTGCTTCTTGGTTGTAAAGATGTTAAGTAACTTCTACATGAAAGTTACCTTTTGCGTAAGCCAACTTATTTGAATAACTAACAAATATACAAGAAAGTACATTTGTAGATATCAATAATTGAGAAATTGAACTCAAACCTCAAACATGAGATTATACTTTCCATCTTTGTTCCTCATCCTCAGATATGACTGGCATGCTTCAGGATCTTCTCCAGGAGGTAGAAGGTATATATCGTATGTTTCTTCTGTTGATTCTTTATGCTCTTCAGAAACAACAGTCTTGATTTGATCTGCTGTCACGGTCTTTGTTGACTATAGCAACAGAAATCTCTCAGTGATTGAGGAAAGAAATATACTATTCAATTCAGTAAGTCAAAAACTTTCAACATGGAGAACTGCAGTGAAAATGAGGCCGACCTTCAAAATATATGTTGGATTCTGGAACCCCGTGAATGGATTAAACTTGTTAATGATCTTAATATGTGCTGTTTGAAGGTCTGGTTCAATAAAGGCTTTATACATGGGATACACCTGCAAGGGGAGATGTCAGAACGTTTCAGCAATGAAAATTTGGTAACAATGTATCAGAGTAAAAATCAACACACCGTTTCAGAGATTTGATGAATTATTTCCTCTGGCTCTTGACCAGCTCGCTGAATATCTCTTAATACACGCTTTACCAAATCAAAGTGTATGCCACCAGTAACAGAAACACGAAGATCCAGCAAAGGACGTAATTTTTCACTCAATGCGTATATACCTTCAATTATTACAATCCTGGAGCTTGGTACTTCAATTGTTCTAAAGGAAAGAACAAAAACTATTAAGAAAGGATCAGGTATTATTGCTGTATTTTTCAATTCAAATTTGTCCAATCAATCTTCAGATAGCCACAGGAGAAATACAACAGAAAGAAAATAAAAGAGTATGGCCTTGGCCAGCACCAAGAGAAATTTTCACCTGTAACCTATCCGGGAGCTGGACTTGAAATCATATATTGGAACTTGAACTGGTTTTCCTGCTCTTATTCCATGTATGTTCTCCAGCAATGTGCCATAATCTGTTAATCGGGGATCTGTTTCACGAGAATAACATTGTAAGTCCTATTCACCATATTTCCAAAACTCATTATATAAATCCAATTAAAATAAGATTCTGTTGCATCAAAAAAAATTGAAATAGAAAACATTAAAGATTTCAAGCTTGCAATTATGGATTGTAATTGAAAGAAAAGGCTGTGCAGCCACAACAAGATACATCTTTTGATCAACCATAAGTACCGTTTTAGGCTTCAGCAAGTTTTAACAAAAGCATCAATTCACTCACATTTTGTAATGATTACATATATCATAGAACATTATTAAAGGTTCACCCTTTTATTTTAAGTCAATCAATGAACAAAAAGTATGCAGCATAAACAATAAACAAATTTCAATAAAAATCTCGTAACTCAATGCTAATTATTTGCCTAACAACCTAAAATGTTCTTTAAAGTTAATCAAATTTTACAACATAAAACGACACTTAAAGTTGATCAGAGGGAATATAAGATTAAGGTATCAGTGTAAGATATCATTAAACTGAGTTGGGAATGATATTTCCCATAGTTGTAATAACATAATTATATCCTGATTTTCCCCCCATAAATACCTTGCGCTGTTAGAAAAAACAGGACAAATATTACCATACATGAATTTTCCAGTCTGCTGGCATACAATGTCTCCTACATGCCTTTTAAGTTAAATGGCCACTTTTTAGTCTACTTTGGAGAGATTCAAAAGGGGTATAGATTGTACAAATGATCAACTGTCAGTCTGTCACAATATAAGCATCGCAAAGGATCAGATATACTTTTTTTAAGTAGAGGGAAAGAGGTGGCGAGATAGGGTGGTGGTCCTGGTGGATGGTAGAGAAATCTTCTTACACTAGATATTTTAAATGTTTTTTTTATTGCAGCCATAACTAATCCAGCAATTATAGTAAGTCTCAGGCTAAGAATTGAACAGAGAAGTTTTTATGATACTATTAGAATTTCCAGATCACATTATATAGAACAAAACTAATGCAAAAAAAAAAACTAATGCAACGATATCAAAATGCTGAGATCTCACCATCAAAGTTGCCATCAATGATGCGACTGGAATCATTATAGTTGTCCATGGATATGATAGCAACACTTGGCATGAAGTTTAGAATCTTGTCTGTGAATACAGTTTTCCCCGCACCAGATGGACCGGCAACTCCAACTAGTATAATTCCGTCATTTTTCTGTGCTAGTAATTGGCATGCACGGATTACAACAAAAAATCCTTTCTCAAATGACAATGGATCTTCTATGGGGACAATCTCATAGCGATCGGAGTCCTTTCTTTTAAGGAGTTGAACTTGATCTCTCAAGAGACCAGAACGTGGCCTTGGAGATGCACAGCCAGGCTTAGTTTGCTGACCCATTAGAAATTAATAGAATTCGACAATCCTATACAGATGAAAAACACGAGGGTAAAATTATTAAGTGGTACATTAGTATTTCACCTAAAAGCACTTTGAATCAGAATTCACATGAACGCAACATGTATTACAATCCATAGCTCAAATGCATAAACAGATTATCAGGCATTAGATAAGCCAGCTTTCTTTATTAAGACAGAGAAACCAACATATTTTTCAGAATTATTGTGACTGCATATTACTAGCAAACAAAACAAGATATACTAAGTGATACAAAGTAGTTTTACTAACAACATATCATATCACCAAGCATATATGTCTAAATCTTGATTTGTGGGCCACTATGTAGAATCAGATTTCAGATTACTACAGCAAAACAAATCCACCTTCACACAGAGTGGTTTGGTTGGAAAGTATGGAACTGGAATCATCTTCTAGAACTCCACCCAAACTTGTCATTTTAGTTGGAGTTTTCTTATTGTTTCTCTGATACCCTGTAACTGTGGAATCATGTTCACATACATAGACTCCAAATAAGTGTTGCCCTTTTTTAGTCCTTCACCATCTTCTTTGTCTTCCTCTCCCTCTTTCATCCTCCACCTTCTCAAGTTGCCTTCTTCCCATACTGATCACTCTGTTTGTATTTCTCATCTATGCAATTTCAGTCGCTCCATGGAAGAACCTAACAATGGGAAAATCAACCCTTGCATCAACCGAAGCAATATTTGGGTAGGACGACCCATCATCCTCCACAAAAGCCTACAATCCTTTCCTTCCCAGTAGGACCTCGAAGCATTTCAACTCCCAAACCTGGTCCGTGCAGGTTCAATGTCCAGCGCTGCCTCCATCACACGCCTTCAACTTTGGACATCGGTTGGAATATGAGGAGGTAAATAAAGATAAAGAAGAATCTTGTAGCGGTGGGAAAAACAAAGCCGGCAAAAGGAGGCAGTGGGGAGATATTTTGTAGTAAAATAACTGTAATCGAGTCCTAGATGGTATTGAGTTTCAAGCACCATCTGCATGAAATACCTTCCCTAAATAGCACAATCCAGCTTAAAATAGCACCAGCTGCAGCATATGCCTTCCCTAAATGTTTAGATGTCTTCCCTCTTCCTGCTTCAAAGTCTACTCTCTACTATTCTGACAACCAATTGGATTAGATAAAGACTCTCCAGAGCACAAGCCTCAACCAGACCTAACACTGGAGTCTAGAATATCTCCACGATCAGCCTAAAGATCATGTTTGCTCCCGTCAATTAAGATATCAGGTGATCAAACACACTCAATTAAACAGGTACACCCATTCACTCCACTGAAAACCCTAAATTCACCAAAAAAAAACACACAAAGACTTCCCAGAACGAAACCACAAACGCAGAAATTCAGCTACATAACACCAAAAGGTTCAAAATTGAAAGAAACACGAGGGGAAAAGAACGAGAAGCTTGGAACACGATGAAAGAGAAACAAGAAAGAGAGATAAAATACAAAAGAAGTGCTGAAGCGATCAATTAATTCAAAAGAGGAGGCTGTAGTCGGTACCTTGTGATGAAGACGAAACTTATGGAGGGCTCGGGAAATTATTCGGTGGGAATTCCGATCATCTTAGAAAGGCGATCGGCAGAAGCAGTTGGACATGGTGATGAGCAAGGAGCAGGGGTCGTGCTTTGTGGCCCCAAACTACAGTGGTAGGCACGAAGCAGTGAATGTACCATGAATGAACGAATATGAATATGATAAAGGAGAGAGAGTGGATATATTCGGAGGTAGTCTCTCTCTCGAGTTTGGACACTTGTGGGTTGTCAGCCATCACTGACACCTCAACCGTCCTTTCCAGTCTTTTCTCGTTTCCTTTCCTACAACTACTAAGTTCTTGTTTCCCTTCCTAAGCTCCTTTTTTCACTTATTTTTTTCTAAACTCTTTCTAATTTACTTTTCATTCCCACAATTAAAATAAAACATGATTTATTTTGAATTTAAAAAAGGTTTCAATGTATTGAGGCACAAAGTGGGAGATTGTCCACAATGGCCAATTTGTTCAAATCAGATTAAAAAAAAAAGGGTAAAATCAAGAGGTTAGTTTCTCATTATTGGTCCTTGGAGATGATATTAGTTAATCAACACATTGTTGTTGAATTGATTGAAATATTGTTTCGTCCTGTACATGTATTAATAATTAGGTCATGTTATACGCACGACCAAAATTTCGCCAAATGCATGGCTATTCATCGGTCGACAAACATTTTTTGCCTAAAAAAACTTGTCGACACGGAAAGTCGGTACCAACAAAAATTCCGCTCCCCTGAGAATCCTACGACCATCACTGACAGGATAGTTACATTTTATATTTGAATTAAGGTAAATTGAAATAGTAATATAAAAATTAGAATATAGCATACGAGAATATAAAAATCAGAAATAGTATATTACGAAGTATAAAATTGTATAAGTTATACAATATAGTTGAATTTATAAATTTGAATGTAATAAAACTAATGTTATTGTAGGTTCATTTTTATATTCTTCAAAATTTTATAACTATAAATTATTTTCTTTTAATAATGGAATCGATTTTTTAATTATTATGAGTTCAAAATTTTATATCATTATTTTCAAAACTTTTATTTTATCCGAAAATAACAGCCTTCTCTCAACTACCCACTAACCCACATACCCAAACCATCCTTGAATTGATAAATAAAGAGCGGTTAAATACAGGGCCTTGGTGGAGATAGAAGGTGGTGGAGATAGAAGGTGCCATGACGACATGAGTGGTTGATGGTGGCGCCGGCGAAGGAGAATCCAAAATTAAGGATTTTTTAACTCACAGTATTTTTGCGATAAGTTTTTTCATAAGTTTGTTAATGAAATGTATTTAAAATGTGTTAGAATAGAACTTAAGTTTTTTCATAAGTTCCCAAGCACAGCAGCTGAGTTGCTCCCAGGAAACCTTGTCAACTGCCAGGTTTCGATTTTCCCTCTCTCCTGTTCCCTCTAACAAAATAAACCAGGAAAGATATTAATTAGAGGATAGAGAGGATTTGAAGCCTTTAGAAGGGCAGTCTACAATATTATTGTTTTATGCAATTCATTTGCTAAACACAAATGTTTTACAACTAATAACAGCATTCAATTCCGAAGGATCGATCAGAGGCCACCAATGCAAGCTAATACAGGAATTGGCCCTCAAATAAGATTCTACATGTGCAACAACTACAACTTCCCCCGTACCAATGCAACTTGCAAGACTCCTTGCCTTCGAAAAAGCAAGTCGCTAACCTTTGAGAGTTGTATCCTAATAAGGTGCAACATCAATGGGAAGGAAACACCAAAGATGGGATCATCCGAGTTGGCAATTATCACAGCCATATATGTATACATCAGCTAGTATTCTGTTTCCAACATCTCATCTATGAGACCAAACTCCATAGCCTGCAAAAGATAAATTTACATTGCCAGAGCAATGAGAAACCATTATGTCCAAAATAGCAAAACACGAGCAAAGAGAAAACAACATTATGTCTACAATAGCAAAACAAAGAGTGGTAAACTAAAAAAGAAGCTAGAGTAACTAGTTGCATAATAAAAGTAATAAGTGATCAGTTTGGCCTACCTGGGTCAACTCGTTCAGAAGTATACGTTGATAATTGTTTTCAAGTGTCAAAAGATGAGAATCATGAAATTGCAGTCAAACCAATTTTCACTTGTAAATTGTTTCCAGATAAATAGCACACTTCTAAACTTACGGAGCTGGAGTCACCAGAGATACTTGTAAAATCAACTCCTAGTGAGTAACAAAATCAAAGCTTTAGCTGAAATCACTTTAGCTCATTCAAACCCAAGAAAAACTGCAGGAAACTCCATATAAAATACCTACTAGGTTTACAGAAAGGGATATGGTCAACATAATGGTCTCACGTCAACATCAAAAGCAATGAGTTTATTATCATTTACCTCTGCAGCAGATAGGAAGCGGTCTCTGTCTGTAAACTGTTGAACTTTCTCAAGTGGTTGGCCAGTAAATGCAGCATACATATTATCAACTTTCTGGAACATATAACCCAAAAGATTTCAATTCAGCAGTTCTAAATCTCGTCACCATCTTGTAGCAATATCCGCTGATGTTTGAACAAGTTTAGCTGGATTCTCTACCTCTCAAATTATTTTATGATTACAAACAACATATATTTTTAAAAATTGATGCAAAGTCAAAGATCATGATTATACAATCATGAAAATCCCAATATCCTTTTTACTGAGCACTTAAAAGATGAAGAAGATAGGGGGACAATACTGACATGGCGTAGCTGCACTGCTTCATTGACTTGACGCCTCACATCCTCCACATGGCCCTACTCAGCGTCATAAACACAAATGGGTATTGTTATTTGCATATCAGTCAGAAATAACCCTACAAGAATCTGTAACTAGAGGGAAATGACAAGCGTTGCCCCCTTTCAAGATTCCTACATACAAAGGATATGTAGTGGCTATTAATAACAGAAATCAATTAAATCCTACCCCACATCCACTCTGCGGTTGGTGAATCATAATTCGTGCATTTGGCATTGCATAGCGCATTCCCTTCTCTCCACCAGCAAGAAGAAGTGCACCTTGGCTAGCAGCGACACCGAAGCAAACTGTTCCAACTTTTGGCTTTATCTGAACATAATAACTAAAAAATGTCAATAAATATGGTGGGCAAAAGATGTATTGAATTGACAAAAGGAGAAACCTGGTCAATCAAATGTTGAATGATTTTTGCATTCCATTGTAATCTAACTCAATATGAGAAAGGACAACATACCAAACTTGCATACAATTATCCTTCAACATCTAAAATTAAAAAGCAAAAACAAAACTACTGACACCTTGTATATTCATTGATATCCGATGCAGCACGGGTAAGAATCATCTGATTCACTTTTGTGGTCCAATTTATGATCCACTTGTTTTGATTGGATATAATGAAATTATTTAATATTTTCACAGCTTAGTTATAGTATTTTTATTATATTTTAATTTATTTTGTAAAATCGAAATAAGTGGACCATAAATTGGACCAAAAAAGTGAACCAGGTGATCCTTACCCATGCAGTACCTCTCATTTTTGCCACATTTCAAGAATAACAGCATAGGGGTGTGTTTGAATTCCTATTAATTATAATTATAGTTCAATTATAAACTTAAAACAATTTTCAAGTGTTTGGTTACAGAATTTAAAATGGGTTTAAAATAATGTGAAATTAAATATAAACACCTTATAAATTGTGTCAATCAATTATATTAAATTTAATGTAACTATAAACTTTACGAAATAATGACTATTTGGTTGACACAATTTACAAGGTTTTTTATTTTAAATTTACATTATTTTAAACACATTTAAAAATTTGTATCCAAACACGTGAAATGTGTTTAATTTTACAATTCATTTATAATTATAATTCATGGGAATCCAAACAATGAATGCATAAATGAAGAAATGCATAATTATCACAACCTATAATACTTTAAAAGAGAGGTAATTCTTACATCTCATAAATTGCCGTCTCAAACTCAATAGTGATTTCAAAGAAGAAATGGACAAGTATATGAAAAAATTGGGGGATCTCAGAAGTTGAAGTGCAACAGTCTCACACCCAGCCCAATGTAGGATCAACAAGGCTCTATGTTGTGTACATAGCCGAGCTCGGACCTATATAAAGGTCATAAGGAGAGCTAGTTTGGGGCATGAAAGAAATAAACAAACACTACACTCTCCTCCCTCTATTCTCCCTCTATCTCCTGTCTATCTCTGACCTCTCTATCTCTTCCTCTTCTTCATTCCAATTCCTTTTCTGTTACAACCGATTCTAGCACCAGCTAGTGCAACCGTTGTTGTGATCTAGGGTCACAACACTCTAATACTAATTGATAGGATGGAGGATCTCCGAAGTTGCAAAAATCCCGCAACTGACTTTAATTTATGAATACTTCAATAAAGAGGTTTTTGGTTGATTCCCAAAAGTGATTACATGGAAGCCCCTTAATCTATATATAGGTGGCAAAAGCTTAGCCTTTAAGGCTAAGGAAAATTCTAAAGGATACATAAAATTAAGTGATAATATATGGAGACTAGTGATTACATAGGATAGATACTTTAGGAGAATTGTCTAGCAAATATACAAAATAGATATCATAGTGGAATTTCCTAGAAACTAGGACTTGGTTCTGCATCTGTATCCTAGAAAAAACAAATGATAACTAACATTCTCTTCTCAAAGGAAAGGAGGGTTATGGGAAAAAAAGAAGCAGAATTTGAAAATCAGAATGTGGAAGGAAGAATGTAGGAAATAACCAGTACCCTATATAAATACAAAAGAATGGTATATACAATAATATAAAGAGGCACAACATGAGGATAAAAGGTTCTGAACAATTCTCCAAAAAAGTTGAAGCACAACTCAAGGATATCTAAAAGGATTAGATATCAATATCAAGCTAGGTACCATTGGACTTGTCATTGCTTGTCAAGAGGATCTAATGAGTACTGGTGTTCAGAAGTACAAGAGGGAATATTGGAACTTACCCAAGACATGCAATCATATATGGCCAATACAGAATAGGCGCTTCCACCAGGACAATTAATATACATCTGAAATGGTTCAATATCAAATAATTGAGCTTTGACATCCAAGATAAATACTAAAAAGGAAAAAAGATAAATATGACAATTGGATAGAGCAAGAACCAAAATACCTGTATATCTGAGTGTTCATCAATAGCTGCCAATGTCAAGAGTTGGGATATAACACGTTGAGCAACCTCTGAATTTACTGGCTGGCCAACAAAAATAATTCGATTTCTGAAAAGCACTGATGAAAGGTCCATAGGTCCTCCTGGGGTCATTATGGCAGGCATTAATGGCGGATTTGAAGTTCTTGCTACTATAGGGCCATAACTGAGAAAACAATGATTTTCTTTTAAGAAAACAGGAGAGAAAGAAAGAAAGAAAGCATATGTACACCATTTTCCCCCAATTATATGAATAGGAATAGCCTTTCGTGTTCATTGATAATTCAAATCAAGTGAGCCTTATCCCCATAAGGAGAAATGAGCATAAGCCTATTCACCAACTATATTTCATTTCTCGTTTGGTGAGACCTATTTCAACAAATTTATCATAAACCGAAGTGAACGAACATAAGAATCGGGTCTGAGTTTCCTAGACACTCCACGGTAATACAGCTTGCTTATCTAACAGAGAATCAACCAATTTATTTAAAAAGTGAATGACATGAAAAGGTAAGGTGAATCTGAGATGATAAACAGGCCGCAAGGAGCATTTCAATTCGTCCAACTATTCATCAAGTCCAGGAATAACAAGATTAAAATTTACGAGACAGAGCTTCAGATTACCTCGTTTCTTTAGCGGAAAATTGGAGGGGATTCTCCAAAGTAGCCCGCCGAACAGAATTAGGGCCAGCGCGCTGCGGAGGGTGGCTGAGACACGCCTTGGCGCCGGCGGCGATTCGGTGGGGAGTACAAGATACGGCCCTTGTAGCGGCGGAGGAGAGAGAAAGAGATGAAGGAAGAAGAGTAAGGGAGGAGGAAGAAAGGGCAGTGGCACCGGCGGCGCGTGGCGGTGGTGGTGGTGAAATCATGGCTACAATTTGAGATGTGAGAGTGAGACGGTTGAAGGGAAGATAGATAGAGAGTTCGGAAAGCACTCGAAAATTTGGGGAAGATAGAGGAGGAAGAAAGGAAGTGGGCCTCACTGGGCTCCCAATATTCTTCCAAGGTCACGGCCCAAATCTATATCAATGGGGCTAACGTTATGCATTTGGTGAATGTTTTCATAAGGTAAGAATTTGAGGGTAGGAGATATCTAGCTATTCGAGTGGCCGACAATGTCGGCAAATGACGAATGGTTAAGCATATCTTGAATTTGGTAAATAAAGAGTGGTCATTCGGAGTTCGAACTGGGGACCTATGAATACTACGTCCTTCCATTTAACAATGACAAGTTAATTGACATACTCAGGCAAACAAAACATAACCCTGATACGCTAGAAACAACATATACTACAACCCGACACCAAGCTGACGATCTCTTCCTTAAAGATTGGGAGGAGTCGATGTCGGTCGATGGTGTGAAAACACTTCCTGATGTCGAATTCCAAAAACCCTTAAACAATGACACCACTGACTAAATAACTTCTATTTTTTCTACAACTTTATTTGCAATTTGTTCAAAAAAATTAAATAGGAATTGTAACAATTTTAAATAAAATTATAAACTACTACGTTGTCATTCCTATATCATTAGATAGATCTATTAATTGTTATTTGTCTAATTTCTACAATATAATTTAGATTTATTTCCATATTTTTAATATGCTTTTATACATAATTGATTGAATTTTAGAATTTCATGTTAGAAAATTCCAGTACATAGTACACGGAACGGGACCTACGCTAGTTTATTTTAAAAAGTGAACATGTAGTTGATTATGTCCATTTTTTGGACGATCACCAAATTAAGGCAAAAAAAAAAGTATTTATTTAAAACATTCTAAAAAAGAAATTGAAAAAAAAATACAAACACTATAAATAATTTTTTTGACAGTAGGCAAATAGTAGGATGTCTTGACCTGCAAAACTCATCCTTGATCATCGCACGGAATGATATTACAAAGTTTTCTATTCAAAGGGAGTGTCAGCATATTATATATGTTCCTAGTTCGAGCAATATAATCAGCACTTGAATTTGACTCTCTAAATCGGTGCCTAAACTTGATGTTTGATAGATTACATAGGTCTCATATTATATAGTGGGCTCAAAAGCCTAATACCTTGTAACCTATATATATAATTGATCAATGAATGAAACCTTCAAGGAGGACTTTACATCAATTCTATCATTTTACATGGTATCACGGCCTTTTCTTCCTGACGGAACCCTAATTTGATCCTCCCGCCCCACCCCTCCTCTTACCGTCGTCGGCGTCATCCCCTCGCTGCCGAACTCTCTCTCTCTCCCCTCGCCTCACCGGCCCACCCCTCCCTGCCGCCGACCGGTCTGCCTCATCGGCCTCTCTCTCTCGCCTTTCCCTCTATTCTCTCGGCACCATGGCCGCCTACTCGCCCCCTGCCCTCTTCGCTCGCGAGTTCTCTCCGCCGACAGGCTTCGTGCACAGCAAAAGCGGCGGCCGCAGCTCTCGGCCACGCCCGCAGCCTATGTGGACTAGTGGCCCTCGATGGTCCCCGTTGCCTGGCTTCAACCCTCATTGGATGCAATCCGGTCTTCTTGCTCCTCGACATGCCGGTCCTCGGGCCTATCTGACATCGTCTGATCGAGGCTATGTTCCGCCTGATGGGCATCACGTCTTCTCCTCTATGCAGCCGACATCTCCCAACTCTTCTTAGTACATGGACACTGGTGCCACCTCCCACATGACGAACTCATCAGGCAACCTCTCATCTATTTCCTTTAAAGGCCCTGCACACTCTATTATCGTCGGCAATGGTGGTCGTCTTGCCACTTCGGGGATTGGCCACGCCAAATTACAGACCCCAACCCACCCACTACACATTAACAATGTCCTCATTGCCCCAAAGATTGTCAAAAACCTTATATCTGTCTGTCGGTTCACTGCTGACAATAATGTTTCTCTTGTGTTTAATCCCTTTGGTTTCTCTGTGAACGATCTTACTACGGGGGTTACTCACATGAGATGTAACATCACCGGGGAGCTCTACCCTGCCACACCACCTCCTACGTCCAGTCAGTCGTCCCCGGTCGCCCTCTCGGCATCGTCGTCCAGCCTGTGGCATGCACGCTTAGGCTATCCCAGTGCTGCCGTTCTAGATGTCCTCCGTTCTCAGAGTCTTATCACCTGTAATAAAGACCTACGCTCTAGTCTATGCTCTTCCTTTCATTTAGGAAAACATGCAAGACTGTCGTTCCAACGGTCTTTGAACTCCACCCTTGCTCCTTTTGATATCATTCATAGTGACATTTGGACCTCTCCTGTGCCTAGCAAGGAGGGCCAGAAGTACTACCTATTGTTTCTTGATGATTACACTCATTTCTTATGGGTCTTCCCATTGCATTTCAAGTCCCAAGTGTTTCCTACCTTTGTCAAGTTTCATGCCTACATCAAAACTCAGTTTTAAACATCCATCAAATGCTTCCAATGTGACAATGGCCGTGAATTTGACAACAAAGACTTTTACTTTTTCTTCGCCACAAATGGGTTCTCCTATCGGTTGTCTTGCGCCTATACTTCCCAGCAGAATGGCAAGGCCGAACGAATCATTAGAACCATAACCAACACGATGCGCTCTCTCCTCTTTCACGCATTTATTCCCCTTACCTATTTGCCTCACGCCTTATCAACCACATGTTATCTCCTCAACATTCTCCCATCTACTACCCTACATCATCGCTCGCCAACTCAAGCCTTCTATTGCACCTTGCCGAGGTATGATCACTTTCGTACCTTCGGGTGCTTGTGCTTCCCAAACCAGTCCTCCACTGCCCCACACAAGCTTCATCCACGCTCCACTCCATGTGTCTTCCTAGGCTATCCGTCGGATCATCGTGGTTACCTTTGCCTCGATGTTCGGAGCCATAAACTTATTGTGTCGCGTCATGTCACTTTTGATGAGTCTCGCTTTCCCTTCTCTTCTCCTCCTCACCCATCTTCGACACCTCCTATGTCTCAGCCTGAGTCAAAGTCTTCCTTCCCACACTTTCTCCTTCCCTAGAGCTCTACCGGTGCTCCTGCCTCTCCCCCTACACCGCCCCCACCACCCCCCCTCCTACCACCAGACCGCACACTCGTAGCATCTCCGGAGTGTTCAGACCTCGTTAGATCGTCTCTATAAACGTCACCCATCACCCCGCGATACCCTCTCCTGCAAACTCCGGATTTACCCCCCCCCCCCCCCCCGTCACACCAGATGTCGCGGTCGCAGCATCATGTTGCGCCCGCGACATATCAACCCACCGCGGCCATCTTGTCGCGGCCGCCACCCTTTTCCGCGCCCGCCACAACCACATCCCAACTCCCTCCTACCTCCAACCCGACCTCCATTTCCCCTATTCCAACCTCCCACCAAACAGTCTTTCTCGACCCGAATTGGCAGGCGGCTATGCTGGATGAATACAGGGCCCTGACAAGGAATGGTACATGGGTTCTAGTTCCTCGCCATCCTGAGGCGAACGTCATTCGCTGCATGTGGCTCTTCTGCCACAAGTTCCGCTCTGATGGGTCGTTGGAGCGCTACAAAGCTCATCTGGTGGTTAACGGTCGATCTCAGCAGGCAGGTATTGATTGTGATGAGACATTCAACCCCATGGTCAAGCATGCCAGTATCCGAGTGGTGTTGAGCTTAGCGTTATCGCGACATTGGGCTATTCATTAGTTGGATGTCAAGAACGCCTTTCTGCATAGTCATCTGAATGAGACAATTTACATGTTTCAGCCGTCGGGGTTCGCTGATCCTGATCTTCCCAAGCACGTTTGTCTCCTGAAGCGTTCTTTGTATGGTCTGAAACAGGCTCCGCGGGCTTAGTTCCAGCGCTTTGCTTCTCATCTGCTACGCTTGGGCTTCGTTGGCAGCTGCTCAGATACGTCTCTGTTTATCTATCGCAGAGGCACAAACATGGCCTTTTGTTACTATATGTCAACGACATCATCCTCACCGCCTCTTCTGATGCTCTTCAGACGTCTATTATTTCCCAGTTGAGTGCCGAGTTTGCCATGTCAGATCTGGGTCCGTTGTCTTACTTCTTGGGAGTCGCCGTGCAACGTCATGCGTCTGGGCTGTTTCTATCTCAGAGTAAGTATGCTGCCGAGATTGTTGCTCGGGCCAAGATGAGTAACTGCAAGCCTGTTGCCACCCCTGTGGATACTTCCAAAAAGCTCAGTTCTCACTCTGGTCCTCTGTTTGATGATTCGACGTTGTACCGGAGCCTCACCGGTGCATTGCAGTATCTTACGTTCACTAGGCCAGACATCAGTTATGCCTTTCAGCAGATCTGCCTGTTCATGCATGCGCCCAGGGAACCGCACTTTCAGACCTTGAAGCGAATCATCTGGTACATCAGCGGTACCCTCGAGCTGGGCACCACAATCACCCCTTCCTCTCGGCTTGACCTCGTCGCTTACACTGATGCAGATTGGGGCGGTTGTCCTGACACACGTCGCTCCACGTCCGGCTACTGTGTCTTCCTCAACGACACCCTTGTGTCGTGGTCCGCGAAGTGACAGTCTGTGGTGTCTCGCTCTAGCGCCGAGGCAGAGTACAGAGGTGTCGCCAACATGTCTCCGAGTGCTCTTGGCTGCGCAATCTCCTTCTTGAGCTCTGCTTCCCTCTTCAGAAGGCCACCCTGGTCTACACCGACAACGTCTCCGCCGCCTATCTGGCCAGCAACCCAGCCCAGCATCAGCGAACGAAGCACATTGAGCTCGATCTACACTTCGTTCGGGATAAGGTTGCTCTTGGACATGTTCGTGTTCTTCATGTCCTGTCCTCCTATCAGTACGCTGATATCTTCACCAAGGGTTTAACTTAGCAGTTGTTCCTCGATTTTCGGTCCAGTCTCACAGTACGGGACCCTCCACTTTCGACTGCGGGGGTTTGATAGATTACATAGGTCTCATATTGTATAGTGGGTCCAAAGGCCCAATACCTTATAACCTATATATATGATTGATCAATGAATGAAACCCTCAAGGAGGACTTTACATCAATTCTATCATTCTACAATGTTGTCAAAGCAAGTCGACTTTTAATTTGGTGAATCTTCTCGATAATTCTGAGTATTTCTCATGGAGTCTTCGATCAAGCCTGGATGGCTTTGACCACTCTGAGACTGTCTCATTCGACTATGATGTTTCTTAGTCCTCTGTTGCATGCAATGCTTACTCCGATACAAAAAGTCGAGGCTAGCTTCAACTTTTAATATTGATCCTAGAGGGATCGATCCTTGAAAAATATCAATGACTTGTCTCTTGTAGTCATGAATTATGCCACTGATATTGCAGTTTCCAAGTGTCATAACTGAGGCGTCTACATTTATTTTGTAGAAGCTCCTTGGTGGTTTCTCCCATTTGGCACTTCTGTGTGTTTTTCTACTTCGTCTAGTATTTTTTTGGCTTTCTTGATTTCAGTTTGCAATGTTTTGGCTACCTGGTGTGCCGTGTTTATAATAGAAATGTTCCTATCTTTCTTGAAAATGATGTTATTTCTCATTTTCCATATAGCTTGCCAAAAAGCATAATAAGTCTTCGAAGAACTAGTTTTCATTTTTTATATTAATGATATCTTCCAGAATGTAATTCCCCGTAAGTGTCAGGAATATGATGCCATGTCCCGTTATTTATTGATGATAAGATATCCGAGCTTTGATAACACAACACACGGGGATGAGACTCTGTTGAAATATCTATTCAATCGTGCTTTTGTGGAAAGACCGAAAGACCGTCAATTTATATTTTCCAAAGTAAGTTCTTAATTTTGGGTGGCATGTTAAGTTTCCAAATCTAGGAAAAATTAGGTCCGTCTGCACCAAATTGGTTGATTAGTTTATAGGTGGATTATATTTTGTTGTAAATGATCTATTGCGATTTGAATTGGTTTCCATATCAGCTTGTCTAACGTGTCCCAGTTCCATATTAGAATATTGGTGTGTATGCGTTTATTCGTTGCCTTGACAGAAATGAGGATGCCATCTTCAAAAGTGAGGAAGGGAATCAGGGATTCTCTTTGGAGGTCATCAAGAGAAGTAATAAAGAGCGGCTATTCGGGGTTTGAATCGGGGACCTATGAATACTACCCACAAATTAATTCGGGTGAGCCATTCCAAAATGGTTGAGAAGGTAACTTAAATTGAAGGCCAATCATCACTGTAGGTAAATTACAAGAGTAACGAAACTCCCTTTTTTTTTTTTGATTCAATAGTAACGAAACTCCCTGATTTCACAAGCATGGAGAAACTAACTTAAATTGACAAAATTAATTGAAATAAACGTATTGGGAAAAGGAAAAGATGGATCAAATACATCACACAAATTCTCCTACAAAGATACGAGACCTGGGAGCAGAATCAGTTATATGTAAACCTGGAAAATAAAGAATGCAACTGCTGTAATTCCTATCCCAAGATTCATGCCCCCCCTGCTTCTCACCATTGTTGCAGAACTGCCTGAAAATTGACAGGCATGAAATTAAATGAGTAAAATATGGATTTATACGATGGATAGATGGTGCAAGTTAAAGAGATGTATATAAAATGGTCACCTTTTGGAGGGGACGGCGTCGCCACTGGGGAAGGCGGTGGCAGCGAGGGCACAGCAGCCGGCGGTGGAGGGGGGGCGTTGGGGAGGGCGTAGAATGCGCCCTCCGTAGAGTACCTCACCTGGCAGCTGGGGAGGAACACTCCCGCAACCTGCGCCCACAATGGCGGAATAAGATCATATGCATCATGGAGACACGTCTCACATTGCGTCCCGTTCATGTCGGGGCTGCACTGCCCCAGGCAATACACCGTCACAAACTGCGACACTATCCCTTCCCCCGTCGCAAAACGAGGTATGGACTGGTTCCCATAGGCCGACGAATTTATGATCCTGTCAAACGTCGTCCCAAGCACGACGCCAAACTTCTCTGGGTCCGTCACGTTAATGTAATTCGACACCTGAACGTTGGGTCCAACGGACATTACCCCCACCATGGATACGTTCTGATACCGCAACGAGCACAAGTCGTACGAGATGAGGGCGCCCCTGAAATTGTAGCAGTTCTTGAAGACGGCGGCAGCAGCTTGGGTGACGCAGTCGAGGCAGAGCTGGGAGTCGATGTCGCTGCGGCAGTAATACTGGCCGAAGACTTGGTCTTTGCCCGAGCCAGCGCTGGTGCTGGAGAAGGATGCTGAGGATGCTCGGTGTTGGAGGTCGAAGAGGGCGCTCCTGAGGTTAGTCTCGTAGGTGCTGTTGGTGGTGTAGTTTCCGGGGGAGATCCGGCAGTAATGAGAGATGAAGGTTGGTGTCGTGGGTGGCTGCGCCGATGCTTGTTTTGCAAGTAGGGCTCCTGCAAGGAAGCAGATGACAAGGATTGCAAATTTCGACATGGATTGATATGGTGAATGGTAACTAGTTATGTTATTTGGTTCATTTCTTTTAAAGCCTTATATGAATATTTATGACTTGTGAATTGAACGTCGTAAATAACCCTTTTGGGTGTAGATTAGGGCATATTTAAATTTGGGTGGATGATCGAATAAATAATATTATTGTACAGATCGAGAAATAATCAAAAGATGGAATAGATCATGGGGAAAACGTATATAGCAACTAGGTTTTTTTTTTTTTTTTGCCATTAAACATCTTTTTAGATCGGTGATCGATCGATCGTGTGGAACACATATGATTAAAGGCAAATTTACTTAAACCACCCTTTAATTAATATAGGGTCCAGCCACCTCTTGAATTTAAAAATTATATAAAATCACCCGTTAAATGGTAACAATCACCATCCTTTATCTACTTTTGTTAGACTATTGTACGTTAAATATATTATATTTGAACATTATTAAACACAAATTTGATTATAAATATATTTAAATTTTGAACTTAATGGTTGAATTGTATTTTAGGACCACTTTTTTTTAAAAAAATATTACTCCAATAAATGCCCCATAATTATAATCCCAATTTGTGTTTGAAGATATTTAAAAATTTTAAAAATATTACCCAATAACATGATTAGAAATCTTAATTATTATTTAAAAAGTAAAAAAATATAAGGGCTTTTTGCATAACTAGCGTAGTCCACTCAAATTTTTGAACAAAAGTAGGGATTTTCCGACAATCGCAAACATGAGATAGACTCAAAGCATATAAATTCCTGAACTCGAAGCCCGGAGAACATCCATGGGCCATCGATATATATATTGGTCCATTGTAGAAGGAAAGCATTCATGTTACCCAGCCCAACGCGGGCGGTGCTTGGGCTGAGAAATACACCTGAGTGGCCCACTCACCTCCCAAAAACTAGATGATCGACTTGGTTAAGACCACCTTCATATGGGGTGAAATAGCAGGCCACATTTATACGGGGTGAAGTAGCAGGTCATTTTGGTGCATATAGTTAACGAACTGGTTAAGGGGTTAAGTAGCAGTACTTTTGGGTCCATGCACATATCTCACCCCGCATAATCTGTGTTTGAACCGGTACTTTTGGGTCCATGCACATATCTCACCCCGTATAATCTGTGTTTGAACCAGTCATCTGTTGTATTTTGCCATGTCACACTTCAGTGTACGTATGAACTTCAGCTTCTTATATAGATCATCTATGTCACATATATGTTTGCATTTTACATGTCACCTGTTATATTTTGTCGTGTCACACTTCAGCCTTTGAAACTTTAGTTCTTATGTACGTCATTCATGTTACGTGTTTGTATAATCGTATCACCTAAATAATTTATCGTGTCACTTTGTTTGTTTGCACCGAAACAGGTGAAAACAAACAAAGTGACATGATAATGATTTGCGACAGTTCCACATCAAATTAGATGCGACAGTACTTTCCACATCGAAAATGAAGGGGACAACGTCGTCGTTGTTTGGACGTGGAGGCACGTCCAACCTGATAATGATTTGCGGTGTATATTATTTTCGCGTAAATAATATGAGGGGTACCTAGACACTCACGTGTGGATTAATGGTGTATATAATTTTTGCGTAAATAACATGAGGGGTACCTAGGCACTCACGTGTTGATTTTTATATGATGAGAAAGTGATATTTTTGTTGGGATGATTTTTAAGATCTTAGATAATTCCAGATACAAGTGGTTTGAGAGGAAATCCTCTGAAACCAAGTGGATGTGGGAGTTGTGCACATAGAAGACCATTTGGGGAATAATTAATGGGATTGATTTTCACACGGTGAATATCTCGTCGGTTATATGAAAAGCATTCGCAATCGCGTATAACGAGTTCATAGTATAAAAAGTGGAAATATATGTACGCGCAACACAAAAGCTAGCGATGTGTGATCATTCGCGGAGTACGAATGTGCCAGGAATCTGAGTCAAAGGTTGCACCTTCTCCGATCTCTCTCTCTGACTCAACAATGCAAGGCAGTACGTCATGAGAGCGATGCTCTTCGCCGCGGTGCTCGCCTTCCTCGTAGTCTCCTCAGTCGTCTAATCTCCCACCGCCTCTCTGAAGAAATCTCCGACCTTAGTCGTCGCGCCTCCTAATACTACCTCATCTCTTACCACCTCTCCCTCCACCAGCACTCCGCCTTCCTCGTCTCTAGCCTCATCTCTCCTCCAACTCCTCCCTCTTCCTCTCCTTCCGCCTCCCCTCCTGCTCGTAGCCCTGACGTCACAACTTCTCCCTCCTCCATTGCCGCAAATTTGACCGCTAGCTTCTCCTTTTTAAGAACATCGTCTTCTAGATCTAGAGATGGAAAAACGCAAATTGAAACCCTGTTGCAGAGACGGAGGGAGTTTGAAAGGGTAGACGGAAGGCTCTGTTTGTTCAGGCGTATCTAGGAAAAAAAATATGCGCACAACTATGCATTGTAAGTGTGCGAATTACCGTGTAAAACGCGAATTTTTCAGCGTTTAAATAGGGGCCCTAAATTCACCATTTGGAAAAAATATTGTCTTATGGAAAGATTAGAGATCGATGCAACATTGTTGATCGATACAAGATCATCCTGTACGTCATTATCTTTCAAGAATAATATTTATTACTATATTAACATTAATCTTTACATAAATTTATTTTTGGGTAATGGAGTCCTACTTTGTCAAAGAGAGAGCTCGAGCCATTGAATAATTCCTGGAGACATAATTCTGTTTCAAGTATGTTCCTATTAAAATACTGGTTATAATTATCTCTTCCCTGCTGACCTAACATTGCGCAAATATTAGTTTTAACGGTTTTTCTATACTATGTCATTTTCATTGGAGTTTAGGATAAAACTTACGTTTTAGAAAAAATATATACTTAATTAAAATGTATTAGTTAAATTTTAAATTAGATTTTGAAAGTCGCTTATTTGTTATAGAATATCTTTTTCAATTTAAAATTTTATATAATTATAATAGGATACCTATTCAAAATCCTCCTCTTTTGTGCCTATTCAAAATCATTTGAAAAGGGTGGGTTTGTTTTTACAAACTAGTTGTTTTCTTTAATTTATACTTGCATTTATAGAATTTCTAGCTAGTTGCATCATTGTTTACTTCTTCCTCAATGCAATTTTTTATTAGCCCACGTACCCACCCACTCCGAATCTTATTTTAGACCAGTTAGCTAGTAGAAACTGCATAAAATTTATTTATTATAAACTGACCATATACAACTAATTAACACACAAAGTCTAGCTAGAAACAAAAACTCCTTCAATTTGTGAAATGAAGCCAGAAAATTAAGACGATTAATCCTCCAACGATGTCTAAGACTCTCCTCCAATCGTTTCTCTGGTTCATCGTAACGGTGATGCCATTGGTGGTGACACAAACCGATGCCCAAGACCCACAATATTTGAGGATCTTCTGCAACACAAATATAACATATAGCGGGAACTACACCCTTGGAAGCCCTTACCAGAACCACCTGAACCAGATTCTTGACACCCTCATCCCATACTCCTCCTCCAACTCCTTCTACAGCTACACCCAAGGGTCCGGCGCCGACCAGATCTGGACCCTCTTCTCGTGCCGATACGACTACACCTACGAGGAGTGCCACGCGTGCGTCCAGGCTGCCGCCACCAAGGCACTCAACCTCTGCCCCGTCCAGAAGGAGGCCATCATCTACTACCTGCAGTGCACTCTCCGCTACGCTAACCGCGACATCTTCTCGATCGAGGAGGTGGATCCGGCGGCTTGGTGGTTCACCACCACAAACGACGCGTCCATGAATTTCACGGGGTTCAACAAGATCTTAGATGACAATCTTGCGACGGCCATACCCCAAACCGCTAACGACGCTTCTTTGTCGCCGAGGTACTTCAAAACCCTAAGCGTCGCAAACATTTCGTCGGACCGCACCTTGTATCTGCTGCTGCAATGTACACCGGATTTGACCCCCGCTGGCTGTGACAAGTGTTTGAGGACTAGCGTCGCAGACATGCCTCCGGTGGCCGATATGGACTTCCTCGTCGTGTTTGAACCTAGCTGCCAGATGGCGTACGGTCTCGATCTCTTCTTCCGGGTTCCGGCACCAGCGCCGTCGCCATTACCAGATTCCCGGAGAACTAGTAAGTCAACATATATCATATATGATATATACACCGATTCAATATATAGTTGAATATATATTAATTAATCGATCCAATTGCAAATTGGGCAGGAAAGAGTGCGGTAATGTATACAAAAGTAGTAATCCCAGCGGCCGTCGCAGGAGTGTTGATCATCATTGCCATTTGGCTTTGTTTGATCAGAAAGCGTCTGATGCTGACAAAGTTTTCCGGACGGAAAGCACGACTAGGGAGAAAAGCTACCAGAGGTTAACCTTCCTACCACGTATCTTTATTATTTTCTTTTCCTTCGCACACCTTTTTTTTTTTTTTTTTTGATCGAGTGATACCGCATGGAATTTATCGATTATTTGAATTGGTTTATTGGCATTCAAGATAGTAAAGTTAATTTGAACCAACTGCTCGCAAAACTTCAGTCATAAACCATGATGAGTTAGTTCGAGTCATTTTCAGTAATTATAATCAATAAAATGCTACACTTGTCCTTGCAACGTTTGTCGATCTGCGCCTGCTCCTACGAATGACAATGGATCGGGTAGTGGGTGAATAAATACGTGAGATGGGTTTAAAATGGATGATTTTTCACCCGTTTAATTTCGACTATTTCTATATAATCCGAAAGATAAATTGTCGTATAAACAATATAAAAATATAATAAAAAAAATTATTATAAACTGCCATATAAATAAGAGACTCGAGCGAAAAAGTATATGATATAATCATTCATACTCATTTATCCATTTATTAGTCGTTACAACAATTAAAATAAAATCAATTGGGCCCCGCATAAAACCGACAGGCACCACACACGCAGGAGTTGAGAAAGGAGGAAGAAAAATACGTGGGACACTTGTTTTTTTTTTTTAAAAAAAAAACGTACACATTACAATTTATTTACACTATTTGGAGTCGTTTGGTAACGATATCAAGATATTGATATCGATATCGGTATCAATATATCGGTATCGGTATCGGTATCAATATATCGATATCGATAAATGAGTATATCAAAATAGATCATATTTGATATCTAGATATCAACTGATATCTAACTATTACCAAACACAGATATCGGATATTAATTAATATATTATGCATATCAAACACTAGATATCGATATCAGTTAAAAGTAGACCTGTCATTCGGGTCGGGTTCGGGTCAGGTCACTTCGGGTCTCGGGTAAAACGGGTCCCAGGTAAAACGGGTCCCGGGTTTGATCGGGTTTCGGGTTGATTTCAGATTTGTCAATTTTTTCCTTTTTAAATTAAAAAAATCATGATTTGATAATTTTGCAATAAATTTTAATTATATATAAAAAAATTTAATTATATTTAATTAAAAATCAACCGGGTCACCGGGTCAATCGGGTAAAATCGGGTCAAAATTACCGGGTTAATCGGGTCACCGGGTCGAAACCCAGATGACCCGGAAAATTTCCGGTTTTTCGGGTTCGGGTCGAAAAAAAATTCCGGGTCAAAATTTCCGGGTTCCGGTCGAAAATTTTCCGGGCGGTCGGGTCGGGTTGTGTTTTTGATAAATCCCGGTGGGCCATATAACCGTGGGGGGTCCACACGGCAGAGCGCATCATGCGCACCCAAGCCGAGCACACAAGACCTGCGGGGTTCCATCCTAAAACCAATTGGCAATAGGAGGAGTGGCCCACTAACTTATATGCAAGGCTCGGGTTCTCGTGTTTTTCGATGTGGGACAAAGGCTCCAACACATCACAACACGCCCCCTCAAGTGCAACTGCCTGGCCCCGCTAGCCCAGTAATAGACCAGGGTCCCGGACCGCACCGCTCTGATACCATGATAAATCCCGGTGGGCCATATAACCGTGGGGGGTCCACACGGCAGAGCGCATCATGCGCACCCAAGCCGAGCACACAAGACCAGCGGGGTTCCATCCTAAAACCAATTGGCAATAGGAGGAGTGGCCCACTAACTTATATGCAAGGCTCGGGTTCTCGTGTTTTTCGATGTGGGACAAAGGCTCCAACACATCACAACAGTTTTGACAGGTCTAGTTAAAAGTGATATCGATATCTATCCCTACCAAACACTAGATATTAGATATCGGGGGCTGATATCCGATATCTGATATCTAGATATCAATACCAAACGCCCTTATTAATCATTTCACCTCAATTGATATTTAAAACTTATCTTTCTGATAATCCCTTTTTCCTTGATCAAATTGTTTGTACTGATCTCCATACCTATTCTGATTAGCCATGTTAACTACATTTGCTTTAATCTGAGCCTACTGAAATTAACTTGCTTATAGCCAGTATGTTAACATCTCCCGGATTACTATAGTGACTCCCTTCGATCTCACTATCTAAACATGCAACCATATGAAATGATTATTAACATCCGGCATTGAATCCTTAGACAAAATGTTACTCCTCAAGGGCTCATACGTACACATAATTTAATCCCATAAAAATTTGCATGACTCTAACTTTTTCTTCTCTATCAACAACTTTTTTCAGCAAGCCACGAGCACAATGACTAATTCCCCCTCTACTACAACTTGAAACATCATCTAGCAGTCGCAGTTCATCTCAAATTTTCTTCAGTTTGTCATAATATACCCCAACAGACAAATTATCCTGTCTATGATTTCTCAGATCCCTTCGAAGCTGGAAAATTAAAGGACCATTAGATTCATAAAACATTTTCCTAACCTCATCCCAAAGTTAATTAGATGATTGAACGTACATACAAGTTTCAGCCATGCACTTCGCTTGTCATATATTGATCAACCAGCACATCTCCATATAATCCCTCTCTCCAATTTAACATAATCTTCACTATCCTCACGAGGTTTAACATAGCTACCGGTAATGAATCATAATTTGGGTTTCACACCTAAAGCCATTCTCACGCCACGACTCAAATGAATTGTAAAGTTTGATCCATAAACGGGGTAGCAACCAACTGCATACTAGGATGATCTGAATTAGAGAAGAAAAACAGATTGTAGTGCACAGTGTTCGTACCTTGAACTATATTCCCAAACTAGACACCATTGATGCCTAAATTTATTCCTCTTCCAGTCGCTCCTAGTCCATGCGGCGTCGTGCTTACAAAACCTCCTCTTCCATCTCCATTGGCAGTGTTTCCAACACCACATGTTTGACCTCACGAGTTCATCGCACTTCAGATCATGATTGAATTTCACCAGCAAACTAAAAAACGAGGCAACACTAAGAGATCCTTCTAAAACAGAGGACCATCGTCAACAATCAATCAGATTTTGTCTTTCGACACTCTGATACCATTTGAAGATTCCAAAAACCAAAACCAAATCAACAAGGAGAAAACCAAAAATCACAAGAAAGCTCTCATTGTAAAAGAGGAGTGAAGATCTTGATTTGTTTGTTATATATAGCTCAAACTGAATTTGGCGCCTCCTAGTTTTACTTATACTGAACCGAGCCCACTTGATCTGTTGCTGCATTTGCCAAAGTACCCATACTACTTCCTTATTTTTTATTTTTTATTTTTTATTTTTTAATACAAGGTAAGAATTTAGACAGTATCAAACCCTACTGATTTACCACCAAAGAACCTGCTATTTCCTTACTATTAGAAGCAAACATATGCATATATTAATCCCATAAAAAAAGCAGTTGTTGATGACTTGATAATATTTATTTATGTGAATCCATAGTTGAACAAAACGTGGGTAATAATGATTTATTTTCCTATCAAGTAGATCAAATTGATGTGGAAGCTGGGTTAGAATCAACCGACTGCATACAGTTTGATTTGAAGATGATTGAAGGTGCAACCAACGGGTTTTCCCCATTAAATAAATTGGGCGAAGGAGGCTTCGGTATCGTTTATCAGGTAATTTCGTTACTTTACTTTATAAATCTGAGCGAAATCTATTTATATATAGCTTACGGAGTATTAATTATGTCCACAGCCCTAATTAATTTGTTTTTGGAAAAATCGGATAGCTAATACTCGATCACGTGTGAGTTGGATGGATCAAGCTCCACTTACAAATGAGAACTTGTATTATATATTATGTACACAAGTACACCTCTCACAAATACAAGACCCACGTACACCACTCGACTCAAGAGACTAACCTCACTCTTTGATGGACCACATACTCGTGTGATCGAGACGCCCTCATGCTCAATCGATCACACCTACCGACCAACCCACACACTCTAGTGTATGATCGAGATACCCTCATTCTCAATCGATCACACGCTAGGACTCACACTAGCTCATTTGGAGGAGCACTCACCTTGCCCGGTCACTTACAACATGTGTTCCTTATGCCTATTTATAGGTCATTCCATCATTTACAAGGAGAATTCTAGGACATCTCTAGAATACTCCAAGACTAGAGCCATCCCTATACTTCTAGTATTTTCCATACATTTCCTAAGGTTCTCCAAGCTTCCGGATAACTCTACACACGTCTAGAGACACCTAGACTCTTCACTATTATTCCATGCCAGAACCTTCCATAAGGTTCCGCACACTTCTAGAGACTTCCGCACTCTTTCATATGCTTCTAGAATATTCCACCACATTCCGGAGACTTCCGCCATATTCCACATTCTTCCGAAACGTTCCACAATTTAGCCAAAAATACATTTTCATGTATGTGAAATATGAATTATTATCCAACCGTTTGTTGTTATAGGGAGTGCTTGAGAATGGCCAACGTGTAGCAGTCAAGAGACTTTCCAATGGTTCAGGACAAGGAGCCCAAGAATTCAAGACAGAGGTTGCGGTAGTAGCGAAGCTTCAACATCGAAATTTGGTTCGACTTGTAGGATTTTGTGTAGAAGATGAAGAACAGCTTCTTGTCTATGAATTCATGCCAAATTTGAGTCTTGAGCGCTTCTTATTCGGTAAGTACATTCTTTTCTTATGATGAAATTCAATGTCCATATATAAGTGACATGTTATATACTCTTATTAATTCGATATTGTTGTTGTAGATTCAACGAGGTCCAGTTTTCTGACATGGGAAATAAGGAACAAGATTATTGTGGGCATCGCTCGTGGACTTCACTATCTCCATGAAGATTCACGAGTCAAGATAGTGCACCGAGATCTTAAGATAAGCAACATCTTGTTAGATGATGACTTGGACCCCAAAATTGCTGATTTTGGCTTGGCCAGACTAGTGAAAGTGGATCAAACTACAACAAATACTGTAAGAGTTGTTGGGACATAGTAAGTTATTAGATATCGATCATAACTTAGACTAACTTGCATACAAATTACCAATTGAGGAATATGTATGTATGTATGTATCTGATTGTACTAAATCATATTGAAACAGTGGATATATGGCACCTGAATATGCGCTAGCAGGACGCTTTTCTACCAAGTCAGATGTTTATAGCTACGGAGTCATGATTCTTGAAATTCTTAGTGGAAGGAGCATCAATCGGTTTTACGAGAGTTCGCATGGAGAGGGTCTTCTACGCCATGTAAGTCTCCTTATACAAATCTTTTTTCTATGGAAAACATGTATAGATTATAACAGTACTATATATATGTATACATATGCACTTGCAGGCATGGAGGGTTTGGGATGAAGGTAAAGTTGAACAACTAATAGATCCAACTTTACACAAAAATTATTCAAAGGCTGAAGCTGGGAGACGCTTACAAATAGGACTATTATGTGTTCAAGACGATGAGGATAGCAGGCCTACAATGCATGCAGTGCTTGTCATGCTGAACAATGACTCGAGTGAGCTCCCGACTCCATTCTCTCCATCGCTCGTCTCCAAGAACATGCCTGAATCGGATGCTACTGATTATCGAAACACACCAACCATGAATCTACAAAGTGACTTCAGTAGAACCTCGGATACTTGGTACGTACAGAATAATCTACACGCACGCTAAAACCCCAGAGAGCTTGCGACGGATCCTAGTTTGGCATGTGTGTGTTGTTACTTGTCACAAGTATATATATGCAAGATCAAAACATTGCAAGATTTGGAATTTGTTGTTTGTTGTTTGGAGTTGGGACACCTAATATTTCACATGTGTGCTACAATTATATACTAATTGATGGTTGATCACTACGGTAGATTTCAATTTAGCGACAGGCCTTAAACGATCGCTTGAATGGGCTCCAGGTCGCCAGGGCATTCAGGCGAGCAACATGTTGTCGCTTGAAAGTTCGCAACATAGACGTTGTCCCCAAAGCGTTCAAGCAACGAAGGGATGTCACTTGGTTCGCTTTAAGCGACGAACTTTGATGTGGTCGCTTGATATTTGGCAAGTAGCCTAAAAGCCGGCGGAGTTCGGGTGACCACGTACATATGTTCATCGCTTGAATGCATGGTTGCTTGAGAATGTACGAAACATTGTTAGAAGGCTATGTTCATCACTTGAGTATTGACTATTGAGACATCGAACTTTGGTGGTCACTTGATCGAGAGGTGGTTGGATATGGTTATCTATGTTCATTGCTCGAAAGTTTAGGTGACTAGTCATTTAGACAATGTTCATTGCGTGAATATTTAGGCGACTAACTTTATGTCAACGCATGAAAATATGAGAGAGAAATAGGCTTGGGTTGAATTTTCATGCGATGAATGTGTTATTAACGTTCGTTGCCAGGATTTTTAGGTGATTGCATATTGCCTAAGTGAGTTACGAGATTTTTTTTAATTTTAGCAACCAATGTTGTCTTTGTTCGTCGCTTGAGTATGTATGAAAAAAAGCAGAAGAAAAAAGTACACAAGAAGGTCATTGTACCCCTTGTTTTTTCCATACCAAAATCAAAACCAAAACTTGTATATAACTGATGATCATAGAGAGATTTGAGTGATAGAGAGAAAGAACAGAGAAAACACATGGAATGAAAGGAGAATCACATTCTCGATTGAATTGAATGAGCATCATAAATGTATATCTCGGCTATATAGGAGAGTTTAGTAGCTTAACACTCTAGCTAACTCTCAACAACCTCACTAAAAGTCCCCCTCAAGTTAGTGGGGTTGAATAGATCAACAACTCTTAACTTGCTTACATTGATCTTGAGCAATCACTTTAGTAAACAAATCTGCAGGTTGTTCCTTAGTGGAAATATAGTCTAACATGATCTCCTTGTTGAGTACTTTATCACGCACAAGATGGCAGTCTCCTTCTATGTGCTTTGTCCTCTCATGGAAGACAGGATTTCTAGCAATGTGTAGAGCCGACTTGTTGTCACAGTAGAGCTTCACGGGTTGATCTTGTTGTGCTTGCAGATCAGTAAGCAATTTTAGAAGCCAAATGATTTCACAGCTTACTGTTGCCATTGATCTATACTCAGATTCAGCAGATGACATTGCTACATATGTTTGTTTCTTGGTGTGCCATGAAATCAGAGAATTCCCAAGTAAGATGCAAAAACCAGTGAGGGATCTTCAAGTCATGAGGCAGCTTTGCTAGTCAGCATCACAAAATGCATAGAGTTTAAGATCGATCAGATTTTTGTGCTAGAAACAAACCTCGTCCTGGTGCTTTCTTCAAATAACGAAGCACATGTTTAGCACTTCTCTAGTGCTCATCATTTGGTCTATGTATAAACTGACTCAAGACTTGTACTGCATAGCAAATGTCAGGTCTAGTTATGGTGAGATAGATGAGCTTTCCCACCAGCTTCTTGTATGAGATCACATCCACTTCCTCTTGCTTTCCTTTAAGAGAGAGTTTTATCTTTGTATCAAGGGATGTTGCAGCAGGCTTGGAACCACTCATTCCAGTTTTCATCAAGATATCCATAGTGTATTTCCTTTGATTCAACAACATTTCTTCACTTGTTCTTTCCACTTCAATTCCAAGGAAGTATCTCAAGTTTCCTAAATCCTTCATTAGGAAATGCTTTTTCAGATGCTCCTTCAAGGCTTTGATCTCAGTATTGTAACGTCCAGTTATTAACATGTCATCAACATACACCAATAGAGTTGTGTATGATGATTTTGTCGATTTAAAGAATAGAGAATGATCTGCCTTTGACTGCACAAAACCTGCAGCTATCACAACTTGAGAAAATCTTGAAAACCATTGTCTTGTTGCTTGTTTCAAGCCATACCAATATTTATCCAGCTTGCACACCATTGATGCAACTTTGTTGACCTCATTACCACAGTCCCCCCTAAGGGAAATCAAGTTTCTTAAGCATAGGATAGGCAGGAGGCAAGTCCGTGTACACAGTTTCATCAAGCTCCTCATGAAGGAATGCATTTGTCACATCCATCTGTGACACATTCCATCCTCTAGAAGTGGCTATGGCTAATAAAGTCCTTACTAAGATCATCTTAGCCACAGGAGCAACACTGTAATCAATCCCTTCAAGCTGAGAGAAACCTCGAGCAACAAGCCTTGCCTTGTATTTGTCTAGAGTTCCATCAGCCTTAAGCTTGAGTTTAAACAACCATTTACAACTCACAGTGGACACAACCTCTTATTTAGGCACCAATGTCCATGTATGATTAGCTTCCAAGGCTTGCAATTCAATCTTCATGGTCTTTACCCATTTAAGATTAAGTAAGGCAACTTTAAGGGATGTTAGTTCAGATAGAGGAGCCACATTATTGATAAAGCTAGAACAAGTATGTAGGGGAGCATAAGCAATGCGTCCAAAAGTCCTAAGATGACTAAGGTCAGGTTTTTTCTTGTGCCACAACTCATTAGGTGTCTTAAAGTTAATAACAAAGCAAGGTGATCTACTTATGAGATAAGCAGTTGTAAGTTGCAACTAATGCTTCGCCCCACAAAGAATGTCTCAATCCATCAGAAATGAGCATGCATCTGGTTTTATCAAGTAAAGTCATATTCATTCTTTCAGGAACACCATTTTGTCGTGGTGTGCTAGGAACAGTTAAATGCTTTTTACACCATGTTCTAAGCAATAGTTGTCAAACTCAGAGTTGCAAAATCCAAGCCCATTGTCACTTTTTAAACAATTTACTTTGCATGCAGACTCATTCTTAGCTCTACTGTAGTGATCAATAATAGATATAAAGAACTTTTTCCCGCCCACAGTATCTATTTGAGCAGGCCCCCACAAATCAGAATGAATATACTCCAGTGGAGAAGTAGCAATGTATAAAGACTCTTTAAAACTTACCCTAGTCTGTTTACTAAACAATCAATTATCACATACATCAAGAGCAGCAGGTTGACCACTAATAATGCCAGATTTATGCAAATGAAGCATACCATTATTACCAATATGACCTAACTTATTATGCCAAGTGGTGGTTAACTTAGTAGTCATAGTTTTATCACATACAGTAAGCACAAATGATCCAACAAAATTGCATTCAGTTTGACAAATAACATAGTATAAACCATTTCTTTTCACATTTTTTTATAATAAGACTACCATTTTTGCTAACATGCCTCATGCCATGGAAAACATCAATGTGACAACCCAGATCACCAAACACACTCTCAGATAACATATTTCTTTTAAGATTAGGAACCCATCTGACATTTTGCATAATTCTAGTTTTCCCATCAAACATCTTAAGAGCAATAGAACCTATTCCTTATATAGAGACTGCAGAATGATCACCTAGAAGTACGTACATCACCCTCATTTACAATTTTCAAATCACAAAACTAGTTTTTATGAGGAGTACGTAGAATGCAACTAGTGTCCAATATCCAAGCATTATCAGAATCATAACTAGCAGAAACCACAAGCAGCTCATGTGTAAAGTACTGATTTGAATCAAGCACAACAGAAACAGGTTGGTGTGTTTTAGATGCATCCTTTTTAGCCTCATCTCTTTTCCTTTTATAACAGTCTTTCTCGTAGTGACTAGTTTTAGAGCAATAATGGCAAGTACCATTTTTCTTATGTGAATTAAACTTATCACCAGAAGAAGTAGCAACATCTCTCTATTCAAATTTCTTAGAGAAGTTCTTATTTTGTTGCTGGTTCTTATACCTAGCCTTAGACATAAGAGCTTCATTTTTAGCCTCTTATTCAGTCTAAAAAACCTTTAAAACCTCATTTTCTTGAGAGTAGACTCTAAAATCTTAACTTTACTCAAGCTTTCATGACTGAACTGAATAACATCCTTGAATGTGTCAAATTGATCAGGTAAGGCATTCAATAACAAAACACACTGATGTGTGTCATCTATATTATCACCACATTTAGCAAGGTCTTGAGTCATATCTAAGAAATGATCCAAGTTATCAGGAAAAGACACAGAAACATCCATTTTGTAGTTAAAAAGCCTACAAAGCAAGTTTATTATACTAGGGAGAGGTCTCACCAAGTAGAGTTTATCAAGAGTCTTCCAAAGGTCTTGTGTAGTTTTCTCAGTCATTACCTGCCTTACCACTTCGTCTGTGAGTCGTATGAGGATCTCACGATGGGCAACTTGGTCCATCTCAGTCTTCTCATCATTCGTCAGCTTCTCAGGGTAGCTTCCAACCATTGTAGGCCAACATTTTTCCTTGATAAGAACGGGTTACACAACCTTCATCTTTAGCTGCCATATATCAAAATCAGAGTTACCATCATAAGGCTTTATCCGAATGGAAGACTCAGACATGACTCAAAAATATGACTTAAAATAAGAAAATGAAGTAAATCTAAAGTGGATCTAGAATATGCAGTCCCAAAATCGTAAACAACATTGTCCCGAATTTTATTTTGAAAACAAAAGATACCAGAAAAACGAGTTTCTAGGGTTTTATCCCATTTTCTAACTAAATATCCAGACGCGGATAAAAGCCTTAACCCATAGCTCAGATTTAGGTAACTTGGCCCTGATACCAACTTGAAATCGAATTAGACAGAGTATGCAAATAACTATTGAAGCAAAGGAAGCAAGCAAGAATCAAAACCAAAACGAAAAAAGAAGCGACACATGAGGTTGTTTACGCGATTCGGGTATTGCACCTACATCCGCGGGCATCATGAGTCGAGACCCTAAATCCACTATGTAAGACAAATCTGGGTACAAGAAAGGCAATCGAAGTCCAAATCCTAAGGAGTACAGTAAGCTAGGCAACAAACGACAAGGATCAAAGGAAATGAGGGAAACTCCCTTCTAATCGTCATGGTCATCGCCGATCTGATCTGTAAAGGGTATGAGCCTGGAAACGCAATCTTTAACACCTGCAAATGAGCTCCTCAGAAGACCCTTGAAGAGCAGGGATCCTCAAGCCACCAAGAGCTTCACTGTAAACCAAACTAATTGACCAAATCAGGCACAAAGGAGTTGGGCTGGCTAAAACGTCTTCGGACTTCTGCCCCAATAGATTCAGGTTATCAACCCGGATCAGTTAGAGCTAGAGAATCCGAGTTTAAGCTTCAACCCAAACCTTAGGCCCATTCTTTTATCTGCAAAGATCATATCAGCCCATATTGTTTACTTGTACAACAATTAGGAAAATACAACTTCCAACCGTCTCAAATAACTTTTTCGGACTAAATCGATCCATGTGCTCCGATCGAACACAAACGAGTGTCAAATTACAACTCATGAGGAATAAGGGGGGGGGGGGGGGGGGAGAATAAAATCTTAAGATTTTCGGCGGAAAAAAAAAACTCGAACAATTACAAAGCTTGATGCAACTCTCATCGCAAACTCCCGTGTTTTCGGCATTCGTGGCTCGTTTATCAACTCATCCACTGGCTGACGACTTTTATGGGTTGTTAGGGCTTTTCTTTTATCTTTGTTGATTTGTATTACTTAGTGTGTTGTATGTTGACAATTAATCCATTTGCAAGGTTTGTCTGGACTCAAATTTTTACCTAATAAAAAAATAGCTCGGCGCAACTCAGAAACAACAAGAGCATCAAAATTGGGTTAAGATGGTGGTTCCTACCCTTCGATCCTTCTCAATGACCGATGATTTTGATTTTGTATCCTCTCGATCTTAGCTAGGCTCGTGCTGCTGGTCTATCATTAAAAAAGTTTTAAAAAAAATATGGGAATTAGTTGAGCTGAATTTGTGAAATAGAAAGTGGGTTTCTTAACGTTGATATAGGCCCAATCGTAGCCAACTACTGTATACGCGATTGTGTGGATTATGACATATGCTCCGTATTATGTAATTTGTTCCTCACTTTCACAAGTTACCCCTTAAATTATCATCAATTTATAATTAGCATGAAATCAAAATTTGAGTTTGTATCAAGTTTCACTAGATACCAACATGGTTGCTAAAAAAACTACATAAAATTTGGTTTTGCTTTGTCGGATATGTAGGAACCCGATACAAAGCTTAAAGCTCATCGGATTCAATTGTCAAACCACAATATCAAATTTCTTATTTTAAAGGGAAAATTGCAAAAATCAGTCTAACCTTTAGGGGTTGTTGCATTCAATAGTCCGAGGTGTGAAAAATGCAGAAAATAGCCTAAAATATTTACTTGGTTGTAGAAAATAATCTCAAGCTACATTCAAATTCAAATAACTACCTTCAAATTCAAATTAATTATAAAAAACAGCCTTAGGCTGCCTTTAAATTAAAATTAATTACAAAACCTCTTCAAACTAATTTTTATTTAAAAAAATTGTCACTTCTTATATAAAAAAAATATTACACTTAATTGTTGGTATCTAAACTCATAGCTAAACTAGTTATAAAATCTATCTCAAACCATATAAATATAACTTAAATTTATATTTTAAAAAATTAATTAGATTATTTACATATCATTAAAAGTACATAAATACTTAAGCTTCTATTCACAATTGATCTAATAAGCTTCTATTCACAATTAATTAGATTTTTAAAAAAAAAATTATTTACACGATTTATATGGTATAAGGTAGTTTTTATAATTAATTTAATGATTTAATGATGAATTTAGCTAATATTCCTAATAATGACTTAGTGAGAAAAAAAATGAAAAGTGGTAGATTTTGAGAATAAAAATTACCTAGGCCAATTTTTTTATATAAGAAGTGATGATTTTTTAAATGAAAACTGTTTTGGAGAAGTTTTGTAATTAATTTGAATTTAAAGGCAACTTTAGACTTTTTTTAATAATTAATTTGAATTTAAATGTAATTATTTGAATTTGAATGTAGTTTGATGCTATTTTCTGCAACCAAGTAAATACTTGAGGCTATTTTCTATATTTTGGATAGTTCAGGCTATTAAACGCAACAACCCTTAAAGGTTGAGCTATTTTTTACAATTTTTCATATTTTAAAAGAGCTACATAAAGTCTTGATACACATTTATGAGTTACGTATGAAACCCAATATCAAATTTATCATATATCGGATTCAGACGTCCATCCCAAATTAAGTCAAATTTGTTCTTGTTAGAACTACTAGTGATTTTGATTCTCTTTCAACAGATACGTAGGAAGCTTAATACAAAGTTTTCGCTCATCGAGTTCAATCACGATTCTAAAATGATCTCAATATCTTAACAAATCAAATTGTTTTTTTTTATGAAATATAATGACTTGATTCTACTAAATTAATCAGTAGATATGTAAGAAACCCAGTATAAATCAATTTTTTCTCACTGAGTAAGCTCACACCCTAACTTTCAATTAAATCCCTTCAAATTTAGTTTTTGAATTTAGTCACCCCAAAAATCAAATTTTCAATCAAAGTCAAAGTGTCCACCGCTATTCTTAAATTTTCAATCAAAGTCAAATTTTGCTCGTCGAGTTCGATTACACCAGACTTCAAAAAATCAAATTTCATCATTATTCTTAAATTGGCTTTTAAGTCAAATCCCAAAGTAAATTCAATTCTCCATCAAGGTCAAATCGTTTTTTATGCAAATGATATGCAGATTACTTTAGTTAACATTCCTAGAAGGTGGGCTCAGGTTGCTCGGATGGAGTGTTGTTTGAGATATCCTTCCTTAAAGGTGGATTTGAATTTCATATGATGCATATAAGAAAACAAAACAAAATCCAAACCAAACCAGCCAAACACAAATTTTAAAACATACGTGAGGCTTGATTATCTTCTAATGGATACATAGGCGACCCGCTAATAATTCGGGTACAACCCAAATCACCAAAACCCCTTGAATTTTGATATCGATATGATTTCGAATCAAGAAGATCACCAAAAGGGAACGAACTACAATATTAAATCAAATAAAATGTTTGTTCAATAATCATCTTCTTCATCAATGCAGACTATTGTTTGATATCCATGCTTGTTAATTTGGAGTTATTCAAATGAGCACAATCGTACTTTGGACGTGGCATAGATGAAGGTAATCAATCTTTTATGTTTTTTTTTTCAGTTGGTATGAGACGATGGTTTGCCACATATATTTGTGGATTCTAATTGTCAGATTCTTAAATTCATTATCCGGATAATAAAAACCCCGTTTGACAAATCTGTGGAGTTTTATTTCGAAGAAGGTGGTATCCGAGGCTAGAGATATTTTAGATTGCATGATTGATCTTATGTTGTGATCGGAGGGCATACAATTCAATTGCATGCTTATTTTCTCACTCTAATTAAATTTGTTTCTACTTTCTAAATATTTGTATAGTTCTTTTTATATATATTAAATTTGTTTTGGTTTTGTTAGAAATTTATGATTGTTAATTAATGAGAGATTTTAATTTCATTATGGTATTATTTAAATTTTTTATTAAACTATATAAAAATATCATAAGATTTAGATTATAATTTTTGTTTGTAAAATGAATATACTTTATTTTTATAATGTTAATGTTTTTATATTTAAATATGAAAAAATATTATAATTTGACACTCCATAATATTTTTGCATCAAATCTGTGCAAAACATAGGAAATTGACTAGTTTATTTATAATCTAACTATATCTAATACATGTAAAACAATCTAATTAAATTAGGGTGATTTTGGTAGGTGACCCATTTTGAATGTTCAATTAGGTAGCTAGCCCCCAAACTAATTTAATTAGTTTTATGTAGACCCCTTCCCAATAGAGTGGAATGGTCAACGTTGACCGTTGACCGGTCAACGTTGACCAACCCATTTGGATTTTATTTTATTTTGTAAGTAATGCCGTATTTTACCGTTTTGATGCCAAAATTTTATTATATTTTATTTTCACTTTGGTGCCACTTTTCTAATGAAATAATTGGATGACACTTTTTTTAAACCTTTGATGACATTTTTTGTTTAATGTGATGCCACTTTTTTATGTCGAATTTTTTGATGATGTTTTTTTTTACCGCGATGCCAAAAAATTTTAAAGTAGTGTTTTGATGACATTGTTTCTTTAATGTGATGCCACTTTTGTAAAGTATTGTTTTAATGGTATTTTTCTAATGTAATTATTCGATGCCACTTTTTTAATCAAATCGTTTGATGTCACTTTTGTAATTCAGTAAATTGTATATCGATATATTTTCATTGATTCTACTTTTATTCACCGATGAGTGAACACTTGTGATGACATTCTTTGTTGATGATATTTTTATATAATTGATGACATATGAGCTTAATACGTAATTACACTTCACTGATGATATCTTTTTATTGATGACAATTTTATAGATAACTTTTATTTACTGATGACACATTTGTAAATACAATTAATTAATCTCAATCATTTGCGGTGATATTTTTATAAAATTGGTGACATTGAAGTATAAACGTGGAATCAAAACAGTGTCACCAAACAAGGCAATACAATCTCCTACAATTAAAAGCTCAGGAGTTAATGATGACAACAAATTGTTTCTATTTTATTGGCCACTAAATTTTTCATCGCAAAAAGACTAAGATTTTGTCGCGAAAATAGGTGAAGGATTCAAAAATAGCCAGTGCGGGATTTGAACCCGCATCTATGTGCTTGAGCACAACGCTCTACCAATTTGAGCTAATAGGCTTTAATTTGGCAATAATAAAACAAGTGAAAATGTGTAGTTAGCAAACATAAGTAATAAACAAGTTGATTTCAAACTACTAGTGTCCATGAATAAAGCTAGAATGACAAATTCTTTGCCAAGGGTTTCAAGTGAGAATGAATGCAAAAGAGGCTTCTAATTTTATATGATTAAAATAATGTCAATAATTCAACAACTGTTTAGCATTGTATGTCCAGCAAAATAGGAATGTCTAATCCCAATAAGGGTCTATACTTAGCCAATTAAGTTCCTACTTCTCAGTATAGACCATTGTGTCCTGGCCATTCAGACAACAACATACAAAATACGGACCTCCCGACAGTGTGTCATCGATATCAGGAAACCATGAGAACATCCAAATGACATGTATTCACTACGTTGAGAAGAATCCATTTCAGACTAAAATTAACCATTTCAGACTACGTTGAGAAGAATAGGGAAAGAAAGCCGCTGCAAAGCGGGATCAAGCTTTCCCATCAGTTTCCAAATTTCACTAACTCAACCAAATGAAGCTGTTGTTAATAAAAACACAACCATTCCCTATATAGAATCAATCTCAATTGTAGCGGGAATCAGGCATGGATTTCTGGTCCAATCAAGCAACTAGATGCTGAATCCACAAAAGTAAACAAAAACTAAGGTCCTATGCAAATCTCTAAACTAAGCACACATTAACAAGAACATTCATAGAGTTCGAAGGTTTTATTTACGGGATTCTCCCGATGAGCAATAAATGCCTTGAGACCTCGTAGCAACATCCTCATCTAATATTCATTACCTCTGATTCTTGGTAAAATCAAGAAGGCTAAAAATCTTTGTGAGCTCTATCACTCAAAAAACTGGTTTCAGTAGAATATTAGAGTTTCACCCATTCCTTTTGCAGCCAGTAAACCCAGAAACATCCATTGGTCCTACAAGCTAAATGATTCTCCATCGAAAAAATTGATTCCAACATCAAAATGGCAAAAACAAATCAATGAACCAATCTGATCAGTTAACAATGCTTCTTTTCTAATTACTCAGCACATAATGGATAAACTGGAACATTATTTTGTTGCTCCTGCAGATTCCGAAAGACGAACTAATAGTCAGGCTGAAGTTCAATGAGTCGACTGTGCAGGTATATGATCTTAAGGTTTACTCTTTATCAGCACAACAGCATAAAAGCAAATCTTTCGCGATAACAACATCAACAGTTCAAATGTATACCCAACCTTGTAGGCAAAGATGATGATTTATCAGACTTGGAAGACTTTGCCTCCTCGCTGCTTCCCATGGCACTACACTTGATCATTCTACAGGTAATTTAAAATCCTGAATCAAGTGCAGAATTAGTCACAGAGCTAAACAAATACACACAGCTGCAATTAGGAAAGAAACTTAATAATAGACATCAGTATACATTTTGCTACAAGCCAGTAAGGCTTCACAGAATTCACAAACAGATATAAAAGCATAGACCGGATTAGATTGGCATAATCTCAAATCTTGCCAACATTTTCTTCAAAAAATAAAATAAAAATGTATTTGAAACTCGCAGATGCATTTCATTCATCTGTTCTCCCTTTTCTTCAAAATTAGCAATCCAATTTGAGAAATCTTGAATGGAACTGTTAAAGAGTCTTGCAGAGTTGCATTTGATAGAACATTGAAAAGGGAATTAGAGGATGAAATTCAAGCAAAGATTTCACCAAATGAGGCTTACTTCGATCTATAGGCCTTACTCAAGTCCCCAAACCATAAATTTCGTGTGTTATTCTGAGTTTCCAAACCTAATCACTATATATCGAACAAAATCAAACTGAAATTGAAACTCAAGGAGGCGGTAAGATCTCTAGAGAGAGGGAGAAACCTTGATCAATTTCATGAACTCGCCACAGTGATTATTCAGCAAGTCTTTGCGATGACCAGTAGGGTAAGCAAGTTCATCCATGACTCCACCAGCGAGCTCCAAAACCCTAACGATACTCTGCGAAAATCAAACAATCGTAGCAGCTCATACTAACCTCCATCATTCGATTCGTAAGGAATCCCCGTCGATAATCGTGGAGATGTCAAAGCTCTAAGAAAATTAGGCGCAAGGGAAACTAGGTCTGGGACCTCAATTTGTAATGCATCCCCAGTTCATCCTTCTCTAATTCCCAAAGACTAGCAAACCAGTTCAGAACTCCCACTTCAAATTGCCTCGACTGGGAACTAAAACTCTTCCAAATAACTCAAAACCCTAAATTTGCAAAAAAACAAAAAAAAAACCCCTAAAAACACCCCAAATCAGCAGCACGACACCAAAAGCTCCAAAGAAATAGATGAACACAAACCCTAATTTAGCAATCTAAAAATCGAATTGAGTAGAAAAACGACAAATTGGGGGCGGAGACACACCTGTCAAGGGCCGAATATGCTCTCGTCGATCGATGGCCTCATTCTGGAAGGAGGTGGTGCCACCGCTACCTGGCTTGGAGAGCGAGAGCGGAAGGAGGGTGGAGGAGAGGAGAGGCCGGAGAGATGGAATCGCAAGGATGAAGGAGGAACGACGGGCGGCCAGGAGATACAGCTATGGGAGGAAGGGTCTAACGCGGCCAAAACAAATTTAGAGGGGCTAACGCGCCTAACAAAATAATTAGAGAGGTTAACTACCTAACTAAAATGCTTAAACTAAAATGCTTAAAGGTCCATTTCAGCAAATTCCTCGTTAAATTATTTCTTACAATAAATTTTGTTATTATATTTTTTTCTCATCTGTCAGTGAATACATTGAATAATGCGGAGTTTGGATTCCATTGTATTTTAATTACATAATGTAATTATTTTACCTTGTTTTGTGTGAGCTTTTGGTTGTATGAATAAAAAATTTCATAAAAACCGATGTAAAAAAATAATTTAACTAAATAATCACATAAATCGAGATAAAATATTTATGTTATAATCAAATATTGCATATCGTAGAATTCAAATACACTCGTATTTTAAACACTTTAAAATCGTGTAACCAAACATCACCTTATCTATTTATCTGCAGCCCCCGGGGCATAACTCAGCGGTGTGAAGCTCACCATACGCTAGGTCTGGAAGCTTCGTGTGGGAGGTTCGATTCCTAGGAGGAGCATTATTGTAACATTTATGCCACAATATGTTTCTCTTGTGGTGTGGGCCTCCTGGAGCCAAATGATATAAGGGGTGGTTGGACCATTGCTGAGGCACATCCCGCGGTTTACCTTCCCAAGTTGATGAGGGGCCGGAGACTTGGGGTCCAGGAGTGTAAGCTTGAGATACTTGGATATAAAAAAAAAAAAAAATCTATTTATTTGCAGTTTTAGGATTACCCATTTAAAAAAAGAAAAAAACACCCGAGAGAAAACCCTAAATCTGCGATGTCGATCAATCGGTTGCCGAGGAGAGGAGGGCCAGCGAAAATTTTCTCCGACTGAACTTCTGATCAATCGCGCTTATTAACTTGCAGAGGACGCTGCCGAAGTTACCCCTTCTCTATTTGCCATCTCCGGTTGTTTCGGGTTGTCCTCTCTCTCCGGCCGTTTTCCTCACCGAAATCGAACTCAGGTTGGTATTTCTTGCTCCGTGTTTAACTTCTGGCTCTGAATCGCGCTAATTAGCTTGGTGAGGACGCTGGCAAAGTTGTTTGGCGTAGTAGTTCGCGTGTTCTCTCACTTCCCTGGCGAAGGGCTGGTTGCCTCTTCTCTCGTCTTCCTCTCTATGATAGATTAGGGTTGTCCTCTGTCTCCGGTCGTTTTTCCTCACCGAAATCGAACTCATGTTATTATCTCTCATTCCATGTTTAAGTTTTGACGGTGAAGCGAGTCTGAATTGGACAGAGAAAATGCCCGTTGATATTGCCCATAGGCCATAGTTAATCAGTATGGCCTTTCTATGGATGCTTCTCTGGTTTAGGGTGTGTCTGATTTGGTCAATTAGTATTGAGCGGAGTGCCCAATTTGATTGCAATGCTTGCCATTGTCTGATGGTTTTGTGTTGCTTTGTCTGCAACTGTGTGATGATTTTTCTTGCTTTGTCTAGGTTTAAATGGATTAGTTTGAATGTTATGAGTTTCTATGTTTTTTAGCATGTTTTTGGCTCACAATATGAAAGCCAGTACTCTAATTGAAAGAAATCATAAAACCCTGCATAAGATATTTATGAAACAAATCATATATTGAACCTCCAAAGAAAGAAGGACATTGGAAAGCAGCACAAATTGGCAAACAATCTTTCAAGTTTCAATTAGTTATGGGGGAGATAAAGCCTGTGTTGTTTAGAATTATCATGCCATTCCGACAATGTCATTTTGACTCTGTATATTGTTTTCTCCTTTGATCCCTCAACTCCTGCTTAGCATGCTTCATTAGTTTTGTTGATGCAAAATATTGCAAGATCTTCTTGATGCTTAAATAGTTAAATTATATTACAATGTATTGGAAATCAGAACAGTGGCATTTCATTCTTTTCACCGAAATAAATGCATTTATGTCATGCATTTTAGGTTGTGGTTACCTCTAGTGTTTAGAACAAATAAATAGGAGCAAATGTCAAAGCTTAATTAATTACCTATCATTAGCTCTAAAAGAAAGTCAAATTGAGTGAAGGGTTAAGAAGGAAAGCTGACTAACCTTTACCCTCTTCTACGAGGAGTCAATTATAAAATAAGACTAAATCGATGTTTCACGTGCTAGTCACTTTTAAGCATTGAAATATTAAGAGATTGGAAACAGTATTTTGCCTTTGCCAGAAAAAAAGAATTTTATCATTATTTTACCTTTGCCAAAAGGTTTAATAAGAGATTGGAAACAGGACAAAATTTATTTAGATAGGAACGACTGAGATAGTTGGCTACTTTATTTTGGGACACCAATTTGGGTATGGAATCTTGGCTAATAATAGATCTATAGGTGTGTTTTGAAACTGAAATTCTGATCAATAAAAGTTCAGCATTACATGCGCGATCTTCCATTTCATTGCATTACGTTTGCCATTTTGTATTTAACAATTAACAATTAACAATGCACAGTTTGTACTTTACCTTCTTCAGCTCTATCTTTTCTGCCATTCTACCTATCCTCTGGGACTACCCTACCTTTTTCAGGAAAAATTGACAATTGTATGATTGATGTATGTTTTTCAATTTAATTAGGTTATTTGTTAACTCATCCTGAATGGTGTTTTGATAGAGGATAGAAGGTGTTCATAATTTCATATGGTAAATAGGACAGGGATAAATGACATATTCTTTACACAATTACCAATCGAAGGATTTTTTTTTTATAAAAAAAATATCATTAACATTGCAAAAGATCTAACTTCATCAATGAATGCAGTTGGAAACTAATAAATAATCCTGGGAAAAGCTTGAAGTATGTTAGGGTATATGGTCAGTGAATCCAAACTAAAACACAGTACTGACTTGATTTGTTATCACGTGACATCTGGAGCAAGAAACTGAATTTGTGCTGCTATCTAGAGGCCCACTTCTGATTTTCAAAATTACTTTTTTTGGGATCTGCATTATTTTGGATTGCACTTCTGCATTCATTTTTTTATTGGCATTATTGATCTTGCTAACTTGAATGAGTTTTGGTACCGTGCTTCTGATTTATTATTAATTACTGTGTTATTTATGTGTATCCTGAGCTTACTGGATTCTGATTTATTATTAAGTATTAATCTCTACAGTGCTTGTTCACAATGTTAACCAATAACGTATTTACAGAAATGTATTATTGACGTTATTTAAACTCCTATTTCTATCTATTATTAGAGGGAATAGATGGCAACTAAAACTAGATCGGGGCAAGCTATGGAGGATAGCATTGTACTGAAGCGCCGAAGAGGTGCCCATATTATGAAACAGATTGGCAAGCTCACAAAAAATGGAAAGATTCGAGTTGATTGGAACCTCAAAGCACAACCAATTGGAGAGCACGTATCATTGTTCCAGCACTTCATTGGCTATCATACTCGTGCACTAGTGCCTGTCTCTATTCCCAAGTGGAAAGCTGTTCCCGAAGATGTCAAAGTCTTAATTTTTGAAGCAGTTGCAGTAAGGATGCATTTTCTTTTTTATTATTGTTATCTTTTAAATTTTGATATAGATTTAGTTATTTTACTTTGTTAACTTTTTAAATTATTATGTGATTGTAGGAGAAGTTTGATGTTGATCAATCACATTCAAAATTCATTATTCAAAGTGCTGCGAAGAAGTGGAGTGATTTCAAATCTATTCTCACAAGGGATTACTTGTACACAACAGATGACAGAAGTCAGATGCGATCCAGTCCACCTATTGAATACCCATTTATTGACAGAGATACATGGGCTGAGTTTGTACGAGCACGATGCACAAGCGAGTTCCAAGTAACAAAATTATTTTTTATATCCATTTAAATTTGAAAAGTTTAATATGTATTCATTTAAATGATCTTTTCACTAATCATTTACAGGAAATTAGTGAGCGCAACAGTGAGAAAGCTAAGCTCAATTTATATCCTTACAAACGCGCTCGAAGGAGTTATGCTTGTATTGAGCAAGAGTTGGTAAGAACCAACTATAGTATCAGTTTTTGTGTTTGTATTATGAATTTACTTAAACGTTCTTTATGGTTATTTAGATCAAGAAACGTGGGTTGGATCCTTTGGTCGATACCATACCAAGATGTGACTTGTGGGCGACCGGTAGGGAAACTGGTGGAAGCTATGATGATGAAGTTACAAAAATCGTTACAAATATTGTAAGTTGTTTACTAATATAATCATATTTTTTAGCGATCTTATGCATTTAATTCTTAAATATCATATATATTGGTGCTGTAGAATTTGTTAAAGGAACAAGTGACCCAAGGCCAAATATCACCGGAAGGTAGGGAAGATCTTTTATCACTTGCATTGGGTAAGGAAGACCACGCTGGTCGAATTAGGGGTCTTGGCCCAGGTGTCGGTGTGAAGTATCTTGGTGGAAGAAGAGCTAGAAATTCTGGTGGTCATTCTGACCCACGAGTAAATGAACTTGAACAGACTGTAAACATGCTCATCCAAAGAGATCTTGCTCGAGATCAGCAAATGAAAGATCTACTGGCACAACTTGCGGCTTTAACAAGCAACAGGGAAGAGACTGATGGACCAAATTCATGCCTGCTTTTGCAGCCCAGCAGCAACGACGAAACAGCTAAGGTGCAGAATGAACATAAGGGTGAGCATAATGCGAATATACGTCGTAAGAGGACGAAACGAACTGCTCATCTCCCCCGTTGCCATAAAAGATCCAGAAAAACTAAATGAATTTCAGAGTACGCAACTGCCCAGATCGATCAGAAGCCCATGCTCTGTTGTAGTTACAGGTTTGAAGAAGTTATGAACAATATAATAACTGCTGCTGCTTCCGCCCTCTGTACATCTTTGTTGTTGGTAGACAACCTAAAATCTGAAGTCTAAACACATTCTGGATGTTGTTGACTCTATTTATTAGCTCAGTTCTGCCTTGTTTATAACTCTATTTTTTTTTGCAAAAACAACTACATGGCCTGAGTGCACCATAAAGGCACGCACCCAGAATGCGTTCTGGGTGCGCAACTGACCATCTTTTTTTTTTTAATCTTATAATATCACCGTTGGTTTTAAGGTCACGACATTTGTTTAGTTTACAACGTAATTAACCCTTATTTCAATCATGTAAATATATACTATATTTTTAAAAAAATTTATAACCTGCTGTTTAGTTTGATGAAGCCGATTTCATTTGATACATTGAGCCATTAAGGCATTAATCGATAATAATCCAAGTTCAATCCATCCATGATTAAATGATAGAGATAACATATACTGTTGTGACATATGTCACTCCTTGGCCCCAACTAAGAAACGAAAAATAAAAATGCCTTCAAATATCACACTAGCTTTAAAAACAAAAACAAAAATGTTAACTTAATTAATTAACCCTTGCACTTGTATTAACTAAATTTCATGTTGATCGATCATGAACCGTAGCGTAGTTACAGCAGCTAACATCAATGCCATGAATAATCCACCACCACTGAGCTTGTGGGCTGCACTCTGACCAAACCCAGCAAGTAGATTGCTGGGTATCGGTGTCACTGTCACCATCGGGGTCGCCGGCGGTGGCACTGCAGTATAAATTTAGATGATCAGAAAGAGACAACATCTCAGTCAATGGAGTAATTAATTAGTTACCATTTACCTGCAGCGATGGGAGAAAGGGTTGTTGAATTTGATGGAGAGAGAACAGGATCAGACGTGGGCGCAGTGGGAGCTTGGACTACGGCAGAGCAAAAGGAGGGGTTGTTCATAAGAGGGCTGCAGATGCCGGGGAGGTCGAGGGCCAACGAGGCGTTGAAAGGGAGAGACCGGAGGGCGATCCCGTTAAGGAAAAGGCAGAGGCATCCTGGCTGTTGGCTGTACACCACCTTGAGGGTGTCGCAGCACTGCTGCGTGGGGGCGGGCACCGACCCCTGCACGAAGGGCGCGCAAGGTGCCAACGACAGGAGGCGCGTCCCGCAGTCTGCGATGGCAGGTGCCGAGGAAAACGTAGGGGCTTGGCCACGGACTTCCGGGATCATGATCAAGACGGCCAGCGCGGCGGCTACAAACGACGTCGTCTCGGGGGCGAGTGTAGAAATAGCCATTTTTAATTTTGAATCTGAATTGATCGAAGCTGTCAATTGAGCTAACGTTGTGTGAGTTTTAAGGGCCAGGAATAGTTGAGGGTGTGCATTAGAGGAGTGTGAAGACTTGCTGGTTGGTTTGTGGGCATACAGTTTGTGTGTCTTTGAACTTTGAATTCCCACGCATCAACTTCTGCAGCGTAAATGAATGAGTGCTGCAACTGAAGCAGGTTTTGATTATTGACTGTCAAATTTACCTATCATCGGTCAAATATATCAGTACTCCCATAGTTGGCCAATAGATAAACATCAGTCCCAAAAAATGGATTTGCCCTGGTAGTGTCTTTTTTTCTTTAATTACCTTTAGATTCTAAAGTGAAAGTTCTTAGCATACTAATCCCTTACATAAATGTATCTGTATCAGATCCGGCCTCCTGGTCATCATTCAGGTGTACATCAGTCAATGGGTTTCTGCGTTCACAACAATGCTGCAGACTGCAGTTGCTGCATTAGCTGCCCAAGTCGCTGAAGCAAAAAATGTCTTGATTGTTGATTGGGTAATGAAGAAACTAATGAAATTTTAAAGTCTCTTTACTTTTTTCCTCTCATGGATAAGCAGTTATTTTTGCTGCTTCTTTTTCTTACTATACTTGCTTATGGCAGGATGTACATCATGGAAAAGGTACCCAAGAAATATTTGATGGGAACAAATCAGTAAGCTCCCAGTTTATTTACTGTCTTCATCCAAATTGTTATATAGATTATTTTCCTTGTTTTATGTGGATTATCTAATTAAGGTTCTCATGCAGTAGCTTCCAAACCCTTCATTGATTAAGTTACACATGTGCCTTTGAGGATTCTGTGTAACAAAACCATGCACCACCACTTAATTTCAATCAAATGTTGCCCAAGAATGGTGTTCATATTTTTTTCTCCTTTCGTCGTTTTATTAGAGCCATTAGAAAGCATATTGTTTGTCTTTACACTTTCAAAGACTGAAAGGCTGGTTATTTGCACAGGTTCTTTATATTTCTTTGCATAGGCATGAGGGAGGACAGTTTTATCCTGGGACTGGGGCAGCTTATGAGGTATTTTTCTCTAAGACTTATATATGACATATCTTTTGGCTTCTTATTCCTCTGATCTTGTGATTTGCTTTTGTTGATGTGGTACACTGTTTTTCTTTAAAACGTAGATACCTGCTTGTGCATATCTTCTGAAATACTTTTGGATAACTTTCTATGGGATATTGAAAGATTTGTGGTGCCTTGCTCAATAACATCTATGTCATTGCAGTTATTTGAATATGAATTCTTTATTTCAACTTCTCTGAAGACTGTATTGTGGAGATTATCACAGCATTATGTACTGTATACTATGTTGTTACTTGTTAGGGCTGCCTAAAACATGATTCAATAGATTCTGGGATTTTGGAGGATTTGAATCCTTTTTGGTCCAATAGATTCTTCATCTCATTCTCCAAAAAGAGAAGTAGCGGGAAAAAAAAAAGAACAACCCAAATCTGCACCATCTTCGAAACTAAATGCTTCTCAAAACGGTGAAGTTGCATTGTTGGAGTTGGAGACAAAATAGTTTGGAGAATATGTCTTTTTTTTCTCCATTTGAGAGAAGCTATTGGAGATGGTCTAACACATGATATGCCTTATTTTCTCCTCAACTTCACATTTCATTTCTGCCATCCTCATCTTTTCTTCTCTCGTGCATTTCCACTATATTGATATGACGGTAGATAAAGAATAATGGATTTTTTTCTTATAAAAAAATTCTGTTTGATTTATTTGAGATTGTTCAGTAACTTGTGAAGCGTTTGTTTATTGTGGACTCGGCTATAATAAATCTCGGCTATGTTTTTAGGAATTAAATTGTTGAGATACTATTTGGAGACTACTGTTAAATCCTATCTCTGTCTTTCTCTAATTTCACATGGTTCATTCGCAAATTTTAGTCAGATTTATTTGACACTTAAAGAGGCAAAATAGGTAAGGAGCCAAGGGATCTGCTTTTCTGAAATCATTTCTTTTACTGATAAATTTTCAGGTAGAAAATGGTAAATCCTGTTAGTGCACTTTTCCATCTTTCCTTTATAAACTGGAAATTTGAAATGGTGTTTCCAACCGGTTTCAATTTTGAAATCCCTGGATGTACAAGCTGAAGCTTTTGTGCAACACTCCCTTTTCTCCCTTAGCTAAAGCTATCTCATATTGCCACATCTTTATCTTCTTCTGAGTATAAAGAGAATTCCTGTGGTTTTTCCCATTATAACCTTACAAGTTACAATCCATGGTGTGTTTCCTAGGCATTTTATAGTGGGCTTAAGCATCATCGCTTTGACCTTACTGGTGAGTGGTGAAGATGTTGCATTTTCTGCTTTTCAACCATCCCGCTCTTGCTTCTGTTTTATTGAAGTAATGTTTATCTGGTTTTATTACTTTTATGAAGTGTTCTTGCTCCAACAGAACCTTGAGGTTCATCCCTTGTTCTTGAATGAGATGCTTCCTTTTAACATCCTCTGCTCTACTCTTTTCAGTAGAGAATTTCTAGCATTTAATCGAATTATCCTGTCTTTTCTAAACTTTGTACAATACTAGAATTGTATCACCACTTCTGTGTTATTTGATATAACTAGGTTGGAACCAATGGCGCAGAAGGCTACTGTGTTAATATCCCTTGGAGCTGTGGCGATGTTGTGGACAATGACTATCTTTTGCATTTCAGTATGCTGTGCTTCCAATAGGTACAAAATCTTCAGAATCCTTCTTCCTTAGTTGTTTGATATTAAAGTTTGAAATTTGAGAAAATGTAGATTTTTGATCCTAACCAAGCTTATCACATGTGGCTGTGTACTTGTTTCTATATACAAGAGAAAGGGAAATATTTTCGATGGAGGTTAATGATTTTGTATCATGTTTTCCGAAACTGTGCTGCTTCATAGGTAATTGATGCAATTGGGCTACTTGTCCCTGAGGTACACATAATGGTTCACTAGAAACCAAAGCTATAACTGTTAGACAATAATTCATATTTCACATACATGAAAATGTGTTTTTGGCTAAATTGTAGAACGTTCCGGAAGAATGTGGAATGTGGCGGAAGTCTCCGGAATGTGGTGGAATATTCTAGAAACGTATGGAAGAGTGTGGAAGACTCCGGAAGTGTGTGGAACCTTATGGAAGGTTCCGGAACCGTAAAGAGTCTAGGTGTGCCTAGACTAGTGTAGAGTTCTCCGGAAGCTTGGAGAACATTAGGAAAATGTATAGAGGAGTCTAGAAGGATAGAGATGATTCTAGTGTTGGAGTATTCTAGAGATGTTCTAGGACTCTCCATGTAAGAGATGGCATGGCCTATAAATAGGCTTAGTGGTATGTGAGTTAGTGAGAGAGCGAGCGAGCAAGGTGAGTGCTCCTCCAAATGAGTGTGAGCATGTGAGGTGCTGTGTAGCCTAGTATGTGATCGATCGAGCATGAGGGCGTCTCGATCACATACTAGCGAGTGTGAGTGTGAGTCCTAGTGTATGATCAATTGAGAATGAGGGTGTCTCGATCATAAACTAGAGTGTGTGGGTTGGTTAATAGGTGTGATCGATTGAGCACGAGGGCGTCTCGATCACACGAGAGTGTGGTTCACCAAAGAGTGAGGTTAGTCTCTTGAGTCGAGTGGTGTATGTGAGTTTTGTATTTGTGAGAGGTGTACTTGTGTACATGATATATAATACAAGTTCTCATTTGTAAGTGGAGCCTGATCCATCCGAGTCACACGAGATCGAGTGTTAGCTACCCCGGTTTTTCCCCAACAATAACTTGAAAAGATAATTATATTTATAGGTGAAAAAATATCAGTCACAGGGCTGTTCACCAATTGATTGGTACTGATGCATATAAACTTTGTGCAATACTAGGATTGTTTGATTTTATGAGCCGGATTTAATGAAATCCTAGTTTTATATATATTCAAGATGAAATAGAAACAACTAAGCAAGAAGAGTTGGACGATGAACTTGGAGAAAGGAATGGATGATTTACAATTAAACATAGCTGCATTTGGTTCATGATGAGGGGGGTTCAAATGTAAAAATAATTGCCATATTTAGGAGATTGAGCTTTTTAGGAGCTTGTTTTGTCTTCGTGAGTCCAAAGACAATAGGAACAATTTAATCTAATATTTTTGCCATTCCTGAATTGCGTGCATTTATCTCTTTGAGTTGCCTTTGTTGCTGAGTGTCTTCTTAGAGTGAAGAAACTTTAATAGAAAAATGATGCTATTGTTTTGATACAATCTCTCTTTCTCATGCTGTTGTTATCTCCATTTCTCCCTTTAAGGCTGCAGCATAGTGTCTTTATTTTTTCCATTATGAATTGATATTTAATTAAGATCCTGTATATATGCCATCTAAATGAGATACAAATAAAATGTGTTATGTTTCTAAAAAAAACGAGTTAATGACAAAACCTCTTCTAAAAAATGAGAATTAAATAATTCTGATATTTTGTTAGCAATTTGTACTTTCAGCCCATGAATTTGCTCCTGATTTTCACCGTTATATCATCTGGATTTGATGCTGCCAGAGGGGATCCACTTGGTTTCTGCGATGTATGTACCTAGTTTGTTGAATTCCATTATTTTTCATATAGCATTCTCGAAAAAATTTAACTGAAAAAATTCTTAATGCTCATATTTGAAATCATTCTTGGCTGTTCTTCACAGTAATGTCATAAATAAACTGCAAAAGCTTCCCTTTTATTTGTATGCTGAAATTTGCATAGAACTTCGGGGACACCATTTTAGTTATTCATTTACACGGTAGTGGATACATTCAATGATATCTATTTATTTTTAGATTTTTTCTGTAGGTAACCCCTGATGGTTATTCATACATGACTCATATGCTGAGGCAAGCTTTCAGGTGGAAAGCTCCTCGTTGTACTAGAAGGAGGGTGAGGGTCTGCTGTAGTCATTTAGGTTTATGGTGGATTATATCTTGCTGATTGATGTTTTTGGTGGCAGCTATAATCCTTCGATCAATATCATCTTCTGCTACAGCAGTGATCAAGGTATTTTCAAAAACAAATTTGCCTGATACCTAGAACTTGCAAAGCATGGCTGCTTGTCTCTTATCTGTTCAACAGTTCCTTTTCATTGCCTGATGACGTCATATTATGAAGGTTTTCCTTGGTGAAATTCCCAAGTACTCATAGCATTGAACCTTCTCGAGCCGGTTTATGTACTGTTCTGGAAGTATTGGGAATTCAAATGGAGTATATTGGCCATGATTTAGCCCCAACTACACAAAATTACAGTCACTTTGGGAATCTTACTGGAAGACCAAAAGTGAGTAATTCCATCCATGTATCTCGTACGTATAAGAACTCTTTTTAAGTTCTTCTTTCCCTTGACTTTAATGTGTTATCTTCTCTTTTCTCAAAAGTGATGAGGATTTCATTTGCCTCAAGAGAAATCTGTTTTCTGTGACCTTTTTGCATGTCTGATAACATTACTTTCATGTTCTGGTGTGGTTGAGACTACCCTTGGTCTTTGACTTTTTCTGCTGAAGCAAAATGTCCTGTACTCTGCTGCACATGGGCAAATTCCCCCCTTTCTAAACTATCAAAATTTCAGAATGCAGTTCAAGGCACATCCTTGATAAAATTTCGACGGTTCAGACCATATCTGATTGCCTGATTCCACGTTTGTGTACTTTTGAGCAGAGAAGAGGATGATAAAGAGACGACAAGCGGGGTTGCCAGTATCATGGAAGATGGGAAGGAGGCTACTTTATCTCCTCCTTTATAACAGGATCCACAAAGCTTCTAGAACTTGGTAACTTGTCCAATTTAACCATGTGCCTCTGTAGCATCAGCCCATGTAATTTATAGGCTGGTTTATTTAGTTAATCGGATGTAGCCATTGATGACGAAATGCTTCTTTCAAGGAATAGAGACAAGTTCAAAGTAGATGTTAGCTAGCTGGCTTGCCTAACCTCCTGGAAGTATGCCCTTTTTGTATGTACTGCCACTTCATACCGAGTTTACAGGGATAATTGGATAATAGTCTTGGTGAAAGCTAGCTATTATACTATGAGGGTGGATAGATTGAAACTGTTAATCTTCACAACTTTGTTGGGCAAGTGAGGTTTGGTTTCATACATGTCTTTGTTTTCAGGCGACCGAGCTGAGCAGAGTATGATGAGTAGGTTATTTCACCTGTGATCAAGTCAAGCTTGTCTAATAGTTACACCACAAGGAGTGCCAAAGGGCGGCATCTATGGGGAAGGAGCCTCTATGCAACTGTGCTTTACCATACAGTTTGAAGAATTCAAATAATTAAAAAGCAATTTGGTTGCTAAAGATTTGCTCATTCATAGAGTTTATCTGACCAAATTTTTAAATACAAATTCCGATTTGCTCATTCATACAGAGTTTATCTCACCAAATTTTCAAAAACAAAATCCTTGTGACAGATTGAACTGCATGATACACTGCACCTGAGCCCATCCCATATCTGGACACATTTTACAAAAATGACAATTTTTACCTCATCTAGACTTATAAAACTCCTCCATAGTATGGAATATACTTTTCTAACAAAATTTATTCTATTTTTCTTGGTTAAATTTGGTGAATATTCATTTTTCATTTCAAAATTAAGTAAATGTCCATTTTTTCCAAAAATAACCCTCCTTCCCCATCCCTAACCATTCCTCCTTCCCCCTTTGACCATTTTTAATTTTAACATTGACTAGTCAACATTGACAATTCCGGTCAACGCCTGCATTTGGTGACAATTTTTTGGTGACAATTGAGTATATTTTTCTGGTGACAGTTAATTGTGACAATTATTTTGGTGACAATTGATTTTTTGTGACATTTTATTTTTCCCGGTGATAGTTAGGGGAAAATCTTTTCTAGTGACAATTGATTTTCTCTTTTTCTTGTGATAATTGTTGGTGACAAAAAAAATTGGATGACAGTTGATTTTCTTCTAGTGACAATTGCCAGTAACACTTTTTCTCGGTGACAAATGGGGTTTTTCTGCTAATAGATGATTTTCCTGATGACAATTATTGGTGACAACTATTAGTGACGAGGTTGATGACAATATATTGTCACCATGATATTGTAACCTTAAAAAAATTATCACCATAACATTATACATCACCAAGACATTGTCACAAACTACATAACACTGTTTTCATATTGTTTAATCAACCGTATTGTCACCAACTTATAAAAAAACATTGCCACCAACCTCTTTTCAATAATCTATTGACACCAACAATAAAACAGTGTAACCAACCTATTTTCATCAAGCTTTGGTCAATAATCTACTGTCACCAATTACAAAACTTTGTCACCAATCTAGTGTCAAACACCTATTTTTAGAAATTAATTGTCACCAACGACAAAACAGTGTCAACAACTAATTGTCACCAACTACAAAACACTTTTATCAAACTAAAATGTTTACAATGCTAATGTTATCACATTTTTCATCTAATATTAACACATTTTTGTTACAAAACTAAAACCCTAGAACAAGGGGATCATAGACCCAAGAGTGGCTAAACCTGAGCAGACGAAAATTTGATATACAGTATAGTTTAGGGTTTAGGGTTTATTCGTTAGGGTTTAGGACCTTGGCCCTAAACCCTAAATCCTAAACCCTAAACCCTAAAATGTGTGTACAGCACCAATGCTATCAGATTTGTCATCTAATATTAACGCATTTTTGTTACGAAACTGAAACCCTAAAACTAGGGGAGCATAGACCCTAAAGGGGCTAAACTTGAGCAAACAAATAATTCGATGTACAATACTATAATGACATCACATTTGTCATCTAATATTAACACATTTTTGTTACAATAACAACCTTAAGCAGATGAAATTTGATGTAAAGTTTAACTTTGTAATACTTAATTGTCAGACTACATCAACTTGCAAAAATATCAAAACAAAGAGGAACAGTTGAGACATTCATACTTAACATCCAAAATAGCAAGACCTTCTATATCCATCCTCTCTCTCTATACGCATCCATATACTTGTCTGAAATAGCTTCAATACCACAATGAAATGCAAGACCCTCAATATATTTGATGACATACATACCAAAACTTCCATTTCAATTGAATAGAAGGGTAATGAAAATTACATTATAGCCAAATGAGATATAAATTCCATTTGTCACCAAAACAGAATATATAACTTTACCAATTGTCACCAATCTAAAAAAAACAACAAAATAACTACATTAATTCCATTTGTCACCAAAACAGAATATATAACTCTATCAATTGTCACCAATCTAAAAAAAACAACATAAATTCCATTTGTTATCAAAACAGAATATATAACTCTACCAATTGTCACCAATCTAAAAAAAAAAAAAAACATAAATTCCATTTGTCACCAAACAATGAAGCAAACCCCTTCTAGTCTCATTTAAATTGATGATGTATAATCAAGCTATATACTAATTGTCACCAAACAAGCAATTGTCACCAAAACAAACCAGCAATGATAAACCTTTGAAATTGAACAACATATAAAGTAAGAACGAATTGGATTCATCAAGAAGAACACTAAACTGGATGATCCATTTGAAGTAGATAGGAACACACAAACCTTTGACTATTTTGGTAAATGTCTGCATTTGGTGACGATTTTTGGTGACAATTATGTATATTTTTCCGATGACAGTTATTTATGATAATTATTTTGGTAACTGTTGACTCTTTTTTTTTGTGACATTTTATTTTTTTCTAGTGGTATTTAACGTAATTTTTTCATGGTATTACTAAAATTGTCACCAACCCATTGTCATCAATTACAATACATTTTCATCAACTATAGAATATTGTCACCACCTTTTTGTCACCTACTATAAAATATTGTCACCACCAATTTTTTAACTACATACTATCACCAACTACAAAATATTGTCACCAACCTATTGTCAACAACTACGAAATACTGTCATCAAATTATTTTCACCAATAAGTAAACACTGTCACCAAACATTGTCACAAACCAATTGTCACCAACTAAAAAACATTGTCACCGGCCAATCTATTATCCCTAAATAGATAACATTATCACCACCCCCTATTGTCACCAACCTACTTTAGTAATCTGTTGTCACCAACAATAAAATAGGGGCATCAACCTATTGTTAACAAATATTTGTCACCAAGACCATATAATCACAAAAAAACTGTCATCACTTTACTAAATATCACCAAGATAGTAATCTATTGTCACCAATGACAAAACATTATACCCTATAGTGATTAAAACTAAGCAAATTGTAATCTATTGTCACCAATGACATAATATTGTCACCAAACTGAAACTCCATCCTCAATCATTAAACAAAAACTTATCTAGATTCAAGTTGTCATTGAAGATTCCGTAGGCTTTAATTAGCTGCATAAACCCCATCCTCAATCACTCAACAATCCATCCTGTAAGAGGGCTGCATCAAGTTAACACTTAACACACACCTCTATGAGTAATCTAGCTAACAAAAATGTGTATGATCTGGTGGTTCCAATTTAAACAAGAAAGTAGCTATTGGCAACAAAAACAACTTCGAAACGTGATACATAGCCAACAAAGAACACAATTAAGCAAGGGAATTCTACCGTTTAATTAACAACAATCTTCTATTTGGCTTGACTCTATAAGGACATAAAGTGGCACCACCTTCAGCATGAACTTTCCCTACAAAAGAAAAATAAAAGAAAAAGTTATAATCAATTAATTAACCTATAGCAGTAGAAACAAAAAATCAATTGAACAAAAAATCAACAGTACCTACCAGATCTGATCAATTACAACATCAAGATAAATAGGTGCGAGCAGCAGGACGACCAACGAACAAGCGCGGTCAACAACGAACAGAAGCGAGCATCGATGAACAGGGAGAAGCGATTCTAGGTCTTTTGATGCTCATCGTTCCTCCTCCTCTCATGCTTCAGCGCTTTGTCTACTCCTCGTCCGGGATCAAGCAGGCTCGTGTTTGGTTGAATTTCAGAGCTGTGAAGAGGAGATTCATCGGCAAGGACGGCAAGGACAATGTTGCCATGGAAGCACCACTGATAATACAGATCCAGCCTTGAAGCCACTCCAACCATCTCGATATGATCTTCTCCGTCGACGTAGGTCTTCATCCGCCCATCTCCCATGTCGGCGTCGCTCTCTTCCTCCTCCTCACCTTCAACTGTATCTCCATCGGCGTCGCTCTTCGATCAATTGAATATGTTAGGGCTGAAAGGGAAAGGGAGGGAATTAAATTATAATAAGGGTAGTTTAGGGATTAAATAAAATATATGGACATTTAATTAATTACCATTTCAATATGGACATTTACTTAATTTGATATCCTAGATTGATATTTGACCAAATTTTTGCATTTTTCTTTGAGTTACCTAATCTTATTTCAAACGTCCTCTTAATAAGGAGAAACCCATTGGTCTAAATCGAAAAGGCTAAAGTACATTATATCCAATGCACTTTCACTTGTAGAGATATGTGTTTTTTTTACATGTATAGAGTTACACTCGTTTTATATATGCCTTTTATCTCATACAAATCTTAATATAAAAAACCACCATAACTGTAATTTACATTGTATTTGATATTGAAATATAACACAAAGGGTAGATAATGTGATCGCGTTCTCTATATGCACCACAAATTAACGTTCAATTGGACGTTGTAACAACGTCAGATTAGATGTTATACAACATCGAATCCAACGTTATCCATGTATTAGTAATTTGCCTTGGAAAAAAAATTCGGACGTTGTAACAACGTTGGATTCAATGTTGTTACAACGTCGGATTGGATGTTGCATTTTGACAGTCCACTTTACAACATCGGATTGGATATTGTAACAACGTCAGATTGGACGTTGCATTTTGAAAGCCCACTTTACAACATCTAATTGGACGTTGCAATCTACCCAACTCGCCACGTCCGGGCCTTAGATTCACAACGTTGCATACCACATGTTACAACGTTGGATCCGACGTTGTACTATAATTAACACTACAACGTCGAATCCGACGTTGATTAGTAGCTCTAATCCACGGATTTGCGGTGTATATACGGACACCCTAATGTGATATATGTAACAATTTACCAAATTAGAGAGTAATGTAGATATTGGTTGATTGATAGACATACACTAATGGTCGAAACATTCAATATACATTTTGGACAAAGGCAAAGTTTCAAAATGATACTATTGTCTATAGATAGAATACAACTACATCTTAGAACAGACCTAGCTCTATACTTTTCATTGGCTGAAATACAAGCTAATACCATTAGTTCTCTTTTTCGGAGTTTTCAGTCTATACCTTACTCATATACCTAACAACCATGTTCAAACATAGAAAGTATTAAGGTTCAAAGCTACTAATCTTAAGCATTACTTTGAAGTTACCTAAAAAATCACAAGCTTATGAATGACAATGTTTGCTTATGAAACAATTGAAGGCGAAGTTCTTTAATAGGGTTTATGTTAGAATTTGAGGGATAAGCGACTTATCTCGAATAAATCCGACTAACCTAACTAATGTAGTTTGACAAGTACGGGTCGATCCCACATAGAGTCAACGATTTGTATGCAAGTCAAGTGTGTCAACAAGAACAAGAAACAAAGAGGGGGGGATTTTGATGGTTTAAACTAACTAATTAAGAAATAAAAGTAAACAAAAGTAGCAAATTAAACAACTTGAGTGAATGAATATGAGAAAAATAGCTTAGGTTAACCAATCTCAGCAATCAGGTTTGTTCATTGATCATCGAAATCGATTAGATAACTTCCTCTTGAATACTTTGTTGTGGAAAGACTAGGTCTTTTGAATCTAATTCCTTATCAAATCTAGTTAACAAGACAACCAGACCCTGAAAACCCTAATTATCAAACAATCTTGAAACTATCAAGATTTAATTCAATAATCGATTAAGCTTAAAGGAAATCAACAAAGACAATCGACGCGCACAACCAGTTATTGCATCAATTGCAAATCAATTCTTTATACAAATCCCTAAATCAACCAGTTTCAGAGATTTATACTTCGCTACTCAAGAACATAGATAATTCAACCAAAAATTACCTATTTCTAGCTATAGATTATCATGAAAAGGCATCAGTTGAGCAGACTAATGTAAATTCACGAAAACCCTAAACAATCAGCGCAAAGAATTGATAATATTCAAAGAGGAGTATTAAGAACAGAAATCTCACAATGAAATAGAAAATCTGAAGCTTCGATTAATTGCCCCAAGCAAAGAGGTTTAGTGGTTCATGGTTGAAAATTCACAAGAAGTCTCCTCCAATTTGCTTCGTACAAAACCTGTTTGATTGGAACTCCCCACAAGAACTCCCTCAAAACCCCTAGTTGTTCCACCACTCCCCCGCTTCATCTGCTCTCCGATTAATTAAAAACATAAAAATATAACATTTCATAAAATAAAGTATAGTAACAGCTTGTCTCTTGAATACGCAACAAAACTCGGGCATGCCAACGAAATCGGCTGAGTTTCTCTTTGACACACTCGAGTTCTTCCTGAATGCACAACTCGGTTTCCTTCACATACTCAGCCGAGTTTCCTTGCAATCTTGGCCCGAGTTCTTGACAATTCCACTCCTTTGCACATATATTCAGCTCCTCTATTTGGCTCTCTTGCTCAAGGCTCCGATTTCCGTCTCATCTTCCAACATTTACATGAGCTCAGCCCCACCTTTCCACAATAATCTAAAATCATTCACAAAACTTGTAGATTCCGACTCTAATTGAAACATAATGAAAACATGAAAACTACTCTAAACTTATGCATTTTACCCTACCAAAACACATCTAAATGCCTATATTAACACTACCTAAATGTGCATGATCACATATCAACAGTCTTCTTGGTATTAACAAACACATTTTTCATCTTATCACACAAGGGGTATAGCTGCCATATGAATGGGTGAAGGTTTCTTATAGTCAGCTCTCTCCATCATCTCCTCAAGTTTCTTATTAGACTAGTGCTAGTAGACCTTTATATTATAGGGGGTGATAGTCGGCGGTCTCCTTCGAATCCTCTTCCACTCTATCTTTCTTCTTGACCTCCTCTCGAAATTCAATATCATTTCTTCATCGCCAATCTCACACCTCAAAATTCAAATTTATGATTTATATGTACCCTATAAGTGTAAATTGGAATTTGACATTTTTTTTACCATTCGTCTATGCACACCCAGGGTGGGCATAGACCAATGCACTTTTTTTTTCTGGGTGTGTATAAACCAGCAGGTTATTTCAGAATATATTATTTTGGTGTTCGAGTTGCAATCTATGCATTTTTTGTGTTTATTTGCAAATGATAGATCCGAGCTTGAATTGCGGGAGAAATCATGGAGCAAATGGAGCTAAGGAGAACCAAGACAAGCCAAGAACCGAGCACAAGACAAGAAGAGTTGAAATGACAGCGAGCCACTAAATCTGTCCGCACGACGAGCTTAACTTAAAACACAATTACGGGAGGCCTTGGATGTCCAATCAACTATTGTGAGTATGCGTTGGAAAAATCTTTCTAAGTCCTACAACTTTCATAAATACATCTGGACCATATTCGAAGTGCTAAAGAGTAAAAAGAGGAAGATACCAACTCGGTAGGATGTGCATAATTCAAAAGTTGCATATCGACTCAATACGTCAACATACCAACTCGATACCTAGTTGGTGGCCACAGATACCGAGCGACGCCTACCAATATGGATAAGTTTGAATTAACGACAGATCTTCCAAACTCTATCTTTGAAGATTTCTTTCTATCCTTTTGAGATACTCTCCTATCCTTATGTGACCAACATATCTAGGGTTTTGGCCATCCTAAACACTATAAATACGATAGTTTCATTAGGTTTTATTTATCGCTTAGAAACGGTTCCGCCTTCCGCTTAGAGAGGACCACTTTGCATCATTTGGAAGCCATATTTGGCTAGACTCTACTTTGTTTTGCTCACGATTTAAGACATTGGTTTGGTGTATCATGAGGGCTGAATTCTAGGTTTTATCTATTCTATATTATTTCATCTCCTTTGTTCTATATTGTTATGTTGCAACTCTTGTCTTGATTAGCTACCTCGACGGAGTCGCATTGCACTAGGGTTTTGACTACATCCACTTTGCGGGTTGAAATCCACAGTAGCAAACACATCCTACAGGAACGGTTCGGAAAACTGGATTGTGTAAGGAAATTGACATCTTGATTGCATAAAACTGACCTTTTAGTGTAGTTACTCTGGATTGAAGCGGTGGTTGGATTGGCAATCCAAGTGACAAAGCTGATGAGACAGGAGTATCCAATATGGATCTCATTTCATTAAGGGATCTAGTACTACTCGATCGCCCCCCATGCTAGAGTAAGGGAGTTAGGTGGTGATCGAATAGGCGACCTACCTAATTCTGTAAGTACAAAAATCAGAATCAGAATAATCACAAATAGAAGGAGCTCGTTGATCGAGAAACCAAACATGTTGCGATAAGCGGGGGAAACTATATATCCATCTATCCTTGTTCTTTATTGCTTGTTACTTTGATTACTTCTACTCTCTCTCTCTCTCTCTCTCTCAAAGATCTTTCTTTGCTAATTATTCTCTCTCATATTTATTCTCAAAGAACCACTATAATCTCACGCTCTCTGTGGGATCGATACCCCTACTTGTCTGCTATGCTAGTTGCTGAGTTAGAGATTATTTATTTGAAGAGATCTAACGATCGATTTATGATAATGCATATCTTAGATAAGCATTATAGGCATTTTTAGTCTAGTTAGGTTGCATTTAGGTAATAATTTGTAGATAAATTGCATCTTTTTATTATTTTAGAAGAATTCGGATTCTGCGCGAATTTGTGTTTATTTTGCAGAGTGAATCTGAATACAATTGGGAGATGCAATATCTTGAAGAGAACTACAAAAGACATTGGAAAGAAGCAAGGAAGGAAGAGAATAAAGGAGTACTTGGAGCTACTCGCGGATTTGAAGATGAGGATACGCAGCGAGACATGCCGCGACCGTAACAATGGAGAGATGCCGCGGGTATGGAAGAGCAGCATGTGTCGCGACCGTAGCATATGCAGCGGCCGCAACATTGGTCGTCAGCGACGCCGCGATTTGTTTAATCAGAAACCCTAGTTGTTATTTCATTTTGTGGCCGTCTTAGACTCAATAAAGGCCGAATATTATTAGTTTTCATACACTTCTATTCTATTCTGCGTTCTATCAGACAATTAGAGATTGAGCGATGTCTTCCATGAGGAACTAAACTCATCTGTTCTGCCTATAATTTGAAGCTTTATTTGGATTGATTGTGAGTTTCTAATTCTCGTTCCTTGTTTCCTATATTTGAATGCTTCAACTTCTTTGTGTTTGGTTGTCTGTTGTTTTATTCTATCTAGCCCGCACAACTAGTTAGAATCAATTCAATTGCTAAGGTTTTGTAGATTCCTGGTTGTGAACCTTAACCTAAGTGGCAAACTTGCTCCTTTAGGGCTGGTTGAACTAATTGAATGAGTAGGAAGTTGGATGTGTTGTTAAATCCCTATTTAGGGACTGCAAATAACTTGGCTAATCTCTGGACTTAAAGCTATCAGTTGGGTTAAATCCTTCTTTAGGGACTGTTCGATTGATAAGGGTTGCTAGGACTGGTTGGACTAGTAACTATATTAGGTCGGGACAAGGGCATTCATAGGAAACTTAATAGGACGAGAAGAAGTTACAAGGATCGTTTCAAACCGAAGAAAGTGGAAAATTTTAGGTAGAACTGCTTCTCACAATTGTTTGAATCGTAATCATTTACTCTTGCTTTCTTCAATTCGCTTTGATAAAAGGCGGATCTTTCACACACTCAAAAACCCTCTCTTTAGTTACTTAATTGACACTTAAATCATACTTGAATAACAAATTTCCATGTGAATCGACCTCTTACTTATTGCTATACTAATTATAGGTTTGAGTTTACTTTGGCGGATCAACGAAAGGTTTTCCCTCTGTCAATTTATCGCTTGTCACATGCATGCGTAGGATAAAAAATCTCCAAACCCCATAAGGTATTTTCACATAAAAACTTCATTATTGAATGCCTTCGGGAACCCTAACTTATCCACTTCACCTGCTTTTCATACATCAAGCTTTCCGACATCGTCATGTTAAGGATCTTAGTCATGATTTAAGGGAAGAAATAGGATGAGAAGAGATGGACTCACAACACGTTTACGATGAAAAATACCCAAAAATCACCTTCTACAGCAATCAACGAGCTTCAATAGTGGTCGGCTGGCGCTGATGCCGTTCTGTTCCTTAGTGACGCTTCGAACTTTTCCTCGATGCTCAACGGTGATGATGATCGAATTCCTTAAATTTGATCTTCAAAGTGCATAAATTTGAACAAAGAAGGTGTAATGATTGCAATGTGATAGCATCAATAGGGGGTTAGCGAGTTTATGAGTTGAAGAATGAGGGAATTAGGGTTTACATAATGAAGAGAAGAGGATATATATAAGATGGATTTTGAAATATAAAGGATTGATAGAAGTTTTAGATATAAGATAAACTTTTAATTTTGATGATAGAAAAATAACTCACAAATATAGAACTAAAGAAAATCAGAATGATCAAATCCAAATCTTATAGCCAAATCAGATTTGTTGCGTGGGTTCCACTTAATATATCATTAACCAAATTGAATTTAGCAAACCTGGAGAGCATCGACGAACGCCTACCACGGGTGGTGGTCCACGAGTGGCGGGTATTGACCACTATGTTCTTCGTTCTTCTTCATTTTTCTACCTTTATCTTCACAACCTTGACTTGAAATTGGTTAGCACGAAAAAAAAACACAATGACACCTTATGAAATCAACAAGGTTGTCTATGGTCTAGCCTAAGTTATTGCAATACAAAAACCAAAATCAATGTTTCAAAAACTAAAACAAATAATTCAAAAAGAAATCATCAGGTTGCCTCCCGATCAGCACCTTTGGTTAAACGTTTTTGGCTTAATGTGATAACCACTCAGTGGGTCTCTTCGTTATCTTTCTCTCGTGGGTTCACCACCACCACCTATGATGGCAGCTTCCCCGCATTGCATGCATGTCTTAAGCTCTCTTATTTCCTGCACCATCAGCCCTACCACTTTCTTCGTGGTGGCTAGTTTTTCCAGGATCAGACAAAAAGCCTCATCTTGTTGTATCTAATTGACTTGCATTGGGATTCCAAGACGACCATCAAAGTGCCGTGGACCGTAGTCTCCGATGACGTTGACCTCCAGTACTCCTTCCTGCACTTGAGGTCACAAATCACTATGGTGCGATGGACCTCCGCACACCCCCACAAGGTCTGGCTTGAGCCTTGGCGCATGGGTGGTACTAGTAAGGCTCCTCACGAGTTCTGTGAGCCTTCCTATATCATCCTGGCGGCTGGACCCAGTGTTTGTATTATATAGATGATGTACTCTGCTAACACCATGGGTCCTTCAGTATTGTCGAGAGGCATTAGTGAGCCCCTCAAAGATTTTTCATAGCTCCCTCTGCCGTCTTATCTAACACATCCCCTCCGCTGGTTGCATTGATGAAGCCTTGCTCATGATCCAACAACCTCTCATAAAGATAAAGGACTAGGTCGTCCTCTGCGATATGCCATGTTGCGGGTTACTATACTAGCTTGGAGGTTTGAGTTATATTTTGATAGGAACAACGATAGTTTTCTCCTGTCAGAATAGTGTCCATGAATTCTTCCTCTTAGGATTGCGTTTAGATATCTTTATCAAGACTGCACTTAAATGATTTTTGCATTTGACCTTAAAATGATCGAGGTATGATTATCTTTTTAGCCATATATTACTCCCATCCACCCTTACATTATATCCTTTGCTTGAAGTCTCGTTGAGCCTATTTGCCTATTCTTGATAGCTCCACAAAAGTTTCAATCCAATTTTAACCTGATCCATCTGTGAATTAGGAGGAAGTTGGTGAAAAGAAAAGGAAAAAAGAAAAAAAATATTAATGTTTGTTGGAGTTGCTTGGGTTTGAGGATTGTGTTTGGGAGGATTTGTTGGTACTTATTGTATATGAGTGTTGCTTGAGCATATTACTTGGGTCTGCAAACTAGAACTGAAACTATATATAATCGAAACCCTAACTAAAAGATAGTACTACGTAGTGTCTAACTAAAAGATACAATTAGGGTAAAAATCTTCTCAAAATCGGATTGAATCATCATTTGATCGGCAGAGTGTTCTATCGTCGGTCAACTACGTGCCTTGTTTGGCCGCTCAGGCATCTCGTCGATCGACTAGCCACACTTCCTCGATCTCTTTGCTCTCTTTGTTTGTCCTCTTGTTGTCCAACTTCACAACACCCCCGATAGGTGCCTAGTCGATCGATCAGGCCGGTGTTTAGTTGGCCAACTTTTGGCATTGAATGGGCGATTTCTCTTGTTGTTGTTGTCTTTCATCGTTCAACTCCTTTAATGTATTCGAAGCTTGAAGTTCTATATTCCTTTTGTAATCATCCTTCTACCTTCATTCTTAATCATTCAAGCTCGATTTCCCAATTTTCTTTCCCTCCTTTTCACCTGAAACCACAAAATTGACATGTGCGGACATCCGAATTTATAGAAACACTAAAACAAACAGAAATAACTCGTTTTGACTTTTTTTCTATACTAAAAAACTTAACCAAAATGACCAACTCTAATAATCTCTTAAACTTATGCAGATCTACATGTCATCCATTAGGAACTAAACTGTAGTTGGTCATGTGCTTGAGGGAACGCGCCTATCCACATGTTGCTTACAAGTTCTAGTTTAATATTCCCATGACAAATTTTTTACTAAAGGTATAGTCGATAATCACTTCTGATAGATTACATATATTTACATATTGTATAGTATATATGGGCCTATTGACTCAGACCCAAAATCACTTGTAATCTATATATATATCAATTGATGGCTTTCCAAACTAATAGATTTTTTTTATTAATACCAACCCTCCAACCACTGACTTCCCAAGCTGACAATATCTTTTTCTGAACCCCAAATTTTTTTTTATATCAGATATTCGAAATGAAAAATATTTAATACCCACACATTCTTAAGCTTTGACGTCAATTAATTCATTAGTTCAAACCGAAAAAACAACTATGTAACGCTATTTTTTTTCCCTAAGTTTTAATTTCTAATTTCTTGTTTTTTTTTGTTACGTATACAATTATTTGGAATTTTAAAATTTCAAAGTTAGGTTTATCTATATAGATATAGTAGTTTATAAAGTTGACATCATGTGATTATAAGTACATGACTTCAATCCCTTTCAAATTGCCTAATTCTTCATTTAAAAAAAAGTAATTTTTTTTTAAAAAAAAAAAAACCCTCAACTTAGAAGTCGCTATCGGGAGAAAAAGTTGGACAACTAACAACAAGTATGGTAGATAGATAGATTGTCAATTTATATTATTTGAACTATCAAGTCGTTATCAAAGCTTTTTAGCCAGTTTTGGTAGTTCCCCACTTTACTTGCTTTCTACAGTTCTTTGTGTCACTGTGCATTTTTATGGTGCACATTTTGTCAGAATCAGTACAAAACCCATTAGCAAAAAAATTCAACATGAAATATCTTTCTTAGCTGTAAATTAATCACACACTTGTATACCCAGATAGATGGATATCATTGTCTTGTTGAATTATAAGCGTTGATCAACTATTCATATAACATCCCCGACCACCGGGGCCAACCGATTAATTAAACTCTCGATCGGAATGAAGCGTTACATCATTTTTTTTTAAATCATTCATATGACATTATCCAACCAAAAAAATGCTCAAACCCTAACTAGGTAAGTCAACAGACGATTACTTAGATCGTTTAGTTCGAGTACATACGTGTTATATAGAATATATGTATATGTCCAATTATCTATTTGTAATTAGGGTTAACTATCTTGTACTCCTATATATATTCTAACGATAGCGAAGGCAACTTCAACGGGGATTATTCACTCTAACATGGTATATGAGCTTCTAGAGTTTCATCTAAATTAACCCTAATTTTTTTTTCCAATCTCTTCCCCGCCGTATCTCCTATTGCCGCCGTTTGGTTTGGTAAGTGGTAAATCATCATCCCTTCCCTTGATTTACTGGCCTTCACCAAGTAGCAAGGAGATCGATCAATCCATTATCCATCAAGTCTCCCGCTTCAATCTCATCTCGATCGAGGAGCAGCTCTCCCTACGGCCATCGCCGACCTTCATCCCCTTCCTATCCTCGCGGCCCAGCCCGCCGACACACCGCCTTTCCGCCGCATCTCCCACCGTCGCATCGCCTACACAACGTCGATCATCCCCTTCCTCTATCTCTCTCGCCCACCAGATCCGGCCTACACCATCCCGCCGTCACACAGCCGTCGGCCTCCCTCGCAAATCCCCCAAAACCTGGCAGATCCCCGTCGCCCATTGAACGTCCAATTCTCTCTCCGGTCGCCCTCTCGGCGTTATGCAAATCCAACACCGGTGAAATCTCCTAATAATTGTCTTTGATTCAATTGAGCGCTCGAATCCGACTAGGAGGAGGAAGTGGATCATCTGATCTAATCCCTTGGAGATAAATTAGTGTTTCCCTAGGAAGCACTAGTTTAGATTCTACCCTCGTGCATCTCCGATTGAATCCCTTCTTGTTCTTCAAGCAATCGGATCCCAAATCCAGTAAAAAAAAACACTTTCCGATCGACGACGATTATGACTTTCTACAATCCACAACAGCCTCCCGTTGAGGTTATCACCCCTTCAAGTCATTTACAGAGGGGGTATTCCCCTATTGGAGCCCTTCCCCAGGGCTACCCGGCCTATACCCTACCGCCTCTCCAACACGGCCATACCTGAGCCAGCAGGGACACCTCGGACCCTCTCCGCACCATCTGGATCAGGCCCTAGCAGCGGGATCATCGTCCTCGTCCCGACATAGGCAGCCAGCCATCATGACACCTGTAGGCGTGTCAAATGCCGATCCGAATTGGTACATGGATAGCGGAGCCACTGCGCACATGTCGCACAACCCAGATATAATTTTTGTCCCTGCATCTAAGAGCTTTTCTACATCCATTATTGTTGGCAATGGTGAACGCATTCCTACCTTGGGTCTTGGGCAAACTACATTACTGACCCCTACCACCGACCTAAGCCTTAACAACATCCTGATCGTCTCCCCAGCTTAATAAAGAACCTTGTGTTCATCCGTCACCTCACCACAGACAATAATATCTCCATTGAATTTGACCGCTTTGGGTTTGTTGTCAAAGATTTCAAAACTGGGGCCCCGCTCATGAGATGTAATGGCGCTGGAGACCTATATACTGTCCCCAATAACATTCATCCTGTCACCTCCCCTGCAGCAACCAATCTATCAGCAGTTTCCCTTTCGGCATCTCTCTGGCATGGCCGTCTTGGTCATCCAGGCTCTCCGGCTTTCGAGTCTCTCAGGTCTAGGCTTATTCCCTCTCAGGTCTAGGCTTATTCCCTGCAATAAAGCCTCTCCCTCCACTAGGTGTCCGACGTGCCAACTTGGCAAACACACTAGATTGCCCTTTGCCACGTCTTATACTCAGGTGCACGCTCCATTTGACATCATTCATGGTGATCTATGGACATCTCCTATTATCAATCATGATGGTTTCCGCTATGCACTTGTTCTGGTTGATGCATTCTCTCATTATTTTTGGGTGTTTCCCCTAAAGTAGAAATCTGAAGTTGTTACACACCTTATGACCTTCCATAGCTTAGTCCGCACCCAATTCAACCTCCCCATTAAATCCTTTCAATATGACATGGGCGGTGAGTTTAACAACAATGCCCTAATTACATCCTTCTTCGCTACTCATGGCATTCAATTCCACTTGTCTTGTCCCCACACCTCCTCCTAGAATGGGAAAGCCGAACGGAGCATTCACACCCTTACCACTTACATGAGGACTCTTCTTATCCATGGGGATGTCCTCCTGCAATATTGGCCATACGTTATTGAATCGGCATGATATCTTATCAACATCACTCCTTCCACAACCATCCAAAATTGGTGCCCTGTTGAGATATTATTCCGAGTCACTTCTAAATACGACCATCTCCGTGTGTTTGGCTGCTGATGTTACCCCAACCAAGCATCTGTTGCCCCTCATAAACTTGCTCCTCGATCCACACGTTGTGTTTTCCTTGGCTACCCCTCCAATCATAGAGGGTATAGGTGCTTTAATCCCATTACCAAATGTGTCATCTTCTCTCTCCATGTCACATTTGATGAGACCACATTCCCATTTTCTAGTCCCCCTACATCCCTAAACACCTCGCCCCCTTCTGATGACTACCCTACACCCCACCTCCTTCATCAACTATATCCCTCTTCCTCTTCGGATGCAATTCCATCTCTGGCACGGGCATCCAACCCTCCCCTACCGCAACCTATCCTGCCACCTCTTCCCCCCATCCAGCCCCTTGTGGCCCCCGTCCCATCACCTCAAGCCTCTATCCCGTCAGCTACAACCCCTACCCTGCCACATAACCCCACACAGCCGATCAACAAGATCCAAACTCGGAGCATGAGTGGCATCTTTCGCCCCAAACAGATTTTTGACCACTCCGCTTCTCCCCTATCGCCCATCCCTAACTCCCACAAAACAGCCGCCTTCGACCCCAATTGGAATGCTGCCATGCTCGATGAGTACAAGGCTCTTATTAGCAACAAAACTTGGTTCTGGGTTCCTCGGCCTCTTGGGGTGAACATTGTGCGGTGCATGTGGCTCTTTCGGCAGTTTCGCTCTAACGAATCTCTTGAACCCTATAAGGCGCGGCTGGTCGCCAATGGGAACTCTCAGCAGGTGGGGGTCGATTGTGATGACACTTTTAGTCCGGTTGTCAAACCAGCTACCATTCGTACCGTCTTGCATCTTGCTGTCTCCAAGGATTAGCCTATTCATCAGCTTGATGTCAAGAATGCATTTCTTCATGGTCATCTGAATGAGATAGTGTACATGTTCCAGCCGCCCGTTTTGCTGACATGACCACACCAGGCCATGTTTGTCTCTTGCAGAAGTCTCTATATGGCCTTAAACAGGCACCTCGTGCATGGTATCTTCGCTTTGCTACTTACCTGCACATGCTTGGCTTCGTCAGTAGTAAGAGCGACTCCTCCTTACTTGTCTTTCGCCGAGGTAATCAAATTGCTTATTTGTTGTTATATGTCGATGACATCATCCTTACTGCATCTTCAGAGACTCTTCGGCCTGCCATTATTACTCAACTCATTAAGGAGTTTGCTATGTCTGATCTCGGGCCTCTCAGCTTCTTTTTGGGAGTCTCCGCGTCTCGATCTGCATCTGGTTTGTTTCTCTCACATGAGAAATATGCCAAGGAGATTATTGCCAAGGCTAACATGGCTAACTGTAAGCCTGCTGCAACGCCTGTTGAGACCACTGCCAAACTGGCCCAAGCTGCGGGTCCACCTGTGTCTGATCCGACTTTGTACCGTAGCTTTGCTGGTGCTTTATAGTACTTGACATTTACTCGTCCCGATATTAGCAATGTCGTTCAGCAAGTATGTCTATTTATGCATGACCCCAGAGAGTCTCACTTTGCTGCTCTTAAGCGCATTATCAGGTATATTCAGGAAACTACTTCTCTTGGTATCACTATTACCCCATCAGCTTCACCTCTCTCCATGGTTGGTTACACGGATGCTGATTGGGCTGGTTGTCCGGACACTAGACGATCTACGTCAGGATATTGTGTGTTCCTCAACGAATCACTAGTCTCTTGGTCTTCTAAGCGCCAACATGTGGTTTCTCGCTCTAGTGATGAAGCGGAATATCGCGATGTTGCCAATGTTGTCGTTGAGTGTGTCTGGATTCGTAACCTATTGCTTGAGCTCCACTATCTGCTCAGTCAAGTGTATGTTGTGTATATAGACAATGTTAGCGCTACTTACCTTGCTCACAACCCGGTTCACCATCAGAGAACCAAGCATTTGGAGATTGACATCCACTTTGTTCGTGAGAAGGTAGCTATGGGCTGGTTGTCCGGACACCAAACGATCTACGTCAGGATATTGTGTGTTCCTCAACGAATCCCTAGTCTCTTGGTCTTCTAAGCGCCAACATGTGGTTTCTCGCTCTAGTGATGAAGCGGAATATCGCGATGTTGCCAATGTTGTCGTTGAGTGTGTCTGGATTCGCAACCTATTGCTTGAGTTCCACTATCTGCTCAGTCAAGCGTCTGTTGTGTATATAGACAATGTTAGCGCTACTTACCTTGCTCACAACCCGGTTCACCATCAGAGAACCAAGCATTTGGAGATTGACATCCACTTTATTCGTGAGAAGGTAGTTATAGGACATGTGTGTGTCCTACATATCCCCTCCTCGTACCAGTATGCAGACATATTCAACAAGGGATTGCCTCGTCATTTATTTCTTGATTTTAGATCCAGTCTCACTATTCGTTGCCCTCCTGTTTCGACTGAGGGGGTATGTTAGATAGAATATATGTATATTCCCAATTACCCATTTGTAATTAGCGTTAACTATTAGGGTTAACTATCTTGTACTCCTATATATATATATTCTAATGATAGAGAAGGCAACCCCAACGGGGATTATTCACCCTGGCAACGGCGCCAATTTGTTGAAAGGGGGAAATCAAGACTTGCAATTAAAATAGAAATAAATCAACGCAAAACGATTTCGTTCCGTGCAAATAATTACAAGACTCCCTCCCGTTGTAGCAAAAGGAAGTCAGGATCGATCCACGAGGAAGCTGGTCAGCGGATCTCAGATAGCGGAAGAATATCACGAACAGTAATCGACTACAGAGTACTCGACCTCGACTAGGGTGTAGTCGACAGGGGCCTGGTACAGTCGATTTCGAGCAGCAGAAGACACATGGGAGTAGTCGACGTTGACTAGAAGTCCTCAACGTCGAGTAGGTTGGTCGTGGTCAAGTACCTGCGTAGACAAAAACAAGCCATCGATCTCGAGAAAGCACTCGATTTCGAATGTTATTAGTCGACATCGACTAGTACGTAGGCCTCTAAAAGGAAATTTTATTGAGTAAAGTTTATAATTTATATCAATGTTTATATTTACATTCGTATATTGTAAAATGATTATATTTACACTGTTATTATGATAAAACTATAATATTTGACAACTTTTGCAAGTAATAATTTTTTTTTATTAGTGTTTAGTGTTGAACTTTAGAGTATCTCTTGAATCCATTAGGGACTTGTATGTTTTGGTAATTGTAAACTCTAAGTGTGATATATATGTTGAGATGTACGTTTCTTGTAGATATTAAAATAGGTATGGTTCCCTAGCTAGGGCGCGCAAGTGGGAGTTATTATAAGAAATAGTTGAATTGATGAGAAGTTTGTCCCTAAACGATTTGTTAAGGTCATCGATCTATATAATAGTAGTCCAAAGATTTTGAGAAGATTCTTCACCAAAATAAAAAGATACGGATTTGAAGATCTTTCTAGTACATGATCTTGTAGGAGCATTGTTACCTATTATATGAAATATGATTGTGTAAAATATATTAAATTATTTCACTTTTAATGTTATTTTCGGTTACTATTTGCTTCCTTATTTTGGAGTGATTTTTCATTTTTGTGTGGTGATGATTTTTCATTTTCGGTTACTATTTGCTTCCTTATTTTGGAGTGAGTTTTCTCCTATGTCCCAATAGAATGAGATAATAATCTCGATCGGGAAATATTCTCTAAATTTAAATTATTTTAGTTTTTTATAATATTGTTTTTCTAAGGTCGCTTCTTGGACGAAGTTATGTTGCAAGATTTATCTTGCGGGTACCATTGAGCTTTCCTACAAAATTTTCATAGAGTTATTAGTAAAGATCTAATTAAGTACATGCTTGTGTTTATCTAGATGGAGATATCCTGGATAGTTCACACACATATTTTAATAGCCAAATGCAATCAATAAATAAGTTGATTATTACATCACATCCATGAAAATATTTATCAAACATCCTAAGACTCAATAAAACGACATTAAAATTACTTTAATTATAAGAACATAAAAATAACAAGCTAGACTATAATAAATATACTATCACTAATTAAGACTCTTTTTTTTTTGTCATTAAGACTCTAATGATCAAAGAGTAATTCCTCTCTCACCCGATACTTAAACTAATTAAATTGTCCCCAATGGGACCAATAAATATATATAAATAATAAGCAACTAAAACCAGAACTAATATAAGGGTGTGAGGAAAGTGGAAACTCACAATATTGTTGTAGTATTTCAAAAACCAAAGATCAACTTGTGGAAGGTGAAGGGGATGGCGTTAATGTTGGTGGCACCCAAGGTGTCCTAAAGACCTAAAGTAAAGGTGTGTTGCTACTTGCTACACTCAGGGACAAAACTAGGGGTGGGCTGGTATATGCTAGAGTCCATCCCCATTTTACAGTTAATATAGGTATAATATGAGTGCACAAATGGACAAGATGTTTGATTAGGGCAACTGGTTTGAAAGAGGTGACGGGAGGAGCAAGGCGTTCGACTATGCCTAGTAGCACTTTTCCTTCTTTTTTGTCTTCCTTCATCCCCTTTAGTATTCTTTTTCTTTCTTTTTAGTTTTTTTTGTCTTTCTTTTAAATGAACAAAATGTTTTCTCTCCATTTAGCTATTTAACTCTATTATTTCAAAATTAAATATAGATAAAAAAATTTATTTTTATTTTTACTCAATAAATATAGTGATAAATGATGAGACAAAAATAAAATAAAATAATATGCAAATCTAGCCTACCCAAGATTGTAATCCTGATTCTGTGTCTGGCCGACTACACTACAATTTATTCTTTTTCTTTCTTTTTAGTTTTTTTTGTCTTTCTTTTAAATGACCAAAATATTTTCTCTCCATTTAGCTATTTAACTCTATTATTTCAAAATTAAATATAGATAAAAAAATTTATTTTTATTTTTACTCAATAAATATAGTGATAAATGATGAGACAAAAATAAAATAAAATAATATGCAAATCTAGCCTACCCAAGATTGTAATCCTGATTCTGTGCCTGGCCGACTACACTACAATTGCCTTTGCATTGTGAAAATGTCATAGATCGACCTCATCTCGTATATATTGCTAGTCCTCCCGAATCCCTTCAGTACTCCTCCTTTTTGTTTCCTTTAAGCCCCTCATATTCTCCTAAGAACTCAACCCGAAACGATCCATTATAGCACAAATCTTAAAGGGAAACCATAATATGTAGGTTCGTAACAACCTCCCTCGTAACTATAGGGCAAGTTCCCATGTGGTTCATAAATAGTAGCATAACGTTCATCATCATCATATATCATCCGTCATTTTCTTATCCCATTCTTCATCATCCTCTTCTTCATCTTTTTCTTCTATAAAAAGGAGATTAGTATATGGACATTCTTGTCTAGTGCACACGTCATAATAGTTTCTTAACCCCAACCCTAAACCAAACAAATGCCACTATCTGAATCACAATACTTCTCCAACCTCTCCAACATAAATGACCCATGTATAATCTCATCTCCTAGTCTTTACACTACTAGTTCCTTTGAGATATCAATAATCAGTAGGAAGGGGAACCTATGCATTTAGCCACAGAACCAGGAACGAAAATCGGGATATGCTAAAATTATCTTATACAAAGAACAAATTTTTAAGTGATTAATATTATGGAGATTATGCCTTGTTAGATTTCCTTCATGTTGATCATGGTTGGCACACAAGCTCGGCTAGCACACAAGTTGTATGACAACTCATCAAAATGCATTTCGATCATCTGCATTTCATTTCCTGCATTTATCAGTTTTGTCATGTTGTGTAATAAGGCATTCTACGTCATGTTGTGTCCTTACATGTGCAAGGCACATGTCCTTCCCTTAGCCTTACTATAAATACTTGCTGCACCCTTCCCATTTGATAGGGTTTTGGGGATTGCAACCTCTTGAATGAAAGGCTTATGACAGCCGCTTTTAGCTAGTCTCCTTGTGCATTGATGAAACAGTAGCGTCATTAGCTCTGTTTTAACTGATTTTTCCATAGTTTCTTATGCTTATTGTGTTGATATGATCATATTTTTGCATGGTATCAGAGCTTGAGGTCGGTTCTGTACAATTTACCTCGGTTTATTGATGTATTTCCGCGTTCATGTTTATTGTTAGTGGTGGTTCAAACACAGGCGAAAGATCACCTGAAGATATGAACTCACAAGGTAACCCTGGAGATCCCTTCTTCTTGTCTAATTCTGATCACCCTGGTGCTCAGTTAGTGGCTATCCCTTTTGATGGGAGTAATTATATGACTTGGAGTCGTGATATCATGATGGCACTTGGTGCCAAATGTAAACTTGGTTTTATTAATGGATCATGTGCTAAACCTGCTGCTGGATCTTTTGACTTGAAAAGATGGGTTAGAGAAGATTATATGGTCCATTGTTGGCTTATTAATTCAATGTTTAAGTCTGTAGCTGAAGGTTTCATGTTTGTTGATTCTTCCAAGTATTTGTAGGATGAGATTGTTGAGAGATTTGGTCAGTCAAATGCTCCCTTGATATATTTTCCAGATTAAGAAGAGACTTGGAAACATTGTGCAAGGTAGTATGAATCTAGCTGATCTTTATAATGTCTTTAAGAGAAACTGGGATGAGTTACAGGTCCTTGAAAGTTTGCCTGAATGTTTATGTGGTGCTATAGCTGGATGCACTTGTGATCTCAAGAAGAAGTTCACTGAGATTGAGTTTAGAAACAGGCTTATGCAATTCTTGGTCCGTTTAAATGACAAATATGATGCAGCTAGAAACACTATATTGGCTATAGATCCCTTGTACACTATTAATAAAGCATATTACATCTTGTAACAAGTTGAGAGGAGAAATGAAGCATCAAATGGGACATCTGGGTTCCAAGGAATTAATTCTGATTCTAGTGCAATGTCAGTTAATCGATGAGGAAATTCTTATCAATTCAACCCATCATCTGGTGGTAACAGTGGTAATAGTGGCAACAAGCCTATTAAAAGAGAATGGAAGGATTGGTAGGAGTTGAAAAGGATCAAAGCTAATTCAAATGCTCTCATTGCAATATGAAGGGTCACCTGGCAGAGCAAGGTTTTAAACTGCATGGCATTCCAGATTGGTTTAAGGAGTTAAAGGAGAAAGAGAGGAATGAGACAGCTAGTAGAGGATCTGCTTATGTAGCTGGATCAATCGGGAATCAGGGGCAGAATAATCCTCTTGATGATGATCATGAAGATGGAAATCTTGACTCGGCCATGGTGAATGTTGTCTATCAGGAAGTGCTCAAGGGAATGAAAGGAAAGAATCAAGCTAAGGGCGTCAGTGGTTCTTTTGCCAATTTTGCAAGTATGATCTGTGGAATGGATAATTGACACATGAGCAACAGATCATATGGTATCTGAATCTCAGGCTTTGTTCAACAAGAGAAGGTTGAACAAACCAGTCCATATTGGCTTGCCAGATGGATCTATTAAAACTGTGATTGAGATGAGCATGTTACAGTTAACAGAATCTGTTATTTTGAAAGATGTATTACTTATTCCTGATTTCAAACACAGATTATTATAAGTTGGGAGAATTCTAGATGATACTGATTTGATAGCTATATTCACAAGAGATCACTGCTATTTCCAGGACCTTGGATCTAAGAAGATCTTGTTGTTAGGGATCAGGAAGCATGGATTATACAAGATCTATTCAGAGATGCCAAGCTCAAGTGAAGATAGTCATAGAATGATGAGAAGTTGTAATAAAGCAACAGTAGACTTAGAGACAGTCCATGCTACTCTTTATCTAAGTTAAAACACTTAAGAATGTTTGATTTTGGAGACTTGCATGAGTTGCATTGTGAATCTTGTTCCTTATCCAAGCATCATAGACTTCCTTTTCAGAGAATTCACAACATTGCCATTAGTCCTTTTGAATTAATTCATATGGATTTATGGGGTCCATACAAAACTGCAACCTATAATGGTTATTCTTACTTTCTTACTATACTTGATGATTGTATAGGGTCACTTTGACCTTTCTCCTTAAAAACAAGATGCAGGTGTTTCAAAACATCAAAGATTTCCTAGTGTATGTCACAAATCAGTTTGATAAATCTGTGAACACTGTTAGAACAGATAATGGAACTGAGTTTGTGCAAAATCAGTGTGATGAGTTATTTGCTTTAAAGGGAATTGTACATCAGAAATCTATTCCCTATACTCCACAACAGAATGGCAGGGTGGAGAGGAAACATATACACCTTATAGAGACTGCTAGATGGTTGAGAGTTCATGCAGGTTTGCCTATAAAATTCTGGGGAGAATGTTTATTAGCAACAACTCATCTCATTAATAAGATGCCTACAAAGATCTTAAAGTGGACATCTCCTCATGAAAAATTGTTCAACATGTCACCTAGTTATGATGACTTGAGAACAATTGGATACCTATGCTATGACCCAGTAGCTCATGATGACAAAGATAAGTTGAAGCCCAGAGGAAGGAAGTGTGCCTTACTTGGGTATCCCTTTGGTCAAAAGGGATATAAACTTTGGGATATTGATGCTAAGAAGATGTTTGTCAGCAGAGATGTCATCTGCAAGGAGAATGTCTTTCCCTTCAAAGATGGTGTTGAGAATGAAGATGCCAGCCAGAGAATTGAATTACCTATCCTACCTCTAGTTAATCCTACTCCAGGAGATGATGTGATTGCACAACAACCATTGCTTATTTCTGAATCCAATCAACCTCTTATTGTTGAACCTATGAGTTCAGATTCTAGAATTCCTTCAATACCATCGCATGTAGCAGATTCTTTGGCTTCTGATGGAAACAATGAGCACATGTCTGCTGAGATATTACAAGACATGGAAGTATTTCCACCTCTCAGGAGGTCTACCAGAGAACATGTTTTGCCGAGGAGACTCCAAGATTATGTTTGCAGAGGTGACAAACAAAGGAATTCTGTGCCACCGTTTTTATTAGTTGAATGTCTTGGTGAAGAGCTTATTGATCATTGCCATATCTATAATCTTTTGCTTGCATGGCTTCAGATCATGAACCTTTTACTTGCAGACAAGCTATACAAAATCCCATGTGGATAGAGGCAATGGATGTAGAACTAGAAGCTCTTGAAAGAAATGACACTTGGAAATTGACAGATATTCCTCATGGAAAGAAAGCTATTGGCAGCAAGTGGGTGTACAAGATAAAGTATAGGCCTGATGGTACCATTGAGAGATACAAGGCAAGGTTGGTACACGTATATATACACATAGAAAAAAAACTAATAAAGGGGAAAATAAAATATATAATGAACAAATTTTTAAGAATTATTAATATCATGTATATATACACACGTAGATAAAAAAAACATAATGAGGAGTAAAAATGAAAGTTAAAATTTTAAAACTTATTAATATTAGTATATCACACACATACATGAGAAAAAACCTAATGAAGTGAAGGGACAATTGTGGCCATGTAGTCGAACCTGAGTGGTTTGACAATACACACGCTTTGCACCTAAGGAACAAACCAATTGATCTCTACTAACTTTGTGATACATTGTTACTCTAATTACCTATTTTTTGAATCAATGGGGTGTGTTGCAGTAAAGCCCAGCCCACCCATAGTTTCGTGCCTGTATGCATTGTAACAAGCCAAATCAATGTTTGAAGCTCTTGTAATCAGGGTAACCTAGCCTCCACAATAAATCTCATATTTGGGCATCGTTATCTACTTTCCTATCTTATTCAAGACAATTATTTCATAACTTACTTGCTTCATATCAGTTGGAAGCATATAGAGAGTATATCAGGCGTGCCTTTCAAAGAAGAATCTATATATGTTAGTGTGGAATAGATAGCCTTACTGATTTTTGTAGAATATTTTTCAACACATGACTTACTATCTTTATTGACTTAACATTCCTCGAATCATATTTGCCCAATTCAGACCTAAATCTTGTCTATTTCTTCATTAGTGACTCTCAAAGAACCATTGTCAATTGGAAATCCCAACATAGTGTTGAACTGAAGCATGATAGTCACAGTCTTGGTTTATAAGGCAAAAACTTATTGAAACATACCCCTACTCATCAATGTGCGAACGAAGTGAAGGAACTTGCAATTGAGCACATTATAGCTTGGCTTGTTGAATGTAACTAATGCTTCTAGGCTTTAGTCTACGAGCAATCGCATCATGATAGTACAAGAATTCCATATCATCTTGATTATACCAGAACATCTCATGATGCTCACACCCAATCTCTACAAGCTCACACCTTGATCCAATCCCAAGAATATCACATTGTCTTAAATATGCCCACTCTAAGTGATATATATAGAAGATTTTCACCGAATAATCTTTCTTTGTTAAGCCATTAGAACTTATAATACAAAAAAGATACAGCAAAATTTTACATTAGCTAAGCAACTTATCCTTAACTTTGTGTTGAGTTTGCATGTTTATATGTTTTTGCCTCAATGTGCTTAATGGATATTCAATTTATTTCTGGCTTATTGTTCTATTCCTCGATTTTAATTTTATCCTTTGTGTTTTATAGGTACTAATGAGTAATGGCTTCAAGGAGGATGAGCATAAGTGGTCAATATTCAAGGGAAATGATAGTGCATACCAAGGACAATTGTGGTCTTTTATGTTCTAGAGCAAGAGGCGAGCTTTAACTTTTGAGCTTATGGGTAGGGAACATCATGAGATGTTTAATTTTGGTATAATCATAGAGATATAGAAAATTTTAATTTAGGTTCATGATGAGATTGTTCGAGATTTATCGGTTGTTGGTTGGGCACACTATTGACATTCAATGTTCTAAGCTATAGGGTGTTCAATTCATATGTGATTTTATTTTTTTTGGTCAAAAAATCGAGAGCCAGGCCCTCGATAGATTAAACTGAAACCGTATTTGGGCTACACATAAGTGAAACGGGGAGTAGCCCTTTCCCTAATATCCTCATCAATAAGCCTAATAGATGCCAACGGTGGTTCCTCAATAACATGAACTCCTAACGGAAAATGTCTAGCAACATAAGCAAGGGAGTCCGCGACCTGATTCGCTTCCCTGAAGACGTTTCGTAGTTGGATCTCCCAACTCCGATTGATGAAGCCATGACACCGACGAACCAGGCTAGATAACGGGTGACAATCGTTGATCCTTCCTTTTATCAATTGGAGCGCACCTTGAGAATCCGATTCAATGATGACCTTCCGAAATCCAAGGTTCCAAACCAACCTTAAGCTCTCAAGAATGCCCCAAATTTCTGCCATTATTATAGGACCCCTCCCAATCAGTTGAACAAAACCACCTATCCATTCCCCTTGATCACCACGAACAATCCTACCAGCAGTGGCCAAGCCGGCCCCGTCCACCGACCCGTCGCAATTCACCTTCACCCAACCGGTCGGAGGCTTCTCCCACCTTACTAGAGTCCTAGTCCTTTGTCGCTGACCTTGCTGCCCCGGACTGTCATGCCCCGCTGCCAAATATTCTTTGGTTTGTTTGATGATGAACCATGGTTTACTCTCTAGCTGCACCTCCTCATCGAACACTCGGCCGTTCCTCCATCGCCAAATCCACCACAAGGCGTTGGCGAATATACAGGCCCATTCCAGCTCATCCTCAGCCTTCATTCTTGACATTAAATTCCCCCTAATCCATCCGACATATGATTCAGACAAGAAATCATCCGGCAATGGAAGCTCATTCGAAATATCGGATGCATAATGACACTCCCTGAACAAGTGATTAAGCGTTTCTGGGACTCCCGCACAGTCGGATTCTTGGGACATATGCCTTCGGCACCTTTCCACGTTCTTGACGATCACTCCACGCAAGACCATCCATACAAAACAGCGTGCTCTCTCCGACACCTTCAGCTTCCAAATTCTGTCATAAACCACATTGTCCACACCAGAAGCATTATTCTCCATGGTTATTAACTCATAGGCCAACCCAACCGAATAGACCCCATCCGAGCTCCCCTTCCGGGACAAGCGATCAGGTCGATCCTCATTCTCCACTACACATGACGCCAGCTGCATCAAGACCCCCGATGGTAGGAACTCCGTAATTTCCTCCCATTTCCAGCCTCTACCGACCTCCCAGTACGATCGGACCTTCTTCCCCTTATTGTTCTTAGCAACCTCCTTTGTGGCGCAATCCAGCAAATTTCCGTCATCTATCCAGCAATCCTCCCAAAACCGAGCTACATTACCATCCCCAACGACCCATCGAGCTCCGTCCACAAATGACCCAATTCAACCCCTTCTTAATAGCACTCCAAATCGCAGAACCATTTCGAGTAATCCTCACAGCGTTCTGGAGATATTTTGCCCGTATCACATCACACCACGAGCTCTCCATATTATTATTTACAAACCTCCAAGCAAGTTTCCCAACAATGTCCATATTCATATCCTTCATGGCCTTAATGCCCAGGCCACCCATATACTTCATATGTGATTTTATTAGATCACAGCGTTCTCATTTTAACTAATGAGCAAGGAAGGGGTAGCTAACTATTTCACAATTCAACACAATGCTTGATTTTCCTACGAATTGGGGTTAATAGGAAATGGTACTTAGTGTCTGGAATGTACCAATATAAACCAAGATGCACCAAGTCTTCAGAGGTGGCGACCCCAGTTTTGAGCATCCGGCCTGTAACAACTATTAGGGTAAAAAATTCAGTGTCACCATGAAACTAAGAAAGGCACGAGCTAAAAATTCTTTACAAATTATTGGTCGATGAGAAGCATGTGAACAATGGTGGTGCGTTATTTTAAGGAAGATATATCAATGTTAATTACTAGACCCGGAGATCAAGACTTGGTGTGAAAGTTGGGTCATCACTTTTATTTATAGAGCCCTAGATATTGATTTAGGTATGTTGTTCCACGGCGTAGGCTCTGATGATATATATATTTGCATTGTTTTAGGGTATATTTTTGCCACTCAGCGGATTGTAATAGCTTATATGCCTTAGACACATATTTCTCATCCTTTTCATCAAGCTTAGCTCTCAAATTGATCAAAGCATATGCTACGTACACCTAAAAATCCTCTGGTTGACAGATGGCTTCTTCCCTCTCCATACCTCCAAAGGAGTTCTATTCATAACAACTTTTAATTTGTTGGAGAGATATTGAGGATATAAACTGCAATATCAATTGCTTCACACCAAAATGTGTTTGACATCCTCTTAGCTTTGAGCATACTCCTGTCCATTTATACCACAATCTTGTTCTTTCTCTCTGCTACTTCATTTTTCTCAGGGGTATAAGGTACAACTCCCTCTTGATGCCTTTCTCTTCACAAAATGTAGTGAATCCATTTGACAAGGATTCTCCACCTCTGTCTGTTCTCAGGACCTTCACCACTTTTCCTGAATATTGTTTCTTTGCTATTACTTTAAACTTCTTAAAGCACTCAAATGCCTCTGATTTGAGCTTCAAAAAATAGGCCCAGCTCACCCTACTAAAGTCATTTGTGATGAGCATAAAGTATTTACTTCCTCCAAATGACTCAGTCTGCATTGATCCACGTAAATCAGCATGCAATAACTCCAAGTAATCACTTGCTCTCGAAGACCTTCCACTTGGAAATGAAGCCTTAGACTGCTTTCCATACACACATCTTTCATAAAGCTCAAGTTCTCCAATTCTGGGAAGACCATGTACCATATCTTTTATGCTCAGCAATCTCAGACTTTGAACATTCAAATGACCATATCTGAGGTGCCAAAGCTTTGCATCCTCGATCATCTCCTTAGACTACCATGGCTCTACTAACATTGAGAGATAAAACAAGATGAAACATCCTATTTCCTGTCATTGGTGCAACTACAATGACTTGATTAGACTTCTTCTCTCTAATCACACACGAGTCATCATTAAAGAATGAATAGCTTGATCCTTGCAACTAACCAACACTCGACAAGTGGTGAGCTAATCTTGGCACATACTACACGTCATACAAAAGTTTCACATCTCCTTACACTATCTTGATAGCAATAATTCTTTTTCCTTCTGGTTGTAATACCTTATCGTCACCAAGCTAGTCTAACTCTACCTCTCTTAGGCTCATCCAACTCCCTAAACATAGCCCTTGAGCTAGACATATGATTTGAACATCCACTATCAAGATACCATACTCTATTCACATCATCTGTGATTTGAACATCTCTTTCTTCCCTTTTTGAACACTCTTCCTTCACTTAAAAGATCTTCCCATCCTTCTTATCACTCAATCTGCTCAGCCTCTCTTCATGAGCTTGCAGAGATCTTGTCAACTCTTCAAATTTGTAAGTTGACAAATATTTTGACTCCTTTATTACAGCTACCACATGATCGAACTTCTTTGTCAAGCTCCTCAACACAGTCTCAACACTTGTATATATTTTTTCATCATATGACTTCATATGATTCACAGTTGCATATCCTCCTCTAGATAGAAATGCATGCACAAACTCCTTCTGTTGCATGCTCATGGTCTCAAACTCCCTTCTAAGTGATTGCAGCTTAACCGTAACCTAACAGCAACCTAACAGCTAACTCAATTTCAAATCAGAGTTTAAAACACATTATATTTTAACATAAATGACCATCTATTATTATTTATAATCCATAAAGTTATATTATATTATAATATATATTATAATACAAATTAAAATTGTACATCAAATCAAATGACCTATAAATAGAGTACGTATGGGAGTAAAACCAAATTTTGACAGGTGAAAATAAAGGGTAATTCTAAACCATTTTTTTTAATCTTATATCACAGGGTGATAATGCATATTTTATATAGTCATTTGTAGGTAGTCTTAGGTGCATCAGGTATTCGTATTGCATGTTTAATAAGCTTTTTCATATTGCTGGTCATTTGGTATTCAAAGTGCAGAATCTACCGTTTCTATTGTTTATTTTTAGGTTATAACATTCGGCCTCGAAAGGTGGAGAAATAATGGAGCAAATGGACAAAGAAGAGCTAAGGAACAAGAGCGGAAATGGAGAACATGGAGAAATCCCATCTTTAAGGTTTTGAGAAGTTGGAATTAGCTTCTAAGATCTTCGTGAGAATTGTAGTGCTTGGAAAGAGCTTTCCAACGCATATTCATATGCGTCAATCAGACAAAGGATGACTCCATAAAGTACGTTACAAGTTCAGTCTGCCGAAGCTGTCTACTGCATATATATAGGCGGCGCTCGCCGCCATTTCCATGACGCCCACCACCTTGTTAGATCCGGATTTGCAATACGCGGCCAAATCTATCTTTGTGGGAACTTTTATTTAGCTTTCCTAGGGTTTTGGCCGACGCCTTTGAGCCCTATATTAGTCTTATTTCCAGCATTCATTCAATCAACTAATTGAGAACTTACATTCAACTAACATTCCAATAATTCATTAACTCTAAGAGAGATGAAATGATTTAAGTTTAGGGATTTAAGGTTCGTTATGCTTGCCTAGAATTCTTGTGGTTTTGCTATGATTCAAGACTAATTGGTTGGTTGATTGTGAGCCTTGATTTCTATATTATTCACGAGTTACGTTTATTTATCATTTTGTTCTTCATTGCTTATATTTGTGATTCTTTCTATGTCCGCGCATCTAGTTAGAGTTCGCATCTTTGCTATGAATCCGTTGTTTGTTTCTCGATAGCAAACGAAGTCATTGATTTAGTGATATTTCTATGCTTTTTTAGTGGATGATAACAATTGATCTATATCATTAGATGTTAATTATGCCGATTAGGGTTGTTCCAGTTGTGTCTTAATTGCATTGAATCGATATGCCAATTGGTCTAAGCATTTGAGTTCTTAATGCTATTCTTTAGTGATATTGAATAAGGTGATTGTATTCCTGCGGATCCTTCAACTTGAATCAAGTCGACATAGGCTTAGGAATAATATTGATATCAACTCAAGGATCAAGTAAATCAATTAATGTTGTGAATTGTAGGCAAACCACACTCTTATCTTTTGTCTTCTCTTTGTTTCCATTCACATATTTATCTTAGTTTAGTTGCATTATTTTTCTTCATTCATATCCCTAGTCCATTGTTAGTGTCATAATTGATAAGCACATATTGCATTGAGGTACTTATTTCTCTGTGGGTTCGACCCCTTACTTATCCGCTATACTGGGTTGCTAGTTAGTTTATTTGTTTGAGTTATTTCTTTGGCGAGGTGAAATCTAACGATGTTTCCCTCTCGTCACAGGGCATAGGATATGAAGCCAAAACAGAAAATATTTCTCATAGATACACTTGGTTTATCTATTTTTAAATTAGATTATGGGATTCACTCATTTCCTTTTAAGGTTTTCTTTCCCAATAAAGTATGTTTATCATGTGCCCTTAGGGTTTCCAATAGACAAATTAAATCGGATTATAAATTAAAAAAATATATATTAAGTAAATAAAGAGTTGTTAGTTGTTTACTGGTAATTACCAAAAAAAAAGAGGGGAACCACACATCTGCACCTGGTGTTTGAAATGATAGATGTCTAATAAGTGCCTGTAAAATTGCAAATTAAAAAGTAGCTACAGGTTAGGGTTGGTGGGGTGGGGTGGGGGTGAAAAACTTTGGAGATGAAAGCTGTGGACCAATCAGAAAAAGAGTGGCAAGTGCAAGAATTCATATAAAAATTAAGAAATAATGCGGGTATAAAATAGCCTTTCGTGGGGTGGGGGAGTGGATTGATGAAGTAAAGAAAAAGAAGGGTAAAGCATATTAGCATGCTTCATTGCTTCAATGAGAAAACCCCAACCAAAGCCAACAACAATAATATTCTTCCACTTGAACACAAAGAAGAAAGAAGTGATTGAAAGTACTGATGGATGCAAGTGTTCATTTCAGTCTCTCTCTTTCTCTCTCAATTGTTGTGTGTGGATGTGCTGTGTGGGGAGAGAGAGATATAAGATGAGATGAGATGAGGTAGGCATATATAATAGGCATCACCTTAGGGATGGGATAGGCCCAGGGGAATGGTGTGTGTGTGTGTAGTTGCTTCTCTTTTTGTGGAAAGCGACCTCTTTGGAGACACAACACACATCAGTCAAACCACAAAACTAAAGGATATATATATATATTTGTTACTTGTTACTTGTTACTACTAATATGGAGTCTTTAATTAGGGCAGTCCATGTCCATGTCCATGGCAATTTATGGGTCCATTTGCCCTACCCCTCCCCCAACCCCCTAAATCTAATTGCCCCTTGAATTATTGTCCTCACCACAACCTTTACTTACACCTGTCATTCATCTATTCGCTCTTACTTCATTTTATCCGAGTTTTTTTAATTAAAAAAAAAAAAACCTAGAGAGTTAGGGCTAACAGGAGGGACTGGTATTTCCCATTAGCAAGGTCAGTGAAATTTCTTTTGGAATTTTAACAAATTAAGGAGTGAAGAGAACTTTAGAATAAATAAATTCTAACACAAGGTGGTTAATTTGATTGCTGTAACAAAACAAATCTCTATAGTGACCTTAAAAGACACATTAAATTTGAAAGCATGTATAGAAAAAAATGAACAGTTGCATCTTTAATTTTGAAAGAGAGAAAGAAAGGGATCAGAATTGAAAGCACCCTCTACCTAAGCAGCTAATTAAGCTAAGCCAAGCTCATCTTCTTGATTCCAGTTGGAGTTGCACACAAAATTGATCCCACGTGAAGAGGATCCCCACTCACACAACTCTCACAAACTGATCTCTGAGAGAGAGAGAGAGAGAGAGAGAGAGAGAGAGAGTAGCTTGCAGCTGCAGCTGCTTCTCTTTAATTGTGCTGTGTATTGTATATTGTACCTTAGCTTCTTTCCTCTCCCTTTCATATGTCTGCATCACACATGGGATGGGAGCCCCATTTACTTTCATATAATGTGCAAAAAAGTTGTTAAATTAATTAGGTATTTCTTCCATCAGGATAAATTCCATCATCATCTTCTTCTTTCTCTCTCAATCCCCATCTTAATCACAAATTGCACCTTGGATTTTAGATTTGTTTGGTTCCAGTTTCCCTCTCTCTCTCTCTCTCTAGTCTCTTTCCCTTTCATTTTTTTTTCTTTTTCTTTTTTTTTTTAAAAAAAAAACTCTTGCTCCGAACTGTAATTATCCAAACCCCAACAAGTTCTGATCCATGAACATGAAACCCATTTAGATGCATGATTTTCTCCACTTCTGGTGATTTTGGTGGTGCCCTCAATTTCATTTAATTAGGTGAATCATCAGCCCCCTCTTTCTTCTACATATGTCATTGCTAGGTATATATCCATTCCCCTCTTTAAAATAATCAATAATCTGAATGAACTGCTTTTTTGGTAATCTTTCCATTCTTTAATTTGGCATGGACAAGTAATTTCCAATTTTGGGTGCATTACCTTGTTGTTTTTTTTACTAAATTTGTACATATAGCTAGTTAGAAATTAAAGACCCTACTAGCATCATACATATACATCATCTATATGTGGTTTGCAGTTCTTCCATTTCCTCCCCTTTTTTGGAATGAAGTTGTCTTCAATTTCAAGTTTAGATCGATGCAAAATAAAATTTTAAAAAAAAATAAAAGGATGTCAACTAATTAAGGTATATATCTTCTCACAGGACTGTAGTTCTTTGTGCAGGAACTCGTGTGTACAGAAAGCCTGATGGTGAAATTGGAGGGTTTATCACCATGAACCTTTTCTAAATGTCTCTCTCAAGGGCTGTTTGGTAGTTGCATTTCCAACAAACTTTTGGAAATTTGGGAGTGTTCAATTTGGAGTTGCGGTGATGTTTACGCCTACAAACCATGTTGAGGAGGATCCAATCTCTTTCATGGACCCATATTCATCTCTCCTTTCACCCTTCAGTTACTGTGGGATTGATGGCTATATCCCTAATTACTACTACCATGATGAATCTATGAGTGCCGGGGAGAGCATAGCTCAGCAGCTTGCCGAATCAAGTAATGAGCCTAAAGTTAACCGGGGAGACATCAATGGAATAGTAGAACAAGACAATAGTAGAAACAACAACCATACTTCTGTCCAACAGCTGATCTCTAGTTCTAGAATAAGAAGATCTTCAAAAGCAGATAGGCACAGCAAAATTGCAACGGCCCAGGGACCGAGAGACCGGAGAATGAGACTCTCCCTTGATGTTGCAATACCCTTTTTCAAGCTGCTGGATATGTTGGGCTATGACAAACCCAGTGAAGCTATCAAATGGTTGCTACTGCAGTCAGAACCTGCTATTGAAGAGCTGAAGAAAACCAAACCTAGCCCGGCGAGCTGCAGTAATAATGATGCTAAGAGTGGTGCACCATCTACACCTGAAGGTGAAGAAGCTGTGGGGAATACAGTTTATTACAAAATCCCAAGTGAGACGCCAACAAATGTTACTCCAAGTTCTAAGGATCAAAAGGCTAAAAAGACAAGAAAGATCAGTAGTGCAGTACTGAAACCAGTGGCGAAAGAACTGAGGAAGAAAGCCAGAGAAAGAGCGCGAGAAAGAACACAGAAGAAGAAGGAGGTGAGTATGCTGATCAATGTTGATACTGCTGCAGGAAGATGTGTTAATTATGAGGTGCTGAATCTTCACCAGCGCCATGTAAGGCATAAAGTCAGCAATGACATCGGAGTTGACTCAACTTCTCAGACTCAAAATTTGAGGCCATCCTCGGATGTTCCTTATATGATTGAGCAGCAGATTCAGTGTGAAAGGATTCCCTTTGGGACTCCAGATGATTTCACTGCCACCTCTTCGGTTCTCAGTGCAAATTGGAGCCAGCTTATGAGCTTGAATTACCAGCAGGAGGATCAAACTTGCCAATTTGTAAGCCATATTTTTGTACTACAAGCATAAAATATGATTCATCACTACCATACATCAATACATACATGACACAAATATTTAGAATAATATATTAAGTTAAATCCAATGTAAAAATGATCTTGTTTTCAACCGATTCAGTTATATATACTGCTGATAATTAACCTAACTGCGTGCATTTAACAGAAACCAATCCCGGAGTTTGAGGTTCAAGGAGCATCATGGGAACCCTACAGCTATCAACATGTGTAAAAGTACTGGCATTCCTGATAGCTAGCTAGTGCCACATACAATTTCCCTCCAAACTGGAGAGGTGTATCTCTAAATTTGCATGTAAGCTCTAGTAAACTACTTCCTTGTAAAGTTGTCCTACTTCTGTTTGCCTTTATTCATATCATATTTCATTGCCTCTTTCCTACTGAATTATCAATCATGGAAAGACAAACTATACATGAGACTGAGAGTTAACATATATACCTGCATGAATAAACAGTATATATATATATACAGATGAACAAGTGAAATTTGAGAAAGATGGTTGCTATAGGAGTTTTAGAAAAAAGGCCAGGAAGCCACTTAATGTATAGATTATATATGATCAGTATATTGAAAAAGCTAATACACTTTGGTCAGTTAATTCCAAAAGAAGCTCTTATGGTAGAAGCTTAGTGGAGGAAGTACTTTTAGTGTATATATTCAAATTAGGAGGCTGATGGGTGGTCAATGTTTTTGTAGCAGCTACTTTGTGGAGTTGGTGAAATAAACAAGGCAGGTGCATTCCCTTAAACCAACTCCATCAAAATCAGCAGCTGATAAACATAAACTGGATATATATATTGATGTACACTTGATATATAAAACCATGAATTTTTAAACATAGTACTCTCAAACTATTTAAACATAGTACTCTCAAACACACATTAAAGACTGACAGCCAATAGGCCTTTGTAGGGTGAGCGCGCTACATGATTTCCCCACCTCCATAGACTTATATTATCAATCTAGTTCTGCAAATGCTACTCCTAGTCATGTGTCATATGTTGTATATGCCAACCGTAAAAAAACTAAGTATATATCGATCAAGGTAATGACCCATAAGCCGAAGAAGCGAAATAAAGAGAAAAGTATAGCCAGTTCCCTCTAGTTCAAGCTTCCCCATATCAAAGCATAAGCAGCTATTAGATGTACCTTGAAGATACCCTCTAGGATCCATTTTATAGTCTAGTGTTTCTTCTTCGGATTGGCCAAATATCAACACATCTAAATATACTTGCTGATACTAACGAATGCCTTTCGGTTTAAGATCAGTCCCCACACCTTAATTTGCTATTATTTCTTACTAACTTATTTTCATTGAGAATGGAATCTTACAAATCCTTGCAAAACTAAGTGAAGTGAGATCTCATAAATATCAATGGCTTCAACTATGAACAGGTATAATGCATCGGTTCTAGATAGATGTTGCATATTCGAATATACTGCAGCTAGCATCTATATATCTAGAACCGCACAATTTAATGTCGGTCCTCAACCAACTAGGCTTTCCCACAATGAGCTAGGCAGTCTCCGGCCTCTTGTGATTAGAATGAACAAGAAAGACTCGAACGATCTAAGCTTAGATAATATATATGGCTCATACAAATTTTGAAGGACTTTTTGAGCTGCTCGAGCCGAGCCCTTATACCTTTCTTGTATGATTGCTATATTCTACCTGCAGCTTTCTTTCTCTCTTAAGAAGTTTTCTTTCTCACTATGGGTTTTTCATCTTGGATAGATTAAACATTTTTATCTATTATCTATATAGATTATCTAAGATAACATGCATCATATCCTCGTTAGTCGATGCAAAAAGTTTGACAATATAGACAGGTACGGAACCAAAAATTCAAATTCGGGTGGGCCAGATAGACTAAATTTTTCTCATACTATCATTTTTATTAACAAAACCCTTAATTTAATAAATAAATGAATATTTTTGTTAATTTTTACCTATTATTTTTTTTTTTGTAAAAATGGAACGGGCTGGAGCGGACCCTCAATCAACCCGCCCGTAGGTCCGTGCCTATCTATATGCTCTAAATAGTTAGGTTAAACAACTCTTGAGCATCTAGAACCTTCTTTTATTGGAAGTTAAGGAAAAACATATAAAGAAGGAAATACACTAGCAAACTTCTTGTAAGTTCAACACATCTATAGAGGTTCTAATTTAATCAAGTTCATGTTTTTTCGTTGTAAATATGTGGTGAGACTAACTCCAATGGTGGTATGCAATTGTGTAAATGTGTATATTTTACACAATTTTGGCTCCAATGGTTGTTTTATATGGGTGCTCAAATGTGTACATTTGAGTATGAAGTGTGTATATTTGAGCACTCAATCCCCCTACGTACAAAAACTTTCCCACTTTTTTGAGAAAGTGGATAAAAGTTTTATCCAATGAGAATAGAGAAGGCATGGCTTCATAAATGATTTTTTCATCATGTTTTTTTATAACTAAATTTGATTTAGTATAAATTAAATTAATCTAATAAATTTCATTTAAAAAGTCACATCTAATGATTAAGAAATTCATTTAAATATTTAAGTTTAAATCTAACAAAAAAATTAAGTTAGATTAGTGATATACATTTTTAAAGAAATAACCATCCAATTTTGTGAACAATATTAAAATTTTGATTTTTCAAATTGTGGTGAAATTTTTTTTTTTTTATATATCAAAATGTGCGTAATAAAAATGTATAATACAAAATACATATTTAATTTTTAATAGATATTAATCACAATTAAAATGTGAAGATAAATATAGATTACTCAGTTATTAAAAGAGATGTGTGTAAAAAACACACACTTTAACCAATGGAGTAAAATGCTAAAAAGTGGTGTGCAAAAATAAACATCTTGTGCAAATGTGCACATTTGTACACTTAACCATTGTGGATAGTATGATGTGCGGAAGCTTTTGAAGTTCATAAACATCAACCAACCGAAATTAAGCACAATAGATATGTTTTGTTTTTATTTATACACACACAGCACATTTTCTAGCTATAAGATAGCTAAGAGATGTTTTTCTATAATCATCTCTTATTTATAAAGTTATATATAATTAAAATAAATTTCCTTTTCTACAATGTATTTATTAGAATATTATAACATCTAAATACATATACTAAAACTGATGCATAACATTCTATATGACGACGTGTTTTGGTTGATTCTATAAAAAAAATTCATGCCAAAAAATAATTAAAATAATATCTATATACATATATACTAAAACTGATGCATAACATTCTATATGACGACGTGTTTTGGTTGATTCTATAAAAAAAGTTCATGCCAAAAAATAATTAAAATAATATGTTGTCATAATTTATAGAAAATTATCATAAGTCATAATCTCTCTCTCTTTCTCTGTGTGATAAAAATATAAATCAAAACTATTCTATAGATTAATAAGATATGTTTTTAATTTGAAAAATATTGTTTAAACATATATATAACTGGTTAATATAGAAATATATATTTTACTAAAAGAGTAGTGTTAGTAGGATTGATAGATTTACATGATTTTTTTATGTAGATAAAATTTTACACAAATTTATGGTATATTTTTAAAGAATATAACGAAAGTTTAACAGGTGTGTATATATTTATTGTTATTACTTAAATCAAAATAATATATTTTAAAGAGAATTAAAGAAAAAGCAGCACATGTGTGTGTATATATATATTTGTGTGTGTAATTCCTTATAGTGTATTATGTTAACACACTTAACTACTTAATGAAATGAAATCAATGGTGAAGATTAACATAGAACCAAAATTGTATATCCAGGTCCACATGTTGGGTGTGCACATGTAAAAAAAGGAACTCCTACCAATTACCTCTTACTCTATTGGTAAGGGTGAGGTATCTCAAAGGAGAGGTGTCGGGTTCGAATCCCACTTGGTGCACTTAGGCCATATTAACAAGCGCGTACGGCCAAGCGGTGTATACTAATCCGTAGGGCCAAGCCGAAGTGGTGAAGTGATCTGTGTGCAGGTAGGTGAGGTTACAACCGCTGATCGCACTTTGCGTAAGTGGTACTGAGCCTCCTCAAAAAATCCCGCAAGGGGTTTCTGGGGTGTGGGGCTAGTTACTATAAAAAGTTTACCCTACCAAAGTTTTTAGCCCCAGTGGGGGTGGCCTACTGGTGTGGAGCAAGGGGGTGGGAAGGAGGTCCCGGGTTCGATCCCTGCCTTCCCCCCTTTCCTTGAGATTTTTATCTAAGGTTTACATTGCTCCTTACCAGTGTGTCGAGCCGGCCGGCGCAAGCCGGTTTACCTGACACGTGGCTCTTGCCGGCTGGATCACGTGCTCGAGGTTTACCGTCAAAGGTGGGTTCCTCGCTATATAAAAAAAAAAAAAAAAAAAAAAAAAAAACTCCTTGCATCGAAAGTTAAAAAGGTTCAAACTTAGCATACAAATAAGTTTATTATTATAGCATTGTCAATTGATTTTGGGTTAGAACCTCGTGTACTTTTCAAGTAGAAGTCAAAAATGTTTATTGGTGGATTCAATGGTTTGTGTGTTGTTGTATACTTGTATTGTATGCTATACTTGATGGTGTTGTATCCTTCCCCCTGAATAAGTCTCATTGTCATGTTAAATTACGCTTTAAACACTATAAAAAAATTAAATTATTGATTATTTTAGAAAACAAATTCGTGATTGACCAATAATTTTAGTTGAATACTAAAAATTCTTCAAATATAAAATTATTACTTCTTTTATGGATAGGATATAAATACTTTACAAAAATCTACTAAAATTTAGGATAAATATATCTTAACTAGAGTGTATTTAAAGAGTTGAGATATCCTATATAACATCGGGTGTAACACTCAATATTACAATTAATTATTTTAGATATAACTTTACATCATAAAAAATATATTTATACCGATCTATACACTTATATTGGCATGTTTATAAATTATTATTTTTTGAAAAAATATGCTTTAAACACTATAAATAATTAAAATATTGATTATTTTATAAAATAAATTTCTATTTTTGTAAAATGTAGTAGATTTTTATAATACAAGTTATAAGCATATAAATATAAGTATATAAAAATAAAAATATATATAACTTTTATAAATTTTTATGATGTGAATTATGCAATTATATCAAAAATAATAGAGTGTAACACCAGATTTTACACCTAATGTTACAAAAGATCTCCACTTATATTTAAGTCAACTAGTATTTATGAGTTATCCGTTTAAAAACTATGTATGTTAAGAAATTCCTTTTCTTTCCATTTTCACAAAGCAATGTTAATAATTAATATTAATTAGGCCAAAATATATATATATAAATCACCCTATAAATATACCCATTTGACACAATCATCCCTTAAATTGATATTTTTAAGAAATCGCCATTTAAATAACTTTTCCATCAATCAATCACCCCCAAAATTATTCGTTCAAATCCATGTTAAATTTGATAAATTATAATTTTATCCCTCTTTTATATTATATTCTAATAGAATTTTAACAATTAAAAAAATAGTAAATAAGTAAGTATGAAATTAGAAGGAAAATACTAAAGTCATTTTGTTTTCAAATATTCGATAAAATGGTGTCTACTTCTATAAAACAGCTCTCCCTCCAATCGAGTTGCTCGCTTTCCCCTTCCAAATCACATTCTAATTCTCCATTAACTTCTACGTCTTTTTCCTTTTTTTTTAATTGTTAAATATAATTTTCATTAGCATATAAAAAAAAGGATGGGTAAAATTATATAATTTGACAAGTTTAATGAGATTTGAATGGAATAAAGTCATGGTGGTTGATTGGTGACAGAAGTTATATGTTTAAGATCGAATTAAGAGGTGATTAAAGGGTGGTTTCTTGAAGGGTTCTTGTTGGCTATAATAAATATCTTGCATCTTTCAAGGGTTCTTGTTTCGGTTTCAATTTCAATTTTTATTTACTTATATTTTTTATATATTTTTATATTAATTACCAGCTAGAATAGTTTTTCTTAAATTTATACTATTGCAACTCGAATAATAAGGTAAAGCTTTATTATTCGAGTTGCAGAATTGTAAATAAGCTGAGTAACTCAAAGCTGAAATTTTGAATAATAAGAGCTCATGAATAAGCTTTTAAGTTGTCTATGTGAGTTTTTAAGTTGGGATACAAAATCAGTTCAAGATTAAGATGGGGATGGATGGACAGCCAATTCACACCAACCTGTTACAACAGTGCAACAATAGTTTTCATCCAGGAAGTTGGGAACTCATATATATTTTTGTTTGAAAATATACTCTTTTTGTTAAAAAATAGAAATCTTTCTAGAATTAAATTTTTGTTTGAAAATGTAAGTATTTTAAAGTTTTCTACGTATTGGAATATGAAAATTATTATATTTTTACATTTTGTTTCTCGAATGTTATTGGTTGATAAGCCTCGTGGATAATTAATGAGGGATATAAAGGTAACTTTATTATTTTTTTTTTTATTTTTTTTTAACGAAGGCAGTATATATATATATATATATATATATATATATATATATATATATATATATATATATATGATGGATGTAAACACCTCTTAATAGTGTGAACTGTGAAAAAAATACTTATACATAGGTAACACCATAATTATTCGTTTGACATAATATAATTATTCATGTATGTTAATAATTTTTCATATAAAAATGATTCGTATGTTAATTTGGATGAGTTATGTATTTCATATAGTAAATCTTAATTAAGCAATGATATTTTAATCCAATTTTTCACATCTGAGGTGTTCACAAATTAATATTAAAAAAAAAATCATTTGGATGTGAGCAGTTGCAGTGAACAGTGCACTTATCAGTAACATACTAACAAGGACAGAATGAACAACATTTACATGATGAGTCAAATCAAGCAAGCACCCCTCTTAATCGTATCTTAATAAATTAATATCAAATCACCGATTTGAACGAAATCAAACACAATTTCATTAATATGAAATCGAATTAGATGAATGGATAGGGTGTGATAAGCAAATTAAACAAGATAAGGAGGGTGGTGGATGGAGATGATGCCTAGAGAGAGAGAGAGAGAGAGGGAGAGAGGGACAGGGAAACTGGACACAAGTACTACCAATAAAGGAGAGAAAGCAGAGATGAAGGCAGTGAAAGTAAAAGACTTTGTTGCACCCTTCACATGGCTGCAAACGATGCGAATTGAGGGCACACACTTAAATCGTTTTCATTCAAGTGGTCCAAAGTACGTTTTCTACTGAACTAATTCATTGTCCCCTTGAAACTTCAAAGGACAATCATCAACCTATAAAAATTGGTTAAGTGAGGTGTGAGATGGATCTTTACAGTGCCGCTGCAACCGCAGACCTATAGGAGCTGGAGCTCACCCAGAAATTCACTGTTTTTTCTTTTTTTTCTTTTTTTGACAAACAGAGAAATAGAATGGATGGCCGTTAAATTTTGCAAGAATCCAGAAAGAATTAAGTGATGGAATAGGAATATAGGAATAATTATATATATGTCAACATATATCTTGTAAATTTTGTAGCTAGTCATATAAATAGTCAGGGTCATACTATAGTGTGTGTTGGACATGTATAACCAGTCCTTGAATTAGCTATTTAGTTGTATTGGATTATGATAGGTCATTATTCAGATGTAGTGGGTACTTATTTAGTTACACTAGATAATTTAATTAATATGCTGGAGTGAGTGTTATTCAATTTAGTTGCATTAAGTTATTCACTGGAGTGGGTATTATTCGATTGGAGTGAATAGTTATTCAGCTGCATTAAGTTATTCACCTATCCGCAAATTGTTGTCTGCACCTAATCTTTTTTCAAGAGTGAGATTAATACTTGAAAACAAGATAGAGAATCTGCCTCAAAAATACTCTTTCTCATGTGGTAATAGGCTTTTTAGATACCAAACCTAAACCTAAGCCCCTATTCTCCCGATGTGACAACAACAACATTCCCATTTTCCCCGTCGGGTGTATCCAGAGAAACCCTAAAAGAAAATGGGTGAACCTCGCAATCTAATTTAAAAATAGCTAAATCAGGTGTATTTAGAAGAAATATTTCTCAATTTGACATTTTAGGAAATCTGATATCCTGTTTCAAGTTTCAACCAAAGGTTAGAAAAGCCCATTAAAAATAACGGTCGTCTATTGTGTGCCCCAAATGTATAGGATAAGATTGCTGTATTGGGAAAGAAAACTCTAAAAGAAAATGGATAAACCCCATAATATAATTTAAAAATGACTAAATCGGGTGTATCTAGAGGAGATATTTCTCAATTTGACTTTTTATCCTATGCCCTTGAGATATAGAATATAAAATCCGTAAAAATAATAATTTTCTTATAACATGGATACTGATCTTCTTGAATTGCATCCGTTCATTTTTCCATATTTATAATATTACTGGAAATACCCCTGTAGTAATCTACTATTCTTTGTATAGATGCAGATCTATCAATTGTATATACACACATGAGAAATGAAACAATTATATACATGATAGAAAAAAGGAAATTAGAAAGGAATCAAGTACGTATACACAAAAGTTTGAGAAAAGTGCAAAATATACAGTGATATACTACTATTTACAGTTTTTTTTTCCTAATTTATACTCGAAGATTATAGGTTAAGGGTTTAATATTAAAAATAATTAATAATACAATCTTAAAGATTCTATGATTTCTATCCCTTCCCAATTATTGGCCAATTCATTTTTTTTAGGGATTTTCTGTCTATGCCGATAACAGGTCAAATTGAGAAATATTTCCCCTAAATACACTCAATTTAGCCATTTTTAAATTAGATTAAATACTCTTATTCTATGCTCTTGTGACACATAATAGACAAACTGTTTTTCGTAATACAAAAAAAAAATATTTAAAGACATAAACCTGAACTTTTTATCTTCCCATCCTATCTATACTATTAAGACATACCGAATATTATATAATAGAAAGACCGATTTTCTTTATATGATTGAGTATAGATGAAAAATCTCATTTTGAGAACTAGTTCCTTAAATAAGAATGATGAAACCTGATACAAATATTTTATCATTAGGTAATTTAGTGTATCTAATATGTTCAATTATTGTTATTCAATTAAGATCCCCTACAACACTATGTGTTCGATGTTACACATTTAATTATTTCGGGCATAAATTCACATTCAAAAATTTTAAAAATTATATTTATACTCTATACACTTATATTAACATGTCTATAAATTTTTATTATTAAAATATTGGCTTTAAAAAATATTTTAAAAAAATATCTAAAATAATCAATCTTTTAATTATCTATAATTTTTAATAATAAATTTTCATAATAAAATTTTATAAATATGTTCATATAAGTGTATAGAATTTAAACATAATTTTTTTTAAATTTATTTAATGTGAATTTATACCCCAAATAATTAAATGTAACACCAAGAGTAACACCTGAATTGATTATCATTATTTATTGATTTTTTCTCGTGTGATTATAATGTTAAAATTGATGAAAAAACAATTAGTAACAATTATTGAAAGAAAGAACTAAGTTAAACGGGTTAATACAAAAATTTATTTAAATGAAAAACAAAATAGTGATAGTTAGACCGGGTTAAGGTTTATATATATATATATATATATATATATATAGATAGATAGATAGATAGATAGATTTTTTGTAATATCAGATGCTATTTTTTTTAACAAAAAAAAAATACAGAAAGTACGTTCAAGTATATTAAACTAGTCTTATTTAAAATAAAATATTTAATAGGTAAGAAAAAAAAATTAATTAGATTGAAATATATGTAATTGAATTGAATCATGGAATGTCCGTACAAAGGAAAATTAGAATTAGATTCACAAGTTTTGATACCAGGCCTTTATGAGGATAAGGCTAACTTCCCATCAAAACAACTTGGTAGTACATTTTACATTATTTTTGTTAATGGACTACAAAATCATTGCAATCTTTTTATCACATACGGAGTATGGTATATATAGGTTCATGCATCTTTACCGATTTGGTCTTTCACTTGAGGACCACTAATGTATACTCCCTCCGTTAAAAAAATATAAGTTTTTTAGGCTTAAAATATTGTTTAGAAATATAAGTCATTTTAAGTTGTTTAGACATTGGGAGAAAAGAAATATATATTTCTGACTTATTTTATGAAACGTTATTGGTTATGGATAATTAATGACGGGTAGAAAAGTACTACGTAATATTTGTGTTTTCCTTAATATGTGTGTAAACACCTAAAAAGACTTACTCTCTCCGTTCTAAAATATAAGTCGTTTTGACTTTGTTACACGTTTTTTTATGAGCTAAAAACTAAATAAATTATTCAAATTTTTATTAATTTTTTAAAATAATATTAATATTATTTTAAAAAATTAATAAAAAAATCATTTATTTTTGACTTTTATTTTAGAACGGATGGATGGAGTATTAATGGGTACAACTCGTGTCTTCTTCTCTCTTTTGAATTGGGTATAAATTTGAATTAAATTACTACCCCTAGCTTCCATTGCAGTCGATCAAATACGTCAAGCTGACGGAGTACTCCGGGGTACTTGTTTAGGGTTAACAAATTAAGTACACCGAGTAATTAACTAGGATAAGTATACTTAAAAATTGTACGGAAAGATCTTGGTTGGCCACAACTAAAGTTAATACCCAGACCCAGTACGTACAGTAGTAAAGGTGAGGCACGGTTTGCGAGGTATGGAGCTTGCTTAACAGTGGTTGGAGGCTCAGACTCAGACCAACCCTATTTACTCTATATTTGACTTGAGATTCAACAAATACTGTACGGATTACAATATAATGAGATAATTAGCAGAGGTGAGCAATTAAGGTTTCTCCTTCTCCCCCTATCGATTACACTACTCCGTATCATTCCCTAATTCAATGATTTCTTTCTGAGTAGTAGTAGGAGTACATCTTTTCCAGCAATTAGGTTTAGTTTATCATTAATTAGGTCATTCATAGTATCATTAACTGGCCTTAATTGTTTTTTTAATTTCCATACCCCCCAAACATATACTCCGTAGTATACTCCAATTTTGCAGAAGCTGATCGGACCCCTAGGTTGGAGGAATAGGGCACGTTTCTCTTCAGTGTCTTTTTCTTTCTGATTTTGATTTTTTCATTTTTTTTGCCGGAGTGTCAAGGAAAAAATATCTAGTCTATGATAGCAATGGATGAATCAGTTTCTGGATGGAGTCAAATTTGAAGTTCTAATATAATAATACTAATGATTTTTACTAGGGCAATTAATCCCACCTAGGGCTTTCTATTTAACTTCACCGGTAGGCTTATCGATATTGATTAAGTCGTGGAATGATTCCACGACTTAGAAATGGGTTTACAGTGATTGATGTGTCCGCTGAGAACTGATTTAATAAAAAATAAAAAATTTAGATCGGATGGACAAAATAAATCCTCTTCAATTCATAGATATAGACTGCAGAAGCAGTAAATAGATTGGAAAACAGTAGATGTATGATCTACATATATATATATATATATATATATCACAGTGGAAAACGAGATTGGTAAATTCCCTGTGCACAGTAAAAAATCTGTTTCATATAATAAGAGTATGTTAAAAATTTCTTACCCAGAATAACATTAAAAGGTGAGAAAGTAAAGCCAGCCAATTTAAAAAATAGAATACTAAATAATAATTTAACAATAAAAGAACAGCCAACCAAATTTGAAAAATCAACCATGAAAAGCCTTAATCATTAATATATAGTGCAATAATCTTCTAAAACGGCAAACAATCAATCAACAAAAAGTTTTCCTCTAAAGCAAGTTAAAATTGAACTGACTAAAAGAGATGCATAGAGGGCAATTAATCAACACAAGTTCAAGGACAAGCATACCAGCGACTGGAGGCGAGTCTAGGCTTTGATCATCAATCAAGAATCCGTTAATGTGAGTCCGGGTAGTTAGTTTTGATCCATTCGCCATAGGCTGATATGACTGTTGGCTATTTGGATTCAAAATACAAAGCACATGAGCCTGTTGAAGATATGTAAACAATTCAATGTCAAAACAAGCTAAGCGAATCAAATGGAGACTAACTGACTAAATTACAGCAAATAAGCTGTGCATATTTATGGGCCAATCTATATTGTATCACCGTACCTTGGGCTTAATTGGACTACACTGTTATTTCCGGCCCGGCCCAACAACCAAGTTAAGGCCTTTTTATATGTACACATGAGAACAACACACTTGTTTAATCGGACTAACCGTATGACTTATGACCTTTGTTTTTAGTATGAAAATGAATCTTCATACTTGTAGATTTTCTGATTTCTGAGATTTCCACTCTAGTGTGTATAAGCAACACTTTTAGGCCCTATTTGTTGGAATAGTATGACTAAAATTTTGGAGATAGATAAAGGGTTAGTAGATAGAGTTACCTTAAGCTAAATTGAAGTAATCAAATGGGACAAATGAAATAAAATTTGTTTGCAAAATGAGGCAGGGGGTAATACTGATTAATAAATCGTAACTTAAATGGGATCCTCAAGTTTATTTTACTCTAATAAAACTTTTAATTTTAGGGGAAAAAATAGTTAGGTTGATGTGTGCTTTTACTCTAATAACTTTTCATTTTAGGGGGAAAAAATAGTTAGGTTAATGTGTGCCCTATAAGAGGATTCAAATTTTTACCATCTAATTATCTTAGATTTCTTGAACATATAGTACACGAAGGGCGCTCATTCCGCTAATCATTACAGTATCTTTTTTTCTATCTACAAACAAATGAGGGGAACTCATTCCGCGAATCATTACCTTATGTACATATAATACGTTAATGCATTACGTATTGTGTAAAAAATAAGACTGAATATAGCAAGATTTGTAAGTTATTGTAAGAGGCGGATCCTCTTTAGGGAGAGGAGTGGCAGTTGCCCCCAATCGAAAATGAAATTTAATATACATATTCGTCTCGTCGATAGCTTCAATTTAATTTGATATATTATAAGTTCAATTCCGATATCTGAGCAAAAGGTTTTAGGCGTTTCAATTTTTAGGACAGAACATGTATAAATTAATTATTCCCTACATCATTTACCAAACTGAAATACTTTTGTTGTAATTATCATTTGTTAAACTTCATATCTTAATAATATAATTATATCTGAAAACTTCAAATTACGAGGTTATATTGAAATATTTAAAAATCATCAAATAAAGCATGCAGGATTTATGTTAATTATTTTAGTCATTTTTAAAATTAAATTTTCATGATTAATTATTGAGATTGAGATAATCTTCTCCAATATGCTTTTTTAACCTATATCTAAGGATACAAATTTAAAAAAAAAAGATGGAAAGTTATAATGTTCTTCACTAATAGAGTTTAATACAGGAAGTGGGAATGTACAGTTCCATCGGCATCGATTTTATAAGAAATCTTTATTAATAAGGATTTCTATCATATGTCCTTATTATCTATGTTAGAAAAGGACTCCATAATTAGAGTTGCCGCAAAATAGGCAATGCATACCTTCGTTAACCAAAACATATTGGTTACTATTTAAGCATGTTTTTTTACATGATAAATTTTTTAATTACTAATCATCAACATTTTTAAAAAAAATATTTTATATAGTTTTTAACTTTTTAAAAATTGGGTATCAATAGCAATTAGTGAAATCTTTTGATATATTACTAAATCAATTATTAAACAAATTACACAAGGAGATTTGTAAAACAACAAATTAACCAACATGCTAAAGATATAAACCACAATTTGACCCTAACACTTTTCTTATTTACCTGGATAGACTTTTTATTGGACTCAACACTTTTCTTATTTACCTGGATAGACTTTTTAAAAAAAAAAAAAAATTGATCAGGGAATTTTATTCTCTGTTATGATTGGAATGCATACAATCTTTTGTTTTTATTGAATCCAACAAAAAAAAAAGGTACTTTCAATTGATAGCAACACCACCACCAACAAAAAGAATAAGACACCGATTATTGGAACAACATCAACAGTATGAGGACTGACTGAGGAGTATGGATGGATCTGTGTACGGTCAACATTTTTATAAAAATCAAAATCCATATATATGTTGTTGATGGTAATAAATTAACCAGAACAGGGAATTAATTAAGATCTGTAACCGACGTAACAGATAAAGAATGGATGATCCAATCAATAGGAGAAATCGATATCCAAACAAAAAGAGGAGAGGGAATGGGATAGTATTACAGATCTAAATGTACGGGGATTCATTCTTTGATTGGATCACCTTCTCAAGATTTTGAGTCCTAATCAGATTATAAAATCAAAAGTGACCTAAATCTATTTAATTAGTTACTCGCTGTGTTCTTAAGATTCAGTTCGATCAGCGACGCATTTATTTGTGGGAAATTAAGGAAGTGGATTCAAAAGATAAGATTCACAGAAGAAAAACCTAAACCTAAGGAAGTCAAGTTGAAATGGAAAGACCTAGTTGAAGAATCAATTGGAGAGAAATAGGTAGGCGTGAGCGTGAGAGTAAAAATTACGACTTACAGAGTGAGAGCTGGATCGATCGATCGATCAGTTGGTGGTGTACGGCGGAATCAATTTGAATCACGTAACGAACCTCTACCTCTGCCTGAGAGCAAAGAGAATTCAAGAGTCTGGAGATGGAAAGTGGAAGCAACTTCAGAAAAGGTAGGGGAGGAAGATCAACCATAGACAACAACGGAGAGGGGCGCGGGGAAATCTGACCTAAATGTACGATAGATGACGGTGATACAGCGTGAAATCCGGGATACAGATCTTGATGGTACGTACGCTCAATCCAAAATAGGGTAGGGAATTGTTTATTTATTTGTTTTTAAATCTGACAAGCAGCCTCCATTGTAGAGTGTAGACGAGAGAGAGAGAGAGAGAGAGGTGCGTGTTGAATTCAAATGGCAGTTACATGGAGAATCGGGAAATTAATAAAGAAGGGGTAGGGGAGGGGAGTGTAGAAGCTTCACTTCAGTAGGGAGGGAGGGGCAGAGTTTGCCCCCTGACCGGCTGACCCGACGGGAGAATTGTGGACTAATTTTCCTTTATTATTTTGTTCATATCATCATATCTACATTTTTTTGAATTTATATTTCTATTTCTATTTCTATTTCTTCCTTATTTGTTCATATCATTTCCACTAATTTTAGTCTAAATTCGTTCTAGCTTGTTCATTTTTAATATTAGAATAATAGAATTGATTTGGAAATTAAAAAAACTACTCCCTCGTTTCAAAATAAAAGTCTTTTGAACTTTAGTGCACACTTTTTAAGAAGTTAAATTTTTTATAAAATATTATTTTTTAATCCATTTTTTCCCATAATTTCATACTTGTTACTAATAAATATAAAATGATTAAAAAAATGATTAAAAAAATATTTTATAGAGTTTTTACCTCATTAAAATGTGTGCTGAATAGTAAAGTGGCATTTATTTTGAAATAGAGGGAGCATAATTTAATATATATATTTGTATCTGTATAAACTCTTAAAATAGAAGAGATTTTTCTTATGTGTCGCATTCACCTTAATCTTCTCCTTGTCAACAAATCACTCCTTTTTTTTTTCCTTTTTTACAATTGATTTTCATCTTTGAATGTGAGATTCACCACCGTGTCCATAAGTTGGCGTAAGTTGGGGTCAAGTGTTGCAGACTGATAAGGGTTTGGAAGTGAAGGGTTGTGGCAAGACGACGAACAAAAAGGGAGGGGATTCATCTCACACAAGTAGAGATTGAGGCGGTTCACAGTAAGGTTGAAGATCTAGGGGTATAGTCTCATCACCAGAATCTTATACTAGTGGGGTCCTTACTGACTAACAGGCCATTTAATGCACACGCTCCGAAGGAATCGATGAAGGGTGCTTGGAGGGCAAAGAAGAGCTTTATATTCCGAGAGATCTCGACTAATCGATTTATGTTTCAATTTGTTGATATGAATCACTACTAGAATTCTATTCATATACATCGGGTATAAACCGATGTTAAACAAAAAAAAATTCGACGTGTTAGTGGGTGGTGTTAAAGATCCCAACTTTACTACATCGGTTTATAACCGATGTCTTTAATAATTTATAACATAGTTTTTCTTTTTAATAACGACTTAAATACATGGATATAATTACTTTTTGATTGATTCATCTAATGTTAAACCATTATTATTTTTCATTTCTAGCCATTTGGAGGTATCTAGGGTAATACAAAATTTCAAATTAGCATCACTATTTTTTATAAACCTGATGTCTTACATTGCTCACACATCGATTATGTATTATTCAATTTGTGAATAGTCTTTTCTCATTTGTAATTTGTGATATTATTTTATATAAATATAATATACCATATTGAATATTTTTAAAGTCAATGTTATTTATATATTTTCAAATCAGTTTTTTCTTTGAAAATGATGTTTTGATTATTTAAAACATCATTTTATATATTTTTAACGATGTGATTGCTACATATACACATCTATTTTTTTTTAATTTTCATGTATGTTGGGTTTAGAAATCGATTTGTATCGTAATGGTCGATGTGTTTACAAACGTAGACATCGCTTTTCACTCTCAAGTTCGATGTGTTTCATCAAATACACCTATAATCTATATTATGACATTGTTTTGGCAAACAGAAAATTAAACAATGCAAAAGACCATAACCAATACATCAAATAATGACAATAGAGCCGAATACAAGATGACAAGTTTACAACAAGGCTAAATACAAAATAAAATACATCAATAGTCGGATTCTAAGCTTGGCATAATACACTTAAATAGGAGACAGAAAAAGTGACTTGCGAATAATGTCTTGTATTGTAGATCATGGTTGAAGCACACAAACGCCTCATCAGTGGTTGAATTAATTAAGCATCCCACTTTCAAGAGGAGGATTACCTTGTTTCCATTCTTATTCTAGTGGTTGAAGTGCACAAACACCTCTTCATCAGTAGTTTCCCCCAAACACTATTTCGGCTTCTATGGATGAGCGGTCATGCCATTTAAGGTTTACCCTGACATTGTCACATTTAAAAGAATATATTGAATTCAAAATTAATAACGTGATGGGTTTAAAGAAGCGGTAAGCTAAGTAAATAAAATGAAAACCATTGATTACGAGATAAATATGGAATAATTACTTCTTCCATCTTCAAATCTCATGGAGATTGACTGACTGCCTCAGGCTAGGAGCCAGCAGCATGTGTGATCAGATCTCTTTCTTGGGGATTCCAGTGCATATAATCGGAGGCATTCTATATATCTTATGTAACGGCCCGAAATTATGATTTCCGGGTTACGTTTCAAGGGATGAAACCCCTTGTTCGGATCTTGCGATCCAGGTAGGGGTCGAGGTTTCAAACTCATTTTAAGATTAGTAGAAGGAGGGATTTCAACCCATAAAAACCTCGAAGGGCCATTGGGTACCCTTTACCTGTCCTAAAACTATGTCGCAAAATCCATTTCAACCGAAAATAAAGCGGAAGCAAAACTAGGATACAAATGCCACGACAAAGCCTAGTCAGAATCAAATCATAAGCGAGTGATTACCATTTTACCAAGTTAGAATATTAGCTAGGTTCTTCGATTCGCCAAAGGGTTTCCCGTCACAGAAGCAAGGAGCAAACAAGATCTGCAGAAAATACCTTAAAAAAAAGAACGGGGAAAGGAGTCAGATCGAGCCACTCATGCGGGACCGGCAGTCCTCGCTGAGGCCACATAGTATGTGCTATACCTAATAAAGATGCTCTAATGCAGTACGAAAGTCAAACACACTAGCATGCCCCTAAGTATAATAATGTGCAGAAATACTGTAAAGGGCCCAAGACAATGTCAAATGACATATCCCTCTCCTACCTCCACCCCCTTCTGATAGGGCGGAGACTGGCCAGCTCGTGAATGCATTCCATCATAATCGGGCGGCACGCATGCCTAACCCGCTCCACAATAAAGCCCGCAGGCATATCATAATATAAGGAAGTTCATGACTCGATTGACTCAGGGTACCCGATGAGGCTGGGCTACCCTATGACCCTAGCAAAGACTCTAGGACTATCACAGATAACGGCCGTTCTGTTTCAAACGCATAAAGTAAACAGATGCTCAATCAATTAGTGCAACTTAAACATGATACTACATGACATGCTTTTATGCATATGCAACACCTAACATAAAATGCAACAACGGGCATGAATGTCCAACCTGAGTAAGCCCCCTAGGGAACTTACCTGAAGATGCAGAACAACAAAATAGCGCAAGCAATGGCCCAAATGCAAGTCCAAAGCAATCCAAAAGCAATACACACCTATCATCAAGCTATTTTCATAAGCTACCAGTCCACCATTCATACACACGAACTCCACATTCTCAACATGCTCAAAACCAATCGATAGTAAAACCATTTCATTTCCAATCAACCCATCGATAAATCTTACCAACAATATTTCCAAACTCATTTCCCAAGGTTTTCCAAAGTCTTAAATCTCAAGTTAAGTCAACTCATATCCAAAAAATTTCTCAAATCATACTTGGCCGAATTCCGACATTAATCGTTTAAATCCTTAAAACCAATCTCTCAAAATCATACTATAGAGATGATTCCGACATTTTATTTTCAAAACCTAAAACCCTTTTTAGATAATTGTACAAACCATATTAACTAAAATAAAACAACAGAACTAACCCATTTTCACAATCTCTAGTTATAAATCAAAGGCCACAATTCATTTCAATATCCCTGTAAAGAAATAATTTTATAATATATAAAATTTCAGAAAATATATATCTCAACAGAATAATATGATAATAGTAATCTAATAAATAACTCTTTATAGTTAATAGTTATAAACCAACATCATATTACAGATTTACACCTAACATATATAAATAACATAACACTCCAATTAAATAATAGCCCATAACACAACCCAAAAGGCCCAATCTCTCACCCGGAATCGGATCCACCTGCACAGCCCAAAACCCGGCCCACACCCAACTCCCAATCTGGAAAGAAGACTACCCGGATCCGAACCCGTGACCCGAAACGAAGGCTTGAACCTGAAAATGCAAGGGAAAGAAGGGATCCGGATTATGAGCCCAACCCGGAATTTTAGGCCCAACAGAATTGAAAGGAAACACCGTCTCCCACCTAGGAACGAACAGCGAGCTCTGCTCTCTGGGCATTGCCGACGGAAAACGGGAAGAAGAAAGGAGGAGCAGGGTCCCCGCCGGCGGCTCTCTCTCCGGCCACCCTCAAAGGCCCAGTCCCGACCTCAAATACACACACGACTCACAAAGAACAAAAAGGAGAGGAGGGGAGAGAAACCTCACCAAGGTCGGAGCAATCGCCGGGAAAAGGTCCGATCTGGCTCGATTGAAGGCGGCTTCACGTCGTCTTGGCCTGGGGAGAGAGGGAATCGAATAAGGGTCCGCCTTTACCAGGCAATTGGTTCGGAAATTAAAGAAGGAGCCTTACCGCCCCGCTTGAACGAAGAACAGAGGGAGGAGGAAGAGGGTGGCGGCTCGGCGGCGCCGGCTGCTCCTTGGCGGCTTCTGAGTTCGGCTCGGCGTCGCCTACGCCGGAGGTTATGGTGGTCGATGCTGCTGCTGCTGGCGTGAAACAGATAGGGGAGGGGAATGATGATGTCGACAGTGGGCGGCAACCGGGAGAAGTGGTGGCGCTCAGGAGGACAGAGGAGGCGCCTCGGAGGCGCTCGATGAGAGCTCAGGGGTGGAGACGTTGGCTGCGAGGTGGCTTCTCCGGCGACGTTGGTGGATGACGACGACAGGGAGGGGGAAGGTGGTGCCTGGTGGTTGTACTCGAACATTGGGGGGTTTTTGCTTTGCTCTGCAGACAAGGAGAAAGGGGGGGGGTGAAAGAGAGAGTGGAATCCTTTGTGGGTTGTGTTTGGATAAAGAATGGGCTGAGAGAGGGGTTCATGTAGGGAGGAAAGGTGTGTTGACCAATTGCCCAAATGAGGAGGAAGGCATGGGAAGAAGACAAGAATTAGCTGGGAATTGCAATGTATCCCCAATTGAAATTCTGAGAACAACACACAGAGAGAGGGGAGAGAGAAGAAAGAAATTTATATGGTCAAATTTTCTCTAATTGTCCAAACACCAAAATTATTCTTATCCAAATCATACCATAATTATAATAACTTTAAAATTGAAATAGGGATAAAAGACCGAGACATTTGAGGTGGAAGACATAAGGAATATGATCCCAAGGAAAATACCCGAAAAAGAAATAGAATATAATAAAATAAATCATAAAACCCGCTCACTCGACTTTAACCCGACTCAAAAAATATAAAGCTTAAAACTTCAAATTGAAATCGAATTCTCGAACTGAATCAAATAATAAAATTATATTATACTTTCAAATTTTAGCAAGCGAAAGCGAAAATAAATATGAATGAAAGCCCATTTAAAATAATTATATGCCGGAATTCATTTTAAGAGATTTTAGTTAACCCGATTTAAATTCATATTTCATTTCTTTTTCCGAGAATTAAGATTTAAAAATCCGGGCCTTTACATCTTAGAAGCAAAATATCAGAATTTGCAACATTAAAAGCACTCGCACACAGATTAAATCTCAAAAAACTTCAAAACTAACAAATAAATAGAACAATAAATAGCAAAAAGTCTCAAGCATGGATGAATATATCCCTCCACTGCACTGTTTATCTATTCTAGATAAGAATCAACTAGATAGTAATGTCAGATCTTCATTACAGCAATTGACAATGACAGTTCCAACCAACCCGTGAGATGGTTAAAGGACCAAACTTATTACTTGAATCCAAATCTTACACGGAATACTTTTAAAGAGATAAAGCATCTTGAAATTAATCAGTGAGATGCTTGGTGACTGGGTATTTAAGGCTCAACCATTTCCCCATAAGTGGTGATAATTTTGGGTTTAATCATTTACATAAGGGCAATTGAAAACAACAAGTTACTGAATTATGTTTATGCACTACCAAAACCAACTATTGTTTGATCTATAGTTAGATTTCATAAAACTTACTCTCTAACAATAAGAAAGGGACTTTCCAAGTATTTAATTCATAAATAAAGACAATCACACAAAGAAAAGAACCATATTAATAAAACCATATAGAGAGAAGAAAGCATCACTTATTAGATCAAGGAAAGTGCAGATCTATAAGTATTAAGCACAAAAAAGGTACATTAATGACGTGAGTGGAAAGGTCAAGCTCACCTGACGGAGAGGATTGTCTTTGGGAAGGAAGCTACCAATAGTTTTCCCATACACTTCACAAGTAGAGAAGTGGATGAGAAGCTTGTTGTTCTCCGAACAGTACTTCACTTGTAAATTCAACGCACCAACACTCAACATCATAAATCCACACCAAATAAGACAATTTTCAATTCAAGAAAGGTACAATCAACAAATCTTGAAATTGGCCTTCTACACCCCAACAAGCCTTGGGAGGCCTTGTGTTCCTAAATTCAACATCCTCGTTTAGCTTGCAATCCAAGGCAACAAGGAAAGTGTAGACTTAAACAAAGATCGGGGAAAAAAAAAGAGACAATAGAACTCTTTCAGACATCCCATTCCATGAATAATCCCAAGTGACAATTCGGGCAAGCCGAGGTGTGCTTTATGGGCTGCAATACAAGCATAACATGCCTGCATTCAGTTTATTACCAAATGCATTGAAATGAGAATTTTTGAAAAGGGAAAATGTGTGTAACTTCTCTTATTATAACCTGAAATATAGGTAAGAAACTGACCATAGCCATCTCTAAACCACCTCCGTGTGCAAGCCCTTATATAGCAGCAACAAGTGGAACCCTTTAATAAGTTTGTGGCAAAATCAATTGATCAATTCGGTAAAATTGATACGTTCCCTGCAAGGCAAAAAGCACTGTCACATTCTAATCAGAACTTGTATACCTATCAGTACCTTAGAAACAATAATAATAAAAAATGGTAAATACCTGTCTTGTGAACTTTTTCAAAAATATTGATATCAGCACTGCCACAAAACCTTCCACCCTCACCTTGAAAATGATCAAAAGTACAAAATCAAACACTAAATAAGAAACTCGAATAATAAATGTAATGAAACTACAAACAAACTCCACACATTTGTTTCATAACAAAAGACATAAACATGATTACATCAAGCACATAAATAATAGTCTGCTTCCAACTCACATCCTCCACTTTCTTTAAGAGAACAAATCGTCTAACTGAAATCTGCAACCTTTTATAGCAAAGAAAAATCTGAAATAACATTTATCAATCGCAATACCTCCTCAAATCTAGAGAATATACCAGAGATTGTGTTTGGTTGGGGGTTTCAGGTATTAAAAAATCAAGTCGATGAGTTTGGTTGATTTTAATCTAATGGAGGTATAGGCTAATTCCAACCCATCAGGTATCAAGAAACTCATTCCAGGAGAAAAACAAAACAAGATAAATCAAGAATCAAATTCCAATCCAAACCCAAACCTGTTCAACCTTATTCCCACTTTAACACCCTTAAATTTGACCAAATATAGAAGAAATAGTCTTCAAAAAAGAGGGGGATTGAATATGCCACAACAATAAATAAAAAAATCAATGTTTTTTATTAAGACTCGAAAACCCTATCAACCCTAAACGCCTAAATCCCCAAATGCCATTGTTGCATTCGAACTCGAAAACCCTATATTCGTATTTGCCATTGTTGCATCCGAACTTGAAAACCCTATCAGCCCTAAACCCCAATTTCATAGTTTCCTCTAAAAGTAAATTCACTTACCAAGAGAGCGAAAGAGAACCTGCGAGAGAGAAGATGGGAGCCACCGCCATGGACGCGACATCAGTGGCTGGAGATTTCAAGTCAAGGCTGACATCGCGCTAGCTCCTCTTCAGATTCATCTCCGTTATCACTTGTTCTCTGTTGGTGGAGAGTTTAGATCTGAAAGATTAAGGATAACAGTGATAATGGGGGAAAATAGCTAGATCTGAAAATGAAAGAAAATGAGCTCTAGATCTGAGGGCATGAGGAGAAGAATAGATAGAAGAGAGAGGACGACGGTGAGGTGAGTGTGGGTGATGATATTCAGGAGAGAGAGAGAGAGAGATGCGCCTATTTTAGAAAGAGGGCGGGGGGTTATGAAAATTTATAAGGGTCAAAATTTTAAATTCGCACTTTTCTAAAATTTTTAAATCTTGTTTTTAACATCGGTCGATAAAAAAGACCGATGTCTCTATTTTTATTAACATCGTAAATTTATAAACCGATGTTAAATAGATTTTTAATATCATACGTTTTTCTGACCGATGTTAATCATCTGATGTCTATGAACATAATTCTAGTAGTGAATGATAAAGAGCAGGTGATTAAAGGGAGTCTATGGGCATTTGATAAATTGTTTTTACTGCTCAAGGAACCAGGCTGGAACAGGCTTCGGAGATCAACTCTTGATATGGTGGACTGTTGGGTTCGACTATGATGTGCCAATTGGACTGATGAAAAAGCTCTTGGGCTCGAAGATAAGTGTGTTGATGGGGGTTGACGGAGGGAAAACCTGTCGTTGATTCCGCCAAAGAAAACTCAAACCTATAGCAAGTATAGCAATAAGCAAGAGGTCGATCCACGGGGAAAGTTATAACTCAAGTGTAATTCAAGTGTCAATCAAAGTAACCAATTTGGGGGGTTTTTGTTTGTGAAAGTTCCGCCTTTGATCAAAGCGGAGTAAAGAAAGCAAAGTAAATGGATTTGGTTTAAACAATTAGGAGAAGCAATTCTACCTACAATTTTCCACTTTATTAGATTGAAGCGATCCTTGTAACTTCTTCTCGTCCTATTAAGTTTCCTATGAATGCCCTTGTCCCGACCTAATATAGTTACTAGTCCAATCAGTCCTAGAAACCCTTATCAATCGAATAGTTCCTAAAGAAGGATTTAACCCAATTGATAGCTTTAAGTTCAGAGATTAGCCAAGGTATTTGCAGTCCCTAAAGATGGATTTAACAACACATCCAACTTCCTACTTGATCAATTAGTTCAATCAGCCCTAAAGGAAAAGGTTTGCCACTTAGGTTAAGGTTCACAATCAAGAATCTACAAAACCTTAGCAATTGAATTGATTCTAACTAGTTGCGCGGGCTAGATAGAATAAAACAATAGACAATCAAGCACAAAAAAGTTGAAGCATTCAAATATAGGAAACAAGGAACGAGAATTAGAAACTCACAATCAATCCAAATATAGCTTCAAATTGCAGGCAGAATAGATGAGTTTAGTTCCTTATGGAAGACATCGCTCAAAATCTCTAAAGTGTATGATGGAATAATAGAATAGAAGTGCTGAAAAATAAACTAAAATTGGCCTTATAAAAGATCCAAAGCGCATAATCGCTGACGACCAATGCTGCATCCATCGCGGCATCAACAACTCTCCCATTTCCCGCTGCAGCGGCCCTGGCGGCGGCCGTGGCATGCATGCTGCGGCCGCGGCATATTGTCTTTCATGGAAAATCTGTTTCGAATTTGCTTTTCTTATCAACAGGAAAGTTGTAGCTCTTTGAAAGAGCTTTCCAACGTATGGTCATAATAGTCAATCGGACAACCGAGGCCTCTAGAAAGTGCAAAACAAGTTCAGCATGTCTGGCGACAACTTCTCCAGAAAGTGCAAAACAAGTTCAGCATAGTCATAATAGTCAATCAGGACCTCTTGAGATCTTCATGTAAGCTTCTCCGACATTCTCATCTAATGCATTAACAACTCCTGTCTCATCATCTGATCCACGATTACCTGAAATAATCAATAAAAGTGTGTAGATTCCGACTCCACTAACATAAAGAGCAAATATGCAAATTGTACTTAATCCATCCATGAAATGCATCTTAACTAAGCTAAATGCAACCTATTATGCCTACCTAAATGCATGCTATCAAACTCCCCCACACTTAACCTTTGCTTGTCCTCAAGCAATGATAGAATGAACATGAATCAACGCATCCCACAAGAAGTCCCTTCAAGTTTCAACCTCGTCAAAAAGCAACATCATAGCAAATGAAAACATAAGCCAAGTAAACAAACGTCATAGCATGTATTCCAGTGATCAAAGCTTAGAAGTAGACATCATCCAACCTCACCAGAAATATGTGTTTCACTCATGTGTTTAGGCTTTAAGGTACAACTCTCAACTCAATCCAAAATGTAACACTTTTTTTTTTCTCTTTTCTTTTGCTTTCTTTTCTCCCTTTTTTTTTCTTTTTCTTGTCTTGGTGCTTTCCTTACGCGAGGTGCAAACATGGATGTCATGAATGGCTCCGGTCTATCAACACCTCAACCTACTAATATGAACTCCACTTGAACATCTTTTGACGCAAGTTGCAAACATGGGTGTCATGAATGAACCTGGTTACTCAATGATCAAGCTTTCTTTCCTAGTGGATAGTTTTCAGGCCCGGCGGAGAGGGTGGTGCAAGCGGTCTACTTGCACAGGGCCCGATTTGGGTTGGGCCCAATACATTTTAAACCACTATATATAAAATAATGTATCCAAGTAATCAAATAAAAAGCAGCTGGCTCAGTGTTCCAAGCCTTTTGCCTTTAATTAATGCCTCCAAGAGTCCCAGGTTCGAATCCCATTATCACACATTTGGTCCATTTTTGTTTTTATTTTCTCTGCCTTCTCTTTTTTCTTAACGGGCTCAACTTTTTTTTTTTGGGTTCAATGGGCCCAGCTCCTCCACAACGTGCCCTTGATTTTTTTTTTCTTTCATTCATTTTTTACCCCTTCAACATTGAAAAAAAATTAAATTCCCACAGTTGGTCTATATTTTTCATTCTTTCATTTTTTACATATTCATTGCTTTTTTTTTTGGTAAACATTACATATTCATTGCTAAATAAAATTAAAAAAATCTACAATTATTATTATTATGTTTTTAAGATAAATGAAAAAAACCTACTTAAATATTAAAATTTAATAATCGTATAAGTAACAATATTTATAATCATGTCATATTGATTATATATATACATGGATTTTGTGTAAATATAATATAAGTATTTTATTTTTCTTCATGATATAAACTATAGGGCCTAATTTTAATTATCGCACCGGGTCTAGTAAAACATCAAGACGGCCCTGATAGTTTTCAACACCTTTTTGCGCAAATCATACCCATGGGTGTGATGCATAGATCCGGTTACTAAGTGCATCAACCATTGCCACATTATTCACTAAATATGCACAAATTCAAACCAAAAGACTCAAAATATAAACATAAACTCGGCAAGCAAAAAACATGTGAGTCGGTCTTGAAAAATAGATATTGTAGTCAATGCCAAGAGGTAGCAATACAAGGAGAGTAATTCACACAATTGAGAAAAAGATTTCAAATAAGGCTAAACATTCTCACATGGTCATGTTTTGAGGAGTTCAATCATACTTTAGCTCAATCATACATGCTCAATTATATTTGCTAGCTCATGTTCCACAAAAATCAAATAAAGACAAAACCAAAACATCCAGAACTCCATGGGATTTTTATGAACATGCTTGAAATTTAAATTAGAGGATAAACTAAGCCAGATGGGTATTTGAATAACACATATGGGTGCAATGCATGATTATTTTTGGTTTTTTCGAATTTTTTTTAATTACGAAAATAAACAAGAAATTAATAAAAAAATGATTACATAAATTAAACATGGTGTAGAAATTTAAATATGATCTCCTATATGCATCTATATACAGAATTCCTCTCCCCCACACTTAAAGTCTTCATTGTCTTCAATGAAAGAGTAAAGACAACAAAAGTAAATCAAATATAATTAGGGTGAAGGAAAAGAAAAAGGAAAAAGAAAGAAAAACTTACCTCGGGTTGCATCCCGAGAAGCGCCTTTTTTCATGTCGTTGGCTTGACGTAATGTTGAAGCTCAAGACACTAATTAGACATAGTCAAAGCCCTCATCAACCTGTCAAACTATTGTGCACAACTAACAAACAAACATGCACTACATACAAATAAATTGAAACTAAATAATAAAGAATTTAAGAGCTGTTTCAACTTATTGTATTCATGAGCTTGACTACCCACAAAGGGTATATAATACCACCAATTCAGTTCTATTGGTGGCTTGTCAAAGTAGGAGTCAAATGGATCATCGTATCCACCAATGTCCTCTCTAGTGCAGGAGACAACCTTTACTTGCTCTGTAGCCTCAGCAGTAGGCTCTGGACCTGATTCATCAATGGGGGAGCTAGGGATGATCTCGTCAGATAGAGTGTGGTCATCCTCTACCTTCTCAATGTGATTTTCCACCATGACCTCAAGAGGTGCAACAGATGTCTCAACGATTTAAGATACTGAAGGAAGTGACTCGTTCTGCGCACATTGACGATCCATGTAGCAGAAAAATTCCCACATCTCCGAGAGTCCCATATCTAATAAACCTCCATCACTCATGCGATCAACAAGACTCCACGTCTCAAAATTCATGCCATCAAAGATGAATAGAAGCACTTCCCTTATACGAGCTTAATATCCCCATGAATAAACATCGTTAATGTACTCCTGCAGTCTGATGAAGTATTGATGAAAACTCTCTTCGTCTAACTACAATAAACTCACCTTCAACATATGTTAGTAGCACGAGTGCGGACCATATAAGATGGTCCACACCAAAAATCAACACTAAAAACACAAAAGAATTAATAAATTTCCCCGGCAACGGTGCCAAATTTGACGGAGGGAAAACCTGTCGTTGATTCCGTCAAAGAAAACTCAAACCTTTAGCAAGTATAGCAATAAGCAAGAGGTCGATCCACAGGGAAAGTTATAACTCAAGTGTAATTCAAGTGTCAATCAAAGTAACCAATTTGGGGGGTTTTTGTTTGTGAAAGTTCCGCCTTTGATCAAAGCGGAGTAAAGAAAGCAAAGTAAATGGATTTGGTTTAGACAATTAGGAGAAGCAATTCTACCTACAATTTTCCACTTTATTGGATTGAAGCGATCCTTATAACTTTTTCTCGTCCTATTAAGTTTCTTATGAATGCCCTTGTCCCGACCTAATATAGTTACTAGTCCAATCAGTCCTAGAAACCCTTATCAATCGAATAGTTCCTAAAGAAGGATTTAACCCAATTGATAGCTTTAAGTTCAGAGATTAGCCAAGGTATTTGCAGTCCCTAAAGATGGATTTAACAACACATCCAACTTCTTACTTGTTCAATTAGTTCAATCAGCCCTAAAGGAACAAGTTTGCCACTTAGGTTAAGGTTCACAATCAGGAATCTACAAAACCATAACAATTGAATTGATTCTAACTAGTTGCGCGGGCTAGATAGAATAAAACAGTAGACAATCAAGCACAAAGAAGTTGAAGCATTCAAATATAGGAAACAAGGAACGAGAATTAGAAACTCACAATCAATCCAAATAAAAGCTTCAAATTGCAGGCAGAATAGATGAGTTTAGTTCCTTGTGGAAGACATCGCTCAAAATCTCTAAAGTGTATGATGAAAGAATAGAATAGAAGTGCTGGAAAATAAACTAAAATTGGCCATATAAAAGATCTAAAGTCGGCCACCAAACAACTAAAATAAAAACTAGGGTTTTATTAAATGAAAACACAACGCATAATCGCTGACGACCAATGTTGCGGCCGCAGCATTGATGCTGCGGCCGCGGCATCAACAACTCTCCCATATCCCGCTGCAGCGGCCCTGGCGGCGGCCGCGGCATGCATGCTGCGGCCGCGGTATATTGTCTTTCATGGAAAATCTGTTTCGAATTTGCTCTTCTTGTCAACAGGAAAGTTGTAGCTCTTTGAAAGAGCTTTCCAACGCATGGTCATAATAGTCAATCGAACAACCGAGGCCTCCAGAAAGTGCAAAACAAGTTCAGCATGTTTGGCGACAACTTCTGCAGACTTGTTCTTCGTTTAGGTCCGCTTCTTCTTCTCAGGACCTCTTGAGATCTTCATGTAAGCTTCTCCGATCAACTAGACATTCTCATCTAATGCATTAACAACTCCTGTCTCATAATTGGATCCACGATTACCTGAAATAATCAATAAAAGTGTGTAGATTCCGACTCCACTAACATAGAGAGCAAATATGCTAATTGTACTTAAGCCATCCATGAAATGCATCTTAACTAAGCTAAATGCAACATATTATGCCTACCTAAATGCATGCTATAAGGGGTTGACGACTCAAGCCTCTTGGCATGTGGTAAGTTTTTGTGGATAAGGGTTAGGGTTAACGTGCATGAAGTCTTGAGGAGATGTGTGATGTTGATTCTTGAGGGAAAGAGGATCTGGATTGAGTTAAAATACGAGAGGTTATCGAATTTTTGTTATGCGTGTGGTAAGCTTGGGCATGTGGAGATGGAATGTGGTGGTGAGGAGGTGAAAAAATGTCACAATGAGTATAGAGATTGGTTAAGGGAACACCAATGGAAAAAAAAATGAGGATTGAAAAGGAGATAGAAAAGAGATTGGTTAGGGAGTTAACAGATGAGGTCATGAGGGTGGAAGCAGTTTTGAGGACGCGCGAGAGTAGGTAAGAAAAGTTTAATTGAAATCTTCAATGAAAAGGAAGAAGGAGATGCTAATAAAGAACTAAGGAAATCCTATGGTGGACAAGAACGTAGATGAGGGGATTTTGGGACACATGAGAACTATTTCTATTGGGTGAGCAGAGGGGTAAGGGGCTGAGGGGGGATGATATAACTAGTTAGAGGGAAGGAGGGACGGGAGGAGGGGAAATGGGTGGAACAAGTGAGAAGGTTGGGTTAAGGGAGGGGATATTGGGAACAACTGAACAAGGGTTGATGGAAATAATAATAGGGGGAGGTGTGGTTGGAGAGATGAGTAGAGGTTTAGGGGCTAAAAAGTGGAAAAGCGTGCTAGAGGGGCCCTTGGAATGGGTGAGAAGTAGTATGGTCAAGAAGACAAAGAATAAATTGAATCCATAGGTTGGAGTAGAGGGAGCGTGAAGGGATGATTAGGGTGGTCGTTGAATACTTCCAGACGCTTTTCAACTCCAATGCGCATGCGGCCCCAACGATAACTTATCAAGGAATCGATCCTATCGTGTCGGAAGAGGATAAATCAAGGTAACATCGCCCCTTAATTCGCCAATGATGAGGTATCTGAGGCCATGTTCTATTAATATGCACTCAACCAAAGCTTTAGGGCCTGATGGAATGTCAGTGCTCTTCTATCAAAGGCACTAGTATACTATTGGGCCCGACCTGTGTAAATTTGTGATTGATGTTTGTGATTGACATTCTTATACTAGAGCCCAGTTCCTAAAAGGACTCATTCACACATTTATTACATGTATCCCGAAGGTGAATAATCTACATAAAATGAAAGTTTGAGACATATTAGTCTTTATAATGTGTTATATAAGACTATCTCGAAGATTATTGCTACTGGATTGAAACAATTAATATTTAAGCAAATTGATGTCGCAAAGTCAGAGTGGTTTTGTACCAAGAAGGTTGATCAATAACAATGTGTACATTGGCCGCCTTTGAGATTTTCCACTACATGAAGGCAAGGAGATACGGGAAGAAGGTTACATGGCCCAGGTCAAGTTGGACATAGTAAAGGCTTATGATTAGGTCGAGTAGGGCTTCTTGGAGCATTGCATGAAAAAATTTGGTTTTTAGGGTGGGTGTCTCGGCGGTGTTGTTTGAGGGTTCACTGACTCGGGAGTTTAGACCTCTTAGAGGGTTGAGGCAAGGGGATCCATTAAGTTTGTATCTCTTTTTGGTATGCGCGGAAGGGTTGTTAGGGTTGATAAGCCCATGGTCGGATTCAGTGGCGGACCCAAGGGGGGTCCTGGGGGGTCACGTGACCCCCCCTCTCGGCCCCAAAATTTAGTAATTAAAAAAATAAAATAAAAAATAACCAAAACGACGTCGTTTTGGGGGTAAACCCTAAGTTTCCAAAGGTGGTGTGTGCGTTCTCCTTCCCAGTGTCCGCCTCCTTCCCCACTGTCCACATCTCTCCTTCCCAGAATCCCAGCGTCCGCCTCCTTCCCCAGTTCCGACTCGATCGCCGACCGGAGCCATCGCCACGCCCCCGTACTGTCGTTCACCGCCAGTCCGCCACGCCCCCGTCCTGTTCTTCCTTTCTTCCGTCCAGGCATGTGGCTCGCTGAGTCGCTGTGTGACCTATGTCAACCGTTCTCTCTCTAGACTAGTCGACAGGAGGAGGCGAGGAGCCACGCCGTCGTCGACTCACCGACCGGAGCCACGCCGCCTCCAGTCCAGTTATCCTTCCGAGTTCCGCCTGCCGGAGCCACGCCGACGCCGCCTCATTCTCTCTCGAGTAGTGGTCTACTGTCGAAGTGTCAATCGAAAGTCGAAAGGTAATCTTCGATTCTCCAAATTACAAATTGATTCTGATTATTATTTTAGAATTGAGATTAATGAGGTAATCTTCGATTCTCCAAATTACAAATTGATTGTGATTATTGTTTTAGACTTGAGATTAATGTGGAATTGTAAATTTGTAATTTGTTTTAGTAGTTTGTTTGAATAGATAGATTTTCCAATTGAATTGAGATTGAGATTGAAGTGAGAGGTTTGAATTGAGATTGATTTTAGGATTGAGATTGATATTGAATTGGATTTGAAGTGGTTAGCATTTTGTTTGAATAGATAGGAACATGAGATTGATATTTTATTTTGTTTCGAATTGAGATTGATTTTAGGATTGATATTGAATTGAAATTGATATTGCATTGAGATTAATCTTAAATTGGTTAGCATTTTGTTTGAATAGGAACATGGATAAATTTGTTATCCGAACTAAGACTACATCTATCCCAAATGTTGGCTCCTCTGCTACTCCAAATCAATCGCAAGGGATTGGCGGAAGTGTTGGTAACCCGGAGACCGATAGTATGGTTGGAGAAGATGTGAGTGTATATGTGGCTAGAGGTGATGTGGTTGTGGATGGGGTTAGGAGAGAAAAAAGAGCTCGAACGGAAAATACATGTGAAGATGAACTTGAGTTTAATAGTGATCCAGGGTTGCGCAAGCCTATTGATGATTATGATCCTTCTAATAGTGATGAAATGAGGAGAATGTATGTGGTTAAAGGTCCTTGTCAACCATTAACACATGATTTTCCTCGAACTGAATTTGGACCGAAGAGTAGGTCTTTTGTGAAAGATTGGTTCAAGAAGTGGGATTGGTTAGAGTACAGTGTTTCTAAAGATGATGCATTTTGTTTCTGGTGTTATTTGTTCAAGCCTAATATAAAGAATAGAGGATATGGGTCTGATGTGTTTATGGAAACGGGGTTTCGTAATTGGAAGAAGGCTTCTGAAAAGTTCAGAGATCATGTGGGATGTGCTGGAAGTTATCACAATGAAGCTCGAACTATGTTCTTTAAATTTCAAGATCAAAGACAAAGTATTGAAAAGTGTATTTCTTCTGGTAAGCAATCATTGGCTATTGCATACCGCATTCGTTTGACCGCAATATTAGATGTTGTTCGATTGCTACTTTGTCAAGCGTTGGCTTTTCGAGGACATGATGAGTCAGCAAGCTCGTTGAGTAAGGGAAACTTTTTGGAAATTGTTGACTGGTATAGTGCTCGTAATGTTAATGTTGCAAAGGTGATGAAGGAGAATGCACCATTAAATCATCAACTTACTAGTCCTAAGATTCAAAAGGATCTTATTTCTGCATGTGGCTCAGAGACGATAAAAGTTATATTGGCCGATGTTGGAGATAAAGTGTTTTCTTTGTTGATTGATGAGGCTCGTGAAATTTCAATCAAAGAGCAAATGGCCATTGTTGTGAGATATGTAAACAACCGTGGAGAAGTGATGGAACAGTTTCTTGGAGTTGTTCATGTTGTCGACACCACTTCAGCTTCATTAAAAAGGGGTATTGAAGAGTTTTTTGCTAAGTATGGCTTATCCATCTCTAAGTTGAGAGGTCAATGATACGATGGAGCTTCTAATATGCGGGGCGAACTTGGTGGACTAAAGACTCTTCTATTAGAAGAAAATCCATATGCGAGATATATACATTGTTTTGCTCATCAATTGCAGCTGGTGATTGTTGCTGTTTCAGAAGCAAACAACTTTGTGAATGATTTCTTTCAATATCTCTCAATGATTACCAACATGGCTGGAGCTTCTTGTAAGAGAAAAGATCAGCTTCGACAATCAGAACATGAAAAAATGGTGAACAAGTTGGAAAAAGGTGAACTTACAACTGGGAAAGGATTGAATCAAGAAACATCATTAGCTCGTCCGGGAGCTACGCGATGGGGTTCCCACTTTACAACCATTGCTCACCTTCTATCTTTGTGGGACTCAACAATTGAAGTGCTTGAAAATGTCCTTGAAGATGGAACGACAGTTTCTACACGGGGAACGGCTGATAACTTGATTGTGAAGATGGAGACTTATTAGTTTGTTTTTGTTGCTCACTTGATGAAGACAATATTGGGGATGACAAATGCTTTGTCCCAACTCTTGCAACAAAAAGATCAAAACATTATAAGCAATGAGTATGGTTCAAAGCATCAAAAGGCGATTTCAAGTGATGAAGAATGAAGGGTGGGACGATCTCATACGAGATGTCAACCAGTTTTGTGTTGATCACGATATTCTCATTCTGAATATGGATGATGAAGTCCCAAATCGTCATTGTTTTCGACGTGCAGGCCATACTATAACAAACCACCACCAATTTCGAGTTGAGATATTTTATGAGGTAATAATTATTTCTCTATAAATTTCTTCTCCTTATGTTATCTACGGTCATTTCTCTATAAGTTCTCTACATATTTTCTTAGTTTACTATAGAATTGATATTATTCTACACATGACATGGTAGGATATTGATCAAGTTGAGCAAGAGTTGGAGAGTCGTTTTAGCGAGTCAAGTACAGAATTGCTCACATGTATGGCTTTCCTTGATCCTAAGGATTCATTCTCCAATTTCGATTCGGCAAAGCTACATCGGCTTACACAACTAGACTTCTCACTTTCTGATCAAGTGGAGATTAAAGAAGAATTGAAGCCATGGGTTTATGAAATGAGAAACAATCCCAAATTTTCTGATTTGGGAGATATCGGTGATGTATCTAAGAAGATGGTTGAGGTAGGAATTCACAAAGCTTTTCAATTGGTTTATCGTCTTCTCGAGCTAGTTTTAGTCCTACCCGTTGCAACAGCTACAGTGGAAAGAGCTTTCTCTGCAATGAGTCTTATCAAGACATATTTGCGCAACAAAATGGGGGATGGTTTTCTCACCGATAGTTTGGTATGCTATATTGAAAAAGACATCTTCAAGCACATTGACAATGAGGTTATTCTTCAACATTTTCAGGGCATGAAAACTCGGAAAATGGATTTACCTCCTTTATCCTCTAGTTGAGCTATTTGGTAGAATATATATATCTAATTACAAGTGATGAAACTCTGTTTATCGTTGTTTGTAATATCGTTTGACAATAGTTTGTATTATCGTTTGGCACCAGTTTGTACTATCGAACATGTTATGTGTTTTACGCCTTTTTTCTCGATGTTACTGTGTACTACTGTGGTGAACCCTCCCCTCAAAAGTTTCTGGGTCCTCTACTGGTCGGATTTAAGGCATATCAATAGGGAGAAATGCGGCCAATGTTTCCCATTTATTCTTTGCAGACAATAGTATACTTTTCGCAAGGGTGACTTCTGAACAGAGCACAAAAATTGTTGAAATTCTCTAGACATATGGAGTGGCATCAAGACAACATGTGAATTTTACAAAGTCGGCGCTATCCTTTAGCGAGAATATGTCAGGGGCTAGAAGGGTGGAGAATAGATTCAGCAAATTTTAGAAATCCATGAACTGGAGAAGCATGAGAAGTACTTAGGGCTCCCTACTATAGTTGGGAGATTAAAAAAAAGGGCAATTTTTGTACAAGTGAAAGAAAGGGTGTGAAAGAAGGTGAATGGATGGAAGAGAAGGTGTTGTCGAGGGTGGGGGAGGAGGTTTTAATTAAGTCGATAGCTCAGGCAATCCCAACGTACGCGATGTCTGCTTTTATGATCCAAAAGGGGGTGTGTAGGGAGATTGAGCAATTATTATGTAACTTTTGGTGGGGAAATGAGGAGGGTAGGAAAAAGATTTACTAGATGAGTTGGATGAGGATATGTCTTCTTAAGTCTAAGAGAATTTTTCGAGGCATAGAGACTTTCAATGAGGCTTTGTTGGCCAAGAAATGTTGACGACTAATACAACACCCGGATATGCTGATGGGTAGGATGTTAAAGGCGATGCATTTTCTTAACTCAACTCTTCATGAGGCAATGGTAGGATATAACCCGAGTTTTACATGGATAAGTGTGATTTTGGATAGGGATGCTTTGGCCAACCTACATAGGATAGGACAGGAAGTGGCAACAAAGAGTAAGAAGTTATACAACCTTTACTTAGGGAAAATGGCAAAAAAAAAAACCCTTAAATAGGGATACATTTGCATAAAACCACCCGTTAAAATTGATATTAGTACAGAAAACCACCCTTAAAATCCATTATGTGAAGAATAAGCTCCCATTTATCATTTTCTTAACAAATAGAGTAAAAGGACAAAACCCCAAGTTAATTTTCAAATTTACGAAAAATGTCATCTTACCATTTATCTTCAACTAGATATAAACAAAAAACATATCCAGGAATCAAATTGAAAGTATCAATTTTTATTCAAATAACAAAGAACAACTGAAAAGGCAGAGGTCGGAATAGACTTCCATTTACCAACAATCAACTTCTTTATTTTTATCCTAAAAAACTTGTTTATTTTATTCAAATAAAACTTCGATTTTTCATTTCAATGGAGATATAGAATGGGTTTTCATTTCACGGGTTAAGGAGCAGTATTCCACTTTAATTGCTCTAGCAGTCTAGAGTATGGATAATTTGGGTTAAGACGTGCCCATTCCTTGGTTGGAGGGGGTATGGCTAGTGGTGATGACCTTTGCAATCAAGGAGACATCAGTCGATGATGGCTTTGAGCGAGAAGGAGATAGAAACATTATGCTTCGAGGGAGGAGATGGAGGCCGGAATCTTCGAGCGAGGAGAAGAACGCTCACGAGTTAGTGACAATTGTGAACAAAGAGCTCTTCTATGAATCTATGACGAATGCTGGAGGTGGAATAACAAACTAGGAATAAGAACCAAATGGGAGCTAGGAAGAAGAAATCTAAATAACGCATGTTAGGAGGCCACACTAGGGTTGACATGCATCGGGAACCAAGATCATTTTGTGGTGGTGAGTTTGATATGTATTACTCTCGCTTCAATTGTATTTCATCCATAAATTACAAAATTAACATTCTACTATACTTATTGCATATATGGTTATATCCCGACGCTCTTTTACCTCCTCCAACGCATGAATGGACGACATACCATCATCCGAGCGTCAACGGATGGGATACTCGCTTCCAAGATTAATTTGATATATTTAGAGCATTGCGGGTTCCGGAAGGTCGTCCCCTACACCATGTTTAGCAGTCGTGACACAATGTTTAGCTATCGTTGCCCTATTATATTAGACGTTGTAAAATAAAATTCTAGCATCTATTATAAAAATATCTATATTATCTTATTCCACATATTATGTTGTATAAGTTCAATTATACAATTACGTTTGTCTTTATATAATTTTTTTTTTAAAAAAAAAAACAATTTGTATGTATGTAAACAAGTACTTTTGAGATTAGGTGTTATATATCCATACTACAATGTCCGATTAGACTATGTTATGCGGCCTGACCAGGCTCGCTTTACAACATCCAATCTGACGTTGTAAAGTGCCCGACCCGTCCCGTCCTGGCCTCAGATGCACAACGTTGTATACAGGGCTGACACTTGGGGTAGGCCCAAGGGGCGATCGCCTAGGGCCCTGGGAAAAAAAATTACATTATATATATAATTAATATATATAATTAAGGTATTATGTATTATTATATTTACCCCGTAATAAAAGACTTACTAAAATTTATACGTCAAAAAACTTATTTGTGATATAACTTATTAATTTCTTCAATATTTTGAGTCAATGACAAATAGTGTAAGAAGGTCTTCGTCTTTCAATTTTTGTTATAAATGCTAAAACGAGTGGTTTTAAGTAACAATTTATGCTACAAAATACTTTAATAAATAAATTTATGTAAGTGATTATAGTATTTTATTTGAATAAATTTGCAAAGTAACAATATATTTTTAAACGGGTAAAATCCACCTATAGTCCCTGAACTTTGATCAAATGTTCAAACGGGTCCCTGAACTTTATTTTTGTTCATTAAAGTCCCTGAACTTTGATACTTTGTACACATTTGGTCCCTCTGTTAGTAAATTTGTTAAATATGTGTTAAATAATGATATAGAATCAATGTATTTTGGTATATTAATGATATAAGTTAGGTTATACACATGTAATTGCTTGGTATTTGTTTTACTATAGTAAAAAAATTATATTATATTAAAAATATATGTTTTTAAAAAATATTTTTTTATAATAAAAAAAACTTTATATTTTCCAACTAAATGGTATAATTTTCCGTTGATATTTAATTTTAAAGTATTTTAATGACCGAAAATTTCTTATTTAATAAAAAAAAATGTGTTTTGTTAAAAAAATAAACTCTACTTTTGCTATAAAAAATAAATTCTATGTGTGTTAACAAAATAAACTCTATTTTTAATTAAATAAGGAAATTTTAGCCATTAAAATACTTTAAAATAAACTATTATTGGAAAATTATAACATTTGGTAAAAAAAAAGAAAGTGTTTTTGATAAAAATATATTTTAAAATATGCTTTGTTTTAAGAAAACTCCATTATATATGATGACTTTTGAGAAGAAAAAAACTTAATTTTTTACTTTAGTAAAACAAATACCAGGCAATTACAATTATATAACCTAACTCATGTAGTTAATACAAAAATACATTGATTCCATATCATTGCTTAACAGATATTTAACAAATTTACTATCAGGGGGACCAAATGTGTACAAAGTATCGAAGTTCAGGGACCTTAATGAACAAAAATAAAGTTCAGGGACCCGTTTGAACATTTGGTCAAAGTTCAGAGACCATAGGCGGATTTTACCCATTTTTAAACATTTAACCATCATGTTTTACATTCATGAAAAAAAATATTTTAATTATTTTTTCACTTTTGTATCTCGCTAGAAAATTCACGTTTTTTAATAGGACTTGTAAGAAAATATGATTTTCTGAAGAAAAAAAAAAGTTAGGAAATACGATTTGCTAAAAAAAAAGTAAGAAAATCCGATAAAATTTAGTAACTAAGTATATTAGTGAATCTAAAAATTATAATCTTTTGTTGTGTTATACTGAGATATTGTAGCATTAATCATACTTGTATATTATTAAATATTCGGAAATATAAAAAAATTGAAATATATTTATCAATTAAAAAAACTCTCTTTTCATATCGCTTCATGCTCCGAAAATCTCAGGTCGGCCTTGGTTGTATAATCCGCATTGCAACGTCAAAACGCAAATGAAATTGCCATTTGGGACAAAAACAGTTCAGACACGAAACGCACTCTGCACCCCCCCAACTATGGCGGATTCTCGCATTTCTCCTGAATCCAATCATCTCAAGCCTACCTCTCACCCGAAATGCCTACTTTCTCACTCAAGTACCCTCCTACCAATCCCCAGGGATCTGATTTCTCTGTAAAACCATCTCAATTCGAAGCATTTAAACACCGAAAGCTCGCATCATCCGTTTTCCGCTGCTTCTCCTCCAGAACGGTTCGTTCAAGCTGTAACATGATAGGGACGCCACCATGTCGTGCTCCGCCTAGCTTCGGCTTCCAGAACCTGATGGAGACGTTCACGGTTGACTTGCACAGAGCAGAGGGAAGGCCTCTTGTCGTGCCTCTCAAGGCTCCGTTCACCATCGCCAATTCGAGGTTGGAGGTTGTCGAGAATGTCGGAGTTAGGATTGAGCTTACCAATGGCTGCGTCGGTTGGGGTGAGGCCCCCATTCTTCCCTCTGTTACTGCCGAGGATCAGCCGACGGCGCTGGCGAAGACTGCCGATGCCTGTCGCTTTCTCCTGGGAAGCTCCGGCATGACACTTGGCGCCGCGTTGGAGGAGATTGGCCGCATCCTTCCCGGTCATGAATTTGCTTCTGTGAGTCCTCCCTTGATCTTTTGAGTTCATGAACAGGAAATTCCAATTCGAGAATCCCAGTTTATATCAAGGGCTTGAATCAAATTTATATGATTGCATCATAGATATGGTTATGCTCAAATTAGGTAATCAAATGGGAAAGGAGATAGATTTTGTAGGGAAAACAAATAGAATATTTGATCAATTCCTCTTAACTTAAAAATGGACTAGATTCGGAAAATTAACCATTACCTTTCCTTACCTAAATCAAACGAAGGGTAAATCCCTATGCAAAGACATACTCTTTCTCATATAAGTAATAAGTTTTAATTGTATTGAAAATTTGAAATGCCATGACTTTGTTGATTTTATTTTGTGTCAGAAGCCAATCACTTGACTGTCGCTGTTATGGTTTTTGGCGGAGAAGAAAATAAAAACTATGATTATTGTTGTGATACTTTGTGGAATGATTAAGATTGTAGAAGTTGGTTTTGTTGCTAATATAGGTTTCATTATTACTGCTGGAAAATCTGTCATTTATCATCACATTGGGGGTTTTTGATTTTGTTGTGATGATTGCAAATTTGGTCAGTAATTTGCCTGTTAAAAGAGATGATCAGTAAGATCAAACTGTTTGTTTATGTTGGAATGTTGTGTATGGTCAGTCAGCTATTTTTAACATATCTTATTCGCTTGCAACTGCACCCAAAAATACATGCATGATGTACCTTTCTTGCTCAATTCATTAGTTGCAAGTTCGCCATGGTGTTTGATGATGAAGTGGAAGCATTGCAATTTTACTGTTTGAATATAAAGCAATTGCCTTTTCACTTTTGTTTTGTAAAAATTGACATTACCTACTTTACAACAAAGGTAATTATTCTTTAAACATTTCTGAATACGACTTGTTTATGGCAGTAGCTTTCCTATTCATTATTGTTGCTTGTTGTCAAACTTGGTTGGTTCTTGCTCTACACTTTATGCCTTAAAAATAGCTTTTGTGTGCAGTTTGTCCAGTCGTGTTCCTGTATTCCATACCGATGCTTAAGTTTGTCCAGTCATGAATTACTTCCTTGGTTTTGCACATAGACCATTATACTTGTGTATTACGAGTTCAATTGCATATTTTCTCTATTAGACAATGTAACGTGGAGTATCTTGTAGAAAACATTTTAAACATCTGGCTCATTAATAAACTTATATCTGTTACAATTGATGTACAAGTAAAATATTATTCTCTTTTGCTATTGATATTAATGTTGATGATTCTTACATGGCTGCTTTTCTGATTGAAGGTTAGAGCTGGGGTAGAGATGGCACTGATTGATGCGGTATCTAACAGCATTGGTATACCTTTGTGGAGGTTATTTGGGGGAGTTTCAAATACTGTAACCACTGATATAACAGTTCAGTCTTTTGATCTCTGTTTTTCTTTTACTCTATCTTCCTTTATTTCATTTCGTGGCATATATAATAAAATAAGATGATTTTTAAGCTTGTAAATTTCAGTGTATTTCTGGAAGCTGATATATTTATTGGAATTTCATTAAAAAAAGAAGAAGAAGGAAATCATGGTCATTTGATGCCTTGTACTGTTGTACAGATTCCTATTGTTTCAACTGATGAAGCTACTAAATTAGCTTCAGTATATCATAAACAAGGGTTCAAGACGTTGAAACTTAAAGTAGGCAAGGATTTGAATGCAGATATTGAGGTTCTTCAATCAATACGCAAGGTGTTCCCAGACTGCATGTACATCTTGGATGCAAATCAGGGTTATACACCAAGCGAGGCTGTTAAAGTGCTACAAAAGTTACATGGTAAAAGTTCAATCATAAATTTGTCCTCTTCCTGTGTGTGCTTTCCCTTTTGGCTTTTCCTCTTTCAAATCAAATTGGTAAGCTGGAATCTTACTGTTCTTCATTAGATGGTAAAGGCTCTAACATTCGAGTGACCTTGTTTTCTAGTGGTTGATGCTGATGAAAAAGCTGCTTCAATAACTTGTTCTATTGTTCTTATCAAATTGTTGTGTATTCGACCAATTATTAATTCCAAAGGCACCTTTTGTTTTAATTTTCAGATATGGGTGTAACACCGGCACTTTTTGAACAACCAGTTCACCGAGATGATTGGGAGGGCCTAACTCATGTTAGCCGAATTGCAAAAGATAAGTATGGGTTGTCTGTAGCTGCAGATGAGAGCTGTCGTTGTGTAGATGATGCAAAGAAAATAATCAGGGAAAATCTTGCTCATGTTATCAACATCAAGCTTGCAAAAATGGGAGTCCTTGGAGCTCTTGCTATTGCAGAAATGGCCAGAGAATCAGGATTGGGCTTGATGATTGGTGGTATGGTTGAGACAAGACTGGCAATGGGTTTTGCTGGTCATCTTGCAGCTGGAATGGGCTGTTTCAAGTATGTTTTTTTATTCCTATCTTGATGTATATGTCATGCCAACATCTGTCTCAGTAGCTCACACTAGGTTTTGGATTCCCTGCTTTTGATGTTTTTAAACAGATATGTTGACCTTGATACGCCACTACTGCTGTCAGAAGATCCAGTTCTTGGGGGCTATGAAGGTATTTTTGTTGTCTATTATGGAGTACTTTTTACGGAGCTTGATATAATATAAAGAATGATTGAATTTGATATCTGAAAGGAATCACTAACAACTGCTTCATATCACCTAGTTATGGGATCTGTTTATAGATTTACTAATGCTAGAGGCCATGGTGGTTTCCTTCACTGGGACAATCTTAATTGGTGAGAATATGCCTTTTTCCCTTCCCTCTTTTGATATTAGTTTTCGTGTGCCTAAATGAAAGTCATTTACTAATCCTTTACAGTAGATGCTGATGCTACCAAGTTAATCATTAACAGATCTTAATCCTTTGTCCTTTTTTCTTGTTGTTTGGCTTGTTTTTAGTTGATTCTTTCATTGGATACTTTTATAAATTTTCAGGGATTGCTGTTTCATGCTATATTTCCTAGGGGGGGGGGGGATTTTTACCAACATTGGAATGAAAGATATGAATACAAGCCTCAAATTAATAGTGATTGGACATTATCATCCTAGTTCTTATGTTTGAGAAGGCAAATAATTGGACATAACATCTATCATGCCTCATTGCCACCTATATGTTACATAATCTACTTTGGCATCTTCATTGTTCTCAGACTGCTATTCTGAATGCACACTTTTATTGAGTAGTTCTGGATGCAAAATATTTAAGGACATAAGATAGCTTCTTGCAGTCAATGAAGGACATTTTGCATATTCATTTTTATGGGGAAGATATGTGTTGGATTGGCAAGCTGGTCTTTTTGGCTTTAGGGAGTCCCATGGGCATGAATCATCTAATTACATGGAATGGATGCTTTTGTTTCTTGAACATGTCCTTGCTAAGTATCCTTCACTCTTGATTTGAAGAATGCCATTTCAAGGAGAGGCCAGAGCATGATTATGGATATGCTATTTAACTTTGAGCATAACCTGTTTGTGGATTTGCATCCCATTCAGCTTCATGCCGAGTGTATTTTTTTCAAACATTGACTTCAATCACTGATTTGTTTCTTTATTTTTGGTTGAAGCAAGCATAAAATCAGGAAGATCTCATTTGATTAATCAATCACTGAATCACACAGTATCAAGAGTGATAGAGCATAAAATTAGTAACCTGAGATGAATCAAAGCCCTGGATAAATCCCTGGATTTCAATTCCTAAGTAGCAGGCAAACGCCTTGCTAGCCCTAGGCAAAACATCCGATTACAAGGTAGATTTCTGGATTCATAACTAATAGGCCCAGTACCTTATTTATACTACTCAGACTAGTGCTAAATGATGGCAGTGGCACTAGCATGGTCCCCCCCTTGTCTAGATCTTTCCTTCAGCTTATAACTCCTCTTATGTACGTATCGACCCACCCTCCTCAAAAAAGCCTTGTCCTCAAGGCTGTATTAAAAATTGAAATCCAGAGGCAAAAGATACATGGGCCTGGAAGATGTAATATCAGTGGTGATATCTACCCAACAACTCAGTCGGATTGAAGGCAAATGGGTGGATGGAGATGGTGGCGGTTGCTGAGCAGAGGGCCAAGTCCACAGGAAACTAACAAGGCAAGAAGAGAACCATAGGGATGGATAAAATACACACATGCCCAACGCTAGCTTCAGATGCCTCACCGTTTCATTGTTCTGTACCAGGAAAAGATGTCCCTCTTCCTACTCTAAATCTTCCATGGTATCATTCCTCTTAACATTCTTTATCTTTTCCATTGTAGTGAGGCATTCCACTCTCACTATCCAGTTCACTTTGGGTGGATCACACGAATTAAGTAAGTTACTAACTGTTTATTGATCATTTCCCCTCAGATCTTCAGCTTGAGCAATCAAATGATCTTTTTTTATTTTTTATTTATTTTTTCCTAAGAGGCAAGCAAATGTTATAGGTTCGGAATCTATACATTTTATCTTTGCTAATGCTGTCGATGATGGACCAATAATCTGGATTAGGTCTATCTAGGACTAATTCACACTCAAACTCATAGAAGTTAGGGATAAAATGAGGATAACCCTCTTTGTATTCAATTAGAAATTGGAAGGAACAAGGTAGAAACGGGAAGATACTCCCACCAAGGCAGATACGCCACCCAACTCAACTAAGCAAGTTCATGGATGCTGAACTAAGAGGCCTAGTGCCTTATTTATACTACTAATTTACCCTCTCTTCTAGCTTACCCTAGAAGCTTCTATCTAACTAGCCATATGCTTATCAGTCAAAGTGTGAAATAATAGTATGCTTAGTTTTTTTTTATAGTTTCCTTGCCTGACAGCATAGACACAGGTCTAGCGTTATATCATTCTTCATATAACTATGGTACCCTTTTGAATCTTAATACCATATTTTAGTCTATCCTTCTTCACTCAAGCTTTACTGGTTAGCATGATTGATACAATTGTTTATCTACATCATTCAACAGTTTATGTGCTCATCCCCACATTGATTACAAACTCAAGACGTGACTTGTCAATTGTCCATTGTCCCAGCTCCATTCAATCGTCCTCTACTAGCAATTCTCTGTAGTAAATTCCATTATAAGTCAACACCTCTTTCCTTGAGTAGGAACAATAATAATAAGGGTATGCTTAGTTGTTTATCCTGGTCCCTATCAAACACAAGCCAGTGCTACTTAAATACCAACACCCCAGAGTAGTTGCATGATCCTAACGCTTCTTTCCAAAGACCCTGCATAACTAAGATATGTTGCTGGTATTGCACATAAATCGAGAAGTGATATTTGTGGCGAGACATGACAAGTAGCAATTATAATCAGATTTTTTTTTATGAATGAACATTTAGTCCCGATTTTATGAACTTATGATTAGAACTTATTTTCTTCTAGTGCAGCGGGTAGCTCTAATTACTAGATACTTTTCCTTGCAAATTAAATGGGTACTCTGTGGAGTTATTTCATTTGTCTCTTAGATTTATTCAATAGGTGGAGTATGTTTTTGTTTTGTGAGCCTGGAGTCTCCGGTAACTCAAAAAGTGGTGGATACATGAATTTTTTAGAACATTCTAAAACATCATTTCACTCTGCGTGATTTAGATTCCTGGAACACCTACCAGATAAAGATATCTAGTTAGCTTCGCTTGTATTGGGAGATGCTAATACAATTGCATCTATTTATTCAATGTTTTGGACTTGTTGCTGCAGCTTATAGATATGAAACAATAATGCAGACCTCCATCCTCAGCTTTTTGGAAGCATTTATCATCATGTGATCATATCTAACTTTTAAATATTTTGCAGAAACTGCTGTGAAGGGATCCCAATTGCAACCAATGCAAACTAAGACGGGATGGATATTGGATAGTTGACAACTTGACATAATCACAAGAGTTTCTGATAACTTCAGAACCCTCTTTTGATGATTCCAGTTGCAAAAATCAGAAGATGAATCCTATGTATTGCACCTGTTAGTTAGCTGTTAGGTTCTCCTTCAAATCAGAAGATGAATCCTAGCTGTAAGTTTTTACTATCAGAATTTGCGCACTTGATAAATCAAATCCGGGTGTTGTGGTACAGAATTTCAGAAATAATTTTATGTATGAATCGTTTCTTGTTTGTGGTTTGCATATGTAGAAACAGTGGTCTTGCTAGACCAATACATATTCTGTCATGGCTATATAATGAAAACTCAGGGTGGATCTGAATCTGCTTCTTTCTTTACTTTCAGCTCCCATTCTGTATTAATTGCTTTTTTTGTTCTGTACTTTGCCTAAAATATTATAATAAGGTAATAACTAATAAGGCCATAATTAACGGTACTACGTATTTTTCCTGCTATATCTTTACCTAATGTCTATTGACAAGTTATTTATAATTAAATTGTATCGTCCTTTTTACTTTGAAAAATATTTACAAAGCAAACCGATAACTGACGCTCAAATAACCCTGTGTCAACATCCAAGCCTTGAATCGCCTTTGTCTTCACATCTTTCTTGTTGATTTTGTTAGTTTTAGGCAACGAATTTAGATCAATTTATCACTTGAAAGATCTACCATTTAAACTAGATTTTTCTAATTGAATAAGTGTTTTTAGGGTTTTTAAGTAATTTGAAAATTATTAATTTTAATAGTTTTTGTTAAGTGTTGTTGTCGTTTTTGTGTTGCATTACAATTTACAAATGAGATTGATTAATTATACCATATATGATATATGAGTGAAATTTTCACATTTACGATTTTTTTTTTTTTGATACAAGGCGAGAATTCGGGGTAGTCAACCGCGGTTGAGCCACCACCCGATGACGTCCTTCCGGACGAGATCGTCGATCACAACATCAGATCTCCAATCAGGGGGAGTCGAGACCAATCCAAGGTGTGTAAGCCGGTCAATAACCCGATTGCCCTCTCTGAATGTGTGGGAATACGAAACACGAACAAGAGATCGACCGATGGCAAGCGCGTCTGACACCATCATCTCAATCTCCCACGGACACTTCCATACTCCCTTAACGACGTTAATAGCCGTCATACAGTCACCCTCCACCTCGAGATGGGTGATCCCAAGCCGTTGCGCTTCCAGCATCCCATGGTGAAGGCCTAGGGCCTCAACTTGCAAGGCCGAGGATTTACCACAACTTTGCATCCCACACTTGACAACTCTGCCTTGGTCATCACAGATAACGAAACCACAAGTAGCGAGTCCAGAGGTAGTCCTAGTACTATCAAAGTTCAGTTTCATGAACCCTTCTCTTGGTTTTTTCCATTTGATGGTTTTTGGTTGATGTGGCTTGTTATGATTGTTACTTAGTTCTTTGGTTGTCTTTTCCTCATCCATATCTTCTGTTTGTGCCTTCTTCCAGATTTTCCTTTGTTGGTTGATGTATTTAATCATTTCTTCCGGCCCTCCAAACAGGGGCGGAGCCAGAAAAAATCCGAGGGGGGGCTCAACTAATTTTTCGGGATTTTTTTTTGAAGATATATATAAGATACATTTTTTGTTATAAGAAATATAGTATAAAACACACTAAATGTATGATTTAAATAGCTATTTTGAGTTTAAAATGTTAAAAGGAGTAAAAAATCCCTAAAATGAAGCATTAAAGATTCGAACTCAAGACCTTATCATTCTATTCCTCAACCCATACCAACTAAGCTAAGCAAATTTATTGATTCAATGCTCTTTTTAACTATTTTTAACCCTTAAATTATCAAAAATTACAAAAAAAAATACATATTTTTTTTTTTTTACATTTTCCCCCGACCCGGGGGGGCTCGCGCCACCTCATGCCCCCCCTCCCTCCGCCCCTACCTCCAAACACTTGTTCATTAAAGAGGATTTTATTCCTCAGCGACCAAATGCCCCAGAGGGATAAGGCTAGGATTGATCTTTGTTCTGACGATAATTTTGCAAATATTTCTACAATAATATCTTTATAGGTTTTATTATTTTTGTTTGTACCCTGAACTATTATTTCTATCCGTTGATCCAATTTTCGTATGACTGTAAGTGTGGTTTAGCATTCTGTGAATAAATGTACCGCATCTTCATGAGTGTTGTTACACTTCCATTGATACATGTATTCCTTTATCTCGTAGTCACTCTTTGGTTGGTGTACCATTTAGAATGTTTTTCCAGAGAAATTTTTTCACTTTTGGCAGATAGTCTATTTTCCAAATCCATTCTAAGGGTTCAGTTGTATTCCTCTGCATTCTAGTTGCAGGGGTGATGCTCAATAATATGGGCCGAACATATAAAATATAGGCAAAATGGTCATAGATAGACCATTTTTTTTTAACCCTTGCACAAATAGCATCCATTCTGAAAAATTTGCACAAATAACCCTTTTTCCAAAATTTGAAAAAAATGTCCCGGTTGCTAACCTGAGATAGAGGGTAAATTCCCCAAAAAGAGAAAAGAAAAGAAGGAAACCTTGCCCAAAAAAAAAGGGAAAGGGAAAAAAAAAATCAGAACTCCCCCTTCTCTCCATCTCAGTTATCTCTCTTCATTTTAAAAAACAAACGAGCAAAAGAAAGGGGAAGACAACCGGCGATTTCGAAAGAAGGAGGTCGGAGAACATCCTCCGATGTCGGAGTGTGGAGGAGAAGGCAAGAACGCCGGCTCCGGACTATAAAGGTACTCCCCCCTCTCATTCAACCCGAAATCCTTCTCTCTCTTCTTCGTTTTGTGCCACCGTGGGGTGTCGGGTGTATGGGTGAAGGAGTTGCAATTGGGTTTAGGGATTGAAGGGCAATGGTGGGTTGAGTGATGGGTTGTGGAGGGGTGATAATGGTGGGTGCGATTGAATGATGGAGAGGGTGGTTTCAGGTTTGGTTAGTGAAAATCTGCATTTAGGGCTTATGAAGGTCGGAGAGGGTGACAATGGTGGGAGTTGAAATTGGGATATGAGGATGTTTTGGTGGGTGATTGAAGAAGAAGGACTGAGGTTTGAGTAGTGTTTGATTTGGAATTTTTTTTGTTTGAAAGAGAAATTGAGTGATATGGGTTTTGAATTGGATGAGAAAATACGTTATTCATTCCCACATATTCGTTTTCGGCAGAATCTGCATAACTTAGGAGACAAGGGTAAATGGACTCCTGACACGTGACATTTCCAAAGTGACACGTAAATATTGATATATAAAGGATATTGTCATAATCATTTCGATCTGAAATTAAGCAACGATTATAATCTGATATGAATTTGAATAGTCCTACGAATACCACATATTTCCTTTGATGTCATTCTCTTGCTTTTTTGTTTCAATTTCATTGGTTGTTGGACAACAATGTCGTTTTCTGTTTTAATTGAGCTTGTTTTTGAATTATAAATGAGGTTTGACATACCCAGGTCAGCTGATGTTGTTTTCTGAACGCTTTTGTTCACCTTAGTCCATATGAGTGATGCTAAAAATCTAATCCCTGCAGATGAAAGTGTTGGAGGAGATCGTCAATGGACTGCGGGTTGCTAAAGGGATGGGAAGAGCCTGTGAAGAAAGAAAAAGGGATGCTATCGCTTCTTTTGACATTGATGCAGAGAAGGAGGGTGATGTTGAGAAAGATGGAGCTAAAGACAAACTTTTCGATGAAAATGAAGGGGATGGGGGGCACGAAAGGATGAGGAGGTAAGTTTGTTTTTTTGGTGACATTGTGTTTTATGTTGAGTGACACGGACGATGTCAAAAAGGAAAGGACGTTGTCACCAGCGCAGACGCAATTGACTTGTATCCGTGTCGACAACGATGGCTTAGTCCGGTTGTCTCCAACTTATTCTACAAATGATGTCATTAACATAACATTGTCATCGTGGGTGTGTAGCAGGGATGGGGAGAAGTGAATGACATGCTACGACACGGAGCTTATGAAGGAGTTATGATCTCCATTGTCATCGGGGCGTACAGGCAATTGCTCGTTGTTGTCATCTTTTCCATGGTAGACTGTAATAAACCAACGATAACTTTTTATCAGGGCGTACTTTTCATACCTCTAGGTTGTTATGAACTTTGTTGGGGTTGTATTTTCTGAACTCTGTTGCTCACAGCTTGTAGGAAGTTATGATCTCCGTTAGTCAGTAGGTGTAGTATTTTATGACATTAGTTGGTCAGTACATGTTAGTCTTTTATGAACATTTTATGCACTTGGCGGTTTTCTTTACGAACATACTTGGTTTTGAAATGTTTGTGTGGAAAAACAGACACGTTAAATCCGTCAAGTGACAGGACCATATAAACAAGTGACATGGTTCATTTCGAAAACAAATTTGAAGTGAAAGCTCAAACTGTGACACATTAATTCCTTGAGGTGACACGGACATACAAACCGGTGACAGAGGTTATTTTCTTAACAAATTGGCAGACACTAAGAAATGTGAAACGTCAAAATCAGTGAAACCCCAAATTGTGACCCATAATTCCTTCAGGTGACACGACCATACAAACAGGCGGCGGGGGTTATTTTCTTAACAAATTGGTAAAGTTTGTCATATGTTATATAGGTTAATAGATGTAGTGTTTCAAGGACACCCCCACTTTCGACGGACTTGACGACGCATTCATCAGGGTGTATAGGCACATGTTTGCTGCTGCCATCTTCCATGGTAGACTGTAATAAACCACTGATCACTTTATATTAGGGCTTGATTTTCCTTTCACTAGATGGTTATGAACGTTGCTGTGATTATACTTTATGAACTTCGTTGCTCAAAGCTTGTAGGATGTTATGATATCTGTTGGTCATAAGCTATAGTATTTTAAAACATTGGTTGGTCATTAGATGTTAGTCTTCTATGAACATCATATGTAGTTGGGGTTTTCTTTATCCACGTACTTGTTTTTATAATGTTTGAGTAAAAATAATAGTGATAAGTGGAATCAGTCAGGGGACAAGGGCATACAAACAGGTGATATAGGTGATTTCCTTATGAAAATGGCAGACACAACTAGAAATGTAAATCAGCAAATTAAAACAGGTGACACGTGAAATATCATGTGACATCGTACAACTCCAAATCATCTCAGTCTTCTTCGAGCTTCACTTCAAAACTTTCGTCCTCATCCGAGACCCCAAAGTCGATTGTGGGGTTAACCCATCGTCATCCTCCTCCTCGCTGCTAATGGATATCACCTCCAACCCCTGACCCATGTTACCCATGTCACCTGAAAGGTATCCGTGTTACCCAATTCAATCACATCCAAACCTTGTACCCTGTCACTTTAAAATATACCTGTGTCACTTAATTGTTTACCCGTGTTAGTAGTGTCCATCGCAGCCAGCTCCTTGCTATTCCCTAAGGCATCAGTCACCTCTCCCCCAACATATAACACATCATCTAGAGACACGGGGTTTTGTTGTGCCTTACCGTTTGCCCCAGCATTCACAATCTCACCTAAATCGTCCACTTTTGGGGAGGAGGGTAGCCCAGTGCCCACTCAGACGTTCTTCCCCGGAAAGGCGTTCTTCCTCGACAGGTTGCTTTACTTCGAAGCTCTCCTTCTGCAATGGACCGACATATATCGCAAGGGGTCATGGATCTTCTTCACACTTTGAGTTCAGAAATTTAAACGCCTCAAGGTCGTCATCATCAGCTATTATGATCAGATGACCCCCTTCTTTCGAGTTCGACACGTACACCAACGCCAACTCTGCATATGAAGCACCATCGCCGACCTTGAGCCTGATTAGGCTTTTCGATGAGATGAAATCGATGTCCTATTGTATCTAACGCCATAGATGAGGATTACTTCTCCAAATACACTTACCTCTTTCATTTGCCAACAAAGGTTTATGGGGGGATCACACTGACACGGGGATTTTGATTACTGACAGGGACACAGACTGAAACCGACAAGTACTCTGCAACTGGAACTGCAAGTCAGGAGCTTGTCTTCAATGGTGGAACGTTCTCCATCTCTTTCTGCTACAAAACATGTGAGAGGGGAGAGAAAATGAAAAGTCCCTTTCCTCCTCCCCTTTTATACCATAAAAATGGTAAAATGTATCAAAATATCACATCATCCACCACCTCACCATTTCACCATATTTTTTGCGCTAAAACCAAACCCTCACTAAATGTCTTCTCTCCTTCCTCCAACCTGTAACCGGCCCAAGAGGTCACATTTTTTTTTTGTCAAAAGTAGACCCTTAGGTTACCTTTACATTTCCCAAAAAAGTGTGCTATTTTTGCAAAATTTTGGAAAAATTTGTCTATCCATGCAAATAGCCCTAAAATATACTTTTCGAGTTCAGTAGGTTACATCGGAGATGGATACATATAAGGGTAAACTGCAGGAAACCACCCCTTAAATATTGCATATTGCACATAACCACCCCTTACATATGAAATTGTGGCAAACCACCCCTTATAATGCCTCCGTTAGCAAATAACCACCCACACCTCTTATTCCGTTAAGTTGTTGTTAGTATCTCTAAGATTGTCGATCGAAAATGGGGCAAGGGCCATCCAGCGGGGTAAATCGGCAGCCGAACTCCAGTGACCGTAAGTCTGGCGACGACAAGAAGGACAAGAATTTCGAGCCTGCGGCGCCGCCGTCGCACATCGGCCGAAAGCAGCAGAAGAAGAGGGGTTCCGAGACCGCCGTGACGCTGCTCACCAAGTGCAAAAAAATCCTGAGTTTCGAAAGAGAGAAGGAACCAGAGGAAAAAGGAGAAAGAGGCGAGATTGGGGCAAAGCCGCAAAGGTGGGTGGCGAGTTCGGGGCGGTGGCTATGGCGTCCTACAATGGCGGTTCTCTGTCTGCTCTCTTCCTCATGGGGCAATAACGACGACAGCCCCTTCTACCAATCCCAACTCAAACACCGATTCTGAATTTGATATGGTGCACAACCCTAACCCCAATCTCAGTCCCAAGTTATCTATGATGAGTTTAAGGGGATTTGGGTCTTTGACGATAGTTTAGAGTTTCAGACTTTTGGGTGTGCCTCTCACTTGCTATCTTTCCTGTTGTTGAATTTGAAGAAATTGAAGGGATGAAGCTGTTTTTGTGTGAATTTATTCTTAAATTCTTGATTGAATTCAATGGATTTGAAGGAAAGTACTATTCTTGATTTTAATGGCATTCAAGTGAAAATTGGATGTTTAGACAAGGGTATTTTACTCATTTTCATATAAATTTACACTGAGTCTTAACGGAATAGAGGCTAGGGTGGTTTGCCACCCTAGCCTCTATTCATATATAAGGGGTGGTTATGTGCAATATGACACATTTAAGGGGTGATTTTCTCCCGTTTACCCTACATATAATTATAAATTTATTTATTTAAAAAAAAAAGAAGTTGGGCACGGGTCGCCCGACGGGTTCTAGGAGATCAACCCAAACCCGTGGAACCGCCGAAGCCCCAAACGCGTGGACTGTGGAGCTGCCAAACCCCCCGAATGCGCCGAACCGTCGACCCGGATCCGGCGAGTTGTTGACCCGGCGGGTCACGGTTAGTCGGTTACCCGTGATCCGTGGCATTGTCTAGTGTAGTCTGTAGAAGATCCCATCTGCTGTTTGTATCGTCATACAGGACATCAGTACTATAAACTGGATGGACAACAAACGAAATCAGCGGAGGATCGGTCTCATTCTCTTCCAATCTCCGGCGGTCAACTACTCCTCAATTTTAGGTTCGAACAGAGCTACTCTCCTCCCTTTCTCTGTGCTTTTTAACTTCCTTCGCTTCCTACTTCAACAGTTTAACCTCCAATTTGGACATGTAAATGGGAACCGATTCAAGTGTTTTTGTTTTTATTTTATTTCCTTTCGTGTATGGTGTTTATATTGGGGGTAAATTTCGCCCCAAGTAATGGAATTCACAATTGATTTCTTGTTGATCGATAGTTTAGCTTGAATCTTGTGTTGAATATAGACGGTGTTTGCCCCTGTTTAGGGAAATAAGCCAGTGATCCAGAAATTTGTTGGGGTTTATTTGCAGAGGGGGGTATTTTGGATTAGGCTGATTGAAGGACTCATACTCAACTGTGAATGAACACATGTACTTCTGGTTCACCATTTCCAACCACAACTACAGCACCATCAACCTAGATCCAATCCATCTCTTGGTTTGGCCAATCTAAGCTTGACATGTCACTTGGCACCCCCCAACCCGCTCAAGTCATGGTTTTATGGCTTAGTTTTCATATTACATCTGTAATTCCAAACCATTAGCTTCTTCATTATTGATATGTGGAGTTCCCGATCGTTTCTCTCATTAATTCTGATTGTACTTAGCTCTGTGTTCATGGTTATTCAGTGGCTTTTTTACTTTCAGTGATTTGGAGTTGACCTGGGTGGTTTATGGTTTTGTTGCACTCTGCCTGTTCGACGATATGGCCAACGCCTCCGAAAGGCAGAGCTTCCTTGAGAAGGACAACACAAGGTTGTCCTCTTGGAAGGGTTTCATGCCTTTGGGGCTAGGCAGCTCCAATGGAGAGATTGCTAGTGCCGGGGACGAACCCCCTAGTGGGGGTAACCTTAAGCGCAGGTGCTTCAGGTGGGTTTCTGATTTCATTGTTGGGTTCAGCAACGAATTCCAGAGCACAGCGGCTAAGTTCTATGAGATGGGCCGGGCAGATCCCAGAAAAGTCTATTTTGCTGTCAAGATGGGGTTCTCGTTGGCACTTGTATCACTGATAATCTTCTTGAAAGAGCCATTGCAGGATGCTAGCCAATACTCAATCTGGGCGATTCTGACTGTTGTTGTGGTCTTCGAGTTCAGCGTAGGTATTGACTCTTTATCAGCTCCATTTCTTATTTCATTCCTTACCCTGAATTCTGTTAGCATCATTCTCTTACAATTGCAATCAAATGCGAAACTTCTTGTATTGCACAATAAATGTGTTCTTGATTTGACATCATTGTGAGAATCACATTTCTTAATTTAGGAACTGGTTTCATGTAGGAGCAACTATTAGCAAAGGCTTGAACCGTGGCATTGGCACTCTATCTGCTGGAGGGCTAGCTTTGGGTATAGCTGAGGTAGCTACCCGATCCGGAAGTTTTGAAGAAGTTATTATTATTGTGAGCATATTTTTGGCAGGTTAGTTCAGTATACAACTGAGTTGAAACCCGCTTGCTTCATGCAAACTGCCAAGTATTGCACTGAAGGAATTCATGCCCTGTATTTATGACTGTATTTAACATTTGAAGTTCTTGTGTCACTTGAGTTTTGATTTACTTCTTTGGATGTGCAGGGTTCTTAGCTAGTTATGTGAAGTTATACCCAACCATGAAACCGTATGAATATGGGTTTCGAGTATTCTTGTTGACTTTTTCCTTGGTGTTGGTCTCTGGGAATACAAGTACAAAATTCTTCCAGACAGCATTTTATCGATTATTGCTAATAGGAGTTGGAGCTGTTGTTGCATTCTCCATAAATATATTTGTTTTACCCATTTGGTCTGGCGAGGACCTTCACAAACTGGTGGTAAAAAATTTTCGGGGTGTTGCTACTTCTTTGGAAGGTTAGACACAGTAGCTGGAGTGTTGTCTTTTCAAGTTGTTTCCAAAATAATCCATAATAAAATAAGTCTTCTTGAAATAGGTTGTGTCAACGGGTACCTGCAATGCGTGGAATATGAGAGAATTCCTTCCAAAATTCTGACATATCAGGCATATGATGATCCTTTATATGCGGGTTACAGAACAGCTGTGCAGTCTTCTAGCCAGGAGGAATCTTTGGTATTCTCAGGCTCACTGCTTCAATTTGTTTGCCCATTACAGTTTATACAACTTTGTCGGTTTCTGAGTTATGTTTCTTTCCTTTTCAGTTAGACTTTGCTAGCTGGGAGCCACCTCATGGTCCTTATAGGATGTTCAAATATCCTTGGAAAAATTACGTTAAGGTGGCTGGTGCATTGAGGCACTGTGCATTTATGGTCATGGCAATGCATGGATGCATCCTTTCTGAAATACAGGTGAATACTCTTTAATCTGAAATTATGTCACTTGTGAGTAGGTTTGTTTTCAATTTTTTCATGGTAACTGGCAATGAATTTGAAGTTCAATGTAGTTTATGCCCTACATGTTATATGGTTCTTTGTATCATTACATCTCTACATATTCCATAATACTAATTGAGTGAGGACACCATTCTGTTAAAACTCTCATCTTGTTTGAAGTTGTTGACACTAGATGCTTTTACATATAAGATCACCTTCATCCCATATATATGTGCTAATCCTTTAACGAAAATCTGGAAAAATAACAAGTTGAAAGAAAAAGCAATAAGAGGATATGGAAGAAGAACAAGATGAGCAAATACCTCCAGCAAGTAATTTGGATATCCAATTAAACTTTGGATTTTGGATGTTACAGATCCAATTTAGCCAATTTACATTCTATAAGGCTTAATAACTCCATTGAAACCATGGTTGAAGTAAATTTTAGTTCAACCCTACTTATTTTTATATGACTTGTTGGTTTCATATCTCGACTTATTACCTATGCAGCCAATAGCCATATTCCCTCTTCTGTTCTATTCTCTTTGTATTTTAGTTCCATTTTTTCTTCTTTGAGGGGAATAAATATATGACTGGTTTTCGTCCCGGCATACAATGTTACTTTTTTCTTTTTTTATCGAAATGTTATGGAAAATTGCAAAAAACTAGCACCAACTTTAAATGTCACAATCAAGTAAAGAACCATCAAGTTTACATGTGTTTGATATGATATTTCTTATCTTTGAAGACATCTTTTGGCAATTATGTGGGAGTAGTAATCTAAATTGTTTTTGTGAAAAAAGATTACCAATTATTGGGTACATGTAACGTGAGTCCCACATGCTTAATTGATGAAATACGCTCGAAGATTTCCGGTTTTCTATATGGTCTGTTCTCAATCGAACACTTGTTCTTCATGGTTCGGTTCACACTAATTGATACAAATTTCCCTCAAGAAAGACCGAAAAGCTATCGAAAATACCGAAGCCAATCTCGAATCTTCATTGGCGCCGTCTCAAATCTTCATTGGGACCGTGTGGAAAACCGAGAATCTTCAACGCTCGCAAAGATAATTCCTATTATATACCAAATTCACATAATCCCCAAACTGGTGTTACATTTGGAGTTCAGAAACTTTTTTGTCACTATTCATTCAATACTATAAAGTTGGTGCTATTTATTGCTATTTCCCCTTAAAATTTTGATCTGATTTATATGTACCTAATTGCCGAGATGCACTACCAAAGATAAATTTCTATGATATTAAATTCACATAATCTCAAAATCAGTGTATTTGTAGTTCAGTTTTTTATTTTTGTCATTATTCGCTCACTATTATAAAGCTTGTGTCATTGGTAATTTTCCCTTGGGATTATGATTTGATTGATTGTGGAAGCAATTATGCTTGCGATTCTTATTTAAGATGTAGTTTATAAAATTCACAAGGACAAATCCTTAAGTGGAAATCGGAGTTGGTTCAATTTCAGGCAAGGAATAGCAAAATAAATATGCAAGATGCATTTAGGTTTGGGATGGACCAAAAGTCAGTTGATATTTGTTGTTTCTATGGTTCTGTTTTTATTTTACTTGGACTCAGCTTGTATGACAAAAATTCCATGCACGACATGCAATTGTTCAGGGCCAAAAGATATACAGTATTTTAGACATGCAATCCCAGTTTTGTCAAAATTCATGTGATGCTACTATTATTTGATATATTTCTTGAGAAAAAATACCCTTGACTACCATTTTCGAAAAATAATACTCACTCCATCGGTCCATCTACACAATCTTGTGAACTTGGTGTTAAATGTTTTTTTCATTTGCTGAAGACAGTTGAATCAAAGACTTAAATACCCATATATTAAGTGACAGTTGCACCAGCAGGCATTTGCATGATTGAATGTTTGAATAAATATGAATAGTTTTCTTCTTGTTATCTCTGTATACAATGAGCTATCCAAGTTTCAATTTTGTGTCAATTCTTATTTTTCTGAGACAAAATCCTATATCTAGCATTTGTTTGTTCAATTAAAATAGTGTTATTTAGAATTTTTAACTCATTTTGTGTATGTTTGAATGACGTAGGATGGATGAATAACAGTTGTAAATTTTGACCACATAGGTTATGTTAGGCTCATACTTGCATGTTCTATGGTACTTTTAGATTGACTAATAAGACTACTTATATGAAATAATTTGCTAGTATGGATGCTTTATATGGCATTTGTCAAAACCAGCCCTTAAAATATAAGAGTACTTTTTCTTTAAAAAAAAAATTATTCATTGAATGCTAAAAACTTATTGACAACATTTTATGGCGAAGCCTGTAATTTTCCCGAAAGAATTGTTTAATGTGTAGCATAACCACATCATTGGTAGTTCTTACTGCTAACATAACTGCATTTGACTAGTCATTTTCATTTTGGTTCTGCCAATGTATAGGCTCCACCTGAGAAGAGACTAGTTTTTGCAAGTGAGCTTCAGAGAGTTGGCAACGCTGGAGCTAAAGTGTTGAGGGAGCTCGGGAACAAACTTGAAAAACTGGAGAGGCTGAACGCTGTTGATATACTGGCAGAGGTGCACGAGGCAGCAGAGGAGCTGCAAATGAAGATAGATGAAAATTCTTATCTACTTGTCAATATTGATCGGTGGGAAGAAGGAAAACGTCCCAAGGAATACGAGGATCTTGAGAATGTTTTTGATGTCAAGGAGATGGAAAATCGTGCTGTAATAAGCTCCCTCAGCGAAATAGATTTTGATGATGTGCCAACAAGAGGGTATGATCCACGGCTTTCAAGAGCTTCTGTTATAAGCATTGATCCCTCAGTCTCCGGTATGAATCTTGGTTCAACAGCTGCAATCACCGGGACAAGATGGCCTTCGCTCCTTTCAATAGCAATCAACGAACAAGAGGCGCGAACAGCTGAAAGTGCAAGCTGTCTGTCATTAGCAACATTCGCTTCCATTCTTATAGAGTTTGTCGCTAGACTTCAGAATCTCGTGGACTCCTTTCACGAGCTTAGTGAGTTGGCAAATTTCAAGGACGAAGGTGATCCAGACATCGTTGAAGAGGCCAGTTGTTGGAGAAAGCTCTTCATGTGCTTTCAGTTCAAGAATTGACTGGTTTAATTTGGTTGGTTCCTCTCCCAACAGTACCTTTTTATTCCCAAAGGTATTATAATGTAATTTTTTCTGTTTTTTTTTTAGGTTCCACATCAGTTCATATGAGACCACATCAAGGCAAACTGATTTGCATTTAGTGTAAGGTTAAGGATGAAAGGAAAAGGGAATTAATGAGTAAGTTATGTTGTAAATGAACACGTGGCATAGTTGATGTGTATTTGAACATCAATTTATAAGTAACTAGTAAGCATGCCCGTGCGATGCACGGGACATGTTTTAGTTAAGTTGTTTGTCCACTCTCAGGGGTTATGCCACACACCAGACAGAGAGTTAATCACTGTAAGGCTATCACCTTCAAAAGTAACCCGTTGGTAGCTAAGTCTCTGACAGTAATTAGGTCGGAGTGGAGCGCAAGGGCTGCAACCAGCAAATGTTTTAGTAGGTATAACTAACTCGTCAAATGTAATTTGATTTACATGTTACTTATTTTTTAATTAATATTGTATTAAAGATAATCAAAATTCATGTAAGAAATTCACAAATAAATAAATGATAAAAGACACCAAAATACAAAGAGCAAAATAACTTTAATATCCGAATATTATATATATATATATATATATATATATATATATATAATGATATATAATGACCTGCAAATATCCTCAAATGGTGAATACATTATTTTATTTCATTTTGCCTAGACTGAATCCAATGAATTTGGATACCAACAGAGCCGTTTTGCTATGAATCCCTATATGCTCTTTGAGCGTGGAATTCATACATCTTACTGTGATGGGATTCACCACCAATCAAGGATGAATTACCAATGGACAGGCCTTGCATGCTTCTAGGCAGCCCAGGAGATGGGATTCTACCTATATCCGGCGTTATAGGTCTCTCTTCAAGACCAAGTGATGGAAAATCCCTTTCAAATGACAACTTCTCCGTAACAGCAACAACACCAGCACATAGCTATCAAGATAAGGAATGATCGAAATTACCAGCACATAACAACATCTTCACCAATTGTATTGCGGGGGGCAACCTTTGTAAATTTAATCAAACTAAGTATTTGAACTAAATTCAATAGTAACCTGGGGAAAAGAATCCAGTGTCATCAAACAAACACATAGCTATCAAGATATTCATCTCATCTTCAGAAGAATCACTCTCATCAACAGCTTGAGGTCCCTCGTCACTTGCATTTCCAGCATCATTGACACTCACAAATGCATCTGCTTACAAAGCATTTCAACAATATGCAAAATTGCTTCCTCACACACTCTAAAATGGTTTCATTTGACTTGCTAAAAAAAAAAATGGTTTCATTTGTTAAGATAATGATGAAATATAATAAAAATAAAATAACACATTTTGGGCATCTACTAAGTAACTTCCTATTAAACATATTGCAAGTTTAAGCGATAATGAGAAATTTGGTGGGAACGGGAATTACCATGTACCTCAGCTTCAGAGGATTCAGCTCCGCTCTATTTTGCTTGCCTAATTTGATTTCGATCTTCATCCGAATCCTCCTGTAACATCCCAAAAAAAAGGGACATTTTTAGTGTTGAACAAAACTACAAACCTGGCATACTGCATACACAAAATAAACCACAAAAGCAATGCAACAGCAGGACTTCGCTTACTGATTGATGAATAAGTTCTCTGGCATCACGTTACGACCTCTTCACCTTACGTTCTCTCATCTTCTCCTTCTTCCCCTTGACATCCACCACTGTATCCGTGGGATTCTCCTTGTCTTCCTTGTTACTCGAATTCTTGTTTTCATTTTCTCCGGTTCATCCATGGCGGCAACACGAACTTCTCTTCTTCCCATGGCAGCGACGTCTCGTCGAGTTAAAACATAACAAAATAAACCTAGGCCGCTAGCCAAATTGAGAAAGTACAAAAGTACAAAAGACAATACACTCATGAAAACACAAAGTAAACAAACCCTGCAAGTGCAAAGACAAACAAACCTACTAACGAAATATATTGAAATTTAATCTAAATAGTTCGGATGTAGATAAACTGACCAAATAGAAATTTAATTAAAAGTTAATCAAAATCTTACTATAGATTAGAGAGAGCGAGAGGTGTTGAGTATTGAAAAAGAGGAGAGCGACCTCTGACCTCCACAATGTTTAGAGAGAGTGACCAACCTCTTTCAGATATGGAATTTAAAATCGAAAGAGAGAGAGAGTATTTCAATCACCTGTTTCAACTCCAAGTTTTGCCTTATTGCACAGAACCTAAAGCAACCACTTACAATATTCCTGCAAGATCGAGAGAGATAGAGAGTGATATTTTTTTCAAAGATTTAATCTTTAATAAATACAAATATTTTATCATAGGATTACCATATAAAAACAATTTATATCCACTATAAACGTTTTAGAGCTTTTTGAAAGTAACCAAACAATAGCAAAATATTTTAATTCAAACTTAAGCAACCATACAAAATATCTTTTGTGTATCACAGTTTGAATGTTCATATAATTTCAACAGATATAAGGTCCGTTTAATTTGAGTATTTTGTTTGGTGTGCTTCTAACTTATTCCATGGCTTTTTCCCATCAATCCCTTGTTGATTCTTCGCTTCGAATAAATTTGTATTGCAATTTGCAGCAGCTGATTACCAGCAAAGGAATTTTGAGTTCACAAAATAAAGACAATAGATTACATACAAAGGTGATAGATTTAATAATTAACTTTCAAAGTTTGGACCAATGTGGAATTTTGAGCTTTTCAAAGGAAGCAACGGATGAACAAACGGGACAAGGCAAGAGAGAATAATGATTAGTAGATTTATATTTATAGAGAGACTCTGAATTCCATGTAATGGAGTCCAAAATGAAGTTTAAAGTAGCAAAGAACATGTGTATCTGCTCGCCAAGACCAAAGTAAGTAGCAAGTGAGGCCATCTGAAAAGCAAAACATGAGCCATCAAAATTAATATTAAGATGTGATGAAAACAAATCAAGGATGATGTTGAGAAATGTAACTCTCTCCCACCAGACTTGCAATATTTTAATGGCGGTGTGATTGTTGACCAAGACTTCCATTTTGGTCTACTAAAGTATGTCAAAAGTCCAACATCTGTTTTCATATCTAATTACTCCAGAATACACCATTAATGAAGAAAAAGACTATATGGAGATTTGGAGAGATATAGTGCCTATCAAATACGTATAGGTTTGAATATTTCAACAGAGTAAAAAAGGACGTGCAGAAGGGAAATTCCAGTCAGAAACATACTTACAGAGATAGTCCAAAACAAATGCAAAATTTGGTTTTACAAATGCAGAAATTGGTTTCACAAATGCAGTTTGTCATCTGTCTCAATTTATATAAATATGCATAAACCGATGCACACAAATCACAATCAGTGAACATTCTTGTTCTTGATTTCAGTTTGAAACAGATGCATACAAATCAAAGCACCAGAAACATTAATTTCCCTCTTTCTGTCCCACAGGTAGATCTACTATTGTATATTTGCTAAGGCAGATAAGAGAGAAAGAGATGCAGACAAAAACCTGGTAGGATGAAGTGACGATCATGGCTACCCCTACCTCCGGATATTCCGAGTGAACCTATAAAAAAAATTCATAGAAATCTGAGATTTCATCTCACAAAAATTAAAACTCTACAATGGAAAATAGTAAAAATACTACTAACCTTGAGCCACATATCTAGTACCACTTAATCTATAGATTGATCAAAATACACATTGAGGCACGACCCTATTCAATTATCGACGAATACTCACTTTTTTTTAGGCTTACCTTCCCTACATATCAAAGAAATTACTTATGATACATGTAGAGATACAGTAGAGCAATGTTAGTCAGTGAACCAAACCGATAAAGATGATTTTTCTTCAAAAAAAGAAGAAAAGAAAAGGCATTCAGATTTTAGATTGCAAATAGATAGTTATAGATTGGATCAGATCTAAAAAGGTATTGGTTTTTCACATGGTCGTTCTAATCTGTGGCAAATGGAAATCATTTCACCAATAAAAAAAAAAGGCAATTGATTTATTCGTGTCCTATGACGAATCTATTGATATAGTCGGAGCTTTGGAAGAATCTAATAAACGATGGAATAGATTCAACCAATAATCAATTACTGTACTACAAAACACAATAGGATCAAACATAAACTTGAAAATACTTCCTCAGTGACAAAATTAGGTCTAGAATCACAAGAAATTCCAAAATTAGTGTTCGATTTAGAATCTCATGGAGGCTTACTCGATCTCGCGATCAAAATCCTTTCTAATCCAAGTGAATCGGACAGAGTAACAGAAAATAGAGCGATAGAAGAAAAGAGAGTTTCAAAAACCTAAAATCAATGTACCTCTCACGACGATAGGTGGTCGAAGACAACCTCTAGAGTGCGCAGCATCAATCGCTACTGCACCACCAGAATCACCGCTACTGCACCACCAGAATCCATATGACAAGAGAAGATCACATCGGATTAATACAACAACAACATATTTCAAGCACAGAAGGAAAATTCTCATAAAAATCAGCAATTCAAGAGGAATCACCACTATTGCACCACCAAAATCCATCTAACAAACGTAATCGGAAGATCAAGTCTCTCAAAGATCCAAATCAGGGGGGAAAACCCCTAAATCTGCGTTACCAGAAACTCAAATCGAAGGCAAGCGTGAGCCTGAGAGGAGAAGAACAGGAAAGGAGAGGAGAGAGTGGGAGAGGACAAATCCTAGGAGGAGCGTCGAAGGGATTGGCGAAGGGTGAGGGCGAGCAAGGCGTCCTGGGAACGGTCGAACGGAGGCCATCGGAGGAGAGAGAAGTCGAAATTAATTCAGATAGACTGCGAGAGATGTGACTCAAACTTCCAAATATTGATAGACTTCTGGAAATCGCAGGTCCGGAGGCTTCAAAGAATCATCGCAGGGATATAATCTTCATATATGGAGGAGATTGAGATAGCAAAAGCAATAAATCATCCGGCAAGCAGGTGAGGATGATGGAGAGGAATATGAGATTTATTAATTAATTCTCAGAAAGGTTGAAACGGTTTGGTGCACTAATAAATGTCAATTCTAAGAAAGGTTGAAACGGCTAGATGCACTAATAAATACCTCAACTTTTGAGTGACTAATGACTTAAATTGTGATGAATTTTCTAAAATTATGATCGGATAACTGATTTTGTATAAAGAAGAAGATATTAACCGGTTAAACGGATAACCGAGAATATTATAGATTGGATAACCGAGAACATAACTATAGCATTTATAGTAGGGGCTGAACACAACTTTTACTAGATATATTATAGATAATACATACATTATCCTTTAATAGGATTTTTATGAAACCTTTTTAGTGGTTTATTTGGTTGGTTTAGATGTAGTTGTGTTGAATTTGTTACCCTTTCAGGTAATAACATGTAAGCTGAGGTCTCCTCTGATGGCCGAGTTATAGGAATCCTTGACGGCCTTCGGTTAGATTGGGAGAGAGGATATCGAAAAGTGATGATCGAGACTAACGTTTTGCTCGCGGTAACATTGATTAAAGGGAAGATCACTTCGGGGCACCCGCTCTTTAGCCTAGTGTTAAGGCTTTATCACCCAGGATTGGGACATCCAATTCCGCCATATTTTTAGGGAATCGAATTCGGTCGCTGACTCCCTTGCTACTCTCGTTTTTTCTCTTCCTCTTGGTCTCTTCCATTTACTTACTAGCTCACTTGACGGCGTTTTGTTTGTCATCAAAGAGTGACTAACATTAGATTAGAGTACAATCGAACGACAGAAAATTCATTATTTATCATCTCCTTTGTTGTAGATTATCAAGGAAAAACACAAAGACAATGAAAACCCAAAGACAATGAAAACCCAAAGAAAGTATCAAACTATTTACATTTTTCAGGGGGGAAAGGGGCCGGCCAAAGCATCGCCACACAAATCCACCCAACAAAAAAAAAAACAGAAGAATAAAGAAATGAAGACATTTAGGGGCCGACCGCTGAATCTGATTAAAGATTAGACGTAATCAGTTTGGAAGGTTGTCAAATGACGATGGTGATGCGTCGTCGTTGTAGTAGATGCAGCCCATCTCCACGTTGGTTGCTGTCATGAATTGCGGGCCCAATTCAGATGGCCCACCAAGCACAGGCCCAATCTGAAGTTGGGCCGTCTGGCCCATACTCTGCCTTTGCATCACCACCATTGGGCCTTCGTTTTCCCAGTTGTAACCGTAACCGCCGTGGTTCATTATCTGCGGTGGGCCCAGCAGCTGGGGGGCGCTGGTGGTGGCGCCGCTCTCCACCACCTCCAAGCTCCCCCAGTTTTCATATGCTACTTTCACCAACTCCTCGACGCGCATCTGCAATCCAATCCCATCAGATGTTAACACACGAAATGTGATCGTTCAATCGGATAATATAGCATGACATCTACAAAACAATGCACATACCTTTGTGAACATATTGCAATCTTGGGAGGGATCGTAAAATGCGCCATTGATATTGCCCCACAAAACTTTACAAACCGGGTTCAAAGTAAGTTCATCGGTTTGTACGCGTAACATATAGACTTTGTTGCTCGCCTCACAAGTCCTCGCGTGTTTTATTGTAACTTCCCACATTTTATCCGACATCCCTTGTCCTAGTATCTGTCGGTACATACCACATAAGTCATATAACAAAACATCCTACATACTAAATAGTAAATACTGTATATGTTTGTATGTATGAATGTATGTATATACCTCACGAAGTGCGTTGGGGTTTACATTAGATAGCTTCAAGAAATCCTGCACTGTTTCGATGCCATTGTTCTCTAGCTTTTGGTGGAAGGTACCATCTTTGCCGATCTTCTCAAGTCGCCACACTTTATCGGTGAGAACCGGTGGGTAATGCTTCTTGTACACTGTTATTATCGTTATTATAATTTGAATAGTTAATGCAAGAGCTACAGTATATAAACGGACAAATAAAATGATTAATAAGGACAACACGTTTCATTTACTACTGGTACTAATTTAACGTGATGATGGGTACGGAGTATCAATCATTTTCACCAAAACGAGTATCTTTGAGAAAGTAGGTTTTATTAAATGAAAAGTATAGGTATGGAATCTCTGTCACACGCTTTCTTTCTTTTAAGTTCAAAGTAGGGCCCACCTCCCATTTAATTTCTACTATTTTTAAAATATACTGTATGTCATTTTTTAATATGCATTTTAATATTTTAAAAATTATATGAAATATCAATTTTTTTTTCTAAATTTCAAATTTATTATTAAAAATTTTAATTTTTTTTATAAAGTTTTTAGTACATTAAAAAGTTAAAATAAATAAAAATTGAAAATCTACCTAATTGTTGCAACTCAATTTGCAATTGTATGCTATTAATGCTAGCTAAATCAATGTCTATTTGAAAATGTGACTCGACGCGTAAAATCAATATAGCCAAGGTTCTTTAGTCTAAATGTTTTTGACCAAAAATACCAAATTTATATGGTATATAATTATATATGGTTAAAAGATGTTCAACGTATTATAATTAAGCGTGTGGATTATATTTTTATTATGAGCGAATTTATGTAGTTAATTACCTATTTATGTTAGTGCACATGACAGTAATTAAAAAAAAATAGTACATCTAATAAAAAAAAGTGCATCCAATATATATTTATATTATAAATACCTAATAACATATATTTTAATAGATTTTTCCATACATTATGATAATTTAAATTTTATTAAAATAAAATCCGTGATTATTTTAGAATATTAATTATAATATTTAAAAAATATTATTATAAAAATATATAATTGGTTTACTATAAAAAAATATATCTCAGATAAGCATATGTAAAGAAAATAGAAAATCCCCACTTGGCGAACACACCCGATATCATGCATGCAATATATATATATATATATATATCAAACCTAGCTAACTACCACATAAAAGCCATATGCATTATTAGTCAGATGAATTATTGTATTACTAATTATGGAATATATAGTTTTTGTATTGATATATGTATTTTTATATAGATAAATTTTATATAACTGATTATTTTTATAAAAACAAAGTTCATACTCCGTAATAAAATAGATTTCTTTATATAAAATTTATTTGATATAAATAGAATTTGCAGATATTTTTATAGAAGCAAAATTTTAAGATATACCGTATATATTATTAATTAAATCAAAAGACTATTTACCCCTTTTTGAATAATATATATTATTTATTATTATTGATAGGAATTGAAATTGAATGAGATGAAAGATACTCACATTCTCCTCTGTGATCCCTAACAACAAAGGGTTCGGAGACTGCTTCAAGAATCCCAACACCATGGGAGGAGGCGTCGGAGGGCACCACCCGGGCACCCACCCGAAACTTACGGCCTCGAATCCAGCTCGAATTGTCGGTGAATTCGAGGTCTCCGATGGCAACGAAGCCGTCCCTCATGGTGTAAGCCAGGTCCCCGGCGAGCAAGGGGCGCCTCCCGGCTCTCTCCTTGATGATTTTGGCTTCGAACTCCTCCGGGGTCCATGAGGCCCGATCAGTGGAGAAGTCCCCGTCTATGGCTACCAGCTCGATCTTTAGCGGATAGGGGAGGGTCTCTGTCTGGAGAGTATTGTCCCGCACCAGGAGGATCTGTAGAGGGTTCCTGTCGATGCCTTGGATCTTGCTTCCGGTGAAGATTGGCAGCGATGGTTGCTTTGCAAACACCAGCTTCAACTCTTGTGGTTGGACGGGTCCCTTGATCCTCAATGACGGAGATCTTGATAGTGTCAAGATCCTCCGTCGAATCGCATTATCCACTTCTTCACTAACCTGCGGTTACCAATTGATTTTAGGATAAAACCTCACTCGACTCAACTCAATATATATATTCTTTGACAAAGAAACAAGAAAATGCATACCACTCTCCGAAGGAGAGGCTCCAAAGCCACGGAGATGGTCTGCTCAAAGCACTTGACCCTCATCACATCAACGATCACCCTGAATTAATTAATTAATTAATTAGCCCAATTTGAAGATGAATATGATATATAAATAAATATATTTGTTTTAAATAAAAGTAGGCAGATGAGATGATCGATCACTTACGAACGAAAAGAGAGAGAGGGTCGGAGTCGCTTGTCTTTAGGGGTGTGATCCGAGGGGCTGGATCCTGTTTCGCTCAAACCCCGCTTATAGGCTGCCATCTCGATTTCGATCTCGAATTTATTTATTAATTCTATTTGTGTCGGTATATATATGTGTGTTGTGTTGATCGATCAATCAATCGATGATTGGTTGATTGATTGTGAATTGAAAATGGAGTTGGAGGATCGAAATGGAAGGCAATAATGTATCGATGTAGGGGGTTAGAGGTCTTGTTATATATGTAGTAGGGTTCAGACTTGACCGAGGGGGGAGACTTTAATTAATTATTTAATTAAAGTTGCACATAAACTAGTACTGATATAATAATTAAATAATAATAGGTGTTGATGTTTATTGATCAAATTTGTAAAACGGTAAAAGAAGGGATAGGGGAAACTTCCAGGAATGATGAAGGAAGCATCGTAACCAAAAAGAAAAGGGGTACGGTGAAATTTACAAGTAGAATTCAAGAAGAGTAGATACGTACAGACTAAAACTGAACAAAAGACCGGTTGAAGGTAGGAGATAGAGATGGTTGGGGTGATTACTAGCTAGAACTATTAGGGGTGATGCAATGACCTTGACGTCAATCACCCGGTCAAGTCAACCCACTTACCTTAATTTGATGCCTTTTATTTTCTTAAGCACCTTTGATGCCATGTAAACTACACACTACCTACCTTACATAAATTTCCTGATTTTATATATGCTTATATATACCGTGTAGAGTACTTGTCACCAAGACTTTTTTTTTCTATTTTTAATCAAGTAACAATTCGACTAAAAAGCAACCTTTAGAACAACCATTATAATTGAAAAAGAAGGACGGTCAAACCGGCAGACCGTCATGATATATACAATTAAAAAGAAAACTGATCCATGATCTAAGAACCAATCAATCAAACAAGATGAACAGAATAACCCTTAGAACTGGGGACCATGTATGATGCGGGACCATCCAAGACACCGCCGAACACACTCTTTCATGTTCGTGTGCCATAATCTATTCTCGAGCGTGGTTCAAGTTCAAGAGGAGTCATTGAAGTCATTCTTATGTTCTACTCTCACTGTTGCCCTCGGCGCCGACACCAGAACCCTCGACGTCGAGACATGCATGGAGCTTAGTTTCTTATGAAGGCCGAATTCTCTAAGTGTGGAACTTCATTTTATTGCTCTTTTTAGTAAGCTCCTTGGAGAGCAAGTTACTTAAGCTATTTTAGGGATTTATTTTTATTTATTATTTCTTTCGAAAATTAGCCTCCTAGGTTTTCTATAAGTAACGGCTGATCCCCATTGTTAAACGGGCGTACACTTCCATTGAATAGAAATTTTCTTTGTGTGAAACGCATTGAGAGAAAGTCGATCGATTCGTCGCTAGACTCATCGATTGCACCATTGGTATCGTTTCAGCTTGGTTTGCCTTGGGTTTGTCATTCTCGCAAAGGTTTGGTAATCCCAGGTATCCACGAGCCCCCTCCTTGTTCCTCCAAGTTGTCCGCTTGGTTGTGTAGGGTTGTAGAGGCGGGTTATATAGTCATTGGTGTTGGTTTTACCTTCTACGGAAGCCTAGGGTCTTCATATTGTTCTATATAGATCGTTTAATTTACCAATCTATCGAGTCTTTGTTTGTTTATTTCAAGTCTTCCTTTCAAATTACAGCTACACCATACCTTGTTCTTAATTGAGTTCTTGTTCGAGTTGCATTGTTCTTGATTCCTTTTCTTGAATTGAGTGTTGATTGACGAAGATCGAGCCATCCTATGGCTTACCCCGTATCAAATTGGCATCAGAGCTTAGGTTATCGACATCAAAAGTTGAGTCTTTCCTTTTGTTCATCATAAAGCACAAAAAACCCCACAAAAATAGAGTCTTGTTTCAATTTTTGGTCTTTTACTTCTATTTCTTGAATTTGATTATTACTTCTATTTCTTGAATTCTCCATTGTTTTCATCTACACTTTCGAGACTTGGTTGGTTGTTTGTGAGTTTCTAATGAAGTATTATTTCTCTCTTTAATATCTTTCGACTTCCCTTGCGATTATTGATGATATTATTGTGATTGATCACCATGATAGTATCTTGCTAGGTATTTGTTCTTTCATCATTGAATGGATTCCGTAGTAGCATGCTTAGGATTGTGAGAACCTTCGTTTGATCATGACTAAGTAGGGATTTCGACCTATGTCTTAAACATTGGTTACCTTGGATACTTGGTGTTATTCATATATCTAGATTCTTAGGAACTTGTGCTATCTTTATGTTTGTGCTCTTTGTGCTTTAATCTATTCAAACTAAGATGAGAGGAATTCGTAGAGAAAACTTCAACTGGATTCGACGATCAACAAAGCCAACCAATGTCGAGAATTTGTGGATGGAAACATCGCTTTTATCTATCCCTTTGCATTAGTTTAGATTAGTTTATTTTATTTACTTCGTTCCCATATTTTGTCTTTCAATCAAAATACATACACAATTCTTGGAAATACTTGTTTCTCTATGGGATCAACCCATTACTTGCATCCTATACTAGTTTGTTTGTTTGAGAATTATTTTGATCGATAAGGGAAATCAACGATTTTCTCTCCGTCAAAATTGGCGCCGTTGTCGGGGATTCAAGTTTATTTCTTTGTTTTGTGTGTTTATTGATTTGTATATATATCTAACTCCGTTGTGGACATATCGTACGATTCACGACACCTTACTACTAATCTTTCAAGATGAAGTTATTTCAGTATGAAGGAGAATATTTTCACCGATATCTCAAAAGAGTGGAAGATGAGGTGGCCTTCCGTTATTCATTGGGTATTTCATGTAGTTGGGAAGAAAAAGTTAGTTGCGTGCTTGAGGACATGACTCCTAGCTCCAAAATATTCTCCGAATCCGTCAATAATGGAAGCCTTGATTGGTTGGGTTGGTCCGAATTATGGGATCTGTTCTGCTATATGGGTGACCTAGCGGTGGAGGAGGAAAGCAAGAGCTTCTGGGAGCAAATAAGTCAAACTGTTGATAGAATTTATGACATGTGCAAGAGAATTAGGGAAGATATGAAGATGCCTGATTTCTTTACCGATGAGCCTACTGTACAGGCGGCGCCCGCCGTTTCTCTGGCGGCGCCCGCCGTTACTTCTGCGGTCAATTTAGAAGACGATAGAGATGGGGAAAGAAGTCTGATGCCCATTGACATGGAGTCTCATGAGTGCACGCATGAGGAACCATGTGTTTTAGCCCCTGCCCCACCTGAAGAACCCATTCCCAACCCACCTACGGATGCATGCCCAATTGAAAGGAAAGATGGAAGCCCTTTGGATACAAGTGAGGAAGAGCCTTTTCGCCATATTTGGTTGAACTCATTCCCTCCTTCCTACTTCACAAATTGCATTATGCCACCGGAGGAGGAAGATATCAATGAGAATGGTCTCTCTGACGAGGAATGGGATGAGGAAGAAGAGATGGCATTTCTTGAAGTGGAATCTCGTGAAGGCCTGCATAAGGATCCATTTGTTTTGACTTTTGATTCATCCGATGAGCTCAATTCCACCACATCCATCGAGGAACCAAGTCTAGAGCCGATCTTTGTGGCTCATGAGCAAGGTAGCGATGCTTCTTGCACTTTTGTTGATTTCGGTGAGTATGTTGATCCTTGGGAGCACTATTTCTGCAAACCACCAGCGAAACTGTGTTGGTGGTACTATATACCCTCAGCGGAAAGTCAAGCTCAAACACATGATAAGTTGAATGCATTCTTCAATTTCATATCTTTAGCTTTCAATTTTTTCATGTTTCGTGTTCTTTCAATTTTTGGGTGGGCACAAGAGTTTGATTTGCTTTTGAGGGCGTTGACAATGTCTGAATGAGTCTTAAAGAAGATACGAACAATAAACTGTCGAGTCTTAGACGATAAACAAGGACGCTTCTTGGGAGGCAACCCAAGGTAAGTCTCTAATCATCGCTTTTCAATTCCTAGTTAGTTTTTCAATATTTCAATTTCAATAAATTTTTTAGAGTTCCTATTCGATAGTTAATGGGCTTGTGAAAGTGCTTTGATAAGTTTTGTTGAGTTGTTGAAAGAGTGATGGGAGCTATGGCGGAGAAGATGCAACCAGGGCTCGCCCAGGTAAGTTGCCGCCGCGACTTCACCTCTCGCGGACGCGATAACTCCCACACCCGAGCCCCATCGATAGCACTCATCTCGCCACCGTGAGCCTAGATTCCACGGCCGCGAGTCCATCAGTTCCGAGCAGTGTAACCACCATCACAAGAGCTTTAGTAAGTTTCCTCTTCCCTCACCTCGAGTTTTATTTGTCTATTTTTGTTGTCTTTTATGTTTCATTGAGGACAATGAAAGATTTAAGTGTAGGGGAGGGATTTAGTGCGTCTAGTTAGGCCATGTTTCAAATTCTTGTATGCATTTCATATTTCAATTTCATTTGTGTCCTTACTTTTATTTATACATTAAAAAAATCAAAAGAAAAAATAGAAAATGTCAAAAATTCCAAAAATATCATGCATTGCATATAATATGTTTTTATCTAAACACCCACCTTAATTAAGTGAAACTCTATATCTTTTTATGGCATGAACTTGTAAATCCTACGATTAGTTTGAATTGCTTAGCCTTATTGTTCTTAAATGTTTTCATATGGAGCATGATTGGTGATGTAATTAAGCATGTATGATTAAGCTAAATTATGATTGAAATCCTACAAAACATCTTGTGAGATTGTTTTAGCCTTATTGGATTCATTTATAATTCTTTTGCTTAATTGTGTGATTTACTCTCCTTATGTTTCTACCTCTTGATATTGACTTCATTATCTATTGTCAAGACCAACTCACATGTTTGTTGCTTGCGGAATTTGTGCTTTTATGTTATATTTGGCTTTAGTTGCTTATGAGTTTTAAGTGAAATAAGGTGGCAATGGTTGATACCCTTAGTAACCAGATATATGCATGACATCCATGGGTATGATTCGTGTAAAACGGTGTTGAAAACTATCCACTAAGAAAGGAAGTCTGGCCATTGAGTAACCGGGTTCATTCATGTCACTCATGTTTGCAATTCGTGTCAAAAGATGTTCAAGTATACTTTATTCAAGTAAGTTAAGGTGTTGATAGACCGGGGCCATTCATGACACCCATGTTTGCGACTCGCGTAAGGAATACACCAAAGCCGAAAGAAAGCATAGCAAGAAAAAAGAGAAAAAAATGGAAAAAAACCGAAAATGAAAAAAAAAATGAATAAGTCTAGAGCCAAATTGTTTATTTTTATGGTTTTCCACAAGTGATGGCATTTCGGTAGAGATTTGATTATATTGTTGTCAATGTCTATGAGCTTAGTGCATTTGGGATTAAGTTGAGAATTGAACTTAAAAGCCTAAACACATGAGAGCATGAGTGAAACACATATTCCTTGTGAGGTTGGATGATTTCTATTTCTATGCTTTGATCGCGCCGCCAAATACATTCTAGGATGTTTATTCACTTCATCGTGTGCTCCATTTCAAATTGATGTTGCTTTTGATTAAGGCTATTGCATGAAGGATGAACTCATATGTATAGGTTGCTTTTTATTGATTCGCTCAAGGACTAGCTAAATTTAAGTGTGGGGGAGTTTGATAAGGCATATTTTGATAGGCATTACAGAGTAGTTTTAGTTGCATTTCATAGGTGTTTGATTATGTTTTAGAGTTAATTGCATATTATGCTCTTTTAGTGGTAGAGTTCGGAAACTACGCTATTTTATTGGATTTATGCAGATTCGTAGTGCCGACATGGTAAGAAGCTTGGGAAGAGACCAAAGAGGATGTTAAAAGAGCAAGGAACAAGCCAAAGAAGGATTAGAAGGCGATTTGGGAAGCTAAGGAGCACAAGAACATGAGCGGAAATGGAGCACATGGAGAAATCGTCTCTTTAAGGTTATGAGAAGTTGGATTCAGCTTCTAAGTTCTTCATGAGAGTTGTAGTCCTTGAAAAGATCTTTCCAATGCATATTCATATGCATCAATCAGACGAATGACGACTCCAGAAAGTGCATTACAAGTTCAGTCTGCGAAGCTATCAAAGCGGCGCCTGCCGTGGTTTAAGCGGCGCCCGCCGTCCCTTCAGATCCGGATCTGCGCGAAGTGGCCCAATTACTATATTTATGGAAACTCTATTCTACGGTTTGGCCGATGCCTTTAGGTTACATAGGAGGTTTTTCTCATCCGTTGGAGGCAGACTAACATTGAGATTTACCGTCTTTTCTCTTTCAATTAGATTAGTTTAGATTTGTTTTCCATTCAAGAGAAGGGATTTAGGTAAGTCATGCTTGGCTAATTCTCCGTTGTTTTCATCTATATTTTCGAGACTTGGTTGGTTGTTTGTGAGTTTCTAATGAAGTATTATTTCTCTCTTTAATATCTTTCGACTTCCATTGCGATTATTGATGATATTATTGTGATTGATCACCATGATAGTATCTTGCTAGGTATTTGTTCTTTCATCATTGAATGGATTCCGTAGTAGCATGCTTAGGATTGTGAGAACCTTTGTTTGATCATGACTAAGTAGGGATTTCGACATATGTCTTAAACATTGGTTACCTTGGATACATGGTGTTATTCATATGTCTAGATTCTTAGGAACTTGTGCTATCTTTATGTTAAATCTTTTTCCTTGCTTAGGTTGCATAAAGGTGTAATGGATTAATTGTGCTCTTTGTGCTTTAATCTATTCAAACTAAGATGAGAGGAATTCGTAGAGAAAACTTCAACTGGATTCGACGATCAACAAAGCCAACCAATGTCGAGAATTTGTGGATGGAAACATCCCTTTTATCTATCCCTTTGCATTAGTTTAGATTATTTTATTTTATTTACTTCATTCCCATGTTTTGCCTTTCAATCAATACATACACAATTCTTGGAAATACTTGTTTCTCTGTGGGATCGACCCCTTACTTGCATCCTATACTAGTTTGTTTGTTTGAGAATTATTTTGATAAGGGAAATCAAAGACTTTCCCTCCGTCATTTGTCCTCCGTAACTCTGCGGGGGATATCATTTCACATGGCTGTGGCATTTTGTTTTGGCGCATCGGTCTCTTTCGCGGAAGCGTTGGGATTGCGTAAAGGCGTTATTCGGGCCAAGGAATCGGGCATTAACAATCCGCTTATAGAGGGTGACAATCTCCTAGTAGTTAAAGCAATCCTTGGTTACTGGAAATGTCCCTGGAACATAAAGATTTTACTATCTGACACGAAGTTAGACCTTTTTGAGTTTCCTAATGTTGTTATTCGTCGTATTTTCGGGGAGTCTAACACTGTGGCAGACAGGATTGCACGTCTTGCTTATAGTAGTCCTGCTGGCGGAGGTTGTTGCAACGATACATAATTGGTTGTTCTCGTCCGGAAGGATATAATGCTCTAGGTAGGAGCCGTGCTCGGAGGCGGTTTTCTCCTTCATAAATACTAAAAAAAACGAATTGTGCACATGAGTTCTTCTTTGATTTTCACATATGTCATCGTCTATTTCGATCCTTGAGTTCAGATTTGAAGGAGTTTTTATTCCATTATAGCACTTTCATCTCAATTATGTGGTGCGACAGTGTTCATAAGAAGGATTGTGTAATCTGAAGTTTTTTATTATAGCAGTATCATCTTAATTGATTTAGATATCTGAGATCCGATATATGAAGGATTGTGTGCTGGATTATAACATCATATTAGATTATAACATCATATTAGATGTTCTTAATTTCAAAACTAAGTACCAATCAAATATATCAAACTTTTTTATGGTTTTGATTTATTTTATTTCTATATGTAATGTTATATTATCACTATTTTATAAAAACTTTTTTAAAAAAATTGTGTCATGACGCTAAAACTATACTAGTTTGTGTCAATATTGAAAATTGATCAATTGTAGAGCCTCAATATTCAAAATTGATCAATTGTAAAGCAATCACATCTGAAAACAGACGAATAATTATGAGAAAATAGACGAATAATTTCTATACATACGATAAGACATGTGTATACCATAAAGACGGTATACATTGGAACCAATATATAGAGAGAACTAATTGTATATTATATTTGGGAGAAAAAAAAATGTTTTATATCATATCATCAAAATATAATGAATCGTCATATTAATATCTTTTACAAAATCCAAACCATATATATTACGGAGTAGTAAAAACGAAAAATGTGCACATCAACATAGCACACATCAATTTATTTTTTTTGGTCAGAACATAGCACACATCATACGTGACTTGTAAAGGCATTGGGTACATAGATAATTGACTTCTTCTCTTTATTTTTCCCTTTTTAATTTATCATGACAAAATTAACTATGTTGTACCTAATTCTTACAATAAAGTGACGGTTTGCACTTTTTTTTTTTTTTTTTAATTAGTTAATCATTCGAAGACTAGATAAAACCTAATACTTCGAGGGGTCGACAAAGTCAACAGACGAAGAATTGTCAAAATATATAATGAAAATAATAATAATAATAATAATAAAAAAAAACGGTGCAACACAAAAGCGGAAAACGAGCCACCAACGGGCTCAAGCTCGGGCCCCTCATGCCCAAGGAAGCCCCAAGGCCATTGATGCAACCAGTCAATAGAAGTCGACCAGTAACACAAGGTAGAGGAACGAGTTGCCACTCCAGAAAGCACTAGACCATAAAACACCACGTCAGAAAACACCAGACCCACCACGCTAGCTCGCAGACGAGCCAAGCGACATCGACGATGTGGGAGGAAGGGGGCAAGATCAGGTCGGGCGGAGATTAGGAAGATCTAGTGATAAACCGAGTTAGAAATTGGAGGTTGATTCCGGTGAGACCGAAGGAATATATCGAAATAAATCGATCGATTCCAACCAAAATCGAAACCGGATTTGGGGATTTTCTTTGAGAGTGAACACAAGCACAACCACTAGGGGCGGAACTTCTTAGGGGCGGTAGGTGGCCGTGGCCCCTCCGGACGGAAAAAATTTAATGTAATATGTAAAAAAATTGTTATAATATTTAGTAGTAAAAGAGTATTTTAACAACTAGTTTTTCTAGCTTAGTTAGTAAATGAAAAGTATTTTAATCTACAAATCAATGGTTCAAATCTCAATATTAACTTTTTAGAAGAATAATTTTAAAAATTGGTGTGAATATAATATAAAAATAATTTAAAAAAATCCCGAATATTTTTTTCTTTTATATTCATAGAATTTTATATAAAAGTTATTCTATTAGGATAGATCCATCTACATGATTTTTCTTTTATATTCATAGAATTTTATATAAAAGAATACGGAGTATATTTTTATAGAATGAAATTTTAACCTTTGTGCTTTTATAATAAATGCAATATATAAAAATGATTATTTTGTAATTATTACTTCCTCCGTTCAACCAAACATATCATTTTAGCCTTTTTTACAAATTTTAAGAAAGTCGACAAATATACTATTATACCCTCGTTTATTATACTATTTTTTTTACTTCATTGAAAACTATAACTAATTATTGTAAGGCCATTTTTGTAAAGTAGAGATGAAAATAGTTACAATGATATGTTTTCCTGAATAAAATTAACATTTTAAAATAATATATTTTGCAAAACGGAAGGAATATTTATTATTGAGCGAATTAAGGAAAATGGAACAGGTAAGATAAGATACTTAGGGCCGGTCAAAAACCGAACCGAAATAATCGGAACCATACCGAACCGAGGGATTTCGGTTTAGGTTTTCGGTTAGGGGAATTTTAATTTTCGATTTTAGGTTCGGTTTGTATTCAGTTTAGGTTAAACCGGTAAAAATCGATTTGTTTTTTTAATTTTGATTTATCCTTATTCCTTACGCAGTAAATTAGGTTAGGTCATGGTGAGTGTGTGTGCCTCGCCTCCCATTCTCCAGAAGTCTCGAGTCCTCCTGCAATCTCGCTGAATCGCTTCTGTCCGAATGTGTGTGCTGGGGCAGGAGCTAAAATAATTTATCAAAATATTATGTAACCACAATTCATCCGTGCATAACTATTTTAGTAAACTAACATAATAAATGTATCATATATATTTAATAAAAAAATATTAAAATATTTTTAAAAATCAGTTATCTATTACATGATATTCAATTAATGTTAGATTAAAAAAAACCTTTTACTTTATAAATGTCAATTTTATTTATATTTTGAGAGAATCTAAATAACAGACATTTAGATTATATATAATCTTTCAGACTAATTTTATTTATATCCCTACTATTTTTTGGTGGAAAAATTATTTATATTTCTATTTATTAGAATTTACTATCTAAATTATTTACAATATTGTATTTATATATTCTCCGTGTACGGGAATACACTAATTAGACCTAAATTGCAAGGGATTACCAAATGATAATCAGAGTGATTACATTAAAATTGATGGCTGCGTTGATTTGCTCCACAATACGCGTTTCACGCGTTTGCCGCGTTCAGTATTTTCAATGATGTTGACTCTCGTTTGCTCTCTGGCGCGTCACTATAAATCCATGGTGTCCTTACTCCTTATCATATTGACGTTGACATTATATCTATTTTTTTATAAGGTAAGAATTTGAGGGCTAAACAGACCTGATAAAATTATACTATTGACTAGCACGTCAATTAATAATTATTCAATATATTTAAGTTACGTTAGACAATTGATCTCATCTACTTTATACCCGTGTCGTCATCCTATAAGTTCATCTCATATTTTAATAAAAAAAAATTAATATAATAAAATATAATTTATTAACAAGACGCGCGTTGTTGCCCGTTTTATTAATAAATTATATTTTATTATATTAAAATTAATTTCTAAATTTTATGTGAAAATCAAAATAGTTTATTTGAAGTTTTTTAATAAAAAATTTTAAACAATCATAAAAATAATAGGTTTTGTAACAATTTAAGATATGAGGTTGAACTTATAGGATGACAATGAACTAAAATAATTAATAATGATAATGATATCTTATCATTAGATCAATGAACTAAAATAATTAATATTAATGACTAAAGATAGGATAATTTAAGGTGCAATATTTATAAAATAACTCATGGTAAAATGATAGATTTTATAACTAATTAATATATATAAGATGGGCACATAGAATTATACATGGATAAAATAGATGATATCGTTATCTAACGTTTTTTAAGCAACAAAACACATTGGTGACTTTCGTCAATTTTATCTCCACACTTTTCCAAATCTTCCAAATCTTGTATCAAAAGACTCAAAACCCCAAAAAAAAACACACCAAAATTTCAAGTAAAAACCGAACAGTCTCACAATTAAGGAGATTAATATCCTACTAGAAAGAGACTTTATCATGTATAACTATTCAAGAGCTTCCCATAATTTTATTTTCGTAAATTTCGTAGGGTGCCCCTGAGGTATTGCAATTTTCGCGAGGTATACAACTCTTTTGCATATTTCACGTGGTGCCTCTGAGGTTTTGAATTTTTTCGCCTCGCGCCCTTCCTTGTTAAACTTAACAGATCAGGGTGAAGGTCCGTTAGTTTTCAATTAAAAAAAGAAAGAAATAACAGAGAAAGAAGGGAAGAGGAAGACCAAGACGATCGCGCCAGAGAGAGAGCACGAAGCTCACGCGAGAGAGAACACGAAGGCCGGCCGCCAGGTCGGAGCTACGGTGCCGGTTAGAACATCGTCGTTCGGAGCTGCTGCTTCTGCGCCAGGTCGGAGCTGCTACTGCTTCTGCGCCAGTTAGAACACCGTTGTGCCTGAGAGCGAAGGCGGTGGCGGCCCATTGCCTCGGCCAGCGACCGGAGGTGGAGGAGAAGAAGCTGCTACAGAGAGGTTAGCTTTGTTTAGCAATTTACAGAAATTTTGGATTTAGGTTGAAATTGAAGAATTGGGGCTGAATTTGGGAATTTAGGGTTTAGCTATTGTTGTTCTGAATTGGGGCTTTATGGATTGTTGTTCTGAATCAAGGATTTAGGGATTGTAGTTCCATGTACCGATTAGTGAAATAGAGTTTTATATTTGAATTTGAATTTAATTGCTTATTTCTTCTTTGAACTGAATTCGTTAAACTTTGTTCCATTTAGCAGTTGAATTCTTGGACCCCTTCAGTTTGAAGCTAAATTCATTGTTCTTTGAACTGAATCCACTCTTTGAGCTGATTCGTGGGATCCCTTCTTACTAATTTAGTGAATTCATTCTTTTTTGTTTCATTGATGTTGATTTTGTTAATTTTTTCTATGGCATGGATCAGTTTTAACTGAGTTTTTTTTTGCTCTAATACTGATTCCTCTTCATCGTACACTTTTTTGCTAATTGCTTATAAAAAAAACACATAAAGTGTTTATTTGTTCCAATAAGATGCGCATAATAGCTAAACTAAAATTTCTACCCTATCATGTAACTTTGTGTGTAATGGATAAATAAGGATTAAAATATACGTTTTAGATTTCATTTCAAATACCCCTTTTCATCAACATGATAGAAGTACTACTGACTGAGTTGCTAATTTGTTCCAAGTTGAAGGCTTCAAAGAGAGTTTGGACATTATTAACAAATAAAATATAGGATTATATTTGTTCATAAAAAGTTTTTAGCCTATTAGCTCAAAATGGGACAGCAATGTGCTTGTGCACAAACATGTGGGTTCGAATCCCGCATAGGCTTATTGAATTCATAAACTAATATTTATCTTCTTTGATCGAGGCCATTACCTAGTCATGCAAAGCGAAGAGATGATTACATAAAACAAACTAAATTTCTAGATTTTTGTATTAACCTGTGTGGGAGTTGAACCCACATCTTGTGCATAAGCACATGCTCGACCATTTGAGCTAATAGGCTTCAAAACAAGTTTCACAAAACCAATAAAAATGAAGAAAGTTTAGTGATAATAACTGCTTCACATACTGCTACTCTAGCAACTTTAGCAAGCTTCTGTTTTATTTCTCGAGACAATTTGCTTTTTACTGCCTGAGATGTAGCATCATCATCTCGAAGGTCCACAGCAAGTGGTCGAGCCACAAAACCATGCCCACCATAAAACATTTCTCCATGTTATAAACTAAACTACATTATTTGATTCTTTGCACTTATTTGCATTTGCCTTATCCACCATCAAGTAGCTAACTAGAGATCGATTAGTCCAGGTTATATAATAAATCGTCCAGGACTTCAGACCTAAAAATAAATTAAGTTTCATCACATATTGCTTTTATTGCCATGATTTACTGCACCATACTAAGAAAATAGCACAGTGGCATAGAAATACATATCTATTGAGATCACATGTTATAAGCAGTAAAAAAAATGCCTTGTTTCTTATACATGGTTTTAAATTATGTTGTATTTTAAACATTTGTGACTGTGCCATATATGGCATTTTCTTTTACCTACTGATTCATACAATATTGTTGAAAATTTACAATGGGGTAGGCTAAGATACCGCTAAATTGTCAATGGGCCACAAACTCTAAAAAAAATATAAAAAAATCAATGAAATCAGGGGTGTAAATTAAAATTTCAGGAGTTGTATTTTGTGAAATTGCAAACAAATACTACGTATATATTAGCATACAACACACTCCCTGCAATTTTTTAGTCCTTATAATAACCCTATAAATTGAATCTATAAAAATTTACATGAGAAATATTAAATTGAATTGAGTTTCTGATATACTTTAAAAAGGCAGTATTTTTTAGAAACCTGGCGCTGACCTGCTGAAATCCAAAGCCCTTTTAACCCCAAAAAGTATGTAATTTCATAATAATCGAGTGATAATGAAGGTGGGATATTACCTAGTGTGACTCTTCAGAGAAATTGTAGAGCTAAACGGATTATTGCAAATGCGTACCTGTGCACAAAGCTCTGAAATTGTTTGCAATAGGAAGAGCAAAAAATGCAGTTAATGATCCCATTGAAAGATATAGATGAATTATCCAATTAAGAAAAACAAAACATGGATGCATCACGGTAGTACCAGCTGTTTCAGGAACTGTCTTGCCAAAGAGACCCATGACAATTCGTCCTCTGACATTCACCATAAACACACAACAGATACGAAAATATGAATGACGCATAAACTAAGCAAATTTAAATCATTCATATATGCAGAAATGATATGCTACTACTACAAGTACTGCAAGTGAACCTCTAATTAGTGGTTCCAGTTTGGACTCCAACCAGTCAACATTCTTTTCCAGGTAATCCATACAATAAACAAGACATAACAAAAAAAAAACACAAAACAGTTTGAAAAGGATGAATTGCACAACATCAAAGAAAGTAAAACAAAAGAACGAAGCCATTCATGAACTACATAAGAAGTTGTTAAGGCAGATTCACAAGTCCCCAGTAAGATTTGCGAAAAGAAGCTTAAGTACAGCTCATAGCATAGACTACATTCTTATCTATATATTCAATGATTCCTTCTAATAACTGAACAGTTCTTACAAAGTAAACTGAATTGAGTTGATGCTATAAACAAAATGATCAATGATCAATTCCAGCAATTTCAATATGCTTGAATTGAATTGGGAGGGGAGCAAGCTGACCTCCATTAGGGCCAAGTGAATGCTCAATCATCACATCACTAAGCTTAATCAACCAAGTAGCTAACTAGAGATAGATTAGTCAAGGTTATATAATAAATCGTCCACTTGTTCCAACCAATCTTATAACCAACAATTGGAATGAAATTTACTCCATATAAAATTGATCCTTAAAACTAATCCCCATCCCAATTCGAAGATCAATTGTAATCCAACCTAAAACCCCCCCAATTCGAAGATTCCTCAATTGTAATCCAACCTAAAAAAAACCCAATTTGAAAAAAGACCCAAGCCCCCAAGCCCTACACCCCAAAACAAGTTAAAAAGGAAAAACACTTACCTAATTACCTTTACCGGCGCCACCACAATAGGCTTCTCCCTCACCAACCTCCTCTTGTTGGTTTCGGCCTCCTCCGACCTCGTAGCTCCGACCTGGCGGCCTAGCTTCGTGCTATCTTTCTCTCTTGCGCGAGCGTTGTGGTCTCTATCTTCACTTCTTTCTTTATGTCCGTTCTTTCTTTTTCCTTTTTAATTGAACACTAACAGAGCTTCACCCCAATCTGTTAAGTTTAACAAGGAAGGGCACAAGGCAAAAAGATTTAAAACCTCAGGGACACCACGCGAAATACGCAAAAGAGTTGTATACCCCACGAAAATTGCAATACCTCAGGGGTACCTCGCAAAATTTCCGTTTTATTTTTCTTGGTGGTATTTGTTATTACCTCTATGGCCACTTTATTTGATAGCCTAAGTAAAAATTCATTGTGGGCTTATTGGTCTATTTGCATAATGAAAGCTTTATCCATTCCATCGAGGAAGTTGGACATTACTACTGCCCAACACTTCTCCTTCCCTATAATGGCTTTCATCTTTAACCTGCCTCACTGCAAAGTCATTAATACTATTAAAAGGTTTCATACGATAACTTGATTCACTCATGTTGAAAAAACAATAATAATATTCTCAGTTTATCTCGTTGAAGTAGGATCTGGAGGGTTAAGTTGTATATACTCTTTTCCCGACAACGCTGAGAGAGTGTTTCCTACATATACTCATATCAACACTAAAGAGACAAGTAAGACAGACGATAATGCACTAGGAAGCTGAGGAAGGCTCTCTATATATGGAGCCTCGTCAATAATCCTAGTAGGAGTGTTATGTGAACATGAGTAGCTCGAATTCGACTCGTACTCGCTCGATAAAAACTCGGCTCAAGCTCGTTCATTTTCTAAACGAGTCATGTATGAACACATTTTTAAGCTCGATTCGTTCGAATTAAGCCCGAATAGCTCGAATTTTATGGAACTTCTAAAATTTTCTGTAAGTTATTGTATAATGAGCAAGTAGAACTGTATAAAGCTCGAAAAAAGCTCGGCTCGAGCTCGTTCATTTCCTAAACGTGCCAAGTATGAGCATATTTTTAAGCTCGAGTAAAATTTTAGGCTCGGCTTAAGCTCATTCGTATCCTAAATGAATTAAATATGAACCAGCAATATTCGACTTGTTCGGCTTGAATAAGAAGCAAATTTTGTATTCTAGCAAGTGGATAACTTCAACCTTAACGTTGGGTGTGGGCTTCATCCGTTTCAACAAGTAGGCTAACATACTGGGCCTAATACTTTACATCAGCTTGGTTTGGAAATCAAGCCATTGGGCTCAATTCAATCCAATCTAAGCTAATCATACCAAAGTCTACGTATCCTGACACTCGAAATTTGTAAGGAATTTCACAACAAATTACGGGGATGGTCACCCAACCTTGAATCTCTTCAGTAGTTTGTTACCCACCTATTCACCTAACCATCCGATCGGAGACGAAACTTCCCAGGCTTCCCATGTCTCAGATAAATTTTAAAAAATGGGGGCCGACATCATCCGACAAGCAAGCAGGAAATCTAAGTCCTACACTCAAAATCAAAACGACCCATGTTTAATTCATCAACCCCCATTGACCCCGGCGAGGATCGGGGTGAGAGTGAAGAGAAAGAGGAAGACAACAAAAGTAGAGAATAATAATAAGAAGAAGATACAGATGGGCAAATAAATAAGAATCTGTTCCTCTTTCTCTATGGTCCCAAAGTTCAACTTTTAGGATGCGCCCATCTCAAAATCCATCCTGATCCACCACTTAATCTACTTCTTTTGCAACTCCCACAGCCGATTTGGGGAATCAATTCCTCTTTTCTGAGAGTTTGGGAGTAAGATCAAGCAATCAAGGTGATTGGAAGGGAGGGAGGGAAATGCCCAATTGGGGACTGAAGCAGTGCTGCAACCATGACCAAGTTGTCTTCCTTATCACCACTGCTGTTTGTTCTGTTTGTATCCTTGCTGTATGTTTCCTTTTCTTTTCTTTTTTCTGCATCTTTTAAATTCTGAAAATGGTCAATGTGTGATGAAATTGTGTTTTTTTTTTTTGGTTTATCTTAGCTCTTTCTTTCCTGTCAGAACTCAGAACTCTTTCTTTTGACATATTATCTTGAGGATTTGGGCTTCAACTAAAAAACACTTCATTCTGAAGCATGAAAATAGTTACTGCTAATAATTCAACTAAAACATTTCTTTGTTTTGACATATTGTTCTGTTTGTATCCTTGTTGTATGTTTCCTGTCAGAACTGCTTTTTTTTTTCTTTCTGAAGTATGAATTTTATGGGTTCTGCAATTCAAATCAATAAATCTCTGATTGCAATTTTTATGTATCTTCTTCTGTCATACTACTGTCTTCTGATTTTGCTTTTGCAATTGGTGGTTTGCTATCTATATTTTGTGTTAAACACGCAGCTATGGAGAACTAAGTTGTTGATGCCATTCAAATTGGTTACTGTTTTCCTCCATGAAGCCAGTCATGCTGTTGCCTGCAAACTCACTTGTGGTCATGTAAGTCAACATGTTTGATATGAGCTGTGATAAACTTGAATGACATGAGAAGTTTCATACCTGGTAATGAATGCAATTCAGCAAACCTTGGTATCTTTGGGAAATACATCAGCTATGAATGTGAAGACTTGCTTGCCTGCAGAAGTGCTGATTGTTCAATCAAACATCCCCTGCCCATTTTTGAATCTTAATGTTTCGTTCATTCCCTTTGAAAATTTATTGATCTTTGACATTAGTTCCTGACTTGCTTATCTACTTAGGAAGGCAGCTGCAGCAAGGTGTTGATTTTGAGATTTCAATGAAGAACTAGTAATTTCTAAAACCATTATGATTTGACCACAGAAGCTGGTTGAGAACAATCTAGAGTGTTTTTATATTGCCAAAGAAATGTTCAGAAGCTTCAGATATAGTCTTGGGGCACATATTTAACATTCTTGGTTCTTGAGAACATTGTACTGTCTGTTCCAATTGTTGTTAGGATGCAAGTTTGAGCTTCTGTTAGTTGAATGTGAGCTTCTGTCAGTACATAGACTTCGTAGCTGTAGGATCTGTTACCACGACCTAAAACCAGATTGTTATTTTTATATAGCAACCTCATTGTGTTCAAGAGTTTATTGGGCTTCAGGAACTGATAAGTTCGTGTTACATTTCACAAGATAATTGCTGGATTCTGTGGCATTCCTGTGTATTTGATATACTGCTATATCCTAAGCTTACTAAAAATGAAAACATAGAAACGTCCTTAACTATAGCTTGCCTAATATGTTATTCATAACAAAAACTTTTCAATTTTGCAAAATGTGAATTTATTTGCAGCATCTTCCTGCCTATTTGCTTATGCTAACCGATAAAAGTATCATGTATTGCAGTATTCAGTCTAATGTTCACATTTACTAGCAGCAGTTCTGTTCTCAATATAATGTGAGAACTGGATAGATGAGATTTTGGAACTCTATTCTTATTTTCCAGGAAAGAAAACCTCATTCTTGAATCCACAGTAACCATGCTCATGTACAGGTAGAAGGGATTCAAGTACATGCTGATGAAGGAGGAATGACACAGACACGTGGTGGTGTTTATTGGTTTATATTGCCAGCAGGATGTAATATGAATCCACCTCCCAAATTATTCCATTGACGTCTTTATTTTCCATGAATTAAATTTTTGCTCACAATACAGGCTTTCAACATAACATTTCCATGGATATGGTTTTCATCATACACGTGTTGGCTTGGATGTCGTTTGTCTTTTATCTCCAATTGCTTGTTTAGAACGATAAAAAGAATTGAACTTTTTGTTTCCATGCAGATCTTGGTTCATCATTTTGGGGAATGGTTCTGATTCTCGCATCGACAAATCTTATTGCTGCAAGGGTAGCTGCTGGATGCTTTGCCCTTGCACTGATTGTAGTGCTTTTTGTCGCTAAAAATGTGAGTAAATCCTGCTACATTTTACAGGCATTTGAAATTTCTTTTTCGGGAAATTTATCCATCATTTTACTACATTAGAAAGACTAAAAATAACATCAAAGGCATGCCTTAAATTCCACTTCTGAAGACATCTATCTGCTAGTCGTTTACACCTGGATATATAGTTGCTATCTACTATTTAACCTCTGCTAAATCTAAATGAAACAACAACAACAACAATCATCCTAGTATATCCCATTATCCCGCCACCTAGCAGGGTCTGGGGGGTCTAAAGCTAAATGAAACACGGCCAAAATTTACTTATTTATCGGATGAGAAAATTGGGAGAATATATAGGAGAATTTATGTATTTAAATAACAAACAAGCATGGGTTTCTATATGTATATGTACTTTCATGTGAGGACTTGCTTCTGAATTTAGGATCATGCAATATTAATATTCGGATTTCACAAAACCATTGTAGACATTTCTGCATTTCCGCTTGCTTTTGGACTTCAATGTTGATTTTCTTCTTTGTATTGAGTGACATTTTTTATCTGTTAATGTATTTGTTATTGTACAGTGGACACTCCGGGGCCTTTGTATAGGTATGAACCTTCACTTGTTCAGAGTAAACATACTATCTATGCTCATTATTTACGCTCGATTCACAGCTTCTATCAAAGGTGCCTTAATAGAAGTCTTATCACAAATCTCTGTTTTCAAGGTTTAATCATATTCATTGCTGTGATATGGACACTACAAGAAACAACAAAAGTCTCCATTCTCCGTTACTTCATCATGTTCATAGGTAAACTGCCTCAACTCAAGGATCTGTCTTTTAGTTCGAGAAAAGAAAATCATAGTCTCCTGATTCATCATCAATTCTCTTCCTTCAATCCTACAGGTGTAATGAATAGCTTGTTTTCAGTATACGGTAGGCTTCAGAAAGTGAACCCCTTAAAACTCTTTCCTAGATACCGCCTTTTCAAGTGTAATTGGCATGGAACACGAATCTGTGTAGAATGACAAGAAATCAAGTTGGTGCAGATATATACGGTGATTTGATCTCCCGGAGAGAACACTCAAGTGATGCTGAGAAGTTTGCAGAAGAGTGTGGCTTGTGCAGCGGCGTGGGATGGGGTATCATTTGGTAAAACTACAAAGATGGCTTTTTAATTTGATGGTTCAAGCGCGGTATTCTTGTTCTTGAACATGATCTCTCGGCTATAAAGTTGGCATATTCTTGTTATCATGCAGGGGATTCATATCAGTATTGTTCCTTTCCACGTCGGTCTACTTTGGCCTTGTGATCCTCTCCACTACAGGTACTGCCTGCAGGCTGCAGCCTCTGTAAATGGATAAAAAATGACTGCCTTGCCGAAGCCCTCTGTAAATGGTTGTCCTAATCTTGCAGGTTGAAACTATTCTTCTGTTGCTGGAGGCGGGGAAATCGATTGACCGCGAATTCATCAGTAAATACGGAAGATAAGGTTTTGTTCTATCTGTAATGCATGTTATTCCTCTTCTTTGATTCATTTTCAATTTAAAGAATTCATAGACAGTAACAAATATAGAACATTTTCTTACTGAAACTACTGTCTACATCTGGATCCCTATACCCTGCATCTTTGCGGGATACACTGTTGTTGTTGTTAGCTTACGGAAACTACTGTCTACATATGAACTCCTTATGTGTATTGCATAGGTTCGTAAATGGAATTTCACTTGAAGGTACTTGTGTTTTTGGGTGGATTGCTCAACTGGGACTTCACACACACACGGTGACTAATTAAAAATATGAGGAATACAATTTGATTTCTTCACATCTTTACCAACAAGGAATTGGTTGTTTATGATTTGTTAAAAACGGAACCACAAATTGAAGGATGCAGAGCAGTGGACGATTCACATTCATCTGCTCTCGTAACGTAATGTCCACGGATTTACAGCTACCACACTGCCAGCAGTACTGTATTTCACTAAAGCCCACCAAAACCATTCTAGTAATCAAAAGGATTGTGCTATATGCACTCCAATGGACGGATTCTGGATCCGTCCGAATACTGATCCGATAATCGCTAAATCACTAATCATTAAAAAAAAAAAAAAAGTATGAATTGATTTGTTCACACTTGATAATCCCCCACATCTGAGTATCCGATAAATATGATACTGTACTATTTTGTGGGTGTATAGATCTCTGAAAAGGTCCTCCAACTCTTTCAAAAACTATGATTTATGAAATCAATCAAATCATCCTCGAGCAGCTCTTTGCAAATTCACAAGCTCCAAAAAAAGAGACTCCAATAGTCCAATGGGTTCACCAAATCCCTTTTGCAGGGAATTTATAATCGGGTTGGAAATGGGAAGACCCGAATGTGGGGTTCGGGTTCGTCATTAGAAATATCAGTTAAGTAGATTGCCACGTGGCAGGGGTGGGCCTTGACCAGAAATGAAACCGCTTGGCTTGTAGCGTACCTTTTGAAAACTGGACAGAGTGCAGAATATAGATACTCTGTATGACTCTGTTGGAGTTAAAAGAGCTTGAGTGTATCAACCCTTCACGTTTTCACCTTCTTCTTTATAAACCCCTTCCCCTCTCCCACATTGTTCTTCACCTCATCCATCCCTCTCCATTATTATATTCCATCCAATTTCATTATTCCATCTTCTTCTTCATTGATTCATTCTTTCTTTGCTTTGCTTTGCTTTCTAAGTGAGTTCCATCAATTTAAAAAAATGGCATCCCTGAGCATCACAAGTAGCTTGCCTGTTAGCAGCGCAGGAGCCGCATCCGCCGGTTCCAGTGCTAACAAGTCACTGTTACTGCAGAATGGTCTCAAAACCCATTCAGGGCTCCGTCCCCACAACGATCTCGACGCTCTTAGATGGAGGGCCAATGCCAATTCACCTTCCAAGATCCCGACGATGGAGGTCAAGAGACCTAATTCTACCAATGCCAAACCCTCTGGAGTTATCCGATGTGGGATGAACATGGTGTTTGTGTCCGCTGAGGTCGCTCCCTGGAGCAAAACTGGCGGCCTTGGAGATGTCGTTTCTGGCCTTCCGCCTGCCATGGCTGTATGTCACTATCTATATATTATCGATCTATGTATATATACTAGCTTGATCAACTTCTTACCAAGTGTAATTTTTTCGGTTTTGGGATCATCGATCTATCAGGCAAATGGGCACCGAGTGATGACTATCTCCCCGCGTTATGATCAGTACCAAGACGCATGGGACACAAGTGTCCAAGCTCAGGTTAAAGTCGGAGATAGAATGGAAACTGTGCGCTTTTTCCACTCTTACAAGCGTGGGGTTGATCGCGTCTTTGTGGATCATCCATTGTTCTTGGCCAAGGTGTGATATATGTATATTAAATCCGCGTTACACATGTACATATATATCTCTGATTTGAGATTTAACATATGAATTTGTGTTACAACTATTGAAGGTATGGGGGAAAACCGGCTTCCAAATCTATGGTCCGAGGGCTGGAGAAGACTATGAAGACAACCAGCTTCGGTTCAGCCTCTTAGCTCAGGTCATTATTCAGTTTACATTATCTTATGTACATATATAGTTAAGCTGTAATCTGTTTAAGATCGATCACGTCTAATCAATATGTATCGATTTCAGGCGGCTTTGGAAGCTCCAAGGATTCTCAATCTCAACAACAAATTCTTTTCTGGGCCATACGGTTTGTGCATCGCTTTCTTCTCATTGAATAGCTTTCGTACGAGTTATATAGTATGTTTGAGAATTGAATGAGATATAATGATCTGAACCGGCGTAGGTGAGGATGTTGTATTCGTCGCTAACGATTGGCACACTGCACTGCTGCCATGCTACCTGAAGAGCATGTACAAATCAAGGGGGATCTACAAGAATGCTAAGGTACTTACCAATGCGTTTTTTGCTTTGATTCTAATCGACGTTCTTCAGTTCATCTCAAAACACTTCCTATTCATAATTTACAGGTTGCGTTTTGCATTCACAACATTTCTTACCAAGGCCGATTCGCCCAATCTGACTTCAAATCTCTCAACTTGCCTGAGGAGTTCATGAGATCATTTCGGTTTAAAGATGGGTATAGCCCCTAATAAAATAATATGTTGTCATAATTTATAAAAAGTTACAGGACTATGTATAACGTTACCTGATCGAACTAAACAGGTATGACACGCCGGTTGAAGGGCCTAAAATCAACTGGATGCAAGCCGGAATACTCGAATCAGACAAGGTTGTGACAGTGAGCCCCTACTATGCAGAAGAGCTGGTTTCGAGCGAAGAAAGAGGGGTGGAACTAGCCGAAGTAATTCGATCCAGGGGAATCACAGGCATCTTAAATGGGATGGATAAACAAGAGTGGAATCCTTTAACTGACAAGCACATCACCTACCCATATGATGTTTCAAATGTAACTAAATACAACACAATGATTAATGTGTGTGCAATTTAACAATCTGGAATCTTAAAAGGGTTTAATTTGCTTGAATTTTGATTAGGTGATGGAGGCAAAGCCACTGAACAAGGAGGCCCTCCAGGCTGAGATGGGGTTGCCAGTTGATAGGAACATTCCACTGATAGGGTTCATTGGAAGGCTAGAAGAGCAAAAGGGTTCGGATATTCTCGTCGAATCCATTCCCCAGCTCATCAATGAGAACGTTCAACTCCTTGTTCTGGTAAGTGATCAATTTTTTTTTTGAAATCTTTACTAGTTCATGTGATCTTATGGTGTGTATTTTCAGGGGACCGGAAAGAAGAAGTTCGAGAGACAAATCGAAGAGCTCGAGGCAATGTATCCGAACAGGATAAAGGGAGTGACCAAGTTCAACCCATCCCTGGCACACAAGATCATTGCAGGAGCTGATTTCATGCTGATTCCTAGCCGATTCGAGCCCTGTGGGCTTATCCAACTCCATGCCATGCTCTATGGAACGGTACTATATCGAAACCTCCTGCTAATAACCTTGCTTTGGTACTCTTCACCTCACATTTCTTACTTGCAACATATATGATATATCATCCCATTGTTCAGGTCCCTATCTGTGCCTCAACCGGAGGTCTCGTCGACTGCGTGAAAGAAGGCATCACAGGGTTCCACATGGGCCGTTTCAGCGCCCAGGTAACCTACCTATTCAACATGAACATTGTCAATTTTTTGGTTTCGTTTTATGGTTACTTGGAGGAGGATTGAATAAATGGTGTGCTTAACTTGCATCAGTGCAAGGCTGTGGATGCAACTGATGTTGCAGCTGTGGCAACGGCTGTCCGGAGGGCGGTGGCAGTGCATCGTACACCCGCCATGAGAGACATGATTATGAACTGCATGTATCAGGACCTTACCTGGAAGGCAAGTACTCCCATACAATACAACTATCCTATTCATTATTTGTGTTGAGATGGACTAATTGGTTTTGATATGGAACCTCGTTGGTAACAGGAGCCTGCAAGGAAGTGGGAGGAGATGCTACTGGGACTGCAGGTGTCAGGGAGCGGACCTGGTTTCCAGGGAGAAGAGATTGCTCCGCTGGCCAATGAAAACATTGCTGCTCCTTGATCTTGGTCTTCGCAGGTCGAATCGAGCCAAGGATGTGTGATGCATCATATAGCTAAATAGAATAAAAATAAGGTGTATGCCTCATTACTCTTTAGCATATACCCTTGATAGCAAGTTCAAGTACCCGCTGGCGGGAGGTTGAATTTCATCATTCAAATTGTATTGTTTTGTCAACTTAATAAAAGACCATATATATATGGATCTTCCATTTCAGTAGCTTGAATCAAATCTTACAAAATAAGGGATGGATATGATATTCGTAGTCTCTCATTTCATCTCTTAATCATAGGGGTAGAAAATGAGGCTTCATTATTAAACAACTAGACCCTTTTAATCCCTGGAAATCAACGTGGTTACATTTCACAGTCCATCCCCCCCAAATGTTAAGAACTGTGGTTTTATAAGAAATCTATAGCTACTTGAAAAGCAACGTTCTAATTAAGCATGTGATACGTACACTTGAATGCTTGTGCCTTAAGATTAAACTGGGGTTTTGGGTCGATTGGAGCTTGGTTGCAATGGTTTGCAGAGGAGCCAGAGCCGCATCAGAAGACTATGCCTTTCCAGGTTAAGCTTTTAGCTTTTCAAGCTACAATTTATTATACGTGGATGGCTAGGAACAAAATTGTATTCCATAATGAAGTGTTTGTTCCTTCAGTTTATGTGAGAATTATTATTGAGAGTTGTCAAACACGTATTTCTGTGAAGTGGAAGTGCAAATCACTCATGGAAAATACGTGGAAGAAGTGCTTGTTGCGTAGATAGTTAGTCGATTCAGATTGATTGGTTAGTTTGGTTGGTTTAGAGAGCTTAGTGCTGTGTTGAGAGCTTGGGTTGATAGGATTTTTTGGTGGGTACAGGGGTCTTTTTGATATACGGTTCCCTTTTTTTATGAGACCCCGTGTTTGGTCTCATCTTTTGTAAATTGGTGTCCTACACCTCATCTATCTATTTACCTTTTCAGGCCTTACGATTAAACAAACACTTAGTGAAACCGAATAACTCTTTGATAAAGATAACAAGTCTTGAACTTTCTGATTAAAAAATTAATCTCAACAAGATATACATATACCTCAGGATGTTGAAGAGTACTCTAGCTAGCTAGAAATATCGCTCAAGTTTTCTATAGAAGGAGACCAATCCTTCTGACTATATATAGTAGGTGATGATTCTATTAAGTCTATCTCACTTAGATCACTCACTTGGACCACTCTAGACACTCTATATATACGTGATTCCATCAAGTCTATCTCACATAGACCCCTCTTAGTTTTCGAAAACCTTATGTAAGCGAGAACACCACTCTCCCTAGCTACCTTATGCAGGGAAAGACCGGTTCAAACTGAGAGACCAAGACTAACAACATCAGGCAGGCATCTTCGGCCTTTTCTCAGCACCCCTCGTCAGTCGTCACACAAGACATGACAATCTGTAACATCTCAACCATCTCCTCCTCTATGTTAGGGTACCGGCCTCATGAGTTCAATGCCGAACACTTGAGCGGTCCACGTACTCTTCCCTCACCACTGAGGAGCTCTAGAAGGAACACTCCAAAGCTGTACAAATCAGAGGAGTGGGTTGATTTGCCTGCTGTTGAGAGTTGAGGAAGAAGTTTGAAGACCGGATGTTGCCATGTACAAGCTTTCCGCTGTTGGGTTCATGGATGTGAGCGATGCCTCTTGCTGCACCGATGCCTATTCTCAGCTGGGTTTCCCAGTCCAGAGGGACTCTATCCTCTCCTCTGTTGCTTATAAAAACAACAAATACAATTCATTGTTGACAGAAATACAGATTCATAATACATTGCAAAGTTCAATCTTGGTAGGTGAAATTAATTAGTTTTCCATCATTATCTTATCACAAATAGCCTCTTCCGATAGCAAGGAAAGTAGTGAGCATATATATATTCTTTATGCCATTTGAAACCTATGAGACGTTGCACGAGAGCTAACTGTAAATGGTAGAAAACGAGTCCTTACAAACAAGACATCTTTGGTCGGTCCCAAACGTGACAAATTAATAACAAGGGGTAAATGGGGTTATTTTGTGTAATTTAGGAAATAAAAGGTGGTTTTGTTAAATTTCAAAAACAAAGAGGAATTTTGTGAAAAGTACGAAACGAAAACCCTAGCAGAGTAATAGTAGCATTCATATAACCCGCCCGAAGCAGATGAAGCGGGGGTCGCTCTATTCACTTCCTTCGCCGCTCTCTCCGAAATCCTCCCTCTGAGAGAGAAAGCTTAGTTTGAGGGTGCGGAAATGGCGACCAAGGACCAGAGGCTGGCCAATCCCATGCGAGAAATTAAGGTCCAGAAGCTCGTTCTCAACATCTCCGTCGGAGAAAGCGGAGATCGTCTTACCCGCGCCTCCAAGGTCTCTTCTCCTCTTCTCCATTCTCCCGATTCGAGCAAGCGAACATCAATTCCGTATTCAATCAAATCGACTCTTTTATTTGTTCCTTCGTTCAATTTCTCTTCTTTTTGTTTCCTGCGTTTCAATTTTGATTAGGTGTTGGAGCAACTCAGTGGCCAAACCCCTGTTTTCTCCAAAGGTAATTTATTTCTTAATTCTGATTTCATACAATCCAGCAGTAATAAATCTGACTAGAACCTGCCTGCGACATATTATATTCAGCAAGGTACACTGTTAGATCGTTCGGTATCAGACGTAATGAAAAAATTGCTTGCTACGTGACTGTGAGGGGTGAAAAGGCAATGCAGCTTCTTGAGAGTGGTTTGAAGGTCAAGGAGTACGAACTCCTAAGACGTAACTTCAGTGACACTGGTTGCTTTGGATTCGGTATCCAGGAACACATAGATCTCGGTATCAAGTATGCTTTCTTCTTTCTTTAATCTTCTTCTATCAACTATTATATCTTTTTAATTCGATTTGCTGATTTGTTTGCTGTTAGGAGTTTCATTTTGCTATTGTTTGATTTGGAAGTATTGTAAAATTGAATGCCTCTAAGGGATGTTTGATACCATTCGGTCCATTCCTTTGGAATCCTGAAAATGGTTGAATTGTGTTAGTTAATTGGGAATGTCTCTACTAAGGGATGTTTGGTGGCCAATTGTTTCAATAATAGCCCCAATTTGATTTGGAAGTTTAACCCTAACCAAACATCAACCTTCATCGAATAGATTTTTTTTAATCCTGATTTTGATTGCATTTTGTTTGTGATATTCCATAGAATCAAATTATCACGAGACTAATAACTCTTCATGCCTTTTGTTGTCATTGGTTTTAAGTTGTTCAGCATGTTCATATCAGTTCTACAATTGTATCCATTGATTGGCTAGTTACTAGATTAGCACGAAATAGTGAAGTCATTTCTTCTGTCCATTTGTGGGATATGAATGGAATTTGTACTTTGACCCAGGTATGATCCATCCACTGGTATCTATGGTATGGACTTCTATGTTGTGTTGGAGCGCCCAGGTTACCGTGTTGGTCGCCGCCGCAGATGCAAGGCTCGTGTTGGAATTCAGCACAGGGTTACGAAGGATGATGCCATGAAGTGGTTCCAGATGAAATATGAGGGAGTCATCCTCAACAAGTCGCAAAACATTACAGGCTAAGCGGAATGTTTTTTTTAGGTATCCAAGGCATGCTTACTCTTGAAAAATTTTGAGGAATATATGGTCATTTCAGTCTATTACACAAGAACTAGTACGAACGTGCTAGAACTTGTTAGTTATTTTCATTTGAGGATGGAACTTGTTTCTGTCATGTTACATTATTAGTGCTGAATTCAAAAGCATTTTTGGATATCAATCAAACATTAGGTTATTTTTTGGATATCAATTCAAAAGCTCTTGTGATGTGGGAATTGCTGGCTTGACAAAATTCAAACATGTCGGTGAGCAGGGTGAGCCTCTGGCCGCAGAGGATGGATATAGAAGCAGATTCCCTTACACTGAAATGCGTAGCTAACAAAAATGCATATAACATCTCTAGAGCCAACTTGTCGTCGTTTACACGAGCACGAGCTAAATGCAGAACATCAGGATAACTTATGCGAAACCGTTTGTTATTGGATCAAAAACCTTCACTTGCATATATAATGATCGGTTGCCAATGGCAAGAGCGGCGAAGGAGTGAATTTCTATAGGTTCGCTATGGTGTGTGATAGTATAAGGGCAAAAGTTTATTGAATCTTATACAACTAATACAAGAGATCAGTGATTCCCCCCCCGGCCACCTGCAGGCTTTTGCTGGATCTTCATCCTCTATCCGTGCTTCCTGGATAAAAGCAAACGCTCGAGTTCCTTGATCTGATAGTTAACCTGCACCAATGATACAGAAAGGAGTGTTTAAGACTTGGCTGTGAAGAGAAAAACATAGTATTTCATTTTATGTGCTGAGGTTAAGCTGAGCTGAGTTACTTACAAGGAGTCGTCGAGTGATTCACTGTCACCCTGGGAGCTGGTGTCCTCTTCAAGGGCGTAATCCTCAAACCCCCTTGTGAAATGGTTGGTTGTGTCCAAGAAGTAGAGGACAGTGGTAAGAACAATGCAGCAAATGAACATGGGGATGCACCCGAAGATCCACAAGAGGAGTGGGAATGAGAAGTAGAAGGCGCGCACTCCCAGTGACCAGAACAGGCTCCCCTGGTTCAAGTGCCTCGCGATATACTCAATGTGGTCGGTTTTCCCCTGAGACCAAGGTGACGTGACCAGGAAGCTGACGTGTGCATAGTACCTCATCGACTGCAGGTTGCAAAAGAAGGCGAGGAGGAAGCAGAGGAGCACCGCGAAGTACTTGGATGTTGTGTGGGTGAGGGACACAGAAGTGTATGAGAGTGTGGTTCCGAAGATTTGGAGGGATTCAGAGGACGACGAGCTGCTGCTGCTGCTGACCAGCGCGGTGATCAAGGAGCTAAGGGTGATGGCTATGGTTGCTAGTTGTGTTGAAGCCATCAGGTTGTTGCGTAGCGCTTGTACTCCCATCGTACCGTTCTTGAGCGGATCCTGCAGGCATCAAAAGACACTGATCAAGCTACAAGTCTTCTTAGAGGCTAAATCTTATCTTGTTGCAACACAATCGTACGAGTGGTTGGAACACTATTAAGTGAATAGATCACGATAAATGCAAATATCAAATAGAATGGAAGATTGATCAGGTAGACGAAATCTTTTATATACGTGAGACTTGAACAAACGACAACAACAAACCCAATATATCTGAACGGTAACTTCTATGACTGTCAATTGGTTTTGAAATTGAACCCACTTTTGGACTTGTATGATAGACATGTTGGGATGCCATCTATGTTCTTTCGGAAGAATTGGCACATTGTCGAGTCAGACATTACTAAGTTCGTGATTGATATTTTGAATGGGGCCACCATACCTGAGGGATTGAATCATACATTTACATATCCTTGATCCCGAAGGTAGATAACCCCATGAGGATGGTGGACTATCGTCCTATTAGTTTATGCAATGTTGTTTACAAGATCGTTTCTAAGGTGATTACTAATAGGTTCCAGGTTTGTATGGATAAAGTCATCTCTTTCAATCAAAGTGCATTTGTGCCGAATAGGTTGATCACCGATAATCTCATTGCGGCGTTTGAGATTTTTCATAGCATGAAGAACAGCAGGACATGACGGCAGGGGTTCATGGCATTAAAGCTTGACATGGCGAAAGCTTACGATCGGATGGAATGACATTATATCCGAGGTTGTATGATTAAGATGGGCTTTCATGAGGCTTGGGTGGACCTGATATTCAGATGTATTTCATCAGTTTCATTCTTTGTGCTCCTCAATGGTATTCCTACAACTAGGTTTTTTCCGTCGAGGGGGCTCCTACAGGGAGACCCATTGTCTCCTTTCTTGTTCTTGTTCTGTGCAGAAGGTTTCTCAGGTATGATTCGAGAGCTTAAGCGGACTGATAGGCTACATGGCATTCGGATTTCTAGGTCGGCACCGGTTGTCCCACATCTTTTCTTTGCGGATGTTAGTATTCTTTTTGCGAAGGCATCTGTTGGGGCCTAGGGGAGTGTACAGTGATAAAGGAAATGCTTGAGGAGTATGAGCGTCTGTCAGGGCAAAAAATCAACGTCAACAAGTCGGATGTTTCTTATAGTTCCAACGTCAGTATGGAGGTAAAGAGAATTACTCAGTCCATAATCCACATAAGGGAGGTTGACAAGGATGAACGTTATTTGGGATTACCCACCATGACCGTTGGTCATATTACCTACTTCTGTCATGTCGTGTTTCAGAATGCCGGAAGAGATTTGTAAGGAGTTTAATGCTCTAATAAACTGATTTTGGTGGGGTAAAAATGGGAGGGAGAGATCGATATATTGGATGAAGGGTTTAGAGATTTCGATGCTTTCAATTTGGCCATGTTAGCAAAACAAGGATGGCGTCTTGTAGTGGATGATGACTCGTTGGCCGGCCAAGAAGATCCTAAAAGCTAAGTACTTTCCTACTAGTGATTTCATGGAGGACATAACCCAAGTTTTATTTGGAGAAGCCTATTAGCAGGGAAAACAATGCTAAAGGAGGGACTGAGATGGGAGATTGGGAATGGAGCGTCTATCAATGTTTGGAAGGATAGCTGGATATCTTCTTCATGTAATTTCAAGCCTGTATCACGGCCAAGAAGTGGTGACGACGAGTTGAGGGTTAGTGATTTCATCCAAGAAGATAAGCAGTGGAATGTGAGCTTATTGCATCAATACTTCTGCACATATGATGTTGATAGAATCTGTCGGATTCACTTGCCATCGCTTAGTGCTCCGAATGTTTGGGCATGGCCTTATGATCGAACTGGAAAGTTCACGGTTAAATCTGCATATAATTCCTTTGGAGGGCGTGTAAGGGGATTATCCCGTGTCTCCCTGAGCTGGAAAAGAGAAAAGTGGTGGGTTGTGAAACTAGTTGTTGGGATTGGTGGTTGAGAATACGAGAATCTCTAACGGGAACGGATATTGGCTGGTGGGCTATAGTGATTTGGGGTATATGGAAGGATCGCAATAAATTTGTTTTTGAAGGCCGAGACTTTCCTCCAGTAGAGATTATTCGCCGGTTGCGTCTAGAGGAAGAGCATGATTCATGATTGTTCACTGTTGGTGGCTGCAAGCAGGGGATTGGAGGATGAGGATCTAGTTAGTGTGTGGTGTAAGCCGAAACCGGGCTTCATTAAGGTCAATGCTGCGGGGCTGACAGGATCCGGAGAGGGAGTGCTGGGATTTGTCGTGAGAGATCATGGAGGGATGATGCTGGCTGCTGGCTGTCGTCAGGCCCAGTCAGTAGGGGAGATTGAGGTCCTGGAAGCTGAGGCTTTAATATGGGGGATGACAGTGGTGAAGGATATGAGGTTTCACAAAGTAGAACTACAATCTGATTGCTTGTCGGTCATCAGGAAGCTACAGCGTCGTTGCTGCTTGATCTGTTTGAAGAACTAGATATCTGTGTTTGTTCTCATGTTCGCAGATGTGCAAATCGAGTAGCACACAGCTTAGCAAAAATTGATGTGGCTGAGTCTCCTGTAATCTTTGATGATGTTGGACTGCTGCCACCTGATGTAAATGCTTTGATTTGGGCAGAAGCTTCAAGCTAATGCAATATGTTGCGTTTTGATCCCAAAAAAAAATAATCTAGAATCAAACAATAGTGTTGGGAGAAATAAGAAAGAGAGACTAACAGCCATCAGAGTGTGAACCCATTGGTGACGACTCTCGACATTGAGACCAATCACGGTGCGCCTGGGCCTGCAACGGATAATCCAGATGAGCCAGACATGGTAAGACACAAGCACCAACAGTCCAGCAGGAACCAGCACATAATCCAGATGCATGACTCTCACAGCTGATCCAATTTCTCACAAATTTTCAACACAACTCGGCTTCCCCTTCCGAGCATTATAACCCAAGGGAACCAACATGAACATGGACATGATCAATGGCCATGTACACACACACACAAGCCCTCTCTAAATGGCCTTGACTGAATCTCCTCCAACAATGAAGGTGCTGTCAGGGATACATGATATCCAGCAATAAAAGATATGTCTCTCTATTTTACCTCCTTTTAGTAACACCAGCCAGCTGGAGAAGGAGAAGCATTTGATGAAGTTGGTTTATGGATTAATTTTCAATGAAAAAGAAGCAATTTTTTGTTGTAGAAATGGGAGTCATTTTCATGGTGAGGGCATAAAGAATTTTTCAAAGGTAAGAAAGATTCAAGTGTGGAATCCACATGGTACACAACTACTGCTGCAAAAGAAGTGCAGAGATCAGTTCAAATCTGTGCAGCACGACGTGCTAACATGGAAATCAGGAAATGTTAATTTAAGGGTGGAAAAACTATGATCATGCAATTGAAGCAAAATGTTTGTTTTGGTTGAATAGTATTCAGATTTTGAATAATTTGAAGTTGTTTATGGTGGAGCCAGGGACAAAATTTGCAGTGGGAAACTCGTCAAAAAATGAAAAAAATTTATTAGTGTGGAGATTCTGACAAGAAAACTATTAACAATAGTGTGATGAATCAAAGAAGTCAATCGGATTTAGTTTGACAAAGAATGAAATAAGAAAGTTCTTTATAGGCCTGGCTGTTTCAGATCGATATGCTAGTGTGATGCCTGTTCGTGGGCACTCCATGTCTCCGACACTTAATCCAGAAAAAAATACCTTGATGGGATTATCTTGTGGTATGTTACCAACAAAAACCTTGGCAGATTTCATTTCCATGAAGGTGTTACCTAGTGTCTGATTTTGTGCAGATGACTATGTCTTGGTGGAGAAGCTATGCCTTCAGAAGTACAGATTTTCACATGGCGATGTCATAGTGTTCTCGTAAGTCTTCTTTACACACTTGACGTGTTGGTATTGGCCGCATGTTGCACTTGAGGGCCATTATCATAACTGCAAAGGACTTCTGCTTCTCTTTTTAAGATGTTCCTCAGAGGCTCATTTTTTAGGACTTGAATTAGAACAATGAGAAATGAAAATGGGGAAACCTCTATTAAGTAAATTGCCAAGTGTGTATTTCAGTTGGTTTTAACTCTCTTGGAACAAACATAGTCACTAGAGGTATGTTTGATATCTCATGGTGATACAGTGCATTAAGCTGATAAGGGATAAAAAGTAAAGATGTATAAAATAAAAGCATGCTGATGTGGAGACATTTTTGTCATGCCAAACAGACCCTGCACAATTCATATCATCACATCCTACTTCCCTTGAGGTTTTATGTTTACTTTTTTGAGTTTTTCTTGATGCTGGCTCTGCAATTTTCTGTATGCATTGAACTTTCTCAACAGCTCTGCATTGGCTGGCTTGATTTGGCTCTATAATTCAAGATAATCTTCAAATTCATAGTTCAGTGTTTTCCTAGTTGATTTATATCTATGTTTCCAGTAATTGATTATACTATTTCTGAATCTATTCTCTTTGGGATAAATTTTCTTGTGGCTTGAAAGGAGCTATAAATTCTTATATTGTTTTCTTTTCCTGCTTTTTGACTTTCAACAGCTCTCCGAGTAATCACAAGGAAAAACATGTAAAGAGAATAGTTGCTCTACCAGGTGACTGGATTAGCTTGCCAGCTTCATCTGATGCACTAAAGATCCCCGATGGTCATTGTTGGGTGGAGGGGGACAATTCTGCTTCTAGGCTGGATTCAAGATCTTTTGGTCCGGTATGTAACAGATCGTGTAGTCAGTTGTTCCAATTATATTTTCGAGCTTACAAAGAAAGAAACTTATCAAATGTTTAGTATTAAAAATGGAAGGATCCCTTAGATTCATTACATTGGATATCAACCTGGAACAAAGCATCAAGTGTTAACCTTTACATTCATCTTTATGCATAGTTTTACATATAAATCTCGCTCTCTTTGCTTAAACTAGGGCAACTGGAAAGTGGGTATCCCCAGACCAAGCACCCCTTACTATGATTAATTAGATGTACAAGTTTACATCTTCAGTAAAAATTACACAATTTTGGAGCAGGGCCTACTCTACTGCTGATATCGGCATGTTTTTTACAGCGAAATGGGATGTTTAGTCTTTATGATGTTCATTTCCTTTTCAAACTACTCTCTTATACTGTTATTTAGGCACAAGCATAGCCGCTACCCTTACAAGTGGCATATATGCCTTTGCTTAGTTCTTGTATGATATATTTCCTCGTCTTCTGGATGCAACTTTAGTCTAAAACTGTTCGCGTCTTCTATGTTGTGCAGATTCCTATAGGTCTGGCTCATGGGAGAGTAAGCCACATTCTATGGCCTCCTCAGAGAATCGGTGGGGTGAATCGAGTAGTTTCTCATGACAGATTGGCTTCCTTCTGATCAATACTTCTTCGAGCTTTGGTGGGTTAGTTTTGAGCTCTTCCTCGGTTTAGATGATTGTTTTTCTTTTTGTAGGATGAAATTTGGTTGGGATGGCAGATTCCTAGTTCACAAGTGTTCAGTAATTTCTTTGTTACCATCATTTGTGTATGTATTTAGTTAGTTACAGAACTTTCCGAAATATTGTGCAACGCCTGCATCGAGTTTCAAACCTCAGAGCTCATCTTTTGTTACAACGACATTACAGTTTTATATTTATGAACGGACTAGTTTGGAGGGTGGGGGTGTGAAAGAAAAGGGCACACATGAGGGTTAAAAAGTACCATATGAAATTATGAATCCAGGTGAAAATGGCAGGGGTGATGCTCCAGAACCAGGGGGAGTCGGAAGAGGCTAAGCACCTTCTGATGGAATCTGACCCAACTCTCCGTTTTTCGTGTGCTTTGGTCGCCACTCAGTCCTAGCCCGCAACACCTCTGCAGCCACTGGGAAAGGCCAGACAGAGGCTCCCTTTTGAATTTGCCTATTGCTTCTGCTTCTGCTGACACATTCTCAAATTGACCAGGTGATCCTGCCTTAAAGGCACCACTTACAACATCAGAATCTATACTTGATCACAGCCAAAAAGCTACAAGAAAAAGGAAGAGTTACAAGGCAGTTCCTGATGCATCTGAACCTAGCAAGAAGTGTGGATTAGTATCTGATGCCCCATCAACATCTCAAGGTAGACTACGCCCACCAACAACTGCACCATCATTGCTTCCAAGACGGTCATAGTTAACAGCCCTGCTAAGAACTATTCAATCGATAGAAAGTACTGCAGTTTTTCTTCTCCAAGCAAGAGGGACCATGTGAAAGGAAGGCTTGATTTCAACACTACTGATTTGCCTATGATATCCGAGACTACAAGCCCTGATGTCTGTATGACATCTGAATCTGATATGGATGGAGACATATTTGACTTCGATTTTGAATCCTTGGGTCCAAACTTTTCCCTCTCCGAGCTCTTGCATGATTTTGGTGTTGATTGTGGAGCAGCTAGTCATTCTTGCCAAAGGTGCTTCTACCGGGTATGACATAAAATGTGAGCAAATACCAATTAGAAGGTGCCATTCAAAGCCCAGTTAGTGACGCACGTATTGTTGGCAAAGATGGAGACTATGCGAATGAAGCTGCCATTCAATGACTCAGAAGCGCCCAGGGGGCAAAGAAAATATGGGTTAAGATTGGGGTTGGTTGACCGAGTCCACAATAACATGTCGAATCCACAAACTCATCTCCTTGAAACGTTAGCTGGCAAATCTGAAACCCACCCCAATAAGACCTAAACTCGTATGACACAAAACTGACCCGAACTTGAACAGACCCGATAATGACAATGACCTGACCCCATAGCTAACCGAACTAATCCATGCTTCAGGGAGAGGTCCGTGCAGATGATCGGTGGAAAAATCAGGTGCAACATCACTGGAAAAGAATTTGATATAGCTAACCGAACTAATCCATGCTTCAGGGAGAAGTCCGAGCAGATGATCAGTGGAAAAATCAGGTGCAACATCACTAGAAAAGAATTTGATATAGCTAGTCTATGGGCTACACACTATTATCAACAACAGAAGAGCCTTAAGGGAGGAGCTAATTCTGGAATGCAAATGAAGACAGGGGCCTTGGATTATAATGGGAAATTTCAATGCCTACTTGATCTGTTGTTGGCTTTATGACATCTTTTAGGAGGATGATAAATACTTCTAACTGAATTTCTAGGTCATTCCAAGATCATGTGTTCGCCTGTTTTCATGATTATCTGTAGTTAGAATTGAATTGGTTAATGGTATATATATAAATCAATGTGTTTTTTGTAGGTTATTTTGAACCATACTTGTTGCTCTTTTTCCACTGTCAAAGTGATCTTTGTATGCTATCCATCTCAATTGACTGCCTTAGGGAAGAATTCATTGCTCTTTTTTTTTTTTTATTATTTGAAGTATGCGTGTGTGGATTGTGGAAGTGGGTAGGGAATGAAAAATGAAGAGAGGGTAGAAAGTGAAGTGCTGCAAAAAGTATATATTGATCTCAAGGAGGTGTTATGGTGATGGGTTTTTTGGGGGTCCTGGTTGAAATTTTATATATGGTATGCAGGGAAGTAGCCACACTCCCTCAATAGGCAACACTCAACAGTTGACATTGAAGTTGGGATTCGTCAATTAGGACAAAGTCCAGAGAACTAGGGCTTTCTTAATTTGAGTTTCAGTAGGACAAATTCATGAGAAGTTTTAAAGCTTACTAATGTCTACGTAAACTAAACTATACACAATTGTTGATTTCCATTGCTTTTGTCCATTTCTTTGTTGCAGATATTCACATGGTTTATATGTACATGGTTGTTCTGCTGAATAGTGTTTTTAGAAGCCATGGTTGTTTCTTTCTAAGTGCTGTGATTGAGAGATCTCAACCCACTGTGCACCTATGCAATATTTTCATCTCTTCTTTCTAATCAATTAATGTTGAGACCTTCACTATAGTCTACATATTAGGGGTTAAAAGTGAACCAGGTTCAATCAAATAATTGAGTTATCAAACTTGAATGCCCAAAAATCTTCATGCTGTAAATAATAATGGTTCTCTATTATTGCTTATAGTTATCTGCCGAATGAGTTATTTTGATAAGACATATATGTCATTTAAGTTCAGATTATTATCCATGATGAAACATATATATGTGAAAGCTTCTATGACCCAAAAACTGATGTTCCCATTTTTATTTTTTTTCCTGTGTTAATTTCTGTTTGAAATTTGTACTCCTATGAGCATGAAATGTTCTCTAGGACGTGTGAAATTGATAAGTTGACACTTCATATGATGAATGGAATATTGTCTATATAGCAGCAGCAGCAGCAGTAAGAAGAGGAGAAAATTGGCTGGAACCTGACAAACTATCAAGGAGAAAAAGAGAAATTAAGTTGGACAAATAGCCCCTCTACTATCAAGGAGAAAAAGAGAAAACCCCATACGTTGGCCCTCTCCACACCCATTTATATCTTGCCCAGTGCCCCAGTTGGACAAATAGCCCCTCTACTAAATTACAGTAACCACTACCTTCTCATTGGCACCCCTTTGCTAAACATTACTTTCCTAGCAGCTTTCTTAGCAGAAGGTTGTTGCCAGCCCTCTTCCTCAGCCTTCTGTTTACCTTTACTTTGCGGAACTGATGTCTAAACCTCAATATATAGGAGCAGCTGGTGCATTCTGTATTGTTGTCATACTTAATTTATTACTGTTTTTACTGAAAACGATTGTTTTATAACATGCATATTGCATTTGAGAAAACAGATTTCATAGAATACAGCTTGTGCTCAAAATTTCTTGCATTTCTTTTACAGAAGGCTATTTGACTGAGATTTATGATTCCGTTGTGCTCAAAATATATGGTTGCTATCTTGATTCAGCTTCAATTGCTGGCAGTTGTGTCCATGAAAGTTAAATCAATTCTGATTCAGCTGTGTCATGATTTAGCTATTTGATTGAGATTTATGGTGAATTCAGCACACCCATTCATGTATTAGATATACTGTATAACTCAGCACACTCATTCATGTATTTGACTGAGATTTCTTGTGGCCACACATCTAAATATTTTTCCAAAGTAAGAAATGAGATAACTAGTTACTGAATACCCATTTGAGAAGATTGAGGTCGATCTCAGGGATATTAAGATTGTGAAGAAATTGGGAGGCACTGTGGATGATACTGAGATGGTGCAGGGTTTGGTGTTTGACAAGAAGGCCTCGCACTCCGCTGGTGGCCCTACGAGGGTTTGGTGTTTGACAAAAAGGAAGATTATGAAAGAGCTTTTATTGCACTTAGAAGAGACTATCAGACTCTCCTGTTTTGTTAGAAGAATTCAATACAGCTAAGAAAAAAGCTCAGAGACTCCAAGAAGTGGAATTCAAATTGTATTCCCAACTTTCTAAGGCAAGACACACCTTCAACATGACCATTGACTAAACATAATGGGAGGCTATAGTTACATCTAATGGAATTACACATACCAAACCTGCAGCAAACACAAGTCTTAACAAAAATGACATCGATTGCATAAAAAGAACCAGTGGCTGACAAATTAAGCAAAACCAGCAAATACAAAACTAGAAATCAAAGTTGGCAACCATGAGTGTCTAGAATCACGCTTTGTAGACATAATCAATCTTAATTCCAAAACACGAAAACCATAAGCTTCAAAGCAGATACAAAAACTAAAGATAACAAAACATGCTAGGGGGAGTTTCTTGGAATAACCTTTCATCTTGTCAAACTACCTCACGGTGACAATATCATCGATCTTCAAGATCATCCTCACGCACTCCGTTGCTAGGGTTATTGCACTTGTGCTCACCAGCAATGGCTGAACCACGTTCTCCTCCAAGATGTTAGTGATTTGCCCCTTCCTCACATTGATTCCAGCGTTGATCTCTCCCTGAGCATGCCTGTTTCTCAACTCCGTCACAATGGAAATTGGGTTCAAACCTGCATTCTCAGCCAAAGTGTACGGAATAACCTCGAGAGCCTCAGCAAATGACCTAACACAATAGCTCTCCATTCCATGCAAAACCTTAGCCCAGGCACCGAGCTGCCTCGAAAGCTCAATCTCAGGTGCCCCTCCACCTGCAATCAAAAACCTCTTGTTCACCAGACATCTAACAACGCAAAGAGCATCATGTAGACTCCTATCTGCCTCATCCAACACCAGCTGATTTGATCCTCTCACCAACACAGTCGCAGTCCTGCCCATATCCTTTATTCCTGTGATCTTCACAATCTTTGATTCTCCAATTGAGACCTCCTCAACCATTTCTGCAAACCCTAGCTTCTCTGCCCTAAAATGCTCTATATTCGCAATGGGCAGACAATTCAATGTCTTGGTGATGAATTCAATGTCATCCCTCTCCACATCCTTGATCACCAAGATCTTAGCTTTCGCAAGGTAATGCAGTGACAAATCTGTGACTGCGTCTCTCAGTATACTCTTTTGGATCAGAAGCACATTACATCCAGTGGCCTTGATCTTCTTAATCATCCCAAGGATGTAGTTTCTCTCCTCCTTGAGAATCCGATCCATTTGGGAATAATCAGAAACAACAATGCTCTGCTCAATATCAGTCTTTGGAGGCGAAATCTGGAATTGTATAACAGCAATCTTGGCGTTCTCCATCCTCGTAGGGCCACCGGCGGAGTGCGAGGCCTTCTTGTCAAACACCAAACCCTGCACCATCTCAGTATCATCCACAGTGCCTCCCAATTTCTTCACAATCTTAATATCCCTGAGATCGACCATGTCAGGCTTGACTGGATCAACCACTGACAACACCGCATCCACAGCAAGGGGGGCGAGAAGAGTCGAGTACTGACTCACAACCTTACTGTTGAGCGATGTAGACGCCGATTTGATAAGAGACTCACGATCTGAAAGCTCAACGGGAACAGCCATGGCAGTGAGCACATCCACCGCCTTCACGGAAGTCTTGTGAAGAGCATCGGAGACGACGGTGGGATGGATGCCATGGGACAGGAGGAACGCGCACTGCTTGAGGAGAGCCCCGGCAATGACGACGACAGTAGTGGTACCGTCCCCGGCAACGATGTCCTGGGACTTGGAGAGGTCGACGAGCATCTTGGCAGCGGGTTGGAGGACCTCCATCTTGTTGAGGATGGTAGCACCGTCGTTGGTAATGATGACCTCCCCGGAGGCGGCCTGGATCATCTTGTCCATTCCCTTAGGGCCAAGGCTGGTGCGGACGGCCTCGGCGACTGAACGAGCGGCGGCGATGTTGAGGTGGCGGATGTCCTCCTTGCGCTTGTTGTCGACGAAGCTCTCCGTGCGGGAGGAGGAGGCGACCGGTGCCTGGACTGCGGAGGCCGCCATGGGTGAAGCGTTTGCGAGGACGAGAGAGCGAGAAAGAGTAAACCCTAGATTGGTAGAGAAAGAGAGGGGTGTTTCGGGTTCGGGAGTGAGCTCCTGAGAGTTGGGTGGGGTATAAATTAATATTTTTAATGAATTTTGGGCTTTTAAGATTTCATTTTTAGGTCGGCTCGGGCGGGCTTGTTTTATGTTTGGGACAAGAGTATATTTCAATCAGTAATGAAAATAAATACTCCGTACAAAACAGAAGGCAATGGTTTGAAATATCATTCTGTCATTTATAATAAAGAAAAAGACTAAGGGCGTGTTTGGCAACGGGATGGGGGTAGGTGGAATGGGATGGATTTTGTGGGGTGGACGGGATGGGGATGGAAACCCGGGTGAGACCGGGTGGAATTTTGAAGCCAGTTTAATCCCGTTTGTGTTTGGTTTAAGTTTAAAGTTCATGGGATGGGGGTTAATGGAAAAGACACCTTTGCCCCCACTTTGTGACATGAAATGACAAAAATACCCCTCAAACATACCCCTGATGTCAAGCCCAGGCCCTCTCCTCTTCAGTTCGACATTTTCAGACTCCTCCCAACTCTGTCGACGTTGGCGGCGAGCTCTACCCCGGAAGCCTCCGACGCGTCACCTCCCTCCCCCTGCGGTACCGACGCCGCCGACAACCTCGGTCTCCATGTAAGTCATCTACCCCTATATGTGTGGTGTCTTCGCTGATGTCAGAAATCGAATTCGTGTGTCTCCTATTTTCTCTAGTCGGAGACTGAATTGGGGGAATTTGATGAATTTCTGTGTTGATGGGATCTGGAAAATTCGTTCATTGAAGATTCGAGCCCCTCATTGGGGTTACTAGCGAGGTAGGGGAAGTCGATTGGGGTCGAGGATTTTTGGGGAATTAGGGTTCCGGAATTGGAGATTGTGTACTTGAACTGATTTTCGATTGGTTGCCACGAATTGGACATTGGGGGATTAGGATGTTGATGGAGAGAATCGATGAGTTCAATTAAGTGTTTATTTCTATGTGTTTATAATCACGATTATTTCTGTTGTGTAGTAGGGGCTGTTATAAACGAAGATGGTCTTGATGTTCATGTTCATGTTCTGCTTTATGTGGTTGTTCTTGTTGGGGTTGTTGTTGTTGTTGGTGTTGTTGTTGTTCATGTCGTTGTTATACAAAGTTGTTGTGTTCATCCATGTTGTTGTTCATGTTGTTGTTCTTGATGGTGTTGTTGCTGTTGTTGTTCATGTTGTGTTGTTCATTCATGTGCTTGCCTTTGTCGTCCTTCCAATGTTCCCTAACACAACCCACATGATTCATTCGAAATACGCGATCCTCGTGAACTGATTGTAGCTGAGAGTATGGATTCCTCTTCCAATCCGAAGGGGAAAGGAAAACGCAAGGCTAAGAAATCAACGGTTACGAGTACTGACACCAACAACTATGTACCCCCCGCCTTTTACTGGTCTCTGGAATTGTCAAAGAAGTTGATGCTTGTGCTCCTGGACTATCAGCGGGAAAATGGAAAGGACCAGTCCTTCAAATGGGGCCCCATCAATACCGCATTTGAGGCGGCGACTGGGAAGAGGTGCAACCAGTACACTCTTAAGAACCGAACTCGTGACATGAAGGGCATATACCTATTGTGGAATAAGTTGAAAAAATGGGAAACTGGCCTAGGATGGGATGAGCCGACTGGAACCATAAGTGCACCGGACGAATGGTGGGATAAAAAATTTGCGGTATGTGCTCGTCTTCCCTTCCCCTTATGTCAATTCAAAGAGATCCCGTTGGGTACGTCGTCACCTCGTCATTCATTTGCGCAGGAGGATAGCAACTTTAGTAGGTTCCGGAAGAAGGGAATCCCTCCGGAACTGGACGAGCTGTTCCACCGGGTGTTCGGCGGCACAGTTGCCACCGGCGAGTTCTGCGTAGCCCCCTCCATGGACCCGGTTGTCCGTGCTGCGCAGGTGGCGCAGGAGGCCATCAATGGGCAAGCCAATCAGCAAGAGGACGATGACGGTGACACCGAGTCAAGGGGTGACCCTAAGGAGTCCCAATTTGAGGGTGTTGAGCAGGAGTTCGACGAACTTTTCAACACCCCTCGCAACGATGCCGCAACGCCCTCCATGCAAGACTTTGTGCAGGGCATTGTGGACGACGATGAATCCCCCCCTCAAGTGGCTCAAGGGGCACCAGGCGTCGGTCCGTCACAACCGTCTACGGGTAAGCGTCCGGTTGGTTCTGAGACTACCTCCTCCCGGCGGAGCTCCAAGCGCAACATCCGCGTGTCGGAGGGGAGTAGACTGTTCGAACGCAGCGTAGGGGTCATCAAAGACAGCACCCGAGAGATCATTGACGCTATGCACAAGGACGAGGTGTCATCGAATGCCCCCCAAGACACAACGAAAGTAGTGTTGGATGTGGTGCGGTCGATGGTTGCAGAGGGTCTTGTGGCCGAAGGTGATCCCATTTGGTGCTTCAGCTTAGCTGTCATCAGAGACAGCACGCAACGTGATGTCTTTGTCCAGCTTGACAACAACGTCGCCGAGCTGAATTGGCTTAGGTGGTTGTATTCGACGAACGACGGGCAGCAGCCGAGCGCCATACACCTTGACTGACCCTCCACAAGTACCCCGGACCAACGTTTTTTTCAATGTGAGAAGTGAGCATCTCAATAAGGACCCAGTTTATTCCACATGTTTATGTTTGTCATTACATTTGTGTTCGTGTGTTATCGCATTTGAAGGCCAGGTTAAGGCCTTCATATATACGTTTATGTGTGCAAAATACATTGTTATGTGATGCCTACATTGTTGTCTTTGCGATGTAATAACCGTTTCAATGTAGTGGACACTTTTTTCCCTTGCAATTTGTGTCTTCCCAATGTATGGTTGCAATAACATAACCCATGTGCTAGGATATGGTTGGTTCTGAGATCTGAGCTCATATGACTACGTCCATGCAGGCGGATGGAAACGCTGATTGAACGTCGTCGTCGACGAATACGTCGACAATGCAAGGGCGCAGCTAGATTCATCGCCATCCTCCTCAAGTGGCTCCCATATGCCCACCACTACTTTACCCATGTGCACAAGGTTCCCCAGTTCATTGGGGAGTTTACAGGGGCACGATGGGTTGACGAAATCCTTACCCACCGTTCGCATACAAGAAGCGTCAACGCATTCAGAATGGAAAAGGGAGCATTCATTCGACTTTGTGGGATGCTCCAACATCAGTACGGTCTGCGTGGATCAATCCAAATGTCTGTGATGGAGAAGGTTGCCATCTTCGTCAATACCATGGCTTGGGGCTCCAGTCAGCGCAATTCTTGCGAGCGTTTCCAACGCTCAAGCAGTACAATTTCGGAGTCCATAACCAATGTGCTTGATGCCATATGCGGGGGGAGCTGCAATGGGTACCGCGGTCTTGCGGGGGACTTGATCAGGCCCAGAGACCCTCGTTTCAGAGACATTCCTGAGCAGATTGCCAACGACAACAGGTACTGGCCATACTTCAAGGGTGCAATTGGGGCTATCGACGGAACGCATATTGAGGCCGCCCTTCCTAAAGAAGAACAACAAAGGTTTCGTTGCAGGAAGGGGACAACAACGTTCAACGTCATGGCCGTCTGCGATTTCGACCTTCGCTTCACCTTCGTATCCGCTGGATGGGAGGGTAGCGTACATGATGCACGTGTCTTTGATCACGCAGTGAAGACGCATGCGCTGAGGTTCCCACATCCACCAGCAGGGAAGTACTACCTATGCGACAAGGGGTATGGTCTTCGAAATGGCTACATGATCCCGTACTCGACGACGAAGTACCACAGACCTCAGTTCGTCGCATCCCAACCGAAAAACGAAAAGGAAGCATTCAACAAGTCACACTCATCCCTCCGAGGCGCGATCGAGAGGACCTTTGGTGTGTTGAAGATGAAGTCCAGGATCCTCCGTGGTCTCCCCAAGTATCCGATACGGAAGCAGATTGCGATCATCATTGCGTACTTCGCCCTTCACAACTACGCCCGGGATGCCCGCAATGCGTCGGGCTCAGACTCAGAAGACGATAAAAGGTTCGTCGAGCCCTCCGTGGACACTGATGCACCCTCCGGCGGGGACGGTGACGAAGACGCCTACGACGCGGGAGAGGAGGTTGGCCACGAGGACGATGACCCCTTCGTCCCCGTGGACGACGCCGCGGGGGCAAGCCAAGAGATCAAGGCGCTTAGGGACGAAATTGCTCACCAGATTTGGAACGACCGTCGCGTTAGATAGAAAGCACGCTCGATGTCCGATGGGTAGACGAGGACATCATTTTTTGTGTAGTCAGCTGGCTTGTAGTGTGTGCATGGGGTCGACAAATTTCATTCCCGTGGTAACATTTTGTGGAAGTGTTTGGTGTTGGATGTTGTGGTAGACGAGGACATCATTTCAGATGTTCTAGGTACGTCTTGTGATGCTTCAATTGTACACCGTAAGCCATACTCTGAATTGGACGTCATCAATTCAACTGATTATAAACAACGACATACAACTTATTATAAACAACGACATAGGGGTTGAGCGATTTGTTGCTATCATTTTTTGCGTACATATTATAAATTACAACGATGATGGTTCTACATACAAAGGCCCAAAATGCACCATAGCAAAATGGGTGCCACAACACTCGGCATACAAAAAGCTTTACCCATGTGCCGAGGTTGCAATGTTTTGGTTACTGCTGCCTTACATCCGCGACCCCGAACTGCACAAAATGGGGGTCGTCAACCACAAAGGTTTGTCTTGCATTACATGTTCCCAGCTACGTCAACCATAAACTGAACATAAACCAAAAGTCTAGAGAAACAACAAGCACAAAAGATTAACAGAAGATCTTCATAACAGCTCCACGACTACGGCTTGTGGACCAGCGGCGCAATGGCGATAAGGAGCACGAGGATAATCCACCCAAGCAGCCTGGTCACGTGGGAGAGGCGACGAGCGCGGAGCTGCTCCCCAGCGTGGTCCACCCAACGCTCACACATGAATGTGCTCAGCTCAGCAATCCTCTGCACCATGGTGTCATTAGTGACACCAAGATTGACGTTCAGGGCCCTGGTCTCCTGCAGCTCGTCGTTGCGCGCATTCAGCAGGTGCTCCCTGCGCGCGTCCTGTGCTCGGAGGCCCCGGACTTGGGCGCGCAGCTCCCTAACCTCGTCACGGTACATGGCCCAAAGCGCGTTATCCTCCTCAACATCCTGGGGGTCGCGGGCGTCCGACTGCGCCTCGTCCTCGTCATCTCGAGTGCGACGACGACGACTGGAGGCGCCATAGTCATAGTCATTGTGGAGCCAATAGTACGCTCTAGGGTCCCCACTTGCGTAGCTGCGGTCGCTATCCGAGTCGGTGTCGGAGAGAACCTCGGTGTCCGAATATGGGTACATGCTTTATAATGGAAATATCAAGTGTTAGTGCTTAGGTAACCATAACAACGACAACAACGCAGTGAAGAAGAGATGGACATTCACGGTGTCATAATAATGTGTGAAGAAGAATGAGAGTATATATGTGTACAATTGGATATATCAAAACAACAAGCACGTTCAAAGGGCATATATGATTGTCAAAGTAGTTGAAAGAAGCTAAATAAAAACATGCAAGACTTGCGAATATACCAATTGCCACCCAAAACACCCTAACTGAACTCAAGAGTAATTCACAGCCGAATGATTCCCCAAATAAATTAAATTTAAAATCAATGCAGTGCACATAGTCTTGCATATATGCACATATAAATTATACATAGGGGAGGGAAACATTCAAACATAAGTCACAGTTCACAACTTCACTTGATATGCACCAATTAGAGCAAAATCAAAAATTCTTTATTCAGATCAGTTGGACATAATAACCACTTAGTGCTAAATCAAAACAAAAACATGAAATAAAGGAGATACCTAACAGAAAGCAAACTGAAAAGACAAACCAAACATGTCCGGGTTTCATGATAATTATTAGGGAAGGAGTGCTTGTTAATGTAGTGAAAGAATCAGTTAAGAAGCAACACCATATCCCTACAGAAGATGTAAGGGTGGAGATTCTTTCAAAGTTCAATCCTTCCAACTAGCAACCATTGCTAAGAGGTTAAAAGGTTTTATTCTTCAGTAGATGTATGCTGATCCCTAATCCTATAGTAATTGCCTACAATGATCAGCCTTCTTCAAAGACCATAAATTGACATAATCAAATAATCTAAACAGCATTGATATTGTGATAAAGAAACCATATCAATGTTTGTGAAAAAGAAATCAGTTTCAAATCAAGAAGCTAGAAAACTCATGAGGACCAACAACACCATATCCCTATTGAACAACAAGATAAGCTCCTAAATTAGTTAACAAGCGACAACATATATGAGTAAACTCAGGAGGAACAACAAGTTCATGGCACACATTTTCTGAGATTCAACAACAACATATAATGTTAAAGAAAACAACATGATGAACAACAACATAATCTGAAACATAAAGCTGAAGCAATTTCTAAAAGATTGAACAACAAGATAAGCTTCTAAATTAGTTAACAAGCAACAACATATATGAGTAAACTCACGAGGAACAACAGGTTCATGGCACACATTTTCTGAGATTCAACAACAACATATAATGTTAAAGAAAGCAACATGATGAACAACAACATAATCTCAAACATAAAGCTGAAGCAATTTCTAAGATTGAACAACAACATAAGCTTCTAAATTAGTTAACAAGCAACAACATATGAGTAAACATGGTAACTCAAATCGAAGGTTGTGACGATATGAAGACCCTAAACTCCAAAAAAACCTAGCCATAATGAAAAATCCTCTCTGACAATCGAAACCCTAATCTGACAATTGGATATATCAAGAACCTTTTTAACTTTTTCATGGAAAACTGAGAGTAATAACCCTAAACATGCAATTAACTCGATGGAAAACCCTAGCTTTCAATCGATTTGGGGAGAGATGGGTTGAAAACCGGCGACAAATTCCCCATTTCAAAAAAAAAAAACCTAGCTTTTAATCGAAACGACGAAGAATATTCAAGAACACAAACGATGGAATCCAAAAAAACAACACAGGCTTACCTGGAGGTGCAGATCGACAACAATGGAGGCTCGAAAGTCGTCTTCTTCGCCGCTGTTCCACGAAGCGTCCCTGCTAAGAGTGAAAAGAGAGAGGAATGTGAGATTGATGTGAAAATTTTTCGAATTTATGGAGGAGAGAGGGAGGGGCAGATTTGGGACTCTTCGGCTTCCCATCCCCCAAATCCTCCTTCCAGGAGATGCGTCGCGCATCCCGTCTCATCCCCGCATCCCCGCTTTCCCATCCGCTTCCATCCCCGCGCATCCCTCGCCAAACACGCAGGCGCGGTTCCCGAGAACCCACCCCCACACGCGGCATCCCTTCCCATCCCCTATCAAACACGCCCTAATTCACTTGAAAATCCTACTGATATACTGTAAATATAATGCACTTGTAAGGCAAAATAACATAAAAGAACAAAGAAAACCTTCAAGTGGAAGAGCTAACTAACTGATCAGCTTGAGCTGAGATCAACTTGACTGTATCCAACAGATTGCAGGACTAAGGTTGAACATTTGCTTGTAGAAGAAGGGTTGATGGAGATAGATGAAGCCAGGAGACGATGTCCTCTCTGTGTTCACAGTGGAGTGTGTGGAATGTCGAGTCTACTTCTCTGTGTTCAACTGTTGCGCTATTCGGATTGTGAGCTGTAGGACTTTGGTGTGAGTAATCTATTGTGAATTTAGTTTTGGTGATCTCCTGCGGGTTTTTGGAGATTTAATTGAAATTGGTCTTCAGTTTTGAGCTTAACATCATAAAGCTTTGTATGCTGCTGAATCAGTGTGAATCGTCATACTGAACCAAAAAAGTTGGTCACATGAACCTATAAGAGCAACAAGACTGTCAATATGGCAGAAATCATTTGATTACTTATGTAGTACAAGGAGGAAAAAACATGATAGGTTTCCCACTATTAGAAAATACAAACCAAAATGAAACCAACTGAAATCATTTATATCCAAGCATATCTTTCACCCTTGCATTTCAGAAATTACATTGAATAAAGTCATAAACAGCTGCCAAACATAATCTTATATGGTGTCTATAGAGATTCTAAGAAGCAGAATGATGGGAATTTGAGTAAGTCAGAGGAGAGTCCAGCAAAGATTTGAAGCCAAAGTTGGCTTATGATGCTTAATACAAATATAATGGGCACATTGAATTGATGGAAATGTTGATGCTCTCTTGGAGGTAGCTTCACACCTACAACTTCAATATCCTTGGGAAATCTCTTTTGGTTTTTATTGTATCTCAGTTCTTTTGCCTTGTTGGACTTTGGCAGGAGGAAGAGGCGTTGTTTTCTGCACACAGAAAAGGAATCGAAGACACAATGGATATTGTTCGTGAAGTAAGTATCATCTGTTGTGTGTGATTTTGCATCGATTTTGGTTGCAGGAGATGAAACTCTTGGCAGAGAAGTCGGCCAGCCTAGCTAGGAGTCTCATTGACAACTATGTAACCCAGCTGAGTTATGCGCTTTTGAGGAAAGCAGGTGGTCTGGTAAGCCTCCAGGCTCCCCTTGCTCGCTTCCACACCGTTTTAAAGGGTCCCCTTTGATGCTAGCCTGTTATCCTGAACCTTGCTTCCCCCACACAACACAAGAAAGTGCCCCAACTCCCAACTCCACCCTGAACCTATTCAATGCTTGAAATGCCAAATGCAATTGTTGTGGACAATCAAAACATACAGAAATCACTGAGGAGAAAATCACCAGGGTCCTTGAGTGCAATGTTAAGAGGCTTAAGATTCAATTTATTGGGCTGCTTTACTTGGGTGACAAAATCTCCTTTCTCATATGCGCCTGTCTTCCTCCAGGGTGAAGGAGTAGGGCCTTGCACACACTTGTTATATTCCTTGGTTTCCCATCATTCAATTCCGTCATTCCCTTGACTTCAGAAAACACGACGAGATCACCATCTTCAAATTCCAGCCTCTCATCATCCACACATGTAATATGAGCTGATTTGTCATTGCTGATTGATGCTATTATTCCTGTATGTGATTTATTACCATCAAATCTGTAACAGTTAACTTACTGTGGACCAAAGTCACAGAAAACACTTCTAAAAAGGCCTTGCCCTTCAGTTTTGATAAAGGCAATTGGAGGTTCATGATGATGGCAGTATTCATCAAATCCGATTGCTTTCTCCAAGCTGATGTCAGTGAACACAACAACCTGTGAATTTAAATTTACTTGAGTAAGATGATAAGTATAACACTCCAACTTCTATTAACATGTACACAAACCCATCCACAAATGAGACTAAACCGACTACCATAGCAATTGATCCACTGAAGCATCCAAGTATTTAAATAAACATTAGAGTGGCAGAAGATGTAGTAAGCAACTCCATTAGCCATTTTCTGAACATCTTTCATTACCTTGCAAGCTTTAAAAGTCAGTGCAAGACATATTCTGACTCAAATTTTCAGAAAATGGTACCATGGGAAAGAAAAAAAGAGAAGATATATAAATGCTCCTGGTAAAGTTCTTTGGTCATGAAAATCAGCAAGAGCATCAACTTTGTCTTATAAATAGAATTTGAATCTCATTAAGTAATAGAAATGTAAACCTATATCAACCTAATCAGGCCAAAATTTCTTAGAAGCATTTCTTGGAACACTTTAAAGGCATAAAAGAAAACAAAAACCAAGTTCATCTCTCTTGAAACATTTGCAATTTCATAACAGCAAATCATTTATCCTCTGAATCAACTTGGAAATAACTCCATTTCCTCATCTCCACCACCAGCAGTAGCTCTAGAGGTATGCCCACCTGCATCTCTTGTCTTTGTTACCTCGAAAATTTTATAGTCTAGTGTTCCTTCCTGACTTCTTGCAAGTGCCACAAGGTTCCTTAACTCACGTTAAATTGTCAAACAAATGAAGATCGCAACCTTAACCTATACTGCAACAACTAAAGTTGGTTGTGAATCTTGGTGAGCTCCAAATGTTTTAATTGGCAAGTTTCATCCTCGGTGCTCATCTCAAGCACCTAGTTCGTGGACTTCACCATCTATTTCAAAGATGAACATAACCTTTTCATGTTATTAGGCAAGGGATATGCACATATGCTTTTTTTTTTTTTTTTAATTTCATTTTACTGCATATTTTACCTTTCAATTCTACTTGTGTCATGTGCATAACCCAAACAAATTCTATTAAAGCTATCCAATGATATACGCTCCCAACTTTGATTTCCGGATGAGTGTTTTTTCGATAGAGTATTGTGTGAAGTTTACGACCTAGTCCAAGGTGCAAAGGGAGTTTTTTTTTACCGACTCTGTATGGCAGTGTTGGCCGGGGGTTTATCGACACCTACAATTGGTGTCAAGGAATCTTGCAGGAAATTTTTTCAGCTTTTGCAAGGCATGACGGAGAGACAAGACTTGCACGAATAAGGACATCTTCTTGAGGGATCTGTGAAATCTCGCAGGCATTTTGCAGAGGGATTTTTCTTGACTTTGGCAGTCGGTGACGTTAGATTCGATACCGACCCCGAGGTTCGAAAATGGTACAACTATTGTCGACACCAAGAGTCGGTGACGAGACCGTACATTTGGCGAGAAAAAGGCCGTCCCAATAGCAAGCCAACAAGATTGGGTACAAATGTAAGGTCGTAAAAGGTTCGGGGCATCATCAGAAATTAATCCAAAAGAGACACCCTCACAAAGAAGCTCAGACTCCCCAACTTTACTGGGGTTTCAGCCACCACGTTTCCAACAAAACCATAAACCCATCAAAACCTCTCGTTTTCTCGTTTCCACTCCCTCCACACACCGCCATTGACAGCCCCTCCAGCGAGCTATGTAACCTTAGGTTATCTCCATTCCACTATCACCATGCCTTCTTCCTCTTTCCTCCTTCACCATAGCCACTGCCTCCGCTCTACCTCTTCCCGCCTCGCCCTCTCCATGGCCTTCCGACCTTCCCTATCCCTCCACAATCTTCGCTCCGGTCATGGTGGCCCTCTCTTGCCTCCCTTCTTCCCTTTTCTTAGGTATCGAGCTCTGCGGACGCTTGCAGTTTCTTCAGCCCGCCGGATTGGATTCTCCGCTTCGATTAGGGCGGCAGCGCGGGCCGTCGACTACAATTGGCCGGATGCTAAGACAAGTGGGGGCGGGGTCTCTCCGTTTTGGTTACTGCCGAGCAAGGGTTTCGGGAGGCTGGCTTATGACGATTATTCTGAGGGCGAGGAGGAGTTTGAAATTGACTCTGGCCAGCAATTTGTAAGTCATTCTCTCATTCTGTTTCTCCGCTTGCTTGTATTTGGGATGCGATGCTAGAATTAGATGAAAGGAGATTGAATTCATGAATTCAATTCAGTAACGCTAACGATTCTTCGACTTAGACGTGGTCTGGGAATCATAAGAGTTCAGCTGTTTAGTTCTTGCAGCCAGGTATGGTTGATTATGTCGTGGTTTTCATGTTGCGTGGAAGATGTAAATTGACCTATGAATCATTGTCGCATTTTCCACATTTGTAAAATGTGAATTTGTGCTCTTTAATCACGTCCATAGTTATGAGTTTGCTTGCATTGGGATTGAAGTATGGCTTTGTTTGGATCAGATGCTTCAGTCCAGATTGACAAAGTGGTCAATCCAACATTTTATCTTCAACTTTCCAATACTCAGTGATGGAGGAAAGATCACAAACACACATTAATCACTCACACAAGGAAACAAATGTAGGGAACCCAGCAAATTCTATGCCCAAATTCCACTAAGCCATCGAGAGAAAACTCTCAATCTGGATACAGAGACAAATGCCTTTACAAAATCACACAGACCTCATTTAGGCAGCTGTTCCACTTATTTATACCAAGGCTAAGCCATTTTCCGCACTCTGGCCTTACCGAAATTCCCTCATACTTCTACTTTTTTTTTTCAAACAAATATTTTAGCATGCCCTTCTTTGTTATTTGCTCTACTTGCTACGACTATTTGATCTATATTTTATCCGAAATATAATTTCTTGTGGTTTCAATGAAATATTTCAAAATAACTGCTTTCCTTCTTTTCCCGTTGATCTTTCTGGCCGGAAATGGGATAAATTCAACTATTTTGTACAATGTTGTTTCGATCATTGTTGCTTTCTTGAATTAATTTGAGCTGCATTTATCAGACTGCTTCAGCCACTGAAAATGTTGATGAGTGGAAATGGAAGTTAACTATGCTTCTTCGCAACAAAAATGAACAAGAAGTTATTTCAAGGGAGAAAAAGGATAGGCGCGATTTTGAACAACTTTCCGCCCTCGCTACCAGGATGGGCTTGCATAGGTATCTTAGAATTCGCGAGTTTGATTTTGTATTATTTTTTCTGGATCGTGATACATCTTCTTGAATAAATTCACTTGGCAGCTGTCAGTATTCGAAAGTTGTTGTCTTCAGTAAGGTCCCCCTACCTAATTATCGCCCAGATCTTGATGACAAGCGTCCACAACGGGAGGTAGTTAATGGAAATCTTTGATATTTGTGTATTCTTCCATGCTATGGTTTATTTTAAGACTGTCACCTTCCTAATAACAAATAGATAGTTTAGAGCTATATACATAGGAGTGCATGTAGGTTAAAATGTACACTGTTCAGTTTGGTAAAACAATAGAATTGTTGCTTCAAGGCAGGTTACTAGTTGCACTATCAAATACCCTCTCTTTATCTGGAGTGCTGTGTCACTGTTCCCTCTATCTTTTCATACAGATATGAGTCATTTAACATTCTTTGAGACTTTTCAGGTAGCCTTACCATTTGGTTTGCAAAAGGAGGTAGACATTCTCCTCAGGAGATACCTTGCTCATAAGCCTACAAGTAGAGAAAGTGGTTCCTCTATTCCGAGATTGAATAGCCATGCTATTGATGATAAAGGACAAGTATCTGATAAGCAGCCTCTTCCCTCTGCACAGACAAATGTTGTCATGGAAAGACTCCTCCGCCGCAGGAGTTTACAGATGCGGAATAATCAACAAGAGTGGCTGGTTTGCTTCTGACATGCTTTGGATTCCTATGTTTATCAATATTCATATTTCCATCTATTCTGCCATGTGATTTCACAGCCTTACTATAGCTAAAATATTTTGGTAGCACCTTAAGAATAAACCAGATTTATGACATGGTTGTTTTCGGTAGCTTTAAACCAACAGGAACAAAGGGAGAAACCCATTTCAAGTTGTTTTGTATAGAAATTGATTCATAGTTGAGGTAATTGTTAGTTTTACCGAGAGATAATATTTCTGAGTGCATTACAAAGGGAGAAATCCAGAATAAATACAAGAGAGTAAGGAAGTCTAAGGGTTACAATCTGAAAGTACAAGGAGTAATTGCATCTAATACCTAGAAAACATAATAATTATGTCTAAAAGTAGACTAGGGATGCTTGTAGTATGCCTAACACAACTTACAAGAAAGGTAACACTATCATATTTCCAACACTCCCCCTCAAGCTGGGTTTGTAAAGATCTTACACATCCAGCTTGGAATTAGCTCTTTAGAAATCCAGCTTGGAATAAGCTCAGACTTTTGGTCAACAAAATCTGCAAGTTGTTGGGTTGGTATGTGAGAGTTATCTTGAAGATCCACCTTGAATTTTTATCTGGATGAAGGTTGTCCATCTAACACAAGAAATTTCAAAATGCTGCTAGGGATTGTGATCTGCTAAATCAGAGGTTTTTAGGACCTAAACTAATCCTTGATACCCACTCATAGCTCAAGGAAGATGAAATTTTTGAGTTGAAGAAAACCCAATTTCCCAAGGTTTAAAGTCTCAGCAATGAATGCATGAGAAACAACAAAGTAATTTCAGCAATGAAGACTGAAAACAAAAGAAATTTGCCAGCAATGAAGGCTGAGAAAACAGGAAAAAGGTTCTCAGCAATGAAGGCCTGAGAAACCAGAAAGTTTCGGCAATGAAGGCTGAAAAAAACAGATTTAACAATGAAGGCTGGAGAGAGGAAAGGTTGAAGCTTTTCAGCAATGAAGGCTGAAAAACATGTGTGGACCGATGAGGAAGAAGACAAACGCGTTTAGCTGTTCAAGAAAGATCTTTCTCAGCCATGAAGGCTGAAGAAAGAAACCTGCATACCTCGAAAGGGGATTCAGCAATGGAAAGGGGAAAAATGCTTAGGAAAAACCTAGAGCTCTGATACCATGTTAGTGTTTGGAGAGATAATTTTTCTGAGTGCATTACAGAGGGAGAAACCCAGAATAAATACAAGAGAGTAAGGAAGTCTAAGGGTTACAATCTGAAAGTACAACGAGTAATTGCATCTAATACCTAGAAAACATAATAATTATGTCTAAAAGTAGACTAGGGATGCTTGTAGTCTACCTAACACAACTTACAAAAAAAAGTAACACTATCATAGTTCCAACACTAATAAATGGTTTGCTTTTCAAGTCTTTGTCATATCCCACTAGTGTTCTAGATTTTAGTGGTTAGGGTTTGTTTTGTGCTGTTAATCTTTCTTTCCATCGAATGTTGTTAATCTTTCTTTGTTATCCGGTAATTGAGCCTTATATTCTTATTCAAATGATCTTATTCATATACAGTGTTTTTGTAGTTGTGGATATTTAATGGAGTTTCCCTGACAAATTTAATGTCTCTATTAGGATTCTGCAGAGGGTCAGAAGATGCTGGAATTTCGAAGGACTCTTCCTTCATACAAAGAAAGGGATGCATTATTGGAAGCTGTGTCTGCAAATCAGGTTATTGCCCTTGGATGCCCCTGATCACATGCTGTGGAATTTATACGCACTCCTATAAATTTGATTTGAGAAGATTGTTGGAAGTTCTATTCCTTGGGGTTTTGAAGTTTGGAGTTGAATCTTGATATATTTGCTTCAATAATTGAAGACATACAATTTTGCACACATGATTGTGTCTTGGAAATAACTTTTCTTGCTATGCGTGAACGGCAATCTCTCATCTATGTTGTCCGCTCTATATGTCCCATCCTTTATTTAATTCTTCCAGGAATGGGTAATTGGAAAACAGGACATTTTGGCTTATCCTTTCCCTCTTCTCTAACCAAAGTGGAAAAGGCCTTGCTAATTGCTTTAGGTAAAAAATGAGAGAGGAGATGAAAGCAAATCAGTCTGTTGTATTGGCAGTAGTAATATCTTCATCCTTGCAATCAAAGGGCCATTTGCAACCTTTTATTGTATATAACATAGTCCCAAGATATTGAAGGAAGAATTTCTTTTCATCATTTGCTGCAGGTTGTGGTGGTGTCCGGTGAAACTGGTTGTGGTAAAACTACACAACTTCCCCAATACATTCTAGAATCTGAGATTGAAGCCGCTCGTGGAGCTAGCTGCAATATTATTTGTACTCAGCCTAGAAGAATATCTGCCATGTCTGTAGCTGAGCGAGTTGCTGCTGAACGTGGAGAGGCTCTTGGTGAATCTGTCAGTCCCTCTAATAGTGCTCAGATTGTTGCTTCATTGACTAATTTTTCCTATTTCCATAATGGGGTTGCAGATAAAACTTTACATACTTAATATGCTTTTCCAATGTTTGTTTAATCAGATTGGTTACAAGGTTAGGCTAGAAGGAATAAAAGGGAGGGATACTCGTCTTCTCTTTTGCACCACTGGTGTATTGCTGCGGAGGTTACTTGTTGATAGAAGTTTGACTGGCGTTACTCATGTTATTGTTGATGAAATTCATGAACGTGGCATGAATGAAGGTATTTTTAAAGCAGTCAGTGATTGTTTCTAGCTGTACACATAGCGCCTGAATTTACTAAAAATTTCGTCATGTTTCAGATTTTCTACTTATTGTCTTGAAAGATCTGCTACCACGCCGACCAGATTTGAGGTTGATTCTAATGAGTGCAACTATGAATGCGGATCTTTTCTCCTCTTATTTTAGTGGTGCCCCGATGCTCCATATTCCTGTAAGTACAAAATATCATTTTTGATGCATCAGTTCTCTTGCATGCAAATCTAATGTGTTGTGAATCTGTCATATTTCTACGGACTTCTCCACCAAAATATGTTTGCTAATATACTTCTAGCCTAGATCATGTTTCTGATGAACATTTTCTGTCACTACATCTTGTTGAGCTCCATGCAGATTTTTTTTTCTTTTTCTTTTAAGATGCATTTTCTTGGTACTTGTTATCCATTGTTATCAGTTATACCTCCCTGCTTTATTGTTTCTGTAAGAGAGGTAATTTTGGAAGTGGCTTCTCAGAAGATTATTTGTCAGAGACTTTTAATGACAGATTATTTGATCATCTAGTTCATTCTTATCTTAGGTGTATCACTTTTTCCAAGCTTTCATAATCATACACATGTGAAAATTTACAAATGTATTTACTTAATGGGTGTTATTGTTTGCTCATAATAATGTTATGGTTGGTTTTCACTTTTTTGAAATTCTTAAAAACAGTACTCCAGTGTTTATGTGAAAATAGGGCCGACTTGCTGGGTTTGTAGAAAAAAATTAAGGTAGACTAGTAATGGAAATGTTCGTTCATAGAGTTAGAGTTGGTGTTAAGCTGCAGTTAATTGGAAGTTATAGGATTTATGACACAAAAAGAAATGGATTGAAATATGGCAATAAAATCTGTAACATATATGGGTGTTTTATTTCAAAAGAAAAATAAAATTCCAACACACACACATATGCATAAATCCACCAATTAGGAATATTGGGCCTTTTACCGACAGATCAGTAATAGTTCCCTATTAAGTAAATGACATGAGCATGCCTATTGACTTAAACCATTTTTTTTTTGTTTCTCTTGGATGCCTGATGACTTATCACTCTCAGGGCTTTACATATCCAGTTCGAGAACATTTTCTGGAGAACATTTTGGAGACGACAGGGTACAGGTTAACTCCATATAATCAAATTGATGATTATGGTCAAGAAAAGATATGGAAAATGCAGAAACAAACACTAAGAAAGAGAAAGACCCAAATTGCTTCTGCTGTGGAGGTAGTAAATACTTTTGAGGTCTTTTCTTTGAATAATCTGACAGTTAAAGTAATAAAGTAAGTTTATGTTTGTGTGAATTATGGCGTAACTATTAATTCTCGGCAGGATACTCTTGAAGCTGCTGAGTTTGAGGGTTATAGTCGCCGAACTCGGGAATCATTGTTGTGTTGGAATCCCGATTCAATTGGTTTCAACCTAATTGAGAATGTGCTTTGCCATATATGTAAAAACGAAAGGCCTGGAGCAGTCCTGGTGTTCATGACTGGCTGGGACGATATTAATTGTTTAAAGGATCAGTTGCAAGCTCATCCTGTGCTGGGAGATCCAAGCAAAGTATTGTTGCTTGCATGCCATGGTTCAATGGCAAGTAGCGAACAGGTAATATTTTCCTGGACCTTTCTCTTGATCCTCGTTAGTCCTGCATGATTCCTTTCCTTAGTACTTCAGACCTACTCTGTTATTTTGTTTTGACATTACTTCTGATCTATTAATAGACACTCAGCTTGTTGAGGTTTTTACAAAATTCTCCATTATATACTCTACAGCATGATCATTTAACTGGGATCCATTTATCCTCTTAAAAAAATTATAATATGTTATCTGACACTCCTTTACTTTCCTATATCATTATTCAATTTTAGGAATGATTGTTTGTGAGATATCCAAGACATTTGAATCACTGAAATACACGTATATAGGATTAGGATCATATGAGGAGCATCCTTAGGTGAGAAATGAGGAGCAATACGAGCTGTCTGATGTAACAGAAGTGTGTTGCTAGTCTGCAACGCTGCATACTTAATAATTGTGCACCTTAAGTGAACAATTATGAAATATGAAAGTTTGCGATTCGGAAGTGCATGTTTAATGTGATAGTGCATGGGATCATCTTCTTGTCTTTAATTAGTTGATTTCTAGACCTTAGACTTCGCTTTGTTTTTTCTTAATATCCCCAAGATTTGTTGTTTCCGCTGCTTTGATCTCAATTTTACACACACAAACTCTTATAAATATGCTTTTATTTAGAATGCAGTACCATTTGTTTGTGGTTTCTAGTGTTCTAAAAATCGCCTCTAGGCACTAGGCACTAGGCGGCACCTCACCTAGGAATTTTCATGCCTAGGTAGGTAGTGGGCAGGTTAGGTATTGGTCTAAGCGGGCACCTTGGCAGCTAGAAAAATAGAGGTTTTAAAATATCCATAATTCTCTCCTAATTTCTCACTCTAAAACCCAAGACCAAAACTACCCAATAAATTAGTAAATTAGCAAAATGATTCGTAAATGTGTTCATTATTTGTTGATTTGTTCGATTAGGTGTCACCATGACCAAATTACCCAGGGAAAATGCTTCATCAAAGGTTTCTTTTAGAACACTTTCACACATGATTTTAAGTTTATTTACTTTAGAGTCGACCAAGGACTATTAATTTGAGTTTCTGGATGATATTATGAATTATAAATAATCTATATATGGATTATGGACTTGTTCTAAGGGTTGAAATACAAGGAAGTAACCATGATCGTTCTAATTCTGCCTAGGCCCATGTCTAGCCACCTCGGCGCTAGGCAATCACCCGCCACCTAGATCCTACGTACCGTCTTTTTTAGAACATTGTTTGTTTGATACTTCCTCTGTCCCATATTAAATGTCATTTTAGAGATTTGCACAAGAATTAAGGTGCATTCAATGCATAAGAAAAGTGAAGGGTACAGATTAATTTCTATTTTTTTTTTCATTTTCTTTTCAATTGCATTTTAAATTTAATTGGTGGAATATGTAGTAATTATTAACCTTTTCCTAGATATTAGCAAAATGACATGTAATTTGGGGCAAGAAAATGAGTCTGAAAGGACACTTATTTTTGGGATGGAGGGAGTATAGCTTTGAATTACATAACTTTGCGATGACCCGTATTGTTTTTGTTGACAAATTCTTGATTTTCTTGCAGAAATTGATATTTGACAGACCTCCAGATGGAGTGAGGAAAATAGTTCTGGCTACTAATATGGCAGAGACTAGTATCACAATTAATGATGTCGTCTTCGTTGTGGACTGTGGTAAAGCAAAAGAGACATCTTATGACGCATTGAATAACACTCCTTGTTTGCTTCCTTCCTGGATTTCAAAGGCTGCTGCCAGGCAGGTAAGTTCCCAATTGACAGCTTAGTTTTTACATGCCTAATATGCTACGAAGTTTCAACTTTTTTCTGTTGATGGTTAGTTTAGTGGTTGGTGGGTCATAAGAAAAACATATAGATACATAAAATCGGGAAGTTTTTTCTTTTGCTATGTTTTCCTTTGTTCGTATATTCCATGTGAGAATAATTTTCTTAATTCCTCTTTTCTTTTCGTGAAGATCGTTCTAAACGAGTGATAAAAACCAAGTTTGCTAGTTTTTCAGATTTTTATCATCTGTGGAGTTATTTTCTGATGGTTTTGCTAATGAGTAATGTTGGTGACATTGTTGTTTCCTGTCATTTCTTCTTTATAACTCTTTTCCTTCCTGATATATTCAGTAGTTCAGTTCCCGTGTTCCTTTATTTTTTCAACATCAGACATTACAGTGACTTTCTGATTGATTGACAGAGAAGAGGTAGAGCTGGCCGTGTACAGCCGGGAGAATGTTATCATCTCTACCCTAGATGTGTATATGATGCTTTCGCGGATTATCAGCTGCCTGAGCTTTTGAGGACGCCTTTGCAGTCTCTTTGCCTTCAGATTAAAAGTTTACGACTTGGTAGTATATCAGAGTTCCTATCCAGTGCATTACAGCCACCAGAACCATTATCAGTAAGATCTATCAGTTGCATTTCCCTTACTCTCAATATTCATCTGTTTTTGTGTGCCATGATGTTTGCTTGCACAATACAGTTGTTGTCTTCCTGCTCTGCATGAAAATGATAATGATCCCCATTTGTGTAGGTTCAGAATGCAATTGAGTATTTGAAGACTATTGGTGCTCTTGATGAGAGTGAAAATTTAACTGCACTAGGTAGGAAAGTTGATTCTCTTAAGATTCATTACTTTTCTCATTCCATATTCTCTCATTTTGCAACTTTCGAGGTGAAGCTTTTGTCTGCAAGGTTTAATACGAACCATTAATTGATGCCATTTCACAGGTCAAAAGTTGTCTATGCTTCCAGTAGAACCCAAATTGGGAAAAATGCTTATATTGGGGGCCATTTTTAAGTGCCTTGATCCAATAATGACGGTTGTTGCTGGTCTTAGCGTCAGAGATCCATTCTTGATGCCATTTGATAAAAAAGATGTAAGTTTCTTTACAGTTCTTGATGCCTATATGAAATATTATGTTAATAACAGTTTATACATTTTTGTTAATCTTTTTCTTTCTCTTGCCACTCTTGGGTTCTGATTCTGCTTGCTCGTTTATATTTTTTTTATGGCTAGGTAATGGTTTAATTTATTATCGTTTTATGGTCATGATGTCACACCTACAGTCCTTGGTTAATAACGTGTCTTTGCACATTTTTTGTTGTATCGAGATTGCATTCTATAGTTTCTTACTAGAGTCACTCTTACAGCATTTATTGAAGTTTTTCACTGCTTTGCTAGTATGTAGTAATTAGTATGTACAAAACTGGTCTCCTAGTTTGACACATTGACACTTTCTAAATACACTTTTTTTTTTGTGGTGCACAACTGCTACAAGACTGATGATTTGGATGTAACTTTAGGATTGTGTTCCTTAATTTTCAACTAACAAGTAGTAACATCAGATTCAGAGTGGCAGTGGCCTATGGATGATGACAAGAGTGGAGATCCACGTGAATATTTTCGGTTGCTCGTACTCGTAGTGCTTAGCTGTTAAATACTCAAAAGTTTGGTTCTGTATTTCTGTTACACTTTATGGTGACACATAACGTTGGAAATTTAGGGTTTGTGAATAGCTTTGAGGCGGGAAAGATAACTATCTTTAAAGTGATATTTGTCCCCTTTAATTTCAGAAAAATTCACCTCCTAGGATACAACACAACCCTATAAGAAATCTCAGACAGCAAATCTGAATTTCTTCTTGTTTTTCTTCTGTGAAGAAACTCTTACTTTATAGAGAGAACTAGTTCAGTATCCGCACCGTGTGCGTTTTTTTTTACAATTTAAATAAATTTAATATAAATATCTGTTTAGAGAGCTAATTAATTTATTTCAACACTTTTGAATTGTTACACAATTTAAATAAAATTTCCATTGATTCTCATTAATATATTGAAAGTATTATCAAACTTTTATATAATTATTATCAAAATCTTACAAAATTGGGTAAATCTTTCCAAAATATATCTATGTCTAAAAACTTATGGAAAATATTATCTTAAAATTGATTAAGATGGAGATAAATTTTTTTGATTGGTTATTACTATTAAGATAAGGAGAAGATGTCATATGTTACATACGACTTATCATTTATTATATCTATTATATATGTCTTCTAAAATTGGTTACATATGTGACATAGATAAAATCTTATCTTATATAATAGGTAAAATCTTATCTTATATAGTATTTAAAATTCGTTAATATCTTCTAAACATATATTCATATCTAATCAAATTGGGTCAAATTTTATCTTATGAATATATAGATATATTGATTAAATAGATTTAGAATAAAATTTTATCTTATGCATATATTAATTATTAAATCTTATCTTAAATAATACTCCCTCCGATCCAAAATATAAGTCGTTTGACTTTTCAACACGTATTTCAAGAAGCCCAAAACTATATAAAATATCAACTTTTTTAAAATTATTTTTTTACAACTTAATATTTGTTGGTAATAAGTATTGAATTGTAAAAAAATAATAATAAAAAAGTTAATATATTATATAGTTTTTAGCTCCTTAAAATACGTGTTAAAAAGTCAAACGACTTACATTTTGGATCGGAGGTAGTAGTATTTAAATTTGGTTAATATCTTCGAAAAATATATCCATATCTAATTAAATTGAGTCAAAATTTATCTTATGCATATATAGATATATTGATTAAATAGAGTTAGAATAAAATTTTATCTTATGCATATATAGATATATTGATTGATTGAATAGATATATCTAATTTTATCTTGTACTTATATTAATTATTTCTTTTAAAAAATGTGATTGGTTCATATGACTACTTTTAAGGAGAAGCCGCCATGTGTCTCAGCCGAATTCTCCTTTATTATATATAACTGATGTCACTGAAACTGACGGGCAATTAAGTCAGTTTTGCGGCTAACAAAAGTTAGTTGATCTTAGAAAAATAGGAAGAGATCACAAGTTCCATTGATCTATAACAGATCTGGACTATTGATCTATGACAGTTCTGGACCGCTGATTTCAGAAACCAAAACCAACTGAAACTAATTAAATTCAGTCTAATTTGTAGACTTTAACCAACATTCCCCACCAAGTCTATAAATTAGACTTTTGCAAATGATGTCACACATACTGACATACTGAAAATGTTTTTCAACTTAAACTTCCAATTAGTACAACTCTATCAAAGTGTAGACAGATTCAATGGTGGTTAGTTCCTTAAACCAATTCCCTTTTATTAACTCCGGATAAAGGATACATATAACATTTCCAGATTCTTCACATAATTTCTTTTGCCTTGAGTTCACCCTAGATTCATAGAAAACTTACAAAACAACTGGTTTTGTTTAAGAACAACTCCACTCTTATGTAATCTATATAGGTAAGATCCTTTCAAACCATTAAGTAATCAAACTTTCCAGAATCTTATTAAGAGTTACAATACTCAACGTCCCTTTTCTACACTAGCTTCTTAAGCATTTAAGTGCAGTCCCCAAATCACTTGTCAACAAAGAGTCGATGACATTTACTATTTTGAATAATGTGGATGGGAAAATGGTCACTGAATATTTATGAAGGCTGCTTTCTGTGTACTTTGAACATAATAAGCTGAGATCTCAGGGCAGTGACTGGCTAGGGTCCAATTCACATTTTTCTTCCCTTTTGTACAGTCAATCAATATTTGCTACTTTTTCGATGACAATTATCATTGGGTAGTGGAAGTTTCATTTAGTGCAAAGCTTTCTGTGATTAACTCCTTGAAGTTAGTTTTTGATTGTTCTTTCTGCAATTTATTGCAAATACGATGCGAATTGTTTGTCTGTTTTCTTCTTTCCCCTTTGTTCATATTTCCACCTCTTTTTTCTTGTGTGTGTGTGATTTTCTTGGCTTGACATTTTTTTGTTGCATCTGCAGCTTGCGGAGTCATCAAAAGCTCAGTTCTCTGCTCGTGAGTTCAGTGACCATCTTGCACTTATTAGAGCTTATGATGGATGGAAAGCTGCTGAAAGAGAGCAATCTGGCTATGAATACTGCTGGAAAAATTTTCTCTCTTTCCAGACTTTGAGAGCCATTGATTCATTACGGAAGCAATTCTATAATTTACTCAGAGAATCAGGTCTTAATGATAGAGAGAACTGCAACACTTGGAGCCAAGATGAGCATCTTGTTAGGGCAATTATTTGTGCGGGGTTGTTTCCTGGTGTTTCCTCTGTTGTGGTGAGTGTTTGTTTACATGCATACCATTTGCTTGTTCTTTTCCTGGTTGAGAAGCATCTAATTTGGCAAGGACCACTCCTTCTCCTTCAGTTGTCCTCATTTTTTGCATAATTTTTTCTGTACTTTGGTTGCTTCTATGGCTTAATAAAGCCACCTACTCAGGATCAACTATTCCGTTGTAGCAAATTCCATTCTTCCAAAAAAAGTGGATGGAAGATTTTAGAATAAGATTAGTTTTAGTTTATGCAAAAGGTGTATGTGATTGTGATGCATTGTTTGCTTTGCAGAACAAAGGGAAGTCCATAATGTTGAAAACAATGGAGGATGGTCAGGTCCTCCTGCATCCGGTAAGTTTTTTTTTTCTGTTTAGTCTTTTAAGCTTCATCAATTGAACATTTGTCCTTTTTCCATAAAATCGATTTTCCGACTGATGGTTCTTACTTTTCTATTCTTTTGGTGTTGGAAGAATTCTGTGAATGGTCAGGAACCAAATATTCCATTTCCATGGTTGGTGTTCAATGAGAAAATGAAAGTGAATGCAGTCTCTCTCAGGGATTCAACTGCAGTATCAGATTCTTCACTTCTACTATTTGGTGGAGATCTGTCAAGGGGAGGACTGGTATGAGATCTTGCATGGTCGCTCAGTTATAGTTATTTCTCACTCTAGGGTCTTGATTTTCTTCTTGGTTTTTACAGAATGGCCACCTAAAAATGTTGGAAGGGTACCTGGAGTTCTTTATGAAACCCGACTTAGCTGAGACATATTTGTGTTTAAAAAGCGAGCTTGGTGAACTTATTCAGAACAAGGTAAGCACATGCTCCTCCTACTGGTTTCTGGGCATGCCTGTTAAACTTGCCCTTATATGTCATGTGTGCATCGCATTTATGAGATCATGTTAAGTTTGGAGATTTTTCCAGCTATTGACTATGAACAATTATTTGACACACTTAATTCTCCCGTCTTTTGTTTTTATTTTGTTATTTTCTTGACTTGCTAACTTAGAGTATCTACCCTTTTTCACAATGGCAACCATCTGTTTTCGTAGCTCCTGAATCCTGAGTTGGAGCTTCAGAACCATCAGGACCTTCTATCTGCTGTAAGAATGTTGATCTCAGAGGATTCTTGCGAGGGTAGATTTGTCTTTGGCCGACAACTTCCACCCCCATCCAAAAAAGCGTCCAAGGAGCTGGGGAAAGTTTCTGCTTTGAGTGGGGACGACAACTCAAAGGGCCATCTGCAGACATTATTAGTTAGAGCGGGCCATGAGGCACCAGTCTACAAGACGAGGACCCTTAAGAACAACCAGTTTCGTTCTATCGTCATCTTTAATGGCTTGGAATTTGTAGGACAACCTTGCAACAGCAAGAAGCAAGCAGAGAAGGAGGCTGCTGCTGAAGCTATTCGTTGGTTGATGGGTGACACCCCTTCTTTCCAAGGTGACATCAACCACATGTCAATGCTTCTGAAGAAGAGTAAAAAGAGACCAGGGAAGAGAACTTAGTGCAAAAATGGTGTAAGTTAGCTGCTCTGTGTAGAGGGCTACAGAATATGAAGTATAAGATGCTACAGGTACTTAGCATGAGACAGAGGTCATCCTGATTGAACAGTGATGGATGAATGAAAAGATGAGCATAGTCCCACGGGCTATGGCATCCACAGCTGAAGTCTTTGAATGCCCAATGAGCAGCCGTGATATCTATGCATGCCGCACCTCATGGTTACACTACCCGGTTAAAGTTCTGGATCAGGCTCCATCGTCTGCATGAAACTTGACAAAAAAAAAGGATTTCATGACCAATATGCAGGTAGAACTTTCTATATACTCTCTTATACCATGAACAACAGATGACCAACATCCATCCAGGTAGAACTTTCTAATATTATCTCTTATACCATGTAGTATTTACCATAGATACGGATCAATTCTTTCTAGAAGAGCCTATAAAGATGGTTTCGTAGACTTGATACGCAGTTGGAACCTCTACATGTTCGTGTAAATTAATCTTTGTCGTCACTGTCCTGCATTCCTGTATCTGATAAAAGGATTTCAAGATTAGGTGTGAGCTGTGTTTTAAACCACTGCTTTGAATTAGTGTTATCTGCATGTGCTGTAAGTGTTTGGTCTAATGTATGCTAAATTATGGTCATAAAGTCAAGATAATAGACTTTGGTTTGTAGGATTAATATTGGTGGCTTTAGTTAGAGCTGTAAATTACAATGTTGGTAGAAAAAAGGGGCTCTACCCTTGTGATCTAGTGAGTGACAGGTTGTTTTGAATTCTCCTAGCTTCTTTCTTTGAAAAGGATGAGAACCTCACCCTAAGAACTTCCACTTCTCACCCGCCAACTTTGTGGCGGGCGGGTGTAGAAAAGTAAATCTCATGATGTGCCTCAATGTAAAAAATGAATGGGTTTGTTTGTTCAATTATTGTATAACTGAACCATGTTTATATGCTTGATCCTCTGCTTTTGGGGTAATTCATGTGATTTCCAACTTTTATTTATTTATTTCGTAATATAGTGTCGATTGTCGAGTGTATGGGCAGTTTTTGAAAGTTGGTTCTTTTTGTTTATTTTCTAACTGTTGAAATGTCTTGGGTTGAAATAAAGGTCAGTAACCATCTCATGAGCTGAAGTTGAAGATGACAGTGGGAGATTATCATTGAAAATTAACGAAATCAATCCTGGGAACAGCTTGTAAAGTGAGATGACCAAACACCAAAAGTTGATGCAATGACTATTCTAACACATAAAAGGTCTGAGGATGCAGTCAGTTTACCTATTCTCACCGATGTTAAAAGTGAACTTATGAATCTTTCATATGGGCTCAAAAACATTTGCAAATATTACTATATTAGTGTTTAAAAGAAGTGATTGGTCACATTTTCTGGTAGGGAGGTGGAAATTTGGGGCAGTGTTTGCAAAGAGTTAACCAACCTATCAGAATTTATGGAAAAACATTAAAAGTGTCATTAGCAACCCAAAAGGGCACTCACCCACTGCTAGGTGGGTGTAGGTTTAGGCAATTTATGTGAGTGTCTAGGCGCTAGTCGACTCTTAACTATTTATGACGAGCCTACGACATTTTATTACACTCTGTAAGAAATGAGGACGATACACATTTTAAGAAAAAAATTAAGCACATTTTAGGTCAAAATGATGCACACAACGTGTCGTTTTAGTCTAAAATATAGATTATTGTTTGACAATGTGCATCGTTCTCATTTTTTATATGAAAAAGACTGTCATCATTGGAACCGCCTTATATATGAAATTTGAGAAAAATCAATTCTTTTGGTAGAGATTGTTTCGATATCGTTTTTTCTAAAAGGTAAGATTTTCATAGTTATTATAAAAATACAATAATGTATTTCATAAAGTGCATCGTTAACTGTTCTCAGTTCTCACATTATCATTTTGCCCTCTCTATATATTTCGGTAAAAACTGAAAATCGATAACCCTACATTTTTTGTAATAAAAATATTAAAATATACAATGAGAATACATTTAGGCGGGGTTAAATTTAATAGGTGGAATTGTCCATTGTGTTTTACAATGGCATAAAATAAGAGAACAATAATTATTACTCATTCCGGAAAGAAAGGTGTTGGTTCCTTTTCCCACTCAAAAATTAGTTAATTATGTACTGAATATATGTCATTCCGTGCTTATATAAGCTAAATTAAAATGCATGTTTGGTTAATGGTTTATTTAATTCCGAGAGGTTGGAATGTCAGTTTCTGACAAGAAGTAGGTAGCTTTCATTTTGAAAATCATATATCATGTAACTTCTACATATATATCATCATCTCTATTAGTCCATTTATGGTTGGTATGTTATACTCCTTAATTAATAATTAATTAGTATATATACCTAATTATTATTATTTAGGTAATTTAGGGTTGTTAGATTTGATTAATCACTTAGATAGAAATTGCTACCGACGCTCCCCAAATGATTGATTTTGTTTAGTGATTACAACTTACAAGCCATGGAATTTGGTTCCATTGCTGACATTTACACTTTTGTTTGCTAATTCCCTTCCCTTTATAGAGTTATACAGAGAGGTTTGTTTTGATTTGTGGTATTTTTTTAAATTTTTTTTTTGAGATGGGTCCGTTTTGGATTGGTTGATTTTAATTAAGGCTTAAAGGGGCTTCATCTAAAATTTTGGAAAATTGCACAAATTCACCTCATATTTAGGTTACTTTCCGAAAAGCGGCCATTTATCTGAAAAAAATATTAGGGCTCGTTTGATTGAAAGCAATTCGCTGATTGGTAGTGTAAAACACTCTCTCATATGTTTTAAAGATATTTTATTCAGGGTAAATTACAGAAAACCACCCTTAAAATAAATGTTTGCAAAAAACCACCCATAAATTTACTTTTCTTTCCATTTTTATGTGTAAAAAGCTATAAATTTTTTAAAAGTATTTATATTTTCTTAAATATTTTGGTTATTTTATTATATAATTAGGCTACTTTGAAAAAAAAAATAGAATTTAACATTTTTAAAACACATTTTACACATAAAAATAATGGTTAAGGGTGGTTCTTTGAAAGAAAAATAAGTTTATGGGTGGTTTTCTATAAAAATTTATTTTAAGGGTGGTTTCCTTTAATTTACCCTTTTATTTACAAGACCTAAGTTTGAAACATCTGATTAAGAGCGAAGAGTCTAATATCATCTCATGTCCCTACATCGATTCATTTTAAATTTAGTTTATTTTAGATGTGAGATTCTTCGATTTTCAAGGTTTTTTTTTCCAATTAAACAAGTAAACATCTATGAATTCATTAGAATGCATCAATTGCGTGTTTAGCTTGACAAGTCTACTATGAAACAATATTGCTTTTGCAAATTGCAACAAACATGCACTGATTACTTTCTTTGAATTGGTAAATAAAAAGCGGTCATTCCGGGGTTCAAACTGGAGACCTATGGGTACTACCCACAAGTCCTTTCCGGTAAGCCATTTCGGAATGATTAAACCGATTACTTTCTTAGCAAACAGAAAGCTCTTTTTACTTCTTATTTTATTTCCTCCCCAAAATCCGATGAATTTACTATATAATATAAAATAAATAATTACATAGATTTACAGTAACAACTCACTTTTGATAAAACCATTAAAAAAAGTCTCCTAATTTCCAATTTGCAAGAACAAATTAACATACCTTCAAAAGACATTCCTAAAGATGATGTAACTTGGAAATGTCTACTCTTTGAGAAGCTCCAAAGCCTTCAACAATGTGTTTCTGAACCTCCCAACATCAATCCTTACATTTTGGCCATCCAAAAACACCTTCTTGAACTCAAACCAGCCCTTTGGCTTGATGGATTCCGGCCTCGTCAAGGTGCTTTCCATTACGCCGATTTTGTACTCCAAGTACCTCAAGCTCATTGCCGCGGCTGGCATCTCAAAGTCGTGCTTCGACAGCCACTCTAGCCTCAGTGGCACGACCTGAATCAGGATCGCGTTTTCAGGCAGGAAGATGCTGTTGGTCAAGCCTGCCCCGTGCACTCCCACCATCACATCGAACGAGTTCACCATCTTGGAGAAGTCTCTAAGATTCTTCCTTGCATCGACAATGGCCACTTCGTAGCCTAGTCTATTGGCCTCTCCTGCCACCTCCTTTTCGTTGACCATGGATCTCGATCCCTTCCTTGAGACGATCAGAAGCCGCGGCTTCCTAGGGCCTCCCTCTCTTATAGGACTCACCTTGCTCCTCTTCAAGGAGTATGCACTTCTTACGAACTGTGTGAAGCTTCTCATTGAGTACCCTTCCGCGGATAGTGAAGGCTCTATCCCGAATTCCTTGTGGCCTTTTAGGCCTACTACCATGCTCGGAAAGCAATGGACTTCTTTCGCGTTATCCATGTCTATGACATTGTACTTGGAGAGCGCGTCCATGTAGGCCTTGTACTTGATGAACCACCAAGGCTTCATGTCTGTGACGAGGAATTGGACCTCGCCATTGAAGGGTCTAGAAGTGAGATAGAGAGGGACCAAGATGTCACTGAAGTCATGGAAGTGGTTGCCTGCGTACCCACCAGACGAGAACACAATGGCTGGGACGGTGTGGTTGATGGAGCACTTTGGCATCTCCTCAAGGCCAAAGAACGAAGGCGGTCCTATTGACAACTCCCTTACCCTTTGCTTGGCAGAGTTGTCTAGCTTCCGAGCATACGGCTTCAGCTTCCACGAGCTAATGCTGCTTCTTTCGGCATTGTCCACAGGCAATGAAGATACATAGATTGCTGATGACTTCCCTTGGGCCCTCACATCTCCATTGAGCTCGCAATAGTCCGATCTTGGAAGCGAGAAATTGCAGATAAGCGAAGGCAATGCCTTAGAATTTTTCACTTGAATTTGATCAGCCAGTACCTCCTCAACTCGAACAACCTCCTTGACTGCCACAATTTAGACAAGAAGAGATAGATCGAATCAAACTCTTTATCATGAGCTTGTACTAATGCAATGAGATTGAACATTTGGTCTACCTAGAGTAGGCATAGAAGTGCTGTTTATCGCCGACATAGAAGTGTTTGTCGTGCTGACATTTGCATCTCCGACATCTTCCTGACCGCTGAACGTATCAATGATTGAAAACAACTTGAGATTAAGGCTACTTGAAAGCTGAAAATTCACTGCAAAATGATCAAAAACATAATCATGAGTGTCTAATTATCTTATTTTCCTGCAAATGAAGATCAAAGGATACTTACAGAGAGGCAAGGGGCCCATGGAGGAGTTCAAAAGAGCACAGAAGCTCAATGCCATAACAAAGCAACCGACGAACGCCCAAATAGACAGCTTCTTCTGCTCATGCTTGCTGAAGCTCCTAGTGAACAACTCGTTGTACATTCTCTCTCGCGTCGATGGCAGCTCTAGCTTGATCTTGCAAGCTAGAACTAAAGGCCTTGAAAGTAGTTAGAAGGCAGGAAGTGCCATCTTATATACTACTGATGAAGGTTTCAGCAAGACACAGGTAGCAAGGGAGGCTCTTCAAGTGTCACAATCTCAACTAACAAACAAAACAAAATTTGCATAAGAAAAAAAGGGTTGATGTAAATGTGGCTTAACAAGAGAAATCCGGTGAGGAATCTTTCATTTGATTTTCCATTGTTATAAACTAATTTGGAGCCTTTGAAAAGGACTTTGTTTGTGAGGTGTTGACTCATGAAAGAGGCAATTGGCGGGTGTGTTTTTTATTTTATATATAAAAAAAGCAATTTGATTTGGTAATTAATAATATATAAATGATTTATGGGAGTTTGGTAAGCTTGCTATATGATGATTTTCTTATTGATTGCCGGCCTTAATTGGTTTCCAAGAAGAAGAAGAAGAAGCAAAGCAAAAACCCTTTTCAAATACACACTTGAAATTTAGAGATATAGTCTTACAAATTTAGGGAGGTTATAAGTTTATAATTAATAACACACACTAGTAAATTTTCACCAGAAATTTATTGGTTGCATAGGTGGATGAATTTTGTTAATCTGCACCCATGATCTTGTAGATGGAAAACTTTCCTTTATAGAAAATAAATGAATAAATTTTATGATGTTTTGGAAAAATACTCAGCAACACTAATATAATCTATTAGTAGCTTATAAACAAAAAATAATCCTTAAGAAACTAAAAATAAAATTATATATGGTCTAAGATAGTCAATAAACACATTTCCAATTAGTGCTGAAAAAAAATACATTTCCAATTGTCTAATGACTAATGAGTCCCTTACCACCTAAAGTATCGACTGTAGCTCTGTTGTCGAGATTTTTCCAAATTTTAGGATCATAGATTTTTTTTTTTGAGCAAGGATCATAGATATTCAACTGATGGTTAATATCAGCATTGATACTATTTTTACCCTTATATTTTCATTACATCGCTCACTCGTATGGGTAACTCAACATTGATATCATTTTCGATATAACGTACTCCAACTCTATCTGTTTGACAAAATATGTTATTTTAGTTAATTTCCACATTTTTTTAAGAAAATAAACAAATATACTATTATACCCTCATTTATGGTACGTGTGTTTTCTTGCCCACGCCCTCAACCTTCATTTAAGGGGTGAGCTAGGTGGATTTTGCCCCCACCTCCTCCACCCTCCCTCGCAAAGGTGGGGAAATTCCCCCCACCTCCATCTTCTTTCACCCCTTAAAAGATGAGGAAAACACACCCTTATTACCCCACTCTTTTACAAGTTAAGAGCACCTATTACACTTTGTGTAACACAATGTTACATAAAATGAGTTTAACACAAAATATTTGATAAAAATTTTAAATTTTTTTTATAATGAACTATGTTATAATTGAGGATTGTTACAAATCTAGAAAAAATTATTTGAAAAATTATAATTTAAAAAATAATTTTGACAAAATATTGCTATTTTGTGATTTTCACTCATATTTGTTTTTTAGAAAAATATTTTCATGTTTTTTTTTAAATATTTGTTTTCAACATGTGTAAGACTTCAGAGACAAAAACAATTTAATATACAATCAATACTTCATAAACAAAAACAATTTAATATACAATCAATTTAATAGTGTCTGAATGATATGTTAAACATCACAACAACAACCCAGTGTATCCCATTAAAGCGGGGTCTGAGAGTCAGGATGTACGCCCTCTTTCTCCGACCAAGTCGAGAGAGTCAAGAACCAATCTTTATTGAAGACGATTGTTATAGTCTAGTGCTGATAGGATGAAATGTACAATATCATGCAAATGAAAATCACCTGCACTCTTGTCACATGGAGACGTGTGGAAATGAAATAAATAACTACTACTAGTCAAATTTAAAGAAGATGGAAAGAAGAAAAAGGGTTTCTTGCTCAAATTGATAAAGATTACATACATTAACTAGATTGTTTACTAAGATTTGTAAAGAATGGCACCCGAAAAACCCTACCTTCTCAACAAGAACGCGCTCGCGCGTGAGCCCCCTTTCACACCTTCCCCTTTCATCCGAAACCCTAGATTCAAACCAAGATTGGACCTCTCGATCGTTCTACCTGTGAAACTCTCTGCAAATCCGAAATTTAAGCTTCCTACAAATCAAAGAAAGTATTGTCAATTCCAATCTAAACCTTTTCTCTACTGGATCTGGCACAAAATTTGGGATTTTCTCTAGGGATCAGTATGGGTTGGGGTTCGGGTGCCTACTGGGTTTGCTTGCCCTCAATCACTTCTCGGGGATGCTACGGATCTAATCACTCTTTCTCTGGTTTCTTTCCTTGGCCGCCAGGCTCGATTTGACGGGCTCTTTGGCCTGCGAGGTCCTCTTCGGCTTTGGAGGTATGGCCTTCCAACTGGGATTTCTGGTCAACCACTTTGCAATCATCACTGGCTGTGGTTGCTCGATCTTTATGATGTCATCTATTGCTATGAAAGGTATGGCTTCAATCTTTCTCTCCTCTATTCCAATCTCCAGTTACTTGCTGGATGTGTGATCTGCATTCGGTTCTTGTGTTTTTATGACTTCTATTTAAGCTCTAGGGTTCTAACATTAAATGTCTATCTCTCACCTAACTATCTCCCTCCTCTTCTTTCTTCTCACAACCAAAATTCCTCTGATTTCTCTGTGTTCTTTTGTTGTTACTGGCATTTACTCTCTACTGCTCCTATGGAGTCAACCAAAACTGACAAAGGGAAGGGGATTCTCAACGAGGATCCACCGACACCCAAAAAACCCAAAACCAAAAACAAAGGGAAGGGAATCCTCTCTGAGGATTCACCTACACCCAAAAACAAAGGGAAGGGAAACCTCTCTGAGGATTCACCGACACCCAAAAAATCTCATAAGAAACAAATCCCTCCTAAGCCACTGAAAAGTGACAAAGGTAAGGGAAAGCTTGATCTTGAGTCATTCTTTACCCAACTCTAGAAATTTCAACCTCAGTACCGATTCCCTACTAATGCTAGGCTTTATGGGAGGCCCTTTGGTGCTCCTATAGAGTTCAAGAAACTTGAATCCAAGCTCACCTTTGACTGGAAGGGGATCTCTGGCGATCTGCAGATTGTTGAGCTCCCCAACCATTGGTTTGAGGTAAGATTCACTGACCCAAATGATCTTATCTGTGTCTGGGAGGCTCGTCCTTTCCATGTATATGGCCAACTTATAATTCTCAGACTTTGGTCTGATGCATTTGATCCCCTCACTGAAAATTCTTCTGTCATTGATATGTGGGTCAGGATCACCTCCATTCCTGATGCTTATAAGAAACCTGGTGCCCTAGCCCTTATTATAGAAAAAAACAAGTTTGGAACCTTTATAAAATCAGACCCTACTGTTGATCCTAGTGCTAGATATGCTAGGATCTGCATCAACCTTGACCTAGCTATTGCCATGACCAATACCATTCTCATTCCAGTTAACAAATTAGAGGTGTCAGCCCACATCATTTGGTTTGAGGAATTCCCTGAGGGTTGTGGAAACTGTGGGGGGCAAGACCATCTTTTTAACCCCTGCACTAATTTTCTCCCTAAACCCAAAACATTTCAGGTCACAATCAAAAAGCCAATCAACATGATTCCTAAGCCTGTTTTGGGAGATGGTTGGGCAACAATGGGAAAGAAAGGAAAGATTCTAAAACTCCCTAACCCTATCCATGCTTTTGGTAACAAGCCCTACTTGTCTGGTAGGGGTGGTGTTGCTATTGCTTTTGAAACTATCTCAAACTCTTCCAACTCTTCAATTGGCTCAAAATCACCTTTTGAAACTACCCAAGATAATCCAACTGATCCCACACCTTCTGGTGGGACGCCTGTCTCAGCTGGCTTGACTGCTCCTGGCACCTCTTCCACTATCTTTGGCATCACTGGTAACCCTGCTGGTTGGGTCCCTGCTGGACAGCCTTCAGTTGGTTTCAGTGTTGGCCTGGGTGCTGTGGGGTTGCCCAGTTCTTCTGCTATCAACCCAACTACTGAGATCCCACCTTGTTCCAACACAATCCTGATCTCTGACAATGGCACCACCAGAATCTCTGATGATGATAACATGGAAATAGCCTATCCCCTCCCTAACCCACAACATTTCAATGAGATAGGAGCTGAAGTGGATTCTGAGATCCTCCCTTGTCTTCTCTATAATTATGATGAGGATGATTTACTTGGTGGGGAGTATGATGAGGGCTATCTTCTTGATGAGCCTGTTTCTGATCTCCAGGCTGAACTGATATCTGAACCCTCATTCCACTCCCTCCACTCTAACACCTCTCTGATGAGAATGCTCACTACCTCTGAAGCTCCACTAAGGGACTCATCCACTTCTGGCTCTCTCAAAAGGAAGGTTGTGGGAGGGGATGATGATACGGCTAGCTCCAATCTGAAGAGGGGTAAAGAAAAAGAGTAAACCCATGGATCACAAGATTTTGTCTAGCAATGGGATTACTAGGCCTTGCCCATGGGTCAGATGTGATGAATGCAGTACCTCGACATCACCTTTTGAAAATAAATCTCCTTTTGCAAAACACCTCACCCCTATTTCTTGGCAAAATCTTGGTTTGTTTGTGGTAAATGTCATCTACTTTTGGTTTTGTATTAACTCTAGCAGTCCTAGCCCAGCTTGTACTAGACCATGGTACCCTGTGGCCATCTATTATGATCCTAGTATTGCTTGTTTATCAAGTGTTTGTAACCAATCTTATATAATTAATCAAGAACTATATCTTGTACTAGCACTGGATCTCCAATATCGATCTTACTGCTCCTTCACACTAGAATTCTGTGTCACTCTGCCTTTGATTATGTTGGTTTTAAACTGCTGCTTTACCCCTATAACAACATCTAAACAAAACTATAGATTAACTCCTTACTTCAAAGATCCAAATCATAAAAAATGGTATTGCAAGAATATGTCTTTACTGATTCTCATTGATCAGATCTCTAACCTACTACTTGTAGGGTTATCACAAACCCATACTATCTACACAACTAGCTTCAATCATAACAGTATAACTATATTTGATTTTAAATCTGATTACTACTCGACTGTATACTTTGGCATTGCTTGTCTATCTAGTGTTTGTAGCCATACTTCTATAATTAATCAAGAACTACATTTTGTACTAGCACTGGATCTCCAGTATCGATCTTACTGCTTTTTTACACTCAAAGTTTGTGTCACTAAGCTTTTGATAATGATGGGATTAAACTGCTGCTTTACCACAATAACAACATCTAAACAAAACTATGGATTAACTCCTTACTCCAAGCATCCAAGTCATAAAAAATGTTATTACAGGAATATGACTTTATTGATTCTCATTGATCAGATCGCAAACCTACTTCTTGTAAGATTATCACAAACCCATAGTAACCACACAACTAGCTTCAATCATAACTGTATGAATATATTTGATTTTAACTCTGATTATTACCGGATTGTACACTTAGGCATTGATGATACTGATCTTATACTGAAGATTCTAGCTGCTAAATTTCTGGTCTATTCCTACTCATGTTCAAATTCCCAACCACAGTTTAGACTCATCTATTCACTGCTGAAAACTTGTATTGGTATGATATCACCTAACCTACACCTGCATCACTGTCTTATAGTTGTAAGAATCATCTACAAATATGAATCTATTGTGAAACACTATACTAATCTTGCTCGAGGGAGTCATTCCCTTGAGCAACATATTCACTTGTTTATCTTGCAGCTTCTGGCTTGGCTGAGTTGGCCCCAGGATCTCTGCCTTGTTGACTGTTGGTCTCAAACCCAGGGAATGCTCAACCGCATGTACTCAACAACACTGAAATGGATCCATGCTAGCCTCTTAGCTAACTACTTCCAAAAGCCATGTCTTTTCTCAAGTGAGCTCACTTGTGACAACTTCAAATCCTTTAATACAAGCAGCTCGTTGGGTGCTTCACTTATATTGCTTTATAAACCTCTGGTCAATTTTGTAAACCACATACAGTATGATTCATGTTATCTACACTTTCCAGCTTATGTGAATGACACTTACTCACAAATCAACTATTGTATCCACAATGTAAATCAAGGACTTTATGAACTTTGCTTCAGGTCTTACTTATCATTAAAAGAGCTTATTTATACGGTTTATGTCATAAATCCTTGCTTTTCTTGTGATTCATGCTAGGTCCTAAGCCTCTTCATGAATTCCAAATTAGTTGGGAAACGATATAATACTCCAGATAGAGTAACCGCCACTCCTAGCCTTTACACCAACTATTATACTAATGATAGAGCTTTTAACAACAACAGCTGGAAACACCCCCAAAACAATGATCTGCTTTGGGTGTTTCTAAAACAAAACCTTAAAAAGATACTCATAAGGATAGTTAGAACCAAAAACACTGAGTATAAACAAACTAAAATTCCTATTAAATGGATAATCTCAACTATAAAAATTAAGGTTCTCTACCGCCAAACCAGGTTTCCCGTAATAAGGTTTAAATGAAGTTTAGCTTTTGGAATATCCGAGGCCTAAGTAGGAAGAATGTTTGGACCCACATCGAATCAAATACTAAAGCATAACATATAAAAATCCTAATGCTAGCTGAAACAAAATTAACAAACCCTCCGCCGGAAAAATGCTGGAGAAAACCCGGTTTTGATAGAATGCATTTCTGCCCATCCAATGGACTTGCGGGAGGGATTTGCCTCCTATGGAATGAATCCCTTTTCCATAATGAAACCTTTACTATTAGAAACTCAACGGACCGAATCATACAAGCAGACTACACAAACACAACCCTTAATATTAACATTGAAATCTTATTCGTTTATGCAACACCTTACGCTAAGGACAAAAGCTCTTTCTGGGCCTCTCTCTCATATTATATCCGCGATGCTAAGGACTCTTTGATAATTATTGGGGACCTTAACGAAATATTAGAGCCAGCCGACAAACTGGGGGGGCAGGGTCCCTACTGCAAATAGATTCGCCAGACTCCAAGATACTATTAGCACTTTCAATTTAGTAGATTCACCGACGTGTGGAAACATCTACACTTGGAGAAAACATGAACATGGTACTAACAATATTTTTGAAAAACTCGATCGCACTATGATTAGCCACCCGATTCTAAAACAATTCCCAAACCTTTGCACAAAAAACCATGCTTTCCTTAAATCAGACCACGCGTAGATCACATTAGACCTCATGGATAACCGCAAACCAAAATTACAACCTTTCAAATTTGAAATGGCATGGACTACGAAACCCGACTATGAAGCGGTTGTGCGCTCAACTTGGAGGCTTGACTGCCCTGGCTCGAAAATGTTCAAATTAACGAAGAAACTGCAAGAGGTTAAAAGAAAAAGCAAGCTTTGGACCAAAGTAACCTTTGGGAATGTGTTCCGCCAAATTAAACAAGTTGAATCAGAACTTCTAGAATCACAAAAGAATCTTTGTAATGCTTACAACCAAAATCTGGATAACAAAATTAAAAGGCTCACTTCAAAGCATTCTTCTCTCCTTTCCTTTCAACATAAATATTGGGGGCAAAGGGCGAAACGAATGCATATAAAATCTATTGATGCCAACACGAAATACTTTCATAAAATAGCAACCGGAAGACGAAATAGAAACATTATAAAACATCTTCAAACCACCGCTGGCATAACTCTTAACAATGAAGAAGAAATAAGGAACCTAATCAAGCACGATTTTAGCCAAAGATTCACACAACATCCTAGACAACAAACACAAACGAACCTACTTCACCATGTAGGGAAGGAAATCTCAAACGAAGATAATGATTGGTTAACTCGTCAAGTCACAAACAAAAAAATTAAAAATGCAGTCTTCGGCCTTGCCAACGACAAATCCCCAGGACCTGATGGGTTTCCGGCTGGCTTCTTCAAAAAGTACTGGCATATTGTGGAACCATCAGTCATCAAATCGGTTAAAAGCTTCTTTTTAAGCGGAAAGATTCTGAAACAGACAAACCATACGTTCATAGCATTAATTCCGAAGATAGACAACCCGACCACAACATCTCACTATAGGCCTATTAGCCTATGCTCAACAACATATAAAATTATATCCAAAATTATAGCATCAAGACTCAAAAGAGTTATCCCCAAAGTAACTAATCCACTTCAAAGCGCCTTCTCTTCTGGCAGATCTATACAAGATAACATATTAATCACAAACGAAATCTTCCACTCCTTCTCAAAGAAAAACGGTAAATCAGGATGGATGGCGGTCAAGCTAGACATGGAAAAAGCTTTTGATATGGTTGACTGGAATTTTTTACTCACAGTTATGTTCAGACTTGGCTTCTCGCCCAAATTCACGGAATGGATCAAAGAATGCATCACCACAGTCACATACTCGGTGCTGGTCAACAATGAACCAACAAAACTTTTTTTTCCCGAGAGGGGTCTACGACAGGGTTGCCCGCTATCACCATATCTATTCCTAATAATTTCAGAAATTCTATCAAGGGGATTACAAAAAGAATCGGAAAAACCACAAAGCCACCTAGGAATCAAACTAACGCGAGGAGGGACGAAAATTCCTTTCTTAGCTTTTGCTGACGACATTGTCATCTTCGCTTCAGCAACCAAAACCGGTTATGACCAAATCAACCAAATTCTACAGGAATACTCAGATTTATCAGGGCAAAGAGTAAATAGGCATAAATCCCAATTCCAAACATCTAGAAATGTTTCAAACAACCAGAAAAATCTTATCAGAAACGAGCTTGAAATAGCTTACACCCCTAAGATGGGAACCTACTTGGGCTGCCCCCTTATCGAAGGAAGAATGACAAAGGAAGAATTCAAAGAGCTCATAACAAGCACCAAGTCGCAACTTCATAGGTGGAAGGCAAACTGTCTTTCACAAGCTGGTCGCTGCACTTTAATCAAAACAACACTCGCCGCCAAACCGTTACACATAATGCAGTGCTTTATGCTACCCAAATTGGTCCACACAAAACTTGATAGGATCAACCGGAACTTCTTATGGAACAAAGGACCTAACCATAAGCCCCTGATCGGGTGGTATGAGGTTTGTAAAACCAAGGAAAATGGCGGGCTTGGCCTCCGCAGCTCTGAGGACATGAATAAAGCCCTTCAGTTGAAATTACTTTGGAAACTACTTGCGGAACCGAATAGCCCATGGGTAACACTAATCAAAGAAAAATATCTTAAAAACAAAAACATTCTCACATATCGAAAGCATGGAACCTCTTCCGGGCAGTGGACACAGTTAATAAAACTAATCCCTTTATTCAAACAAGGTCTACATTGGTCTATAGGGGACGACGCATCTATCAACTTTTGGCAGGACCAGTGGCTTGGGCAATTGCCTATAAGTTCATTTATCCTGGGAACACAACAAATAGACGAGACAATTAACATAAAACATTTCATCACAGATAACAAAGTTTGGAACGAAGAAAAACTACAAGAAGAGATACAAACCATCATTCCAAATAATCTAATTGAAACAATCAAAACAATACCTATACCGCAACATATACAGGTAGATAGACTTTATTGGAAATGGAGCAAAAATGGATGGTTCAGCACAAAGTCTGCAATTGATATGATACATAAACACAAAAAACATGAAATTTCAGATATAAACTGGGTTTGGGGAATAGATATCCCCCCAAAAATAAAATCATTCTTGTGGAAAATCCTTAAGAATGGAATGCCCACTGTTGTCAGACTAGCTTCTCGACACATTGGTATTCCGACAAACTGCCTCCACTGTGACTCCTGTTATGAAGACCTAAACCATCTACTTTGGAACTGTCCAGTCTCGAGAGAAACCCTGATCAAAACTAACCCGGGTACATTTTGGAAAATTAATGGTTGCTTCCTCAAAGACGAACACTTGAACGACACACTATGGGACATCAAAAATACAATTGGAACAAAAGAGTTGGAAGAGCTGGCTTTTGCTTGGTGGGGTATCTGGTACTTTAGAAACAAAACACTATTTGAAAACATAAACCCGGACATGACTCTGAAATGATTGTCTCTGACAGTCTAGTCTCGCTGGGCTTCTTTGGTTCTGTTGAGATTCGTCATGTCTTCCGTGAGGCAAATCTGGTAGCTGATCGTTTATCACGTATCGCTTCTGCTTCTAACGGTCTCTTGACTCCCGATGACTCTCTATTGCGTAGTCTCATCCGCAAGGATGCTCTTGGCTGATAGAGCTCTGCTCTATGGCCAAATTTTTTCCGTTTCAAAAAAAAAAAACTAGATTGTTTACTATATAAGCTTTGCCGATTCTAAAAGTCGAGGTAGACTAGACCTTTATATAATCTAATATACTCTTTCTAATTAATCCGTCAAAAAACCCAAATTTGAAAATTGTTTCTGCCTCTATAAATTTAAATGCATAGATGCAATTTAATCAAATTAGGATTCATTAAAATACTAAACAAATAAATCTATAAAAAAAATTACAAATAGGAATTTATAAGTAACTCTATGGTATGATATAGTTTAGAAAAAGAGTCATTAGCGTTTGGTTTAATTTTGCGATGGAAACTACAATAATAATGTAGGGTTAGTTGAGAAGAGAATGACATTTCAACAATTTATCTACTCTCTGTCTCACAACTCCCAATTATAATGCTTACACTGTGATTTGCATGACCTTAATTAATTAAACCATTTTATTTTTCGAGTCTAAATATATTAAACAGGGATTAAGACGCGCTCTCTTTGTAATTCAATTCAAACGCATCCAACCAACCAAAATGTACGTTTGACCATCATTATCATATTGGAAATCTAATAATTGGGGAGAAATTAATCCCATTAAAATGAATTTAATTTGTTAGTGTGATAAATAATCTGAAGTTTGGTGGCAGGTAGCAAACGTACGTAGATGACACTAAATTATATTGGTGCAAGTACGTACCACACGTTTGCATGCCTTTTTCAATTTTTTTTTTTTTTTTAATTATCACTTCACTTGGTGCAAAATATACTCTAGTGTAGAGATCGGATCACTGGTTAATTACATATATGTTAGGAATCTTGAAGGTTGTCAGATATATTTTTGGTACGTTGGTAAAGCTATGTATTGTGTTAATGTGTTTCTACAAATTAAGGAGGATATATATTGAAAATGCAGTCATATGAAGACTTTAAGAAGACCTACCGAGGTAAATGTTCCTATGAAGAGTGGAAGAGGTTCCGAAGAACGGTTCCTAATTAAGGATATATTACCGAATAATGAGATGAGAGGATGATTGACGAAATCCATAGCTGGTTCCTAAGGATATACTGTATTACCGAATAATGGGATGAGAGGATTGACGAAATCCAGGCTTATCATATTTTTTACCTTATAATTTATATTTATGAGATATTATATGTAATATTTATATTATATTTTTTTACATAACTTTAATAATATCTATCTTCTAGTTTTCTATTAAATTGGAGGAAACCATGAGTTTTAAATGGGGAACCCAACGGGAAAACCCGCGGGGACGGGGATTCCCCAATAGGGATGGGGATCCAACGGGGATAGGGATGGGGGACATTTTTTTATCCTCGAACAGGGACAAGGACGGGGAGGGTACTCCTTGCCCCGTTGCCATCCCTAGAGGCTAGAGCTGGGTCATAATTGTAAGAATCTTCATTATCTTGACATGTTTATGCATTATATTTCATTGCCTATATATTTCCTACGTACTGTTTTGCTTTAAAGGCCTCTTAGCTCAATGGTAGAGCGATGTGCTTATCCGCAAATACGTACTGTACATTTTGCTTTAAAGTTTATAATAATTCTAGTAATTTGCAAAATTTTCTAATAAATAATGTTCAATAATATAACATCTATTAGTACAAATTTAAAATATAAATGCATGCGCATATCTTTTCCATAAGGTTGTTTAAGCAAATATAATATAAATATTATATTTGCACAACATAATGTTATATATGCACGACATTAAATTATATTTGCACAACAAAAAGTGCTGATCGACAGTCTGACACGAAATGTGCTGGCACGAAAGTGCTGACACGATAAACGCTGACACGAAAAAAGTGATGATGCACAACATACTGTTATATGTATGGTGCACAACTTCAAGTTATATTTGCACAAAAAGTGCATACGTGGGAAAAAAATGGATAGTTTGTCAATTTCTTCAAAAGTGTGAACACTTTGCTAATTAATGCAATTATATGAACATTTTACAAATTGCCCCTTAAAAAATATCTTTCAATATTCACATATCTTGTGGAATCATCTATGAATTTCGTCAATATCCTCATCTCGTTATTGAGCAATATATCCTTCGGAATGTTCTTGGGAATCACTTCCACTCTTCATAGGAACATTTACCTCGGTAGTTCTTCTTAAAGTCTTCATGACTGCATTTTCAATCTGTCAACCTTTGTAGAAAAATGTTTACGTACACAATATACATAGCTTTACGCCTTTACCAACATACCAATATCTCTAGCAACCCTCAAAATTCCTAAAATGTAACTAAATATCTATATATATATATACTACTACTAGAGTATATTTTGCACGAAATGAGGTGATAATTAAAGAAAATAAAATGAATAAAGGCATGCAAACGTACGTGTGGTACTTGCACCAATATTATTTAGATGTATTTGTACGTTGCTACCTGCCACCAAACTTCAAATTATTTATCACTAACAAATCAAATTCATTTTAATGGGATTAATTTCTCCCCAATAATTATAGATTTCCAATATGAATTATATGATTATATGATGGTCAAACATTTTGGTTGGATCCGTTTGAATTACAAAGAGAGCGTGTCTTAATCCCTGTTTAATGTATTTAGACTCGAAAAATAAAATGGTTTAATTAATTAAGGTCATGCAAATCACAGTGTAAGCATTATAATTGGGAGTTGTGAGACAGAGAGTAGATAAATTGTTGAAATGTCATTCTCTTCTCAACTAACCCTACATTATTATTGTAGTTTCCATCGCAAATCCAATGCTAATCACTCTTTTTTCTAAACTATACCGTACCATAGAGTTAACTTATAAATTCCTATTTGTGAAATTTTTTCTAGACTAGGTGTGTGAAAACCGTGCTTTTGCACGGTGAAACTTTTGTGGTAATTAAGTATGTATACAAGAAAAAACAAAAACCCTTAAAGTCGCTATTATAAACAACGATTTTAATATTATTTAAATTTTAAGCTATAGTCGTTACAAACCGCGCTTTTTCTCTATTTTTTTTTTTTTAAATTAATAAGGCAAATATTTGGGGGTAAGTCAACCGCGACGAGATTGTCGATTGTTGAGATAGATCTCCAACCAACGAAGTTCGCTTGAAGACCAAGATGGGCAAGGTGGTCAACCACTCGGTTGCCCTCCCTGTAGATGTGGGAGAAGAAGATGGAAAACCATTCCGTAATGGCTCACTGGAAAGGACTTGTGGGTAGTACTCATAGGTCCCCGGTTCGAACCCCGGAATGACCGCTCTTTATTTAGCTATTCAAGGAGAAGGAGATGGAAATAAAGGCACGACTGAAAGTGAGGATGTCCGAAATGATTGTCTCGATCTTCCAAGGGCAAGTCCGACACCCCTTCAGGACATTGATCGCCGTAAGACAGTCACTCCTCCACCTCAGCACGCGAGTACATGAGTAACCACCCTTCAGAGCTTCTGAGAGTCTATGGAGAAGACCACGAGTCTCCGCCTACAAAGCTGAAACCTACCCGTAGCTGAGAGCGCCACACGCCAAAGGTCTACCGAGAGAATCACGAATCACAAAGCCGCTCGGCCTAAGGGAAGACTAGTGCCATCAAATTTTTTTTCCACAGAATCTTCTTTAGATTTTTCCATCTGATCTTTTTTTGTTTATGTTGGGTGATCTGATTATCATGGGGTCTTTTGGTCGAGCTTTCATCTTCCAATTCCTCTAGTTTAGCTTTTTTCTAGTTTGTTCGTTGTTGTTTTATGTATTGTACCCAGTCATGGGTGGTCGTTAAATAGAGTTTTGTTCCTCGATCATTGTCCAAACACCCCAAAGGGATGTGACGAGAGTGGCATTTTGGATTGGGTTAAGACGTGAGAATATGTCGAAAGTGATTTCCTTGTAAGTTCTATTGGTCTTATTGTATTTCGTATTATGTTGTTTATATTGTGATTCATTTTCTCTATGATCGTAAGTGTTGTTTGGCACTCGGTAAAAATATGTACTGCGTCTTCTTCAGGGTAGTTGCAGAGGATACATCCCAGGGGTACGTCTATTCTTTATTCTGTAGTCTTATTGGTAGGAGTTCCGTTGAGAAGGCTTTTCCAAAGGAAAATTTTGACTTTTTCCGTCTATTTTGGCTATTTTTCAAAATATATAGCTCCTTTCTCTGACTATTTCTAAATTTTTGTTAATTTTTTTTTGACCAATTAAAAAAAAATCATGGCCTACGTAGACACACAAATACAATTAAAAAAAAGGGAAAATTTGTATACAAGGTGCAAAGGATTTATATATAAGGTGAAAAAAATCTACTGAGACACACAAATAAGTGATGGAATGTATATATAAGGTGCAAAGGATGACAGTACGTAATTAATTAAGATTAGAAAGATTTAAAAAACTTTCAAAATAATGGAGCCTGAACCGGAGAGAGGTAGAGAGAAGAACGATGGTACGCTGCAGTCACCGGTTGGTTCTGCGGCCTCAGGGCAGGAGTTGGTGGCGCCGACTGCTCCAAATGGGTCTGCAAATCAACCAATTGTTCAGAATCTAAGCTACAGGGAGACTCTGGTGAGGGGGGAAAATGAAAGTTTCGCCATAGTCCAGGAATCCCCCAATGAATCTGCGTTCCGAGTAGTGAATGCATCAGAGGAATTGATGGAAGAAGTTGTGCCTAAGGAGCCAGAGGACCCGCTGTGCCCCACAATCACGCTAAGCAAAGCAGAAAAGGAGGAGCTGTGGAGGCCATGGAGGGATACGCTCATCATCAAAATGTTCGACAAAGGGCCGGGTTACATGCAACTGCACCGACGATTGTCCCAGAAATGGGCACTCAAGGCGCCATTCTCGCTAATCGACTTGGGCAATGACTTCTACATCGCCCGATTCTCCAATCAGGCTGACTACGATCATGTCCTTCTTGAGGGACCCTGGATGATCGGAGACAATTACCTCACGATCAGGAGGTGGGTGCCGAATTTTGATGCTAGTGAAGCCAGGATTTCTACGCTAACAGTCTGGGTAAGGATTCCCTGCCTTCACATTGAATACTTTGATCACAGATTCCTCATATTGGTGGGGCAGAAAATTGGAAGGGTCCTCTGGATTGACAGCACTACTGCTTCTGCAGAGAGGGGACAATTTGCTAGATTAAGCGTTGAAGTGGACCTGACCAAGCCGCTTCTGTCAAAGTTTAAACTTGATGGAAAGGTGTGGCCGATCCAGTATGAGGGCCTACGAATGGTGTGCTTCATGTGTGGCCGAGTGGGTCACACGATTGGCAAATGTGAACTCCAAGGGGATTCTGGTTCGGCGGCTCAGACTAGTAAACCCAATAGCAATGAGGGTGCTTTCGGGGAATGGATGCAAGCAAAGAGACCTGTTCGGAGAAGGGCTATCAAGAACACAGGGACACAGCCGGATCAGGAGTCCATCCAGATTAATGCAGTTTCAGGAGCAGGGAGGATTCCGGCTAATCGGAGATCAGCTCAGACTGAAACAGGAGAGAATTCCGGCGCCAAGAGGACCACTGGAGGAGCGAGAAAGAATCCCGAAAATCCCGGGAGGGAGGGAATTTCCCAACCTTCCAGATTTGCCGCGTTGGAAGATTTGGAGGAAAATCAGATCTCTATGAATATCTCAAAGGAAAAAGATATTTTAGGGGAAAATATAGATATGGGAAATAATATAAGTCTATCTAAAGGGAAAACGGTTATGGTGGAAAGAATTACTGCGCCAGCTATAGGAAAGGAAAATTTACCGCCCAAGGGAAAGAATGCGCAATCCAGCACCCGCAAACCCAAACTCTCTGTCAAAGGTGCCACTTTTAGCAGGAAGAAGGGGAAGCCCTCGGGGACGGTAGGTGCTCTTGCTACTGATCTACACTTCTCGTTCCCTCCGACGCTTACTCCCAAGGACAATCTACGACCCGTCTCTCCGCCCGTCCAAGCCAACCACAACGCCACCAACAAGAACATTGTCCATGCTTCCTCCACGCCCATCCCACCAAGCACCCACACGCCGATAAACACTATACCCACCACAATCTTAAACCCCAATTTCAGCCCTGCTAATAATAATGGACTTTACCCCATTCGTCACGATTGTCCCAATCCAAACCCAGAGAAGTTTCTTAATGTCGAACCACCGGACAGGTCCGTTCCTGGTGGTTCCGGCACTACTGTCATCCCACCTGAAATTGGACCTCCTGCCACTGACAGCAGAGACTCATCCGTTACTATGCCGGGCATCGGTGCCCCACTCACTGAACGATGCAGTTGAGCGCCTTGATGAGGCCGCTCAAGCTTTTGCGTCCGCTATGCAGATGTCGAGCGCTCAGGTGTTTAGAGCAATACACCACACAATGGTTAATATGAATAACTTGAGAATTTTAGCTTGGAACACTAATGGCGCAGGGAATGATGCTTTCCTAAGGGCGCTGCAGGAAATTGTGAGAAACCATGACCCTCAAGTTCTGATTCTAGTCGAACCAAGGATCAGTGGGGAGCTGGCGGATAGAGTTTGCAATAGAATTGGGTTTGATGGGCGCGAAAGAATGGAGGCAGTGGGATTCTCTGGAGGAATTTGGGTGTTATGGCGCACATCGGAGGTGGTGGTAACGACTCTGATTCGGCATTCACAGCATATCACTGTCAACATACATAGGAGGGGTGAAGACCCGTGGATCCTCTCGGCCATCTATGCAGCTCCAAACCATGCTCGAAGGCTTGACCTTTGGAGAAGCTTACTTGATTTTGCGGATCAAAACACCAGACCGTGGGCGCTAGCAGGAGATTTCAATGCCACAACTAGCAATCAGGAGCGATCTCCGGGCTCCTCTGTTGGCTCCAACCGATCTTCCCAAATGTTCAGTGATTGGATTGATGCTGCGCAACTAAAGGACCTAGGATATACTGGGGCGCCTTTCACCTGGTGGAGAGGACGTCGAGTTGAGACGAGGGTGGCGGCACGTCTTGATAGAGTTCTTTGCTGTCCTGAATGGAGAACCCGCTTCCCTGAGGCTGCAGTCAGACATCTTGTGTCTAGTTACTCGGATCATGCCCCGATACTGCTTGAACTAGAGCCGGAAGGTATTGGGGAGGCGATGGATAGACCTTTTCGCTTCCAATCTGCCTGGCTCCTTCATGATGAGTTCTCTGAAACATTAGGTGCAATGTGGGCAAAGGAAGTAGATAACTGTGTTGCACTCTCCAATTTGGCTGCTGATTTGAAAAGGTGGAATAAGGATGTTTTCGGCAACATATTTAAGAGAAAACGCAGACTTGAAAGACGAATTGAGGGCATACGTGTCAAGCTGGAGATCAGGGCCTCAAATCACCTCATCAATTTGGAATCACAGCTTTGTACTGATCTTGAAACTGTGTTACAACAAGAGCAGCACTTGTGGTTTCAGAAATCGAGGTCGAACTTCTTGATTAGTGGTGACAGAAACACTCGTTTCTTTCACCTTTCTACTATTATTCGAAGGAGGGCGAATAAGATCAGAGCTTTGCAAAATGAAACGGGGGACTGGGTTGAGGATCAGTCGTTAATTAAGGGGATTGTGGTGGATTATTTCGAACGTCTTTTCTCGGCAGAGAGCCTAGGTGAAGCCCGACAGTGGAATGACACGGACCACTCTTTCCCTCTATTCAGCAGTGGTCTGGCTGATGGTCTGATGGCCCCGTTTAGAGCCTCGGAAGTCTGGCCAATTGTTCGCAAAATGGGACCGTACAAGGAGCCAGGGCCGGATGGGTTCCCGGTTATCTTCTATTAAAAAAATTGGGGACTGGTGGGAACACAAGCGTGTGACACGGTCCTGAAGCTTCTCAATGATCGTCAGGACACAAGCTCCATAGGAGATGCATTGATGGTATTGATTTCGAAGGTGCCTAGCCCGAAGACCCCAAAACAAATGAGGCCAATTGCACTTCTTAATGTCATATTCAAAATCGCGACAAAGCTGATCGTGAAGAGGCTCAAGCCGGTGCTCCCCCATCTCATTTCGCCAGCACAATCTAGTTTTATCCCGGGACGCCAAATAATAGACAATATCGTTGTTGTGAAAGAGATACTCCACTCGATGAGGGAGAGAAGAAGGCGCCGATGGATGATCATAAAAGTAGACCTCGAAAAGGCGTATGATCGAATTGATTGGGGTTTTCTGCAACGAATGTTGGTTAGGGCGCACCTCCCGCCGAAGCTAGTTGAATCGATTATGCATTGCCAAACGTTAGGCAAGATGGAAGTACTTTGGAACGGGGAGCGGGCAGGTAGCTTCAAACCTTCGCGTGGGATACGCCAAGGTGATCCGTTGTCTCCATACCTATTTGTATTGTGTATGGAGTATTTATCCCATCTCATTCAAGATGCTTTATCGGAAGGAATCTGGAGCCCAGTGACTGTAGGGGGGGTCCAGTTGTCTCACCTTTTCTTCGCAGATGATCTTGTTTTACTAGGGGAAGCAACGCCTGGCCAAGCAAGGACAGTGAAGGATTGTTTGATGCGCTTTTGCAGGGAGTCGGGCAGTAAAGTGAGCTTTGACAAGAGCTCGATTTACTTCTCTCGAAATGTCCCGGCTGATGTGAAAAAGGAAATTAGTGATGAGCTGATGATGCCGATTAGCAATGATTTTGGCACCTATCTCGGCATTCCCATGAAGTGCAACCGACTTACCGCTGAGAGCTATAACTCTTTGCTTCAGAAGGTTACTAAAAGGATAAGCGGTTGGAAAATGAACTCACTCTCCCTCGCAGGTAGGATAACGCTGGCAAAATCGGTACTCACTAGTCTACCGGTGTACACAATGCAGTCCGCTCTGGTGCCGAGGAAAGTTTGTGACGATGTGGATAGGGCTGTCAGAGCATTCGTTTGGGGCTCAAGGTCGGAGGCACGTCGGCCCCATTTGCTACGAAAAGAAATTTTGTACGCTACAAAGGAGGAAGGAGGCTTGGGTATTAGGCCAATGAGGGATACCAACCAAGCAACATTGGCGAAGCTGGGTTGGCGGATTCTGCAGCAGCCCGATACGCTTTGGAGCAGAGTTATTAGAGGGAAATATTGCGGGAACAGGGTGGATGTCGATATGTTTGCACCAAGACCAGGCGGCTCACAACTGTGGAGGGGGATTGTGCACGTGGCACAGGCTCTCACTCCGGGAGTCCGAGTCGATGTGGGGAATGGCGAGAGAACTTTCTTCTGGCTCCATCCATGGATTCAAGAGGTGCCCCTCATTGACCTGGCGATACAGGAACCCCCCGATGAACTGGTGTGCAGAACGGTCGGAGAAATGTGGGACGGAGAGGTTTGGAGATGGGATTGCATTCGGCCCTTCCTCCCGGAACAGACGGCTATGCGACTCGAATCGATTGTCGTCACGGTAGACCCGCAGCTGGTAGACAAGTTCTATTGGGGTCACACGGCCTCCGGGATCTTCTCTACTAGCTCGGCATCAGGAAAGATCAGGGGATCCCAAGGCTTGCAGAGCTCACCGAACTGGAATCATGTGTGGCGAATCCCGGCTCATCAAAGAGCTCGTGCTTTCACTTACCTTGCGGCACACAATGCTTTTCTTTGTAACGCCAATCGGGTGAGACGTCATATGTCGAGTGTCTCGGCATGCCCCAGGTGCGGACGAGAGGAAACGGCGCTGCACGTGTTGCGTGATTGTGATCAGATCCGGCCAATTTGGCACATCCTTAGTGGCCATACCCTGCAGCACGACTTCTTCAATATGATGGAGATCCATGATTGGGTATTTAGAAATGTTCGCAAAGAGGATAAGTGGTCAGCGATTTTTGCGACTATGATCTGGATGACTTGGAAGGACAGAAATGAGCTAGTATTCCTTGGGTCCACGAGATTACAAGGGCTCGCCAATTGCGTGTGGAGGCAAGTTTCTGGCTATATGAGGACTGAAGAGAAGCTGGGCCAATCAAAGCCAATGATGGGGCTGGTGTAGGGGCCTCGACTGTTTGGACACCGCCGGATCCAGGATGGCTGAAACTTAATGCAGATGGTTCCTCCAGAGGGAATCCTGGTCCATCCGGGGGGGGGGGGGGGGGAGGAGTCTTTCGAGATGAGCACGGCTCGTTTCAGAAAGGATTTGCCTTCAAATGTGGTTACTGCTCAACAGATAGGGCGGAGATTTGGGCGATTTTCCATGGTTTGAAAATTGCTCGTGATTGGGGCATCACAAAGCTGATGATCGAATCCGATAGCGCGTCAACGGTGGCGCTACTCATTGCAGAAGAAATGCCTCCGGGAGCTAACCAACAACTGGTGTCTCAATGTCGCCGGCTGCTGGACTCTATGGACTGGGAGGTGCGTATTACACATACAAGAAGACAAGCCAATCAGATGGCCGACGCCCTTGCAAAGCACGCTCTTGAGATCCCGGACTCTCTAGTTGTGTTTGATTCCATCCCTGTGTGTATCCAAACCATGTTTGGTCCGGCCTTCCCAACTGAGGAGCCAATTTAGAACTTAATCCGGGCTCTGCCCGCCCTCGCACCAAAAAAAAAAGAAGAAAGATTTAAAACAAGTAAATACAAAATAAAAGAAGAAAAAAGTGAAAATTTGAGAGAATGTACCATTTTAAAGTTTGTTTTTAGTAATTATGCCCTTTAGTTTCTCTTTTTTAGTAATTATACCTTTTTAGGGTGGATTTTACCTAAATATCCTTAAGGTAGATTTTTTTTTTAAATTAAAATAAAAGTAAATAGATAGAGATAAGATTTTATCTTTTTAAAATTGAAATAAAAGTAAATAGTTTATGGTTTAGATTGTAGATAAAATTGTTTTACTTTTTGAAATTGAAAAGGAAAATTATTCGGATTATTGATTTTTACGTACAGACGCTACTTCTTCGAGTTACAGGTATAATTCAATTTTGATTGTAACATATTGTAACCGATTGTAACCCTAGAGTGCTACAAGAAATTTATTATTGAAACCATTATTCTTGAAACCTTATTATTCTTGAAGCCTTATTATTCTTGCAACCGTTATTCTTGAAACTTAATTATTGTAACCATTATTCTTGAAACCTTATTATTATTGTAACCGTTATTCTTGAAATTTAATTATTGTAACCATTATTCTTGAAACCTTAATTATTGTAACCATTATTTTTCAAACCTTATTATTCTTGTAACCGTTATTCTTGAAACTTAATTATTAATTGTAACCATTATTCTTGAAACCTTAATTATTGTAACCATTATTTTTCAAACCTTATTATTCTTGTAACCAGGTAATTGTACATGTAATTGTAACCTAAACACACACGATAGATTGTAACCAAGTAATTGTACATGTAATATTGTAATATATCAATATTGTTCCATTATTGTAACTAATTTGTTGTAGCTTCTAGGCAATTCGTTTCTTGTAATTAATTAATTGTATCTAATTTGTATTGTAACTACCCTCATTGTAATTAGGGTTTGTATAGGTTACAATAAATACATATCATAGATTTCACAAAATAAAAGTGGAGAGGAGGATTGTAATCAACGGCGGCCGACAAGATTTATATCTACTTGTAACTTGTAATCAGTGGAGAGGAGGATTGTAATCAACTAGAGTTGGAGAAGACCTAGTACGTATATAGCCGTAATCGATAGAAGTCCTAGTACGTATATAGCCATTGACATATTACTATCTTCCTTCTATCGATTACGGGTATGTTGTAATCAATATGCTATATTGTAATTAATGACGTCGAGTTTTTTGGGTAAATTTCACCCGGTATAATGTTACGAATATCATTCTAGTAATAATCTCAAATACCTATAAACTATACGACAAGAATTATAGCATATAACTACATACCTTCAATCTTGAAGCATCAAAATAAATTGATTGTTTAGAAGAACGTATTGAGCGATTAACCCTACTTGTAATCAATTTGGGAAGAAGGACCCAGTTAGGCGTGATTTAAGGAAGTTATCTCTAGAGGCAAATCAGTCATTAATAACCAAAAAGGTACAGTTACCAAAAAAACTTTCACTGGTATAATTACCCATAAAAAAATTGAAAAAGGTATATTAACCTAATTAGGAAAGAGATGGAGATACAAAAGAAGGCAGCTCCTGAGGTAGTCCATGAAAAAAGAGTTGTCCAAGCATGGGGTCGACGGTATGCATAGTAATAGTAGGGTGATGACCATGGACACGATCCAACAGAAACATGCTGCGTCAAGTAGTCAATATCATCGTCGTCGTCGTCGTCGTCATCATCATCAAATTCATAATAATGATGTTGAGGAATTAATGGAGATTTAAAGTCTTTAGCATCACTCATCAAATCAACAACCCTAGCCTTCCCACATGAAAATATGCAACCACGCAATCCCAAGTGGGGATGTGCTTCTGTTTGTGTAGTAGTAGGAGTGGCAACCACCACCAATTCAAAACAAGATTGCAACGGGATCCCATCCCAAAATGTGCTTATCATACAGCTTCGCTCGAGCCACCACTCTCCCTTGTCGTAGTCGACTAAACGCCATATGTGCAACCTCCTTTCCGCTCCATTGCAACGCTCTATGTTTGCGTATCTCAACGAGTCTTCATCGCCCACCTGAAGCAGTTTTACACTCGACTCTTCCACCATCTTGCCCGAAAGACCAGGCAACTGAATGCGCCGAAACCTACCATGCCCTTCAAACGGATCATAAGTCACTACACTCCACGCCGTATACCAATCAAACCAATACAACACACCCTTTCCAGTACATCCAGCAGCACCACGGCGATAGAACACTATTGCCGGGCAACTCATGTCTAGTTTGTCACTAGTCCATCTCCCAGTATCCGAAGAGAAGGTCGTCATAGTAATATTTTCAGGATCATACCGACCCAGAAAACGCCGCCCTTTCCGAATCAGCACCACTTTGTATGTAACGTATCTTGTAGCTTGGCCGCCAGTAACACGCGAAGCAAAGCTCAGACTGGTGTTATGATTTGAGAATGACAAGGCAGGCAGTTTGACAGATTGGTTAGTGAGCGGGTTCCAGACAATGAGATCATCTATCTGGAAGATGTCGTTGTCGGCATGTTGCCGCGGAAAATGAGAGAGCACCAAGCCATTGGAGGAGGCCTTGTACTGGTAGTATTTCTTTCTTTCAAGTCCATTATATCTCCATACAGCAACTTGATGGTGCATTCCCCAGAGGGGCCAGGGTGTAAGTGGTTCGGGGGACGATTGGGCTCGTTGCACATAAGTGTGCACGAACACTGGATTGCAGATGATGTAGTTGAATCGTTTCGAGACGCACTTGAATTGGAACAGAGGTTTGATGTGTAATTTTAGTAGGATTTCCTCCACAATGTCGTCTGGAAGTCTGTCCAGGCTGCCTACGATATACACATTAATTGATTTATGTATCAATTCGAAATCAAATTAATAATTAAAAGATGCATTTAGTTTTACCTCTTAGGATGGTGTTGAGGTGCCTGCGGCGTCGACGCCGCTTCCACCAGGCCTTTCGCCGGTTGCTCATGGTCGAAGAGCTTGTTTGTTTGTTTGTCTATGAGATTGACAAGATATTAAGATTGATAGAGACTAGAGAGATATTTCTCTAAGGGTTAATTCTGCAAAACTATCAGAAAGATTTAAAGTACACAAGTAATTCAGTCAATAACTACTCGCAAAAGATTCTCCTGAAGGCCTTGCGTACGTATAGAAACGTCCAACCATTTGCCATATATAATTTGTTACCTATTCAAAAAACCATTTTTCTATGTTATGCCAAAGAGCACTCATTTGGAAATTAATATTTTTAAAATTTTAATTAGTTTAGTTTTTTAACGATTTTTCTATGATAATTAGACTCTAAATTGGGAAAGATTCCCTAGAAAAAAGGCAAGTGGCTCTAAGAATCTAATTAAAAAAAATGCTAAACTAATTAAAATTTAATTTTTTTTCTTCTAAATTTAGGGTCTTATCCTATGCTACAAGGGCATAGGATAGAAAAATCGTTTTTTTTTAAATTAAGTTCGCTTATTTTTTGGTAGGGAATCTTTCCTAATTTAGGGTCTTACTAGTGTAATACCCGTGCCTTCAAGGCACGAGAGCTTGATTTATTTTAATTTGAACATCATTTTATATATCTATATAATACTATATTAATATATATACATGTTTACAACAAAAATATGTAATATAAAGTATTTTTTTATAATTTATAAATTAGTTGGAAAGAGATACGATACAAATTTTGAAAATGACTTAATAAGGTAAAGTAGAATATAAGCTCCCGTACAAATAAATATATAATTATTATCATTAGCATGGATCTAAAAAATAAAATATAAGCTCCCGTACAAATATTAAAAAATCACAAGCACATGATTGTGTGAATAATTTTGAAGTTATGTAGATATACACAACTTATTCATTATTTTTATGAGAAAGATGGTTAGAAAGAGAGAGAAATAAATAGTGAAAATAAAGGTAAGATGGTAAAAAAAAGACCCTTCAAGGTAGAAAAGTGATATAAGAAGCCTCATCCAATATGTAAAATAAGCATTAGTAATGCTTGTGAGTCTTAAAATATTATTTATTTTTCGACAGTCATTTAAGATGTCTAAAATAATTAAATTATACAAAAACACTTTTTTGGCTCTAATTGATTTTTATAATTAATTTTTGAAATCGAATATTTACAAATTGATTATTACATGTTCGTTGTATGTAGACATTGTAGAGAATATTGCAATCGGTTAAATATGATAAATCAACAATTTCAATATCCAAGAATAAAATCAGCCAAGACTTGACGAATGTTCAATGTACGTAGACGATTAAAATAGATCACAAATTGACATACAACATATCAAATTAAATTATATTTTAGTATAAAATAGGAAACAAATATGTTTAAAATAGGAAACAGATTTTTTAAAATTTCAGCAATAATATTGACCAATAAAAAAATACCATTTGAATAAAAAATTCAAGTTTAATTGTGAGCGTGACACATCAGCAAAATGATAGTAGAATTAATATTATTAATAGAAGATTACCTATTATCGAAATTAATTTATAAAAAATTGAAAAAATAATATTTTATATAATTTTTACCATCATAACAAAGCGTGAATGAATATTAAATAACATATTTAGCTAAACGAATAGAGAGAGTAGTAAATTTTAACATGATTGGGATAAATGTGATATAATAAACAAATATTTAAATGAATTCAATCCGTTAAGATAATGAATGCAGGCAATCCGAGTACATCTTTGATTAATTTATTTGAAAATGAAATAATTGAATGATTGGTGAGAAAATATGAATATATGTGAAAAATTAATTTATACTCTTTAGCATTTTATAAACTGACAATTGGATATGGGTTTATGTAGAGTATAAAGTATACTATATAAGAAAATAGATAGTATATCGGTATTTGGAAATGCTTTAAATAAAGCACAAAGCACAATTATCATAGAAAATTCAAACAAATTTTCATATACCACTAAAATTAGAAAGAAGGATTACCGTGAGGTTGACCACTTGTACAACATCATCCAAACCAATTAGAATAAGTTTATCATCAGTATGTATCTTATAATAATGGTTTGAATTCATTTTTATCTTTGTACTAGTAGCTTTTATCTGTCCACATGGGACATCCACATGATGAGGCTAGTAAATCCATAAAACGAAGGCCTTCTATGCCTCGTTATGCTTTCATAATGAAAAAACTAAAATTCTCAAAATCCATAATCTCTTCCCAAATATGTTAAAATGAATTGAAAGGATCAAATCAAAGGAGAGATGAATAAATATCTTGATCTATATTTTTTATTTATACTCTTTCATTCAATATTAAAATTACTCAATCCGATTTAGAGTTATCTTTTTAATCTAATATATTTAACGTTTAAAACAACCATTAAATGCCACTCCTTGTTCCATTAATATAAATGTCATTAAAAAATTATTTATGGAGTACTGCTACTCATCCTTCAGTGTATTATTCATTTGAAAGGTTGTTTACATTCCCACACTCCACACCCGTTTTATGCTCTCGGAGTAATGTACCCTTTTTCATTTAACGTCAAACCGAGATTTGAAGTGCACTTATTTTAATTTTTGGCTGATACGGAATAATTAATTTCAAGCTAAAACTCTTTAATTCATGAGCGAATGGCCAAAACGTCACCTAAATTGGATCGGAAGGAGTAGAAAAATTGTAACGTATACCGATAAAAATTGTCACCTTTTTTTAAATCGGCTTGTACAAAAGGTCTTCTATATTGACATATGACATTTGTTCCCATTAATTCAAAGTTGAGGCTTTTGATATCCCTTTCCATTTCTCCTTTTTCCCTTTGAGTCGCAACCACCACTACTCCACCCCCAAAACATAGGTTAGCACGTGATATTTTCCATCAAGTGTGTACATTGTAATTAATAAATTAATTATCATATCAAAATTAATAAAATATGTATATAGAAAAATTGTATACAAAAGTACAATAGAGTTTGAATACGAACAGATTTAGCGCTCCATCCAAGAATTGGAATGTGGCTTCTTTCAACCACTGCATGTGTTCTCTCCTCCTCTAAGTAAATCAAGTTTTTCTGATAATTCACGCAAGATCATACTCATAAGAAACGAATAAATCCCCATGCCAACAAGACGTATATAAAAATCAACTATCCTTGAAGCTTTGGCAAATGTAGAGCTAAAGTTGAGTGAGTCAGCCATAATCTTCCCCGAAACTATTAGTCAACAAACTTAATGTTCTTGTCACTTGTAACATATATTAGCATAGCTCTATTTATAGTGAAAAAAAATCACCGCACATAGAGCGGAAATCAGCTTGGAAGCTCAAGGATAGAGAGCAATGCATTTTTCAATATTGTATGCTATTCTTTTGAGAATCGGGACACCATCAAAATCAATATATCCTCTATTTAAACGATTGTATCTCCTACATGAGGACTAAATTTCCTTTTTACTCAAGAAAAATATAAAGCTCGATAAGATGCATATAGGAATCGTCAATCCCTTCCTTATGAAATTGTCTGAACAACACATACAGAGCAATCTTGAAACTGCTTCGAGCGGTCATGACAGCATAAGGTGCCGGAGTAAGTGTCGACACATTATGGAGTACTACTACTCATCCTTCAGTGTATTATTCATTTGAAAGGTTGTTTACATTCCCACACTCCTCACCCGTTTTATGCTCTCGGAGTAATGTACCCTTTTTCATTTAACGTCAAACCGAGATTTGAAGTGCACTTATTTTAATTTTTGGCTGATACGGGATAATTAATTTCAAGCTAAAACTCTTTAATTCATGAGCGAATGGCCAAAACGTCACCTAAATTGGATCGGAAGGAGTAGAAAAATTGTAACGTATACCGATAAAAATTGTCACCTTTTTTTAAATCGGCTTGTACAAAAGGTCTTCTATATTGACATATGACATTTGTTCCCATTAATTCAAAGTTGAGGCTTTTGATATCCCTTTCCATTTCTCCTTTTTCCCTTTGAGTCGCAACCACCACTACTCCACCCCCAAAACATAGGTTAGCACGTGATATTTTCCATCAAGTGTGTACATTGTAATTAATAAATTAATTATCATATCAAAATTAATAAAATATGTATATAGAAAAATTGTATACAAAAGTACAATAGAGTTTGAATACGAACAGATTTAGCGCTCCATCCAAGAATTGGAATGTGGCTTCTTTCAACCACTGCATGTGTTCTCTCCTCCTCTAAGTAAATCAAGTTTTTCTGATAATTCACGCAAGATCATACTCATAAGAAACGAATAAATCCCCATGCCAACAAGACGTATATAAAAATCAACTATCCTTGAAGCTTTGGCAAATGTAGAGCTAAGGTTGAGTGAGTCAGCCATAATCTTCCCCGAAACTATTAGTCAACAAACTTAATGTTCTTGTCACTTGTAACATATATTAGCATAGCTTCATTTATAGTGAAAAAAATCACCGCACATATAGCGGAAATCAGCTTGGAAGCTCGAGGATAGAGTGCAATGCATTTTTCAATATTGTATGCTGTTCTTTTGAGAATCGGAACACCATCAAAATCAATATATCCTCTATTTAAACGATTGTATCTCCTACGTGAGGACTAAATTTCTTTTTTACTCAAGAAAAATATAAAGCTCGATAAGATGCATATAGGAATCGTCAATCCCTTCCTTATGAAATTGTCTGAACAACACATACAATGCAATCTTGAAACTGCTTCGAGCGGTCATGACAGCATAAGATTCCGGAGTAAGTGTCGACACATTATGAACTTCTGATTCCAAATCATTAGCCAAGTCTCCCAAAGGAGCAGATGTTCGAAACATTAGCTTTGAAACATCAAGTATAAGAAGAAGAAAATTAGCTTTGAAACATAAAGTATAAGAAGAAAAAAATGATCTTGTGTTTCTGAAGGCTTGAGCTGCGTACTCTAAAACCGCATCCACTGCAGTTTGCCGAATGGAGTGTGTTCAATCAGAGGAAAACACCACCATAAATTTATACTTTGATTCATTTACATCGAATTCCATTCATGAACTATATAATATCATTTAAATTCATCAATTGGATTTACCTTGGCTGCAAGTATCTCAGACTATTGATTCTAGATGGCAAAGGACGAAGCTTCCAATATGCATATAAAGTATAAATCGGACTTCTAAAAAAATGCATTATGGCTTTGTTTGTCAAGTAATGTAAGCGTCTAGCTAAGTTCACATGAGCAAACTTCTCAAATCTAAGGCTCTCAGAGCACACAACACCACTTGCCTTTACAAAAAGAATAGATGGAAGCACCTATGAAAGAAAATATTCATACCAAAACAAAATGCTTGACCATCATTGCAAAAAAAAAACAACCTTAAAACTAATTGCAAATGTTAAACTCCAATGTAAACAAAAACCTCATTTAAGTAAGCTGAGAGAGTTATAATGTTGAGATTTGCCTTCCTAGATACACGATGAAGCCATCTACCTAGGTAAGCAATAGCCATACCCACTGAAGATATTACCTTGAAAAAAACATAATAATTGGTAAATGTTAGGTCACAACAGCTTCGACGTCTGGGAAACCGACTACAACATATTAAGCCATAAAATCTCCTCACCAAGACAGACAGTAGTGATAGAGTAAGACTGATCACTAACATTTGAGTTGTCATTGCATATAGTTGCAAAAAATTAATCAAAAAATATGAAGTTATCATCTTATTCCTAAGTTTTATAACACATTTTATCTAACATTTATATAAAATTAATTTACCAACAATATAAATCGAGCCTCATTTTTTAACCCAAGGCCCCCGAAAAAATTGACACGACCCTAATCTTCCTCCACATCTGTTATGTGATTTTCCTTGACTTTCAAGCGTATGGACCTGTTTGGGGCTATGTTGAATTGAGTTCGAATTATTCCTTTCTTTGTGTTTGGCTTTGCGTGTTTGTTTTGTTGTTTGATGGTCTATTCGTTAACCAATGTCTCGGCCCTTCGATTTATCAAATAAAGGTATTGTTTTGTGCTTCGAATTCTTACTTCGTCTAAAGAAAAAATGGAAACTGAAACTTAGCATGTTTCCCAACATCAACGGTCATACATAGCGAAAACGATCAGGAGCATAGTGCAAGCCTTCTTAGTAAAACATACATAGCGAAAATTAATTGTGTTCTAATTGGAACATCTCTTGTTCTTAAAGCAAAAAACGGAAGAAGAATGATCAATTTGGAGAAATAGTTTCCCTATCAGAAGGTAGACAACACAAAGCAGGACAAAAACAACATAACCTCCGGCTTCAATTTCCAAACAAATGAACACAAAAACAAAAGAGTCAACCCCAACCAAATAGATCACTTCCAATCGATTAAAGATGGAAGCGAAAATTCACAATATGAATTTGAATAAAAGAAAAAAGTGAGGGCGTCACTCGGAACACGAATGATCATAGAATAATTGGGAGTTGCGTCTATCAAAATCAGTATTGTGGAACGGAGGTAGTAATATCTTGCATCATATTGTTGGAGTTAATTTACAATTCCAAACAAAAGAATGGGTCATTGAAGAATGGGCATTGAAGATTGGGCTGACCAAACCTTGAAATGGGTTTAGGAGTATGGAAGGATGGGTCATTGAAGAATGGGTCTATTGAAGATTGGACTGGCCCAACCTTGAAATGGGTTTCGGAGTATGGGCTGAAATTAATAAGCAGCTAGAATCATTTAATGCTGATTTGTATGGAATTTGGACATCAACGGTCCCTACGGACATGGGAGTCTATAGGTAGTGTTGTCTTGAACAAGTGTGTACAAGAAGTGAGAGCAACTTAAGTGAAGTGTGAGTCTTAGACTCTTAGTCGGGTAGTGTGTTGAGTTGTGAGTCGAGTAAATTCTCACAAGTGTAGTGTGAGTGAGTTGGTTAAGAGTGATGAGTGTTGGTGAAAGTCTGTACTATGTGAGAGTTGTATAAAATACGTTTGTATATTAATACAAGTCCTCGTTTATAAGGAGAGCTTATCCATCCAAGTCACACGTAATCAAGTGTTAGCTACCCGTTTTCCCAATACATATAGTTGCGCACAGTGGAAATTAGACAAGGCATTAACTATTAAAGATCTGGCCAGGGCTCGAGATGGCTCATGAACAAAATGCTATTCTTATTACGCTATAACTTGACTTCCTAGCTACAAGTAAGACTTACAACAAGTAGTTTGTTTGATTTATGGTTAGAAAGTGATCAGGAGCACAGTGTAAGCCTTCTTAGTAAAACATACATAGCAAAAATTAATTGGTTTCTAAATGGATCATCTCTTGAGCTTAAAGCAAAAAATGGAAGAAGAATGATCAATTTGGAGAAATAGTTTCCCTATCAGATGGTAGACAACACAATGCGGAAAAAAACAATATAACTTTCAATTTCCAAACAAATGAACAGAGAAAGAAAAGATTCAAACTCAACCACATGGATCACTTCCAATCGATTAAAGCTGGAACGAAAATTCAAAATATGAATTTGAAGTGGGGGAAAAAAATTGAGGACGGCACTCAGAACACGAATGATCATATGAGTCTAGGAGGTTTGGACCGAGGTTTGGTCCTTCCAAACACCCTCGTCATCCAAATATTCGGATACTGCGAGTCTGGGGCAATCTTGCACCTCTAGATATGACATCTTTGGAAATAGAATTTTCAAATCCTCCCACCTCACCTCCAAATTGGGTAGATTCAGCAGGCGCAATGTCTCGACTAATTCCCATTTATCCTCTTCATTTGTATTGCGAATATAGTTCAGATGCTGACACTTTGCCCATCTGATATAAAGAGTCTTGAGAGCAATAAAGTTTTTAGGAGCCAACAGCATTAGTCCTGCGTCTTCTGGAGCAAACCAAAGATCCAATTTCTCAAGCTTCTCCTGAACTTCTGTTTCATCTTCCACTGTTTCATCTTCTCCTGAACTTCTGTTTAGGAGCCAACAGCATTTGAACATTTTGCGAGTCCAATTCCTGGAAGACTCTGCTGGCAAATTTACAGCTTGATCAGCATTCTGTTGGCCTTGCTCATTTTGAACCTGTTGGTTTTGATCCGAATGGGTAGTCTCTCGGTCCTGCTTGGGTGCAGGTATCCATTGTATCTTAAGTTTGACAAGCCCCTCTATTTTAGCAAGATCTTTGAGGTCTTGAGATTGTGGGAAATTCTTCTTCCAAACAGAAATGCTCAGCTTGTACAGGTTCTTTAGCAACCGCAAATCATGAAGTCTGCAAATTTTGCTTCCCTTGGTTGATACGGTGTTGCCTATCACGAACCCCTTGAGCACCTCAAGGTTGGACAGCAAGCTTACTTCCTTGGGCAGTGGCTGCAAAATGTAGCATCCTGACATATCAAGGCGAGTGAGATTTTTGAGTTTTCCAATGCTCGAGGGAAGCGACTCCAGAGCTTGGCATGCTCGGAGGTCAAGTACCAAGAGGCTCGTCAGCCCGGATATCGAATCTGGTAGTTCGGTGACGAACGGTATGCCCTGTAGGCTTAACAGCCTCAGATGTTTCATCTTCTTCAAACGCTTCATTATCAATTTGTGGCTCTTCACATGGATGTGCTGCTTGGGTTGGGACCTTCCTAGGTGAAGCACTGTTAGATCCATTAAGGCCAAGGCCTTAGCTTCACTCTCGTCAATCCTAAGCCTGTCGACATTGAATACTGTTTTTACCTGATCCGCAGAATTGCTATCAAGAAGGGGATCAATTTGATTATCAGATCTCAGCAACATAGCTTTTTCAGACAAGATCTTTTCATCAAAGTTGAAAAGCCCCTTTTCCTTTGCTTTAGAACTTACTAGGGTCCGAACAGATGCCTCCATCAACCAGGCATCCGATGCTCTCTTTTTCTTGTGAATGCGGCTGATAAACTTCTTACCCTCTAGCCCCTGGAGTATCTCCTCTCCCACATGCTCTAGCCTCTTCACCCTTCCACTGGAATCGGCGATTGAATCTTGAAGCAATTCCTCTCCGATCCACCAATTGATTGACTCCCTCTTCTTGATCTCGGCATCGAAAACCGAGCAATAGTACAGACATTCCTTCTCCTTGGTGGTGAGATTGTTGTCGTATTCCCCCAATGGGTCAATCGGCGCTTCTGAATAGTAATTGCAATCGTTGTCGCAATTCGTGGAGTTAGAGTTATCATCTTGAGTTCCCGAGAATTTGAAGTAGGAGGTGAAAGGCAACTGCAGCTTGAACTGGCTCACAGCATTTTTAAGCTCCGCGAAGATGGGTTCATCGAGCAAGGCGCAGACTTCATCCGGCGTAATATTCCCCCCCACGACACGAGTCTGCAATCATCTACATGTTCTGTTGATTGCTTTTTTCAGTTGTGATCTCTGTGACCAAAGAGGGTGTTAAGTTCTCTACCCGTGGTGACATTGGAACGGCAAACATTGTCTGCAGACAAAATACAACAGTTGACAAGGTATTGTATCCTTATTATTTGCTTTCGGGGTTCAACTTGATGGGATTTCTCTTTGTATATATTTATCTCAAATTAATTTATCAGTCCGACTTACAAAGGAACTTGTGTCATTGACCTTTGCCCTTCGGTACTTGAACTCTTTACCAAAGCATCGCCTCTATCAAGCATCGTTACAGTTAGCCTATCATCGGAGCTTCTAGTCATGGTTGAGTATAAGATTGCGGAGATGAGTCATATCAGGTTCTACTTGGCCCCTAAGATAGGATGAAGATGAGTCGAAGTCTTAGTTTCAGAGTAGATCATTTTTGCTCAAGCAAACCTGGCCTCCCTAAGTGCTACATTGTTCTCTGTTTCACGTTGCCATGCTCTTGATGCCATGTGAATGTCAAGGACCCAAAAGATGTCACCAACTTTGCAAATGAGTAGGTTTTTTTTCCCCCTACTGTTAGTGTTATGTGCTCCCTTTTGTCTGATTAGTATAACGAGTATTGAATTTCCATGAACTGTTGCCTGTTACTGATTCATATGCATTGAATGAACACTGAATCTGTTATAATCAATCCACAACGTTAGTTTCCGAGCTATCAAATCGACTCATTCTAGCAATGTGATAAAGCTAGAACACTAGTACTGGATTTGATGATGTACATGACTAAAATAAAACCAAGAACATAAAACAGAGATTGAAAAGATGCAATGTTATCAATAATTAGATCAGCAACTGCACCTTTTGCATTTCCTAGAACCTGGAAGAGCAAAATAAATTTATGTAGTCGCATATTCTACAAATCAGACATGAATGAAAATGATAAGAAAATGCCTAAAGAAGGGAAATTACTTGAGCTGACTCTGTTTTTTTTTTTTTTTTTTTTTTAAATTTGGTTTTCGGAGCGAGGGGTTAAACCAACAAAACCCTAGGAAAATGCTCATTTTGTTGTTTGAGTTTTAAATACACAAAATTATATGAAATATCAATTTTTAAAAATGATTTCTTAATATTTGCAATGGTAGATTGATAGGAGACTAAATGGGCACTATTAAGTTAAGATCGTGGTTTATAATTACTCCAATTTTTATTGGTTTTTCACTATATTATCCCTTTTCTTTATTTGCTTTATTTGTCCCACCATTACACATTGACACATTGTAAGCCAAGCTTACTTTAATATATATACTACACCCGTCTTAGAATACGGAGTATAAGTCATTTTGTTTTTTAGCACATTTTTTAATGTGTTGAAAATTCTATAAAATATTAATTTATTTTAAATTTATTTTAAAATATGAATATTTTATAGAGCTTTTAACACATTAAAATATGTGTCAAAAAGTAAAATTACTTATATTTTGATTCAAAATATTTTTTATAAACTTAAATATAAAGTTATATTTCTTCAAATAATGGTAAAACATTATAAACACACACTAAATATCATTATTTACTACTTTAGTTTCATAAGGTTTATACTTTAAACTTCGTTTTTCTCCCTCAAATTGGTTTATAATTTACACCAATTTAAGAGGTGTAATATGTTATGTAACATTGAAAGTAGTGTCATTGAGAATCCAAACTCGGTTTTCTTATGTGAATAACCTTAAGGCTCCTTTTTTTTTTGCTTCCAAGTAGTGCACACAAGCGATTAATCTACATAAAAGAATTCACATGACAACCGAAGATGGGATTAGATCGGTTCTGGTCTACTGTACTAATTTATTTCCTTATTGCCAAAAAAAAAGGAAAAAAGAGTTGGGTCCGGTGGGATATGGGCCTATGGCCTTGCATGACCTACACAAGTCGATAGGCGTCACAACTTATTTTGTAACTTCGATTGTTTGATCACAGGTCTATAAATTTCCCAATTCAGGAATCGAGAGTACTGCAAGACATATGGGTACCGCACCTATTTAAAAAAAAATTGAAAAACAAAGGGAGAACATGATGAATATAGCAACGGGTTTTGTTGAGGAAATCAGCAAATGTTCTAAACAAGAAATTAACAAAGCACAATTAACAGCAGGCAGGGGCTAGCCAATTTGGAATTTGGATGGGTGGTCACCAGTGTGAACCCACCACTTGGGACATTGGTTGTTACAAATTAGGCAGTGTGTTTACCAGTGACTAGTTCTGCTGTGGTTGTATCCTTGTTGTAGCGGAAATGCTTCCCTAATCCAAGATGTGCCATCAGCAGCCACACTATTGTGAGGAGCTCCCCGCCCCAAGCAAGCCTTTTCAAATGGACACTCGCAGGGGAACGAGCGGCGCAGTAAAACAGCATCTCTGCCCACACTTTACTTATAATCTCCCACTTGTTGATGTTGGTTTCATCCTCCAACCTTTGAAGCCGTTTAGCAAGCAGGCATCCTTCAAACAACACCGATTTGCTCTCGTTTCCCTTGATTTGCCTCGGCGGAATCACGTCAGTGTTAACTTGGAGGATCTCCTGACAGGCCTGCTGGAGCAGCTTCTTCTTCCGGATCTTTGAGTCTTGCGGAAGTTTCCGATCCAACAACCGCTTTGTATCAGCACATGTGTCACACAAAATCTGCAGGCCATGAATCTTCTCCAACGGGGGCATCATCATTGTCCGGCTAAGGAGATGCAGCATGTAATCCGCTAATAATTTGCTGCATTTCCGGAGATCTGGACCTTTCCCTTCTCTGCCGTCGCAAGTGCAATAGCAGAGACTGGTGGCTATGTTCCACAGTATTAAGCTCTCTTCGTAATCTACATCGGATATCCACGGTCCCAAAGTTGTGGCTAAATCAGGGATTTTTTCTTCCCGGGACAGTTCACCGATGCTCCACACCCCCCTGCTAGAACATAATTCCTCCACATCTCTGGGTTGCTTCACACGAACAGATCTGATTACCAGCTCATTGAAGATGAAATTTCTCAGCTCGTCGGTGAAGTAACGGGTAGAAATCCATTGGTTCTCATTTCCGGTATTGTTGGCAATTGATGCAATCGATTTTTGACGGATGCAACTTGTTATGAGATCAAGCTGTGGGACGTTCTCTGACCACCGAAAGAACACACTGAGACACTTGAAAACAACCCACAGTTTCCACATTCTTCGTTGTGTTTCACGGGCATACTTCTTAAGCGATAGCCACACCTCAAAGAAGGAGTTAACCTTTTTCCGATTCACCAACGCGATACCCCAGTCAGACACAGCAAGCATGAAGAAGGAGAACAGATCAAGTGATATGGAGCCGTAAACCAGAGTATTGGTGACTTTGACACTGGACGGGTGGAAACTAGTCTTATCAATCCAACTCCAAATCACTGCAGACACCATTTGAAGTAACAAGGAGGCAAGGTTCAGCCATTGCAAAACAGGTTTGTCGATCAAGATCGACTTAGTGTAGAAAACATCATAAGCGAAGTTGAGCTCCACCTCACAAATGCTGAAAGCATCCTCATCGTCTATGCTGAGGAAGTACCGCCTGCTGTGTTCGCCTAGGTCGTAGCTGTGGAAGGAGTTGGCAAATAGGCCCCGAAAGTCCTGAAAGAACCTGTAAGCTTGTTTCACAATTACAACTTCACTGAGCTTATTTTTTGGGCCTGTAACTGGAAGAACATCGCCAGGCCTTGTCATTGCTAATTGACTAGAACAGATCTGGAACTCTGCAGGAACGTTGGATTCCAAGAACGAGTTGCGGGTGAGCATAAGTTTGGCGTAGTTAACCCCGGGGTCTGGTTTCGGCAAAGTTGACTCTCGGAACTTGGTTAAGCGGGCAAGGAATTGGCAGATCGCCTTCTCCATGTACCGGAGGGCCGCGGCCAAGAACAAGATGGCAGTCGGAATCCACAAATCATTCTTCAGGAAGCTCTGGAGGAAGACACTGCTGAATGTGTGGGAGAAGGAGACTAGTTGGACGGCAAAACGTAGCCAGAGCTCGTTATCGGCCATGCTGAGGCTGGTGATGGTATAGGGCCCGCCGAGGTGTAAGATGAGGAATGGCGCCCAAAATATTCTCAGCTTTCCTGTGCGCCCTCCTTGGAAGGTGTTGTTCGGGATAAGGCGCCCCATGGCGTACCTTGAAACATTACTCTGAAGCTGGTAAACCGTCCAGACAACCGACATCGCCAAGATCATTCCTAGATGCTTCATGGACGGGGCTGTAATCATCAGAATGAATTGAAAGAGGAGGCTCAAAAGAACGAACGTGTCCAGATTCAGGCCCAGTATAGTCGATGATTTCATGGTGTAAAAGGCCGATGAGTTATTTTGGATGTTTGGGGAAGATGACATCGGTGTGGCGGCTAGGATCATCTTTTCCTCTTCCAACCTTCGTTGTGTTTACAACATATATACGTCTTACTGTGTCGCAGTATATATCGCACTATATGTTTTGATGTTTTAGAATCCTCCACCAAAATTAAGAAACCTTTCATTTACCTTTAAATACCCAATAAAATAGTTTCCTTTCCAATCACATTTATTATGCAAAAATTTGGTTGGTTAAAATAAAAACAAAAGTACAATTTAGGTTGAAAGTAATAAAAAGTAAATAAAATATAATTATTACTTTTAAAACATCGATAAAGAAATTTTACCAAAAATATCAAATATTATATATAGATCTGACGGAGTATTTTGGTTGGGTTTTAAAAACACTGTAGCCGTAAATTCAGAAAATACACAGATAAAAAAAACCTTCTTTTTTTTGGTACGTTAACAAAGACCTTCTAATGTCACACTGTATCTTATTTCGATTGAATTTTGAATACACCAATAATTTTTACTGGATACACCATTCATTTTCACAACAGGTTGCGGAACGCATAGGAACCGCACATACCAAACACTACCTTAAGGTAAGGGAAAGGATTGCGGAGTCCTTGGAAAACAGTATGATGTATCAACTTCGCAACCTATTGCGAATGATTCCGCAAACCTGTTGCTGAGTTTATTATGCATCCTGTTGTTGAATCAGTCGTCTTCTTTGCCACGATTCGCAAGCCTTCACGGAGCATTTATCGTGTTTCTTCGGAGAGCGAGAAGGGAAACCAACGTCGAAAAGGAGGGAGGGAGAGAGTGTGTGTGGAGGAGAGGAGATATTAATTTGTAGGGCGAAGCATATCTTGGGGAGAGAGCAGAGGGAGGAGTGGTGGTGGCAGAGCAAGTTGCGAGGGGGGGGGGGGGGGTCGACAACGGCAGAGGTACAGTGGGACGGTTGATGGTGGTGCCGGAGGTGGAGGTTAGGAAACTCGGGGAAGGCGATGGAAGTGGTGGGCGAGGGGACGTCGGGGTGGAGAAGGCGACGGAGGTATTGGCGAAGATGGAGAGGGTGGAAGCAGAGGCGGAGACAGGGGGCATGGGGGAGCACGTGCCCCTCCCCTCATCCGACAAATTACCTAGGTGTATTCTCTTCGTCGCTAGCTTCGTTTTGATATATAATACGCCTTAATCCGACATCCGAGTAAAAAGTTATGAATGTTTGAAAATTGTAGGTGTTTTAATCACTTTAATTTTATTTCAATAGACTATAATACTTTTATATTTTACTTAAATTGACATTCACGTATTACAAATCATCTCGAGAGCTTCGAAACCATAGGTTATATTACTTATTTTGATAATTTGGTAAGAAGTTACACAAGTTTAAATTTTTTATATATAGTTATACACTATTACATGTTAAGAATATGACAAGTTAAATATTGACTCAATGTTTATTTATTGTGTTTTATATCCTTGTTTTATTAGTTTTCTTTTCTTTGATTATTTAATTTATTTATTTATATTTTTAATTAGGGGTGTTATATAAGCTGAACAGCTCGAGCTTGACTTAAAAAAGCTCAACTCGAGCTCGTTCACTTACCTAAACAAGCCGAGTTTGAACATGATTTTAAGCTCGGTTGAAAGCTCGGCTTGTTCGATTTAAGCTCGAATAGCTTGAATTTTATGAAATTTCTAAAATTTTCTTTAAGTTAATATGTTATGACCAAGTAAAAACTGCTTACAACTCGAAAAAAGCTCGGTTTGAGCTCGTTCATTTACTAAATCAAGCCAAGCTTGAACAAAAAAGAAAGCTCGTTTAAAAATTAGGCTCGGCTCGAGCTCGTTTAACAAATGAACCAAGCTTGAATATTGTAGAGAGATAGAATTGATGTAAAGTTCTCTTTGAGGGTTTCATTCATTAACTAATCATATATATAAGTTACAAGAGATTGGGCCTTTTGGCCCACTATACTAGGGGTGGGCACAAATCCCGCAAATCCCGGTCCCGTCCCGATCCCGGTGGGATTTCCAAAAAAAAAATAGTGAATCCCGTCCCGGTCCCGTCCCGTAAAAATTATGCGGGACAGGACGCGGGACAACCCGTCTCAATCTCGCAAATCCCGTCCCGTCCCGCATATTCATATTAGTATATTGTAAAATACTATAAATATAATATATTATGTTATATAATATATATAGTATATATATACAGTATATTATTATGTTATATATAATATATATAGTGTATATATATTTGATATTTACATATATACATAATGTAAGAGAGTGTGTGTGTAGGTACAGTGTAGTGATGTTCTTAGTAATTACAGTAGCATTTAATTGCATTAGCGTATACAGTGTGTATATATATTGTGTTACGTTTTTAAGAAAATCGTAGAATATAAAAAATATTACTGTATAAATTTATATATGTTACGCTTTTAAAAACCGTAAAATGTATAAAAATTTTAGATTTTTTTATAATGTTTTTTATTGGAGGGGCAGGGCCCGTCCCGTCCCGGTCCCGTCCTGTCCCGTGAGGGACAAGGCCCGTGTGGGATTGAAAAAAAAGTAATGAATCCCGTCCCGCAAAAACTATGTGGGACGGGACGCGGGACGACCCCCATCCCGTCCCGTCCCATCCCGCGCCCACCCCTACACTATACAATATAATCTATGTAAGTAGTCGAAAGTGGAGGGTCCCGTACAGTGAGACTGGACCGAAAATCGAGGAACAACTGACGAGGTAAACCCCTTGTGAAGATATCAGCGTACTGATAGGAGAACGGGATATGGAGAACACGAACATGTCCAATAGCAACCTTGTCCCGAAAGAAGTGTAGATCAAGCTCAATGTGCTTCGTGCGCTGGTGTTGGATGGGGTTGTTGGTCAGATAAACGGCGCAGACGTTGTCGGTGTATGTAACGGCCCGGAATTATGATTTCCGGGTTACGTTTCAAGGGATAAAACCCCTTGTTCGGATCTTGCAATTCAGGTACGGGTTGAGTTTTAAAACAAAATATTTGTACTAAAAGAAGGGATTTCGAACCCTTAAAGATCGCGGATCCATTGGAGATCAAATACCTGCCTTAGTCTAATCGTGAAATCGAGCGAAAGCAAAAATAAGGTTGAGTTTAAATACCATCCGAAAGGGAGTATTAAAAGAGAGGAAGTGTGGTGGTCTCTCAACCTCTCGATCTAACGCCAAAAGTCTGAACCCGCCAAGCATCCACATAAGCAACGATAACGGCTAGTGATTACCTGAATCTAAAAAAAATGAGTAGGATGATTATAATCTATTGCACATGATGTCCATCTTGTTACTTTTGATGATGCCTCATGTTTCGTGAACATCCTGTTGAACCCCTTTTAATGACTCTTGACTATGCTTGTATCACATTATGTGTCGCTAGTATAATGTAGGACATGTGTTTTCTAAATGTATATCGTCGTATGATTACGTACCATGTTTGACCTATTATATGACCAGTGTGTTCGGATGAGATAGTTACTAGGTTGCTCCTATGTGTTCTCGTATGACGCTTAATCTGGTTGTTATATTACACCTCGCCAGGCCATATTTGACCTCACCTATTGATGCGTACACCATGCTTGTGCATTCGTTCATATACACCATACTCGTCATCGTCGTTAAATCCCACATGACCTCGAATCCTGCATGATCATTCTTGATTCCGCATAACTTGTTTAAGTTGCTAGGGATATCTGCTTTCATGGAATAATAGACTACTATATTGTCTCGCATGCATCAGTATAGGAATCGATCGTGTCGTTGGAAATTAATACGAATGTTGCTCCCCCGATATAGTTACATGTTAGCGTGGATTAGTGTGATTGACATGCTCCGTGATGAATTCGTGTTTGCTTGTCGCGATTATAACTTAATAGACTTCCATAAGGGCATCGTTGCTATTCTCAGGTCGGAGTTTCGTCTCTAGTTGTCATCTTTAGGATTGGTCTGTGTTTGTTCCGAAAGGAACATTGGGTTGTCCGCTCTTGTCCCTCCCCTATCTTCGCTAACTTGAACTCCTACGCGACACGTTGGACGAGCGACCGCATGAAAGAGGAAATGGGAAGTCCGATAGCGATAGAGCAACGCCGCGAAGGCGTGGGCCCATAACCCACGGGCCTCAGGATCAATGATTTTAGCAAGACAAGCACGTTTTGAGGATGACGATTACTGAGTACGATATGACTTGCAAGCAGGAGTGTCCTCCGTTCGAACTCTTAATCCTCTCTGAATTAATTGATGATGGTATTGCATTGATATGGCGATGGAATTTGTGTGTTGATGTGCTGACCTAGTAATGAATCTTGCATGATCATTCATTGTCTATGATGATATGATTCGATGTCTTATAGTTTTCATGTACCATGATGCTTCGATGTTTTGCTACCCTATATTGCTAAGCATGATCTGAACTCTTGTGCCTATAAAAGTATGAACTGTGAATGCTGACGAACCTGAATTGTTTTCTAATAAGGTTATGATGAAAGTTGCTAGCTTGAATTGACTATGTTCCTATATGATATTTTGCAATAATTTTGGGCATAATAGCAAATTGAGACTTGTTGACGTACTAATGTTAATTTGGGAATTTTCTTGCTTACATGACTTGTAAATATGTACTGACATGATGTTAGATAGCGACCATGAGGAACTTGGTATGGAACAATACTACATGTTGATATGCAATATTGAAATCTAGTGAAAGTGACAAATGCTATCATGATATATTGATGATTTGCTAACTTGTTATGTTGTTGTGGAAACATGTTAGAATGTGTTGCGACATGATATATGAGATAATGATGTGTTATTATATGAAAGCAGGATGATGTATTATATAGTTAAACATGATTATTGATACGTCAAATGATGAACATGACTCAATGGTGCCTGGTTACTTAATGATCATCATTCGATATTGTGATTAGTTGAGGTGATGTCTTTGATAGCATGTTGACATGTTGGTGATTTATATACTACTTGATCTTCCTTTTCTGAATCCTAATAGCATGATCTTGATGTGTTGATATGTTGACATGGTAAATCTGCTATGACGGGTTCTACTTGTAGTGCGATGTTATGCGATTGTGAGAGTTGATGTGTATTGACATACTAACCCCGTGACACCTAGCCCATTGATCTATTGACATGTGTGCTTGCATGATAAGTTATGAGAATTCGATCACGGACTTGTGATGCCTTCAGTATGATGTAGATATGCCTTATGTCTCGTGGTATGATGTTGAGATTTTGTTATTGCTTTTGGCATGTTTTGAAGGGATGGTATGATTTATGTTATGGGTAAAAATGTTATGTGGTTGAGATTATCATGATTGATGTTGAGATTTGCCACATGAGAGGTGGCTAATGATGTTATGAGTTGATGAGTTGGTTTACTTTTGTTCATGCTGAGTTGAGAACGATGATTGATTTGATTCGGAAACTAGGAAGAGAATATGAGATTAGTCTTTAGAGGTGGATGATTCCACCTCTCGTGATGTGAAATTGCTTGACTAACGTCGAATTTGAAGATTTTGAACGAATTTGAAAAATACTAACTTGGATTTTAAAAGAATAAATCCTATCAAGAATTTTAACGATTTCGAGGTCAATCTTTCCATTTGCAAAACTCTTTTGAATCATTCGGGACTGGATTTACATTATGGCGCCTCACGAAGTGGATAATAATATTTGAGTTATGATATGGCCAAAGAGTCGGAGTAAGGATGTGGTAGGGGCCCATATTACATTCTTACTACGGTCTATTTGGGGATATTATGATCACGACAACGGTACTGTGAGTACCTCATAGGGGCACTTATGAGGTGTTTACGGGATCAATGACATGATCCTTGGACTCATCGCTTTAAAACTTCATCCCCTGTTTTAAAATGATTTTAGTCTCGGGGACGAGACTTGTTTTTAGAGGTGGATGATGTAAAGGCTCGGATTTTTAAATCCTAATTTTTGCGGAAAAAAAAAAAAATAAAGAGAGAATTAAAAATGAAATTAAATCGGAATATAAAATTTGGCAAATAATTTCCGTCCTTTCACCTCAAAAACTCAAAATAATTATCGGATGGCAATATCCGTCGACTTTAAAAAAATCTAATCGATCGAGAGAGCGAGAGTCGGAAAAACTAACGTTTGAGGACTAATTGCGGGATTCAAAATTTGCGTATTTGGAATTTATTTCCGGGTATTGTTTTAACCAATTTCACACCCTAACCTCACCCACTCCCTCCTACCTTACCCTGCAACCCGAACCCATCCCCTGCCTACTTCACCCCGTCACTTTCACTTGGTCACCATCACTGTCGTCATCGTTCTTCACCATCACCTTAACTGATTCCCTCCCTCACTCTCCCGCTCCCATCGGTTCACCAACCCCGCTCCATTTTCATTCATCGTCACCCTCACTCACAAGCATCATCGCCATCACCGTCTCTTGCTCACCATCTCCATCACTTCTTCACTCATCACCTTAATCGCCCTCCATCGATCACCATCGGCGCCAGCAGAAGCACCTCATCATCGCGAAGCCGAAGTCCGACGAAGCTAGCGATCCGTTGAGAGCTCACAGCACCACCACCGAAGCTCTTCCTCCCATGTTCGATCGCGAGCCATGTTCCGGTAAGCGATTCTATTCCGTCTTCGATCGAAGCCACTCCCGGACTTCACCATCACGCTCATCCATGTCCCACGCAGGTCCGACGATCCATCGGGAGCCTCCGACGACGCTCAGAACTCCGATCGAGAGCTCCGAAGTCGCGAAATTTCTCGGTGAGCTCTCTAGCCTTCTTTTCTCTCTCATTCGATGTCTTGAATTGTTTCGATGTTTGGGCTAATTGGGGGTGAGCGAGAGCTGAGTGTGGGGAGTCGAGCGAGCTCGAGAGCTCCGACAGCTCGAGGGCGTAGGCGAGAGCGTGAGCGAGCAGCAACTGTGCGTGAGCGAGCGGCCTGAGGAGAGGCAAACGCGGGCATGAGAGCGCCGCGAGGGCGTGAGCGGGTGCGAGAGTGTTGGCTGCGAGCGTGAGCCGGTCCGGCGAGCGGGGAGGCAGGAGAATCTCGAGGGCGGGATCCGGGATGGATGAACGGCGTCGATCGGCGTGGTTCAGGCGAGGGCAGCTCATTTCGAAATTGGAGGAAGAAGATGGATCAAGCGGGGCCCCTGCCCAGTCAGCATACGTGGCCCCACTCCTTCGTTTCATTATTTTGTTTAACCGGTTGAGATTTATGCGGGTTCGGTTCGGTTTGGGTTAAAAGCGTTGGTTCGGTTTGGGTTTATTTGTTATTTATTTATTTATTAGATTTATTAATTAATAGTTTAACCGATTTCCGATAATTGATTATTTAGAAATCGATTTGTGTGTCGGTATTTAAAAGGGGTCGGTTTTAAAGTATATAAATTGAATTATTTAGTAACGGTTGAAAATTATTTAAGTCCCTAGAAGAATGATTTTAAATTAAAGTAAAGTATGTCGGGATTATTTAAATGGATTTTTGGAAGTATTTTTAAAGATTAAATATTTTATGAATTAGAAATGGCTAAATATAATTTTGAAGTAATTGTTTTAAATAACAACTTGACTAGCTAGTGAGATTATATGGATTGCAGTATGATTGAGCGAGTAATGGAAATGACAATGGAATAAGATGATATAAGATGTTGCCATAAGTTGAGATAAAGAATGTTGATGATGCTATGATTAATGGATTGGTGGGCATGTTATGTAGTGGTAAATGGATCCCGTTTTGTGCAGTTTACTTATGCATATTTATTAATAATTGCTAGGTGATCTGTAACTTGCTTGCTTATACCTTGCTGCTTTTCGTCTTGCTGATCTGCTACTCCAGGTAAGTTCTTTGAACTTACTCATGATGGGCGCTCTATGCACTGGGTGTTATATAGTAGGCTAGTGTCCATGCACCATACGACTTAGAATCATGCTTAGGAGCTAAAATGAAAATCATATGATTGCTATATGTCCTTGCAAGAGAACGGCCGTTATCTGTGATAGTCCTAGAGTCTTTGCTAGGGTCATAGGGTAGCCCAGCCTCATCGGGTACCCTGGGTCAATCGAGTCTATATGAGCATGATATGATAGCCCAACACCATCGGGCAAGCGATGATATGATATGATATGATATGATGATGCCGTGGGTTGTGCACCACCACGAGGAATTTGCTATGCTATAGCACCGAACTGGCCAGTGTCCGCCCTATCGGAAGGGGGGTGGAGGTACGAGAGGGACATGCCACTTGGCATTCTGTGTGGATCCATTTATCGCTTTCTGCATTATATTAAACTGTCAATATATATACGTGATTTAATTTACGCATGGCATTACGCATTTCATCTTAAGAGTAGGATGCTTATTATATGCCTCTCAGAGTGTGTTTACATACGCGCATGAGTGACCTGATGATTGACCCAGATCCCCCTCATTTTTTTTAGATTCAGGTAATCACTAGCCGTTATCGTTGCTTATGTGGATGCTTGGCGGGTTCAGACTTTTGGCGTTAGATCGAGAGGTTGAGAGACCACCACACTTCCTCTCTTTTAATACTCCCTTTCGGATGGTATTTAAACTCAACCTTATTTTTGCTTTCGCTCGATTTCACGATTAGACTAAGGCAGGTATTTGATCTCCAATGGATCCGCGATCTTTAAGGGTTCGAAATCCCTTCTTTTAGTACAAATATTTTGTTTTAAAACTCAACCCGTACCTGAATTGCAAGATCCGAACAAGGGGTTTTATCCCTTGAAACGTAACCCGGAAATCATAATTCCGGGCCGTTACAGTGTAGACCAGGGTGGCCTTCTGAAAAGGGCAGCTGAGCTCAAGGAGGAGATTACGCAGCCAGGAGCACTCGGAAACAACGTTGGCGATGCCCCTGTACTCAGCCTCGACGCTAGAGCGAGACACCACAGACTGACGCTTCACTGACCATGACACAAGAATGTCGTTGAGGAAGACATAGTAGCCAAACGTGGAGCGATGTGTGCCTGGACAACCACCCCAATCCGCATCAGTGTAGGCGACGAGGTCATGCCGAGAGGAAGGGGAGATCGTGGTGCCCAACTCGAGGGTACCACTGATGTACCGAATGATCCGCTTCAAGGCCTGAAAATGCAGATCCCTAGACGCATGCATAAACAAGCAGATCTTCTGGACGACATAACTGATGTATGGCTGTGTGAATGTGAGGTACTGCAATGCCCCAGCAAGACTCCGATACAACGTCAGATCATCAACCAGAGGACCAGAGTGAGCACTGAGCTTGTTGGAAGTGTCAACAGGGGTGGCAACCGGCTTAGAATTGCTCATCTTGGCCCGAGCAATGATTTTGGCCGCATACTTACTTTGAGAGAGAAACAACCCAGACGCATGACGCTGCACAGAGACTCCCAAGAAACAAGTCAACGGCCCAAGATCCGACATGGCAAACTAGGCGCTCAACTGGGCAATGATGGACGTCCGAAGAGCGTCAGATGAGGCGGTGAGAATGATGTCGTCGACATAAAGTAACAGAAAGGCCATGTATGTGCCTTTGCGATAGATGAAGAGAGACGTATTCGAGCGGCTACCAACGAAACCCAAGCGTAGCAGATGAGATGAAAAACGCTGGAACCATGCCCGTGGAGCCCGTTTCAGACCATACAGAGAGCGCTTCAAGAGACAAACGTGCTTGGGATGATCAGCATCAACGAACCCCGATGGCTGAAACATGTAAACTGTCTCATTCAGATGGCTATGCAGAAAGGCGTTCTTGACATCCAATTGATGAATAGCCCAATGTCGCAATAAAGCTAAGCTCAGCACCCCTCGGATAGTGACATGCTTGACCACGGAGCTGAATGTCTCATCGCAATCAATACCTGCCTGCCGAGATCGACCATTAACCACAAGACGAGCTTTGTAACGTTCCAATGACCCATCAGAGCGGAACTTGTGGCGGAAGAGCCAAATGCAATGAATGACGTTCGCCTTAGGAGGGCGAGGAACCAGAACCCAGGTACCATTCCTAGTAAGGGCCCTGTATTCATCTAGCATAGCCGCTTGCCAATTCGGGTCAAGGAGGGCTGTTTTGTGGGATGTGGGGACAGGGGAAAGGGAGGCCGGGGTTGAAGAATGAGGGGCCATGGGGGCTGTGGGGGCGGACTGGGAAGGGGCGGCGGGCGCGGCACGGGGCTGCGGCCGCGGCAAGGGGGGTGTGCCGCGGGCGCAACACTTGGCGGCGGTCCCGGCAAGGGACGGAAGGGGAGGGGGCTTCGGGAATGGTGATAGATTACATATTGTATAGTGGGTCAAAAGGCCCAACCTCTTGTAACCTATATATATGATTGGGTAATGAATGGAACCCTCAAGGAAGACTTTATATCAATTCCATCTCTCTACATGGTATCACAACCTTTTCTTCCTCACGGAACCCTAATTTGATCCTCCCACCCCAACTCTCCTCTTATCGTCGTCGGCCTCGTACCGCCGCTGTTGCCCTCCCTCTTTTCCGCCACCACCCTACCCTACTTCCACCGCTCTTGTCTCTCTTAGTACCATGGCCGACAACTCTAAGCCTATATTCCCCTCCCCCCTCACTATCTCCGACATCAATAATTGCACCCCCTACCCCTCTCCTGCCCCTTCAGACGCCCTACCACCGCCTACTCTCCCCTGCCTTCGGTCACGTTCACGAGATCTCTCCGCCGCAAGGCTGCGTGCGCGTCATAAGCAGCGGCCACAACATAAGCGGCGGCGGCTGCAGCATCTGCAGCAGCCGCATCACTCGGCAACGCCCCCAGCATACGTTGGCTGGTGGCCCTCGATGGTCCCCGGTGCCTGGCTTCAACCCTCTTTGGATGCAATCCAGCTTTCCTGCCCCTCGACATGCCGGTCCACAGGCCTATCTGACATCGTCTGATCAAGGCTATGTTCCGCCTGATCGGCATCACGCCTTCTCCTCTATGCAGTCGACATCTCCCGACTCTTCTTGGTACACGGACACTGGTGCCACCTCCCACATGACGAACTCCGCAGGTAACCTCTCTTCTATTTCCTTTAAAGGTCCTGACACTCTATTATCGTCGACAATGGTGGTCGCCTTGCTACTTCGGGGATTGGCCAAGCAAAATTACAGACCCCAACCCACCCACTACACCTTAACAATGTCCTCATCTATCTTACATGGAAATAGAAACGGGAACCGGAAATGAAACGGAAACGGAAACGGGGAAATGACAATCCAAATTTTGTAGGAAACGGAAAGGCCGGGGAAACAACAACATGAATTATATCTTCATTTAAAGGTATAAAGAAGAACAATAAATATATCACAAAATGATACACAACGAATGCAACACTAAGCTACAAACTGAAATATTTAATACCGTGATAAACATAAACAGTGTCCTTAGCATAAATCAATATAGAAATGTTAAACATTTGAAATATATTGCAAACCAAGCTAATAAAGTAAATTAGATTCAAAATAACAACATAATCAAACTTGTATTGGGCCGGGTGGATCTTTCCTTTCGGTCTTGACTTGGATTGGGCCTCCTACTTCAGTCAAACCCTCACATTCAACAATTAACAGTTGATGCAAGGAGGTGAATGGAAGTATGGGCATATTCTCTAAACTCGACCAACAGAGCTGCCTAGGGTCGCTGGAAAGGAGGAATAGTGGTCGGCCTGAACAGTCCTCGAGGGCTGAAGGAAAGGGAAGGAGTGCACGACTGATTGAGCGTCATCGAGCAGATCTCTCCGGAGAAGACCGAGTGAGTGAGCACTGAGCGACTGAGCGATTTAGGGTCTTCGTGGAGCAGATCTCGCAGGGAAGAGAGCGAGCGAGTGAACCGGTGGACTGGAGTAAAGGGAGGCGCCGAGGCGGATGGGTTACATTGATCTGGAGTTTCAGTCTTTCCTTTAGGCGGGGTTGCGGAGTGCGGAGAGGAAAGCTAGAAGAACAATTTAGGGTTTGTTTTTTAATTTTTTCAATTAAAAAATCTGGGAAACGCCACATATGCCCAAAGAAACGTTTCTGAACCCATAGAAACGTTGACCGTCTCTGATTTTTTGGTCAACGAAACATTGACCGTTTCTGACCTATTGGAAACGTTTCAGCGGAGTTTCCGTGGAGTTTCGGGGTTTCTTAAAATCTAGAAACATGAAACCGCTATAAAATGGCGTTTCGGGGTATCATAGGTCCTCATAGCCCCAAAGATTGTCACACCACCTTCTACATCCAGTCAGTTGTGCCCGATCGCCCTCTCGGCATCGTCGTCCAGCCTGTGGCATGCACGTCTGGGCCATCCCAGTGCTGCCGTTCTAGATGTCCTCCGTTATCAGAGTCTTGTGCACTGTAATAAAGAGCTACGCTCTAGTTTATGATCTTCCTGTCAGTTAGGAAAACATGCAATACTGCCGTTCCAGCGGTCTTTGAACACCTCCCTTGCACCTTTTGATATCATTCATAGTGACAATTTGGATCTCTCCTGTACCTAGCAAGGATGGTCACAAGTATTACCTTTTATTTCTTGATGATTACACTCATTTTTTATGGGTTTTTCCATTACAATTTAAGTCACAAGTGTTTCCTATTTTTGTGAAGTTCCATGCCTACATTAAAACACAGTTTCACACATCAATCAAATGTTTCTAATGTGACAATGGCCGTGAATGTGATAACAAGGACTTTCACTCTTTCTTCACCACAAATGACATCTCATATCGATTGTCATGCCCCTATACATCTCAGCAAAATGGCAAGGCCGAGAGAATGATTCGAACAATAACCAACATGATGCGTTCTCTCCTTTTTCACGCATCCATTCCCCTTGCCTATTGGCCTCACACCCTATCAACTACATGTTATCTCCTCAACATCTTCCCTTCTACTACCCTTTAGCATCGCTCACCTACTCAGGCATTATATTGCACCATGCCTAGATATGATCACCTTCGTACCTTCGGGTGCTTGTGCTTCCCAAACCAGTCCTCCACCGCCCCACACAAGCTAGCTCCACCCGCGCTCCACTCCACGTGTCTTCCTATGCTATTCGTCCGATCATCGCGGTTACCTTTGCCTCGATGTTAAAAGCCATAAGTTTATCCTGTCACGTCATGTCACTTTTGATGAGTCTCGCTTTCCCTTCTCTTCCCCTTCTCCCTCCTCTCCCACACCCACTGTCTCCTAGTCTAAGTCTGAGTCTCCCTTCCCACACTTCCTCCTTCCCTAGAGCTCTACCGGTGCTCCTGCTTCTCCCCCTACTCCGCCCCCACCACCGCCTCCCCCTACCACCAGACCGCACACCCGTAGCATCCTCCCTTCTACTACCCTCTAGCATCGCACACCCACTCAGGCATTATATTGCACCATGCCTGGATATGATCACCTTCGTACATTCGGGTGCTTGTGCTTCCCAAACCAGTCCTCCACCGCCCCACACAAGCTAGCTCCACCCGCGCTCCACTCCATGTGTTTTCCTATGCTATCCGTCCGATCATCGCGGTTACCTTTGCCTCGATGTTAAAATCCATAAGCTTATCCTGTCACGTCATGTCACTTTTGATGAGTCTCGCTTTCCCTTCTCTTCTCCTTCTCCCTCCTCTCCCACACTTATTGTCTCCCAGTCTGAGTCTGAGTCTTCCTTCCCACACTTCCTCCTTCCCTAAAGCTCTCTCGGTGCTCCTGCTTCTCCCCCTACACCGCCCCCACCACCGCCTCCCCCTACCATTAATCCGCACACCCGTAGCATCTCCAGTTTGTTCAGACCGAGACAAATTGTCTCTATGTCCGCCTCCGATTACCCCAACACCACCCCCCCTCAGCCTCACCCCCATATCCCGCATCGACAGTTGCCGCGGCCGTAACATGGTGCTGCGCCCGTGGCACACCCCCCTGCCGCGGCCTCTGCCTCCCTTACCTTGCCGCGGCCACATGCTGCGCCCGTCGCATAATCTCAACCCGCCCCCACCGTCCCCATGGCCTCCCTACCTACCCTCCGGCCTCCCTTTCCCACATCCCCACCTCCTACAAAATAGCCCTCCTCGACCCGAATTGGCAGGAGGCTATGCTCGACGAATACGGGACCCTTACAAGGAATGGTACATGGGTTCTAGTTCCTCGCACTCCTGAGGCGAACGTCATTCACTGCATTTGGCTCTTTCGCCACAAGTTCCGCTCTGATGGGTCGTTGGAACATTACAAAGCTCGTCTTGTGGTTAATGGTCGATCTCAATAGGCAGGTATTGATTGTGATGAGACATTCAGCCCTGTGGTCAAGCCTTCCACTATCCGAGTGGTGTTGAGCTTAGCGTTATCGCGACATTGGGCTATTCATCAGCTGCATGTCAAGAACGCCTTTCTGCATGGCCATTTGAATGAGACAGTTTACATGTTTTAGTCGCCGGGGTTCGTTGATGCTGATTGTCCCAAGCACGTCTGTCTCCTGAAGCGCTCTCTGTATGGTCTGAAATAGGCTCCACGGGCATGGTTCCAGCGCTTTGCATCTCATCTGCTATGCTTGGGCTTCGTTGACACCCGCTCGAATACGTCTCTCTTTATCTATCGCAGAGGCACAGACATGGCCTTTTTGTTACTTTATATCGACGACACCATTCTCACCGCCTCCTCTGATGCTCTTCGGACGTCCATCATTTCCCAGTTGAGCGTCGAGTTCGCCATGTCGGATCTTCGGCCGTTGACTTATTTCTTAGGAGTCTCCATGCAGCATCATGCATGTGGGTTGTTTCTATCTCAGAGTAAGTATGCTGCCGAAATTGTTGCTCGGGCCAAGATGAGCAACTGTAAGCCGGTCGCCACCCCTGTTGACACTTCCAACAAGCTCAGTGCTCACTCTGGTCCTCTGGTTAATGATCCGACGTTGTATCAGAATCTTACCGGGGCATTGTAGTACCTCATATTCACTCGGCCAGACATCGGTTATGTCGTCCAGCAGATCTGCTTGTTTATAAATGCGCCCCAAGAGCCGCACTTTCAGGCCTTGAAGCGGATCATTCGGTACATCAGTGGTACCCTCAAGTTGGGCACCACGATCTCCCCTTCCTCTCGGCTTGAGCTCGTCGCTTACGCTGATGCGGATTGGGGTGGTTATCCTGAGACACGTCGCTCCACATCTGGCTACTGTGTTTTCCTCAACGACACTCTTGTTTATATATATTACATATTGTATAGTGGGCCAAAAGGCCCAATTTCTTATAACCTATATATATGATTGATTAATGAATGAAACCCTCAAGGATGACTTTATATCAATTCTATCTCTCTACATGGTATCAGAGCTATCGGAGGCGTGCATAGAGACAATATGCCTCAGTCTGAATACGCCGGAGATGCTACGGGTGTGTGGTCGGGTGGTAGGGGGAGGCGGTGGTGGGGGCGGTGATGGGGGAGAGGCAGGAGCACCGGTAGAGCTCTGGGAAGGAGGAAGTGTGGGAAGTGAGACTCAGATTCAGACTAGAAGACAGTAGATGTGGGAGAGGAGAAAAGAGGAGAAGAGAAGGGAATGCGAGACTCATCAAAAGTGACACGACGTGATAGGATAAGCCTATGGCGCTGAACATCGAGGCAGAGGTAACCAGTTTTTGTGGGGTGGTGGAGAACTGTTTTTTGAAGCACAAGCACTCGAAGGTACGAAGGTGATCATACCTAGGCAGGGTGCCATATAGTGCCTGAGTGGGTGAGCAGTGGTGTAGGGTAGTAGATGGGAGAATGTTTAGAAGATAACAAGTCGTGGATAAGGTGTGAGGCCAATAGGCGAGGGGGATAGATGTGTGAAAAAGGAGAGAGCGCATCATGTTGGTTATAGTTCGAATGATTCGTTCAGTCTTGCCATTCTGCTGGGATGTATAGGGGCAAGATAAGCGATAGGAGATCCCATTTGTATTGAAGAAAGTGTGAAAGTCTTTGTTATCAAATTCACGACCATTTGATGGATGTTTGAAATTGTGTTTTGATGTAAGCATGAAATTTTACAATGATAGGGAACACTTGAGACTTGAAATGCAACGGGAAAACCCATAAGAAATGACTGTAATCATCCATAAACAAAAGGTAGTATTTATGACCCACCTTGCTAGGCACAAGAGAGGCCCAAATATCACTATGAATTATATCAAAGGGTACAAAAGTGGAGTTCAAAGACCGCTGAAACGGAAGTATGGATGCTTGCCTAATTGACAGGAAGAACAAAACTCTTAGAACGAAGGAAATCTAAAACGGCAGCACTGGGATGGGCAAGGCGTGCATGCCACAGACTGGACGACGATGCCGAGAGGGCGATCGGACACGACGGACGGGAAGGTGATGGCGACGACACATGATAGAGCTCCTTGGTGCTGTTACATCTCAGGCGAGTAACCCCCGTAGTAAGATCCTTCATAGAGAAACCAAATGCATCAAACACAAGGGAAACATTATTGTCAGCGGTGAACCGACGAACATATATAAGGTTTTTGACTAGTTTGGGGGCAACTAGGACATTGTTAAGGTGTAAGGGGTGGGTTGGGGCCTGTAATGTGGCGTGGCCAATACCCGAAGTAGCAAGGCGACCACCATTGCCGATGATAATAGAGCGTGCATGACCCTTAAAAGAAAGAGAAGAAAGAGTACCTGAAGAGTTCGTCATATGGGAGGTCGCACCAGTGTCCATGTACCAAGCAGAGTCAAGAGGTGTCAGCTGCAAAGAAGAGAAGACATGATGCACATCAGTCGGAGCATAGCCTTGATCAGACGCAGACAGATAGGCCTGGTGACCGGCGGACCGAGGAGCTGGACCCAACAAGCCCACTCCCTGCTGGCTGTTGGGATACATGCATGGTAGGCGGTACATCGGAGGGGGGTAGCCGAAGGGCATCCAAGGCGGTTTGAAGCCGGGGACGGGAGACCAGGAAGGTCGAGGAGCATCCCACGGTGTCAACTGAGAACAGGTTTTCTCAAAGGTGGGCAGAGGTTCGGTCCGCTGAATATGGGTGGCAGCAACATTGTATGCAGAGAGGAGACCCGAAAGTACCTGGAGGACAAGGCGAGTAGCGCTAGGTTTGGAGTCGACGACAACCAATTGATCAGACAGGGTTTTGAGGTGCTGACAGTAGGCGGAGATTGACGGGAAAGACGCAAGCTTGCAACTTGAGAATTCGTGCTCTATGTAGACGGCACGGGTGGACTTGTTGTCCTGAAAGAGATTATGAAGCTTGGTCTAGGCACCCAAGGCGTTGTCTTTAGGGTCGAGGATGGTTGTCAATAGGTCTTTTGAGATGGTATTGAAGATCCATTGTAGGACAATGATGTCTAGTTGAGCGAAGAGATCATCGTCCTCAGTGGTGGGATGATCGAAAGTGGAATCAATATGATGGAGGACCTTATGAGCCTTCACATGGGTCGTGACGAGGTGAGACCACATGGTGTAGGAGCTAGAGTCTTGAGCAAGGATGATCGGGATGCAGTTTTTGATATTGGAGATCATTAGGGCGGAGTGGAAAGGCGGCTTGGTAGGGGGAGGATCGGCCATGGTGAGAGGTGTTGTGAGCCTAATTTGCCATGTTTTACACTTACTTTTATATCGATTTCTGCATACATTGCATATATATGGCTAAGAATAATACAGAATCTGTGTAGTTTACACTTATTTGCAATATATGGAGGTCTACACAAGTTTTGGTTATATTTCGCAGAAATCGGACGCACTTAGGAGCTTAAAAGAAAACTCATGGAAAAGCTAAGAATGGTGCAGCTGGAGAAAAGGCCATATTTCACCATTCTTCGTTCTGAATCAAGCTTTGATGTCTTCATGAAAGTTGTATCCCTCGGAAAGAGCTTTCCAACGCATGGTCATATGCGTCAATCCGACGAGCGAGGACTCGGGAAAGTGCGTTTTAAGAACGGAGCAGAATGCTGAGAGCAACATCGTTTCTCGAAATCGACCAAATTGGTCGACATCGACAAAGGCTTACTCGACATTTGCTCCAGAGGACGAGATCGAGCACGAGATGAAGACAAATGTTACTCTACGTCGAGGAGGTTGGTCTACGTCGAGTAAGCTACTCGACATCGAGGAGTCCTAGTCGATGTCGAGGAGACCCCAGTGGCCGACGTCGAGTAATCCGGTTCTTGTTAAGGTTATATCCCGAAGCCAATGGTGATATTTTCGAGACCTAATTCTATCCGGATCTATCAAGAGCTATCAAGTTACATCAAGGAAGGAGAAAATTTATCCACTTGAAGACTTTAGATATAATTTCCTTTATTAGATTTAATTCCTTTATTGTTTTTATTTATCATTAAGCTTTTTTTAGATATAGATAGATATTTCTATCCTTGATTAGCAAGGATTAGAGAGCTATAAATAAAGCCCTAGGGGCTGGTTTTTCATGCATTCAATCACACACAATTCAATTCCAATTCAATTTCAGAGAGGGAGGTAGTTCCAAAGAGAAGTTTAGGGAGTTCAGAGGTTTTAGGGTTTTGGCGTTCAACGAGAGTTGGATCGCCGGGATTGTAAAGTCTTTGAATTTAGTTTAATGCAAGTTTCTTTTCATCAATCAATGTCTGAGTTTGCGATGAAGCGCGAGTAGTCCACCCACTTCTAGGGTTGGGGCGAGCCCGACGATAGCCATGCGTGCTTGAGGTAAAGATCCGACTTTTATCATATTTTGAGCATTTTCCTACTTGTTTATGTGTTTATTACCCGTCTAATGGAGATCCATGCTAAAAACTTGGATTATAAACATAAAATCGGTAGAGACAATTAGGGTTTCTTGAAAGAGTTGTCTAATTGTTGGAAAAGGCGAAAGCTTAGTCCTTTGATGCGATTTACATGATAATTTGTTTGGTTCTGCCTTATGCATGCTTGGTTATCGTTGTTGCAAACCCCAATCTTGGAAACCCTTTTAAATTAAGTTTAGTTCGAAGTCCCAAAGCCTTTGCATTTATTTTATTTCGTTTTAATTTCTGTCCTACTCGAGATCGAATAGCACTACTCGATCTCGACTACTGATCTTCGACCCAAAGTCGCTGTAGCTTACTTGTGCAGGTACTCGACGAGACGAAGCAAAGTCGATGAAGACTCTACTCGACATCGAGTACGCCTTGTCGATATCGACTACACCCGGTGCTTGCTGCTGCGCTGTGTTCGATTGTCCGATCTTCTGTCGACTAACCCTTAGTCGAGGTCGAGTACCACTGTTGTCGACTTCTGACCGTGAGATTTCACTGCTGCCTAGGATCCGCTAACACGCTTCCTCGTGGATCGATCCTGACTTCCCGCTGCTACATCAGGAGGAGGTCTTGTAATTATTTAGAAGGGACAGAATCTGGTTTGCTGTGATTTATTTCTATTTTATTATTGCATACTCGATTTCCTCCTATCAACAAATTGGCGTCGTTGCCGGGGAAGCAATCATTCGCGCCTTAGGTAGTTAAGTCTCACGTTTCTTTTGAGTTACTTCGCAGGTGTATGCGTCGTTCTGGTCTACCACCTGAGTTTGACGCCTTAGACGAACCGGAGCGCTACCTACACATCCACTCTAAACTCAAAAGGATAATGGCGATCGTTGAAACACAAGAGCAAATGATCGAAATGCTTACAAGGGAACTAGCCGCAAAGGATACCACTATCGCCAATGAAAGGGCAGCGAGGGAACAAGAAGCTGAGCGCGCAAGGCAAGCAGAAGCTGAGCTTGCCCAATATCCAACCACTGCTGAGGATTATACGCATCCAGCTCTCGTCGTGCCTGAATCGGCGATTCTAATCCCTGATAATTCTTTTGAAATTCGCACTCAATTTCTGATAGAGCTTAAAAATAATGCTTTTTATGGTAAGTTTAATGAGTTCCCTCTTGAACATATTACTAACTTCCATGATATGTGTCGTACTCTTGCTGAAGGTACAACTCTGGAATATGTCAAGATGAAATCTTTTCGCTGGTCTCTCACTGGACCTGCACTGAAGTGGCTTGAAGGGCTGAAGCCGAGATCTCTCACCACCTGGGCCCAAGTAGAGCAAGAGTTCCTGAACAAATACTTCCCACCCGCCAAAACAGCACTTCTCCGTCAGAAAATCACCGCCTTCAAACAGAAGCAAGGGGAACCGCTGGCAAAGGCATGGGAACGCTACAAAGAACTGCTGCGATCTTGCCCTACTCATGGACAGCCACCCTACGTCATTCAGGAGATCTTCTTCAACTCTCTTGATCAAATCACTAAGGATAGGATCAACCATTATACTCGCTATGAGTATCTGACGATGCCACCAAGCGACGCATGGGGTGTGCTAGAAAAGCTCACTAACTACGACAATAAGTATGGGGCTCCTACAAACTATGAGGAGAACTCCTACGCCAGGCCAGCACCATCAATGCCACTCTATGAGCCAGCAAAGGAGATTGACCCAGATGTCAGGGAGCAGTTCTACAGAGACCAGAATCGCAAGCTCCTCAAGCAAGTCAAATATCTATCTGTCAACCAGCCTTGCATCGAATGCGGATCACAGAGGGACACCACTACTGAGTGCCCACACACCGAGCAAGTCAGGATGGCAGAAACACATGAGGAGGCAGCCTACGCTGGGGTCCAAATCGACACATGGGAGATCAAATGTTCTATCAACCACAGTGGAACCAAGGTCCTCCTAGGAATCCCCTACCATACAGAGCTCCAGGACATCCAGAGAGGGATCAAAAGAAGGATGATCTGCAGCTGATCCTTGAGGAGATGCGTCGGAATCAGGGCACCATCAACAACCAATTCCAGAACATCACTACAAAATTTGGAGAATTAGACATCTGGAAAAGGGGAATAGAGACGCAGATGGGTCAAATCGCTGCACAGATCCCACGACCGTCCGGACAACTCCCTGGGCAAACTGAACCAAATCCTAAGGGGAAAACCGGACACGTCGCAGCTATCAAACTGAGGAGTGGACATCAATTACACGAGCCAGAGGTCGGAAAACAGCAAAGCAAGGCAAAGCAGCAACTCGACGCAGAGCACAACCAACTCGATCTCGAGGAAGGTGTACTCGACATCGACAAGCCGCTACTCGACACAGACCAGAAGCTGAGCTCGGACTCTGCTGCGCAGACCAGCAACTCCAGGTCGACCACTGTACTCGATGTCGACGAGCCTGTGGTCGAGATCGACGAGCAGCGTCTGGCCGACGTCGACGACTCTGTAGCACCTCCGACAGCTAATCAGGCTCCGAAACTGAAAAAGCCACTGCCTTTCCCTTCAAAAGCACAGAAAGTTCCCACTGCAGGTAGGTTTACCAGATTTGTTAATATGCTGCAAGAACTGAATGTTTCTATTCCTTTTACAGAAGCCCTGCAAGAGATGCCTGGATATGTCAAATTTCTCAAGGAAATCCTAAGCAAGAAGCGATCCATCTCAGAGATCGCAGGCGAATGCAAAGTACTCCACTTCCCTGAAAAGAGACTTGACCCTGGTAAGTTTTCTGTTACTGTGGGTTTTGGACAATATAAATATGAGTCTCTGTGCGATTTAGGAGCAAGTGTGAGCATCATGCCTTTATCAATCTGGCGGAAAGTAAAGATAGGATGCATAGAACCTGTGGATGCCAAGCTATACATGGCAAACAATACAGTAGTCATCCCTACATGTATAGTTGAGAACGTCCCTGTCCAGGTTGGTAAATTCTTTGTTTCAGCTGATTTCCTTATCATTGACTGTGCTGAAGATCCTACTAGCCCTATTATTCTTGGTAGACCATTCTTAGCTACTGCAGATGCCAAAATAAGTGTCAAGAATAGATCGCTCACCTTCACCATAGGCGATGAGGTTTTGGATTTCTCTTTTGGTCCTGCGAAAGAGGAAATTTCATGGCTGGAGGTGAAAAGCATCAGCAACCACGGGACCAAGCAAATAGCGGAGGAAGGAGCCAACACTGTACTCGAGATCGACAAAGGCTACTCGATCTCGACAAAGGACGTACTCGATGTCGACAAGCCTTCGTCGATGTCGACAACCACTGCAGAGCCAGAAACTTGCCAAGATCCTAAGTGTGGGGTCCCTGTACTCAAGGTCGACCAGCTGTACTCGATGTCGACTAGCCCCAAGCCCAAAGATTCCTGTTTTGGGTCCGAAAAGGTAAGTTCAGGTATGAATCCTACTCCTCCTCAGTCCATAAAGAAAATTATAAATGATTTAAGGGGAGATAAGACGCTGTGGCAAGAGAATCTGCGAAAACTGAAAGCTGGAAGGAAAAGGGAGAAAGAAAAGGGAGATGATGCAAGCAACAACCTGTCAGCTGAGCTTGCATACTACCATCAGGACCTAGATGATCCAGGACAAGGGCCAAGCATGAGCGGGCCCCACAATAATGGTCCTTGAGCGCAAATGGAGACGTCGGCCTAGCGACTCTAAAATCTAGAGCATGTATATAAAACTTTATGAATTTTTGGGACTCTTGAATTTTTTTTTTTTTTTTGTTTTTTTTTGGTTTTAGGGTTTTATGTCTTTTAGAATGTTTTATGTGGATAGTCTTGTTTTGTGTGCAATCTAACACTTTTAGGTCGGCTAGCATAAAAGGATCGCGAAAAGTGGAATAAGAAGTCCCTGAAAAACAGTCAAAATCGACGAAGGCCAAGTCGACGGCGACAAGGAGGAGCAGCCCAGACACTACTCGATCTCGAGTAGGCCAACTCGACATCGACAAGCCCAGACGCTCCTCGACTTCAGAAAACCACTAGACGCAGACGAGGCCCCTCGAGATCGACTACCCTGTACTCGAGATCGACAAGCCCACCTCTACTCGACATGCACTGATCCACCTTCCTCGATATGATTCCTGTGAGTTCCTTCATTTACTCTTGTTTTTACTTTATTTTATACAGTGAGGACACTATAATGTTTAAGTATGGGGTGGGGGAAGGGCTTACTTTGTGCGTATTTTCTATATTTGACATATATGTGCATTATTTCTTTGAATTGCTACATGGCTATTTTGGAATGCATTATTGATTTATGTGCTTATATGCATGTTTTCCAAAAGTTTGAAAAATGACCCCCATTGAAAATTTTGAATAATGTCAAGGAAGCTTTATTGAACTCGACGATGCAAAATTGGATTCATTAGAGATATAGCATGAAATTGCCTAGTAAAGGGAAGTCATAATGAAGTGCATTATTTCTTGAAAACCATAAAAGGAGGTAAAACTTGAAGTTGCTTTTGACATATTGCATGATAAAATGATGGAGGACTTTATATTTCCATATAATGCTCATTGTTATATTCCAAGCCCTTACCTATGCTTATGCATCACAAAAGCCATATTATGCCTTATTTCAATTATTGCTCCACATGATCTAAATATTTGCCATTCTTTTGCCTTATCCGGGGATTATGTTGAGAATGATGTTACATTATGGAGATGTTGTCATATGGTGTTTTGTGATTATTATCATTATTGGAGTTTGGAAGGAAATTGTTTGAAGTATATGGAAAATTTAATGAGTGAAAGAAAATCCAATCACCTCAGGAGATAAAGGTAGATTGACCCTGCTCGCTGAGATAATAGTTTGGAGAGATGGGACACATTGTGAGGAGTCCAAAGCACTAAGTATCCGGGGCCATTCATGACACCCATGTTTGCGACTCGCGAGAAGGCAGTGCTGAGGTCAGAGAGGTAAAAGCATTATTATTGATAAAAACATTATGAAAGGTGATGAAACTTATGAAAAGGAATGTGGAAATTCAAGTTTGGAAATACTCCATTTCCCCGGATCATTAGCACCACATTGCCAAAAATTGCCCACCTTTAGCCTTTTACCAAATCTGCTCCTTATTTGAGCTTAAATTGAAGTCCTCTTGATTATCAATGCTTTGTCACCTATGAATGTTTTTGCATAACCCTCCTTTTGTGAGTAGATGTTGCTCTTTAAAATTGCACATGCATGGATTGTGACACTAGTACCTTTTCAAAGATGGTAATTGACTGTTGGGTTATATAGGAATGAATCTGATATGTTGAGAGTTTTGATTTCTTCCCCTGATTGACAATTAAAAGTATTGCTTGAGGACAAGCAAGCTTAAGTATGTGGTGTTTGTTGTGAGCCTAATTTGCCATGTTTTACACTTACTTTTATATCGATTTCTGCATACATTGCATATATATGGCTGAGAATAATACAGAATCTGTGTAGTTTACACTTATTTGCAATATATGGAGGTCTACACAAGTTTTGGTTATATTTCGCAGAAATCGGACGCACTTAGGAGCTTAAAAGAAAACTCATGGAAAAGCTAAGAATGGTGCAGCTGGAGAAAAGGCCATATTTCACCATTCTTCGTTCTGAATCAAGCTTTGATGTCTTCATGAAAGTTGTAGCCCTCGGAAAGAGCTTTCCAACGCATGGTCATATGCGTCAATCCGACGAGCGAGGACTCGGGAAAGTGCGTTTTAAGAACGGAGCAGAATGCTGAGAGCAACATCGTTTCTCGAAATCGACCAAATTGGTCGACATCGACAAAGGCTTACTCGACATTTGCTCCAGAGGACGAGATCGAGCACAAGATGAAGACAAATGTTACTCTACGTCGAGGAGGTTGGTCTACGTCGAGTAAGCTACTCGACATCGAGGAGTCCTAGTCGATGTCGAGGAGACCCCAGTGGCCGACGTCGAGTAATCCGGTTCTTGTTAAGGTTATATCCCGAAGCCAATGGTGATATTTTCGAGACCTAATTCTATCCGGATCTATCAAGAGCTATCAAGTTACATCAAGGAAGGAGAAAATTTATCCACTTGAAGACTTTAGATATAATTTCCTTTATTAGATTTAATTCCTTTATTGTTTTTATTTATCATTAAGCTTTTTTTAGATATAGATAGATATTTCTATCCTTGATTAGCAAGGATTAGAGAGCTATAAATAAAGCCCTAGGGGCTGGTTTTTCATGCATTCAATCACACACAATTCAATTCCAATTCAATTTCAGAGAGGGAGGTAGTTCCAAAGAGAAGTTTAGGGAGTTCAGAGGTTTTAGGGTTTTGGCGTTCAACGAGAGTTGGATCGCCGGGATTGTAAAGTCTTTGAATTTAGTTTAATGCAAGTTTCTTTTCATCAATCAATGTCTGAGTTTGCGATGAAGCGCGAGTAGTCCACCCACTTCTAGGGTTGGGGCGAGCCCGACGATAGCCATGCGTGCTTGAGGTAAAGATCCGACCTTTATCATATTTTGAGCATTTTCCTACTTGTTTATGTGTTTATTACCCGTCTAATGGAGATCCATGCTAACAACTTGGATTATAAACATAAAATCGGTAGAGACAATTAAGGTTTCTTGAAAGAGTTGTCTAATTGTTGGAAAAGGCGAAAGCTTAGTCCTTTGATGCGATTTACATGATAATTTGTTTGGTTCTGCCTTATGCATGCTTGGTTATCGTTGTTGCAAACTCCAATCTTGGAAACCCTTTTAAATTAAGTTTAGTTCGAAGTCCCAAAGCCTTTGCATTTATTTTATTTCGTTTTAATTTCTGTCCTACTCGAGATCGAATAGCACTACTCGATCTCGACTACTGATCTTCGACCCAAAGTCGCTGTAGCTTACTTGTGCAGGTACTCGACGAGACGAAGCGAAGTCGACGAAGACTCTACTCGACATCGAGTACGCCTTGTCGATATCGACTACACCCGGTGCTTGCTGCTGCGTTGTGTTCGACTGTCCGATCTTCTGTCGACTAACCCTTAGTCGAGGTCGAGTACCACTGTTGTCGACTTCTGACCGTGAGATTTCACTGCTGCCTAGGATCCGCTGACACGCTTCCTCGTGGATCGATCCTGACTTCCCGCTGCTACATCAGGAGGAGGTCTTGTAATTATTTAGAAGGGACGGAATCTGGTTTGCTGTGATTTATTTCTATTTTATTATTGCATACTCGATTTCCTCCTATCAACAAGAGGTAGGGGAGGGGACGGCTGACGGCGGTGGGAGGGGTGGGCCGGTGAGGCGAGGGGAGAGAGAGAGGTCGACGGCGAGGGGAGAGAGAGGGAGGCCGGTGGCGGCGGTGGCTAGCGAGGTGGGAGGCGGGGAAGAAAAATTGGGGTTCCAAGGAAAAAGGTTGTGATATCATGTAGAATTGATATAAAGTCCTACTTGAGGGTTTCATTAATTTACCAATCATATATATAGATTACAAGAGATTGAGCCTTTTGGCCCACTATACAATATGTAATCTATGTAATTTATCAAATATGTCAAGCTCGTTCGGCTAGAATAACACCCATATTTTTAATGGAGAAAAAATAACAGAGTTTTATCATAAATCGAAGTCATGTAATCTTAAAATAACATCATTTAATTTATAATCATCATATACATCTTTTAATTTATAATCATCATATTATATAGAGATCGTTTTGCTACTTTAATCTAAAATGACGTCGTATATATACAATCGTGCCCCCCGCTAAAACATTCCTGGCTCCGTCCCTGGGTGGAGGTGGTGGTGGTGAAGATGGAGAGGGCGTAGGAGGAGGTGTCGGTGCTGCATATAGCGCTGAAAGAGGGGACGACGAGGGCGTGGGTTGCAACAGAGGTTGAGAGGGTAGGGCGGGAGCTGGTATCGGTGCCGGTGCCAGTTGCCCGCGAAGGCGGAAAAAATTAAAGACATGACGATAAAAAAAGGTCGACGACGGAAGTTAGAGAGGTGAGTTTTACAAATAATTATACTATATTATTGTGAATTTGTGATATTTGTTTGTTTACATTATATTTAAATTTGTTTATAGGTAAATAGAAAAAGAAGTTATGGAAATTAAAAATATGTAATATGTAATAGGTAGGTTTGTTTATGTAGAGGGGAACTAGATATCTCTTAGGAGCAATGGAGGATGCAGAATTTTGTTTAGGGGGGCTAATTTTTTTTTTGAAAAAAGAGACTTTACATAGTATACAACCCATAAGATTACATAATTTCATAGGAAAATAGATTACAAATATTTTAAGTTCATTGAGATGAATAATAAAAAAATACTTGGTTTTGGACAGTTAGCTCACGCTTTATCTTTGGATTTTGATGAGACTTCTAAGACAAAAACTTGGTTTTCATGGTTCTAATGATTTTGGGTTTTTTTATGGGTTTTGATTCTCCTTTGTATAAATGTTCAGTTGTTCTATCTGGGAATTTTGACTGTAAATCGTAAAGAACAAAACAAATCCACAAACCATAATTCTATATCACAAAACACAAATTCACAAATTTATTTCTCAAAACCATAAACCACAATTCCAAAGCACAAAATCAAAACCACAAATTATAATCACAAATCCTATTCTAAATTTCTCCAAATTGATTCTCAAATCAACAAATTCTAATCACAAACCCTAATCTAAATTTCCCAAAATTGATTATCAAATCAACAAATTCTAATCTAAATTGATTTTCATCTCAATCAATTAAACTCAATCAAATTAAAAGAAAGAGGAATAAAACTAACTAACCGGGTAGATCGAGCGAGTGAAGAAGAAGAACAAGGATTGATGTCTGCTGACTGCCAATGGACCGCAACTGTACACGGACTGCGACTGTGCGGCCGGGGTGTTGGGTGCGGTGGCCGGTGCGGCGATGCCAGGGCCGGCCGGAGATTTTCCTGGTGGAGCACGCGGGCGGCTCGTCGGCTCGTCACTTTCGCTCTGTGGTACTTTCGCTTTCGCTCGGGGTTAACTTGATGTGTCTGGCTAAAAAAAGGGTCGCGTTTAAAAAAAAGAGTGGGATCGACGGGATTTGAACATGGGTTACCTCGCACTGTTTAAAATAAAATCCCGCCCGCACTGTCTTTTCCACTGAGCCAAATCGTCTTTGTGTTACTTACGCAACTTAACTTATATATATATCACAAATATCACAGATACATAGAAATATACACCTACCCTTTTGTTGGATAGGGGGGCTTCAACCATCCTGAGCCCCCCGTAGATCCGCCCCTGTATAGGAGCACTAATTAAATTATAGAACTATGTTAATTCGATGAATTATAGGGAACTAGAGAATATACTTTACACAGGTGACTTGAACTCGAGACATGTTGAGAAGTTTAATCAATTTTGTTGTTAGAGAAATATAAAATGTGTAACTACTTTACTATGTGGTTAAATTAAATTCCTAAGATAAAATTTGTATCGGATATGACATATGAAAGTTGTATAATAAACGCATATATATGATGAATGTATAACAGGAGCAAGAGAAATTCGTGAAGGAATTAGAAGGGGGTAGTCATCTGGCAAAGGATGGGGGTTGTTAGACTACATACTTGTATAAGTCGGGACAATTGTATCTAGCTATAAATACTTGTATCTTGTAACTCAACTGATCAGATAATTCCTAATACAAGTTTTACATTTCACTCTCATTTCCTTCCTCTCCTTTCCCTCTATTCAACTGAACATCAACATGGTATCAACTTCTTAACGATTTTCTGGTTTTTCCGCTTTGTTTTCTCTGATCTTCCATGGATCCCAACACTGCGTTTGCTGTGAATCCTCAAGATCCGTTGTATTTGCATCCATTGGATAATCCCAGGTGTATCCTCACCACTAAGGTTTTCGATGTATCTGGCTTCTTTGCCTGGCACCACGCGATGGAGACTGCTTTGTCGGCTAAGAACAAGCTCGAATTCGTTGATGGAGAGCTTGCTCGGCCCTCTCCTGATTGTCCTCTCTTTCGCCAATGGATTCGCTTTAATGACATGGTTATTTCTTGGCTTTTAAATGCCATGTCAAAGGACATCTTAGAGAGCTTCATGTCCACTCGCAACGCTCGCCAGATCTGGATTGATCTTGATGATCGATTTTCGCAATCAAGTAGCGCTCAGAGATTCGCTGTGGAGCTATGGATTTATTCAATTTCTCAAGGAACGGATTCGATTGCTGGTTTATTCACTCGCTTCAAGAAAGCTTGGGACGAGCACGATTATTTGCGATCGCTTCCCGCGCCGGAGGTTGTGGTCTTTCTCAGGCGATTCAGCAATATGATCAAGATCGTCGCCTTTTTCAGTTCCTAAAGGCTCTTGATGAGTCATATGTACCAATTCGCAGCAGCATGTTAACAACGACTCCTCTTCCGACTCCCAATCACGCGTATTATCTTCTTTCTCAAGAAGAAACGCAGCGTTCGTTGAAGATTTCAAAGTCACCAATTGATTCATCTGCAAACGCAGTGACAGTGAAGAATTCTAAGGATTCTAAAGATTCTGATCAGGTTAATCAGAGTCGTCATAATGGAAATAAGCAGAGGCATGTTTGTTCCCATTGCAATCGCACTGGTCATCTGATCGATCGGTGTTATAAACTCCATGGTTATCCTCTTGGTTCCAACAATTCTAAGACCAAGAGTACTGCAAATTCAGCTTCCACAGATTCTGAATCTCCTCCAGCACCGTCATCTTCCTTAATGATTCCGGGATTAACTGTGGAGCAGTACACTCAGCTATTGGGATTGCTTCAGAAATCTTCACCCTCTTCAAGCTCTACTCCGAGCTTCGGCAACTTTGCTGGTATTTCCTGCTTCTCATCTTCACATTCGAATTCATCTGGTATTATTTTCGACAAGTTGACATGGATCATAGATACGGGTGCAAGTGATCACATGTGTCACAATCTGGATTTTTTTTGGATATCAGTCCTCTTCAACATCCTATACAGATAGCTTTGCCAAATGGATCATCTGTGTCTGTTTCTCTTACTGGCACTGTGAGAATTTCGTCTGAGATTTCATTGTTGTTGTAGGAAGAAATCGAGTATGCAAAATAGAATGTAAATAAACTAAGGCAAACCAGATTTCGTCCCTTGCAAATAATTACAAGACCTCCTTCTGATGTAGCAGCGGGAAGTCAGGATCGATCCACGAGGAAGCGTGTCAGCGGATCCTAGGCAGCGGAGAAATCTCACGAAAGTCGACTACAGGGGTCCTAGATCTCGAGTACAGCAACTCGACAGAAGATCGGACAGTCGGACACAGCGCAGCATCAAGCACAGGCTCTCGTCGATCTCGACTAAGGCTACTCGAGATCGAGTAGGGTCCTTGTCGACGTCGGCCTCGTTTGTCAAGTACCTGCACACAGAAGCTACAACGACTCGGGTCGAAGATCAGTAGTCGAGATCGAGTTGTGCTATTCGATCTCGAGGAAAACAAAGAATAAAACGAAAGGAAATAAATGCAAAGGCTTTGGGGATTTCGAACTAAACTGTATAAAAAGGACTTCCAAGATTGGGGTTTGCGACAACGATAACCAAGCATGCATAAGGCAGAAATAAAACAGATAATCATGTGAATCGCATCAAAGGACAAGCTTTCGCCTTTTCCAATAATTAGACAACTCTTTCAAGAAACCCTAATTGTCTCTACCGATTTTATGTTTACAATCCAAGTTGTTAGCATGGACCTCCATTGGATGGGTAATAAACATATAACAAGTAGCAGATGCTCAAAACATGATAAAAGTTGGATCTTTACCTCAAACATGTAGGGCTATTGTCGGGATCGCCCCAACCCTAGAAGTGGGTGGACCACTCGCGCTTCATCGCAACCTCAGACATTGATGTATGAAAAGAAACTTGCATTAAACTAAATCCAAAGCCTTTACAATCCCGGCAATCCAACTCTCGTTGAATGCCAAAACCCTAAAACCTTCGAACTCCTAAAACTTCTATGTGAACTACTTCTCTAGCTTCTGAATTGAATCAATATAAATCAGCCCCATGGGCTTTATTTATAGGCTTCTAAACCTTGCTATTCAAGGATAGAAACATATATCTATATATAAAACTATATCTAAAAGACTTATTGATAAATAAAAGCAACAACATAATTAAATCTAAAAAAGGAAATTATATCTAAAGGGTCTTCAAGTGGATAGATCTCTCTTCATGATGTAACTTGATAGAATCGGATAGAGATCGGCTATCTTCGGCCCCAAAGAATCCCAATCCGAGTAGGATAGATCAAAACACGTCACGCGGCTTCTGGAGGCTTCCTCGATCTCGAGTAAACCTACTCGATCTCGAGTAGAAGTGTTGGTCGACTGGCTGGCTCGGCGTCTCGGCTAACTGGTGCTCGACAGGCTCGGACATGGCTCCTGGGCGTCGTCGATCTCGAGTACCCTTACTCGATCTCGAGTAAAGGTGGCTCGTCGACTAGGTTTTCTCGGCAGCGTCGGGTAGATCTTCTCGACATGCTCGGGTGTGGGCTCTCAGCCTTGTCGATCTCGGGTAAAAGTCCTCGATCTCGAGGAAGATGTCCGGGCATGGTCGGGTAGTCTCTCCTCGACTCCGGGTAATTTCTCCTTAGATCCGGATAATCCTTTCTTGGCTCCGGGTTGGCTCGTCTTCCGCTCCTAGACATGTGCTCTTCGACTAGGGTGTGTCCAGGCGTGATTCGTCGAGATCGACTAAAGCTTTTCGATGTCGAGTAACTTTGAGCTCCGGTTCTCGCTTCTTGATTTTCTCCTGAAATGGTTCCATATTCTGCAATATTAAACAGAAACTTATGTAGATCTCCATTTCTGACAAATTAACATAAACTACATAAATCTGACATATTCCCAACCCGAAATATATAAAATGTAAAGAATATGGAATTAAAATATGCATAAAGACATGGCTACTTTAGAGACATCAATTGTCTAGTGTATTCTTCGTGCCTGCTTTCAAGTTTAATTTGATGTCTGTTCCTAAGCTTGCTACTCAGATGGATTGCATTGTTTGCTTCTCATCTAGCATGTGCTGGTTGCAGGGCCCTTCTTTGAAGAGCCGACTGGAACTTGGTAGAGTGCACAATCGCTTATACGCGTTTTCAGCACCTCTCTCCGTCATTCATAAGAATTGTCGCCTTCAATTGTTAATTCTGTTTCTTCATTTCAGCATCTTAATGTCAATTTGTTGCATTCTCGATTAGGACATTTGCCTGCTTACAAATTGAAATCTATGTTCTCTTGTGATATAAATAAAGGAGACTTGTCAGCTTGTGGAATTTGTGCTAAGGCTAGACATCAAAGGACACCATTTCCTCATAGTTTAATTACTACAAGTTGTGCTTTCGGTTTGATTCATGTAGATACTTGGAGACCATATAGTTCTCCCACTTATAATGGATTTTCTTACTTCTTAACAATTGTGGATGACTATACTCGTGTGACTTGGACACATTTGTTGAGCTCTCGAAAGGATGCTTTCTCTACTCTGCAGCGGTTCATCAGTCTTATTCATACACAATTTGGTAGATTAATCAAAGTGGCTTGCATTGATAATGCTCCAGATCTTGGGTTCAGTACTGTTGGGGTTGATTTCTTCAAATCTAAAGGCATCATTCACCAGTCCTCATGTCCTTATACATCTCAGCAAAATGGTGTTTTTGAAAGGAAGCATAATCATCTCCTTGAGACAGCTCGTGCCCTTTTATTTTAATCATCCCTGCCTATTCGCTTATGGGGAGAGTGTGTTTTGACATTTACATATCTGATCAACAAATTTCCATCCAAACTTCTGGGCAATATATCTCCTTATGAACGATTATATGGAACTCCTTCATCTTATTCTCATTTGAGAACTTTTGGTTGCCTTGCTTATGCCTCTACATCGCTAGTTGGAAGGACCAAATTTATGCCCCGAGCTACACCTTGTGTTTTCATTGGATATCCACCAGATAAGAAAGCCTACAAGCTTCTGTGTCTTTCTTCCAAACAGATTATCATATCTCGAGATGTCTCCTTCCTTGAAGACATTTTTCATTTCAATACACAATTGCTTACACCTTCACATCCATATTATATTCCTATTCCTGTTGATGATGTTTCTATTGATCACACTACACCTGCTCCTGCACCTTCTTCTGATCATGAGCATGTACAGGTTCACAGGTCATCCAGGAATCGTGCCCCACCTAGTTACCTTCAAGATTATCATTGCAACCTTGTTGCTTCTGTTCCTGTTTTCTCATTTAATGCTTTGTCATCTTCTTCTCAGTCCCTTCTCACAAATTTATCCCCTATTGTTGAACCTTGTTGTTATGAGGATGTTGTGATTCATCCAGAATGGCAGTCAGCTATGCAAAGTGAACTGGATGCTCTTCACAAGAACAACACCTGGGATATTGTGGATCTACCTAAGGGCAAAAGGCCAATCAGTTCTAAATGGGTTTACAAGTTAATTGAAGTTTAGAGCTGATGGCACATTGGAGAGACACAAGGCACGTTTGGTTATCAAGGGGTGCACCCAAAAGGCTGGAATAGGCTATCAAGAAACCTTTTCCCCTGTTGCCAAGATGACAACAATTCGAAGTTTAGTTTCTGTTGCTATAAAGAAAGGCTGGAATCTATTACATCTTGATGTGAATAATGCCTTCTTACATGGTGATATTGATACTAAAGTTTACATGAAGGTTCCTCTTGGTCTTCAACACATTCATCCAGGCAAAGTGTGTTGATTAAACAAGTCATTATATGGCCTTAAACAGGCTTCACGTCAATGGTATAGTAAGCTCTCAGAATCTTTGATCTCACAAGGTTATCAGCAGTCTCTCAATGACTACTCTATGTTTTACAAGAAAGAAGGCAATTTATGTGTTTTCTTAGTGGTTTATGTCGATGACATTCTTGTTACCGGTAACAACCATGATGAAACCATGCTTCTCAAACATCATTTACATCGGCAATTCAGTATTAAGGATCTAGGCGCCTTGAGTTATTTTTTGGGGATTGAGTTTCTCTTTCATAGCAAGGGTATTTTGATGACTCAAAGGAAATTTCTTCAAGACCTTCTGAAGGACTTCCCTTGTGACAATAATAGAGTTGTTCTTAGTCCTCTTGATCCTTCACTCAAGTTGGGATCCTCATCTGGTGTTCCTCTCTCAGATCCTTCTCAGTACCGTCAGGTAGTTGGTAAGCTAAACTTTCTCACCAACACTCGTCCTGACATGGCTTTCACTGTCCAGCATTTATGTCAATTTATGCACGAGCCTATTGATGTTCATTGGAAAGTTGTCCTTCATGTTATGCATTACCTCAATTGCACTGCTGATTTGGGTATTCTATTAGAGAAATCTTCAGTTTTTGTTTGCAGGCTTCTTGTGACTCAGATTGGGCATCTTGCCCAGTCACTAGAAGATCTGTTAGTGGATACCACATAACTCTTGGCTCTTCTCCTATTTCCTAGAAATCCAAGAAACAAGCCACCATTTCACAGTCTTCAGCAGAGGCGGAGTATCGTTCAATGAGGTGTGTTACTACTGAGCTTGCCTGGCTTAGCAGATTGTTCCATGAGCTTGATGTCCCTAATATCACTCCAATTTCTCTTAAATGTGATAGTCAATCAGCAATTTATATTAACAAGAACCTTGTATTTCATGAAAGCACTAAACACATCGCCATTGATTGTCATTATGTGCGTTCTCAACTCATTGCAGGTCTCATCTGACTCCAACATGTTCCAACTCATTCTCAAGTTGCTGATGTACTTACAAAGCCCTTGCAAGGGATATTACACTCTTCTGTCCTGCCCAAGTTGGGTCTGTTTCCGCATGAAACATCACCAACTTGAGGGGGAGGGGGTGTTAGACTTTATACTTGTATAAGTCGGGACAATTGTATCTAGCTATAAATACTTGTATCTTGTAACTCAACTGATCAGATAATTCATAATACAAGTTTTATATTTCACTCTCATTTCCTTCATCTCCTTTCCCTCTATTCAACTGAACATCAACAGGGGTGATAAAGATCGGGGACGCGGATATATCGTCACTTTATGACGTGTAGCAAGTTTGTGCAGAAGCTGAAGTGCTTTGTCGGAGATGTGGAAACGAAGGGAAGCGGGGAGGAGGATGAGCGCGCGATGGCTCCGACGGTTCGAGGTCATCTCGTCGAATCAGTCGGGGAGTTTGATGCTCATATTGGGGGACAGCCGACGTTCGAGGTGGCTCCTGCTACTAAAACTACCGGGAGAGAGTTGGCAGACGATAGTATATGATTAGGACTTGCCGACTTGGTAGACACGCTCATGGCCATGCAAGCGGATCGAGGTGCATGTTAGGATGAGCGCACAGGTGAGCCTCCTCAAGAGAAGTCGCGCCCTTTGTAAGAGCTTAAGACATGAATCAAGCTCAGTAACACAATAACAGGTAAGAACGATAAGAGCAGGGGAATGACTCGATCTAGAATCTCAGAATCAAGTTTGAAATGAGCATACCAATTCTAGAGATCAACTATCGGGAAGGAAAACCTGATTCGAAGATGTATCAACGATCAGAGACGGAATTAGGGGTGGACTGAGATTTAAAGCAACCCACTCCATTAATCCATAGCTTAGTTAATTTAAGTGTATATCACAAAGTAGGTATAGATCATTTGGTTGATTCCTTAGGTGCAAAGTGGGTATATTGTCAAACCACTCGAGTTTGACTCCCACATGGCCACACTTGCCCATATGTTTTTATTTTTCTCTTCATTAGGTTTTTTCTTTGTTTTACATGTGATATTAGTAACGATCTTAAGAATTTATTAATGGAATAAGATGATTTCAGCCTATCCCGATTTTCATTCCTGGTTCTGTGCCTAGGAACGATGTACCGAAAGAGAGAATTGGAGATTGGAGATTTTATGCGAACGAGAAGAGGATGAACCTAACAGTCGACGAAGGAGCCCAACGACGCCGAACCAACCACTAAGGAGCCGTCCACTGACGCCAAATGGGAGGAGGACGAGCCCGACCACAACAGCCGACGAAGGAGGACCAACCAGAAATGGGTGCAAATTCAGGGCTTCTGTGACTCCAACTTGATGATATGATCTTATTAGTTGATAACAAGGCCTTAATGATTGATGAAAACCAAAACTATGGTTTCCAGGTTTTGGTAAGACGTTACTAATATTGGTTCAAGTTTTACACGAGCTCCGTTTTAATGGGCTTGTTTTAATGAGCTTATAATTTTGACCTTATCTGGATCAATATGTTATTGGACCTAGATTTATTTTATGGGTTAGTTTTTAACTCAGGCTTCGGTGTAAATATATATATATATATACATACATACAGAGAGAGAGAGGATAGATCATATGTACTCATCCCTTAACGTGTATCATGTACACAAATTTGGACCGTTGATTAGTTGTGATGGAGGGTGGAGATTAATTAGCCCATTTGTGGTAGATTGCCAGCATAGATGATTATTCGGTCGAGTATAAATGATTATGCACTAGTATATGAAGGATTATTCAGTCATATGAGTCTGTTTAGTAGGTTAGTCATTATTCGATCGTATTGACGAATATATAGGTTAGTCATTATTCGATCGTATTCATGCATACGAATGAATAATCCTTCATATGCTAGTGCATAATCATTTATACTCGGCCGAATAATCATCTATACAGGCAATCAAACAAATGGGATAATTAATCTCCACCCTTCATCTCAACTAATCAACGGCCCAGATTTGTGTACATGATACACGTTAAGGGCTGAGTACACCGGAACTAACCTATATATGCACAAACAAAGAGTCTGAAGAGAAGGACGGGAAGGAGGACGCCACGGATAAGGAACAAAGGGGCAAGGAGGCAGCAAACTCAGATCTAGAAGAAAGGACCGTATTTGAGGAGAACAAAAGCATACCTTCAAGAATCGGATGACTCTAAGCTACAATCATTGCAATAATTTCGAGATTGGGAAGGATTTGAGGAGAGGAACCCAGATCTGGGCGTCAAACCGCCGCTGCCGCCATGGGATAATCCGACCGACGCTGCCTCCATGGGCATCGAATAATTTGATTGCGAAAAGCGACCTCATTCTCTTCGATTATGGTTCTCCTGAATCGCACAGCGATATCATCTTCATCGCCTTCGTACCCTAACAGCTTATTCAACAGCTCCTTTCTTGAAGAGCCGTCGTCGGAATCATAATCGAAGAGGATGGTTGACATTTTATTCGAGCAAGAGCCAGGCGGCGGCGTCAGCAGTGGCGGAGACCATATCGACCAGCGTCTACTCTTCATCGACCTATACCTCTCGCTGCCTCCAATCATGTAACGTTCCGCCCTCCCGCTGACTGAATCTCCGGCCTTCGCCGCCCGGCCTTTGTACACGACTGGCCTTCAAATGCTCCCCCGACATCCAATCGTGTAACGTCCCACTGACTTCGATGCTCCCCCGGCCTTTGTACACGACTGGCCTTCAAATGGCCACTAGGGACGAATTCTTAACAACTGATTGAAAGACGTGGGCAATTAGGGTTTACAGTTTCATCCTACACGCCCCACACGCTTCACATTATTGGATTGGGCTTCTTTTTCCAATTGTTTAACAAAATCCATCCTAATACGTGGCACAATCCTAACCATTTATTTTCTTTAAATCAGTGGTCCTGATGTTTTCACATGATACACGTTAAGCCTTGAATACATATGATCTATCCTCTCTCTCTCTCTCTCTCTATATATATATATATATATAGAGAGAGAGAGAGAGAGAGAGAGAGAGAGTATAGATCATATGTACTCAGCCCTTATTGTGTATCATGTACACAAATCTGGGCCGTCGATCTATAGAAAATGGAAGGATAAGATATTGCCACGTGTATTGATAGCTTTTTTAAAAAAGGTGGAAAATTAATCCCAATTTCACCCTACCAAAACATGAAGCGTGTGTGAATAATGAACACAACCAAAATCTCTAACTGGTTCCCAAAATAGAGCCACATCCTTCTTGCAACCATGAAGGATAGCGGATGAGATGGTGATGACGGATGGCGATGGCGATAAGCCCCGACCTTCTCCGGTAAACGCCGCCCAGGCTCTGAAGAAAACGGCCGCCGAAGTCGCCGAGGAAGAGAACGAGGACAGGTGGCGGATCGACGAATTTGATGCCCAGATCTGGGTTCCTCTCCTCAAATCCTTCCCATGGAGGATAACGGCTGAGATGGTGATGGCAGATGGTGTTGGCGATGGCGAATGGCAACTCGGTAAGCAAGTTCGAAGGAGATGGCGATGGCAGGTAGCGAAGGCGGCGGCGGAGGCGAGGCAGATGTGCGCGACAGAGAGGTGCGCCGGCGAGACCAGCCCCGACCTTCTTCGATAAGCCCCGGCCTGTCTCCGGTAAGAGCCGCCCAGGCTCTGAAGGAGACGGCCGCCGAAATCGCCGAGGAAGAGAACGAGGACCTGTAGGTGGCGGATCGACGAATTTGATGCCCAGATCTGGGTTCCTTTCCTCAAATCCTTCCCAATCTCAAACTTATTGCAATGATTGAAGCTTATAGTCATCCGATTCTTGAAGGTATGCTTTCGTGTTCTTCTCAAATCTGGTCATCTCTTCTGGATCTGAGTACAACAATTATTCGTACCAAACCAATTACCGATTGCGTACACATTGGCTTTTCTGATCTTTGATGTTTTGCACAAATTATATTCAGGATCATGGCACTATCGGCAATTGCAGGACCTTCTGGAATCACATTCTATGCATCCTTCATCTTTGAATTAGCTCGTACATCAAAGAGTACTCTTTCGTTTGTGTATATATACTCCGAGTAGTGCTTGGCTTGCAATTTCAATTTCAATAGGTTGAATCAATTTCAATTTCATTTTTGCCTGCAATTTTATTTTTGAAGGTTGAATGTTGAATGTCAGAGGTATTCGGTAGAAAAGCCGAATTATTCAGGTGTATGGAGCGAATTATTCAGGTGTATGTACCGATTTTGTGTTTAAGGATATGAGTTTTTTTTAGGTTGGCATTCATATGAATGAAAAATGCATATACTATCGAATAATCATGTGATACCATTGAATAATCCAACAATACCATTGAATAATATTTAGTTATTTGTTAAAATGACAACCGAATAATATTGTAACATCATCGAATAATCAAGTGATATCATCGAATAATCAAGCGATATCATTGAATAATCAAGCGATATCATCGAATAATTATTAGTTAAAAGTTTATGGCGTTTTCAAGGTGGTATCCAATTAGAATAATTCATCGATAACATTGCATAATCCGTCGATACGATCGAATAATTTAGATATACCATCGCATAATCCGTCGATACGATCGAATAATTCAGATATACCATCGAATAATGTCAAGAGAGTGCATCACACACGCCCCCAATTCAGCATGTGGGCAAGAAAAAACGTGGGTCCCACTGATTTTTAATTAAAAAAAGCTAAAATTGCCTTTTAATCTCAGCCATCAATTTCATTCAATCAACGGCTCAGATTTGTGTACATGATACACGTTAAGGGCTGAGTACACCGGAACTAACCCATATATATATATATATAGGGGACATATCTAATGAGAAGTGACATTTGGGTGAGAAGATGAGAAGTAAGTCTTATACCCCTTAGATTAAAATGATTTTTTTTATATGGATATAGGTGACATATCTAATGAGAAATATATCAATGTTCGTAAAAAAAAATTAATTTTTACGCTATTTATCTAGATGGTGATTTAAGGTTCATTTTAGGGTTTTTATGCTAATTTAAATTAGTTTTTTCATTCATCATCTCAAAAAATAGCATAAAAATTAATTTTTAAAAAAACATTGATATATTTATCATTAGATATGCCCCCTATATCCATATAAAAAAAATATTTTAATCTAAAGGGTATAAGGCTTACTTCTTATCTTCTCACCCAAATGTCACTTCTCATTAGATATCTCCCCTATATATATATATATATATTTGGTTTGATTAATTTATAAGTTCTATTTTTCTTCTAAACATACATATATATAAGATTGTTTATTGAGATCTTTTAGGGATTTGGTTGAACAATTCAGCTGCCTTCAACGTATCAAACAAACCGAATCCCAGGCATATCCCAAGCGTAGCTTCTGGAATACAATTCGAATTGTCGGTTGTTCTCCCCGTATCTTTAGCAACGTCTCTTAACAACAATGAAAGCCCTAGTTCAAACGTTCATTCAAACTCAGATTGGCTGACCTTTATAAGGAGATCAAGAGGATGGCAGTATTCACAAGCTTGAACCCCAGCGCATAATTAAAGTCTTCTGCAATCCTTTGTCTCCTCCAACACCGATCTCACATCTCTCTCTGTTTGAGCGTCTTATTTCTTTGAGTCTGTGTGAGGTTTTCATTGAGATTTATAGTACAATTCATTAGGGTTATACTAAAGGTACTTTACCTAAACGTATAAGATACTTCGGTATCGGTAGGACTTTGTTTCACTGGTGTTTGGGTTGCTAGATAGGAAGTGTGAGGCTTTGGAGTTTAGAAGAGGGAAAGTCTTCTAAAGGTTGTATCTTAAACTCATAGAAAGAAGTGAAATAAATTTGTTTTGAATCCTACGGGTTGGATAACCCTAGGCGGGGACGTAGGCAAAGTTGTGCCGAAACTCGTTAACATATCGCGTTTCCTTTCTCTTCTGCTCTTTATCCTTCTTATTTATCTTTGTCTTGCTTATTATTCATTTTTTATTCATAACTTGTTTCTATGTTTCAGATAAAGTCTTATCTTTGTGTGGTAAGGTCTTACTATTTCTGATATTGCGAAAAGCTTCCATACTCTATTCATCCCCCCCTTCTAGAGTATTTGTTAGCCTTTTATCTGCCTATTCCGCACTTCAATTGGTATCAGAGTCTAACTCACGTATCTTAGATATTACTATCTATGAGTCTAATCATGGTAGGTGAAGGTCAAGGAGGCTTCGATCAAGGAAGATCCGTTTCACGTCCACCTCTCTTTATTGGGAACAACTTATGTTTATCATTGATCAAGATTTGGAGCTCTAGCATATTATTACACAAGGACCTAGTATACCCAAGAAGGAAGGGCCCACTGGCACGATAGTGAACAAGACAGAAGAAGAATACACTTAGACAGATCTAGAAAGCGTGGCTAAGAATTTTAAACCCATCCATTCCTTGTATTGTGGATTAATTACTGACGAATACAATCGTATCTCATCTTGCAGGACTGCAAAGGAAATTTGGGATAAATTGGTGGTCACTTATGAAGGAACAAGTCAGGTCAAAGAGACCAAAATCAGTATCTTTCTTAGACAATATGAATTGCTTAAGGTGAACCCAAATGAGTCCGTTAAAGCAATGCTTATTCGTTTTACGAAGATCATTAACAACCTTGACTCATTGGGAAAAACTTTCAAGAATGAAGAGAAAGTTAGAAAGATACTCAAATGTTTGTCCAAAGCAAAGTGGGGTCCCAAGGTGACTGCTATAGAAGAAGCACAAGACCTTAGCTCACTGGCTATTGATGATTTATTGGGCAAGTTAATCACCCATGAAATGATCCTCAATGAGGATGATGGGGAGCTTGCCACAAATATAAAAAACTTGGCACTTAAGGCTAAGAAAGAAGAACTACCAGAAGATTCTGATAGTGATGTTGATGAAGATCCTTTTGCTCTTATTACACGAGGACTGGCTCACATATTGAAAACGAAGAATCAATTCTCTCACAAAGAATTTGGTGGATCATCTAAATATAAAGGTAAGTCTTCTACCCCTTCAAAGAAGAGTTGAGTTCTTAATTGCTATGAATATGGTGAAACGGACCACCTTGTCAACGAGTGTCCACAAAAGAAGAGAAACAAAGCCAAAAAGAAGGAAGCCAGCAAGAAAGTCACGGCAGTATGGAGCGACTCAGACTCCTCAAGTGATTCAGATTCTGAAGAGGAACATGCCAACCCGTGTCTAATGGCATAGACCGATGAAAACAATGATCAACATCTAGATGGAGTGGTAAGAAATCTTATATCTAGTCCTTTTAGTGTTCTATCGGAATTTCTGAAAAATATGATTTCTAATGAGGAAAATTGCAACAAAGAAATCAGCACCTTGAAAGAAATGGTAAGAGATCAAGAGGTATGCGTAAGGAAGCTGTCGCAGAAGCTGCAAGGTCTTGACAGTCTATATTCAGATCTTAACACTGAGGTTAAGGCTTTACGATCGGAAAATTCCGAACATAAGGCAAACCTCTCATCTCTTAAGGCTCATTACAATGACCTTGAGATTGAAAAAGTGAAATTATATGAAAAATGTCAAGATCAACAAACAACCCTTGTGCAATTCACTAGATCCAAAGCCACTCTTGACAAGATGCTTGGAGAACAACAACTTTAATTTCTTTGAACCGAAGTGGTATAGGATACAACATGAACTTTCCTGTAAAACCTACTACCACGTTTGTGAAGGCAAAAGGAAGTTGGCGATCTCCTACTTGTTTCTTTTGTTGTAAAAAGGGTCATGTAAAGAAAACATGTCTTTATAGAAGAACGAACCCTTACATCATTAGAAATACATTTCCCGTACGTTTAAATGAACGGATAAGACAAATTTGGGTTCCTAAAGGGACAAGGTTGCCTAACATGGTCTACCCCCCTAATGGATCCAAATCTGTTTATTGGTCTAGCCGAAAAGGTTGATTTTTTGTTTTGTAGGATATCACCAAGACTAAGGATCTAAAGTGGATAATGGATAGTGGTTGCTCTAGGCATATGAGTGAAAAAGAATCTCTTTTTCACAATCTAAAGAAGCAATCCAGTGTCACTATAACTCTTGGTGATAAAGGGAAATGCGACATCGTTGGTATCGGTAACATTAGTGTTGATCCAAATAATCATATTAAAGATGTGTATCTTGTTAATGGCCTGAAATATAATCTTCTTAGTGTTTCATGGCTTTGTGATAGAGGCAACTTTGTTAGCTTCAACAAGAAGAAGTGTGTAGTACAAGATGAAGAGACTGGAGATATTGTGCTAACCGCTTATAGAGAATCAAATATATATGCTGTAAATACTGATCAAATTTCATGTACAAGTCTGAAATGTCTCAAGGCCTTATCAGAGGATCCAAGAGTATGGTATAGACGTCTCGGACATATAAGCATGCATACTCTTCGCAAACTCCAATCAAAGGATCTTGTTCGAGGTCTTCCCGATCTAAACTTCAAGATAGATGATCTGTGCAATGCTTGCTCTAGAGGTAAACACACTCGTATCTCTTTAAAAAAGAAGCAGGCTGTTAGTACTACTAGACCTCTCGAGCTTCTACACATGGATCTTTGTGGACCTATGCGCGTCAAATCTCCCAAAGGCAAGCAATGCATTTGTTGTGAGCTGAATCTACCATGTTTTACAGTAACTTTTATATCGATTTTTGCATACATTTCATTCATTTGGGCTAAGATAGTACAGAACCTATGTAGTTTATGTTTATTTGCCAAATTATGGAATCTACACCAGTTTCTGTTTAATTCACAGAAATCGAGGCATTTTACAGCAATTCTACAGAAGGTCAGAAAAGCTCGGAAAACCACTACAGAAGTCCAAGGTCAAAGAAGCAGCGGAACCAGTCGAATCGAGCCGAGAACCCAGGCTACTCGATCTCGAGTAGCTCTTACTCGACCTAGACGAGCATGTCCGAGCAGCCTTGGTCGACAGAGCCTGATCGAGAAAGCCAGACAACCCAGCTCCGGAAGTCAACTCGATCTCGACAAGACCCTAGTCGAGATCGACGAAGCCCAGTACCACACCCGGAGTCGAGGAGAGAATTGGACGAGAAGTCGAGCACACCTTTACTCGATCTCGACGAACCCTTATCGAGATCGACAAGCCCCACAACGCCAGTCCGAGCCCGTGCCGAGGAGAAGCTGCTCGACCAGAGAAGGCCATACCTTACTCGATCTCGACGAACCCTTGTCGAGATCGACGAGCGCCTAAGTCCAGATCCAAGCCAGTCGAGTAAACCTACCCGAGGAGACCTAGTCGGCAACACTTTTCTACTCGAGGTCGACTACGCCTTGTCGAGGTCGACGAGCGCCGTGAACCAAATGTCCGAGCCACATCGAGCAGATCTAGCCGAGAAGTCCAGTCGACGAACAATCCTTGTCGAGGTCGACGAGCTCTTGTCGATGTCGAGTAGACCAGTCTCCAGAAACGCGTCGACGAAGACCTGTCCGAGTAGACTTGGGATTCCTTGGGGCCAAAGGAGGAAGATTCTATCCAAATCCATCAAGTTCTATCTATGGAAGACGCAATCTATCAAGACATGAAGACCTACCCTATTTAGATTTATCTTTTCCTTGTTGATTTATTTCTTTATGGCATTTATTTATCTTTTAGCAATTTAGATATAGTTTTAGATATAGATATAGATATTCTATCTTTGATTAGCAAGGAATAGAAGGCTATAAATAAAGCCCTAGGGGCTGAGCATTAGGCATCGGATCTTACATTCAATTTTCAGAGACAATTAGTTAGTTCCGCAGAGAAGTTTAGGAGTTCTAAGGTTTTTAGGGTTTTGGCTTTCTGCGAAAGTTGATTGCCAGGATTGTAAAGGCTTTTGAATTTAGTTTTAATGCAAGTTTCTTTCAATTCAATGTCAGTTATTGCAATGAGGCGTGAGTAGTCCACCCACTTCTGGGGCTGGGGTGAGCCCGACGGTGGCCATGTAAGGCGATGCGATAAAGGTCAGATCTTTTTGTGCAATTCATCTTCTATCCCTATGAGCATGATGCTTTTGCGAGAGTTGAAGGTGATCCTTGTTTGTGTTATTGAAGCGAAAGTGATCTTAATACAACTTGGATTAATTATGTGAAAAAGGGTTAGTAACAATTAGGGTTTATGCGAGAGCCTCTATATGCCTATTTGTTAATAACGAAAGTTATTTGATGGAAAGCATGATCTTTTGTGCCTTTATGTGTTACTTTGCATGGTTATCGTTGTGGTGTTGATACCCTGGCTTTGGAAGTCTTTTAGCATATTGATTTATTTCTGCAAGAAATCTGAGTTTTAGTTTCGAATTTGCAATTTTAAAGTTTCTGTTTCTTGTCGACATAGAGTAAGCCTTGTCGAGATCGAGTACTGCCTTCGTCGATCTCGAGTAGGAGCTGGTCTAGGTCGAGTTGGTTTTCTTCTGTTTTCATCGATTTTCACTTTCTGAGTTTCTGTTGTTCACTGCTGTGGTCGATCTCGAGTTGACTCTTGTCGAGATCGACGAGCCCTTTGTCTTTGCTTTTCGTTTTTTCCTTTGCTTTATTTCTTTCTTTGTTCTTTGCTTTTGTTTTTCTGCTTTTATTTCTGTTTCTTTCTGTTCTGTCTTTCTGCTGCTTTGCCTGTGAGAATTTACAGCTACCTAAGAACTGCTGATGTGCTTCCTCGTGGATTCGATCCTGACTATTCTCTTACTTCAACGGGAGGAAGTCTTGTATTTATTTGCTGAGACAGGGAAGTCAGTCTGAACTTGATTTTATATTTATTTCATACTTGACCATTCTCCTGCAACAACAAATTGGCGCCGTTGCCGGGGAAGCTATCATTCGCGCCTTAGGTAGTTAAGTCTCACGTTTCTTTTGAGTTACTTCGCAGGTGTATGCGTCGTTCTGGTCTACCACCTAAGTTTGACGCCTTAGACGAACCGAAGCGCTACCTACACATCCACTCTAAACTCAAAAGGATAATGGCGGCCGTTGAAACACAAGAGCAAATGATCGAAAGGCTTACAAGGGAAATAGCCGCCAAAGATGCTGCTCTCGCCACTGAGAGAGCAGCCAGGGAACAGCAAGCTGAGCGTGCAAGGCAAGCAGAAGCTGAGCTTGCCCAATATCCAACTACAACAGAGGATTATATGCATCCAACTCTCGTCGTGCCTGAATCGGCGATTCTAATCCCTGAAAACTCTTTTGAAATTCGCACTCAATTTTTGATAGAGCTTAAAAATAATGCTTTTAATGGCAAATTTAATGAGTGCCCTCTTGAACATATTACTAACTTTCATGATATGTGTTGTACTCTTGCAGAAGGTACAACTCTGGAATATGTCAAGATGAAATCATTTCGCTGGTCGCTCGCTGGACCTGCACTGAAATGGCTTGAGGGGCTGAAACCAAGATCACTCACGACATGGGCCCAAGTAGAGCAAGAGTTCTTGAACAAATACTTCCCACCCGCCAAAACAGCACTTCTCTGTCAGAAAATCACCGCCTTCAAACAGAAGCAAGGGGAACCGCTGGCAAAGGCATGGGAACGCTACAAAGAACTACTGCGATCTTGCCCTACTCATGGACAGCCACCCTACGTCATCCAGGAGATCTTTTTCAACTCTCTGGATCAAATCACTAAGGATAGGATCAACCACTATACTCGCTATGAGTATCTGACGATGCCACCAAGCGACGCATGGGGTGTGCTAGAAAAGCTCACTAACTACGACAACAAATATGGGGCTCCTACAAACTATGAGGAGAACTCTTACGCCAGGCCAGCACCATCAACGCCACTATATGAGCCAGCAAAGGAGATTGACCCAGATGTCAGGGAGCAGTTCTACAGAGACCAGAATCGCAAGCTCCTCAAGCAAGTCAAATATCTATCTGTCAATCAGCCTTGCATTGAATGCGGATCACAGAGGCACGCCACAACTGAGTGTCCACACACCGAGCAAGTCAGGATGGCAGAAACACATGAGCAGGCAGCCTACGCTGGGGGTCCAAATCGCTACATGGGAGACCAACGATCCTACCAACCACAGTGGAACCAAGGTCCTCCTAGGAATCCCCCACCCTACAGAGCTCCAGGACATCCAGAAAGGGATCAAAAGAAGGATGATCTGCAGCTGATCCTAGAAGAGATGCGTCGTAATCAGGGCACCATCAACAACCAATTCCAGAATATCACTACAAAGTTTTGGGAATTGGACATCTGGAAAAGGGGAATAGAAACACAGATGGGTCAAATCGCTGCCCAGATCCCACGACCGTCCGGACAACTCCCTGGGCAAACTGAACCAAATCCTAAGGGGAAAACCGGACACATCGCAGCTATCAAACTCAGGAGTGGACATCAACTGCAAGAGCCAGAGGTCGGAAAGCAGCAGAACGACGAGGAACAGCAAGTCGACCTCGACAAACCTGTGGTCGATCTCGACGAAGGCCTCGTCAATCTCGAGGAGAATCTGCAAAAATCTTCGTCTGCACCACACAGCAACTCGACTACGCCCAACCTGGTCGATGTCGACAAGACCCTAGTCGATGTCGAGGAGCCCCTGGTCGACATAGAGCAGCCTGCAGCACATTCGACGTTTGTTCTAGCTCCAAATCAGAAAAAGAAGCTGCCTTTCCCCACAAAATCTCTAAAGGACCCGGCAGAAAAGAAATTTCAGCGCTTCATCAAGATGCTTCAGAAACTCAACGTCACTATCCCCTTCACAGAAGCTCTCAATGAAATGCCATCTTATGTCAACTTCCTGAAGGAGATTCTGAGCAAAAAGCGATCGATGGCTGAAATCACAGAGGAGTGCAGCCATTTGGACATATTGGAGAAGAGGCCGGATCCAGGTAAGTTTGCTATAACTATTGGATTTGGTCCATACAAAATTAATGCCCTATGTGATCTTGGAGCTAGTGTGAGTATAATGCCTTTAACAATTTGGTCCAAGATTAAGATAGGTGCCCTGGAGCCTGTGGATGCTAGACTATACATGGCCAACAACACGGTGGTCATTCCAACAGGCATGGTGGATAATGTGCCAGTACAAGTAGGTAAATTCTTTGTCCCTGCTGATTTCTTAGTTGTTGATATGCAAGAAGATCCTGCTTGTCCAATTATTCTAGGAAGACCATTCTTGGCGACGGTGGATGCCAACATAAGCGTAAGGAAAGGAGTGCTCACCTTCAACATCAGCGATGAGGTAATTGAGTATTCCTTTAATAAAACTGAAAGGCATACAGGTCCAATGGAAGAGGTCAAATCTATCTCAGCTGGCTACATCACCTGCGGGGAACCCAAGGTCAGAAATATGACCCCTGAGGAGCTGGAAAAGAGGGACATGGAGGCCCAGGTAGAGGAGATCATGGCAATCCTCAAAGAGAACACAGAGAATCCAATCGACACAGACCAGGGTAAGTCGTTGTGGATTAATTATTTTTCGGATGCCTTGACAGGGACTAAGTATGGGGTCAAGATCGACCAAGGCTCCTCGACATCGAGTAGAACCCTAGTCGATCTCGACCAGACCAAGGAGACTCCACTAGCACCAGCATCGTCGAGCAACGAACCAGACAAACCAGGCTCGTCGATCTCGACCACCCTTGTCGAGGTCGACCACCACTCGGCCAATCCTACTTCGCCCTCCTCGACGTTACCGGAGCCAGAGCCCTTGTCGGGATCGACTACCCTAGTCGAGATCGACCAAGATCCTCGAGCACCGGCTTCCTCGATGCTGAGACCACCAGACGGACCAGCCTCGTCGATCTCGACAAGCCTTGTCGAGGTCGACCACCACCCGGCGCCACCAGACCCTGCTTCCTCGACGCTGGAGCCACCAGGAGCGAAGCCCTACTCGATGTCGAGTAGGCTACTCGAGGTCGAGAAGACCTGTCCTTCGTCGCCTTCTGCATCTGCGAGCAGGACACCACCAGAAACTGCACACTCGTCGAGCTCGACAAACCCTAGTCGAGATCGACCAAATACAATAGTCCCCGATTCCGTCTCTGCGAAGGTAAGTCAAGGTATGGATCTTTCTTCTCCTATTTCCATCAATGATTTATCTATACATGGGAGAGGTCTGCCTTGGTATGTGCGATTGTGCAAGATATCCAATGATGAGCCTAAAGAATATGAAGTTGGAGACAGGCTCTATGTCTCTAAATCAAAGGATCATTGGTTTCCTAACAAATTCAACAAAAAGCGGATGGGACCTTTCGTGGTGAACAAGATCCATTCTGGAGGATTGCAGCTGATGGACAAGAATGGAGTCTTATTTGAGGCCCAAGCTACATGGGCCCTGCAGATGCCACCTTGAGCATAAATGGAAAGTCGGCCTAGCGACTATAAAATCTAGAGCTTGTACATAGACTTTTTAGGACTTTTTGAGTCTTTGCTTTTGGTTTGAAACACTTTTAGTTTTCTATTTTGGGTATATGTCTTCTACACTTTTCAGGTCCATGGATAGAGGCAAGCTATATCAACAATTCATACTCGGCCCAGGAGGTGCTCCAGTCGAAATTTTGAGGCTCTGCACATCTGTCTTGTAAGTTTCTTTCTTTACCCTTACCTTGTTTTTTTTATACAGTGAGGACACTGTAAATTTTAAGTATGGGGTGGGGGAAGGACTTACTTTGTGCATATTTGTTATATTTGACATATATGTGCATTATTTCTTTGAATTGCTACATGGCTATTTTGAAATGCATTATTGATTTATGTGCTTAATTGCATGTTTTTCAAAAGTTTTGAGAAAAATGACCCCCATAAAAATTTTGAGAAAAATGACCCCCATTGAAATTTTGAATAATGTCATGGAAGCCTTAATTGGACTCGACGATGCAAAATTAGATTCATTAGAGATATAGCATGAAATTGCCTAGTAAAGGGAAGTCACAATGAAGTGCATTATTTCATGAAAACCATGAAAGGAGGTAAAATTTGAAGTTGCTTTTGACATATTGCATGATAAGATGATGGAGGACTTTATATTTCCATATAATGCTCATTACTTGAATCCTAGCCTTACCTATGCTTATGCATTACACAAAAGCCATAATATGCCTTATTTCATATATTGCTCCACATGACCTAAATATTTGCCATTCTTTACCTTATCCGGGGATTATGTTGAGAATGATGTTACATTATGGAGATTATCATATGGTGTTTGTGTTGTGATTATTATCATATTTGGAGTTTGGAAGGAAAATATTTGAAATATATGGAAAATTTAATGAGTGAAAGAAAATCCAATCACCTCAGGAGATAAAGGTAGATTGACCCTGCTCTCTAAGATAATAGTTTGGAGAGATGGGACACATTGTGAGGAGTCCAAAGCACTAAGTATCCGGGGCCATTCATGACACCCATGTTTGCGACTCGCGAGAAGGCAGTGCTGAGGTTAGAGAGGTAAAAGCATTATTATTGAGAAAAGCATTATGAAAGGTGATGAATCAAATGGAGAAGGAATGTGGAAATTCAGTTTGGAAAGTACTCCATTTCCCCGGATCATTAGCACCACATTGCCAAAAATTGCCCACCTTTTGCCTTCTACCAAACTACTCCTTCTTGAGCTTAAATTGAAGTCTTCTTGATTATCAATGTTTTGTCACGAATGAATTATGTATTGCATAACCCTCCTTTTTATGAGTAGATGTTGCTTTTACATATTTGCACATGCATGAATCTGTGACACTAGTACCTTTTCGAGGATGGTAATTGATTGCAGGGTTATATAAGAATGAATCTAAGATGTTGAGAGTTTTGATTTCTTCCCCTGAATGACAAATAAAAGTATTGCTTGAGGACAAGCAAGCTTAAGTATGGGGTGTTTGTTGTGAGCTGAATCTGCCATGTTTTAAAGTAACTTTTATATCGATTTTTGCATACATTTCATTCATTTGGGCTAAGATAGTACAGAACCTATGTAGTTTATGTTTATTTGCCAAATTATGGAATCTACACCAGTTTCTGTTTAATTCGCAGAAATCGAGGCATTTTACAGCAATTCTACAGAAGGTCAGAAAAGCTCAGAAAACCACTACAGAAGTCCAAGGTCAAAGAAGCAGCGGAACCAGTCGAATTGAGCCGAGAACCCAGGCTACTCGATCTCGAGTAGCTCTTACTCGACCTAGACGAGCATGTCCGAGCAGCCTTGGTCGACAGAGCCTGATCGAGAAAGCCAGACAACCCAGCTCTGGAAGTCAACTCGATCTCGACAAGACCCTAGTCGAGATCGACGAAGCCCAGTACCACACCCGGAGTCGAGGAGAGAACTGGACGAGAAGCCGAGCACACCTTTACTCGATCTCGACGAACCCTTATCGAGATCGACAAGCCCCACAACGCCAGTCCGAGCCCGTGCCGAGGAGAAGCTGATCGACCAGAGAAGGCCATACCTTACTCGATCTCGACGAACCCTTGTCGAGATCGACGAGCGCCTGAGTCCAGATCCAAGCTAGTCGAGTAAACCTACCCGAGGAGACCTAGTCGGCAACACTTTTCTACTCGAGGTCGACTACGCCTTGTCGAGGTCGACGAGCGCCGTGAACCAAATGTCCGAGCCACATCGAGCAGATCTAGCCGAGAAGTCCAGTCGACGAACAATCCTTGTCGAGGTCGACGAGCTCTTGTCGATGTCGAGTAGACCAGTCTCCAGAAACGCGTCGACGAAGACCTGTCCGAGTAGACTTGGGATTCCTTGGGGCCAAAGGAGGAAGATTCTATCCAAATCCATCAAGTTCTATCTATGGAAGACGCAATCTATCAAGACATGAAGACCTACCCTATTTAGATTTATCTTTTCCTTGTTGATTTATTTCTTTATGGCATTTATTTATCTTTTAGCAATTTAGATATAGTTTTAGATATAGATATAGATATTCTATCTTTGATTAGCAAGGAATAGAAGGCTATAAATAAAGCCCTAGGGGCTAAGCATTAGGCATCGGATCTTACATTCAATTTTCAGAGACAATTAGTTAGTTCCACAGAGAAGTTTAGGAGTTCTAAGGTTTTTAGGGTTTTGGCTTTCTGCGAAAGTTGATTGCCAGGATTGTAAAGGCTTTTGAATTTAGTTTTAATGCAAGTTTCTTTCAATTCAATGTCAGTTATTGCAATGAGGCGTGAGTAGTCCACCCACTTCTGGGGCTGGGGTGAGCCCGACGGTGGCCATGTAAGGCGATGCGATAAAGGTCAGATCTTTTTGTGCAATTCATCTTCTATCCCTATGAGCATGATGCTTTTGCGAGAGTTGAAGGTGATCCTTGTTTGTGTTATTGAAGCGAAAGTGATCTTAATACAACTTGGATTAATTATGTGAAAAAGGGTTAGTAACAATTAGGGTTTATGCGAGAGCCTCTATATGCCTATTTGTTAATAACGAAAGTTATTTGATGGAAAGCATGATCTTTTGTGCCTTTATGTGTTACTTTGCATGGTTATCGTTGTGGTGTTGATACCCTGGCTTTGGAAGTCTTTTAGCATATTGATTTATTTCTGCAAGAAATCTGAGTTTTAGTTTCGAATTTGCAATTTTAAAGTTTCTGTTTCTTGTCGACATAGAGTAAGCCTTGTCGAGATCGAGTACTGCCTTCGTCGATCTCGAGTAGGAGCTGGTCTAGGTCGAGTTGGTTTTCTTCTGTTTTCGTCGATTTTCACTTTCTGAGTTTCTGTTGTTCACTGATGTGGTCGATCTCGAGTTGACTCTTGTCGAGATCGACGAGCCCTTTGTCTTTGCTTTTCGTTTTTTGCTTTGCTTTATTTCTTGCTTTGTTCTTTGCTTTTGTTTTTCTGCTTTTATTTCTGTTTCTTTCTGTTCTGTCTTTCTGCTGCTTTGCCTGTGAGAATTTACAGCTACCTGAGAACTGCTGACGTGCTTCCTGGTGGATTCGATCCTGACTATTCTCTTACTACAACGGGAGGAAGTCTTGTATTTATTTGCTGAGACAGGGAAGTCAGTCTGAACTTGATTTTATATTTATTTCATACTTGACCATCCTCCTGCAACAACAGCATTCTTGTTATTGTTGATGATTATTCTCAGTTTACTTGGGTTTTCTTTCTAAAAGATAAACCAGAAGCTCTTTTTTATTTTTCAAAACTTTGTAAGGAGTACAAACCTTGAAGAACCTACCAATCGTTTCTATTAGAAGTGATTATGGTTGAGAATTTGATCAATTAAACTTTGATTTATTTTGTGCGAAATATGGTATTTCTCACAATTGTTCATCTCCTAGAACACCTCAACAAAATGGGGTCATGGAACGCAAGAACCACACCCTAGAGAAAATGTCAAGGACTATGCTATTAGAGAATAATCTGCCTAAGTCATACTGGGCAGAAGTTGTTAACACAATAAATTATATTCTTAATAGATGTTTAATTCCATCAATGTTGAAGAAAACTCCTTACTAGCTTTTCAAAGGAAGAAAACCGATCATATCATATTTAAACCATTTGGATGTACGTGTTACGTACATAATAATGAAAAGGATAATCTTGGGAAATTTGATGCACGAAGCGACGAAAGTATATTTCTTGGATACTCGACTCAAAACAAGGCTTATCGAGTATACAATAAACGTACTAAAGTAGTCGAAGAAAGTATCCATGTATTGTTTGACGAAAGTGATAATGGTATCTTAAGTGAAGGATTTGCAGATCTTGACCTAAATATACATGGGGAAGACGAATCAAACGGAGAAGGCAACGATCAAGAGAAGAGCAAATCCAGAAACATGCAGGAGCCATTTCAAGACCTTACTGAGCGATCTCAAGGCCATGAAACAATGTCTCAATGCCTTACCAATGAAGCCAATGTTGAAGATGGACCACCGGCCCCCTGAACCACAGGAGCCGTATCCTCCAATTCCTCCTGAACCTCAGAAGCCTTATCCTCCAATGCCTGATGCACCAGCATCTAGTGATTCTAACCGAGGATCCAAAAAGAGGAAATTCAAACATGCTTCATCCCCTTCTTCTAAGGATATCATTTCTGATCCCTCTTCTGGCATTCAAACTCGTTCTAAACTTAGAAATTTATGTGATTTTCATGCCTTTGTTTCTCTTGTAGAACCAAAGAAGTACCCCGAAGCTCTTCAAGAACCTGACTAGATTATAGCTATGCAGAATGAGCTTAACGAGTTCGAACGTAACAAAGTATGGACTCTTACGGCAAGGCTGAAGGGTAAATTTATTATTGGAACTCGATGGGTGTTTCGGAACAAGCTGGACGAAAGTGGCAACATCATCCAAAATAAGGCACGACTTGTTGCACAAGGCTACAATTAGGAAGAAGGTATTGACAAAGAGGAGACTTTTGCTCCCGTAGCCAGACTTGAAGACATTCGTATGCTTCTTGCTTTTTCATCTTTTATGAGCATAAAACTCTTTCAAATGGACTTTAAGTGTGCCTTTTTAAATGGGTTTTTGGATGAAGAAGTTTATGTTGCTCAACCTCCTAGTTTTGAAAATGATGATTTTCCAGAACATGTCTTCAAGCTCGACAAAGCTCTTTACGGCTTAAAGCAAGCCCCAAGAGCTTGGTACGAGAGACTTTCAAAATATCTTTTAGAAAATAATTTTAAAAGGGGGTTGATTGACAAAACTTTATTTATCAAAACCCATGGAAATGATATTCTTGTTGTACAAATTTATGTGGATGATATTTTATTTGGAGCTACTAACGAATCTCTGTACAAGGATTTTTCGAATATTATGTGCAAGGAATTCGAGATGAGCATGATGGGGGAGTTAAACTTCTTCCTTGGACTTTAAGTTCATCAAAGTACTAAGGGTATTTTCCTTAATCAAGGAAAATATACTCGAGATCTTCTCAAGAAGTATAAGATGATTGAATCCAAAGTGGCCGAAACTCCAATGAGCTCCACTCTTTCTCTTGATCAAGACCTTACCGGAAAATAGGTAAACCAAAAAGAGTATCGAGGTATGATCGGATCACTTCTATATCTTACTACAAGCAGACCTGACATTATGTTTAGTGATTGTATGTGTGCTAGGTTCCAAGCTAATCCAAAGGAATCACATCTTATCGCGGTAAATAGGATTTTGAGATATCTAAATGGTACTAAAGATCTCGGGGTATGGTATCCCACTCAAACTAGCTTCAATCTTGTTGGATATTTCGATGCTGATTTTGCATGATATAAAGTTGATAGAAAAAGTACCTCTGGGTGTTGTAAATTTCTTAGGTAATCCTTAATAAGTTGGCATTCCAAGAAGCAAAATTCAGTGGCGCTCTCAACGGTCGAAGCTGAATATATTACTGCTGGAGCTTGTTGTTCGCAAGTTCTATGGATTGCATAACAATTCCAGGATCTGTGAATCAACTTTAAGGGTATACCCATAAAATGCGACAACACTAGTGCTATTTCTATCTCTAAAAACCATGTACAACATTCAAGAACGAAGCATATAGATGTGAGACACCACTTTATCTGAGATCATGTAGAAAAGGGTGATGTGTCATTGACATTCATCTCTAATGAGTTACAACATGCTGATATCTTCACAAAACCTTTACCCGAAGATAGATTCAACTTCATAAGATTAGAACTTGGAATGCTTAATAGGGAAGCGTCGATCAAGGGGGAGAAATCATATTTTACAATATAGATCATATTCCCTACATCTAGATCTTGAAATATATTTCAAGGCCTTACTAATTGATAGTATGGTCATGAATTTCTTTTCAAAAATAATTGGATCAAATCTTTTGCTTATTATCTCTTTAGATAGTTAACTAAAAGTATTTATATTTTTCAGATTGGCATTAATTAATGTGCATATTTATCTATTTGTTTTCAAAATTTAAAAATTGATTTTCTTTTGTTAAGATTTGACCGGATTCTTTCAAGGGATGCCAAAAGTCTCAAGATTTTCATCTTCTGTCCTATTTATACCGACTCTTTCCCTCCCTGTCAAATCACTTTCCCAAAATCTCTCTGATTTTCACTTTCCCCTCTCTGATTTTCACTTTCCCAAAATCTCTCAAACCCAAAAATGGCCATGGCTCCAAAGCGCTCATCCACCTCCTCTCCCGGGTCGGCATCCAAGAAGCATCGATCGGAGGATTACAAAGGCAACCCTAATGCAAATGGAGACTGACTCCGACAGTGAGAACATTCCTCTTTCTCGTCGTTAGTACAGACAAGGGAACCGTCCGCTTCCTCGCAATCATCCTCGACAAGTGAACCCTTCGGCTCCAAGGAATGTGCGACCTCAGCACCGTCTCCGGTCTCCTCCCACTGATTTTGAGGCAACTTCTGAAACCCCAATTTCTTGGTTTGGAAATCATACTAAAGCCGGTATGTGAAAGGACGGTTTTGCAAACCAGCCTATGAGCTTTTGCGAGCCTATGGATCTAGATTTTCTGGAATCCATGGGTCTCCCTTGTGTCAATTTGGTCAAAAATTCAAATATTTGGACCCTCTTGAACCCTAGAACTGTAGCCTTTCCTCTCCTTACTCGCTTGTTTTTTGTGAATCTGTCTGCTCACCGAGAGAATGTGGTTCTAACCCTTAAATCTCAGATAAAAAAATCGGCCGATAACCCTCACTGCCTCCTCTCTGGCCTTAATCCTTGGTGTGCCTGAAAACGTTGACACAAAATCCTTTCCTCCAAAGAATGATTGCCTGATCCGGGCTCAAAAAGAATTGTTCGTTAGACCAATCCCCTCAGAAGCCTCCTCATCTAGGCCAAAACCCAAGAAGACTCACAACATTCTCACAGTTGAAGCCAAACTTGTGTTTACCCTTCTTGCCCGTTGTATTCTGCCCAGAAACAATTCTAGGGAGCTTATCACCGATAACTAATGTGAGCCTAATTCGTCATGTTTTGCATTAACATTTATGTCGATTTCTGCATGCATTTGATACGTTTGGGTTTGATTTATACAGAATTTGTGTAGTTTATGTTTATTTGTCAATCATGGTGGTCTACACAAGTTTTTTTTATATTTCGCAGAAATCGGACGCACTTTGGAGCTTAAAAGAAAGTCATGAAGACATTGGAGAAGCTAAGGAAGAGCAAAGGATGGTGCAGCTGGAGAAAACGCCATTTTTCACCATTCATCATTTTGAATGAAGTTTTGATGTCTTCATGAGATTTGTAGCACTCGAAAAGAGCTTTCCAACGCATACTCATATGCGTCAATCGTACGAACGAGGACTCCGGAAAATGAATTTCAAGACAGATGCAAAATGCTGGAAACTGCAGATCGAAAAGGTCGATATCGACCCCTTTTGGTCGATATCGAGTGGAGCAAATCGACCAGGAATGCCAGAAATCAACCATACGCTGGGAGCAACATAGAAGAGGTCGATATCGACCACCTTTGGTTGACAACTCGAAATCCCTACCAGAGGCCAACATCGAGTGATTAGAAGTGAAGCCGAGCAAGAGAGCTCGATATCGACCAACATTGGTCGATATCGACCAACTCCCTAGATCGATTCTTAGCTGATTTCGAGTCTAAATCCTGATTCCGAGTGAAGATTTCCTTGCAAGAGAAGAAAGACAGAAATTATCTTTTTATCTATCATAAGGGTGGAACATTTAATTACCCTATAGGATTTATTTAGTTTACCATATTTGATTTATTTCATTTCAAGTATAATTATATCCATTAGTTAGATAGAGATATAGATAGTGATAAGTCTACTCCCTTGATGAAAATTGGAAATGGTTTCAAAGTCTTTTACACATGGCTTGTGTCAAAGGTTTTGAAGCTACAGCTGTGTTCATGAATAACAAAACTTGTATTATGTGCATATTATTTTCAAGATGTTATTACATGTTATTATTATAAAATAAATTTCCAGATATTATTATATATTATGCACTAACATATGCAGCAAGATTTTCGAATGAAATCTTCTTCCTTAAGCTTGAAGTCAAGAAGAATCAAATCGGAGATTATGGCTTTGGAGTTTCCCAAAATAGAAGATTATGAAGGTTTCCATGATCTGTTCTAGCCATTGAAGAGAAGATCCTTCTTTGAAAGAGGCACCGATTTGTTCAATATAAAGGAAATGAATAAGAGAAGACAGATACACAGTTGTTGAACACAAGCATTCATTCGCACTCAAGCCTTCAAGTCCATCTGTCTTCTTCGTGTGCTCTCTACTAGTTGTTAAGAGTCGTATATTTTGTTTCAAAGCATTTGAGAGTTACACAGTGAGCTTATAGGATATATTTCGAGAGAGTGTTATACTCGAGAGTTTGTAACTCAGGAAGTGGACACTAAGCGATTGATTCACGAAGTTTAAGAGGATTGTACTAAATAGCTAAGAGAGGTGGGGCTCTTCTAGATTGGTCTAGGACTCCAAGGGAACGTGAGTTGACTAGATTGCAATTGTATAGGAGAGAGGCTTCTCGGTGAGCTATTAGGATCCTAAGTCTTGTGAATCAATAAAGCCGGTTGAATCCTAGGGTTGTGGAAGAACCCTAGGCGGGGACGTAGGCCAAGTTCGTGCCGGACCTCGTCAATAATTCATTGCATCCTTTACTTATTGTTTTACCATATTTCCGCACTTGTTTCGAATTGTATAACTCTTCTGTGATTAAGGTTTTCCAGAGGTAAGAATTAAGTCCAATCTCAAAGGGTTTTGCAAGTGTTTCAAAAGTCTTGAGATTATCAGCGAAAAGTTGGCATACTCTATTCAACCCCCCTTCTAGAGTATCTTTATATTACTTTGTTATACATTATCGAACCTTCAATTGGTATCAGAGCCTTACTCACTGCTTTTGATCTAACAATCTTGTGAGTTTTGATCATGTCTGGTGAAGCAAGCAAAGAATTTGCACAAGGAAGGTCTACCAGTAGACCACCACTTTTTGTAGGAAACAACTTCGTCCACTGGAGGTCCTTGATGAAAATGTTCATTATAGATCAAGATCTGGAACTTTGGAGCATTATAGAGAATGGTCCGAAGGTTCCAGTGAAAGACGGACCAAATGGAACCAAAGTCGCGAAGACCGAGGCTGAATTCATCCAAGCGGATCTTGAACTCGTCTCCAAGAACTACAAGGCCATTAACTTACTATATTGCGGTCTTAACACTGATGAGTTTAACCGTATTTCATCTTGTAGGACGGCTAAAGAGATTTGGGACAAGCTGGTTGTCACCTACGAAGTAACCAGTTGATGTCTCTAAAGTAGCCATGTCTTTATGCATATTTTAGTTCCATATTCTATACACTTTGCATATTTCGGGTTGGGAATATGTTGAATTTATGTAGTATATGTTTATTTGTCAGAAATGGAGATCTACGTAAGTTTTTTGTTTAATATTGCAGAATATGGAGCCATTTCGGGAGAAAACCAAGAAGCAAGGACGGAAGCTTAAGCTAACTCGATATCGACAAATGTTACTCGATATCGACAACCTTGTCTAGGCACTGCACTAATCGAGGAGCCCATGTCGAGAAGCTGAAGACGAGCCAACCCGACTCCAACACCTTCCTCGAGATCGAGTACTCAACTCGAGATCGACAAGCCCCGAAGACCATACTCGGAGTCGAGGAGAAGCCCACCCGAGGATGCCGAGGAAGAGCTACCCGACCTGGCTAGGCATCCGGACACCACAACTCGATGTCGAGGACTTTCGTCGATATCGACAAAGACCAAGGTACTTGTCCGAGCAACATCGAGCAGAGGTTACTAGACACCACCAAGCAACCTAGTTGATGAGCCACCACAACTCGATGTCGAGGACCTTCCTCGAGATCGACAAACCCTGTGAGCCTGTGTCCGAGCAGTGTAAAAGAAGAGCTAGTCGACATGCCGAGCCACTGAAGTCGACGACCCTGTTACTTGAGATCGAGGAAAACTCCTCGAGATCGAGGAAAACTCCTCGAGATCGAGGAAATCTTCCAGAAGACGCGTAACGCGTTTTGAGTTGTCCTACTTGGATTGGGATTCTTTGGGGCCGAAGATTGCCGAGTTCTATCCGATTCTATCAAGATCTATCATGAAGAAGAGAGATTTATCCACTTGAAGACTTTTAGATATAATTCCCATTTTTTAGATTTAATTATGTTATTCCATTTATTTATCATTAAGCTTTTTAGATATAGTTTTAGATATAGATAGAGATATTCTATCCTTGAATAGCAAGGATTAGAAGGCTATAAATAAAGCCCATGGGGCTGATTTTAGATTCAAATTCAATTCAGAAGTTAGAGAAGTAGTTCACAGAGAAGTTTGAGGAGTTCGAAGGTTTTAGGGTTTTGGCGTTCAACGAGAGTTGGATTGCCAGGATTGTAAAGACTTTGAATTTAGTTTAATGCAACTTATTTCTTTTCATACATCAATGTCTGAGATTGCAATGAAGCGCGAGTAGTCCACCCACTTCTAGGGTTGGGGCGAGCCCGACAATAGCCATGCGTGTTTGAGGTAAAGATCCGACTTTTATCATGTTTTGAGCATCTACCACTTGTTATATGTTTATTACCCATCTAATGGAGGTCCATGCTAACAACTTGGATTGTAAATACAAAATCGGTAGAGACAATTAGGGTTTCTTGAAAGAGTTGTCTAATTGTTGGAAAAGGCGAAAGCTTAGTCCTTTGATGCAAATTACATGATTATCTGTTTTATTCCTGCCTCATGCATGCTTGGTTATCGTTGGTGCAAAGCCCAATCTTGGAAGTCTTTTACATACAGTTTATTTCGAAATCCCAAAGCCTTTGTTTTTACTTTCTTTCGTTTTAGTTTTTGCCTTCCTCGATATCGAATAGCACTCCTCGATATCGAGTACTGATTCTCGATCCAGCATCGCCGTAGCTTCTGTGTGTAGGTGATCGACAAGACCAACTCGACTTCGACGAACTTACTCGATCTCAAGTAAGCTTTACTCGATCTCGACCAAAAATCGCCTGTGACTGCTGCGCTGTTCGACTGTCCGATCTTCTGTCGAGCAACTGTACTCGAGATCTAGGACCCCTGTTGTCGACTCTCGTGAGATTTCTCCGCTGCCTAGGATCCGCTGACACGCTTCCTCGTGGATCGATCGTGACTTCCCACTGCTGCATCGGGAGAAACTCTTGTAATTATTTGCGTGGGCAGAATCTGGTTTGATTTATTTCATTATATTTCATACTTGATTTCCTCCTACAACACCAGTTAAGTGAAGGACACCAAGATCACCATTTTCCTTCGAAAGTATGAACTCTTCAAAATGAAGCCAGATGAGTCTATCAAGGCTATGTTCACACGGTTCACGGAAATCACAAACAACCTTGACTCTCTCGGAAAGACCTTTGAGAATGTTGAGAAAGTGAGGAAGATATTGAGGTGCCTCCCAGAAGACAAACGGGGTCCGAAAGTGACAGCCATAGAAGAAGCCTAGAATCTCACCACTCTACCCCTTGATGATTTGCTTGGGAAGTTGATCACACATGAGATGATTCTCAATGAAGACGATGGAGAACTTCCAACAAGCACTAAGAACTTGACACTCAAGTCTAAGAAGGATGAGCCCAAAGATGTGTCTGATTCTGAAGATGAGGATGATGATGAGGACGATCCCTTTGCTCTTATTACAAGGGGTCTTTCTCGAATCCTCAAAATGAAGAAGCAATTCAACAGCAAGGGTGGATCAGAGTCTTCTAAAATTCGAGGTAAGTCTCAATACAACAAATAGGACAAGAAGACTAAACCTTTGTCTTGTTTTGAATGTGGTAAAACAGACCATCTTGTGAAAGACTGCCCTCAAAAGACGAAGAGCCGCTTCAAGAAAGTTGATAGATGGAAAAAGAAAGCCATGGTGGCAACTTGAAGCGATTATGACATAGACTCCGATGATGAGAAGGTCAATGTCTGTCTCATGGCCTCAGGAGATGAATCCCACGATGAGCAACTTGAGGTAACAGTAAGAGAGCTTATGGCAAGTCCAAAAGAGGTACTATCAGAATTCCTTTCTAATATGATTTCCAATAAAGAGAAACTTATTGCCCAAACCAACACTCTTATTAAGAAAACTGTGGACCAAGAAAGAACTATTGAGGATCTGTCTATGAGGATCAAAAGTCTTGAAACTTCTTACTCAGGTCTTGACATTAAAGTCAAGACTCTTGACTCAGAGAAATCTGAACTCAAGCAAGATCTCTCCTCTCTAAGAATTGAAGATCATGACTTAGAGAACGAGAAGATCTCCCTGAATAAGAAGATTCAAGACCAACAGACAACCCTTATAAGTTTTACCAAATCCAAAGGCACTCTTGATAGGATGTTAGGTGAGCAACAAAGTTCTCTAAACAAAAGTGGTATTGGCTACAACCCGAGGTTTTTAAAGAAGCAACACATTACCACTTTTGTAAAGGCAAAAGGAAGCAGAACCTCTCCTATATGTCACCAATGTGCAAGAAAGGGACATGTAAGAGAGACCTGCCCCAATAGAAGAAATGATCCTCATATTATTCGCAATACATTTCCTGTTCACTTCATAAAAGAACGGATAACGCAAGTTTGGGTCCCCAAAGGCACTATTTTACCAAATATGGTTTATCCCAATAAAGGATCTAAATTTTCTCACTGCTCTAGCCACAAAGGTTGATTTTTGTTTTGTAGGAGGTCACCAAGGTGAAAGAGCAAAAGTGGATTATTGATAGTGGGTGCTTTAGACATATGAGTGGGAAGAGGTCTCTCTTCCATGATCTAAAGAAGTAATCCACTGGAACAATCACTCTTGGTGACAAAGGAAAGTGTGACATCGTTGATATTGGTAGTGTTGGGAGTGATCCTAACCATAGCATTAAAAATGTTTATCTTGTTAATGGTTTGAAATATAATCTGCTTAGTGTTTCTCAACTATGTGATAGTGGTAATAATGTTGGATTTAATAAGAAAAGATGTCTAGTGCGCAGATAAGATACATGTGAAGTAGTTCTAACTGTCTATCGCTATAACAACATCTATGCCGTGAATGTTGAGCAAATGGCACAAGGAAGCTTATCCTATCTAAAGGCTTTGACGGACGATCCTAAGCTTTGACACAGGATACTCGGTCATGTAAGCCCACATACACTACAGAAGCTTGTGACCAAAGGGCTTGTAAGAGGACTACCTGAGATGGACTTCAAAGGTATTGATATGTGTAAAGCATGCACACGAGGTAAACAAACACGTAGCTCTTTCAAACCCAAAAGGTTGTAAGTACTTCTAGACCCCTTGAACTTTTACATATGGATTTATGTGGTCCTATGCGAGTCAAATCTCCCAATGGTAAAAAGTACATGCTTGTTGTTGTTGATGATTTTTCGAGATATACTTGTGTTGCATTTTTAAAAGAAAAATCAGAGGCCTTGTTTGAGTTTTCAAAACTTTATAAGGAGTTGCAAGCTTTAAGAAACGAGGCCATAGTGTCAATTCGAAGTGATCATGGTAGGGAGTTTGATCAACTTCAGTTTGATTTGTTTTGTGCTAAATATGGCATCTCCCATAATTTTTCTGCTCCTAGGACATCTCAACAAAATGGGGTTGTGGAACGAAAGAATCGCACCCTAGAAGACATGACCAGGACTATGCTTTTAGAAAATGCATTACCTAAAACCTATTGGGCTGAAGCTGTTAACATAGCTAACTATATTTTGAATCGTTGTCTTATTCGTTCCATCTTAAAGAAAACTCCTTATGAACTTTTCAAAGGCTGCAAACCCCTTATATCATATTATAAACCCTTTGTCTGTACTTGTTTTGTTCATAACAATGGAAAAGATAACCTTGGGAAATTTGATGCACGTAGTGATGAAGGTATATTTCTTGGCTACTCCACAAGTAGCAAAGCATATAGAATCTTCAACAAAAGGACCAAGTTGGTTGAGGAAAGTATACTTGTTATATTTGATGAATGCCATGACGGTTCTTTAAGTGAAAGTGTTGCAGATCTAAATCTTAACAGCCATACAGAGAATGAGGATGGTGATGATCTTGCTACTAAGAACACGGAGAAGAGGAACATACAGGATCAGATTCTTAACACTGAAGAATTGGCCCAAGGTGTTGAAGCTCCGTCCAAAGCCCTTGTCGACCAATCCAAAAGTGTTGAGACTTCAGAAACTCCTGTAACTGAGCCTAACAGATCTACGGAGTCGGATGTACCACAAATCAATCTTGTTGATGTGACGAACCAAGGAGCTGATACTAGCAAGAGAAAGTTCAAATACTCCTCATCAAACTCATTAAAGGATATCATCTCTGACCCTACATCTAGTGTTCAAACTCATTCTAAACTTAAAGATCTATGTGCTTTTCACGCGTTTGTTTCTCTTATAGAACCAAAGAAGGTAGATGAGGCCCTTCAAGAGCCAGACTGTATCATTGCTATTCAAAGTGAGCTTAACGAATTTGAAAGGAACAAAGTTTGGACCTTGAAGCCTAGGCCAAAGCATCAATCAGTCATTGGCACACGCTGGGTATTTCGAAACACGCTAGATGAGAATGGTAATATCGTGAGGAACAAAGCAAGGCTTGTTGCTGAAGGCTACAATCAAGAGGAAGGTATTGACTATGAGGAGACTTTTGCTCTCGTAGCCAGGCTTGAAGCCATTCGCATATTATTAGCATTTGCATCTTTTATGGGCATAAAGTTATATCAAATGGATGTCAAGTGGGCTTTTCTTAATGGTTTCTTAGAGGAAGAGGTTTATGTGGCTCAACCCCCAGGTTTTGAAAGTTTGGAATTTCCTAATCATGTTTACAAACTAGACAAAGCGCTATATGGTTTGAAACAAGCCCCAAGAGCTTGGTATGAGCGCTTGTCAAAATATCTTTTAAAAAATGATTTTAAAAGGGGGTTGATCGACAAGACTCTTTTTATCAAGACCAAAGGAAAGGACATTTTGGTTATTCAAATATATGTTGATGATATATTGTTTGGGGCTACTAATACATCTTTGTGCAAGGAATTTTCTGACATTATGTTCAGTGAATTTAAGATGAGCTTGATGGGTGAACTCAACTTCTTTTTGGGATTACAAGTTCATCAATCTAAGAAAGGGATCTTTGTCAACCAAAGCAAGTATACTAAGGATCTCTTGAAGAAGTTCAAGATGGATCAATCCAAAGCAGCCAAGACACACATGAGCTCAACCTTATCTCTAGATCAAGACAAGACCGGGAAGAGTGTCAATAAAAAAGAGTATCGAGGGATGATTGGATCTTTATTATATCTTACTGCTAGTGGACCTGACATCACATTTAGTGTTTGTATGTGTGCTAGGTTTCAAGCTGACCCTAAAGAATATCTCCTAGTAGTTGTGAAGAGGATCTTTCGATATCTCAATGGCACTAAGGAGCTTGGCTTGTGGTACCCAAAGCAAAGAGATTTCTCACTAATTGGGTATTCTGATACAGACTTTGCAGGCTATAAGGTGGATAGGAAGAGAATGTCGGGATGTTGCCAATTCTTAGGAGCATGCTTGATTAGTTGGCACTCAAAGAAACAAAACTCAGTTGCTCTATCCACTGCCGAAGCCGAATACATAGCAGTTGGAGCATGTTGCTCCCAAATCCTTTGGATAGCTCAACAAATGAGAGATCTTGGCATTAACCTCAAAGGCATTCCCATTAAGTGTGACAATACAAGCGCCATCTCCATTACTAAGAATCCTGTTCAGCATTCAAGGACAAAACATATTGATGTAAGGCATCATTTCATTAGAGACCGTGTCGAAAAAGGTGATGTGTCCATATCCTTTATTTCAATTGATTATCAATGGGCTGACATTTTTACTAAGCCTTTGGCAGAGGACATGTTCACCTTCATTAGACGTGAGATCGGAATGCTTAACAGGGATGGACTTTCGTAGGGGGAGCTTTCCCTTTACGAAAGATAAATTCTACTCAGTGTCAAGACCTTTGAGATTCATGTCAAAGTTTGTGAAGTGAATGGTAGAGCACATATAACGGATCATATATTTGGTTAATATCTTTTTAGATACATGATCAAATATATAGTTTTAATGGTTTTTAACCTTCTTTATTCATTACACATTTTATTTCCCAAAAATCTTATATCCGAGTATATTTATTTATGGAAAATATTTTTCGGAAATATTCCTTCTTGAATTTGAAATGTGAAAAGATGGTTTGAATTTTGAATTTTTGGTAAATCAGATCTTTTAATTTTGGGCAGTAGTGTCATGATTATCTCCATTGGAACCTTAAACCCGTCCCATCGACTTACCCTCTTGCCCCTTTTTAAACCACTCATTCTTACCCTAACTATTACTCACCTCTCCAGAACTACCTAAACCCTCTGTCTCTTAAACTTCTCCTTCAACCTTCCTCTGAAAGCTTAACCGAATCCCATCCATGGCACCCAAATCCAAGAAGACCTCCACACCCAAACGCCTTGGCGCTACCCCCAAAGGACGCCAGGCCACTCTTGTGATCTCCCCTCAACCCGAACCTACTCCTCAAGCTATTGTCTCAAGAATTGTCCCGAGCACCGTCCCTGAGAGCACCATTGATAAAATCAAGCGGTCCCTGAAGCGCCCGACTAAGAAGCCTCTCAGTGATAAGCTAAAAGGGAAGAGAAAGATCATTGCCGAGGAAGAGGAGGATCTTGATGAGATTCTAGAGCGAGATGCTGCAAAGGAGGCCGAGAAAGAGGCCCAGAGAAAGAAAAAGGCCGAGGAAGAGGCTGAGAAAGCAAGGAAAGAGGTCGAGGAAGAGGCCCAAAGAGTAGCTGAGAAGGAGGTTCCCGCTGAAGAGGAACCAGAGGAAGAGGAAGAGGAGGAGGACGAGACTGCAGAGGACAACGAAGAGGCTGAGGGAGATGATGTTGAAGTGTCTGCTGAGGACTCGAGGTCTGAGGAAGAAGAGGAAAAGAGGAGCCATAACTTGTTCCCTCTCCTACTCCCCCTCCTCCCCCGTCTTCGAAGAAGCGCAAAGCCACTAAAGCAAAGCCTCCATCTCCCAATCGCTCAAGGAAAGCCACTCTCAGAAGCTTTAATGCGCCTGTCAAGACAACTGCTCCCACAAAAGCTCAAAGGAAGAACGCCGATCCGCCTGCACTTATCCAAGTAAACCAATCCCTACCCTCCTCCTGGTTTGATAATGCTGAGATGGCTGGAAAGTGGGTAGACGAGTTTAGAACTCGTAAGATTTGTTGTTCAGATTTTATTGATCTTGATTTTTTAGAAGCTTTGAACCTACCCTGCATCTCTCTCCTCAAACAAACCTCTGCCTGGACCCTTCTGAACCTTGAATCCGTATATTACCCCCAACTCACCCGTCTATTTTACATAAACCTCAAAGCCAACCACTCTGCTGATGGTTGGTCTTTGGAATCAGTCGTCAAGGGAGTTAGAATGACCTTCAACTCCATTGACTTCGTTGATCTCCTTTGCCTTCCTAAACCTTATCCACCCTCTCCTTAAACCCCCACAAAAGATCAGTGTGTTGCTTTTGCCCGATCCAAATACTTGCTCCCCGAAGCATCAAACAGCACCACCAAACAGCTTACCCACTCGTCCCTCACACTCGAGGCAAAAATCATCTTCAACATCATTGTGAGATGCCTCTTACCCCAAATCAACTCTGGCTCCCTACTCACTGACAACACTATGGTCCTTTTATACCGAATTTTGAATGGCCATGATCTTGATCTAGCCAATACTATTCTAGGATCCATGGCTCACACCCACAAAGCCAGAAAAGGAACTCCCCTCCCCTTCGCAAACCTTTTGACCCATGTCTTCAAAGCTTCTGAAATTGATTTCAAAAATGAAGAACAACAACATCATAAGGGTAAATTCGACTCCAAGAGCTTTAAGAAGATTGACATCACTCAGTCCCCCCAATGGACTTGGAGTCTTGCCTCTCCCTCAAAAACTCTTCCCACTGCCTCTGCCATCGATGAGCGCATGGAAAATCTGGAGTAGGGTTTGGAGGAAGTTCACTTGGACGTCAAGGAGCTGCATAGAGAGTTTTTGCTGGAGATGGGCGGGGTGGCTAAGTTGCTGCATGAGCTGAAGTTGCTGTTCACGGATGGTACTCTTGATGATGAATCCTAAACCCCTACCCTACCCTAACCCTTAATCTAAATATTGCTGGTTTTGGTTACTATTTTAAAACTTTTGGTTACTGTTTTATTCTCCTCCCTTTGTTGAACGACAAAAAGGGGGAGATGGTTTGATGGTTTAGACTTTGAAACTGATGTGAACTAAGGGTCTTAGAAGACCTGGTTTTGTTTTACTTTGTTGGATGTTTCTCTTTGGCTTTAAAAACTTATGATCCAACATTTGTCTAACCCATGCAGCTACTTAGTCTGATTTTGCTTATAATATATTTGCTTGACTAAGTTACAAGGATGCATAGGTTTTGTCTTTCATCAAGGGGGAGATTGATAACTCCACCCCCTTGATGAAAATCGGAAATGGTTTCAAAGGCTTTGACACATGGCTTGTGTCAAAGGTCTTGAAGCTACAGCTGTGTTGATGAAACACAAAACATGTATTATGTGTATATTATTTCCGGATGTTATTATATGTTATTATTATTAAATATATTTCCAGATATTATTATATATTATGCACTAACATATGCAGCAAGATTTTCGAATGAAATCTTCGTCCTTAAGCTTGAAGTCGAGAAGAATCAAATCGGAGATTATGGCTTTACCATATTTCCGCACTTGTTTCAAATTGTATAACTCTTCTGTGATTTAGGTTTTCCAGAGGAAAGAATTAAGTCCAATCTCAAAGGGTTTTGCAAGTGTTTCAAAAGTCTTGAGATTATCAGCGAAAAGTTGGCATACTCTATTCAACCCCCTTCTAGAGTATCTTTATATTACTTTATTATACATTATCGAACCTTCAGATAGATTGTTCCTTTCACTACTAGAATACTACAATTAGACATCATGTCATTTAAGTCTGTCAAGAAATCAACAGATGTTAAATTTATCTATTACATCGGTTATTTTTTTTGTGATGTAAAGTAGTATAGACGATGGTCAAATATTTGGACAGATGTGAAACTGTTAATTGTAAAAAAACCAAAACGCGTGCTATAAGGGAAAATGGCGGGATCCAAATACTTAGAAAAAAATTCGGAGCCCGGGCCCCAAATTTTGGAGGTAATGTTAAAATTTTGGAGGTAATTTTAAAACATAGAAAATAATGGACCCTTTTTCTTCCTTTCCTAAAATTTAACACAAAATAATTCTATCTTCTTCTCTCTCCCCTCACATTCAATCTGCTCTAAACTCCCTCGAGCTTCCTCTCTCCAGAACGAACCAAACCCCCAAACCAAATTTCTTCCTCTCTCACCAGATCCAAGCTTCCCATTGCCAGCTCCGGCGACCGGAGTTCGGTGCAGCCTCACTTCTCCGGGCATCACCGACTCTGAGGAATCGCGAAAATGGATGGGAGTTGAAACCCTAAATCGTCGACGAGGTATCCGACATTCCAACCTATTTGTTTGGCTTCATTTGTTTCCTCTCTTCATTCTGATTTGGTTTCTTGTTTAATTTCACATTCAATCTGCTCTAAACTCCCTCGAGCTTCCTCTCTTCAGAACGAACAAAACCCCCAAGTCATCTTCCTCTCTCGCCAGATCCAAGATTCCACTTGCTAGCTCCCGCGACCGGCGTTCAGTGCTGCCTCACTTCTCCGGCCATCACCGACTCTGAGGAATCGCGAAAATGGATGGGAGTTGAAACCCTAAATCGCCGACGAGGTATTCGACATACGACCTATTTGTTTGGCTTAATTTGTTTCCCATCTTCATTCTGATTTGGTTTCTTGTTTAATTTCACATTCAATCAGATCTAAAGCTCTAGCCCTCGGTCCACCTCTGTCCACCTCTGTCCAGATCCGAGCCACGTACCAAAGCCCTAACTCATCTTCTCCTCGTCCGACTATCATCATTCAGTGCTGCTACTTACGTCATTCAGTGCTGCTACTTACGCTGGAGGTAATCTGTCTATCATTTATTGAGCTTGAATCCCTCAAATCCTTGGGCTGAATTGGCTTAACCTTTGATATTCATAATTTGCTAAATTTGAAACCATAAATCTGCGTTTATTTGGCCTTTTATTTTCTTTGATTTTGATGTGTTCGTGTGGGTTTTGATTTGGACGGTGATTTGAGGAATAAGGGATGATACTGAGAAGTGTTTTAGAAGAAACCTTATGTCTGTGAACAAGCACATTCTCATGGAGGTCCTGATGATCTAGGCTACATTATTTTTAAGTGGAAAGGTCCTGATGATCTAGGCTACGCTACCATAGTTGGTCAGTTTTTGTGCATAAAATTATCTGGTAGCTTATTGGAAGGATTTTGGCCTGGTCAGTTTGTGTCCTAATGGTTTGATTGCTCATAAGGAGCTAGTAATCGGTAAGATATTACTATAAGAAGATTATAATGAATAAAAGAAGTAATAAGGATTAATAAGACTGAACCAAACAATTCCAAATTAGTTTAGGTAAATAGCTACTCATGGAGGTTTCCTGAAACTAACTCTGAATTATATAGATGCCCGCCAGTTTCTCTTAGAACAATACTAATAAATTAAACTTATTTTGGCCACCAAACCGGCGCTCAATGGATGAAGGAGGTGTTGCGCAGCTGCTGTCATGCCACTAATGTCAATAGGAACTCAATGCAAGCAGCTCCCATAAGTCCTCTTCAATATGTCTCTCAATGCATGTCTCTCAATGCAAGCATACCCTTGATTTGCAGTCCACACCTGCAAATTATAAAATTTGGAGCTTTACTTGCTTCCAACATCAGCAAGCCCATTTAAACTTGCAAATAATGCACTAGATCAGCCCACAAGACAACCCCAAACAGCCCCAAGATAACCTGCAGCTCATAATTGCCTCCAAGAACAAGTAGCAGCTAGCTATTATAATGCAAACATCAACCTCTCACACACTAGAAGAGCTGATTTTTTTTGTTTATACTAATCACAACCTTTGCAGATCAAGTTACTAACACCAGCAGCAACCCAAAAAAAAAAATCTATCCAACTTGTTGAGCAGCAGCACCAATTACCAAGTTACTAACATTTTGCACACCTCTACTTGGGTTGTGAGTTTCCTCTGTGTAACCCAATTTTTGTCTAACGTGTTTTTGGTTTCTGCAAGCAGATGACTCTTAAGACTTGCTTCAGATGTTGCTGGTCATATTGACAGATCTTTTGATCTAGGAGGTGCATGCCTTCTTTACAAAATCACTTGTTGGAATTCAACTTTTTTTTTTGGGCGAAAAACTTTGATATCAATTTCGTAAATGCTTCCAAAGTATTTCCTTTTCTTTGTCTTATGTGGAAAATTAGTCCACAAATTGAATTATTAAACCTTTCCTCATGATGTGTCAATATTTTACAGGAATCCAAGTGGCTCCAAACAATCATATGTTTGCTGATTTTGTTTAAGGTTGTATTGAGGAAGGTAAATATACTTTATGATTTTGAATTATTGCAATAGATTATTCCAGTGAGTTTTAAATCTGAGTTATTGTTCCAGTGAGGTTTAAATCTAAATTATTGCAATAAATTAGCATAAATTACTCCTCTGTTCATTTGAAAGCATTTCCTTACGACTTTCCTATGACTTATATTTTAGGAAATAACTTAATGCAATAAATTATGGCAAGAAGTATCTCTACGGGTATCATTTGTTCAATTTCAAGCATATAGCCTTCTTTTTAAAATATTTCAGAAAATTAAAAATGATATCAGTAGCATTCCTATCGGGACAAAAATGTTTAAATTCTCAAATTTAATGAAAATCCACACAAGTATTAATAGTTGAATTTTTTTGGTTCGTATCTGAATAGCCGAAAAAACTCAAGAGCCTTGTAAAATCATGGGTTGAAAGAGGATTTTCTAGGGACCTCAAAATTGCATTCCTAATAAAATGAATATGGTATTTAAGAACTACGAAGAGATTGCTGGAATTCAAACATAAATGGGATGTTAATGAAATTTTTTATAGCATTTTTATATTAATAAATTGAATATGGGAATTTGTTGTTGGTTTCTGCAACGTAAAATCTCTAAAGTAGAAGATGAAAGAATAATGAATTCAGGGGAGTGTTAGACAAAAGAGGAGGATCTTTAGTTTTTTTTTTCCCATTATGGATTTGTTGAATATTGGCTACCAAAATATAAAACATGATTATAAACGTGCTCACTACAACAAAAACTCTAATTGTATCTACCGATTTTATGTTTATAATCCAAGTTGTTAGCATGGGTCTCTATTAGATAGATAATAAACACACAAAAGGTAGTAGATGCTTAAAACATGATAAAGGTCTGATCTTTACCTCAAACACGCATGGCTATCGTCGGGCTCACCCTGACCCTAGAAGTGGGTGGACTACTCGCTCTTCATCACAGAGAAACTCACCAATAATAAAGGAAATAACTTTGCTTTAATAAAACTACATAGAGCTTACAACCGATTGGACCCAATTTTGCTCTCGCCTCTTAGCTCCTCTCGGCCACACACTCTCTTTCTCTACTTCTCCTCTCTAGCTTGGAATGAATAAAAATCAGCCATATAGGCTTTATTTATAGGCTTCCAATCCTTGCTAATCAAGGAAGGAAATTATATCTACCTTCTAAAGATAAAACTTAATTAAAAGGGAACATTTATCTAAAAGGAAAACTATGTAAATATCTTCAAGTGGATAAAATCATTCTCCCCATAGATAGATCTTGATAGAACATGATGAATCCAGCCTTGTTTCGTGCCCAAGTTGTCCACATATGCTCGGAATGGCCCAATAGTCTCGCGGCCCAAATCAGTGTAGTCGACCTCGACCAAATCTGGTCGACGTCGAGTAGGTTGTACTCGACGTCGAGTATATGTCGAGCTCTCAGCATTTTGCTCTGTTCTTAAAATGCATTTTCCCGAGTCCTCGTTCGTCGGATTGACGCATATGAGTATGTGTTGGAAAGCTCTTTTCGAGGGCTACAACTTTTATGAAGACATCAAAGCTTGATTCAGAACGATGAATGGTGAAAAATGGCATTTTCTCCGGCTGCACCATCCTTAGCTTCTTCATGAGTTTCTTTTAAGCTCCAAAGTGCGTCTGATTTCTGCGAAATTAAACAGAAACTAGTGTAGACTCCATAATTTGGAAAATAAGCATAAACTACATAGATTCTGTATTAATCTAACCCAACTTTTATATCCAGAAATCGATATAAAAGTCATTGTAAAACATCGCACAAAACATGGACATCAAGAACCTGGCTGGAAAATGGATTCTGAAGACCCCTCTGCATGGTGACAAGTTCACCTTGGAGCAAAGGATTGGAAACCTAGAGGCTGAGGTGGATGCTCTGAGGAAAGAGCTCGACGCTGCACGAGATGATATTGTTGACAGGAAGGATAATGTTGTGAGCTTAATTCTCCATGTTTTATACTATCTTTTATATCGTTTTCTGCATACATTTTATGCATTTGGGCTAGAATAGTACAGAATCTATGTAGTTTATTCTTATTTGCCAAATTATGGAATCTACACCAGTTTCTGTTTAAATTCGTAGAAATCGAAGCAATTTACTGCAGTTCTAAGAAAGGAAGAAAAAGCTCGAAGCAATTTACTGCACCCTTAGTCGATATCGAGTACAAGAAGTCGATTTCCACCAAAGTTGTCGAGAATCGAGCAGAGCTGAGGAAGTTAGTCGATATCGAGTTGGTTTACTCGATATCGAGTAAGCCATATCGAGTCAAGACCCTGGAGTCGACGAGTAAAACTGGGAGCTGGAACATGTTAGTCGATATCGACATGTCTTGGTCGATATCGAGTAAAAACCGAGTCGATATGTCTTCCTGGAGTCGAGATCAACGAAGAAGCTGAAGATGGAGGGACGTTGCTCGATATCGAGGAAATCTGCTCGATATCGAGTAAAAATCAAGTCGACTTAGCTCCTGGAGGCCGGAATCAGTTGCTGAGCAGAAGACGAAAAAAATGCTAGTCGATATCGAGCAATCCTACTCGATATCGAGTTGACCCATGCGGCGGATTCCGAGCTATCCGGGTCTTGTTAAGTTTCTATCCCGAATCCAATGGAGATATTTTCGAGATCAAATTCCATCAAGAGCTATCAAGAGGGAGAAGATATTTATCCACAATTAGATATAATTCCTTTTAGATATAATTATTTATTTCCATGTTTTATCTTTATGTTATTAGATAGATAGATATAGATTTAGACATAGTTTTCTTTCCTAATTAGAGAGGGGATGAAGGCTATAAATAAAGCCTTAGGGCTGATTTCTAAGCATTCAATTCAAGACACAATTAGTTACATAGAGAGAGATAAAGGGAGAGAGGCCGATTGAAGTGGAGTTTGGCGAGAGCGGGATTTGGCTTCGATTGTTTGTAAGTTTTATTTAATTTATTTAATGCAAGTTAGTTTCTTTTGTTATTTGATGAGTTTCTTGATGATGAAGAGCGAGTAGTCACCCAACTTCTAGGGTCGGGGTGAGCCCGACGGTGGCCATGTGAGGTGATGCGGTAAAGGTTTGATCTTTTATGCAATTCGTCTTCTATCCCTGCGAGCATGATTCTTTTGCGAAAGTTAAAGGTGATCCTTGTTTGTGTTATTGAAGCGAAAGTGATCTTAATACAACTTGGATTAATTATGTGAAAAGGGTTAGTAACAATTAGGGTTTATGCGAAAGCCTCTATATTCCTATTTGTTAATAACGAAAGCTATTTGATGAAAAGCATGATCTTTTATGCCTTTATGTGTTATTTTGCATGGTTATCGTTGTGGTGTTGAAGCCCTGATCCTGGAAGTCTTTAATTTATTGATTTATTGTGTCAAAATTCGTGTTCGGGCTTGCGAAAAGGTGAGATCTTTGTTACTGCGTTTAGTCGATTTCGAGCAGATCTTGTCGACATCGAGTTGATTTGGTCGATGTCGAGTTGAGGTAAGTTGAGATCGAGTTGTTTCTAGTTTTGTTTCGTTTCTGTTATTTCTGTTTCTGTTTTACTCAACAGATTTGGTCGATTTCGAGTACTTTACTCGATATCGAGGAATCTTTTGGTCGAATTCTTGTGAGATCTTTCCGCTACCTGAGATTTGCTGACACGCTTCCTCGTGGATCGATCCTGACAACATTCTACTACAACGGGAGGAAGTCTTGTATTTATTTGTTGAGACAGGGAGTCTGTCTGATCTTATATTTTATATTTATTTCATACTTGACCATAAGGCCTTACTGATTGATGAAAGCTAAAACCTTGATGATAAGATTTTATTAGTTGGATATTGTTGACTCCACCTTGATGATAAGATTTTATTAGTTGATAATAAGGCCTTACTGATTGATGAAAGCTAAAACCATGGTTTCTAGGTTTTGCTAAGGCCTTACTAATACTGGCTCAAGTTTTAAACGAGCTCCATTTTAATGGGCTTGTTTTAATGAGCTTATAATTCGACCTTATCTGGACCAATATGTTATTGAGCCTAGATTTATTTTATGGGCCAGTTTTGAACTCAGGCTTCAGTGTAAATATATATATAGATATATAGATTTGGTTTGATTAATTTATAAGTTCTATTTTTCTTCTAACCATACATATATATAAGATTGTTTGTTGAGATCTTTTAGGGATTTGGTTAAACAATGTAGGTGCCTTCAACGTATCAAACAAACCGATCGCAGGCATATCCCAGGCGTAGCTTCTAGAACGCAATTCGAATTGCTGGTTGTTCTCCCCGTATCTTTAGCAACGTCTTTCAACAAAAATGGAAGCCCTAGTTCAAACATTCGTTCAATTTCGGACGGGCTGGCCTTTATAAGGAGATCAAGAGGATGACAGTAATCACAAGCTTGAACCCCAGCACATAAAGTCTTATACAATCCTTTGTCTCCTGCAACACCGATCTCACATCTCTCTTTGTTTGAGTGTGTGTGAGGTTTTCATTGAGCTTTATAGTACAATTCATTAGGTTTATACTAAGGGTACTTTACCCAAACGTATAAGATATTTCGGTATCGGTAGGACTTTGTTTCACTTGTGTGTTTGAGTTGCTAGATAGGAAGTGTGAGGCTTTTGAGTTTAGAAGAGGGAAGGTCTTCTAAAGGTTGTATTTGGAACTCATAAGAAGAAGTGAAATAAAGTTTTTTTGAATCTTATGGGTTGGATAACCCTATACGGGGACGTAGGCAAAGTTGTGTCGAACATCGTTAACATATCGTGTACTTTCTCCTCTGCTCCTTATCCATCTTGTTTATGTTTGTCTTGCTTATTATTCCTTGTTTTATTCATAACTTGTTTCTGTGTTTCAGATAAGCTCTTATCTTTGTGTGGTAAGGTCTTACTATTTCAAAGATTGCAAAAAGCTTTCATACTCTATTCATCACCTTCTTCTAGAGTATTTATTAGCCTTTTATCTGCCTATTCCGCACTTCAGTTGCGAATGAAACGCGGCTCCAAGCCACGTTTCAGTCATTCAATTTTTTTAATTTAAAATTATAAATTTGAAAAACGCGGTTTGCAACCGCGTGTTATCCAAAATTAATTATAAAACGCGGTTTCAAACCACGTTTTTTTCGTTATTTTTTTTTCGCCCTTGGGTTTTACTTCTTGTGAATGAAACGCGGCCTAAGACCGCGTTTTCCTGAAATCTCTGCAAATTTTGAATATTTTTGTAAATATTTTTAAGTTGTGATTTTTTTTTCATAAATTTTTATTTTTCTTTGAATGTGTTGAAAAAAAAAGGGTTAATTGCGCTAAATATCCCGACCTTTGTGGATAGTTGCGCTTAATATCCCGGCCTTGTAAGATTTCATGAAATATCTTGACCTTTGGTGTTAGTTGCACTCTCTACCCTAGATAGATTTCTTAAATTAAAAAATTACACAAATAATGGAAAAATTACACAAAAGCACCCATATTTATATATAAAAAAAATCAATAATCCCTATTTTAATCAAAATAAAAAGGAAATTTATACCAAACATATAAAAATGCGTGCTCTAAAAAATTAAAATAAGATCGATTATTTAAAAATAAACTTGTTTCTTATTATATCTTGTATTCCTTAAAAATTTATGTTATAAAGCCATAGTTATAATTTACGTAAGATTAATATGTAAGTGCCATATTATATGCCCAATTAATCAAGTTTCCATGAGCATATACCCAAATTTTCTATTTTTAATATATGTTTATCATATCTTTATTAATTATAAATAGTTATCATATACTTCGTATTTTACTATTTCTTTTAAAAAAATATATATTTTATTGTAATTTTTTTAAGTATTATATTTCATATATGTATAGTTAGCATTTTTTATAGAATCCTTTTTTAATGTTGTGGAATTTAGATGAGAAATATTTTCTTAAGATTCAATCACAAGATTACACATAAGATGTTATGTATTAGTTTTAGTGTATATAAAATAATATGGACCAAAAAGAAAATATATATATAAAAAATAATATATAGAGAATATATATACAAATCCACATTTATAGATTGGTATATATAAACATAGATTTTTTTATAACACATATTGTGAAGAAAATTAATAAAATTAATTATTTTCAATAATTATAATAATTATGGGAGTAGATGTTATCTATTAGAAATGATTTTTGGTTTTTTTTTGGGGGGGGGGGCGATTTTAAATATATTATGGGTTTATTGAAAATATTTTATGAATATGGGTGATTTTGTGTAATTTTTCCATTATTTATGTAATTTTTTAATTTAAGAAATCTATCTAGGGTAGAGAGCGCAACTAACACCAAAGGTCAGGATATTTTGTAAAATCTTACAAGGTCGTGATATTAAACGCAACTATCCATAAAGGTCAGGATATTTGGTGCAAATAACCAAAAAAAAATTCTAAATTTTATTTTTATAGAAAATGACCCTTACTGAAGAAACATTTTCATTAAATCACCCATGTGCGGGTGTGCCCTTTCACATTTTATTGCCTAGATGAGTAGATGATGGGTTAGCTTTGACAATTATACCCCTTCAGTTGCATTTTTTTTTTTAATTTATAAATATTTTCCTCCTTCAATAAAGAACCTTATCCTCTTGTTCATGAACCTTATCCTCTTGTTCATGAATTACATTTTTGGTCTCTAACCTTTATCACTTGTTTCACTTTAGTCTTCAACCTTTGAAACGTTTCAAAATAGTAATAAACCTTTCTATTTCGTTTTATTTTAGTCCCTAACCTTTCAAAGGTTGTAAAATAGTCCTTAACTTTACATTTTTTATTCGTTTTAGTCCCTGATATTAAAACATTATTTGAAATAATTATAAAAATTACCCTAAAGTTATCATAATGTATATAAATGAGTAAATTACCCATATAAAGAATAATTATAAAACAAATATCCAACTTTATGATTTTAAAAAAAAAAGATCTCTTTTATTATTCAAATTCATTATTTTAATTGATTAATACACATATATTGGATCTATATATTAGTAAATAAGAAAAAAAAAACATATCCCACCATCTCTCAAATTAATCACAAGATCTATAAATTTTATGAGAGGTTTTGTGGAAAAAAAAATTATGAATAATTTTTATATAATATGCTCTTATGATAAATAGTAAAATAGTTCGAGTACTTTTCAAAATTAAAATTATAGAGTTAGATGATTTTTTATAATTTTTCTTTGTATGAATGATTTTATTTAAATTATGATAACTTTAGGGTGGTTTTTTATAATTATTTCAAATAATGTTTTAATATCAAGGACTAAAACGAATAAAAAATGTAAGGTTAGGGACTATTTTACAACCTTTGAAAGATTAGGGACTAAAATGAAACGAAATAGAAAGGTCAAGGACTATTTTGAAACGTTTCAAAGGTTAGGGACTAAAGTGAAACAAGTAGTAAAGGTTAGGGACCAAAAATGTAATTCACCCTTTTATCAAAAAACAGAAATCAAGTCTCACAAGTTATCTAACAATGTTTCTGAATCGTAGATAAAATAAAAGAGGTTTGGTTCCTCATGAACGTTCTTCCTCTCAATCTCTCCATTGTTCTCTCTCCCTCTAAAATTAGGTCTGAACAATACTTAAAAGTCGGCCAAAAAATAATAACCTAAAACATAACATAATATTCCAAAGATAGAATTAGGGAAATTTCGGATCCGCGTGGACCGACGGGCGCCGCTCCACTCAGTGTTCTCGTTCTTCAGCTCGATCTTCAATTCTGCTTCGGTGCTAAGCTTCTCTCCACTCGTCTTCTTGTCTTGGTATTCCTTTTCTCCAGCTTCTAACTCATCACACTCATCCCCAGCAAAGCCATAGCCACACACACCCGAGCGTCGGAATACAAATATGCAATTAAGCTCAAAAAGCACGTAGATTCCACACTCGAGAGCCAAAACACTAACAATGCAATTCACTAGATAATCATGCAATATATACACCTAAATGCAATAAAACCTACCTATAATGTCTATCTAAAATATGCATTATCACAAGTTCTATATTGATGTGCATGTGGGGCAAGCTAGTAGTCTATTATTTCAGGAAAACATATATGCCTAATAATTTTGAGCAAGGTAAGCGGAAACTAGTAATGATTATGTGAGATACGAAATCACTCAAGGTTCAACAAGCACCACAAACATTACATTTTTAAACATATGCATGACCACGGTATACACATCAACCGGTAAGATCAATACAAGCACGTCGAGATATACGTATCATTACAATCAACCTAATGTTATGAAGAGGATGGTATTAACCTTCTTCGGGGGATGGTATTGACCTTTCCAGGGATCTGGTGGTTATTCCTACACAAGTAATCCAGATAGACAACGATATGATCACAGCCCCTGTCTCTAACGAAGAAATTAAGTGTGCAATTTTCTCTATGAGTCCTGATAAAGGTAAATCTGGTTTGGTTGCTTTGAAGCTGGACATGGAGAAGGCGTACAACTAGGTCAAATGGCCTTTTCTCTTCCAAGTCCTGTCTGGTTTCATCTTTGACAACCAATTTATAGGTTGGATCAAGGAGTGTGTATCAACGGTTTCTTACTCTATATTAGTAAACGATGAACCTACCACAATTATCAAACCTTCAAGGGGACTAAGGCAAGGGGATCCCCTATCCCCGTTTCTTTATTCTAGCATCGGAGGTGCTTGCAAGAACACTGCATCAAGAGAGTTTGACCAACAAAGATATAGGTGTGGTTTTTGGTAGACCGGGAATCAAGATCCCTTTTTGAGCATTCGCTGATGATATCCTTATTTTCTGTAAAGTCTCCCGATCTGCGTGTACATCAGTACTGGCTATTTTAGACCGTTTCTATCTAATCTCAGGACAAAAAGTAAATATGTACAAATCCAGTTTTCAAGCTTCCCCTAACACAACAACAACTGCTATCAACGCTACTATCTATGTTCTTGGTATTCCACAAGCAAATAACTTCGATAAGTATCTGGGCTATCCCATAGTCAATGCTAAGGTCAACAAAAATACTTTCACTGAAGTGGTACTTAAAAACAAACAACAACTTATGAAATGCAAGGCTTCGTGTTCTTTCTGCTTAAGGACGTAAGGTCCTAATAAAAGCCAATTTAAATGCCAAACCGCTCTTTCTTATGCAAGCTTTCTTATTGCCATCTTATATCCATCAGGAACTGGATAAGGTTTATAGACAATTCTTTTGGAACAAAAATTCGAACGCTCCACCTCTTATAAGCTAGGACAAGATATGTGCTGACACTATCAATGGAGGTCTGGGGATTCATTGAGCCGAGTCTATGAATATAGCGCTACAAATGAAGCTTTTATAAAAAAAAATTTGGCCAAACTGGACAACATCTGGGTACGTATTGTTTCGCAAAAATATCTTAAGGGACGAAATCTCCTAACTTACAACAACAAAAGTAACTCTTCATGGTAGTGGAATCGCCTGATATCCATCCGACACTTATTTCAGTCAGCCATTCAGTGAAGTGTGGGTGATGGGAACTCTATCCATTGACTTCTGGACTCATAACTATGCCTTTTCTAATCGGTTAGACACTAGGGTTCTTCGGTCGATCCCAACTGGCCTATTGGGTATTAAGGTATCGCACTTTCTTACCATGGACCTGAAATGGAACAAACCTTTGATGCTATCTACCTTAGACAATCTACTTCCGTTAGAGGATATTAATCGTCCGATAGGAATCATTTTGCCGAACAACCCTATATTGGATCGGCTTTATTGGGGCTCCAGTACCAATGGTTGGTTCTCTACAAGTTCGGCAAATTCCTTGCTATCAAAAAACTAAGGTTTACTAGATTTTCATTGTGGATGGATTTGGGATTTGGATGTTCCGCCTAAAATTCGTCACTTCTTTTGGAAAATTTCTCGTGACGGTTTACCTACTACAGAATGACCGTAGAAGTCTCATGTATATGTTCCTTCGGGTTGCGTTTTCTGTGGCAACACCAATATAATGAATCAGCTACTCACTTGTTTATCGAGGGCCCAATGGCCATTCGTCTGCACAAAACATTACGTATCCATACTCCTAGTTATTTTTGTCACAAATGCTACGGTGGGATCATTTCTTCCTCTCAACGACCTCAAGGTAGCACTTGGTTTACAAAAATTTGGGGCTTTAGCGTGCTCTTGGTAGTCTCTTTGGTTTTTCAAGAACCAATTAGCTTTTGAACACACAGATAAAGTTTCCATTATGCAGATGGAGCTTTTCTATACGACTTTCACCCATTGCTGACAACAAACAAAACTTTTAAACGATGGGGTGTCCGATGGTGATTGCCCAGAGATACCTACGGAAACAAGAACGGTAATTTAATCTGTCTCACTAGGCAGTGTGTGGCTCCGGCGCAGTCTAAGCACCGCTCTGGGCTATGGGTAAAGCCTCCATCTGATTGCTACAAGTTGAACTATGATGGATCTGTAAGACCTGGTGCTTCGGCGTTGTATGGGTTCGTTCTTCGCGCAAAACAACTGAACATTCAAAACCACTGAACATTCAAAACAACGGTTGCATATGCCGAAAACCTCGAGCTTAAGATGGGTATTCTACGCGCAAAACAACTGAACATTCAAAACCTCCTTATCGAGGGAGATAACCTCCCTGGTTATAAAAGCTTTACTTGGGGATTGGAAGTGCCCCTGGAATATTGAGCTACATAATCGGATATTCTTCTAGATATTTCGTCCTTCTCTTATGTTGTTGTTCGTCACATTTTCAGGGAATCAAATGTTGTGGCTGACTATCTCACTCGTAGTGCACATGCTTCCTCTGCCGACAATTGCTGCAATGATGATCCAGAACTCCGTGTTTTCGTCGGCAAGGATGTGCTATAAAGGGTCTTTGATGCGGCTGACCCGACCTAATTTTTATAGTGCGTCAAAAAAAAAAGGAGGAAGGGTGAAAGCCAAAGGTAGGTAAAAACGCTACATGCATTGAATCTAAGCACCTTCTTTATTGTAGGGAGTATTATATTTGTCGTTTAGAGGTAACTGGTAAGGGTAGGCATGCACAGAAGGCTTCGAAACGAAAGAGAAAACCTACTCGATGTTCAACATAAAATATTGGTCCCAATGAGCAGAAATCAAGCATTGAAAATTAGGCGGGAAATCATTAAATTTTTAACCCTGACAGATGGGCTGAATATCACGGATGGTGAACTGATAATAAATGAGATCCAAAGGTACTATATGAATCGTTTTCATGCTTCACTTGACCTTACCCTTAGAGCATGTTTATCGATTGAGATTTTGGGAGATACTATGGGATATTTATTAATAGTAAAAAATTAGTTGAGCTTCAAGATCCGTCCATAGCGATATCAGCTCTAGTATTCTTCCAAGTATCCTTGTATTGATGGTGCAACAGTGATGTGTTAAACATAATTTGTTTTTGGGCGATTTAATTTGCAAAACTAGACCAAGAAAATCCCAATTTGCAAAACTAACACCCCACTTGTAAATTTGGCAAAAGTAACACAAGGTTCACTTTTGCAAATAAAATGGGTAACCGGATGGAAGGTTTCAGGTAAAAGAAGAAAGAGAGAGGGGAAAGGAAAGAAAGGGAGAGAGGCAGATGCCGGATTCGGGAAGAACGTTGCTCGGTGGTTTTAATCGCACTGTCGAGTCGCCGGGATTAATGAACGAGAGGGTCAAGGAATTGGCAAGGCGGTAGGTAGAGCTGGCAAGATCTTATCCGACCCGAGAAACCCGACTGACTCACCCGAACAGAAATCCAACCGAACCCAAAAATTTGACGTTATGCATAACCCGAACCTGAAACCGAGCCCGACCGATGTTGACCCAAAACCCGAAGTGACCCGAATACAGACAAACCCGACTCAACCCGGATTCGACTCAAATTCAGACCCAACCCGAATTTCAACCCGATCCTACTCCCAACCCGGCCCGAATATCCTTGAATACCTATTTTTTAATTAAATTAAATTTTTTTCCCCTTAAAAACTGTATTTTTTACATTAAAACTAAATCGCTTCAATATTTTATGAATATGTAGAGTTGATAAAATAAAAAATTTAGAAAATTTTGTCATTAAAGCATCTTAGAAATCTTTATTAAAAACATAATATCATTAGAAAAGAATTTCTTGTATACTTAAGAAAATAATTAACAGCTGATTAAAAAACACTAATATAGATATATGTTTTGAATTAATCCAATTGATTGTTCAAAAAGAGGAAATAAATAAATTAATACCATTATAAATTTATGTAAAAAAATTAATATCATTATTAATATCGGTTACCGATTTTTTTGGTTACCGACTTGGTGTTAACCAACTTATGTTGGTACGGTAATTTTTGTACCATGGTGCTGCCTTAATTTCTTATTACAAATTGATTATTTAAAATAGTTGTTCGAATAGAAAATCTTATCTATCATCAACTGCTCCAATTCGAACCCCTCTCGATCTAGTAAGCATCTCCCAACTATATATATCTATTATACATTTATACTGCAAAAAATGTAATCTATTACTGAACTATTGATAGTTAATGTTATTTCTAAACAAAACAAAAACTCCATTGAGAGATATATCTATTATGTAGTGGACGCCGGCGGTGTTGGTGGAATCAAGCGAACAGGAGAGAATCGAGAGATAGATGAATAGAGAGTAAGGAGTTGAAACTTACCGGAACAGACGACAGAGGTAGATGTTGAATTCGGGAAGAACGGTGCTCGGTGGTTTTAACCGCACTATCGAATTGCCGGCATTAATGAACGAAAGGGCCAAGGAAGTGACATGGCGGTAGGTAGTGGACGCTGGCGGTGATGGTGGAATCAAGCGAAGAGGAGAGAATCGAGAGATAGAGGAACAGAGAGCGAGTGAGGAGTCGAAACTTACTAGAACAATCGACAGAGGCAGATGCCGGATTCGGGAAGAATGGTGCTCGGTGGTTTTAAACGCACTTTCGAGTCGTAGGCATTAATGAACGAGATGGCCGAGGAAGTAGCAGGGCGGTAGGTAGTGGACGCCGGTGGTGATGGTGGAATCAAGCGAACATGAGAGATAGATAAATAGAGAGCGGCAACACAAGCACTAGGGAAGATGGGAGGAAAGAATGGGGTGACTGCCTATTGCCCTTCCAATCCCCCCGGTAACTTGCAAGTTTTCGGACAAAAATTTGGACTTGCCTAGTTTTGCAAATTTTGGGTCTTTGGTAACACATTTGCAAAGTTGACAAATAATTGTGTACTTACTGCCATTTCCTGGTTTTTTTTTGTTGATAACCTTTACACCCCAAATTTTTACTATGTGCACCACAAAAAGAAAATCGTCCTTTTATTTGTAAATCTGTGCATCTCTAAAGGCGTAGGGCTATAATTCAAGAGTAGCAGGCCTGTGACTTTTGATGAGCGGCTCTTTGACTTATGGGGGGTACGTCTATGACTCCCGATGAGTAGAAACTTCACAAACTAATAATATTTTTCCCTTTTAATTAATAATAACAATATTTTTTATATTATGTAATTTTTTTATTTTCTTTCAATTATTATTTAGAATGAAAATAATTCGGTAAAATTATATAAAAATATCTAATAACACTTCGTAATATATTCATTTCACAATATCTTATCTTAAACGTTTCATAATAACATTAGATAATATTCTATCTTAACAATTTCATAATATATTCATTAGCTAAGTCAAATAATGACTTGTAAATTTTTTAACTCTAAACATTTCATAATATTTTATCTTCAATATTTCATAATATATTCGTTACCTAAACATTTCATAATGTATCTTAAACATTTCATAATATATAATATATTCATTATCTAAGTTGAAATTCTCCATATATGTCGTCGAATTTAACATAGATTCGTGTATGTTTGAATAAATTAATTTATAAATTGGGTGTTAGTGCCAAATTTATTTCAATTATAACAAATTAAAAGATCTTGAATGCACATTATATATTCTCCTTTGACTATCATCATCGATCGAGTTAGTTAGCCTGGACAAAATACTAAGAAGTTAGATTGAAAAGATATTATGAGAATTAATTTTAAATTTCTTTTAATGTACATATGTTTGTTAGAAAAACAAAAACTTATTTTATAAAAAGGTATATGGAAAGAATTGAAGGTATGAAAGTATTGAGTTTTCTTATCTAACAATATTTTGTTTTTGAAACAAGGTATGAAAAGAAGGTACGAAACTCACACTGACATTATTTCAGAAGGTATATTTCAGAAGGTATTGACTTTTTTTTTTATCTAATATTGTATATGGAAAGAAGGTATGAAACTAATACAATTTCAAAAAAATATTAAAGTAGTGCACCTAAAGAGAATCGAACCCTTTTCATTATGCATAAAAACTTACACTGACAATCATGACAACTCTTCGTTAAATAAAAAGTTTTTAAATAAGGGTTTTATTTAACAAAAATACTTATTTTCATCATAAAATTATGTATTTTGATTTAAAATAAACTTATTATATACAACAAGTAAGATTTCTTTTGTTACAATAGTTTAATGAATATTGGTAAGGATATATGCTTTAAAATGGTCTTGTTGGATTATGGATCAATTGAATGGTTCAAAATGAGTAACACCCAACAAGATATTGGATAAATATATGAATTATAAATTCAATTGAAAATTACTATTTTGTTTTAAGAGTTTATATAGATACAGATATAGAATTGTTATGTGAAAAATAAAAATCAATTGAAAAGGGGAAAATGAGAGGATTAACCTAGACGTGACACATAAATAAAAACTCTTATGTTTTAAGAGTTTATTTTTTTTTGGTGAAATGTTTTAAGAGTTTACTAGTGCAGTGCCCGTGCCATTGCGCGTTTTAAAAAAAACTATAATAATATGACAAATTAATATTATAAAATTAAATAAAATTTAGCATAAGATTAAAAATATATAATTTGAATGGTTGAAAAAGCTATAATTAATGTGATGATAACACCTCATTAAAAATGGTTCTCATTTAAAGAAGTATATAAATATAGATATTTTAAAATAATCTTATTGGAAAGAAAAAAATTGCTATCATTGTAATATTATTTAAAAGATTTAACTAAAGATAATTTTATAAAAATCACTTAAATGAAAGAGAGAATATATAAGATGTGATATTCTCATTGTGAATTTTGGACCTTTTATCAATTTTGGTTTAATGTGTTATAGTTTGTATATGAATTGGTAGTTTTGAAAGTTCGTATTATTTTTGGTTCACCGTTGATTGTTCGTATTATTTTTGGTCATTTTTTCAAATAATTATGGGAGAGGTGTGTAATTGTAAATTGATTTGATAAAAAAAGATGGGTTTTGAGATGTTGAGGATGCTATTGATAAAGTGGGAAATGTGAGAATGAGATGCTAGGATGATGTGGCGGAAAGAGAAGAATAAAATATTAATATTCCTAGTATCCATAGTATCCCTTGATAAAAAATGGCCTTAGAGCATTCACAACCCGAACACCCATAAAGTTTCTCAACCTAAAATTTTTTTAAAAAAGAATTAAAAACAATCCAAAAAAAGTCAGAATATGGGTGTCTTAAGTGAGGAAAAATTTTTGGAAGAAGAAACTTTTCTCTTAAATTAAGACACTCTTCCAATTATTTCTCTGAATTGCACCGACACATTCTGAAAATGATTTGTTTTTTTTTAAAAAAAAAAAAAAAAAAAAAAAGTGAAGACACCCACATGGTATAACCATTTTGTATGCTCTTAGGTCCTTAATTAACATAAATTTTGAACGCGAGCTGCGTGTTTTGATGAAGGAAGTCACAAATATGAATAATGGACTGATTGGGATTTGGGAATTTGGGATAGTTTCCAATCCAGAGATTAAGAAAGCAATTTTTGATACTGCTGCTGATAAGGTGCCATGGTAGGATCTGCCAACTGGATTCTATTAAAAGTATTAGCATCATGTGGGCCCATCGATCACTAAAGTAGTTAAAAAATTAAAGAAGACGGGGGGAGGAGTTTAGGAATGATGTGAAAAAAGAAACTTTTAAAAAATGAGAGAGAGAAAGAAAATGAAGAGGAGGTGGGCCAACACGAGGAGAGAGAGTGTGAGTAAAAAAAGAGGCGGATCCCGACAAAAAAAAAGGGATTTTAAAGGGTTTTAGGAATGTGCGTGAAAAAATTATATTGAGTTTTTTAAGAAGAGAGAATTATAAAAAGTGGAATTAAAGAACCCGAGTGGATTTCACGAATGCGGATGCTCTTAACCATACATTTATTACTTTTTTACCAAAAAATGATAATCCACCTATCATCATTGATCAATCACTTCCGCCCTATCAACTTGTGCTCTACTGTCTATACAAAGGTGCGGTTCAAATTCTCCCATCCTTGAAATGTCACCATCATTCTAACCATTTCCTGACCCCTAATAAGTTTTTTGTCCAAAATTAAATGAGGGACAATCATTCTAGCTCCTATTTCTTTAGGCCAATTTGTATGCGTATACCAGGGAAAAAAAATCTTTGCAAAAATAATCATAGGGGGTAGAAATTGCAAGAGGTAGCAAAATGTTATTTTTACAAATTATGTTCACCAGGTAGCAGGTCACTTGGCCAAATTTTTTTTTTTTAAAAAAAAAAGATGCAGCGATTTGTGGGGAGAGAGGACTGAGCTGACAGAAATCTGAAAAAAGGAGGGATATGTGTCGAATTTGGAAGGGGGGGGGGGGTTTAATTGCCAAAAAAATTTAAAAGAAAAAAATTACAGTGGAGTGAGAGGGTTGATCTGACACATTTAATGATAATTAAACATGTGATATCACATGCATTAAATGCAAAAAGAGCTCAAACTAATTAAACTTCCCGCCCAGGCAAAATGGAGGGAAAACAAGTGGGGATACACGTGGCAAAATAGAGGGAAAACAAGTGAAGTTCTAAGAAGAAAACCCAGAAATTTAGTTAGTAGCAAGCCAAAGGGAAATCCTAGTCATCAACAAAATATATATAGACGTTCGCAGGGATAAACGTGGCAATTGCGTACAATATACATCAAAGATCATGGGTAAGTATGATTTTTGTTTTCAATTTACATATATGGATTCTCCTCATCCTCTCCTTACCTTCAACAGACACTGAGAAGACCGTCTTAATCTCTTTCTTTCGCAGGGGAGAAGGGGTGGTCTTAATTACTCTCATTTGCAGTGGTCGGTGGAAACATGTAGGAGGGGGATGGGTGTATGAAGGTCAAAATTCCGACAAGGCAATGCTCATAGAGGAGAGCATGTCGTTTGGGTCCGTTAGGAGTAAGATAATTGAGAAGCTCGCTGTAGACCCGAGTTGGTACGAGTTGGAGTTGAAATACCTACTCGATACGAAGAAGGAAGGATGTTATCCAATTCATGTGGATGATGAAAGTGATTGGGATGCTTTCAAGTACTGGAACTCAAGGGGTGGAGATGGGGCATGACCTTTTCGTTTGTACGCATCGATCAAAGAAAGTGGAAGCCAAAATGGAAGTCACTTGATGGTTGTGAACTTGTCCCAACACACCAAATCACCAAACAGAGCAGTCAAATGTAGTATTTTGTTAGTTTGCTTGTAAATCACTGACACTTTGGGGTTTTGGTGGTTTTGAATGTACATAATTGCCGTTTAGTTTGCCGACGATGCAAAGGATAAATGTTTGCAAATTTTTTGCTTACTAGCAAGTATATGTTTTTTCCTTCCCAATAAAATCAAAGTCTATGCCAATAAGATAATAACCTCTGACATGTCTTATCTATCTCAGAAACTTCCCATCCTAAGTATATCGACCATTAAACCCAAACAAAATGCGTCATAACGCAGAATTCATAACAACCATCCATAACACATATAAACAAGTGTCCACAACATATCTTATCAGTCATCAAACACAAGTCATCCAAAAAGTGAAAATGATTAAACGATTAAGTGGAAACCAAAATGGAAGTGGCTCGATGGTTATGAATTTGTCACAACGCACCAAATCACCAGACGGAGATATCACAACTGTCGTGGTGGAAGAGGTGGGTAGGGTTTATACATCACATCTTGATCTCAATTTGGAGTATGACATAGATAACCATTTGTCTGGCAAAGACAACAATTCAGTTGGCACATAAATTCACACAACTGGCAAGATAAATCAGAAAACCTGGACAGGATCGACAATCGTTGCTCCGGAGATGAAAGGTAAAGCTATTGACGTGGACATGGAGGAGGGGGCAATGCTCATAGAGGAGAGCATGTCATTTGAGTCCATCGGGAGCAAGATAATGGAGACAAGCAAGTACCCGGCTTGGGGAGAGTTCCTTCGTCGAAAGCGTCGGATGATATAAGCAAGCGTGGTGTGGCGAGGTGAAGAAATCGATGTCTAGTGGGATAACTCTTCTTTTGCGTAGTCGAATGTAGTATTTTGTTAGTTTGCTTGTAACTCACTGGCACTTTGGGGTTTTGGTGGTTTTGAATGCACATAACTGACTGTTTAGTTTGCCGACGATGCAAAGGACAAATGTTTGTGAATTTTTTGCTTACTAGCCAGTATATGACTTTTCCTTGCCAATAAGATAATAACCCCTGACATATCTTATATATCTCATAAACTTCCCATCCTAATTATATCAACCATTAAACCTACACGAAATGTGTCATAACGCATAATTCACAACAACCATCCATAACACATATAAACAAGTGTCCATAACATACCTTATCAGCCATCAAACACAAATCATCCAAAAAGTGGAAACGATTAAACAATTAAGACCTAAACCAAACACTACGTACGAAGTACTAAAGTTCCTAACCAATACAGTCCTACCGGAGGCGAAACTCGAATATTTGCGATGTATGCTTACTAGCCAATACTATTATCTAGCCATTGACAATGATTTCTTAGTCAATGTAGGAGTAACCCCTGCCGAATCTCGTCTACCTCAGGAACTTCATCGGATTCCTCCTCTCTCGATGCCCCTTCTTTCTTCTTGTAAGATAAAAGCAGTTTTCCTCCTGTCAACCTCTGGATGAGCAGCTGATGAGCCGCCACGTTTAACCGAAAGAAGGGGTTGGTTAAAGTTCAACTGTTTATAATCCATCAAGATGAATACTTCTTGTGCTGCAATGAAAGAGGAAAGAAAATGCTCCCATAAATCTCAAATGGCTTTAACTGAACAAACTTGTAGAATAATAGGGAAAGAGATACATGAACATGGGTTCAAGAAGTCATTGTCGAAATCTAAAAAACTAGCAAGGGGTCTTAGCAATTAAAATTCCCAATAAAGGCAATGCTTGCAAAACACAAATGAACAATGGCCTAAATGCCTGAAGCAATAATTTTTCTATGGAATCCTACGAGCATTCGCACAATGTTACAGTTGATCAAAATCGAAAACTTAAAATACGACTATCAAGATTGCAACTTTACAAGACTAGGAAAGATAAAATCCCCAGATAACAATCTTCGGACTCAAAACCCTAGGCAAAAGATTCGAGGATTAAGGAAATGAAATTTCAACTTGAATCCGAACCAGAGAGAGCGAGAGCGAGAGAGGAACCTGATATGAATAAAAAGCCCGCAACCGACGATTCGATTGTAGAATTGGGAAAGAAATCAACGGGGAGAAATTGAAGAGGAGAGAAGAGGAATAAACCGCATTGTTCGAGATGATTTGGTATCGCTACCTATGACCTAACAAGGTGCGTTGAGTAATTCAACTCTTGTTCTTCCCGTTTATGTGGTCTTATTCTGGAATTTGTCTCTGATTAGGTTTTGATTTCTCTACAGTGAGAATGTAATCCGAATCAATATGATGTCTACTACGATTATCAGTGAACCGGTGATGGTTTTGTCACAGGAATCATCATCGTCGACGTCCTCGTCTTCCAATGCGAACAGGAAGAAGAACGCGACTTCGGGGACTCAGATCGAGATAGAATTGGCTAAATGCGATTGCTGCGCGCGCTCACAGAGGAGTGCACGCCGGCGTACATATGGCTTCGGTGAGGAGTTCTTGGTGATGCAGCGAGGGAAGCAAAATCGAAAATCAAAACCAACAATGGGTCCAGTCGCCAGATTGCTCAACGGAATCTGCCACCTCCTCCGCTTCTCTCCTCCTCCTTCGCCGCTCTTCTCTCGCAGTCGTCAGATTGGAGTTTTGATTTTGTGAAGATGTGAACACACACTCAAACATTCAAAATGTTCCTATTGTTTCTAGTAGAAAAAGTAAAAATGACCAATTTAGGTCAAAATCAAAACACAAAATATAAATTAAAAACTTAAAACTCAAAGGTAATAACAATAAAACATTAAATAAAAAAAATTAACGGATATTTCGCCTGGTAACCCTAAGGTTTCGCGTATTTCGCGTGGTAAACAAAGGTTTCAGATATTTCGCCTGGTAACCCTGAGGTTTCGAAATGTTTTGCCTCGCGCCCACAAGTTTGAATTTGTCCAATAATTGTGTTTTAAATTTATAGGCGGGTGAGTATTGTAATATTAACAACTTTTGTGGAGGCATTTCATAAAAATTAACATTTTCAGATCTGCGCACGTTGAGTCCGTTCGGCTGATACGAAACCGTCTGCCGCCGTTTCACTTCGCCGGAGCTCTTGTGCAGGCTACATCGGAACGAGATCGAAGAAATTGTACAGGTTACGCCGGAACCCTTGTGCAGGCTACATCGGAACGAGATCTTCTTCAAAAATGAAGATCGAAGAAATTGGGCTGGTTGTTCTTCCTTTTTTTTTTTTTTGGGCATGTTGTTTTCTTCACCTTTGCTTTTCTTCTTCCTCTCTTTTTTGGTTTAATTTATTTGAATAAATTTGGCATATACTATGTAAGCTTGTTCTGGTATGTCAATTGCTATTTATGATGTTCGATTTTGAAAGATGTGGCTTGAATTTCGAATTGGGGGTTAGGGTTTTTGGAGAGTTGTTGAAACCAAACTAGATCTGGAAAATTGGGTTGTTATATTTCGAATTGGGTATGTAACATTATGGATTTGAGAGCTTTATCCTAGATAGTAGATTAAATGGAAGATTTAACTTGGATATTTGATTTTTATGGTCGAATTTAAGTTTTTAAGGTGGGTTAAAGATGGAGAAAGAGGAGGCTGTGATGGGGGAGAAGGCGGCGAGAAGACCGGGCCACCACTCCCTCCTCGCCGACGGCAAACACATGTACACACCGCCCTCTTCATCTCCATTTGCGAGATCGTTGATGGCCTCCAATCCTCCGTCAGAGCTACCAACGTCGGAGCCGCCACTGCCTTCACCCGCAGCCGAAGCCACTTGTTCTTCTTCTCTCTTTCGCCTGGTTTGGAAGATGTAAAATTTCAGTTTATTTATTAAACACCTCCACATAATTTATCAATATTACTATATTTACCCCTATAAAAGTTCAAACTCACTTTTTCAAACTAATTCACAAGTTTTGGGCATGAGACAAACTTTTCTGAAACCCTAGGGTTACCTGTTGTGAGCTGAATCTGCCATGTTTTACAGTAACTTTTATATCGATTTCTGCATACATTTCATTCATTTGGGCTAAGATAGTACAGAATCTATGTAATTTATGTTTATTTGCCAAATTATGGAATCTACACCAGTTTCTGTTTAATTTCGCAGAATTCGAGGCAAATTACAGCAGTTCTGAGAAAGGTCAGAAAAGCTCGGAAATCAACTACAGAAGTCCAAAGTCAAGAAGCAGCGGAACCAGTCAAATCAAGCTTGGATCCCGAGTTTACTCGATCTAGAGTACTACTACTCGACCTGGACGAAGTTGTCCGAGCACAGGCCTTGTCAACCAAGAGCAGTGCCGAGAGCCAGATCAACCCGACTCCGAAAGCCAACTCGATCTCGAGTACAGCTTGTCGAGATCGACAAAGCCTAGACGCCACACCCGGAGTCGATGAAGCTGTGCAATGCCGAGAAGCCGAGGACGAAGACGCTGAGCAAAACCCTACTCGATCTCCAGGAGATCTTGTCGAGATCGAGTAACCCATGGCACCAATCCGAGTCTGTGACGAACACCACCTACTCGACATCACCAGTCCAGGCATCCTCGACGCCAACCCAACTCGATCTCGAGTTGTCCTTGTCGATATCGAGGAGCCAGAACCACAAGTCCGAGCCATGTCGAGCAGATCTACCCGAGAAGCCGAGCCACACCAGCCGACGACAATCCTACTCGATGTCGAGTAGCCTTGGTCGAGATCGACGAGCCACGTCCGGGAGCGCGTTACGCGGATTGAGCAGTCCTTGTCGAGTTGGGAATCCTTGGAGCCTAAGGAAGCTGAGTTGGCCGAGATTCTATCCAATTTGATCAAGTCTATCTATGGAAGAGAAGTTCTACCTACATTGGAGATATTTTGCAAACTTTAGATATAGTTTCCTTTAAAGATTTATTTCCCTTAAGCAATTTATTTATCTTTAAGCTTTTAAGTAGATATAGATAGATGATTCTTTCCTTGATTAGCGGGGTTTGATCACTATAAATAAAGCCCTAGGAGCTGGTTTTTTATTCATTCAGAAACACAATCAATTCCATTCAAGTAAGTAGAAGTAGAGAGAGAGAGTTTGTAGCAAGCAAGGTGGAAAGGCGAAAGCGGATTTGTCTTGTGGGTTGTAAGCTTTCTTTATTTAATTAAATGCAAGTTAGTTTCTTTTGTTATTTGATGTCTTTCTTGATGATGAAGAGCGAGTAGTCCACCCACTTCTGGGGCTGGGGTGAGCCCAACGGTGGTCATGTGAGGTGATGCGGTAAAGGTCAGATCTTGTTATGCAATTCGTCTTCTATCCCTATGAGCATGATTCTTTTGCGAGAGTTGAAGGTGATCCTTGTTAATGTTATTGAAGCGAAAGTGATCTTAATGCAACTTGGATTAATTATGTGAAAAGGGTTAGTAACAATTAGGGTTTATGCGAAAGCCTCTATATGCCTATTTGTTGGTAACGAAAGTTATTTTGATGGAAAGCATGATCTTTTATGCCTTTATGTGTTACTTTGCATGGTTATCGTTGTGGTGTTGATGCCCTGGCCTTGGAAGTCTTTTAGCATATTGATTTATTTTCGTCGGAACTCTGAGTTTTGGGTTCGAGAAATTGCAATTTACGTTTTATGCGTTTTTAGTCGATACAGAGTAGAGTCTTGTTGATCTCGAGTAGACACTGGTCGAGATCGAGTTGGCTTTGTCTATATCGAGCTGTCTGTTTGCTTTGCTGAGTTTCTGTTGTCGATATCTGTAGTTGATATCGAGGACAGTTAGTCGATATCGACCAACTTCTGTGTCCTCGCTTTTGTTTCTGCTTTGCTTTGTCTTTTTTGTCTTTGTTTCTTTGTTTATGTCTTTCTGCTATTTTGTCTGTGAGATCTGCTGCTATCTGAAATTCGCTGACAAGCTTCCTCGAGGATTCGATCCTGACTTTCTCTTACTGCATTGGAGGAGTCTTGTATTTATTTGCTGGGGCACAAATCTGGTTTGAGTTATTTCATTATATTTCATACTTGATTTCCTCCTCACAACAAATTGGCGCCGTTTCCGGGGAAGCTATCATTCGCGCCTTAGGTAGTCAGATCTCACTTTTTCTTTGAGTTAATTTACAGGTGTATGCGCCGTTCTGGTCAACCACCTGAGTTTGACGGCTTAGACGAACCAGAGCGCCTTCTACACATCAGAGCTAAACTGCAAAGAGCCATGGCAGCTGCGGAGACACAGGAACAGCTGATCGCAAGGCTTACAAGGGAATTGGCTGCTAAAGATGCTGCTATCGCCACTGAGAAAGCAGCAAGAGAACAAGCAGAGGCTGAGCTTGCCCAATACCCAACTACGGCAGAGGACTATATGCACCCAACTCTCGTCGTGCCTGAATCGACGATTCTTATCCTTGAAAACTCTTTTGAAATTCGCACTCAATTTCTTATAGAGCTTAAAAATAATGCCTTTTTTGGTAGATTTAATGAGTGTCCTCTTGAACATATTACAAATTTTTCTGACATGTGTCGTACTCTTGCTGAAGGTACAACTTTGGAATATGTCAAGATGAAGGCTTTTCGCTGGTCTCTCGCTGGACCTGCACTAAAGTGGCTTGAAGGGCTGAAACCAAGATCCCTAACAACATGGGCCCAAGTAGAGCAAGAATTTCTGAATAAATTCTTCCCACCCGCCAAAACAACACATCTCCGCCAGAAAATCACCGCCTTCAAACAGAAGCAAGGGGAACCGCTGGCAAAGGCATGGGAGCGCTACAAAGAACTGCTGCGATCTTGCCCTACTCATGGACAGCCACCCTACGTCATTCAAGAGATCTTCTTCAACTCTCTTGATCAAGTTACTAAGGACAGAATCAACCATTATAATCGCTATGAGTATCTGACAATGCCGCCAATTGATGCGTGGGGTGTGCTAGACAAGCTCACCAACTATGACAACAAGTATGGGTCTACTGCAACCTATGAAGAGAACCCCTACGCTAGGCCAGCACCATCCATGCCCCTCTATGAGCCTCCTAAAGAGATTGATCCTGATGTAAGGGAACAATACTACAGAGATCAGAACAAGAAGCTCCTTAAGCAAGTAAAGTATCTTTCTGTCAACTAGCCTTGCATTGAATGCGGATCGCAATGGCACACCACTACTGAGTGTCCACACACAGAGCAAGTCAGGCTGGCAGAGCACCTCGGGGAGGTAGCTTACGCAGGGGGTCCCAATCGCTACATGAGGGACCAAAGGTTTCAGCAACCACAATGGAACCAAGGTGTCCCTAGGAATCCCCCGCCCTACAGAGCTCCAGGACATCCGGAAAGGGACCAGAAAAGGGATGATATACAGACAATCCTGGAGGAAATACAGAGGAATCACTCAGAAACTAAGCAGTCCTTCAACTCCGTCTACACTCAGATGCAAGGTGTCAACTCTAGGCTTGGGGAAATTGATATATGGAGAAAAACAGTTGATACATAGATTGGTCAGCTAGCAGCAGGAATCCCCAGAGAGTCAGGTGCGCTCCCTGGATCTTCAGAACCAAATCCTAAGGGAAAGACTGGACACATCGCTGCTGTAAAACTCAGAAGCGGCCATCAACTGCAAGAGCCAGAAGTTGGAAAGCAGCAGAACAAAGGGGACCAGCAAGTCGACCAGCAGCTAGTCGACGTCGACCAGATCCTGGTCGATCTCGAGGAGGGTCTACTCGATCTCGAGAAGAAAATACAGAAGCCCTCGTCTGCACTACACAACAACTCGACACCACCCAATCTGGTCGAGATCGACAAGGGTGTACTCGACCTCGAGGACGGTCAGCCCGAGATCGAGAAAACTGCAGCACCTCCAATGTCTGTTCTGGCTCCGAATCAGAAAAAGAAGCTGCCTTTCCCCACAAAATCTCCAAAGGACCCAGCAGAGAAGAAATTTCAGCGCTTCATCAAGATGCTTCAGAAGCTCAACGTCACCATCCCCTTCACAAAAGCTCTCAATGAAATGACATCCTATGTCAAGTTCCTGAAGAAGATTCTGAGCAAAAAGCGATCAATGGCTGAAATTACAAAGGAGTGCAGCCATTTGGACATACTGGAGAAGAGGCCCGATCCAGGTAAGTTTGCTATAACCATTGGATTTGGTCCATACAAAATTAACGCCTTATGTGATCTTGGAGCTAGTGTGAGTATAATGCCTTTAACAATTTGGTCCAAGATTAAGATAGGTGCCCTAGAGCCTGTGGATGCTAGACTTTACATGGCCAACAACACAGTGGTCATTACAACAGGCATGGTGGATAATGTACCAGTACAAGTAGGTAAATTCTTTGTTCCTGCTGATTTCTTAGTTGTTGATATGCAAGAAGATCCTGCTTGTCCAATTATTCTAGGAAGACCCTTCTTGGCGACGGTGGATGCCAACATAAGCGTAAGGAAATGAGTGCTCACCTTCAACATCAGCGATGAGGTAATTGAGTATTCTTTTAATAAAACTGAAAGACATACAGGTCCAATGGAAGAGGTAAAATCTATATCAGCTGGCTACATCACCTCGGGGAACCCAATGTAAGAAATATGACCCCTGAGGAGCTGGAAAAGAGGGATATGGAGGCCCAGGTGGAGGAGATCATGGCAATCCTAAAGGAGGAGACAGAAAATCCAATCGACACAAACCAAGGTACGTCGTTATGGACTAATTATTTTTTGGATGCCTTGACAGGAACCAAGTATGGGGTCAAGATCGACCAAGACTCCTCGACATCGAGGACTCTAGTCGATCTTGACCAAAGCTAGGAGCCTCCAACAACACCAGTGTCGTCGAGTAGCAAAACAGAAGCTCAGCCCTCCTCGAGATCGAGTACCGTACTCGATATCGACCACCCTCACCAGCTTCTGCATCCTCGGGCACCTGCTTCCTCGACACTGAAACCAACAGATGGGCCAGGCTCCTCGATCTCGACCAGGCTTGTCGAGATCGACCAACACCCACCCTCCCTAGCACCTGTTTCCTCAACGCTGAAGCCACCAGACGAGCCAGCCTCCTCGAGATCGACCAGTTTGGTCGAGATCGACCACGCTTCATCGACTCCCGCATCCTCGAGAAGCTCACCTCCAGGACCTGAAACCTCATCGAGATCGAGTACCCCTACTCGAGATCGACCAAACACTGTAGTCTCCGATTCCGTCTCCGCGAAGGTAAGCCAAGGTATGGATCTTTCTTCTCCTATTTCCATTAAAGATCTATCTATACATGGGAGAGGTTTGCCTTGGTATGTGCGCTTATGTAGGATATCCAATGATGAGCCCAAAGAGTATGAAGTTGGAGACAAGCTCTATGTCTCCAAATCAAAGGATCATTGGTTCCCCAACAAATTCAACAAGAAGCGGATGGGGCCTTTCGTGGTGAACAAGATCCATTCTGGAGGATTACAGCTGATGGACAAGAATGGAGTCCTCTTTGAAGCCCAAGCTACATGGGCCCTGCAGATGCCACCTTGAGCTAAATGAAAAGTCGGCTTAGCGACTATAAAATCTAGAGCTTGTACATAGACATTTATTTTGGGACTTTTTGAGACTTTGTTGCTTTTTGGTTTTGAACATTTTTAGTTTTGTGGGTATATGTCTTCTACACTTTTCAGGTCCATGGATAAGCTATATTCAGACTCGGCCCAGGCGGTTCTTTCATTCGAAATTAAGAGGCCCTGCACACCTGTCTAGTGAGTTTCTTTCTTTACCCTTGTTTTTATACAGTGAGGACACTGTAATGTTTAAGTATAGGGTGAGGGAAGGGCTTACTTTATACAATTTTGACATATTTGACATTATGTGTGCATTATTTCTTTGAATTGCTACATGGCTATTTTGGAATACATTATTCATTTATGTGCTTATATGCATGATTTCCAAAGTTTTGAAAAATAACCCCCATTGAAATTTTTGATAAATGTCATGGAAGCTTTATATTGAACTCGACGATGCAAAATTGGATTCATTAGAGATATAGCATGAAATTGCCTAGTAAAGGGAAGTCACAATGAAGTGCATTATTTCTTGAAAACCATGAAAAGAGGTAAAATTTGAAGTTGCTTTTGACATGTTGCATGATAAGATGATGGAGGACTTTGTATTTCCATATATGCTCATTGTTTATATCCTAGCCTTACCTATGCTTATGCATCACAAAAAGCCATAATATGCCTTATTTCAATTTTTGCTCCACATGATCTAAATATTTGCCATTCTTTACCTTATCCGGGGATTATGTTGAGAATGATGCTACATTATGGAGATATTATATGGTGTTGTTGTTATCATTATTGGAGTTTGGTAGGAAATTGTTTGAAATATATGGAAAATTTAATGAGTGAAAAAAAATCCAATCACCTCAGGAGATAAAGGTAGATTGACCCTGCTCTCTAAGATAATAGCTTGGAGAGATGGGACACATCGTGAGGAGTCCAAAGCACTAAGTATCCGGGACCATTCATGACACCCATGTTTGCGACTCGCGAGAAGGCAGTGCTGAGGTCAGAGAGGTAAAAGCATTATTATTGATAAAAGCATTATGGAAGGTGATGAAACTTATGAAAAGAAATGTGGAAACTCAAGTTTGGAAATACTCCATTTCCCCGGATAATTAGCACCACATTGCCAAAAATTGCCCACCTTTTAGCCTTTTACCAATCTACTCCTTATTTGAGCTTAAATTAAAGTCCTCTTGATTATTAATGCTTTGTCATGAATAAATTGTTTTGCATAACCCTCCTTTTGTGAGTAGATGTTGCTTTTATATATTTGCACATGCATGGATCTGTGACACTAGTACCTTTTCGAGGATGGTAAATGATTGCAGGGTTATATAAGAATGAATCTAATATGTTGAGAGTTTGAATTCTTCCCCTGAAAGACAAATAAAAGTATTGCTTGAGGACAAGCAAGCTTAAGTATGGGGTGTTTGTTGTGAGCTGAATCTGCCATGTTTTACAGTAACTTTTATATCGATTTCTGCATACATTTCATTCATTTGGGCTAAGATAGTACAGAATCTATGTAATTTATGTTTATTTGCCAAATTATGGAATCTACACCAGTTTCTGTTTAATTTCGCAGAATTCGAGGCAAATTACAGCAGTTCTGAGAAAGGTCAGAAAAGCTCAGAAATCAACTACAGAAGTCCAAATTCAAGAAGCAGCGGAACCAGTCAAATCAAGCTTGGAGCCCGAGTTTACTCGATCTAGAGTACTGCTACTCGACCTGGACGAAGTTGTCCGAGCACATGCCTTGTCAACCAAGAGCAGTGTCGAGAGCCAGATCAACCCGACTCCGGAAGCCAACTCGATCTCGAGTACAGCTTTTCGAGATCGACAAAGCCTAGACGCCACACCCGGAGTCGATGAAGCTGTGCCATGCCGAGAAGCCGAAGACGAAGACGCTGAGCAAAACCCTACTCGATCTCGAGGAGATCTTGTCGAGATCGAGTAACCCATGGCACCAATCCGAGTCCGTGAGGAACACCACCTACTCGACATCACCAGTCCAGGCATCCTCGACGCCAACCCAACTCGATCTCGAGTTGTCCTTGTCGATATCGAGGAGCCAGAACCACAAGTCCGAGCCATGTCGAGCAGATCTACCCGAGAAGCCGAGCCACACCAGCCGACGACAATCCTACTCGATGTCGAGTAGCCTTGGTCGAGATCGACGAGCCACGTCCGGGAGCGCGTTACGCGGATTGAGCAGTCCTTGTCGAGTTGGGAATCCTTGGAGCCTAAGGAAGCTGAGTTGGCCGAGATTCTATCCAATTTGATCAAGTCTATCTATGGAAGAGAAGTTCTACCTACATTGGAGATATTTTGCAAACTTTAGATATAGTTTCCTTTAAAGATTTATTTCCCTTAAGCAATTTATTTATCTTTAAGCTTTTAAGTAGATATAGATAGATGATTCTTTCCTTGATTAGCGGGGTTTAATCACTATAAATAAAGCCCTAGGGGCTGGTTTTTTATTCATTCAAAAGCACAATCAATTCCATTCAAGTAAGTAGGAGTAGAGAGAGAGAGTTTGTAGCAAGCAAGGTGGAAAGGCGAAAGCGGATTTGTCTTGTGGGTTGTAAGCTTTCTTTATTTAATTAAATGCAAGTTAGTTTCTTTTGTTATTTGATGTCTTTCTTGATGATGAAGCGCGAGTAGTCCACCCACTTCTGGGGCTGGGGTGAGCCCAACGGTGGTCATATGAGGTGATGCGGTAAAGGTCAGATCTTGTTATGCAATTCGTCTTCTATCCCTATGAGCATGGTTCTTTTGCGAGAGTTGAAGGTGATCCTTGTTTATGTTATTGAAGAGAAAGTGATCTTAATGCAACTTGGATTAATTATGTGAAAAGGATTAGTAACAATTAGGGTTTATGCGAAAGCCTCTATATGCCTATTTGTTGGTAACGAAAGTTATTTTGATGGAAAGCATGATCTTTTATGCCTTTATGTGTTACTTTGCATGGTTATCGTTGTGGTGTTGATGCCTTGTCCTTGGAAGTCTTTTAGCATATTGATTTATTTTCGTCGGAATTTTGAGTTTTGGGTTCGAGAAATTGCAATTTACGTTTTATGAGTTTTTAGTCGATACAGAGTAGAGTCTTGTCGATCTCGAGTAGACACTGGTCGAGATCGAGTTGGCTTTGTCTATATCGAGTTGTCTGTTTGCTTTGCTGAGTTTCTGTTGTCGACATCTGTAGTCGATATCGAGGACAGTTAGTCGATATCGACCAACTTCTGTGTCCTCGCTTTTGTTTCTGCTTTGCTTTGTCTTTTCTGTCTTTGTTTCTTTGTTTCTGTCTTTCTGCTATTTTGTCTGTGAGATCTGCTGCTATCTGAAATCCGCTAACAAGCTTCCTCGAGAATTCGATCCTGACTTTCTCTTACTGCATTGGAGGAGTCTTGTATTTATTTGCTGGGGCACAAATCTGGTTTGAGTTATTTCATTATATTTCATACTTGATTTCCTCCTCACAACATTACCTGGCGAAAACCTTGAAACTCTTGTTTACCACCCGAATTAAGCTAAACCACAGGGTTACCTCGTGAAATATCCGAAAAATTAATATACATACTCGGTAACTATGGTATTCAGATTTCATTACCATTATCGTACCACCTTCACGTAGGGCTGATCTACGAGCTAACGAGCTCGAGTAGTGGGTGTTCAAGCTTGGCTCGTTTACAAACGAGCCGAGCTCGAGCTCGAGCCTCATTTTCTCGAGCCGAGCCGAGTCGAGCTCGAGCTACTCACAAAATGTAGATCTGTGATTCAAAGTGAATGGAGTCCAAAAGGAAAAGCGGCTGACAGACTCTTTAGAAGAAGAGGTTAAATAAAACCTAGGGACAGAACTGTAATTTCACCTACGAAACGAGATATACGCCCTATTTACAAGGGGTTAAATAAAACCTATTTACATGGGGTTAAATAAAATATAGGGGGAGAGTTGTAATTTCACCCATAAAATGAGCTATACGAGCTACTCGAGCCAAGCTCGAGCTCAAAATTCTGCCCAAGCTTGGCTCGTATTTAATTCGAGCGAGCCCGAATCGAGTTTTTTCCGAGCCGAGCCCGAGCCGAGCTCGAGCTACTCGGCTCAAGTAACAACCCTACCTTCACGTGGTTACCACCACGATGGTTACCACCATGTTGGTTACCACAGTTGGTTTGTGGTTGGTACGTGGTTGGTATGGTAATTTTTGTACCATTTGCCAGCCCTACTCTCTCTCTCTCTCTCTCCTTTCCTAATCCCTTAAATTCCTCCCAAAATCTCCAAATTTTCAAAAGCCTGCCCAAACCCACAATACAAGGTCAAGGTGACCTGTTAGTTTTGCAAAAAAAAAAAAACAATTACTTTTTTACATTTACCACATTTTATATGGGGGTGACATTTTCGCAAATGGCAAAAAATTTTGGTATATTGAATACCATTTTCTAACTTCTTTATCCACCTGAAAAATCATTCTCTTAAATATAAATAATGTAGGGTGTGTGGGGGTGATTTTAGTAGTTTTTAAACTACTCAAAAGAAGGAGTTTTTTTTTTATTAGGAAAGAATTCGGGTGAGCGAGCTCTACCCGATGGCATCCTTATGGATGAGGTCTAGAAGACCAGAATCGTTGTTAATATCAACACCCCAGGCAGAGTGGCAAAGGTGTGCAACCTTATCAACCACTCTATTGCCTAATCGGGGAACATGAAAGAAGGAAACTTCTTTCAAAGTCGATAGTAGAAATTTAACATATGATAAAATTAGTTCGATTTCCTAAGGACAGGTAGATCTTTTATTTAGGTGGTTTATGATTATCATGGAGTCACCTTCAATGTGGAGTTTATTGATATGGAGTTGTAGGACCTTTTGGATTCCCAGTTTAAGAGCAAGCGCTTCGGCTTTCAAAGGACTTTGTTTGCCAAGTTTTTTATAACAGATGTGTATCGGATGTCCTTCCCAGTCCCGGATTACGGCTCCAGCCGAGCTATAATTGTTTGAAATTGTTGATCCATCAAAATTTAATTTGAAAGTACCCCTAGGGGGTTTTCGCCAAGTAATGTTATCATGCTTTCTTTTCGTCCTTGGATGCTTGGAGCTTCGGGTGCGTAAGGGGAAGTCCTCATCCAAGCTATACTCAAAGTAAGCTGTTTTACTCCAATTCTCCATATGGGTTTTAATGATATGTAATGAACTTTCTCTATGAGGTATGGGGACCTGTCTAAAACCAAATTGGTTTCGAATGTACCAAGCCGTCCACCAAGAAAATGCAAGCTCCGTCTTGGCAACGGATGTAAGCTTGTTTCCGGTGAATGAAAAGATAGGTTTTATCTCCCGTGAATGATTTATCATACTAGATATAGTTGAGTTTACGTGTGTAGGTAAGCGAAAGAGAGGGTGCACATATGGGCATTCTAGTAAGAAGTGAACGTCATCTTCAACTGCATAGTTGCACAGTTGACAGGTGGAAGGAACAGAAGTCCCACGTTGAGCCAGCCTATAGGCAGTAGGGAGGCCGTTCTGACAAATTTCCATAGAAAATGTTTGATCTTAGGCGGAATATCCAAATTCCATATCCAGGTATTATTGTCTATGTTCAGTGAGGATTGAGCTGTGATTAGCTTATATGCACTTGACGTGGTGAACCAACCAACCCTATCAGGCCACTAGTATAAGCGATCCTCAAAGGGGGAAACGGGAAGTGGAATGTCCAGGATTTCTTTGACTACGTCATTTGGTAATGTATTGCTAAGTTTTTCCGTCCACCATCTACCACCTAAAATATAGTCACTGACAGTTTCTTCTATGTTGTTAATTTGGGGGCAATCATCCCTAGATAGCAGAGAGCTTGTTGTAATCCAATTATCCATCCAAAATTTGATAGATGAACCATTTCCTACTGACCAAATAAGGCCAGTCTTAAATTTATCTATAAGAGTTGTCAGTTTGGCCCATTGCCATGAAGAATCTCCCCTTTTCACGTATTCAAGGATGTTAGCTGAACGAAGATACTTGTGTTTAATGAGAGACACCCAGACATTTTCTGGTTCAGCCAATATTTTCCAAAGTAGTTTCATTTGAAGGGCTTCATTCATCTCTTTCGATTTCCTAAGCCCGATTCCCCCATATTTTTTCGGTCTGCAAATCTTATCCCAGCTAATAAGCGGGCGGTGTTGTAGATCTTTATTCCAAAAGAACATTTTGTTAATCTAGTCAAGCTCTTTATGTATTGATGTGGGTAGGGGTGGGCATGGGACGGGACGGGACGGGATTAGGGTCATCCCGCGTCCCGTCCCGCGTATTTTTTTCGGGACGGGATCGGGACGGGATTTGATTTTTTTTGTTGAATCCCACCGGGTCCTATCCCTCACGGGACGGGACAGGATCGGGACGGGACGGGCCTTGTCCCTCGTTTAAGAAATTTAAAAAATAGCAATTTCAAACAAAAAAAATTTAAGCTGAATACAATATATAGCAATGAAGTACGTATTAAAAAAATCATTCCAAACAAAAAAAACTATTACAGTAGCAATACATGGAGTTATGCTAAATTGCTAAGTTGAATCCAAATACAGTAGCAAAGCAAATAAGCAATGGACAATTTATTGAAATTAATATTACTATTTACAGCAGTATAAGTATACTTACAGTAATTCAATATGTATTCTAACTTATTTAAATGTGTATCAATATATGTAATGATATTATTTTATGTTTTAAATAATTTTATTATATATATGCGGGACGGGACGGGATTTGCGGGATGAGAATTCTTCGTCCCGCGTCCCGTCCCGCGTATTTTTTGCGGGACGGGATCGGGACGGGATTGAATTTTTTTTCCCCAAATCCCACCGGGATCGGGACGGGATCGGGACGGGATGCGGGACGGGACGGGATTTGCGGGATTTGTGCCCACCCCTAGATGTGGGTAACAAAAAGTTCTGCATTGTATACAACGGTTTGGCCGATAAGTTTGTATTAATGAGGATTGCACGTCCCTGTTGTGATAGAGCATTAGCTCGCCATTTACTTAGTTGCTCTTTAGATTTACATATGATGTCTTCAAAAGTGTGTTTGTTTACTCTGCCGTTAATAATCGGACATCCAAGGTATTTTTCTAATGAGTTTTCATGTGTAATACTTAAGCAACTGCTAAGTTCTAAGATCCTAGAGTTCGAAATGCCTTTTGTGGCTTGGAAGCTAGATTTATGATAATTGACTTTTTGTCCAGAAACTTTACAGTATGAATCAATTATATCTCTAACTTTCTGTCCCGCGGCAACACTGCCTCTTGTAAAAATAATGATGTCGTCGGCAAAAGATAGGAAGGGGACCCTAGGTCCACTCCTACCGAAGGAAAATCCAATAGGACTGTTTTCCACATTTGTTTCTGCTGAGAGTTTTCGAGCTAAAATTTCTGCCCCTAAGATAAACAAGAAAGGAGATAGAGGATCCCCTTGACGCAGGCCACGAGATGGGAAGAACATATCAATAGGACCGTTGTTGACTAGTACAGAGAAGGACACAGTCGTTACGCATTCCATAATCCACGTAATGAAAGTAGGGTGGAACCCAAATTTTTCTAAAACCTTTCTTATGAAGTCCCAATCAACTCTATCGTATGCTTTCTCCATGTCAAGTTTAATTGCCAACCATCCCTCCCGAGCCTTGCGCGATCTGAAGGAGTGGAAGATTTCGTGCGCTATTAGGACATTGTCTTGGATGGCCCTGTCCGACACAAAGGCACCTTGTAGTGGGTGAATTAGTTTACCGATAATTGTTTTGATTCTTTCTGTCAAAATTTTTGAAATGATTTTGTATAAAATAGAACATAAACTGATTGGGCGGTAGTGACTGGTATTTGTAGGGTTATCCCGCTTTGGCAGTAGTGATATGAATGTATGGTTTATTTGTTTGAGAATTTTTCCAAAGTGGAAAAAACTTTTTACAGCTCTAATGATAGATAAGCCAACAACGTCCCAGTATTTCTTATAGAATTCGGCTGTAAAACCATCTGGGTCTAGGGATTTGTTGTTTCCAAGGCTGAAAACAGCTGCCTTAATTTCATTATTAGATGGGTGTCGAATAAGATACTTATTTTCGTCAGGGGTAATTGAAGGATGGATTAGATTTAACATTTCTTGTAGGAGTCTATCATCAATCGGCTCCTTTTTGAATCTTTTTTCAAAATCACTCTTAATTTCATTTCTAATATTTTCTTCTCCTATTATCAAGGTTCCTTCAACAGAAGTTATATTGCGGATTTGTTTCCTATGTCTCCGACCCGAAGCAACCCGATGAAAATAAGTTGTGTTCGAATCAGAGAGTTTAAGATGTTTTATCTTGGCTCTTTGGTTCCAAAACGTTTTTTGGTAAAGAAGTAGTTTTTCCCTCAAAAGAAGGAGTTTTAAATAAAGATGTGTACGAGGCTGGTTAAAATGGTAGGTTTTGATTAAAAATTGTGTTTTAAAAAAAGCTATTTGTGATACAAAAAAAAATTAGCATTTTTAGTTTACCTAGTTTGAAATTACTAAAAGGTGTCATGGTAGGATGGTCTACCAACTAGATTCTATCAAAAATATTAGCATCATGTGGGGCCATCAATCACTAAAGTATTTAAAAGTTTATGTGCTTCCAAGAAAATCTTAAAGCAGCTTAATCCTACATTTTTAACCCTTTTACCAAAAAATGATAATCCGCCTATGATCAATCACTTCTGCCCTAAGTCATTTCAAAGTTGTTAACTGCGAGATTGGCGCGTGTAATTGACTTACTAATTCATCCGTTTCATGGGGCATTTGCTAAAGGCAGATCAAATATCATTATTGTGCATACATGAGGCTTTTCACTCATTCAAAAACAACAACAAAAAAAGGCCGATTTGCTAAACTAGACCAAAAAAGGGGCCTAATTGCTAAACTAGACATATTCCTAAAAAATTGGCTAGGGGTAGAAAGTGGTATATTTTTGCAAATGCAAAAATACCACCGGCAGTGGAGGTAGCAGGTGAAGGGAAGTTGAGCATTGTAGCTCCATCATTTGAAAAAACATAAATCAGGAGGGGGAGGTGCTGGACATGGTGTGTGGCTCAAATAAAGTAGGAAAATGGGGGGGGGGGGCATTTATGAGGGGAAATTTCAATGATTGAATTAAGGGTGTCAATCAACCCTTAGAAAATCTTGATTGATGGGTGTCATTCCTTATTAAATGCTCTGCAAAAAAGGGAGCCAACATAGGAGACGAGTGAAAAGTTGAGGGCAAAGCATCACCTTCATTTTTGGGAACTGGAAACGGTTGGCTTACCAATAGAGGACAAATATCTTACCAATAGCCGACATGTGTCTTACCGATAGGACAAACTTATCCTACCATACATTGAAATTTTGGAGATAATATGGAGGGGAATGTCCATAGCGATTTTGGCGGGATGTCCGTGTAATTTTGGCGCCAAAATAGGGTTCTTCATTGGGGGAAGAGGGAGAGCATCTGTCTGACCAATATGGTACAGTTATCTAACCAATAGCATATAGTTATCCTACCAATAGGCTTAAAATGTCTTACCATACCTGAAAATTTGGAGAAATTTGGAACGGATTGACCGTAGCTGTTTTGGCGGGTTGTCAGTGTAATTTTGGCGCCAAAACGGGGTTCTTCATTGGGGGGAAGGGGGAGCATTTATGAGGGGAAAATGCAATCATTGCATTGATGGGTGTTCCCCAAGCACATATATAAGCTTGAGAGGAGGATCTCAAACACCCCAACATGCCCTGCAAAAATTGAGGCAGAGCAGGAGAGAGGCGGAAAGGACGGGGGAAAAGGCACACGTGCATCTGAGGAAACGATACAGTTGTCATCCTACCAATAGTACAGTTCCGGCCTGCCAATAGTGTTCAACTGTCTTTCCATTCCAGGAAAAGTGCAACAAGTTTGGTGGTGGCAGTGACAACGATGGGTAAGTCATCTTGTACCTTTCCTTTGTAGTTGTTCCTCTTTCCTATATCAGAACTACCCCCCAGGCTGATCCTCTATTCCCGTGGCCTACCCCAGGTGATAGGGTATGTATCAATGTCGTGTGCGACGGTTGGTGGGCTCCCGGGAGTGGGAGTTTGGCACAACCAATCATCAACCTATGTTGATTCCAAAATTTTCAAAAAATATTATATGGAAATGAAATTGATGCTACAAGTCTATGCTCACTGTCGACTACCTCGTAACTCATCAAATACTTGGTCTTTACTATTATGATGATAAATAGCCTATTAGCTCAATTGGCAGAGCATTGTGTTTGCACACAGAGATGTGGGTTCGACTCTCACATAGGCTAATACGGAGTGTGTGTTCATAAGTCTCCGATATATTGTGTTGTGGTAAAGTCAATTATGCATTTACATATTTCCAATAGTATAAATATATCGTACCATCAGTGTGCATTTATCCTACCATTAGTGTCAAGTTATACAGGAATTACTGGGTTTCCATTATGATCCTACCAATATCGTTGTTTTCTCCTACCATTAGTTTCCATCAATCCTCCCATTTGGATCCTACCGAGTCTATTAGCTCAATTGGTAGAGCGTTGTGTTTGCACACAAAGATGTGAGTTCGACTCTCACATAGGCTAATACGGAGTATGTGTTCATGAATCTCTCTAAACTTATACAATTATGACCCTGGCAGAAAATATATATACTAATGGTAGGACAAATTTACGAACATGTTAGGACAAATTCATAAATCTCTCTGAACTTATACGATTATGAACATGTTAGGGCAAATTCACCATCACACACGATATATCCATGTATAGCTTTTGCATATGTGGTTCATATAACTTCAGTCTCTGCCTGTGGATCCTGCCTTCTCCTTTTGCTTTTCTGAGATTCATGTGGAAGTAATTTTTTTTCGTAAAGTCAATTATGCATTTACATTTTTCCAATAGTATAAATATATCGTACAATCAGTGTGCATCTATCCTACCATTAGTGTCAAGTTATACAGGAATTACTGTATTTCCATCATGATCCTACCAATATCGTTGTTTTCTCCTACCATTAGTTTCCATCAATCCTACCATTCTGATCCTACCGATATCGTTGTGTTCTCCAACCATTAGTTTTCATCTATCCTACCATTTTTGTGCATCTATCATACCAATTTAAATAGCTTTCAAGGAAAATCAAGCTAGAAACCGTAGCAAATTATGTTCCAGATTTTTCAGAAAAAACAACCAAGGGTAGAGGGTTTCCAGTCTACAACAGAAGATGAAGGAAACCTTAGTAACATTATATCCAAGGGTAGAGGCTCTAATTCAGTCGTTCTAGCATTGAATTAGATTGGATTCATGAATTTTGATTGATAGAAATTGGGTTTATATTGGGATTTATGGATTGGTAATTGAGATTGAGATTAGGGTCAATTCACCCCTCAATGATTACTAGTCTGGGATTTGTGGATTGGTCAATATTAATTCTACTTCTTTGCCAATAGTACAAATATATCTTATTATTCGTGTACATCTATCCTACCATTAGTGTCAAGTTATACACTTAGGAATATCGGTTATTACATTTTTATCATACCAATATCGTATATTTATCCTACCAGATTCACAAATTTGTCCTACCACTAGTCTATATATTTTCTACCAAGTTCATAATTTTATAAGTTCAGAGATATTCATAATTCATAAATTTGTCGTACCAGATTCATAAATTTGTCCTGCCATTAGTGTATATATTTCCTACCATGTTAAATCGTATAAGTTCATAGAGATATAAATCGTATAAGTTCATATTACTACATACGTCACAGTTGTACACACAGTAATTAATCACAACATAAAATGCACCATAAAAGAAAGAACGCATCTAAAAGTTTGCATACAATTGAACCCTTTTTAACAAATTTTAACAGAACCTCAACTCCTTTTTAGAATCCCAGAAACAGTACACCGATTCAAGCTATAACTTTTGAACTCGATCAGCTTACACACCTTGCTTCATAAGCTGAAGCAGAAGCAACAATAAACTAGTTTTGCATTGAGAGAGTACAACAAAAGTTTATCATCTGAACGACGTCTGAATCTCCTCCAAAGTTCTCCCTTTTGTCTCCGGAACCCAAATGCAAACAATTTTAGTATGACAAACATCTCCTCCAAAGTTCTCTCTTCTCTCTTTTGTCTCCTGAGTCCCTACAAATCTTCTGGATCCCTTCAATTCTACTTAATGTTTTGGTTGCATTAGGATCATTCCTGTCGATCTGAGGCCATGAAAATAGCCAATTTTAGTATGACAAACATAATAATTTTATATGGATAGTTCTAAGTAGCTCCCCAATCCCCATTTCCCTAAAGCAATACAAGTATATAGGCCAGGGAAGCCGTAAACTTGATGGCACAGCGCCAAATGGCAAGCTTCATGACCATGGTAACAGGTTTGATAGCTCATACTGTCCTGTCGTGTACTTCCTAGGTTTAGACCACAGGTTTACAGAGCGTTGTCCAAAAAAATATAACTAAGCAATCAGGTGGAACTTATGCTGGTGCATCTATCATTAAGTAGATGACAGGAATACATTATTCATATTTTTAGAATGCCAGGCATTTTTAACTAGTGAATCAACCATAAACTAGATTTGAGGAAAAACTGTAGATATCAGTTAAAATGGTGCCAAGAGCAAAGCTTACCTTGGCCTTCAACATGCAAGAGAAGTCAAAGAAGGCACCATAGACATCGGCCATCGTGATTGCACGGTCAATTACCCGGGCAGTAAGGCCTAGAGAAAAGAAAACTATGTGAGGAAGAGAAATCATGTACCAACATGAAGCTTGGTAGATGACAGGAATTGAAGGTGAGTTCCTAAAACTATATAACAATATGAGTTTCATATGCATCATTAAGCAATCACAGTGCAAATCCAAATATCCACTAAACAGAATGGAAATTATATGAAACCATTGAGAATGATGTATCTTACCCCGTCTCATTTTTACTACACCCCTGAAGACTTGAATATTGTTGTAGCATAAAGCCAAGGTTCCAATCGCCATAATCTAGTGAGGAGAAAAATAGTGAGGAATGACAATAACTTTGGATTTGGCCAATAAATCTGAATGCATATAAGAAATTGCATGATAGGAATCCATGCAGATACTTAAAACTAGAAGTATTGCATTAGCATTTTCTTCACACCAAACAGTAGGAAAAGATCGGATACATCAATGTATTGCAATGAATAATCATTCAAATGAGGGGTTCATGTATTTCTTTATGATTACATGGAAGTTTATTATCTCATTTGGATAATGTAACCAGCAGACTTCATTCACCTCCTTTAATCTCTTGACAGAAGACTGTACGTTGGCGAGATGATATTCCTTTAAGTGCTAGTGTGTTTAGACATCTGTGTTCTCCCAATAAGCATGCCTTTGGCAAATTTCGGACACCTACTTTCGATAAATGCCACAACAATTGCATAACAGATGCCAGATATTCACAACAGCTGTGACCCTACTAGTTTAGAAGTTTGTGTACCTGTGGAATGGCACAAAATCTGAATATTGTACGATCTCGCAGGGCTGACATGTATCTGATGCAGTCTTCCATGTGTATTAGAGCGTTTTTCACCATATCATTTAAGCATTGCACTGCTTTCTCTGAATTCTCCTCATATTTCAACTCCTATAAAGGCATTGCAACAAGATTAGTAGATTTACACACAAAAGGCTACAATTCAGGCATCCGGTAGCATAGTATCCAGTTAACGCTTTGAAGATTGAAGCAAATACTCCAAAATAAATGCTTGGCTTTTGGCAAATGCAATTTGAAGGCATATTGACAGTTTAATACTTTTAAGGATGTGCTATTACGTACCTCAAGTTTGTTCACGTATTTACTCCAGATTTCCCGGGGCCAGAACATACGTGATTTTGGTATTTCATTAATGTCTTCCAAGTAATCTCGAATGATGTTTGTTTTCTGCAACCAATATTTCAGTAGAGAATGAAATATTAAAATGGAATAAGGCAATGAATCACTTTGGGACCTACATTGCACATTTGCTTGACTGAGGGAAAAACTACCTGAAGAAACAAACCCATTGAATTGGAAAGATGATCAGAAGCCAGGTCTTCCGAGCCAGAGGCATGGAAAAGCTTAGACAACCCCAAGCCAACAAGTCCAGCTACATAGTGGCAATATTCGTCGTAGTCATCAATTGATTCCACCTGCAAGCAAGTTCGTGCACACAAAATCATCTATCTTGGGCATCCATTGGCAAGTTTGTAAATTAGTTTTCACATGCATAAAAAGCACACTGCACAATATGATACACCATATATCTCATAATCTCAGACAATTTCGTGTAAAATCTAAAGGATTGATTGAAAACCTTCACAACTTGCTACTTCAAAATCATCATGTACACTACAAGATAAACTGTTACTTCCGCTAAACGAGTGCCAGCAATTCGAACTTGACTTCCTAGCTAACAGTTCCGCTAAATCCATTTAGGATCACATTCAGATTCCTGCTCAATCAAAGAAGCACAGGTTGCAATCACGAAATCAACCAAAGAACAACCAAGTTGCAATCACGAAACAAAGAAGCACAGGTTGGCGAGTGCGAAATCAAGACATACAAAGTCAATCATCTACCCTGATTCAGCAATAAATATCCTCACATCAATTCCACAAAATCGATCAAAATTAAGCAAAAACCAAATCAGGTTCAATAAATCACCAATTCTAACTTTAGGTTTACCGAATGCGTCGAAATCGAGACTCAAATCAGAACCAAATGGATCAGATTTGGAGTTAACCTTACCCCCAAACTCACCTGAATCTTCATCGTCGTCGAAATCGGAACCTCTCTCTTCATCTTCCCCCTCTGAATCAGCAAAGACAACTCTCAATCCAGCTAATTCACCAATCTCCTCCAAATCAACAACTTTCTCCGCCTCCAACTCCTCAATCTCCTCCGAAGCCCCATTGACACCACCACCGTCCGCCGCCGTCACAACCTTAGGAGGATTGGGCTTCAACAGCCCCTGCTTCACGAACTCCTTCCTCTTCATCGCAATCGCCTTATCGATCTCGCCAAACAAATCGTCTCCGTAATTCAAATCCGTCTCAGGCAGGGGGGAAGCGGGCGACGGAGATGGCAGGGCGGGGGCGGGTCCGGTAGGAGTGGGGAGGAGAGGGAGAGAGAGGGTCATGGTATACGCGGTGACAGGGGTGTCGAATAGAGCGATTTGCAACCCATCCCTCACCGCATTGCTTACCTGCTACAACAAGTTCCCAACAGTGCAAAAAAACCGGCGTTTTTATTTGCTTGGGGGTAGAAGGAGCATTTTAGCTCATTTTTTGACCTTGTGGTCTAATTGTGCAAATAGGCCCAATTTTTGGTGTAGTCAGTACCCTTTAGGTAACGAGGGTCTCATGGCAATTAAGGTTTACATGGAAAAGGCCTATAACAAAGTTGAATGGAAATTTATCGAACAAGATATGCTCAAAATGGGTTTCCATAAATGTTTGGTGGGTTGGATTATGGAATGTATTTCAACTGTTTCTTACTCTATTCTGGTCAACGAGGGCCCAACGCCTTAGTTTTTTCGAGGCCAGGGTTTGTGACAAGGTGACTGATAATGCATATTTTAGTGTGCATTATAAGTTAGTTTTAGGTGCATTTCGTTGTCATATAATCAAGTTTTATAGTTAATTTCGCATATTGCTCTTTTAGTAGTGAAGGGCTTGGGAAGAGACCAAAAATGAAGCCAAGAAGCATGAACAAGACAAAGAAAGGTTAGAAGTTGAATCGGGAAGATAATGAACGAGCCGAAATGAAGAAAATGGAAAAACCTCCTCATACATTGGCTTTCGAAGACTTTGAATCAGGTTATGATGTCTTCATTAGAGTCGTAGTCCTCGAAAAGTGCTTTCCAATGCATATTCATATGCATCAATGGAACGACTGAGGACTCCATAAAGTGCATTACAAGTTCAGTCTATCGAAGTTGTCGCAATGGCGAGAGGAGTGAGTCGCGGCCACGACAGGAGCAGTGCCCGCCGATCTCAACGCTTGTAGAGAATCTTCGACCAGTGTCTATGTCGATGATGGACGATTTTTAGTCGCGTAAACCGTATCAAAATAAAACTCAAACCTACAAACTAGTATAGCAAGCAAGTAAGAGGTCGATCCCACAGAGAAACAAGTATTCCTCTGCAATGTGTATTTACCAATTAGTGAAAAAGGGGGGTTTTGGGGTGATTGAAATAAGAAAGAAAACAAAATAGACTATAAACAAGTTGATGCAAAACAATTTAGAGAAGATCGCTCTACCTACAACTATCCACTTTATTTGGTTGAATTGATATTGTAACTTCCTCTTGTCCTTTTAGGTTTCCTATGAATGCCCTTGTCCCGACCTAATATAGTTACTAGTCCAATCAGTCCTAGAAACCCTTATCAATCGAACAGTCCCTAAAGAAGGATTTAACCCAATTGATAGCTTTAAGTTCAGAGATTAACCAAGGTATTTGCAGTCCCTAAAGAGGGATTTAACAACACATCCAACTTCCTACCCATCCAATTAGTTCAATCAGCCCTAAAGGGACAAGTTTGCTACTTGGGTTAAGGTTCGCAATCAGGAATCTACAAAACCCTAGCAATTGAATTGATCTAACAAGTTGGCCAGACAAGATAGAACAAAACAATAAACAATCAAGCACAAAGAAGTTGAAGCATTCAATATAGGAAATAAGGAACAAGATTCAGAAACTCACAATCAATCCAAATAAAGCTTCAAATTGCGAGTAGAACGAAGAGAGTTTAGTCGCCCATGGCGAACATCGCTCTCTCTCTAATTGTCTGATAGAACGTGGAATAGAATAGAAGTATGAATAGAATGAAAGTCATGAAAAATAACATAAAAGTCGGCCTAAAAGACATCCAAGTCGGCCCTCAAAGCAAATTAGAACATCTAGGGTTTTTTCCAAAAACGATGCGCGCTGACGGCAGCTGCGGCGGGCGCAGCAAATAAGCGGCGGGCGCAGCATGAATACCGCCCCTGGCGGCGGGCGCATCAAACCATGCGGCGGCCGCTGCATTGGTTTTTCCCGAAAATTCCGTCTCGAATTAGCTCTCGACGTCAACATGAAAGTTGTAGCTCTCTGAAAGAGCTTTCCAACGCATGGTCATAATAGTCGATCGGACAACCGAGGCCTCCAGAAAGTGCAAAACAAGTTCAGCATGTCTGGCGACAACTTCTGCAGACTTGTTCTTCGTTTAGGTTCGCTTCTTCTTCTCAGGACCTCTTGAGATCTTCATGTAAGCTTCTTCGATCAACTAGACATTCTCATCAAATGCGTTATCAACTCATGTCTTCTCCTCGGATCTACCATTACCTGAAATAATCAATAAAAGCATGTAGATTCCGACTCCAACCACATAGAGAACTAATATGCAAATCATGCTTAATCCATCCATGAAATGCATCTTAACTAAGCTAAATGCAACCTATTATGCCTACCTAAATGCATGCTATCAAACTCCCCCACACTTAACCTTTGCTTGTCCTCAAGCAATGATAGAATGAACATGAATCAACGCATCCCACAGGAAATCCCTTCAAGTTTCAACCTCATCAAACAGTAACATCATAGCAGGTGAAAACATAAACCAAGCAAACAAACGTCATAGCATGTATTTTAGTGATCAAAGCTTAGAAGTAGACATTATCCAACCTCACCAGAAATATGTATTTCACTCATGTGTTTAGGCTTTTAAGTACAACTCTCAACTCAAACCAATCATGCACTAAGCTCATAGACATTGACCACCATATCACAAATTCTCTACCGAAATGTCATTACTTGCGGGACACAATAAAGAAAATAAAATGCAACAACAATTTTTTTTTTTGTTGTTTTCTTTTCTTCTCTTTTTTTTTCTTTTCTTGGTGCTTTCCTTACGCGACGCGCAAACATGGGTGTCATGAATGGCCCCGGTCTATCAACACCTCAACCTACTAATATGAAGTCCACTTGAACACCTTTTGACGCAAGTTGCAAACATGGGTGTCATGAATGAACCTGGTTACTCAATGATCAAGCTTTCTTTCCTAGTGGATAGTTTTCAACACCTTTTTGCGCGAATCATACCCATGGGTGTCATGCGTAGACCCGGTTACTCAGTGCATCAACCATTGCCACCTTATTCACTAAATATGCATAAAATAAAAAGACTCAAAATATAAACATAAACTCCGCAAGCACCAAACATGTGCATCGGTCTTCAAAAATAGATACTGCAGTCAATACCAAGAGGTAGCAACACTAGGCGAGTAATTCACACAATTGAGCAAAAGAATTCAAATAAGGACAAACATTCTCACAGGGTCATGTTTTTAGGATTCAATCATACTTTAGCTCAATCATACATGCTCAATTATATTTGCTAGCTCATGTTCCACAAAAATCAAATAAAGACAATAATCAAAACATCCAGAACTCCATGGGATTTTTATGAATCATGCTTGAAATTTAAAATAGAGGACAAACTAAGCAAGATGGGTATTTGAATAACACATGTGTATGCAATGCATGCTCTATTTTTGGTTTTTTTTTTTTTGAATTTTTTTTTTTACGAAAATGACGAAAATTAAAATAAAAAAAAACTAAACAACAACTTAAATAAACTTAAACATGGTGCAGAAAATTAAATATGATCTACCTATATGCACTATATATATAGAATTCCTCTCCCCCACACTTAAAGTTTTCATTGTCCTCAATGAAACAATAAAGACAACAAAAGTAAATCAAATATAATCAGAGTGAAGGAAAAGAAAAAAAAAAGAAAAAAAGAAAAACTTACCTCGGGTTGCCTCCCGAGAAGCGCCTTTCTTTAATGTCATTGGCTTGACTTATTCTCAATCTCAAGACCTTATCTCTCAGACATCGTCAAGGCCCTCAGTAGCCTATCATATTCCTGTGCACGCATCTTACAAGGCATATCATAGCACAATAAATTGAAAGCATAAAATGTGGAACTCACGAACCCTTTCAATCTATCAAAGAGTCTAGCATGACTCTCTGCAGAAGGAATATGATACCACCAACACAGTTCCGCTGGTGGCGTTTCAAAATAGCAATCAAAAGGATCAACATAATCACCATTACCTTTAAGATTGCAAAAGTTTACCTTTATTATCTCTTGAGCCTCAGTGGATGGCTCTAGACTTGGTTCATCAATGGGCGAGCTCAGAATGGATGGTGCAGATGGAGTAGGAGACACATCACATGTAACCTCATGCGTCGACTCATGAGATTCCAAGCCAGGAAGCACTAGACCATCTCCTCCATCATCTAAGAAACTATCGTTGTCTGCAACCAATTCCTCCTCATTCGGCATGTCATTGTCATGTTGAAACCACATAGGAGGGAATGAACTAAGTGTAATGATTTCGATAGGATCTTCCATTCTTTCATCCTTTAAAGACTCAAGGGGTGGTGGGGTGGGTTTCTCAAAATCAAGGGAAGTCGATGGGGGCTCATTAGTAGCAGTACGGTGATCGCTGCCCTCCTGCGACGGTTGCCGCTCCTCAAAAATTTCACCCTCCGTTATGACTTCAACTCCTTCTTCTAAGCCCCTTTCCTTCTCACGTTTTGCACTTAAAATTTGAATGAGTTTGTTCAACTGATTCTCCAAGTTCTTACTACTCTCAGGAGTCTCAACTTGCTCTTGCAACCTCTGTGTAAGGCTATGGAATGGATCCTCCGGGTATGTGACAGAGTTCTCCATTGGCGGAGGAGACATGGTGAGCAATTCTTCTTGTGCAACATGGTAATCCATATAACAGAAAAAATCCCACAACCCCGACAATCCTCCTAACCGCTTCAGGCCTCCGTTACTTAGGTACTCAGCAAGCGCTCGTGTCTCAACAGTCATCCCATCAATTATGCACATAATCATATCCCGGATGCTGAATTGATAACCCCATGAACCAAGGTCGTCAACATACTCATGCAATCTCCTGAAGTATTGGTGAAAGTTCTCACCTTCAAACTGCGCTAATCTCAACATCTTGAAAAAGTTAGTAGCAAGGATGTTGTGAACCGTAAGATAGGTTCACAACAAAGTTAGATATATAAACAAAAATTAATAAATACACAAAACAAAGAAATAAACTTGATTCCCCGGCAACGGCGCCAATTTGATGGGCGATTTTTAGTCGCGTAAACCGTATCAAAATAAAATTCAAACCTACAAACTAGTATAGCAAGCAAGTAAGAGGTCGATCCCACAGAGAAACAAGTATTCCTCTGCAATGTGTATTTACCAATTAGTGAAAAAGGGGGGTTTTGGGGTGATTGAAATAAGAAAGAAAACAAAATAGACTATAAACAAGTTGATGCAAAACAATTTAGAGAAGATCGCTCTACCTACAACTATCCACTTTATTTGGTTGAATTGATATTGTAACTTCCTCTTGTCCTTTTAGGTTTCCTATGAATGCCCTTGTCCCGACCTAATATAGTTACTAGTCCAATCAGTCCTAGAAACCCTTATCAATCGAACAGTCCCTAAAGAAGGATTTAACCCAATTGATAGCTTTAAGTTCAGAGATTAACCAAGGTATTTGCAGTCCCTAAAGAGGGATTTAACAACACATCCAACTTCCTACACATCCAATTAGTTCAATCAGCCCTAAAGGGACAAGTTTGCTACTTGGGTTAAGGTTCGCAATCAGGAATCTACAAAACCCTAGCAATTGAATTGATCTAACAAGTTGGCCAGACAAGATAGAACAAAACAATAAACAATCAAGCACAAAGAAGTTGAAGCATTCAATATAGGAAATAAGGAACAAGATTCAGAAACTCACAATCAATCCAAATAAAGCTTCAAATTGCGAGTAGAACGAAGAGAGTTTAGTCGCCCACGGCGAACATCGCTCTCTCTCTAATTGTCTGATAGAACGTGGAATAGAATAGAAGTATGAATAGAATGAAAGTCATGAAAAATAACATAAAAGTCGGCCTAAAAGACATCCAAGTCGGCCCTCAAAGCAAATTAGAACATCTAGGGTTTTTTCCAAAAACGATGCGCGCTGACGGCAGCTGCGGCGGGCGCAGCAAATAAGCGGCGGGCGCAGCATGAATACCGCCCCTGGCGGCGGGCGCATCAAACCATGCGGCGGCCGCTGCATTGGTTTTTCCCGAAAATTCCGTCTCGAATTAGCTCTCGACGTCAACATGAAAGTTGTAGCTCTCTGAAAGAGCTTTCCAACGCATGGTCATAATAGTCGATCGGACAACCGAGGCCTCCAGAAAGTGCAAAACAAGTTCAGCATGTCTGGCGACAACTTCTGCAGACTTGTTCTTCGTTTAGGTTCGCTTCTTCTTCTCAGGACCTCTTGAGATCTTCATGTAAGCTTCTTCGATCAACTAGACATTCTCATCAAATGCGTTATCAACTCATGTCTTCTCCTCGGATCTACCATTACCTGAAATAATCAATAAAAGCATGTAGATTCCGACTCCAACCACATAGAGAACTAATATGCAAATCATGCTTAATCCATCCATGAAATGCATCTTAACTAAGCTAAATGCAACCTATTATGCCTACCTAAATGCATGCTATCAGTCGACAACGCCACCAATTTGATGGAGGAAAAGTCGTTGATTTACCTCATCATAATAATTCGCAAACAAACAAACTAGTATAGTATGCATGTGAGCAGTCGATTCCACATAGAAACAAGTATCTCGATATATCGTGTATTTATCAATTGAAAAGAAAAAGATGTTAAAGAAAGTAATTAATATATATATATATAAGAGATGTGTTTCCACCCACTAATTCTCGATTTTGGTTGGCGTTATTAGTCATTGTATCCAGTCAAAGTTGTTTCATATGAATTCCTCCCATCTCAATTTGAATAGATTAAAGCAAAACGAGCACAATTAATCTCTTGCACCTTTATGCAACCAAAGCACGACTAAGTTTAACATAAAGATAACACAAAGTCCTAAGAATCTATGAATAACATCTATTTAAATATTTAAGACACTTGTCAACTTCCTATTTAGTCTTGCTTCAAACTCGGAATCCACAATCCTAAGCATTCTACTACGGATTTTACGCAAAATTCGATAGAATAAAACCCTAGCAAGATACTATCATGATAGCTAATCATAATAATATCGATGTTAAGAACAAGAAGTTAGAGAATATTAAAGAGAGGAAAATACTAACTTCTTAGAAAATCAAAAACCACCAACCATGTCTCGAAAGTGTTAGCGAAAACAATAGAAAATTACCCAAGCATGATTTACCTAACTTCCTTCTCGTGAATGGAAAATAAGACTAAAAGACTCAACTAAAACTATTGTAATGAATGGGAATGTTGCAGTAAAATCTGAATATATCTAGGGATTTTCATGGCTATGGGTATTTATAGGACATCATGAAGTTTTGTATAGTATAGAGTGGTTTTGAACTAAGGTTTGATGCAATAAGTGTTGACCGGCCTTGCCGAGAGAGCAATCGTTCTCCATTTGTTGAGTTGGTCTTTTGTACGTATTGCATATAATATCACTACAGGTTTCTTTATTGACCATTAATGATGGGGCAACCTAGGTATTTCTCAAATATTTTTTCGTTTGTAATACCAAGTGTGCCTTGAATTTCACCCAACCATGAGCTGAGAATGTTAGGCGTCGTTTGGAAGGCAGATTTATGATAGTTCACTTTTTAGTCAAACCGTTTATAAAAACAAAGAAAGAAATTATTTTTTCAGAAAAAAAAAAAAACAATGGCAGAAGAGAGGTAGAGATCCCCTACACCACAATTAAAGTATATTATGTAGTTATATCGCTTGATTGGATGTGCCGACTTATTTTATTAATTTTCTTAATAAAACAATAAAATAAAGTGGACGATAAAAGGGACCACAAAGGCGGACTAGATAATCCTCACCGGCAAAAGAGTGTACACTGTACACACGTCACACCCCCTTAAAAACAAGGGCCACGGGACGACGTCCACACAACACAAGTGAGGGAAGAATAAGTTCAGATTTCGGGTAGATCTGGGTTAAATAGAACCCTGATTGGACCCAGTTTCAAGTCAAATCAAATCAATTTTAGATTTTTTAATTTTTAATAAAAATCGTATTTTAATGACTTTGCAATAACTTCAAAATATTAAAGTTAAGGACGTGGTTGCTAAGTTTTTCCTTTTCGATCGTATAATTATTAGATCTAACTTTGAGCTCTTGTAAATTGTAATTATATGCTACCTACCTCTCATATGAAATGTTTAATTTTTACTATTATTCATGATTTTTAATAATTAAACTCTATAAAATATCAGTGTTATGATTATAAATTTATTTAATAATATATTAATTATTGAGCTTGCCCTAATATGACTTTGGACTTTCTCGATTTTTATTTTATCTAAGTTTTATTTTAACAAGCCTACAGGTTCGGGTCACTGAATTGAAACTCATTTGACTCAGAAAAATAGCGGTTTTTCGGGTTCGGGTAAAAAAAATCTTGGATTAAAATTTTCGGGTCTTAACCTAAAATTTTCCAGACGTTCAAGTCGGCTCAGTCGGGTCGCGTTTTGACGGCTCTAACACACCCCTTAAAAATTTAAAAAAATAAACCACGGGACGACGTCCACACAACACAAGTGAGGGAGGAACCTTGATTGTAGTGTATGTGTGGAAGTACCCAAGTGAGGCCGAAAAAGCCCTCGGCAAAATCACAAATCAGAAACAAATCAAAGCAAAAGGAAGATGATGTCATTTCAGGATGCGAGCGCAAGGGTAATCTTGCAATGGAAATGGAGCATCCACGGGTTCATCCTCTTCAGCTTGTGTCTTCAGATTGTCCTCTTATTCGGAGCGCCATTCCGGAAGAAGACCACCAACATAGGTCTAGTGGTGCTTGTGTGGTCGGCGTACAACCTTGTCAACACAACCATATCCCAGGGTTTGGCCCTCATCCTCGTAGAAAACAAACATCAAGGCCACCGGGCCGAGCAGGTAGATCTCCACACCTTCTGGTCGGCCTTCTTGCTCCTGCACTATGGTGGTCCCGACACCATCACAGCCCTAGCTTGGGAGGATAACGGCTTTTGGAGGCGTAGCTGGGCTCAGTTCGTTACAAAGATCATCTTTTTTTGCACCGCAGCGTTGGCATTGCCACTAAAGACGTTGTTTCTGTTGCCAAAAGTGTACATCTCGACAATTTTAGTTCTGCTTGCTGGTTTCGTAAAGTCGACGGAACGAATTGTGTCCCTCGCCAATGCCAGCTATGAACGTTTCCAGAGGACTTTTGTTTCCATCAATCCCAAGGCAGGGCCTGACTATGCTGCCATAGTCGAGGCCTACGAGATGTACAAAAAGGCTGGTATTCCGGTCAAGTTTCAATCGTCTGCTGAACCACCACCACCAGTAGCAGCAGTTCCACAGAGAACTTGCAATTTCCCTCCTAATGGAGTGTTGAGCGACTCCCAAGTGGCAATAATAGCCTACCATTTCTTCAAAAAATTCAAGGGGACGTACGTGGACGTGGTGTTCTGCTGCCATGATCGCAAAGAGGGCAGGGACTACTTCCTAGGCTTATCCTCCTCAGATGTCTTCAGAGTCATGGAAACCGAAATGAAGCTTGCCTATGAAGCTTTCTATACTAAGACCCCTTCTTTCTTTCTTCCAGAGTTGAGGGCTTACCGCTGGCTTCCCTTCGTCTTTGAATTGACTGCTCTGTTTCTGTGGTCATCGGAGCACAAGCATCGTTTTCGACAGGTTGATGTTACGCTCACTTACATTTTGCTCGTCAGTGCTGTTTTAGTTGATGTCTTCGCAATTGTAAGGTTCAGACGCTCTGATTGGAGGATTGGCGCCCAAGCATCCGGGCCGCTTCCTCGTCATACTCCAGATTCATGTGCACGGGGTGAAAACCAGAGAGAGCAGACCTCACGCCCCAATCGATGGCTGCATATTCTCTTCCGTCAATGGTCCGAGTCAATATCACAGTTTAACTTGATTGATTATTGTATTTATGAGCGGCCCCAATGGCGCAACCGTTTATATACTCTTACTGGATCCAAGGACATGATGGATGGCCATAGGTACGTGTCGGAGACTTGCCTGACTAACCATCTTAGAGACTTTATTTGCAACGAACTCAAAAGCAAATCGGTTGTGGCAGAAGATCTTCACATCGGGGAGGAAGTGAGCTTATCAAGAGGTAGTTGGATCCTGCGCAGTATGGCCAGCAACGATCTTGATCCAGCCACATTTCAGCCCTGGATCATGGATGTGGAGTATGACAAGAGTTTACTCATCTGGCACGTAGCTACTGAGCTGTTCTATCAAACTGAGTCGGAACCTGATGACGTTGTTGAGCAATCCCATCGTCGATTCAGCAAGATACTTTCGGATTACATGTTCTACCTTCTTAGAAGGCAGCCGAAGTTGATGTCTGAAATTGCACCTATGGCTGACGTTATCTTTCATGACACTTCCCAAGGAGCTCGGCAGTTCTTACGCGAGGTGATGCCTTCCAGCTTGCCCAATGCTGCAAAGTCTAAGGCAATGAGGACACAAGTACATGAAGAAGCTTGCAAATTAATCATGGAAGTGACAGCTGAGATTCCACCCGGCTATTTAAAATGCGAGAGCAAGTCAGTTCTGTTCGATGCGTGTCAGCTAGCGAAAAAGTTGAATGAGTTGGAAATGAAAAACGTTGATCGTTGGAAGTTCACCAGCCAAATATGGGTGGAGCTACTTTGCTACGCTGCAGCTCAAAGCCCAGCACGTGTTCATGCGTTGCAGCTGTGCGCTGGAGGGGAGCTCGTCACTTTGGTGCGGTTGTTGATGCTCCATTTGGGCTTAAGCAATCAATTCCGCAAGGCCAAAGAAAGCATACCAAGATCAGAGCTCGTCGTTGGTATGTAGTAGCTATTTAGTTAACGGATTCCATCCATTTTCAAGGGTTCATCCTCAAATACCAAAGCACTTTTTCTACCGCAAGCGCTCCATTTCATCCGTTAGCATTTAGAGCATCACCAATGGTGGGAACCAACCTCCCCAAGTCACTTTTTCATGCGATTTGGGGAACCCGAACATTGTGGACAACCTTCCCATTTTTCGGGTGCCTCAATATATTGGGAACCTTTTCAAATCCGAAACCAATTAAACGATGACACGTGTCAGCTTAATAAATCATTTCATTTTTTTTCATTTTCCTTAATAGATTTTAATTAAAGACTAAAAAATATAAATAATTTAATTAAAATATTAAAATTAATTATTAAGTATAATTATATAATTACATTAATATTTTTTTTCAATGGTTTAATTTATTTAAAATATTTTAAATTACTAAAATTAATTATCAAATATAATTAAAAATTTTAATTAATATTTTTTAGTTCTCGGATATATTAAAAATTTAGTTTAAACTTTTTAAATTATTAAAAGTAATTAACAAATATAATTAAAAATTAAATTAATAATTTTTTGAATGGTCAAATTTATTAACAATTTAGTTTAAATATTTTAAATTATTAAAAGTAATTAAAAATATAATTATAATATTATAATATAACTTATAGCAATATTAAATTAATATTTTTTTTGAAATTCAAAATTTATTAAAAAAATTATTTAAAATTATTTTAATTTATTAAAACTAATTATAAAATTAAAGAAAAAAATTAATTTAATTTTTATATTGATAAATCAATTTTTTTTTTAATATTTGAAATTATATGAAAAATATAATGAGTATGGAAAAAGTGATGAGATAGATTATTGGGGAACCTGACCATTGTAACGGCCCGGGATTATAATTCCCGAGTTACGTTTCGAGGGATGAAACCCCTCGTTGGGATCTTGCGCCCCAAGTACAGGTTGAAGGTTTGAAATCGATTGTGCGCAGTTTAAAGTGAGATTTTTCACCCAAACCCGGAAGGTCCGTTGGAGACCCCGGGGTAAACCCCTGTACCTGTACTAAATCTACAACGTGCGAAAACCTTTATCATGCAAGGGCGAAAGTTCTGAAAACGATACAACCAGTGCCACGGCAGAGCCGGGTCAAAACGGAGTAGAGTAGGAAGAAATCCAAAAGCATGAGTTTGGTGACGTCAGGGTCCATACACTCACTCTCCGCCATATGAATGGATCCCGTCATATCAGCACAAAATCAAGTAGTAGACCGGGTACCTGAAACTATACCACCAAGTCAGGCCAAGAGTCCGCCTGCGGGTCCTCTGACCGCGCTGAGGACATATAATACGCCTATACCTAGAATAAAGGATGCCTTCATGCAGTACTGAAATAAAACCACACTATCATGCTCCTAATTCATATGTGCAGAATATTGAGAAAGGCCTTAACAAAGAATACCAAGCGGTATATCCCTCTTTTACCACCACCCCTCTTCCAGACAAGGTGGAGACTGGCCAGTTCGATGCTATAATCATATCAAATCTCATCATCATATCATATCTCATCATTATATCATATCTCATGCCCATCTCGTATCTCGTGATATATATAAATGACTCGAGGAGGACAACACCCGATGAAGCTGGGCTGCCCTATGACCCTAGCAAGGACTCTAGGACTCACAGATAACGGCCGTTCTGTATTCAAACGCATACAGAATAAGAATGCTCATTCGTAAGTGCAATTCCTAAGCATGATACTACATGGCATGCTCTTATGCATATGAAACACCTACATACTATATGACACATCAGACAGGAGGTACTGGTTACTGAGTAAGCTCCGGAGGTACTTACCTGGCTAGAAGATCAGCAAAAGAAGAATCCAGCACACAGTAGTCACGATCATAGAATATCACCAAAACCACTCGTGCAGCTCAGGCTCAACCTAGCAACGCACGCCTCTGCTATGAAGCAGTGAGTAGCACCAGTGTCAAAAAATATAGACAAGCACACATCATGGAAATGTATAGTACCTGCGGAAGTAGGGGCAGTACGATCATCAGCTCTCATCTGGAACACGCGGGGCGGTGGGGGTAATGCTGGTCCTCGGCCTCCGGAACTCTGGCCACGATCATACCCTGACCCAGATGGTCCTGCGGATGTCGAACCTCTACCCTGACCTGGCCCTGACGGCCCTCTACCTCCACGATCGTAACCTCTACCTCCTCTACCTCCTCCTCGACCTCTACCAGAAGCATCTCCTCTCCCCTGACCCTGGGGATAAGTCAGCAGTGGCGGTTGTGGAGCCGCAGGAAGTCTCGGTGGTTGTGCAGTCGGCGGGGCTCTACCGTCTTGGGGACAACGGGCAGCTATGTGCCCCATGGTGCCGCAAGTGAAGCAGACAATCGAACGATCTGGGCAGGAAGCGACATAATGACCTCTCTCGAAGCATCCATGGCAAGTGACACTCCTCACTCGTGCATCTCCTCCATAAACAGCTGGACCGGGCGGCTGGGGTGCCCTCGGTGTAACTCCGTGATATCCCCCTCTAAATCCTCCTCCATAGCCTCCTCTCCTGGATCTGTCGTCTCCGCGACCATCCGCTGGTCTCGCTCTCTTCGCCTCAGGGCGAGAAGTGGTGTATGCAGTCTCCGACAAGATCCGCTGCTGGTCGTACAGGAGGATGACCTCCAAGAATCGATCAAAGCTGACAGCTCCCAAGCTAGAGGCATGCAGAAGTACTGGAGGCGGCAGTCTCATCGATAACATGCGAATCTGTCTCTCATCGGAAGGGCACAAGTGAGCACAATAGACCAGTTCCTTCTTGAACTGGCGAACGATGGTAGAGACAGAAGCTGATCGGTCGTAGTAGCCTCGCATAAAGGATACCTGTCGGGCTATCTCAATCCCAGGAGGGCGGTACTCTCTCAGCATCAGATCCCTAAACTCCTCGTAGGTCCACTCAGCCCGATCTATCTTAAATAAAGACCAGCGGTCAAAAGCGTCTCCCTGTAGACGGCCTGCGGCAAGTCTCTGTCTCTCGGAAGGGGGGACAGCAACATGGTCGAACAACCCATCCATCTCACGGAACCATCTCTCAATATCCCCCCCAACCTCTCCAGTAAAAGCCGGAGGACAGCACTGAGCTAATGTCTTGACCCAGTCGACGCGCTTCTCAGGGCGTGCATCGGCTACGGGCTCAGCTGGCTGAACAGGAACCTCGGGCGTCGGTGCTGTAGATCGGGCTCCTCCCCGTAACTCGCTCAGAATGTCGTGAAGTGCCGCCTCTAGCTGTCCAAGTCTAGTCTCTGTGGGAATCGGAATCTGGTCGTCAGCCGGCGGAGGTGAAGCTCGCTCCTCAACGTGATCGGCAGCAGCGCGCTCCTCGACGCTCTCAACAGCAATCCGACGGGGGCGTCCCCGACCACGATGTGCTCTACCCCCACGCCCAACAGAACCGCGTCTAGTATCGACCATGAGTACTACATGAATGGTTAATTTAAACACTCAGCACAGAAGCACTCGACGATTAATATGATCCCCTTCAAGGAGGATCGCCCTCAGGCATAATTGCATATATGTATAATTTAAGCATAGAGACGATCTATGCCGTCCTTCGAGGGACGGCTGACCGGAGGGGCAAAACCTCACGGTCACCTAACTCGATAGTCCAACCTCCATGGTGTTCCTTGGAGTTATCTAGGCCCATCTGTAAATCAAAGCTACTATTTTGCCTATCGTTCCCCGAGTTCTACATCCATAAGGGAGGTCTATCGCTTTGGTCTCTACCCACGAGATTGTTTCCCCTTTATTCATTTTACGTTTTACTTCCAATTAAATTCATTTTGCCCTTTTGAAAGCATTTCTCAAACCCATTTGAAAACATTGGGCGATTTTCAAAACCATCTTCAACCTGTTGTACTCGGATTGCACAACCTGGCTCTGATACCACCTTTGTAACGGCCCGGGATTATGATTCCCGAGTTACGTTTCGAGGGATGAAACCCCTCGTTGGGATCTTGCGCCCCGAGTACAGGTTGAAGGTTTGAAATCGATTGTGCGCAGTTTAAAGTGGGATTTTTCACCCAAACCCGGAAGGTCCGTTGGAGACCCCGGGGTAAACCCCTGTACCTGTCCTAAATCTACAACGTGCGAAAACCTTTATCATGCAAGGGCGAAAGTTCTGAAAACGATACAACCAGTGCCACGGCAGAGCCGGGTCAAAACGGAGTAGAGTAGGAAGAAATCCAAAAGCATGAGTTTGGTGAAGTCAGGGTTCATACACTCACTCTCCGCCATATGAATGGACCCCGTCATATCAGCACAAAATCAAGTAGTAGACCGGGTACCTGAAACTATACCACCAAGTCAGGCCAAGAGTCCGCCTGCGGGTCCTCTGACCGCGCTGAGGACATATAATACGCCTATACCTAGAATAAAGGATGCCTTCATGCAGTACTGAAATAAAACCACACTATCATGCTCCTAATTCATATGTGCAGAATATTGAGGAAGGCCTTAACAAAGAATACCAAGCGGTATATCCCTCTTTTACCACCACCCCTCTTCCAGACAAGGTGGAGACTGGCCAGTTCGATGCTATAATCATATCAAATCTCATCATCATATCATATCTCATCATTATATCATATCTCATGCCCATCTCGTATCTCGTGATATATATAAATGACTCGAGGAGGACAACACCCGATGAAGCTGGGCTGCCCTATGACCCTAGCAAGGACTCTAGGACTCACAGATAACGGCCGTTCTGTATTCAAACGCATACAGAATAAGAATGCTCATTCGTAAGTGCAATTCCTAAGCATGATACTACATGGCATGCTCTTATGCATATGAAACACCTACATACTATATGACACATCAGACAGGAGGTACTGGTTACTGAGTAAGCCCCGGAGGTACTTACCTGGCTAGAAGATCAGCAAAAGAAGAATCCAGCACACAGTAGTCACGATCATAGAATATCACCTAATCACATAACGAGAATATACTAAGTATACTTCTATAGCCTTTCTAAACACATATATCACTCGCTCAAATTAGCAGATAGATAAGTAAGCTTGCATCAATCATACTTTCAATTTATCACGATCAACCATCTCTTATCTCATACCATTCATCATAACTTGTCAACTCATCAGTTTAAAAAAATATACTCCCTATATATATATCATACTTAGCCAAATTCGCATATTATTATTTCATACGTATACTTCCCATATATATATCATCATAAATATTGAACATTTAATCTCTTCTAAAAATCACCACAATATCATGTTATTAGTCACACATAACATACCTTTAATCAAACGATCATATTATCATGCTAGTTAGTAATCGTCTTATTCTCAAGTTAGCTTCAAAACCATTTCAAATCCGAATTAAACAGTTAAGAATTCCGACCCTTGAAAATACCCGCAAAATTCCTTTTTCAAATTCATTATAATTCCTTATGCCCTAATAATATATTTTAAATCTTAAATATTATTATATGCTATTTTAAATACCGCTAACTAATTAATAAGTCAATGGTTAAACCCGAACCAAACCAAACCCATTTAAATCCAACCGAACCGAACCCGGTTCAAGCCAAACCCAACCAAAATGAACAAATAAATAAATAAATCGAAGGTGGGGCCCCCTCCTGGACGTCTTCTTCCTCTTCATTCAAACGGAGGTTCCCACCGTGCTCCACCGGCGCCGAGCTCTCCCGGGCTCACCGGCTTCCGCTGCGCCCAGCCCCGCCTCGGTCTTGACTCGCGCTCCTACAGCACCGCGCATCGCACTCGCCTCTGCTCATCGCCGTTGGTTGCCTCGCCTCGCCTCGCCTCGCCTCGCACCCTCGCGCTCTCGCTCACGCCGACCGAGCTCCGACGATCGTCGGAGCTCTCGACCTCACCTGATCGTCCCACACTCAGCTCGCGCACACTCTCGACTAGTTTAAGCATCGAAAAAGACTCAGAAACGAATCGAAACGAGGATAAATTCGGAGCTCACCGAGATGGATTTTTCGCGACTTCGGAGCTCTCGATCAGAGTTCTGGGCTTTGTCGGTGACTAGCGATGACTTGTCGAACCTACACCGGATGTGTATGACTGTGATGGTCAAGACCGCAAGCAATTTCAATAAAAAAAGAAGGAGAGACGCTCACCGGAAGTTAGCTTCGCGATTGATCGAAGATTAGAAAGGAATGGGCTGCGGTGGCTCCGTGGTGGCTCCGGTGGCATCCGTTGTTGCCGTTGGTGGCTCCGAGGAGGTGTCGAAGGAGCCTCAGCGGTGATGGAAGATGCTGATAGGAGGTGACGGTGTTGGATGGTGCGGTGTTGGAGATGTGATGAAGATGGAGACGGTGATGAATGTGAATGGCGGGATAGAGGGATGGAGCGTGATGGTGAGCAGGTGAATGTCAGAATTTTAAATTGCACTGGTGAGGGTGACGGTAGGGCAGGGGATGGGTGAGGCGACGGGAGCGAGTGGGGGTAACGTGTGGGATTGGTTAAAACCAATACCCGAACATAAATCCCAAATACGCGAATTTTGAATCCCGAAATTAGTTCCCGAATCCCGTTTTCTCGATCAATTAGATCTTTAAAATTGAAAAGGATATCGCCATCCGATAATTATTTTGAATTTTCGAGGTCAAGGACGGAAATTGTTTGCCAAATTTTACTTTTCGGTCGGAATCCGCTAAACGAGTTTTAAAAACCGATTTTAATTTCATTTTTAATTCTCTTTTTCCAAAAAAATTTAGGATTTAAAAATCCGAGCCTTTACAACCATTGTGGGAAGGGAGAGTTGAATTGGGGAGGGTTGATAATAAAGTTAGTGGAAAGTGAGATAGACGAATAAGAAAAGGGGAGAGAAGTTTTGTAGAACCCGACCATTGCTGATGCTCTTATGCATACATTTTGACTTGCAAAATCTTGTTTGAAGAGTTGTGAATTCATTTTTATATTTTCATGATTTCTTTTGAATTTAGAAGGTTAAAAAAAAAAAAAAACAAAAAAAACAAAAAAAAAAACTACTCCCTCCGTTCAACAACTTTTGACACGGTTTTTAAATAGCTAAAAACTATATAAAATATTAGCTTTTTTAATTAATTTTTATATAACTTTATACTTATTAGTAGAGCTGGCAAAATCTGACCCGACCCGACTCACCCGAACCCGACCGAAATCCGAAAATTTGGAGTCATCCGTAAACTGAACCCGAGACCAACCCGACCCAAACCTGGCCCGACTCGAAACAGACCCGAACACAGACAAACCCGACCCAAACCCGACCCGACTTTAAACCCGACCCGACTATGAACCCGACCCGACTCTATATTATTATATTTTGATATAATTAATTATTTGTATCTAGATTTGTTAAAAACTAATAATAATAATAATAATGGAAAAAAAAAAGCTAATGGACCAAAAGCTAAAAATGAAATGGGCATTGAAAATGAAATGGGCCAATGATATAATCAAACAAAAAATAAGCTCGTTTGCAACTTGCTAGTTAAAATAAGGTTAAATCCTAAATGTACAATTAATTTGATTTAATTATGGAACCGATCAATTGGTTTAAATGTTTAAAAAAGGACGATGTTACCGAATACCGAATTTCCGATTATGACTTTTTTGAAAATCGGTCGACAACCGATGAGTCAATGACAATGAGTAGATTCAATCGAATCAAAATTACATATTCAAGTATTCAACCGAGTCAAAATCATTTATTTCAAGTAAATTACATATTTAAGTATTCAACCGAGTCAAAATCAACATAATTATTCAAACGGGTCGAATATGAATCGACCGAAAACTCAAACAAACTATACCCATTTTGATTCGAAACTCAAATGAGACCGACCCGCCTCTTGACCCGAAACCCGAACGAGCCCGACCCGCTTTGACCCGAACCCGAATGGGCATGACCCGATTTAACCCGAAACCCAACCAATCTAAAATTCATTATGACCGTACTCGACCCGAACCCGACCCGACCAGTACCCGACCATAAATTTTACCCGAACTGACCCGACCCATCAGTGACCCGACCCGAGCAAGCATGACCCGAACCCGACCCGAACGACCGACTTGCCAGCTCTACTTATTAGTTATAAGTTTAAAATTATTTTAATAAGATAATAAAAAAAGTGATTCCGTATAATATTTTATATAGTTTTTAGCTTCTTAAAAACGTGTCAAAAAATCAATGAACACTATAAGTTGAATTGAGGGAAGCTTCCAAATTAATACTACCTCCGATCCAAAATATATGTCGTTTGACTTTTCAACATGTATTTTAAGAAGGTAAAAACTATATAAAATATCAACTTTTTTTAAATTATTTTTAATAACTTAATATTTGTTGGTAATAAGTATTAGATTGTAAAAAATAATAATAAAAAAGTTAATATATTATATAGTTTTTAGCTCCTAACATGTATTTTGGATCAGAGGGAATATATGATGAGAAAACAAAGAATAAACCACAACCAAGGTGCAATGCTAAATGAATACAGAAAAATCTTAGATGATCCAAACTGTTGAACATTGTGCTAGTGCTATGACAGGAGGAAATCGTTGTGTTTCCTATCCAAATATAACTCAAACTTACAAAGTAGTATAGCAAGCAAGTAAGAGGTCAATCCCACAGAAAATCAAGTATTCCTATGTAATGTATATTTACCAATTAGTATAAAGGGGTTTTATGGTGATTGAATTAGAAAAAAAAAACTATAAAAAAAGTTGATGTAAAACAATTTAGATAGAATAGTTCCACCAGCCTACACCTATCCACTTCATTTGGTTGATTTTTTTTTTTACAGTAGGCAAGAATTAGATCGACAAAGCGATCTTAAAGCCATCAACAGATGGCTTGAAAGACCCTACAATGAGGGTCGCCGGTCAAAAAAAAAGAAAAAAAATCAATAGCCGAAATCTACTATTACAGTTACAGATAAATATTATTAAAACATCAGGAGCTTAGAGCTATGTTTCTTGATATCTGGCCTAGTGGCTTAGACGGCGCAAGCCATGAAAGTTGTTGAGTTTGGCAAACTTGGCTCATAAATAGACGATGGTTGCGATTCTGGTTCCGGGATCAGTGACGACCAAGCACGAGGAATGATCCAACCACGGAAGACAAATTACCAAGTTGAGGCTGCTATATGGAAAAATATTGACGAAGAAGAATTAGTTGTGAATAAAATTTGATAAAGAAACAAAGTTTAAAAATGGGGCTAAATGTTGTTTGGGGATTTGTAACAGTTGATGGTAAAGATAAAATTTAATTTTGGGATTGGAATAAGGAGTTGTGTTGTGTTTAAACAGGTAGAAAACTTAGATTTGAGTGAAGGGTGAGTTTGGTTTTCAGATTGGGATTTTTCCATGGCTAAGGGGAGGAGATGCACTGGCATTAGCGGCGCAAGCCAAGGAGGATCGAGTGCAGGGAGGTTGATGTCAGAGGGATGTCGCCGGATGTTTGGAGAGATATGAGGGATATATCTTGGTAGTTGGGCAGGAGTGCGAGAGAGAGCACGGGGGCGGTTTGGGAGTGTGGGGTGTCGCCCTCAGCAGTAGTGGACTCGAGGAAGTGAGGTATGTCGAAGGGGAAGCCGACACCCATGGAGTCGAGGTTGGAGGCTAAATAGAAGGCGAACGAGGGTCGACCACATCGGAGTCGGCCACGGGTGGAGGCGGCGCCGGAGACCGTCCAAACGGAGAGATCTGTTAGGGCTTCGCCGGATGGTGTAGAAGATGAGAATGAAGGTGGCGGAGGAGGAGTGGGTACGACGGCCATGGAAATTGACGGAGAACACTACTCTGTCACCATCCACTCAAAGCAAGGACCCAAAGGAGATGGCCATTCTGTGGACCAGCGCTGGGGAGGGGGTCGAAGCCTCCAGCGGGCCCGTCGGGGATGGCAGCCAGAGGAACCCGTAGAGGGCGGCGGGGGTTGGAGAAAGTGTTTGAGGTGCGCCTAGGGTTTTTTTTTTGGAGAGAAAAGCTCAATCTCATGCACTTTATTTGGTTGAATTGATCCTTGTAATTTTCACTTGTCATTTTAGTTTTCCCATTAATGTCCTTATCCCGGCCTACTTTTGTTACTAGGCCAACGAGTCCTAGAAACTCTTATCTCTAGAGAAGTCCCTAAAGAATGATTTAACCCGATCAATCTTTAAGTTCAGAGATTAAACAATATATTTGCAACCCCTAAAGAGTGAGTTCAGAATACATCCAACTTCCCACTTATGCAATTAGTTCAACGAGCCCTAACTGGATAAGTTTGCTACTTGGGTTAAGTTCGCAACAAGGAATCTACAAAACACTAACAATTGAATTAAGTCTACCTAGTTGTACGGGCTAGATAGAATAAACAGTCAAACAATCAAGTGCAAAGAAGTTGAAACATTCAATATAGGAAATAAGAGTAAGATCCAGAAACTCACAACTTAATCTATACAAAGCTTCAAATTGCAAGTAGAACGACGAGAGTTTAGTCACACATGGCGAACATCGCTCTCAAACTAAATTAAATTGTCTTGAATCTCTAACCTAATTCTATTCTAATTCTAATTGTAAAACTGAATGAAAACCTAGGGATAATGCCCTCTTAAGTAATGTTAAAAATCGGTCCTCTGATAGCTAAAATGGGTTTTGGATAGATTAAAACAGAGTCACGTAAAACCTAATGCAACAGCGGCATCGGCCATTACATCTACATTCACGGAAAATGATGATTGAATTCATGAAAGTTGTAGATCTCGGAAAGATATTTTCAACGCATTCTTATAATAGTCAATCGGACAACCGAGCCGAGGCCTCTAGAAAGTGCACAACAAGCTCAACTTGTTAGGTGACAACTTCTGTAGACAAAGTGCACAAGTTCAGTGCTGATTGTTGTCGAATTGACGACAATCAGCGCCATTAAGCCAAATGAAAAGCCACAGACAAATTTTAGTTCAATCAATCCACAGTAAACTAAACTCACAAAACCTAAAAACTGGAAGTCGAAAACGGAAACATCAACCTTTTTTCAGCAGGGAAAAAACTAGGGCTGGGGAAATTTTCCCATGAAAACCGTACCAAGACGTACCACCCGAACCAATTAAATTGGTAACCAATATAATTGGTTACCAATTTAATTGGTACGATATACCGTACCAACTTCCAGAAGTTGGCATGGTAATGGTAATCAAAACAGAAAAGTCGGGATTACCATTACCAACCGACTTTCAATTGGTTGGTACGGTAATTACCAACCAAATATTACCAATATATATTTGGGGTTTTTAAAATTATTTTTAAAAGCTTATTTCTTTTTTAAAAGCTTATTTCTAGACTTCCTACTGTTTGTTAATTGTTATTGCTGTTCGTTATTGCTAATTTGCTATCTGTTATTGCTGTTGTTCAACCTTTTTCATTTTTATTTGTTATTTTGTTCAAGACTTGCAGTTTTCACAATTTGTGTGGTTTTTTATGCTATCTATTATTGTTGTATAGGAGAATCTTTTTATTGTTGTTCGTTATTTCTACCTGTTATTGCTATATAGGAGAATCTTTTTTTTTTGTGCAAGTTATTCAAGTTAATTAGTACTAATACCTCTTTCTTTTTTATTTATTATTTTGTTTTTGATATTAAGTAATAACTAATAATTATTATCTATTAACTTGATTTCTTTTTATATTTTTTATTTTTAGAAAATGCTTTTAATCAAGGGAGGAATGCTAGCTCGGCATCGGTTCAGACTAAAACCTAAATGTTATTCGGAACCTAGTAGACATTTTATTTTGAATATTATCGAGTCTATTTAAGTCTTTATATTGCTTTTGTGCTTAAATGTATGAATAATTTAAATATTTATGTTTCTACTTATAAATTTTAAATTTTAATTAATTGCCTTTGATTATTTGTATAACATGGTAAATTACCATTACCAACATGTACCAACCAATTTAATTGGTTACCAATTAAATTGGTACAAACTTTTCGATGGTTGGTAATGATTTGAATTTTAAGATTACCAATTATAATTGGTTGGTACGTGGTAATGACAAAAACTAATTGGTATTGTACCAATTCCACCACTATAAAAAACAAACTGAATACCAAAAGTGATCAAATCAAACAGTTGATAAAACGATGAGTACCATGAGTGGACTGCTTCCAATCCTCCAATTTCGTGTGATTATTATCGTATAATGTCTTCGGTGATGTGTTCTTCTTACTCGAACCTCCAATTTTGTAAAAAGAAAAGACCTAGAGCATAAATACATGAACTTTATCTTGTACAAAACTCATTTTGCCGTTAGACTGGTCCTAATTACCCATTGTCTAATTAGATAAGGAAAAAAATTTAGACATCACTTGAATGAAATTAAGGAAGTAATGTATAAACTAAATAATGGGATCAAGGTATTGCATAGTACTCCCTCAATATCAAAATTTAAGTTGTTTTAGACTAATTTAGTTAAATTAAAATATGTTATTTTAGGATTTGTAGGTATGGAATAGTAATTATTTGTACTGATTTATGTGTTGTTGATATTTTTAAAGATTTTTTGATTGGTTAAAAAAAATGGTGATTTTGGTAGAGGGCCTTTTTTGAATTTTCAATTGGATACTAAGACCCCAACCTAATTTAATTAGTTTTATGTAGGTACCTTCCCAATAGAGTAGAATAGTCAATGGTCAACCGTTTGACCATTGACCGATCAACGTTGACCAACCCATTTTGATTTTTTTTTTGATGACATATTTTACCGTTTTCATGCAAAATTTTTATTATATTTTATTTTCACTTTGATGCCACTTTTCTAATGAAATGATTGGATGACACTTTTTTAATGCCACTTTTTTAAACCTTGATGACATTTTTTGTTTACTATAATGTCACGTTGACCATTGATGCCATTTTTTTTACTGATGCCACTTTTTTTATGTCAATTTTTTGATGATATTTTGTTACCGTGATTCCATTTTTTTGATGAAATTTTTGCAAAGTAGTATTTTGATGATATTTTTTTCAAAGTAGTATTTTGATGACATTTTTTTCTTTAATGTGATACAACTTTTTCAAAATGGTGTTTTGATGTCATTTTTATAATGTAATTATTTGATGTCACTCTTTTAATCAAATCGATTGATGCCACATGTTTTTAATTTAATCAATTGTATATCGATTTATTTTCATCGATTATACTTTCATTCACTGACGACGCGTTTGTGATTACACTTCATTGATGCAATCACTTGTGGTGACATGTTCATTAAATTTTTATTCATGGATGACATTTGTTATCTAAGAGCTTAAAACGTGGAATTTTATATAATTGATGACATGTTCATTAAATTTTTATTCATGGATGACATTTGTTAAATTTTTATTAATCACAATTGTTTACGGTGACAATTTTTTTGATGATTTTTTTTTACCGTGATGCCATATTTTTTCAAAGTAATGTTTGTTGATGACATTTTTATTGATAACATTTTTATACAATGACATTGTTTATTGATAACATTTTTATACAATTGGTAACATACTAAATCAATTCCCATTTAGTTTTTTTTTCCAAGTAAAATTAGGGGTACAAGAAATATCTACCCTATGATAGATTCTAAACAGTAATAAAAACATGACCATGTAAGCAATTTAACTTTCCAAGGGAGGTTTGACATAAAAATAAGCTAGTGCTCGGGATTGAAAGCGAGAGCCTTACGGTAAGATGAGCTCCCTCATCTGCTCCTCGGACAAAGCATGTTGCGCGAAGTCAAAATTGAAGGGAGTCAAGTAAACAGGTTCATCACTTACGTCATGCAGTGAGTTCAGGTAAGGATCTGCAAGCGCGTCTTCAACTACACAATATAGAAAATTTAAACGAAATAATGAGGTTAGATGATAATTGCATAAACATATAACTAACTCAGCATAAAAAGTTGGGATAAAAAGAAATGAACTAAACTACAAAAAAATCTCTTCATTTCAGTAGATTCATTTTTTCTGTCAGTTGCAAAATAACACTAAATCGGGCTGGTTAAGCCACAGAAGTGACGATGCATCAACCAACTTTATTTTAATTTTCCATAGAACTATAGAAGTATATGGCTTTCAAGAACTACAATATAATTCAACAACATTAATTCAACCAGTATTTTGACCATGGCAATGTAGATATGCTTCCAAATATCAGACTTGGTAAAACAAAAAGATGGCCTCATATAGACCTACAGGTATTACTTCCCTGTGCAGCTCATAAAGCGAGATTTTCAAAGTGTAAATAAGGTCGTAGTGCATCACTTTCGGGGATAAACATTAATTCAATCACCGAAAAACAACAAAAACAGATTACCTCCTCACGTAAAATGCATCTAGGAAATGTATGAGAAGGGATTAATAGCTCATTTGAATAAAGCATAGGGGGTCTTTGTATTAGCGTGTTTGATTAGCTTATAGGGGTTTTGTACAACCATAAAACTATCTTAAACTAAATATATGGAACTTCAGGATCCTCATATAGTGTTCTTCATTAATCTGATTTATTCAAATCAATCAAACCTATTGGAGAATAGAGAAAAATCAATGAAACCTTATACCCATGACAACAACTTGAGGACAACTATGATGGCAGCATCCATCTATCCAAAACATCACCTATTGGAGATATAAATGTAATTTATTTACCTCAAATTACAAAAAGAAAACTGAACATCAGATACACCAATTATACCATCTCACCGAGTTTAGTAACTACCCAGTAAGACAAATATCAGATACACCAAGAAAACTGAACATCATGAAGAAACTAGTTCAAACTAAAGATATTCAGCACCTTCAAGTTCATCTAGGCATTTCATCGAACACCTTAGATGCAACTCTTACCTCGCCCAATTCAAAGCTATTCAGCACCTTAAAATTTCTCAATCTTCCCCAAATTTCCCCTAAATTTGAAAACCTAAAGATACACAAAGAGTACAACAGCAAGACACATACATAAACAAGAAGAAAATTAAATGGTGTCCTACAAATGAATTCACAAAAAAACACATCTAATAGAACGAACACATCCAAAGGACATACCGATTGGAGAAGCCGAAGTGCTGATGATGGTGCTGAAATCTGTAAGGGGAAACCAATCCCTTGGCAATGCCCTTCAACTGAGCGAGGTTTTTCCCCAATCAAGCCGATTCCTTGTTGAGAAGAGCGATCTCGGTGGAATCACACTAAATTAATGGCATCAACCACACATAAAACACAACAGGAGCTCAAAATCATATAAACCCTAGATTCAGTAAAACAACACAAATGTTCGAAATACACAAAATTAAACAAGGATTAGGATGCACAACAACATCAAATCAGCAAATCTAACCAGAAAAAAGGAGGAGAACGAGCTGGGAGAAAGGATCACATACATGGAGACGAAGCCCTTGGACGCAAATTTGGGGGGGGGGGAATAAAAAAACCGGCCGGAGGAGAGGGACCAAGCCACCGCCTCCGGTAATCGGAGGATGAAAACACAAAACGGCCATGATTGATGGAGAGATCGAAGAATCGAGATTTGGAGAACGAAGAGGAAGAAGGAGAGAGCACCTGAGAGCAAGTGCGCTGAGAGAGGATGGAGGGACCGAGGAAAGGTCGGGGAAAGTGAATAAACAATTACCAAGGTCTAAGCAACCTAATAAAACATTTAATGGGCCTATCTAGCTAACCAAATATGCTTAAAGGTCCATTTCAGCAAATTCCCTCTTAAAAAATGTAGTAAGTATTAAAAAAAACAATAAAATTTATGGAAAAAAATTAGTGAAATGATGGTGTTGATTGATGGGTGAACTTTTATTAAAACTTGTGCACAATTTTAAAATTATTTAAATTTTGAGATGGGTGAATAACGTTTTTGTAATTTTTTTTATATCTTATAATAATTTCCTACCAGACGATTCTGGAGAAGCCTAGAATTAAGGCTTTCTCCTTATTCTCTCATCAATGTTTTTTTTTATGCAATATAAAATTTAGGAGGGACTGCCCGTAGACGAATTCCTTCCTAGGGCATCCTTGCGGATGAGAACAAGCAGTTCTGGGTCCTCTTCCAAGCCTCCGTCGGCAGGGTTACTGTAGGCAAGATGAGCAATACGGTCTGCTACAACATTAGATTCCCTGAAAATATGACGAATAACAACATTAGAAAAGGAAGAAAGATATAATTCTCTCATCAATGATTAACCTTCTCGGCCACCGACTCCCTTGCTGATACTGCCTTTCATTTTCCATTTGGTTTACATTTATTTTCCAGCCCGTCTGAGGGCGTTTCTTTAGTCATTGAGGATGACATTAGGGTCTCACTGGAAAGGACTTACGGGTAGTACCCAAAGGTCTCCAATTCGAACCCCGTATATGACTGTTTTTTATTTACAAATTCAAGGATGACACTAGGGGAAGGGCTACACCCCGACTCACCCGTTTGTAGCCCGATTCGTTTTCGTTTTGTTTTGTTTGCTTTGCTTTGTAGTTGAGAGCTCTGCTCTAGTTTTCCCCACCAAAATAAAAAAAAAATCAAGGCCAATTTGCATAGATATACCAAAAAAAATATCTTTGCAAAAATATCAGTGGGGGTAGAAATTGCGAAGGGGTGACAAAAAAGACACTTTTGCCAATTGCTTCCTTCCGGTTGAAAAAAACTAAAAAATGAAGGAGGTGTCGAAATTCTAGAGAAGGGAGTGTGTTAATTTGCAAATAAAAAATTAAAAAATGAAGGAGTTGCAGAGGCTGAGAGTAACGTCACGTGGAGAGGGAGAGAGAGTGAGAGGGGTTGAAATGATAGCATTTAATGCTAGATGAGAAAGATGATCTCACTTTTCACAAAAAAAAAAAAAGTTCCCGCCAAAGAAATTTTGAGGGAAATAACATGGGGAGTTAGGCGGGTTACAGAGGGAACATAAAAGAAGATGGGTGGGCTGGACAAGTGGACCTAAAAGTGAAAAACAACCGATTCCATTGCTACCATTAACGTCAAATTGAAAGAATAACACCCAGATCGAAATTCAATTACTAGCCATGCAAAGGTAAATCCTAGCCATCAACGGAATATATATTGACATACACACGGATACACGTGGCAATTGCGTACCTGATATACACAGGGGCGGATCTAGAAATTTTTTTGGGGTGGGCACAGTTTTTTTGGGATAATTTTTATATTATTTTTATTAAAAATATTTATTAAAAAAATATATGAAAAATATATTTTAAATTTTTAAGAGAAATTATAATTATTTAATTGTAAAATACCAAATAAACTATAAGAATTTTAAAATAATGGAAAATGAATTGGGAAAAAATAAATGAAAATATGTGCCTAGTGGGATTTGAACAAGGGTTGATTGACTACTATTTAAAATGAAGTGGGCTTAACCACTAAGCCACTAAAGATATTTGTATTTTACCTTGTAATTTTTTTACATAACACATACGGAGTATATTCTTGTACTTTTTTCAAGATCGAGGTGGGCGATGGCCTGGTGTCGCCCACCCTTGGATCCGCCCCTGGATATACATCAAAGATAATGGGTAAGTATGGAATGGTATGGTGGTCAATGCATCTTTTTGCACCTCTCGATCGCTCACCAATGAACCCGACATGCCCGCGACCCAAGTTCTCAAGCCTTTGTCATGCCACTTACCGTCGAAGGCAAACAGCTTCCCCCAAAGATCGGTTGAAGCCGCCCCGAGTGCCCCACAAAATGAGCAACAAAAAGGGCTCAAAATCATATATGAGTGGCGAGAAAAAAATTGCTCAAACAATCAAGTTTCGGGCCATGGCACGGACAACTCGAGCCGTATCCAAGTGAATGATGAGTTAGAACAAAAAAAAGGCTATGCAAGGATTGTGTCGAAAGAAACAGCTGCAACAATGGAGCTTTGTGGTGGCTACAACTGATGCCAGAAGTTGGGCTCTCGACAACATTTGGGTGATTCCTGCACAACATGACATTTTTGTGTGCTCCTTGAGCACCCGATGATGATCTATGCGTGCCCCCGACTCAATTTTCCAATATTATGCCATACCAACTATAGCTGAAGGTCCACAAATGCCCCCGAAGATCGATCAAGTCAGTCTCGAACACCACGCAAAATGAACCATAAAAAGCATAAATATGGCGCTCATCTTAAGGATGTTTCTTCTTTTGCATAAGAGAATGATGGTTTTTATTATTTTTCATGTACGTAATTGACACTATGGGGTTGTCCGTTTTGTTTCCCTAAGATGCGCAACAAGAATGATTGTGATTTATGCTTACTGGTCAGTAAATACTTTTGTCTTACCATTAGAAACGATGTCTTAGCCAATATAAGACTAATCCCTGTCGGTTCTTGTCAATCTCAGACACTTCCCAACTGTAGGATAGACAATATTAAGCACAAACTAAAGCAGTCAAAACAACATTCAGAACAACTAACCATAAAATCATCCATACATAAACTCAGAACATAAGGGACCAGTCATCAAAAGGGAGGAAACATTTTAAACCTAAAACAAACACAATGAAGTAATAAAGCTAATGTCAACTGCTTTCCTTCAACATCTTCCAGTAGCGAGGGATTGGTCCATGCGATCCAGGAGGCCCATCTTCGAGAAATGGTTAGACCTCCCTCTAAAGCTAATGTCGGTTGCACATATATCCCACTTCACGATTAATATCACCAACACAAATACAAGACATCATTAATCTACAATGTACAGGTATTTACCTTCGTTCGCGACGGTGTGTAGACCTTCCCTTCTTTAATTCTAGGCATGACTGCGGAGGGTTTCAAACCTGTGAAAAAATGGTACAACTTAGTCTCAAGTTGGTAACACTAAGCAGTAAAGGTCGTCTGTTAATCAACATACGAACACAACATTTGCATTGCATTACCCTAACTCCAACCCAAAATGCAACTATCGGTTAGTTTCGTGCGAGTCCTAAAATCAACTAAAGTCAATATACGCATGCAATTATAAAAACAACAATATGAAGTTGCATACGAGTCCACATGCATGATTCTCTTGCCAATGTCAGATCATGTTGGATTCCTAACACAACAAAAAATCTTTCCTCCTTTAACTCTAGTCATGGCTTCTTGGTGTGAACCCGTGACATCATTGAATAACCTGTTCAGAGGTTGGTAACAACAATGCCAGTAAATAAAAAAAGCCAGTCAATACTGAAATAATTCTTGTCATGCAAAAAAAATGCCTGCCGGGATAGAAATGCTCAGATGCTCAAATGTTCATGTCATAATAATGTATGCAACAAAGGGAAACAATGTATGACTGCTTTTGCAGCTACATTAACAATATTATGAAATATAAACCACGAAATCTCAGTTTGCCCAACTATAACCAGTTTTTTTTTACCCGTTAGTTTTGCAAAATTTTGGACATTTTTGACATATTTGCAAATTTAGGCAGGGGGGTCAAATCTGCAAAGGGCACAAAATTTTGAGAAATTTGTATTCAATATACCAAAACATCTAGCCCTTTGCAAAAATGTCATCCCCCATGTAAAATATGGTAAATGTCAAAAAGTAAATTTTTTTTGCAAAACTAACGGGTCACCTTTATGTGGGTTTGGGCGAGCTTTTGAAAATTTGGAGATTTTGGGAGGGATTTAAGGGATTAGGAAAGGAGGAAGAGAGAGAGAGAGAAAGAGAGAGAGAGAGAGAGAGAGAGAGAGAGAGAGAGTTCACATCTTCATAAAATCAAAACTCCAATCTGGTTGCTAGAGAAGAACGGCGAAGGAGGATGAGAGAAGCGGAGGAGGCGGCGGATTCCGTTGAGCAATCTGGCGACTGAACCCATTGTCGGTTTTGATTCTCGATTTTTCTTCCCTTGCTGCCTCACCAAGAACTCCGCACCGAAGCCATCGAATGCATACACTGCGGTTTATTCCTCCTCCCTCCTCTTCAATTTCTCCCCGTTGATTTCTTTCCCAACTCTGCAATCGAATCATCGGTTGCGGGCTTCTTGTTCATATCAGGTTCCTCTCTTGCTCTCGCTCTCTCTGGTTCATATTCAAGTTGAAATTTCATTTCCTTAATCCTCAAATCTTCTACCTAGGGCTTTGAGACCGAAGATTGTTATCTAGGGATTTTAGCTTTCCTAGTCTTGTAAAGTTGCAATCTTGATAGTCGTATTTTAATTTTTCGATTTTGATCAACTGTAACATTGTGCGAATGCTCGTAGGATTCCATAGAAAAACTATGGTTGCAGGCATTTAGGTCATTGCTCATTTGTGTTTTGCAAGCATTGCCTTTATTGGGAATTTTAGTTGCTAAGACCCCTTGCTAGTTTTTTAGATTTCGACAATGACTTCCTGAACCCATGTTCATGTATCAATTTCCCTATTATTCTGGAAGGTTGTTCAGTTAAAGCCATTTGAGATTGATAAGAGCATTTTCTTTCTTCTTTCATTGCAGCATAGGAAGTGTTCATCTTGATGGATAATAAACAGTTGAACTTTAACCAACCCCTTCTTTTTGTTAGACATGGCGGCTCATCAACTGCTCATCCAAAGGTTGATAGGAGGAAAACGGCTTTTATCTTACAAGAAGAAAGAAGGGGCATCGAGAGAGGAGAAATTCGGCGAAGTTCCTGAGGTAGACGAGATCCGGTAGGGGTTACTCCTACATTGGCTAAGACATCGTTGTCACTGGCTAGACAATAGTATTTACTGGCTAGTGAGCATACATCGCAAATATTCGAGTTTTGCATCTGGCAGGACTGTATTGGTTAGAAACTTTAGTACTTCGTAGTGTTTGGTTTAGGTCTTAATTGTTTAATCGTTTCCACCTTTTGGATGACTTGTGTTTGATGACTGATAAGGTATGTTGTGGACACTTGTTTATATGTGTTAGGGATGGTTGTTGTGAATTTTGCGTTATGATGCATTTCGTTTAAATTTAATGGTTGATATACTTAGGATAGGAAGTTTTTGAGATAGATAAGATATGTCAGGGGCTATTATCTTATTGGCAAGGAAAAGTCATATACTAGCTAGTAAGCAAAAAATTCACAAACATTTTTCATTTGCATCGTCGGCAAATGATGAGCGGTTTTTAGTCGCATAAACCGTATCAAAATAAAACTCAAACCTACAAACTAGTATAGCAAGCAAGTAAGAAGTCGATCCCACGGAGAATCAAGTATTTCTCAGCAATGTGTATTTACCAATTAGTAGAGAGGGGGATTTTGGTTGATTGAGATTGAAAAGAAAACAAAACAAAATAAAAACAAATAATGCAAAACAATTTAGAGAAGATCGTTCTACCTACAACTATCCACTTTATTTTGTTGAATTGATATTGTAACTTCCTCTTGTCCTTTTAGTCTTCCTATGAATGCCCTTGTCCCGACCTAATATAGTTATTAGTCCAATCAGTCCTGGAAACCCTTATCAATTGAACAGTCCCTAAAGAAGGATTTAACCCAATTGACAGCTTTAAGTTCAGAGATTAACCAAGGTATTTGCAGTTCCTAAAGAGGAATTTAACAACACATCCAACTTCCTACTTATCCAATTAGTTCAATCAGCCCTAAAGGGATAAGTTTGCTACTTGGGTTAAGGTTCGCAATCAGGAATCTACAAAACCCTAGCAATTGAATTGATCTAACTAGTTGGTCAGACAAGATAGAACAAAACAATAAACAATCAAGCACAAAGAAGTTGAAGCATTCAATATAGGAAATAAGGAACAAGATTCAGAAACTCACAATCAATCCAAATAAAGCTTCAAATTGCAAGTAGAACGAATAGAGTTTATTCGCCCATGGCGAACATCGCGCTCTCTCTAATTGTTTTATGAATGTAGAATAGAATAGAAGTTCTAGAAAAATAACTAAAAGTGGCCTTATCAATCATCCAAAGTCGGCCCTTAATCAAAACAAAAGCATCTAGGGTTTTTAAGTATTCAAAACGATGTGTATCTGCGCTGGCGGCAGATGCGGCGGCCGCCGCATGTATGCTGCGGCCGCAGTACCGGTATTCTTTTTGCATTGACCCTGGCGGCGGCCGCTGCACACCATGCGGCAGCCACTGTATTGGTCTTTCACGGAAAATCCGTCTTGAATCAGCTCTCGACGTCAACATGAAAGTTGTAGCTCTCTGAAAGAGCTTTCCAACGCATGGTCATAATAGTCGATCGGACAACCGATGCCTCCAGAAAGTGCAAAACAAGTTCAGCATGTCTGGCGACAACTTCTGCATACTTGTTCTTCGTTTAGGTTCGCTTCTTCTTCTCAAGACCTCTTGAGATCTTCATGTAAGCTTCTTCGATCAACTACACATTCTCATCCAATGCGTTATCAACTCATGTCTCCTCCTCGGATCCACTATTACCTGAATCGGATCCACTATTACCTGAAATAATCAATAAAAGCATGTAGATTCCGACTCCAACCAGCAAATTATACTTAAACCATGCATGATATGCATCATAACTAAGCTAAATGCAACCTATTATAACTCTCTAAATGCATGTTATCGGCAAACTAAACGGCGAGTTATGTGCATTCAACACCAAAACCGCAAAGTGTCAGTGAGTTACAAGCAAACTAACAAAATACTACATTCGACTATGCAAAAGAAGAGTTATCCCACTAGACATCGATTTATTCACCTTGCCACGTCACGCTTGCTTATGTCCTCCAATGCTTTCGACGAAGGAACTCTCCAAGAGATGGGTACCTACTTGTCTCCATTATTTTGCTCCTGACGGACCCAAATAGCATGCTCTCCTCTATGAGCATTGCCCCCTCCTCCATGTCCCCGCCAGCAGCTTTACCTTTCATATCCGGAGAAACGATTGTCAGTTATGTCTAGGTTTTCTGGTTTATCTTGCCAGTTGTGTGAAATTATGTGCCAGCTGAATTGTTGTCTTTGCCATCCAAATAGTTGTCCATGCCATACTCCAAATTGAGATCAAAATGCGATGTAGACCCATCGACGCCCATATAAACCCAACCCCCCTCTTCCATCACGGGAGTTGTGATGTCTCCGTCTGTTGATTTGGTGTGTTGTGACAAATTCACAACCATCGAGCGACTTCCATTTTGGCTTCCACTTTCTTTGACCGAAGCGTACAAAGGAAAAGGTCAGGCCCCATCTCCACCCCTTGAGTTCCAGTACTTGAAAGCATCTCAATCACATTTATTATGAATCGGATAACATCATTTGTTCTTCGTATCGAGTAGGTATTTCAACTCCAACTCGTACTAACTCGAGTCTATCGCGAGCTTCTTCGTTATCTTACTCCTAACGGACCCAAACGGCATGCTCTTCTCTATGAGCATTGCCTTGTCGGAATTTCGACCTTCAAACACCCATCCCCCTCCTCCATGTTCCCACCGACCATTGCAAATGAGAGTAAGTAAGACCACCCCTTTCTCCCCTGCGAAAGAAAGAGATTAAGATGGTCTTCTCAGTGTCTGCTGAGGGTAGGGAGAGGACAGGAAGAATCCGTGTCTGTAAATTGAAAACAAAAAACATACTTACCCATGATCTTTGATGTATATTGTACGCAATTGCCACGTGTATCCCTGCGTACGTTTATATATATTATGTTGATTACTAGGATTTCCCTTTGGCTGACTAGTAACTAAATTTCTGGGTTTTCTTCTTCGAACTTCACTTGTTTTTCCTTCATTTTGCCACGTGTATCCCTACTTGTTTTCCCTCCATTTTGCCTGGGCAGGGATTTTAATTGGTTTGAGCTCTCTTTGCATTTAATGCATGTGATGTCACATTCTCAATTGGCATTAAATGTGTCATCTGAGCCCTATCTCACCACTGCAATTTCTTTCTTTTTCTTTTTTTTTTTGTCAAGTGAAATCCCTTCCCCTCTCCAAATTCGACACATGTCTCCCTCTTTTTTCAGATATGTCATCTCAACCCTCTTTCTCCACAAATCATTGCATCTTTTTTTTTTTTGCCAAGTGACCTGCTAACGAGTGGACATAATTTGCAAAAATAACATTTTATCACCCCTGCGATTTCTACACCCCATAGACATTTTTGCAAAAGCTGATTTTTTTTTTATTTTTTTTTTTGGTATAGCTATGCAAATTGGCTCAAATTTTTGATATATAGGATGCCATTTTCTCAAAAATCAATCATTAACCTTCTCGGTTGACACCTCCACCCCAACGGCTCAAATCGGAAGAACACCGCCCTTGTGAAGTATTCAACCTTGTCAATGTCCTTAACAATTCAGATACCAACCTCAAAGTGATCTTTGTCCGATCAGTCAATCATGGCCGGTGAATCATCCTCCAGCCTCACTCCCCAATCTCCGTTCTCAACTCTTCTCGAGATCCTCCAGATTATGGACAAAATTATGAGAGAAAGGATCACTCATAGGGCGGACTTGGAACAATGTTGTAGGGAAGCTTCAAATCTGCTTCACGAGCTGAAGAAAGATGTGTTGCACATCCAGAAGTCGCTGGAAAAGCTAAGAAGTTTTGAGCAAGATCTCGGCAAACGTATGAACATATTGGCCGGTGTAGAGGCCCAGGAGGGTGAGCTTCAGTTGTCTGATGAGATCCGCAACTTTATTGGTCAACCACGCTTCCACGAGCTCACCCAAGCTGCACAGTGGTTCAAGAACCAGCTGCCTCCCACATCCTACTACAAGTTCAAGTTCCCGGAAAGTATTGACGACGGTCATTTTGCCAATGATAGCAGTTCGACGCTTATTCGTAACAGCTACAACAAATTATCCCACGGCGTAAGGAAATGCTTGTGGTTTTTCTTATTTTTCCCTGAAAATGCGCTAATCAAGAAGAGGTTGCTAATCAATTGGTGGATTGGGGAGGGTTTACTTCCGGCCGTTCCGGGTAAATCTTCGCTAGAGGGTGAAGGCAAAAAATTGCTCAGACGGCTGGAGCGCGAGCAGCTTATCAAGCGTGTTGTAATGAAGAAACGGGGATCGGACTGTTGGTTAATGGAGCCATCTGTTCGGTCTTTCATAAGTTCACAGGCGCAGCACGGGATAGATCAAGGGGTGATGCTGCTGGAATCTGGTGATCAAGTTCGTAGCCTACATGGTACGGTGTATGTTGAGATCACAACAGTTTTCAATGTTAACAGGTCTACAATTGATGGGAGGGAAGCCAATTGGTTAGCTTCTATGAAATGCTTAAAAGTACTTCATCTAGGAAGGAACCAGAAAACAGATTCCACACAGAACAACATCCGAGTCAACAACCTCAAACTGATCATGAATGGTCTGATAAGGATGAAGAATCTGAGGCTCTTAAGTTTACAGGGAATTTCATCCCTTTATAAGCTACCTGCCTCAGTTTGCAGGCTGGTGGGCCTCGTTGTACTCGAGCTTAGAGCTTGTCCAGATCTGGATGCACTTCCAGTGGGGATAGGGGCTCTGAAAAACCTCAAGCACCTGGATATCTCAGGATGTCCTGCTCTCCTCCGAATGCCCGTGGGGATAAGACGTCTGTCCAATCTAGAGGTGATGAAGGGGTTCGTTGTTGCCGCCAAGGAGATAAGTTGGCAACAAAGACTGGGAACCTGCACCCTTCACGATTTGGGGATGCTAAAGAAGTTGCGCAAATTGAGCCTATTCGTTTTGAGGGAGAATTTCCCAAAACCCAAGGACCTGGTGGATCTGGCCAACATTAAGGAGCTTCGGAAATTGAAGATACTATGGAATCCTTCATTGTCCATGGACAAGGAAGGCCAAGGGGATTCGGATAATCCATTTCGAAACTTCCTAGAAAACAGGCAAATGCGTATTGAGAAGCTGGATCTGTGGTGCCCACCAAAAGGCACAGCACCAAAGCTGATGGACATGTCAAGAGCATTTCCTGCAGTGAAGAAGCTCTACATTAGAGGGGCAGACTTTGATCACCGCAACTCTAATATTGAAGGTAGTAGCGAATGGGATAAATGGAGAGTGGAGACGTTGCGCCTCCTGCATCTACCCGAATTGGCGATGAGTTGGCAAGAGTTGAAGGCTATTTTTCCCAGGGTCACATATCTGGAGGTGCAAGATTGCCCCAAACTCCAGTTTTCTGAATTTTTAGACGAGGAAGGCGTATGGGAGTACCAAAACTCGAGTCCAGATCCAGTGGAGCGTTTTCCTTCACAGGAAGGAACATAGCACTTGTGATCAATTTCCATTTTTAAGCCTATTACTTGCATTCTTGAGTTCAAATACGTTGAAATAACGATGTACTTGTCATTCAAAATTCAAATTCCCCTGTTTGTTTGTGTTGTTTTGGAACAATTTCTTCTCTATCTATAGAGATATAAGGCTGAATGGTGATAGTTTGTATTTCATTTCATACATATGTTTTCAGATTACATCTTAATGGGCTAATGTCCAGTTATAATATGGGTTGTAGTTAGTGGGCTTTAGCTAGTATACTTGCTGTATAAAAGGGGGTCCGGGTCTGTTGGTTAGAACAACAGAAAATCATTCTTCATCTTCTACATTCAACAAATCAAGAAACACTTTCGTTCTTCATCCTCCATCACCAATTTCATTTGTGCAATCTTTGGGATCTTTATGGTATAAGAGCTTAGGTGGTGAATTTGGAGGTTGATGTCGCAAAAGGAGAAGATGGAGAAGACAGCACAAGCCGTCGCACAGCAGATCGCATAGATCAACGGGGCTTCGCAGGGGGATCCTTTGACGCTCGCAAATTCGGATTCGCCTGGGAACACGCTCACCAATTCTCAGTTCGATGGAAGCAATTTCATCGCTTGGAGCAAACAGATTCGAATGGCACTTGCGGCGAAGATGAAGCTGGGATTCGTCGATGGAACGATCTTGAGGCCAGGAGGCGAATCAGGAGATTTGCAGAGGTGGCTCAGGTGCGACAGGATGGTAGGATGCTGGATCTTGAACTCCATGACCACCGATCTTGCAAGTTCGTTTGTCCATACGAACACTGCGAGAGAACTGTGGTTGGAGATCTTGGAGAGGTACAGTCAAAGCAATGCGCCGGTGATCTACCGCGTGAAGCAAGAATTGATGAGGCTCACACAGGGAGATATGACTGTTACAGCTTATTACACCAAACTCAAGCGGTGCTGGGATGAAATTCAGAGTCTGAATGGAATTCCTCAGTGCACGTGTGGCACCTTGGAGAGGTGTACTTGTCGGATCACCATGCGTTTTCTTGAATTGGAAAATCAATAGCACGTGATGCAGTTCCTCGTGAATCTGAATGGGGAATTTGAAGCTGTGAGAAGCCAAATCTTGGCTACGGATCCGCTACCACAGATCAACAAAGTTTTCTCTCTGGTCGCTCAGGTGGAAACGCAGAAGTAGATCACCAACAACAAGATCGTTGATGGAGTTGGATTCTTTGCGAATTCAGTCAATCAGAGAGGAAGTTCCTCCAATTCCACCAAGAAAGAGCAAAGAGACTACAAGAAGCCGAAATTGGGAGAGGATAAAAAGTGCAGCCACTGCAATTTGAAAGGGCATCCATCAGACCAGTGCTTTGAGGTAATTGGATATCCGGACTGGTATAAAGGCAATAGAAACAAGAGAGGAATGAAGATGGCTGCAAATGTGGTGAACGATCATGAGGGAATGACGACGCCACTGGATTATGAAGAAGGAGCCAATGTTGGGAGGATGAACAACATTGATCCAGACCTGGTGCAAGCTGTGTGCCAAGAAATGCTGAAAGCATTCAAAGGAAAGGGAGTGGCGAGTGCAAACTTTGCAGGATTTGCAGGTAACTCTCTTACCTCCCTTAATTCGATTGAATTACGAAAAGATGAATGGATATTAGACACAGGGGCGACCGATCACATGACTCCACACTTGGAGTTATTGATAGATGTGAAGAATCTGGTTTTTCCTATACGCGTTAAGTTGCCTGATGGCTCAATTCAGAGAGTAGATAAGGTGGGATCAGTCCAGATTAGGGATGATTTTGTGATTCAAGATGTGATGTTATTACCTCAGTTTAAGTTCAATCTGCTTTCAGTAAGGAGGGTCATAGTTCAGAAAAGGGTGTTGGCTATTTTTGATAAGGATCATTGTGAATTTCAGGACCGAGTGAGTAAAGCTGTGATTGCTATTGGAAGAGAGCTTGGAGGGTTGTACACACTGAATTCTAAGGATGAACAAAGAGTTGCTGCTAAAAGGAGTGCTGATGTTCATGGAGCTAAGAATGACAGTTGTTTTCTTTCATTGAGTAGTGCCAACAGTTTGTTACATAAGAGGCTTGGTCACATTTCATTTCATACTATGAGTCATGTCCCAGGTTGTAATAATGTAGGGAATCCAGACAGCTATATGTGTGATGCATGTTCTGTAGCCAAATTCCATAGACTTCCATTTCAAAGAAGTATTAATAGAAGTGAATGTTTGTTTGATGTCATTCATGTTGATCTTTGGGGGCCATATGGGGTGGCAAATGTGAATGGGGAGCACTACTTTTATACAATAGTAGATGACATGAGCGGGGCTACTTGGACATACCTTCTGCATGATAAAACACAAGTGATAAGTGTTTTGAGAAGGTTTATAGCCATGACTAAGAATCAGTTTGGGAAGATACCCAAAGTAGTGAGGTCAGATAATGGAACTGAAATTTGCAATGATGAGTGTAAGCAGTTATTTGATGACTTGGGGATTACTCATCAAAGATCAATGCCCTACAGACCACATCAAAATGGGGTGGTAGAAAGAAAGCATAGGCACCTATTGGAGACTGCAAGGGCCCTAAGATTTCATGCAGGTTTACCCAAGTATTTCTGGGGTGAATGTATATTGTCAGCCACTTACTTGATTAACAAAATGCCACTTGCAAGTATCAATTGGAAGACACCATTTGAACTGCTATTTGGCAAAGTTCCTAGCTATGATAATCTCAGGGTAATTGGATGCCTAGGTTATGCATATGTGACACAGAGGGGCATAGATAAGCTTGATGCTAGAGGGAGGAAATGTGTGCTCATAGGGTATCCTTCAAATCAGAAAGGATATAAGTTGTTGGATTGGAATACAAAAGAGATATTTTGTAGCAGGGATGTAAAATTCTTTGAGAATATTTTCCCCTTCAGGAAATCTTCAGATCAACTGGACACTCCTCAAAGGATTGAAGAAGATATAGGTGTTGAACTAATCACTGACAGATCTGTCCCTGGAAACTCAGACACTGGAGAAGATTTAGTTGATGAGGATGCTCCCAGCAATGAGCAACATGAATCTGGGTTTAGGAGATCCTCAAGAATGAGAGCACTGCCATCATGGACATCAGATTATGCCATGAATGTGACACATGATCATGAGTTAATCAGTCATGCTGCTTTCATGACACAGGTTGGGAAAATCCATGAGCCAATGAGATATTCAGAAGCCAAAGGGCATCCTGATTGGGAGGAAGCCATGAGCAAGGAGATCAAGGCTCTTGAAGATAATGGTACCTGGGAACTAGTAGACTTGCCCACTGGACACAAGGCCATAGGGTCTAAGTGGGTATTCAAGGTGAAGTATAACTCTGATGGGTCCACTGATCGACACAAAGCAAGATTAGTAGTCAAAGGATTCAATCAAAAGCTTGGGAAGGATTACAAGCACACATTCAGTCCAGTAGCTAAGTTGCCAACATTTAGAGTTGTGATTGCATTGGCAACAGCAAAACAGTGGCCTTTATTCCAGTTGGACGTCAATAATGCATTCCTACATGGATTTATAGATGAGGAAATCTATATGAAACCACCTGAAGGCTATGGTGTGGCTAAGGAGGGTCGGGTGTGCTGCTTGAAAAGATCCTTATATGGCCTTAAACAAGCATCACGCCAATGGAACCAAGAGCTGACAGGGTTTTTGGTGAGCTTGGGTTACAGTCAGTCATCAAATGATTATTCACTTTTTGTGAGGTCTGTGGATGGAGCATTCACAGCCATTTTGGTGTATGTTGATGATATGTTACTGACTGGCAACAATGTGAGTGAACTGGACAGGGTAAAGCAGGCATTGCATCATCAGTTCACTATCAAAGATCTTGGCTTGGCCAAGTATTTTCTTGGTGTTGAAATTCAGAGGACAGTTGATGGAACTTATTTGTGTCAAAAGAAATATGTTTCAAACATATTAAAGAGCACAGGAATGGACAATTGCAAGCCAGCTGAAGCCCCTCTTGGCACAGGACTGAGATTGAGCAATGACAATGGGGAAGTATTACCAGATGCAGAGAGTTACAGATGTACTGTGGGCAAGTTGTTATACCTTGCCCTCACGAGACCAGACATCTCATATGCAGTCCAGCACTTGTCACAGTTTGTGTCATGCCTAAGAATTCCTCATCAACAAGCAGTCAACCATGTGCTAAGATATTTGAAAGGGTCCATCAGCAAGGGAATATACTTTCCTGTGCAATCTGACTTGAAGATAACTGGATTCTCAGATGCAGATTGGGGGTCATGTTTGAGCACTAGGAGGTCCCTATCCGGTTATTGTGTGTTCCTAGGCCATGCTCTTGTGTCTTGGAAGACAAAGAAGCAAGCCACTGTGTCCAGATCGTCCACAGAAGCTGAGTATAGAAGTATGGCCTACACCACTGCTGAGCTGATGTGGCTTACCTATCTCTGCAAGGATTTGGAAATTCCAGTACAGCCTCCAGTCACACTATTTTGTGACAACAGAGATGCACAACAGATTGCAGCTAATCCTTGCTTCCATGAGAGAACAAAATACCTTGACATAGACTGTCATTTCACACGAGAAAAGGTTCAATGTGGCTTCCTGCAAACTGCCTACATCAACACCAAGCTTCAGCTAGCTGATCTGATGACTAAGGCACTCCCAAGCAATCAACATGAATGTCTTAGTGTCAAGTTGGGTCTTATAGATGTTCCAACTTGAGGGGAGGCTATAGAGATATAAGGCTGAATGGTGATAGTTTGTATTTCATTTCATACATATGTTTTCAGATTACATCTTAATGGGCTAATGTCCAGTTATAATATGGGTTGTAGTTAGTGGGCTTTAGCTAGTATACTTGCTGTATAAAAGGGGGTCCGGGTCTGTTGGTTAGAACAACAGAAAATCATTCTTCATCTTCTACATTCAACAAATCAAGAAACACTTTCGTTCTTCATCCTCCATCACCAATTTCATTTGTGCGATCCTTGGGATCTTTACTATCCATCAATTCAAAGCTGTCCTGGCTGATCATAAATGTATGCCTGGGCTTCTTGTTGTGCTTTTAACAATGTCCTTAGAAGCAGGTGACTAACGGTAGCCTCATGATCAACATTATCACACATGATCCCTTGCTAGTTGAGCCTACCCTTTTTATGCCAATCATGAATGGAGTAGATTTTTAAGCGAGTAGCTAAGGGCTCGATCGAGTAGGCAGTACTTCCTTGCAATTCTTGCAGTCTCTCTAATCTCTATCTTGTCTTGGCAATGAGAAGGGTCTCTAGAGCTTGCCGAAATGGGAGTTATACTTGGGTTCTTTAGTTCGCTCATGATCTTCGTTGCTTGTTTCGAGTTTCTTTTTTGATCTTTAATTATCGAACTTGAAACATTGAGCACAACTTCATCTTAATGTCTCTGATTTGACTTCTTTTTCACTGAAAGTACCCAAAACGAGTAGTGTAGACATCAGAATATGTAAATCTGACAGAGATAACTCAAAATAACTAACGACTCTAAAACATACAGAAACGGATCAAAATAGACACTTAAAATGATGAAAAACCGAGTGTCATCACTCATCACTACTGAAGAAGGCCAAGGACCCACCTACATCATCTTCCCATCCAGCTAATGTTCACCCCTCGGCCCAACTCGATTCAACCATATTGTCTATAGATCGAAGAAATCAAGTTAGGATTTTTGGGATGAAAGAAAGCGGCTGATCTTTCATTTCATTTTCCTCACCATATTACAGAATATTCATGGGGTATATATAATGCCTTTACCCTAGAAAGAACAGATCACCAATCACAACGTTTTTGCATCCTATGAACAGTGAGAAGCAATGTAGTATGTACCTTTGGTCCTTTATGTCCCTAATTTGTCTTCGGCTAGAATTGGTGTATGAGAGAGTGCTTGTACTTCATAATTGTACTATTTCATTGAATGAATTGCATAATTACATTTGAATGTTTATAAAGACGGTTACATAATTCATCAAGAATGTTCTATTCCGTCTTGTTCTCTCTGTAGCTGTTGCTAGTTGTATTGGGCAGCTTTTTACATGACTTCTTGCTATCACTGATTCACTGGGCTCCAAGATATAGGCTTGATGCTTGGACTAGTACTCCCCGTTGATCCAAACTGTTTAACATTAAGATTGGAGCGATTTTGTGGTGGGAGAACGTATGGTTGTTGCCAATTGGTACATGGGCCCGCACACGATCTCCGTTCATCTTGTCTTGATTCCACTGAGCCCATGCGAGTTTAACAAGCAGATTGAGGTTTCTTAAGTGGTGTGCAACCTGCACCTTAAGAGTTTTGTTGGCTATTCTCTAATAAAAATGGTATTAGAGAGAGAGAGAGAGAGAGAGAGGTGGTTGATGTGGTGACGAAGTACGGGATTTATCGCAAGATAAGTCGCTCCAAGATTATCATGTGGTCGGTGGCGGCCGCAGGATTTGCTGGAAGGGGGGGGCGAAATTGTTTGTTGGGAGAAAAAAAATTCATCGGTATATATAATAAAGACTTTTTTTAAATATATTGAAAAAAAACTATAAATTGTGGTATAAATATGATATTTTATTAAAAAAAATAATGCAATAATTTAATAATTTATATGTGTGTAGCATGATTAAGATTTTTTTTAAAAATATTGAAAGAAAATTATAAATTTTTTAAAGAATTTGTCATTGGTAAATGAAAAAAAAATTGATAAGATTGAAAACTATGACAAAAAACCTCATAAATTGTGGTTTAACTAAAAAAATTTCATAGGAATAAAAATTAGAAGAATTTTTTTAAATATATGTCTAACATAAAGAATAATCTTATGAAAATATTAAAAGAAAAATATATAATTTGATTTAAATATGACATTTATCATAAAGAATCATCTTATGAAAATATTAAAAGAAAAACATATAATTTTTTTTAAATATGACATTTATAATAAGGAAAATTTGGTTGGAATAAAAAATAGTGGAAAAAGGGAAGAAATGAGATTTGAACCCATGACCTCTTGAATCCCTTTTCCTTCCTTCCTTCCTTCCCTCTTTTTCACCAACTAAGCTAGAAGGTTTTAGTGTTCCCTTTTACATTTTTTTAATTTTTTTAATTTTTTTAATTTTTTTAATTTTTTTAATTTTTTTAATTTTTTTAATCTTTTTAATCTTTTTAATCTTTTTAATCTTTTTAATCTTTTTAATCTTTTTAATCTTTTTAATCTTTTTAATTTTTTTAATTTTTTTAATTTTTTAACATATATACTAGGAAATTACGTCGCCGGAGGGTGGGGCGGTCGCCCCTGCAAGCGGTGATGGCAAGAATGAAACTCAAAGAAATTGACGGGAGCCCACATAATTAAGGCAGTGGTGCATGTTGGTTTAATTCGATGGAAAGTGAAGCTCAAATCTCTAGCTGTCACTAGACCCGAGTGAAGAGCTATGGCTTCAGCCATAAGTGGGGAAACGGAGCTACACTGCGAGGAGCCAGAAGATAAATAAAAACCGGTATGGTCACGAATAACAGAACCAATAGAAGTCAAATCTGAAAGGAATCTAGACCCTACGAAAAGAAGTTAGATCTTGTCGATTTTGTCCACCTAATATTTTTCTTGCGTCTAGGATTGATTGTGTTGAGGTATCATAGTTTTCATATCTTTATAGAAAAATATTTTTGAGTCTTGTAGTTGTTGTCGTAGATAAGCTTCTTGCTTTAGTAGTGGTTTTCATAACACAACTAGGGAAGGAGTTTTAAACTTTTTTTATTGCTCAGGTTACTTTTTTTTTGGTAAAGAGGAAATGAGGTTCATTGACTAATTTGACTTCATTGGTTATCGCCTCATCGGTCGATAGGAATTCCGACGGTGATAGAGATGTAATATCCGATCTTCTATTCAGGTCGACAAATCTGATCCCGCAGCGGCCCAATCAATCTTTCTTGCTACTTGCTGGTCCTCTTTCAAAAATGGCAGATCAACCACCGTCGGTATCCTCGGATATTCGCAGCACTCTTCATCCAGCTTCGGGCGTTGGTTGCGCCGGTGGTGCGCGTTGGGAGTGCGATCGCTCTCTGCTTCGCAATCTGCAGAGAGACGTCTCTGACATCAAATCCTCGCTTCAAAACCTGAGCAAATTTGAGGAGGACTTGTCCAACCACATCAAACCCCTGCAGGCTCGTGTCATGGAGGGAAACATTACCCCGGATGAAGTCTGCGCCTTGCTCGCTGGCCCCAATTTCGTGGAGCTTATCAATGCTGTGAAGCAGTTCAAGCTTCAGTTGCCTTTCACCTCCTACTTCGAATTCTCGGATACTCAAGATGACAACTCTAACTCCACAAATTGCGACAACGATTGCAATTCCTATTATTCAGAAGGGCTGATTGACCAATTGGGGAGGGAATACGAAAATCTCACCCCCAAGCAGAAGGAATGTCTGTGCTATTGCTCGGTTTTCGATGCTGAGATCAAGAAGAGAGAGTTAATCAGTTGGTGGATCGGAGAGGATTTGCTTCAAGATTCACTTACCGATTCCTGTGGAAGAATGAAGAAGCTAGAGCAAGTGGGAGAGGAGTTACTCCAGCAGCTAGAGCAGCAGCAGTTTATCAGGCGCATTCACAAGAAAAAGAGAGCGTCAGATGCCTGGTTGATGGAGGCATCTGTTCGAACCCTAATAAGGTCTAAAGCAAAGGAAAAGGGGCTTTTCAACTTTGATGAAAAGATCTTGTCTCAAAAAGCAATGTTGCTGAGATCTGATAATCGAATTGATCACCTTCTTGATAGCATTACCGCGGGTCAGGTAAAAACAGTATTCAATGTCGACAGGCTTAGGATTGGCGAGAGTGAAGCTAAGGCCTTGGCTTTAATGGAAAATTTAGCAGTGCTTCACCTAGGGAGATCCCAACCCAAGCAGCACATCCATGTGAAGAACCACAAATTGATACTGGAACGTCTGAAGAAGATGAAACAACTGAGGCTGTTAAGCCTTCAGGGCATATCGTCCATCACCAAACTATCAAATTCGGTATCCCGGCTAACGAGCCTCTTGGTACTTGACCTCCGAGCATGCCAAGCTCTGGAGTCTCTTCCCTCGAGCATTGGAAAACTCAAAAATCTCACTCGCCTTGATATGTCAGGATGCTACATTTTGCAGCCACTGCCCAAGGAAATAAGCTTGCTGTCCAATCTTGAGGTGCTCAAGGGGTTCGTGATAGGTAACACCGTATCAACCAAAGGAAGCAAAATTTGCAGCCTTCCTGATTTGCGGTTGCTAAAGAAGCTGTACAAGTTGAGCATTTTTGTTTTGAGGAAGAATTTCCCACAATCTCAAGACCTCAAAGATCTTGCTAACATAGAGGGGCTTGTCAAACTTAAGATACAATGGATACCTGCATCCGAGCAGGACCAAGAGACTGTGCGTTCGGATCGAAACGAACAGGGGCAAGAGACTGGAGATTCAAGCCAACATGAGCAAGGCCAACAGAATGCTGATCAAGCTGTAAATTTGCCAGCGGAGTCGTCCAGGAATCGGATTCGCACAATGTCCAAATGCTGCTTCAGCAACCCAGTGGAAGATGAAACAGAAGTTCAGGAGAAGCTTGAGAAATTGGATCTTTGGTATGCTCCAGAAGAAGCAGGACTGATGCTGTTGGCTTCTAAAAACTTTATTGCTCTAAAGACGCTTTATATCAGATGGGCAAAGTTTCAGCATCTGAACTGTAATCGCAATGCAAATGAAGAGGATAAATGAAACGTCGAGACATTGCGCCTGCTGAATCTACCCAATTTGGAGGTGAGGTGGGAGGATTTGAAAAATCTATTTCCAGAGATGTCATATCTAGAGGTGCAAGATTGCCCCAAACTCCAATATTCCAAATATTTGGATGAGGAGGGTGTTCGGATTTGGAATGACGAATCCTCCTAGACTTCTATGATCATTCGTGTTCCGAGTGACGCCCTCACTTTTTTCTTTTGAATTCAAATTCATATTGTGAATTTTCGCTTCCATCTTTAATCGTTTGGAAGTGATCTATTTGGTTGGGTTGACTCTTTTGTTTTTGTGTTCATTTGTTTGGAAATTGAAGGTTATGTTGTTTTTGTTCAGCTTTGTGTTGTCTACCTTCTGATAGGGAAACTATTTCTCCAAATTGATCCTTCTTTTTTAAGAACTTCCAATTAGAACCCAATTAATTTTCTCTATGTATTTTTTACTAAGAAAGCTTGCACTGTGCTCATGGTCGTTTTCGCTATATATGACCGTTGATGTTGGGAAACATGCTAAGTTCAGTTTCCATTATTTTCTTTGGACGAATTCGAAGCACCAAAAAATACCTTTATTTGGTAAATCGAGGGGCCTAGACATTGGTAAACGAATAGACCATCAAACAACAAAACAAACACGCAAAGCCAAACACAAAGAAAAGAAAAATTCGAACTCAATTCAACATAGCCCCAAACAGGTCTGTACGCTTGAAAGTCAAGGAAGACCACATAATAGATGTGGAGGAAGATTAGGGTCGTGTCAATTTTTTCGAGGGACTTGTGTTAAAAAACTAGGCTCAATTTATATTGTTGGTAAATTAATTTTATATAAATGTGTTAGATAAAATGTGTTATAAAACTTAGGAATAAGGTGATAACTTCATATTTTTTTTATTATTTTTTTGCAACTATCTGCAATGACAATTCAAATGTTAGTGATCAGTCCTACTCTATCACTACTGTTTGAGGAGATTTTATGGCTTAATATGTTGTAGTCGGTTTCCCAGACATAGAAGCTGTTGTGACCTAACATTTACCAATTATTATGTTTTTTTCAAGGTGATATCTTCAGTGGGTATGGTTATTGCTTGCTTAGGTAGATGGTTTCAGTGTATATCTAGGAAGGTAAATCTCAGCATTGCAACTCTCTCAGCTTACCTAAATGAGGTTTTTGTTTACATTGGAGTTTAACATTTGCAATTAGTTTCAAGGTTGTTTTTTCTGCAATGATGGTCAAGCTTTTTGTTTTTATATGAATATTTTCTTTCATAGGTGCTTCCATCTATTCTTTTTGTAAAGGCAAGTGGTGTTTTGTACTTTGAGAGCCTTAGATTTGAAAAGCTTGCTCATGTGGACTTAGCTAGACGCTTACATTACTTGACAAACAAAGCCACAATGCATTTTTTTAGAAGTCCAATTTATATTTTGTATGCATATTGGAAGCTTCGTCCTTTGACATCTAGATTCAGGAGTCTGAGATACTTGCAGTCAAGGTAAATCCACATTTCATTGATGAGTTTAACTGATATTATATAGTTCATGAATGGAATTCGATGTAAATGAATCAAAGTATAAATTTATGGTGGTGTTTTTCTGTGATTGAACACACTCTATTCGGCAAACTGCAGTGGATGAGGTTTGAGAGTACGCAGCTCAAGCCTACAGAAACAAAAGATCAATTTTTTCTTCTTATACTTGATGTTTCAAAGCTAATTTTTTCTTATTATATTTGATGTTTCAAAGCTAATGTTTCGAACATTTGCTCCTTTGGGAGACTTGGCCAAAGATTTGGGATCAGAAGTTCATAATGTGTCGACACTTACTCCGGCACCTCATGCTACTATGACCGCTCGAACCAGTTTCAAGATTGCGTTGTATGTGTTGTTCAGACAATTTCATGAGAAAGGGATTGACGATCCTTATATTCATTTTGTCGAGCTTTATATTTTTCTCGAGTAAGAGAGAAATTCATTCCTCATGTAGGAGATACAATCGTTTGAATAGAGGATATATTGATTTTGATGGTGTTCCGATTCTCAAAAGAATAGCCTACAACATTGAAAAATGCATCGCTCTCTATCCTCGAGCTTCCAAGCTGATTTCCCCTATATGTGCGGTGATTTTTTTTCACTATAAATGGACCTATGCTAATATATGTTACAAGTGACAAGAACATTCAGTTTGTTGACTGATGGTTTCGGGGAAGATTATGGCTGACGCACTCAACCTTAGCTCTACAGTTGCCAAAGCTTCAAGGATAGTTGCTTTTTATATGCGTCTTGTTGGCATGGGGATTTATTCGTTTGTTATGAGTTTGATCTTGCGTGAATTATCAGAAAAGGTTGATTCACTTAGAGGAGAGAACACAATGGTTGAAAGAAGCCAGATTGCAGTTCGTGGATGGAGCGCTACATCTGTTCGTATTCAAACTCTGTTGTACTTTTGTATACAATTTTTCTTTATACATATGTTTATTAGTTTTGACATGATAATTAATTGATTACAATGTATACTCTTGATGGAAATATCACAAGCTAACCTATATTTTGGGGGTGAAGTAGTGGCGGTTATGGCTCAAAGGGAAAAAGGAGAAATGGAAAGGAAAATCAAAACCTCAACTTTGATATGGAAGACCTTTTGCACAAGCTGATTTTAAAAAGGTATAATTAGTTTTTCTTATTTTATGATATTTTCTCTCTATACTCAACCGCTCAAACTCATTTATAGTACTTTATACAATTTTATATTTTCTCATACTTGCTACAAGTTTGTTTTATTTAATATTATTAGTTCATTGTGTCTTGAAAGGTGATTCAAAATTGAATCTCATTTGCATTTTTTAATTTTTTTTTGTTTTATTATTATTTTCTTCTCTCATCCCGATGAGACTTAGAACAATACTCAAAATGTTCTCTGGCCTTTTGCACAAGAATTAAAGAGTGTATAGATTGAAATTAATTACTCTGGTATCAGCCAAAAATTAATTAAGTGCACTTCAAATCTCGATTTGGCATTAAATGAAAAAGGGTACATTACTCCGAGAGTGTAAAACGGGTGTAGAGTATGGAAATGTAAAGATTTATTTATTATTTCGAGAGGGGGAAGCCACCCATTAATCAAAAGTTGTCTATAGGAAACTTATTATTTTGTGGTTGAGGTCGACATATTAGCAATTTATAAATTGGTGTGTTCATCTCTATCCTATATTTGCCCATTTGTGGTTATGAATTGAAATTGAGTTATGTATCGAAGTATATGATAATAATGTTGAGATGTAAGCTAGACAAGATAAATGTTGTGGTCCTATCAAAGTTAACATAGTATTTCTAATTTCACGTATATGTTCTTTTTACTTCTATATCAAACATGTGAATTTATGTGCTATAATATTTAATTTAATGGTGCTTAAATGCTCTATTGTTAGGTGCTTGAAGAAGTTTTGGATAAATGATAAGAGTTATGGCTATTAATGAGGTAGAAGAAAGTGAAGAAGAGCGTAAACTAAGAGATGTTGGCTTAGAAACTTCTGAACTTGTTAACATCCGACTTGTACATCGAGTTGGAAATCCTGTTATGAGGCAACATTTAGAGAATCTGGAGTTACTGAAATTCCAAATGCTCTATTGTTAGGTGCTTGAAGAAGTTTTGGATAAATGATCAGAGTTATGGCTATTAATGAGGTAGAAGAAAGTGAAGAAGAGCGTAAACTAAGAGATGTTGGCTTAGAAACTTCTGAACTTGTTAACATCCGACTTGTACATCGAGTTGGAAATCCTGTTATGAGACAACATTTAGAGAATCTGGAGTTACTGAAATTCCAAATGCTCTATTGTTAGGTGCTTGAAGAAGTTTTGGATAAATGATCAGAGTTATGGCTATTAATGAGGTAGAAGAAAGTGAAGAAGAGCGTAAACTAAGAGATGTTGGCTTAGAAACTTCTGAATTTGTTAACATCCGACTTGTACATCGAGTTGGAAATCCTGTTATGAGACAACATTTAGAGAATCTGGAGTTACTGAAATTCTATTCTGTGAGCTCAATTTCTCTTTGTATTTTTCAACCGGAAATCTATTTTATCAAGCTTGTGCAACTATCAGTTGGATTCAGATCTTAATATGGAACAAAAAATTAGTCAAAATATACTTTTAGGATGCAAGGAAAATTTCATTCATTCCAACCGTTGAAATTTCATAACTTACATAATATTATATGAAAAGTCTAAATTGCTCATATTTAAGTGAAAAATAAGAACTAAAATGAACTTATTTCATACCTGAATTGGGTTGGCCGGTTGCAACTAGTAATATCTTTTACCAACTGAAAATTTATTAATATTTCATATTATAAAGTCTAAATTCTTCATATTTTAATGAAAAATCAAAATCAAAATGAAGTAATTTCAAAATGGAAAAATGTTCGGAGTAATGAAGTTTTCACCGCCTCAATTCATAAATGATGAAATATGTGCCTATAAGTTCCCAACTTCGAATCATCCCTCTTTTGTTATTATTTCATATTGACTCCTTATGAAACATAAAAAGAAAGAGAAGGAATATTTGCATCAGTTCTTGTTATGTTGAAATTGGGACTAATGATAAGTACATGTACGTGTTTCTATGTAACCAACTATGATGACTTACTAAATACTACTTCATAAAAGTTTGTGGTTTGGTTGATTACTAACACTGTAACATATGAGCGGATAATTATTCTCGCAGAGGACTCATTGGAAGACTCAATTGTTAGTTCTGACTCTTGATTCCTTGCGACTTTGATCATTATTGAAGATATTATGGTAAATCATTTATTAGTGAACCAAAAAAAGACTTTGCAACATTTTTGGGCTAAAAATATGAAAATATGTATTGTAGCAACGTGTTGTTGGTTATATTATTGTTCGCGAGATTGTGGGCTTTTGTAGTATGAAATTGGTTTCCTGCTGTAGAACATTGAAATGGGTGTCGAGTAAATATGTGTTTCCAAATGGGCGGGTAGGTAAGACGCTTGCAAGGATCGCGGAAGATAGACAAATGAATCATGTACTTGAGATGTTCTTTGTGGAGGTGAGAATTGAACAATGGTTGAAGTTGATGCAAATACTATTTATGTGGATAGACGACAATAATATTGTAGATATCTGATTAATCTAGTCGTTTGTTTACAATTACAACGTTATGAGATTCGCATCAAATCGACAGAGTTATATTGTAGCAACGAAGAAGAGATAACTTTCTTCAAAATCATGCATAGGGCACGAAAATGAAAGGAAATGTTGATTGGCTACTTCGCGTCTACTTCAGACCTAGCCATGATCAACCCTCCACAAAAGAACATTCCACAATTATGGAAGGGTCGCATTCCACAATTATGGAGGGGCCGCTTTGTCATCATCTCAAAAACCAACTATTAAGTTATCAACTAACATTGTTCATTGTGCTCGATTGGATTGGTTTTAATCTAGAAGATTCTAACAGCGGCTATTGAATTCAAGTCTCTTATATATAAAGAAAAGGGTCGAAAAGACAAATAAGTATATTAATTAAGACGTATATATTAAAAGAATAAAGAGACAAATAGGTATATTAAAAGTTTTCTTGTGGACAAATTAGTATATTAAAAAACTATAAAGGGCAAATAACCCTTTTTTCCTCATCGAGCTTTCTGTTGTTCGATTTTAAATAATTAATTCTTTATTTAACTCTCATTCATTTGACTATATAATCATTAAAAAAAATTGGGATATATTTTTATAAAATTATAAAACTATTTATTTTTTGTCATATATTTGTAACTAATAATGTTGTATAAAATAGTATTACATAAAAAAAAATATTGGTATTTTGTATAAATTACAAAAAAACACTTAATTAATAGTTGGTTTACGAATCGCAACTACTGAAAATATTTATTGCTTATTTTTAGAAAATAATTAATAATAATAGCATATAAAATATAATTTCAACTTATGTCATCTTGCACGGTTTTATACAAATTCTTCTATTTTATTTTTATTTTATTAAATATTTTTTGTGTGGTTTCTAAACAAATACTGGCTCATATTTTGTGGGATAATTTAATTTGTGCAATTTATATAAGCAACCATTGTAATAAAGTGTTTATTTAATAAAATGTATATAATATATTATTAGTGACAAATATTGATAAAAATCCAATAGTTTTATTATTTGATAGAAACGTTACAAATTTTTTAAAAAAATTGATGAGTATATTACCAAATGAACAAGATTATATGAGTACATAACCAATTAATCATTATAAAAATAAATTAAAATGATTTATTTTTCAATTATTTTTAATTCTATTATTAAAAATAATTGAAAAATAAATGATATAATGAAATATAATTCACTAAGATACAGTGCAAGAGCATGGGTAATAAAACTAGTTATAGAGATATTGTCAAGTGCTTCAATATATATTTGCAAAAAGTGATTGAACAGTAAGCAAATAGCCAAAAACAAACTCTAAATAGAGAAGTGATTGCACATAGATCCGTGAAAGAATTATTTTTTTTTGGGAAATATTCACTGAAAAAAATATATTGTATTTAACCAAAAATTATGTTCGTCCTACGAAAATGAATAGTTTGGTAAATAGTTTGAAACCGTAAATATTTTGTTAAATATATTTTTTGCGTGAATATTATTTTAAAAAAATTCTCCATGAAAAGGCTTAACCAAAAAAAAAGATAAAATAGTAGTATAGAAAAGTGATTGAAAAGCCTTGTATTTGTCTAGAAATTGCACAGATCTAATTCTAAATAGATCAATGGGGATAATTGAAGACTTGAATTACAGCAGCTGCTTTGACAAGAGTTGGCTTACTTGGATGCTCATTCTAACCATTTTCTACGGGTTCCAAGTGTAGACCAGTTGGGTCATGGGTTCCTCGGAACCATTGACCTGTGGGTACATCTTCCATTGCTGTTACTTTGCAATCGTTTGCAAATCTGATGATGATTTATATTGACTTGTGTAGATACTGTCATAATTTCATAGAATGAAAAGAGATCGTGAGACAAGTTCCTGCAAGTTGCAGGAGAACAGATAAATGACAAGCTCTTCCTCTTGCAAGATAGCAAGAAATCGATCATGGACATTCTCAATCTATGAAGCCAAAGAAAGTTTAGCAAGCTTGATGACTTAAAGACGCCTTTGGATACAATAACACCACCAACAATGAAGTCTGCCATATCAAGTACATTTATAATCTTCTTTTTCAACCTAACTAATGACGAACAAAACAAAGGAAACGGCGCATACATTATAAAAAAAAAAACTGGTTCATAGGAGAAACAACCCTTGATCCTGTGCAAATTTATTACACACTAGTACGTTGATGTATGGAGTAATCACTAATGCTAGTATGGCAAGCATTCGAGTGTTGATGTTAGGTGCATCATACTGCAACAGGACGCTTCAGTAGGTTGATAGCGTTCTTTATCCTTTCATAAGCTTCCTGGAGGGAAGGAAGAGATGCCGCATATGAGATTCTGATGCAGTCATCGTTGCCAAACGCATCTCCAGGGACAAGGGCAACCTGACAACAATGAATATGTACGATTAGAAGTGTTTCAACAATTACATCAATAAAGCTCAGTTTATTTATTTATTCTTGGATGATACACAGCATAACGTTCACCAAAATACATGATACGTAGTATAACTCAGTGACTATAGATTATTTATTTTTAAAAAACTTTTTCCTGCTGGATGAGCTCAATCAATGGCAACAGATTATTTCTTCGTTCTATTCAAAATGATGCATGTAGTGCAGCTCCAATTTAAAGTTTTCATGTCATTTTTTAAAAACAGAACTAAAATTTCATGTAAAGAGCTTTACACATGCTTTCCATAATAATTAAGATATGTAGTATAATTAAGGCGTGATTTTATATACTACACACGAAAAGAATAAAGTCCTAAGATAACTTGCACCCAAGGTTCTAGTCAAATCAATGGGATGTTTTTGAACATCATTAAATGTAGAAATGGTGATATCAATGTTAGCTGTTTAAACCCAAACTGAATCATTACCTGAGCTTTATCCAGCAAATACCGACAAAGAGACTCAGAGCCATCAATTTTGCCAAATCCTTCAGCCTCATAGCCATAGTAATAGCTGAAATCAAGGAAAAGGTAGAAAGCTCCCTGGAAAGAAGGCGAAGTAAGTAAAATTCCCAAAATGACAACAAAGACGAAAGGAAATGTAGGACTGCACAATGGATGGAGAGTAAAAATTTAGTAATGCATTTACCAGAGGTTCTGATATCTTAACACCTCCCAACTCTATGAAACTTCTGATTAAGTAATCCCGTCGTTCCCTAAATGCTTTGACCATTATAGAAACGGCTTCCCCACCTGCATATCCCAGTCCTAGAGCTGCAACTCCTGCTTTCTGGGATATGCTACAAGCACCTGAAGTGAACTGGAAAGCATAAAGGAGTAAGTCTAGCAAAAGCCTTGGAACTTTCATCAAGCAATGCAAGTAACATGAATAGATCAGGAGTGTCAGATTTCATTAATTTCAGATTGATGTAATTTGCAGTTAAACTTGGAATAGCTTATGGTGGATAAAATAAACGAGCCCCTCTTGACAATCTTATCCAAGTTTAACAGCATGGAAGTAGGAGCTTTAACCTTCCAAAGGTAGACAACGTTGTTTACACCTCGAAAAGCTAATTAATAGTCGGTTTTCAGCACAGTAGAAATCAACTACAGATTGGAACTAAAATAGTAATTTCAAGCCTCATTACCTGACTTTGGATCTTTCCACATGCTGAAACAAAATGCTTAGGGCCTGCAAGATACCCAAGACGCCAACCAGTCATGGCAAAGGCCTACATGTATAAAGTTTGGAATTTACTAGAGTGGGGTAGGAGTTGAAGAGTAAAAAGTTGTATTTCATGCAATATTTAGGAAGACACGGAGCTGATTTACTTTAGAGAATCCATTTACTGTCAGCGTCCTCTCCCACATTCCCGGCAAAGATGCAAAGCTTGTATGAATTGCTGGCTCATAAATAATGTGTTCATAAATCTCATCAGACAACACCTGTAGAATATATTAATAAATTATGGTTCAACTTACCACTGCACGCAAGTAGATTTGTCTAAGAGGAAAAGTTGAATAACAATACCAGAAGCCTGGGATGCCTTGAAACAATCTGAGCAATCTCTTCCAACAACTTCTTTGGGTAAACAGATCCAGTAGGGTTTGATGGCGAACAAAGAATGAGCAACCTTGATTTTTCAGTGAGTGTGGATTCAAGAACCTTTGGGTCCAAGAGAAAATTTTCTGATATAGGTGTAGGAACAATTACAGGAGTGGCATCTGCAAGCCTTGCAATTTCTGGGTAACTCACCCAGAAAGGAGCTGGAATTATAACCTGAAACGAAGGTTCTCATACTGAGTGACAACCGTCTCATGGTTGGTAAGCAATATTAGGGCCACATAAAAAGTATATGATTACACTACTATGAATACACCTATGAAAGGGAAACTTCTACATAAATGAGACAAGATGTTGCATGCAGAAGTCTAGATGCATTTAAGAAATGGAGAAACAAAATCATGAACGGCATATTTTTCACAACAAAATAAGGGACTTCATATTGTACTAGATCGTGATTTCAAGAAATGGGCCATTTTATAAACTACCTACTCCTCACCAGCTATACAAATGTGTTGATTCACAAAGAGGCACGTGAATAACTTTTTTGTTGTGTTGCATTTAGTGTTTCTTCTAGACCTTAGATCAAAACATAAACTGTAATTTTAAATATGGATATGGGTCAGAATTATCTACATGTTTTGGCATTCAGACACATAGGATGCTATAGGACTATATGACTGACATTAGGGAGGGTCTAGAATGAGGTTGGTTATGACTCTCAGGGGAATTAGGCTAATGTTACAATGTAGCAGCAGAACCTGAGGGAGTTATCCAGAAATAGTAATGTAAAAGGCATTTTGCCTCTCGTCTAGTTAATCGTAGGCCGTAGGGTCTCTCATGGCTTAGTAGAATTGCAACCTTGTAATTCCTTTGGAATCCAAGGGTTCCCTAAGATTTGTTTGTTCTGCTGTGTGTTCTTATGTTTGTTGAGTCATTGCATGAATCCCCGGTTATATGCTCTCAATATGCAAAGAGAATGTGAATCAAGCACGTGTACCAGACCTGCAGCCCCACCCCCACCCCCACCCCCAAGCATTGGTCAATCCTTTGTGAGGAGTACATGAGTACGAAGATATTCAGAATCTTTCAGATGCACAAAATGATGTAGGTGACATTTGTTTTATTGAAGATAGATTTAGGGATTACCAAATTCCTTAGGTGTAGAAGTTAATTATCTCATTAGAACTTTATTAGGCCTACAAACGAAAGGCTGTCTACATGTGTTGCTAATAAAATTAGTTGGAGAGAAAGAAGCTACCTTACTATAGCTCCAAACATATCTTAACATTGCATTATGGCTATACCTAATGCCATCCACTTTGAACCAAATCATAACAATCAACAAAACTACCAAACTTGACTATCAACTATTACAAATTGTTATCCTCCCTATTCAGTGGTAAGAATATAGGCACACATGAAAACGGACAGTAGAGTAGAGGTGATCAACACGGTTGGGTCAATGTCCAAGGTATGTTAATCCAGCACAGAATATTATTATGAGATGTAAGAAAGAAATATACGAGTCTTTATTGTATGAACTCTTCAAAAAATTATGTTAGGAAAAGCAGTCATTAACAGAATATTCAAATGATATGCCAGACTTCATAATTATGACTTATCATACGAGAAATAGAGAATGGGGTAAATGATAAATCAACCAACTCAATCCCACATAGCCATCTTAGGTTTGAAGACAAATTTCACAAAGAGGTTTTAATGCAAGAGTCAACTGACCTCATCTCCAGGGGAGCAAACTGCTAGTACTGCTTGCACAATAGACTGTTTAGCTCCATTACTGACCAAAATTTGATCGGGGGTATATGTGAGTCCATTCTCCTCTAGAAACGGGTCATGTTTAATATTCAGGATAGGCAAGCAAATACTCTAGCAAAATCAATTGCTCAAATTCAACCAAAGTGGATGAGCTAACCTTTCAGTTTATGACAGATTGCCTTGCGAAGTTCCATCGTTCCAGCGTTTGGAGTGTACCTAGTATAGCCGTCACGAATTGCATTAATGCCAGCCTACAATTCCACAGACTAAAAAACCATCAAAGTCTTGAGTAATTCGACAATAGCAAGCACAAAAGAGAGTGATGGAGAGTTACACAGAACCTCAGCGATAGCTGCTGGAGTATCAAAGTCAGGTTCTCCTGCAGCGAGTCTAATCACAGGAACACCAGCCTGCACAAGAGCCGCTGCCTGGTCGGTTATAGCCACTGTTTTGGAAGGCTTAACAGAGTTGACTCTGGGACTTAATGACTGATCAACCTCCATTTGGTCCAACCTAGTCTCTACCTGTGCAGATGCTCTTACTGTATTCAAATTGACCCGATCAGAGCACTTGGAAGATCTGTTCAGCAAACGGAAAGGTGATTGAAGCTTTTGATGCAATGACAGAAGGAATCAACTGAGAAACCAAGACCGTGTCAAACAATCACCGAAATTATAGAAGACAAAGATTCACCCCAATTGCAAAATAATCGATAAATTAATCCTTCGTCAACCAGATTTGAGCAATATCATCACTCCCAAAATCAAACAAAAAATTCAAACTCAAACTTGCAGAAGGGAACCTAGGAAAACTCAATTGACAACATATCAAACAGCGCATCGATCCGAAGAAACTCAGGATCAACAGCAACAAGGAAAGAAGTAAGGGCTTACTTGAGGGAGAAAGAGAGGGAATTGGAAGGGAATGCGAGGGATCTGCGAGTGGACGGAGAGGTGGAGACGCCGGGGAGAAGAGGAGAGGCGGAGGAGGAGGAGGAGGCGCGTAGTTGGACTTGGAGGGATGAAGCGGCCATTGTAGGTAGGTGGAGACAGCGGGAGAGGGAGGGGGTGGGTAGGTCGATTGGAATCCCTCTCTGAATCTGATAAGTGATAATCTTCTTCGATGTTTATGTTTATAAAAAGAGATTGGGAGGTCAAAGTCTTACCTTATTATTCAGGGTTCAGTAAATTTCCAGCCAGCAAAACGCTCCAAAACAAGGCACAACTACAACGGATCACCAAACCTTGCACTACCACCTTCACCTACCCCCTTTCTATGCCTTTTCCTTTTCCCTTCTTTTGAAAATTAATTTGAACTTTGGGCTTTTCTCCCGGCCGGAGAGCCAATCTGAGAACAAGGCCTTCTCAGCTGTGGCAGGGTGGTTTCAATCAGTGACAAATAGGAAGGGTCCTCGTTCCTCCTCCTCCTCATCCAGTTCTAAGAAGGGAGAAATAATTGAGCAATCTGAATCAACAAGCAACAGAGGTTTGGACTCTGGTTTGTTGGAATCTGGGGTTTTTGTCTCTGAAACTGCCATTTCCAAGGATCGTTCCCAAGATGAACAGTATCAGATACAGCTGGCCATGGAATTGAGTGCCAAAGAAGATCCCGAGGCAGTTCAGATTGAAGCGGTGAAGCAGATCAGTTTGGGGTCATATCCCAGCGAAAGTGATCCGGCTGAAGTTGTTGCCTATAGATACTGGGTATGCTTTTTCTGCTTTAATTGTTGATTGCTTGTAAAAAAGTTGCTGAGAGCACCACTCCAGACAGTTTTTGAGAATGTCTGCTCTTTACTACAGAAGGATGAATTTGTGGGATCTATGTCTGTGGTGCTATTTCAATCTCTGTTATGTTTTTCAATGACCCTTCCTAAACTAGAACTCTTGCAATTTCTGCAGCCTAATATCCATGCGAGAGTTGATGTGAACTTTAGGTAGAGAATATAGGAAGGGTTTCCTTCCACTTTGAAATGAGCTGTATTTATGAAGTAATAAATGCCTTATGGGGTTTGTTGCTGTTGTTAAACTTACTTTTTTTTTGGTGGGATGTTGCTAAACTTGCTAGATAGTTGAAAGGCTGAAAATCACTAATTAGTCTTAAGTTGATGATTGTTTTACTTTGGACCTCACCCTGTTTTGTTTTTGAGGTTGTGATGTGAAAGAAACTAGAAAAATAAAACATATTATCCAGGTAAAAAAACAAATATATTTCTTACTTTTTCAAAGATAAAAAGCTGTAGAGAAAATAGATATGAAAATGTAGTCAAATCCCCCTCAAGGGGATCAGGAGGAGAAATAATTTTTATTTAAAAATATTTCAGATTTTTTTTGAATGTTTGGTTCGGAAGGAGATAGTCACTTCATTTTGCAATCTGCTAAATTTCATGCATTTCTTATTTTTGTGGATGAACGTTTATAATATTTTTGTTTAGTTTTTTTTCTGCCCAATGCCTAGCTTTATGATCAAGTATGAATTATTTATTTATTTATTTATTTATTTGTATGCTAGAGTTTTTCAGCTTTAGGCTAACTTTAATGTGCATGATTCTTTTCAAGCCTGTCTCATGTACTGGAGAAATTTATGTCCTGCAGAACTACAGTGCACTAAGTTACGATGACAAGATCTTGGATGGGTTCTATGATGTCTATGGTGTTGTTAACGAGTCCAGTTCCTCAAGGATGCCTTCCCTTGTTGATTTGCAAGAAATGTCAGCATCTGAGGCCATCAGATGTGAGGTGATTTTGGTCAACAAGCGTACAGATGCTAATCTGCTCAAACTTCATCAGAAGACCCTGGTTTTGGCTAATAATGTGAGGTTGAAATCCATGCTTTCAGTAAGCATGGAGTTGGTAGAGGAAATAGCTAGGCTAGTAGCTAATTATATGGGTGGACCAGTTGAGGACCCAGAAAGCATGTCGAGAGCATGGAAAAGCCTTAGTTACAGTCTAAAGTCAACACTTCGAAGCATGATCTTGCCTCTTGGTTCTTTGACAATTGGATTGGCTCGTCATCGTGCATTATTGTTTAAGGTACTTTCTTTATTTGTGAAATATTAGTAAAATATTGCTTTATTGATAAAAAAAAACTATCTGAAATCTGTTACCATCATTATGTATAACCACTGGACTATATAGATCGAGTCTTGGTGTTTTACCATTTTACCTTCTTATCACTATTTGCCAGTAGATAGAGAATTCTGTAAACGTTGTCCAGAATATATGTGGTTTATGTCAGTCCTGAATTTCCAGAAAATATGCTGCATCTAATGCCATTTGCATTGGAGCAGTGATGTCTGAACTCTGAAGGGGACATGGTACACATAATGCCACAAGTTTAAAACTTTTCAGATGTAAGAAATTGAAATGGTAGTGGGAGAAGAGATAGATCTTGGTCATGCACACAGGCACCGGCAATTTTAAATTTAAATATTGTGCGTGGCAGTATTTGCATATTGCAGTAAGCACAGCTGTGCAGTGCTTGAAGGTCTGAATTTTGAAATAAGTTAAGATGCAGTATTATTAATCACTGTTAACATCAATATATACAAGTAAATTAATTTCTCGATGAATTGTCATGGAACTTTATCATATGTGTGGGACTGTGAATCCATTATAGTAGTATAGTGATAAACTGTCATGGAAAAGCGAAAGATTGTATAGTGGTAGACTTATTGTTATCAATCTTTTCATGAGACTAGGCATTAGTGCTTTCTTGGTTCATGTGTTGGCAGTGACTGTTTTCTTGGTTCACATCATGCTATATAATAAGTAGGCATTATAGTTTAAAGATTATTTACCATTAACAATCATTAAAACCTCTATGGTGTGATATTCAACAAAAAATAACTTTCTAACCAGAACTATGCCTGAACAAAAAAATCATAAGCAACCAGTTTAGTGTAAATTATGAATCTGGATTTGTTGATATGTACTCTTTGCTGCATGAGTCCCTCCTTTGGTGAGAAATTGTGATAGCAATCCACTTCATATATATATTAGGATAAGCAAAAACCTGGAATGGGGCCAGCTTTGTCAAACTGATGGTTTTCCCTGCTTTGATTTATTTTGTTTGGCAAGCGCGAAATCAGGCCATCTTTAGCAATGAAACTTGTAATGCGAGGGAGTATGCTTGTAAATCATTGAAACATCTAAGGTGAGAATGACAGTAAAATGCAAATTCAAAACTGTGCGAGAGAAAGGGTGTCATAGGAGGTTGCTTGGGTTGAATTAACTAGGTTTGTCTTTTTTAGTGTAATGGTAATGGGTATATGGAGATGTGTATAGAGGAAATTTTTTACTATACAGCCAGTGAGGCCATATTTTAACAGTAGACCCTTGGTATGGTCTATGTCTTTTTTAACTCGGTTACTTGATCTATATATTAATTTACCTCTTTGGGCAAAAGCTGGAATTTAGCATTTTCTCATGTTTTGAAGCACTTTCTCCCATTTTCTTTGTTTTGTCCACTCCATATGGACTATTTGAGTGAGTTGTCTGAAGTCTCACTTGTTGAGCTTCTGCAGTTTTCTTCAGTAAATTGGAGCTGCTTTTCTTTCTTCTTGTTTTTTTTTTTTTTTTTTCTGCTGAAAGTCACTCTTCCCCTTGTTGATATCAAATTTACCTGTATATTGTACAAATGAAGAATGTTTAAAGAGTTATGTAAAACTGGATACATTTCAAGGCAAATTTAAGTATGGTTCAGCACAAAAGTGGGATATCTTGTGCCTTGCCGGTTCTCTAAAAGCAGCACTTCTATACTACGTATTTCTCAAGTGAATCATATTTCATCATGTGATCAATAGGTTATTCCCTCAGAATTTGGATTTTTATCCACAATTTGATACAACTTGGATTCTTTTCAGATGTAACTCGGTCAACAAAGAATTGCTATGTTCTCTTAATAATGATGTTTAGTGCAATATTTGTAGTATTACAAATTTTAATTTGCTTAGAGCAATGTTGTTGGTCTGTTGTTTTAGTTTTAAGAAACCAGTATATAAATATTGTCTTTTCAAGTAAGCTGTATTTTTTATTTTTTATAATGTGCTCTCTTGCGTAACATTGTTATCTCTTCCAGGTTCTAGCGGATACTGTGGACATCCCATGCCGGTTAGTGAAAGGCCAGCAGTACACTGGTTCTGATGAAGTGGCAATGAATATTGTAAAGATTGATGATGGAAGGTAATTGCTTAAACATATTTTGTTTTTTTCTCTCTAGTTTCAACCCAATACAGCTCCTTAATGGAATATTCTGTATTTTACCTTTATCATCACAGCATCATTTCTTCCGCAAAATTGTGCTTGTTACTTAATTGCTATAGATATTGCGTGCTTGTGACCTATATTACGTTTGTGAAAAATTCTAGGGGATTCATTGTTGACCTAATGGCAGATCCCGGCACACTAATCCCTTGTGATAGGGTGGGAACACATGTAGAATATGAAGAACCTTTCTCCTCCCCCAGTCCTTTGTCCAGAGACGTTGACTCTTCCACTGTATGCACATCCAGCAGTGGGGCAATTAGTTCTTTTGAAGAACGGTCGTCTTTTGAGACAGTGCAATACAGGAGCAGGTTGAAAAGACAGCCTGCAGCAGGAATTGATTCTGGGAGTGACAGTCAACCTGGGCCTTCAAGCTCACTTACACTGGATGATGGCAATGAGGATTTGAAGACTGAAGTTCTATCTGACGATCCTTCTAAGGTGGAGAGATTACAAGCACAAGATTTTCCAGCAAGGGCTTCTTATCCTCTATCACACATCCGATCTCCTTCATGGACGGAAGGAGTTAGCTCCCCTGCAGTGCAGAAAATGGAAGTGGATGATGTTTCTCAAATTGTGATTGATGCTGCCAAAGGGAACCCCCAATTCGCACAAAAGCTGCATGATGCATTGCTTGAAAGTGGAGTATTTGCTCCACCTAATTTGTTCTCTTCCAATTACCCTGCTTCATCAGATGCCAAAACTCAACCAGAAGACAAGCAAAATAACAGAAATAAAAATGAATCTATGTCATCCAAGCATAAGCTGGAACCTATTCGCCCATCCTTCTTGCCCCCTCTCCCTCAACGCGGAGCTGCACGTAGGTCTTCTTTATTGCTACTAGAGTATAAAAAACCTGTTTCTGGAGGAGCAAGTAGTGATGCTCCCTCGTCAGATTCTGATTCTATGCTTATGAAACATGGAAATGTTCCGGTTGCTGCTGCGGCAGCTGCAGCAGCAGCTGTTGTTGCATCATCTGTTGTAGCAGCCGTGGCAAAGTCTAGTGCTGACTCGAACATGGAGCTTCCTATGGCTGCGGCTGCTGCTGCTGCGGCTGCTTTTGTAGCTACTACTGCTGCTGTTGGTATGCATTATGAGCATACAAAGGTTTCTCAGTCTCCAACTCGGGCTGCTTCCTTTGACCACCAAATTGAAGGCATGCGTAGTGACAGAGATGCAGATAGTACTGGTAATGATCCTCAAAGTGGTGATAGAAAGGAGGGTGATGGTTTTGGGGAAAGAACATCTGATAGATCTGTGGGTGCCGACAGTGTAAGATCCGAAGTACCTCTTGATGAAGTAGCAGATTGTGAAATAGCATGGGAGGAAATCACATTGGGGGAACGTATTGGACTTGGTACTAAACTTATATTCTTTGCAACTTCTTACATCTACTTGCCAATAGGCTAGTTTCTTCACTGAGTCATTTTTAACTGACCAGGGTCCTATGGAGAAGTATATCATGGAGACTGGCATGGAACTGTAAGTATTTCTGGCTTATCTGTCATTCATTTTTCTTCTTAATGATTGATAACTTACCTTCTGTTTGAGGTGACAAAAGATAAGGAGCTTGAATGGACAATGATATGAAGTGTTTCATGTCATGAAGATGTGTGGTACTCGTTTCAGCTAATGCTGCTTAGAATGTGTCTTTTTGCTATGCAAACGACAGATCTGCTTTTTTAGTGCAGCGTTCTGTTGAAGTTTTCCCTCTTGTATTATTCTTTTTATTATTCCTTTTTTGGTGCTGGAAAGGCGTGCATTCTTAACCCTGGCAGTGGCAGTGGCTGCTCTCAAGTCTCATCAAGGTCAAGGTTTCTATGAGTATATCTGCTCATAATAATTAAGGATCGTGAGATTGGACTTGTGCATTGTTATTGGTTGATTTGTCTGAAAATGAGAAACTTAACCTTGTGTGGTATGACTGAAACTTCTTAAAGAAAAACTATAACATTAAAGCGGATTTTTGTTTTCTATTCTGTCTGAAAATGAGAAAAGAAGGGATCACAAATTCACAACAGAGTATTCGCATAATCAATTAAAGTACAAACCCTAATCAACTAACTAGTTGACTAGTAAAACCATGTAATGACCTTATTAGATACTTCCTCCGTCTAAAAATACACGTCTTTTTAGGACGGAGTACGGGAATTAAGGAGTAGGTTAAGTATAATGATTAGATGTAAAAAGTAATGTAAGTGTAATAATTAGACTTGGGTATTAGAGTATTTATTTTTAAAAAAAAAATTGCAAGGAGAAAAGTATGGGTGATGTAAAAATTAGAGTAATGATTAGATGTAAAAGTAAGTCAAATGTAATGATTAAATCTAAAAAGACATGTATTTTTGACAAAATTTTAGGGGCAAAAAAGACATGTATTTTTGACAAAATTTTAGGGGCAAAAAAGAAATGTATTTTGAGACTGAGGGAGTATTAAGTATTAAGGGCTTAGGTATAAATACCCTAACTATTGTAATTGGGAGTTATACAAGTAATAATCCAATCACTACCCTAATCTCTATCCTCTCTCGTCTCTCTCTTTCTTCTTCCTCTTACCTTCTCCTATGATCTATCTTCCTCTCTACTTTCTTTCTTAAATCCTTCATGGAAGCCCAATCTTCCACCTAATTGATTTTCGGGTCATAACAAGGGCTATCTAGAGCCAATCGGTTCTCAATTTTGCATCAACTATCTCAAAACGTTCCTCGACAATGGTGCACATTCAACAATGGTGACTGGCAGAATCATGTGGCGGGGGCTTCGTCCTTGGATTCCTGGTGGATTCAATGACAAGAAAGCAATCGAAGGTTCTACCATGCGCTCAACAAAGTCAGGATTCAACCGGGTGTGCCACCGGTGAATCATTATTCCAATCCGACCGGGAATGGGATAAATGATCGAACAATATTTGTGAAGATTCATAATGAAATCTATTCAATTTCTTGTGAAATTTTGGATACGGTGTTCTCTATCGTTGGGATTATTGTTGGAACAAAAAGATTAAGCTGTGGATTCCATTCGACAATTCGTTTCTTCGAAACATAATCAACCAACCGGACTTTTGAATCTCTCAATGGTCGGAATATCTATGACGATTGCTACAAATTGGAGTTGTTCTTGATGACTGCAATGGAATGGACGGAATATCTATGACGGTTGCTACAAATTGGACTTGTTCTTCATGACTGCAATGGAATCATCATCCTGGAATGAAGAAAGCACAACTCTTCAAGAAATTGAGGTGGCTTCTCCACTTGTCAAGAACTACAATGAGGTGACTGCTTTACTAGCTTCTCACTAGTAAGACCATCCGCATCAATACGAGTTTCTAGAGTTCCTTAATATCACTTTATCACTTTCTCTCCCCTTAAAAACCCCAACTTACTTTTTTATTCACATCTATACGAGTTTGTAAAGTTTCTTAATTTACTTTTCACTATTTATTAAATATATGGGAGACCACTTAATTCTCCTCCAATGGATGGTTGCCACATCACCACGTTTTGTTGACCAAAGCTTTTGAGTGGGTTTCTACAACTCTTTGGAGAGTTTGTAAATAAGAGGTTGTCAACACCATTTTTAAGATTCAACTTCTCTCTCCCCCTTATTTTATTGGTTTTTTGTCTTAAAACCCCCCTAAAAACCTTGGATTTGGGTGTTGGACTTGAATAGTCTACTAAGTCTATTACTAAATCTATCCATTACCCAATAAAACATAGACTTACACACTCGGTCGACTTTGCTCGATCTCCACAAGCACAATGATTTTTTCTCTCGCTAAAGAACACATAGAAATGTTTCCCACACTTCTACATATACTCCTAGCAACATTCTCTCTACTCGTCAATCTATAAGATCCGATTCTTACAAATAAGTATAGATAAGATTTCCCAACTAATCTATCTTTAACAAACTATTTGATAAAATTGAATCTTCAATCTTCCTCTCACAAGATATGCTGCTTTATCTTCTCTTTTATATGTCCGCCTTTTCGGTCTCAGCTTCCACTGAGTCCATTGGGCCAAGCCCAACTGCCTAAGCCCATGATCTCTCTTGCCTTTAGACTTGCAAAACCCCACACACATTCATCTGAGTGGACCTCTTCACTTCCGTATCCCAACTAACAATGCTTACCAAGTAAGTTAGACTAGGGCTGGCAAATGGTACGGAAATTACCATACCAACCACAAACCGACTACATTGGTAACCACACTCATGGTAAAAAACATGGTGGTAGCCATCGTGAAGATGGTACGGTAATGGTAACGAAATCTTAATATCATAGTTACCATAGTTACAGAGTATATATATATATATATTAATTTTTTATTTAATGTTTTATTGTTATTATCTTTGAGTAATAAGTATTTAATTTATATTTTGTGTTATAATTTTGACCTAAATTGGTCCTTTTTACTTTTTTCTACTAGAAACGTAGGAACATTTTGAATGTTTGGAGACTTTGAACATGTTTTGTTTGAACCGAAACATTTTGAATCTTTGAGCAATTGAACTTGGTTTGTTTCTTCAAGACTTTGACCTTGTTGGTTTGAATTAATTTGTACTTGTTTTGAACTTGATTTATTTGAACTTTTAACATATGGTAACCATATTATTTTTTGTAACCATGTTTTTTCGTTCGATAAGTTTGATGACCACCGAAAGGTGGCCAAGGGGTTTCAAAAAAATACAAACATAATTAAAGCTTGGTAACCATGGTAATGTACCGATGGTAACCACAAATCATGGTTACCACATATGCGGTAACCACGACTTGTGGTTGGTTTGTGATATGAAAATTTGCGTACCACTAGTTTGTGGTTGGTATATGATAATCACCATTTTTTGGTGGTTACCGTACCATGTCAACCCTAAGTTAGACTGTAGGATAATGTGTTAGTTTCAGTAAGTTTGGGCTAATCTTTGTAATTAGGAGAATAAAGGGACACGTGTATGGTGGAGGTTGTTTCCCGCCATTAGTTTGTTTGGCCTTCTGTGTATAAAAGAGGGCAAGGTCCCTCGCCAGATCTGTGTAGCATTTACATCAAATTCATCAATGGAGAAACTCCAATCTGCTTGTTCTTCTCCCATCTAATCTTTGTTCATCTTCAATTCTCTCAATCATTCGATCTACATGGTATCAGAGCTCCAGATTGAGCGAATTTGTTGAAGCTTGAAGAAAGAGGATAACGATGGCAGCAAGGTATTCGACGACGGCTGAGTTGCAGAGTCCATTGTTTTTGCATCCATCCGATGGACCTGGAACGATCACGGTGTCGGAAAAGCTTACAGGAGCGAGCAATTACAAATCCTGGCGACGGAGCATGGAGATCAACCTCTCAACCAAGCGCAAACTGGGATTTGTGAAAGGGACGGTGGTGCGATCTTCAGATGATGCTCTGAAGGCGGAGCAGTGGGACACCTGCAACATCCTGGTAATCGCCTGGATCATGAATTCCGTTTATGAATCTATTGCAAAATCAGTGGTGTATGTTGATTCTGCACATGAGATTTGGATTCAGTTGGAAAAGAGATTTTCGTTGAGCAATGGTTCGCGTAAATACAAATTGAATAAAGAAATATATGCTATGAGATAGAATGGATGTAATGTGAATGAACATTACACTCGTATGAAATCTTTGTGGGAAGAGATAGATGCCATGGATGTATTGCCAAGATTGGTCAATGTCAGTGAAGATGTGCTTGAATATCTGAGACGAATTGATCAATTGAAGCAGGAGACGAGATTGTTTCAGTTCCTGAATGGTTTGGATGACTCGTATGAAGCACAGAGAAGCCAGATCTTGCTTATGACTCCATTGCCTACTGTTGAAGGAGCATGTTCCATGCTTCAGCAGGAGGAATCTCAGCGAGAAGTGTTAGATCCTGGAGGAAATGGCACTGAGATGTCTGCTTTGTATGGAAAATCGGAGGAAAAATGCAAGATCTGTGGCAACAAGTGGCATCCGAAAGAAAAAATGCTGGATGGTGCATTCGAAATCAAAGAAATTCCCACAGAAGAGCAGCCCTCCTGAAACTGCAAAGGGAAAAGGAAACACTGGATCTCAGAAGCAGAAGACAGCAACGCAGGCAATGATTGATGGTGAAGGATCTGGCAATGTGATCTTCACACCACAACAATTTGCTGAGTTCATGAGGAGTTTGCCTGGCACTCCACAGAATGACAAGGTGAACATTACTGATGATGAGCTAGAGGGTGACTTTGCAGGTAGGGGTGGGCGTTACCGGGTGTCCGACACGAACCGGATAATCGTGTCGGATACCCGAAACCGTTTAGCACAAATAGGCCGAACCGTGCACGAACCGTTATGAACCGGGTATCCGACACGGTAAAGCTAACCGGATCCGTGTCGGATACCCGTGTTATCTGACACGAACCGCTATGAAAGGGGAAGGTGAGGGTGCGTCCACGGGAGTGGAGAGACCAAGAGCTCGAGCCTGGAATTCTGCAATGGTCGCCGGGATTGAAATACAGAGCGCCAGGAGGTTGAAGGAGAAGCAAATCTGAGAACGGATAGAAAAGTCGGCCCAGATTTGAAAACAGAGGGAGTGAAGAGTGGAAAGGACACAGGGAGGGGCGGCTGCTAGGGTTTCCAATTAGGGGGTTTTCAAACAGAGGAAAAGTCGGCCCAGATCTGAAAACAGAGGGAGTGAAGAGTGGAAGGGAGACAAGGAGGGGCGGCTGCTAGGGTTTCCAATTAGGGGGTTTTCAAACAGAGGTGGCGTCGACACCGAAGTTCTATCTCCGGCCCTAGTGTCGTCATCTTCGATTCTCAAACGAAGCGAAGTCGGGCGGGGTAAAGCTCTATGTAAAGGGAACGAGAAGGATGCAAGGAGAGAGATGGAAAGGGGAAAGCGAGGGTGCGTCCACGAGAGTGGAGAGGCTGAGAGCTCGAGTCTGGCCTTCTATGGCAGTCGTCGGGGGTGAGAGACGGAGAGCAAGGAGGTTGAAGGAGAAGCAACTATGACTCTGTGAGAATGAGAGGTTTCAATTCGACCAAAAATAAAAGAGAGAGGGTTTCAATTAGCGTGAAGTCGGCTACTCTGATAGGGTTTCAATTAGCGTGTGCTTTTGGATTTAAGAGGTAGTATGGAGATTGGAGCAAAAAAAAAAAAAAGCAGGTTGGGAGATTCGAACTTCAGTCTGTTAGAAAGTAGCCCATTTCCCTCTTCTCCTGAACCAAGTGAGCCAACTGAGCATCTTGAAACTAAAGGGATCTTATTTATACAGGTACTAATACCATCAGATTTAAAAATTAAAAAAATAAAAATTTAATCGGTTCGTGTCGGATACCCGACAAGGCGATTTGCCCGATCCGAACACGAACCGTTTAGAGCCGTGTTTTCTCGGTTCGTGTCATTATCGTGTCGTGTTTTTTTGGTTTCGGGTTTTTTCGTGTCGTGTTTTCGATTTCGGGTTTTTCTGCACGTACACCCCTATTTGCAGGTAACTCGTTTTGTTTTAATGCTCATGCTGTGAAGGATAAGTGGATCTTGGACACTGGTGCAACAGATCACATGACACTAGTGTTCAACCACATTTTGGATCCTATCCCTCACAATTCTAGCACCAATATCCATATGCCTAATGATCACACCTCCCAAATTACTCATCATGGCACAATTCACCTAGAAAACAACCTTAAACTAAACAAAGTCTTGTTTGTCCCTTCTTTCAAATTCAGTTTGTTGTCCATTTCCAAACTCACTAAACATAATCAATGTTTTGTAACCTTTTACCCTAACTACTGTTTGATACAGGATTGTGCCAGCAGGACACTTTTGGGGATTGGTAAAGAGAGTGGTGGATTGTACTTCTTGCTGAATCAAGGGATGAGCAAATTTCAGCCTGACTTTGTCAAGAAAGTGACTGAAGATTGTGTCAAGCCCTATATACCTTTTTCTTTGACATCCAGTAGGTACAAACTTCCTGGTTCCTTTCATACTTGGCATATGAGATTGGGTCATGCTCCCATGTCCAAATTGAAGCATGTACCTTGCATTTCAATAAATCAAACTGAGACCATTTGTTCTGTTTGTCCTATGTCAAAATTTATAAAATTACCTTTTCTTGTCAAAGAACACTCTACAGTTGCTTGTTTTGATCTTATACACATTGACATTTAGGGCCCTTATCGTGTTCCAACACATAATGGTTGTCGATTTTTCTTGACAATTGTTGATGATTTTAGTCGAGCTACTTGGATTTATCTTCTTCAATCCAAAGACCAGTCTTTCTCTATGATCAAAACCTTCTGTCAGTTGGTTAACACTCAGTTTTCCAGCAAAATCAAAGTAATTCGATCTGATAATGCTTTGGAGTTTTCAAGTGCTGAGTGTAAGCATTTTTATTCTGATCAAGCATTGTACATCATACTTCTTGTGTTGATCGTCCCCAACAAAATGGTGTTGTGGAGCGTAAGCACAGACATGTGCTAGAAATTGCAAGAGCCTTAAGATTTCAGGCTCATCTCCCATTAAAATTCTGGGGTGACTGTGCTCTCACTGCAGTGTACCTCATAAATCGCCTTCCTTCTTCAGTTTTGTCCAATACAACCCCCTTTGAAATTCTTTGTCATCAACCCCTTTCATACCATCAACTGAAGGTGTTTGGGTGCTTGGCCTTTGCTGCCAATCCAGCCAGAACTCATGACAAATTTGATCCCCGGGGTGTTCCATGTGTGTTTTTGGGATACCCCTCCACTCAAAAAGGCTACAAACTTCTAAATCTCTTCACTATGGTCAGATTTGTGTCAAGAGATGTTCAATTCTATGAACACATATTTCCTTACCAAACTTGTAACGGCCCAGGATTATGATTCCCGAGTTACGTTTTGAGGGATGAAACCCCTCGTTGGGATCTTGCGCCCCGAGTACAGGTTGAAGGTTTGAAATCGAAGATGGGTAGTTTAAAGTGGGATTTCGCACCCAAATCCGGAAAGTCCGTTGGAGACCCCGGGGTAAACCCCTGTACCTGTTCTAAGTCTACAACGCGGGAAATCCTTTATCATGCAAAGGGCATAAGTTCTGAAAGTGATACAACCAGTGCCACGGCAGAGCCGGGTCAAAACATAGTATAATTAGGGAGAAATCCCAAAAGCGTGAATCTGGTGAAGTCAGGTTTCAACCACTCACTCTCCGCCATATGAATAGACCCCGTCATAACAGCACAAAATCAAGCAGTGAATCGGGTACCTGAAACTATACCACCAAGTCAGGCCAAGAGTCCGCCCGCGGGTCCTCTGACCGCGCTGATGACATATAATACGCCTATACCTAGAATAAAGACGCCTTCATGCAGTACTGGAATATTAACCACACTATCATGTTCCTAACTCATATGTGCAGAATATTAAGTAAGGCCTTAACAAAGAATACCAAGTGGTATATATATCCCTCTTCTACCACCACCCCTCTTCCAGACAAGGTGGAGACTGGCCAGTTCGATGCTATAATCATATCAAATCTCATCATCATATCATATCTCATCATCGTATCATATCTCATGCCCATCTCGTATCTCGTGATATATATAAATGACTCGAGGAGGACAACACCCGATGAAGCTGGGCTACCCTATGACCCTAGCAAGGACTCTAGGACTCACAGATAACGGCCGTTCTGTATTCAAACGCATATAGAGTAAGGATGCTCATTCGTAAATGCAATTCCTAAGCATGATACTACATGACATGCTCTTATGCATATGCAACACCTACATACTATATGACACATCAGGCAGGAGGTACTGGTTACTGAGTAAGCCCCGGAGGTACTTACCTGGCTAGCAGATCGGCAACAGAAGAATCCAGCACACAATAGTCACAATCACAGAGTATCACCTAGTACATAATGGAATATATATAAGTCTACATTCAACTATTAAGCACTCAAGCACACCTCAATCAATAGAACAAGTAACATATTATGAAAGTCATTTCATCGCATCATCTACTCCTCAAGACCACATCGTTCTCCATAAATCATTCAACCAATTCTGCATGTTCATATACGTCATTTCCACATATACCTCAACAGTTCATCAAAATCATAAGACATAATTTGTGTGATATAAAATCCTACTAGATCGCCATAATTATCCAACATTTAATCTCATATAATAATTCACAACAAGTCATGCTATTAGTCACACATATCATACCGTTAGTCAAACGATCATATCATCATGCTAGTTAGTCATCGAACAAGTATAATTCTCAAGCTAGTTCCAAAACTTTACCAATTTCGAATTAAATAGTTAAGAATTCCTACCCGTTGAAAATATTCGCTAAATTCCTTTTTAAATTTGTTTATTAGATTACCTTCCAACCTTGAAATTCTTTTTCAAATTCTTTATAAATCTTTAAGTCCCAATAATAGTATAGATATTTTAAACACCATTTATTAGCACACTTTTATAAAATATTTCCGAATCCCTTAAAGTCAAAACCTTTTTTATTTAATAAAACCAACCCTTTATAAATCTCGTGAAATAATATTTTATACCTTAATCCCCAAATAATATTATAATATTTTAAATACCGCTAAATAGTTAAATAATTAAACGGATAAACCCGAACCGAACCCATTTAAAGCCAAACGAAATGAACCGAACCAAACCCGCCTAAATCTAATCCAACCCGGTCAAATATTAAGCAATTAATATAAATTGCAAGGGGCCCCACAATACGTCTTCTTCCTCAAAATTGAAATAGAAGCTCCCGCCATGGCTCCCTGCTCGCCCGAACAGGAGACCCGTCGGCGAGCCTGAGCTCCACCTTCCGGCCTCCCTCGTCCTTCCTCCGTCGCACCTGCTGCTCTCGGTGCACTGCCCACACTCGGACCTTCCCAGCCTGCTTGCAATCCCGGCCTCGATCGCTCCCTCGTTCTCACGCTTGTCTCGCACTCTCGACCTCGCTCTCGAGCTGCCGGAGCTCTCGAGCTCGCCCACTCCTCTCCGACCAATTCACGAATCTCTCTCCCGACTACCCGAGGACAAGAAGAAACCAAAACGAATCAAGGAAAAGGATCTCGGTTCGAACGCTCACCGAGATGGTTCGCGACTTCGGAGCTCTCGATTGGAGGTCTCAGTGTCGTCGGAGGCTCGCGATGGCTTCTCGAACCGAAGCGGCGAAGTGCACTCGAACAGGGAAGGGAGCTTCGATGGCTCAACGGCGGCGCTGGGCGGCTCCTGGTTGGCTTGGCTGCATCTTCGGACGTCGGAGAGGGTGTGGAGGTGCCCAGGAAGCTGCTGGCTTCAACGGAATGGAGGATGGAGATGGTGATGAAGTGAAGGCGATGGCATGAAGAAGAGTGAAGACGATGGGAGCGGATGAGTTGATGACGGTGATGGTGAATGGTAATGGTGAAGGTGACGGGTGAAATAGGCAAGGGATGGGTCGATTTGCAGGGTAAGGTGAGGTGAGAGGAGTGGGTGAGGAAGGAGTGTGAGAATGGGTAAACAATTACCCAGAACAAATCCCGAACACACGAATTCCGAATCTTAAAATTAGTTTCCGAATGTTAGTTTTTCCGAATCCCGCTTTCTCGATCAATTAGATTTTTTTTAAAACAGAAGAGGATATCACTATCCAATAATTATTTTGAATTTTCGAGGTAAAACGACAGAAATTATTCGCCCAAATTTTTATATTTCGGTCAGAATCCGTTAAATGAGTTTTAAATTCGACTTAATTTTAATTTTTTTATCGTCTTTTTCCAAAAAATTAGAATTGAAAATCTTGGCCTTTACATGGTTTCCCACAAAAGATTGCCTCTCCAAAACCTCTGTTGTTTCCATCTACAATGCCTTGGTCAGATGACATTCCAGTGTCAGAAGAGTCATCTAATGTCTTGCCTTTTGAGTCAAATCCTCAACCTGAGGTGGTAATTCCCAGAAGATCAGGTCGGGTTTCTCATGCTCCCTCTTGGTTAGCAGATTATACAACTGCCACTGCTCGTACCACATCCTCAAAGGTAACCTCTTTTCCCATTAGTAACTTTGTCTCTTACTCTCATCTTTGTCCTGCAAATCAGTCTTACATATTGGCCCTCAATTCTATTTCTGATCCAACCCATTTCAAACAAGCCATTGAGGATCCAAAGTGGTGTGAAGCAATGAATCTTGAGCTTAGAGCATTAGAACGAAACAAGACCTGGATTATCACTGATCTTCCTAAGGGAAAGAGAGCTATTGGTTGTCGATGGATCTATAGAACTAAGTTCAAAGCTGATGGTTCTATAGATAAGTACAAGGCAAGGCTAGTCATCCAAGGTTATAGGCAAAAGAAAGGTGTGGACTATGATGAAACATTTGCACCAGTAGCCAAAATGACAAATGTGAGGACTGTGCTTGCAGTGGCTGCTGTCAAACACTGGCACATTAGTCAAATGGATGTGTCTAATGCATTCTTACATGGTGATCTCCATGAGGAGGTTTACATGAAACTACCTCGGGGCTATGTTGGTGAAGGGGAGAGTGTACAAGACAACAAGTCTTCCTCCCAGGTCTGCAGATTGATCAAAAGTCTGTATGGCTTAAAACAGGCCCCTAGGCATTGGTTTGCCAAGTTATCTTCAGCATTGTTGGGCAATGGTTTTCGACAGTCCAAAGTTGATTATTCATTGTTCATCAAGGCATCTTCAGGGAAGTTCACTGCAATTCTTATATATGTTGATGATATGATTGTTCTTAGCAATGATGCCACTCAATTGAGAAAGGTAAAAGAAATGCTCAGCAGTCATTTCTTAATGAAAGATCTTGGTGATCTAAGGTACTTTTTGGGTTTAGAAGTACTACGATCTGATAAAGGGATTTTTTTGTCCCAAATGAAGTATGTGTTGGATTTGCTCAAGGATGCAAATCTACTGGATTGCAAACCATTGAAGCTGCCTCTGGATCCTAATTTTAAGCTATCTATTGATCGAGGAAAGCTGCTTGACAAGCCAAATGATTACAGGAGATTAGTTGGGAAACTGATTTACCTAACTCTAACTCGTCCAGATTTAAGCTTTACTGTGCAATTGCTAAGTCAGTTCATGAGCAAACCCACTGATTTGCATATGGATGCTGCAATCAGAGTGTTAAGGTTTTTAAAAGCCTCACATGGTCAAGGTGTTCTCTTATCAGCAAATTCAGATCTCAAGAGCTAAGAGTTTTCTGTGATTCGGACTGGGCAAGTTGTGCCTTCACAAGAAGATCGACCACAGGCTATTGTGTGCTTCTGGGTAATTCCTTGGTATCCTGGAGATCCAAGAAGCAGCAAGTTGTGTCTCGTTCAGTATCGTGCAATGGCCAATGCCTGCACTGAAATCAGATGGCTTGGTGCCCTTCTTCGTGATCTTCGTTGTCCTCAGTTATCTCCTGCAGCCTTGTTTTTTGACAATCAAGCTGCTCTGTATATCTCTCAGAACCCTGTGTTCCATGAGAGAACAAAGCACATAGAGGTGGATTGCCATTATGTTCGTGATATGGTTCAATCAAAGCATGTTGTGACCTCTTATGTGCCAACTCGGTTTCAATTAGCCGATATGTTTACCAAACTTACTACTTTTGATTGTTTCAGTCGTTTTTTGCCCAAGCTGGGTGTTCTAGATGTGTTTTCACACTCCAGCTTGAAGGGGAGTGTAGGATAATGTGTTAGTTTCAGTAAGTTTGGGCTAATCTTTGTAATTAGGAGAATAAAGGGACACGTGTATGGTGGAGGTTGTTTCCCGCCATTAGTTTGTTAGGCCGTCTGTGTATAAAAGAGGGCAAGGTCCCTCGCCAGATCTGTGTAGCATTTACAGCAAATTCATCAATGGAGAAACTCCAATCTGCTTGTTCTTCTTCCATCTAATCTTTGTTCATCTTCAATTCTCTCAATCATTCGATCTACAGACATGTTATCATCAAAACATGAGAACTTGACTAAAATTTGTCGAATCCCAATAAGAATAAAAGGAAGGGAATTATTTCTCTAGCTTCACCTAAAAGAAGAACAACTTTTACATGTGACAATATTAATAAGCACATAACAATGGTGGAAAAAAAAGAGTATAGATTCAAAATAGAGCGAGGAGGAATAACGAGGAGGAATTGCGCGGAAGCAACCCTTTGAACATAGGGTATGATGCTCCCAACTTATTGTTTAGGCATTAAAGCAAAGCTATCCTAAAGATGGGGTTTGAAAGCAAACTAAAAATATATTGTCATATGGAAGGCTTGTTATGTTCGTCGTTCGCAGGTTCTTGAATGATCAAAGGTCTTCATCCTGAGAGTGGGACGCCCTTCAATATACATAGAAGCAAGATCAAGTGTACATTTTTGGGCATTAGCTAGGCAGTATGCACACATGAGCAGATTTGTTGGCTCGAAAACGAAAGAAGATATAACCTGCAAAATATATATATAAGGGCAAATATAACATGTAGTCTTCAATTCCAGTAGTAAAAGCCATTAAAAATCGAACATTTGATATGCAGAAGAAGGAACTACCAACATAAGACATTGTATTTACAAAGGAAGCTCGATCCATATGGAGAAAGAAGGTTTAATTTATACCATATATAATTATTATGCCATTTCAGGTAGTTTAAGCATATACAGAGTAGAACAATCGAAAATGTAAAAATCTAATCTTTGCAACCAAAATAGTAGTAGAATCTAAGCCCGAAACTTAAAAGCTAGTAATAGAAATCTGTTAGCAGAGCGAAGGTTGAAATTGTTCATGTTGAAATTGCATTCTCAAGCTTGATTAAGGGGATAAGAAATTGTGAAATCCATGAAATCAAGAATTTGCTGGTGGAGATTGGAGAAGGTCATAAACTAGAGAAGACGATGTTGTGCGTTACCATGATGAAAAAGATTTTCAATGAGGAGACAACTGGGTGAAAGATAGTTAACAACAACAACAACCACCCAGTATATCCCGTGATGAAGTAGGATTTGAAAAGTCAAGATGTACGCACTCTTTCCCTGAACAAGTCGAGAGAGTGTTTCCGAAAGACCCAGAACAATAGAGTACATAAACCTCAAGCTAAAATGGCAAACGGGAGGGGAATTAGCCAACAAGAAACATAAAATAATGAAGAAAATAAGCATAAATGAAAAAACCCATCACCCAACCCCGAAATCTAAATATCCAGGGAGCGGTCTCTATCCAATGTCATATCTTCTGAAAGGTTCAGGATATTGAGGTCCTTTCAGATAATCTCCATCCAACTCTTTTTAGGTCTACCTCTACCCCTACAAATATCTCCAACCTCCAAGTTCTCAATGAGATTCACAATATTAGTATGGTACAATCCAACATCTTTACATGTAGTGCAACATCTTCATTACGAGTTAGTTGACTCCATGAAATACAAGCCCACGAGTAGAACATCAACAACAGATATATGTTTATGAAGGTGCAACACACTGTCTTAATAAATGAGACTTTGTGTTCATATGCTTTTAGAATTGGGGTTGTATGGTTCATTTGAAACATTTTTGTGGACCATGGCTGAGCTCCTAAATCCACCCCTTATACTTATTATTTTAGAAGCAATGTCTTCACAAAATATTGAGCCACGTGTCCTTCTATGAAGAAAATTAAGAAGCCAAATTTTAAGCCTTTCACCCCACCCACGTTCTCTCCATGGATTCAACTGCTCCCAATACCAATTCCATATTAAAATTGATTTCTCCTTCAACTGTCTCACCCACGTTCTCTCATGCCAATACCAAAATTGAAATTGGTTTTCTCACCCACGTTTACCTTCTTCTTCAAAATCATCTTTTTCCTATCTGTTGGTAAAAGAAAGGGATTTCTCGGGTTGGTTCGTTTTGGAGAAACCCTTGATGATGGAGTTCCATAGGTAGAGAATGCAATGGGGCAAGCGGAAAAAGAGTTGGTAAGTGCGTGTGTCGGAGGAGGTTGTGAGGGTGGCGATGAGCTTGCCGGTGGCAAAAGGGTCGAAGACAATTCCTGTGACTATGAGATGGAATCTGATTTGGCGAAGATGGGAGGCGGTTAGACATGGATGATGGAAACTCTTTGCCTTGATTTCTTCAAGTATTTGCCTTTGGTGGGAGGAGCATAATTCATCCCTAATTGAGGACTCACAGAGAAAGAAAGATAATTGAGAGAAAGAGGAGAAGTGAAGATGGAGGCCGTTCTTCAAAAGTTCGGATCTGCGTTTGAGAGAAGTGAAGATGGAGGCCGCTCTTCGGAAGTTCAGATCTGCGTTTGAGAGAGAGAAAAAGTAGAAAATGAAGATGAGGAACCTGCGGCTTTAATTAGTGGAGGCTAGGGTTTGGACTTTAAGTGGTTGGACTTTAATTGGTTTTAATTAATTAATTTTTATATAAAAAAAGTTCTACTTTTTAGAACAATCCATTTTACTTTTTCAGAACAAGTTAGCTTTACCCTCAAAATTTTCAAAAATTACACAAATATCCTCTTTCTCTCTCCTGTTTGTTCGGAATTTGGAGGTTGGGGGATGGGTTGTTGGACTGTGAAGCACGTCGGCGCAAACTAGCACCGAGCCCCCCTTGTTGTGGCTTCTCCTTTCTTCCTCCATTTCTCCCATCGGGGATTTTCAATTACTTTTCTGTAATCTTCCGGCATTCGCCGTTCCCACGACATTCGATTTCAGATTCATGGTGCGGAAAGACGAATTTCGCATTCATTCCGATTTGGGGGAAACAAAGATTAATCGATTGATATTGTAGTTTATTGAAATGTGTGGATTTGGTGATTAATCGAAAGATTTGGTGATTCATTTGATTTCTTTCAATTCTAGGGTTCATGGAGAGAGACTCTTCGGCCTTTGAAAGCTCTCATGCGTTCGGCAAAGAAAAAGTATTTGCAGGATTTTGTGCGCACTGGTGCAATGGAGAAGAAGCCACTTTTTATCCCGGTTCCAAAAAGAACCGAGCGAAAAAGACCATTTTTTTAATTCATGAGAACTATTTTAGCTCGGTTCAGTTTATAACTGGGATTTGAACCTTGGGGGACGGAGCACTGTGTGAAAGAAAAGCCCCGCACCTTTACCATCTACGCCAGTGGAGCATCATGTACCTTGCGGGAACTTTATTTATATCTTACATATTATTACCGTACCAAAAAATAAAAAAATAAAAAATAAACGGTTCGTGTCGGGTATCCGATAAGGGGATATGCCCGATCCGAACACGAACCGTTTAATGTCGTGTTTTATCGGTTTGTGTCATTATCGTATCGTGTCTTTTCGATTTCGTGTTTTTTCGTGTCGTATCAAATACAATATGAATTAAAAAACCCCCAAAATTATAAACATTTGAAAAGAAATCATCTAATAGAGTTCAACTTAAAATAATCAGACCCCGATTAAAAATACAAATAGCCTTAAAACAAGTAAAAATATAAATAATTTATTTTCTTCGGCCCAATTCACAGGTATGGTGTATTGTGATGGGTAAATAAGGTTTCAATATTAAATACAATAACAATACAAAAAAACAAAAAGTAAAAACATTTGAAAATAAATAATCTATTATAGGTCAATCTGGAATAATTGGATTCTCATGAAAATACACAAAGCCTTAAAACAAGTAAAAACATAAATCATTCAGTTTATTTAACCCGATTCAAAGGCATGTTGTGAAATATATTATGACGATGAAAATTAGGTTTCAATATTAAATACAATAGGAATAACAAATCCAACAAATTAAAATATCTAAAAAGAAATAACATATTAGAGCTCAAAGAGGAATAATTGGGCCCCGATTGAATTAAACACAGCCTTAAAACGACTAAAAACATAAATCATTCATTTTTTACAGGCTGTTTCACAGGCATATTGTGAAATATGTTATGGTTATGGAAAATAATTTTCAATATTAAATACAAAGGGAATGAAAAAACAAAAAATACTCGATGCTTAACAAGGGTTCCAAGCTCAAAATGTTAGAATCTCAAGCACGTTGAATTCGGTAAATGTTTGTCTTGATTTGTAATTTGCTTTCTATTATTTCTCAAAGTCAATCCATTGAATTTTGGGGCTCCTTAATCCATCTCTTCCTAAATTGCAAATTTGTATTCTTCAATTTTACAAAGCATAATTTAGGATATTCGGATATGCAGAGAACGTAGAACTTACTTGAATTAAATATCGATTTGCTAACGAGATCGATCTTGAGTGTTCATATCTTTTTTTTGGTCGATCATGCATTGTTGATGCACAATCTTTATTCACTATCGGTTAAAACTACATTGCTAGCATTTTTGTCTCTAGGGAAAATCATTTCAGAGCTTTTAGGAGTTGTATAGGTCATCTCTACTTGAAATTATCCGATTTGCAAACCAACATTTCAGTTGACAATATTGAGATCGTAGTAAGAGAGGCGGAGTGGCTAACGGATAGTGATAAAAATGCCAACATTGCGAACACAAAGAGATTCCACCAGGGTCTAATACATCATCTCTTTAGTGAGGTTGTGACCTCTCTTAGACCATACTCACTAAAGGTCTATCTCATTAGCCTGATTAACTAGAATGCAAATAGTATTTGATCCTGGTAACTTTGAGAGACATTGAAGCCTTTAATTGGTTTTTAACGGGAAGTTGAATTACAAGCTTATCTTTCTGGATTTCAAGAGAACAAGGGTCTAAATGTCTAATCACGATTAAAGTTGTGGTGTATATGCTCGAGAAATTGTGTGATGGGGTCAAGAGTGGAGGGCTATGCAGGTATAGCAGAGAGTATAATTTATACATGCAGTCGGTAATACAAATCCTCTTGCAATTACTTACTGGCTAAAGGTACGCACCCTATGCCTTTATTATCATATAAATAGCCAGTAGAGTTGGACCTACAATTTCTCGGGGTAGACACAGCCTGGTCGATAAGGATTCGTTTAATGGGGAGTGCCAGTTCCCACTCATGATTCTTGATGATGGATCCTTATTACTATGAGGATACATGAGAGAGCATTGTTTGGTACATGGATTTTTTTTATGCTACTTCAGACCTTTAATTAGCTAGCAAGCATGGATTATGAATTAATAACTTAACTATGGATATACTTATGTATTAAATTAAAGTAGGAACCAATGTACCTCTCTCAATATTGAAACATAACTTCGAAGCACTAAGATCATCTACCCAACCATCCTCTTCCATGGTGAAAAGTATAGGTTTGCTTATGCTGTTTCAGATCCTTAGTGAGACGTATTGGATTCTTAGGCCATGAACAACAAAAAGTTCTTTTCTTTGCTTTCAAGTAGAGTACATAGATGTTCAGAGAAGTGTAGAAGTGGTCGATCTTATATATATATATATATATATATATATATATATATATATATATATTATCAAATTCGAAGTATCGATCTTTTCGATAAAAGACTTCTCCGTGACAACCAAAGATTTTGAAAAAGCAACATGGTGAAAAGTATGATCATATACCTTTCTCATGTGGTGTTCGATGAATTAATGCATCTAAAAAGTACTTAATATTTCAAATTTGGAATTTGATTTAAAGTTAATTTTTAAAATTTGACATATTGAAATTGATGTATAATCTACACTAATTTGAGAGATTTAACATTTTTTTAATACTTTGGTATCTTAGGGTTTATGCGTTTAAATATAGGATACTAAATATCATTTTTAAGGTTTTAGGCTTTTAGCTCTATAGGGTTTATACATTTAAATATAGAATATCTTTTTTTCTCAAAATGTTTATAATTTATACCAATTTAAGAAGTGTAAAATGGTGTGTAACACATAAAATACTACAGATGATCCAAATTCGATTTTATTTGGCAAAAACGGCAAGACTTTTGTTCTTTTATTTGAAGTAGAGAGGATGTTAGAAGAAGTGTGAAAGCAATTGATATACTATTTTTTTGTTCAGATTCGTAGTATCGGTCGTCTCGATAAAAGACTTCGTCATAACAATCGAAGATTTAAAAGAACGACATGTTGAAGAGAATGGACAAAATGGTATGTTAGTAGAAAATTAACATGCATCGAATACTTGTGTGGTATGTCATACTCGGTAAAAAATATTATTAAAAAAAACCCGAACATGGTTCGGGAAAAGTACTAGTTAATTATATAACCTTGGACCTCTAGGATAAACTCCCTACTCCTTGGACCTCTAGGATAAACATTCTTTGCGGTTGTATGGTTCGAATCTCATTCTTTACCTTTTGCGATATTTTTTAATCTTATCATTTTTTTCCTATTACAAATGTTATACTTAAATCAATTCTATAATTTTCTTTTAATATTTTGAAGTAGAGTATTCAAATAGAAATAGAGAGAATTGGAGGATTAAGACCCCCTCTAATAAATTTAGTAGTTTATAGACCCCATGGTTAATCTTTTTAAGTAAGTAAACTTTTTTATTTGTACTTTTACCTAATTGCCCTTAATTGATTTTGTTAGAATTTTAAATAATAAAAAAAATCAAAGATATTCTTTTATGTTTCATCTGTTTTAATTCCTCTTCCTTTTCAATTCATCTATTTTCCTCCAAATTATTTTGCAACGTTCTTTTGCAATAAAATCTCTTTATGTATCTGGAATTATAGATATTGAATTAGGTATGCTTAATTATATGAATTTTGATGATTTTGTGTTTGTATGGGTGTTCTATATATACTAGAGTTTGTGTTCGATATATGTTTAATTTTGTGATCTTCCCACCAATCATCTACATACTTACACAGTTACACTAACCTTCCCATTGTGTTTACAATAAATCCCATATTTTGTAACACATTATAACTTATCAATTGAACGCAATACCAACTACACTAACTTACCCCGCTTACCATATATATGACATCACAATATACTACTTCTTGTAACTACCCCCTTCTTGTAACACATTACAATATATGGCATCACATTAATATACGACTTCTTGTAACACAATACAACATTACAATAATAAGTTACATTTTAGGTTCATTACATTACGTACGTACTCATAAATCTTCGGCCGAATTGATCGATCAATTGAGAAGTCAAATTGTCTACAATATAAAAACTTGCACATATGTTAATTAACCTACAATATAATAACTTACATTATCCCAATAATTGCCCTTAATGGTGAAAAGCTTCTCTTTTTGAACCTCCGAACACACCATTTTCACTCTTCAATGGAGTTTTTCCGTTTTCGAAACCTCCTTGCTATGGGTATTAAACGTTATTAGCATAATGCCTTTTCTTCTATTAGTTTCCAATTATAAGAGATATGGTGGTTATTGAGATCTTCCTTTTTTTTCCAAAATTATTTTTTAATGGATATCCAAAACAAGGGTATTTGTGCCATTACAAATTAAAAAGATATAAATTACAATAAAAATAAGAAGAGGGTCTATTTACCTCTATAATTAATGAAAAGAGTCTATATATTCCATTCTCTCTATTCAATATGCTACAAATTTTTGTTCTTAAATCTTCTAATTTTTATTCCTATGAATTTTTTACTATTAATGTCATGTTTAAACCATAATTTATGAGTTTTTTTACTTACTTTTCAATCATATCAATTTTTTTTCCATTTACAAAGGACATTTTTTTTAAATTTATAATTTTCTTTCAATATTTTTTAAAAAGTATTCATAATGCTACACACACATATATATTAAATTTTATTATATAAAATTGTGTAATAAAATATCATATTTATACCAAAATTTATTGTTTTCTTTCAATATTTTAAAAGCAATTTCTTCATTATATATATTGAGAAAAAAAATCCCGAAGCATAAACTTCGCCCCTCTCTAGCCAATCTCACAGCCGCCACTGCTAGACCCCATCGCTCCGAGCAGTCTCCCAAGTTCCTTCGCCCAAATTCGCTATCCATGCCATCTCTCCCAACATAGTGCAAAGAAGAAGATGTAATCTCCTTTTTATTTTACTTTTTTTTATTTAATAAAAATTAACAGTCTCAGGAGGGTCTTCCAGTCTTCCACCACTTTGATTGATGCTCCTAAAGGAGCCTACGCTATTTAGCATCTTCCTTGTATTTTTGTTTTAACGGTTTTCGGCTGCCGACTTATTGCCGTTATTGGTACGAAAAAAAAAACCCGCCTACAAACAGAAGGGTACGAAAAGAAATTTTTACAAAGTTAAGGGGTACCTGCGAATTAAGTCAAAAGTATTGTACACCCGTGAAATACCCTTCGCCATTTCACTTTCATTCGTTCAGCGTCGTGTCGTGTGACATCGCTTTCTTCGCCTTCAACCATTCGGCACTTCAACAAGATTGCTCAGAATCTTCTTCCACCGCCTGAGTCTTCTTCGGCCCCCTCCTCTCCTTCTCTTCAACTCGACATCCTCCTCTCCTTCCCCAAGATTCAAGATTGGAGTAAACCTCCTTCTTTGTCCTCTGTAAGGTTATGCCACCTTCTCTCCTCTTTTGACTGTGTAGTTGAACTATTGAACTAATTGATTGTTGAGACTTGGGAGTTGAGAGTGGAATTGAATGTTGCAACATACAATTGTCGATTGAGAGTCTGCAATTGCCGATTGATTAGTCTTTATGTAGAATTGATTGTTGGAAATTGAGAGTACAACAGACTTAAAAGTCTGAAACTGCCGATGCTTTTTTTTATCATATTTAAATTTTGATTATGTTTGATTGTTTTGATTATGTTTAATCAATTTTACTTTGTAATTTTGCAATTGAAAATTGAAATATGATTTTATCTTTATTTTTGAATAAGACTCCGATAACCAAACCACGTTAGTTGCAGTATTGGCGGTGGCCGGTGGGAAACGCTTTTGATTCTCACAGAAAGGTGTCTTTTCGACCAAAAAAATCTCAACCGAGACAGAGGAACAATCAAGCTAGAAAAACTCCCCCGTGGAAATCATACATTTACTGCTGAATCTCTTTCTGTTGCCAATGACTTTGATGGGGATGTGCTTCATTTTGCCCCCTTACTGGGTGCTAAAGATCTCCAGCTTCTTCATAAGGTCTTTGTTTCCCGAAGATGTCAAGGGCAAGGTCATCCTCATCACCGGCGCTTCCTCCGGCATCGGAGAGGTTATTACTCCTATCCTCATTCTTGTGTTTACTCTCCCTCTTTTGATTTTGATATTAGGAATGCATGTCTGCTTTTCTGTAATTTCTACCTGTATTTCGAAATCTATAATTTCTGGATGGCATCTATTATTATATATGTGCTGGATTCATCCAGGTACTCTTACTTGAATTTTGAGGGTCAATTTTAAAAAGGGGTTAAAGAGTTTATTCAATTTAGGGCTTGTTTGATATAAGATCATGCAAGATAAACGGAATATGGGTTTATGATTAGAGAAGTATAGGGCATGCTTATCCTTGTTCAAATGGGCATGCTTACATCCTGGCCTCCCGACCCTAATTTATTGCGGGATGTACTGGGTTGTTGTTGTTGTATGAAAAGTTGAGTCGAGGGCAATTATTAATTTTTTTGTAACAACTAAACTATAAATGATCTACATTCATTTCATTTTCCATTCTTTTCAAAATTTAAACCAGGCCCTTAGTTGATTTGATGTTTGCCTAGTTTGATCTGCGCATTTGTTAAGGCTTTGAATGAAAATCAATTCTTCAAACGTGTACAGTGTAGCACTCGAAAGAGAATTCCTTGAAACTTGTTGTAGTGCCTAAATGAGGAAGATTAGCAGGCCTCTATCCCCCGTAAATGAAAATGTTCCCTTCTAAAGTACTACTAAATACATACATAACAGCTTCTCATATTTAGTTGGATGTTGATCATTAGCATGTTGCATACGAGTACGCTAAGAGAGGAGCTCGCCTTGCACTGGCTGCAAGGAGGGAGGATCGCCTTCTTGCGGTTGCTGAAAAGGCAAGGGAGTTGGGCTCTCCTGACACTCTTGTCATCCCTGCTGATGTTTCCAAAGCCGAAAACTGCGAGCAAATGGTCCAGAAAACCTTCACTCATTTTGGAAGAGGTTTTCTGTATTCTGATTTTCGCTTGAATTAATCTGCTTGCAGCTTATCAGTGGCCTAATCCATGACTCGGAATTTCGGTTTGGATGCAGTGGATCACCTAGTGAATAATGCCGGCGTTGTTTCAACTAAACTCTTCGAAGAGTGTTGTGACACCAAAGAGATGAATTGCATGATGGTACAATATATTTTGTTTTTGTTCATATGATTCAACTCAGATCAATCTTTTTAGGTTCTTTCTTCTAGTATATACTGTATTGTCCGTATGTGTTCGTGCTGCTCAGGATATAAATTTCTGGGGAGCTGTCCATACGACACGATTTGCAATGCCGCACCTTCGGAGAAGCAAAGGCAAGATTGTAGTGATCTCATCAGTTGCATATTGGCTCCCTATGCCTACGCTGACCATTTACAGTGTAAGCCAAGATACGTATCTTTCACTCTTTCCGGACTGATCAACGGATTAGAGTTCATCCTGATTTCATTTGATCCTACTGGCAGGGGACGAAAGGCGCACTGATTAGCCTATTTGATGCACTGAGGGTTGAAGTTGGAAGCGATGTGAAGATAACACTCGTGGACCCTGGACTTGTGGAAACCGAAATGACCACAGTAGCCAAAAACATGACCGGTGAAGATGCAACGCAGTTCACTAATGAACGGTGGACCAAGGTATGACAGTACACTTGGATCTTAGTTAAAGAATGGCAGCTTTTTCATTTCTTGACAAGGCATTGTTGTTAAGATCACAACTGTGTTGTTTTTGTGGGGAGATGCGTAGTCCGCGAAGAGCTCAATATTGCCTCTAGCGAAGGTGGAAGGGTTCGCAGAGGCGATTGTAAGGAGCGCGTGCAGGGGGGATAGGTACATGACGGAGCCCAAGTGGATGCTCGCAAGTTACTGTGCTAAGCTCCTGTGTCCTGAGCTGTTGGAGTTTTTCCAACGCCAAATGAACAAAGATGATCGCAAGGAGAGGTAAGAGTAACAACGGTCAAGAGATATGAACCCCACCCGAGTCACGAAAACTGAATCATATATATGACCCTGTTGATGTTGGCGAACATCCTAAGTTTCAGTTTCCATGTTTTTATTTTTGATGAAGTAAGAATTCGAAGCACCAAACAGTACCTTTATTTGGTAAATATTGGTTGATGAATAGACCATGAAACAATGCAACAAAACAAAGTTACAAACACGCAATTACGCAAAGCCAAACACAAAGAAAGAAAAATTCGAACTCAATTCAACATAGCCCCAAAGAGGCCGGTACTCTTGAAAGCCGAGGAAGACCACAGAATAGATGTGGGTATGAGATAGTTCAGATATTGTTGCTAAGGATTTTGCACAAAAGTCAAACATGGTTTATTTTCGACATGACAAAATTTAAGCCTACTAGCTCAAATGTCCCGCATAAGCTAATTTTAATTTAATTGAAAGTTCAACTTTATACATGTGATTTTCCTTATTTTTAAATTGATATCATTCATATAATCAACCAATGCCTTGGTATAAGAAACCTAGAAATAGTAGACTCTCAAATTATGCTGAGTAATCAATCACTTAAACAAGAGGAAAATATCCTTGGGAGACGTTAAAATGACTATTATGACTTTTACACAAGAAAAATTTTCTTCAGTGCCTCATTCAGGGAATATAGTAGTTAATATGGTTGCCCATCTATCCTCCGCTCTCCTGACAAGCACACCATCCATACACATACCGGTCTTCATGACTCATCTGCCTCGATGCTATCGGCTAGTTCTCAACAACCGAATTCTTTCTTCTTTCAAAGAAAATTCATAGAATCAAACACAATATCTAGATAGCATATGAGATTCGAACCCATGTATTTGTGTCTAAACACATCGCTCTACTATTTGAGCTAATATGATTAGTAAGATAAAATTAGAGACTAAAATTAGACAATGCCAAAACTGACAAAACATGATAGAAAAAAGCTCCTAAATTTTGACTAGCAAACAACCCGCTAGTAGCCGCAGTACACGTCACGAACCAATATTAATATAAACTTTCAAATAATAGGAAAAATGACCAAAAATAAAAACGAACTATCAGCCATGAACCAATATTAATACGAACTTTAAAAACTATAAAAAATAATACTAATAATTATCATTCATTAACAAATATTAATACGAACTTTAAAAACTATCAAAAATAATATAAACTATTTCACATTAAATCATTTATTACTAAAAAAATTCCAAATGATTTTTTTCTAATTTTTCAACGTTTCAACTAAATATTCGAAAATTTAATGAAGTGACATCATATTATTAAATGTATAAGTATAATGTTTGAAAATAAAACCTAATTATCAATACAAATCGGATTATAAGGTTTATTTATTCATCTAATTTGCACTCAAATTTGTTTTTTTTACAAAAAAAAAATTACATTGAACGCTTAACGATGAGATGCAATTTCATTAAATTTTTGAACGTTCGATTACCACGTCAAAAGTTTTGCTGAAAAATCGATCAAAAATTTTTTAGTATAAAAATTGGCTCAATGTTAAATAGTTCGTATTATTTTTGGTAGTTTTAAAAGTTATTATTAATATATATTGGTTCATAAATGATTTAATTCGTACTATTTTTGTTCATTTTCCTAATTAATAATAAAATCTTACCATTACATATAATAAACTAGCATATCTAATCTTAATAATTAAAGATAAAATAACTCCTGTTAAAATAATTATAAAAATAATTAACATATTAAAAGTCACGTTAATATTTATAGTTAAAATGCGTTTTGTTCTTGTTGATAATTTAACTAAATCAAATGATAAAAAATAATTATAGTCATCAATTAAGGTAGACACATATTATCGATGAGTCGATGACATGTAGATAAAATAGATAGTTCATTATCTGACTTGACTTAAATAAATTATATCATCGTTAATTAACGTGTAAAAAAAAGTGAGTCAACTTGCACTAGAGAACTACACATAAGTGACTTCGATCACATTTCGACACACCGGAATTCATGTCCTCTGTTTTAATATTATATATATTGATATTTATATTGATTCCACAACCGAAACAGACGAACAACCAAACTAGAGAAACACCCCCATGGAAGTCATACAGTTGCTGCTGAATCTCTTACTATTGCCGTTGACTTTGATGGGGATGTGCTTCATTTTGCCCCCTTACTGGGTGCTGAAGATCTCCAGCTTCTTCATAGGGTCTCTGTTTCCCGAAGATGTCAAGGGCAAGGTCGTCCTCATCACCGGCGCTTCCTCCGGCATCGGCGAGGTTATTACTCTGATCCTTATTCTTATGTATACTCTCCCTCTTTTGCTTTTGATTTTGATTTTAGGCATGGATGTCTGGTTTTCTGTAATTTCTACCTGTATTTCGAAATCTATAATTTCTAGATGGCATCTATTATCATATATGTGCTGGATTCAGTTACTCTTACTTGAATTTGGCCGTCAATTTAAAGAAATATACAAGGGGTACAGAGTCGATTCAATTTATTTAGGACTCGTTTGCTATAAGATCGTATAAGGTAAACATAACGCTTGTTAATGATTAGAGGAGTATATATAGGCTATGATTCTTATAAGTAGGGGTGTTCCGTTCAAACCGAAATTTTGGACCGAACTAGCCGATCAAACCGAACCTATGAGATTAGGTTTGGTCTTCAGTTCACAATTTATAAAAATTCGGTTTTAGGTTTGGTTCGTTTTTTTTTTTTTTTTTGATTAGGTAAGAATTCGAGCTCAGACATGCCTGAAACTCGAGAGGAAGACGAATCGGCAAACGGAAAAACCGTCAATATACAACACACTAAAAACACAAATCAACACATATGAAAGAAAAAACCCAAACAACCCGAAGACGTCGTCTGCCAGCAGAGGAGTCAATGGAGATCCAAGGCTAGCCACGAATGCCGAGAACACGGGAGAGTGTGACGATTCACACGGCGTCTCGACACCGAGAAGGCGGAGAACAGTAACCCACCACCGGAAAGGGCGAAACATGGGGAAGTGTGGATCACCGACGTTGCCCTCACCTAGAAGAGGGATCTTCGAAAACCACAAACACAACCACGATCCTCTCGATCATACAGGAAGCCCGATACTGCAACCCAACTCGAAACTAAACGCCATCGCGCCATAGCATCAACTCGACGCCAAAAGAACGAAAAAAAAACGGACCAATAAGGGAAGATCAAACATCCATCACAAATTTGTGTGCAGAGCTCTCGAGCACACCGAGCGTCGGGGGAGAATTAATTTATTTTAATTTATTAATATTAATATTTATTTAGGCCCTTTACGGGTTTGTTCAACACTATCGGGATTTTTTCAATTCTTTCGAAAACTTAGTCAAACCCTTTTCGGGTAGTTTTGTAAATACCAAACCCTTTCGGGTAGGTTTTGTTCGGTTCAAACCTAACTTTTATTAATTTAAATAAAAACATTATAACTCATTATTATAAGATATTGTGTGTATTTTTAAGAAATTTTCTATAACATAATTTTTTTTTATAATAAATTTAACATTTTATTTTTGTAATTAATTTTCAATTAGGTTTGTTTAGGTACGTTAAAAACCTAAACCGAACCGAACCAAACCTTATAAGGCGTTAGGTTCGGTTTTCGGTTCACTATTTTTAAAAATTCGATTTTAGGTTCGGTTCGGTTTTGAGCCGATGAGTAGCTAGGGGTGTTATTCGAGTCGAACGAGCCGAGTAGCAGACTGCTCATACTCGGCTCGATTATAAACGAGCCGAGCTCGAGCTCGAGCCTGAATTTTTAACGAGCTTAGAAGTGTGATCGAACTCGGCTCGCGAGCTCTAGACCAAGCTCGAACTCGAGCTCGTTTAGCTCGTTTTTTTCGAGCCGAGCTCGAGCTCGAATTCAAGCTTGGGCTCGTTTGGGCTCTCGTTTTGACTATTTTCGCTTGTTTAGAGCTCACTTTTTTTACCTTGTTCTTTAGCTCGTTTAGAGCTCGGTTCGTTTTGAGCTTGTTTTTTTTTTGGGTAAATTTTGAGCTTGTTTTTATTATAATTGGGAATACATTTCAAAATACAGAGGCATTCCTCATATACATAATATCAAATGGAATATCAAAACAGAAGTTGAATTCCATAACAAATCCGATTATAGTCCAAATGTCCAATCTACCGGAGCTGCTTTCACTTCTTTTAATTTGATTGTTCTTTCAGTCCTGAAGAGAAACAAATATAAAACAGAATATATTGTCATGAAATTTATTCAAAACAAATTAAAAACATATATTAAAACTAAAATGCATAAACATGACATATTTTGGGACAAATCCAGTTATCCAACCCCAATCTCAATCCAGACATATCCTCAACCTAAAAATTTACACTTTCACTCAAAACATTCATAGCAAGATTGAAGAACGTAGTATTAGAACTGAGATAACAAGGCCAAAAGGGGGTAAAGGGAGAGTTACCGAGCATCCTTTGAGGTCTCAGATCTGGAGGGCATCCTTTGAGGTCTCAGATCTGGAGGAGGGTGGAGGGGAACGACGTTGACGAGATGAGATCTCAGATCTGTGACTGTGAGGAAGTGAGAAGGACGAGGGTCGACCACTCGAGGCGGAGGTGACCGAATAGGTGAAGAAATTAGAAGAAGAAAAAGAAAAGAGGCAGGGAATGATAGATCTTACCAGGTTGGAGGTGGTAACACCGGCGAGACATTGAGGATGGAGGCGACGGGGCTAGATCTGAAAGAAGAAGAGAAGGGTGAGAAAGATGCTAAATCGGAGCAAAGAAGGACGATAAATTATAGCAAACCTGGGGATGGACTATGGAGGCAGCAACTCCGGTGAGGCGCCGAGGCTGCAGGCGGCGACTCCGACGGGACATCAAGGATGGAGGCGGCGATGTTGGCGAGAGATCTAGAGACTGGAGAGGGACCATTGTGTGGTTTTATATAGTGGAAGCAGAGAGATGGGGAGAACACCTAAAAAGGGTGAAAAAACCCTAAGGGTAGAACTATAATTTTACATGTAAAACGAGCTAAACGAGCAAGCTCGTATAAAGCTCGAATTCGGCTCGAGCTCGTGACGAGCTTTTAATTTTGCTCATACTCGTTCGTTTTCAAATATAACGAGCTCGAGCCGAGTTTTATACGAGTCGAGCCCGAGCCGATCACGAGTAGCTCGGCTCACATAACACCCCTATGAGTAGCCCTACTATAGAGTCTATAGGGTTGTTTAAATGGGTGATTGAAAGGGAAACAAAACCAATTTTGGGATTAAAAAAAAATTAACAATATATATTAGATTATAAACTTCCTTTATCTTTTCAAAATTTAAACCAGACCCTTAATTGATTTGATATTGCCTAGTTCGATCTCCGCATTTGTTAAGGCTTTGAATGAAAATACATTCTTCAAACGTACAGTGTAGTGCCTAAATCATCGAGGAATAAGCAGGCCTTTACCCCCTAAATGAAAATGTTCCCTTCTAAATTACTACTAAATTCATATAACAGCTTCTCATATTTAGTTGGGTGTTGATTAGCATGTTGCATACGAGTACGCTAAGAGAGGAGCTCGCCTTGCACTGGCTGCAAGGAGGGAGGATCGCCTCCTTGCAGTTGCTGAAAAGGCAAGGGAGTTGGGCTCTCCCGACACTCTCGTCATCCCTACTGATGTTTCCAAAGCCGAAAACTGCGAGCAAATGGTCCAGCAAACCTTCAATCATTTTGGAAGAGGTTTTCTGTATTCTGATTTTCTCTCTTGAATTAATCTGCTTGCAGCTTATCACTGGCCTAATCCATGACCTTGAATTTGTGTTTGGATGCAGTGGATCACCTAGTGAACAATGCCGGCATTGTTTCAACTAAACTCTTAGAGTCTTGTGACACCAAAGAGATGAATTCCATCATGGTACAATATATTTTGTTGTCATTCATATGAATATATGATTCAACTCATTCGTATGTGTTCGTGCTGCTCAGGATGTAAATTTCTGGGGAGCTGTCCATACGACACGATTTGCAATGCCGCACCTCCGGAGGAGCAAAGGCAAGATTGTAGTGGTCTCATCAGTTGCATATTGGCTCCCTACGCCTACGATGACCATTTACTGTGTAAGCCAAGACTCGTTATCTTTTAGTCTTTCCGGACTGATCGGATCAACTGATTAGAATTCGTCCTGATTTCGTTTTATCCTACTGGCAGGGGACTAAAGGCGCGCTGATTAGCCTATTTGATGCACTGAGGGTTGAAGTTGGAAGCGATGTGAAGATAACACTCGTGGACCCTGGACTTGTGGAAACCGAAATGACCACAGTAGCTAAAAACATGACCGGCGAAGATGCAATGCAGTTCACTAATGAACGGTTGACCAAGGTAAGATAGACTGTCCTACCTTGGTCAACCGTTCATAACTGAAGGCATTGTTGTTAAGATCATAACTGTGTTGTTTTTGTGGGGAGGTGTGTAGTTTCTGAAGAGTGCAAGGTTACCTCTAGCGAAGGTGGAAGGGTTTGCAGAGGCAATTGTAAGGAGCGCGTGCAGGGGGGACCGATACATGACGGAGCCCAAGATGCTCGCAGGTTACTGTGTTAAGCTCCTGTGTCCTGAGCTATTGGAGCTTTTCCAATGCCAAATGAACAAAGATATATGATCGCAAGGAGAGGTAAGAGTAACAATGGTCAATAGATCGATATGATCCTCACCCGAGTCACATGCCTTGTGAATCATATGCCCTGTTGATGTTGGCAAACATGCTAAGTTTTAATGTTGACGAATAGACCATCAAAACAACAAAACAAACACGCAAAGCGAAACACAAAGAAAGAAAAACTTCGAACTCAATTGAACATACAGGTCGTGAGGTCGGTACTCTTGAAAGTCGAGGAAGACCTGATGAATTCCGGTAGGCCATATAACCGTGGGGGGTCCACGCGTCAGAGCGCATCATGCGTACCCAAGCCGAGCAAGACCAGCGGATTGTCAAAATATACCACAAAAAAAAAGATAAAATGCACTGCAACAAGCGGAAGCACGCCCTTTAAATGACAAATCTAGGCAAAACTAAATCTAATCAAGTTGGGGACGTAAATTACGTACGAAGCCAAACACCATCATGAAGCAGCACCGCTGAGCAGCAATACATCAGGAATCTCTGTGGATGGTGAAGACGAACCTCTAGGATACTCATTCTCGATCACGGAGTCACCACGTACACATCGCCTCGACCCTATATAGTCCCGATTCCAACTACCAGAACCCCAAATAAGAAGAAGAACCCCTAGACGCACCAGAGCAAAATTGCACGCCGCTCGAGCAAACCGCACCAAGAAGGACTGGTCGACACATACTGGTCAAGCCCTAATGGGATTTAATACAAGCTCTTTCGAGTGGGATTTCAAGTCCTTACGGAATTTATGGAGTTGTTAATTCAAGCCCTTTCGAGCGGGATTTCAAACCTTATAAGATCTGAGGAATTTTTCGTATGTATAGAGAAAACTCATTTTGGTTATTGTACAGGTACACAACTTTTTTATTATTATTTAAAGAATAACTATCCAATACATTAGCTCCTTACAATGCATCCGTGAGAACAATTATAAACCATTAGATTAAAACTGAATTAAGGGCTATGATGAATGTTAAAACTAAAAAGAGTAATTTGTGGAGATTAAAAACATTAAAAAAATTAATTGCCTTTTATATATGGGACAATTAGTTATATATCCCTATAAACTTTCTCAATTAGTTATATATCTCTCAAATTTTTAAAATAGGTTATTTATCCTTTAAATAATAAAAAAATATTTATATATCCAAATTGCATTTTTCTTCTTTTAAAGAAGAATTAAAATAACTTATTTAATATAAAATATCAATTTTACTCTTGAATTGGTAAATAAAGAGCGGCCATTACGGGGTTCGAACCGGGGACCTATGACTATTATCCACAAGTCCTTTCCGGTGAGCCATTCCGGAATGGTTAATATCAATTTTACTCTCACTATAGAGATTTCCCACACCTTGTGTCACGGTGCCGTACTGGAACACCAAGAAATGGTCCGGCAAGCTTCGCAAGCATCCCACAGATGACGACCCATTACCTCTACAAAATTCTACTTCGACGTTCACCCAAAACGCTTCGTTTGGGTTCCAAAAGGCGACGGTTGACGGATTCCGACCGCTGACGAGGTTCTACCTTAACCCCGGCGGCCAATTACGATAGTAGACGTGGTCGGCGCATATCGAGGTCTAGAACATGTTCTAGGTCGAGTCCAATCAATAACCCTTTCCAGGCCTACGGGCTTCGCGGCGAAATAGGCCTTTGTAATGACCAATCAGCGGGCTTCTGCGAGTGCCTCGACAGGTTCAACCCGGTTGATGAATCTAGGTAGGATGTTGAGGATTTCTCCGGCGGGTACGGTGTAAGAGGATGAGTCAATGTGATGGAGGGGATGAGTTTGAGGAGGTTGGAGTTGCTGTGCTTGATGATAATATTCAATTAGTTATTTTAATTCTTATTTATCTAAAGAAAAATACAATTTGGATATATAAATAATTTTTTATTATTTAAAGGATAAATAACTTATTTTAAGAATTTGAAGGATATATAACTAATTGAGAAAGTTTATAGGGATATACAACCAATTGTCCCTTTATATATATATCCATTTACCTTGAAAATACGTAAGTTACGGTAGGTTTCACTTGAAAACAATACTAATATAAATGAATATTCGGTATGAATATGAACGGATAACAGTATATTCACATATTCTTTCTGAGTATGAGAAGGTCATACACAACTACGTTCAGGATTGAAATTATATCTTATTATGATTTGATATGGTTAAGAATCAAGATTTCGTTTTTTTTTAAATCAAGATATCGGTTTTAAAAAAAAGGAATCAAGATTTCTTTAAAAAAAATCAAGATTTTATTTGAAAAGCAAAGAATGATATACAGATGAACTCTCAAACTCGTTAAAGAATGAAGATATTAGGGTTTTTGATTTGCAAGGATGACAAACTCAAAAAAAAATCCCAAAATTGGATGCCTTCGAGGCTTCGACCATGGACAAAAATTATTTTCCAACTGTGGGCTTCAACTTATCATCACATGAATGAATTCACCTTAATTCATATTCACCTACAAATTAAAAAATTCATTTGAATACTATCTATTTACTATGCGTTATTCATCTGAATATATATTCATTTGAATACAGTTGTGACTTCTTCATTTGAATAAATATTCATTTGAATACTAGCGTGTTATTCATCTGAATAAATATTCATTTGCATACATTCGACCTATTCGATCATCTGAATAATTTAATTATTAGTTATATATCCATCCGGTTAAATATTCATTTCTCCACTTATTCATCTGAATATATTATTAGTTAGTCATCTGAATAAATATTCATTTGAATACACTCCACTTATTCATCTGAATATATTATTAGTTAGTCATCTGAATATATTATTTATTAAGTATTCACCTGAATACATATTCATTTTGAATATATATTCCTGTCTACTCGATCATACACTACTCGATCGTACCCTCTCTGAATATTCAAATCTCATGATGCAGTTGATAGAATGGAACTCCACTTTATTATTTAGGAGATAAACAAGGGATTTGGAGAGAGAAATGGAATATTAATTAATTTATTTAAATTATTTATATTTTTTCTTCGAATGTAGCCATCCAAATTGTCATCATCTGACGGTTCACAGAGGGTCTCACGAATGCATTCTAAGGGGTGAATGCATGTGAAACCTCCCCTTATTTAAAAGTGTGATTGCTAAATACCGCGCTAATTTGTTTTATAAAAACACCATTAAACTCCTTGTCAATCATGAAAAAAAAATTCAAAAAAAATAAAAAATTAAATAATATGGGAATTTCACAACATATTTTTTTAACAAAAATATCAAAATTGTTTTTTTTTTTTAAAAAAGACCTTTGCAACTAGGGGTGGAAATGGGGCGGGTTATGGGTGGATGAAACCACTCCATCACCCGCCCCACGGATAAATAATCTCACCCGCTCCACCCATCACCCGCAAACTTCTTCACCCTCATCCGCCCCGCGCGGGTGATACGGGTGGAGCGGGTACCCAATGGGTGTAGTGATGATTTTTTGAGTGACTTTAAAAGATGAATAAATACTTAGATTTTAATTTATAAATACTACAAATATAAGTTTGTGGAATTAAAATATGTGGTATACACTCATACATCACAATAACGTGTTACCTAAAATTACAAAATGAAACTAAAATATATGAGAATGGAACCGGAAGAGTAGATTGTAGCATAATCACATGTTTTCCCTTTTCAATAATTAAGCCGATCAATCACAAGATCCTAGCATGCACATAAGCAAGTAAGATTATATGTTCTCTATTAAACATGTAAAAAAAAAAGATAGACAACTACAATTAGAGAAAAATAACTTACATTTTCAATTGGAAAGGGTAAAATAGTAAAATCACACACACACATAGATGTATTTTTTTGGATTTTATGCGGGTATGCGGTGCGGGTGAATGGTGCAGGTTAATGGGTAGACTATTGGGGCGGGTGATGGGTGAAAAATCTTCACCCATAATCCATACATCATCCGCTTCACCCGCACCCGCTCCACCCGTCACCCACTTTTTTGCGGGTTTTCGCCCACAAAATTAATGAGGGTGGAGTGGGTAGAGCGATTACCCGAGAGTAATTTCCAGCCCTATTTGCAACTACAATCCATATTGTATATGAGTTGATTGGCTATAGACCCCTAAAAGTAGAACTCTTGGTCCGTACAAGATATCATTTTTACAATACGGAATTTGGGAATAATTAATATACAAATTAAAGATCACCTCCCAAATAATCATAAACCACCTCAAAGTACAAAACAACTGTCATTAGGAAATCGAATGATTATATCATATGTTAAAACCCTTCCGTCGAGGGTAAGAGAAGTGTCTTTCTCTCACGTATCCCGTGATAACAATAGTGTGACAGATAATGTTGTACACATTTACCAAACTACCAAGGATCTCGACATTTAAAATAATTTAGGTCTTCCCTCTTAAAAAATAATTTACCCATGGATACTAGGTTTCCACTACCCAAACTCTTAAAAAATAGTTTTATTTAATTACAAAAATAGCACAACATTAACACTTATTTAGAAAACCACCCACTATTATTGAAAAGTTAACAATTTCCCACCATCCATTCTATAAATATGAATTATGCTAAAAAATTTGTACTGTTTATTTTTTGGGGTTAACATTCAAAAGGAGGGGCACGGGGTGAAATCTTTAAAAATATAAGGGGTACCACGCAAATTTAAGAGAACTTTTGTGAAAATCACTTAATTTAAGGGTGATATTGTTAAATTTACCCATGGATTTTTAGATAGTTCGACTTCACTTGTCCGTCTGATTCACGCCATTGCCGCTGGTTGGACACAAAACAACTAAACAAGAGGGAGAGAAGAGCGAAAGCGATGGAGGCAACTGAAACTCCAACTCTTTCTTCTCTCACCGCTCCTCTGGTGGAAGACGATCGGCAAATTGTCAAGCCACGAGGCGGAGATGTAGACGGAGACGGGGTATCCACATGGAGGTACCAAGTATTTGAAGAATCAAAGAAGCAATTGGGATTGGCGGGGCCGTTAATCGCAGTGAATGTGATACTCTCGCTTTCCCAGCTGATTTCCTCCATGTTTGTCGGCCACCTCGGCAATCTCGCTCTCTCAGGCGCTTCCTTGGCGTCGTCCTTCGCCTCCCTCACCGGTTTCAGTGTGTTGGTGAGCTTTCCGTTTCCTTTTTTTTTTTTTTGGATTTCTCCTGGTTCCATATTTGGAATCTCCTTCCCAATTGCTTTTGTTCGTGTGCACAAATTCTTATGCCAAGGTAGTTATTATTAGGACAAATTATTAGCTGTAATCCCTGGGGTCAACGTGTTGCTATGACTTGTGATTTTCTGTTGTTTATTAGGGTCCAGTAGAACAAGAAGCCATTTTCAGTTGAACTTAAATGACTTGTCCTTGAACTCACAGCCTTTCTAATTGGAACTTTATAGATTTTGTTGGAGAAATTGATGAGCAAGGGGCAGAAGAAGTTACATAATCACAGAATTTTGAGATATGATGTGAAACTCAAGTTCCATAGAAGGATTTATACAATGCTTAAGCTAGAGATATTCATGTTATTCACGGGAATCAATAGCATAGTTTTTCTTTTTTTGGCTCCAATTCTCAATTTTCTCATCAGTTGATGTTTGTAAATTACATTTTTATACTGATCATTTGATCCTTTTGGTTTCTAAACCTAAAAAGGCTTTACAGCAGCATACTTGCTTGATTCCAAAGGCCCGTTGCATCTCTCATTTTCTTACTTGAACATCCCTCTTAGCTGGAGGAGTTCGTCGTCCATTATTAGTTGCATATACCGTTAAAAATCCCGTTGTTATCAATCCACGAACCTGTCAGCATTCTGCTAATTTAACTATTAAAGATACAGAATGTCCATGAGCTCACAAATTGATGACAAATTCCATCTTATTCAACCAGAAATTTTTTGCAGTAAAATTTCTCAATAAGCACTCTTAACATGTCTGGTGAACCCACATGTGTATAAAGTATAAAATCGAGAAAGCAAATGGCCACTTGTAGGATTATCCAGAACTTTTTTTCATCATTCTTTTTCATTTTCCAGTTGCACCTTCGTATATTCCCTAATTCTCTTCTCATGGGTGGCAGATGGGGATGGCAACTGCACTAGACACCTTTTGTGGTCAGTCGTTTGGAGCAAAGCAGTATCATATGCTTGGCATACACCTGCAGAGAGCTGCGTGCATTCTTTTGCTCATTTGCATACCTCTATCTGTTATATTAGCAAATAGTGGTCCAATTCTTATTGCTTTAGGCCAAAACACTCAGATAGCAGCAGAGGCTGAAAAATATGCCTTATTCTTGATCCCTAGCCTGTTTGGCTACAGCCTTCTTCATTGTCTTATTAAATTTTTGCAAACTCAAAGCATTGTTTTCCCAATGATGATAACCACTGCAATCTCAGCTTTACTGCACATACTGTCTTGTTGGATTCTCGTACTAAAATCTGGACTTGGAACTAGAGGCGCTGCTCTAGCAAATGGCATCTTCTATTGGGTTAATGTTCTATTATTGGCTCTTTATGTCAAGTTTTCACCTTCATGTGTAAAAACATGGACTGGGTACTCAAGGGAAGCCCTGTGTGATTTATCCAATTTTATAAAACTTGCTATTCCTTCTGCTTTTATGGTTTGGTAAGTTCTCGAGCTTAGGAGGCTATGCCAAAGAGTGATCATTTCGATTGAGCATCTTGTGACATTTATTGATGGCACATATATATGCCTTTATTCTGAGCAGTTTGACAAATTGGTCATTTGAACTGACGGTATTCTTAGCTGGTCTCCTGCCCAATCCTGAAATCGAAACATCAGTTCTTTCTATCTGGTTTGTATCTTGTTACATTCTGCATTTTTATCTATATTTCTGATATATGTAATATATCTTCAGCAATTTTATGTTCTCTATTTCCATTTCAGTTTTAATACAGCTGCAACCATATGGATGATACCCTTCGGGCTTAGTTGTGCAGTCAGGCTAGTATTTTTCTTCTGATCAGCTTATTTTGGATGTGATTTAGTTAGATCTTTCTTCGATTGGAAACTTTTTGCCCTCAAAATCGGAGGGACAGTATTTTTTGACAAAACTTATGACATGTCTAAAAAAGATGCAGAATGAACTATAAGTTGTTGTTTCTTATACAGCACTCGCGTTTCTAATGAACTGGGAGCAGGCCATCCACATGCTGCAAGATATGCAGTACTAGTAGTTTTATTTCTGGCTGTAGCTCAAGGAGCATTGGTGGGGTTGGTCCTAGTATTGTTGAGGAATGTGTGGGGTTATGCATACAGCAACGAAGTGGAAGTGGTCAGATATGTGGCTACCATGTTACCAATTCTTGCATTCTCCAATTTTGCAGATGGAATTGAGTGTGTTCTTTCAGGCAAGCAGTTGATCTGTTAAATTTCATGCTTATTCACAACTTCCTGAAAAGTGTTGTAACTTCTTTTCATTCTTGTTAAGGCGTTGTTAGAGGATGCGGTAGGCAAAAGGTCGGTGCATATATAAATCTAGGATCATATTATCTGGTGGGCATGCCCTCTGCTATTGTAATGGCATTTGTCTTGCACATTGGAGGAAAAGTAAGCAGTTTCTTTTCCCTGCTACTGAATACATCTCAAATGAGTTAATGAACTATCAACATTTATCTTCACTTTGTATCAATTTCATATTTTTCGAATAAATAACTGGATACTGTCTGCAATGGGAATACAAATAAAGGGTCTCTGGCTGGGGATTGTGTGTGCACTCATTGTGCAAATGGTATCTCTTTTGATCATCACCATCCGAACGAAATGGGAGACAGAGGTAACAAATGTTTTCCCCCCATTTAGGCCTATTTCTTCCAGTTTTGACCTTCTTTCCATCCTCTGTGGTTCAAACTCTTCATGTTTGTGTTGTAGACCAAGAGGGCTGTGGAGAGGGTCTACAACTCTGCAATTCCAGTTGATAATGTTTCATGAATCTATGATGGGTGTCTTGGGAAGATTCCCTGATCTTCCTTTCTAATCAATATAAAAGGTGACACCAGGAGCAGGGGCCTCTTGCCTGTGGAAATGCCTTCTTTCTGTTGATAGCATATAACTTAACCTGCAATTTGGGGAAGTGGGCAAGTGCTTTTTTCATTGGAGAAAGAAAATCCTCTTGAAGGATCTTCCAGTTTCTGTCGCGGGTTAAGGTTTTTTGTGATTCTTGTAACATAATATTTGAGACCTTGGTTTTAAGGTTTGTTAATAGGTTAGGGAGTTATGTATATGAAGTGAATTTGTTCATGATGATTGCTCGCCGGTACATCTCGTGTTTGGGGCTGGCAAAATCCACTGGCTCTCTGACCGAGTAGTCCTCATGTCTTGTTCATCAAGGTTCAAACTTCACTGATCTTACCCTTCACAGTCAACCTTTCAGCAGGCCACCATCACCAAACCGGAGATTGTATATGTTGTGAATCGAGTCTGTCAGTTCATGAATGCTCCTACCGATTCCCACTAGTATGTTGTCAACGCATTCTTCGACACCTCAAAGGCATCATATCTCTCGGCTAACCGCCTACTCAGATGCCAGTCGAGCCTCCAATATACTGGTTTTCATCTTTAGTACGGCTTTGTTATCTTCCATGGATCCAACCTAGAACTACAAGAATGCTCTCCACGCCTTGAATGCACTTTATTAATAACAAAAATGAGTTAAGTAGTCAACATATGGGTATAGTCCAATCTCTAAAATCATTTTGCAAATAATCTAAAACTAATATTGTAGGAAAATGCTACCCTAGTTAGGTGGTCCACAACACAGTATGTCTCACGAAACACATGTTAAAACTGGATATCCCAATTTTTTTTTTTTAAGAAAGTTAGGACACTTAGTAACTAGGCTAGCAAACGGGTGACATCATCTCAAAACTTTAGTCTTGCACTTCTAATGAGAAATCCATACGTTTGAACATATCATATGCTAATTCAATCCAACACATCATTCCCTCTATTAAATTATTAAATTAGGAAGAAAAATTGAAATTGAAATTGAATAGAAGAGAAAACGAAGTTATTTTATGCAAAGGAGGATGGGTGGATGCGGAGTGTGGGGAAGCTGATTGGGTATATGAGGTGTTGGGTCAAAGTAGATGGCTCCCATTATTTTGTACTACGTAGTTTGTAGGGTAACCCAGAGAGAATTCAGCGTTAAGACAGACTTAGGAGGTTTGGCTTCTTCCTCTTTATTACCACACATACCACATTTATTTATCATTGTGTCACCATACAATCCCAATCCCCTTGCTCATAAATGGCCAAGTTGACAGCTATGCAACAACCCTTGTCCTAGAGACTAAAATTAACAAAAGGGCAAGGCATCAAGATCTATTTTAATATTAAATATATCAGTATTAAAAAAACAACAACGAGTGGATTTCTTTTTATTAGGTAAAAATTCGAGATTAGACGTATCTGAACCTCGAAGGCCGACAAGTCGGCAGACAGATAACCGTAAAAAAACAAACAAAAATATAAAGATGGTGCAACATACAGGCAAAAACGCTCTACAAAGAGAAACTATACACAACAGAACCGAACAAGACGAGGACGTAGACAAAGGACGAAGCCAAGCACTACATTGAAGCAGCACCGTAGGCCAGCGGCACATCAGGAGTCACCTGTGGGCAGTGAAGACGAACCTCCAAGGAACCATTCTTCCGGAAAAAGGAGACGTCTCGATACACACTACCACGACCCCAGCCTATGTCGGCTTCGACTGCCAAAACCCCATCAAACGGAAATGAAAGTACAGTCACACTACACGAAGAACCACACGATGTATGAATCGAAACGCACCAGAAACCCTCGCGAGAAATACACAAGCCCCGCAAGGAGTTATTTATATATAGTTATTTATTATACTTTACTCCAATTAATTTTGTTAATTTATTCTTTAATCCAATGGAACCTATTACTCATCCATTTATATAAAGAGAATATATATGAAAAGACAAATAAAAATATTATTTATTTGATAACTAATTTAGATTGAAATTCATTTCGGACCCCCGGGCCCAAGGCCCCGAAGCACAACCCCAGACCCGAAATGAAGAAATATCCTGTGTTTTTTTAAAAAAAATAAGTTTAATTTTTTTGAATAAAAATATATATACGAACATATCTTTAATCTTTTTTATTTTTAAGTTTCAAACTTTTTTGTTTTAAAATTATAATACGAACGGATCCATGATCCGTCCGTGTTATTTTTCAAAATCGTCCATATGTGTTATTTTTTTAAAATTTCCGTAATAATTACTGACCACGTGTTAAGTGGTAGGACAAATAAATCTAAGATCTAATCCATATAAATGCATATAACACATATAGCAACAACCAAACAAAATCCTACAGTATAGTATTACTATTAACCTTTAGGATTCCATTTACACTCCACCCTTGAATTGGTAAATAAAGAGCGGTCATTCCGGGGTTCGAACCGGGGATCTATGACTATTATCCACAAGTCCTTTCCGGTGAGCCATTCCGGAATGGTTGGGGTATTTACCCTCCACCCGGAGACAACCTAAAAGACTTGGTTTTTAAACTAGTATTAGTAGACTCAGATTTGGGTCCGCTGTCTATATATCATGTAATTAATCTGTAGTTGCCAATTGCGATTTGGGAGAGTGGGGGAGAAACATGGAGGAGGAGAGGTCAGATGAGCAACAGAAACCCACATCACTAACAACTCCATTGATTCAACACAGTCCAAGAGAAAAAACAGGAGGAGGAGGAGGAGTTGGGGAAGAGGTGAAGAAGCAGCTATGGCTTGCAGGGCCTTTGATCACAGTCAACCTCCTCCTCTTCAGCTTGCAGCTCATCTCCATCATGTTTGTGGGTCACCTTGGGGAGCTTCCCCTCTCCGGTGCTTCCATGGCCTCTTCCTTCGCCTCCGTCACTGGTTTCAGCTTGCTTGTATGTACTCCTCTCCCCCGGCCTTTTCCCTTTACTTGTGATCGACCGGAGTCGTGTATATGGGCTCATATAGCGTTAATAGCCTAGCATATAAGTACGATGAAATTATCAATTGACAATAAGAGTAGTCTATCAAGTTAGATCTTAGCTTGCTTTTTTTTTTCTATTTTCTATGTGAAACTCTTCGGATCTCTTCCCACCTCATCACGTCCTGAAAGTGCATCTACGTTAATTATTTTCTCTATAGTTGATACTTAGATACAATACAAGATAATCCTATTTGTATGAGACGTGAGAAGACCAAAAGAGTATCGCGTTGAGTTTTGTACAATCATTTACTCATTGTTGGGAACAATTAAATCATATTAAAAGTATCTCTTCAACCCTTTAAAAAAAATGAATATCTATCTCATCATTATCTTGATTTATTACTTTATTTTATACTAATGATATCCAAATATTACCATTAAAGTATCAAGAGTGTATCAATAGGTTCTTCAAACCAATACATTATCAAATTTAAGGGTTCTTGTATAGGCATTTACTATTGTATTTGTTGGGAACATAAGTTTTTACATGGGCAATACCCATTCTTAGAAAAAGAGCTAGACTTTAATTTTTTTTTGGTCAAACTGAGCTAGACTTTAATTTATATTGGAAATATACAACTTTCATCATAAATCTTGTAGTTCACTTAGAGAAGCCCAACAGCTTTGGTAAAAAATCTCTAAAATAGAGATTAAAATATCAAAATCTCTAAAAAAATTTCACTCTAACTCCAACAGCTTCTCTATTTTACAGATTTTTACATTTATTAAAGACTATAATAAATAAATGCATTTATGAAAGATATTTAATTCTACATTTTTAAAAACTTAATTATAACATTTAGCCTCACATTTGTTGGTTAACTATTATATGTTATTCATCCTCTTGCACGACATATTAATTTTTTATTATTATTACTATATTCTCATGTGATATTTTTTTAAAACAAAATCTAGTGATAAATTTGATATTTATTTTTAAGTGGTATTAATATTAAATTTAGATTGTTACTATAAAAGTTATCATAAAATTGGATAAAATATTATTCAAACTTAATCTTATTATTTTCAATTAGTTAATATACATTTTATTATAAATTAGATTGGTGAATGATCATATATGATTAATTAATAATTTATATAAATAAAATCATTCCAATATGAGTTATGAGTTCAAGTGAATATTTTTTGAAGTGAAAATTTTATAGACTAATTTTTTAATGTGAATTTTATAGCATCAAATTGGATGAAATTAGTTGTGTTGTTTTATTTATAAAAGTTAACATAGAATTATGATGCTTTATTCTATCTATATTGATTTAACATAATTAATTTATATATTATATCAAATCATATCAATTTTTTAAAATAATTATATTTTTATTACTAGTAATTAAGTATGAAATTATATTTTTTTCTATATTATGGGTGAAAATATAGGGTTGTATCATTAAATTCTATATAGGGACAAGTGAACAATAAATTATATAGATCAACTTCTCTTCCTCCAAATTTAGAGATTTTTTCCCTCTCTCCATCCATTTCTCTATTTTAGAGATGAGTTTGGAGAAGCTGTTGGGGAGAAAAAATGCTCATTTTCTCTAAAATCTCCCTTTTTCTCTATTTTAGAGAAGCTGTTGGGTTTGCTCTTACACTCATTCTTACTAGACTCGATTGGGGATGACAATTTCACCCGCACCGAACGGATATCCGTCTCACCCGATCCGAAAAAGTGGGTAAAAATCCGAAATGAAGCGGATATTAAATGGGTGATGGGTCGGGTCGGATCCGGATAAAGACATTCTCCACCCATCACCCGATCCGTCACCCGACCCATCACCCGACTTATATTATATACTTATATTTTATATGTGAAATTACGAATATACTCGCTAAACCCTAATTCAAGATACCTATCAAATGATAAAAATAGAAATATCTTATCATAAAGTAAGTTATGCAATTTTTTTTTGAAATTATGCAATGCAATTGGTTCCTATTTAAAATGGAAACGTGAATGCAATGAGCTCCTAATTAATGTTTATTCATCGATATATTCGACGTATGTTTTTCAATAATTTTTTTTATATAAATTTGATGTTTTGTATCTCACTCGAACCATCACCCGATCCACCCGATCACCCGTGATCGGTGGGTGATAGGTGGACGGGGCGGGTGAAATATTTGGTGGGTGATGGGTCGGGTAGGGTGAAGGGTTTTGGATGGTGGGTCGGGTGGCGGAAGTAGATCATCCACCCATCACCCGACCCATTGCCATCCCTAGACTCGATCTTGAACTCGGTCTCTCAGTCTCTCTACTTGCAAGCTATCTTAGTTAAGAGGGAGTATACAGTAACCAACCATGTTGAGATTGATCGCGTTTGTTGTTGTTTGATAGATAGGAACAGCGAGCGCACTGGACACCTTCTGTGGCCAAGCATTCGGAGCCAAGCAGTACCATTTGCTCGGAATACATATGCAAAGAGCAATGCTCGTTGTTCTACTCGTTGCCATACCTCTTGCTGCCATATGGGCCAATACCGAACCCATCCTTGTGGCTTTAGGCCAAGATCCTGAGATCTCAGCTGCAGCTGGCCAGTATGCTCAGACCATGATCCCTACTATCTTCGCCTATGGCCTTCTCCAGTGCCTCATCCGATACCTGCAGTCCCAAAACATCGTCTTCCCAATGATGGTCACCACCGGGATCACAACACTGCTGCATTTGCTACTCAGCTGGCTCCTGGTGTTCCACACCAGTCTCAAAGCCAGAGGAGCTGCTGCTGCTATCGGCGTCTCCTACTGGATGAATGTCCTTCTGTTGGCTCTTTACGTCAAGTTTTCTCCCTCGTGCAAGAAGACTTGGACCGGCTTTTCCAGGGAGGCATTACATAACATACCTTCATTCATCAGGCTCGCCATTCCTTCAGCTTGTATGATCTGGTGAGCTGTACTTAAACAGCTTAGAAATCTTGATCAATTCTTGATCAATTCTTATGGACTTGTTATGTGTGTCGAATTTAACAGCTTAGAAATGTGGTCATTTGAAATGATTGTGCTTCTGTCCGGCCTTCTTCCCAACCCGAAGCTGGAAACATCGGTGCTGTCTATCTGTTTGAACACAGCTTCAACTGTCTGGATGATTCCCTCTGGCCTCAGCAGTGCAGTAAGGTAACGAGACCCAGATACTGATGCAAAATAAAATTCATGGTTTTGATGAATCATTGAGCCATATAACATGTCTTTGTGAAATCTGTTCAATGTGCAGCACAAGAGTGTCAAACGAGCTAGGAGCTGGACGCCCACGAGCTGCACGCCTAGCAGTTATTGTCGTACTATGCATGACCGTCACAGAAGGCATTGTGGTGGGATCCGTCTTGATACTGATACGCAACATCTGGGGCTATGCCTACAGCAATGAAGCAGAGGTGGTCGAATACGTAGCCAGAATGATGCCTATACTCGCTTTATCCAACTTCATTGATGGAATTCAGTCAGTGCTTTCAGGTACAAACCTTGTCCTCCATCTGCAAGCTTTAATCTTGCTTTTAGATTGATCTTTTTTCGGCTTTCTCGGTTTCCTTTTTAGGGAATGCTAGAGGATGCGGATGGCAAAAGATTGGCGCATATATCAATCTAGGATCATACTATCTTGTGGGCATTCCCATGGCTGTTCTTCTGTCCTTTGTGTTGCACGTTGGAGGAAAAGTAAGCATTTTATTTCTTCCGTCTACAGTTTGTCGAATAACAGATAGTTGATGGTTTTATGTAACCTTGGTAAGATAGTAACTGCATATATGATTTGATCAGTGGATTTCAGTTTCATCATATGTCTTTGAAGAGATCTGTCTGTTTCTTTTATGCAATAGGGCCTGTGGTTTGGGATCATATGCGCGCTAGTAGTCCAAGTAGCGGGCCTTCTGACCATCACCATCCGCACCAAATGGGAACAAGAGGTAGCTCTTTCCTCTCCTTTTTACCCTTGTTATCTATATATGGTTCCTCTGGCTTCTTCATTGCTCGTCTCATTCTGATCTTCTGGTATGTTTTCAGGCCAAAAAGGCAACAGATAGAGTCTACGAATCCGCGATTCCAGTGGATTGTGTTTCGTGAAGCTGAGATTTGAATGCTTATGAGTTATGATTTAACTGCTCTTACAAAGGCATATGGATTTATGTAGGCTAAAAGAGCGGGGGATTATAGTCTTTGTCACCTATATTAAATATTAAATTAGGGAGAAAAATTGAAATTGAAATTGAATAGAAGAGGAGACGAAGTTATTTTATGTAAGGAGGATGACTGGATGAGTGGATGAGTATAGTGTGGCGAAGCTGATTGGGTATTGAGAAGTCCGGATCCTCTGATTTCTTTTGTTGTTTTTCGTTGTATTATAAAATTATTCTGAATATAAATAAATATATAAAAAAAATTAATATTCTATACCTTTATATTAATATCTTTATAAAATTTTATTATTAAAAGTTATGTTTTAAAAATATTGATAATTAAAATATTGATAATCCATATATGACGATTATTTTAGAAAATAATTTTTATTATTTTTTAAAATATGAATTTTTATAAATATATAAATATAATTTTTTTTTTAATATTTATTTATATCCAAAATAATTTTATACTATACTAGAGTTTAGATCACCAAAAGGGTAAGGGATGGTTGGTTTAATTACTTTGATCCCCCGCTTTTTGTTTTCATTTTCGCTTGTATGTATTGACGGGTTTTCGTCTGTCGACTTGTCGGCCTTCGAGATTCAGGTATATCTGATCTCGAAATATTTCCTAATCAAAAAATAAAAAATAAAAACAAATTACTTAGATTCCCTCTCTTATGTTGACAAATGGAGTTGTCGATCGAATATCATTGGCAACAGCTCAAACATGTGCACAACCATAGCAAAGTTTGATTGGGCAAAAAATGAACATGTAAATACTTCCTTAGCAAAAAAGACGTTTGTTATGGTGGTTATGGTTAAAATTACCGGTTGGCTTGTCTTGAAGTGTCGTATGAAGTATTGTAATGTGTCTTGGGTATCCTTTGATTGTAAATTGATGTTTATCCAAGCTTGTCTAGGTAAGGAGTACTCTTTAGCTGCTTTTGAGATGTTTGCTCTAGCAATGGTTAATAAAAAATGGAGATGTCTACTGTTATATGCACAAGCTGATTGTGTTCCTTTATTTGCATCTGACCCTTTGAGCATAATAATTTCATTCAAAATCATTAAGGGTGTTGTTATTCAGGTTAGTAGTTTCCTTCATTACCTCTATTTCTGTGTGGTGCAACCCAAGTTTGAGATTACAAATTCAGTTGCTCATCCCCATCTTAAATGGCCAAGTCACCATCGTCATTGCTTCATTGTCCAATATATCTTTAAAGTTCCCATTCCATTGAATTCCAAACAACACTAAATTAAAAAGACAGTATTCAACATACAACATCACACCTTATCCATACAATCAAAGCCTAACATATTTAGACGATACCTCTAAGACCTATTATCACCCAATTGAAAGTTTAAAGGCAAAAATGGATTTCCTGAAAACAAAACACACTCCTACCTCAAGTCAAAAAGACTGCAAAATGCTAAGCATAATCCCTAGGACTAAAATTATTAGTACTAAGATAAAATTAAATTTCACAAAGTCACAAAATTCAGGAATCTTATTGAGAAAAATGTTGTTGGTCCATGATCCTACAAATCCGGGTAGGCATGGCCATATGAGTAGTTTATCATGAAAATCTGTTTTTGGAATGCTAGAGGTATCGGTAATAAGAACCTATGGACAAAACTCAAAGCCATGCGGATCAATGACCACATACAATTAATCGCCATGGCAGAAACTAAAACAGAAAAAATCCCGGATGAAAAAACATGGAGAAATAGTGGGTTCACTAATGTTGTATGGTCTCCAGCTAGTGGCCGGGCTGGTGGCCTTGGTGTTGTATGGAATGAGAATAATCTCTCAAATGAGCAGATCTCAGTAAACATCCATCTGCCTCGTATCATCGGTCTTAATTACGAAAATTCTGATAAAAACTTCAGTTGTGCTATTTTGATAGTATATGGGCCTCCACAAGAAAACGATAAAGACTCCTTCTGGGCTACTCTTACAAATATAATATTAACGAAACACGACCATGTATGATTATTGGGGATTTAAATGAGATAGGATTAAGCATAGAGAAATCTGGTGGTGCAGAGAATAATGGACGTCGATTTCAACGTCTTACAAATTTTAAAAATACATGCTCTCTTACTGACCTCCCCACGACTGGAAATTTATTCACATGGCGAAAGAAATTAGATGGTGAGGACAATATCTTGGAGAAGCTTGAAAGAGTCCTGACCCATCACCAACTACTAGAAGCCTTTCTAGAACTACAAACAGTTAACGGTGCTTTCTCCCTGTCTGACCACTGCCCTATATATATTGAAATACCAACGGCTAACGAGTTTAAACCATCACCTTTTAGATTTGAGAACGTTTGGATGCTGAGAAAAGAATTTCGAAATATTGTAAAACAATCTTGGCGAGCCTCGTGTCAGGGGTCTGCAATGTTTAAGGTATTATATAAAACTAAGATTCTAAAAAAGAAGGCAAAAGATTGGAATAAAACCACATTTGGGAATATATGAATATATTCCGCCAATTAGCAGAAGTGGAAAAAGATCTTATTGAAATTGAAAGTACGAACAATGCATCCCAAACGAGGAACGCAACTCAAAAAGAAAAATGCTCATTAAAAAGAAGGAGAGTTTACTGCAATATCAAAAAGTCTTCTAGAGCCAACGAGCCAGGGCAAAGCACCTCGTGATTGCTGATTCTAACACTGCGTATTATCATCCGGTGGCAACGGGGAGAAGAAATAGAAAAATAATCAAAATCCTTGACACACATTACTGGCAGTACTAATATTAGGGTGGAACTCCAAAAAGATTTTGAACAACGATTTACGGGTAATATGGCCAACACTACTAGCCTAATACCATACCTTGATGTCATCAGTAGGGAAATCACTCATGAAGAAAATGAGTCCCTTATTGCGCCACCGTCCAACAGCGAAATTAAGAGGGTTGTATTCAATCTAGGATCAAATAAGTCTCCGAGACCGGATGACATGACAACAGAATTTTATAAAAATTACTGGGAAACAGTTGGCAACGACATAATCTGTGTTGTAAAAGGTTTTTTCCACTCTGAAAAACTACTAAGGCAAATAAACCACACTTTTATCACTCTTCTCTCGAGATGTGAAAATCCCTGTAAAAGTACGGACTATAGACCTATTAGCTTATGCTCTACGTTATATAAAATTATCTCAAAGATTTTAACGGAAAGACTAAAGCTAGTTATGGGTAAACTCATTCATCCGCTTCAAGGTGCATTTGTAGCTGATAGATCAATCCAAACTTGGCGGCAATGGACGGATTTTGGCCCCATTGTTGCCTAGGTTTCGGTCTTCAATGATAGAGAGAGCAATGGGAACGAGGAGGGTAGATCTCATATTTCGGCCAAGATTGGAAGAGGTGAGGTTCCGAACGAGAGTGAGCGGGATGAAGCTCGATTTCGGCCTGAAAATGGTAGAGGAAGCCATGGATGGGTGGCTTAAAGCTCGACTTTAGCGATGGGAGTGATAGGTAGAGCGGCGAGGTGAACAAGAGAGAGGTTTGAGAGGAGCGGCGGCTCTTCCAAATTGTACAGACTATTGCTAGGTTTAGATGAGTTGCGCCTAAAAAAAAAGGCCAATGGCTACGGGATATTAAAGCTGGCGTAGCTAATTGATTTCTTTTTGGAGTGGCCAGCAACAACACCCTTTTGTCGTAGCACAGGGGTTGCAAAAACCAACCATTTGCCATGGTAAATTTTTGCCGTTTCTAACTCGCGTAGCAAAAGGAATTTTTTTTTTTGTAGTGATTTTAACGGAAAGACTAAAGCTAGTTATGGGTAAACTTATTCATCCGCTTCAAGGTGCATTTGTAGCTGATAGATCAATCCAAGATAATGTGTTTATTGCGCATGAAATATTCCACTCTTTTATGAATAGAAAAGGAAAAGATGGATGGCTAGCAATTATACTAGACATGGAAAAAGCCTATGACAGGGTAGATTAGAACTTCACTCGATTAGTTCCGTTGAAGTTTGGATTCCATAAGAAGTTCGTGGAACTTATTATGGAGTGTGTAACTACTGTATCTTTCTCTATTCTGGTCAACAACGAACCAACATCAATCTTCAAGCCATCCAGAGTTATTCGTCAGGGCGACCCACTTTCTCCTTTTTTGTTTATCCTCGGAGCAGAAGTCTTAGCAAGAAAACTTCAAATGGAAGCGAATTCATTAGAGAAGTTGATTGGTTTTCCCTTTGGACAACAAATCCCTCGTATTCCATTCATCGCCTTTGCAGATGACAACATTGTCTTCTCCAAAGGTAACTTCACTGCTTGCCAAAAGGTTAAAGACACTGTCGACTTATATTGTGCAATGTCAGGACAAAAAGTTGATTATCACAAGTCGGTTTTCCATGTCACCTCGGGGGTACCCAGAACCAGAATTCCGCTAATAGAATGATGCTTGAATATTTCTAAAGAAATAAATCTGGACAAGTATCTGGGGTGTCCCATCATAAACAGTAGAGTGAATAAGTCTACGTTTGAAGAAATAGTCATCAAATCCGCAAACCAATTAACAAAATGGAGGGCAGATTCTCTATCACAACAAGGACGAGCAACTCTTATTGCATCTAACCTGTCATCAAAACCCCTTTATACTATGCAAAACTTCATGCTACCATCTCATATACATAACAAATTAGATCAAATCAATAGGTCATTCTTTTGGAATAAGGATTTAAGCTACAAACCGCTTATTAGCTGGGACAAGATTTGTAAACAAGAACACCAAGGTGGAATGGGCCTTCGAAAGTCAAAACACATGAACAACGCACTTTAATTAAAGCTCATTTGGAAAGTATTGACAGAACCAGATAATACATGGGTAAAAATTATTCACTACAAGTATCTCAAAACTGAAAATCTGCTAAACTACAAAAAATTAGGTAACTCGTCTTGGCAATGGGCCAAACTGAGTTCCCTTATTCCAGAATTTAAGCAGGGGCTAGTATGGGTAGTGGGCAATGGAAGGGCGATTTGTTTCTGGAAGGACAACTGGGCAAAGGATACTAAGCTAATGCATAATTGCACTTGCCGGGATAGAATTGACATTAATGAGAAAGTCAGTGATTACATCACCAATAACAAGTGGGATTATAACAAGTTGCGATCAGTCTTGGACCAAGACACTACCGAGCAGATTATAGCAATTCCCCTTCCAATTTACCCGATTGAGGACCGACTGTATTGGGGGCCAGCGAAAAAGGGATGGTTCACCATATCTAGCGTGTACAACCTTTGTACGCAATCCTCCAATGACAATAAAGACGGTTGTGCTTGGGTATGGAGGGTTAACACCCCTCCAAAAATAAAGAACTTTTTATGGAAACTCGGCCATAATGCGCTTCCAACCGCCGGAAGGCTTGCTGCTAAAGGAGTAGCGGTTCCCCCATATTGTTCAATATGCAATCACCACAATGAAGATGCGATTCACCTATTTTTTGAGTGCAGATTATGTCAGTTTGCCCATAACTTACATCAATTACACATGACCCATATAAACAGAATTATATCCACAACCAGAAACCTCAGACAAGTGATGATTTATCTTGGACAAGCACTTTCTGGTAAGGAAAAGACTGAGCTAGCATTCAGTTGGTGGACGGTGTGGAATACGCGCGCACAATAGATTTATTTTCAGAAATGAGAGATTGTCATCTATGGATGGTTTTAACATGCAAGTCTATACGCACAAATCCAATTGGGAAACAGCCAATCAAGAGCATAAAGATCTCAATCGAAGGAAGGTTTTTAACCCAAACAATCAGGAAACTCTGCGAGAAAAACCAGTGAAAAGAGCAGCCAAATGGAGAAAACCATCAAATAGATATTATAAACTAAATTTTGATGGGGCTGCTAGGCCCAACAGATAATCGTCTATAGGTTTCATTATTCGTGACTCTAAAGGAATTCCTGTAGAGATAGGAGAGAAACAAACTGGCAAACAAACCCCAATTATGGCCGAAGGACTGGCCCTTCGAGAAGGTATCCTCAAAGCAATTGATCTTAGTATAGAGAATCTTATTATCGAATGAGATTCCCTTATAATAATTAACTATTTTAGAAAAGGTATTGTATGTCCGTGGAAAATTGAACTTCTGCTTTCGGACGTGAAATGCCTTCTTAGACACTTTAAGTCTGTCTCTTTTTCCCATATTTACCGTAGTGGTAATAGAGTGGCTGATAAGGTCGCACACCTTAGTCACTTCCGCTTTAGTATGGGAGCCTATATAATTGAACCCGGTTTTATGGACCTCATCCAAAAGGATGCTTTCGATTAAGCCCACTTATTTGTGGGGCAACCGAATCATTACCTAATCAAAAAAAAAATCACCAAAAGGATTAGAGAATCTGGATCGGGTATTGAGTTGTTGGGTCAAAATAAACGGCTCCCATTATTTGTAGTTTGTATGGTACCCGAGAATTCAGCGTTAAGAGTTAAGACAGACTTGAGAGGCTTCTTCCTCTTTATTACCACACATACCACATTTATTTATCAATACTAGGGTGGCATGCCCGTGCTACGCACGGGACAATTTTTGTGTCAAATATTTCAGTTTAATCGGATTTAGTCTATAAATAACTGAAGAAATAACACGTGAGATTTAAAATGTTGAGATATTCATAGATTGTAGAAAAAACGACTTGAAGTAATCACCAAGGAAATATGAAATCGCGCAATGTCTTATAGTAGACCTTACTAAGTTGTCACCAGTAACATAGAGCACATTAGTTAATCTCTCTGATATCATTGTATTATTATTGTTATTATTATAGTGTAATTTCAATATATATACCACAATGTGTATTGAATTGGCCGGGGTACGAAAAGTGTAGATAATACACTATAATATATACTACCACACTGTGTATTTTAATTTATAAGTTCATGAATCAACTTCAAACCTATTTGTGTTCATGAGATGCCACACATATATACTACTTTGTTTATATCAAAAATCTATCATGGCCGCACATCTATTATAATCTAATTATTGAATCAAGTAGTCAATTTGCACCACTTTCTCATCATGCTCTCTCCTCCCGAGCTCTCTCCGCGCGGCCTCCATCATCTTCCTCTGTTGCAATGTTAACTAAATTAAAATAGATCTCAACATATGTTTTAGATTGTACAATAACAATTATAAAAACAGAAAAGGAAGAAACATGTGATTGAGGGTACTATGACCAAATATATATTGTATATATGCGAACAAATTTGAGAAACTACTTAAATAATACGGAGTATTTAGATGAATAAACTTTAAAAAAAATAGATAATCTCACCAATTCGGTATATGATCACAAATCATTGTATAACATATTAGAGTGTGGGCCCTTGACCTTTCTTCGAGCATTCTTACCTTGGTATAGGTTGATATGGTTTTGGCAATCAAACAGAACCGGTCTATAATTTACGAATAAATAAATAAAATCACTGTTTCAAAACCATTACTCCATCATACATACAATTTAGTTACAAAATTGCTAAAAATATGATTAATTAAATCAAAAAGGGTACCTGATGCTCGGTTTTTTCTGTTCAGCATTCTCCTAAGCTTTTGTGTCTTTTTACGAATAAATAAATAAAATCACTGTTTCAAAACCATTAATCAATCATACATACAATTTAGTTACAAAATTGCTAAAAATATGATTAATTAAATCAAAATGGGTACCTGATGCTCGGTTTTTTCTGTTCAGCATTCTCCTAAGTTTTGTATCTTTTTAATTTGTCCGTTCCTCTAATATAAATCATTCGATCACCTCCCTTTCATACATCAACATCCTTTTATATGCAAAGACATCTAATTTGCCATTCAATTAGCAATAAATTGGCATAGAAACTACAAAGACATCTAATTTGGCATTTAATTAAACAAAAAAAGAATTTCAAAAGTTATAACGGTGAAAATTAATGATGTGATATCCATTCAAAATTAATTATATTAGATATCATATATCTAAACAAAGAAACCGTAGAGGCTGGCATATAATTTGACATTTAATTAAAAAAAGATTTCCAAAAGTTGTAACAGTAAAAATTAATAATGTGATATTATATGTACAAAATTATATTATATTGGATATTATAACATATTATAAATTTAATGACCAATTTTTTTAAAAAAAACGAACATTATATATTACATATATAAATTTAATGACCAAAAAAATAATAAAAGATGTAGCCATGAAGAAGTGGAAAAAAAATAACTATCAAGGTTTGAACCTTTGACAAAGAGGTAGTCCCCAACAACTATAGTCATTGAGCTAAAGAATGCAAGTTGATCCAAATTGAATAAGAATAAAAAAATTGTGTAAATTTTCATGAACTTAATAGTATCAATAAATTGCCCTTGAACACAACTTTTTTATGTATTATTATTATATAGATAGATAGATATTATAGATAGATAGATAAAAAAATTAGCATAGAAGCATTTTTTAAAACTACATCGTTATAATCCCAATGAAGGCTTACTTTGTTTTCGAATTGCAATTAACAATGTTATAAATTTGTTTCTTTGAAATTGTAATAATAGGGGATTACAAATCAAAAGAAATTGCTAAAAGCATTATAAAATTTATCCGCTTTCATGTTCAAGTGGTTAACACGTTTATACCCGGATGACCGCTCTTTATTTACCAATTCAAGGTTAACACGTTTATAATTCGTGGTAAAAAAGTCATAGTTAATCATATAAAAGCATTATAAAATAAAATGATAAAGATGACAAATGACAAAGTAGGAAAATAAAATAAAAGAAAAGATGTAGTTGTTGAGGTTTGAACTTTGGATGATGGGATTCTCATCAACAACTACTACCATTGGGCCAAAGAAGTTATTTTGATGCAAATTGAGAATATAAGAAAAAATAGCAAAATTTTTGTGGAGTTAATAATGGCAATAAATTGCCCATGAACACAACTTTTAAGGTTTATACTAGGGAGCATGCCCGTGCATACGCACGGGACATAATTTAATCAGATCGAATCATATGGTATTAAAGTTTATCAAATCATATGGTATTAAAGTTTTATATGATTGGTTCTTATTAGCGGAAATTATATCAAAGAAATAATTATATATAGTTAAACTACGTGGAATTGAATTTATTATGAATATATTTGGTTTATATAGATTTGAGAAGAAAGCTCATTATTATTTATAGTCATCCATAATATATTTATAAATAAGCTTAACATTTTGAGCTCTTCTCTCTTTCAATCATGAAGTGAAAGATTTTGCAAGTATGCATCTCTATGCAAGTATATAGGAGGAAAAATATAAATAAATAAGGTACATAACTACTCCATGTATTTTTTTTTATTTTTTTTACTTTGTATATACCTCTGTGCTTATACATATATTTCAAAGCACTACAACTACAACCACACTCATTAAACTAAAGGTGACATATTAATATAAATTGAATAGAGAGAGAGAGATCGGTCCATTAATATATTTATTTCTCGTTAAGATTCCGCAATGGTGAATATGATTCTTCTTTCAACAATGGTGCATGGTTGTAAGTTTTTCCATATATCAACAAAAAAAAAAGAAATCAAAATAGAGAAAAATAATAATTAAAGATTATTTAAACAAATAAGAAATAATATATGATATAAAATAACAAAAAAGGAAAATAAAATCATATATAATCTACTATATAAATAAGAAAGTGCAATAAAAAAATAAATTAATTATAGAAAAAAAAACAAAAATAGAGGAAAACAAATAAATGATGAATAAAACCTCCAAATATGAGTCTTCTTGCAACAATGGTTCATAAAAACTTAATAGCAATTAAAGAAAACTAAAAACCCTATATTATTATAAAAAAAATTAAAAAATGCAAAATAAAATATTATAGTATAAAGTAACAACATAAAAACTGAAAAATAAAAGCATGCATAATATCATAATAGAAATAAGAAAGTACAATGAAACAATATATTAAAGCAATAAATAATAAAAAAATTGTAAGAAAAAAAAGAATAGAAAATGCCACCTAACAATATATGATTCATCTCTTATTTGTTTGCAAAAAAATTGAGTTTTAGAAGATAACATTGAAACAATTGACTATTTATAAGAAAAATCCAACATTTAACCAAAGAAAAACTCTCAACCTTTGGACTAACCCATTTTAATTTCCTTTTTATCATCTCTAAAAAGTAAAATTAATGCGATGTATGTTTCATTTAACAAAAAAAAAACTTCCACCCCTTTGACTACCCTATTTAAAGCATTGATTGGCAATTATAGTAATTTTTTATTTGAAATAAAAAATTTGGGTAAACATTAATATAAAAATATGAGAGAAATATAATAAATTTTTTATCAATATTATATTGTATTTTTGGTCAAAGAGAAAATAATTATTACAGAAAAATAATAATTAAAGAATATTTAATCAAATAAGAAATATGATATAAAGTAACAACAAAAACAGTTGAAAAATAAAATCATATATAATCTACTATATAAATAAGAAAGTGCAATAAATAATAAATTAATTAAAGAAAAAAAAGTCAAAAATAGGGGAAAAATAAATAAATGATGAATAAAACCTCCAAATATGAGTCTTCTTGCAACAATGGTTCATCAAAACCTACTAGGAATTAGAGAAAAATAAAAATCATATATTATTTCAACAAATAAGAAATGCAAAATAAAATATGATATAAAGTAACATCATAAAAAATGAAAAATATAACCATGCCTAATATCATAATAGAAATAAGAAAGTGCATTGAACAATATATTAAAGCCATAAATAAATAAAATTTGGAAGAAAAAAAAAAGTGATGAACAAAAGTGTCACCTAACAATATATGATTTCTCTCTCATTTGTTTGACGAACATTGAAACAATTGACTATTTATAAGAAAAATCTAGCATATAACCAAAGAAAAACTCCCAACCTTTGGACTAACCCACTTTAATTTCCTATTTATCATCTTTAAAAAGTAAAATTAATGTGATGCATTATTCATTTGACAAAAAAAACTTCCAACCATTTGACTACCCTATTTAAAGCATTGTTTGACCATTATAGTCATTTTTTATTTGACATAAAAAAAGTTGGGTGGCATTAATATAAAATTATGAGACAAATATAATCAAAACTTTGTCATTATTATATTTTATTTTCGGTCAAAAAGATAACAATTATTAGGGAAAAATAATAATTAAAGAATAATTAAGAAATAAGAAATAATAAAATGATATAAAGTAACGAAAAAAACAATTGAAAAATATAATCATATATAAATAATTAAGAAATTACAATAAATAAATTAATTAATTAAACCAAACAAATAAACAAAAATAGGGGAAAGTTTAAGTGATAGGGAAAACATAGACAATATAGAATTTTTGTATATATAAAAATAGGAGTCTAAAACACCTTAACCACAACTCAAAACTAAAAAGAAGAGATTCCACAAAAAAAAATTAAAATAAAATAAATTCCAACAAAACTAAAAATAAAGAAAATAAAAGTTCAAGTAAAGGATTGTATTACAACCACTCACCTTAGATTTTATTTATCAATATGAGCTTCTTCTTTTTCACCAATGAAACTTCTCAATATGTACTTCTTCTTTTTCACCAATAACACTATAAAAAATACAATAAACAAAAAGAAAATATTAGTATGAAAGTTGAAAACAATATCAATCAACAAACGATAGATTAGGATAATAGAAATTCAATATTATATCAAAAAATCTATTTTGACATAATATGAGAATGAAAGAAAAAGAAAGAGTTGATTTGATTGTAAAAAGATGAGGTGTGTCTTTATATAGCATAAGCATGCTTTAATTGAATTAGGAGTTTCAATTTTTTACTTATTATCTAAGGAAAATAAATTTCAAATTAAATAGGCTAAAGGTGTTACATTTTTTGTATTCAATATTTGCTGGAGTTACTTTTTTATGTTATTGGTTGTTTATTCTTTATAAACTATACATGTTACATATGAAAAATTATACCATTAATATATGAGAGAAAAGAAATTTAATCAAATTAAAATATAATATTTTGTATGATTAAGATCATAATATATTCTATAAAGAATGGGCACAAAGATAATATTTTGAAATTAGTTGAAAATAAATAGTAACAAAAAGATTATGATGATGGTATAATAAATTATCCCATTCACACATTCGTATAGTATAAACTATATATGATAAATTTTTATTAAAAAAACTCAAAGTTTTTTTTTAAAACATTACATATAAACAAAAAACATATAATAATGTTCTCCACATTTTGAATGTAAGACAAAAATATTATAGCAAGGTAGCTAGTGATTACACAATATTTTATAGCAAGGTTGTGAGATTAAATTCAACATTTAATCCCACCGTGCGGATTACCGGTTAAGCGGATAACCAAGAACACAATTATAACATTTATGGTGGGTTGAACACAACTTTTACAATTATAGATATAGATGTCACCATACAATCCCAATCCCTTTGCACATAAATTGGTAGTTGACAGCTATGCAACCACCCTTGTCCTAGGGACTACTCACTACATAAATACGGAGTAAAAGGGCAAAGACATCCGGATCTATTTTATCTTTTATTATTCATGCACGCTTTTTTAAGAAGTTAAAAATTATAAGATATTAAAATTTTATTAAATATTTTGAAATAATATCATACATGTTACTAATAAGTATAGAATTATTTTGAAAAATTAATTAAAAAATGAATTTTTTTATATAGTTTTTAGCTTTTAATAAAAGATAATTAATTTGGGACGGAGAGTATTAAATATGGCTGATATTAAAACAAATAAGTTTAAAATATTTGAAAAAAATAATAAAAATATATATACGAACGGATGTTTGATCTTTTTATTTTTAAGTTTTAATTTTTTTTTGTTTTAAAATTATAATACACGATCCGTTCGTGTTATTTTTCAAAATCGTTAATTTGTGTTATTTTTTTTTTAAATTTCCATAATGAGTGATCAAACACGTGTTAAGTCGTGGAGCAAATAAATCTAGGAACAATTTCGTGTAAATGCATATAATACCAGATCTTGATGCATATAGCAACCACCAAACAAAATCTCACAGTATAGTATTAACCTTTGGGATTCCATTTACGTACACTCCACTCAGAGATAACCTAAGAGACTTTGTTTTTAAAATATTATAAGTAGACTCAGATTTGGGTCCGCTAGACATATATCATGTAATTAATCTGTAGTTGCCAATTGCGAATTGGGATAGTTGGGGAGAAACATGGAGGAGGAGAGGTCAGATGAGCAACAGAAACCCACATCACTAACAACTCCATTGATTCAACACAGTCCAAGAGAAAAAACAGGAGGAGGAGGAGGAGTTGGGGAAGAGGTGAAGAAGCAGCTATGGCTTGCAGGGCCTTTGATCACAGTCAACCTCCTCCTCTTCAGCTTGCAGCTCATCTCCATCATGTTTGTGGGTCACCTTGGGGAGCTTCCCCTCTCCGGTGCTTCCATGGCCTCTTCCTTCGCCTCCGTCACTGGTTTCAGCTTGCTCGTATGTACTCCTCTCCGATCCCCTTTTCTCTTCAGTTCTCCATCATGTTTGTGAGTCGTCGTGTATATGAGCGCATATAGCGTTAGTAGCTTAGCATATAAGTATGATGAAATTATCATGATTGACAATAGAAGTAGTCTATCAACTTACAAAGTAACTTTTTTTTTCTATTTTTTTTTATGCGATGCTCTTTTGATCTCTTCACAACTCATCACGTTCAGTGCAATAAGGTAATTATTTGATACTTAGATAAAAGATAACCTTAGTTGTATGAGATGATAGAAGACCGAAAGAGTATCACATTTAAAGTATGAAAAAAAAAATCTATTATATAAGTCTCAAAGTATGAGCTAGTATATCATTCTTAACCCTTAATTGATTGTTGGGAACAATTAAATCATATTAAAAGTATCTCTTCAACCCACTAAAAAGAATGAATATCTATCTCATCATTGTCTTGATTTATTACTTTATTTTATACTAGTGATATCCTGATATTACCATTAAGACCATATGATAAAATGTACATTTAATACCCATCACTTTTTACACATAATTCAAAATCAATTCATTTAAAATAAAAAGGAAAATAAAATCATAAAAAAATAAATCAATGAAATTGTCTTACTTTTTGTAAAAGTTTTTGCACATTATATGTTCAAATGTGTACATTTGCACACACTCAAAACAACCAATGGAGTTAAAAAAATATTTAATTAAAAAAATACACATTTACATATTTGCACACAATATTATCATTATGGATGGTCTAAAGTATCAAAAGTGTAACAATAGGTTCTTCAACCCAATCCATTATGGAATTTATGGGTTCTTGTATAGACATTTACTATTGTAGGGAACTAACAATTAAATTTTTACATGGGCAATACCCATTCTTAGAAAAAGAGACTTGAATTATACAACTTTCATTATATATCTTGTAGCTCACTTACACTCACTCTTACTAGCCTCTTGAATTCCATCTCTCTACTTGCAAGCTATCTTAGTTAAGAGGGAGTATATATACTACTACAATTAAGGCCTAATGTGGCGGTTCAAAACTGCCACATTAGGCCTAAAAACCGCCACAAAAGACCTATTGTGGCGGTTTTTACCCGCCTCTGTTGCTCGCGTTGCATCAGGTCTAGTGTGGCGGTTTATTATGGAAACCAAAAACCGCCACAATAGCCCTATCTAATGTGGCGGTTAGTTCATATCTATTGTAGCGGTTTCCATATCTAATGTGGCGGTTTTCTTATCTAATGTGGCGGTTTTTTATTTACCAAAATAAAAAAAAATGTTTTTTAGCCCGGATTCAGCAGACCCGGGCTAAAAAGTCCCAACGTTTTTTTTTTTTTTAAATAATAGAATGCACCCTATTCTTTGGTGCATTCTAATATTCAGAAATGAGAGCTATTTTTATACACCTATTCTAATAGTCACATATTAAACATGAAAATTTTCCCTCGAATTCAAACATATCATGGTATATATATAACTTCATAATTCACATTAGTCAAATACCACCTAATCAAGTTAATCAAAATAGCATCTCTACACCATAAAGATATCCACCCAGCAGCAAATCAGATTCAAATCAAATCAAAGTAACAACTTTAACCTAAACTACAATCCAAAACCTAAAACTGATTAGGGAAAACAGATCCATGAAGTAACTGAGAAGAACCAGGAATGAAGGTTTGACGGGTCAGCCTCCAACAACTTCAACCAGAAATCATCCGTATGAACCGATCCCCATGAGTTGTTCTGGTCATCCGATGGAGTACACCTCGACGAACGCAGCTCCGAATCACAATTCAGATCCTGAATCAGAGCATCCCAAACATCCGATTCTTCCAAACACCCGATTCTTCCAAACCTTGTTAAAGGGCTACTCAGGCCTGGATCGTTGATGGCGACAAGCTCAACAGTCAACATCGTCTCTCTGCAGGGCTACTCAGGCCACCAAACACCCGATTCTTCCAAACCTTGTTAAAGGAAATATAAGAGAGATCAATGTATGGCGACAACGAATAAAGACTAAAAATGCAAAGGGAATGCTAAAAATCATCATCATCACCATCAATGTGTTACAAATTAAAGAAGAAAAGTTGCCAACTAAGTTCAGCATATGGTTCCCTTTCTTTTAGCACACTGATTTTGTACAAAAACTCTGCACGCACCAAGGATGCGTGAGGTGGGGTTTGCATAACAAGTTGCTGTGAGTGCGCTTCAGTAATCTGATGGATTTTGGACCCAGAACTTAGGCAGCATGACAATAAGTTTCACATAAATTAAACTAAGTTTTAAGGGTGGCTGTTGGGTAAGTGCCTATATAATTAAGATACCCTCATATTGTGTCATGAATAAATTACACATCATGAATATGGATGCAAGAGCAAGTTGCTCGTTTCATTCATAAATAAAGTTTCATCATGTTTACCCTATTTGGAAAAAATGATTTAAGCTTATTGATGAATTCAAGTAAACTTGATCCATTTTATGTGATGATCACGTACGTAAATAACTTGTAACTCCATGTGCATTCATTTTCCTATGTTAAAGATATTAACTAGTAGTGTTTTCCTTCATGATTATGATCTTCACATTTGGCTAGATCCACCCACATTTACACTTGTCATGCCTAGAATTTTTTAATCTGGACTAGAAGATGAGCAATTTTATTTTAGGTAAATCTTATAGTTAACAAGTTTCCACTTCAAGCATCCATGGTTTCTCCGAGAGAAGTTTCTGAATGAAGGAATTTTTCTATTCTAAAATGTATGTAGGCTGTCTACTGTGGTTGGCAACTCTGAAAGCACTTACTGCGCACCAAGCAAACCTCTACATTTTGAATTTTCATTTGCTTTAAACAAGTGAACTCTTGTCGGATTTACACTCTAATAAATACTTCACTCAAAAGGCTGAAATGACACAGGGAATCTGGATGCATTAGTTTGTATGTAGAACATCATGCACAAAGAGAAAACAGAGGGAGCAAGAATAATAAACATGGCATTCAGCATCCGTGATTGCAAAAACACTATATTTTAGAGGAAATATAGCCTTTATAAATAGATGATACATGTATAGCCTTCCCATTGTATGCATCCATCCATTTTCCTCCAATAAGTGCTTGTGTTTGCAGTCGACTAGAATTACTCAGCAGATCGAAAACACTTCAAGAATCAATAATCATCTAATAAAGCCCCCAAAAAAATTAAAAAACTAAAGTAAGGTACAAGTGTTGACAAATTAGAAGAGACAGATACAAACTAAATCATGTAATAAGTTGCCTAAATCAAGTGGCACTTTGCCAATATTAGTAAAAAATGTGCAAGTTGAGCAATATGTATAATATCTCAAGTAAGGTACAAGTTGAAAAATTAGTGAACATATATGCAAACTAAATCAAGTGATATATTGCCTAATTATCACAGTGATACTAGTGATCTCGCAAATAAGCTCTTTTTCTATAACAAATAAACAGGAAAAAAAATGCATGAAAAGGGATAATAATTATATACAATCTGTACAATGTACACACTCTCAAGGAGGGAAAGTGCTATCATCTGAAGCTAACTTGTTTATAGTGATTTTTACTACAAAACTATAGATACTCCCAAAGGGCAAGCACTTGATCGAATGAAAATTAACAGTGATTAATATAGATTCTATTCCACACATCATTAATGCAAGAGGACAATATTTTGGCATTCTAATTCATATATTGGCCTATACATATTAAGTCATATGGCAGGTACAAGTTCTGGGATGTTTCTGAAAAGGGGCAGGTACAAGGTAATCCAAGATTCAGAAAATGATAGCAGATTTCAGTTTCATTCCTGGCATACTAAACTAAACTTAATCTCAGGGTTTGTTTTCATTGAATGGAGACTCACTTGGAATAATTTTCAGCTATTGACAGAGAAGGCCTTGGCAATTAAAGCGATTAGTATAAATAATTTAAATAACTCATGTTCTCTATAAATTCAACCAAGGTTTCATAGACTAATTTGAAAGTTTTATACAAATTTTGGAGAACTTTAAATCAAATAACCTAAACCAATTTCAACACTAAATCAAACAACCTAACCAATTTCAACCCTAAATCAAGAACCCAAAATTCCCATCCTAAATCAAAACACCCCAAATCAAATAAACTGAACCAGTTTTAACCTAAAGAATAGCAAAATCAGTGGGATGGAAAGTGTAAATTACCTTCCTCTGTGACAATTTCGCAGTAGGTAGGAGGAGGAAAAGAGTAAAGTCATAGCTTCTGCCTTTTGGTCACCGACAGAGAGTAAGGGAGAGGAGCAGTAGCTCTTGGTGGTTGTCGAGCCTGCTGCATCATCAACGAGCCTTGTGAAATGAACTCTTCATCATCGAACTTGCTCGACGAGCCTCTTCGCACCACCGCGAAATCTCTTCTGCTCTCCCAAAAGAAAACCAAAACCCTAGATATATCGCATCTATTGACATGGTTGGCTTGGTGTTGAGCTCTCCTAATCCATTAATATGGTTAGGTTGGTGTTGAGTGTTGAGGGAAGATCTGTCCGATTCTGAGAAGAGGGAAGGAAGAAATCGAGAAGATTGAAGGAGTGCTCTCCTAATCGCTTCAATATTTTGCCCTCTTTCTCTGGAGAAAAATAACCCCGACGGCCGCTTCAGTATTTATTTTTAACAGCAAAATCTCTTACTATTTAAAACCGCTCCAATAGACTATAGTTACGCCACAATAGACTTTTGAAACCGCTACATAAGCGTTTTTATTTGCTAACAGTTTTTGTATTATCAAAACCGCTACAAAACCGCTACATTAGCCTAAACCGCCACAGAAAACGCTTCATTAGCCTAAACCGCTGCAACATACCGCTTCATTAGCCCTTTATTGTTGTAGTATATATAGTTACCGACCATGTTGAGATTGATCGCGTTTTTGTTGTTTGATAGATAGGAACGGCGAGCGCACTGGACACCTTCTGTGGCCAAACATTTGGAGCCAAGCAGTACCATTTGCTCGGAATACATATGCAAAGAGCAATGCTCGTTGTTCTACTCGTTGCCATACCTCTTGCTGCCATATGGGCCAATACCGAACCCATCCTTGTGGCTTTAGGCCAAGATCCCGAGATCTCAGCTGCAGCTGGCCAGTATGCTCAGACCATGATCCCTACTATCTTCGCCTATGGCCTTCTCCAGTGCCTTATCCGATACCTGCAGTCCCAAAACATCGTCTTCCCAATGATGGTCACCACCGGGATCACAACACTGCTGCATTTGCTACTCAGCTGGATCCTGGTGTTCCACACCGGTCTCAAAGCCAGAGGAGCCGCTGCTGCTATCGGCGTCTCCTACTGGATGAATGTCCTTCTGTTGGCTCTATATGTCAAGTTTTCTCCCTCGTGCAAGAAGACTTGGACCGGCTTTTCCAGGGAGGCGTTACATAACATACCTTCATTCATCAGGCTCGCCATTCCTTCAGCTTGTATGATCTGGTGAGCTATACTTAAACAGCTTAGAAATCTTGATTGATTCTTGATAGATTCTTATGGACTTGTTATGTGTGTCGAATTTAACAGCTTAGAAATGTGGTCATTTGAAATGATTGTGCTTCTGTCCGGCCTTCTTCCCAACCCGAAGCTGGAAACATCGGTGCTGTCTATCTGTTTGAATACAGCTTCAACTGTCTGGATGATTCCCTCTGGCCTCAGCAGTGCAGTAAGGTAACAAGACGCGGATACTGATGCAGAATAAAATTCATGGTGTTGATGAATCATTGAGCCATATAACATGCCTTTGTGAAATCTGCTCAATGTGCAGCACAAGAGTGTCAAATGAGCTAGGAGCTGGACGCCCACGAGCTGCACGCCTAGCAGTTATCGTTGTACTATGCATGACCGTCACAGAAGGCATTGTAGTGGGATCCGTCCTGATACTGATACGCAACATCTGGGGCTATGCCTACAGCAATGAAGCAGAGGTGGTCGAATACGTAGCCAACATGATGCCTATACTCGCTTTATCCAACTTCATTGATGGAATTCAGTCAGTGCTTTCAGGTACAAACCTTGTCCTCCATCTGCAAGCGTTAATCTTGCTTTTAGATTGATATTTATTTGGCTTTCTCGGTTTCCTTTTTAGGGAATGCTAGAGGATGCGGATGGCAAAAGATTGGGGCATATATCAATCTAGGATCATACTATCTTGTGGGCATCCCCATGGCTGTTCTTCTGTCATTTGTGTTGCACGTCGGAGGAAAAGTAAGCACTTTATTTCTTCCATCTATAGTTTGTCAAATATCGGGTAGTTGATAGTTGTTTGTATTCTTGGTAAGATAGTAACTGCATATATGATTTGATCAGTGGATAAGTTAACAGCAATTTGACTAAAGATTTACATTTCATCACAAGTCTTTGAAGAGATCTGTCTGTTTCTTTTATGCAATAGGGCCTGTGGTTTGGGATCATATGCGCGCTAGTAGTCCAAGTAGCGGGCCTTCTGACCATCACCATCCGCACCAAATGGGAACAAGAGGTAGCTCTTTCCTCTCCTTTTTACCCTTGTTATCTATATATGGTTCCTCTGGCTTCTTCATTGCTCGTCTCATTCTGATCCTCTGGTATGTTTTTCAGGCCAAAAAGGCAACAGATAGAGTCTACGAATCCGCGATTCCAGTGGATTGTGTTTCATGAAGCTGAGATTTAAAATGCCTTGGTGTACTGCCTTATGATTTAACTACTCTTACAAAGGCATATGGATTTATGTAGGCTAATCAATAAGCCATTGAGATTTGAGATCATCTATCCCACACTATATTCCATCTTGTGTCCTACACTTTAAATTTTGTCAAAACTTGACTACATGATTTTATCTTCAAGACACTAAAAGGGTTATTAAAATCTATCTATTTGTTAGGAACTCAGTTTTTGTTCTGTCTCAAAGGCCTGTGGAGTTGTAAAATAACTTCTACTAAACTTGTTGGATGAATGAAGATATAAAGGAAACAGTGTAATTTTTTCATGGATGAATTTCAGAAACAAAGCAAGGCAAAACCAAGAGAACTAACAGTGAAGGCATGGTAAGGTTATTCATTTCCATATGTTCAGCTGCGGAATCTTGAAGCTGTATCCTCCGATCCTCGATCAGCTGGCCACCTCCTCCGCCTCTTCTTTTCCGTTGTTATTATCATTCACAACGTCGGTGTGATCACCACTACCCCAACAGCTTAATCTCGGCTTGAACCCCTTGTCAAGCATATGCTCTACCTCCTCAATGGGCAAGCCCTTGGTCTCAGGAACCAAGAAGAAGATGGCAATGAGCATGATGAATGATAGCCCCGCAAAGAGAAGGAAAGTGCCCGATGAGCCTAGATGTTGAGTCAATGTCAAGAAGGTCTCGCTAACCACGAGGTTTGAGCACCAGTTTGAGACCGCGGCAAAGCCTCCACCGATTCCCCTGAACCTCAAGGGGTAGATCTCCGAGTTGACTATCCATGGGGCCGTCCCCATGCCTGGAGAGTAGGATATTATGTAGGCTCCCAACAAGATGATGGCCAGGAAACCGAGCTTGCTTGGGCAGCCTTCGGTGTAGTACATCCTATGCTCAGCTTTGCACTCTCTCTTCGTCTCTGTTGTTTCCGAAACACACGCCCCAGGGAGCCTCTCGTTCCCGGAGTGTGCACAGAAGGCACAGTGAGAGGGTGCCTTCAAGCAAGTCATGCAATTCCAACCCCCTGGGTTGGAAGCTGTCAAGTAAGAAGGACAAGTCGAGTTCACCCCGAAATGTACCGACTCCACATGGCTGATCTTAGGCGCTTGGGCCGCGGCTATGTAGAACACCACTGCCAGTGCAACGAGGCAGCTTATGATCCCAACCATGGACACAATCATCAGCCTCCTCCTCCCATACCTATCGACAAACAACATGCTGACTATGGACCCTACTGCATTGAGCCCCGAGGTGACGAGGGAGAGGGCCAGAGCCGTCTGCTTGGATGCAAACCCCGCGAGCTGCACTATTGTCGGGCTATAGTACATGACCGTGTTGATTCCTACAAGCTGCTGAGCCACTTGGACCGTGATCCCGGCTGCCAGGCCCCTCCGGAAAACCTTGCTTTTGAAGGCCCTAGCGACTTTAGTCCCCGTGCCTCCTTGCCCAATCTCGCCCTCCTCTGCTATCTCTGCTTCAATTGATTGCTTGAGAGCTGCAATCTCACTTTGGACTACCTCGGCTGAGTGGATCCTCGACAAGATCGCCTCTGCCTCCGCTGTCTTTCCCTGTTCCCAACCACCTCACAATCACATTAACATCATCAATCAACTACTAACAAACTTGAACATGATAATGATTCATCGTTCTAATTGATCAGAAATTGCAGATCACTGTCCGACCTTTCTGTAAAGCCATCGAGGTGACTCTGGCAGTGTGAACATCAACACAAACTGCAACAGTGCTGGAACTGCCGCCACTCCAAGCATCCATCGCCATGTTCCTTTTACCTGCGGATTACATATGGATTATTCAGCAGTTAATCTCACCAGAACAAGTCATCAATCCTAGCGAGTAAACCGACCTGTGTGAAAGCGAGATTGATAAGGTAAGCCAAGAACTGTCCGCCGGTGAGGAGCAAGCCATTGGTGCTAACAAGAGCGCCGCGAATCCGACTGGGAGAGGTCTCGGAGATGTAAAGGGGAGCTGTCATGGAAGCCATGCCGACTCCGAGCCCTATGATGATCCTTCCGAGTATGATAAGGCCAGGTGTAGGGGCGGCCGCCATGATTATGGCTCCGCAGAAGAAGAGCACGTCGGCTATGATGATTGCCGGCTTTCTCCCAAACCTGTCATTCACCCAGCCTCCGATGCCGGCTCCGACGATCGCCCCAGCCACCGCCATGGCCACTATGGTCTCCTGCAGGACAGTGCTCCGCTGCACCGACTCGAAGTCTTCCTTGATGTAGAGGAGAGCCCCGGAGATGACTCCTGCACCGCACCAATTCAACCAACCGACGTTAATCCATTTCAATTAGAACCGTGAATGAAACCCTAGCCATTAGCGGAGGAGAACCAACCGGTGTCGTAGCCGAAGAGGAGGCCTCCGATGCCGGCGCAGAGGGCCAGCCGGAGGATGTACAGGTTGTTCACCACTGTGGTGAAGCATTCCGTTAGTTGTGTCTTGTCTAGATTGATATGACCTGTTTCCACCATTATTTTTTCCTCCTTCCCCGATCAAAGATCTAAATCTCAATCTCAATCTCACTCTCAAATTGAATTTGCACTTCCGATCAATGGAGAAGGAAAAAGATCAAGTAAGTGAAACGCTGAGAGGAATTCATTGTTTATCCATATAACCCTAAGCCGTTAATGGAATCTTCAATCAAATCTTTGATTAGTTACCCAAACTTACCCAAATTATCTCTTTGTTTATCTCATTTGAATTACTCCGGTATTTGCCAAGGATAATATTTATCCGGTGAAATTATCGCTTAATGAACGTTGACGGTTGATTTAAAAAAAAAACATTTGCGAACGTCCAGTCAACCGCGATCGTAAAGTGCGAATTCTCGATTTATTACTCTGTACTACATTTAGTCTTGTACTAGTATAATACCATGCTTGTACTAGTATAATACCATGCTTGACACGAGAGTTTGATCCATTTCAATTTGAATATTATTTTATTTAAGAAGTCTCATCCAAAATGTAAAATAAGTATTAGTTATGCTTTTAAGTCTTAAAATATTATTTATTTTTTTATAATCATTTAAGATGACTAAAATAAGTAAATTGTAAGGAAAAAAAAACTTTTTGTTTTGACTCTATTTGATTTGTATAGTTAATTTTGGAAATTGAGTATTCACAAATAGATTATTTTTCCTAACTTCATTAAAAAAAATTGCAAGCCTTAAAATAATGAAATTATAATAAGGGTCTTCTAGGTTGTATAAAATAAATATAGATGTAAAATATCATTTTGAATTTTTTTCTTCAATATTTGAAGCCAAACACCCTGAAATTAATCATAAAAGAGTGTTTATTTATTTATTCAAATTTCACATTTGCTTTTCTAAAAATTCTTCAATTTTTCTATGTAGATCTTAAAATGTTGTTGTTTTTGTATTTCCAATAGTCATTTAAGATGTTTAGAATAAATATAATTTCTATTTGAAAAAATCTTTAGGTTAAAAATTTAGATAGATGTCATGTAGAATGTATAGAGGCAATATAGATTTATTCATTTTCGATAGTTATTTTTCTACAATTTTTGAAGGATAACATGTGCAAAAATAATCTCTTCTTAATATTAATGACATTTTGCTTCCATCTCCAAAAATATGTAAAAAATTTTAAGAAAAAATATGTATATACCATATAATATATAAATTTTGAAAAGAAATATGATTTTGAGAATCATTGATTTTTATAATTACTTTTTATTTTGACGTCTAAATTAAATATCTATCCATTTTTAATATGACTGATAAATATAATATTGGAAAGAAATACTTAAACTTCCCTTATTAATATCGATTAATAAGAAAAGAAACTTTTGATTAGTATGAAAATAGGAAACAAATATGTTTAAAATAGGAAACGTGTATTTTAAAATTTCAGCAATAATATTGACCAATAAGAAAGTACCATTTGAATAAAAAAAAAAAAAGTTTAATTGTGGGCGTGACACGTTAGCAAAATGTTAGCATAATTAATATTATTAATAGATAGATAAATATTTTTTGTCTTCGATATTTGAAGCTAAACACCCAAAATTAATCATAAAAGAGTGTTTATTTATTTATTTTTAAATGATAATATATGCAAATTGCACATTTTCTTTTCTCAAAATTCTTCAATTTTTGTTTGTAGATCTTAAAATGTTATTTTTTGTATTCCAAATAGTCATTGAAGATGTTTAAAATAAATGTAATTTATCTCTAAAAAATATTTTGTTACAGATTTATATAGATGTCGTGTAGAATGTGCAGACCCGATCACAAACAAAAGCGACCTGACCCAAACCCGTTCCGACTCTCAACCAACCTGACATTCAGAATGATAGTATCCAAAATTGTGCATAAAAGAGTGTTTATTTATTTATTTTTAAATGATAATATATGCAAATTTCACATTTTCTTTTATCAAAATTCTTCAATTTTTGTTTGTAGATCTTAAAATATTATTTTTTGTATTCCAAATAGTCATTTAAGATGTTTAAAATAAATGCAATTTATCTCTAAAAAATCTTTTGTTAAAAATTTATATAGATGTCATGTAGAACGTGCAGACCTGAACACAAACAAAACCGACCCAACCCGAACTCGATCCCGATCCCGACTCTCAACCAACCCGACATTCGGAATGATATTAATGAAATAATGATATAAAAGACCACACAGAATGATAATATCCAAAATTGTGGTACTTAATGTACATAATCTTTTCTATGAAAAAAGAAAATAAATATATTTAAAATAGATCACAAATTGATATAAAAATATCAATTTAAATAATCTTTGTATGAAAAATAGGAAACACATATATGTCAAATAGGAAACAAATAATTTCAGCAATAATATTGACCAATAAAAAAATAGCATTTGAATAAAAAAATTCAACTTTAATTGTGGGCGTGACATGTCAGCAAAATGCTAGCAGGATTAGTAATATTAATAGATAGATTTGAAGTTGGTTTTGGCGTAGGAGGAATATCATGTTTTTTTTTTGGCAAACGGAATATCATATTGTTATACTTGACGAAATGAACCAATATACTTTACGGGTTTTCTATCATAGGATAACAACCTCAATCGCAAAAATTTTCCAAATTTAAATTATTTTGAACATTTCTTAATATTGATTTTCTAGGGTCGCTTATTTATTTGGCAGAGAATCTTTTTTGAACCCATATTTATATTATAGTTAGTTATAATGTAGGTACTTTAATTATATGATGAGATGGTGAGATTTGGAATTTTGGACCATTATTCAGTAGTATATACGTAGTATTTATCATTTATACGAATGATGCTTTAACTTTTGATGTTTAATACTTCAAATTTCAATGAATATAATGCTCAACTCTCATTTTAGGGCCTAATCAATGCAAAAATACCATTTCAACGAATATCTCATTTTAAATTTCAAAAACCTTAATTACTAAACAATCCTTACCATGATTAATATTTTGAAATTCAACGAATAATGCTCAAATACCAAATCCATAAACAATATTTCAAATTTCTACGAACAGTGTTCTAAATAATTGAGATTTATAATGCTCAATCTCAAATCTCTAAACAATACATATGATTTATATGAATAATTCTTAATTTTCAATCGAATAATGTGCTGATATCTTCACTAAAGCCCTTGTCGGACAAGTGTTTTCGTCTTTACATTCCAAGCTTCTGGTCCAACCTTGACCATCAGCTCGTGGGAATTAAATGATAGAATATCACATAATCTTGGTGTATCTATCTATAAGAACGAAAATATGTAAACATCTATCTAGAGGAGATGATAGATCTTTCTAGGTCTATATATTCTCGTAATTATACACTTGTGAAGACAAGTCAAAACACAATTTTTTCAAACGGTTACTCAAATTTTTTTCTTTATAAAAATATATAAAAATTCATTTTTACTAGATTTTTTTGGTAATCTATATGACTATATGAACTGAAACAAACTCATAAACACGATCTAAGAAGAAGAAAATGAGCAAACCGATTAAACGAATGATGCAACTTTTGATGCAAGGGGTCTTCCACAACTCCACACATTTTTATGTTCTTCTCGATATCTGTGCATTAAATAATTTTAAAAAATGTTATGATTGGGTTTAGCTGAGAAAGAAACCGAACTTAATTGGCTGAAGTCAAAGGTGAAGAAACACGGGGAGCTTCATCTTCAATAGTACTCCGTAATACCCATCTCTTTCAAATTTCAATCTCGCTGTCCAGTGTCCACATTCCAGTTGGAGCCTGCAAATCCCTAACCCAGCTCCGCTTTGCCATTTTGAATTTTGGGGATGACTTGATTTTGTTCATCTCCCCCACCAAAATCCCCACCAATCGGTGGGTCAGTCGCACACACTTGAAACAAACTTGAAACCCCCTTTGCTGTCTCTCTCAACCACAAGAAGTTATTTTAATTCATACAAATCATGCTGCCCTAAACTTGAAACCCCTTTCTATTCCTCTTCCCGAATATTCTTTCTATGATTTCCTCTGCCCTAAATTTAATCCTCAAGCTTCTGAGTTCTGAGTTTGACCGTCTTCGTCACTGCTTACTCAGCAAAGGGTAATTTACTTGGTGGAAACTTTCCTCCTTTTTCTTTGGTTGCTTCCTTGTGTAGTGCTGTTGCAGATTGCTGACGTAGTAAGTCGGACCCAATTTCTTTCTGTTGATCCCCCTTTGATCGATCGGATAGAATTCGGAAACCCGGTAGGGTTTTTTTGATTTGATTTCAGGAGTTGCTAAGAAGACTTGATTTCCTGGTGTTTGAGCTTCTCGGTGTTGTGGGTATGGAGTAGGTGTATGGTTAATGGATTTATGTATCGTTTCAGAAGGTCTGTAGCAGTTGATTTTGGAAGCTGTGAGGAGGGGTCTTTCCTTTTATGGTGTTATTGTTAGTTTTCCTATTTGGGGCAATATTTTGACCTTAGGTTTAATGCTCGGTCAAAGACAATGGAGGTGTTTATGGCCGGATTTCTATTTCCCTAGCACCAATTGATTCCTGCTTTGTTGGGAAGTTAATAATATGAAGAACATTCTGAAGAAGCTGAATGCCATGTCTAATCAAACTGAATCCGAAGGGTCTGCTTCATCTAAGGGAAAGACGATTAATTTGAACTTTGGGCTTTTCTCCCGGCCGGAGAGCCAATCTGAGAACAAGGCCTTCTCAACCGTGGCAGGGTGGTTTCAATCAGTGACAAATAAGAAGGGTGCTCGTTCCTCCTCCTCCTCCAATTCTAAGAAGGGAGAAATAATTGAGCAATCTGAATCAACAAGCAACAGAGGTTTGGACTCTGGTTTGTTGGAATCTGGGGTTTTTGTCTCTGAGACTGCCATTTCCAAGGATCGTTCCCAAGATGAACAGTATCAGATACAGCTGGCTATGGAATTGAGTGCCAAAGAAGATCCCGAGGCAGTTCAGATTGAAGCGGTGAAGCAGATCAGTTTGGGGTCATATCCCAGCGAAAGTGATCCGGCTGAAGTTGTTGCCTATAGATACTGGGTATGCTTTTTCTGCTTTAATTGTTGATTGCTTGTAAAAAAGTTGTTGAGAGCACCACTCCAGACAGTTTTTAAGAATGTTTGCTCTTTACTACAGAAGGATGAATTTGTGGGATCTATGTCTGTGGTGCTATTTCAATCTCTGTTATGTTTTTCAATGACCCTTCCTAAACTAGAACTCTTGCAATTTCTGCAGCCTAATATCCATGAGAGAGTTGATGTGAACTTTAGGTAGAGAATATAGGAAGGGTTTCCTTCCACTTTGAAATGAGCTGTATTTATGAAGTAATAAATGCCTTATGGGGTTTGTTGCTGTTGTTAAACTTACTTTTTTTTTTTTTGTGGGATGTTGTTAAACTTGCTAGATAGTTGAAAGGCTGAAAATCACTAATTAGTCTTAAGTTGATGATTGTTTTACTTTGGACCTCACCCTGTTTTGTTTTTGAGGTTGTGATGTGAAAGAAACTAGAAAAATAAAACATATTATCCAGGTAAAAAAACAAATATATTTCTTAGTTTTTCAAAGATAAAAAGCTGTAGAGAAAATAGATATGAAAATGTAGTCAAATCCCCCTCAAGGGGATCAGGAGGAGAAATAATTTTTATTTAAAAATATTTCAGATTTTTTTTGACTGTTTGGTTTGGAAGGAGATAGTCACTTCATTTTGCAATCTGCTAAATTTCATGCATTTCTTATTTTTGTGGATGAACGTTTATAATATTTTTGTTTAGTTTTTTTTCTGCCCAATGCCTAGCTTTATGATCAAGTATGAATTATTTATTTATTTATTTGTATGCTAGAGTTTTTCAGCTTTAGGCTAACTTTAATGTCCATGATTCTTTTCAAGCCTGTCTCATGTACTGGAGAAATTTATGTCCTGCAGAACTACAGTGCACTAAGTTATGATGACAAGATCTTGGATGGGTTCTATGATGTCTATGGTGTTGTTAACGAGTCCAGTTCCTCAAGGATGCCTTCCCTTGTTGATTTGCAAGAAATGTCAGCATCTGAGGCCATCAGATGTGAGGTGATTTTGGTCAACAAGCGTATAGATGCTAATCTGCTCAAACTTCATCAGAAGACCCTGGTTTTGGCTAATAATGTGAGGTCGAAATCCATGCTTTCAGTAAGCATGGAGTTGGTAGAGGAAATAGCTAGACTAGTAGCTAATTATATGGGTGGACCAGTTGAGGACCCAGAAAGCATGTCAAGAGCATGGAAAAGCCTTAGTTACAGTCTAAAGTCAACACTTCGAAGCATGATCTTGCCTCTTGGTTCTTTGACAATTGGATTGGCTCGTCATCGTGCATTATTGTTTAAGGTACTTTCTTTATTTGTGAAATATTAGTAAAATATTGCTTTATTGATAACAAAACTATCTGAAACCTGTTACCATCATTATGTATAACCACTTGACTATATAGATAGAGTCTTGGTGTTTTACCATTTTACCTTCTTATCACTATTTGCCAGTAGATAGAGAATTCTGTAAACGTTGTCCAGAATATATGTGGTTTATGTCAGTCCTGAATTTCCAGAAAATATGCTGCATCTAATGCCATTTGCATTGGAGCAGTGATGTCTGAACTCTGAAGGGGACATGGTACACATAATGCCACAAGTTTAAAACTTTTCAGATGTAAGAAATTGAAATGGTAGTGGGAGAAGAGATAGATCTTGGTCATGCACACAGGCACCAGCAATTTTAAATATTGTGCGTGGCAGTATTTGCATATTGCAGTAAGCACAGCTGTGCAGTGCTTGAAGGTCTGAATTTTGAAATAAGTTAAGATGCAGTATTATTAATCACTGTTAACATCAATATATACAAGTAAATTAATTTCTTGATGAATTGTCATGGAACTTTATCATATGTGTGGGAGTGGGACTGTGAATCCATTATAGTAGTATAGTGATAAACTGTCATGGAAAAGCGAAAGATTGTATAGTGGTAGACTTATTGTTATCAATCTTTTCATGAGACTAGGCATTAGTGCTTTCTTGGTTGATGTGTTGGCAGTGACTGTTTTCTTGGTTCACATCATGCTATATAATAAGTAGGCATTATAGTTTAAAGATTATTTACCATTAACAATCATTAAAACCTCTCTGGTGTGATATTCAACAAAAAATAACTTTCTAACCAGAACTATGCCTGAACAAAAAATCATAAGTAACCAGTTTAGTGTAAATTATGAATCTGGATTTGTTGATATGTACTCTTTGCTGCATGAGTCCCTCCTTTGGTGAGAAATTGTTATAGCAATCCACTTCATATATATATTAGGATAAGGAAAAAGCTGGAATGGGGCCAGCTTTGTCAAACTGATGGTTTTCCCTGCTTTGATTTATTTTGTTTGGCAAGCGCGAAATCAGGCCATCTTTAGCAATGAAACTTGTAATGCTAGGGAGTATGCTTGTAAATCATTGAAACATCTAAGGTGAGAATGACAGTAAAATGCAAATTCAAAACTGTGCGAGAGAAAGGGTGGCATAGGAGGTTGCTTGGGTTGAATTAGCTAGGTTTGTCTTTTTGAGTGTAATGATAATGGGTATATGGAGATGTGTATAGAGGAAAATTTTGACTATACAGCCAGTGAGGCCATATTTTAACAGTAGACCCTTGGTATGGTCTACGTCTTTTTTAACTCGGTGACTTGATCTATATATTAATTTACCTCTTTGGGCAAAAGCTGGAATTTAGCATTTTCTCATGTTTTGAAGCACTTTCTCCCATTTTCTTTGTTTTGTCCACTCCATATGGACTATTTGAGTGAGTTGTCTGAAGTCACTTGTTGAGCTTCTGCAGTTTTCTTCAGTAAATTGGAGCTGCTTTTCTTTCTTCTTGTTTTTTTTTTCTGCTGAAAGTCACTCTTCCCCTTGTTCATATCAAATTTACCTGTATATTGTACAAATGAAGAATGGTTAAAGAGTTATGTAAAACTGCATACATCTCAAGGCAAATTTAAGTATGGTTCAGCACAAAAGTGGGATATCTTGTGCCTTGCCGGTTCTCTAAAAGCAGCACTTCTATACTACGTATTTCTCAAGTGAATCATATTTCATCATGTGATCAATAGGTTATTCCCTCAGAATTTGGATTTTTATCCACAATTTGATACAACTTGGATTCTTTTCAGATGTAACTCGGTCAGCAAAGAATTGCTATGTTCTCTTAATAATGATGTTTAGTGCAATATTTGTAGTATTACAAATTTTAATTTGCTTAGAGCAATGTTGTTGGTCTTTTGTTTTAGTTTTAAGAAACCAGTATATAAATGTTGTTTTTGCAAGTAAGCTGTATTTTTTATTTTTTTATTTTTTTTTATAATGTGCTCTCTTGCGTAACATTGTTATCTCTTCCAGGTTCTAGCGGATACTGTGGACATCCCATGCCGGTTAGTGAAAGGCCAGCAGTACACTGGTTCTGATGAAGTGGCAATGAATATTGTAAAGATTGATGATGGAAGGTAATTGCTTAAACATGTTTTGTTTTTTTCTCTCTAGTTTCAACCCAATACAGCTCCTTAATGGAATATTCTGTATTTTACCTTTATCATCACAGCATCATTTCTTCCGCAAAATTGTGCTTGTTACTTAATTGCTATAGATATTGCGTGCTTGTGACCTATATTACGTTTGTGAAAAATTCTAGGGGATTCATTGTTGACCTAATGGCAGATCCCGGCACACTAATCCCTTGTGATAGGGTGGGAACACATGTAGAATATGAAGAACCTTTCTCCTCCCCCAGTCCTTTGTCCAGAGACATTGACTCTTCCACTGTAGGCACATCCAGCAGTGGGGCAATTAGTTCTTTTGAAGAACGGTCGTCTTTTGAGACAGTGCAATACAGGAGCAGGTTGAAAAGACAGCCTGCAGCAGGAATTGATTCTGGGAGTGACAGTCAACCTGGGCCTTCAAGCTCACTTACACTGGATGATGGCAATGAGGATTTGAAGACTGAAGTTCTATCTGACGATCCTTCTAAGGTGGAGAGATTACAAGCACAAGATTTTCCAGCAAGGGCTTCTTATCCTCTATCACACATCCGATCTCCTTCATGGACGGAAGGGGTTAGCTCCCCTGCAGTGCAGAAAATGGAAGTGGATGATGTTTCTCAAATTGTGATTGATGCTGCCAAAGGGAACCCCCAATTCGCACAAAAGCTGCATGATGCATTGCTTGAAAGTGGAGTATTTGCTCCACCTAATTTGTTCTCTTCCAATTACCCTGCTTCATCAGATGCCAAAACTCAACCAGAAGACAAGCAAAATAACAGAAATAAAAATGAATCTATGTCATCCAAGCATAAGCTGGAACCTATTCGCCCATCCTTCTTGCCCCCTCTCCCTCAACGCGGAGCTGCACGTAGGTCTTCTTTATTGCTACTAGAGTATAAAAAACCTGTTTCTGGAGGAGTAAGTAGTGATGCTCCCTCGTCAGATTCTGATTCTATGCTTATGAAGCATGGAAATGTTCCAGTTGCTGCTGCGGCAGCTGCAGCAGCAGCTGTTGTTGCATCATCTGTTGTAGCAGCCGTGGCAAAGTCTAGTGCTGACTCGAACATGGAGCTTCCTATGGCTGCGGCTGCTACTGCTACTGCTGCTGCGGCTGCTGTTGTAGCTACTACTGCTGCTGTTGGTATGCATTATGAGCATACAGAGGTTTCTCAGTCTCCAACTCGGGCTGCTTCCTTTGACCACCAAATTGAAGGCATGCGTAGTGACGGAGATGCAGATAGTACTGGTAATGATCCTCAAAGTGGTGATAGAAAGGAGGGTGATGGTTTTGGGGAAAACTCAGAGGAGAGTGAAAGAACATCTGATAGATCTGTGGGTGCCGACAGTGTAAGATCCGAAGTACCTCTTGATGAAGTGGCAGATTGTGAAATAGCATGGGAGGAAATCACATTGGGGGAACGTATTGGACTTGGTACTAAACTTATATTCTTTGCAACTTCTTACATCTACTTGCCAATAGGCTAGTTTCTTCACTGAGTCATTTTTAACTGACCAGGGTCCTATGGAGAAGTATATCATGGAGACTGGCATGGAACTGTAAGTATTTTTGGCTTATCTGTCATTCATTTTTCTTCTTAATGATTGATAACTTAACTTCTGTTTGGGGTGACAAAAGATAAGGAACTTGAATGGACAATGATATGAAGTGTTTCATGGCATGAAGATGGGTGGTACTCGTTTCAGCTAGTTATGCTGCTTAGAATGTGTCTTTTTGCTATGCAAACGACAGATCTGCTTTTTTAGTGCAGCATTCTGTTGAAGTTTTCCCTCTTGTATTATTCTTTTTATTATTCCTTTTTTGGTGCTGGAAAGGCGTGCATTATTACCCTGGCAGTGGCTGCTCTCAAGTCTCATCAAGGTCAAGGTTTCTATGAGTATATCTGCTCATAATAATTAAGGATCGTGAGATTGGACTTGTGCATTGTTATTGGTTGATTTGTCTGAAAATGAGAAACTTAACCTTGTGTGGTATGACTGAAACTTCTTAAAGAAAAACTATAACATTAAAGCGGATTTTGTTTTCTATTCTATTGGAGGGATTTTACTGCTGATGGGAAGTTTGAACCTATTATACGTAATCAAAATGATATTGATCATCAACAACGAGTTCTTAAAGCAAGACTATAGGAAGGATGGAACACTTTGGGCAGAGCTCTCATATTTTGTTGTCCCTAAGATGCTCATCTTTTTATACAGAAGCAAAAGTTGCTTTTTCAAAATATTTTCCTTCTTTCCATCATTGCCTATAAGCAATCCTATTGATATTTACAATATGCAGGAAGTTGCAGTAAAGAGGTTCCTCGACCAAGATTTATTTGGTGAATCTCTTGAAGAATTCAAGAGTGAGGTACTATCTGAGCTTTGGGTTTTCATATCCTTACTTGGAGACTTACCTGAGGTGTAAACATGTAATCCAGGCATATACGAATTTTATATGGGATTTCGGATCCATTGCCAATCTTTTCTTCGAAGAGAATGCAGGATGCATTTGAAGTTTTTTTGTTTGCTGGGTTCTCGCCTGTACCTTTGTTTTTAGCTATGTGCTTGTCCATTTTTATAAAATTTCTAAGCTGGGCAAAAAAAAAAAAAAAAAAAAAGAGAGATTGTAAATCTAAATTTGATTGCTGAAAATATAATTATGCAACTTGAATGAGATCAGGTCAGGGGAAAGCCTTCTTTTAATCTTTTCACTCTAGTTAACCTTGCTTACAATTTCCAAATATTAATGCATTAATGTTGCACATTGAATATATTTAGATGCCTTATCTAACACTCATATGACCATTTTTTTACATACATTTCGTCTTAAAGAATTGGACTTAACTTCTTGATTTTATGCTCACTAGGTTCGTATTATGAAGAGGCTTAGGCATCCAAATGTTGTTCTCTTTATGGGAGCTGTAACTCATCCTCCAAATCTTTCAATCGTTACAGAATTTCTTCCAAGGTAATTATAGGAACTTAAGAGGAGTGGCAAAGAGCACATCCTTACTTCATCCCCATTCTCACACTATTTGTCTTTTACCCATCCCCTTTGCTTTGTCGTTCATCATACCTGCCACTTGGAAACACTCTCGACGTAGTCGGGGAAAGAGTGCATACAACATAGCCCCGACCCTGCCTAGGCGGGATAAACCAGGAATGTTGTGTTGTAAGTATAGGAACATAAGTATTTTCCTAGAAGATGATTTTGCTAAAGGACTCAAATTGCTTTATAGATTTGTAGGGGTACTATTACAGTAGAGGTCCAATCTTTTATCTCTTGCCAATCTCAATCATGGGAACTAGCAAGAAGAAAACATTCATGATGGCAACTATTATGTCTTCTCAATTTCCCTTTGTAATATGTGTAACAAAGGTGACTTTTTGTTGGCTGCAACTGCAAGTTAACTACTTTGGTCACTACTATGTATGTTTTGTGTAGGAGAAGTGCCAGTTTTTCATCCCCCCATGTCAAGAAATGAAAGTAGGAAAAGAGGGTATATTTACTCAGAATCTTAGATCACCCCCCCCCCCCCACCACCACCACCAAAAAAAGAAAAAAAAAAGAAAAGGAAAATAAAAAAGATGTTGATTGTTTGGATTGTGCAGTTAGTTCACCATAATATAGTGTCAATCTTCACCCATCTAAAGGTTATACTTTATTTTTTTAGACATGAAAATAGTCTAAGTTTGTATTTATTTTCCCCTGACTTGTTTAGAAGAACGTATTACTTAATTTTATTTATCCCTGCTTCCAGGACATAGATTTCTTTCCACATTGGCATTATCATTTCCTATGTCACATCTTAATCGGTTCTTTTTGCTAGTATTTTTTGTTGAAATTTCCAATATAGTTTCAATTTTGCAGGGGCAGTTTGTATAGATTAATTCACCGGCCTAACAATCAATTGGATGAACGTAGACGTTTAAGGATGGCCTATGATATTGTATGTGAAACTCAAAACTTTGAGAAGAAAGGTATTATACTCATTTTTTGCACGTGGATGACTATTTCATGTCTGAAAATTGTAGGCACGTGGAATGAATTATCTGCATAACAGTTCACCAGTAATAGTTCATCGTGATCTGAAGACACCCAATCTTCTCGTTGACAGAAATTGGGTTGTCAAGGTGAGATCCTAATCATCGTAAATTGCAAGTGGACATTATGCACAATCCAACTATTGTTATAGTTACCTCTTCTGTTTCTCCCCTTCAAACCCCCTGTTCAGGTGTGTGATTTTGGTCTGTCACGAATGAAGAACAGCACCTTTCTTTCTTCAAGATCAACAGCCGGAACAGTAAGTGATGATTCTAACTGTCTCTCTTCATTCCTTTTCCTTTCGAAATATTAAAACCAGAAGGGGGGGGGGGGGGGGGAGTTGATTTTGAAAGAAGTCATTAGGAATTCATCATATGTTAAAGAGTATAACAGGACATAGTGTCCTCCTTTCAACAAGAAGCAAAGAAAACAAGGCTATGGTAATCCTCAAGTGCGTGAGGTCACAAGTTAGACAAATGAACATTTGTATCCTCGGAGAAGTGCAGAGAATGGCTATTATTCTCTACTAACATGATTGATGGACAAAACCATTTTCTCAAAGAAACGTCCATTCTTCATCTCTCCCTAGCTCCCTAACTAGCAGCCTAGAAGAGATAATCCTCTTGAAAAGCATTTTTCTAGACGTATGGATAATCGGCTTGTGCTATTGTCTCGAGCAGTATATTCAATCTAACCTGCATATAAAGAACAGCAGTTAAAACATTATGGAAATGACTTAAAACGGTTGTTACATTGTTGATAATCAAACTGCATCATATACTAACATGAGTATATTATGCACATAAAATATTGAATAATAGCGGAAAATTTTCTGGCAAACAGAATGTTTTTATTAAAAAAAAGTAACTGTAGTACCAATTTTCCTACACTGCTCCATGTTTATTGCACTTTTTTTCACTGTAACATTACGAAGAAAATTCACATTTATATTGAGAAGTACAGTTCAACTGTTCTACAGAAAATTTGGGCGATGTTATTACATCATATTAGTTTATTGCCCTGAGGTTGCAATAATCTTTAGAGATACCTCGCTAGTGATGCACTTGGTTGCTGGTGGGTGGGTTTAAGAGGGGCTGCCTTTTCAAGCATGGTCTCCATCGTTCTGCATTCATGTTTTTCTGTTCCTACTTACTAGCCTTCCTGAATCCATGAGTTCCTTACTTTGGCGATCACAGTATGCAAGCTTCATACAGAGAGATGGCCTTCCTATTTTGGAGGCATTCACTGTTCATGATCTATCCATTTTGGAAAGTCTGTGCAAAGTCCCTCCTCCGCCTTCCCTTTCATAATCATACCACTGTGATAAAGAAATCACTTATTTTGGCATCTCGCTTGGTGGGGTGGGGTTCAAGATGTATGTGCACCCCTACCTGGAACAAATTGAGAGGGTGTTAATGAAAGACCGAAAGATGACAAGAGTAAGACAGAAAACTAAATTCAGTTATGTGACAAAAATAATCGAGTTTAGTTGAAATTTGAAATGCTCCAAAAAATAACATGGGGGCGATATTAATCTCAAAGGCACTAAACAATCAAAGAGCCACACTCAAGCCCTAAATGGATAGATATTGTTATAAATTTTCAGGTCCATGCTCGATTGCTGTTGTGTCACCCTTTGACTTTAGTTGGATCATTAATTTCCTTAACTTTTTAGCCAATTAGATTTCAAAGAGTATTTTTAGTTTCATAATTACGCTGATGATGTGTCATATTTGTTTCTAGTGGAATCAAAATTCGAGGATGCATATGGGGATTATTGATTCGTGATCGATGTTAACGTTTTCTCACACTTAGATCGTTGTCTTCAGCAAACTCGCAGCATCACTATAAAACACTGGCAAAGGCCAAATTGTTTTGAATCTGAAGCCAACAAGTAGTGGTTAAACAACAATTTGTTAATAGAAAGATTGATGTCAAGGTATGTTTCAACTGCTAGAAAACTCTAAGAGCTGCTGCAAAATGTCATTTATATGCTCATGGCATATCTCAAATACATCAGGTTCTAGTTATTTGGAAATTATACAGTAGTCTATAAAAGTTTTGGACTTCATAAGCTGGGTGAAGATTTTATGAGTTTCTTGTGACAGCCGTTTGATTCCTCCCATTTTCTTGTAAGATTTACCCATTACTTTTGGCAAATGCCTCATCTTTTTCTTTGCCATGAAGCACTAGGTTTGCGTATGCCTTTCATTATGAAGATCCAGTGAACACCATTAATTCAACCGTGATTACAGGATTAACAGTGTGTATATTAAACTCTTCCTACAGCCACTGATCTAGAGGTTTCACTTTGTATAATGTGGCTTTAATTTGGGAAACTAGTGGATTTCTTTTATCTTTCTGTTTCTCTTTCAGATTCTTAAGTATCAATGTTTTATAAAGCAGCTTTACCACAACTTAACAACTCTTGTTGCAGGCTGAGTGGATGGCTCCAGAAGTGCTTCGAAACGAACCTTCCAATGAGAAGTATGGTCGTGTTCTCTCAAACAATTAACCACTTCAATGTTATGTCAGCATATGCTAAGAAAGTTTTCATGTTGCTAGTTTGATGCAGCATTTGACAAAAAAAGCTGACTGTGCAGGTGCGATGTGTATAGCTTCGGGGTGATTCTGTGGGAACTTTGTACTTTGCGGCAACCATGGAGCGGAATGAATCCGATGCAGGTTGTGGGTGCAGTTGGGTTTCAGCATAGGCGTCTAGACATCCCGGATTACATTGATCCTCCTATAGCAGAAATTATTCTAAAATGTTGGGAGACGTAAGTACCGATTCAATCTCCATACAAGTATCCTTGTTAATATCAGGCAATTGTGTTTGCATTTGCAAAGTATGCATTCATTTATTTCAATTTCTGAAATTGTAGGGATCAAAGATCACGACCTAGCTTCGCAGAGATCATGGCTGCACTGAAACCATTTCAGAAGCCTGTAACAGCGGCTCAAGTGCCTAGACCTAGTTCTTCAAGAAGCAATGTCCATGATAAGGCACAGCAGCAGCCAAATCCCGGTCAAGGACCATTTGGGTGAGTCATTATAGAACATCGAACACTTGTATGAATTCATAGAAACTTGTTGGAGACAAACAAATCACCTCAGGATGAAAGAGGAGGTCGAGAGTTACATTTCATAGACGACAATAGATCATCAAAGGCAACTGTCATACACGATATTAGATTGAAAGGCAACTCTCATATACGAAAATAGATCATCAAAGGCAAATTCGGGTTACTTGTTCGTTGTCGTTGTGCAGGATGTTTTTGTGTTTAATTGTTGTCTTGCTCTTGTACCCAATTCTTGATGTATGTGCAATTGTTTTTTGGACGCTATTGTTTATACATTGTTCGATTTTTGCAAGTTGATAATGTTGTAATTAGCTCACAAATTTTGTGATTTGAGTACATTGTAACATTACCAAGAAGTGAACAGGTTTTGGCAACACATTGTGAATAACGTTGTTTTCATCCATTTTATTGAAACAATGCCTTCCGTTAAAGTCGCAAACTTGCAACAAATAATAAGAGAGAATCTCAAAAATAGAAACAAACCCATTGAACAAATAACTCAAATTTGACAGATTCAAACTCCAGAGTGGATATGTATTCTGAGATCCAATCAAAATCACCTACTTCAATCCCTAATCCACGGCTCCTAATCCACTTTCAACATCATTAAATTATTTTTATATTTATTTAATTTTAAAAAATTTAAAAACATTATATTTATATTTCACACATTTATTTTTATATGTTTATAAACTTTTGTTTTAAAAAATAATGTTATAAATTTTTTTATAATTATATTTTTGTAAAATAATACCTTTTTAATTTTAATTTTTTTTAATACATAATTTTTCAAAATAAAAACTCATAAACATAAATGTTTAAAATATGAATGTAATTTTTATAGATTTTTATTAAAATTAAATAAAAGCTAAAATAACTTAGTGGCGTAGAAATTCAAATAGGAAGTGATGACGATTTTATTCGTCAGGGGGTCATAATGCAATCGTCAGGGGTCATAATGCAATTTTAATCGTCAAAAGGAAATTTCCAAACACTGAGTTTGATCCTATAACCTTTACAAATAGTCTTGTCTTTGAATCTCTATAGTCCAAACAAAAACAACCCATTATATCCCACGATAAAGTAGGGTCTGGGAGATCGAGATATATGCACTCTTTCTCCGAACTAGCCGAGAGAGTGTTTCCAGAAGATCCAGAACAATAGAGCATAGAAAACACAACATCCCAGGTCACCTAGGAGGAGATGGGGCAATAGACAATAGATAGCAAATAGCTAGATAGCCGATAGAAAACAGAAAGGAAGGCAGAAAATAAGCAAACATGAAATGTCCCAATCAACACTCATCTTTATTTTAAACATCAGAAGCCCGAATGCAATAAAAAAAAAAAAACATTGTCAGAAAATAAAATTTGAAACTTCTTTATACAATAAAATTTTCTTGTATCATTCATTCCCTATGCATACAAATTTACTCTTCTGATCAATCGATGCAATACAAAATTGAATATTTCAACTATAGACTAACTAGTACAAACACACATATTTTACACCCACCCGACCCATCCATCATCCGCTGTGGGAGGAGGAGGGTCCACTGCCTCCTCCAGCCTCGCCAGACTCCGAAATTGCCTCCCTCAACACCTCAATGATCTCACTCATACTGGGCCGGTTTTTAGTTTCCTTGCTTAGGCACCTATCCGCGAGCTTAGCGACCTTCACAGCCGCGCTCCTGGAGTACTGATTCCGGAGCCTGAAATCCATGATCATGTAAAACTTTTTCCCATCAGCAGGGAACTGCTTTACCCATTCTAGCAGCTTCTGCTCAGCAATTGGTCGGTTCCTCTCCAGGACTCTCCGCCCTGTGAGCATCTCGTATAGCACCACCCCGTAGCTGTAAATGTCGCTCTTCAGGTTCAGATGGCCTGTTTCCACGTATTCTGGTGCTGCATATCCGTATGTTCCCACTGGCTGAAGAATGAGGACAATTGGTCAGATTCTTATAAGAGAGAACTGTGGAGTCATCATCAACAACTTGTTGGAAAAATATATTGAGGACAAGTTTCCAGATCTCAGCATCCAAACAATTTCTTCAAATGAGGAATGAGAAAGAGCATACTGTGACTAGAACTAGGTGCATGACCAAACAAGAAAGTGACAAGTGAAAAGGTTTCTTGAAGCCAACCTCATTTCCTCGCCTTTGACTAAAATCATAAGGTGAGAGCTGGGGTAAGAAATGATCAGTATTCAGCTAATTTTGCCCATATGACTGAAATTATCATGTTTAGATCACTAAATAAGTAAATAACATGAAAAATCAAGGAGACTCTTAGAAGGGTCTGTTCAGATCAGCAAGCTCAAGAAAAAGATTTTAGGAGCAACTGAATAATCTAGGTTGAGGAATGCACCAAAATTAACTGATGTGTACTAACAAGAGATGAGAAACTTACTGCAGTTGAGACATGTGTTCTGTCCCCAGTGGGTCCTTCTCGAGCAAGCCCAAAATCAGATAGCTTGGCGTTGAAGTTCTCGTCCAACAGGATATTTGAGGATTTGAAGTCTCGAAATATAATCTACTCAAACAAAAATACAACCACAGAGGTGTCACCAATATGAAAAACCAGGACTGCATTCTTTAAATATGCTATAAAACAAGGTATGCACTAATGGATAAATAAGAAGATACCGGGAATTCCAATCCCTCGTGAAGATATGCTAGACCTTCAGCTGCTCCCAACATTATCTGCAGTCGGATTCTCCATGAAAGAGCAGGCAAACGGTTGTCGAAGAGATGGTTTTCTACGCTTTTTTTTGGCATGTACTCGTATACCAAGAGTCTCTGGATCCCCCGCTCTCCATCTGCTGAACAATATCCTAGAAGCTTCACAAGATTTTTATGATCCACGATACCAAGAAAATGAACTTCTGCAAGCCACTCTTTATGACCCTGCAGAAAGCAAAGAAGTATGAAGGCGAAGAAACTTGAAAAGGTACAAAATGAGCAACTACAAAACATAGAGACTAATAAGCACCCCCAGAGCTGACCAAATGGAAAATTTCCATGTGCCAAAGCTTTTGATTTAAAAACAGATACACTTGAAAGACAAAAGGGGAAAGTCACAATCACTTATAAATAAATGTGTATTAAGGTGACACAGAAAAGCTAGACAGCTGTGTAAATACAATATCATAGGAAGGCAACAGTATGGCTGTAGCAAGCAGAAAATGCTGTTATCATTCTATCCCATATTCTCATTAATGACATTATATAAAGGCTAAAATCAACAATCAAGGAATATGCTTGTAGCAGAATACATTTACATTACTTTGCTTCAGTTACTCTCCATTTGGGTGTAACCTAGAACTAGCAGAGATGAAAGCTTGTTTCTGACATCAGTTAGCCCTAGTCTGGAGAATCTATCACTAAATCACAATAAAAAATGTACAGATTCCTGTTGGCTACTACTTGAATCCTTCATGGATGGGTGTCTGGGTGATACTACATAAGTAAGCTGTCCTATACACCTGTAGATTCCAAAGAGGTCTGAATCTCCTATCCCTTAACTTTTTCTTAAAACCACACAAAACATTCATTTCGACTGATAAGAGGGAATTCAATTTGATAATTACAAATACAGCATGCAACTAAACCAATAGAAGCATCAGCATACATAAAATCACTAGCATTTATCTTTATCCTTTATTGATTCACAAGTGCATGGATAAAATTGGATTTGGGGAAACCCCACCAGAAGCAACATCTTGTATAGCAAAAGAACAGAAAATCTCGATCTTCAACAACTGATAGCTATAACTTCCACTCTCAAACTTTTGTAAATCAGACACACAAAATCCTTCAAAATTTGGCACAAAATGTCCAATCTTCTGCAGGATAAATTAAATTAAATTTATCAAAGAAAGAAAAGAAAAAATTAGACTCCGTATGAGATGGAAGTAAGCAAGTACCTGCCAACCATTCTTGTTGAGTCTCTTAATAGCAGCAAAAGTAGGGTCTCCTCTTCCATCAGAAGGCGGAATTGAGCCCTTATAAACACTCCCAAACCCGCCTTGCCCGATCTTCAACAGCTTGTTGAAGTTATTGGTAGCCTCTCTGAGCTCCTCCAGAGAGAAAACCCTCAAAGTCGGATGCTTCTCCCTGTACAATTCAGGTATACTCTTTGATGAAGAAGCTGAATTTGCTGACTTCGTCTGCCTCCCCGGCGACACATGTGAAACACTCTGATTCCTGAGCTCAGGAGCCGACTCCGCCCTCTTCGCGGCCTTCTTCTTCTTGAAATTGGAGAAGCAATTCATGTTTGAAAGCATCAGCAACAGCTTCTTACAAAGATTAGCCGTTTTAACTCTCGGAAATGGAGCTGGGTTACCCGAGACACATCTCCAGCTGCAGCTCCAACAAAAAGAACCCGGCTTTGGATTTCGGAGAGGAAAACAGAGGTACCCAGATCAGGAATTGAGGTTTTGATGGAAATTAAAGCATCGACGAGACCTATCAAAGAAGGGGGTTTCGGACGCGTCAAGTGTGAACCGATGGAAATTCAAAGAGGGGTTAGAATCCGTACAGCTTCACCGATGTTTGTTTGCGTGTGTTCACAAAGGCCTTCCTCTTTTCCACTCGGCAGGGCATGAAAATGGAGGCCGGTGAGAGAGGAGTATAAAACAGGTGAAGATAAAGACAAGGGAAGTTTTGCCGATTGAGAGGAGACTCCATAAATTCTGTTGGGTATATAAAAGCTGTGAAGAAACAAAGAGGAAAGAAGGCGGTGTGGAAAATTGGTCCGCCCAATTTGCGTTTATGTTTCTTCGTCAAACACACTACATTATTTTATTTTTAATTTTGGCAAAATCAACTTTACTACTTCATCCGTTCATTAAAACATACGAAGTATCGTTTTAGGATATAAATCTTGTGAAGAAAAATATATCAATTTAGGTATCTTGTTATTCACTTTGCAAAATTGTCATTGTAATAATTAGATATATGTTAGTTGTAGTTTTTCAAAAAAATAAAAAGTAGAGTAATAATTAGGGGTGTAAGTGTATTTTTGTTTGTTTTGTTAAAAATGTGAAGATTTCTAAATTGGCAAGTGTTAATTAACAGAGAGAGTATAGTTTATGAATATTTTTGGCAAAACATATATATATACTCCATATAAATAAGAATAGAAGTGACTGTCGCTCAAGCGAAATCAACCCTAAAGCAATCTCCTCAAGAAATCCTAAATTCGACTATCGTTCAAGCCAAATCAACCCTAAACCAAACCAGATCCAAAAATTCGTGCAAGAAATTCATGAAAATATAGAGGGAATCAAGGAGGAAGAGCTAGCCTCGAACAACATAGATTGAAAAGTAAGAGGAGGAAAACCTCAAATAATAGAGAGCATATTGAAGATGACGTTAGTGAAGCCCTCGTAAAGTTTAGAGTTGAGCTTCTGCCTAGGTGACACACTCACAGAAAAGGGCGAATCAAGAATTGGAAGAAACCAAAAAGAAGGTTTGATGACATAAATGAAAGCAATCAGGTTTCGAGTAGGCGAAGGTGCTCATGTTCAAACAAATTTTGTATCTAGATCTTATGTGATGCAGTCATTTTTTGACCTTGGCTTGATGCGTGGTGATTCCGGAGAACCACCAAGTCGTGTTATAGATCCTGAACTTCCTCACCGGAGCCAGTAACAACCACCATAAACTTCGCCGACTCCCGAATCCCACCGCCCATTTTGCTCATCTCCACCTTCACCACCGGAACCCTAGCCACTGTCAAATAGGGTTTTGAGGTTTGCTTTCTCCCTCTATTTGAGTGCTTCAATTTGATAAATTTTTGTTTCCCCCAATTTGAGTTACAGTTTGAGATTGTGGGTAATAGGGGTTTGAGTTTGATTCTACCATGTTTAATTGGATTTGGGTTTTGACTGATTTTGAGCAATAGAAACCCAATTTCACAATTAGTGTGTTCCCTCTGACTGTAATTGGATTTGGATTTGGGTTGCGACTCCAAGCAGTACTAGATCTAAATTTTGCATTTGTGCTCATCTCCTCCTCCTCCAATTGAATTGAGCGTTTAATTGCTTGCTTGATTTTTTGTTTGTAATTTCTAGGGTCGCGATTTGTATAATTTTTGGGGCTTTTGTGTTTCGGATCGAAGTTGCAACTATGTACAAACCGAATTGCTACAACTTTGTTGTCTGTCATGTCTAAATAAATAGGTGACATGTTGATCTGTGTTATTGTGTAGGTTTCATGTAACTCTGTGCAGTTTCAGGAAGATGCTCGCCAAAGTTGCGATGAGGAGCTCTCGAGATCGGCAACTTTCAACGAGTTGTGTATGTTCCTTATGAACAAGTTGCGTGTAAAAAACTCTATTTATAAGAAGTCGTTGTGTACTCCTTTTACTGTGGTGTAAATGAACATGAAGTTTGTTCTATCTAATTGTTGATTGCAATTTATAGGTTTTCTTTGGTTGCTTTCTAATTCAATAATTCATCACAATTCATTCTTCTTTGTTGTAATCTGTCAACTATTTAGACAAATACAACTGTTTTGGCATTATTGTAATCTGTCAATTAGATAAGTTTGTATCAAGGTAGTATATAGTTAGCTAGAAATAGAGCAATTCGGGAAAATGGATTGCAAGCTTTCAAAAAGTGCAATTTGTCCTGTAACGAGTACACCACAAAGAATATTTCATCTTAGATGACAATTATCAATTACTTACATGTCACATACATCAGTTGACATGACAGTCAGAGGGACCCTAATTACATCTCCAGATTTCTTAGGAGGTGCATCCGACGTACCCTTTGTCCATCCCAGTGTCCCCAAACTCGGTCATCGATGTGTCCTCCTTGTCCTTCCTTACGTCATGAACCTATCCATAGACATCACTAATTAACATGACGCCTGGAATATGTTACATGATGGACAAAATAAATTACATGACATATGGATAATCTTACAAGGCAGATATTAGAACATATGATATCGATATGGCAGGTGAATTGTTTTACATGACATGTGTGAGATTTACCCACTTCCATTAGATATCGATATTTTTTTACAAGATTTTACCCAGGGGTGTAAAATATGGATATATGATATTATATTTCTTTTATTTGTAGTGAATTAATTAGAACATTCGCGTGCATTTTCCCCTTGTTTATTATTCTAGTTTGAAAATGTATACCTTGTAATTGAAGTTCTGGTTTGAAGACGAGCAAATAAGTTGCAATGAGACAAAATGCAGAAAAATCAAATGTGATTCTGAATTATATCGATAGATGTAAGTAAACACGAGGGCCAAAAATGGGAGCTACTTTCTAGTACACATAAGGTATCATGTGTTCACGCTATAGATTGTCATATTAGACTTTTCAAAAACGAAGCTCTTTGTAGCCATTGAATGAACACCCTTTAACAACTATGTACACACTAAATGGACCCCTTTCTTCACATGATGAATGAGCTCCTCGAAGAGCCCAAATTCATATAGAATGAAACAAACCATTAGTTTAGTTTTACATGACACTTATTGAATACTGGTATTCAATCCATCAAGGAACATCAGCATTAAAAAGATGAACAAGATATCGATGCCATGTGTCATGTTGAGGGATTCCTTATGTGATGCAAACAATCAAATCTAGTTCAGCTTCGATGCCATTGTTCCAACCTTTTTTCTAGCCTTTGCTTCTGCAACTGAACCTTGCCTGATGCCGCTATCGTTTTCTCTTCTTCCAACAATTTGCAAATGATTAGAATCCCATTTCATTTCTCGAGCCATTATACAGCAGTCACTTGGAAAGAAAGGGAAAAAATCACATGGAATTTGATAGACAATATTGAGCCATTACACAACAATGAAGCAACTGAAAATCCATGAAATCCAAGAAATCCATGAGCCATTTCACTTGGAAAGAAAGGGAAAAATTACTCAACCGATTAGACACGTTCATCGACAGTAACGACTTCCTTTTTTTGACATTAAACAAACCATATCGTGCCTATAGTCTCTGTGTGTGGAGAATCTTCTTCACGGATGAGTGAGACATTATCTACATCGTTGGATGCCCTGCGGTTTGGGAGGCAATACATCAGAAAACTGCAAACATACTTGTTCATGAAAAAACTACAAGTAAAGTTGCGGCAAATCAATTCAATGGTCGAACGATTTTCAAAGCTAAACATATCTATGGTCACCCTATTCCTGAAAAACCTACAAGTAATGTTCCATATATTCAACCCTTAATTCTCCATTTCTACATGACAACACCACGTTTCAACATGTCACATGTTTATTCAGACATGACAGACAGTAAAGTTGCAGCAATTCATTTTAATTCTCAACCCAATTCAAAACTATACTTATCAACTATCACATTACTTATATAAATAATGAATGCACATAAAGCTATAATTTCTAAACACACAAAAAACATGGAGTTGTGTTCATTCCGACAGTTTCACTTACTACATGACACCTACATAGATCAACATTCACCTGTTTATTAAGACATGATAGACAGCAAAGTTGCAGCAATTCATTTTCATTCTCAACCCATTTCGAAACTACAAATGCAGCCAGCAGGTAAGCACTTCATTCAGAGATGACAAACAACAAAGGTTGACAGTAAATGTAATGTATTCAAATAGAAACTACAAATGCAGCTAGCAGGTGAGCACTTCACAAGTGGGGTGAACTAATATGGGGAATTGGAGTTTGGGGACACAAGACCAAGACCATTGACGGAGGAAAAAGTCGTTGATCTACCTCGTCAAAAATATATCCCAAACAAACAAACTAGTATAGTATGCGCAAGTAAGGGGTCGAACCCTAGAGAATCAAGTATTTCTAAATATTGTGTATTTATCAATATAAAAAGAAAAGATTTTTATGAATGAAAATAAACGAAAATAATATTGACAAAAGCAAATAAATGATAGAAGAAAAGTGTTTACACCTACAAGTTCTCGACTTTGGTTAGTTTTATTGATCATCGAATCCTTTTCAAAATTATTATCGTTTCCTACCGATTCCTCTTGTCTTAGTTTATATAGATTAAAAGTCATACGAGTCCAATTAATCCCTTACACCTCAATGCAACCTTAACACGGTCAAGATTTAACAAAGAGATAGCACAATGTCCCAAGAACTTGAGCATATAAATAACACCAATTAAACATGGTAAATCAATGTTTAAGATATATGTCAACTCCCTACATAATCATGCTTCAAACACGGAATCCACAATTTTATGCGTGCTACTACGGAAATAACACAAATACAAAAGTATTAAATCCTAGCATGAAATCGATATTATCAAGGTAGCTAATCAAGATAACACCAATGACATAATCAATATCACACAAAGAAGTTGAAAGAATTATAGAGGAAAAATAACTTAAATTAGAAACTCATAAACCACCAACCAAATCTCGAAAGTGTAGGCAAAAACTACAAGATTAGCCAAACATGGCTTACCTAAGCTTTCTTCTCTTCAATGGTGATTTCTCTACTTGAATCCATTAGAAAACTAATCCTAAAACATCCTATTTATAAGCCTAAAGTCTTGCATAAACAAGGTAAAAGATAGACAAATAAGATAGAAACTTCCTAACCAAACTAGATAGAAGATAGACTTTCCATGTATAGTTCATCATCAGATTTCGCTGGCAACGAAAATTTCCGCTAACAGTGAATGGCCTTAATTGAGCTACTGCTGGATTTTCGATACCACCTCGCTACCATACTCGTTAGCGGCGCATGCCCATGCCTTAGAAATTCGGCAAGCCTCCTTGGTTCCCTTGTTTCCGCTTCCGCAAGTCAGCCCTTCCGCTACCGCGATTTATTCCATCCGCAAGCACGAGAGCTCCCTTCCGCTGGAGCGAGTCGCCGAGCCTTCTTCCTTGTGGACCCCGCTGGTAGCGAAGCCTTTCCGCGGCAACGAGTCCACCCGCTGGCAGCGGATGGTGTCTGCTCACTGGCTCCCGGCTGACTCGACTCGCTGGCAGCGAGTTCCTATTTGCTGGAAGCGAGACATGCTGGCTCCAGGACATCCTCCCGTTGTCTCCCTTCGCTGGCAGCGAAATTCCATTCGCTGGCAGCGAGACGTACTGGTTCCTGGATAGGCTCCCACTAACTCCACTCGTTGGCAGCGAGATCCCATTCGCTGGCAGCAACAGATGCCCAGAAGCTTGTTTTCTCCTTAGCTTGCTTTCTTGACTTCACTTGGACATGTTATTCACCTTTCCTTTGCTTTCCACCATGTCGGATCTACGATTCTGCACAATTCAACCGAAATAGCGTAGATTCCGAACTTTGCCACGAAAAGTGTTTAATCTATGTTGACACTAAACATGCATATTCTACAATGCAAATGCATCTAAACTACCCTATAATGCCTATTAGAAATGTGCATTATCAAACTCCCCCACACTTAACCTTTTGCTTGTCCTTAAGCAATGCAAAATAAAGAAGAGCAAAACCATCATCCCACACATATAATCTTCAAGCACTAACCTTCTCAAAAGCAACATCAAAGTGGAGGAGACATGAACATGAAAGCCAACATCCTAGAAAGTATATGATTGATTCAAAATAAGGCACATCTCATCCAACCTCACCGGGATTATGTGTTTACTCTCACTCTCATGTGTTTAGGCTTAACAATGTATCTCTCAACTCAATCCAAAATGCAAAGAGCTACATAGAAATTGACACAAATATCACATATTCTCTACCGTGGATGTCATCACTTATAAGAAACATCAAGAGGTCTTTTATCAAGGTTGTAATGGGGCTTGGTAAGGAATTAAGGTAGGAAAATATTTAGGCTTGTGTTGCTAAAAATCCGGGAAAAATGGATCCCTAAGAACAACCGGAAGAACACTAAAAAACAAATACTTCCAAAACCAAAATAACTCAAACATTCACTCTCAAAACACTCAACAAAATAACTTTCTCTTAACCATACTTTTTTTTTTCTAACTCTCACATACATAATAAAGGTAAAAGGCTCTTATTCATATTTTTTCCTTTTTTCTCTTTTTCTTTCACTTTTTTCTTCTTTCAATTTTTTTTTCTTTAGAGCCAAAACAATAATGCACAATGTGAGGAATAAAACTAAAATTACATACTCATCCAAACTTGTACCTTTCTCAACAATAATCTCTTTTCCACTCAAACAAATCAATCATTCACCAATTCTAATCCTAATTCCCGGATAGGGAAAGGCTTATCATCGGCTAGGGATAAATTTTGTGGAGCTTTAAAGAAAAGGCTAAGGCTCAAATTTGGCTACAAGCAAAAGACATATATGTAGGGTGGATATGGATAATAATATGGCTAAGAAAATCATGCCTCTATCATTTGAAACTCATAAGCAATATACATATAAATTCGGCCTCAAATATAGATAACAATGTCAATCTCAATAGGTAATTGCATAAGGAGAGTATAATGTCACACAAGAAAGCAAAAGGGAATAAATATGATTAAAATCCCTATAAGGCCAAAGTTCTCACTAGGACAAGTTTTGTTGGATTTCAATAATGCCAAACACTAGGAATCATACTTGCTCAATTGAACTAACAAGTCATGCTCCCATAAAAATCATCTCAAGTATGTGATAAGATTAAGCAATTCAAACATATCATGGAACATATAAGTTAAAACTCATAAAAATAAAATAGAGGACAAACTAAGGCAAGATGAGTATTTGAATAATACATATATGCAATGCATGATATTTTTGTTTTGTTTTTTTTCAATTTTTTTTTTCATTTTCCAATGCAATAAATTAACGAAAAATAAACATGAATCGATGAATAAAATAACGACAAAATAAACATGAATGCAACCCTCCCCCACACTTAAATTCTGCATTGTCCTCAATGAAAATCATAGACAACAAATCATAAAAATATGAGAGAAAGAGGGTAAAGAATAACTCACATTGTGGAAAAATTTCGATGGCGAAGATGATGAAGTTTGAAAGAATAACGGCGAAGAACGACAATGACGAAGACTGACAAACCACGAGCATGGATGAAAGAAGATGACAAAGAATAATAAGATCAACGATGACAACAATGGACGAAGACTGGGCATGAGCTGCTGGATTCGTTGGCAGCGAGTCTTGTTTCGTTGTCAGCGGATGAAATCAGCTCCTATGTCGTCTAAGCGGCTAGACTCGCTGGCAGCGAATAATGATTTGCTAACAACAAATTTAGCACAAATCTCTATTCTTCGATCTTGTTCACTTTTCCCTGCATTGTTAGCTCAAAATATCCGAAAGCATCTATCTACCATATAAAATAATTAGGAAATTTCTAATTTATTAAACAACAAAACTAATTAAATAACTAGGAATTGAAATAACTAATTTAGGAAAACTTACCTCGGGTTGCCTTCCGAGAAGCGTCCTTGTTTATCGTCATAGACTCGACGGTTTCTTCGTCCATGTGTTCAAGACTCACTCGGACATCGCCAACGCCCTCTTTAGAAAATCAAACTCCAGTGCACACCATCTAGGTAGGCGAGCACCACATATGCAGAAGCCGAAGTCAAAAGATGTAATGTTGAAGAAGGTCTCCAACTCTTCATATGCTTGAGCATGACTTCCCACCGAGGGTATGTAGTACCACCAACATAGTTCCGTTGGTGGCTTGTTGAAGTAATGCTCCCAAGGATCTACATATTCACCATAATCCATAAAAGTGTAAGAAATATCATTACCTTGCTCAGGAGCCACATAAATCGGCTCCGGACTTGGTTCCTTAATTGATGAGATGGGGATGATTTCTATAGGTGGAGTAGGTGCCAAAATACATGGTTCATCACGCGTGCACTCATGAGACTCCATGTCAAGGGGCATCGGGCTCCCTTCTCCATCTTCGATTGAACCATTGGTGTTTGTGTCTTGGCTTCCCTCATGTATCTCGCCCGCCATTGGTTTGAAAGGTAAGGGTATGGATGCCAACTTGTAGTGTTCTTCCACCTTCGCCATGTCACCCACACAAAGGAAAAGATCCCACAATTCCGACCCATCCAAACCATAAAAGCCATCATCTTTCAAAGATTGGGAAAATTCTCGTATCTCAGGAAGATTGCCATCTTGAAGGCAAAGTACTCGTTTTTATCAAATCATCTTGTATACCCCATGAAGCACGGTCGTCCACTAAATCTTTCACTCTTGCGAGGTAATGGTGAAAGTATTCTCCCTGGTGTTGCCATAACTCCAACTCCATTGCAAATAATTAGTAACGAGGTGTCGTGAACCGTAAGATAGGTCCACAACGGGGTTAGATATATATACAAAAATTAATAAATACACAAAATAAAGAAATAAACTTGATTCCCCGACAGTGGCGCCAATTTTGACGGAGGAAAAAGTCGTTGATCTACCTCGTCAAAAATAAATCCCAAACAAACAAACTAGTATAGTATGCGCAAGTAAGGGGTCGAAGCCTAGAGAATCAAGTATTTCTAAATATTGTGTATTTATCAATATAAAAAGAAAAGATTTTTATGAATGAAAATAAAAGAAAATAATATTGACAAAAACAAATAAAGGATAGAAGAAAAGCGTTTCCACCTACAAGTTCTCGACTTTGGTTGGTTTTATTGATCATCGAATCCTTTTCAAGCTATTAACTTTCCTACCGATTCCTCTTGTCTTGGTTTATATAGATTAAAAGTCCTACGAGTTCAATTAATCCCTTACACCTCAATGCAATCATAACACGGTTAAGATTTAACAAAGAGATAGTACAACATCCCAAGAACTTGAGCACATAAATAACACCAATTAAACACGGTAAATCAATGTTTAAGATATATGTCAACTTCCTACATAATCATGCTTCAAACACGGAATCCACAATCTTATGCATGCTACTATGGAATTAACACAAATACAAAAGGATTAAATCCTAGCACGAAATCAATATTATCGAGTTGGTCAAGCAAGATAACATTAATAACATAACAATAAGCACAAGGAAGTTGAAGGAATTATAATAGAGGAAAGATAACTTGAATTAAAAACTCACAATTCACCAACTAAGTCTCGAAAGTGTAGGCAAAAACTACAAGATTATCCAAACATGGGTTGCCTAAGCTTTCTTCTCTTCAATGGTGATTTCTCTACTTGAATCCATTAGAAAACTAATCCTAAAACATCCTATTTATAAGCCTAAAGTCTTGCATAAACAAGGTAAAAGATAGACAAATAAGATAGAAACTTTCTAACCAAACTAGATAGAAGATAGACTTTCCATGTATAGTTCATCGTCAGATTTCGCTGGCAGCGAAAATTTCCGCTAGCAGCGAATGGTCTTAATTGAGTTGCTGTTGGATTTTCACTACCACCTCGCTTTCATACTCGCTAGCAGCGAGTGGCCCATGCCTTAGAAATTCGGCAAGCCTTCTTGGTTCCCTTGTTTCCGCTTCCGCGAGTCAGCCTTTCCGCTACCGCAATTTATTCCATCCACAAGCGTGAGAGCTCCCTTCCGCTGGAGCGAGTCGCCGAGCCTTCGTCCTTGTGGACCCCGCTGGCAGCGAAGCCTTTCCGTTGGAGCGAGTGGCTCGCTGCAGCAAGTCTAGACGCTGGTAGCGGATGGTGTCTGCTCGCTGGCTCCCGGCTGACTGGACTCGCTGGCAGCAAGTTCCTATTTGCTGGCAGCGAGACATGCTGGCTCCAGGACATCCTCCCGCTGTCTCCCTTCGCTGGCAGCGAAATTCCATTCGCAGGCAGCGCGACGTACTGGTTCCTAGACAGGCTCCCACTGACTCCACTCGCTGGCAGTGAGATCCCATTCGCTAGCAGCGACAGATGCCCAGAAGCTTGTTTTCTCTTCATTCTTCCCTCGTTCTTTGTTGCCTTTTTTCTTTCTTTCCTTAACTTGCTTTCTTGACTTCACTTGGACATGTTGTTCACCTTTCCTTTGCTTTCCACCATGTCGGATCTACGATTCTGCAAAATTCAGCCGAAATAGCGTAGATTCCGAACTTTGCCACGAAAAGTGTTTTATCTAAGTTGACACTAAACATGCATATTCTACAATGCAAATGCATCTAAACTATCCTATAATGCCCATTAGAAATGTGCATTATCAACCATGTATGACAAAAATCTCAAAGACACAAAACCATGTGTGGAAACATCGAAAGTCCCAAAATCCCAACCCTAATCGAATTGGAAATTTCAAGCCAAAACATTTCAATTCCGAAATTCAAAATTTCAGTCTCTAGCCCTAAACTAAAAATTCCAATTTAATGTAATCACAAAATCAAATTCCATTTTGGAATGGTTTGGTTTGAAAAACCCTAGAAGGTACCTAGTCATAGGGATCTTCGATCGGAATGTCTTTCGCTCGTCCCGGATTGTCAAAGTTTGCCCTCCTCTATTTCAATTGCCCAAAGCCAGATCCGATCGATGGGAGAATGCAAGCATACTGCTGCTGTCGAAGTGGGCAAGCGTCGCTGATGGAGAGAGAGTTCGAGCATGAGAAGGGGAAGAAAGACAGCGAATAAGAGGAGAGGGACAATTCCGCCAAAGAGGGTGACACCAGAACCTTCCGTTCTGCACCGTCGAGCCCCGTTCTGCATCCACTAGAACGAAGGCGAATGATGAAGGCACCAAATCCCTCTCTCTATCGTCTGAACCTGTGAGTTACTAGGGAATTATGAGGGGAAGAAGTTAGGCTTTGCAAATTTTTCGGATAGGGGGTTAACACGTGCAAAGATTTTCGGATAGTGGGTTAGTTAGTATAATTCTCTCTTTATTTATTTATTGTGATTTGTTAGGCATAGTTGAGATTTGTTTTTATCTCTTAGTATAAATAGTTGAGATTTGGTTTTACCATACATATATATAGATAGAGTAGTGTATAATTAGTTTAGATTTAGAAAAAAAAAATTAGTTCTTGTTATGATGACTTTAGATATTCATCAGATAGATACATTGTTTGACGATTTGTTTCCTGATTTGTCAATAGTAATTTTTATTTTATTTTTAACCATATGTATTCTTTTCACATATCAAATTTGGCATAGATAACAATCGATATTCTTTTCCCTTTTTTAACCATAACAATATTTGACATAGATTTCATATTGATTGATTATTATAATAATATTTTTTCACAAATTATCCAAATCTATATATCTATCTAATGAATCAATATATATTATTGGTTTCATTTGTTATTATATTTTATAAATTCCTAGATAATATATTTTATTAAAATTATTTTTATTTTTCATAAATTACCCGAATCTAGGACATCTTTTTGATAAATCAATATTATCAGTTTCAACGATTTGTTAAGATTTTCTATGTATATTGTTATGTATATCTGAATGGTAACTGATTTGTTTAAATTTTGAATCAAAATCCCAAATTGAATTATTTTTATATATTTTTAGTAAATCTGGGATAATCCATAAGAATTAAGTGTGAGATTTTGATTTTGTCGTTTGTTAATAATTAAGTAACTATTTTTATGGTTTAGATTAATTAAGTAAACCAAATGAATTAATTAATAATTAAACTTATACTAAAGGAGAAGGTGTCACATGGCTAACTTCTCCTTTAATATTATATATTGATAAATTGATATTCTATCGGATTCGCGTGGTGTTTAGTTTTTGTGGTAGTAACTCATCCTGGTAATGAAATTTTCGATTGTTACTGTCAATGTTTTCATCGCATGAAAAAATAAAAGATGAATTATTGTAATGTCCGATAACAAAAATATCGCATAGCCAATATATTTGATAGTAGTTTGACTTCAATAAAACAACAACGAATCTGCACAAATGCATGAAATAATAGTTAACGCACCTCTCTTCTGAACCTTCCTATTATTCTTTTCTATGAGCACCTTACCTTTATAATTTTTCATCATGAGCAATATGATCTAGCTCGGTTGAAAAAAACTTTTCATACGCCATACCATAGGATTACTAACTCAATATTTAGAGAAGAGAAATATGACATATCGTTTTAGTTATTTAGAATATCTGCAATTAATTCGGATATATACGGCAAAATTCACAGATAAAATATATAGATATAGGATACGACATTTAGGATAGATATCGATTATTACCCCCAACAAATGTAGATATAAGATAAGACAATTAAGATGTATATCGGTAATAAACGAATTAGTTCAACAAATATAGATATAGGATACGACAATTATGATAAGATTAGCTTAGATTTTTTCGTTAAATTATCTTATTTTTTGTTTTAGCAAATATATATAGCATATTCTAATTAATTTTTGTAATTTAGAAAAACCATCACATGAGTTAGACACCTTCAACTTTAGTATGATTAACTGATTGATTGAGCCTTAATTTTTCTTCTTCAGAAGATACAAGTAGGTCCAATTGAGAGCACTGCTGGTTTTGAAAATATGAAGGTTACTTGTCAGTGGGTTTATTCAAGAAATTTATGCGGAGTAAATTATATACGTGTGTTCGACTCCAACCGGCGGACCCCTATTAAGCATTTATATAGACCATATTTTGGTGTTTACTAGTCCTCGACCGTGATGGCTGCATCTATCCGTCCAGCGACTTCTAGGAAATTAGGGGGTTAAAAAAAATTCTGAGAATTTTTTTACTTGATTTTTTTATTTAAATATATTTAAGAAAAAAACATAAAAAGTCAATTTTTAAGAATTAATGAGATGACCTCCTCATTCGCTTTATATTCTCCGCTCATGGTCTCCCTCAAATCTCAATTACAGTAAAGGTTGTGAAAGTTTTGTCTAATTGGTAGAATTAAATTGATTTAATTAGTGATTAGGTGGGGTGAATCAAATAAAGTTAATGTAAATTCCTAATGGTAAATTCAATTGATCTGATTAGTCGATCAGGCGTGAGGGCGATCCTTCTGGGATGCTCGGGTTCTAAACCCTAAACAATTTTTTTTTCTTGTAATAATGTTCGACCCTCTCATTATTAAGATTGATAAGGTTGCAATTTGCAAACATTTTCCACACCTCCCAGGATTAGGAAACTGCATAACGAATCACCTCGATGTCTATGACCTCATTTGTGATGATGCACTTGGGTAGTAGGGTTAGCTCGCGTTGAAGTTTTACCTTCATAAAAAAAAATATGAAAAAAATGTTTTTATTTAAATATACCAGAGAAAATTTTAATTTTTTTATTTAATTCACCATTTTTAGTAAAAGAAAACTAAGAAGAAAAATTAAAAAAAAAACAGTGATTAAAGAGGTTTGAACTTTGAACCCATCATCCTAAATGTTACAAATACCTCCCCTCAGACTAAAGTAATTATCTTTATTATTATTTATTCTTTTTAAGTCTTTTATCCCTAAAATCAGTAAAAATTAAAAAAATAAATACACACATAAAAAATTTATTCTCGAGTTTTTCTTCGGGATATGAGGACTACCGTCACCCCGAACCCCCTTAAATACGCCACTGAAGATGATTTTGATGGTCAATGGTAATAACATGCCTATAGAATTAAATGGTTAGCTAGTATAGAATGTAGATATCTTTACTTATCTTTTGCTAAGCTAAATAAAGTCAAATCGAGGTAAAAAGTAAACGAAGGAAAAATGCTTAAAGGTTCATGGAGAAACCATGACGATCCAAGATGGAACCTCTAAGTTAAGCATTGAAAGTGAAAGAACAACACAAGCCTTGAAAAAGTTGTCTACTAGGTTGAGTGAGTGAGCTTTGGCTATTCGGCCGAGCAAATGGTTAAGGCAAGCTAGCAATAAGCACACATGGATACTCAAGTGAGTATTTGGCCATTCGGTCGAGTACACAATAGGTTATGGAGGCAATTTTGAGATTCTACGACCCCGAAGACAAGGCAAGTACATGCCGGAGGAAGATATCAAAACAAGCTAGCACTACCGTTACTACGCGTACAAGTAGACGCTTACTCCGTTGAGTACTCAGGTTGTCCGAAGTCCATAGGCCGAATTTTAACCATAGCTAGTTGCCTCCAAATACTATACGGTGGGCATGAAATTATTATGCTACTAGGAAGGTTTTCGTACCTCTCTTTTAGGGTTTTCTCACACTTTTAAATATGACATTTTTTTTAATGGAATAGTTTATAGAAACAAAAAATATAGAGAAATAAAAAAGAATCAATGATATAGTAAAACAAATAAAAAGTAAAGGAGTTGGGATTTAAACCCATGACCTTTTAATTTTGATTCTCCTTCCCCTTCCTCTACCATTTAAGCTAGACATCACTCTTGTTTCAAAAATCATTTAAAGATGTTATATTACCTTAAAAATACTAAATATATGTAAAAAAAAAGGGGCTACTATTCACACGATTAATATATCGCTTAATACACGGTCAAAAATCGTGAATTGCGAGTTTGCGAAAATCCGCAAACTCGCAATCCGCGATTGCAATTTTTTTTTTAATTTCCGCAACCGCACATTGCAAGTTTGCGGATTTTCACAAACTCGCAATGTGCGGCTGCGATTGATTTTTTCATTTTTAAATAAAATTCATATTATATCTTAGGTTAATATCAATTTGAATATGCGGTTGCGATTTATATCCTAAGTCAGATTATGAATATTTGAATATGCGGTTGCGATATTTGACAAAATCCCGTTGATATCAATTTTGGATATGCGATAAGGATCTATGAAGATTTCGCATTTTAAAGATATTTGAAGTTGAGTGCTACTATTCACATGGTTATTATATCGCATAATACACTGTGAGCAACCGTGGATTGCGAGTCTACGGATTTCTGCTAACTCGCAATCCGCGGTTGTAATTTTTTTTTACATTTCCGCAACCGTGGATTGCGAGTCTACGGATTTCTGCTAACTCGCAATCCGCGGTTGTAATTTTTTTTTACATTTCCGCAACCGTGGATTGTGAGTTTGCGAAAATAAAATTCAGATTACCGTATATGTTAATCACTATCCTAAATCAGATTGCAGATAAATATTGAAGATATTTGACGATATCCCGTTGATATCAATTTGTGCTCTAAACATGCACGTAGGGTATATATAGAGGTCGTCGGCAAATATTTTAGGAAATAAAATATATTTATATCCAAATATATCTATCTTCAAATATCTTTAAAACGCGATATCTTCAATATCCTTATCGCATATCCAAAATTGATATAAACGGGATATCATCAAATATCGTTAAAATTTATCCGTAATCTGATTTAGGATTGGGATTAACGTAGTACTCCCTTTGACTTTTAATATAAGGCATTTGACTTTTGAACACGTACTTTAAGGAGTTAAAAACTAAATAAAATATTATTTTTTCCAATTAGTTTTTTTTACATAATAAGTATTATAATATAAAAAAATTAATTGAAAAAAAATAATATTTAATATAATTTTTAGCTCCTTAAACTATGTGCTCAAAAGTCAAATGTTGTATATTAAAAATCGGAGGGAGTGTATGGTAATCTGAATTTTATTTAAAAAAAAAAACAATCGCAACCGTGGATTGTAAGTTTGCAGAAATTCGCAAACTCGCAATCCGCGGTTGCAGAAATTTAAAAATAAAAATAAAATTGCAACCGCAAACTCGCAATTCGCGGTTGCGGAATTTTTTTTAAAAAAAATTACAACCGCGCATTCAGCCTACGCGATTGCGAAGCCCATCCGTGTATCCGACGAGATTTTCACCGTTCATATAGCAAACCCGAAAAAAAATTGTATTTTTTTTTCCACCAAGGGGGTGCTAAGCACCACCTGGATCCGCTCCTGGTTCAAACAAAGAAAAACAAAAACAAAGTAGAGTCCCCAACTGGAAATGACCACCTAGAAGTATATACAAAATAAATATAGACGATTCTATATCAAACCGCCGGGGAACTGCACGCAATATATAGGATGTATAGTTATGGATATATAGTTATGCTCAGGTCATTGATATTTTTCAGATGCAAACATCAAAGGACTTAGTTCTACAAACCGAGGCACGGAACTTGTGTACTGGCATTAAGCTGGCAAAAGAAAGAGGAACCAAGAATATCATCGTAGAAGGAGATAGCCTTGGAGTAATAACAACTATTGAAGATAAGACAAAAGCGCCTTGGAAAATACTAATAACAATTGAGGAAATTCACATATGAAGAGACGATTTAGTAGCATCATCTTTATACACTGTTTCAGATAATCTAATTCCTGCGCGGACTTCATTGCTAAGTCTAATAATATTTGTAATATAATTATCATTTCTTTGAATAGGGAGCTTTATAACATAATTCAGAATGATGGTTTTTGATTTCCAAAGACTTCATTGCTAAGTCTAGTAATCTGTATACATTCTTTACTTTTACTTTGGTTTTACACGTTGTTCGGCAACAAGACTCTAAAATGCATGTTGGAGATTTATTAAAGACTCTAAAGTGGATGATGAAGACCCGATCAAGAACAAGAAGTCAAGAAGCTTCAAGCATGCAAGTTGGGGAGGTTGACTACAAATGTGTAGGTAGGGGGTATTTATAAATTGAACGACTTAGTCACATAGTATAAATAGGCATAGCCGGAGGGAGTATGCCGTGTAGTCCCCATCGAGAGGGCAAGTTGCGCGATCGATCGAGTATGGGGCATCTCCATTACATACCATAGTAAAGTGTATCGAGTTGATTCTTATGTGTGATTGTTGATTAAGGGGGCATCTCGAATTCTCGATCGTGTGAGATATTAAAGAGCATGCAAGTGAGACCAAATCTCGAGTCTGAGTGTGTTGTTAGAATATGATCCAAAATTAGATTAATTAGAAATTAATTAAGTTAGTAATTGTGTGTGACCTGTTAGATTTGTGTTAGTGTGGCTGATCACTTAGAGAAATTTTAGGGGTATTTACAGGGGCGGATCTCGGACTGTCATTCTGAGGATATTTGAAGGTAAAATTTTCATCATTCCGATAATGTTTAAGGGTAAACGGTCCGTTTTTAGAGTTATAAATTATAGTTTGACTTATGAGATCAATTGAATTGAGGAGAATTGAGAAAGCTTCCAACATATGTTTGAATCTTGTATGAGATGGACTTTTTATAGATATATAAAATACAATATAATATATTTATTTGTAAGTAATGTCTAGTCCATCTTAAACCTAGGTGATCGAGGTAGTGAAAAACCAAAAAATATCCATTTGGAATTACTCAATTATATTGAATTGACGTTTGGAATTAAATGTTATAAAGTGAATTGATGTTTGGAATTAATTATATACATTGAACTTCACCCGTTGAATTCATTTCTGGAATTAGCTATATATATTGAATTCATAGGAAAGATTGAAGGCAGACTCATTGACTAAAAAAGGTAAACTTGTCCTAACTCATTTATTAGAGTCTAGTTGACAATGAATTCCATTAAAAGATAGAAGCATCTGAATTCCATTAAAAGATAGAACCTCAATGAGTCGGCCTGTACTTTGTGCTAGCCGATTTCTTTTTCATTAAGGGCACCTATTCAGACCAAGATGTGATTCCGGGAAGAGGATTTCTAAAGAGCTTACCAACAAACATGGTTTTCAGGAACAAGATGTTGTCTTAGAGATTGGTGAGGATAAGGCGTGTGTAGAATTCATTGACAAGAGTATGATGGTGAACTACACACCTATAAGATTCAAAAAGAGCCTCTTATGTTCGATCATATAAAAGCTTGGGCAAGTCCATAGAAGTCTTCTAACTCTAAATCTCGTTCCACTAATGTTTCAACTAATGACTTAAAAGATGGCAAGGGAGATCCTGACATCAATGCTTAAAGGGATATGAGACATTAGGTATATAGACATGAAATGTTGTACTCCATGTGAGACAACACATGCTTACTTTATGCATTTTTATTTGCTTTAGTAGTATTAGAGAAATCACAAAATTTTGAAACAGGTCAACTAAACAACACCCAAATAGAAGCAAGGAATTCAGCCAATAGGCGAGTACATACCCATTTGGGCAATGTTCCGAAAATCGCTTGACGGATGCTCGGCGGCTAGATAGAGCCAAGGGTCTAGGCGGGTTGAGCGGGGTCTAGGCGGATTTACTATTTTGAGATGTATTTTTAATCCTATGCCATATTCAATACATATATAAAATAATAAAGTTTAATTCATAACATATATAAACAAATAAACTTTAATTAATAGTCTAGGCGTTAACAACGGGAGTTAGGTCGTGAGTTAGAGGATTATAGTTGTGAGGGATCAAGAGTAAGAGAGAGTATAAAGGTTGAGAACTAAGAGAGAGATCGACATGTAGGATTTTTAAGAGTTAAAACCTCAAAATGGTTTTTTTTCACTAACTCGTCAAACCTGCAAGGCCGTCAAGACCTCGCGGGTGACCTTCAAGGATCTAGGCGGCTAAACTCAAAGGTGGGGGACCTTCAAGGGTCTAGGCGGGGTCTAGGCGGAGGCCCAATCCTTTTTTTGGAACACTGCATTTGGGTGTGTTCTTAACAACTAGTATAGCGGTAGAGTAGAGAGCGATCCCACAAAGAGTATGTGCGACTTATGTATATTCTTTGTCAACAATGAGAGAAAAGAGAAATAGAGAAAAGATGCAGAGAAAGTGATGATTGATTGAAAGCAATATAAAGAAATATATATAGTTCCACTCACATTTCGCAACAATGGTTGAACTCATGATCCTTGGGCTTTCACTTTATTTAAGTTGGTTTCTATTAGTTATTTTAGGGTTTGATTTGTGTGCAGACTTTAGTTGGCCGCATATTCGATCACCACTAAAGTCTCTTTACTCTAGCATGGGTCTCTTTACTCTAGCATGGGGAGCGAGTAGCAAACTAGCAATAGATCCCAAACTCCTAGTACATAGACATTATCTCTCCCGTATCGTCGATCACCGGCCTGTTTGTCAGTCTAGCTATTACTTCCAATAAAAGAGGCAATTCCTACCCGTCAATCATCCTACATCATCGAGATTCCCGTTCCTGCAAGATGTGCTGAATACTTGCATATTAAGGCCCTTAAAGGATGAAGCTATAACCCTAGCGCGATGCAATTCTATCTTAGTGGCCACTTAAGACACAATCAACAACATTAGCAATATCAGAACAAAGAAGACGGAAATAAACTTAAATAGAATATAACCATAGATCAGCCCTCACAATCTATCAATCATGTCTTGAAATGGAAGCAAAACTAACAAAAGGTTTAGCCACTCATGGCTTGCCCCAAAACCGTAAAGAAACTGTAAAGATGTTTGTTGAATAATGAGTAAAATATTGTGTCTAAAACCCTAGGAAAACTACCATATTTATAGAGTCAAGGTTGGCCAAAAACCCTAGAAAAACCAGCCAAAATATGATAGGAACGAATCTTAAAAGATAGGAAAGAATCTTCATAGGATAATTCGAAAGTTTGTACGCGGATCCGAGCTTAACCTTAGCGGTGGGCACCGACCCTCATCGACGGACACCAATCCTTGGCTCTATGTCCAGGATTCCTTGTCTTCGCTTTCGTGCACTCAACTTAATCCTCATCTTGGCTCTATTTAAGATCTTCTTTGGACATATGTTTTCTCCTTTCCGATCCTAGCTCAACCATCCTTAGTAGCCCCAGGGCTCCAGTTTCGCTCTTATCCACCATTTGAGTCCGGATCCGTGAATCTGTATAATTAACCACAAAAAATGTAGATTCCGAATTTCGACAACCAAATGATAAGAAATATAAATTAACTATAAAATATGTAATATGCAATCTAAAACTATCCTAAAACCACCTAAAATGTCTATACAAAATATGCGCGCATTATCAAGTACCGATCTACTCGGTCGAGTATACTAGGGCTTTTAGTCAAGTACCAGGGGTTTCAGCTGGCTACTACAAAGTGTAAAACTTGTGATTAATTTGACTAAGTACTTATCTATTTGGTCGAATATGAGTAATTAAGTTGGGATTGATCAAAGATACATTTTATTTAAAAAAAAAATATTTCTTATTTTTGTATATACCCCTATTTTATTAGTTTTTTTGAACACATGTTCTATTTTCTTCTATCTTAGTAATGTAGATATATTTTTATCACACCTTATATCATAGTAATATATATTACTACCTCCGTTCGACAAAACATCTCACTTTACTATTTACGTACGCCTTTTTAGGAGATAAAAACCAAAAATCTAATTTTTTTTAATAATTTCGTAGTTATTATTAATAAGTACAAACTTGTTAAAAAAAATTTTAAAAATAAATTTTTTATATAGTTTTTATCATTCTAAAGAAGCGTGTGTAAATAGTAAACGACATGTTTTGCCGAACGGAGGTAGTACTAATTAATTGGTGTGGGTGTTGCTAATTAATTGGATAGTTATAATTAATTACCTCACTGTCAATAGAACAATTTGTTTTGAAGCTCTCATATATCAAATTAATGTTCAAGCATAAAATATAACAGTATTATGGTTTATTAAAATCTATTTAAAACTCATTTAGGTTTATTATAAGAAAATGACCGATAATAATACGAACTATCAACTGCAAACAAAAAATAATACGAACTTTTAAAACTACCAATTCATATACAAACTATAACACATAAACCAAAATCAATACAAGCTCCAAAATTCACAAACTATAAATTATTTTAGACTCAAATTATATAATTCCTTAGAAAGTTTGGAAATTTTTTATAAAATTGAAGAATAAATTATATTCATCTAAAAAAAACCCTTCTTTCCCCATCTTCCTAGTTTAGTAGACTCCTCAACAATGGAGCTTACACACAGAAAACCCATTTGCCTAATTTTTTTTTCCAAAACCTTGATCAGATCGATTGCGTCCGGATCGGGCTCCAACTTCTCCTCTTTCGGTTGGATTTCAGGTTGATTTTGGGTTCCCGTTATCCGTTCTCACAATACAACCTTTAATTTTGGGTATCTTCACCTTCCTGTTCTCGGTGGTGTTTCTAATCCAGCTCCGACATGGCTTCTCCCGTGAGGAATCGTTGTTATTTCTACAACTGCTACTACAGCACTCGTAGTGGCTTCTCGGGGAGAGACATGGAGAGAAGAAGGTCCTCTTTAATGGCAGAATTCAACCAACCCTCGCAGTGGCTTATTGGGAAGAGACATGGAGAAGAAAAGGTCCTCTTCAATGGAGAAATTCAACCAGCCATTCAACCAACTCGTTCGTCTTCTCTCGTGGTGCTCTGCACCTCGACCGTTGTTTTGGTGCAGCATCACCTTTTCGTCTGCCAGACGTCCGTCATCTCCGGCCTCGCTTGCCGTCGTTGGTGTCGTCGTGGGTGACTCTCATTTGGTTGACTGGTGGTTGGGTGTTTAATGTTGTGCAGGGTTTTTGCCGCATCGACATCATCAAGGCCGGACCTGATATTTGTATGGCCCAAGGCAAAATATGAAAATCGGCCCCTAGATCATATATTGATTATTTTTATTTCCCTAAGAAAAAGATTTGTATATACTAATAATTAATATAATTTTTATAGAATAGGTTTAAGGTTAAAATAAAAAATAATACAGTCTTATAGATTTTGTAGCATACCACTCCGGATCTAATTTATTAGATTTTTTTTTGAAATTTTGAATAATGCTTATAACTAAGTATGTTTAATTAGTAGATAAATAAGTGATTTTATAGGTTTGAGCTATATATGCATCAATTTTGGAATGGTATATACTCCGTACGTAGTTGATAGTTTTTCTTTTTTAAAACTAGTTGGGCTAGATTTTGGTTTGGATGTTCAGTAGATCTAAAATAAAAATAAAAACACAATGGAACTTAAATGGAATGGGCTTTTAAAACAAAAACGAAAATGGGCTTAAATCTCAAATTAAAATTTCCAATAGAGTGATCAATAAGTTTTATTCACAAACTCTATTTTTATTTTTATATACTATGGCCGTTACCGATAATGGGCCTGAGGTCCGTCCCTAGACATCATCAACCTCAAGCGCACCTTCGCCATCGATGCATTCAACTGTTCTACAAATTGAGGAAGATGATGAAATCATGAATTTTACAATTTTGACCACAATTTATTACATTAATTATATATTGAGTCCAAATAAATTTACAGTTTATGAATTTTAGACCCTGTATCGATTTTGTTTTAATGCGTTATAATTTGTATACGAATTGGTAGTTTTAAAGTTGGTATTATTTTTATTTCACCATTGTTTATATTATATTATTTTTAATCATTCTTCCTTTATTATATCACAAATTCACAATGGAGCTATAAATAATAAAACATGTATAGGTGATTCGTATAATGAGAGACAAGCTGGCATCAACATGCAAGAAGAAGAAAAACGCCAACGATTTGGATCTTAAACGTGCCGGCAAATGTCGATCTAAGACGACACCCCGAAGTAAACCCATTATCAATCCATATTCAAAATCCCATAATTTGGACGGATTTGCCCTTTCCTGTCTTTAATATCTCCCGATTGACTTCCTATCATTCCTTCCTTATTCGTCGATAGAGCATTTACGTGAGTAAGAGGTATACAGATACAGATGGAGGGTCTGACCAAGGATTTGGCCGGAATAGTCGTCGGCGACCCTCACACCTCCCGCGAACAGCGATCCACGTCCACTTGGGCCCAGGTAACCTATCCCCCCCGGGCCCCGGCCCCTATCTATCTTCCATCTCACATTGGCTGGGCCTTGAATTTGAAATGCGCAGGTGGTGTCCGAGGATCACCATCGATCTCCGATCAGCCATGCCGGCCATCCTAATCAGCCGGTTAGAATCGATCTTTTTGTGTTACTGTTACGTATGGATGTGTGTGGAATTTCGTGATTTGTTTGTATATTAGGACTGTGATTGTGATCGGCTATGGGTTTTGTACGTTGTGTTTGGTTCATGCTGGAATCGGAATCGGAATAAATGAATGGGAATGAAGTAATACCAATTCAAGTGATTTCCGGGTTGGATGACGAATGAATTGTGGTTTTGTCTTGCTTATGCCTATTATGATTTGCTTGAATTTATTTTTTATTTTGAATGTTTGTTGTGTTCTCTGGTGAATTTTTTTCCTGTCCCAGACAATGAGGCTTTGAGGCTTTTCCCACAAGTTGTCGAAAAGCATGTGAAAGTTGGATGCTATTCAGTATTCAGCCATTATATAAAACAAACATCCCTTCTGTCATTCGATCGATGATTCGGAATGTATCATTTGATCCATTTCAGGCCATTTTTTCTTTTGGCATTCAGCAAGAAACATGTTGCCTTTCAAACTATGCATACTTGATTTGCACATACATGTCTGTATTTGACTCCACTTGTCGTTGGATCGATGAACTTGATCTTCGTACCATTGACCATCTTGCTTACTTGGGCAGGAATGCGACAAGGAGGGCAATGATGGTTGGCAGCCTGCTCACAGGAAGAACACAAGAAGACCTAACAAGGTCACTGACAATGTCAGGATGATAATGTGGATTAGTGTATGATCGCTTTCTTTGGAACTGATATCATTAACCACTGCACTCTATAGGTGCATATGGAGCGGTGGAATTCGTACAAATTGCCTCCTGGTGACCAGGAATATTCGAAAGACGTTGAGGAGAGTGCTGAACTAGAGCCTTTTGAAGAGGAACTTGTTGATTTATCACGAGCTTGTAACAAGCTTTGGGAGCTTGACTTTAACCGATTGGTACCAGGAAAGGACTATGAGATTCAATGTGGTGACGGAAAGAAGGTCTACAACAAGAAGGACATGGCTGAAGACAGTCTCTTCACCTGGCTAGGGGATGATGTACTCAGCAGACCTACTATATCTCGTTTCTTCGCTCTCCTTGATAACTACAACCCACACGAAGGCTACAAGGAAGTAGTTACACTTGAAGAGAAACAGGAGCAAGTCGCATTCATGGAAGAAATCAGCAGGACCGCACCTATCAAATATCTGTACAGATATCTTTCATCCAAGAACATTTTCTCCGGGGATTATCATGAATTCAAGAAATGGATGACTGATATCTGGTTTGGCCTTTATGCCCGAGGTGGTACAGCTGGTTCCTCTTCTGCCTTCGAACATGTTTTTGTTGGAGAAATCAAGAGCCGAGGAGAAGAGCAAGTCTCTGGATTTCACAATTGGATTCAGGTTTGGCAATTCAGTATCTACTTTGAAAGCAAAACCACATTTGGTGATTGCAGATTCTAATCTAGTTAGAGGCCTTGTTTGCAGTTTTACCTTGAAGAAGCTAAGGGGAGAGTCAACTATCATGGTTACATCTTGCCGCGTAGACGTGGGGAATATGTAAGTAACCTGTTAATGACACCATCAGTATTCAGTATGATTGTTCAGAGCTACTTGCAATGCCTTATGTACTCATCATCTTGCAGCCAGATTCTGAAACACAGCTTCTGACTATTCAATTCGAGTGGAATGGTGTTCTGAAATCAGTCTCCAGCAGCTTCATTGGTGTTAGCCCCGAGTTTGAGATAGCCCTTTACACCCTGTGTTTCTTCGTGGGAGGCGAGAATAACAACGTTCAGCTTGGTCCATACCAAGTCAACATCAAGTGCTATCGCCTAGGAAACAAGATCGGATCTGTGTTCCCAATAGCTCAGAACTGACTTATGATACAGGATTTAATTGTTACTTACAGGAATGGTCAGTCAATTATTTTTCCAATTCAAAGTCTGTGCTGACATAGAATTTGTTGTCGGTTTTTTTACTTCTTTGAAATCAGGAATCAAATATGTTAACCTAGTGTCAACAGGTATATGTTTGAAAGCTTTGAAATTGTCTGACAACAGGTATAGATTAAACTATTGCGACAGCAATTCATGACAGCAACATTTTTCTGATTTTTATAATTTATGAATTCTTTCTTGGAATTTTTCCTGTTGATGTCATTCTTTTTATGAGATATTATGTCATACTAAATCTTTCATTCATAGGACTGTTTCTATTTTTCCTTTTCCTGAATTGCCTTTCACTTAAATAGAGACGAATATTCCCATCAACAAGCGATCTCAGGTTGCCAGGTTGGTGCATTGCCAAGAGTAACCGCAACCAGCAACCTTGTTGAGGAGTAGCTTCAACCGAGTGGTGTGCATTCTCAACCGCGTTGGCAATTGCCTGCTAACTCAAGCTTTGCTCAGCCCATTCGTAACGTTACTAAGTGAAAGCCAGGTAGTAACACATTTAGGGCAGTATTTTGCATTTATTCATATACCTCTTTTAATCTGCTTGATACTTCATCCCTTCACTGAGCCTGTCTTCAAGCTGTCAACGTATCTGCCACGACCCCCGGAGTAGCTATGAATTGTGTGAGGTTCATCTATCGACCCTGAGTTTACAGTGGGGCTACATTGTTAGCTAGTTGGTTGTTCGCTTTGTCCCCCATCTCGTGATTTCTAGCTCTTTGTTCAGCAAGACTTTTGTGAAAAGGTCATTCAATCTTAGGATCAAACGACAAGAGATTTTCCGAGCTTTTGGACCTTCGCATAAAAGTCACAAAACAACCTTGAAACAACAGACACAAAGAAAATGGATCAAACATAAGAAAACAGACTAAGCCAATCTAGTTACTGTATACAACTGATACTAGTAACAATCCCCGACATGTGCAACGTACAATAGCCTTCGAATTTGATCTCTACATTGCGAAAGTTGTAACTCTCGGAAAGAGCTTTCCTACGCACACTTATCTCAATCCTTGAATGGAATACTTTGATGATCTATTTTGACAGGAATAGGGATTTGGTTTATCTATGGCTAAAGAAATGCGTCCTGAACATAACTTTTTTTCAAGAAAACAGACCTTTTTTTTTTACCAAGCATATCCCCTTTCCTATAAATAGAATTGGGCAATACAACCTTGATCTTTTTGACCCATCCTTCTAATTATGGTTCACTCTTCCTTCTTTGTGGAGTTGTTCTAATTGGGTGTGAATGTGTTTAGTTTTGGATGAGGTAGTAGTCTCAGATGCCCTGTTGATCGAGAGGATATGGTAGTGTTCGTGGTTTCCGAAGATCCCTCGCTTAGGTGGGGGAAACGTTGTTGATCCATACTTCCTCATGAGACGTCTATTTTAATTAATTCTTTGATGAGATTCTACTTACCGTCTCCAGAAGTCGAGACGTCGCGTTTGTTACTCGATTATCATGTGTTCTCGACATTCGCAGTTCATAGTCTGCCTCAACTTCCACATCAGTTGTCGTGAATAACTGTATTGGGTCGTTTTTCTCCTTTGTTTTGGGTTTTGTACTTGGAGTTGTTGTGACAGTTATTTCGTCTACCGTTTTGCCTCTTGATCTACCGGACAAGGGATTGTCTAGTATTTTATATTCTTACCTTCATCCAAAATTGATATATATTTTTGAAGTACTTTGTGGACGTGTATCCTAATTGTGTGTATATGAATATAACATACCCCGAGTTTTAACTCAAATCTTAAAAAATATATGACACAATAGAGTTTCTCACGTCTTTCACCAATAGAGAAGAAAAAAAATTTGAGGTTTAGGAAAATGATAAAGGAAATTTTTTAACCAATTAACGGTTGAAATTCTCATAACTCTACCCATATCGTGAATGCGCGTAATATCGGTACACAACAAGGGATTTAGGAATGGGTGTTCTAGATTTTGCAACCAGGCTATGGTTGGCTTGGAAGACCTGAAATGAGCTTGTCTATGACAGCAATGATAGGATTCTTGGGATAACCCCATAGTGTGTGGAGAACGGTGTCAAATTATTTCCATGCCCGAGCCAAGACCACCAGGACGGCTGGTCACCGCCTGAGCCCGGATGGACCAAGCTCAACACAGATGAGTAGATGGCGCTTCTAAGGGCAATTCAGGACCAGCAGGGATTCCGAGGAATGATCAGGGCATATTCTTAAGGGCTTTCGCCTTTTGGTGGGGCCATTGCCAGGCCCTGGCAATGGCAACAGAGTTTATGCCCATCAGCAGCTGGCCATCCATCCGTTGTAGGGAGCTGCTGAAAGACACCCCATGGGACTATAAAATCATACAGTACATGTCAACCCAAGAGCAAACATGACAGCAAACATTTTGGCTAAGATGGGAGTGACCTTAGATGAGTCTTTCACCCAATTCCTTACGGTTCCAAATACCATCATTGATTCTGTGTACTCACCCACTCATAGTGGGGCTATTAACTAAGCTTAATCAACAAAATCATGACCCAAAACAAAAAAATTACAATTATACCTCATTAATCCCTTTTTTTTATGCAACTGAAACAACCATTATCACGGAGTAATATAGAGACATGGTTGTACTAGTTTTATTTCATTCACCATTACATAAATCATACATATGCTTGCTCTGTTCATGAGATGGTCATAGTACATAATTTACCACCACCTACCTTTTTTTTTGTTTACCATCTCCTCTACAGTCAACTCTGATTGTAATTCCCACAGCTCTCTCCTCAACCAGGTCTTTGAGTCTTTCAGCGTTGTTAATAAGCTGATAAAGATGCAACCTTGATTGCGTCGTCGATCGAACCAAACCCATCCAAGATCTCTCTTTTCCTTCTCCTGATCCCTTTATTTGCTTTTATACATGGAAATTGATTTAATTTAACACCTATTTTGCTTTGCTCAACCCATAAAAAAAGGACCCTTTTTTCCTTTTTCCTTTTCTTTTTCAATTGAAACTTCCCCAAATTCTCATGCTCGCAACTATGGCGGTGCGTAGGCGCTAGGAAATAGGCACCAGCTAAGCGGCAGCAATCCCAGAATGGAAAGGGTATTTCGGTGATTTTCCAGATTTCTGTTGAGATGAATCCAATTGATGCTTGCTCCTCATAGCTTTCATGGTGGCCGAGAGGGAGCGGCTCTTCTCCTCGGCCTCGTCCATCTCCATCTGCTCCTCCCTGCACTCCTCGCTACAAAACGGCATGTCTCCTCTGAACACCCAAATTCCCCCAAATCAGATTTTGAATCATCAATCAATTGATTAAGGAGGAAATCATCAAATCAACAACAACAACAAACCTGTACATGAAGATATCTCTGTTAGCGCCGAGGGGTTTCTTGCATAGAGAACAGGCTTCCAGGAAATGGGGCGGGGGCTCCTCGTACCGGAGATCGAAGACCCGACCAGGCCCCGATCGAGGCGAAGAGGAGAAGGAGGCGAGGCTTCTAAGGCTTCCCCTCCGGCGAGGCACCACCGTCGACGCCACCGCGCTGTAACAGCCGATCCTGGAGATGAAGGCGAGGCCGTCGTCAGCCGTGAAACACGGCCTTGTTGATGCCGAAGAAGCCATTTAGGGCTTATACGATTTCAGAGCTTTGGGTTCCGATCTGAGAGAGAGGGTTTGGAAATTGGAATCGAGGGTGGGGGGAGAGGAGTGGGAGGAATGGGGAAGAAGGGGTTTTTAAAGGAGCCATGACAGAGAGAGACAGAAAGAAACCATGGGAAGTGTGGAATCCGCCATTCGGGGAGAGACAATCTATTGGCTGGAAATTTTATATATGAATTTTACTTTTTCTTTTTATTGAAACTTTATAAATGAATTTTACGTTTTCCTTTGTAATGTGTTGTATAATTTTTTATATATGTAAATTCATACATTATAATAAGGCTAACTCCAATCGTATAATGCAAATGCAAGTATGCGCATTTTAATACAAATTGTGCTTCAATTGTTACTTTTGAGTGTTCAAAATGTGCACATTTGTACAACAAATGTTCAAATATAAGCAGTGGTAGAGCCATGATGAAATTCAAGGGGGTGCTAAAAAAATTTCGTTAAATATTTTTTTTATACCTATTAAGAATATTGTTACAAAAATATTGAAAAAAAAAAGCTAAAATTGTGATTTATTTATAATATTTTTATTTAAATAGTTGAGAGAAACAAAAAATATAGGAAATTAAAAAAAATCAAGAAGAATTACTTTTAAAACAATATTGAAGGAAAACATTAAATTTAAATATGACATGACATTTTTTAATTGAAATAGTTTAGAGAAACTAAAAATATAGAAAGAAATCCCTAAATAATTATGGGGAATAATGATATAATAAAAACAAATAAAAAGTGAAGATATTGAGATTTCAACCAAGACCATTTAATTAAGGGAAATTCCGTTTGGTGCCCCTGAGGTTTTGACAATTCCGCTTGGTATCCTAAGATTTTATTTTGTCCTGATGGTGCCCCTGAGTTTTGTCAAAAGTTCGGCTCATGCCCAAAACTCATATTTTCACTTTTTTATATCAATAAAATGGCCCATTATTTTTCCTTATTTCACAAGACCCCCTTTTATTTTTAACAATGAATAAAACTACCTACTCCGTATTATTTAACTAAATCCAACATAAAAGTGAAAAAAAAAAACCTTATATATTTTTTTCAATAAAATCACACATAATTTCCAAAATTTTAGCATAAACTCACCCATTGTTACAAATTTTTTTTTGAAGAAAATCAAACTTTATTTTTAACATTACACAAAAGATTCATTATTTATAATATTTTGCAAAAAAAAAACAATCTCATTATTTGTCAAACATTGTACATACATAATATACCACCCATTATTTATTAAAAAAATTGCATCAATCCACCCTCATATTTTTTGAAAAAAAAAATGACCTATAAATTACAAAAAGGAAAACAAAATCATAAAACCATACTTTTGATATAAAAAAAATCTCCTTTATTCTAATTAAGTATTGGGTAAAAAAAAATCCACCCTCTTATTCATCAATCCACCCTTTATTTTTTACATTACTTTTTCAATAAAATTCTAATTGAGTATTGGGTTAGATTGATCAATAAGGATGGTTCATGCTGGGTCAACTCGATCCGATCCGACATTTTTGGGTCACGTCAAACCCAAAGACCTGATTTTAAAAGAAAATGATAATTATAATGTATTTCTTTCTTATACAATGAACTATTGTGGCTAAATATTAAATTGAAAAAAATAATAATTCCGGGTTTACATATTGAACCGAAAAAAAATACTAGCAAAATATTGAGCCACCATATGATCATCCACATTTACAATTGTTAAAATTTAGTGAATTATAGGTTAAATATTATTTTGGAAAACAATAGATGTTAAATATTATTTTGGAAAATAACGAGTGTTTTTTTTTTTTCAAAGTATGGAAACTAATATGTCTTTTGTATAATTTTAAAAACCGTAGTGATTTTGTTTTAAAAATTTTGGAAGAAGGGTGACTTTGTGATAAAAGTTTTGGAAATAATATTTGATTTTGTTAAATTTTAGAAATAAAGGTGGGTTTTTCAATTTTATCTTGAATTTAGATAAATAATAGGTAATTTTGTTTATTGTTAAAAGTAAAAGAGGTTTTGTGAAATAAGGAAAAATAATGGGCCATTGTATTGATTTAAAAAAGTGAAAATATGAGTTTTGAACATGAGGCGGACTTTTGACAAACTCAGGGGCACCATCCGGACAAAATAAAACCTTAGAGCACCAAGCGGAATTGTCAAAACCTCAGGGGCACCAAACAGAATTTCCCTTTAATTAATTCTCTTTCTTCCCCTTTACCGATTGAGCTAGATAGCACTTCTATTTCAAATATCACTTAAAATTTTTATATTACCTTAAATATACTAAATATGGGTGTTGTTAGATACACCGCAAATCCTCTTCTTTAATTGCACGTTCATTCCAACGTGCAAATTAGCACTCTTTGCCAATTAATTAACTCACCTCAACCTTGCACGCCCTTTTCGACGTGCAAGATTTGTGGTGTATTTATCCGGACCGAAAAAATATTTTTTTGTATTTTTTTTTCCGGCCAGGGGGTTCTAACACCCCCGAGCACCCCCCGCCCCTAAATATAAGCACACACCTCCCCCATGTGTAAAAGCTTGTATCACTTTTCAATAAAGTATGGGTCGTTTCTATTGGTTATTTTAAAGTTTTTCTTTTCTTTTTAATTTAATCATATTTATTTCCCCGACAAAGTCATTCAGAACAGTGTGGATCTGTCAAGCGTCTTGGGATCGTGAAGGCCCTTTTTTAGAACACTGCTTACATGTTTATTATATTAGTTTAGTTCGTTACGGACTATTTTTTATAGGCAAAGTGACTTTAGCCTCATCGGTCATCGCATGTAGTGCGGTGAAAAACACTAACTCGCCCCCCGGGGCATAGCTCAGTTGTAGAAAGATCACCCTACGCTGGGCCTGGAAGCTTTGTGTGAGAGGTTCGATTCCCAGAATGAGCATTATTTGTTTCTCATGTGGAGTGGGTCTACTAGAGCCAAATGGTATAAAGGGGGGTGGTTGGACTATTGCTGAGCTGAGGCACATCCCGCGGTTTACCTCCCCAACTCGATGAGGGGGCGCCGGAGACTTGGGATCCAGGACTAGTCTAAGTGTAAGCTTGTGATACCTGAGTATATAAATAAATAAATAAATAAATAAAAGAAGTGAAAAACACTAAGTGTATGGATGGGGAAAAATAGGTAAAAGTAGTTAAAATTTTGAGCTAAAAAAAAAAGCTTGTTTTGGAAGGTTTTTTCGGGATTTGGGGGTTTATTTAATTTGAAAATATCATAATACTCCTAATAATAACAAAATAAACTACACTTTTTTACAAATAAACTGTTTTTCACCTCATACGCATGTTATATTTTTTCATAAATTTTTAACTACTTTTACCAACAGTTTATAAATTTTACCCTGTTTATATTTTTAGTCAATTTATTAACCCCGTCCCATACGAACCCTAACTCTTTGCATAAGACTAAAGTAGTACAAACTAACCTACTAATTAGGGACTATTTAAATTCTTTTATAGGCACAATGATTTTGAATGGGTCTACTTCTCTTATTGAATGGAATACCTATAAACTAACCATTCCGGAATTGCTCATCAGAAAGGACTTGTAGGTAATACCCATAAATCTCCGATTCGAACCCCAGAATAATCGCTCTTTATTTACCTATTCAAAGGAATACCTATAGACTAAGTAGTACAAACTAACCTACTAGCGTACTGATCGTTATCCTTCAATAAGAACCAATGTATAAACCTACTAATTAATTAAAAGATCCGAGTCATCTTTCCTTACCATGATGGGCATTGTTTTGTGTCCTTCAAACATTACTTGTTGTACGTAGATAATGTTATCTACCCAAAGCACATATCATGTATAAAATGAGTTTGTCCTTACAACTGAAGGACATGAAGATTACAAATCTGCCAACAAATATATGATGTGAGTCATATGTAAAATGTTAGGTAACCCCCCCCCCCCCCCCCCCCTTTTTTTTTTAATCATTTTACCCATTATCTCCTATTTAGTGTTGCCTCTGTTGGAAAAAATACGTTGCGTTACTATTCACGCATGCTTTTTTAAGATGATTAAATTTTTTTTATAAAATATTCATTTTTAAAAAAGAAATTAACAATTTTGTACTTATTAATAGTAACAACGAAATTGCTAATTTTTGTATATCAAAAGTTATACTATATATATATATATAGTTTTTTTTTTTTTATCATCGATCCTAAAAAGAAGTGCGTATATAGTAAACGACACATTTTGCTGAACATATAGAGTATTTACGAACTCATAATCATATATATTAAATATATGTCAAAGTTTTACATTAGGTTTTTAAAAAAAAAAATTGCGAACAAGCCAAACCATGCACTTTTATATGGCAATGCAAATTCTCATTGCACTCCAAAATTTTGCCCCCTTATGCAAGTTGCTACCCCAAATGGGGCTCTCCAAAAATCCCAAATTTTGGATTTACGTTGTCTTCCTTTGTTAACCATGTCTTCCCTTGCAATCCAAAGTTGTCAATCATCTTGAGTTTCAAACTTAATTTTGATCATCCTATTTAGCGGGAAATTGACGGAATGTGGTTAATAAGGGTGTTTGGTTAAAACGACAGAGTCTACTCTACCCAATAGTATTTTTTAAGCTATGAAATTTAATTAAGATGTGGTTTAATTTCTAAAAGTTGTATTGACTGTTGAGAGAAAGATGCCTAGCTCTATTTGTGGCCAAAAATTCCATAAATATATTTGTTGAATGTACTACCTTCCTCATATAATCTAATGTGAGCATGTATCAAAATATCACAAAGAATCTATAGCTTTCTTTTGAGGTCTATAATAATTCCACATATAAAATGAATCATATTCCCGTGACTCAGCCTACAATATGTGAGTGCGCGTGTATGTGCGTGTGCGTACGTGTTGTTTCACATTTTATTTTTTTATGTACATACCCATTAGAGGCACAAAAAAAACTTAATTATAAGAAAATGTATTAATCTTAAAAATAAAAAATAAATATCTAAACCACTAAATCTAATAAAAGGTCTACTTAATTAATCTATATAATCAGGTATATGTTAGGTAATCCATTGGTTTAAATCATATTTGTATTTTATTTCATTTTATTTGACATGTTAAAAGTTTGTTGCGTGTTACATTTGTAAACAATTGAGTTGATTACATTTGGTCCATGGGAATATTTTTTTTTGGAATAAATTAGTGCATTCATTTAGGGGAATCATTAGAACTTTATTGATTAATTATGAGCTATAATAAGATCTAAACAGGGAACCATGGAAGATGGTAAAGGTAAAGTGTGACTATTATTGATTCCAATTAATAATATAAAGTATAAAGTATAAAGTATGAAGTATAAATTATAAATGTCTGTTCCTTATTAAGAGGGCAATCTGAATATTTTATCAGCCTTTGTCAAGTGGAAGTCGTTTTAATGACAAAAAGCTACCTAACTTTTCTTCTTTTATAAAGTTAAGTGTATATGCTGTTTGCTGATGCATAGATGGCCACAGTCTATAGTCTATAGTCTATACCATATATTCATAATGCTGGATTTAATTTAGGACTAGTCTTATTAACCTATAAACAGGTGCGGTTTCTTAATAAATGATATTTTATTATATCAATTATTTATGTTTAAATATTATTTATTCAATTTTGATGGTTAAATTAAATAGTTTCTTTGAAATCTTTCTAGAGATATTGCAAATAAGTGAATAACCACAGACTAAATCAAGATTAAATTCAATTAAAAACAATATATAACAGGTACATATTTAGTAGGTAAGTCGATCAAGATGATAAATGATGGGTTGAAATTTCACCCGTTAAAATTTTCTGTAAATAAATAAATCAAAACATTAATAAATTTAAAGATAAAAATAAAAAAATCAATGAAATCATAGGAAGTGCATAAGAAAGCTAGTTTAGGGGTCTATCTCATAAGTTACTTAATTTAAAGATAAATTATTTTTATTTTTATTTTTTTATTATAATTTGGGAATCTTTTGAATTATTATGGAATTTTATTAAGAGAAAGTTGGCTCTATATGCCATCTAAAAAGTAATATTTAATCAGAAGTCCACATATTCCTACAAATTAAGTAAAAGTACACTTTATATTTTTAGGAAGAAAAATGCCCCTCATTTATATATAACGCTTCTCCCTCTCTTTTTTTCATTCACTTTTACTCTTCGCGTTTGTTTGGCATCTGTCAGCACTCTACTCAAGTTTCTCCCTTTCATCACACACTCAAAAATCCGCTTCGATTTTCAAAAGATATTGCATCTTGTTACTCTTTCATGGCTGAATAAGAATTGAACACTCCCACTGGATGAAGATGTTGAGAAGGATGATGATTGATGAGGGAGATGGATCTGGAGATGAGAATTATATTTATGCTGACAAGAATTTTGAGGAAGAGAGTGAGAAGGACGTTGAAAAAGAGGGTACTGGATTACTGGTGGCAAGTGGCGGATCTTGAAACTGTGGATTTGGCTCCCCTCAAGTACTGTAGGGTGAAGTTCAAAAAATCCTAATCATCCAAAAATGGGTGTGTGGTAAAGATTGCTCCCTTCTATGGGCCCCATCCTAGCTTAATTAATTTTTTCTTTTCATAAAATTAAAATTTGTGAGGAGAAAACCAAATTGATGGTACAGTACTGCACCGAAATCAAACTCGTTGATTGAAGGGTGGAAAATTACCATAAATTATTTTTTATGTAAAATGAAACCTTAATTTTTCTTTTCAAAAAAATCATCAATATTATGGATATGTAACTAGAATAAAAATATAAATCGTGCATGCTTTATTTCATTGTTTTCAAATATTTCAATATAACCTTCTAATTTGAAGCTTTCGGGTATAATTATATTATTAAGGCATGAAGTTTAACAAATGGTAATTATGATTAAGTATATTAGTTTGGTAAATTATGTAAGAAATAATTTACATATGTTCAATCCTGAAAATTGAAATGCTTATAACTTTTTGTTCAGATATCGGATTCGAGCTTATAATATATCAAATCGAAGCTATCGACGATAGGAATATGAATGTTAAATTTTATTTTTAATTTGGAGAGTGGGGCCACCTTTGGCTCTAAAGAGGATCCGCCTCTGCTGGTCACCAACATTGAAGCAGTTGGACTGGATTGATGTTGTAGCCGAACCAACAGATGGATTAAGAGAGAGGTTGTGTGCTGATAAAGACCATCTCCCATCAGGTGATGATGATGTTGTTGTAAAGTTTGAGGAAGTTCAAATCAAACCAAATGTCCTAGAAGAGATGCGTGAAGGGGTAATCAAATTATCTGAAATGGTGGATAAGTTTGAAGAGATACCTGAATGAGCAAAATAACTTTCAAATGGAGTTGATAGTATTGAGAGATTTACTTTAGCAAATATGCTAATGCTGAAGTGAATACAGTTGTTAATGATGTTTTATTGAATTTAAAGAATGAGGATCCATGTAGTTCTGCTCTCCAACTTGATACGTTAGGATCTTTCTAGGCTTCAATCCTGTCACTCTTGGCTCTCGGATTTCTTCCTTGAATGATTTAACGAGACCACTTGATACGTTTGGAATCCAATGTCACATAAAGTGGTTGTTTTGGTCACAATCTTCGGATTGGTGCGAGTGCTTTTGTTTCAATAGAACAGATCAAACAACCGGAGTTCCTGAACGGTTAATCTTTATTCAATCTCATCGGGTTTTAGATGCCTTGATCGAGCCCACGAACAAGGTGCAACCTTGAGTCCACGAGCTCACTGCGACCCTGTGAGCCAATAGTTCAATAAAAGACAATGTCTTTCATTATTAAACTCAAACTTGATTGATTTTAATTTTACTATTTGTAAGCAGTTTATTCTTGTGTGTATTTGCCTGTTTAATTTTACTATTTGTAATTGTAAGCAGCTTCCAAATCCCTCTAACAATAACAACAATAGGGTTGAAGATAAGACACAAAAAGAGTCAAGCTGCAATTCCACCGCCATATAGCAAGCATTGGTATAAGACTCCCGGTTGCTGAAATACTATACAATTCACAAGAATTAGTTGCAACTTACACATTCGGGCGAAATCAGACAGGCTTTGAAGCAGAAAACCCAAATGAATACAATCTGACTTTTGTGCAAGATAATAATACACAAGAAACAGATGTTTCAAGTTGTTTGAGGGGATTCGAATGCAAAAGAAGCATCTCATTCCCCCATCAAGGCTCTGGTTTTGTTTATACTGATGCAAGTATGTAGTGTACAAACAACTATATTGCAGTCTCAGTGCAGCCTTTTGGTACCTAGGAAGTCGACGTGAGAGAAGTCACAACTTTGAGCTTTGTCTCCAAGGACAACCACCTTCAAAGGCTTGTTCCAAGACATCTTCCATCCGCTTTGCATATATTATCTATCAGAACAAGAAAACACAACTTCTTCATAGTTATTTGGGGATCAAGGGTATTACATTTATTTTATCAAGGGCTTCAATGAACACTCGTAGAAGCACGCACCTCAAGACTAGCTAGAACAGGGGATGGCACTTCAGCCAAGTCCTTCAAATTTCTTTCAGGAAGTATGACTCTCTTTATACCGTATCGGTGTGCTGCAAGTACCTGTGACGGTGTAATCCGAGATTAACATTAAGAGACAGTTGGAGAACGCAGGATCACTCCATAGACCATGTGGCCTGAATCAGATACTATCATTTCTAAAATGTAGAAAGCAAATGAAAATGGCTCAAAAGAGAAATAAGAGAGTTCATATAGAGCGAGCTCGAAGCATGCCTTATCCTTGATACCACCAACGGGCAACACTAAACCTCTTAGAGTCATTTCTCCTGTCATTGCTGTATCTGCTCTTACTCTTTTCTGACTCAAGAGCGAGACGAGTGATGTTACCAGGGTCACACCGGCGGAAGGCCCGTCCTTTGGAACAGCTCCCGCTGGAAAATGTATGTGGATATCGCGACCATCCATCAAATTAGTTTTTCCATCAGCACAGAAGTTAAGATCAGCAGCTCTTCCTCGCACCTAGTAATACATAAGCAAAAGGAGTCACATAAATGTCAAGCTCTAAAAAGACATTTATTCAAGTAGGTAATATAATCATTAATCAGTTTTTAATGTGCAGTTTAAGCTAGAAATGGCACCATCACACTTCAACAAATTACAACAAAAGTAATGCGAATTTCAGAATTGTGAACAAAATGCTTACCCAAGTAAGTGCTATCTGTGCTGACTCTTTAATAACATCACCCAGTTGACCTGTCAAGCGTAAATCACCATTCCCAGCCATAACAGTGGCCTCAACAAACTGAACCTCCCCTCCGTAATTTGTCCAGACAAGTCCAATAGAGACCCCAGGGTTTGCAACACGTTCTGCAGTTTCGTTGTCATCAAATCTTGGAGGCTGCTCACACATAGTCAAGACAAGAGGAAACATTGTTTCAGACGTACAAAGCTTCTGAAATGTTCCACTACATTGTTTTTTTTCATTTTTCTTTTGAGATAACTACATTCTAGAATGCATCTTTCATTATTATTAAAAAAAAAAAAGTGTGTTCCCAGCTCAAGGAAACCAAAAGAATATGTCAATCTCCAAACCGCAGATCTCTGTTCTTTTCTTTTTATAAAAATGGACGGAATGAGGAAAGAGAGTTTGACTTACGCCTAATACATCTTCTAGCATGGACTCGTCAACAATCAGAGGTGAAGAAATACGGAATGTAGTTGCAATCTCCCGATTGTCAACGCCCATGGGGATGACTTCCATTTCAACTTCACCTCCATCTGCAAGCCTGCTTTCTAGAACTGGTGCAGTAAGCTGATGCATATCCTTGCGAAGTGGGTCAGTGTATTCTTGTTCTTGTTCTGCAACCTTTACCGCAGCAGCACGAGCCAAGGCAGCCAAGTTTCTTTCCAAATTCCGAACACCTGCTTCTCTAGTGTATCTCTGTATAACAAGTTTAACAATATCCTGCCAGTACGCAAATATGTCATCAAATACTTGCAGTTTAATATGAATTATGAAGTCTTCACTTACTAGAAGAATTTGATCCGATTCGTAGAGAATTGCAAGCAACAGCTCATTCTAATGAAGTGGTAAAAGACACAAATCTTTTTCTTGTTTGCAGAGACACAAGAATCCTTCACAATGAATTAGGTTCATGTTTCTGATTCATACACGTAAAATGTTCATAACCATGTTTCCTTCAACCCATACACACTGACTTTTTTCCTTTCGCATTGTCAGAATCCAAAGGCTGTCTTTGAAGAGTGGTATCTCGCTATGCAGAAAAAAATTAAACTGTTGCCCAAGAGTAATAGCAAGTATTGCTTTTTATTGTCATCCAGAATTAAAATGCATAAATTACCTCTGGAATTTGAAGGAAATCTGAGCTTAATCCGTGCTGGTCCAAAACCCTGGGTATAAGGTGCTTTATAGCTATATGAAGCTTCTCTTCAGGAGTATAACCAGGGAGTTCCACAACTTCCATCCTATCCAGAAGAGGTGGAGGAATAGGTTTCATCCGATTTGCAGTTGCCACAAAAATTACATTTGAAAGGTCAAATGGAACATTCAAATAACTGTGAACACGGTTAAGGAAATGCATTTTGATAAGCATCAAGTTTGAAGAGCTTAATATGCAATTTATTAGGAAAAAGTATATTATGTAACTTGATAGTCAATAAAGTACAAATCTACACAACATCAACTCTTTAGGAGATACACTTTAATAAAACATAAATTGTGATAAACAACAAGTTTGAAGGGAACTTAATATGCAAATGCGACTCTTTTGGGAAAAAAAGTGTAACATGTAACTCGATGTATTACAAATCCAAGCATCAGTAATATTGATCCTATCCTCAAAGACTGTAGAAAGAATGTGTTTTTTCATGAGCAACTGAGCAAGTACTGCAGTCAGATGATTCATTTAGCTGTGTAAGGAGTATTCAAGAAAATTTGGAGATGAGTATATACTGCAGTCAGATCAGCGCAGCTAATGCTAAAAGCCAACAAGCAATGCACAAATATAGGAGTACCCCAGATGATAATTTGTACCCAACTACGCAATGAAATGAGTTCATATTTTAGAGGGAAAAAAAGATAAGTCAGGTTCATACAATGTCATATACATTGCCATGTTTAAATATGGAGGAACAATTATTTCAACCGACAATTTTTCAAGGATACTGATCATTGAATGCGTTGTTCTGCTCAGGATCAAGAACCTCCAGCAATGCTGCTGCCGGATCCCCACGAACATCAGAACCAGTCTTGTCAATCTCATCCAGCAGCATAACAGGATTGCAGACACCTACTCTCTACAGCCCATGAGTGCAACATGAGGTGACCCATAGCACAAGCCAAACATTAAACCAAAAAACAAGAAGAAACAAGCAACAGTGCAAGCTCACATCAGCAATATGAAAATAATTTTTAGTTCCTCATAAGTTACAAATGGTTCCGACCTAATTCCAGATGATTTACTCAAATGGTCAAGAAGATGGAATCAATGAATGCCGAAGAAGTTGGCTATGTCATGATAGTAATTTCCAGTATCGTGGCTCTTGTATTTAGTATTTCAAATCTGAAACATGATGCAGGCTTTTTCAAGGAAGTTGTTAATAAAGGAACTATGAATTAACATATAACTTGTTCTTTCACATGGAAACTTATAGCTCCAGCACAAGACATTTTTTCACACACATGGAACATAAAAAGCAATATTACTAGGAAAGACTTCTTCATTGAAGATGAAAGAACAACTTGCTTGGAACCAAGCTCGCAATAACACAAATAACCCTCTCTATCAATTCAAACTGACCCTAGTACTTTTCCGAGTAGGTTCCTACAACCAAGTTTTAAAGAACCTGAGAACATAAAGATAACAAGAGTCAGTTACAAACCTTTAACCCATCAATAAGTCGGCCAGGCATGCTTCCAATATATGTCCTTCGATGGCCTCTAATATCAGCCTCATCCTTCACACCTCCAAGTGATATTCTAATGAACTTTCTTCCTAAAGCAGAAGCAATAGATGCGGCCAATGATGTCTTTCCAACACCCGGAGGACCCACAAAACATAGCACTGGCCCTCTAGCGTCAGGCTTAAGCTGCAACAGTCAGATTGCATCAATATCATATGTAAAACTATATCAAATTCTGAAAAAAGGAGTGAGTGAAGGTAAAAGAGATATTTAACCTTGCGGACAGCCAAATATTCAATGATTCGCTGCTTGACCTTGAGTAGTCCATAATGGTCTTTGTCAAGGCGCTCTTTTGCGGCTCTCAGATCCAACTCAAGCTCTTCACTGGCCTTTTGCCAAGGCAGATCAGCTAACAGCTCAAGATAAACACGTGAACTATTATACCCAGGCTGTTGAGGCTGCATTTTTTTAAGTGTCCTGTAATTTGATGGTTTGAAGTTTTGATATGTAAGATGTTCCACATAAGTTACATAAATAGGCAACCAAATGAATGAAAATATGCTCTGAAGGCACCACACATGCTAAATACATGGCATTGAGTCGAGGATTCAAATAAAAACCATTATAAACCTTGTAATACAATAATAAATAAAAATATCAACACATGTTACTCCCTCCAATCTATATTATTTGATACTACGCATTTTAAAGATAAACACAAAGATGAAGAAATGCCATTTCTACCTTTAAATACCCCCCCCCCCCCCCCAAAAAAAACAAAAACAATCTACTCTCTCATCACATTTATTATTCACAAATGTGAATGGTTAAAACAAAAAAAAATTACAAATTACACTCATACTAGTGCAAAAGTAGCAAAAGTGTAATTATTACTCCTAAAACATCAAATATCATTGATCAAATTTTATCCCCTAAAACATCAAATAATATAGATTGGAGGGGGTATGTAGGCAATACTGACCTTATCAGTAGAACATCATTTCAGGCTTGGAATAGGGTAAAGTATGAGGATTGAAAAAAATGGGTATGCAGGTGTAGGCACAGGTATATCCATCCACAAGGTATAGGGTTGGCATCATTCCAAACAGAGTATTGGGTTGGAATTCCTACACACATTCCCTATTCCTGATCCCTCATACCTAATGACCCCTAATTAATTTCCTACACAGTCCTACTCCATTAAAAGCCCTAAAATTCTTAATGTAAGCTGAAAAATATAAAGGTTAATTGATGAGCAAATAGCTATCAGAATTTCAATGATTAAACAAGTAATGTAAGATTGTTGATTAAACTATTAAATTGTATTTGATGCAAGTTTAAGCTTTACAAATCATCGAATGTTAAGGACCAAGCATGAGCATTTTAAGAACCTTTGGAATGCCAATTAACCTCCTCAATACACCAACGGTCCAACCATTAAACTGACCATCATATTGTACCTTAACTCCCTTTGTGCATGTTTCCATATAGTTGCAGGCATCCCTGCACTCTGCATCTTTCTTTCAAGGGCAGCCACGTCATCTTCATCATCATCATTATCTCCAAGCTCCTCTTTTATAGCTCTCATCTAGGTTTTCGTAAAACAGAACATGTGAATAAAATGTGTCAAGGCTTTCAGAGTTCATCTCTTTCTTTGTTATAATAAGCAACTGAGGCTTCATGATGACAAACACACACAAGCACCAGTCTTTGCGTATACACAAACCCATATTCATATAGCAGTGTACAACTCTTGCCTATCAAGGTTGCGATCTCCATAATTACAAGATGATAAAAAGTATAATGTCCAAAATATCAGTTTCATCAGAGACAAACCTGCTGACGTAGTAGAAATTCTCGTTGTGATTTTGAAAGTTGCCCCTCAACTTTCTGTGTGATTTTCTCCGTTACACGAATTGACTATCAATGAGGAAACCAGGAAAATTTACATCAATCGAAAAGAACAGCTGAAATTCTCAATCTTTAAACATGTTAATTTATATGATGCAATATAATTTACCTGTAAATGCCTGTCAACTAATTCAGTAGCCTTTGAAAGCCTTTCTTTAAGATCAACGGAATCTAACATACACAGCTGCTCTTCAAAGCTTATCTCAAAGCTAGCAACAAATATATCTGCCAACTTGTGAACAGGAACAGTCTCTAAAAGAACTTTTGTCCTTCCTCCAGTTTTTTGTTTCTTAAAAAAAAAGAAGAAAAAGAACAAGTAGACGTCAAATAAGGTAACCAGCCATCTTCAACTCTATGTCTATGATTCCTGTTGCAAAATTAAAACAGGGAGAATGACACAATTCAGAGTACCAAAGTAGATTTTCCCTTTTAGGTGACTAAATTCACAGAATCAATACACATATGCTCCTTACAACTTGATTTATAGAGGGATGTAAAGATGTAAAGAAGGTGACTAATGCTCTCTCACTCATCCACCTAACATATACAACTCTTCCACAAGCCAAATATCATTGCTGCAAGTTAGTTCCCATTTGAACAGATATTGATATGAAACTAGAAAGAGGCAAATGTTTGCAAGGATGATAAGTATTCTTGGCGAAAGACCAGAGTGGAAGCATATTGACTATCCTGAGATTTAATGGAAATTCATGTTAAACATTAAACAGGAAATCTCAGAGCAGGATATGAGAACATCTAACAAACTCTTTGGATCAAAGAAAAAATAAATAACCAAATTCAGCAGTGAACATAAAGTTTGTACCTGCTCAAGAACAGAGATAAGCTCCATGGCTGTGGCTTTGAACTGGCGAGCTAGTGTGATGTAATCAGGGTCCTGCTCCGCTTGCTCCATCTCTGAATGAAGAACATAGTTGTATCAGCGTTGGGAACACAGAAATGGAATTTTTTTTTAAATCATTGGAGAGAGTCCATATTGTGAGCTTCCAGTCATTGCAGATAGTCGATATCTGAGTGTCAAATTTGATGATCAAATCCCAGGAATTGAAAACAAGAATGAAGGGTAATATCAAACTAGCAACACAAATAAAACTACCCTGGAACATTGTCTTGGGTAAAAAAAGAAGCTCATAGCTTTACACATCTTCATGTAAATTCGAGTAGCATTCCTTTTTAAAAGAAGAAAACAATGAAATTGAATTCTAATTTTAGTTGTAAATGTTATTGGATTGGCCTATTGTATGACTAAAATATATAGACGATGCAGAACCAAAATACCAGAGTTCGACTAATTAATAACATCCCTGAAAAAATAGACACGGAGAGATGAAAAATCTGACAATGTCATAATTGATTGTTCAGCATCAAATGCAAAGCGTGCATGATAATTTTAAGCCTTGTAATCAGGTGATAACCTATGACAGTAGGCCTTCCAAAAATTACTGGCAAACAGTAAACTTTACTTGCCAAGGTCAAAAGGAAAGTCTGACTCAGTCAAAGAAGAAAAAACAAGAAAATTTCATAATTCTAAGATGCATCGGAAATAACCACAACAGTTAGCCTAATAGGCACACTGTTTGAAGAGCTAGAAAGAAAAAAGTTTTGCTTCAGTGCTAAAACAATGGGGTTTATCAAAGCATCTCCAGTAATGTGAAAGGAAATTAATAAGACCTGTTTCATAATGCATGTGTTTTGCATCCAAGCAGACCCCTATTCTTTACACTGTTCACAACAGAGACATTTGAATGAATTTTATCAAGTATCTTGGCAAAATGAGGGGGGTTGAAAAGAATCATATATATTTTTTAGCAGATTGCATAGGCATAAGACATTAATGTTTGGATAGCTTCTTTGTAGAGAATGATTTTTAAGCTATGTCTTTCTTCAATAGGTGTTGATAAGATCATCTACGATAATGAGCCTAGATCTGCCTGCAAAGAACTTAGGAGTAAAATGATCTTCTCGGGATTTTTAGACTTCGCATGAACACAATGCATTATGTGAAGGATCGGATAGCCAATGGCCTACCAGATTTTGTCATGTCAAGGGGTGAAATTCGTGCAGTATAATAAGTTCCTCTGGTACTAAGTTCCTGGACATTAAACCTACAGAGGCCTTCAAGGACAACAGTGTAGGTAACCCTTCCACTGGGTTTCTCCACTCCTCTTGAAAGATGTAAAGCTCGAGCAGCAACTCCCCTGTAATTCAACAGGTTAAGGTCGCTAAAATGTATTGGGTCCTGCATATATTTGCAATTTTGGAGTTCTAATACATATGAATTATCATCACTTCCCTAAAACAAATTGCACATACAAAGTAATGAATAATAAAATACCCAAAGGGGAGAAACAAGTCCATTGGCAGTTCACAAATGGAAAATAAAGACTAGGAAACAATAGAAATAAATGTAGTGCTCTATTGAACTTATGAAGCAAACCATAGAGAGTGGTGAGCTCATACCAAAATAATATTCTGAAAAATAAAAATACCTGTTATGCCAGTGAATAACTTCCTGCTGATTTTTCCCATCAATCTTTTGAGAATCTGATGCCACCATTTGACTTTTCATATTACTTGAACCAGAATCTGCCGCTGCAAACAAAATATAAATGAATATATGTCTATGTTGATAGGGAGAATCAACGATTACTAATATTACAAAGAAAGAACCAAGACCATCATTACTTGGGTATACCACAGGTCCAACCGTTTTAGACTCCGCTGCATCATGAACTGGCAGAATCCCTATTAGGCCCTTCTCTTCTCTCTGCCATAATTCTTGCTCCACCAATTTCACACTGATTGTATTAAACAACCACTGAGTATAGAGAAGTGATGGGCAAATGGCAATAAGGGGGAAAAAAGAACTCAATATGGCAAACAAATTGAAAAACTTTCAATTCAAAGTTGTACTGGTTGTCAAGAAGCTAGTAGTCAAAACTTAAATTTGAGCAAAGAGAAGCATATGAGGTCTTAACAAAGACAATAAAGATGGATGCCAAGAAGTGAAGGTAAGGATAGATAACATTCTGGAATGAAGGCCAACTAGGAGGAAAATTTCCCACTGCAGAGGGCTTCTTTTGATGCTGCCTTTATAATTACCCCTAGATTGTAGTAACTAGAGAAAATTTATTGATAAGAAAGTGTGGCCTATCTGTATCTGACCTTCGCGTGCATATAGAGGCCAATACTTAGCTTAAATCTGATTTTGGAGCAGGGATAGGAAACATGTTCAGCTCTCAGTTGATGTGTCTCAAGTCTCAACATGTGGAATTGGTAGTGTATGCTTCCACTAAGTTAACTTGGCATACGGCATATAATGGTGCCGCTTATGAGTTTATAAGGTAAATTGTCAAGAAGAGAAGGAACAAAGTTCAGCTAGAACAAAAATCTGAGACACGACTTCTTTTAAACCAAGCAAATAAGTGGCATAGATCCATGTACTGATGTACTGAATCAAAGTAAGTATCGTTTTGCTCTTGTTCAAGGTTTATGTGCCTTTGTTTGCTAGGGAGATAATATGTTCGCAAATGGATTGCTTGGGTCCTTGGGACTTACATTTTTTGAACTTGTTCTTATACTCAGTAGTTGATTTTTAACCCCACCTATGTGACGATAATCGTGTTTGAAATGTTGAATTCAAATATATCATACTTTTGCAACAAGTGTAAGTTCACAACCTCAAAGGACTTGTCATACTTCCTAGACTTTAAATGATCGAAATAAAAAGTTAGATGACAAACAACAATGAAACATTAATTATTCCAAACCTACATACACCACCAACTTCAGAAATTGCCAAATACCATAAATTAATCTGCAGAAGAAGATGAGAATTTTGAATTCTGAAATTCTCCTACAACTGATGAGTTGCCAGCCAAAATCCCCAAATAAGGAAGCACCAAAAATCTCAATTTATCTACTAAGATCAAGGACCAAAAAGAAAACCTAAAGATGAATTCCAGCTACCAGAAACGCAAAGCAGACATACAATCACCAAAGGAATTAAAAATAAAAATCAACATCCAATCCTCGGCAACAGATAGAGAGAGGGGGTGGGGAACCTGCTAGGCGAAGTGCAGCGAATTCGAATGATAGCACCAGGCAACAAGACTTTGTTTCTGAAGGGAAGAATCCCAAGACGACCGGGTAGCTCAACGGAATCCGCCATAGCTAGAGAGAGAAGGGGAGGGAGAAAGAGAGGGGGGAGGGAGAGATTGAAGGAGATAATCCGGTGGAGGGAGTAAGAGGCGAATAAGGATTTGGTGTCTGGGTTTCATGTCAACCTCCTCCGTCTCCATTAATCAATAATCATGTTGTTCTTTCAAAAAAAAGGAATTTAAAAAAAAAATTAAATTAATTCGTTTAATTCATTTCCACAATTTTAATCGTCGTTATCTGAAAACTATGGTTGTAGACGAGTTAGTAGAAAAATCGGAAATTTGGATATGTCGGTATTCAATTTCTAAATTCTTTTAAAATATATTATCCAAAGATAAGTACTGTAATAATTATGGATAGATATTTTTTTAATCCACACCATTTTCCAAATTTCTAATTTTTTCTTACGTGTATTTTTGTTTTGTGTATATCTGATTTCCCATATTATCTTATTTTAATTTAAAATAAAATATATATAAATTGACTTTTTTTTTTGTGGAAGCGGGATAACAATTAAGAAAGTCGCCGACGAATGGACTAATTTCCTAGAGCATTCGAGTGGACGAGAGTACGGAGTTCTGAATCGGCGCGTCCGAACAGACGAGAACACGGAGTTCTGGATCGGCAATCAAGTTATCATCGGCAGGGATGCTATAGGCCAGACGTGCAATCCTGTAAGTCACGTCATTCGAACCCCTGAAAATATGATGAATAGCAACATGAGAAATCGATTTTAAATCATTCATCGTATCGGTCATCAGAAGCTCGATGTTTCAGAGACACGACCAGTCACCCAGGAGAGTTTTAATGACGACCAAACAATCCCTTTCAATAAGGAGGTTTTGTAGACCCAAATATTTTGCCTTTGCAACATCCATGCACGTGCCCAATGCCTCGCGGCGAACACGACAGAATTATCGTTGCACAGTCCCGAGCCAAAGGAGATAATATTGTCATTGTGGTCACGAATAACGAACCCAAAGGAGCCAAGATCCGACTGACAGTAGGAATCGTCAAAGGTTAGCTTACAGAAGTCGTGAGGTGGCTTCTTCCTTCCATGGTTCAGTTCGCCTTTGATCCCTCCCGGGCGAGGAAGAGTAGCAGTTACGGGCTGAGGGGGTGTAAGTTGAAGAGCCTGAAGTCATCGATTTTTCTTTATTTGTAGCATCTGTTTTAGCAGACCAAGTAAGGTGAGATTATTTGTAGAACAAAGCAATAGCGCGCTTGAACCGACATGGTTGAAATGCGCTGAAAAACAAGTTGGTTTCTAAAAAATCAAAGTGTCCACCAAGCATAGGCTAGGTTACTCATATTCTTACGACCCAAAGACGTATAGATCGATGATATAAAGAAGTAAGTTGTGCTTGGTGTTTTCGTCGATCCCATTTAAAATGGGAAGTCGGATGTCAAGAGCTGAGAACAGCATCAGAGGTGTTAGGCATTCTAAAAACAGGTGGACGGTAGACTCAATAGTACATCCGCAAAAGCTGCATCCCGAGGGTACGGATGTACTATTGAAAGCCTCTCAAAAGTAGGTAAACCATCTTGTGAGACCTTCCATATAAAATTGTCTAATCGAGCTTCCAAATCCAGTGACAACAGAAATGAGGATCACCGGCATGATTCCGAATCAACTTTATAGTTGAGCTAGTGGAAAACCAACCATCTCTACTAGGTAGACTTGGGCAAACGCGAGCGCGGGCCGGGTTTGGGGCGGACTTTATCCGAAATTTTATCCCGTTGTTGCGGGCGCGGGCCGGGCTAAGCCCGTTTAACGGGTTGGAAGTCGTGTCCAAGCCCGTCCGTAAATGCGGTTGCGGGTAGCCCGCAGGTACCCGCAAACCTAATCAAATTTTCTTATTAAATTTATTCTAATTAGGTTTTTATTATATATATATTATAAATAGTTACTGTTTTTTTTATTTAAAAATGAATAATTACTGTTTTTATTATATATATACAATTACTGTTTTTATTAGATACGTAGTATATAGCTACTGTATATATGAAAGGTAACTATATATAGTTACTGTTTTTATTTCAAAATGTATATATGAAAGCTAACAATATACTATTACACTACTGTTTTTATTTTATTTAAAAATGAATACTTAATATTATATATATATTAATTTTAATTAAAAAAGGCGGGTACCCGTTACGGGCCTAGCAGCCCGCGTGAGCTTTTCCCCATGTTCAAGCCCGCCATCTAATGCGGGCGGGTGGGGCGGACCGGGCGGGCCTACCCGCGTTTGCCCAGGTCTACTACTAGGCCCCCAAAAGAGTCGATCCATAAAATTGTTTTTGGGCAGCTTGATAGTGGTAATGTGTGATATTATGGTTGGAGTTAGTAAACCTTGTAATTCAGTGTTAAGCTTTGTAACATCCCAGTTATTGTCAGTTGAGATGAAACAATCAATCGACCAATTTGATATCGCATCATCAAGTGGTTGTAGCAGTATTTTTTCTAGTGGAGTCTTTAGAGCCCAGTTGTCCGACCAAAAGTTAACAGAATTTCCATTTCCAATAGACCAGTGAAGGCCCGACTTAAACAAATACCTGATCGGAGCTAGCTTAGACCATTGCCACAAAGTGTTACCTTTTTTGATGTACTTCATTAGTGGTGCTCCTTTTAGGCATTTGTATGATATTACCCTAACCCAGTTGTTATCCGGTACAACAATAATCTTCCAAAAGCAGCTTCATCTAAAGTGCTAAATTCATAGTCTCATCTTTGTAAAGACCAAGACCACCAGAGAGGGTATCTGGGCAAATCTTATCCCAGCTGATGAGAGAGGTCGAGCTAGGGTCTTTGTTCCAAAAGAATTGTCTGTATACTTTGTCCAACTCATGCATAATAGACGAAGGTAGTAGAAAGGCTTGCATTAGAAATAACGGTTGTGCACTCAAATTGGCCTTGATGAGTACCTTCCGTCCTTCGGCAGAAAGGGAAGAAGCTTTCCACTTACTCGTATTAAAAAAAAATAGAAAACTATGTTCTTATAAAATAGACAAAAGTGTCATTTCTTTGATTTATTTACATGAAGAGAATTATTGTTACAAATCTCTTGACAAATTGAAAAAAAAAAAAGATTTGGTTAACCATGCATTAATATACTAAATGCTAACAAAGTCGTTAGAAAGAGTCAAATTGGTCACACTCTAATGGTATATACAAAACAAATGAAAGGAATTTGAAGAAAAAAATGTGAAGTTAAATAATGCAAGTTTATATTCTTTTAGATGTTTTAAATAAAAGGGCAATTGGAGAATGAAGAAACTAGAGGCGGAAAGGAGAAAAATGTTGGTTGTCTTAAATTATATTCTCTCCGTTAATTAAAACTCGACGTTTTAATATTCACGCATGCTTTTTTTATGTGTTAAAAACTATATAAAACATTAATTTTTTTAATAAATTTTTAAAACAATTTCATACTTGTTAGTTATTACTATTAAGTTTGAATTTATAAAAACAAATTTAAAAAATAGTTAATATTTTATATAGTTTTTATCAATCTAAAAAAACATGCATGAATAGTAAATGGCATGTTTTACTTAATAGAGAGAGTATTATTTATATACTGTTTTTTTATAGTCGGGTGGACTAACGGGTGGTTAAGTGGGTCCGATAATGGGTCAACGGATGGAAAACTGGAGCGGATATCTTCACCGCTAATCACCACACCATGTTGCAATGGGTTAATTACCCCCTAATCATATACACCGCAGTATACATCGGTGACTTTGATCTGGTATGTGAACCTTTTCAACACCAACCGCAACTAGGTGCGGTGAATAGGGAACAGGCAAATATAATTTGGTTTCAAGATGCTCGAGTTGGATGAGGCTAAGTCAGGGAAGTGAAGCCTATTTTGTGTTGGCCCTAATTCGTTTGGAGTGAGGCGAGGATAGCTACCAAGATTTCGAACTCACAACCAGCTCAACAAAGAAGAGCCTTCAAATCATCAGACCAACGCAGATTTCATGTCTCCCTATTCCATGAATTTATATTTGGCTCGTTTCTGGATCCACCGCACCATAATGTGGTAGATTGTATCGATCTCCCCACCCACCGCACCATACAACGGTGGTTTGTCTCAATTTCTCTAACCCGCTGCACCATACAGCGGTGGGTTCGGTTATCAGTAATTAATCCACCGCAATATGTTGAGGTGATTAGCGATGGAGATAGTAAGAATTAGCGGTGAAGATAACACCCTCCATGGAAAACTTATCACCCTCACCCATTTCACCCGACCCATCACCTATCTATCACTCGGGTTTTTTTTTCTGATTTTTCACCCGTATAATCGGATCGGGTGGATCGGATGAGTCGACCCCCTATAGTGGAATCATAAACTTGTGCTTAACCAATGACATGAGTCACCAAAACTTACTTGATCCCGCACACGTATGATCACATGAGTCACCAAAACTTAGTGCATTGAGACTGTTTGTTTAGTCTCAAACTCTCAATGCACTAACAGACATCATGCATGATCCGAATAACTATAAATGTGTCCTAGTCTAATGCATCAAGTGAAGTAAATGTGATGTTGCAATCAACACGTAGCTAGTACTCATGCAGAAGTAACTACTAGACTATCATTGCATATTAAGGCCCGAGTACCGAATTCAATTATTATACCAATCAAATTTGGTGACTGTCCATTAGATTAAACTCATAGCATTGGGATCACTCTTGTCCAACCTGGGCCAAAAATTCAAAAATAAAATTATAAAGCACCACCTTCAATTAAAGGCATACCATCAAAATCTACCCTCAAAAGCATAAGAAACCCATGTGCATCAACGCACGCAAGCAACAACCATTAGAGCACCCACAATGGGGGTGTCTTAGAGCATGTGCAATGGGGGTTCTTTAATCCAAATTTAAGAAGTTTAATACTATTTTATTTGAGATTGTAAAAAATGGATTAAGGAACGATTTGACATGTTCTCTCCTAAGGAACTCTTAAACACCCTACAAAAGAGAGAAATTGGGGACCACATCAAAAAAAAAGTTGAAAGAAGAGTGAAGAGATAAAAGATAAAAAGGGAGTTAAGAAACTCTTATGGGTTCAAGGAATGTGAGTGAAAATGTATAATGGGTTGTTTAAAGAATAGTAAAGAGAGAGAAAGATAAAAAGTGGAGTTAAGAAACCCAAATAGGTTCGAGGGATGCGGATGCTCTTAAGCCCCAAAATAAGGAACCAATTAATAAAAAAATGAAAAAGATGGGGAGAGGTTTAGGAACGATTTGACATGTTTGTTACTAAGAAACCTTTAAAAACCGAGAGAGAAAAAGAAAAAGGAGAGAGAGTGAAAGGAAAAAAAGAGGTGGGTCCCGATAAAAAAATAAAATGGGGTTTTAAAGGGTTTTAGGGATGTGGGTAAAAAATTGTATTGAGTTTTTTAAGGAGAGAGAAATATAAAAAGTGGAGTTAAGGAACCCGAGTGGGTTTCACGAATGCGGATGCTCTTATACTCATAATTAAGCAAGCAAACAAAAGAAGAATTAGGCTCATATCTGTAGAATGATAGAATTGATGTAAAGTCCTCCTTGAGGGTTTCCATTCATTGATAAACATATATATAGCGGAACTTGTGACGAAATAGCCACATACAGCGAATGACGTTCGCCTCAAAAGGGCGAGAAACAAGAACCCAAGTACCATTCTTCGTAAGGGCCCTGTATTCGTCGAGCATAGCCGCCTGCCAATTCGGGTCGAGGAGGGCTGTTTTGTGGGAGGTGGGAATGGGGGAGAGGGAGGTCTGGCTGGAGGATGCGGGTGATTGGGAGTCGGGAAGGATGGGGGCAAGAGGGGCTAAGCATGGGGATGAGGCGGCGGGCACAGCAGAGCTGCTGGCAAGGGGTGCAGAGGCGGCGAGGGACGCGGCAGATGCAGCATAGCCTGCGGCGGCCGCCGCCAGGAGGTGAGGCGAGGCTGGGAGGGATGCGGCGGGCGCATCATACCCTGCGGTGGCCGCCGCTAGTAGGTGATGCGAGGCGGGGAGGGATGCAACGGGCGCAGCATACCCTGCGGTGGCCGCCGCCAGTAGGTGATGCGAGGCTAGGGGGTCGGGTTTTGGGTGTGAGCGGCGGGGTGGTGGGCGGTGGTCATGGAGACAATCTGACGGGGCTGGAAGACCCCGGAGACGCTGCGGGTGTGTGGTCTGGTGGTGGGGGGTGGTGGGGGTGGAGTTGGAGGAGAAGCAGGAGCACCGGGAGAGCTCTGGGGGAAAAGAAAATGTGGGAATGGTGACTCTGACTCTGACGGAGACACAGGAGGTGTGGGAGACGCAAAGGGGAATCGTGACTCATCAAAGGTGACATGACGAGACATAATGAGCTTGTGGGTTTTGATATCGAGGCAGAGATAACCGCGATGATCAGACGGGTAGCCAAGAAAGACACATGGAGTGGAGCGCGGGTGAAGCTTGTGTGGGGTTGTGGAGGAATGGATGCGTGGAAGAGGAGAAAGCGCATCATTTTGGTAATGGTTCTAATAATTCGTTCTGCCTTGCCATTCTGCTGAGAAGTATAAGGGCAAGACAAGCGATATGAGATCCCGTTTGCGGCAAAGAAAGAGTGAAAGTCTTTGTTGTCAAATTCACGACCATTGTCACATTGGAAACATTTGATGGATGTGAAACTGTGTTTTGATGTAGGCATGGAATCTGGCAAAGACAGGAAACACTTGGGACTTGAAATGCAACGGGAAGACCCATAAGTAATGAGTGTAATCATCAAGAAATAAGAGGTAGTACTTGTGACCCTCCTTGCTAGGCACAGGAGAGGTCCAAATGTCGTTGTGAATGATATCAAAGGGAGCAAGGGTAGAGGTCAAAGACCGTTGAAACGGCAGTCTGGCATGTTTGCCTAGTTGGTAGGAAGAGCATAAACCAGAGCGTGGGTCTTTAGGACAGGTGACATGACTCTGGGAACGGAGGACATCTAGAACGGCAGCGCTGGGATGGCCCAGGCGTGCATGCCACAGGCTAGACGACGATGCCGAGAGGGCGACTGGGCACGACTGACTGGACGCAGGAGGTGGTGTGACAGGGTAGAGCTCCCCGGTGCTGTTACATCTCATGCGAGTAACCCCCGTAGTAAGATCGTTCACAGAGAAACCATAGGGATCAAACGTAAGGGAAACGTTGTTGTCAATAGTGAACCGACGGACAGAGATAAGGTTTTTGACAATCTTTGGGGCAATAAGGACATTGTTGAGGTGTAGTGGGTGGGTTAGGGTCTGTAATTTGGCGTGGCCAATTCCCGAAGTAGAAAGACGACCACCGTTTCCGACGATAATAGAGTGGGCAAGGCCCTTAAAAGAAATAGATGAGAGGTTACCTGATGAGGAGTTCGTTATGTGGGAGGTGGCACCAGTGTCCATGTACCAAGAAGAGTCTGAAGATGTCGGCTGCGTATAGGAGAAGGCGTGATGCAGAGCTGACGGAACATAGCCTGGGTCAGGCGATGTTAGAGAGGCCTAAGGACCGGCATGTCGAGGGGTAGGATATCCAGAGTATCGGTGCATAATTTTTTTTTTTTTTTTTTTAATTGCTCGGGAATGTAATAAACCGAAGAGAGTGTAAAATAAGGGAATCGAAAATTGAGAAGTGATGACTGATGAACGGGTGATTGTTGTGGATTTGTGGTGGTGGGCACTCAATTTATTAATTGAGACACGGCTAAGACGTCAGACTAATTCACAATTGAAGAGCGAGAGAGGTGTGTGACGGTGAGTAGGTGGCGGCGGTGCAGGGGCGCAAGAGTACGGGAGAGAGGGGAAGGGGATGGGGCTTGTGAAGGAGACCGGTGAGTGCGGGATCTGGACCAAGAGGAGGAGGCCGGTGAGGGGCCGAGAGGGAGGGGTGGGACGGAAGGATCAAATTAGGGTTTCGTGATGAAGAAAAGGTTGTGATACCATGTAGAATGATAGAATTGATGTAAAGTCCTCCTTGAGGGTTTTCATTCATTGATAAACATATATATAGGTTACAAATGTATTGGGCCTTAACGGGCTTTTACCCCACTATACAATAGGAGATCTATGTAATCTATCAATATCAACTCATCCACCACATATCAAGCTATGAGGCCAAGTAACACTAGCATAGTAAACCAGTTATTGAAACATTTATATATCGAAGACAAAAATACAATTTTGATGTTAACAACTTAAATAAAACAATCAGTATTTTGTGGTTTGCTTAAGCTTTTGAGGTTTTAAAAATGACTAGAACACAAAGAGTAAGTTTCTACTCAAGAGAGACCAAAACTAATGGAAACCCATAAAATATTAACAGAGCCCATTATTTAGGTAGGCATATTAGGTTAGAATGAGTGCATTTCATGTGTGCATAATGCATATTTATTATATAATTGCATGATTTACTTGTGGTGTTCGACGAATCGAATTCTACACACTTTTATCGTTAATTTCAGGAAGAGTAAATCTGAGTGCAAAGGCAAGCACGAGGACCAAGAGAGCTAAGAGAGCACGAGAACAATACGTGGCTCTTATAGACAATATGCTAGAGGCAAGAAAATGCAAGGCTACCCCCTCACTAGGAGAGGTTGCCTCATCGCTAGAGAGATCCGCCCCTATTAGCTAGCCTTAAGAAGAAGCAAAATGGCTAAGGCTGGAAAAGTTGTCCGATGATGCATAGTTTGACATGCACAATAGGCTAGTTTGTATTGTAATATAGTCCTCATTTTAGTTAATTAATTGCATGCTCTATACTCTTTGTAGAAGAAGTCAGAATCTACGTTATTTTGATGGTTCATGCAGATTCCAGGATCTGACGTGGTCGAGAGTCAAAAGGAAAGCCAAAGCAAGGAAGCCAAAGAAGTCGAGTGAAGAAGGATCAAGGAAGAATGGAAGAAGGAAGCACAGGAGAGGAAGAGAAGACAAAAAAAGAAGAAGAAACTAAGTCGATAAGACAATCCGCTACAAGCTCGCGAAGAGAGATTGTGTCCACTGCCAGTGGATGCCACCCGCGACCGGCGGACAAAAGGGACACATGCCACCCGCGACCAGCGGAAAAAGAGGACACATGCCACCTGCGAGCTCCGAGTCCCAACGATCACAAGGAATGCAAGGCACCCAGCACTCGCGACCAGAGAGTCCCAACGTTCACCTAGCGGACACTATGACTTGGGAAAGGCTTTTTCCGCTACTAGCGGGAGGCAACATATCCTAGGGTTTTTGCCGAAGCGAATTGCTTAATCCCCAAGCATAAAATCTTATCTTTTTGGAGATTCTTTCCTATCTAAAACTGACGTTATCTAGGCTTTTTTGGCAGCCCATTGAGCACTATATAGGACCTTCAGCTTAGGGTTTTCAATCACCGCTTCAAAATGGTCAAGTCTTTTAGTTTACATTCATCTTAAGCCATGTTTGGCTAACTACTTTCTATCTCGCAATTCAAGACATGGTTTTGTTTATCGTGAGAGCTGATTTCCAGGTTTAATCTATTGCATATTATTTTACTTTCGTTGCATTTATTCTATTACTCCATTTTTCTATCTTTCTGTCTGATTATTAGCATTGAAACACACTAATCACCCGCTCTCTGTGGGATCGACACCGGTGCTTAATCGCTATACTAGTGTTTTGAGTATAAGTATATATTTGGCTGGACCAACAACCGTTTTATGCTTGTCACTGCCCCATGCGGCTTTGCAGTCGTGCCTCATGGCTTGTCAGGATGAGAACTGTGGCTACTGGAAAAGCCGCTCCCTAGAGTTGTGCCCCGTGGCCATGTCGCGGTGTTATTGTGTTTGTAACTCAAATTTCTGAAACTCTATATATCATTACTATTTTATTGATTTATTTTTGGCCGACTCGTGTGACCTAGATAAGCATGTTTTAGGGTTAGACTTGAGAGAGATCGATACGAGGCTTGAGTTTTGATGAGAGAGAACCTTAGAGAGGAGCCTCTATGACCATATGGAATGTTAAACTCTTCTATTTCGCCTACGATTTAAGACTTTATTCAGTCGAATCGTGAATTTTGGATTATAGTTCTTATTCATATTGTTTATTTTGACTTCTTTGTGCTTAATTGAATGCTTAAATGTGTTTGATTCTTTCTTGACTGATCAACGTGTTAAAATATCATCATATCATTGCTTGGGTTTCGTAATTGTTCTTTGCGATTCTATCTTGAGGTTGAGCCAATTAGTAGCGAGGTTTCTTCGAGTCCAACAAAAGATCTAGATGAATCTATGGAGGGGGTCAATACTTCTCGAGGTTAATGGACACATCCAAGGCAAATCCACCACCACATGAACCAAATTTCTCCAACCATCCGCCTTCAAATCCACCCAACATCGCCTGAAAAGCACCACCTCCACCAATAATCCATCTTTTCCTGTATTTCCACCATCTTCTCATTTCTTTGTCTATCATATATCTCGATCATTGGCTTTCTTTTGCCTTATTTGGTTCTTGATACTCCTCTTGTTCATGGTTGGGAAGTTGCACCAATCGAGCTTTTTGTGGATTTTTGTATGCATGTTATTCTTTTAAATTTGGAGATTTTATCATTTGATTTGGGGTAGTTCTTTTTGTGATTCATTGTCAATGATGGATTGGATTTTGATTTAGAAAGGTAGAGCGAATTTAAGGGTGGCAGGCTGGCAGCGCGCGTTTTGTGAATTATAGTTCATCTTCTAGAAATGGGGTTTTGGGGTGAGAGTTTCTTCAATTTCATATGGAAAAGTTCTTCCATTAGTTATCAATTAGGTGTAAGGTTGTTATATAAAATGAATAGCTCGAACTTAGATCGATAAAACTTCAACTCGAGCTCATTCATTTAACTAAACGAGCCAAAATTTAAGCACATTTTTAAATTCGATTAAAAGTTCGGATCGACTCGACTTAAGCTCAACTAGCTTGAATATAAATAAACAATATTCGGCTTGTTCGACTCGAATAATAGCGTGAGTTTCTATCATTAATTTATCATGATAACTTTCATTATTTAAAAAACAAAACATTATTAAGTCAACTTTGGATAAAATACTAAAAGTCAACTCTCAAATAACAATAGGCCATCGTGGAGTATACTGTAATAAATTGCATCATTAAAGAAATGCGGAAATAACAGTCCTTCCATCGAAAAAAAATCCTGTCCGGTAGCGAAACCATATCCCCTTTATGCCGACAGTCCAAGAAATAGCAATCCCAGCCATAGGCACCAAGCTTCACATCCACGAGTTCGCCGACGTGTGCGACGCGGCCACCGGACGAGTCCTCTCCGGGTCATGGATCTGGGACTCGGCCTTCGTCCTCTCCCAGTACCTCGCCATCCAGCACGCCGATTCCGCGGACTTTACCCTCCACGGCAAGACCGTCCTTGAACTCGGCGCCGGAACGGGGCTCCCAGGGCTCACCGCGGCTCGCCTCGGAGCAAGCCGAGTCTTACTCACCGACGTCGCGCCGCTTCTCCCGGTTCTGCGCAGGAACGCTGAGGTCAACGGCTTGGCAGACCGGGTTGAGGTGAGCGAGCTGGTTTGGGGATCGGACGAGCTACCGAGTCAACTCGGTGAGTCGGGGTCGGCAGTGGATTTGGTCCTGATGTCAGACGTGTTTTACGACCCGGTTGAGATGGCGGATTTGGCGCGGACGCTGAAGGGGGTTTGCTCGGGGGAGACGAGGGTGTGGGCGGCGAGCGAGGTGAGGGCATCCACGGGCGAGTGCTTGAACGAGTTGGCGAGTCACGGGTTCGAGGTGAGTGAGCTGCTGAGTCAGCCTCGGCCGGGTGGACGGAGTGGATCGGAGGTGTTTGCTGTTTACCAGTTGGTTAATATTCCTCCGCCACGAAAGTGAAGGAACATCAAATTACTAATGTACAATGAAAATTGAGAGGGACAAATTAAATGGAGTGTGTTGTGTTTTTAAATTAGTGCTCTTGTTATGTGCCATACTAGATTAGATTCCAAGATGTGTTTAGTTAAATTTCTCAAATCAAATATTTTACTCCCTTCTCTTTTACTCCCTCCGACTACATTAATACCCGCATTATGTGCGATTTTTAATTTAAATAAATTTGATACTTAAATTTTTTTATTCAATTAATTAGTTACTTTTTTCCATACTTCTAATTTTTCTAATTTCTCAAATCTGAATAAATTTATACTTTATTAGTATAAAATCTAATTTTTCCGTGCTCTTTACTCTTTGCTAGTAAATATGAAAAACTAATTTCTCGAATCTGAATCAATTTATACTTTTTTAGAGTGATAAATCTATAGAAAGGTAATTGTACTTACAAAAGAGATAAGAGCAAACGTCTTGTCGCAAAATAGTTAAAACCTAAGTCACACTCATATCAAAAGGGGTGGATATACCCAAAAGTGTTGCCTCCATCTACCCACTAACTCTACTCTACTACCAATTTTCTTTCAATTTCTCTCATCAACCCTTTATCGCGTTAGTTTGTCTACCCATCTAATCTCCTGGGGTGACTTGCCTTTACACCTCAAGGAGATTCTTAATTTACAGCTACTAATCACCCGGTGTGTCCATTGTTTCAAATCACATTTTTCCCCTACAAAAACAATTTGGTTTCTACCCAACCAAGTTACATAAATAAATGCAATGAATACATGCAAGTAACTTAGTTTGGAAAACAACTCCCTCCTTGTACTTTCTGGCTCATGGGCGAACCAATCCAACCACGAAACAATACCGCCATCTCTGTTAGGGAGACCGACCCATTTCCAAACTTTTTCTCGTGCTTCTTTGACCTTGGTACACTCAAAGTCTCAAACCACATATGAGTTTCAGACTCTTCCTCGATCCTCCTTACATAACGGGCACCAGGCTGCATCCCCGCTCTTCCAATGCTTTACTATCCTTCCAGCTTTTTAATCGGTTATGTGCTGCCATCCAAACAACAAAAGACCACCTTTTTTATTAGATACCGGACCATATCATAGCACCCCAATCAACCAATGGTCCCCGCACTCTGATGACTTCGTAGATGATCCCGCTGTGAAACCTTCCATTCGGCCTACATATATGCGCAGTATCAATCCCCGGTCCAACAATCTACACTCTTCGCAACTCATCTCTGATTGCCAGCACACACTTCCATTGCCAAGAGTCGTATGTTCTTGGGACCACCGACCAAATATCCCCCTCCCTTAGGTAACTGTCACTCCCCCATCTTCTCCATACACTATCCCGTTGGAGCACAATATCTCCGACAAGGCAGACGAACCTGTTGTGATTGTATGCTAGCAGCTGCTTCACTCCCAAACCTCCCTCAGCATAAGGTCTGGAAACTGCTTCCCACGCCACTAGACATGCACCAGCTTGAGCATCTCCATGCCACAAGAACCTCTTACATAATGTATCCAGCCGATGAATTAATAACGGCCTTAGGGTTGTCTGGCCCCAGAATGAGTGAATCCCCCCTAAGACCGACTTGATGAGTTGTAGGCGACCCGCGTATGACAGCTTCTTAGTTGCCCATGTATTAATTCTCCCTTTAATCTTCTCAAACAAACTTCTGTATTCACCCACTTTAATTTTTCTCGAATGCAAGGGTGAGCCTAGATACGTGACTGGAAGCTTCTAAGCATATTCCAGCTGCTGGGAAATATCCTTAGCAGTTTCATCCGTCACACCACCAAGGAACACAATGCTCTTTATCGACAATGTATGAAACGACATGCGAAAAGCTAGTATATATTAGTGGAAACAATAGAATATCATACCTTGTAACCAATCATCACGTTATTTCGAAAAGCTTAATTAACAAAGGAAATCGTAAACAAAGTCATAAATAACCTGCAATAACAACACCAAAAAGGAGGGATAAGATCGACCTCAATGTTTGTGAAATAACATTAACAATCTAACCTATATATAGTTCAAAATCTAAAAATCTATCCATAAGTATATATGTATAAAATCAAAAAATATATCTCATAAATATATCAATACCTTCAAGATAGGAAGATTTTATTTGTTTATCCGCAAAAGCGATAGATCTTTTATAAAACAAAATTGTGATTAAACTCTTCGAAAATTATATATATCCATATATAAAATAAGTGGGGAAAATATATTGACAAAAATTGAATTCCATGAGTTGATAACCTTTACACGGCTAAGTATTGTTTCAATTTACCCAAAACCTCTTATCTTCTTCATATTGGTAAAGTTATTTAATTAGTATCACCATGCTAAGTATTATTTCAATTTCGTCAAAAAATTTTATCTTCTAAAAATATGTTCACATTGATGAAGTTATTGATAAAGTTATTTAATTAGTATGACCATGTAATATATATTGATAAAGTTATCTTATAAAAATATGCTCATGTATAGGGAAAATAGGTAAATATTATCTTATAATAGTCTTGCAAATTAGTTAATATCTTCTAAAAATATATCCATATCTAATCAAATTGGGTCAAATTTTATCACACACACATCTTCTAAAAATATATCCATATTTAATCAAATTGGGTCAAATTTTATCTCTCTCTCTCTCTCACACACACACAGATTTAATATAGTTAGAATAAAAATTTATGTTATGCATATATTTTAAAATTAGTTAATATCTTCTAAAAATATATCCATATCTAATCAAATTTTATCTTATGCACATATAAAGATATATTGATTAAATAGAGTTAGAATAAAATTTTATCTTATGCATATATTGATTATTTCAAAAATTTGTGATTGGTTCATACAACTACGATTAAAGAGAAGTCGTCATGTGTCTCAAGCGACTTCTCTTTTATTATATATAATAATAATAATAGAAGATTATAAATATAAGGCATTTGTCTTTGATATATGTAGTTTAAAGAGCTAAAACCTATATAAAGTATTGATTTTTTAATTAATTTTTTACATTATACTATACCTCCAATTATAAATATAAGGCATTTGTCTTTGTTTACATTAGTCTTATATATATTACTAATAAAGTAACAAGTATATAATTATGTAAAAAAATTAATGAAAAATATATTATTTTATATAGTTTTTAACTCCTTAAAAACGTGTCAAAAAGTCAACGGATTTATATTTCCAAACAGAGGGGGTAATAATTAAATAAGTATTATAATGTAAAAAAAATATTAAAAAATCAATATTTAAATTTGCCTATTTTATAGGCCAAACGGAGGAAGTAGGTAGTTTTTAGCTCCTTAAACTACGTGTATCAAAGTCAAATGTCTCATATTACAATCAAAGGGAGTATTTATTATGTACTATTCAAATAGCTTTTTTTAGGAAAAGTCTGCCTTTTTTTAGGTAAAGTATCCAATTTTACACTACAAATAAAATTACGTCGCGTGTAAGTTATTTGGAATTTAGTTGTATGATAAATTTAAAACAGTACTAGTAATAATTACATTTTGAGAAGCTAAATAACAGTTGCACCCTTTCAGTTGCACCCTTTCAGAGCATCATCAATGGTATATGAACTCGACTCGAATTGAGCGAGTACAACTCCCAATTATCCGGTTGTCAAAGATATAGGCCGATCGATCACCGTGTTTGCTCGGCTTCGCACTAATCAAGCCCAAAAAATTCACGATCGCCGAATTATCGAAGTTGACTTTGGGTTTGAATTGAAACGGCAACCAAGACTTGCAAATTGAAATTCTCCCGTTGACCTCGAATTGCAATTTGTAATATGACGGCAGTGCGTGCTTTCCAACTTGACTAATTAGCAAATGCTAATTGATTAGATGAACCAGTATGCCTATATATATCTATAGCAACAGGTCTTTCTCCCACTCAGTGTACTCGGCAGATGGTCTCGACCGGCAGGGTGCGCTAACGGTGGCGGTGGGATAACGAGGGCGGAGGCGGAGCGGTGATGGTGGTGGTGCAGCGGTGGTGCGATGGTGATCGGAGCAAGGTGAACCTCTTCCAAACGAGGATGAGACTCCGATCTTCAATCAATTCCAGCGAGAACCTTTGATTGAAGATCCAATTGAATTCAGCAGTAGCAATCAATCAAGTAACAAAGAGAACGATAGGGTTTGTGACGTCAGAGAGGAAAAGAGGAGTTTCAACTCAACGCTCTTCAGTTTCTCTAAATTTGACGTACCGATAACAATTAACCTAATAGAGTATTTATAGGAATACTAATAACCCTAATTAACTAATGGGCCTAATTACCTAACGGGTTGGATTTACTATGCAAAGTAAGTCCACACCTCTTGTGGACTTACTTTGCATAGTAAATCCAACCCGTTAGGTAATTATTAGGGTTATTAGTATTCCTATTTTACGGGGGCTAGAACACATCACTCCCCAACTTTGGGGTGCCCAATATATTGGGAACCTTCCCAAATCCGAAACCAATGAAACGATGACACGTGTCATCTTAATAAATCATTTTATTTTTTTATTTTCATTCATAGATTTTAATTAAAGACTAAAAAATATTAACAACTTAATTAAAATATTTTAAAATATTAAAATTAATTATTAAATATAATTATATAATTACATTAATAATTTTTTCAATGGTTTAATTTTAAAAAAAATTTACTTTAAATTACTAAAATTAATTATCGAATATGATTAAAAAATTTAATTAATATTTTTTAGTTTTCGGATATATTAACAATTTAGTTTAAACGTTTTAAATTATTAAAAGTAATTCAAAATTATAATTAATAATTACATTAATAATTTTTTAAATTATTAAAAGTAATTTAAAATATAATTAACTTATAATATTAAATATATTAACTTATACTGTAATATTAAATTTACTTTAAATATTTTAAATTATTAAAATTAATTAAAATATATTATTATATATTAACTTATAATATTAAATTTATATGTTTTTGAAATTTCAAATTTATTAACAATTTATTTAAAAATAATTAAAATTATTAAAATTAATTATCAAATTTAATTAAAAAATTAAATTAAAATTTTATATAAATCAATTTAATATTTTAATATTTGAAATTATAGGAAAAATAAAATGGGTATGAAAAATGTGATGAGATAGATCATTGGGGAACCTGACCATTGTGGGGAGAAAGAATTGAATTGGGGTTCGTTTGGTTAGCTTTCTACTTCCCGGGAAGTTCAAAATCCCAGGAAGTATGAGTGAATACATGTGTTTGGTATGTTGTTTTAAAATGAGAAAACCTAGGAATTGAAATTCCTAGGAATTTAAATTCCCATGAAATGGTGGAATTTAACTTACCATGGAGGGGTAGGTAAGATCTACTTCCTCCATTATTTTTTTCCAAATCTCCTATAAAAATTTATTTTTATAAACAAAATCTCCAATTTGCCCATATAGATTTTGATTTTAAACAAAAAACAAAAGGTTACAAGAGTAATTTTAAATGAATTACTATGAAAATTCCATGTTCAACCAAACAAAACATAGGAATTGAATTCATGGGAACTTATTTTCAACCAAACATATTTTTACATTTCTCATGAAGTAGAATTCATGGGAATTATATATCCCGGGAAATTACTTTCTAGGAAGTCTACTTCCCACGTTAAACCAAACGAGGCCTTGGGGATGGTTGAAAATAAAGTTAGTGGAAAGTGAGGTGGACGAATGAGAAAATGGGGGAGAAATTTTGAGTCACCTCACTATTGGGGATGCTCTCAGTTCTTTGATTGAATTTTTTATTTAAAATTAAAAATAAATAACTGGGTACGTAAATTGAAATTAAATATGGGTTGTTAAATGACTAATGAGAGAGAAAGCTTGGTGTTAGTATTTTTTAATCACGGAGGAGGTGAAAGCGTATTTCAATATGGGTTGAAAGTGCAAACTTTCAGCTCCTTGCATTTTTATTTTTATTTTTGATTAGGAAATAATCCGAGAGCCTGACAACTCGAGAGGTCGACAAAGTCAACAGACGGTGAAACCATCCCTACATATAAAAAGGTGCAACAACAAAAAGTGGGAGGCGTAACCCCCGGACGAGCAAGCGAGCCAAACCTGTACACGCTGGAGACAACGTAGACTAGGATCCGATGCCAAGCATCCCCAGGCGGCGACACCGTTGGCCAGCGGTATATCAGGAATCCAGTCATGTGGGCAGTGAAGACGATCCTTCAAGGAATTTCCTGCACGCGGAGTAGCCTTGATACACACCACCATGACCCCAGCCAATCCCGACACCGGTTGCTAGAGCTCGAACACAGAAGAGGAACGGCAAGAACAACAGGGGTCACAACCAAGAACCACCCTTGAAGACGCACCTAGAATCCCTTTCAGGCGAAAGAGAATTCATTCAAACCCTAACGAGATTTTTAAGCCCTTACGAAAATTAGACCCTTTCGGGAAGGTTTCAACCCTTTCGGTTTTTTTTTTAATCAAACTCAAACTTGGCGTGCAAGGCCGAAGTTTAGCCTTGCACACCACGGATCAGCCAAGCACCACATCGGCGGCGACAGAGTGGCCGGAACTAGACGACGGCACTGGCAAACGAAGCCCAGCACCACACCGCACCCAACCAGGAGGTGAGGGACAGCAGCGCCGAACGGCGGCAACTAGACCAAGGTGAAGAGAACTTACACCGAACCAAGGCGGACGGAGACGAAATCAGTAGATCAGATATTGGGATTCGAAGATGAGGACCCAAACAATCAAAGCCCCAACTTGATTGAATAATAAAGGGATTTATGGTTGAGATAAGGGGAATCTAGATTTGTACGGTTTGTGGGTGGCCAAATTGTTGAAGGATCCCACAACAATAAAGGGATTTATGGTTGAGACAAGGGGAATCTAGATCTCTTGTAGTAATTGCAATTTTTCAGCTCGTTGCATTTGAACATATCTGGAAAGTTTTTGAATAAATTGAAAAATCCCATTAAAAAAGAAAGAAAGAGATGAGGTAGATGGTACAAATTTTTTCAATGTAAATTTCCCCCCCTGTGTTTTCTTTTTTGAATTGAAAAGTGTACATCCCAAGAGTAGGAACTGATCTTAACAAAAAAAATTACAATCGCTAGTGAAGGTTGAATATTTATTGGGGGTTAATTTGCTGGGTTCAATGTTTGTGTGATTGCTGTTCCAAATAATTCCAAAGAAGGATGAAATGTGAGGTAAGGGTATGTGGTAAAATGATAAAGATGAATTTTTTATGTTAATTGGTTTTCACTAGACCTGTCAAATGGGTCATTCGAGTCGAATTCGGGTCAGGTCCCTTTGAGTCTTGGGTAAAACGGGTCCCGGGTATTTCCGGGTTGACTCGAACCCGAGTTTAACCGGGTTTTTGGTCAATTTCGGGTTTGTCAATTTTTTATTTTTTAAATTAAAAAATCATAATTTGATAATTTTGCGATAAATTTTAATTATATATATATATAATTAATTATATATAATTATAAATCAACCGGGTCAATCGGGTCACCAGGTCAAAACTCAAATTACCCGAAAAATTTCCGATTTTTCGGGTTCGGGTCGGAAAAAAAATTCGGAGCAAAATTTTCGGGTTCTGGTCGAAAATTTTTCAACCATTCGGATCGGGTCGACTGGGTCGAGTTGTGTTTTGACAAATCTAGTTTTCACCATTGACGTGAGTGGAAGAAAAGACTCAAGGAGTTTGGCAGTGTGTTTGGCAGCTTTTCAAGCTTTCATAAAAATTGAAATCTCTCCCTGCGGTGTTTGGCGGAAGATCTCGCTGAAGATTATCAAGCTTTGGGGGAGATTATGGTAGCTTTCAAATTGACCAAAAAGAAACCTTGGGGTGCCAGGATTTCGGAGATTATGTGGAGATTTGGAAAATTGGAGTCTATTCCTACCCTCGCCTACTGCTCTGCCGGAAGCGCTCGCCTCTCCTCGTCATCGCTGCAGGTACTCGAATTATTGCAAATTCCGGCAGGCCCTAAGCACTATTCCGGCTATGGTCATTAGTGCCGGCGCCGCTATTAAGGGCCGACGCCAAAGAGGAAGCGGATCCTTTCAAGGGCGACGTCGATGGTGGTGCTCAAAGTCCTCGCCGTCTACTGACCGGAAGGGGAGAGCGCTGACTATTGGCCGATTGGGCACGGGCAGAGGGAGACCTCACTGTGAGAGGTTGCAATGGTGACGGGAAAGGCGTGTGGCTGAGGCAAAGGGTAAGGAAGGGTAAAAGTGAAGGGTAATTTTGACATTTTGATAACAAAAACCCCTTACAAATCTTACCCACACCAAACACCTTTCTAGCTTTTAACGAGATTTTTGTTCCAAAAAAACATAACCTCTGAAATCTCCATAATCTACAAAAATAAAAACATAACCTCCAAAATCTACATAATTTACACAAAATCTACTTTTTACAATCTACTGCCAAACACAGCCTAAGGGTTCTACTTTTTAGAGCAAGGTGATTTTTTGTTTAGAACAGGACAAAAATACCCCTAAATATAAATTAAATTACACACCTACCCATCCTCACCCCCATCTCATGTCTTCTCTCTTCACGCACAAACTGAGATCCCGAAGTGCCCTCTCTGAACAGCCAAATGAGCCCCTAAATCCCACACAAATCATTACAAATTGATGTTAAATCTGACCAACAACACGAGTGAAATCCATCCCGAAAAAAGCCTAACTATCAATTTCTTCAAAAGCTTACCAAAAACCTAAGCCCCCAAATCTTAGGGTTAAATCAGATTTTGCTTAAATTCCAAAATTCAATTTTTTTTGTTTGAAAAAAATTATTATTATGATATATGTGAAGTGTTTGTTCTATTCTAATCTAGATTCAAATAATTACCTTCTTGTTTTAGGCAATTGCAATACTGCAATTATAAAGGGAAAAGATGGTGCGCAGTGCGGAACTGTCAAAGATATCTTGTAGCCCGTTTCCATGGAGAACCGAGTTAAAAATGTTATTTTTATTCCAGTTATTGTTAGAACCGGGCTAAAAACAGTTATTTTTTATATGAAAAAATGGACGCAACGACTAGTATGGGGATTGGTCATTGCGACCAGTATAGCCGATATAGCGACTGGTCATTGCAACTAGGTTGTGATTTTAAAAAAATATGTGGTCGCAACTATCATATGTGCAACTATCATATGTTAATTGGTCGTTACGACCATGCGCTAAACGAGAATTTAACCCTGCGTTAAATAGAAATCGTGTATATTTATCCCGGTTATTATTAGAACCGGGCTAAAAACATTTATTTTTTATAAAAAAAAATGGACGCAACGACCAGTATGGGGATTGGTCATTGCGACCAGGTTGTGATTTTTAAAAAATATGTGGTCGCAACTAGGGATGGCAATGGGTCGGGTGGTGGGTGGATGGTCCAAATTTTCACTCGATCCACCACCCAGAAACCACCACCCGATCCGACCCATCACCCGCCAGACCATCCACCCGACCCATTTCACCCATCACCCACCGGATTATCGGGTGGTTCGGGTGAAAAGCCTAATCGTTTAAATTCGAAAAAAAACCCTGTAAACTAAAAAAATAGCCCTTCATTTAACGAAAAACAATCCTTCATTGAACCAAAAACAGCCCTTCATTAACAATTTAACAAAAATCAGCCATTCGTTGAACCAAAAACAACCTTCATTTAACAATAAACAACTTGTTAAATTGTAACCACCATACAAAATAATGTCTTAGAAGTTTAACATCATAATATCATTCCAAGAATCACACATACTACTAGTCTTGAAAACAAAACAAATCATACGATATAGTCTTTGAGAAATGAGAAACAAAATAACGTCCAAGCAAAAGAGGTCCTTCTAAGTAAGCATGTTGTCTTCAAAGCATATCAATAGCCGATGAAAGATCCTTCCAAGCAAGCATCCTATAAAATAGTCATATGTTTTAACATATAATAAATATGTAGCTTGTCTAATATAAAAGCAAAAAGAAATTATACTTACATCAAAAACTTCATGGTTGACGATTTCCTCTTCCAAATCTTCATCATCCGTACAAGTACCACATGCTTGAGGATTTTCAACTGAACATCCTATAAGAACAACAAATTAACTATAAGTCAAAACTTACAAATATATATCAATTATATCTTAGAAATATCAAGTGAGATGAAATTACTTGAAAAGTCTTCAAGCATCCAATTCTGTAAGCACATAAGAGAGCTTGACTCAAGCCAACCTAATTACATTCATAAACTAAATATCAATTTACAGCAACTAATTTAGCAAAAAAACAGCAACTTAAAACAAAAAACAACATCTTATAACAAAAAACACCAACTAATTTAGCAAAAAACAGCAACTTAAAACAAAAAAACAGCATCTTATAACAAAAAACAGCAACTTACATCAACTAATTTAGCAAAAAACAGCAACTGTAGCTTGACCAAACAGCACAAATCTAGTAAAAAATCAGCAATTATGAACAAAATAAATTCAAAAACTACACAAATAGGAAATGGTTAGAAATGTTACCTCAATGTTCTATTATGCAAAACCCATTGATGATCAATAAAATGGGTTGTGATAGCCATGTATCCCTTCGTTTGGTGGCTTCCGTTGTGATAGCAATTCTTACTCCTCCCTACATTCAAAGATTTAAAAAATTCAACAACTAAATAAAAAATCAGCCCTAACCTAAAAAATTCGAATCTCATATTCTCGTAATCAAGAGTAGTTATAATCTCATACATACATATTTCGAATCTAAATAAAAAATCAACTACATATGCACACTATTTCGGTTCTCACAATCACAACTAACAAGCAATGCTATTTCGAATCTAACATTGTAACAAGCAATTGCTATTTCGGATCTAACACTAACAAGCAACAAATACATATAAATCATAGAATGAGATAGAGAGAAACCGAGAAAGAGATATAGAGAGAGCTAGAGAAGTAGAGATGGTACCGATTTCGGAATTTTCGGACCTCAATGTTCCCAGTTCCCACCGAAGCAGTCCAGCAGTAGAGTCGACGGCGGTACTGGAGATGTCGGCGCCGGCTGGTGGTCAGGTGGAGATGTCGGCGCCGGAGCGGTCATCATCTCGACGGCTTGGAGGTCGCGACTCGCGAGTGCACTGGAGTGGAAGAGATGTGCGGCTGAACGAAAGACAGAAAGAGCCGACAGATTAGGGTTTAGGTCATTAGGTGAAAGATATTGTATATATATATATTTATCAATAAATAAATAAATAAATAAATAAATATATTAAAAATATGTCGGGTGATTCACGGGTCGGGTGATGGGTCGGGTGACGGGTGAAATTACTACCACCCGAATCCGACCCGTTCACCCGTCACCCGTTTAATATCCACCTTGAATCGGATTTTCACCCCTTTTTTTGGGTCGGGTGAAGCGGATACCCATCGGGTGAGGGTGAGATTACCGTCCCTAGTCGCAACGATCATATGTTAATTGGTCGTTGCGACCATGCGCTAAACGAGAATTTAACCCTGCGCTAAATAGAAATCGTGTATATTAATCCCATCTACTTTTACTTTTCTCCTTGTAAAAAGTAAAAAGCTGTAATAATAGATTATTATAGGTGAGAAATGTCCAATTTCTATTTATAGTGTAAAAATTGATACTTTACACCTAGTGTAAATGTATCATCTTTTTTTTTTAACCAATCAATATATAAAGGAGTAAGGAAAAACAACGAATTAAAGTTTAATTCATCCTTCTTATTTATATATGTCTCTCGTTTATGACCTGATATGTCATGTCTGGTGGAGTGGTTATTTGAGCTGTGTTTGGCCTTAGTTTCGGTAGAAGTGGCAGCCTCGTGCGCCCTGAATATCAATTAAGTTGATCGTGGTCGTGTTTGTAACTTTCGAAGATCCTCATCTAGGCGGGGAAAACATCGCTTGTCCTTGAATTTGTAAATAAAGAGCGGCCATATCCGGGGTTCGGACTGGGGACCTTTGAGTACTACCCGCAAGTCGTTTTCAGTGAGCCATTCCGAAATGGTTAAAACATCGCTTGTCCACACTACCCTGGGAGACGCCACTTTTCCGATTATGGGTTTCTGCCCCCATCCCGAGTGGCAGATCTAGTATTTTAAAGTTAGGTGAGCGAAAAAATATTTATGGTGAAGAGAGAAAAAAAATTATAACAAAACTATGATTATGAAATACTATACATTAAGAATCCAAAAGAAATTTAAGATTTATCAATTACAATAAGTGTTTTTTTTTCCGATTATTGATGGATTAGAAAAAAAAAATGTTTGAAATTACACCGAAAGAAATGGGGAAAGTAAAAATAGGGACTTTAAAAAAAACAAAAGAAAGAATAATGGATAAAAGAGAAAGTCACGGATACAATGGAGTAGATAATTTGAACTTTAAAAAATAAAAATAAAAATCGATAAAGTAAAAATTTAGACATCTCAAAACATACCCATCTAGGTAGATTTTACAAGTGTTTGGGCCCATTTTTTGCTAACAAAAATAATAATTTAGCCCAACAAATGATGTTTTCAATGCTGGCCCAAAGAAAGTCAGCCCAACAACAGCTGGGCTAGCTTACTCATAGATCCGCCTCTACCCATCCCTTTGTCGACGAGACTCCGCGGTGGCTTGTTGACCCCTCGTGTTCTCGCTATTCGCAGTTCATCCCTAAGTCTTCCTTGACTTCTTATTGGACCGGTTTAATTGTGGTTATATTCAGATGTGTTTAGATCTTTTCACCCTTCTATTTATACGGTTGTTTTTATTTTTGTTTCATGATGGTTAGTTCATCTGCCGCTTTTTTTTTCAAGCCTCTCGATTTAGCAAACACCGATGTTCTCTGCTATTTTATCCTTGCCTTTACCCTCCCCCCCCCTCCCCAAAAAAATAGATATCTTAATTCTTGATTTATTTCCTACTTAGATTACTAATAAATACATTTGTCTATTATCAAGATGAATAGCCTTCTCATTTAAAAAAATCAATTACACTTTTAACTCAAGAGAAGCAGCGAGAAGCAATATTTTGGGTTAGTTTTCAATTTTTTTTTCCTTTGAGTTTGGTGGTTTTAACAAATTTCTTGAGTTTTCAATGTCGTGAATAACTTAGAATGGACTCATTAAGCACAACTAAGGCTATAACATAAGCTCAACAGTATTTTACGAGACTATAACATAAGATCAGCAATCTTTTATGAGGTAACTGAAGAATCTTGACGAACTTCATTGAGTTGTTGTGTTTGGTAACGTACAACATATTTCCCAACTTCAGCCACATGTAACTCTACCCAAATCTCACATTTACAAGCCTCATTCACAAGAACAATAATGCAAAATGATAAGGTGGTGTTTGGTTAATACATTTTTTAAGGTGTTTAAATTAGGATGTTTTTGGATTCCAGGGTGTATTAATTATAATGTAATTATTTTATCTCAATCTATGTGATTATTTGGTTAAATTACAGTTTTACCTCGGGTTTTATGAGATTTTTATTTGGTTGATTTGCATAAATACACCAAATCGGTGTTCGGTTTGCAAAAGTATACCGGCTTTATGAGAATAGCAAAAATAGAATAGATGGGTCATTTGTGCTAAAAAAAATAGGTCATTTGTGCTAAAAAATACTCCGTAATGACTTATTTTACCTTTAAATTTAAATGTAAAAATCATAAAAGGAGAGTTATGAATTAAAAGAAAAATATATAAAAAAAGAAATATATATTAAAATAATGTTTTTAATATTTTTTTTCTCGTAAATTTAAGAACAATAAAACTAGCCGGATGGAAATCATTGAATTAGTAAGAGAATCATAGATGACAGGAATAAACTTTTGTTTTTGACAGAATATAGGTTTTTTATGACAAACCTGATAATTAATAATGACAGGATGAAGTCTATATATATATAACTAGAAATTAAAGGTTTGTCCAAGATGACAAAGTTATTTCTTCAAAACGACATGAATAATGTTCATAGTGACAAGGCTGTAGGTTTATTTTGACAGGATTGAAGCTATAATCGGGGAAAGAATCAATGAATATATGGTCAATCATATCTTTAGGATTATTAACTATATTTACAAAAGGATTGTCAATATATATCTTGAAACCATAATATTATCACATTGACAGGATGAATATTGTCCTTGACAATCCCAAATATGAATTGACAAGATATGATAAAAAATCACCGGGAGATTGAGTAAAGATACGGTTTTGACCTAAATCATAACAACTAGATTATTAACCCTAACTGCTTAATTGCCGCCTCCTACTAGATATTCCCTTCAATACACATTACACACCCCTGCCTCTAACAAAACCTAAATCAGCCGAGCCTCCGTTTAAATCGAGCTTCACATTCTCAAACTCGGCTCGTTTAGTAAAACTCATCAAGCCCGATCGATTAGCAATTTTCAAGGCTTTGAAAGAGAAAGAAGTGTTTTCCCTTGACCCTAAGTTTGAGATGACACAAGAACAATCCAAAACAATCATAGTTGAGAGATTGATTTTTTGTACACAATGAGGAAAACCTTGAGTCAATTATCAGTAGGTACTAAGCTAAACTACTAAAAAAACAGACAAAAAACACCATAAGTATCCAAAACACCACCACACGTATCCAAAAATAATTGTACTATCGTACATGAACCTATTTATGTCAAGGTATCTGCTGTGTAATGACTTCTTTCCCTGGATTTTCACTCTTTCTGGACCGAGTATAATACTTCCCTCATACTTCTTGTACGACATCCTGAACGGGCTCTACTCCTTGTACTTAAATATTAAAAAAAAATCAAAATCATAAAATTTAGCAAGATAGGGGACTATTCCTACATATTAACACCCTACAAACATCATAAAATAGCATAAATTACAACCCTGGGTATTTCAGCAGCAACTTGGATGCAATTGGCATTTGTGAACCTTCTTGGAGTTGGATAAATATAGGTCAATTCTCTTTGCAATTGGTTCTGACCAAGATTAAATGCAAAGAAAACACACAAGGCAAAGCACATTCCAACTATCCAAGGACATATATCATCCAAGCACACATAACAAGGTCAGTAAAATGAACAAGCCAAATAACTTATAGTTCCTACTCAATCACTTGTGTCGAATGGAAAAAAATAATATATTGAAGTGATTGGAGGGAGCATAAACTAACAAGTAAATGAACTCAATCACTAAAACAACCTAGCCGTACTCAATTTGTCAACCAAGCAATGGACTCCTTGTGGATTAAGCCCCAACATGAAGTGATCAAATTAACTCAGCAAGAACAACACAAATCTGATTGTTCGCATTCAACCCAGCAGATCTACCCGAGGATCACATAAAATCAGCATTAAAAAGAATTGCGATGCCACAGAAGCAACGATTCAGTGGTTCTCAAGCACAAAATAGCAAAAAAGTCAACTGAAAAGGATGGATTTTGAGCTATGTTTGTGATTCTTGGACAAAGACCAGTTTCAGAACAAAGCATTACTCTATTAGCAAAACCAAGCAATGGAAGTGACCATTAAACACCGATTGAAGTTCTTAAAATGAAAATTAACTATAAGGGTACACCAAATCGGATGTCAGTTCCTCAACATTCGGCATGGGAATACAAGGGCACATACTTTTCATCTCAAATCAGAGTACATTATTGAGCAAAACAATGAAGACGATATTTGCGACTTTAAGTGCTACATGTAACACAAATATCTATCAGAATGAAGAACTGAAGTTTGTTTTCAAACAATCTATTTTTACCTTTGGGAAGTCGAGACTCGAGAGAGTTTCTAATCAAGACAAGTCGCAAGGTGGCCTGATGGAGCCAGAACCGGAGGGTTGGTCTGCTCTTGGGGTCGAGGCCGAAGCCGGACACTGATTGTGCCGGAGTGCTCGCGTAACAACGGTGGGTGAGGGCAGCGATGGTTGGGCTGCTCTTGTGTGTTCGGGTTAGGGATTGGGATTGGGTCAGTCGAGGGGCGCCAGAGTGTAGGCACAACGATGGACGGTGAGGCAGCGACGGAGCCGGAGACTCGGGCTAAGGTCCGAGCGCCGGAGACTTGGGGTTGGGGTTGGTCGTCGGAGACTTAGGGTTGGGGCTGCTCTTGTGTGTTTTGGTTAGGGATTGGATTGGGTCGGTTGGGGCTATGTTAGTAGGGATTGGGATTGGGAATATTTTTTTTTAATTCCAGATTTTTTGTATTATTTAATTATTTAATATAATTATTTAATATAAGAAAAATGAAAATACCTAAAATATGTAACATTTTTTTCCTGATTTTTTTGGGTGGTGAGTAGTTTTGATAATTAAATAAGGTATTTTTGCAAATTTTTATATATTGATACAATTGTTTTCAAACCCAGGTATTTTTACAAACCATCATGGGATGGTGTCTCTTCTCAAGCTTCGTGTTGGTGATTCGCGGTTATAGCTTGATTTTTCTTCGTTGTTTGGCTGCCTTTCATGATAGTTTGTTCATATTGTATTTTTCGATCTCTCAGTACATCAGATACGGTTATCTTGTGTGCTGACATGCCACTTTCAGCTGATACTGCAGTTATAATGTATACAAGTGGCAGTACAGGCCTGCCTAAGGTGAGGTCCAACTAGGTGCATTTGGTATTCTGCATCAGTTAATTCTTCTTAATGATTTATTCAGTATTATACTCTAAGTCTTCATTTTGTTGGCTTACCATTTTTGTTCTGTTTAATAAGTATAATTTGAATGTGAGTTGTTATGAATCAGTTTATGATATATGACTGGTTAACTGATATGGACTAGATAGTATCTTCAATTTTATGAGTTTTGATGGGCACAAACTTTCATCAAGTGTTTCTCTAGAGTGAGTTTACACTTCTATGTGGCCCATGAATTCATTCTCTTTAGAAACTTGAAAGATTCATTTCTTAATAGAAGAGACATTTTTTTTCATGAGATTTTCTTAAAATTGTACTGGTAATTTTGACTATCGCAGTAGTTGGATGGTGTAAGAGCCTTGAGATGTTAGTTTAGATGTTATTATCCTGGTAGACACACTTTAGGGGGTGGTATATATGGGAGTGGTCTTTTGGGTATATGTGACATGTCACCTCATTTTTACATAAGACCCTTTGTATGGTCTTAGTTTTTGTAACCTTGGTTTAACCACCATATCTATATATTTACCGGTTCAAGCAGTAGTTGGATGGTGTGTTCTTAATTGAACTTTCTGCTAGCAACTTGTGATCATTCAGATCCTTTTGTTTGGCAACATATTCTGTAAATTTTTATTCTATTTTATTTTTCTGTTCACTCTTATGATGTGCTAATGATTCAGAAAATTGCTTATTTGTGTCATGTAATGGACTAAACCTGTATGCTCATGCAGCAAGCTTATCTCTTGCTTTTGCAACCCATTTCAATCTTATCATTATTTTTATTTCTTCTTTTTTGAATTTTTTGTTAATTATGACTTCTTACAACTTGCTTAGGGTGTGATGATGACACATGGCAATGTTTTGGCTACCATTTCTGCTGTTATGACCATTGTTCCTGGACTCAATAGTAGAGATGTTTATTTGGCATACTTACCATTGGCTCATATTCTCGAATTGGCTGCAGAGGTACATATTTCATTGTGCTTGAGATATTAAGTGAGCATCCTTGATAACTTGAGGCATCTCGATATCCATAAATAATGACAGTTTTTGCACTGCAGAATGTAATGGCTGCTATTGGGTGTCGAATAGGATATGGTTCCCCGTTAACCTTAACAGACACATCAAACAAGATAAAATGGGGCACAAAGGGAGATGCCACCTCATTGCAGCCAACATTATTAACAGCAGTGCCGGCAATTCTGGACCGTGTTCGAGATGGTGTGCGGAAAAAGGTTTGTTAACAGCCTTGTCTCTGTGTGGAAAGATAATCCAGGTTTAGCTATTCCCTCCTCTCCTTCTCAGGGGAGCAAGGAAGGAGATGTGTAGCTCTAAATGACAAGATAATCCAGGTTAAGCTATTGTATAAATCTCGAGGACTTTTGTGAAGATACACTAACTTTATTGTTTTTCAATACCTTATTGCAACTTTTCTCAATCAACCTCTTGTTCTGAGGCTCATTCTAAGAAAACACTATGTTTTCGGCAAAGACTACTCTAGATCAAGCAAACTATATATTGTCATGGTATGGTATATCAGTAAATATGGGTTGCCACAGTTTAGATAGTGACTATTGATTACCATTCTGCTTTTGACATATATAAAGCTCCTAACTACTCGGTATCATATCTTTGGTTATTCTTGGTAATCCAGTGACCATGGGCTGTAAACTTTCACTTGTTTTAACTTTTTGCATGGGAATTGAGGAAGCATTGTAGTACTATGGACATTACTGACTTTACTATGGTGTATCATACTGTTAAAGAGAGATTCAGTTCTTGCCACAGCTTTCTTATATAAATAGAACGAGAAAAGAATTATGGGCATTATGTTGTGATGTAAGGGAGAGTCTTGGGCATACATGTTACTCAATTGTATGCATACTATTCTTATAGGTGATTGGGGCCTACATGGACACACAATTACATGTGTTAGATTTATTGTATAGACTTTGTGTTATGATGACCGTGTGCCAATTTAACAAATGTATTAGAGTTCTATGATAATCAGAATCCGCTGACTCAGTATATCTTTTCTCTGAGAACTCCCAGTTAATTTCAGAACTGATGAATTTCATGATAACTTTCATGTGTATATGTCTTTACTTTGTCCTTCTACTGCTCCAACTCAGGTTGATGCAAAAGGTGGCTTGTCCAAGAAGTTATTTGAACTAGCATATTCTCGCCGTTTGTCTGCAATGAATGGAAGTTGGCTTAGTGCATGGGGTCTAGAGAAGCATTTGTGGAATCTTCTGGTCTTTAGAAAGATTCAAGCTGTTCTGGGCGGTCATATTCGTTTTATATTATCCGGAGGCGCTCCTCTTTCTGGGGATACCCAAAGATTCATCAATATCTGTATGGGGTTAGTATACTTTAACCATCTTTCACAATCTTTTCCAGTGTTATCTGCACTTTCTTTTTTCCTTAAGAAATAACTTCTTCTAGAAGCTTCCTGGTGTGACACTGCTCCTGGTAAATTTGGTATCTGTATCAGCAGAAGAAACTCTTCACCTGCACTGTTTTCTGATGTTTTGATTTATAATTCCAGTGCTCCAATTGGTCAAGGTTATGGGCTTACTGAGACCTGTGCTGGTGGTACGTTTACCGAATTTGGTGATACATCTGTTGGTCGTGTTGGTGCTCCACTTCCTTGCTCGTTTATTAAGGTCAGAATGGGATACTGTAAATCATTAATTTTCTAATTCTCGGCAAGATTGTTTTAGCATCTCCACACCCTCCTCCCCTCCCTCTCTCAAATCTTTTCTTCCTAATCTGCATGCATGCGCAGACATTGCTGTATGCTTCTTACAATAGGTGAAGTATCACCATGTAAATTTATCCTTTTACTTGTCAACAAGTTTGTGCCAGAGATGCATTCTTATTGGTCAGACATTCTTGGGTTTGAATTTGTTTAATCAGCCATTCCTAGCTATGTACTGGTGTTTCACTCATGGTCTGCATAATAATTCAAATTTGTTTATCCTTGTATATGCATGATGACCGTTTGTGATTTCCCATAAATTTCAGTTGATAGACTGGCCCGAAGGAGGGTATCTAATAAGTGACAAACCAATGCCCAGAGGAGAAATAGTCATTGGTGGTCCAAATGTCACACTTGGATATTTCAAGAACGAAGCTAAAACTAATGAAGTATACAAGGTAGTTCTTCTCTTCGTCTCCTATCAGCTTTGAACCATAAAGATGCATGCTATAACCAACTAATTCAACATTATTTCTTGAATGTAAAAAGGTTGAAAATGCGATGAGATGGTTCTACACTGGTGATATAGGACAATTTCACTCTGATGGTTGCCTTGAGATAATTGATCGGAAGAAAGATATTGTCAAACTCCAGCATGGAGAATATGTCTCTCTTGGAAAGGTATTCTCAATCAACCAATTGCTTTTTAATAGGAAAAATATAGGATAATCAACAGCGTAATGTTAAATAACATCTATCCGACGCCCAGGTTGAGGCAGTCCTCGCTGCAAGCCACTATGTTGACAACATCATGGTGCATGCTGATCCTTTCAACACCTACTGTGTGGCTCTTGTGGTGGTTGTGCAACATTCCTTGGAAGGTTGGGCTGTTGAACGAGGAATTAGCTTCAATGACTTTTCGGACCTCTGCAGCAAAGCCGAAGCAGCCAAGGAAGTGCTTCAGTCTCTTATAAATGTAAGCATTTCCAAGTTTGAAGTTTCATTTGATTTCATCTAAATTTATGAAATGAATAGAAGTTCATTGTTGTTTTTCCAAACTTTCCTTGAGGGCCCATGCATCTAAAACTTTTTATCCAACTCATCATATGAAATACTAAAGAGGGCAAAGCTTCCTTCAAATAGAATAGTAGCTTGTGGAAAACTATGCTAAACTAATGCTCCTTGAGGTTGTGCAACATTCCTTGAGATCTTAGTGCAAGCTTCAATATATGATGTAAAGCAAAATCGGAAAAAGGAAAAAAGAGAAGGCTTATGTTTATTAATCTTTCAGGTTGCAAAAAAAGCCCGTTTGCAAAGGATCGAGATCCCGGCACGTATCAAATTGCTTTCGGAGCCATGGACTCCCGAGTCTGGCCTGGTAACAGCAGCCCTCAAGCTGAAGAGAGAAGTCATCAGAAAGGCTTTCTCCGGAGAACTGAAGCAGCTATACGCCTCATAATAAATGTTTTCTGGGGGCAGATAAGTTTCTTACTGTCAGGTGCTCTTCCTCCTTTAATTATACTCTTGTCGCCTGTATCTTTCTTCTTATATTATCAATAGATGATAGTGTAATAGCATGCTAGAGCTGCCCACTTGGTCGGATATGTATTTATTTTGTCATGGCTTTTTTGAGAATTGGAAATCGAATTTTTCGCATCCTCTTTTTAGTAAAAAGAGGATTTTCCACATATCAAGGGCAGCACTACACAAAGAGACTCTGTAAACTTTTTTTTGGGGGGGGTGATTGAGCAATCAAAAGTTAAAACGCAAAGCAAGCTTACCAAATAATCAGGATTAGGATAGTTGATCATTTGAGATGATAAACCACTGGCATTGAGATGTGAGCTTGGAGAAAGATTGCAACAATAACCCATTTCAGATATATATGCTTCTTGTAAATTGTAATTCCCGTGCATAGGACAAAATTTGCTCAATTTCTGGCCATTGAAGTTGGGAAAAAAAAAGCTAAAAACTCAACAAAGTACTAAAAGTAGTCGAAATAGTCTTCAATTGAGGAATTCAGTTAAAGAAACTGGCAAAAAAAACACAAAACAAATCATAGGAAATGACCCAGAGGTTGGGGATGTAGGGGAGCACGAAGCGAGCGAGAGAGTGAAAGAGTTCAAACAAAACCCCCGCGGTGACAAGATAAGGTTTTTTTCCCCTAAGGTAAATTACATAAAATCACCCTTTAAATAACTTATTTTCCACTAAACCACCCACTATGATTGAAATTACACAAAACTACCCATTAAAGGCCCACCGTTGAGGCATGGTTAAAGTGCGTGGAAAACACTAATCTAACACTAATTTGTAACTAGATCTGGGAAATGAGGACTGTCCCGTTCGGCCCACCCACTATTGCAGATAGACATTGCTAAGGGGTGAAGCTCAAGTGGGCCGCTAAGTCTGACCCGCACCGACAGCTGGTATGGGATTGGAAACTCACATGTATCTCATATGATATGTAGTTGTTCGTAATATAGTCGTGGGGGCTTTGTAAAGGGTGGCAAGCCTTTGCTTAGGCTAGTAATGATAACATCACTGTACCCTACCGTGGGTAAGTGTGATAACTTTTGTTGTACAATCTGTTTCATCTACTACTCTTGGGCGCCTAGAGCTCTCACAAGGCCACAATGGTGATAGTGCAAGTGTCTAAAATTTTAAAAATAAAGAAAAATTTCATAATTTGTACAATTATTGCATTATACTATTACAAGAAGTTGTGCAAGTTAATGGAAAAATACATTCTGATTTCTTGGTTTAATTACACAACCAACAAACACACTTTTTTTTTTATTATTTTTTTGCTCAGTTGAAAACACAACTACTAATATTCACCAATTAAACCCACTACATTTTTTTAAGGGAAAACTAATTAAAATATTGAGGGTATGATAAAAATATATCCCTAACTTTCAAATGTAATAAAAATATCCCGACCTTTGAGGGTAGTGGTAATATATTACCACGAGTTTTTTCACGAGTAAAAAATGATGACATAAGGCAGCCTATGTGGAATTTTTTTTAACAAGGGTTTTTTTTGAACGATTTTCTTAGAAAAAAATAAAAAAAAATTGGACCGGGTTCATACACAACACCTTGTCCTCCCTCCTATTTTCTTATGTGATCGCTTCTTGAACTGTCTTCTAGGTCTTCCGGGTAGCTAATGGTTCCTCTTCAATGACAGTCTTCCTCCCTCGTGGTCGCTTATCTTAAGCTGTCTCTCTCTCTCACATCTTCTTTCTCTTTGATTCGTTCAAGGATTTGACTGAGTAAGTTTTTTTCCCTCTTCGTTGTTGTTGTTGGTTTAATTTTGTTGTCGGATTGGTGTTAGGAATAGTCGTGTTGTGTTGATTTGAGACAATTTTGACCATATTAGTTGCTTTGTTGAATCAATTTCGTTTTTCGGGTTTAATTTTGTTGTCGGTTTATTTATTTTTTCTTAAGGAAACCGTTCAAGAAAACCCAGTTTTAGTGCTATATAATTTGTAAAAAAGCTTCCACGCAGGCTGCCTTGTTAAAAAAACCGCGTAGGCTGTCTTGTCAGCGTTTTTGACCCATGAGAAAACTCATGGTAATATATTACCACTACCCTCAAAGGTCGGAATATTTTTATTACATTTGAAAGTTAGGGATATATTTTTACCATACCCCCAAAGGTGGGGGTATTTTAATTAGTTTTCCTTTTTTTTTTAAACGCGAGCCAATTAAACTAATACGGAGTATGCGGTAAGTTATAGGTTGTGTAGGATGATGTAAGCATGAGAGTTGAAAAAAATTTGAGTGAATATGTAGGATGTGTGAAAAAAATACTCCATCCATTCGGCAAAACATGTCATTTTGGCTTCTTTCACAAGTTTTAAGGCAATTAGTAAATGTACTAATTTACCATCAATTATTATCCTTCTTTTTTTACTTTATCAAAAACTACAACTAACAAACCATCAATAATCTCAAAGGCATTTTTGTAAAGTGAAGTGTAAATTACCTATAATGACAAGTTTTTTTGAAAAAAACAACACCCTAAAATGACATTTTTTGCCGAACGGAGGGAGTAAGTATATAAAGATGATGTGATATATATATATATATATATATATATATATATATATATATATATATATATATATATATATATATATATATATAGAGAGAGAGAGAGAGAGAGAGAGAGAGAGAGAGAGAGAGAGAAGATAAAAAATGGTATAAGAAACTTTAGAAGAGGATATGGATCGTGGATGCTCTTAGTAACTTATTGTTGTATGTACTACTTGACGCGATCCTGTAATTTTACCTATACTTATTACTTCAAGGTGACGACGAGTGTCCTTAATTACCTGCAAGTTTGATTAGGATGGGTGATAATTAATGAGAGTGTTACTGGTTCGAGTAATCCTTATCAGATAATTAATATTCAATCGTCGTCTTTAGACAAAGTGTTTCAGATGAAGTTCTTACTCCAAACGCGTTCTTCTCCGATCAAAGACCTTAAGAACTCGACTCCAAGGGTTTTAAGTCAGGGAGAACTGCAGAACTCTTCTTCTTCTTTCTTGAATCGGGTTCCTTCCTTGAAGACTCAAGGGGGGTATTTATAGGGAGGCTAAGCGAACAGCTCGCTAGTGACCTCGTGGACTAACAGGGGACACGTGTAACGTATGCTCTCATGCTAGAGGGTCTGGTATTTACACATGGCAGCGTTAGCGGTAGGTCTGGAAATAACCTGCGGGTACCCGCTCCACCCGCTTTACCCGCATTAATTTTGCGGGTGAAAACCCGCAAAAAAGTGGGTGACGGGTGGAGCGGCCGAGCGGGTGTGGGTGAAGCGGGTGATGGATGGATTATGGGTGAAGATTTTTCACCCATAACCAGCCCCATTAACCCACCCATTAATCCGCCTGCAAACCCGCCCCGCAAACCCGCATAAAACCCTAAAATTTATATATATAATGTGTGTGATTTTACTATTTTACCATTTTCAAGTTTAACTTTTACAAACCCTAATCCTTGATTAGTGCTTTGCCCACTAAATTTCAATTAGAATGGATATGGTCTCGACTTGCTCTTCCACGTTATAGTAAAGAATATACCAGATTAGTGTATATGATTAATATAGAAATATATACCCTTCCACTTTAAAATTTCAATTAGCTCGTAATTTCAGTACTTTGTCGATCAAAAATATAAATAACCCACCCCCTTTGTAATTTTGAGTTAGAATTGGACTACTTGTGTTGATTTGGTTTTTTCTTTTGTTTCACCCATTGGGTACCCGCTCCACCCGCATCACCCGCGTGGGTCGAATGCGGGTGAAAAGGTTTGCGGGTGATGGATGGAGCGGGTGAAATTTTTTACCCGCGGGGCGGGTGATGGAGTGGCTTCATCCACCCATAACCCGCCCCATTTCCACCCCTAGTTAGCGGAGAGGTGCTTGGCCAGCGTGCTGCTCGTCTTTGCCCTAAGGGGCGAGAGGCTAGAGGGCCCTGCTTGTTATGAGGGTACGCTTACAAATGTCAGGATACTGGTCGCAATGTTCATGTGTCGCCCTAATCAGGGAGGTGGTCTGGCTAGGCGTATGGCTCGCAATGCTCTCTGTAGTGCGCAAGATATCTTTTGCGTTGGGCGGTCCATTTATGACGTCATATCCTTGTTAGTTAATAAGGATATTTTTCATGGCATCGTCATATCTCCTCGTAATCGGATCGCGAGCGATATATCGTCTGCGATCAGGTTTCAACCAAAGCAATGTCTCTTATCAAAAAGCTTATTTTTAGATGGGCCTGAAGTAGGTCCAATATGCTCTGGCCCATTTAGAGGATGACCCCACGGAGGCCTATAAGTGTAGATTCTTCCTTTGCTTCTTATACTTCACATTCTTAAGATTGACGAAAAAGAAGCGAGAGGGAGAGAGAAAACTCAGAGTTTTGCTTTCAAGGGACGTCGTTGGAGGCCTTATTTTCGGTTATTTTGCATGTCGGTGCTCTTCTTTCTCCTTTTCCGAGTAAGTATTTCCCCGATCACCTTTATATTTTGTTTATTTTTCTTGATTTTCACTTTGTACTTAGACTCTAGGTAAAAGAAGGGGAAAATTCCTTGATAGTGGAACCGTCTTCCTCTGGGGAGGGGTACGGTGGTTGTGGGGCTGAGAAATGGGCTTTTCTTGGCGTCTCGCTCCCCTCTTTCTCCTTTCTTCTTGGGCTACGATGGACTTGGATGTTGTTGCTAGGTTTTAGGTGGCGGTGCAGTTCTGCTGGGGGTGGTGTTTTTTGGGAGTTTGGGGACTTTCCGATGGTTATGGACGGAAAAACTTTCCATCTCCCCTCTTTTTACTTTATGAAGAGGGCTCTCCATCTTCTTTCTTGAAAATAAAGAAACTTTATAGAGGAGACGAAAAGACGTCTTTTAACCGTCATCCCTCCGGGAGAATGTCTTTTCAACGCCCTTTGGTGGGGCGCGTGGGGCGCCAACATAACCCTGGGAGGGTTTTTTGGCGCCAAAACTTGTTTGATCGCGATACTGAAAATGTCATTTCCTCTTGTTGATTTTCTTCCCTTGCGTATAGAGGGAGGAAAATGTCAATTTCAAGTCAAGATAAATGAAATTGACATGTATACCAGGTCGAAGCAACTTGCACAATTCCTCATTGTTTCTCACAGCGAGCTGAAGCAACATTAATACGAATCTTTGAAGCAAGATTATTCACATGATCAGCAACACCTTGCCATGTCATAAGTTGCAGCTGCAACCTATTCCAGATTACAGCAACATCCCAAACAACAATCCTCTAATGTAATGCACAACAATCCTCTAGTTTCCTCTTTAATCGATTGATGAGGAGGAGAGATAAAGAGAGAGTACCGGTGTCATAGCCGAAGAGGAGGCCGCCGATTCCAGCGGAGAAGGCGAGATGGAGGAAGATGGGAGGCGACCTTGAGACAGCGGCCTTGAGACGGAGGAAGAGTGCGGACATGGAGCTCCGTTTCCATGGATGTTGATCTGCTCCGAATCAACAGCCAGATCAACTCCTTGTAGCCAGAGCAACTCCGTTTCCATGGATGTCGATCGCGATACTGGAAATTATGATGAAGCTTTGGACATGGAACCCTTTGTTTGCAAGCTTTCAACTATGCATCCACAATTAGATTCTCTTTTTAATCTCTTATACAAGTCCATTTCCTCCTCAAAATCGAACTTAATATCTGATGGAAGTTGTTTTGTTTTTGCTTCTTCCTTTCTTGAAAAGAATTCCTCTTATTCAAGATCTGTCTACCGAAGTCAGACAGACTACTCAATCTCTACTTTCCTAGCTTAGAGACTTGGGTCAAACACTCATGTAGTTCTTAGCATAATTTGCCAATTTCATGTAAATGATTTTCATTCTCATTCCATTTTATCTTTGAGATACCAATTCTTCTTTAGATACATTTGATCTTATATTTTATACATTTAATCCATTAGATAAATAAATAATTCTTCTTTATGTATTACTCTCTTTCCCTTTCCCTTACTTAATTTATGGACCCCAGAATACACGTGTTTTCATAAAGCTTTCACTTTTATATACCTGTCAGGCAAATCCTGAAATGATCTAAATGCATTTTGGGCATCTATATGAATTCTTTCAGCTGCCGGAATGTCTTCGAATAATTGGATTCCTACGTAGAATTGGAGTATTCAGCGAATGTGAACTACGTTTGCAGGTAAGGCTATATAGTGTTGGTAAAGGTTTACTGACTTTTACTTTGACCACATTTTTTTTAATTTTGGGACATTTCTTATTTCTGGTCCTTGCGTCTTTTTCTTATGGAATAATTCTTGTGATGACGGGAGGCATGGCTGATGGGGATTCTCGATGATTTAGATCAATGAAATCCGTAAGAATACCTTAAGGGCATGGTCAATTGCTATATATAGAATGCATCTTTTTGATGTTGTTAATCAATACAAGCCATATTTGCTGATGATACATCGATCTGGAAGTGAAGAAAACTATAAATCAGATTGTTACTGACAAACAGAAGAGAAGATGAAGATGCATTTTTTTTTTTTAATGTTGTCTTATGTTGTGAAGCAAGTGTGCCGGATTATACAAGATCAGTCAAGATGACAACACCAAGGGATATGGGATTCGTACTTTTTTTGGCTGGCACTTCATCCAGGTTCTGAAGTAAGGATTTCGATAGTTTTCTTTAAGAAAAAGAACAAAAATCCCACAAATCACAAAAATACACAAATCCCTAATTTCGCACATCGTTTCTCCTCTCCTCTGCCTGAAATTCCTAGTGCCCCTCTCCCATCGCCGGAGTCGCCGCCCTCCGCCCCCTATCTAACGGTGAGCGCACCCTGTTGCCAACTTCACTTCACTCCATAAAAATTGGAAATACATGATAGACCAAAATGATGAGACATATGGCAATTTATTCTTCCGATTGTCTTTGCCCAAGAACAGAAATGTCTTCATACCTTTTCTGCATCACAATCAAGAAAAAGACTTAAGTCCACATCCAAAGCAAACGGAAATATGCGGAAAATAATCTTAAAACAGAAGACCATTTTCAAGTTAAAGCTTATAAGTAGTAATCGCATAAAGCATGAGCAAAACTACATCCATTTTTTAAGGCTCTATCAACTATCAACGGAAGAGGTTGAATACAGGGTGGTGGTGAAAAATCTAGATGAGTGGGTGTGTGTTATGGATAGGGTAAACTTGTAGAGTGTTTAGAGGATACATACTAAATCATTCTCCAGGTTTTCCTGGAACCCTTTGAAGGTTGGACCTATAAAGCACATATACTTCTCATTACCATGTCCAGGGTTTATCCATCCAACCCTAGAGAAGGTAAAGAGTAGAAGTACCATCAGCACCATTGATAAATGAAACTTCCACCAATAGTTCTACCCCAGAGCAAAACATTAGCACTTAGAATTATGTTCCAGGCCTAAATAAGGCTTAATCCCAGACTGAGGCTGAGAGAAGGCAAACTGACTCGTGAAAACTTGGCTATCTTAACTAGCATAATTAGTAGACCTGATCACATTGCCAAATTTAAGCAGGTGAAGGCTCAACGGACATTCTGTTGCTCCATCACTAACTACTTTTAGTACTCACAAAAGGCAATTCCCAAAAGTTTTTAGAGCAGTAGAGCCTTGTCTTTTACGAGAGTATTGGGTTTACAAGCAGATTAATTATCACAAAGGGAAATACACAAGAGAATGAAAAACCAGAGAATACCATCTCACTAGTCACTACTACTGGTAAAATGCAGTCACCGGAGGAGTGAGGTTCCCGGACAACCAACAGAGATATCCCTGGCTTAAGGCAAAACTGCTCAACTACAAAAGAGTCAAAGAGATGAGTCACAGCAAATGACCAATCTCCTTATTTTTATACTCAAGCTCAGATATGTCAACCTCTCAAGTCTCACCCTCACAAACATGTTAATCCTAACATCATATTCTAGCATAGGGAAATGTAATTCAGATGATTTGCCATGTAAGTGGCATAGTGTTTCCTAATGGTTGAAGTGTTTTGACAGATCATTCCATTGTGTTCAATATGCTGTGCAACAACCAGCAAAAAGCATGTTTCTCTAAACAGCTCTTTCGACATCTCACTAAGGGCCAAGGTTTTTCAATGGTAGTTCTCACACTGTCCCAATACTTCAGAGAAGGGAAAGGCTCAGATGTTTTTTGTATTTGTTGATGGAGTATTCTTTACAAGCAACTTAACATAAGGGAAAATGGCAGGAAACTAATAACATAAGCAACTTAAGTGTGCCATAAAACAGGAGAAGGCCTTTCATGTTCTATTTATGTTCGTCTATGAAGGTGTTTTTTTATTAAAAAAGTCTTTCATGTTTTCCTTGTCCTGTTGCTTTCTTTGGTTTTCCATGAGTGAATAAAGGGTATGAATGATAAGTATATAAGAGGCATAGAGAAAGAGGTTTTACATTACTGACTTTCAAGCGACTGGGATTTTTGGTTCTCCTAGATTCACGAAAGCTTGTGCTCGAGCCAGGCGAGCTGTTGCAGAATGCCATGATACAAGATGGTTCATGAATGTGGTTGCATATTTTGCCTTGTCGTTCTGCTCAGAATATTCCCCAGGGATGTCCGTGAGATTGCAAGAAAATCATTAGCACAAACTAGGGAAACTCAGGAAAGTTCAATGCGACAGGGACAGTTACCTTATGATCTAAGTAGTAAGCATGCTGCAAAGACAAAATTATAGTTAAAAGATTGAAAAGAAGAAAACTTCTTTTAAATTATAAATGCATGAGAATGTGTGTTAGTGTGTGCTTGTGTGCATATGTTGTGTGAGTAAGAGAGAGGGTACCTCCCACATGTCGAGACATAGAATCGGCTGCACAAGAAAGTCAACCATTACACATTGAAGCCTTGAAAGACAACAACAACCAACCAGTTTCTCCCACTCAGAGGTTGAAAAAGAATAAACAAGACAGATTACAGATATCATTGGACTCACAATATCATCCCACACAATTGGAGGAACTGCATTTGATGTCTTAACCACTGCAAGACGCCTCTCAGTTCTCTTCACTGAAATTTAAATACAACAATACATCTTGTAAGAAGAGTTCATATAAAAGTAATAAAACCTATAAATTTCTAATAAAGGAAAAACAGAAGTCCAAAAACTGAAATATATAAAATTTTATAAGATTTTTCCAAATCAAAGAGAGGGAAAAAAAACAAGTGGGTCATCATGTAGGATCTACATTAACTTGAATGCTGTGTCTATTCATTATGAAATATTTGCATCCAAGAAATTTGTGGATGGGGAAGTAATCAGTGTGATTCCAAGATGCAACTCATCTCAAGTGAAACATCAAGGATTGTGCCTTTACCAACACCATGCAAGCTAGATATTTTATGACAACCTACTCTCTGTTTAATATACTATTACAGCCAAATCGGTTCTCCATGAATAGCCCTACAAACCCACATAAAACTAATCCTAGCCAGGAATCTACAAAGTACTGGATTGAAGAGAAGGATTATGGCCAATTTGACATTTGTAATTCGATATAATTGTCAATATTACCTAGTGAAAATGAGCTAGATAGACGAACATTTTTAAGCATATATTCTGGTTCAGAAAGAAGTTAGTTTTCAACCAGAAAATAACCCCTCTTCCAAAAAAAAAATGACATAAACTTCGTAAAATAGTTAATGTTGGACGATTAAGTGTCTCGGACAAGGAAATCAAAGAGATAACCTCATAGAGTTAAAAATTGCTATCTAAACAAAGGAAAACGTACTCTTTCTATTACTTGGTGTTGATCATCAAATAAGTTTTCCTAATTCAGCCAATAATACAAATGCAGTGGAATGTGTACAACTAAATGCTGCTATTAATATGATAAAATAATGTTGATTAAACAAAATATCTATCTACTAAACAGTCACTGTTGCAAAACTAAATGCTGCTAAAAGTGTCCTTCCAGAAAATTTTGTTTGCTTCACCATGGAAGGAAATAAATCATCTACAGGAGAATACAACTGCACTTAACTTCAATGAAACACTGTATTTTATTCTAGATGTATATAATCTCTTTCCTATATGTCAACCTTTTACATAGGTAGTTAAAGAGTTGAACTTCTTGGTATAAATTATCAAGGTTACTTTATGAATCATTACTTTTCTCGGGTGATAAATGGACCCTCAAAGAGTGTCATTTCATCATCTAATTGCTTAACCATAAAAAAGAAGGCAGGATCAACTTTTTTGTAACATGATTGGTTTACTCACTTTCCCTTCCTTGGCATCAATTTTCAAGCTACCTCAGAAAAGAAACTGAACATATGCAAAAAATCATGGCATACAAAGAAGGCATAAATAGTAAGACTTACAAACAAGCCAAACCCATCCAGAGCCAAATAAAGTAATGGATGCCTCAATGAATTTTTCCTTAAAATTGGTAAAAGAACCAAAGTCCCTTTCAATCTGGTGAAGAAGGCCGAGTTTTGGCAAGTCCCCACCACCAGGCTCCATGCTCTCCCAGAAAAAGTCATGATTCCAGACCTACAAAGTTAAGACCGTCAATTGAAATGTCTTTCTTGCTGCTAAAACTCTTATTTTTACACAAAAAAAAGAGGAAAAAAAAAATCTACAACTCTTTTGGCTGTTAGTAAAAGCAAGGGATCCTTAAAAGTGATAGCATTTTAGAGTTTCTTGCTAATTCTTGTGCTTTGTGAAAATAAATTGTAATTCATTTTGCCTCCCCTCATAATTGCCCATCAAAACACCTAATTCATTCCCCCTATCTTCCCTCCCTTAAATCCCCTTACCAAACAAGGGGTAAGGATGCCTTGACAAGTTCTTCACGTGGGACAGTAATATGAGACAATTGAGGTGAATAATATCAGATTAAATTAAACAATGTTACAAAGATCATTAAGCAGAAGCAACATAGAGAGAATGTAGTGATGCTGGCAACACATGCAACAATAAGATGGAGCCAACATATAATAGCTGAAATTTTAGCCATTCTACCAACCTCAAAAACACACCTGGGCAGCATCACTAAACTGAGGTAATGGATTGCCATTATTGTAGGTTACTTTGACAAGTTCATCCATAGTGTAACCATAAAGTACATCATCTTTTCCTAAGTGCTTATTCAAAGCTTCAAGATATCCTCTATGATGCTCCCCCCAGTGCAGTTCAAGTGTCCTTTTGCTCATATATGGCTCTAGAGCATCCTGCATTGCCAAAAAGATAAAAACTAGCGTTATGAAGCAGTATGATGCAGAACCAAAGCAGCACTGCACACATATCATAGGAAGAACTGAAGAAGTAGAGAAAGGCACATGCTAGTCCTAATTTCGTGGAAAATATCTTATTCTATTTTTTTGTAGGTTTGTAGTGGTTTCTAGTGGTTTCTAGAATATTTCCCTACAAATCTATTTTGTAGACTTGCTAAAAGTTTCTATAAAATTCCCCTAAAATGTCATTCGTAGATCTGTTTTGTAGTTTATAGAATATTCCCCTAAAGTATGTCACCTTTTGTAGATTTGCTAGTAGTTTCTAAAATTTGTTAGTTTAGTGAGTAAGCCTTGCCATCTAATTTTTTGTAAGACATCTTTTGTACAAATAATCAAAACTGCCCTTCTAATAAAAACTCCTCTAAAATTTAAGTGTTCTTCAAATAAGTCGGTTGCGAGATTTTTGCAGTTCATCTTTCGTTTACTTGCAATCCTATCACAGTATTGCTATTAGCAATAAAAATATTGGGAACTACAATGCTCTTGCTGAAGTTCATGAATTCTAACGCTACCAGCCTACATTTGGAAATGCACAACGTTGAGACCCAGTTTAAGTGAAACCCAATCAGTTGATTTTTCTAGTTACATAAACTTGACATGGTGCACATGTTATCAGAATGCCTCATACTTGTGCATCACTGCAATATTGGCAATGAAAATAGGATAGCTGATATAGCAAAGGATAATAAGAGAAGAATCCTGAAGCCATCACTGCATCAATAAGGCAACTAGGTGGATTAATATTGAAATGTAACAAGGAAATTCGAAATGGTGGAAATTTTCATTTATAACAAGAATAAAGCATATAACCAATGTCATCAGTTTTTATAGTCCGCCTTTAAATTGAAGCATGAGGTGCCTGTAGATGTTTTCAAAAGATGTTCATCCTGCTAGCAAAATCTACAAAATGAAGCAGGTACTAGCAGATTGAGAAAATGAAGTCTGTTCTTTTCTTGTTCGTCATTACCACAAAGCAGTGCGGTCGGGTATACAACTGGATAGTAAGGAGCACTTACAAGCTTGTAAGGAGGGGTTTTCAGGCCGTAGTAAGCTACAACTTTGTGGAGTCGTCCAAATGCAAACTGCTTTCCTTTTCTCTGGACCAATGACAAGAGGACAAATGATTAACATATACGAGCGCACGCCAGCAGAGACGGTGGCAATCGCACCAACACACTGGATTCGAAGACGAGCGCGCCACCAGCAACTTATACAGGAAATTCGACGGAATTGAAGATCGAAGGGTGGAGACCTTACCTGTGCGGGAGGCGACGAAGGCGAGGAGGCATTGGGATTGGGGGGAGAGGTAGTGGGAGGCAAGGAGATGACCATGGAGGAGTAGCAGGGGAGGATGAGGCGGAAGGTGGTGGATTGGGACGAGACTAGAGGAGATCCACGGACGACAGGTGTGGGATTTGACGTTTAAAAATAATTCATCTCGCATCCCGATGGTTAAATTTGACAGACTTAGCACCGTTAGTTTTGAATTAAAAAAACAAAAAAAAACAAATGAAAGAACAATGGGTGAACTGAGAACGAACTGGAGGCGAAGGCGACAGGGAGAGCTCCGGAGATGTGTCCTCTAAGTGAAGCTGGTCGACCTGAGAGGAACGAAAGGAGAGGGCGAGGGCGACCTGAACGACCGGAGGCAAGGGAGTGCAAGCTGTAATCGGAAGGTAATGTATGCGTTGTTCCTTCTTCGAAAATTAGGGTTCGAATTGGGGGTTTCGAAAACTAGGTAAATTTGTTGGTCATATTCTCTGTAGAAGATCCAGCTTTTGTGAATGGTTTCTTTTAAAAGTAACTAGATTGATAAATGTTTTCGCTAGGAGTATTTCTGTTTTTTTTTGTATTTTGATTGCAACCGATACTTGAATTCGTCTATATGAATGGCTCCTGATGTTGGTCTTGTTTGTGGTTTATTCATGTCAAAATTAGTCTTAGGGGTTCATTCATGTTAAAATTCGAGATTTGAATTCATGTTTGTGTGATGCAGTTTGTCTGTTTGATGTTTCCATGTACCATGCTTGTAAGACTCCGCCTCTATCAATTTAAGAACATAGTAAGGAAAATAATAGGTTACTGAATATGTTCTCGACCAAAAATTTTGCTGATTAAGTAGCTTTATGTTCTCGACCAAAAATTTTGCTATAAATGAATCTTTGATAATTATTATTCTCTTAGTTGACACAATGGAAGAATTCACGCTTACAGGAATTCATTGGAAATTGTTTATTCCATCTATCTTGATTTTGGAGTTTCATTTGAATCAGTCTAATAGAACTAAGAGTGATACAGAAAACTTTGTGGATACACTTATTAATAGCATTGAATCAGACAGTGAAAATGATCTTGGCTGAAAATTTTCCTTGTTGGCAAATAAGTTCTCGATATGTTTAGTTCTGATTGAAGATAGAACATGTTAGCCCCTTTGCTTAGAAATTTTTTAGCTTATTAGCTCAAACGGTCGAGCATTGTGCTTAGGCACAAGATGTGGGTTCGAATCCCACATAAGCCAAAGCCAAACATACATTACAAATTACAGCAAGGCCCTCGTCCGTATATAAGCTAGAGAAAAGAATTAAATGTACTTGGCAAACAATTCACACACTATCTTGTGAGGTATAGATTTGGGTAGTGCTAATCTCATTTTCCGTATTAATTGATTTTTGTATCTCTTCTTCATGAAGGCTTAATAGTTAATAGTCATGAAAAATGTATTTTGTTTATTAAGGTGCTGCACAACTCATCACATTGAATTGCTTAAGAAATGTGTTTTGATAATGAATACTTCGTGATTGTTAAGTAAAATGATGCGGGACCATTCAAGACGCATTCGGACACACCTATACTTGGGGATGGACCTATGATTCAAGATCGTGAGAATGTTGTCATCCTCAAGAGGAAGAAGAAGGCTCCACCATGGGAGAAGATCCAAAGGTGCAAAGCTTGATCATCTTGACATTTTTACATTCGTCCAGCAGCTTGACAGCTTTTCGACGTCTCAGTAAAATGACTCGTACGGATTCAATATTAATCGGATTGGATAGTGTCATACCTTGTCTTAACGAGGACGAAGAGATCTACAACTTTGCTGTTGAAGGTTTTTCCAGATTCGACCTAGAGCTTGGCCGAAAATCACATTCTTCGAACCTGTCATATGTTTAGCCGAATTTACTCAAGTGTTGGAACATTTTTATTGTTATTTTTAGTAACTCTTTTACTTAAGTTATTTTAGGTAACTTTAGGGTTTATTTTTATTAAGTCTTTTATTTATTATTTTTATTAGAAAATCAGCCTTTTAGGTTATATAAGGCCGATCCCCATTGTAGAACAATTCAGACGTCTTCCATTATTGAAATTTACAGTTCTTGTGTGAAACACATCTGTGAGAAAGTCAATCGATTCATAGCGTTGCTCATCGATTGCAACTTGGTTATAGATCTTGCTTGGTTTGCTTTGAGTTCGTCAACCTCGCAAGAGCTTGGTGGTCCAGGTAATCACAAGTCCCCTCCTTGTGCCTCCAAGTTGTCCGCTTGGTTGTGTAAGGTTGTAGAGGCGGGCTTTATAGTCGTTGGTATTTGGTTCCTACCCTCTTAGGAGGCCTGAGGTCTTTGCCTCGTTCTATTTTAGTTCGAATCAGTCCTTATCGGTCGAGTCTTTATTGTTTCTTTGTTCGAGTGTTGCTGCGTTTTGTCTTGTTCTTGAGTCGTTTGCTTCCGTTCTTGTTATTCTAGTTTGATTGTCGAAGATCGGGCCATCCTACAGCTAAACCCGTATCAAATTGGCATCAGAGCTTTGGTTTCCGACATCAAAAGTTGTGTCTTTCATTCTTAAACACAAAACCCTACAAAAAAAAAATAGAGTCTTTCTTCTTCTTGATTTTTACTTCTTGTTCTTAAATTTGATTATTACTAATCCTTGTTTGTGATTGTTGTGGTTGCACTTAGTCCAAACACATACTACCTACGTCGTGTCGTGTCCCACAACAGCCATATTGAAGCCGATGTGTGCCTAATTAGTTCAGCCACCACCATTGGTTGAAAGGAGCTCCTAGTCGGCAGCTTCCAAGCCAAACACAAATTGGTTGCCTAACCCTAGTCTGCTTTCTATCTTAGCCTATTTGTTTTATCTACATAAATTTTATTTTATTTTCTTTCACCATTAGCATATTATTTTCAAGTCCTTCATATTTTTAAGTCTTCTTGCATTAGGTAAAAAAAAAAACAGTCCGCATATTCAAAAAAAATAAAAATACATTCAAAAGCTTTGACCTAGGAGGATAAAATTCACTAGGGACAAAAGTAAGCTTCAAAAAAAAAAAAAAGAGAAGGATTGTATCTAGTGCAAGAAAGCTTAAGGACCAAATTTGGTGAATTTGTTATAGCCCTAGTCGACAACCTTCAAACACATACCTCCCAAACCATAATATTTTTTTTTAAGCCCTACCTTGCAACTACAACATCCATACTAAGGGTTTAAATAAAAAAAGAGGTAAAAATCCAAGTTTTTCTCTCTTTTCTTTCATTTTCTTTTCCTATTTTTGTGTGTCGAGTACTGTAGAGGCCATACCGACCCCATACCGACCCCCCCAGCCTCGTTACAGCTTCTGTCGAATCTACATTTGGTCAATTTCGACCCCCTCTTGGTCGATTTCGAGCCTTTTGTCCAGCTTTTGTAGTGTGTTCTTGCTATTGTTGAGTCCCTTGTTGCTTGTTTCTTACCCATTCTCTTGATCTCTTACCTTGTGTTGCTAAGTATTTGCTTGAGTGTTGATTTGCCCAAAGCGGATTGCCCCAACAAGCTTGTCATACCAATTAGAGAGACGAGTGAGAGCGAAACACTTGTGAGATTGTTTATATTTTTACTAATTGTCACATAGTTCTTTGTTTGTCTTTCTTTGCCATGTCTAACCAGGGCAACAACATGATTACTAGAGCTGAGATGATAAAACAGTTGGAAGCCATGAATGAGACATTGGTACGGATAAATGAAAGATTGACGGCAGTAGAGGCACGACACTCGTCTGGGGCATCTACTGGCCCTAAAGGGAGTAATCCTAACTCTTCTCCTCTTAAACCTTTGTACATTCCTTGCTTTATATGCCAAGGTAGAGAACATGTTATGAAGGATTGCCCGAATAAGAAGACTTTCATGATTAATCCCCTAGGCAAAAATGGATCTGCAAATTCTAGTGGTGAAATTGGTGAGTATGTTAATAATGATCAAGATCTTCGTTTACTTGCCTCTAAAGATGATTGCATTGAATATGAGCATGTTGATTCTTTGATTGTTCATAAAGTTTTAAGTGTTATACCTATGTCTTGTGATGATAATCAAAGTGAAGATTTGTGTCATCCTAATTGTTTAGAAAAAGGCAAAATTTGTAATATGATCATTGATAGTGACACTTGTTTTAATATTGCTAGCCTTGATATGATTGACAATCCAGCCTTGAAAAATGAAGAAAACTTGCTAGCATTGGATGAAAACTTAGAGATAAATGAACAAGCTAACGTGCATATTCAATTAGAACCTTATGAAGATGCTATGAAATATGAATTTTGCACTACTAAAGTTTCTTTTCTTGGTTTTGTAGAAATATCTGATGGTCTACAAGTTGACGTAGCCAAGATCAAGGTATTCGATCCAGGAGCTCGTGTGGATGCATTTGCGGAACCTTATGCGACTTTGGATTCGAGGTCGAATCCTTTTCAAGAAAGGGGGAATGATGCGGGACCATCCAAGACACCTTCGGACACACCTATACTTGGGGATGGACCTATGATTCAAGATCGTGAGAATGTTGTCATCCTCAAGAGGAAGAAGAATGCTCCACCATGGGAGAAGATCCAAAGGTGCAAAGCTTGATCATCTTGACATTTTTACATTCGTCCAGCAGCTTGACAGCTTTTCGACGTCTCAGTAAAATGACTCGTACGGATTCAATATTAATCGGATTGGATAGTGTCATACCTTGTCTTAACGAGGACGAAGAGATCTACAACTTTGCTGTTGAAGGTTTTTCCAGATTCGACCTAGAGCTTGGCCGAAAATCACATTCTTCGAACCTGTCATATGTTTAGCCGAATTTACTCAAGTGTTGGAACATTTTTATTGTTATTTTTAGTAACTCTTTTACTTAAGTTATTTTAGGTAACTTTAGGGTTTATTTTTATTAAGTCTTTTATTTATTATTTTTATTAGAAAATCAGCCTTTTAGGTTATATAAGGCCGATCCCCATTGTAGAACAATTCAGACGTCTTCCATTATTGAAATTTACAGTTCTTGTGTGAAACACATCTGTGAGAAAGTCAATCGATTCATAGCGTTGCTCATCGATTGCAACTTGGTTATAGATCCTGCTTGGTTTGCTTTGAGTTCGTCAACCTCGCAAGAGCTTGGTGGTCTAGGTAATCACAAGTCCCCTCCTTGTGCCTCCAAGTTGTCCGCTTGGTTGTGTAAGGTTGTAGAGGCGGGCTTTATAGTCGTTGGTATTTGGTTCCTACCCTCTTAGGAGGCATGGGGTCTTTGCCTTGTTCTATTTTAGTTCGAATCAGTCCTTATCGGTCGAGTCTTTATTGTTTCTTTGTTCGAGTGTTGCTGCGTTTTGTCTTGTTCTTGAGTCGTTTGCTTCAGTTCTTGTTATTCTAGTTTGATTGTCGAAGATCGGGTCATCCTACGGCTAACCCCGTATCATAAAATAGTTAAATGATCAAAAGCCTGATGAACCTTCAATCTGGATTAGGCTATCAAAGAGAAATTTACACACAGACTCGTACAATTCAAAGGCAATAATGGGGTCTAGCCTCTTTGTGTTGATCTAAAGATAGGTTAGAACACTGTAAAACTAGGAAGATACTCCCACCAAGGCAGATTTACCAAAGCTAGATATGTGTCCTCAACTCAAAGTTGTCTGTTTGTCACACCTCTTATATCTAATCTCAGTGAAGTCCACGATAGACAATTATAAGCCCTTATTTTGATATTAAGCCACCATTCTGCAACAAAGTTTTGATTCGAAGAAGGATATGGTATACTCTCTGCTAATTAAATCTCACTGATTTCAGATAAAAGGGGACATGTTACTTGCACTCCTACAGCCTGTATGTATTACCAAGCCAACCCATTCGAGTTCAAAATCGGTCCTGATCAGTGCAACCAAAATTGCCAAGCTAACCCATCTCGGATAGAGCTGACATGGACCCATATTGTTCTTTAAGATGCAAGAAGCCCCAAATTCGTACCCCAAACCTCTTTAAATACAACACCTAGATTCAACAAAGCCCCAATTTCAAAGCTTGAACCTAAACCCTAAATCAACAAATTCCTAGATTAGAACCCTCATTCAGCCCAAAATTCGAATCCTACATACATTGTAAGCATCATCGACATAAAAAAAAAAAAAATAGAACTTTGCATACCTCTTACGGATTCGTCTTCCACATCACATTGTCGGCCTCCTTTCCTATCACTCTATCAGGACTACGACACTCTTGGTCCAGTCCTAGCAGCCGATACCTCCATCTTCGTCCACTCCTTTCATCGCCTGCTTCGAGTCTTCTCTAAGGTCGCCGTAGTCGTCGTCTCATTTCATCTTCTCTCTAAGATCATCGTCTCATTTCATCGCCTTCGCGTTTGCCTTTTTCGTCCTCCTTTCGCAGAGCAGGTTCTTTTTTTTTTCAATTATTGTTCAAAACTAACGGAGGTGGAATAATTCTGTTAAATTTAACGTCAGGGCCACATGAAATATGTAAATCTTTTGTATACCACGTGGTCTTAAAATGAGGGTACCTCGTGAAATTTATGTTAATTGTAAAATGGAGCAATTTTTCAAAACAGTTTTTCAATTTCAATTATTTTTGCTCACCCCTACTAAAAAGAGGATTTTCCACATATAAGAGCAGCACTACACAAAGGGACTTCGTAAACTTTTTTTTTTTGGGTGATTGAGCAATCAAAAGTTAAAAAGAGGATTTTTGCGGTATGTATTTATTTTGTCATGACTTTTTTGAGAATTGGAAATCGAATTTTTCGCATCCTCTTTTTAGTAAAAAGAGGATTTTCCACATATCAAGAGCAGCACTACACAAAGAGACTCCGTAAACTTTTTTTTTTAGGGGGTGATTGAGCAATCAAAAGTTAAAACGCGAAGCAAGCTTACAAAATAATCAGGATTAGGATAGTTGATCATTTGAGATGATAAACCACTGGCATTGAGATGTGAGCTTGGAGAAAGATTGCAACAATAACCCATTTCAGATATATGCTTCTTGTAAATTGTAATTCCTGTGCACAAGACAAAATTTGCTCAATTTCAGGCCATTGAAGTTGGGGAAAAAAACAGCTAAAAACTCAACAAAGTACTAAAAGTAGTCTTCAATTGAGCAATTCAGTTAAAGAAACCAGCAAAAAAAAACACAAAACAAAGCATAGGAAATGACTTGGAGGTTGGGGATGGAGAGGAGCACGAAGCAAGAGAGAGTGAAAGAGTTCAAACAAAACCTCCGCGGTGACAAGATAAGGTTTTTTCCCCTAAGGTAAATTACATAAAATCACCCTTTAAATAACTTATTTTCCACTAAACCACCCATTATAATTGAAATTACACAAAACTACCCATTAAAGGCCCACCGTTGAGGCATGGTTAAAGTGCGTGGAAAACACTAATCTAACACTAATTTGTAACTAGATCTGGGAAATGAGGATTGTCCCGTTCGGCCCACCCACTGTTGCAGACAGGCATTGCTAAGGGGTGAAGCTCAAGTGGGCCGCTAAGTCTGACCCGCACCAACAACGGGTATTGGATTGGGAACTCACATGTATCTCATATGATCTGTAGTTGTTCGTAATATAGTCGTGGGGGCTTTGTAAAGGGTGGCAAGCCTTTTCTTAGGCCGGTAATGATAACATCACCGTACCCTACCGTGGATAAGTGTGATAACTTTTGTTGTACAATCTGTGTCATCTACTACTCTTGGGCGCTTAGAGCTCCCACAAGGCCACAATGGTGATAGTGCAAGTGTCTAAAATTTTAAAAATAAAGAAAAATTTCATAATTTTGTACAATTATTGCATTATACTATTACAAGAAGTTGTGCAAGTTAATGGAAAAATACATTCTGATTTCTTGGTTTAATTACACAACCAACAAACACACTTTTTTTTTATTATTTTTTTGCTCAGTTGAAAACACAACTACTAATATTCACCAATTAAACCCACTACATTTTTTAAACGCGAGCCAATTAAACTAATACGGAGTATGCGGTAAGTTATAGGTTGTGTAGGATGATGTAAGCATGAGAGTTGAAAACATTTGAGTGAATATGTAGGATGTGTGAAAAAAATACAGTAAGTATATAAAGTGTCCATTATACATTGTTTAAGTTATTTGAGTGTTTCAAATGTTGGTAGTAAATCTCATCGCATTATAAAGGAACAAGTTGGTGGTTTTCAAAATGTTGGATGTATCCAACGAGATTTGAAGAATTTTCAAAGGGATTTGAAGACCTTCATCAAGGATTCTGTTGCTCAAATGTTTATTGATAATTTGAGAAGGAACAAAAGAAGTGAATGCTTCCTTTTATTTTGTATATGAAGTCGATGATGATGGTATATTGGAGAATGTGTTTTGGAGTGATAGTATGTCGAGAAGAAATTATGCAATATACGGTGATGCAGTGTCATTTGATACAACATATGATACCAATATGTATAAGATGATTTTTGCGCCTTTCACCGGAATTGATAACCATAGGGGGTGCATCACATTTAATTTGGAGTTGCGCTGCTTGTGTCGGAAAAAATAGGGAGTTTTGTTTGGTTGTTTAAGAAGTTTCTGGAAGCGACGGGAGGCCGGCCATAAAAGATGCTATGAAGGAATTGGGAGACCCAAGTGAGCATCATGGCAATATAAGTAGAAGCAAGATACGCAAGTTAGAGTCATTCATTGGATCGAGTGCTCCAAGTGTAGTTGATATTTTTTTCACCCAATGAAGTACATACGAAGGGAAGTGGTAAAAGAATCGAAGGAGAAAAGGAGTTGACAATGGAGTTGCAACAAAAGCGTAAAAGACTCTAAATAACTTGTGGAGATGAAAACCATAATAGTCGTACTTGTTCCAAGAGGTGATTAAAAACAAATACGTGTTTGTGTATTCTTTTTTATGTTTTTCTCAACTATTATTTTAGTCTGAAGACTTTGTTAAGTCTATTTGTTTTAGATTGTTGCTTCTGTTTGTTTCTCACTTTCTCATGTATTATTGCTTCTGTTTTTCCAGAGTGCTTTTGATTATTGCTTCTGATTATTGTTTCTCATATTATCTCGGATTTCAGATTACTGCTTCTATTTTTCAACTACTGTCATATTGTTTTTCACAAATTATTTCACATTTAAGATGTTTGTTGGTTATCTTTTCTCATATTTGCTATCTAGAAAGAGTCTATATGGGATTCAAACCCATATTATGTGTATAGTGACACATTGCTCTTCCATTGAGCTAATATACTTATAAAGATATTCATAAACCCATAACTCAGCTTGCCCTTCTCAATTTCACTTCACAATCTTCTTCTCAATAGCAACAATAGCAACTTGAGAACTATTCTCTACAACCTGAGAATTTTGATGGGAAAAATTATTCACGGACAACCATACCAGAATACATTCAAGACAGAGAAGCAATAGCATAAGCATCACATTTCACAAAAACAAATAAGTTGATGATCAACTCTCTATGCTAACTTCAACTTATTAGCTTGATCAATGTACTTTACAATTCCTATAAGCACTAATTGATCGAACTAACTTCATTTCACTAACTCCATTTAAGAAACTGAACTGAATAGGTACAATTTTTACATTGCACTTCTCAGTCGGACCAAAATGGAACTCTAATTAACATTTAAAGCTTAGGTTAATATGAGCATACTCAGGAACACAATCGAAAACTGCTAAATCAAATCAGACAACTTTAAAATTTTCCCAAACACAATCGGAATTAGATAAATTGAATTAAACCAATTCCAAAATAATTCATGGGAGATTAATATGACATTGAACCATAACCCTAATCGAATCCGACTAAATTTATCAAAAATCAAAATCCGAACCTGACAAGTAGCTTGCTCTTGCACAATCTTCGTCATTTGTCTTCTATGCCTTGTTGCTTGCCCCTATCAAAATCAAAATCAAATTAGACAAGAAACCCCAATGTATTGACATATCTAAGCGAAGAGGGGAAGAGGCGGCGAGCGACCTAGGAAGAGGAAAAAGGTGTCAAGAGCGAAGTGGGAGAAGGCTTGCAACGACAATTTCACATGTCTGAGGGACAGGGAAGGGTTTGCTAAGATTTTTATTTAATGTCCTCGAGTCTTGTCATGATCGCGCACTCAACGAAAGAGCTTTACAAGCAGCATTACCCTTCTTCACTCACGCGATATTGCTAGATCGGGTTTTCGCCCATTGTCATAGATTCCCCATTGCTCACCACCGTGGGAATCCGGGCCATTTTGGGAAGTCAGAATAAGCCCCTTTGAACTCATTAATTGTCCCCCATCGATCTGAATCCAAACTCGGTGAAGAAATGCAAATTTTTTCAATATATAGACAGAAATCAATCGACCAGGATTATCAAAAGGCTTAAAGTTCACATAAATTTCAAAATTGCCACCGCTTTATAAAAGATAATTGATAAAATATTAAAGGGTTGAGATTAAAAGTTTCCACTCTAAATGTGTTTCTATGGGAAGGGGTGTTTTCACTTGAACCTCCCCATTTATATAGGTTGGTTCCGGTGTACACAACCCTTATCATGTACACATGCCTTATCGTGTATGCAGAAATTATTCATTTATACAAATAGTGTAAAAATGTAGATTTTATTCTAACGAATTAATAATCGCCCAATGTTGCCAAATAATTTCAATCCAATGAATAATCACCCGATATCAACGAATAATCAGAAATTACTTTTAATCTCATCCGTTGATCTTCTTCATTCAATGACTCAGATTTATTAACATGATACACAATAAGAGTTGTGTACCTATCGTCTATTATCTATTATCTTATAGATGGATTTGAGGTACTAATTTTGATATCTCTTAAAATATGTATTGATAAGTAAGTGCAATGAATTTGACCCTTAAAAGTGATGGAAGAATTTCCTACTTGGTTTGAAACTTTTTATTTCTATAGAAACTTATATAATTTGCACCCTTAATTCTACTTATTGATCAATGCATTAATTATTAATTTAATCTTTTACATCTTATGAGATAAAATTTCATCTAATATATTTGATTGCAACCATGAAATATGTAAAATTTTATTATGATTTATATAGTTTTATATTTCTACAGAATAATTAAAATAAAGACAATTTATTTTATTATATACCCTTTATTGGATAAATAAGTCATAAAATAATTGATTAATAAACGGTCCGGATAAATACACCACAAATCTTGCACGTCGAAAACGACGTGCAAGGTTGAAGTTGGTTAATTAATTAGAAAAGAGTGCTAATTAATTAAAAAAGCTTGCACGTTGAAATGGACGTGCATTTAAAGAAGATGATTTGCGGTGTATCTAACAACACCCTTAATAAAATGCACATTGCAAACAAGGGTAGATTATACATAACTACCCGTAAATTAGGCTACCTTTTACTTAACCATCCGTAAAATTATAAAGTAAAGAAAACAACCCGTAAATTAGATTTTTTTCAAAAGACCACCAATTTGCTAAATGTCCATTTGTTTCATTTGTAAAGACAACAATGCCCTCATATCTTAGTTTTTTAAAAGTAATAATATGTGTTTTTTTAAAGTAATAATCTGAGTTTATTTTAGAGATTATCTACATTTTATTCAATATTTGAAGGAGAGGAGACATTCAAGAGCCTTTGCTAATCTTTATTCTTTATATTGCAAATCCAATGCATATATATTGGTTGATGCATTTATATATGTTCTACAATGCTTAATTTCCTTACTTTTTTCAAGTTGAAATGTCAAATTGAATAGTAAAATACATACAATGACTTTTCTTTTTTAAAAAAGGGATATTCCGGTTGATGCCCCTGAGGTTTTCGCTATTCCAGATGGTGTCCCACGGTTTTTCTTTTTCCGGATGGTGCCCCTAGGGTTTTTCAAAACTTCGTCTAATGCCCAAAATCATTGTTTTCACTTTTTCATAAACAAAAATGAACCTTTATTTTTTCAATATTACACAATCACCCTTTACTTTTAAATTGAGCATAATTATCTATATTTTTTGCCAAAATGCAACACAAAAGCACGCTCATTTTTGAAATTAAACAAAAACACCCATTATTTTAAAAAAAGTCAACAAAAAACCAATATATTTAAAACATACAAAGGATACACCCCCCATAAAACTGATAGTACAAAGGATGATTATGTAATAAATATTATTTTAATATATGTTTTTAAAATTTTATAGCTTAACCATTTTGTTCATAAAAATGGGTGGTTATGTGCACATTTTGTCAAGTAATCAATATGTTTTGCGGTTTTTAAAATATTGGGTGTTTTGTGTTGAATTTTTTAAAATATGGGTGGTTTTGTTTAATTTTAAAAATGAGTGTGCTTTTGTGTTGCATTTTTGGCAAAAATATAGATAATTATATGCAATTTAAAAGTAAAGGGTGATTTTGCGTAATATTGAAAAAATAAAAGTTTATTTTTGTTATGAAAAAGTGAAAACATTGAGTTTGGGCTTTAGACGAACTTTTGAAAAACCTCAGGGGCACCATCCGGAAAAAGAAAAAATATAGGATATATCCGGAATAGCCAAAATATCAGGGCACTAACCGGAATTTCCCTTAGAAAAATAAGTTTGAATCAGGGGTATTTTAGTGTTTTAAAAAAAGAAATTTGAATAGAGGTTTAGTAGATGGGTGGTCTTGTAAAAACAAATCTAATTTACAGGTGATTTTCTATATTTAATAATTTTATGGGCAGTTATGTGAAATTAGCCTAATTTACGACGAATATGTGTAATTTACTCTGCAAACAATGATGCATGAGAAATGGACATGGTCATTTATACTCCATCTGTTAATTAAAACATGTCGTTTTAGACATTTTCACATTTATTAAGAAAACAAATAAAATCAAACAAAAATACACTTATACCCCTAATTATTACTTTACTTTTTCACTTTATTGAAAACTACAACTAACAAACATCTAATTAAGACAAGGGTAATTTTGGAAAGTAAACACCAAAATACCTAAAACGACATGTTTTTCTTAACAATATTTTACTCTTAAAACGACATGTTTTTCTTAACGGAGGGAGTAGTAAAGATCAATATTTAAATTTCCCACAAAAAAGATCAATATTTTAATACAATTAACTAACTAAACTGCCAGCTTCTTAATTATTTATTATATTATCATTCATGAGACTAGGCCTATTTGTCCATAGACTCCATATGCATTAAAATATAATTATTTTTTTAGGTATATAATGGCAAGTTCATTGCATAATTACCAAGTTTGAAACGTTTGTATGTGGTTTCATGAAATACTTTGAATATCTATTATACTATATATAGTAATCGAAGTTTTTTCATCCCACGTAGTATTATCAAAAACCAATAAAAAAAAATCATATTTTTATAAGTTAATCCATATCATCTCACATGTCACTCATTTCCAATTTCTCCACAACTCGTACTATATACTCCGTAACTCCATTGTTGTAACCTCCATACCCGACTAATGGTCACATCATTAATTTCACTACTCGACTATAAAATCATATATAAATACTAATTCTTTCGTCTCAAAATATAGGTCATTTAATTTTTTAACATATTTAAAAAAAAACTAAAACTTATATGAAATATTAATTTTTTTATTAAAATTTTAAAATGATAGTATTATACTTATTATTAATAAGTATAATATTTTATATAGTTTTTCTTCCACCTAGCTCTTCTCTCTCTCCCTCCTCTTATCAGCCATGTAATAATATTTTATATAGTTTGTAACTCCTTAAAAAATATGTCAAAAAGTCAACCGACTTATATTTTGAGACGGAGATTGTATATTTTATAAATTCATCTCTTTATTTTATTATTTTAATTATTTAATTATTTTATATTTCCTAATTTAATATAGTTAAAATTATAAATAATAAATCTCTATTATTAAATTTAATCAACTCAAGTATAAGCCTCATTGATTTACAAAGTTGCAATCCAAATTGTCATCTTTCAATCTATTCTAATTAAAATAAAATAAAATAAATTATACGTGGAATCGAAACACACCCTCACTCTCCTCACAACTCGTTCAATTTTCCAAATAATTGCAAACACTTCACGAGATGTTTGAACCTCTTCGGTCCATTTTAATTGTGGACACGTTTTTTGTTAAGAAAAATAGCATTATATTGTTTTGGTATACTCCATATTTGAGAAGAAAAGTAATTGTACTTTATTTTTATTTTTTTATAATTATGAACATCACGAGAATTAGCGAGGTAGTTGTGAATGAATTTATAACCAAGTTCACAATGGGAAACCCTCAAACAAACCCTTATCCATTAAAAATGGTAACATCTTACACGCAATTTATTCCATTTTGTCAACAACTTCTAAACTATCCTAGGAAATTACCTTTAATTGTTTTTATAATATTTTCATAGGTTTTCAATTTAGCCGCTTAACATTAGACAAATCGTCACATATTAGGTTGAAAAGATAAATATTTGTATTAAACAACTTTTGAGCTACAAAGGTATATTTAAACTCATGAGACATATAAATATTGTTTTAAATTAATTGATAGTTCCTAAAATTTAACCAAAAGGTATATCCTCCGACCATGAATTTTGTTAAAATTTATTTAATACATTCTTTAATTAAATGGATTAATAAGTATATAACATGAAGTGACAAATGAAAGAAATACATATACTATTTATAGGAATGTTTTGAATGAAAGGAACCTATTGTAGATGGATATATTATGAAGAGAAAAATAAGCAAAAAACAAAAACCAAAAGTTTATTTTTTTTCCTCTTGAATATCATTCAAATCGCTTTAATTTTTAAAATAAAGCAGATCCTTTGCATAGGTAAATAAAGAGCGATCATTCCGTGGTTCGAACCAGGAACCTATGGGCACTACCCCCAAGTCCTTTCCGGTGAGCCATTCCAGAATGGTTGTAAAGCACATCCCTCACTTAGGAAGAACAATCAATAGAAATAATATAGTCAAAGAGTATTATAATATAATAAATTGTATATTATAAATTACAATAATTGTAATTATGAAAATATGAAGTTTTAAAGGTGTAATTCTCAATGTAAGTTGACAACTTTTTTTGTGTATCTTTTCCATTTGTGGATTTTTACTCTTGTTTCTTCGACGATAAAACATCGTAAAAATTAATTTTTTTTCTTTATCACTGTTCGCGGATCATTGTCAAGTCTTCATCGACTTCATCATGTGTTAATGTTCGAATCTTTCACTTTTATAATTATTTCAGCTTGTCTTTCATCCATTCTACAATGGTTAGTGCATTTGCCGATTCTTGTAACATCTTATTTATCAAATACGAATAATGTATGTATGATATTGCAAATCCTTTATCTGGTTAAAAAAAGGGGGCGAAAAGAAAAAGTAAATCTGATTACAAAATTTTGACCTTTAGCAAAGGCAGAGGGCAGAGAGTCCTTTGCATATTCTGTGGTCCGGAGCAACTGATAACAACTCTACAATGACGAGTCACGGAGCCAACTCTGCATTACTCACTCACTCGCTCACTCACCCACCAATACCAAAACCCACTCCTTTCTCTCTCTAAAAAAAAACCCACCTTGTTTTCTTCACTCTCATCTCTCTCTCTCTACCCCAAATCATACTGAAGTTATTACAAGCATAAAAAAAAGAGATAGAAAGAAAGGTGAGAAGTAGAAGAAGACCCAGCAGCAACCCATTGGCCTGTTCCTCCCCTTTTTACTGGGTACCTTGTGAAACAAAACAAGGTAGTGGGAAGAAAAAAGCTATCATCTTTGGAATACATGTGTGGACAATCTTAGTAATGGTCTTCAGTTTTTTAATGGGTATTGTTATTGATTGCATCTGCATGTCTTCCTTTCTTTCTGGGCATTCCCAGAATATGAATATGAATATGAATATCCCCTTCCCCTTCTTTTTATCTTCTTCATCACTTTGGGCGGTAAATCTCTTCCCTTTTTCGCCACTTGTCCTTCCTTTTTAGTTTCTTTGGGGATTCCCCCACTTGTTCTTCTTGATTGCTGTTTCCCTTTTTAGTTTCTACTAGGGATCTAATCTTAGCATGGTTTTCTCTTTGCTTTGCTTGCATCCCTCTGTAGAACTTGGTGATTACTGATTTTCTCTAAAAAAAATTTGAAAAATTCTTTTTTATATATTTTATTTATTTTGTTTTGAAGCTGATCTGGACAAAACTTTGACTGCCCTTTTGGCTGTACTGGATAATCTGACTGTTTCTCTCCCTGGAATGTGTTTGATCACTGGAAATTCCTCCATTCTCATTAGGGCTAAAAGTAACTCTGTTGATTTGGATTGTGTGGATTTTGGTGTTTGAGCAACTTGTGTGTTTTGATTGCAGATCTTGATCTTGATCTTGATATGCTGATGATCAAAAGCCTTGGAAATTAGATAATCTTCTGAGAAACGATGCCAAGCCAGCTATGGTTCTCACTGCCAAGGAATTGCAGGATTGGAAGGATTTCCCCAAAGGCCTTAGGGTCCTCCTCCTTGATGAGGACCCCTCTTCTGCTGCACAAATTCAATCTAAACTAGAGCAAATGGAGTACAATGGTTAGAGAGATGATCTTGGATCTTGATTCCTTTTTTCTTTTAAAGTTTTTTTGGTTTGCTTTAATGCACCAATCAATGAAATGGCATAATCCTCATGAGTTGTTAGCTTATTTTTGCATGTTAAATAGGTTACTTCATGTTTGACATTATTTTAAGATCTAATTAGGAATCATTCTCATTTAGTGTCCCAATAATTGTTTGGGATCATTTACAACTTTCTATTATCATGAGGTTGAATTTCCTTTTTTTATTTTTCTCCTTTCTTGATGGAGCTACTTTTTGGCCTTTTTGTTTACTACTCCGTACTTTTTGGGATTTATAATACCTGTAATTAGTTATCTCCTGCATTGGCTTTTGTATAAAAGATTGATAGTTTAGCACGTTGCAATTAGCCTAGATGGATACCTTTTTACTGTTAAAAGCTTTGATCTTCACATGGCATTAATAGAAGGGTTAGTAGGGTAGTTATGGTGTAACTTTGCTCTGTGCAGTTTCTGCATTTTCTAACAAGGACGAAGCTTTGTCGGCGGTTTCAAGTGCGAGGGAGAGCTTCCATATTGCTATTTTGGAGGTAAAATTCCATTACTAGATATTTCAATGGGATGAATCATGAATTTGACCCATAGATTTGCTAGTTCAGATCCTTTTATGATGGAAACATAGTTTCTTTTTATGGGCTTTGGACTTATTAATTGCTGCCTGTATCTTCATCCATTTCCTTTATATGGATTATTTTTCCATTTGGGGATGAGAGGAAGTTGTTGGTACATGTGATAATGTTATGATAAAGAAGAGTAAGATCCTTTTTGGGCTTTGTTCATCAGCTCCAGCTCTTGTGAGTACTTACTTGACTCAGTGGCCATATAAATGCGCCTTTATGAGGGTGTGATGTAGTCCTATTCATGGTAGCTCACCTTCATTAAATCTTCAATTAGCCCCTTGCATTGTGGGCTCATTAGATTAAGCCATATTTGTGCACTCACAATCTCACATAACTAATTCATGTAATGTACCTAACAAAATATTCTCACTTTCTAGCTGTTGATTTTTTTTTTTTCACTCTTTTGACAGGTGAATCTGAATAACAGGGATGGTAGATTCAAGTTTCTCGAAACAGCCAAGGAACTTCCCACCATAAGTATGCTATCCTCCTATTAATTCTTCAAGTTCCTTGTAAATTGTTCCTTGCATTGTCTTGATCCTCTTCGGTCTTGTTGCAGTGACATCAGACATCGATTGTCTAACAACTACAATGGAGTGCATTGCGGTAAATGCTAATTTGCATATATTAAGCATTAAATTTTGACCTTAGTAAACCGATGTTACCATTTCTCTGTTTTTTTATACAGCTTGGTGCAGTTGAGTTTCTCAGGAAACCGCTCTCTGAAGAGAAACTTAAGAACATCTGGCAGCATGTGGTTCATAAGGTTTTCCTTGTTATTCTTCATTTCATCAAACAATTTCATTTGTTGCGTGAAAAGACAATATAATTCGAGGTTTTGTCCACGACAGGCATTCAGTGCAGGTGGAAATACAACCACTGAATCGATTAAGAACAACAATGATTCCATGGTTTCTCTGTTACAACTCCAAACATCAAGCGCTGACACTGAAAATCAAGCCCTGGAAGGGCAAGATGATGTGATGGAAATGCTGGAGTGTGACAACGAGCAGATTTCTTGGAATGAAAAGTTTCCTGCTCCTTCAACTCCTCAGCTAAAACACGGTGGACGACTCCTGGATGATATGGATTATCAGGATCAAACCAATAGCTCCACTGACAAAGAGAGCGGGGAGCACGAAGGGGATACCAAATTTGTCGAAACCACCTGTGTTAAATCAATTGTCATTGCCGAGGATAAGGTGGATCCGCCTGACCTTGAGATCAAAGCGGAGGATCACACTCGTCCTAAAGAAAGTTCCACTGTTCCTCCTGGTGGAGCCGAGAAACCTAACAGGGAACTTGGTCCTCCTAATAACTCATGTGGAGCCAAGGCATCTAATAGGAAGAAAATAAAGGTAATTTGATTGCATTTTCTCCTTGTGCTGTATTCTGTCAGAACACAATTGTGTAAGATCCACTCGCCTTGGCATTAGACTGAACAGCGTCTCTGGCCTGTATAGTTGTATGAACAAGTAGATGTAAATGCATACCCTGCCGTAGGACCTTCTCCTCCCTGGTGCCTGTTTCAATAATGGAGACTTAGAAAAGATTTTAGAATATTGCATTAGCAGGTTTAGCATATTGCTGACTTATGAATCATACATTCAAGTGATCTTAACGTGGCGTTTTGGTCACTATCCAGGTAGACTGGACTTCTGAGCTGCACAAGAAGTTTGTTCAAGCGGTAGAGCAACTAGGACTGGACCAAGCCATTCCTTCGCGGATTCTAGAGCTTATGAAAGTGGAAGGACTAACAAGGCATAATGTCGCGAGCCATCTTCAGGTTGGTAAATCTGATCCCCGATCTTCTTTTCCTCCTGTGTGGCCTGGTTCCTAGTGACTCATGTGTCCTATTGTTCTGGGTCTATCGGAAACACTTTCTCGACTAGTTTGGGAAAAGAGTGCCACATCCCCACACCCTACTTAATTGCGGGATATACTGGGTTGTTGTTGTTGCTCATTTAGATGATTGAAACACAAAAGACTTGTACAGTTACGTTCCTGCGCTTTCATTTGCTGTGCAGAAATATCGTATGCAGAGGCGACATATTCTGCCCAAACAGGATGAACGCCGATGGCCTCTCCCGAGGATTTCAATGCAAAGGAGTTTCTACCCTCAGCACAGGCCTGTGATGGCCTTCCCACCTCCTTATCAATCTAACCATACTTACCCAGCTGCTCAAGTCTATCCGATATGGAGCCAGGCCGGCAATCATCGGCCTCCAGGTGGTCAAATGTGGGGCCCTCCGTGCTATCCTTGGCACCCTGTCGAAAACTGGATGTGGAAGCCTTACCCTGGGGTAATTCAGATGAATTCATCTCTCTCGTTTTCCTCTGTTAAAACATTGTTTGATCTTGTAGACTTGAATCTTGTTTCAGCATGCCGATGCTTGGGGTTGCCCTGTGATGCCTACGGTCCAACCCCCTCCTCTCGCTGTCCCGGAAGTGAGTATATATTCCTAAACCTTGCATTCTCTACTTATTTAAGGGATCTGTTGGTTATGTTGATGATTGTTTTGCTCGTGCAGAACGCTCCCGGATTCCACTTCCCTGACGCATACGTAATGCCCAAAACTTCTGATCTTCAGCCGGTAAGACAACATACTCCTGCCTCAGTTTACATTCATCTTTGGGTCAGATGAAATCTTTTCTTAACTTTAGATCCAGACATAGGCAGTTAGGTATTCAGATGCAACAAAATCACATCTAGGAACCACTTAACCATCCATCACTAAAAGATACATTCGGCTTGATCTTGAAACATCGCGATAGTTGGTCCTACACTCCTACCCAGAACTTAAAAACATTGCAAGGGCAAACTCAGTTTGTCACTCTCAAATTCAAAACAACAATGATGCCACCTACCGAAACCATTGAGGCAATGTGCCCATAGATTAGAGGCGGTTTGTGTGAATATAGCGCCAAAATTCACATGGCGCAGTGTCACTTTCAAATCCATATTTTTCTTCCAAATGTGGGGCATCTCATCCATGTCGATCAATCTCTCCAGGAGTTCAATTGGCATCACCCTAGAATCCAATCTCTAAGATCTTTCATCATTTTGTCACCAAAAAGTATTCCATTTTTGAACTCTTTTTTATCTTGTGGACGTTGTTGCTTGTTTTGTCCACGCGACGTGGGCAATTTGTGATCCGTTAATTGCTTAGTTAATGGAGATCCTATTTGGATCTCAGAAACTGATCAATTGCAATCTCTACTGAAAATGAAATTGATTAATTGCAATGCAGGGGGAGGAAATAATAGACAGAGTGGTGAAGGAAGCAATAAGCAAGCCATGGTTACCGCTACCGATCGGGCTGAAGCCCCCTTCGACCGACAGCGTCCTCGCTGAGCTCTCCCGGCAAGGCATCGCCCCCGTCCACCCTCGCTCATAAGATCGACATTGCTGACGTCGACGCCAACTGTTTGGTTTAGGGTAATTGGTTATTTTAACCATGGATATGGATAGATAGATCCAACGGCGGAGAGAGGGGACACGTAGATAGGCTGGTAGCCGGAGAGGAACTTGTGGATGTAAATAGAGGGAGGAGAGGAGGAGGAGACAGGAGCGATCAGGGGAGTTTGACTGTGTCGTCGCACTAGTTTTGTCAGACGATGATAATTGAGTTTCGTGGGGGTTTGCGGTCATTTTCTTCATTGGTGGGCGGTGGGTCCCATTTATCTTTGTTGCTCATCTTTCTCAGTCTGTGGGTCCCCTTCCTTTTTCCATAACTTGCATTTCCTTTTTTAGGAGTAATATACTACTACTATGTAATTGGATAATTATTACTACTACTATTATAGGAGTATATTTAGTAATGAATGAATAAATGAAACAAAATTCCTTTTCTAAAACAAGCTTTTGGGAGTAAATTACACTCACCCCTAAGAATCGTTTGATATAAGTATGTAAGTTAAATAGAATGGAAACAAATTTTGTATGGGAAAATAAATTTAGGGTCTGTTTGGCAATGCATGTAGCTTTTCGTAGCTTTTGGTTTAATAATTTATAGTTTTAAATGAGTTAATTATAAGATTTTGATTTAATTAGCTTTTGAAATTGGATTTTCAACAGCTACCCACTCTAAGCTTTTTAGAATTTTATTCATTTTTTTTATCTGATTAGCTAGTTTGTATCAACTACTCTATAAGTTGTGTTACCAAACACCTTACTAGCTTATGAAAATTCAATTTAATATATATTTAACACACTTAATCTATCAGCTTCAGCTACCCCATCAGCTCTATGTTACCAAACTGACCCTTAGATAAGAGGAGAATGCTATTTCTCGTACGAAAAATAAAATAAGAGGGATAATAATTAAAGGAGTATATGGGATATGGTTAACCCTTATTCAAATAAGTGGTTGAAATAAAGGGAAACAAAACCAATTTTGTAGGAAAAGTTGGGAGATGAGGATAACGATTAAATTTTTTAAGAATATATCTTGAATTTTAAATGGACTAAATTCATTTTCTTTCCTTTTTCCTTTTCAAAATTTGAACAAACCAACCCTTAATGTATTAAAAATCACATGAAATCATCCATCAACCATTATGAACATATGTTGCTCCCAATTTTGAGAAGAATTCTTTTGAGCAGGAGGATAGTGGAATGAAGCCTTGCTTGCGTGCGGATGTAGAGTTATACAAGTGGTGGGGGTATGGAGTTGAGACCTGTTTTTTAAGGAAAAAAATTGAGTGATATCAAGAACAAGTCAAGTGTCAATTGAGAGCATTTGTATGGATCGAAAAAATCTGGATGGATATAAATATATTTTTTATTGGGCTGGTAGTTAAGGTGTGTAACTTTATCTACCATCAGATTGCCTTCATAAAAGACATGTTAAAAAATAACCGTATGAAACGATTGTAGGTGGAAAAAAAATCCAAGATTATCATCTCAATTTCCCATGACATTTTCAAATATTTGATCGAGTTTATAACAGTGAGGTTGTCTCCTTCAATTTCAAGTTGACGGATCCCCGACTTCTTTGCAGCAATGACACCTCTTAAAAGGGTTAGAGCTTCAATTTTCAAAACCGTCTCTTTTCCACACTTTTCAGATCCAATGTGAATTCTTTCTCCCACACAATTTCTAATGACAAATCCAATTGCACCCTCCCCTAATTCAACCACATAACCATCGAGATTAAGTTTCACAAAGCCTTGACTCGACTTTTGTCATTTTATTCTTCCTCTTCTTCGTCTTTTTAATGGTGTACGTGTTCTTGTTGAGTGTTCCTCTTTTTCTTTTGGATATCATTTTCCCCCCAATTATGATATGATGTTTGTATGAAGTGTTCCAGATTGTGGATTGGCTATTGTGGTATCAAGAAGTAATATGTTCCTATAATACCAAATGCTCCACCAAACGAAGAAAAAAAAATATCTTTTTCTTTTTTTTAGTCTATGCAATTGGCATGGAGTTCAATTCAAACCTCTCATTTTTGTGCTATGATTGAGTTAAAATGACTCACTATTTGGATCGCGTGCGGACATTCAAAGAAGATATATGTAGCATCTTCACACGTGTGCTTACAAAATGTACATTCAGGGGCACTACAATCCTTTTTTGAGCTAGCCTAGGGTGTGTTTGGATTCCAAATGCATTATGTTTATAATGCAAAATGATAAGGTGTTGTTTGGTTAACAAAAATTTTAAGCCGTTTAAATTATAATATTTTTAAATTCCAAGATATATTAATTAAAGTGAAATTATTTTATCTCGATTTACGTAATTACTTGGTTAAATTACGGTTTACCTCGGTTTTTACGAGATTTTTAATTTTATAACCAAATGGACACATAAAACGAGATAAAATAATTTCATTATAATAAAAATGCAATCGAATCAAACACACCCTAGATTTTGTTGGCATTGCATTATTTCCTAAATTCCACAAGAAGTTCTTGATTTGGGGGAAAGTGTCAAATTAATTTCCAAGTCCAGCAGGACTTGCCTGATGCTAATGTCAAATGGATCTTTTTTTTTATATTACTGGAAACAATTATAGTGTAATTTAGGCTTTGTTGGGCCTTTTTTTTACAATGGGAGATGTTGGGCCATTTTTTATGTAGTAGAAATTCATTCGTTTGAGCCTTTTAAAAAAATAATCCGGAAATTTCACGAGGTACCCTGAGGTATTGCAATTTTCGCGAGGTATACAACTCTTTTGCATATTTCGTATGGTACCCCTGAGGTTTTGAAATTTTTCGCCTCGTGCCCTTCCTCGTTAAATATAACAGATTCCGTTAATTTTCAATTAAAAAAAGAAAAGGAAAAACAAAAGGAAAGAAAGAAGGAACAATCAGAAAGAAAAAGAATGAAGCAACGCCGTCTCCAGGTTTGCCACCGCCGTCTCAAGATCTTCCCATTGCCGCCTCGAGATCTGGGCGGAGGAGGAGGAGACGGAGGAGGAGGGCGCGAGGAGGAGCGAGCACTGGAGAGTGCATTCTCAGCAACGTCGTCTCTAGATCTGGGCTCGCCGTTGGAGACGGAGGAGGAAGGGCGTCCCACCTTCAGCCATTGGAGACGGAGGAGGAAGGGCGTCCCACCTTCAGCCATTGGAGAGAGCATTCTCAGCAACGCCGTCTCCAGATCTGGGCTCGCCGTCTCCAGATCTTCCCATTGCTGAGGGAAGAAGATGTGCGCAGAAACTTTAGAATCAAAGGAAAACGATCGGAGTCAATCAAAGCCCTCAATCAGCGCTACTCCACCGTAAGCTCCGGCGCCTCCATGGGAGACCCATGACAAGGAAGCACAATCGAATTGAATCTAGGATACCCATGACAAGCTCCGGCTACTCCACCGCAAGCTCCGGCGTATCCAAGAGACGAAGGAGAAAGGGCGTGAAGAGGCGGTGAGCGTGGCGGCGTTGGCGAGGACAGCGTCTCTCCCTGTGGAGACGGAGGAGGAAGGGCGCGAGGAGGAGCAAAGGAGTACATCGTCGCTTGAGGAGGAAGGGCGCGAGGAGTGGAGGAGGACGTACGACGTTGCTTCTTTCTTTCTCTTTCTGCACATTCCTTCTTTCTTTCTTTCTTTTTTTTTTTTTAATTGAAATCTAACGGAGTCCGTTAAACTTAACAAGGAAGGGCACGAGGCAAAAAAAAATCAAAACCTCAGGGGCACCACGCGAAATATGCAAAAGAGTTGTATACCTCGCGAAAATTGCAATACCTCAGGGGTACCTCGCGAAATATCTGAAAATAATACTACATCCATTCGGGAATATAGGGTCCGTTGACTTTTTGACATATTTTTTAACTAGTTAAAATGATATATTTTTCACCAAAATTTCTCTATATAAAATGATATATTTTTTATTAATTTTTTTTACAAAATTATATACTTATTAGTAATATATAAAAGACTATTTAAAAAAATTATTATTTTATATAATTTTTAACTCCTTAAAAAAACGTGCTAAAAAATTAATGGACTTATATTTCCGAAGTAATAATATACAGTACACAATATGAAGTACATATTGCATAAATATACATATATTCTCAATTTTAGATTAGGTCCTTTAGAAATTTGGGTCCTAAATGGTAATCCATATTGTCTCTTTTTGTAAGCCGGGGTTGTCAGTGATCTTATTTAAAAGGATGCTCTCGTATAACACCGAATGTACTCCGGTCGTCGAATTATTTCCTCGTTAACGAATAAAAAGAAAAAAAAAAGATGAATGGTTGGTAGTGGAACAATACAAAACCCAAGTAGAATAGAACCTGACTCATGTAAAACTTTTGTCAAAGTTGTGATTGCACAATTTCATTACTAGAAAGAGACAACAAAGTCTGTAAAGACTAATAATAGTATATGATGCAGAGCCGTATCCAATTAGGATGGTTACTTTATCAAAAAAAAAAAAAAAACCGTGATCAAATGTTAAAACATCGACAACAGTGACTAATTTCAATCGAATACTTGTCATGATCAGATAAGTAGACGGAGCCACATTTCCAAAACTTGGAAGGTTTCAGAGACTTCTACTTCATACTCCCTCCGTTCCAAAATAGATGGGCGTTTGCTTTTTGACACGCTTTTTAATGAGCGAAAAAACCTATAAAATATTATTTTTTTAATTAAAATTTTTATACTATTTGATACTTATTACTAATAAGTATCTAATTATATAAAAAAAATTAATTAAAAAATATTATTTTATAGAGTTTTTCGCTCCTTAAAAAACGTGCCGAAAAGTAAAAGACCATGTATTTTGGAACGGAGGGAGTATAGGTTACGGGATTTCCGCGTTTCAAACTAAATAAACCATACAAAACGTTGCCATGTCATATATTTGTACTTAGATGTGAACTATCCCATCATTCCGGAATGGTTCAATCGAAAAGAACTTGCAGGTAGGTATTATTCAAAGATCTTTAGTTTGAACACAGATTACCGCTCTTTATTTATCAATTTTCAAGAAGTTAAAATAGCATGTCTAAATTAATGGCTGGGATATGGTCGATTTGATCATATCTCTTACTCTCTTTATCTCTCCCGTGACGAGGAAGCAAAATTTTACAAAAAATCATTTTCAAAGTTTATAATAATATTGATTGATGGCTAATATATAATTCGTATGTCTTTTAGGGATTTTCAAAGTTTGTAATAATAGTGATTCACGGCTAATAGTTTGTATTTTTTTAAATCATTTTTCCTGTTTAATATTTTTTTTTATCATTTTAAAAATCCATGCTCGAATAATAAACATATTTTTTCAATCAGAGAGAGTTAATTTCTTTTTATATAGTATATAATTCCATACTTGTTAGTAGAGGTGACAATTTAGTTGTTCGGGTATATATCTAGAGCTGGCAAAATCTGACCCGACCCGACCCGACTCATCCGAACCCGGTCGAAATCCGAAAATTTGGAGTCATCCGTAACCCGAACACGAGACCGAATCCGACCCGACTCGAAACAGACCTGAACACAGATAAACCCGATCCAAACCCGACCCGACTCTAAACCCAACCCGACTTTGAACCCGACTCGACTCTCAAGTCTCAACCCGACCCGACCCGAGTTGAAATGGTTATTTAACATCAACATTTTAATGCTTGAATGTTAAATGTTTTTTTATTATTTTAACACAAGTTTATGATTATACTTTTAACATATAAAACACCAATGAGTTTATTCAACCGAGTCAAAATTACATATTCAAGTATTCAACCGAGTCAAAATCATTTATTTTAAGTAAATTACATATTTAAGTATTCAACCGGGTCAAAATCAACATAATTATCCAAACGGGTCGAATATGATTCGACCGAAAACTCAAACAAACTATACCCACTTTGATTCAAAACTCAAATGAGACCGACCCGTCTCTTGATCTGAAACCCGAACGAGTCCGACCCGCTTTGACCCGAACCCGAATGGGCATGACCCGATTTAACCCAAAACCCGACCAATCAAAAAATGCATTATGACCGAACCCGACGCGACCATACATTTTACCTGAGCTGACCCGAACGACCGAATTGCCAGCTCTATATATACCCATTCGGGTTCGGTTGTATGTCGAGTATACTGTACATTCGGTCGAGTTCGGATCGGGTCGGGTCAGTTTTCGGGTCAGTTTTCGGGTCAGGTGTGTTCAGATCAAATGGGTTTCGGGTTGGGTCTCATCAAACTTTTATTATAAATTGATGATTATTGTTTGTTTATCTTAATTATTGACTAGTAAACTATATGTAATTCACATTATTTGAGTATTTAAAAATAATAAAAAAATTATAATGAAGAGTCGGGTCGGGATTGTCTATGTTCGTGTCTATTCGGGTATCGAATCAAAATGGGTTGGGCTCGGGTTCAGGTTGTGCATGACACTAGATTTTCAAGTTTCGATCGGGTCTAAGTTGGGTCAAATTTTGCCAGCTCTACTTGATAGTAATAAGTACATGAAATTACAAAAAAAAATTAACATTTTTGTTGATATTTTATATAGTTTTTTAACTCACTAGCATGTTAAAAAGTTCCATACTTTACTTGTTACTTGTTAGTAATAAGTATGAAAATTTGTTAGTAATAGGCATATTAAAAAGTTAAACGACCTAAATTAAAAAAAAAGGGGGGGGGGGAGAAGTGAAAGATAATAGCCTTTTTTTTTCTTGCATCAATCCAACAATTGAAGTATTTCTAATGAATTAATTCCAAATCTCTCTACAAACACTCTATTGTATATCATTCCAGAAAATGGAAAAAAAAAATGGAATGCCACCGAGCAAAACAATCACCTCAGACTCTATGATAAAGAAATTCCAAAAATAAATTCCAAAATCGCAAACTTCTTCAGGAATAAAGGGCGTAAAAACTGCTTCTCTGATGAAGAAATTAAAAGTGAATGATATTGGAAACTGAAAATTTGTACACTGGTAGGAAGGGAGGTTCACAGCTTCACTCCCTGGCAAATGCAAAATTGAGTTTTGGACCATCTGGTTGGAGAAAGAATACCTGAACCCGGCCATTATCACGATCCTTAATTACATGATTGTACAGCGTCCTCCTTCCTCGTTACGTTGAGGTGCCTGCTGGTACCTCCCCTGATCATTTGGATTGTATGTGAGCTCCGAAGTGTTGAGGCCATACTGGTTCAGGAAGATAGCATTGAAAGTATGATCATCAGCTCGCAAATTTGGATACATTAATTAAAGTAGGAGCGAATGGCTGTTGTTTTAGGGTGAAAAAGTTACAATTGCATCTCTGATCACCTTATTTTTTAAACTAAGGAAAATAATTTGGTAAAAACATTTCAGAAATCAGAAGTACTACTTCTTAACCATTTCTTTACTCGAAGACTTCTCCAAAAATCTATTTTGGTGATCAAAATTGATCAAATAATAATATTGGCTATCAGTTTATTTTTATACTGATCAAGTGATTTTTGGATGAGATCACAACAATGCAATTTCACCTGCCTCTGAATCAATAGGCTCTTCCACCGTTCATATAAGAATCAGTCTAAAAGCATGCATAGATCAAGACCAACAGAACAATTTGCAGACCTTATCTCTTTTTTATACTTTTTAAGGATTACAAACTGTTTCTCAGCATACAAAAGAACCTACATTTTATAATATCAATAAATGTCTGATGATAATGGTCTTAAACTCTGATATACATCAGTGACATTACATACCATATGTATCTTAGAACCATATGCACAAATTCTGATGCAAACCCAGTCTAGTTATTCTATTTATTAACTTTAATTATTATCTTTCATATTTAGGCCTTTTCCAGTCACTTTTCTTATTTTCATGTTCTCACTTCCTAGTTTCTAGAGTACAACAACAACAATCCCATTTTATCCCACTCGGATCAGTGTGTAAGGGTGAGATATAGGCACCCTTTCCCTGATGTTGAAAGAGTGTTTTTGAGTTATCTAGTATTGTCATAACAAAATAGACAAAAGCAAACATAACAACCAAGACCAAACAACACACAAAACGAAACGAATAATCACGACAAAACAGTAACGAAAATGATAACAAATATGGTGGCAAGCACCCCAACACCACACAAACTTGTCCACCTTGACACAAATATCGCTCTTCTACTTTGTCTTATCCCAGGCCATATCCTTGGTAAAAAAATATAAGGTCCTCTCTAATCACCTCCTTTAAGCTCTTCTTAGGTCTCCCTCTACTATGTCCGACACGATCGAACTTGTTATCGCACCTAGACACTAACGCGCACTAGACTATTATTCCCCATAAAGTATCTCTATTTAGAGTTGTTAGTTTCTAGAATGTCCCTAAGTGTTGTCATCTACAAATAACTAATGGGGCCAGTTTGTAAGACATCTTTAGGAATGAATCCACAATTAAAAGAAAAGTATTCTTCAATCAAGTTGGTTGTGATATTCTTGCAGTTCAACCTTGGTTTACCTTCGAACCTAACATAATCACTTAAAAAGATTCTTGAATGAACACTATATCATCAAAAAGCATCACTAGATGATCATAAAAAAGAATAAAAAAATTATTAACAAAATCATTAATGATTAAGTCAAACCTTTTCTCTCATACGTGCACTCCATGCATCATTCCTGCTAGCACGTTGATCCACCGCACCAGCAAAAGGGACTGCTGCTGCAGCAGGGGCTCTGTTGATTAGTGGATGCCTAACAGATTGCCTTGGGCTAATGAACTCCTCATCACTATCATATTCAGCAGCTGTATTTGCAGCCCTTACAAGAATTGCAAGAAAGAAAAGTGCAGCCTACGCCAACAATGAGTAAAAAGTGTATATTAGAATATGAAGATCAAACAAAAACATATAGAAATTAACACAATCTGTCAAAACAAGGATTCCCAATAAGAGCAAAAAGAAAATTAAAATATATACATAGCTGAGAAATATTAGAGAGAGTACTGTTGACAAATTGATACGAGATGGGAATACCATTTTTTCTTAACATTACAGGATTTGCTGTGAAACCAAAGGATAGTAGTGTCTGCCTCGACTATTTTTCTTTACATAGACTGACTTGTATATAAGTTCAAAAACCAGAAAGTAAAATACATAAAGTTGTTAGCTAGTTTTCCCAACATTTCACATCTCTCAAAACACAAGAAACAAGTAACAGTAGATAAGATGCAGTAGTGCCTTTGATAATTTCTTTCACATACACAGAATGAGTACTCATATAGTTGGACCTAAGACAGTAGACATATCCAATGGCGTATAACCTCAAGAACCAGGTAGTAAAATACAGAAGGCTATTATCTCATTTACAAGTCCCAAGTCCTAACATGTCCTAACATGAAGAGGGGAGTTCAACCAAGGTACTATAGTCATAGAAGGCATAAGATGGAAAGGAAATGTTACATTGTACGAAGAAGAGAATGATTAGAAGGAATTGTGGAAGAGGGACCGGAAGGTAACAAATTGAAAAACTAAAAATGTCCATATTTATTTTAATTTGGACTATTTGTGATCAACATATTTGAAAATAAATTGCATGCTGGTTGAAAATGAGAAATGGAATCACTATGTTGCAAATTTGCAATCTCTTGAATAGAAACATAACCAAAAACCACGTGAGGGGTTTAAATATATTTTTCATTGATTAATCATCAAAGTTCAACACCAACATGACCTCTAAGTCAGGGATAGAAATTGTTATTCATTCTATTTCGTAGTATTCCTTCTCCAAATATTATAAATAATGCTATTCCTCAGTGTTTTTTTTTTTGTCAGTTTTGTACAACTAAAACTAATCATACCTATCCAAAGAGGATGAAAAAAGAGAAGTATTTCTTACTTCAAAAACTACAATACCAAGAGCAGCCCACTTTAAAATGCTCCAATGCTCCTTAAGAAAGCCAAAAATCTTATGAAAATATCCAGTATTGTCAGTTGGGATTTCCTGCACAATACAAAGGAATCAAGGAAATTTACTACTGCATTAAGCATTATTCAAAAAAAAAAATCAGCTATTGTAAAACTTACATGTTCCCAGTTGTGGTCAAAGAACATAAACGCAGCACAACCAAGTTCTACAAGGATCAGTAACATCACCAATAAAGCATACTGAGCTATTGTCAAGGTATATAATATCATCATCCGTAGAAATTTACATGAATCTACACATGAATGATAAATGTATAAAAGTATGTTTCGAGAGGGAAATGGTTGAGAACATATTATGGTGCCATGCTAATTATTAGTCGATATAATAGTGTGATGTCATAACCCAGTATCATGCTTTTCTTTTCTTTTTCCTTTCTCTGTGTGTGTGTGTGGGAGGGGTGGTGGAAAGGATATCTTCTTTTTATTTTATTTAGTTATCATGGTATGATAGACATTAATCTTCCAATGCCTGCCCCAGTAGGGCAGCTGGCAGCATATTATCATGCTTTGATTAGATGTTTATCAAACATCAAAATTTCCTTCAGCAATATTGCATAAATAGATGATAAACTATCAAACATCATTTGTTAGGATACACAACTAAGACAGCAACCATTCTGTACTGATGCTCCAATACAACCAAAACAAGAGATGACAAAAAGAACAGCTCCAACAGCAATAAAAGCGCATATAAACCTGCAAATGAGATGTTGGATAAGGGTGTAAGATTTATTAGGCCAAAACAACATTATAGCAAGAAAGCAGGAATTGTATACGTGCCAAAGAAGGTCAAATATGTAAAGAGAGCATGAAGAAAATTTAGTTTCCTCGCAGAAGCATGTAGTGAATAACTGCAACATTAGAATTGTCCAACCCAACATCCATATATGCCTTTCATGGGAAAACCATCCATAAATATTTCCGTTTTTCCCTCTTCATAAATGGGATCATTTAACATGTGCATCCTTACCATTTCTAGACAAGTGCGCCAAAATACACCAATAAAAATAAGAATAAGAAGATGATGAAATATAAACATGATGACAATAGAAAATAATGGCATTGAAATGATAGCCAACCATATTCAATGACCTGCAAGAAGACATAAACCAGACACATAGATGTACTGAAAAACCTGCACATGTAATAATTCAGAGAAAGCTTCAGTGCTTTCTCCATACCTAAATCAATCAAAAATTACACTCATACTGTAGTATTATTTGCACAAGTTAATAGTGCAATTTATCATCTAAATCAATCAACAATTGTACTCACAGGTCAGATTGTAAACCGATTGAATTTAACAATGCCAAACTAATACTCCATTATAATTAATGTGAGAAGGGAAGATACCAAGCTGAAGATATGTCATCCCAGATACTGCTAGACATTGTGACCAATTCAAGGAAGGGGCGTCCAAGCTGAATAAGATCCTCCTTACTACTTGGAGGCGTCATTGGGACCGAATTCAATGAAGACGACTGCTTATACTCGATAAACAAGTAGATCCCGTACCCCACCATTGCCAGCCCAGCAAGAGTCATAAGAAAATTGAGAAGCTTTAAAATGCACTCCATGAACCCACGACATGCCATTTTCTGTCAGATAACCCGGATCGCTTGTTAAATCCGTTCAACCTCCTTAGAAAAAGTTAGGATAATAAGACACTAGATTGTAACACTACTATGTAAAATCGAAGGGCAAATAAACGACAAACTAGAAATCTCAATTCCATGAAAGGGATTGTAAAAAGAACAGTTCTTTAAAGCAAACATCAAGGCAGCAATGAAAGAGGATGTCAACAATTATGATATGTTAAGCCAGTTAAGCAGAAATGTTCGAGCAATGGGACATTGGAGCAGCTATAATAATTCGTCAGTTGAAATCTGAAATGCTTGATCAATCGAAACAGAAATTACCCCGCAATTTCAGAAGAAAAAATGGAACCGAAAAGAACGAATCCGGGGATGATACTGCGATCGCAATGCGATAAAGGAAAATAAAATCGGATGAATTTAGGAATTCTTACCAGGAGCAGTTTAGTGGGAGCGCTCAGATTTGAGATTTCGTGCAATCGAGAAGGAGGGTTTAGAAAATTTGAGATTGAATTTTACGTGTTTGAATCTACGTTTTTGAATCTAGGTAACTTCCGGCGTTTATTCGATGTCTAGATTCACCAGATACTGGTAGGCCTGTCCACGGATCGGATCCGCCGGACCCGCCGGGTCGGCAGGTCGGGAAAGGCACGACCCGCACCCGGACCCGAGAAACAGTCGGGTCGGCGGGTTACGAGTCGACTCGCCGGGTCAACGGTCGACCCAACAAAATTAAAAAAAACTTTTTAAAAAATTATACTATATATTTATATTTATAATAATAATTATAAATGTAAGCTAGAATATATATTTATAATTTATAAATTTATAAATATAATTATATTATAAATTATAAATATAAATATATTATAATTATATTATAGATATAAATATAAACATATATAAACATATAAACATAAATTATAAACAAAACTAGAATTCATATCAATAAAATATAAATTCATGTTAATATATGCAACTCATATGCAAGGGCAATATGTAATGCATGGTAAGATTCATTATTTGCTTATCTTCTTTTATAGAGTAGGATACTCCCACCCACCTATCCTCTCATTTCCGATGTGGGACAGAAAACTCTCATTTCTAATGTGGGACAAAAAAATGAAACTTATTCATCAACACTCTTTTCCTCTCACATATTCATATTCACTTAGTTATTTTTGTTAAATTATATTAATGGTTATCAATATTTTCATGTTATTTCAAATAGATCCATAATCTTATATGTATTTTAGTGTTGAATTGCATCTTTTTTAATAGGACGAAATAGGATGGTTTTAATAAATCACACAAACAACTAAGTGAATATAAGGTTAAAAAAGATACAATTCAACAAGGAACTTGATACACACAAGAAGACTAAAGAACTTGTTCACATGTAATTTCATATTTTAAAAACCATTCGAACTTATATTATACTTGCCAATAAGACTAAGGAACTTGATATACACAAGAAACAACAAGTGTAAGGAAATTAACAACATACATTGCCATTCATATTCATATTATTCTTGTGTGCTTAATAATAAGATAAAAAGCTATACATATAGCACTTTTAAGCATGCTTAGAAATTTGGTCGAATGTATCATGCATATATGATTAGGTTTATCGATAGAAATGGTTTGCATTTTTTATATATATAAAAAGAATGATGATGTAAATGATTTATTATCTTAACAATAACTTTTATGTTAATATAATTCAACAAAAAAAAATTAAGTGAGTATGTGACATGATCACATGAAGAGAGTGTTAGTATGTGAGTTCCATCTTTTTTGTCCCACATTGAAAATGAGATGGTAAGTGGAAGTACCCTAACCCTATAAAAGGAGTTCAACACATGTAAAACTTATCATGCATTACATATATTGCATATGAATATGAATTCATATTTATATATTTTATAAATATGAATTCAAGTTTTGTTTATAATTTATATTTATAATTATAATTTATAATATAATTATAATTTATAATTTATAATATTTATAATTATAATAATAATAATAATAATTATTATTATAAATTATAAATATGAATTCAAGTTTTGTTTATAATTTATAATTTATAATAATAATCATTATTATTCTTATAAATTATATTATACATATAAATATATATTTTAGTTCTTGTTTTTTTAGTTTTTTCATGGGTTTGCGGGTTGACCCGGCGGGTTCAAAAACCCTCGACCCTAACCCGTAACCCGCCAAGACCCGTCTGACCCGGACCCGCCGGGTCGCCGACCCGCCAAACCCGTCGGGTCACGGGTTGACCCGTGGGCAGGCCTAGATACTGGAGTATAAAAAAAAAATCCAAATTGTTCCAAAATACATGTTGTACTGTGTGTTTGGATTTTAAATGCATTATGTTTATAATGTAAAATGATAAGGCGGTGTTTGGTTAACAAAATTTATAAAGTGTTTAAATTATAATGTCTTTGGATTTCACGATATATTAATTAAAATACAATTATTTTATCTCGATTTATATGATTATTTGGTTAAATTATGATTTTACCTCGGTTTTTATAAGATTTTTATATGTACAACCAAACGCACGCATAAAACAAGGTAAAATTATTGCATTATAATGAAAATGCAATGGAATCCAAACACACATAATATTTTGGTTTTGAATAAAATACTTCACTTTTTTAAACACGCTCACTTTTTAAATCCATTCCACTAACTTTTTTATAATACAGAGTATTTGAATACCAACTACATATTTTAATTAATCAAAATCTTTTAAAAAATCAACAGCATACAAATTAAATATCGATCGTTACAATCCTCTACCTAAAAAACATAAAAAGAACCATTTTGAAACAAAAACCACCATATAGAAATCCATCTATTTTGAAACAGAGGGAGTATATACCACCAACTTCCCTTCTTTTTGACAAAAAAATTTGTTATGCAAATTTCTATATTAGGCCATAACAATATTATATCAAGAAAGCGGGATGAGAGTGACATGGGACCATATAAAAGCAATTAAGTTATCAGCACAAAAGGAGATAGATTAAGGGTGGGATGGAAACTTAAAGGAGTGTGATTTAAGGTAGTTGGACAATTATAGACGAGTCCATAGTAAAGACTATTGGTAAGCCTGCTTGTGGTTTTAGTTTTACGTCTCTAAGTATTGTCCATCCTTTTCACGCCCCCAACCAAAAGTGATAAGATCATCTTTTTCTCTTTCTTTCACATGGGAGAAAGGGTTGATCTTTCTCACTCTAATTTTCAATGCGACGAGCGGTGGAAACGTGTACGAGGTAAATGGGTATTCAAGGGGTGAAATGTCCGCAAAGCCATGGTGATCGATAGAGGAGACCTTACAGTTTGGGTCACCGAGGACCATGACCGTAGAGAAGTTGGCGGTGGGCTCTAGTTGGAGTCAACATACCTTCCTGAAACAAAGAGGGAAGAATGCAACCCTATTTAGGCGGTCGATAACTCGAACTGGCATGTTTTCAAGTTCTTGAACTCCACGACTAAAGAACGGGCTTGGCCCATTCCAATCTACGCTTCCTTCTGAAATACCCCTGATAACTCCACTCCCTTGATGAAAATCGGAATAAGTTTCAAATGCTTTGACAGTCTGTTTTTGTCAAAGATCTTGAAGCTTTAGCAGTGTTGATGAAACACAAAACCTGTTCTCCATGATATTGTTCGAATATTATTATATACTATTATATGCTTCCAGATATTATTATATATATTCACTAACCTTTCATGAAGCTTTTTGAATTTTATATCTTTCCTTAAGCGTTCAAACTTGAAGAATCAAATCGTGATCATGGCTTCCGAAGTTTCCAAAGATAGAAGATTGTGAAGAATCTCTCTTAGGCCATGATCTGCTATAGCCGTTGGTGGAGATCCTTGGCGTCGATTTGGCTTCTATAAAGAAAAGGAAGAAGAAGAAGAAAGACACATTCGTTGAACACAAGCTTTCATACACTCAAGCCCTCAAGCGAGATCTGTCTTCTTCGTGTGCTCTCTGGTAGTTCTTAAGAGTATGTTATTTCATTTCAAAGCATTTGAGAGTTACACAGTGAGCTTATAAGATATATTTCATGATAGTGTTATACTCGAGAGTTTGTAACTCAGGAAGTGGACACTAGGCGATTGATTCACTAAGTGTAAGAGGATTGTACTAGATAGCATAGAGAGGTGGGGCTCTTCTAGATTGGTTTAGGACTCCAAGGGAACGTGAGTTGACTAGATTGCAATTGTATAGGAGAGAGGCTTCTCGGTGAGCCATTAGGATCCTAAGTCTTGTGAATCAATAAAAGTCGGTTGGATCCTAGGGTTGTGGAAGAACCCTAGGCGGGGACGTAGGCCAAGTTCGTGCCGAACCTCGTAAACAATTCATCGAGTCCTTTATTTACTGCTTTACCTTATTTCCGCATTTGGTTCGTATTGTTTAACTTTGTGATTCAGGTTTTCAGAGAAAAGACTAAGTCTAATCTCAAAGGGTTTTGCACGAGCTTCAAAAGTCTTGAGACTATCTGCGAAAAATCGGCATACTTTATTCAACCCCCCCTTCTAGAGTATCTTTACATTACTTTGTTTTACATTATCGAACCTTCAATTGGTATCAGAGCTTTACTCACTGCTTTTAATCTAACAATCTTGTGAGTTTTCGATCATGTCTAGTGAAGCAAGCGGAGAATTTGCACAGGGAAGGTCTACCAGCAGACCACCACTCTTTGTAGCGAACAAGCAATACTGCGAAAGTAAAGAGCGGAAAGTAAATAACACGATACTTGTTAACGAGGTTCGGCACAACCGCCTACGTCCCCGCCTAGGGTTATCCAACCCGTAGGATTCAACACACTTTATTTCACTTTATCTTATGAGCCCTAGATACAACCTCTAGAAGACCTTCCCTCTTCTAGACTAACTTCCTATCTAGCAACCAAAGCACACTAGTGAAACAGAGCTCTATGGATACCGGAGTACCCTATACGTTTGGGTAAAGAACCCTTAGTATAACCCTAAATGAATTGTACGATAAAGAACAATGGAAACCTCACACACTCAAAACAAATAAAACACTTATGCGATGAGAGCGATGTGAGATTGAAAGCTTTGTAGGAGACGAGATTGCAGGGAAACGTTATGCGCTTGTAGACTTGTGTCTTCTGCAATCTTTCTCTTCACCTTTATATAGGCCAGCACGTTCAATTTCAAAATCAAACGTCTGACTTTGCTCCAGGTTTGTTTGAGAGCAGTTGCGCCAAATCCTCATGGAGAGATATCTTCGGCTGTTTGAAAGGTAATCCAGAACCTTCACTTTAGATTTGTTGAGATCTTGAGTGAGAAGATACGTGGGAGGAGCCTTGGACTTTGTTCAAACATATCCTGCAAAATATCAACAAAATTGGCTAACAAATATAGTAGAGATAAGATAGAGTTTAGAACTCTATCCAATACATAGTCCGAAGTACTATTAAGGCCCAATCTTGATTCAAATATAGGCTCAATAAATATTGGTCCTTAGAATCGGATCTGTAAGCTTAAATAGGCACAATTAACAAATAAGCCCATTCAAATAAGTCTGAGCCTGTTTGTGCAATACTTTGAGCCATTCGGTAAGATTTTACCAAACTCTGGAAAACCGAGTTTTGGCTTTCATCAACCAATGCCTTAATCTTCATTAATCCGACCTTATCATCAAGGTGGAGTTAACAGTCCATATACACGTATTATAATTTCATTGGACAAACATTTCTATAAAAGAGGGTGTTACACATTCATAAAAAGGGAACCCAAAATTGGACACATGTTGATCGTTTTCCAATCGTCCCCAATGGACAACTATACCAAAGGTGATCCATCCACTCACTTCGAGGGTAACATTAGCTTAACTACTCCTCACATAACACAACAAATGGACAACGGTGAGAAGGTTCTCATGGTTCAGGCTTCTTTGTCGCGGGTCCTAACTAGGGGACAATGACATCGTTTGGACTGGCTTAGAAAGTAAGGATTTTGGCTCGAAAAATAACATGGATGGGATGACAACAAAAGCACATGGCATGGAAAATGTAGCCTTTGAAACGAAAAAAATGATAATGGAACCTAAAGCCTAGATGTCAACATAGAGGAAAACCTCATGTAGGACAAGGAAGTGTTATACAAGAGTATCAATAAAGAAAGAACTCGATCAAGGCTCAGTGAACAAAGTTGAGTTCTTAGTGTCCCACTCACGTGCATTCTTCTCTGTAGCCACAGTGCAGTCTCGATTTCGTTACCTTCGAGGCCAAATTTGAAAAAGTCATAAACATGAAAGTACGTTGTAGGTCTTTGGATCCTCTTTCCAACAAGTATAAGTACGTCCCAATCCAACCAATACAACCTTAATTTGAACGACTCATTTTAGTGCAATGTCGCCAAATTGGACAACTCCAATCAATGCCTCTTGTCAATATTTCGACTTCTTGCTTATTAGCCTCTTATTCAGGGATATGCCATTTCCATATCATCACTCGGCCTCGCCAATGCCTGAAATTATTCGCAAATATCCGTAGATTCCAACTCCATCTTAGATTTGTGTTCCTTTAAGACACTGATTTTATTTCTATTAACACAACAAACTACCAATATTAAAAAAAAATTAACGTGTCGTGTCGGATACCCCGACAAGGAAAATATGTCGATCCAAACACAACACGTTTATTGTCGTGTTTTACCGTTTCGTGTCATAAACGTGTCGTATCTATATTGTTTCGTATTTTTTTCGTGCCGTTTTGTTGCGGTTTTGTGTCGTGTCAACCATGTCGTATTTTTCTACACATCCCTACTGTCAGGACATATCGCTCCCGCAATCGAGGTTGCTCCCAGTGGCGCCGCTCCCGCAACCCCCTCGATCACCTACCTCACCACCCGTCCGACCCTTCTAGTTGCGGAACTTAGTCTACTCTTTGAGTCGTCCATGGTCCTTGATCACGCCCAAGACCGTCGATACCCTCTCAAGTCTTCTTCAACAACTTGAACCCACCCTCTCGAGACCATCTTTGCATGAAAGCCCGCCACTGCCGCCACAGCTCAAACCAAACACCCCATGCATCTACCTGCACCACCGCTCCTACTTTCGCCACCAGCCCCATGTCCGCCGCTACCACCACGTGGTGGCAATAGAGAGAGAAGAGGGGGAAGGGTTGCCGTCGGAAAGAGAAAGAGGGAGAGGGAGGAGTCATCGTCACCTGAGAAGAGAGAAGAAAGAAGAAGGAAGAAGAAAAATGCGCCCCTAGATGCGTTTTTAACTAGTCTAGTCTAAATGTATCTAGAGTGCGCATAAACCCTTGAAAATTTAATGGTAACAAGAGCAATGATTAAATTTGAATCGTTGGTCTTTTTGCATGCACGTACCTTGGATGCGCAAAGTGGGGTGAACATCCATACGCACCTTAATTGAGTGCGTTTAGCCACATTGACGACTCATATGTGTGTGTGGAGGTGGAAACATGTATTTAGAAGCCATCCACATTCCCATTAAAAAACTTAAAATAAAATCATCCATGTTTTGGAGGAATTTTATTTTCATGAATTGAATTAAAACTCTTATTAAATACAATAGAAGAGTTTGTTTGAATGTTGATATATGTTGAATCATCATTTAAAAGCGTTGTTTCGAGTGAGAATTCTAAATTTTGGATGAGAGTCCAAGTTTTCAGTCTTTTGATCCCTCTATGACACATAAAGCAAAATGATTTTTTTTAAAGGTCAAACATCACCAATTGCTTGTAACTCTTGCTTGCTTATAGTTAACTGACTCTAAATTCTATGTCCCCTAGTTTGTTCCCCCTGGCCCCAACCTTCCTCCCCTCACAAACTTCAAGTAAAAAAAAATTATTTTGTGTGAGAGAGGACAGTGTATGGGAACACCACTGAAGATAGAAGATTCGAACCCTAGTTAACTACCTCACCATTGAGACAAAGTGTAACACCCTCTGTACTCCCTCCCTTTCTTGCCCAAATCCCACATGCATGCATTATATTGCCCGCCTCCACTTACAACCTAGCTAGAAGCCTAGAACAACACACCTTTACAATTCATAAAGTACATGTGAAAAGGTGATTTATACTTGCACGCTCTTCTTGTGCATGAGATCGACAGCTTATTACTAGCTTTCCATCTGCATTAAAAATTTTACCTCTAATTTATTTTTAAATAAGGAAAGATAATGATTAATCTTTCGAGTCTAGTTTATTTTTAAGTAAAGATTTATTTATCAATATTCTATCTATTACTCTATGTTTCTCATTTTCCATACAAAATTTATTTCTTTTTCTCATTTGATTATCTAATTTGAGCTTAGGTAATCATATCTCCTAAGATATGACAATTTCTCTCTTCTTTTCTTTTTCAATAGCGATGTGATGGTTTCCCATGGTTTTAGTTTGGTTCAGACGACTCTTCTTATGCCAAGTACGAAGTATACTCTTAGCGTCCTCTAGTACTTGTACCAATACGTTGGTTTGAACGTCTCGTAGATCGAGGGCATAAATTGAGTCTTTCGTAGCGGTGCCAAATTTGACACGTGTCTAGCAACTCCAAAACCTATATAAAATGAAATTTATTCAGTTCCCCAAACAAACAAGCAGATGATAATATAGGGAAATGATCGAACACAAGAAATTAGTCGACAATAACTTTACTATTTCTAGACTCCAAACATAAATATCAATAAAGTAAAATGTAGATTCTAGGGTTTTAGGCTAGTAAATGTCTTCCTAGCTAGTGTGATCTCTTTTCCAATCAAATGATAGTTTTCTTTGTAAGACTCATGTAAACATGAACTTGTTTTTTTAAGCTCTTCTTATGTAATATGAGGTATAAACTACACAAGTCATCACTAGTTCATAGACAAACAATACATATGATATAAATATAGCCATCACATATGAATAATTGTAGACAGACCCGACCCATTGAATGTAATTTATAAAATAATAATCTAAGAAAGTTATGACAATTCAGAGGCTAATTAATAATCAACCTAATACATGAACTACAATTACAAATTGCATGTTGTCATCCAAAGGAAAAAGCAATTCGCTTAAAACACGTCATATCATATGAACAAGTAATCTGACATTTTAAAATTAAACTTTTGTTTCATAAAATGCATGTCTAGTGCTATTAATACGCTTTTTTTTTTCAAAACCCTCAGGATTATTGAAACCCGCTTTAGATTGTCTTTCATAAATCTTAATCAGCCCATCAATTAGTTCATTGCTCGTGTTCATAACATATATTCGACACTTCAATTGACCGTATAAAACTCAATAAGCACACATCACAAATCATTGATCATGTTCAAACATCAAATCTTTTAACTCTAGAATCAATCAAACTATCCAAACATAATCGAATTCGACATCATCATATAAATAAACATGATTATCATACAAATAATATCGAAAAACTCTACATACTAAGCCAACACCGTTTTAAAACTGTAACTAAAACTCTAAATTGTAAATCCATAACTCACCCCTAAATAGGCTCAGCTCTCGCCTCTCTATAAAATTGAATGTATTTGTGAATCTCTCTACATTTCATGTCCTAAAGGGTTTATATAGGCTTTATTGGATAAAAGATAGTAGAATTTTCAAAGATTTGAATAAAATTTTGTCTCATATACTCTCTCAAAACACCCAACACTCGCCCACTTTGCACAATACTCAGTCGATTACACACCTAGTCGCCCAAGTACAGGATTAGCCCCGTTCTCGCAACAAAGGCTCAGGACTCGCCCCAGATGCCCCGTAAGGATGTGTACTTGTCTCATTCGTTGGAGACGTGTAGCTCTATGCTCTTTCTTGGCTCCAATGCTTAGTTAAGGTCCCAAATTTGATCATCTTTGTCTCCACATGAACCTTAAAACATTGAAAATCTACATATCATCAAGAATACACGTTGAAGATATGCATGACCCCCATAAAAAATCTCATTCGATCTTCTATCTTTCGCATTAGCTTATCCGTGCATTACAACTCACTGGGCACATTTGTCCTTTTGAGATAAAATTCACTGGAACTTCTCTATCCTTCTATACTGACTATGATTCATCCTTTAGAGACTTTCTTTAGTGTCTAAATTCTGAGATCTTCTTATATCATCTAAGAAAGACTCTTCTTCTCATGTGCCTCTTTTCCGATCTTCACAAGATCACCTCTCCATACATCCTCACATGTTATAACTCACTTAAAAAATGTTGTATCATCCGGCAAAGTATCTAGCCAAACATATCATATGCTAGAGTTTGCTACCAAAACACAAGAGTTTCTAATGGACCTAAGGGTAGTCTAACAAACCTTTTCATACATAAGGAGAAGTTGTTGTTGTTTCATATATTTTTTAGTAATTATTTTCACACAGGGATTTTTTTTATTCTATTAAACTTTTCAAAATGAGTTTCATCTGTCAAATACGGACTAATATTTTTTAGTAATTATTTTCACCCAGGGATTTTTTTATTCTATTTAACTTTTCAAAATGAATTTCATCTGTCAAATAATATTCACGTCTTTTGCATTTCTTATTCCAAGTCCTTACATACTTATTCCAAAGAATTTTTTTATTAATCTTATTTTTTTATTTATGGATTTGAGTCCATTGTATAAATAACTTATTTGATAAAAAATGTTTAGAAATTGTTGACTAAACAATAAATTTACCCTTAAATATTATTGTCTTGTACTATATAATCTATTAATCTATCTATTAATATTACTAATTTTGCTAGCATTTTGCCAACATGTCGCTCTGTAAATTAAAGTTGAATTTTTTAATCAAAAGTTTCCTTTCTTATTAATCGATGTTATTAAGGGAAGTTTAAATATTTGTTTCCTATATTATATTCATCACAATCGTATTAAAAATGTCTAGACAATTAATTCAAATGTCAAAATAAAAATCTATTAATAATCTATCTATTAATCTATCTATCTATCTATCTATTATCTATTAATATTACTAATTCTGCTAGCATTTTGCTGATGTGTCGCTCTGTAAATTAAAGTTGAATTTTTTCAATAAAAAATTTCCTTTCTTATTAATCGATGTTATTAAGAGAAGTTTAAATATTTGTTTCCTATATTATATTCATCACAATCGTATTAAAAATGTCTAGACAATTAATTCAAATGTCAAAATAAAAATCTATTAATAATAATTAATAATTATCTATTAATATTACTAATTATGCTAGCATTTTGCTGATGTGTCGCTCTGTAAATTGAAGTTGATTTTTTTTAATAAAAAATTTCCTTTCTTATTAATCGATGTTATTAAGGGAAGTTTAAATATTTGTTTCCTATATTATATTCATCACAATCGTATTAAAAATGTCTAGACAATTAATTCAAATGTCAAAATAAAAATCTATTAATAATAATTAATAATTAATAATAATAATACTAATTCTATTAGCATTTTGCTGACGTATCACGCCCACAATTAAATTTAATTTTTTTATTGAAAGGGTATTTTCTTATTGGTCAATATTATTGCTGAAATTTTAAAATACATGTTTCATATTTTAAACATATTTGTTTCCTATTTCCATACTAATCAAAAGTTTCTTTTCTTATTAATTGATATTATTAAGGGAAGTTTAAATATTTGTTTCCAATATTATATTTATCAGTCGTATTAAAAATGGATAGATATTTAATTCAAATGTCAAAATAAAAAGTAATTATAAAAATCAATGATTCTCAAAATCATATTTCTTCTCAAAATTTACATATTATATGGTATATACATCATTTTTCTTGAATTTTTTTAAATATTTTTCGAGATGGAAGCGAAACATCATTAATTTTAAGAAGAGCTTATTTTAAGACTTACAAGCATTACTAATGCTTATTTTACATCTTAGGTGAGGCATCTTATATCATATTTCTACCTTTTAGGATTTTTTTATTTTTACCATCCTACCTTTATTTTCACTATTAATTTCCCTCTCTTTCTAGCCATATTTCTAATGAAAATAATGAATAAGTTATATATATCTACATAACTTCAAAAGTATTCGCAGTGCTTATGGCAATAACTATATATGTATTTCAATTATATTAGGTGGTGTGTTTGAGTATTATTACTACTTTACCTTATTAAATCATTTTAAAAATTTGTATTGTATCTCTTTCCAACTAATTTATAAACTACAAAAAAACTTTATACGTACATATTTTTGTTATAAACAAGTATATATTAATATAGTATATACTCCCTCCGTTCGGCAAAACTTGTCATTTTAGGGTGTTAGTTTTCTTCAAAAAAACTTGTCATTGTAGGTATTTTGCCATTTACTTTACAAAAATGCCCTTGATGTGATTGATGGTTTGTTAGTTGTAGTTTTTGATAAAGTAAAAAAGGAGGGTAATAATTAAGGGTAAATTAGTACATTTGATAATTGCCTTAAAACTTGTGAAATAAGCTAAAATGACAATTTTTGCCTAACAGAGGGAGTATTATAGATATAGATATATAAAATGATGTTCAAATTTAAATGGATCAAACTCGGAAGGCACGGGTATTACACTAGTATATACTATTACTAATCTTGTGAACCTTCCTTTAAAGGCTTCACCTATGCTAATATTTATTTTAAATTAAAGTTGGCTATATGCTTATGCATGGCTGCCGAATCTCAGACTCCATCAACATGGTCCTCCAGCCCACCCATGGTGCGTTTCCTCCCTTTGCCCTTTCATTTCTCCCCTCTCGCGCGGCATCTTTACTCACCCCACTTTTTTATTTTATTTTAGTACTAGAATAAAACAAATTCGGGTATTTTTCCCTTTCTTTCCATTAATATATACCAAATTTATGGGTGCTAATAATCAGAGGCGACCAATATGGCAATACAATTCGATAGCTGTTGGTGACCTGTTTATGATTTCCATATCTTCCTCCATTCATTCGTACAAACCTCTCAGGGTTTGGGTTGCTGTGTTTATGAACCTCGGCGTCTTCATCTGGTTGGTAATCTCTCATCATCTACTTATAAAATTGATTTGTTAGATTTTGTGTTGTTAGTTGTTGTTTAGTTTTATTTTATACCCAAATGCCCCACTCCCAATTGGGATTTTTATAATGCCTATGGTAAATTTCTTACCTCCTCTGGATTGATCTTTATCTCAGCAAGTGCTTAATTTTTTTTGTTTAATAATTTGGGAAAAGTTGGTAAATTTCTGGATACTGATTGTTGTTGTTGTTATGCAGTGTAGAACTTCCATTTCTTGATATTTAAAGATAATTTTTTTTAGCCTTTGATTTCCTTCCTCTGGTGGCTGTTGTGACATGAAAGTGACTTGCCAGGATCTAAAACCCACCTAATTTGTGAAAGTAAATGGTCCTCCCAGGACAATTTGATTTTGGGAATTGAAACTGTTCATCAGTGTCCTCTGAAAATGACCTTTTAATTGTTTTTCTCATTATTGAAGATGGAGAGATTTTTGGTGGGGTTTGATTCTTGAATTCAATGTGTATTTTATCATGCTAGGTACTATGCAGACGTGTGCATGAGAACTAGGCGGTTTATTTTAAAATTTTGTTCTTACTTTTAATGCAAGTTGGAGGTTGGAGTTGGATTTGGCTGTTAAGCTTTTCAGCCTGGCCTTTCCTTGTTATGTCTCGTCTTCTCGTCTTTTGTCGTATGGATCTTCCTAGCTCGAAAGTAACCGACCCCTACTAGGCTACTACAATGCTTATCATCTAATTGCTTTCTGTTGCTTTATATATTGGTCACATATCTTCCAATTGTGTGGTGGTTGTATAATGCTTTCGGTTCCCCATTTTGCTAACCTGCCGTCTACTTTACTGTTCTACCTTTCTTTAGCAGCTCCTTTTGAGTTTCGTTCGTGTGATCTGAATTCCTAGAATGAGAGACAGAAGAGGGAGGCGATCAGAGGTACCCGCGGTTTCTTTGATTCTTGAATCAGATGCCACCATCAAAACCAGTGTTGATAGTTTTAACTGTGTTTGTTTCCCTTATAGGCCTTCTGGCCGTCTTTGGTGATGAAGAAATGGCTGAACATCAAACCTCAGGTGCATGATTTCAGCGAGGATGACTTTGATACTGAGACGGAGAGTGAAGATGATGGTATCTCATTCATGACCTTTAATTACTGAATTAATGTCAGTATCTATTTTTCTTCTGCTGAATCTTTGTTTTTCCTCCTTGGCTTCCAAATTCCGTTACAGTGAGCTCTGTTAAAGACAAAAGATTGTGTCCAGATGAAGACTGCGCTAATCAAACTCAGGGAGAACAGTCTCAGTTCACAACTCAAACATCAGGCAATACACAAAATTCCTATTGTTTGAAACTTTTAAATCATTACCTTTCCCTGTTTAGATTTTGTGCCTGCAACAGTTTTCTAATTAAGTAATTTTAGTTCTTTGATAGACATGACTTCAAAAATAACATCTCTTAGTAGAAGAAATGAAGGTTCATGGTCCTGGTGTTTCTTTACTTCCTGTTTCCTTCTTGAGAGTTATCCAAACATAAGTGTTGATTCAACAAGAACATATAGTTGACTCTTATAACTTGAAGCTATATATGCATATTTTTTTAAAATTTTTAATCAGCTTGGATCTGACTGTTATCATCATACTGTATGACATTTTTTTCCTTCCTGTTCAGATAATCATTCTGGAGGACACAAATTGAGACACAGAAGAGGAAAATCTGAGTCACCCCGTGATGAATATACCAACACCAAGGATGTGAGGTTAGCTCGTAAGTCCTTTTGTTATACGGTTTCTGCTTCATATATGTTCTTCTTGAGATGTTTGAACTGAATGATTAATCTTATCGGCTTGCGTGTGTTCAGGGTGACAGTAGGCACTTGGAATGTAGCTGGAAGGGCTCCAGATGTACATCTGGATATAGATGAGTGGCTTTGCAGGGAAGATCCAGCAGATATTTACGTTATTGGGTAAACACTAACATCTATATATGTTTTTCAGAATTTTACTTGTTACTATGGCAAATATGCTTCACAGTTTGATCTGATAGTCTTTTCTGGTTCTTTTTCCATGCTCATTTCAGGAGCTTTTCCTGTGCTGCTTTTTATGATTTTAAACTTATCCGTTGAATCGTTGACGATGTGTGCTATTTCCATGGTACTAATGACTCTTTGGCAATTCTAGAATAAGCATTACTGAGATAGCTCAAGCCTATAAAGTTAGTTACTTTGCATAACAGGCGTACCTGTCTTGTTTCTAAAGGTTCCAGGAAGTAGTTCCACTTAATGCTGGAAACGTACTTGGAGCAGAAGACAGCACACCGATTCAAAAATGGGAGGCAATAATACGTCGAACATTGAATGGAAGCGAATCAGAGTTGAATGACAAAAGCCACAGTGCTCCATTGACGATTACGAGAACATCTTCCACTGCAGATGCTCTAGCAGACAAGGCTGGTAGTTCTACAATCGAGCTGATTACCCAGGACTCTGCAGTTCCAACAGCAGGTTCTTACATTGATGCTCCTAGATTTAAACAAATAACTGATTCAGGCGGGCAATCTATGATGAGGATTAGTGGCTCAGATATTGTCAGTGGATTAGATTGGCCAGACCACCTCGTAGATACGTCTCCATATCTGTCTACTAACCTGAAATTACTTCAGGTTATGAACAGCTCAGGAAGATGTGGATCTGACCGGATGGAGAACCCTCTCATTTGCAGCTCTCCTTTTATATCAGAGAATAGTTTATCAAAGAGATCATATCATAGCTCTGGAAATTTGAAGTCATTTCACCACGAGCTGCTTGATGATCTTTCAGACTCGGAGGATTCCTTTGGAGAAAATGATGATTTATGTCTGGATCTGCCAGAGGAAACAGGAGGAATGGAAGATCTCAAAGATGTCAAATCTCGTCCCAAGTATGTTCGAATTGTTAGCAAGCAGATGGTAGGTGTGTATGTGTCAGTTTGGGTGCGCCGGAAGCTGAGACGGCATATAAACAACTTGAAAGTGTCTCCTGTTGGAGTTGGTCTCATGGGCTACATGGGCAATAAGGTAACATATTTCCCCTCTAGGTTGTTTATCATATAGAAAGGTGTAACACAGACCTACAAGCTAACTTATTGTTGGTTACTGGTGTAGGGATCAGTTTCGGTTAGCATGTCACTTTATCAATCGCAGCTCTGCTTCGTTTGCTCCCATCTGACCTCTGGCCACAAGGACGGTGATGAACATAGACGTAATGCAAATGTCCATGAAATTCTGAGACGTACCCGATTCACTTCTGTACTTGATATCACTGATCAACCATGCACCATTCCTTCTCATGAGTATGAATCTTTCATCTTGCTAAACTTGTGATATGCTCCCTATATTTTCATACAGACAATGCGTCTGTTCTTGCCAAAAGACAGACTTGTCCTGAAAATTGGACCCACCAAATTCCAAAAAGAATGGATTTCTTATTGCCGAAATTTACCTAACTATAATATATGGATGACCCTACATGAAATTGCAAGGATTAGGTTGGGATTTTAGAGTTGCCTAACCTTGAAATGAACTGAACTGTGCCCAACTTTCCTAACTTACATGGCAGATTTAGATGTATCTATGTTCTACCTGCTTATTTTTGTCCAATCCATGCCTTACTATAGAGATTAAGGTGATTTCTTTTCCTATGAACAGTCACATATTCTGGTTTGGCGATTTGAATTACCGGCTCAATATGTCAGATGCAGAGGTAAGGAATCTTGTGGCTAGCAAAAAGTGGGACATGCTCATCAACAGCGATCAGGTATATGCAAAACTAACAACCTACCTTGCTTTGTTAAAATCAAATTTTAGTATTCCCTGAAATGCAACATAAAAAAGGGCGAAAAATGGACTGATCTTGATACTCAACACAGCTCTTACTTTGTAGCTTATTCTAAAGGATTTTCATGGGGATATGGTGTGTGTGACAGTTAATCAAAGAGCTTCACAGTGGACATGTATTCGACGGATGGGAAGAAGGTCCTATTGACTTTCCACCAACTTACAAGTATGAGATTAACTCGGATAAATATGTTGGCGAAAATCCAAAAGAAGGGGAAAAGAAGAGATCACCAGCTTGGTGAGTAAAAAGCTATTCAGATTAAAAAGCTTCTAAATAACTGCATTGGGAAAGGGTTAGACATAGGTAATTCTTCCCTCGTATAGGTAATCATTTCTAAATGAATTTTGTATTGTAGGTGTGATCGGGTACTATGGTCAGGCAAGGGAATAAAGCAGCAGTTCTACAGAACTGCAGACATTAGGATGTCTGATCACCGGCCTGTTAGCTCCATGTTCTCTGTTGAAATTGAAGCAGTCGATCAGCAAAAGCTTCATAGAGTTGTCAATTATAACAGTGCAGCTGTGCATCCTGAGGTCTTCCCTGAAGAGGACAGAAACTCGTAAGTTCGCTAGCAAACATTATCATTCATATTCATACAACAGTTTAGCTGCCTTACCAACTAAGCAATTCCATGACAAGATATAGAAACCTTATATCAAACTGGTATTTCTATGTGCAGGTGAACTAGAACTGAACACGAGCGCAGATCAAAAACTGATCAATTGAGTCGCAATAGTGTGTGAAATGCGTGTAACGTGTAAACATCATAGTTGCTATATATTCCCGTCTTCCAATATTTGGGATTGAATTTTCATGTTGATAGCTAGCATTTGTGCTCTCTTTGATCTCAGAACTTGTCAAAAAGAAAAGTATAGAAACAGAAGCTTCTAATAGTTGTGTGCTTCAACTGTATCTGTGAAGTTATATAGGGGAAATAGAAGATGTGAGATTTTCCAATTTTGTCTTAAAATCCAAGGATGTAAAATACTTACAGATTTGTTGATTTTTGTTCTGTTCAGGAAGGGGGAGAGGGGGAAAAAAACTTTTTGTGATTTCTCTCTACTGTAACTTTATCTTAATGAACAACTTCTTGTGTTTGGTTTTTGTAACTTCTGCTGTTTCTCTAATGTTTAATTTCTGGAGATTTTTTTGGATGTTTTACTTTAGTTTCAGTTTTGATAGTTGTATGAAATGCAAAGACAAACAGCAAACTTAAACTGAATTGATGACAGCAGTTCAGTAAGAGGATGGGCAACACTCAATTGTAATTACAACCTTAACTGATCCCTTTAATTCACCACATTTCAAAAACAGGTTGATCCTCATAAAACCAAAATCAGTTTCTACTTGACCTTATTAAAAGTTTAGTAGCTCCAAACATCTCATTCTGATTGCTGAGTCTATATAAGGATCAAACCTTCTCACAGAAACAAACAACTCAAACCATAACACACAATGAGTCAGCAGAAGCCAAACACAGTGCTTCTTCTGCTCCTTGCAGTGGTACTAGCCGCTTCATCTCCAAGCCTGTTGGTTCTTTCAGATTCCGAGGCTCTCAGATCAGATGAACACCAAATTTCCTCTGTACCAGCAATCCACTATCCACAAGCTTCCGATGCAACATTCTCCGACAAACACAGGAAAATGTTCTGGCCCCCAGGAACATCCAAGAAATGCGTGGTATCCATGCGTCATGTGTTCCGCAAATGCTTGTTTCCATCAGATCCTCATCACTTTGAGCCCTTTTATCCCTTCCCTAATGCCTGTTGTAAGGCCCTATACATGGCGAGGAAGAGATGTATGAAGCATGAATTGAACGGCTTCAAAAGGCCTTCATTCCCGTTCATGAGTTCGTCCTTTTGTGGTAGAGTATTTCTTCCGCGTTCACCACCACCTCCTCCTCCACAAGGCTACGAAGCCGGTTCACAGGCTCCACCACCACCACCTCCTCCACAAGGCTACGGATATGGTTCACAAACTCCACCACCCCCACCTCCACCCTTGTACTCATCTCCCTCTCCTCCTACATACGGTTCTCAGTACACTCCACCACCCCCACCGCCTTTTGCCTCAGGAGTCATTCCGCCAGTAGCCTCACCTTGGAGTTCTGGAGGCATTCCACCAACATTGTCACCTTCCACTTCAGACTTTGAAGGCGTTGCGCCAGTGGTGTCACCTGTTGCTCCAGGTTCTAAGAGTAGTAGTCCACCAACAACATGTTCGTGTACGTGTACTCCAAGTTATGGAGACATTCCTCCGGCAAAAGGTTTCGAACATGCTCCACCACCGCCCTCCTTTCCATACGGCACACCGACTATTCGTTATCCTCCCATTCAAAGAGGAGGCGGAGTTGCATAAAAGCCGAACTAGATCGATCTAGTCACACTCCTATATGAATGGGACTTGGATCATTGCACCAAATCAACTAATATAACATCAACCTCTATTGAAGGTGATCATGTAATCATCTTCTTAGATTTTCTTCATAAAGGTATACACCTTCTGATGTCTTAGTTTATTGTAGTAAAAAACAGATGCTCATGTACTCCAACTTTAATCAATTGAGGAAGCCATATGAAGATGATTTAAACTTGCGGATACATATAGTTCATACTACTTCATATTCATATTCCTATATTAAACGTAAACGGTACCAGAAAACAAGAACACATAGTAATTAAGCAGTTGTTGGAATATAAAGCGGATCGACTAATAAGAAATAAGGACCTACTATTCTAATAGCAGACTAGTACTTAGGGATCGATTGAAAATGGATGTGGATGTCATTTCAATTCATTCGTTGCGGAGGGAACGAAAATAGGCAGAAGGATCGTCTTCAAAGTCATCTCGGAAGATGGAGTAATCCCTACCAGGAGCCTTCATCGTCTTCCTCCCAGCCGATGTTGACGAGGAGAGGAGGGAGTCAAATCCCCAAGCCAGCAGCCCCACCCCAACAATAGCGGCTACAGCGACGCCCAACTCAACCGCATCAGTTGTCGGACGCCTCGTACCTGCTGTCTGGAGGCCGCTTTCATTCTCTCCCTCTTCAGATGATGAGTTCTTGCTTATCAACCTCTCACTGCTTTCACAACCCCCCATGATCTATCACCTTCGATCTCTTTCTCTCTCTCTCAATTCGGGATTTGTGTTCTGAATTTGTGACCTCTTTGAATTGCTGGGCAGCATTCAAATTTAAAGGAAGGTTAGAGCGCTATGAAAAGATGCGGGTTTTCTAATGAAACGGCTGTCCGTGGTGGCGGTTCAGGATAAGGTAGCGGTTTAGCCTGTAGAGACGGTTGTGGCTGCGGTTTAAGTTAAAGGCGACGGTTTCAATATTCTAAAGGGAGCGGGCAGATAAAAGAACCCAAAGTAACCACCTCTCCACCGAATCATACCCGGATGAAGGATTTGACGACGACACTACAACGATCGGGAGCTCAGTTGACGGTACGGGAAGGTAAGTAGGGATTCAAACAGGTAAAAGTATTACGTGGACTTTGATATCTTTTCCCTGAAAGGATGCGTAGACAACTTGAAACGGTGCAAGCCCTTCGCGCCCCCCCTCCCTCGAGAACAGAAAATATGTTACTTAAAAACATTAAATATATATTTAAAAAAAAATTCATGTGACCCGGTGTGCCCGGTGGGTCACCTGGACCCGCCGACCCGCCTCTTCAACGAGTTTGAGTACGGGTCATGACTTTTTGACCCGTGGAGTTGCCTATTGCAAAGTGGTGAGAAATAATACATTATCAAAACCGCCACAAAATCCTAAACCGCCACCTAAACTGCTACATTGGAAAAAATCGTTGGAGCACTGAAGCACTACATTAGGTCGTTTTACCTTATAAAGCGCTACATTAAAAAATTAAAACAATCACCATGAATACTTTTCCTATGAAAAGACAGTTAATAATTACGAATAATTACATTATATTAAACGAATAATTATGTTATTACATATGAATAATCAATTTGTTCACAATTTACACCAATCTATCTCATATATATTGAAAAGATTTAAAATTACAAATTAATAAAATTTATGAGTATTTTTTTAATCTAATATATAGAAATAAAATCAAATTGAAATTGGTTGAAAGATTGGCAAACATACGTATGTGACCTATAAATGTATGAGAATGGTAATATGTAGCTGATGGGGTAGCTGAAACTGATGAATTAAATGTGTTAAATATATATTAAATTAAAGGGTTCATAAGCTAGTAAGGTGTTTGGTAACCGATAAGATAGAAGAAAATGAATAGAGTTATTAAAAGTTTGGGGTGAGTAGCTGTTGAAACTCCAATTTCAAAAGCTAATTAAACTAAAATCTTATATTTAACTCATTTAATAAAACTACAAAATATTAAAATGAAAAGCTCCGAAAAGCTACCTTGTATTGCCAAACGTACCCTTAATGGGAGGATAGCTGATGACCTGAAGTTATTCTTTATGAAAACTGGATGACCTAATCTTCAAGATGTATCACCAATTGACAAGTTCGGATCTCCTACTCCCCTTCGGTGCTAGCTCCCTCTGTACATCACAAAATTATTCGGGTATAAATAAATATTGAAAACAAATTTAAAATATTTTTAGATTCTATACCCTTATATTGGTATGTATCAAAACTTTATTATGAAAATTCATGTTTTAAGAAATAATAAAAATTATTTTCTAACACAATCGATACTTTAATTATCTATATTTTTAAAACATGAATTTTCATAATAAAATTTTATAAACATATCATTATAAGGGTATATAATCTAAAAATATTTTTTAACATTTATTTATAATCGAAATAATTTTGTGATGCACCGTAGGGAGCACAGAGAGTAGCGGAGGATCCGAACTTCCAACTGAAACATTACCTTGGTTTAAAAAGCATTATTAAAATTGAAAAATACACAACCACTGCCCGCATGGGTTTCACTCAACTGGTCACATGGGTGACATTTGGAACAAGAGACCAAGGATCGAGTCTCACCAACGACTTTAGACTAGGGGTGGAATTGGTACATTACCAATTCTTTTTTTCGTTTACCATATATCAACCAATTTGAATTGGTAATCGTAAAACTCCTACCATTACCAACCACCGAAGGGGTTGTACCAACTTAATTGGTTATCAATTAAGTTGGTTGGTACATGCTGGTAATGGTAATTTACCAACTTTCGAGTGTTGAGAAAAAAATATGCAAACTTAATTAAAATGTATAAATTATTTCAATGCTTAGATTTTCATTCGAACCAACTATATTTGAAGACGAAAGCAACATAAAACTTTAAAGTTATTACAAAGTGTTTAAACACTACAGCAAAATCAACGCAGTAGTAGGAAGGTATTATTCCGACTAACGCTATAGGTTTTCGTCTTAATCGAAGTCAAGTTAGTATTCCTCCCTTGATTAAAAACATTTTCTGAAGAAAAAAAGTTTAAAAAATAAGAACAAAAGTTAAAAACTTAAGACAATTACAAAATAAATCAAAAAAATAAAAATAAAACTAGATATAATTGGTTTTGTAAGAATTGGTTGGTATTACCGTACCAACCAATTTCAAATTGGTTGGCAATGGTAATACCAACTTTTCCATTCTCATTACCGTTACCATACCAAGTTTTGAAACTTGGTTCGATATACCGAACCAATTATATTGGTAATCAATATAATTGGTTACCAATTATGTTGTTTTGGTTGGTACATGTTGATTTGATTTTTATGGTAATTTTTTCCCAACCCTACTTTAGACTGAGAGTGAGGGAAGCCCGAGTGAGCGATTTTACCTTTTGGAACAAAAAAAAAAAATACACAACCACTTGGAAAACTACTAATCCCAACCAACTTTAAATGCATATTCTAATTGTGTAGCTCTTGTTGATCCATTTTTTGCAATTATGAGAAAACCCCAAAAATAAATAAAGGATAAAATTCCCAGGTCATGAGTAGTTGCTATCGTGGCTTATGTTTCGACCGATAATACTTTAGAAACTTCGGCAATGCACTTTTTCTCCCTGCGTCGAGTTACAACCCTATGAGTGGAGCACCTGAATGAAACTCGTACCTAACTAATGCTTTATCCCGGAAAGTGTTAAATTTATGCAATTTGAAGTGAGCCACCACTCATTTTTAGGAAAAATAGAATCATATATTGGCCACAACCTTCAATTTTGAGGCTTTGGTTTAGACTCCGACTAGGATGGTTATTCGAGTCGAATGAACCGAATAATGTTCGTTCGTATTCAGCTCGTTTGAAAACGAGCTGAGCTCAAACTGAGTTTAAATTTAGACTCGATCTTAAAAATGTGTTCATATATACTCCACTAACGAACTCGAGCCGATCTTTTTTCAAGCATTAAGCATCTCTTTTGGTCAAAACATATAGTCAATGTTCTAAAAGGCGCTAGGCGGCCGCTAGGCGATGGGTGACCGCCTAGCGCCTAGGTGGTTAGGCGGGTGCCTAGGCGGATTTAGAACAAACTTGATTATTTCCTTATATTTTGACAAATAACACTTGTCAATAATTCATATAATGTAATAATAATCCATAATATCACTCATAAACCCAAATTTGTAGTAGTTAACTAAAACTAAAGTAAATAAACGCAAAAGTACATGTCTGACTAACAACTCTAAACCTCCTAAAATCCAAAACTATAAGTTCGACTGAAAAGCAAATGCATCCCGACATGGGGGATAAAAAAACCCTAAGTCAACTAATCATATGCCTAGAAGCACAAATTGAATAATCGTTGGACTAGGCGGTGCCTAGGCGGGCCCAGACGGCGCCTAGGCGGGACCAGGCGGTGCCTAGGCGGTTCCTGGACGAATTTCCGCCTAGAGGTCCGCCTAAGCTTAAAAATTCTTAGGTCCCGTCCCGCCTAGCGCCTAGGCGGCGCCCAGGTGCGATTTTTAGAACACTGCATATAGTATAACTTAAAGAAAACTTTAAAAATTTCACAAAATTTGAGCTATTCGAGCCTACATCGATCGAGCAAGTCGAGCTTAAAAATGTGTTCATACTCGGCTTGTTTAGAAAATGAAGGAGTTTGAACCGAGCTTTTATCGAGTCTAGCTCAAGCCGAACTCGATCTACTCGGCTCATATATCAGCTTCTCTAATCTCTAAATTCTTCAAAAAACCTATTTGAAAAAAGATTTTTGGTATTTTGTTCAAACGGATTACTTAAAATAATCATTTTTCATATTTTACCTAGTATATACTCCATCCGTTCCAAAATACAGTCTTTTATTTTACGGCACGTTTTTTATGAGCAAAAAACTCTATAAAATATTATTTTTTAATTAATTATTTATATATATAATTAGATACTTGTAAGTAGTAAGTATCAAATAGTATAAATTTTTTAATTAAAAACATAATATTTTATAGAGTTTTTCGCTACTTGTCAAAAATCAAAACACCATCAAACAGTTCAAACTTCTGCCGCTCAAAAAAGGGGACGGTCACTGTATTAATGTCTTCACATTTTGCCTATGAGTTGAATAGCAAGCACCCTGAAAACAAAAGGGATTGATTTCGATCGATCTCTCAATGGTTTGTGAACTCTTTTTAGCTTTAAATTTTTATGTGAGCACAGGTACTGTTGCCTGTCAAAACCCCTGTCCTCTTCACATCCAAGATGAATGAGGTGATCGATCGAGTTTCCATCGCACTCCGAAACCTAAATGTCACATGTTCGATTCAAAAAGGAAAATCGATCACTCTCAAGTCTTCAATAAGGTCAAATCTGCAAACATTTCATCCTTACATAGAGGAGGAGATCAGATCACGAATTCAAGAACCAAGCATGGACTCACTAGCGAGGGTAAATTCAGAACCATTCTCCGACGAATATGATCTGTTGATGAACAACAACATATTAGATCCTAGAGGGCCCTTAGTCTACCAATGGAACAAGCTGTTCCTGGTTTCCTGTTTGGTCTCTCTTTTCATTGACCCTCTCTTTTGCTTTCTTCCCTATGTCAAAGAGGGCTTCTGCATTGAGTCTTCGTCGCCTCTTGAGATCTCTCTGAATGTTATCCGGACATTGGTTGACGCCTTTTATGTGGCTAACATGTTTGTCAAGTTCAGAACAGCCTATGTTTCTCCTTACCCTTCTGTTTTCGGTAGGGGAGAGATCATCGTAGACCCTGCCAAGATAGCTTCTAGGTACTTACGCGAAGCCTTCATCCTCGACCTTGTAGTTGCGTTACCCTTACCGCAGGTAATCGATCACCTATACCAACAACCATATATTGCTTTTGAAGGTTCTTGATTTCTTACCGGTGTGGGATCGCTCATCATTTCAGGTGCTGAATTGGATGGCTATTCCAAATCTGAGGCTGAAGAATGTGAAATGGAAGCACCCCATCAGATTAATAATCCTTTTGCAGTTCCTCTTAAGGATGTATTTTACGTTCAGACTCCCGTCTCAAATTGTCGACATGACTGGAGTCTTCTTGGAGAAAGCATGGGCTGGGGCGGCATTCAACCTCATGCTCTTCATGTTAGCAAGTCATGTAAGTTTGTTGCATAAGAGGTTTTCGACTAAAAATGTTCAAGATCAACTTTTTTTCTTCATGTTGATCATTACAGGTTGTTGGATCGAGCTGGTATCTCTTAGCGACAGAGAGACAAGAAAGCTGTTGGATGAGAGTATGTAGACTCGAGCAACCAATGTGTCAATACCGATTTTTCAACTGCCGTAGCAAGGATGATTTGGCTAGAGCAGCCTGGCTCAAAGCTACCAATGCATCAACTTTCTGTGATCCCGAAGAGGGCTTGTATCAGTTTGGCATGTATGACATTGCAGTGACTTCCAATGTTACATCCTCGGAATTCCTCAGGCGATACTTGTACTCCCTCTGGTGGGGAATGAAGCAGCTAAGGTAACCGAACGTACGCCTAACCTTTATCTTACTATGTGATTGACCGAGCAATTCAAGCGTTTCATATGTTTGTGCAGTTCTCTTGGACAGAATGTTCAAACTAGCATGTATGTGGGCGAAACTAGTTTCGCTCTTGTGATCGGAATTTTGGGATTGGTGTTAGTTGCTTTGCTTATTGGGAATATGCAAGTAAGTTTAACCCTAAGGTTTGCTAAGAGTTAGGGCTGATCATCATCCAATATATGTTGAAATAAATGAAATGGTTCGTTGAGCAGACCTATCTACAAGCGAGTACAAGACGGATAGAAGAGTGGCGGATGAGGAGAGCAGATAGCGAAACATGGATGAATCACAGGCAGCTACCGGTTGAAATGAAGAAGAGAGTAAGGAAGCATCATCAGCAACAATGGGACATGACTTATGGAATCGAAGAGGAGTCCATCCTCGAAAACCTTCCTGTTGATCTCAGACGAGAGATCAAGCGGTACCTCCTCTTCGAATCAGTTCAGCGAGTATGTCATACATGCCCAAACCTCGATTTACTAGTGACTGAAAACCAGTCTTGTTGAGTTCAGATTTCTACCTACAGGTACCGCTGTTCGATCAAATGGACGAGTACATGCTAGACGCGATCTGCGAGAGGCTAAGACATGTATGGTACAGCCAAGGAAGCTATCTGGTATGGGAAGACAACCTGGTCCACGAGATGTTGTTCATAATGAGGGGCCAGCTAGAATCTTACACAACCGATGGAGGGCGAAGCGGATTCCTTGACACATGCTGCATTGGGCCAGGGGACTTCTGCGGCGAAGAGCTCCTGACGTCAGCTCTGCGGGACTCAAGCTCGAGTTCCATCCTCCTCCCTTGCTCCACAAGAACAGTCAAGGCCATAACTGATGTGGAGGCTTTGGCGCTGACAGCGGAGGACATGAAGTCGGTTTCATCGCAGTTTCGAAGGCTACGAAGCAGGCAGCTTCAGCAGACGTTCAGGCTGTCTTCACACCAGTGCAGGTCATGGGCCGCTTGCTCGATACAGGGAGCCTGGTTGAGTCACAAGAGGCGAAGGCTGTCCGCGGAGATCAAAGAAAAAGCATAGTATCCCATGTGGTGTGGGAGTATTTGGGGGAACTCTTCCACACTACTAAGCCAAAAACTGACAACTCGAGATGAAACTGTAACGTTTGAATTTCATATAGAGAGCCTTACATCTTCGCTTTGTAGTAGGAGTTGAAGCAACAAATCACCCAAGATTATATTGAAATGAATCAGAAATTTGTAGGTTTTGTTGTCAGGTGTTGACTCATCTAAACCTTCAACTAATTGCATAACAACTGTTGAATTCAAACATAAAAAGGACTACATTTGAATTTGTTTATGGAATCAGTAGATGAATCTATCAAACCAAGCATCAGAAGCCGTTTCTGTGATATGTACACTCCTCTGCTGAATCGAGTTGATGCCGGTAAAGAAACCTGGGTTGAAGCAATCAAGAAAGCACACTAAACTTGTTCCTTTGCTGAATGTATGGGATTGTAGAAGAGATGCTGCTAAACATTGCATTTGCTGATGCACATATATGAAGCTATTCTGTTGGGGCTTTAAGGTAATCTAGCCACGTCTTTGAAGAGCCTGAGGGAGAGGCATCACCACTGGGAGTTGCAGGTGGTGAAGTTCCTGAGGGGGAGGGATCATCACTGGGAGTTGCAGGTGGTGAAGAGCCTGAGGGGGAGGCATCATCACTGGGAGTTGCAGGTGGTGAAGGGCTGTGTAAAGACATGCAATGTAATTTCAGAAACAGTCTTAATTTCGACCCGATTGATCGATTACTTGTAAAAAGCTAGAGGGCATGAATCAAGAAACGTGAAGAAAAGAAGGTACCAGTCGATTTGTCGCAATCCGGCAGGGGCGAAATCCTTAATAGCATCTCTTAAATCTGCAAAATGCGTGGTTTCCTGAAAGAACTTGATCAGATTCCGAAGTTCTTTATCCTCCAAATTACCCTTAAAAGACGAAATATGAATCCCATTCTCCGGCTGTAGCGAGAACGAGGATTGATGATCGTCCACAATCAGCACCTTGCTGAGATCCCGCCCCGTCAATGAAAGATCCTTGACGCGAGTCCAATCATCCCTAATCGTGCAAGAATCTCTGTAAAGGCGGTGGGAGATGACCTTGTTGGTATCCAGTTCATCGACAATGGTGGACGCGTAATCCTCCAGTCCGGAAGTGAACAAAACGACCTCTCGCCCAAGTAGTCGAGCAATTCATCCACGAAAGGCCTCTTCTGAATGAAGTAGAGCGTTTCTCGGGCTTCCAGGACAAAATCGTAATTGTGGTCGGGCTCTTCTTCCCAGGCGTGGATCAGGGTGCCATCTAGATCAAGAAACACCGTGAAAACCCCCGAATTTGGCGGCAGCGGCGGGAGTAGATAATGGAGCTCTTCTGGGGCTTCGATTGCAGCTGCTGCGGCACTCGACGTTTCTTGATCTCCGGCGGTGGTGTTCCTCTCCGCCATTTCCCAGGGATTCGGCGGCAGCAGGAGTAGATAATGGGGCTCTTCTGGGGCTTCGATTGCAGCTGCTGCGGCACTTTGATCTCCGGCGGTGGTGTTCTTCTCCGCCATTTCCCCGGAATTCGGCGGCGGCGGGAGTAGATAATGGGACTCTTCTGGGGCTTCGATTGCAGGTGCTACGACACTCGACGTTTCTTGATCTCCGGCGGTGGTGTTCTTCTCCTCCATTTTCCCTCGTTAATTAGGATTTTGTTGTTGGGAAAGCGGCAGTAGAGAAGTTGGGTTTGTGTGAGATTTGGGGAAGCTGTTAGAGTTTGAAGATTTATAGCAGTTGGATGCAACGGCTACTAACCAAACTTGGGGTGTGTTTGGGTGTAGTGTTTATGGGGTCTGGAAGATGGGTTTTTTGCCTCGGTTTTCCCGCCTCCATGTTTGGGTGTATGTGTTTAGGGGGTTTGGAGGGTGCGAAATCGGGACTTTGCTGGATGGAAGGGGATGGGTTTTTGCACCTCCTCCACCAAGGTTTGGTGGATGGGAAATCCGAAACCCCCGATTTTGCCCCTTCGTCTTCCACGCCCTCATAAATACATCCATTCTCTTCACTCTTCTCTCACAAGATTTCTGGAAGGCGATTGAGGGAAAACCCTGACGAAGCGAGCGAAACCAAAGATCGTCGACGATCCAAACCACCAGTCCTCCTCCGTCGTCATTATCAGGTATCTTCGATGCCCTCCACCATTGTTCTCCTGGACTGTGTGTGTACAGACTCCACCATTGTTCTCTTGCACTTTTCGATTTAGGGTTTGTTCTTATGATTTTAGGGATTTTTTATTTTCTTCTGACATTTTAGGGTTTGTTCATATGATATTTGGGGATTTTTGATTTTCTTCTGGCATTTTCGAAAGAGGCCGTTCGTTTGTTCATATGCATGTTTTCGATTTAGGGTTTGTTCATATGATTTTGAAGGATTTTTGATTTTCTTCTGAGATTTTAGGGTTTGTTCATATGATATTTGGGGATTTTATATTTCCTTCTGGCATTTTCGAAAGAGGCCGTTCGTTTGTTCATATGCATGTTTTCGATTTAGGGTTTGTTCATATGATTTTAGGGATTTTTGATTTTCTTCTGACATTTTAGGGTTTGTTCATATGATATTTGGGGATTTTCGATTTAGGGTTTTGGTCAGTGTTGTGTTCACTGTGGAGTGTTGGGTTTTTGGGTCATTGTTAGAGGCATGTACTTGTTGCTCGTACCTATGCTCCTGTCATCCATTTCCATTTTTGAATACTTTGCCTGAAGTTTTATCTTTTACCAAAAAATCACAAGTGACTGCACACCATCTACCACTGTCAGTTTGTCGCTTACCCTTTTGGTTCTGTTCATGAATGTGCAAAGAATTTGTTGCCTTTAATGAACTGCTTTGTAACAGAAATGCAGGTTGTGGTATATATATATGTATAAAGTGAGGGCCCTATGATGTCTGTCGCTTACCCCTTTGCTTGTTCACATGTTTTCAGGACTTGTATATGAAGTGAGGGCCCAATGATGCTTGTCGTTTACCTCTTTTCCTCTATACATGTTTTCATTACTTATATCTGACTTGAGGACCCAATGATGCTTTAAATTGCTTACTTATTGCTTATTCAGTCGGGAGCTCTTGTTATATGCTTGCTTGAGAAACTGGTTGATTTGCATATGAGTTGAGGGCCCTATGAGTTTGTCAATTTTTACCTCCCCTTTGGTTTCCTTGATTCTCAGTTTTGAATTGACTCATGCAGGGCCCTATGTGGTAGTTGGCATTCATTGCCTCTTCCAACTGTGTTGATCAACTGATTTCCAAGGTAACCTGTGCATTTATTTATTCCTATTCTGCTTGCATCTTCTATTGTTTTCATCAATTTGCCTGAGGGCCCAATGATGTTTTCATTACCTTTGTCATGAGTTGAGGACCCAATTGATGATGCTTGATATTTCTTACAGTCTGCATATTCATTCATGTTTCTGTTGCAATGTTGTTGGTTGAGAAACTGGTTGATTTGCATATGAGTTGAGGGCCCAATGATGTTGTGATTTCATATTTCTTTTCCCTATCCCTGTATCAGTTTTGTATTGACATATGAAGTTGGCCTTCCTTGCCTCTTCACCTCATGTTGATCAACTGATTTCAAGGTATATGAAGTGAGGGCCCAATGATGTTTTCATTATGCCTATTATCATTGCATTTCCAACTGTTGCACCTTCTCTTGCCTGATGGCCCAATGATGTTTGAATTACTTGTATATGCAGTGAGGGCCCAATGAGGAGGAGCTCGGACTCCGAAGCCAAAGGGGTCCCAAACAACACCAATAATGTCGACAACCTTCAATCGGCATGATTGAAATGAAAATCAAGAGGGGTATGTTATGGGGGTAATTTGGTCATTTCATGAGGATAAGTGGGGGTAATTCGGTCTTTGCCCGTCACTCCATTCACCAAAAAATCAAAATACAACCAAACACAAAACCAAAAAATTGGGTGTTGAGTTTTCATCTTTTACATCCAAAAAATCCATCCCCATCTACCACATCCTCTAAAATCCAACAAATCCCCAAAAATCCATCCCGTTCCCAAACACACCCTTGATCGTTTTTTTTTGCCGGGAAAGGGACAGATTGAGAAGGGTTACGGAATTCAACTACTCTCCCTTTTTATTTATTTGATCATATTTCGATGATTCGAAAACTCGTTGAAATTAACCAAACTTGATCCTTTTTTCGATGATTCAACTACTCTCCCTTTTTATTTCAATGAGATTGGCCTATTTTCGATCAAGAAAAAGTTCCAAAACCTGTACATTTGGTAAATTTGACTATGAAATTAACCAGTGTGATATTTGCAGGGCCATTGGAAACAAGTTGAGTGAGCAAACATCATGTTGAGTAGCACGATGGCTCCAACTGCACGCCATGCTAGCTCTCTGAAAATCTGCACACGAATCTGAATTATCAACGATGATGAACTCAGGGTTCAACAACATCTGCTAGAAAGGTGATGATGAACTCAACCACCAACGATTGCATCAACGCTCCCTGATGGAGCAGTGCCGACAAAATGATCTTCCTTACCTTGAATTGGCAAATACTCCCTCCGTCTCAAAATACATGTCTTTTTAGGATGGACCAAGAGAATTAAGAAGTGGATTAAATGTAATGATTAGAGGTAAAAAGTAGGTCAAGTGTAATGATTAGACTTGTATTTATTTCTTTTTTTTTTTAATTTGTGAGGAGGGGAGTAGCTAGAGGTGATGTAAAAATTAGAGTAATGATTAGATGTAAAAGTAGATTAAATATAATAATTAAATCTAAAAAGACATGTATTTTTGACAAAATTACATGGGCTAAAAAACATGTATTTTAAGGCGGAGGGAGTAAGACCATGGGGTAACCTCTTTCCTCTCCTTTTTTTCTCATCTTCCTATCACAACTTTACAACTCATTTATTTTTTTGTTTAAAATAATTTTCACTTTTTCTACCTCTTTCTAGAAGGTTTCCCCTACAACCATGAAAAACCTCTTTTACCTATTTTCAAATTTATTTTCACTTTTTGTTTTCCTTTATATATCTTTCCCTTCATTATATGTGTATCATCATATATTATTGTGAATTATTTTTATTTAGAATTTTATAAATAAATAAAATAGCAAGTAGTTAATATAAATATATCTTTATTACATCTAGATTAAAATAAAAAAAGTTAGAAACATTATAACATACGTAAATACTAATCGAACTACGAGTGACACTCCCTTGAAATCCCTGAGAATGCTCAAAATGTTGTTGGTTTGAAAAAAAAAAAGAGTATTATACATATTGGTAGGATTATGTGGAGTATAATTTGGATATTCGGGTGTTGGATGATTGTTAAGCATTTGTAACATCACTTGAAATTGAGGATTTTTTAGAAGATTTGGATCAAAAGGCATATTTGGAATGGGCGAAGTATTTGGATTATTGTGATCCATAGTTAAAAAAATAGATGCAACTACAATAGATCAAGATGGGGGTATATATAGGGTAAAGTTGGGCTCAAATTATAGAAAAAAATAAAATTAAACCAATGGGATATCTTATTTTAAAAAATAATGAAATATAAATATATTTTTATTCCATTTTAAGCACTATTACAATTAATAAATATAAATGGAAAAAAGAAGATCCTACTTTTTCATTAAAAAAAAAAAGAAAAAGAAAAATAGAAAAGAGAAGAGGTTACCTCTCTATACCAAGGTAACCCCTTTTCACCCCTTACCTTAAGGTAAACCCCACAACCATGGGCTTACCTTTTAGCAACCTTAAGGTAAGTAAAACACATGGTTGCTCATGCTCTAATGATCTTCCTTACCGCGTATGCGAGCGGTGGCGGATCCAAATCCGAAAAATAAATATAAAAATATATAGGCGAAACTAATTAAAATAACATAACCTTCAAGGGGTGTTAAAAATATATCTCCACCTTTCAAATGTGAGATAAATATCCGAAATAGGTGATGTTAAAATAATATCACAACAATTTTATCTCAAAAAAAAATGACATGACACATTCATGGCAAAAAAATTTTTATAACAAAATTAAACTTTAAAAAATTAGCATATTAATATGTTTTTGTTACAACATTGGATATTGCTAAAAATCAAAATAGGGTTTTCTTTTAAAAAAAAATATTATATTAAAGGTTGACGTGAGGGAGATTAATTAAAAAATACAATATTGCAATCCAAATAAAGGGGATTTAAGAAAATCGGGTTTTGTTTTTTTAATCTACGAAACCCATGGTTTAACAAATTAAATCATATTAATATGCAGATTTTTTAAAGTTTTATTTTGTTATAATTTTTTTTTGCCTTGTATGTGCCATGCCATTATTTCTTGAGAAAATTTGCGCAACGGGTCTTTTTTTTAGGCCTTATTGAGGGAGTGTCTCCCAAGTCCGGCAAATTAGGTTTTTGTTCACCTCTAACTTTTTGGACAAAATTGCCCCTAAAATCTTAACTAAATCTGAGAGATTTTTAGGGTTTCAGCAACACTTCTCTCGCTCTCTTCCTCGCCCTTCATTCTCTATCGCTCTGAGGAAACGACGGAGGTGAACCGCCATCTTCTTCCCTCTCCAGCTCTCCATCCCCAATCTTCACCCTCTTAGCCCTCTCTCGCCGGCATTCAACGCCTCGTTCGAGATCCGGCGACCAACGGCGACCTGCGGCTTATTCCTCGACCTCGACGGCGGAGGTCCATTTTACTTCGCATAGGAGGCGGCGGCGGCGAGCACCACCGGAGGCCGCACTTCAGCAGATCTTCCTCATCACCATCTTCACCGGATCGAGCACCGTCGATCTCTTCGGATCTGTTGCTGTTGCGCCTGAGAGAGACGGTGAACTCGGGCGCTGTCCATCGCTAGCCGCACGGGGTAAGAATGTTGTTCTCCAGATCCGAAAATCCTAGATCTATTCTCTTATACTCCCTTTTTCATAGATCTGAGGTTATCTTCGCTTAGATCTGTGGTTCCTCTCGTAGATCTTCATGGTTTTGAAGAGATTTGCAATTAACCCCTAACCTCCCACATATTTAACTGGAAATTTTCGGATGTTTTCTCTCAACAGGTTTCATTTGGTCACTGTTTTTCCGGGAGGGTGAGAGGGAGGGTCCTGAGTGCAACAAACAAAATCTTCATCCTCTCTCCTTGTTGCTTTGCAGATTTGTAAAGCTCGTTCATCGGGCTTCGATTTGTAATGCCAACATTGCTTCCTTCCTCTTGTAATATTTGCAAAGCAACGAGGTGGACGATTTAATAATCATAATTTATCACAGTGGACAATTTACTAACCATAATTTATCACAAATCATAATTTTATCTATATATTTGATATTTGATTATCTTTAACATTTGCTTCCTTCCTCTTGCTTTGAATTTCTCAGTGTTCTATTATCCAAGTAGTATACTAAAGTCTAATCTCCAAATCTGTTCGTGATTTTTAATTTGTTAAATTCTAATCTCGACAGCTAATGGATTGTAGAAGAAAGAGGAACTAATTGGTAAAGCATTTCAGCATTTTCTGCTAATGTGGAAAAAAAAAACTTCGAATTCAGCAACCCCGGTGTCGAAGTGGTTATTGTATGCTAGTTTCTCCTTTCTTCCGTATCTAGCATTTTTTTATGATCTGAAATGCTGAAATTAATTCACTGTTGGGGTCAAAGTCGGATATCAAATGTTGTTTATGCAATTTCAGCATTTTTTTCGCCTTGCTGAAACTTTTAGATAGCTTATTTTTACTCTTTTGGTGAGAACTCTTAGTTTGGTCCTTCTTTTTGCTGAAATTGTTGTTGCTGAACTTGCTTTAAAACTAGAATTAGCTGAAATTGTTGTTGTTGAACTTGCTATAAATCTCCTTTAAAAGCCTCTTAGCTCAATGGTAGAGCGATGTGCTATGCGCAAATACGTGGGTTCGAATCCCGCATAGGCTAAATTTTATATCCCGTAACACGATTTCAGCAACAATTTCAGCATCAACAACGTTGCTGAAATCGGGGTTTCAACATCAACAACATTGATGAAACCGTGGGTTTAGCATCAATAACGTTGCTGAAATCGGTATTTCAGCAACTCCGGTTTCGGCAACGTGAAAAAAAAAACAGTAATGCAAAAAGAAAAAAAAACTGCTGAAACAGAGGGGGAACAGGTGTTTCAGCAACCCAAGAAACGTGGAAAAAAAGAAATCAATTTCAGCAACTTCGGTTTCAGCAGTTTCTGCAACGCGGGGAAAAAAAAAAAACTAAATTTCGTGGAATTTTTTTTTATGCTGAAAACAAAAATTTCAGCATGATGAAAAATTCGGTGGACAAATCCCAAATATGGAGAGGGTGGGAGACGGATTCCTAATATAGCCCAATTTCGTGACCTATATGGTAAATGCCCCTTATTTCTTTTTGTGATAAAATTGTTGTGATATTATTTTAACATCACCTATAAAGTTCGGGATATTTATCTTACATTTAAAAGGTGGAGATATATTTTTAACACCCCCTTACAAGTTGAGTTATTTTTATTAGTTTCGCCAAATATATATGTTATATAAAAAAATTGAAAGATAAAACATAGGTATGTTTAGGGATCGTTTGGCTGGCTATCAAAAAACCCAGGAAGTATAAAATCCGATTTTTTTTAATTGGCCAAAAAAGCAAAAAAAAAAAAAAAGGAGATTAGCCAAATTTTCAAAGTGGGGTAAAGTCGTTGTTACAAACATCGACTATACCTCAGGTTTAAAAAAAAATATAAATAATAGGTAAGTCGCTGTTTCAAACAACGAATTTTTTATAATGCCATTTTAAATTGAAAAGGAAAGGAAAAAAAATTATATATGGGAGAGTCGCTGTTTGAACAACGATTCTCCCTTTTTTATTTTTTTTTAACCTAGACAAAGTGAGCAGCCCCGACGGCATTGTCAAGGAGGAAGAGGAAGGGCACCAACAGCCCCGGTGGCGTCGTTGTTAAGGGGAAGAGGATGAAGTGGCACCGTCCCTACTCCATCGCCTGTACCTTTGCCGCTACCACCAACGAGTAGCAATTAATTAATTCGCAGTGCAAAATTAATTAATTTGCAGTTTGCACTGCTTTGGTGGTTTCAAATTCATGGATGTTTGTTGCGAGCTCCCTTAACGATTCTTGGCAACATTGTGATTGTGGAAGATCTGTCTTTTTAGAGAAATCTACTCATATACTCCCTTTATTTTTTGGAACATTCAGTTTTGCAAATCCCCATCTTTCTTGTTCATAAAAACAACTGATAATGCATATTTCATATATGCATTATATGTATTTCTTATTGTGTTTAGGTAGTGCTTTTGCTTATATTTGAGTCTAGTTTCGTATATTGCTTGTGAAGTATTCGAATTCGGAATCTACGCCTTTTTAGTATTTATTCTGCAGAATTACATTCTGACCTTGAAGGGATTTTGGAATAGCTTAAGAGACATGTTTTAGAGCATATGAAGGTTGAGGAGGAAGCTAGAGAGGTGCAAGGAAGCACGACATTGGAGATTATTGAAGTCGATCGAGGGAATCCCGTCACTGTAAGGGTGGCGCCCGCCGTGGGCCGGTTTCCAGCGATTGCGATTTTGGATCCGAAGACCATATTTCTTGTTAGAGATGTGAATGAGACCAAAAGTGTCCCACATCGAAAAGTTGAACATAACAAGCCCTAGTATATGAGTCGGTGTGCTACTCCTTCTATTGCCAACTGGTTTTAGGATGGAACCTTACTCGGCTTGTGTGCTAGGCTACTAGCGCATGTGCGCCCGTGCACACGACCCTCAGTCATCGGTCCGAGTCGGACTGTGATATTTCTTATTATTTTATTATTATTTCTATTAGGGTTTTGCCGACTCTTTGAGAGTCTTTATTAGGTTTATTCAGTTCATTCACCCAGAGAGAGAAGTGGTGGCTATTGTGAGACTATTAACACCATTAGAGAAAGAGAGAATTGACCTATGAGTTGCTAAACTCATAGTTTCGCCTGTGATTCGAAGACATAGTTGTTTGGATTGTGAGGATTTGATTATATGTAGTTATTCATATTCATAGTTATCATCTTGTGCTTATTGATTATATTTGTGTTCCTTTCTATGATTGATAACCGTGTTAAGAATTGCATCTTAGCTATAAATTCGTTATTGTGTTCTTGATAGCAAACAAAGTATTGAAGTAGTGATATTTCCTTGTCTTTTTAGTGGATGATTTCAATTGATCGGGATATGTCGATTAGGGCTGATTAGGCTTTGTTTCGGTTTGTCTTAATTGCATTAAATCAATATGCCAATTGGTCTAATTACTTGAGTCCTTAATGCTATTCTTTAGTGATATTGAATAAGGTGATTGTATCCATGCGGATCTCTCAACTTTAATCAAGTAGACATGTGTTTATGAATAATTGATAGATCAATCATAGGACCATGAATTCCAACCATTGTCAGAGAATTACATGTGAAATATTCTTTCTACTTTGTTATCAATATACTTTGCGATCATAAAGTTGGTTACTTTTACATCTTGGTTATTAATTTGCTACAAATCATTGTTTTGTCATAAGAGTCATTGTTAAGAGTTATTGAATAGGAAATCGTTTCTCCCTGTGGTTTCGACTCCGGACTTAATTACTATACTAGTAGTTGTTTGGTTTATCTAGTGATTGATTGACTAATTTATTGGTTTTGTGTTTGAGTTTTGATTATATTACTATTTGGCAAAGGGCGAAAGTGCGAACGACATTCGTCCCGCACCAACAACCAAACATGGAGGGCGGCGCTCCGCCAGATCCTACTTCAGCTTCCTCGCTTCCGAATTCAACTTCTTTGTCTTCGAATTCGGTTTCCTCGCCTTCCAATTCAGCTTCCTTGCTTTCGAATCGGGCTTCCTCGACTGCAAATCGGCAAAGTCATTGGTGGCGCTTGTGGTTCTGCGATATGCCCTCCTCCTATTCGATCTCTCTAGTCTCCGCCTCTTGTTCGACCTCTCCGATCCTACTTCGGCGTCCTCCTACTTCTCCAAGCATATTTCCGCTGAAGGCCCGGTGTCCATGGTTTTTCCGTTTCAACTGGCTTTGAAAAAATAAATAAAAAGGGGAGAGTCGTTGTTTCATATATATATAATTTTTTTTTGGGGGGGGGGATATATATATATATATATAGAGAGAGAGAGAGAGAGAGAGAGAGAGAGAGAGAATAGGTAACTTGTGCACACCCCTTAGGGTGTACTTTGTGCACAATTGTGGGTCGTTGATCGGTTTTGGATGAATGGATGAGATTAAAAGGATTTTTTCCATTTTTTTTAAAACTAAATTATGGTGGGGCCCGCGCACAAAGAACCAATTCGGATCCACCCTCTTATAAATGTTGCGTGGCGCATGTGAAGGTTGAGTTTTGAATTGTGATTTTTGAAGGGGGGCCCGCAACTGGCAAAATCAAAATGTTGCCGTATCTTTTTTGTTTGGATATAGAATGAATTGGCATTTAATTTTTAATTTTTATATTAATTGACAATAACCCATATCTTAACCAATTCATTTTTTTTAAGTAAATTTTTTGGGTTAGATAAAAATAATCCATTAAGTTGATAAAATTTAAGATTAAAGTACACACTGTTCATATTTTTATATGATTTGAATGACAACTTAAGATATTTAGGGTTATTAATTTATGAGTATATATGGGGTATGCTAGATGAAGAGGAACACATAGATTCATAAAAAAAAACCCTTTTCTTATCTTCAAAGAAATGATCTTGCAGACGGTTTCGGGGAAGCGACATCAAGTTTAAGTTATTATTCGAGCTAATTCGGTTGAATCGGTCGATTTAACGCGTACATTAAACGATAATTAGAAGAATAATTATTCAGTGAAATTCTTATTTTTATGAGGTACACAGAAACGATGAATAATTGCATAACCATTGTGAATAAGTAATTTTTAAAATTATTCGGTTGAATCGACCGATTTAACACGTTTATTAAACGATAATTGAGATATTATTCAATGGAATTATTATTTTTACGAGGTACACAAAATCGACAAGTAATTGCATAACCGTTGTGAATAAGTAAATTTTTAGAATTATTCGATTGAATAGGCCGATTTAACGCGTACATTGAACGATAATTGAGATATTATTCATCGGAATTCTTACTTTTACGAGGTACACATAAGAGATAATAATTGCATAAGCATTGTGAACAAGTAGAATTTTCAAATTATTCGGTTGAATCGATCGATTTAACGCGTACAGTGAACGATAATTGGTGGATTATTCAGTGAAATTATTATTTTTACGAGGTAAAAAAAAACCCAAATCAAAAGAATCCCAATCCAGCCAAATATATTGCACATAGTTCATGAAAAAAATCCAGAAAATACAAATCTAATCCTATATTCAAATAAAAATAATTGAATCTCTCTCACACACAAAAACCAATCCATACCCAACTAAAAGATCGCCCAAAATCTCCAAAAAGCTTGATGCTTACTCATTAATGGAGCCCTAATGATCGACTCTTGAACCAATCAGAGAGAGAAGAGACCTTCTTCTTCGATCTTCTTCGATTCAATTGGTCGTCGGTTTTGATTTGATTCGATTCGAGTCTGTGCGCGCCGATCGATTAGCCTTCGATCTTTTTTGATTCGATGCGCCGCCGGGTTTGCCAAGAAGAAGTGCCCTTGCCACCATTCAAGAAGCCAATTTATAAGGATGCGAAGCACGATCGTCAAAAGCTTGGAGGAGGGACCGTACCAATGGTTGAGACGTGGAGAAGAAAGGGTTTTAATACTCCCACAAATTACACGCGCTTTACTCTCTAGGGATTGTGTTCAAGATTGGGTTTTTATTTTGGTTCCCTTGTGCACACCCCTTAGAGTATATCTAGTGCACAAATCCTAGCCTTTGATGGAGAGGAAATGGAAGGTAAGGATTAAAAGGAATTTTTGTATTTTCCTTTTTAGTGTAGTGGGACCCACTTGTCCAAAAAAAACCACCTTCTCTATTTTGTGCGTGAAACCCACCATCACTCAATTCTTGCATTTTTTAAGAGTTTTTTTTTAATGAAAAAAGGGTGGGACCTAACTTCAAAAGGCTGACACGTTTTTTTTTTCATTTTTCCGGATATGAATTCGCTGTTTTGAAAAATTAGCCAATTCTACCGAATAATGTTTCATATGCTACCGAATAATGTCATATTATATTTTTTCCATCCAATTCAGATGAAAATTTAACAATTTCACTGAATAATTAGTCACATGGTACCGAATAACATTTTTTTTTCAAACAATTTCAGATAAAAGAAACCCTAATTCCATAAACAATACTTACGATTTATACAAATAATATTCCGTATTTCACCGAATAATGTTCCACATTTCACCGAATAATGTTTAGTTGTGTAGTTAAAGGTTTTTTTAAATTGCTTGTCAAACCAAATAGTACATCACTGACGAATAATGACTCAAATTTCACCGAATAATTAACCAAATTTATTACCACTAGTAACCGAAATTTGATATATACCTTCAAATAATTGATCAATGAATTAAATTATGCATCTAAAAAACCTACCCTAAATTCGACACATGCACCACCACTCCCCTCCGCCGCCTTCGAATTGTTGTTCGGCGTTACCCACCCACCCACCTCCCCCCCCCCCTCCCCACCCCCCACCCTACCCCCACCACCAAAAAAAAGGGACGAAGAAGATGATGAATTAGATTCGCCGGCATCAATTTCCGACCCAGAATCGCGGATGATGCTGGAAGAATCCCTTACGATGTCCATTATCAGCCCTCGACATGGAAGCGAGCACACCATCGGTGCCATTAGAGACTCTGGATCGGAATCGTGGCCTGAGTGAAAGGGAGATTCAAGCCATGGAGACCTCTGGATCGCTTCCATTAGAGACCTCTACCCCTCGGTCATCGAGGACGTCTTCGCTGCCTCCGTCGGGAATCAAGCCATTGAGACCTCTGGGTTGGAGTCCAGGCCGGATCGGAGTCGCCACCTCATCGCCGCTTCAATTCTCACCGGGAAGAATTGCAGAAAGAGGAGGGAGATGAAGGATGGAGGAAGGATGGGCTCACCTCCGCCTCGCAGGGTTCGCCTCCTCCTCGCCTGGTTCAATTTGGCTCCACCGATCAACAACAATGAAGAAGAAGGCATATATTGGGGATTCTAGGGTAACACGCGCTCACGCGTATATCTATTGAGATTTAAATTAGTTTTCCATTTTTTTTTTAAACTCACATTATACGTGGCAACATCCTATCCTTCCCTTCAATTTAGATCAAAGGTCTAAAATTGTGCACAATGTACACCCTAAGAGGTGTGCACAATATACCCATTCTCTCTCTCTCTCTCTCTCTCTATATATATATATATATATATATATATACGTGGCAACATCCTATCCTTCCCTTCAATTTAGATCAAAGGTCTAAAATTGTGCACAATGTACACCCTAAGAGGTGTGCACAATATACCCATTCTCTCTCTCTCTCTCTCTCTCTCTCTCTCTCTCTCGGGTGAGAACACCCATTAAGATGAGAACCTAGGAACACATCTCACCCCTTGGATCTTTTATTTTCAATGGATGAGATTAATCTCTATTTTAAAATAGGATAGTGGGGGCCACCATCACAAATCCATCTCACCCTTTTTAAAGAAGGTGTTCCTCACGCAGAGTTAGGATTTTTTTTCAACTTTTTTTAATTTAATTGATGAAGTAGTTACAGAAGTTACGTGTAATGAGATTTTGTTTTCAAAATATAATAAGTTTTGTTTTCTTTTTTTTTTAAATATTCAATTACACCAACGCTCTGTTTTCATTTTCTAATTATTTTTTATTTACTTATTTTAAAAATGAATATTTAATATATGCGTACAAATACACACATTTACAAACGAAGAATGTAATTTTATATTATTCGGTTAGATCAGAAATATTATTCGGTTAAATATGATATTTTATTCGGTTAAATTTAATAGATTATTTGATTAAATTATGAATATTATTCGTATGTAAGATGACGAATAATGTAATTTTATATTATTCGGTTAAATTTGAAATATTATTCGGTTAAATGTGATAGATTATTCGGTTAAATTTGAGAGATTATTCGGTGAAATTATAAATATTTAACATATGCATACAAATAAACATATTTACAAACAAATAATGTAATTTTATATTAGTTGGTTAGATTAGAAAGATTATTCAGTTAAATATGATATTTTATTCGGTTAAATTTGATAGATTATTGGGTTAAATTATGAATATTATTCGTATGTAAGATGACGAATAATGTAATTTTATATTATTCGGTTAAATTCGAAATATTATTCGGTAAAATGTAATAGATTATGCGTTTAAATTTGAGAGATTATTCGGTGAAATTATAAATATTTAACCTATGCATGCAAATAAACATATTTATGAACGAATAATGTAATTTTATATTAGTCTGTTAAATTGGAAAGATTATTCGGTTAAATGTGATATATTATTCGATTAAATTTGAGAGATTATTTGATTAAATTATAAATATTATTTGCTTAAATGATAAAAATTATTCAATTTTGTTGGACTTTATTCGGTGAAATTGAAAAAACTATTCGTATTTAATAGGAAAATTTCACCGATAAAACGTGTTAAATAAATAATTAATATAAATATCCTAAAATTTATTTATCAACATTAATCACCACAATTATTCCACAATATAACTCTAAATACATTAAGAATATTTCTTCATGCATATATTTATCCCATAAAATAATTGCATATAGTATCACCTATTATTTTAATTAACAAAAAAACTCAGTATCTATTTTTGCAAAGAAAAAATCATAAAATAATGTTATATACTCTGTATCATGCGTTACTTCTTCCCCAGTTCTTCGGCTTCTTCCCACACCCAAAGGTCCCAAATGGCCCACCAGTTTTAATTACAAAATTGCACTTATACTGTATTTTTTTTATATCGTAATTAGGAAGGGAAAAAAATGTCCAGTGAAGTTGGGGTGGGGAGCGTTGATTCTCACTTGCAGTTTCATAAGCGAGTGGGACAGTTTTAAAGATGGGGTGGTGGGCCCCCAATTTCTTTTTTAAAAATAAATTCAGAAAATAGGATTTAATCTCAACCCTTCATTCCAACCTAATCGATGGTTCAGGATTGTTCCTACGTTCCCACCCTAAGAGCTGTTCTCATCCGATCCACACTCTCTCTCTCTCTCTCTCTCTCTCTCTCTATATATATATATATATATAGGGGGTGGTTCTGGTAGGAACATTTCTTATAGTGAGAACTAGGAACAAATCTAGACCACTAATTTTGGCTGGATGGATGGTGGAGATAAATTTTTAATTAATCAATTTTTTTTAATTAGAATTAGTGGGTCCCGCTGATCAATTGCCTTTACTCGGCATCAACCGACTTTGTGGTTCACGCACCTGCGTTTTCCCTTTGGATTGTACAGTAACTTTTAGAATTACTTTTTTTTAATTAAAATCAATTGCTCTCATTTAGATCCTACCACATGTGCGTACGTATGGAGTACTTATATAATACGTGGGGTTTAATTACATATATATTGAGAGATTATTCGTTTAATTTTGAGATATTATTCGGTTAAATTATAAATATTATTCGTATATAACATGACGATTATTAGTAATATTATTCGGTTAAATTAAAAAGATTATTTGGTTAAATGTGATATATTATTCGGTTAAATCTGAGAGATTATTTGGTTAAATTATAAATATTATTCGTATGTAAGATGACAATTGTACTAGTAATATTATTCAATTAAAATTATATTATTCATTTAAATTAGAAAGATTATTCGATTAAATGTATATATTAATCAGTTAAATTGGAGAGATTAATCAGTTAAATTAGAAATATTATTCATATGTAAGATGACGATTTTGATATATTACATTATTCGATTAAATTAGAAAAATTATTTGTATTTGACCGAATGATTATTCGGTTAAATTTGAGAGATTATTCAGTTAAAATATAGAGATTATTCATATGTAAGAGAGTGATTATTTATCTATTTATTGATTTTTGGATGTTAAAATAATAATTAATAAACTTGTACATTATTCGGTAAAATCACAAAGAGTATTCATAAGTACGAGGATGTTTGAAACAATTATATATAAAAATTATATATTATTTTATGGGTGATTTTTATGAAAATTATGCATTATTCGGTAAATAAAAAATCATTATTCGTAGATAAAAATGCATTTTTTTAAGTTTAAACCAAACTATGGAGTATAAAGTAAATATATATTCATACAATAGTTTTAAAAAATGGCAAAATGCAGTAATTTTATTTTACTGTAATTTTACCAAAAAAAATGGCCAAGAAAAAATTACAGTAACTTTAAAAATGGCAAAATTATAGATTATAAAATACTATTTGCAAGGAAACAAACTTTTTCTTAAAAAAAAACAATTTGAAACGATGAAGGATGAAGTAGTACACGCCTACACGGCATTCAATTAGATTAAAAAGTGGGAGAGGTTTTTTGAATACACCGTGCGCGTGGAGGTAGTTTTTTTGTGGGCCCCACATATTTTATAAAAAATAAAACTGAAATTCCAATTTAATCTCAACCCTTGATTTTATGTAAATTAATGATTCAGATGTGTTCCTACGTTCTCACTCTAAGGGGTGTTCTCATCCGAACCATACTCTATATATATATATATATATATATTTAAAACCCGGGGTATAGTCACTGTTTGAAACAGCGACTTTACCCCACTTTGGCTAAATCGCAAAATACTTTGCGAATTTGGCTAATCTCCCATTATTATTATTTTTTTTGCTTTTTTGGCCATTTTGAAAAAAAACTCATAAAATCCCAAGGAAGTAGAGTTAATACATGTGTTTGGTTGATTTTTTTGCCTTGGAAAAATCCAGGAAGTTGAATTCCTGAAAATTTAAATTTCCCAAATTTGGAGGAAGTTTACTTACCTAGTCCCTAGGTAAGTTCACTTCCACCATTTTTAATTGAAAAATTTCTACTTTCTTATTTTAATTCTTATAATCCAAAATCAACCCAAACACTTTTTGTCAATTCTCATGATTTATAATTTGGAAGAATAGCAAAAAATACTCAAAATTCATAGGGATATGCAAATATGCTTTGTTTTTTACTTTATTGTAAATATGCCTAATTTTATTGCAAAAATGCCTAATAAAATTGCAAATAAGCCCAAAAGGAAAAAAAAAAATATGTGAAATAAATAAAAAACAAAAAAAAAACCATATTTTCCTTTTTTGTAAGAAACAAAAAAAAAAAGAAAAAAAAACGTAAAAACCAAAAGAAAGAGAAAAAAGTTGGAAAATGCTTTTACATAAAAAGTGAAAAAAAAAGAGAGAAATTTTGGTGAAATATCACCTTTTGTTATTTCAATTAGGTAATTAGCATCTCTCAATCTTTTATTGGCCGTTCCAGCACCACTTCAAAATTAATTACCCCGTTAACCCTCCTTTCATTCTCTCCCTCAATTTAATGGGTGTACATCAGCTGCATGAGAATGAGAGGTATGAGATTGACAGTTCTCTTTGTGGTTCCATGTTTTCATTTTAAATTTTCTAGGGCTTCCTTCTTAAGGTTAATTTATATGGAAAAGTAACTTGGAAGCGAGGTTGTTTACTTGAATCCATTTTCTTGATGGCATGTAAATGTAGAATTACAGAATAATTGTGATGGTTTTAGAGTCCTTGTACACTCGACCTATTACGCACTCGTTGGCATTTTCCTATTACTTCTGTTGTCACAGCTCAATGAAATATTGTGACGGGTGGTTCATCCACATACATAATATAAGACACCCTTTTTCGCTTTTTCCTTGAATAATAGGAAGTTGAGGGCACCGAAGATGCAAGCTCTCGTCATCATGGATTAAAAATCAGCTTGAATTCCACAATTCTATGGTTACAACTGGATGGTTTAACGATCCAAGCTTTCGTCATCATGTATCAAGCTATGTGTCCGGTGATCTTTAGCAACTATCTATGACACTATAAGTTTTATATGGAAAGGATATATGTATAGATTCACATATAGGTGTTTTTGTATGAATAACCACTAATTGATGGTTATGTATTGATTGGTTTGTTTCATGTTATTAGATTCTTAAATGTCATCACAAACGTGTCACCAATGAAGTGTAATCAAATTTTATGCTAATATCAATTTAATAAAAATGTCATCAGCAAATAATGTCATCAATGAATAAAAATGTAATAAACATGTCACCACAAGTGATTGCATTAATGAAGTTTAATCATAAACGTGTCATAAGTGAATAAAAGTAGAATCGATGAAAATATATCGATATACAATTGAATAAATTAAAAAAAAAGTGACATCAAAAGATTTGATTAAAAAAGTGGCATCAAATAATTACATTAGAAAAATGGCATCAAAACACTACTTTGGAAAATTTGCAGCACATTAAAGAAAAAAATTTCATCAAAACACTAATTTGAAAAAATATGGTATCACGGTAAAAAAAATATCATAAAAAAATTGACATAAAAAAGTGTCATCGGTAAAAAAAAATGAAATCAATGGTCAACATGACATCACAGTAAACAAAAAAATGGCATCAATATTTGAAAAATGTGGCATTAAAAAGAGTGTCATCAAACAATTTCATTAGAAAAGTAGCATCAAAGCGAAAATAAAATATAATAAAAAAATGGCATAAAAACGACAAAAAAATGGCATCACAAAATATGTCACAACTTTTAAAAAACAAAAACAAATGAGTTGGTCAACGTTGACCAATCGACGGTCAAACATTTGACCATTACTGCTCCATTTGGGAAGGGTAATTAAATTACTTGGTTCAAAATAGGCTAGTTAGTAAAATAACCCAAAAAAATCCGAAAATAAAAAATTAGAAAAAAAAAATTCCCATCTCTTCTCCCCCAAAACAACGAAGAGCGAAGTGAAGAGGCTTCTCCGGCGACAAGCCACCATCGCCACACCTTCGCTCTTTGACCACCATTCGGCCTGCGCACCACCACAGGATGCCCAAACTTTAAACCGCTCCGTTTATATAATCGAGTTTTCAAAAGCGGGAAGCCTTTGTTTCCACTGGATCCGTTTCGTTGGGAGAGACTCGCTCGGCACTCTCTGCAACTTTTGCGCCGCTCTGTTCCAATGCCGCCAGCTCACCACCGCTGGCACCGGTAAGGCCATCTCCCATGGTAGGCTAAAAATTGGGTTTTGGCCTAATTTTGCTCCCACCCTAGGCCAAAACCCAATTTGGCCTTTTTGTTTTTGGCCTATTTCCAAAAGAAAGGCCAAATTTGGCTTACTCTTTTGGAAGGCCAAATCCTATCTTTTATTTATTTTTGTATTTTTAATTGTTTAATTTTTATATAAATCTATAAACACTACAATCATAAATCTAAATATTATATAATTATGATTTTTAATTAAAACTAAAAGTTGTAGTAATGTAAAGATATTCAAGAATTATTTGATATGACTATAATATTTGACATATTTGAATTATCATTGTATAAATAATATTTTTAGAAAATAACATTAATTTTTTTTTAATTATAGATTCACCAAAATTATAATAAAAAATAAAGATAGGATTGATTGATGGAAATGAGATGTGAAAGTTCATGATTACTTTAGTATTTATAGGAAATTTAACCTACCTAAATTGGCCTACGAGGGGAACGACAAAATCGTAAAATAGGTCAAAAGAGAATATTCTCTTTTTGTAGGCTATTTCCCCTGGCTATTATGGCTTACGGGGGAAGATGCCCTAAAGCCCTAAGTCTATTCTATCTTCTTTTTAATCACTTTCCCACTCGGATTCATCCTCATCTAGCATCTGCTCCTCTCGATAGTGTTCCTCCCGTGTTGCTCCTCTCACCCCAAATCACCAACCACCACCGTTCCGCCGACACCGTCGTCTCAGCCAGCAAAAACACCGCCCCAAATCATCAATCACCACCTCCGCCCCAAATCATCAATCATCAGCTCCTATCGACAGTGTTGACCTCCTCTAGGTTTGTTATTTGATTCCTCCATTCTCTTGTGTTTATTACTGCAGTGGCTAGTGCATCTCATACTTATGGTAGGAGTTGATTGTTGATGGGTTGTTAATTGCTTGCCTCTACTTTCAATTGCAATTGTTGTTGATTGAAATTTGAGAAACCCTAGGTTTGTTACTCGACTCCTCCATTCTCTTGTGTTTTACTGCAGTGGTTAGTGCATCTCAGACTTAGGATAGGAGTTGATTGTTGATGGTCTGTTAATTGTTTGCCTCTGCTTTCAATTGCAATTGTTGATTATTGAAACCTTTATAATTGCTAAGGAGAGGCTGATGTTGCTGGAGAGGGAAAGAGACGGTGGTGGAAGTGGTAGCGTTGCTGGATTGATGGAGAAAGGGAAGAAGGTCAAGAAAGCTAGTTAATTCAGTGATGAGAGTGGCGAGGACGATTGATCTCTGATTCGTTGAAGGTATGTGCTTTCTGCATTGCTTTTTGGATGTGCTCTTGTATTATACTATCGATTTTTCAAAGGACTTGAATGCTTGGAGATGAGATTGATTCCAGTTTTCCAATGAAGTGAAACATGGAATTAGAGGGGTGCTTCAAGCTTGTGAAGCTAAATTAGTTAAAATCAATGCCGTAGACTCATGTCATTATTTGCTGGCTTTCACTGATTTCAGTTTCATGGGGAAGTAAAATTATCTTTGTAAACATATTGGTTTGCTGTTTAAAAAGCACAGGAATTTGTGTAGATATGTGTGGTGATTCTCTCCTCTCCCTTGATCTAATGCTTATGAACTGATGCTGATACATTTCAGCTGATAGTTAGTTGTTTTCAATGTCAATGAAACTGTTTCTGTTGAATTTATTGGTATTTTGTGGGATGAAATCTGGGCTCTTGGAAGTCCTTTCTATGAGTGTCAATTTGGTTTTTGTGAGATGATGTGCTGTTGGTGAACATACACAATTGAATCTGAAAAAATGTAGGGAGGTGAATATTTTCGTATTGCTTTAGTAGAGATTTTGAATGGCCGATATGCAGTGAAAAAACCATCCAAAAGAGAGAGAAAGGAAAAAAATCACTTGTAAAATGGTCATGTCCTTACCTGAGCTAATAACCTAAAACCTTGGATCTCTTGTAGTTTTATTTATTTATTTATTATCACAAATCTTAGAACTCCTATCATCTAGTAGTATTGTTTAGCACTTGAGTTGTCTCACATCCTAGGCTTCTACTGACAAAGGATTTTTTCCCCTCAGCTCCCATGGAACTATTGGAACATTTTTGTTACAACTTCTATTCCTCACATATTGGGGCAACCGTTGCTATTATAAAGAACTTATTTTTTTTAGGGGCAACAATGTTTGTATACTCTATTGTTATGTGTAGGGCTGTTACATGAGCCGAGTAGCTCGAGCTCGGCTCGGAAAAAGCTCGACTCAGGCTCGCTCGAATTAAATATTAGCCAAGCTTGAGCAGAATTCTGAGCTCGAGCTCGGCTCGAGTAGCTCGTATAGCTCATTCTATGGGTGAAATTACAGTTCTTTCCCTATGTTTTATTTAACCCCATGTAAATAGGTTTTATTTAACCCCTTGTAAATAGGGCGTATATCTCGTTTCGTAGGTGAAATTACAGTTCTGTCCCTAGGTTTTATTTAACCTCTTCTTCTAAAGAGTCTGCCAGCCGCTTTGCCTTTTGGACTCCATTCACTTTGAATCACATATCTACATTTTGTGAGTAGCTCGAGCTCGAATCGGCTCGACGTGAGAAAATGAGGCTCGAGCTCGAGCTCGGCTCGTTTGTAAACGAGTCAAGCTTGAACACCCACTACTCGAGCTCGTTAGCTCGTATATCAGCCCTAGTTATATGCTTTGCTCAAAAAAGAAGGAAAAAACGTGGTATACCATGGTCTTCCGAGGAGAAGCCTGACCACAAGCAACTAGAGAAAGATTTGGCCAACGAAGCATTGCAAGTCCACGCAATTTTGGTTGTCGAAGAAGACGAGAAAGAGATACTATCAAAGTGTTAGTTTTCAGACGAAGAGAGTGATGAACACTTTGAAAACCTTAGGCTTAACATTCGTGGGTTTAGTATTTTGGATTTTCAACTTTGTACTAGACTCGACTCGTATGATTGTGACATATCATTTCCTCCTCACTAAAATGGAAAATAGCAGTTCTTACTTTGAGTTATTGAAATGATCGATGAAGGGTGGTTTATGATCACATGAATATGCAAATGCTAACATATCTAACCTGACTGGAAAAAACAAATACTATGACAAGGTATTCTTATCAACATGCCAGGATTAAAAAACAAATCTTGACAGGATGTTAATGTCGCAGCCGTGCAGTTCACAAAGAATCCTGGTCTTTTATTCGGTAGGGACATCATTCACCATCGGTTTTAACACTTGACAGGAACACACCTAAAACCTGACAGGTAAATTCAAATACTATGACAAGGTATTCTTATCAACATGACAGGATGACAAAACAAATCTTGACATGATGCTACTAAAATACTAACAGGAAATTTTTATAAACATGTTAGGATACATAACAAAATGGAGCCAACTTCAATCAAACAAATGTCGTAGCCGTGCAGTGCACCCGGAATCCTAGTCTTTTGTTCGGTTGGGACATCATTCACCATCGGTTTTGCAACAACCACCCGACAGGAAAAAGCAAATACTTTGACAGGATATTTTCATCCACATGACAGGATGAAAAAACAAATCTTGACAAGATGTTACTAAAATACTAACAAGAAATGTTTTTAAACATGTCAGGATACATAAATCGTGAGTTGTGAAGGGCCTCCCACGAGTCGTGGAACTTCTCAACATGTCACAAAACAGTCAGAATAGACCTTCACGACTCGGAAAGGGTCTCCCATGAGTCGTAGGATTTCTCAGCAGCTCACAAAACAGCCAGAACAACTTTCACGACTCATGAATGTCTCCCCCGAGTCGTGGAACGTCACTTGAGCTCCATAGAGTGATTCACTTGATATGCTTGCTCCATGAACCGTCTCTTCTGCTTGTTTAATTGTCCATCCTCGTCTATGAATCATGGTCTTTTGTTCGGTCGGGATATTATTCACCTGTTTTTTTGCACTTGACAGGATCACACCTATAACGTGACGGGAAAAATAATTTACGTCGACAATGTATTCTTATCCACATGACATGATAACAAAACAATTGTTAACAGGATATTTGTTAGACATGTCAGGATACATACCAACATGTTTTCGCAACCCTATTTTTCCCAATTTCCAAAAATCTATTTTTTAATATATTTTCGAAAATCTGGGTTTTTTTTTCCAATTTCTCAAAATATGTTTTTTTTTTCCGAATTTCCGTTTTTGTAAAAAAAAAATCCGAGTTTATGTTTTTTTTTCCATTTTCCATAATTCTATTTTTTTTAGATTTCAAAATCATATTTTTTGCATTTTCCAAAAATATATGTTTTTTTAATACCCGAAAATCAAATTTCTTAATTTTTAATTTCAGAAAATATTTATTTTATATATTTATTTTAATTTAAAAAATGCTTAAACACACAATACTTTTATTGTAAATATGCCCAATTAGGCATTCTTTGCAATTTGGGAGAAATTTGGGTATTTTTATAACCTTTTTTATAGGGTATTTTTGTAAATTCGCCATTTGGAAGAATAGCAAAAAATACTCAAAAAACCTGGTTCAAAAATCCCACTAAACATGTATTTTCATTTAGTTTTTCCTCAATCCATTTTTCATTATTTTAAAATTCTTATATGGTATTTTATAATTAAATAAAAATATTTTTTCTTACAAAATTGAGATATTCTCTTCATTTATTTTTTAAAAAGTTTATTTCTAATAAAAATAATATAAAATTGATCCATAAAAAATTGTGGCCACTCCAAAAAAAATTCTAGATCCTCCCCTGCGCATATGAGGCGTAGTGTCTACTCGCCAATGTTGATCCTAAAACTTGGCATATTATATTATATGCTGGCACCAGAATCATCTTCAAGTTTGAACATACCACCAAATATACTATGAAATGTTTTTCCTTAATTATCTTTGAATGCAAACCTTGTTAGATTAGATGGCTTGAAATGGGAAGCAATGGAAACAGAATCAGATTGCTGAATCTTTGTTACCTGTCTTCCAATAAATTTTAGAACTTCAATTATAGATAGGCATAAGTTCACACCAGCTAGTTAGAACAAATCTGTCTCAGATCCATAATAAGCTAAAAACTCGTAAATAATGACACTGAATATAACAAGTTTATGGATGGTGGTCTTCAGTCAATGTGAACTTGCTATATGCAGATCTCCATTATCAGATGAAGTTAGCTGGAGAAAAATTATCTACATCTTGGAATAAATCAATTATCAAAAGACAAATACATGACAGTACCAAATGTAACTATACATTTGAATCTATTTAGCAGGATTTGAAAATTGTAGAAGAGATGTTTATCTTTTCATTTTCTGTTGTAGATATTTGATGATGGCTGAATTGGATGTGAAATAAATGAAATTATTGGTCGAGCAGACCTATCTACAAGCGAGTACAAGACGGATAGAAGAGTGGCGGATGAGGAGAGCAGATAGCGAAACATGGATGAATCACAGGCAGCTACCAGTTGAAATGAAGAAGAGAGTAAGGAAGCATCATCAGCAGCAATGGGACATGACTTATGGAATCGAAGAGGAGTCCATCCTCGAAAATCTTCCTGTTGATCTCAGACGAGAGATCAAGCGGTACCTCCTCTTCGAATCAGTTCAGCGAGTATGTCATACATGCCCAAACCTCAATTTACTAGTGACTAAAAACCAGTCTTGTTGAGTTCAAATTCCTGCCTACAGGTACCGCTGTTCGATCAAATGGACGAGTACATGCTAGACGCGATCTGCGAGAGGCTAAGACATGTATGGTACAGCCAAGGAAGCTATCTGGTATGGGAAGACAACCTGGTCCACGAGATGTTGTTCATAATGAGGGGCCAGCTAGAATCTTACACAACCGATGGAGGGCGAAGCGGATTCCTTGACACATGCTGCATTGGGCCAGGGGACTTCTGCGGCGAAGAGCTCCTGACGTCAGCTCTGCGGGATTCGAGCTCGAGTTCCATCCTCCTCCCTTGCTCCACAAGAACAGTCAAGGCCATAACTGATGTGGAGGCTTTGGCACTGACAGCGGAGGACATGAAGTCGGTTTCATCGCAGTTTCGAAGGCTACGAAGCAGGCAGCTTCAGCAGACGTTCAGGCTGTCTTCACACCAGTGCAGGTCATGGGCTGCTTGCTCGATACAGGGAGCGTGGTTGAGTCACAAGAGGCGAAGGCTGTCCGCGGAGATCAAAGAAAGAGCATAGTATCCCAACATTTGATTGTCAACATTTGATTGACATCTACGCTTTTTGTAGGAAATGATGCTACAAATCCTCCAAAGACTTAATTGGAAATGATTCAGAAATTCATTGGGTTTGTGTTGCCAGGTGTTGACACATCTAAACCTCCAACTAAATTGTACTAAAAACTGTTGAATTGAAACCCAAAAGAGGAATGCATCAGAAGATTTGAATTTGCATATTACTGTAAATCACTAGATGAATGTATCAACCTAACCATCTGAAGCTATTACATCTTCGCTTTGTAGACTTGTAGTAGGAGTTGAATCACCCAAGACTTTATTGAAATGAATCAGAAATTTGTAGGGTTTGTTGTCAGGTGTTGACTCGTCTAAACCTTCAACTAATTGCATAACAACTGTTGAATTGAAACAAAAAAAGGACTTCATCAGAGCAAAAAAACAATTGTAACTACACATTAAATTTGTTTATGGAATCACTAGATGAATCTATCAAACCAAGCATCTGAAGCCATTTCTATGATATGTACACTCCTCTGCTGAATCGAGTTGATGCCGGTAAAGAAACCTGGGTTGAAGCAATCAAGAAAGCACACTAAACTTGTTCCTTTGCTGAATGTATGGGATTGTAGAAGAGATGCTGCTAAACATTGCATTTGCTGATGCAGTTATATGAAGCTATTTTGTTGGGTCTTTAAGGTAATCTAGCCACGTCTTTGAAGAGCCTGAGGGGAGGCATCACCACTGAGATTTGCAGGTGGTGAAGAGCCTGAGAGGGAGGCATCATCACTGGGAGATGATGGGAATATTATACCCCTGTAAAAAGACCTGCAATGTGATTTCAGAAACAGTCTTAATTTCGACCCGATTGATCAATTACTTGTAAAAAGCTAGAGGGCATGAATCAAGAAACGTTATAGACATACTTGAAATTAATCTCAGGAAAAAAAAAAAAAAAAGAAGAAGAAAAGAAGGTACCAGTCGATTTGAAGCCATCCGAAAGGGGCGAAATAATTAATAGCTTTTCTTAAATCTGCATAATGCGTGGTTTCCTGAAAGAACTTGATCAGATTCCGAAGTTCTTTATCCTCCAAATTACCCTTAAAAGACGAAATATGAATCCCATTCTCCGGATGTAGCGAGAACGAGGATTCATGATCGTCCACAATCAGCACCTTGCTGAGATCCCTCCCCGTCAAAGAAAGATTCTTGAGGCTAGTCCCATCATCCCTAACCGCGCAAGAATCTCTGTAAAGGCGGTGGGAGATGACCTTGTTGGTATCCAGTTGATCGACAATGGTGGACGAGTACTCCTTGAGTCCGGAAGTGAACAAAACGACCTCGAACGGCCTCTTGCCCAAGTAGTTGAGCAATTCATCCACGAAAGGCCTCTTCTGAATGTAGTAGCGCTGTTCTGGGGCTTCGATGTCAAAATCGAAATTGTCGCCGGGCCGTTCTTCCCAGGCGTGGATCAGGGTGCCATCTAGATCAAGAAACACCGTGAAAACCCTCGAATTTGGCGGCAGCGGCGGGAGTAGATAAGGGAACTCTTCTGGGCCTTCGATTGCAGCTGCTGCGGCACTCGACGTTTCTTGATCTCCGGCGGTGGGGTTCTTCTCCACCATTTCCCCGGAATTCGGCGGCGGCAGGAGTAGAAAATGGGGCTCTTCTGGGGCTTCGATTGCAGGTGCTACGGCACTCGACGTTTCTTGATCTCCGGCGGTGGTGTTCTTCTCCGCCATTTTCCCTCCTCCGCGTTTCTTTAATTGGGATTTTCTTGTCAGGAGAGCGGCAGTAGAGAGAAGTTGTGTTTGTGTGAGATTTGGGGAAGCCGTTAGAGTTTGAAGATTTATAGCAGTTGGATGCAACGGCTACTAACCAAACTTGATCCTTTTTTTTGCCGGGAAAGGGACAGATTGAGAAGGGTTACAGAATTCAACTACTCTCCCTTTTTATTTATTTGATCATATTTCGATGATTCGAAAACTCGTTCGTTGTAGCTAATGAGATTGGCCTATTTTCGATCAAGAAAAAGTTCCAAAACATTTGGTAGATATGACTATGAAATTAACCAGTGTCATATTTGGAGGGCCATTCGAAACAAGTTGAGTGAGCAAACATCATGTTGAGTAGCACGATGGCTCCAACTGCACGCCCTGCTAGCTCTCCGAAAATCTGCACACGAATCTGAATTATCAGCGATGATGAACTCAGGGTATAACAAAATCTCCTAGAAAGGTGATGAACTGATGATGAACTCAACCACCAACGATTGCATCAACGCTCCCTGATGGAGCATTGCCTGCAAAATCATCTTCCTTACCGCATAAAAAAAAAATTGAATGATAAAACAGGTATCTTTAGTGGCCACCTCATTTTAAATAGAATTCAATCAACCTATTCAAATCCCACTAGGTGTATTTTCATTTATTTTTTCCTCGATCTATATTCTCTTCATTTATTTTAAAAAAATTATTTATAATAAAAATTATCCATAAAAAATTGTGCCCACCCCGAAAATTTTTCTAAATCCACCCATGCGCGTATGAGGCGTAGTGTTCTACTCGCCTATGTTGATCCTAAAACTTGGCATATTATATTATATGCTGGCACCTGAATCATCTTCAAGTCTGAACATACCATCAAATATACTATGAAATATTCTTCCTTACTTATCTTTGAATGCGAAACTTGTTAGATGGCTTGAAAGGGGAAGCAATGGAAACAGAATCAGATTGCTGAATCTTTGTTACATGTTTTCCAATAAATTTTGGAACTTCATTTATAGACAGGCATAAGTTCACGCCAGCTAGTTAGAACAAATTTGTCTCAGATTCATAATAAGCTAAAAACTCATAAATAATGATGCTGAACTAAATATAACAAGTTTATGAAAAATGGTCTTCAGTCAATGTGAACTTGCTATATGCAGATCTCCATTATCAGACGAAGTTAGGTGGAGAAAAATTATCTAAGCCTTGGAATAAATCAATTATCAAAAGACAAATACATGACAGTACCAAATGTAACTATACATTTGAATCTGTTTCACAGGATTTGAAAATTGTAGAAGAGATGTTGTTTATCTTTTCATTTTCTGTTGTAGATATTTGATGATGGCTGAATTGGAATATTGGATGCGAATTTTCTATCTCCTTTGAACTATATGAGCAGAGATCCCGTTTCACCGGATCAAATCGCACTGCATCTAAAAGCCAGTGGTGAAGCCAAAAAATTTTTGGATGGGGCACAATTATTTGTGTGCAGTGTCGTTTTTGAATTAAAGCGACATAACTCTATGTAATACGTACAATAATAAATGATGTTATTTTAGGATAACGGTTTTCAAGATACAAGTAAAGTGGGCCTGTTCGCGAAGGTCCATATGCATAACCCGACCACAAGGACATCTCGGCCCATAGCTATGCGAAAAGCCCGTACGCATAATCCGTTGGTGATTTGATTATTTTGAGTCCAAGCCTACAAAGTTGTTGTTTATGTAAAATTCTAATTTGTTGGATGAGAATTCAAGAAAGGGAAACAGAGAAAACCTCCATTGATGGAGAGCTAGGAAGAAGAAGATTCGGACCGAAACTTTTTCTCATTCAACTGAATAATAGGTCGTTGTTACAATGAGGCCTATTTATAGGCCAAAGATGTAACAATGGAAATGGGCCAAGGCCCAATCTTTATTTGTTAAAACTACTTTGACTATCATTGACTTTTCCTAACTGCAAAATGAATGACGACTATCATCTTCAACCTTCGATTTTTGATGAATTGCTCACCATATATGCAACAGGGGTGTTGTCGTTTATTTGTAAAAATATATTTAATTCAGTTTTCGTGTAAAGTGTGATTATAAAAATTACAATGAACACGGTTTAATTCTCAAAGCGTGTTCCCAAAACCAAATTTAATTAAAACAAGCATGCTTTTCTATAAAACCGTTCTCGTTTATTTCTAAAAACTATTAAGCTCGGTTTTCGTGTGAAGCGTGCTTAAAAATAAATTAAAACGAACACGGTTTCATTTTACAAGTTTGTTCCCAAAATCAACTTTAACTAAAATCAACACGCTTTTCTATAGAACCGTTATGTTTGTTTCTAAAGGAATAATTATCTTGGTTTTCATGTAAAGCATGCTTAAAAAATTAAAACGAACACGATTTTATAAGAAAATTGTCTTTCCAAAACCAAATTTAACTAGAGGGGACACAATTTTCTTTTCAAGCGTTCTCATTTATTTTTATAAACCGAACGTTCTCGAAAAAAATATTTTTTTATATTTAGAGTTTTTTTTTAGTAATTAGATTAAGTAAATGTACAAAGTTACAACAAAATTCCGTAGCTCAGGTGGCAGGCGTGTGAAGCGGACGAATTCAATATGAGGGTGCAAGAGGTCTTGGGTTCGACTCTTGGTTCAAGAGGTAAGGTATTGCATTTGACCAGTGTTAAGATGGATATATCCACATTTGACCAGTTTTTTTATTAAATAATAAATGTGCTTGTTTTGGAGCGCACCCACTATAAGCATTTGATCAGTTTTTTTTATTAAATAATAAGTGTGCTTGTTTATTAAATAATAAGTGTGCTTGTTTTGGAGCGCACCCACTATAAGCATTTGACCAGTTTTTTTATTAAATAATAAGTGTGCTTGTTGGGAAGCGCACCCACTATAAGCACAGTACGAGAAGTGTACTCCCATGCATAAAAAAAGCGTGCTCTGATCCCCTTTTGTATTAGTGTATAAATCAAACCCTATATTAAAATCCACAATAAGAGAAATTAAGTTCTGTATGAGGCAAGAGGCCAAATGCCAGAAGGAAGAAGATGATGGAACCGAAAGGGATTAATTAGGAACAAGGCCATTTTAGATTGACTTTTACCTAATTTAAATTATTTAACAAACATTTAATGTGGATGTTTTTTTACAGTGGGCAAACCGTCGGAGCTATTACAAAGAATGTAAAGGCGCTCCTGGATCATCCTTATGAATGATGGTACAAAGTTCCCTATTAAAAGGGATGGTAGATCTATCACTATTGATAGCTCTAGTAGCTATATAATCTGCAACTTTGTTAGCCTCTCCGTATATGTGGTTGTACTCAACCTTTTCAAAGTTTGCCTCCGTGATCTTGATCTGCTCAATTTGGCGCAAAATCTCTCATCTGCTATCTCTTCCTTTCGAGAGAATTCTCATCAGCTCTTGATTGTCACCTTCTACGATTATGTTTCTTATCCCTAGTCTTGTGGCTAGTCTTAGTCCTTCTAGCACTGCTGCTGTCTCCGTTTGAATAACCGTACCTTGATCAACTTCCTGGTAGAAAATATCAATTACCTGGCCCCGTGAATCACGAATGATTCCTCCCACCTGACAAGCGCTCGTGTGTTTGACAGAACCATCGACGTTAATCTTATAGATGGCTCCTACTAGTCTAGTCCAACTAGTTCTAGACCTTTTCTTTCTTTTGTTGGCATCTTTTTTTGTACTTGTAGGATTTTTTGTTCTCCAATCCTGTATATCTTTAATAATACGTTTAATTAAGTTACAGAACGTGTCAGGGCTCGTATGTTTGAAGATTAACTTGTTTCTAGTTTCCCAAATTTTTTCCCACATAACGACTAGATCTTCAAAAAATTGGTTTCCTTGCTTAATCTGGGTAATATTGTCACATAGGGATCCTTGTAAGGAGAGGTTGTTAAAGAGCTTACCTGTTGTGTGTTCGAACCGGGCTATTTAATAGGGATTTTAATTGCAACTAGTATAGTTCTCGCCTTTTTAAAAATAAAATTTAAAAATAAAATAAAATAATATTATGTAATTAAATAAAATAATAGTTTAATATTTTGAAATAAACCCATTTATTATTTCAAGGTTATTTCAAAGATGAAAATCAATTGTAAAAAATAAAAAGGGGAAAAAAGAAAAAAATGATTAGTTGAAAGGAAGGAAAGTTGGGAGAGGGGAAAAAAATATAAAAGAATATGAAAAAGAGGATTGGTTGAATCAGCAGGAGAATGTAACACGTCAGCGTAAGTCTTTTGATTTAAAGTATTATATATATAGATTCATGGAAGAAAATGTAATTTGGATTTATAAAAAATTATTTTATTATTTAAGAGATAAATAAGGTCGTCGTCCTCCTCCTCGTCCTACCCTCGATCTGCATCTGGAGAGGTGGAAATTAATTTCGGGAAGGAACGTACGTTTTACAGTTTCAGACTGAAATCGACAGTACGTCACATTCATGGATTGGTAACTTCGATCTATCGGCAACCAATCTTCACAAAGGACCTTTCGTTTTCCCCTTTTTACTTTTTTGGATTCCTTTGGATAATTATTCACAACGGACCTTTTGTTTCCCCCTTCGGCAGGCAGTATCCTTTGGATAATTATGTAATTTCCGGAAATTAATTAACTAATTAATTTGAGGAGGGATTGAGACTAGACCTGTCAAACGGGTCATTCGGATCGGGTCACTTCGGGTCGGGTCACTTCGGGTCTCGGGTAAAACGGGTCCCGGGTAAAACAGGTTCCGGGTTGACTCGAACCCGGGTTTGACCGGGTTTCGGTTTTGGGTCGATTTCGGGTTTGTCAATTTTTTCTTTTTTAAATTAAAAAAATCATGATTTGATAATTTTGCGATAAATTTTAATTATATATAAAAAAAATTTAATTATATATAATTATAAATCAACCGGATCAGTCGGGTCACCGGGTCAATTGGGTAAATCGGGTCAAAATTACCGGGTCAATCGGGTCACCGGGTCAAAACCCAGATGACCCTGAAAATTTCCGATTTTTCGGGTTCGGGTCGAAAAAAAATTCCGGGTCGAAATTTCCGGGTTCGAGTCGGAAATTTTCCGGACGATCGGGTCGGGCCGTGTTTTGACAGGTCTAATTGAGACCAACATTTGTACATAACTTGCAAATATAAATCCTACCTCTAAATGTTTTTAAAAACACATCTAAGTCGTGATTTAAAATAGCGACTATCTCAAATTAAAAAATAAATTATTAAAATACTACAGTTGTTATTATATATAGTGTTACTTTTTTTAAATATATAATTATTGGATAAGTTATTTTAAGAGTAAACCTCTACTCTGTTTTTTTTTATTAAAAAAACATGATGTATTTTTAGAAGATGGAGAGAGAAGGAAAAAGAGAGATCGAGCAGGTTGAGATAGTGATCTAGACAGAAAGGAGAGAGATGTTCACAAGGTTCACTCAAATTGTGAACAATCTGGACTCCCTCAGCAAAGTCTTCACGAACGAGGAGAAAGTTCAGAAGGTCTTAATAAGCTTGCCTAAGTCCAAATGGGGACGAAAGGTGACGACCATCGAGGAAGCTCAAGACCTTAGAACTCTACCTCTAGATGATCTACTTGGAAAGCTAATTACACATGAGATGGTCCTCAATGAAGAAGATGGTGAACTACCCTCTAATATGAAGAATCTAGCTCTCAAAACGGAGAAGGATCGAGGATAGTTCATCAGACAATGAAGAAAGTGAGGATGATGAAGAAGATCCATTTGATTTGATGGCAAGAGGAGGGCTTGCTCGAATCCTCAAGATGAAGAAGCAGTTCTCAAATCGAGAATATTCCGGATCTTCAAAGCCCCGAGGTAAGTCTTCTAACCCTAGTGAGAAATCAAAGATACTAACTTGCTTTGAATGTGGTGAAACAAATCACTTGGTAAGAGAGTGTCCTCAAAAGAAGAAGAACAAACATCGGAAGAATGGTCAAAAGAAGAGAGCGATGAGCGACTCAGATTTCTCTAGCGAATCAGATTCTGAAAATGGTCAAGTAAACCTCTGCGTAATGGTTGATCAAGGAGAAAACCCTAGACGACACCTTGAAGTAATAGTGAGAAACTTAATCTCTAGTCCTAATGTAGTTCTATTTGAATTTTTGCAATATATGATCATCAACCAGGAGAACTACATCATGGAAACTAACATCTTGAAAGAGAAGCTAAAGGATCAGGAGAAAAACATAGGTGAAATGTCATGAAAATGAGAAATCTTAAGACTTCTCAGTCGGCCCTTGACATTAAAGTCAATGCCTTGACCTCTGATCTCAAGCAAAACCTTTCTTCTCAATTTGGAGAAAGAAAAGGTTAAGCTGACTAAAAAGTGTAAAGACTAGCAGACAATACTTATTCAATTCACTAGATCCAAGGCTAATCTTGACAAGATGTTAGGTGAACAACAATTATCTCTTAACAGAAGTGGTATAGGCTATAACAAGAATTTTCCAAAGAAATCTACGACCACGTACTTTTGTGAAAGCTAAAGGATATTGGCGTTCACTTACATGTTTCTTTTGCTGTAAGAAGGGTCATGTCAAAGAGACTTGTTCATATAGAAGAAAGGACCCTTATATCATTCGAAATACTTTTCCTTTATGTTTGAAAGAACATGTGAAGCAGATTTGGGTTCCCAAAGGGACTAGACTACTAAACATGGTCTATCCTAATTATGAATCTAGTTTGTAACTTGGTGTAGCCGGAAAGATTGATGTTTGGTTGTTTTGCAGGAGTCACCAAGATCAAAGAGCATAAATGGACTGGAACAATCGCTCTTGGTGATAAAGAGAATTTCTTTTAATATATATATGATATTTGTTATGTGCGGCTAATGATTCTCTTTGCTTATTATTTCTCTATGAAGCTTGGTATGAGAAGCATTTTCGTAGGGGGAGCATTGGCTATTGAATTTATGTTTTTATAATGATGTCTGCTATCATTTCAAGGTCTTGACTGTGTGCTGTATTGTTTGAACTCGATTTCTTCCCTTACTTGTTGGAAGACAAAAAGGGGGATAAATGCTATATGGTGCTATACTTATGCTTATGCTATATGGTGTTGTGCTTACGCTTGTTATATGATGCTAGCTTATACATATGTTGAAATGCCATATTAATTATTTTCATGATTGATATTTGTTTTGTCTTCCATCAAGGGGAAGATTGAAGACTCCACCTTAATTGTAAGATCTTGAGACCTAACCTACAGGTCTTTGAGAAAGGTTGATGAAAGACAAAGACCCTGGTTTCAAGGTCTTGACAACAAGGGCATATTGAATGAATTGGATACGTCGAACATTTTATATATTTATTTGCTAAAGTTTTTATGCATATTTTATATAGCAAATATTTGAAAAAGATTGCTGAGTAATTTTATGCAGATTCTTGAAGATTTAGTTGCTGAAAAATCTTTTAGAAAGGGCTGAAATTTTCTATTCAAGGCAAGAGATGATATGAAGATATGTTGAAGATTGTGGGATTATTTTGTGGAAAGAAAAGATTTGGCAATTGAAATTCAAACGTTCAAAAATTAGCCCAGCCCCTACAACCTATAAAAGAGACGGTGCAAGCGGAGAAGAAGTAGAGAACTCGAGCATTCAATCTACAGCAAAGTGTTCTCCATTTCAATCATCCGCCATTGATTCTCTCCTCCTTCATTGTTGTTCTTGCTTTATCTTTTGAGATGTTGAGAGTTTTTAGAGCTTCATTGTACAAGTGTAAAGTGTTATACTAAGAGCATACATCTACTCAAACGTATTCACTAGGCTATTATTTCCCGAGTGTTTTGGGTTGACTAGATAGTAGCGGGTGACGCTACAAGTTGAGAGAAGGGTTGTTCTTCTAAATTGTATCTATGACTCTAAGAGATCTGAGTTGACTAGATAAAAGCGGGTGAGGCTTCAAGTGTTTAGAAGAAGGAAAGATCTTCTCGGCTGGGACGTAGGTCAAGTGTAAAGTGTTATACTAAATTGTATCTATGATCCATAAGAAGTGAAATAATAGTGTTTTTGAATCATACGGGTTGGAGAACCCTAGGCGGGGACGTAGGTCAAGTTGTGCTGAACCTCGTTAACAATTCGTGTGTCCATCTATATTTATTTATTCCGCATTATACTTTGATAAGTTTTATTTTTGTACAGGTTCTGCTGAACAGGTTTCTGGAATCATTTCAAGACCTTGAGTTCTGATTCAAAACACTTGGATTCATTTCAAGGAGTTGAAGTTCCGCCTGCAGAAAGTTTGCGAAAATTGTCTATGTTTTTCTATTATATTTATATCACCTATTACCACTCTTCAATGACAAAGATGGTAGAACATCATTGATTATATATACCTCCTTTTAAAACTAAAATAACAAGGTTTTTATTTTAAAATATAAATAGGGGGAAGATAAAAAGTTGCCTTACATTTGTGATAAATAAATAAGCTAAAAAGTCTTACATTTGTGATAAATAAATTTCTCTAAAACATCTTATATATTTGATCGGAGGAAGTAAAATATTATTTTTTTAAAATAATATTTATTAACAATAAATATAATATCATTTCAAAAAATGAATAAAAACTTAATATTTTATATAATTTTTAGCTCCTTAAAAATGTGTTAAAAAAGTCAAATGACCTATATTTTAAAAATAAGGAAGTACAGTATTATTTTTTTTAATATTTTGCTTCATTAGTTAAATATTAATTTCTTTTACACATCCTTTAAATAAAATAAAATTAAATGAAAAATGAAAAAATCTCATTCAAAATGAACAACTTAAATCGTCTTAGTTTTTGTGAAAGTTTATACGTATTGGAAGGTGATTTGTTAAGATATGCATATCACATACTTATTTGAAAATTTGAATACCCTTTATGGCCATATATATTCAACCAATAAAGCCAAAAACATTTAAAAAATATACATTGGTAATGGTATACAATCCTTGTAGATGGTTTGACAATATGAAAAATGGTAATATATGGATAACCAAATTTTAATTGCCACACCATAAAGGTTATTGACAAGATTAAAAAATTGATTATTGACAAGACAATTTACACGTGTGTGTCTATATATATAGTTCAAGTGAGAAGAAATTGGTCCGGTAAGAAAGAAAAAAATAATTTGATTGTTGGAGACCTTTGTAATTTTTAATTAAATAAAATATGCCTCACGCGCCTAAAACTCCTCTCTCTCTCTCTCTCCAATCCTTCATATCTGATTCCATTGCTAACCTTCCTTCTCCATTCTCACATGGCCGCTCCCTCCATTCTCGCTCTTCGTCCCTCCCACTGTTCTCCTTCCTTGGGTTCCTCGCAACCGCCTATTCCCCTTCTTCTTATCGCCCTCCGACTCGCACTCTCCTCTCCCATGGCGGCCCTCGCTCTCCCTCCGTCTCTCTCAGATCTCGCGCTCCGCTCTTGCTCCCACAACCAAGCACCGACTCCGAATCTTCCCCACCGCTCCCGTCTCCGTAGCCATCCACCGTTCGGTCGCCGTGCTGCCGCAACTACCTATTTCAGCCGGTGAGTCGATTATAAGCGGTTCGGTCCATTGGCAGCGGAGAAAGGCATGATTGTGTTGGAGATTGATGATGGAATTTGAAAGGGGGTAGGTAGGTAAGTGCAATTTAGAGCGTATTTGGCATGTGTGATTGCATAGGTTGATTCATGACAGAGATCCAAACAATTAGGTTATGACAGTAGAGGAACCTTTTGAGTTGACTTGTTGGTTTCCAAGTAAAAGATCTTTTGTAGCTAGACTTGGTACTAGAGCAACAATTTCGCCTTCATTGTCAACAAAGTGATTTCGGTTTCAATTGTACAGGGTTGCGGGACCATTTCAATTGTGTAATGCGTTTGCAGTTTATGTTCTTGGTTTTGGGGGATTTTAGAGGTCAATAGTTTAATTTTCTTTTGGATTGGTTTAATGTAAAAAAAATAATGCTGATGATTATATTTACATCTATTTGATTTGATTCAATTTATTGAGAAGGATATTTAGTTGACTTAATAGATGGTGGTTTAGTGACCGAATAGAGATTGGTTCAATGACCGAATAAAGTGTGGTTCAGTTAACGAATAGAGAATGGTTCAATGACCAAATAAAGTGTGGTTCAGTGACCGAATAGAGTGTGGTTCAGCGACCGAATAGAGAATGGTTCGGCGACCAAATAGATTGTGGTTTAGTGACCGAATAGAGAGTGGTTCAGTAACCAAATAGATTGTGGTTCAGTGATCAAATAGAGTGTAGTTCAGTGACCGAATAGAGAGTGCTTCATTGACCGAATAAAAAGCGGTTCATTGACCGAATAGAGAGTGATTCGGTGATTAAATAAAGATTAATCAGTGATCCATTTTATTTTAAAAGAAAATTAATTAATTCATTAAAAATAAACATTAAAAGAAAATAAAAGAAGAATGAAATTTTTATAATTATTAAATAGTAGTGTGGTTCAGTGACCAAATAGGCTCATGAACCACTTCTTGATAACTTCATGAACCACTTCTTATAGGCCAATGAACCTCTTCTTTATAGCTTGATGAATCACTTGTTGATAACTTGATGAACCACTTCTTTATAGGTTCATTAACAACTTCTTTATAGCTTGATGAGCTACTTCTTGATAACTTGATGAACCACTTCTTATAGGCCCATGAACCACTTCTTTATAGCTTGATGAACCACTTCTTGATAACTTGATGAACCACTTCTTTATAGCTTCATGAACCACTTCTTGATAACTTCATGCACTACTTCTTATAGGCCCTTAGTTCAATGACTAAATAGAGGTTGGTTCAGTGACTAAATAGAGGTTGGTTCAGTGGCTAAATAGGTTGGTTCAGCATCTAAATAGAGGTTGGTTCAATGTCTAAATAGAGGTTGGTTCAGTGATTAAATAGAGGTTGGTTCAGTGACTAAATATAGGTTGGTTCAGTGACTAAATAGAGGTTGGTTCAGTGACTAAATAGAGGTTGGTTGAGTGACTAAATAGAGGTTGGTTTAGTGTCTAAATAGAGGCTGATTAAGTGGCTAAATAGATGTTGGTTCAGTGGCTAAATATATATTGGTTTATGAATTAAATAGAAGTGGTTTATCAATTTTATAGTAAATGGTTCGGCACATATCTAGAGAGTTGTTTAGTGAATAAATATATAATGGTTCATAAATTAAGTAGAAATGGTTCATTAATTTTATACTAATTGGTTCAACACATATAAATAGAGAGTGGTTCAAGAAATAAAGAGTAGTGAAATATTTGATTTAATTTATTTACTATCATTTTTTTTAAATAAAAATAATTATAAAACAATATATTTTTTAAGGTGAAATAATTATAAAACAAAATATTAATTAAACAAAATGTTTAATTAATTAATTTATATGAAAATATTTTGATTAGAATTAGAATATATTTAAATCGGTTGAGTAAATTAAGTATTAATATCAACAGATGCGTTCAAGATCAAAGGATTTCAATTAGTCTAGTGGTTGGGCCCGTTTGTGATGAATACGTGGATCTGGAGTTCGATTCCCAGGAGACGCGTTCCCACCATTTTTAAAATGCCGGACGACCACTGTGAGATCTTAGTTAATTTGGCAAACACCAACAACATTACAACAACAACCACAAGTCTGCATATAAAGTCAATGAGGAGAGCCAGATAGCGAAACATGGATGAATCACATGCCAGCTACCGGTTGAAATGAAGAAAGAGAGTAAGGAAGCATCATCAGCAACAATGGGACATGACTTATGGAATTGGAGAGGAATCCATCCTCGCAAACCTTCCTGTTGTTGATCTCAGTCGAGACATCAAGCGATACCTCCTCTTCGAATCAGTTCAGCGAGTATGTCATGCCCTTTAATGATCATATAAAGTGACTAAAAACAAATCTTGTTGAGTTCAAAACCTTCCTGTTGTTGATGTGAACACAGGTACCGCTCTTCGATCAAATGGACGAGTACATGCTAGACGCCATAACTGATGTCAGCTCTAAGCTCGAGTTCCATCCTCCTCCCTTGCTCCACATCAGTTATGGCCTTGACGGTTCTTGTGGAGCAAGGGAGGAGGATGGAACTCGAGCTTAGAGCTGACATCAGTTATGGCGTCTAGCATGTACTCGTCCATTTGATCGAAGAGCGGTACCTGTGTTCACATCAACAACAGGAAGGTTTTGAACTCAACAAGATTTGTTTTTAGTCACTTTATATGATCATTAAAGGGCATGACATACTCGCTGAACTGATTCGAAGAGGAGGTATCGCTTGATGTCTCGACTGAGATCAACAACAGGAAGGTTTGCGAGGATGGATTCCTCTCCAATTCCATAAGTCATGTCCCATTGTTGCTGATGATGCTTCCTTACTCTCTTTCTTCATTTCAACCGGTAGCTGGCATGTGATTCATCCATGTTTCGCTATCTGGCTCTCCTCATTGACTTTATATGCAGACTTGTGGTTGTTGTTGTAATGTTGTTGGTGTTTGCCAAATTAACTAAGATCTCACAGTGGTCGTCCGGCATTTTAAAAATGGTGGGAACGCGTCTCCTGGGAATCGAACTCCAGATCCACGTATTCATCACAAACGGGCCCAACCACTAGACTAATTGAAATCCTTTGATCTTGAACGCATCTGTTGATATTAATACTTAATTTACTCAACCGATTTAAATATATTCTAATTCTAATCAAAATATTTTCATATAAATTAATTAATTAAACATTTTGTTTAATTAATATTTTGTTTTATAATTATTTCACCTTAAAAAATATATTGTTTTATAATTATTTTTATTTAAAAAAAATGATAGTAAATAAATTAAATCAAATATTTCACTACTCTTTATTTCTTGAACCACTCTCTATTTATATGTGTTGAACCAATTAGTATAAAATTAATGAACCATTTCTACTTAATTTATGAACCATTATATATTTATTCACTAAACAACTCTCTAGATATGTGCCGAACCATTTACTATAAAATTGATAAACCACTTCTATTTAATTCATAAACCAATATGTAACAAATGACTGATTATAATCAAAGAAGTGTTTGAAAGCAGATGATGATCGAAATGGCCAACATAGATACTGTATTGATTTCAAAATGAACACTTTCCAGTTTCCCCCGCTGTTTGGTTTTGTGAAAGCATGTTTTGTTTTCTGATTCTGTCTCCGTTTACGTTTTTGCCGCAACTTGAAGGAAGATGGTAACTCCGCTGGGCTCCTCCTCCTCCGCCGCCAGCACAACCAAGCCTCCGCCGCCGCCAATCTTTCCAAATTCGGTCTATTCGAGCTTCAGAACTCGCTCCAATTCCTCCAAGTCGCCATCAATTATCCACAAATTCCCTTGTCTCTGTGGACTGCGCCTTTTCACTGAATCCGCCGTTTTGGTCGCTTCTCTTCCTCCCGCCGCGTGCTCCACAAGAACCGTCAAGGCCATAACTGATGTGGAGGCTTTGGCACTGACAGCGGAGGACATGAAGTCGGTTTCATCGCAGTTTCGAAGGCTACGAAGCAGGCAGCTTCAGCAGCAGACGTTCAGGCTGTCTTCACACCAGTGCAGGTCATGGGCCGCCTGCTCGATACAGGGAGCCTGGTTGAGTCACAAGAGACGAAGGCTGTCCGCGGAGATCAAAGAAAGAGCATAGTATCCCAACATTTGATTGTCAATCTTTTTCAACCGAGTTGAGAAAAAGATCTGACCGAGTTTGACATCTACGCTTTTTGTAGGAAATGATGCTACAAATCCTCCAAAGACTTAATTGGAAATGATTCAGAAATTCATTGGGTTTGTGTTGCCAGGTGTTGACACATCTAAACCTCCAACTAAATTGTACTAAAAACTGTTGAATTGAAACCCAAAAGAGGAATGCATCAGAACATTTGAATTTGCATATTACTGTAAATCACTAGATGAATGTATCAACCTAACCATCTGAAGCTATTACATCTTCGCTTTGTAGACTTGTAGTAGGAGTTGACTCATCTAAACCTTCAACTAATTGCATAACAACTGTTGAATTGAAACAAAAAAAGGACTTCCATCAGAGCCAAAAAAAAGAAAAAGTAACTACTAGATGAATCTATCAAACCAAGCATCTGAAGCCATTTCTGTGATTTGTACACTCCTCTGCTGAATCGAGTTGATGCCGGTAAAGAAACCTGGGTTGAAGCAATCAAGAAAGCACACTAAACTTGTTCCTTAGCTGAATGTATGGGATTGTAGAAGAGATGCTGCTAAACATTGCATTTGCTGATGCAGTTATATGAAGCTATTCTGTTGGGTCTTTAAGGTAATCTAGCCACGTCTTTGAAGAGCCTGCAATGTGATTTCAGAAACAGTCTTAATTTCGACCCGATTGATCGATTACTTGTAAAAAGCTAGAGGGCATGAATCAAGAAACGTGAAGAAAAGAAGGTACCAGTTGATGTGTCGCAATCCGGCAGGGGGGAATTCCTTAATAGCCTTTCTTAAATCTGCAAAATGCGTGGTTTCCTGAAAGAACTTGATCAGATTCCAAAGTTCTTCATCCTCCAAATCACCCTTGAAAGACAAAATATGAACCCCATTCTGCGGGTGTAGCGAGAACGAGGATTCATGATCGTCCACAATCAGCACCTTGCTGAGATCCCATCTCCCCGTCAAATTGATGCGAGCCCCAGCCCTAACCGTCCAAGAATCTCTGTAAAGGCGGTGGGAGATGACATTGTTGGTATCCAGTCGATCGACAATGGGGGACGCGTACTCCTTGAGCCTGGAAGTGAATAAAACGACCTCGAACGACCTCGAGCGCAAGTAGTGGAGCAATTCACCCACGAAAGGCCTCTTCCGAATGTAGTAGATCTGTCCTGAGGCTTGGATGGCAAAATCGAAATTGTGATTGCCGGGCCATTCTTCCCAGGCGTGGATCAGGGTGCCATCTAGATCAAGAAACACCGTGAAAACCCCCGGATTTGGCGCCAGCGGCGGGAGTAGATAAAGGAGCCCTTCTGGGCCTTCGATTGCAGCTGCTGCGGCGGGGTTGTTCCTCTCCGCCATTTCCCAGGGATCCGGCGGCAGCAGGAGTAGAAAATGGGGCTCTTCTGGGGCTTCGATTGCAGGTGCTACGGCACTCGACGTTTCTTGATCTCCGGCGGTGGTGTTCTTCTCCGCCATTTTCCCTCCTCCGCGTTTCTTTAATTGGGATTTTCGTGTTGGGAGAGCGGCAGTAGAGAGAAGTTGTGTTTGTGTGAGATTTGGGGAAGCTGTTAGAGTTTGAAGATTTATAGCAGTTGGATGCAACGGCTACTAACCAAACTTGATCTTTTTTTTTGCCGGGAAAGGGACAGATTGAGAAGGGTTACAGAATTCAACTACTCGCCCTTTTTATTTATTGATCATATTACGATGATTCGAAACTCGCTCGATCACATATTTCGATGATTCCGAAACAATTGGTAAATTTGACTATGAAATTAACCAGTGTGATATTTAGAGGGCCATTCGAAACAAGTTGAGTGAGCAAACATCATGTTGAGTAGCACGATGGCTCCAACTGCACGCGGCCCCAAAACCATCAAAGTGTTGAGTTGCATACACTGGGAAGGAAGAGCTTGGGGAAAAATGTAACTCTGCCACGTGGCCCATTTAAGGACTGACACGTGGCAGCACAAATAAATAAAATTTTAAAATAGCTATTTTAGTCATTTTAACGTTATAGAAATATAAAAATTACATTTTTGAATGTAATTTAATGTACCTATAGATATCTATTTTGCATATGTTTTAAGGAAAAAAATTCATGATATTATTCTATTTCATATGAGACCCATGTAATTTATTTTCCGACAGATATGCTAATTATAATATTTAATATTTAGTCATAAAAAATTATTATTATTAATAAATGAAAATAATTAATAATATTTAATATTTAATAATAAAAATTAATAATTAATATTATTAATAAACTTAATGAGAATTGATTATATTATGAGTTTTAATATAAGAAGATTTCATTGTAAAAAAAAGGAAAATATATAGAAAAGTAAGTTATGAGTCCGAAAGAATGGGGTGAAAAACTAATAATATGAAATGGGGCTATTAAGCTGATGTGACTCTGAAAAAGTAAGTAATATGAAATGGGGCTATTAATGCTGGAATCGGATTGCCAAGCTCTCATCTTCAAACTGCAGCGGAGGGAAGAGGGAAGAGGGGCTCTGTACAAGGTACTTGCGGAGATATTGGCGTTAGCAAGCTCCTTCGTATCGGTCGGGTGGTCTCATCTTAGGAGGGATAGTAATAGGGTTGCGCATGAATTTGCAGCTATAAGACCAATTTGCAATTCGCTTTTCTTTTCTTTGCAATCGATTCCGAACAACATTGTTTCGATTATTTCACAAGAAATGATATGAATCACTGGTTTGCTCTAAAAAAAAAAGCAAGTAATTATGAATCCGAAAAGAGATTCACTAATGCGGATGCTCTCAAACTCGATCTCACTCCCCCTCTAACAAAAAAAAAAAAAAGACTCTCGCTCCCCCTCTCCCTCCTAACAGGTACCCCACCCACGCTCATCTCCCTTGTTTGTCTACTCTTTCCCTCCCTCTCCCTTCATAATCATTGCTTTGAAAAAAAAGGAGAGTCGCTGTTAAAAGTAGCGACTCTCCCCAATATATGTTTTTTTTATTACTTTTTTCATCTTTTTAAACCTTTAATCGGTAGTTTTTTTTAAGAACAAAATACAAAATCGTTTTTTCAAACAACGACTTTGTTATTTTAATAATTTCTTTTTAAAGTTGGGGTAAAGTCGATGTTTTAAAAAAGCGATTTTATCCTATTTTGGCTAAATATTAAAATAGCTTGAGATCTTGATATTTTGCAAAAAAAATTCGATTGTTTTTTACTAATTTGAAAAAAAAAATCTCCATTTCGTTCTAAAATTCACGCACATGTGCCGATAGAAAGCAATATCAACCAATTCAACACATATAAATGTTAGGAAATTTTACAGAAACCCAACCTTTAAATATGGATGTTTTCACTTAATCACCTCTTAAATTCAAAATTATAGAAAACCAGTACCCTTTAAATGATCTTTGTTTACAACTCACCACTCATTCATCTATTTTAGTTAATTTATCATTAAAATATAATATAATTAAAAATATTAAAATATAATATATTTAATGATAAATTAACTAAAATAGATGAAGGGGTGGTGAGTTGTAAACAAACACAATTTAAAGGGTGATTTCCTGTAATTTTGAATTTAAGGGGTAGTTCAATGAAAACACCCATATTTAAAGGGTAATTTTCTATAAATTTCCCTAAATGTTAAGTGTCTCAAAATATAGAGACTTTTTTTTAGAAGTTAAAAATTATAGTATATACTAATCCCTTCGGTCGGAAATGTAAGATGTACGGAGTATTAGAAGAAGTCTTTTGATCGATTTTTTTTTTGAAATATTCAAAAATAAATAAATATTTACGAAAAAATTCACGAAATTAAAATATTTACACACATATTCAAAAATTGCAGGGGCTTCAGAGACACGCGGTCTCAGTCCGCGTTTCATTCATAAACGATATCTCACTCCCGGAAAAATTTGGTCAAAGTTGAAGTTGTTATAAAAACGCGGCTCTAGTCCGCGTCTTTATTGTTTTTTTATTTTCAAATTAAAAAAAACGAAATTATTTAGTAAAACGCGGACTGATTCCGCGTTTTACCTTTAAAATTTTAAAAAAAATAAGAAAAGAAAAAGAAAGGAAGAAGAAGGGGAAAGCCGGAAAGGGCAGGCGGCGGGAGGCGGGGAGCCAAAGCCCGGAGCTGCAGGAATCGCTCCCACCGTTGTGAATCGGAGGAGGGCATCTTCTTCCCCAGGAGCCGAGCGGCCCAACGTTGTGAGTCGGAGGAGGAGTCGCGCCCAACCACCGTCGGCCGTCCCTCGTCACCGACGGCCTTCCCCAAATCTCCCTCATCACCGGCGTCCTCGTGAGCATAGCCCTCGCCAGCGGCCGACTTACCCTTGTCAGCGACGACCTTCGTTGAACGGCGCCACCCACCACCACCCGCGAGACCTTGGCAATCGGAGTTGAACGTCGCCCCCGTTGTCGTCGTCATCACCGACACCATCTCCTCCCACTGGCTCCGCCATCCTTGCCCCCGGAATTGAAGGAAACCTCCTCCGCCTGGACACCTCCGGCCATTGCCGCCAACCACAACCTTCCCCGGAGGAGATCCGCTGAAATTGAGGTCGCCTGTGACTCCTCTCGCCAACCACCACGGCGCCTGCGTCGATTCAGCCTCCTTCGCTCTCCTCGCCGCCGATAACAAGGCCTCCTGTGATTCCTACCACCCACCACCACCGCCTGCGTACATTCAGCCTCCCTCAGTCCCTCGTCCTCCTCGCCGCCGGAATCAAGGATTCCTGTGTCCGCCTCCCATCGTTGCCCTTTCCCCTTCTTCTTCCCTTTTCTTTTTTTTTTCTTTTTTAATTTTAAAGGTAAAACACGGACTGAATAAAGACGCGGACTAGAACCGCGTTTTTATAACAACTTCAACTTTGACCAAATTTTTCCGGGAGGGAGATATCGTTTATGAATGAAACGCGGACTGAGACCGCGTGTCTCTGAAGACCCTGCAATTTTTGAATATTTCTGTAAATATTTTAATTTCGTGAATTTTTCCGTAAATATTTATTTTTTCTTGAATATTTTAAAAAAAAATTCCTTTTGATCAACAATATAAGATGTTTTAGATTTTCTAGGTATATAAGAGTAATGATGTCTATTGATTTTTGTATTTTTTTATATTGTAGCCAAATTTGATTGATAATTAAAAATTAATAAAATTTGTGAAAAGGCTGATGATTTGTGAAGAATGGTGTATATTTTTCTTAAAACTTGTGTTATTTGTTTTAAAAAAAAGAAGTTAAAATAACAATTTTCGTATGTGAATACCTAAAAATATATTTAAAGGATGGAGTAATAAATTCTAAATGTATGTAACGTTGTCATACTAATTAAACACGAAACAAAAGGTAACGGTGTTAATGATCCAAAAATTTATTGGAGGGACCAGCGGGGCCGGTGGCAACTCGATCGCTTAATTTGGAAGGAGCCACATTCATTTTCCAAATATGTATAGATATGAAGTAGAACGGAACAGTCAAGAGATGGATGGATCGATCAAGGCATCCGCACATTCATATATTAAACGTAAACGGCAACAGAAAACAAGATCCCATTAGTACATATGCATATTTTTCATGTGATGGACTAGCGCGCTGGATATATCGATGCAAAATCATTAACGTTCAGAAAATTCCCAGCCGGTACTAGTAGAGTAATGCAAAAATGGGTACTAAACACAGTAAACAAGCAGTAGGTGGAATATATTAAACTAATATGAAAATGGATATAGGGATATCATTTCAATTCAGTGGTTGCGTAGGGAACGGAAGTAGGAAGCAGGATCGTCTTCGAAGTCATCTCGGAAGATGGAGTAATTCTTACCGGGAGCCTTCATCGTCTTCGTCCTAGCCGTCGAGGAGATGAGGGAACAAAGCCCCCATGCGAGCAGCCCCGCCCCGGCAATAGCTGCTATAGCGACGCCCAACTCAACCGCATCAGTCGTCGAACGTCGTCTCGTACCTGCAGCCTGGAGGCCGCTTTCTTCATTCTCCCCATTTTCAGAAGATGATGAGTTCTTGGTTATCCACCTCTCGCTGCTTTCGCAACACCCCATGATCTATCTCCTTCTTCCCTCTCTATCAATTCGTGATTTGTGTTCTGAATATGTGACCTCTTTGAGTTGCTGCCGAATTTAAAGGAAGATTAGAGCGCATAGGGAAGTGCTACTCTCTGCATCTTGAGAGGTGGAAAAAAATAACTAATTACTTTCGGGAAGGAAAGTACATTTTACAATTTCAGACTGAAACGGAGAGTGGACATTCATGGATTGGTAAGTTCTATCGGTAACCAATCTTCACAACGGACCTTTCGTTTTCCCCTTTTACTTTATGAGTCATTTGGATGGATAATTATGAATTCCCTCGTCTCAAATTAAATGTCGTATACTTTTCGGCACGTTTTTAAAAAAGCAAAAAACTCTATAAAATATTATTTTTTTAATTAAATTTTTTATATAATTTGATACTATCAAATTATATAAAAAAATTATTTAAAAAAATAATATTTTATAAAGTTTTTCCCTCATTAAAAAGCGTGCAGAAAAAAACATTTAATATGAGACGGATGGAGTAATTAATTTCCGGTCACAATATTTAAATATGCATTTTTAAATATTTTTATACATCTTTTGAATAAATTTAATTTAAAATATAATAAAATAATAAAAAATGAACTAACTGTTATCTTCCCCGTTAATTAAAACTTGTCAATTTTAGAAATCTGCACACTTAATAAGAAAACAAACAAAAATACACTTATAAGTTATACCCCTAATTATTACCCTTCTTTTTTCAACGAGGATCGTCTAGTCCGCAATTATAGTCCATACCGTAGTCCAAATTATCTCATTGGCTAAATTGATATTTGATAGCATCTATTTAGTGATGGTTTTAGGGCATGTTTGCATAGGGTTTAGGGCCTTTGAGTAAGTATTATATGTATTTTTGGCTCCTTTTGGTTTAGTTTGGTGGAATCGGTGTCTACCGCTCGGTTGTTATGATTTCAGACGTTGCGGAGCGGTTTTGGCGTCGATTCAAGAGTTTAAAGAGAAAGAGGTGGCTCAATGATCTTCGCTACGCTAAAAAGTCATCAAAGATGAGCTAGGGGGCACGGGATCAAGGAAACGTGCCAAATATAGCGAAGCAAGCTCGGCAAAGCTAAGTTCCAGAAACCACTCGGCCGAGTGGTGCCTGAGTGAAGTCAAGATGAACAAGTCAGAAGGCACTCGACCGAGTGCAGAAACCATTCGAGAATCACTCTGGTCGAGTGCTTCATAGTTATAGCTTTTCAGAGTCCACTCGACCGAGTGCAAAAACCACTCGGCCGAGTGTTTCCTGTGTTCCGAATTAAATTCGTTTTCTTTTCTAAACAAAAGGGGGGATTCGCAAGGTTGAAAGAAAGGTCGTTTTTTGGAGTCCAGAATTCAGACATTAGAGGGGGCTTGAGAGAGCTTTAGGAGACTAGAGATTTTTGGGGAAGAAAAACTTGTTCGATCTATCAAATTCCGGTAATTTCCGTTCCATCTCCGTTGCTCTATGTTTGTTTTGCTGAATTTGATTGAATCAAGCAGGTACTTATCCATGAGTTGCTAGATTTCCTGTTCTAGGGTTGGGATTGTCCCGACGATGCGGAAATAGGCTTGTTCTTAGTATCTCTCGAATGATTCCCGAATTAGATTGTGGTTTAATCGTGTTGTACTAAATCTGATTGATGCGAGTCGATTAGATCCGATTTAGGGTTTGAAATCGAAAGACTAAAACCTTAAATTGGAATTTAGATGGTGATTCGAGACCGACAGGCGATTAGGATCCATCAGAACTACATGATTAAACCCGAAGTTTATTGATCGAAAGTGAAACTAAACTTCTTGAGGATTTGTAGGTTTTCATAGACGTTATGGGCAATTTTGATATTATTCGGAGCTGAAAGGCGATGTTAGTGTGATTATTGCCTAGAACTCTACGAACTTAAAGGGCCTGAATCGGTTGCTTGAGCCCGAAAGGAGAATTGCTAACCGATTTAGGCACATTCGCGCTAAACCCGAAAGGGGATGTGCGATTACCTTAGATGACCTACCTCCACAATCTGATTTGAAATCACTCGAGCAAGAAAATATTTTATGCCTATTGATGATGCATAGTTGGTAAATCCTTGTCCCTAGAACGCTTTCCCCATATATATTTCTCAACATTAAATCGATTTTCTTGGTTACTTTATACACACTCTCTAAAATCTATTTGTTTATTCTGAACTTGGTTGAACTAGCTTGAAAGTACAATCGATACCACATAGTCCTTGTGGATACGACACTCGATATTCTACAACTGAACCCCATACACTTGTGGGTGTAGGTTTTAGCCTATCAATATTTCTAATTATTTTCTTAAATAAGTGTTTGTACCTTATAATTTATTTTAATGCTTATCGGCCAATGAAATTAAAGGGGCCATAAAAATGGACTACGGTGTTGGATTAGATGATTTTCACCTTTCTTTTTTATATTCTCAAAGACTACAACCGACAACTATTCAATCATTACAAGGACAATTTCGTAAAGTAGATGACAAAATATCTAAAATGACAAAAACTACAACTGAGATAAGATTAATTCGAAAATATTGGCATAGAGAATAAAAAAGGTTATAGCCTCATAGGTAAATTCATTCACCCTCTACATGTCGGGTGTATTTTGTTTCTGATAGAGCAGTTCAAGACAACGTCCTTATTACACAAGAAATTTTTCACTCATTTAGAACTTAAAAAAAAAATTAGATAACAATAAAACTGGATATGGAGAAGGTGTACGGTCATGTGGACTGGAGGATTTTCACACCCTCAGTACTTGAAAATTTTGGTTTCCACTCTAAATTCATAAACGTTAGTATTATGGAATGTATTACCAATGTTCATTCTCGGTTCTTGTTAAAAAAAAAAGGCCCACGGACTTGTTTACCCCAACTAGGGGTTTACAAAAAGGAGACCCCCTCTCTCATTCTTATTCATTGTTGGGGCGGAGTTATTGGGTAGAAAGCTTAATTCGGAATTCACAACTGCCGGCAATAACATTGGTTTCAATTTGGGTCGTTCTTGCCCATGCATCCCCTTTCTCCCTTCGTTGATGATATAATCATATTCTCAAAAGGCAACTTGTCTGTTACAAAATTAGGAACATCATAGATGAACACTGTCAAATCTCATGATAGAAAGTTAATTACCACAAATCTGCTTTTCAATTAGTAATCTCGGGGATAACCCGCTCTAGAATAAGAGAAATTGAAAGATGTTTGAATATTTCAAATGAGACCAATCATAAATGGTCGAGTGAGCAAAGACACTTTTGAGGAAATAGTATGTAAATCTAAGGACCAACTAAGCAAATGACAAGCAAACATGTTATCACAACAAGGAAGATCAACACATATTGCCTCAAATTTAGCTTCGAAACCCCTCTATACAATGCAAAGTTTCATGCTTCCTGGTATAATTCATAAGCAATTGGACCAAATCAGCATAACTTTCTTATGGAACACAGACCTTCAACACTGCCCTCTGATTGGTTGGGACAGAGTTTGCAGACCCAAAAGTTGTGAAGGACTTGGAATTAGGAAATCAAATAACATGAATGAAGCACTACAACTTAAACTACTATGGAAAATATTGACAAAGACAAATATGGGCTCAAGCAGTCAAATTTTAGCACCTAAAAAACAACCACATTTGGAACTACAAGAGACATGGTAACACTTCTTGGTAATGGTTCAAATTGAGCTCCTTGATAACAACCAGAGGTGGATGGTTAGGTTAGCGCACCCATCAACTGCCGGGTAAAAAAAATTTGGGTAGTTTGAAAAAAAAAAAATTGCTGGGTTAATTTTAATTTTGTTAGCCCATAATCAAACGCATCCATGATGAAGCCCGTACACCTTTGCTCTATTACTAATGTATCAAGACTGAAACTCTCCTATCCCTTAATTAATTTAATTAATTAATTACTACCGCACTTAACCGATAACCACTTTCACTAACTCCAAATTCTCTCGCCATAGTTTTTAATTTTAATTAATCTGTTTTCCATATGCCTATTGCCTGGTAACTCTCTTTTTAGTAATGACTATAAATTCTAGAGTCAGGTTTTCAATTTATACATTATCGCCATTGATCATTTCGAACCGATATGAGATCATATAGTACAATTTCAATAGAGCATATTCACAGATAAAATTATTTATTATTATAAAAGACAAGTAACTTTTGTAATAGATAAATCTTAAATTTCTTTTGTATTCTTGATGAAATTGTGTGTATGTATAGATATAAGAATTATATTTTGATTTATTAAAGTTTCATTTTTCAATGGTGAATATTTTTTCGCTCACCTAACTCTAAGATACTAGATTTGCCACTGATAACAACTTCTGAAAAATACCTAATATGGTGCGTGCGAAACTTTTGGGAAGACAACTGTTTGTTTCTTGTAACACTTATGAAAAAGCTAATATAATTTTGCTAGGGTTGTTATATGATTTGAACAGCTTGACCTCGCCTCGAAAAAAGCTCGACTCGAGCTCGTTCACTTACCTAAATAAGCTGAGCATGAGCAGAATTTTAAGCTCGGTTGAAAGCTCGACTCGATCGATTTAAGCTCGAATAACTTGAATTTTATAAAATTTATAAAATTTCATTTAAATTAATATGTTATGACAAAGTAGAACTGGTTAAAACTAAAAAAACAAAACTTGACTCGACCTCGTTCATTTCCTAAACAAGTTAGCCAAGCTTGATAAAAAAAAAAAGGTCATTTATAAATTGGGCTCGATTCGACTCGAGCTTGTTTACCAAATGAACCAAGCTTGAACATGTCAAGCTCAAATCGAATAACACCCATAGATTTTGCTTGTAATTGCATCCCATCAGTACAAAGATGCTTAAATCCCGTTTGGTATACACGTACGTATATCAGATATCAAATATGGATATCAGATATCGATATCAATGATATGAGTATCAAATCTGATATCTGATATCCCTATTTGGTATGTTAAGTATATCAAAATATGAGTTTCAGATTGGGTGAAACCAATGTTATATGACATTCATCCACCTCATATGCGTCCATTTCTAATCATAAGTAGAACAAAAAATCAACCAAAAATCCAAACAGGGCAAACACCTAAATACACAATAAACCAAACAAATCAACTAATGCACCAACTATACAACAGATGGGTGTTCGGAGGGGAAGAAGGTTGTTAGGCTAACTCTAATGGCATGGTGCAAATGCTCAAATATGCACATTTTGACGCAAATTGTGCTACAATGGTTACTTTTAAGTGTTTAAAATGTGCACATTTGCACACAAAGTTATCAAATATAAGCACACCACCTCCCCCATGTGAAATTTTTTTTTATCACTTTTTAATAAAGTAAAGTCATTTCTATTGGTGGTTTTTTATTGTTTTATTTCCCTTTTTAATTTAATCATATTTATTTAGAGATAGGTGTGTATAAAATGCACATTTAACCAATTGAGTAAAATATCAAAAAGTGATGTGCATTTTTAAGCACCTTGTGCAAATATGTACATTTGCGCACTTAACCATTGGAGTTAGTCTTCGGAGGGGCATTGGAAGGGCAATAGAGGGTTGCTCGATCGATGGGATAGAGGGTCGCAACTCGCAAGGGTACGGTTTCGGGGTCGGTTTGGGTCGGTTTCGAAGGGAAAGAGGGCTGCTCGGAGGAGAGACAAAGGGCTGTCGGAGGGCTGCTTGACGAAAAAGAGGGTCGCAAGGTTTTTGAGAGTGGAAGGAGGGAGCAAGAAGATAGATAAGCCCTAACACTAGCTAAATCTGAAATTTATCTTTCAATTGAATTTTTTTTAACAAATAGAAGATCAAACTAAGAAAAGAATAGACATGGAAGAACATACCTTGAGCTTAAGGGAGAAATCCACAAGCAAGACCAATCTACAGAGAAGCGTTGAGGAAGAAAGAAGAGGAGCGTCTATTTTGATATCTCCCATTAGAACGGCATCTCAAAGTGGAGAAAAATATAAAGAAAAAGAAATATGGGTATATTCAGGGGCGGAGCCAAGAAAAAATCGATAGGGGGAGGGGGGTCTCAAGTATAGTAACGATTTTTTTTTGAAGATATATATATATATATATATAAAAGATACAATTTTTGTTATAAAGAATATAGTATAAAACACATTAAATGTATTATTTAAATAGCTATTTTAAGTTTAAAAATCTAAAAAAAAAATCCATAAAATGAAGCTATAAGGATTCGGAACTCAATACCTCAACATTCTAATCAGGGCTGGAAATCACCCGTAGATGACCGATTCACCCGACCCGATTATACGGGTGAAAACCCGAAAAAAACCGGGTGATGGATGGGTGATGGGTGGGTGAAATGGGTGATATGTTTTTCACCCATTACCCGACCCATCACCCGACCCATTACCCGACCCGCTAACCCACCCGATTATTTAAAAAAAAATCTTAGTTTATAAAAAAATATAGCCTAATATAACTACATATTTTTTTTTTCTAATTCTGTATATCTTCTCTATTCTCTAATTGTTTTTGTGCAAAAAAATCTAAAAGAATACATAAACTTATTTTTATTTAACCGCATATCACATCTTTTAAAAAAAGTTATTTTATTTGTTTTGCATACACTAGTAGAATGTTAACAATTTTACTCATTTCAACGAGTTAGCATTTAGTGTGTTAAGACATGATTTAGCCAAATTATTTTTCATTTTTTTAACTATGAGTTTAGCAAATGGCTAAAATTCATCTCATTTGATTTGATATTAAACTTTTAATGCTAACTTTGTAAGATGAGGATAATGATATAATGTATGAATAAACCTTTTATACAATTAATAAGATTTCCACGTTGACGTGATTTGTGAAAATATCAAATATGACCGATTTCTAAGTATAACCTATGAATTTTTTTCTTTTAATTTACTTCACCCGATTACCCACCCGACCCACCCGATTAACCCGATTCACCCGACGGATCGGGTGATGGGTGAAATATTAGACGGACGGGTGGTGGGTCGGGTGAAATTTTTTTGTGACGGGTCGGGTGAAAAAATGGCTCCACCCATCCATCATCCGACCCATTTCCACCCCTAATTCTAATTCTCAACCCATACCAACCAAGTTAGACAAACTCATTGATTTATTAATCTTTTTAACCCTTAAATTATAAAAAAGTATAAAAAATACATATTTTTTTTTACGTTTTCCTCCAACTCAGGAGAGACTCGAGTCACCTCATGCCCATGTGTATATCGGATTAATATCCATATACTCATTTACTGAACACAGACAAGCATCCATCCCCATATCTGATATGCCTTGAATTGGTAAATAAAGAGCGGTCATTCCGGGGTTCGAACCGAGGATCTATGAATACTACCCACAAGTCCTTTTCGGTTAGCCATTCCGAAATGATGCATATCTGATATGCCTATGACAGTGCCGGGCCCTTAATTTGCCTTCTTCACTACTGTAAATCACAAGTCACTGGATGCCGTACGTAAATAGACGGTGACACCCTCGCACACTGGAGGAGATCAATCAGGAAGACGGCTACACTTCTCATTTACTCGGTTCTGTATGTAGTAGGAAGCTGGTCTCCCTAGTCTCTGTAGGCCCCACAAACTCCCCCTTCCTCGAAGCATTATTTCCTCCGCCCTCTCACTCCTTGTAAGTTATTATACCCCCCCCTCTTGCCCACTTCTCCTCAGTACTTCCGCCACCATCGCTTGCTCCCTCGCTCTCGCTCAATCAATCATTCTATCTCAGTGGATCCAGAAGCTTGCCTACAGACAGAGCTCGCACCTGTTTTCTTCGGCGGTAATGGCCACAGTGAATCTCCCCACGGCGCAAATGTCTCTGTTGAACCCCGCTGCCGTTAATTCCTCCGATCGTTTGCTTTCCTCCAGGAGCTTCAATGATTTCCTCTTGTTGAATGCCGCCAAGAGCAGTACCACCACCAGGAGTCGTTGCCTTTCCAGGGACGCCTTCACCGTCCGATCTGTCAGGATTGGCGGGCAGAGCCAAAGTGCCAAGTTCACGCCTTTCAACGGAGCTCCTTTTCAACCGGTAAGTCTCCTCCTTCTTTGATGTTTATTTGATTGGTTTCTTTGGTTTATTGGCCCTGCGTTTCCCATTTCTGGCGAAATACGCTCATATTCGCTTCTGAATAGACTTTTAAGAGATGATTCGAATGTTTTTCGTTCAATTAGTTGGGGAAGTTTTTAGCGTCCTGTAATGGCTGAGGATTTGGAATGTCTTAGGTAGGTTGAATACAAATATTGGAAGATTTTCTAGGCACTTGTGGCTGTTGTTCTGTTTTGCAGTTGTTTTACCTTTTTTTCAAACGAATCCAATTGAAGCCAGTTAAGATCACATGTTTGCTCTTCTTGCTCAACTAATGGAAGAACAAGTGACTATTGACAAAAATTGTGTGCTTCTGGTGGCTGTGTTGTGTTGAAGAAACAGATATTGCACCTTTGTACTCGTGAATGAGTAATGGTTAAGGCTTTTGGTTGTCTCTACCGAGCCGGATCAAAATTATTGTAATTTTCAGAACCATGAAATTTCAAGCTTTGTTTCGCCATTTCAGACTTGTGTTTAGAAGAAGGGCGTGGTTAGGAGCTTGTATTTTTTCTGAATTTCAAATTAATATTGTTCAGTTATGGAAATTAGTTTGTAAAAACAACTAAACAGATACTTGACTAAAGTAGATTTGAGTATTTCCATGCATTAAAATGGTGCATAAATGATTTTGACTCCATTGTAGTTCTTCATCTTCTTCAAGTCTATTTTACTTGGGGATAAGATGGGTGTACAGTTGAGGTTTATATTTGTGACATTGCAAAATAATTTCACATTTCCATGTGTTTAATACTATGAATGAAGAATGCCAAAACTGTGCTAGTGTTTCATCTTACTGTTCTTTTTATTTAGGCTCCTTTCAATGTGCAATCACAAGATAAAGATACAGAGCAATCAAGAACGGCTTCAGAGGCTTTGAGGAAAACAAAAATAGTATGTACAATTGGTCCTTCTACAAGCACACGTGAAATGATATGGAAACTTGCAGAATGTGGAATGAATGTGGCGCGATTAAATATGTCCCATGGTGACCATGCATCTCATCAGAAGACAATTGACTTAGTTAAAGAGTACAATGCTCAGTTTGACGATAAAGTGATAGCCATCATGCTGGATACTAAGGTATTTTGATCCTAATGTCGTGCCACCTTTACTTTTATATTTATCTGAATTCCTTTTCATGATAATTAGTGTTTCTGAACTTCTATAATTAACTTTTTCCCCTTTCTTGTATGATTATGGAAAGTATATGTACTTAATTGTTAACTGATATGAGGCTTTTTGTTTAATTGTTATTGTTTCTCTATGCTACGTACTTGACTGATTATTTATATAAAAATAAAACTAAAACTAAAAATTCTTTCAGTCAAGGCAAGGATTAATACAGTGAATGTTGTTAGGCAATTGAGATGGTTGTACAACTTGAAATAGAATCAGTATAGGAAAGAGTGTACATAGTAGCTGCATGAATTTCTATTGATAAATAAATAAATTAAATAAATGAAGTACGGCTATCTTGTTACGACTTCACTCCATTCACTAACCCATGGATATCTACATCTCTATGCCTCGTTCTAGAATCTAGTTTGAGATTGGTTGACTGGCTGAAAAAGTGAGCATGCATTTTAAGTTAGCTGTCTACTCATCTGAGGCTTAGGCTTGGGTGCCATGCTGCATTTGTCTTTCGTTTTGTGCATTCTTAATTCACTATATCTTATTTTGTAATTCTAGGGGAAAAAAAACTCTCAACCTCAGAAGGCATTTTGAGCACTAGACAGGCTTGTAGACCTAGCTGTTTAGTATCTACTTAGTACTAACCTTACTGAGTATTGTCAGAACTAATATAAACTTTTAGCTTTCTTCTTCTTGCCATGGCAACTCTCCTTCGATGAAGAAAGCCCCCAATGATCTCATTTTATTTTCTAACTTTTCAAGTTATTTGTATATCATCTACTGCAGCTGGTAACAAGGTCTAGTGCCAGCTACATATTGTCAGGTTGACAAGGTTGCTATTATCGACATGTTTGATCTCACCAGTCACTCTGTTTTCATGCACATTAATGGTTATGCAACTTATGCTTATCAAAACTCAATTTTTATGTGTCCATTAAGATGGGTTATAAACTTAACATTTTTATTAGTGAAGGTAAAAAGATCTAACAAGTAGTTCACATGCATGCTGTTTTTTAGAAAATATTTTTGCTATCATTAGTATATGGTTTGCATGACTTGTTGTATGGTCAGTTGGTCACTAATTATAGTTCATATTTTTATTTTATGTTTCAAGCTTGACATCGTTGTATTTACTTTGAAGCTCAGGGATATTCTTATGAATTTAGAATTTCATGTAGGGTCCAGAGGTTAGGAGTGGTGATGTACCTCAACCAATCTTACTAAAGGAAGGTCAAGAATTCAATTTTACTATCAGAAGAGGAGTAAGCACGGTGGATACTGTCAGCGTAAACTATGATGACTTTGTGAATGATGTGGAGCCTGGAGACATTCTACTGGTTGACGGTATGTATTATTGAATTATGTGATGCTCTTATCAGCCTTCGGCCTATATTTTTGTTATAGAATCAACCTCATTCTCTATGTTTTCACTAAACAATGCTTGATGGTATTTGAGAACAAGTTTTCTTATCCATGTTTAAAGCCCAGAAACTACTGAGTATGTGCAACTTTAGCACCAGCATTAGTAAAAAATAATTATCTCATTCCTAGGTCTTATTCCTAACTAAATTGGATTTTCTCCTTTATATGTTGATAATTATTCTTGTGATCTGTGGGAGAGTGAAAGGACCTTGACCTGTGATCATTTAGTAAATAATGGTGAAATGGTTTATTCAACATAGAGTATTGCACATGACTGCTTATAAATTTGGAAAGATTGCATCCATATAGCTCATTAGTTTTAGTGGATAGCTCCTTGCCCAGTTACCATCTTCCATCCAGTCTTTAATGTTTTCTTTTCTTATGGCTTTTATTTTGGTGTCTGTTCACAGTTCACATGCATTTAAGGATGTTTAAATATCATAGAAAATGAATAAGTTTGATAGATAAGTCATTCACGTGTTTAGCTATTTATGATGTTCATACATTTGTCTTCTTTGTTCAGGTGGTATGATGTCATTGGCTGTGAAATCCAAGACAAAGGATACTGTTAAGTGTGAGGTTGTTGATGGAGGAGAGCTAAAATCAAGACGCCATTTAAATGTGCGTGGAAAGAGTGCAACACTTCCATCCATAACAGGTTGGTTATCATTCAGTAGTTTGATAAGTCATTCTGAACCATTCTAACTTGCTTAAAATTTACATGTTTCTGATGGTTTCATTTCCTTTCTAATCAAACAGACAAAGACTGGGATGATATCAAGTTTGGAGTAGACAATGAGGTTGATTCTTATGCTGTTTCATTTGTGAAGGATGAAAAAGTTGTACATGAATTGAAAAATTATCTTAAAGGTAAGTAAAGCCAATCATTCTCGGTATTTCCTATATTGACATTTCCTTCTCTGACCTTATCTCACTTTTTCTTTCTTTCTGCATCTCAATTTCCAGGCTGCAACGCAGATATAAGTGTTATTGTAAAAATTGAAAGTGCAGATTCTATTCCGAATCTTCCGTCAATTATTGCTGCATGTGATGGGGTTAGTTTCTGCATTCTCGTCTTCCAGTTTTCATATAGAACCCTGTAAGTTTTGAACAGTTCTAGAGAATCTTTTCAGTGACTTTCCTTTTGACATATGACTGGGGCTAACTTTGTGAGCATTTTTAATCACGATGAGCACAGTAAGAAGGAAGATCCATGGACCGTGGTTATGTTGTCACTCAATTACCAACTAGGACAGGCTCTCAAAATATCTCATAATATGATCAGTGTTGCTACCTATTTTTCCGTTTGTGGATTTGTGCTAGAAACACATCTTTCATGCACAGCCAGTTGAGCATAAATGTGCATGTACTTGTTCTCTTAGTATTTGGCGCTCTTATAGACTGTTGATGATTCCAATCATCTCATGGATCTAATAGTTTTCATTTGGTAATTTATCATTGATTTTTAAAATATAGGCATGTTTCCCACTGACTTCACCTTCCTCTGCTGAGAATATTGAATTTCAGGCTCAAGAGGATCCCAGTGACTGTTTCAGTTCTCAGTCTATGGGCTGGCCTGAATTGCAATATTTGATTGGCTCATGTTAATTATGTTTTTTCTTTCCATTGGATCCATCAGGCAATGGTGGCACGTGGGGATCTTGGAGCTGAGCTTCCTATTGAGGATGTCCCTCTGTTGCAGGTAATTTAATTTGTAATTTGTAATTCAGATTGATTGTTGTTAGTTTTCTTAAGGAAATGATCACCATTCTGTAGTGGAAGTACAATAATCAATATTATGAAATAAATTCTTTCTCTAAGCTTTCCAAAAGAAGGTGGATATTAAGAGCTTATATTCAAAGTAGTAATTTAATTCTCTCCTCTTATCAAATTGTCTGTTCTATCCATGTCAATCACTCAGGAGGAAATCATTAGACGATGTCACAGCGTGCACAAACCAGTGATTGTAGCAACTAATATGCTTGAAAGCATGATAAATCATCCAACTCCTACTAGGGCAGAAGTATCTGATATTGCTATTGCAGTGCGAGAAGGTTCTGATGCAGTCATGCTTTCTGGTGAAACTGCTCATGGAAAGTAAGTAAAATACACCTTCATAGTGTGGAAATTGACAAAGTTGGCTTGATTTCCCCTTTTCTATTGAGTAACTGACACTCAGAAACTATCCATTATCTGTATGAATGTATGATGTTAGCATTTCAACATCTAGACTATACCATCTGTTGGATGGATTTCTAATAGTGTGTGTAATGAGGGTTTAAATGCAATTTTGTTTATAATGAGTAGTTATTATGTAAAATGTCCATGTCTTCTTCGACTTCCCTTAAAACATATATGAGAATGTGGCTCACTCTTGCTAATTTCTGTTGATTATGATCTGCTGAAGGTATCCTCTCAAAGCTGTTAGAGTGATGCATACTGTTGCACTCAGGACTGAGCAAAGTTTAAAACCAGCCAGTGCTAGTCCTCCAGTACATTATGATGCATATAAGGTACACGCAGTTTGTGAGTTCTATTTGATTTGTTAATGTGTGTAATTAATTTGAATATAGCTGATTCTAAGAGTCGGGTGTCTTGATTCTCTGTTCTTCTTTGGAGCTTTCATGTATTGCAAAGTCATAATCATTTTGCTGTTTCAGAACAATATGGGCACAATGTTTGCATTCCATGCCACCACAATGGCCAACACTCTTGATACTCCCATCATTGTTTTCACAAGAACAGGCTCCATGGCTGTCCTGCTAAGCCATTATCGACCATCCTCGATAATCTTTGCGTTCACCAATGAGTAAGTCGATAAACTTTAGTTTTTATGAAAACATTTTTGCATTTTGGTGCCCCAGTGATATGATTCAATCGTTTTGTGACTAGCTAAACTAATGCCAATTTTTTTGCATTACAGCCAAAGGGTCAAACAGAAACTGGTTCTGTATCACGGAGTAATGCCCATATACATGAATTTCTCCGATGATGCAGAGGAGACCTTCTCCCGTGCTTTGAAACTATTATTGGTTAGTACTCTTCTGAAGTCATCGTTACCAACCAAACATTTACCGTATGAAGTTGTGCTTAATTGTCATATAACATGCTTCAGGACAAGAACCTGGCGAAAGAGGGACAACATGTAACTATTGTCCAGAGCGGTGCTCAGCCAATCTGGCGCCGAGAATCCACTCATCATATACAAGTCCGCAAGGTTGAAGGCTAAGTCATTTTTTTGACGAGTTTTCGTTTTATAATTGCCGCAGACCCTGTACACTTAAAATGCTTGTTTCTTCTTATTGATGCATGAAAATGTTAGCGTATTTTGTTTCTTCTTATTCATGTATGTTTCGCTCTTCATGCTTGGTTTGTTAAGTGGTATGAATGTTAGGTTACCTCTAACCATGTAACCAAACAAGCTTAGTTCCCAAGTGAGATTCATCTGGCCGATGGGAAACCCTATCCAATGTAGTGAAGTTGGGAAACCAAGCTTGTATGTTTCGCCCATAGTGTTGAATCTTCTTCAGATTCAACATCTCCCACATCTAATCAAGCTCCATAGGTGGAAAATATATAGCCCGACCCATCACTCATTTATGGTGATGGGTGATATATTTTCTACCTGTTACCTGGCTTATCACCCGACCCACTTGTAATTTTGTAAACTCTTAAACAAGCTCGAGTATGTCCCACACACTAGCACTACACCATGAACACATATTGGACAACCCTGGTTTGTGGATGATCAACCCCAGGCCCGAGCCAGGTTGAATGTGTAACCTTGAGCTAGCTTGGAAGGTATAAAGTGTGAAACCCTTTCGTCTGAGATATAGCTTATGGGTCTATTTCGGATATTGGGGTTGTTTGGTATTAGTTGGGCCGGATTAGAGTTAGCTGAATTGAAGCTCACTTTGATTGCTCAGTTGTTTGTGGCGAAAAGTGTTGTTTCGATTATGGTTCGCCTATGTAAGGAGGCAACGCTAAAGGTGCACCTCATTCAAGCTCGACGGTAAGAAACCCTTCGTTCTTGTAGATCTGGAGTTAGCTTCATAGAGGAAGATCAGATCTAGCATCAGGAGATTCTAATCTCCGATCTCGTTTATGTTCTTGTGTTTTCTCTTCGTTCTTGCATGCATCTGTTTTCATAAGGGTTTTTCGTTTTGGTTTACTTGTTAGTTGTGTATTTGTAAACTGAGTGCTTATTTCATACTTCGATCTAGGGGATTTTGGGTGAGTCTCCCCTCTAAGGCTCTGTGGAGTAGGTTTTACCGAACTGTGTAAACATTCCCTTGTGCTCTTGTCTGGTTTTGGTTTCGTCTGGTTTGTTTCGAGTTTTCAAACGACATTTTCCATAACACTACCCATGACAAAATGTTGTTACTTTTGTTGAAAATGAACCATTCGCTATTTCATTGACATGTAGCTTCACCATTTATCATTAAAATGGCAACAAAGAATGATGAAGAGCTACACTGCCTTCTCAAAAGTCTTTTCCTTCACTTATTATACATAATCCGATCAATCATTGCTCGTCGGATGAATTAGATTAGGTACAACAACAACACACTGGTTCTAAAGGTTATACTATCATGCAATGCATTAGGCATAGCAGTCATCCTCTGTATCATTCTCTCCGCGTTTCCCTTCAAGCTTGCTATACTTGTACCACTTCGCGCATAATCCATAGGCAAAGAAGTCTATCAGTGTCAGCGCGGCTAGAAGAAAATAAAACCTGTCCAAGTGACCCTTGTTCAAGTTTCCGGGGATCCATCCAGGCATGTTGTCTCCTGTTGAGATCTTCATGACAATGGAAACCAAGAAGCTGCTGACATAGTTCCCAAGCGAGATTGATGTCATGCAAAGTGCACTCCCAAAGCTCTTCAGTCCATCAGGCGTCTGAGCGTTGAAGAACTCTAGCTGGCCGACATACATGAAGACTTCCGAAGCACCTATCAGCGCGTATTGAGGAACTTGCCAGAAAATGCTCAGAGTGCTTGAGTTGGAGCCCTTGCAATGTGGACAATCTTTAGGAGCATACTTTAGTCTGTATAACTCCACAATTCCAGCAGAAACCATTGCTATTACTGCTATGATTAGGCCTATTCCCATCCTTTGCAGTTCAGTGATCCCTCTAGCGTCGCTCTTCCTGATTCTACCAACCATTGGATCCAAAACACGACGATAGATGAAGATGAATGCTGCTACACTTAATATGTCAAAGCTTGACATGCTTGCTGGTGGTATTTGGAAGCCTGCAATGGTAGTTTTCATCACAGCACCTTGCTCAACGAAAAGCGATGCCATTTGAGTGAAAACTACTGAGTAAATTATGGTGCACAACCATATAGGAAGCAGTCTTAAAATGCATTTCACTTCTTCAACTTGCGTAACTGGGCACAGGCGCCATGGGTTACGAACTCCACCCTCCTTGTCCGACAAATCACCTGTTGTCACGAGTGCTGCTTTATCTAGAAGTCTGTAGCTCAAACATGAAATGAAATCACCCATCAGTCCAATGAAAATGGTGTACAAATTATGATTAGGAATCTGAAGTCTTGCTTACTTGAATCCTTCTGTATGCAGCATTTTTCTGCCTGTGTTCGCGGAGCTTTCCTTGTCATTCATGTCGTATAGGTTTTTGTCGTCTGATGGTACTTGTGCCTTCCATTTTCTACAAGCAGCAACCAGAACCTGACAAAATCTTGACAGAGGGTTGCCACTTGGTTTGAAGTGCCTGTACCTTGGTGTCCCTAACAGGAATAAGACTAAGGCAGCAAACGCCGAGGCTGTAGATGCCCAAAACCCAAGAACCCAAAGCCCTTCATCTTCAAAGAAGACCAAGACTGTGTTGGAGAAAAGCTCTCCAAGGTTCAGTGCTAGGTAGAAATAACTGAAAAAGGACACCTTTGAGTGTGCCTCCCTTGGATGTTCTTCATCAAACTGATCAGCCCCAAATGTGGCGATATTAGGTTGATACCCTCCATTGCCTAGTGCTATGAGGTATATAGAGAGGTAAAACAATCCCATCTCCATGTTTGTATGCGGCGCACATGGAGTCTTTTCATCTCCACAACCTTTCGGCTTGAGCAAGAAGAGGTGTGTAGATAGTGATAGCAGTCCAAGCCCCTGTCATTAGAAGTGCATAGTTATTTAGACATGAAGATAAGAGCAAGAAAATGAGACTAAAGAATTCACTACTTACGATTACGAAGATCACTTGAAACACAGCACATGTTTTGTGTCTTCCCCAGTATGAGTCGCTGAGAAATGCTCCTACGAGGGAGAAGATATAGACAGTTCCTGTCCACTTGCTGACATTATTCGCAGCGTCTGCATTGTTCTGCCCCACTACCCTAGTGAGGAAAAGCACTAAATTGACTCCCACACCAAAAAATGCCAATGTTGCAAGCCCTTGATTGACTGCAGTAAGTACATGAGAGAAAAAACGCGACGTTAGAGTTTTTCTAGCTATTGCTTGATGTCACTGAATCACAGAGAGCTTGACAGAAAGGTTGCTCAGACTTTCTGTTTCAATTTCTTCCTTTGAAATCACTTAAAACAGATTCTGAGTGCAGCCTATATGTACATGGAAAAAACTCCAGTTGAATAAATTAGGCTCTTTTAGTTATCATTCATTGTGTTTTCATCTTACCAATTTTGTGAAATCATGCATGTTGTTGTAGTGAAACATTACGACGTGTGCATTGTATTTGTTTTACGTGTGAGTTTGTTAGCTTTAAAAAGAAACGTTACATATATAAGATCAATCAATAGGCAGACACTTACCAAGTATGATGATCCCAGCAGTCCATTGTCCAGTCTTATGGCGGATGGCGGGGTGACCCTGCTGATCTACTGACCCATCAAGTGTGTATACTTCTTCTGCCTCCTTCACCTTAACCTGCAGTGTTCATCCCCATTTAGACATGTTTAACAAGATGATTTTGATAATCGTTGTATTGGTTGTTACTTAGACATATAGAAAGCTAGGAGCTCGGAAGGAAGGGGTAACCTCTGTGGAGACCTTGAAAACATCCATGGCAATGAGTTGCTAATTGCTTGAGGGTTGGACAACTCTAGATTTGTCAATGCAAGAGTTTGGGAGAAGTTGAAGAGTTGAGAACAAGTTTGTGTGCACAAAGTTGGGCTTAAGAGGTATTTATAGACAAATGAAGTTTGTAAATGAGGAAGAATTATATGGCAAGCATATCAACTTGACAAAATCCAATTTGATCTGACCTGATCTGAACCGACCCGAATTTTGAATAGTGAGCTTTAACAATACATATTTAAAAATACACAAATAAATTAATAAGATTGCGTTAAAAGAGCCTATAATAATTATTTGTTAAAGAAATGTTCAAATTTGTCCATTATGGAATGACCTAAAAGATTTAAAGTTATGGTATGGGATAATTAATTTATAATTGAAGTTATCCAATCTCAAATGCCTCTTGAATTAATAAAGACTACAATAAGTACCCAAATTAATGGAAGTCTGAATGAGAAAAGAAAATAGATACTCCAATTGAGAAAGAACTGGGGAGAAACAAAAAAAAAAACAGGTACATGAATTAATAATATTACACTAATTCATTTGCTGTATCCAAATATGATATGAGTAATAAGGTTGGGTGATGATGTTGATTGATTGCACTTGTGATTGCTTTTGCAAGCCCACTAAACAAATTTTTCATTCCATGCTCCAGCTTGCAGCTAATGCTCGCTTTTTAGGACCTTAATTTTGTTTGGATGTCCAACTTGAATTTGCGATTAAACTCTCTTTTCACTTGTGATCGAGTGTGTTAAATTCCGGTGAGCCATGTAGTGTATCATGCGTATCCAAGTCAAGCACACAAGACCAGTGCGGTTCCATCCTAAAACTTTGACAATAGGAGGAGTGACTGAATGACTTATATGTAAGGTTCAGATTCTCGTGTTTTTTGATGTGGGTCAAAGGTTTCAACACATCTCAACATATAGAAAGCTCCAATGTGTAACACATATATTGTTTTACTTTTCTTTTTTGTAGAAATTGTCTTCTGTTTGCCTCCCATTCTAGACGTTCTTAGAGCACTTTTATCAGGTGTGGTCTGTACACCGATACTAGGAGAAATAACATTAAAAAAATAGAACAGTGCCCTGATCGATACCAGAATGATGCTCGGCTAGTACCGACACTAGGCGTGTGAAAATAGCCCGAAAAATGGGTGAGCTGGAAAGCATTTTGTTGTTTCAGAAAATCAGAAGAAAAATGACGTCGGTTAGCCAGAGGACGGGACAGAACACGTTGCGTTGCAAGCTATGGCGCGCTGAAGACATCTGTAGCTGAAGATGCCCCGTGTCGCCACTGGATTAGCGCGCAGGAGATGAAGCCAGATCGTTGACACGTGTGGACGAACGGACGGCTTCGATTTTGTGCTGGACGAATTAGTTTTACCTTTTAAAATCAATTTTCCGGAAAAAAACAAATGTAAAAAAAAATAAAAATTTACCACAATACTAGATTCATTTTTATCTACATGTAGACATCAATTTTGAATATATTTGAGTATATTTTTTTAAAAAAATATTTCTCTTTGATTATAAATATGCAAAATAAAATCCGAAAAATTAAAGTATAATTTTGGAATAATTTGAAATAATAAATAATGCAAGATATAAAATAAATAATTATAAAAAAATATTTTTTTTACATATGGAAGTTCATACTCCATCCGTTCGGCAAAACTTGTCGTTTTAGAGTTTTGTTTTTGTTCGGAAAAACTTGTCATTTTAGGTATTTTTGCTTCTACTTTACTAAAATACACTTGATTTGATTGATGTGTTGTGAGTTGTAGTTTTTGATAAAGTAAAAAGTAGAGTAATAATTGAAGGCAAATTAGTAAAAAAGAAGTGTAATTATTAGTTTTATTAAAAGTTGTGTGGAGAGTTAAAATGACAAGTTTTGCCGAACGGATGGAGTATTTGAATAATAATAAATGAATATAATAATATGATCGAGAATGGAAATAATTATTGGAGAGAGATATATTTGTAAATTGAGTTGGTATGAAAAGATGGGTTTTGGGATACTAGAGATGCTACTGATAAAGTGGAAAAAATGAGAATGTGATGCTAGGATGATGTGGTAGAAAGAGAAGAATAAAATATTAATATTCCTAGTATCCCTAGTATCATTGATAAACATGGCCTTATGAACGAGCTGAACTTAAGTTCTACATCATATATCCTTTACATCTCCGTCAGTAGGGATACCGTAAGCAATACACGCAATCCTGTCTGCTACAATATTAGCTTTCATCAAAATATGACGAATAGAAACCATAGAAAAGAAACTTATTAACCAGTTAGTATTAGTTTTCCTGAAAATATGACAACAAACACTCTTTAATTATCTATTTCGTACTCAAGACCCTCGGGTTCAAATGCACATCCAATTTTCTTCGACTTTTTTTTTGTTTTTTTTTTCTTCTGATGATAGTGGAAAATCCTTATCCACATCGGTCGTGTCTCTATGATACCTATAGTACTCGCAAACCAAACGAAAGACATCTAGCCTATTCATCTTGTTTTTCTAGACATTTGAGTTATTAACACCATATTAATTTGTAATGACACCCATAAAGCGAGCTCAATCCTTTGCGCACTTTGAGTTAATGAAATATCTATCTATCTGAAACATAACTGAATAATCGGTACCCACTTCCATAGCGAGGTTAGGGAGATCTTGCAATTCGAAACATATTGAGGAGGAAATCCTAAATTGACATAAATATTACTCCCTCTGTTAATTAAAACTTGATGTTTTACTATTCATGCACGCTTTTTTAGGTGTTAAAAACTATATAAAATATTAACTTTTTTAATAATTTTTTTAAATAATTTCATACTTACTACTATTACGTATGAATTATAAAAACAAATGTAAAAAAGTTAATATTTTATATAGTTTTTATCATTCTAAAAAAGCGTGCATAAATAGTAAACGACATGTTTTAATTAACAAATGGAGTATATGCTAATTAAATTTGCTGATGCGACAACCAATATGTAATACTCCGTACTAGAAAAAACCTAGCTACTCCATCCGTCTGTTATTAAAACTTGACATTTTACTACTCCCTCTGTTCCAAAATAAGTGTCGTTTGTCTTTTAATGCACGTTTTTCAATGAGTTAAAAAATCTATAAAATATTATTATTTTAGTTAAATTTTTTATACAACATTATACTTATTTGTGAGGACTATGAAATTATATAAAAATTTTGATTAAAAAAATAATATTTTATAGAGTTTTTAACACCTTAAAAAACGTGCCGAAAAGCATAGTGACATTTATTTTGGAACGGAGTTTATACACATTGATTAGAGGTTAAAAACTATATAAAATATTAATTTTAAATTTTTTGTTTAATAACTCATGCTTATTGTTATTATTAAGTATGAATTTATAAACCCCTCCAAAAAAAAAACCATAAATCTCTTTGAGACAGTCGGCGCCGCCACCAAGCAAATGAAGCAACTTCTGCATCTTCCGCCACCAAGCAACTGCATCTCTCTGGTCTGCTAGCCGCCTCTCCCATGGCTAAACTCTCATTCCTTCACTCATGAAACCTCCAAAAAAAAAAAAAAAAACTCTTTTCCAACCCTAGCCGCCACAACCAGTTCTCCAACAAGCCGCTCCCTAGCCACTCCGGCGACCTAGCTCGCCCGGCTCCCCGCCACATCCAACCCACCCCCTCACTGCCGTGATCTGATCATCCTCCCCTCTCTGTTCCTTGCCGTGACCGGCCCTGGCCAGCGACGCGGCAATGCACTGTCCATAGCCTTCCCGACCACCCGAAGCTCTCCTGCCACCGGAGACCTCTTCATCAACTCCCCACCTACCACTATCCTCGCTATTCACCTCTATCCCTCCGTCGACTCTCCCATAGTTGTCGTCTCCCTCCTGCTGTGTAGTCGGGAGTCCCTCCATGTCGCCAAAGGCCTCCTCCTTAACCCCATTCTCCTCCCCCACCACCGCACTTTGCCCGACGGTTCCCTTCCGCCGGTGCATGTACCTGTGTTGGCCTCACCAGGTTTCACCCCCCACCCTTGATATCTCAACTCAGATTGACGGTGGTGCCTCCTCCGTTGGTCGAAACTCCCACCAACAGACTCTTTCCCCCTTTCTTTAAACTCTAACCCACAAATCTAACCCTAAAACTTAACCAGTTGCTGCCGTCGCCCCTTAGCCTCTTCACCGACGAGCCATCGCTTTGGTTGCGTCACTCTGTCTCCACATTAGAGCCCCCCGACCCATGAGAAATCCTGTTTTGCTACCCTTATCTCAAAACTTCAAACAAAACCTTACAAATTACCCAAGTCCTTTATTGTTTAATCTTCAAATCTCAAGTTTTCGAGTCAGAAACATCACAAGCAACATGATTGTTGAGCAAAGCCTCGACATTCTAAGCCAACAATGCCATGTCTACTGCTCTCTCGGATTGCATGCAAGCCACCGCCAAGTTCTAGTCATCTTTTTAATTTTAAATTTCTGTAATTCCAATCTTAGATAATTTTTTTTTTACTGGCGACCCTCTGCGTAGGGTCTTTCAAGCTATCGGTTGATGGCTTCAAGATCGCGTTGTCGATCTACTTCTTGCCTACTGTAAAAAAAAAAAGTATGAATTTATAAAAAAAAATTAAAAAAATGACATTTTACCTACTCCCTTTGATCTAAAATGCTGATGCGACAACCAATATGTAATACTCCGTACTAGAAAAAACCTACTCCATCCGTCTGTTATTAAAACTTGACATTTTACTATTTATACACATTAATTAGTGGTTAAAAACTATATAAAATATTAATTTTAATTTTTTTGTTTAATAACTCATGCTTATTGTTATTATTAAGTATGAATTTATTAAAAAATTTAAAAAAATGACATTTTATCTACTCCCTTTGATCTAAAATGTTTGATGTTTTAAACTTAGACACAAAAATAATTAAGAAATATTTCATTCACATTTAAATACCCTATAAAGTAATTTTTCTCTCTCCCATATTATTATGCACAAATTTAATTGGTTAAAATAAAAACAAAAATACAATTTAGGTTGAAAATAGTGAAATAGTGAAAAAGTAAATAAAGTATAATTATATTTTTTTTTATAAGGTAAGAATTCGAGAGTCAGATAGACCTGTCTCCTTGAGTGGTCGACAAAGTCGGCAGATAGCGAACCGTTAAACATACAACTTGTAATAAAAAGATGCAATACGAATTGTGTCAAGCTAACAAATCCAGGTGAAGAACAAACTAACCTAACCCTAATACGATTGGGACAAGAGTAAACTACGACCGACGCCAAGCGTCAGCAAGCAACAATGACACCGTTGGTCAGTGGTACATCAGGAGTCTTTGTAGACGGTGAAAACGATCCTTTTAGGAAATTTCTGGATCGCGAAGTCGTCTCGATACACATCATCTTGACCCCAGCCAGACCCAACACCGGATGTTAGAGCTCTAACTAGGATTAGGACTGCCAATAGAGCATCCATAGACGCAGTCGAGAACGACCCAAAACATCAAATATTTAAGATCAGAGTGTAATTTTTATTATTTTAAAAAAATGACTTGTTGATGGAATACTTTCTAGTGATGACATGACCTCTTGGCATCGTATCATCTCACAAAAAATCATGACTATCGATCGTAACTAAATAATTCAATAGTGGATTGCTTACATAACAAAATCCAAATGAGCAATTTCTCTAAATATAAATATATAACACACATACTACTACGTGTATGCGGTGATAAGTCACATTGATATGCAAAAGCCACATATATATATATAGGATCGGAGCAATTGCTTTTCATCGTCATAAAGACGACGAGTTAATTAATACAATACATTAAAATTTGAAATATCCTTTGGCTCTCTGAAGGGTTGATTATAAATTGCAGAGTATGGTTTACCCAAAAATAAAAAATAAAAAAATAAATTGCAGAGTATTTGGAAGGCTCTACTTATTTACATATATGCAGTAGTATGTGAACGGTTTGGCTCGGGGTTCAATTTGCGGTCTGGTATGTTGTGTTGTTCTTGTTGTGATGTAGACCTTATGTGAACGGTGTTTGATTAGTTATATCCGAAAACGTCGTGGATTCTCGATCGATATCTGATGGCTCTTCGGAGTCCATAATTTGAGATGTCCGTCAGTGTCCCTCGAGTCTCTGTGTGCATCCTTCGTTGGCTGATTGTTCGTTTGGCATGATGGCTTTGTCTTATGATGTAGGATTGCTGGCACGTTTGTTTTATTTTTACATTTTCATTTCTGTCATTTTTTTCTGTTATTTCCTTTTTGTCAATTGCTTCTGTTTTTTTTATTTGGTTGTACATTATGGTTAGTCCATCTACCGGCTTGTTCGGTCTCTCGATTTCTCTAGACTTGTCGAGAGAACTGAATTCTTATCTTGCTTAAAAAAAATGAAATTAAAAATATGCAGTAGTATACTTTAGAGTTTGATAAGCACGTTTGCCTTTAATTAATTACCTCACCTAAATTGGCTCCATCGATGATTGGATACTGTAAAAGTTAAGGCTAATATATGTATCTAGCTAGCCAAATTTGTAGCAGTAGGAAGAAGGCCGGTATGATCGATCAATTCATGGTGGTGGCTGCTGCTGCCGGTGGTAGGGCCGGGTACGCAGGACCTGGTCATGTCCCTAATTAATGGGTTGTTGATCAGCTGGTTAATTTTAAGTTTTTTTTTATTAGTTAAAAATTCGAGGTTAGACAGGTCTGAACTCCGATGGTCGATAAAATCAGAAGACGGTGAACCGTCAAATAAAGAAAATACAAAGCGGTGTACAACACAAGCAAGAGAGCTTTACAGAAACGAAACAAAACCAACAAGACCAAACAAGATTAGGTCAAAAATGACGGACAAAGTCAAACACCATCAAAAGCAGTATCACAAAAATAAGTGTACTGACACAAAAAAAAAAAATTAGTTAACGATCTCTTTTCCAATTTTTTTTACTGGTAAATATACTTTGAAGATTTTTATTTCATAAAGTCTACTGAATATATATATATATATGTGTGTGTGTATGTGTGTATGTGTATATATGTATATATGTATATATGTATATATGTATATATATGTATATTTGTGTATATATGTATATATGTGTATAGAGGGTGGTTCCGGTGTAAACAGCCCTTAGAGTGAAATTTGTGAACGAATCTGGACTCTTGATATAAGCGAAATGGAGAGTGGAGATTTTTCGGTCATAATTTATTATTATAATAAAAAAAACACAAAATTGAAGGAAACGGAGCAACTGTTTGCGCGTGTGTGTGACATGCCAGATAAAACTCAATATTTACGGAAAATGAAAAGCAAGTTATTCTCCTAAAACCTACTGTACATATTTGCCGATCAAAATAGAACAGAGAGTGCAGCGGCTATTTGCAGAAACCGTCGGCACTTCTCGGCAATTCTTGAGTTGCAATCGAAGGTCATCAAACTCTCCACGCCGAATATACCAGTAGTAGGTGATCGGAGTTGCAGGGCCAAAAAAAATGGTGATAGGATTGAGAAATTATTCATTCAAATAAGTTAAATTATTCGTATTTAGGCTTGATCAATTTATGATTTCCTCTGTAATTTTATTTGGTGCGGCTATGATAATATATTATGAGAAATCATGAATTATTCATAAAAAATGTTGGAACTTTTCATCGATGTACAAGGAGTTATTCGTAGAAATTAATTAAATTTAGAAAATATCTACTCAGTTATTCTTATATATTTATGACTGAGGTGATGAGTGTATAATTTGGTATAGTTAGTGTTGCTGTGGTAATAGGCTATAGGAAAAGATGAGTTATTCGTAGAAATAATGGAATTATTCGTTGATGTATGATGAATTATTCGTAAAAATTAATAATTTTTTTATATATATTACAAGTTATTCGTATATATGACTAAGGTGCAAACTGTGGTAATTATTTAGTAATTATTCGGCTCACCAAAAAGAAAAAAAATTAGTAATTATTCGTATATAGGTTTAGTAATTATTTATATATGACATTGTTTCATATTGGATCTCAAATTTCGACAAATATAAGAGGATTATTCAATGATATTCTAGAAATTATTCGTATATACACATGTAATATTTTTCACTGTTTTCTTAGGTCTTTGGAAATGCATCAATTATATGTAGAAATAACCGAATTGTTCGTTAATATCTGATAAATTATTCGTGAAAATATCTAAATTGTTCATTGATATCCGCCAAATTATTCATAGATATAACTAAATTACGTACCGAGTAATTATTTTTAAGGTTTCTTTTGTCCATTATTCATTAATATATGTACAATTATTCGTATAAATAGCTAAATTTAACCCTATATGATGAGATAATACCATAAATAAAAAAACATATATTTTGAATAAATTATTATACACACTCTAATCCCATCCTGTTAATTTAAAAAAAAAATGAAAAATCCATAATTATTAATTTGATCGGTTGCGATATAATGTGCGTACACCACAATTAATAATTTCAAAGTAAAATAATTAACAGCCACAATTTGACGGTAAATTATTTTACAAAGCAACTGCAAAACACGCACTAGTGGGAGGCGGTGTGAGATTTTTCTCCGTGGGTCCCACATCTTTTAATTAATTAATTTTTTTTTATAGTTAAATCTAAACCATTGATTCTCCACTATTCAAGGGTTAGGATTTGTTCACATCTTACATTCTAAGAAGTGTTTACAAAGGATCCATACTCTATGTGTATATATGTATATATATATATATGTATATATATATGTATATATAGAGAGAGAATGGGTAACTTGTGCACACCCCTTAGGGTGTACCTTGTGCACAATTGTGAGCCCTTTGATTGATTGTGATGGATGAATAAGATTGAAAGGTTTTTTTTTTTAATTAAACCCAAGTGGATCCCGCACAATTTGGGTAGAAATCGGCCGGACGCTCCATAAGATAGCGCGTGCTCCCTGATTGCCTTCGTTCTCGCCGTCTCCTCATATCCCACTCATTCGTTATAGGATCGATCAGACGCGACGGAGGAATAAAGAGGCCCTGGCATCGTCAGAATCGGAGGCGAGCCGAGGTGGAAAGGCGTGGCTAGGCGGAGGTGATTCCGCTGCGAGGAGGCGAGTCCAAATTCTTCTTCTTCATCGTTCTAAATCTGTGGATCCGAAGAAAGCCCAACGACGGTGATTCGATGGTGAGTCGATGGCGATGCGAGTCGGCGGGGGGAGGCGAATCTCGAACTCGGAGTTCCGATGGCGAGCGGAGTTCTGAGGGCCGGCCGACACCAAGGAGGCAATCAAGGGGGAGGATGGCGATAGAGGGAGGCAATTGAGGAGAGAGAGCGGTGCGAAGATGGTGAGGAGGTTGGCCAAGGAAGACGTTGAGGCTAGGGTCACACTCGCTATGGATCCATTCAACTATTCGTTGGGATGGTGAATGATGATGAGATCAGGGATGTCTACCCTCTCTTTTTAACCTCGGCATTGCCAATAATATGTGAGTTTTCACCCTTTCCTTCAATCTCTCTCTTTTTCCCTAATTTTGATTGTTTTTGACCCTGTGTGGATTGGTCAGTTTTGTTTCCAGCCTGAAATTAGCTCCATGGACGCGGAATTGTTTATCAATTTGATCAATGGATGCCTACATTGTGTTTGTTTCTTGTTTTGTACGAAGAAATTGGGTGTTCAAAGGTTTGGTGGAAGGAAGATAAAAGTATAATTAAATTGGGTGAAAGTGATGTTTCCTTCTCTAGCTGTTGACTAATGGAACACTAGAAGAATGTGTGGTTAAATTGCATTTTCTTAATTAGCACCCAATTATTCATACATATGTGTCAAATTTTGGTTATTAGTGTTAATAAATTGTTAATTATTCGGTGAAATTTGATTCATTATTTGTTAGTAGAGTTTTCGAGATGTATAATTTGATTCTTTATTCATCAAGTATTCATATGTATATGTCAAATTTTGGTTACTAGAGTTAATGATTTGGTCAATTATTCGGTGAAATTTGATTCATTATTCATTAGTATATGAAGTATTCGGTTTGACAAAAAAGATTAAAAAAACCTTCATCACACGAGTATAACTACACAATTAAACATTATTTGGCGAAATGTGAAACATTATTCGTATAGTATAACTACACAATTAAAAATTATTCAGTGAAATGTGAAACATTATTCATATAAATCGTAAGTATTGTTTAAGGATTTTGGGTTTCTTTTATCTAAAATTGATTAACAAAAAAAACCTTATTCGGTAGCATGTGATAAATTATTCAGTAGAATTCGTAAATTAACATTATTCGGTAGCATATGAAACATGATTCGGTGGAATGACCAAATTTTTAAAACAAACAAAATCAAGTGGGTCTCGCCAATGAATCACTAATAATTATTTAATTTTCACAAAATCGTAAATATTCCGTATTTTTAAAAAAAAAAACAGCTTTATAAAAAAAAGTAAGGAATGGGGGGCAAGTACTACAAGCAAGAAATAATGGGGGTAAGTATTATGTATATTTTAAAAAAAAAATACATACAGTATATTTCAAAAAAATGGGCTATTTTATGTAATTTTATGTAATCAAATTGAGATCTTTGACTTGAAAATAAATAATACGTAGAGTATGTTTTAAAAAAAAAAGCAATGAGGGGGAAGGGGTGTAATCACGCGCAAAATGGAGTTGGTGATGGAAAGTAAGTGGGTCCCACCAAAATTATAACAATTTATTTTTTAATCAGGTGCACACATGGCGGAATCTAGGCCATCCGATCCACTAAGATCAATGGCTATTATTTGTGCACAAAATACACTTTAAGGGGTGTGCACAAGGAAACCACTCCCTATATACATACATATATATATATATATATATGTATGTATGTATGTATGTATATAGGGAGTGGTTCCCTTGTGCACACCCCTTAGGGTGTATCTAGTGCACAAATCCTGACCATTGATCTTAATGGAATGGAAGGCTTATAATGCGCCATGTGTACGGGTGTTTAAAAAAATAAAAAATAAAAAAGCATCCTTCAACCCACTTTTACCCACTTTTGAGAGAGTGAGACGCGTGTGAGTTGGGGGTAATTAAAACCCTAAAACATTTCCTTCTTCTTCCTCGTGAATCATTGGGTCACCATCGTCGACCCTTCACCCGGCGGCGAATTGGAAGGCTTCGCTTGGCGAGTTCGACAACGAGTGTAAATGGTGAACAACGGCGGCGAGGCGGAGGCGCGCGCACGGAGAGGAGCACTCCATCACCATCTTCGACCCTTCACTGGTGGCGAATTGAGAGACTTTTGCTTGGCGATTCCGACGGCGAGGTTAAGAGATGAACAACGACGGCGAGGCGGAGGCGCGCACACGGAGAGGAGCACTCCATCACCATCTTCGACCCTTCACCGATGGCAAATTGAGAGGCTTTTGCTTGGCGATTCCGACGGCGAATGTAAGAGATGAACAACGGCGGCGAGACGGAGGCGCACGGAGAGAGGAATCCATCGGTGCCAGAACTTGGATCTCCGGCAGTGAGCATAGGTGGCCGGCGCCGCTTTCGCCGCCTACCAGAGGCATGGGCAGGTGGCCGCCGCTTTTTCGCTCAAAATCGCCGACGGTTTTTCTGCAACAAACAAAGGTTTTATTTTTTTATTTTTTTTAGTGTATCTTGAAAAAATAAGAATCCACTGAATAATATCTTAAATGTCATTTAATATATGCGTTAAATCGATCGATTCAACTGAATAATCCCAAAATTTTAAACATTCATGACGAGTATACAATTATTCATCTCTATCTACTGTGTACCTCAAAAAATTAATAATTTCACTGAATAATCCCTCAATTATCATTCAATGTACGCGTTAAATCGATCGATTCAACCGAATAATTCTAAAAATTTACTTATTCACTACATTTATGCAATTATTTATCGCTTCTGTGTACCTTGTAAAAATAAGTATTCGAATGAATAATCTCCCAATTATTAATCAGATTATTCGGTTATGCAATCACTACGGTTATACAATTATTAATTAGATTACTCGGCGAAATGTGGAGCATTATTCGGTAGGATGGGACAAATTATTCATTGGAATTGGTAATTTTTTATCTAAACTGAATGAAAAAAAATAACATAATATTATTCGATGGAATGTAAAACATTATTCGGTGGAATTGTTAAATTTTTAAAATTGATTTAGATAGGAAATAACAAAAAATTATCAAATCTTTATAACATTATTTAAAATTGCCAAATTTTGTGACGAAAAAATTGATCTACAATTGTTTAAGGAGGATATATACCTTTTATTTTTGGATCCACTAACTATTTTTTTTTAAAAAAAATCACAAACCGGTAAAATCTCACCCATTTTTTTAATCCATTAAACATTTAAAAAAAAAAAAAGATTTGGATATGACCTGTGAGTATGTACTACGTATTTAAAAAATAAAAAAATCACTAAATTTGCAATTTTTCTTTTTTGGATATATTGTGCGGGACCCATATAATCCCACAAAACTAGTAACCACCACTCCCGTACACGCGCCTCATTTTGGAGAGTCAGGCCGGATTAGTTACTTAGTGCACGGGCCCCACCATTTTTATATTAAAAAAAAAACAAACCTTTTAATCTCAGCCATCCGATCCATCCATATCTACGGCCAGGAATCGTGCACAAAGTACACCATAAGGGGTGTGCACTTTATACCCATTCTCCATATATATATATATATATATATATATATATAGAGAGAGAGAGAGGGTGGTTCGGGTGTAAACACCCCTTAGAATGAAATTTGTGAACACATCTAGGCCTTTCATTTAGGACAAATCAACCGCCAAGATTAATCCAATTTTTAATTAAAAATAAAAATAAAAACCACAGAAATTAAACCACCCTCTCCTGATTCTCCTCCACTGTGCGTGTAATGCACCGCCGGTTTTTACTCTTTTTTTTTTTTAGTGTGGTAAAAGTAAAATAATATAATCTCTCAATTAGGCTATCTGTAAATTGTACGTAATTCACATGCCTAGTGCCCAGCAAGTAGCAACTACACCTTCGGCAGTTTCAAAAATTGATTTTGTTTTTTTTATTATTATTATTTTCAAACGGTAGTTTCTAAAAATGTAAAGAAAAATATTAATCATAGTTGAATAATTCCGACAAATAATTTAGTTTTTATATATGAATAATTTCATTTGATATACTAATAATGTCCATCATAGTTGTACGTTATTCGGTTATATTAGATAAATTATCCGTATGTAAGAGGATGATTTTTAATGGGTTTATTTATTTTGGTGAGGTTAAAAGATTATATATATTTGTGTATTATTCGGTGAGATTACCAAGAATATTTGTATTTAATAAGAACAATTTATGATTGAAATTGAAGAGTATTCTTGTGTATATACTCGATTATTCGGTTTAATATTAAAGATTATTCGTTTATATTAAAGAGATTATTCATATATGTAAGATAATAATTGTTTACATGTTTATTAGGTTATATTAAAGAGATTATTCATATACTAGATTATTTGGTTAAATGTGAAAGATTATTCGATTGTTTACATGTTTATTGTGTTAAAATTATATTATTCGGTTCAATTAGAAAGATTATTCGGTTAAATGTGATATATTATTCGTTTAAATTTGAGAGATTATTCGGTGAAATTATAAATATTATTCGTATGTAAGATGATGATTGTACTAGTAATATTATTCGGTTATATTATTTAGTTAAATTAGAAGATTATTCGGTTAAATGCGATATATTATTCGGTAAAATTTGAAAGATTATTCGGTTAAATTACAAATATTATTCATATATAAGATGACGATTGTACTAATAATATTATTCAGTTAAAATTATATTATTTGGTTCAACTAGAAAGATTATTCGGTTAAATGTGATATATTATGCGGTTAAATTTGAGAGATTATTCGGTTAAATTATAAATATTATTCGTATGTAAGATGACGATTGTTTACACATTTATTAGTAAATGGATGTTAAAATAATAATCATTAAAATTATACATTATTCGGTGAATCTAAAAAGATTATTCGTATTTAATAGTAAGAATCTGAAGGGTTTATATATACACTATTCATATGTAAGAGGGTGGTTATTCAGTGGGATTAAAAAATTATTTTGATTAACTTACGTTATTTAGTTAAATCATACGGATTAAAAAATACTATGAAATTTGCATAATATAAACAAATAATTGCCCGTATAATCAAATTGACATAGATATAATATTTTTTAAGAAATTTGGAAAAAAAAATCAGCAAATAATATTATAAAATAAGAAGGTGTAAAAATATTAGCGCTTAAAAAATGATATCTAAAACTATCGATGATTTATATGTATACAAATAATATTATAACGGTTCATTAAAAACAAGTATTAAATGTTTTTTATTCGAAAACAAGTATTAAATGTGATAAAAAGAAAAGGCAAAAAAAGAAGAAGTTAAAAGGGCAAAAAATCTGAGTAGAAAAAAAAAAGAGGGGCCCACGAGATTTTCCAGTTAAAATAAATGAAATTGAATTTAGGAGGAGTAATGCACGCGCATTGGATTGAGAGTGCACAACTAAAGGCGTGGGGCCCACAATTTCTTTTTTTTTTAAAATCTGAAAATCATGTTAAATCCACACCCTTCATTTCATCTCATCCAATGGATTAGATTTGTTCACAAATTACATTCTAAGGAGTGTTTACAAAATAACCATATATATATATATATATATATAGAATTACTTTCCTGTGAAACGGTTCTTACTGTATAACGTGAGGAGAAATTACATCCGTCAGAGCATCAACACCCATGAGTTTTCTCCTCCCCTATTCCTCCTATGGGGTAAACCCATGGGTGTGGGATAAAACTCATTTCACCAAGGAGAAGGGGCAACCCTAGTGGAATGGGTTAAACCCATCCCCTCCTCCATCCCATTTTATTTTATAAAATTAATAAAAGTGAGGTTTTTTATTTTTTTTATTAAGTGAGTTAAGTTTTGATTGGTTAAAATATGTGGTGGGCTAGTGGGGTATAATTAAAGTTAAAAAAAAATAGTAATGGGGTAAATTTATGGATGTGAGATAAAAGTTAAAATTCTTAAAGGATGGGGTAAAGTTAGTGAAAAATGATGTGTCAAAATATTACGAAGAGAGAGAGATGAGGTTACCCCATGAGTGCTGATGCTCTTAGAACATCTTTCCCCGTAGGCTAGAATAGCTAAGGGAAATAGCCTACCAAAAGAGAATATTCTATAGAATATTCTTTTTTTGGCCTATTAAATGGTTTTGTTGTTTCCACCGAAGGCCAAATTTGGCAGGCAAATTTCCTATAAATACTCATGGAATTTAGAACTTTCACACTCATTTCCGTCACTCGATTCTATCGTTATCCTTTCGATTTGAATCAACAATGAATTCTTCTCAAATATCATCATCATCTCCCTCTTCAAATGAAACTGTTGAGATTTCTAATTCAATCTTTGATTCATTTGAACAGGATCAAAATGTCTTACATCGTATGTATGCTAATAACAATATACTCATGGCGGAATATATCAACAATGAAGAAGATGATGTTCAATCAAGACGAAGAGGTGGAGTACCAGAATATTAAATGTGACCATGATTCAATAGTTGGTTGTTTCATTTTATATTTGATTTTTCTTCTTTAGTACTTTAAGCAACTTAATATTTATTTTTTATTATAATTTTGATGAATCTATAATAAAAAAATATTAATGTCATTTTCTAAAAATATTATTTATGCAATAATAATTCAAATATGTCAAATATTATAGTCATATCGAAGAACTCTTGAATATCTTAACAATACTACAAATTTTATTTTTAATTGAAAATCATAACTATATAATGTATAGATTTATAATTGTATTATTTATAAATTTACTTCATTTTATGGTTTTGATGTGTTTTGGGATTTTTTATTATTATTTTCAAACATAGTAATTTATGCAACTCGATATTTATTTATGAGATATGATTTTGATGAAGATGTAATAATATAAAATGAATATGTTTTTCTAAAGATATTAATTTTTTATGCAAATATAATCCAAACATATTAAATATTATAGTCATATCAAAGAACTCATCAATATATTTACAAACTTTAACTTTTAGTTTTGATAAAAAATTATAATTAGATAGTTTATATACAATTAATTGTGTGATTTATAAATTTATATTAATAATGAATAATTAAAAATAAATAAATAAAATGGTGGAATTCACATTTGGCCTTCTAAAATTTCAAGCCAAATTTGGCTTTCATTTTAGAAATAGATCAAATTTTTTTTGGCCAAAATGGATTTTAGCCTAAGATGGGAGAAAAAAGAGAGGCTAAAACCTATTTTATAGCCTATGGTGGGAGATGCCTTAGGACATCCGCAGTAGCGGTCCTTTAGGCCCCTAACCACCGCCACCTCAGCAAAAAAATAAATAAAAAAAATGAAAGGACCATGAGCCCGGAAGGAAAGTCCCGCCTGCAAGTACCCCCAAATCAGAAGCCCATAGCGCAATCACCGAGGTCGCATGCATATATATTTTTTGAAAATGATTTTTTTGTATTTTTTTTAAATTAAAAAAATGATAAAAATTATTTTTAAATGTAATTTAATTTTATCTATCTATAGACACCCATATTACATATGTTTGAAATAATTTTTTTTAATAATTAATATCCATATGTTCTTTATGAAACATTAAAAAATTATTTTTTTGACATACATTTTATTATTAAATAAATACAAAAATAATAATGTAATAATTTATTAAATAATAATTGTGTAAATTAAAAGATAAATAGTAAAAAGATAGGTTAAGGGTCCGGGAGTCAGGCTCACGAATGTGGGTACAAATAATAAAAAGATAGAATAGGGTCTTTAAGATGATGTGGCACAGAAAAAGTAAATGAACATGCTCTTAGGCTATTCACCCGGAGTAATAAATTTTGCCTCGTGCCCTTGTCTAGTTAGATTTAACGGCAAACGGCAAACAGCAAACAGCAAACAGCAAACGTTAGTTTCTTTGTATATTTATATAAAAAAAAAATTAAAACAAAGCAGGAGGAAAGAGCGATTGACAAAGGAGATTTTGGAGAGAACTCAGGCTACACCGACTCACCGAGGTCTTTGGAGAGAACTCAGGCGACTAAGAAGGAGAGAAAGAGAAGTATCAGTTGGAGACCCGGCACAAGGAAGGAGACGCTACACCGAGGTCTGGCGACATCGAGTAGTTCCGGCTGGTCTTTGGAGGTGGAGCGACGTCGGCTAGTGTCGGAGTTGGAAGGAGTAGGTACGTCTGATATTATTAAATCTGAAAACTGAGGTTTCGAATTGGGGATTTTCGGTTTGAGTATTATGTGAATTTGAATGTGGAATTTAGATAGATGTGGACTTGAATTTAGATAGAATTGAATTTGAGATAAGAGTTTGTGAATTTGGGGGTTAGGGTTTAGTGCAATCAAATTCTTAAGTACGGACTGAATTCGAGTTGCAATTGGGATTAGATCGAATTTGAATTTGAGTTAGATTTTAGCGCGAAATGGGTTGCGGTTTGAGTTTGGGGCTGCAATTCATGGTTTCAGATTCGTTGAAGGACTGAATTTCAGAATTAGTGCTTTTCGAGCTAGAAGTCTGTGAATAATCTGTCTGTGCGTTCTGTTCTCCCATGGAGTTGCTATGTTTAATGTGTTGCTTGTGTAGATTTTGGGTGTCTTCACCCAAATTTTAGTCCCATTAGAATAAGAGAATGAGTGTTCTTGCAAAATGTATGTGGAAGTCAGTAATGTTGCTGCTGTAAAATTGTATGATAGCTTTCAATGTTTACGACAATATTAGCTTTCAAAATTATGAGATGTGATTATGTAATGTTCTCATTTTCATTGGTAAATAACTTCCAACTAGAAAACTCAAACATAGTCAAATTTGATTCTTATACAAAGATTGATCACAATTCATGTCAGGTTTCTAATACAGTAGATATTATTTATTGTATGTTAAGATTAAAGAATTGGTACCTGTGTTGTTTATGAGTATGACAGTGGCACCATGTAGTTCAGCCTTGGCCTAATATTATTGACACTATATAGCTGTAGCTAGAGTTTTTTTTTTTTTTTTTAACAGCTGGTAGCTTTCTTATTTTCAAGTGGATGTCGCCCATTTTTTTTACAGCTGCAGTGAGAGTATGACAGTAGTAGGAATTCAGAATCAAGGAGGAAAAAAAGAACATGCACTTAGCTTACATCCATAGCTTACAATTGTAGTGAGAGTATGAAAGCAGTAGGAATTTAGAATCAAGGAGGAAAAAAAAGATAAGAAAGGAAAAAAAAATTACACGGTGATGTTTTAGCCTATTAGCTCAAATGGGAGAGCAATGTGCAAATGCACAAAGAGGTGGGTTCGAATCCCACGTAGGCTTATTTAATTCATTAATCATTAAGCAACACCTACCTACAATCTCACTCCCACATTTGCATTTGAATATACAAAGATGGCCTCGATCATCATAACGAATTCTCAATTATATTTTCTCTTCCAATCTACATGAATAGTACCAAATGGAAATAAGTAATCACAATAAAAATGGAGTTTGGAAAAAAATCATATTACAAGAATGGAATGGTTTCTTTCATAAAAAAATCAGATTAAAGAGCCTGACTAGAGCTCTATTCAGATCGATATTTGTAGCCTATGTGGGATTCGAACCCACATCGATGTGTACAACACATTGCTCTGCCGTTTGAGCTAATAGGCGTTATAAACAAAAGTGTATGTGTCATCAATAGAAAATTACTCAAAGCAAAGTGGTAGCATGAATCACTTCATATTATTAGTACCTTGAATGAAGCTTCATGGACAGAGGAGAGGACATAAAAAGATAAAAGAATCAACTCTTGTAATAACTAGTGAATCAGTAGAAGGAAGAGATATAATACCTTAAAGTTGAATCAATTTTTTTCAGCCAACTCCTTGAACCAGTAGCAGTAAACCAAAGTACAAGAAAAAAATGTATGACAACAATTAGTAAAATAATGAAGATGGAGATCCTGATTCCTGCACAACATTTAATAGAGGAGCTTCTTTCTCGGGCTGCTAAGAAAGCAGGTAATGTCCGATTTATATTGCATACATTCAGGCTCTTCTTTTTCTTTTGAACAACAATTTTACTGGCTTATTCTTGTTATCTGCAAGATTCTTTTAGTATTTGGGATAGCATGTCGTATTTTCTGTTCATGGATCCCTGGATTGTTGGCAAGACCATATAGTTAGTTAATCTCAATTGTTGTCATCCACCGAAAAAATAAAGGGGACAATTTTTACTGAGCAAGCGGAATTTTGAATCCTTCTTGTACATCTACATAGAGTGTTACTGGTGATAATAAACTCAAAACTCAATTTGCTTCTAGTCAATGCTTGTTGGTTTGTTGTTCTCATATTTGATCAGTTTCGTCCTTTTCGGTCTGTAAATGGGGGAAAATATGTTTTTCTGGAGCATTGTATCTCTGTAATCAGTGGTTTCTTTATCTATACTATATAGGGATGGATTTCCATGACTTGTTGGATATCCCTCAAGGAGACAGAAGAAAGTACCATAACGATGTCACTGTCATGGTGATCTCTCTCGAAGGAAGGATTTGGAAGTCATCTGGGAAATACCCTTGACTGTTCACAGCAGGAATTCTTTGTGCTGTTCATCTAAACATGAAGCACTATGCATTCTGCCCTGCAGTGGAAGTGACTCAAAAAATGAATAGCTTCCATAAACATTGTGTACCGCAGCTTATGACTCGAGCAACCCACGAATCCTGCTTACAGGAAGCTGCATGAAAAAGAATAGTGATGGTTATAGAGTTACATCCAGATAATAGTAGAAATGAGATAGTAGGCTCTTGATTGGGGCAGGGTATAGTTATGAAGAGATTTTTATTGTGCAGATTGGCGATAGCTCTGGTGACTGACATGCTGAAGTGAGAAAGGGAACCTTCTCAGGTTTCTTTTTGTTCTCGTTTTCGAGATTTTGAGGAACATGCTAAAGGCTCTTTCATTCATTTTGCTATCTACAAATACTCACCTTGGAACCAAACTGTCTCTGGATTACTTGACTGCCCTTCTCTATGGTATGTGCTGTGGGTTTGTTTATTGCAGCAATCTAACTCACTGAGGAAAAAGCATGTGCTTAAGCACTGTTAAGGATCCCTGGTTTAACTGTCTCACAACAGCTCAACGGCAAAAATAAAATGGACATGTCAAGAAAGCCCTCTGGGCTGCCAACGGCATGTGCAGTTACATTGTAGGCTGAAGTGGTTTTAAGAATTCAAATTAACCCTGTTCATTTTTAAGAAAGGGAAAGGTAATGGTTAATCTCACGAATTTAGTCTAATTAAGATTCATTGATTAATATTTTAACCATTATCCTTTATTTCCTCATTTTGCTTACAAATCAGGTCACATATTGACAACATATCTCCTTAAAAACTTATCCATGCTATCAAGTTGAAATGTAGCAGGAATTGAATCAAACTTAAAGTCTGCACCACAAAATACGCTATATTGAATATTTGAGGGTAGGGTACTCCTACAGCTGCACATGTATCAAACAACATTAGCAAATTTAGGGTATGCATTTGGTTAGATGAGAAAGCAACTGTGTCAGCTGTCAACTACTCATCTTGTATACTGAAAAAGTTTAATTCCACAAAATCAGCATGGCAAAACAAGATATATGCATCATGATCAGATCACTCAAGAAGTAAATCAGAGGATCAAATTCATATGTATATAACACCTATATCTCTTGGACAGCCATTAGACCATACAAAGATTTTGACACTACAAAATGGAGGTTGACAAGGGCTTTTCGAACAAAAGATATAAAGCCGAGAAATGGCAAAACAAACGAGCCATTCTAAGTAGTTCAAATTTATGCTGACACGGGAGCTGAAGAGGCCTCTCTGGATTGTATCCATGATATCAAATCCTCTCGTGATGCCACAAACCACCCGGCTTTGTGTTTGCTCTGCCTAAATGGCGCAGCCATTTCGTTCACATGGGAAGCAAAGGCATTGCCCAAGCCTTGGGAGAACTTGTGTGTGCCGGATCCAGTGTGGGCGGAAAACACCTCAGGCAGCTGTTCTTGCCGCTCTACGATCTTAGACAAGCTCGTCATCCACTCTTCAAATGCAGTGTGAGCTGCACCAATCGACAAGGACCTCACATTCAAGCTCCATTCAGCTGCAGTTTTCTTGTGCAGCCCCGGGTATAACCCATAAAGGGTTCCTAGATATAGCAAGTCGTGCGCTCTCTCATGGAGACCCTTGTTACGGCATATGTCAATCAGGTTGTTGCAGAAAGGTCTTCGGGCCTCAAGTGCAGTGTCTCCGAGGATGGCCTTGAAGTCTTCTTTGACTCTCTCTAAGTTGGTTTCGCTATCTTCTATTGTCTTGATAAAGGCAACCAGATTTGGTTTAGCCCTCTGCATACAACTAATGACTTTGTTTATATCCTCCGGATCTTCACAAAAGGACATGACAGAGAGCAAGCATCCGCAAAGCCTATCATCAGGTTTAATACCCATTTCTACTGCAGCATCGAAAACCCTAACCATATCATCAATCATCTTAGCTCTCCCCAAGCACTGGACCAAGCAAGTACAACCCATCACGTTGAGCTCAACTCCCATCTGAGCCATCTCCTCAAACAAACTCACTGCCTTGTCGACTTTCCCACCACTGCTATATATATTCAGCATAGCCGTGTAGCTCCAGCTATCCGGCCTGCAGTTCTCCGACTGCTTCATATCCTCAAAGAGAAGTTCTGCCTCTTCCTCTAACCCAATATCCGCACACATGCTCAGCAATGTGTTGTACAAGATGAAATCAATTGGCCACCCGTTCGTCCTCATCCTTTCCCAGAGCACCAGGGCATCACGACTCCACCTAGCCTTCCCATAGATCTTAACAAGTGCAGTAAGTGTCTTTTCGTTGGGAGTAATGCCTGACTCCACCATCTCCTCGAACAAACCTCTAGCTAAGCCAGGCTTCCCGGCCTTACCCAATGCCTCAAGCAATGTATTGTACACAACCAAATTCGGCTGCACACCAAGAGCTTTCATCTCCTGCAAAACATACCTAATTCCGTCATAGTCTCCGGCCTCACCAAACACCTTACACAGCACAGAAAATGCAACCTGGTCGGGCACCCAACCACTAGCCCTGCCTCTATCATACAGACCCATGACCTCATCAACCTTCCCCAACTTAGCATAAACATCCAATACGGCGGAGTAAGTGACCTCATCAGGCATCAAACCAGTCTTATAGATCCTCTCAAACCACTCCACAGCTTTGTCAAAGTGGTTGCACCTCTTAGCACAAGTGATGATGGTGGAGTAAGTGATGTTATCGAGCTCAACCCCACGTTCAATCATATCATTAGCCAGCTCCTCAATGAGCCCAAACTGCCTATCAAACCTCAGTGACTTCATAGTCACATTGTAGAAGATAGTCTCCATGGGAAACAAGTCCTGGGCCTTGACCCAGTTAAAAAAGAGGTATGATTTTTTCCAGGGTTTCAAAGAATGGAGGATAATTAGGGCATTATCCCTGGTAATTGGAAGTGGGTTTTGCTCGACAACAGCAAGAAAAGCTTCCTCTGAAGGGTCACACTCGTTGAGCAGCTTGGCGAAGCGTCTAAGGTCTCTCATCTGGGGATTGTACGAGTGTGAAGGAGCGCGTTTCTGGCGCTGGAGGGAGAGAACGGATTTCTTGGGCTTGGCGGGGTTGACCCAAATGGAAATGGGTGGCTTTGTGAGGAGCTGAATTGGGTCTTTGGGGTCATTGTTTGAGAGGGTTTGGGTGGATGGGGTTTGAAGGGGATCTTCCAAATTGGCAGTGGTGGAAGAAGACGAATTGCAGGAGATGAAGAACCTTCGAGATGGGCGAGAATGGGAGAGAGTAGGGCGCCTGGGATCTGTGGATTTTGCTACGGAGAAATGGACATCCACATACATGGAGAGAGAGGAAGCCATTGCTAACGATGCATACACAGAGAGAGGGAGAGGAAGGAGGGAGATACCTTATCTTATTGCGAGTCAGATACAGAGTTGCAGAAAACCCCTCTTTAAACCCTTCTTCTTCAGTAGCTACAAAGGCGGATAAGATTTGAAAGGAGGGAGACTACAGAGGCTTCGGCGAGGGATTTGGGTTGGAGAGAGAATATCAAGCTTCGCCCATTTGGGATGGCAAAATAGGAAATTCATAAAACAGATAGATATACCAAGAAGTCAGAAAGATGTTCTTTTCGATTGGAAAAGACAAGTCCTCAGGACCTGATGGAATGACAACAGAATTTTTCCAACACTACTGGGGCATAGTTGGTCCATCGATCATTAAAGCAATTAAAGGCTTTTTCCATTCTGGAAGAATGTTGAAGTAAATTAACCAAACTTTCATTACGCTGATCCCGAAATGCGACAACCCAAGAACAACTAATAATTATAGACCCATTAGCCTATGCTCGACTATTTATAAGGCAATTGCAAAAATCCTAGCCGATAGAATGAAAACTGTTATAGGAAAAATAATTCATCCATTACAAGGAGCTTTTATATCGGACAAAGCGATCCAAGACAATGTGCTCATCGCCCATGAAATATTTCACTCCTTTCGTAGTAGGAAAGGACGTGATGGATGGATTGCAATCAAATTTGACATGGAAAAAGCCTACGATAGAGTGAACTGGGACTTCCTTATTGCGATTATGTCAAAGTTCGGTTTCTGCCAAAAGTTTTGTGGTTGGATAAAGGAATGTATTCAAACTGTTTCTTTCTCCATTCTGGTAAATGACGAACCAACTGAGGCTTTCTGCCTTCACAGGGGACTCAGACAAGGCGACCCGATATATATCTCCCTACCTTTTTATCTTAGGTGCTGAGATTCTTGCTAGAAAGCTCCAACGACAATGTGAACAATCATCGAACACCATAGGTTTCAAGAAAACTAGAAATGGACCTCGTGTTCCATTTCTATCATTCACAGATGATATAATGATATTTTCCAAAGCGACCCCGGAAGTATGTAAAACAGTGAAAACTATACTCGATGATTATTGTGCGATATCCGGCCAAAAAGTTAATTTCCAAAAATCAGCATTCCAAGCGACGAAAGGAATCACAAACAACCAAAAACAACAAATTCAATCCTGCTTACAAATAACTAGCCAAATTGCTTTAGAAAAATATCTTGGTTGCCCTATTATTAACGGAAGAGTGAACAAGAATACGTTTAAAGATGTTGTTGAAAAGTCAAAGAACCAATTAACGAAATGGAGAGCAAACGAACTAACGCAACAAGGACGAGCGATTTTAGTCAAAACTAATTTAGCTGCCAAACCAAGTTATGTAATGCAGAACTTCATGCTCCCTGCAAGTATACATAATGACCTCGATAGACTTAACAGAAGTTTCTTCTGGAACGAAGACCCACAATATAAACCATTTATCGGGTGGGATAAAGTATGCAGACCGAAGAATGAAGGTGGATTAGGAATTGAGAAGACAAAAGACATGAACAAAGCCTTGCAAATGAAACTCCTATGGAAAAGAATTGCGGAACTGCAAAATGAATGGGTGAAAATAGTTAGAGAGAAATACTTGAAGGAAGAGAGCATTTGGGACTATACAAGAAAAAAGAATACGTCATGGCAATGAGCGAAGTTGATGGAAACTAAAGAAGAATTCTGCTCAGGTCTTATCTGGCAGTTGGGAAACGGGAAAACCCTAAGGTTCTGGAAGGACAACTGGCTAAACTATGACATAAACCTATGGGAAAACAGTATCCGTGCCATAGAGCATATTGAAGAACAAGAAACGATCGACCAATTCTTAAAACCAAGCAAAACTTGGAATGAGGACAAATTAAAAGACTTCCTCCCTGTGGACATCGTCGAAAGAATCCTGGAAGTTCATATCCCTACAAATGAAATCGATGACAGAATATACTGGAAACCAAGCAGAAATGGGTGGTTTTCAACCGCAAGTGCTATAGACCATGTCACGAGAACTAGAAGAACCAACCCTGATCCACTCGGTTGGATTTGAAAAATTGATTGTCCGCCAAAAATTAAAAATTTTCTTTGGAAAAACCTACTAAATGGGACCTCGGCGAAGGTTAGATTACAAAGTAAAGGAATTCATTTCCCACTCGAGTGCCCTCTTTGTAACTACAATGGTGAAGATGCTACCCACATCTTTACGGAATGTCAAACGTCTTTAGCCTTTATTGGAAGAATGGATAGACAAATTGAGCAAATAATCCGAAACACGGACAAAGCAGACAAACCTTACAAGAATATAATCACAGACATTTTCGCAAATATCTCGACAGAACAAAAATCGACCCTTGCCTTTTCCCTTTGGGGCATTTGGTCAATGAGAAACAAAATTCTATTTGACAACAATGACATTAGGAATCAAGAAGAATGGATAAAAAATATAAAACAATACAGGATAAGTTGGAGAAAAGCACAATCAGAGGAACAAGAAGATGACACACCCCCTACAAGAGTCAATACCCACCAAAACAGAACAAAAAAACTGAAAACTGTAAAATGGAAAAAGCCCGCCGACGACTTTGCCAAACTCAATTTTGACGGTGCTATGGTTAGTTCGGGCATTGCTGCATCTGGATTTGTTATTCGTGATAGCCAAGGGTCAGTTCTCTCTTGTGGTGCCTGAGGCCATGGAAGGTTGTCCTCAGTGCAAGCAGAGTGCCTCGGTCTATTGGTTGGACTCTAGGAAGCTACGAAGAGGGGATTTTCTCGGATCGAGGTGGAGGGCGACTGCTTGACGCTGGTCAACGTCATGAAGGGGATCTGGAGGTGTCCTTGGGAGATTGAGATGATGATTTCGGATGCCCTCAGCTTCTGTCGCGCTTTAGAGAGGGTCTCCTTTTCGCACACCTTCCGCGAGGGGAACCAGGTTGCAGATAGACTGGCGCATATCGGTCTATCTTCGTCATTCATCACGGAGCGCGTTCCTGCCGAGATTACTGACATCGTCCGTTTGGAAGCTCTTGGGCGATGGGTCAACCGCGGTTGACCATCCCCAAATCCTCGCATTGTATCAAAAAAAAAAAAAGATAGATATGCTGCTCGGCTCAAGTTAACTAAGAGCCTTTTTTTTTTTTGGAACCGAAAAGAATTTGATAGTTGCCAAGACAATTAGCCAAGAGCATCCCGAAGGATGATGCTACGAAGGGAGAGAAGTGTCAGAGTGTGGATGCAAGACATGAAGAATCTCAATATCAGAGAAAAGATGGAGAGACAGGAGACAGTCGAATAAAATTATTTCAATCTCACCAGAGCAAGAGCATTCAATCTTAAGACTGTTAATGATGCTAAGATTATCACATTCAATAATAATATTATTTATATTGACATCAATTGCTTTGAGGATCCCTTTCCAAATGTCAAATTAAGTCTTCAGCCCCTAGAACAGATGGGAACAGAGAAGGCCCAACCTCAGAGAAAAGAGTAGACCCATTATCATTTCGAATAATGAATCTGTAAGAAGGTGAAGCCGTTGAGGATAAGACTCCATCACAATTAAGTTTGCACCACCCATGCTTAAGTTTAAAACATCTACAAGCGAGATGGTATAGTATTTTTCATGCCATTTGACAGATGTGATTCAATATTGAGATCTTGCCAAAGAAAGAGTGCCTTGAATATACTTGGATCACATAGGAGATGCTAGGATGAGTAAAAGTGAGATAATGTAGACCCTAATACGTAAGAGTAAATGTATGATATATTGATATAGGCTTGGATCACACAAGAGATGATAGGCAAGCCTATGGGATCCGGATCCTCCTTCTTATATTAGGAGATCTAATAAATTAATCTCCACCCTCCAACAAATTTAATGGCCAAGATTATATCTCTTTAATTTACACAAAAAAAAAATCCTCATTTATCTTCTCCTCCCCTCGACTCCTAAAAAAACCCACAGTTCCAATTTCGAGCACAAGCAGTGGATTGATGGTGGTGAACTGCGTGAGAATCGTTGATTTCCGTCGGAGCATGGTCAAGTTGAGAATCTTCTTGAAAGAAATCAGTCATCTCATTCATGAACATTGAAGTAGGCTTTGAATATTAGTTTGTGAGATTTGGACTTTGTTAAGTATCAAATCTGCACTTCTCCTTCCGTCGATTGATCTCCCTGCACAGATTAGAAGGAGAAGAAGAGGCGGGGCTCGCTCCCCCGGAGGAGCCTCCGACGCTCAAGTCAGAATGTGTCGACTGAAAGAAGCCTTTTATAACCCTAGTAGATCGATCATATATATAATGAGAGTTAGGGTTTGCGATTAGGGTTTACCGTGTGAATGACGATTTTGCCCCTGGATCTTTTATCGAATTACTTTTGCTATGTCAGACTTCATATGAAACTCTCTTTCCCCTTACAAATAGATGCGAGCTTTGGTATGTACTGCAACAATTCCACTTTGTTACTTAAGGACATGTATATAATTTGAGAATGAAATTTTGATGATATATCATATATGTAACTGTTTGGGGTTATAACTTACAAAGTGTAGATAGGAAAACAATTAATTGGAGCCAAAGATAAAGAGAGAAAATTGAACGAGCAACAATATGTATGAGTTGTGCTTCATTAAGGTCTCAACTTTCGTCTCTCGTCTCAAGTATGTAAATTATCAGGTCCGACCCTAATTAGAAGTACCCACCTCATCAAGGTATGTGACTGATCAAAGGAGGTGTTTGTTTATTGGGATAATTGGGTGAATATATCTTTTCCAATTTTTTTTAAGAGTGATTATACCAATGGAAGTTTTTTTTGTAATTATACCTTTTTGGTTATTAATGACTAATTTGCCCTTAGAGAGAAAAAAAAATATTGATAATAACTTCCATAAATCACGTATTTTGTAACTTGCTTCTTCTTCCCAAATTGATTAAACCTAGGACTAATCGCTCAATACACCAGATTCTTCTCATCCATCAATTTATTTTGATCTTCGATGAGTAGTGTCAATTGAAATCAAGTTACAAGATTGAAAGTACGTGGTCATATATCTTTTATATGCTATAATTTTTGTGGTATATTCCATATTTATTTGCGATAACTTGCTCTCCGTAATAATATAATTGAAATCAATGGTGTGGGCGATTACTTGCTCTCCATAATATAATTGAAATCAATGGGGTGTGGGCTATTACTTGATTTTGTAAATTCAATTGGCCAAGCAATCGATACGTACAGTAACTATATTGTTGATAGCTTCAATTGTGTGTTAATTATATAAGTTACATTAGCGTAATCGTTGATAGATTCAATCGACACTTCCAGTAAATATTTGCTTCTTGTAATTATATACCTACAACGAATTAATTACAATATTGTGATAATATTGATTACAAGTACAATTACAATAAATTAGTTACAATCTATTATGTGTATTTATTGTAACTTATTAAAACCTTAACAATGATGTTAGTTACATTACAAAATAGGTACAAATAATTAATTACAAGACTCAAAATACGTACATACAACGAATTAGTTGAACATCTAATGGTAACAATAATTAGGTTTCAAGAATAATGATTACAATAATTAAGTTTCAAGAATAATGGTTACAAGAATGATAAGGTTACAAGAATAATAAGGTTTCAAGAATAATGGATACAATAATTAAGTTTCAGGAATAATGGTTACAAGAATAATAAAGTTTCAAGAATAATGGTTACAACAATTAAGTTTCTTGTAGTACTCTAGGGTTACAATCGGTTACAGTATGTTACAATCAAATTTGAATTACCTGTAACCCTAGATAATTCACCAGATGATTAATTGAATCTAATGAAAGAAGTAGCGTCTGTACGTATAAATCAATAATCCGAATCATTTTCCTTTTCGAAACGTAAAACAATCTTATCTACAATATAAATCATCTTATCAATATCTATTTACTTTTATTTTAATTTTAAAAAGAGAAATCTTATGTATATCTATTTACTTTTATTTTAATTTTAAAAAGATAAAATCTTATCTATTTCTATTTACTTTTATTTTAATTTAAAAAAAATAAAAATTATACCTTAAGGGTATTTAGGTAAAATCCACCCTAAAAAGATATAATTACTAAAAAAAAAAATCAAATGGTATAATTACCAAAAAAATAACTTGAAAAAGTTACACTCTATCAAAATTTCACTTGTTTATTCCAAAAAAATATGATTACTCGGCACTTAAATTATGATTTATCTATGGATGAAATCTGATCTAAACGGTTTAGGTTCATTATGTAGTAGTGTTAGGTACAAAAAGTGAACAGAAAAAAAGATGTACAAGATATGGGTGTGCATTATTAATAAAAGCATATGATCGGATTTAACATTCATTATACGACCTATATATCTATCTAAATCCAACTATATTCAATTGCCATTATCTTTGACTTATCATCTGACTTGTGTGGAAAATTTTGATTAACTAATCATGGTAATTAACAATTAAGCATGAGAATCTCACGAAGCATCAACTTAGATAAATCAGATAAAGATGATTATCAACCCAATTTCAAAGTTATACAATTCAACCATGAAATCATGAACCAGACAACAATCCCATATATTAAAATTGCAACATATATTCAAAATTTTTGCATAGTTGGTTTTATAATTTTTTTATAAAGTAAAAATTTGAGATCAAATTGGTCGGTCTAATTCTCGATACGCTGATAACACCGGCAAATGGAAAAACCATCATAATCAAGGATAATAAAAAAAAATCAACAATATGACGATCCGCAACCGACTAAAGCGGGATGGAAGAGAAGTTCTCAATTAAACAATGGGGAGCCAAGCGTCAGTACTTTAGCCGAAGACACTATTGAAATGCGAGTCAAGCACTATGAGAGTAGCACTGTTGAAGAGCAGGTACAAATACAACAGGGCATGATTCCTTGGTGGTATCAACACAAAGCCCCAAGGAAGCGCCTCCCCGACAATGGAGATGCCGTGAAAGACACATCCACGACCTCGACAGTCGAGACCCGCTCTACACACCAACAACGAATGAAATACTAGACACCAAAGGCACACAAAAACCACCAACACTAAACCCAACCCATGAACAATCAAGCAACAGTAACAGCGGAGGGTGGAGCAGAGCGTGTTTGCAGTAATTTAAAACGATTTTATTTTATTTTAATTATTTTCAGAATACTTGGAGACCAATTCTTATAAATGTAAAAAAAACTATAATAAAATAAAAAACAATTTTTTGTTTTTTTGTGAAACTTGGGTAGACTGGGTAGTTGGGCCTAATGAGTGATCCTTGGAGTCCAAAACTTTTTTTTTTCTTGTTCATATGTGGGTGAAACTTGGACTATAAGGAGTGATCCTTGGAGCCCAAGGAGTTCCGCTTGGTGGAGGTGGTTGGATGAGGAGGGCGGAGGCGACGACGGAGAAAAAAGTCGATGAATTAACAATGCACCACCATCAACACCAGGTTAATATACTCTTACACGTTTCGATCCTTGGAGTCCAAAGAGTTGGCTTGATAATCTTAGTTTAGATATATCAAATTTTCAATATTAATTAATTTTCTCGACGCCATATTCAATATTAATTAATATTCAATATTTTTGTGTAGTTATGATATTGATTGCGCTTTGGATGTTTTTTTTTTTAGGATCGACAGCTTAAGTGTTGTTTGGAAAATGATTTGTGGAAATTTATTTTTTGTTCTGATGCTTTGCAATATTCGTCAATAATTAATTTTCTTGACCGTGTGAGCTACTTTCTAGTTTGCATGATCATATCATTTGCAAATGAGAGGAATGACATTCTTGAATTAGTCTTGTGCTCGTGATGTTGAAACCGTTATTATCTTTCGTACTATTATTCATTTCCTGTAGTTTTCTAACTAGAATTTCTGCTTCTAGAATGAAAAGAGGGAATGGATCTAAATTTCCTTCATTTACCATCACCGAAAACGAGACTGTTTTGACACATTGTTTGATCTAGTTTTGGAATTTTAGGCTTAGCCCAAAATTTTATGAGACTTTGAAAAGAAAGTCCCATTCAAGTCGATCATATGTTTTTTCATGACCATTTTTATTGCCATCCATCCAATCTACTTCTGAATAGCTCCTTGTAGAGGATATATAAGTTTTCTAATAACTAGCTTTAGTCTGTCTGCAATCATTTTCGTGATTGTCTTGTAGATAGGTGTGCAGTCGAAAGTCATTCGTGGTTCTTAGGTTATCCATTTTTGGAATTAGTGTTATGAAAGTTTGATTAATTTGTTTTAAAATTCTGTCACTATTGAGTAATGATCTGATGATGTTTAAATGCATGATTTTTCGTTGTGATATTCATGAACCAATTGAGGATTTGATCATGGATAAATGTTCTATCAAGTTTTTCTAATATCTTGTTATTATCCAACATATTCTTCCTCCAATGTGAATATGTTACCCATATGTTGTTATTATCCAACCTATTCTCCCTCCATGTGAATATGTTACCCATAATAGGTACATCTTGCATTATACAAACATTTTTTAATCCTGTTAAGATTCTAAATCTATTCGAATATGGGGATACTCCTTTTTTTTTTCTGGGTTGTTCTGGATTTTATTCAAATCTCTCATTTTCATACAAGGAAAGTTCATACAAACTCTCATAGTTCAAGGATTTCAATGAACAAAAATAAAATACAATAATTTGTTTGAATATTTTTTTAAGTTGTCTATAGGTGGACACTCGAGTCCAATCCAATCATAACTTTAAAAAATGTATAGCACCAAGGCTAACCTCGTAGCATTAAGTGATTAATTAAAGACAGAAAACAAATCAGAATATATGAGGGCTTTGTTTGGATTCTATTACATTTTAATTATAATACAATAATTTTATCTCGTTTTATGTGAATGTTTGGTTATATAAAAAAAAATCTCAAAAAAATTGAGATAAAATAATAATTAACCTAAATAATGATATAAATCAAGATAAAATAACTACATTATTATTAATACATTATGAGATTAAAATACACATTTAATTTAAATACCTTAAAAATTGTATTAATCAAACACCACTTTATTAAATTTGTTTATAATAAAATTGGAATCCAAACCCACTCTAAAAGCTGAAAAGCAATAAAATGGTCACAACTCACTCGTGACTCGTGAGGAAAGGTCGAAGTTGGAGTAACTGTATAAATGTGAACGGGTTTGGGGTTCGGGGTTCGGGTGGGTCCCGCCCTCCTACTTTGGAATTTTGGCGGGGTCGCTCCACACAAGCAACCTCTTTCCTTTCCTTTCCTTTCCTTTCGGTGTTTTTTATTGTAAACAAAAATGGATTTTTAATGTCAATTTGTACGAGTATTTTCATTTTGGTGTTATTTATAGGCGCATATGAGCTCCTCTTCATTCCCTCCCTTCTTCTCTCCCCTTACCAATTAAACTCGATCTCCCCTTCTTCCTCTCCTGCGCAGCCATTTGTTCTGTAAACTCATCTCTTAGTTTGGGTCTTTTTTATTTCCTTCAGGACTTTTATCAATTGAACACCTGCACGGTTTTAGCATCTGCGTATTGATCTTAGGAAGTGCTATTACAAATTTGAAGGAATTGGGTGGGTGGGTGGGGCTTGGGAGGGGGTATTGGTTACTCGATCAATATAAGAAACAACTCCCTCAGAAAATGATCATAGTCTTGCACAAGGCCTGCATTCTTGGGTCAGTTCTTGAAACCAAGTTCACTGTCGACAAAAGCTTCTACTTCTGGATCTTCCAGATTCTTAGTAGGTGCAGTTTGGGAACTTAAGCAAGTTTTCCCTTTTTAGTTTTCAATCAAGCTTGTTTCTGTCAATTCAATTTCTTTGGATACAAAAGAGCAGTTTGGTAGGTTGTGGTTTGTAGCATAATGGGATCATTGCCACCTGGGTTTCGGTTTCACCCAACTGACGAGGAGCTGGTTGGATACTACCTTCAAAGAAAAGTTGAAGGACTCGAGATTGAGCTTGATGTAATCCCTGTGGTTGATTTTTACAAGTATGATCCATGGGAGTTACCAGGTACTACTTACTACATTTAACCTTTATGCTGATTCATTCCTTCCAATTATGTTGAGAGAATGAAAGAATATGTAAAGAGATCCAAAAGAGTTCCACGTTGATAATATGAACAAAAAATCATTAGTATATAAGCTAGTAGGTAAATTTTTCTATTGCCAATTAATTTTAGGATGGAACTCCGCTCGGCTTCTGTGCTTTGAAACTGAACCGATTCATTTGCTCTTCTTCTGATATATATTCCTTCCTTTTTGTCTAAATCTTGCACGCCGTTGCTTTATCTGTGGGGCTTTGGAAGCTTTTATCTTCCTAAAAAGCCAGTTTTATTGGCTTTGTATTTTACTCCTATAATATATTCCTTTGAGAATCACATTTTATATAATGCAGATAAATCATTTCTTCCTAGAAAGGACATGGAATGGTTCTTCTTCTCTCCGAGGGACAAGAAATATCCAAATGGCTCCCGGACAAACAGAGCCACCAGATCCGGCTACTGGAAGGCCACTGGTAAGGACCGGAAAGTGGTTTCCGCCTCCACCATCATTGGTTACCGTAAGACCCTTGTTTTCTATCAAGGGCGCGCTCCATTAGGAGACCGGATGAATTGGTTGATGCACGAGTATCGCCTATGTGACCTGCATTCCGATGGGGTGCCATGTTTTAAGGTACAAATTGGTCTAGAGAGATACTAAACATTGCAAGATAAAGCTGAATACAACTGATTTATTGGCCTGTTTTTTTTTTTTGCCAGGGAGCTTTTGCTTTATGTCGCGTTGTCAGGAAGACGGAATCAAAACTGAATTCAACTGAAAAGAATGCTGGGAGTGGTACAAGCATCAATGATTTGCCCTCTTCAAGAACTACAAATGAGCCTCCAAGGATTTCTAATGAACCTGCACTTCACAATCAGTACAATAAGAGTGCAAATTCCACCCTAATGTCTTCGCCATTTGATGTCATCCGAGTAGGAGAGTTGGATTCAAATAGTATATGGGTCTCTCCTGAATTGATTCTTGATTCCTCCAAGGTATCAATCACTTCTGCTTCTTATGATCTTCCAAGTGCTTTAACTGAAGCTGATGCATTCGGCCTTTCCCTGCAGGAATATTCACGAGGGAAAGAGTTGGTTTCGAGCTACATGCCGCAGTATGACTACCAAATTACCTCAATGGTTTCACTGCATCCTTATAACCAACATGGGATTTCACCAAGTTCATCACACTCAAACTTCAATGGTGAGATTGAACATGTGGATGATTTTAGCCGAATGGGAAATATGGACTATATGGGTTACTATGGAAATGAACAAACCCAATTCGGATATTATGATCAGATCAATTCCTATAACGGATCGTTCTAATGGAAACCAAGAAACCCTGCAGAACAAATCCGACCTCAATCAAATAGGTGATCTCTTGTAGGTTCTTCCAAGACAACGCATTTTGAGGTTTGATCTTGAGACGAATAGCCTTATGTACCAGCTATATTATGTCACAGGATGCCTTTGTTGTTACCATAGTTATCGGCAGCCAAATCTTAGTAAGTTCCAAGCAGTAGATGTACATTTCTCTTGGCGACAATCACTATTGTCAATAGCACTAGGAGAGTAGGAGATGTTCTTATCTTTTGTTGTAATATATAAGCATCTATGGCTATGGAAGACTTAAGAAAAAGCCATAATCCATTGTTAAGTATGTAACTTCTTGTTGAGAAAATGAAAGGAATGTGAAGAGACCCAAAAGAGTCCCACATTGAAAAAGATCCACATTGAAGATGAACAAAGAAGCCTTAGTATATAATCTAGTGGGTTACTTCTCATATTGCCAATTGGTTTTAAGATGGAACCCTTTCGGCTTATGTGCTAGGCTATTAGCTTAAAGATGTGCTTAATCACACACTTTTTGCCCATAATGGAAATAGTTGTTAAGAATTAAAAGTATAAAAAAATTATGTTCAAAGCTTCTACATGTATGAGTTATCCTGCTGGTTGCTAAGGTGCTTCATCTAGATACCTTCTCGAATCAAACGCGGCTGGATATACAAATACTATGAATTGACTGCAAATATTTGCTCATAAAAGACAAGGATTTCCTCAAGTTATTGGTTTTTATGGTGTGAATTATGAGGACGACTCTGGTTTACAAGGAAAGGGACTCTTCAATCACCATAACTACTGTTATATTCACCATCTCAAATGCTTGCTTTCACTTTCGTATTTTGTTGATAAATCCCACTCCCCACCCAGAAAAAAAGATAGAAAAGTTAGCTTTTATCTACTCATCCATTCTTTTTTCGGTCTCTTAAGAACCGTCTATTGGATGCGATAAAGCGTCATCAGCGAGAAAGAACCGTTCCAATTACATCAGGATTAGTGTCCACTTCTGTGCTTGTTCTCACTGAGCAACACTGTATGTGTCTGTGAACTATGGAGTGGCAATTTGGCTCAAATGTCTTTCTTAGGTTGAAGTTAAGTTTTCTGAATAAGAAGCTCAAGTCAATATAAGATGATGCCACAGATGAAACTGTCATCAAAAGCACCCAACAAAATCCAACAGACATTAGTAGGCTCTTTTTCATTGCAACCCAGGCTGAGATTCCCGCTACAACCTTCCTGCCTAGCTATGATCTATAGCGAAAAATCCTTCGACTTGCAACCGTTTTCTCTACACTTAAATCGGTCCTGGTTTAGGTATCTTTTCTTAGGCTACTTTGGAGCATAAAGTTGAATGGATGATGCCTCTCTCTTGCTTTTGGGGCTATAAGAATCACTGGTGGAGTGAGGACGTGCAATTTGGTTGATGCAAGTGTTTTAGGCGCGTTAAACCATGATTGTAACACTAAAAGAAAATAAAAAAGGTTTCTGTTTAGATTATGTTTCACACTACAAATTAAGACTCATTGAATTGAGACTAGTTTAAGTACTCACACTTTTTACAATTTTTTTTAATACTAACTAGTCTATTATCCGTGCACGGATTTAATGTAAAAATATTATAAATGGTCAAATTATAATATTTTTATTATTTAAATGTAAAAAATATTAACATTAAAGAAATAAATAAATTATATTTATCTACAAACAAAAATGATAATATAAATTTTATGATAATTTTTTATATACTGTAATAAAAAAATTAAATAATACGAGAGGATTATTTTTAAATGAAATTAAAAATCCCACATTAATTATAAGTTATAAATTTCTAACCAAACCAAAAAAACTTAATTTAATAGATAAAGAATAACTATAAAAATATTTAGAAAGTAAAAACAAATATAATTCAAATGAAAAATAACCGTACAATTGAATCATTTGCTCTTATAAGATAAGATCGATCCTGCAATCTCGAAAATCTCTAGCTAGCCTCGAACACCACCTTCTTCAAAATAAAACTCAACACCATCCTCAAACGAGTTTTTATTCTTCAAGTAACAAATTTAACAATTTGACAATAAAAACTCATATGTGGCAAACCATCGTCTCATCTCAACTAAAAAAACATAAAGGATTGCCTTTGTCTTTGTCACATCCAAGGTACGATTGTATTCATTTGAATAACTCTTACAACCGTCATCACCATAATGCACCTTGACTCTCATCTAGAGCACTAATTTCAATATTACACCCTTTATATTTAATTATTTATCAATTCAGACATCACAATTGAATTTTATGAATCTTTTCAGGGGTTTATGCATGCCCTTTGATCAACTTTTCTCCTTGACATTCAACAACATTGTATGACACGTAGGGTTGAAAATAACCCGCGGGTTCCCGTTCCACCCACATTAATTTTGCGGGTGAAAACCCGCAAAAAAGTGGGTGACGGGTGGAGCTGGTGCGAGTGAAGCGGGTGATGAATGGATTATGGGTGAAGATTTTTCACCCATAACCCGCCCCATTAACCCACCCATTAATCCGTCCCGTAAACCCGCATAAAACCCTAAATTATATATATATATAATGTGTGTGCTTTTACTATTTTACCCTTTTTCAAGTTTAACTTCTACAAACACTAATCCTTTATTAGTGCTTTGCCCACCAAATTTTCAATTAGAATGGATATGGTCTCGGTTTGCTCTTCCATGATATAGCAAGGGATATACTAGATTATTATATGATTAGTATAGAGATATATATCCTTCCACTTTCAAATTTCAATTAGCTCGTGATTTCAGTGCTTTTCCGATCAAACTTATAAATACATAAACCCATCTCCTTGGTAATTTTGAGTTAGAATCACTACTACAAAAACTTGTTTTTATGCCGGACGTAATGGCATATTTATACCGGATATTATGAAATATATCTCCGGGCTTTAGGTTGATGGAATAAAAAATTTGGCATTTTATTTATGCCGGATCTTTAAAAAAAACGCCCGGCATAAATAATAGGGTATTTTTTTACAAACAAATACACATAGTTATTTATGCCGGACATTTCTACCATACACCCGGCATAAATAGTGTTCTGTTTTTTTTTATAAATACTCATGTTATATATGCCGGACCTTTCAAAATTACATCCGGCATAAATACTCATGATAATTTTTTTTAAAAAGCATCAACTATATAATATGATCTTATAGAACGGACAATATTCTGCCCGACCTACATTATTTACGTACAAAGCAGAGGGCAAATAAAACACGGTTGATAAATGTTCCGGGATATATAATTTAATGTTATTTTGCAAGAGCATTTTTGTATTACAATATAACCCCTGTTACATCAAAGATACATAAATTCCATCCGGACAATACCAATAATCACACTACAAACCCATTGTTTGAACCACCAAAAGGCATCATCTATGGTCATTTAACTTGCCTTAACATTAGAAAACAGATACATAGTTCCAACTATCTAATGAGATATTACTAAAAGTTCTAATGGACATTTAACCTGCCTTGAACAACAACACCGTCAATCACCGCTTCATCAAGGTCTTTTGGATTCTGCCACGCGTTGCCTTCAGTTACTTTCTGCTTCAGCACTCCACCATCCTTGCATATATCCTTCACACTAATTAATGGACATATATCCTTCAGCACTCCAGCATGTTAAGGACATTTCCACAAAGTAATCGATCAAATTAAACAAACACAGTACGGCTTATTTGGAGTCAAAATTATTTTAATCAAAATCATATAATTTGTCGATTAACTAAAAAATTTTAGTGCATCAGCTTATTTGGAGTCATGGCACCTACATATGCATCCATCAACCTCAAGTTTTATCTAGAATAACCATCTAATAGTCAAAATCCTGGATATATCATTCACATCCACTCCATCACAACTTAGCAAGCAGAACTAACGATGAGAAACTGCAATATTAATCCACCAATTCAAATTACCTTGTCCAAGCGTAAACTTGAAAGGGGTACCTTCAACCTCATCACCCTACGTCTTTAACAGCCATCACCGCCTTCTTGATCATCACATTTTCCTAGCCTTCTTGATCATCATAGTGAGGGTACGATTGGCATCCTTCCAGGCAAACATGGCATAGGGGATAGGGCCATGGGAGCCACCACAAAGATAGAAATTGTTGCCGGAGGTGACGTTGAAAGACCCATCCTTCAACACTACCTAGATGGGCTCAGGGATCGGTAGTCGGTGCAAGTGTTTGGAGAACTGAGTCCTTACCGGATCTCAAAGGCCTACTCCTGTATATATATCAATGGGTGAAAACTCTGAGGGAAGAATGGTAACTGTACATGTATAAATAATATAATGCTAACATCCTCCCTCAGTCGCAACTAGAGGTGAGCGAATAGCAAGACTGGAACGAAAAGAAGTAAAAAGAGGAGTAGGTAAGCCTTTTGTGAAAATATCCGCATACTGATGTGCGGAAGGGACATGAAGAACTCGGACCTGGCCTAGGGCGACCTTCTCTCTGACGAAATGGATGTCAATTTCGATATGCTTCGTCCGTTGGTGCTGAGCTGGGTTCGACGACAGGTAAACAGCGGAGACATTGTCGCAGTAGACCAGTGTAGCCGATCGAAGGGGAACTCGGAGTTCGCAGAGAAGGTTGCGGAGCCAGCAGGTCTCAGCGACGGCGTTGGCAACACCACGATACTCAGCCTCGGCACTCGAGCGGGAGATGGTGGCCTGACGCTTGGAGGACCACGATACCAGATTGTCGCCCAGGTACACTGCGAAACCAGATGTGGAGCGCCGAGTTTCAGGACAACCCGCCCAGTCAGCGTTAGAATAGGCGGTGAGGGAGTCAAACCTACTGCGAGCGAGATGTAAACCCATGTCAGAGGTGCCCTTGATGTACCAGATTATCCTCTTGAGCGCCTGAAGATGGTGCTCGCGAGGATCATGCATGTATAAGCAGATCTGTTGTACGACGAAGGCAATGTCCGGTCTGGTGAATGTCAAATACTGGAGAGCACCGGCCAAACTGCGGTAGGCTGTAGGATCCTCAACCTTAGGACTGGAGGCAGCGTCGAGCTTGGACTTGCAGTCGACAGGGGTGGTGGCGGGTTTGCAAGACGTCATGCCGGCTTTGTCGACGATCTCAAGAGCATACTTCTGCTGATGAAGGAATAAGGTATGAGGAGTGCGTGACACAGAGACCCCAAGGAAGTAGCTCAGGGAACCGAGATCAGTCATGGTGAACTCTGATCGAAGCAGGGCCATCAGCCTAGACAGGAGCGATGTAGAGGAAGCGGTGAGCACGATGTCATCAACGTACATGAGAAGATAGGTGGTGTCAGACCCTGAGTGGAAAACAAAAAGGGAGTGATAAGACTGACTGCCCTGAAATCCAATGCCAGTGAGGTACGTGGCGAAACACTGATACCAGGCGCGAGGCGCTTGTTTCAACCCATAGAGAGACTTCTGGAGAAGGCAGACGTGAGATGGGCGGGTGCGATCATAGAAGCCTGGCGGCTGATGCATATACACAGTCTCCTGAAGGTTGCCGTGAAGGAAGGCATTCTTGACGTCAAGCTGATGGATAGGCCAATCCTTAGTAAGGGCGATGCTCAGAACTGTGCGGATGGTAGCTGGTTTGATGATCGGGCTGAAAGTCTCATCACAGTCAACCCCAACCTCCTGCGACTTGCCGTTGGCCACTAGCCGAGCCTTGTGTCGCTCTAGAGTTCCGTCTGACCTGTACTTATGCTTGAACAACCACATGCAGTTAATGATATTAGTGTCCCGAGGCCTTGGAACGAGGTCCCACGTGTCGTTTTTAATAAGAGCACTAAACTCATCCATCATGGCGGCTTGCTAGTTCGGGTCCTGTAAGGCCTTGTGGGGTGATTTGGGGAGAGGAGAGATGTCGAGGGATGGGGTGAGAAGGTTGTATTTGGGGTTAGGTTTGAAGATCCCGGACTGCGACCGGGTCTTCATGGAATGAGCGGGGGGGGGGGGGGGGGGTGCAAGCGGAGGTTGGTGGTTAAGTGGGGCTGCCTGCCGGGGGGGGGAGAGGGGGGCGGGGGGGGGGGGGGGTGCGGCGGGCGCTGCCAAGGGGGGTGTACCCGCCGCAAGGGGTGCTGCGGGATGGGCGGGGGGTGCGGCGAGGGTGCGGCGGCCGCTGCCGGGGGGGTTACCCGCCGCATGTGTTGCGGCGCCCGCCGCCAATCGATTTGGGCGGGGGGTTAATTCCGGATGATGCTTGTTGAAATAGGTGGCGTAGGAGGGGTGTGAATTCGTCAGAATTGGGTGGTGTGAGTGGGTTGGGGACAGCAGAGGTGGGTGGTGTGGCGAAGGGGAAGGTCTGTTCGTCGAAAATCACATGGCGCGAAGTAACAACCCGATTGGTATCCAAGCGAAGACAACGGTAGCCTCGATGGTGTGGGGAGATGCCCAAGAAGACACATTTGGTGGAACATGGGGATAGCTTGTGAGGGGCGGTGGCACTCATGTTGGGGAAACAGAGACATCCAAACACTCTAATGTGATCGTAGGAAGGGAAGCACTTGTAGAGTGCCAAGGTTGGGATGGAGTTGCCAATTGCTTTGGAGGGAAGTATATTGTGGAGATAGGTGGCCATGTGAAGTGCCTCAACCTAAAAGGAGAGGGGGAGAGAGGCGTGATGTAGGAGTGTTCGAGTTTTGTCATTGAGGGTGCGGAGGATGCGTTCCGCTTTGCCATTTTGTGGAGAGGTTTGAGGACAAGAGAAGTGGAGAGCTATCCCCTGTTGTTGACAAAAGGAGCGGACGACAGTGTTGTCAAACTCGCCTCCCATGTCGCACTGAATAGCCTTGACAGACAAATTGAATTGAGTGCGGACAAATGTGTAAAAGTTTACAATATGACTTTGTGTTTCCGATTTGTGGCGTAGGGGAAAACCCAAACAAAATTGGTTAAATCATCAAGGACAACCAAATAGTATCGAAAACCACTAGCACTCGGAATTGGCGAACGGAGATAAGGTTTTTGACAATGGCAAGGGCAAGGAGCACATTGTTGAGTTTCAAAGGACAGTCAGTGGGTAGGGTAGCAGGGCCCGAACCAACAATTGGAATACGATTTTCGTTCCCGACATAAACCGAAGGCAAAGTGCTAGAATTAAAAACAGTTTGTAGGTTACCTGGATTGTTCGTTAGGTGAGAAGAGGCCCCGGTATCCATATACCGATTTCCGTCCGGCTGCTGAAGACCCAAAGGGGTCGTGGGTTGCGACAACGTCGCCACTGGTTGTGTTGTAGACAGCGCATGCGGTGGAGGGTTGGGAACCGGGTAGCAGTAGGGTTGCTGCAGGTAGGGTAGCGGGTAGCCGGCCCAGGGCTGAGGCCAGTACGACGAAGGGCTAGGCCGGGTGTCCTCCCTGGAGTGCATGTTGAGAGCGACCAGGAAAGGCGACAGCGGGGAATTGATTGTGTCGGTCATGGCGAAGGCTTGGGGCAAGAGAGAGGCGGCGGCAAGGGTGCAGGAGGCAGCGGCGGCGGCAAGGGTGCAGGAGGCAGCGACGGCGGCTAGGGGTAGCGGCAGCGGCCAAATGGGGGTGCGGCGGCTAGGGTTAGCGGTGGCGGCTGACTAGGGGTGCGGCGGCTAGGGTTAGCGGCGACAGGGCGTGTGGGCGGCGGAAGGGAGAAAGAAGGAACAAGGAGGCGACGACGGCAGGAGGGGGAGGCGGCGACAGCAGGTGGCGGCGGCGACGGCTAGGGGGTGGCTAGCGGCGGCGGCGGCTTGGGGCTGCGGCAGCAGGGGACGGCGGCAGCGACTGGCGGCGGCTAGGGGGTGGCTAGCGACGGCGGCGACTTGGGGCTGCGACGGCGTAGTGGATCGTTAGATGTGAAATAAAATTAGGGTTTCACACAAAAACTTGATACCATGTAAGTGTTTGGAGAACTGAGTCCTTACCGGATCTCAGAAGCCTACTCCTATATATATATCAATGAGTGAAAACCCTGATGATACACATGTATAAATAATATAATGCTAACAGTCGGTACCATGGTCTAAACCCCTAACTGAGTAATCAATAGATGGTGTTTTGGGTTAAAAAAAGGGGAAAAGCTAGTGGTTTTATGAAAATAATATAATAGCAGAAGATTTTCTAAAATCTATTTTTATTGGATTTAATAACCAGCTTAGTTTCGGAATATATTCAACTTGTTTGGTTATAACAATACAATTATTTACTTTTGATTATTTCTAGACTACAAGCAAAAAAGCCAGATTATTTGTGTACATTTTTCCTTACCTATATAAAGTTTCATGCCAAAATAGGGTAATAAAAATTCTGTTTACGTGTTCAAGGATAGTATAATAATGTGAATTAGCCTGCAAAACAGCAGCAGCGGAAGGGAAAAAAAAATGTTGATATATACACCGCAAATGACGATTAAGGATTTACACGTCCTTAAGGACGTGCAAGTCTGGGACTGTGCACGTCTACTAGCAAACACTTGCACGTCCTTAACAACGTGCTTGCACGTCCTTAAGGACGTGCAGTACTTGCACATTGTTAAGGACGTGCAAACCCTAGTTAGAGTTTCGCGTTTAGGGTATAGGGTTTAGGTTTTCCGATGTTTTTGTAATGTTAATTGAAAAAATTGAAGTGTTTAGCTAGTGGAGTTGAAGGATTTATGGTCAAATTAAATAGAAAACAATAATTGTTAAGATTTTCATTCGGATAATATGCGAAGAACGTTACAATGAACGGAAAAAAAGGTTTACATTCATAATTTTAATAAACTGGTGGAATAAAATCTAGGAAAATAGTAAAGGGCGGCCAGACTCGACACGCAAGGCTCGAAATCTCTCAAACTGAGCTTGAAACAGAGCATCCCATCCTTCGACGCTCGGATGATGATGTACGACCCATTCTGTCGGAGGCGGCGGAATAGGAGCGTTAGGACGCAACCAGATCTATGAGAACGGAAAATTAGAGTTAGAGTGTTGACATATATATGAAAAGCAATAATAGGTAATAAAAAAAGACGTTTGAAGCCGTACCGCGGCAAAATGGTCTTGGTTTCCGATGCATGCTACACCAAGGGTTGCTGATTGAGGGTTGTTAGCAGGTGTCGGCAAGGTCATGGGGAAACATGTGAACGGATGATGCCAAGCTAGGACAACGAGAGGAATCTGATATACCATTGCAAATACTAAACCCATGATGGGTAGCTCTATCCACCGTCTCCTATCACCATGCACAACTCCCGCCCATCTCTGGTAGTCGACGAACTGCTGGAATGGGTACTCTCCCGTATAACAACCGTCGTACAGATCGGCGTGATCCTCCAAGTGATTGCATAGTAACGCTTTCAGTTCCGGGAAAGCAGTCTCGCCGATCGGTGATGTTAAAGCCACCAAAGCACGGTAGCCACAATGACCATCTCCAACAGTGTCCCTCACACCCTCAATATGACCGAGCATGAAGGTTGTCGATCGCCGTTGGTGTGGAGGAGGTCGAAGGCTCGGCGTCGTGGGTGCCGAACATAGAAGCCTCTGGAACGGGTGAAGTAGATGCCTCTAGAACGGCTGAAGTAGAAGCCTCCGGAACGGCTAAAGTAGATGCCTCCGGGATGGTGGGTGGCACACGAGTAGGCGGTCTACCAATGTCGGCCCGTCGACCAACGACAATGTCGGTAATGCAGCTGCTAAGAACATCACCGGTCTACAAGGAAGGCTGCAGCCCCATCGTCGCATCGCTAGAAGGATCCCAAGCTGGCAGGCCCTTCCAGAAGTTGTCGTGCTCGTCGGCCGGGGGTCCCCATCGACTACTGTAAGCCCTCTGCAGACGCAAGTAGATCGTCGAATGTGGCTGTCTGATCGCGGGGTACCGTATCCTCCTGTACCTGGCTGACCGTTGCGCGGTCGCCGAACCTAATAGGCCGGAGGGTACCATCCCCCCTCATGAGCCTCCCTACCTGTTATTATGATCCAGTTGACTATTAATGTCTTTTCAATATGTTTTAATGTATTTTAATGTTATTCTAATGTCTTTTGATGTCTTTTAATATATTTTAATATGTTTTAATGTCTTTTATTATATTTTAATGTTTTTATTTTAATTTATTCTAATGTCTTTTGATGTATTGTAATATATTTTAATGTTTTTTATTGTCTTTCAATTGTAATTTTTTTCTATGTATTTGAATATATACTATCTATTATATTCTATCAAATTAAAACTATATTCTTTTCTATCAAACTATATACTATAAAAAAACATTATAATATATAAATAAATCAAACAAAATATTATCAATTATATTCTATCAAACACTATATATTATCAATTATATTCTATCAACTTATATTATAAAACTATAATATAATCTATCAAATTATATTTTAAAACTATAAAAATAAATCAAACAAAATAAGTAATTCAAATAACATACCGGCGGGGTCGGGACCGGAGACACCTCAATCGTCCGACGCTTCCGCGGCGGTAATAATGGATCCTCCACCTCCGCCACTGCTCCTCCACCACCACTAGACTCCTCGGCCACCGCCTCCACCGGCACCGCCCCACCACCACCACCCTCCTCGGCCACCGCCTCCACCGACACCGCCCCACCACCTCCCTCCTCAGCCACCGGCTCCACCGCCACCTCCTCCCTCGATGCTCCACCCCCACCACCACCCTCCGCCTCCATCGCCGTCGCACCACCACCACCCTCCGCCTCCATCGCCGTTGCACCACCACCACCCCTCCCTGGCCGCCAGCAGCTCCACCTCCATGGCCGCCACAGCCGCCTCGATCTCTCTCTCTCTTTCTGTCTCCATCTCTCTCACTACGTCTCTCTCTCTCTCTCTCTCTCTCTCTCTCTCTCTCTCTCTCCGGCAGCCTCTCTCTCTCACTCCGGCGATCTCTCTCTCTCTCTCTCTCTCTCTCTCTCTCTCTCTCTCTAGCGAAACGAAGATGAAGAGGAATGGATGGGGAAGACGAAGAGGCTTCGTCTTTAGTAGACGGGCTTGCACGTCCTTAAGGACGCGCAAGCACGTTTTTTAAAAAAAAAATAAAAACGTGCTTGCACGTCCGGGCTCGGGTGGCTGTAACCCGACTTGCACGTCCTTAAGGAAGTCTGGATTTGCGGTGTATATAGCCGAAACGAAAAAGAAACAAGATAATGTCAGTGAATGTTTGAGTGAGAAAATAAAATTCTTATAATTTGAGCATGTGCTCCAAGCCAACAAATTCTTATAATTTGTTGGCTATTTGTTGAGGGAAAAGTTAAATTAGGAGAGCAATATTCCATTGAGTTTGGTTTATAATTAAATCAGCCACTTTTAGATTACGGTTTTGATCATTTTTATATGTTATTAGATCCATAATAATCCCAGACACCGATGGATTCCCCATTTCCGATGATCCATAATAATCCTTTGTGAAATCTGTCTCTTAAGTTTAGAAGTCTACCAAATTGCCAAGAAGTGTTTTGAGTTGATCTTTGACGAATTGTTTCTGTTTGAAGATATTTTTCCTTTATAAGTTTAGTCCATATATTGTCATGATTTGAGTATAGTTTTCAAAGTAACTTCATTTGTAGGCTAATATTCATTTCTTCAGCCGTCTTGAAACCAAGACCACCCTCATTTTTTGGTTTGCAAATCTTTTCCTAACTAATAAGAGGGTTATAGCGTTGAGAGGATAATTTGTTCCATAAGAAGTTCTTATTAATCTGATCTATTTGGTTAAGCACCCCTTTTGGGAGCAGGAAATTTTAAATTAGATAGTTAGTTTTGGAACTAAGATTTGCCTGTATTAGTACAACTCTACCTGCTTGTGATAGAGACAAAGCTTTCCATTTTGACAATTGTTTCTTGAGGTTATCTATAGCTTCTTCAAAGACACAATTTTTAACCCGTTCACTTATAATGGGGATATCTAAATATTTTTCCATGGTTTTTGAGAATGGAATCATCATTTGTTGAGCTAGGCTATTGGCTATAGATTGATCATTTCATTGAATTCAAATGTAGGTGTAGAGGTTGAAAACCGTAATAAGATAATTTTAAAAATAAATTAAGTAAATTTGAGATAATATTTTTAAATAAAAGTTGTTGAAGTCATTGCATGTACCATACTATGAATACGATCTTCAAAAGTCAGAACTAGGCAAAATCAGTATAACTATTCTATATATGTAGCTTGGATCCCCTTAACTCCAAATATATACAACTTACTAACTACACATTCAAATGGATTAATCCTCCACTCTTCCAAATTACTAACTCAACACATCACCTTGTCTTTGCTTTTGTAAGGTATAAGGTAGAGTGAATAATGGATAATTTAATCCTTCCTTATTTGTGCACCAAAAAAAAAAAAAAATCCTTCCTTATTTACCCATTGCTCCCTTCACCACTCCAAGTTGCCACTTCATCTTCTCCGCCTGCCTAATCCTGCTAGCCCTAACCCTATCCATCCGACGGTGGAGAATGCATCACCTTCTTCCCAATTCACCGGTATCCCTGCCAGTGATCGGTCACCTCCACCTCCTAGGCCTGCTCATCCACCAATCCTTCCATCGCCTCTCCCTTCATTATGGTCCGTTGTTCTCACTTAAGCTCGGCTCAGTGCCATGTATTGTGGTCTCCTCCCCAGAGTTGGCAAAGGAGTTCCTCAAGACCAACGAGCCAGTCTTCTCCACTCGCCAACACTCAATTGCCATCAAGCGCCTCACCTATGACTCTGCCTACGCATTTGCGCCCTATGGTCCCTACTGGAAGTTCGTCAGTAAGCTAACCAAGACCAACCTCCTTAGCCCTAGGGCTCTCACGCATTTCCTCCCCATCCAAAACATCGAATTGCACCACTTTCTTAAGATGATGGCGAGTAATTATTCCGCTGGATCGAGTGTGAATATCACCAAAGAGCTTATGATGCTCGCGAGCAATGTGATCGCTCACATTATGTTTGGGATAAGGCACTCTAACGTTGAAGGGAAGGCGGATGAGGCTAGGGCTCTCGTGAGGGAAGTGACCCGGATTTTCGGAGAGTTCAACATTTCGGATTTCGTTTGGTTAGCAAAAGGTGTGGATTTGCAGGGGTTTCATGGGAGGATTGAGGATATACACAGGAGGTATGATTCTTTTATTGAGAGTATCATTCAGAAAAGAGAGGATTTAAGGAGGGCCAAGGGAGAGGAACATGATTTCGTTGATGCATCATCATGTGATCATGAACATCAAGTCAAGGATCTTCTTGATCTCCTCCTTGACGTGATGGAGGATGATGCCTCTGAAATTAAGATTACAAGAAAGAACATCAAGGCCCTAATTCTGGTAATTTGGCATATGCATTTATCACTTCATTGCCTAACTTTTTAAATTTTCTTCCCAATAATTCTTTTTGTTATACATGCCTTTTTAGGACGTCCAGTTTATTTATACATTTTTCCTGTCCTATACTCTAATGACATAGGATAAGACTCTAAATTGGGAAAGATTCTCTACCCAAAAAGCAAGCGACCCTAAGAATCTAATTTTAAAAAAACGGCTAAACTAATTAATTTTTTTTTAAAAAAAAATCTAGATTTAGGTTCTTATCCTATGCCACAGGTGCATAGGATAGAAAAATCATTATTTATTTACAGCTAGTTGGTTATTTAATGCACTAGAGCAAGTGAGCAACACTTGCATATATCTTTTTTTTAAAGCTAAAAGTTACATAAAATCATAAATTTTAATATAATTTCATACTTATTATTAATAAGTATAAAATTATTATTTAAATAATTATTATTTTATATAATTTTTAACATTTTAAAAAAAAGTGCCAAAAAAAGACATTTATTATTTTAGATTACAGTAGGCAAGATAGTAATTTGCAAAATGTGATGCTACTCATGTATTACTCAAACCATCTCATAAATTAAGTCATTTTGATTTTCGATTTTTTTTTAAATGATCTAGAAGCTTTATAAAATATCTATTTTTAATTAATTATTTTATTTTTATTACTAATAAATGTTAAATTATATAGGAACATTGATATTTTATAGAATTTTTAGTTTATTAAAAAGTGTAATAAAAAAATTAAACGACTTAAATTATGAAATGGAGAGAGTATTATATATGCTTATTTGCTAAAAAAAAGTACTTTTTATATAGTTGTGAATTTTTTTTATAGGAATGAAATGTTTAATACATAATACATGTGTATATATTATAATAATAATATGATGATTTGCACCAATATACCAAATTAAATCCAACTTTGCAAAAATGACCATTGGGGGGATAATTTGCATTGAAATGACAAAATGTCATTTTTGCAAATTTTTTGGGCACCTTTCCAACCGGTTGAAGCCTGAAGGTAACCAAGGCTAGGGGTAGAGAGAGAAGAGGAAGAGAGAGACCCACTTTAATTGTTTTAAACTAATTTTTTTGTCAATTTTATTTGTTAAAATTAAAAAATAAATTTGTTTTTGAACTTAATTTAATTTTATCTATCTATAGACACCCACTTTATATATGTTTATGAAAAAAATATTTCGAAGTAAAGTTGGGTCTACATCGTATCTTGATCTCAATTTACGATTTACGCTTACTAGCCAGTAACTACTGTTGCCTAGCCACTGACTACGATCTCTTAGCCAATATAAGACTAACCCCTGTTCAACCCTCCACTGTTCAACCCTCCGCTTCACCTTGGTTTCTGACGAGGCAAAGAGCTGTCGTGGCCGGAGTGACTCCCCTTCATCCATCTCTACCAACCTTCCTCAACAAATCTCCCTCCATCTCCACAAATCCGACCGACATCCACACATTTCCATTTCCCCTTTTACAAAATCCAAAAAAAAAAAAGAGGAAGAACCACCACGACTGCCATCCTTCACCCCGTCGCCGTCAGCCTCAGGCCTCCACTTCCCCTTCTTCCTTCTCCTGTTCGGCTGTTGTGAACCCTCTCTCTCTCTCTCCCTCACTCTCCCTCATTTGCTAACCCAAACACATCTCCAAAATTTCAAACTCCCGCAAAAAAAAAAAGTTACGATTTACGCTTACTAGCCAGTAACTTTATTTGCCTAGCCACTAACTATGATCTCTTAGCCAATATAAGACTAACCCCTATTCAACCCTCCAATGTTCAACAATCCGCTTCACCTTGATGTCCGACGAGGCAAAGAGTCGTCGTGGTCGGAGTGAACCCCCTCCATCCATCTCTATCACCCTTCCTCCACAAATCTCCCTCCATCTCCACAAATCCGACCGACCTCCACACATTTCTATTTCCCCTTTCACAAAATCCAAAAAAAAAAATAGAAAGAGAAGAGGAAGAGCCACCACGACCGTCGCCCTCCACCTCGCCGTCGTCAGCCTCAGGCCTCTACTTGCCCTTCTTCCTTCTCCTGTTCAGTTGTTTGGAACTCTCTATCTCTCTCCCTCCCTCCCCCTCCTTCTTTTGCTTTGCCTAAAATCCCGCCCAAACCACCTCCGAAATTTCAAACTCCTTCCAAAAATTTTAACCCACTATAATGGATTAATGGGTAAGGGTGACTTGTTATTACTTTTTGACATTTAACTAATTTTTTATGGAGGATAGACATTTTTACAAAGATTAACTTTTTTGGTATACTCAGTACAAATTTCTCATAATAATAACGAGGATGATATTTTCTGTTTAATTTTGAATTTCAAAATGAAAATGCTTCTTGGTTCGCCGAGAGTCCGAGACTGATCGATAAACGGACCACCTATTTTTTCCTGTGTAAAGCCAGAAGTCCACTCAATACACCGTGTGGGTCCTATGGTCCCTTTTGATGGCATTTCTGATGTATTGCAAAAATAATTTAAGTATAAAAATATATTGAAAGAAAATTAAAAAATATTTTTAGATCCTATAAATTTATAAATTTATATTCATATGTTTATAAAATTTTGTTATGAAAATAATGTTTTAAAAATATAGATAATTAAAATATCAATTATTTTAGAAAATAATTTTGATTATCTATATTTTTGAACCATGAATTTTCATAATAAAATTTTATAAGCAAATCAATATAAGGGTATAGAATCTATTTTTTTTTTAATTTTTTAATATTTATTTATATTTTAAATAATTTTATGATACACTGAAGGGACCACCAAATGATAATAAAGGATCGTCCCTTTCAATGCAACTTATGGTTAGTTTGGTAAAACATAGCTGAGGAGGTAGCTGAAGCTCATAGGGTAGCTGAAGCTGATTGATTAAGTGTGTTAAATATATGTTAAATTAGAGTTTTCAAAAGCTAGTAAGGCGTTTGGTAACCCAACTAATAAGGTAACTTAGCTTATAAGGTAGCTGATGCAAACTAGCTGACCAGATAGAAGAAAATGAATAAATTCTAAAAAGTTTGGGGTGGGTAACTATTGAAAATCCAATTTCAAAAGCTAATTAAATTAAAATTCTATATTTAACTTATTTAAAATTATAAAATATTAAAATCAAAAGCTCCGAAAAGCTACTTGTATTGCCAAACGATCCCTTAATCGTCCCTTTCAGTTGGAAGCTAAAAAGTTTTAGCAACAAGAGAGATGATATTTCAAATGAAAAATATTGTGGAAAGGCCCAACAAATTAATATTATGATATATTAATATAAATATTGTATTATATATATATGGTGTGGTTCGGGTGTGCACACCCCTTAGGGTGTGCATTGTGCACAAATATTATTCGGTGAAATTTGAAGCATTATTCGGTGAAATGTGAAACATTCTACCGAATACTGTTATGTTTTTTTTTTCAGTTCAGTTCAGATGAAAATTTCCCAATTCCACTGAATAATTTGTAACATTCTACCAAATAATGTTTAGTTTTTTATTAATCAATTTCAAATAAAAGAAACCTCAATTCCCTAAACAATACTTACAATTTATACGAAATGTTTCAAATTTCACCAAATAATGTTTCACATTTCACCGAATAATGCTTCAAATTCCATCGAATAATGTTTCACATTTCACCGAATAATATTTGTTCATAGTGCACACACTAAGGCTTGTGCACAAATGATCTATATATATATATATATATATATATATATATATATATATATATATATATATATATATATATATATATATATATATATATATATATATATATATATATATATATATATATATAGGGATGGCAATTTCACCCGAACTCGAATCACCCGACCCGAAAAAGTGGGTGAAAACCCGAAAAAAAGCGGGTGGAAAGTGGATGTGGGTGAAGTGGATATGGGTGGTGGGTCGGGTGGGGTGAAGTTTTTCTCCACCCGCACCCGACCCATCACCCACCACCCGACTCGATCCCTATAAAATATATATATTTTATATAAAAAAAATAATATATATATATTGTGTATAAATATAATTATACACAATATTATATACTATACATATAATATATATCATATTATATATATGCAGGACGGGACGAGATTTGCGGGATAAGAAATCTCCGTCCCGCGTCCCGTCCCGCATAATTTTTGCGTGACGGGACCGGGACGAGATTCATTATTTTTTCTTCAAATCCCACCGAAATCGGGACAGGATCGGGATTTGCGGGATTTGTGCCCACCCCTAAGCTTACCTATAGTGGTCTAGTTGTTGATGTTCATCCAAGGCGATTCGCATTCAAGTCGGACTACTTATTTTCCTTATGTTTTAGACTTATGATATGTGTTGAAGACTTGTGGCATGTGTTGTTTAAGACTTATTGTATGTTTTTAAGACTTATTTAAGACTTAAACATGTAAGATTATCATATTTTATACACTGTTTTTTTGTACCAAATTGATTGGAATTCAATTACATGCATTTAGGGAAAATCACCCACATTTCACCCGATCACCCGATGGATATGGGTGGGGAAATGGGTCACCCATGGTGGGTCGGGTGAAATGGGGGTCCATCTACCCACCACCCGACCCATTGCCATTATATATATATATAATGGCAATGGTTCGGGTGGTGGGTGGATGGACCCCCATTTCACCCATATCCACTTCACCCATATCCATATATATATATATATGGTTCCGATGAGAACACCCCTTAAGATGAGAACTAGGAACACATATAGACTCTTCAATTATTCAATTCCAATGGATCAGATTAATCAATCATTTTAATATTTTTTTAATTAATTATGTGGGACCCACCAATAAAACAAACCCAACTTTCCTTCCAAGAGGGCGTACAGTGCACGGAGGGTTTTGTTTTTGTTTTTTTTTTTATTTGGAGAAGTAATTATGGATGGAGGTTTTTTTGTCCTCGTAATATACAAATGAATATTAATTTGTTTTCACTGTTTTTTTTTAATCACTGTTTTTTTTAATGAGTAAGGTGTAAAATCATATATAATATATATTAACCGATTAATTAAGGTGTAAAATCATGTATAAGAGGACATTTGAAAAAATTATCTATTACTTAATAATCATTAATCGGTTAATTTTGAGAGATTATTCAGTTAAATTATAGAGATTATTCAATTTATTATAGAGATTATTCATATATAAGTTGACAATTATTCGGTTAGTTTTAAGAGATTATTCGGTTTAATTATAGAGATTATTCGGTTAAATTATGCATTATTCGGTGAATTGATAATTATTATTTATAGATAATTTAATAATCATTATTCGGTTAAATTTTATACATTATTCGGTTAAATTATATATATTTTTCCTGTATAAGAGGGAGATTGTTTAAACACTTATTATTGTTTTTTTTTTCAATTGATATGAAGATAATTTAGTTGAGATTAAATTATTCGGGTAAATTAGAAAGATTATTCGTATTTAAAGGGTGATTATTCGCTTAAATTTTAGAGATTATTCAGTTAAATTAATAAGATTATTTATATTTAAGGGATAACTATTCGGTTAAATTTAAGATTTTATTCAGTTAAATTATATAGATTATTCGTGTGTATATAAGAAGATAATTGTTTACACATTTATTGGTTTTTTTTTTGCTTTTTTGCGATTGTTATCAAGATAATATAGTTGAAATTAAATTAGAAAGATTATTAGTATTTACATGGTGTTAATTCAATTACATTTTAGAGATTATTTAGTTAAATTTGTGAGATTATTCACTTAATTATTCGTTTATATATGACAAATTATTCATAGAAATAATCATACTATTCATTAATACTTGATAAATTAATCGTAGAAACAATTGAATTCTGGAGTTAAAGTCGTTGAGAAAATGTAAATGATACAATCAGATGACTTATCATGATAAATGTTTCTTAGAAGCAATTGAATTTTTGAATGAAAGTCGTTGATAAATTATTTGTATGTATATTAATAAATATTTAAATTATTTGTATGTATTAATAATATTCATATATATCGTATAATATAACCAAAAATAAATATCGTAAATTTTTTTTAAAAATATCGATCTTAATTGAGAAATCATCGATATTAATTAAATGCGTCAATTTCAAATTTTCAATGAATATTTGACCAAACAAATTGAAATTCACCTAGGCAGCTAGGCTCTACACAATTTCCTAAAATCGGCCACTGCAACCAAATTCATCCAAAAAAAAAAATTTAATCTCCTGGGCTCCACACAATTTCAAACAAAGGGCAACTTCACCCAAAATACACAGTGGGAGATTTGGAGCGTGAGTAACAAACAGAAAACCGAGAGTGCGGCACCAAAATCGCGGATCCCATTAATTTTTTTAATTAAAAATTCATCCAAAATTGTTTTAATCCTGATCATTCATTTTCTTCCATCCAATGGTCTAAATATGTTCTTACGTTCTTACCCTAAGGGGTGTTCTCATCCGATCAACGCTATATATATATATATATATATATATATATATATATATATATATATATATATATATATATATATATATATATATATATATATATATATATAACATTAATTTGTTTGAATGTTATTCCATATTTGTCGTTTGAGAACCTGTTAGAACTCTTGTTTGCAAATCTGTTACTATCATAAAAACATAAGAAAATCTATTCCACGTGGCATCATCAGAAAACTTCGTTTCATATGACAGGGTTTGAGACTTCCCGCATCACTACGCAAGTAAACTGCTTACAGGCCCGGATCTGACTAAAGGCCCAAGAGGCAATGGCCTCGGGCACTATAGGCCCAGGGAGCCCGTATATATATATATATATATATACATTAAAAAAAAAAGGAAAATTCCGTCTGGTGCCCCTGTGGTTAATGCAATTCCGGTTGGTGTCCCAAGGTTTTTTGTTTTCCGTTTGGTGCCCCTTAACTTTGGCAAAAGTTTTCTCCGTGCCCTTTATAGAACTGATCTGTTAACTCCTCTATTTTATATTAAAAAAAAGAAAGAAAGCATTAATGTGCCGTGTGCAACTATGAAAAGTACAATTGCTTTTTGTTTCTTTGAAAAAGCATATACAGAGAGTTGGAAAAAAAAAGTAAAATTGAATTCTTTTTGTCTTCTTTGAAACAATTTCTATGGCCTACAGATAGACGTATCTTCACATTTACGAGTATCCCTCAACCGAGAAGACCGGTGGCGACTACTGTGGGAGGCGATTGGTGGCACGACGAAGTCCGGTGCGGGAGACTCGACTGGTGAAGCGTGGAAACCTCAACGGAGGGGAATTTCAGGTTTGAATGTCAAATTTAAATTTGAAACTATAGCTAGGTTTGGGTGATTTAAGGGTCAAATTTCTTATATAATTTTACCTAAATCTCAGTTAGGTTTGATTAGGGGAAATTTAAGGGGTGAAATTTGTTCTCTTTCTTGACCTAGGGTTGGATTTGGGAAATTTTTTGGTCGAAATTGGGGTGAAAACCTCAACGGAGGAGAATTTCAGTAACTTTGCTTCACATTTTGTGGCTTGAAATGATGTGTCAATTTTTGACATTGTTATGTATAATATGCAGTATGGGAGATAAAAAAAGTTTTGAGAATGCGTTACAAATGTGTGGAGTATTTGGATGTTAAAGTGGATGATCCCGACAAATGTAATATGCTCGATATTTATATCGAGTTGCTACAGGGGGCTGCAAAGAAGGAGTTGTGTCTCCCGGAACATCCGAGTTTGTGGTATATGCATGAGTCGAAAAGTCATAAGTTGGAGAGGGATAATCAGCTATTGGAGTTGTTTAGTTTACTCCCTGAAAAGAAGATAATTAATATTGCCATTGGTTCTGCAGAGACCCCATGTGAAAATTTGTTGTTGGCAAAGGGCTTGATTGACTCTAAGATGTCTTCATGTGATACAAATTTTTCATCCTCCCACCACACTATCCCATCCATAGGATACATGGGTGAAACACATCCCACGCCAGCTCCATTACCATCTCAAATAGTGCCATATGAACCAAAAACAACTCCACAAGTACAAGCACAATCACAACCTAGGAGTGAGCAACAACACCCCCTTTGCAACCATGGGACAATTGCCCCCGCTTTGCAACCTAGGAGTGTGTCTTTTAGTTTGCAAGAGAGAAGGATTCCTGCCACCTCTGCCAAAAGAAAAGGAGTTTATGTTCCAAAAGGAAAAAGTGATTCATCTAGTAGTCAACCGAATTTTGGTAGTGGTAGCCTTAGTAGAACAAGAGGGAGGGTTTACAAGAGTGAATTAATGGAAGATGTTGATGATGTGGATAGTGAGGATGACATATATCACCCGTCAAAGAGTTCAAGCGATGATGATGAAAACATGATGGATGATTTAGTTGATGAAGATGAAACTTTGTTGCCGTGTATTGATGATGGATATGATCCTGATAAATCCAAAGAATGGAAAGAAGATAAAGATGCATATTTTGATAGATTGTATGCAAATGGCGAGTTGTATGTTGATAAAGAATTTGGTAATATCATTCTTCGACAATGGATGCTTTTTTTCGATAAGGAGCACTTGTCACATGTATTGAGGAATTAATGTATCCAGGAAGGGTTTCACATCATCACATTGAAATCTGATTTGAGAAGGTTTACCGCTGCTTGTGCTTCTGCAAGTTGCAATTGGAGAATTCATGCATCTAGATTGTCAGACGGATACACTTGGGCTATCAAATCATTGGGGAGCACTCATACTTGCACCAGGTTATCGTCACATAATCCGATGGCGTCTACAAGGTGGGCTGCAGAGAAGCTGTTGGATGATGTCAAAGCAAATCCATCTATTAAAGGGAAAGCTATGAATGAGCTCTTATTGAAGAGATATGGCATTGAGTTAAAGAAAACAACAACTTATGACACAAGGAGCTTGGCATTAGCTACTCTTGAAGGAAGTCACGACACTTCTTATGCAAAGCTGCCTGCGTATTGTGAGGTTCTTAAAAGTACAAATCCCGGTTCTAAGGCCCACATTGCTTGGAAGGTTGCTGAAGAACATCCGGAGAAGCCTATTCATTTCAAGAACATATTTATCTCCTTGCGGCCAATGATCGAGGGATTTAGAGGGTGCAGAGGACTGATTGCTCTAGATGGATGTCACTTAAAAGGGAAATTTGGTGGAGTCTTGATAGCTGCTACAGCGGTGGATGGAAACACTGAGATTTTCCCGTTGGCTTATGGTGTGTATGAAAATGAAAGCAAAGATACATGGTCTTCATTCATCTACCACTTAAAAGATGCTTTGAAGGACGATGTCAGAGACAATTTGACTATTATATCAGATAGACAAAAGGTATCTCCATTGTTTTTTGAATCTATTTATTGGGTTTATTAAGTATCTTGAATATGCATAAGTGAGGAGATACTTTCTGTATGATGTGGCCAATGTTATCCATCTTTTATTATTAATTAATTTTTGTTGTATGTAGGGTATTGAACCAGCCTTAGATGAGATTTGGCCAACTGTGGCTAGACGATATTGTTGTAGACATTTATGCGCCAATTTCAAGAAGTTGTATCCTGAAGTGATGATGCACAATCTATTTTGGAGATGTTGTGATTCATATTCTACCTTTGCTTATGAGAAAGCAATAGATAAACTACAAAAGAGAGCCGGATGGGATGCAGTCAAGTGGTTACATGAATCGGGAAATATAGAACGATGGGCAAGGCACAAGTTTGACCCGACACTTTGTTCAGATGAAAACACAAGCAACGTTGCAGAGTCCTTCAATTCTACTTTAGGATTAGATAGATGTAGTCCAGTGTTGAGTCTTCTTGAAGGTAATGACTTATTCATTATCTACTACGTTTTTAGAGTCTTTAGATCCATATCCAAACATTATCATAGATACATTTGTCATCTCTCAATTGTAGGTATTCGACGGACACACATGGTTAGATATGTCGGGAGGCAAGATGCATCAAAACAGTGGCCAAGCACCGGGATAACTCCGAAAATTGCCAAAAAATTGGAAGCTCGCTTAAAAGAGTCACGCAATTTACAGGTATGATTTTTTGAGTACTTGTGCTTAACATATTCTTGATTTTTTATTTTGTTGGCTGAATTTTATACCAATTTTTTTACAGATTATATGAGCTGATTTTTCACAGATTATGTGGGCTGATTTTGCTTTTTTTTTTTGCCTATTTTGTCTTCTAAACGTTGCACACTTTTCACAGATTATGCGGGCTGAATTTTCACAGTTGACAAGCAATATTTTTTGACTGAATTTTATGGGCTGATTTTGTTACAGATCTCGAGTGTGTGGTTCAATTAGATGGATTTCAATTTGTATACTTGTTTGATTTAATTTGACAGGTTCTTAAAGCATCAAGTACCGAGTGTGAGGTTCTAGACAATGGTTCTTACTTACCCGTTAACCTCATCGATCGGACTTGTGCTTGTGGAGTATGGCAGATTAGTGGGATCCCTTGCAAACATGCAATTAGGGCAATTCGTCATATGAGGACAGAAGCTCCTGTGGAAGCATATGTATCAAGCTGGTTTTCTGTACAAGCTTATAGGATGGCTTACTCGATTGATTTTCACCCAGTACCCGATGAAGAACAGTGGCCGAAATTCAATTTCCCAAACATAGAACCTCCAGTTATGAAAAGGGGAGTAGGAAGACCATCAAGGAATAGAAGAAGAGAAGAGGATGAAAAGCAAAAGGGAAAGAGATCTAACACAGTGCGTTGTGGAAAATGCAAGGTATGTTAACACTTGTAGTTCCTAATTTTTCCATGACATAAATTCTAACTATATTCATTTATATGTGTTATTAAGGCATTTGGACATAATGCTAAGACTTGTAAAGGTGGCCCAACCGCAAGAGAGCTTATGGAACAAAGTGTTCGGGTTGAACAAAGACAAACTAAAAGGTGTAAAAAGAAGGTGCAAGTTGGTTCACAACAATGTCCTATTGAAGGTGATGTAATGGGATCGGCACCATGGATTGATGGAAGTCAACAAGATTAGAAGTATTGGACTTATTCTCTAACACTTTGTTTTACATGTTCTTTTTGTTGAACTAGCTCGAAGGTTAGAACTTCGTATAATTCTATGAAAATTGATAGCATTTTGCCTCCTTTTGTTGCAATAGCTAGAAGGCTAGAACTAACTAGAGGGTTAGAACTTATGTTAATAGTTTGGTAATTGACGGTTTATGATGTTCCTATGAATCTACATTTTCTTGTTGAATTTAAATCTACAATTTCAAGTTTGTTGCCTTAAATTTGCTCTCATTATTTCCAAAAAGTTAGGTATATAATATAGACATAGGATCACAAGTTTTATTTTCAAAATTTTAGGAATAAGATTTACTAATCCATTTGTTAATTATCATTTTGTTTATATAAATATTTATATTGGCAGAAAGTGTTAAATTGGGTTGAATTTGGTTTTAAAGAGGTTAACATGGGGGGTGACAAAAGCTTGAAATCATCCGTTAAAATAAAAGAGGTTAATATGGGTGGGGTGACACAAGCTTGAAATCATACATATTTAACGGAGTTAACAAATCAATTGGATAAAGGGCACGGTGCAAACTTTTGCAAAAGTTAAGGGGCACCAAACGGGAAAAAAAAAACCTTGGGACACCAACCGGAATTGCATTAACCACAGGGGCACCAGACGGAATTTCCCAAAAAAAAATTCGAAACTGAAGTGGGAGGCACGCTCGGAAAAAAAAAGAAAGGAAAAGGAATTATGGAAACGCTGCGTTCCAAATTAAAAAAAAGAACTGTTCATCCTTCATCGACACTTGCCAGGGAGGGTTTAGCAGAGCAGGCGATTCGCAAATCGCAAGAGAACGCCGCACTGCCGCAGGGTCGGATTCCGACATCCAGGCTCCCGTTCCGCCCCCGGCGTCGGCCTCTCCTGCCAACCGCATCCCGCCAGCGCAAGCCTCCATCGGTCGACAGTTCCTGGCGCCGTGAGCCAACTCTTCGCGGTTCGCTATCCCATCTTCGCAAATCGCATAGCCAGCGCAAGCCTGAAGCCTCCATCGGTCTTGTCTCTTGAAGTGAATGGTTGAAGACGAAATCAGGTATACTTTCTCAATTTTATCCTATGTTGGTCGAATTATTTGGATTTGAATTCGTTTTGGATTTAAGAGTGCGAAATTAGGGTTTTGGAATTAGGAATTAGGAATTCGGAATTGAATTTGTGTGATTTAGGATTTGAATTCGTTTTGGATATATGATTGAATTTGTAGGGTTGGAGAATTGAATTTGTAGGGTTTAGGATTTGGAGTTGGATTTGGATTGTGTCTGAAAAATAGCATTTACAACTTGTAAGGTAGTGCATATGGGAAAGCAATTGTCTGGAGCTAAAAAGAGGAAACTGAAGGAGCAACGAGATGCATTAACTCGAAGTCAAGTAGGTAATATCAAGAAGTATTTCGCTAGTAATCATTTTTGTTTGCTGTCTGATAAAAAAAATTGTTTGCTGTCGGTGTTGACGTGTGGCTGTTTGATTTCAATTGAATTACAGGTCATAAGTCTTTGTTGCTACTTACTGTTTGATTTCAATTGGAAAAATCATTATTAAATTTTGAATCAAAGTATTGTTTGCTGTCATTGATTTCAATTCAATTGAGTTAACTATCATAATGGTTGATTTCAATTGTGCTTGTTTCTAGTTTTTAAAAATCTAAACTTTCTTTTGGAACTTTCTTATGTTTGTTTTTTTATAGTTTGCTGTTTTTTTGGGTTGAATTATAGTTTGATGTTTAGTAAAGCTATAAAGGGCCCATTTTAAAATATTGCCTCGGGCCTTTAAAATCTCAGGTCCGGCTCTGACTGCTTACCCCGCACCTCATCCCAATCCAACTATTACCTCACCTACTCACATGACTACTTATTATTTACTATTTATTTACTCATCTCTTTTGGTTTAGTTGTGTTTAGGTTCGCTTGTAGAGTCTGTTTGCCTGCTTTTTGCACCATCTTTGTATTTTTTGTTATTTATAACGGTTTTCCGTTATAAAATTTATTCGAGGTTCAGTTATGTCTGACCTCGAATTCTTTTCTAATAAAAAAAAATAATACACATCTATATAATTAATAACTACGATAAATATTTATTTTATTTTATAAAAATATTAAATACTATTATTAAATGTATTTTCCCATTTCCATATTCTACGTATTATACAATATCATAAATACTACTTTCATATTATAAAATATAATAAATAGAAATACGAAATTTGTTCGTTTTATATTATAAAAATTAAATTATAATTTATTACATTTTTAATATTTAAGTTAAAATACTTGTGTTTAAGATACGGGTCTAACACTAATATATATTATATAAAACTTTATATTTGTTAATTTATGCGTGTCTCCATAAATTTTGATGCTTAACCATATACTACCTCCGTTCAGAAATAGACGTCGTTTGATTTTTTAGCACGTTTTTTAAGGAGCTCAAAACTATATAAAATATTATATTTTTAAACATTTTTTTTTAATAATATGATACTTATTATTAATAAGTATTTATATTATATTAAAAAATTACAAAAAAATTGATATTTAATATAGTTTTTAGCTCATTAAAAACGTGTCAAAAAGTCAAACGACATCTATTTCTGAACGGAGGTAGTATATTAGATACGATACTTTCTTTCATTTTACGTTGTAGGACTTTATGACGGCAGCAACGGACACGACGACCATATCAGTCGATTGGTCATTAGCGGAGCTCATAAACAACCAAAGGGTCCTTAAGAAAGCACAAGAGGAGCTCGACAGCATCGTCGGGAGGGATCGTCTGGTACAGGACTCCGACTTTCCGAAACTCCCTTACATCCACGCCGTCGTCAAGGAGACCTTCCGGTTGCATCCCCCCGTCCGCATGGTGATTCGCAAGGCAACCGATAATTGCAGGGTCAACGGGCATCCCATCCCGAAGAACACCCTTTTGTTCGTCAATAATTGGGCCATGGGACGAGACCCCAAGTGCTGGGACGACCCAATGGTCTTCCGACCCGAAAGATTCCTTGGGCCCAGTGATGGTGGCCTTGCTGAGCTGAAGGGACAGAACTTCAAGCTGCTTCCGTTTAGCAGCGGGAGGAGAGGCTGCCCTGGGGCTAACCTCGCCTTGCAAGAGGTCCTTATTGTATTGGCCGCTTTGATCCAGTGTTTCGACTAGAATCCCAGAGGAGAAATGAACGGTTTGTATGCTTTCGATATGAGTGAGGGGCCAGGATTGACTGCTCCGAGGGTCTATGATCTCGTCTGCGTCCCTTCGCCACGATTCGATCTATCCAAGATCACGAGTTAAGTAAGTGAAGTGTGTACGTCTATGTTCAATAATGATTACCCCAGAGGAGAAATATCCTTATTTTATGTAATCGCCTTCGCTATATACACCACAAACCATGCACGTCAATTCCGACGTGCATGGTCAAAGTGGGTTAATTAATTTTTAAAAAGTGTTAATTAGTGATGGTGGCTTGTAGGTTGAAAGCAACGTGCATTTTTAAAGGTGGATTTGCGGTGTATTTAAAAACACCCTTATGTAATTGGTCACTTTATTACAATATGTAATACCCTCTTACACACTAAATCATCTTAATTTATGCTCTAAAAAATGCCCAACTGATGATAATACTGTAAATGCCGAATATATTTTTATATTATTTTAATTATATATATCATTATTTTTATTCAATTTGTAAAAGTGGAATAACAATCCGTCCTTGAGCACCAAGTTTCAATTTTTAAAACCTTTCCGACATCATTTCAAAATGTGGGATTTTGGCGGATTCCATTTCCGCTTTCAGGTTTCGAGTTGGGAAATTTAATTTAAATACCATCGTTTGAAAATTATTTGAAGATTTCGATTTGAAATTTTGTTAAAGTCGGGATTAGCGGGTTTTGAGTCTTGATTTGTGGAATTTAAATTTGTCATTGTGGGGCCCCTTTTCTATTTTATTTTCCTTCTCTCTCGCTGAAGGTTGTTGCTCGATCCCTCCCCTGCTATCCCCATTTCACAATCGCAGCTTGCTTTTTGTCTTTCTGTTGGTTCCCTCCTGCAATATCCCAGCAGCACACCACACACATTTGGTCCCCCACAACCTCCCTCTCCCTTTTTTTTTTTCCAGTTGCAGCCCTGCTAGGACTCCTCTTTGTCTCCTTTTAATTGGAACCCAAGCACCACAAACCCTCATCCACACCCCCCCAATCGCCTCTCTTCTCTTCTCTTCTCCCCTTCTATTTCACAAAACCTCCATGGAACAGCCTAGCAAGACACTTCTCTTTTCCTCCATTTTTGTCGAGCTCCGAGCCACTCACCTCCCTGTTTCGGGCATAGACATAATAGCTCTTGTCCGCCAGTAAAAGCCCCACCACCGCCTCTATCTTCTTCCTCCTGAGAAAGTCGAGAGCAGTACCCCTCAGCTCTTTGTTTTTCGAAGCCAACAAGGCCGATACTCCTCCGAGCGCACCACCGGCTTCTCCTCCTTCCAGGTACGAACCAGTAGCATCTCAGCCACCGTTCGAGCCGCCAAAAAGCAGCCGGCCTTCGCCGAAGTCGCCACCTTCTTCCTCCCTTCCTCTCGCCCTGTTTTCGAGTAGGTGGGATTTCGATTTTATGTTCTTTTCTTATTCGAATATCCTTCAAGCGCTTCCTTACTCACCCCTTGCCTCGATCTTCCTAGGCCTGATCTCGCTCCTTCCTTTTTTATTGCGGTCGGAATCCGCCATTGCCGTCAGAGTAGAATCTCAGAGACGCGATGATGTCCGCATTTTTTGTCATATTTTGCATCATGTTTTCATCTTGTTTGAGTCATTTTATTTGCTTTTGTGTTGGGAAAGTGTGTCGTTTGTGTTCGTTTTCGTATTTTTTGAGATATGGAGTCTACACAAGTTTTGATGTGATTTTATAGGTTTTGGAAGTGATTTGAAAGAGTTTTGACGCACTTTAGAGCTTGATGAAAAATCATGAAGGCAATGGAGAAGCAAAGCAAAAGCAAAAAGTGGTGCAGCTAGAGAAAAGCCTTATTTTCTCCATACATCACTTCGATTCAAGCTCTGGATCCTTCATGAGAGTTGTAGTCCTTGAAAAGAGCTTTCCAACGCATATTCATATACGTCAATTGGATGAACGAGGACTCGGAAAAGTGCGATTGAAGTCAGAGTCGAAAAGCTGGAGAAAAATAGCGGCTATTGCGTTCGAAAAGCCTCGGCGTCAACCTTTGCCCCCTCGATGCCGACACCCAGCGAATTCCAGTAGTACTGTTTTTAAACAGACCCTCGATGCCGATACCCTGCGCACCCGAGAAGTTTTTGCGGGCTGATTTTTGGGGAGGAAGGGGACACGTTGTTTAGCGCGAGGGTTGCGCGAAGCAACTATAGGAGACGGTTTTAGGGTTTTTGTTTGGCGTTTGGGTGAAATCTTGGACGTGTTTGTTGCGATTGAGACGCTGATTTCCAGGTTTTATATTATTGCAAGTTTAGTTTATGTTTTCTTCTCTTAAATTCATGTTTTTCATTGCAATGTTTGAGTTGTTCTTTTCTCTTCTAGGGTTGGGGTGAACCCAACAATAGACATGTGTGTTGGATTGATGAATATATGATTTTGTGATGTTATTATCTTCTTCTACCTATGCGCTTAACCTTTGATGAAAGTCCAAAGGAATTCATAGTTGCAATTGAACTTGAAAAAGGAAATTGTTGACTTGATAGTAATTAGGGTTTTCTAATGAAAGTTAAAGGATCCTAATTAAGAGAAGGTACAAACAAGTAAGTCTTTTATGCGAAAGTGAATTGATTTACTTGTTGATTGATGAAACTCAATTGCTTGATGATAAAAGCATGATCTTTTATGTGATTCATTAATTTGCCCATGTGTTTATTGTTGTGGTAATCCCTTGACTTGAAAATTTTATCTCTTTTATAAATTAAAATTGAGATTTTATTCTCTTATCATCGCTCATCTCTTTTCCATCTCTTTTGTTAGTTTTAACCCGACAAAGCAACTAAATAAGAAGCGCCGACTCTCTCTTGTGGACGATCCTGACTCCCTATACTATAGCGGGGTCTTGACTACAAATTTATTTGGTCGAGAAACCCTCTTATAACGCGACTGTAAGATTGCTTTTCCCTTCCTATTTCTTGTGTCGCTTTCTTCCTTGGGGTCGGGTTGTGGTCGGGATCCTATTTCGATCACCTAGGCAAAAGATCAGGTCGGAAGGAGTCGCCGGAGGCTCTGAGTTGTCTTCCCTTCTTCTGTTTTCTAGCGATTTGAGAGCTCCGCTCCTGCCTGAGATCATGATTACTGACAGGGACATAGATTAAAGGCGACAAGTGCTATACAACTGGAACTTCAGACCGAGAGCTTGTCTTCCATGGTGGCCATCTTCTCCATATCTTTTGTCATGGATTATGTAGGGGAGGAAGGAAGTGAGTAGAAAACACCCATCCACCTCCCTCGAAGACCAAACAACCATCAACGATGAGAGTGACGCATACTAAGACGTTTCCACCGGAAAATGAAACGAGGGATGAGAACAAAGGTTCATGGGTATCTACTTTTCATCATAGATGAAGAGTACTTCGTCAAATACACTTACTCATTGCATCTGAGAACATATGTTTCTAGGAAATCAATGTGAAATGGGGATGGTGATCATTGACAAGGGCACCAAATGAACGCGACAAGTGCTCTTCAACTGGAACTGCAAGCCGAAAGCTTGTCTTTCATCGTGGAACGTTCTTCATTTCTTTCTCTGTCTTTTTCTGACAAGGCGCTTCTCTTCTCCTTCTCTTTTATACCATGCAATTGGTGTATGGTATCAAACCATCACATCACCATCTCCTCACCTTGTTTTGGCACCAAACCCACATTTCACCAAATCTCCTTCCCTCATTATGTGTTCCCTCCTCAGCACCAACCTGCAACCGGCCCAACAAGTCAACTATTTTTTTTTTTGCAAAACTAGACCCTAGTCCACTTTTGCAATTCTCCTAAAATCATGACATTTTTGCAAAATTTTTAAAAAAGTGTTTAGTTATGCAAAAGACCCATTTTTTAAGCACGCTTTTCACGTAAACCAGGTTAATTAAATATTTTTAAAAAAAGAGAATGGTTTTAAAGAAAAGTGTGTTGCTTTTAGTTAAATTTTGTTTTAGAAACACACTTTTAATACAAAAACCTACTTTAAAATATAAAAAATAAGCACGCTTGTAAAAAACCGTACCCAACTTCTCGTGCTCCACCCCCACCCCTATATATTGCACTAGTGATTAAATGCTATTTTGTTGATTAATTGACGATGCGACATTTTCATAGCGTAGAACTTCGCCCCACCTTTCAGGGAGGCTTGCGGCCGCCACTGTTGGCGGGTTGTTGGAAATGAGTCAAATGACGATGATGTAGACGATGAAGATATCGTTCTCAATACAAGAAAGAAAAAAAGCAAGTGCAAATTTGAGTTGGATTGTCGAGAGTATCATCGAAGAGGTAGCTGGAAAGTCAGGGTGGTACACGATGTTCGTAACCACGAGCATGCTCCTATATTGGTAGGTCATTCATTCGTCGACCGTTTGAATGCAACTCAAATGAATGAGATTAAAAACAACACTATGGTGGGGGGGGGGGGGAGACCGAAAGATGTGCTCACCAAGTTGTGTTACGATAAGCCAATCATGTGCGCTCAATTAACCTTGTTTTTCGCTTACATTCATATCGATTTCTGTCCGCATTTCATATTTCTGAGTTTGATTTATACAGAATATGTGTAGTTTATGTTTATTTGCAATATATGGAGGTCTACACAAGTTCTTGTTTAATTTCGCAGAAATCGGACGCACTTTAAAGCTTTAAGGAAAGTTATGAAGACATTGGAGAAGCTAGGAAAGAGCATAGGATGGTGCAGCTGGAGAAAATGCCATTTTTCACCATTTATCATTCTGAATCAAGTTCTTATGTCTTCATGAGAGTTGTAGCCCTCATAAGGAGCTTTCCAACACATACTCATATGCGTCAATCGGACGAACGAGGACTCAGGAAAGTGCGTTTCAAGATGGAGCAGAATGCTGAAAGCGCACAAAAATAGTCAACGTCGACCAGACCTGATCGATGTCGAGTACTCATCCCATAAGTCGAGATTGAGCACAAGACCACTCCAGGACACGAAGACTACTCGACGTCGAGTCCTTCTAGTCGATGTCGAGTACTTCCTAGTGACGAGTCAGAGTCGAGATCGAGTGGAGATTTGGATAAGATGTTACCAAGGCACGAAGATCTATCATGAAGAGAAGATATATTTATCCACATTAGGAATTCCTATATTCACTTGAAGATGTTTAATTGTTTATTTATCAAATTTATATATTAGGAAAGAGATAGAAAGATTTAGGATAAAGATAGGATTGTTCTTTCCTTGATTAGCGGGGATTGAACACTATAAATAAAGCCCTAGGGGGCTGATTTTCAAAGAATTCGAGTGAAGTCGTCTTCGGACGCAAGGGGAGAGAGAGAGAGAGAGAGAGGAAAGAGACGGTTGGAAGTTTTAGTTTGTTTTATGATAAAGTTAGTTTCTTTTATTAAGTTTCATTTCTAATTTCCCTTCTTCTAGGGTTGGGGTGATCCCAACATAGATATGTGTGTTTAATTTATAAATCTATGAATTTGTATGTCTTTATCATCATCTACCTATGTGCTTAATCCTTTGCAAGAGTTGAGAAAATTCCTTATTTGTGATATTGAAGCGAAAGCAATCTTATTATGAATTTGGATAGTAATTAGGGTTTATTTGCGAACACCGACTAATCCTAATTAAGAAAAGGTAGTAACACTTAGGGTTTATGCGAAAGCCTTTATAGTCCTATTATTTAATAACGAAAGTTATTTGATATAAAGCATGCATCTTTATGTGATTTATAATCTACACATATGGTTATTGTTGCGGTGATTCCTAAGCTTGGAAGTTTGCACTTTTATTATTCAATCTTTGTTATTTTAATGTTTCCTACGCAGCCACTCGACACCAACCACTACTTCCCCCTCCATCCCTCGACATCGACCAACTCTTAGTCGCCGTCGACAGCAACCTTACACCTTTTCCCGCTATTCCGGAACCCCTAAACCAACTAAATCTACAACCGTTGACTTCTCTCCTGAGGACGAACCTGACTCCCTTATACTATAGCGTGGGTCTTGACTATAAATTTATTTGGTCGAGAAACCCTCACATCAAATTGGCGCCGTTGCCGGAGAGATATCAATTGCGTCTAGTTTAGTTGTTTGGAGTTTAGGAATAACCTATCCCCTTTTCTTATCCTACCTATCACATACCCTACAGCCACCCACCTCACATCACTTTTAGTAACAAGCCATTTGCTACTAATTTTTGTGTTCTGTCTGAGTTTTTAAGCTTAGGTACAAGATGCAGGACACCTTTATTGTTGCAGGAGGATGGTCAAGTATGAAAATATAAATAAATATAAAAGCAGATTGACTCCCTGTCTCAGCAAATAAATACAAGACTTCCTCCCGTTGTAGTAGAAGGTAGTTAGGATTGATCCACGAGGAAGCGTGTCAGCACCCGTCTTTTCAGTTTCAGATCTCAGCAGACAATAAATCAGACAGACAGAAATAACAGAGAAAAGCAGAAAAGAAAGCAAAGACATTAGCTTTGGTCGATATCGACTACTGTAACTCGATATCGACTAAAAATATCGACCAAAGAAACTCGAAATCGACTGACAGAAAGCAAAACTCAGCAAAATAACTCGACTTCGACAAAACTCAACTCGACATCGACCAGATTCCTCGATGTCGACCAAATCTTCTCGATTTCGAGTAACTCAGAAACAGAAATTTGCAACTTTTCAAACGAAAACGAATATAAACACGAAATTAACTCAATAAACTAAAGACTTTCAAGATCAGGGTTTCAACACCACAACGGTAACCATGTAAAATAACACATAAAGGCATAAAAGATCATGCTTTTCATCAAATAACTTTCGTTATTAACAAATAGGAAGATAGAGACTTTCGCATAAACCCTAATTGTTACTAACCCTCTTCACATAATTAACCCAAGTTGTATTAAGATCACTTTTGCTTCAATAACACAAACAAGGATCACCTTCAGCTTTCGCAAAAGAATCATGCTTATAGGGATAGAAGATGAATTGCATAAAAAGCTTGTACCTTTACCGCATCACCTCACATGGCTACTAGGGTTGGCATGGTACGGTAACCACCAAAAAATGGTGATTACCACGTACCAACCACAAACTGGTAGTACGCAAATATTCATACCACGTACCAACCACAAGTCGTGGTTACCGCATATGTGGTAACCATGATTTGTGAACCATTCCGGAATAGCTCACCGGAAAGGACTTGTGGGTAGTACCCATAGGTCCCCGGTTCGAGTCCCGGAGTGGCCGCTCTTTATTTACCAATTCAAGGTAACCATGATTTGTGGTTACCATCGGTACATTACCATGGTTACCAAGCTGTAATTTTGTTTGTATTTTTTTGAAATCCCTTGGCTACCTTCCGGTAGTCATCAAAGTTATCGAACGAAAAAATATGGTTACAAAAAATAATATGGTTACCACCTATTAAAAGATCAAATAAATCAAGTTCACAACCTAAAATACAAACCAATTCAAAACAACCAACTTTAAAGTCTGGAAACAAACCAAGTTCAATTGTTCAAACATTCAAAATGTTCCTGCAAGTTCAAATAAAACAAGTTCAAAGTGTTCAAACATTCAAAATGTTTCTATTGTTTCTAGTAGAAAAAATAGAAAGAAACAATTTAGGTCAAAATCAAAACACAAAATATAAATTAAAAACTTAAAAAATTAAAGGTAATAACAATAAAACATTAAATAAAAAAAATTAATATATATACTTGGTAATCATGGTAACCATGATATTCAGATTTCATTACTATTACCGTACCACCTTCACGTGGTTACCACCAAGATGGTTACCACCATGTTGGTTACCACAAGTGTGGTTACCAACATAGTCGGTTTGTGGTTGGTACGTGATTGGTATGGTAATTTCCGTACCATTTGCCAGCCCTAATGGCTACCGTCGGGCTCACCCCGACCCTAGAAGTTGGGTGACTATTCGCTCTTCATCATGAATAAAGACATCAATAGTAAAAGGAAATAACTTTGCATTAAATTAAACTAAAGAAAGCTTACAACCGAACAAGTCAAATCCGCTCTCGCCTTTCCACCTTGCTCTCGCCACAAGCCCTCTCTCTACGTAACTAATTGTAACTTGAATTGAATGAATAGAAATCAGCCCCTAAGGCTTTATTTATAGGCTTCATTCCCTCTCTAATTAGGAAAGAAAACTATATCTAAATCTATATCTATCTATCTTTTATCTAAAGATTAAAACATGGAAATAAATAAATAAATCTAAAAGGAATTATATCTAATTGTGGATAAATCCTTCTCCAAATTGATAGATCTTGATAGAATTTTCCCTTGCGGATATCTCCATTGGATTCGTGATAGAAACTCAACAAGATTCGAATAGCTCGATTTCGACTGCTTGGGATCAACTCGATATCGAGTAGTGTTACTCGATATCGACCTGGGTTTTTCCGACTTCACTTCAGCTGCTCGATACTGGCTCCAGAGGCGAAAATCGACTTATGTTTACTCGATATCGACTTGCAGCTTTCAGCTCCAGCTTCTTCGTCGATTCCGGGGTCTTCAGCTCGATCTGGGGCAACTCGATATCGAGTACAGCAACTCGATATCGACCAATTTTCTGGACTTAGTCGATTTTGGCTCTTTCTGGGTGGAAATTGACTGATGTCCTCCATATCGACAAGGCTTAGTCGATATCGACCAATGTGTTGTCGAGTAGATTTCCTTCTTTCCAGCTTGATTTGTCCTGGTTCCGCTGCTCCTTGACCTCGGACTTCTGTAGTTGATTTCGAGCTTTTCCTCCTTTCTCAGAACTGCTGTAAATTGCTTTGATTTCTGCGAAATTAAACAGAAACTGGTGTAGATTCCATAATTTGGCAAATAAGCATAAACTACATAGATTATGTACTATTCTAGCCCAAATGTATGAAATGTATGCAGAAAACGATATAAAAGTAACTATAAAACATGGCAAATTAGGCTCACAACAACCTTCGAGTGTTACAAAACATGGGCCGAAAGGGAAAGAAAGAGACGATACGCAAAAGAATTGGAATATTGGAGATGGTTATACATAGTTGATGAGGAGGCATGGCTTATGGGAGTATACATATTGAGGAAGCTATGAGAATCGTCAGAATCACCGCCAGAAGCCTCAATCTCGCTTGAAGAAGGATCCAAACCTGAGGCCGACGTCGACCAACACCTAGTCGATGTCGACCCATCTTCAGTCGATATCGACGTATCTACAATCGATACCCAGGTATGTCCTTCTGTGATCTCAATTCCAACTTTGCTATCTATTTTTGAAAAACCATTTAAAGGACCCCAAGAAGAAGAAGAGCTAGAAAAGAAGAAGCATGACGTCGCTGCTCATGGTGTTTCAAGGTCGCTTTTACCTTACAAGGTGAAGGCTATCCCCGACGATTTTGTGCAACCGATTTTCGTGGTCAAGTATGGGGTCCTTCCGAAGTGGTACAAAGCTCCACATGATGAGTTTGAAGTATCTCTTCCCACTCCACCGATTTGTTGTGGTGTAGATGTGCAAACAAATCAAACTATAAAGCGGAAGGGGTACAATGATGAGGTATGTAGATTTGCTTTATATCTTCCTTTATGCATGCTAGCTGGAGCCAGGGAAGATGAATGGGTGGAGACATGGAGCGTTCACTCGGGGAGGTTTAAGTTTCTTCATAAGATGCCCCCGGATGACATCCCACGCTTCCCACCACTAGAGAAACCACCAGATCCACCTATACCTCCGGAAAAGAATGAGCTAGGCTAATGCTTAAAGGGAAGAAGGTTGAGCTAGCGACTTAAACCCTAGCGCTTATGGGAGGCAACCCACTAATATTATTTTTTGTCCTTTAATAAATTTATTTTTATTTTATTTTCTTTAATTTGTGCAAGGTTTTCTTTCCCTTTGATGACTTTAGGTAAATCGGAGAACTGGAAGTCCACTCAACGTCGACTCCTGGCAGACGCTTACAACACCTATTTTGAGTATCTGCACGTCTGTCTAGTAAGTTTCTTCCTTTACCCTTGTTTTTATATAGTGAGGACACTGTAATCTTTAAGTATGGGGTGGGGGTCGAAAGACTTACTTTCATCATATTTGTGCATATTTTATCATATTTCTCGAATTATTCATACATGGTTACTTTGGATTTTAAATTTCATCTATGTGCTTATATGTTATTTTCCAAAGTACATTCAAATCATCCCCATCAAATTTTTTGAATAGTGTCATGGAAGTTTTAATTGAACTCGACGATGCAAAATTGGATTCATATTTCTCGAATTATTCATACATGGTTGTAAGTTTTAGTTTATTTTATGATAAAGTTAGTTTCTTTTATTATGTTTTGTTTCTAATTTCCCTTCTTCTAGGGTTGGGGTGATCCCAATATAGATATGTGTGTTTGATTTATAAATCCATGAATTTGTATGTCTTTATCATCATCTACCTATGTGCTTAATCCGTTGCGAGAGTTGAGGAAATTCCTTAGTTGTGATATTGAAGCGAAATCAATCTTATTATGAATTTGGATTGTAATTAGGGTTTATTTGCGAACGCCGACTAATCCTAATTAAGAAAAGGTAGTAACACTTAGGGTTTATATGAAAGCATCTATATTCCTATTTGTTAATAACGAAAGTTATTTGATATAAAGCATGCATCTTTATGTGATTTATAATCTACACATATGTTTATTGTTGCGGTGATCTCTAACCTTGGAAGTTTGCACTTTTATTATTCAATCTTTGTTATTTTAAAGTTTCGTACGCAACCACTCGACACCAACCACTACTTCCCCCTCCATCCCTCGACATCGACCAACTCTTAGTCGACGTCGATAACAACCTTACACCTCTTCCTGCTATTCCCAAACCCCCAAACCAACTTAATCTAGAACCGCTCACTTCTCTCCTGAGGTTGAACCTGACTCCCCTATACTATAGCGGGGGTTTTGACTACAAATTTATTTGGTCGAGAAACCCTTTCGTCAGCCAACAACCGTGACTTCAAGGGATCAAATATATGAAGCACGAGCTCGAGTGAAGAAGAACTTATTGGATGACTAAACACCGACTCAATATCATTTGTTAGAGTTGGTTCTCATTGATAGCATACATTTAGGTAGGCATAATAGGTTGCATTTAGCTTAGTTATGATGCATATCATGCACGGTTTAAGTACAATTTGCATATTTGCTCTCTATGTTGGTGGAGTCGGAATCTACACATTTTTATTGATTATTTCAGGTAACTGTGGATCCGAGAAGGAGCAATGGGTTGATGATGCATCAAGATGAAGAAGTCTATTTGATCGAAGAAGCTTAAATGAAGATCTAAAGAGGTCATGAGAAGAAGAAGCGAAACTAAACGAAGAACAAGTCTGGAGAAGTTGTCGCCAGACATGCTGAACTTGTTTTGCACTTTTTGGAGGCCTCGGTTGTTCGATTGACTATTATGATCATGCGTTGGAAAGCTCTTTCAAAGAGCTACAACTTTCCAGTTGACAACAAGAGCAAATTAGAGATTGATTTTCCGTGAAAGACCAATGAAGCGGTCGCAGCATATGCCGCGGCCGCAGCAAGGGTTGCCAGCGCGACGCCGTTTTGTCTAAAAAACCCTAGTTTTATGTTTTTGGCCGACTAGACTCTTTTATAAGGCTGAAGGTTGTTTTATTTACACGACTTCTATTCTATTCCACATTCTATCAAACAATGAGAGAGAGAGAGAGCGATGTTCGCCATGGGCGGCTAAACTCTCTTCGTTCTACTTGCAATTTGAAACTTTATTTGGATTGATTGTGAGTTTCTGAATCTTATTCCTTATTTCCTATATTGAATGCTTCAACTTCTTTGTGTTTGCATGTTTTATTGTTTTATTCTATCTAGCCCACGCAGCTAGTTAGAATCAATTCAATTGCTAAGGTTTTGTAGATTCCTGGTTGTGAACCTTAACCTAAGTAGCAAACTTGTTCCTTTAGGGTTGGTTGAACTAATTGAATGAGTAGGAAGTTGGATTTGTTGTTAAATCCCTCTTTAGGGACTGCAAATACCTTGGTTAATCTCTGAACTTAAAGCTATCAATTGGGTTAAATCCTTCTTTAGGGCCTGTTTGATTGATAAGGGTTTCTAGGACTGGTTGGACTAGTAACTATATTACGTTGGGAAAAGGGCATTCATAGGAAGACTAAAAGGACAAGATGAAGTTACAATATCAATTCAACCAAATAAAGTGGATAGTTGTAGGTAGAGCGATCTTCTCTAAATTGTTTTGCATCAATCTGTTTATAGTTTATTTTGTTTTCTTTCTTATTTCAATCAACCAAAACCCCCCTTTTTACTAATTGGTAAATACACTTTGCTGAGAAATACTTGATTCTCCGTGGGATCGACCTCTTACTTACTTGTTATACTAGTTTGTAGGTTTGAGTTTTATTTTGATACGGTTTACGCGACTAAAAACCGTCCATCAAATTGACGCCGTTGCCTTGGAATCAAGTTTATTTCTTTGTTTTGTGTATCTATTGATTTTTGTGCATATATCTAACCCGTTGTGAGCCTATCTTACGTTTCACGACACCCTTTCTACTAACCTTTCAAGATGTTGAGGTTAGCGCAGTTTGAAGGTGAGAACTTTCACCAATATTTTACTAGATTGCATGAGTATGTTGATGGCCTTGGTTCATGGGGTTATCAATTCAACATCCGAGATTTGATTATTTGCATAATTGATGGGATGACAGTTGAGACGCGAGCGCTTACTGAGTACATGAGTAACGGAGGCCTGAAACGGTTAGGAGGATTGTCGGGGTTGTGGGATTTTTTTCTGTTATATGGATTACCATGTTTCACAAGAAGTCTTGCCCGCTACGTCTTCTCCATCGATGGAGGACTCTGTCACATACATGGAGGATCCATTGCACACTCTTACTCAAGTGGTGCAACAGTTAGAGGATGGAAAAATGAGCCGAATCGGAAAATTGGAAGAACAAACGAGCCGTTGTAAAAAATTGGAGAATCAGATGAGCCAACTCATTCAAATTCTAAGTGTAATAGGTGAGAAAGAAAGGAGCTTCGAAGAAGAAGAGGAATCGGTTGCAGATCATATATTAAATTATTACCCAAAATACTAAATATATCTTTTAAAAAAATTAATATTTTTTTTCCAGCCAGGGGTGTTCGGAACTTCCAACTCCACTACACATCACGAGTCATTTAACTCATTTATCACTCGATAGTGTACACTATTTGATGAGAATAGGAAAATGAAGAACCCAATTCACTAGTATTGCAATAAGGACAACATACTCAGCAATCTAGTGAAGTATTCTTCTAGAAATGAGGACAACATACTTGATCTCGACAGAATCGGCACGTGCGAGGCCCGCGACATCCGGGTCGAGGAGCGGGTTCCGCACGTGCCCGGGCGGGGCCTTCTTGTCGTAGACGCCCGACGCGTAAGGGTGCACGGCAACCTCGACCGCCTCCTACGGCACGTAGGGCCAGAACTCGGCCTTCTTGCCGGTTCGGTGCCGAACCCGGTCCAGGACCTTATCCGGGTCGACGTAGCCAGTCACTGTGAGCTTGTTCTGCTTTGGGTCGACGGCGACGCTCGTGGCGCCCTTCATCCCTTCCACCGCCTTCTTCACCTTGCGCTCGCACCCCTCGCAGTCCATCCTCACCTTGATCTCAACCGTCTGAACATTTTAAACATAACGGCTATGACGTATGAATTATGATTCATAAGATTATTTTATCCTTGATAAAAATGACAATTTCTTTGTTAAAATCGGCCAGGAGGCCTAACCCCTTTACTCTCCCCGCTTTCTTTTCTTTGTTTCCGATGACTGAAAATCCTTTTAATATCCTGTTTTGGAATTGCTTTGGTGCAGGTAAGAAGAGCTTCAAGAGGGCTATTCGTTATATTAGGGGAAGTAGCGCCATTGATATTCTGGCGCTCTTTGAGACTCGGATCTCCGGGGAAAAGGCGGAAAAAGTCTGCAAAGCTCTCAACTTCCCGGGGTGTGTCCGTATCGAAGCGGAAGGTTTTGCGGGAGGAGTTTGGCTCCTTTGGGATACACAGAAGTGTGCTCTCACCATCCACAAGAGTGACAAGTTCTTCATCCATGCCTCGTGGCCGGCCGGAGGCAGAAGAGCCCACATTATCGCGGTGTATGGCCCTCCCTCAGTGACTAGACGTACTCCCTTCTAGGAGGACCTAAACGCGTGTCTTGAAGGTATTTCTGGCCCCCTCCTCTTGAGCGGTGATTTCAACTGTATTGTGGATACGGCTGAGACACAAGGAGGGTCCGGGCACACGCATCTTGATGCCCATGTCTTCAGGAGCCTTATTAGCGCCCACTCTCTTATTGATCTCGGCTTCTCCGGCCAAGAGTTCACTTGGAGTCACTCTTCTTTGGGAGGCGCCCTCATTTCCAAACGGCTTGACAGGGTCTTAACGAATGTGGAGAGTCGCTTGTTTTGGCCGGACGCCAGGGTCCGTCACCTTCCCAGGTATTCCTCTGACCACTGCCCCCTTCTTCTTGATATTTTTCCAAAAACTGTTATGAACATGAAAAGGCGACCTTTCCGCTTTGAGGCCGCTTGGCTGACGCACGAAAAGTTCCCGGACTTTGTCAATACCAAATGGAGAAGGGACTGTAATGCTCCGGATGCCCTTCACAAACTCAGTGTTGACCTTACCAAGTGGAACAAAGAGGTCTTTGGTAAGATCCAGACTAGGAAAACGATGTTGTTGGATGCTCTGGACCTTGCCCAGCGCAGACTTGCGGCCTGTCCCTCCCCGAGTAATGGGGAGTGGGAAGTGCACATACGGAAAAGCTTGGAGGACACGCTCGAAAAAGAGGAAATTACGTGGTTCCAAAAATCACGTGAGAAGTGGCTCGCTTTTGGGGATAGGAACACACGCTTCTTCCATGCTTCCACCATTGTGCGTCGGAAAAGGAATCGGGTTGAAGGGTTGAGACTTGATGATGAGTCTTGGTCTGATTCTAATGAAGCCATGGAGAGAATGGCGGTTAACTATTTCGCTGATCTCTATAATGCTCCGACGAGCCCTGAGGCTAACGCCCCTCTCCCGGGGGCGTTCCCTGCCCTTCCTTGTGATACGTGGGACCTGATTAGTCGTCCGGTCTCTAAGGAGGAGATTGTTGCTGCGTTCAAAAGCATGAGCGCCTATAAAGCTCATGGGTTAGATGGGTTCTAACCGGTGTTCTTCCAGAAATGTTGGAGTTCGGTTGGTAAATCGGTGATTGATTTTTTCCGCGAGTTCTTCTGCTCAACTCACCTTCCCGAGGGAGTCAACGATACCCTTATCGTTCTCCTCCCTAAAGTCGGCAAGCCGGAGAGGATCCAACAATTCCGTCCCATCAGTCTATGTAATGTTGTGTATAAGGCCATATCCAAAGTTATCACTTCCCGTCTGCAGCCGCATATGAACACACTTGTAGGGCCGCTACAAGGTAGCTTCATTCCAGGTAGGCTGATATCGGACAACATTATTATAGCACAGGAGGTTGTCCACTCTATGAGAAGGAAGCAAAGGGCTAAGGGGTGGATGTGCGTCAAGCTGGATCTTGAAAAAGCGTATGACAGGCTCAGCTAGGACTTCATAGAGGAAACTTTGACTCTTGCTAGCTTCCTGAGTATGTGGATCAGGTGGATCATGGAATGCGTGAGATCCCCCCGGATGCAGGTCCTCTGGAATGGAGAGGTCTCTGAGCAATTCATCCCATCTCGCGACCTTCGACAGGGCGACCCGATCTCTCCATATTTGTTTATTCTTTGCATGGAGAGATTGAGCCACTCTATCCTTGAGGCGGTGGATGAGGGCGCTTGGAAACCCATTTCGATTGCGAGGGGTTGCCCCAAGCTGTCGCATATGTTCTTTGCCAACGACATTCTTTTGTTTGCTGAGGCTTCCACGATGCAAGTTAGGATAATCAAGAAGTGCATTGAGAATTTCTGTAGTAGCTCTGGAGAGAAGGTTAGTATGACCAAGTCCAGAATTTTCCTATCTAAAAACGTCAGAGAGGAGACCGTTGTGCGCATCAAGCGTGAGAGCGGTATTGAGACCGTTGGGAACTATCTAGGTATGCCAATTCTGCACAAGAGGGCGTCCCCAGCCACTTTCGCACCGATTATTGAGAAATTCAGTAGCAAATTGGTGGGCTGGAAGGCTAGTCTGATTAGCGTTGCGGGTCGCGTTACGCTTACCAGGTCTGTTCTGAGTGCTCTCCCTTCCTACAGCATGTCGGTGGTGGTCTTGCCGACGAGTACTTGCAATGAAATGGAGAAGATATGCAGGAATTTCATATGGGGTTCGACTAGAGAAAGGCGGAGGATTCACAAGGTTGCGTGGAGCGAAATCACCAAACCCAAGAGGCTCGGTGGGCTTGGCATCAAGTCTATGGCTGAGACGAATCTTGCTCTAGTTGCGAAGCTCGGATGGAGACTTTTCCAGAATGGAGAGGGGGCGTGGAAAGATGTGCTTTTCAGCAAGTATGTTGGAAAGGCGTTGGGTAAATCGCCGGCTGCTTCGCACATCTGGAAGGGGATTATGAGGGGGCTCAAGGAGGTTATCCACACTAATTCTAGATGGAGCATTGGCAATGGCGATGAAGTGCTCTTCTGGGAAGATAAATGGCTTCTTCCGGTGGCTGTGAACAGCATGAGGACGAGTCAGACTACGGCCGCCGCTGATGGAAGGCCTGTGGTGGCGGATTTTTGGGTTAAGGAGCAGGGTTGGGATTGGGCGAGGATAGGCAATAGCCTCCCCACTACGGTGCTACTTGAGCTCGCTGCTACTACTGTGTCGGAAGCCAAAGACACTCTCTGATGAGCGGGTACTAGGAGTGGCGAGTGTTGAGAATTGGTGTAGAAGAACACACTTTCCATTCAAGAGTAGAAGGAAATATATAGAGCGTACAATGATAATGGAGAAGGTGGAGAGAGATTTACTCTAACCACATTTGACTAATTCCTAACCCTAAACAATATAAATATAAACTAATTAAATCCTAATAATAATAATAACAAATATTATTTTCCTAATATTCTCCCGCAGTTGAAGCAAGAGATATCGAAATTGAAAACTGGATAAATATGGAATAAAACCATGAATAAGGGGATTTTTTTTGGTTGAAAGCGTTCACAACACACGTTTAGCGCAGCGATTCCCCTGGCCACCGCAGCGAGGGTTTTGTGAAAATGGTGGTATGTAGGACTAGGACGCCATGAAAGAGGCATCAAGGAGTTTTCTAGGGGTAATTTGATGGTGGGAAACGCTGAAATTGGATTAGCCCGAAGGCAATTTTGTGTGGCCGAGATGGGTTTTGGCCAATGAAAAGCAAGAATAAAAGGCCGACATGGTTTTGGCCGAAATTTGGATGGAAAAAGCCAAAATTTTGGTTAGAGCGGAAGCGGTTTTGTAATGGTCGGAGCCAATATTGGATTGCTGGTAGGCGGTTAGGGAATAAGGAAGAAAGGCCGACATGGTTTTGGCCATTAAAGAGTTTTTGGTTTGACGGAAGCCATTAGTTTTGAGGATCGGAGCCGTTAGGCTAAGAAGGCTCGGATACCATGTTGAGAATTGGTGTAGAAGAACACACTTTCCATTCAAGAGTAGAAGGAAATATATATAGCGTACAATGATAATGGAGAAGGTGGAGAGAGAGGTGGAGAGAGATTTACTCTAATCACATTTGACTAATTCCTAACCCTAAACAATATAAATATAAACTAATTAAATCCTAATAATAATAATAACAAATATTATTTTCCTAATAGCGAGTACTCGGTGAAATCAGGGTACGATGCCATCACGGGTCACTGGAATACGCAGATGGTGGACGAAGAGTTCTTCGAGAAGCTGTGGAAGGTGGATGCCAACGAAAGAATAAGGCACTTCTTGTGGACCGTGAGCAAAGGAGGGGTCCTGCCTAACCTCGAGCGAACGCGAAGACGCATAGGTAATGATAAATCCTGCCCAATCTGTCATATTGCTTGCGAAAGTCTTGAGCATCTCTTTAGAGATTGTATCACAGTAAAGCGGTTTTGGATGCAGGTGAACGTGGCCAGGGGGTGGGGGGAGTTCTTTGAGCTCCCCTTCGCAACCTGGTTACGTAGGAACGTCCTCGAAAGGACAATGGAAGAAGGTGGTGTCAAATGGAGCACTTTCTTCGCAACCGTCATATGGATGATATGGACGAGAAGGAACGAATCGGTGTTCGGAAAGGGCCCCGGAGAGGAGGTCACCAGAGACTGGTATATCAAAAGAGCTCAGGAGTATATGAGGGCTGCTAACAAGCTGAGCAGGGTCCGACAGACGGGTGGGAGAGTGCCCAAGGAGATTGGGTGGGAACGGTCGGTTGATGGTTGGATCAAGATCAACACCGACGGGGCAGTGAAAACCGGCGGTAGAGCCGCAACAGAAGGAGCTATCAGGGACCCGAATGGCGCTTGGCTGGGGGGTTTCGTCCACAACATCGGAGTCTGCCCAGTGGTAGCGGCTGAACTGTGGGGATTGCTGGAGGGCCTCGACCTGGCATGGGACCTGGGATTCAGATGTGTTATCTGCGAGTCGGACTCGGCAGAAGCTGTTGAACTCATTAGGAGGGAAATTAATTCATCGCACCCGTGTGCTAGCCTTGTACGCCGCTGTCAAGGCTCCCTTAGTAGGAACCGGGAGGTCCAGATCCGTCATGTTTTCCGCGAAGCTAATACCACCGCGGACTGGCTCGCAGGTTTTGCTTTTTCTTTTCCTTTAGGGGTTGCTCGTTTGGCTTCCCCTCCTCCGAACCTTGGGGGCCTTCTGCTTGACGACTCTCGTGGGATGACTAACTCCCGCCTGTGTCCGGGTTTGGGGCTCCCCTCCTTGTAATAACCCTTTGGGGGGGACTTTGGTCCTCATTTTGTTCAACAAAAAAAAAATAAGGACAAGTGAACTCTAATAAAAGTAGTCAATTATATGAAAATGATCTCAACTGCATCACAAGTCTTATAAAAACCGGTGGAAAACCCATTGAAACCCCGGAAAAAACCCCGGCAAACCGATCCTTTCGTGAGCAAATGATCAGTTTGGATACACAAAATCAAATTAGTCCATTGTGAAGTTGAAGCTATATATATAGTCAATCATGATCGAATGATCACTCCACGGCGCCATGAGAGTGCAAGTGATTCTGCAAAGCGTTCTCCATCTTCTTCGACTTGTCACCGGCAACCATAATCTCCACAACGTCGTTGTGGGGATCGTACTCCTTGAAGTGGGCCACCCTGCTCAGCTCCTCCACCTCCTCAATCACCAGGTCAAGCCTCGCCACCGTCTCCACCAGCAGCGACGCAAAGGCCGCAAAGGGCAGCGCCTCCGCGAACTCAAGACTCGTGATGGCTATCTTGCTCAGCGTAGGCCGGAGTGTCGACATTGCATTCTTCCGCTCACCACCACTCTTGCTCTTCCACGCCAGCAGCGCCGAGCTATCCGTCTTCACACTCGCTATCGACACTCCCTTCCCTGCAGTAGGTTTGTTGCCAGCCGCCGTGGCAGCAGCCAGGGCGAGGATGTTGTTATGATGCTTGTTGTGGGAACCGAGGAAGAGCCGAGGCTGAGACTTCAAGGCGAGGTCGAGGTCGTGCAACGCCTCGTGTAGGTGATCCGAGAGGATCTCTGGAGAGCAATGGCGCCGGTTCCTTATGCTGTTGGCAAGCTCCTCAAGAACTTTCGACACTTCTGTTGCAAGCCTAACACATGGGTCCTTGAACATTGCTCGTACCGATTTCGGTGTCTAACAATTATTAGAATGAAATGAAATCATTGGATTGATCTACAAACACTGGTCTAAAAATCGCGCCCCTCACTGCCTAGGATCCGCCTAGCGCTTTTTAGAACACTCTGCAAGTTTCATCTGTATGTGATTAGTGTATAATTCCAGTGTTTTTACCTGAATTTCAGTTTGTAAACAGCCATGTAACGCGACGACAGTGTAGCCAAAATGGCGAAGAACACCACCGAGCTTAACATACTGCTGCCAAGGGAACTTGTATCTTGACCGCCTCGGTTCCCAACTCGCATACAACGCCTATAGAGTTGAGAAATGCAGCTTCAGTGATGAATTCATGAAGAAATTTAATTTCCTTATATAAGTATATGTGGGTGTTTTCGTACCAGAAGTTCATCGCTAGATTTCGAATCAAGTACTGCCTTGATGATGGGATCTTCTGAGGGATTGTCCTCACTTTCGGTATCCACATTGGATTCGTCGAAGTATTCATTTACACAAGCTGCACTTGTAAAATATAAGGGAAATTATCATAGGAATCAAATTATATATATCTTGAAATTTAGAGTATATATCATTGAATGAATTCACCTGTGATTGAGCTAGCAAGGCCTTCAAGCTTGGAGACAGTGGCATTGTGGAGGTCTTGTCCGGACCAGATAGGAAACACGAGCAGGCTCATCAAGAGGCATGTTCCGCACCCTATGGCGATCATGTTAAGCCTGTCTATCGCTACATGTACCACATCTTGAGCTCGGTAGCCAGACTGCGTGATGAGGTTGAATGTCAATATGAAGATCACCACTCCGTAGTCATAGTTCTTCTTTATGTACGGTATGAACCTTATGTACGTTGCAATCGTCCCTACAACGTACACAACAAGCACAATCATTTCAATCTCCACAATATAAGTATATTTAAGTCCAAGAGACAAATCCTACCGACAAAAAAGACAGCGGTGCCTATGAAGACAGCTCGAAAAACCTTCCCCGAAGCAGTGGCAACAAACTGGTCAATGAAGAATGCCATTGAGCCAGCCAAAAGTGTTCCAACTCCTCTATTCAGCCCCTTGCATAGTGTTGCACCTGCACACCAAAACCGTCGATCAGTTGAAGCCTTTAAGAGGGTGAGAGTCAATCAAACAGTAACTGATCAAACTATATAATCAGTTAGGCCCCATCACCTGCAGTGAACTCAAGGACGACAACAACGGTCATGACAGCCCAAATGGCATTCTGGCCGATCCCATTGGCGAGGGGCTGGATGAGGTAGAGAAGCGTTACCAATGTCAACGACATCCCGACTTTGAGAGCATGGATTGCCCTCCTTGGGTCCTCTCTTCCAATCCTCCATAGTGTCTTACCAATCAAGGCAGGAAACCCTCTCAGTTTGTTACCCCACAAAGCTAACTTCTTACAAAACTGGCTGGTTGGGGAAGACTCAATTTGTTGCCCCATTTTTGTGTGTGTCTCTTGAGGTCCCTCAACACCACAAATCTACTGTTTAATTCTTTCAGAACAATTAATCCTATATATATATAAAGGTTTTTTTTTTTTTTTTCCTCTCATGTGATTCTACTTTCCTGGGTTATTTTTGTTTCTTTGGAGTTTGGACTCTTTATTGTACATGATTCATTTTGCTTAATTTTTTTTGTTTACATATTTCATGTGATATTTTGTTGTAACACCACTGTGTGTTGATGTGTTGATAGCCGTTTTCCATTCGATTTGAGTGAGGGTACGTTTAGACAAGATTCTAAAACGGCTATCGTCAAGACAATTTTTAAGTAATTTCATGCAGGTCCTTTTTCATTTTTTTTAAACAAATTGCAAAAAGGTCCAAAACTCTCATCTATGAATCAAATCGAATGGAAAAGACCTAAATCTGTCGAATTAATTGTTGTGCTTGAAACTGGCTAAAATCGGGGAAATTTGTCAAGGAACAAATTGATCGACACTCACTTTCATATTCCGATCAATTTGAATGATTATGGAATGACATTCAATGGTTATTTATGGTCGTCGTTTTAAAAATCTGTTGAACCTCGGAGAGGACGAGCTAAATAAGGGACCTCGGCAAAAGTTGTGGAGGTTCAGCAAAAGTTGGTGAGGGTACGAAGGAACCTCGACAAAAAGTGTCGAGGGTACACATGAGGCTCGGAGACGATAGCCGAGCATAAATCATCACCCCGCCAAATCTACATAAGCCTTGTGTCCGACAGTAAACCATGAAAAAATTTCAAAGTAACCAACCCCAATAGCAACAAAACGAGCAATTTCTTTCGTTTTCGTTACAATTGATGCTCATAGTTCAACTCAAACAACGCCCAAATCAACAACAATCAAACAAAACACACAAACAACAACCAATTTCATCAATTTCAATTCTAATTTCAAACCCTAAAACACACAATTTCTTAAAAAAAATCAAAATTAATTGTAAATGAAGCTTCTTATCTTAAATTTGAAAGATATGTTGAACGGCTCGTTAGAGTCTCTAACGAGCCGTTCTTCAAAGTGTTCTTCTCCGAAAATCCCTCATTTAGGTTGGGGAATGTCACATAATTCGATCGCACATATACTGGGGTCATCAAGGAGGTACGGTTTAGGGTTTAGGGTTTAGGGTTTAGGGAGTAAATAACCAGCTGCGGAGAACCACATATATTACTCAAACTAATGATTATTGCATGAGTACATATACTCTTTTATGAGCTCAGCCATTCGAAGCTGGGTACATAAATTTGTAGACTTCTAGTGTTACCGATGATACTGCAATGGTTTTCATATAATTTATTAATGAAACATATATAGTTTGCAAAAGAGAGAGAAATCTAGTTTCGAGATTCAGAACTCAGTAGTAGCAGTAGCACTAGCAGCTTGTGTAAGATGGAGAGGTCCCCATGATGAATAAATTGAATGCCTATGCAGTTTGCCTCCCACATCGATCACGATCACAATTACGATCACAATCATAATCACACGAGCTGAGGCTGTTTTGCAAAGTCAAAAGATAGGGACGCGTTTGGTGAGCATCATACATTACAGCTGCAACACCCAACAACTACTTGTGGTTATTATACATTCTCACGGGCCTATTTAAACTGCTAACTCATTGTGTTGTGTGCTTACCGCTGCGGAGGGGAACAACAGTACATGTGTACAACACCACAAACCTATATTTTTTTTATTTTTTTTTTAATTTTAAAAAGCCTTTTGATTTCTCATGTACTTTCCGAAATAGGAGGTTGCTTACGCCCGTGTGCGATCCCTTTCGATCACAACCTCAAACTCAATGACTCAATGCTAATTAAGCCAATCTCATCACCCAATATTTCAATATTTTATACTCTCTGCATTATTGCACATCTTGATCACTTTACACGTGATAATATATGTGGATTTTAATTTCAACCCTCTTGAATTGGGTGTATTTGTTAATTAAATATATGTTGGGAAAAATCAGGTATTCCCTCTTCGTGTGATTAAGATGAATAAGGCTTATTTTTTTATAAAAGTGAAATTTGTATTATACAGTGAAAACACTCTATAAAGACACAACCCTCACTATATAATTTTGTACTCACTTGCTCTCATACTTACACTTTTCATGGCTATTTATTTATAGCCTTGCTAGGTCAGTGGATTTGCAACTCCATAACCGTCATTTGCATTTTTAAAAGTTCAAATTTTGCCTAAAATCTTCTAGGTAGTTAGTAGTGTAGGGATCTTTCTAGGCTAGTTTCTAGGATTTCCTAGAAATCTCCTTGTATGTTAACTTAATTAGTATAAGCCTAAATCTCTCTTTTATATGGGTTGAGCTAAAACTTTCTTAGCCCATTAAGGAGAAACCCAACATTAAGGAGGGACCCAACATTGATGAAATTCGAGAGATATATAAAAATTTAGTCTTTGTGAATATATTAAAAAGGTAAATTCTTGTTTTACCTGAAATTTCACCGTGTTTTTAAAACTATTTTTTTAAATCGCAAAATGTTATGCCACACCACTTTGAAAAAGTTCAATACTCGGCTTGTTTAGAAACGAGTCAAACTCGTGTCAAGCCTATATTTGGACTCGAGTTTAAAAATGTGTTCATACTCGGCCTGTTTAGGAAATGAACATGCTTGAGGTGGGCTTTTTTCGAATATTAAGCAATCATATTTATTCAAAACATAGTAACTTAAAGCAAATTTTAAAATTTTCACAAAATTCGAGCTATTCGACTCCCAACAAGAGTTGATTCCAACTTGTTCGGTTCAGAATGAATAGTGCCCTAACTCTAGTTATAATTTAAAAATTATTGTAATACTTCTAGAGGGAAGTTTATTAGGTTTTTTGCATGGTTCATCTTCTTTTTATAGTTTAGTCCACACTAATTGGTATAAATTCCGTTTTGAGAAAGACCGGAAAGTTATCAAAATCAATCAAAGTCAATTTTGAATCAAAAAGACCCGGTGGTCGATTTCCTATGTTTTTTAAGATAGTCGTGCCCCTGTCTTATTTCTTTGCATCAACAAAGGCTTTTGATTTGCTTGAAATTTTGATGTTTCAAGTTTCGACTGGTAGAGGGAGAAAGCATCGAGCAACGTTTTGGGTTATGGATAGGGTTTGAGTTTTTTTATTATTACTTGAAATGCGCTCCATTTTTGGGTTCAAATGTGGTATTTCGTTAGTTAGTCTATGATTTTTTTTTATCATAATACAATAGTTAGGGTCAATCCACCTATATTGACAGAGCTAGAAACTTATCGAAGTTGGGCAGGATTTTGTACAAGTTATTCGATCAATCTCTCTTCATAGATTTTTTCTTTAGTTAATTAGTAGATCAAAAATATGATATTGTAGTTTAAACGACGATGTTTTGAAAACATCAGCATTTTTTTCTTTTTAAAATGGCACTGTTTTTGTTCAAAACGACAATGTTTCGTTCAAAGCTATGTCATTAATTATTGTATATTTTTCTCTTTAAACAAATAAAAGAATGTTTTTATCAAGATATAATGGCATTGTTCTTGACTAAAAAGACACGGTTTGAAACTTAATGATTCAATATGTAACTTGTTGTTCTTTTAGTATGCACTATGCAATAGTACGTGTGTAACAAGATATAAAAAAAATTAAATTTGAATAGTTTCTTATCTAATTGCAATTGCTGAATTTAGTAATATAACCTTTCTTGTTTCAAAGCTCTTGGACTGAATTATGTTATCAAAATATATATCAAGTTAAGTAAAATATGAAAGTATCGTGGTTTATTAAAAAAAGACATTTCCAATGATTAATCTTTGTTTCATTTTCAAACATTTATAACTTTTTACTCGAGTATCAAATTGAGGCTTATAATATCAAAACAAAGATATCAATTAGTAGAACAAGTATGGACGTATATGTAACTGAAAAGAAGGGGTGAATGCTCCCCCTTGCCTTATTTGGAGATTCAACAATATATTAGGTGAAATATATGCCAACTTTAATTAATATATATAGAGATCGAGATTCAACAATGCTATTGCCTAATTAGCTTTTATCAAAGTCCGACTCGGACCGATGACTGGGAGTCGTGTGTACGGGTACACATGCGCTTAGAGCTGGTAAATTTGTCGTTCGGGTCGGGTTCGGGTCAGACTTGATCGGATCGGGTCAATTCGGGTAAAATTTATGGTCGGGTATTAGTCGGGTCGGACATTGGTCGGATCGGGTTCGGTCATAATGAATATTAGATTGGTCGGGTTTGGGGTTAAGTCGGGTCATGCCCATTCGGGTTTGGGTCAAAGCGGGTCGGTCTCGTTCGGATTTTGGGTCAAGAGGCGGGTCGGTCTCATTTGAGTTTCGAATCAAAGTGGGTATAGTTTAGCGGTATAGCTGTACTTGACATTTTCGGTCGAATCATATTCGACCTGTTTGGAATTTGGATAATTAGGTTGATTTTGACTCGGTTGAATACTTAAATATGTAATTTACTTAAAATAAATGATTTTAACTCGGTTGAATACTTAAATATGTAATTTACTTAAAATAAATTATTTTGACTCGGTTGAATACTTGAATATGTAATTTTGACTCGATTGAATACACTCATTGTTATTGACTCATCGGTTGTCGACCGATTTTCAAAAAAGTCATAATCGGAAATTCGATATTCGGCAACATCGTCCTTTTTTAAACATTTAAACCAATTGATCGGTGCTATAATTAAATCAAATTAATTGTACATTTAGTTTTTAACCTTATTTTAACTAGCAAGTTACAAAGGGACTTATTTATGGTTTGACTATATCATTGGCCCATATCATTTTCAGTGCCCATTTCATTTTTATCTTTTGGCCCATTAATTTTTTTTCATTATTATTATTAGTTTTTAACAAATCTAGATATAAATAATTAATTCTATCAAAATATAATAATGTAGATAAAAATAAAATAACAACTACAAAATTATTGATTTGGATATAAATAATTCTTTCCGCAAAAAAATAGAATTATTATACTTATATTTATAAAAAGAATTATTCATAACCATAATTATGAAACTTAATAGAATTATTATACTTATATTTATAAAAGAAGTCCATTTATAAAAACCGAAAACTACTAGAATTAATAGAATTTTTAACACTAATAGTCTAATATAATTTTTTAGGTGAAAAAACCCCTTAAGAGTTAGCTTTATGAAAAAAATTTAGGTGAACTTTTAGCATTTCTGACTCGTAATATGTATCGATGTTTTGATTTGATGTATGGCGGTTGACTTACTTGGCTCATTGACTTATCTGCTTATCTGTTGATTTTACTTGGGTTCTTATTCATATGATAACAATTAGCAAAAATAATTGGTGTTTATATGTTAAAGTATAATCATAAACTTGTGTTAAAATAAAATAAAAACATTTAACATTCAAGTATTAAAATGTTAATGTTAAATAACCATTTCAATTCGGGTCGGGTTGCTGGGTCGGGTCGGGTTGAGAGTCGGGTCGGGTCGGGTTTATCTGTGTTCGAGTCTGTTTCGGGTCAGGTCAGGTTCGGGTCGGGTTCGATCTCGGGTTCGGGCTATGAATGACTCCAGATTTTTGGGTCCTGGTCGGGTTCGGGTGAGTCGAGTCGGGTTTTCGGGTCGGGTCAGATTTTGCCAGCTCTACATGCTCTAATAGCCTAGCACACAAGTCGAGTGTGGTTCCATTCTAAAACCAATTGGCGATAGAAGGAATAGTCCACAGACTCATATACTAGGGCTTGATAATGATATGTTCAACTTTCCGATGTGGGACACTTTGGTCTCATTCACATCTTTAACACGCCCCGCAAGTCCAACTAGAAATAATCATCTAGTTGAGATTTGGACAACTGGGTAACGATGCCCGTGCCAAAGGGTGGTTCAGGTGGCCCAACTGAACAGGGCCCCCAAATTTTATAGGGCCCGATTTAGTTTTAAATTTAGATTATATAAAAAAAGTACTTTAAAAGAACATATATATTCCGTGGTCCAGCGGTTGAGTGCACTTCAAAAAAAAAAATTGCATCGTGTTCGACTCCCAGTACGAGCATATTTTTTGCAGCGTGTTCGACTCCCAATACTTTAAAAGAACATCCATTGCTTTGTCGCGTGTTCGACTCCCAGTACGAGCATTTTTTTCCAATGCTCATTTCCCTTCATAAGCCCAACAGGACTTTTTTTTTCTCTTTCCCATAACTTACTCTTTTTCCCCTTCATAAGCAATACTATTATTACTATATTGAGTATATAAATGTCTAGTTTTTTTTTTTTTTTTCCATTCTTGTAGAGAAATCAATGGACTTTCCAACAAAATAATACAAAAAACAAATATTATTGAACTTATTATGAATGTCATATAATTTTTTTAAAAAAAATCATATTGATGGTTTTTAAGGAATCATTTACAACTATTTTATATTTAAAAGAATGTTAAAAAACATCAAATTTTCACGTTATTCCTATTTTGATTAATTTAATCTAAATAAAGGCTACTTTGAAATACAATACTCCATTGCATTTTGATATATTTTGATGAATTTTGTAAGTATAAATGGAATTATGATGATTTTTTTTAAAAGCCATAATTATATATTTTTTATGATAGCAAAATAATTCACATAATGCACCTTATAAAAATGATAAGTTCATAGCATAATATATAAATAAGGTTTAATTATTTTTAGCACAGGGCCTCCAAAAGAATCGGCACGGCCCTATGGGTAACCCAGACCAGGATCGACACGTGCCGTTAGGCTAACAACTCTGATACCATATCAAAATCCGACTCGGACCGATAAATGGAGGTCGTGTGCACAGGCGCACATGCGCTAGTAGTCTAGCACACAAGTCGAGTGACGTTTCATTCTAAAACCAATTGGCAATAAAAGAAATAGTCCACCGACTCATATATTGGGGCTTGATATGTTCAACGTTCCGATATGGAACACTTTGGTCTCATTCACTTCTTTAACGGGTTTTCTCAATCTTATATGGCTTCGTTTGCATGTATTAGGTCGTTTAATTTGTTTAGATTGTTTATTGGGTGGTTTATGCATCATTGTGTGTGTGTTTTTTTTTTACTGATTCTCCATTTGACATTAACATAAGTTGTTTATGATTAAGGTTCACTAGTATAATCCCCGCGCCATGGCGCGACTTTTATAAATATAAAAAATTAATATTATAAAATATTAATAAAAGTTCTGATAAAATAATGAAGTTAGACTTGAAATCTTTAATAATATGGTACAAATGTTTACCACGAAGCTAATTAGACTTCATCAAAAAGGTTTTTAAATTAAGATATTATATTGATATAATTATTATTATAATATATAAAGATTTAAATATATATTAATATTAGACATTAGATTTAATTCAATGTTTTGAATTAAACCCAATGGTTAGTAAATGTGTAGAAAATAAACGGGAAAAAATGTAAATGCATGAAAGAGAAGAAAAGAAAAAGAAAAAGAAATAATAAGAGAAAATTGTGATTAGTTGAAATTTTTTAAATTAAGGAGGTGTTGAGACATCCTCAAAAGTATTCTAAATTAAGATATTACTAGTGGAATACCCGCGCCATGGCGCGATTGCGACGGGAAAAAAAAGAATATAGAATATGTATTATAAGGAACAACGAAATAAAATATGAACAAAATGTTTGAAAAGTTTAAAACAACAGAGAAGCATAATCAGAACAAAGAAGCTCGTGTGTAATATGCTAAAGCAAAACAGAGAAGCAAACTTGAAATAAGGCATAATTAATATAACCAAAAAACATCCGGGCAGTAGGCAAACTCATAAACCAAAAACAACAATCAAGAAATTGGGAGTCATAAATCGATCAATTACACCATAAACAAATGAGAAAGACATCAGTCCCTTGGATGAGCTTCTGTGAAGCATACAGAAGCAGCACTTGCCAAATTAAAACCATCAGTTATTTTGTAACTCAATTTTCATCTGACGTGAATAGCAACACTGACATTAACAAAAAAGGCGGAACAAATTTAGTTATGACTGAAATACAAAGAATATTAAGATTTAAAGGGCGCTAAAAACCAAATGGAATACAAATGTTGCAAATTAAGTTAACAAACCTATGAGTCTTTAAACGATCCATCTTCATCAATAATCCAATCTGAAATTTGTGAATATATTGGGAAGGGAAAAAAGAAGAAGATGAGAAAGTAAATAAAGAGGCAAATGCATGAAACGTTTATACATGTCAGCGTTTTTATTAAGTGCAACTTTAATAGAGACCTCAAGAGTATCAGTAAATTGTAGCATGGCTACAATAGAAACTGCTTCCTTTCCACTCATGGGAAAACCCCTTCGATCATGTCGAATAGTAGATCTAATACCCACCTCAAGCACAGGCACCCCCATGAGCCTTAATAATTTTTAATAGTCCTCATTGTGTTGCCTTGAAAAATCCACACATTTGTCATCCATGATATTCATGCTTAGCAAAGCACCAAAACCATAGTCCTATCATAAATAAAAATCCAGGACAAAGCTAGACAACTTTAATAAAAATGTAAACTACAAAGAGAAGCCAACACAATGGAAAAAAAATTTCATAGGGAAAATGAAGCAAGGATGCAAGAGCTGTGTATACATCAACCCCACTGCCAAGACCAAGCGTCATCCATCAGTAATGGTATTATGACTTATGAATAATGAGGCCAAGCTTATACCACATAAATAACAATACCTTATGGTCTGCATGCAGGATGAAAAACTCTAAACCATAAATCTGAAATTTAGCAAAGAAGTTTAAGGAAATTGAATTAAAAACCCTAAACCCTAAACCTGAAATTTAGCAAAGAGTTGTGTATACATCAACCTGAAATTTAGCCGTAGAACTTGAAATATAGCAAAGAAGCTTGCTTTCGTCTTTCCAAGCTAGCGTGTAACATAGCATTTCCTTGGGCCTAGGACTGAAAATGATATCAATGTCACTCTCATTATAACAATCAACCAAAAGTAGCAACATACCTCTTTTGCAATTCTTTGGCGTAGATCATTTTTGGTAACCTCAAGCCTTTGAATAGAAAATCTGCAAGCATAAAATCATTGAAAAGAATTATTGAAAAGCAGAAGGCTATGGGTTTTGGTGTTCAGTAAAAGAAGGATTAATCTATTATCAAGGACAATAATAGAATTGAATTTTCTTTCAAGATTAATTGTATCACTTATTGAGACCACATCCTCAACAAAGATGGATGATGATGTTAAAGCTAAATGATGATGTTAAAGTAAACAGTAGCTTAAGAGAAAAAGACATTGTCAGAAACTCATGGCATAAGAACACTACATACAGAGGTATGTAGTGTTCTTATGCCAATCTTACCTCTTGAATCTGAATCCATTGATTCCGCGCTTCAGTCATTGTAAATTGTGGGAATCCCTCGACGGTGCATGCTTAATCGGTTGTCTAACATATCATATATATTGTAGAAATTAATATCAGTACAGAGGACTGATTTCATGGGCCTATAAGTTTCAGCAATTGGAGACAATCCAAACCCAGCAATTATAAGTTCAAGATTTGAAAGCAAGTTTATGAAACATATTAATTGTGCATTCATTTATTCTGCTAGTGAACTAAAAGATAACTATCATTTACTTGACAGGATTTATAGTATAAGTTAATTACTTGCTTTGTGGAGTTCAACTGTTATACCAAATCTATATATAAACCCTAAAAAAAATAGCTGAATCTATTTTAAATTTATGGTTGATTAAGATTCTCTAAACTTCACCTGAAGTTAAAAAAATCAAATTCCATTGGATCTCATTCCAAGTTACTTAGACCCAATTTTGACTAAAAAAAAGTTACTTGAAAAGAAATATATGGACATCCAAGCTGAAATGATCAAGAGTAACAAATATAATGAATTGTTCACATCAACAAAATTTCTTCATTTTTCTACATTAAGTAATATAGAAAATATTAATATATGAATTATTTATGCATACAAATACTTACAAGAACACAACAGCCCAACATGCAGGCAATTAAGTCACAAAGCAAAAAAAGAGATTGATAATCTAAAATTTACCAACTTGTATTGTGAATTAGGGGTGTGCAAAATAACCCGACACGGCTGACCCGACACGAAAATCCGACACGAAAAAACACGAAACCGAAAAGACACGAACCGAAAATGACACGAACCGAAAAAACACGACATTAAACGATTCGTGTTCGGATCGGGCATATCCCCTTATCGGATACCCGACACGAACCGTTTAATTTTTTTTAAAAAAATCTATTTATAATATAGTATTAGTATTAAATAACTCTTAATGCATCAATATGACGGAATGGCTCAGATGGTTAAATATGTAAGGCTTTTCTTTGGAAAAGCGATATGACCAGAGATCGATTCTCGCCAGCCTCCACCACCCTTCCTTTTTGACTTCTTTTATTTTACTGGTGATTATTTTAATATAAAACATAGCAGCTTTATTTTACTAATTCAAAACCCTAATTTGAAACCCTCTCAGATCTAAGCGGCGGCAGAGAAAGCTCTCTCACAACTCTCTCTCTTTCAATCTTTGATTCTCCATCTCTCAAAAACATTTCACAGCAATTTTATTCTTTCCATGGGTGGTGGCTGCTGTACTGGTGGAGGGCAGGGTTGAAGGTGCCGGCAATAAGGGGCGAAGTGAGAATGACGACTCCGCTTCTCTCTCTCAATCGAAAGGGCGTTAGGCAACACCATGGCTCCACTCGTCCTCTCTTTCAATCCTCTCTAAATTTCCGGCTATGGGGGAATGACGACTCAACTTATCTCTTTCAATCAAAAGGACAAGGCAACAAGCAACTCCACCCCCTCTGACCCTGTCTCTCAATTTTCGCTTTCGCTTTGGTCGATCAGGATCTAGATGTTTGATTTACTTTTTCAATCTGGTCTTTTGTTAGCATGTAGATCTGGTTTCTCTCAAATTTTGATTTGAAGTTTGTTCAAGAGTTTGTTGATTGAAGGATTTGATGTTTGTTTTAAAGATTTGGTTGGTTTCTTGTTTGTTCAAGAGTTCATTGTTTGTTCTAGTCTTCCAGATCTGGTTCTTGTTTGCAGCAAAGTTTTTTTTTTTTTTTTAGAAAACGGTTCGTGGCGTGTTACCCGAGTATCCGACACGGATCCGTTTCGTGTTTTCGTGTCGGATACCCGGTATTAACCGTGTCGTGTTCGGATCTGGGATTTCAACCTAAACGGTTTCGGGTACCCGACACGGTTAACCGTGTCGTGTCGGATACCCGGTTATGCACACCCCTATTGTGAATTATGCTATATGATGATCACCATAAATAACGTTAATTTTATGACAGTAAAGAGTAGAAATCAATCCACACACACATCCTAAATCTAAAATTTCAATCTTTAACCATAAATTTAAAATTTTAATCCAATCAAATCCCCAAAACAACTCACGAAATCCCCAAATCCAAATCCTAAATCCTAAATTTCGGAAAATTGAAATGAAAAATAGGACAAATACCTACTGGTGTGAACTCACAATCGTCGATGTCGTTCACTGCGCGCCACCCACGCTCATCGCCAGTACAATGGATGCGAGAGCAAGAGCTTTCATCAATATGGATGAGCGATTTTGAGATCTGATATCAATGGCGGATGAAGGAAGAAGACAGAAAATCAAGAGGGCGAATTGGAGGGGGAGACGACGCGTCCAAGGAAGCTAAGGTTGGAGGCGGAGTTCGCAAGCCGAAGGGTGTCAGAGGGAGAAGAGACGCTACTGAACGGAAAGGAGAAAGGGGGCAAGCCGAGAAGAGCAGAAAGACGAAGAAGATGAGAAGGGGGTATAAACTCACCGGCGGCGGAGGAGGAAAAGCGAAGGAACGGAGGATCGGCGGAGGAGGAGGAGCGGCATAACCTCGACGGAGGAGGAAGACGAAGACCTTGTGCTGCCTCGCGGTACTCTGTAAAACGTCGAGTAGGAGGTATGACTAGGCGGAGGCGGAGGTCTCACAAGTCATAACCCTAGGTATGTTTTGGGTGAAAATTGAAAGAAAAAAAAGGCAAAAAATAATTGGAAGAAAAATAAAATCTCATTGGACGAAAATGAGTGCATTAAGGAGGAGGTGTCATGTCAGCCAAAACTCTTTGCTTTTAAGTTATTATATAGATATAGATAGATTGCTAAATAAAAAGGAATTGCCTTAAATAACTTCGCGCGAGGATGCGACACGTGGTCAAAAGGCTTTAGTTTTAAGTAATATATAGATAGATAGATTGCTAAATAAAAATGAATTGTCTTAAACAACTTCGCGCGAGGATGCGACACGTGGCCAAAAGGTTTTGGTTTTAAGTAATATATAGATATAGATTGCTAAATAAAAAAGAATTGTCTTAAATAACTTCGCGCGAGGATGCGACATGTGACCAAAAGGCTTTGGTTTTAAGTAATATATAGATAGATTGCTAAATAAAAAAGAATTGCCTTAAATAACTTCGTGCGAGAATGCGACATGTGACCCAAATGCTTTGGTTTTAAGTAATATATAGATATAGATTGCTAAATAAAAAGGAATTGTCTTAAATAACTTCGCGTGAGAATACGACACGTGGCCAAATGGCTTTGGTTTGAAGTAATATATAGATAGATTGCTAAATAAAAAGGAATTGCCTTAAATAACTTCGCGCGAGGATGGGACACGTGGCCAAAAGGCTTTGGTTTTAAGTAATATACTAGTATAGTCCCCACGCCATGACGCATAATTAACCAATATTAATTTTTGTTAAAATAGGAAAAAAAAAAATTTGATAAAGTAAGTAAAAAATTAATATTTATGAAAAATGTGTGAAGATTAATTGAGTTTTAGATTTAAGTAGAATAAGTTGGTTGAGTGAAAATCCTAAAATAAAGACGCTTATAAGTTATAGCAGCTAAATAAAAAATGTTTACGGTTTATTAGTTAAATAATGATAGATAGATTAATTAAATAAACTTTGAAAGAGGTAACCATTGTAAGAGGTCAAAGATTCAAATCACATTCGTTACACATTTGTGTAATGAGTGAGTGCTCAAGCCTTCATTGGCCTGGGTGAGCCTACCTAGTGGCTTGCCGACTGACTTATCGGTTTGCGTCCTTTGTAGGCTAGGACTCGGACCCGTGGGGATTAGTCGACAACCTCGGAACCCCCACGTTACCAAAAAAAAAACTTTGGATTTTTTTCTAGGTTCAATTGATTGGGAGGAAATAGATCGTAAAATTAAGGTGATTATGACATCTAAGCATAAATATTTATCATTTTTTAGTTAGAATAAATAAATCCCATTGGTTAAAAAAATGTTTAAAATTTGTATCATTTGACATTTTATATAGATTAGGCTTGGTGGGTGAAAATCCAAAAATTAAGGTTATTATAAAACCAAAAACAGTTTTCATTATATATATATTGGTTGCTCCAAAAAAAAAATATTTGGAACGTACAATATATATTTTTTTAAAAAGTTTTTAAAATTCATCCCATTGTTTAAAGAAAATAGCTTGAAATGATATTGTATAATTAATATAGAATGAAATAATATTAACTTTATAAAAAAAAAGTTTTGAAATAATCCTATTGTCTGAAAAATGTAGTATCAAATGATAATGTGTAATTAATATAAAACTGAATAATATTTTATAGTTAATATTAACTTTATTAAAAAAAAGTTTTGAATTAATCCTATTGGTTGAAAAAAATATTGTCAAAAATAACTTTGCGCGAGGAGACGACATGTGGCGTAAGGGCTTTGGTTTTAATTAATATATATAGATAGATATAGATTACTTTTGGTTTGTATTTACCAATATAAAGGACGTGGATAACTATAATAGTTGAATATGAAACGGACTGGTATAATAAGGTGATGAAGGGTCAACTTTAATTAATACAGAGATAGAGATCCAACCTTGATATTGTCTACATATATTATAATTTTCTCTTATAGGTGCGGAAGGGTGTACTTGACTATTCAATTTTTTACAAAGGTAAATTGCAGATTGCTTTACCTTTTTTTATTTACATTTATTTATTCATTTTTTTAAGGCCAATTTGTATAACTAGACAAAAAAAAAAAAAAAATTTGCACAAATAGCCATGTGCCTCAATTATTTGCATGGGGTAGAAAGTGGTCATTTTTTGCAAATAAAAAAGGTAACCGAGAGAGGAAGTTGCAGGTAAAGGGGTGGGACATTGTAGCTACACTGTAGCGGTCAGTAGTTGTCAGTGACATGTGGCACCAAAAAGCATTCTCCGTTCATTTCAGAAAACTGTGCACTGTCCATCTTACCAATAGAATGAATTTATCCTACCAATAGGTTAAACCTGTCTTTCCATACGTGGAGATATTTTGGAAAGAATCTGGAGGGGATTCACTGTAGCTGATTTGGCGGGCTGTCAGTGCATTTTTGGCGCCAAAACAGGGTTCTTCCTTTGGGAAAAGGGGGAGCATTTATGAGGGAAAAATGCAATGATTGCATTGATGGGTGTCCCCCAATGACATATATAAGCTTGAGAAGAAGATTTGAAACACCATAACATGCTCTGCAAAAAGTGAGGCAGAATAGGAGAGAAGCGGAAAGGACGGGTAAAAAGTTACCCGTTCATTCCAGGAAACGATACAGTCCTCATCCTACCAATAGAGTATTTCTGTCCTACCAATAGTGTCCAACTGTCCTTTCATACCTGAAAAAGTGCAAGAAGTTTGTCCGATGACAGTGGTAGCGATGGGTAAGTGATCTTGTACCTATCATTTGTAGTTGTTCCTTTTTCTTATAATAGAACTACCCCAAGGTGACGGTTTCACGAGACCAGTTGCAGAGAGTTTGTAATTTATACTCTCGTTTTGATCAATTGCATAACTTGCAAATTAAGATTACAAATTCAAACGCTATTTTTGCTTCCTGCGAAATTATCACTTCTTGATGTCTAGACGATCATAAGGACCCATTGAAAATAGTCTATTAGCTCAATTGGTAGAGCGTTGTGTTTGCACACAAAGATGTGAGTTCGACTCTCACATAGGCTAATGCGGAGTATGTGTTCATGAATCTCTCTCAACTTATACAATTATTAACCTGGCAGAAAATATATATACTAATGGTAGGACAAATTTACGAACATGTTAGGACAAAATCATAAATCTCTCTGAACTTATACGATTATAAACATGATAGGAAATATATACATTGGTGGTAGGACAAATCTGTGAACATGGTAAGACAAATTAATAAATCTCTCCAGACAAGGTTTTACTTGATTTTCTTTCTCCACATGATGATCATGAACTTGTCAGCGATGACTGGGTACTTCTGAGTGTCAATATTCACTACTTGGATCTTGTCTTTCAGGGCAGCACTAACTTTATCCAGGATAGGGACCATAGCTTGAGATTAATCATCACACATGATATATCCATGTATAACTTTTGCATTTGTGGTTCATATAACTTTAGTCTTTGCCTGTGGAGCCTGCCTTCTCCTTTTGCTTTTATGAGATTCTTGTGGAAGTAAATTTTTTTCGTAAAGTCAATTATGCATTTACATTTTGCCAATAGTATAAATATATCGTACCATCAGTGTGCATCTATCCTACCATTGGTGTCAAGTTATACAGGAATTACTGGGTTTCCATTATGATCCTACCAATATCGTTGTTTTCTCCTACCATTAGTTTCCAGCAATCCTACCATTCTGATCCTACCGATATCGTTGTTTTCTCCTACCATTAGTTTTCATCTATCCTACCATTTTTGTGCATCTATCATACCAATTTAAATAGCTTTCAAGGAAAATCAAGCTAGAAACCGTAGCAAATTATGTTCCACATTTTTCAGAAAAACAACCAAGGGTAGAGGGTTTCCAGTGTACAACAGAAGATGAAGGAAACCTAAGTAACACTATATCCAAGGGTAGAGGCTCTAATTCAGTCGTTCTAGCATTGAATTAGATTGGATTCATGAATTTTGATTGATAGAAATTGGATTGAGATTTATGGATTGATAATTGAGATTGAGATTATGGTCAATTCACGCCTCAATGATGACTAGTCTGGGATTTGTGGATTGGTCAATATTAATTCTACGTCTTTGCTAATAGTACAAATATATCTTACCATTCGTGTACATCTATTCTACCATTAGTGTCAAGTTATACACTTAGGAATTTCGGTGATTACATTTTTATCATACCAATATCGTATATTTATCCTACCACGTTCACAAATTTGTCCTACCACTAGTCTATATATTTCCTACCAAGTTCATAATTTTATAAGTTCAGAGATATTCATAATTCATAAATTTGTCGTACCAGATTCATAAATTTGTCTTGCCATTAGTGTATATATTTCCTACCATGTTTAATCGTATAAGTCCATAGAGATATGAACGCATACTCCGTATTAGCCTATGTGAGAGTCGAACTCACATCTTTGTGTGCAAACACAACGCTCTACCAATTGAGCTAATAGGCTATTTTCCATCCATCTTCATTATGAATGCATGTTTTTTTCCGAAGTACTTTGTTCTCTAGAACACTCAACCAAGCACGTTGCGTTCACATCCATAGACTTATACGATATGTTGGTGTATAATGGAATCTGGAAGAATTTGTCTTTCCAACCAAAGCTTCAATACCTATTCGATGAAAAATGTATTAGTAGCAATACAAACAAAAGGGTGAAACTTTGTCTATATATTAATTAAGATAACAGGTCTAACAACACAAGTTCAAAGGAAATATTTCATTCCTTGCCTTCAGACAGTGCCGCCAATTTTCTCTAGCAACATATCCACTAGGAGCAGCAGCTAACAATAAGCGTGGCAATGCTGCTTGAATAGCTTATATGTATGCATCACAAATGCTTCCTGAACACAAGTTCAAAGCATTTAACATAATACTTATCTAAAAGATAAAAGAAGACGTGAGAATGAGAAGAGAGCGCCTTGCCTTTCAAACCTTGAGAGCATTGAGCAATTGAATCCACAAGGGGAAAAAAAAAAGATCAACCCTTCTGTACTACAAGGTTGATTCTCTCTCCAAACAATGAGCAAGGGTTTCAAGAACCTTAAAGATAAAATGCATGTAAGAATCTGGTAGAAAATGTATTCAAGCATCCAAATCCCAAATGATAACACATCAGTCTGTAGTTTTCTATAAAATTGAGGAAGTTCTTCACTAGACTCTAGTTAATGTCTTAAAAAGAGAGCGGCCCCCAAATCTACAAGTTAATCCTGAGTAGAGAAAAATATAAACAGGACAAAATATGCACTTCACAAACAAAAAGCAACACATTCAATTTCAAAGAGCATGTATAGTATTTTAATATTAACCTCATTATGGCAAAATAAATTGAATAATACATAGTAAACTAATATAACATAGCCATACCTCAGTAGCGATGCCAAACTTAGCACAATCTATTGCAATTCGAGTTGCCCGGCTGATGCTCTCTTTTGTCCTTGTTAATGTTCCAAGTGTTGTTTTAAAAGATGCAAGTGCAACCTTTACTTCTGTGCTATTACTTGACTTGTTTGAGGATTAATTTTGGGCTATTGCTCAAGTTGATTGAGGATTTCATACTGTGAGAGTGAGATGCTTCTGAATTGTATTTTATATTCTCATCAAGATCAGAAGCATTCTTCTCTTTGCAAAAATTAGCATCAGGAATGTAACAACCATTAGGGACACTGTGCACAGACTCAAAAATCCTTTGACATCAGCAAAAGAGCAAAAAATAACATAAGGATGCATATTAACATCAGCAAAAACCAGAGTATTTAGAATCGGCCAGGAGACCTGTCTGGGCAACAGGGGGAGTAAATCTCTCGGTTGAATTGGGAATTTGAACTCAATTCCACAAGGAAAGGACCCTACAGATTTGCAAATATAAATTTAGGGGAAATGAAAACCCCTAGAAATCAGCGTCTGCAATTGAATGAGAATTGAAGCGTCCCGATGGTGAAGATGGAGATAGGATCGGAATTAAACTCAGGTAAATTCAACATTGACCCTCTTCAATTAAATCAAGGTGAAAAGGGATGACATACCTACACTAAACTTACTTGGTCGGAATCGAAGTCAAGGAATTCCAGATTCGCTTGGATGAAGGCGAATTGAAGCCAAGCGAGAGCAGCGGAGATCTACCTTCGAGAAGAAGGAGAAGCAACATGAGGTGAGACTAACGGGATCGCTGGTGGATCTTCCTCGCCGACGCCGCCGAGTCCCTACCCGTACGGCGGTGGCATCTGGATCCTCCCGTCCGCGGTGCACTCTCTCCTGAAGCTGAATCTCGGCCCTCCTCCGTCGGCATCACCGCCTCTCCCTCCCTTCTCTGGGATTCCGACGCTTACCTGCTACAACAGGTTTCCAACAGCGCAAAAAAACCTGTTGTTATATTTGCTTGGAATGGCCAGGCTATTTTGTGCCAATTTTTTACCCTGTTGGCTATTTGTGCAAATAGGCCCATTTTTTGGGCTATTTGGTACCATTTCCTCTTTTTTTAAAAGGTTTTTTGATTTTGTTTATCAAGTAATAATTCGAACTTAGACATAGATGAAACTTAAGAGGCCGGCAAGTCGGCAAATGGAAGAATCGTCGAACATATAAAAACCGAAAATAGATGAAAAGAAAAAAAGGCGCAATCACCACATATAACATGCGCGCGCCCTGAAATGATGAAACTCAACAAAACTAAAATCGTAGAGCTGAGGACGTCGACGAAGAACGGATTCAAGCACCGTCAAAAGGAAGCACCGCAGGTCAGTGGTACAGTCGGATGCTAACTCATGTGGGCAGTAAAGACGAAACTCCAAGGACCAATTTCCCGGATACGGAGTCGCCCTTTGAACACTACCTCGACCCCAACTTGTCCCCACTCCAGACGCAGCACACTCAATCAAGTTATATAGACCGCTCACTCGCTCAGGAACCAAAGACAACTGAAACTCGGCCAATAAAGACACGAATTTCAACTCGTAAAAGAGGGGTATCAAATCTTGCAAGTAATGGGTTATTATATCACAAATTACACTATATAAATAAGTAGAATGTTATTATGATTTTATTTACTTATTTATTTGTCTATTTTAGGTGTTCGGGTCAACTTTGGACCGAACTTAAAAATGTGCTAATACTCGGCTTATTTAGAAAAATGAATGAATTTGAGCCGAACTTTTATCGAGTCGAACTCAACCACGCTCGAGCTCCTCGGCTCATATAAACCCTACCCCCCAATCATCACAAAAACCTAATCTTGGGATTGTAATGATGAAATTTGCTTAATTCAAATAAAATCTTCCATTCCCTTGTATCATGTATGTCCTCGTCAAGTTGGGCCCTCTCTCGGGAAAAAAAACTTGCATATTTATAACCAATAACATGCGATGTTAAACCCATAAGAACTTCAATTTAGAATCATATTGATCTTTACATGTTTGAAGTCAGTAAGGTGATGCGCTGCAGCAATGGGCCTCCACCCGAATCAGCACCAAGTCCAGCCCAATGACAGCACAAATGTCACATGCTTCAAATGTAATGCAATATAGCAATAGTGAATAGTGAATGACCATTATAAGGTTTTTGCAGTATATAAGCTATCTCTTGTAATTAGATAACCACCAATGAAAATAAATCGTTATTCCACGACATCTATATATCTATATCTATATAACATCTTAAATCAAAAGACTTATGTTGATGTGTCATCTCCTCCTTAATTTTAGCTAATTCAACTAATCATTTTTTTCTTTTTTCTTTTTACAATTGATTTCCATCTTTAAAATGATCAATGAGTTTATTTCAAAAGATTTAATTAATACTCCTTCCGTTTAAGAATATAGGTCTTTTTAGGTTTGGAATTTTGTTTACAAATATAAGTCCTTTTAGGTTTTCGAGCCATTGAGATAAGAGAAAAGTAACTTTTTGAGCTGTTTTGTGAAATGTTATTGGTTGATAATGGTAGTGGATAATTAATGAGGGGTATAAAAGTAATATTTTTAGACTTTTCTTAATATGTGTGCAAAAAATGAGGGAGTATAAATATATGTGTCTATTTGTAAATCTTCATAGTTCATATACTATCACAATGGAGTCCAAGCTTATTATATCTTTCTTTTATGAGTTTATTTGTATAATTTAATTAAAAAATATTAAAATAATACTTTATTTATTTGTATAATATTAATTTATTTTATTATTAAAATTTATTATTACAAAATCACGATATGGTGCGGGAACCGTAGTAGTTCTCCTAAAAACATTAATTTATCAACTGTTTCCGAGCTTGATTAATACGGAGTACTGTATAAAACTTTTTTACATAATTTTGAAACAGCTTAACTTCAAAATATGCATTGAAACACCTCTAAAATTTTGGATAACGCCTCCTTTTCAATTGAGAGAATAAAAGACTATCTAATCATCAACGGACAATGGACATCGCAGAATCCATGTTCTGACGGTTGGTGGGATTCAATTGACCGGTTGGATAAAATAAATATATTATGTAGTTTGTCAGGGGTGGATCTATAAATTTTTTCGAGGTGAGCACATTTTTTTATGAATAATTTCTATATTATGTTTATTAGAAATAATTTTTTAAAAAAATTATAAAGAGAATATCTTAGATTTGTAAGAAAAAATATTATTATTTAATTATAAAATACCAAATATATTATAAGAATTTTAAAATAATGAAAAATGGATTGAGAAAAAAATAAATGAAAATGGGTGCATTGTGTGATTTGAACGAGGGTTGATTTGATTCTATTTAAAATGGAGTGGGCTTAACTACTACGCCACTAAAAATATTTGTATTTTACCCTTTAAATTTTTTACATACCCCATATATTCTTGTATTTTTTTCCCGGACCGGGGTGGGCGACGGTTGGTGTCGCCCACCCTTGGATCTGCCACTAGGGTTGTGCATAACCGGGTATCCGACACGACACGACATGTCGGATACACGAAACCGATAACAATGAAAAGGCCGATCCGAACACGACACGATAAGTACCGGGTATCCGACACGAAAACACGAAACAGTTTCGTCCTACAATTCTTGAATTTACATAATCTAAAATGAACAAATTGATGGAAAATAGATGGCTCGTTCTCTTAAAATCACAAATCGCCCCAAAGAACCTGAATCCGGAAACCATGGCTAGATCTTCTTGAAATTGAAACACTGATTTTTCTCAAAAGAACCTGAATCCGGAATCAAAACTAAAAGGCAGAGGCGGCATTTCAGGACTCAGAGAGAGAGAGAGAGAGAGAGAGAGACGTTGAGGGAGAGATCGGGTTGACACGATCCGAACACGACACGATAAGTACCGGGTATCCGACACGAAAACACGAAACAGTTTCGTGTCGGATACCCGTGTAACACGACACGAACCATTTATGAAAACTTTTTTTTTTGCTGAATCTGTAGCCCTAGCCTCCAATGTTGCCCAAAATCCTAAATCTGAAATCACCAAAACCACCTACAATTCTTGAATTTACATAATCTAAAATGAACAAATTGATGGAAAATAGATGGCTCGTTCTCTTAAAATCACAAATCGCCCCAAAGAACCTGAATCCGGAAACCATGGCTAGATCTTCTTGAAATTGAAACACTGATTTTTCTCAAAAGAACCTGAATCCGGAATCAAAACTAAAAGGCAGAGGCGGCATTTCAGGACTCAGAGAGAGAGAGAGAGAGAGAGAGAGAGAGAGAGAGAGAGAGAGAGAGACGTTGAGGGAGAGATCGGGTTGACTGATTAGAGAATCATTAGCGGTTGGAGAAATGGAGATCCCAAAATTTTCGGATGATAGAGAATGGGGGGAGAGTAGAAGGAGAAGAATTGAAGAACTGATCTGGATAAAAGGAGAGAGAACTCGAGAGTCGAGATGAGACTGAGAGTTACCGAAAGAGGAGACTGAGCACTAGCAGTGGGCGGCGATTTTGAAAAATGAAAGAAGAAGACGGAACCTCGAAGCCCTAGACGTAGATAAGTACGTAGATAGAAAAAAAAGGCTGGGAAAACCAAAAAAAATAAAATTTGGGATTCGAACACGAGACTCCTTGGACCTTGCGCTTCTTCGGCAGCGAACTACACGCCCGACCAACTGGGCAAGCAGAGTTATGTGATACTAGAAGACATTTATTTTATATGTATTATTACAGAAAGCTAATATTTAAAAAAAAAACTTATCGTGTCGTGTCGGATACCCGACAAGGGAAAAATGCCGATCCAAACACGACACGATTATTGTCGTGTTTTACCGTTTCGTGTCATAATCGTGTCGTATCTTTATCGTTTCGTGTTTTTTTGTATCGTTTTGTTGCGGTTTCGTGTCGTATCAATCGTGTCGTATTTTTCTGCACAACCCTATCTGCCACTGTAGTTTGTACTATACTGTATTTACAGGGTACCGCGTCTTACCTATCTATATAGTGAAATATAGCAATTTAAAAAAAAAAATAAGCTGTCATTTGACGAGACTAAAGGTGTGTATGGTAAGTTAAATAAACAGTTAAAAAAAGCATTTGTGGTTGTTTATTTTTTTTAAACATCTTTTTTGGTTGTTTGGATGACCAAAATAAACAAAAACGTGTTAAAAAATTGTGTTAAAAATAAGCTACAAAATGGAGGTTATTTGAGTGTTTATTTTGTACAAGTACTATTTTACCCATTTTTTTTTATCTTATTTGGTTTGAAAGTACCACAATATCTCTAATAACAACCAAATAAACTCCACTTTTTACAAATAAACTGTTTTTCGCCCCATACAAAGATTATCTTGTTGTTTAAATTTTTAACTACTTATACCAACAGTTTATAAATTTTACCCTACTTATAATTTTAGTCAGTTTATTAGTCTCATACAAACCCTAGATCCTACTAGTTCACCGTTTAAATGCATACTAGTGGATAAGGGTATTAAGGTTTTTTTTCTATACGGAGATCTGACGCGGTATAAATATTGGAAAAGTCGAGCGATATGGCTCATACATATGTTAACTTCACAGAAGACATGTAGGTGGATACTTAACCTTAACGAATCACCCGAGGGGAGTGTTTTTTATTTATTTACAAGCAAGCATATATCTATAAAGATATTGGGGAGACCGTTTATACCGATGAAGCTAGGGGGGAGAAAGGGAGAGAAATCGCATATCCTTTCATTCGTTGAATTACCTATATTTATTCTACTCGTCGATAGCTTCGTTTTGATATATTATAAGCCTCCATCCGATAACCGAGTAAAAAGTTATGAACGTTTGAAAGTTAAATAGTACAAATTAATTAGTTTAGATGTCTTTTAATAAATCAAGATGCTTTTATATTTGACTTCACTTGATATATATTTTGGTAATATAATTCAACCCAAGAGTTTTGAAATAAGAGGTTATATTACTAAATTCGATAATTGTATAAGAAATTATAAAAGTTTAATTAAAGTTTGTATATCTTGTTATACATTATTACAACTTAAAAGAAAAATAAGTTTAAAGTTTGTATATCGCGGAGCTCCAACCTATGCTCTACGGGATGCTAGCCATTCGGGTGGGCTACCCTCGTCTTATCATTGATTCTGATTCGGCTACTCTATGCAAACTTCTCCTTTCGAGAACTACTACCCCCACCCAGACTAATATAGTCTATTGTAGTCCCTCCGTCTCGAAATAGATGTCATTTTAGCCTTATACACAAATTTTAATAAAAACACTCATACATCAATCAACATCATCATTGCACTAACTTTTTCATTAATTTTATTACCCACTATATTTTTTAACCAATCAAAATCTTTTAAAAAGTCAACAACACACAAATCAATACAAATCATTAGTACTTTCCACTGTCTAGAAAATCTAAAACGACATCTATTTTAATACAAAACTAAAGAGCTAAAATAACATATATTTCGAGACGGAGGGAGTATCTCCCAGTGTTGTCGGTTGATTGATGGGGTGTTGTACTCCTATATGGAACTAAACTAATACAGTATAGTACTGTATTTATCAATAAAGGGCTAAGATCCACCTTTGAACCAAAAAGAAAAAGTAAAACTAGTTTGACGTTTTCAATGTTAGATACGATTTTTGTACTAGTGATACCCTCTTAAAACTCTAGGGTGTTAAATATTTTATTAGAGTCAACTTAATACTTGGAGGTGATCTGACAGTATGTTTGAGTACACTCTTCTAGGCTGGAAGTTCTATAGATCTAACGGGGTTGTTAATGCTTTAATTAAGTGGATGATTGGAACACTCTGTCCCTCGTCAAATATAATAAAGGTGTTGACAAATGATGTATAAGTTATTCAAATCCTATTTATCTCATAAGAGCTTTTTCTTTTTATAATAGGTAAAAAGAACTAGGTCGGGTCATAAAGGCTTAAAGCACCTTTAGGGCAAGTTTGGTATCCAATGAAATTGGGAATGGATGATTCTCATTTTTGGTGTATGGTATGTCAAAATCGAGAATCAAAATCATTCTCGATAATCTTCTCATTCCCATTTTTTAGCCACTTTCATTCCTCTCAAAATACCTAATTAGGAATCCTTCATTTCCAATTTTCACAAACCCCCATATTCACCCATCTCCTCCCTGGATCTCCGCCTCCACCAGTGTCCCTCATTTACACTGTCGTCCAGCACTGCAGCCGCCGCCATCTCGCCACCACCATTGTCCAGATCTGAAGCCGCCACCACCATTGTCTACCGTCCTCCATCATCGGCCTAGTGCTCTCTCTCTCTCTCTCTCTCTCTCTCTCTCTCTCTCTCTCTCTCTCTCTCTCTCCCTCCCTCTCTCTCTCTCCCCCTCCAAATCTGGTGCCTCCGTTTTCGATCGTCATCACCTAGCTTGGTACACCGTCAAATCCAAACATATACTTTGAATCCATATCTAGCCCCTGGCATTCTCTTTCTTTGGTGGATTAGGGTTTCCTCTCTCAACCACCATCCAATTTCTTACTATAATTTGTTAAAATTTATATATTTATGTGATGAATTTATGAAATGGTAGGTTGATTTTGTGTTTTTTTTATTCTTAATTCGAGAGATTGAATTGGTTTGATTTTGAATTTGTTGCTTTGAATTTTTGGATGTTTAAGTAGAAAATCAATTATTCCGAGTTTTGATTCGGATTCCGATTTTCATTCCCATTAATTCTGATTACTACACTTATAAGCAAACGGGGTCTTAATGTATCCAATATGAAAACGGGTGTTACAATCTCCCCATTGAAGTATATATATTGATGACTCTATGGGGCCCAAGTAACTCAAAGAGAATTTTGAAATGAGAAAAAGAAGCAGTAAATAAAATATATCATGGATGACTTGAAGCACCTTTAGTCATTTTTTGGTACAAAATATAAGAAGTGAAGCGGTGAATTATAAAACGAGTAAAGAAGCAGGCACTAGTTTTGGTAGGTTTGCAATAAATTCCTCACATGGAAGCCTTTCTATATAAGGTATACAAGGGACGACGACCATATATAATTCCCACCACCACCACCAATAATAAGATCGATATAGTAGCAGTAGTACGTAGGTGTAACCATGTCGTCTGTCTCACCACCATCCAATGTGTATTGGAAAAGGTACCAACTACGTATACTGCTATGGCAAATCCTCTTATTCCATTGCTGTCATGTCCTCTCTGCAGGCGAAATCGTTACCTCTTTACCGGATTTCGACGGTGACCTTCCTTTCAAACTCGAAACCGGGTACCTATATATCATCATTTCCTCCTCAACTACCTACCTAGAATCATGTTCATTACAATTAAGTTTACATTGGTATATATATATAGGTATGTGCATGTGGAGGGATCGGAGCTGTTTTATTACTTCTTAGAGTCGGAAGGAAACCCTAATAAGGACCCTTTCATGCTTTGGTTCAGCGGCGGCCCCGGTTGTTCTGCCTTCGCCGCCATAATTGATGAAATAGGTCACTATTTCTTCTTTCTATTTATACATATATATAAATTAATCGCTATCTAATTTCCTTAATTAATTTACTATATCTTCTTTTTCTCTCTCTCTCTCTCTCTATGTCTATATATATATATATATATATATATATTAATCATTATCTAATTTTCTATGTTTAAATTAATTTTCTATATTCATCATTATCTGATTGCAATGACTATTATATTGCAGGGTTTGATCGCTACGGACAGTTTTTTATTTTGAAAAGAATCTGTTTTTAGCTTGGTTATTAATTATTAAAACTAGGTTAGAAACATCTATTTTTTTTGAAACTCGGTTTGTTAAAGATTGGTTTTTCTTTCATATGTTTTAAGGGTATAGGATAAAAATCTTAATCGGAAAAGATTTACTACCAACAAAATAAAACGATTCTAAAAAATCAATACTAAAAAAATCTAAATATAATTTAAATTTAAAAAATCTTTTTCGATTGAGCTTGTTTATCCTGTGCCTTTTTCACACTATTTTGGATGCGAAATAATCATAATTTCAAAACATGTATGAAACCCTAAAGCATAATGATATATCACCATGCTTAATTTTTCATCAAGTGGTTTGATTTACTAAGGGTTCGTTTGATTCAATGTGGGAATTGAAATTCCCGGGAAGTTGCTTCATGGGAATTGAATTCCCGGGAAATCCAATTGACGGGAAATCTAAAAATATGTTTGGTTGATTTTTTATTCTAGGAGATTAAATGCAGAAAATGGAAATTTCCAAGTTAAAAATGGGGGAAGTTGAACTTACTTAGGGGAGACTAGGTAAGTGAACTTCCTCTATTTTTGGGGAATTCAACTTCCCGAGAAGTTGAATTCCTGTGTTTTTTAATTTCAAAAACATCAACCAAACACAGGAATTTCTCCTATTTCCTGAGAAGTTCTACTTCCTGGGTTTTTAGGTTGCCAACCAAACGAAGTCTAAATTGAGTTGAATCACTGCAAAATAGGTAAGTTTAATTTCAAAACATGTATTAAATTTATTTTGTAATGTAATACAACCACCGGTAAGCCGGGAAGAAAGGCAGATACATTTATTTTGTATCCCTACAATTCCTCTCTCACAAAATGCTACGGAGTATATCTATAGTCTATACTCTATACAGAGTTGGTGTAATCATCGGTGGAAAATGGTCCACGTTCGTCATTTTGAGTTTCTAACTAATAATGTAGTTGTCCTCTTGGGACCTCTTACCAAAAACAGAAATTTTTTTTGGGTCTGGACCGTGCCGAAGCAAATCCTTTGTCCCGACACTTATTAGAGAGTATCACCAACCGTTTCTTCAAAATAGGAATTTTGGTGGTTCTTGGGGAATTTTAGATGTTTTTTAAATTTAATAGATTTCTCATTTCATTCTCCAAAATGGGAAGCGCAGCAGAAGAAATGGAGAAACTTCCCCAAATCTATAGCATTCTCTAAAGTCTAAGAGCAACCCCATCAACTTCTCCATATTGATTTTTTAGAGAATATTAAGATGGATTTTGGTCTAATAGATTCCCCATCACATTATCCAAAATATAGAATCATGATAAAAAAAAATGGAGACCATTCCCTAAATTTTGAGTAAACTCTATATATTTTGGGTAAACTCCATAATGAAAAATATGTTGGAATTCAACCCAAAAAAATCAAGAATAAGTGGTTTATAATTCTCCATTTTGGAGAATTTTTTAGAGAAACCCTTGGACATGCTCTACAACTAAATGATTCCCCAAATGGTCGAAATGGAGAAACTGTTGGAGGTGGAGCAAAAATAATTTGGAGAATATATCTTTTAATTCCCCATTTTGAAGAAATTTTTGGAGAAGCTATTGGAGATGGTCTTATACCCTTAAATTAATTTTAAAAAATATATTTAGTTTTTGCATAATTATTATAATATATTTGTTAAAAAAAATTATAAAATTATAAAATTTTGAAAAATGCTTCACAAAACAAAAGTCTCTCACTCATTATTTAAAAAAAAAATAGTCTCACTCATTAATTAATGTCCAAAATGGCTTATGGGCCCAATTTTCTCATTGAAGCTGTTTCTTTTTTCTTTCAATCAAAGCTCTTCATTTTGTCGGTGGTATCTCGGGTTAAAAAATAATAATATAGAGTTATTTTTTCTTATGATTTAAATAGTTATTTTTAGTTAAAATTTTTAATAAAAATAATATTTTTATATGTATACGTACATTAAAAAGAATATTTTTGTTTAAATGTATTAAAGAAAATATTAAATTTGTTATTTAATTAAACATATTTAGTAGTAACGCCCACTTAAAAATGAGGTTGAAGAGGTTGCCATGACAATAAACACCCCTTATGATTTAAATAGTGATTGTTTACACTTTTCTTCCAGGATAGGGGATTAACACCACCCGAGGCCTGCCGCTATGTGCAATTAATTGTAGGGGTGGGCGCGGGACGGAGTTCGTCCCGCGTAATATTTGCGGGACAGGACCGGGAAGGGACGAGCATTGCTCCTCAAATAAAAAAAATTAAAATTTCATGTATATATTGCGATTTTCAAAGATTTAAAAAATATATATGTATTTTTTTTATATTTTGCAGGTTCCCATATATATACATAAATAATATCAGTGTATATGTGTATGCATTACAATGTATATGTATATATATAAGATATATGCAGCGTATATCGCATACTATATATATAATATAGTATTACAATGTATAATGTATATATCATACTATATTATACATTACAATGCATGTATATATACTATATACACATTAATCTATATATATCATACTATATTATGCATTACATACAATATATAGCATACTATATTATGCATTATAGTGTGTGTGTATATATATATATATATACACACACACACTAGTACTATATACACATTAATCTAATACTATATATACACACACACAATAATAGATATTGTATAACATATTATATATATAGTATTACATTATTATATACATATGCGGGACAGGACGGGATTTGCGGAATTAAAACGGGTCATCCCGCGTTCCATCCTGCATAATTTTTACGGGACAAGCTCGGAACGAAACCGGGATTTGCAGAATTTATGCTCACTCCTAATTAATTGTCTTATCAATAACATTTCATATATTAAAAAAAAAAATTCTAAAAAGCCCACAAAATGTATTGACAGGCCCAATAAGATGGAACCTCACGGCCTACGAATATGGCCCACCCAAGTTAGAATACTACGAATACTCGTGGACGAAGGTGCATCCCACTTGTTCCTCCTATTTGGATCAAAATTCTATTTTCATTCCTTCCATTTTTCAAAACATTATTATATTATATATTATATATATATATTTAAATTTATTAGACGGCAAGCATATTATTCGTGGATTCGCCCGTTGGAGCAGGATATTCCTATGCACCAGACCCTGCAAATTATGCTACTTCAGACACAAAATGGGCATTACAAAACTACATTTTCCTAAAAAAGGTAAAGTTTTAAACACACAGTAGTATTATTGTTGATTTTTTTTTAAATAATGATGATGACGACAATATTGATATTGTTGTTTTTTCTGATATGCAAATTCAGTGGTTGTTGGAACACCCACAATATCTTGAAGTCGAATTATTCATAGGATCCGATTCATATGGAGGAATACCAGCTCCTTTGGTGGTTCAGCATATTTTAGATGGTAAGTTATTTCCTTTCACACTCTTATCTCAAAAATACACCCAGGCCCGACCCAGAGATAAGGGCAGACAGGGCGCTTGCCCATGGCCCAAAATACGTTGGGGTCCAATAGAAAGGGCCCAAGCCCAATAACCTCCTTAGCCCACACCGATCAACCAATGGATGGAAAAGTACAAATTGTGATGTTGTAGCGGCAAGTTATTATGGCCTTTTTAGGTTTTTAGGGCCTTAATTTAGTGACAAAGTAAATACTTCCTCCGATTTTTAATATAAGACATTGGATAGACATTGGGATTTTGAGCACGTACTTTAAGGAGCTTAAAACTATATAAAACATTAATGTTTTTATTAATTTTTTTACATTATAATACTTTATATAGTATTATAAGGAGCTTAAGTATTATAATGTAAAAAAAATTTAATAAAAAACATTAATATTTTATATAGTTTTAAGCTCCTTAAACTACGTGTATAAAATCCCAATGCCTTATATTTTCAATTAGGGGGAGTATATTTTTAGGAAATTCTTATTTTATTTTAGAAATATATACTCATTATTATTAAAGTAAATTTCGGGACGATTTCAGGTAATAAAGCCCTGGATTACCCCTACTTGAACTTGAAGGTAAGTATATACAGTATATACGTTACAAAATTAGTGTGATAGATCAAGTTGTAAGGTTTACTTATGGATGGCTAACATGAAATTGTGGTTTTAGGGTTATATTTTGGGATGTCCATTCACAAATCAATATATAAACGGAAATTCAAATATAACATTCAGCCACCGTTTAGGGCTCGTCTCGGATGAACTCTACGAGGTACATATCAAATTTTTTTTTTATTTAGGGGTGAATTGCTTTTTTGCTCATCAAATTCTCTAATCTTTAAAATCTTATGAGATTCTAAAAACGAATATATTTGTTTTTTGTTATTGAAATTTTCATGGAAATTACAGGCTGCGACAGAAGCATGTGGAGGAAATTATTATTTCCAAAATGATTCGTCGAATTACAATTGTACTGAGTCAGTAAATTTAATTAAGCAGGTAAGTAAATTTACTATTTTCACATATCAAACTTTTCTAATTAGAGTACTATAGATAAAATCCATTAATAGAAATAAATAATCTCGTAGATTTTGCTAATTTTTATTATATAAATTTTTTATTATATTTAAGATTTTGTTTCGTAATCAAATATTTGGGAATACAGGTTAGTAGAAATTAATATATATGGATTCAGTATTTTGACCATTTAAAAATAGTCAAAGGTTTCACCCATATTTTTTTAGAGTTTTCTTTTCTAATAGAGTAGGTTTAACCTATGTCCAAGTCTGTAGGTTAGACAAATTGGAAAATATTATTGAATATTATTAATTTGAGAACATAAAAAAAATAGTGGTTTTGGTTAATTATGTATAATGTATGATTAATTTGTGTAGATGATAAAAGACGTAAACAACCTAGATATATTGGAAGCACGGTGTCTAAGACCAAAACTTGGAGAAAACAACAAGCAAGGCAGGAAATCAGATCGATCTCTACTGGATAATTCACAAAGTAATCGTATATGGTGTCCTCGTGTAAGTTCCCTATTTCTTGCATTCCCACGTTATCAATCTATACCTATATTTATATAAACTCTTAATTTAAAACAGTTTAGCATAATGTGTCAATTTTAAAGACATTTTAAGTGTCTTGATCAATCAATTTTTTTTTTGCCATTTTTCTTTGATTTTCTTTAATTTTTTTTCCATTAACTTTATTTTTTCTTTCATTTTACTAACTATATCTATATCTATATCTATATCTATATAATAAACTCTTAATTTAGAAGAGTTTAGGATGATGTGTCAATTTTAGAGGCATTTTAAGTGTCTTGGCCAATCATATTTTTTTTTGCCATTTTTCTTTGATTTTCTTTTAAAAAAATTTTCATTTAACTTTATTTTTTCTTTCATTTTACTAACTATATCTATATCTATATTTATATCTATATCTATATCTATATAAACTCTTAATTTAGAAGAGTTTAGGATGATGTGTCAATTTTAGAGGCATTTTAAGTGTCTTGACCAATCATTTTTTTTGTTTGCCATTTTTCTTTGATTTTCTTTAAAAAAAATTTTTCCCTTAACTTTATTTTTTCTTTCATTTTACTAACTATATCTATATCTATATCTATATCTATATCTATATCTATATCTATATCTATATCTATATCTATATAAACTCGTAATTTAGAAGAGTTTAGGATGATGTGTAAATTTTAGAGGCATTTTTGGAGTCTTGACCAATCATTTTTTTTGTTGCCAATTTTCTTTGATTTTATTTAATTCTCATTTTTTTTCTTCTTTTTCCTTTAACTTTATTTTTTCTTTAATTTTACTAACTATTAGGTTTAATTCAAAACATTGGATTCAATCTAATATAAATATTGGGCTTAACTCAAATTTATTTACTAACTATTGAGCTTAATTCAAAACATTGAATATAACTATTGATTATGATTTATGACACATCACATTTAAACAATGTTATAATGATATTATTGTAAAGTTTTTTTTTTATGACTTTTATCTTAACAGTTATTAATATTTTATACTATTTTTTATATGTAATATTTTAGTTTTTAAAAAACGCGCCAATCGTACTAGTTATATATAATAAAGGAGAAGTCGGTTAAGACACATGGTGACTTCTCCTTAAAAGTAGTCATATGAATCAATCACATTTTTTAAAAGAAATAATTAATATATGTACAAGATAAAATTAGATAAATCCATTCAATCAATCAATATACCTATATATGCATAAGATAAAATTTTATTCTAACTCTATTTAATCAATATATCTATATATGAATAAGATAAATTTTGACCCAATTTGATTAGATATGAATATATTTTTAGAAGATATTAACCAAATTTAAATACTATTATTGAAGATAAGATTTAATAATTAATATATACATAAGAATTTTTTTTATTATAAATCTATTTAATCAATATACCTATATCGATCTTCATAAGATAAAATTTGACCCAATTTGATTAGATATGGATATAGTAAGATATTAGCGAATTTTAAATACTATATAAGATAAGATTTTACCTATGTAACATATGTAACTAATTTTAGAAGATATATATAGTAGATATAATAAATGATAAGTCGTATGTAACATATGACATCTTCTGTTTATCTTAATAGTAATAACCAATAAAAAAAATTATCTCCACCTTAATCAATTTTAATATAATAATTTTCATAAGTTTTTAGACATAGATATATTTTGGAAAGATTTTATCCAATTTTGTAAGATTTTGATAATAATTATACAAAAGTTTGATAATACTTTCAATATATTAATGAGAATCAATGGTAATTTATTTAAATTGTGTAACAATTCAAAAGTGTTGAAATAAATTAATTAGCTATCCGAAAGGGTATTTATATTAAATTTATTTAAATTGTAAAAAAAAAACGCACACGGTGCGGGTACTGAACTAGTTAAATATTATAATTGGAGAAGTTAACTTCATTTATAGCTCCATTTATAATACAAGGTTATACATAAATTAATGCATAGCTTCATTAATGAAGAAATTAATAACTATTTTTTGTTTTAAGTTCTGAATAGACTATAGGCCAAATTGCACAAAATCACCCTTTAAATACATCCATTTGCTTTAAACCACCCCTTAAGTTGATATTTTCATATAATCACCCTTTAAATGAGTTTCTTGATCAATCAACCACCCCAAATATATTTCGTCCAAATATAGGTTAAATTAAATTTGATAAAGTATATATAATTTTACCAATCCTTTTATAAAATATTCAAATAGAATTAATTAGAAAAAAAAAGTAAATAAGTAAGTATGAAATTGGGAGGAAACTATTGGCGTTATTTTCTCATTTTAAATAACTGATAAAATGGTGTCGACTTCTACAAAATTGTCCTCCCTCCAATTGAGTCACTCGCTTTCCCCTTCCAAATCATTTTTTATTTCTCAATCTACACACTTTCAATTTGGGAGAAAAACTGGGTTGAGGAACAAGTTTTAGCTCGGCATCCTGGGCTAAGGAAGAAGACTAAGCTCGGCGATTACAACCGAGGTTATGCTATAGCCTCGTGGATATTTGCCGAGTTTACATATTTTACTTGGTGAACTTTGCCGAGATAGTCCTCACACCGAAAATCAAAAAAAAAATATGTCAAAACCCACCAACATCAATTTAAAAACCCCAAATCGTACAAATCATATCTACTGTTTTTCATTATGTTCAACGAGATTGATGAAATTTTCGATACTTCAGTATTTCAGTTTTTTTTGTTATTTATCGGGCCAATCTGTAATTATTTTATCAGAAATGAAAAGGACTCAAGCGTAAATACATAAACTTAATTCGTTTTGCCAATAGTCGATGAAACCAAATCTTGCCTTTAGTCTCACCCCTCCCGCCTTACAAATAATCTAGTTATTTGCAAATGGGTTCCCTAATTCTAGTTATATTATGTATGTATAACAGGACACCGATTATTCACTCAGTGACACCTGGCAAAATAATCCCAGGGTACGACAAGCACTTCATGTTAGAGAGGTACGTATACACTAATCATTTATTTTTTTTCCTAATTAAACCGATGGATGTATATGCAAAAAATCCAGGAAAACTATTTAACTAACTTATGTTGAATAAATGTAGGGTACAATTGAAGAGTGGATAAGGTGCAACGATTCCATTTCATACAACTATGATATGAACATGGATGTACTCGCTTATCACCGCAATTTCACCAAGACAACCCTTGTCGGTTTGGTTTTCAGGTACCTAATATCTTTCGGGTGGTTGTTCTCTTCTTCTTAGTTTTATTGCTGTTGTAATCAACTTGCTTACATACAGACAGACAGACGCGCTAGCTTTAAAATTAAGTCTCGCAATGTTTTCACCATCGAATTATCTTCAACAAGTGTAATCTTTCGTGGATTAATGGTGCAGTGGAGATCATGATATGAGAATACCGAATGTGGGCACCCAAGAGTGGATCAGCACGCTTAATCTAACGGTTGATGATGCTTGGCATCCATGGTTAGTAGATGGCGAAGTTGCTGGGTACGTTATAACTAATTAAGCTATTTTCATAACGAAATCGAGATATTCAAGCTAGCCCTAATATATAGTATGTGTTACACATATTGTACAGATACACAGAATTGTACAAGGATAAATTATTTCGTCTGCGTTATGCAACTTTAAAGGTAATATATTAAGCATTCGCGAAAAATAGAGCAGAGAAAATGAATATTCAGGATACAAACACAAGTAATTTATTAACTGTGGAAATATATATGGGTACAGGGTGCAGGTCATACCCCTCAAGAGAGCAAGCGAAGAGAGGCATATGATATGTTCTTTAGATGGGTACATTATTATCCTCTTTGATTCACTATGTGCCAATATGTATGTCAAAATAAAATCCAATTTCCTATTTGAATTTGTTTCAAGTCCCAAAGGAAAATTGGAACTCGGATTATATAAATAATTAAGTTGACATTATATGTGAGGGATCGGATATGATCAATGCGAATGTGATCATAAAACATTTGGGTGTTTATATGTAAGTTAGATTCAATTCCTTGTTGTTTATCTCTAAATAATACTAACGTCAGTTCCATTCAATTGCAACGTGAATATTCAAAATGAATATGTATTCAGATGAATAATTAATAATTTATTCATATGAATAAGTGGAGTTTATTCAAATGAATATTTATGCCGATTACTAACTAATAATATATTCAAATGAATATATATAGGTGGAGTGTATTGAAATGAATATTTAGTCGGATCACGGATGGATAACTAATAATTTATTCAGATGACTAAGTTGAATATACGCAAATGAATATTTATTCAGATGAATATGATGTCAGTATTCAAATGAATATTTATTCAAATGAAGAAGTCGATTGTATTCAAATGAATATTCATTCATATTTGAACCGTAACTTACGTATTTTCAATGTAAATGGATATATATTAAAGGCAATTTTTTTTTACAAAAAATTTAGTTTTCATAAATTATTCTTTTTAGTCTTAATATTCATCATAGCCCTTAATTCAAATTTAATCTAATAGCTTAGAATCGTTCTCACGGATGTATTATAAGGGGTGAATGCATTGGATAGTTACTCTATATATATATGATGATGATGACGAAGTTGCACTTTTGGTTGATGATCTACGTACACTAGTTTTTTAATTTTGGAACAACATACCCGAATCTTGGTCAATTAATATTGCATCTCGTTGTTTATATATGTTGGAATGTGGTTGTCCCACATCGGTAATATAGACAATGTTTGAACAACATATAAGGTTGAAGGGATACTCCTCTCATTGTCAATTGGTTTTGAGATGGAACCCCGTTGGATTTATATGCTGTTCAAGTATTCCGTATGTGGGTATCTCCTTACTTTTATAAGAACATATTCCTTGTAATTATCACCTATATAAGGTAGGGGTGTGCATAACCGGGTATCCGACACAACCGTGTCGGGTACCCGAAACCGTTTAGGTTGAAATCCCCAATCCGAACACGACACGGTTAATACCGGGTATCCGACACGAAAACACGAAACGGATCCATGTCGGATACTCGGGTAACACGCCACGAACCGTTTTCTAAAAAAAAAAAAAAACTTTGCTGCAAACAAGAACCAGATCTGGAAGACTAGAATAAACAATGAACTCTTGAACAAACAAGAAACCAACCAAATCTTTAAAACAAACATCAAATCCTTCAATCAACAAACTCTTGAACAAACTTCAAATCAAAATTTGAGAGAAACCAGATCTACATGCTAACAAAAGACCAGATTGAAAAAGTAAATCAAACATCTAGATCCTGATCGACCAAAGCGAAAACGAAAATTGAGAGACAGGGTCAGAGGGGGTGGAGTTGCTTGTTGCCTTGTCCTTTTGATTGAAAGAGATAAGTTGAGTCGTCATTCCCCCATAGCCGGAAATTTAGAGAGGATTGAAAGAGAGGACGAGTGGAGCCATGGCGTTGCCTAACGCCCTTTCGATTGAGAGAGAGAAGCGGAGTCGTCATTCTCACTTCGCCCCTTATTGCCGGCACCTTCAACCCTGCCCTCCACCAGTACAGCAGCCACCACCCATGGAAAGAATAAAATTGCTGTGAAATATTTTTGAGAGATGGAGAATCAAAGATTGAAAGAGAGAGAGTTGTGAGAGAGCTTTCTCTGCCGCCTCTTAGATTTGAGAGGGTTTCAAATTAGGGTTTTGAATTAGTAAAATAAAGCTGCTATATTTTATTAAGGAAGGGTGGTGGAGGCTGGCGAGAATCTATCTCTGGTCATATCGCTTTTCCAAAGAAAAGCCTTACATACTTAACCATCTGAGCCATTCCGTCATATTGATGCATTAAGAGTTATTTAATACTAATACTATATTATAAATAGATTTTTTTAAAAAAAATTAAACGGTTCGTGTCGGGTATCCGATAAGGGGATATGCCTGATCCGAACACGAACCGTTTAATGTCGTGTTTTTTCGGTTCATGTCATTTTCGGTTCGTGTCTTTTCGGTTTCGTGTTTTTTTGTGTCGGGTCAGCCGTGTCGGGTTTTTTTGCACACCCCTAATATAAGGGTCGAATAAGGGAAGAAAGGTTGATTTGATGCTCTCTGCCTTGTAAGGAAACTCGCAGAAACGAGAACCCCCAACCTAAACCTCCACGGAAGCACAAAAGGAAGAAGATGAAGTTTGTGAAGAAACGATTTGTAACAACCTCTCAACTGAATTACTTGGGTTTCTGGTTACCACTTGTGGCAATATAAAGCCCAACTACATTTCACACAAATTGACTAAATTGCCCCTAAGTTCATAAACTGAATTACAGAAATACCATTATCTCCTATGCTCAATATCCCCCTCTCAAGCTAGCCATAGGGTTCGGGACTTCGTGCACAATTTAATCTTTCATTTCAAGTTTCCTCTTTGCTCCGTCAATTGTTGTTGTTTTCTCTTGGACTAGTTCTCACGCCGAAAAAAAATCCGTCGAAACCCACCAACATCAATCTAAAAACCCCAAAACAAACCTTATCTACTTTTTATCATTACGTTCAACGAGATTGATAAATTTTCGACACTTCAGCATTTCATCTTTTTGTCGTCTCTTAGGTTAATCTGTAATTATTTTGTCAAAAGTGAAAAGCACTCAAACGTAAATACATAAACTTCGTCTTGCCAATAAAAGAAACCAATCTTGACGTTAGACTCACCCCTCAGCTCCGGCCTTACAAATCTAGTTATTTGCAAATGGTTTCCCTAATTCTAGTTATATTATGTATGTATAACAGGACACCGATTATTCATTCAGTAACACCTGGCAAAATAATCACAGGGTACGACAAGCACTTCATGTTAGAGAGGTACGTAGTGATCATTTTTTTTAACCTAAACCGATCGATCGGAGTATTTAATTAACATATTTTGAATAAATTAATCTCACTATATATATAGGGTACAATTGAAGACTGGACAAGGTGAAACAATTCGATTCCATACACCTATGATATGAACATGGATGTACTCACTTATCATCGCAATTTCACCAAGACAACCCTTGTCGGTTTAGTTTACAGGTATGTACAATCAAATAAAAGAATGGGGGCCCAAGGGCCTTATATCAAACTACAATCCTTTAAAAACTGGGACGCTACCTAGACTTTCCAAAGATTAGTAGTCAAACCAAGTCTCAAGGTGTATGCTCCTTCCAACACGTAGGCCATTAGGACACATACCAAAGCGTATCAAAACACACAAGGGCATATATTGGGCTCGCATGCCCAAGGATCATGCCAGAAAAACACCAAATGAGTCATGTTCCAAGGGAACGCAACCCCAAACGGACCCATGAGCTCAAATACCAGAACAAGGGAGGGTTGTTCCCGAGAGTACACAGGCTCCAAAGGCACGCAGGCCCTAGGACACAACCCTAAAATCAAAACCACCACTTTGTATCTCAAGTCAAACTTAGGCTAACATGTTCTCAACATCACGAGTGGGGAAGGAAGGTGAGGTGGTAAACATGGGTGAGAATGAGTTTCACAATGGCATCTTCATTAATTCCATTACCATCCATTGCAAGAGCATTCCGAGCATGCCAAAGGAGGTAAACGGTGGAAGATAGAGCATATCTTCGGCTAAGGTTAAGGCAAGATTTGCTTTTAGCGTATCTCCGGAGCCATCCCAAAGCCCTATGGATAGAGTCAACCTCACAATGGATCCTGAACTTGTTCCTAATGCTCTCCCAAACACCCTTAGTGAAGGAGCTTTGGAAGAAAAGGTGCTCGTGCGTCTCGAGTGTATCATTGCTACAAAACTTGCAAGCGAAGTCAATATCAAGGAAAAAGAGTCTATCATTAGTCGAGAGTTTACCGAGGGTGGCAAGCCATAGGATGAAATGGTGCTTTGGGTTGTTGTTAGCAACCCAAACCTCCCTATGCCACCTAATCTTCGACTCCTTCCTTCTAATAGCCTCATATGCCTTCGAGACTTTGAATTTGTCGCCCAAGCACCACTCGTTCAACCTATCCTCCAAGTCAGCCCCAAGGGAAGAGGCCATGTTCTTGGCCTTGATGATGCCCTTGATGAGAGGGGAATCCTTCCTGTTAGCTTGCCAATCCTGCAACAAAGCTTGGCATCCATGGTTCGTAGATGGCGAAGTTGTTGGGTACGTTATAACTCATTTTCATATAATCTATATCGCGTGCAACTAAGCTATTTCACAACGTATTCGAGATATTCGAGCTAGCTATAGGGCTCCCCTAACATATATATAGTATATGTTACACATATTGTACAGATACACAGAATTGTACAAGAATAATTTATTTCGTCTACGTTATGCAACATTAAAGGTAAGCATTCGCGAAAAATAGACAGGCGAAAATGAAAATTCAGGACACAAGTGATTTAACTGTTGGTTTATGTTAATGTGCCTTGAATCATTGTTGATCGGCGACACATCGGGGGGTCCGGGGGGCGGAGCCCCCTGTGGTGGTCTCATGAGTCTCTCCATATACTCATGAAACGCCGACCTCTTGTAACCCTAATCTGTTTTGCTTCCTCTAATGAGAAAACTAGTTCTCTGCCCGTGGACGTAGGTAACACACCGTTGTCGAACCACGTAAATCCCTGTGTTGTTCTTTGCTTTATCATTCTCGCTATAACAGTTTAATATGATGAAATGTGGGTACAGGGTGCATGTCATGTTGGGTTCCCTCCTATATGGGGGAAGAGTCCAATAGACTAGCTTACCATATGGTTTTTACCATGTGAAGTTTTACCTCCTTTTAAAAGGGAATGTCTTTCCAATTGGGAAAGTAAGAGAGAGAGAAAACAAAGAGTGAGAAAGGGAGAAGAGAGAGAGTTGGAGAGAAATTCATATGCCCTTGTTCAGCCCATTTTGAAGTGCCCCGATCGACAACCAAACGACTTCCGATTGGGACGATTTTCTGATATGTTGTTCACCTCATCATACGCTTAATTTTGTACAGTTGGATCATCGTTTTGAGCCTCTAATCTCATATCCCCTTTGTTAGTGTCCTCTCTTGGATTTTGTTGATTTCCATCAATTGGGTGATGAAAATTGAAGATTCGACCAAGCTTGTTGATGCTTGATGATTTTGTATGCATCTAGCTTTGTCTAGGGAAGATTGTACCCACTTGTTATTGTTGATAGTGGAAGTTTCTGGCTCCTGTGGTTTTTTCCCCGTTTTAGGGTTTTCCACGTAAATCTGGTTTTCTTTGTGCTTAGTTATTTTATCTTCTGTTTGTGCCTGATTGTTGGTTTGGGTTGCTTGATTTTGACTATCTGGTTTACAGTTCTTGTCAATCTCGATTCGTATGTGTTAAAGGGGTTTGTCTGACATCCCTTTCTTCCCGCTACAATAGACTGATATCAGAGCATTTGGTTTAGGATGGAGGAAAAGAATTGTTTTCAGGGAATGATTGTGTTGAATTCGGGCAACTACTCAGACTGGAAGATAAAGATGGAAGATCTTTTGTATGTGAAAGATTTGTATGAGCCGATTGTGCACAAAGAGATTCCAACTAGACCTAGCAACGGGTTACGGGTTGACCCGTGACCCGACGGGTCGTACAGGTCAGCGGCCCGACGGGTCAATGACCCAAAGGGTCCGGGTCCTCATGTCAACGGGTTAAGGTATGTATCGGGTTAGGGTTAAGGTCGAGGGTTTTGAAACCCGCTGACCCTGCGGGTCGACCCGCCGGGTCAACCCACCTTTCCAAAATATTTTTTTTTGAAAAATTTATATATAATAAAATAAATTTATAAATTTATAATAATTATTATGTAAATTATTCTTAGAATAACTCACAATAATACATAAACTAACATGCAATGTGCAATGTGAGACAAATGAACCCCCATCCTTCATCTTTTATAGACTTGGAAGTCTTCCTTCCATCCCCTCATTTCCAATGTGGGACAAAGGCTTCGTCCCACATCGAAAATATGGAGTTAGAATGAGGAGGCATGAGGCTATATATATGTATCCCACTACTCCATTTCTTCCACTTCACTTTTTCCTACATTGGAAATGAAGTTTGAGAAATATATTCTTATATTTTTTTCCTCTTACATCTCACAATGAAATTATTGTGGATGAAAGAATTGATATGGAGATATAATCTTCCTACATTTTTAACACTTCATATCAAAGTGATAATGTATTGTGAAGTTAAAATCTTCACATATTATTTATTTATTTTAATATTCTTTAAAAAAAAATCTGATTTTAAAAAATAAAAATAAAGTAACCTGCCGGGTCAACGGGTTGACCCGAACCCGTGAGATTTTCGGGTTAGGGTTCGGGTCGGCCAACCCGTACCCTTGACCCGGCGGGTTGAACCCATTGACCTGGCAGGTCCGACCCGTGGCCACGTCTAATTCCAACGGGTGCCGTTGATGTTGAATGGAAGATTCTGAATCGAAAAGCGGTCGCTACGATCAGACAATTTGTTGATCTGAGTGTGCTCCAGCATATTGCTAATGACACGAATATTTATGAGTTATGGTATAAGCTTGAGGGGGTGTATGAGAGGAAGAATCCCCTCAACAAGGCGTCATTGATGAGAAAGCTTGTGAAATTGGAGTACAAAGATGGTGATAGCATTGTTGTGCATTTGAGCACATTTCAGGGCTTTGTAAATCAGTTGGCTTCTGCAAAGTTGTCGTTAGATGTTGAGTTGCAGACTCTACTACTACTCTCCTTATTGCCGGATAGTTGAGATACACTTGTCCTGTCACTTAGTAATTCCTCTTCGAAAAGCAAGCTGACTATGGAATGTGTGAAGGCTAGTCTTTTGAACGAAGAGACTAGAAGGAAGGATATGGGTGTCTCCTCACAGTCAGAGGCTAATGTGACACAGGGTTCTGGTAATAAAAAAGGAAGGAGTAACCAACGACAACAGTAGAACAGAGACAAGTCCAAGGGGAGATCGAAGTCTAGAAGCAAGTACACTTGCTATTATTGTGAGAAGCCGGGTCACATTCAAAAGTATTGCCGAAAGTTCAAGAGTGACAAAGGCAAAGAACCTGAGAAGTCAGAGACGTTGAGAAATCAAGAAGATAAAGACTTTGCTGCTCTTACAATCAGTGATGAAATAGTGGAGCTATTTGTGGTGGCTGATGAAGGTTCCTTGAATCTTGCAAGTAATGAGTGCACTTGGATTGTTGATTTAGCTATTTCATATCACATTACTCCACACAAGGAGTATTCCTTGTCTTACACGTGTGAAAATTTTGGTCGTGTGAGGATGGGAAATGATGGCGTGTCGAATGTTGTTGGCATGGGCACAGTTTGTTTGTTAACATCTACTGGTTGTAGTTTAATTTTGAGAAATGTTCGCCATATTCCTGATATCAGATTGAATTTGATATCTTCTGAGATACTTGATGATGATGGTTATGCTCAAAATACAAAAGGAGGTGTTTGGAAGTGCTCCAAGGGAAACTTGATTGTAGTCTGGGCAAAGAAGCAAAATACCATGTATGTGATGCAAGCCAAGATTTGCATAGAAGAAGCAAATGTGATTGATGATGGTGTCGGAGAGCTATGGCACAAACGGCTTGGACACATGAGCGAGCGGGGTTTGCAAATGCTCGCCAAGAAGGACATTCTCCCGGATATGAAAGGTATTTCTCTCAAACCTTGTGTTGATTGCCTAGCTGGAAAGCAACATCGGGTAGCATTTCATACTCGACCTCCATCTATAAGAAAGCATGCATTAGATCTTGTACATACTGATATGTGCTCTATGGATTGCAAGTCACATGGTGGTGCACAATATTTTTTCACTTTTATTGATGACTATTCTAGAAAATTGTGGGCTTTTGTGTTGAAAAGCAAAGATCAGGTTCTGACAGTTTTCAAGGAGTTCCAAGCCAGAGTTGAACGAGAGACTGGTTTGAAGTTGAAGTGTGTCAGATCAGATAACAGTGGAGAGCACAAGGGTCTGTTTGAGCAGTATTGCAAGAGTCAGAGCATCAGGCTTGAGAAAATAGTTCCGAAGATGCCACAACTGAATGGGCTCGCAGAGAGGATGAACAGAACCATAGCAGAAAGAGCCAGAAGTATGTTGTCGACTGCAAAGCTGCCAAAGTCCTATTGGGTGGAGGCAATGTTGACTGTTGTGTATCTCATCAACCGCTCGCCTTCAGTTCCTCTTGATGGTGATGTTCCATAAAGGGTTTGGACTGGGAGAGATGTTTTCTTCCAACATTTGAGAGTCTTTGGATGCCTAGTATATGTTCATGTTGGTAGAGATCAGAGATCCAAGCTTGATAGCAAGACAAAGCCATGCATCTTCCTAGGGTACTCCGAGGATGAATTTGGGTACAGATTGTGGGATCTTACAGACAAGAAAGTGGTCAGAAGCAGAGATGTTGTGTTCATGGAAGACAAGACTATTGATGACTGGAAGCTCCAGCGGCCGTCGTCTTCCTCTCCTACTCCAGTCACCTTTGATCCTTTTTTTCCTCAAGTTGTGCAGAGAAGTTCAATTCAAAATCAGCAGGAAAATGAACATGATGATGGTGATGTTGATCCACCAGAAGTTCCACAATCTCAATAAGAGGATCCCCTATCCAACTTGAAGTTGAGTTGAAAAGATCCGCCAGAGTGAGACAAACTTCCTCACGATACTCAACCAATGATTATGTGTTGCCGACTGATTCAGGAGAGCCTCAATATTATGAGGAAGCTATGTCAGATGTGCATCAAAAGGAGTGGTATAATGCCATGCAGGATGAGATGAGTTCCTTGCATGAGAACCACACCTATGACTTGGTGAAATTGCCTAATGGCAAGAAAGCTCTCAAGAATAAATGGGTTTTTTGTTTCAAGTCTGGAGAAGATGGTACACCTCCCAGGTTCAAAGCCAGAGTTGTGGTGAAGGGTTTTGAGCAGAAAAAGGGTGTAGATTTCGATGAGATTTTCTCTCCAGTTGTGAAGATGTCATCCATCCGGCTTGTTCTAGGCATGGCTGCTAGCATGGACCTAGAGGTCGAGCAACTTGATGTGAAAACCGCCTTCCTTCATGGTGATTTCGAAGAAGAAATCTACATGGAGCAACCTGAAGATTTTGAAGTCAAGGGAAAAGAGAAGATGGTTTATCGTCTCAGAAAGAGCTTGTATGGTTTGAAACAAGCGCCTCGACAATGGTACAAGAAGTTCGAGTCTTTTATGATCGACCATAAATTCCACAAGACACATGCCGAGCACTGCGTGTTTGTGAAGAATTACGCCGAAGGTGACTTTCTGATTCTCTTGCTTTATGTGGATGATATGCTTATTGTTGGTCAGGATACCAACAAGATTGCTAGTTTGAAGACTGCATTAAAGAAGTCCTTTGCTATGAAGGACCTTGGCCCTACAAGACAGATTTTGGGTATGCAGATTACACGTGACAGAAAAAATCATAAGTTGTGGATATCACAAGAAAGATACATTGAGAAGGTGTTGCAAAGATTCAACATGGACAAGGCTAAACCCGTGAGTTCTCCACTTGTAGTGAACATGAAGCCGAGTTCTGATCAGTGTCCTACAAGTGAGAAAGAGAAACATGAGATGAAGAAGGTGCCTTATGCTTCAGCCGTTGGTAATCTGATGTATGCTACGGTTTGCACTAGGCCAGACATCGCCTATGGAGTTGGGGTTTTTAGCAGGTTCATGAGTACTCCTGGAAAGGAGCATTGGGTAGCTGTGAAATGGATTCTCAAGTATCTTAGAGGCACTTCGAGAGTGTGTTTGTGCTTTGGTCCTGGAAAACCTAAGCTTGATGGTTTTGCAGATGCAGACATGTCAAGTGATATTGACACGAGCCGATCCGCATCTGGATATCTGATTACATTCGCAGGGGGAGTAGTCTCATGGAAATCGAGGCTGCAGAAGTGTGTTGCTCTGTCAACGACAGAAGCAGAGTATATGGCTACAGTTGAAGCTGGTAAGGAGCTGATATGGATGAGAGACTTCCTAGAGGAGTCGGGAGTGAAGCAAGCTAGCTACCCACTCTATTGTGACAATCAGAGTGCCATCCACCTTGTCAAGAATGTCGCCTGCCATTCTCGAACCAAGCACATCCGAAGAAGGTATCATTGGCTTCGAGAAAGAGTAGAAGACGGAGATTTTGAGCTCATGAAGGTCCACACAAATGAAAACGGATCAGATATGCTGACGAAGACTTTATCAAAGGAGAAGCTTATCAAATGCCGCTCAAAGGCGGGCTTGCTCGAGCCTCTCATATGGGATTGATTGAGGGGGAGCTATGTTGGGTTCCTTTCTATATGGGGGAAGAGTTCAATGGACTAGTTTACCATATGGTTTTTACTATGTGAAGTTTTACCTCCTTTATAAAAGGGGATGCCTTTCCAATTGGGAAAGTAAGAGAGAGAAAACAAAGAGTGAGAAAAGGAGAAAAGAGAGAGAGTTTGAGAGAAATTCGTATGCCTTTGTTTAGCCCATTTTGAAGTGCCCCAATTAACGACCAAACGACCTCCGATCGGGAGGATTTTTTGGTATGTTGTTTACCTCATCATATGCTTCATTTTGTACGGTTGGATCATCGTTTTGAGCCTCCAATATCGCATCCCCTTTGTTAGTGTCCTCTCTTGTGTTTTGTTGATTTTCACTAATTGGGTGATGAAAATTTGAGATTTGGCCAAGCTTGTTGATGCTTGATGATACTGTATACCTCTAGATTTGTCTAGGGAAGATTGTACCCACTTGTTATTGTTGATAGTGGAAGTTTATGGCTCCCGTGGTTTTTTTTCCCCGTTTTGGGGGTTTCCACGTAAATCTGGTGTTCTTTGTGCTTGGTTATTTTATCTTCTGTTTGTGTCTTATTGTTGGTTTAGGTTACTTAAGTTTGGCTCTCTGGTTTACAGTTCTTGTCCATCCCGATTCGTATGTGTCAAAGGAGTGTGTCCGACGTCCCCTTCTTCCCTCTACAACAGGTCATACCCCTCAAAAGAACAAGCGAAGACAAGCATATGATATGTTCGTAAGATGGGTACATTATTATCCTCTTTGATTTACTATGTACGAATATGGAAACGGTTCATGTAATCCGGCCTTATTTATCATTTATATATTGATCTAGCTTGTCAAAATAAAATCCAATTTCCAATTTGAATTTGTTTCAAGTCTCAAAGAAAAATTGGAAGTTGGATTATATAAAATAAGTTGGCATTTTTATCTGTGAGAGATCGGATATGATCAATGCAAATGTGATCATAAAACATTTGGGTGTTTATTTAAGTTAGATTCAATTCCTTGTGAATTAAATTCCCTTTATTTTCACGAGTATATGATGAAGTTGCACTTTTGGTTGATGATCTACGTACACTATAAGTTTTTAAATTTTGGAACAACATACCCTAGTCTTGGTCAATTAGTATTGCATCTCACTTATTATTGTAAAGTGTACACATTCAGTTTTACAGTTTCAGAATTAGTTAGAGAAGTGGGCTAGTTTGTTAAGCCCAATAATGTACTATAAATAAGGGTTGTTTAGGCCATTGTAACTCAGATTGGATGAAACAATTATCCCTGCCTTATCTGAGCTCTCATAAAGCTCTTCAATTGAGGTTTCTCCAAATTCTTTCTTCTTCCCTCTCCTCACTTCTCTTCTCTAAATTCATCCAATCAAAGCAATAACTCACCAAATACAAATTTAACATGGTATCAGTAGGTTCGATCTTTGTTCTTCCGCACTACTTTATCTGATTTTCGACTTTCTTTTCGGTTCTCTGTTTTCTGTTTTTACATGGCTTTTGAGAAAGCTCTGAATCCAATATAGTTTCCTGATCAAATTGATTCTTCCGATGAGTTGTTTCTGCACCACTTGGATCATCCAAATTATGTCTTGGCCACGAATAAGCTCACTGAACGGAAAATTCATTAATGGCGACGTTTCATTGAAGTTCTCTTCTTGCGAAGAACAACCTTGGTTTCATGTTTCGTTCTTGCAATCGTCTGGTTTCTGGATCTCAGCTTGCACACTAGTGGAAGCGATGCAAAAACATGGTAATCTTCTGGCTCCTTCACTCTGTTGATAAGGAAATTACCGAATCGATTCTCTATTTTCATTTTGTTTAGTTTATTGGGAAAATTTTGGAGAATCGTTTTGGCCGGTCAATCCGTACTCGGCTCTATCAGGTTCAACGAGATCTCCATTCCTTGCGTCAAGGAAATATTTCGGCTAAAAGCATTTTTTATGAAGTGCAAGTGTCTATGGGATGAATTTCGTCTTCATATTGAAGGACGAGTTTGTACGTATGGTTTGAATGATGCGATTCTTTCTCTTATTTAAGAACAACAGGTTCTTCAGTTCTTGATGGGGATCCATGATTCATTTGCTTCTATTCGTGCTCAGATCTTGTTGATGAACCCTCCTTCATCCGTTGATCTTGTCTATCAGTTAGTTAGTCAAGAAGAGGAACAACATGGCCTTAATAATTCACCTTCTTCTATTGATGCTGAGTCTATTTCCCTTGCATATAGTTCTTCTGGCTCAAAAGTTATTTCCTCCTCCAAAGGTGGTTCTTTAAGAAAGAATGGATCTGGCGGAAAATGTACTTACTTCTGCGATCACTGCAAACATACTGGTCATACCATGGAGAGATGTTGGAAGCTCCATTGTTATCCAGCGGATTTTAACAATAAAAAGGTTGCGACAAATGTTACATATGATGATCCTGGTCCTTCAACTCCAATTTCTTCCTCTTCATCAACTACGTTGACACCTACTCAATATTCTCAGTTGCTTTCTCCTCTTGACAATCAACATGCCAACTCGCAAGACTCTTGTGTCATGCTTGTTGGTAATGCCTCTAATTCTCTTTCTTATTGATTTGCCTCAAATTGGATTCGTAATAGTGGTGCAACTAACTACATTATATCTCAGCAACATTTTCTTGACTCTTTTTCTCCAGTTTTAGCTTCCAAACATATTACTCTACCTAATGGTAACCTATTACTTATTTCTAATGTTGGTTCTTTAACTCTTTTGCCTAATGCTACCTTTTATGACAAATTCCGTAAAGCCTACTCATATACGCCAAATTTGTTCAAAGGCCAAACAACATAGGTTCTCTTTTCACACATCTACTTCTACTACTTCTAAAGCTTTTGATATTGTACACATTGACACTTAGGGACCTTACAAGTGTCCTACATATGATGGATTTTTTTTTTCTAACTATTGTGGATGACTTTACTAGATGCACAGGGATTTTTCTTATGAAACACAATAGTGAATGTACAGTGTTATCTCAAAGTTTATTGCTCTTGTGAAAACACAATTTGATGCATCTATTAAGGTCATTCTTTCGGACAATGCTTCTAAATTTTTTGCCAGTAATGTTACATCTTTCTTTCATTCTCTGGGCATTGTTCATCAAACTTTATGTACACAAAGTCCTGAATTAACATAGTAGGGTGGCTAAACGAAAGCACAAGCACCTTCTTAAGGTTGCTCTTGCTCTCTTGTTTCAGTCACAACTCCCTCTCCCTTATTGGGGTCATTGTGTCACAACCGCAACATTTTTAATCAACTGAACTCCATTGTCATCTCTTAACAACAAGACACCTTTTGATCTTTTATTTCTCAAGCTCTCTGATTATTCCACAATGCGGAATTTTGAGTGTCTTGCCTTTCTAAAAACTCTGAACACGAGTAAGGATAAGTTCTCCCCTCATTCTGATCCTAGTGTGTTCATTGGATACTCTTCTTTTAAAAAGGTCTATGTTGTTCTTAGCATCACTTCTCACAAAGTTTTCTACTCCCGTAATTTGGTTTTTCATGAAAACCACCATACGCTGATAAGTGGCCTCGACATTCTTTAATTCAAACAGCATCACTTTATAACAAAATATACCCCTCGGAGTCATAAAGGCGGTCTTCTCTTGATCAAGTTCTGACATCGATACACGGATACGGATACGGGAATGGTGATACGACTACGCTAGGATAAGACAATATAAATTATAGATTGTTTTAAAGGCCCTTGGATAAATAATAGATATATATCATCAAAACATATATAAAAGGAACTAAATTAAAACTATTAAATCTTTAATACCGAGTCCCAGAAAATAACAAGTCTTCAATAGTTCAATCTTTTTTTTTTTTTTTGAGAAGTTCAACAAATATTGGCTTATTATTAAATAAAAAATGGAGGGTTTGATATATTTTTTAATCTGATTGCAATTGGGCTTAGTAGAAAATTTGGGTCAAGCCCAATCCACATGGAACATATATATAACCCTACATTCAGATTCACTAGGGTTCCCTATTTATCGTCTTCTCTGCCGCTCACGAGGGTGCATCTTCAACCTCAGATCTGTGATCTATTCTTCTTTCTTACAACGCTTTAAGCGGCATGTGGGTGCCCGTCTCCGGTGGTGGTTGCCACTGGCAGTTGCAGGGAGACGATGAGAAGTGTCATGCGTGATTACGAGTGGGGACGGGGTCGAAACCCTTCGAGGGAGCCTGAAGAGGGAACTCATAGGCGACAAAAACATTCGAAGCAAGTGAGACGAGACGAAGACAAATTGTTGAAGCTCTTCACCAATCAGAGGGAATACTTGGTGTCGGTTCAGAAGCAAGTCAAAGCCAAGCTATCTCAAATGACGTCGACCCCGTTTACTAGGGACATAAGAGATCAACGCCCACTAGATAAGTTTTCATCACCTACCTTTGAATTATATGACGGCAAGCCAGAACACATAAACAATATAGCATCGAAACGGTTCCTCTCCCTAGCGCTGTTAGGACCACGTTATCTGTGTTCTGGCGAAAAGGACCTGCTGTCACGAACCTTTCCTTTGTCCTCTTTGAGCTTCGAATATTGTCGGATACGCTCCTCCAATTTGGGTATACCTTAGGGAGGGCCAATCTGAACGCAGCTACGTACTACAATGCTCTCGTCACAAGATTATATTTCTAAATAGCACTCGAAGAACCAAGAGGAAAAGCGCATCAGACTCTCGCCCTTGTGTTGTCGGAGGGAAAATAGCGTGCCAACTGAGGCCGGATCCTTGCTATTAGCAATGTATCTGGCGACAAACCTTCGATCCAATTGATTTCAAGAAGCGATCGAGTTAGGCGGCAAAGCGTGGAAACACCTCAACGATGTCCTACCTAAGCTAGCATGAAACATTTTGCACTTCATGCCATTGTTTTCAATCCAGAGGGCCATCTTGTGAGTATACAAGGCTATATGGTTTATGAGATCGGACTTCCCATCATATAATGTTGTGGGCATTGATCTCTTATGTCCCTAGTAAACGGGGTCGATGTCATTTGAGATAGATTGGCTTCAGCTTGCTCCTAAACCGACACTAGAGATTCCCCCTGATTGGCGAAGAGCTTCAACAATCTGTCTTTAGCTCGTCTCACTTGTTTCGAATGGTTCGCCTGTGAGTTCCCTCTCCAGGCTCCCTCGGAGGGTTTCGACCCCGTCCCCACTCGTAATCACACATGACACTTCTCTCGTCTTGGTCGACCCATCCATACTCGTGGGCTCCCTCATTCCCTTTCTCATCCGAAGACTCTTCCCTTCGTACACAGTCTTTCTTCCCATAAGGGCGATGTGGCGTGTGCGCTCGACGCTCTTCCCATCTCCCCTCATTCTAGACTTCTTTGCGGCTACGACGCCTACCGACTGTATCCCTTGTCCTCTCATCATTGTGCCCGTGTGCGCGTTCCTCGCGCTCGGCTTGTCTCTCCCGAGCCCCAGCGATGACACTGCTATTATGTGTCTACTCCTTGCATTCTCCTCCCTTGGACGCTTGCCCAAGGACTTTTCCAAGCGCGGATTTTGGAGGAGTAGAATAGCGATGTCCTCCCTCAAAGCCTCCAATGGCGACCCCGCTCCGCCAACTCCTCCTCCAATTCAGCCTCCCGAGTGAACGGGTCTCCATTCCTGTTCGGAGGTTCTAGCAGCATACCTTCGTTTCCCACAGACGGCGCTAGATGTTTTGCTTAGTTTTTTGGTATATTCTTTGGGATGGTTTATTGTCATCTTCTCCAATGATCATACCAAATCCTTCTTATTTATGTTGATTTCTTTCCCATTAATTAGCCATTTCACCATTAATTGCGGTTGACATTTAAGGATATCCGTTAATTTCTCTTTCTCACATTAATAGTTCCTTTAATTAGCTTATAGTCGTTGACATACTAAATTATTGACCTAATCAACCGGTGAAGATCAAAATTATAAATGGGCAAAGAGGAAGGAGGGTGAGAAGGGAAAGAGGTGGAGAAAAGGAAGGAATAGTAAAAATGTACGTCAATTATGGACAATTACTCAATTTGTTTGAAAAGGAGAAAAATGTACATTTATTTAATTATCTCTATTTTGTTGGACAATCATTACATTAAACCAAAATATTTTAAAGAATATGTTTTTTTATTTCTCTATTTTGGAGAAATGTCAAAGAAGTTGTTAAAAATGGGTTATATATATATATATATATATATATATATATATATATATATATATATATATATATATATATTGATAAGGAAAAAATTCGGGTGGTGGTTAGCCAACCCGAGAGCATCCCGAAGGATGAGACCATGAAGATCTGAAAGAAATACAAACACATAATACAACAAAAATAGCACCCAAAACAAATCCGAAAAACTCCAAACCCTAAGCAAACAAGCGGACATAACAACGAGAGGAAGGAAGCTCGGCGTGGTGAAGTGGATAACGAGCGCATGGGACAGCATAAGCTGACACGATGTCTCGCCGTCGGAAAGACGGAAAACAGAAATCCTCATAAGGCAAAGACGACTCCTGGGGAAGTGTGGATCACACAACGTTCCCCCCACCTAGATGAGGGATCTTCGGAGACCACAAACACCACCAACATGATCACTTCGATCAACCAGGGCCACAAAACTTCTCCTCAACCGAAACTAACCACGAACCAATAGACAAACACCCAAACAACACGAGGAAATGAAGCACGACCGCGAGTAGGGCGAAGAGCAAGAGAAGAAACCGAATTTATTTAAAGCTAATTATTTATTAATAGTCAATTATAATAATTTACTACATTAAATTTTATTTAATTTACTCTTTAAACCAATGGGTCAAGCTCGAAAGCAAGCATCGATGGGAAGTCGGAGCAACCGGAGGAGGCAGCGCCCCTGGCGAGGTGAGGGGAAGGTCTAGCATCACTTAGCAACACAAATGAGGATGTATTCCGAGCGAGCACAAGGATTTGGGATTTAGGGCTCGGGACGGCGAGAAGCAAACCATAGCCATGGTAGCTTAAATGAATATGGGAATAGGTGAGAAAAGGAAAAGATCCAAGAAACACCTAAAGACCCAACTTTATTTTAAGTATGATAAAAAATCGAAGAGCAATTTTTGGAAGAAGTTTACTCATGCTTGTTCAATATTAGGGAACAACATTGGACCCAAAGATGTGGGGACACACTACAGTGCGGAGGAGGCCGGAGCGCGGGTGGAGGTGGCCGAAGCCGAGGTAGGGCGGTCGAAGCTGATGTAGGGCTCCCGAAGGAGATGTAGGCTCCCGGAGGAGAGTTATTTGAGCTCTTCAAAAGAGAGCGATTTGTGTTACATGAGAGGATTTTACACATACAAAATAAAATCTGACATTATACAAATAATATTATTACTATTTTTTTTATGGAAGCCCCAAGGGGTTGGGTGGATCTGTAAAGCTTCTCAAAGCCCCAACGCCTAGTTGGAGGAGTAAAAAAGGCTAAAGCATGGTTTCTCAATGCCTCAAACGTGCTGAATCAGTAGAGAAACTCAGGAGAGCACCCGCAGCAAATACGACCCCCACCGAGGTCGAGGTCGACGCGGATGCCGGTAGGCCCGCACACGGCGGCGCACACAACAACGGAGATGGGGGAAGACAGGCCGCCGCCGGCGAACACCGAGACCGGGTCGATTGGAACATGAACGGAGCAGGCCAACCACAACCCAACACCACCAAAACCACCAGGATGCACCCCCGAACCCAAGCTGCACCGATATACACCCACTGCATCCCCAACGTCATTCCAACAGCCGAGGACACCAAGACGGGATGAACTGAAATCAAATCTCCCCGCCCACAAACAAAGTACGGGAGCAACGAGAAGCCGAATTAGAAACAAAGCCCCAAACCAATTAGGCAAGAGGGCGAAATTAGAGATAAGATTTGACGGGATGATTTTCTAGGGTTTGACCAGCCAAACGGGGGAGATGAGATTTCTTTTCCAACACTCTCTATATTTTTCCAACTCACATGGAAAATGATTTGGTTTGTATATGGTTTTTATATTTATATAGACAGGGGTCCTCTGTTTTTTATGTTTTTCCTTTTTTCTTTTCTTGTCTGCTCTTACAAAAAAATCTACTTTTTTAAAATTTTCAATTTTTTTTTTGTTTTATTTTTATTTATTTTAATTGAGACTTGGGAGAAAGAGAGGTGCTTTGGAGCTGAGTGGGGTTAAAAATGCACAAAGACTTGCATATTTTTAATGATTTTGCATGGTTGCGGAAAATAAATGAAAAGAAGAAAGTTAAGTGAGGTCCTATGTTCACCTCACCGGTATTTTCCTTTTTTTTTTTTTTTTGGTCGGAACCGTATTTTCCTTCTTTTGAAACCAAACTGTACGTCATTGTATTCCGTTGAATATTAATATTTACTACTATTTAGTGCAAGTTAAGTGCAAGTTAAATTAGTTAGTTGATGGGAATATATGGCTTTATCAGTGATGGCATGTCAAAAGGTCATAACCGAGATTCTATGATTGTGCCTCGCACATTCTCGTCTAAACAATTTTGTGTCTTTCATGGTAGAGATTCCATCATAATGATAAGTAAAAAATAATACCCCACCCTGAATTTGGTATACAAAGAACGATCCTTCCGAGTTCGAACCGAAAAGATAATATCTCACCACAATTTATTCAATTTAGTAATAAGAAAGCGAATTACAAATGTTTGAATAAAGTTTTATTGTAATTTCATGAGGCAATCTACATGGGTACTATAAAACTAAAGGGCTCTTTAAAAATAGAGAATTTTCATAAAGACTTGGGTTGACTTGTTTGTATAATGTCAATTCGACTAATGTTTGGACCAACTAGGTCGATCGGAAGCCACTCAATTTCCAAATAATAAATTGAAAGTGTCATACCTCTTGGACTAAAACAAAAATGTATTGGAGAGTAGATAATATTTAAAGATTATTTTCCAAATAATATTATCCATCGAATTATAATATAAACATTTTTATTTCACCAATGAGTGTTGAGGATAAACTTATTTGGAGACTAGAAAATGATGGCATCTCATCAATAAAATCAGCATGCAGTTCTTTTCTGTGATATCATCTCCCCAAGTCCCCAACGTCCATTTTGATTAGATTTGAAAACACAATTTCCCTCCTAAAACAATAAATTCTTTTTAGAGTTTACCGTGTAAGATGACATGCCCTTTGTTTTTAAATTTTTCTTTCGGTTATTTGTTTCTTATTATTTCCATTTATTCATTTGCTTATGTTGCTTCTGTTATTTGATTCTTGTTGAATATGATGATTAGTCTATCTCCCGACTCATTCGAGTTCTCGATTTCTCTAGAGCTGTTTAGAGAATCGAATTTCTTTTTTTATATAAAAAAAATCATTTTGAGCCGGAAAACATGCGTTAACACCTTAATTAATTACTAGAGGTTTGATTTACTTCCAACAAGTTCCACCCAATGTTGCCTTTGCAGCTTATGACATGAGGATGACAACCACATATTTTTTGGTTATTCTTAATTATTTGTGACTATAAAGCCCTAATTCAGTATAACAATCAACTCACCTCGTGAGTTCATTCTTCGCTTCTTCACGATTGCCTAGTTGTCCCAAGGACAAAGAACGGACAACTTCGGGTATCCTCCCTTATGCCTGTCCCTCCACCAACGTCGAGATCTTTAAGCAACTAACCTCTATGCCCCCTCCCCCGGCCCTCACCCGACCTTTCTCTCTCACATATCGCCTCCGCTCAACTGAACTAGAGGCGCGACTCTCTTTCTTTTCTTTTCTTTTATCAATTTCCTTCAAGAGGAGCATGCGGCAAACAAAATCAAACGTTCAGAGGAACCATATGAATACAAAGTCATTACAAATTTTGGTTAACAAGATGATGCCCCTTGTATAATCACTTATTAGTCCGGATGTTTTTTGCCTAGCTAGTCATTTAATCACAGATGACATTATTATATATTATGCAAGAACTTGTTCATTCCATGAGGAGAAAGAGGGGTGAGAAGGGGTGGATGATCCTCATGATTGACTTGGACGAGCCTTATGGTCGTCTTTGGTGGATCTTCATCACGGAAACCCAAGATGATGCGGGCTTTCTAGATTATTGGGTTAAGTGGGTGGATGAATGCATTAGCATGGCCTCCACCTGTGTTCTTATCAATGGAAAAATGACGAAAAGATTCAAACCTACGAGGGGCATCTGACAAAGGGACCCGATCTCTCTTATCTTTTTCTCCTTTGCATCGAGAGACTTAGCGAGCTTATCTGCATCTCTGTGAGTAGAGGTGAGTGGAATCCAACCAAGATTACTATGAATGGGCCTGATATCTCCCACGTGTGGTTTGCAAATAGCATCATTCTTGTGGTGGAGACCTTGATAGAGGAGCTGAGGTGCATATATCCAAAATCTTTTGGTTCATCCTTCTGTGCTTCTTTCGAGCAGAGGGTGAACGCCAACAAATCCAGGCTTTTCCTATAACCCATCATAGAGCCAGGTGTGATTGAGATTCTTAAAAGAGAGTGCGGTTTTGAGGTGATATGGGATCTTGGTAGCTTTTTCAATAAGGAGACATCCCCTCCGTTGATTGGCAAAATTAGTTCAAAGTTGGCCAACTTAAACGACAAATGCCTTTGTTTTGCTGTGTGTAAATCGGTCTTATCTTTAATACCGATTTATTCGATGGCCACTATCACCCTTCCTAACGATACTTGTGAGAAAATTGACAGACTTTTCATGAATTTTACTTGGGGAGATGTTAAGGGCCAGGGGTAACTGCACCTTGTGGGCCAGAATAAAGTTTGCTTACCAAAGCATGTTGATGGGCTTGGGTTTCAATCAATGAAAAACCTGAACATCGTGATCATCAGGAAGCTTACTTGGAGATTCATTGCAAGCAGGGGTTGTGAGGTTTGGTGTAATTAATTTTCTTGGAGCTAAATATATTCAGCCCTCCTTAAGTATTGTCACAGGTCCTTCAAAGGTTTGGAGTAGCGTGATGAAGAGCTTGGATGCCATTGTTATGAATGGGATTAGATGGCTGGTTGGTGATGGTAGGACGGTGTTCTTCTAGGTTGACCCCTAACTGGAAGATTGCATGTTGCTTGACCAGGAAAGGAGTGGACGGGGTAAGGAGGAGTTCGCGGATTGGTTTGGTCTTATTAGATCAATGGGCCGGGAGTGGCTGGCAGGGTCGGACCTGAGATTTTGAATGCCTGAGGCGAGATTTCAAAATGAGGTCCTTTAGTATTTCCAATCATAACAAATTAAACAAACAGTATAAAAAAAAAGCAGCAACATTCATAAGAGCATTGGCCCCTACCGAAAGTCAATCAATAGAAGAGCAAGATGGATCAATACAGGCAAAATGCAAAATTCGGGATTCGAAACTGCGCTAACAACACCCACCGTATTCTCTCCCGTGCCTTTATCTGCTGAGCCACGTTTTCCATGTTGTCTTAGAACACATTTAACTATATATAAATATATATTATATACATACATATGAGCATTGGGTCCCTACCGAAAGTGGGCCTGGTGGCTGGAACTAGGCTACATTGGCGCCTCTTTTGCTTGTGGAGCTGCTGATGTAGCTGGTAGCTATTGCCTTTGATGAGAGCTCGACAAATATGGACAAGATTACCTCATTACATGGATGGGCACGCAAGATAAGAATTATTCGACCAAATTTGTCTACAAGAGATTTTTGTCGCTAAAGGTGAATTTAAAAACCGAGCCTCTTTGAAAAAATATATATATATATATAGTTATAACTTTAAATTTTAGATAAATCGTAAAAAAAAAAAAAAAAATTTCAAGTTTATTTATATTTGTCAAACTCCGGTCTTATTTTAAGAAAATGTAACGAACCTTAGTAGTATATGTCTAATGTTACTGGCCCTCGGTATTATACGACCAAAACTACGATTTTCTAGCACTAGGGTTATCACATTTCTCTACTAGTGCTATAAAAAATTGTGAAGTTGCTAGTGGGATATAAAGACCATGTCATTGACGTATACCTCCACCTTGTCTCTAATCAAATTCCCGAACAAATTCACCACCATACGCTGATAAGTGGCCTCGACAATCTTTAATTCAAACAGCATCACTTTATAACAAAATATGCCCCTCGGAGTCATAAAGACGGTCTTCTCTTGATCAAGTTCTGACATCGAAATTTGGTGATAACCTCTATAAGCATCGAGGAAGCTCATAAGCGTATGGCCAGAAGTGGCATCTATTAGCTGATCGATCTTCGGTAGCGGGAACATATCCTGTGGGCAAGCTTTGTTCAAGTCGGTGAAGTCGACACAAGCTCTCCACTTGTTCTTCTTCTTGACAACGATCGTATTGGCAACCCAGGTAGGGTAATGCACCTCCCTGGCCGCACCAACATCCTACAGCTTATTGAGTTATGCTAATACAACCTCAATGTGTTGAAGGGATGATCGCCGCGCTCTTTGGACCATGGGGTTTGCATCTGGCTGAACATTGAATCGGTGACAAGCGACGTTCGGATGGAGCACCGACATCTCATATGGACTCCAAGCAAACAAGTCTCGATTCTATCTAAGAAAACTTGTCAATTTCTCTCGCTCTTCACCTGCAATATTTTCTCCAATTAAAAAAAATTCTTAGAGGGTTCATACTCACTTACAGTAATTTTTTGCAGCCCTTCAATTGATTTTTCCTTGGGTGACCGGCCCACTTCTTCTAAGACTTGCGGTATAGGTTGTACCGTATACCTAGCCGGTTCATTCGCATAGTCCTTCTCATCCTTTCGGGCTGCCATGGACCACCTTCCCTTCATGTGGGAATTGAATTATTCGATGAAGCGTTGAAGGTACATCAGCCATGCTATGAATCCACGGGCGCCCGAGGATCACGTTGTAGGAGGATGGCACATCCACAACAAAGAACTCCGTCACGACGACCTTTCCGCCCAGCTGCACTGCCTCTCTCAATACTCCCTTAGGCCAAACAGGAAAGGCTCCAAGGCCGACTAGCTGGGTTGACACTGGCGTTAGGTCCTGCTGTGATTTCCCCAATTTTGAGAAAGTTCCGAAAAACATGATGTCGACCGAGCTCCCAGAGTCCACTAGAGCCCGTCGGACCTCAAAACATCCAATTGAAAGCGTCAGCATCAGCGAATCGTTATGCGAAAATTGGACCTTCTCAAGGTCTTCATTTGTAAAACTCAAGCTTACTGATGGTTCTCCTCAGAGCCTTTTTTATACATCCCATTTCATCTTTCAAGATCTCATGGTTGTGGCAGCCCGTCCTGTAGTCTCGTTGAGCCTCCACTCCCCTTCCTAGGTTGATATCCACTAAGTAGATTTCCTTCCTCGGCTCTCCTCCACCCCGATTCGCAGCTTCATTATCGGACTTGATAGGAGCGTCCTCATGCCTTCCATTCATCCCCTCTGCACCAAATCTTTCAAATGGCCTTTTTCAGCCAAATATTTGAGGTATTGCTTGAGCGTTCTACACTCCTCGGTCATGTTTCCTTGCTCTCGGTGGAAGGAGCAGAACTTGCTCAGATCAGGACCTGACGGGTCGCCCCTTAATTTACTCGGCCTCTAAAGAGAGGCTTATCCTTGATTTGGGTTAGAATTCGATAAATCGAGATTTTTAAAATAGTACTGACCGCCTATGTTACACGGATACGGATACAGGAACGGTGATACGACTACGCTAGGATACGACAATATAAATTATATATTGTTTTAAAGGTCTTTGGATAAATAATAGATATATATCATCAAAATATATATAAAAGAAACTACGTTAAAACTATTAAATCTTTAATACCGAGTCCAAGAAATTAACAAGTCTTCAATAGTTAAAACTTTTTTTTTTGAGAAGTTCAACACATATTGGCTTATTATTAAATAGAAAATGGAGGGTTTGATGTATTTTTTTAATCTGATTGTAATTGTGCTTAGTAGAGAATTTGGCCAAGCCCAATCCACATGGAGCATATAACCCTACATTCAGATTCACAAGGGTTCCCTATTCATCGTCTTCTCTGCCGATCACGAGGGTGCATCTTCAACCTCAGATCTGTGATCAATTCTTCTTTCTTACAACGCTTCAAGCGGCCTGTGGGTGCCCGTCTCCAGTGGCGGTTGCCACTGGAAGTTGCAGTGAGACGATGAGAAGTGTCATGCGTGATTACGAGTGGGGACGAGGTCGAAACCCTTCGAGGGAGCCTGAAGAGGGAACTCACATGCGACAAAAACATTCGAAGCAAGTGAGACGAGCCGAAGACAAATTGTTGAAGCTCTTTGCCAATCAGGGGGAATATATGGTGTCGGTTCACGAGCAAGCTGAAGCCAAGCTATCTCAAATGATGTCGACCCGTTTACCAGGGACATAAGAGATCAACACCCACCAGATAAGTTTTCATCACCTACTTGTGAATTATATGACGGGAAGCCGGAACACATAAACATTATAGCGTCGAAACGGTTTCTCTCCCTGCCGTTGTTAGGACCACGCTATCTGCGTTCTGGCGAAAAGGACCTGCTGCCACGGGCCTTTCCTTTTTCCTCTTCGAACTTCGAATATTGTCGGATACGCTCCTGCAATTCGGGTATACCTAAAGGTGTTCTCAACGTCAAGCTCTCCCTTAGCCGACAATCCTTAGGGAGGGCCAATCTGAACGCTACTACTACAATGCTTTCGTTGCAAGATTCTATTTCTGAATAGCACTCGAAGAACCAAGAGGAAAAGCGCCTCAGACTCTCGCCCTTGTGCTGTCGGAGGGAAAATAGCGTGCCAACTGAGGCCGGATCCTTGATGTTTGCAATGTATCTGGTGACAAACCTTCGAGCCAATTGATTCCAAGAAGCGATCGAGTTAGGCGGCAATGCGTGGAACCACCTAAACGCTGTCCTACCTAAGCTAGCAGGAAACATTTTGCACTTCATGCCATTGTTTTCAATCCAGAGAGCCATCTTGTGAGTATCCAAGGCTATATGGTTTATGGGATCGAACTTCCCGTCATATAATCTTGTGGTCGTTGATCTCTTATGTCCCTAGTAAACGGGGTCGACGTCATTTGAGATAGATTGGCTTCAGCTTGCTCCTGAACCGACACTAGAGATTCCCTCTGATTGGAAAAAAGCTTCAACAATCTGTCTGTCGCTCGTCTCACTTGCTTCGAACGTTTTTTTTCTCCTGTGAGTTCCCTCTTCAGGCTCCCTCGGAGGGTTTCGACCTCGTCCCCACTCGTAATCACGCATGACACTTCTCTCGTCTTGGTCGACCCATCCATACCCATGGGCTCCCTCATCCCCTTGCTCATCCGAAGACTCTTCCCTTCATACATAGTCTTTCTTCCCATAAGGGTGATGTGGCTTGTGCGCTCGACGCTCTTCCCATCTCCCCTCATTCTGGAATTCTTTGCGGCTACGACGCCTACTGACTGTATCCCTTCTCCTCTCATCATTGTGCCCGTGTGCGCGTTCATCGCGCTCGGCTTGTCTCTCCCGAGCCCCAGCGATGACACTGGATATTCTGTGTCCGCTCCCTGCATTCTCCTCCCTTGGACGCTTGCCGAAGGACTTTTCCAAGCGCGAATTCTGGAAGAGTAGAATAGCGATCTCCTCCCTCAAAGCCTCCAATTGGCGACCCCGCTCCGCCAACTCCTCCTCCAATTCAGCCTCCCGGGTGAACGAGTCTCCATTCCTGTTCGGAGGTTCTAGCGCAGCATACCTTCGTTTCCCACAGACGCCGCCAGCTGCTTTGCTTAGTTTTTTGGTATATTATTTGGGATGGTTTATTGTCATCTTCTCCAACGATCATGCCAAATCCTTCTTATTTATGTTGATTTCTTTCCCATTAATTAGCCGTTTCACCATTAATTACGGTTGACATTTAAGGATATCCGTTAATTTCTCTTTCTAACAGTAATAATTCCTTTAATTAACTTATAGCTGTTGGCATACTAAATTATTGACATAATCAACCAGTGAAGATCAAAATTATAAATGGACAAAGTAGAAGATGGACGAGAAGAGAAAGAGGTGGAGAAAAGCAAGGAATAATAAGTAAAAATGTACGCCAATTATGGACAATCACTCAATTTGTTTGAAAAGGAGAAAAGGAGAAAAATGTGCATTTATTTAATTATCTCTATTTTGTTGGACAATCATTAATCTAATAAAAAAAAATGAAAAGAAGAAAGTTAAGTAAGGTTCTATGTTCACCGGTATTTTCCTTCTTAATTTTGAAACCAAACTGTACGTCATTGTATTCCCTTGAATATTAATATTTAGTGCAAGTTAAGTGCAAATTAAATTAGTTAGTTGATGGGTATGGCTTTATCATTGATGGCATGTCAAAAGGTCATAACCGAGATTCTATGATTGTGCCTCGCACATTCTCGTGTAAACAATTTCGTGTGTATTTCATGGTAGAGATTCCATCATAATGATAAGCAAAAAAATAATATTCCAGTTTGAATTGGTAAATAAAGAACGATTATACGGGGTTCGAACCGAAAAAATAATATCTCACCGCAATTTATTCAGTTTTGTAATAAGACAGCGAATTACAAATGTCTGAATAAAGTTTTACTCTAATTTCATGAGGCAATCTACGTTAATGGGTACTATAAAACTAAAGAGCTCATAAGTAATAGAGAATTTTCATAAAGACTTGGGTTGACTTATTGATATAATGATAATTCGACTAATGTTTGGACCAACTAGGTCCATCGGAAGCCACTCAATTTCCAAAGAATAAATGGAAAGTGTCATACCTCTTGGACTAAAACAAAAGTGCATTGGAGAGTAGACAGTAATAAAAGCTTATTACCAAATAATATTATCCATCGGATTATAATATAAATATTTTTATTGGGGGCTGCAATGCGGACGGTGATCTTTTCGCCACCGATGCGGTGTCGCTGCCGACCGTCGGAGCTGGCAACCATCCAGAGTCGAAGCCGACTTCCTGTGTCGGCAGAAGGCGGTCACCTTCTTCATCCGGCAAGTCTGTGCGAAATTCTCTCCCTCCGGTCACCTTCTTTATCCACATGTCTTCCTCCGGGCGCCGTGTCTCCGTCGCGCAGTCTATGGGAGGCAAGGGCAGCTCAAACGCGACCATCTTCATCAATCTCTGGCAAGGTGTTGATGGGAGATTCGACGGCGACGATGGCGAATAACATCAATTTGGCAAGGCGTCGCCTTCATCTGTCCTCGATCGCTTCACAACCTCCCTGTTGCCTCCTTCATCTACCTCTTCATCGCCGATTCTGGCATAGGCACCCTACCTGAAAATGTCCCGATCTCTCAAGGCCACCATTTTTAGTGGGATCCGGGAATCTACCTAGTGAAGTGATCAATCTTCGCAACGGGCTTACCTGACCCGCATCGAAATAATCGACGCGGCCCAACCTGTGCCGTCTGAAGTAACCTAACCTCTATTCTAAAAGGTGATTCCCTTATCGAGTTTTTTCTGGACAATTCGGAAAATTGGTTCGCTTACCTGTCGCTGTTGAATATCTTGAGGATTAACAACAACAGTCTTTTTCCTTAATAGAAAATTATACTGAGGACAAACAAGGTCTGTATCCGTGGAGTAGATCCAGTGAACGGTTTTGATTTTACTACGAAATAGGTTCTTTTTCCACGCGTACGAATTCTTCTCCTAGTTCTTCTTGAGTTCACTAGGCCTGGATCCGCCTTCTTCTCTCCTTTCTCCCGAAAAGTCCCCTTTTCTTTGGTGAGGTTTCTCACTTTTATAGGTCTTGAGTGGTCTGGTACGTTGTGCCACGTGGTGTTCGCCATTCGACACATCTACTCGTGGGGGGTGGGCATGGCCGCCACGTGCCCATTCTCTGCTATCCGCAGATGATTGTTCATGAGTCAGCTTTTGGATACTTATCCGCGGACAGAATTTGGGATAATGTTATTTCCTTTTTTATTAACTGATTGGTGTTCCTTACTCTGCTATTTTTATATCTTTACAGATGGTTTTAATATTGGTTTAGTCACAGCTCCTCGGGCCGAGTTGATTCCAACCTGGGATTGACGCGGATCGATAAAGATTCTTCAAGAAAACATTTGTAGTTTCGTTACTAGTATAATTCTGATTTAGAGGTGGTGGGCCTTTTCTTTATAGATTTTTGACCCAATTTGGGCCCATCAGGTCCATTTAGGCTCGGAAGTTCAAACGTCAGTAATTTCCTATAAGTTATCCCGTTCCGTTTCTTTTTACCCCACACTTGTCTTCTTCTGCTTTTTCAGAGATTTTATCCTTATCCATCTCTAGGTTTTCCGACGGCGGTTTTCTAGGTTTCCGGTTGTTTGCTTGAATTTTCCGGCAGTTTCCCTCAACTTTTCAAGGTATTTCTCTTTTTTCTAAATTGTTCTTGATTTTTCCTTGTTAAGTTTTTTAACTTTTTGACGTTTAGATTGTAAGCTTGGGTGCAAGTTTGTCCCTGAATGTGTTTTTTGGATGAGATTTTGCTTCGTATAAGTGAAATTTCACGCGATTTTTTTCTAGTTTCTTTGGAAATGGCTAGTCTCAGCGAGGAGCGCGATTTGTTAGAAGATTTTGAGAGGGGTGAAGGATGGAGGAGTGGTGTCGCTTCATCCTCTCAGACACGTCCGTCCCCAGAGACTCTTTCTTTCTCTTCTGGGAGTTCTTCTTTCAACTCTGATGATTCTTCGCCGGAGTCATCTTCTTCCATATCCGCGTCTACTCCGGATCGAGTTGGTCCTACTGGTAGTCCTATTAAGGTGAGAAGGCGCCGGAAGCGTTCTGACCCTGATTACTATTCTTCACCTTACACAGTTTCTTCTTCTTCGAAGGGATGCGCGGAAGATGAAAATCCAAGGGCCGTGGATGAATCGGGTGCTAGTTCTTCGGTGGACGCGGGGACTTCATCTATTTCTCAGTCTGCGGATCAAGAGTCGGAGGAGGTTTGGATTCCTTATGAGCTTCCTCCAATTGGTTTAGCAGAAAATCCGAAGAAGATCCGTTCTAAGGAGAACTTGACCGATTTAGACACCCCAGTGTATAACTTAAGGGATTTATATACTTGTCTTTTCTTGGGAGATTTTAAACCTCTTCCACCTCCAACCAGTCGTCCACCAGTTGTGCCCGATAGGATTCATCCGTGGAGGTCTCCTGTGAGTAAGTTGAGGGGTTGTACTACTCTTTTGAACTTAGAAGATCTTGACGCTCTTTCGCAAGTCTTTCCCTGGCCAGCAGGTGTAGAATTTTGTCTCCCTGAGGAAGGGGGTGGTTGTCTGGACGCTTACGAAGATTGTTTGGTTATATATGCAGCTAGCTTATCTCAAGGCTTCCGACTTCCTTTACATCCTTTTTTCTCGAAGTTTTTGGAGGAATATAATTTGAGTCCTGCTCAGATCGTCCCTAATGGTTGGATGTTTTTTACCAGTTTTATTATGAGGTGCAAGGAGATTGGTGTTGCTCCTTCTTTGAAGTTGATGTTCGGCATTTTTTCCTTAAAAAAGGGGACTCAAGATTCAAGATTTTACCAGTGCAACTCAAGTTGTGGGTATATGGATAGGTTGTCTAGTAAGCCGAATTGGAAGTACAAGTGGTTTTTGGTCCGCGACAGATCTGGGCAAGGTTTTAACTGTCGAACAGTTCCGGGGCCTTTTTGCTCTGTGATGAAACCAAAAATTTCTAATCTTTCTCAGTTCAAGCTATCGTTTTCTCATACTCCTAGATTTTCGTGGGATAAAATGTTATCCGCATTTCGTCTTGAGATGGCTGGCTTGAGTATGCCTCATCCGCGACTAGGTGGCTTCTTTTTTTATTTGTTTCTTTCGGTATATAAATTTGTGTCTTTATGTTTTGTCTTTCTTCGATGGATGACTTATCGTGGAATGTATTTTGTGTTCATACAAAATGGATTTGGATGCACTTTTGAAGCGGCATAAGGCCAGATCTGGGAAGAAGAAGAAATCGAGTTTGGTAGCCGATGATCCTCTTGTTCCTCCCCAGGCCCTAGAAGTGGCGTCGAATGTTGACGTGAGTGTCGCGGATGAGACCGGGGCCTTAGTTGAATCTTCTTCATTGGTTCCTGTATCTCGAGAGAAACGTGTTTGTCCATCCGCGCCTGAGACTTCTAAATCAAAAAGGAGAAAGGTTGCCATTGTTGTTGGGCCATCGGCTACAGACAAAAGGGGGCTATTTTTGGAGGGTGTAGCGACTCTTCGTGAATTCCCTATCCCAGGCTTTGATCCGATTGACTTACAAGGTCTTGCTTTTCCAGCTAAGAAGCGCTGTCTCCCAGAGCAAGGATATATCAGACGATTGGATCCCGTCACTCTTTCAACTAATATGGATCGTATTATTCAATGGGTAAGTTAACATTCTTTTCTCACTTTTTTGGAGCGGTTTATTTTCAATCTTTCTTACTTTTACCTCGCTTTTTATAGTTGAGGGTGATTCAACCGGATGTCGAGAGACGTATGGTATGTGGTGAGGAGGATCTTAGAAAGAAAGAAGAAGAAATTAAAAAACTGAACCATCAGCTTCGAATATTGGGAATACAGTGGGAGACCCGGCCTCAGTAGAGAGGTTTAAGAAAAGGCCAGCTGACCTTCACGAGGAGGTGCAAGCTCGGAAAGAAGCTATGGTAGTTTTACATAAGAAATATGATGATTTAAAAATTTCTTCGAGCTCTGCCATCTCTCGCGTCAAAGAGCTGGAAGCCGCTGAAGGGGCTTCGCGTGAGCTCCTCCAAACTAGACAGGCCATTATTGATAAAATGGAAGAGGATTTCTCCATCCTTCGCGAGGAACTGTCCATCACTAAACAAGAACTTGATACAATCAAGGCGCGTTCAGATCAAGATGTGGCCCTCCAATGGATTCAGGGTCCTGAAGGTTTGAATTACCTATCTTCCGAGTGGATAAAAACTGAGGTTGGTATCTCCTTCTTGTCCTCTGTGGCAAAAGCTTGCCTCCAGACTTCGAAGGGCTCTAGTATTTGGAAGGATAGGTGCTTTAGCTATTTTCGGAAGGGAATGGTTGCAGGGATCAACCAAAGCGTTACGCGTTCGTCAAGCAACCCGAGTGTTCCTCTGGAAAAGTTTGAGCCTAGCTTGGAGAGTGCCGACTGGGGACTTTCAAAGGAGGAGATGACCGCGGAAGATTCTTATTCTGAAGATGACGACGCTGAGGACACGGAGGAAGAAGTTGAGAAGGCAGCCACTCCTTAGTAAACTTTGATCTTTGGTTTTATGTGGGATGAAACTTTGATGGATCTTGGGAACCTGAATGTGGTTTCCTGTTTTTTGGTATATCATCGAGATACTTCTTTTGTTTTGAATATGGGTTGAAGATCTCTTTGGTCGAAACATTGGTATTGATTGTATGTGGTGGTTGTAGTAAATATTTACATATTTATATTCCGAACTCTCCAAGTGTTGAATGGGTTGGTCCGGATGTTTGAAATCTTTTACCACTTGTCTTCATTCCTCAGGATGGATTTTTTCTTTTTAAAGCCTTAATCTTCATCCTTTTTGCTGCCTCCCATGTTGTGTCAACCGATCGTGCCATTGCCAGTATCATGTCTCTAGGAAGCTTTAATCCTTGGGCTTTTTTTCAGAAGATTGAGAATGTGGAACAGCTTTCTCGGCTAGTGAGTTTCTTTTAATCTTACTTCAATCAGAGTTTGGGCTTCCTATATTAGGTCTTGATTTTATTGATATGTAGGTTATGCCTCCCCAGTTCGAGGCTGAATATGGGCCTCTTCCGCCTCGGTGGGCCTTTCTTTCAACGTATCTCGTCCATAATTCCTCCCCTATCATTTAAGGCGGAGGGGGTTTTTGGGTCAGAACCACGATGAGCTTTTTTCCAAGCGATCGATTATCCCGAACAGTTCTTGCAGTTGGTGAGCTAATTATACTAAATTTTCACTTCTTTTAGAGAACTTCCTTTTGGCTTATATTTTCCTTCTATTTTTTAGTTGCTTCCACTTAGGTTTGAGGAGGAGTATGCGGATGTTGTTCCTAGCAAGGTTTTACTTTCTTCTCATCTGTTGCACAATTTCCTTGTTTGTATAGAGTGGCGTAACAGAGGTCTTCTCTACCTTGGCCGTGGATGGAAAGATTTCGTGGAATCGCATGGTTTTGAACGGGGGGTCTCCATGATTTTTACTCATATGGGTGAGGCTTGTTTCGAGGTTCGGGTGGTGGATCCACGCGGGGGAAATCATGATGATCTTACCCTCCGCGTCGCAGCTTCGAATGGATTTTGAACTGTATTTTCATAATGAAATAAGGCTTTAAGTTTCTTTGTTTATTTTGGTCATAACATTGTTGTTTGTCAGGCCTTTGATAATTGTTTCTGGAGAATTCTTAGTTATGTATACTAATGGTGTGATTGTTTTAGTCTTTCGAGGTCTATTTGTTATGACATACTTCTCACGGGATTTTTGAGAAGTTCAGTAATAGTGTTTACTGTTTACCTCATGCATGGCGCCAGTAGTTTTTGTCTCAATAATTTGACCTTTCGAATTTATTTACCCCATATTTCTGTTTTCGACACATGTCCAGTATTTTTTACGTGCTCTATAAAAGAGAGTATGGGGGAAAGGACAACCAAACTTGTTGTATGCTTTCGTTATGCCTTCCTCTGTTGGTTTACCTTGGTCCTTTTTTGAGAGGATTAGTTTTCCTGAGCAACTTCTCCGCTTGGTTAGTTCCTTAACTGCTGAATTTTTCTTTTATTAGGTTGATTTATCTTTTAACATTCCTCAAAATCTGTTTTTTGTTAGTCTTTGCCGCTATGTTTTGAAGATAGACTTGGGCAAGATCTCCCCAGGAGCATTCTTTTGTCGACCAGGATTCTTCGGGACTTCCCGGTGGAGGTTATATGCGGAGATTATAGGGTTCCATTTTTAAGGGGAGGCTAGAATGATTTCGCCGAGTCACACAGCATCAACATTGATTCTTCTTTAACCTTTATCCATAAAGGGGGGAATCGCTTTGATGTCCAAATCTTAGATGCTGTGGGGGATGAGGTAGATGCGGAGTGGGCTTCTCCGGAATCAGAAGGTCCTCCTTCAAATGGATTTCGCTTAAGTCAGGGCAGAACTCGTCTTATCCCGGCTCGGGCTCCGCGGACGTGAGCTGATGGACGCTTGTTTTTTCATCCTAAATTTTCAACCCTTTTGAACGTGTTGTCATGTTTTATCCTTGATTGTTTTTTATTTTATTTTTAATGGTGGTTCTATAGCCACAATTTTCTTCGAAAATTAGAAAACTTTGGGTGTTCCAGGAGGGTTTATGAAAATCATGTCTCTTATTTCTAGATTGCTTTCACAGAGATCCGTCGTGGAGTTTGGATCTTAGAGTATTAGATTTGACCTTAGGCATGACGCGGAGCCAAGCTCCAGTGTCCAAGAATTTTATAGAATATTGTCTCTGAGAAAGCGGATTCGATCTGAGTCCTGACGCGGAGTCAAGCTCCAGCGTCCCAAGACTTATTATAAAATATCATCTCTGAGAATGCGGATTCGATTAGAGGCCTGACGCGGAGCCGAGCTCCAGCGTCCTAGGACTTATTTATAAAATATCATCTCTGAGAATGCGGATTGGATTAGAGGCCTGACGCGGAGCCGAGCTCCAACGTCCCAGGACTTATTATAAAATATCATTTCTGAGAATACGGATTCGATCAGAGGCCTGACGCGGAGCTGAGCTCCAACATTTCAGGACTTATTATAAAATATCATCTCTGAGAATGCGTATTTGATCAGAGGCCTGACGCGGAGCCGAGCTCCTGCATCCTAGGACTTATTATAAAATATCATCTCTGAGAATGCAGATTCGATCAGAGGCCTAACGCGGAGCCGAGCTCCAGCGTCCCAGGACTTATTATAAAATATCATCTCTGAGAATGCGGATTCGATCAGAGGCCTGACGCGGAGCCGAGTTCCAGCGTCCCAGGACTTATTATAAAATATCATCTCTGAGAATGCGGATTCGATCAGAGGCCTGACGCGGAGCCGAGCTCCAGCGTCCCAGGACTTATTATAAAATATCATCTCTGAGAATGCGGATTCGATCAGAGGCCTGACGCGGAGCCGAACTCCAGCGTCCCAGGACTTATTATAAAATATCATCTCTGAGAATGCGGATTCGATCAGAGGCCTGACGCGGAGCCGAGCTCCTGCGTCCCAGGACTTATTATAAAATATCATCTCTGAGAATGCGGATTCGATCAGAGGCCTGACGCGGAGCCGAGCTCCAGCGTCCCAGGACTTATTATAAAATATCATCTCTGAGAATGCGGATTCGATCAGAGGCCTGACGCGGAGCCGAACTCCTGCGTCCCAGGACTTATTATAAAATATCATCTCTGAGAATGCGGTTTCGATCAGAGGCCTGACGCGGAGCCGAGCTCCAGCGTCCCAGGACTTATTATAAAATTCCTTTGGTGCTAAACATGATAAAAAGCGCCCTCTAACCGCTTTATTTAATTTTTGCGGGGGCGACTAAGTTTTATGTTCATACAGCTACCCGGTGATTACACATAGTACTTTTTTAGATTATCCGCATTCCAAGTCTTGTTCAGAACGATACCTTCAGGGGTGTTGAGCTTGTACGCACCTTCTTGAACTTCTTTGATGATCACATAAGGTCCTTCCCAGTTGGGGTCTAGTTTCCCTCCAGAGGTAGTGATAGAGCATGTTTAGTGTTGCATAATAGATTGCATTTAGCATTATTTAGGTGTGAATATTGCATTTATTTAGTTGAATTTGCATTATCACTTGTTGAGTTAGAAGAGGCGGAATCTACAGGATTTTATGGTTTATTTCAGGTAAAGTAGATTGGAGGTGAAATGGATTTGAAAAGAGAAAAAATAAGCTAAGGAGAATACTCAGGAGCTGCTGGAAACAAAGAAGGAGAACTCGGAAGAATCGCAGGCCGCCCTGCAGCATCGCTGGCCGCCCCGCGGCTCGAAGGAAGAAACGAGGAACTTCGCTGATCGCCGGCCGCCCCGCGGCCCGTACAGTAGCTGAACATTTAGTCCGGATTTTACTTAGGGTTTTCATAAAGCTATTTTGGGCCGACTTTCTCTAGACTATTTAAGGCTTTTCTAGTTATTATTTTCATGAACCTTATGCACTTTACACCATTGTTGAGAGCGCCGTTGAGCATGAGCAACTAAACTCTCGAGGTTTCGCCTACAGTTTGGATCTTTGATTGTTGAATTGTGAGTTTCTTAATCTAGTTCTTATTCCTATTGCAATGTTTTGACTTCCTTGTGCTTAATTGCTTGAATGTGTTTTATTCTCTCTGGCCTGATCAACTAGTTAGAGAAGATTCATTCAATTGCTAGGGTTTTGTAGATTCCTCGTAGCGAACCTTAACCCAAGTGGCAATCATATCCCTTTAGGACTCGTAGGACTAATTAGATGTGTAGGAAGTTGAATACATGTTGAATATCGACTCGTAGCTTGATGTTATGTGTACCTTGGTTAATTCATAATCTTAATGCTATCTCTAGGTTGAATCTTAACCGTGTTAGGGTTATTTAGAGATAAGGGTTGCTAGGACTCGTAGGACTAGTAATTTACCTAAGATCTGGACAAGGACATTGATAGGAAAAGACAAGAACTAGAGGCTGAAACAAGGATCGAATTCATCAATCGAAGTGATAAATTGTAGGTGAACCTATTTCTCTCCACTGCATTCTAAAACTAATTTCCTTTGTTTGTTTGCTTCCGCTTTGATAAAAGGCGGACCTTTTTCACACCAAAAACCCCCCATATTCTCTATTAGCAATTAGACTTGCACTTGAATTGATAGATTTCCCTGTGGATCGACCTCTTGCTTACACACTATACTAGTTGTGAGTTTGAGTATTCTTTGACAAGAACAACGACAGGTTTTCCTCTTGTCAGGTAGCTTGGCGTAGCACCAAATCCCCCTTCTTGAGATGCCGCGGGTGAATTCGTCTATCCCGATATTTGGAGAGCCTCCTCTTGTATTCTTGCTCCTTCAAGGCTGCCGTCATCCTGCGTTCTTCTATGAGATGGAGTTCGAATTCCAATGCTTCATCGTTGGTGTCTTGGTCGTATGCCATTATTCGCGCCGAAGGAACCAATCTTTCAATTGGGATAATCGCGTCCATTCCAAAGACTAATGAAAACGGGGTTTCTCCCGTCGGAGTCTTCGCTGACGTGCGGTAGGACCAGAGCACTAAAGGTAGAAGTTCTGCCCACCGTCCTTTTGTCGTGCTGCCAAGCTTCTTTTGTATCCCATATAAAAGTTGTCGATTGGTTGTTTCTGCCTGCCCGTTCGTCTGCGGGTGAGGCACGGATGAGATTTTGAGGTTGATGCCCAGAACGACGTAGAAATCTCTAATCGTTTCACAATCAAATTGAGGTCCATGATCCGTAATTATCGAGTCGGGCACTCCGAAACGGCAGACAATATTCTTCCATAGGAATTTCCTCACCTTCTCCGCGGTGATTAATCCCATTGCTTCGGCCTCCACCCATTTTGTGAAATAATCAACCAAGACTAAAATATATCTTAACTGACCGGGAGCAGTAGGGAATGGACCCAGAATGTCCATTCTCCAGACAGAAAAAGGGCAAGCACCAGTTATACTTTTTAGTACCTTAGAAGGGCGGTGAATCAAGTTTCCAAACCTTTGACACGCGTCGCATTTTTGGATATAATCTTGAACATATCGCTTCATAGTTGGCCAATAATATCCTAGCCTGGTTGCTTTGGCCACAACAGCCCTCCATCCTTGGTGATGCGCACGAACTCCATCATGCAATTCTTCTACTACTAGACTTCCTTCTTTCGTTGATATGCATAATAGATCTGGGAGGCAATATCCTCTTTTATATAACTTCCCCTCCCTGATGGTGAATCGAGAGGATTTTGTAATTATCTTCTTAGCAGCATTTCTTTCTTCAGGTAGAACACCCTTGCCTAGATAATCCGCGATTGGTCCCCTCCAATCTTCCATCTCAATTTCCTGCACTTGGTAGACTTCCTGAATAAGTCTTCGATTGTTCATTCTTTCGAGGATCACTTCTTTTCCTACTTCCTCATGCATAACAACTCCCAACCGAGCTAACGCGTCCGCCTGCTGATTGTCACCTCTGGGAACAGCTGTTAGGCAAAAACTTAAGAAAGCCTTTGACAATGCCCGTGCCTTTCTCTGATAATCAGGCATTAAACCAGTTTTTGCCTCATATTCTTCTGTTATTTGCCGTGTCACCACTTCTGAATCAGTGTAGACTGATACCTGCCTGGCACCTTTAACCAAAGCTATCTCTAGTCCAGCGAGCAGGGCTTCGTACTCAACCTCGTTATTTGTAGCCTGGAAGTCCAATTTATAAGCGTAATTGTACTGCCGTTCATCAGGTGCTATTAGTGCAACCCCTGCTCCGCACCCATCTTTGTTGGCCGCACCATCTACCTTGAGCGTCCACTCACTTATTTCTGTTTGGGCATTTAATTCGAAACTTGTTTCGCCAATAAAATCGGCTAAAACCTGAGCGAGAGCTGCTTTCCGCGGGGTATATTCTATTTCAAATTCTGTGAGTTCGACCGCCCACTTCATCATTCTTCCTGACAAGCACGGTGAGTGGAGGATTTGACGCATCGGTAGGTCCGTCATAACTCGGATAAGATAGTCCTGGAAATATGGCCTCAACCTCCTTGCCGCGAATATTAAGCACAAAATCATTTTTTCTACTGGTTCGTATCGTGTCTCAGCATCCTGCAGCACACGACTGATGTAATAAACTGGGAATTTCTCTTCTCGCGTCAAGACTGCACTGATGGTGACACTTTTTACTGACAGGTATAGATGAAGGACTTCTTGTTTCTCAGGTTGATGAAGAGTGGGAAGTGATGACAGGAAAACTTTCAAACTTCCAAATGCTTCCTGTAACTCGGGAGTCCATCGTATCGGTCCCTTTTTCTTGAGCAGAGCGAAGAAAGGTAATGACCTGTCCGCCAGGCAGGAGCAAAAACGGCTCAGATAATTTACTGCTCCATTTAAAGACTGTAACTCTTTAATCGTCCGCAGTGGTTGAAGATTCTGAATTGCCGTGACTTTTTCGGGATTCACATCGATTCCTCTATGGCTAACCATAAAACCAAGGAATTTTCCGGAATCAACCCCAAAGACGCACTTTTCCGCGTTCAAGTTCAAACCTCCTCTTCGAAGAGAATCAAAAGTCTCCTGTAAATCTGCCGCGTGATCCTCTGCCCTCTCGCTCTTGACCACGATATCGTCAACATAAATCGATACATTCCTGCCAATTTGATTACGGAAGATCCGGTCAACTGTTCTCTGAAATGTTGCTCCAGCATTCCTGAGTCCGAAAGGCATGACGCGGTAACAAAATATCCCCTAGTTGGTGATGAAAGTCGTAGCTTTCTTGTCTGAAGGGTTTAGGTTTATCTGATTGTATCCTGAGTAAGCATCAAGAAAACTAAGGACCTTGTTACCCGCGGTTCCATCAACGAGTTCATCTATGGACGGTAATGGGTAACTATCCTTCGGGCAGGATTTGTTAAGATCAGTGAAGTCGATGCACATCCTCCACTTCCCATTAGATTTATTCACTAAAACCACATTTGAGAGCCAATCTGAGTCCTCTACTTCCTCTATGAAACCTGCTTCTAAAAGTTTATTAGTTTCCTCTTTTGCCGCGGCAGCTTTCTCCGGAGCCATCTTCCTCTTCTTCTGCACTATGGGTTTTGTTCCTGGACGAATTCTCAAGGTATGCAAAGCCATTGCGGGTGGGACACCCAGCAGATCTCGAGTATTCCATGCGAAAATGTCTCTTGACTTCGTTATGATTTCTATGACTCGAACTCTTTCTACTGTCTCCAGCGCCTGTCCCAAGTAAATCTTCTCCTCAGGGTTTGGGAAAGGTGTATACGTAATTCTTTCATCCGCGGTAGATATTTTTGCTTCTGAAGGTCTCACCTCTAGTTCAGCTTCTGAAAGTTCTGTTGAGTCGTTGTCCCCGACCACGGATTCACAATTTTCACTAATACACATCAATTCTTTATTCTTCTTGATAGAAGTTAGGTAACAGCTTCTACTTTCTGGTTGTTGTCCGCGAACCTCACCAATTCCTCCTCCGGGTAAAGGGAACTTTCCCACAAAGTGGTAGATTGAAACTACCATCTGGAACTTATAGAGTGAGACGCGACCCAGCAAAGCATTGTATACAGTAGGAATCTTTACCACTGTGAATACAATATTTTTCACGCGTCTTTTTGGGGATGTCCCCAAAACAACTGTAAGCTCGATCGTGCCTGCTACTTGTACCTCTCCTCCTGAGAACGTGATTAACGTTCCTGAATATGGTTTCAACGATGCTGCAGATATTCCCATTTGAGAAAATGCCTCCCATGATAGGATGTCAACTGATGACCCAGTATCAATAAATACTCTCTTTACTGTTTTGGCGGCTATCTGAGCGTGAATGACCAGGGGGTCTGAGTGCGGCATCCTTACTTCCTCAGCGTCTTTTGGGGAAAATGAAATGTTCTCATGTTGTGCAAGAGAAATTCTTCTGCTTGACGCGGACGGTGGCTGTCTTCCTTCTCTTTCGTAATTTCTTTTTTCCTGTCTACTGGACCCAGCCATGGAAAAACCCCCTGTGAGGGTATTGATGAAGCCCTCAGGTTCTGGTATTTGGCCTGCCTCTTACCTTTGAGCTTCTCTCTGATTGACAGATCTCTGGACCGCAGGCGTATAGTTGTGTCTACCTCCGCGTCCCCTTCTTCCTCTCCCTCTCCCCCGTGTGTGGAAAGAAAGATTTCTATGTTGATCCGGTTGCCTGAAAAATCGTTCCTGTGGATCGCGAGATTCGTCAAACCTGGGGTTTCGGTCCTCCCAACGTGGCCTCTGGTCAGGTCGATTCTCCCTTCTTGGTGGAGACCTCATGTCATGATTTCCATATCGGTTTTCTCTCGGATGATAGGAACGCGGGTGATCATCCCTGTGGCGAGATCCCTGTCCTCTTTCCAAATTCATGTGCACTTTATCGCGGCGGGGACGAAAATCTATTGCTTCCGAATGATGCTTGGGCGGCTTAGCCTTTTCTTTTCTGAATTTTCCAGTAAGCTTCCCAAAGAGACCTGGATTCCATGTATTCGCTTTAGAGCTAGACGCGGCTGCTTCTTCTGCCTCAATCTGCCTTGATACCCGCTCTCTTAAGTCATCGTAACTAGTTGGCTTCTTCCGAAACAGATATGTCTTGAAGTCTCCCTCTGCTAAATTACCCATGAGTATGATAATTGCTGATTCATGATTAAAGTTGGGGATCTAAACTACCATACTGGTAAATCGAGTGAAGAAGTGTCCCAAGGATTCCCCAGCTCCTTACTTAATGGAATTTAGGTCGAGCATGGTCTTCTTTCTCGATCGCGCACTTCCGAAATGGGACGTGAAGATATGGGACATCTGGGTAAAATTGGTTACAGACCCTTTTGGAAGGTTTGTGAACCAGGTGAGCGCGATCTTTGTTAAGGTTGAAGGGAATGTTCTACACAACATGGCATCATTATACTCGTTTATTCCCATAGCAGTTGCAAAATGGCAAAGATGATCTTCAGGATCAGTCGTTCCATCATATTTCATGAGGTTCACATCTCTCCATCGTTTTGGTATTGTCGCGGAACAAATTTCTTGGGTAAACACCGATGGAAAACCCGCTGGTGCATTTTCATTTCTTTTTTCCGCTAAGTCGGATTTTGTAGAGGTGGAAACATCTGTTGACCTTTCCCCGCGTCGATGTTTATTCCCTCGGTGCCAGTGATCATTCTGCCATGTCTGGCGCGGTATTTCCTGATTCTGAAAGCCATAGTTCCAGTTGCTGGGATTATCGTACGCAGTGTTACGTCTATCAAAATTTCCATACTGTTTCTCCTGTCGATAATTCCCTTGTTGACGCAGATTCTGCCCCCACTGATCATAATAAAAGTACTGAGACTGCTTCTGCTGAAAAGGGTTAGGCTGCTCGTGACGTGCTTCATAATACCAGAAGTTCTGTGGTATGAAACCTCCATCCAGTCCATACTGATTGCCATAATGATGTGGAGGGGTACCGAGGTGTTGATCTCCCATTTCACCATTTGGATTTGGTGGTGGTGTCAACGGGATATACATGTTGGAGGCGTCCTGATCCTGGTGAACCCCTTGACTCATGTCCTGAGTTGGATTGTTCTGGCTATCACTCATCTTCTTAATGTCGTGAATCTGTCGTTGATCAAAAGTTTAATTTTACATATATAAAAATTTATATTTCTAAGTTCAGACGCGGACCCTAACTTTTTCAAAGGTTTGAGGGTTTTTGTCTATCTCTATCAAAAAGGAAACCCCTTAGTGTGAGGGGGTTTCCACAGACGGCGCCAGTGAAAAAGTCCCGATCTCTCAAGGCCACCATTTTAGTGGGACCCGGGAATCTACCTGGTGAAGTGATCAATCTTCCCAACGGGCTTACCTGGCCCGCATCGAAATAATTGACGCGGCCCAACCTGTGCTGTCTGAAGTAACCTAACCTCTATTCTAAAAAGTGATTCCCTTATCGAGTTTTTTCTGGACAATTCGGAAAATTGGTTCGCTTACCTGTCGCTGTTGAATATCTTGAGGATTAACAACAACAGTCTTTTTCCTTAATAGAAAATTATACTAAGGACAAACAAGGTCTGTATCCGCGGAGTAGGTCCAGTGAACGGTTTTGATTTTACTACGAAATAGGTTCTTTTTCCACGCGTACGAATTCTTCTCCTAGTTCTTCTTTCTTCTTGAGTTCACTAGGCCTGGATCCGCCTTCTTCTCTCCTTTCTCCCAAAAAGTCCCCTTTTCTTTGGTGAGGTTTCTCACTTTTATAGGTCTTGAGTGGTCTGGTACGTTGTGCCACGTGGTGTTCACCATTCGACACGTGTTCTACTCGTGGGGGGTGGGCATGGCCGCCACGTGCCCATTCTCTGCTATCCGCGGATGATTGTTCATGAGTCAGCTTTTGGATACTTATCCGCGGACAGAATTTGGGATAATGTTATTTCCTTTTTTATTAACTGATTGGTGTTCCTTACTCTGCTATTTTTATATCTTTACAGATGTTTTTAATATTGGTTTAGTCACTACCGACTTGGGAAGCCGATATCGGCACAGCAGTCAGGCTCACTGACCTCAGAATCCGGCTCCAGGACCGTGCATTCGGCGAGATTTGGCCGTGCCGATAGCGATCTGTTTTTATTTCACCAACGAGTGTTGAGGATAAACTTATTTGGACACTAGCAAATGATGGCATCTCATCAATAAAATCAGCATGCAGTTCTTTTCTGTGATATCATCTCGTGATATCATCTCCCCAACGTCCATCTTGATTATATTTGAAAACTCAATTTCCCTCCTAAAACAATAAATTCTTTTTGGAGTTTACAGTGTAAGATGACATGTAATTTATTTTTGCATTTTCCTTTCGGTAAGTTGCTTCTTATTATTTCCATTTAGTCATTTGCTTCTGTTATTTGATTCTTGTAGTACATGATGGTTAGTCCATCTCCCGACTTATTCGGACCCTCGATTTCTTTCCTTATATTAAAAAAAAATATATTTTGGGCCAGAAAACATACGTTAACACCTTAATTACATACTCATACGAGCGGGCACGCAAGATAGGAATTATTCGACCAAATTTGTCTAAGAGCGTGCACGGCCGACCCTGAGATTTTTACCGCTAAAGGTGAATTTAAAAACTGTGCCTCTTTAAAAAATTGTATATTTATAGTTATAACTTTAATTTTTAGATAAATTGTAAAAATATAAACAAATTTTCAAGTTTATTTACATTTGTCAAACTCCGGTCTTATTTTTTTCACTAATAAGAAAATGTAATGACCTTAGTTTAGTAGTATATGTCTAAACTACTGACCAGTCTGACCCTCGGTATTATATAACCAAAACTACGATTTTCTAGCACTAGGGTTAATACATTTCTCTACTAGTGCTAAAAAAAATTGTGAAGTTGCTAATGGGATATAAAGTAAAAAGGTTAGTTTTTGCTAAAAAAATTTCATGCGAATATTGCAATATAATAAGGTTAAAACACTTAAAAAAACATAACTTTCTTAGCAACATAGAGTGTAATAGCAAATTTTTCTAAATAAAATATTATAATAATTCAAATAAAGATTTTAAAGTCAGATCGATCAATATTGTTGTTACTTATATATTATTAAAGAAACATTCTTTTTGCTTTCTGGTGAAAATTTTAAAACATGGTTAGAGCATGCACAACGCCCACACTTAAATGAGGGTCTTAATTTTTTTTAAAAGAAAATGAAAATCGGGTGTTTTATGTCAGGACAATTCAGAGATATTTTGCATAGAAAAATGTGAGTGTCTGCTGCAAGAAACAAAGATAGAGAAAGAGAAAATTTTTGCCTACAACTTTTATTTATTTTTAATTTTTGTTTTGTTCAAAGTAAAGATACTTGCTTCCGTGTGTGCGTTGCAGTTGCTCTTATGAAACAAGTCATATGACAAATGAATTTTTTTTACACCTAAACATTAATTATTACATGTAAACATAATTCCTTCATTATATTTTTTTTTAGAGGCCATGCAAATGGAGGCAGAGGGACCTAGGCGGCCCTTTGGGCCTATCCTAAGGGTTTGCTTTGTGAGCGGGTCAAGGGCACACATGATATGTGTTTTAATGACACGAAGTTCTTTAAAAAGATTTGGACACTCAAGGTTACTAAGAGAGTCAGAAGTTTCATGTGGCTGGTTATAGATGGGGTTAATCTCACGAACGACGAGAGAGGCTAGCATCATCCGATCTTGCTACTTACCCTGGATGTTCGGTCTGTTTGGGACAATCGGTATAGTGGTCTTGAATGGGCGAGCGCTTTCACTTTTGCACTTTGGTGTGGATGTGGAGATGGTGCAATGATTAGGTGTTCAATGATCGAGACTACGATGGCATCTAAGCTGGCTTTTTTTGGAATATGTGAAGGAGTACATGTACGGAAGCATGGAAGAAGAATATCCTCAACATGCGCGGGAGGGAGAGACATGAGACCATGATTGGTTGGGAATAGCTTTCTAAGGAGTGGATCAAAATTAACTTCGATGGCTCAGTCAACAGTGATATGGTTGTGCTGTTGCCGAATGGGCAATTTAGGACAAGAGAGTACAATCATGGGCTATATGCGATATACCCTGGGCTGGGGCCAATGGCGGATCCTGAACCAAAACCATGAGGGGGCTGGTTAATTGACACCTATTACATACCTATATCAATTTTAACCTTCGATCTTTACCCATGAGCCTACAAAGATTAAAAAAATGCATAAATTTGAATACATGGAACAATTTCAATTGAAACAAGCTGTAGAATTAAAAAACATTGATGTTCATACATTTGAGTTCATGAAACAAATTCCAATTGAAACAGGCTGCCAAAAAAAATACATCATCTATGTTATGCTCTCTTAGATGAGATCGAACAACTATTTTTATAATATTCACAAATCACAATCGCCGACACAGTCACGGTCTCCAATCTTTGAAATTTTTGATTGAATCATTAAAACAAAGTAACAAAGGCTGCAAAAAATTTGAGCACAGGCGATTCTTACTGATGGACTACTGAGTCAGCACTCACTCGGCACCCGACGGCAACAACAGATTCGACTTCGATTCTCAATTTCTCAAGGGAAAATAAGGGAAGTCAAGTAACCCAATTTAGGGATTAGGAGCGAAGACGACTACGATCGTGAGGAAGAATTCAATTGCGAATTTGCGACGAAGAAGATGACGATCAACGAATACGATATCGATAATTTATGCGACCGTTCAAGGAGATTCCAATCTCGACTGCAGGCTACCATCCGCCTACTGGCCTTAAGGGCCATCCGCCTCTGCCTGGGGCCTACACGGTCCCAACTTTGGAGTACGTTGTGGGGGCTTCGAATTGCTTGGGAGAAATCATGATAGTTTTGATCAAGATCGATTCAATGTTGGTCACATCGCTTATCAATGGAGGAGTTTATCGTCGACTCTCTTACTTCTTTCGTGTGCAGATATTTTATCACTCTTTGACGATGCGCTTAAGGGAAGTATTACTCTCCGCGTATTAATGTGTAGCCCGACATGATTTTAGTATTTTCGAGAGCCGGACTCTCGTCTCTGTTATCCAAAAAAAAAAAAAAAATTTGAAACACCAAATTAATTAATATTTTCTTTTTTAATCACTATATTGATAAACTCAAATGCTTTATTTCTTTATACCAAACATATGCATGCATGAAATACCGGTGCACAAGTATTTGTGAGAGCTCAATTTGGGAATAGGAAGTTTTCTGATTTGAATTGTAGTTAAAGAGATCGATCTACTCATCAATTAATTAAATGAACAAACCTAATGTTCTCTCGCTTCCAATAATACAAATTCACATGTTATGCTCCATTGTTGACTTCAAACTCTCAACTAATATTTTCAAGTAACAAAACTTCCCCCCTTCATCATTTGCTAGTCAAAATACAACTTAATTAAATCATATGAGTTTATATATATATATAAAAACCAAGAACCACAACTCATGATATAGTACTTCCACATCCATCATTACATCACCTTTGATGTCTTTCACAGCAACCTCCAAAATGAAGAGCTGGAAGATTTTCCAACTCTTGCTATTACAGATCCTCTTGTTCCACTCCTCTCATGTCCTCTCAGTAGGTAACCTCGTCACCTCCTTACCGGGTCTTGACGGTGACCTCCCCTTCAAACTCGAAACCGGGTATGTGAGCGTGGAGAGTTCAGAGATGTTCTATTACTTCATGGAGTCTGAAAGCAACCCAAGAAAGGACCCTCTCATGTTGTGGTTCAGCGGCGGCCCTGGCTGCTCCGCCTTCAACGGCTTAGTTTACCAAATTGGTATTTATTTTTTTTCTCCAACATTTTATTTAATTTTTGTTCTTTTTGTGTTTTAACTTGACATTCAAAACTCAAAAGGGTTGAACAGTTTCAAAAAAGATAATGTTTGAATTACAAGTAGGGTTATGTTTGATTTGTAGAATTACTAATTTTATGGATGATTTGTGAAAATTCTTCTAATTTAGAGGTGGTCCAGGGTGATGGACAATTTTGTTAGTTGGCCAATCCAAACGTGATTTTTGACTTACAAATTAAGTTATCAATTGAATAATTATATACTATGAAATTATAAAACAAATAAAAAAATATCAATATTTTATATAGTTTGTATAATTCTTAAAAAGCGTGTCAAAAAATATCAATTATTTTGAAATAAAATGGTGTATAATGATAAAAAAAAACTTGTTTGCTCAATTCATAAGAATGGAGTTTTACCTATATTGTCAAAATATTATATATTCAGTGCTGTGTGGGGATCGATTTTTAAGAATTTCCATAACCTTTATTTATATTCTAAATAGTTTGTATTTAGTTATTTGAGGTTTTTGGTTTTAATAAAAAAAATTGAAACATGTCCATTTAATCAAAACACATGTTTTATCAAAAAAAAAAAAAAATCAAACACATGTAATGAATAAAATGGACACAACAGTATTTAAATTGGGCTCGGCCCATCTCAAATAACGGACCACTATGAAAATGCAGGCCCATTAGCTTTCAATATCACAGATTACGAAGGAGGTCTGCCAAAGCTACAGTACGTTGAATACACCTGGACGAAGGTGCGAACTTTTTCATTTCATAAATTTTATTTTCATTACGTATATAGTACTCCGTATTAATTACTGTATTATTAATATAAATACATTTATTTTATATAAAATAAAATAATAGACAACAAGCATATTATTTGTGGATTCACCGGTTGGAACTGGGTTCTCCTATGCAACCAACCAAGAGGACTATTACACATCGGATACCAAATGGGCTGCTCAAAATTACATTTTCTTGAAAAAAGTAAGTCAATAACAGTTTTATTTAATTATTTTTTTGATTATAATTAGATTAATAGATTCTCGATATTTTTACAATTCAACTGATTATCTTGATTTTGATGATGTAAATTGTAGTGGTTGGTGGATCACCCACAATTTCTACAAGTACAATTATTCATAGGGGCAGATTCGTACGCAGGAGTAGCTGCTCCTATGATTGTTCAAGCTATTTTGGATGGTAACTTGTTTCATTTCATATGAATCATTTCAGTTTTAACCCAAATCTAAATCAATTACTACTATTATTTTTTTAAACCATTATAACACTTTTAAGCTCTTTGATGAATTTCAGGTAATAAAGCTGGAGATAACCCACCCTTGAACTTGAAGGTAATTTAAGAATTAGTGATATTTTTCTTCTGTTTTAATTCTTAGTACTGTTTTCTTTTTTTCTTTTTGTTGATAATATGAATCTTAATTTGATCTTAGGGTTATGTTTTGGGATGCCCAAAAACAGACGAATTCATAAACCAAAATTCAAAGATAACAGTCAGCCACCGTTTAGGATTGATTTCTGATGAGCTCTACCAGGTACAGTATATATTGTAGTTACCTTGTTAGTTTACTGTATGCTTAATTGAGATGTGAGTTATCTACAATAAAAAAAAAAGTGAAATGCCATTTCACTTTCAATATAATGTTTTTTCCTATTATCCGCATGGTTAAATTCTCATCAAATATACGACCATTCACCGAATTCCGATCTCGATCAGTTTTTTTGATCTAAAAAAGTTTGCTGGCACGGAAAACCAATGTCGATAAAATGACTGTCCATTTTACCGACACCAACATCAGCTAATTTAATAGAATCATATCCTACATTTTCCCCCTTTTTTATACTATATATTTTTCTAAATAATAGTAACATTTTCTTCATTTGTTCTTCTGCCAATATTCTCACAACAGGCAGCAACGGAAGCGTGTGATGGAAATTACTATCACCAGAAAGACATGTCCAATGTTAAATGCACCGAATTAGTCAATTTAATCAAGCCGGTAAGCAAACATTGTTTTTTTTTATTATTTAACCAAACATTTTCTAAATTTTGTCTACACATTTAATTACAACTTTTTTAAAAAAAAAAAATTGGAGGAAATAATCAATGTGGTATATTTTAATTTGTTGGGTGTACAGCTGATAAGAGACATAAACACAAACCATATCTTAGAGCCCAAGTGCTCATGGTCCTCCTCTAGAGATCAGGACCAACATAAAAGAAGAGATCTCCATCAGAATTCCGAAACATTGACCACAAAAACCTCCGATTTATGGTGTCATGTAAGTCCCAATTTTCTTTTTACAAAATTTAAATAATAAAAGCTTCTTAATTTTTATTTGGTAATTAATAAAATTGCATCTCAGTTTCTAATTGCATAAACCCTTTATGTATAATATAGACCTTCAATTATACACTCTCCTACATTTGGGCAAACGATCCAAGCGTACAAAAAGCACTTCATGTTAGAGAGGTATTGGATACATTTCATTCAATTCCTCAATAGTATTAATAACAAGCAATTTCTCTAATTGAATGTAATGTGTTTGGATATGCAAATTAGGGTAAAGTGAAGGAGTGGGTAAGATGCAACGAGTCATTGGCATACACATATGATGTGTACAGTGTGTTGGGATATCATCAAAATTTCACCAACACAAACCTTTATGGCTTGGTTTACAAGTATACATTTCTTACAAACCTACATGTTCATGACTTCAACTCGGAAATTTCGTTAAGGCATATTTCTGTAATCTTAAAGAGTGCTTGCAATGGTTTGCGCGCAGTGGAGACCATGACTTGACAATACCGAATGTGGGCACCCAAGAGTGGATCAACTCCCTCAATTTGACCGTTGATCTTGCTTGGCATCCATGGCTCGTCGATGGTGAAGTTGCTGGGTAATTCTATATTCCATCTTCCTCATGTTTTAATTGGTCTATATATGTCTTATTGAACATTGAGTCGTTCTACTTATGTATAGATACACTGAAAAGTACAAGGGAGATTGGTTCCGCCTAACATATGCAACTATAAAGGTAAACAAAAAAAGCAGAAAAATTCATCATCTCTTGGCTTCAAAGTTCAAACATTCGCGATTCTAAGTAGCATATATGGATGCTTGGTTTTTATGTGCAACAGGGTGCAGGGCATTCGCCTCAAGAGTACAAGAGGCGAGAATCGTACGACATGTTCCAAAGGTGGATCCACTGGTACCCTGTGTGATTCACAACCAAAAGATGTACGTTCAATCCGGGCGGCGAGCGCGCGCATATATCAAGAATTTGATGGCTCAGATATATAATAAGAGTTTCCCCAATTAGATCTTCAAGGAGAAAATTGGCAAAAATAAGTACACTAGCTACTACATGATTTTGCATATAGCCTTTGTATTTAAGTTAAATGGCTTGTGAATTTTCGTTCATTTTCTACCACTATGTAGCAATTCCTTGCCTTCTCCAAAGCTTAAAAGAATTAGTTGATCGAGAACTCTACAATCATCTTCTAATTAATCTTTATTTAAGCCAAATTCCTCGTGAAATTTCACACATTTTCTTCGATTACCAAATTCCAGCTAGCCTTCTATTCAATGTAGGAAAAGGTTTGAACAACATATCCACAGTGTCAATTCACTAAAAGAATGCAACATTTAAATCCACCATCCAATACAAGAAAAGCGGCCTATTTTCGATTGTTACGTTGACAATTTTCAACATCTTATAGTGTCGAAATTGTGGTGTTGGTGTTACCGTGGTATTTCTCGACATCAGAAGGTGTCGATGTTGGCATGAGCTTATTTAAATAAATAAGTAAATGGAAGGGGAAAAAAAAAGTAGACAAAAGGGTAATTGATCAAATTAATTAAATAGCCAACATCTGATATTTATTAGCTAAATCCACTGGTCATCCCTGATACCTGCCCGTGCCTCTCAACACCCCCCATCTCGCTCAAAAATGTCAGTTTCCTTATTTCCCCTCCCAATTTCGCAAACAACTTCGACTATATATGGTTTGTCATCATAATATTTCGTTTCGCCATAATCAGCGTATATTTTCTTCCAAATTCGTTTGTCAGCATATTTATCCATATATATATCATCATTTTTAAATATATTCGCTTATCATATTTTCGAAAAAAATATGTTGTCATCACAATATCAGCACATATTGACTATATATATTCCCTTGTCAGCATAATCAGCATATATTTTCAAATTCTTTTATATTTTCAAATAAACGAAGAAATATAAGCCAAAAAATGATGAAATATGAGCTGACAATATCAGCATGTATATAAATTCGTTTTGCATCAAATTATCAGCAGATAGATAGCTGACAGAACGAGGAACCATAAACTGACAAAGAATGATTGAAAGCCGATAAAAGCATGACAGGTAGTTGAAAATCTTGAAGTCTTGAATTTGCTTATCATATTTTCGAATAAAATCTTGTCTTTCATTTCTACACACATAATCTTGAAGTCTCCTAGGTGTAATGTGCTCTCTAGTGGACCTTCTTAACATCTATGTGCACATCAAGTGGAGGTGAATAAGATTCTGATGTGATCAAGGGTTGTTGAGCAATATATATTTCATCATGAGGTACTAATGGTAATCCAGGAATGTCATGATGGTGCACTTTAGCAACATCCTCAAATTTATCCTTAAAAGGAAATACATCTTCTTTACAAACCACATCTCTGCTGACAAACACTGTTCTTGACTCCAAGTCCTATAACTTGTATCCCTTCTGTCCAAAAGGATATCCAAGAAGGACATATCTCCTTGCCTTGGGCCTCATCTTGTCCTTACTATCACGAGACACAAGAGCATAATATAAACTTCCAATAACTCTCAATTCATCATAGGTTGCTGGCTTGTTGAATAACCTTTCATGAGGTGTCATCCAATTTAAGGTCTTTGTGGGCATTTTGTTTATGAGGTGATTTGCTGCTAGTAGGCATTCACCCCAAAACCTCAAAGGCATGCCAGCATGTATCCTCAAGCACTTTGTTGTCTCCACAAGATGCCTGTATTTTCTCTTAACTCTACCATTCTGCTGACGAGTACTGTAAGGAACATATTTTAATGGATGATTCCTTTGAAGAAAACAATTCAATGCGTTGTTTCTGCACAAATTCAGTTCCATTATTTGTCCTGACACATTTCACTAAGCATTCAAATTGATTCCCCACATAAATAAATTGAAAAAAAAAAGCCATTGATTGCTTTAAATGCATGCATCTTATTTTTTAGCATAAAAGTCCAAGTGACTCTAGTACATTCATCTAGAACAGTGAGAAAATATGAATAGCCATTGTAAGTGACACATTTATACGGACCCCAAAAATCCATATGTATTAATTCAAATGGCATATTGGAAATAATCAAGCTTCTCTGAAATGGGAGTCTATGATGCTTAGATAAGGAACATGATTCACAATGAAAATCATCCAAAACCAAGAACAAAACATTTTTAAATGTTTTAACTTGGACATAGAACTATGAACAAGCCTGGCATGAGATTTCTCTAAGCTTATACTAGCTTTATTACAGCTTCTCATCATACTTTCACCTTCATCACTAGAACTTGGTAACTCTAAGTAGACCTTGTACATTCCATGTTTCCTGACTCTTGATAGTAGCCTTCTTAGATCCAGGGTCCATGGAAAGAACAATGAACTCTTGTGAATATAGATATAAGATCAGTATCATCAAGAATGCACTTAATTGATAATAATATGTGTTTAAAATCAGGAACAAGCAACACATCATTCAGAGTAATTGACTCTATCAACTGCATCTTTTCCGTTTCAGTTACTATCTTAATGGACCCATCAGAAAGAACTATATGAATAGGCCTATTTAGCTTCTTCTTGCTGAATAACACATGAGAATTAGCTATCATGCATGTGATATGTTACCCCAATATCTATTATCCAATTCACAGGTGTGTCTTTTTTCAAAACAATATTTGCAATATTGATAGGAATCATACCTGAAAAGTTTGCAAAAGAACCATTGCTGCTCTCGGTTTGATTCATTTATCTCATCTTCTTGAGCTCCTCTTGGTAAACAACATTCACTATAGCTGAATCAAGGCCTCCTTCTACACTATCATCACCCGATGGACTACCCTGTATATGAGATCCCATTGATCCTGCTACATTTGCAGATCCTCTGCTAACTAGCCCATTCTTTTCTTTCTCTTTCAGCTCTTTAAACCAGTTAGGTATGCCATGGAGTTTGAAGCATTGTTTAGCTAAATGCCCCTTCATATGGTAGTAAGTACACTTTGAATTCTGTTTGATCCTCTTAATTAAGTTCTTTCCAATCCTTCAACTCTTTCTTAAAGGATCGATGGATTGCTATTACCGACAGGCCTATACTGAAAGTTATTCCTGAACAGTTCCTAGAATATTACCTATACTGATTACCTCAAAATGACGACAAATATCCATTATTTACCTGTGAAGTAAACTTTCAATATAAAAGATCTCAGGGGAAATTAGCTAATGGGGTGTAATATACTTCGCGAAGTCTCTATTCGCGAGGCATTTCACTATTCAATCATCATCTTGGGAGGCTTTGTTTGAGAATGGTGTTTTATCCTAGAAGCATCTTCTCTGATCAAAGGACTCAAGAACTCAACTCCGAGGGTTTTTAGCTCAAGGAGGATTGCAGAGCTCTTCTTTTCTTTTTTCCAAAATTAGATCCCTTTCCAGTGGAGGGAGAGGGGTATTTATAGTGTGGTGAAGCGAGCAACTAGTTGGCAACCTTGTGGTTCAGCTAAGAACACGTGTAATCCATGCCCTCATGCCCGGGGGTTTAGGCTGTTGTGGGAGGACGCCAGCGAGATGGCCTTTAGCCAGCGAACTGTTTGATGAAAAGCAAATGACGTGTAGTTGTGGTGATAAACACGATGTTTGGTAAGTCACGATGTTTCTAGTCTATGGTGCGAGTAAGTGGATTTCTCACTATGCTTCATGATTGGGTCAGTCTTTGGGATGTTCGCGATCTCTGGTGAAGGTTGAAAGGTCTTCGTGTTTTTTTTATGGTGGGTGACCTATTTATGACGTTATAATCTATATTTTCTGATAGGGGGCCTTTTTCCAGGCATCGTCAATTCCCACTTCTGTTGGCATCCATAGCACTAGAATCAGCACAGATTCCCTAAGATCCAGAAGCATCATTCGAGGCTTCATTACCTCTTTCCACTTGTTGTAAAATATAATATGCTTTGTTGACGCTAGACAAATGATTAGTAGCTAGTATAGAATTCCTAGTAGCATCATAATTATCATTCAAACTAACCAACAACTACATTAGCCTATTACGAGACTCAATCTCTATAAACTTCTTCTCTAAGTCACATGTACAAGTTGTTATAGCACCACACAAGCACTCAGGAACACTCTCTAACACCCGTAGTTCATCTCAGTTCCTCTTGAAAACATTGTATAAGTCAGCCAAGCTCATATTCCCTTGCACCACATTTCTAAGCCTCTTTTTTATCTGACATGTAAGTGGTGCATTAGACTGTCTGAATCGTTCTATAATTTCTTCCCACAAGTGCTTCGATGAATCAACAAACATAAAACCCTCAGCAACACTTTTGGTTATAGATAGAATTTAGAAGCCAACAAACCATATAGTCGGCCTTGATCCATCTTTCCAAATCCACATTCCCAACAGCAGCTCTAGCAGTACAAGACCCATTTATAAAACCAAGTTTACACTTAGCACCAAGTACCATCATAACACCTCGGCTCCATGTCATATAGTTAGTATCATCAAATGGTATAGCAACTAACTGAGCACCAGGATGATCGGAATTTGACAAAAATAAAAGGTCAACAACATTACCTTGCCCACCAATGTCTTCAGGTGTTCTATCTCCTGAATTTGAGCCCCCACATACATTAAACATAAGCTTGCAAATAGATCAAAATAGCATATCAAAGACCTAGATTCAACCTAAAGCTCTGATACCATTTGAAAATAAGATTTGATCTAGCAAAACAAAGCAGATTTATGTGAAAAAACAAAGGAAAATCATCAAGAACAATCATTGTTCTATAGGTAGAATAGGAAAGACGTAAATGGTATTCAATGCCTTCATGATAGCGGTTGCAATCCCCAAAACCCTATCAAATGGGAGTGAGTGCATCTGGCTTATATAGTGTGTCTCACATAGGTCATGTGGCAAGCATATGGAGCGATGTCCCTTGTTACAGAATTTACAGAACATGACAAAAGCAGAAGAAAAAGACATAAAACACATATCTCAGCTAGAAAGGAAAAAACAGGAAACGCATAAGAAGAAAAACATAATTAAGTTTAAATTACCTTTATCCAAAGTTGTCATTAAATAGTGGTCTAGTTGGGCCTAGCTACCTACTTCCAAGTCATTACCTTTATCCAATATATGTGTGTATGAGAGCTTTGTTTCTAAAAGTACCAAACAAATATTTCGAAATACCAGTTCAAAAAAAAAACAAATATTTCGATATAACTCCATTCCATATACGGCATTAAAAACCAAGAACCACAACTCGTGAAATAGTACGTCCACTTTACATTGACATCTCTCTCACTCTCTCTCTCAGGAAATTACTCCAAAATGAAGAGTTGGAAGATTTTCCAACTCTTGCAATTGCAGATCCTCTTGTTCCACTGCTCTCATGTCCTCTCAGTAGGTAACCTCGTCACCTCCTTACCAGGTCTCGACGGTGAACTCCCCTTCAAACTCGAAACCGGGTACGTAACTAGACACCATCGAATCATCGATTGATGTTATAACTTCTTGGAAGTAATTGGATCATATGGCTTATAATTAATATACGGTTTCACTATATATGATAGATTACATAGGTCTCATATTGTATAGTGGGCTAAAATCTCATTAAGGCTCAATACCTTTGTAACCTATATATATGTTATATCAATGAATGAAAATCCTCAAGGAGGACTTTACATCAATTCTATCATTCTACATGGTATCACAGCCTTTTCTTCCTAACAGAACCCTACATTGATCCTCCCTCTTCCTCCGATCTTCCTCATCGCCGCCGCCTCTCCGGCCCCTGCTCCCGACAACACCGCCGCCTTCTCCCTCTCCAAGGCCACCGTCGCCGGATCCGCCCTCCTCGGATCTATCGCCGCCGCCTATCCAAGCGGCCCAATACCTTTGTAACCTATATATATGTTATATCAATAAATGGAAACCCTCAAGGAGGACTTTACATCAATTCTATCATTCTACAATATACACCACAAATCATTCACGTCCTTAAGGGCGTGCATGATTAAAAGGGGTTAATTATTTTTTTTAAATGTTAATTAGTCCCAAGGCTTGCACGTCCTTAAGGACGTGCATTTTTAACCTTGGATTTGTGGTGTATATAACAACACCCAAAAATAATTGTCGGAAATTAATCCATAAATAAATATGCATAGATATGTGAGCGTGGAGGGTTCAGAGATGTTCTATTACTTCATGGAGTCTGAAAGCAACCCAAGAAAGGACCCTCTTCTGTTGAGATTCGGATCCTTTTCTAATAAAAGGTTACCTAATATCTTCCTAATAAACTAATCTCAACCATTCAAGTAAATTAATGGTTAAGATCTAATCTTCTTTAATTAAAGTCAATTATCCCTTATCAGTGAAACCATAACTCAATCAATTATCGATCTTTCTCCTCCATCTATCCAAAACGGAAACCTGTCAATAATATCTCCTCAACAAAGATCAAAATTTAAGAATTATAACCTAATCATTGAACTGACTACATACTTGATACTTAACCCCATCAAAATTGTAGTCTGATTATGTGAATGAAAAGCCTTAATTAGTAATTTAGTACTGTCGAGCGACTGGCTTTCCCACGCCGGTCCTGGCTGCTCCGCCTTCAACGGCTTAGTTTACCAAATTGGTATTTATGTCTCTTTTTTTTTCCATGCATGCGTTAATTATTTTATTTTCATAAAAGTTTGACTTTGAAATATATACATTTATTGTTTTTTCATTATTAAACAATTTCACTTTTTTTTTTTATGAAAGCATTTACACAATTTCTAAGGATACCAACAAATATATTTTTAAAATATTTATTACAATATTTTTAAAAAAAAATTAAACTAAAATTAATCATTATTAATTAGAAGGGAAGTTTAGTAAAGTACAGACTAAAATATTACGATAATATATTTTTCCCAACAAAAATAACAATCTAAAACAAATAACGGGAAAAATTTTTATGAACATAAGCCCAACTCAATCTTTCTTAGAGAATATTACATCAATGAAAAATGAAAATAAACATTTGGAAGACTTTTGTTTACATGACAAGTCATATGGGATCTAAGAAACAACATAATATTCAACATAAGAAAATAGATTCCTTACCGACTATTGTCCAACAGATAGTTAACAATATAAAAAACTAGAATCAGGCACACATAGGTAAAAGCATACAAAAACAAAAACAACAAAAAAACTACCAAGTGGGAAAAACCACCAAGGGACTTCTACAAAATAAATGCAGATGGCTTTGTTAGACCTTCTGGCAATTGTCGAATTGGTGGCATCATTCGGGATTGTGTTGGTCAGGTTATTGATATGTTTTAGTGTAGGATTCATCAAGGATCTGTGCTCCAAACAGAAGCTTAATTATGCCTTTTGTACCGGGTTACAAGTAGCCCTCGACAAGGGGTTACGGAACTGTCATATACAAGGATTATAGGTGGGTATTGGAGATATGATTAGTATAAATACCCTCATGAGTTGTAATTGGATCATCATGGAATTAATCAAAAGTCAATTACCCCTTTTCTCCCTAACCCTTTACTCTCTCTCTCTAAACCCTAATCTCTCTTTCCCTAATTCACCATCTTCTTCCCTAAATCTCTCCTTTTCCTACCAATTTCCTTTGTTCTAGGTTATGATCCACTAGAGACATAACAGGAACGTCATTATTGAAGAAGATAGTCTTAAAGTTATCAAAGTCATCAATGATAACACCAATATTCCTTGAGAAATCTTCAGAACGATCAAGAAGATTCATCATATGAAGGAAAGTTTCAGTAGCATTGCTTTCAGACACTGTTATAGGGAACCAAACGCCACTGCTGATTATATTGTTAGGATTAGAGAAATTTGTAATATGATGACCCTCCCTTTGAACAATGAGCTTTGAAAACATCATTCGCATGGATGATCTTTGCTTAGCAAAGACATTCTACTATTTCCCTACTGTAAGAAAATTCTAAAACAATAGAACGGAGGCAAGAGTAGTGAACAATTTTCAAAATCAAATCTTTGAAGGTGAAACGAATTAAAATAACTCAACCTTTGTAAGAGGGTTAAAAAAATATCCTAACCTTTTAACTCTAAGAAAAAATAACTTAATCTTTAGAGGAAGTGGTAACAAAGTATTCCGATTTATTTTTCAACCATAAATTGAACCAATTCAACAATGACATGAAATTGGTAAAATAATATCATTCTCATTAAAACAAGTCAATATTATCCAAAACTCACTAAAATCTTATTTTCACCAATTATATGTTATCATTTTTTTCTCCAAATTTCATAATTTATAATTTATATTTTTCATGTTTCATATATATTTCATATTTTTCTTTTAACACATTCGGGTCACATGGAAACATCTTCTCAACTTTGTTGGGGAAAGGGTGCGTGCTATTAAACTCCCTATGCCCTATTAGATGGGGGATATATATACGATGATTGTTATTGTTTTGTAATTTTTTTCCCAGATTTATAATTGGAAAAAAATAAAGATACTTTGTTACCACCTCCCACAAATATTAGATTTTTTTACCGTTGAAAAGTGATAATATTTTTTTTAACACCCGACTAAAGGTTAATTTATTTTAATTAGTTTTTCCATTTTAAATGATAAAAAGCTTATGTTTGATTTGTCTAATTATGTGGTTTAAGGATGATTGTTTTTTAAAAAATCTTCTATTGTGATTTACGAGTTCAGATCTTCTGTTATATCCGGTGTAACATTTAATTATTTTGTATATAAATATGCATTAAAAAATAAAAATAAAAATTTATACTCCATACATTTATATTAACGTGTTTAAAAACTTTTATCATGAAAAAATATGATTTAAATATATTAATAATGAAAATTTTGATCATTGTAGAAAATAATTTTTTGATTTTTCTAAAATATAATTTTTCATAATAAAATTTTATAAACAATATAAAAATATTTTTATGTTTTTTTTCAATATAAAGTGTGTTAGACTTACACAGTACCATTTAGTTCTTTATAAACATTAGGTGTAACAAATTGATGGCGAAGTACAGATGGAGAAATTTGTTGTGATTCGGAAAGAGTACAGTTTTGTTAGGTGCACAACCCACACGTGATTACCTTACAAATCAAGTTATGAATTCAGGAGCTTCAACTGGATAATTCATAGATGCCTCTGTTGACTGGTAGAGATGGGTGGTAACCCGGCCGCCGGGTCAAAGTGAACGGGTCACTTATTGAGTAGGTATGCGGATAATGAATGAAGTGGTACTGTAGTAGTGTGGTACCTTACCGTACCCACAGACCCAATGGGCCGGGTCGACTCAGCAAATCAACCCAAGAAGAAATTAGTAAATCAAACAAATCACAAAAATGTTTTTCGTTCCACGTGGGGTTGTTATATGAACCGAACAGCTTGAGCTCAGTTCGGGATCGGTTTAAAAAAAAAACTCGACTTGAGCTCGTTCACTTATCGAAACAAATCGAGCTTGAAAAAAATTTTAAGTTCGGTTGAAAACTCGACTTGTTCGATTATAGCTCGAATTTTATGGAATTTCTAAAATTTCCTTTAAGTTAATATGTTATAATCAGGTAGAACTATTGAAAATTCAAAAAAAGTTCGGCTCGAGTTCGTTAATTTCCTAAACATGTCAAGCTTAATAAAAAATAAAAACTCATTTAAAAATTGGGTTTGACTCGAGTTGAACTCATTTAACAAACGAAACAAGTTTGAACATGTCAAATACGGCTTGTTCGGCTCGAATAACATCCTTATTTCCACGTCAGTTTGCACAAGTAATGGGTAAATCAACATAAAGTTTATTGACAAGGTGTAATTTCATTTATCCTAATATCCAAAACTAATCAACATAAACTAATTGCACAAGTAATGAAGGTGATGGGCAACGATTTAATTCACCTCTTTCATACTCGTCAGTCGTCCACTCAATTATTCTTAATTTTACAAATCTTTGATTGAATAACCAAACTAATTAATTAATCATATAGATACGTTTATCATCCAAAAATGTCATGTCAACCCTAGAATATCAGATGCACTCTCCCATGTATGGAGATGCATATGAATTGAATATGTGCAAACTGCAAAGTCATTTGTAATGGTGATCCTACGATGGCTTACATGGATTCGCACATGCATTAATTTGAAGGTATTGTGATGGCTCCCGCCATGTCAATTTGATGGTCTTATTGTCAACGTTCTAAAAGGCATTAGGCAACCACTAGGCGGTAGGTAACCGCCTAACGTCTTGACGGAGTTAGAATAAACTTGATTATTTCCTTATATTTTAACGTATAACACATCTTAATAATTCATATAATGTAATAATAATCCATAATATCATTCATAAATCCAAATTTACGGTGCTTAACTAACCCTAAACCTCATAAAATCCAAAATCATAGGTTTGACTCCAAAGCAAACACATCCCTACTTGGGCCATAAAAAACCCTAAGTTGACTAATCACTTGACTAAATGTTCAAACTAAATAATCGATGACCTAGATGGGTCTAGATGTTACCTACGAGGGCCTAGACGGGGTCTAAGCGGCACCTAGGTAGATTTGCACCTAGAGACTGCCTAAGTGTAAAAATTTCTAGGTGCGATTTTTAGAACATTGTCTATAGTGACTCAAATCATTCCTTTGTTAAGAGAAAGTTACAAATTGTTCTTATAGGCAGATTAGGGGTACCTCTAGAACATTCAAAGTTGTCTTGTTATGTTCAAATTCACATTGGATCAGCAGCAAGCTGTGTTGAGTTCGTAGTCCTGGTGGACTAGTGTCACTATGCCCCCTCAAACTATATACAAGAGAAATAGTGGGTGTAGACCAAAAGGCTAGCTTGGAGGTGTTATATGGGCAAAGATTGGGAAAGACAAGACATCCAAAAACCCTAAGAAACTCGTAATATGTGAACTTTTCAAAAGCAACCTTAGATGAAGATTTATTTTGAAGAATCGGGGTAGGAGAAGATTTTGAAGGTAAACTACCATTTCAATGGCAAAATCCCAATAGAATAGATTGAGAATAAAGACAAGTAAGACGATGATGAATATCGTATTCTTGAAAGAATGGGCAAAGGGGTTTAAACTTGGTGCCATTATTGATTTGAACAATTTTTTTTTATGTATAGTTGTGTAGAAGGAATTCATGACCAATTTTGCAAAATTAAGAAACATAGAAGCAAAGAATGATTTGTGAAAACGGGAAACAACCAAAGAAACTTAGAATAATCAACTACTATAAATAAATACGACCGACAACCTTGTTCAGAAAAATGATGGGCCGGACCTATATATCATTGACAAGAAATTCCAAAAAAACTAGTGGATCTACTAACAAAGCGGAATGGGGAAGTGCATGGGCCTTAGCCCATGAACAACTGACACATTTTCTAATGGGCCTGAAATGGGCTTTTGGATTGTATCGTCTCCATTGACTTGTTTATATAGTTAACATTTTTAAAAGTTCAAAGAGGATTCTTTGAAAATAAAAGGGACCCCAAAATTTAGCACTTACTAATTTGTTGTGCAAGTCATTTAGCCACATTGAACATTATCAGGCTTTTGAGTGGCTTCTGAAAAATCAAAACATCAAAATTGGGTGGTGGTGTGAAATTTTTATAATTAAGGCTATCTTGTGTAATTTTACATAAAATTGAACATGTATTTAATTTGTATAGTTATGAACGGTTGAACATGTATATACATGATTACATCTTTCAAAAATGGTTGTTTGTGTGCAAATGTGCGTGTAAATGTGTATTTGCAAGCCCATTATTTAGCGCATGTTGCGCTTAGACGTGCGTGCAACCCAATAATAAATAGGGCATAACTGTTAGCTCAAACGTTCCCAATAATAAATAGGGAATACATAACCGTTAGCTCAAATGCTTCATGGAGAAGATGAGATATGAGATCCACTGCTCTGCAAATCATATGATAGATTTTATGTTAGGAATGAGTTTAATTGGAAGTTGATGTTCTACCCTTCTTATAAACCATTACGAGGCCCAATGTCACGGTGTTAAATATAAAAAAATTGCACACTTTTTAACATTAAAAATATGGCAAAACGTAGGAGGAACTAGTATTTATTCTAAGTACGAGTAGTGGGAGGAATTTAATTAATTTGAACATAACAGCTTAGCAACGAAGTCGTCGATATTCCGATCAGAGGTACCGCCATGGTGAATGGCTGCCTGTGCCTGAACCATCAATTTGGTAGCATTAGATCTCAACTCCTGCCCAGTTTCACCTTCCATGACCTCCCTGATACAAGCCTGTATCTGGTCCCTTGTGACGAGGCCGGCGGCTGCAGGATCAGCCTCCACCCGGATCCCCACCCTCCACACCTGCTGGGCAAACATGGCGTTGGTAGGCTGATCGGCCCACTGCGGCATTGCGACGAGGGGCACCCCGCAGGAGATCGCCTCCAGGGTCGAGTTCCAACCGCAGTGGGTGAAGAAGCAGCCCACCGCTCTATGGGCCAACACGGCCAGCTGAGGGCACCACTTCACTACTAGACCCTTCACCCTGGCTTCGCCTTCGCCTTCCCCGCAATCAAGGAGGAGGTCGTCTTTGAAGCCCTTCAGAAGCTTCGTCTCCTCGGAGGAGCTGACCACCCATAAGAAGGGTTTGCCGGAGGCGATGAGGGCCGAAGCCAATTCCTCCATTTGTGCCTCCCCGAGCTCAGCTAAGCTGCCGAATGAAACATAGAGGGTTGAGCCATCTTCTTGGGTGTCTAGCCATTGAATGCAAGCTTCGGAGTCCACTGCACTCGGTTCCGGTATCGTTGGGCCTATGCTCATAAAGCTTGGCCACTGCATCCTCATCCATTGCACCACCTGTAATAAGATATAATATAGTGGCATCAATCAATAGATCAAATTCCTATATACATATAGGCACGATCTAGGTACCTCATCTTCAAGGGCGTCAAAGGTGTTGAAGAACTGCCAATCGGCATCATCGAAGTTGAGGAACTGATGCAAAACGAGCTTCTCCAGCAGAGGAAAGCGGCCAAGCTGCTGGACGAACGTCGGGAAGTCTCCCAACGACATAGGAGGCAAGCCGGGGGCGACAACCAAACCATCATCACGGCTATGATGAGGAGTCGGAGGAGCAGACAAAACGCCCTTGAAAACATGGCGGAAGATGAGAGAGACAGCGCAAGACTGAGGGAAGAAAGGGGCGGCGAAGAGGCCAAGTTGGCGGGCAAAGGGAAGGGCCCAAATCTGAGAGGAGTCGTAGATGAGGCACCGGACATTGTTAAGCTTGGCAATGAGCTGAGAGAGGGCCAAAGGGGCGAGGCGAGCGAACCTATCAGTGTATTCGTCGAGGTTGTGAGACCCAACAGCAGCGAAGCCATCAGCGTAGTCGTCGAGGCTGGAGATGGTGAGAGCTCGGTATCGAGAGGGGGAGATGTTTAGCCTTTGGGCCAAGGCGGTGGTGGTGGCGAAGGTGACAAGGATGCCTGGTTTCGAGGAGAGGCGCTTACCGAACTCGAACATTGGGTTGGTGCGTCCTACTATTGGGAACGAAAGCATCACCACATGGACTTCTCCCTTGATCTTTTTCTTCAATTCATCATCCATTTTCATGTCTCGCTCCATCAATATTCTCAATCTCAATATCAACCTCGATGATCGACTTATTTAGTTCACTAGCTCAATCTCTCTAGCTAGCTCTGTTGGTGAGTCATGCATTCATGTCCATATATATTCGATGGGATGGATATGCTTGCCGGCGGATAGGAGTGCAAGAAGATGAAGACAAAGGCGGGTAGCTCCCACCGGCTCCAACTCATTAGCTAAGAATCAAACTGTGAGGGAAATAATTTATAATTTCCATTTCGAGAGCTATCTGTCGTGTGCGTTTTCACAATTCACGTGGTATAGTGACAGAACTTGTGGGTAGTACTCATAGGTCCCCTTTGAACTCCAGAATGACCGCTCTTTATTTACCAATTCAAGGTGTAGTGACAGAACACTCACTAGAAATGACTTGCGGTAGTAGCCAAACAGTAGGAGATTTCCTACTCCCTTTCTATACTCCACTCCCTACAACTTAAAATTATTTAGGTTAAATATTTATGATAAAAAAAATTTAAAAATTATATTTATATTATAAATAACTGATTATATATATTTGTATAATTTTTTCATGAAAAAATTTATTGTAAAAAATATTAAAATTGGAAAGATGATTATTTGATGATGATAATTTTAATATTTTTAAAAATATATTTTTTCTATAAACAATTATACAAGTATATATGATTTGTTATTTATAATATAAATATAATTTTTTTAATTTTTTCTATCATAAATATTTAACCTAATTAATTATGTGATGTAGGGATGGGAGTAGGCAATGTTGTAGAAGATCTCAACTAGTACGCAAAGGTCTTTGGTTCGAACCCCCGGATGACCGCTCTTTATTTACAAATTCAAGGTGTAGTTTTATTAGTTTTGAATTTTTTTTTCAAAATGGTAAAAAAAAAATTGCGAAATAGCAAATGTTGAAAATATTTTCAAACTTACTCAAAATAGAGTTCGACTTTAGCTCAAATTAAAAAAAAAATACAAAAATAAAGTTGTCGTTTTAAACAGCAAATTGGGGCTGTATTTTTAATTTTAAGATGTATATTTAAGTTATAAAGCTTAAAAAAATATACAAACAGTCGATGCTTTAAACAGAGAGTACCTTCTATTTTCGGTTTTGTCTAATTAAATTTCAAAATACTTTCAATCTATTTCTCAAAATTGTTTTGATTTTTTTTATACCATTTAGATAATAAAAAAATTCAGAAAATTGGGTGGAGTATACTATTTTCAAGTTTTTTTTTACTAATTGTACTCCTTAGAGTTTTCTTTTAGGTAATTGTACTTTTTTTAGATGAAGATTACCTATACCGTACAATCAAATTTTATCGATCCTTTTAAAAAATAAACAGTTAAATTATTGTAGAAGAATGGACAGATGAAGATATTCTTCAAATTATTTGCCTAGAATCGTTTACTGGCGGTTGTATTTTACGAACCCTAATTCATGTATGTGGTCAATTCTTGTAAGACAATATCATTATTCTTGTATTACAATATTATTCATGTAATAGAATAGTGTTATTGTTACAAAATCATGTAATACAATCTCATTCTTATATGTTACAATAACATTCTTATAATACAATACGGAGTATTATTCTTGTAATACCACGTTCCTGTATTGTTAATCATGAATCAACCATGTGTAATCAACTCATGTAATACTAGATTTCGTGTACCGAGTGAATTCATGTAATGAGCGAAGTCTTGTACCTATTACTATACACCCACAAATTGTGGGCCACAATTGAATCGTGGAGTTGAGTTACAAGAAATCTCTTAAATGAATCGATTATTGTAACAATAGGTAGCGATTATTGTAACCTACAATTATTGTAGTCATAGATAACGATTAATAATTATTGTAACCTAAAATTATTGTAACCAAATAATCGTTTCATCAAATCACATGAAGCTATTACTGTGAACCTGTTCTTAAATGAAATCAAAGAAAAATTCCTAGTTGAAGGAAGTGTTGCATCTAATTATGAATTACGACATAAATCACAAGCAATTCATCAGTCTTGGTTGACCTCATAACCGATTCATTAAAGACATATTTGGTAGAGTTTTCAAATTATGGTTTACATAACCTACCATGGAAGTTGTAATAGCAATCACTTGAACAAATAACACAAAAGCAACTTTCAATATATTTGCAAGCAATATCCGTGCTTGAAGTGAGGTGCATCTATGGAGCGTCAATTAATTGAAGAAGCGTTAATGGATTGAGAATTAATTAGAAATTTGGTTATTTGTTATTACAATCAAATCATGGGAAAATCTGTCATTAACAAAACAAAATCTTTAATGATATATTTACTAAAACAAAAACTAAAAAAAAGAATAACTACTCAATTTAACCTAAAAAAATCAATCAAATAAATTTTGACAATTCTATCAATTAGACTTCCTAAAAATTCAATTCTCACGAAATATAAAATCATCGTTTGTGAATGAAGAGGACAATGTATTAAATAATTCTACATTTTGGATTCTACTTCACATAGATTTAAAAAAAAATGCAATATATATATAGCATAATTAATATTACATAGAATAACCTAAATTACTCCAGAATGCATGTGCTATGTGCAAAACAAAATTATTCCAATGCATGTGCTAGCTGTGTGCAAACAAAATTTCTCAAATCAGTGAGTGAAATCTGTTTATCAATTTGTTTCCTACTACCATCACAAATTTCTCAAACGTTTAAATTCCAATGCATGTTCTGTGTGCAAACAAAATAAGTGAAATATATGTTTTTTTTAAATATATAGAAATTAAAGTTATGGAAGACTACGCATACGCGTACGTCAGGATCCACCTTATAGCATTCTTACTAAAAGGAATTTGTAGTTTATAGTCAGAGAAATTTTGAGTAGCAGTGACCCAAACAAGTCAAACAGTCGTCTATACATTTGATTTCCTTATAGATATGATGAATTTGGGCAATACTGATTATATTTTAGTAGGTCCGATCCAACGGGAATCCGAGATGATCATATATTTGAATATCTCAATGACATTTTCAATGGTCTCTCCCTTATTCGGAAATATAAGTCGATTGACTTTTTGACACGTTTTTTAATAAATTAAAAACTATATAAAATAATAATTTTTTTATATAACTATATACTTATTAGTACGTAGTAATATATATAAAACTATGTAAAAAAACTTAATGAAAATAAAATTATTTTTTATAATTTTTAATTCTTTAAAAAACGTGTATTATATTTTAGAATGGAGGGAGTAATAACATATAAATTATCTCATTCATTCAATTTGTATATATTAAATGTTAAGATTAGGTGCCGCTCTTGATCCATTAAATATTGACAGCAGAAGCTTTTGCTACTAAGACCGAGGACACGAAGCATTAGCTGCCATTCATATAGCTTATCACATCACCAAGGTGATCTCTTATAATATATCTAAATGAATCTTTTCCAAAAAGCTTTGTTGAAGTACTTCGAGTTGAATGTTAAATTAATTGTTATTTTGTTATGTAAATATTTTAGTATACATAACAACAATACTATTGTTGAAGTACAAAGAACAGTGTATTACATCTTACCAAAAAGCTTTTACAAGTTAGTTTTGATCAAGTGGTTCAGATTGTCCTATACATCTTGATCACTGCCTATATAAGTTGTAAAGCTCACTTGTAACAGACATTATATTCATTCATCAATGAACACCAGTTCCTCTCATTTTCTGAACTCTCTCTATGCTTGAGTTCTGTTTTCTTTCTTCTTCTCTTTGTCTTTCTGCCATTTCACTGAGCTTGAATGTCGATCTGCACCTGCTCAGTGCTCAATTTCAATCGCATCTTGGTACCAGAGCAGCGCACACGATCCTGATTGGAGTTCGCTTATCTTTGGCGACTTGATTTCGCGTCATCAGATCTGGAGGTGATCGTCTTCGGCAATCGTCGTATCTGAGAGCGCAAGTTTCATCTGCATCTTCATCGAAAATGGATCTGCTGAGCGCAGGAGAGAGATGACTACGAACACCGATCTGATGAGTCATCTCTTCATTCATCCATCCGACAACTCTGGTATGGTTCCTTCTACAATTCAATTGATAGGAGAGAACTATAGGAGGTGGAAAAAGTCGATTATGAAGGCTCTTTCTGTGAAAAACAAACTGTGGACAATTGATGGTTCAATTGTGAGAACTACTGAAAATGCATCTCAATGGGATAGATGCAACGACATGGTGTGTTCTTGGATATTGAACACAATGTCGAATGAGATCTATAGTAGTATAGACGAATATGATACAACTTTAGAGATATGGCAAGATCTAGAAGAAAGCTATGGTCAGAAGAACGGACCATTGATTTTCCATGTGAAGAGGGAGATACAGGAGTGCCATCAGAACTCCATGTCTCTCACTGATTAATTCACCAAGCTTAAAGGTCTATGGCATCGACTTTCAGTGATCTCAAATCCCATAAAATGCACATGTGGAAGGTGCGAGTGCAACCTGCAGAAGAAGACTGAAGAGGCCGATCAAGAAAACAAACTGATGAAATTCTTGCTTGGTTTGGATGAGAAATATGATGGTGCTCGACGTCAGATCTTGATGACCACACCACTGCCATCACTAAGCCTTGCTCATGCTATGTTACTGCAGGATGAAGTTAGCTCTAAAATGTCCACTGATCGAAAAGCATCCAAGAAAGAGGTACCTGCTACAGCTCTGCCTGCAAATACAAGACATGAAGAGCAATCTCAACCAAGAAAAGAGAAATGTTCCCACTGTGGTGGAAATCACAAGGTTGAAAGATGCTGGGAAGTAATTGGATATCCTAGATGGCACTACAAGAGCAAGAACAAGCCTCAAGTGCAGGGTTCCAAAGGAAGTGACAACTGGAGACCTGATTCCAAAGAAAAAGCTAATGCAGCAGAGGGAAATTCTTAGACTGATGCTCAGAGTTTCATGTTTGGATCAAGCTCCAGGAGTCCTCCTCAACTGTCAGCAGATCAACAACAAATGATCAACAACGTCATCTCCTTCTTGGCAAAGTCAACTCCTTCCATCCATGAGTCTCATCTTGCAAGTATCCTTTGCTCCAATGCTTCTATTAAATCACGTTTTTGGATAATGGATAATGGTGCTACAGACAACATGGTTTTTGACATATCATACTTAACCAATCCAATTCCTATTCCCAATGTCAATGCTATTCACCTTCTTGATGGTAGCACCAAAGAAATCACTCATTTTGGTAATGTTTCTCTCCCTAACACTACCCTCACAAATGTCCTATGTGTTCCTAGTTTTAAGTATAATCTATTGTCCCTTACCAAACTTGTTAAAGATCATCAGTTTCATTGTTACCTTATTGGTGATCATTGCTTTGTCCAGGACCCTCTAAGGATGAAGATGATTGCAGTTGGTAAACTTCTCGGGGACCTCTACTACAGGGATCCAAGTGAGTCTGGGGAGTCCTTCGTCTGTGATCAGCTACCAAAGTTTAAACACACTGCTCTTTCTGCAAACTCTATTACTTTACCTTTGTTTCTTCCTAAGAAAAGTTCTGTAATTCCAAATAATAGTGCATTGTGGCACTTGAGACTAGGCCATGCCCCTATTGCATAACTTAAACACATTACTTGTATTCAGAATGAAATTCTTGACAATGATCATATGTGCACAGTTTGTCCTTTAGCCAAGCAAACACAAAGCAACTATCCTGCTAGCTTATCTTCTGCTGATCAAGTTTTTGAGTTAATTCAATGTGATGTGTGGGGACCATATGATACCCCCACTACTGATGGTCACAAATTCTTTTTTACCATAGTGGATGACAGGAGTAGGGGAGTCTGGGCTTTTCTCATGAAACACAAATCTGAAGTGAGTCACTACCTCAAAACCTTTATCCTCCTTGTTCAAACTCAGTTTCAAGCCACATCCAAAATCTTGAGGAGTGACCTGGGTACTGAATTCTTCAATACCACAGTTTCTGATATTCTTACAGCTCATGGAATTATCCACCAAAGCTCTTGCAAAGAAACTCCTCAACAAAATGACAGGGTTGAGGGGAGGCACATGTACATACTTGAGATTGCAAGATCTCTCATGTTTCACTCTAAAATACCACAATATTATTGGGGTGATGCTATTCTTATGGCCACCTTTATCATCAATAGACTGCCCAACCCTATTCTCAAACACAAATCCCCACATGAGGTCATTTTCAATACTAAACCTGTCTACTCTCACATAAAAGTTTTTGGCAGTTTATGTTTTATCTCCACATCCACTGACAAAGATGTGAAAAAGTTTCACCCTCGATCAAATCCCTGCATATTTATGGGTTTTCCTTATGCTCAGAAAGGGTATAAAGTCTTAAATCTCAAGACTCACACAACTCTGATCAGCAGAAATGTTATCTTCTTTGAACATATACTACCCTACTCTCTATTCTCTCAAACACAAATCTCATCTCCAACTTTGTCTCTCTCAGACTTTGTTGACTCAAATTTTCCTTTTGATTACACACCAAACACAACCTCTGGTGATGAACCACCATTTGACTCTGGTGACTCAATTGTCCCCTCTTCATTGGAAGAGTACTCTCCTTCTCCTATCTCCACATCTTTTGATGACCTGCAACCTGTTGCACCTACACCCTCTGAACCTGTTCCATCCACAAGACACTCTATTCGTCATCACAGGCCCCGCAGCTGGCTTCAGGATTATGTGTATTAGGTCTCCAAGGAGTCTAACTCATCTGCAATTGTCTCTCCTAAGGTTCATTCACTTTACCCTCTTGCCAATTCTTGCATTTATACAACTTGCACCCCTACATATCAAACCTTTGTTAACAATGTAGCATCATATTCCACTCCTAAAAATGTGACTGAAGCTTTCAAGGAACCTGCATGGTGTGATGCAATGGTGGTTGAGCTGAATGCATTAGAAAGGAATCACACATGGGATGTGGTGCCTCTTCCTGCTGATAAATCTCTAGTACGTGACTTGCAAATGGCTGTTTAAACTCAAGTTTAATTTAGATGGAACATTGAGAGGCATAAGGCAAGGTTGGTTGCAGGTGGCTTCACACAGCTCTATGGTATTGGCTACTCAAAAACATTTGCTCCAGTAGCTCGTATGATAACTGCCAGGACTCTCCTTGCTTTGGCATCTGCAAATAAGTGGCATCTCTCGCAAATGGATGTCACCAATGCATTCTTGCATGGAGATCTTGAGGAAGATGTCTATATGACCTTACCTCCTTCATACAATGTTTTGAAGCAGTTGTAGGCTATGTCTTCCCCTCATTGTCTTTAAGGGGAGAAAGGGTGTGAAGCCAATGATGGTAAACTGCAATTGGTTTGTAAATTGACAAAATCATTGTACGGGCTCAAACAAGCACCAAGACAGTGGTTCTCTAAGTTCTCTCAAGCTGTCAAAGCAGGTGGATATACACAGTCCAAGGCTGATTACTCTTTATTCACCAAGAAGAGAGGAAAATCATTCACTGCATTATTAGTATATGTTGATGATATGATAATTGCTGGGAATGATCAAGAAGAGATTGGGAAATTAAAGCAACATTTGCACAAGAACTTTTAGATTAAAGATCTGGGAGAATTGAGGTATTTTCTTGGCATTGAGGTGGATAGAGACAAGGCAGGAATCTATCTCATTCAAAGGAAATACACAATGGAATTACTGGAAGAGATGGGGATGGTTGATTCAAAACCAGTAACCACACCTCTGGATGCTCATGTGAAGCTCTCAAGTGAAGGGGAGCCTATGAGCACACCTCAGAAATACAGGCAACTGGTAGGGAAATTGATCTACCTAACAGTTACAAGACCTGACATTACATACTCAGTACAAGTGCTGAGCCAATTCATGCAAAGTCCTACTGAAGATCACTGGAAAGCTGGGAAGCATCTTCGAAGATATTTGAAGAACTCTCCAGGACAGGGACTTATGATGTCTAGTAAATCAAAAATCAAGTTGAAGGCCTATTGTGACGCAGACCGGCAGGCATGTCCTATGAGCAGAAGGTCGTTGATAGGCTTTTGCATCATGCTGGGTGACTCTGTGATCTCATGGAGAACAAAGAAGCAGACATTTGTAGCTATGTCCACAGCTGAAGCGGAATATAGAGCAATGGCAGCTACATGTTGTGAGATTACTTGGTTGATTCGAGTTCTACAAGATCTGGGTGTTAAGCATGGACCAGTGGAGTTGTATTGTGACAACCAAGCTGCATTACACATAGCAAGAAATCTTGTGTTTCATGAGAGAACGAAACACATCGAAGCTGATTTTCACCTTGTAAGAGACAAGATACTTAACAAGGAAGTGGAAGCAAAGTACATCTACACAAAGGAGCAACCAGCTGATATCTTCACAAAAGTAGTAAGTCAAGAGCAAATGACTAAACTGACTGTCAAGCTTAGAGTTATTAACAAATTCAAATAACGTCAAGCTTGAAGGGGAGTGTTGAAGTACAAAGAACAGTGTATTACATCTTACCAAAAAGCTGTTACAAGTTAGTTTTGATCAAGTGGTTCTATACATCTTGATCACTGCCTATATAAGCTGTAAAGCTCACTTGTAACAGACATTACATTCATTCATCAATGAACACCAGTTCCTCTCATTTCCTGAACTCTCTTTGTGCTTGAGTTCTGTTTTCTTTCTTCTTCTCTTTGTCTTTCCGCCATTGCACTGAGCTTGAATGTCGATCTGCACCTGCTCAGTGCTCAATTTTAATCGCATCAATTATCTTATTTATAGATATTTCTATTTTAGTACAAATATTATAATATTAAATAATTGAATTTATTTATTTTATGAGATAAAATGGAGTTTTAGAATAATTTATTAATAATTTACAATAACATAATATAATAATTTATCATTTAAAATTTAAAATAACACCATGTCATATAATTATACTAATAATAATAACGTAAAAATAATCAAAATAACTCAACCTTTTTAGGAGTGTTAAAAAATATCTCCATCTTTCAACCTTAAAAAAATAACCCAATCCTTAGGAGAAGCGGTAACAAAGTATCCCGACTCATTTTTTCAACTATAAATTGGGTCAAGACAATGATATAAAATTGTCCAATGGTATAATTCTCATTTGAGCGCTTTGGGCCTGCCAGCCCGCTTGGGCCAATTGTCTTATACCCAAGCCTGCAAATTTAGCCGGGTGGGTTGGCTCATGTTTGATCAAGTTTGCTCACGTCTATTCGAAACACATCGGAGTTATACTCCTTGATATTTTTGAAATTTCGAACCCGTTAAGAGTTCCATTTTTATATGGCCGGTCATTGGGAGTGATATGATCGTATCGTTCAACTAAATTCTCCTATAATTCATTTGTAGGAGTGTTAAAAAATATCTCTATTCGAGGTACTTGTCTCCTAACAGATCCAGAACATCAAATTCCCTTTTGGCAATGTTTGTCATAATTAATAGTACTACACATAAAATCATACATTGATTAAAATTAATTATTGTATGGTTAAAATTTAAGGGTCAATATGAAGCAATTAATCATATACGTATATATACGTATATAAAAGGATACCATGTACTATAATTGTATATATAGTTTTCACAAGATAGTCAAAATAAAATGCTATGTAGCGTAGTAATTATCGCACGTGTGTATGTGTGCATTGTATTGTCAAATCAATAAATGCACACCATCTTAAAATGTAGGTTTTAGCTGTTAGAATTATGTCTACATACAGTAGTAAGAAATAATATGATTTCAGATGAGTGTGATAACTTCATGCAGAATACTCAACCATTCATGTAAGAGGTCCTATCGAGGAAAAATCCCTTGCAAAAATTTCAAAACCTTCTAAAAAACTCCTCTCCTTTTCCAATCATCAAAGGAATTCGAAGAACAAAATGCATATGATATTCGAAAAACATTTCTTAAGAGATAATTATTAGTGAAAGATTATCTTTCAAAATATATATCTTTTTTCATTTGTCTGCTATATCCTCTTGTTATAGGTATAATTTCCTTCTATCTCTTTCACTTTTTTTTTATATCACACACTTTCACTTATCACCACTCACATTTATCCAAATTCATCAGTGTCTTGATTTCGGCATTTATATTTTTTCCTAGATTTATATTCGAAGAAAAGAATCGAGATACTTTAGCCCTCGAGATTGTGCTGTTTTTATTACCGTAGGTGAAAAAATATTTTTAACACCCCTCCAATGGTTGAATTATTTTAATAATATTATATAATGAAAATAATAATAATAATATATATAAACCCTGCTCTACGTCTTCTCAGTTACCTTTATGTTGTTTGGTGTGTTTATTGTCCAAGTAAGGTAAGCTAATCTTATACAATACATATAGATATATATCATATTACACTAATATGTTGCATCAATATAAATGTGGACGGCTTACCTACGCAGAGATACATTTGTTTAGTTTGTGTTTTTTGGTGCGATTTCAGCTACCCTTTTCTGAAAGCTACTTCCATAACCCAAATTCCTTTCTTTTCTTTTCCTTTCCTACAATTATCTCACTTCCAATTAAAAAAATAATTTAAATAACATTAAAACTGATAGATTACCTCTTCAACAACATTCTTTATGAATAACGAAATAAGTTTATATATATATATGGTGCATGTTTTATGTTAGGCCTTTGAGTCACATAGTTAATAATCGATCAATTAATGTTCAAATATTGTTCTCTTTCATTTTCTTTATAGATAGTATTTTTTTTTTAAAATAAAAAAAAAATCAAAAGAGGAACATTAATGGGTTGCGTTGCGTCTGCACGTCGTAACCTTGTCTTAAGCATTAGTTTATCCCACAGACCAAAATGGGACCCAATGGTGGGCCCACCACATTCAAGGCTCCCGTGTATTTGTTCACGCTCCGCTCTTCAACCCAACGGCTACCTTCCCCTGAAATCAAAACCATCAATAAATCAACACGCAATTCGGTCTAAATCCAACATTCATACAAAATCAAACTCATTTTCTACCAATTGATAATCCTTTCATATATTTCAGGCTCCATTCAATTTCGTCCTCCAAAGAAAAAACCCCCAAATTTGATCACCGTCCATCATTAATTAATATATTCTCTCCCTTATAAAATCGATTGTGAAGTCCCAAAGATTCAATGGAGTGCCTGGTGGCACCGGTGTCGGTCTTCAGGCGGAGGTGCTCTGGGCGATATGGGTACCGCCAGTTGGTGGTGGAGGAGGAGATGACCGACTTCCGGCCGGAGGAACCCGTAACTGTGGTGGTGGGGAAGGAGGAGAGGGAGTTCCGGGTCGACCCGTTTATACTCCGGGAGATCCCCTTCCGGGTATTGATTGACTTGGTCAACGGAAACAGCGGAGGAAGGGATGGTACTGATGGCGGCGACAGGGTGGTTCGTCTGGCGGAGGTGGACTCCATTCTGTTCGAGCACATGCTGTGGCTGATGAGTAACGATTGCTCTTCCCTCTTCAAGCTTAACCTCAAGGAAATTCTTGATTTTTATGCCCTCGATAATTGAATACTTATTCCGTTAATTAACCCAGTTGCCTATATCGATCATACATCATCATACATGTAAACTATGCATCTGAATTAATTAGTTATTCATTCTGTTAATTTCTCCTTGTTGGATAAAACAAAGCAATTAAGAGATCATTTCCTTTCCTTGCTCCAAAGGAATTAACTTGCCAAGTAAAAATTCCTATTGTACGTTAAGGCTTCGATCAATTAATATGCAGTAAGTAAGTTATCATCTATAGTGATACTCAATTAACTCAAAATATTAACTATATATATATATATTTTTTTTTAAAAGGGTTTTTTTTCTTAATTTTTCCCCAAAGAGGTGATAACCCAATTGCAAGCCTAGCACATAAACTGAGTAAGGTTCCATTCTAAAACCAATTGGTGATAGAAGGAGTAGCCCACGTACCGACTACATATACCAGGGCTTATTATGTTCATCTTTCGATGTGGGACTTTTTGGTCTCATTCACATCTCTCAACAAATCTCTGCCCTTCGTAAGGAGATAGACAATTACAAATTTCATCTACCTCATTTTCCCCACACGCACAGTTAGACTTGTCGATAGGATCATTCAGATTGTGATCAGGTTTGTGTCATTTGAATCCCTGATAGATCGGATTTTGGATCAATTGGGTTACTTGTCGTTCTTGGTCAAGCCAAACCGGATTTGTCTCGGTTTTAGATCAACCCAGCAGGTAAAAAAACTCGAACTTTTTAAAGAATTTTTAAGAATATTAAATTATTATAAAATTAAATTATAATATAAATATTTCAAATTAAACTGAATAATAATATTAAAATTAAATTTAGAAATATTATTATAATAAAATATTATATAAATATTTTAAGCATAAAAAAATCATATTTATACAAATATAAGTGTTCTAAACATACTATAATATTTATAAAAATATATACGTTATTTAACTTATGAGTGATCTTAACAAACACAATTACATGACAAATCTGCATGAGATCTATGTAGTGCCTGTGTAGCATCTACATGATGCTCACTCATCGGGTCGATTTTGACCCAACGGGTCATCGAGTCTCTTTTGGCCGATTTCAGGTCCCGGATCTAAAATATCGTGCTCAAACCTATAAAAATCCCCCTTTACTATTTTTTTTTTCTTTTTTAAAATTTAATCATTTTACCTTTTTTTCTATCTTGGGGATGCGGAGAGCAAGGTATGGGGCCATGTCCCCAAAAGGATAGGTGATCCCAGCCGCGGTCCAAATGGTGTATTTAAAGGGTGGTTTTTTTAGAATTTGGCCTAATGGATTATAGGAAAGTAAGGCCATCTAATTAATACCACAAAAAGTTGGCCCAACTATACGGGTGATTCGGGCCGATCTATGTCTTCACTTGGAAACCAATAAGCAATGAATAACGGGTCTGGATACGGTCGTGTTGCACGGGTTAGTTTCCAAAAAAAAAAAAAATTAAGATAACTTGTACATATATCGGATTGGGTCGGATCAAGTCGACACGAATGTGCCACCCAGATTTCTAACCTCTATTTAATTCCTTGATGGATGCAAGCAATATGCGTATTAGCTAGGCTTTCTTAATTTGAATTCGTCGCCCAAATCAACGAAATAACTTTTTTTAAGCCTACAGAATGTTTGATTCGGCCCAAGGATTTTGTTGCCCAGTCAACCTATATAGTTATATAAGAGGGGAATGAAAATGAAAGGTATTAAATTATATATATATATATATATATATATATATATATATATAATCATTATTTTTTTGTGAGCTTAAAGAAGGAACTAAGGAAGTGAGGGAGATTATTAGACCATCATAGGGGTATTAGTTATCCTCTTTAAAATTAGGGAATAGAATGTGGGAAAATGTAACAAATTTTGAGTGAAAAAATGGGAGGAGAAAGGGAATTATTAGAATAGTGATTAATGAATCTTAACTTAAATATGAACTATATTAATAAGGGTAATCATTACCTTTCTCTACACAAAAACAAATGGGAGATTAATGTCTATAAATACGACCATTTCCATCTCATTCAACCTACGCAATATATTTACAACTGAAAACCACTAATAGGTGACAAATTTATCTAACCCATCCGATCCAACTATACGAGTGAAAATTAAAAAAAGGCACTCTCTTTTTCACATCCGCTGCGCAATGCATGCGGTTATTAATAGACAGAGAAATCACGGTATACACATCTTTTTTAAAAAATATACCTAAAAGACATAAACATGCATTATTTAACTCAACATCTTTTCAAACATCTCTTTTATTTGTTCTGTATATATTCCTAGAGTGCTAGCTAGCTCTTTGGCTCTTTCTAGTGACTTTGTTGGCATTTGATGTATTAGTAATTAATGGAGGGATTTTAGTCACATCAACCCCTATAAATCTAAATAAATCTAAACCAACTAATTAACTAAGTATAGCAAGAAAGTAAGGAGTGTGAGAATCTAAGCGAATGACAAGTTTCAAGTAACAATTAGACGTTAATAAGAGCAATGTTGTTGGTGTAAAGAATGAAATATGTAGAATGTGAAATTAATTTGTTATGACAATGAGTGAAGAGCATGTTTGATGTTAGTATATGCTTGTATTAGTAAGTCGTGGATGTAATGCTCTATAAATATTAAATAGGACCTTATGTGTAATCAGTTGAACATAATTCATAATACATATTCTCTTTTCCCTCTTTTCCTCTCTTCCTTTGTCTTCTCTACTTGCACATCAACATGTTAATAGATTAAATATTTTTTTTTCAATCTTCTGCTTTCCCTGATTTCTGGCTATGGAGACTTCCACAACTCCTTCGATTCATCATCATGATCCACTGTATCTGCATCCTTTAGACAATCCAAGATGCATCCTTACCACCAAGGTTTTCGACGACACCGGTTTCTTCGCTTGGAGGCACCCAATGGAGATTGCGCTCTCAGCTAAGAACAAGCTCGGATTCGTCGATGGAGAGCTTGTTCGTCCTACTCTTGGCTCTCCAATGTTGCGTGACTGGATTCGGTGCAATGACATGGTGGTTTCTTGGTTGTTAAACGCCATGACAAAAGAGATTGCTGAGAGTTTTATGGGATCTCGCAATGCGCGCCTGATTTGGCTAGATCTTACTGCTCGCTTCTCCAATTCCAGTGGTGAAAAAAAGTTTGGAATTGAGCAACAGATTTACTCGATCTCGCATGGAGCAGATTCAATTTCTGGATTATTCACTCGACTCAAGAAAATTTGGGACGAGCAATATTCGCTTCGAGCTCTTCCGACCTGTTCTTGTCCAAATGATTGCGGTCTTTCTCAAGCTCTCAAACAAAGTGATCAAGAACGCCAATTATTCCAATTCCTGATGGCTCTTGATGATTCTTACCTACCAGTCCGTAGTAGCATTTTGATGCATTCACCACTTCCGGACATTAATCAGGCTTATTTTCTTCTTTCTCGAGAAGAAACTCAACGATCTATGAAAACTTCTAGATATCCTATGGATGTTTCTGCCAATTCAGTTACAATCAAGTCTTCTAAGGATCCTTCTCCTTCATCATCTTCAAAGGAGACTGATTCTTCCTCCAAAGATTAATCGAATGAGAGAAGACACAATGGTATTAAACAAAGGCACGTCTATTCTCACTGCAACAGGACTGGACACTTGGTTGATCGCTGCTACAAGCTTCATGGTTATCCTCTTGGATCCAATTCCAATAACAAGAGCTCTGCCAATTCTTCTATGGCTTCTGATGATGCGTCTTCCTCATCACCGTCATCCTCTTCGTCTTCGGTTATCCCAGGATTGTTTGTTGATCAATACAATCAGCTTCTAGCTTTGCTTTAACGATCTTCTCCATCCTCAGCAAGCACACCAAGTTTTGGGAATTTTGTCGGTATTTCTTGCTTTTCTTCTTCTCTGCACACTAATTCTTCTAGGATTATCTTTGACAAGTTTACTTGGATAACTGATACGGGTGCTAGTGATCATATGTGCCATAATCTGGATTTCTGTATGGATTTGAGCCCTTTGCTTCATCATATTCATATTAGTCTTCCTAATGGTACTTCAGTTGCTGTTTCATTGCCTGACACTGTTCGAGTTTCTTCAGAAATTACTTTGTCTGGTGTCTTTTTCGTGCCTGCATTCAAATTCAATCTTTTATCAGTTCCCAAGCTGGCAGCCCAACTTGATTGCATTGTGTGTTTCTCATCATCAATGTGTTGGTTGCATGGCCCTTCTCTGAAGAGCCGTTTGGGGCTTTGGTAGAGTGCATAATTGCTTGTATGCGTTTTCAGCACCTCCATCAATCATCCGTAAGAATAAGTTGCTTTCAACACAGTCATCCCTTTGTTCTTCTAATGCAGTTGCTTCTTCTGTAAATTCTGCTATATCAGATGTCAATTTGTTGCACTGTCGTTTAGGTCATTTGCCGTTTTATAAGTTGAAATCTCTCTTCTCTTGTGATATAAATAAAGAGAGTTTATCAGCACGTGAGATCTGTGCAAAGGCTAGGCACTAGAGATCTCCCTTTCCTAGTAGCTCCATTATAACCACTTGTGCATTTGATTTTATTCATGTGGATACATGGGGCCCTTACAGTTCACATACATACAATGGATTTCAGTATTTCTTAACAATTGTAGATAACTTTACAAGAGTAACCTGGACTCATCTTTTGAAATCGAGAAAGGATGCTTTCTCTACTTTGAAGTCATTTATTCAGCGTGTGTACACTCAGTTTGGCAGGATGGTTAAGGTGGTGTGTACAGATAATGCCCCTGATCTTGGCTTTAGCAGTATTGGTACTGAATATTTCAAATCTAAGGGTATTGTGCATCAGTCTTCATGTGCTTATTCTCCCCAAAAAAATGGTGTGGTGGAACGAAAGCACAAGCATTTACTTGAGACAACTTGTGCTTTGCTTTTTCAATCTTCGGTTCCTATTATTAAGTTTTGGGGTGAGTGCTCTGATTGGGAATCTTGCCCGGTTACAAGAAGGTCCATAAGTGGCTACTACATCACATTAGGGGGTTCTCCTGTATCCTGGAAATCCAAGAAACAAGCAACCATCTCCATTTCTTCTACAGAAGCCGAATATCGGTCTATGAGGAGGGTGACAACAGAATTAGCGTGGGTCGGTCGTCTCTTTCATGAGCTTGAAGTCCCTGATATCACGCCTATTCCTCTCAAATGTGACAGTCAATCGACTATATACATTGCAAAGAATCCGTTTTTTCATGAAAGGACGAAACATATTGATATAGATTGTCATTATGTTTGTTCTCAACTGCTTGCAAGCCTGATCAAGTTGCAACATGTCCCTACTCGATCACTCCCAGTTAGCGAACATCTTCACCAAGCCACTGCAAGGTCCTCTACACTCATCTATCCTGCCCAAGTTGGGGCTGATTTCATCCGAATCACCTCCAACTTGAGGGGGGGGGGGGGGGGGGCGTTAGTGTATGCTTGTATTAGTAAGTCGGGAATGTAATGCTCTATAAATAGGACCTAATTATGTGTAATCAGTTTAACATAATTCATAATTCATAATACATATTCTCTTTTCCCTCTCTTCCTCTCTTCCTTTGCCTTCTCTACTTGCACATCAACATTTGACAAATCAATATTTTGGGGAGAAAATTCGGACATTAGGGCAAAAAACATAATACCCATGCCATGTACCAAATATTTAAGAAGGTTATATCAAGTTATTTTCCTTCAATAAAAAAGAGGAATTAGTATTCAAAACCCCATTTTCATAATTGGTTTGCAAAAATATCTACTTTTGAAAACAATTGCACTCACATATGAAAATTTATAAAAATACCCTATTCAATTAGCAAAACTAGTATACCATCCAAAAAATCATAAAATAAAAAAAGGTAAATTGTTTTTGGTATTTATCTTTTTTTCTGCTATATATAAATTATATTAAATAATTAAAATTGTATTTTTACTCAATATCCCGTCAATTATTACATACATTCTGTCAATGTTCATAGTTGACTTTGCCAGCATTCATATTCATCTTGTCAATGTAATAATATTATGGTTTCTAGATACATATGACATTCCTTTTCTAAATATGATTAATAATCAAGTAGATATGATTTACCGTACCTTTAGTCATTTTCTCCCCTAGCTTCAATCTTGTCTATGTAAATGTCTAGCCTTGTCACCACAAACATTAATCATGTACGTCAATGTAAATAATTAACTTTGTCATCTTGGACTTGCATTTAATTTCTAACTATGGTTAATAATCTAGTAGACATGGTATGGATCAAATCGGATCTTTAGTCTCTTCCCGATGTCAATATTAATGCTCAGCTTTGTCATGAGGGATATTTATCCTATCAAAGTGAAAATTTTATAGGGTGGATACGCACATCTTGACATTCCTTTTCTAATCCCTTACTAAGGCAATATTTTTACTCCAGATGATGCAGGCGACGGAAGATGCGGGTGACGTGTTAAGTCGGTGATGAAGCGGGTATACGGATGATGATTTTTCACCCAACACTTGCTCTATTAACCCACCTCAAGAATCAACCAATAGCATTCAATAAACCAATTAAACATATGATTTACTTTTATACCCCTTACAAAACTCTTAATTATTTTTTTTGACAGTAGGCAAGAAGTAGATCGACCAAGTGATCTTGAAGCCATCAAAAGATGGCTTGAAAGACATTACGCAGAGGGTCGCCAGTCAAAAGAAAAAAACAAAAAAAGATCTACAATTACATCAATCTAAGCTTAAAATATCTAGAAAATTAGAATTCTTCTTTATTGAAATCTTAATTTCTTTCTTTTGTTACTGCTTCCTCACGTTGATTTTATAATGTGCTTTTATATTTGGGTTTATATTGTTAGTATATTTAGTAGTAAATTTGAAAATTTAATTAGATGTTTCTATATTGTGCTTATATTCTTACTAGCTAATTTCAAAATGTTTTTATATTATGATCTTATTGAAGATATTCATATCATTTTTTATTTAGGTTTATATTGTTAGCAGATTCCGTATTTAATTGAAAATTAGATTGAGTAAGTAATTTGAAAATACTTCTATATTATATGTTGTGTATTTTTCACGTAATGTTGAACTCAAACTTGATATGCTAGTATGTCAATTCTAAGGTAAATATTTCCTATAATTTTTGAAAATAAAAATGATTGGTTGGGTATCCAATAATACGTACCCGCACCACCTGCACCACCCGCACAGATTGGATGCGGCTGAAAGATTAATTTGTAAGTGGGTGATGGAGCGGGGCGGGTGAAGGTTAATTTATACCCACATGGCGGGTTATTGAATGATAATTTTCACCCATAACCCACCCCATTTCCATCCCTACTCGCAAGAGAATCTTGCCGTATACAAGAAATGTGATTATATAAAATGCACAATATATGCTCTAATCAAGGCACAATAAATGCTCTAATGCCCTACTACAAAACAATATATCGGGTTTTCTATCCTATGCCCCAAGAACATATAATAAAAAGTCAAATAGGAAAATATTCTCCCTAGGTATACCATGTTTAACCAATTTTTAAATTAGATTATGAGGTTCACCTATTTCTTTTTAGAGGTTTCTTTTCCAATAAAGTATACTTATCATATGCCCTTAGGGCACATAATAGACTAACCGATATTACATTACTCAACTCACGACCACAATATAATTTTTCTCTGAATTGTCTTATTATTATTGTTGTTGTTATTTGATCACATTATTATTATTTTTTTTATTATAATAAGACTTTATTATGATGAAAAAAGATTTACATAAAGTTAGTTAGAAGCCTCGTAACAAATTGAGCTCCAACCCCTTTTTGAATAGTAAAACCAACTCTATCAAATATAAAATTGTTTTTATCCGACCCTGCGCTATAACTCCTCGTAACCAATTGAACCCGCTTCATAAAACCAATAGCATCACCTCCCAGTTCTCCAAAAGTAGAGAACGCAAATGCCATGAAACAATACCCGTTAGCGGCGCAAATATCTGTGTACTTCTTCTCCTTTCTCTCAGTGGCTTGAGAGATCGCCTTGCCTGGTACAAATGAATCATTGGCTCTGGTTGTGAACGGTGAAGCCCCAACCGCATCAACAAAAGTGCTCATACTCGTACGCGCTTCCTTCTGAACGGTGATGCCCGCTTTGTAACAAATGTCAGCCAAAACATCTCGAACCATGTTGTGTCTATGCTTCGTCCCGATGCCTCGACTGCAATGCAGAGCATGATCTCCAAATGGATCCATCCTGTCAAGCTCAGCTAGGACAAGTCGGATAACCACTGAATATAGGGATCGAAAGATGGTATTGGAGGACAGAACGAAATTGGAGAGATGGCATGGTCTGAGCTAGGCCCTCGATGGGAGCAACCAACAAAAAATCATTCGCTCTTTCTCCTCTCACCGCTTGCAGAACATGCAGCTGCCTTGGAGTCGGATTGAGTGTGAACACCAAGTTGTCATTAATGAACTTGAAGTATCGATCCGCTAATACAGACATGCTTTTTCTAGGGGCGGGGGATACAAACAAGTCATTAATATCCGAACCAACACAAGCGACATACCTCGAGATAGATTGGGTGAGAATGCTATCAGGGCAAATGTTCGGACATCCAGAAGGTGATGACGCCTTACTCAAAATGGATGTTTGGAGATTAGCTGTCTGGAGACAAGATGCGATGAAAGCAAAATGACTAACATCCTTCGCCGAAAGCACCCCAAACCCGCCAAGTTTTAAAGGAAGTGTCGCTTGACGCCATTGCCACGGACCAAAACCAGCCCCCCCCCCCCTGCAGTAATAGCATGCTCGAGGGAGGCCCGGAGCTCATCATCAAAGCACCTTACAGCGTCGGAGATGGCATGAGGGGGGCACGTCCGAAGAGCAAACATCAATCTGGAGACCCCAATGCAATTTCGTAGAAGGAGCAATTCACATTGAGGATCATCTAGCCTCCTAACAGCCTTAATAGCCTCTATCGACTTGTCAACCCTATTCATAATCAAGCTATTACAGAATGTAGCATTGTTGCTGGCTGGTCCGCCTAACAATTTCACTCCCAATTTGGGTCTAGAAATGTCAGATGGGAACATACCAACTTCAAAGTTTCTCGGATCTTCAGTCGGCCAGAATAATTCAGTTTTCTAAATATTATTATTATTATTATTATTATTATTATTATTATTATTATTATTATTATTATTATTTTAAACCATGTAACTTTGTGTTGATTATAATAGCAAGAGTGCAATTAAGGGCATATTTTGGGTTCTACCAGTACACTCAATTAATATGTAATGGGGGTTTTCAGATTGCCTGATGGTTTAATTGATGAAATCCATAGCCTGATAGCCCGATTTTGGTGGGGTTCCTCAGAGCACAATAGGAAGATTCACTGGTGCAGATGGGAGAGTCTCTGTGCGCCAAAACAGATGGGAGGGATAGGCTTCCGAGATCTTCGGACCTTTAATGACGTTCTCTTGGCTAAACAAGGTTGGCGATTGATCCAAGACCCATCGTCACTGGTGGCGAGGGTGCTCCGAGCGCGCTACTTCAATGGAGGATCGTTTTTGGAATCGGGTCTGGGGAATAATCCTAGCTACTCCTGGAGGAGTATTTGGGGAGCAAAGGCTCTCCTATTGGAAGGGCTAGGCTGGCGGGTGGGTTCGGGGAATGAGATCGACGTTTGGGGATCGAACTGGTTGATCAGTGAGAGGCGCCCTGTAGCTCCTGTGTTGCAGCAACACTCGGACATGGGATTAACAATGGAGTCGCTGATTGATTTCACTAGCGGAGAATGGCGAGCGGAGGTGCTGTTTAGCAACTTTCGGGAAGAGGATGTTCACTGTATCATGTCGATCCCTATCAGCACTCGGAGACCTAGAGACGCTCGAATTTGGTGCCCAAATAGAGAGGGTAATTTCACTGTCAAATCCGCTTACTGGTTAAGCTGTTGTGGTCATCAACAGGGATGGTTTAATCGGTTGAATGGAGTAGGTGATGATGTATGGGGATGGATTTGGAAGCTTAGAGCCCCGCCAAAGGTCTCACTTTTTGCATGGAGAGCACTTCATGGAGCACTAGCGGTTCGCGATTGCCTTGCTAGAAGACACGTAGTGGACTCGGCACTTTGTCCCGAATGTGGGGCGGCAGAAGAAACAGTTAGCCACGCTGTTTTTACATGCCCATCAATCACCCAGGTATGGGAGGGATGTCCAATTGCTGCACACATCCGAGGTTGAGGCGAGCTCTCGTTTTTAGAAATGATAAGAAGCGCATGATATAGCGGGTTCGGAGGGAGTGCTGGATTTCCTCACAAGGTCATGGATAGGGTGGACTGTCAGGAATAAGAGACTCTTCGATGACAGTCCGCCAAATATTCAATTGATTCGGGATGGGTACAACAAGCTGGTGTCCGATTATAAGGCTATCTGGGAGGACCGGAATGAGCGGACGAGTGCTGCCAACCAACGATTACTGGGAGGCTCGGTGTGGCTCGGGATGAGACCGGGTATATTCTATGGGCAGCGACCCGTCGAGTCAAGGTAGCCTGGGATGCAAACATTGCAGAGATGAGGGCAGCGTTGATGGGCGTGGAACAGGCTGCAGCAATGGGAGTTACCAGAGTTCTGTCGGCAGGGGCTGGGTTGTTCTCCTATGTAGATCAAGTGGCGGAGGATATAAAGGGGATAGCAGAACACTTCTCCTCCTTTTCTGTTAGCCATGTTAGGCGTAGCGGGAATGTTTTAGCACATAATGTAGCTAGTTGTCCCACCAAACGGAGTGGACCATGTATTTTTCGATCCTTTTCCCCCAAGTTTGATTGAGCTTGCGGAAATTGATCTCATCTAATAACATGGCCCGACTTTTATTCAAAAAAAAAAAATTAATTAAAGTGGATGAGAACTTCAAAAGGCTACATTGAAGAAGGATCAATTTTATAATCCATTTTATAATAGAGCAGTGTACGAGGAGCTTCACTATTTAAGATATTCGATTTTAACTTTTTGATTTTTTATTAGAGGGGAATTTTCACTAACCGCACATCATAAACCCATTAATATAATAGAAAAAAAAGAAGAAGAGGAGAAAAGTGTGTAATTAAAAAAAATTGGTTTAAGAATATACTATAATTAATGCTTATAGCAAGATTTAAAAAATATATTATTCCATTAACATGAACGAGAGGTGAGAAATTTTCCAATTAGAAAACCAGGTACAATAACTGATTTGAATAGATTTATATATATAGTTGTACAGTATTAAACTGTTAACAACTTAATGATCATACATGCTGTGAGTATATATATAAAAATTTAAATTGTTTTATGCCAAAATTGATTTCTGTCAGCTCATATTGATCTTTAATTTAGTGACAGATAAACACTTATAGCAGAGATTATATTGCAATAAGTCATACACCTGTGCCCTAGGCTTAAAAAATGCACGTGTAATTAAATTAAATGTACATATATACAGTATGAAAGAGCAAACAAATGGGCATGTAATTTTTTTTTAAAAATAATCACTGTATAAATTGGTAGGTTGAAGTGGGTAGGAAAAGATGAATTAAGTTGGGTTTCATGAGGGTTGTGCAGTGTTTAGAAGTTACCACACTGCAGCATGCAATTTCCAAAGGAGAAATATATACATAACCCAAATCAATTAACAAGTGAGGAAGAGGAAAGAGGTGTGTCTTAATTGGTGTGTTTTGGATTGATTCAACAATTTAATTAATGTGCTACAGTAATATAAAGAGCTTCCAACAAACAGAATGAATCCCCCCAAACCCTTAATTGCTTTCATACATTCTCCCCAAACAATATACATTGAAACTTTGCACTTGTAATTAATTGAAACAACTTCTTGTCTTTTGTTTCCTTTCCTGAAATCAATGCACAGAAAGAGCAAAAACCTATGCAGATATTAATGTAAACACAACATTTTTCACAAGATTTGATACCCACAATTCACAACACATTTTTATGCAGACCCCTAATTTAATGCTACCCAGCTTCATTAAAACCATAGTAGTGTACTAATTAAATAAGAACTAACCACTTATTAAACTTCTCTTAATACTCATATATAGCAAGCAATTATAAGTTAGCTATACCTACTCTTGGATATATACTGTTATAGCAAGTACAAATTGCCCCATCTAATCAAAGCTCTAATAGGATTTGGAAGTTCAGAGAGTGACTAAACCAAACAATATATACTAACAAACAAACAAAATCATTTCATTGGAAGTGAGAGGGGTAGGAGTAAGAGAACCAATGTAGAAAACTTGTTTGAAGAAGACAGAAAATTAATGATATGATCCATCCACCATATATTGCAAACTAGGTTAACAAAAGAAACAAATTAAACACAAGAGATCTAGCTAGCTATTAAGACAACAAAAGTTTTCCCCTAATTAACACAAAATTAAAAGCATTTATCATTCAACAAGAAGACTTTGTTTTTTTTTTTTTGAATTTGTTTTTTTTGGGGTTTAAATCACCTCTTGAATTGCTGCTCTTGTTTATGCTTCCATTGACCTACTTTAATTTGCACCATCCTTCCCCTCTATCTGCACCCTCCATCTCATCAACAAATCAGTCTCCCGGCCAGTCTTCTCACAGCATCGATCACTACCCGAACGGCGCCGGCCTCCCTGCGCCGCCCCAAGGACCGTCTCCCGGCATGTTCTGCATATTAAGCGGCAAGTTGAAGAACGGCAGCCCCGAAGACGGGTCCGGGAACTGCCCTCCGCCGCCGCTACTAACAACATTACTGCTCCCGCCTCCGAGCCCGGCGGACACGGCGGGCGTCTGCATCTGCAGCGCCGGCGCCCCCGCCTCCTCCTCCTCAAGCGGCAGCCGCTCATAAGCCACGTTGGTGAAGGACGCGGCGATAACGATAACCGGGCCGGCGGCCATGAGCTCCCCCACCACGCTGCCGCCGACGACCTGGCCCTGGCCTCCGGCGAGGAAGATGGAGAGGCTGGTGGCCCCTGGAGGCGCCGGCGGCGGCAAGAAGGACCCTGAGAGGGAGAGGATCTCGAACCGGCCGTGGAGGGTGACTACTGCCCCCGCCGCAGCAGGCTGACGGAGGGTTACGTTGGTGACGGTGCCACTTCCGCTGAGGATACAGATCCCACGCTGCCGCCGGCGCGCGTAGTTGGCCACGCAGTCGAAGATGTCGCAGCCGCTGCCCACCTCCAGGATGTGGGCCCGGAGCGTGTTGGCGCTCTCGCGGGTGATGATCACCGGCGGCTTGGGCTTGTTCTTGGAGCCCGGGGGCCTGCCCCTAGGACGCCGGGCCACCGCATCTCCGGAGCCGACGGCGACGAGGTCGAGGCCGTTGTGGCCGGTATCGTCGTCGTCGTTGTCAGCCGGGTGGTGGAGGTGGATCTGCTGGTGGTGGACGTAGCGGTTGGCGCTCCCTAAATCAAGACCGGCCATCTACACACACCTTTCTTGATCTCTTTATATTATTAGCAAGCAAGCAGTACTAAACAACATTCACATCAAAAGCCTAAAAATTAAGGACACTGTTTCTTATTTTTAATGGCTGAATTGAAAATTGATTTAAATAAAATATGAGTTGATTGAATTGAAGAAGATTAAAATGGGGAGGTTTAAATTTAGAATAATTAAAGAGAGGAGAAAGGGAGGTTTGGAGTGGAGAGAAAGGGAAGTATGAAGGAAAATGAAGGAGAGAAGGGTTCTTGAATTTGGAGAGAGGGTGAAGGTGGGAGAGAACAAACTCACGAGTCTTCTTTCTTTTTTCTCTCTCTTTCTTTATACACCCTATTTTTTAACAGAAAAGGTTAAATGTGATATTAAAATATTGAGTTATTTTAATTATCTGATAGGCTTATACTTTAATTCTAAATCAACATGAAAATTACTTTAATTTATAAGGTTGATGACGGAAACCTAATATGTATCAGATTTTATCAAAAAAATATGTACCTGAGGTTGGAGGTTTTCTTTTATACATTAATTTGTTTTTATAATATGATATATAAAATTGTTTTTTCCCCTATACGTATTGTTTTTTTTTCCCAATTTTTTTTTGTCTAATACTTACTGATTTAAATTATTTAATCAAGTTATTACCCAATGATATAAGCCTTATTCTCCATTTATTATTAAATATTGATTTTGTCATCAATTATTATATATATAGTTGTAAATTGCTAAGGAGGAGGTTATATCTTTTCCACTAAAAAAATCTATTAATGATTTTATTATAGACATTGGAAAAATATTATAGGTTGTTTATTATTATGGTTATAATCATGATACAAAGGTTATATTTTGTTAGAAAATTTTGATTACATTTCTCCCCCTAATTAATTAGCGGAAAAATCGATATTGAAAAACAGTCAAAAACCTTGTTTAATAACAGTCAGTAGCGCGCTATACATATAAGATATTAATTAGATTTAATCAACGAAGTGATAGAATAAAATTTTATCAAAATTTAACTAATTAAGATATGATAACCTATAATGCCATATCTTGTTTAATAATAAATTTTACCATATCTTTGTTAATTAATTAGTTAGATTTTGATATTAAAAAAAATAGCATAAATTTTGATAAAAATATATGTATGATCTTAATAAATTTAGTTTCATAACTATATTTTTAGTTTCAAATATATAATTACACATTTGGATAAAATGTCATCAATGATAAAAACGTCATTATTTTTTTCCCATTAAAAATATAAATAAAAAAAACGAAATATCCGAAGAAAAAAAGTAACAAACTAAGAGTAGAAATCACCCTTGTCACCTTTCCTCTTCATCCTCACTGCCGAGGTTTTAACAAGAACTCTACAATGCAATTCTGCAATTACAAAGGACGCTGGCTTTACAATCGGTCAAAGGGGAGTTAAGATTCCTTTTCTTGCTTTTGCTGACGACATTATGTTGTTCGGTAAGGCTAACCAAGCTACTTGTACTAATCTTTCCAACATCATTCAACGTTTTTGCTCTATCTCTGGACAAAAAGTAAATCTACATAAATATAGCTTTCAAGTCTCACCTAACACGTCAACGTCAGCCATTCATACTATAACAACAACGCTGGGAATCCCGCAATCGAATAACTTAGAGAAGTATCTTGGTTGCCCAATCATTAATGGTAGAGTTAATACCGACACTTTCGCAGATATCATTGTCAAAACTAAACAACAGTACGTTGTCTAAGTGGAAAGCGTCCTCACTCTCGGCTGAGGGCCGAAAAGTTCTCATCATGTCCAACTTGAGTGCCCAACCCTTATTCATTATGCAAGCATTTATGCTGCCTTCGTCGATCCTTCACGAGTTGGACAAAATCTACAGACAGTTCTTTTGGAACAAACAAGAAAAATATACTCCGCTCATCATTTGGGATAAAATCTGCACAGATACTCTCTCGGGGGGTCTTGGAATTCACAAAGCTGAGACGATGAACATCGCTCTACAGATGAAACTACTGTGGAAAATCATTGCTCAACCAGACAACATCTGGGTAAGAGTCATTACGGACAAATATTTAAAAAATGAATCTCTACTCAAGTATGTTAAAAAAGGTAACACTTCCTGGCAATGGTCCAAACTTATGAATATTAGAACCGAGTTCAAGTCGGGTCTGAACTGGTCAATCGAAAATGGACAATCGGTTAACTTCTGGGAGGATAACTGGGTGTTCAAAACCCCCTTAACTAAGCTTGCTCTCCGTACGCTTGACGATACTACTTTGGCCTGGACCGTGGCCCGTTTCATTACTTCTGATAACAAGTGGGACGTTGATAAACTGTCAATAGACCTTCAAGGTATGCTGAACCCAAATACTATCGCTACAATAGCGTCGACACATTTACCGAAAAATTCTTTTCTTGATCGGCTTTTTTTGGGGGCCTAGTAGGGACGGTTGGTTCTCAACCTTTTCTGCTGCAAAACTTTGTCCGAATCAAGCAGGAGCTTCTCAGTTCGGTTGTCAATGGATTTGGAATGTAGACATTCCGTACAAGATTCGTCATTTTCTTTGGAAAATTGCACGGGATGGTCTACCAACCTCAGAAAGACTTCAAAGGTCCCATGTCTCAGTTCCCTCTGGATGTCATTTCTGTGGCTCTACTGTTGAGCCCACCACTCATCTGCTCTTAGACTGTCAGATGACCTTGGATTTGTTTTCTGCTACTGGGATTCAAAGTCCAACTCTACATAATGGATATGCAAACATTAAACCAAACAGACTTCTGAATGTCATTTACTCACAAGAGGGAAAAAACAATTTCGCTAAATTAGCCACCGCTTGGTGGGCCATCTGGTACTTCCGCAACCAACTTGCGTTCCAACATACAAATAATATTTCCACTCAAGCTATTGTCTTATTCTACCAAACTGTTACAAATTTGTGGACTGATAAAGGGGACTCACACGGTGACAAGTCTGCAACTCAAACTACTCGAAACAAGAGTAACACCAACAACCAATCTGTCACGCTTCCAACAACCGCACAGAGATCTGAGAGGTGGAAAAAGCCACATATGGGGCATTATAAACTTAATTTCGACGGTTCTTACTTTCCATCAGAGAATGGTTCTTTTGGATTCGTTATCCGCGACCACAATGGAACAGTTGTGTCCTTTGGATCCAGTCTATGCAACAACACTTCTGTTGTCTTCTCCGAGGCAATGGGACTGCACATGGGTGTGGTAAAGGCAGTCAACTTGGGTCTCGATAATCTCCTTATCGAAGGCGATTGTTTGGTCGTCATAATGGATCTTCTGGTGGATTGGTCTTGCCCTTGGAACATTGAGCTGCTGATGGCTGATACTTCTACCTTTCTTCGCTCCTTTTCTAATGTTGCTATTCGTCATATTTTCAGGGATTCGAATGTTGTGGCTGACAGGATTGCTCGTCTGGCTCATAGCTCCCCTGCCGATGATAGCTTCGCTGCTGATCTAGAACTCTGTGTTCTCGTCCGCTCGGACGCGCTAGGAAAGAAGCCGGGTCGTCGGCGGCTTTCCTAATCCTTATCCTGCTTCCAAAAAAAAAAAGAGTAGAAATCACAATATACAGTAATAAACATTGAGTCAATATGTAACATTTTGTATTTTTAACTTGTAATAATGTAAAACATATATAAATATTTTAAACTTGCATAACTTGTTGTCTAATTGTCAAAATGAGTAATTTTAGCTTTTTATTTTGAAGCTCTTACGATAAATTATAGTATAGGAATGTCAATCTAAGCAAAATATAAAAGCATTTTACGTAGTGTATTGAAATAAAATTAAAGTAACTAATATACCTTCAAAATTTAAACTTTCATAATTTTTTAAATCGGATATCGAATTAGGACATATTGTATATCTAAACGAATCTATTAACAAGCACAAATAGGTAGTTCATAAGATGAAAGGTATGTGCTCTCTTGACCCATGCCCTGCCCCTTGGCTCTACCACCGTATGAAACCCTAGATTGTTCACTAAATCTTATCTATCTATCTGTTTGTTTGTCTATCTGTGTGTGTGTGTGTGTGTATATATATATATTTCTGTCTATAGTGAGAACAAATTAAAAGAAGTATTCTGATTGATCCATGTAAAAACAAAATAGTACTGAAAAAGTAAGCATGCTAGCAATGCTCAGCTCCCGCTCCCGATCCCCACACCATATGCTTTCCACTCGCACTCCACATCTCCCAACAAGTGTACCACTCACGTACATGCACTCCACACCTTTTTCATCTACTTCCTCTCTCATCTATCCACCAGCGCCACCATTGCTAATGCCAACAACCTCTTCACCATCGTCATCGCATCCGCACCTCAGATTTGGCTCTTAGTCCACCCTAACACCATCTTTATGTCTTCTTCCTCTCTCTCTCTCTCCCGTCCACCCTCCCATCGTCTCCAACACCAATATCTTTTTCACAATCACCACTGCGTTTGTGCCTCCGATCTGGTTGTCCGCGGCTCTACCTCCAATTTCTTAAGATGCGGGTCTGATAAATCTACACTTCATTCCTTCGATCAAGAAACAACATAGACTCCCCGACGATGGAGAAACGAAGATCGTTGACCTGCAGTGTATGTGGACGGAATGTTTCGAATACAAACAACACCTATGCTTTATGATGAATCGGTTTAGGTGGAATGGAAATGGTTCAAGATATTAATAAGAATTTTGGTTCAGGTTGTTAACAAGAGGTACTTCAGGCTTTTGCTTTGTGGTTCATACATGAATAGCATATGGTTCATAATGTTACAAGAAGTAGTTTAGGATACTAACAAGAATTGGTTCAGGCTTTTTACAAGAGGTGGTTCAGGCTTTACTCACATGTGGTTCATGATGTTACAAGCAAGAAGTGGTTCAGGATATTATAATAAAAATTGGTTCGGGTTATTAAAAAGAGATGGTTGGTTTTTACTCACATGTGGTTCATGATGTTATAAGAATTGGTTCAAGATGTTAAAAAGAAATGAATGCCTCAAGGCTGTAACAAATAGTCGTTAAGGAGACGAACTTAGTTATTGAATTTGTTACCTTAAATCTTTTTTTTTATTTTAAACAAACCAATTACATTGGGGCGACAAACTAATGTCAAGTTATCTAGATGCAATGACATGTCAGGCGATGAACATTCGTCGCCTGAATGCCTTTGTGACCAAATCCATATATCAGGCGACGGCTAGGGTTCACCGCCTGAATAGTAATATCTGGCAAAGTGTTTTGGAGTTGAAGCCAGTATAAGCATTGTCGTCTCCCGCTTCTTGTGTCATTATCTAGACCGTGCATTTGGCGAGATTTGGTCGTCTCCCTTGTTGGAATATATATACGATCAAACTTTTATTTTTACAATTGCAATGCAATCATAAATATATATATATAGGGGAGATATCTAATGAGAAGTGACATTTGGGTGAGAAGATGAGAAGTAAGCCTTATGCCCTTTAGATTAAAATAATTTTTTTAAAAAAACATTAATATATAAGGCTTACTTCTCATCTTCTCACCGAAATGTCACTTCACATTAGATATCTCTCATATATATATATAGGTAATGAATAAAAAGAGTTGAGGAATCTTATGGGTTTTAGGAATGCGAGCGAAAAAAGATATGTTGTTAATTTTTTTTATTTTGACATAAGTCAAGGGTTGCGGGATGGTCAACTATGATTGACCATAATGAATTGTTAGAATGATATGAAAGGGAAAGAAAGATGAAAAATAAAGTTAAAAGAACCTTCATAGAATACAGGGTGGATGTTTTAAAATTAAAATGATACTCCATATGAAATTAAAAATAGAAGTAATTAAGCAATAAATGAAGCAAAAGGGGAAAAAGGGAAGATGGATGGGAGAAAGTGTTTTGGTAAACGGGAGTAGTTGAATTGAATGGGATCGAAGCAGCAGGCGCAGGTGATGGCATGGTGAACTGAAGTGATGAAAAGGTTACGTGCGGGGGGTTTCATTCTTCACTCTTCACACAGTCACGACTGGAGGGAGTTGAGACAAGATGGTCAGGACTCAGACCCCCCTCTAGACTTGTAGCTGTCCCCCACCTCCATCCCTAATCTCCATCCACTTGGGTTTTTTCCTTATGTTTATTGTGTATATATTCAAAATTACGCCCTATGATTTATAATATTTATCTTTTACTCTTTTTTTTTCATTTTTTTCAATGAAGTTTATAATTTTATATAATATATTAATTTTTAAAAATAAATTTTATGTTTATTTAGTAATTAATGAGTATGATATTATTACAAATTACTAAAATGATACGTAGTAGTAATTTTTTAGCACATTACGTATGATTAATTAGCTCAATTTAGAATGCGATATTGCGATATCACGTATTCACGTATAACTTCACTTTCACCCAATTAACTCGTTAGAGCAAGCCCAACAGTTTTTGTAAAAATTCTCTAAAATAGATATTAAAATATCGAAATCTCTAAAAAAATTACCCTCACACTCTAACAGCTCCTCTATTATACAAATTTCTACATTAATTATATAATAATATAATAAATACAAAATTTTCCCATCTCTCCCAAAGACATTAATGTTTTCCCCTCTCTCTTTCAAAACAATTAATGTTTTCTCCTCTTTCTCCCAAAAATGGTGGGGATCCTACCAAAAAAGAGATGGTGGAGCATTAATTTTTTTTTTCTCTCTTCCAAAGCAATTAATATTTAGGGTGAGTTTGTTTTGCTGCAAATATAGAGAAAAATGTAGTCTCTATCCAAACTTCTCTATTTTACAGATGGATACACAAAAGCTGTTGGAGCAAAAAACACTCATTTTTCTCTAAATTCTCCACTTTTCTCTATTTTAGAGATATTGTTGGGATTGCTCTTAGATAAAACACATTTTTGTTCGATGTGGTGGAATTAGGTCCCAGAGTAGCTTATAATTTGATCGGTTAATAGGGTTATTCGGGTCGGATCGTTTCGGGTTTTGGGTAAAATGGGTTAGCTAAAATGAGTCTCGAGCATATTCGAGTTAACTCGAACCGGATTTGACTTAGTTTTGGGTTAAAACTAAAACAAACTGCTATGACAGATAAACACAATGACAGTAAAACAACTAAGAAAACAGAAAACTTGATTGACACTTAAACTAACTAACTAACTTGAGCTCAACACAAGGAGGTTGTAACACATCACATTTTAACACCACCCCCTTTGATTCAAACTCCTTCCTACCAATCCTTTCAACAAAGAACTGGTGCTTCACAGAACTCAATACCTTTGTAAACAAGTATGCATTTTGCTCACTTGTGCCACAAAATCTAAGTACAACATTCTCCTTTGACACTAACTCTCGAATAAAATGATGTTGCACATCAATATGCTTCGTTCTGGCATGAAACACATGGTTCTTTGTCATGGATATTGATGATTGATTGTCACACTAAATCTCAGTGGCTTTGTTCTGAGTGCAACCGAGATCATTCAACAACTTCCTTAGCTAGAGTGCTTTCCTTCCTGCATAATATGCAACAATATATTCAGCTTCGGATGAGGACAATGTAGTTGTTTCTTGCTTCTTTGAGCTCCATGTGATTACCCCTGTGCCAAGACTGAACACAGACCCTGATTTGCTTTTCCTATCATCCAAACAACCATCCTAATCAATGTCTGTGTAGTCGTGCACTTTGAAATCTTTAACACATTCATACACCCGACCTCTCTTCAATGTTCCAACAACATACTTTAAGATTCGCTTAGCAGCTCCTAGGTGTTGCATTGTTGGATTATGCATATACCTAGATACCACACTTACAAAATAGGCAATATCTGGCCTTGTATGTGTGAGGTAGTTCGAGCCTTCAACAAGACTTCTAAACACCTTCCTCAGCTCTTCTTGTGTCGTCATCTTTATGAAGTCTCTCATTTGTGTTCATAGGTGTTGGAGCTATGTACATCACATTCCTCTAACTATAATTTCTTCAATAGATCTCAGCGATACTTCTCTTGGCAAATAAAAATCCCTTCCTTTCCTTGCTTAACTTCTAAGCCTAGAAAGTACTGCAGCTGATTCAAGTGTGTCATCTCGAATTCACTCATCATGGCCATTTTTAATTCATTGAGCATTTCCTGAAAGGACTTGAAATAGATGATGCCATCTACATATAAACACACCACTAGAAACTCCTCTTTGCTCTTCCTTATTACATAGACAGTAGGCTCATTTTCACTCTTGAAACTCATTCTCTAAGAAGAATGCATCAATTTTGTTGTACCAAACTCTTGGAGCTTGTTTTAATCCATAGAGTGCCTTCTTCAATCTATATACTTTGTGTTCTTCACCCTTCTTGACAAAGTCTTGAGGTTGTTCAACAAACACCTCTTTTTCCAATTCTCTATTTAGAAATGCAGACTTTATATCCAATTGAAACACATGCAGCCTCCACTGAGCAGCCAGAGCCAACACCACCCTCACAATTTCTAGCCTTGCCAGTGGTGAGAAAGTCTCCTCAAAATCAATCCCTTTCTGCCTATCATAGTCTTTAGCTACTAGTCTTGCTTTGTACTTTTGTATACTTCCATCATAATTGTATTTGGTTCTAAAAACCCATATCAAACCAATCACATTCCTCTATGTAGGAAGCTCAACTAGTTCCCATGTATCATTCTTCCTGATGGACTTCATTTCCTCCTCCAAAGCCACTTGCCATTAATGCTCTTTCTTAGCCTCATCGATACTAGTTGGTTCTGTAACAACCAACGCAAGCTCATAATTCTCATAGATCTCAGCCAATGATCTGTATCATCTTGGTGGTGAATCACTAGATGAGCTTGATGAAGATGTCCCACTTCTAGATGCACCTTGCTGGCTTGATGGTGTAGATAGAGGACTAGGCAATATATGATTCATCTCTGGTGTGACAGTCTCCTCTATTGCCCCATCAATGACAACACTCCTTGGAGCAACTACACACTTCTCTTTCTCATGGCAATCCCACTGAGCATCCTCATTGAAGATCACATTTCTGCTCACTATTATACTTCCATTTTGAGGATTTTAAAATATGTAGGTCTTTGACTAAGTTGCATACCTAACAAAAGTGCATTTCACTGCCTTGTCATCAAGCTTGGCTCTCAAATTCGCCAAGGAATAAGCCACACACCCAAAAACTCTTAGATGACTTACACAAGGCTTTCCTTCCTCTCCACACTTCAAGCGGAGTCTTATCCATAACTGCCTTTGCGGGAGACATATTCAGAATGTACACAGCTGATGCAACAACTTCACACCAAAACTCATTTGGCATTCTCTTGGCTTTGAGAATATATACTTTTGGCCATTTCAAGCACAATTCTATTCTTCCTCTCGACCACCCCATTCAGCTCGGGAGTATAGGGTGCAGTAAGCTCTCTCCTTATCCCATGTTCATCACAAAATGAAATGAACTCTTGTGATAGGAACTCACCACCCATATATGTTCTTAATGCCTTCACCTTCCTCCCTGATTGGTTTTCTGCCAACGCCTTAAACTTCTTGAAATCTTCAAAGGATTCTGATTTGAGCTTTAATATATAAGAAAGCCCAGCTCATTCTGTTGTAATCATTTGTGATGAGCAGGAAGTAGTTGCTTCCTCCGAGCGACATGGTCTACATAGGCCCACATAGACCAGCATGTAGTAACTCTAGGCACTCACTAACTCTCTATACTCTTCCACTTGCCAAACACACAACCTTCACGTAGTTCAATCTCAACATTCTTTGACAAACCAATGACTAAATCCTTTGTACTGAGTAGCCTCAAACTCTGAGCATTTAAGTGGCTAAACCTCATATGCCACAATCTCGAGCTCTCATATCTCTTAACTACCATTGCTCTATTCACACTTGTTGACAAATCAAGTGGAAACATCCTATTCTTTGTCATAGGAACTTTCATAACCACCAGCCTTGACTTCTTATCTCTGATTTCACATACATCTTCATCAAACAACAAAGAATAACTATTCCCTTGCAGCTGACCCATACTGAGTAGATTAAGAGCTAGTCCTGGCACATACTGAACATCATTCAAGGTTCTTCCTCCTTGTAAACTCTTGATTGCAATTGTGCCTTTTCCTTCTACCTACAACACCTTATCATCTCCAAGTCTAACCTTACTCTTCTTGGATTAATCAAGCTCTTTAAACATCTTCGTTGTGCTTGACATGTGGTTGGAGCAACCACTATCAAGGTACCAAATTTCTATGGTGTTTTCTGTAATAGAGGACAAGGTCATGAACAATCTACCTTCTTGCTCAACACTCTCTGAGTAGTTCGCTGACTTTTTCTTACCCTCAAGTTTCTCCCAACATTGAGCATCCTTATGACCACACTTCTTGCAATGATAACATTGAATGCCTCCTCTATAAGACCTTGAGCCACCAAAATGGCCTCTGCTAGAGCCTCTCCACGAGCTCCTTTCTGAGTCATTATTCTAGCCTCTTTCCGAGCCACTACTGGGGCCCCTTCCTTGGCCTCTACCACACCCTCTACCTTTGAAATTTCCTCTTCCTCATCCTCTATTTCCAGAGTTCTCATGTTTCTCCTTTGAGGGCTCTTCTTTCATTTGGAAGACCTTCTCTTCCTTCTGATCAACTGATATGTCCAACCTCTCTTCATGACCTTGAAGAGAGCTTGTCAACTCCTCAAATCTATATGTTGAAAAATCCTTGGATTCTTCTGTTGCTTCTACCACATGATCATACTTTCTGGTCAAGCTCCTCAGAACCTTACTCACAATTGTCTAATCACTCATCCTCTCACCATATGATTTCATATGCTTTACAATTGTAGATACTCTAGACAAAAATACCCACACAGACTCCTTCTCCAGTATGTTTAGAGTCTCAAACTCCCTTATTTGTTCTTGTAGCTTGACTGTGATGGAACCTTCTTACCCCCATATATTCTTGCTTCAGAGTTTCCCATGCCTCATTTGCAGTGGTTGTTGCTGCAATCCCTGGGAATACTTCATCATCCAAGGCAGTTTGGATCATGAACAAGGCCTTCGAGTCTTTCTTTCTCTTCTCTCTCAGTTGCTGATCAGGCTCCTCAGTTTGGGTGTCTTCAAAACCATTCTCAACTAGTCCCCATACCTCTTAAGACTTGAATAGAGTCATCATCGTAATTAAGACTCCAAAAATGGTAGTTCACACCCTTAAATATTGGCGATTATGGATTGCTCACATTGCCTAATCCATTGTTATGCATTTTCACACAAACTCTTTGTGTTTCCCTTGTGTTTTAATCTCTCTTTTCACTCGATTCCCTGGACATAAACCCGAAAAACAAAGGCTTACTCTGATACAACTTGTTGGAATTTGCAAAACTGGATTGAGACTATTCAAGAGGAGGAAGATTGTTGTTTTTGTATGTAGAACACAGAACACACACAAAACACTTTTTCCAACTGCCTCACTTCATTTATTTGCAACACACGACCCATACATACACTCTGCAACTTGAGTAACTGCTGAGCTCAATAACTTCCCACTAACACCACTTGAATGGTCATGAAAACTAAAACAAACTACTATGATAGATAAACACAATGACAGTAAAACAACTAAGAAAACAGAAAACTTGATTACCACTTAAACTAACTAACTTGAGCTCAACAAAAGGAGGTTGAAGCACATCACATTTTAAAAAAATTTAATTACGTTTCCAAAAGATATCATATATCAAACTCGAATTTGATCTCAATTGACCCAAAGTGGAAACGTACTTAATCTGAATCGACCTGGTTCTGTTCAAGACCCGATTAATTTGTGAACCGATTTATTCATAATCCATTTTACTCGAATCACGGCAAGAACTAACCGATTGACAGAATATATAGCCTTGCTAATTATATACTAATAATTAAGCTTTTTTTGGGTGTGTGTCATTTGCCCAACCTAAAAAGAAAGATGTATATTATAAACGGTTTTTTTATCATATTCCTCAAAGGTATAGGATAAGATTCTAAATTGGAAAAGATTTTATAAATAAAAAGCAATCGACTTTGAAAATATAATTAAAAAAATGCTAAACTAATTAAAATTTAAATAAAATTTCAAATTTAAGGTCTTATTATAGGATAGAAAAATCGTATTATAAATGATGGTACCGGTGGGTGGTGGTGCGTCAAACTCCCATAAATCCCGGGGATAATGAAGCAGCTGGAACTCGGCCTTACCTTACCTCAGTTTGCCTCTGTCCCACGAATCCAAAACCCTCTGTCACTGCCACTCCTGTCTTTTTTTTTTTAATTTTTTTATGTTTATTTTACCCGAATGAGGATTTTAAACTGGTTATAATTTCCTTTTTCATTTTGTCACTTTATGAAATTTAAACATAGAGGGTGTTTTAATAGTAAAAATACTAATTTTCACAATATCGTCTATTTAAAGCGCTTTCTAGTTAAGACTTGAAATGAAGATAGTACAAGATGAGAGGGAAGATCATTTATTACACATTATTTTAGGTCAAAATTATTGATTAAATTTTTTTGAAAATTTAAAAATATTGCATTGATAATTCGGATTTTCTATCATATGTCCTTGAGGTATAGGATAAGAAACCTAATTAGGAATGAATCCCCTTAGTTTAATTATTTTAACCTTTTTTAAATTAGTGTTTTTAGGCCGATTCTTTATTTGATAGGGAATCTTTCTCAATAGGGCATAGGATAAAAAGACCGTTGATAATTTATACCCATCTATGAAAATATATTTAAAGAAATTATCAATATATAATTAAATACTGAGTATTAGTAGAATATATATGTCTAATGATTTAATATAATACTAAAGCGGTTGTTGTAGATGCCGCATGACAACATTTTCTTAATTACCAGTCCGGATCACCTACAACCTTCCCTGCTTCCTTCGGTGCATCACTTAATTATTTTGGTATAAATTTATATGGAATTTTTTTTTAATTTTTTTTAGGTTCTATATCCTTATATTGATATGTTTATAAATTTATATCTTAAAAACACATTTTAGAATAATAAAAAAATATTTTCTAAAATAATCGATATTTTATTTATACAAAATTTAAAGTGTGATTTCTTAAGATATAAATTTATAAACATGTAAATATAATGGTATAAACCCTAAATATATTTTTTTTAATGTAAATTTATACCCGAAATATTTAAGCTAGCGATGCACCAAAGAGAGTGGAGAAGATTGTAGAGGATCAAGACTGTTTCTTATAAGCTTATGGGGTTATGACTTATGAGGCATCTTTTTATAAAACTTGACCCCACATTAAATTATAATTAAAATTAATTAATTATAAATCTGTAGATTTCTAAAATGACAAGTTCTAAAATGACAAGCTTATAAAGACAAGGTAGGAGCTAAACGACGTCGTCATATTTCATCTTTTATTCTAATTACAAAATACAGCTAAAGTTTCTAAAGGTTACAAAATCAAAGCATATGTGTTCATAATATATTTGTTTAATTTTTTTAAAAATAATTATTAATTCTTAAAACATACTAATTATAACTAAGATAAGTAACTTTAATTTTCTTCTGCACATCGCATTTACACAATGTGTACGTCAGACATTAATACGGAGTACATATATAATTGAATAAAGTTTGACACTGGATCGGTATATATAATTATCGTCCATGTGGCGGGGATTCAATTGCAGATAAGTGTTTAATTAAATAATGGGATTTAGTTCAGTAGGAGGGTGGGAGGTGGTATTTAGGGCAGAGCCCAGCCATGACCACCACAAGGAAATCGATCAATATACGAGTTTCAGAGTTGTTCAGAGACTTGACACATATTCAATTGATCCAACTCTGTCTGAATTGAAGATTATTTTGAAAAACAAAAAATATGGGCTGACATTTGAATTTGCACGTTTCAGAAACACAGAAAGCTGATGCTTACTGCGAACCGGCTAGGGTGGGTATGGTTAAGTCGGAGTATATTTTTCGTTTTTTTTTTTTAATTAAAAAAAAAAGGAGGAAAGAAAACAAAACAGAAACCCACACGAGATGTGAGGAGACAGGGGGGATCAGAAAGGGTAATTTGACTTGAATAGGTGGGCCCCACAACCCTCCCCTTCTTCACGGAAACCCTAAATATTCGCCACCAAACACAATTGTAATTAAGGGGACACTCCCACAAGACAAGTTTAAAATATATCAAACGAAATTTTGAGGTGGATACCAAGTTAAAACACAAGTACACCCGAATGCTGAATAAATGAAAATTGAGGGCCACAATTGGTCTCATACTCCCATTGTTAATTATAACCTCGTTTAAAGGAACATGAATCTATCTATAAGAGATCGATATGATAATCTCGACTGTTTTGATTCACCTTGCTTTTCCTTTCTTTAAATTTCTCGTGAAGATAACTCGGTGATAGATAAGATTACATACTTTTATCACCACGTCGATAATTTTCTCATCCAGAACCACTTAGGTCTTAGACCTCATCTATAATAATGAAAGGACCTTGTTGAGTCATGGTCAAGTGAGGCTTAGCTAAGCTTGAGTGAGGTTGTATTGTATATGTGAGCACCTCACTTGTAGGAAAACAATTCTCTTGTAACCGACCTTCCTCTCTATAAATAGGAAGGCGGGAAACTTGTAACAATTCACTCAAGAAATGCAAGTTGTTTGTTCATTTTCAACGCCTGTATTTCTCCCTTTCCTTCCGCCATTGCCACACATCAAAAGCTTCGTTTTTACATTCAATTACAACTTCTATCATGGTATTAGAGCTAGAGAACAATTCCGACAGCCGGAGAACTGAAATCGGCATCATTGATCCGATGAGTGAGTTGTTCCTTCATCATTCTGACCATCCGAGTTGCGTCTTCTCCACACGTCTTCTCGATGGCCGCAATTTCAGTCATTGGAGGAGATCAGTAGAGGTTTCGCTTATGGCAAAGAACAAATTCGGTTTTATCACCGGCTCATGTCAACGTCCGACGACATATATATCGCCTTCTCCAACAACACTGGGATAAGTGCAATCACATGGTAATTTCTTGGCTTATTCACTCTGTAGAAAAGGATATTGCAGAATCAATCATCTATTGTCGTACAGCTTGTCAAGCTTGGCGCCAATTGGCAAATCGATTTGGATCTACCAATCGAACAAGGTTGTATCAGGTTCAAAAGGATCTTGCTGCAGTAGAGCAAGGTACCTTGGGAATTCCTTAGTATTTCACCAAGTTTAAGCGCATCTGAGACGAGTATGTGCTTTTGGTTGAAGGTGAGTTGTGTGATTGTGGATCCAATGTTGTTGTGATCAGATTGATACATAATCAGCAAGTGATTCAATTCCTCATGGGGTTGAAAGATGCTTATAGTGTTGTTCGAGGAAACATTTTGATGATGAATCCTTCACCAGATATTGATGAAACATATAGGTTTTTGATCCAAGAAGAGCAACAACGAGGAATGAATAAAGGATCTTCAACTGAGACTGATGGTGCTGCATTTGCTTCACAATCCAGAGGGAGCAATTCTAGATTCAAGAAGTCTCTTTTCTGTGAGCATTGCAAGGTCAGTGGACATCCCATGGACAAATGTTGGAAGATCCATGGCTATCCCAACAATGGGAATACAGAGAGCTTTTGTGATCACTCCAAGGTTGGTGAACACAACATGGAGAAGTGCTAGAAGCTTCATGGTTATCCAGGATCTTCTTCTACTCCTTCCACCAACAAAAACAACAGTTCAAGACCATTTTGCACTCATTGTAAGTCATTTGGGCATGTCATAGCGAAATGTTGGAAGCTTAATGGCTATCCAACAGATGCTTCTGCTTCAGGCAAAGGCAAGAAGATGACAGCTACAACTTCATCTTCATCAAACATCACTCAAGAACAGTATCAACAACTGATGAACATACTGCAGAATCATGAAGTGAAAGATCCCACTGCTTTATTGGCAGGCAAGACATCTTGTTTCTTTTCTTCATTGCTAAATGCTAATTGGATCCTAGATAGTGGAGCCACAGACAATATGACCCTCAAACATAAACATGTTTCATTCATACACAGCTCTTGACAAGCTCTTATCCATTACCATGCCTAACAACAAAAAGGCTAACATATCCTACATTGGCACCATCCATATTACTCCTGAAATTTCTTTACAATGAGTCCTTCATGTACCTGATTTTCACTACAACCTATTATCAATCAAGAAGCTTATTCGTGACATTTAATCTAATATCCTTTTCACCCCATCATCATGCATAATTCAGGGCCCTTCGACGAGGAAGGCTCTGGTCATTGGAATTGAGGACAAAGGTCTATACATTGCACACAAGTCTCATGAGCTGGACTCTTTTCCTGCTTTGATTACTGTTTAATTTACAACATCATTTCACTCGATGTAATTATGTTTCTAGAGTGCCTATCAATACTGTGTCTAATATTGATGTGTTTACTACTTCTTGCAAAGCTGAATTGTTACATTGTCGAATGGGACATATACCTTTTCCTCAAATAAAATTCATTGATGCATCTGTGAATGCTTATTCTGAATCTGGGTGTCAAATTTGCCCACAAGCCAAATTGCATAGACGATCATTTCCTCTTAGACAACATAGATCTAATTCCCCATTTCATTTGGTGTATTTTGACACTTGGGGTCCCTACAAACACTATACTCACAATGGATATAGATTCTTTATCACTTTGGTGGATGATTACACCAAGTGTACTTGGACCTATCTCATGGCATCCAAGTCAAACACATTATCTGTCATTCGAAATTTTGTTTCGCTTGTCCAAAATGAGTTTCAATCATCCATTAAGGCCATGAGATCTGATAATGCTGCAGAGTTTTTTGATCAATCCATGAGAAATTTCTTTGCCAAGCACGGCATTATCCATCAAACTTCTTGTGATGATTCTCCCCAACAAAATGGGGTTGTTGAGAGAAAACATAAACACTTGTTGGAGGTGGCTTGAGCCTTGAAATTTCAATCCAATATCCCACTCAAATATTGGGGAGAGTGTGTCTTGACTACCACATATCTTATCAACCGAATTCACTTGACTGTTTTGTGACTTCTGTCCAACAAAACTCCCTATGAGATGTTGTTTCTCAAGCCACCTTCTTATCCACATCTAAGAGTCTTTGGGTGTTTGTGCTTTGTGAGTACATTAAAGAAAGGGAGGGACAAATTCCAACCTCGTGCTTCACCTTGTGTATTTCTGGAATATTCATATGGAAAAAGTGCTTACACTGTCCTTAATCTTCTCACCAACACTGTCTTTCATTCAAGAGATGTGGTTTTCTTTGAAACTCATTTCCCCTTTCATTTTAAACCTGATCATACCTCATCTGTTACATTACCCATTCCATCTTCTTCTTTTCTCCATTACATTTTCATTCCTCCAAACACAGATTCCTCACCATCTTCATCAGTATTATCTCATTCCTTAAACATAGATCCCTCAAACACAGTTTCCCCAAACACAATTTCCTCAAATACATAAAGCACAGATTCCCCAAATGTCACGGATCCCTTCTCCCATTCTTCATCACCTACACCTGTGAATGTCAATCACACTCATGATTCCAATGTCTCTCTTAACCTCAGGCGCTCTACAAGAAACAGGCAGGTTCCATCTCATCTTCAAGACTATGTGTGCACATTCCCTCAGGCTCATTTTGCCCGTTCATTACCCTTTCATTCTCATGCCCTTTTATCCCAAATCACCTCTTATGTTGAACCCACATCCTACAGAGAAGCTGTCAAGGATCCCAATTGGGTTTTAGCAATGGAAAAAGAAATAAATGCCTTAACTCCCAACAAAACATGGGTTCTTGTTCCTCTTCCTGCAGGGCAACGAGCTATAGAGGTTGCAAATGGGTGTTTAAAGTCAAACTCAAAGCTGATGGAAGCTTGGAAAGACATAAGGCTTGACTAGTTGCAAATGGTTTCACACAGGCTAAAGGCAATGATTATCATGAAACATTCGCACCAGTGGTGAAAATGTCCACAAACAAGACAATCATTGCAGTAGCAGCTTCACGGCAGTGGTCTATGCATCAAATGGATGTCAATAATGCCTTCTTGCATGGAGATCTTTATGAAGATGTTTATATGCAACTTTCTAAGGGATTCCCAGGCAGTTCTAATCTTGTTTGCAAGCTAAAGAACTCATTATACATGTTGAAACAGGCTAGCAGGCAATGGTTCCACGAGCTTACTACAGCTTTGCTTTCTCTCAAGTTTGTCCAATCCAAACTTGACTATTCTCTGTTCACTAAGCGTTCAAATGGTCACCTTACCATTGTGGCAATCTATGTTGATGATCTCCTAGTCACAGGGTCTGATCAGGCAGAGATAGCTAAGCTCAAATCATATCTTGATCACCATTTCAGTATCAAGGACTTGGGCCTAGCCTCCTCCATTACTTCCTAGGATTGGAAGTATATTACAGTTTTGAAGGAGTTCATTTGTCTCAGCATAAGTTTACTCAGGACATCTTAAATGACTCGGGTATTGCAAACCCCGGCCATCTAGTGTGCACTCCTCTTCCTTTGAATTGTCGATTGGATGATTCTTCTAGGGATCTTCTCCAGGATCCTTCTTATTACCGAAGGATGGTAGGAAAACACAATTTCCTTACCAATACTCGCCCAGATTTATGCTTTGCAGTTCAGTCGATTTTGAGTCAATTCATGAAATCTCCAAGGCATTCTCTTCTCCAGGCACTTCATTACACCATTAGATACCTTGCAGGGACTTCCACTCATGGAATTGTTCTCAAAGGTTTTAACTCTCCCAAGGTGGTTGCTTATACAAACTCTGATTAGGCTTCATGCCCAGTCAGTCGTCGTTCAGTCACTGGTTTTGTCGTTCTTCTAGAAAATTCTCCGATTAGTTGGAAATCAAAGAAGCAGGGGATGTGATGTGCTCGGGAACTCTCCGATCCGCCAGGATTGACGACGAGGTTCCTCCTTTATTTGAAGAGATGAACTTTCTACTAGTAACCGGATATGTATGGCAAAATTCGCAGGCCTCTCACCCTTGAACCTCCCACACTCGATCTCAATCCTCTCGGAATCGCACTCTGAGGATCTCGACCCTTCGACACCTTCGCCTCTCACTAGGGTGTCTCCCTTGGCATCTCACCAAAGGGTTTTGTTTTTAGCATCTCACCAAAAACATGATCCTTAACCCGGAATCAAAGGAAGCTATTTAGTGGCTTAACCTTTAACTCAACTCAATTTGACTTGATTTAAAATGAATTTCTTATAAGAAATATATAGAATAAAAATGTAGCCCCCAAGAATCTCTAATGGATGTGGGATTTATTTGATAGAAACAAGAACATGAAAAAAGCGTCTAGATTGGAGCTGCTGGAAAGAACGTCCAATTTGAGCATCTTAAAGAAATGCAAGTTGTTTGTTCATCTTCAACGCTTGTATTTCTCCCTTTCCTTCCTCCATTGCCGCACATCAAAAGCTTCGTTTTTACATTCAATTACAACTTCTATCAGACCTGACTATGGATCTTGGAGATCACTAGCTGCAAATGAATTTGAAATAGAAAGATAGAGAGGAGAGAATGAGAGGGGGGTTGGGTATGGCTTGGGTTTATAGCTCCCTCTCGAGCCCTGTTTCGACTTACAACCCAACCCACTTTTCGAGCCTAGCTCAATCTCACAACCATCCGAGCCTACATCCAAATCTAGTTATGTTTGTTCCTCTCCACTCAATAGGAAAAAAGGAAAATAAAAAGAAGAAATGATATTTGGGGAACAAAAATGCTATATTAATTAAAGGAAAATTTACAAAAAAATCACCTTTTAAATATGAGTGTTTTCACTTAACCACCCCTTCAATTCAAAGTTTCAGAAAATCACCATTTAAATGGTATTTGTTTACAACTCACCACCCCTTCATCTATTTTCGTTAATTTATCATTAAAGATAGGGAAATTTACATAAAACCACCCCTTAAATATGAGTGTTTTCACTTAACCACCCCTTAAATTCAAAATTATAAAAAAAACCACTCTTTAAATGTTTTTTACTTACAACTCACCACCCCTTCATCTATTTTCATTAATTTATCATTAAATATATTATATTTTAATGTCTTTAAACTTAAATTTGATTATAAATATATTCAAAATTTGAATTTAAGGGCTCGATAATTATATGTGGATAATTATGTGGAACTATTTCTCTTTATTGTCCATATCAAGTTCTCTATTTCTACTTTCTCTATTCCACTTTGATAAAAAGACGGAACTTTTGCACTCTTCACACCCCCTGGTTACTAATATGGTAACTAAATCATACATGAGTTTAGAAGAATTCTTTGTGGGATCGATCTCTGACTTATTCACTATACTAGTTTATAGGTATGAGTTTGTTTGACAAGAAACAATGACAGTTTTCCTTTTTCACTGTGGCCCCACGAGAATTTCTTCATCTTATTCCTTATCTCCTGGGAGAAATGCCTTGCTCTACTAAATGCCTCCGCTTTAAGCTCCTACGAAAACATCTGCAGCAATAAGATACACCATAAATCAAACAGGAAAACACAAAGAAACTCATTGAATCCACAATTAGAGAAATCAAGTTCCATAGGAGGCGCATGCCAAACGCTAGGAAAAAGACAAAGGAAAAGGGATCAAAGATGCTCATCCTTGGCCATTAAAGGGAGTTGGAGGAGGATTTGTGGATCTAGATTTGAGGAAAGAAGAGAGAGATTTGTACAATCAAATTTTATGTCTCCCTTATCAAAGAGGAATTTTCAATCTGGATCTAAGGATTAGTGGATGAGTAGAAAACAAACTCATTGAACCACTGAAGAACTACTAGAAGAAGAAAACACCAATAGTGGAGTAGGAAGGAACGATTACAGATCTGTTCGATCTATTCGATTACAGCCTCGTTAGATCTCATTCACCTCATGTTCGTTTACAACCTCTTGTTCCCAACTTTTCCATCTCCCTCATCCTCCTATGGCCATATATCCTCTTTGGATCTTATGAATGCTCTTTCTCTCGATGCTATCGCTCCCTCAGATCTATAGACCTAATTGAGGAAAAGAGGAAGGAGAAAGAGTTGGAGAAAGTTCAGGTCAGAGGAGGTGTCAATCGGCTGGTGAAGTAGGAACGAGAAATCTTGTTTCAAATGTCACATCTGTGACCAGTTGAGCTAAGCCATGTGGGCAGGAGGAACGAGAGATCCGATTTGAGAGTAGGAGGCGAGGGGTTAGAACAGAGATATATTTGTCTCTAAAAATATAAGTAGATTTTTACCTAATTTAAATTGGTCGATGGACATTTAATTAATGAATTAATTTGATCTTTCAAAATAACATCTAGACCCATTTTTCTCATTTCAAATCGGGACAATGTTGAATATAGGTGAAAATAGATCGATTATCACCTTCTCTTGTGGGTCTAATTTTCCATCATATTTGTTTTAAGTTTTCAACATCACTCGTAAATCCCTTTATTCACATAAACTGAAGTGAGCGGGTGGTGCGGTCGTGCGGATGAATATACATGATGTATCAATAACGTTGAATGTGCGTCTAGTCATCGGACGATGTAAAACATATGTTGAAATTTTTTGGATTTGGAGATTAGATTATTTAATTACAAGTAGGGTGTTTGGTATTTGGTAATCTGTCAAAAGCAAAGTTGATTAAGCCATGCCAGTTCACACTAATTTCAATAATTTCTTTACTAATTTCCCGTTGAATTTATATATAAAATATAAACTGGACCACTTGTTCATCGTCATTCTACAAGTGCTCTTGTGAAACTCCATGGGGAAGTGAGCTAATTTGTCGTGTATAATACTGAGTAAATTACTCCGTATATCCCTAATCTTTTTGGTAATCTCTCATTAAACACCATATCCAACCAATCAAAATGCGTCAACGGACTCTAAACTAACTCTTTGAAAGCATTAAAACATAGCACTCAAGTCCGACGCCACCGTCCATTGATCAATTTGAAATTTTCAATTTACAGATGAGATCTAAGTTCGTTATAGACCAAATTATAATTGGTGGGAATTAAGTACTTGAAATAATTAAAAAAAATAAATCACCGGGTAGAGATAAGTGTATTGAAAGCGAAAAAAATGGTTTCGTTTGCGAGTTGGAGTGTTGTGTTGTTCTTGTTGTGTTGTAAGTTTTTATGGACGGTGTTTGATTTATTGTGTTTGATGATGTCGTGGATGTGTGCGTTCGACATCTAATAATTCATTTGAGTTCACAATCTGAAGTGTCTGCTAGTGTTCTTCAGAGTTCTCTGTGTGCTTTATTCTTTTGACCCGCTGTTTTATTTGTCTTTTTGACTTGTGATTTTCGGTAATTTGCTTTCAATTATACATGATGCCTGACTTGTCTAGTGAACCGTTATTTTGGTTAAAAAAAATGCAAAAAAATTAAATCCACAGGAGTCCAAGCCGGGACATTCTCACCTTTGTCTTAAATTAATCCACACCAAATCTATCCTATTCTATATATTGGACTAGCCTCTACTATATTATGGAGAATTTGAGAAATGTGGGGATCGATAATTCAAATAGTGATTCGAGCATATCGAAGGTCCTCGTGGGGAGATAAGTCTTACCCCAACATCAGTGGTTCATTATTGAATATTTTCCAGTTTCATTCCAAATATTTATTATTATTATTATTATTATTATTATTATTATTATTATTATTATTATTAAAAAGATATTATAAGAAATTAGTTGGTAGCCGAGATACTATCTGGACTCCCACACTTCCACTCCTTTAGCGATAATAAAACTAAGTCTAGTAAAAATATAAGGGGCAGCACGAGCCCAACATCCTAAGATACCTAGAATTTCGGAATCCGTTTCAGTAAGGCAACCGCATCTGTATCCAACTCCCCCTAATGAAGAGAAGGAGAAGGGTAGGAAATCATAACTAGCCGTCGTGCACAAATCTCGATACTTGACACACTTACGCCGAGAAGCATCAACAACAGCACGACCAGGCATAAAGTCAGAAATCTCAGATTGAGTCAATGGAGAGGATCCCGTCAAATCGACACACACATCCCGCCCCCTATCCCAGGAATAAAGGAGCAAATCCGTCAGACGAATGGGCTTATCATGCCCATCAACCGAACCGATATCAACCTCCTTATCAGCAGAAATCCCGGACCTGTAGCAGATATCAATAAAGTGTCGCGGACAAGGTTATGGCGATGTTTAATGCCCACTGTACCGGCATAGGACACAGCATGATCACCATATACATCACCATCAAAGGTCCGAGAACAAGCGGGACAAGGCCTAGAGACCGTGAACAACGGAACACCCAGTCGATAGCTAAGCACACTACGGTAGGTCATTCCATTCATAGTCTGGCCCAGCCCAGAAATAGGAACTGCACGCAACCAATCAGATGAGTGAGCACCCTGCTAAGACTTCCATAATGCCGCATGTCGCGGAGTCAACGAGAAAACAGAGTCCGATGTAGCAGCAACCTTCGCAAAATATATATTTGCCAATTTCTTCATAAGTTTGGGGGAAACGATTTCACTAGGATTGCGTAGAAAATCAGAACACGTAGTCTCACTAAAAGCACAACAAACATCATCAAAAGTGGGACCGTCAGCAATGATACCAGAAGGACGTAAAAGCTTAGCTTGCGACTCAGCAGACTGCAAACGGGACGCCAAAAAGGCATAATGTAGGACATCTCCGGCAGCATACACTCCGAGCCCACCAAAATGAAAAGGGAAGGTGGCAAGCCGCCAATGCCAATCTCCGAACCCAGTCCCAAATGCAGTGACAATACGCTCTAAACTAGCACAGTGCTACATCAAAGGAGTGTTGGGCCGACCCAAAGACACGCGGGGAACAAGTACGCAAAGCAAAGTAAAGCTTAGAAATACTTGTAGAAGCAGCTCGCATTGTGGATCATCAATCCTCGCGGCAGAATCCATAAATTCTAGTCTGCAAAAAACTCAAATCGACACGTCAAGCGACAAGCCACTTGACAGACTCACCTAAGTCAATGAAGGCTTGAGCACTCACTATTTTTCTTCTTCTTCTTCTCCTTGAATTTGTAAATAAAGAGCAGCCATATCCGAGGTTCGAACTGGGGACCTTTGGGTACTACCCGCAAGTCCTTTCCAGTGAGCCATTCCGGAATGGTTTCTTCTTCTTCTCCTTTAGCATATCCCAAATTCTTTTCTTGTTGAAAAACTAAATAAAAGTAAAAAATATAATTAATTATTATATATAGTACTCTATATATAGTCCATACTAGTGTGTGTTTCATTCCGTACACGAGAATATGCTAACACAATATTCTAAAATCACATGTATTATGATATTATCTATCAAAAAAAATATATGCCAAAAATAATAAATCTAAATTACAATATGAGAATTAAATTAATATTACCTCCGATCCAAAATACATGTCGTTTGACTTTTCAACACGTATTTTAAGGAGCTAAAAACTATATAATATATTAATTTTTTATTATTATTTTTTACAATTAAATACTTATTACCAACAAATATTAAGTTGTAAAAAATTATTTTAAAAAAGTTGATATTTTATATAGTTTTTATCTTTTTAAAATACGTGCTAAAAAGTCAAACAACATGTATTTTGGATTGGAGGGAGTAATGATTAAAGTGTGCAAAAAATATAATATAAAAACTAATCTATATGTAAATAATTCATTTTACCAAAAATAATACATACATACATACATACATACATACATACATACATACATACATACATACATACATACATACATACATACATACATACATACATACATACATACATACATACATACATACATACATACATACATACATACATACATACATACATACTTACATACATACTTACATATTTACATACATACATAATTTATACATACTTACATACATACTTACATACATACATAATTTTGATATAATAATTCTTTCCACCATAATATAATCTAGATATTAATAAAATAACACCATCTATTAATATTTTGGTAGTATGGAAAGCGGCAGAGCCAAGATTTTGCCCAAGGAGTGCTAAAAAAATTTAAAAAAATATTATTTTTTTGTGTATTTCTTTTAAGAAGATTTTTGAAAAAACAAATTGAAAAACAATAAATTTTATTTATTTATTTATGATATTTTTTATTTAAATAGTCGAGAGAAACAAAAAAAATTGAAAAACATTTTTAATTGAAATAATTGTGAGGAATAATGATATAATAAAATAAATAAATAAATATATAATTTAAACATAACATTTTCAACTTAAATAATTGTGAGAAATAATGATATAATAAAACAAATAAAATGGGGAAGGGTTGTTATTTGAAACCAAAACCTTTTGATTTTCGATGCGCTACCTACAAAGTTAAGATTGAATAAATACTTTAATAGGGTCCCTTCTCAATGCTGCTTGTGCAACCAAGAAGATGAGGACACTACACATCTCCTCCTAAACTGCCAATTTACGAAAGCTGTGATTAATGCTTATGAAGCTAAGACAAAGAAAACTCTTCTTGTATATAGGAATTCCAATATCAGTACACTAGATGTTAAACAAATAAAGAATAACAACCCAAACTTTAATGAGTTATGTTTTATATGGAAGAACATATGGGAAATTAGGAATAACATTATTTTCAGAAACCGCGGTAAAAATAATTTGGACAAGAGTAACTTTGCCCATCACGTAATACAACAAACTATTGATAATATAAAAAATTGGAAAGATGGGGAAAATGTAAAACCACTCAATCAAAAAAGGAGGCAAGGAAGAAACATCAAATGGAAGAAGCCACCAAGAGACGTTTACAAAATAAATGTTGATGGATCGGTTAATAATAATGGAGATTGCAAAGTAGGAGGTATAGTTAGGGATTGGAATGGAAATGTAATTGAGATTTTCCAACAACAGGTACCAAAGGGATCAGTACTCTTAACTGAATCCCTTGCTTTTTGTTTGGGGTTAGAACTAGCCCACATAAGAGGATGGACGCAAGTGATAATTGAAGGAGACAGTCTTACAGTTTTGGTTGATTCCTATGAAAAACATTCTTGCCAAAAATAATTATTAAAATAATTTGTTGCTATAATTTATTGAAAGTTATTATAAGTCACAATATATCTATATATATTTTAGTTAATTTATAAAAAAAAATATAAATCAAAATATGCATAGCCATATTTACCAAAAATATTAATAGATAAATATTTTGCAAGTCTTATTTTATTTGTGTCTAGATTATTTTTGAGTGAAAAGAATTATTTATATCAAAATTAATTATTTTGTAACTATTATTTTATTTACATCTATATTAGTTTTTGATAGAATGAAATATTTATATCGAGATTAATTTGTATTTTATATTTTTCATATACTTTAATCGTTATCATTTTAATTAGCACATTATAATTCAGATTTATTAGTTTTTTTTTTAATCATTTTTTAAATATTTTTGTATAGATAATAGAGATAATTTTATAATATTATATTAACATCTTATGTATGGAACAAGACACACTAGCTAGTATATGTATATATAGATAGATAGATTTGACATGGCTTAAATAAAGAGCTATACACAAATAAAGAGCTAGGTTATTTTAATCAGCAGGTTGCACCAAAAAACAAAGAACTATAAAAGTAATCTATTATTAATTACAGTATTTTTTAGTTTGATGTGAAACACGTAGTAAGTATATCTAATTAAGCGGGGTCTTTTCACGGTTGCTTTAAAGTGTATTTGAAAAGTCTAAACCTCGGATGAACAATTTTTATTTTTATTTTCATCCACCAATCATTTAATGATGAGCAACACCAATAATGATACTAATATCCGTTAATTGAGCTTGATTTTTTTTATATATAAAAAAAATAGGTCAAAAAAAATCATATACTGACTAGTTTAGGAGGAACTAGCGAACGAGCCGTTAACTATATATATTATTTTAAATAAAATTATAACATATCCCGCCTTTGTGCTTTTTTTTCTAGCACCAGCTAGCTATATATATTATATATGTCAATATGTGTGTTTAATAATATACTTTAAATAAAAAAATTATGACAGTCCATATATAATAATAACAATGTTAATATATAGTGAAAGGGGATCGATTGTAAGCGTACGTGTCACGATTAATAAGTACTGTAATTCCCAAAAAAAGGCCGATCGATCACAGTGAAATGTTTAATTACTGTGTTAGAGAGCTTGGTCGTAGTTAATTAACTAATTAAAGTAAAAAAGTATGACCATTACATATTTACATTCTTGCTTTTAAGAGGGCCAAACGTACATTAATCATATGAATTGGACGTTGAAGGAATTTAATACTTAATTAATTAAATAACTTGCTATATTAATATTATATTTCTAGTTTAAAATTGAGGAATCGTTATTTTTTTTAATCTCATTGACGAATCAGTTACTGCAATTGATTCATGGTAATAAATTAATACCCTTAAACCCAGTAAAATCATGATATATATTATATAATTTTTTTTATGAACTTTTAATTACTGTTTCTCACTTTCAAACTAGTTGCTACATATACGGAAGTACGAATTACTGTTTGTGTTGGTAAGCTTAATTTTTTGAAACGGTACTTCTCTATGTATATAAAAGCGTCAATGAGCACAAAGTTGACTTACAGTTTTACCCCTAAATTTGCAACTGTTCTTTTAAAATTACAAAACTGCCATCGTCTTTTTGCTTCCCCGTTCCAGACTCGCCGCCTCTACAGCGCCCCTCTTCCTCTTCCCCTTTTCCTACCGGCCTTCCCTCTCCTCCACTGCCTTTCATCATCTACGCAGCTCCTGGCTCCTACCCCTTTCCTTCCCCAAACCCTACCCTTCCAAGCTTCTTCACTCCCTTCCCCGGCGCCGACTCCAGAGATTGACGGTGAATCCAGCGGCCTCGACAACTATGACATTGACGACGACGAAATCGACAACAAGAACACTCGAAACCTTTCTCTCTCTTTGTGAACCCTAAAAAAACCTCCAATTTCGCCTCGATCATCATCCGATTTCGATTATCTAATAAATCTAGAATGGATTACCAGCGGACGGAGCACTACCAGCAACAACAACAAGCTCTGTTGCAACAGGCTGCTTTCCTTCAACAACAGTCTCTATCATCCCGGCCGCTCCTCTGAAGGTTCTATCCTCTCCCTATCTATTAATGTTCAGCGATTTGTATTTTGTTCGAATTCGCATTTGTTTTTCTAGAATAGGTGATCATTAACTTCCGATTAATTTGGAGAACCTAGGGTTTTTCATTTGTTCTGTATTTTGTTTCACTCAGCTGTGTGTTGTTTGCCATGTGATATTTTTTCATGAATTTCTTCGTTAGAAATGTTTTTCTGAGACGAATGTTTGTTTGAGTGCTAGGTCGGTTGGATTTATTTTTTGAATCAAGGTATTGCAGGATTTAATGACTAATTTCGAATTAAAGTGATAATGTAGGATATCAGAACGGTTAGATATTTCAAAACCATTGGAAAGAAATTCCAATACAACAAACAAGTTCTATGACAACAAATAAGTTCTATGACACGAAATACCCTTCCTTTTCTTTATGATAGTAGTTCACATACACTCTGAATACACATATATTGTGCATATAGTGGCCAATTCAATCATCAAATTTTTTTAGGAAGGATTCGCCATTGCATTCCTTTATATATATCCTTATACATCTATTGGGCCTTTGATAATATTTATTGCAATATACCACATAAAAACAACCTATTGCCAATGCTTTTGTCTCATTCCTGTGAACAAAGCATCGAACAACAGTAAATATATATTTTTCCCAAGCTGAGGAGACCATCCCATTTCTTAGCTAACTTGGTGGATTATACAAACTTTTCAATTTTATGATAATCCCTTTTTTGTTGTTGCTGCTGTTATAACTTATAAGAAGGGAAGGAAAAAACATTTGGTTTCGATAAAAAAAATTCATAACTTTTTTCATATAGCACCAATTCGAATGGTTTCAAGTCTCATGATTTTCTAAAAAGATTATCTACTGTTTTTTTCATAAAATTTAGTTTGAAATGAACCATGATTTTTTTTTGTTGCTGCAGTCAAAAAAAGGGGAAGAAAAAATGTTTGATTTCAATTAAAAAAATTCATAACTGCTTCCATAGAGCACCAATTTGACTGATTTCAAATCCCACAATTTTAAAAAAAGTTTATCTATCTTTTTCTTCATAAAATTTGGCATAAAATAAGCCCTAAATATTTTTTTGGTTGTTGCTGTCATACAAAGAAGAGAAAAAGGTGCTTAGTTTCGATCAAAAATTGTACGAGGTACTGAATTCTTTCAGGCATTTGTGGTGACTTAGAGATACTGCAGACATAGATCTATAGGAATACTTTCAAACTTTGTAAATTGATTTCTTTCAGTATTTTTAATTGTTATATAAACACAAATTTGATTTACGATAACAAAACATGAACAAATCTGATTTTTGAAAAAGAAAATCTGATTTCAATAAAAAAAATTAGATTTTTTTTATAAAAAAAATCAGATTTCTAATGCATATTCTATAAGAAAGAGAAGCAAAATATATAATAAAAGAGAAGCAGGAGGCGTAAAAACAGTAAGTAATTCAAGTAAGCATAGGAAGCGTGTACGATGGCGGTGTGAAGGTGCTGAACCTGGAGAAGGGAGACTTTTACTCCCAGTAGTTTGAAATACTAACAAACGCAATAGAAGTTAAAAACGGAAAAAAAAAGTAGCGAGATAGATGCCTTAGTTCATAAATCCAATTGCAGGGCAGCAAACAAATACCTAAACACTCTAAGTGGAGTATTTTCATAGGCCTAGCATTTACCATATAATATTAATGGAATAAGTGAATCTACCACTACCTGTTGCTTTATCATAAGTTTATACAATAATCCAACACATCTTGTGATATTTACCTTCTTATAAAAGAATTCAACAATGATGTCTTGCCAGCGCCTTTTAGTCCACATTAAGCCTAGAGTGTTTGCTTGACAGAGGCATAATACGAGTAGTGCTAAAAAAATAATGAGTGCTACACACAACACTCACAATTGAACTGGGAAATAGGCAAGATTATGTTGAGTTCTTGTTTCAATTTGTATAGAAACACACATTGAGGTTGAGTGGATTGGGTGTAGTTGCTTTGAGTGATCGATCTATTTGGAAGCAAGGGGAGTGGAGAACTATACATTGTGTTGAGTTCTTTACTTTTATGCAAAAATGCTACTTTAATAAAGTACACTTATAGAATGGATATTCAATTTTGTAGAGTGGATGTTTCTGTTAATTGCAATTGTAGTTAAATGTCTCTGGTTGTCTATTGTTTCGTTGCTCAGGGAGCAGTGGATGATCATGAGGCACGAAGTTGGAAGAATCCTGAGGTGTTACCAAAGCTGGATCTTGATAGAGAGTAACCGAGTACTGCAACAATGGTTCTCGATACCTTTATGGAAGACATCCATAAAGTAGATATTGTTCTCCATTCACTGGTTTCTCAAGCTCTCTTTTTCTTCTTGTAGGTTGCTTCATTTCGTGGTACAAAAAATCATCACATGCTTGTTTTAATCTCAGATCCAAGGAACAACTGACAGCTTTCTTCTTGAACTTTAATGTTTGTAATTTGTAAATACATTGCATTATACCAAGTAAAAGGATACCCGTGTGCGAAGTACACGGGGTTATAACTAGTAATTACAATGTATAGTATATATATGCATGTTGCATGAGTGTACGTTTCTTTAATACTCCGTGTATTTTTAAAGATTATATATATATTATAAGGAAAAAATTCGGGGTTTTCGATCAAGCCCTTTCGAGATGTGTGTGTTTTCGTGTGTGTGTGTGTGTGTATAATCGTTTTTTTTTCCTGTCAATTCGAAACTTTTCATGCAAAGCCTACGCTACTGCATGCAACGCCTAGCTTGCACGGCAAGGAGGGATAATATTACAGATGAGGAGATGGAGGAATCTCCTATTTCAGAGGCTAGGAATTGTGATGTTGTGGACATGAATGAGGATCTCATCAACTATGTGGTTCATGAAATGATTAGAGCAATGAAAGGCAAATGAATTGTAGGATCATGAGCTAACTTTAATTACTTGTAATTTTCCTGCTCTTAGTTCACTCAATAATGCTTTTGCTTTGAGTATTGCTAGAAAACATTGTGAAGATAGAAATGTGTGGATAATAGACAGTGGGGCTACAGATCATATGGTGTTTCATGATCAGTTATTGCAATTTAAATGAAAATTGAGGTTTCCTATCAAAGTTTCATTGCTAGATGCAGGTTCGGTTAAGAAAGTTACAAAGGTTGGGGGTATACATCTTGCATCGGGCTTGATTTTATATGATGTTTTCTCTATACCTGAGTTTAAGATCAACTTGTTAGCTATTGGGGAAGGTTAGTTTTTCTGTAGGTTCGAGCTCTCTAGATTTTTTTTTTGTATTTCCATTAATTTGTTCAGGTTATTTTTCAATTTATATGTAAATTTGTAGACTTCAGGGACAATTTGATTTGTAATTCGTCTCATACACCATTAATGCATTTGTTATGGTTTATGAGTGTTTTGATAGTACTAAAGCGGTGTCTCTTCGGAGATGTGATAAATTTCAAACGATACAGAGAAGTTTGAAGTTAGATTAGAGGTGGAAGTGGTAAAGATGTGGCGGTGAGTGGTTTTGCATAATTGGATGGGTGGTTTTGAGTGGCTTCGATTTAATTTTTTTTTTTTAAATAAAAACATAGATAGCGGTTTTTATAGAAAAACCGCTCTCCTTTACCGAATTTAAAAAAAATAAAAAAATAAAAAAACGGAGTATGAAAGCGGTTATCAGAAAAAACCGTTGTCCTTTTTCTTTTTACAGCGCTTTTTTATTTCCGCTTTTAAATATCTCACAACGCTTTAATTAACAGCACCTCAATAACCGCTCTTCTTCCCTATAAAAAAAACCGCTCTTAATTAGTCAATTTGTACTAGTGGGAAGGTCATTGATGATTCTGAGGTGGATGTCATTTTTCACAAGAAGAACTGTGTTTTACAGGGCATTAGGAATGGTCATGCAGTTCTTATTAGAGATAAGATGCACAACAAGTTGTTCAAGGCTACTCTCGAGCCTGTAGATGTTGCATTAGAGGTACTTAAAAGTGTGTCTAAGACTCCCGAGGGCAAGGAGGATGCATATAGGTTCAATAACGAGTCTTCTTTTAATAATGTTGTCTCAAGTCCTAGCAACTCAGTTTTGCATGCTAGCTAGGTTGAGGCACACCTTTGTGACAAAGATGACTCATATTCCTGGATGTAAAGATACTCTTATTGATGATTTCAATTGTGAATCATGTATTCTTGCCAAATATCATGCTTTTCCTTTTAATACAAAGGATTTAGTTGCAAGTATATGCTTTGAATTGTTGCATATTGACTTGTTGGGGCCTTATAAAGAACCAAGTTTGAATGGAGCAAGGTACTTTGTCACTATTTTAGATGATCACAACAGAGCAGTATAGACTCATCTAGTTCAGAACAAAGATCAAGTGGGCTCGATTATTTTTTACTTTGTTTTGATGGTGAAGAATCAATTTAGTACTCGAGTCAAGAAGGTTCGAAGTGACAATGGAACTATGTTCTTTAAGTGTCATAAACTCTTTGAAGAGAAATGGATTGTTCATCAGCTTTCAGCCCCTTATGTTCGTCAACAAAATGGGAGAGTGAAAAGAAAGCATATAGAGACTGCTTGTGCTATCTGCAGACTTCATGTCAATTACCTGCTCGAATTGCTGTTTCATTCTTCCACGTGCCCCTACATGTCAGTCTCAGCCCCAGTCCTTTGTGGCTACTCAATTATCTGATCAGAGTTATTACTTTTCAGCTTATTTAGCTTCATGTGCACATGTTTTAACCACTCTTGAGCCTCAAACACACAAGCAAGTTGTTGCAGATCCTCAATGGACAGGCTATAAGGAAATAACTTGATGAACTAGAGAGGAATAACACTTGTGAGATTACTAAATTGCCACAGGGCCATGGTGCAACTGAATGAAAATGGATTTATAAAGTCAAGTTTAGGCCGAATGGATCAATAGAGAGGCTCAAAGCTCAACTTGTTGCAAAGGGGTATAATCAAATTAAGGGCAAAGATTACCCTCATACATTTTTTCTGTAGCCAAGTTCACCACAGTGAGATTACTATTACCATTAGCTACTCTCAAGCATTGACATTTGCATCAATTGGACGTTAATAACGCATTTTTGCACGCATTTCCATATGAGGAGGTTTATATGAGGATACCTGAGGGCTATGGATAGAGTCGTTCATCCTCAAGTTTGAAAACTCAAGAGATTTTTATACAGTTTAAAGCAAGCCTCTTGGCAATATGGAATGCTGAAATGTGTCATTTTTTGCAATAGTTAGGATTTGTTTAGTCTTCCTATGATTACAAAATGTTTACTAAGGCAATTCTTGATGGTTTGGTGGTAGTGTTAGTCTATGTGGATGACTTGCTTGTTATAGGGGATAGTTTGGTTGAAATCAATGCTCTGAAATAAGTTCTGCATAAGGCTTATACAAGATCTTGGCAAGGCCAAGTATTTCCTGGGATTAGAGATCTCACACTCAGTACATGGGACCTTGCTTAATCAGAGAAAGTATGTGATGGATATGCTTGGAGACACTCAGATGATTGATTGCAAGAGTTCTTCATTTCCTGTACAACGAGGCTTTCTAGGGAAAATGAAAGAGATCAGAAGGCTTTATGATCGGAGAAAGGGAAGGCGCGTGGTTGGTGTGTCACTAGGTCGGTACAGATGATTGATTGCAAGAGTGCTTCATTTCCTGTGCAGCGAGGCCTTAAATTGTCTATTGATGACGGTGAAATGCTATCAGAAGTTGAGAAATACAAGAGGTTAGTTGGTCGTCTTTTGTATTTAAATATGACTAGGCAAGACATCTCCTTTGTTGTTCAACACTTAAGCCAATTTATGGCCTCCCCGCGAGTTTCTCATTGGCAAGCAGCTCTTCATGTTGTTAGATACCTTCATGGCATTCCCGATCTGGGTTTGTTGTATCTTGTGAACAATGATTTGTCCTTTACATCATTTTGTAATGCCACCAGGGGTAACTGTGTATTAAATGGGAGATCGGTGACTAGGTTTTGTGTGTTTCCTTGGCAATGCACTTGTCTAATGGAAGACTAAGAAACAAGTCACTGTCTCCAAGTCCTCTACTGAGGTTGAGTATCACAGCATGTCTAAAACAACAAGCGAGTTTGTTTGGTTGGATTCTCTAGCTTCAGTTTTGCACTGTGAGATTCCAAAACCGATTGATTTGCACTGTGATAACAAGGCAGCGATCCACTTAGCATAGAATCAGTTTTTCATGACCGGACAAAGCACTTGAAGTTGGACTACCATTATGTACGACAGTACGAGAGCAACTACAATAAGGGTTTCTCAATCCTATCATTGTTTGTTCCCAACACCAGCTAGCAGATATCTTGGGTGAAGTTCATCATCGGTTTTTAGCTTCCAAGTTAGGCCTAATTTCAACTACTAGTCCAACTCAAAGGGGGTATAGCAGTATGTATTGAGGGGTATATTGGTCATTGTATGTTCTAGATCAATGGCTATATATATAAAGTCTAGATGGTGCATGTATATGCATAATCGAACTGAAATCAAGAAAATCCATAACAAATTTTTTTGGTGTTCTTCCCTTCTTCTTCACAGAGCTCCTTTCATGGAGATCTGATTGTGAATAAGTAACTCACACGTTTTCAAAAATCATTAATTGACATGACCAAAAAAAAAAGTGAGGGTACATAAAAAAATCTACATATAGACCAAATTAATCCTACGATTCTTAGATATCTATTTTTAGTATATGTATATACAATGGGAAAAGTGTTAAATCAAGAAGCTATACAAAAGAAAATCTTAATCAAATTAAAGGAAAATATTAACCTCAAAAGAAAAACATTAAAATTTGGATATAATTTAGGGGCGAACACATTGGAGTTGGAGACATGAAAGAAGGAAATCCCATAAACATGCCACCAAATTAAAAGTTAATTATTTCTTCTCAACATTTGTATTCTTTGGAGAACTTGTATTGGAACCACTGGCGGATTTAGGGGTGGGCTCGTATGAGCGCAAGCCCACCCCAATCCCGAAAAAAAATACGAAAGTTTAAAAAATAAAAAATTAAAAATTAAAAAATAAAAAATAAAAAATAAAAAGGTGTAAATTAATTTAGAAGCGAAAATGGATCATAAAGTTTACCTTATCTAGTTGGTAAAGTATAAATGAGGAACTTTTTCTTCTTTATCTAGAGCCCAAGGTTCAATTCCCACTTTTTACATTTTCTTCACTTATTTTTAACTATCTTTTTATATATAAGTTCAAATATCTTTTTAAATTGAGAATAATTAATTTCAATTAGTATTGTTTGAATTCTATTTTAGTCATTCATTGGGGGTTTTCTTGAATTTTTTTAACTAATTATAAATTTTATTCGATCAGTTCTAATAATATGGATAAATCTTTGAATTTTTTTTACATAACCCTTCACAATTAAATTTATTTAAAGTTTAGTAAAACTCGTTTCATTATTACTTAATTTTTAGCTTAAATCTCACCCACCCCTATGTAACGGTCTGGCTTCGCCACTGATTGGAAGTCACTAAAAGTATCAAATTGACAACCATTAAATTTGCATATTGCTTTAATGAACTCTTAGATATAATATAATTTAATAAAGCCAATTCTTTTTAAGTCATTTAATTTTATAATCACGTATATTTCACAACAAACCAATGGAAGCTAGCTTGTAAAGTAATTGTGGGGGACGCTTTCCCACTCAAGCTATTGTATAATTAAAACAATTAATCATTTCAATATATGGGGTTGGACCACAAACAACCTTACAGCATAGATTCCATGGTACTTAAAAATCTTAATCGCATAATTAATTAACCTAAAGAAAGAGACTCGTTTAATAAACTAATACGGGGTATTATCGATGGAATAACTAATTAGGGCTCTTGCAGTGCGACAATGGACGGCCCACGTGGCTGACAGCGACTAATTTGATTGTTTAGTGCCCAAATTCCTCGAGATAGATTGCTTTTATCAGCCATGGATTTGCTTACCATTGAATTTTTATTTGGAGCTTGTTAAAAATCGGTGCGTCAATGAAATAAGATTGTGTTTATAATAACTTAATTACAAGTTCCATCTCATATATGTTTTGGACCCATTTGAATAGCTATATATATATTATAACATATAATACAATTATATTATAATATATTATAGTATAATATTTTGAATTATAAGTGTTATAATGAATGACTATGGAAACAAACCGTTTAACACAATATCTTAAAATGATATCTACTACCTATAAAAATCTATTAAAACAAAACAATAAATATAGTAATAAATTTGAATTTTTATGTGAGAATTGGAAAAAGAAAACGATCAATACATCTATCTAATTATATAAAATTAATGTTCACTTTGACTATTTGAAGTGATATTTTATTTATCACATTGTTAACAGATAATACAATGTATATATTTTTTCAAAAAAAAAATTGTTATAGCTATTATTTTTTCGATCAGCAAAGTCCAAATTGTTATTTTTTCATTGCTTAAAAAAAATCTTTTGTCAATTTTTTTAGGGAAAATTACAAAAAAACCACCCCTTAAATATGGGTGTTTTCACTTAACCACCCTTTAAATTCAAAATTACAGAAAACCACTCTTTAAATGGTTTTTACTTACAACTCACCACCCCTTAATCTATTTTCATTAATTTATCATTACATATATTATATTTTATTATCTTTAAACTCAAATTTGATTATAAATATGTTCAAAATTTGAATTTAAGGGCTTGATTATATTTTTAGTGGTCATTTTATTTATTTTTAATAAATAGTTAATAACTTTCAACTTAAAATATGAATTTGATACATTTTATGTGTTATATGTAACTTTTTTCTTTAAATTTACCTAAATTTAAAAAAAAATAGGTTATCAAATAATCATATAACTTAAATATAATTATTAAGATAATAATTTTAGGCTATATTTATTACTGTTTTTTAAAAATAAATAAAATTATCACTAAAATATAATCGGGCCCTTAAATTAAAATTTTGAATATATTTATAATCAAATTGAAGTTTAAAAATATTAAAATATAATATATTTAATGATAAATTAATGAAAATAGATGAAGGGGTGGTGAATTGTAAGTAAAAACCATTTAAAAGGTGGTTTTCTGTAATTATTAATTTAAGGGGCGGTTAAGTGAAAACACTCATATTTAAGGGGTGGTTTTCTGTAAATTTCCCTTTTTTTTTAACAAATTGAACCGTAAACCCTACCGTTAATAAACCAATATTATCTTAATTATGGATTTTTTCACCAGTCTTGTGTCCCATTAATTTGTTTTAATATTTTTAAAGTTTTTTTTCAAGTAGAAATATTAGACCCGACAATTAAAATGAACCCTAATAAAAATAATTTCTATTATCTAAACTAATATGAATATAATATAATTAAACTAATTTATGGGTAGATAGATTTTGATTTTAAAAAAGTTACTATCAAGTATTTGTTATTTGAAAGATTTATAAATAGTTGAATATAATATGATATAATAGATAGAATAATTGCCTTACTTTAAATTATTTTTCTCAAGAAATATCTTTGAGTTAAATAGACATTACCAATATAATTAATATATTATATTTAATCAATTAAGTATATATATTGATAAATTGTGGTTTTGATGACTTTTCATAAATTATGATAACATATTATTTAATTTTTTTTTGGCAGGAAAATTTATTCTTATAATCAATCACAATATGCCACGCAGAAAGCTATGCATCGATTTTAGTAATTGTATATGCATATTGATTTTTTTTTTCAAATTTTCAATATATAAATTTAACTTAATAGGACTTTGCATTCATACTCATTATATATGTTGGTAGAGTTGGAATCTACACATTTTTATTGATTATTTCAGGTAAATATGGATTCAACGAGGAATAAGAAGACTCGTGGATTAATGAAGAGTCAAGAGAAGGAAGAAAAGTAAAGAGTGATAATGCATATTTTGTATAGGCATTCTAAGTAGGTTTAGGGTGCATATTACATGTTTTCTAGTTATTTCGCATATCTTATCATTTGGTGGTCGAAGTTCAGAATTTACACTTATTATGGTTAATTATGCAGATTTATGGATCTGGACTCGAAAAGTGGATCAAGAGGGCAATGTTGGAGCCTTGAAGCTATTGGAGCTACTAAGGATGGTTGAAATGAGGAGTAGACATGTCCAAGAAGGAGCTTAATGAAACAAGACAAGAGATGAGCCGAACGCACAGAAGCGAAGATGAGGAATCCGGGACGCTGAGGATCGGTGTTCACTGATGGGGGTTGGTGCCCGTCAATAGCAATAAGCTAAGTCTAGATGCACGTGGAATCTTTCGAAGTTTATCCAAAAAGATTTATTTCTATCTTTTAAAGATTTGTTTCTACCCTATTTTGGTCGGTTTTCCTAAGGTTTTTGGCCAACCCTAACGTACATTATAGATAGGCTATATTCATTTAGGGCTTGGAGTCATTCATTCAATCTTTCATTCAACAGACAATCAAAAGCTTTACAATTTCATCGTTCTAGGGTTTTGAGGTAAGTCGTGAGTGACTAAACCTTTCTTTGGTTTTGCTCACGTTTCAAGACATGTTTGATGAATTGTGAGGCATGATTTATAGTTATTTCTATTTGAGTTTATTTCAATCTCCCTTATCCTGATATTTCTAATATATATGTTGTTGATTGTGTCTTAATTGTTCATTAAGATAAAATCGCATCACTCTATGATTATAGCTCCATTCCGCTTGCAGGCCTTAATCCATAAGTAATCACCACATCTTGCATGAATGATTAGGGAATCTTGATGGTGTAGGAAGATTGACAGCTAGGATTTATCATTTTTAGTGAAAGCGATTGCTGGGTTAACAACCAAGGTGAGAAGTCAATAAGACAAGAGTGATAGTGCCTAGATGCTAAGTGTTTGGGACCTTGTGCTACTCCCCCCCCCCCCCCCCAATGGTAGAGTGTAAGGGCCTTAATGGTGATCGAATAGGCGGCCTACTCAGTGTATACATAAACCAAACCCTAGAATAACTAAGCAGAAACCAAATAACTAGAGAAAAGTCCGAGGATCGGGAAATCAACCATTGTTGCGAATCGTGAGTGAAACTATCTTTAAATCTATTATTTTCAAATCATCACCCTTGCTTTGTTACTTTGCTATTGTTGTCATCACTATTATTGCTTTCATCACTATTATTGCTTTCTCTACATCTTTCTCCACTTCTCTCTTTTCTCTCTCTTATTGTTGACGAAGAACATATGTAAGTCACATGCACTCTCTTTGGAATCAACCTATACTCTAGTTGTTGAGTTGAGTTATCTTTGTCGGGATAAATGACTGTTCCATCGAAGAGCTTGGGAGTGGAGTTGAAGTTCAAGAGCCAAAGTGAAAAACAAGTCAACAAAAGTTGTTTCCCTACAAGTTGAACTTGTAATGCACTTTGTAGAGGCCTCGATGGTCTGACTGACTATTATAAATATGCATTGGAAAGTTCTTTTCAAGAGTACAACTTTCATCCTGACTTTGAAAACAAATTCAAAAGGGGAAAATCGTTTGAACAAAAAGGTTGCCCAAGCCGCCCCCGACCTCCCACGTGTCCGAAACACCAAATTTCATATTTTTTATCTTGTATGTAGATATTTCTATCTTATTTTTAGCTGGCTTTCTTAAGCCTATTTAAGCATATCTAGGTTTATTTTATTAGGCATATAATTCATCATCTAATATACTTTGAGATTGACAATCAAGAAACCCTAGAGAGGAGCCTCCATGGCCATGGAGTGCTAAAATCTCCAGTTTCATTTATGAATTGAAGCTTTGGTTTGCATAAAGTTGTGAGATTTTTATTCTTGTTATGTTCCCATTGATTAGTAATGATTCTTTCGTGCTTATTATCGAATATTGTTGATTTCTTCTAGCCTGTGCAAAATCAGCAAGGGAAAAATAATAGGATGAAAAGCTTTGGGTGTTAGGCTTCTTATCGCCCATATTCTGGAAAAGTGTTCTACCTCTTCATTGCGAAATCATGCACAAATGCAAAAATAACGAGGTATTTTTTTGTTGTAATGGGGTCGATGACATGAAAATATTGTATGGAAATATATGGTCATGTGGTGCTAATCAAAATCGAAAAATTAAGAACATACGTTGTAGAAAACCATAACATCTCATCAACAATAAAAATATCTTAGTGATGCACCATCCTCCAACTCATCAATGAATGATCAATCATCGACCCCAACAAAGAACTGTGTTATAACTACACGGATAACAAAAAAAAAATCAAAGCACATATCATATCTCAAGGATAAGTTCTATAAGGTGGTAGTCATGCATCGATCCCTTGCTTTACATTGTAGAGTATATATTAAGCAATCAAGACTGCGTAGAGGCTCGTGGTAAAGATAATAATGATCAGATAGATGTGTATTGTGTGAGAATACCGGACTTGACAAAATAAAAAATGAGGTTATCCGCAATAAGGTAGGAATAAACAAGATTAGGGATAAGCTACATGAACTGAGACTTCGACGGGTTGTTCATATGTTAAACAAAGTAGAAAGAAACCAATGAAAAGTTTAAAAGAGGTGATCAAACATGAATTTGCGTTTTTGGACCTTATTGAGGATATGGAGAGAGATAGGGCACAATGGAGGAGTGAAATCTATGTGAAGGAGGGTAATTTGGTGCTTGGGATTATAGACTTTACCATTTTTCCGCTGCCATTCCAACTACCCTTGTATTGTCTTGCATAGGTTATGCGAGTCCTTATGTTGTTTCCTATTTATTGATTATTTATATTTTTAGTGTATATATCTAAAACTTATTGAGTCGTCTACAAACACCCTTCTGGGCTAGTCGAGGAAAGGATTTGTATATCTTGACCCTTAGACCTTGCTCGATCAGGAAAAATGGGAATTTTGTTGGTGGTGGTGGTGGTGATGATGGGGTTTTTCGATATTCTTTTGGATACGAAGAACTTCGAAAATTTTGGTTCATGCTTTTATTAGTGTTTTAGGTGAATTTTATCTTCTTTAAGACTCATAATCAATCTCAAAACTCATCATCCTAGATCAACATGTAAGATCAAAACACTACATTCGATCTCAATCTCCACCACCCCTAAGGAATCATCACATTACTTGATCAATCTCGTACTTGACTTTTGCTTACAAAATAAATTCAACCAATGTGACTTTAAACTAGATCCCCTACATTGTATATAAATAATAGAATTATACAAGTTGTCAATATATTTTTTTCAAACTATAAAGGCTATTACTTAAATGTAGATATTCCATATAGTTAATTAGCTTATAAATCATCGGTTTACCAAAAAAAAAAAGCTTATAAATCATCTACCAATATCATTTTTTTTAAATATAAAGGTTTTTTCTTAAATGTAGATATCCTATGTAGCTGCCTCTTTTTATAAAGACTAGTTAGTATACCGCATTATAGCATCTTTTGTGAACATATATAACTCGTTATTGTAGTGGCCCATATGTTTGGCTAAATTGTCCGAAGGTTGGCCCAAGGAAAAAATATAAGGCGAAATTGTAGGAAACCACCCTTTAAATAGAGTTGTTTGCAGTAAATATAGTAGTTTGTGACAAACCACCCTTTAAAATACATTCATTTGAAAAAACCACCCATCAACACTTTTAATTAAAAATCTATTAATTAAACCAAAATTACTCTTTTACCCCCCCCCCCCCCCAAAATATATATTATATTTCAAGGTTGTTAGAAAGAAAATAAATTGTATTTTTATGCTTTTAATTTCAATTTAATGAATGACATTACGTTTGAAATCTCTTCTTTTCTTTTCTCAAACATTATGTTTGAAATCATTGGAATCTATATTTAAATCTTTATTTATTATATTAAATCTATATATCTATATATAATATTAATTTATAAGAATTTAATTAAGATGATGTGTCATCTATATCTACTATATATTAATATATAAGTACTTATGATGATTTGGCATAACCCATTTTTTTTAGAATCCCATAACCAACTTATTTTTAGGTGTTTTAATCAATAAGCTTCAATAACAATTATATTTTTTAAAAATCCTTAAGATATTCTACATTTTTTTTAAACCAATGAGTTTAATTCAGTACATTGAATTAATATATAATCTATATCTATATCTAAATATTTATATATTATATTAAGTGACTTAAGTGAAAACATTTTTTAATGTTTATTCTCTCCTTGGATTGATATAAAATTATATTTAGTTAAATATTTTAAATAAGGTTACAATCGCTATATTGATAACGCAAAATTATAACAAAATTTTCTTTCTAACATCCTTAAAAGAATATACTCTCTCCGTTCATTAATAAGTGTCGTTTGACTTTTCGACACGTTTTTTAAGGAGCTAAAAACTATATAAAATATTAAATTTTTTTAATTAATTTTTTAAAATAATTTTAAACTTATAACTAATATGTATAAAATTATTTTAAAAAATCAATTAAAAACTTTATATTTTATATAGTTTTTAACTCCTTAAAAAACGTGTCAAAAAGTCAAACGTCACTTATTTCTGAACGGATGTAGTATATATATTAAGGGGTAAAAAGTTAATTTCGATTTCCTTGATAAATTTTTAATGAAAAGTGATGATGGGTGGTGTTTTTTAAATGAATGTATTTTAAAGGGTGGTTTGCCGCAAACTACAATATTTAAAGGGTGGTTTGCTACAAAAATAAATTTAAAGGGTGGTTTCCTGCAAACTACCCTATTTAAAGGGTGGTTTCCTGCAATTTCGCCAAAATATAAATATATACAAATAACACTTTGTATACTTCATCTTCCACCAAAAAAAAAAACTCATTTTAACACTTGATTTACTGCTTTGTATACTTCATCTTCTTAATCCCTACAATTAATCATGCTTCTAACAAATCTGGTCATTCCACAAAGAGAAAAGACGACATATCAGGTCAACTTGGCTTCCTTGACTTTTTTTTTTTTAATTTTGTTGTAATGTAGATGATCGAAAATGCTTTGGATTTGAGCCTTATTTTATAATTATTAGGTAAACCAATAGTTCTAAGGTCTAACGTCTTCAAAGTATACTAATTGGTTATAGAAGCTAATGAGATTGTGAGATATCGTTCAAGTGAAAACTTTTTTTTTTTGATCCAAATTCAAGTGAAAACTATTGCTATTGACATATGCTTGTAAGTTTATGTTGCATTCCAGGTCTTCGATGAAATGTCTAAAAGAAAAAATCTAGTCGGTTTGAGTTATTATGTAAATTTTGTAAAACTTTGAATAATAATTGAAATTTAGAAAATTTCCATAATGGAAACAAATTCTGTTTTTTTATAAGAAAAATGATGATGCTTAAACTTGCCCCTTTTTCATCCTTCATCATGGGTTCTAGGGAAAGACTTGGTGAGCATTATGTAGAAGTTGACGATTAAAGGTGATGATGTCGCCCTTATATCTTCTCAAGGCAAAGTCGAAAGTATGCAGAGGGTAATTGTCCCTTTCTAAAGGATGCCAATCATATCCATGGATGTTAATATTGAAGATTGGAAGATTTTGAGATTTTGAGATTTAATACAAAGATAGATTCTTTTAGGAAGATAGCAACTCCAAAGAATTAAATTTGTGTTCTTAATGTATTAAAGCCCAAATTTAGATAAGGCATGTCAACATTTTATTTGTTGAAATCGATTTGGGCTTTTCTCTATTGGGCTAAGCCCAAATTAATTCTAGCAAATAAAATATTGATATATGACTTACAAGAGCATTGTTCATATAAGATAACTGGCTCTTTTATATACTCCATTTGTTTAACAATATAAGTCATTTTAGATTTTGCACGTTTTTTTAAAGAAACTAAAAAATAGAGTAAAATATTAGCTTTTTTAATCAAATTTTTTTAATAATTTGATACTTGTTAGTAATAAATATCAAATCATCAAATTTTTTTGATAAAAAGCTAATATTTTTTAGGTTCGTAAAGAAATGTACAAAATCTAAAAAGACCTATATTGTTGAGCAGAGGTAGTGATAACTAGGGATACAAAACAAGGATGTATAGGAATTATTTTTTTACTTATTTGCAAAACCATTTGATTTTGGAAAAAAAAAATGCTTAAATTAACACTAATTGCTTCTATAAATTAAAATAAGCGACTACATTATGCAATTAATTTAAAAATTAGAGACAACACATTGCAATTTATTCATTTATTTTTCTACAAATTAAATGCAATTTATTTTTATAGTATCACAATCACAATTTGGTAAAGTCCAGCATTGAACATGGTTACACTTTACATATCAAACAAAACCACCAAAAATTATCAACAGCACAATAGTTTAAGGTGAAACCACTTTAAATGCTTCCCTTTCATCTTCATTCCGACTATTTTTAGGTCTTTGCCGCTTCTAGTTGGCTTCTTCTTTGGCTCATCACCTTCATTCTTCAGTTTCTCTTCCTCTGAGTTCATTTCAGTCTGCATATATATACCTTATTGATGACTTTAGCTTGCTACATGTTACTTACTCATCTTTTATCGATCATACAATTTTGTTTGTGATTCAGGTTGTGGGATATTGTTTTCCCCTGAAAGAGCTAAATCGGGTTCTTGAATATAACATTTTCCAATGTCAAGTCTGATTCAGTCGGGTTTTGACACCTCTAGTTGTGTATGATATTCAAAAGAAACAAGTTCAAGTTATTGAAGATTTTCACTAATAGTGCTACAAGAGTGACAAAAAAACCTTAAGGACAAGATGCGCGAGGTGAGGCTTCGGTGGTTTAGTCATGTGCAAAAGAGAGACCCGAATGCAATAGTAGGTAGGGTGATAATTTGGCTATCGAGATTGTTCGGCGTTCTAGAGGGTGGTCAAAGAAGAGTTGGGAGGAGGTGATCAAACAAGACATTGGCGTCTTAGAGATCACGGAAGAGTTGGCACAAGATAGAACAGAATGGAAGCGAGCAATAACTGTCAAAGTGGGGATAGTAATAGGTGTTCTAGAGCGTCCCTGTCTTGCTGCAACGTGTCTTTAGTTTCTTCTACCCTTTTGCTTACTGCATTATCTATGATATGATTTTCCATATTGCCGTGTTTGTTTTGCTTCATTTGAGTGCCTAAATCTTGTCTTATATATCCTTATATATTTTTATATATATACTTTTATTATCTGTATAATACTTTTGGGTCACACGGAAACACCCTCTCAACTTGGTTGGGGAAAGGTTGCCTACTACTAGACCCCAGTCCCTGCTAATGCGGGATATAGTAGTATGATTATTGTTATTGTTGTTGAGAATTGCAATTGGCAGTCTATAAGCAAATTAACTACAAAAACATTGATTCAACCAAGTAATATGCTACGTTATTGTGATTACATACCTTAGTCTCCACTTTTAGGGTGTGAGTTTGAGATTTAAGTGGGAATTGCTTGGCCTTGTCAGATGTAGGCTTGAATGATTCCGCCGATAAATAAGAAGATCCTTTCTTGTTGTCTACTCCCTTGACTGGTGCTGCTTCCCTCAAAGATTGAATTAGTGAAGTGTCTAGAAGTGACGATCCACCTGATTCGAGCTCTAAACATAGCTGATGTAGTAGAATTCAATCTTGTTAGGTAAGCTAACCGCCTTTGTTTTTACAACAATCAGAATTAAGTGATTTCCTTATTTACCTAAGAAGCTAATGAAATTGAATATCGATATCAAATCAATACCTGAAGCAATCTGTTTTCGAGGGATCTGACTCGGTCCATGAGAGATCCCTTCAGTTGTGCTTCTCTCACAGCCATATCCATCGGCATCTTCCTTCTTGTTAGATCAGTTGAACTTGTCGTTCCATTTTTCTGATCCTCCAAAACCTTCATCTGAAACAAATACTTACAGTCACTCAGGAAAGACGAAATTGAAAGAAAGGGAAAGGGAAATTAGGATGAGATTGCGAGGGCTAACAATGGAGTCCAAGCGATCGATACGAGGAACGAGGGCCAAAGGGACTGGTGAGGAGGAATGGAATGGGGGTTTTGGGGTGGAAGCCATTTCAGTTGCCAATGGATAAACATTTGGCATATATGATGATAGCTAGGGCCTAGGGGGTTTATCTTGTTTGTTCTAAATGATCTGCTATAGCTATGATATGATATGAGTGCACGGAAAATCATTGATTTGGTGTGAATTGGTTGCCATAACTTTGCAAGCTGTTGGAAGCCATGGTACTGACCAAAGGGATGGAGGTTTGTAGATAAGTTTGTTAGACCAAAACGTGGCAATAAATGAAGAGTTGAAGATTGCAGGAGCATGGGAACACATTTTTTTTTTGAAAACGAAAAAAGAAAAAAAAAATTGAAACGATGGAGCTTTCATTGTCGGTAGTCAGTTGAGCCATACAGACTCAAGTTTTGTTGGGACGTGGGTTGTCGTATTGAAAATATTGAGATGTTCTGAACAATTTTTGAGTTTGACGAACTATTCTTTTCATTGTCAATTTGGGTTAAGATGGAACCAGTTGGGTTTATTTATGTGTTATCCGTATCGGTCTGCATATGACTTTCCTCCAGCTTGTGACTCCACCAGAGTAGGAGCTTGCTGGTCGGCTGATGGTGAGAGGCACACCAGATTCAGGCCTGAGTAGAGCTTCCATTTGCCTTCTCACCGTGAAGAGGACTGCATTGAAGGTAGCAACGGTGGTAAGCAGTGCTCCCATTCCTTTGTACAAAACCTTAGGACCTTCTATAACTATTGTGCTAGGTAGTTTCCCAGGTTGGCTTTGGAGCTTGATCTTGATCATATCAAAAGGGTGCCCAACGATAAGCTGCACAGCCCCTCCGACTGTCCCAACTGCGCGATCTTTCACCACATCTCCCATCTGAAAAGTGCAAGATGGCTCCTATAAAGTAGTTTTCTCAGCATTTAAACTTGTTTCTGGTTTAGAATCTAGTTGTTTTTTTTATAACCACAATGAACCAATCAAATATGTATCCTAGCGTTCATAAAATTGGGACAAAATAAGTAAAAAATTGTACTACATTATCTATGTATGAGTATCCTTAATCCTTATCCTACATGTGATGCATTTCAGCTTCAAGATGAATATTTCTTTGTTCATTTCATCTTATTACAAAAGAAGAGAACCTTCACATAAAGCTCTGATCCAATAAGCTTATTTCAAATCACATAGAAACTCCACTCATGTTGGATAAAGTGGACATGGAATTGTGCAATTTGGGTTGGATTCAAATCCTCATTGGACTTGTTGGGCTTATTTACTTTTGGGCCAAGGAGATATGGAAATGGATTGAAGAGCTTCTATAGAAGCTTCTTAATTGTTTTGTGTCTAACTGGCTATCTCCAAAAAACCATCCACCAACACTACTCTAGACAATTCACTTTGATTTTTCCAAAGTCATGGAGCCTGTAAAATAATGAAATGTGCTTAGTCTCTTAGTAAATCTAATCCCACCTGAGATCAAATCCCTCATCATTCAAGCCTCACCCACATAAATCTATCTGATTGCTCCTTGTATTTCTTACAACGTTTGTTGTATTTTTTTCTTAATATATAAAGTGGATTTGTTGGCTCTTGTCACTCATAGGTGTTCCTCCCACACTGAAGTTTTCCACGTTGAATCTCTATGTTTGTTCTTACCATCAATCTCTCATTCGTGTGATTCCGTTTTGATCGCTTCCGCTATGCACTCATCATCCCTCTAACCATGCAAGATCAAGAATGGTTTGGATTGCCTAGAAACAGTTAGTTAAGGTTATGAAAGAAGTCACAGTAAGTAGCACATGTGTATTAGAGAAATTGCCTATGAAAAGGCATCTGCCTAGTTTTTCATCTGTAGAGTGTATATACTTTTATGGAGGCTGGATTTGTGAAACGTGGCCTTGGACCTTTCATTCCCTATGTTTGGACCGTCATTATACAAATCTGAACTTATCTCTAACTATAAACTTGTTTTAATCTTGACAAAGGGTAACAATAATACATCTTCGTAGACTAATAGACACTCTAATTACACACTCACATGAGCAAAAAGTTTGATACTAAATACAATCAATGAAGAAAAGGAAAAACCCTTGTGTTTGTTGTTTAGGTGATGAGGCCTTTGAGAGGTAACGCCTTTCATACCTTGAGATGGGACCTTATGAGGCCTTTGAGGTAACGCCTTTCATACCTTGAGATGGACCTTTTCAAAAGGCCAGTGCTTTTTGCGCGCAGGCGTTGAGGCCCTAAGCCGCAAAGGTGAGTGTTCTTTTGTTTTGGTGTAGCATGCAGGTTACTAGTCTAATTGTGTGTTTATGTGACTCTTATTTGTCTATGACCATGCCAATACTTTACGACGCTTGCATCTATTGTTTTCATCTCGGTTATGAATCAAGCCAGTAGATTGTTCAACAACCTAAGACTTGAATTCATTTACTTTACAAATTAAAGGAGGAAAAAACCTACACACTATCAATATCAATAATGTAGTTTAAACAGCTGTTTGCTGTAACCAGAAACACTTTTTTATTCCTTTTGTCTGACTAATTTTATTATCTGACTTCCTAAAAGAGAATCTTTACTGCTCACCTAACAAGTTCTTTCAATGATTCAATCTCAACATGTATGCAATTAATCTCAGCTACTATAATGAAAATTCAGAATCTTTTAGGGGATTTTGGAATTTATAGAGTTATGATCCAATTCAATGACCCAATAATCATCAATTTGGACAAGTCGATCAATTAGCTCATTACAGGCTACTAAATTGATCAGAAGAACCTGCAACGTGAATAAATTGGAAAAGTTGCAAACTTGTAAAACTAACTCAGTCATAAGATTGAACCATACTGAATTAAAAATGCAAGGCCGGAGAATCTATACAAACACTGAAACATCAGAGCACTTACTCTGGACGTGGATTCCAATATATAGGACTTGGAATAAAGAAAAAATGAATCAAAAGTGCGTCAGCATCTTTCAAGTACTCAGACAGATTAGAATCCACCACACACAAAAAAAAAAAAAAAAAAGAGAGATCGAATCCACGGAAATTTGATGATCAAGAGCAGATCAAATCAACGGCACTTCAAAAAGGGAAAGCAGGAATCATCTCAAAGCGGAGGAAGAAAAATTAATTGCCACAGAAATGGAGAAGGGAAGTGGATGAGATTGGAATTGGAAAGAAGGGTGGAGAAGGGGGAGAAGTTGAATCTCACACCAACAACCACCAATTCAGGGAGGGAGACGTTTTGTCGCCGCCAGGAAATATTGCTACTGTAATAAAAGTATGTAACTGTACAGCAGACAGAATTTTGCTTATAGATATGGGATAAATTACAGAAAATTAAATCTCCCATATAATAGGACAGCTTACATAAAGTTACCTATAAATTTTGAAATTACAGAAATCAGACATAAATTGAGTTTTCTTTAGAAGAACCACTAGAAACCCCTTTTATGGAAAAAAAAAAGTTTTTTACAAAAGTCAAATTATCATTTAATTATCAAATTAGCTTATTATAAAATAGTAGATTTATTAAATATTACTACCTCCGTTCAATAATAAGGAGTATATGTCATTTTAGATATTTGAACAAAAATTAAGGAAATGATAAACTTATTATATGTGTGTCACTATATACACCGCAAATCCGGATTAAGGATTTGCACGTCCACTAGCAGACCCTTTGCACTTCCTTAACAACGTGCGTCCTTAAGGACGTGCAATATATATATGTTGGAATATTTTCCAACGGTGAGAAGTGTTGGAAATCTATCCAAAAGTGTTGAAAATCTATTTCCAAGGGTTAAGACCGCTGGGAGCTCGGGAGGATTTTAATGAACATTTCCAAGGATTTCCAAGTGTTTGAAATCTATCCAACGGTGAGAAGTGTTAAATATACATTAAAAACAAACAATTAATTAGTTCCGGAAGCTGCAGGTGAAAAAAATCCTGAGTTTGTTTTGATCGTGGTAGAACATGTACATATCCTAATTAATTATTTTTATTAAGCATCTAATAGGTTATAGGTGTATATATATAGGGTAAGGTTCAGATGAAATGAAAAATAAGGTGAAGTGGTGAAATGAATGAATATGGTGTCATATATAAATATTATGTTATTTTTAAATGAATATATGAATATTAGGTTCTTTGAATATGAATATAATGTAAAAATAAGTATACGGATATGATATTATTTATACTTACATAATATGAAATGAATATTAGGTTCTTTGAATATGAAGAGGTTGACAGTAAAAGATCGATTTTTAGAATTTCCAACGGTTGGTTCTTTCCAACACTTCAAATCATTGGAGATTACCACGTTAAAAACCCTTGAAAAGATTTCCAATGACGATTTTAGCAACGGTGGAATAAACGTTGGAATTTCCAAGGGCTTTAGCTAAAAACATTGGAAATTCCAACCTTCATCACCCTTGGAATAGCAACAGTGTGCTGACGTGCAAGCACGTTTTTTTCTAAAAAAAAAACGTGCATGCACGTCCGGACTCGAGTGGCTCTCACCCCACTTGCACGTCCTTAAGGACGTGTGGATTTGCGGTGTATATAGCCGAAACGTTATCTTTATACCTGTCATTAATTATGCATAACCCTTATCAACCAATAAAATTTGATAAAAGAGTCAAAAAGTAACAATTCTCTTATCCCAATTGCTTAGAAAACTAAAAAGGACGTATACGTTCAAACAAAAATTTAAGTTTAGAAAGACTTATAGTTTTGAATGAAGGGAGTAATAAACAATGTGATAATATAACATTTTGTTAACATTTTTTTACACAACTTCAGATGAACTTTTCTCTAATTCCTTAATTTTTGTCATTTACAATCGTCGTTTTGATTGATAAAAAAATTCTGTTTTGGTATCTCTACTGCTTTTTTGTGTAAAAGAACAAAACAAATGAAACTAAAACTATAATCATAGTATCACCTTGAAAGAAAAGACACTCAAAATGGAATAAACCAATATAATGATCTTTTAAAATAAATTTTGATGGCAACAATAACTATTTTGATATTTCTGGTGCAGATTTTATCATTCGTAACCACATGAGAATAAAACCAAACTTGGCCCCTTGTCACCGGTAAATAAAGTCTGTATTTTAGACCTATTGATAAAAATCCCTTTTTATTTATCTTTTGAGTAGATTTATAATTATTTTTTAAAATAAAAATGATTTTTGTACAATTTTATAAAAATCAACTTTTCTATATAATTATTTTAACATCTCGTCATAATCCTTGTGAAAATATTTCATAAATACGGACGATTTTATGTAAATTCATTTTTTATGGGTGGTTTTTTGCACAGTACAGTATTTTAGGGTGGTTTTATTTAATTTACCCTTTTTATAAACACCAACTCCTTTCCTCTCTCGATTGCTGTCTCAGTCTTCTCTCTCTTCAACTCCACAAAGTCTTCAGTCTCTCTTCAGCAATGGCTGAAAAAGCAGAGTCCTCTTCAATGGCAGATTCCGGGCTAGATATCCATCAGCCTCAACAGAAACCTTCTCCCCCTCCCGAAGCAACCGCCGATGGAGATTCCGGATCCGTCACGACTACGACGAATCACCACCTGACAGTCCCTGCCGGCCTGAGTGACAGCGAGTTCGAGCCGCTCCGTCCGGACGTCGCCGAGTTCCACACCTACCGAATCGAGAGAGGGAGAAAGTGCTCCTCGCTCCTCGCGCAGAAGATCCACGCGCCGCGCGAGGCCGTCTGGTCGATCATCCGCCGATTCGACAAGCCGCAAACCTACAAGCACTTCATCAAGAGCTGCACGGTCAAGGAAGGGTTTCAGGTCTCCGTCGGCTGTACCAGGGACGTCAGCGTCATCTCCGGCCTTCCGGCGGCGACCAGCACGGAGCGACTCGACATCCTCGACGACAAGAGATTCGTCACCGGATTCACCATCATCGGCGGCGAGCACCGCCTCCGGAACTACCACTCCGTCACATCGCTCCACCAGCTCGGAGACATCACCGTCGTTTTGGAGTCTTACATCGTCGATGTGCCGGAGGGGAATACGGAGGAGGACACGCGCCTGTTCGCCGACACCGTTATAAAGTTGAATCTCCAGAAGCTGGGGTTCGTTGCGGCGGCTCCGGCGCGTGACGGTGGCGCGTAGCGGTGGGAACCGATATATGGAACCTTCTTTTATTTTTAAATTATGTTTGGATCCCGAAGGGGGAAAGTAATGTCGAGGGCTAGTGAAAATAAATGTAAAAAATAGTAAAAGAATATGATTGAAATTGCCCTCTTGTTTTCATTGGATGTGAATTTGTGATCATACTCATCCAACGCATCTTTTCAGATTGTCATAAAAGGAGTCGTCCAATGAATAACAATTTTAAAAACCACCCATTGTTATTTATTTAAATACAAAAATACCATTGGGGGTGGACTGGTGGTTGTTATTTATTAGACGGGATATTGTTCAAAAAAGGTGAATTCGTTACTCAATTCGACGGGAATTGTGCGATGATGTAAATTATGATGACTTCAACCGATAATAAAGATTTGGGATTAGTGCTCATTGTGTACAAGGAGCTCTCTCATTTGAGAGGTTGCTCTCATACTGCCCGGTTGGTGAGATTCGATTCTTGGTCCTTACTCTTTAGTCCTTGTTTTAAATGTCACCCTTATAACCAGTTGAGCTAAGTTCATATAGACGACGACGTACTTTTATTATTTAGATACTAGGCAAGTCATAGTCGTTCTACGTACGGGAAATATAAGTTCGGGTATTTTTAAGATCATTTAAGAGGTTATTTTATGTAATATTTATATTGTTCCCTAAGTTAAACTATATGTGTACAAAAGCTAAAACTTGATTTATATACTTCATAATTATTTGTAACGGAATAATATGTTTTCTGTTAATTATCCATATCATCTTCAAATTGTAAAAGATAATTGCTTTTTAGGAATGAAGTAATTGAGTTCGGCTTGAGCTCGCAAGCCAATACAGCTTAAATTGTTTGTCCTCTAACATGAAAAACATACATTACTTGCACACATTTGATATTTCCAACCGTGATTTCATATCATAAAATTAAATGAAAAATTAATGAGTGGGGTGAGAGAGGCTCGAACTCTCGACCTCAGGATAACTCAGAAGCTATGAGACCTACGCGCTAGCCAACTGCGCCACCACCCCCTTAATGCTTCAAACTTAGGGCTTTTGATATATAATCAAAAACTATTTTCCGTTTGCACTATTTTCGTTGTCCGAGCCGGCTCAACTTCTCTCGTCTCTGGTAAACAGCAATCCAATCACCCTGTCTTCTTCTTCCATCTCCATCTCTTGAATAGGTTTTCCCCATTTTTCATGCTTCTATTATGGAATACATCTTTCCTCTTCCCATTTAATCCTTCATTTTCAGGCCAATGTTGGTATGGATTTCTCACTGTTACCTTAACTCAACTAGTCTTATTTTAGATGCTTACCCTAGATGTCTATTACTCCTTCTAGTTCTCTTCATTTATGCGGCTAACGATTTTTGAATTGAATGGCACAAGTGATTTTCCCCGTTAGGGTTTCTGCATATTTGTGTTTGCGTTGCCGACTTTTGTGGTAAAAATCTGCGCATTTGAAGCTCGTATTTGGGGTTTGGGAGGGTAATCTACTAATCTTAGTTGGGTTGTATGTGGGAATGGCCGATCTACTTGTCGGGCCTTCCATGTGACATCTTGTTGCTACTTGTTGTGGGTGGGGGACCCAACCGCTGTCCCCATACCCCCTTTTCATCTTTATTAGGAGTAATCAAAGCTCCACTGGGTGTTGAGATGGGTTTCATGTGACCATCTAATCTGGGTATAAACCCTATTCGTGTAGCGATTTTGATGATAATAGTTTTTCAGCTGTTCAGTTGTGAAAGAAACTAAAACTTTTTGCCTGTTATTCTTAATCTAGCTTAGTAGGATTTCAGCTGTTTTTGTTTAGAACTTTTTTGGGAGGTTTGGGATTAGTTTGAGATATGCCGACCCCGGCTTCTTGGGTGGCATGTAGGCAGAAGCAGACAATGTTTTTTCAGTTGAATGTCACTATGATGGTGAACATCTCTTCTGTCTGTCTAATACCCAATGCATTAACCAGATTGATGGATTTTGAATATGAAACCTGTTGTCTTATTCTGTATTGAGTTGTTCTATGACTGCTCCTTCCTGCATCAACCACTTCTAACTAGCAATGCTAGAGATTCCATGTAATTCTGTATTGAATCCACTGTTTTACCTCATGGCCATTTCCCAAGTGTCCATATCAGGTAATATGGTCTAGTCACACTACACATTGTATATGTTATTATTTACCATCGAATCACCAACTCCAAGAGACTACTGAATTTTTGGCCAACCTGCATGTTTGTTCGAAATCAGTTTGCCTGCATAGATCAATATGAACTTGTTATAGACTTCCCTTTTGATGTCCTTTGATCTCTATCTCTTACTAAATCCCAAAATGGATCTTGGACATTTTGAACTGAAATTCATCTTAGGTAAGATTCCTCATTTGCTATGCCTTAAATTTGCATGTCTCAACTTACCATGATCAACTTGTCCGTATGCTTTGATGGTGTAACTTTCGATATAGGTCATAAATCACTTCATAAAGGAAGTTCAGCCTTTATTTTTCTTTCATTTTCGAGTCTGTTGTTGAAAATAACCCAAATTTTCTTCTTTGATGGTGTGTAGTTTTTAAAAAATATTTATGAATATAAAACATAGGGGATCTGATCATTGCAAGAATAAGATAGAATTCAGGATAAAGAGGATTATGCCTGTACTATTGGATGGATCATTTCCTAATTGAGGTGCTATTTCTTGGGGATTGAAGCACTTTTATGTTATCGATATACAAGAGGATGTTTAATCACAAGATGCCTTATATAACTATAACTAACAAATAAATGGAATGAACGGAAAAATTACTTTCTCGTACTTATAATTACTTTCCATGACTGATTGATAAGTTTTATACCTTCTTTCTGGTATTAGGTCAATTTTTCCATTAAATAAGTTAGCTGTATGGGTGGATTGTAACGTTATAATGTTTCATGACGTGCTCTGGCTCACACAATGTAATAATGGAACTGCTGTTATATAACATTACTTTTCATCCTTTGAAATCCCTTATTGAAGCATTTTGTAAATCACAAGCGGCTCACTTCATGCCACAAAACCATGGTTCTTGTGGAATGAAACCCTGTTTTGGCAATCTTATACTTTTGAGCCCCTTGTTCAGACCACTTCTGGTAGCAAAAACATCCAATACATTTCATTACACAATTGCACTTCATAATTTTATTTCCATCCTTGAGCCAATATGGCTTGGATATGGAGAAGTAAGCATTACTTTGCAACACAGCACTAGGAATTTATGAGGTCTGGATTTTGACATCTCATGTCTTATCAAATACAGTACATACAAGAAAAATTCTGGTCGGATTCAGGTTGCAGATGTTGCACATGTGCAGCTATCTTTAGCCTGAGATAATATAGATAGTCTATGCTTGTCTTCCTTTCATCAAAGTAGAGTCTATGATCTCTCTTTTAAAGCTCTTTGATAATTTATTTCAATTCGTTAGTGTGTTATTCTATCTGTTTCATTTGAAATCTGTGTAAATTGAATGCACTCACCCATAACATTTGTTCTAACATCTTTCTGTTTTGTGATAGGAAGTTATATAATCTCCACTGATGAAACAAAAATCTGTCTGAGGTATTGAGCTGCTTTGGTTATTCTTCATTTTTGTAAAATTGCGGTCAAGAAATCCAGTATGCTCAGTCAAGAGACTCCTGCGTAAGTGGAAATAGACGAAGCATTATGCTGTAACTACGATATTTTCCATAAATTTGGAGACGTTCTCTGTAGACTGGGTTCATTTTGTTTGATCTTCTGAAAATGGAGAAACAGCAGAACATGGATGCATCCAGGGAAAATGATCATACAATATCGGAGTCCTTCAATCAAATGCAACAAAACAAAAGTGTTGAAGATCTAATGTACCAACGCATGAAGAACAGAGAGCGCCAGCGCAGGTACAGGGAGCGGAAACGGCTTATAGCAGATATGAACAAGTCTGTAATGATGAATGACCCGACTCCTCTCCCACTGCCACCACCGCCTCCGCCTCCTCCAGAAGCATCTTCTGCTATAGTACCTTATCAATGTGCAACTCGTGTTCGCTGCACAAGAGACTGGAAAAAAGATGCTAGACGGGCCCACACAGCCAAACAGAAAGTTGTGAATGCTCTTCCTCAACATAATCAGTATGTCACTAAGGACGATTCCTCCACAAGCCCATCAGCTATTGGAAACGGTGAAAAATCAAAAAGTAAGCCCTTCCGAAGAGATTGGAAAGCAGAAGCAAGAAACAAAAAGGGAGAAACCAAATGATGTTGAATTTTACCAGCTAAGGGGAAATGTGTGGTGATAACAGGATCTAACGAAGTCTTCACATTCATCCACCTACTTGGATTGTATCCTTCACGGGAAGCTGCTCTAGTTATGGTACGTTTTCTTGTATCAGCATATAGTAGCCGTTAAACTTCGTTGGTCTGGTGGAAACTGCTAAATTTCAAAATGCCCTGTCTTGCATATATGTGAGGAGCTGATTGTACCTGCTAATCTGATTGACATGCTTGCTAACTTTTGTTTGTTTTTTCTTTTTCTTTTTTACCTTTAAATCTAATGGTGAGTTTGTTTAGCTTTGTCAGGTGTGACTGGTGTAAATCCGAATTTGCTGATAGTCTATTTTGAGATTCAGCAACATTTTAAAAACACCAGATTCATTTACCTGAATCCTAGCCTGGTGGCTTTCTTTTACTCATTCTGGGAAAACCGAATAGCTTGCAATCTGAACTAGGTTTCATGGCCATGGAGATTACATACAATGACCAAGTAAAACATCTGAAACTAACTTCGGCGTGGATTTGTTTTCTTTTAATTTCACCAGCAGAGCTTTCAATTTCAACTTCAGTGTTGATTTGTTTGTCTTTTGAGCTTACCTGAATCTTATCGCATGATTTCATGGTTAATGTGAACCCGACGAAATTGGTTGATATCATGATAGGTCGTTCTTTGGGGGTATCAAGACTCAACAGAGAAACAAAAGGTATTAATTTGAACCAAATTTTGCCAATTTTGTGACTTGTAATTGCACAGGAAGAGAATAAAATCAGAGATGACCACAGTAGGCAACTGCAAAGATGCAAAAACATGACTAATAACAGTAACCCCCATTTCACACGCTTTTTGTCCCCGGAGCGCTCTTATTGCAAGGATCCATGAAACTGAAATCAAGATCTGAGCTGCATTTCTCTGCAATGTGGTTGGTGTTATTATCGTCGTTGTTGCAGGTTTATCTCATCTGGTTCAGGTTCAAATCGTTGGCCTTTTAGGTACAAGTTCTCAAAGCTCCAATCCCTCCTCAAGCCGCCGCTCCTCACCAGCTTTGGTTCAATCCCTACCCCCTCATTATTAACATCTCCTGTACTCCCAATCCTCCGGTGCTGCTTCTCCGAGTTCTTGTTCTCTACCATCTGGAATGGTGGCCTCTTCGGCTTGTTGGAAGGCGGTGGACCGAGGTTCCCGGACCAGCTCCTCTTGACAATCACCCGGCATACCCCACAAAACCCTTTATCATTGTTCAGCATCCTCATCGTTGTGTCAGAATCCATCCTCTTGAGGACCTGGCCATCGTTAGACTTGATCACCATCGTTGACAAAGCGATCGCCTGATGCGCGAACAAACAAGCCGATATCTTTCCAAGATGCAAAAAGTGTTAGGAGAGTTGGAGGGAAGGTAAGGGATTGATAGATTCTTGATTGTGGGAGCGCACAACCCGTTGAGGATAGAAATCTGGTGGGCGAATATGATGCACTTTTTTGAAAACAAGTTGGTGGGTGAGATGAAGCTACAATATTCAAGGGAGTAGTTTAGCACAAATTTGGCGGGAAATGATGTGTAAAGGCAGGTTATCCGCGAAAAGAGGTAAACTCTTTGGCAATTAGATGTTTAATTTTAGCTACTTATATCTGTGTTTGAAATTTGGTAAAAAAAATAATGTTTGGAAAGTTACATGAATATCAAATATGAGTATAAGATTGATATTTTATATATGTGTTTGACATATCTCAAGACATCTTTTTTGTTTCATAGGTAGACATTTGACCATTACAATATGAGAGAAGGATTCGAACTTGTGACCTATTACTCACGAGTTGATGGACTAATCATCGTGTACAAACAGAAGCACGATACAAAAGTATGATACAGAAGCAAATGACAACGACAAATGATAGAAAAATACACTAAGTAAATAACATAAAAGAAAATTGCAAAAAGAAACGTACAATCCATCATACACCGTAAATCCCAAGCCAGCAGTATATACGAATTGACCGACGAAAAGGAAGGCGCATACATAGAATTCTAGGGATCACTAGCGTATACCTTAGATTATGGAATCCACATAGCCATGGGATGTTGATCGCATTTCCACGATGTCTCAGAGCATGGAAAATCAACCACCATTCACATGAAACTTGCACCACAACAAGAACAACAAAGCACACTAGCCCGCCACCCCAAACCCCAACCACAACATTACAATTGTTTTTTAAAATTATTTTGCTATAAAAATGATGCAATCCAAACCCTGATTCTGAGTGTTCGCTTATCTCAAGCTATGAAGTAGTCGCAAAATTCAATCAGAGAGAAATACATGCATTCATATTACACATAAATAGCAACTCGGAGAAGAAAAGCCCTAATTTTATTGAAATCAAATCTTAAAATTTCGGAGAAGAAAAACCCTAATTTTGTTGAAATCAAAGCTTAAAAATCCATCATATCGGATGTTACGAGTGTCACTGAGCAGTGATGAAGTTTGGTGATCGAGTTTGATAAAGTTGGAAGATTCAAATATTTCGCCAAAAAACGCTCTAAAAGTCCCTAGATCTGAAAATAAAGTTGAAGATGAACGTTTGTATGAGAGGTTGAGGATGAAGTTCAAAATGAACATACAAGATGAAGGAGGAGGTAGGTTGTAAAAATCCAGGGTTAAAAAGGTTTTTTTTTGTCCCGGACCAATCCGTAATTACATAAACTTTGCCTTGCCAAAGACGTAACCTATCTTGCCGATAGACTTTATGTAAAAAAGAAAATATTAAGGGATAGAAACTCGACAAAAAAAAAACTCTAAATTTTTACCATTAAAATATTTTTTTAATGGTAGGGTATCTAAATCTATACGTGCAATTTTTTCTTAGGGGCAACTATAAGATCAAAATTTTGCCAAATGTACAACCATTCACCAGTTTCCGGTGTTGACAATTTTTTTTACCTGAAAAAAGCTTGTCGTCACCGACTTCCCATATTGGCAAAATACATAGACATTTTATCGACATGGAAAAAAGTATAAACAAGCTATTTTCAGGTAAAAAAAGTTTATCGATACCGAACATCGGTGAAACCACATGCATTAACTGATGTATAGCAATCTATTTTTTTTTACCCCGATAAAGATTTGAAATACTCGACTCATTAGTGTTGGGTAAATCGAGAGATCAAAACAATCAAACAAACAGTAGACGATTTTTAGCACCGGAGAGACCAGAGTAGAAACAGGAGAACTTTGCTTTTGTTTTCAAAGAAAAAAGATAAAAAGAAGAAAGAATGAAAGTAGTCAAAAGTCAAAACTGAGTCTGAAGGCAGACCACCTCCGTCTTCCTCCGCCTGTCTCTCCCGCATGTTTCAGAGAGAGACTTTCTGCTCACAGACCTGTCACGTTTCAAGCAGAAGAACAAAATCGGAGAAGCCAAAACCCTAATCTGATCTATCGAAGGATCTCCAGCACCTGAAAGAGAAACCGGAAATGGCGAGCAGTCAATTGACAGAGCATTATCTGGCGGTGGCTGAAGAGAGCGATAGCGCCACCCAGACCGACACGGAGTTCGAAACCGAGACTGATAGCGGGACAGAAACCGACACCGAAAACGCCGCTATCTCCGACCCCTACCCTTTACCTGAAGCTACTTACGACGAGGTGGTTGACAGCGCTCAGCTTTTCTACGAGAAGCTCAGGGCTTTTCACTCCTCCTCCTTCGCTGTTGAAATCAGGTTTCTAATATCCCTCTCTCTATCATTTCTCTCCTTGTGGAAAAGTTTCTCTCTCTCGTTTGTGCTGAATTGAAAGAGATTGAGCGCCTCAACTACTGTTTAATTCTGATTCGACCTAAACCAGATCCAATGTTTCCCATTTCCGCTGTATCTGTGTTGATTTTTTTTTTTTCCTGTGAGTCAATCCTGGATGCAAAATCTAGTTGCCTGTGCATTATAATCATGCAAATGGGATACTGCAAAGCCAGGCCTTTTTACTAGTACAAATTTTGTATATGTGGAACAGAATCAAACCGCATTTCTTGGCATCCAATGCCTTTTTCAGTATGAATTTTGAAATAGTTAGGGTTTGTGTAGTATAGAATAAAATGTCAGTGTATGCTCTTAAAGTAGAGAATTGCACTTTTGGCATAAGGTAAAACTTCAAGTTTTCTTAAAGCTTCTCCTTTCTTTTGATTAGTGGCTCATTTCCGGGGAAGTGCAGCTTTCCAGAAAGTATTCATATGTCCGTGTGTTTGCTCATTGTTTCAGTAAAAAGACATGGATGGGAAGATAGTTTTCCGATGAACTAAGACTTCCTTCGAAATGGTTGCACCTGCCTTCTTAAGGCAGGGTGTTTAGTGTGTTATTTTAACCAAATTCAATTCCTACATAAAATGATTCATGGAAACATAATTTTTAAGTATGCAGGTTAATTTTATAGTCCTCGTATGCATGTTTCAGTTTTCTCTAAGTTTCTGTCTTGTTTTACAGATTTCCTACCTTGGGAGGCAAAGAATTAGATCTATACCAACTTTTTGTGGATGTCACTTCTCGTGGTGGTCTTGAGAAGGTCTGGACTTTAATTCTTTTGTCATTGGGGGAATATATTTGCACGTCTTAGGTGCCATGAAACTTATTATATTATGTACTTTTCCTTTCCGCTCTCTATTTGAACATGATAAATAATTCCGATGAGCATTTTTTTCTTTTTGATATAAGAAACTGGTATTAAATTTTTTCTAGAGGGTTCTAGATCGAGTATCTTCTTGATTATAGATTCAGAATCGGGAAGAAAGGTAAAAATCTTAATTTGTTGATCTGTTATGGACCTTATTTAAACTGGTCCGAGAAAGTAGTGCAGTTACTTATTGTGAATGAAGGGGTTTTCATTTTTAATGTCGAGACATAATTATGCTTATATCGAATTGAATTGCTTTTCATACTGAGCTCACAAGTTTTTGTCCAAACTGGTGGTGGACCAATCTTTTGATCACTAATAGACTGCTCTACTGTCATCTTCCTTGAGCTTGGCACAGCGACTAGTGGACTGACCTACTCATAGTTTGCTGCTCCTCTTAGTGAACTGCTCCTCTTAATGCTTCAATATTTGCTAGAAGGCTCCAACTTGTTCTCCTACCCTTGTGGCCAAAAAAGATCTTTTTTTTAAAAAAAGAAAAATAAATTTAAATCATTCTTACTTGGAAATTGTTATAATTTGTTGGTTTAGGCTCCTAATTGGGTCTGATGCTTTCTGAGATTGTAGGGACCTTATCTGGACATAAGATTTGGGATCCTAATCGACAAACGCTGGGAGTGACGAAAAAAGGGGAATCGACATGTTGATCAGAAAATTGTTTTGGGTGAAGAAGAAACCCTATTTTGATTCCTAAGTTTAACCAGAAACCCTTAAATCAGAACTGAGGTTGAACTCAATTCCTCATTCCACTCTTGAATTATATATCATTTCCCTAAAAAATAATTGTATTTTTGAAAGAACTCTTTTGTAAAAGTGTTTTGTTTATCTTTACACTCCATATCTGGCATCTTTTACACAAGAAAGATGGTTATTGCGATAATGTGTTTTGACTGAGATTGTTTGGATTTCTTGAGAACTGAAATGTCTAATTTATAGATGCTCATGCCGTAATAATAGTCTTCAAGTTCCCTTTTTAAATATTCTCTATCATCATCTTCAATAATCTGATAATTCTCTTTCTGTTGACTAGCCTGTAGAGGAAGATATTCAAGTTTCTTCTTGTGTTATAGGTAATTCGAGATAACAAATGGAAAGAGGTCATTTCAGCATTCAATTTTCCACCAACAGTCACCAATGCTTCATTTATTGTGAGAAAGCACTATATGTCATTGCTCTACCGCTTTGAGCAAGTTTATTACTTTAGGAGAAGAGGGCCTGCAATCTCAATGGAAGGTACAAAAATGCTGTTCATAATGAAATTTCTGCAATAAACTAGTCTCCTGCTACTCTCCTAATTATTTAGCAATGAATAAAATACTTTCTTTGACTACCTTGGTCTAGCTCCGAACAGTGAGAGCCCTGTCACTGGGCTGGAGTCCTTTGAATCTGCTGCTGCTGGCCAATCCCCAGGTTAGCATGGAAGATGTGTTGTTATAATGCAGATTTTCTTTTACTTTTATTTAGAATGTAGCTGAAATGTCTTCCATACAATAGTCTCTTAGTCCAGTTATTGTCCTTATTGCAGAAAATAGCACATTGCTACCTGGATTTTCTCTTATTGGAACTATTGATGGTAAATGTGATAATGGGTATATTATCTCCGTCAATACGGGTTCTGAGCAGATGAAAGGGGTCCTCTATCACATTCCAAATATTTCACAATCACCTTGGACTGATGATGCTTCCATAATCCAGCACCAAAAGCGGCAGAGAAGAAGTCGGCTGAAATTGCGGGATCCTGCAAAACCAAAGCCAAACAGGAGTGGCTACACCTTCTTCTTCGCTGAACAATATGCTAAGCTGAGGCCTTCATACATGGGCCAAGAGAGAAGCATCAGTAAGAAGATTGGGCATCTCTGGAACAGACTATCAGAAGCTGAGAAGCAGGTACCAAAGATGTTCTCTCTTTAGGAAATGATAAATATTTCTTTTACTTGTCCAAAGAATTTAATAGATTTTTATGCTAATAGTTTTTTAGAGGGTTTATAATGCTCTTTAATTAACAAAAATAAAATTGAGAAGGCATAACAAGTGTTAAAATTCATTGACCAGGGAGGATCATGATCAAATCACTCTCTATGTTGAAGACAGCTAGGAAATATGAATTATAGCATAATCTTTTGTATTTGGAGAAAATGGTTTCCTTGAATTAGCAGTTGAATCAGCAATTGCCTGTTACAGGACATGGAAAAACCTTATCATGGTTAATTCCCAAAATTAGAGCAGTTCATCATTTTTAGGGCTTTCAATACACGTATGTTATATGTAAGGTCCACGACTTCCAGTACATGGTTCATAATTATGTAAGGTCCAGTACATGGATCATTTTTAGGGCTTTCAATACACGTATGTTATATGTAAGGTCCTTTATTTCCAGTACATGGTTCATGATTATGAAGCTGAATTAGTCAAATTGATGATGCATTGCATGATGTTGCTGCAAAACATTCTCAACAAACTCCCTGTTTGCCAAAGTTATAGACGAGGAAGGTATAGAATCACATTTTTTGCAAGGGAAGTAAACATTCATAGTCCAATACCATCTTCTTATGGTGGTAATAGGTATTTGTAAGGGTGAAATTGAGCCAACTTGCATTTCTCATAAAAGATTTCAATGATTGGAGATTGATGTCGCATTTTCTCACCTTGACAAATATTTGTTTCTTAGGCAAGTTTTCTATTTGCAATATATTCATGACTATTCATCACCTAGTGACATACTGGGTTGTTGTTGTTGTTGTTTATCACCTAGTGACATAACCCCCCGCTTGTGATTACAGGTTTACCAGGAGAAGGGTAGGAAGGATAAGGAGCGGTACAAGAACGAGATGCAGGAATACAAGTTATCTCACAACCTGTGACTGAAATATAAGCAGCTAGCAAATCAAATTTCCAGTCTCGTCATTGCATATCTGGTTACCCCTTTACATGTCCATGTAGCAAAATCTCTCCAGCGACTTCTAAGGAATCAGGTCCTCGGCAAAACTTATCCATGTTAAGCTTGAAGGAGGCTTTTGTTAGTAAACAAAGTCACTCATTTATTCAGAGCCACCTTCATGAAGCTTGAAAACGCAGTGCTGGTCATGACTTACAAAAAGCAAGATACCCAAAGCAAAGCTACATAATTAACTGGTTTCATCCGGAGTGTTGGGCTTACCCTTTTGTTTTAGACTGTCAGCCATCCAGGGATATGTCAAACTAGAAAAACACTCTTATTTGGAGTGAATATTTTTAGAATTTTTGGAAGATTATACCAGGATTTTTAGAGTTTAACATAAATCTAATCATACTAGGACTAAATCTATTAATAAGACCCATATAGATAAATCCAAATATAAATAAAATCTATATTATCTAAAACCTATTACAGATAGAACATATTAGATTCAAGATAGACCGAAAAATCTCCACCTTAATTTGAATCTTCACAGATGTATTAGATAATGCCCAAATGTACTATAGAATTTGCACGTTGACTTGAATCCTATAAAATTATCGCATTAGATAATATGTCCAAATGTGCCAGATCCAATACAATGCCAAATGTACATAATGCATTACAATGCTAGATGTACCAAATGCTTTGCAACTCCAAAAGTATGAGATGTAGTACAATGCCGGATATACTAGATGCACTACAATATCAGATGTTACAGATTATCATCTTTCTCCCAGGCTCGAATTTGACTCCAAAGAGCAACCAAATATGTCGCTAAGGGTTGGTGAATATATCATCAGGTTTATCAATAGTACATGCTTCTTCACCTTAATCATCTTCTCACTTCTCAAGATTGTGTGGCCTTGTTGAAAATAATAAGTACCATGCTTGAAACCTTTCAGAATCTTGTTTGAATCCTTATAGACATTCATAACTCCACCTTCACCTTTGAAGCTGAACCCTTTGTATCTTAATCGAGCCTATGCTGACCATCTTTAAGATAGAGCCATTTCCCATGGAAATATCTCCACAATCTACTTATTCGTAGGTTGTAAACCATTATCTCCTTAGACATACATAATAGGATGCCCTAGAATCCAAAACCATCATAATGACGAGTGTGTTTCTCAGCCACTAAAGCTATATCCTTATTAGAATCAGCGTTACCTTTTGCTATAGCCGGTGATCGAGATGTATTCGCTTCTTTCTACTACTCATTTGGACATTTTTTTTTCCAATGTTGTTTCTCTAAGTAGTAGTTAAAGATATCCTCTAAAAGAAAGATTTCGATCTTTTCTTTCTTACCTATTTCTATCTCTGTTGTAAACATCGTTGAAACCTGATTATGTGCAACCGGTACTAGTCATATATCTTATGTTGCAATTCTATGTTATGAAGAGAGGACCTAGCTTCTTCTAGGGTAATAGTATCTTTTCCAACAACAATAGCTAAACAAAATTCTAATATGACAATTGACAAGGGTAAATATACCAGCAAAATTAATGCAACAACCCCATCATCAATCTTCACATAAGTATGAAGCAATTCTAATAGAATACTCCCTCCGTCTCAAAATATTTGTAGTTTTACTTTTTGGCACGTATTTTAAGAAGCGAAAAACTCTGTCAGATCCGCAGATATTTAAGCAAGAGTATTTTAGGAGAGAGGTGATAGAGATGACGGGAAGAGAGCGATCCGGAAGTCCCGACCGGCACACCATTGCGCCGCCAGGCGATCGGTCAGACATTCAGAACAACCAGAGTCCCGTCCAGACTGGGGGACACCAGGAAAGTGAAGTAATCGCGGAGACAGTCGTTGTAGACTCGGAGAAGCTGATTGAGGAGGAACCGAGAGGCCAAGTCCCGGAGCCCGAATAGGGTTGCAGGAAGTCAGCCACCCCGGCAAGCCAACTACAAGGACATTCTCGTGGCTGGCGCAGGGGAAGGGTTCACTCATACCAATCCGATCTTCCAGGAGGGCAGGGGCGTTGATGGCTATGGTACGGATGATGACATCTTGCCGGAGGAGGAGGATCCAAACTTTCCGACCATTGTTTTGAACAAGGCGGAGAAGATGGCTCTCCTAAAACCATGGGAGAATACGCTGATAGTTAAGCTGTTTGACAAAGGTCCGGGTTATATGCAATTACACAGGCGCCTATCCCAGAAGTGGGGTCTCTGTGCACCATTCACCCTGGTTGATTTAGGAAACGATTACTACATTGCACGATTTGCAAATCCGATGGATTACGATCACGTAGTTATGGAAGGGCCATGGATGATTGGAGACAATTACTTGGCCATAAGAGAATGGGTTCCGAGGTTCGATGCCGAAAATGAAGAGATCAAGACGCTGACTGTGTGGGTGAGAATTCCCAATCTCCACATTGAGTATTTTCATCCCCGACTACTTCACAGGATCGGAAGCAAAATCGGGAAAGTTAGAAGGGTCGACAACACAACATCCTCTGCTGATCAAGGGCGATACGCAAGGCTAAGTGTGGAAGTGGACTTGAGCAAACCTCTCTTGTCCAAATTCAAGTTGGACGGGAAAGTGTGGCCAATTCAATACGAGGGTATTAAGATGATTTGCTTCAAATGTGGCAAAGCCGGTCATTCATCGGAAAGTTGTGAGTTGTCTCTTTAGAACCCAATGCAGGAGCAACATCGCGAGGGGAAAAATGGTGCCAATAGGGCCATGTTGGAGAAGGAGGCTCACGGAGAATGGATGCAGGTTAAGCGGAATAATCGTAGGAGGGTCGGAACGACTGCGACTGCAAATGCTCAAGCTGGGAAAACTAACACAGGGAAGCGGCCAGGGAAGGCCGGGGAGAACGCAAGCGCCGGGGTGCCGGAGACGAAATCAGTGCCGGCGATAGTTCAATCGGTAACTAATCCGAATGCGGATTCGGAGAGATTCTCAGTGGAAACTTCAGCCCGTTATGATGCGCTGGATATGGATAAGGATGTGGAGGGAGATTCGATCACACATAGGCAGGAGAGTAATATTCCTCCCATATCAAATCCCGCCAAAGTAGGAGAATCTGTTGTTAAGGAACACTCGAAGATCCCAACATCTGATGAAACAGCTTCCAAGGAAATCCCAATTAAATCTTCTATGACCAATTCAGGCCCCACCCATAGAGAATTCACCAAATAATCTTTACCCGAATGAACCCTCCCCACCGAGGAACATTCACAAGAAGAACTCGGAGGCCATACCAAAGTCGACGACAACCCCAAACACAGACTCATACCAAAAGCACAGCGAATTCAACCCCAATTCACCTGGCTCTCACTCACGCCCCACCAGTAAGTCTAACTCTACCGCCCCCAATCAGACAATCAAACGACAGCCAGCGGTAGGAATCTTGTCTGATGAACCCGACGGTCGAACAGTTCCGAGTCCACTCTCGGAAAAGTTTCCTCCTTTCAAGCCACCGGACGGGGCCAGTCATGGCACGGGTGCCAAGAATCGCGAACCGAATGTTTGTGGATTTTCGACCGGTGATCATCGGATGCCCCGGATCTCTGTGAGATTCTGGGTCCTCGGTTTGATGAACATCGAAGTTTCTTCTTCAACCATTGTTTAAATATGTGAAGAGGCCTAAGTATACTAGTGTGGAACACCTGCGGGGTAGGGAGCGAGAGTTTCCTTAATGCCCTCCGGGACCTTATCAGAGTTCATGACCCGAGCGTTGTAGCTTTGGTAGAACCAAGAATCAGCGGGGAGCAAGCCGGCCGAGTTTGCAATCGCATTGGTTTTGACGGGAGAGACCGAGTAGAAGCAGAAGGTTTCTCGGGAGGGATTTGGCTATTGTGGAAGACGGATCGAGTCCAAGTTCAATCGGTGGTCACGCACCCTCAGCACATTACAGTAGAAGTAACTCGGTTGGGAGAAGAGCCTTGGATCTTGTCTGCCATCTATGCATCGCCGAGGCCGGCTAGTAGAGAGGGACTGTGGAGATCCTTGGAAGAATTTGCCGCGAGAAATTCGCAACCTTGGCTCCTGGCGGGCGACTTCAACGCTACTCTCAACGAGAACGAGCGTTCACAATCGTCGGTGAGCTCTAATCGTGCATCTTAGGCGTTTAGAAGAGAGGTTGATAACCTGCAACTCATAGACATCGGGTATTCAGGAATTCCCTACACTTGGTGGAGAGGGAAAGAGGTGGGAAGTAGAATCATGGCCAGGCTGGATAGGGGTCTATGCAACAGCGAATGGCAGGAAAGGTTCCCGGAAGCTGCCCTTCGACACCTATCGTCATCGCACTCGGACCATTCCCCTCTCCTGATTTGCTTGGATGGTGAGAGACGTACTGGTAACGGGGCCTCAAGGCCTTTTAGTTTTCAAGCAAGTTGGATTTTGCACAATGAATTCGAAAAGTATGTAAAGGAGAGCTGGAAAACTAATATGGATACATGCTCGGCTTTGGCCGAATTGTCTGCTGACTTAATGGAGTGGAACAGGGAGGTCTTTGGGAATCTGTTTCACCGAAAGAGGCGGCTCCTGAACAGATTGGAAGGAATCCGGGCAAAATTGGCAGAAAGGGTAACTGGTCACTACTTAAAATTAGAGGTTGAGGTTTGCAGGGAACTCGAATTGGTGCTCCAACAGGAGCAACTTTTCTGGTTTCAGAAGTCTCGAGCGAGCTTCTTGTTGGAAGGAGACAGAAATACCCGTTTTTACCATGTCTCTACGAAGGTAAGACGGGCAACCAACAAGATTTCTGCCTTGAAACGCGACAGTGGAGAATGGGAAGCAGACAACTAGGCGGTCTGTACAATGGCACTAGATTTTTTTCCATTTACTTTACACCGAGGAGACTGAATCTGATCTTGAGACATCACACAACGGGTTTGGATTTGACTTCACGGCACTGTCAGATAGCCAATTGGATGCTCTGTCATCCCCATTCAGCCGACAAGAGGTGAAAGCGGCTTTGAGCACGATGGGACCCTACAAAGCGCCGAGCCCGGACGGGTTCCCGGCTCTGTTCTATCAGCATGAATGAGAGGTAGTAGGCCAGCAGACCACAGACACCGTGTTTGCAATGCTGAATCAGGGCGTCTTCCTGGATCAAATCGCTGATGCTTTGTTAGTCCCAATACCCAAAGTTTAGGTGCCCGAACGACTAGTGCAACTCATACCGATATCCCTCCTCAATGTCTTATTCAAATTGGCCACCAAGGTACTGGTTCAGAGGCTAAAGCCGGCCCTCCCGACACTTATTGCACCAACACAGGCAAGCTTTATACCCGGCCGACAGATTATTGATAATGTTGTCATCGTTCAAGAAGTACTTCACTCGATGGGGAAGAGAGATCGACGAGAGGGCTGGATGATAGTGAAGATAGACCTCGAGAAAGCATATGATCGAGTACGTTGGGATTTCTTGAAGGAAGCTCTCGTGTGCGCCCATCTCCCGAAAAGATTAATCGAAGTGATCATTAAGTGCCAAACAGAAGGGAGGACTGAACTTTTATGGAATGGTAGCAAGGCGGGTAACTTTACTCCCTCAAGGGAGATCCGCCAAGGCGACCCTCTCTCACCGTACTTATTCGTTTTATGTATGGAATTATTGTCTCATTTAATTTCGCATGAAGTCGATCAAGGCCGATGGAAGCTGGTGGTGATCGGTGGTGTCAAACTATCACATTTGTTCTTAGCAGACGATCTGATTTTATTTGGTGAGGCTTCAGCAGTGCAGGGGGCTTTGATGAAGCAAATACTAAATACCTACTATGCTAAAAGTTCCATGCTATTTAGTCGAGATGTCCCATATTCAACTCAACAAGCAATCCTGGCGGAGCTTGGGATTCCAATCTCGAGTGACTTTGATAACTACCTGGGACTCTGGGAGTGCCGCTGTCTTGTGGAAGGATGTCGAGTCACAGATACAGGTATCTTGTCGACAAAGTTGCATCGAGGCTCAGGGGTTGGCAGGCGAAGTCGCTCTCCTTCGCGGGGCGAGTGACCCTGGAAAAGTCTGTGTTGACGAGTCTGCCAATTTATGTGATGCAATCTACTTTTTTCCCAAGGAATATTTGGGATGAAATTGATAAAACCATCAGGGGATTCATCTGGGGAAGCACTACTCAACAAAGGAAAATTCATTTGATTTCGGGAGCAAGAGTGGCGCCTCTCGTAATTGGAAGGCAATTAACCATGGAGCCGAGCTACTTATTTCGGGAATTAGAGTGGCAATCGGTAACGGTATGACCACCTTATTCTGGATTGACAGTTGGCTTGAAGAGAGATGCCTGATGGATGCGGCGATCCATTCCATTCCGGATGAAAGACTTGGAGACACGGTGGGCGAACTATGGGTAGATGGGAGCTGGGATTGGAATCGAATCTCTCTTTACCTCCCTGCTGATATATTGCTTAAACTCCAATCGGTCCAGGTGAGGCCGGAAGAAGAGGCTGCCGACAAGCTCTATTGGGACACACGCCGTCGAGGGTCTTCTCGACAAAATCAGCGTTAGCCCAGCTGCGTCGAGGGGGAGGCAGGTCCGTCAATCAGAGGGTGGAAACATATTTGGCAAACCCCCGTTCAGCAGCGAGCTAGAGCTTTCTCCTACCTTGCTGCTCACAATTCCATCCTATGCAATCAGAATCGAGTTCGCCGTCGGCTATCTAACCTAAGTGGTTGTCCGAGATGCAACCAAGAGGAGTCCGCGCTCCATCTTTTGAGAGACTGTCCGGCGATAAGGGACATCTGGGTAAGGCTCGGGGGATCCTCCTTGCGCAATGATTTATTTGCCGAGGGGGAAGTTGGGTGCTGGATCATGGAAAACGTGGGCAAGGAGGACCATTGGAGCGTGATCTTCGTGAATATGCTATGGTATGCTTGGAAGTGCAGGAACTCTTTGGCATTTGAGGGCAAAGACTTAATTCGAGGAATCTAGGAGCTAGTGTCGAATCAGACCCGTATTTATGCCGAAATAAGCTGGGAAGCCACGACTTTACATGCCCAAGGAAGCCATCTGCAAGTACAAGGAGCAAGCATTGTAGACGCCTGGTCTCCGCCCCCTCCGGGGTGGGTGAAGCTGAACATTGATGGGGTGTCTAAGGGCAACCCGGGATTAGCCGGTGGAGGAGGACTCCTCCGTGACGACACCGGCAAGATGCTACGAGCCTTCACTTTCCATGGAGTGAAGGTGGCCAAGAGAATGGGAGTGAACCGCTTGATCGTAGAAACTGATTCGATATCCGTAAAAGACCTGTTGTGCACCGAACATCTGAGTCCAAACCCGGACTACCATTTGCTGTATCAAATAAGGAGACTGATTAGCGAGCTGGATTGGGAAGTGAGAGTTTGCCATATCCGTAGGAAAGCAAACGCAGCGGCCGACTCCCTCGCCAACTGGTCTTTGTTTTTGACATACGTATTTGCTGAACATGATGTACTGCCTATTAGTCTTGCTTCTCTCTCGGCCCCTGCTTTGTAATCCCAGCTATGGGTTAACTTTATTCCTTTTATAATAAATGGCACTAGCCATCTTTCATGACCAAAAAGTAAAACTTATTAAAAAAAATAATATTTTATAGAAATTATTAAAAAAAAATAATATTTTATAGAAATTTTTGTTTCTTAAAATACGTATTAAAAAGTAAAACTACAAATATTTTAAAACGGAGGTAATAGTATTTAATTGATCGAGATGTTCCCTGAGTTGCGTGCGTACATTCTGCATTCATTTGTTGAAAAAATGTTGCTTAACCAATAAATTGTTTATCAGAGACTTCATCCAGTAAAGGCTCTCCAACTTCAACTATAGTTTGGAATCCAAACTATAGTTGCGTACCTTCCTGCTTGGCTTCATCCAAACTAAGTTTGGATGCAGTGTCATGATCTGAGATATCAGTAATGACATCATCTACCTACAAGGCACGTACAATATGATGGTTGTTGAATGCGACTTCTTCTCCTAGGTGACCATCTCAGCGAATCCTTCCTTCTTGCCCGAAATTGCCCCCCCTTTTTTTATTAGGTAAAAATTCAAAGGTCATACAGGTCTGACTCATCGATAGGCGACGCCAAACCGTCAAACGTACAACCTAAAATACAGAAATACAGAAATACAGATAAAAAGCGAGATGAAATAAACTCTACAACAAAACGACCCAAGAAGACCAACTCCATGAAAGTTGAAGAAGCCGCCGAAGAACGAAGCCAAGCACCACCGAAAAGTGGCACCGCGGACCAGCGGTACAACAAGACTCTATCTCCTGTGGGTAGTGCAGACGAGCTCCAAAGAAACTTAATCCCGGATACGGAGTCGCCCTGAGCGCACCACCTCGACTCCAGCCAGTCCCGACTCCAGACTTCACACCCCCCAACCAAGCAGAAGACCTTCAAGAAACATCGGAAGCAGAACCGCAAACTGCTTGAACAAAACGCCAACAAGATTTCACCTACAAGAATATCGTCAAATCCTTGCGGAATTTCGTCAAACCCTTTCGGAATTTAAAAATGACCCTTTCGGGCACTTTCTCTCAACGCTTTCATATATATAAAAAAAAATACATAAAAGCGGATTTTTTTTAATGTGTCAGTGAACTTGGCGTGCAAGGATGAATGTTACCCTTGCACGCCAAGGGTTGTCAGGCGGATAGTGAACCCCGGCTGAAGCTAGCTAGGTGTGCAAGGACCGAACCCCAAGGAGGAGCCCCGGCAGTGACGGAGCAGGGATGGCGACTGAACTCAGAAACGGGTACGAGAAGGCGGAAATCAGAGGCGACGGGGGAGGAACTAGGCAAGACGGAGGGAAAGCCGGGGCAACCACCGGCCGGCCTCGGTTGAACTAGATCTAGAGGGGAAAGGAAGACAACCACCCGCGTAGGAGGATTCGGAAAGGGAGATGACGGGGTGAGGCACAAAACGCCATCAACTACGCCAACACAAACCACCAACTTCGAAGTCATGAGGACCTAGAGGCCGACCACACCATGAACAGAAGAAAATGGGAGGGCAAGTGAGGGTTACTAAAATTCTGGAATTCCAGAAATTGGAAGGGCAAAAGAGATATGAGACACCCCACAAATTGGACAATCGCCCAATTGCAAGGCAGCAAGTAACTAAGCTTCGGTTTACGGAAGCCCAAAGGCTCGATTTTGTGAATTAGGAGATGGGAAAAGGAGGATAGAGGTTGGGGATTAGGCAAATTAAGATGATCGTTTCCTTTATAACTTTTTTTTTTCTTATGTAATATGAGGTATAAAAAATTTATTATATATATGCAAACGCATTATTATTATTATTATTATTTTGTTGGGAATGCAGGCGCAATATTGTATATGTACAAAGTGTAACATGATATCCCCAATGAAAGAATAACCGTACATACATCAGTGTGAATTGCATTGTTTCAGGCAGATGTTGCAGTGAAAAGGCCTTGAGCGGATCCAACCAAGGCCGCAACGCTCAGCACGAAGAGTACAAAGGTAAACACCCGAAGCAGCAAACCGGTCCGACTCCACCCCTTGATCTTGTACTTGCTCATGTATATCTCTACTGGGAAGTAGATAGTGATGGGCCAGAAGTTGAGGGCTCCCAGCACTCCAAGCACCTGGTTGAAGTACGGGAAGCTCATCGCCAGCCCTGTGGTCGATGCCACGTATGCCGTCCTGAAGCTCAGCCGCAGGAGGTTCAGCTCCATCGCCGGTAGCCCTCTTACAAGCTTTATTGTGTAGTTGTCGTTTACAAAGCTGCTCGTCGGCCACCTGTCCTTTATCCTTCCTTCTATGAATGTAAACACCGGTTGGCTGTATATCTAGCTTGTTCCATCAATCCAATATACATATACATGTGGAAAAAGTAGGTTCAATTGTTAGTAACGAAGATGCACTCAGAAAAATACCTACACACACATATTAACATATGTGTGCAGCTCGCTAAGGGCGGGCCGGGCTTGGTCCGCTTCAGCCCGTCCCTTTTTTTTTTAAAATTAAGAAATAGTTAAAAAAAAGTCTATGAGAAAATTATCCATAGATAAGAGCATTTTATTTTTCGGCTATTGAACCTATCAAGTTTTAATTTTTTGATTTCATACTTGCACTTATTGATAATTTGTTTTTAAGATGTTTAATTATGTTACAACTTAAAACCACTAGCACTCTAAAGTTTGATTGTCATAGCTATGTTTGGTAAAAAAAAATGTAGCTAATGAAGTAGCTGAAGCTAATTGAGTATACTGAAAATGAATTATTTGTGTTAAATATATGTTAATAAGATAGTATGCATGATGTTTGAGAAATCTAGCTATTAGGGCATCGGATTGAAACTTTTGAATAAAAAACACAAGCTCCGAAAAGCTTGGGTAGTAGCCGATGTAAAGCGATGATTCCAAAAGTAACAATACTAATATCTTATATTTATTTCATTTAAAACTATATAATAACAAAACCACTATCTCCAAAAGAGCATGTGGTTATAGATTTTGAGTGTTTTGATTTTATAAAATTTAATCTTCTCCCTAATTTGAGGGTAAACAATTTGTAATGAAGATGATTACATACCTGATAGCCTCCAACAAGATGAAGAACAACACAAGCATTGGCCAAGTCTATGAGCCAATAGGGCTCGTAGAATCCGAAACCGGTGAGGAGGTTCCCAGGCGTGTCATCACCGAAGGCAGCGTAGCCAAAGCAACCACAGAAGAGGTAGAAGAAAGTTGTAACGCTAATGGAAGCTACCGATGCCTTCTTCATGGTTCGGTCTTCGGGCGGATCTTGTTGTAAGGTATCTTGGATCTCCAACACGATGATTGAGTAAGGGTAGGCGAAGGCAATGTCACCTAGTCCTTGCAAACACAAGTATATTTTCTCCGACAGAGATGACGCTGTGACTCCTGCTATCCCTCCCTTGATCGCTCCATTTTCTGTATTTATTTATTTTTATTTATGTCAACATTTTCAAGTCTTGAATTAATTAATCAAGACTCTTGGTTAGCTAGCTTCTTTTCTATAGGAGTTTCATAAAGAGATTTGTACTGCATAAAATTGTCATATATGTCATCTATTTTTTTTTGGGGTAAAAAACACCATATTTCCAACATCATCGTTCAAATAATAATTAATTTAATAATTAATTCAATATAAATATGTAACAATTCTATTAACATTTTTTCTTTTGCAAAAGTATAGTGTAAGGTTTATAAATGAAAAAACTAATTAAAATATCCTCAAGTATGGTAAAAATATGTCATCACCTTTTAATTGTAATAAAAATATTCCAACCTTTAAGAGTAGTGACAACATATTGCCACGAGATTTTCATCGGCAAAAAATGCTAATAAGGTAATATACGTGGAATTTTTTTAAAATCAATTTGTTTAGAAATTATCAGTAGTAAAGTCCGATATAATTCTTGGTTTCATGAGTGAAAAATGAAATGAGAGGTTAGTGTTAGGACCTTGCCATGGAAATTCTTGATTAGGGAAGAAAGGTAAAAGATGGAGGAGAGATTAGAGAGGAATCGAGAGGTAGAAGGAGAAGATAGAAACTGGAAATTGATTCATTGATAGATCCCCTACAATACCCTAAGATAGGTATTTATATCCTCAAGCCTCACTTTCTACTAATTACAACTATAACCCCTAATATTCTAATTCCTAACATTAATTACTCCCCTCTTACAAAGCTTTGTCCTCAAAACTTATATGCCAAATGAAAAATGAAGGTAAAATGTGCTAAAGAATGACATATATAAACCCATGCCTCCACTCCATATATGCCATTACAACAGTGACAAAACGATGCATTGATGATGTATGCCAATTGCCCTCATGTTCCAGCTAGCGCCTTGACCCTTTTTAAAATTGAATCCAACAATTCTCTCATAGGCTGTAGCACAACTACCTTTTTAAAGCTTGCAACTCATCACTTGTGGATCACCACAGTACACCCCTTCAACAAGCTAACTTGCATCTTAGCCTTAACACTGCAGTTCACAACACTCTTGCAGCTCATATTGCTCCAAGGACAACATAACAAAATGCAGGACTGTGTTGCTTGAAACCCATGGCTATCGATGATTTGTTGGGAACTCCACCGGGATCAAAAACGAAAATTGTATCCCATGCCTGACATACATCGATCAACCCAACAGAACCAATTACTATTCTTACCCAAAATCAATGAGCTTATACATCCCGGGTAAAAAATTAATGTCTTGCTGTCTAACATACCAATGCAAGCCACAATTAAAACCCTCCGATGCCCTGTAACATGAGTGCTTCTCAAGGGGTCAGGCCTCCTCAATTCAATACCTAGCATAGCCATTCCTGGATCGAAAATCAGATTCACATTCCCCCTCTTTTCACTGTCTATACCCCCATCAATCACCACCCGTGAAGATTCAACACAACTCCTAAGCAACTTGAAACCTACTCCTTCCATGCCACAATCCAATAAACTTGTTAATACTCCTTTCCCTCTATCATATGGCCAAGAATTTTCCATGGGTCCTTGTTCAATCCCAAAATCATCATCAACTCTTGGCTTAAACCTACTGAAATTTAAGCCTATAGCATCAGCTCTAAAACCAGTTCGTTTAGACATTTTCACAAACACGTACTTTATATATACATCACTTCTTTCCATTTGATCATCTAACATACTCTTGAATCCATTCCCTTCATCTAGCTCTTCAAGGATTACAACTTCTAAAGGACAAGGGATTACCTTTGAATCGGCAGATTGGATTCCAAGTTCTTGCCTTTGTGTTTCACCCTCTAACTGTTGCGCCGTCTTCCAACAGTCCAAGGGCACTTCAATGTCGATTTCTTGCCCTCTGCTAATGTTGATTCCCCCATGAAATTGTCGGATCCTTGCATCGGGTAGGCGTGTGATTTGAATCGATGAATGACTCGAACACTTCTTAGATGAAATCGTTGGTTGCCGGATTCGAACTATCGTCCAAGATATCCTCCGTTGAAGAATCATATGGCATTTCAAAATCGACACCCATGTCGATTCCTTCATTTCGCCTGAAATGGGGGCTTCAATCTATTCTGTGGTTACAAACAGAGCCCCATCCTTTTCTTGACAGCTTTGCACTTCATCAAGATTTGTGACATCCGGCGTCGGCATCCCTCCATTTTTGCTTGCCGGCGGTGCACTACCTTGCGAGGTCGGATCGATCTGTGATCCGCTTTCTTGCATTCGTTTGACAATTTCGTCCCACCGTTCGTTGTTCTGCTTCATCACTTGTCGAAGCTCTTTGCCGAATTCCAACACAATTTGTTGCCCCCGTCTGAGTAACCGCTCGAATTCGAGTTGCTGTTGTCGCTTGCTGAATTCCAACACAATTTGTTGCCCCTGGCCGAGTAGCATCTCGAAATCGAGTTGTTGTTGTCGCGCGTCCAGGCGGTGATTGCTGCTTGTCTCCATTACCGAAATCGACGATCGAAGCTCAGGAATACAGGTCGGAAGATCGATGCTCTGATACCATTTTGTTAGGACCTTGCCATGGAAACTCTTGATTAGGGAAGAAAGGTAAGAGATGGAGGAGAGATTAGAGAGGAATCGAGAGGTAGAAGGAGAAGATAGAAACTGGAAATTGATTCATTGATTACAATACCTAAGATAGGTATTTATATCCTCAAGCCCCACTTTCTACTAATTACAACTATAAACCCTAATATTCTAATTCCTAACAGTTAGCTAGATCGAACAAAACAATATAAAATTTTGGTTTTATTAAATCCAACCGGTTATTTTCACAAATAGCCTGAAAACTTGGACTCTAGTAATGCATTTGCTCTCTTTATGGCCGATCTCCTTGAAATCATTGTTTTTCCTTTGAACCTCGCCATGATCACCACTTTGTTCAAATTAGCAAAATTTTAGCTTAATAAAACCAAAATTTTATCTTATTTGATCAGTCTAACTCCTCATTTCTTTTGTTTTTCTTATGAAACCAAGAATTCTACAGACTTTAGATAATAATTAAATGTCTCAAAATGGATGAGGTTGATGAGCTGAAAGTTAATTAAGTACCAATAACAGTAGCAATGCCGAGGCCGAGACCGATGAAGGAGTAGGTGAAGGACATGAGGGCGGCTGTGGCGGAGAGCCACTCCATGTTGTGGAAGTTAGGGATTTGAGACATGACAATCTGGACTGCCCCAAACAGCAGCATGTAGGAGGTGTCGCTGTACGAGCACGATGCCGAATGCCCCTCTCTGTGATAACAGTTTGCCTTCTGGATCGCTCTGCAAAACCAAAACACACCTCCATGATTCAATTCCATCTCTAATTTCGATTCGATTAATAAAAGGTTGTGCATATACCTCATGCTTACAGCCGCTGTGATTGTATAGGCAAGGCCCGTGCCGTACAAGGTCTCGTGAACAAGAAATGTACATGCTCTCTGATGAGTTTTATCTGGACTTTCAACATACATTATTTCAAGTTAAATATTATCATATTTAAAAAATTTGATAAATTTGATGATGAGGTTGAGATCGATGATACGGACCCAAATAACGACAAACAGCTTGCATATAAGAAGAGTTGAATTGTTCCTGTGCAGATGCATCTTCAGGATCAATTAAACCGGTGCGGTAACAATCAGTTAGAAGGAAGGCGGAGACGAGAGAGATGGCGGCGAAGGTAAAGAGTGCGGCGGGGCCTCCTACCCAGCCAAGCTGTGCTATGCTCCAGGCCAGGGATAACACACCGGCTCCTATCACTCCTGTGATTATGTGCACTAGCGCTGTCCATATCGTTCCTGCACAGGTTGCGTCACATAATTAAACACATATATAGCTATGAATAATCATTAATCAAGTATTGGATTAAATAAAGCATTGAAAGATTCGTAACGATTATCTGGTTGAATTGTCCAAGGACCGGGCAAAAATATAATGTAAGTTGAATATTTCTATAGCTATTTTGAGAAATGGTGGTGCGTTAAATTCGACAATTCAACTCGTTTGCAGCAGTTGAAATACAATGGGAGGAGCTGCTAGCCCTGGTTTGCACGGGAGGCAGATCGAAGAATCCCTGAATTGATCGATCGAATAAAGAGCACAACCGATCCGATCCGTCCGCAAGGAAAACAAGGCATGGGTGTGTTAGTGTTACTCGTATGAATTAATGAAGTAGGAGGGGAAATGAAGGAGATACCGGTTCTGTGGAAAGATTGGAGCAACGGGACTTGATCAGCAGTTTGGGATATACCCATCGATCGAGAATCGATTGAGATCGTAATTCAGCCAATTAAGATCGAGCTAGGACGGCGATGGCGAGCACCGTACGTGGCCTTCAGCAGCCAAGGCGAATTCAGGCAGAGATATCAGGCGTCAGATGGAAGGGGGACTTCCATGACAACCCCCCCAAATCTCATATCTGATTCATATACATTTTACACTACCAAATCTATCTATATATAAATAATATATATTGCTTCCATCATCTCCCCCGTCGCGTTGAAACCTCCTTGATTTGATACCCGGCCATTAATATTGGCCTATCTATCATTGCTACTATTTCTCTCTCTATATTATTAAATATGAAACTAGCCTTTCGCGTCCGCTGAACTTTCTTTGTTTTGACATTTCCATTGTTACAAAATCTTCTTTATCTACCTGATGATATATTTTGGGACAATGACACCCACATTTCCTGATTGGATTTTGATTCCTAGCTAGCTCATCATGTTGGATATTGTAAAATCCACAACATACACACAAAGGTGTGAAATCTGTGACAGAAGAAGGAAAAATAAATATGCAGATAGCATGATCAAGCAAGTAGTATGAAATGGAAGCTTTCCATAAAGAGATCCATTTGGGGATTGATGAGGAAAGGGCCGTCAGAGGCTCTCCATTGGTTGATGCAAAAACCCTACAAATTACAGATTGTCTCCATCTGGTCTGTACTTGATCTTGTAGACCCATTTGCTTTCAATAACTTTCTTTCCTTGAGGAAGCTCTGTTAATCCCCATGTTTCATTATCTTCAAGGGCTTTGACTTCAAGCTCCATCGCCTTAGTCCACTGAGGACTCTGAGCAGCTTGAGAATATAGGTAAGGTTCTTGAATGCTTGCCATGTTGGCAAATGATTCAACAAAGGTTGTACTGAGAGGATATTTTGATTCTAGGCAAGTAGCCAAAAATGAATTAGACAGAGATTGACTTCCGTTGGTACTTGGTCCAACATAATCATTAAACCTCTTAGGTAAGGCTATTTGTCTTGTAGATCTTCTGAGGGGAGGGAATTCAGTAAGATCTTGTAAAATCCGTCGAGATATATGTGGTTGGTAACTAGATGATGATGGGCTAAAAGAATCTTGGACATTCATTTGAGAGTTAGATTGGGAATTTTGTTATGGTATAGGCTATTGTGGGCCTTGGTAATCTAGCGAGGGTAAGGAATCTTGTGTTTGATGGTAGGTATTGCTCACAGATTCAGGAAAATCTGGAGCTGGATTCACAAGAGGTAAGGAAGGAGCATGTACCTTTATCTCTGCAACTACATCATATGTCATTCCTCTAAAAGGAAACACGTCCTCTCTGAATATCACATCTCTGCTGACACCAAGCAGTTTTCTTAACATCCCACACCTTGTATGCCTTTTGACCATGAGGGTATCCGAGAAACACACATTTTATGCCTCTAACATTCAGCTTATCCCTTATGTTATAAGCTACAGGGACATAACACAGACATCCTATCACCCTGAGCTCATCAAGGTTAGGAGGTTTCTTAAAGAGCCTTTCATAAGGAGATTTCCACTCCAAAATTTCAATAGGCAACTTGTTGATTATGTGTGTAGCAGCAAGCACAATAGCACACATTCTCTCCAAAATTTGATTGGAAGATTTCCATGAATTCTCATGGATCTAGCAGTTTCTATAAGATGCATGTGCTTCCTCTCCACTCTCTCATTTTGTCGTGGAGTGTATGACACTGATTTCTGATGTAGAATCCCTTCTGCAGCTAGAAACTCACTCATTTTAGATTGCATAAATTCAGTCCCATTATTTGTTCTAATGCACTTAACTGAGCACCCAAACTGATTTTTCACATATGAAACAAAATTACACACTGCCTGAAACACCATAAGCTTGCTCTTAAGCAAGAAAGTCTAAGTCACACGTGTATGATTGTTGTAGGAGGAAATCGAGTTCAAAATATAGAAATATAAATCAAACCAGATTCTGCCCACGGAAATAATTACAAGACTTTCTCCCGATGTAGCAACAGAAAGTCAGGATCGATCCTTGAGGAAGCGTGTCAGCGGATCCTAGGCAGCGACAAATCTCACGTCGATTTCGACCTCAGGGGACCAGTCGATATCGACCTATACCTGTAGAAACACAAACGAGCAGCGATCTTTCTGGATCGAGAGTCAGTAGTTGATATCGACTAGTAGGTGGTCGAAATCGAGTAAAAGAAGAAACGTAAATAAAAGACAAAGCTTGCGAATTTTGAAATAAACTATGTAAAAGAAGACTTCCAAGATCGGGGTTTGCAACAACGATAACTAAATATGCATAAGGTAAGATAAGGATAAATAATCATGCAATCACATCAAAGGAACAAGCTTTCTCCTTTTTCAACAATTAGACGACTTTCTCAAGAAACCCTAATTGTATCTACCAATTTTATGTTTATAATCCAAGTTGTTAACCTGAATCTCTATTAAATAGGTAATAAACATATAAGAGGCAGTGGATGATCAAAGCACAATAAAAGTCGAATCTTTACCTCAAGCACGCTTGGCTATCGTCGAGCTCACCCCGACCCTAGAAGTGGATATGGACTACTCTCTATTCATCGTAGGAAAAGACATTTATAATAAAAGAAAACTAAATTGCATTAATGAAACTAAATAAAGCTTACAACCGATTGAAGCCAAATCCGCTCTCGCAGGACACAACACCTCTCGGCCTCCACTCACTCTCTCTCTCTCTCTTCTCTCTTAGATTGAATGAATAAAAACTAGCCCCATGGACTTTATTTATAGGCCTTAATCCTTGCTAGTCAAGGTAAGGAATATCTATCATCTATCTAAAGATATTAATTCTACTAGGAAATAAATAAATCTAATTTAGGTAAACAAGATAAATCCTATAGGGTAATTAAATGTTCAACCCCTAGGATAAATAAAAAGATAAAAAGATAAATCTTCTCAAGTCTTCATGTGTAAGGAATCTTCTTTTGGGAATATCTTCATTGGACTTTGGATAGAACTTGGAATAGAACTCGGAATCGACTTAGACTCGTCATTGACATTAGGTTGATATCAACCAAAGTGGGTCGATATCGAGCCACCTTCTCTGCTTCAGCTCCTGTCACTCAAAATCGGCCACTGGGAGGAATCTCGAGTGTTATGTGGTCGATATCGACCAAACTGGTTGATATCGAGCTGTCTTCTTCCGTCCTCGTGTATGCTGGTCCATGCCGTCTCAATCTGGGATTTTCGACCACTGTCAGGTCGATATCGAGCAGATTAGTCGATATCGACCACTTCTTCAATTATTGTTTTGTGCTCAGCTTTGCTCGATGTCAGGCGCTCTTCCGTCGATTTTCGAGCTCCTTCAGTAGACATCAAGTGCTCCTCCAGTCCTGCTTGGTTTTGCTCCGATTTAGCTCCAAATTCTGCAATATTAAACAGAAACTTATGTAGACCTCTATACTTTGGCAAATAAGCATAAACTACACAAATTCGCTATACTCCCAACCTGGAATACATAAAATGATAGAATAAGGAGCTGAAATAAGTATAAAAACATGGCATAAAACATGGACATCAATGATCATCCGAGATAGTGAGAAAGTACTGACAACCATTGTAAGTAGGTGCCTTGTATGGCCCCCACAAATCCATATGAAAAGATCAAAAGTACTAGTAGCAATATTAAAACTTCTCTCAAAAGGAAGTCTATGCAATTTAGATAATGAACATGTTTCACAATGGAAATCATTCAAGGATGTGCTATTAAACATATGCAATTGTCTCAACTTAGATACTGAGGTGTGTTCAAGCCTAGCATGGGCTAAGTCAATGCTAGCAATGTCCTTATTACAACTGCTATAAAATAAAGTGCTATTTTCTTGATGCCTTCCACTTCTGTGTTGAGCACCATCACCAGATGAAATAATCTTGTATAAGCCATGTCTTCTCTGTCCACTTAGCACAACCTTCTTAGTTCTAGGGTCATGTATGAAGCAATGAGTTCTAGTAAACAATGCATTCAAATCACCGTCATCTAACAACTTTCCCACAGATAACAAACTATGTTTGAACTCTTGAACCATCAAAACATCATCAAGTGCCACAAATTCTAACAACTGCATCCTTCCCATTTCTGTAACTGCCTTAATAGAGCCATCAGGAGGCCCAATAAGAACATGCTTATTCAATTTCACCTTATCCATAAGGTGTTGAGAATCAGCAATCATATGATCACTAGCTCCAGTGTCAATTATCCATTCAGTCATGTGATCATTAGTAATTACAATATTGACTTTAGAATCAAGAATCTTACTTGAAAAATTGACAAATGCGTTCTCTGAGCTATTTCTTGCCTTCATCTTTCTCATGACTTCTTGGAACACTTCATTCACCATGGCACTGTCCATCTGCCCCTCTCCTGATTCCCTGATTTGTCCACTGTCATCCAAGAGACTATCCTACATATTTCCATTCATAGAACCAACAACATTAGCAGAGCATCTCATATGTATATATCTTGTTCTTTCTTTCTCTTTCAACTCTTTGAACCACTCTAGTATGCCATGCAATTTGAAGCATTCCTTAACTGTGTGACCATTTCTGCCACAATGAGTGCATTTCTTCTAAGCTTTCAGCTTCTTCCAATCCTTCTTCACAAAAGAATTCCCATAGCTACCTCCTCCATAACTGCCTCCCGTTGAAGGCTTTGGCTTAAAGCCCTGGCTCCCTTTGTTGACAGAAAAGACACTGGCATCAACATTGTTTGATTGAGTGCCAACAGAAGCGTCATTCCCTTTCTCCACCTGCTGGAGTATGTAATATGCCCTGTTAATATTTGGTAATGGATCCATGGCCATGATCTGATTCCATGCAGCTTCATACCCCTCATTAAAACTCATTAGCAGTTGCATCAATTTGTTGGTGCTCTGGATCTCATTGATCTTCCTTTTCATATCACAAGTGCATTGTGCCATAATACCACAGGTGCACTCAGGGACTTCTTCTAACACATGTAACTCGTCCCATTATCTCTTCAAAGTATTATACAGATCAGGTAGTGACATTCCTCCCTTAGTCACTTTACTCAATTTCCTTTTGATTTGAAAAATCAAAAGAGCATTGCTCTGTCCGAATCTCTCAATAATGTCATCCCATAACTATTTGCTAGAATCCACAAACACGAACCCCTTAGCTATGTTCTTGTTTATAGAGTTGAGTAACCAACATCTTACCATGAAATCTGCCCTTATCCATCTTTGTAGATCTGTAGACCGTGCCTCAGGTTTCCCACAACTCCCATTTATGAAACCCAACTTGCATTTTGCACCCAAGGCCATCATAACTCCACGACTCCATGTCATGAAATTAGAACCATCAAACAAAATCCCAACAAGTTGGGCTCCTGGATGATCAGAATTTGATAAATCCAAAGGGTCTCCAAGATTACCTTGATGACTGCCATCTCCATCTAGTGCTCTTCCATTTGCATTCTAATTCTGGTTTTCATTAGACATCTTTAGATATGATTCAATATACTCCTTCTTCAAATAATATTACTGCAAACTTGCTCACAAATTTGATCCTCACCCTGAAAGCTCTAATACCATGTAAAATCCAGCTACAATTAGCTGAACAACACACACACAAAGGTGTGAAATCTGTGACAGAAGAAGGAAAAATAAATCTGCAGATAGCAAGATCAAGCAAGTAGTATGAAATGGAAGTTTTCCATAAAGAGATCCATTTGGGGATTGATGAGGAAAGTGCCGTCAGAGGCTCTCCATTGATCGATGCAAAAACCCTACAAATTACTGATTGTCCATAACAACCCATTTATACTTTAGAAGCATGTGTGCACCACGTGACACAACACCTTCCTAGCAAGAGCTATATTACAAGAGGACAAGAAACATAAATGTATAAGAAATGACAGTTGTAAATGAAATGCAAATGCAAATGATCAACATATGCAAATGCAATGCAGATCATATAACTCTATAGACATTATGGCCTTAACTTCAATTCCCCCTCCTGAATTACCCTAGTGTTCATGCTCGTTTGTCCAATCTTGGGTCCCACTACCGGTGACAGAGGGAAAGTCGTTGATTCACCTCGCCAAAAATAAATCCCAAACGAACAAACTAGTATAGTATGCAAGTAAGGGGTCGAACCCTAGAGAATCAAGTATTTCTAAATATTGTGTATTTATCAATATAAAAAGAAAAGATTTTTATGAATGAAAATAAAAGAAAATAATATTGACAAAAGCAAATAAAGGATAGAAGAAAAGCGTTTCCACCTACAAGTTCTCGACTTTGGTTGGTTTTATTGATCATCGAATCCTTTTCAATCTATTATCGTTTCTTACGAATTCCTCTCGTCTTGGTTTAAGTAGATTAAAAGTCCTACGAGTCCAATTAATCCCTTACACCTCAATGCAACCTTAACACGGTCCAGATTTAACAAAGAGATAGCAAATAGTCCCAAGAACTTGAGCATATAAATAACACCAATTAAACACGGTAAATCAATGTTTAAGATATATGTCAACTTCCTACATAATCATGCTTCAAACACGGAATCCATATTCTTATGCGTGCTACTACGGAAATAACACAAATACGAAAGTATTAAATCCTAGCATGAAATCAATATTATCAAGGTCGCGAATCAAGATAACATCAATAACATAATCAATTTCACACAAAGAAGTTGAAAGAATTAAAGAGGAAAAATAACTTGAATTAGAAACTCACAAACCACCAACCAAGTCTCGAAAATGTAGGCGGAAACTACAAAATTAGCCAAACATGGCTTACCTAAACTTTCTTCTCTTCAATGGTGATTTCTCTACTTGGAATTCATTAGAAAACTAAGCCTAGAACATCCTATTTATAAGCCTAATATCTTCCATAAATAAGGTAAAAGATAGATAAAAGATAAAAGCTTCCTAAACAAACTAGATAAAAGATAGAACTTTCCTAATTTAACTCAGCGTCGGATTCCGCTGGCAGCGAAAATTTCCGCTGGCAGCGAATGGCCTCAATCAAGCTCCTGTTGGATTTTCGCTACCACACTCGCTACCACACTCGCTGGCAGCGAATGTCCATGCCTTAGAATATTTTCAAGCTTCTTCGATTCCGTCGTTTTCGCTCCCGCGAGTCACTCCTTCCGCTGCCGCGAGTAGCCGAAGCTTCGTCGTCCTGGTGATTTTCGCTGGCAGCGACTTTTTCCGCGGCAGCGAGTGGCTCGCTGCAGCGAGTCCAGTCACTGGCAGCGAATGCTGCCTGTTCGGCCGGGCTGACTCGACTCGCTGGCAGCGAACTCCATTCGCTGACAGCGAGACTCGCTGGCTCCTGGACATGCTCCTGCTGACTCCACTCGCTAGCAGCGAGATCCAATCCGCTAGCAGCGAGACGTGCCCAGGGACTTGCTCAGACATGATGTCTTTGACTTGATTCGCTGCAGCGGAAATCCATTCGCTATCAGCGAAAATCCAGCAGAACACCATCACGTAGATCTTCGAAAGAGCTTTCCAACGCATGCTCATATGCGTCGATCGGACATCTGAGGCCTCCGGAAAGTGCGTTACAAGTTCAGCTCGCCGAGCGGACAGCTTTCGTGACTCGCCCTCGTTTTCGCTCTTAGACCTCGATTTCGTGCTCCGTTGCTCCTTAGGTTGTTCCATTCTCTTCGGGACTTCTTCCTTAAGCTCTCCCAAGTCTCTCCTTAGCCTTACTTAGCTCCGTTCCTCGTGTTCTTTGCCTCGGATCTACGAATCTACGTAAAACCATCGAAATAGCGTAGATTCCGAACTTTTCCACAAAATGAATGCTAATATAATTAACACTAAAACATGATTATATAACAATGAAATGCACCTAAACTAGCCTATAATGCCTATTGGAAACATGCCTTATCAACCGGTGAATGTAAAGACCGACAAGTTAACTCGATCTCTTAAACTATAATGAAATAGACTTCTCCTGTAGTGATTTAATTTGTGACTGCCGAAGACGGTGATAGTGATAATTAGGAACTATGTTGCTGTCCTCGGAGGAGCTGAAAGTTTTGGTCAAGAAGGATGTTTGAATATTAGTGATTCAAAATTAATCAGGAAATTAATGTATTAGAAAGTACGTTAGATTTTAGGTTTAGTGTTAAAAGTATAATGTAGTATGTGTGATTCAAACTTAGGTTGATTTGTTTGTTAGTTTAAAAGTTAAGTTAGTTATGAGCTGAGCCATGTTAGAAGTTATGTTTGGATTCGGTTTTATTTTCAATAAAAAACACTACCTAGCTAGGCATGATGTGAGTGGAGGTAGTGGTAGTTACTTTGCTCGAGCAATTGAGCTTCTGTTTGGGTATGTATTTCGATTGTTCAATCAATTCAAGGAGTGAGCCTGTGTTTTGTTTTGACAAGAAACCGTCGACTTATTCTCTTTCTCATCCAGCTCTATGTGTTGGTGTTGTCAATTGTGAGGTTGTGTTGTTGATCCTCTGATGTGCTCGGCAACTCTCCGAGCCGCCATAATCGACGACGAGGTTCCTCCATTATTTGAAAGGATGAAACTATCTACTAGTAACCGGATATGTATGGCAAAATTCGCAGGCCTCTCACCCTTGAACCTCCCATACTCGATCTCAATCATCTCGGAATCGCACTCTGAGGATCTCGACCCTTCGACACCTTCGCCTCTCACTAGGGTGTCTCCCTCGGCATCTCACCAAAGGGTTTTATTTTTAGCATCTCACCAAAAACATGATCCTTAACCCGAAATCAAAGGAAGCAAATGTGCTCATTTTTTCACTCAAAAATTCAACTTGTATTAAAAATGAGAAACCTTACACAATATATAGGAGAAACTCTAGCCTCCTATGTGTTTACAAGCGACGTGGGATACTTTTTAAATAGAAAAATATAAGAAAAATCTATAAGTCTAAATCACATCATCCTCCCCTTCTTTGAAAAAGATTCGTCCTCGAATTTTGCATTGCCCTCCAAAAAATACGATACGCCCCTGTACGTTGGATCTGCATAAGGTATCGATGGTTGGTCTCGCAAAAGTTCTCGAATCTATAAGGCTCTTCCAAATGGTACATAACGCCCCTGTACGTTGGATCTGCGTAATGCACTTCAATGGTTGGTCCTGCACAAAACTCCAACGGATGGATGTGGATGCTTGTAACAACAACACAAAAAGATTAACGAACCCTAGCCGGAAGCTCTGATACCACTTGATGTGCTCGGGAACTCTTCGAGCCGCCAGGATCGTCAATGAGGTTCCTCCATTATTTGAAAGGATGAAACTTTCTACTAGTAACCGGATATGTATGGCGAAATTCGCAGGCCTCTCACCCTTGAACCTCCCACACTCGATCTCAATCCTCTCGGAATCGCACTTTGAGGATCTCGACCCTTCGACACCTTCGCCTCTCACTAGGGTGTCTCCCTCGATATCTCACCAAAGGGTTTTATTTTTAGCATCTCACCAAAAACATGATCCTTAACCCGGAATCAAAGGAAGCAAACGTGCTCAACTTTTCACTCAAAAATTCAACTTGTATTAAAAATGAAAAACCTTACACAATATATAAGAGAAACTCTAGCCTCCTATGTGTTGACAAGCGACGTGAGATTCTTTTTAAATAGAAAAATATAAAAAAAATCTATAAGTCTAAATCACATCATCCTCCTTAGCCATTCTAACATTTGGTATCAGAGCAAGGAGTTGTGCTCTTGCTAGGTGTCAGTTCTAGGGCCAAGTGGTGTGAGAATAAAACACAAGGAAACACATTGAGAGAGATAATTGTTTAGCAAAATGCAGAACAATGGAAATGACAATGTTGACAATCCTCGATCAATGGAAATGACACATTGAGAGAGATAATTGAAGATGACTACACTTTTCAAATCTCAAGAGATTTGGAACTTGGTGGATCAAGGTTTCGAAGACATAAAACCTGCTGAGCTTAATCAACAATTGAGAGACAAGAAGAAGAAAGACTCTAAGGCATTGTTCATGATACAGTCGACCTTAGACGATGAGATCTTTCCAAGGATATCTACCTCCACAACTGCTCACGAAGCTTGGGATGTTATGAGACAAGAATATATGGGAGACAAGATTGTGATCATGGTCAAGTTGCAGTCGCTACAGAAAGATTTTGAAACTCTAGTGATGCACGAGAAGGAAACAGTTCAAGTGTTCTTGCCTCGAGTGTGAGGTATTGTAAACCATATGAGATCATATGGAGAGAATGTGAGCAATGAAGCAAAATTTTGAGTAAGTTCCTGAGGAGCCTTACAAAGAAGTTTGAGCATGTAGTTGCAGCCAATGAAGAATCAAAGGATCTGTTTGTGTACAGATTTGAGGAGTTGACAAGCTTCTTGCAGGCTCACAAAGACAGGCTAAGTAGAAAAAGTGAGCAAAAGGAAGAGAAGGTTTTCTATGTTAAGGATGAGAACTCAAAGAGCAAGTCTGAGAGCTCATCCAACAATGGTGGCTTTAGGGATGGCTATAGAGGTCGAGGTAGCTACAGAGGAAGCCATAGAGTTCATGGTGGAAGAGGCTATGGAAGAGGACAGTTCAATGGCCCAGGAAGAGGAAATGGAGGTGATCAAGGGAAAGATCAGTGGAAGGAGTCCAATAGGGGTCAAGGTAGTGACCCAAGATCTCAAAGGAGCAACATCGATTAAGTGCTATTATTGTAAGAAATATGGGAACAAGGAAGCTTTCAGTTGGGAAAAGAATGAAAATGAGCAAAAATGAGTGAATTACATAGAGAAGGTTGAGCATGAAGACAAGTTATTCATAGCCTTGTCATCTATCACAGAGTCTACAAGTAGTCTGTGGAACTTAGACAGTGGTTGCTCAAACCACATGTCTAGTTCAAGGAGGCTATTCAGAGACCTAGATGAGTTTAAGAAGGGGAGTGTTAAGCTCGGAGGCAACAAAGTGTTGCAAGTGGAAGGGAGAGGCACCATTGTGACAAGAAGTGTGCAAGGAGGAGAGAAGGTCTTGCATGATGTTCAATTTTTGTCTGGTCTTGCACACAATTTGTTAAGTGTAGGACAACTTCAAGGGACTGGATATTCACCTCTCTTTGATGAGGATGCTTGTGTGATCAAGGAGAAAAGAACAAGCGATATTGTTGTAAATGCAGTCATGACCAAGACCATAATGTTTCCTCTTGATTTGGAAACAAATTAATGTCAATAGAGCCATGACAACAAAATGGAGTGATGTCTCAAAGCTTTGGCATCAGAGGTACGAGCATTTGAATATTCAGTGTTCGAGAATGTTGAGCACCAAGTCAATGGTAAGGTGGATGAGCTTGATTTTCGTGAAGGCCGGATGTGTGTATGTAAGTTAGAGATCTATCTAATTTTATCTAAAAGCTGGGATAATTGTGTAAAATCACGTCCAGACGGCCCATTCTGAGCAACAACACGATCGGTACCGAGCAGGTGAGCACTGTTCACTTCGGTATAGCTTCTTCTTCTTCAAATTCGAATATCCAAGTATCGCTTTACGGGTCGGTACGAGGGTCAGTTTGACGACTGTGGACTGAAGTTCATTCCTCAAATCACTGTCTTTAGGATTGGCACCGAGCAGCGTGGGTCAGTATGCCCCTCGGTATGACCCTCTTCTTTTCCAAGCTTGTTCTGCTCGGTCTGGGCTCAGTTTTCCTCTCTTTGGGCTCGGTTTGGTGCACGGTTTTACCCCTTTTGCCTTCGTTCTTGCTCGTTTCACTTCTATTCTTCTCGTGCTTTCTTTGACTCCTCATAATGCTCTAAAACTTATAAAACATAACAAAAGCTTGTGTAGACCACCATATCTCAAGAAATACGAAAACCTACTCAAACTACACTAAACCCAAAACAAAAACTAAGAAGAAGACTCAATTTAACACAAAAAGATTTTATAAAATATGACTAAAAACATAGACATTAGCTATCGTGAATGGGAATTCCACTTACGCTTCATTTCATCTGCGGACGATTTCTGGCCCTTTACGTGCTATCTGCTGACCGCCACATTTGTCTCGAAATTTCTTTTGAGGACCTCTATTTGGTTCGTATTGAAAGGTGACACGTCAGATCCTTTGGTCCGTTTCAGGTTACGTCAAGCTAGCTATCGAGATTTAATTAACGATAGATTAGAAAAAAAAACTTTTTACCTTATAAATATGAATTTTATTTATACTTAAAGAGAATCTAAATAAAAGATATTTAGATTATATATAATATATTGATTTTTTTATAACAAACGTTAGCCAAAACATCTCGGACCATGTTGTGTTGTTGCTTCGTCCCGATGCCTCTGCAATGCAGAGCGTGATCTCCAAAAGGGTCCATCCTGTCAAGCTCACAACTAGGACATGTCGGATAACCACTAAACATAGGAATCGAAAGATGGTATTGGAGGACAGAACGAAACTGGCGAAACGACATGGTCTGAGCTAGACCCTTAATGAGAATAGTCAACAAAAAATCATGCGCTATGTTTCCTCTCGCCGCTTGCAAAACATGCAACTGCCTTGGAGTCGGATGACTACTACTACTACTACTACTACTGCTGCTACTACTGCTACTACTACTACTACTACTACTACTACTACTACTACTACTACTACTACTACTACTACTACTACTCCTACTACTACTACTCCTACTACTACTACTACTACTACTACTACTACTACTACTACTACTACTACCCAACACAACTTCTAGCTCCTTGAATGCTTGATGCAAGAGCTTAATTCTATCTCTTAGGGGCTATATTTTATCTTGTATTTAAATATTGTTATTTTGGTATTAAGGTTTTATCTTTTCATTTTTTTTGTCTTGATGCATAAGTTTAAATAATTTAGGAAGTTCTATCTCTTATTTTAGGATATATTTAGGAAAGTTATATGTTTTATCTTAGGTTAATTTTCTTCTATTTAAGCAATTGTAGGCATAGGCCATAACTATCTTTCTTCTATTTAAGTAATTGTAAGCAATTGTAGGCATATGCCATAACTATCTCCTTGGTGGATTCCAAGCCCCTTTCTGGTGGATTCCATGTATATTTCCTAGGGTTTCGTCGCATACGAACCCTTTATTATCAAAGGTTCACGCTTGCGTGCCTTCCACGACTTTCGATTGCGTCAATTGACATCATAGCAGATTTCTCCTGTCTGTTTTCAACTTGAAGCGTGATGGGAGATCAAAAACTTATCAAGTCAGACTTTCAAGAGTTCTCTCAAGAGATTTCCGTGGCCTTTACCATGGCTCTTAATGGTCTGGGTGATCGTTTGACGGCACGGTTAGCAGGCAACAACAACAACAACAACAACAACAACAACGGTGGTGCTAGCGGAAACAATGCTGGCACCGGTGGAAACAACGTTGGCAATGCCTCTGGCTGCATGGGTGGTGATGGATGAATAAAAAGGATGAACATAAATAATCACAGGTTGTTATATAAATTATCAATAAACTAAAAAAACTCTAAAGCCGGGGAATCATGCCACAACGATAACCATGTAAATATAACGCCAAATTCATTAAAGGAATAAATTTTTTCATCAAATAACTTTCGTCATTAACAAATAGGAATATAGTGGCTATCGCATAAACTCTAATTGTTATTACCCTTTTTGATGATTAATCCAAATTTATATTAAGATCTTTCGCTTCAATAATACAAATAAGGATTTACCTACTACTTTCATAGATGAATCATTCAAATAGGGATAGAAGATGAAATCGCTTGACAAGTTTATACATTTGACAAACTTATATGGCTATTGTCGGGCTCACCCCGACCCTAGAAGTAGGGGAACTACTCGCGCTTCATCGTACCAAACATTATCATAATCATAATAAAACTAACTTGATTTAAACAAGGCTAAAAAAATGGGCCAAAATAACCCTTCTATCCCACGCAAAAAAAAAATGCCGGTCATTTGGAACTGTTGGGAACCCGGTGTAGAAGGTAAAAATCAAAATCCACGACAAATCAAACGAAAGGAAGAGAGGAGAAGGGGAAGTGCGAAGAGGCCGAACTGAGGCGGCACCGACGATTACCACCTCGACGAGTTCACCGACGGTTATCCAGAAATTCAAAGAGGCCAAATCGTGAAGAAAAAATCGATCAGAAAGAGTGTAACAGTGCAAAGAAACCCTAGCAACTGTAGGGAGATGAGAAATTGGGCCTCTGTTGAGACTTACGAAGATCAAATAAGTGAAGAAATGGGTAAAATTGATTGCGCTTTGGTTCTCCATCTGTTGCTTCGACTTCTGACACCATCCCCCAAGTCAATTCAGGTACTTTTCTAACCCTAAAGATATGTTCTTTTTACCCAAATTCCCCTATTTGATTTCAATTGTGGGGTTTATGTTCCTGTATTAGCTTACTAGCTAAGTAACCTAATTTCTCTGATTTTATTGTGAATTTCATCCTAACAATTGCATGGTCTTTGGTTTGGGAGTGAATTTTGTGTACACTAATTGAGTAAGGATGATGAACTTTGGAACAATGAACAGGTATATCTACCGCCATACAGGTAGGAGCTCAGCGGTGTCGGCTAGGAGATCCACCAGCGATTTGTGACATTGGGGTTCGGGGACTATCTTCGCCTAGTTGTTTGTTGATGCTGCGCTCGCTGTGGTTGATGAACCAATTCGGTTAGTTCTCCTTGTTCCCCTTTATCACTATGAATATTATGTACTTTAAGATATATGGTAAATTGGTAGTTCACCTTATTGCAATGGATCAAGTGGACTTGTGATAATTGATATCTTAACGTACCGTCAACTTTCCAATGTGGAGCTAAAATCATAGACTAATGTCGGCCATGTGAACAGGTGAAGATCAAAGATCCAACCCAAAGGTTGAAAGAGATAAACAAATAGAAGAAATCAAATTCAGTAAAAACAAGGCCAATGATAGCCATGAAGTATGCATCCTACAACTGATCTTCACTGCATTCTTAACAATCTCAAATGCACACAACTCACAATGGTTCAACGGATAATGCAGAAGAAACTAGGAAGGCAGATTGGATTGGAATTGCATACCACTATCACATTGATAAGACTATTTGCATGACAAAGGTACCATGAAAAAGCACTGTCACATTTCATCTATTTTTTTGGGGTATAACTGATTTATCTAGTGAATTTTGTGTATACTGATTGAGTAAGGATGATGAACTTTGGAACAATGAACAGGTATATCTACCGCCATACAGGTAGGGGCTCGGCGGCGTCGGCTAGGAGATCCACCAGCGATTTGTGATATTGGGGTTTGGGGATCTCTCGAATTAGGGATTTGCAGCACGATGGGTGATTCGGAGACGTGGACCAGTGGCGTTGGGTCTGATGCTGGGTTGGCGGTGTTGCCGGTGAGGCTGTAAGTTTGGATTTGGTGATGGCGTGTGTGGTAACACATCAATGGTGGCGTGCGGGCTTCTTGTCTGCAACATGTGCTTTGTTCACGTGGCCCTGGCTGAAACTTTTAATTGTTGCAGAATGGGTTTCCTTAATCCTTTCTTGCAACTTTTAAGTTTGTTTTAGCTAAGTGATACGGGGTTAGCTGTAGGATGGCCCGATCTTCGACAATCAAACAAGAAATAACAAGAACGGAAGCAAAGACTCGATGACTCAACAAGACTTGAAAATTCAGCAACTACGGACTCGATGAAAAGCAATAGAAAGACCGATAAAAGGGTGATTCGAACTAATATAGAACGAGATAAAGACCTCAGGCCTGCCTCCTAAGAGGGTAGGAACCAAGTATCAACGACTACAAAGCCCGCCTCTACAACCTTACACAACCAAGAAGACAACTTGGAGACACAAGGAGGGGACTTGTGATTACCAGGATCACCAAGCTCTCACGAGGTTGATGAACTCAAAGCAAACCTAGCAAGATCTAAAACCAATTGTGCAATCGATGAGCAACGCTACGAATCGATTGACTTTCTCACAGGCGTGTTTCACACAAACTGTATTTTTCTATTTCAAAGAGGCGTCTGATTGTTACAATGGAAGATCAGCCGCTTAAATAAAAGCCTAGGGCTGATTTTTAATGAAAATAAAAAATATAATGGAAATTAAAATAAATCCCTAAATTACCTAAAATAACTTAAATAAATAAGGTCTCTAAAAATAGAAATAAGGAAAGTGTTCCAACACTTAGTTTATTCCCGTCAAAACAGTAACAACTTCAAAGAATGTGATTTTCGGCCAAAGTCTAGGTCTAAATTGTCAAAACCTTCAACAGAAAAGTTGTAGATCTCTTTGTCCTCGTTCCGACAAGATATGGCACGCCTCAATCCGATTAATATTGACTCTGTACGGCTCAATTTACTGAGACGTCAAAAAGCTGTCAAATGCTGAACGAATCTAAAACGTCAAACTTCCACCTTTGCACATTCTCCCATGGTGGAGCCTTGTTCTTCCACTTGAGGATGACATCATTCTCGTGAGCTTGAATCATAGGTCCATCCCCAAGTATAGGTGTGTCCGAAGGTGTCTTGGATGGTCCCGCATAAGATTCCGCAAATGCACCCACACGAGCTCTTGGATCAAAGACCTTGATCTTGGCTACATCAACTTGTAGACCATTAGAGCTTACTACAAAACCAAGAATTGAAACTTGATTAGTGCACAAATTATAGTTCATATCATCTTCAAAATGTTCTAACTCAATATGCACTATAGCTTGTTCACTTATCTTAATGTGTCCATCAAATGCTAGCAAGTTGTCTTCCTTTTTCAAGGCTGTATTTTCAATCATTTCAAGGCTAGCAATATTAGAACAATTTTCAGTGAAACTGGCAACGTTTCTGTCATACTAAATGTTCATTGATGGTGAAAAAATTTCACCATCAATGAACATATAAGAAACGTTGCTTTTTTCTAAACATTTAGTATGACATAAATCTTCTATTTGATTATCATCACAAGGCATAGGTTGAACACTTAAAACTTTACTAACAATCAAATAATCATCATGCTCATATTTAATGCAATCATTATCATCACAGGCAAGCAAATTAAGATCTTGATCATCATTATTATCAACATGCTCTACATTTTCAGCAATAAAAGAAGTATTTATGCTAGAAGAAACAATATGTTGAATAGCATTATTGAGAGTAATAGGATGAGTTTCTTCCCTTTCAATTGGTGGCAGTGCATCTCTAGGTGGGACTCCTTGTCCGGGCACTGTGTTAGAGCAAAAACAAGAACTAAACACGGGGTAAGAACAATCAACACTTTATACCGATAACCCGTACCGAAGCTCTTGTGCCATCAATCTTTCATTTACCTTTAACAGTCCTTCATTTAGCTTTACCAATTTCTCATTCATGGCTTTCAAGAATTTGTTCATCTCAGCATAAGTAATCGCCATGTTACCCTGGTTAGACATCACAAAGCAACAAACAAAGAACGATGTAAACGTTAGAAAAATATAAACAAACTCACAATGTGTTTCGCTCACACACTTCTCTCTAATTGGTTATGACAAGCTTGTTGGGGCAATCCGCTTTGAGCAAATCAACACTCAAGCAAGGACTTTAATGATCAAAAGAGAGTAATCAAGAGAAAGGACAAAGAAACAACAAATAAGGTACTCGACAAGGCAAGAACCACTCGACAAAAGCTGGACACAAGGTCGAAATCGACCAAACTGACTCGAAATCGACCAAATCAGACTCGACAGAAGCTGTAACGAGGATGGGGGGGGGGGTTCGTTATGGGGTCGGTATGGCCTTTGCAGTACTCGACACACAAAAATAGGAAAATAAAATGAAGGAAAAGAAAGAAAAACTTGGATTTTACCTCTTTTTGATTCAAACCCTTAAAAAGGACGTTATAGTTGCAAGGTAGGGCTTAAAATATTTTTGTTTTGTTTTGGGAGGTATGTGTTTGAGACTTTCGACTAGGGCTATAGGATTTCACCAAAATTAGTCCTTGAAATTTCTTGCACTAGATCTCAACAATCTTTTTTTTTTGAAGCTACTTTTGCCCCTAGTGAATTTTATCCTCCTAGGTCAAAGCTTTGAATGTATTCTCTTTTTTTGAAGCTACTTTTGCCCCTAATGAATTTTATCCTCCTAGGTCAAAGCTTTGAATGTATTCTTTTTTTTTTACTAATGCAAGAAACTATCTATGAAATAAAAGGACTCTTGAAAATTTAAACTATGGTGAAAGAAAAAATAAAATTTATGTAGCCCTAATGAAATATATATAGGTGATGGTTTGGCTAATATGGTAAGTAAATCTATCTATGCCTTTTATGATCTATGATAGAAAATATGAAATATATCTACCACAAATTTCAACAAATTAAATAAGGCAACAAAATAGATAGATCTAGGATAACAAAAGATAGAACAACAACAACTAGGGTTAGGAATACCCCTTGTTTTTGGCTTGGAGGCTGCCGGCTAGGACAATTCCACTCAATCAAAGTATCAGCTGATCAATACCAATTTGGATTCAATATGGCTACTGTGGACACGACTTAGTAGTGTTTAGGCTAAGTGCAACCACAATCATCACAAACAAAGGTTAATGCAATCAATTAAAAAATTCAAGAAGTAAAAATCAAGAACAAGAAAGACTCTATTTTTTGTAGTTTTTTTTTTGTGTTTAGGGAAACAAAAGACACAACTTTTGATGTCGGAAACCAAAGCTCTGATGCCAATTTGATACGGGGTTAGCCATAGGATGGCCCGATCTTCGACAATCAAACAAGAAATAACAAGAACGGAAGCAAAGACTCGATGACTCAACAAGACTCGAAAATTCAGCAACTACGGACTCAATTAAAAGCAATAGAAAGACCGATAGAAGGGTGATTCGAACTAATATAGAATGAGATAAAGACCTCATGCCTCCTAAGAGGGTAGGAACCAAGTATCAACGATTACAAAGCCCGCCTCTACATCCTTACACAACCAAGCGGACAACTTGGAGGCACAAGGAGGGGACTTGCGATTATTAGGATCACCAAGCTCTGGCGAGGTTGATGAACTCAAAGCAAACCAAGCAAGATCTAAAACCAATTGTGCAATCGATGAGAAACGCTACGAATCGATTGACTTTCCCACAGGCGTGTTTCACACAAACTGTATTTTTCTATTTCAAAGAGGCGTCTGATTGTTACAATGGAAGATCAGCCTCTTAAATAGAAGCCTAGGGCTGATTTTTAATGAAAATAATAAATATAATGAAAAATAAAATAAATCCCTAAATGACCTAAAATAACTTAAATAAATAAGGTCTCTAAAAATAGCAATAAGGAAAGTGTTCCAACACTTAGTTTATTCCCGTCAAAACAGTGACAACTTCAACGAATGTGATTTTCAGCCAAACTCTAGGTCGAATATGTCAAAACCTTCAACAGAAAAGTTGTAGATCTCTTCATCCTCGTTCCGACAAGGTATGACACACCTCAATCCGATTAATATTGACTCCGTACGGCTCAATTTACTGAGACGTTGAAAAGCTGTCAAATGCTGAACGAATCTAAAACGTCAAGCTTACACCTTTGCACCTTCTCCCATGGTGGAACCTTCTTCTTCCTCTTGAGGATGACATCATTCTCGTGAGCTTGAATCATAGTTTGGGTTGCAATTTGTGGTGAAATCTTTTTGAGTGTGAGCTGTAGTGGGTGGAAACGTGAGTAGACTTTTGTGGGGATGAAAGTTAGTGGTGATGTATTATTTTGTGTCCGTTTGTGTATGCATACAAAGATGTGAGTTCGACTCTCTTATAGGCTAATGCGGAGTATGTGTTCATATCTCTCTGTACTTATACGATTGAACATGGTAGGAAATATATAAACTAGTGGCAGGACATATTTGTGAATCTGGTAGGACAAATTTATAAATATCTCTGAACTTGTAAAATTATGAACTGGTAGGAAATAAATACACTAGTGGTAGGACAAATTTGTGAATCTGGTAGGACAAATTTATAAATATCTCTGAACTTATAAAATTATGAACTGGTAGGAAATAAATACACTAGTGGTAGGACAAATTTGTGAATCTGGTAGGACAAATTCACATGCTTATAAAATTATGAACATGGTAGGAAATATATACACTAGTGGTTGGACAAACTTGTGAACCTGGTAGGATTTTTTTTTTTTTTTGTGTGTTCTCGTCATCTCTGTGGCTGTTAAAGTGGAAATAGTTTGGAATTAAAAGGATGAACTAGTACATCAGATTACTTCACTAGATTATTTCTCACATATGCTAATGCGGAGTATGTGTTCATATCTCTCTGGACTTATACGATTATGAACATAGTAGGACATATTTGTGAAATTGGTAGGAAATATACGATATTGGAATGATAATAATGTAATCACCGAAATTCTTAAGTGTAGAATTAAGTCAAAAATTACCAGGAAACTTGAAAACTAATAGTAGGATAGATGGAAACTAATGGTAGGAGACAATAACAGTATTGGTAGGATCGTAATGGAAACCCAGTAATTCCTGTATAACTTGACACTAATGGTAGGATAGATGCACACTGATGGTACGATATATTTATACCATTGGAAAAATATAAATGGATAATTGACTTTACGAAAAAAATGAATGATGGTGAATCTCAGAAAAGCAAAAGGAGAAGGCAGGCTCCACAGGCAGAAACTGAAGTTATATGAACCACATATGCAAAAGCTATACATGGATATATCATGTGTGATGATGAATCTCAGGCTATGGTCCCTATCCTGGATAAAGTTAGTGCTGCACTGAACGACAAGATCTAAGTAGTGAAGATTGACACTCAGAAGTACCCAGTCATCGCTGACAAGTTCATGAACATCATTTGGAGAAAGAAAATTGAGTAAAACCTAAACTTCGAAAAGAAAAGGGGGAGAGTGAGACATTGAAAAAGAAAAGGGGGAATTGTCCCTACCAGATTCACAAATTTATCCTACCACTAATGTATATATTTCTTACCAGGTTCATAATTATACAAGTCTGGAGAGATTTATGAATTTGTCTTACCATGTTCACATATTTGTCCTACCACCAGTGTATATATTTCATGTCATGTTCATAATCGTATAAGTTTAGAGAGATTTATGAATTTGTTCTAATATGTTCATAAATTTGTCCTACCATTAGTATATATATATTTTCTGTCAGGTTCATAATTGTATAACTTCAGAGAGATTCATGAACACATACTCCGTATTAGCCTATGTGAGAGTTGAACTCACATCTTTGTGTGCAAACACAACGCTCTACCAATTGAGCTAATAGACTATTTTCAATAGGTCCTTATGATCGTCTAGGCATTAAGAAGTGATAGTTTCGCAGGAAGCAAAAATAGCGCTTGAATTTGTAATCTTAATTTGCAAGTTATGCAATTGATCAAAAAGAGAGAGTATAAATTACGAACTCTCTGCAACTGGTCTCGTGAAACCGTCACCTTGGGGTAGTTCTGTTATAAGAAAAAAGGAACAACTACAAATGATAGGTACAAGATCACTTACCCATCGTTGTCACTGCCATCGGACAAACCTCTTGCACTTTTTCACATATGAAAGGACAGTTGTACACTATTGGTAGGACGAAAATATTCTATTGGTAGGATATGGACTGTATCGTTTCCTGGGATGAATGGGCAAATTTTTCCCCGTCCTTTCCGCTTCTCTCATACTCTGCCTCACTTTTTGCAGAGCATGTTATTGTGTTTCAAATCCTCCTCTCAAGCTTATATATGTTCTTGGGGGACACTCATCAATGTAATCATTGCATTTTTCCCCTCATAAATGCTCCCCCTTTCCCCAAAGGAGGAACCCTATTTTGGCGTCAAAACTGCACTGACAGCCCGCCAAATCAGCTACAGTGAATCCCCTCCAGATTCTCTCCAAAATATCTCCAGGTATGCAAAGACAGGTGTAGCCTATTGGTAGGACCAATTCATTCTATTGGTAAGATGGACAGTGTACGATTTTCTGAAATGAACGGAGGATGCCTTTTGGTGCCACATGTCACTGACAGCTACTGACAGCTACAATGTAGCTACAGTGCCGCTCCCCTTCACCTGCAACTCCCCCATCTGGTTGCCTTTTTTATTTGCAAAATTAGACTACTTTCTACCCTAGCCATTTGTGCACACCTCTTAGGGTGTATCTTGTGCACAATTGTAGGTCATTGATGCGATTGTAATGGATGAACGAGATTAAAAGAGGATTTTTTTTTTTTTAATTAGGCAAAAATGCATAAAACCACCCATTATTCATTGTTGTTTGCAAATAACCACCCCTTATTCAAAAATTGTCAAATAACCACCCATTATTAATTGTTGTTTGCAAATAACCACCCCTTATTAAAAAAATTGTCAAATAACCACCCATTAAATATAGGTTGTTTGCAACTAACCACCCGTACCCATTTTCTTATTAAACCTCACTTAATTTAATATGAAAAGGCAATTATACCCGAAGACCTGGAAATTTTTCGGGTAATCAGGGTTTCGACTGGATGACCCGATTGACTCGGTAATTTTGACCCGGTTGATTTATAATTATATATGATTAAGTTTTTTTATGGAGATTCCAATTTATTATATTTTATAATTACAATCACTTGATCTTCCATTTTTAAATCAACTTTTATATTTATCTGTATTGTGTAATACTTCGTTCGATCGATAGTATTTAATTTTTTATTTTTCAACGCATTTTTTTAAGAAGATAAAAACTCTAAAAAATATTAAAATAATTATATGCTTATTACTAATTACATGAAATTATTTTTAAAAAAATATTTAAAATTTTGATATTTTATACTCCCTCTGTTAATGAAAACATATCGTTTACTATTCATGCACGCTTTTTTAGAATGATAAAAACTATATAAAATATTAATATTTTTATACATTTGTTTTTATAAATTCATGCTTAATTGTAATAAGTATTAAATTATTAAAAAAATATATTAAAAAAATTAATATTTTGTATAGTTTTTAACACCTAAAAATGCGTGCGTGAATAGTAAAAAAATGCAATAAATTGGAATCTCCATAAAAAAAATTAATCATATATAATTATAAATCAACCAAGTCACTGAGTCAATCGGGTCAAAATTACCGAGTCAATCGGGTTACCAGGTTGAAACCCAGTTTACCTGAAAAATTTGCAGGTTTTCGGTTATAATTGTCTTTTCATATTAAATTAAATGATATTTAACAAGAAAAGAGGTACGGGTGGTTAGTTGCAAATAACCTATATTTAATGGGTGGTTATTTTACAATTTTTTAATAAAGGGTGGTTATTTGCAAACAACAATGAATAATGAGTGGTTATTTGACAGTTTTTAAATAAGGGATAGTTATTTGCAAACAGTGGTTTTATGCATTTTCGCCTTTTAATTATACACAAGTGGGTCCCCCCCACTAAGGTTGCAAAACCGGCCTAACGCTCCTTCCTTGGCGCGTGGCATGATGGACAAAGGTGGGAATTGGATTTGGGTCCCGCATAGAAGCTTTCCATATTGATTTATATCTATTTTTTTTTTAATTTTGCTTATTTATATGTTATTTAATGTATTTTATCCATTTGATGTACACTCGCCCATTCAATATTATATTATTATCCATTAAAACTCACTGAATTAGATTTACATCTATATTGTTTATCTTAGTTAATATACTCACGTTTTTTGTTATTTTGATTGATCATTATTTGGCAAGTTCTTTATCTTTTTTATATTAATTGGCAATGTTTCATATCTTAGTAAATCCATATCTTTTTTATTTGTAAAGATTTTATTTTAAATCAAAACAAACCATTAATTTAATTCACAATATAAGTTGTTAAGCAAACAAAGATATTGAGTGGGTTATCAATTACTCAATATATCCTTCAATTCAAATCCCATGTCTTCCGGTTTTTTTATTTTTCTTTTAATTGTAGTTTATCCATATCTTTTTATTTGTAAAGATATATTTAGACTTAGATCAAAATAGAAAATTAAATTTATTCACAATATTGGATATGATGCAATTAAAGATAGGTATAAAGATTATTCACAACAATTATAATTTTTTTTTAGGTAAATATGAGATTTTTAATTTTATTCATAACATACGAAACATTATTCGGTGGAATACAAGTATTATTCGGTGGCATTTGAAGCATTATTCGGTGGAATTTGGAACATTATTAGGTGATTCGTTGGTGAGACCCACCTGCTTTCATTCGTTTTAAAATTTTGACAATTTCACCGAATAATGTTTCACATTCTATCGAATAATGGTATGTAATCTTTTTTCCATCAAGTTCATATCAAAATTTACCAATTCTAATGAATAATTTGTCACATGCTACCGAATAATGTTTTATTTTTTTTCCATCAATTTCAGATAAAAGAAACCAAAAATCACTAAACAATACTTACGATTTATACGAATAATGCTTCGTATTTCATCGAATAATGTTTAGTTGTTCCTCAAACCAAAGACTTCATATCCTGACGAATAATGAATCAAATTTCACCGAATAATTGACCAACTCATTACCACCAATAACAAAAAAATTGACACATACATATGAATAATTGACAAATAATGAATCAAATTATACATCTAGAAATCTTTTTATACAAGGTACACCAAAAATCCCAAAACAAAAAAAAACCACTCAAAATACCGAATAATAGTGTTACAATCAACAAAAAAATCACCAAATATCCCCTACTTCTTCACAAAGCTTGATTTTTACCCACTATTGTAGTCCCTTTCTAAAAAAAATTGTGTTTTATGTGAACAGAGGTGACCAAAAGACTTGATAGCTACAATGGCTTTATCCGGATGACCAAAAAAAAAACAATGGCTTCATCCGACCAATCCAACTGCTTCATCACCACAACCATGTCCTTCAGCGCACTATTGACCCGATCGTCGGAGTTTATCGCCCTCTAAAACTGCGAGATTGACCTAGACGGATCCTTGTCTATCAATTGTTTGTGAAGAGAACGAAAACGGTGAAGGAAGAAAGAGATAATATATACTTGGGGATCCAAAACGGCGAAGGAAGAAGAAATTTTAATCCAGATGAAGGAAACGAGGAACATCGTCACAAGAAACTTCAACGGGATCGGAAGAGAGTGTATACCGGAGCCGGAGTCTTAAGCACGTCACCGGCTACCATCACATCCGACGGGGTCGGATCCACTCGACTGGGGAGGATTGGTGGTTTCTAGACTCCAATCGATCTTATTCTCCTCGAATCGCCCCTGGTTTCTCCAAAATCAAGGCCCCTCGCCCCCAGTGAAGAAGACAATTGATGAGGATGGGGGAAGCGTCGCTTGCTTTCAAGATGGCGTGAAGAAGAATACAATTGAGATTTATTTATAGGCTTCAATCCTAGCTAATCTAGGAAGAAGCAATCTATCTATCTATATCTAAATCCTAAAAGATAAAACATTCCTAATTAATTTATATGAAAGAAATAATTCTCCCCAAGATAAATATAGAATTCACCATAGAGGATAAAAAGTCTCCAAGTTGATAGAATATCTTCTCTTAATGGCCAAGTAAAGTCACACTCGGATTCAGACTCGTCTCGGGGTCGGGTCGACTCAGTAGTATCACTCGATATCGAGTCAACTGACTCGATATCAACTCGTGTCTTCGTTTCTGCTTGATCTTCACTCGACATCGAGTCTAGTCGTAAATGTTGACTGGTGCTTCACTCGATGTCGAGTGTTCTAGTCGATTTCTGGTGTGGTCCACTGGATTCCGGCTCTGGAGATGTGTATCTCGAGTGAGCCCACTCGATATCGAGTCAGTGCTCCCTTTGCTTCTGGCTCGATTTCTGTTCTTCAGGGTACTCGATGTCGAGTCACTTAGGTCGATTTCGAGTGGTAGACTTCGAGTGCTTTCCAACTTGATTTCTTGTTCCTCCGAGTTGCTCCAAAAATGTCTCGATTTCAACAAAATTAAACAAGAACTTGTGGAGATCTCTATATATGACAAATAAACATAAACTACACAAATCTCATGCTTTTCCAACCCAGAAATATAAAATATGAATAGAAATCGAAATAGATGTAAGCGAAAAATACGGCAAATTGAGCGCACATCATAAACTATCTATATCAACACACTTTCTTTCCAAGGAAATAAAGTTAGTGATTTCATTTTGATCCAATCGAAAACTCCTTTCAAACTGCGAATAACTTGTGGATACTAATGGTATGATTATTTATATAATGTTGTACCTTGGAAATTGTGAAAATGCATTTTGGCGCTAGTGAAAAATTTTTGGTTCAAGAGTTTTAAATCTTGAACATACTTTAAATGGAGGCAATATTATGATAAAAACTCGAATCTACTTAATAAACCAACATAAAAGATAAGGCAACAAGATGTCACTTTAGGCTATATATAACTATGGATTCAAGATTTTCAAATCTTGATCGAACCTACTTTAAATGGATGCAATACCCATGAAAAACAACTTGAACCTACTTTTTTTTTTAATAGTAGGCGAAAATTAGAATGTCTTTACATGTAAAGATCATCCTTGATCATCACTACGGATGATGTTACATAGTTCCCTGTTAAAAGGGAGGATACAAGTATTACAATTCAGATTACATTTTTCTATGAAATCTGCTGCTGTATTTGCTTCTTTGAAGCAGTGTCTGACTTGTACTGGTTAGCAAGCTCCTCTGAGTCTTTGTATCTTTTCGATTACTCGTGCAATTTCCCATGGCACTGCTGCTTTATTAGAAATAGCATTGACTACTATCAAGCTATCCCCTTCAATGACAGTGTTCTTCCATCCTCTTCTTCTTGCTAGATCTAATCCCGCACAAAACGCAAGGGATTCGGTTAGGGTTACCGATCCCTGAGTAACTTGATGTTGAAACAGTTCAGTTACATTTCCATTGTAGTCTCTCACAATCCATCCCACTCTGCATTCCCCTCTGTTGTAGACAGATCCATTTACATTGATTTTAATCTGTCCTTGTTCCGACTTTTTCCATTTTATGTTCCTACCTTGTCTTTTCTTACCCTTAGGTTTAGGTTGTGGTTTGTCTTGTTTCCATTCCTGAATTGCTATTTTTGTTTGTAGAATAATCCCTGTTGTATTCTCTAATTGTTTTTTTTTAAATTAAGGTATTCCTAGCCTCTCTGATTTTATGCCAGATTATGCATTATTCCTCAAAGTGGGGATTGGTTTTCCTAATTTGGTTAACATTTATATTATGGCCATTTGTGCAATTCAAGCCAATAAATTGCCTATGTATTTCTTACTCATATGTACTGATTATGGATCTGGTGGTTGGGCATTTTAGGAGGAGGTGTGTGGAATCTTCCTCTTCAATATCACAGAAAACACATTGACCAGGAACTCTATTGATATACTTGTTTAGTCGTGCTTTTGTAGCCAGTCCATCTGTCGTTATTTTCCATATGAGGTTTTTCGTTTTTCGGGGGGACATTTAGTTTCCAGATCCACTCAAAATCCTCATGAGAGGCATCATCCTCATTTAAGGATTGGGAGGCAGATTTGGTTGTAAACGTACCATCTATAGAATGCCTCCAAATTAATTTATCCTTCGCATCCCAGTCAGGGACCTGGATGCTCAGGATCGGCTGAACAATGTAGGTTGGAAACATTTGGTTTAGCAGCTGTTCCTTCCATTTTTTTTATTTTGATCCAAGAGGTGTGCAACGGTCATACTCGCATCATTGTCATTTCTATAAATGTTAAGAGAAATATTTTTGATCCAATTGTCGGCCCACACATTTATTTTGGAGCCATTTCCTATAATCCATAAAAGTCTCTTTTGAAATCGCTCATATAGATTGATGAGTCTGCCGAATTGCCATGAGGTGTTGTGGATATTTAGGTCTGTAATATTGTTATTGTTAAGATACTTTTCTCTGATTATTTTGACCCATATATTTTTCGGTTTATTTTTAATTTTCCATAAGAGTTTCCACTGGAGACTGATATTTCTATCTTCAGCTGACATGAGGCTGAGTCCTCCTTTGTTTCTAGGTGAGCATATCTTTTCCCAGCTGATTAGTGGTATGTATCTTTCAGATGCAGTTTTGTTCCAATTGTTTCTTTTTGGATTCGATCTATTTGCTGCAGTACTCCTTTTGGTAATAAGAAATTTTGCATTAGATAGTTCATCTTTGAGCTTAGGTTTGCCTGTATGAGAGTCATTCTCCCTGCTTGGGAGAGAGTTGAGGCTTTCCATTTTGACAGCAGTTTTTGTAGATTGCTGATCACATCATTAAAGACACAATTGTTCACTCTACCGTTGATTATGGGAATGCCTAAATATTTCTCCATTCCCTGGGCAATAGGAATATTCATGCTCTGAGCTAAAGATCTTGCTAAGTTGGGGTTGACATTTTTCGAAAATTGAATTGTACTTTTTTGGTAGTTGATTGTTAAGCCTGAGAGGTTTGAGAATTTGTTTAAAATATTTTTAATAGTGTCAAGACTTGTGTGAGCTGCTTTTGCAAAAATTAAGGTGTTATCTGCAAATGTCAGGAGAGGATTAAACTTTTATCCCAACCAAGCCATCGTCAAGATTAGCTTCAGTAAGAAGTTCTCTAGCTATACTTTCCATGATAATTGATAGCATGCATTTAGGTAGGCATAATAGGTTGAATTTAGCTTAGTTAAGATGCATTTCATGCATGGATTAAGTACAATTTGCATATTTGCTCTCTATGTTAGTGGAGTCGGAATCTACACATTTTTATTGATTATTTAGGGTAACTGTGGATCCGAGGATGAGACATGGGTTGGTGACACATTATATGAGAATGTCTAGTTGATCGAAGAAGCTTACATGAAGATCCCAAGAGGTCCTGAGAAGAATAAGCGGACCTAAACGAAGAACAAGTCTGCAGAAGTTGTCGCCAGACATGCTGAACTTGTTTTACACTTTCTGGAGGCCTCGGTTGTCCGATTAACTATTATGACCATGCGTTGGAAAGCTCTTTCAGAGAGCTACAATGTTTCTGTTGACAACAAGATCAAATTCGAAACATATTTTCCGTGAAAGACAGTATTCCGCGGCCGCAGCATGCTTGCCGCGGTTGCCGCCAGAACCGATGCTGCGAGTTTGGAAGATGCTGCAGCCGCAGCATATGCCGCTGCCGCAGCACGGGTCGACAGCGACGCCGTTTCGATTTTAAAAACCCTAGTTAATGTTATTGTTTCTTGTGGCCGACATGGATTGTTTAAAAGGCCAATTTATGTTATTTTTACACAACTTCTATTCTATTCTACGTTCTATCAACCAATTGGAGAGAGAGAGAGATGTTCGCCATGGGCGACTAAACTCTCTTCGTTTTACTTGCAATTTGAAGCTTTATTTGGATTGAGTTGTGAGTTTCTGAATCTTGTTCCTTGTTTCCTATATTTGAATGCTTCAACTTCTTTGTGCTTGGTTGTCTATTGTTTTATTCTATCTAGCCTGCGCAACTAGTTAGAATCAATTCAATTGCTAAGGTTTTGTAGATTCCTGGTTGTGAACCTTAACCTAAGTAGCAAACTTGTTCCTTTAGGGCTGGTTGAACTAATTGAATGAGTAGGAAGTTGGATGTGTTGTTAAATCCCTCTTTAGGGACTGCAAATACATTGGTTAATCTCTGAACTTAAAGCTATCAATTGGGTTAAATCCTTCTTTAGGGACTGTTTGATTGATAAGGGTTTCTAGGACTGGTTGGACTAGTAACTATATTAGGTTGGGACAAGGGCATTCATAGGAAGACTAAAAGGACAAGAGGAAGTTACAATATCAATTCAACTAAATAAAGTGGATGGTTGTAGGTAGAGCGATCTTCTCTAAATTGTTTTGCATCAATCTATTTATATTTTATTTTGTTTTCTTTCTTATTTCAATCAACCAAAACCCCCCTTTCTACTAATTGGTAAATACACATTGCTTAGAAATACTTGATTCTCTGTGGGATTGACCTCTTACTTACTTGCTATACTAGTTTGTAGGTTTGAGTTTTATTTTGATACGGTTTACACGACTAAAAACCGTCTATCAAATTGGTGCCGTTGCCGGGGAATCAAGTTTATTTCTTTGTTGTGTGTATTTATTAATTTTTGTTTATATATCTAACTTTCTTGTGAACCTATCTTACGGTTCACAACACCCTTGCTACTAACTTTTTCAAGATGTTGAGATTAGCGCAGTTTGAAGGTGAGAACTTTCACCAATACTTCAGGAGATTGCATGAGTATGTTGACGACCTTGGTTCATGGGGTTATCAATTCAGCATCCGAGATATGATTATGTGCATAATTGATGGGATGACTGTTGAGACACGAGCGCTTGCTGAGCACCTGAGTAACGGAGGCCTGAAGCGGTTAGGAGGATTGTCGGGGTTGTGGGATTTTTTCTGTTATATGGATTACCATGTTGCACAAGAAGAGTTTCTCATCACGTCTCCTCCGTCAATGGAGAACTCTGTCACATACCTAGAGGATCCATTCCATAGCCTTACATAAGTGTTGCAAGAGCAAGCTGAGAGCAGTAAGAACTTGGAGAATCAGATGAACAAATTTATTCAAATTTTAAGTGCAAAAGGTGAGAAGGAAAGGGGCATAGAAGAAGGAGTTGAAGCCGTAACGGAGGGTGAAAATTCTGAGGAGCGGCAACCGCCGCAGGAGGGCGGCGATCGCCGCACTACTACTAATGAGCCCCCATCGACGTCTTCTTCTCTTGATTTTGAGAAACCCACCCCACCACCCCTTGAGTCTTTAAAGGATGCAAGAATGGAAGATCCTATCGAAGTCATTACACTTAGTTCATTCCCTCCTAGGTGGTTTCAACATGAAAATGACATGCCGAATGAGGAGGAATTGGTTGCAGACAACGATAGTTTCTTAGATGATGGGGGAGATGGTCTAGTGCTTCATGACTTGTAATCTCATGAGTCGACGCATGAGGTTTCATGTGTTTTGGTTCCAACTCCATCTGCACCATCCATTCTGAGCTCGCCCATTAATGAACTAGGTCTAGAGCCATCAGCTGAGGCTCAAGAGGTAATAAAGGTAAACTTTTGCAATTTTGAAGGTAATGGTGATTATGTTTATCCTTTAGATTGCTATTTTGAGAAGCCACCAGCGGAAATGTGTTGGTGGTATCATATTCCTTATGCAGAGAGTCATGCTAGACTCTTTGATAGATTGAAAGGGTTCTTGAGTTCCACATTTTATGCTTTCAGTTTATTGTGCTATGATGTGCCTTGTAAGATGTGTGCACAGGAATATGATAGGCTATTGAGGGCCTTGACGATGTCTGAGAGATAAGATTCACTTAGGAGTAAAAGTCTAGTAAGCTTGGACCTAGGGAGGATAAAATTCACCTAGGGGAAAAAGTAAGCATAAAAGAAAAGAAAAGAAGTCATCATAATGGAAAAAAAATGCATGAGTTGTATGGCTATTGAAATCAAAGAGTGTTTATTGATGTATATTGGAGTTTATGTTATTGGAATGGTTTGCGAAGTATGGAAGTTTTGGTGTTGTTCTGGTTGGTTGTTGTTCCCTTTTCCTTGATTTATAGCACCACAAGCCTAAATATTTCTTATGCCTTATGTTCCTACCAAAGCCCCATTACAACCCTATAAAAATCCTCATGATGTTGTTTGCGAATGATGACTTTCAAGATGTATAGAGCATTTTGGATTGAGTTGAGAGTTGGATTTTAAAGCCTAAACACATGAGAGCTTGAGTGAAACACATTATTCCGGTGAGGTTGGATTAAATTTGCTTTTACTATTGGATCGGTCATATATTTGCTAGGATATTTGTTCTCTTATTCATGGCTCTTATTTCTTGATGTTGCTTTTATAAAACTATAGCATAAAAATCTTATTTGTGGGATGATTAATTCTATATTTGTTTTTGTTGATTGCTTGAGGACAAGCAAAAGCTTAAGTGTGGGGGAGTTTGATAGCATGCATTTAGGTAGGCATAATAGGTTGCATTTAGCTTAGTTAAGATGCATTTCATGCATGGATTAAGTACAATTTGCATATTTTCTCTCTATGTTAGTGGAGTCGGAATCTACACATTTTTATTGATTATTTCAGGTAACTGTGGATCCGAGGATGAGACATGGGTTGGTGACGCATTATATAAGAATGTCTAGTTGATCGAAGAAGCTTACATGAAGATCCAAGAGGTCCTGAGAAGAATAAGCGGACCTAAACGAAGAACAAGTCTGCAGAAGTTGTCGCCAGACATGCTGAACTTGTTTTACACTTTCTGGAGGCCTCGGTTGTCCGATTGACTATTATGACCATGAGTTGGAAAGCTCTTTCAGAGAGCTACAACTTTCCTGTTGACAACAAGATCAAATTCGAAACATATTTTCTGTGAAAGACAGTATTCCGCGGCCGCAGCATGCTTGTCGCGGCGGCCGCCAGAACCGATGCTGCGAGTTTGGAAGATGGTGCGGCCGCAGCATATGCCGCGACCGCAGCACGGGTCGACAGCGACGCCGTTTCGGTTTTAAAAACCCTAGTTTATGTTATTGTTTCTTGTGGCTGACAGAGGGATTTTAAGTCGCCTTAAATCCTATCAAATAAATCCGACTAACCTAACTAATGTAGTTTTGCAAGTACGAGTCGATTCCACAGAGAGTCAATGATTTGTATGCAAGTCAAGTGTGCTAATAAGAACTAAAGACACAAAGAAGGGGGATTTTGATGGTTTAAACTAACTAAGAATGCAAAATTAAGCAAAACTAGCAAACTAAACAACTTGAATGAATGAATATGAGAAAAATAGCTTAGGTCAATCAATCTCAGCAATCAGGTTTGTTCATTGATCATCGAAATCGAATAGATAACTTCCTCTTGAACACTTTGTTGTGGAAAGACTAGGTCTTTTGAATCCAATTCCTTATCGAATCTAGTGAACAGGACAACCAGACTCTGAAAACCCTAATTATCAAACAATCTTGAAACTATCAAGATTCAATTCAATAATCGATGAAGCTTAAAGGAAATCAACAAAGACAATCGACGCGCACAACCAGTTATTGCATCAATTGCAAATCAATTCTCTATACAAATCCCTAAATCAACCAGTTTCAGAGATTTATACTTTGCTACTCAAGAATATAGATAACTCAACCAGTAATTACCTATATCTAGCTATAGATTGTCATGAACAAGCATCAGTTAATCAAGCTAATGAAAATTCACGAAAACCCTAAACATTCGGCGCATAGAATTGATAATATTCAAATAGGAGTATTAAGAACAGAAATCTCACAATGAAATAGAAAACCCGAAGCTTCGATTAATTTCCCCAAGCAACGAGGATTAGTTGTTCCTAATCGAAGAAAATCACCAAAGGTCTCTGATGGCTACCGTACAAAAAACTGTTTCGTTCTCCCCCAAATCAAGAAGGAAACAAAGCCTCCTTTTTTCTTGTTCCCCTACTAACGTTTTATGTCTCTCTCCTAATTAATTCATAATCAAATAAAAAGAAACATAACATGTTTCATAAATTAACCAAAGTAACAGCCCTTTTCTTAAACTCACTACAAAACTCGGGCTCGCCACATATATAAGTCGGTCGAGTTTTGTCTTTCCCAGACCGAGTTGTATTTATCAGCCACATTTGAAGTCCCGATTTCAGTGTTTTCAAGGCCGAATTTGGACAAGTCGTAAACACGAAAGTTGTAGATCTTCGAATCCTCTTTCCAACAAGTATAAGTACGCCCCGATCCGATAAATACAGCCTCCGTACGGCTTGTTTTAGTGTAGTGTCGCTAGCTTGGACAGCTCCAATCCTTTACATGTTTAGCTCCTCTCCTCGGCTCTCGTGCTCTTCTATTCTCGTCCAATCTTCCAGCATTGACTCGAGCTTAGCTTCGCCTCTTTACAATCACCTGAAATCATGCACAAACCTCGTAGATTCCGACTCTAATTGAAAAATAATGAAAACATGAAAACTACTCTAACTCATGCATTTTACCCTACCTAAACACATCTAAATGCCTATATTAACACTACCTAAATGTGTCTTATCAAACTCCCCCACACTTGAACCTTTCTTGTCCTCAAGAAAACAAAATCAATCCAATCAAACATCCCACAAATACACTCTTCATGCATTCACCTCGTCAAAACATAATCCAAATCAAGTAGGAAGCACAAGACAATAATCAACATCCTCACATGTATTTGAGCAACTCAAAGGCTTAGGCACATTACAATCCAACCTCACTGGGCATATAAAGTGTTTCACTTATCGCTCTTGTGTTTAGGCTAAGTCAATTCCGCTCAAACTCAATCCAATGCAAACTAATCTACATGAAAATTGAAATCCACATCACAATCTCCACCGTGAGTGACATTACAAGCAATAATCATCATGAGGTCTTGTAAGGGTTGTAATGGGGCTCGGTAAGAAAATCAAGGTATGGAAATATTTAGGCTTTGTGGTGCGAAAAATCCGGGAAAAAGAGATCTCAACTACAACCGGAAATAACACTCACAACCAAACATTTCTTCAACCAAAATAATTCAAACTTTAACTTCATCCACAAACGAAAACTTAAGCACAACTCTTGTTAACCAACTCACACATTGTTACTTCTTTTTTCCTCTTGATTTTTCAATGATTTTTCTTCTCTTTTCTTGATTTTTTTCTTTTTATGATTTTTCCTCGACTCTTACTCCTAAGTGAATTTTATCCTCCTTAGGCCCCGAGTATTAAGCACAATAATCATCCATATGAAGCTAAAAAAGAATACATCACCCATACATAACTTCCAAACGCTCAAAACACTCCACTAATACACATTTTCACCAATCTTCTCCCTAATTCCCGGATAGGGTAAGGCTAAGATCGGCTAAAAGACATTTTGTGGGGCTAACAAAAATGGGCTAAAAGGCTCAAATTTGGCTTCAAGCAGAGGATACTATGTAAGGGTAGATACAGAGTAAGATATGGCTAACAAAAGAATTAATGCCTCAATCATATGAAAATCACAAGTAATAATCAAAATATACGGCCTTGAAATAGATATCAATCTCAATTCTCAGATGTAGTCACATTGGAGAGTATCACACGCAGGAAGCAAAGAGGACATCCATAAATCATAGTCCCAAAAAGGCTAACAAAAACTCACAAGGTAAATTTTTGTTGGATTTCAATGCCACCTAACATGTAAGAGTTATACATGCTCAATCAATCCATTATCTCATGCTCCAATAGATTAAACAAACTAGACAAGGATCACTAATTCAAGCATATCATGGGACTTGTAGTTAGATTAAGAAGACAAGTGGTACCGATGGGGTTATTTGAAAGATCCTACATCTAAAATGTCATGCATGCTGATTTTTTCTTTTTATATGATTTTTTTGGTTTTTTTTTTTAAATAATATGCAAGACTATGAATAATAAACATGAAATGCAAAAACAAGAAAGCAATATATACAATGCAACCTAAATGCAAATATGTAAATGTTCCCTCCCCCACACTTAATTTACACATTGTCCTCAATGTGAAAAATAAAATAGAAGGAGAAGAATACTTACGGAGTCATCTACATATCAAACAGAGGTGATGAATTCAAGCACAAGAGTGTGATGAGCCATTGTTCTTTCTCGTCTCGACCTCAAGGATACACCACAACATAATCTCTACAAACAAGAGACAAGACAACACCAACAAAGAAATATTTGTTGTCCCGGCAAGGACAACTTACAATAACAATCGATGGTGTCAAACCACTCACAATGACAATCAAGCATAGCCACCATTCTCTCAAAATATTGCAAACCGTCAATCAATTAGGCATAAATCGATCAATACTATCTTCAATAAACTCAATCAGAAAACTCAAATTAAGCTTAATATCTTATAGCAAGATCGATCAAATGCCTAAAATTCAATTCCCCTACATTTGCAATTTCACAATTAAGCACAAGAATCCCAAACCAAACCAAAACCTCTCAATCAATTTAAATTCACCAACAAATTCAATGCAAATAAGCTTTAATCCCATCCAAACAACTTCTAAATTCCACAAATTTAACAAATTTGTAAAAACCTAGAATTTGGGGATTTTTGAAAACTCACCTTAAACTTCAATGAAGGAGAGGAAGGAAGAGGAAGGCTGACCGAAGGTGGTGGCCGGACACGGGGCCGTAAATGGCTGGACGAAGTCGGCGGCGTTCTGGTGGCTGCAGGGGCGGGAGTGCTGGCGAGGTCGGTTGGGAAATAGGCGTGAGGGCTGCGTTGGAGGGCGGCTTGAGGGCTCAGGGACTCACCGGGATGGCTGCTGGTCGGAGGGAGGCTAGCGCCGCCGGCTACAGTGGCTAGAGCGGAGTTGATCGGTGCCGGCGCGCTGCTGGTGGTCGGAGGGAGCTCGGGGGAAGGGTTGGGCAACTGGGCCAGACTCAAGACGCGTTTCCTCCTCCTTCTTTTTATTTTTTTTAAAGGACGCTATATAACTCGGGTGTGGCAAAACAACTCGACCGAGTTTATTTATTTCCACCCGAGTTCTATCTCGGACAACTGTTCGCCACTCGGATTGGCCCATGAACTCGGCCGAGCTCTTCACCCGAGTAACCTACTGTAATTCTCTCGACTTTGGTCCCCGGCAACGGCGCCAAATTTGACAGAGGGATTTTCAGTCGCCTTAAATCCTATCAAATAAATCCGACTAACCTAACTAATGTAGTTTGGCAAGTACGAGTCGATCCCACAGAGAGTCAACGATTTGTATGCAAGTCAAGTGTGCTAATAAGAACTAAAGACACAAAGAAGGGGGATTTTGATGGTTTAAACTAACTAAGAATGCAAAAGTAAGCAAAACTAGCAAACTAAACAACTTGAATGAATGAATATGAGAAAAATAGCTTAGGTCAATCAATCTCAGTAATCAGGTTTGTTCATTGATCATCGAAATCGAATAGATAACTTCCTCTTGAACACTTTGTTGTGGAAAGACTAGGTCTTTTGAATCCAATTCCTTATCGAATCTAGTTAACAGGACAACCAGACTCTGAAAACCCTAATTATCAAACAATCTTGAAACTATCAAGATTCAATTCAATAATCGATGAAGCTTAAAGGAAATCAACAAAGACAATCGACGCGCACAACCAGTTATTGCATCAATTGCAAATCAATTCTCTATACAAATCCCTAAATCAACCAGTTTCATAGATTTATACTTTGCTACTCAAGAATATAGATAACTCAACCAGTAATTACCTATATCTAGCTATAGATTGTCATGAACAACCATCAGTTGATCAAGCTAATGAAAATTCACGAAAACCCTAAACATTCGGCGCATAGAATTGATAATATTCAAATAGGAGTATTAAGAATAGAAATCTCACAATGAAATAGAAAACCTGAAGCTTCGATTAATTTCCCCAAGCAAAGAGGATTAGTTGTTCCTAATCGAAGAAAATCACCAAAGGTCTCTCACGGCTACCGTACAAAAAACTGTTTCGTTTTCCCCCAAATCAAGAAGGAAACAAAGCCTCCTTTTTTCTTCTTCCCCCACTAACGTTTTATGTCTCTCTCCTAATTAATTCATAATCAAATAAAAAGAAACATAACATGTTTCATAAATTAACCAAAGTAACAGCCCTTTTCTTAAACTCACTACAAAACTCGGGCTCGCCACATATATAAGTCGGTCGAGTTTTGTCTTTCCCAGGCCGAGTTGTATTTATCAGCCACATTTGAAGTCCCGATTTCAGTGTCTTCAAGGCCGAATTTGGACAAGTCGTAAACACGAAAGTTGTAGATCTTCGAATTCTCTTTCCAACAAGTATAAGTACGCCCCGATCCGATAAATACAGCCTCCGTACGGCTTGTTTTAGTGCAGTGTCGCTAGCTTGGACAGCTCCAATCCTTTACATGTTTAGCTCCTCTCCTCGGCTCTCGTGCTCTTCTATTCTCGTCCAATCTTCCAGCATTGACTCGAGCTTAGCTTCGCCTCTTTACAATCACCTGAAATCATGCACAAACCTCGTAGATTCCGACTCTAATTGAAAAATAATGAAAACATGAAGACTACTCTAACTCATGCATTTTACCCTACCTAAACACATCTAAATGTCTATATTAACACTACCTAAATGTGTCTTATCAGTGGCCGACATGGATTGTTTAAAAGGCCAATTTATGTTATTTTTACACAACTTCTATTCTATTCTACGTTCTATCAACCAATTGGAGAGAGAGAGAGATGTTCGCCATGGGCGACTAAACTCTCTTCGTTTTACTTGCAATTTGAAGCTTTATTTGGATTGAGTTGTGAGTTTCTGAATCTTGTTCCTTGTTTCCTATATTTGAATGCTTCAACTTCTTTGTGCTTGGTTGTCTATTGTTTTATTCTATCTAGCCTGCGCAACTAGTTAGAATCAATTCAATTGCTAAGGTTTTGTAGATTCCTGGTTGTGAACCTTAACCTAAGTAGCAAACTTGTTCCTTTAGGGCTGGTTGAACTAATTGAATGAGTAGGAAGTTGGATGTGTTGTTAAATCCCTCTTTAGGGACTGCAAATACATTGGTTAATCTCTGAACTTAAAGCTATCAATTGGGTTAAATCCTTCTTTAGGGACTGTTTGATTGATAAGGGTTTCTAGGACTGGTTGGACTAGTAACTATATTAGGTTGGGACAAGGGCATTCATAGGAAGACTAAAAGGACAAGAGGAAGTTACAATATCAACTCAACCAAATAAAGTGGATGGTTGTAGGTAGAGCGATCTTCTCTAAATTGTTTTGCATCAATCTATTTATATTTTATTTTGTTTTCTTTCTTATTTCAATCAACCAAAACCCCCCTTTCTACTAATTGGTAAATACACATTGCTGAGAAATACTTGATTATCTGTGGGATCGACCTCTTACTTACTTGCTATACTAGTTTGTAGGTTTGAGTTTTATTTTGATACGGTTTACACGACTAAAAATCGTCTATCAATAATCACAAATAAGTAAGGCGCTAAAGGATCTCCTTGACGAATTCCTCTTTCTGGTTTGAATTTATCTCCTGGCGCGTTACTAACAAGTACAGAGAAAGTGTACTTAATAAACCAACATGAAATGTAAGGCAACAAGATATCACCTTAGGTCTAAATATAACTATGACTTCAAGATTTAAAATTTTTGAACCTGTTTTAAATGGAGGCAATATATCATAATAAAAACTTGAAACTACTTAATAAACCAACATGAAATGTAATGCATCAAGATGTCACTTTAGAGCTATATATAACTATGGGTTCAAGATTTAAAAATCTTGAACCTACTTTAAATGGAAGTAATACACCATCATAAAAACTTGAATGTATTTAACAAACCAACATGAAATGTAAGGCATCAAGATTTCACTTTGGGGCTATTTATAACTATGAGTTCAAGATTTTAAACATATTTATATCTCAATTATTTATCAAAATACAATAAGAAGATATGATATTGTTAAACATATTTATATCTCAATTATAAATCATTAGGTTCAAAATTTCAAAACCTTGAATCCACAATTAATATAATTGAAAACTTCAAAGTTTTATTAAATAGGTTCAAGATTTTAAAATCTTGAACTCATAATTATAAAATAAATATAGGTTAAAAGTTTTATTAAGTAGGCTTAAAATTTTAAAATCTTCAACTCATAATCTTGAACCTATAATCTTCTACCCATAATATTGAACATGTAATTTTGAATCCACCATTATAAAATCTTCAACCTATTGTTATAAATGTAGGTTGAAAAGTTTTATGACGCTAGGTTTAAAATTTTATAACATTAGGTCAAGATTTTTTTTTTGGTCAATTATTAGGTTAAATTATAAAACTATAGGTTCAAAATCTTTATCTAGGTTGGCTTGATAATCAATTATTTATCAAAATACAACAAAAAGATATCATATTGTCGAACATACTTATATCTCAATTATAAAAGAATAAGTTTCAAAAATTGAAAATCTTGAATCCACAATTAAAAATTAAAATTTTAAAGTTTTATTAAATAGGTTTAAAATTTTAAAATCTTGGACCCATAATTACAAAAATCTTAAACTCACATTTATAAAATCTTGAACCTATAATGTAGGTTATAATAATGTTAAACCCACATTTATAAAATCTTAAACTCACAATTATATATATTTCAAAATATCTTGAACCACCATATTATACAAAATCTCGCATCCATCATCCATGGTTATAAAAATCCAATCCATGTTTAATATGCTATTCGATTTTTTTTTTAATAGGAAAGTGGCCGGATAGATGTCATATATATTAAAGTTTACGATAATAATTTTGAAAAGTAAAAATGGGTTAAAATAGAGACATAATAATTTTAATGCTTAGTTTAATTAGAATTAAGAAAAATCGATGCAATTTGGAGCATAAATGCTCCATTGCCCAGTTGGTGGGATCAGTACACCGTATTCATTAACGTTAGACCAGGACACATGAATTTTTTTTTTCTAAATAGTAAAAAAAAAAAATTTATTAGGAAAATAGCCAATATCGAAAAGAATTTCTCGAAATAGCCAAAACATGATAAAATCGTTGTTTAAAACAACGACTTTACCAATGTTTTTTTTAAAATAAAATAATGTAACAACGACTTACCTTGTAGGATAGGTAATATTGTACAATCTATAAGGGCAATATAGTCATTTTAGGAGAGATTGCTTGTACTATATAGTGGTGATTGGAGAGCGGGAGTCAGTTGCAACAAACATTTTTGTGTGTGTGTTCATAATGAAGTACAAATTGGGGTTTGAGTTTTCTTCCAATTTTCGATTCACTACTAGAATTGTGTCCATAGACATCGGGTATAAACCGATGTTAATAAAAAAAAAATTCGATGTGTTAGTGGGTGGTGTTAAAGATCCCAACTTTACCACATCGGTTTATAACCGATGTCTTTCATAATTTATAACATCGTTTTTATTTTTAATGACGACTTAAATAAATGGATATAATGACTTTTTGATTGATTCATCTAATGTTAGACCATTATTCTTTTTCATTTCTAGCCATTTGGAGATATGTAGGGTAATACAAAATTTCAAATTAACATCGCTATTTTTTATAAACCTGATGTCTTATATTGCTACACACATCGATTTATATATTTTTAACGATGTAAGTGCTACATATACACATCTGTTTTTGTTATAATTTTCATATATGCTGGGTTTAGAAATCGATTTGTATCTTAATGGTTGACATATTTACAAACGTAGACATCGTTTTTCGCTCACAAGTTCGATGTGTTTCGTCAAATAAACCTACTAATCTATATTGTGACATTGTTTTGGCAAGCAGAAAATTAAACAATGCAAAAGACCATAACCAATACATTAAATAATGACAATAGTCGAATACTCTAACAACAGGGCTAAATACAAAACAAAATACATCAATAGTTTGATTCTAATCTTGACATAATATCAATTGAAAATAATGACAATAGAGTCTAGATGCAAGATGCACAATTTGAGGCCAAGAGCAATGCCTATCTACAGACAAGCTCCATTAATGTCTATCTCCATTTATAAATAACTCGACCAATGCCTATCTACTACTACCGAGGTGCATATTTTGTTGCAGATGCAAGGCGAATTTTCAGATATCCAAACTTTCCGGCTCCGGGTGACGATCCTTCGAACAAAAACGACATGTACCTAGTTGCTACTTTGTATCTCCTCTGCATCTGAATTGCAAGAATAACCAAGGGTTCAGTACTAGCAAGCACGATTAACATGTTGAATAAACTAGAGGCCTAGCACATTATCAAACAGATTGGTTAGTTTGGGTGCAAATCAACTACCAATATGGTAAACGCATTTAGGGTAAGGTCCGGTGATTTGAAGTTCCAGAGTCCATAGATATTTTTCGGGTTGGATTCAGTAGGACAAGTTACACCAATCGTTATAAATCCATGACATTTCGAGTACAAATGATTTCGAGTTGGATTACTAGAGTTTCAAGGATTCAAGTAAAAAAGAGATCATAAGGTCTTAACCAAATATTGAATATTTATTCCTAAAATTGTGGCAAGATCAGAAGAAGAAAAAGTAGTACCTCGAGAATTTGCTGGCTGCCAAGTATACAATTTCTGGTCAATATGCAGATTGTTCCTCCTGATCCAACGCCCGTAATTTTAGCTCTATATACTGCACAGTTCTCAGTAGAAACTATCTTGAACTGATGGGAAAAAAAAACTTCTATGACAAAATGAGATCTTATCTTACGAGTCTTATAACCCATTGATGAGTATATAAAGCAGTTCATGGTCTGAAGGTGTAATTGTTTCAGCATAAAAAAAATTAAGTTAGAGGCATTTGGTTACCTGGTACATCAGCTCCCTTAGAGAAATCAACCGGTCATCCGAAATTGAAGATGTCAAAAGGGCCTTGAAAGCCTGCATGTTAATGGACATATTAAAATAAAGTGTTCGTGCAGATTACAAAATATATTATCATGCGGATGCCCCTAAACCTGCAAGTGCTGACCTTTACTCGATAATTCTCATATATTGGATGTTTGGTAGCTTCTTTCACATTGTATGAACACTTTGGATCGATTGCAGTCATAGAATCACCATCATCAATGTACTTCGACACAAAAGCCTCGCCCAACATGCTATGTGAAAGCATTTTACCATAGACAGCCTCATATCTGTTACAGGAGACGATAATTTTTTTTTGTAAGAACATAAAAAATTACAATTACATGTCGCACGATAAAGTAATGATGGTTACATGATGGTGAATCAACAAAATGTGCATCATTTTATCAGAATATCACCATTAAAATTGATACTTTATGAGGAAAGACAAACAACAAAAATGATTTTTTCATTGGTCAGAGTGGGGAGAGCTGACTACAAATTCAGACAGAAAATCTCTAATATTTAATCAATGTGTGCTGATCAACTAAAATTCCGACATCTTAAAATCAAGCAATTCTAATGAAAGAATGTCAACTATGAAATGCATGTTTCTTGAATGTGGGTATATTTTCAGCAAAATTCTAATCCTATACAGCAAATATCTGTGTTTCTTTAAGCATAAATGCATTCCTCACAACAAATATCAGTGTGCAGAGTCATATGAGATTCGTACCTATGAGGTGCCATGTTGCAAAGGTAATCTAAATTAGCTTCAGCTTCAAGTAATTCATAACTATTGTCCTCATCGCTCGTGATAGTTTGATAGAAAGGGCCTTGAATGAAACAAAATGACAACTTTGGAATGTATGGGCACAATCAGGTACAGTTTAGTTCACTTTCATTAATGCAACATTCAAGGAATTTTGGAAGTAAATCTTTCACATTGTCAAAACCTAAAAACAAAACGACACCATAATCAACCTCCCATCACTTTATTACCTTGAGCAGCAGCTATAGAAGACATGCTTGCAACCTCCACAGATGCAGACGAGGAAACTGCTTTCCCTTCTTGAACTGCAGATAAAACCTGTGATTACCGGGAAAAAAAAGGAACAAGATGTAATTAAAAGAAAGATGAACACCGCCAAAATTGAATGGGATGTAGGGAGCTTACAAGCATGCTGATACTGTTCTGGAATCGTACACCTGTTGTTGCAGGAGGATGGTCAAGTATGAAATAAATATAAAATAAAGTTCAGGCTGACTTCCCTGTCTCAGCAAATAAATACAAGACTTCCTCCCGTTGTAGTAGAAGGTTGTCAGGATCGAATCCACGAGGAAGCACGTCAGCAGTTCTTAGGTAGCAACAGATTCTCACAGACAAGCAGCAGAAAGACAGCAATAAAAGCAGAAAAGACAAAGCAAAACAGAAACAAAAGCAAAGACAGAAAATAACGAAAGAAAGTAAAGAACAAAAGCAAACGAAAGTAAAGAACAAAGCAAGGCAGCAACTTTACTCGATCTCGACAAGGCTTCTACTCGAGATCGACAACAGCAGTGAACAACAGAAACTCAAAAATCGAAACAGACAACTCGACCTAGACCAGTTCGTACTCGATATCGAGTAGAGGCTACTCTGTATCGACCAAAAACGACAGAAACTTTAAATTGCAAATTCGAACACAGAACTCAGATTTTTGACAGAAATAAATCAATATAATAAAAGACTTCCAAGGCCAGGGTATCAACACCACAACGATAACCATGCAAAGTAACACATAAAGGCATAAAAGATCATGCTTTCCATCAAACAACTTTCATTGTTAACAAATAGGCATATAGAGGCTTTCGCATAAACCCTAATTGTTACTAACCCTTTTCACATAATTAATCCAAGTTGCATTAAGATCACTTTCGCTTCAATAATACAAACAAGGATCACCTTCAACTCTCGCAAAAGAATCATGCTCATAGGGATAGAAGACGAATTGCATAAAAAGACCTGACCTTTACTGCATCATCTCACATGGCTACCGTCGGGCTCACCCCAGCCCCAGAAGTGGGTGGACTACTCACGCCTCATCGCAATCGCAGACATTGATGTATAAAAAGAAACTTGCATTAAACTATATTCAAAAAGCCTTTACAATCCCGGCAATCAACTTTCGCAGAAAGCCAAAACCCTAAAAACTTTAGAACTCCTAAAACTTCTCTGTGGAACTACTTCTCTACCTCTCTGAAATTGAATGCCTGAAAAACCAGCCCCTAGGGCTTTATTTATAGCCTTCTAACCCTTACTGAGCAAGGATAGAATATCTATATCTATATCTAAAACTATATCTAAAATGCTTAAGGATAAATAAAAGCAATAAAGAAATTAAATATAAATATATCTAAATCGTCTCAAGTGGATAAAACTCTCTTCCATGATAGATGTAGATAAAATCGGATAGATTTTGGTCTTCTCGGCTTCCAAGGAATCCCAACTCTACTCGGACTGCTCACGTCGACGCGATTCCAGAAGCTGTTCTACTCGACTTCGACAAGGGCTCGTCGATGTTGACTAGGATTCGTCGTCGTCTGGACTCCTCGGGTGACTCTGCTCGACAAGGCTCGGACAAGGCTCCTGGGCGTCGTCGACCTCGACAAGGCTCATCGACATCGAGTTGGGTTCTTCCTTTCCGCTTCCGCGAGTTGCCTTTTCCACTGCAGCGAGGTCGTCGATCCGCAGGTGCGAGAGCCCTCTTCCGCTGGAGCGAGTTGGCGAGCTCCCTCATCTTGGTGCGTCTCGCTGGCAGCGAAGATTTCCGCGGCAGCGAGCGGTCCGCTGCAGCAAGTCGAGTCGCTGGCAGTGAGTGCTGTCTGGTCGTCCTCGTCCTCGGCTTGCCTCCTCTCCTCGTCGGCTCCGGGTGTGGTGCTGAGGCGTCGTCGATCTCGACTAGGGCTTGTCGAGATCGAGTAGGGCTCTGGAGCTGGGTTGGTCTGGCTCTCGACATTGCTCTTAGTCGACAAGGCCTGTGCTCAGATATGCTCGTCTAGATCGAGTAGGGCCTACTCGAGATCGAGTAGGGCCTACTCGAGATCGAGTAGCCTGGGCTCTCAGCTTGATTCTCTTGGTTTCCGCTGCTTCTTTGACCTTGGACTTCTGTATTGGTTTTCCGAGCTTCTCTGACCTTCCTTAGAGTTGCTGTAAAATGTCTCGAATTCTGCAAATTTAAACAGAAACTGGTGTAGATTCCATAATTTGGCAAATAAACATAAACTACATAGATTCTGTACCAGCTAACCCAAATGTATGTAAAGTATGCAAAAAACGATATTAAAGTTACTGTAAAATATGGTAAATTCAGCTCACAACAAACACCCCATACTTAAGCTTGCTTGTCCTCAAGCAATACTTTTATCTGTCATTCAGGGGAAGAAATAAAAAACTCTCAACATATCAGATTCATTCTTATATAACCCAACAGTCAATTAGCATCCTCGAAAAGGTACTAGTGTCACAAATCCATGAATGTGCAATTTAAAGAGCAACATCTACTCACAAAAGAAGGGTTATGCAAAAAACATTCATAAGTGACAAAGCATTGATAATCAAGAGGACTTCAATTTAAGCTCAAACAAGGAGTAGATTTGGTAAAAGGCTAAAAGGTGGGCAATTTCTGGCAATGTGGTGCTAATGATCCGGGGAAATGGAGTATTTCCAAACTTGAATTTCCACATTCCTTTTCATAAAATTCATCACCTTTCATAATGCTCTTATCAATAATAATGCTTTTACCTCTCTGACCTCAGCACTGCCTTCTCGCGAGTCGCAAACATGGGTGTCATGAATGGCCCCGGATACTTAGTTCTTTGGACTCCTCACAATGTGTCCCATCTCTCCAAACTATTATCTCAGAGAGCAGGGTCAATCTACCTTTATCTCCTGAGGTGATTGGATTTTCTTTCACTCATTAAATTTTCCATATTCCAAACAATTTCCTTCCAAACTCCAAATACAACACAAACACCATATGATAATCTCCATAATGTAACATCATTCTCAACATAATCCCCGGATAAGGTAAAGAATGGCAAATATTTAGGTCAAGTGGAGCGATAATTGAAATAAGGCATATTATGGCTTTTGTGATGCATAAGCATAGGTAAGGCTAGGATTTCAAACAATGAGCATTATATGGAAATATAAAGTCCTCCATCATCTTATCATGCAACATGTCAAAAGCAACTTCAAATTTTACCTCCTTCTATGGTTTTCATAAAAATATGTACTTCATTATGACTTCCCTTTACTAGGCAATTTCATGCTATATCTCTGATGAATCTAATTTTGCATCGTCGAGTTCAATATAAACTTCCATGACATTATTCAAAATTTTTCAATGGGGGTCATTTTTTTCAAATTTTGGGAAATCATGCATATAAGCACATAAATCAATAATGCATTCCAAAATAGCCATGTAGCAATTGAAAGAAATAAATTCTAAACATGCACAAATAATGTCAAATATGGCAAATATGCATAATGTAAGCCCTTCCCCCACCCCATACTTAAACATTACAGTGTCCTCACTGTATAAAAACAAGGGTAAAGAAAGAAACTCACTGAACTGATGTGCCGGGCCTCTAAATTTCGAATGGAAGCACCTCTTGGGCTGAGTATGAATGTTGATATAGCTTGCCTCTATCCATGGACCTGAAAAGTGTAGAAGACATATACCCACAATAGCAAAACTAAAAGTGTTTCAAACCAAAAACAAAGTCTCAAAAAGTCCTAAAAAGTCTATGTACAAGCTCTAGATTTTATAGTCGCTAGGCCGACTTTCCATTTAGCTCAAGGTGGCATTTGCAGGGCCCATGTAGCCCGGGCCTCAAATAAGACTCCATTCTTGTCCATCAGCTGTTATCCTCCAGAATGGATCTTGTTCACCACGAAAGGTCCCATCCGCTTCTTGTTGAATTTGTTAGGGAACCAATGATCCTTTGATTTAAAGACATAGAGTTTGTCTCCAACTTCATACTCCTTGGGCTCATCATTGGATATCCTACATAAGCGCACATACCAAGGCAAACCTCTCCCATGTATAGATAGATCTTTAATGGAAATAGGAGAAGAGAGGTCCATACCTTGGCTTACCTTTGCAGCGACGGAATCGGGGACCACAGTGTTTGGTCGATCTCGACTAGGGTTAGTCGATCTCGACGAGTCCGCAGGTTCTGGTGGTGGGCTGCTCGAGGATGCAGGAGCTGGTGAAGTCGAGGGCTTGTCGACATCGAGTGGCCTACTCGATGTCGAGTAGGGTTCTGCTCTTGGTGGCTGCTGCGTCGAGAAAGCAGGAGCTGATGGAGCCTGGTGGTTGTCGATCTCGACAAGCCTAGTCGATGTCGAGCAGCCTGTAGCTTCTGTGTTGCTGCTCGATGACGCTGGTGCTTGTGGAGGCTTCTGTGTCTTGTCAAGATCGACTAGGGTCCTCGATGTCGAGGAGTCTTGGTCGATCTTGACCCCATACTTAGTTCCTGTCAAGGCATCCGAAAAATAATTAATCCATAACGACGTACCATCATTTGTGTCGATTGGATTTTCTGCGTCCTCCTTTAGGATTGCCATGATCTCCTCCACCTAGGCCTCCATGTCCCTCTTTTCCAGCTCCTCAGGGGTCATATTTCTGACCTTGGGTTCCCCGCAGGTCATGTAGCCAGCTGAGATAGATTTCACCTCTTCCATTGGACCTGTATGCCTTTCAGTTTTATTAAAGGAATACTCAATTACCTCATCGCTGATGTTGAAGGTGAGCACTCCTTTCCTTACGCTTATGTTGGCATCCACCGTCGCCAAGAAGGGTCTCCCTAGAATAATTGGACAAGCAGGATCTTCTTGCATATCAATAACTAGGAAATCAGCAGGGACAAAGAATTTACCTACTTGTACTGGCACATTGTCCACTATGCCTGTTGGAATGACCACCGTGTTGTTGGCCATATATAGTCTAGCATCCACAGGCTCTAGGGCACCTATCTTAATCTTGGACCAAATTGTTAAAGGCATTATACTCACACTAGCTCCAAGATCACATAAAGCATTAATTTTGTATGGACCAAATCCAATGGTTATAGAAAACTTACCTGGATCCGGCCTCTTCTCCAGTATGTCCAAATGGCTGCATTCCTCTGTAATTTCAGCCATTGATCGCTTTTTGCTTAGTATCTCCTTTAGGAACTTGACATAGGATGGCATTTCATTGAGAGCTTCTGTGAAGGGGATGGTGACGTTGAGTTTCTGAAGCATCTTGATGAAGCGCTGAAATTTCTTTTCTGCCGGGTCCTTTGGAGATTTTGTGGGGAAAGGCAGCCTCTTTTTCGGATTTGGAACAGACGTCGGAGAGGCTGCAGCTTTGTCGACTTCGACTAGGGGCTCCTCGACATCGACTAGGTCCTTGTCGATCTCGACTAGATTGGGCGTTGTCGAGTTGCTGTTTAGTGCAGACGAAGGTTTCTGAAGTTTCTCCTCTACGTCGACTAGGCCCTTCTCGATGTCGACTACAGTGTTGTCGATGTCAACTTGCTGTTCTTCGTCGTTCTGCTGCTTTCCGACATCTGACTCTTGTAGTTGATGTCCGCTTCTGAGTTTTACAGCAGCGATGTGCCCAGTCTTTCCCTTAGGATTTGGTTCTGAAGACCCAGGGAGCGCACCCGACTGTCTGGGGATTCCTGCTGCCAGCTGACCAATCTGTGTATCAACTGATTTTCGCCATATATCAATCTCCCCAAGCCTAGAGTTGACCCCTTGCATCTGAGTGTAGACGGAGTTGAAGGAATGCCTAGTTTCTGAGTGATTCCTCCGTATTTCCTCCAGGACTGTCTGTATATCATCCTTTTTCTGGTCTCTTTCCGGATGTCTTGGAGCTCTATAGGGCGGGGGGTTCCTAGGGACACCTTGGTTCCATTGTGGTTGCTGAAACCTTTGGTCCCCTATGTAGCGATTTGGACCCCCTGCGTAAGCTACCTCCTCGTGGTGTTCTGCCATCCTAACTTGCTCTGTGTGTGGGCACTCAGGAGTGGTGTGCCGCTGCGATCCGCATTCAATGCAAGGCTGGTTGACAGAAAGATACTTTACTTGCTTTATGAGCTTCTTGTTCTGATCTCTGTAGTACTGTTCCCTTACATCCGGATCAATTTCCTTAGGAGGCTCATAGAGGGGCATGGAAGGTGCTGGCCTGGCGTATGGGTTCTCTTCATAAGTTGCAGTAGACCCATACTTGTTGTTTTAGTTGGTGAGCTTCTCTAGCACACCCCATGCGTCACTTGGCGGCATTGTCAGATACTCATAGCGAGTATAGTGGTTGATTCTGTCCTTAGTGACTTGATCAAGAGAGTTGAAGAAGATCTCCTGAATGACGTAGGGTGGCTGTCCATGAGTAGGGCAAGATCGCAGAAGTTCCTTGTAGCGCTCCCATGCTTTTGCCAGCGGTTCCCCTTGCTTCTGTTTGAAGGCGGTGATTTTCTGGCGGAGATGTGCTGTTTTGGCGGGTGGGAAGAATTTGTTCAGAAACTCTTGCTCTACTTGGGCCCATGTTGTCAGTGATCTTGGTTTCAGCCCTTCAAGCCACTTCAGTGCAGGTCCTGCCAACGACCAGCGGAAAGACTTCATCTTGACATATTCTAAAGTTGTACCTTCAGCAGGAGTACGGCACATGTCAGAAAAGTTCGTAATATGTTCAAGAGGACACTCATTAAATCTACCAAAAAAGGCATTATTTTTAAGCTCTATAAGAAATTGAGTGCGAATTTCAAAAGAGTTTTCAGGGATAAGAATCGCCGATTCAGGCACGACGAGGGTTGGATGCATATAATCCTCAGCAGTAGTTGGATATTGGGCAAGCTCAGCTTCTGCTTGCCTTGCGCGCTCAGCTTCTTGTTCCCTCACTGCCCTTTCATTGGCTATAGTGGTATCCTTTGCGGCTAGCTCCCTTGTAAGCCTGGCAATCAGCTGTTCTTGTGTTTCAGCGGCCGCCATGATCCTTTTGAGTTTAGAGTGGATGTGTAGGTAACGCTCTAGTTCGTCTAAGCTGTCAAACTCGGGTGGTAGACCAGAACGGCGCATACACCTGAAAATTAACTCAAAGAAAAAGTGAGATCTAACTACCTAAGGTGCGAATGATAGCTTCCCCGGGAACGACGCCAATTTTTTGTCGCAGGAGGATGGTCAAGTATGAAATAAATATAAAATAAAGTTCAGGCTGACTTCCCTGTCTCAGCAAATAAATACAAGACTTCCTCCCATTGTAGTAGAAGGTTGTCAGGATCGAATCCACGAGGAAGCACGTCAGCAGTTCTTAGGTAGCAACAGATTCTCACAGACAAGCAGTAGAAAGACAGCAATAAAAGCAGAAAAGACAAAGCAAAACAGAAACAAAAGCAAAGACAGAAAATAACGAAAGAAAGTAAAGAACAAAAGCAAACGAAAGTAAAGAACAAAGCAAGGCAGCAACTTTACTCGATCTCGACAAGGCTTCTACTCGAGATCGACAACAGCAGTGAACAACAGAAACTCAAAAATCGAAACAGACAACTCGACCTAGACCAGTTCGTACTCGATATCGAGTAGAGGCTACTCTGTATCGACCAAAAACGACAGAAACTTTAAATTGCAAATTCGAACACAGAACTCAGATTTTTGACAGAAATAAATCAATATAATAAAAGACTTCCAAGACCAGGGTATCAACACCACAACGATAACCATGCAAAGTAACACATAAAGGCATAAAAGATCATGCTTTCCATCAAACAACTTTCATTGTTAACAAATAGGCATATAGAGGCTTTCGCATAAACCCTAATTGTCACTAACCCTTTTCACATAATTAATCCAAGTTGCATTAAGATCACTTTTGCTTCAATAATACAAACAAGGATCACCTTCAACTCTCGCAAAAGAATCATGCTCATAGGGATAGAAGACGAATTGTATAAAAAGACCTGACCTTTACTGCATCATCTCACATGGCCACCGTCGGGCTCACCCCAGCCCCAGAAGTGGGTGGACTACTCATGCCTCATCGCAATCGCAGACATTGACGTATAAAAAGAAACTTGCATTAAACTATATTAAAAAAGCCTTTACAATCCCGGCAATCAACTTTCGCAGAAAGCCAAAACCTTATAAACTTTAGAACTGCTAAAACTTCTCTGTGGAACTACTTCTCTACCTCTCTGAAATTGAATGCCTGAAAAACCAGCCCCTAGGGCTTTATTTATAGCCTTCTAACCCTTGCTGATCAAGGATAGAATATCTATATCTATATCTAAAACTATATCTAAAATGCTTAAGGATAAATAAAAGCAATAAAGAAATTAAATCTAAATATATCTAAATTGTCTCAAGTGGATAAAACTCTCTTCCATGATAGATGTAGATAAAATCGGATAGATTTTGGTCTTCTCGGCTTCAAAGGAATCCCAACTCTACTCGGACTGCTCACGTCGACGCGATTCCAGAAGCTGTTCTACTCGACTTCGACAAGGGCTCGTCGATGTCGACTAGGATTCGTCGTCGTCTGGACTCCTCGGGTGACTCTGCTCGACAAGGCTCGGACAAGGCTCCTGGGCGTCGTCGACCTCGACAAGGCTCATCGACATCGAGTTGGGTTCTTCCTTTCCGCTTCCGCGAGTTGCCTCTTCCGCTGCAGCGAGGTCGTCGATCCGCAGGTGCGAGAGCCCCCTTCCGCTAGAGCGAGTTGGCGAGCTCCCTCGTCTTGGTGCGTTCCGCTGGCAGCGAAGATTTCTGCGGCAGCGAGCGGTCCCCTGCAGCGAGTCGAGTCGCTGACAGCGAGTGCTGCCTGGTCGTCCTCGTCCTCGGCTTGCCTCATCTCCTCGTCAACTCCGGGTGTGGTGCTGAGGCGTCGTCGATCTCGACTAGGGCTTGTCGAGATCGAGTAGGGCTCTGGAGCTGGGTTGGTCTGGCTCTCGACATTGCTCTTAGTCGACAAGGCCTGTGCTCGGACATGCTCGTCTAGATCGAGTAGGGCCTACTCGAGATCGAGTAGCCTGGGCTCTCAGCTTGATTCTCTTGGTTCCGCTGCTTCTTTGACCTTGGACTTCTGTATTGGTTTTCCGAGCTTTTCTGACCTTCCTTAGAGTTGCTGTAAAATGTCTCGAATTCTGCAAATTTAAACAGAAACTGGTGTAGATTCCATAATTTGGCAAATAAACATAAACTACATAGATTCTGTACTAGCTAACCCAAATGTATGTAAAGTATGCAAAAAACGATATTAAAGTTACTGTAAAATATGGTAAATTCAGCTCACAACAACACCTAACTCTGTCATCAAAACTAGAATGGTCCCAGCTACATATGCTGCCCACCTGTAAGGGCACATAAAATTAAACATAAATCGAGATGCCTATTTCACCAAATCAACCCCTAATTAAGCTTTTGAATTGAAAGAAGAAGGAGCAAAGGTACCTTCAATTATCTATGAACAACATACAAATAATCGATTTATCTATTAAATAACGAGCAATACTGAAAACCTCTGCTTAGAACATGAACAACTACCATTGTTTTCCCAACAACTTGTTTTCTATACGACAAAAAAATAACTCTACAACTAAAGCCCTAAAATCAGAGAACACATGTAGTTTCATTAGTTAAATTAGAGAGTACTTCAAACCCTAAAGAAACCCTAAATCAAAACTGAATATCCATTTCAACTACATACACTAAATCAAACGAATTCACATAAACCCTAAATCGAAAATATTGAAAATTAAAGGCGGAATGTCTTACTAGTGACATAGAGGCAGTGAAGGAGTAGGGGTTTCGATTGCCGGAGAAGGGATTTCACAGCTTGAGGGATGTCGACAACCGAGCTTCGGTTCGCCAGCCGGAGAGATGAGGACGACGACGAATGAGCGAAGGATTTCACCGGCCGAGTTCAACAGTGGGAGGAAAGCCTAGAGAGATAGGACCGACCACGAAGAGTGCCACCGGAGCCAACCTCGAGTTTGACAGCCCAGAGCCTACATGGAAGGCGATAGTGGAGGAGGAAGTATTCGCTAGGGAAAGGTAGGAGAGTCGGGATGTGAGGAGGAAAGAGAGGAGTGGTGCTGCTAACTAGTGAATGTCTTGTTTTTTTTTCCAAGTACTATATGTTTTTTTTTTGGCAAACAATTCAATTTTTCAATTTTTTTCTGTGTGTTCAGAATAATGGAATTGTGTTTTTATTGCCAGTAGGAAATTTCTCAAGTGTTGGAAAAATTGAGATCCGCCCGCTCATATTTGAGAAGAGCGGGATTTTACTTGGTTCATATTTCAATCCCGCGCCTTACTTTTTTTTAAAAAAAAAAACACTTTTCACATCGGTCAACAAAATAGGCCGATGTCTGTTTTGTTTTCAACATCAAAAATTTACAAACCGATGTTAAAAATCTATTTAATATCATGCGTTTTTCTAACTGATGTTAATCATCTGATGTCTATGGGCATAATTCTAGTAGTGATTGAGTTTGTGTGTATGAAATCTGGTTTTGCAAGTGTCTAAATAGTATCAGAGCTCGTGGTATCCTCGGAGATTCGAGTGTAGCGTGAAATAGTGTTTTCGTGGTTGTTCATCATATCCCGACCGACGTTTGCAGAGATCTTGATCGGAATGGGTGGACGAGGTGTTGGAAACAATTATTCACCAGGAACTGGCTCTGTTAATGGAGGAGGGAGGGGGGATTTCGTCAGTGTGAGACCTCTTGCTCATGGAGCTCATAACAGAGGCTTCAATGGCGCTAGAAATCATGGACTGCAATTTTGGGATCTAGGACACGGTACGAGTAATGTTCACTATAATCCTTATTTCCTGTCCAATTCAGATTATCCAGGGATTCAACTAGTATTTACGCTATTCAATGGAGTTAATTTTGCTAGCTGGAATAGAGGAATTCGAATGGCGCTTGGCACAAATATGAAATTAGGATTTATAACTAGATCATGTGTGAAATCTCCAGAAGATAGTGATGAGTATGAGAAATGGCAGAGAGCTGATTCTATGGTCATGTGCTGGCTAATTAACTCGATGACGAGTGAAATTGGTGAAAATTTCATGTATATGCAGACTTCTAAGGAGCTGTGGGATGATCTTACAGAGAGATATTGTGAATCGAATGATCCTTTAATCTTCCAATTGAGAAGGGAGGTTATAATACACTCAATTATTCTTTAATTTTTTATTCACAACGATAAATAATCTCTCGGTTATATTTGATTCCATTTTTTCCTATTTTGTAGGGTATCGTGATATTGGCCTTCCCTCTTGGAATTGTGCTCATTGCAATGCGATGATGTGGTATGAGGAACGGAGTATCAAGTCCCATCATCAGACTAATCCAACTTTCAGTTTGTGTTGTTCAAAGGGAAAGGTTCAACTTCCAAGGGTTAAAGATCCACCAACCCTATTAAGAGATATATTTTCCCGTGTTGACCCAAGGAGTAGAAATTTCTTCGAGTATATTCGGAACTACAACAACATGTTTGCATTCACATCGATGGGCGCGAAGTTTTCACCTCCTCCTGGTCATGGGCCTTACGTCTATCGTATACAGGGCCAAAATATTCATAGGATAGGAAGTCTTGTGCCAGTGGACGGAGATTCTCCTAAATTTTCGCAGTTGTATATATACGATACCCATAATGAGGAATCAAATCGTATGAGTGCAGCCAGGTTTGCGCTTTTCCCTTTTTCAATTGTGATTTCTTATGAGTGGTTACGAACTATATCACGAGTCCTTTTAATGCTCACGCAGTTCAAGTGCGGGTGAAGAATTTGATGAATCTCTTGTGCGCGATTTGAAGAATATGCTTGATGAGCATAACCCACTAGCTCAATCATTTCGAATGGCCAGAGATAGGTTTGTAGATGGCATTTCTCTCAAGCTGAAGCTATTGGGTAGGAGAGGGCGCGATGGCAGGAGATACAATCTTCCGACTAGCTCTGAAGTTGCAGCTATTATTTTCGATGACGGGAGTTCTGAAAATGGTGGAAGAGATATTGTTATTGAGACACGGACCGGTCAACTACAACGTATTACTGAGCTACATCCTTCTTATCTTGCTCTTCAATATCCGTTGCTATTTCCATATGCTGAAGATGGTTACATGATTGAGATTGAGCATCGTGATATTGATGGGACCAACAGGACAACCAAGGTGACTTTGAGGGAGGTTTTTCCTTATAGATTCCAGCACAGGCTAACAGAGCAAGCCCTGTATCTGTTCGCTGAGAAGTTGTTCCAATAGTTAGTAGTTGACACTTATACTATGATCGAATCTTCTCGGTTGAAGTACTTTCGGTTTCATCAGAAAGATTTATGGTCGGACACTTATTTGAACCTTACTGCTACAGCTGCTAAAGGAAGCACCGAACCTGCTTCTACGGGAAAGCGTATTCTCTTGCCATCCTCTTTTACTGGTGGGCCTAGGTATATGTTGCAAAACTATCAAGATGCTATGGCCATCTGCAAGTATTGTGGTCATCCTGATCTCTTCATTACCTTCACTTGCAATTCAAAATGGCCAGAAATCCTACGTTTATCTCAATTCCTTGGTGTTCGAACCGAAGAGATATTTGATTTCTCCTGCAGACTCTTAAGTATGAAACTGCATGAGCTCATAAGAGACTTTAGATTCAATAACATCTTCGGGCGTTGTCAATCGCGTATGTCACCTTTTTCCTTCCTTTCGTATACCCATGTCCTTATATGGTTTTCACGTTCTTTTATTACTTATTATTTATTTATATGATATTTCATATACAAAAATTGCATGTTACCTAACAAATATTTTCTGCCTCTTAAATGTGTGTTGTGCTTATTCTCCGCATAGTGCCTATCTTTCTAACTTTACTCCATTTTATGTAATTCTCTGTTTTTCCCCTTTTGCAGTTGTATATACCATTGAGTTTCAAAAACGTGGGTTGCCCCATGCTCACATTGTTTTGTGGCTAGAGAAGGATGATAAGTTGTCTACTTCAGATGATATCGATAGAGTCATTTCTGCAGAAATTCCCAATCCACGGCGCAATCCAGATTTGTATGCCGCAGTCAGTAGTTTTATGATGCACGACCCTTGCGGAAAGCAGAATTCTCGATCCCCGTGCATACAGCAAGGAGCTTGCACCAAATATTTTCCTAAAGGGTATGTTGAAAGAACCACATTTGACGATGATGGATATCCCTTATATAGGAGATCGAACACCGGGTTAACGGTCAAGAAGGGTACACATGAGCTGGACAACAGATTTGTTGTTCCTTATAATCCAGCACTACTACTTAAATATCAAGCACACATCAATGTTGAATAGTGCAATCAGTCGAGGTCAATAAAGTATTTATTCAAGTACATTAGCAAGGGCGATGATCGATTCATGGCAACGATATCCAATGATGATCAAGATGGACAACAGATTGACGAAATACAGAATTTCTGCGATGCCAGGTAATCTTTTATGTTTGAATTAAATTTTCTAATTTTACCACTAATGGAATTGTGTATTTTTATTATATATATCCTCTTCCATCTCTCATGTTACTTATAATGTTAACATTCAAATTTATCATAATATACTCATTTCATTTTCGTCTAATTTTCTCATTATTATTTCCTCAGTTGAAATTTAGCGTATTACTACTAATTACGTTTTGTTTTGTCTCATTACCATGGTATATATTCTAATTTGTTCTGTTTTTGTAATTCACCTATTCTTATATCTAATTGTACATTTACTTTGCATATTTCGCATTAGTTTGTTCATATTGTCTCTTGCATCCATTATACCTCCAACTGAATAACTTTTACTTACGTTCTCTTGCATCTGTTCACCCTCATTATTATCTTCAGGTATCTATCTCCTATTGAGGCGCTTTGGCGAATATACGAGTTTCCTATCCACTACAGGGCTACCTCTGTTGAGCGATTGAATTTTCATCTGCCAAACCAACAGAATGTTGTGTTCCGTGATGCTGAGTCCATCAATGATGTCATCAACAAAGTCGAGGGGCGACATACTATGTTTTTGGCATGGATGGAATGTAATAAGAAGTATGAAGACGCTAGAGCCTTAACTTATGCTCAGTTCCCTACCGAGTTCGTGTGGAAGCCGCAACAGCGTGAGTGGACTCCTAGAATACGAGGTTTTACAATCGGTAGAATGTTTCATGTCACTCCCACCGCAAAGGAGTTGTATTACCTCCGTATCTTATTGAATACGGTTAAAGGTCTTACCTCATATGAAGATATTCGAACGGTGAATGGAGTCGTCCATGGTTCTTTCAAGGAAGCGTGTTATGCATTGGGATTGTTGGATGATGAAAAGGAGTACATAGAGGCCATAGAAGAAGTTAGCTTTTCAGGACATCCTTCCTACTTGCGGAGACTTTTTTCCATGTTGTTATTAACTAGTACTTTGTCGAGACCGGAATTTATTTGGGAGAAAACATGGCATTTCCTGGCCGATGATATTCTTCACCGTCAACGGAAAATACTTCGGATGAAAGGTGTGTACATATGAATTTATTCATTTTCTTATTTGAACATGTTACAGTATAGTAGTTTATTCACTATCTTACTTATGTTTGCAGATTTGCAGTTAAGTGAAGAACAACTCAAGAATTATGCTCTTGCAGAGATTGAGAAATCACTGCAGCGTAATGGTAGCTCTCTTCGAGCCCACCCTCCAAGGCCTCTTCCCAATGATATCCTCATTACAGAGGGATGTAACAAGCTCATTCAGGATGAACTCAACTATGATAGATCCAAGTTGGCTCTGGAGCATACTAGCCTACTGTCGAACTTTATAGCTGAGCAGCGTGCAGTTTATGATGATATCATGAAGGCTGTTTCTTGCGACGTAGGAGAACTCTTCTTCCTATATGGTTACGGTGGCACAGGTAAAACGTATTTATGGAGAGCCCTTGCCACTGCTATACGTTCTACGGGTGGCATTGTTCTGACTGTTGCTTCGAGTGGGATTGCTTCTCTACTTATCCCAGGTGACAGGACAACACATTCTAGATTTGCAATTCCCATAGACGTTGATTCTCATTCAACTTGCCACATAAAGTCAGGTACTCCGTTGGCAGAGCTTATATGCAAGGCAAGGCTTATTAATTGGGATGAAGCACCTGTGATACATAAGTAATGTTTTGAAGCATTGGATCGAAGCTTAAGGGATGTTCTCAGGTTCTCAAATCCGCATAGCTCATCTCAGCCATTTGGTGGTAAGGTTGTTGTTCTTGGCGGCGACTTTAGGCAGATCTTGCTTGTTATTCCGCGAGGAACTAGGCATGATATTGTTTCAGCATTAATTAATTCTTCCTATTTGTGGAAGTCATGCAAAGTGATGAAACTGACTAGAAATATGCGGCTCTTGGGAGATTCTTCATATTCCACTGTGCAAGAACTTCGTACCTTCTCTGAATGGACTCTTCAAGTGGGTGATGGTACCTTGGGTGATCATAGCTGTGGCAATTCTACCATAGAGATACCTTCTGATTTTCTGCTCACTTACACTGGAAATCCTGTTGCAGCAATTGTTGAACATACTTATCCCTCTATAATGCAGCACTTTTCAGATGTGACCTATTTCCGAGACAGGGCCATCCTTTCTCCGACACATGAATCTATGGATGAAGTCAATGACTACATACTTAATAATATGCCAGGAGATGGTAAGGTGTAACTCAGTTCTGATAGCATCTTGAAGACGGATGGGTGTATAAGTTCTGGTCAGCCGTTATATTCTACTGAGTTCCTTAATACCATCAAAGCTTCGGGCATACCAAACCATGTGTTACGGTTGAAGGTTGGTGTTCCTATTTTGCTGATGAGGAACATAGACCAATCCGCTGGCTTATGCAATGGAACCGGGTTGATTGTTACGCGGCTCGGTAACCATGTCATTGAGGCGAGTGTTATGGCAGAGTGAAATGTTGGTGACCAAGTGTTCATACCACGTATGGTCATGTTCCCTTCACAGACAACATCTTTACCATTCCAGTTTCAACGGCGACAATTCCCAGTGTCGGTTTGTTTTGCCATGACGATTAACAAAAGTCAAGGCCAATCTCTTTCTCACGTTGGGCTGTACTTGAGGATGCCAGTCTTCAACCATGGCCAGTTGTATGTTGCTGTCTCAAGGGTTACATCCAAATCTGGCTTGAAAATTCTATCCTGTGATAAGAATGGTAACTCGCTCAACACTACTGTTAACGTCGTGTACAAAGAAATCTTACATACTTTAGCCTAACAAGTACATTCTATTTACTGTTTGTCTTTTATTTTTTATTTTGCATTTATAACTTTTATTTCAATATGCTAATCATAATATTGGTCTTATTGTGTTTATTAATTTGTTTATACAGACGGAGTACATTCACTTAGAGTTTGGAGGACTTGGTGTCACCCACCCATAATCCTTATTATCCTCATTTTGTAAGATTAGCCATACATTATTTCTTTTTATATACATTTTCATCCCTTCATATAACCAAACTATTTTTTTCCCCAGGAATCCTATGGACGAAGTCTACCGTAACGACAACATCCATTCATATATTTAGTTTTATATTCATTAATGTATTTCACCGTTTGTATTTTTTTCATTATTATTTTTGTTGCATCCGGTGAGGACCCTTGCATATGAAGCAGCCAGTCACTGAAGCTTTGGCTTGCTTCTTCGGATCGTAGCGCGGACGATCCTGTCCTTGCCCCTCTAGCCTCTTGTCGAGGAGCTTAGGTGGATATTTCTTCGGAGGGTTGTTGCCACTGCGGTTCGGAGGATGAGTCCGGACACCTTGGGTGCTTGCAATTGCTAGCCGCAGTCCAAAAGGAGGTTCCAAAGGTTAGTTCCCCAACATCCGGCCTTATGTTCATGCAGATTAAGGTCAATGGGCGTCCAACCGAGATTTTGGTGGACACCGGGGCAACGCACAACTTTATCCGACTTAATGAAGCTCAGAGGCTTGGTGTCGCCCTTGAGAAGGGTGGTGGTCTTGTGAAGACCGTAAACTGTGACGCCAAGGCCGTCTCGCAGGTTGCGCGTGGCGGCTCCGTGCAAGTCGGAGCCTGGTCCGGAAAACTCGACTTCTCCGTTGCTCCCATGGATGATTTCGCCATCGTCCTTGGGCTAGAAGGAATGAAGACGCCATAGCTAGTTCCTATGCCACACTTGGACTCCATTTGTGTCTTGGAGTCGAAATCACCTTGTATGGTGCCCACCAAGCAGAGGAGCGTCAAGGCTCCGACGCTTTCCGCCATGCAACTAGCGAAAGGATTCAAGAAGGGGAATCCGACCTTCATCGCCACCATGAGCTCGAGTGAATATGGTGGTCAAGCTGAGGTCCCTCCGGTGATTGTTCGAGTTCTCGAGGAGAACGTCGATGTCATGCCACCAAAGTTGCCGTATGAGCTCCCACCTCGACGGGCAATTGATCATCGCATTGAGCTGGAGCCGGGGTTCATACCGCCTACCAAGGCACCATATCGTATGGCCCCTCCGGAGCTCGAGGAACTCCGAAAACAACTTGATGAGTTGTTGAGCGCCGGCAGCATCCGGCCCTCTAGGGCAGCTCAGCCCTCTATGGCAGCTCGGCCCTCTAGGGCAACTTGGCCACTAGCAAGGAAATCCACCAGCTTAAGCAATCTAGATATTTTGTTATCTTTACTTAGCCATTAAGTCATTTGGGGCCATCTTCTAGATCTTTATGTGGCTTCCTTTGGAAGCTTTGCTTGATATTTTAGGCTGATATTTGTATAGCTTCCTTGAGAAGTCTTGGAAGATATTATATTTCCTTTGCTTAGCATAGAAGTCTTTAGATAGCTTCTCGTAGAAGACTCGTTAGGATATTTCTAGGCTGGTCCCATGGCCTTGTACTATAAATACCCCTTTCATTTCATGAATAAAAGTTGTTGGAAAATTAGGAAAACTCTTAAGCTTTCTTCCAGCCATCTTTACTTAATCAAATAAGCTTCCGCTTTGTCTTGCGAAGACATCGATCAAGGCTACTTGTATTTGGTTGTTTGCGAGGCGAATATCCGAGTCCAAGGCCGAACAACGCTTAGACGTCGCTAAGGTTGTTACAAGTGATATATATTTTATATTTTTTTTCCTCGCGCACGTGCCATGGCGCGAGGACTGTACTAGTGATATATATTTTGTATTAGTCCAAGTCATAAGCCAGAGGTGATCCATCTGCTTGTTGTTGGACATCTTGGCACTTTGTTACAATGGACTTTATTGGATTTCGTCGTGGACTTTGCTCGCTTTTGTTGTTTTCAGGACTGCATTTTTTTAGTTGGTTTTAGGACTCGACCCTACAACTTTTTTTGGTTCTAGGACTCGTATATTTGTTTGCTTTAATCGTGAACTATGGGCCTATAGAATCAGCATGGCCTTTTCCATTGTACGTTTCGGTGAATGAAATTGGAACCCAAATTAGCCCTGGTCGATGGTGGTGGATTCGTCTCCAACAAGCTAGTCACCAAGAGGAGACCTATCAGCGGAGTTGGTGAGCAACATAAGGGAGGGTATGGTGGTCGATGCATCGACGTCTCCGATTGATCTTAATACTGATTATATCATGGAAAAGGTTGTGGCTGGCATGGAAGACAATGCATCTAGAACGGATATCGACACAACTGGCACGGAGAGACAAGCCCCTGAAATCCGAACCGCCATGAAAACCATTGAACAAGAGAGGACAACTAAAGTGCATGACAAGGACCGTAGAAAACAGGTAATATGTTTCAGTAGCGATGACGAGGAAACTATCTTTGGGGTTGATCAGCGGGCACGAGGAGTTTCCTTCCACTTGGGTAGCTTTTCAGATGAGGACCATGACACCCCCCCATGAAATCAAATTAGAGGTTGGGGAGACAAAGTCATCTGAGGGTTGTTGTGAAATCTCATCCGACGATGAGATGCAGGAGGCCAAAGGGTTGGTTTCGAGTCTAATATGGTTGTCTATGTATAACATTGCAAGTTCCTGACAGTTTCTTACGTGCCAGTCGATACGTTCTTTATTCCACTAACGTCTATTTATCTGCCAATATAGGTTTATACTGTACCAACTCTTTTGATTCTGACAGATAAACCCAAGTCCAAATATAGTAATTATCTTAACGTCTATCATGACGGTCAACTATGTACCACTCAATACGGTCGTCGTGCCACTAACGTTTATTTACGTTCCATTATATGAATATCCCGTGTCAACTCTCACGAATCCGATCGAGACACATAAGTACAATTAGAACAAGCAAGGCCAGATCTGTACGAGTCCTAAAATCAACTAAAGCCAACACACTCCTGCAATTATAAAAACAACAATAAGGAGTTTCTTACGAGTCATAAAACCATAAAAAAAAATGAGCAAATGTATGAGTACTACACAAAGAAAAACATGTAGTCCTAAAACAAACAACAAACTAGCACATTCCTCCAAGGGGGCTATCTAGGAGCCTCTTTCAATCTGCAACGGCAAGGACGTTGTCCATATGGCGAAGGAGCCCCATTTTGGAGAAATAGTTGGCCCTCCCAATCTTGAAGAAATGGTTAGGCCTCCCAATCTTGGAGAAAGGGTTGACCCTTCCAATCTTGCTCGACGACATCGGCACGACCTTCCCTCATTACAGGTTGCTAAAATAAGTGCCAGTAATTACAAAATCCGTGCCAGTAAAAAAAATTGCATGAAAAAAATGCATGATAGTAAAAGGTGTGTGATAGTAACAATTTCTCCTATTCTAAAATCCACCAGTTAATCGAGATTTTCAGTTCGATTCATACACATTCAGACCTTCAATTTCAACTTTGTCTTCCCATCCCCGATGACGTCTTTCATGACCATTTGCAAATCACAACTTTCTCAATTCCCCAATAGTTACTTCCCCCAAACCTTCCAACTCCCACAAAGTTATGGTTTCAAAAAAAAAATTCAACTCGAGATTTCCCCAACCTAGCTGACTACCTACAATAGAACAATCTACAAATTTTTTGGGTTTAATAGAGGGAGGGTGAGTATTTACTTGCTTTATGCGTGGGTGGGGGATTTCTCTAGATGTTCTTCAAACGCCTCCAATATCTCTTCCCTTTACGTCCTCTTCGTTTTTGAAACTCCTTCTTTGTGTGCTTGTGTGCGTCACTCCGTACAGAACTCTCTCACGGTCAAATGTGGCTTCATATGTTTCTCTCAACCGCCTTCAATACCCCTCTCTCTTGCCCGAATGTAGTTTGCATGTGTAGAGTAACCTCCGAATATATCATTGTATTTGTGTATATATTTTATATATTATATTTTATATTCATGTATTTATGTATATATTTCATATATTATATATATTTATTACATTATATATATACAAGGATTGGGACGGGATTTGTGGGAAGTAGAATCTCTGTCCCGCATCCCGTTCCACATAATTTTTATAGGATGGAACCAAGGCGGGATTCAATATATACTTTTTGTTTCAAATCTCACTGGATCGGGATGGGACCGGAATATGTGGGATTTCTCCTCACCCCTACCTACACTAGTATGGCTATATAAGTGGTGAATTGTTTCGATTAAACTACACCATTTGATCAAAGGGGTAAAAAGAAACACTTCAATGGCAGCCTCAAACACTCCATTCTCAACCTCCCCTCTCAACAGCTTCTCCGAAACCATCACGCCTTACAACGAAACCGAGGTAGGCGCCTATGCAGAGCAGATCTGCAACATGCTCCCATTCCCGATGGTGATGCAGGCAGCGATCGAGCTCGACCTGTTCGAGATCATCGCCGCCGAGGAGAGATCCGGCCGCCAAATCTCCGCGGTGGAGATCGCCGATCGGTTGCAGACTGCGGACAAGGAGCAGGCGGCCGATAAGCTGGACCGGATGCTGCGCCTGCTCGCTGCCTTTTCGGTGGTGACGAGCTCAGTCGAGGGCGGCGGACGGCGAGTTTACAAGCTGTCGCCGGTGGGGAGGTATTTCGCTAGAAACGAGGACGGCGCGTCGTTTGCACCGTTTCTGGCTTTCCATCAGGATGAGGTTATGCTTTCCAGCTGGTATGGTTTTCGATTCATATGAATTGATTGCACGAAACATGTTTATCGATCACTCAACTTTAAGTTTTGTTCATCAATTGTTCTAATTACTCCCTCCGATCGAAAGTTAATTTTATAAGTTAATTTTATACTCCGTAAATCCGTATTTGAAATTTGAAGTAATGATGCCATTTTTATGTTTCTGATCTTGATTTTCCATCTTTGTTGCTTGACTTAACTGTTGCTGATTTGGGTTCTGAATAAAAGCAATCGTTTTTCATCCAAAAAAAAAAAACCGGAGGCAGAGCCAGAACGTGGGAACATGTGCCCCTTCTCTCATCTCACAAAAAATAGCTAGATGTATTCTCCTCCTCGATAGATTCAGTTTAATATATAATACTATATAATCCCACTTCGATCTTAGTAAAAAAATTTAAATGTTTGATCTTAGTAAAAAAATTTAAATGTTTGAAAATTATTGGTGTATTAATCACTTTGGTTTTATTTCAATATACTATAAAACTTCTATATTTTACTTAAATTCACATTCACATACTATAATTTATCTCGAGACCTTCGAAATCATAGGTTATATGACTTATTTTGATAATTTGGTAAGAAGCTAAGCAAGTTTAAATTTTTTATATCTAGTTATACGCTATTACATATGTTAAGAATACAATAAGTTAAATATTGACTCAATGTTTATTTGTTGCATTTTATATCATTCTTTTGTTTGTTTTGTTTTCTTCGGCTATTTCATTTTTAAGTAGCTCGAGCTCGACTTAGATTTTTTTTACTAAATGAGGAAAGTATGAATATATTTTTAAAGCCAGTTAAAAAAATCCAAAAAAATGATCTTATACATACTTATGAAAGTCGAGATTAATTTGTAGGAGGAAGCTAAAAGATGCAGTAATTGAAGGAGGAGAGCCATTCACAAAGGTGCACGGGATGAACCAATTTGACTACTCAGGGGTGGAGTCAAGGTACAACCAAGCCTTCACCCAGGGCATGTTCAACTTGACCACCATTATCATGAAAAAGGTGATACAACACTACAAGGGTTTCGAGACCCTTAAACAGCTCACCGACGTTGGTGGTGGTGTCGGTCACGTGCTTAAAATCGTCGTGTCCACATATCCAACGCTCAAGGGCCTCAACTTCGACTTGCCTCATGTCATAAAGCACGGGGTCTCCTTCCCCGGTACGAATTGCAAACTCATATATTTGCTTTTCTTCCCGATATATAATCAATGTTCTTATTGATCGATGATTGTGTTGGCATTGTTGTTTAGGCGTTCAACATGTTAGCGGTGATATGTTTGAGAGCGTACCAGGTCCTACCGAAGCCATTTTCATGAAGGTATATGTGTTGTAATGTAGGCTTGTCCTAAGTAAATTTATGTTAATTAATTGCAATTTGTGATTGATTTGTAGTGTATTCTCCATGATTGGGACGATGAGCTCTGTGTGAAGTTGTTGAAGAACTGCTATAATGCATTGTCGGATCACGGAAAGGTAATCATCCTTGAGCATGTTCTGGCAGATGAATTGGAGACTACATTAGCTGCGAAAATCGTCATCCTATCGGATGTTCTGATGATGACTCAGACTCCGAAGGGAAGGGAGAGAACCAAGAAGGAGTTCATAGCCTTGGCTAATGCAGCTGGTTTTACCGCTGTCAAATTTTCAACATACATTTGTAATTTCTGGGTTATGGAATTTCACAAGTGAGGTTTGGATGTGGTTTACCAGGTTTGTTGAATAAGCTTTCTAGTATTGGGGAGTGAATTTTAAGATGAACTTGTAATTCCGGTTTGCTGATGATGTTATATGGTTGGAGACTTGGAGGATGTCTAGTAAGATGTCTTTGTCAAGTAGCACTCCAAGGCTTGATATATATGGAAATAAAGGTTATGAGTGAGATTAACTTATTATTATTATTATTATTATTATTATTATTATTATTATTATTATTATTAAAGTAGTAATTCGAGATCGGATAGGTTAGGTTTTTGAGAGCATATTATTATTAAAGTAATAATTGGAGATCGGACATGTTAGATTCGAGGCCCGCAAGCGAAAACCGTCAAAAATACAATAGAAAGCATAAAAAGTGCGAAGAAAACAGATTGCCAGCAAACTACATCGAAACAAATCTAAATAGACCTAAATCCAGCTAATTGGGGACATAGACTAAGAGCGAAGCCAAGAAATACCAAGAGGTATCCCCGCTAGCCATCGATATAGTAGAAATCCTTGTGGGTAGTAAAAACGAACCTCCAAAAAAGCTTCTTCCTAAACACGGAGTCGCCTCATACACACCACCTCGACCCAAGCCAGTTCTGAATTCAGACGCCAGAACCCCAACAAAGAAGAAGATAACCGATCGACCCATCAGAAGCATAAATGGCACGCTGACTGAGCAAACCATACCAATAACATCGGTTGAAAATGGACAGGTCAAGCTGTCAGGACCCAAAGATCGGATAGTGGAAGCTTATGCTTCAATGGAGGTTTGAGGTAAGAACAAAAGAAGGAAGAGAGTTCAAAGAGATAGAGAAAAAGAAGATCAAAGGAAGGTTGTTCTGTATGTTAGATCTCATAGAATTGGATATATTCTCCCTTGGGGTTTGCCTTTCTCATTAATTGACTTATACAGAGATTACATAACTTCTTTGGTAAGTTAGGGTATTAAAATATATACATGCTATTACACCCCCGCGGTCAAAACGGGAGGAGACCTAACACTGAGACTATCTCTAAACTGAAGAAAAATTTGAAGTGGCAAACCCTTGGTAAAAATATTGGCATACTAATACGATGATGGCACATGAAGGACGCGAATATGACCAAGTGCGACCTTCTCACTGAAATACCCCAAGTTATTTTTGGGCTATTTCTTATTTTTATTTAATTAAATAAGTCTATATTATATCAAACTATAGTGTATATCTTGTGAATTTGGTCATTTAATAAATTCACCTAAGATATATGGTATGAATTAGAATAATTAAATTATTCTAAAGAGAAATAATATATGATAAATTTAATTACATAAATCTTCTAGATATCCTTATTATTTAATTTATGCAATTAAATTAAATAATATTCATCCCGCTAAAGTAGAGAAATCTATCATCTATCTTCGTGTTTATCCGCTTCATTTATTTATTTATTTTCCTTAAGATCTACCCTATACCGTTAATCGGTATCCTTTTAACCTAATTGTATAGATACACGATTAGGGTTTCTCCCAACCCAAAAATTACTCACGCATCACCATCCCCGCATTCAAACCACCAAAGCCAGCACCGTTACCCTTCACCGTCCTCTTATTCCTCCCGTGAATAGCCGAGCCCAACCACCGCCGGACCACCGCACCGCCTCCTCCTCTCTCAAATCGATCGCGAACAGTGAAACGCCGGCGACCCTGAGCCACGAGCCATCACCGTCCCTCATCTTCTCTCAAGCCGTGACGCCTCCCATCGCTGCCCAACCACCATCGCCGGCATCCGCATCTCCCGTGAGCCGACCTCCCCTGAGCAGCCTCCGGCGACATGAGCCGAGCCGCCCTCCGCAGATCTTCACCGACGAGACCCACCGCAGCGCAGCCCTTGCCCGGTGAGGCCCAGGACAGCAGGCGCGAGCCCTTGCTGCATCCGTCTCCGATCGCCGCGATCGATTGCTTTGTCGCTGCATTCGCTCCGGTTGCCGCCCCTGTTGCCGCCAGCCTTGCCGCCGCCGAGCCCTCGCCTTCGCCGCTAGCCATCGACGTCGGAGGAAGAGCCGAGTCGAGCCTGCACCCTGTTCCGTTATCTTCCTCGGCGTGTACAGGTTGATTGCAAAGAAACAGAGATTTCAATCTCTTTTCTAAAAATTGCATAAACCACCCTCAGTTCATGTTGATTTAATATTTCGGCCTTAGTTAACTTTTAATTAATTGAACCACCTATAGTTTTAATCCGAGTTAATTCTTGTCATTTTCAAGCGACACCGGTCAATCCCGAAGCACCCACGTCGAATCCCACTTCCCGAGGAATTCATATTGGTATAAATCCTTAACTTTATAGAATTAATTCAATTTGAAATTGAGTTAAGTAAAGTTAATTGTATGAAATATCAATATTAAATATTCATTTTTTCCGTTGGATTCAATAGGTGCCAAAATCTCGTCTTGTTGTCGTCAACCAATCGTCGAAGGTTAAGGCAAGTGATTTCGTTCAATGCCTTTTGCATGTTTCGTGATTTTCCTTTGACGTGCCTTTTAAATTGGCATGAGTTAAATTAATGGGCAATTATTAAATGAATTATAGTGATATGTGGTTTAAATGTGATTGTTTGTTTATAACACGAGATAAGTAAAGATTGCCCATTTTCTTCTTCCTAAAGTGCATGATATTCTGTTTGTTCTTTCATGCAAACTAGTGGCATGTGATAGTAAGACCCTTTGAATTATCCATGCTTGTCCCTGTTTGATTTAATGTCGTTATCATGATCACCTAGTATAAACTGTTTATGTATGATAAGATAGGCACCATGTGATGCTTAGTTGTGATATGTTAAAATGCGCACCACGTGATGCGAGTGGCTTTATGCCTTTGGCAAGTTATGCAGTAGACTGACTTGCAGGTTGTGGTTCGTTAAGCCACCGCCTTACAAGGTTTCATGAAACACCATCCCGGAATGCATTCTCTGCGGGGTGATAAAACAACGATCTGATGTAGGTCGTGGTCCTTGTTAAAGGCCCGACCGGTACCACGAAGTATTATTACTATTATCGTTATCTTTATTATCGACTGTTAAATAGGCGATCATTTCAGTTATTATACTTATCTGCCTCGAGTATAATTCCTTTTCTTATCTTATAATCGATCGTTATGATCATCTAAGTCATGTGTGAATTTTTATCCTTTTCATTCAGTTTCTACTATAAATATTCGTGTCATTCCCTTAACCTGAGACATACCGTTTTATGGTCACTGTAAGGTTAAAGTCTGAACATTTTCCCTATCATTTGCTAGTCTTAATTGTACTAACCATCCTATTTATTGGATGGCTGGTGTCCTTCGTTCTCACGAAACACCAGACCATATTCCACAGGTCTAGTGCAAACAGCGGAGCAGGAGAGAGTTGAAGAGCGGGCTATCAGTTATTGAATATTTTATTACAAGTTTTTTTAACCTCTAAAGTTTCCGCATCGCTACTTTAATTGCAGTTATTTTGGGAAGTTATTCATACTTTATGGTTTTGGTATTCTTATTATTATTGTGATTAGATATTTTAAACTAATTAATTTTATTCCGCCTATTTTATTGTATTTAAATTATCATCTTGTTTATGGGAGCATGGTTGCATGTCCCTATAAGCCTCAGGTGAATTCGAAGACATTAAAGTCTGCGGATTCACTGGCGCTGCAACATTCCTTTGGATATAAAAAGGGGCGTTACACTCACGAACAAAGTGAATGTCTATCTCGATATGTTTGGTGCGCTGATGTTGCACCGGATTGGTGGCGAGATAAGTTGCAGACACATTGTCAATGCAGACAAGCGATGCATGAGACAGGGGACAATGTAACTCGAACAGAAGGTTGCGGAGCCAAGTACACTCAGCGACAACATTGGCTACCCCACGATATTCAACCTCAGCGCTGGATCTAGAGATGACTGACTGGCGTTTGGCAGACCAGGAGACTAATGTGTCGTTAAAAAACACACAATATCCTGATGTAGACCTGCGAGTGTCAAGACAGCCAGCCCAGTCAGCATCTGTATAGGCGACAATGGAGAGATCTGGGGCCGACAATATGGTGATGCTCAAGGAGTGCATGCCATGAATGTACCGATTGATTCGTTTGAGTGCAGCAAAGGGACCTTCTCTGGGATCATGCATGAACAAGCAATCTGCTGAACTGCATCGGATATGTCAGGACGAGTGAACATCAGATATTGAAGGGCCCCTGCAAAACTGCTATACAGAGTGGGGTCTGAAACTGGCTTGCCCGCCTGAGCACTCAGCTTAGTGTCGGGATCGATCGGTGTGACGACAGGGTTGCATGCTGTAAAACATTCTCAACAAACTCCCTGTTTGCCAAAGTTATGAGGAAGGTATAGAATCACATTTTTTGCAAGGGAAGCACACATTCATAGTCAAATACCATCTTCTTATGGTGGTAATAGGTATTTGTAAGGGTGAAATTGAGCCAAGTTGCATTTCTCATAAAAGATTTCAATTATTGGAGATTGGAGTCACATTTTCTCACCTTGCTAAATATTTGTTTGTTAGGCAAGTTTTCTATTTCATGCAACAATTGCAATATATTAACTATTCATCACCTAGTGACATAACCCCCGCTTGTGATTACATGTTTACCAGGAGAAGGGTAGGAAGGATAAGGAGCGGTACAAGAACGAGATGCAGTAATACAAGTTATCTCACAACCTGTGACTGATATATATAAGCAAGCTAGCAAATCAAATTTTTAGTCTCATCATTGCATATCTGGTTACCCCTTTACATGTCCATATACTCTCCAACAACTTCTAAGGAATCAGATCCTCGACAAAACTTATCGATGTTAAGCTTGAAGGAGGCTTTTGTTAGTAAACAAAGTCACTCATTTATTCAGAGCCACCTTCATGAAGCTTGAAAACGCAGTGCTGGTCATGACTTACAAAAAGCAAGATACCCAAAACTAGATAATTAACTGGTTTCATATCCGGAGTGTTGGGCTTACCCTTTTGTTTAGACTGTCAGCCATCCAGGGATATGTCGAACTAGAAAAACTCTCTTATTTGAAGGAGTGAATATATATTTATCATGGTTCACTTAATTTGCTAGTCCACATTGAGATATTTTATCTAGGGACAATTTTTAGAATTTTTGAAGATTATACCAGGATTTTTAGAGTTTAACATACATCTAATCATATTAGGACTAAATCTATTAATAAGACCCATATAGATAAATCCAAATATAAATAAAATCTATATTATCTAAAACCTATGACAGATAGAACATATTAGATTCAAGACAGACCGAAAAATCTCCACCTTAATTTGAATCTTCACAGATGTACTAGATGTATTAGATAATATGTCCAAATGTGCCAGATCTAATACAACACCAAATGTACATAATGCATTACAATGCTAGATGCACCAAATGCTTTGCAACTCCAAAAGTATGAGATGCAGTACAATGCCAGATATACTAGATGCACTGCAATATCAGATGTTACAGACTATCATCTTTCATCTAGGCTCGAATTTGATTCCAAAGGGAAACCAAATCTGCAGCTAAGGGCAGTCGAACAACTATGGACATTTGACAAGTCCAAATAGTGTTTAAACTTGCTCTAAGGAATTAACTTGGTGAATATACCATCAAGTTTATCAATAGTACATACTTTATTCACCTTAATCATCTTCTCACTTCTCAAGATTGTATGGCTTTGTAGACAATAATAAGTACCATGCTTGACACCTTTCATAATCTTGTTTGAATCCTTATAGACATTCATAACTCTACCTTTACCTTTGAAGTTGAACCCTTTGTATCTTATTCAAGCCTATGCTGACCATCTTTAAGATAGAGCCATTTCCCATGGAAATATCTCCACAACCTACTTACTCGTAGGTTGTAAGCCATTATCTCCGTAGACATACATAATAGGATGCCAGAATCCAAAACCATCATAATGAAGAGTGTGTTTCTCAGCCACTAAAGCTATATGTATCCTTATTAGAATCAACGTTACCTTTTGCTATAGTTGGTGATCGAGATGTATTCTCTTCTTGCTACTACTTAATTAGACATTCGTTTTTCCAATGTTGTTTCTCTAAGTAGTAGTTAAAGATATCCTCTAACTTAGGGTCCTTAAAGAAATATTTCTTTTCTTCCTTCCCTATTTCTTACCTCTGTCATAAGCATCGTTGAAACCTGATTATGTGCAACCAGTACTGGTCATCTTATGTTGCAATTCTATGTTATGAACAGAGGACTTAGCTTCTTCTAGAGTAATAGTATCTTTTCCAACAACAATAACTAAACAAAATTCTCATATGACAAGGGTAAATATACTAGAAAAATTAATGCAACAACCTCGATCCATAAGTATTACGTAATTCGAATAGAATAGTATTCAACTGATCGAGATGTTCCCTGAGTTGTGTACCTTCCTGCATTAATTCATTTGCTGAAAAAATGTTGCTTAAGCAATAAACTGTTTATCAGAGACTTCATTGAGTAAAGGCTCTCCAACTTCAACTATAGTTTGGATACAGTGTCATGATCCGAGAATTTAGTAATGACATCATCTACAAGGCACAATATGATTGTTGAATGCGACTTCTTCTCCTAGGTGATCATCTCAGAGCAACCCCAACAACTTCTCCATATTGAATTTTTGGAGAACATTAAGATGGATTTTGGTCCAACATATTCTCCTTTACATTCTCCAAAATAGAGAATGAGGAGAAAAAATGGAGATCATTCCCTAAGTTTGGAGGAAACTCTATATATTTTGGGGTAAACTTCATAATGGAGAATCCGTTGGAATTCAACCAAAAAAATCCAGAATAAGTGGTTTATAATTCTCCATTTTGGAGAATTTTTTAGAGAAGCTGTTGGGCATGCTCTCAGTGAATCCTTCTTTCTTGCTCGAAATTGGCCCCCATGATCTCCTTGTCAATAAGATGATTGTTTCCTTTATACCTTTTTGTCTTATGTAATATGAGGTATAAAAAAAATTATATTGTATATGTACAAGTGTAACATGATATCCCCAATGAAAGAATAACCGTACATACATCAGTGTGAATTGCATTGTTTCAGGCAGATGTTGCAGTGAAAAGACCTTGACCGGATCTCAACATGAAGAGTACAAAGGTTAACACCCGAAGCAACAAACTGGTTCGACTCCACCCCTTGATCTTACACTTGCTCATGTATATCTCTACTGGGAAGTAGATAGTGATGGGGCAGAAGTTGAGGGCTCCCAGCACCCCAAGCACTTGGTTGAAGTACGGGAAGGTCATCGTCATCCCTGTCGTCGATGCCACATATGCCGTCCTGAAGCTCAGCCGCAGGAGGTTCAACTCTATCGCCAGTAACCCTCTTACAAGCTTTATTGTGTAGTTGTCGTTTACAAAGCTGCTCGTCGGCCACCTGTCCCTTATCCTTCCTTCTATGAATGTAAACACCGGTTGGCTATATATCTAGCTTGTTCCATCAGTCCAATATACATATACATGTGGAAAAAGTAGGTTCAATTGTTAGTAACAAAGATTGATGGAATTTGAAGAGGAAATAATATTGGACGAGGCAATTTGAAGAGGAAAATAAGCTCAAAAACTCAAAAGCTCTCAAATGTGTTTAACTCTTTATTTGTGTTCTTCACTCTTATTGACATATTTCAAGCTTACAAAGACACCTATTTATACTATTTCTAGTACATGAATCAAACTAGAAACATTTAGCTTATTTAAACTTTGAAACATCAACCTAAATGCATCTCTAGCTTGAAACTCACCTATTCACTCCATGTCTTCAATATGGTTCAATGCATATGTATGCATGAACTTTTAACCTCTAAACATTAATAAACTTAAGTTTAACTTTCAACACACCCCCTTAAACTTAATTCCTGGTAACTCCGAGCATAGACCGCAACTTGATGAAAGTCTCAGCTTTCAGAGGCTTCGTGAAAATATCCGCAACTTGGTCTTGTGTCTTCACATATTTGACTTCAATATCGTTCCTAGCAACACACTCACGAATAAAATGATACCTCGTTTCAATGTGTTTGCTACGATCATGGAACACGGGATTCTTAGCCAAAGCAATGGTTGACTTGTTATCAAAAAGGATCTATGCGGCTTCCGGTTGCGGCATCTTCAAATCTCCCAACAATCTTCTCAACCAGATATGATAGCATGACAAACACAAGATGTATGATATGCGATATATTCTATAGCGCATTTAGTAGTTTTTGTCATCATTTACATGTCATTGTGAGAGATATTTGTATGAACTTGGTGATTCGGAACTTGCTGAAGAAGTTGAAGAAATCATAGGATCATGCAAGTTATAGAAGAGTTGAAGTGAAGAAATTCGGAAGCAGCTGGAATCAGGTGAGCTTGGCGCGGCCGCCCTGCTACATGGCGTGCCCGCGCTGCTAGGAGGGAGTACCTGCGTTGTTGCCTCAGAGAGAAGAAGTAGCAAACATTCACTGACGCGCCCACATTTCAACGCACCCGCGCTGTCAGAGTTACGAAACGAGGGAGAACTCGCTGGCGCGCCCGCGCTGTGTTCCTGACGCGCCCGCGTCGGCCTCCTGAGCCGAGCCTCCTCTGTTCTTTGTGAGTTATTTCACCTGTTCTTATTTCGATTCAGATCTAGTCTTATTATCTGTCGAATATGAGTTCATCTGAGGAAGAGGTGAGTCAATCTGATGATGAGTTAGATTTGTCTAAAGAGGAGTGGGCTATTTATAATAAGGTAAACTGTGTCAGTTCTACAAAATATTTGCATAGAGAGACCCTTCAGAGACTTCAGATGCTAGATTGTATCCAGAAGTGTCTAGCTCACGCTGGTATTGGTGGATTTTTGGAGTTGAGAGCTGTAGGATACCCAGAACTGTGCAAGCAGTTCCTTGCGACATATCAGCTGGACCTTGGGGATAACAGAATTAGAGGGGTTTCTTTCAGGTTCAATGGCACTACCTACAAGATTTCTGCAGCAAGGATGCGAGCTGCTTTGGGGATCACTAAAGCCCCAACTGATGGATGGGTGACAGCCGCGACCGACCCAGACCTAGTTGCATTCTTTAGAGCGGTGTCTGGATAGGAATTCTTAACCAGTAACGAGTACAACAGCAGGATTACCCATCCTGTCTTCCGTATGTTGTGCAAGATCGTCGCTGGGACATATTATGGGCTGACCACAGATACCAAGCTCTCCATGACACACCTGAGGTTTGCTTACAGCGCTGTGCCTACTGCAAATTATACTCCTGACTGGGTTAGGCTTTTCTTCGATGGGATCGACAAGGTCAGAAAGGATCGCAGTGTCGCTGGACCAGAAATGGTCCAAAGCGGACTTATTACTCGGGTAGCCATTGCTGCAGGCGTTGAGCCAGGTGTTTTGCAAGAGCTGGAGGGGCAGGTCATAGCAAGGACCTACACAGAGGAGTATCTGCGGAGGTGTTTGATGCTTGACACTGCGCCGGATGGGGGAAGCATTTGGTGTACAGGCAAGAAGAAAGAGCACCAGTTCAGGCTCCCTAAGCCCCTTCCTTGGTCTGAGACTTGGACTGATTGGTATATTGAGGCTGATTATTTTCCGACATCAGTTCTGAGTAGACGGCATCGCCTAGAAGTGGGTAGCAGTAGTGGCACAGCTGGAGCTGCCACGATTGAGGATGCGCCTATGGCTTCGCAGGCTTTTGTTCAGACAGATACTCAGGATTTCGCACAGAACCCACAGCAGGAGGTACCTGCTTATTATACCCCTTCGCACGGTTGGGATTTTAACCCGACATATCAGAGCCAGCAGGATTCACATCAGTGGGCCCCTTGGCCCCCACAAGCTTTTCAGGATGCTCATCAACAGCCTCAACAATGGGGCTACCTGCTTGACCAGATTGGCCTTCTGCGCCAAGACGTAGGGAGTTTGACGACGATGGTTCAAAACCAAGATAGAGCGCATAACTAGATTCTCCACCAGCAGGCCGACATCCTAGAAGGCTTTGGCGAGTTCAGAGGTATGAGGGAAGAGCTTCGCCGCATGCGAGAGGATTACTCTCGCCACTATCCACCCCCTCAGTGAGTCCTTCTGTTTCCTTTCTCCCTACTTAATTCTGTCTTCTTTCACATTGAGGACAATGCTTCATTCAAGTATGGGGGAGGGAAAGGATTTACATATCTTGTACATATTTCATTTCCGCATTATTTTTGTACAGAGTCTGCACTTGTTTAAAAAAAAATATATATGAAAAGAGGCAATCAAAATCCTGGGATGAGTTGAAAACCCGAAAGGGCGACTCAGGCAAAAAGCAGGTAGTCTGGCGAGCTTTAGGCTTTGGCAATATGAGACTTGAGGGAAGTGAGAATGTTTATGTGAGTACCATCTTTGAAAAAAAAAATGAGTGGCTTGGTGAAAACCCCAAAAGGGCGCCTTGGCAAGATGAGCGTTTACTTTGAGTGTTTAGGATTGATCTCTTGGCGAAGGCGACAGAAGAAGTGGAGTGATAAGGAGGTTTTCGGGTAGGCCACTGGGAGCTATAAGGTGTAGATGGTTGAGATATAATTGTAAGTCTCATTTCCTATTTTGATTGTCTTTTGTGCTGATTATTGAGATGGTGGAAACTACTAGTACTTATTGTTCATTTTCCTTGTACTGTCTGTGAACCTTTGAGATTTATGGTGAGAGTAGGCTTAGCTTCTATGCTTACTCGGGACGAGTAAAGGTTTAAGTATGGGGGAATTTGATATGCGATATATTCTATAGCGCATTTAGTAGTTTTTGTCATCATTTACATGTCATTGTGAGAGATATTTGTATGAACTTGGTGATTCGGAACTTGCTGAAGAAGTTGAAGAAATCATAGGATCATGCAAGTTATAGAAGAGTTGAAGTGAAGAAATTCGGAAGCAGCTGGAATCAGGTGAGCTTGGCGCGGCCGCGCTGCTACATGGTGTGCCCGCGCTGCTAGGAGGGAGTACCTGCGACGTTGCCTCAGAGAGAAGAAGTAGCAGACATTCACTGACGCGTCCGCGCTGCTACATGGCGTGCCCGCGTGAGTCCCTGGAGACGGATTCCTATCCGATTTTCCCCTATCTTATTAGTTGTTAGTTTATATTTTTACGGAATTTTACCCCTTTAATTACGTTATATATTATTTTCGAAGATTCAGAATGGAGTTTTTTAGGTTATTTTTCCAGAGACGTATTTTTCCTTTTTTGTCATCTCACAAACCCTATGGAGAACTAACTCTCCTTTGTTACACTTGGTTCTTTGAAGCCCTCGATTGAATTGGTTGTGAGTATTCTACTCTAGTTCGTCCTTTGTTAATTGTTTCGATCTCTTGAGCTTATTGCTTGATTTCTTATTATTGGTTAATCTGGATTGATCACCTAGGTTTATCGATACTAGTCATATTGCTAGGGTTTCCAATTCCAGGTTTGGGGTTGTAGACCTATTGTAGCAAACACAATCGTCATAAGTAGGTTGCTTGTGTTAGATTGTGAAGGAGATTCGATTACAGGCTATTTTAACGGGTTGTTATAATCGCTTGTATCTCATTATAATTCATGTTTGAATGCTATTGCTTTATTATTCGGTGAAGGTTTCCCCTTGTAATTTGGTGATAAGCGCTTTTAGGACTGGTAGGACTAAAAGCTATTACACGATCTGAATTGAGAACAATTACTGGACATTAGAACTTGAGATTTATAGAATTCGATGATAAACCATCTCAATTGTTGTGCGGATAATTACCTGGTGTAATACTTTTCCATCATATATTCGCAACCTCTATTTGCAACTTGTTCTGTCACTACTGCTTACACACAAAACTCCCCCCTGAATTGGTTACTTTTGGGTAATAATACTTGCTTTTACAATTGATTCTGTTTCCCTGTGGGTTTGACCCTAACTTACCTACTATACTTGTTATAGTTTGCACCTTAGGAATTTACTTTGATTTTGGCATAACGACATTAGGCCTGTCAATGTAGCAGCAACATACTTAGATTCGCAAGTAGAAAGAGTAACAATAGACTGCTTCTTTGAACTCCAAGTGAAAGCAGCATCTCCCATGAAGAAAACGAAACCAGAAGTACTCTTTCGATCATCAACATCTCCGGCCCAATCACTATCACTATAACCCACAAGCTTATATTCATTTGAAGAAGAATAAAGCAAACCATAGAATCTCATTAGTTGTCAAATATCTCAAGCTTCCAACAAGGCTCTTCAAAGTTGTAAAATCAACCTTCTCACCTTCATCGTACTTTGATAACTTGACTCCGCAATCAGTCGGTGTACTTACGGGCTGGCAACCATCCATTCTGAACTTCTTCAGAATCTCATTAGCAAATCTTTCTTGGCAAATGAAAATCTCATCATCTAATTGCTTAATCTCAATGCCGAGATAATAAGACATGAGACCAAGATTAGTCATCTCAAACTCTCTCGTCATGGCTTGCTTGAAATCTACAAATATTCTCGGGTTGTTACCCGTGAAAATTAGATCATCAACATATAAGCAAACAAATAGAGTATCACCATTTTCATAGACCTTGACATAAAGAGCATACTCATTCGAGAATTTCACAAACTCGTTCTCCTGCAGATACTTGTCAATCCTAGTCTGCTATTCCATGCTCGTGGTGCTTGTTTTAAGTCATACAAGGCTTTCTTCAACTTCAACACCTTATCTTCATGGCCTTTGATGAGATACCCAGGAGGTTGTTCAACATAAACATCATCTTCAAGAATGCCATTTAAAAATGCCGATTTCACATCCATCTGGTAAACCTTCCACTTTCTTTGAGCAACAAGTGAAATCATCAGACGAACAGTCTCTAATCGAGCAACTGGAGCAAACACCTCACCATAGTTGATCCCTGGACGTTGGTTGTAGCCTTTGGCAACCAACCTTGCCTTGTACCTCTCGAACTTTCCTTGAGCATTCTCCTTCTCCTTGAACAACCACTTCAGACCAATTGGCTTTTCACCTTTTGGTAATGTTGTCAGCGCCCACATATCATTCTTTTCGATTGACTTGATCTCGTCATTCATAGCAACTCTCCATTTTTCTTCATTCACTACTTCCTGAAAATCCACAGGCTCAGAATCAGCGAAATAACAATAGAGAGTTAGATCATCATGCGATTCCTCCTCTTGAGCATAAATTTCTGCAAGGCTTCTCATTTTTGGAGGTCTCCCACTCGAGCTTTCATAGGATGATGGTGATGCGGATGTCCTTGAAGAATATGGTGAACTTTGAACGCCCGGTGATGGAGAAGGTGTTGTAGGTTCTGCATAAACACCTTCGCCTTGCTCTTCTTCGGCAGGAGTTGGAAAGAAGTCATATCTCTCCCTGTCTTCAAGGCTCCAATCCCATGCATCATTTTCATCAAACTGAACATCTCTGCTAATGACAATCTTGTTCGCCACCGGATCATAGAGCTTGTAGCCTTTCGATCTTTGGTCATAGCCGATGAAGACATGCTTCTTACTTTTATCTTCAAGCTTCGTTCTGACCTGATCCGGCACATGTACATAGCCAATGCTCCCAAACACTCTCAAATGAGATGCACTTGGCTTTCTTCCACTCCATGCTTCTTGAGGAGTTTGATCTGATAAGCTCTTCGTTGGACATCAGTTGGCTAGATAGACTGAGCAGTCAACTGCCTCAGCTCAGAACTCTTTCGGCATCTTCTTTGTCATCAACATGCTTTGGGCCATGTTGAGAATGGTCCGATTCTTTCTTTCAACCACGCCATTGTGTTGAGGAGATCTTGGCACTGTCAGAAATCTTTTGATGCCGTTCAAATCACAGTACTCATTGAACTCGTTAGAAGTAAACTCGCCACCTCTATCAGTTCTAAGAGACTTGATATAAGGACCAGTTTTTTCCTCCACAAGAGCTTTAAAGTTTTTGAACACAGAAAAAAATTGGGATTTTTTTTTCCAGAAAATAAACCCAGGTCTTTCTACTGAAATCATCAATGAAGAGCAGGAAATACCGATTTTTACCGAACGAGGCTGACTTTATTGGTCCACAAACATCAGCATGGACAAGTTCAAGTGGCTGATTTTCTCTTGTAGTGCTCTCTTTTGGAAAGCTTTTCCGGACTTGTTTTCCAACAAGACACTCTTCACAAAGTTGATCTGGCTGGTCAATTTCAGGCAACCCATTCAACATCTTTCTTTGAGACATCAACTTTATACTCCCAAAGTTCACATGCCCAAGCCTTAGATGCCATATTCATGGTGTCTCATTTACACAAGCTTTGAGACATTTGGCAACATCCATTTGAATATTCAACAAGAACATTCTATTCTTCGTCATGGGCACCTTGGCGATCTCATTCTGATGATCATCTTGGAGTAAGAACATTCTATTCTTGTCTTTGTCCTCGCCCTGGTAGGCTAACAGCCACTGTGATTGTATAGGCAAGCCCCGTGTCGTACAAGGTCTCGTGAACAGGAAATGTACATGCTATCTGATGAGTTTTATCTGGACTTTCAACATACATTATTTCAAATTTATTAATGATATTTTAGGATAGATTTGTATATATCTAATTATGGTTGTAATCTATCTAATTAGGATTTTGAGATCTTTTCTCCTCTTATGTAATGTCTATATATTCTTGGGGTTGTGAATAAGAAAAGTATCTTTTGCCCTCAAATCATATTCTTTGCATGGTATCAGCCTAACCCTGCGATCCTCCAGATCTCCCATCACAACCCCTACCGCCACCTCTACTCACCGTCGCTCCTACCCACCGCCGACTCCAATCATGTCCGGCGACGCTTCCTCCGTGTACGGCTCCAGCGAGGATGGCCAAATTCTCGCTGCTGCTGCCGACCAAGTCGAGTCCTTTCACTCCCCCAACCTTGTTGTGCGCCTTAATCGCACCAACTACTCCCTTTGGCGTGGCACCATCCGCTCCGCTCATCAAGCCTATGGCCTTGATTCCTTGATCATGGCGGCTTCTGCCCTACCACAAACCATCACCACCCCTCCCTCCCCCCCTCCGGCCGACTTTGATAAGCCGAAAAACACCACTGTCACCGGCCCGCCGACCGTCCTTCCCAATCTGGCTTATGCCGATTGGCTTCGCAAAAGACCGCCTTGTCCTCCTATGGATCCGGTCGACCCTTACTCTGCCCTTGCTTGCTCTTGTTACTCATGCAGAAACTTCCTTTCATGCGTGGTCTATCCTTGAGCGTTTGTTCCATGCTCAGACTAACGCCCGTCAGATGCATCTCCGTCATCAACTTCAGACGCTTCAGCGAGGCTCTCTCTCAATTCTTGAATATGTTGAGAAGAAGCGCGCTTTAGCGGATAGCCTGGCTGAGTGTATGCACATTGTGAGCGATCAGGACCTTGTTTCCTACATCGTCTATGGTCTTGGCTCTGCTTATGGTCCCTTTCGTACAACTCTCACAATGCACGGCGGCACCATCTCCAGCGACACCCTTCTCGGCCTACTTCTTCAGGAGGAACAACGTCTTGAGGAGGAGGCCAAGGCTCTTGTTGCTTCTATTCCAAAGGCGAACTACACCACCCGCTCTCGGAATCGCTCACGCTCCTCTCCGTAGCAGCCGTCCGCACCTGCTCTTGGCCGCGGCTCGTCATCCCAGCAGCTAATAGCGTGCATTTAGGTAGGCATAATAGGTTGCATTTAGCTTAGTTAAGATGCATATCATGCATGATTTAAGTAGAATTTGCATATTTGCTCTCTATGTTGGTGAAGTCGGAATCTACATGCTTTTTATTGATTATTTCAGAAAACTGTGGATCCGAGGAGGAGACATGAGTTGATAACGCATTAGATGAGAATGTCTAGTTGATCGGAGAGGCTTACATGAAGATCTCAAGAGGTCCTGAGAAGAAGAAGCGAATCTAAACGAAGAACAAGTCTGCAGAAGTTGTCGTCAGACATGCTGAACTTGTTTTGTACTTTCTGGAGGCCTCGGTTGTCCGATTGACTATTATGATCATGCGTTGGAAAGCTCTTTCAAAGAGCTACAACTTTCATGTTGACAAGAAGAGCAAATTGGAAACAGATTTTCCGTGAAAGGCCTCTGGCTGCGGCCGCAGCAAGCATGTCGCGGTCGCGGTTGCCGCCGATCAATTTGCAACAGGGTACGAAGAAACAGTGTGCGGCGGGCGCAGCATCTATGCTGCGCCCGCAGCATTGGTCGTCAGTGTTAATTCGCAGCGTTTCATTTAATTAAAACCCTAGATGTTCTTATTTTGTTTCATGGCCGACTTGGATGTTATAAGGCCGACTTTTAGTTATTTTTCCAACACTTCGATTCTATTCCACGTTCCATCAGACAAATAGAGAGAGAGAGAGAGAGCGATGTTCGCCATGGGCGGCTAAACTGTCTTCGTTCTACTTGCAATTTGATGCTTTATTTGGATTGATTGTGAGTTTCTGAATCTTGTTTCTTATTTCCTATATTGAATGTTTCAACTTCTTTTTGCGTGCATGTTTGATTGTTTTATTCTATCTAGCCCGCGCAACTAGTTAGAATCATTTGAATTGCTAAGGTTTTGTAGATTCCTTGTTGTGAACCTTAACCTAAGTAGCAAACTTGTTCTTTTAGGGCTGGTTTTAACTAATTGAATGAGTAGGAAGCTGAATGTGTTGTTAAATCCCTCTTTATGGACTGCAAATACCTTGGTTAATCTCTGAACTTAAAGCTATCAATTGGGTTAAATCCTTCTTTAGGGACTGTTTGATTGATAAGGGTTTCTAGGACTGGTTGGACTAGTAACTATATTAGGTTGGGACAAGGGCATTCATAGGAAATCTGAAAGGACAAGAGGAAGTTACAATATCAATTCAACCAAATAAAGTGGATGGTTGTAGGTAGAGCGATCTTCTCTAAATTGTTTTGCATCAATCTGTTTATAGTTTATTTTATTTTCTTTCTTATTTCAATCAACCAAAACCCCCCTTTCTACTAATTGATAAATAAACATTGCTGAGAAATACTTGATACTCTGTGGGATCGACCTCTTACTTACTTGCTATACTAGTTTGTAGGTTTGAGTTTTATTTTGATACGGTTTACGCGACTAAAAACCGTCTATCAAATTGGCGCCGTTGCCGGGGAATCAAGTTTATTTCTTTGTTTTGTGTATTTATTAATTTTTGTTTATATATCTAACTTTGTTGTGAACCTATCTTACGGTTCACAACACCCTTGCTACTAACTTTTTCAAGATGTTGAGATTAGCGCAGTTTGAAGGTGAGAACTTTCACCAATACTTCAGTAGATTGCATGAGTATGTTGACGACCTTTGTTCATGGGGTTATCAATTCAGCATCCGAGATATGATTATTTGCATAATTGATGGGATGACTGTTGAGACGCGAGCGCTTGCTGAGTATATGAGTAACGGAGGCCTGAAGCGGTTAGGAGGATTGTCGGGGTTGTGGGATTTCTTCTGTTACATGGATTACCATGTTGCACAAGAAGAATTGCTCGCAACGTCTCCTCCGCCAATGGAGGACTCTGTCACATACCTGGAGGATCCATTCCATAGCCTTACACAAGTGTTGCAAGAGCAAGCCGAGAGCAGTAAGAACTTAGAGAATCAGATGAACAAACTCATTCAAATTTTAAGTGCAAAAGGTGAGAAGGAAAGGGGCTTAGAGGAAGGAGTTGAAGTCGTAACGGATGGTGAAAATTATGAGGAGCGGCAACCGCCGCACTCCTACTAATGAGCCCCCATCGACTTCTTCTTCTCTTGATTTTGAGATACCCACCCCACCACCACTTGAGGCTTTAAAGGATGTAGGAGTGGAAGATCCTATCGAAGTCATTACACTTAGTTCATTCCCTCCTATGTGGTTTCAACATGACAATGACATGCCGAATGAGGAGGAATTGGTTGCAGACAACGATAGTGTCTTCGACGATGGAGAAGAGGGTCTAGTGCTTCATGACTTGGAATCTTATGAGTCGACGCATGATGTTACATGTGATGTGTCTCCTACTCCATCTGCAACATCCATTATGAGCTCGCCCATTGATGAACCAGGTCTAGAGCCATCAGCTGAGGCTCAGGAGGTAATAAAAGTAAACTTTTGCAATTTTGAAGGAAATGGTGATTATGTTGATCCTTTTGATTGCTATTTTGAAAAGCCACCAGAGGAACTGTGTTGGTGGTATCATATTCCTACAGGAGAGAGTCATGCTAGACTCTTTGATAGATTGAAAGGGTTCTTGAGTTCCACATTTTATGCTTTCAATTTATTGTGCTATGATGTCTTTTGTAAGATGTGTGCACAAGAATATGATAGGCTACTGAAGGCCTTGACGATGTCTGATAGCTATGATCTTGAGATTGAAAATAAGTCAAGTCAATGACATTAAAGAAAGGCGCTTCTTGGGAGGCAACCCGAGGTAAGTTTTCTAATTTAGTTATTTCAATTCCTAGTTAGCAAGTTTTCTTTTCAATAAATTAGGTTTCTCATTAGGCATTAGATAGTTGTTTTTGGTTTGGGATAGACTAAGCTTTCAGGAAAGGTCGCCGCAATGCTCAGATCTAACTTATTTGTCAGCGATGTCATGATCCTACTCTTCCACCACATTGTGAGTATTTCATTCATCTCTTCCTCTATGGTTTTATTTTTTGTTGTCTTTTATGTTTGATTGAGGACAATGAAAGGTTTAAGTGTGGGGGAGGGATTGCATTGCATATAAATAGAATTTGCATATCATGTTTACTTATGTTATCATGTTTATTTATGTTTTCATATTTATTTTTACTCATATATATCACATTAAAAAAAATCACAAAAATATCATGCATTTCATTTAGGTGTTATTAAAGATACCCATCTTGGTTTAGTTTGTCCTCTAATTTATTTTTATGATCTCATTGCATAAATCCCGTGATTTGATTGAATTGCTTGAAAATGATTTTGGAGCATGATTTGAGAATATAATTGAGCAATTATGGTTCATAGTTGAGGTTTAATTGAAATCTAAAAAAAAAAAAATATAACCCTTGTGAGTTTGATTTTGGCCTTATAGGGACTTTATATATTATTCTCTTTTTCTTTTATTGTGTGATTATACTCTTCATATGCTTCTTATTTCAATACCGTATTGCACATGTTTATTGCTTGTAAATTTCAAATGATTGAGGCATGTTTTCTTTAGCCATATCATACCCTATCTGCCTTACATATTATCCTTTTCTTGAAACCCGTCCGAGCCTTAAAGCCTATTCTTTTTTATAGCTCCACAAAAATATATCATAACCAATGATTAGCCTAACCCTATCCGGGAATTAGGAGGGGAATTGGTGAAAAATCTTTATGTTGGAGTTGCTTTGAGTGGATATGATGTATGTATGGTTGTGCATTGCGAGAGGCATAGCCGAAATAAGGTAACCCTTCTTGCATAATAGAGATGACTTATTACTAGGGGCCTAAGGAGAATAAAATTCACTTAGGAGTAAAAGTCTAGTAAGCTTGGACCTAGGGAGGATAAAATTCACCAAGGGGCAAAAGTAAGCATAAAAGAAAAAAAAAAGTCATCATAACGGAAAAAAAATGCATGAGTTGTATGGCTTTTGAAATCGAAGAGTGCTTATTGATGTGTATTGGAGTTTATGTTATTGGAATGGTTTGTGAAGTATGGAAGTTTTTGGTGTTGTTCTGGTTGGTTGTTGTTCCTTTTTCCCGGATTTTTAGCACCACAAGCCTAAATATTTCTCATGCCTTATGTTCCTACCAAAGCCCCATTACAACCCTATAAAAATCCTCATGATGTTGTTTGCAAGTGATAACTTTCACGGTGTATAGAGCATTTTGGATTGAGTTGAGAGTTGGACTTTAAAGACTAAGCACATGAGAGCTTGAGTGAAACAGATTATCCCGGTGAGGTTGGATTAAATTTGCCTTTACTATTGGATCGCTCATATAATTGCTAGGATATTTGTTCTATCATTCATGGCTCCTATTGCTTGATGTTGCTTTTCTAAAACTATAGCATGAAATGAAGATCTTATTTGTGGGATGATCAATTCTATATTTGTTTTTCATTGCTTGAGGACAAGCAAAAGCTTAAGTGTGGGGGAGTTTGATAGCGTGCATTTAGGTAGGCATAATAGGTTGCATTTAGCTTAGTTAAGATGCATATCATGCATGATTTAAGTAGAATTTGCATATTTGCTCTCTATGTTGGTGAAGTCGGAATCTACATGCTTTTTATTGATTATTTCAGATAACTGTGGATCCGAGGAGGAGACATGAGTTGATAACACATTAGATGAGAATGTCTAGTTGATCGGAGAGGCTTACATGAAGATCTCAAGAGGTCCTGAGAAGAAGAAGCGAATCTAAACGAAGAACAAGTCTGCAGAAGTTGTCGCCAGACATGCTGAACTTGTTTTGTACTTTCTGGAGGCCTCGGTTGTCCGATTGACTATTATGACCATGCGTTGGAAAGCTCTTTCAGAGAGCTACAACTTTCATGTTGACAAGAAGAGCAAATTGGAAACAGATTTTCCGTGAAAGGCCTCTGGCTGCGGCCGCAGCAAGCATGCCGCGGTCGCCGCCAATCAATTTGCAACAGGGTACGAAGAAACAGTGTGCGGCGGGCGCAACATCTATGCTGCGCCCGCAGCATTGGTCGTCAGCGTTAATTCGCAGCGTTTCATTTAATTAAAACCCTAGATGTTCTTATTTTGTTTCATGGACGACTTGGGTGTTATAAGGCCGACTTTTAGTTATTTTTCCAACACTTCGATTCTATTCCACGTTCCATCAGACAATTAGAGAGAGAGAGAGAGCGATGTTCGCCATGGGCGGCTAAACTCTCTTCGTTCTACTTGCAATTTGAAGCTTTATTTGGATTGATTGTGAGTTTCTGAATCTTGTTTCTTATTTTCTATATTGAATGTTTCAACTTCTTTGTGCGTGCATGTTTGATTGTTTTATTCTATCTAGCCCGCGCAACTAGTTAGAATCAATTCAATTGCTAAGGTTTTGTAGATTCCTGGTTATGAACCTTAACCTAAGTAGCAAACTTGTTCTTTTAGAGCTGGTTGAACTAATTGAATGAGTAGAAAGTTGAATGTGTTGTTAAATCCCTCTTTAGGGACTGCAAATACCTTGGTTAATCTCTGAACTTAAAGCTATCAATTGGGTTAAATCCTTCTTTAGGGACTGTTTGATTGATAAGGGTTTCTAGGACTGGTTGGACTAGTAACTATATTAGGTTGGGACAAGGGCATTCATAGGAAATCTGAAAGGACAAGAGGAAGTTACAATATCAATTCAACCAAATAAAGTGGATGGTTGTAGGTAGAGCGATCTTCTCTAAATTGTTTTGCATCAATCTGTTTATAGTTTATTTTGTTTTCTTTCTTATTTCAATCAACCAAAACCCCCCTTTCTACTAATTGATAAATACACATTGCTGAGAAATACTTGATTCTCTGTGGGATCGACCTCTTACTTACTTGCTATACTAGTTTGTAGGTTTGAGTTTTATTTTGATACGGTTTACGCGACTAAAAACCGTCTATCAGCAGCCCGCCGCGCTTGACCGTTCCATCAACTCGGACCGCTCTACTCGCCCCCAGTGCCAGATCTATCACAAGACGGGCAATGAGGCTCATAATTGCTTCAATCGGCTCAACCTTGGAGAATTTCCAGCCACTCATTGGGGCGCACATCAGCATCTGCAATCCGTTAAACAACCCTCGGCCAATATCGCTGCCCACTTGATGCCGCCTCCTTCTGCTCTCTATGATCCGTGGGTTGTAGACTCGGGGGCTACTCATCATGTGACCAGTGATCTTGGTCGACTCTCCAATTCCGCCCCTTATGATGGTAATGACAACCTTATGGTTGGCAATGGTGAGTCTCTTCCTATTACGAAATTAGGGCAGACTACTCTTTCTACATTGCATAGTTCGCATAAACCTGTTGTCCTTCACAATATTCTTTTTGTCCCACAAATTGCCAAGAACCTTATCAGTGTTTCCAAACTTACACGTGATAATAATGTTTATTTGGAATTTCATCCTACTCACTGCCTTGTTAAGAATTTGCAGGGCCAGACAATACTATAAGATGAAGCTGAGAATGGGCTCTACCGGTTGCCATCGTCCGTGTCGCCCCCACCCGTGTCTTCCTTGGTGTTCGTGCTTCCCTTGAGTTCTAGCATCATCGGTTGGCTCATCCCCACGAGTCTGTCCTGCGTCGTCTTATTTTTGATAATCAATTGCCTGTTACAAACAATAAGTTACCTTCTGTTTGTGGTTCTTGTCAGTTAGGAAAGAGTCATAGTTTACCTTTACCTAGTCGTGTTGAGCATGCTCAACATCCTTTTGATTTGGTTCATTCTGATTTTTGGGGACCTTCTCGTTTGGATTCAATAAATGGCAATCATTATTATGTTTCCTTTATTGATGATTGCACCAAGTTAATTAAGGTTTACTTTCTCACAAACAAGTCTCAAGTACTTACTGTTCTTCAGCTCTTTCTCAAAATGACCCAAACACAATTCTCCAAACAAGTCAAAGGTATAAGTCTCCCTATGAGTGTCTTTATGGGACCAAACCTGATTATGGCTTGCTCAAATCCTTTGGCTGCCTATGTTATCCCTTCATCCGTCCTTACATCACAAGTAAATTAGACTACAGGTCCCTTCCCTGTGTCTTCATTGGTTATAGTCCCAAACACAAAGGCTACAGTTGCTATCATGTTCCTACTGCTAGAGTCTACATTGCTCGGAATGTCATCTTTGATGAATCAGTCTTCCCTTTCCCATCTCACTCTGCATCACAAGATCATCCTCCTTCATGTGTACCCCCTTACATCCATTACAGTTGGCTTCGCAACCGGCAGACTTTGAGCCACTGTCGTCCCCATGAGCTCCACCTGTGCTGCCTCCACCATCTTCGCTGCCTTCACCACCTCCCCTGTCCCCGCCAATTCCGCACCCACCTCTGTCTCCCACTACCCCTGCCGAGATCTCCCCAGCCACCACATCAGCGGTGCCCTCGCCTGCCGTGGCCTCTCCCGCAGCCGGTGGCCCTTATTCTCATGCGCCTACATATTTTCGCCCTGTAGAGGATTCCACTCATACCATGGTAACTCGTGCTTGCTCTCATTCTTTTAAGCCTAAATCATTGCTTACTACTAATCATCCTGCTCCTGTTTCTAACATCCTTTCTGAACCTAAAACCTTCATACAAGCCTCAAAAGATCCCAATTGGCAACATGCAATGCAGTTAGAGTATGATGCTTTGATTCGTAATGGGACCTGGGAATTGATTCCCAGGCCTTCGGGTTCTAATGTCATTGGTTGCAAGTGGGTTTACAGGATTAAGCGTAAGGCGGATGGTTCTCTTGATCGCTACAAAGCTCGTCTTGTTGCTAAAGGGTTTCATCAGGAAGAGGGTGTTGACTACTTTGACACCTTCAGTCCCGTAGTCAAGCCTACAACCATCCGACTGATTTTGAGCATTGCTGTCACCAAAAATTGGCCTCTGCGACAAGTTGATGTCAACAATGCTTTCCTCAACGGTGATCTCTCTAAAACCGTCTACATGAGCCAGCCGCCTGGCTTTGCCTCCTCCCAGCATCCGGACATGGTCTACCGCCTGCGAAACGCCCTCTATGGTCTCAAGCGAGCACCTCGCGCATGGTTTCACAAGCTCCAGTAGGCTCTATTTCGACATGGCTTTACCTCTTGTAAGTCTGACACCTCGCTCTTCATCAAACAACATGAGTCTCAGGTGATCTATGTCCTTGTTTATGTCGATGATCTCATTATTACTGGCTCTCATGCTCCATTCATCACCAAGTTCGTTGCCTACCTTAACTCTGTGTTCTCGCTTAAGGATCTTGGTGACCTTCATTACTTCTTTGGTATTGAAGTTATTCGTTCTTCTAATCGATTGCTTCTCTCTCAAAAGAAGTACATTTGTGATATCCTGGTCCGTAACAAGATGTCAGAGGCCCGGTCTCTTGCTTCTCCTACCGAGCCTGGCTCCCGCTTGGTTCAAAAGGGTGACCCTGTGTCCGATCCTCATCTCTATCGAAGCATTGTTGGTGCTCTTCAGTACTTCACGATCACTCGTCCTGAGATCTCCTACGCTTTTAACAGGGTCTGTCAGTTTATGCACCAACCCACTGGTCTGCTGTCAAGCGTATCCTTCGCTACCTTAAGGGTACGGTTGACTATGGCCTGGTGATTCGTCATGCCCGAGACAATCGAATCATCACCTACAGCGATGCGGGTTGGGCTTCTGACACTGACGACTGCAAATCTCAGCATGGCTTCTCCTTGTACTTCGGCGGCAATCTTATTAGTTGGGCATCTCGCAACACTAAAAAAAAATTTGCTTTTGCTACCCAAGGTTAGAAGCGGTAAGGATTTCCCGTCACAAATGTGTGTTTTTTGCAACGGCTATGCAACGGGGTAGTCACGTCTCACAAATTTTGGACAAATAGGCGTAGCCTTGCTCCCTTTTTTAACTCATTGGAACCCTAAAAGTAAAACCCTTACCTCTCTCTTCCGCCACTTCTCTCTCTCTTTCCTTTAGCTTCGTTCAGATCTACTAGGGAGGATTCATCCCGCAGCTCGCAACCCTAAAACTCATTGGAGTGCCTCGAGGTTGGATTCAGGCGAGTCCGAGTCGCCCTTGCCCGGATCCCGGCCCGCAGCTCCACCACCGGTGCCTGGAGATTCCTCGCCGCCGTCAGCCTCTCCTTGCCTGGGTGAATCTGGTGAACCATTGAGCCCGATGACCAGCCATGAACCCGATCTCGAGCAAGGTGGGCATCTTTCTCCTCCTCTCTTGCTGCTAAGCTCGCGGGAACCGGCGACATCCTTGTCTCTCTCATATCTCGACATCTCTCTCATCCCAGTTCCAATATAGGGCTCCATCGTCGCTGATTCGATTTCTATTTCAAATTGGTGAGTCATTAATCTCCTTCTCACTCTTGTTGATTTCAAAATCTTTGGAAAGGATTCAAGAATCTCAGCCTCTCTATCTTCTTTATCAGTGCTACTATGTTTGGGCTTTGTCGCCAACACCTCGTCGTCGCCTAATTCAAGCCATCTCGGAGCTGCAGTGAACCATGAACTTCTAAAACCTTACCAAGGCTCTTAATCAAAGGCTGTTATATCTTCTAAAATTCTACATGGTCTCTCTGTGAATTAGTGCTCTTTATACTAACTTTGCACATACTTTGTACATATCTCTTAATGCAAACATCAAATAAAAGTGTGATAGATTAGCTTAAAATTATTTGATTAACCGAGTGTTTTGGGGACCTGAACTTTTATAGATTTCTCAAGCTGTCGTAATGAAGGAAACAAAGCAATACAGTTGGGGAGACTTAGACATTCATGGATTTGGTAATTTGTTTAGTGTGTGGCTTGCATTGTTTGTTGGGTTTACATGGTATAATAAATGACTAATCTTGTTTACTTGCTTTTCATGTGCGCAAAATCTTTTGTGTTATATTATCATATCTCAGAGCTATTTATTAAAATAGCTCATTCTTTAAGGAAAATCTTATGCTATTTTCCCTCTTTAATCCTAACTTTCGGATATTAACAATTGAAGTTGAGAATGTTGGCTGGCCACATTTAAGGAATTAGCAACTGGACTGCCAATTGATTGTTAGTAATAGAGAATATTTATCCTAAACTATGCAGATTGCAACTGAATTACTTGTTGCTGAGGTGAACATCAAAACAATGTGCGAACTTGGTTCTAGTGGCATCTCCCTAGTAAATTGTGTGTCCATATACTTACTTACTTGCAGTAATGTAGAGAACAAACTCAATTGATGTTTTCTTGATGTCGCCATTAAAGCATGAACATTTAAACTACCCTATGATGTTTTAGGTGTCAATGGCTAAGAGAACTTTTGGGGCACTCGAGTCCAAATTGCCTGGTAAATATATGTTGTTTCTTGGTCCTATGCTATATGATAATGTGTAGAGGTTGCTTGAATCTATAGTATGTGTCTGAAATGATATGATAAGATTATGACCTTTTTATTTTTAGCCAAAGGGTAGTAAATATATATAGATCCTCTTATGGTTGCTTGATGGAGTGATTTTACTTTTGAAGCTCCTCTAATCCAAACTTCTCTCTCTGGTGCAGTTGGTCATACATCTTCATACACTATGCAGTTTTATCTTAGGGCTAGTTCTTGCTGATCCACAAACACACATTAATTCTATCTGTTATAAGATATTAGTTTTGGTGTGTGTATGAAATTTTGATATATAATGGAGAGAAAACAATTATAAGGGAGAGGAATGACAATTCGTTACTTTCATGGTAAAAAACTAGAAATTAAAATTAGGTAGGCTGCTAGTATGCTAGATTTCCACTGTACAATAAATAAACATATAATTTTCATTAATGGGAACCCTTTGCACAGTTAAAAAGAAATCAATTTCATCAACGGAACCTTATACTTTCTATCTATTTTTTAAAACATAGGGTGGGTTGGAGCAAACCCGAGCTTGCCCTTGCATCCTTCCTTGGTTAATCTTAATATGGTTTGTGGACTAGTAAACATACAAGATTATACGATTTGGTATTCATGGGGGAGGCTCTTTTTTCTTAGATGCCATTTGAAGTGGCTTTAGTTTTGACCTCTTACTTTGAGAACTGAGAACACATGTTACTAGTTATAAATTTATAATGGTATTGGTACTTTTTCCCCCTTTTATTAAATTAGTGTGTGATCATTTGTTTATTATTTTATCATTTTATTAATTTGGCAGCTACTACTTTGTAGTACCATGGAACCATAAAACATTCCTCAACCCAATCTCTACTTGACTGGTTTTTTTTAGTTAATTACTCAGCACAATGAACTAATTGTGATTGTGTTTGTTTGATCTTCTCAATTGGTGTTTGTTTTTGCTTATCTTTGTTTGTTTTATTTTGTATTGTCTCATATCTTATCATACCATTAGTTTTGTTCAATTGCTGAAAAAGGGTTAGTTCATACGTTATCCATCGTTTAAGCTTCGGAGTGAGTACTAGTACAGGTGGTTGTATGATATACATTAACGACTTGTTAACTTTGCAAAAACGCTATGGAGTTTGCCCGGTTAACCTAGATTTTACTTATTTAATGTATTCACAAATATTACATAGTTAATATATCCATAGACTTTCATCATGATTACAAGCTTAACATACCCCAAGTCATTACTACTCTTATACATTGGTTGGTACTTAGACTGTAGGCATTTCAGTATATGTATTTTCTGGAAAGTTTCCTAGTCTGTCTGCTGTTGTGCTAGACGTTTTCTGGTTGGTACACGTACCAACCAATGTGATTGATTTCCCCTTCTTGTCTCTAATTTGTCATAGTTCGCAAATTAATGAACCTTTTGAACCGGTGTTCATAGTTGGCTTTACCTAGCTTTTTTCCGTATACTGAACATACTGCAATATATGTGATATGTTGTTGCAAGGTTAGTTAATCAAGTTCGTTTCGTGCTATATTTTAGGAACCCAAGCAAGGCTAAAGCGAAACCTGATGTACCTTACTGCGATTCAGATACTCAACCTCCTACAATGCATTATCAGGTGAGCATTCATACACTAGGATTCAGTTGTGAAGTTAGACTTTCGACTGCGCTTTTATTCTGCTTTTGCGCTTTTTGCCATGTTGCTTTGTCTTGAAACTTCTATTTGTTAAATGATTATTTTGAAATTGAAGATGGGATGCATAAATGCACGTGTAGTCATATGTCTTTCCTAGTCATCTATTTTATTATATGGGTCTTAGGATGACAATGGTGGATACACGAGTATAGTCCACCTTGGTTTTATGAATGATGTTCTCTTTGTCCTTCTTTCTTAATTGTCTTCTAACTTTTTTCATTTTACTCTCAGTTTCTACTGCTTTTCTGTTGTTCTTTAGTGGACATTATTGTCTTTGCTTTCTTTGCCTTCCATTTAGTTTAGCGATGTATGACCATCCTTTGTTGACTAAACGAGTTAGTAACTTCCCGTTGTTGTCTATACTACTAATGAACTAAGGTTTTATAGAACAAGTCCCACATTCCTTGTCTGATTAGTATGTAAATAATCACTAGAAGGTGCTTTGTAATTTTTAAGCCTATTAGCTCAAATGGTAGAGCGATGTGTTAATGCACATTGGCGCGGGTTCAAATCCCGCATAGGCTACTATTATCAATTTTTTTTAATTTTAATAAACCCATTAGCAACGAGATATTTACCGTCACAAAAAGGGGTAATGTTATGCCAAGAGGGAAAAGGGGGGAAAAAGTATTTGCTACGGCAATTTCCGTCGCTAAATATTATTTGCTACCCTAGAGCTAGCGACCACCGCATTGTCGTCGCATAGCCGTCGCAAAAAAGTATTTGTGACGACAATCCTAGCTTTTGCGATGGAAAAGTGCCGTTTCTAAAACAATTTTTTTTTTGTAATGCAAACAAAAGGTTGTTGCTCGCTCCAGTACGGAAGCTGAGTACCGGGCTGTTGCGCTTGCGGCTGCTGAACTCATCTGATTACAGGAACTCCTCCGTGAGATGTTTGTTCATGTTCATCATCCTCCAATCATTTTATGTGACAATCTCAGTGCCACTTTCTTGACTGCGAATCCAGTTCTTCATCAACGGTCTAAACACATCAAGTTAGATTATCATTTTGTTCGTGACCAGGTTCAGGAAGGTGATCTTATTGTTCGTCATGTTCGCTCTTCGGATCAAATCGTTGACATTTTCACCAAGGTTGTGGGCACTGCTCGTTTTCAACAGCTTCGTTCCAAGCTCTTGGTTCATCCACCATGAGCTTGCCGAGGGCTATTAATGATATTTTAGGATAGATTTGTATATATCTAATTATGGTTGTAATCTATCTAATTAGGGTTTTGAGATCTTTTCTCCTCCTATGTAATGTCTATATATTCTTGGGGTTGTGAATAAGAAAAGTATCTTTTTCCCTCAAATCATATTCTTTACAAAATTAAATATTATCATATTTATAAAATTTGATAAATTTGATGATGAGGTTGAGGTCGATGATCCGGACCCAAATAAAGACAAACAGCTTGCATATAAGAAGAGTTGAATTGTTTCTGTGCAGATGCATCTTCATGATCAATTAAACCGGTGCGGTAACAATCAGTTAGAAGGAAGGCGGAGACAAGAAAGATGGTAGCGAAGGTAAAGAGTGCGGCGGGGCCTCCGACCCAGCCAAGCTGTGCTATGCTCCAGGCCAGGGATAACACACCGGCTCCTATCACTCCTGTGATTATGTGCACTAGCGCTGTCCATATCGTTCCTGCAGGTTGCGTCACATTAACACATATATAGTATGTGTTAATGTGATTATTAGTGATTCAAAATTAATTAGGAAATTAATGTATTAGGAAGTACTTTACATTTTAGGGTACGTTAGTGTTAAACGTATAATGTAGTATGTGTGATTCAAACTTAGGGTGACGTGTTTGTTAGTTTAAAAGTTAGTTAAGCTAGTTATGAGCTGAGCCATGTTAGAAGTTATGTTTGGAGTCGGTTTTATTTTCAATAAAAAAAACACTACCTAGCTAGGCATGATGTAGGTGGAGGTAGTGGTAGTTACTTTACTCGAGCAATTGAGCTTGTGTTTGGGTATGTATTTCGGTTGTTCAATCAATTCAAGGAGTGAGGCTTTTCTGAATGTGTGTGCAGTTGTTTTGTTTTGCTTTGACAAGAAACCGTCGACTTATTCTCTTCCTCATCCAGCTCTGTGTGTTGGTGTTGTCAATTGTGAGGCTGTGAGGTTGTGACGTTGTGTTGTTGATCCTCTCTATCCATTCTAACATTTGGTATCAGCTCTTGGTAGGTGTTAGTTCTAGGGCCAAGTGGTGTGAGAATAAAACACAGGGAAACACATTGAGAGAGATCATTGTTTAGCAAAATGCAGAACAATGGAAATGGTAATGTTGCCAATCCCCGATCAATTGCCAATTGTTGTTTAGAAGGAATTTCGAGACTTGCAATAATATAAAATATAAATAAATCACAGCAAATCAGATTCCGTCCCTTGCAAATAATTACAAGACCTCCTCCTGATGTAGCAGCGGGAAGTCAGGATCGATCCACGAGGAAGCGTGTCAGCGGATCCTAGGCAGCGGTGGAATCTCACGAATGTCGACAACAGGGTCCTCGATCTCGACTAAGGGTTAGTCGACAGGGGTCAGGCACAGTCGAACAGCGTAGCAGTCGCAGGCAGAGGTTTTTCGATGTCGATGAGGGGCTACTCGATGTCGAGTAGAGTCTTCACCGACTTCGCTTCGTCTCGTCGAGTACCTGCACAGTTAAGCTACAGCGATGCTAGATCGAAGATCAGTAACTCGAGGTCGACCAGGCTTGGTCGAGATCGAGTAGACAGAGAATTAAAACGAAATAAAGAAATAAAGTAAAGGCAAATGCTTTGGGACTTTCGAAATAAACTGTATGTAAAAAGGCTTCCAAGATTGGGGTTTGCAACAACGATAACCAAGCATGCATAAGGCAGAACCAAACAAATTATCATGTAAATCGCATCAAAGGACTAAGCTTTCGCCTTTTCCAACAATTAGACAACTCTCTCAAGAAACCCTAATTGTCTCTACTAATTTTATGTTTATAATCCAAGTTGTTAACATGGATCTCCATTAGACGGGTAATAAACACATAAACAAGTAGGAAGATGCTCAAAACATGATAAAGGTCGGATCTTTACCTCAAACACGCATGGCTATCGTCGGGCTCGCCCCAACCCTAGAAGTGGGTGGACTACTCACGCCTCATCGCAAACTCAGACATTGATTGAAAGGAAATAACTTGCATTAACTAAATTCAAAGCCTTTACAATCCTGGCAATCAACTCTCGTTGAAAGCCAAAATCCTAAAACCTCTGAACTCCCTAAACCGTCTCCCTGGAACTACTACTCTAACTGAAATTGTCTTCCATAAAACTGAGCCCCATGGGCTTTATTTATAGCCTTCTATACCTTGCTACTCAAGGATAGAATATCTATATCTATATCTAAAACTATATCTAAAAGCATAATGATAAATAAAAGTGATAAGGAATTAAATCTAAAATGTCTTAAGTGGATAAAACTTCTTCTTCATGATGTAGCTTGATAGAATCGGATAGAATTCGGTCTTCTCGGCTCCAAGGACTCCAACTCCGAGTGGGATTCGTCAAGCCACGTCAACAGCTTCTGGATTCGTCGTCGATGTCGACTAGGGCTCGTCGATGTCGACTAGGAAAGTCGTCGACTGGGCTGGCTTGTCGTCTTGGCTAACAGGTCCTCGACGTGGCTTCTTCCACTGCAGCGAGCCTTTTCTTCCGCTGTAGCGAGTCCGTCCGTCCGCAGGTGCAAGAACCCCCTTCTGCTGGAGCGAGTTGGCGAGCTCCCTCGCCTTGGAGCGTCCCGCTGGCAGCAAAGATTTCCGCGACAGCGAGCGGTCCGCTGCAGCGAGTCGAGTCGCTGGCAGCGAGTGCTTCCCGGTTGTCTTCGTCCTCGGCTTGCCTCCTCTCCTCGTCGACTCTGGGTGTGGCGCTGAGGCGTCGTCGATCTCGAATAGGGCTTGTCGAGATCGAGTAGGGCTCCGGAGCTGGGTTGGTCTGGCTCCTAGTCGACAAAGCCTGTGCTCGGACATGCTCGTCTAGATCGAGTAAGGCCTACTCGAGATCGAGTAGCCTGGGCTCTCAGCTTGATTCGACTGGTTCCGCTGCTTATTTGACCTTGGACTTCTGTAGTGGTTTTCCGAGCTTTTCTGACCTTCCTTAGAGTTGCTGTAAAATGTCTCGAATTCTGCGAATTTAAACAGAAACTGGTGTAGATTCCATAATTTGGCAAATAAACATAAACTACATAGATTCTGTACTATCTAACCCAAATGTATGCAAAGTATGCAGAAAGCGATATTAAAGTTACTGTAAAATATGGCAAATTCAGCTCACAACAAACACCCCATACTTAAGCTTGCTTGTCCTCAAGCAATACTTTTATTTGTCATTCAGGGGAAGAAATCAAAAACTCTCAACATATCAGATTCTTTCTTATATAACCCAGCAGTCAATTACCATCCTCGAAAAAGTACTAGTGTCACAAATCCATGCATGTGCAATTATATCAAAGCAACATCTACTCACAAAAGGAGGATTATGCAAAAACATTCATAAGCGACAAAGCATTGATAATCAAGAAGACTTCAATTTAAGCTCAAATAAGGAGTAGATTTGGTAAAAGGCTAAAAGGTGGGCAATTTCTGGCAATGTGGTGCTAATGATCCGGGGAAATGGAGTATTTCCAAACTCACATTCCTTTTCATAACTTTCATCACCTTTCATAATGCTTTTATCAACAATAATGCTTTTACCTCTCTGACCTCAGCATTGCCTTCTCGCGAGTCGCAAACATGGGTGTCATGAATGGCCCCGTATACTTAGTGCTTTGGACTCCTCACAATGTGTCCCATCTCTCCAAACTATTATCTCAGAGAGCAGGGTCAATCTACCTTTATCTCCTGAGGTGATTGGATTTTCTTTCACTCATTAAATTTTCCATATATTTCAAACAATTTCCAACCCAGCTCCATATAACACAACAACCATATAACATCTCCATAATGTAATATCATTCTCAACATAATCCCCGGATAAGGTAAAGAATGGCAAATATTTAGATCATGTGGAGCAATATTTGAAATAAGGCATAATATGGCTTTTGTGATGCATAAGCATAGGTATGGCTAGGATTTCAAACAATGAGCATTATATGGAAATATAAAGTCCTCCATCATCTTATCATGCAATATGTCAAAAGCAACTTCAATTTTACCTCCTTTCATGGTTTTCAAGAAATAATGCACTTCATTGTGACTTCCCTTTACTAGGCAATTTCATGATATATCTCTAATGAATCCAATTTTGCATCGTCGAGTTTAATTAAAGCTTCCATGACATTTATCAAAATTTTAAATGGGGGTCATTTTTCAAACTTTTGGAAAACATGCATATAAGCACATAAATCAATAATGCATTCCAAAATAACCATGTATAAGCAATTCAAGAAATAAATTCTAAACATGCACAAATAATGTCAAATATGGCAAATATGCACAAAGTAAGCCCTTCCCCACCCCATACTTAAACATTACAGTGTCCCCACTGTATAAAATCAAATAAAAACAAGAGTAAAGGAAGGAACTCACAAGACAGGTGTGCAGAACCTCTTAATATTGAATGAAGGAATCGCCTGGGCCGAGTATGAATATGAATATAGCTTGCCTCTATCCATGGACCTGAAAAGTGTAGAAGACATATACTCACAATAGAAAAACTAGAAATGTTCAAAACCAAAAACAAACAAAACAATGTTAAAAAAAAGTCCCAAAAATAAATGTCTATTTACAAGCTCTAGATTTTATAGTCGCTAGGCCGACTTTCTCCATTAAGCATTAGCCTGGCTCATGTTTGTCCGGAGGTATAGGTGGATCTGGTGGTTCCTCCGGTGGTGGGAAGCGTGGGATGTCATCTGGGGGCATCATGTGAAGAAGCTTAAACCTCCCCGAGTGGACGCTCCATGGCTCCGCCCATCCATCTTCCTGGGCTCCAGCTGGCATGCATAAAGGAATATATAAAGGAAATTTGCATACCTCATAATCATACCTCTTTCTCTCCATTGGTTGATTTGTTTGCGCGTCTCCACCACAACAAAACGGTGGAGTGGGAAGAGATATTTCCACTTCATCTTGTGGAGCTTCATGCCACTTTGCGAGGACCCCATACTTGAATATGAACATCGGTTGCTCAAAATTGTCAGGAATGGCCTTCACCTTATAGGGTAAAAGCGACCTTGAAGCACCATGGGCAACGACGTCCGGATTTTGCGTTGGTGTCTCTTCTTCTTCTTGGGATCCTTCTAAATATTCTTCAAAGATAGATAGCAAAATTTAAATAGAGGAAGGACATACTTGGGTTTCTGTAGTACAAACGATTTCGACTAGTGTTTCTAGATCAGTTCCTCCAGAATGTGTATATGTCGAGTCCAGGTAGTCGATGTTGACTGGCTCATAGAAGGGGACATTGTCGAACCAACTTGTCATTGTTGATTTGGGCGATTTAGCGTAATGTTCCCATCTACGCAACACAAGCTTAGCTTCTGCCCGTTCCCTTGCTGCTTTCTCAGCGACGATAGCAGCATCTTTTGCGGCCAGTTCCCTTGTAAGCCTCTGTATCAGCTGTTCCGGTGTTTCTGCGGCCTCCATGGCGCTTTTCAGTTCAGAATGGATGTGTAGGACATGTTCCGGATCATCTAAGGTGTCAAACTCAGGTGGTTGACCGGAACGGCGCATACACCTGCGAAGTAACTCAAAAGAAACGTGAGATTTAACTACCTAAGGCGCGAATGATAGCTTCCCCGGCAACGGCGCCAATTTGTTGTTAGGAGGAATTTCGAGACTTGCAATAATATAAAATATAAATAAATCACATCAAACCAGATTCCGTCCCTTGCAAATAATTACAAGACCTCCTCCTGATGCAGTAGCGGGAAGTCAGGATCGATCCACGAGGAAGCGTGTCAGCGGATCCTAGGCAGCGGTGGAATCTCACGAATGTCGACAACATGGTCCTCGATCTCGACTAAGGGTTAGTCGACAGGGGTCAGGCACAGTCGAACAGCGTAGCAGTCGCAGGCAGAGGTTTGTCGATGTCGATAAGGGGCTACTCGATGTCGAGTAGAGTCTTCGTCGACTTCGCTTCGTCTCATCGAGTACCTGCACAGTTAAGCTACAGCGATGCTAGATCGAAGATCAGTAACTCGAGGTCGACCAGGCTTGGTCGAGATCGAGTAGACAGAGAATTAAAACGAAATAAAGAAATAAAGTAAAGGCAAATGCTTTGGGACTTTCGAAATAAACTGTATGTAAAAAGGCTTCCAAGATTGGGGTTTGCAACAACGATAACCAAGCATGCATAAGGCAGAACCAAACAAATTATCATGTAAATCGCATCAAAGGACTAAGCTTTCGCCTTTTCCAACAATTAGACAACTCTCTCAAGAAACCCTAATTGTCTCTACTAATTTTATGTTTATAATCCAAGTTGTTAACATGGATCTCCATTAGACGGGTAATAAACACATAAACAAGTAGGAAGATGCTCAAACCATGATAAAGGTCGGATCTTTACCTCAAACACGCATGGCTATCGTCGGGCTCGCCCCAACCCTAGAAGTGGGTGGACTACTCACGCCTCATCGCAAACTCAGACATTGATTGAAAGGAAATAACTTGCATTAACTAAATTCAAAGCCTTTACAATCCTGGCAATCAACTCTCGTTGAAAGCCAAAATCCTAAAACCTCTGAACTCCCTAAACCGTCTCCCTGGAACTACTACTCTAACTGAAATTGTCTTCCATAAAACTGAGCCCCATGGGCTTTATTTATAGCCTTCTATACCTTGCTACTCAAGGATAGAATATCTATATCTATATCTAAAACTATATTTAAAAGCATAATGATAAATAAAAGTGATAAGGAATTAAATCTAAAATGTCTTATGCGGATAAAACTTCTTCTTCATGATGTAGCTTGATAGAATCGGATAGAATTCGGTCTTCCCGGCTCCAAGGACTCCAACTCCGAGTGGGATTCGTCAAGCCACGTCAACATAAATTGGCAAATAAACATAAACTACATAGATTCTGTACTATCTAACCCAAATGTATGCAAAGTATGCAGAAAACGATATTAAAGTTACTGTAAAATATGGAAAATTCAGCTCACAACACCAATATATATTCAAGGGGATAAACTACCATTTCCGGAGTTTGAAGATGGCTACACTTTTCAAATCTGAAGAGATTTGGAACTTGGTGGATCAAGGTTTCGAAGACACAAAACCTACTGAGCCTGATCAAAAATTGAGAGACAAGAAGAAGAAAGACTCTAAGGCATTGTTCATGATACAGTCGGCCTTAGATGAATATCGATCTTTCCAAGGATAGTTGCCTCCCCAACTGCTCACGAAGCTTGGGATGTTCTGAGATAAGAATATATAGAAGACAAGAGGGTGATCACGGTCAAGTTGCAGTCACTAAGGAAAGATTTTGAAACTCTGGTGATGCACGAGAAGGAAACGGTTCAAGTGCTCTTGCCTCGAGTGTCAGGTATTGTAAACCATATGAGATCATATGGAGAGAATGTGAGCAATGAAGCAATTGTGAGTAAGGTCCTTAGGAGCCCTACAAAGAAGTTTGACCATGTAGTTGCAACCAATGATGAATAAAAGGATCTATTTGTGTATAGATTTGAGGAGTTGACAAGCTCCTTGCAGGCTCACGAAGACACGGTAAGTAGAAAAAGTGAGCAAAAGGAAGAGAAGGTTTTCCATGTTAAGGAAGAGAACCCAAAGATCAAGTCTGAGAGCTCATGCAACAAAGGTGGCTTTAGGGGTGGCTATAAAGCTCGAGGTAGCTACAGAAGAAGCCATAGAGGTTGTGGCGGAGGAGGCTATGGCAGAGGACAGTTCAATGGCCCAGGAAAAGGAAATGGAGGTGATCAAGGGAAAGAGTCCAATAGGGGTCAAGGCAGTGACTCAAGATCTCAAAGGAGTAACATCAAATGCTACTATATATTATAAGAAATATGGAAACAAGGAAGCTTTCAGTTGGGAAAAGCATTAAAATGAGCAAAAAGAAGTGAATTACACAAAGAAGGTTGAGTATGAAGACATGTTATTCATGGCCTTGTCATCTATCACATAGTCTGCGAGTAGTTTGTGGTTCTTAGATAGTGGTTGCTCAAACCACGTGTCTAGTTCAATGAGGCCGTTAAGAGATCTAGATGAGTCTAAGAAGGGGAGTGTTAAGCTTAGAGACAACAAAGTGTTGCAATTGGAAGAGAGCGGCACCATTGTGACTATAATTAACTATGCAAGGAGGAGAGAAGGTCTTGCATGATGTCCAATGGGTGCCTGGTCTTGCCCACAATTTGTTAAGTGTAGGACAACTTCAAGGGACTGGATATTCACTTCTATTTGATGAGGATACCTGTGTGATCAAGGAGAAAATAACACGTGATATTGTTGTAAATGTAGCCATGACCAAGATCATAATGTTTCCTCTTGATTTGGAAATTAACAAATGTCAGTAGAGCCATGACAGCAAAAAGGAGTGATGACTCAAAGCTGTGGCATCAGAGGTACGAGCATTTGAATATTTCGAGTTCGAGAATGTTAAGCACAAAGTCAATGGTTTAGGGTTTGCCTAAGGTTGATGAGCTTGATTTGTGTGAAGGATGTGTGTATCTAAGGTATCGATCTATCTAATTTTATCTAAAAACTGGGATAACCGTGTATAATCACATCCAGACGGCCCATTCCGAGCAACAGGCTGATCGGTACCGAGCACTATTCACCTCAATATGGCTTCTGGTCTTCAAATATATTCGAATCTCCATGTATCGCTTTACGGGTCGGTATAGAAGTCAGTTTGGCAACTGTGGACTGCAGTTCGTTCCTCAAATCACTATCTTTAGGATCGGCCGGTACCGAGCAACCTGGGTAGGTACACCCCTCGGTATGACCCTCTTCTTTTCCTGGCTTCCGCTCGGTCTGGGGCTCGGCTTCCCTCTCTTTAGGCTCGGTTTGGCTTCTCTAGAGCTCGATTTTGCCCCCTTTGCCTACGTTCTTGCTCATTTCACTTCCATTCTTCTTGTGCTTTCTTCGACCCCTCATAATGCTCTAAAATAGCTTCGAAACAGCTTCAAAAACCTGTAAAACATAACAAAAGCTTTTGTAGACCTCTATATCTCAAGAAATATGAAAACATGTTCAAACTACACTAAGCCTAACACAAACACTAAGAAAAAGACTCAATTTGCCACAAAAGGCTATAAAATATGACTAAAAACATAAACATTAGCCATCGTGAACTGGAATTCCACTTACGCTTCATTTCATCTACGGACGATTTCTGGCCCTTTACGCACATGCTATCCGTTGACCACCGCATTTGTCTCGAACTTTCTTTTGAGGACCTCTACCTGGTTTGTATTGGGATGTGACGCGTCAAATCCTTTGGTCCATTTCAAGTTGATGGCTATCTGTTAAATAAATGAGATTTAATTAACGATAGATTAGAAAAAAAAAATTTACCATATATGTGAATTTTATTTATAGTTAGAGAGAATCTAAAGAAAAGAGATTTAGATTATATATAATCTGTTGAATTTTTTTTTATATCTATATTTTTTTGGGGGGGGGGGGGGGAATTATTTATATGTAGATTAGTATTCATATTTATTGAAATACATTTAGATTATTTATAATATTGTATTAATGTATTCTCCGTACACGAGACGAGAGCTATACTAGTATAGCTACATAAGGAGTGAAAATCCTCTACAACTCTTTATACACCTTTACATGAGACACAAAATTAATTTTGTTAAATATTTATGAGTAAAAAAATAAAAAAAATTTGTATAATTTTTTCATGAAAGAGTATATTTTAAAAAAATATTAAAATTATTAGTAGTATCAAATCATCATTCTTTCAATTTTAATATTTAACACAATTAATTTTGTATCATACTCGTGTATAATGGGTAGTTAGGATTTTCACACTATATATAAGTGGCCAATTGTTTTGATGAAACTATAACATTTGATCAAAGGGGTAAAAACTAAAAATAAACACTTGAATGGCAGCCTCAAACACTCCATTCTCAACCGCCTCTCTCAACGGCGCCTCCGAAACCATCACGCCTTACAACGAAACCGAGGTAGGCGCCTATGCAGAGCAGATCTGCAACATGATCCCGTTCCCGATGGTGATGCAGGCAGCGATCGAGCTCGACCTGTTCGAGATCATCGCCGCCGAGGAGAGATCCGGCCGCCAAATCTCCGCGGCGGAGATCGCCGATCGGTTGCAGACGGCGGACAAGGAGCAGGCGGCCGATAAGCTGGACCGGATGCTGCGCCTGCTCGCTGCCTTTTCGGTGGTGACGAGCTCAGTCGAGGGCGGCGGACGGCGAGTTTACAAGCTGTCGCCGGTGGGGAGGTATTTCGCTAGAAACGAGGACGGCGCGTCGTTTGCGCCGTTTCTGACTTTCCATCAGGATGAGGTTATGCTTCCCAGCTGGTACGGTTTTCGATTCATATTAATTGATTGCACGAAACATGTTTATCGATCACACAACCAATTAACCATTTATAAAACTGAGTATGAATATATTTTGTTCTAAAACCAATAAATTAACCTTTTTTAGCCAGAAAACAAATTAACTATTTAAGGAGTAGCTACTAGCTAGAGTACACTAATCTTATCATAGGTTTCCTTTGGGGTCTTTTTCGGTTATGGATCGAAAAAGGTTGAAACTTATAGTTTGATAATGATGTAATATATATATAGACTTGTTTTATGATTTCAACGGTCCCAATCATAACTTGAGGCACAAACAAAGTTTTCTTAACAATACTGAGTACTGAGTACTGAGTATACAAATTTCAAATTTTTTAAAGGGTAAAAAACTATATAAAATAATAATGTTTTAAATTATTTTTTTTAATAATCTCATAATTATTGACGACAAGTATAATATTATTTAAAAAAATTATTATAAAAATGAATATTTAATATATTTTTTACCATTATAAAACTACCTTATTTAAAAAAGTCAATTAAAAGAAAACGGAGGGAGTACTAATTTGTTTTATTGTCCATCATTTGCGACAACTCACTTCACTTAGGGTCGTTTAGTTTAAATTTTAAAAAATAAAAAAAATAAAATGATACTAATCCATTAATATATAATTCAATATATATTGTTAAAAACATTTAATCATTAACCTTTTTTAAATTTTTTATAAAAAAATTAATTTTATTTTTCTTTCCATCACTCCACTACATAACCATACTTCGTTTACTCCTATACGACCGAACGAGCTTTAGCGGGATTGGAGTTGGAAGTAGGTGGTTTTCGGGGAGTCCATAATATATTTATCGAAATTGGGGTGTTCATGTGGAAGATGCCTTGACCCAACAGTCCTGAATGTTGACCGGTTGGCTCGTCCTCATCCTCGTTGCCAACTTCCAAGGGTGAAAATATTTATTTTTATTTTTTGGTTGGGAAACGACTAAAATGCCTTTCAATTACTGTAGTTGTGTCCCACACCAAACTTCATTTTGAAGCTCACGTGGCTGCTGAGATTCTCACAGCCAACAACCTAGTCAGTCATCTGATTCATATCACCAACCAACCCACTGAACTTTAATAGTTAGCTGACAAATCAAGGTAGCTCAGCTGCTGACATCGATGCCGAGTTAGGCTTGTTCTTTTATTAAACAAGCTGAGTGTGAATATATTTTTAACCCAAGTTGAAAAAATCCAAAAAATGAGCTTATACTTATGAAAGTCGAGATTAATTTGTAGGAGGAAGCTAAAAGATGCAGTAATTGATGGAGGAGAGCCTTTCACAAAGGTTCATGGGATGAACCAATTCGACTACTCAGGGGTGGACTCAAGGTACAACCAAGCCTTCACCCAGGGGATGTTCAACCAGACCACCATTGTCATGAAGCAAGTCATACAACACTACAAGGGTTTCGAGACCCTTAAACAGCTCACCGACGTTGGTGGTGGTGTCGGTCATGTGCTTAAAATCGTCGTGTCTACATATCCAACGCTCAAGGGCCTCAACTTCGACTTGCCTCATGTCATAAAGCACGGGGTCTCCTTCCCCGGTACAAATTGCAAACTCATTTGCTTCAATTTTCTTTCCAATATATGATTAATGTTCTTATTGATCGATGATTGTGTTTGCATTGCATTATTGAATTGTTTAGGCGTTCAACATGTTAGCGGTGATATGTTTGAGAGCGTACCAGGTCCTACCGAAGCCATTTTCATGAAGGTATGTATATGTATTGTAATGTAGTCGGGCCAGGCTTGTCGATCCTAAGTAAATTAAAGTTATGTTAATTGCAATTTGTGATTGATTTTGCAGTGGATTCTCCATGATTGGGACGACGAGCTCTGTGTGAAGCTGTTGAAGAACTGCTATAATGCACTGTCGAAGGACGGAAAGGTGATCATCCTTGAGCATGTTCTGGCGGATGAACCAGAGACTACATCAGCAGCGAAAGTCGTGTTCCTATCGGATGTTCTGATGATGACTCAGACTCCGAAGGGAAGGGAGAGAACCAAGAAGGAGTTCATAGCCTTGGCTAATGCAGCTGGTTTTACCGCCGTCAAATTTGCAGCATACGTTTGTAATTTCTGGGTTATGGAATTTCACAAGTGAGGTTTGGACGTGGTTTAATTACCAGTGTTGAATAAGCTTTCTAGTATTGGGGAGTGAATTTTAAGATCAACTAGTACTTCCGGTTTGCTGATGATGTTATGGTTGGAGACTTGGAGGATGTCTAGTAAGAGGTCTTCGTCATGTAGCTCTCCAAGGCTTGATATGGAACTAAGGTTACGAGTGAGATTAACTTATTATTATTATTATTATTATTATTATATTATTATTATTATTAATAATAATAAAATGAATTACACAAAACTAATTGGAAGTCTCGTAACAAATTGAGCTCCAACCCCATTCTGAATAGTAAATCCAACTCTATGAAATAAGAAATCACCATTATTAGACCCCGCCCCATGACTCTTCGTAACCAATTGAACCCGCTTCATAAAGCCAATAGCATCATCTCTCAGTTCCCCCAAAGTAGAGAACGCAAATGCCATGAAGCAATACCCTTTAGTAGCACAAATATCTGCATACTTCTTCTCCTTACTTTCAGTCGCTTGGGAAACCGTCTTGCTAGGTATAAAGGAATCATTAGCTCTAGTTGTAAATGGTGAAGCCCCAACCACATCGACACAAGTGTCCATACGTTTGTCCCACCCAGAAACCAACAAATCACTTGGCCGCAGCTCAACACCATCATCACTGGTCATACCAGTACGCGCTTCCTTCTGAACTGCGATACCTGCCTTATAACAAATGTCTGTCAAAACATCTCGTACCATATTGTGTCGGTGCTTAGTCCCGATGCCTCGACTGCAAAGTAGAGCATGATCTCCAAAAGGGTCCATCTTATCCAGCTCACAACTGGGACGGGTCGGATACCCACTAAACATAGGAATCGAGAGATGGTATTGAAGGACAGAACGAAACTGGCGAGACGGAATGGTCTGAGCAAGGCCCTCAATGGGAGTAGTCAACAAAAAATCATGTGCTCTTTCTCCTCTCACTGCTTACAAAACCTGCAGCTGCCTTGAAGTCGGATTGAGTGTGGACACCAAGTTGTCATCAATGAACTTGAAGATGTAGGGGTTAGTTTTCTAGTATTTTAATTATTATTATTATCAAGAACGGGTTAATTTTCTAGTATTTTAATTATTTTAGTTTTTTTTATCCAACGGTAGGGTCTTAACCTATAATATTAATAGTAATCGAGTCTAAACACCTGCAGAGGTAGGGGTGTTCAAAAACTGGGAAACGAAAGGAGGACAAACATTAAGTTCAGTAAAGGAACTAGTTAAGCTTAGTGACCAATTAGCTAAAGCATCATTCCCTTGGATGACCCTAACCTCCCTCATGTAGTAAACGGAGGCACTGGTCTATGAGATAGAAATCCTGGTGTTGGCTATGACCCCTAGAGCATAGTACTTCACACACTCCACTCGCATTAGTCTCCAGGCCATAAGGGGACGTGGCCACTGTAACGTTGAGGCAATGCACAACCCGTGCAAGATCGCCCATAGCTCCAAAGTAAAGGTGGTGCAGATACAACATTTAAAAGTGTATGCGCTCATTAAGTTCCCATTCAAGTCTCAAAACAGACCATTTCCCCTGGCATGCCCGAGGTCACCCTTTGAGACAGCATCCGTATTTAACTTAATCTAGTTCGACGGTGGCTGTTCCCATGTGGGAGATGTAAGGGTCCTGGTCACGATTCCAAAAGAAGTGTCGTCTGACGCTTCAGTCATGAAGGAGTTATAGACTCTGGCCTATTTCAAAGCTAAATCAGTCAATGTAGCCACATCGTCAAAACCTTCAAAGAGTAGGTTGTTCAATAAGTTCTTCCCCCGAATGAACAATATTAAATGACCTCCAACCGTCTTACTTTTTGGCATACATCAAGCGACGGGTATAGTCCTATGTTCGCCGCTTGAGTGAATGGTATTCAATGAACCCAACCGATTTACCTTTTTCTAACACTCAGACGACGAACATATTCCTATGTTCATGGCCTGAGTAAATCCATCATTTTAATAACTTATTATTATTTTGTTTATTCATTCCCGACCTCTCGATCGATCTACCAAATCAGTTATTTATTTTATACTGTATATAGATACCAGGTTACTCGCTTGTCGTGTAGAGGATTCATACTTGCCTTAAGGTTCAACCACTTAGTGAGTGACGGAGAAGGTGTATCCCAATTCCTATCCACGATGACTGAGTTCACACGTGGTGCCTCAGCCCCTTTCATCCTCCCGGTTTGGCAACGCCATTTCCTCAACTCACGTGACCCTAATCACGTGACTCATAACGACAACCACGATATCATAAATTCTCACCCTATGGAAAACCCCGACGAGAACATGGTCTATCGCTCGTTCTTATTTAGAGATGAAGATGTAGCCACCCTCCGAGGCCGGATAGAACCACATCTCCAACCCTACTGCACAAACTTTGAGCTGTTAGCATCTGCCATCTGGCACTGTCGAACTGTCAGCCTTGAGTACAAGACGGAAGAAGAACAAGTACAGTTGGCATTCCCTATCAGCACTCGACACAACAAGTTTAACCCTCTCCTTCCAAACGGCTACTGTGGGAACGCAGTTACTCTGGCTACGACAGTCTCCCCAGGTAGCAAGATTTATTATGACAGCAGCCTCAACTACACCGTGGAGGTTGTGAAGAAGGACAAAGGCACCATGATGGACAAATACAAGAGATCATTGATTGGTCCCTCGATTTTAAGGGGCAATCACATAACATTGGAGGATTATTTGTACTTTATCTCTGATATAACTCATATTGGGTTATCAAGTCTGGATTTCAGATGGGGGAAGCCTGTATATGGCGGTGCAACAAACAATAATATACCTCATCTGTCAACCATGATGAAGTGTGGAATATGCAGATATAAAGCACGCAAATACTCTAGAAGGGGGGGTTGAATAGAGTATGCAAACTTTTCGCAAACACAAAAATATATAGTAAGACTTTACCACCAGAAGTAAGACCTTATCTGAGAAACAAAAACAAGTTAATAAGAAGTTGTGAACAAGTAATAATGCGAAAGTAAAGAACAGAAAGTAAAGGACACGATACTTGTTAACGAGGTTCGGCACAACCGCCTACGTCCCCGCCTAGGGTTATCCAACCCGTAGGATTCAACACAACTTTATTTCACTTTATCTTATGAGCCCTAGATACAACCTCTAGAAGACCTTTCCTCTTATAGACTAACTTCCTATCTAGCAACCCAAGCACACTAGTGAAACAAAGCTCTATGGATACCGAAGTACCCTATACGTTTGGGTAAAAAACCCTTAGTATAACCTAGATGAATTGTACTATAAAGCTCGAATGAAAACCTCACACACTCGAATTAAATATAACACTTAGCAAAGAGAGCGATGTGAGATCGAAGGCTTTGCAGGAGACGAGACTTGCTGTAAATCGTTATGCGCTTGAGGATCTGATGTCGTTCGTGCGTGACGATGACTCTGAGGACGATTTGAGGACAAATCGAAGTCAAGTGGAGGAGAATGATGCCGTTCAAATATCGATGACTCCTGGTGACATTGAGGACAACATGAAGGTTCCATTCGATGGTCCTATCACTCGTGCAAGGGCCAAGAAGATTCAAACTGCAACTAAAGCCTTTCTTGTCCGTCACCATGGAACTTTAGAGCAAGGGTTCAGGCCACCCTGGATCACTTGGCTCAAGGTTACACCACCAGCACCGGATGTGAGCTTGCGTCCACACTCAGAGCTCATGAAGACTCGTCTACACCCGCCTTGATCTAGACACACATGACATGGCCGAATGGGCTTGGCCGAGTGGGCTTGACCGAGTGGGCCTTGTGGGCCGAGTTCCATGTTATTAATTAATTTGTTATTTTATGCAATTAGATAAATAAGGTGGAATTAATTATATCTCTTCTAGATATAATCCTTGGCCACCAAGTTATTAAATATCTATCTTATTAGGATTTATTTATCTTAGATTTATTTCATTTATCTTTAGATAGAATTAATCTATCTAAACCCCTTTCCTTTGCAAGGAAGGATTGGTTAGATCTCTCATAAGTTTTCTATATATTCATGTTATGCAACTTTGAATTAATCATATTGAAATAGAATTGAGAACCCCTTTATGGATTAAAGGGTTCTTTGTTATCAATCCAAACTACTATCAAAGCTCTTGTGTTCTTGAGAATTGTCGGCCTTCACAAACACCAAACCCTCACCTTGGCTCATCGAGATCGAGGAAGCCGCACTAATCCCTACTCGACATAACCGACGTCACCGAGGATCCCTGCGCTTGGCGACACTCGCTGCCAGGATCGCTCCCAGCGAGCGCGGAGCCCAGGCGCCTCGTTCTCGTTCCCGCTCCCGCGTGCTCCAGGCGTCATCGTCCACGTTCTCCAGCGCCAGGCATCCGCGCACCTCGCTCCTCGCTCTCGCCCGCCATCACACCCGCTTCCAGCGAGACCCATCCGCGCTCCAGATCCCGCACACCCTGAGGCCTAGACGCCTGTGTGCCCGAAACCGCGCGCGCCCAGCCCTCATTTCTCTCTTTCGCTTCCCTTGTCTTTCTGTCGCTAAATCTGTATTCTTTAGTTGCTGGAATTTTCTAAGTTTAGAATTTGTCGCTATTTCAGAAACCTAATTACTTGTTTGAATGGTTCCAAATCAGGAGATATCAAAGAGCATTGCAAGATCTTAGCAAATATACTGCGTGGTTCTTGATCTTGAGCCCACAGACGAAGGATCGGGTATCCCAAACGTATCAGGATCTCTATACTGCAATCTACCACTTCTCCTTATATAAGCCCCGTCTGAAGGTTCTTCTCCAAATCAGTTTGTGGAACGTTGCATCAAATCCTCCTGGAGAGATCTTCGGCTTGTTTGAAAACATTCCAGAACCTTTACTTCGGTTACGGTGAGATCTTGGACGAAAAGATACGTTGGAGAGCCGTTGGACTTTGCTCAAACGAATCCCTACAAAATCTCAACAATCTGGCTAACAAATATATAATAGAGATAAGACAGAGTTTAAAAACTCTAGGCCCAATCTCGATTCAACTTTAGGCCCAATAAATATTATTCCTTAAAATCGGATTTGCAAGCTCAGTTAAAAATAGGCCCATTAAAAATAGGCCCACCAATATTAAGCCGAGCTTGAAATGTGTGTAACACTTTGATCCCATTAAAAATAGGCCCACCAATATTAAGCCGAGCTTCAAATGTGTGTAACACTTTGAACCAAGCTGTAAGACCTTACTAAAACCTGGAAATCAGGGTTTTAACTTTCATCAATCAAGGCATTAATCTTTGCTTATAAGGTCTTATTATCAAGGTGGAGTTAACATATAATTACACATTTTAGGAATGAAAAGGGAGAGGACGTGAAGATGGTGTCGATATACATGCCCAAGGATGACATGGACAAGTTTGCCAACACACTTGATAGCTTGTTACAATAGCAAGGATCATGTATTTTGCTCTAATTTTATGCTCAGGCGACAAATAAAATAAAAGTCGATCATTTGGACAGTACTCAAGCAGATAACATGTACGTAGTGGCGGCCGTAGAATTTCTCGGGGGTTTCCCAAGCGGGCTGGAGAAGGTTAAAATAGGTACAAACTTGCGACAAGAGGTGGAATTTCTTGGTTTTCTAAAGGGAAAAAAATCAGTACAAGACAATAGCAAAGAGTACCTTAAAGAGGTCATTTGCAATCTCACAAATCCATTTCGATTCTCAAAATCAATTCAATGTTTCAACAAAACCCCCATTTCATATTTCAAACCTCAAATCTCAAACCCTAATATAACAAATTTATTTCAATTCTCCAAATCAATTCAATGTTTCAACAAACCCCACAAAACTTATTTCAAACCTCAAATCTCAAACCCTATTCTAACAAATCCATTTCGATTCTCCAAATCAATTCAATGTTTCAACAAAACCTCTCCAATTCATATTTTAAATATCAAACCCTAATCTAACAAATTCATTTCTATTTTCTAAATCAATTCAATATTTCAACAAAACCCCCTCAATTTATAATTCAAACCACAAATCTCATACCCTAATCCAACAAATCTAATTCAATTCTCCAAATCAATTCAACATTCTAACAAAATCATATTAATAAAGTGTATAAACATTCAACAAATCTCAAACTAAGGGGGAACTTACCCTTCTTTCCTCTTTGCAGCAGGTTCAGTAGCACACGAGAGGATGAGGTGAATTTAGCCGCCAGGCCCGCCACCCCCGCCTGGCTGTCCCCCGCCAATCGCCTTGCACCGCGCCCCCCACATCGGAGCAAGTGGCAAGAACCAATAGCGGCGCAGCAGCCTTTCGCCCTCGAGAGTCAGGAGCCTCGCGCTTCTTCTCCCTTCTCTCTCTCTCTCTCACGTACTGTGTAGCCTCCGTTTTGTTTTATTTATATTTTTTTATGCCCAGAGGGGGGCGCCCGCCCCCCATGCGGACGCCCCTGCATGCAGAGGCGGAGCCAAGGGGGGGCATGGGGGAGCACGTGCCCCTCCTCTCACCCGACAAATTAACTAGGTGTATTCTCCTCGTTGCTAGCTTCGTTTTGATATATAATACGCCCTAATCCGACATCTGAGTAAAAAGTTTTGAATGTTTGAAAATTGTAGGTGTAGTAATCACTTTAATTTTATTTCAATAGACTACAATACTTTTATATTTTACTTAAACTGAGATTCACGTATTAAAAATCATCTCGAGAGCTTCGAAATCATAGGTTATATTACTTATTTTGATAATTTGGTAAGAAGTTACGCAAGTTTAATTTTTTTATATCTAGTTATAAACTATTACATGTTAATGTTAAGAATACAACAAGTTAAATACTGACTCAATGTTTATTTATCGTGTTTTATATCCTTATTTTGTTAGTTTTATTTTCTTCGACTATTTAATTTATTTCTTTATATTTCTTTAAAATTTTAATTAGGGATGTCATATGATTTGAACAGCTCGAGCTCGACTTGGGATCAGCTCGAAAAAAGCTCGACGTACTCGAGCTCGTTCACTTACCTAAACAAGCCGAGTTTGAACATGATTTTAAGCTCGGTTGAAAGCTCAGCTCGTTCGATTTAAGTTCGAATATCTTGAATTTTATGAAATTTCTAAAATTTTCTTTAAGTTAATATGGTTTGACCGAGTAAAAACTGCTTAGAGCTCGAAAAAAGCTCAGTTCGAGCTCGTTCATTTACTAAAACAAGCCAAGCTTGAACAAAAAAGAATGCTCGTTTAAAAATTAGGCTCGGCTCGGCTCGAGCTCGTTTAACAAATGAATCAAACTTGAACATGCCAAGCTCGACTCGTTCAGCTCGAATAACACCCACATTTTAATGGAAAAAATAATAGAGTTTTATCATAAATAGAAGTCATGTTATCTTAAAATAACATCATTTAATTTATAATTATCATATATAATATAAATCGTTATGCTACTTTAATCTAAAATGACACCGTATATATACAATCGTGATCCCGCTAAAAAATTTCTGACTCCGTCTATACCTGCATGCACGTACATTTTCATCATGATGATCATTGCTATGGGATAAATTTTCACGAATTTTAATTATTCATAAATGATTATATATGTCACCTAATTAAATATATTAATGGTGGGGTGATTTTGAAAAGGGTAGGCCTATCAATTTGGTCTTTCGGCTCAAGTTCAAGTCAGCTCATTTTGAGTTTTTGAAAAATAACTGGTGTATGAACCTTTTACTTTCGAATTAGATTGAACAAAGACTGAAGATCGAAGTGTCAGGTCATTTTGAGTTTTTAAAATGTATCGTTAATTTCTCTCTCCTCAATATTGTTTTCATCATGCTAATGTTTTTTTATAGTAGACAAGAAGTAGATTGACAAAGCAATCTTGAAGTGTTAGTGCTATTGTAGCTAACTAGAGTGTGATGAGGCTGTGCTTATGAATATTACTCATCTGTAACAAACTTATCAACTGATTCTTGAATGAAGAACACTTTCACTCTCATTTCTCTTCATCTCTTCATTTCTTTCTCTGAATTCACTATGATCAACATGGTATCAGAGCTTAATTGATCATAGATCTTCTTCTTTTCGCAAATTCTTTGACCCGGTAATCGATTTCCATGGCCAACATAGAAGGATCAGCTGAGCACGATCATCGTCGCCGAGACATGATTTCTGCGACTGATCTCCAAAATCCTCTGTTCATTCATCCTTCTGAGAATTCAGGGATGATTCTCACAACTATTCAACTCACCGGTGACAATTATAGATGTTGGAGGAAAGCAATCACAAAAGCTCTTTCTGTCAAGAACAAATTGGGGTTTGTGGAAGGCACCTTGATTGAGTCACCGGAGAACTCTACAATGTGGAATCGCTGTAACAACATGGTGTGTTCTTGGCTTCTGAACACGGTTTCAAAGGAAATCTATACCACCATTGATGCGTTCGACGCAGCGAGGGAAATGTGGCTTGATCTTGAAGAGAGCTATGGATTTCGAAATGGTCCACTAATTTTCTCGATCAAGAAAGAGATTCAAGAGTGTTCTTAAGGGAATGCATCTGTGACTGAGTATTTCACGCGATTGAAAGGGCTCCTCTGCCATCTACAAGTTTCAAAGGAAATCTATACCACCATTGATGCGTTCGACGCAACGAGGGAAATGTGGCTTGATCTTGAAGAGAGCTATGGATTACGAAATGGTCCACTAATTTTCTCGATCAAGAAAGAGATCCAAGAGTGTTCTTAAGGGAATGCATCTGTGATTGAGTATTTCACGCGATTGGAAACAACTATCTGGTTTAGTGGCTCTAATTCACTGCACATGTGGTTGGTGTGAGTGCAATATACAAGCTCAAATTGAACCTCAAGATCGAGAGAATAAACTCTTGCAATTCCTCATGGGTTTGACAGATGAATACTCAGCCGCTCGTCGTCAATTTCTTCTTACCACTCATCTGCCATCTGCAAGTATGGCACATGATTTGCTATTGCAAGATTCTATCGGTTCTAATATGTCAAGTTCAAAGACTACATCTACTGATTCTACTGCTCTCATGGCCCGTCAGGGAGGGTCAAAGAATATAACTGCTGATTCTACTAGTAAAGATAGATCCAAGAAGGAAAAATGCAATCATTGCAATGGTAATCACAAGGCTGACATGTGCTGGGAGATGTATGGGTATCCAGAATGGTATTACAAGAGCAAAGACAAGCCACAAGTTCCAAGATCATCTGGATCTAGGTCTGAGTTCAAAGCTTTGTCGTCTAAAGGCTCTTATGCAAATAGTGCTTCCTCGGATTCACCTCTTTAGGCTTTGACAGCTGAGCAACAGAAAATGCTCTTTTCTTGGATCAATGCAATGGAGCAACACAAGGATAAGCTTGCTGAGATAAATTTTGCAAATACTACTATTTGTTGCAGTGCATTAAATTTTACAAGACTATGGATTTTAGATAGTGGGGCAATAGATCATATTACCTGCAATGCTAAATTTCTTATCAATTCTAGCTCCACAAATAAATCTACCTCCATTCACCTTCCGGATGGTACCACCAGCCGTATTGATCTTACTGGTGATGTGCATCTTACCTCTACTTTGTCTGTACATAAAACCTTATTTGTCCTACATTTCAAATTCAATCTTGTGTCCATCAGTAAATTGATTCATGACAGTACCTGTTTTGTGTGTTTTATCTCCAATAAATGTGTAATCCAGGACCCTATCAGAGGACACTGATTGCAGTTGGTGAAGAATTAGGAGGCCTGTACTATGTGGTGCCACAAGAAAAGTATGGAGATAGTATTCTGGATGATTTAGAGCAATACCTATCCAATTTAGTCTCTTTTCGTAGACCTACTTGTGCTACAAATACTGTATTACCTATGTTTTTACCTGTCAAGCATACCAGCCCCACAAACTTGTGGCATTTGAGGCTTGGTCATGCTCCTCATGACAAATTGTTACACATTCCCTCTATTTTTTATGAGTTGAATAAAGATAAATCTCGTTTTCTATGTTCTGTTTGTCCACTGGCTAGGCATACTGTAAAGGCTGTAAATTAAAAATCATCATTTTATTATTATTACTAATTTTATTTAATTAAATTCGGAACTGTTTGAAATAACCGTCCTCGAGCGATTATTTTATTCGAATTCTTTTTTTAAAAAAAAAGATTCCGGCATGTATTTCTTTTAAATGGACTTTTAGTCGGATTTATTTTCGCTTCCGCGTGTTGAACTTTGAAAGTAGGATTCAGTTCTATTACTTGTTTCGACTCGAGAATTTGATCTAAATTTGATTTAGTCGGGATTTGTCGAGCGATCGGGTTTCGAGTCTATTCCGCTATTTTGAATTCTTTGGCAGGGACCATTTCTTAAATTTGTGTTATTTCTCCTTTTCCTCTTTGCTCTCTCTCTGAACTGCGATTGGAGTCTGCAGAGCACCATTTCACAGTCTGTATCTTTGTCCCTTCGCTGATCACCCACAACCTCTTCTCATGTATAAACTCCCCCTTGTCTCATTCTTCTCCATTCACAGAAAAATCCCAAAACCCACAGAAAGAAACCCAAAGGAGCATTCTCTCTCCCCCACTTCTCTCCTCTGCAAAACCCAGAAAAACGCCCTCTCCGTTATGTCTTTTTTTTTAAACACAAATCTGCAACCCTCCACCAAATCACCATTACAACTCCTCTCCCTCATAATCTCGCAGCTACAGATCTCCCTTCCTCATCCTCGTTGTTCGTCTTCATCAGCAGCACCACCGTCGAGAGCCTGTTCTTCCTCGTCGTCACCGCTGCTGTGAGCCACGGAGGGTTCCCTGCTTCGCCACGGCCATAGTCGCACCCGAGCATCTCCATCACATTGTCCTCTTCCTCGAGCAGCAGGCGCGTTTCCATCAATTCCGATGTCAGGGAGTCGCTAGAAGTCGCCCAGGAGCAACTCCGGAGCCCCATTAGCGTCGCTTTGAGGTCGGATTTTCGATTCGAATTCATTTGCTTTCAAACCCCATAAAAACAAGCCTTTATTCGCTTCCACAATTGTCCTAGGTCCATAACGACACTGTCCCTCGCTAATTGAAGTTGGAATCCGCCATTACCGCCGGAGTGTTCCCTCGGAGACGCCTCGGTAAATCTCTCCTCTTCCCTTCCTTCTTGCTCTCGCGTCTTCCTTTCTGTAGGGGTTGTGGTCGGAATTGTACTTCCGTCTGTTTGGGGCCGGTTGGGGTTGAGAACGCCGCCGGCAAGACCCGAATTCCATCTTCTTCCTCCGTTTTCCCGTCGTCGGTTTCAGAACCCTGTTTGGCTAAGGGAGGGAGACGACTTGTGTTTGTGGAATGGATCATATTCTTTCTTTCTTTCCTTTCTTGGGTCGGGCTTGGAACTGTTGGCCGGGTCTGGATCTGGATCCACTCCCTCACTTCCGGGTTATAACAATTGGGAGAGGGAGATGGGTCTTTCTTTTATTTTCCGGGTTGTGGGCCTAATTTTCGGGTAAAGGACTCAAATCCGGATCCTTCCCTTCCCTTTTCATTTTCAGATTCAGTTTGGGCTTCGGGTCTGGGCTTCCTCTTCCAGGTTGAGTATGGGTTGTTGGTTGCTTTAATGTATTAATTGTGTCATAGTTATTTCTTACATGTTATATAGAGATTATGTTATATGTTAGTATTTATTTAATTATGTGATTATTATTATGGTTATGATGATTCTGATTTTATGAAAATACAATTATGAAATTATTTCATATTATGAAATTATTTTAAAAGTGTTATTATTGGGGTAAGTTTTGTGTGATGCTTTTAGTATGTGATTTTGGGAAATTTGAAATGATTTATTTATAATCATAGTTGATGATTATTTTAGTCGTATATTATACTAAATTATCTAAAAAGGAATTTTCAAGTTTTGGAAATATTCTTTGAGAATTTGTATTGGAAAACCAAAATGCCGGAATTATTTTAGTAGTATAAACTTGCAAGTTGATTAAAGATTTAATGTTTATAAATGGGTTTTGGCCAATTATGATTTGAGAAAATGGTTTGAATATGAGTTGACTTAACTTGATATTTAATAATTTGGAAAACTTTGGGAAACGGTTCTACTATCGATTGGTTTTGAGAATGTTGAGAACTTGGGTTCCGTGTGTATGAATTAATGTTAGTCCGGTGGATTATGGAAATGGCTTGATGATAGGTGTGTATTGCTTTCGGATTGCTTTGGACTTGCATTTGGGCTCTTGCTTGTGTTATCCTACTGTTCTGCATCTTCAGGTAAGTTCCCTAGGGGGCTTACTCAGGTTGGACATTCATGCCTGTTGTTGCATTTTATGTTAGGTGTTGCATATGCATAAAAGCATGCCATGTAGTATCCTGTTAGGTTGCACTAATTGAATGAGCATCTGCTTACTTTATGCGTTTAAAATAGAACGGCTGTTATCTGTGATAGTCCTAGAGTCTTTGTTAGAGTCATAGGGTAGCCCAGCCTCATCGGGTACCCTGAGTCAATCGAGTCAATGTTACTATAGCCCAGCACCATCGGGCAAGATTGGTTACTTTATGATGATGTTTATTCCGTGGTCCGTGCACCACCACGATGAATTGCTATGCTATAGCACCGGCTGGCCAGGCTCTACACTAATGGGAAGGGGTGCAGAGGTAGGAGAGGGATATGCCATTTGGCATTGTCTTGGGCCCTTTACAGTATTTCTGCACATTATTATGACTAGGAGCATGCTAGTGTGTTTGACTTTCGTACTGCATTAGAGCATCTTTATTAGGTATAGCACATACTATGTGGCCTCAGCGAGGACTGCCGGTCCCGCATGAGTGGCTCGATTTGACTCCTTTCCCCGTTCTTCTTTTAAAGGTATTTTCTGCAGATTTGAGTGCTCGATGTCTATATGACGGGGTTCCCTTTTTGCGAATCGAAGAACATGGCTAATTCTATAACTCGTTATAAAATGGTAATTACCAACTCATGATTTGGTTTTGACCCGGATCTGCCGTGACACTTGTATCTTTACTTTGCTTCCACTTTACTTTCGTTTGAAATAGATTCCGCGAAATAGTCTTAGGACAGGTTAAGGGTACCCAACGGCCCTTCGAGTTTTTTTAGGGTTTGAAATCCCTCTTTCTACTAGTCTTAAAATGAGTTTGAAACCTCGACCCGTACCTGGATTGCAAGATCCGAACAAGGGGTTTTATCCCTTGAAACGTAACCCGAAAATCATAATTCTGGGCCGTTACACATACAAGATCTAGTTTCACATCAAGTACATCACATGCTGATAAATCATTTACTTTGTTACACTGTGACTTTTGGGGCCCTTATGACACTCCTACCTATAATGGCCATCGTTTTTTCTTGACCATTGTTGATGACCATAACAGATGTATTTGGGCCTACCTCCTCAAACATAAATCTGAAGCCACACCATCTTTGACAGCCTTCATTACCATGATTGAAACTCAGTTCAATGCCTATGTGTGCACTCTCAGAACTGACCAAGGGACTGGGTTCTTCAACTCTTCCCTAACCTTCTTTCTTATTCAAAAAGGCATTGTTCATGAGAGCTCCTGCACTCCTACACCTCAGCAAAATGGTAGGGTCGAAAGGAAACACAGATATATCCTAGAAACTGCAAGGGCATTGCGTTTTCTTGCATTCTTACCTATTAAATTCTGGGGGGGATTGTGTATTAACTGCTACCTTTCTTATCAAACGTATTCCTACCCCATTGCTCCACAATAAATCTCCCTATGAGGTACTAAATGATCACTCCCCTACCTATGACAAATTGATAGTGTTTGGCTCTCTTTGCTATGTAGCCACTTCTGCAAATGACAGGAAAAAGTTTGATGAAAAATCTAATCCTTGTGTGTTTCTTGGCTACCCCTTTGGGTTCAAAGGTTATAAAGTCTTTAATCTAACGAGTAACAAAAGTATTATCAACAGAGATTTGCATTTTGTTGAATATCTTTCCATTCTCCAAATCTTATACTTCTGGAGATCATACTCCCTCATCTTCTGAGGTTGTTTTGCCACCTGTGTCATCTTCTTCTGAGTTTCATTTTGATGATTGCACTCTTGTGGTATGTTCTTTGCCACCATTTCAGCCAGTGGAAGTTATATCAAGTCCCTCTGTCTCACTAAACCCACCATTAGACTTTAGTCTTTCTCTAGCTATTCTCCATCTCCAGTACATCCCTCTTTTGATGACATACCAAATATTGTCCCTCCTACCTCTAATCAACCTCCTACTTCTGTTCGATGCTCATATAGAAATGTTGCATCTCTTACTTGGCTCAAGGACTATGTGTGTGCTAGTTCTAGTTCTAATCCAACGGTAGGAAGTAAATATTGTCCCTCCTGCCTCAAGGACTATGTTGCCTCACTGTCTGAACCCACTTCTGTCTCTGATGCACTGAGCAAGCCTGAATGGATCAAGGCTTTGCAAGTAGAACTTAATGCACTTGAAGCAAATCACACTTGGACTCTTGTTCCCAAGTCTGTTGCTCCATCAACTGTTACTTGTAAGTGGTTGTTCAAAACCAAACTAAAATCTGATGGCACTCTAGACAGATATAAGGCAAGATAGGTGGCTCGGGTTTTTTTTTCAATTGGAAGGAATTGATTGTTGCGAGACATTTGCACCAATAGCAAAAATGATCTCTATACGAACTCTACTTGCTCTTGCTACAGCTAGAGGGTAGCCTGTGTCACATATGGATGTGACAAATGCATTTTTGCATGGTGAATTGGAGGAGACAGTGTACATGGACTTACCTTCTGCCTATGCTTTGCTTAAAAACCTTCATTGCCCTCAGGGGGACTGTGTAAATGAGGGCAACAAAGCTGATGGGATGGCATACAAGCTGGATAGATCTCTCTATGATCTAAAATAGGCCCCAAGGCAATGGTTTGCCAGATTTTCACAAGTTGTAAAAGCAGCAGGATATGTGCAATCTATGTCAGATTACTCCTTATTCTTCAAAGCAACAAAGTCTTTATACACAACCTTGTTAGTTTATGTTGACGATATGCTAATCACTGGAGACAACAATGTTGAGATCAAGGAATTGAAGGATCATCTACACAAGCATTTTCTAATGAAAGATTTGGGAAATATGAGATATTTCCTTGGTATTGAGATAGAGAGAACCAAGGAAGGAAAGCTTCTAAATCAAAGGAAGTATAGTCTTGAGATCTTGAAGGAAACTGGAATGACTGTAGCAAAGCCTGCAACTACTCCCTTAGATCCAAAGATCAAACTAACTTTGGAAGGAGAGCATAATAAGGTTGATGTTATCTCATACAGGAAATTGGTGGGAAAACTTATATACCTCACCATTACCAGACCTGATATATGTTACACAGTGCAGGTGCTAAGTCAATTTATGCACAGACCAAGTGATGAGAAATGGAGAAGTGCTAAACATGTGCTCATGCATGTATCTCAAGAAAGCATCGGGACAAGGTCTGTTCATAGATAAAAATTCTAATATGCAGCTTCATGCATTCTGTGATGTGGATTGGCAAAGTTGCCCGATGACAAGGAGATCATTAACAGGGTTTTGTATCATGTTGGGAAACTCAATGATCTCATGGAGAACCAAGAAGCAAACTTATGTTGCAATGTCATCTGCAGAATCTAAATACAGAGCATTGGCAACAGTCAGCTGTGAGATCACTTGGTTGCTGAAACTACTTGCTAATCTTCAAGTGTCTCCAATGCAACCTATCAAGCTATACTGTGACAACAAGTCAGCTATGCATATTGCTCGTAATCCCGTGTTTCATGAGAGAATGAAGCACATAGAAGCTGACTGCCATTTAGTTCGTGAGAAGGTTCTCAAAAAGGAAATTGTGCTTGGTTACATACCCACCAAGGAACAGCAGGCAGACATTTTCACTAAGGTGGTATCTCAAGACCAATGTAATAAACTCCTTACCAAGTTAGGTGTTGTTCATCAGTTCAAAACAACTAACTTGAGGGGGACTGATTCTTGAATGAAGAACACTTTCACTCTCATTTCTCTTCATCTCTTTCTTTGAATTTACTATGATCAACATGAAGCTATCAATAAGATGACTAGATAACCCTACACAGAGGGTTGTCAGCCAAAAGAAAAAAAAAACATGTACACTAACTTAAATCTAAGATTATAAATATAAATAAGTTTATATATCAAAACGTCTAAAAAATATATAGTGCCGTTGATTCTTGATATCTGGTTAAGTTGACGAACTTTGACTTTGGCACGACTGATTTAGAAAGTGGTGACAATTGCGATTCTTCTTGTGATGGTGAGAGGAAGGCTCCCATCTAGCCCCAACCATGGAAAGCTAAATTCCATGTTGCGACTAGATAAACATTGTTGCCATCTTTTTATTTGAGTAGGAGTGGAGAGTTCGGTTCAACGTGTGAAACGAAACCGCATAGATCCAAAGATCCAAGTTTTTGGCTGAAAAGATTAAAGGTTTTCTTGGATTATCAACGATGTAAGTTTTGGATTTGTGTTTGTGTTTAACTAAGAGAGGTACACAATTAATATTCTATTGATATTTTGTATATATTATAAATATCCTTCTAGATAAATATGTAGAGATTCTATCCTTGTAGCCCAAGTTCTATCTTTTGTATATCTCGTTGTGTATATATTCTAAAACAATCAATGAAAAGAGCACGATTTGCCTTTCACAAATTCTACATGGTATCGAGCCAGGCAATTCCTCTCTTCCTATAATGTTTTTTTTACAAACCCTAATTCTTCTACCTCCTACCGCCGCCGCCAGCCATGGCCGACCCTCCACCCGCCGCTGCCCAAGCCCCCGCCTTTTCCTCTCCCTACTACCTTCATCCGTCAGATCATCCCGGTCTCACTATCTGTCCGATCGTTCTCACGGGTGACAACTATCAGGAATGGGCAACAAGTATGCTCAACGCTTTTCAAGCGAAGGGCAAACTAGGCTTCCTCTCCGGCGACCCCGCAAAGCCTGCCGATGATCATGCCGATCTCCCTCACTGGCTTCGGGTCAACTCTATGCTTGTCGGATGGTTGGCTCAATCAATGGAGCCGTCTCTTCGCTCGACGATTACTCTGTCGGGCACGGTTAAGGCTCTTTGGGATGAACTTTAACTCCGTTTCTCTGTCGAAAACAGTCCCCGGATCATGCAATTGCGCTCTGAGATCGCGCGCTCTACTCAAACCGGCCAGTCAATTTCGGCTTACTATGGTCGTCTGAAGCGTCTCTGGGACGAATTGTCGGCGATCTCGCCAATCCAATGCACCTGCGGCCAACACGCTAAGGAGAAGGCCACCAAACGGATACACCAGTTTCTCATCGGTCTCGACGACGACACTTATGGTACTCTGCGCTCCACCATAGTCGCCCAGGAGCCTCTTCCCGCTCTCAGCCACATCTATGCTTTGGCTGTTCAGGAGGAGCGCCTTCGGTCTATCGCCAAGGATCGGGATGCCAAGGCCGACTCTATGGCCTTTGCTGCTCGGGCTCCGACGTCTTCTAAATCCTCTTCGTCTCCATCGGACCGCAAGGCTCTCCAATGCTCTCACTGTGGTCGTACAGGCCACGATGTCTCTTCATGCTTCAAAATCATCAGCTTTCCGGAATGGTGGAACAACGGGCGTGGCGTCAGCGATCCCGTCACCGGCGCTCCCCCATCTGCAGGCCGAGGACGTGGTTCTTCCAGCGGCAGCGGGCGTAGCCCTTCCAGCAGCGGCCGCGGCAGGGGCTCTGCTCAGCACGTCCTCGCCAATGTTGCGTCTTCCTCCACTGCTCCGCCTCTAACCGCCGATGATCGTTCTGCTCTTGGTCCTACTATCACCGACGAACAATGGTCTACTCTCCAGACCATCCTTCAGGCCATCAACTCTAAATCTGGTAATGATACTTTAGAAGGTACGGTTCTAACTCCCTGGATTCTTGATACGGGTGCCTCTCTTCATATGACCGGTGATCTTCGCCTCCTGTAAGCAGTTGGTCCGGTCTCTTCCCATTCAATTAAGATCCCCAACGGCACCATCGTTACATCTGATAAAGCTGGAATTGTTCCTCTTTGTGACCTCATTTCGCTGCCCAATGTTCTATATGTCCCTGGATTGACATGTCACCTTATCTCTTTCCGTTGTTTGATGGCTGAATTACAGTGTGTTGCCACTATTACAGATCGTTTGTGTGTAATTTAGGACCGCATTTCGAGGACGTTGATTGGAGTGGGTGAACCTAGAGATGGGGTCTATTGGCTTCGCTGGACCACGCCGACCTACCTTCCCTCCACACAACCGCCGCCGACCTCCCCTCAACGCTAAACAACCTCGCTCTTCCTTTCCTATCAGTCGTTCTTGTTCTGTTGAACCTTTTGATTTAATACATTGTGATATTTTGGGCCCATATCGATTGTCTTCTACCTGTGGTGCTTCTTATTTCCTTACTATTGTGAATGATTACTCTCGATCTACTTGGGTCTTCCTTATGAGTCAAAAGTCACAAGTCTCGCGGCTTATCCCAAATTTCTGCACCATGACTCAAACACAATTCAATCGCAAAGTCAAACACTTTCGCAGCGACAACGGGTCTGAGTTTGTCGCTCTCAAACCCTTCTTTTCCGATCAAGGCATCCTATTTGAGTCTTCCTGCGTCGCCACTCCTCAACAAAATGGTCGGGTTGAACGTAAGCATCGTCATATCTTAAATGTTGCTCGATCTCTTATGTTTCAGGCTCATCTCCCTCTAACGTTTTGGGGTGAATGCGTCCTTACTGCCTGTCATCTCATCAACCGAACTCCTACCAAACTTCTACATGGGAAAACTCCTTTTGAGCTTCTTCACAATCACATGCCTGATTATTCTCTTCTTCGAGTTTTTGGTTGTCTGTGCTATGCTTCTGTCATTCCTAGAAGCTCAGACAAGTTTCAACCTCGAGGCCGAAAATGCCTCTTTTTAGGATACCCTTTTGGCCAGAAGGGTTGGCGTCTGTATGACCTTGAAACTCATCGTATCTTCGTCTCCAGGGACGTTGTCTTTCATGAGTCGACCTACCCCTACCTCTCCTCCCCGTCATCACCACCAACCCTTCTGCGCCGATTGTGCCTACCCCCCTCACCCATGATGATCCCACTACTGACAACCCCTCCTCCGACGTCAGGGGGAGCACCCACCAGCCGGCACCGCAGCCCCCTGTAAGGCGCAGTACCCACCCTCCCGCTCACCTTCGCGATTATGTGTGCACCTCTCTCGGCAGCCATGACCCTCTCTTGCAATCGCCTTCTCCGGTCTCGTCCTCAGGTACACACTATCCTCTGTCTAAGTATATTAACTATGATAACTTATCTCCGCAACATGCCTGCTTCTTGGCCGCTATCAGTGCTCAGCAGGAACCTTCTACTTTTCAAGAGGCCGTTCGTCACGCTCACTGGCATGATGCTATGAGGGCTGAGATTGATGCTCTTCATCGTAACGGTACTTGCCAAGTCTGCCAGTTACCACCAGGCAAGCATCCCATCGGCTGCAAATGGGTCTTTCGGGTCAAACACAAAGCTGATGGTAGTATTGAACGGTACAAAGCTCGTTTGGTTGTTCTTGGTAATCGTCAGGTTGAGGGCATCGACTACAAAGAAACTTTTGCTCCGGTTGCCAAGATGGTGTCTGTCAAAGTTTTCCTTGCTGTCGCTGCTATTTGAAACTGGGAGTTGCATCAGATGGATGTTCATAAAGCCTTTTTGCATGGGGACCTTCATGAGGAGGTCTATATGTCTATGCCTCCAGGTTTCGCTACTCCAGGCAGAGGTACAGTATGTCGGCTCCGAAAGTCTCTATACGGCCTTCGTCAGGCACCCCGAAATTGGTTCTCTAAGCTCTCTATGGCTCTTAAGAGGTTTGGTTTCACTCAGTCTTACGCAGATTATTCCCTGTTCTCATACTCTAAATCGGGCATTGATCTGCATGTTCTCATCTACGTGGATGATCTGATTATTGGTGGCTCTAATCTCGCCTCTATTGAACGCCTAAAGAGGTATCTTCACTCCTGCTTTTATATGAAGGATTTGGATACTCTGAAATATTTTCTGGGTATTGAGATCTCTCGTACCCGGGCTGGTCTCTTCCTCTCCCAGCGGAAGTACACTCTCGACATAGTGCATGAAATCGGCCTCCTTGGTGCTAAGCCAGTTACATTTCCTATGGAGCAGAATCATCATCTTCCTCTTGATGACAGTCCGCTTCTTGATCAACCCGACAAGTATCGTCGGCTAATTGGGCGCCTTATCTACCTTACCATTACTCGCCCGGAACTCTGCTATTCCGTGCACACATTGGCTCAGTTCATGACCAGCCCACGGCAAAATCACTGGCTTGCTGCTCTCCGAGTCATTCGCTATTTGAAGGGCCTTCCGTCTCAGGGTATTCTTCTCTCCAGAAACAGCTCTCTTCGGCTTACCGCCTTCTGCGACTCTAATTATGCAGCGTGTCCTCTTACCCGTCGGTCGCTTACCGGTTACTTCATCATGCTTGGTGAGTCTCCGGTGTCTTGGAAGACCAAGAAACAAACTACCGTCTCACGCTCTTCAGCTGAGGCGGAGTACAGAGACATGGCGACCACAACCTGCGAGCTCATCTGGCTCAAATCTTTTCTTCGGTCTCTAGGTGTTCGACATGGTCTTCCTATGCATCTCTGGTGCGACAGTCAGGTGGCCCTTCACATCGTCGCCAATCCGGTCTTCCATGAGCGTACCAAACACATTGAGGTTGACTGTCATGTTGTATGTGATCAGCTAATTGTCGGGGTCATCTCTCTCTCTCACATCCGTTCTGCAAATCAACTAGTGGACATCCTTACAAAGCCGCTTGGTCAGCAACAGTTTCAGGTGCTTCTGTCCAAGTTGGGCATTCGAAATCTACATGCTCCAACTTGAGGGGGAGTATTGATATTTTGTATATATTATAAATATCCTTGTAGCCCAAGTTCTATCTTTTGTATATCTCGTTGTGTATATATTCTAAAACAATCAATGAAAAGAGCACGATTTGCCTTTCACAAATTCTACATATTCATCCTGTAAATGTGAAAATTTTATGTTTTCTAGGTGTACGTATAAACATTTATTTTTTCATCACGGAATACGACGATATTTTTATTCCCAAGAGTTTTATTATTGATTGGTTTCTAAAAATAAATAATAAAAGAATTATTTTAATATACATTTAATTTTTTTGAACTTTTTTTTAAATTCAAAATTCCCCTTTTAAACATTTTTTTATTAAGATTTAAAGGCAAAATCGACCTCTATTATTTAGCAAAAATAGCTCAACTAACCTATTTTTTTATTATTATTATCTAAAAAAGGGTGTATTCTTGTAAACTAAATATTGATTTGGCAGATTTATGCAAATTGGCCTTTCCATTATACTAATATGTGTTCTTCACAATCTTATAAGAATGGTGGCACTAGGACTAAGATGACTGCGTTTGTTGAACAAGATGACTCCGTTTGTTGAACAAGATGCATTAATGGAAGAGGCTCTTCCGGCTCTTCCATTAATGCATCTTGTTCAACAAATTAAACGGAGTCATCTTTGCTCCTCCGAAGAGCATATGGGGACTTAATTATGGCATATGGGGACTTAATTATGGCATGTATGGGAGACTGGGAGTGAGTATATCATAGAGATTATATGTTGCAGGCTATGGGTGATGGATCCGCAATTATATGTAAGTTGCAGGCACATCATGTGTATATCGGAGTAAATTAGAGTTGCAGGCGCATGGGTGATTGGGTCCGCAATTATATACTGATCATGTTGCAGGCACATCACGTATATGCAGAGTCCTTTGCAAGGATCAAGGATGCATATTTTTTATATATAAAGAAAGATTTCGAGATTAGACCGGCTTGAAATTCGATAGGCTGATAAGTCGACATATAGAAAATCGTCAAATATATAACAAATCATAGGAAAAAAGTGAATAAATCAGGTAGTATGCACCAAATAATAATGAATCAAAACAGACCTACTATTAGCACGATGAGGGCGTAGACTAAGAACGAATCCAAACACTATCGTGAGATAGCACAGTTGACCAGTGATGCATCAGATATCTTTGTAGCCAGTGAGGGCGAGGCTCTAATGAATCTTTTCCGTATATGGAGTCACCCCCGTACACACTATCACAATCTCAGCCAGTTCCGACTTCGATTGCCCGAACCCCAAAGAAGAAGTAGATCGCAAGACACACCAGAGAAAAGCCGTGCAACTTCCGAGCAAACCGCACCAAGTTATTACTACTACTACCGAGATAATTACTAATCTAGTATTGTTTACTCAAGCCCTAGCGAGTTTTAGGACATGAAAGAGCTTTATTCAGACGCTTACGGGAATTTGGTTAACCCTTGTGGGATTTCGTTTAAAACCTTTCAAAATTTTGGTTAAACCCTTTCGGGATATTTGTCAAGCCCTTTCGCGATTTAAGCCCTTTTGGGACATACGTACGCACTACAGGAGTTTTCGCTTACTCTCTCTCCCCCTTGATTCAGGGTTATCGAACTAGCACACCTAACATCTAATATGACGGCGGCCATATATATATATATAGGAACACCGTACCGTCCACGACACTCGCGAGAAGGCACGACTGGGAACAAGGGACAACAAACCGAAAAGGGGGCGAAAAGAGGGACGCCAACGAAAGGAGGCAGGCGGCATGTCACCGGACCCCGAATCGAAGCGGCGCGGACGAAAGGGTAAGAAGCACCAAGGGACCCAGGTTGAATGTTAGCCCGAACCTAGGTCGTCGGAAAGAGGCCGATCGAGATCAAACCAAAGAACCCATAATGAAGTCGCCATGGAGAAGGCCAACTAGACCTATCAAAACACAACCCGACCCGACCCGAACGTGCGGAAAATTTTCGACCTGAACCCGGAAATTTTTTCTGACCCGAACCTGAAAACGGGAAATTTTCTGGGTGATCTGGGTTTCGACTCGGTGACCCGATTGACCCGGTAATTTTGACCAGATTTACGCAATTGACCCGGTTTATTTATAATTATATATGATTAAATATTTTTTTATGGAGATTCCAATTTATTACATTTTATAATTACAATCACTTGATCTTTCATTTTCAAATCAACTTTTATATTTATTTGTATTGTGTAATATTTCGTCCGATCGATAGTATTTGATTATATATTTTTCAACAGACTTTTTTTAAGAAGATAAAAATTCTAAAAAATATTAAAATATTAAAACAATTCTATGCTTATTACTAATTGCATGAAATTATTTGAAAATTTGAAATTTTATATATTATTACATTTTATTAAAAATTATGAGAAATAATAAAAATCAAATGTTTTTAATAAAATGTAATAATATATAAAATATCAAAATTTTAATAAAATTATATTTTAAAAATTATTTAAAATTTTGATTTTTATATATTATTACATTTTATTAAAAATTACGAGAAATAATAAAAATTAAATATGTTAGATCAGATATAGTATATAATTAAAAGAATTAGAACTTTTGAGCAATGTCTTTAATTTTAGAATTTTAAATTTATCACAAAATTATCAAATTATGATTTTTTTTAATTTAGAAAATTAAAAAGTGACCAACCCGAAATGACCCAAACCCCGGTCAAACCCGGGTTCGAGTCTACCCGGAAATACCCAAAAATCGTATTACTCGGGACCCGAAGTGACCTGACCCGAACCCGACCCAAATGACCCGTTTGACGGGTCTAAGGCCAACAGAGTGTTGGAAGAGAGGAGGCAGAACGTTTTCTCTGAATCCTCCTCAATTCAATTGATCTGAAGAACTTCAATTACAATTTATAACCCTAAAACTAACCGTCCACTGTGGTTCTTACCCATTAACCCACTAATTTAGGCCCCTAAAACTAACCGTCCACTGCTTGTGGTTCTTACCCATTAACCCACTAATTTAGGCCCACTAATTGAATAACTAATTAATCCTAAATTCCTCTAACTGATCGGCCACACTAACACAAACCCTAACCGCCCATTGACTTAATTAATTTCTAATTAACTTAATTTTGAATTATTAAACTAACATCATCCCTTAATTAAAAATTCCAAAAAAATTCAGACCCACGTTCATCGTCTTCTTCAAATTCTTCTGGACGCCAGCATCGTCTTCTTCAAATTCTTTTGGACGCCAGCATCATCTTCTTCTTCGAATTGATCTAGACGCACCCGCCTTCAATTCTCGATCAATTGATGCACTTCTCACAATCTTCAATCTTGATGCACCTCCTCATCGACATCTTCAAAATTTTCAACCAACGCGTCTTCAATCTTCTCGGCGATGGACGCACTTCTCGTCGTCGACTTCAAATTCTTCGATGTACCTCTCATCGTCTTCGATTCATGGAGCCATTTTCCGATCTCCATACCTCGGTCAGACTCTCATCACCTGAGCCCTTCAACCGCCTTCATGACTGCCTTCTTCGGCCGGGCTCTCCCCATCGGAGCCCACTTCCTCAAACTTCGACCTTCTTTGGTCGGACTCTCATCGGAGTCGACGACTTCCTCAAACTTTGACCTTCTTTGGTCGGACTCTCATCGGAGTCGGCGACTGGACTCTATTCCGAGTCCGTCGCCTACGACTGGACTCACATTGTAGCCCTTCGACAACCGCCTTCTTCTTCGGCGTTCTTCCCCTCCGGACTTTCCTTTTCCGGACACAAACTACACACGGATGGACTCTTTATCACATCCCTTGTTCTTCATCCACCTTCTTCAATCGGCCGTATCTTCCGCCTCCTTCTCGTCGACGGTGTCATTGCCCGGACTCTTCTTCTCGGGCACTTCAACCTCCGGGATCTTCATCTCCGGATCAACAATCAAACATGGAGAACCATCTTCTAGGCCTCCTTCTTCACAATTCCTTGGCTCGGAATCGTCTCAACAATGGAGCACTTTGAAGCCCCCTCCATCCCTGCGTGGGAATCCTTTTTTTTATTTTTTCAATGTCTTCCTCCTCTTGGAAAGACCACTTCCATGGAGTACTTTCTCTCCATTCATCAATAGGATCGAACCCGGAATAGAATCTCGAACCCTAGCTCGGATACCATGTTGGAAGAGAGGAGCCAGAACGTTTTCTCTGAGTCCTCCTCAATTCAATTGATCTGATGAACTTCAATTACAATTTATAACCCTAAAACTAACCGTCCACTGCTTATGGTTCTAACCCACTAACCCACTAATTTAGGCCCACTAATTGAATAACTAATTAACCCTAAATTTCTCTAACTGATTGGCCACACTAACACAAACCCTAACCGGCCACTGACTTAATTAATTTCTAATTAACTTATTTTTGAATTATTAAACTAACACAGAGCATGACTAGAGGCAGTAGATATGCAGCAATAGCCAAAGAGGTGCCGAGAACCAAATTAAAACCCGAAATCGAGAGAATGTTAGTTGGGAACCCAATGGCTTCAAATCCAATCCAATTTAAGAAGGAAGAAGGCGATTGGGGACGGAGGATGCGAAGTTAGGTTTGGAGAGGGGATTTCGCCAGCGCGTGGGGCGCTTTCTTGGGCTCCCGAAAGATATGGTATGCAAGGACGCATATAGGACATGTAACCTTTTCTAATCGTGTTGGCTATATACACCCCAAATGATGCACGTCTTTAAGGACGTGCATGGTTAAAAGGGATTAATTAATTTTTTTTAATTTTAATTAGTCATAAGGCTTGCACATCCTTAAGTACGTGCATTTTCAGCATTTGAATTTGTGGTGTATATAACTACACCCTTTCTAATTCATATTTTTTAATACATAGTTTTTAGGATTAAATAAAAAAATAGAAAATTTTATTTTATTAAATAATTACTTGATCTTTTCTTATTGATATTTCTTAATCCTTATTTTTTAGGATTAGATTTTATAAACAAATCAATAAAAGTGGATAGAATACAAATATAAATATTGAATATCTGTAACTAGTTTCGAAAAAAATAATTCGGTGCTACATACACTAAACTCTCTTCCGTTCAGGAGCACAAAACTCTCTTCTTTCGAACCCTAGAAACGCTGTACAGACAATAGTGGACGCTATCAATTTTCAGTAGATGGATCATCTCTGTTGTGACCCGTCAAAACCCGACTCATACGCTCGGAAAATTATGGGTGAAGACCAGGAAATTTTGATCCGGAAATTTTTTTCGACCCGAACCCGAAAATACGGTAATTTTTCGGGTCATCTTGATTTCGACCCGGTAACCCGATTGACTTATAATTATATATGATTGATTTTTTTTATTGAGATTCCAATTTATTACATTTTATAATTACAATCACTTGATCTTTCATTTTCAAATCAACTTTTATATTTATTTGTATTGTTTAATACTCCCTCCGATCGATAGTATTTGATTTTTGATCTTTCATCATATTTTTTAAGAAGATAAAAACTCTAAAAAATATTAAAATATTAAAATATTAAAAACAATTCTATGCTTGTTAAATTATCGCAAAATTACTAAATCATAATTTTTTTAATTTAAAGAAGAAAAAATTGATAAACCCGAAATTGACCCGATTTGACCCGAAACCGGGTCCAACTCGAGTTCAAATCAACCCGGATCTACCCGGAACCTGTTTTACCCGAAACGCATTTTACCCAAAACCCGAACTGACCCCATCCGAACCCGACCCGAATGATCCGATTCATAGGTCCATCTCCGGTACATGAAGAACATGAAAGCATCTTAATTAGTCCAAGTCATAAGCCAGAGGTGATCCATCTGCTTGTTGTTGGACATGTTGGCACTTTGTTACCATGGACTTTGTTGGATTTCGTTGTGGACTTTGCTCGCTTTTGTTGTTTTCAGGACTGCATTTTTTTTTTGTTGGTTTTAGGACTCGACCCTACAACTTTTTTTGGTTTTAGGACTCGTATATTTTTTTTCTTTAATCGTGAACTCCGGGCCCACGGAATCAGCATGGCCTTTTCTATTGTACGTTTCGGTGAATGAAATTGGAACCCAAATTGGCCCCGGTCGATGGCGGTGGATTCGTCTCCAACAAGCTAGTCACCAAGAGGAGACCTATCAGCTGAGTTGGTGAGCGACATAAGGGAGGGTATGGTGGTCGATGCATCGACGTCTCCAATTGATCTGAATACAGATTATATCATGGAAAAGGTTATGGCTGGCATGGAAAATAATGCATCTGGAATGGATATTGACACAACTGGCACGGAAAGACAAGCCCCTGAAACCTGAACCGCCATGAAAACCATTGAACAAGAGAGGACAACTAAAGTGCATGACAAGGACCATAGAAAACAGGTAATATGTCTCAATAGAGATGACTATCTCAGGGGTTGGTCAGTGTCTATGTATATTGCAAGTTCATGACAGTTTCTTATGTGCCAGTCAATACGTTCTTCATTCTACTAACGTCTATTTATGTGCCAATATAGGTATATCCTGTACTAACTCCTTTGATTTTGACAGATAAACTCAAGTCCAAATATAGTAATTATCTTAACGTCTATCATGACGGTCAACTACGTGCCACTCAATACGGTCGTCGTGCCACTAACGTGTATTTATGTTCCATTATATGAATATCTCGTGTCAACTCTCACGAATCCGATCGAGACACATAAGTACAAATAGAACAAGCACGGCCAGATCTGTACGACTCCTAAAATCAACTAAAGCCAACATACTCCTGCAGTTACAAAAACAACAATAGGGAGTTTCTTACGAGTCCTAAAACCATAAAAAAAAAACGAGCAAATGTACGACTCCTACACAACATAAAACATGTAGTCCTAAAACAAACAACAAACTAGCACATTCCCCCAAGGGGACTATGCAGGAGCCTCTTTCAATCTGCAACGGCAAGGACGCCGTCCATATGGCGAAGGAACCTCATCTTGGAGAAATACCCAATCTTGAAGAAATGGTTAGGCCTCCCAATCTTGGAGACAGGGTTGACCCTTCTAATCTTGCTCGACGGCGTCGGTACGACCTTCCCTCTTTTAGTTCTAACCATGGCTCACTTATTTTTATACCTGAGATACAAGTGTGTACATTACAGGTTGCTAAAATAAGTACCAGTAATTACAAAATTCGTGTCAATAAAGAAAATTGCATGAAAAAAATGCATGATAGTAAAAGGTGTGTGATAGTAACAATTTCCCCTATTAAAAAAATCCACTAGTTAATCGAGATTTTCAGTTCGATTCATACACATTCAGACCTTCAATTTCAACTTCGTCTTCCCATCCCGATGAATTCTATGACCATTTGTAAATCACAACTTTCTCAAGTCCCCAATAGTTACTTTTCCCGAACCTTCCAATTCCCACAAAGTTAGGGTTTCAAAAAAAAATTCAACTCGATTTCTCCCCAACCTAGCTGACTACCTACAATAGGACAATCTACAATGTTTTTGGGTTCAATAGAGGGAGGGTGGGTATTTACTTGCTTTTTGTGTGGGTGGGGGTCGGGATTCCTCTTCTTCAAACGCCTCCAATATCTCTTCCCTTGACGTCCTCTTCGTTTTTAAAACTCCTTCTAAGTGTGTCTCTCCCTGCATAACTCTCTCGTTGTCGAATGGGGCTTCATATATTTCTCTCTCAACCACCTTCAATACCCCTCTCTCTTTCCCGAATGCAGTCATTTTGCATGTGTAGAGTAACCTGTGAAAAGGGGTTATGGGTACCAATTATCTCTGCAAATTTTTGGCCCCATTTGCTACTTCTGCAAAATTTAAAAAGGGGTGTGACTTTTGTAAGGGGCTCAATTTTTTGATATATTGGCTATCGTTTCCTAATATATCATTGTACTAGTTTGATTACCCGCGATCTTCGCGGTTTTTTCATAACTTTTATCTATATAAAATAAATTTTAATTAATTTAAATAATTTTGAAAATATATAAATCTCACGCATGTTTATTTGTGCATGTATATAAATATCATATGATATTTTTATAAATAAGGTATTTTAATTATTTATCTTATAACAATGTGTGTGTATATATATATAGGTTACGATTATGAAAGGCTATAAAATAAAATTAGGCTAAATCTTTAATAAATAGATTGTAAAGCCTGCATATTCTGATTAAATATTTAGTTGTACACATGATCAAACATTCGTATAAAGATGAAAGAAAAGAAAATTTTCTGTTTATATTCGAACAAAACATAGTTACATAAAATTAATTGAAGCTATAATCATATTCATTGTCGAGAGTGTTATAAACGTTGGCTTTTACATTCACGCAATTAGCAATTAAATATACTTTATTATTATTTGTTTAAACCTTATTTAGAATTGATACGTAACACCTTGCTTTCCTACCACTGGGTCAAGTCGGTCAGCGCAAGCCGATTTACCTAGTATGTGGCTCTTGCCGGCTGAGTCACGTGCTCGGGGTTTGCCACCAAAGGTGGGTTCCTCGTCATAAAAAAAAATTGATATGTAACAATAATCTTATCTTTATTAATATCTCTGTTACTATTGTCACCTCTTAAAGTTTGTTTACTATTTTAATCATGTTAATTTATTTTTTCTTCCAATTTATGAGAAATTAGATTTTCATGTTATGGCTCAATTCAATTTGAGGATATAGATCGGACCGTGAATAACCACCACCCAAACCCGGTTATTGGAATTTGATTTCACACATTTTTTACTCTCTCCGGGTTAGATAGATTTGTTATAGATTTATTTTCATCAAATAATCCCGTTAATATTTTTATAAATAATATCAATGTATTTATTTATATTTTTAAAGATATGGATAAAACTAAACTAACCTTTTTCATATAAATTAATCTAATCTAGATTTTTTCTAGATAAAATATTTATAAAATAACTTAAGGTAATAAGATATCATTAATTGATGTCGCTTAACCGCTTAAGTGAAATCTTATCAATTATTTTTTTGATGAAAACCACAAGTTTATAATAATTAGTGCAATGGTTATATATTATAACCGTAGTATCACCGTAGTATTTAAAATTAATGTGAAATCATTCAAACTATATACATTATCACCGTAGTATTTAAATTATTCAAACCAATAAAATTAATGTGAAATCATTCAAACTTATAAGATATTTTGTCACCGTAGTATTTAAATTAATGTGAAATCTTATCAAATATTTAAGTTAAAGATTAGTGCAATGGTTATATAATATCACGTTAGTATTTAAACTAAAAATAATTGATATATAAAAATAATTTAAATACTTCACATTAATTTGAAAATAATTGATATCATTAATTGGGTGGAAAAAATTACATTAGATTTATTCAAAATATCGAATTATAAGATTATTTATTAGTAATCTCATCCATTTTATTTTTAGTTTCTAAGTACTGTATATTTATAAGATTATTTAGTTCGTCAAAATTCATTAGATTTATTCAAAAAAATTATCAAAACCTATTTGGATGAAAAGATTTTTAGGGAAGATTAAATTTTTAAAAAAAATATTAGAACGAAAAGAAATTTTTAATTTTTTTAATATTTAATTAATATCAATAATTGATTAATTTAAATAAACACATAAATAACTTTCAGCCAATAAGAATATTTAATAATTAGGGAGAATAAATAATTAATTTATCAATTAATGAAAAGTGGGGTAATGTTAAATCTAAATGAAAAGTGGGGTAATGTTAAATCTAAAGCTGCCACATCGCCTATTTTTAAGGAGCTGCTTTCATGTGGTATTTAAAATAGGTACTTTAGTATTATATTATATTAGACCTGTAAAATAATTTTAAAAAAAATATGGAATAAAAAAGAGTTGAAAAGTGAGAAATTAATAACTTAAAGTTACGTAGGAGATTCAAGAAGAACAATTAAAGATTCACCTATACTATTATACATGATTCATTTTAATATTTGATTTATTTGATTCTAAATGTTTTCATAATTAAAAAAATAAAAATAAAAAAATAAGCCATGTCTTTAGCGTATAGTCGTATACTAAATTTTTGTTAAAGATACAAATGTAAAATTTCTTTCCTTTTATTTTTTTATATCAGGCCCTTTATTATATTTGAAGATTCAACGAAATATATTTGCTAATGAAAGTATATTTTATATGCAATTTATTAAAAAGGATCTTAATATATATTCAAAATATATTTATATTCAAATGATATTTTAGCAACATAAAAAACAATTAAGGCATCTCGATTAGTCTTATAAGTAAGTGATAGCAATCACGTAACTTCAAATTTTTTTTGGTCAAATACACTCACAAAAATAAATCATTTGAAAAAAAAAAAAGAAGTAGGAATACCTATTTGGATGAAAAGCTTCTTAGGGAAGATTAAACAAATTTAACAAATATTAGAATGAAAAGAAATTTTTATTTTTTTAATATTTAATTAATATCGATAATTGATTAATTTAAATGAATACATAAATAACTTTCAACCAATAAGAATATTTAACAATTAGGGAGAAGAAATAATTAATTTATCAATTAATGAAAAGTGGGGCATGATTTTTAAAAAAAAATTGAAATTAGCAAGCATGATTTAAAATGAGCGAGCATGATTTTAATTTGTTTAGATTTTTTATGAATCAAAATCCGGCTTAGCAAGCCTAGTTTATTTATTTTTTATAACAAAAGTAGGCTAAACAAATTAAAAATGGGCCTACTTGAAATCAAATATTTTTGGTGAATAATTAAATAAGTTAATTAGTAAAAATCAATTAAATAGGAAGGTGGGCCCGTGATTGATGAAAATCTTCCACAGCCTAACTTTAAGGGTTGTGCGCCATGTGGCATCTTTAACATGTGTTTTAGTATTATATTAGATATTAGATATTGATTTGTGTATATATTTTATATATTATATTTTATATTCATGTATTTATGTATATATTTCATATATTACATTGTATATACGAGGATTGGGACGGGATTTGTGGGACGTAGAATCTCTGTCTCGCATAATTTTTATTGGATGGGATGAGCGGGATTCACTTTTTTTCTCCTCCCCCTACCAACACTAGTATAGCTATATAAGTGGTGAATTGTTTCGATTAAACTCCACCATTTGATCAAAGGGGTAAAAAGAAACACTTTGTTGGAATGGTGTTCATCGGTAGTTTAGATAATACTTGAACAACATATAAGGTTGGTGGACTACTCCTCTCATTGCCAATTGGTTTTGAGATGGAACCCCGTTCGGATTTACGTGTTGTTCAGATCTCCCGTATGTGGGCCCGCACAAACGACCTCCCTCCGGCTTGTCTTGACCCCACCGGGTCCAACCGACTTTAACACACCGACTTTAACACACTTCAATGGCACCGGCAAACACTCCATTCTCAACCTCCCCTTTCAACGGCGCCTCCGAAACCATCACGGCTTACAACGAAACCGAGGTAGGCGCCTCCGAAACCATCCAGCTGATGAATGGCCCATTTGCGCGACAGAGCTAAGCTCAATACCACTCGGATAGTGGCAGGCTTGACCACGGGGCTGAAGGTCTCATCACAATCAATACCTACCTGCTGAGATCGACCGTTGACGACAAGACGTGCTTTATAGCGCTCCAACATCCCATCAGAGCGGAACTTGTGACGGAAGAGCCACATACAGCGAACGACGTTCGCCGCTACAGGGCGAGGGACAAGAACCCAAGTACCATTCTTTGTAAGGGCCCTGTATTCGTCGAGCATAGCCGCCTGCCAATTCGGGTCGAGGAGGGCTGTTTTGTGGGAGGTGGGGATGGGGGACAGGGAGGTCGAGGTGGAGGAAGGGGTTGAGTGGGAGTCGGGAGGGACGGGGGCAAGGGGGGCGGAGCGGGGTTGATTTGCGGCGGGCGCCGCAAGGGGTGCGGCGGGCGCCGCAAGGGGTGCTACGGGCGCCGCCAGTGTGTGGGACGGAGGGTAGGGATGGTTTAGTTGACTGGCGGCGGGCGCCGCAAGGGGTGCGGCGGGCGCCACAAGGGGTGTTGCGGGCGCCGCAAGGTGTGTTGCGGGCGCCGCCAGTGTGTGGGACGGAGGGTAAGGATGGTTTAGTTGATTGGCTGCGGGAGCCGCATTTTGCGACGGGCGCAACATTACAATATGGCGATCCGACGGAGGGATGTAGGCATGGTGTTGAGCGGCGGGGTGATGTGTGGTGGTCATCGAGACGATTTGATGGGGTCGGAAGACACCAGAGACGCTGCGGGTGTGTGGTCTGGTGGGGGGTGGTGGTAGTGGGGGGGGGAGGGGGAGAGGCAGGAGCACCGGGAGAGCTCTGGGGAAGAAGAAAATGCGGGAATGGTGACTCAGACTCTGACGGAGACACGGTGGGTGTGAGAGACGCAAAGGGGAATCGCGACTCATCAAAGGTGACATGGCGAGAGAGAATGATCTTGTGGGTCTTGATATCGAGGCAGATGTAACCGCGATGATCAGACGGGTAGCCAAGAAAGACACAAGGGGTGGAGCGTGGGTGAAGCTTGTGAGGGGCGGTGGATGATTGATTTGGAAAACATAAGCATCCAAAGGTACAAAGGTGATCATACCTGGGTAAAGTGAAATACAGTGCCTGAAATGGTGAGCGATGGTGGAGGGTGGTGGAAGGTAGGATGTTTAGGAGGTAGCACGTGGTGGCTAAGGCATAAGGCCAAAAGTGAGGGGGAATGGATGCGTGGAAGAGGAGAGTGCGCATCATATTGGTAATGGTTCAGATGATTCGTTCGGCCTTACCATTTTGTTGGGAGGTGTAGGGGCAGGACAAGCGATAGGAGATCCCATTGGTATTGAAGAAAGTGTGAAAATCTTTGTTGTCAAATTCACGGCCATTGTCACATTGAAAGCACTTGATAGAGGTGTGAAACTGTGTTTTGATGTAAGCGTGGAATTTGGCAAAGATAGGAAACACTTGAGATTTAAAGTGCAAAGGGAAAACCCATAAGAAATGTGTATAGTCATCCAGAAACAACAGGTAATACTTATGACCCTCCTTGCTAGACACAGGAGATGTCCAAATATCACTATGAATAATATCAAAAGTTGCAAAAGTAGTGTTTAAAGAACGCTGAAAAGGAAGTCTGGCATGCTTGCCTAACTGACAAGAAGAACATAAACTAGAGCGATGCTCTTTATGACATTGGACAAGACTCTTAGAACGAAGTAAATCTAAAACTGCAGGACTGGGATGACCAAGGCGTGCATGCCAAAGGCTGGATGATGATGCCGAGAGGGCGACCGAACACGACTGACTGGACGCGGGAGGTGGTGTGACGGAGGGTAGGGATGGAAATGGCAATGGTCGTGAGTTTGAAGATGGCTACACTTTTCAAATGTGAAGAGATTTGGAACTTGGTGGATCAAGGTTTCGAAGACACAAAACCTACTGAGCCTGATCAACAATTGAGAGACAAGAAGAAGAAAGACGACTCTAAGGCATTGTTCATGATACAGTCGGCCTTAGATGAATATCGATCTTTCCAAGGATAGTTGCCTCCACAACTGCTCACGAAGCTTGGGATGTTCTGAGATAAGAATATATAGGAGACAAGAGGGTGATCACGGTCAAGTTGCAGTCACTAAGGAAAGATTTTGAAACTCTGGTGATGCACGAGAAGGAAACAGTTCAAGTGTTCTTGCCTCGAGTGTCAGGTATTGTAAACCATATGAGATCATATGGAGAGAATGTGAGCAATGAAGCAATTGTGAGTAAGGTCCTTAGGAGCCCTACAAAGAAGTTTGACCATGTAGTTGCAACCAATGATGAATAAAAGGATCTATCTGTGTATAGATTTGAGGAGTTGACAAGCTTCTTGCAGGCTCATGAAGACACGGTAAGTAGAAAAAGTGAGCAAAAGGAAGAGAAGGTTTTCCATGTTAAGGAAGAGAACCCAAAGAGCAAGTCTGAGAGCTCATGCAACAAAGGTGGCTTTAGGGGTGGCTATAAAGCTCGAGGTAGCTACAGAAGAAGCCATAGAGGTTGTGGCGGAGGAGGCTATGGCAGAGGACAGTTCAATGGCCCAGGAAAAGGAAATGGAGGTGATCAAGGGAAAGAGTCCAATAGGGGTCAAGGCAGTGACTCAAGATCTCAAAGGAGCAACATCAAATGCTACTATATATTATAAGAAATATGGAAACAAGGAAGCTTTCAGTTGGGAAAAGCATTAAAATGAGCAAAAAGAAGTGAATTACACAGAGAAGGTTGAGTATGAAGACAGGTTATTCATGGCCTTGTCATCTATCACATAGTCTCCAAGTAGTTTGTGGTACTTAGATAGTGGTTGCTCAAACCACGTGTCTAGTTCAATAAGGCCGTTAAGAGATCTAGATGAGTCTAAGAAGGGGGGTGTTAAGCTTGGAGATAACAAAGTGTTGCAATTGGAAGAGAGAGGCACCATTGTGACTAAAATTAACTATGCAAGGAGGAGAGAAGGTCTTGCATGATGTTCAATGGGTGCCTGGTCTTGCCCACAATTTGTTAAGTGTAGGACAACTTCAAGGGACTGGATATTCACTTCTATTTGATGAGCATACCTGTGTGATCAAGGAGAAAATAACACGTGATATTGTTGTAAATGTAGCCATGACCAAGACCATAATGTTTCCTCTTGATTTGGAAATTAACAAATGTTAGTAGAGCCATGACAGCAAAAAGGAGTGATGACTCAAAGCTGTGGCATCAGAGGTACGAGCATTTGAATATTTAGAGTTCGAGAATGTTAAGCACAAAGTCAATGGTTTAGGGTTTGCCTAAGGTTGATGAGCTTGATTTGTGTGAAGGATGTGTGTATCTAAGGTATCGATCTATCTAATTTTATCTAAAAACTGGGATAACCGTGTATAATCACGTCCAGACGGCCCATTCCGAGCAACAGGCTGATCGGTACCGAGCATTGTTCACCTCAATATGGCTTCTGTTCTTCAAATATATTCGAATCTCCATGTATCGCTTTACGGGTCGGTATAGAGGTTATTTTGGCGACTGTGGACTGCAGTTCGTTCCTCAAATCATTGTCTTTAGGATCGGCCGGTACCGAGCAACCTGGGTAGGTACGCCCCTCGGTATGACCCTCTTCTTTTCCTGGCTTCCGCTCGGTCTGGGGCTCGGTTTCCCTCTCTTTAGGCTCGGTTTGGCTTCTCTAGAGCTCGATTTTGCCCCCTTTGCCTATGTTCTTGCTCATTTCACTTCCATTCTTCTTGTGCTTTCTTCGACCCCTCATAATGCTCTAAAATAGCTTCGAAACAGCTTCAAAAACTTGTAAAACATAACAAAAGCTTGTGTAGACCTCTATATCTCAAGAAATATGAAAACATGTTCAAACTACACTAAGCCTAACACAAACACTAAGAAAAAGACTCAATTTGCCACAAAAGGCTATAAAATATGACTAAAAACATAAACATTAGCCATCGTGAACTGGAATTCCACTTACGCTTCATTTCATCTACGGACGATTTCTGGCCCTTTACGCACATGCTATCCGTTGACCACCACATTTGTCTCGAACTTTCTTTTGAGGACCTCTACCTGGTTTGTATTGGGATGTGACGCGTCAAATCCTTTGGTCCGTTTCAGGTTGATGGCTATCTGTTAAATAAATGAGATTTAATTAACGATAGATTAGAAAAAAAAAATTTATCTTATATATGTGAATTTTATTTATAGTTAGAGAGAATCTAAAGAAAAGAGATTTAGATTATATATAATCTGTTGAATTTTGTTTTATATCTATATTATTTTTAGGGGGGGGGGGGGAATTATTTATATGTAGATTAGTATTCATATTTATTGGAATACATTTAGATTATTTATAATATTGTATTAATGTATTCTCCGTACACGAGACGAGAGCTATACTAGTATAGCTATATAAGGAGTGAAAATCCTCTACAACTCTTTATACACCCTTACATGAGACACAAAATTAATTTTGTTAAATATTTATGAGTAAAAAAATAAAAAAAATTTGTATAATTTTTTCATGAAAGAGTATATTTTAAAAAAATATTAAAATTATTAGTAGTATCAAATCATCATTCTTTCAATTTTAATATTTTTTACAATATGTTTTTTCATGAAAAAATATACAAAAATATATAATTAGTTATTAGTAACATAAATATGTTTTTTTTTAATTTTTTTATTATAAATATTCAACACAATTAATTTTGTGTCATAGAAGTATGGGTGTATAATGGGTAGTTAGGATTTTCACACTATATATAAGTGGCCAATTGTTTTGATGAAACTATAACATTTGATCAAAGGGGTAAGAACTAAAAATAAACACTTGAATGGCAGCCTCAAACACTCCATTCTCAACCGCCTCTCTCAACGGCGCCTTCGAAACCATCACGCCTTACAACGAAACCGAGGTAGGCGCCTATGCAGAGCAGATCTGCAACATGATCCCGTTCCCGATGGTGATGCAGGCAGCGATCGAGCTCGACCTGTTCGAGATCATCGCCGCCGAGGAGAGATCCGGCCGCCAAATCTCCGCGGCGGAGATCGCCGATCGGTTGCAGGCGGCGGATATGCTGCGCCTGCTCGCAGCTTTTTCGGTGGTGACGAGCTCAGTCAAGGGCGGCGGACGGCGAGTTTACGGGCTGTCGCCGGTGGGGAGGTATTTCGCTAGAAACGAGGACGGCGCGTCGTTTGCGCCGTTTCTGGCTTTCCATCAGGATGAGGTTATGCTTTCCAGCTGGTATGGTTTTCGATTCATATGAATTGATTGCACGAAACATGTTTATCGATCACACAACCAATTAACCATTTATAAAACTGAGTATGAATATATTTTTACTTACCTTTAATTTATTCTTTTACAACAATCTGAGTATGGATATATTTTTAAAGTCACTTTAAAAAAATCCGAAAAATGTGCTTATACGTACTTATATGAAAGTCGAGATTAATTTGTAGGAGGAAGCTAAAAGATGCAGTAATTGAAGGAGGCCGTGAAGAGCCATTCACAAAGGTTCACGGGATGAACGCATTCAACTACTCAGGGGTGGACTCGAGGTACAACCAAGCCTTCACCCAGGGGATGTTCAACCAGACCACCACTGTCATGAAAAAGGTGATACAACACTACAAGGGTTTCGAGACCCTTAAACAGCTCACCGACGTTGGTGGTGGTGTCGGTCATGTGCTTAAAATCGTCGTGTCCACATATCCAACGCTCAAGGGCCTCAACTTCGACTTGCCTCATGTCATAGAGAACGGAGTCTCCTTCCCCGGTACGAATAGCAAACTCATTTGCTTCAATTTTCTTTCCAATATATGATTAATGTTCTTATTGATCGATGATTGTGTTTGCATTATTGCATTATTGAATTGTTTAGGCGTTCAACATGTTAGCGGTGATATGTTTGAGAGCGTACCAGGTCCTACCGAAGCCATTTTCATGAAGGTATGTATATGTATTGTAATGTAGTCGGGCCAGTCTTGTCGATCCTAAGTAAATTAAAGTTATGTTAATTGCAATTTGTGATTGATTTTGCAGTGGATTCTCCATGATTGGGACGACGAGCTCTGTGTGAACCTGTTGAAGAACTGCTATAATGCACTGTCGAATGGCGGAAAGGTGATCATCCTTGAGCATGTTCTGGCGGATGAACCAGAGACTACATCAGCAGCGAAAGTCGTGTTCCTATCTGTAAGATTATAGAATTGATGTAAAGTCCTCCTTATAGTTTCCATTCATTGATATAACATATATATATAGGTTACAAAGGTATTGGACCTTAATGGGCTTTTAGCCCACTATACAATATTAAGACCCATGTAATCTATCAAACCCCCACAGTCGAAACTGGAGGGGGTCGTACAGTGAGACTGGAGCGAAAATCAATGAACAACTGTCTAGGTAAACCCTTGGTGAATATATCAGCGTACTGATACAAGGACGGGACATGTAGAACGCGGACATGTCCTATGGCAACCTTGTCTCTGACGAAGTGGAGATCAAGCGCAATGTGCTTCGTGCGTTGATGTTGGACCGGGTTGCTAGCCAGATAGACGGCAGAGATGTTATCAGTGTAGATCAGAGTGGCATTCATAAGAGGGCAACGGAGCTCAAGCAGGAGATTGCGGAGCCAAGAGCACTCGGAGACAACGTTGGCAACGCCCCTGTATTCGGCCTCAGCGCTGGAGCGAGACACGACAGACTGACGCTTGGCCGACCACGACACAAGGGTGTCGTTGAGGAAGACACAGTAACCAGACGTGGAGCGACGTGTGTCAGGACAACCACCCCAATCCGCATCAGTGTAAGCAACAAGGTCAAGCTTAGAGGAAGGAGTGATCGTGGTGCCGAGCTCGAGTGTGCCGCTGATGTACCGAATGATCCGCTTTAAGGCATGAAAGTGGGGTTCCCTGGGTGCATGCATGAACAAGCAGATTTGCTGAACGGCGTAACTGATATCAGGTCTGGTGAAGGTGAGATACTGAAGAGCACCAGCAAGGCTCCTGTACAATGTCGGATCAACAACCAAAGGACCAGAGTGAGTGCTGAGCTTGTTGGATGTATCGACACGGGTGGCGACGGGATTGCAGTTACTCATCTTAGCCCGAGCAACAATTTCAGCAGCATACTTACTCTGTGAGAGGAATAGCCCAGACGCATGCCGCTGAACAGCAACTCCCAAGAAGTAAGACAACTGACCCAAATCTGACATAGCGAATTCAGCACTCAGCTGTGAAATAATCGACGTCCGAAGAGCATCAGAAGAGGCGGTGAGAATGATGTCGTCAACATACAGTAATAGAAATGCCATGTCGGAGCCTCTGCAATAGATGAACAGGGACGAATCCGAGCGGCTGCCAATGAAACCCAAGCGGAGCAGATGAGAAGCAAAGCGCTGGAACCAAGCTCGCGGAGCCTGTTTCAGACCATACAGAGAGCGCTTCAGGAGACAGACGTGCTTGGGACGATCAGCATCAGTAAATCCCGGCGGCTGAAATATGTAGACTGTCTCATTCAGGTGACCATGCAGAAAAGCGTTCTTGACATCCAGCTGATGAATGGCCCATTTGCGCGACAGAGCTAAGCTCAATACCACTCGGATAGTGGCAGGCTTGACCACGGGGCTGAAGGTCTCATCACAATCAATACCTACCTGCTGAGATCGACCGTTGACGACAAGACGTGCTTTATAGCGCTCCAACGTCCCATCAGAGCGGAACTTGTGACGGAAGAGCCACATACAGCGAACGACGTTCGCCGCTGCAGGGCGAGGGACAAGAACCCAAGTACCATTCTTTGTAAGGGCCCTGTATTCGTCGAGCATAGCCGCCTGCCAATTCGGGTCGAGGAGGGCTGTTTTGTGGGAGGTGGGGATGGGGGACAGGGAGGTCGAGGTGGAGGAAGGGGTTGAGTGGGAGTCGGGAGGGACGGGGGCAAGGGGGGCGGAGCGGGGTTGATTTGCGGCGGGCGCCGCAAGGGGTGCGGCGGGCGCCGCAAGGGGTGCTACGGGCGCCGCCAGTGTGTGGGACGGAGGGTAGGGATGGTTTAGTTGACTGGCGGCGGGCGCCGCAAGGGGTGCGGCGGGCGCCACAAGGGGTGTTGCGGGCGCCGCAAGGTGTGTTGCGGGCGCCGCCAGTGTGTGGGACGGAGGGTAAGGATGGTTTAGTTGATTGGCTGCGGGAGCCGCATTTTGCGGCGGGCGCAACATTACAATATGGCGATCCGACGGAGGGATGTAGGCATGGTGTTGAGCGGCGGGGTGATGTGTGGTGGTCATCGAGACGATTTGATGGGGTCGGAAGACACCAGAGACGCTGCGGGTGTGTGGTCTGGTGGGGGGTGGTGGTAGTGGGGGGGAGGGGGAGAGGCAGGAGCACCGGGAGAGCTCTGGGGAAGAAGAAAATGCGGGAATGGTGACTCAGACTCTGACGGAGACACGGTGGGTGTGAGAGACGCAAAGGGGAATCGCGACTCATCAAAGGTGACATGGCGAGAGAGAATGATCTTGTGGGTCTTGATATCGAGGCAGATGTAACCGCGATGATCAGACGGGTAGCCAAGAAAGACACAAGGGGTGGAGCGTGGGTGAAGCTTGTGAGGGGCGGGTAGTCAAAACATGACAAGTATTCCTACTATATCCAGGTAGCCCTCTAGAAACTCCACATATCCGCTTGAGAAGTCCTATTATTATTATTATTATTTTATTTTTTATTTTTTTAATTTTTTTTAATTTTTTATTTTTTATTTTTTATTTTTTATAATAATAATATTATTATTATTATAAAATGGCTTACATAAAGTTGGTTGGAAGCCTCGTAACAAATTGGGCTCCAACGCCTTTTTGAATAGTGAAACCAACTCTATGAAAAACAAAATCGCCATTAACAAACCCCGTACCATGACTTTTCGTAACCAAATGAACCCGCTTCAAAAAACCAATCGCCTTATCTCCCAATTCCCCCAAAGTAGAAAACGCAAATGCCATGAAGCAATACCCCTTAGCAGCACAAATATCTGCGTACTTCTTCTCCTTCGTTTCTGTGGCTTGAGAGACTGCCTTGCCTGGTAAAAAGGAGTCATTGGCTCTAGTTGTGAACGGCGAAGCCCCAACTACGTCAACACAAGTGTCTCTACCCCTATCCCACCCATAAACCAATAGATCACCCGGCCTCAGCTCAACACCATCGTCGTTGCTCATACATGTATGCGCTTCCTTTTGAACTGCAATGCCCGCTTTATAGCATATGTCTGCCAAAACATCTCGGACCATGTCGTGTCGGTGCTTGGCCCCAATTCCTCGACTACAATGTAGAGCATGATCTCCAAATGGGTCCATCCTGTCAAGCTCACAACTGGGACAAGTCGAATAACCACTAAACATAGGGAACGAGAGATGGTATTGGAGCACAGAACGAAACTGTCTGGATGGCATGGTTTGAGCAAGGCCCTCAATGGGAGTAGCCAACAAAAAATCATGTTCTCTTTCCCCTCTCCCCGCTTGCAGAATGTGTAACTGTCTTGGCGTCGGATTGTGTGTGGACACTAAGGTGTCATCAATGAACTTGAAGTATCGATCCGCCAATACTGACATAAACTTTTTGGGGGCGGGGGATACAAACAAATCATTAATATCCGAACCAACACAAGTGACATACCTCGAGATGGATTGGATGAGAACACTGTCCAGGCTAATGTCAGATCGTTTAGATGGTGATGACACTAAATTGCCCAAAATAGATGCTTGAAGCTCAGCCATTTGAAGACGAGATGCGATGAAAGCATACTGACTAACATCATGAGCCGTGAGCACACCAAAACCTCCAAGCTTTAAGGGAAGAGTGGCTTGCCGCCACTGCCATGTACCAAACCCAGGCCCCCCTGTAGTAATAACATGATCAAGCGAGGCCCGAAGCTCATCATCAAAACAACTAATAACATCAGGGAGGGCATAAGGGGGACAAGTTCGAAGGGCAAACATCAACCCTTAGACCCCGATACAATTTCTTAGAAGGAGTAGCTCACACTGGGGATCCTCTAGCTTTCGCACAGCCTTTAAAACCTCTATTGACTTGTCAACCCTTTTCATAACCAAGCTACTGCAGAATGTATCACTGATGTTGGCTGGTCCGCCTAACAACTTCACACCCAATTTGGGTCTAGAAATGTCAGACGGGAACAAACCAACTTCAAAACTCCTCGGATCTTCAGTCGGCCAAAATAGTTCAGTTTTCTGAATGTTAATGAATAGCCCCAACTTCGGACCCTCTGCAACCACAATCTCAAGAGCTTTCGCAACCTCATAGGTGTCGCCTGAAAAGGTACCGTCATCTAGATACCAAGTGTTGATATCAAGAGTACACGAGGTATTAATTTTGGTGACAAGCGGATGCAAAACTAGAGCAAACAAAAGCGGACCTAGAGGATCACCCTGTTGCACACCTTGACAAGAGCGCAACGGAACATCCTGCCAATAAAGACGAGCAGGTTGGGCATAGCAGAATTCAACCCACGGAGCAATGGAGGGGCAATGGGTACGCACTTCATGAATCAAAGCACTTCTATCAACGAGATTAAAAGCGTTAGAGAAGTTCACAAGAAGCAGAGACATGTCATTATCCATAGCCTTATCGAACAGAAGCTTGTTAACCGAATGAAGGATAGCTTCACCACCCCCAGACACACTCACGCCAAACTGATGTGTGCCTAAATAACTACCAAGTTCCTTGATGACGATGGAAGCAGCTGATTTGGAAACCAATCTCCTCCAAATAGAACCTTCCGCAATAGTTTTTATTATTATTATTATTATTATTATTATTATTATTATTATTATTATTATTATTATAATAATAATAATAATAATAAAAACAAATTACACAAAGTTGGTTGGAAGCCTCGTAACAAATTGGGCTCCAACACCTTTTTGAATAGTAAAACTAACTCTATGAAAGATAAAATCGCCCTTAACAGGCCCACTATCATGACTATTCGTAACCAACTGAACCCGCTTTAGGAAACCGATAGCATCACCCCCCAACTCCCCAAAGGTGGAGAACGCAAATGCCATGAAGCAGTATCCCTTAGCCGCACAAATATCTGCATACTTTTTCTCCTTCCTTTCCGTTGCTTGAGAGACTGCCTTGCCAGGTACAAAGGAGTCATTGGCTCTGGTCCTGAACGGCGACGCTCCCACCACATCAACACAAGTGTCCCTACCCTTGTCCCACCCATACACTAACAGATCACCCGGCCTCAGCTCAACACCATCATCACTGCTCATACCTGTATGTGCTTCCTTCTGAACTGCGATGCCTGCTTTAAAACAAATGTCCGCTAAAACATCTCGGACCATATTGTGTCGATGTTTAGTCCCTATGCCCCTACTGCAATGTAGAGCATGATCTCCAAAAGGATCCATCCTATGAAGCTCACAACTGGGACAAGTTGGATAACCACTAAACATAGGAATTGAAAGATGGTACAGGAGGACAGAACGATATTGTCGCGATGGCATGGTCTGAGCAAGCCCCTCAATAGGAGTGGCGAACAGAAAATCTTGTGCTCTTTCTCCTCTCACAGCCTGTAAGATGTGTAACTGTCTAGGAGTTGGATTAAGAGTAGACACTAAGTTGTCGTCAATGAACTTGAAGTATCGATCCGCCATCACTGACATGAATTTTTTGGGGGCGGGGGATACAACTAAGTCATCAATATTCGAACCAACACAAGTGACATACCTCGAAATGGACTGGGTGAGAACAATGTCAGAGCCAATATCAGAGCGTCCGGGTACTGATGTGGCTAAACTAGCCTGAGCAAGGACTCTAGAAAAAGTATGAGCATGCCCATCCCGACGAGCTAGATTACTCAAAATGAAGGTTTGGAGTTCAGCCGTTTGTATACGGGATGCAGTGAAGGCAAAATGACTAACGTCATAAGCCGTGAGCACGCCGAAACCACCAAGCTTTAACGGAAGAGTGGCCTGACGCCACTGCCATGGACCAAGCCCAGGACCCCCTGCAGTAACAACATGCTCAAGGGAGACCCGCAACTCCTCATCAAAACAACTAATAACACTGGAAAGAGCATGAGGGGAGCAAGTACGAAGGGCAAACATCATCTTTGAGACACCAATACAATTCCTGAGAAGGAGCAGTTCGCATTGAGGATCATCGAGCTTCCTTACAGCCTTTAAAACCTCTAACGCCTTGTCAACTCTCTTCATAACCAACCTGTTGCAGAATGTATCATTGTTACTGGCCGGTCCGCCTAACAATTTCACTCCCAATTTGGGTCTAGAAATGTTAGATGGAAACAAACCAACTTCGAAGCTCCTCACATCTTCGGTTGGCCAGAACAATTCAGTTTTCTGAATGTTAATGAATAACCCTAACTTCGGACCCTCATTGACCACAATCTCCAGAGCTTTAGCAACCTCAACGGTTTCACCAGCTAAAGTACCATCATCTAAATACCAAGCATTGATATCAAGAACACATGAGGTATTGATTTTCGTGACAAGCGGATGCAGAACCAGAGCAAACAACAACGGACCTAAGGGATCACCTTGCTGCACACCTTGACAAGAACGCAAAGGGACATCCTGCCAGTAAAGACGAGCAGGTTGGGCATAGCAAAATTCAACCCAAGGAGCAATAGAGGGGCAACGGGCCCGCACTTCTCGAATCAAAGCACTCCTGTCGACAAGATTAAAGGCATTAGAAAAGTCCACAAGAAGTAAGGACCTGCCACTGTCCAGACCTTTATCCACCAAAAGCCTGTTAACTGAGTGAAGGATAGCTTCACCGCCCCCAGACACACCCACACCAAACTGGTGTGTCCCTAAATATGTGCTAAGCTCCTTGACGATGACGGAAGAAGCAACTTTGGAAACCAACCTCCTCCAAATGGACCCGACTGCAATGGGACAAACACCCCCTCCCGGTTTCAACAATGGCGTGAGGGGTGCACTCGCCACAAACTCTGCAAGTACACGAGGACACAAGCCTGACAGAAAAAGATTAACAACTCTCGTGATGGCCGCAAGAAGCTCACTAGCAATGCCATCACATGCACCACTAAGAATCTCAACAAGATGCTGCGCTCTAAGACCATCCTTCCCGCAAGAAGTGCCCTTGGGGAAACTCCTAATTCTGTTGAGAACCAACTCCTGACTAACTGACAACGCAGGCACTGAAAGAGGATCAGAAGAAACAACTGGCGGGGGAGAGGTAGGGTGTTTAGCAAGAAGCTCAACAACTGTGTCATCATTTAAAGGGGCCACCCCAGAAGAAGTGAGGACTTTAATAGCCGCAGCATAATGATCATCTCCCATTTTGCGTTTGCACTGAACCACATTCAACTCAAATTGAGACAGGTCTTTTTTCTTCTTAACTGTGTCAGAGGCGCAAGAGGTAGACGAGATGAGTACATCCTGAACAAGGGAATGCATCCCCCCTGGCTCTCTCCACAAAGCCAAGGCAGCAGCCATAGAAGCAAACTGATCCCTCTTTCTACTATCCGACATGCCCTTAGGGCGACCCTGCTGCGATGCCGTATTAAGAACACAAGCCGGCAGAACAAACAACTGAACCCAACAAGAAACATCCGATGGTTGAGCAATGACTTTGCAAAGAGCTTCCAGATATGCTCTTCCAAACTCAAGACGGAGCTTGAAAGGGATACTTTTGGTAGTCATAAACCGTTCTTCAAGAAAGCGCTCAAATAAATGCTTATCAAAAATCAAATCCATCGGTCTTGCATTACCAACATTATGGATAATAGGAGAGCCCCGATCACCAGAAGCTAACAAACAAGGAGAGCCGGAAGGTCTTGAAATACCATGGATGACGAACGACTCCCCATTAACACTACATCCCGGCCCGGCGATAGGAATCCCTACCCCTCCATGTTTACATGCCATTCTAACCGTGTGATTACGCAAACACAAACCACACATCCATCGACCAGCCCGTTCGAGATTAGCGACAAGCAAATCATAAACACCCACATCCGAAGATATGACCCCCTTGTATTTGTCGACAGCCTCTGGTGTACTGAAATGCCTAGAGAGGTGATCAACAAAATATTTCGACGTGAGACCGGTGTTTGCGGGGCGACCATCCCTACATCCTTCACTACCTCGAAAGGGGCAATGAAACCGGTCTCCTAGTTCGGATAGAGACATACCTGATCAACAACTCCCACCTGCGTCGTTAGTCACCAGAAATTGCGGACACCGGAACAACCCTGCACTCGCCGGTAGGCAAACTGCCACTGGCGTCGGCAGAGGGTGGGCCAAGGCGAGCACAAACAGCACAAAAAGCACGTCGGAAACCCAAGGCGAGCACAAACAGCACGCAAGCACAAACAGCGCAAGCAGCAATCGCCCTACAACCACCACCAGTGCCGCCGCCAGTGCATCCCACAACCACCACCGATCAGAGAGAGAGAAGAGACACACCTGAGCCGCCACCGGACTGAACCGATAAGCAAGGAAGATGATGCGCGAACCACCACGACGAGCAAACACCCGCGTCCCCAGCAACGATGATGTGTGAGGGGTCAACTCCTGCGATTCCGGCCCTCACGAATCGCGCGCCATGGAGATCGCCTTGCCCAACCGCCGAGGCCGCTGACCGCCGGAGAATGCCGGATGCTGATCGCCAAATCGCCAAATTATTTTAGTTTTTATTATTATTATTATTATTATTATTATTATTATTATTATTATTATTATTATTAAGACCGGGTTAATTTTCTATTAAAATTATTTTAGTTTTTTTATCCAACGGTAGGATTTTAGCCCATAATATTAATAGTAATCGAGTCTAAACACTTGCAGAGGTAGGGGTGTTCAAAAATTGAGAAAGGAAAGGAGGACAAACATCAAGTTCAGTAAAGGAACTAGTTAAGCTAAGTGACCAATTAACGAAAGCATCAACCGCTTTATTCACTTGCCTTCTACTGTAGATGACCCTAACCTCCCTCATGTAGTAAACGAAGGCACTGGCCTATGAGATAGAAATCTTGGTTTTGGATATGATCCCTGGAGCATAACACTTCACACACTCCATTCGCATCAGTCTCCATAAGGAGACGTGGCCACCGTCACGCTGAGGCAATGCGCAACCCGTGCAAGATTGCCCATACCTCCAAAGTAAAGGCGGTGCAGATACCACATTTAAAAGTGTATGCCCTCATAAAGTTCCCATCCGAGTCTCAAAACAGACCATCGCCCCCTGCATGCCCGAGGTTACCCCTTGAGACACCATCGGTATTTAACTTAATCTAGTCCGGCAGTGGCGATGCCCGTGCGGGAGATGTCAGGGTCCTAGTCACGATTCCAAAAGAAGTGTTTGGTGCTTCAATCATGAGGGAGTTATAGACTCCGATCTGTTTCGAAGCTAAATCAGTAAATGTAGCCACACCGTCAAAACCTTCAAAGAGTAGGTTGTTCCTGCACTTCCAAGCATACCAGATCATGTGGGTAAACAACGAGCTCCAATTGTCACCCCGACTGATGTTGGAAAAAAAATCCACTCCTTGGTCATTGACAGCAAAGAACGAGTGAGGAAGAGATGTGTCCTGAAGTGACATCTAAGCCTCCCCTAACACTCGGGCAATCACGCAACAAATGCAAGCAAGTTTATTCCTTTATGCATCGGGGACAGGTTCCCGAAGAAGATAGTCCTCTACGCACCCGGTTGGCATTGCAAATGATTGCATCATGGGCCACCATGTAAATGAAGAAACATACTTTTGCTACGCCCGGACCACCCAACACAACTTCCAGCTCCTCGAATGCTTGATGCAGGAGCTTAATTCTATCTTTTAGGAGCTATATTTTAGCTTGTAATTAAATATTGTTATTTTGGTATTAAGGTTTGATCTTTTTTTTTTTACTTGATGCATAAGTTTAGATAATTTAGGAAGTTCTATCTTTTATCTTAGGATATATTTAGGAAAGTTATATATTTTATCTTATGTTAGTTTTCTTCTATTTAAGCAATTATAGGTAGGGGTGTGCAGAAAAACACGACACGACTGATACGCAAGAAAAAACACGAAATCGAAAAGACACGATACGAAAATGACACGAACCGCTAAAACATGATATTAAACGGTTCATGTTCGGATCGGGCATATGCCCTAGTCGGATACCCGACAAGAACCGTTTAATTTATTTTTGGTAATATTACTAATTTACTAGTACATAGACAGTCCCAAAAGTTTCAAAGATGTCCACTAGCTCAGTTGGTTGGGAGTGGTTAGCCCTATGCGTTCCCGCGTGTGTCAAATTAACCCAGCTTCGAATCCGGGTCCGTCTATTTTTAACGCTTCCTTCCCTTTTTTTCCGTAGGTAAAGACGTTTCGACTTAAAAAAAAACCCTAGCAATATTCGAACTCGAGACATAGGAATCGCACCTTCTTGCTGCATCAGACTGCTTCCCTCAACTATCTCTCTGGGCTTGACGAGGCGGCGATGAAAACCAAGACGGAGGCAGCGATGAGGCGGCTCACTTCCCACTTCCCAGCAAGGCGCTACCCGTTATCGAAACAAAGATCGCCTTCCACTCCGTCACAACTAGGCGGCGACGAGGTGACTCACGATGACAGAACGACGAGGCAAAGAGGCAGCTCACGACGACGACGAGGCGAAGAGATAGCAAAGCAACGATGAACGCAGTAACGGCTGTCAAGAACAAACGCATCGAAAGCCCCAAATCTCAAACTCTCATCTCAAGCTTCAATCACAAATAAGATCAAATTGAATGTCTTTGCAGATTCTAGATCAATGTTTTCAGATCTTACCATTATCGTCCTAGGATCCTACCATTACCATCATACCGGTAGGGCTATAATTGGTGATTAGATTATCCTCGTACCAATAAGGTATTTAAATCCTACCAATAGTTAAAAAATATTTTATCAATAGTATGAAACCTCAATTTTGAGGGAAACATACTTTATTTTTCTTGATTTAAATAGGAAAATATGGAGAAATAAATCTTCATATACAACAAACAACAATAATCAATATTCTACCAAATAAATCTTCATATACAACAAACAACAACAAGAATCTCAGTGGTGATGTCAGATTGTCAGGGATGCTATTCCTTTTCCTCTCTCTTGCCCGAGCTTTGGCGAAGGAAGCATTTCTGCGCATGGCTTGCCACCCGGGTTGGAGTCCTTGTCACCACCTACCTTCGTGATATGCTTCTCCAGTCTCCCTTTCCATACTTCTCCCGTCCCTTCAAGAACAGTCTGTAAAAGAAGCATGGTGCATCCATTAGAGGATAAATTGCGATTTCAGTTTCAAAAGATTAGCACTTGCAGAAGCCTAATGTCAAGGAACACTATAATATCAAGAAAAGATCTATCGCAAGTGAAATTACAAAATCATGTACGAACGATCAAACAGGACTATACAACATCTATGCCCCAAGAGTGCTGATCAACAAAGCAATTGCAGAAGCTCAAGAAATCATTATGCACGAAATGTTTCAAGTGCCCTCCAAGATGGTATTCCCTGATCAGTCCTCGCCAAGAAATACGATATAGTCTGGGGCACAAGTTAGGGCAACTCAATTATCCATTTCCTATCAGAATTTCTTTGAAAGCAGTCCGGCTCGGCAAGCCATCATATTACAACTCTCACTATATAATTTTGTAGCTCACTTTACACTCACTCTTCCTAGGATACTTGATCACTCTACACTTGCTCTCACTTGAATTGCTATGCTTGGATTGGATGATCCAAGGCAAGGCACCTATTGGCTATTTATAGCCTCATTACACCGACATTCACTTGTTACTGCAAGAATTTTCTAGTTATCTAGCTTACTTGATACATTACATAAATGTTCTAGGCAATTGCTTCATCAATTTCTAGATTGTGGGCTGATTTTATAGCCCAAATTTGAGATCCCTTTTAGCCCATAAGAAGGGAGTCCAACACTCATGTCAAAATTACCCTTTGAGTTAAACTGTTCTATACTAGCTTATGTCGTGGATTTGTGATCTAATTCGAGGTGTCCACAACTTCTTACCCAAGTAAATCGAAAGAAAGCAAAGCGTCATTAAATGAAACATTAATAAAAAGGTTAGGGACCGATGGATGCAATTTAACCCCTTGAATTGGTAAATAAAGAGCGGTCATTCCGGGGTTCGAACCGGGGACCTATGACTATTATCCACAAGTCCTTTCCGGTGAGCCATTCCGGAATGGTTGGATGCAATTTAACCCCAATAAAAGGAACAAAACAGCTGTATAATGGTGAATATATAGTAAGAGGATATACCAAACTTGACATAAACAAGCCCATTTCCATGTGCCATGTGAGATATATGATCACTTGTAGCAAACTAATCCATCTGCTTTGCCTAATGCCAGCCTCAGCCTCTACATTCTCTCTCTCCCTCTCGCCCACACACTCAACCCCTCAACTGTGACCTTCCAGCTGAAAGTTCATTCCATTGTGCCTAATTCCTCACCCAACCCTCTTTCTCTCTTAGCTACCCACCAAACATTTCACCATACCCATATCTGGCCCAACCTTTCTCCCATCTTTGCTTGCCATGAGTATCAACCGAGTAGCTTAATCGAAAAAGCATCCGGCTGTTCATCCATCACCATTCCTTCACAAGCCTCGTCTTTCGACACTAGGGTTCCGAACTTCCACGAAACATGTCGGTGTGTGAGCATTAGCTCAAATGGGGAAATGCCATGGACACTAGATTTGCACTTGCTAAGTGGTGCATCACTTGTCAATTGATCGAATATATACCAAACAGAAGTGATCAAATATATACCAAAATGCCTATTCATAGTCTCAAATGGTTGTACACATTTATATACAATCACTATTAGATCGACCCAAAACGACCGAAACACATTTTGGAGGAGACGACGAAACTAAGCCCCTTTACTAAGGGCGGACACTAACCTATATGACTTCAAAACAGAGCGAGTATGACGAGCTTATCCAAGTTTCGTAGCTTGTCACCACAACTAACAATAGCTATACCGTCTTAAGACCGAGTACATATAACTTATAGTCAAGAACTGATATCATACAAGGACCAATTTGCTCTTTGGATTTGATCAACAAAACAAAATGTACAAATTCCGCACTAAATCATCACCGGTTATCCGAAACTTTGGCTTCTAAGACCATCCGAAGATGATCGGGGCTGTAGAACCGGTTAGCCATCTTCACGCTGGTTTGCTGGATCATAAGATCGTTAACAACCGAAATACTAGCATGTGTGACCTCCAAGTCGAGCTCCTTCAATGCCACCATCAGCCTCGCAGCGGGGTGGTTCCTCTTGCCGCAGTTCATTCTAACCATTGCATCCCTCCCTATGATCTGCACATCGATATCCAAATCAACCTGCTTAGCACTGCCACAGGTCGGGATCTTGTTGTCCTGCTCCGATTGAGTTTGTTTCGGCATGGATCCTCCAATGGATAGCCTCGATTGATCTCGGTTGGCTAAGATCTCGGTCTTCAAGCATTGCACCTGGCTCGCCAGGGTCTCCTTGTCGGATTCCGTCTTCTGGAGCTTCGATTTGAGGTCGTTGATGTAGGAGATTGCGTCGCCCAAGAGGGAGGCTTTGTCCATTTTCGACACGTTGGGGACGACGGCGCGGAGGGCATAGAACCGCTGGTTGAGCTTCTCCCTCCTCTGCCTCTCGGCCTCAACATGGTTCAGCGGCTCCTCCCGGCCGTTTGCCGGTTTCCGGCCTCTCTTCCTGGGGCGTTTCTCGGGGTCCACCACGCGGCTGCTTTCGGCTTCCTTCACCACCGAAGCTTCCAAGTCGGAGTGATCGTCGGAGTCCACTATGCCAACTGCGCTCGACTTCACCGCCATGGAAGACGGAGCCATCACCCTCGAAGCGCTGAACGAGAGGATTCCTTCGTCTACGCTTCCCTTCGACGGTGGAGGCGATGACCTCTTCTTGCTGCTAATGGTGTTCTTAGTGTTGTATTCCACCGCCGGAAGATTCGCCGAATTCGACCTCTTGCTCTCCGCAAAGTTGACCATCTCTCCCGATTGCGGTTTCGTGGCGAAATCGTAGAAATTCAACTCCTTCCTAGAGAATCCCTGGTGGTGTTGATGATTTGGACCCTCGACCAATCCGCTGGATGCCTGAACCCCCAATTTCGCCGGCTGATGGTGATGGCTCGCCATTGAAATCGAAATCGAATTCGAGCCGTTAGGAATCGAGGTCTCCCGCCAGGAGGCGGCAATCGATGATGAGGGATCGCTGATCCACATGTTGCTGGGGTCGTTCTCGCCCTCTTCAGGCGCCGCCGTCACCTGCGGCTGCGGAATTGGAATCGGAATCGGAATTGTTTCCGAAGCAGATCCCAAGTTGAAGAGAACCCTAACTTCGTTGAGGAGGAGGGAGGAGTAGTAGATGAGGTCGGTGGAGCCCAATTCGAGGACGCCGGAGGGGGTGGGGATGCAGACGATGGTCTGAATCCCGAAAGCGGCGCCTTGCCGGGCCCGGTCCCAGGGGGATCCGGCAAGGCGATCCAAGCCGGAGGCCCAGATGTGGCTGGAACCGGACAAGAAAGCCTGGCCGGGGAGGTCGACGCCAAAGGGGAAGGCCTGAGTCATAGAGATGAGGAAGAACCACTCGGTATCAGTAACGTCGTCCTCAACGGCGTCGTTTCGGGGGGAGCCGGAGCCAGCGATGAGGGAGTTGAGCTCGCGGAGGACCTTGCGCCTGTGCTCCTGCTCGGCGGGGTTGAGAGCCCTGTTATTGACGCCGCCGGAGTTGTTGTTGTTGCTGCCGCTGTTGTTGTTGTTGTAGTAGCCGTCGCCCCAGCCTAGGAGAGGGTGGCCGGAGGGGTCGAGGTTGGACTGCCAGAAGATGGCGTAGGTCCAGCTCTCCCTGGCGCCGTCGATGAGAGACTGGAGGCGCTGCTGGAGGGAGTCCTGGCTGAGCATGTCGGCCGCAGTCGGGATCTGAAGGTGGGAGGGGGTCGGGGGGTTGTAGAATGAGGAGGAGGCGGAGGAGTCGAAGGGGGTGAAGGAGTCATCGGAGCTCCAAAGATTCATCAATTCCGGCGGAGGGGAGGATTCGGCGGCTGTAAAGTGTTAAGGAAGGATGGAAAAATGTGAGATAGAGAGAGGGGAAAAAAACACGTGGGGGTGATAAAACACGAGGCGGCCGTGCAGAGGCGTAAAATGTGTGGAAGGAGGAGGAGAAGAAGAGGAATTGTGAATTTTGGGGGCGCTCCCGTGTTTTAATACTTTATTTTATTATGGATTGAATTTCTGCTGATTTTTTTATAACGCTAAAAAAAAGGGTCAGGTGATTTCTTCGAACCGCGTCTTTCTTTTCTTTTTTTTTTATTTAATGTTGTTTACTTCCATTAAAAAAACATAAGTCATTTTATACATTTAGAAATAAATTTAAAAAATCATAAATTTATTCTATTTATACCACTCATTAATTATCCACAACTCTCCCAACTAATAAAATTTGAACAAAAAGTCAAAAAACAACATTTCACATATTTCAACACCCAGAAAAACTAAAATGATTTTAAAGCACTTTTTTAGCATTTGGGTCAAAGTCGGTTTTAGAAATTTCTAAACAACTCTTACTCCCTTAAAATCTACTGATAAAATATATGGAGTATTTCTTAATTTTTTTTAATACAATTTTCATACTCATTACAAATAATTATCAAATTATTTTAAACAATTACGGAGTAAAATTTTATACTGATCTAAGATTTTTCTATTAGACCTTAAATTTGGATTTTTTTAAAAAAAATATTTAGTTTAGCTTTTTTTTAAATTAGATTATTAGGGTCGCTTGCCTTTTTTAGGGAATCTTTCCCAATTTAGAATCTTGTTATATGCCCTTAGAAGATAAGATAGAAAAATCATACAATCTACTAGGTATTTAAACTTAGTTCGATCCCCTGGTATCCGAGGGTGAGAAGACAAGGTCACGGATACAATTCGGTCTTTCATCAAACACGATAAATGAATCCTGGCCTTCATTTGGATAGCCACATTAGCAAGCACATCTGCTGCACCACTGACTTGTCTAAGAACTTGTCGGAGTTGCACCTCCCATTGTGCACTTCTGATAAGTTGTGCGCCTACACTGGTCCAGGATCTGCCGGTTTGCATGAACGGGATCTCCATCATCCGCCAGCTTCCTAAGTATGTTTGCGTTGTCCATTTCCAACACCAATTTGAGGACCCCCATGTCCCGTGCTACCGTCAATCCGTGTAGGACTGCCCAGGCCTCAGCCCTGTCCGCTGAACAGTACCTGCATTTGAAGGCGAAGGCCTTCTTGAAAGCTTTTTAAATTATTACTTTACTTTTCCACTTTATTGAAAACAACAACTAACAAATCATTAATCATTACAAGTGTAAATTTGGAAAGTGAACACCAAAATACCTAAAACGACATATTTTTATTAACAAGATTTTACTTCTAAAACGACATGTTTTTCTTAACGGGGGAATAATTAAGAGTATAAAAATGAATTTTTTATTTTTTTTTTAAATGTGAAAATGATATGTTTTGCTTAAATATTGATGGTCTAAATATATTTTTTTATAAAAAACTAAAATAATTCTTATGAATGTCATTAAACATATTATTATACTTTTGTTTATTACTTTGTTAAAATTTCTAAAATAATTCTTGTGATGATCATTTCGATCTTCCAAGGACATTTCCACTTCACATTGATACAATTGACGATCGTGAGGTTGTCATCTTCAATATTGATCAACACGTTGTAGACCTAAATCCCTAGCTATCAACATACTAGAACGGAGCGCTAGAGCTTCAACCACCAATGGGGATACCGTGCCGCACTACGAATTGTCAAATGTTGTGACTGAACCAGTGAAGTCTCGGATGACGAAGCTTGAAGTAGCAAGTCCAAATGGGAGCTTGGAGCCATCAAAATTAATCTTCAAGTGCTATGTTATAGGTTTTTTCCTTCGAAGGTTTTTTTGACGTCTGAGTGAGGGTTGTGGTCGTGTATTCATTGTGATGGTATCTTCCCAAAATGTCCTTTAGTAGTTGTTGCAAGAGTTGTCTTAGGTACCCTTCTTGTTTCTTGGTTTCGGTAAAATTATTATCATTAAATACAATTTTGTTCCTAATGGTCCAAACACCCTACCAAATTGTAGTCAGGACGGATCTCTAGATTTTGTTAATCGAGAGAAGATATCATTTGTAATTTGTTTGATTGTATGATTAGCTTTGGTCATCGTGCGGATAGTGGGCGTAATTTTGTTATCAATCTTGGCGATCATTTGTAGTAAATGAGTACAACTTGGGAATAGCTAGGTGTATGGAGTCTTTCTCTGAATGGTTACAAAATATAAAAAGCAAAGATACCGCAACTCCTTTCTCTGCTAGTCTCATTTTCATTGGGATACCATTCATTACAAGTTTCTATAGAAAGTTTTGGATTTTTGGAAAGCAATCCATATCCCAAATCCAAGCAATATCACTTGCTTAAGCTCTTTTGTTTCCTGTAATCTTGTCTAGTACTATCGTAGTAGTAAATCAATCGTGAAGGATTAAAACCCGCTTTAGATTGTCTTTCATAACTATCAATTAGCTTACCAATTGATTTAGTTTCCCTTGTTCATAACATATATTAGACCTTGAAATTCACTATAGAAAACATATTAACCATGCACACATAACAAATCATTGATCATGTTCAGACATGAGATCCCTTAACACTAGAATAAATCAAACTACTCACTCATAGCATCAAGCAACATAAGCACATAGATAAACATGACCGATCATCTTTAGTAATATCAAAGGCTTACTCAATGATTGGCGGTGATGCAGCCAATTTCAGAGCTGACACTGATGAGATGCCTAAATGGGCGAAGGAGTTGTGTTTGAAGTGGGAGAACATGTTTTGAGATGGTTACAAGTTTGATTGTTATTTTAGAGGAAGAGATTATTGATCTTAAGGAAAACCTCAGTGGAGTTGCTGATGATATCCGGTGTGAATGAGTTAAAAATGGTGGTTGGGGGGGGGGGAGGCTGACATTAATGTCAAGGAGAAAACAAATATTGTTGATGAGGTTTGCAGGGATGCTGACATACATGAGTCGGAGTCTTCACTTGATGCTGACAATGCTCCAAGGGATGTTGACAGTGTGAATGGAGATACTGAAATTTAAAGTGTTGGATTGTGCACTGGATGTTGATAGAGATCGAGGGCACCCGATATAATGCATATATGCTGAAAATGGAGCGTCACGATTTTAGTATTTGTGCCTAAACATCTGTCAAATATTTTTAGTAATGTCTAGGTGTATTTTTTGTAAACATCCTTGGTGGTTATGTAATTTTGTAACATACTTGTTGGGTTTCTGTTAAATATTTCATAATGTTTATGCTGATATCTTTCATTTTGGAAATCAACTATTTGTCATGGTAAAAATTAGCTTATAAGCTGACATTTGTTTCATTGTTTGTCAGTTATCTTTCATGTCCAAAATCAACTATCTCTTAAGTGTTGCCAACTATGTCTTATCGGTTCTCAACTTCTTATCTGACATTGTGTTTGTCATCATATCTTTTCAATTTTCATTAGTGCATATACATGTATGCAACTGCGAATGTTTGTTAGTTATCTGTCATACCTTTTTATGACAAAATGTCTACATTGTCAAGATTTGTCAGCTATCTGTCATGGGGGTTAGCTTACCTTTTCTGGCAAATACGCATATAATGTGATATTTGATTTCATATATTTTCAAATAAATTTTTTGAGGGAATCGAATATATATAAAAATGATGATATATATATATGCTGACAAACGTCTTTATTCGAAAATATGTGATGATCATGCTGAGGGAATTTATGCATTCAATATGTGTTGATATTATGATGTCAAAAGATTTTATTAGAAAATATGATAAGCGGATTTATTTAAGAATGCTAGTATATATGTGGATAAATATGCTGACAAACGAATTTAGAAGAAAATATGTGTTGATTATGGTGAAACGAATATATTATGGTGACAAAAGATATGTAATAGAAATTGTTTGCAAACTTCGGAGGGGAAATAGGGAGGCTGACATTCACAAGGGGAAAATGGGAGATTGTTGAGCGAAGATGTGTTCGTTGAGAGGCACGGGCAGGTGCCAGGGATGACCGACGGACATTTAGCTAATAAATATCGGATTGTGGCTATTTAATTAATACAGTCTTATTATATGACCAATTACTTTTTTATCCAAAAAAATAAGTCTATTGGATTAATAGTCTAACGGGCTTATAATTTTGGGTAGGAATTAATAAGGCCTCCGTTTTTTACCAACGACCCCTAGCTCTAAGTGGTAAGAGAGAGGTAATCCGGCCTTGTAAGAGTACAAGGGTTCAAATCTCATTATTTACTTATCATGTGTAATTAATGGATGTTCAAGCCTTCATTAGCTTAATTAGGTGAGCTTGTCTGGTGGCTTACCACCTTGTTACCTGGCCTCTCTCTTTACAGGTGAGGCAGTGCCGGCCCATGGGCATGGGCAAGAGGTGCGACCGCCCAGGGTCCATTTTCGGTAAGGGCCCATTAAAAATATGTGTTATATATATATATATATATATATATATTAAAAATATAATAAAATACGAGTTTAGCTCAATGGTATAACAAAATTTGGATTTGGATTCCTAAACGGGTAGAGTTCAAATCTCTCTATTTGCATTTTTTTTATGTTTTTATAGAGAGACCATATATCCATTAAATTTTGCATTTTTTTAGAGAGACCCTATATTCATTAAATTTTGCATTTTTTATGTTTTTATAAAGGAGCCTATATCCATTTAATTTAGACACGATTATTTGTACTTTTTCCTTTTCAACACAATATTAAACAATTTTTTATGTAACAAATAAAGCTATATTGTTTACATATATAACTCTTTCTATTTTATTTCAGAAAAATGTAATGGTTTTATTTCTTCATATATGCTCGATGTATCTAATTTATCCTTTTATTTTTCTCTATAAAAAACCTTTTTTTTTAATTTATGTTTTAGTTCATATATAGGTGATGTCATAGGAGATCACATATGTGATATCTTAGAACAAAAATTATATTTAGTATTGTTAGACAATTTTTTAATATTCCTCTACACAATAACTTACGTACTTGTAGACATATTATACTGGATACGAAGCAAAAATAACTAATTTTCATTACAATTATATTTTTGAATTTTTTTAAATATATATTATTTTTTATTCATTAACCTACTTTTATTTTCTTAAATTGGAAAAATAATTCAAATATAAAAATAATATGATTTTTTTAAAGTTATGCACAATTTTTATTTTTTACAAAGTAATCGGGCCCTTTAGATTTTAGTTCGCCCTGGGCCTATAAAATGTTAGGACCGGCCCTGAGGTGAGGGCTCGGACTCATGAGAATTAGTCAATAACTTGGTACAAAAAAAAAAAAGGGGGATCCGTTTTTAATAGGGAAAACTAATTAAAATACCCTAACCTTTGGGGGTATGGTAAAAATATATCCTCAACTTTCAAATGTAATAAAAATATCCCGACCTTTGAGGGTAGTGGTAATATATTACCTCAGGTTTTCTCACACGTAAAAAATGTTGACAAGGTAGCCTACGTGGATTTTTTTTAGCCAAGGGTTTTTATGAACAGTTTTCTTAGGAAAAAAAATTATTGGACCGGGTTCATACCCGGTCAACGCCTTTTCCTCCCTCCTTTCTTCTTTTGTGATCGCCTCTTGAATTGTCTTTCAGGTCTTCCAGACAGCTCATGATTCCTCTTTAATGATAGTCTTCCTTCCTCGTTGTCACATATCTTGAGCTGTCTTTCTCACATCTTCTTCCTCTTTGATTCGTTCACAGACTTGACTGAGTAAGTTTTGTTTTTCCCCTCTTAGTTGTTGATGGTGTTGTCGCTTTAGTTTTGTTGCCGGTTTAGTGTTAGGAATAGAATAGTCGTGTTGTGTAAATTTGAGGCAATTGTGGCCGGATTAGTTGCTTGGTTAAATCAATTTCATTTTTCGGGTTTAATTTTGTTGTCGGGTCATTTTTTTCTAGGGAATCCGTTCAAGAAATCTCAATTTTAGTGCTAATATGTAAAAAAACTTCCATGTAGGATGCCTTGTTAAAAAAAATCCACGTATGCTGCCTTGTCGGCATTTTTTACCCGTGAGAAAACATGTGGTAGTATATTACCACTACTCTCAAATGTCGGGATATTTTTATTACTTTTGAAAGTTGATTATATATTTTTACCATACCCCTAAAGACGGCGGTGGTATTTTAATTAGTTTTCCCTTTTTAATACTCGGTTGAGGAAGTGTTAGGTAACTGGGGTTAAAGTGTGCGTGTGGGTCTGATGACATGATGGAAGTACCTGTGAAAGTGAAGACTGAACAGTGGTTTTTGAGGGTGGCCGGGTTCTTTGAACCTGCAATGGTATTGGTAGCTTCAAATACCCCACGAGGAATATGTGATTAAATTGTTGCTTTCTACGAGACCCATCGCCAAATATATGTGTACTGTATTCATGCATACGATATATGATATAGGGGCTTGAAAGGAAATTGTGGACAATATTGATACCAGTGTAGATATGCAACCGATCTTTAACTCTGGACAATTATCTTGGACATAAATTAACATTATATATATGTATATTTATATAATTATGTTAATATATTTTTATTATTAAAATTCATGTTTTTTAAATAGGAAAAATAACTTAAAATAATAACTATCACGTTTGAACAAAAAATAATACAAATAGGAAAAAAAACAGTTTTAAAATAATATATACAAATTATCAAATTATATATAAAAAATTAATATCAACTTTAAAATGAACAAAAAATAATTTAAAAAAATTGACATAAAATGTTAAAAAAAAAAAGAAAAAAAGAATTTGAATCAGGGTAAGATTTAAAACAAACCTTTATTTCTCCCAATTACAAAAACAATTAATCCATAATCAATTAGTTGATCATACTTTGCATCAATTCCCCCTTTATGTTTTAAATAGATGAAGACCACTATTTCTTTGACCAACTTTGCACAATACAACTCCAATTTTCAGAATTACACAATATTAAATTATAGAATTTTTTTTCAAAATATTCACTAAAAAATAAATATTTACCGTTATATTCACACATTCAAAATATTTACGGAAATATTCATTTTTTGCAGGTTGCACAGAGAAACGTGGGGCATTTGTAAGTTATAAATTTTAAAACCGAATAAAAAGTGGGTAAAAAAAAAACGAATAAAACGCGGGTTCAAACCGCGTTTTATCCTTTTATAATTTTATTTGACAAAGAAATAAAAAAAAAAAAGGTAAAGCGCGGGTTGAAACCGCGCTTCACCTGTTATCTTCTTCGTTGTGCAGGTCGGTGCCAGAGGCAGCAGCAGCGGCGAGGGGGAGGAATGGCACCGGATGGATTTGAAAGGGTGGCGGCTACGTTCGATTGTGTTCGGACTTCGGAGGAAAGGGTGATTTCGTGTTCGCGAGAGGGCGATTGTGTTCGAAGGCAAAGGCGGTGGCGTTCGATTGGCCCAATCCATCTCTCCGTCGGAGAGCGCCTTCGCCGCTTGTCCATCCATCTCTCTTCCTCTTGCTCCGACCTCTCGAGCGCCACCGGAGGAGGCAAATCCTCAGGCAATTTGGCCGCTGTCGACCTCTCGAGCCCTAGCTTCCTCCCCGCCCACATCTCCGTTGCATCTGCCCCCCTTCCTCTACCCGATCTCCTCCACCAACGGCGCCGAACTCCAGTGCCATTCCCCACCCGCCCTCCCTCCCTCTCCCCGACCTACCATCGACTTCCCTCCTTCGCCTCCCTCCCGCCTCCGGTGCCATTCCTCACCCTCGCCGCTTCCTCTGACTCCCTCCCTCTCCCCGACCTCCGATCCGGCGCCGACTCCCTCCTTCGCCTCCAGTAGCGCCTCCTTCCGCTGCTTCTGACTCCTTCGCCTCCCTCCAACCGGCTCCGTCTCCAGTGCCACAAAGGGGGAAGAAGATGGGTAAAGCGCGGTTTCAACCCGCACTTTACCCTTTTTCTGTTTTTTTTTATTTCTTTGACAATTAAAATTATAAAAGGATAAAACGCGGTTTGAACCCGCATTTTATTCGTTTATTTTTTACCCACTTTTCATTCGGTTTTAAAATTTATAACATACAAATAAAACGCGGTTTCAACCCGCGTTTCTCTGTGCAACCTGCAAAAAATGAATATTTCCATAAATATTTTGGAGGTGTGAATATAACGGTAAATATTTATTTTTTAGTGAATATTTTTTATTTTCGATAAAATACGGATAAAGTACGTTGGTGTGATTTTATGTAATTTCAAAATAAAAGGTGGTTTTTCTAAAAGTTTGTCAAATAAATAGTGATTCTGGTGTATTTAAAAAAAAGGGTGGATTAGTGTAAAGTGATTTTTTATATATGATTTTTTTAATTTTGATAAATAAAGTTTTGGTTTGATTCTTTCTCAAATCCAATATCAAAAGTTTACATTATTTTAAGTCGGGCAAATTGCATAAAATAGCACGAATTTTAGGCATAGTTGCACTCAGTGGCACGAACTTAAAAAAATACAAAAATAATCACCAACTTTGGGGTTTAGTTGCGGTCGGTGGCACATACCCCCTATCTCGCTAATGTGGACTAGTGGGAGTGTTTACATGGAATTTTTTTTTAATTAAAAAGGCATATGGAAAGATATAGATAAGTTGTTAGATTTCCATTCGATTTCGATCATGAAATCAATCAACCCATGATCTAGATTTCATACAATTCAAACTCTAATTCTATACCGGAGTAACCTTGATCCATGAGCGTCTTTGCAGTGGAATAAGCAAACCGTCGATCGATTTCTCGCCCCTTAGCCTTCACTTTTCTTTGTCTCTGATGGATGAGACTCCTTTCTGACTTCTCTCGTCAATTTCAGACACGCTTGGGAAAACTTGTGAACGTGCGTATAAAGAAGAGAGCGACCTTTCTCATTCCGTAATCGCTCTCTTATTTATTTTTCGTAACCGTTCACCCATTTATTTCCCTATTAAAATTACTTTATGAGATAGTCATCCATTAGTGTATTATATATAAGCAAGGGATGAGGGAATACATAATTACCCTCGGATTTAATTATCTGACCGAGACCGATCCATCACGGTTTTGACTTTTATATTAAATCGGACACCATAATATATATGGACTAAATACTCAATTAAACCTAGACACGTGAGCCACATAAAATGTTTGTAAACATTCCAACATTAGTGAGAATGCTTACATGATTTTTTTTAAATTAAAAGAGATAAAAGATGTGTCCAAATTATGAAACTAACTAGGTTCCAATTTTATTTTTTTTATTTCATGTAACTCCAAATCAAAGATAATTGTGACAAATATAACATTTGGAAATTAAAATTTGGTACTAGTTATTTTTATTTGCAAATGTTATATTTGTCACAGTTATCTTTGATTTGAAATTATATGAAATAAAAAAATAAAAATGGAACCTAACTAGTTTGATAATTTGGGCACATCTTTTATGTCTTATAATTTCAAACAAAAAAAATCCATGTAAGCATTCACATTAATTCATATCTCGCTATATGCTTTTTGAATTAAAAAAAATTCCATGTAAGCACCCCCACTAGTCCACATTAGTGAGATATGGGATATGTGCCACTGATCGCAACTAAACCCCAAAGTTGGTGATTATTTTTGTATTTTTTAAAGTTTGTGTCACTGAGTGCAACCACCCCCAAAATTCGTGTTATTTTATGCAATTTCTCCTTTTAAGTCGGAAGTTCATAGTTTGTATTATTTTTGATAAATTTTAACGTTTGTATTATTATTTTTTATTTATAGGTTGATAATTTTTTTATTAGTTTGAGACTTTTTTGTCGTATTAATTACTGTTCATATTTGATAGTTGGCCATTGTTTTAACTCATTTTCCCTAAAAATATTAATTTTAATAATGAAAATTTGTAAACACGCATTGACATATTTAGTTACCTATATTTTGTAAAACATTATTATTCATTTTTTAAATGTATAAATATATTGATATAAATTTATAAAATATTGTCTATAGCCCATAATACACGCGTTTTTGTTTTTATTATACTTAAACTAAATAAAATATTCTTTAAAAACAGATAATTAATTGTAATTTAATTTAGTAATATATAAAGTTAAAACAAATTCAAATATCTTTAATTTATTTTTATCTCTTACCTAATACGTACACCCGTATGAAATATAATCAAGTAATGAAATATGCTTAAACCTAGGGGTGTGCAGAAAAACCCGAAACCGAAAACACGACACGAAAACACGACAACACGACACGAAAAAACCCGAAACCGAAAAAACACGACACGATAATGACACGAACCGAGAAAACACGGCTGTAAATGGTTCGTGTTCGGATCGGGATAATCCCCTTATCGGGTACCCGACACGAACCGATTAAATTTTTTTTTTTTTAATTTTTAGATAGTGTGGTATAATATTAGTAAAAAAAGAATCCACTAAGTATCAATATGTTTCGTTTGTCCAGCTGGTAGTGGGAAGCGCTGGGTTTGGGGCGTTCGGCAACTGATCCCGAGTTCGAACCTGCCTGGCCGCTTTTTTTTTTTCCTCTGATTATATACTCGTTTTTTTTTTTTTAATTTCAGTATTCCAAATATTTTTTCCTCTGATTTACTCGCTTTCTTCAAAACCCTAGCCGCCTTGTTCCTCCAGGCCGAAGAGCCAGCAACGGTGAGAAGAAGCTCCTCTAGTCTCTAGATCGAAGAGCGAGCGGCGAGAAGAACCCTAGCCGCCTTGTTCCTCCAGGCCGAAGAGCCAGCAACGGTGAGAAGAAGCTCCTCTAGTCTCTAGATCGAAGAGCGAGCGGCGAGAAGAAGTTGTTCCTCCAGACCGAAGAGCCAGCAACGGTGAGAAGAAGCTCCTCTAGATCGAAGAGCGAGCGGCGAGAAGAAGGAGATTTCCAGAGGTTTGATTTTACAAAGAGGCCGGTCTCCGTTTTCTTGTCTTTGATTGGGGCCTGATTTGCAGTGTTACAGTGTTCATCGACGTTCGGCAGTCTCCTTCTTCTCGCCCTTCTTTCCTCCAGATCTCGACATTCGAAAACCCCTTGTTTTCTCCTCCATATCTCAAAGACGGTAGCTTTGAGTAGTAGCAGCTCTTGCCTCTCAAGAACATGGTAAGACCTATTTTTTTCGAATTGATTTGCTTTGGTGCTACACAGATTCAATCAAAGACGGTAGCTTTGAGTAGTAGCAGCAGGTGAGCAGCCACTTGCACAGATTCATTTTTTTTTTAAGCAGATCTACTGCAGCGGTGATTCACCGCCGGTGAACAGCACACACGGACATCCTAATTTTTTTTTTTAAAAAAACCTACTTGGTTCGTGTCGGGTACCCGGGTATCCGACACGGAACCGAATACCTTAACCGTGTCGGATACCCGGGTTAAGACGTTTCGGATACGGTTCGGCCATTTTGAGGTTAACGGTTCCGGGTACCCGACAGGATTAACCGGTTCGTGTCGGGTACCCGGTTATGCACACCCCTACTTAAACCAGGTCATGAGTGTTGATCGGATGAGAACACCCCTTAGGGTGAGAACGTAGGAACATTTCTGAATCATCGAATAATCTCTCAAAATTAACCGAATAAACTCTATAATGTAATCGAATAATCTCTCAAAATTAACCAATTAATGATTATTAAATTATCTACAAATAATAATTACCAAATAATGTATAATTTTTATACATAATTGTTTCAAACTTCCTCGTACCTATAAATACTCTTTTTTATTTTACCAAATAATGTACAAGTTTATTGATTACTATTTTAACATTCCAAAATAAATAAATATGTAAATAATCAACCTCTTACATACGAATAATCTCTATAACATAACCGAATAATAAATCAAGTGTAACCGAATAATATAATTTTAACCGAATAGTATTACTAATATAATTTTCATCTTACATACGAATAATATTTATAATCAACCCGAATAATCTCTCAAATTTAACCGAATAATATATCATATTTAATGGAACAATCTTTTTAATTTAACCGAATAACATAATTTTAACATCAATTCGGACGAATAATTTATGATTTCATATGAATAGTCTTTCTTTGGTCGATGAATCATAATTTGAATTTCACACCATTTGCACAAACACTAATTATTTTCGAATAATGTATTCATTTTCACACTTTCTCTTAATACATAATAAAACTAAACTATCATATTCGGATGAATAATGTTTTCATTTCCCACGAATAATCTTTTGTTCTTACGTTCCCATCTTAAGGACTGTTCCCACAGGAGCCACCCCACCGGGTCATATTCAACTTTTAGCACCTAATTTTATTCAGGGGTTTAATATACGGAGTATTATGTACACCTTAATTAAGTTGAATCGCTAATCAATAAAGAAAGATTAAAAGGAGGTCTCCCGTTTGAGCATATTTAGATTGATGAGATCGAGGAAACTATATATGATATGGTTGAAGAGTATGTGATCAGTCAACTATGTTACAATATTAATTATTTTGGCCAAAAGTTAAAATTAATTTATTTTTATTAAAAAAATTATATTTATATACTTATACATTTATATTGGTATATTGATATATTCTTTATTCTTAAAATTCATGTTTTCTAAAACAAACAAAAAAAATCCATTTTAGAGAAAGAGGATCCAGTGTGAACAAATTGATTATTCATAGTTAAAACCATAATCTATATCTATATAAACTCTTAATTTAAAAGAGTTTAGAATGATATGTCAATCTTAGATGCATTTTAGAAGTCTTAACCAATCATATTTTTTTGCCATTTTATTTTATTTTCTTTAATTCTCCTTTTTTCTTCTTTTTCTTTTAATTATTTTTTTTTCCTTTAATTTGACTAACCATCTATATCTATATAAACTATTAATTTAGAAGAGTTTAGGATGATGTGTCAATCTTAGATATATGTTAGGAGTCTTAACCAATCATATTTTTTTGCCATTTTATTTTATTTTCTTTAATTCTCCTTTTTTCTTCTTTTTCTTTTAATTATTTTTTTTCTTTAATTTGACTAATCATCTATATCTATATAAACTTTTAATTTAGAAGAGTTTAGGATGATGTGTCAATCTTAGATTCATTTTAGGAGTCTTAATCAATCATATTTGTTTGCCATTTAATTTTATTTTCTTTAATTCTCCGTTTTTCTTCTTTTTCTTTTAATTATTTTTTTCTTTAATTTGACTAATCATCTATATAAACTCTTAATTTAGAAGAGTTTAGGATAATGTGTCAATCTTATATTCATTTTAGGAGTCTTAATCAATCATATTTTTTTGCCATTTTATTTTATTTTCTTTAATTCTCCTTTTTTCTTCTTTTTCTTTTAATTATTTTTTTCTTTAATTTGACTAATCATTGGGCTTAATTCAAAACATTGAATTCAATATAATATAACTATTGGGCTTAACTCAAATTTATTTACTAACTATTGGGCTTAATTCAAAACATTGAATATAACTATTGATTATGACACATCACATTTAAACAATGTTATAATGATATTGATATTATTATTACTGAGTAATTTAAAATATCTATATTTATGTATTACACTTTACATAAGATTTTTTAAAAATAATTTTCTGAGATAATTATAAGATACATTTGTTATAAAGTTTATTTTATGATTTTTATCTTAACATTTATTAATATTTTATAATATTTTTATATATAATATTTTAGTTTTAAACAAACGCGTCATGGCGCGGGGATCTTACTAGTTATTCATTAATTTAGTATAATATAATAATTCATATGTGTTAATGATTTTTTATATGAAAATTATTCATCAGTCATAACATAATTATTTGTATTTTTTCATATGAATTATATACGAATAATTATGTTATTATAGATGAATAATTTTTCTATTAAATTTTTTTCATAAATCTCAAGCATTTATCTTTTTTAATTTAACGCTTTATATTTGTTCAATTCACAGATTACGTACACCATAAGAGGGATTCATAAATTATCTAGTATATCTATACATTTTAGTATGTTTGAAAAGTACAAAATCCATGTGTCCCTCGTTCATAACTAAATCACCTATAGACACGTCCCTTTTAAGGTTCAGTATGTTTGAAAAATACAAAACACATAATACAAAACACATTTTATTCCTTCACATATTAATATATTATTGTTTCATATATTGCCAAAGAATCAATAATTTAATAGGAAGTTCAAGATTATGAATCTATAAAGTTCAACATTATATATAGTTTCAAATATATTAAAACATTCTAGGTTCAAGATTTTACTACTAAAGGTTCATTGTTTTAAAACAATAAAAGTTCAAGATTTTATAACTCTCTTTTTTATAAGGTAATAATTCGAAGGTCAGACAAACCCAACTCATCGAGAGGCCGACAAAGTCGGCAGACGGCGAACTGTCAAACATACAATCATAAAATAAAATGGTGCAATACAAAAGCGACAGACAAACAACCTCAGAAGAACAGACGAGCCTAACCAAAAAAAGCTTAGGACAACGAAGACAAAACCGGAGCCAAGCGCCACCAAGCGATGACACCGTTGGCCAGCGATGCATCAGGAGTCCTTGTGGGCGATGAAGACGAACCTCCAAGGAAATTTCCGAAACAAGGAGTTGCCTCAATGCACACTGCCTCGACCCTAGTCAGACCCGACACCGGACGCCAGAGCCCCAACTCAGACTAGGAACGTCAAGAACAACCGGGAACACCGTCGAGAACCACCCTCGTAGAAAGCGCACCAGAAAGACCTTTCGGGAGTTTATCAAGACCCTTTCAGAATTTTTGTTAAACCCTTTCGGGACTTTTGTCAAACGAGAATCACCTTTTGGAAATTTTGTTAACCCTATCGGGTAGGTTTATATATATAAAGTTTTTTTAAAAATATTTCCACGAGATGTCTCGGGCCCAAGAAAATTCCTTGGGCCCAAAGTACAATTGATCGGTCTAGTACTAACACCTTCGGGCCCAAGGAAAAAAAAAACCCAAGGACCCAATTTGGGCAGGAAGCATAAACGCTTCAACAACACCCCAAAGCAACCGTCGATCAGCAACCGCCAGTGCAGGCACCAAGGGAACACAGCCAGATGCGAAGGAGCCATCCAGCCGCCGGCAAACCCCGAACAGAGAGGGCATACGAGAATATATAGGGGTGTGCAGAAAAATCCGAAACCGATAACACGACACGAAAAAACCCGAAACCGAAAAAACACGACACGATAATGACACGAACCGAGAAAACATGGTTGTAAACGGTTCGTGTTCGGGTCGGGCAAATCGCCTTGTCGGATACCCGACACGAACCGTTTAAATTTTTTTTTTTTAATTTTCAGGCTGGGTAGTATAGTACTAGTATAAACAGAATCCCCTATGTATCAAATAACTCTGCTAGCTCAATTGGTTCCAAGTAAGCGCTTCCTTTCAGCTAATACAAAGAGACCCAGATTCGATTCCCCCTCTACTGCCTTTTTATTTGTTTTTCCTTAGGTTCTTTGAACTTTCTTTCCTAACCCTAACTCATTTTTTTTACAACAGAGAGTCGCCGCTCGCACTTCTCGCACAGCACACACGCCCCATCTGCTGCCTTTTTATTTGTTTTTCCTTAGGTTCTTTCCTAACCCTAACTCATTTTTTTTACAACAAAGAGCCGCTCGCACTCCTCGCAGTCTCGCACAACACACACGCGGAGGCGCTGTTGAGTATTGGCGTTTTTCTTTCGAATCCTCATATCTCTCCCCTCAAATCCTCACAAATCTTAGCATCTCTCCTCTCAAATCCTCACAAATCTTAGCATCTCTCCTCTCAAATCCTCACAAATCTCACCGTTCGACCCTCTCGAGTTTCCAAATCAGCAGATCTGAAACGATTTGTCGAACCTCTTAAGAGATTTGTGGTGACCATGGCTAATTTGATTAGAGGTGGAGGTCCATCCCGCCGCTCTCAGAAATCTGAGATCCATCCCGCTCGATGTCCGATGAAGACGATGAAGGAGGACCACCCATCGAAGATCGAGGACAAAGATCTGGTGAGATCTAGAGGTTCATCCCGCCGACCTGTCACCGAGATCGAGAGCGACGGAGATCAGATCGATGATGAGGCTGCCGTATCGGTGGTTCTCGCGAGGGAAGGAGGTGGTGGTTCTCTTTGGGTTCTGACCTGAAGATGAACAGATGGAGATGGAAGAAGGATTGTTTAACGGTTCGTGTCGGGTACCCGGGTATCTGACACGGAACCGAATACCTTAACCGTGTCGGGTACCCGGGTTAAGTCGTGTCGGGTACGGTTCGGGGAAGTTGGGCTTAACGGTTCCGGGTACCCGACACGATTAACCGGTTCATGTCAGGTACCCGGTTATGCACACCCCTAGACGAGAAGGGGCGCGGGTTAGGCAATAGATTCCGAGAAGGATGACAAAAATTGAAATCACCAGACCGCCAAACGAGATCGGAGAACGGGGACCCGAAAACCACCAAAACAAGGCCGAACGGAGCCCCGAGGTAGAAGAATTGGTGATATAGGGTTTGGAAAAAAAAAACAAATCAAATGATAGACAGGAGGCTCAGCAGACATCGGCCGGCCGCGCAACCCGGTAAAGACGAGGAGTACAGCTGCCGAAACTACCAAATTCGGCCACAAGCAACAGGGAGATGTCGAAAGGGAGGAAGAAGATCCGAAAATGATTTGGGAGGTGCAATTTTGGCCAAAAATAAGATTGAATTGGGGAAGATGAAAATGAAAGGATAGAAAATTAGGAATTTTGTGAAAAATTTTGGGGCTAACACTATAGATAATTTCTAGAGAGAAGGCAGAAGTCTTCTCTCTAGAATGGGTTCTATTTTTCATTTGGGCCAAGATTTCATAACTCTTGTCAGGACCTTTTTGAGAGGTGTTAGTATTTCTAGTAAATTAGGTAGAAGTAGACACAAATGCATGACAGTTGATTTTAGAAACTCTCAAACTACACTAATGTAGTATGGGATAAAATCACCACCTTCTTTTGTCTTGAGGAGAAGAATATGTATACTTATTTTGTTGATGAGAAAACCTACAACACCCTAGTACAACCTATAACACTAGTTGAAGGACCGTTAAATACCACCACTAAACCTAAAGTACAGCTATTACACAATATCAGCTGAAACAAACAAAATGAAAACCACACGTGACTCATGCAAACCTAAAACTCTTCAGTGGACATTTGTTTCCACATCGATGAGCTCCGAGGCTAAGTGACGGAAATCCCCTCTTAGGGCATCGTCTTTTCTTCCTCCTCATCTTCGACACGTTGATTTCTCAACTTCTTCAATTATATTCACGCAACTCTATCTCACAACTGCACCATATCATTCATACAAGGAAACAAAATATCTTTTTTCTGAACAAGATTTTTCTTAAACAGATATCCCTTTTTCATATGTATACGAGGGATCCCAAATCTTCCATATTTTCACTCCAAACTCATATATTTTATTAGCATAGAAACCGAATAATTCTACGGGCCCACCGGATTAGCGCTCAATCCGACCAACTCATCATCCACCGAGCTCATGTTCTGCAAGCTAGGGTCGTCGGGACCCTCAACTCTTCACTAGTCAAACTACAGAAATACAAGACCCCCACTTTCTCAACAGTGCCAAAGAAACTCAATTCTCCTGAGAACATGTTCCCCCTCCCTTCAATACCACCATCAGGGTCGGAGGACCCTTTCAACTATCATTGATTTTCTCATATGATGACTCACCAACCGTTTCTTCTTTTTAGAAGCTTTTTGTGACATCGTTGAAAAGGTTAGTATGGATACCCGACCATCATATGAAAAAGCCCAATCTAATGCCAACATATGATAACAAGCACGTACTCCTACACTCTGTAGCGTAAGAAAGAAGTCGACAATAAGAGCACAAATAAGTATTGAAACTATAGAAACATACCAAAGATGGATAAAACTATTGGAAGTGTGTTTGAAAGGTGGTATAGTCAATCAGATTGCTAAGGACCATCTAGTTGTGCAGAGAGTCGGCAAGGCTTACTTCCTTTTCAAAAATCGACACAATGTTCATTTCATATACATCTTTCACTCCATGAGGGTCACTGAAACCCTTTTCAATACATTATACAATCTCTTCTTTTTCTACTTCCATTTTGAGGATCCATCTTCTAAAGCTCTTTTTTTTATGGACAACCACAATCTTTTCTTCTCACCATTTTCCGTTTCTCCACCCCCCACCCTCTTCAAAAATAGTTGTTGTAGTACCCATGCGGACCACCTACACAATAGACATATCCCAAGTAGCACAAGTCCCACTAGGCAATATATAGACACACAAATGAAATGGATTAGCAACAAATAGTGTCAATAAGATAAGATGTAGGTAGGATTAGCACAGAGAGAAGTCAAACAAAAATATCTCAAGAAGGCTATAAAACAAGGGGTCATAGACACATTGTGTAAAATAAGGTCAGGAATTGGCTGAAATCAATAATCATTATGGCTTATGATGAGGATCCTGTAGATCAAGTCGGTTTTTATACAGAATATAAAGAAAACTTTTCACATAGGGTGCTGCCAAATATCAACCATAAAAGTTAGGGAACAGAAAAGTGAATGAAAACATATACATCATTCAAACACGAGGGTACTCAGTATATGATGAACCAAGATGAGTAAAAGTATATACCAACCCATTATAGCCAATCATCAAGGATTTTAGATCAAATACTCCTAATTGAGAGAAATCGTCCGTGAGTTTAGTTTAACCTTCATGAAGGGTTCTCTATTCAACGCCTTGTGAAAATATTAGCCACATGATCTTTTGTGCGACATAAATTCATCCTAACATATTTTTTATCAACATTGTCTCTCAAGAAGTGGTGCCTCACATTTATATGCTTGATTCTATAATGTTGGACAAGGTACTTAGAGATGCTAATGGCACTAGTGATGTCACCCAAAATAGGAACAGATTTGTAGGTTATACTATAACCACCTAGAGCACAACAAGCTACAACAGCAACATACGCTGCCTTAGCAGTTGACAGAGCCACAAAGTTTCGCTTTTTTTAGCCTTAATACATGAGGAAAGGACCTAAGAAGTGGGCCATCCTTGAAGTGCTCTTTCTGTCAACCGCGAATTAATTACCCAGCAAAGCCCGCATTAGAATACCCAATTAGATCAAAGAGGCACCCTTTGGAGTACCATAGACATAGGTCATCAGCCCCTTTCAAGTACCCTAATATCCTTTTGACTTGCTTCAAATGAGACTATTTTGGATTTTCCTAAAAGCAAGTACACAAGCCAACACTATACATAATGTCAAGACGAGAGGCAGTAAAGCAAAGAAGAGACTCGATCATTACTTTGTACAAGGTCTCATCCACGTCCTCTCTTTTTTCGTTAGTGCACATCTTTGTTCGAAGGGAGATGGGGGCATCATATGCCTTTGAATTCTCCAACCCGTACTTCTTCAACAAGTCCTTCAAGTATCTTTGCTGATGGACCTGAGTACCGTCTGGGCCTTAAAGGATTTGTAGTCTCGGAAAATATGGAATTTCTCCAATAAGACTCATTTCAAACTCAATACTCATGAGGTCTTGAAACTTCTTCATAGGTAACGGGTTAGTGGAACTAAAAATAATAGGAAGAGGGTCTTGTCAACCAATCCCCTCCTTAATATTTTTAGGCTCAACCATGGAGATGAAGGCATTGAAAGTGAAGAAGGTGGGACTCGGATGGTCACAATCCGAGTCATTTCTACCACTCACAGAGATGATTCCAATCCCTTGTAGTCATAGAGAGGACCGAGTTTGTGTAGGTAGGCGGATGTCCCCAAAATCTTTGCTCTTTTGTTTGTAATTTCAGACCTCTAGTTACGAAGAGTTGACAAATGAGGGTCCAAACACAACCCCTATAGTGTATTCTGGTGGAGTAGACCCTTGAGAACCGAGGGTCCCATGGCCCTGTTCACTTTCAGAATTAGGAACGGTTGCATTTGGCTCAACTAAGGTCCTTGTAACAACAGGGTTAACATGGTCCACATTTTCAAAGACCGAAGCATGAGAGGATATTTTTGGTTCAATTGTGCCCAAAGTCATTCTTGGAGGCTCATCTTCTTGATCTTCTTCATTTCTTCTCATGTTCAGAAAATCGTTGCTCGTCATTTCATTGGGCGCCGGTCACCGGAACCTATAACAAGGTGTTATTGCAAAATTGTTCATAAAAAACAACATGAATACTCTCCTCCATAATTTTCCTCTTTTTGTTGTACACTTTGTACGCCTTGTTGTGAGGAGTGTACGTAACGAAAACAGCCTCATAACTTATTGGGTCAAATTTTCTCAGGGTCTTCTTCCAATTATCATGAACAAAATGAACAAAACACATGTTGCCAAATACACGTAAGTAGGCGGCTAGATGTTCTGGTTTCTTCCCTTTAACAATTCATATGTCATTTTGTCCAATAAAGGACATATCATGGCCCTATTAAGGATATAATAAGCGATGTTGATGGCTTTAGCCCATAGATGTCTCGGATTGTTATTGGAATTCATCATGGTTCTTGCCATATTCTCCAAGTCCTGTTCTTTCGCTTCACTACCCCTGCTGAGGGGTCCTCCCCAAGGACTCCTCGGGGCTGAGAAGGTGTGAGTGATTCCATACTCCTGCAAAATATCTCAAACTTGGCATTCTGAACTGAAGTGTCGTGGTCACACTTGATTACTTATGACGCCGTGATGAGTTAATCAAGAGGGGAATTTTTTTTAAAATAAGTTAAAGAGGGGAACTATTTCTACACTTCTTACGTATCTTTCATGTTGTCCTTTGATGCTTTGATTTCTTTTAATCTATCCTCGACAAATTCGGAAAAATGGTTTGGAGGACCAATTGTCCAATTGGACTTGGTACATTTCATCCACTTAGACCTTCTTATTCGTTAAAAAAATATATATATAAATAAATAAAACTACCTATGTTACTTGATGTGTTTTGAGCATATATGTACAGATTTGTGGATCAGCTTCATTATGAAGAGATTTGTGGATCAGCTACCTATGTTACTTTATTCCACCTATAAATCAATTATTTAATTGCATTAACACACTTTTTTAATTCCAAATCTCAAGTTTATAATACAAATACAATCATACATTTCCTTTCATGCATCAAGCCATGCTTGCCTGCAACATAATTTGTGTATGCAGCTCAGGTGCTCAAGTAGATTTTGTGTACTTTGATTTTTGAAATATACTGTAATTCTTTGCCCTTTAAAAAACATATAAACTGATTGATTTCCATGAGACTGTAGCAGTGGTGTATTTTTTAAACAAACGCTTCACTGACCTTACAAGCATCACTTGTATTGCATGTACAAGGAGGTTAAAAATGCAAAATATGATACACCTGTAAAAAATATATAAATTCTCAACACAAATATGAACACCCAACAACTCATCTACTTTGAATACTTCGCTATCAACTTATCCACATGAATGATTATGTCGCTGATACGGGGCCGTATTGTGGCTTGTGGCTGAAGCATCCATGTCACAAACTCGTGAAGTGCTTCTGGGTACTTGGGGCTGCCTGTGCCCGCTGGCCACTTTACCTGAGCATTTACAATAGCCAACTTTAGGCTTCCTCCTGATTCTCCTATTGCATACTCGAATGGAGAAACACCGTACCTACAATACAAGGGTAGGAAAGAGGTTTGTTTCAATAGTGATGAGTTGAGGCATTTCATGTCAGCAAGGGTTTTTTGCTGCATAAAATTACATTTTGCCAACAAATAAATAATGAAGATCTTTAGTTTCTGATCCTACAATATAACACCATTTAGAGTCAAGAAATTGGCAGGGCTTTTTCAACTGAAAAGTACTTACATTATTGCATATAAGGTGCAACCTAAAGACCAAATATCAGTTCTTTCATCAATATCAGCATGACTTGGACAGTCCCACAATTCAGGAGCACGGTAAGGGGCTGAACTGTGCTCAGATGCCCATTCCTATTGAATCACCAAAATGAAGTTTGAATATTGAGCTCAGTGCAATATTGACAAGCATTTGGAATCCTAATATTTTGTCATGCCAGAGTAATCATATAATAAATAAAGGAAACGGTATCAACAAGCTGCCTCGGTCTGAAAGTAACCACCAAAAATTCTTTAGTGCACTGAAATACACTTGCAATTTGAAATTCTACTGAATCAGAGGAAAAGAAACAAGCAAACTTCTGTTGAAATTCTTACACAGAAGGTTTTGATAAGCATTAAAAAACAAATTCAAAATAGGGCATGTTTACTCAAAAGATTTTACATGAAACTAAAGCAGTTTTAAATAGGCTACTAAATTCACATGGTATGTTGTTACTAAGCATGAGACTACAGCAGATTACTGGGCTACAGACAAGACATGATTTAGTCAAAATGATCCCAGCCATTGACGCAAGAAATATTCATGATCAACTCAGAAATAAGGGCTCGTTTGGTTTAAATTGTGGAAAGGCAAAGGGAAAGGAAATGAATGTAGTTCATTTATAGTCCAAGATACATTGTTTAAAATTTTAATCATTACCCTCTTCTCCCAACTTTTCATACAAAACTGGTTTTGGTTCCCACATTTCAATTACCTATTTGAACAATGGGTAACCGTATCTTCTATACTCCTCTAATCATTACCCGTCCTATCTTATTTTCATACAAAAAATAGCATTCTTCTCTTATCTAGACTCACAAAACTTATATACAGTATATTTTTCCATACAAAGTTTATTTTCATTCCGTTTACCGTATACGATATTATACCAAACGAGCCCTAATGATAACTACTTGTAAGGAAGCATAAAGTGAAATAATTTTCTAAATGTAAAGGTGAATGCCGACTATTTGCCAACAATAATTGGGAAACTTGACCAAAAGAGGTAAATAAAGGGATATATGAAGCTTCCATTAATACTGAAAAATAATAGACTGAAATTCTGAAACTTCTTACAAAAAGACAAAAGAATAAAGAAGAAAATTTATCCCATTATGAAAGTCATGGATATTTTCATTCCAGGACATTCCACAATTTGAAATTGTCAATCCACCTACTAATCTTATTAAATTTGAATGTTATAAAAATAAAATAAAAATCAATAAGCTATTTACTTTAAAATCAATGATAAAAACTTAAACGCAGTTACTTAGTTACACAGTGAAAAATATAATTAAAAAAAGATTAATCGTTTTTCACCTCATCCCCGTACTATCTACTGTTAGGATTTTCATTTGGCATTAGTATTTCAGTTTTGAAAATAAAAGATTAAGAAAAAGGGTCTATATTATTGTTTTCTTTACAAGTACGGGTGCTTTGGTGTTTTCAGTCGATCCTTGTTACGTTTCAAAATTTTCCCAGGGAATAAAATCACTATTTCAAAACATAAAGGGTACTGGGAAGAAAATGGCCAAACTATGAGATACCTGGATTAACATTTGATGGTTTTAAATTGAAAGCTGGCATCCAATACAAAAGAAAGCAAAACAGAAGAGCAAACACCTGCAACTGCAAGGCTTCAGTACGTGAGCGGATTTTCTGCCTTGCAGGTCGAGCACTACTGAAATCCATCAATATAGCAAGAGGAGCTTGCCCTGTTCTGTGTGTGATCAGAACGTTGCCAGGTTTCACATTATTATGTGTATAAGGTGGGTCAAAACTGTGTAAATGATTCAGCCCTGCACATAACTGCATCGAAGGATTATTTTTCCAATTTTGAGCTATGTACATTATGAAAACATCAGCCCCATAAACTAACAATTTGCAAAGCCCAAACAGTATACTGTTTTAGCCTCAAGGCTAAAAAAAGTAGGATATATTTCTAGTTTTCAAGGCTGAACGATTGGCAGAAAAGGTATTCATCAAGGTTAAGTACTGTCAAAACAATACAAAAGAAAAAATTGGCATTTTATATCATAAAGTAATTTAGGCAGTGGATTTGGCTGCTATATATGGTCTTACACAAAACCAAAACCGACGATGTAAACATGAAATAGGAAAAATGAGCAGTTGCATGCAATTAGCTTCACATATGCATTTATAAATGAACTGTTTACTCACCTGTCTAAATATCTGAAGAACATCTTTTGTAGAAAACACCTTTTTTACTGTAGCAGATTTAGCACTGTCAACTAATGTTCCATCCAGATGAACAGGGAACAGCAAATATGCTTCATGGTTCCAACTTTGTGTTTGGCTATCCTAGTCAATGGAATTAAGTATTTCTTTAGTAACCAACAAATCAGGACACTGAAATAGAACAACCAGAAGTTTTTCATTTTCCAGAAGGAGCAAAAGACAAAATTTTGGAAGCAAGAAATAGAAATTGAGACATCACATAATATGGCTGAAATCCTTGCACAGATCATTTAATACAAGAGCAGAAAAGTAGCTGCTTCAATCTATATAAACCAACAAATTGAATCATATTTTTTGGAGCACTGCATCCAGTTTGCTAATTCAAAGGTATGGTATGATTCAAATCTGTTAATATATTTGATGGGATAGTTTAACTAAAACAAAAGGTAAAAACCCAATCATATCATATTTGTAATTCAAAAATGAATAGTTATCAAGTAAAATAAAATTCGGTGGAAATCATTCTTAGTGATCACCACTGAGAACAATTTCTTATTTTTATCTGTCTCCCTTTTGTAGTATTTTAAAGAAAAGAATGGAACTCCTTGGTGATGCTTAAACTAATGTAGTATTTGTAAGCAACATCGCAATGACAAAGATGGCCTTCTTAGGCTGAAATTGTCATTTATTATAATGCTTTGAGATGAGTGTATCTACATATGAAATTATTAAGGAATATTTTTTTTTTATGATTGGATATTTGGACACAAGTTCAGGAACATTAAACAAAAATTAATGGGATAGGTGCATGGTAATCCCATATTACCCCACTATTCTCACAAAAAAGAAGCTAATAAGAATTAAGAAGGCACATGCTCTCACTCAAAATTAAAAATCAAGCACCACCCATAACATGATAAGAGTGGGGTTTATATGATCTCATGTTGAGCAGGCATGAGAACAACATTCCATGAAAAAAAAAACAGATGCTCCTACCAGCTAAATATCACAAGAATTTTAATCTAATGATATCCTATGAAACATATCAAAGTTTTAAAACTCAAGAAGTTAAGCAAATTTCCTTAAAGGTAGTTTCAGTTCAAGAGTTTTCTACTGTATCATTTTTTACAGTGTGCAGCATACGAACTGGCGGAACTGATCTGATGATTATTGACCATTATTGCAACATATGTATCTCCATCACTGTGATGTTTGCACCTAGATGAGTAAATATTTACTTCTATAAAAATCATTATGCAATTAGTTCTTCAAAAGGTTTTCACTGAGAAATCACATCTCATCATCTCCTTAATGTCAAACTGGCGGAACTGATCTGATGATTATTGACCATTATTGCAACATATGTATCTCCATCACTGTGATGTTTGCACCTAGATGAGTAAATATTTACTTCTATAAAATCATTACGCAATTAGTTCTTCAAAAGGTTTTCACTGAGAAATCACATCTCATCATCTCCTTAATGTCAAAACTCCTGTGGGTTGCGAAAAATATACTCCTCCATCTTAAAATATTAGTCACTTATTATAAAACATGTTTTTCAAGGATGATAAAATCTATAAAATATCAAACAATTTATTAATTTTTATAAGTATGAAATTATAAAAAAACAATTGATATTTTATATAGCTTTTATCATATTTCAAAAACACGATGAATAGTATGAGACAGAAGGAGGTAGCTAGCTGCAGCAAGAATTTTTCCTTTCCATGAACAAGAAAGCCAAAGACAAAAAGAGCAATAATAGCCTTTGATTAAGGTCACACTGTAATATCAGAAAGAAGTTAAAAATGCTGTGACACATTGATTACCTTGACTGCAATGATAGAATGACCGAGAAGTGGAAGCAGATTCCTGTGACTGAATAGAGATGAGACACGGATCTCTTCCCTAACCAACTCCAACTGCTCATTGTTTTGAATAAACACCTTCTTCATCGCATAGGTTCCATCATCTACACAGAATCTCAATCCAATATCATGATAGTAAAAAAAAAAAAAACATCACACTGAAATTCAAACACATAGTGGATCCAAGGAGACTGGTTACTTTGGTTAGTACAATTTCTTACTTCAGAATTCAGATGATAGTGGAACAACCTACTTATTCTTACTGCATTTTACACATAAACCCAGATAGTCACAGAATCCAGGGGGCTTTCCTAACCTCAGACCAGCTATACTGCAAGTAGAATTGACACTGACTAACCCCATAAAATTACAATGACCGGTGACAAGAGAAAATTAGAATGTCACACATGAAAATATGCCGTGTCGACCATTGAGATCTGGCATTGGGAGATTAGGCTTTGCTAATTGGCAGCCGAAAAGGGGTTACTTTACCAAACAGCCCAGCAAGTAATCATGCTAAGGAATACATCAAATATATACCAAAAGATTTGAAATTCCAAAATTGCCCAACAGTTTAAGGTCAAAATTAAAGATCGGCCCATGACTGAATTCCCAATTCACAAAGGAAGTGAAAAATGAAACCTGAAACGAAAGAAGGATCCTTCAATTTCTCGGAAAGGGCGCCGGAAGCGGAAGAATTGACCATGAGAAGCTCTTTGACAAGGTATACGCAGGCAGAGTTAGCTTCACCAATCTGCCGCACGATCCTGAACCTCTTGCCGGTGATCCACACATCCCCACCACCATTAACGGTGTCGTATAGTGCGTTCAGACCTGAGAACGAGCAACCCATCTCTCCCTCGCCCCCTTCTCTCCCTCTGTTCGGTCTCTTGAGATCACACCTCTTTCTTTGACTTTCATATAAATTTGATTGTTTTTTTTTTTTGGTAGAGAATAAATTTGATTGGTGGAACCGTGGAAGTGTGGACTGTTCTTCGATCAGGCGCCTGGCTAGTTTTTCTCCTCCTCTTTTTTTTTCACATCCTAACTGAATTTTAAGGGAAACTTGCTGCAATAACTTTACGAAAATTACATCATTGGTCAGTAGCCCATGTTATAAAAACGCTTGACGGATGTTTAACGGTGAGATATTATCAAGAGCCAAAATAGTTTGACGGTTTTATTGGTGGATTTTTAATGGATAAAATTATTTTAGTTTTTTTTTGGAACTGAAAAGAATTTAGCAAAAGGGCCTAGTTTTAATAGCTAAGAGCATCCAGACGGATGAAATCGCGAAGCAAAGAATCGTTAGGGGCCTTTTGACTATGGAAAGCAAGATCCAGATTCGATAGCCGATCGGCTGCATGGTTTGCTTCCCTAAAGACGTGACGAATCTCAATGGATTGAAAGAAGCTAGTAAAGACTAGACTGTCCGAGACAATCATTTCCGAGTCCCCAGTAGGCTTCCCGATGCCTTTAAGACTGTTTATGATGGTGAGGTTATCATCTTCAATTTCTAAGTTGTTTATGTTAAGTTCCCTGGCAGCTAATATACCTTTCCACAAACCCATAGCCTCCGGACCTAAGACAGATAGGAATGGACTGGGCCCTGATCCAAGCCAGATCGGAAAGTCGAGGTTGTCTCTGATAATGTAACCGTAGGCATTGAAAGGTAGAGAGAGCTCCATCGAAATTGAGTTTGTAAGCTCCATCCTTCGGGGGTTTCCATTTTCCTATTTTCCTTTTTTTTGGTGTCATTTTTATATGGGGTTGATTTTTTGTTTGTGAATGAAAAACAGTTTTGGTTTGTTTTCTTATATTTAACTCTCTTTAAAATATCTAAAACTATATAATATAATAAAATATGCATTTTTAAAGTCATTAACATATTTAAATAAAAAAAACATCGTACAAATCAAATAAACATCATGATCATTTTAACCGTTTTTATATTCAAATATAAAATCTCATAAACATGTTCAAATAAACATCACAATCCATAATTTGTACATTAATAAAATAAAACAACTAAAATCAATCTCGAATTCTAAACAAATCGTCAAAGTGTGAAGCGACAAGCACCTTGGCGGTGTCTTGGATGCTAACCTACACCAAGTGTTTTGACGGTGTTTAGGCGGATGCTAAGAGCGTATTTTAGAATAGTGTCCGTAGCCCGTTTACATTTTTTTAACTTTAGGATGTGTTTGGTGGAATATGAAATTTTAAAGGATAGAAATTATTTTTTAAGGATAGAGATAATGGAGATTTTTATTTGGGTAATAGGAGATTTTTTTTTATAATATTTAAAGAAATTATTGTATTATTTTACCCCAAGTAAAGTGAAAAGAGGTAAAAAAAAATGGTATTTGTGATTAAGGGCAAAAAGGTCGTGTTTGGCACGAGGTGGGAGGGCTGGGAGTTGTATTTCGGGGAGCGGATCCGAAGTGTTTGACCGGGAAGCTCGGGGTGGAGAACGGGTGGGGATGGCGGTGATGGATTGGGTGGGAATCTCCACCTTGGGGTATGGGGGTGGACGGGGTGGGAAACCTGATTTGGGAGCTCAACCGTCGAAATTTCCCCTAGGGTTAGCTCTATAAAACTTGCCCCTCTTTTTAGGACGACCTTCCACCTTCATTTCCATCAGTTTGAACCACAAATTTCAGACCTTCGCACTCCATCGCTGGCGTTCGACCTCTGTTCTTCGATTATATCACTCAATCATCACTTTCGACCATTCAAGTATTACATCGACCCTGAACTTCTTCGTCCTTTTTACATCGTTCGATTGCCCTCGTACATGGATTCAAATCTTCTAATTGCCCTTTTCATGTGTTCATCTATGCTAATTGCTCTCTTAAAAACCGGTTTGCATGTCCTACACATTGTTGTTCATATCCTAATGTGTTGAATCGATATTCTCCCATTTGTGTTCATGTCCATGTTCTATATACTGTTGTTCGAGGCTTGAAAGGGAGCCGAGAAGCTTGGACAAAGTCCAAAAGAAGTTTTGGAGAAAGGGAGCTTGGCCACGAGGGGCTCGAGCATAGCAATGCAATAGTAGCAGAACGCAGCACAAGACCGCCCCCGCAACCTCTATGGGTCGGCTTGACACGTTTTATCCCGAACTTATCTTTACTCAGGGTTTAATTAGGGGTTCATTTAGCTTTTGTTTTGGCCAACCTTAGGCTAATTTAAAGACATTCTTAGATTTATTTTCAGCATCTTATGCACGTTAGGAATTGGAGAATTATGCTCGCATTAAGCATGTGTAAGTGTAACTAAACTCCAATCGTTTTGCCTATGGTTGATTTAAGACTTGTTGGGATTAATTTGTGAGTTCTGATTTCTTATTCTCTCTATCATATGTTTTAGCTTCATTATGCTTAAATTGTGATTGTATTCTTTCTCTCGAGATTAGCTACCTTGTTAGGTTGAATTCAAAGCTAGGGTTTTGTTATTACTTACTCGCAATTCATAACCTAAGTAGGAAACATATCTTTTAACCTTGTTGGAAGAATTGAATGTGTAGGAAGTTGTTTGTATGTTAAATATTGATTCTTAGGAATTCATATTACATATGACTTGATTATCTCGGTGCCCAAAGCTATTTATATGCTAAATCCTAGCTTCTAGGGTTGCTTAGTTAATAAGGGATTGCTATGACACATTTAGCTGGTAATCTAGGAAAGATTGAGATACGAACACATGATAGAGAATTAGGGGAACTCGAAGGAGGATCAATCAAATTACGTACCAAACAACATCGATAACCATATGTGAAACGTGTTTTTCTTTATTGCATTCGAAACCCTACTTTACATTGCTTTTCTTTTGCTTTCAATCTTTCCCTCTCTCTCTTTTGGTTGCTCTAAGCACATCAATAAACACGTATTTACACGAGTCTATGTACAATCGACCTCTTGCTTTACCTCCACGCTACTTGGTAATTTGTTTTGAGTTTTGTTATGACTATGAAGAAACAACAACTTTTTCCTAAGACCAAATTGACGTCCGTGCTGAGGACTCGGTGCTAATTATGTGTTTATTTGTGTGCTTCCTAGATGTGGATCATCTCTTGGTCCGCGCCCTTGCTACTAATCTTCTTTTCTTTCTTTCTTCCTCTATAGGTCGCAAACATGAGAACTCCCCTTGAATTTGTAAATAAAGAGCGGCCATATCCGGGGTTACTTGAACATGAGAACTCCCCATTCGTCTCTCTTTAACATTTTAATCAAGTATCCTCCCATTAGACCATGTGCAACCATGAGTTTTACTTAACTTATAGGTCTTAAAAGGTAAACCCATGGTTGCAAGCCAAACCTTAAGGGAAGAGGTTGGAAGGGGTTACCCCTTCCCACTAAGGTAACCTCTTCCTTTTTTTTTTTTTTTTTTTTTTTTTTAAACACATAAGTGAGTCATTATATGTTATTTTATATTTTTTTAGACACACAAGTGGGGAACAAGGTAACCTCTAAAAAAGAGGTAGAAAAAGTAAAAAATAATTTAGAGAAAAAAATATATTAGGTGGCAAATTATAATAAGGGGATAAAAATTGAAAAGGGAAAGAGGTAACCCCATGGTTGCACATGCTCTTAGTCTGTCTCTTACATTTTCAATAAAGTATGCATTAGTCTCTCTCATATTTTCAATAAAGTGAGCGTTACCCCCTCTCACAACCGGCTTTAAGGATGATTTTTTTTTTTTTTGTATAAATACCATGTCTTCCCATCTCTATCTCTAATTTAACAATTGTGATGACATTTTTGAAAAAAAAAAAAAAAAAAAGGTTCATTTGGTTGGTATTGCTATTCAAATCACCATTAATATAAATGCAATGGATTTTGTATCTAAACTTAAAATTCAAATTAATGCAAAAGAAAGCAACACCGTAGCAGAAAAGGTAGTGCTTGGTCGACGCAGAATCGCAATCAAATTCGTCTCCTCGCTCACCGTTTCTGTGAGGACTGAGGAGATCTCTCCGATTCGATTGCCCGAAGATCTCCCCTTCACCTTCACTCCCCCCCTCCTCCTCTTCATCCCCGAAAGTATCTCTTTGCTTCTTCCATTTCTCATCCTTCTATGGCGTCTGAGAATTATACCGACAAAAATGCTGTCTTCCGAAAGCTCAAATCCAAATCCGAGAATAAGGTTTGTTCTTTGCTCTTCTTTCATGCTCTGCCTTTGGATTATGCATTTCGGATTTGGATCGTTGGAAGTAAGATTTATGGGGTTTGGGGATGGGTTTTGGAGATCCGATTTTAGATCTGGTTTTGATTGCGAGAAATTTGAATGAAATTCTAGTTTCTTTTTTTTGGGGGGATTTTGACTGTCAGATGTGCTTCGACTGCAATGCCAAAAATCCGACTTGGGCGTCGGTGACTTACGGGATCTTCCTCTGCATCGATTGCTCGGCCGTTCATCGGAGTCTCGGCGTCCACATTAGTTTCGTGAGGTGATTTTTCCTTTCTTTTGAGATTTAATGCTGATTTCTTAAAGTAAAATTCATCTGTTTAAACTGATATTGCATCTGTAATCGATTCCCTAAGATTTGATCACGGCACCATCTTTGTTATTTTTCATGCGGTGTAGGGTAATCCTTGTTTTCTCAGGTTATAAGGTTTTTGTAAACTTGTGTTGCATGATGGTGGTTTTTATTTCCTAACAAAATATCAGTAGGTTTAAGATAACCAATGTTAAAACCATAGGGCACTTATTAGCCAGTACTTGATACTCCGTATTGATTAAATTGTGATATCAATCTAAATGCAAAATTAGCAATCTTGAAGTATATATTTAGGTAGTCCGATAACTAGGTACAATTGGGTTTGTAATACCGAAGAGTGGTGGTGGGTTTACATCCCACAATAACTTTGAGGTGTTAGCGGTTGTATATCTCACAATGCATGCAACTACTAGGATGAATTGAAATTTGAGTTATATAAGGGGCGAATTACACACAACTCCAACAATAGCTCTTCTATTTTTGTATGTGGACAGTAGATTTAAAATAGCTTTGTTTTAGCATAGGCTAGTGACACCTGTCATGGACGTCCTTGCTGACGTCAGGCCAAAGTGTGCTGCCGTTAAGGGTTCTCTTTTGCCAGATGACTACATCATTTGCTTAATATTTTTAATTTGGGTGATTGTCACACTAATTGTTGTCATGAGCCAGAAGAAACTAATCATGGAACTATTTGTAAGTATTTCTAATACTTGAAGTATCATAATAATAATATAAAGATAGTAAATTACTTGGTTCGCAATAAGATAGTAAAGTACTTATGTTTCCATGATGCTTGGTTTCATTATTTGTTTCATATTGATAGAAGCTAGCTTTGAAATTGATGATGGAAATACTGTACCAAACAAACTTATGGTGTTGTGTGCTTTTACACATGGTCTATTAGCCAAAGATAATCATAGATTATTGAATGGATTCAGAAAAAAGAGAATTATCCGATTACGAGACAAAGTTTTGAATATATCTTTTATTAGTGGCTTACATGAGGGATTGTGAATCTTTAACCAGCTATTAAGATGGCATTCACTGGTTGACATACAAGTAAATAAGTTTGTAAATTGTAATAATCAATCAATTATCAGGGGACAAGGCTGTACTAGTTTCTTAAATCGTTAACCAGTTATTATGTTTCAGTGACTTCTGAGTGACCTTTAATGTGATTCCAAACCTCTCTTTGTGTTTGATACGAAGTTAACTAGATTACTTTAATTTCCCTAGGTCAACAAATTTGGACTCATGGACACCTGAGCAGTTGAAGACAATGTCCTTTGGAGGAAATAGCCGTGCTCATACTTTCTTTAAGCAGCACGGATGGAATGATGGAGGCAAGATTGAGGCTAAGTATACATCAAGAGCTGCTGACTTGTACAGGCAGATACTTACAAAGGAAGTTGCAAAAAGTGCTGCAGATGATCACAGTTTACCTTCATCACCTGTTGCCTCACAGACTGAACAAGCTTCAAATGGATTTTCTAAATTGAATGTCCAAGAAGCTCCAAAAGAAATTCTGGAGGAGAGCAAAGAAACACCTGAAATACCCGCTTCTCCGAAATTTCATAAAGTAGTTACTTCTACCCTCAAGAAGCCTCTTGGAGCAAAAAGAAATGTGAAAACTGGAGGGCTTGGTGCCAGAAAACTTACTAGCAAGGTAGTTTCTTCATTTGTTTTCCAAACACATGCCTTTCTAACTCAGGCTTTAATGGACATGTTATCATGATAAGGGGCTTGCTTTTTCTGGTTTAAAATAAGTTTAGTTGGGTGATTTCTTAATACGGTCTTTCTAACCTGTGCCCTTTGGGAATAGGCTAAAAACCTTGACCAGGAAAGATTCCCTATAAAAAAATGCATAAACTCTAAAAAAGCAATTTAAATAATAGCTAAAATAATGAAATTTGAAAAAATCTTTCCAAATCAAGGTTGTTAGCCTATGCCCTTGGGGCATAGGTTATAAAAACTGTTCTTAATTATTCATGATTATAAATTTTCTGTTTGGTAGTGAAATGTCCTGTATATGAACATAAGACTATAGGGAATTAAGCTAGATTATTCTAGAAGAAGCGAGACCATGTGGCATGTGCTGGCATTGGAAACAGTTAGGTGATTGGCTTTAGCAGAATAGTAGTAGTATGAATAAAAGACTAGCCTAAGATGTTGGTCATCAAAGAAGATCAATTTTAACGGCAGTTGCTTTAGGTCAGTTTGAAGTGATCCTCATCTAGTCATCTGGATGGCTTAGTGGATTCCTGCTGGTTTTCCTAACGTTTTGTCCTTGTTTGTCTGTATTTTGTGTGTTAATCAATGCTGTGGCGTGCTCCTGAATTCTTGCTCTATCATTTTCCCTGTAGCATACTTGACAGAAAATTTCATTGCAGCCAAATGAGAGCCTTTATGATCAGAAGCCAGTGGAGGCACCTTTACCTGCTTCCACCACGAGCACTAATGCCCCAGCTAATGGCTCCTCATTTGCCTCCCGTTTTGAGTATGTTGAAAATGTCCAGTCTACTGAAAGCAGCTCACGTGGACCCCAGATGATAGGCCATGTGGCTCCTCCAAAGGCTTCCAACTTCTTTGCTGAGTTTGGAATGGAGAGTGGTTATCCTAAAAAAGGGAGCTCTAGCTCCTCAAAAGTTCAAGTATGGTTTTTTAATTAAGTACTCGCGTAAGACTATTTGTCCTGCAGTTGAGTTTGTTAGGCTTAAGTAGTTGATCTTCGAGTGATTGACTTTTATAATCAACTTGGTGGATTATTGTTTACTTATTTTATTTTATTTTTGTCTTTTTTTTTTCACTCTTGATGTGTTTAACTGTTCTTTCTTTTAGATGTTACCTTGAGTTCCGGCTAATTTTTAATACAAATTTGCTGGATATTGTTCTTGCTCATGATGAGTTGACCAAGGAAACTCCTTTTGTGGATTTGATTTATCCTCATTATGAATGGCTTTTCTCTTTGGTAACAAAAAAATTATTTTAAAAATAATGCAGTGTCTACAAGGTATTTGAAAAAAGCTACCGTTGTCAAAAGAAGATGATTTATAATAACATGACAATGATTTTTGATATAAATTAATGCAGTTTACATTTAGCATAAAAGCCGAGAGGAGGATTACTGCAGTGTGAAAATGATCCTTTTCTTTTTCCTATTGCTTCATTCATTGCTTTCCCATATATGCCATTCCTGATGTATGGTTTATTTGCATTTGCCATTTGTGATATCTCATTTGTTATCATTTATATTTGGTAAGGTGGGTGTTTATATTTTCATATTTTGGCGAATAGATGATCACCCAATTTTGTTTTTCTCTGAGCACTACCATCAGGTTGAAGAAACAGATGAAGCAAGGAAGAAATTCTCAAATGCCAAATCTATCTCATCTGCACAATTCTTTGGAGATCAGAGCAGATCTGGTGATACTGACAGTCATGCTTCTTTGTCAAAGTTTTCAGTAAGTTAATGCCTGGTTTTTGGGTTAACGCTTTTGAACTTTTGTGTTGGTTGCGTACCTTCTTGACTTTGGCTTTATTTTGACATGCATTTTCTGGTTGCTGCATTTATGTAACCACAGCCTAATCTGTTTACTTTATAACATTTGTGTCCAGATTCTTGACATACAAAATATTGATTGAGGTACTCTTAAGGAAAGATTAAAGAGTTGGGTACTTGAGGTTGAGATATTTTATCCAAAAGCTCGCAACTGTTGTGGAAGTATTCCTTTAAAATAGATAGGCTTATTTTTGTATTAAAGGAATAATGCATGAAAATCAATGAAAACAAAATAGATATTTTTTGGAGGAAAACCTGTGATTCAGGAGTTTCTTCTTGATGCTTTCGGATAGAAGTCCTGTATTTATGGGAAGATCTTGTATCACAACCTGCGACGTGATTTAGATTGTTTTATAGATGTAGCCATATCGTTTCTCATTTTTTGTTTTTTACAAATTACTACTGACTTTGTTGGTCTTTGTGTTTTCAGAGTTCAAATGCAATTTCTAGCGCAGATCTCTTTGGTAATGGTTCCGATGGATCTATTGATGTGACCGCAAGTGACCTCATTAACCGATTGTCTTTCCAGGTACTCTACTAGTTCTCCAGTAAGTGTTATTTATAACCTTTTATGTTATCTTATATAGGAGTTTGTACGGTAGGCTTGGTAGCCAATTTAAATTATTTTCCTGGAAAAAGAAGAAGATACATACTCTTTTCAAAATGGGAAAGGTGATCTGCATGATCATTTATGCATAGTTAATATCGAATTTTATGGATACATCACATTAAAAAAAAAAGATACCAATCTGTTTCGTTGATGTAGTTGAGATTAGAAAAATTATTACCCTCTATACGAAGAGTTAGGACCAAGGATCCCATCAATTCACTCATTGATCCCAATTTAGAATGCAGAAAGTAGCTGAGTTCAGTGGAAATTTTCAGGCTATCAGAAGTTATATTGAGCTTGCAAAGGGGAATTGCCTTGAGATTTTATAAAACCTTATTTGATATACATGATACTATTGAAGTAATGTAGGAAGCACACACAAAATGCATTTATTGATCAAGATTTAATATTATTGAACAGTTTGAGGCTTTGAGCGTACAACTTGCTAGACAGAAACCAGAGCAACACATGAAGGATTATTATTATCTATCTCTCTTGCTTTTCTGGTTTGTGGTTGTAACATGATGTTCCATGGTGCATCAAGCTTACCCTGCATGAAGCACATTGTGTACTCCAGATGAGGATAAGTGTGCATTAAAAGGGAATCCTGTGGTGTTGAGAATCTTTTATGAGAATCGTCTGTCATGCGTTTAATCTGATCCACTGATTTTTGCTGTTTGAACTTCGGATTCTGTTTCCAGGCACAACAAGACATTTCATCACTGAAGAACATCGCAGGGGAGACAGGCAAGAAGCTTAGCTCGTTTGCGTCAACCTTGATGACTGATCTTCAGGACAGAGTCCTGTGAAAAGATGCCACTTCCAGATCAGTTTGTATTGCTAAATACCCAGGACAGACACCCAGCGGCGGAAATCCCTGCAAGTCCATGTAAAATGATGAGTTGAATCAGAAATTCTTTGGAAAGACAAAAAGAGAAATAATGATTTTGTAACTCTTTTAGATTCGTCAACGGCCTATATTTACGTCTTCTTCCCCTTGATGAAGTCGGTGTTTCGAGATGCGATGAACATATATATCACTCAGGGATGTGCTTATAGTTTCGAACTTGCCCTTCTCTATTCTCGTCTCTGTGGAGTTGAAAGTTGCAAATCTTTTATATTTGAATCTTGATTGCTTGACCAGCTTATCTAAACGCAGTTGCTCAAAGGCCCTTGCACGCTTCTTCCGGTAAAGTCTCTTAAAAGGCCAAAGAGACAAGCCCAAAATGACGAAATTGGTACGATAAAAGGCAAAGAGAGGTGATGGTTTTTATCCCACACCGTGTATAGGTTGAGGGTTTTCACCGTAACCAACTCTTCCTTATTGCATTTACTTCCGCCTAGCTTTGTTAGAAATACTAATGTACCCTAAAGAGTCCTTACATAAGTTAAACAATGACTTTGACCCAATCGCAAAATTAGTGACAATGTAGCATTGTTGTCGCCTATTTTGTGACATTTGTGACGACTAGTAGTTGTTACGACACTAGTTATAATTAAAATAAAATCCGAGACATAATAGATTAGGATGAGTGAGAATCTTGTACACTCCACAATATATGTACCCATGATACACCATAAAATTATTATTTTTGATATCATCCGAGATGAGATGGGACATGTGATCGATCTTTTCCGTCGAGAGGCTTCACTTGGCTCCATCTTGCGTACTGAAGCATTATCTTTCAGGAAGGAATCAAACGAGCCATCTCTTTAGGCGTCGCGAATCTCATCATCAAAGACGATAATCAAATTGTGGTCTGTTAAAACCTAGATTTCGGATCTAAACCCTAGAACAGGTATAATGGAGAGCTAAGCACAGATAAACGAAAGCGAGAGAGGACACAAGGATTGATGACGCAGTTCGGTTACCCTACTCTGCGAAGCCTCAAGAGGGAGAGACTCAAACCAGTGAATCCACTAAGTATGATCGAATACAAGGCATGGATGCAGATGATAGACAAACTGGAAAGTAACCCTAGATCTAGCGGCTCAGGCAAGCAGGTAATCAAGGATAAACTCGAAGTATAGGAACAGATACTCCATTTCACTCCATCTGAGAAGACGAAGGCGAACTGAAGTTGGTGAAGAGCCGAGGTGGAGCACCAAGCAGCTTCTTCTTCCTATGATGAGCTCGGAATCCTTGGATCACGTCAGGAGCTTGAGAATCAAGCTCGTTGGAGTGTGGAACAACGAGCGTCGCCGCGGATCGCCAAGATCGCCTCTAGGGTTTCTCTCTCTCTCTCTCTCTTTTCAGAAGCGGAAGCGTTGGAATGAAGCTCTCAACCCTTTAGGGTTTCCAGAAGGCGAGGCTATATACCCGAGCCCTAACTAAAGGAAACGCAACTTTTCATCAAGCGAGGTCATGGGCTTAAGATAGTCGTTGGGAGCCTTCAGAAACAGGTGGGCCGAGAGAGAGCAGAGAGTTGGGCCAAAGCTACAGAGATGGGCCGACGTCTCTAGCTTCAACTTTTGGACATAGAACCACTTCAGGTTTAGCTTAGCACCATGGAACCCATTGCCTTGGCCGAGTCTTTTCCACTTGAACCCTGCCTGAGCCACCTTAGATCTGGGTCCTAGTTAGCTAGCCTAGTCATCCAAGCATCCAAGCATCCAAAGCCCCTAGTACATATGCATCTAGATTACATTAGGCATAACATGGTCAATGCAATTAACAATCAGGGAACCACCTTAGGAGATCTTAACAATCACAGGCAGAGGCGGACCTAGGGGGGTCCTAGGGGGTCACGTGACCCCCTCCTCATCCGAAAAATTACCTAGGTGTATTCTCCTCGTCGATATCTTCGTTTTGATATATAATACGCCATAATCCGACATTTGATTAAAAAGTTATGAATGTTTAAAAATTACAGCATTATTAATCACTTTAGTTTTATTTCAATGTACTATAATACTTTAATATTTTACTTAAATTGACATTCACATATTATAATTCATCTAGAGAGCTTCGAAACCATAGATTATATTACTTATTTTGAGAATATGGTAAGAAGTTACGCAAGTTTAATTTTTTTTTATATCTAGTTATACATTATTACATGTTAATAATGCAATGTTTATTTATTGCGTTTTATATCTTTATTTTTCGTTTTTTATCCTTATTTTCATATTATATATTTGTAGTATTTTCGAAACCATAGGTTGACACTAATTTGTACTATCAATCACGTTGTGTTTTGCGATTTTTTTCTCGATTTTATTATCAACTACTATGGTGACCCCACGCTAAAAACTTTCCGGGTTCGCCCCTAATCACAGCCGAAGTCAAAGATATCAACAACTACTTCGAGGCTACTAATGTTCAACACTGTTAGACATGATTGTTACCTCTATCCCCAGCATTAGAAATTCGACCACTACAATATCCAAACTCATAAATTGAAATATATGCATATAAGGTGTAGGAAACAATCATTTTATTGACCATTACATATTATATAACAAAGGGATGAATACAATATCCAAACCCATTAATTGAAATCAATTAAGAGTGCATGCAAATAACTTGAAGGAAAATAAGCATATATGATATACCGTAGATTAGACCCGTGTTGTGTACGTTGCTAATTAAAGACCTTATTTTAAATGTATTTGGAAATATAAATTAAAATTGCATGGAATATTAATTTGATGAAGAAATCAACATGCAAATTAAGAGACGTGCATATGCATATTCTCAAGGCACTACTCCTCCATGGCCACCGCCTTCTCCGCCTCCATATCCACCAGCATAACCACCGCCAGGTCCATACCCACCTCCACCTCCCGACCCGCCTCCTCCCCCTCCTCCGTGCGCATACCCTCCTTCTGCCCCGCCTTCTCCTCCCCCGTGGCCGTACCCGCTTCCCGAGCCTCCTGCCCCTCCGTAACCCCCATACCCGCCACTCGCGGCACCTCCTCCACCGCCACTCCCTCCGCCTCCTCCTCCGGCATACCCGCCTGCACCTCCGTAGGCCCCGCCACTTCCTCCTCCCTCTCCCCCTCCGTAGCCTCCCGCGTGGCCTCCTCCCTCTCCGTATGCGCCGCCTCCACCACTTCCACCGCCGCCACCACCACTATACCCACCACCACCGTGTCCCGCACCGCCTCCTTCACCTCCCCCGCTACCGTAAGCGTGATCATATCCTCCCCCAGCCATTGCGCCGCCACCACCACTTCCACCACCTCCGCCGCCTACATAAGCACCACCGCCGTGTGCCGCTCCACCTCCTTCGCCACCTCCACCTCCGTAGCCACCGGCATGACCACCATACCCTCCCCCGGCTGCACCGCCACCGCCACCGCCACTACCGCCTCCACCTCCGCCAACATAAGCACCCCCCCCATGAGCTACACCGCCTCCTTCACCGCCACCGCTACCATATCCACCGGCATGCCCATACCCTCCTTCATAAGCGCCGCCACTGCCGCTCCCACCTCCTCCTCCGCCAGCATAAGCTCCGCCTCCATAGGCTCCGCCACCGCCTTCGCCACCCCCCGTCCCATATCCACCGGCATGGCCTCCATAGGAGCCGGCTCCGCCACTCCCACCTCCACCGCCGCCACCATAGGCAGCTCCGCCACCGTGAGCTATTCCCCCGCCTTCACCGCCACCACTCCCATACCCTGCAGCGTGCTCGCCCCCGGCGCCATAAGCGGCCCCGCCACCACCGCCACTACCGCCTCCACCGCCGGCGTACTCCTCCGGGCCGTGGACGGGAATGTAGCCGAGGAGCCTCCTATTGGCGGAACAAACTCCTAATCCAATTACTAGGAATAAGAGAGAGCAAGAAAGCTTAATGTGGGTAGCCATGGTGGTGGTGGTGCTTTTGAAGACCCACAACCGTGATTTGGAAGGGGAAGGGCTAGACTGGTATTTATAGGGAGTTCGATTAGAGAGATGGTCGAAGGTGGGAAGGGGTGGTGGGGCCCAAAAGCGTGCACTTGTTGCTGCAGTGGTTGATTAAATGATCGATCAAGAAACACATCCATCCAAAGAGGTCGATGGAAAACAAAAAGATTATAGAATGCCCCCACACCCACATATAGCTTGAGAATTGGTCCATTTTTTTTATTTTTATTTTTATTTTTTAGGTAAGAATTCGAGTTCAGACATATCTGAAACTCGAGGGCCGGACAAACCGAAACGAAACCAGACAACCCCAAACAACAATACAAAAAGGTGCAAATACAGACAAACACACTCTAAAAGAAACGAAACCAGACAACCCCAAACCGAACTGGATGTAGACGAAGATGACAGACGAAGCCAAGTACCACTCTGAAATAGAACCGTAGACCAGCGATATAGCAGGACCCGATCATCCTGTGGTGTTGCTATACCACAAAGCATGCACAAACTCTGTTATTTTAAAGTTGAATGGGTTTTTACTTGTTACTGAAATTCGTATAGTGCCGTTGTGAAATCGTAAGTCGAAACTTCGAATGGAAACTTATACTTACGAAAGTAAAATAATTTGTTGTGGAAAGTTGAGATCGTTGATTAGGCGCTGGTGAATATATTAATGTATTAATATATAGATGGGGTGCAAGATAATCGTTGGAGATAAAGCTATATAATACAACATGTAGTGTGAGATGAAAATTACCATATCCATTTCCCTTGAAATTATTTGTAATAATTATACTTTTTTATTGATGAAAACTATACTCTAATACACACCGTAACACTAGTTTCTAATTAACCATTGACAACAAAAAGCCAACCTAAACTTCACTTGTATCAAAGCTCCCTATTCAAAGGGAGAGTGCTCATATTACAACTATCTCTAGATTTGTCAATGTAGTCCGCGCACGCGTTGGATTCTCTGAACCAGTGTCGGAAGATGACACTATCGAACTTAGCCAGCTGGTGAATATTCTCAACCCGTCTTTATATTTTACTCACCATAACATTCTATTACTATAATTCAGTTCAAGAGCTTGAAAATATTGAGAGATTATGTTACGTGTTGTGAACAAGATAACTATATTGAATTCAATGTTCATTATATTGTCTTTTTACTATTCTTATTATTAATTTGTTACCTTTTTTCTTTGATTTTTTAGTTTTATTTATTTATTTTTCGTCCTTTGAAGTAATTTAACATATATAAGATATAATGTCATAATATTCTAAAACAGAAAAGCAAGAATACAGTGTTACAGATTGGTCTTATAATAGAATCTTCATATACTCATGTGCTAGACTATTAGTGTCACACTGTCATGTGTACACATGCACACGATTTTCGTCGCCAGTATCAACTAACTTTAGTAAGGATACATTGTTATGCATTCTAATATATCGATCTTGAGTTCAAATCAACTATTAGCAGATACAAAACAAGATCAATCATAATTTCAAATTGAGGAGGACGACAATTTTCTGTTCACAAATAGAACAACACATGACACACAATTTCTTAACAGGCTCACTCCATTTCATTAATCAATTCAACCCTTACATACACCTTACAAATGAGTAACTGTTTGACGGAACGAAACTACCACTACTCCACTACTTACAATCATGATTAAAACAAAATAAAACCAAAATCTGTCATAACTGAAATTCAGAAAACTTAACTGTCAAGCTAGACTCTAATTACTAGCAACTGACTTAGCTTGAACACAAACTGAGATTGGATCACATCATATTTCAACACACCCCCTTGATTCAATTCCTTTGTAAACATATCAGCATTCTGATTATTTGTACCACATAACCTGAGCATAACTCTCTCATTCCAATTCTATCTCCATATGAAAGTTCTTTAGCAGATCTTGAGCATATGCTTCTTGGCACAGAAAAATTCCATCATTTCTTTGCTTAACTTCCAAGCCTAGAAAGTATTGCAATTGATTCAGATCTGTCATTTCCAACTCACTCATCATAGCAACCTTGAATTGATTTTCTATGATGAGTTGAAATAGATTATGACATCTACATAAAGACAAACAAACAGAAATTCCTCATTGCTCTTCCTTCTGACATACAAATTAAGCTCGTTTTCACTTCTCTCAAATCCATTCTCTAGAAAGAATGTAACAGTCTTGGTGTACTAAGCTCTTGGAGTTTGCTTTAGCCCATAGAGAGCTTTCTTCAATCTATACACCTTGTCTTCTTCACCAGTTTTGACAAAGTCTTGGGGCTGCTCAACATACACCTCCTCTTGAAGCTCTCCATTCATAAAGGCAGACTTCACATCTAATTAAAAGATGGCAACTTCCATTGAGCTGTTAGAGCAAGGATTGCTCTTATTGTTTTCAACCTTGCAACAGATGAGAATGTTTCCTCAAAATCAATTCCTTCCTGCTGTGCATACCATTTGGCTACTAACCTTGCTTTGTGTTTTTGAATGTTGCCATATGTATTGAACTTTGTTCTATACACCCACTTCAAGCTAATCACATTTATGTCATGAGAAAATTCAACTAGCTCCCATGTGTCATTCTTTTTAATTGACCTCATTTCCTTCATAGTAGCTTGCCATTGATCTTCTGCCTTAGCCTCATCACAATTTTCTAGTTCAGTAGCCACCAATGCAAATTCACAGCTCTCATAGATCTCTGCTAAGGATCTAAATCTTCTTGGAGCTGTGTCACTTGAGGAACTTGAAGGAGAGGAGTTGTGATCAGAAACGTAGAGTTTGATTGATTTCTGGCCCACTAGTTTCCTCCATTGCTCCATCAAGAATTACATTCTTCAGAGCCTTGACATTCTTCTCCTTTTCTTGCCAATCTCACTCAGCATCTTCATTGAAGATTATATTTCTACTCACAACAATCTTACCACTTTGAGGATTGTAGAGTCTGTATGCCTTTGACTGAGTTGCATACCTACCAAACACACATTTAACAACTTTTTCATCAAGCATTACTCTCAAATTCACCAAAGAGTTGATGGATTTCTTCCTCTTTATACTTCTAGAGGAGTTTTTGTTTAGAACTGCCTTTGTTGGAGACATATTCAGAACACGCACTACAATAGCAAGTGCGTCACTCCAAAATTCATTTGGCATTCCCTTGGCTTTGAGCATACTTCTAGCCATTTCGACTACTGTTTTGTTTTTTCTTTCAACCATTCCATTTTGCTCGATCAGGAGTGTAGGGTGTAGTGAGCTCTCTTCTGATGCCATGCTGATCACAAAACGAGATGAACTCATGTGACATAAATTCACCACCTCTGTCTGTCTTTAGTGCCTTCACCCTTTGGCCTGATTCGTTTTCTGCTAAAGCCTTAAACTCTGCATGTTTAGGTCATACCTCTGATGCCACAATCTAGCCTCATAAATGCCTTTTACTATCATTGCTTTGCTCACACCCAAAGCTAGATTAAGGGGGAACATCCTGTTCTTGGTCATAGGCTCACTCACTAGGATATGACCAGTCTTATTCTCTTTGATTACACAAGCATCATCATCAAACAACAAGGATCGGAGCAACCTGACTACTGCAACTGACCCACACTTAGCAAGCTGTGAGCTAAACCCGACACAAATTGAACACCATGCAAGGTTTTCACACCTCCTTGCACACTTTTGATTGCTATTGTGCCTTTCCCTTCTATTTGCTGCACTTTGTTATCTCTTAGTCTGACATTACTCTTTGTAGACTCAACTAACTCCTTAAATAATCCTTTTGAGCTTGACATGTGATTGGAACATCCACTGCCGAGATACCACATTTCCTTCACATCATCTCTGATAGATGTGAGTGTCATGAACAACTTTCCCTCTTGCTTATTTTTCTGTAAGAAGTTTACTGATTTCTTTTCACTCTCTTGCTTGTCCCAGCACTGAGCCACTTTGTGCCCATACTTCTTACAATGATAACATTGTATGTTGCTTCTGTAGGACTTAGAGCCATTGTCCTGGCCTCTACTAGAGCCTCTCCAATCTTGATCTCTCTTTGATTCACCTGTTTGGCCTCTACCTGAACCATTGCCTTGACCTTTTCATTGGCCTCTTCCTCTAAAACCTCCTCTTCATCTTCCTTTATATCCCGAGTGCTCATACTTCTCTTTTGAAGATTCTTCCTTCACTTGAAAGACCTTCTCATCTTTCTGATCAGTTGATCTGCTCATCTTTATGATCAGTTGATCTGCTCAACCTCTCCTCATGAGCTTGAAGAGTACTTGTTAACTCTTCAAACCTATATGTTGACAGATCCTTTGACCCCTCAATGGAAGCCCCAACATGATCAAATATTTTACTCAAACTCCTTAAGACCTTGCTAACTACTATCTCACTACTCAAGGTTTCACCATAAGACTTCATATGATTTATAATAGCAGAAACCCTTGACAGATACACTTACACACTTTTCTTTTCTTGCACAACTAAGGTCTCAAACTCTCGACATAGAGACGGTAACTTAAATGTAATTACCTTCTTATCACCCATGTATTCTTCTCTGAGTATCTCCCATGCTTCATAAGAGGTAGTTGATGCTGCAATTCCAGAGAAAATCTCATCATCTAAGGCATACTGGATCATAAACAATGCCTCTGAATCTTTCTTCTTCTTCTCTCTCAATTGCTTATCAGGCTCATTAGGCTCAGGATCTTCAAACCCTTATTTCACCAAGCTCCACAACTCTTGAGACTTGAACATGGTTGGCATCTTAAAGCTCCAGAAGTGATAGTTTACTCCCTTGAAGATTGGAAATTGAGGATCGCTCACACTATTTGATCCATTGTTCTGCATCTTGATCGGTTCTCTCACTCTATGCTTCCCTTTTGTATTTGACCTCACAATTTCACTCGATCCTTGGATGAAAACCCGGATGCAAACACATGTTTTCTATGATACCACACTGTTAGCAGATACAGAACAAGATCAATCACAATTTTGAATAGAGGAGGATGACAATTTTCTGTTCACAGCAGACATAACAACATAGGGAACACAATTTCTTAAAAGCCTCACTCCATTTCATTGATCGATTCAACCCATACATACACCTTACAAATGAGTAACTATTTGACAGAAGGAAACTACCACTACTTCCACTACTCCACTACTTACAGCCATGATTAAAACAAAATAAAACCAACATATCAGTCATAACTAAAATTCAAAAAACTTGACTGTCAAGCTAGACTCAAACTACCAACCAACTTAGCTTGAACAAATTGAGATTGAATCACATCACATTTCAACATCAACTAGCCACACTTTAAAAAGCTCATTCTCCAGCAATTCATATATAGTTCCCTTGTGAATTCCAAAGAGGTCTAAAAACTTCTGTGAACTTGGAAATATTTTGTAATCCGGCCCTAATTCTTATTTTGTCCTGATTAAAAAAATATTTCATATATAGTGAGTAGTTCAGTTGTGTGTCTGTGCGGCTGTGCTGTATCCCACATTAAGTTATCAGTATTTGGCTCTTATCTATATCAAAAGTTTTATTTGTTTAATTTTTTTTTCTCAATTATTTGATAAATTAATGTACAACCAGCCATTTACTTTACTTAACACAGTCGATCATAAGCCATATTATCTCTTAACCTTTGTGTTAAATCTCAATGTGCACATATATAAACTTTGATTAGAATCCATTCACAGGAAAACGTGAGACATTATATTGATTTTACCATTTCACATAACACTTAACTACTCCTAATATGACTAAAACAACCACTACACTTTGTTAGATGAGTAGGGTAAGAAATAGCAAAAGGTAAAAACCCATAGCATGCCAAATTGATATAAAAGAGAAATTTGTTTTCAAGCCAAAATATAAATGAACTTTAGAGAGATCCAAAAAACCCACTCAAAAGAGAGGCAACAAAGTCAGAATTGGCAACATTTGCTGGTGTGCAAGACACCCATGTGAAGACCAAGCTAAGTGCTCATATCATCATCAAACCTAAACCCAAATAACAGAAAGTGCTTTCCAACCAAGCACTACAAATTGCGCTCTTGCATACATACTCTATACTCTATACTCTGTAATCTATATATATATAGTATGTACATTGATGTAGCAATTGCCCATGACACTAGCCTCAATGTGGTCATATACATATATTTATTAGCCCTCTAGATAGGGACTATATTGCTACATGCATTATTAATTAGTTTGTTTTCATTCAATTACATATATTCTTCAATGTGTTGGCAACTTCTACTCATTATGATGATCGATCTTCTATCCGAACGTACAAACGCATCGCCATTGAGTAATATCCACATGCGAAAAATAATGCTTATGTATAGTACAAATCAGCTAGGAGATTATAGATCAAATTAAGAACTGATTTTTTTGGCACCCTAGCTAGATCGATGAATATGAGAATATATATATGGTTTCGGCATGATCTAATTTGATGACATTCACGCAGTGGAATTAAGTTCTTTTTGGACAATGAATGTGTCATTGAAGCCTTGAAGGACTTACGAAACTTTCAAGCCAGAAATCATTGGGTGGAGTTACTGGAGTACTACTATAAGTGTACGTCCATCATCTGGCATGGTATAGTGAGGAAAATTTATTATTTACAAAATCTGGACAGACTTCATATGCTCACAAAGCAACTTGTTAATCTCATTCACATATCTCAACACGTCCCGCGAGTGCAACTACGTACAGTTTTTGCCTCTAGCTAGTACGTTGACTCTTGGACAACAGGTGTAGCATCTCAATATCCTTTTACATAGTCTAGGGATCGAGAGTGAGATTATTTGACTTTACTACTCTGATATCTTACTAAAGCCTGTTGGGACTCGGGATTGGGGAGTCGTGCGCATATGCTCTAACTAGAAGTCTAGTACACATGTTGAGTGAGGTTTCCTTTAATTTTAAAACTAATTATTGACAATATATATTAGGAGTAACTATATAAAAGGTTTGTTTATACAATACTTTCGACGTGAATCACTTGTCATATATACATTCATATATTAATGCAAATAAAAATAAATCAAAATTGAACATTAATTAAATAAAAACTCGGTCTAATCTATTTGATTTTTTTAGACTTTTTCATTTAGTTATTCCTTAAATTAAGTATTTAAGGTTTTAATTTTTCATCTAGATTATACTAAAACTATTTTAGTTTTATTTTTCTATACACTATTTTTTTCTTGTCGGAAATTGAAATTATGGTAGAGCATGCATCTTACTATTATACGAAGCACTTATTTATCCATAAATGAAAATTTTATAGCATTAGATGTTTTAAAATATATTATTGTTTGTATATAATAAATTATTTTTATATATAGGGTCTATTTTTGGTAATTTACAATTTAAAAATATTTGGCAAAGCTTATGAATATAATTTAATTTGTTGTTTTCATTGTATATTGTATTTACTCTTTATTTTCATTTTAGTCTCTTTAATTTCTTATAAAGATAATTAATTTTATTTTTAAAATTTTCAATATTCTCATTGATTTCACCTCATTTATGGCAAAAAAAGCTTATAATTATTGCCCTGGTCATTTGTAATAGCTCAATCTTGTTGATTATCCTTGTGAGATGGATCCAATTGAAGAGCTAAAGAAAATTCTATAAGCTGAGGAATGTATTTGCTGATGACACTTGCAAGTTACATAGTCGATCTTCCAACAGATAACCCTTCTCTTAACACCACATGATCGATCGACGATAGATTGGCGAGCAAACTTCAACAAATTGAATGGTCTCACTTCGCACCAAGCCAAGTACTGCATTGATGAACATGGCTCTGGGGAATTCTTAGATGTTTTACTAGCAATTTGAAAGAGGTTTCGTTTCGTGATAGGTATATCGGACGAAGGAAAAATATATATGCTACAGGTACCTGCAGAATATTTTTTTTTTAGATCTACCAAGATTTGTTTGCTACTTTCCCAATAGATGATTTTGTGCTCAATTTTGAATTGAACCAGGTTGCAAGATTGTATTGTAAAACTTATTGAAATGTTATACATTACTAGAGTGATAGAAGTTGTGTTGTACTAATTGAAATGTTATACATTGCTTGCTACTTTCCTCTTTGGGGCATAACCATTGGTGTACGACGACGTCTATGGCCTAGCCTGTGCACAATGGCTTTAATAAGGGGAGTCTATTCCTTAGTAGTACGTGTTGGGATATAGTGGATATGAATATCACTTGGAAATGCAAGAATTCTTCACCAATTGCAATCTCTTGATAAAAGACTAATCATACTCCCGTTTCTTTGATACCCTAGGCTGACAATCCAACTCTGGCTTGTGGTTGTAGTGTTCTAAAAACCGCGCCTGAGCGCGCGCTAGGTAGGAGGGCGACACCTAGGAACTTTTAAGCCTAGGTGGGTCTTTAGGCATAAATCCGCATAGGCCCATTAAGTCAGATGATTATTTAGTTTTAGCGTCTAGGCAGGTGATTAGTCGATTTAGGTTTTTTTTTCTGCCCTAAGTCGAGATGTATTTGTTTTTTAGTCAAACCTATGGTTTTAGATTTTAGGAGGCTTAGAGTCATCGGTCGAACGCGTACTTTACATTATATGAATTATTGACATGTGTTATACGTTAAAATATAAGGAAATAGTCAAATTTGTTTTAAGTAGGCGCTGCCTAGGCACCCGCGTGTCTAACCGCTTACACACTAGCTAGGCAACCACTAAGAACATTGTGAGACTGTGAATGATCTTAGGCCTTTTCATGTTTAGTAGTTAGTACTGTTCTTAAAACTATTAGTGAATTATTGGTGATCTTTCTTCTTATTATCAAGGAGCCTTCATTCATGGTAGTTTTATCACACATACAAATATTATTAAATATTGAGATATCATATTTTGTGTAAATATATTTGAGTTTCTCTTGTATTTTAGGATAGATTTAACTTAATTCTCTCGTATAAATATATGTTAATAACCTAATGAAAAACATGATTTGCAGTCTAGCACTTTCTATATGGCCTGGTCTCAGGCTTTTGCGATCTCGCAGCCCCTCGGCGAACCCCCGCACTCCCATAGTCTCGCAGCCAACCTTCACTATTCTTCTTCTTCTAAACCTTCAAGAGTTCAAGGCTAGTTTTGTTCCTTTATAATTACCTTTTAATTTGATTGTTTTTAACTTCAATTTGTTGAGACAACAATCAATTTATATTAGAATTTGTGGGTTTGATAATCAAGTTAGGGTAAATTTCAGTTAGGGTTTGTGATTTGATAATTTTTGAGAAACTTTTATTAGAATTTGTAGCTTGTGATTTGGAATAGTGGGTTGTGGTTGTGGTTTTGTGAAATAACTTTGTGAATTGTGGTTTGTGGTTGTGGTTTTGAGAAATAAATTTGTGAATTTGTGGGATTTTTTTTATAGGAGTATATATATGGACAAGTTTACTTGTTAGTCTATCCAAGTCATCTATTCAAAGTGTTGGATTTTCAACTTCTTCAACCAACCCGATTCCTATTCCATCTCACAATTTTGATGTGATTGCGGTTGAACAAGATGTTTCTAGAGATGATAGAAGGAACGAAAAAAGAGCTCGGTTGATCCGGCATTGCGGAAACCCATTAATGAATATGATCATTTGATCAGAGATGACGTCAACAAAGATTATGTTCTTAATGGTCCTTGAATTGTCAACCAAGCTACATGATTTCTCACAACGTTCATTTGGAAAACAAAAAAGAAGTTTCCAAAAGAAGTGGTTCAAAGATAGAGAATAATTGGAATATAGTGTTTCTAAAGATGTCACTTATTGTTTCTTAGGACTAAAACATGGAGATGGGGTACCTAGGAGGGATCTTCTAATTGGAAGAAGGCTCTTGAGAAGTTGGAAAGTACACGTTGGGAATGCAAATAGTCAACACAATGATGCAAGAACATTGTTTATTGGTTACAAAAATCAAGTGCAAAGTATTTCAAGATGTTTGTCTATAATCGAAGTGAACTTGTTTGTAGTATTGAACTTATGTCTAGTATTAAACCCGTTTTTAGTATTGAACATATTTGTATTTTGTGGCATTGTACTCGCAAGATGAATTTTTTTTATAGTCCTTTGTAGTTTTCAGTCCCCAGTCAAAAATCTTGGATTCCCCCGCTGTTTACGCAGGTGAGAACTCGAAGAGGAACTTGAACTGTACTTCTATACATATATATAAGGTCCAACTTACTAGAAAAACCAAATTAAATTAATAAACAAATCAACTTTTATGAAGGGCCTTTTGCTAAAATGACCCTTTTGGTTGCAAACTTTGCACGCCTAACCGCATCCGAATTTTATTTGCATAAACCGGATATCCGTCTAACCAGTGCAGTAGGTAGCTGGTAAACAATTGAATCCCAAAAATCAATCTTGCGGGAAGGGGAATGAGAGTGAGTACGAGCAAGAGGGAGGCGAGAGGAGCCGAGTTGAATCCAAAAGTCGCAATCGGAAGGCGAGAGTGAGTACGAGCAAGAGGGAGGCGGAGGGCTGCGAGGTCGACAAGATCTGAAGAAGGGAGAGATGGAGAGTGAGCGAGAGAGAGATGAGAACGCGGTAGGAGATGTCAATCTCAGATCTGGAGGCGAACGAGACGGAGGAGCCGAGTTGAGTTTCGGATATGAAGGAAGGGGAACAAGTAGGAGGGGAATGACTAGATCCGCCATTGAAGAAGGACTTAAGCTCTTGGATTTGATTTGAGGAAGGAGAAAGGGCGAAAGAAAGGGATGCTCCCAAGACGATGTCGACGAGGCCGGACCAGATTGTAAAGCCTCCCTCCCCTAAATGTCGACGGCGACGCCTCCCTCTCCGATTGTAAAGCCTCCGTCTCCGATTTGATTTGAGGAACAAAGATGGAGAATGGAAGGATAGAAGGTCTCCAGCGAGATAGATGGCGTCTCCATCTCAATTCCCCCATTATCCCATTAATTAGGTTTAGTTTTTAGGAAATTACAAAATTGGTCCCTTATTTTAAATCATAAAATAGCATTACGTGTCATGTAAAACAATTGACGTGTCAAGTAAAATAATTCACATGTCCAGTAAAACAATCCATGTGTTATGTAAAACAAGAAAGTTGTCAAGTAAAACAATTCAGGCTAAATGCTTGCTATGAAGTGTGCATCTTGATGTGCACCCCGGCACGCGTACTTCCATTCACATGACTCGAACTCCTCGGCTGCCTAGATCGATCATAAAGTAGCTATTTGAGTCTAAAAATTCATTTGTTATCTATTAGATGGGGAGAAGCCGCTTGCAATCTTCAACAGGAGCTCATGCGGCATAGAAGCCTCCTCTTTTAGATGGACATGTCGGTGTCGAAGTAGCTAGTATGCTGCATTATTGATGCTTGATGTTGCTGGGCTCTGCTTTATTCTTCTTCCTTTATCAGAAATTTGATTGAGTTTGTGAAATTCTATCCAGAAACTTAGGTGGCTGATGTACCCTCAACGCCTTACTAGGTTCTTGCAGCTGAATTTATTGGATGATGTACACATCTTACTAGGTTCATGCAGCTGAATTTATTGGAATTAAAGTTGAAGACTGCTCATATTCAACACATTAGCTTGTCTCACCATTAACTGCACATATATTGGTGTGGCAAGGAATGACTTGAAGCTCAATTTTCATAGAAAACCTTATGTTGTTCTAGAATTCCAGATTATGATATTGTTGTCATAATTCAAGTGCCAAATAGGCAAATCATGAGGATGGCATTGAATCTCCCGATTTTCAAGAGTCTCAACAAACTTTGGTTTTATTCTCAAGTATGCCAGTTTACTTCTATTGCACAATAGTGTTTTGTGAAATTTAGGCTATTGGAGGTGATGCCATCTGAGTTCTTGATAGTAGTTCTGGCATTTAGTTTGCCCTTTTTTGTGTTCGTGTTCATGGAGGTCCTCAAGTTCATGTCATAGAATTTTTGTGAGATTCGTGTAGTTTTCCTTGTTTAAAAAATGCTCATATAGCCTATTAGCTCAATGGGAGAGCATTGTGGTCATACACAAATATGTGGGTTCAATTCCCACATACGCTTATTATTCATGAATCAATGCCGACTATCAAATTATGCTTAGAATAAGCCAATCTTGCTACATCACCAAATTATTGGCAGTTTCATATCAAAATAAATCAAAAGCCAAGATACTTCATCTTCTTGTTGAATTCATCATAAGATGGGTTTTTTCATCATTAGAATAAGTCAAGCTTGTTTTGGCTCACAATCTCCTCCCACACCACCTTCTAGATGTAGAAGTGAATCTTATCACTTATTTAACCATCAATAAAAGAGTTTCCTGGCATCACAAACAATGATCACACACATGTATCAAGCACGAATCCTAATTCCCTCATTTCCATACAAAATAGGTTTTAACATGATCACACACATGGGGTTTTAACATGACATGTAATAGGTTTGACATGTCACCTACGTCACTTCACATGACAGTCAGAGTGAGTAGACTTACCCCAGAAATCATCCAAGGTTTGACATGTCACCTACGTCACTTCACATGACATGTAATAGGGAGTTACATAACTATAATCCATACCTCATGTTTGGCCAAATTTTCATGAAGAAAAAGGTTGATTACATCTTTAGAAAGCTATAGGAAGTTTCAAAACTCGATTTGGTGCTCTGTGGACAAATTTACACAATTTTCTATCGAAATCGAGCACTTTTTCCTCTCTTTTCTATGACAGCAGCACCAAAAATAATCCATACCTCATGTTTGGCCAAATTTTCATGAAGAAAAAGGTTGATTACATCTTTAGAAAGATATAGGAAGTTACAGAACTCGATTTGGTGCTCTGTGGACAAATTTACACAATTTTCTATCGAAACCGAGCACTTTTTCCTCTCTTTTCTATGACAGCAGCACCAAAAATAATCCATACCTCATGTTTGGCCAAATTTTCATGAAGAAAAAGGTTGATTACATCTTTAGAAAGCTATAGGAAGTTACAGAACTCGATTTGGTGCTATGTGGACAAATTTACACAATTTTCTATCGAAACCGATCACTTTTTCCTCTCTTTTCTATGACAGCAGCACCAAAACAATTTTCTGGCCGGATGAACTTTGAGGTCTCCCATTACAATTTTCTGGCTAGCATCCAACTCGCTCAAATCAACGTCTATATAAGGGGGGATGACATCAGCCAGGCAGAGGTACTTAACAGTCCTTTTGATGACGTTTAGATACGAGCCTGCAAGATTTTAAGGAAATGGGTCATAACTTGTATCAACAAAATAATGTTATCTCCCTTACTTAAAAACAGAAGGGGAAAAAAAACAGAAACCTCAAATTCAATGTCACATATATATTGATAGTTCAGAGATAAGTAAACTCAAATTTCGAGCACCTTTTCTTATTCCCGGGGAAACATCCTCTCCCCTGAACACAATAGGAATGTCAACCTTCAGCAAAGCATCAGAAGGAGCTCTTATGAAATTAACATTTAAAGGAGCATCTATGCCTGAATGCAAATGGATCTGCAGACAGTTGCTAGGGGAAGTGGGAACAAAAGAATTGAACTAGGCAATTCTGACAAGAGCTTTAATTATCTTGTAGTGATGATTAAACTTGGAAGCAAGAAACATTCTTACAATAATTAACATGTCATTCAACCCTTAATTTTCCATTTCTACATGATAGCAAGACGTTTCAATATGTCACCTGTTTATTCAAACATGACATACAACAATTAAAACCAGCAAATAGCATAATATTATTCTTTGACATCAGATGCCTTGTATTTCTACTCCAGTTCACAAGTACATACATATACATAAATCAAAACGAGGCCCATACTTGAAATCAAATGTTTATAATTACATTAGATAAACTACATGCTTCAAGTTCTTGAGATTTCCTTCAATTTGAAGTCCTAGTACCACCCAAGCTCCATATCTGTCAACAAGAAACATATACAAGTTGAAGCATGCTTCAAGTTCTTGTGGTGCCTTATCATCTTCTAAGTACCACCCAAGCTCCATATTTGTCAATAAGAAACATGACATGTGATGCTATTAACATGACGGGTTATACCCTTTAACATGACAGGTTACAACCTTTAACATGACAGGTAATGCGAATCGATCTTCTTCTCCTTAATGAAAGAAAATAACATGACAGGTAATGCTATTAAAATGACGGTTATACCCTTTACCATGACAGGTTATAACCTTTAACATGACAGGTAATGCGGATCGATCCTCTTCTTCTTAATGAAAGAAAATAACATGACAGCTAATGCTATTAACATGACAGGTTATACCCGTTAACATGACAGGTTATTTGTTGATCTGCAATCTATAAGCTTATTCGGTAAAAGAGAGACATTGTTCGAGTTAAAGTAGGCATTGACTAAAATGGAAAGCAAGTCTCATTTGAAGAGGTGTTTTAACCTGAAATTCATCTTCCTTGTGTGTTGAATTCATCATAGGATGTGTTTTTAACATGACAGGTAATAGGTTTGACACGTCACCTACGTCACTTGACATGACAGTAATGCAATCAATTAAAGATAAAACCAACTAAAAATCAGCTAACAAAGTAAAGACAATGATTAGATTGTACTAATCAGATCACCAGAACATATATTCTGTTTAATCCCAAAGAGAATTATATACACTCTCAAAGTTCTGTCTTTATTATGTAAGAGAGCAACACAAGTTCCTGCTCTTCAAGCTGTACAGTCTAGGGCGTTCCTTATTGATGAAGAGCTTCTTCAAAAATATACATAGCATGTTTGCTGCCTCTCAATTGTTTGTTAATATCCATGCTTCCTCCCATGTACAGGTCAGAACTGACCTTCTCCAAATTCCATGTTCTCAAAGGTTGAAAAAGCTATTTCAGGTATTCCACAGTTAGCCTGCATAATGGGCGAAACCACATAAATTTACAATCAGGTCCAGTTACCTTATACCATCCTGTCTTCATTAGACATTCAGTTTTAAATAAAGAAGTTTAGAAAAGTGCCAAAAAATTTTCCAAAACAATCACAAGGCACTTCACCTGCACACTTAGAAGACAGTTAAAATGGAAGGTTGTTGCCATCCTCCCACCTGCTTCCATTTCATAAGAAATGGTAAGTGCATTCGAATGGTCGCCAACTTTACAATTCTCTTCTATCAAAAGATCATGGACTGAATCTGTAGCCCTTAAGCCACCTTCGGAACCTTTCAGGAAAACGTTGTTGGCATCTTGTAGATATTCACCTCTTACCAATTCCTCTAATGACACAAGTTTGATCCATCAAAATAGACTTTGAAAAGCAAAGGGCAATAAAAGATTGCACACACATGGCAGGAAAATATAGTACCAACAAGAACCAACCAAGCTTGGCGGGTCATAATTCAGTTTCTCCATTGCAGCAAGAATCTCCAATCCCTTAACTGCCAATCCTTTTGACCCAAACAAACGCACCAATGCGACAAATGTCTCGTGGAGAGGGCGAATGCCATCACTTAATTCTCGCCTAAGGGATTGCATCTGCACTCAGGATTTTCATTCAGGACATTCATACTAGCATTTCTTCAAATTAAATACTTAGACATGATTATTAAGAACAAGTAATCAGGACAACACCATGTTTAGAGTCCGCAAATAATAATCAGTAAACTAATTAGCAGATAATCCGAATCATCACCTAATTCCAAATTTTGGATAAGAAAGGAAAATTGACACAAAGACAGAGAAATTACCACGCCTCCTACATCGTCGCTGAGTACATTTGCAATCACCAAGCCGTCATAAGACCTAGGGCCAGCACTAAGGCCGGCGGCGACCATGTCGTAGATAACGTTGGAAACATAAATTGCGTCTCGATCTCGCGCTCTAAGCATCAATTATGCTGCCTCTGCCTCCGTCCCCCTCCGCACTCTCTTTACCCTCCTCCTTGTCGTCACCTTCACCTTGAATTGAAGAAGCCGGAGATGAAGAAGGTGAGCCGACTTCCTTTGCGCCGCCTTCGCCTTCGCATTCGCCTTCACCCTCATCTGCCGCCTTCGCCCTCCGCTCTCCGCCTCCGTCTCCCTCGCGTTGATTCCGCCACCATTCAAGGTCGCTCCCTTCCCCCTTCCTTCTTGTCCTTCTTGTGGAATCATCCCCTCCACGCTCGATCTTTCTCCCTGATTTTCTGCTATCGATTTGGGGGCAAAGGAAAGGGGAGGCACCACCGGTTACTCTAGGTGGAGGGTTAACCCTTGCATGGGTTATGGGCGCAAAGTTTTTCGGGGCAAAGGTCATTTACTTCAATTCCGTCTTTTATGAATAAGGAGACGGGGCATGCGTTTAACACTTAAGGGATCGAATTGTATTCAAAGAAGGAAAGAACTCGAAGAGCTTGAAGTCAAGATTTTTCAAAAGGGAAAATAGGCTAGAGAACCATACCTCAGACGAGTCAGACCAGACTCATATCAATCAAGATCCCCTACAACACAAATATACTCCTCTCCCTACATTACAAAAATATTTTAACATCAATTTTATCATAAAAAAAATTATAAAAATTATATATATATTACTAACATCTATTTTTATATATTTATAAAATTTTATTTACAAAAATCATGTTTTAAAATTTTTAATAATTGTATTTTTTTTAAATATTGTCTTTTTAATTTTAAAAAATGGTAAAACATGATTTTTCAAAATAAAATTTTATAAATATACAAAAATAGATGTTAGTAATATAGATATAATTTTTATAATTTTTTTAAGATAAATTAAATGGTAAAATATTTTTGTGACGTAGGGAGGAGAGTAGGAGGTGGTGTAGAAGATCTACACTGGACTCATATATATTACTCGTATATAAGACCCGCTGTAAAGGTTAAAAGCAGTTGAGATCCCCTACATTACAACACTCATATACTCCCCTCCCTACATCACAAAAATATTTTAATATTTATATTATCTTAAAAAAAATTAAATAAATTATATTGATATTATTAACATCTATTCTTATATATTTGTAAAATTTTATTTTAAAAAATCATGTTTTAAAATTTTTAATAATTGTATTTTGTTAAATATTGTCTGTTTAATTTTTAAAAATGGTAAAACATGATTTTTCAAAATAAAATTTTATAAATATATAAGAATATGTGTTAGTAATATAAATATAATTTTTATAATTTTTTTTAAGATAAAATAATTGTTAAAATATTTTTGTGATGTAGGGAGGAGAGTAGGAGGGGGAGTAGAATATCTGCACTGGGGTTAAAAGAGCTTAAAGATCGATGAAGTTTTATAAAGTTTCTATAGATAAAACTATCCAAAAGAAAGTGGATTTATCCTAAGCTAAAGACGGAACAAGAAATTAGAAGATATAATTGACCAAAAATAAAATAAAATTAGAAGATAGATTTATAATTTAAAACTATATAATATATTAACTTTTTTATTATTATTTTCTTATAATCTAATACTTATTACCAACAAATATTAAGTTGTAAAAAAATAATTTGAAAAAAGTTGATATTTTATAAAGTTTTTACCTCCTTAACATACGTGTTAAAAAGTCAAACGACATCCTTTGTGGATCGGAGATTGTAGTATTTAGATATTCTTTGTTTTTTTAGGTAAAGAGTTAGATATTCTTTGTTATAATAAAGGAATTAAAGAATTAAATTAAATTTTGGGTAAAATTTGTATGATCATCATTTTCTTTGGAGAGAAGGAAATGATTAGAATATTCTAGGAGATAGGATTACTATATAGTACTACGTATATACTCAAATTAGGCAACCTGGGAATGAAATTTTTTTGCATATGGGGGAATTAGAGAAAATAAATTCATTACCAATAGATGCAAATTTAATATGTTATATATAGAGCAAGCTTCAATCACGTATACATTATACATACATGGGTTTGATGATTTAACTGAGCTTAATTAATTAATAATTTAAAACCGTACACACATATATATAGATTATAATTAATTGGGCCTTAATGCCTTATATATGTATATATGGCGTTTTATATATCAACCCTCAAGGGGAATAGCCTCCGTGACCACCCCCCTCACCACCCCCAGCACCTCCTCCGTATCCACCGGCATGTCCACCGCCGCCAGCATAACCCCCTCCTCCCCCTTCACCGCCACCTCCTCCACCACCATGCCCACCTGCTCCGCCACCGTATCCTCCCCCGGCTCCCCCACCACTTCCATACCCACCTCCACCTGCCCCACCAGCATACCCTCCTCCTCCACCCCCGCCGCTTCCACCTCCACCTCCATAACCACCAGCGCCACCATAGCCTCCTCCACTCCCACCTCCTTCTCCGCCTCCATACCCGCCAGCATGCCCACCTCCTCCAGAGGCTTCACCACCTCCGCTCCCCCCACCTCCGCCTCCACCATGAGCAGCTCCACCACCGGCCACACCGCCCCCTTCACCGCTCCCACTTCCGTACCCACCAGCATGGGAGCCACCAGCTCCGCCATACGCTGTGCCACCACCGCCACCGCTTCCACCGCCTCCACCGCCACCGTAAGCGGCACCACCTCCACCAGAACCGCCGCCTTCACCGCCGGCACTCCCATACCCCCCTTCATGGGAGCCACCGGCTCCATAAGCGGTGCCTCTGCCACCACCGCTTCCGCCACCACCCCCACCCACGTGAACTCCTACCTCTCCACCAACATAACCGCCGAGATTAACTCCATTAAGAGTGAGGAGGGCTCTGGCAGCTGAACTGAGGCCAATGCCGAGCATAAGAAAGAAAACAACTGAAAAGATTTTGTGAGTAGCCATGAGGATATATTTTTGGTTTGTTGCTTGATTTATGAGATGCATGGTCAGAAGATTTGGTATTTATAGGGATGGATTGCCTTCCAAGGCGCGTTACTCCCACTTAGAAAAAAAAACAGCTTTTTTTTTTTTTTCCAAGTAGGTAAGGTTGGTTTTTGATCATATGTAAAGATGATGCTAAATAAATCTCCATGTAAGGGGAGTCTAGACATATTACAAGTACATCTATGTCTAGCAATGTAATCGGCTGCTACATTTGATTATGTGAAGCAATGTCGAAATTCAATCCTCTCAAAGCTGTCCTTCATCAGGTTGATCATATCTCGATTGTTTTATAGATCTCCCAATCAATCTTGGTGCTGTCATTAATAGCTTGTACCACCTTCAAGTTATCACATTCAATAATGACCTTCCTCAATCCTTTCTCTCTGCCTTCACTACTACAATTAACCCCTGTTGTAACACTTTTTTGCGGCGGTTAATCTACTGTAGCGGTTTGTGTGGCGGTTTTATCTATTGTGGCGGTTCAAATTGCGGATTTGATGATGTTTAGCTAATGTGGCGGTTTGGATGAGATACTGTGGCGGTGCCTTCTTTCTCTAAAAAAAACAAAGGAAAGAAAACCCTAAATCCCTTCCCTAGTCTGTTCGGCAGGGGCTTTATGTTTTTCCTTCTTCCTGCCATTTCACCATACCCTTGCAGATGCCAGATCTGGTCTTCCTCATTCGTCCGCCGGAATTCCTATCGAGAAGCATCGCCACCGTCCTTTCAGGTACGCCTCCACCTCTCCTGATCTCTATCGTCGAACACTATTGTCCACCGCCGAAGACAAACCCTGGGCAACTGTTTGAGCTGCTGCCAGTCGACGCCGTCAGTGGCGGATGTTGAGTTCACCGGGCGTTGTCGGAGTATCCCCTCCCAATCCGAGATTCGTCCTCCACCGGAGGATGTCGCTGAGTTGAGGACGAAACCAGGACCCTTTGCTGTGAACGTGACGACTCTGCAATGTGCTCTTCTCCTGTAATTCTCTCCCGATCTATTCTTATCTCCACCTAGGATCTAGGGTTTTATATTGTGATGATTTTGATTTGATTTTTTATGATTCAATTTTGGCGTGGCATGTATGGGGGCGGCGTCTGAGACGGCGAAGAGCGACGTCGTTGTGGCGTCGCCGGTCTTTCTGCGGGGATGGCCATCGAGATCGTCGGTGATGCAGGTGTCAAGTCTGCTTTCATCTTGTTTGCAAATTGTTGGTGAAATTGTCTTGATGTTTGCTGTTGTATGGTTGTGTTTATATATGAACTGGATGAATGGGCTGTTGTTTCCATCCTTTATCACATCCTTATCCATCTTAATTAATGTTTATGTTGAGTTTATATATGAACTGGATGAATGTGATTGTGTAGCTTTGCAGTACTTTGGATTAGTGCTTTTGTAGTTGATTATAGCAAGTGACTTTAATTGTAATTGGTCCTGTTGAACTGATGAACCATTACTTGAGTTTAGATAGCTTCAAATTAATATTATCATCTTTGCTTCTATTTTGCTTACTTAAATGCTTCAAGTAGTTACATTTTTTTAGATTAAAATCATGAAAATGAGTGGATTTTGTTGCTTGGAAGTAGCTGATTAGGTGTTTCAGCTGAAGGTTTGCACCAGAGTCTGTTTATTTGAATTTTAAATAATGAATATGTTTGTTGCCTTACTAAGAACAACAAGTAGCAGTTAAGGTTGTCTTATGTTTGTCTTGGAAATGCCTTTAATGGGATCTCATTGTTGAATGTCTACATTGAATTTTTTTTCCCGCATTGAAGCTTTATACATGATAGAGTTGTGTCAATCATGGTTTTGTTACTTGTATTTGTTTTCTATGATTTAACTTTATACATACATATTTCTTTTTCTAGTTCCATTATTAAAGATACCTGGACGAAGGCGATGGAGGCGGTATTCGCAAGAAAGAGAGCAAAAGACACCTTACACGGTCTTGCACTCTCTTCTCAATTTAGAAGATGAACTTGAGAGAAAGCAGTGAAGGAGCGGAGTCTAATGATAGCAAAGTCTGATGATATCTACTTTCTCTCTTCTCTGTTCTCCCTTTTCTCTACTCCATTCTTCGTCCCTATTTCTAAAAATCGCAGGTATGCTCTCTCCTTCTCTTCTCTTTCTCCTCTTAATCTCTTGCTTATTCTAATCTCTAGCTATCTCTTCCTTCAATTGATTTAGAGATCTAGGTCTGAATGAATTTGCAAGATTTATAATTAAGATGGTGTATAAGATCAGGAACTGATGACCTAACTGGCTTCGAGGGACTACTCTTGTCCAGGTATTGTTCAATAGTTGCTTCATATACCCTGTTGATTTGGAAAGGATGTTATTCGAATGCTTGCGCAGATGGTTTTTCCCATTCTTGGAATAATTCTTAACCTATATCATTGGCATTGTCTATTTGATGGGTGCCATGGTGTCTTATATTCAAATTGCATAGCTTAGAAATACTGGAATTCCATTCAAATTACAATTCCATTGATGCTTTGACATCATCTTTCAAGCTTTCTACTAGTTATGAGTTGCATCAAGCTCTGGCACCGGCTTTTCTGAAAAGAATTACCCGTCATGGTGCAATGAGAAGGAATCAGAACCTGCATCGGTTTCTGGCCAGAAAAGCATGCTTACATCAAACACTGGCACAGATCATCATCTTGAAGCTGCATCATCTAATTTTTGCCACAAGGAAAGAACTTTCAAGCGTGCGGAATCATGCTCTTCGTCGGTTGATTCTTTGTTGATTACTGATAAGATGCCTGAGCCTTCAAGAAATACCAGTCATACAGTTAATTCAACATGCTACTCTATTGATGGCTCTTCCATTCTTCAAGGAAGTATTCAGCACTGCTTGATTTCATTGAGCCCCGTTTTATGCAAAGGGAAATCCTTGAGGCCAATTGAGCCAGTTAAAGAAAACAAGAAAAGAGCAAGTCCTGGTAAGAACTGCGGCCCTCAACCAAGGGACGGGCAATTAATTCTAGATCGTATCAAAGAGTTGCGAGAACTAGTGCCAAATGGTTCAAAGGTAATCTTTCTACTGTTATGTTATCTACCTTTTTTCTGGGCATGAATATTTAGTTTGAAATACACTTCAATTTGTGTCTATATTTTTGCAGTGCAGTATTGACTAGTTACTGGAGTGCACAATCAAGCATACACTCTTTCTCCAAAGCATTTCCAAGCATGCTCACAAGATTAGTAATTGAGCCAGATCGAGGGTAAGATCTAGTAATGGTGGCATTGGCAAAATTCTTTTGTGTAGGATTCAATTACAGTCAAATGACCCTTGGCTTTGCATTTTGTTATACTGTTTTCTTGATGTGAAATCAAAATTTATCTAACATTGGGAAGCTCTATTGGTAGGTCAATACAGATGGGTGCCCAAGTTATGAACAAGGTAGAAGCTGGGTAGTAGAAGGGCTGCGAGATGAACATTTGCCCAATTGTGGTTGAAAAGCTCAAGAGAAATGGACAACTGCTGATAGAGGTTTGTTTTCGATGCATCAGATTTTCTTTGATTTTTGAAATGAATGAAATGGACAATCAGAGCTCAATAGGGAGTCCTTACCATGTATGTTTGCAGATGCTATGTCAAGATTGTGACTGTTGAGCATGGATATAGATGCAAAGCCATCTGAAACAATAGAGTAAGAATCGGCTAAGAAATTGAAGAGCTTGGATGGCCTCGCAATGTCCATTGGCAATGGAAAGTCTGACAAGGCTGAGGTTGGAGCTGAAAATCGGTGGCGAAAGAGGTTTGGAGCATCCTCTATAGAGAACACTGAATTTTTTAGGTGATAAATGGATGAACCTGCTGGATAAACCGAACAGCCCGTAGGCTCACCATCCAACTCCAAGAGCCCTAATCAGTAGTTCAAGCTAGAGATTGACTCACCTTCAACCATTCATTCAATCCAAATAGAAGAGAAGGCAATTAAGGACCTTAAACGCTTTTATAGCAACGCGAAGCTGGTAACAAACATATTTTTAACTTTGAGAAATAAAATTTTAACTTTATAGTTGTATTCACATTTGATATATAGATCAAATTTGAGTGTTATTTTTTGGTGTCGGTTGGCCACCTCTAATTGTGTAACTCATACTTTGTAATGTCATCTTATGTGTGTAATATGGATGTTGATATTTTAGGATTTGCAATGCTTGAGTCTCCGATTAGAGAGCACCCAAGAATAGGGTGCACTGCATTCTGGCTTTTTAAAAAAAAAAATATTGGGACTTTTTAGCCCGGGCCAGTTTAATCTGTGGTAAAAAGTAGATTTTTTAAAAATTTTGTAAATTAAAAACCGTCACAGTAAAGTAAAAAACCGCCACCATAGCTGAAAAACCGCCACAGTAGCTGATGAAAAACCGCCACAATAGATACTCTAGTGTGGCGGTTTTAATATCTAATGTGGCGGTTTTAAGCGTTTCTTAAAAACCGCCACAATAGGTGGTAAACCCGCCACAATAGGTCTAATGCAACGCCAGCAACAGAGGCGGTCAAAAACCGCCACAATATGCCTTTTGTGGCGGTTTTTAAGCCTCTTGTGGCGGTTTTGAACCGTTACAATATGCTTTAATTGTTGTAGTGCTTTTTGAACTCCTAAGCAGAATGCGGAAGCCTCTGTCTGCAGAATGGAACCTGAACATGCTTTTTGTTGAAAGATGTCAGCTACCTGTCCCGTACTATCCCTAATAATGCCCCCCCCCCCAATTGCAGTTGGTGGGACCTCTAACTGAACCATCTACATTTATTTTGTAGATGGTGAATGGTGGTTTGAACCACCCATGCGTCATTTTCTTATTTTTCTTTATAGTGTGTGGTTTGGGTGGGGCGGCTTAGTTCTAATTGTTCACTTGTTGGAGTATTTTATGGACTATGGAAGTGTTTGTTTCTGATTGTTGACTGTCAAAAATGATTTTATTCTTCATCTCTCAAATAGTGTTCCATATAAAACACAACTCCTCAAAGTTTTGATTATTACAGTTGATGGTGCAAAGGTCAGTATGAATGGACTGGTTTGCATATAAGTTAATAAAGCTTCTACCGGTTGCATATTCATATGTAGATATGTTGATCTCGAGACAAGGCATTCTAAGAGGAGGTTGCGTCTTCATCACAACCTTGGCAAAATACACATTGAGCTGGGACTCTGTTAAAGTGTTTATTTAGTCGTGCTTTGGTGGGTAAACCATCAACTACAATTTTCCAAACAAAATTTTGTATTTTTGGTGGTAAACGGAGTGTCCATATCCACTTTAAGTCTTTATTGATTTGAGCATTAATGTATTTTTTATGTGAGACTCTCTTTGGTCTCTTTAAATATCTCAACCGTCTTTTTTACTCTAGTTGAGACTATAACAACAGGTCTAGTATTTCATCCTCCTATCCTAAAGCCAATTGGCCGACGATAGGAGGAGTAACCCATCGGCTTATATACTAATGTTTGGTATGCTCAATTTAGACCCTTGACTCATTTGGTCTCAATCACATTTCGATCTTAACATTATCCCTTGTTCAAATAGGCGACTGAAATGGAAGATAAAACCAAATTTGTATGAAAAGTTAGAGAATAGAGTAATGACTAAATTTTTTTTTAACAATGTATCTTGGACAATAATTAAGTATACTACGTACATTCATTTACTTTCCCTTAGTTTTCCCAAAATTTAAACGTACCAAATGAGCCCTCGGTCTCATTTTCGGAAGGTATTGCATAAATTAACCGATTTCAACATCAGGAACCATTATATTATAGGCAGATTTACAGAAAACCACCTATTAAATATTGGAGTTTTCACTTAACCAGTTAACCAGAGAGGTGTATGTTTGTCAGCTTTGATTATCTTTAATTAAATAACAACTATTTGGGATTGAAGAAAGTATTAACGAGAATGATAGTTGGAATTCGATCTGGATAATCCACTTGATAATACATATGCATCATTTTCCGCAGAAATGACAACAGGAGTTATATTGATCGAAGGAGATTAAAATTAGAGTAAGTAGCAGTTGGTCCTCAAATTCAAATTCAAATTCAAACTCAAATGCATAATCCGTGCGCAGAGCACGCACTGTCCCTATCTACACGGCTAACTGAACATGGAAGTGCTTACTCTTTGATTGTTTGAAACCAAAAATCTTCCACTAGATCGATGATGCAGAGATAACATCTCTACCACTAAAAGTGCAGAGTCGGGCCCCGCACCGGCCGTTGGTGCTTCCGACTTCTTCACAGTTTTACTCACTTCACTTAATTGCTGTAACGCCTCCGCCATTTTTGACAATTTAATGTTCCTTTTAGATTGATCATGCCCATTTTAAAGTAGAAAGCTACAATCCATAGCTTTTCGATCATGGTGGTATCAAATTAACAGATCTCCATCGAAACCATTGTTATGGTCTGCCGGCCACAATTCAAAATATGAATTATGCTAGCTTCAATTCAGGTTGTTGCTTGCAGCACATGTTTGCAAATGGTTCGTCGAATAATCGTTTCAATTAGGAGGTCACGGAGTTTCATCTCAAAACCAATTGACAATGAGAGGAGTATATCACCAAGGTTATATGTTTTTTATGATATCTCAATCTTTTCAACGTGGGATAACCTCCTATTCCAACAAAAAGTTCATGATAACTACGAAAACTAGCTACTTGATTATGCATTCTATATCAAACCTTATTGTCTACGAGAACTATCTTAGCTGTTATAACGAGAATGATAAAGCGAAGAACGATATAGAGATTTACGTGGTTCAGCAACGGTGTGTTGCCTACGTCCACGGGCAGAGAACCAGTTTTCTTATTAGAGGAAGCAAAACAGATTAGGGTTACAAGGGGTCGGCGTTCCATGAGTATATGAAGAGACTCATAGAACCCTAAACAGACAATGAACTGAAAGTCCAAAATAGACAGACGGGGGGCTCCGCCCCCCGGACCCCCGATGCGTCGCCGGTCAACAATCATTCAAGGCACATTAACATTAGCTTCGTGTGGTTTTCCTTCTACCGGCAACCATGTGGACCTTATGAAAAAAAGAAACAAATGAAGACAGGAAATATATACTTTTTGTTGATAACATCACTTTGGGGAGTTAGGTTCTCCTTCTTCTTCTTCTGTTTTGCAGTTTAGGCTGTTTGATTCAATTTCTCCATGTAACAAGCTATTTGGCGGTAGGCTTTTTTCGCTACGCAATGAATAAAACTACGTATAAAACTTTCAATATATGTGGTATGACAGCTAGCTATAGCCTTATTGGCCACTATGAGTTTTAAGCAATATGACTATGATGAATCATATCATTAATATTGATAAAGCTAGCTTTTAAGATGCACTCCTTTGGGAATATTTGTTAAGTGATTATTACAATGGCATGTGAAAATGTTTGGTGAGGGTTGTATGTGTCATCATCATCCCAATCCCAACCAAGAAGAACTATTCTAGATTGTGAATGATGGTAAACCCCACTTTCATATCCACTGCATTCACATGCACAAGCTATGTATATATATACTTTCTCTGTAATAATAATTAGTATGAGGTCTGAGCCTTAGACTCAGGTTGTTAAAATTTATCAATATACATTCGATTATATAGATTTATTAGTTGTAATTTCAACTAAATATTATAGGTTATAAATTATGAAATGTAAAAATAATTAAAAAAAATAATTATGGGGCATTTAAAGGTGATTTTATATACTTGAATAATGAGGCTAGTGGGATGGTTGGTTAGAGTGTGGGATGTGGCCGTTATAATAATAAACTAGTTTTAATGCCTGTGCAAGAACTTATAAGTTTTTGAATTTTTTCGTGAATATTTATGTAGCTTGAATGTATATTGGAAAGAAAATATATGTATTAAATGTCGGAAACGATATCTACACCGCTAATTTTTACTATTTCCACCGCTAATCACTGCATATCTATGCAGTAAGTTAATGACGGTCAACGCACCCACCGCATATACATGCGGTGACCTACCGCATTATATGCGGTACTACCCACCGTATGGATACTCACCGCATGAAGATGCGGTGAGTATCCCCGTTCCGTTTCAACCCCACCGCAGACCCATGCGGTGGGTATCGTTGGGTATCGGATAACCGGATTTGCGCGTAGCTATTTGGAGGAGCTAAACGGACCGATAGGAACTGATACACACCGCTTGGGTATGCGGTATACGCCGACACTACGAATTGATCGTATAATACAGGGACATCTGCAATGGTATATCCTACTACAGATCGTTGGGTATCGGATATACGGATTTGCGCGTAGCTATTTGGAGGAGCTGAACGGACCAATAGGAACCGATACACATCGCTTGGGTATGCGGTATACGCCGACACTACGAATTGATCGTATAATACAGGGACATCTGCAATGGTATATCCTACTACAGTGGAATTAACTTTAATAAAAGTCGTGATCCGAAATAACTCATATGTTGAATTGAAAAGAAAGATGATTAAAACGAAAGTGCGATAAATATAATCGATGACGAAAATATGGAGTTCGGTTGTGAAATGGAATAGACAAAGATACAACCCAATTGAACATATGAAGTTCGAAAAATGACACCAGAAAGTGGAAAGTGCTAATACGGTAGGAGACGGCCACCATCACGACGGCGGTAAGCTCTATATCGTGCAATCCTCGCTGCAAATTGCTCTTCCCAACCGTCGACAGTGCGATCGTGATGTCGTGTCCATGTGACGTAGACTGGAGGAAGAGGTGAACCAGGCAACAACTAAATCTGTGAATACAAGGTTAATATTGATATCAGAAAAGAGAAACAAAACAGTAACAAATTAATGAATATGAAATACGAAACGTACCAGAACGAAATGGTTGTTGTTGCCGACTAAAGCTATTCCATCTAGCTCCTCATAGGCCGGTACTGACGGGCCACCGGTGGCGTACAGAGGTAGGTACAACATAGGCATCATCTGTGACAAAATCACCAAAGGACGCTGGTAAAGTGTGGCAAACACCTCGCCCATGATCGGAATCTCCATCCAATACGTAGCATCATGACACGTGCCGAAATAGTTGACCCTCATGATGAGCTCATCTAAGGCCGGATAGTAATGGTACCGATCTGAATGCACCTGCAACTCAACGGCCAGCTCTCTTCGAACTCGAGGTCATGTGTCTTGTCCCAAGTTCAGAAGACAAGCAAAAGACCTATACCCACAGTGACCATCACCTGCAACATTTGTGACGGCTCGTACGAAAGTAATCATGAATTCGTCGATGTTGCCAGTGCCCCAATTGAATTCTACTCGAGGTAGATTCTGTGGTGGAAGCGCCGTAGGTGCTGGTGTTGGAATGTCACCTACAATCTCTGGAGCTGGCTCCGACGCTGATCGACCTCGTCCACGTCCCCTTCCACGACCCCGTCCTTGTCCTCTGCCTACTCCTCAGCCCCTAGGAGGGTCGTCGATGGCAATGTCGTTGGACCCAGTGGCCTCCTCAGTACCTTCCACGTCATCTGTTTCGTTTGATGTCGGTTGACCCCGACCTCGGCCTCGCCCTCGTGCGGATCCAGTGGTCGCCTGTCTATCTGCCCGACGTTGAGCCCGAGCACGCTCACGTTCCCAAGGTAGAGGGTTCGTCTGACAGGGGTGGCGAGTCCTCGGTCTCCCGGGCGGTCTACGGTCCTCCGGGTCAGGGGTGGTCAACGGTGTATGGGAGGGACGATCCCCGTCGTTGAATGCCGACGCGATTCTCCAACGAGTATCCTCGTCCATAGCTCCGCTTTGGAACAAACTGATCATGCGCGACATGTCCACATCAGCTCTGCTGAGGGGAGTGTCATCCTGGACGTTGTCAACATGAGGCCTCTTGAAATCCAATTGCTTCCAAAAAATGTGTATCTGGGATGGTCTGATGGGTATCTGCGTGTCTCGACAAGCTTGCATGTCATGTGTGCATGGAAGACCGTAGACGTCCCTCCAGTATGCATCTCTGCATGGTTGCGACGGTGGCTCGACTTCCATCTTTGTGTAGATTTCGAACAACAGGTTGAAACATTCCTTCGACACAATATTCCGAATTCGATCGAAATCCATAGGTCGTGGGAGTGTGTAGGCCAGGTGTGTATATATACGGTAATATATACCGCATGGGCATGCGGTGGTGTTAAAAGGAAACTATAAAAGGGGTTGGTTGAGACTTTCAGTAAACCATAACCACTATGGCAACTACCAAAGTGTATGAAGCGGAGACAAGATCGGGCAGCAGGTTTAGACTTACAGTCGAAACTTTTCGTACGCCACCTGACGATATATTGTGCAACTGTCAGCACAGAAGCTCGACAGGATGGTCGTGCTGCCTTTGCCAAGTTGTATGCGAAGAACGCGATACAGCAAGAGTTTCCGATTCGGTTGACCTAGAGTGCGTTCAAGGAGTGACTTACGAGGATGTCCGCATGACAAGGCCGTACTCGTATAGGGATAACCCTGCAGCATATTATATTCACGTGACAGAGGCAATTACGGAGCTTGTTAGCGACTTCATCTCCAATTTGGGATTGGCCAGTGCAGCGCAGGTGGCAAGATACACAGTGGAAAAAGTCGTGCGGCGTGCAAACACCAAGCTTTCAAAGTACGCATTTCACCGAATACAGATTCACATTTTGCCGAGCAATGTAGAGGAGTCAGTTGGTAGTTGTTATGTACTATAGGTAAAATGTTGTCGGTTGGTAATTGTTGTGTATCATTTATGGTGAATTTATCCGGTTCCGAGTTAAACCATTAATTATATTTCGCTGATAAATCATTTGCATTACACATGCGGTGATACATTGGCTATTAAACGGATCTACGGAACAACTACCTACTGCCTCCACTCTACTGCTGAATATGGTATACCTTGCAAAGGGTCCCACCACAGTAGAGGATCTGGTGTACAACTACCTACTGACTCCTCGAGAAGACGCGGGCTAATGTGGATCTCAATGCGGTTGAATGCGTACTTCTTCACTTTGTCGTTCGCTGGACGGACTGCGTTGTCGACAGTGAACCTTGCAATTTGAAGCGCGCAATGTAGCCTGACATCGCTGAATAGGTCGTTGATTGCGTATTTGATTGCCTCAACCGCCTCGCGGTAGTATGACTCAGGGTCGTCAATGTGCAATTGGTAACCTTTCAGACACGCCAATTCAACCGGCTCCGAGAATGCGTACCTATCGCCTTCAACGCCTTTGTAGCATACAACGTGAAAAAGACAGCACGGAAACGATTGGCACCACCGCTTGTGCTGACAATTGCACAAATAATCCTCGTATGGCCTCGAGAACTTTTCGTGTATAATTTTGTATGGCACACCCATATCTGACTCACCTTCAAACTCAGCTACTCTAACCATGATTTGATTGTTGTGATTCGTAAGAGGTGGTTTTCGCATTTTATAGCCAATGTGGGACAACCATATGGGTTGTCTCTATACTGCATGTCCTTGCGGTGTTAGGCCTATAAATCATGGCGTCCACCCAAGTGCGACGGGAACCACCACGGCTGTCCAGCTAATCACAAAATGGTAAACACTTTAGACACATACCGGCGAACGGCAGATTATCTTGAGTACAATGTTACATTAATTCATTGCACGGAGCCACGGTGGCCGGAGGAATGCAACTGCAGGCATCCAGCATACATTCCGGGAAATTCGTGCGTAATCCTACAGTGTCAATTCGAGACAGACACTGACATAGCATATCCGATCGAGTTTTCTTGTGCGCATTGTTATGACGACAGAGGATTTCCCGAATCGTATTACTTAGATGCAGAGGCGCGTATTGCGAATCACATTAGGAGATATTGTCGTTACGATGTTTACATGTTCGGGGCTGATGGCCTATGTGATCATGTTATCCAAAAGCTGCGATCATTCAACGCAGGTGAAAGGCATTATGCGTTCAACCAAATAAATATTGTCATTTCCATTAATGAGAGGTCATCGGACGAAGGTAGTGATTAGACATGCATTACCAAGTATGTAGTGTGATGTGCATCTGTTGTATTTTCATTCCTAAGCAGTTCAACCGTTTAATGAAATTCTATATCGAATCCCGATCGGTGATTTCTATGACATATTATTTCAAATGTTGCAAGGAAAATAAAAAATATGTTGAAATAGGAAACACATGACACAAATAGCGTACGAACCGACTTATTATTCAAACAACATTGTTACAACTAGACGACAAACAAACTACTACATAACCAACAATAACAACAACTTCATCACACTGCCACAAACGAACGACTACACAACCAACAATAAGAACAACTTCATCACACTGACACATACGAACGACTACACATAAGTCGGATAAACACATAAATCCTAGATCTCGTCGGCATGCTTGTTGTTGATGTGCCTCTTAAGATGACTGTGCTACAGGTTGTTGGTCACGGTGTAGCGATGGCCGCAGTGACGGCACGTTGCAGTAAAAGCGATGCCTCCAAGCGCCTCTCTTTTGTAGTGTTTGGTGAACATGTCTTCACGTGGAATTGGTCTTGGTTCGGACGACATTGTCGGCGGTGAAGTGGGTTTCCGGCGGTGGTGTGTTTCCGGCGGCGGTTTAGGTCCACTTATATAGACTAGTAACCACCGCATGTCCATGCGGTGTCTAAAACCTATATATGGCCCGGAGTCTCTGACCAAGGTACCACACATCAACATGTCGGACACCAGTGGGGAAAGCTCAAGCAACGACATAATACGTCAAGGCACGATGGAAGAGTTTGAGGCGGTTCTCTACACTGGTAGTCCACGGTCAAAGACGGTGGAGGTGATGATAAAGAGACTACGTGATGAAAATCGGTCGCTGCTGGTCGAAAACCAACAAGCCCGTTGGCGGATTGATATCCTGGAAAGTCAAGTTGCAGTTTTGGAAGAGGAAAAAAAAGCTCTTGTAATGAAGCTAGGTGAAGCTACTGTGTGTAACACTTGACTATATTAGGGCCGTTTGTATTTGGTTGCTTTTAATTTATAAAGTTCGTTTCGAATCATGATATTGAAAGTTGTGTACGGACATACTATTCAAATTTCAAAACCATCTGCAACGGTAACAAACCATCAAATCCACACCAACACACAAATTACATAATCCGAAATCGAATCATCAACTACTGCACAAAAAAACAATCCAAACTACTGCACAAAAAAGAATCCAAACTACCAACTACTACACAAAAAGCCATCTACCCGCAAACAGAACAACCACATACATCATCCCAGATCGCACCGTCACGGTGGGGGAGGACCTCAAAATTGCTCATAGATGCGAGCCAGGTGTGCAGTTGTCAACTCAACTCCAAGGTCCTTGAGTCGCCGAATCTCCAACCCAGCCGCATGATGGCGCTGCTCAATAATGGTCGACGGGGGTGGCGACGGCGGGGGTGGCGGTGGCGGGGGTGGCGACGGCGGGGATGGCGGCGGTGGGATGATGGGCTGGTGTCGAGGAGTGTCAGGAAGTAGGTATGGATGACTATGGCGGTGAAACCACTCCAGATAGTCATCGGCCACGCCATATGGGTACTCTTCAGAGGTCCGTGGTAACTCCTCCATGGGGAAAAGATGATCGAACCTGTGCGCCCAGTGGTTGTCAGCTGGGTGGAACGACGCCTCCTTCTTGCACTTGGCGGACTTCGGTCTGAGCACTACGGTAGGTCTGATTGGATCAGCGGGAATGTGCTGAACCCGACCAAACTGGCGCAGCACACGGTCCGGCATATACGGCTCCTCCTCGAACAACCACCGAATGGTGCCCCTATATCTCGAAAGACGCAGATCTCCATGAAAATCCAAGTGTCTACCAAATGGCATGAACTCGATCTACAATGGAATAGAAATTGTTATTACGACTAAAATCTAGTTTATAGTATGACAAATGTAAGTGCGGATATAAATTGTGTTCGTACCTCGTCGACAGTCATCTCATCCAGCCTCCGCCGCAGAACATTCAGTCGCTCGATGCGAGGCCTATCATCCCGGGTGACCGTAGTGGAAAATGGCGTCGCCCCCAGGACGTACCTCACCCCGCGTCGCGGATCCCGGGCTAGCCTCCGATCGAGCGTCATGCCGGGCTTGAACACCGGAAAATGGAACCATATCCACACCTACAAAGGATCAATACTATCAGCAACATAGTCATTATAACCTAGTTACAAAACTTCTAAAATAAATAATCACAGAACGAATGACTTACCTCCAATAGTTTTGTACAACCGTCCATGTCTTTGGCCAACTCCCGGGTCGCCTCGCCCAATCCCCTGTACAAGCACGCCAAGACCCCTGCAGCTAGAGAAAGATGCGACACCTGCGCTGCATCCATAAACCTACGGATCACCTCCGGACGCAATCTTCTGCCCGACTTGTCGATGAACAAGGTCGCAGTCGCAATCATCCCCATCACAACACCCAAGATGCACTCCATATCATGCTTAAGTGGGGCGCCATCTCGAATCCGTCTCCATAGGAATTGATACATCCACCAACGTCTGTCTCTCCCTAAGGGCAACTCTCCTAGCAGATTGCAAAACCACCCTCTCTCCTAAATTTCTCGATAATGCAGACTGTGTAAATTAAAATATATTTGTCAGAATCCTATCGCTCAATTACAATACTATATCGTATGACTGTCTAAATGTGGCAAGATTTTCATAAGGTTTATTAATGATATCATCTTAATACTAACAATTCATAAGAAAACATAAATATATACTTATTCGATTTCAATTTCCCTACACCTAGTATTTGTCAGAATCCTATGGCTCGAATACGATACTATATCGTATGACTGACTAAATGTTGCAAGATTTTCCAAAGGTTTATAAATGATTTCAACCTAATACTATCAATTCCTAAGAAAACAGAAATATATACTTATTCGATATCAATTTCCCTACACCTAGTAACAATTTTAACATACCGTAGGCTGAGGCTGTGTCTCCAGCGGTGGCGGTACATCTGTCGTCCTCCGCCTCTGTATAGTGGGTTCCGGCTACATTATATATAACAATGAAATGTTAACACTATTTCCTTCAAATTAAAAAATAAAGCAAATTGATTATTATAAACATTAAATGTTACCTGTAACGGATGTCTCCGAAAAGGACCGACATCATCAGTCGCGGCTTTTCCACGATTGTCTTTCACCATCTCAAAACTCGGGTACAAAGCGGTGGTAGATATAGGGACGGGGAATGGACGGAACCAAAAGTCGGGCTCGGAAAGAAAGGAATCGGAGAAGATTCGAGTCGGGCTCGGAAAGAAAGGAATCGGAGAAGATTCGGTGTGTCGGAGAACTGGGCCCCCCACGCCTATTTATAATGGACCCACAACGGTAAAAAACATACCGCATCTCCATGCGGTATGTTCTTACCCAAATTTTAGATATTTTAAAAACATACCGCATACCCATGCGGTATGTTCTTACCCAAATTTTAAATATTTTAAAAAACCACAGCATACCCATGCGGTGGGTTTCGGATAACTTCGACCCAACCGGATTATCGTATTACGGACTTCGTTTTAACCTAACCCACCGCACGTACATGCGGTGTTTTTATACGGTCAATAGACATACCGCATGTACATGCGGTATGTCGGGCTAAAATTTGATTAAGTCACCGCATAGGAATGCGGTAGATTTGCGGTGTAAATAGTAAAAATTAGCGGTGTACATATAATCCCCCATTAAATGTATAACAAATATATACATTCAGTAGAGAATTTTGAGGTGAAAAGGGTATTGTCATGAATCCGTTAGTTTGACTATGTATCATATGAAAATAAGTCAACATTATAATAAGAAAATAGTATTCTGGGCGACCACTCCTTTTGTTGCTTCTTCCAAACAAACTCTGTGGGTAATTCATGATAAAGTAGTTGTTTTGCTGCTGGGAACTTCTTGTTACACTCCATCCGAGCCATAAACATAGAAGTATTTGCATCTTGATTTTCCAAAACTGAGTGTATGTTGTCAGTATCACTGTAGACAACGTTCTGTTCACCGGGGAGGTGGAAATTTAGCCTTTCCACTGGAAGGGTTCGGTAATAGATATCAAATTGAAATATCCTCCAAACGGCTTCACATGGAGAGATATAGCTAGACATTTTAATATGAAAAATAATTCATGAGATACGGTAAAGGTGTTATATATGTACGTAATTTGTATTATGGGTTGATGGTTCACATACCTGCAGTCGCAGCATTGCTGAATTTCATCAATGCACTTAAGAGTCGCAGTGTTCTTGTCTGTAGTTTCAATTGCTGTCGTGGCACGATCATGTCCCTTGCTAATGTATTTGAATAAATATTTGACAGATCTAGACTGATTGCACCATTCAACATTTATGTGAGCTCGATACCTCAATAATAGAGTTGTCACGCATGCAAAAATAATCCCGTTTAATCTAGAAAATTATGTGGCAGCGAGGTTGCTTCAGCGGTCTCTGTTTTAGTATTTTATATAGATGTGGGTTATAATAATGGAGTAGAGTGGATAGTGGGATATAGTAAGGTTGTGGAGAAAGAGAGTGAGTGATGTGGCGGGATGACATTTATTAACTTATTGTTGGTATGTTTTTCATTGGTTCATTTAGTTACAGAGAAATTACGTGGTTGATGTGGCATGTTCCAAACTCCGACATGGGGAACGGAAGCTTTTGGTAAAGTCATATGTGATGGACATTCTTAAGGTTTAATAATACTACTACCTCCGATCCAAAAAGGATGTCGTTTGACTTTTTAACACGTATTTTAAGAAGCTTAAAACTATATAATATATTAACTTTTTTTTTTATAATCTAATACTTATTACCAACAAATATTAAGTTGTAAAAAAATAATTTTAAAAAAGTTGATATTTTATATAGTTTTTAACTCCTTAAAATACGTGTTGAAAAGTCAAACGACAATCTTTTTGGATCGGAGGGAGTAATAGAAAACAGTAATAGAGTAACTTACATAGATGCAACCAAACCTTTAAAAGTGTTTTCACTTTTTTAGTCATTGCATATTCCAGAACGATGGAAAGATCACAACATATACGAAGGTTAACAAAAACATCCCTTTTTAAGAAGAAGAAGAGTATACGGGTCCGCTTGTTGGAACTTTGGACATATAATAAAAATACATATAACGTGGGGGTCAACATGTCCGAGTGCATCATGCACACCCAAGCCGAGCACACAAGACCAGCGGGGTTTCATCCTAAAACCAATTGACAATATGAGGAGTGACCCACTGACTTATATGCAAGGCTCGAGTTCTGATGTTTTTCGATGTGGGACAAAGATCTCAAGACATCACAACACGCCTCCTCACGTGCAACTGTCTGGTCTCACAATATATGTCAGTTGCACTTGACGTCTTGAGTCTTAAGGCTCAAGACCCAAAAGCATGCTTTATAGGAAGTTCTCAGCTCTTACATTCTCCATATGAAACTATGACTCTCTAGTTTCTAATGCAGCTAGAAGCATGTTCAAGTGGTCCAGCCAAACTTTTGAATAACAGTTTCTATGCCATGGAGAGAGGTGATGCCCATACATCACATTTTCCTTTGTGAGTATACGTGGATCCTTTATTTTTTTTTCCATTAGGCATGCTCAGTAGCTTCAAACAAAACATGTCATTACATATTTACATGCCAATTTTCAGCAACATAGAGTGAATATATCAAGTGTAGTTTCAATTTTAACCCAGTTACAAAACGGAACGCTACATATGAGAGAGGGGTCGAATGACCATATATATTCATATGTTTGTTACTTGATGAGATCCAACCAAGGCAGTTACTGTTTGGGATCATAGGCGGAGCTAGGCGGGGGCAAGCGGGAACATTCCCCCCCCCCCCCTTCATCCGACAAAGTACCTATATTTGTTCTACTCATCGATAACTTCGTTTTGATATATTATAAGCTTGAATCCGATAACCGAGTAAAAAGTTATGAACGTCTGAAAGTTAAACACAAATTAATTATTTCAAATGTCTTTTAATAAATTATGATGCTTTTATATTTTACTTAATTTGATATTTTGGTAATGTAATTCAATCTAAGAGCTTCGAAACAAGAGGTTATATTACTAAATTCGATAATTATATAAGAAATTATGCAAGTTTAAAGTTTGTATATCTTGTTACACGTTATTGTATGATAAAAGAACAACAAGTTGCATATGACTTTGTGGGTTTCAAACGATATAATTTTAGACGAAAATAATGTTGTTATAGATTAAAACAACATCATTTTCATTTTAAAGAGAAAAATAACTATATAACAACTAATTACATAGTTTTAAACTAACACCACAATTTTGAATAAAAAACGTTGTGTTTTGAACTAAAAATACCTTGTCTTGAACTAATATATATCACCGTTTAATGTAAAATATCATAGTTATACTTCTCTAAAATATAAAAATTTTTACCGAAGAATGAATCAACAATTTGTATAAAATTTCGCCCCCCCTTCGATAAATTCCTGGCTCCGTCCCTGCGGTTGTCATACCCCTAACATGGATAAATTGGGACATGTAACAGGTTCACATACCTTGAGTTGGCCCATATGTGTGTTCTTTGTAATGCTAGCTCCCAAGTTCCATTGTCTGGTTACATGCTCCGTTTAGTACATGCTCAAAAGTTTCTGGCTCTGCCACTGGATGCACGGCTTGATATTCATAGGATGATGTGCGCCTACATACTTTGGTTAATATATGATACAAAATAGGTGAAGAAAGAATCAAGGAATAATTCATGGCTTAGCCAGACAAAACGGTTAGCTCTCACGACAACGGTTTATGAAATATGGAAAGCTAGGGAAAAGATACTCCAGAGTCTGCCTTAGTAGTGAACAACTAGTTCTTTTGATCAAGACTGTATTAAAAGTCACCATGTTGCTTATTCATGTTAGGCTTAAGCCATTTGAACTCACATTCAACTGTAGTTGCTCCTTACAGTTTATGCTTTGGCTATAGATGAAGCTAAAATTGCATTCAAACGTGTTTATTCATTTATTTATTCTTATTGGGTACATTTCAATGCTACATTTGCCAGGCTACACAAGAAAGCAAGTACAGACATGGTGAACAACTGAACAACAACATTCAGTAGAATGTACAACAACATGACATGCCTTAATGAGAAGTAAACTTGTCAGGTCTTGATCACTCGCTTAGCACTATCCAGAGTATTGAGAAGAAACATTGCTAAAGTCACTGGCCCAACGCCTCCTGGGTTCGGAGTAATCCATCCTGCAACTTTGCACGCTTCCGTGAAATTTACATCTCCCACTAGCCCGTAACATGATTTCTTGGTAGGATCATCAACTACCTTTGTCCCAAGATTCCCGACATCTATCACAACCGCACCTGGTTTTATCCAATCGCCCTTGATCTAAAAATTACAAGGAACAGAAGATCTTTAAACAGAAGCTGCAGAAGGATGAATATAAAACAGCTGAAACAAAAAGATTCCAGATAACAAAACTTCAGTCCTATAGTACTAGTATTAGTAGCTATGCAAATTTGATCACTCTTCAGCACTCAGAAAAGAAATATATATAGGACACAAGTAGATTTCTTATATCATTAGGAATAACAAGAACCTAGTTATCATTCGCAGCTCAATAATCACAACATGATGGATTAGTAGCTAGAACAGAAACCCTAACTCAACTTGGATCAAATCACTAGTTCTCATGACACTTATACTTGTCTATTGTCCGTATGATACCATTAAACATTCGCATTTTCCTATTTCAGTTTCTCCTAAAATCTTTTTAGCAGTTGACAATTATTGGCCAACACCACATCACATGACAGTGATAGGTAAACCCTTTCAGGTCAAGGATACTGAAAGAAGAGATGCATCTGCTTAAAGGTTGTTACACAAGGCTATCTATTCAAAAGAAGAAGTCCAGCCATGTACCATCATAGCTTGACCTGCTGCAGCTATTACAATGTCTGCTTCACAAATAACTTTCCTGGGCTCACTAGTACAGGAATGGACAACTGTAACAGTTGCATCTGCCTTCATGAGAAGTAATGAAATTGGTAATCCAACTGTGTAACTTCGACCAACAACAACCACCTTCTTCCCTTTTACGCTGATTCCACTTCGTGTCAGCAGCTCAAGACAACCCTGTCATGAAAAAAGGGGAAAAACGAAGTAAAAACTTCATATATTCTGATTATGAAACTGGAAAGAATGCAAAGATGATGGGGCAAAAAGACAGGAGAAATTCTTCACGGAATAGAAAGAAACCAGGAAACTATATTGTATGTTTGAGATCAAACAGTTACCCTTGGGATGCAAGGTTGAAATAGAGGCTCTTGGCCTTCCATTCCCAGTTTTCCAATGTTCAAAGGATGGAATCCATCTACATCCTTGTCAATGCTGATTTCACCCAACACTCTCTCTTCGTCGATATGCTTAGGCCATGGAAACTGCATCAGTATGCCTGACATTGTAGAAAATCAAACTACAAAACAGATTAGTCAGAACCAAATGGCAACAAATTAAAGTCAAGCAGAACTGGGTTAATCTGCATATGTTGATTTTATCTCAGAATTCAGATGCTGCAATATGAATGGCGAAAGGCAGAAAACGCAAGGCTCATTAGCAAGCTGATTTCCAAGTGGTTCTGGGTAACACATTTACTTGAAGCATTACACTATCCAAATTATGGAAATCGAAACAAGCGGATTCATTCCCCAATTATGCAAAATTTGGGCACTCATATAATAGTAAAATTGTTCAAAGTATATTTAGATAAAATATAAGTTGACATAAGATTGACGAACCGTGTATATCAGGGTTCACATTTAACTCGTGAAGCTTATCAATCAGCTCATCTTCAGACACTTGATCGGATAGACAAATGTCAAAGAAATTGATCCCAACTTCATCACAAGCTTCTCTCTTCTTATTCACATAGTATAGGGTTTCATCCTCACTTCCGAAACTTACCACAGCAAGACCTGGGACCTAAGCAAATGATGCCAGATATTACTGCTCAGTTCCTGAATTTCCCTTGCAAAAGGAGTCGATTTTGTTATCAAATTGCAAAATTTCCTCATATAATCTAGCGAACTGGCAAATTTATTGTCCTTTCCTGCTCCGTACTACACTAATCAAAATAATCAAATTCCAAAAAAGCTAAAACTTGAATAATTGTAATCTCTAGCAAAAATGAGATGAGAAGATAGAGAGTTGAAGCAGCATGAATTCAGATGAAAGTTTGTTGGCGAGGAGTGCAACTTCAAACAGTAAAGACTAAGAAGAAGTTGATGAGAAGAAAGAGAAGTAATAACTCTGGCGAATTTCTCAGCCATTAGACGGACTTCGTCGGCGATTTCGGATCGGATGGCCCTCGCAATTGCCTTGCCGTCGATAATCGCAGCGGTGTGCTCGGGCGGTGCCTCCATTGACAGCGGGTGAAATCTGTGAATTTGACACCGACACCGGAGATAGCTCGGTCGGCTCTTTCTGGTTTTTTTGTTTGTTTGGTTGGGTGCCAAACTGGAAGTGTTCTTGATAAAGATGGCACGTCATTAACTTCAAAACCATACTCTTAGTTTTCAATACTTTAATTTAATTTTGGCTCCGTCATCCCGCAATGACAGATAAGGAGTATTACCTTAAAAAAATAACCTAAAAAAAACACTACTTTCATTAATAAAACACCATGGATATATGGCATTAAGAAACATTACCTAGTTGGATATATTATTTGGTTCTAAACAAATCTAGAGAAATCGAGAGATCGGACAAGTCGGTATATAAATTAATCATAATTTATAATTCGAAGCAAATGAATAAAGAAAATATATACATGAAGCAAATGACATGAAGAAATTGCTAAAGAAAAGATAAAAGTTATCTTACACTGAAAACTACAAATTAGCGGAACAAACGAAACGACTGGCCAAAAGAAAGACGCATACAGAGAGCTTTGAGATCACTAGTGCACACCTTAGATTATGGACTCCAACAGAACCATCTTATATCAATTGCATTTCCACGATGTCTACGAGCATGACAAATCAACCACCGTTCAAATGAAACTTACAACACAGCAAGAGCAACAAAGCACCCCAACCCTCAAGCCCAAACCCTAGCCATACCATTGCTAGCTCACTCAAACCATCCAAAGTTCATCTCAAACCCTCAGCGACGATAACAAGATTGTAATAGTTTACCACTAGGGTAAACCAAAAATAGAGATGAAGCTATTGTCTATTGATTCGTTTGGTGATCAATGATGTGGTAAAAGGATTTTCATAAAGGATTCCTTTGGTGATTAAAGATTATAATAGGCTATCATTAGAGCAAGCCTAATTACCTAATTAGATTTTCATAAAGGATTAGTTACCTAAATACCCTAAAAAAAATATAAACCCAAAAATAGATATGTACCAAGTCAGAGAAGATATTTTAAAAGTGATCATGCATTAAAGAATTATATCGGAGTTAAAAAACGTGTCAAAAAGTCAAACGTTACTTATTTCTGAATGGAGATAGTAAGTTTCAATCAATTTTACGCAACTCCATGCTATTATTGAAATGCATATTTAAATGTGATCATGCATTAATATATTTTAAAAGTGATCATGCATTAAATGTGAATTAGTATTTTATTCATTCTATAATTAATATATTTTAAAAGTATTACATTTTTTTCCAATTGACCAAATCAAATTCATTCTTTTCCATTGGATAAAGAAAATAATTTTTTAAAATTTTTATTTTTTTAAACAATTTAAACCATATTTTTTCCGTATCACCCAAAAAATATGTCGGTACAAAGTACAAACGATTAACAAATACCCTTAACCATTAACGGGTACCCTTAATTGGCTTTTTATTTGAATAATATATTAGTTACATAAATTAGTTTTTGTAGCTAATATATTTGTAGAAAATGGATAAAAACTAATTAAACACTTTTAGATATTAAGGATATTCGTTAATAGAAAACTTTTTTGGTACATTTTATTAAAAAAAATCTTTTTTTTAAACAATGAAATAAGAATAAGTTGGACTAATAAAAATAATAATTGTAACAAGTTAAAAAAGTATATATATTATATTTTAGTCATATCAATAACAAAATGTCAATCTAAATAATAAATATGATTATATAATTTATGTAATTAGATAGATCTATTGGTCGTTATTTATCTAATTATTGTATTGTAATTCAAAGTTATTATGCTGGCTGTCATATTTTCAATAAGGTTTTTTTAGTTAAAAGATGTAATTTTAAATATTATGTTAAGATATTCTCATATATGTAGAAATACTAACACTGGTTTATTATCCAGTGCTATTATTAATAATAAAAAATATGTTTCAAGATTGTGACATAACTAGATTTAGGGATTATTGCAATCTTACATTGTAGCAGCCGCATCCTAGGCCTACCCTAATCCCTCCTACCGCAGTTCTCTTTACTACCGCTACCGGCACCACCAGCCCACCACCGTCATATCCTCTTTTTCCCTCTCTTCTCCAAAACAACCTTCCCCATTCAAACCACCTGTAGATTCGAGATCAACTTTCTACCTCTCAGATCGGAAGTAAGAAGTTAGGGTTCGTGAGAGAAACAATCGAATGAACTGTAAAGAAAGCGACACAACAGATTTACGTGGTTCGATCCGAAGATCTACTCCACGGGGCCTCAGCAGGGAGGCACCGAGTCAAATCCACTAAGTACTAACGGTATTACAGAGTAAGGTTGCCGATGAACCAAAATCAGTCAAGGCAAGCAAGTATAGAACAAGATACAAGAGAAAAGTGAAGGTGTAAAGCAAGAAAAGGTAGAACACTCCCCGGATCTGAAGAACAGGTCAGATCTGTGCGAAGGAGCTCGTCGGAGAAGAATATCTTCGCCGATGGAGGGACTGAAGCCTTGTTATTCCTTGCTGTGGTCGGGATCTAAGGTCTCGCTACGAGATTCGCCTTAGAAGTCGCCGATTCTTCACGATCGCCGCCGAGGAGCACCAGAAACCCTAGCTCCCAGAGCCTCTCTCTCTTCTTTCTCTCTCTGCTTTGGTGGAACTGATCTAGGTTAGTGAAAACCCTAGCAGCGCTTCAGTTTTATAGGCGGAGCTCAATAACCAAAAGGCAGCGTCGAAGGAGCGAACCCTAGAAGCTGAAAAGAGTCTCAAGCTCTCGGGCTTCCAGCAAAGGGCAAGTTACTGGGCTTTGTCCAAGTGGGCTTTAAAATAGGCCCATCAGATAAAGCTTAAGTAACATATGTACATAATATACTACATATACTATATACTTAACAATATGTGAGCATAGTATAATTAATACACTTCTAACATATAGTTTTAGTATATAATATATGTGTATAGTATATACTCGTATCTTGTTAGTTAAATAATTGCCTACGTCTTAAAACCGATATTAGTTCATCTACCATCCTATACTCCTAGATTAACTATGGTTTGGATTAAGAAGACTTAACACCACCGATGCCACAACAAGTTACGTATGGCACCCGGGTTGTCGACCCTATCTTTGACAAAACCCCTATTCACTCAGCTCTTATGGTTTCCAATATCTGCAACTCTATCTCTCTCATCCTTGATGTTGAAAAAGTTCAGTAAAACTCCTGGGCTACTCTCTTCAAAATTACTACCCGTGTTCACAAAGTCATGGCGCACATTGATCCTACTCAACCTCGCCTTGCATCGATTGATGATGATTTTTGGAAGCAAATTGACAATGTTGTTCTCCAATGGATCTACTCCACCATCTCTCAAGATCTCCTTCTTATGATCCTTGAACCAGATTGCTCTGCTCAGGACGCCTAGAATCGACTCAAGGGGATCTACCACGACAATCAAAACTCTCGGGTTGTTTACCTTGAGAATGAGTTCTCAAATTGTCGCCTTTCGGGTTTCTCTAACGCCGCCGCCTACTGTCGTCAACTCCAAGATTATGCCGATCAACTCAGAGCAGTCGACTCATTGGTGAGAAACACCCGCTTGGTTCTTCAAATCATTGTCGACCTTCCTGCGGAGTACAATACGGTTGCAACTCTCATTCAGCAGACCGATCCCCTCCCTCAATATATATGACAAGGCAAGATCGCAACTTGACTTGGAAGAGACTCGCTTGAAGAGACAGCAAGACCCGACGCTGTCCGCCTCCACTCCCCCCGCCGAGGCATATGGCGACACCAAAACCACCCAACAGCAGCCCCTCATCCGGCACTGCACCCAGTCGCAACCAAGGCTCCCCCAACAACCACATGTGTGAAAGAGGGAGCGACAAGGGTCGCGACAGGGTTCGTTGGGTACCTATGCAGCGCACCCCGTATGGATGGGTCCCTCTCCAGCCCTAGCAGCAGCATCAGTGGCCCTCCCTATCCCCAGTAGAACCTGTCGTCATGTCCATACCCATCCAATCAGGCTCCCGGTATGCTTGGCCAAGCCCTAAGAACACTGCCCCCGCAAGCCAACAATGCATTCGGTGACCCATATGGGTTTCTGCAACCGACAAACCTTGCAAGTTCATTCTCCACCATAAGCTTCAATCCTTCCGATCAGACATGATATATGGACTATAGTGCCTCGTCACACATGACGAACAATTTAGGTACACTCTTGTCCCTTATTTATAAGAGTCCATCTAAAACCATTATTGTGGCAAACGGTATGCGTCTTCTGTACTAGGTCTTGGAAATAACACCGTCCCCACCAATACTAACCCCTACCTCTTAAGAATGTTCTATTTGCACCGAATTTGGTCAAAAATCTTGTCTCTGTTCGTCAGTTTACTACTCAAAGTAATGCCTTTATTGAGTTTGACCCTCATGTTATCAAAGCGGTTAGCCTAACGACACGTATTTCGATCCTGGTCTGGGTTACCGGTTGTCCAACTGTCAACTAGATGAGTCATTCCAAGTTGCACTTGCGGGGGCGTGTTGAGAGACGTGAATGAGGTCATAAAGTGTCCCACATTGAAAGTTGAACATAATGAGCCTTAGTATATAAGTCGGTGGACTACTCCTTCTATTGTCAATTGATTTTAGAATGGAACCACGATCAGCGTGTGTGCTAAGCTAATAGCACGTGTGCGCCCGTGCACATGACCCTATTAAACATCATGATTCGACTCTTATTCGAATCGGGTCAAGGACAGGTTGGGTCGAGATCGGGTTCATTCAAGTATCGGATCTGAGTTTAGGACAGGGGCTTGAAGATGCTCACATTGGCTCTCGTCACCATTGGATGAATTGGCATGGGAGGGTAATAAGGCTGAATAATCGGCGAGGGTTGAGACTTGAGAGGGTGGGAATGTGGGAGCAGGGGTTATGTTTGGGTTGATAGGAGAATGAATTGCATATCTTCTTCCTTGAATTGGTAAATAAAGAGCGGCCATTTCGGAGTTCGAACCGGAGACCTATGACTATTATCCACAAGTCCTTTCCGATGAGCCATTCCAAAATGGTTGCATATCTAATATCTTCTTCCCCGCGACCCTGTTTCACAAAAATATTTCACCTTTCAATTAATATTCAAAAAAATTAAAATATATATATTTAATATCTACATGATTATTATAATATATTTAAATAAAATCTCAAAAAATCGACTTATAAAAATATATATTTTTTCCCAAATATATTATAATAATCATGTATATGTTAATTTTTTTTTAAAATATTAATTTAAGGGTGAAATATTTTGGTGTGACGAGTTTTTTTTTGAAAGAAGATATGCAGCAAGGAGAATGGGTATCTGTTTGGGCCAGTAGGTTGATGGGCCAGGGCCATGTGAGTGGATCAGGAAGTTTAAGGTGCCACTAGAGATAGAAGATGTAATTGGGCTTGTGTTTGAGTATGATTTTGGGTAGTAATGAATAGAGGAAGGGTGTGGATATTCGGATTGAAATGAGAATTTGTCATGACTCATGAAAGAGGACATCCCTTTAAGATGTAAACATTTGTTTTAGGCTCAAATCAAAATATATATAACCCTTTGTGGTTTGGAGTATATCCCAAAAGGACCATGGGTGAGGAACGAAGAGCGAGCTTGTGGCGATCGTAAGGCCTTAAATTGGGAAAACATACGCAACCAAAAACCTCTCGAAATCTATATTCGGGACTAGATTGAAAAAGGAGGGAAAATGGTGTGTTGTTTTGGATGACGGGAAATGGTAGCCAGTTGGCACTGTACGATCTCATTAGAAAGGCATATTCCCAAAAATGAAGAGGAAAAGAAGCGTGTTTAAGGACAGTGACCTCAATCTTGACAATGTGGTGATGACGGGATTCGAAGGTTCCGTTTTCTTTATGTGAATACGGACATAATGTTAGATATAATGTCTAGAGTTGGTGGTTTTAAGGTGTCTCATGGACTTCTCCATCCCACGTTAGAGGTCTAAGGGTATCATAAAAATGTTTTTAAAAAGACTCTTCCATTTGTTTGGTTTTTAATTTGTGACACTTGGGATTTTTATACGAGTTTGTCCTACATCTACTAAAACCCTACAACAAAGTTTGTTGTTTATTTAAAGAAAAAAAAAATCCATTTGCTTGGTTTGATTTGTGACACTTGGGATTTTTATAAGAGTTCGATCTACATCCACTAAAGCCCTTTAGCAAAGTTTGTTGTTTGTTGCAAGTTTCAGCAGGGTTATTGTCCAACATATGAGAGCTGTGGTTTGGTTTTTGATTTATGACACTTGGGATTTTTATACGAGTTCGGCCTACATCCACTAAAGTCCTTTAGCAAAGTTTGTTGGTTGTCGCATGTTCCAGCAATGTTATTGTCCAACACATGAGAGCTGATGTTAGATGCTCAATTTTTTAAAAAGGGATTTTAATGGTAAAAATCTAAGTGTTGTTATCCGTTTGTGACACTTGGGATTTTGGGTTCCCAACCCGAATCACCGGTCTAAAGAAGAGAAAATAGAGAAAATAAGATGTTTTTAGGTGGTGGTCTAGTAGAGGCTAGCCTAGCCTAGCCCCAACTAAATCCTAAATTCTTACCTGTACCAAAAAAAAAAAGGAAACATTTGTTCTTTCTAGACCTGAGCAGACCTGGGCCAACCCGCTCGGCCCGCCCGACAAAATGGGCGGACTTGGGTAGAGTAGTTGGCCCAAGCGGGCCGATATTTCCGGCCCGGTAGACCCACCGGGTCGGGCTTGGGTTGGGGGTTTAGCCCAAGCGGACCGACAGGCCCGCCCGGTATATATATATATAATTATAATTATATATATATATATAATTATATATATAATTATATATTTGAGAAGTGGACTTCGAATTCAATCGAACTCCGAATTCAAGTGACCCAAATTTAGTATTCTATATTAATATCGGCCCAATTTTAGTCTTTTATATTTTTTTGATGGAAATTTTAGTCTTTTATATTAATATCAATATATTCATTAATTTCATTCAAGCGAACTCCAGTGGGAGCAATTCAATCCCATATTTGTGTGATTTTTGTTGGGACTTGTAGAATTTATTTGTTTGTTGGTGACTTATAACAAAAGCCCATTTGAGTGGGCAGCCCGGCCCGCCAACGTGGACGGGCTTGGGCGAGGTCGTTGGCCCAATAACCGGGCCTGACCCAAGCCCGGCCCGGTACAGTGGGCTGAAAAATGGTCTTAGGCCCGGCCCAAGCCCGCCCAAGCTCAGGTCTAGTTCTTTCCCATACCAAGAGAGTTGTCAATCCATATTAAAAGCTTAAATTTAATTTTCCAATCAAATTCTAACAATTTGGTGGGATTTTATTTCCTTCCCTTTCTCACTAATTACCTATTTACTTTCTTAAGGTTTCTAATAAAACCTCTTTGATTAATTTATCCAAATAAGAGAAATGATTTCCTTTCATTCCCTTTCCATTAAAATCTCATCAATTCCCTGTAAACAACCATGTTGTAAGAGTCTTGTCTTTCGCTACGACTCTTTTAAAGCTGCCGAAAACCAAACCTAAAGTCATATTCAACACTTCTTATGTTACTCTCAATCTTAAACTCGGCTTTCAGAGTCTATGATGGGTTGATATTGGCAACAAATGCATTAAAACATGTTTTATTCTTTAGAACTAGTGACAGACATTTTCTGATTTAACGAATGACAGCTAGTACCAGAGTGCCAAAAATTCTGAACAACAACATTCATTTGATAGATGAAAAGGTACAACAGTGACATGCCTGAATGAGAAGGAAGCATATCAGTTCTCGATTACTCGCTTAGCACCATCCACAGTATTCCGAAGCAACATTGCTACGGTCATTGGCCCCACGCCTCCCGGGACTGGAGTAATCCACCCTGCAACTTTGCATGCTTCCTGGAAATTTACATCTCCAACTAGCCTGTAACCTGACTTCTTGGTAGGATCATCAACTGCATTTGTCCCAACATCTATCACGGCAGCACCCGGTTTTATCCAATCACCCCTGATCTGAAAATTACAAGGGCAGAGATAAGGTAATGAACTATATCTACACAAAATTTCAGCCCGGAAAGTTGAACCGTATCCATGATGCAATATTATCACACATGGCCAAACAGAGAGAACTTTTATATTTCTGTGAGGTTGGCAAGTCTATAGCACCAAATTGCCTTAAGTCATCTAGGATTATTTCTCTACTACACCACAAACAGTTCAAAACATGATCCCATTATACATTCACATATTCATATAATCGATTTAGTTCATTCTAAGAACAACTTGGCAGTTAACACAAAAATAACATTCAAAGGGGGGAACTGGATGTACCATCATAGCTTGTCCTGCTGCAGCAATTACAATGTCTGCTTCACGGATAAGTTTCTCGGGTTCACTGGTACGGGAATGGACCATAGTGACGGTGGCATCTGCTTTCAAGAGAAGTAATGAAACCGGCAATCCAACAATGTTACTTCGACCAACAACAACAGCTTTCTTTCCTTTTACACTGATTCCGCTTCGTCTCAGCAACTCGAGACAGCCCTGTCATCAGTAAACCTTAATACAATAAGATTACAGAAAAACAAGTATCCAAAAAGGATACAGAGAGGCTTGTAAGAGATTAATGGAAATTCTTCAGTGAAAGAAATAAAGTAGGGTAATTATATTTTTGAAACTAAACAGTGACCTTTGGAGTGCATGGTTCAAATAGAGGATCTCTGCCTTTCATCGCTAGTTTGCCAATGTTTAATGGATGGAATCCATCCACATCCTTCTGAAGGCTGATTTCACTCAAAATGCTCTCTTCGTTGATATGCTTGGGCAATGGAAGCTGAACCAGAATTCCTGCCAAAGAAGATAATCAAACTACAAAATTAACACCCAAAACAAAAAAGTTTCAAGAAAAGTGGAGCAAAACCAGGCTTGGTAGATAACATGCCCAAACTGAACATGAACTGTGATATTATTCCAGACATTGCAATATGAAAGTCAGCCGTCAGAAGGCAGAGGATATATGAGCAAACTAATGCAGAAGCAATACAAAAAATAAGGATGGTTTTCAATAATCATCCAATAACCACCATTTAAAACATAAAGAAGATTTACATTGTTCAATGATAACCGAAGTTTATTCCAGAAGCATAAATTTTTTAATGCTTATCAAAGAGAAGGTTCATCCATTTTGGCAATCGGCATTTTGCAGATACAAAGCGAAAGGTCAGGATATGAAAACAAAACTTGAAATAATGCAATCAATTACTCCACAGGTTAACATGAAAACAACCTTCATGACAGTTGATGCAAACTTGAAAAATTCAATCACAATCCTTACAGAATCATGGGTGAGGTCTAACTGTAATTGTAATACTAATCAGATTAGGAATCTTTTGACATGAAAACCAACTCTAATGGATTTTATGTCTAATGATTCATAGCAGTAACAAAAACCCTATGTAACCCTCTTACTAACTTGATAACCCTATGTAACCCTCTTCATCAACCAAGTCAATAACAAAAACTGAGAGTTAACCTGAAACAGTGAAAATATACACACAAACATGAAGAAATCTTATTTTTTTTTAAAATGCAGTGACAGTCGACGAACCATGTACATCCGAGTTAGCATTTAACTCATGAACTTTTTCGATCAGCTCAGCTTGAGACACTTGCTCTGGTAGTTCGATGTGAAAGGACTTGATCCCAACTTCAGCACATGCTTTCCTCTTCATATTCACATAGCTTTGGGAGTCTTTCCTATTGCCAACAATTACCACAGCTAATCCTGGGACCTAATCAGATGATTCCAGATATAAGCCCCGATCATCACAGGGATTTATGCAGGAAAATGTAAACAATTTTATTACTGGATCTTGCTGGAAACAAATTCGACTTAAAACAGTTTCAAAAAAGTCGAATTAGCTGCTAAATTGCAAGCAACCGGATAATATGACGAGCAATTGGAAATCTGCAAATCGATTAGAGCATGGTGAATGCAAAAACATATATATATCTATGTAATTTTACATCTCCAGCAACTAAATCAAGTAATCAGATGAGGGGAAGAATAGGGGGTTTTTAAGTTAATTACTCTGCCGAATTTGTGGGAAATGAGGCGGACTTCATCGGCGATTTCAGATCGGATGGTGTCGGCGATTGCCTTGCCGTCGATAATGGTTGCTGTGTGTTCCGAGGATGTCGCCATTGGCAGTTGGTGAACTTCTCAATATATGAGTATGAGACTATTCGGGGTTAGGTCTGTGTCTGCACATACTCTTTTTTTTTTTTTATAAACTGAAATTTTGAGATCAAGCTTATTCTCAATAGTCCGATAACATCGTCAGATGGAAAAACCGTCACAAACAAGGACACTAAAAAATCAATAATCCGACGATCCGCAACTGACTAAAGCAGGAAAGTAGAGAAGTTGTCAAGGAAACCATGGAGAGCCAGACGTTAGTCCTCCGATCATAGACATTAGTGGAAGGCGAGTCGAGCACGATGAAAGTAGCACCGCTCGAGAGTGGGTACAACAGGGGCACGATCCCTTGAGTTTGCATAGACTTCCAAGTCCAATTCCCCGATCACAATACCAGTCATTTTTTAAAAAATTGCCATAAATATCTCTTAGAGAGCGAGATATATTGAGATTGTTGTTATGGTCGTTTTTAATCTTTCAAAGTTAATATGGCACTCGCTTTTAACTAGTTCTGTTTTGTATCACAAAATCTTCCAATGTCACAAACTTTTTCAAAAAAATTGTCTATTGATTAACTTAAATGAAGAATGTAAATTTAACAATGTGCATGACGAGATATATGTTATAATTACAAAGTAAGTGAATTGATACTTTTTCTTAAAAATTGTGCTTAAATCTAAAATGACAATTATTGATAATTACTGAAAATATACTATGTATGAATGTATGATACATTCATACATTTGATATTACAATTTGTCTCATTAAAAACCTTGCTTAGAAAACACGATAGGATAAAAAAAAGGACTAAGGAGAAAAAATACAAATGTTGTCTGATACGTTTTAGGGATAATATCTCATTAATACCTTGTTTGAAAAATATCCAATAGGAATAAAACATAGTAATTGATAGGAAGAACAAGACAATGCATAAAGTCTTCCCCAAAATTCAACATTTTTCTTGTAATCTCCTCGATCATTCTGATATGCTCCTTGAATTTTTACGTCTTAATGCTGAACTATTTTTAATGCACATATATGAAGTACTTCAACACTTCGTATGCTCTTTATTGTTTGACCCGACGAGGGTTTACTATATTGATGGTGCATAAATTGTCTTATCAAAAACTTCACACAAGAAAAACTCAATGTCAAAATAATAATAAATTTTTTTTGCTTTTATGCAAAATCCTTCTTAATAGTCAATCCCCTGGCTTCCAAATATCAATCATTAGATCACCTTTGTTTGTTTTTTTTGGTGGGGTTAGATCACCTTTGTGAAGCTCTAGATATTTGATATCAATAAAACTCAAATTTCATGTAGCAGCCAATTTCGTTGTGATCTCATTTTAATTCATTATGGAAGATGGTAATTTGGATCATATGCCGTGTATTTAAAGATAATTCAATGGCATTCGCTCTTCAGGAGAAAAATCGGAAAGCTTTATTGTGTCAATTCAAAATGTAAAATTGCATAGGCTCATTTAGTTGACGAATCTTCTGAGTTGTTTTGAGCTACCTCAATAATGTGATTGATAATATTTTTTACATTTCGTTTGTAACACGCTCATCTCATATCGGATATAATAAGGATGTTGAAAGTTGTTTATAAGTGATTCAAGTCTTACTCATGTCACAAAAACTCTTGCTTTTCAAGCTCCAAGTGAGACAATTACCCTGAGAGGATTATGTAGCATGAGTTGGAGCCTTTGAAGACTTGGTTCTTATATCATTCACCAATGTATTAAGATAAAATATTGAAGTAACACGTAATGGTAATATGACAGTGTTGTATGTATGTAGTTGTCTAATTAAACTCGGTTAAAAGACATATAAAAAATTGCATTTATTCTTATTATTATTTCTTATGCCATGAGAATAAGTTGTACATGTATAGTCATCTTATAAGGGATCTTCGGGCCTTTTTAATTGGTATCAATTTGAATTTCAATAATCTTGTGAATCACTTTTAAATAAAACCTTAAAGGTAGGAGGTTAAAAGAGGTGAACACCTCTTGTTGGATTAATAACAATTTAAAGGTAGGAGAGCACTCTTGAAAAGCATAATCTCTAGATAGATTTGTCAAAGAAGTCCTAGACATGAAAAACATAATATATGCTTCACCGCGGAAAGCGTTGCAAATTCCATTGAAAGTTGCAAGATTAACGCCTTCCCTCAAAGCCAAAGCTTCAGCTTGTAGGACAGATCCCGGAGAAACCTCGTTGCGAAGAACATCTTTAACCTGTCCTAGTTCATCCCTAATGATATAACCAACAAAGAATTGCCCCTGAAATGTTAACCGATCAATCAAAATTTAACTTGTAGAAAGCCTGAAGAAGGTTTCTTCCGAAGAATCTGATATTTGGATTTACACTTCTTGCTAACCTTAATCTCTGAATGGGCTAGAGCCCAACCCCTAATGCTAGCGGAAGCATGAGAATGGGAGAATGAAGATGTTGAGAGTTCTCATAAACAAAGATCTTTTTATTCCGATATTCCCAAATAGCATGCCAAAGGAAGCATAGAGAAATAACGTCTTTATTGTTGACAAAGGTTTGTTTAATATTATCGTTGAAATTGTATGTCGTGCTTGATCGAGCCTTCTAGCTACTACCTTGCTTATCTTCTGTAATCACCAAGAATTTCCATTGCCCTTGATCCAAGAGAGGGCTTCCCGAAAGCTTTCACGTGTTGAAAGGACCCAAATCATCAAAGCGATTTTTGTTGAAATTTTTAAGCCCAACATGACATATGTGACACCTCAATTGTCAATTTATTCCCAAGGGTATAGACGCCAAAACATAAATTTTGGAATCAAGTTGAGAGACAATTAAGCTATAAATCAAGCACTGCAACTCAAGGTAAAATCATTGTCCATAGTTTGTTACATCGTTATTGTTAACTACAAACATTTAAATATTTAATGTACACCCAACCTCTACCCTAAAATCCAGAATAAGTACACACAATACCTAACTGATGGTACCAACCATATATATATGGGTAAATGAGGAAAAAGAGTGTGCTAAATGTGAGCTTTTTAAAAAAAAAAAAAACATAAAACCAAGGGTAAATCCTCTTTAGGGTTAAAGGTGGCAGTCGCCCCCCAATCAAAAATAAAATTTAATATACATATTCCTCTCGTCGCTAGCTTCAATTTGATATATTATAAGCTCAATTTCGATAACTTAGTAAAAAGTTATAAACATTTCAATACTGAAGCAATATAAATTGCGGAGTATTTTTCACTATCATTTAGTACCAAATTAATATCCTTCTATTATACTTAACATTTGTTAAACTCCGTAACTTAATACTATTATTAAACCCAAAAACTTCAAATATTGATTGATTGTTTTTTACGGAAAAAAAATCGAGATTAATTTCTCGCCCCCTCAACTAAACGCTTCGTGATCCAGCACTAAATAAAACTGATTACCGACCCCTTATGCATGGTTCACTTTAAAGCATCGTTACAAATAGAGGGAAGTTGAGTAGCGAAAAAAGAATGTCCAAAGCCAAATAGGAACGATTACCTGCAGCGGTACACGATTCAATCATCCGAAGCCAAATAGGAACGAATATTATCAATGAAATTCAGCCCAGCGGACCTATCCCCGGGCTTCACGTACTTGCCCGTCTCCGTCGCCGAATACTCATCCACCGCAGCCTCTCCGCACTTCCGCCACAGCTCCTCCGCGAAGCTCCGGTGCCCGAAATACGCATAAGAATCAACCGCCGCCCCATCAATACCGGGCGACTCCACCTGGACGGGGAGCCGCTGGTAGTGGCCGTTGGTGACGCCCTCGAAGTCGTCGAGACGGGCCACGCCGCGGGCCGAGACGGAGTAGAGCTCACCCCGGACCCGCAGGCCCGACCCGGGGAGGTTGAGGAGGTAGGGGATGCCGAAGGGGCCCAGCACAAGGGAGTAAGGGACGAGGGTTTGGAAGGAGGGGGAGTTGGGACGGGGAGGGATCGGGACGACGTCGTTTAGGCGGATGAGGTCTTCTATCAGGTAGTGGTTTGGGAAGCCCCGCTTCAGGGTACCGTACACGAAGATTAGGTTTTCTTTGGAGGTTTCTGTGCCCTCTGAACTCGCCATTTTTGTTGCCAAAATTTAGCAACAAATTGTGGGGAAAGAGACGGAGAGGTTGTTTGTTTCTTCAGAGTTGAGAAATCAAATTCCAAAGGGACACTATATTGAGCTTCTGATTGGGCCAGGTAAATGGAATTGGCCCATTGGTTGGAAAGCCCAACAGAATGAACGAAATGTCAAAAATTCAAAATTGTTTCGGGTTATCGGACTCTTTCAGACAACTGCTATGCCATCGCTTCTCCGAGACAGGAAACTTTATATTTTTATTTGCAAGGATGTCATTGGACGTTGGTCTAGTAGAGCATAGTCATACCCAAATCATTACCTCTGCAAAAAATAAGAAAAAGAAATCAACTTCAAAATTACCAAACATGATCAAATATTCCTTTTCTTTTGCGGATGCTATCATAATTTTTTGCCAAAGCACATCATTTCATGACTGAGAAGGTTTACTTGTAATTAGTTTACATAAATCAACCTTCTAAACCACACCAAAGGTACCAAAAGCAATGAAATAAACAATACAAACACATGATCAACATCACAAATCAGAATAGACTAGACAAATATTTGGGATACCCGATTATTAGTGGTAGAGTTAACAAAGCAACATTTGAAGAAATAGTAAGCAAGACTAGCTAGATCACAATTGGTCAAATGGAGAGCAAACATACTATCCCAAGAAGGAAGACAACCCTGATTAGATCAAACTTATCAGCCAATCTGAGGTTCATGATTCAAAATGGTATGATGCCAAGTGAAATGCATAACTTTTTATCAAAAAAAAAAGTGAAATGCATAACTAACTTTACCAGATTAACAAAACTTTCATCTGGAATAAAGAATCTTATTATAAGTCGTTGATAGGATTATATAGGACAAAATATGTAAAAGAAAATAGGACAGAGGGATAGGAATCCACAAAACAAAAGATACAAACAAGACTCTTCAAATGAAATTACTATAGAAAATCCTTCCTAAACCAATGAACCCATAGGTTCATGCAATTTCATGTAAATACTTGAAAGATGAACATATCCTCGGCAACTAGAAGAAAAAGGAAATGTCTCATGGAAATGGACAAAAATGATGAGATTTAAAGATGAATTATGCAAATGATGGATATGACAAATAGAAAATGGAAAAACCCATCAATTTCTAGAGCGACAAATGGATAGATGAGGAAAAATTAGATGGAAAAAGTCTCCCAAGTTCCCAACTGTCCAAATCAACAAAAAAAAGACAAGAAGGAGAAATATATAGACAAAAACTCTTGGGTTTTTGGCTAAAAAACCATAACACCTTTTGCATATATTCTCTTATCGCATCTTATTGCTTCTTCAAAGCTTCACAATATACTCTTGCTATCCCTCATACATCACATTATGTAACACTTGGTGCATCACTTAATTATTTTGTGTATAATTTAACATTAATTTTTTAAAAATATTACTCTTTTTTTACAGTAGGCAAGAAGTAGATCGACAAAGCGATCTTGAGGTTATCAACAGATGACTTGAATGACTCTACGCAGAGGGTCGCTTGTAAAAAAAGAAAAAATTATCTAAGATTACAATTACAGAAAAAAAATATATTTTTTTTAAAAAAAAATAAATAAATTAATGTTCCACACAGTTACATTTACATGTTTATAAAAAAAAAATTCATGAAAAGTCATTATTTAAAAATATATAAAAATAACTTTTTCATATAATCAATATTTTAATCATATGTAAATTTTAAATAATATTTTTTTTAATAAAATATTCATAAATATGTAAATATAAGTGTACGGAATATGAATACAATATTTTAAATTTTTTTAAAAGTTAAATTATACACGAAACAATTAAGTAAGTTTACTACTCCCTCAATTTCACATTCAACTCCCCTTTCCTCCTCTTCTTTGAATTTGTAAATAAAAGGTACTACCACAAGTCATTTTCAATGAGCCATTCCGAAATAGTTAAGGAAACTCAAAAGTTCGCGAAACCAATAGTATGTCCATCCGCGTTTCCATAAGCTTTGATATGCTTGGGAGTCTTGTAGCGCGTTGTTCACTTGTACAAGCTTTACTCCATCCTTGATTTATCCTTTGGAGTTTTTCCGGTTAAATCGGATTGATTGATCGGGTTGTTCGTTCTTCTGCGCCCACTATTTGCAGTCCCTCTTTCTCATGACTCCATTCCATCACCAACGGTCTATCTAGCTGTCGATATGCTTAGATATACAGTTTCATAAGTGAGCCTTTCGATCAAAATTATTAAGTTACTTTGCCGATTGGTTAATTGTTTTAGAAATGAGTAAAGTTTGGTGTGTTTCCTAACTGGGTGGACATGTCAATCATATAAATGTCAGCAGTAGATTCTGTTCAGATACTTCTTCACCTTTTCCGTGTCTGTATGATCCAGTTTTAAGATTGAGCCTGGATTTTCAAGAATCCCAAATTTTCTGTTAATAACCTTGAATGCTAACCCTAAATGATCCAGTTTTACGATTGAAACTGGATTTTCAAGAATCCCGAATTTAAGAAGCTTGTATTCTTTTCTTTTCTTTCCCCTTCAACCATTGCGTTATTCTATACTGTTGTTCTTTACTGCTGTTCATGTCTTCATGAATAAAATACCTGAGAGATTCGTAATCGTAATTTGTAGAAGGAATCATTGTTTTTTTTTTTTTTACTGTATTAGTTTAGTTTTGAATTGTGCAACCTAATTGTATAGATTTGCAGCTTCCTTTCTCAATTGCAAATTGGGATACAAAGACAAACCAGAGAATTCACCATTCATCAATACCTTAATTACAAACCGTTTCTGAAACCTCAGCACCACCATCACCTCCTTAATTTCTTTCTCGAAATTATTTAACAATCAAAAACAAAAACAAGTCTCTTGTCAAATTCAGTCAGAGCGAAATCAAACCTTCACAATTCCAAAAGTTGTTGGCATCTAGTGTAATCAATCTCCTCTTTATGTCTATACCTGCAATCTAATTTCTCTACAAAGAAGTAAATTGTAAATTTGAAAAATCAAAACTTAACCTCTGTTGAAAGGCGATCGTTGATGCACGATGTTCACCAACACCTTGGAGTTTCGAAACGCCTTTAGCGGACTCGGAAAATACCATCCCTTCCTCTTCCCCGATTTCGCCTCTTCTACAGCGCCGCCAGCGAAGGTAGAATTAGAAACAGTCGAAGCCGCCACCGATTTTGACCTCGTCATATTCGGAATCTTGAAATCAACTGACTCCTCTTCCTCCGCATCCGCTGGGATCTTCCCTCTCTTCGACCTAATCGGCCAGAAAAACAGCCAAAACGACGACTTGCTCTTTCCAACGGAAGCCTGATCGACCGATTCAGTACTCGAGAACCTCTTCGACTTGAAAAACGGAAACGCAACAGATCTGGAGCGCGTGAAAGAAGGCTCGCCGGTGAAGTTGGAAAATCTGCCGACGGATCCGCCGGACGAACGACTGAAGGCGGGATCGCCTGGAAAGGAGACGAACGAGTGCGAAGAGGAGGAAGAAGAGGAAGCGGCGGAGACAGTTGAAGCGCAAGCGCAGGGGCGAAGAGTCGCGCAATCGGGGCAAAGAAGGGAGAGCTTCTCGCGGAGGCAGGCGGCGCAGACTCCTACGGAAGGCCGTCTCGAAGGATGATCTCTGCACCTCCACACTTCCTCATCGTCCGCGTAGAACGCCATTGATGAGGGTTATGCCGTCGGAGAGCAAGATAAGGATGAAACCCCGATTCTTTTATTTATTTATACGGAGTATTTATTTATTTTTGTTCTGTTTGGGAATGTACGTATCTCTGTTTTTTTCTGAAAAGGAGAGATTTTGCGAACGTGTGAGAGAAAAAGTAGGGTATTGGCTTTGGAGAGAATGAGCTGTTACTTATAAACAGGGTGCAGTTGCTGACTTTGTTGGGAACAAGACTAATACCATGGTTAGTTCATACCTGAGGCCTGTGTTAGATTCTAACTATAGATTTCGGATGTTTTAAAAAAAAAATCTAAATATTAGGGGTGGATACAAATCTCGTAAATCCCGGTCTTATTCTGATACCGTCCCGATTCCGATATATGGGATTGGGAAAAAAAATACTCCGTCCCAAAATGGTTGTCTTTAGCTATTCATGCACGTTTTCTTGAGAAGCTAAAAACTATATAAAATATTAATAATTTATTAAATATTTTTGAATAATATCATACATATTACTAATAAGTATAGAATTATTTTAAAATTTTAATTAAAAAATGGATATTTTATATAGTTTTTAGCTCGTTAAAAAGCGTGCATAAATAGTTCAAAGACAATCTTTGTGGGACGGATGGAATAATTATGTCTCGTTTCTGTCACGCAAAATTTTTAAATTATGCAGAACAAGATGCGAGACGACCCCATCCCGTCCTGTGCCACATTTTGAGCAACCCTATTTTTAATCTATAAATCTTTGTTTTCTATAAAGGCATCATCTAAAACCTAGTGAGTTAATATGTAATTAATTTATTGTCTTAGCATGAAATAATTAAAATATATGGTTATATTTATAATATTAAAAAAGATAGATTTTGCAATTAATTAAATTATGAAATTGAATATTTATATTAAAAATTAATTGTATTCAACAATTATGGCAGACACGTAGGATGACACACGTAATTAAATTAGATTGGATCGTTAGGTGACCTGACCTAAATTATTAAGTGACGTGACAAACAAACTGAACAAGATTACATTATAGAATGGCATGTATGCGAATTACACCACAACTTGTTTTATGCCTTTGTTTTTTAGTATATTAAAATATAGAAGATTAAAATATAGAAGATGATGTACTTGCTTATTTCCCTAATCATTCAATTGTCTCTTTTTAGTATTTGTAAGACTGCTAATATTATTACACATTTTACAGCTTTGCATATGATGAACTATTCTTGTTCTCGTGTTTGGTTTCATCATTTCCTACAACCTCTCACTAACCTTGTGGGGAATTATTTTTTTCCCCAATTAATTATTGAGTTTCTCAAAAAAAAAAAAAAGACGTCTAAGCGGACCAAAAGATCTAAATAGTACTCAAACCATGGTTTATAGTCGGGTGGGTTGGTGTTATGACATTTAATATTCTTACTAACCATGGACTTTTGTTTTTGGCTTGATGAATCAGAATTCTTGTGTTATTAGTCGATTTATTGTCGGAATTACAATTTTTTTTTTGTTCAATTTTTGGAGTAATTACCGTGGGTCATATTTGGTAGACATAAACGGCTAGATAGCTGTTATTAGTCAATTTATTGGTCAAATTTATATAAATTGATGCAGGCACGACTTTTTTTTAGTCATTACATTTACATCTTTCAAGCCTATAATTTTATCATAGAAGATATTTTAATTTTGCTAATAAAAATGCAAAATTACTACTCCTTAGTAGTCATCTTAAAAAATTAAATTAATCGTAAAATGTTTCATATTTGAAATATATGGGAAATAAAACGTCTTATTGTATGTAAACCTTCGATCAATGTGAAATCATGCCTCTCTTTCAACGTGTGTGGTGATGTGGTCGTTAGTGTTGGTTGGTGTTGAAAAAAAAGTCCAATTGGATAACCTTTTTGAATATTGAGAATTATTTTTTAAACTTATTTTAAACTTTCGATTTTTAATGGGTTGTTATTGGCATGAGAAAAATCTCCCCAAATACACAACCGATACATCGACCTGAGTAACCGGAGACGATAACATATTTATCGACATCGAATGTCGTCTGCAACCACGTACCACGTTAACTGTTGACTCCTACTATCGGTGTCGACAACCACCAACACCTACAACTGAACACCAACCGACCATAGCACCCTTTTTAATAACCAAATAGTAAACGTCCTTTTACATTGGATGTAGTAATGTTCAACCAAAGTTGGGTTCAAGAATTTATTTTTAAGCATACACATTTTCATATCTCTCATAAAGTAGAATTTATAGAATTCAGACTTTTTGAGAAATAACTTTCAAGGAAGTATAATTTCTATATTTAATCAAACGATGCCTTAAATGCACAAGTGATGGTATATAAAATAGGATTAATTTCTTAAATGGTGGTTAACTTGACGTGAGTTCACATTTATATCAATGTGAAATATCAAGTGTTCCACTTTTCATCATGTCAATGATACAACACAACACTGATTCTGAGACCTTAGTCCCCCACTCACTAAAACTCGAATTAGAGAGGTGGTTCACATTTTGAAGAAATGCCAAACATATTGTAACAACATTGTACTTGAGATCTGCTGCTCTGGGTGTGTTTGGCTTTGTTCGTTGTCTATGTCTTTATCTTGTTTGGTTTAGTTGTGTTTCGTGTCGCTTTGTAGAGTGCTACTGCTTGTAATATGCACCTTCTTTGTATTTCGTTTGCTTATGACGGTTTTCCGTCAGCCGACTTGTCGACCATCGAGGTCCAGATTTGTCTGGCCTCGAATTTTTACCAAATAAAAAAAACACATTATACCTAAGCTACGTGAGGGATGAGTTAGCTTGCGAATAGCTAAGCTACGTAACCAACGAGCTAGCTCACGGTTAGATAAGCTTCTTGAGCAAGCTTGCTCCATGTGCTAGCTAAGGTTCGTGAACAAGGAGCTCACTCCGCGTACTAGCTAAGATGCGTGAGCAAAGAGCTAGTCGCTAAGCTTTCTGAACAAGGAGCTATCTCTAAGCTAAGCCTCTTGAGCAACGATCTAACTCACAACTAGCTAAGCTATGTGAGCAAAGAGCTAGTTAGCGGCTAGTTTAGCTACATGATTGAGTATGAAGGCTCAGCTTAGATCAGCTGAGACTTCAATCAACCGGAAATGGACTCAGATCTAGTCCTTCACCATAGCCAAGAAAAGAGAGTTTTTGTGGAAATTTTCTCTGTATTTCTAACCGAACTACAATGTGCCAATAACCTCCTATATATACAATTCTAACAGATTTCCAACCTGACCAATACTAACTAAAGTTAGCCACTAACCACTACTCCTAACCATGGTTGTAACAACTCCAAACTAACTCCAAATACCCGACTATATCTCCCATAGCCCCCCCTCAAGGTGGACGTGTTAGATGAAACACCAGTCCAAGCTTGGAAGCCAGTGTAAAATGCTGCTGAGAGCCCAATGGTTTGGTGAACAAGTCTGCAAGCTGCAACTGTGTAGGCACAAACACAGTCGAAATCACCCCAACTTGAACCAAATCTCTAATGAAATGACAATCAATCCGAAGGTGTTTGGTGTGTTCATGATAAACCAGGTTACTAGCAAGCTAAAGAGAAGCTTTGTTGTCACCACACAACGGAACTGGTGAAGATTGATGCACCAGCAAGTCGTTAAGAACACCAGTGACCCACACCACCTCACTACCAGCATGAGACATGCTTCTATACTCGCTCTCAGCAGAAGAACGGGAGACAATCTTTTGTTTCTTCGTCTTCCAGGACACCAAGCAATCACCAAGAAACACGCAATAACCAGTTAGAGACCTGCTCGTGTCCTGGCAAGAGCCCCAGTCAGCATCTGAATATGCGCGAATGGACAAGCTGCTATTACTGGGGTAGAATAATGAGCAATTAACTGTGCCTTTGAGGTACCGAAGCAGAAACAGATTTGCTCTCAAATGAGGGGCTTGAGGGGAAGACATAAATTGGGTGAGTTGTTGGACAGTGTACGCAATGTCTGGTCTCTTAAGCGGGAGATATAACAATCTACCCACCAGACGTCGATAAGATTCAGGGTCTTCTAACAACTCGCCTTCATGAAGACTAAAATGCAAATTTCGCTGCATAGGAAATTTGGATGTTTTGCAATTAAGCATAGCTGAATTGGATAGCAAATCAACCACATACTTCCTCTGATTCAACATGATACCCTTCTCAGACCTGGAAATCTCCATACCCAAAAAGTAACAGGCGTGGCCTAAGTCTTTGATTGTAAATGCCTTGTGCAGAGAGCACTTAAGCTTGCTGATCATCGACTCATCAGTACCAGTGAGCAACATATCGTCAACGTAAACGAGAGCCACAGTGATGTATGAATAAGGAATAATCATGTTTCGACTGCTTGAAACCAAACAAAGTCAAGTGTTTGGTGAGCTCAACATTCCACTGCCTGCTGGCCTGTTTGAGACCATTAATGGATCGATGTAAACGACAAACCTCTCCCATTACAGCCTTATCATAACCTGGTAGAGGCAGCATAAACACTTCCTCATCCAAAAACCCGTGCAAGAACGCATTATTGACATCTAACTGGTGTAAATGCCACCCTCTTACTGCTGCAATGACCAACAAAATTCGAACAGTTGCAAGTTTGGCAACCGGAGAAAAGGTTTCCTTGTAGTCTCAATCTTTGACTTGATTGAAACCTTTTGCCACAAGGTGTGCCTTGCATCGTTCTACTTCACCATTAGCACGAAATTTAACCTTGAACACCCACTTGCATCCAATCGCTCTCTTGCCATTAGGTAATTTTGTAATTGACCAGGTGTTGTTCTCTTCCAAGGCAGCAATCTCCTTGGCCATGGCTTCCCGCCATTCAGGGAAATGTTTGGCTTGAGCAAATGAAGTTGGCTCAGTGATTACTAAAGCATTGAACAAGAAGTGCACATAGTCACTCGAATAAGCCCCCAAATCTGATGGCTTAATGACAGAAAACACAGGTGTCAATGTGTCCTCAGAAACTCGATATCGAGTAGGCAGTTGCTCACATACGAAATCCTGCAGCTTAGCTGGACGTATGATGCGTCGACAAGGACAATCCTCAACCAGAGCCTGAGATACAGGCTCATGAAGGTCGACCTGAGCACCACCTTCAATAGACTCTATAGACTCTATAGAATTTTCACCTATCTGTCCCGAATCATGATCTAAAGAATCATTGATCAATTCTGGAGATGGAACATCACCAACTGTTGGAGAAGGAATTTCTAAACCATGATCAGAAGGCTGAGTATGACTGACAACTGGGTGAGCTCCGTAAGCCCCAACAGTATCATCATCCCCAAATGGGACTCGGGGCAACGCAGTTGTCCCTGACATTAACTCCCTATCACCCAGTGGCCTAACCAGATCCTTCTTAAAAGGAAAACATTTCTCTTGGAATATCACATCCCGACTTACAAACACAGCATGATTGTCCAAATCATATAGTTTATAAGCCTTTTGCCCCGGTGGATAGCCTAAGAGAACACAACGTCTCCCTACAGGCTCAAATTTTGCTCGATTGACCTTTGGAACATGAGCAAAACACAAACATCCTATCACTCTAAGATAGGAATAATCAGGGTGTCGCTTGAACAACACCTCATAAGGGATCTTACCTTTCAAGGCAGTAGAGGGAAGTAAATTTATGAGATGTGTAGCTCCTAAAACACATTCACCCCAAAATCTCATAGGCAATCCAGCATGAATCCTAATGGCTCTAGCTGTTTCAATGATATGCCTATGCTTTCGTTCAACTCGCCCGTTCTGCTCAGGCACATAAGGTACAGATCTCTGATGGAGAATACCTTTATCTCCTAGGAAAGCACTCATCTGTGTATTCACAAATTCAGATCCATTATCTGTACGAAGACACTTGATTCTGACCCCAAATTGTGTCTCAATTTCATTCACAAATCTCACAATCACATCAGCTACTTGACCCTTATCCCTCAACAGGAAGGTCCATGTAGAACGAGAGTGATCGTCCAACACAGTGAGAAAGAACCGAGCACCACACAATGACGGAGTACGATAGGGTCCCCACACATCCATGTGGACCAAATCAAACAAATTGGAAGCTATAGACACACTTCTGTCAAATGAAAGCTTATGCAATTTTGCCAGATGACATATATCACAATCAAAGATGGCACTGTCATGACCTTTAAACCAATCAAACAACCTAAGTTTGGACAATGAAACATGACCCAAACGGGCATGATTTAAATGCAACAATTCATGAAACTCGGTAGCTGCAACAAAGCTACTTACAACTTTATTATCACTGCCTTTATTCAATCTCATGATGCTAGATGAAGGTCCAGGAAGACAATTGAAGCCAGAAAACTTGTAGATCCCACCATGTCTTTCACCAACAGCAACGACGGAATTAGTGGAATGGGCCTGCAACCAGCATTTTCGTTTGGAAAACACAAACAAATAATCCTCATTATCAAGCATTTTCGACACAAACAACAAATTATACTTGAAGCTTGGCATAAACAGCACCTCCTTGAGCAACACATCCGGGCTCAAGTTGATGCTACCAGAGTACCAGACAGATTGTGTAACTCCATCAGGGAATCCTATCACTATAGGTTTCACAAGAAGACGCAGCTCAACAAACATCTCCTTGCTGCACGCTATATGATCTGATGCACCCGAATCCACAATCCAAGTTATTGGTAATTGCCTTGCTCTGTCAGTAAGAGCCGAGTAAGAAGCCATACCTGCGAAATTCATGAAGCATGAGTTAGGATCCATAGGTGCTTTCCCTTTCATAGCCTTGATCACCTCTTCAACAACAACATTGACTAATTTCATATCAGCTCCATCAGTTCCTTGTTCAGATGCGCTCCCAATCGTGTTATCAGTACACCAGAGGACTGTTCTCGATCATCATTTCCTGCACATTTGCAACCACCTTGGAATCCTGATTGCGTTTCGGTCCTGTGTACCAGTCGGGGAATCCAACCAGCTTGAAGCATGTATCCTTAAGGTGACCTCGTTCCTTGCAGTAACTGCACATCAGCTCCAATTTAGCCTTCTTAAGTTCCTTTTTCTGTTCATTGCTCAACCAAGTGCTAGATCCAGAAGAGCCACCAGTGTTGTAGCACTGACCTCCTTTACCACTTGATTTTGAAGAGCTTGCAGCATTAGATCCATTTGAACCAAAATTCCAAACCGCTAGGACCTCATGACCTTGCAGCGTTCCACTCGTAATACCTTTTTGTCTCTCGATCTGGATCACCATGTGAAAAGCACGGTTCACCGTCGGCAATGGATCCATCACCAAGATGTTGCTCCGAATACCTTCGTAAGTGTCAGATAACCCCATCAAGAACTGCATTAGCTTATTAATGGCCTCCCTGTCCAACAACTTCTTGAGAATAGCACACGAACACATCTTCAAACCTCCACACCTACAGATCGGCATGGGCTCCAATTCCTGCAGCTCATCCCATAGTTTCTTCCTTTTTCCATAATATTCACCGACGCTGGAGTTCTCCTGTTTCACCTCACTGATCTCCTTCTTCAGCTGGTAGATCAAGGGAGCGTTTGATTCCGCAAACCTCTCTTGGATCTATTCCCACAATTCCTTGGCGGAATTCACGTACATGAAGTTCTCCGCGAGATCAGGCTTCATCGAATTTATGATCCAGCTGGTAACCATGTAGTCACATCTCAACCAATGATCGTAATCCTCGTGAATCTCAGGCGGCTTCTCGCATCTTACGTTCACGAATCCGAGCTTTAATTTGGCTCCTAGTGCCATCCGCACTGCTCTGCACCAGCTGTGGTAATTTCTGCCATTGAATGGATTGGAGACCAGTACCATCCCGAGGTGGTCCGAGTTGGAGAGGAACAACGGATCGGCTTCGCTCCGAGATTCCGAGCGACTTGATGAGAGGATGAACCTTCCTGGCCATCCTGACCACCAGAACCTTCGCCATCACCAGGATCCATCGAGATCAGAACTCGACACAGAAATCAAATTGATCACAAACGCCAATTGCTCAAAGCCGAAAGGCTCTGATACCATATGAAGGCTCAGCTTAGATCAGCTGAGACTTCAATCAACCGGAAATTGACTCAGATCTAGTCCTTCACCATAGCCAAGAAGAGAGAGTTTTTTTGGAAATTTTCTCTGTATTTCTAACCGAACTACAATGTGCCAATAACCTCCTATATATACAATTCTAACAGATTTCCAACCGGACCAATACTAACTAAAGTTAGCTACTAACCACTACTCATAACCATGGTTGTAACAACTCCAAACTAACTCCAAATACCCGACTATATCTCCCATATTGAGCAATGAGCTAAATCGTGGCTAGCTTTGAAATGTGAGCATAGAGCTAGCTTAGCTATGTGAGCAATGAGCTAGCTCGTGGCTAAGCTTCGAGAGCGAGGAGCTAGCTTGCGGCTAGCTTAGCCTCTTGAGCAAGGAGCTAGCTCATCGCTAGCTAACCTTCATGAGCAAAGGGCTAGCTCACGACTAGCTTAGCTACTTGAACAATGAGCTAGCTAAGCTTCTTGAACGTAAAGCTAGCTCGTGGCTAACTTAGCTTCTTGAGCAAGGAGCTAGCTCGTGGCTAGCTAATTAGCTACGTAAGCAAAGAGCTCCACCCATTTGAAGTGCATATAGCACTTATACTCTGTGCATATAGTCTTTCTGAAGGAAAAAAGAGAAGTTGTTTTGAATTCAGAAAATCAAAGCAGTGACGGAATATTCAGTCATAGAGAACTAGGTGCATCAGTCGGGTTAAAACGATAATAGTAATCATGGGGAAAAAAATGAAAATGCAACTCTTATTATATACCCATTCAAGGCCGCAACTTAAAACAACAAAGGATAAATCCAAAAATAACTGCAAAAACTCAGTACAATAATGAGCTATTCTATGATCGATAAAACAAGTCATTTGATATTCATGTACATTTTTTTAGGAAGATAAAATAATATAAAAAATATTCATTTTTTATACACTTTTTGTAAAAAATTCATTCTTATTAAAAAATGAATATAAGTATGAGTAAATAGTAAATAATATATTTTGTCGAATGAGGAGAGTAAGCTAATAGAACTAGTTTAGAAAATAAAGGATCAATCAAAGGTTTCATAGCTAAATCAAAACAACAACACTAAAGGCATCAAATGAAAGGTCGAAAACCTCAACATTGAAGAAAGAAGAGATTTGCTTCAAGAAGCCTCCAATAATAAAGACAAAAATCTTTAATCAAGCAATGTCCCCCTCAAATAAGCAGGCCAATTAATACACCATTTCATATAAGTACTATGTCCAAAGAATCGAGCCCGTAAAATAGATAGGAAGACAAGGCCCATAACAATTAGCTTAATTTCTTCCCGAATCAAAGAGTCCCAAAATAGAAGGTTCACTTATAAAAGAGGCGACAAGTCAACAAATGGAGGTCCATCGATACATGCATATAATAGAAAACTGAAAAGATGCAAAAAAAAAAAAAAACAAGTGAAAATGCTCCCTAGTCCCTATAAAAGACTAATCTAGGCAAAACTAAATTAAGCACGAGCACTTATGAAACAGCACCACTGGACATTAATACATCAGGAATCCATGTGGACAGTGAAGACGAACCTCTAAGGAAGATTATTTCCGAACATGAAGACACCTCGTACACACCACTTTGTCCCCAGCCAATCTCGACTTTGACTTTCAGAACCCCAACGAAGAAGAAGAAGAACAGCCTAAACGCACCAAAGAAAAAACGCAAACCCCTCGAGCAATCCACACCACAAAGAACTGGTCGAAATGGACCGGTCAAGCCCTTTCGAGATTTAATTCAAGCCATTTTGAGAGGGATTTCAAGCCCTCACAAGATTGGCGGAATTTTCACACATGCATGTGTGTGTGCGTGTGTCCGTGTAAGGCACGTTTTTTTTAATTAATTATTATACTTGGCGTGCAAGACGAAATGTAATCCTTGCACGCCAAGGGAGATTTGCATGGGCACAGAAGCCAGAAGGACGCTGATGGAGATGAATGTCGGCCACGTCCGCTTCCGGCACCAAACGGGCCAAAACGAAGGCGGATGGAGTAGCGCTCCGACACCAAAGGAAGAGAGCTCAACCATATGAGGGCCGACAAAGAGAGATGGACAAAGAACGGGCAAGTTCGAATTGAAGCATGTAGGAGGCCGAGCTACAAGGACGACTAGGGACCTTCATCGAAGGTTAATTGGTGGACCAGCCCAAGAGCAGGAGGTGGAACGGTGTATACCGTGTATGGTGGTGAAGCACTGAAACTGCCGACGGTGAGTAGACAGAGGTGAAAGTGGCGGGGAAGGGGGGGGGGGGGGGAGGGGAGTCGGTGCCGGAAGGTAAGGACAACCAGATTGAAACCTAGCAAGAGAGGAGGAAGAAGGTTGACGGTGGGCGGTGGATAGCGAGCCGACGAGAATGGAGGAGGATAGACGAAGCGAATTAGAGGGCGAGATGAAGGAGGTCAGGATTTGACATGAATTAGAGGTCGGGATGAAGCATGCCGAGATCTGGCACGAATTGGAGCTGGAGGCTGATTAAGGAGGAAAGAAGATCAGGGATGGTGAGGCATCAAACAAACCTCGAAAATCCTAAAATCAGAGATGAGAAGCCAAACGTAGGATAAGACAAGCGATCGCCGGCCATACCAGATCAGAGACGACCGGAATCGGATTGAGGCGGCGGAAGACGAGGTTAGGTGGCTAGAGCCTGGAGTTAGACAGTCGGAGTCGGATTCTCCATCTCTCTCAAAAGAGAGCGTTTTTAGCTAAATTGACCTGAATACACCAATAGCATAAAATTAGGAATCTTTTAGTTTAGGTGCGAAATAGAGATTAGAATAGACCATTCGAAGAATAGACCATTTAAAACAATTAAACCAAGCTCGAATTGAGTGGATAATCCATCTTTTACTTGCTTTCTTCAAACTTCGCATCCTTGAAGCTTAGAAAGAGAGAGAAGTGATGATGGGACAAGGTAGAAAAGGAGAGAGAAGTTACCATTGCTTAGATATCTTTGAAGCAGAGAGAGAGAGAGGTGATGATGAGTTTAGGTGAGATTCGAAGAGGAGAAGATAGAGATAAAGATGAGATAATGTGGGGGCGAGGATTGGATGATATTATGGTTCCCTGAAATACAAAGGCATACACTCAGACTAACTTATGGTGGAGTGTAATTGTGTAAATGTGTATATTTTACACAACTTGCGAAATAGAGATTAGAACAGGCCATTCGAAGAATAGACCATTTAATACAATTAAACCAAGCTCGAATTGAGTGGATGATCCATCTTTTACTTGCTTTCTTCAAACTTCGCGAGCTTCATCCTTGAAGCTTATAAAGAGAGAGAAGTGATGATGGAAAAAGTTAGAAATGGAGAGAGAAGTTACCATTGCTTAGATATCTTTGAAGCAGAGAAAGAGAGAGGTGATGATGAGTTTAGGTGAGATTCGAAGAGGAGAAGAGAGAGATAAAGATGAGATAATGTAGGGGCGAGGATGGGATGATATTATGGTTCCCTGAAATACAAAGGCATACACTCAAACTAACTTATAGTGGAGTGTAATTGTGTAAATGTGTATATTTTACACAACTTTGAACTACAATGGTCATTTTAGACTGAGATGAAAAAAGGGATACCAACTAAGATAAAGGGATCAGATCCAATGTGGATTACATTCTAACTCCGAAGAAGACTATGTGTACTTGTTCCTAAAGATTGAACACACACAAACACTAATTAACAACCAAATATTGAAGAAGTTATTAAATCAATTGATGGGGATGAAAAGAATATATATGAAACAAGTTATGATAGAACTATTTCAAAAACTAAGGAACAATAGTGTATCCTGATAATTTGCTGGTGGAAAATTTGGACAACTAGGAACAAGAAGGTCTTCAAAAATATGGAAATTGGGAATAAGGAATTACGGATAAAATAAACCAAATCATTACTAATATAATGGAAAAGGGCAAGAAAGGTGGATGAGAAAGGAAAACAACATGATAGAGGTGAATTGTCGATCACAATAAATAAAAAGGGAAAACCAAAAATGGGAAAAAACCCCTGAAGGATGTATATTCAAGATCAACTTTAGAGGATCTTACCCATTGGATGGACCAACATCTGAAGGTTGGATTATTAGAGTTCACAACGGTAATCTAGTGAACTGTGGGGCAGTAAAGTGTAAAAAATGCTCCCCTCTGGCGGCGGAGTGCACGAGATTAGCTGCAAGGTTAGTAGTGGCCAAAAGTCTTCGCATCTCAAATATTATCATTGAAGAAGATAGCCTATCTATGATAAATGACTTCAAGGGTGTCTGGTCTTGTCCATGGCAGATTGAGTTGCAGATGACGGACATCCTCCTCACACATCAGTCCTTCTCCTCGGTTAGATGCGCTCACGTTTTTAGAGAGGTCAACAAAACGCCAGACAAAATATCGAGACTATACAATACCTCTAGATCTTTGTCATTGGTTTCTCGTCTTGATATTCCATAGAGATCCGTAAAGACGCTATTGGGAGCAGCGACAGAGCTAGAATTTTTATGAAAGGGGGACGGAATCACGTGTGGTGTCATTTTACACTAAAATGATACCACTTTATTCGTTTACTTATAAAAAAAGAAGCTTTTTTTTATGACGAGAAACCCACCTTTGGTGGCAAACCCCGGGCACGTGACCCTGCCGGTAAGAGCCACGCACCAGGTAAACCGGCTTGCGTCGACCGGCTCGACCCACTGGAAAGGAGCAAGGCAAACCTTTGGATTTTTAATCCAAGGAAAGGGGCGGAGGTAGGGATCGAACCCGAGACCTCCTGACATCTCCCTTTGCTCCCCACCAGTGAGCCAACCAGACTGGGGCAAAGAAGCTTTTTATTGCAATAATAATTACGTCATTTTCGGCGGAATCAGGGTGCCTTGTCAGCATTTTTAACCCGTGAGATAACCCTTGATAATAATATATTACCACTACCTCCAAAGATCGAGGTATTTTTATTACATTTGAAAATTGATGATATATTTTTACCATACCCCAAAGATGAGAGTATTTTAATTAGTTTTTTCTATTATTTTTTTGTTTTAGAATATTAAGACAATATTGTTTTTTTGTTAAAACAAAGAAGGAAAATGGATAAATAAATGAAATAATCGAAGAAGAAAAAGGCTAACAAAACTAAAACAATATAATAAACATTGAAGACCTTTGTTTCGTTTGGCAATCAATTTGGGAATCTAGAAACAACAAAATCTTCAAAAACAAAAACCTTGAATCTATCTTACAAATTGTAACTCGGTCTTATTTGCAGGTTAGAGATTGGTTGTGTCATGTGTGCCAATCCCAACAAAAGTCCACAAAACACACGGAGACATATGATCAAATGGAAGAAACCTCCTAAAGCCACCTACAAAATTAATGTAGATGGCTCAACTAAACCTACTGGTTTTTGCCAGGTAGGTGGGATTCTTAGGGATTGTGAGGGAATTGTGATGGATACTTTTCAGCAGCAGGTAGATAGCGGTTCCGCTATCCAAACCGAAGTAGTTGCATTTTGTACAGGTACAGAACTGGCTTGGGAAAGAGGATTACGCAAAGTGATAATAGAAGATGCAGTCCGAATTTGAGCATATAGAGTTCAAACATTGCTTTCGTGAAGCGAATGGTGCAGTCGGCTTCATAGCTAGATCTATTGATATTTGTAATATGGATACTCTCCCTTTGAATAGGGAATTCTGTAACATCATCTGTAAGGATGATCAGGGTCGTGTTCTGGTTTAAGAACCACCCCCTTTTTGCCAACTAAAAAAAATAAAAAATATAAAAACATTGAATTACGATTCTAAAAAAATGTGAGTTATATGGGTTCGTATGGGACGGAGTTAATAAACTGACTAAAATTATAAACATGGTAAAATTTATAAACTGTTTGTAAAAGTAGTTAAAAATTTATGAAAAAATATAAACTCCGTATGAGGCGAAAAACAGTTTATTTATAAAAAGTGAAGTTTATTTGGTTTTTATTAGAGGTATTGTGGTACTTTCAAACTAAATAAGATAAAAAAGAAAGGGTTAAATAGTAATTATGGAAAAAAACCTTCAAAATAAGCGGCAATCTCCAGCTTTTTTTTAAACCAATTTTTCTAACCTATTTGTAACTTATTTTGGTGCTCATACACCATTTAAACCAACTTAATTTTTTAACAGCTCAAAAACTAATAATTTTAACCGTTAATTTTGGTACCCATACACACCCATAATCTCTTTTTGAAGCTCTTGAAGGGATTATAGCGGGAGAATCAATTATATCCTCACAATCCTTTTAAAAAGCTGTATTAATTTTTATAATTAAAATAAAATAAGATAAGTAATGCTACGCCATCTCCCACATTGTACGATTAATATGAGTACACCTCCCAACGCTCCCCTTCCCAATATACCTCTCTCACCGCCTACCCACTCGCTTAAAGTTGCTTCCTTTTTCTTCTTGCTTTCCCCCCCAACCCAAACCCCCACTCTGTTTTCTTCCCCGCCCTCTCATACTTGCGAGTGGCGATCGATATTCACCAAACGCCAATCAACACCAAAATCATGGTATCTCCTTCAGTCGCCTTCCAATTTCTCGTTCTTGGTCGTGTTTCATTTTGAATTGATTGATTTAATTTGTTTGGGAAACAGGTTCCAGTGGAAGGGAATACCCAGTGGCCGCCATGGCTGAAACCTCTCCTGAAAGAGAGGTTCTTTGTGCAATGCCAATCACACGCCCATTTTCACAAGAGCGAATGCAATCTGTATTGCTTGGATTGTATCAATGGTGCTCTTTGCTCTCTCTGTGTCTCTCAAGTTCACAAGGACCACCAGTTTATTCAGGTCTTGCAATCACCCATCAATCCTCTTTACTTTAGCTTCTATTACCACATTCCTAAATCTTCCGCAAATCGGTTTAGCATTAAATTCCGGGATTTGATTTTGGGGGTCAAATCAAATAGGGGATTTTACGTTTACCTGCCATTTCTTCCTCTTTAAGCATCTGTGTTAAAGTTGTTGACTTTCTACACATCTTCACTCCCTAAAGCCCCAAATTTATGATTCCTATGTTGATTGTATTTGTTGAATTTGGAAAATGAACCAGATTAGAAGGTCAAGTTACCATGATGTGATAAGGGTGAATGAGATACAAAAGATGCTGGACATAAGTGGAGTTCAAACCTACGTTATTAACAGTGCCAAGGTTGTCTTCCTCAACGAACGGCCTCAGCCGAAGCCAGGCAAGGGCTTCACCTACACATGTCAAGTGTGCCACCGCGGCCTCGTCGACTCTTGCCGCTTTTGCTCCCTTGGTTGCAAGGTATACCAAGATAACTACTCCAAATCAAAGCTTAAATTCCCTTTCTTTTTGACATTGTATGTGGTTGGTTGGCTTGAGGCAAAAAAAGAAATTGTTATTTTTTTTCAGTTTTGTTGCTAACCCTAGAGGTATAAGAATTTGTGAAGATTAATACAGTAATTCATAAAATGTGCTAGGTGTTCAGAGATTCCAGTAGCTTTTTTTTTTTTTTTAGTTTTTTAAATTATAAATAACTACTTAAAGTACTCAATTAAAGTTTTTTTTTCCCAATATTAATGTAGTATACTTTAACATCGATTTTTTGTGTCTCTGCAACTGATTGGTTGTTGGTTCAATGGAGTGTGAGATTGTGCATTTTAGTTTGGTGGTGGGCTCTTTTGATCATGTTGCAGATTGGTCAAATGTGAAATTATCTCTTTGTTGACCAATTCCAATTCCAAATCCAAAACCCCAAATCTGAAAATGACCTTTATAAATGAGTGTTTGTATAGAGTCAGTCAACCCAAGGTGACCCCTTTAATGAACCCAGAGTCCCAATTGGGGGGCTCTCTTTGTTTGAATTTGGTTTCTGATAGCGAGCCTTCATTGAATGTATGTTTAGATCGTGGGGTCATCCAACGACTTCCAGAAGAAGCCAAAGAGGAGTCTGGACGCGTTAACCATGGAATCCGACGACTCGTACAGCAGCAGCAGCAGCAGCTATGGTAAGCAGCAGCAGCAACTAAAGGATGAAGCTCGGAGCTTCAGCCCATCGACACCTCCTCCAACAGCTGCTAAGAGAAGAAAGGGAATCCCACACAGGTCTCCTCTAACTGCATCAAGCTTGGATTACTTCCCTTAGCATATACTGTATTTTGTTTTACTGCTAAGAAAACTACCATATACACCTTGCATTGTATCATTCTCATGTAATTACATGTAATGCCACCTGCCTAATCAATCACCTTGTATATAGATCTAGACGTGTATAACTAGATCGTGGTGGGGGGAAAAGGGCAGTTGATTATACAAAACACTATATATAGTTTGATGAATAAGTATTTGGGGTTTTAGTTATATGGCAGAGAAGTGTACATAAGCTTTTATCAAGTTCTGTTTCTGCTGTAATGTGCTCTGTACTAATAATTAATAAAAGCACACTCTATAGTCTGATTTGTACATCAACTTCATGTTCTTTATGTGAAGCAATTGTAACAAGAACATGAAGTTTTAAGTTGAAATTTTCACTTTTAGATGAGTTTCTTCATCAAGGTTTGATGTCTCAACGTAACAAATCCGATGCTCATAGCTTGATGAAAGTAAAGATCAGTAGGAAAGTATTCATCCTTGTACACTTGAGAACATCACCAACTCTTTGACAAACCTCAAGGAATGTGGCTTCATAATAAGCAGACATACCAAAATTAATTTCTAGCTGAGGCAAAATACTATAGCAGCACCCAACTAAGCTTCAAGATCCAAAAACTAGGACCCAGAGTGTTTAGAAGATTATGAAAACAACTACAGTACATGACAGCACAAATTTTCCATTTCACTACAAATTTGAAATTTCTATCGACTACCCAGCCAAAAATCAAAGGCTTCTCTCGACAACACAAAATTCCCATTTGACAGCAACTACTATTGCTCATATATCGAATTTGGATGAAGTTGAATACTAGCAACTACGAATCAAGGCTAGAAACAGAAGATTCTATAGAATTTGTTAGAGCATCTCCCACCATAGGCTAAAAAACGGGTTTTAGCTTTTTTTCTCTCCCATCATAGGCCAAAACCTATTTTGGCCAAAAAAAATTTGGCCTATTTCTAAAATGAAGGCCAAATTTGGCTTGGGATTTTAGAAGGTCAAATGTGAATTCCACCATTTTATTTATTTATTTTTAATTGTTCATTATTAATATAAATTTATAAATCACACAATTAAATGTATATAAACTATATAATTATAATTTTTATCAAAACTAAAAGTTATAGTTTGTAAAGATATTGATGAGTTCTTTGATATGACTATAATATTTAATATGTTTGGATTATATTTGCATAAATAATTAATATCTTTAGAAAAACATATTCATTTTATATTATTACATCTTCATCGAAATCATATCTCATAAATAAATATCGAGTTGCATAAATTACTATATTTCAAAATAATAATAAAAAAATCTCAAAACACATCAAAACCATAATATGAAGTAAATTTATAAATAATACAATTATAAATCTATATATTATATAGTTATGATTTCCAATTTAAAATAAAATTTGTAGTATTGTTAAAATATTCAAGAGTTATTCGATATGAAAATAATATTTGACATATTTAAATTATTATTGCATACATAATATTTTTAGAAAATGACATTAGTATTCTTTTATTATAGATTCATCAAAATTATAATAAAAAATAAATATTAAGTTGCTTAATGTACTAAAGAAGAAAAATCAAATATAAAATGAAACAACCAACTATTGAATCATGGTCACATTTAATATTCTGGTAGATCCGCATTACTCTCTTCATAACCATTTCCTATTTCGAAGCCATCATGTTGATCATGCATATATTTGTCATTACATGAGTTTTTATAGAAAATTTGTCTGTCAAATTTGGCCTACGGTGGAAACAACAAAAAGATTTAATAGGCCAAAAAAGAATATTCTATAAAATATTCTCTTGTGGTAGGCTATTTCCCTTGGCTATTCTAGCCTACGGGGGGAGATGCTCTTAGGGATGGAATTTGAAATGGTCGCAACAACCAAACTATAATAGGGTTGCTAGGATCATGGTCGCCACGACCAAATTATAATATGATCGTTGTGAACATGGACAATGTTGTGTTTGGTCGTTGCGACTAATTATACGCTAAACGGTAAATTTGTCCTGCACTTGATAGAAATTTTGATTATTTAATATCAAAATTAAATTAGTTGATGTTCCATCAATTTTATTACAATATAGTCCGTGTGTTGTTTTAAGGGAATATGTGTTTGTTTGACAACGAAAGGTTTGAAAGATATCTTACCATTCTAACCAGTTGGTTAGTAACTAGAGTAGAATACATACAAACTAAAGGCAGCTTAACATATATAATACGGAGTACGAGAATTGCATTACACACAATCACAACTTATAAAGTCTTAAATCCAACCTACAACCTAATATAGTTATCGCCATGCCTAACGCCCTAACCCAACAACAAATCATCCCCAAAAGCTTTAGGCCACTTCATAACAGCGTACATACACCACCAGATAAACAAAAGGCTACAAACCATAACAACGGCCACCCATGCGAATTGCTACATTTGATCAATCAAGGAAGTCCATAATCTGGGACAGGACATGCTTCGACTCCTTGAGCAAGTCGATGCTTCGAGTCAGTTTGGCCCTCTTTATTGCCATGGACGGCACCGTACTCTCTAGCTCCCTATTCACCAACTTATGCACGCTGAACAGCAGATGAAGAGCCACCGAATCCACCACCCTCCTCAGCACCACCTTCCAATAGGCTGTCAGCCGCATCTTCATGTCGAAGGCCTGCTGCGCCACGCTCTTGTGTGCCCTCATGTGCGCCACGTCCACCTCCCAAAACCCGTCAATCTTCAACACTGTTGTCGATGTAGTGCCTTGTATGATTTCCATGAAATTCTTTTGGTGAGTGTTCCATGTCGACATGTACTCCGGATTGCACGTATAATCCGCCATCCTCTCCATATCCAGCATTTCCTCCATCCGCTCCTTTCCCTTCTTCTTCATCCCCGAAATCAGGCTCTCAATCGCCCTCTTCATCATCGAGTGAATCTGCGGGTAATTCTCCGAGTGATGCATCACCACCCTCATCACAACGCCCTCCATGTAGTTCCACACTCAGTCCACGAACTCAGCCGGGGTCGGGTTTATCCCCCTCACCTTCCTATGCAGAAAGGTGAGAACAGATTACACTCCGCATTATTAGATGAAACCAGGCACCCGTTTGTCCTCTGGAGCTCGTCGGAGTACCCGTTTAGCATCTCAGCTAGCCGCGCCGTGCAATGCATCTTCCCTTCGTCTGGAAAGTCATCAAACTCCCCTGTCACCACAATCCTCCTCAGCGAATCCTTGGCAGCACCCAAGATCCTCATGAACGCCGCCATGGCACCCGCCACCGAATCAAAGCTCTTCGGTATCTTGTTGAGCTCTCCGACATTGGAGTTCAGCTTATCATTGATCTGCCTCACGATCTTCGGCAGACACTTGGCAATGATAGATGCCTGTATCCGAACCAGCTTCTGCGCCAAATTCGGTATCCCGACAATGGACGGGTCGATCTTGGAAAGATGAGGGTGGGTGCTGAATAGCTCAGATTCCGCCACACGCGCCTCCGCAAAGGATTCGTCGCCGATCCTGTTTCGGACGCAGACATAACCGAGGCCGATGCCGACGTCATCGTCGGTGACCTTCTCCATCAGACCCTCGGGGGATTTGTCGGCTTTGGTGACGACGGCGAGAGTCCTCTCCCCAGTCCTGTCGACCATCTGCGACATCCTCACCGACTCGCAAGTGGAGAAGTCGACGGAGGCGGAGATGACGTTGAGGATGATGCTCTCCTCCGGCAAGATATACTGCATTATAATGTCCCGCACCTGCTCGTAGATGTTCTCCGGCAGGCCGTGGACAGCGACGCGGGTGATGCCGGGGAGGTCGACCATGGTGAGGTCGGGGACGCCGGGCTTCCTGACAACGAGAGTGAGAGGGGAGTTAGAGATGCCCTTGGAGTTGCCGGCGAGCTCGCGGGTGGCGTCATCGATGGCTTCGGCAACGGAAGACTCGTCGGTATCGACGGACTTGCCGGAGTACTGGAGGGTGAGGGAGGGAGGAGAGCCTGCCTGGAGGCTGAGGATGAGAGGGACGCGGGTGCAGATCCCCTGGCCGCGGGGGAGGCTTATGGAAGCGAGAGATTCAAGGACGGAAGACTTGCCGGAGGATTGATCGCCGACGAAGACGATGGTTGGGAGCTGGATTCCCTCTTCGGTGACCTTAAGGGTGCGGAGGCGGTCGACGGCGTCGAGGAGGGGGCGGATGCGGTCGTTGAAGCAGGTCAAGAGTGGCTGGGGAGGGAGGGATTGCAGGGGCTGAGCGTCGTTGACGGCAGCAGGCACGATAGAACCCATCGGGTCAGATGGAGAAGACGGCCGGAAAGTAAGGGAGATGTTGGTTTTTGGAGACTTTTTGTTTTTGGCGGGCATGTTGGTTTTTGGAGACGGCTGTGCTGCTGAAGACTGAAGTGAATGAGAGAGACTGGGGTTGATGATGATACCTACCGAGAGTCGAGGGAGCTCAAGATTACATATATCCTGTGAATTTGAAACCATTTTTTTATGGATTTTTTTTTATTAAGTAATAATTTCGGATGACAAGACTTATTACCGAGAAGTTGAGAAATTGAGGGGTCAGTATCTCGCCGTGTTTCGACACAAGCATAAATAATTCTATAACAAAAACGATCTTAAGAAGAATTACTTCTAATATTTACGGATGATTTCTCAGTATCTCGCCGTGTCGATAGCAAGACCCTTTTTTAAAGGTAAAGACTATCAATTTTTCTCGAGTGATGTGCGTTTTCGAGGATCATAGAATATAATATTTTTTTCCCAATTTTTTTTATAATATTAAACCGAGAAATTATTACTACGAAGTATTAATTATGATATTATTAAAAATATATACTCTGTATATTTTATATATTTTTTATTACCTTAAAAATATTCCTATAATAAAAAGTTAATTAAAAGTGAACATTATTTAAATTTAAAATAAGCTCTTAAATTGCTAATTATTTACGGAAGGTGTAAATAGGGTCAACCAACACTAGTAATGTCTTCGCAATGACTGTTTCCTTAGAAGTTCGTCTTCATTGTCCACATGTGACTCCTAATGTACTGCTAGCCTGCAGTGCTGCTTCTGGGTAGCCCTTGGCTTCGTTCGTCATCCACGCCCTCATCTCGTTTGGATTAGTTTGTTTAGTTTTGCTTTGTAGTGTGCTTTTGCTTGTATTTTGCACCATCTTTGTATTTTTATTTATTTATGACGGTTATTCTTCTGCCGACTTGTCGGCCCTCGAGGTTCAGGTATAGCTGGCCTCGAATTTTTACCTTATCAAAAAAAAAAAGTAATGTCTTCACAATAATAAATCAAAGTCTGCACCGTTCTCTAATTATAGACGTCAAAATTCTACCCGACTCAAAACTCAACGCAGGAAAATGAACCAACCCAATTCTAGAGAAAATGAACCAACCCAATTCTAGAGAGAGGCTCTATCATCTCTCTAGAATTTTGCCAAAAATCCTCAATTCCAATCTAGAAAATTTTGAAGATGATCCAGAACTGGGTGTTCTCGTCCACAAAGATGCACTAGGAAAGTAGGAAGGACCTTTGTTGCGGCCATGCGGCTGACCCGACCTAATCTTTATCTAGCGTCAAAAAAAAAAAAATTGAGGAATTAATTCAATCCAATCATCCTTTGTTATTTGAATATGTCAATCTTCATTTATCATTCGATCCAGTTATCCCATCTTTTGCCATGTCCCTGGTTCTACTTCCTCCTCGTCGTTGGTCCATCTACCGTACTATCGAGCACCGGCTTTGCGGTCGGTCTCCTCGATCTGGGTTGTGGTGGGTGTCTCCGCCTACGGCGTGCGATCCATTGTATCCATTGTATCTCTCCTCGGCTAGGCTTCTTTGATCCCTTCACTCTCCCTGTGAAGGTCTGTCTTTGTGGTGGGCTGGTCTCGGTTATGCAGGTCATCGTCCGATGATCATCGGTGGCGCATGCATGGTCTGGTTGCTCGTGGTTCGGCGGTGGGTGCTCTCCGGCGTGTTTGTCTGCCTGGCGGTCTTCAACGTTTTCCCCTCCTTGGTGATGAGCCCTTGGTTGACCCATTTACGGGCTTGCTTGACCCTGGTGTAAGTCCTTTGAGTCCAAGTTTTGTGGCTTAGACCCAAAGCATGTAGAGAGAGAGAGAGAGAGAAATCATTCAGGCCCAAGCTTCGGGTCATTCAGACCCAAATTCTTTTGGCTTGGGCCTAAAGGAAAGGAAAAAAGAAGAAGAGGAAAATCGGGATTGAATCCTATTTTCGGGCATGTTGCCGAGTTGCTTGGTGGTATGATTGTTTGGCTTCGAGGTCTAGCAACGTTTTATACGGTGTTTCTTCTTATTTGTCGACACGTGAGAGGTGATTGTGGACGTAATCGGCACCTGAAGCCTCGTTGGCATAGTCCAAATATGAGATTTCAACTTAGTTCACCGGAGATTCTCTGTGTTGCCTCTACCAACCGATGGATGAGTTGTCGCATACTGCTCCTAAGCTTTCACAATTTATGCTAGTTGTCCCCTTTAATTGTACCTTTGTAATTTAGTGGTTTTGCTTCGTTGTGTTTTTATGTTTGTAGCTTATTTGACGGTTTGTCTGTCGTCGATTTCTTTGACCTCTCGACCAACCGAGCAGGTCCGGTGCGTCGAATTTTTACCTAATAAAAATAAATCTACCCGACTCATCGATATAAACACTCGGAAAATTGTAGGTTCAGATCCAGAAACTTTAACTCTAGATTTTTTTGTGTCAATTAGACCCACTGATCCACTTTTTTTTTAAATAAAACTTAAACTAATAAAAAACCAAAAAATTTCAAAGTCATACTAGAAAAAAAGTTCAGTAATTAATATATTATTAAAATTAATTAGTTTATAATTAAAATGTCACAGAGATTTCAATTTATTAAGTTTTACTAATGCTCGATCTTTCTTTTTCAATTCATCTTTTATATTAACTTGCATTGTATATTACTCTCTCCTATCGATAATATTGATTTAAATAATTTTAATATGTTTATTAAAAATTTGAAAAACTCTATAAAAAATAATTTATTCAAAATTTAAAATAATTTTATACTCCAATGTATAACCAATCTTTTAAAAAAAATAACAAGAAGAGTCTAGTTTTACAAATTTTCCAAGGAAAGGGTATAATTTTGCAAACAAATTAATATTTTGATCTAGGGTAAATTGGATATCCATCCAAAAGTTACTGTATTTTTCACATAAACACCCGTAAAATAAATTATAGCATATATACCACCCATAGATTCAATCTTTTTATATTGGAGGTTTAGACAGATGCTGAGCTTTTGTTTCAGATTTTTTATGTTGTTTGTTTTATGCCAGTTTGTTTGTCTATCGATCCGTTGGACTTTTGAATTATCGGACACTTTGTTTTATACTCCGTATATACATGGATAGAAAGAGAAGGAAAGAGTACGGAGAATGTATTGTTAAGAAAAGGGAATAATGTATCCTTGAAACTTTTGAAAAGGATTAGAATGAGATGTTTTTTTTAAAATTAATTTTCATGGGTATCTGACACTACTAGTACTCAACTAATTAATCTTATGAGTGAACGATCCGGTAAATCCTCTAGTGGCCAATATGTTACATGGAAATGAAAACGGAAAAAACGACAATTCAAATTTTGTAAGAAACGAAAACGCCGAGAAAACGACAAAATGAATTATATATTTATTTAAAGATCTAAATAAGAACAATAAATTGAAATGTTTAATATCATGATAAACAATGTCCTTAATAGAAATCAAATTAGGAATATCAAGCATTTCAAATGTGTTCCAAACCAACAAAATAAAGCAACAGTTGAATTCAGGCAAGAGGGTATGGTTTGTGATTTCGGCTAGGGTCTCCAGAATAGAGGACTAGAGGAGAGAGAAGAGCGAAAACGGAGGAGAGGGCGGGAGACAACTAGAGTGAATTTCAGACGGGAGGGTAGGGTTTATCATTTTGTTTTGTAATTAGAATATTGGCGGAAACGCCATCTGGACCACAGAAACGTCATGTGGACCAACGAAAATGTTTCTTACCATCAAGAAACGATCAAAGTTTCCAAATTTTTTGGTCAATAAAACGATCCGCGTTTTTGACCTCTCGAGAACATTTTGTTTCAAAACTTTTCTACATCTAGAAACTTGAGACCTACTATGTAAAATAGCGTTTCGGGGTATGGCCGACAACCTAGAAAGTGGGATGACCATTGGGTATAAGCCGTAGGTACTTTCCGGATGAGATGTTTTGATTTGATAGGAGTAAGTAGGGTTTAATCTAATCAGTCGCAGTGCAAAATCAATGGCGTGGCATTGCTGGATACAGTAACAATTTCGAATGACAATTCATTGAAATTAAAGTACTCTTATTCAAAGTTGAACATGAAGGGTATCTGTGTATGTGATGGAGTAGATTTGTTTAGTCCACTTCGGACCGAATCATATCAAACGTCTGGAATGATGATTGGATCTGAGCTCCAAGTTAGGTTCGGCACTTCGGCTCAATGGATTCGAGTTCATAATTCAAGTCATTTTGGTTGCAAAATATACACGGAGTACTATATTTTTTTTTGATAAGATACAAACTCGGTCGGCCAAAATCTAACCGATCGCATCCTGCCGGATGAGGTCTAACAGATCTGAATGTGTTTTAAGTGCATGCCTCAGTAAAGAGCGGCTAAGGTGTGCAACCTTATCAGCAACTCTGTTCCCATTACGGGAGACATGCGAGAAAGATACTTCATGAAAATATTGGAAGATTGGTTTGATATCTCCCATAGTCAATTCAATCTCTCAATGACATTTTCTTTTCTGTGCTATGTGGTTGATGATGATATGTGAATCTCATTCAACTACGATTTTTCGAATATGAAGTTCTCTAGCTTTAATTACTCCTTCTCTCAGGGCGAGTGCTTCCGCCATAAGAGGAGATTGTTTACCTATATATTTGTACCCCAATTAAATGAGTTTTCCTTCCCAATCCCGGATTATGTACCCCGTGGTGCTTCCAACCAAATTGAAAGATGAACCATCGAAATTTAGTTTCATGATTCCTCGTCCCGGTTTTCTCCACTTAATGTTTGTTGCTTTTTTATTTTTCGACTTGGCTTGTCTTTTATATTTTCTATTCCTATATCCTCCTCTTCTTTACATCCTTTTCTCCAATTCTCATAAAGTGTACTTATAAAACATTGTATTTCCCTATTTGATGGAATATGGTCATCTCGGAAGGTAATTTGATTTCTGTAAAACCAAATGACCCACCATTTGAACGCTAGTGCTTCTTTTTCTATTTGAGTGAGTTTATCACCTAATGTGCTCTTGGTTACTTTAATGTCTCTTGTGTTGTTTAGTAGGCTGGGTATGATGTGTTGGATTGCTTGTATCTGCAGAGCTGGATGATTTGCAAAACAACATACAATAAAAAGATGTGCTTCATCTTAAAAAAGGTGGTTACATAATTTACAGGGGATTGGGACATGAACGCCTCTCTGGGATAATCGAGTTGTTGTTGGGAGTCCCTTTTAGACCATTTTCCATAGAAAGTTTTTAATCTCTGGGGGAATATTTAGCTTCCAAATCCACGAGTTGGGGTCGTCTGTCATATTATCATAGTTTGTAACGAGTTTCATTGCACTTGCAGTTGTGAACCAACCCTCTCGATCCGGCCACCAGAAGAGTCTATCTCGGAGCGGCGAGACAGGGAGAGGAATTTCTGTTATTTCTTTTACGGTTGTGTTATCGAAATCTCGATTTAGTCTCTCAATCCACCATTTTCTGTTTATCATATAATCACTGACCTTTTGGTTAATGTTAACACCAAGAGGTGGGTTTATTCTTCCTAAAAGAGGGGTCATCGGCAACCAATTATCTCGTCAGAAATTAATTTGGATAGGAGTTCCCAATTCCCAAAAAATTGTATGTCCAAAAATTTGGTTGCAAAATATGGATAGGAGTTCCCAATTCCCATCCATCGAAAAAAATTGTAGTAATAATTTTTTTAATAATTTACAAAGTATATAAATAACTAGGATATGTTACTCAACCAATCACAACTTGATGTAGTGGTTGTGGGGCTACATTCCATGTCAAGAGGTTCGAAGTTCGAATCCTCTTGAAAACATGGAGTCGAGTACCCGATCCAGACGTAGAGCGACTGATCGAACTGGACTTAGATAAAAAAAAAAGGATCTGTTACTCACGTTTTTACGTGTTTTGTTTAAATGATTAAATTAGTTATATTGGATAAGATTTTAGAACATCACGTATGAATTAAACACAAAATATATCTTTAATCTTATGTAATTTTATCACGAAGTTTCAATATAATTAATCCATAACTAATACTCTCTTCGTTAATTAAAACTTAACGTTTTACTATTTACGCACGCTTTTTGAGATGTTAAAAACTATACTATAAAATAATAATTTTTTAATATATATTTTAAATAATTTCACACTTGTTACTATTAAGTATGAATTTATAAAAACAAGTTTTTAAAATAAGTTAATATTTTATATAGTTTTTATCATTATAAAAAAACGTACATAAATAATAAACGACAAGTTTTAATTAATAGAAGTACTAGTAATTATATGTGTTATTACAACCGGTTGCAAGAGATTTGATTATACACTACATGTCCACCTTAATTGACAGTTGCGTATAATTTTATATATTGGTGTTGGTAATATATAGTTAGATTTTAATTTTTTTAATTGAATAAAAATATATATCGATAATAATTTCTTCATACATTATCATTTTTATATAATAGTAAACGATACATAATCAACCAAACTAATAAAATTATGTGCGTGTTTAGTTGAAGGAATTACCTGTGTTGCGTTTATTAGATAAATTTTGTAAGAGTAATCTTTCTTTTAGACATTAGGTCACATAATTTTAGAATTTTTTCCGATTCATTTGTTAGTTGAACGTAGAAAAGTTTTAATTAAAAAAATATGAAATATTGGGAATTTTTTATACAAAATAATAATAGTGTATAGTTGTAAAAAAATTGTTATTGACATTAGCAATTCACAAATTAAATTTTCAAATCAATTAACCAATATTTACATATACATAAATATAATAATATAAGTATTAAGATATTGTTATTTATATCTTAATTTGTTATAAGAATATATATTAAAAATGTTTTTTTTTTATACAAGACGAGGATTTGGTGGTAGTTAGCAGCGGTTAAACGACTGACCAACTAACCAAGGGCGTCTTGCCGGACCGCAGGCACATCGACACACTGGGCAGGAGTACAACAGTAGCCAAATCGGCCACACAGTTCCCCTCATGCAAGGTATAAGAGAAGGAGACACCATCAAAAGCACGACAAAGACCCATAGCATCGGAGATCGCCGACTCAATCTCCCACGGACTCTACCAAATCCCCTTCAAAGCATTGATCACCTTCAAACTACCCCATCGACCTCAAGGCGGGAGTAGCCCCGCGACGCGACTTCCTGCAAGCCAGTCAGAAGGTCAAAACACTCAGCACGATCCACTGACACCGTCCCGTGATCCCGGGCACCACACAGTAGAACCTCCCCACGACAATCCCTGAGTACGAAACCGGAAGCCGCTCGACCCGAACCGATCTTAGCACCGTTGAAATTTAGTTTAACGACGCATGCAGACGGTTTTTCCCCCTTCACTATTTCTTTCTTTTCGTCTTCTTTTGACAGGTGTTATTCCTACTATTGTCTTTATCATTTTCTAAATCCTTTGTTTGCGCTTTCCTCCAGTTTCTTCTGTATTGCTTAATAAACCTTTCCAAATCTTCTAACTTGCCGACGTCATTGTTATCAAATAAAATTTTATTTCTCATGGTCCAGGCTCCCCAAAGCGAAAAAGCTATGGCTGATTTTTGCTCCGAAGAGAGATTAGAAAAGATCTCAATGATGATATTCTTATAGGTTTTATTGTCTTTATCAGTATTTCAAATTACTTGTTCAATTTTTCTATCTATCGTTCCAACCAAAGAAAGGGTCATCCGACATTTGGTGAAAATGTGGATGTCGTCTTCCATATCATGATCGCAGATAGGACAATTCATCGGGACAAGGATTCCCTTGTTTTGTAGTGTGGTTTTTGTTGGTGTCCCATTTAGGAGATTTTTCCAAAGAAAGTTTTTAATCTTTGGTGGACAATCGATTTTCCAAATCCATTCAATATGGTTGGGGTTTCCCCTTTTGGATTTTCTAATATGGTTTAATGCATTGGATGTAGAGAACCATCCATGCTTATATGGGTACCAGTATAATCTATCTTTAAAATCAGAAGTCGGGATTTGAATTTCAATTACTTTGTCAACCATGTCCGTGGGTAGTACCTCTGCTAATTTTTCTGTGTTCCATGTTTTATTTGGTTTTATAAAGTTGCTCATTGTTTCTTGATCGTTAAAATGGCACTGGATACATCTGTCTCTAAGTTTTCAATCAATATCCAACCACTTGTCTTTCTAGAATTTAATCGTTTTGTCGTTTCCAACTTGCCAGAATAAACATGAGCAGAAATCTTCTTTGAGCTCGATCAATTTTGCCCATTGCTAGGAGATGTTCTTTTTCTTCTTGTAGTCCCAAAATGTTCTCTTCTTATAGATACTTTTCTCTAATAATTTTTACCCATTCATTATGCGGTTCTGCAAGGATCTTCCATAAAAATTTCATCTACAATGTCTTGTTCATATCTTTTGATTTTTGGATTCCTAATCCACCATCACATTTTGGTCTGTAAATTTTATCCCATCCTATAAGAGGTTTATAGTTAAAGTCTATGTTCCAGAAAAAAAAACACATGTTGACTCGGTCCAAATCACTGTGAATGCTTGCAAGGAGCATGAAGTTTTGCATAACATAACTTGATTTCGTTGACAAATTTTCTTTGATCAAGACCGCCCTCCCTTGTTGAGTTCGCTCATTCGCTCTCCATTTAGTTAATTGGTTCTTGGACTTTCCTATAATTTCTTCAAACGTATGCTTGTTTACCCTACCATTAATGATTGGGAAACCAAGATATTTTTCTAAGGCTGTTTGGTTTGTCATTTGTAATAAGGATTGAATCATTTGTCGTTGGTCATTTGTTACACCTTTGGTCGTTTGAAAAGCCGATTTTTGGAAGTTAACTTTTTGGCCGGAAATTGCGCAGTATTCCTCGAGTATTGTTTTCACCGATTCGCATGCCCCCGTTGTGGGTTTAGAAAAAATCATAATATCATCAGCAAAGGAGAGAAAAGGGATCAAGGGGCCAGTTCTAGATATCTTGAATCCAACAGTGTTTCAGGATGTTTCACATTGTCTTTGAAGTTTTCTTGCCAGGATCTCAACGCTAAGAATAAACAAATAGGGAGAAATATGATTAACTTGTCTAAGCCCTCTACGAGGTGTGAACGTGTCCGTTGGTTTGTCGTTGTCCAAAACGGAAAAGACACCGTCTGGATGCATTCTTTAATCCATCCACAAAACTGCGGACAAAAGCTAAATTTGATCGCGATCCATCCATCACGTCTTTTCCTAAGCTGAAATGATACGTTTGGAATCCCCGATCCTTCGTCTGTGGGCTCAGAATCAAGAACACCAACTTAGATTTGTCCCGATCTTGCAATTATCCTTGCTATTCTCGATGTTTACAATCAGTTACAATCAAAGGTTTTGAACTATTGCGAAAGAAACGAAAACAAACAAATAAAAACTAAGGCAAAGGACAAAGGACAAATGAACTGCGACAGAAACAGGAGTAGACGCAGGGCGGCCAAGGGAGCCGCGGGGCGGCCTGGACGCTGGCGACGGTTCTGACAGACTCAGCGACAGGAACTCTGGTTCAGCGACGATTTCTCAGGATGGGTTTCTCCTTTGTGATGTGTTTGGGGGAGTTATGTTTGGATCTTGAATGTGGAAGTAACCAAGAACATAGAAAGATAGTGAAGACTTTTGGATTGAGAAATTAGGGAAACCTTTTAATCCTAAAAAGATTCCTCAATTATAATTTCCAATCTAATTTTATTGAATCTAGAAAAGGATTTAAATAACAAAACATTGCCAATCCTTCCTTGCAAATGATAGAATTTAACTTCCTAAAATAATAATTAAAGTAGATAAATCCTAAATAAAATAACTAAATAAATTCCTAGATAAATATTCCTACTTAGTGGTCAAGGGAAATATCTAGAAGAGATAAACTTTCCTTTTTCACCTTTATTCACCTAACTAAGTATTACTAACAATAAGACATTCCATAAATAGCTTCAACTAACACATGATTTACTAAATATGGAAAGAACCTAAAACTAGTAATAATTAAATAAATAAAAAATATCTATTCTTCAATCCATGGTGGCGCCTTCTTCTTTCTCTTGAGGACGACACTCTTCGCTATCAATAACCCTCGAATCGATGTTGAGAGCTCGCCTGGATCAAGATTATTGTTTGACCCACAGAAGGCCATCTTGATCCGCATTATGAAATGAGTGGAATATTTCATGTGCAAGGAGAACGTTATCCTGGATTGCTCTGTCTGAGATAAACGCTCCTTGAAGCGGATGAATTAGTTTGCCCAGAACAGGTTTTAATCTATCTGCAATAATTTTCGCAATAGCCTTGTAGAGGGTCGAGCACAGAGTGATCGGTCTATAATTGTTCGTTGGTCTTGGATTGTCGCATTTTGGGATGAGGGTAATGAACGTTTGGTTTATTTTCTTTAGCATTCTACCCGAATGAAAGAATCCCTTGACAACTTTAATAATTGAAGGCCTCACAATGTCCTCGTATCGTTGATAGAACTCAACCGTCATGCCATCAGGGCCGGGGGACTTATCTTTTCCAATGGAGAAAAAAGTCTTTTTAACCTCATGATTTTTGATCGGTTTTGTGAGGAGTTCGTTGTCTTCTAGCGAGACTTCTACGATGTAACCCTACAGTTTACCTCCCGATTCTCTTGCTACTGTTCCAGCTCCTCGAGAAGCAAGAAACTACGGTGGAAAGCCTGATTGCATGTGACTGGGCCGGGAGAAAAGGTTCTTCTTAGCAGAACTTTCACTGCAAATTAGCACTTTTTTCCTTTGTTAAATAGTCAGATTTAACTACATCAAACCTTCGTTACTCTAGGTATTCCTGAAGTTTTTGATAATTAAAAATGTGTATATATACATACATACATACATACATACATATATATATATATATATATATATATATATATATATATATATATATATATATATATATATATATATATTGATGATAAGATTTTAGTGTCAAAATTTTTTTAAAATAATTCTAGTTATTAGTTGTGGTAGATCCATAGGATAATATGTTGATAAATAGATGAGGTTATTATATGACATGACTTAAATATATTAGATCATTAATTGATGTGTCAGGTCAAATTCCACCCGAACAGGACACATATGTGAATCGCAATGAGAAGACTTCATGTCTCTATTTTAATATATTATATAGATATATAGATATAAATATAGACAATTTCCATCCATCGAGTTTTTTTTTAATATGGTTTATTTTTTTTATACTTTATAACAAGTTGAAAAAATGATAAAAATATCAATTTTAAAATAATTTTTGAATAATTCTTATAAATAATAATATTAATTTTTTGAGATGGATGAAGTGTAACCATTTTTAGACGGATGGAGTATAAACTACTATCACTCTCATAATCTAAAAGCATTTTAAAATCGCCAATTTGTAGATAAACCAAATTTCATACAACCAACATTTTCTTACCAAAACTTCAGTCAAAGTAATGATTTGACAACCGATAATAACTTTAACATATTACATACAGTAAAAAATAAGGGGGGAATTATTTAAAATAAAACTCCAATTCTCCATTGTTTTTTCATTTTTGTTCCTCCTATGTTAAGAAACTCAAAAGAATACGGAGTATACCCCAATTTCTCGGATTGATTGGACAAGGCTTTGAAGGCATGCACAAGAAGGAGGGCTGAGAGACAGAAGACAAACAAATGGAAGACAAGAGGGAGAGAGAGTAGGGGATAATCGGAGGATGGTGGACCTCCATGAGAGAGGACTTGAAAGCTCAAAGATGTGAAGCAAAAAGAAAGTAGGCGACTCTAGTCTTCTCTCCTACAAGCCACATCTTTCTTTAGGAGAAAATCCAATACTTACCTTACTTCTTACCAGTGGGTCGAGTTGATTGACGCAAGTCGATTTACCTGATACATGACTCTTGCCGACTGGGTCACGTTCTCATATTTTACTGAAGATGGGTTCGAACTAAATCAACACAATTTCTCGGATTAAAATTTTTAGGATAAAAAATCCTAAATTTTAAAAACATTAAATTGGAACCGATTTCCTCTATATGATCCACAAAAAAATCATATAAACCATAAAAACCAATCTTGCAAGCAAACCTCCCCCATGGCCCATCAAATACAAAGACCAACTACAAAAAGGCTTTTTGATGTTTGAACACAAAAGGAGCAATAGAGAAGCCCAACTTGTATGAAGAATTGCCTAGGGTGAGAACTGAGAAGTGACAAGTGTTAGTAGATTGACGGATGCTCACTCAGTCACTCGTGTCGTTTTTATACTCAGACTCACATTCCCACGTGCTTTCCATGCGCCTTTTATATATAAATACTCATCCTAAACAATACTAAAGGAGAACCTCTTTAGGACACGTGACAACTCCTGGTGAAAAATTTTCCCGCTCAAATGTGTAGCCAATAACACAATCTTCTTCTTTATTTTTTTTTTCTTGGCAAGAATATCAATATTGTAATTTTTTCCTTAAATATGTGGCATACACTTGATTTTTTTTCCAACCATTAACATCCTAATTAGCTTGGTAACACATTTTTTAATCCTTCGTTTTTCAATAATAAAATGTAACATATATATAGTTATGTGTATCTTATTTTATACAATCATATACTCCATATAATATTAAATAGAAATACTTCTGGTTTAAAATTTTCCTTCTCAAATATTTAGCAATTTTATAATATTTTATATTAATGCCAAATGTATATTATTACATAATATTAGTTTTTTTTAACAGATAGTCTGCTTCTTTTTTGGCAAGAGTATCAATATTATAATTTTTGTTCCTAAAATATGTAGCATTCGATTGATTTTTTCCCAATAACATTCCTAACCTAGCTAACTCTTTTTTTAATCTTTTTTCCTCAATAATCTAATATATTATATTCCGATCCTTTGCTTTGAATTAGAACAAATTATATAATACTTATACTCATAGTCATATACATCTTATCTCATATACAATGGTAACAATACCAACTTCTGCCACATCTAGACATGTTAATATCGGATCATTCAGATTGGATTTAGATCGGATCATTTCGAGTTATGGGTAAAATGGGTCTTGCATATATCCGGGTTGACTCGAACCCGGGTTTCACTTTGTTTTGGGTCAAATTAGGTCCATTTTGGGTTTGTCAAATTTTTTTCAACTATATTAAAATAATTTAACTATAGGAGTGATTTTAATATATTCTAATTTTTTTCAATTAATTAGTACTTCGTATTTTCTTAAGTTTTGTATATAGGTAAGTCACATTTTGATCTATATATTTTTTCTCCACTTAAAAGTAGGGAAAACTAATTAAAATACCCCCACCTTTGAGGGTATGGTAAAAATATATCCTCAACTTTCAAATGTAATAAAAATATCCCGACCTTTGAGGGTGATGGTAATATATTACCCTGTGTTTTCTCACGGGTCAAAAATACTGACAAAATAGCCTACGTGGATTTTTTTTTGACAAGACAACATATGTGGAAGCATTTTTTTTACAAATTAGCACTAAAATTGGGTTTTTTTGACCGGTTTCCCTAGGGAAAAATTATTAAACAATAACAAATTAAACCCGAAAAACGAAATTGATTCAACCAAGCAACTAATTTGGTCAAAATTGCCTCAAATTAACACAATACGACTATTCCTAACACCAAACCGATAACAAAACTAAACCAACAACAACAAAGAGGGGGGGTGAAACTTACCCACCCAAGTCCGTGAACGAATCAAAGAGGAAGAAAATGTGAGAGAGACAGTTCAAGATAGTCGACCACGAGGGAGGAAGACTAACATTGAAGAGGAACCATGAGCTACCTGGAAGACAATTCAAGAGGCGACCACGGTCCCCGGAAGAAGATATGATGGAGGAAAAGGCGTTAGGTATGAACCCGGTCCAACTCTTTATTTTTTTCCTAAGGATACTGTTAAAAAAAACCTTGTAAAAAACCCGTGTAGGCTGCCTTGTCAGCATTTTTGACTCGTGAAAAAACTTGTGGTACTATATTACCACTACCCTCAAAGGTCGGGATATTTTTATTACATTTGAAAGTTGAGGATATATTTTTACCATGCCCCCAAAGGTGGGGGTATTTTAATTAGTTTTCCCCTTATAAGTATAATTATGAATTAATCTGTTTGATTACATACAGTTATGCTTTTTTACTCTATTTGAACGGTCTTTTAATTTTTACTCTATTTGTATTATATTCAAACTAATTTTAGAGATTCTTTCATATATGGAAGATATTTATCTTTAATAGCACATTATTGTTTTTTATAAAAAAATATCATATCATAAACAATACTAAAGTAGGAGCTGCTTAGGACACGTATGAAAAATTTCCCGCCTTTTTTTCCCTTCTATTATTGTGCCACGTATGAAAAATTTACCACCTATTTTTTTATTTCTTTTGATAATAAATTATTATATTTTGAATATAAAATGTGGATGACCGTTCATATATAAACCAAATATCTTATAGACTTGTTTTAGTTTTGATTAAAAAGAAGTCTATAAGATATTTGTAAAATTTATAACCATTTTTAGGAATAAAATAGGAGAACGTGTTCATATATACACCAAGTTTTTTAAATAATATTTTTTTTAAATTTTGGTCAAATATATTTTTTAAATTTATTATAATATCATATATATTTTACATAATCCTAATAGAAATTGACAATAGGTGGTGATTTGTTAATAAAAAACCATTTAATGGGTGGTTTTCTCTAATTTCGTTCCTAACAGGTGTTTAAGTGTAAAAGTCTATATTTAACGGATAGTTTTCTGAATTTCCCTAAAAAATATCTTTCTCATTAACGCAGTGGTGTTATGTCCCTAATGGATCCTAACCTAGAACAAGGGAGATTGATAGTATAAGGAGAGATTTATGGAAGAAGATGATGAATTAGGGAAAGAGAGATTAGGGTTTAAAGAGAGAGTAAGGTAAGGAGAAAAGAGTAATTGGGTTTTCCATTTGATTCATTGATGATTATTCTAATACAAGGTAAATGTATTTATACTAATCCCTATACATGACATTACCCTCCTCTTATCAAAGCTTTGTCCTCAAAGCTTATACAAGATACAAACTATAGTGCTCTAACTCAACAAGCAACTGACATCACTCGAATCGGACACCCACTGGCTGCCAAGGGGAAAAAAAATTATTTATGTATTTTTTTACCCTTTTTTTTATATATAACAATTGATAGCTTTCAATTGTTGCTTCATGGTCTCCATTTGGTCTCAACTGATGACAGTAAGTAGTAACACAGTAGGAGGATCACCCATGCTTCATACAACCCTTATAACCCAAGCATTGATGATGGTGTAAGCACTGGAGAAAAGAGCTAAGGTGCTTCCTGAATGTTGTAGTTGTACACGTAGCCAACCTCCAAAATCACATCCAGACTGTGTACGCAAAATTGAAAGGAGCACCATCTCCAGCCTCATTTTTTCTCAATCTTCTTATGACAGCAAAACCATTCTACCTCTATCAAAGGGAAATGAGTTTTCTTCCTTATTCATGAACCTGGAATTCTGGCAAACTCCACCCTTAATTGCATTACAAACTACCTTATCAGACAACATCTCAGCATTGATGACTCTGCCATTAAAGCCACCACCTGGATAAAAAATGAAAGTGACGGACAAGCCATGTTTCACCGCTTGAACAACACAAAGCATTGCTTCCTCGAGGCCTACTCGCTCTCTCCCAATTGGCATAAATTTCAGACACACTTGAGTGAAATGACCAAATTGTTTCGACAAAACCCTGCTGACTGCCTTGCATTAATTAATCTCCCAATCTTTGACCCCAAAACTACCACTAGGGTCGAAAATAATCGAGAATTGGAAACTATGTGTATTTCCTGACTGAATTGGAGATACACTGATCCTAATACCTCTCAGAGGCATTTTCCCAAACACTTGGTATGCATCCCTTATTTCTACTTGTTCATCCAAAACCCCATTAAATCTGACCATTTCTTTTGAATCTTCAACAATTACAATCATGAGAAGGTCGGAATTTACCTCTGAACGCCCGAATTGAACCTTGAAATTGTCTGAATTCTCATCAAGCGCATGCCTTGGGTCTTCGATACTGGTTTCCGGGCATCCAACGTTGATTCCCCAAGAAATTGTGGGGTCATTGCATCCCTGCGAGTCTTGATCAGTCATTCTTGACGAGTCTTTTGAAGATTCGAACTGAATTTGAAGCTCCATCAAGTTCGAATCCTCGTCCACTTCCGGACTTGGTTCCGTGATTTCCTGCTCATCGGACTTCTCGCTATTTTGAGATTTCAATTCCTCAACTTCTTCCACCGTTACTCCTATCGGTGGATGTTCTTGGTGCTTCTGATCGTTCGGCGACATACCTCGATTCAAATCGCACAAAATTTTGAAGCTCTGGCTGGTCTCCGAACTTGCTTGTTAGTGCGGGTCGGCAGTTGTCTCTATCGTTTGCTGAGATCGGCCTTCCTCCGCGATGGTCTCACAAGGACAACTGATCGGTGGTAGACCCATCTGCCCTCTGAGTTCATTGATGGTCCTGTAAAAACGTCGATCCCGTTCTTGCTGAGAGATTTGGCTTTCGATCCGTCGTTGTTCCTCCGCGATCCGTTATCGCTCATCCCATTGTTGTTGCCGTCCGCCATCGTTTTCCTCAGCGACTGGATCGCCAGGATAGTTTACCATTGGCATACCACAATGCCTTCTGATATCATTGATATTCTTCCAAAATCTACTATTACAGTCATCGACAGCCATGGTTGATCACCATCCGCCGAAATCGAAAATTTTCAGAAAAAAAAATTCGTGATATAGGTCGGAGGATTCACTGCTCTAGTACCAATTGTTATGTCCCTAATGGATCCTAACCTAGAACAAGGGAGAGTGATAGTATAAGGAGAGATTTAGGGAAGAAACAACTGACGAGGTAAACCCTTGGTGAATATATCAGCGTACTGATAGGAGGACGAGACATGTAGAACACGAACATGTCCAAGAGCAACCTTGTCCCGAACGAAGTGGAGATCGATCTCAATATGCTTCGTGCGCTGATGCTAGACTGGGTTGCTGGGCAGATAGACGGCGGAGACATTGTCTGTGTAGACCAGGGTGGCCTTTTGAAGAGGGCAGCGGAGGTCAAGAAGGAGATTGCGCAACCATGAGCACTCGGATACAATGTTGGCGACACCCCTGTACTCAGCCTCGGCGCTAGAGCGAGAGACCATAGTCTGTTGCTTTGCGGACCATGACACAAGGGTGTCGTTGAAGAAGACACAGTAGCCAGAAGTGGAGCGACGGGTGTCAGGACAACCAGCCCAATCCGCATCTGTGTAAGCAACGAGGTCATGCCGAGAGGAAGGGGTGATCGAGGTGCCCAGCTCGAGGGTACCGCTGATGTACCGGATGATCCGCTTCAAGGCCTGAAAGTGCGATTCCCTGGGCGCATGCATGAACAGGCAGATCTGCTGAACGACGTAACTGATATCGGGCCTGGTGAACGTAAGATACTGCAATGCACCGACGAGGCTCCTGTACAACGTCAGATCATCAATCAAAGGACCAGAATGAGCACTGAGCTTGTTGGATGTATTGATAGAGCATGATTAGTGTTGCATTATAGAACGTATTTATCATAATTTAGTTGTGAATAGTGCATATTTTAGTACAATTACATGTTTACCTGTGGTGTTGGAAGAGTCGGAATCTATGCAATTTTATGGTTAATTTCAGGTAAATGTGGATTCGACGAGGAATTAGGAGACTCTTGGATGAAGGAAGATTCAAGTTGAGGAAGAAAAGTGAAGAGCACGGGAGCGGAGTCGAATTTCGAGAGCCTAAGTGAATAACAAGTCATCAAAAGTTGTCGCCAGACATGCTGAACTTGTTTCGCACTTTCTGGAGGCCTCAGTGGTCCGATTGACTATTATTACCATGCGTTGGAAAGCTCTCTTCGAGATCTACAACTTTCGTGTTGACATCGAGACCAAATTCGAAACTGAAAAAATCGCTGTGAACAGTAAAAGCCGCCCCACGGCCCGAACTTCTGACGAGCGATTTCGCTGATCGCGGGCCGCCCCGCGGCCTGGGTTGGCTGCCCCGCGGCCCTCGCAGAAACACGCCATTCAGAATTGGTCTTTAATTAGGGTTTTTGTTTTATTCTTTGGCCGACTTGTTAGAGGCTTTATAAGACTTTTCTAGTTTATTATTTCATTAACCTTATGCACATTATTCCATTGTTGAGAGCGCCGTTGAGCATGAGCAACTAAACTCTCGAGGTTTCGCCTACAGTTTGGATCTTTGATTGTTGAATTGTGAGTTTCTTAATCTAGTTCTTATTCCTATTCCAACGTTTTGACTTCTTTGTGCTTAATTGCTTGAATGTGTTTTCTTCTCTCTGGCCTGGCCGACTAGTTAGAGTAGATTCATTCAATTGCTAGGGTTTTGTAGATTCCTCGTAGTGAACCTTAACCCAAGTGGCAGTCATATCCCTTTAGGACTCGTAGGACTAATTGGATGTGTAGGAAGTTGAATACATGTTGAATATTGACTCGTAGCTTGATATTATGTGTACCTTGGTTAATTCATAATCTTAATGCTATCTCTAGGTTGAATCTTAACCGTGTTAGGGTTATTTAGAGATAAGGGTTGCTAGGACTCGTAGGACTAGTAATTTACCTAAGATTTGGACAAGGACATTGATAGGAAAAGACAAGAACTAGAGGCTGAAACAAGGATCGAATTCATCAATCGAAGTGATAAATTGTAGGTGAACCTATTTCTCTCCATTGAATTCTACAATCTATTTACTTTGTTTGCTTGCTTTCGCTTTGATAAAAGGCGGACCTTTTTCACACCAACCCCCCCCCCCCCCCATATTCTCTCTTAGCGATTGGACTTGCACTTGAATTGAATAGATTTTCCTGTGGATCGACCTCTTGCTTACACACTATACTAGTTGTGAGTTTGAATATTCTTTGGCAAGAACAACGACAGGTTTTCCTTTTGTCATGTATCCACAGGGGTGACTATCGGCTTGCAGTTACTCATCTTGGCCCGAGCAACTATCTCAGCAGCATTACTTTGAGAGAGAAACAGCCCAGACGCATGACGCTGAACAACGACTCCCAAGAAGTAAGACAAAGGACCCAGATCTGACATGGCGAACTCGGCACACAACTGTGAAATAATAGACGTCTGAAGAGCATCATAAAAGGCGGTAAGGATGATGTCGTCGACATATAACAACAGAAAGGCCATGTCCGAGCCTCTGCGATAGATAAACAAAGACTAGTCTGAGCGGCTGCCAATGAATCCCATGCGTAGCAGATGAGAGGCAAAGCGCTGGAACCAAGCCCGGGGAGCCTGTTTCAGACCATACAGAGAGCGCTTCAGGAGACATACGTGCTTGGGACGATCATCATTAGCAAACCCTGGCGGCTGAAACATGTAAACTGTCTCATTCAGATGGCCATGCAGAAAGGCGTTCTTGACATCCAGCTGATGAATGACCCAGTTGCACGACAACGCTAAGCTCAACGCCACTTGGATAGTGGCAGGCTTGACCATGGGGCTGAACGTCTCATCACAATCAATGCCTGCCTGCTGAGAACGACCGTTGACCACAAGACGGGCTTTGTAGCGCTCCAACGTCCCATCAGAGCGGAACTTGTGGCGGAAGAGCCACATACAACGAATGACGTTTGCCTCAAGAGGGCGAGGGACGAGAACCCAAGTACCATTCCTTGTAAGGGCCCTGTATTCGTCCAGCATAGCCACCTGCCAATTCGGGTCAAGGAGGGCGGTTTTGTAGGAGGTGGGGATGGGGGAAAGGGAGGTCGGGTTTGGGGCAGGTGGGGATTGGGAGTCGGGAATCAGGGAAGGGGATGTGGCGGGGGAGGCAGCGGTCGCGGCATGGCCGCCGCAGGTTGATTGGTCGCGGCCGCCACATGATGTTGCGGCCGTCGCCAGTGTCGAGGGTGGGGGCGGTGTTTGGGAAATTGATGGGTTGCGGCCGCAGCATCTTGTTGCGGTATCAGGACGGGCTGAATGGGTAAGGAAGGGGATGTGGGCGAAGGGGAGGGAGGGCGATGTGTGGTGGTCATGGAGACGATCTGGCGGGGTCGGAAGACACCGAAGACGCTGCGGGTGTGTGGTCTGGAGGCAGGAGGGGGTGGTGGTGGGGGTGGTGGGGGAGAGGCAGGAGCACCGGGAGAGCTCTAGGGAAGGAGAAAGTGAGGGGATGGAGACTCTGACTCATACTAAGACACAGGAGGTGTGGGAAAAGGAAGAGGATGAGAAGAAAAGGGAAAGCGAGACTCATCAAAGGTGACATGACGGGACACAATAAGCTTATGGGTCTTGACATCGAGGTAAAGGTAACCGCGATGATCAGACGGATGGCCTAGGAAGACACATGGAGTGGAGCGCGGGTGAAGCTTGTGTGGGGCGGTGGAGGACTGGTTTGGGAAGCACAAACAACCGAAGGTACGAAGGTGATCATACCTAGGCAAGGTGAAATAGAGTGCTTGAGTTGACGAGCGATGGTGTAGGGTAGTAGATGAGAGAATGTTGAGGAGATAACATGTGGTTGATAAGGCGTAAGGCCAATAGGTAGGGGGAATAGATGTGTGGAAGAGGAGAGAGCGCATCATGTTGGTTAAGGTTCTGATGATTCGTTCGGCCTTGCCATTCTGCTGGGAGGTATAGGGGCAAGACAACCGATAAGAGATCCCATTTGTGGTGAAGAAAGAGTGAAATTCTTTGCTGTCAAATTCGCGGCCATTGTCACATTGGAAGCATTTGATGGATGTTTGAAACTGTGTTTTGATGTAGGCATGGAACTTGACAAAGATAGGAAACACTTCGGACTTGAAATGCAACGGGATTACCCATAAGAAATGAGTGTAATCATCAAGAAACAAGAGGTAGTACTTGTGACCATCCTTGCTAGGTATAGAAGAGGTCCAAATGTCATTGTGAATGATATCAAAAGGAGCAAGGGTGGAGTTCAAAGACCATTGGAACGGCAGTCTTGCATGTTTGTCTAACTGACAGGAAGAGCATAGACTAGAGCGTATGTCTTTTTGACAGGTGACAAGACTCTAAGAACGGAGGACATCTAGAATGGCAGCACTGGGATGGCCCTAGCGTGCATGCCACATGCTGGACGATAATGCCGAGAGGGCGACTGGACACGACTGACTGGACGCAAGAAGTGGTGTGACAGGGTAGAGCTCACCAGTGTTGTTGCATCTCATGCGAGTAACCCCCGTAGTAAGATCGTTCACAGAGAAACCAAAGGGATCAAACGCAAGGGAAACGTTATTGTCAGTAGTGAACCGACGGACAGAGATAATGTTTTTGACAATCTTTGGGGCAATGAGGACATTGTTAAGGTGGAGTGAGTGAGTTGGGGTTTGTAATTTGGCGTGGCCAATTCCCGAAGTGGCAAGACGACCACCATTGCCGACGATAATAGAGTGTGCAGGGCCTTTAAAGGAAATAGATGAGCAGTTACCTGATGAGTTCGTCATGTGGGAGGTGGCCCTAGTGTCCATGTACCAAGAAGAGCCGGGAGATGTCGGTTGCATCAAGGAGAAGGCGTGATGTTGGTGCGGAGAGGGCCCAAGGAGTCCCTGTTGGCTCGGGTATGGCCTCGTTGGAGAGGCCGGGTAGCCCCGTTGATGGGCTCCAATGGGGGAATACCCCCTCTGTAAATGACTTGGAGGGGCGATGATCCTGACGAGAGGTCGTTGGTGATCATAGAAGGCCATGGTAAGGTTTTTTTTTTTTTTCAAAAAAAAAGAAACAGAGGCGAGAGAGGTTGTGGGGGTGGCGGCCGCGGTAATTGGTGAAGCAAATAACGTAGATTAATTAGCAAGGGCTAATTTACTAACTAATTTATATCGGCAAGCGCACCCAACAACGTTGACCTTGGATTTTCAATTGGTGACGGCAGCAGGGATTTCCGAATTAGGCTGCGCACACGAGACAGAAGTGGGTCTCGATCGGTCAGCGATTGCAACCCACAAGCAAATACGGTGGAGCGGCGGCAAGGCAGGACATGGAGGAGGAGGCCGGTGAGGCGAGGGGAGAGAGAGATCGGCGGCGAGGGGACGACGCCGACGGCGGAAGATAAGGGGTGGGGCGGGAGGATCAAATTTTTGGATTACAAGGTATTGGGCCTTGATAGAATTGATGTAAAGTCATCATTGAGGGTTTCCATTCATTAGACAATGATATATATATATTACAAGGTATTGGGCATTTGGGCCCACTATACAATATAAGACTAATCTATCAATTATTTCTAAATTTTTGTTTCAGTCTCACTTTTTAACCTTCTCCCATTTCGACTAGGATGTATATATAATAAACAGTATAAAAAGATTAAGATAGAGTAAGGACATGTTTATAGTAGGCCTAATATTGTACATGATGTACGCATTCTCTCTATAAAAAATACTAATAGGGTAAAATCCACCTATGGTCCTTGAACTTTGACCAAATGTTCAAACGGGTCCCTGAACTTTATTTTTGTTCATTGAAGTCCCTTAACTTTGATACTTTGTACACATTTGGTCCCTCTGTTAGTAAATTTGCTAAATATGTGTTAAGTAATGATATGGAGCTAGTGTATTTTTGTATTAATTACATAAGTTAGGTTATACAATTGTAATTGCCTGGTATTTGTTTTACTAAAGTAAAAAATTAAGCTTTTTTCTTCTCAAAAGTCATCATATATAATAGAGTTTTCTTAAAACAAAGCATATTTTAAAATATATTTTTATCAAAAGCACTTTCTATTTTTTTTTTTACCAAATGTTATAATTTTCCAATAATAGTTTATTTTAAAGTATTTTAATGACTAAAATTTCCTTATTTAATTAAAAACAGAGTTTATTTTGTTAACACAAATAGAATTTATTTTTTATAGCAAAAGTAGAGTTTCTTTTTTTTTAACAAAACACATTTTAATTTTTTTTTAATTAAATAAGAAATTTTCGATCATTAAATTACTTTAAAATCAAATATCAACGGAAAATTATACCATTTAGTTGGAAAATAGAATTTTTTTTATTATAAAAAAATAATTTTTAAAACCATATATTTTTAATATAATACTGCATAATTTTTTTACTTTAGTAAAACAAATACCAAGCAATTACATGTGTATAACCTAACTTATTTCATTAATATACCAAAATACATTGATTATATGTCATTATTTAACACATATTTAACAAATTTATTGGCAGATGGACCAAATGTGTACAAAGTATCAAAAAGTTCAGGGACTTTAACGAACAAAAATAAAGTTCAGGAATCTTTTAGAACATTTAATCAAAGATCAGGGACTATAGGTGGATTTTACTCAATACTAATATACACAAAGCATTGTTAAGAACAAAATCCCTAACCAATGACCCCTTGCCCTAGTGGTAAGGGAGAGGTGGCCCTTGCAAGAGGTCAAGGGTTCAAATCCCACTTCTTACACAATTTGTGTATTAGTGGGTGCTCAAGCCTTCATTGACTTGGGTGAGCCTGCCTGGTGGCTTTCCGTCTGGCTTAACCGGTTCGCGTCCTTTGCAGGCTAGAACCCGGACCCGTGGGGGATTAGTCGATAACCTCGGAACCCCCCACGTCCAAAAAATAAAATAAAAAAATAACAAAATCCCTAAATTCAAATGACCTAAAGATCAACCATACACGCTCACTCATTTACTTCAGCAGTACGTCTCCAAACATCAACATTTTCCTAGTACCCTTGCTTTTTACCTCAATTTCACTTTACAAAAATAGCTTTTGGGTAAATTACATGGTTAAGCATCCCATTTCAATGGTTGCTTTTCAAAAGAAAAAGAAAAAAGATAGTGCGCTTTAAAAAAAAAGTTGAGTTGCGATCACCTATTTTTTTTTTTTTTTTTTTATAACATTCGATATTATCTAAAACCAAAATTATTTAAGATAAAAATTGGTTGTAAATTTTTTTGAAAAAATTGTATCAATGTTTATCGGAGACATCCGAAGAGATTATATCAATGTTATAATGATGATTTGATAAGGAGGACGTGTAATAACTAGTAGGTTACGAGTTCGAATTTCCCTCTCCTATATTTTAATAAAAATAAATTAAAAAATATATTTTTAAGACTTTTTAAAAATATTTCTATTTTGTGATATATTTTAGTAAATGTGGCAATCGGGCTGTTTGGATTGGGCCGGATTCGAGTTGGATCAAGTCAACTCACATTAAGTTTTGTTATAAAATAATAATTATTTTTTTGTTTATTTTAATTATTGATTATTGTACCCCATTTAAGTGTTTAAAAATAAGAAAATTAAAGTAATTATAAGTAATTTTTCTAAGTAATTTTTATGGGTCGGGTCAAGGATGGATTTAGTGTGGATCGGGTTTGATTTGTCTATATCCGTGTTCATTCAGATATCATGTCAAAATGAGTTACGTTTAGGTTCAAATTCGGGTTGTGTATGACACTAGATTTTTGGGTTTTAATCGGATCTGGATTCGGATCGATCGGGTCAAGTTACCGGATCGGATCAAATTTCACAAGCTCTACATTTTAGTGCACTTTTGATCGCAAACATTGTTACAGTGTACGGTTATGTGCACTTTTGATCGAAAAAAAGAACTTTAAATTCATATTCTCAATAAGAGGTAGGGGTGTTGTTCGAGCTAAACGAGCTGAGCTTTATATGTTCAAGCTTGGTTCATTTGTTAAACGAGCTCAAGCCGAGCCGAGCCCAATTTCTAAACGAGCTTTCTTTTTTGTTCAAGTTTGGCTTGTTTTAATAAATGAACGAGCTCGAGCCGAGCTTTTTTCGAGCTTTAGGTAGTTTTACTTGATTATAATATATTAACTTCAAGGAAATTTTAGAAAATCCATAAAATTCGAGCTATTCGAGCCTAAAACGAACGAGAAGCCGAGCTTTCAACTGAGCTTAAAATCATGTTCAGGCTCGACTTGTTTAGATAAGTGAACGAGCTCGAGTCGAGTATTTTTCGAGCCGATCCCAAGCCCAGCTCGAGTTGTTCAGCTCATATAATAGCCATAATCAGAGGCACGACTCTCGTATTTCTGTTTTCCTTGGTATCATTTACTTACTCCACAGGAAAGCAATCTTCAAAAGTTAATATTTTATATAGTTTTTATTATTCTAAAAAAATATGCATGAATAGTAAATGACAAGTTTTAATTAACAGATGGAGTATTTGAATAAAACATGGTTTATGTGCTAAAAAATTGTCCTATTAAAATTTAATTTCCCTTTCGATGCCAACCTAGTATTAATGATTTATACAAAAAATTTGGTTTGAAATCGCATCTCTCTCTGTAACCTTTTAAAAAAAATTATAAATATTTTTATCTTCTGAATCCTTTTATAAATAAATATTTTTAAGTTCAATATTTTGGAAAAAATTATAATTTCATTGGATAAAAATAGCTTGACAGTATAATTACATGGTTAAGAGCATCCTTAATGATAGGGAACTAAGCTCCTCATTTCAGCTTTTCATCAGATTTGGGTAACCCAACCATTATGGACAACCGTCCTACTATTCAGGGGCCTCAATGTGTTGTGAACTTTTTCAAATTCAAAACTAATCAAATGATGCTACGTATCCCTATAATACATCATTTTTTTTGTCGGGGTTAAATGGAAAAAATAATTGGAAGTACCTAGATATTGTGAGAAGTAAAAAATGGTTTAAGGGGGATTGAGAATAAAATTAGGAAAATGCACAATTGATTCTATTTCAATGGTTGCTTTAAAAGCGCACTAAAGAATACGTAGTACCTTATTAAATTCAGATTCTCAAACCGCGTCGTCAAAAAAACGCCTCACCAAAAAAAAAAATCAGATTCTCAATAGAGTATCTTTTATCAGTTCAAATCTGGTATCTATTCTTTTCCTTATAATAATAATGCATAGGGGAGTATTTTTTTTTTGTCAATTCCAAAGAATAAAACGACGTAGTTTTATATATGTATTTATCAAAACACAGCACTGCACACCAGCTTTGCAAACAATTCTTGCGTGGCAGAATGGAGCCTGCACCCATTGGATGCTCGCCATATGGACAAGGATAGATGGCTGTGAGTTTTAGCTGGCCACTTCAAGTCTTCAATTTACATTAATAGACCAAGCATTTTCGACATTTAGAATAAAATTTATCACGATACTAAATTTATTTTTGTCTACACATAAATATCAAATTTGCGTATATTTGATCATATTTACAAAAAATAATTTCTATACAAGCTAGTATGCAGTGCTGGTTCTATCGTTTTAAGGGCCCTGGGTGGAAAAAAATTTTGAGGGCCCTTTATATAGAAAATAAACTATTTAATATTTTATCTAGGTTTTTTCACTAAAATATCTTACATCTATTCAAAGTAACACGTACAATATTATTATTACTTACAAAAATCCATTTTGATATCCTAAAAATAATAGCATATCCCATCTAATAATTAAAAAAATTATTACCAACTAACACAAATGTATAAAACTATTAAGGGTTTTCAAAACTTAGGGGATAAATAAGGTAGTATGGGCTGGCACTGCTAGTATGTACAATAATATTGAAATTTTTTTAAATATTTTTTAAGTAGTGAGAATAAAAAATTTAAGAAGTTATTTTGAATTGGTTGTGAAGATGTTTAAATATCTTGCCTTGTGTCCTTTTTTTTACAGTAGACAAACAATAAGAGTTGTTACATAAACTGTAATCTTGCTTTTGGATCATCTTGACGGATGATGGTACAAAGGTTCATATGAAAGGGGATTGTGGATCTATCACTGATGACACCTTTCATAACTATATAATCTGCAACTTTGTTTGATTCTTTGAAAATATGTCTGAACTCCACATGCTCGAATTCTAATCGCTTGTTACTGATGTTCTCTACTTGACGCATTATGTCCCATCTAACGCCATCCCTTTTTATTATTGCTCGCATTAGTTCTTAATTATCACCTTCTATTATAATTTATAATCTTCCTTAGCCCCTTCCTTAAACCTTGTTGCATGCCGATCTGAACTGATGAAGCTTCCGTTTGAATTTATACTTAGAGTATCTTTTATTTCACGTCATATTTTATTTATTGTTCCCATGAATTAATTATTGGTTATGTGTATCTCCATGTGTTGTTTATTTTAAGTCTAATGTTGTTTCATGTATATTTGTTTTACGTTTCTAATTAATCAATGAAATCAATTGTTATTTAAAATTTATTTCGTTACTTTTAAATAAACAAATTTTGCTAATTACAAATGAGTATAATAATATAATTGTAAACTAGTATCATCCCCGCGCCATGGCGCGATTTCTTTATAAATAAAATCTTAGTAATATGTTAAATTAATATTATAAAATAATAGTAAGAGTTCAGATACTTAAATGTTTTGAATTAAACTCATTGGTTGATAAAACAATTAAAGTAATATATATAGATATATAGAAATATATATATTACTAATATTAATTTAATGTTTCCTTATTATTAATTTTATATTTTAAATTAATCCCATTGTTTTAAAAAAAAAATACTTAAATTATAATTTAGGCTAAGATCGTGGATTAATTGAATTTTTTTAAAAAAATTGATTGAATAACCTACTTTTAAGGAAAGAGTGACACCTCATAAAAAAATTGTAATTTAGGCTAATATCGTGGATTAATTGAATTTTTTTTAAAAAAAATGATTGAATAACCTAATTTTTAGGAGAGAGTGACACCTTATAAAAAAGTGTTTCTCTTTTAATAGTTATATATAGAAAGATAGATATAGATTGGTTGAGAAAACAATTAAAATAATATATATAGATATATAAAGATATATATGACTAATATTATTTTTATGTAATGAATTAATCCCAATGTTTTTTTTAAAACTACTAAAATTGTAATTTTGTTTTTTTTTAAACATCTAAAATTGTAATTTAGGCTAAGATCATGGATAAATTGATTTTTTTTTAAATTGATTGAATAACCTACTTTTAAGGAGAGAGTGACACCTCATCAAAAATGTTTCTCTTAATAGTTAGATATAGAATATATATAGATAGATGTTTTTTTTAAAACTACTAAAATTGTAATTTAGACTAAGATCGTGGATTAATTGAATTTTTTTAAAAGATTAACATACTTTTAAGGAGAAAGTGACACCTCATAAAAAATGCTCATCTTTTAATAGTTAGCTATAGATAGATAGGGGTCCGGCTCCCGTCAAGTTACAAATTAACTGTAGGGTGCAGTTCGTCAAATTTCCACCATCCGATTATATCAAGGGTTAGGATTAGTTTGTATTTTTTTTTTTTTTTTAAAAAAGTTAGCTTCTTCCCCATCCATCAGAGAGAGCTATCTCGCTCCTCGCGCTCCATCAGTCCATCTCTCTCGTTCCTCGCCGCTCCATCAGTCCATCTCTCTCGCTCCATCAATCTCCCTCTCTCTCGTTCCTCGCCGCCGCAACCCACCCTTGGTAGAAAATCGCCCCAAATCACCGCAAACCCTCTCCCACAAAATCGCCCCAAATCGCCCAACTTGGAGGATGGGTCTATTGTGCCAAAGAGCGGACATGAGTGATATTATGGGTGGCGATTGAAGGCTGCAAGAAGGATGACGTTGGTATGTTGCGCGATGGTGAACGATAGGTATGCGTATCAATTTGAATTTATGGTTTATGGGTTTGGAAATTCGATTGTTGTGGTTGAACTTTTGGAATTGAATGGATTCATATGTCGAAATTTAGGGATTTTAGGGGATTTTTTTGTTTCAATTTGGTGATTGTAGCTTGAATTTGTTGATTGTGGGTCTGGCTTCTACCATATAAAACCCTAAAGGATACCAATTGCTAACTAATAGGTTTGATACTGAATTATTGACCTTCCCAATCTAATAAGCTTATTATGAATTTTTAGATTATATTCTAATTGAATTGTCATAGCTTAGTATGAAACTGAGGGTCTGCGTCTCGTGAGCATTCCCAGCGATTGTAATAGATGTATCCTAAATGTGAATTATGTGATGTATGGTGGTAGAAATTTTGTTAACTTTGTGTTGCTGGAATTTGATGCAAAATAGGCATGGGTTACTATTTGGATTAGATGCACATTCTCCTTTTTGTGTAGGCTAAATATGTGCAGGTGAATTGGCAATAAATTTGAAGTTGGTGAATTGCAAAATCAACTCTGTTTGACATGGGTTACTATTTGGTGTTTTTTAGGAAGATTTTTGGGTTTTGCGAGTTTGAATTTGGTGATTTGTGGACTTGTAATAAAAAGAATTTAAGCCTATTAGCTCAAATGGTAGAGCATTGTGCTCACGCACAAAGATGGAGGTTCAAATCCCGCATATGTTAATGTCTTAAAGATGAATTATCAAAGCTTTGTTGCCGTGAATTCAAATTTTCCATTTTAGCTCCTCTTAATTATGATGTCAAAGTTTCTTTCACATTAAATATGGATTCATGGCAGTTGAAAACACTGTTTTGTGACAGCAAAAAGCACCAGAAAATGGGCTTTTTTTGTGTTAATTAGTAAATATAGTTAAAAAGTGAAAACACCCTGGGTAATGGGCTGTTTTTATATGTTAATTAGCAAATATAGTTGAAAAGTGAAAACACCATAGGTGAACATAAAGATTAAGCAAGAGGAGTGCATCTCCTTGGAGAATGACAACTCTGTTAACACATAGACCCTAGCAACATCATCATTTGCTCATGATCATCTCCAAAGCTTCTCAAACATTTCAAAAGTAATTAATATTGAATAAATTTGTTACTCTGAAATTTAAACATTTTTTAAATGTCATGTTTCTTTTAGCATTGAGACTTCAAAATGTAAACTAATGTCTTGCTGATGCTTAATATGTGATAAACCAAACTCAAATTGCAACATATATATTAGATCTATATCTATGGATGTCTAATAAGCAACTTTTACAACATTAGCCTATGCGGGATTTGAACCCGCATCTTTGTGTCTATGCACATCGATGCCTATGGCAAATTGAACCCGTTTGAGCTAATAGGCTAAAAGTTTTACATGAATACTTTAGGTTTGACAGTAGTTTACCAAATACCATGCCTATGCACTCCTAATCTAACTGCGATATCAAAAAGCTTGACAGCTGATTTTTATAACCTTCATTTCAGATTCTATATGAACTCCTAATCTGCAGATTTTTATCACCTTGATGGCAAATTGTAATAAAAAACCTTCACATTCCACAAATTCAATTCAATTCAATTCATATACCAAATTCAATTGAATTCCAATTCACTGTAGAAACCTAATACCAAATTTCAACCCATGAAATCCCAAAAATCCCTAAATTTGACATATTGAATCCATTCAACCCCAAATTCATCCACTAATCACAAATTTACAAACTAAAAGCCCACAATTTTCTCAAACCCCATATTGATACACATACCTCATCGGCACTCGCGCAACAAACCAACACCTACATTGCCTTGCCGCCTTCGATCGTCGACATCCCTTCAACGAATTGCAGTCGCACCGCCTTCGATCGTCGGCATTGCCCTCCTTGCAGCTTTCAATCGCCACCCAACGTCGTCCTTCTTGCAGCCTTCAATCGCCACCCATAATATCACTCCTCTCCGCTATTTGGCACAGTTGACCCATCCTCCAAGTTGGGCGATTTGGGGTGATTTTGTGAGAGAGGGTTTGGGGTGATTTGGGGCGATTTTCTATCGGGGGTGGGATGCTGCGGCGAGGAGCGAGAGAGAGAGGTAGATTGGTGGAGCGAGGGAGAGCGAGAGAGATGGACTGATGGAGCGGAGAGGAGCGAGAGAGATGGACTGATAGAGCGCGAGGAGCGAGAGAGCTCTCTCTGGTGGATGGGGAAGAGGCTAACTTTTTTTTTTTTTGTAAAAAAAAATACAAACTAATCCTAACCCTTGCTATAATCGAATGGTGGAAATTTGACGAACTGCACCCTACAGTTAATTTGTAACTTGACGGGAGCCGGACCCAATAGATAGATATAGATTGGTTGAGAAAACAATTAAAGTAATATATATAAATATATAAAGATATAGATTACTAATATTAATTTTATGTTCTGAATTAATCCCATTATTTTTTTTAAAACTACTAAAATTGTAATTATATTGTTAAGCTATTTTTGGTGTGCTTGGTGGTCCAAAATCTGCGATTACCAGGGTTGCGGTGGGCTGGTGGTTCGCCAATGTTGATGTTGTTCCCTCGATAGTATGGATTCTTCTGTCAAGGTGAAGAGAGGGTGATGAAAAACTTCAAAAAAAGGAGGAAAATTGCTTGTCGGTGGGGGCGGTGGTGTGCTTGTTCGGTCGCTGTTCGGTGGGGGTTCACCGGCTCAAAGTTATGGTGGGCTCCGGGGTCGTCTGCTCTATGTCTGGTGAGTGTGGGAGGACGGCTTAACTCCTCCTCAACTTCTATGGTGCTGCTCTAGAGGGGATGTCCTCTCCCAAGTCCACTTTTGTGGCCCTATCGTCCTTGCTCAGGTCAATTTACATCAGTCCTATTCTGATTTCATCTAATTGCTTTGTTAAGTCAAGCAAAATTACAGCCTTTTGGTGGTTGGAAAACCCGGTGGTAGAGGCCTATGCCTCTTCAAACCCCCCCCCCCCCCCCCCGATTTTCGGGCCTTGAAAAAACTGAGGTTATTGGGGTTGTCATGGCTCCTTTCCTCAGTTCGAAAGAAGATTTGGTTCACACTGTTTTAGGTTCGGCAATGAATCAAAATCCGGTTGTGGATACACTGGTAAACGAAACTTGTGTGAATGATGTTTTCATCCTTCCACAACCTACCCCTCGATATTCGGGCCTGGTGCTTAAAATAGAAAAGAAATTTTCTGAAGGGGTCTCTTCCCCTAATGACGGACAAGGCGGTTTGAATCCACCCTGGATGCACGGTTTTACATTACTGATTTTCATTGCTCAAAGCTTAATGTATGTTGTGATGCTTATTTCTGTCACAAGTATGCTAATCTACACCTATGTTTGGTTTGTCATGAAATTGAGGAAATCTATTGATAACTCCACTCCCTTGATGAAAATCGGAAATGGTTTCAAAGGCTTTGACACACAGCTTGTGTCAAAGGTCTTGAAGCTACAACTGTGTTGATGAAACACAAAACCTGTACTTTATGCTTATTATTTGCGGATATTATTATATACTATTATTATTAATATATTGTCAGATATTAAGCACTAATATTTCAGCAAGTTTTTCGAATAATATCTCCTTCCTTTAAAGCTTGAAGTCGAGAAGAATCAAATCGGAAATCATGGCTTCCGAGTTTCCCCAAATAGAAGATCGTGAAGATTCCCTCTCAAGCCATGATCTGTTCTAGCCGTTGGTGAAGATCCTTCTTTGAAAAAGACGCCGATTTGTTCAATATAAATAAAAGGAAGAAGGGAAGACAGAGATACATTCGCTGAACACAAGCTTTCATTCACTCTCAATTTCTTCAAGTCAATCTGTCTTCTTTGTGTGCTCTCTGCTAGTTCTTAAGAGTCATTTATTTTGTTTCAAAGCATTTGAGAGTTGCACAGTGAGCTTATAGGATATATTTCGAGTGAGTGTTATACTCAAGAGTTTGTAACTCAGGAAGTGGACACTATGCGATTGATTCACTAAGTGTAAGAGGATTGTACTAGATAGCTGAGAGAGGTGGGGCTCTTCTAGATTGGTCTAGGACTCCAAGGGAATGTGAGTTGACTAGATTACAATTGTATAGGAGAGAGACTTCTCGGTGAGCTATTAGGATCCTAAGTCTTGTGAATCAATAAAAGCCGGTTGAATCCTAGGGTTGTGGAAGAACCCTAGGCGGGGACGTAGGCCAAGTTCGTGCCGAACCTCGTAAACAATTCATTGCGTCCTTTACTTATTGCTTTACCATATTTCCGCACTTTTTTCGAATTGTATAACTCTGTTGTGATTCAGGTTTTCAAGAACAAAGAATTACGTCTAATCTCAAAGGGTTTTGCAAGTGCTTAAAAAGTCTTGAGATTATCTGCGAAAATCCGGCATACTCTATTCAACCCCCCTTCTAGAGTATCTTTATATTACTTTGCCATACAGTATCGAACCTTCATCTGTACTGGATGTGATAGTAGGTGTTGTACTCGGCTGCCTTAGAAGAAAATTATAATCCGGTGAGTACTCTTTGTCTCTCCTCCCGCTTGCAATCAATCTCAGCTTCTGTTTGGTTGTTGGATCCTGTGTCGTGTGTAGATTCTCTAAGCATGAAAGCGGCAATCACCGGGTGGTTGGATTTATCTATTGTTGTCTCTCTATCTCCGCCGGTTCTGGGGAGAAATGTTCCTATGCATAACACCAAAATCCCTCATGATGCAAATATGGGTTCGAATGTCTTGGTTTTTCCTTTTTTTTTTGGTGAAACAACCGGGCTCAAAGACCCCTAAGATAAACCACAACACACAAGTTCAACCAGTACATAAACGAAAGAAGGTTTTCCCCTCAACATCTTCCTCCAGTAACCGGCAGACGCACGCAGGCGTCTCCGGGAGGAGGTGGCAGCCAATGGGGAATGATAAAGCAAAGGAGGCTAAGCTATCGACGACCGAGTTAGCTTCGCGAAAAACATGTCGGAGTTGGATCGACCAACTCCTACGAAGGAAGCCATGGTAAGAATCAACCAGGCTGAACATGGGGTGAGAGGGTCGCACTCTCCTCTCCACCAATTTGACAAAAACATCCGAATCCGACTCGACCACAACCTTTTTGAACCCCAACTCCCAGGCAATCTCAAGGCCCTTGATCACGCTCCATCCTTCCGCCATTGGGACGCTGCAGGACTCGATGTTGAGAGTAAAACCGCCGACCCAAAGAGCCTGAGTGTCTCTGAACACTCCCCCTCCGGTGGCGCGACCGTCCTTTCCCACAGCTCCATCCGTGTTGAGTTTAATCCAGCCCTCGCTAGGTCTGGTCCACCCAATCTTCTTCTGAGTTTTCTTGTTCATGGGCTCCCTAGCATTGGCTTTGGCCATGGCTTTAGAATAATCCTCAGCTACACTGATGCAAAAACTCGAGGAGATCTTTTGCTATGTCTTGTCCCGGAATACCACAACATTCCTATTCTTCCACAAGCTCCAAAGTGCAACAGCGAAGACAACACTCCAGTCCACATCCTCTCCAAAGCTCTCCTTGGAGATCACGTTCTGTCTGAGCCATGTCGCGAACGGCGCTCCCCAACTGTCCTTTCTGCTCCTCTCTGATGTCCATGTTTTATGCCATGTTTTATATCTACTGTTATATCGATTTCTGCATGCATTTCATGCATTTGGGCTAAAATAATATAGAATCTGTGTAATTTATGTTTATTTGCAATATATGGAGGTCTACACAAGTTTTGTTATATTTGGCAGAAATCGGACGCACTTTGGAGCTTAAAGGAAACTCATGGAGAAGCTAAGAATGGTGCAGCTGGAGAAGAGGCCATTTTTCACCATTTTTCGTTCTGAATCAAGCTTTGATATCTTCATGAGAGTTGTAGCCCTCGGAAAGAGCTTTCCAACGCATGGTCATATGCGTCAATCCGACAAACGAGGACTCGGGAAAGTGCGTTTTAAGAACAGAGCAGAAAGCTGAGAAATCTTTACTCGAGATCGAGTACACTCTACTCGAGATCGAGGAGAGCCTGGTCGAGGAAGAGCTGATCGAGAAGACGAAGACGAGGACATGCCGGGTTACACTCTACTCGATATCGAGTAGAGCTACTCGAGATCGAGGAGCCCAGAAGCCGTGTCCGAGCATGTCGAGCAGAGCCACCCGAGAAGACCTAGTCGATGAACATTCCTACTCGATGTCGACAAGACTGTCGTCGAGATCGAGTACACTCATGAGCCAATTCCGAGCCACATCGAGCACCAGTTAGCCGAAACGACGAAGCCGGCCTAGTCGATAACACTCCTACTCGAGATCGACAAGACCCTTGTCGAGATCGACGACGATTCCAGAAGCTGTGTGACGCGGTTTGACCAATTCTACTCGGTGTGGGATTACTTGGGCTCGAAGTTTGCCAAATCTATCCAATCTATCAAGATACATCATGGAAGGAAGAGATCTATCCACTTTAAGACTTTTAGATATATTTTCTTATTTTGGATTTAATTCATTTGTTGCTTTTATTTATCATTATGCTTTTAGATATAGTTCTAGATATAGATATAGATATTCTATCCTTGAGTAGCAAGGAATAGAAGGCTATAAATAAAGCCCATGGGGCTGGTTTTAGATTCATCAATTTCAGAAGTAGAGAAGTAGTTCCAAAGAGAAGTTTAGGAGTTCAAAGGTTTTAGGGTTTTGGCGTTCAACGAGAGTTGGATCGCCGGGATTGTAAAGTCTTTTGAATTTAGTTTAATGCAAGTTGTTATTTCTTTCCAATCAATGATGTCTGAGGTTGCGATGAAGCGCGAGTAGTCCACCCACTTCTAGGGTTGGGGCGAGCCCGACGATAGCCATGCGTGCCTGAGGTAAAGATCCGACCTTTATCGTGTTTTGAGCATCTACTACTTATTTATGTGTTTATTACCCGTCTAATGGAGATCCATGCTAACAACTTGGATTATAAACATAAAATTAGTAGAGACAATTAGGGTTTCTTGAAAGAGTTGTCTAATTGTTGGAAAAGGCGAAAGCTTGTCCTTTGATGCTATTCACATGATTATCTGTTTATCTCTGCCTTATGCATGCTTGGTTATCGTTGTTGCAAACCCCAATCTTGGAAGTCCTTTTTACATTAAGTTTAGTCGAAACCCCAAGGCATTTGTTCTTTATTTTCTTTCGTTTTATTTTCTGTCCCTCTACTCGTTCTCGAATTGCACTACTTGATATCGAGTAAACTGATCTTCGACCAAGTCGTTGTAGCTTCTCCTGTGCAGGTGCTCGACCAAGACAAGCCAAAGTCGACAAAGGCCCTACTCGATATCGAGTAAGCCTCGTCGAGATCGACCACCATTGCTGAGTTGCTTCTACTGTGTTCGACTGTCCGATCTTCTGTCGCCTACCCTAGTCGAGATCGAGGACCCTGTTGTCGACTTCTGACCGTGAGATTTCTCCGCTGCCTAGGATCCGCTGACACGCTTCCTCGTGGATCGATCCTGACTTCCCGCTGCTACATCAGGAGGAGGTCTTGTAATTATTTGCAAGGGACGGAATCTGGTTTGATGTGATTTATTTATATTTTATTATTGCAAGTCTCGATTTCCTCCTAACAACACTCTCCCCTGCAAGCTGTACCCACAAAGCATCAGCAACACCACATTCCTTGAATAAATGATTAAGATTTTCCTCTTCAGTACCGCAAATAGGGCATAGAGAAGACTTACCTAGTTCGCGCCTCACTCTCTCCACATTGTTGAGGATTCCTCCTTTACTAAGCATCCAAATGAATGAACAGATTCTTTCATTCAATCGGAGGTTCCACACCGCTTTATGAAAGGCCGCATCCCCATCCTTCCATCCTCCCCAGCCAACAATAAACTTATACCCAGTATTAACTGAGTACTCCCAATCGTTCGTAAGGCTCCAGCTCGGGATATCGTCGCCGTTGCAACACACTCTGGCAACAATCTTCATCAGCATTGTTGTGGGGAGAAGGAGCTCCAACATGTCCCACCGCCACCCCCTCTCCGGGTCCCACAGATCCGCCACCTTCCACTTTGCGCGCTCGTTTGTCGGACACTCCCCGGTACAACTCAGCGGTTCCTAATCAATCCAACAATCATTCCAGAACTCAATGCTCTCCCCGTTCCGAAGGTTCCAATTCACCCCCGGATTAATCACCTCTCCTAGCCCTCTCCTGATTCCCTTCCAAACATGTGAAGCCCCCGAGGAGGACCCGAGAGCAGAGCCGATATACTTACCTTGGATTACATCCCTCCAAAGTCTTTTTTCTTCCATGTGGAACCTCCAACTTAGCTTGGCGACGAGCGCTTGATTGAGCGTGACCATATCCTTAAGCCCGAGTCCGCCAATTTCCTTCGGTTTAACCAGCTCGGACCAAGCCACCTTATGGATCTTCCTCTCCCCATCGCTCGAGCCCCAAATGAACTTCCAAATATTCTTCTCAATAGCCCTGCAAGTGCTCGTCGGAAGCAGCATGGTCGTCATCGCGTACCTAGGAATCGATTCAAGAACCGCCTTTGTTAGAGTGACCCTCCCTGCAAAACTTAAGACTTTAGTTTTCCAACCAGCAAATTTAACATTAAATTTATCCAAAATGAAATCAAAATGCTCCCCTTTGATTCTCTTGTGGAGGATGGGAATCCCCAGGTACCGACCCAAATCTGTGGTCGCCTGAATCCCACTAGCTCTCTCAATGTCCTTGATCAGGCTTCTATCGGTGTTCTTAGACATGAAGCACTTAGATTTTTGTAGACTCACACATTGTCCCGACGCTTCGCAGAATCTTTCTAGGACCGTCCTAATCACATCCGCCTATTTCTTGTTAGCTTCAGCAAACAGAAGGATACCGTCTGCAAAGAATAGGTGAGAGATGAGAGGACCACTCCGCGAGACTTTGATTGGCTTCCAATCACCCTTTTCCACAAACTCGTTAACCAAGTGAGAGAGCCTCTCGATGCACAGAATAAAGATATAAGGGGAGATGAGGTCCCCTTGCCGAATCCCTCTAGTCGGAACAAATTGCCTAGACATTTCCCCATTCCAAAGAACTTGCATCCTGGTGCTTCTGATGCATTCCATGACGATCCAAGCGACCAACACCTTAGGAAGATTAGCCCAATTTAGAGTATCTTCAATGAAATCCCAGTTCAAACAATCACAAGCCTTCTCGAGGTCTAACTTCAGGCATAACCAACCTTTCCGACCAGTCTTCCTTCTCATCGGGTGAATCACTTCCTGAGCAACCACAATATTGTTCGTGATCAGCCGCCCCGGAAAGAAGCTTCCTTGCGTCGGGCCAATCAGATTACCCATAATCGGCTGTAGTCTAGATGTAATCAGTTTCGTGATGGCTTTATAGCAAACGTTATAGCGACTTATCCCTCTGAATTGGTTTATCCTCTCCGGTTTGCCAACCTTAGGGAGGAGGGTGATAAGCGTATCGTTCAATCCTTCCGGTAACAGCCCCGATCTGAAGAACTCAAGAACCATGTCGAAAACTGCAGGTCCAACCACCTCCCAACACCTTTGGAAGAATATGGGTTGGAATCCGTCAACTCCCGGCGATTTGTAGGCTCCCATGCTTCTAAAAGCCTTGTAAATATCCTCTTTCGAGAAAGGCCGGCTCGCCATACTCCACTCCGCTTCAGAGATACTCGGGAAAGCAGCAGGGATATCTTTTTTCCTACCAAATTGCTTTGGTTCCGTATAAAGATCTTCAAAAAAAAAGCGAGGGCAATATCCTCCAACTCGCCTTTATCTTCAATCCATCTGTTATCCTTATCGAAGAGGCCTTCCACTCTATTGTACTTCCTCTTAATCACTGTCGATGCGTGGAAAAAATTAGAATTCCGATCGCCAAGAGCAAGCCACGATTCCCTGGACTTCTACATCCAGAAAACTTCTTCTTGCTCGAACGTGTCGTCAAGCTCAGCTTTGATTCTAGCCTCCTGCTCAATCACGTCCCCAACCGCACCTTGACAGATTTGTTTCTGAACAGCGTCAAGAGCCTCTAAAAGCATATTCTTCCTATTGAAAATGTTCCCGAAGACTTTTTTATTCCATCTTAACAAATCCGCTTTAATCCCTTCCAGGGAAGCCCCAACCGGAGGATTTGTCATCCATTTTGCTTTCACCAGATCCTCGAAACCAGGATGGTTTAACCACGCTGCCTCGAAGTAGAAAGGGCGCTTCTTTCTATCTTTCTGAATTTTCGGCTCAAGCTCAAGCAGAAGGGGGTTATGGTCCGAAGAGTAGCCTCAGGCCAAGCAAGACGGCTAGACAGATTCATCAGCACACGATCCAGTCTCTTGAAGACCGTTCTATCTCCCAGAATCTTTTTACTCCAGGTGAACTCCTGGCCGGTGAACCTAAGATCAATAAGGCAAGCCCTGCTGATAATGTTTCTAAACTTGCTAGCATCTCTGTGGAGCGCTCCCGTACCCCCAACGGTTTCCTCCTTGCTCACAATACAGTTGAAATCTCCTCCCAATATCACATCTCCTGATAAATTTTGGAGAGTCTTATCCAACTCCTCCCAAAACGGAATACGGTGGGAGACCGAAGGAGGGCCATAGGCGACGATCAGGTTCTTCTGCACGCCCCCCTTGTCCCAAGAAGCATGGATGAAACCTGGGTTCTTGGACATAATTTTAAGCTTACAGGCGCTCTTATTCCATAAGATCCAAATGCCCCCCGCAACACCCACAACTTCCACTCTCTCGTACTTCTCAAAATTCAGATTCTTGCAGACAATATCGGTCGTATCTCCAGAAATACGGGTTTCGAAGAGAGCGAGAATGTCGATGGTGCATTTCTTACAAATGTATCTGATGGCTCTTCTGAATGACTTCTTACTTGCGCCGAAACAATTCCAAAATAAGATATTCATTATTCTAGACAAAAGGGGAAAATCACACAAGCAAAGAAAGGAATTAAAGGAAGAGAAAGAGAGAAAAAAGAAAAGAAAACTCCCTCTACACCCCACACTACTGGTCAATCCGGCCATCCATAGTGCCCGACCTGCACCCCGTCCCCAGCGGCACCTCCGGTCCGTCACTAGCTCTATGTTGCCCCGCATCCCAGAATTTCCCCACAATAGGTGTTGACATGACGGTTTCTGGGTTGTTAATCCAGGTTTCTATCCTCGTAACCGGCTCCGACATCGCTTGGGTGGACAGGTCCATGGGGGACTCCTCCGCCCCTTCCATACTACTATCCTTATTGAGATCTCCCTCCATGGATTGATCCCTGTTTTTCGCACCAAACCCCTTCTTGCTAGGCTTCGTCTTTTTCTGACTTTTCTTTTTGAACGCAGATGAATTCTTAACTTTGACAGCTTGGGCCTTGGGCCCACTCTGTTTTAACTCTCCTTGGCCCCCAGTAGTAGTTTGCTTGGAAAGTCCCAAAAGTTCCGGCCCGTCACGAAGAATAGGCCCACTATTCTTAACACTGGCTTCCTTCCTTATACCTTCCTTTTTCTGATTCTTTTGGTACGCGCCGTCATTCACAATATTACTCCCTCCAACCTCTTCGGGGGAAAACAGTTCGCCAAACCACCATCATTAGACCTTGGAACCCTGCCCTCATTAATATTGCGTCTTCCCACCTCCTTCTGGACCCGTTTCGGTGCCACTGCCTGTACGCCGCTTGAGTTCCCGGCCGGCCGCCGGAGTTTGCCGGGGGGGAGTCCCTGGCATTAATCTTCACCGCTTTGCCTTTTTTTGGTGACTGTCATCCACGGCCCATAGTTCCCGCCTCTTTCTTCCGTGTTTCTCGAGCTTTCTCCCCTCTCATTAGCGTTCACGACGGTGGTTCTTCCGGCGTTACTTTCGACATTATCAACCACTCTGATCAAATCGGGACAGTTGTTCTTAAGGTGTCCCACCCTCCCACACGAGAAACAGATCTTCGGAACGCCTTCATACTCCAGAAGATACTTCGCGCCATTAATCATGATCGATCCCTTCAGGGGCTCCTCGAGGTTAAGTTCGACGCACACCCGGGCGAAATTCCCCCTATTGGTGTAAATGGTTTGATGATCAACTTTGACAGGTTTACCTAAGCTCTCCTCTAACTTCAGAAGAACCTCTTCCTGGTACAGGACAATGGGTAAGTCGACTATTCTCACCCACGTCGGGACAGTTCTAATGGCGTCTGTAGGTCTGAACTCCGGCGACCAGTTACTCAGGATCAAACATCTTCCAAACACAGACCAAGGGCCCCCAGACAGGATTTTCGTGCAACACTCTTTGCTCTCAAACCTAGTCAAGAAGTTATCAAACGGTAAGTCGACTATATGAGTCCTGCCACAATCCTTCCAAAGGTACCGCAACTTTCTATCCATCACGTGTAGAGGAATTTTCTGGCCTAAGAGCCTGATAATCAGCGAGTTATCCCAAGCTCCTACAAGAGATTTCATAACCTCTGGGGCGATCGAAACGACAGGATCCCCATTAGGGCCGGCAGGAAACGTGATATCTATCTTCCCCTTAAGGAAATCACCACCCATCGTCGTCCTTCGCTGACTCGAGCCACCCATCATAACCCTATCCCGCCAAGTCGGGACACTCACCACAACCAGGACGCTCTCGCCCTGGGGGGGGGGCACCACTACTAGCGGAGGAACTCCCTGGCTCCGGGTCCCTTACTGGTGGTGTTGTGGGTACTTGGTCGGTTTGCATCCCGTCGGGAGGTTGGGGTGGGGGTTCACATGGCGGCACCAGGACGGGGAAAGAAAAGAAAGGTTTCTCAGGGTTCATCGCAGCCACCACGCGTCGCGCGTACTCTTTGATAGCAGTACTTTCTTAGCTCTAGACATCACTTTTCTAAACTAACATAATATCTCAATTTTGTTTCAATTAAATCATAATTGTCTTGGTTTTTCCTAAAACTTGCATTTTCACTGCGATTGATGTTGTTGTCTTTGACTGTGAACCTGAACTCTTTGAGTCTTCTATATGGATGTATGGATATGTTAGTCTAGTCCTTGAGGTACTGATCTTGGGCCTTTCTCAACCATAAGTCTTCCATGTAATATTTTTTGATTTTCTTGTTGCTCCTTTCGTTGCTCTTGGCGCTTCCCTCTCGGGTGTGCGCCGGTCTGAGCAGCAGGTGGGTAGGAGGTTATCAAAACTTAGCAAGAAAGCGTATTGGTAACTTGGGTATAAATGTCTTGACATCGGCCATGATGAAGGGATTGTACCATTATCTATCTTGGTTAGGTATTCTAATGATTTATGATAGATTTGTAAGTACATCTTATTGTGATTGTAAATGGAATCTTGGCAAAATAATAAATGGGTTTGGTGTTTCAGCTGTTTTCTGCTCTCGAAAACGGCCTCCCGAGCTTGTCCTTCAAAACTATTTTTTAACTCATGTTTTTTAGCATTGGTTTATTGTAATTCTTGTTCCTTGGTTTATTCCTTCCATCGCTCTTAATTTTATGGAATTGGTACGCAGTATTGTGAAATTTGGGTTGCATATATATCAATGGGGTTTTGGAAGCTTACAACCTGCTTGTCATGATTTTGACATTACCCGTTATAATGGAAACTCATGTGTTATAATAGTGAGTGCTATTGGTGAAAATGCAGTTCTGATTTGGCACACTAAAAATCAAAGTGGTCTTCATAAGTTATTGCAAAAACCTTTCACAATTACATTAAATTTCCAAATCAAATTAATTGCTAAATTGCCCTTTGATATAAGGACTCTTACATCCCATCCTTATATCACATATCGTTATAAATGAAGATCACTTATTGGAATTGTAGAGGCATAATGAAAAAAAAGCTTTTGGACTGAAGTTAATACTTTGTGCAAAAATGAACATATTCAAATGATGGCACTAGCGGAGACTAAATTTGAATCTATTCCAGAAGATAACCTTTGGAAATTCGTTGGCTTTGATGAAGCTATCTGGTCGCCTGCTACTGGATGATCAGGTGGGCTTGGTATCTTATGGAAAACCCACTAGTTGTCCAACAAAATTATTTATGTACAAATTCATTTACCACGTATCATAGGTCTACATTATGAAAATGTGAATGATAGTTTTAAGACTCTCATCCTATTTGTCTATGCTCCACCTTTCCCTCATGAGATAGACTCATTTTGGAAAACACTAACTTCAATTGTAAATGCTGCGTCTTTCCCATGCATTGTGTTTGGAGATCTAAATGAAATTTTATGCATTGCGGACAAACTTGGTAAAGCTGACTCCCGTTCCTCTCGGTTTACTAGAATCCTAAAATTGAAAAATTATTGTTCACTCATGGATCTAGCTCCCTACTTTCGGGAACCCATTCACATGGAGAAAAAGTCCTGAAGAGGTGACCAACATTCGTGAAAAATTGGATTGGGTTCTCGTTCATCACCAAATTCTTCATAAATTCCCCAACCTAATTACCAATAATGAGGCTTTTTCATCATCGAATCACTGTCCCATATCTATTACACTCGAGAGTAGTGTAACTTTCAAAGCTCATCCTTTCAAATTTGAAAACACACCTGGCTTCAACGGAAGGATTTTCGTAATATCGTCAAACAATTCTGGCGAGCATCTTGCCCAGGTTTTACTATATGTTCCAACTTATTTTTAAACAGAAAATTCTTAAGAAAAAAAGCAAAGAAATGGAATAAGGTCACTTTTGGAAACATATTTCGTCAAATGAATGAGGTGGAGAATGAATTGCTCAAAATATTTACAATCAACAGGATTAGTAAATAACACACAAAGAACCAACAACAAAGAAAACTGCCTCATTAGAAAAAAAAAACTACTCCTATTTCAGAAAACTTTTTGAAATCAAAGAGCCAAAACAAAGCATCTTAAACTTTCAGACTCTAACACATCGTATTTTCATCGTGCTGCCTCTGGGCGAAGACATAGGAAACAAATTTGCAACATAACTACTATAGAAGGTACATTAATAGTGGGAGAGGGAAATGTTAGAAATGAAATCAAAAATGATTTCGAAAAGAGATTTAAAAAAGAGTCTATCGATGATAGGCTTCTAAATGAAATGCTTAACCTAATCCATCCCTCTATCATTACAGAGGAAAATGAATTCCTCATTCGACATCCGTCTAATAATGAAATCAAGTCTGCAGTGTTTAGTCCAAGAAATAATAAATCTCCAGGTCCGGATGGGATTACAGCCGAATTCTATAAGAAATATTGGGATATTGTAGGTGTATCGATTACTAGAGTTGTTAAAGGTTTTTTCCACATCGGAAAAATTCTTAAACAAATAAACCACACGTTTATTTCACTTCTACCAAAGCGAGACAACCCTTCTACTATAAGTCACTACCAACCTATCAGCTTATGTTCAACTTTATATAAAATCATATCAAAAAATTTGACAGAAAGAATTAAGACAATTATCGGAAAACTAAATCACCCTTTACATGGTGCGTTTGTGTCAGATAGGGTCATCCAAGATAATTTTCTGATAGCTCACGAAATCTTCCACTCTTTTAGGTCGCATACGGGTCGCGAGGGTTGGTTGGCGATAAAGCTAGATATGGAGAAAGCATACGACAGAGTTGATTGGAATTTTACAAAAAATATTTTATAAAAATTTGGGTTCCACCATACTTTCATCACGTGGGTTATGAAATGTGTAACGATTGTTTCTTTCTCAGTGCTAGTGAACAATAGCCCTACTGATATGTTCTTCCCCTCTCAGGGTCTTCGTCAAGGGGATCCCTTATCCCCTTTCCTGTTTATCCTGGTTTCCGAAATCTTAGCTCGAAAACTATCGGCGGAAACAAATTTGGGTAATAGTCCTATAAGATTTCCCTTCAGAAGGAATGGGCCTCGGGTTCCTTTCCTGTCCTATGCTGATGACATCATCATTTTCACTAGGGGTAGTGTGGATGCAGGACAAAGAATTAAAACAATAATTGACTCATATTGTAAATTCTCGGGACAAAAAGTCAATTATCATAAATCAAGCTTCCAAGCTACTAAAGGCATTTCGAACTCTAGGATCGCTGAGTTTAGCAGTTGCTTGGATATTACTAACGAAAACTCATTGGATAAATACCTCGGTTGTCCGATTATTAATGGTAGAGTAAACAAACATACTTTTGAAGACATCATTTGTAAATCTAAAGAACAACTAAGCAAATGGCGTGCCAATGCTTCAATACGTATTTATCACCTAAACCGTTGTATACAATGCAAAACGTCATGTTACCAGCTTCAATATACAAAGAGCTTGGTTTAGAGAATTGGGTGTAAAGGGTGGTGATGTCGATAGATAGTCTTGAGAGAGGAGTTTTTTGGGGACACTTCTACGTAGTCTAGTCCGTTGTATTTTCCCACGAGACCCTTGGTATGGTCTTCGTACTTTTATAACTTGGTTACACCCATCTTATATATATTTACTAGTTTAAAAAAATATACAAAGAGCTTGACCAAATTAATAGGATATTCTTCTGGAATAAAGATCTTTAACGCTGTCCGCTTATTAGCTGCGATAGGATTTGGCGATTTGCAGACCAAAGAAGTGGGGGGGGGGGATTAGGGATTAGAAAGTCTAAAGAGATGAATGGAGCCCTTCAAATGAAACTACTATGAAAAATATTGGTTGAACCAGACAATGGGCCAAAGTATTTATGTTATGCTAATATTCTTGAATACAAAAAACAAGGTGACTCCTCTTGGCAATGGGCCAAACTGACTAGTCTCATTGATAAATTTAAATCGGGTCTTATTTGGTCTGTTGGAAATAGAAAATCTATCAAATTTTGGACGGACAATTGGATTACACCTTCATCTCTGCATTCGAGGGAAGATTGCCCCCAATTTGAAAACATAGAGGAAACCGTTAGTGAATACATTATGGGTGGTAGATGGTGGATGGAAAACTTAACAATAGGCTACCGATTGATATAGTCAATAAGATATTGGACATTCCTCTCCCTGCCTCTACTTTTGAGGATAGGCTATATTGGTGGTCTGATAGAGATGGTTGGTTCACCACTTCGAGTGCATACAAACTAATCACATATCAATCTGTTTTGACCCTAGATATTAATGCCTGAATATGGAATTTGGATATTCCACCTAAAGTTAAAAACTTTTTGTGGAAGGTCTGTCAGGATGGTCTCCCAACTGCCTCTAGGCTGGCCCATCGTGGGTCATCTGTTCCTTCCACTTGTAGTATGTGCAATTGTGCGGTTGAAGATGATGTTCATCTTTTGTTAGAATGCCATTATGTGTGTTCTTTATTTCACATTCCTTCTCGCATAAATTCAACAATATCCAGTATGATAACTGTTGTAGAGAGGAAATCGAGATTGCAAATAGAATGTAAATAAAATAAGCAAACCGATTCAGTTCCCAGCAAATAATGTTCAAGACTTCCTCCCAATGTAGCAGCAGGAAGTCAGGTTCGATCCTCGAGGAACCTGGTCAGCGGATCCTAGGCGGCGGTAGAATCTCACCTCGATTTTGACTCAGAGGGTTTACTCGATATCGACCAACAATAGTCGATATCGACCAAATCCAGTCGATTTTGGGCAGCTCTAAAAAGTCAGTCAATTTCGGCCAATTGTCCTCGATATCGACCTAGGGCAGTCGATATCGACTAGTTCTCCTCGAAATCGACCTCACCTGCAAGAAACACAAACGAGCAACGATCTTTCTAGATCGATAAATTAGAAGTCGATATCGACCAATGGATGGTCGAAATCGAGCAGTAACAGTAACGAAATGAAAGACAAATCTTTGCGGAATTCGGAATAAACTATGTAAAAGAAAACTTCCAAGATCGGGGTTTGCAACAACGATAACCAAACATGCATAAGGCAAGATAAATAATGATAATCATGCAAATTGCATCGAAGGATCAAGCTTTCGCCTTTTCCAACAATTAGACAACTCTTTCAAGAAACCCTAATTGTATCTACCGATTTTATGTTTATAATCCAAGTTGTTAACATGGATTTCTATTAAATAGGTAATAAACATATAACAGGTAGTGGATGCTCAAAACATGATAAAGGTTGGATCTTTACCTCAAACACGCATGGCTATTCATCGCAATTGCAGACATCATTGATGGAAAAGAAACTTGCACTAATAAACTAAACAGAGCTTACAACCGATCGAAGCCACCTTGCTCTCGCTCCTTCACTCCTCTCGGCCTCCACTCTCTCTCTACTTACTACCTCTTCTCCTTCTCTAGAATTGAATTAATGAAAAACTAGCCACATGATCTTTATTTATAGGCTTTCAATCCTTGCTAATCAAGGTAAGGAAATTATATCTATATCTAAAGATAAAACTTAAATAAAAGAAACATTTATCTAAAAAGGAAAATAACTAAATATCTAAATATCTTCATGTGGTAGATAAATCCTTCTTCCATAGATAGATCTTGATAGATTGGGGATAGATCCGGCCTTGCTTCGTGCCCAAGCAATCAACTCGACTTCGGATTGGCCCAATGGACTTGCGGCCCAAATTTAGCTTGGTCGACATCGACCAGTTTTGGTCGATGTCAAGTTGCTCCGTCGATCTCGGCTTCGCTTCGTCTTCTCGAGTAGCCTCTCTCTTCTCGAACTCGGACAAGGTCTCTGGTTGGTCGACGTCGAGCAAGTATGTCGACATCGAGTAAGGTCGAGCTCGAGTTGCCTTCGTCTTCTGTCTTCGACTTCGTTATGCTTTCAGCGGTAGTCGATATCGAGTACCTTCCTCGAGATCGAGTAAAATGCAGCTTTCTCCCTCTTCTTTTGGTTTTGTCTCGGAACAGCTCCAAATCCTTGCAATATTAAACAGAAACTTATGTAGACTTCTATTTCTGACAAATAAGCATATACTACATAAATTTGTTATATTCCCATCCCAGAATACATATACAGATAGAATAAGGAGCTGAAATAAGCATAAAAACATGGCATAAAACATGGACATCAATAACTCATTCTCGAGTTATCAAACCTATCATTTCCTTCATTGAGAACAATCTTGCTTCTGCGGCTAAGGTGGAACTTGCCTATGCTTGATGGTCAGCTTGATATATTCGGAACCAACATGTGTTTAGGCCGGTTTCTATCCCGCTTAGAGATACTTCAATACATATTGTTAAATCTCACAAGGAGAATTGGAGTAAAACATCTCAATTAGAGTGCAGTCTAGATGAGGATTTCCTTTTACACACACAAAATTCCAACCAGCCAAAGAAGAAAAATAAGCATGATAAGGTTACATGGCATAAACCCTCGTGGGGAACTCTCAAGATCAATTTTGATGGATCCACAATTACAAACAATGTTAGATCGGACGGAGCCATAATCCGGGATTGAAGAGGACACCCAATACAAATATGCTATCAAAAACTTGATAAACAAAGTCCCTTAATATCGGAAGCTCTTTCTCTAAAGCTGGGGATCCAACACGCTGCTCAACTTCATATAGCCAAAATCCACATTGAAGGTGATTCTAGTATAATTATAAACCACCTCAACCAAAAATCTAAATGTCCTTGGGAAATTGAACTAATTATGTCAGATGTTAAACTCCTTTTATTGACTTTGAAAAAAGTTTCATTATTTCAGGTTCCCCGTTTAGTCAACAGAGTGACTAACAAAGTTGCACACATTTGCCACTCTGCCTGGGGTGTCGATTTTCACATGATATAAGTCTTTTAGACCTCATCTGAAAGGATGTTGCCGGGTAGAGCTCGCTCGCCCGAATTCTTTCCTAAAAAAAAGGTATAGATATAACTTTTTAAATTTTTAAATGAGAATTTGTAAGATCATCTTTAATTGTGGTACTTGGAGGACCATAGACCTATTTTTAAATAAAAAATAAAAAAAAATGTAAGAGTTGGAGTGAAAATCAACATAATCATTACAAGTGAGTACCATTTAGATGATACTCACTCTTACACAATATCGTAAGTTTTATCCAATGAACAATAACAGGTGGGTGACATTTTTTTTTCAGATTTAAAAATAAAATGAAATATATGTTAAGATATTTTTGTGAGTATCATGGTTGTGCATTCAAATATCTTAAAATGATGTGAGAAAAAAAAAGTAAGATATAATACTTGAATTTGGTACCGTAGATAAAGATGCTCTAAGCGAAATAATCAAGGGTAATTACCTGTTATAAGGGATCCAGACTATATATAAACATGATCTTAGGAGAGTCGAACCACGCAGGCAAAGCTCTATTGAATTTCCTTGATATCATTTTTACTCCACAGCAAAGCAATCTCCAAACACCAACACCTCCCTCAATTTTCCGGTTGTCCTCTCCGATGGGTTCATTAACAGTACCAGTACTTGAGGTCCACGATGCTCAGCCCCTGCAATCCCTCCCTCCCCAGCCACTCTTGACCTGCTTCAACGACCGCATCCGCCCCCTCCTCGACGCCGTCGATCGCCTCCGCACCCTCAAGGTCACCGAAGAAGGAATCCAGCTCCCAACCATCGTCGTCGTCGGCGATCAATCCTCCGGCAAGTCTTCCGTCCTTGAATCCCTCGCTTCCATAAGCCTCCCCCGCGGCCAGGGGATCTGCACCCGCGTCCCTCTCATCCTCAGCCTCCAGGCAGGCTCTCCTCCCTCCCTCACCCTCCAGTACTCCGGCAAGTCCGTCGATACCGACGAGTCTTCCGTTGCCGAAGCCATCGATGACGCCACCCGCGAGCTCGCCGGCAACTCCAAGGGCATCTCTAACTCCCCTCTCACTCTCGTTGTCAGGAAGCCCGGCGTCCCCGACCTCACCATGGTCGACCTCCCCGGCATCACCCGCGTCCCCGTCCACGGCCAGCCGGAGAACATCTACGAGCAGGTCCGGGACATTATAATGGAGTACATCTCGCCGGATGAGAGCATCATCCTCAACGTCATCTCCGCCTCCGTCGACTTCTCCACTTCCGAGTCGGTGAGGATGTCGCAGATGGTCGACAGGACTGGGGAGAGGACTCTCGCCGTCGTCACCAAAGCTGATAAATCCCCCGAGGGGCTCATGGAGAAGGTCACCGAAGATGACGTCGGCATCGGCCTCGGCTATGTCTGCGTCCGAAACAGGATTGGTAACGAATCCTTCGCGGAGGCGCGTGAGGCGGAATCTAAGCTATTCAGTACCCACCCCCAGCTTTCGAAGATCGACCCGTCCATTGTCGGGATACCGAGCTTGGCTCGGAGGCTGGTTCGGATACAGGCATCTATCATTGCCAAGTGTCTACCGAGTATCGTGAGTCAGATCAATGGTAAGTTGAACTCGAATGTCGGGGAGCTGGACAAGATGCCCATGAGCTTCACTTCGGTTGCAGATGCCATGACGGCGTTCATGAGGATCTTGGGTTCGGCCAAGGATTCGCTAAGGAAGATTGCGGTGACAGGGGAGTTTGATGAGTTTCCAGACGAGAGGAAGATGCATTGCACGGCGGGGCTAGCTGAAGAGCTGAACAGGTACTCGGAAGAGCTCCATAGGACTAACGGTTGCCTGATTTCATCTGCAAATGCCGATCCTAATCTGTTCTTGATGGAGGAGGTAGAGATTTTGCGGGATTCCAATGCCGATCCTAATCTGTTCTTGATGGAGGAGGTAGAGGTTTTGCAGGGGTCCAAGGGGATATGGCTTCCAAATTTTCTTCCGAGGAGTGCGTTTCTCACCATTCTGCATAGGAAGGTGAAGGGGATAAACCCGACCCCGGCTGAGTTCATGGACCGGGTGTGGGACTACATGGAGGGCGTTGTGATGAGGGTTGTGATGCATCACTCGGAGAATTACCCGCAGATTCACTCGATGATGAAGAGGGCGACTGAGACCCTGATTTCAAAGATGCAGAAGAAGGGAAAGGAGCGGATGGAGGAGATGCTGGAGATGGAGATGATGGCGGATTATACGTGCGATCCGGAGTACATGTCGACATGGAACACTCTGATGTCGCACCAACAGAATTTCATGGAAATCATAGAAGGCACAGCGTTCACCACAGTGTTGAAGATCGACGGGTTTTGGGAGGTGGACGTGGCGCACATGAGGGCGCACAAGAGCGTGGCGCAGCAGGCCTTCGACATGAAGATGAGGCTGACTGCCTACTGGAAGGTGGTGCTGAGGAGGGTGGTGGATTCGGTGGCTCTTCATCTGCTGTTCAGCATGCATAAGTTGGTGAATAGGGAGCTGGAGAGCGTGGTGGTGGAGGAGCTGATGAGGCCTGGCGGAGGCGGGATTGAGAGGATGATGGAGGAGGCGCCGTCCATGGCGATAAAGAGGGCCAGACTCACTCGAAGCATCGACCTGCTCAAGGAGTCCAAGCATATCCTGGCCCAGATTATGGACTTCCTTGATTGAACGTCGACAGTTTCTCGACTCAAGTTCACCTGGTGTGGACGTTGTTATATACTGTGGTAGTAGCCCTGTGTATGGCTTGTCTTTTGTGTATTGATATGGTGTATGCTAGCTGTTTAATTGTCATATTTTGGATGATTACCACTAAGATATGTTTCGGTGTATGTTGGTTAAGGACTTGTTATGCATCCATGTAATGGAATTAACCACTACCAAATAAAATATAAAAAATGTAATTGAATAATTTATTATTATTATATATATATATTTCTTTTATTTTGACATTGAGGATAACCTATTTTGGTGATAAATGTCGAGAATGTGAATTAATCGATAAGAGGTAAATCAGTTTGCATCTTCCCATTAAACCTAATAATAAAGCGTTTTTTTTAATCCAGAAACAAAAATACAACCTAAACTTCTGATCAACCCTCGTTCCTTGCAAATTAGGGCCTGTTTGGTAGTAGATTTGGAGGAGTTTTAGAAGCTTCGGAAAAAAATATAAACTAGAATGTAGTGTTTGGTAGAAGGAGATTTGAACAATATTGAGTTTATAACAAGTTTTGAGGGAGCTTCCATTGATATAAAATTAGGATCTCAATGAGCAAGCTTTCGGAGCTTTCAAAAAGATTTGGAATCATATCTAGATTTTACCCTTTTTCATTCTCTTCCCCCATTATCTCTACTTATTAAAAGCTCCTTTTCGTCATTTTACCCATAAAACCTCCTTTAAAACTCCATAAACACTTTATAAGGTTTCTTTATAGTTTGGAAAAAAATAAAATCTAACCGTAACTCTTAAGACTATTTCCAACTCCAACTAACCCAAAACCTTCTTGTACCAAACACAATCTTAGTCATAGGGGCTGGGTTTCCCGCATGGGCTTAGCTCAACCGGTTACAGGGTGACATTTGGAGTAAGGATCAAAGATCGAGTCTCACCAACGGCAATGTGAGAGCAACCTCTTAAATGAGGGAATTTTTTTTCTAAATAGGCAAAAATAGAAAAGTTATTAGCGAAATAGAAAGATTTGAAATTTTTTAGGGAAATAGCCAAAATAGGGTAAAGTCGTTGTTTGTAACAACGACTTTACCCAAGGTTTTTAAAAAAATTAATAAAATAGATAAGTGCCATGTATAGGGGTATATGTGATATGAGTATTAGTATATATACTAGGGGTGGACACAAATCCCGCAAATCCCGTACCGACCCGCATCCCGGTGGTATTTGAAAAAAAAAAATTAATCCCGTCCCGCAAAAAGCACGCGGGACGAAGAGTTTGAATCCCGCAAATCACGTCCCGTCCCGCATATATATAAAAAATTATATATATAATTAAAATTAATACGGAGTATAATAATATATTTATATTATACCTTAACATTTGTTTAAACCCAATATTTAACATTTAAAATAATAGTAAAACATTAAAACATCAAAGAAATATTTTTTTTCGATTCAAAACATCAAAGAAATATTGAAATAACTAAAATAAGACTTTTGTATTTTGTAATGGGATTAATTATATATGTAGTACTTACTGTATTTTTTTTACTTGCTATTTTTCTTACTGTATTTTGTTTCAATTTTACTTATTGTATTTTTACTTACTGTATTTTACTACTAGTACTTAATGTAATAATTATGTATTTTGGTGTTTTGACTTTTGATAAACACTTACTGTTTTAAGACTTTTTTTTCAAGGTATTTGGATTATTTTTTAATTGTTTTTTACGAGGGACAAATTCTGTCCCGTCCCAACCCGTGAGGGATAAGACTCGGCGGGATTTGAAAAAAAAAAAAATCAATCCCGTCCCGATCCCGATCCTGTCCCCCAAAAAATACGCGGGACGGGACGCGAGATTACCCCAATCCCATCTCATCCCGTCTCATGCCCACCCCTAATATATACCCTTAATTGTAGTTGGGGGAATCATCCAATGAAATAATCAAACAAATTTCTCTTTACTCTTTCTGTTAACCGCGTACCCTTACTCTCTCTTAAACCCTAAAATCTTTCTTCCCTAATCTCTTCCTCTTTCCTTATCAATACACATTAATCATGTTGGGACACTAAGAATTGGTATCAAAGCCACAAGATCAAGCTATGGCGGACGACCTGAAGATCATGGAGGAAAACTGGCAAAAGACGAAAAATCAGCTCCAATAATTCATGGCATCGACGCAGGCACGCAACGAGCATTTCAAGTTGTGGCGAAACACTGAGCCGACACGGATCTGAAGATCGATGCTCAATCTGATTTTTTATGTCCCAACTAGGAATTATGAGAATTTGATAGAGAAAGAAGGAAGATTAGGGAGAAAGATTAGGGTTAGAGAGAGTTTAAGGATAATAGAGAGTAAAGGGGGGGGAGGGGGGAGATAGAGAGAGAGAGAGTAAGGGTTTAAGAGAAAGAGTAAGAGTAATTGGATTGATTATTTATTGGATGATTCCTCCAACTACAATTAAGGGTATATATGCTAATACCCATATCACATATACCCCTATACATGACAATAAGTCGATGTTACAAACAGCGACTTGCCTCTATTTTTTTTTATAAAAAATTTGGATTAAAAGAAATTGATTTTATCTGAAAACTTAAAAAAAATATTGGGAGAGTCGCTGTTTGAAACATCGACTCTCCCTTTTTTAGTTTATTTTTTCAAAACGTTGAAGGTCAAACTGAAAAACGGGAGGCGGAAAGGTCGGAGATGTCGAACAGCAAAACAACGATTGAAACAACGATTTAGGATCGGAGCAAAACAGCGACTCCCTTCGCCGAAAATAGGATCGGAGCAATTTGTCGGAAATAGGATTGGAAAGGTCGAACAGGAGGCGGAGATCCGGATCTGGAGATGTCAAATAGGAGGCGGAGATCGGAGCAAAACAACAACTCCCAACGCCACCAACGACTTCAGCGACTCCTAGCGCTGCGCTACCTCCCTGCCGGATCTGGAGCCCTAGAGGAGCAAATCGTTCTCGGAATCGTTGAATTTGGAGGCGAGGTTTGCCGATTGCGGTCGAGGAAGCCAAATTTGGAAGAGAGGAAGACAAATTCGGTGGCAAGGAAGCCGAATTCGAATCTTGAGGAATGCCACCATCCATGTTTGGTTGTTCGACCTTCAATTTGGTTCAACATTTTGATTCTTCCTTTCAATTTGGTTCAACATTTTGTTATATAATATGTCGAAGGTAGATTCACCTCAGCATGCTTTTCAGTTCAAGAATGAAAGTGATTTAGATTGGCTGATGAGGAAAGGTCCATGGTTGTTCCTTTCAATTTGGTTGTTCGACCTTCAACCCGTCCCTGGTTGTTCGACCTTCAAGGTTTTGAAAAAAAATAAGAAGGGAAGAGTCGTTGTTTGAAACAACGACTCTCTCAATATTTTTTTTTTAAAGTTTTCAGATAAAACCAATTTCTTTTTAACCTAAAATTTTAAAAAAAAAAAAGTAGAGGTAAGTCGATATGTAACAACGACTTACCTATTTTATTATTATTTTTTAAACCTTGGGTAAAGTCCCGTTTTAGCTATTTTGCTAAATTCTTTCGGATCTTGGCCATTTCGCTAATAACTGTCCAATATTTGGCTATTTAGAAAAAAAATTCTAAATGAAGGGACTACTTGTGCACAGTGAGCACTGATCCCATACCATTATTATCGGTTGAGTCGCCATGATTTACTTCCTCTCACAGTTTCCGTCGGGCCGGAGGGCGAGGGGCGCCCCTTTTGGAGCAAGCTATAGGGCATGGAAGCTGAATTCGTGGTACTGTATATAGATTTTCGTATCGAAAACTTCGTTTTGAATTCGGTCGGAAACTCGAACTTAGGGGTGGAGACAAATCCCACAAATCCCGTCCCGATCCCGGTGGGATTTCGAAAAAAAATATTCAATCCCGTCCCGCAAAAATTACGCGGGACGGGTTTGCGGGACGGGACGCGAGACGAAGGTTTCGAATCCCGCAAATCCCGTCCCGTCCCGCATATATATAAAATTATATATATTTTATATATTTAATTAAAATTAATAAAAATATATAAGATAAATTTATAATATACCTTAACATTAAAACATAAAATTAAAATAATACATAAAATTATATAAGAAATAACTATCTAAGTAATTTTGTTTGGAGTTTTAAGGAAAAAAGAATTACTGTTGTAGTGCTTATGTATTTTAATTTTTGAGACTATTTCACTCTTTGCCTTCAATTTCTAATGGGATTCCACATTAACATGCTAATGTAATTTGCATATTTCACTTTTGCCTTCAATGTAATGCTTTAATTTAGTACATTTGCCTACTGTTTTTTTTTTTGGGTAATGTCATGACTTTAATATTTAACCTATTTGCAACTTTATACTTGTTATTTTTAGATTGTATTTTAATCTTTGTTTACGAGGGACAAATCCCGTCCCGTCCCGAGAAGGATAAGACCCGGCGGAATTTGATAAAAAAATTATTCAATCTCGTCCCGTCACGTCTCATGCCCACTCCTACTCGAACCAATTCTTTCACAGGAGCGAACCCAAAAAAAATGGAGAAATAGGAGGAAGAGGAAACCTCGGTTAGGGTTAGGCCCAATAAAATTTTGTATAAAAAAAATGCCCAAATAAAATGGTTCATATGTTAGTATAAAAAAAAGGCCCAAAAGGTTAGGACTGTTGGAGGAATTTGTGGTACTGGTTTTTTGGATTTTGGTTGAAGTGATGAACACCCTTACTCAATACTTATATGTTTAATCTTTGTAATCTAGTTATTATTAAAATGATTCGGATGTTAGTATTTTAATATCTATTTTTAACTAATAAATAAAAAAGAAAAATACCCTATCATTTTCTATTTTATCGAATTCGATTGAGGTAACGAACCACGTTTCCGTTTCCGTTTTCGTACCTCGTTTCGATTCGACTTTTGAACCATGTAACTATAGGAGGCTGGGCATGCATATTGATTGAACCAGACTAACTTTTCTAAGCGGGTCCTACTAAAATAACATTTTTTTCCTAGTGAACGTTATCCCATGCGGCCTTATGCCTTAATCGATGATGACTGGGTCCGTCTTTCTACTAATTTACCGCAAATCTCGTTCATCTCTCCACCCTCTCTTAAATCCTTTATCATACATATTTTTTATACAACATTTAAATCGATCATGAGTATCCATATATGTTCCTCTTTTTTAAAAGAAACGATATATGTTCTCAATAAAAAAAAAAAACGATATATCGATCAACAAAAAGTCAAAATTACTGATCATCTACTAGTAGTGAGAGCGACGAAGTAACGAGCTGAGGATACGTTATTGTTTAATTTCTGGCGGGGTTACGCTTATCTCTAGAGACGACCCGCTTCCTCGATCTCCAGATGCTACAACCGCACCCGAATAAGTACATCGACACTAAACCGATTAGAGCTACGAAGAGGACGAAATCGACAGTCCTCCATTGCTTCCGTACATTTGCGAGGAACCCGGCTTTGCACGCGCTGCATTGGTAGCACAGCTCCGTCTGGTTGTTGCTCCATAGCAAGCAGTCGATCCCTCCCGCTGTGTTTGCCGGATTGATCCAATACGTCGGGTTCACGAAACTGTATCCGCAATCTTTCGGTGGCTTACAACACCCCGCCTTAGAAATTAATCATTTATAGTTAGTTCCAGCGCGTATAAGCTTAACCTATTGTGTAGAGACTATAGTTGTTAAGTACCTGAATAGGACTAAGGTCAGCGTTGAGGAAGTCCTGAGAAATGCGGTACTTTTGGTTAAGCTCGGCGCAGATTCCGGCCGAGCTCAAGCACTCCCGAATCGAATCCCACCTCGCGACGCCCTCGACGCGCCTCCGGAACCACGCGGAGGTGAAGTCGTCGAGGTGGTAATCGGAAGGCTGGTAAGTGTCAACGCCGCCAAGAGCCCCATCGACGACGTCGACGGAGTTCCTGGCGTTGGTCGCCAGGTAGAGGAAGACGACCAAGGTGGTGAGGGCGGCGATGGCGGCGGACATGGCGAGGAAGTAGAGCAAGACGAGCCAGGTGAGGCGCCAGATGGAGCCGAGGAGGCCGAGGAGGGCGATGATAGAGACGGAGGCGCCGAGTAGGAGGATGGGCCAGTGGAGGGTGGTGAGGCAGGCCTTTTGGGGCTGGAAGTAGGCCAGCCAGAGGCCGGAGAGGATGATGGGGATGGAGAGGAGGATGGAGATGGTGCTTGTGAGGGTTACTCCAATGGGTTTGGGTTCCGCCATTTTGGGTTGGGGGAGCTCTGAGATCTCGCACTCGGCTTCCCCTATGGGTTCGAGTTGTGGTCGCATTGATCAGTGTGGTTTGAAATAGGGGTTTGGGTTGAGAGACTCGAGAGAGGAGATGATGATTTGTCTGGTTATTGTTTGTAAAATGGCATCACTCTCGAGGTCGTAAAAGGGTGTTTTTTTTCCTTGCATTATGGCTTGTTGCCCTGATTGCTGGCCCAGTGTTCACACGATGAACCAAGGATCCTAAGCTTAATTTATTTCTTGCATTTACATTTTTGTAGGATATATATACCCCAAAAGTCGTAGGGTACTTAATTGGCAAAGTGTGTTGGGCCCCTTGTAAGAAGGAAAGTTTCATCACATGGGTTTTACTCGTTTAGTGCACAATCTGTAGTGGGTAAATTAAAATTTTTAATTATTTTGTATCTTATAACTTATTTTAATATTTATCCATCAATGAAATTAAATAGACTATAAAATGGACTACGAAGTTAGACTAGACGATTTTAACCGGTTTCACCCAGCTCGGTTGAGAGATGGGTTCAGACTTCAGACAAGACAAATGATTAGTTTAGGCTAAATTACTTAAAACCAATCACTAAATATTGAGTTTTTTTTTTAATTTAACCATCCGCTAAATTTTGATAGTGTCATTGAAGAATTGAGTACGTAAAGTAATCAACAGTAAGAGACAAATACTCTAGAAGGGGGGGATGAATAGAGTATAGACGCTTTTCGCAAACTTGTAAAGAGCAAGCAACTTCAAGGGTTGGATAATGGGTTTCAAGGCCTTGAATTCAGCCTCAAGATCTTGAACGTATTTTTCGTGCCTTGACAGTTCTGCAAATTAATCAGACGTAAGAAAAACTGATAAGAAAATAAATAACACAGGACTTGTTAACGAGGTTCGGCTCTAAATCAGCCTACGTCCCCGCCTAGGTTTATCCAACCCGTAGGATTCAACAACTTTTATTCCTCTTTCCTTATGGATCCTAATAGCTCACCGAGAAGCCTCTCTCCTATACAATTGCAATCTAGTACAACTCAGATCCCTTAGAGTTCTAGATTGACCAATCTAGAAGAGCCCCACCTCTCTCAGCTATCTAGTACAACCCAAGATACAGAGAAATAAAAGTCCCCTTCGTCCCACCGAAGTGTGATACGTTTGAGTATATGATACTCTTAGTATAACAGGGATTGAATATAAACTATGAAGCTCAAGACTTCCTAACTCTCAAAGATGATAAATAGAATACAGAATAGAGAGAGATAGAAAGCAAATAAAATCAGCAATGGCGTCTGTAGACTCGAGAGCTTTTGATGCGCAGAGACGGCTTGGCAGAAGTTAGTCTGATCGCTCTCTTCCTTCCGTCTTTTATAACCGAGAGCTCCTAAGGTGTGCTGATTTTTATCTCCCCAAATCTTGTTTAGTTGTAACAATAATTTGAACGTTGAATTTCTGGAGATATGCTACTGGAGAATCTTGCTGGCTTTTGAATTTAAATTGCTGCGTTAAAACCTTTTGGCCGAGATTTGCTTTTGAAGAAAATTACTGACCACTCCACGCTCTCTTTCAATTTCAGCTTGGCCGAGATCTTTGCGCTGTAAAAATTCACGTACAATATCTTTGTATATAACAAATTAGAATTTTTAGTCCACTTGTAAAGATTACGTAATTAACTTATCCTAACACAAAATATATTAATCAATTGCACCCAAATATTTAAACTCCAAACAAATCTTACGTAACTACCTTTGACCAAAATATCTTAAACATATCTCACGTAAAAGCATAAATAAGCATATTTAGATTTAAAACAAATCTTATATCTAAACCCAAACAACACATACATACGTAAATAACCAACTCAAATATTTGTGATAAAAAACAACACGTAAAAGCATATATTTAAAATTCTTCTAAAACATTGGCCTAAATAAAATATATAAAACATATAATTTTGTGAGCCAAATAAATATATTCCGAGAATAAAAACAACCACAAAATATAATTGATATTTGCATAAAATACTACCTTATTTGTCTTCCATCATCCTACAAAAAATATATCACATATTATCACCAAGGTGGAGTCAACAGTCATGATCGCTTATAGGCAAGCTGATGCTTGCTTTGTTATACGTGATAGTCATGATAGAGTGGTGTCATGTAGTGCGCAAGGACTTGGAACACTTCTTCGATCAAAGCCAAGTGTCTCGATCTTCACGCGGGCATGCTGGCTGTTGTGAGGATGGGTTTCTCTCGCCTCGTGGTGGAAGGAGACTGTCTGACCGTCATCAATGCCCTCCAAGGGATCGGTACTTGTCCGTGGACTATTGAGATGACGATTGCCGACGTCCTCGGTCTCTAAAAATCTTTCGATCTAGGCTATCGATTTCTTCTACACTTTGCGGGAAGACAACCAGATCGCTGACAGATTGGTGCACGCTGATTTGGTCTCCTCTTTCTCTATTGAACGGTGCCCCGCCGAGATTATTGAGGATCTCGTTCGTAAAGACACTATTAGGCAATGGTTTGACCGAGGTTGAACACCCCAAACTCTCGCCTTATCAACAAACAAACAAAAAAATTCTTATAGATGGAACTGAAATGTCGATCTTTATATTTCAATTAAGAATGTCTTTATTACAATCAAGATTATGATTGATCATGGATAATATATGAATTAGAGTGATCATATGGTCTTGGTGAGTGAAACAATAGCCAAGGACATGGCCGACCTCTCTTCGTCCATGCGGTCAGCAACGATTTTCGGAACCTCCTGAAGACCTCATCGATGATCTCCTCCCCGAAGTGATCGGCCAACATCGACTGATGCAGCCCATTCGACCTCCGACACCTGCAAGCAGTCTATTTCAAATGACCCTTCCTCTTCCACTGCAGATTTGATGTCACTAGGTGACGGGGCGTAGATTGGAACGTTGAATGTGTCCAATTGTTCTTCTTCCATTAGACCCTCGGAGACCATCTGGGTTGAGTGCCATGCCAAGGATGTTAACTTATCAAGAGAGGAATCAATCCACACACCACACTCAATGAACAAAAACTAAGTTGAGGAAGAATCAAAACAATTCCTCTGTAGAACACAGAAGGGAATCGAGCACAATTGCAGAGCACAAAACTTGTCTAACTGCCTCACACCTTGATTGATTAGAAAACCGTCTTACATACTCCATAACTTGTTAACTGCTAGACAATCCCACTACACCACTACTTTGCTAACATAACTTCCTAGATAGTGGTTTTATAAACAAAAGAAAACTAACCTTCAACCGCTACGTACACAGCTAGCACACTTCACACACATAACTAACTTCAACTAACTTGAGCTTAGCCTAGGAACTTTAAATTACATTCCAACAAAGGAGGTGCAGTATAATATCCTTGTTCCGGGGGTCGTTGTTGGTGGTGTACAGAAGAGTCAAGAACATGCCGCCACCGGCAACCAGCTCCTCCGATCGATGCCTCAAGAAGGTTGTGAAGTCGGATTGGAACTGTTGATAATATGCGTTGACCACACTTGCTGGGTGTTATGTCCCGGCTAACAGAACACCAAACTGATCAGCTGATCAATTTGACAGTAACCAATTGAAGATATAGATTGGGTGAGGAAAGAATTAGAATAAGGTGAGAAATAGAGATAGAAGAAGAAGATGAGAAGCGAGAGAAAGAAGATAGGAGAGATTAGGGAAATGATTTGATTATTACTTTGATTCCTTCCTTAGTACAACCCCCCAAGTATTTATACATCAATGATACTAATACCTACTACAAAGGTACCCCTTACAACATATAAGATCATTACAGTTAGAAAAACTGATTCATACACAGATTAATCTTTTGTTTCAGGCATGTTAATTTGATTTTGCCACGACCTATAGTCGTCTTTGTTGAGAATGTGAAGAGACAAAGTGTCCCACGTTGATTATACAAACAAAGAAGCCATAACATATAAGTTAGTGGGTTACTCCTCCTATTGCCAATTGGTTTTAGGATGGAACCCCGCTCGGCTTATATGCTAGGCTATTAGCGCAAGGGCGCACGCATGCACACGATCCCCGATCCCGAGTCCCAACGTGAAGAGACAAAGTGTCCCACATTGATTATACAAACAAAGAAGCCATAACATATAAGCTAGTGGGTTACTCCTCCTAAAGCCAATTGGTTTTAGGATGGAACCCCGCTCGGCTTATATGCTAGGCTATTAGCGCAAGGGCGCACGTATGCACACGATCCCCGATCCCGAGTCCCAACGGACTTCAGTATGGTATCAGAGCGAAAAAGCCAAACGGCCTGACTCTCGATCCTGGGCTAGCTAAAAAGAGAATGAGATGCTAGACCCGTTGTCCAAGTGTCAACTAGAGGCGAAAGACGACCCTAGTTGCACTTGCGGGGGCGTGTTGAGAATGTGAAGAGACAAAGTGTCCCACATTGATTATACAAACAAAGAAGCCATAACATATAAGCTAGTGGGTTACTCCTCCTATTTCCAATTGGTTTTAGGATGGAACCCCGCTCGGCTTATATGCTAGGCTATTAGCGCAAGGGCGCACGTATGCACACGATCCCCGATCCCGAGTCCCAACGGACTTCAGTAGTCTTTGTTCCCAGGCCAGCTTATGGTTCTCATTTGATTATTTCCAATTTGAGCATTTTTCTTTCTGAAATTTCTCTAAATAGATTATTCCAACAAAGATGATGGGTAGCTACTAGCTAGCTCTGAAATTTCTCTGTTTCAGTCAAAGTTAATGTTCCATATATATATATATATGTATGCACATAGTCAAAGGATTATTCTTTTGTCAATTGGTGATATATTTAATGTCCACGATTTCAGTGAATTAACTATATACTACTCTATCAGATATTCTTGTGTGGCTGTACCTGTACGTGCGTGATGCATTTAAACACATGATTCACAATTAGTTTTTTTTTTTTTTAAATTAGGAAATAATTCGAGATTAGATATACTTGAATCTCGATGGCCGACAACGGAGACCCGTCAATACATATAACCGAAAACGAAAACAAGAAGCGGAGCAATACAACAAGTGGAAACGCACCCTATATATATAAAAAAAAGACCCGTCCATGTATGTAATTGACAATTCTTTTTTAGTTACATATGGTGGGTAGGTGAGTGTGTAATTATCATTTTTCTGTTGAGATGTAATTTAGAAATTCGTAAGCTAAGGTTCAAGTTTGTTAGTTAGTTAACTTGTGTTTAGTAAGAGAGTGATGTACAACATTTTCAAAGCTAGTTTCCTTGTTCAGTTAGATCACTATCTAGGTGTCAAGTTAGTGGGTCAAGTAGTGGTCAGTTGTGTCGAACAGTTACTCAAGTTTAAGGGGTATGTAATCATGTTTTAATCAATGAATATGGAGTGTGGCAGTGTGTTCTGGGTTTTGTTCTGTATTGACAGAAGAACTCTTCCATCTCCCTATGAGTTTTGGCTGATCATTGTTGTTGTTAAAGTGTTGAATTGTGGATTCACCCTTGTTTAGACAACATTTGGTATCAGAGCAAATTTCTATTTGTCCGGTTCCAGTCCAGGGGATTGAGTGAAGTGATATTCAAACACAAAAGGGAAACACAGAGAGTGATCGGACCTTGTTCAAAATGCAGAACAATGGAAATGGGATGGTTGGTACCTCGGCTCACAATTGCCAATATTTAAAGGTGGCAATTACCACTTTTGGAGCTTGAAGATGTCCACACTCTTCAGGTCTCAAGAAGATAGTGTGGAACTTGGTGGATATATCAAGGGTTCGAGGATACCCAACCTGATGATCCAGAACAACAATTGAGGGAGAAGAGAAAGAAGGATTCAAAGGCTCTTTTCATGATTCGATCGGCCTTGGATGATGAGATTTTTCCAAGGATTGCAGCTTCAACAACATTTCATGAAGCCTAGGAAGTTCTTAGGCAAGAGTACATGGGAGATAAGAAAGATCACGGTTAAATTACAGTCACTAAGAAGGGAGTTTGAAACCTTAGTGATGCAAGAGAAGGAGACCGTGCAAGTGTTCTTGTCTAGAGTGTTTGGTATTGTGAACCATATGAAATCATATGGAAAAAATATCAGCACTGAAACTGTGGTGAGTAAGGTGTTAAGAAGTCTCGTGAAGAAGTTCGACCAGGTTGTTGTTGCAATAGAAGAATCAAAGGACATGCCAACTTATAGGTTTGAGGAACTGGCAAGCTCTCTGCAAGCTCATGAGGAGAGGCTTAGCAGAACAACTGAAGTGAAAGAGGAGAAGGTGTTTCAAGTAAAGGATGAAGCATCAAAGAACAAGTCAGATGGCTCTTCAAGCAAAGGTGGCTACAGAAGGGGTCATAGAGGGAGAAGTGGCGCTAGAGGTGGCTATAGAGGTCGTGGTGGTAGAGGTCAAGAAAGAGGTCAGTCTGGTGGCTCAGGAAGAGGTAATGGAGATGATCATTGGAAGGATTCTAAGAGGAATCAAAGCAGTGAATCAATATATCAGAGAAGTGGCATCAAATGCTACTATTGCAAGAAGTTTGGGCACAAAGAAGCTTATTGTTGGGATAAACAAGAAAATGAGCAAAAAGGAGCAAATTATGCAAAAAAGATTGAGAAGGAAGATAGGCTATTCATGGCATTGTCTTCTGTTGCAGAAAATGTAAGTGAGTTGTGGTGTTTAGATAGTGGTTACTCTTATCACATGTCTAGTTCAATAAATTTGTTTAAAGAATTAGATGGGTCTAAGAAAGGAAAGGTTAGGCTTGGAGATAACAAGGTGTTACAAGTGGAAGGAAGAGGTACAATTGTAGTCAAAAGTATGCAAGGAGCTAGGTGTAAAGCTGCTTTGTGATGTTCGGTGGGTGTCTGGTCTTGCTCATAATCTACTTAGTGTTGGTCAACTTCAGGGAACTAGCTACTCTCTTTTGTTTGATGACGATGCTTGTGTGATAAGGGAGAAGAAGACTGGTCATATTATTGTTAATGTTCCTATGACGAAGAATAGGATGTTCCCACTTGATTTGGCAACAAATGTGGGAAATGCAATGACAGTAAATTAAAGGTGATGATGATAATATGTTATGGCATCTAAGGTATGGACACCTTAATATTCAAAGTTTGAAGTTATTGAGTACAAGAGATATGGTTAAAGGTGTGCCTAAGTTAGGTGAACTAGAGTTATGTGAAGGCTACTTGTATGGAAAGCAATTGAAGGGCTCATTTTCAAATGGTGAAGCATGGAGAGCAAGTGAGTGTTTGGAGTTGCTACATGCTGATCTATGTGGACCTATGCAAACTGAATCTCTTGGAAAACCAAGTGTTTCTTTCTCATTACAGATGACTATAACCAGATGAGTTGGGTTTATTTTTCGAGATTCAAGTCTGAGGCACTTGAAAGGTTCAAGAAGCTTAAAGCTCTCACAGATAAGCAATCAGAGAAAGTGATAAATGCTTTGAAGACTGACAGAGGAGGAGAATTTATGTCCTATGAGTTCATGTCATTCTGTGAAGAAAATGGCATTAGAAGGGAATTCACAACACCTTGCACTCCTGAGCAGAATGGAGTGGCTGAGAGGAAAAATAGGTTTGTGATAGAGATGGCTAGGAGCATGTTGAAAGCCAGAAAAGTGCCAAACCAATTTTGGTGTGAAGTTATGGCTACATCAGTGTATGTGTTGAATGTATCTCCAATAAGAGTTGTTATGAAAAAGACTCTATTTGAGGTTTGGAGAACAAAGAAGTCATCTATGGATCACTTGAAAGTGTTTGGTGTGTGGCATATGCTCTTGTAAATCTGAGATCAGAGTTGGATGATAAATCTGAAAAGTGTGTATTCATTGGGTATGCAGCTCAGTCTAAAGCCTACAAGTTATACAACCTTGTGAGCAAAAAGACCATTGTGAGCAAAAATGTGGTTTTTAATGAAGAAGCAGAGTGGGATTGGGAGAGAAAGAGTAGTGATCATATGACAACAAATGTGATTCCTACAACTAGAATTCATCATATTTGAGTTTATCTAGTGAGTCTTCTCCAAGAAAGTTCAGATCACTAGTTGATATATATAAAAATTGTGGATTGGCACTTGTTGCTTCTGATCATGAGTATTTTGATGATGCTAAAGATGAGTGTAATTGGCAAGAAGCAATGAAGGATGAAATGAGATCAATTTAGAAGAATGAGACATGGGAATCTGTTTACCTCAAGATAAAAATGTGATTGGCTTGAAGTGGGTTTTCAGGAGCAAATATAACACAACTGGGAGCTTACAAAAGTACAAAGCAAGGCTTGTGGCAAAGTGCTATGCACAACAGAAAGACATAGACTTTGAGGAAACTTTTCCCCTGGCTTGTAGCTAGACTTGAAACTGTGAGAGTGGTGTTGGCTTTAGCAGCTCAATGGAAGTTACAAGTTTTTCAGTTGAATGTGAAATCAACTTTTCTGAATGAAGAGTTGCAAGAGGAGGTGTATGTTGAGGAGCCTCAAGGCTTTGTGAAAGGTGGTGAAGAGCACAAAGTATACATGTTGAACAAGGCTCTCTATGGTTTGGTACATCAAGATTGATTCATTCTTCTTGGAGAATGAGTTTGAAAGAAGTGAAAATGAGCCAACATTATATGTGAAGAGGAAGAGCATGAATGAGTTTATTGTGGTGTGTCTGTATGTAGATGACATTATATATTTCAGTTCTTCATCAGAGATGCTCAAGGAGTTTAAATCTGCTATGATGAGCAAGTTTGAGATGATTGACTTGCATTTGTTGCAATATTTTCTTGGACTAGAAGTGAAGCAAAGTAAGGAGGGAATATTTGCGTGTTAAGAAAAATATTCCAAAGACATGTTGAAGAAGTTTAAGATGGAGAAATGTGATGTGGCTCAGACACCAATAAACACAAAAGAAAAGCCGAGAAGAGGGGATGACACTGCAGAGGTTGATGAAACATTGTACATGAGCGTAGTTGGTGTCTTGAATTATCTCACACATTAGGCCTGATATTGCCTATAGTGCGAGTGTTGTGCAAGGTACATGCATAGTCCCACAAAGCAACACCTTGGTGCAGCTAAAAGGATCCTGAGATACATTGCAGGAACCTTGGGGCACGGTGTTTGGTATGAGCACGTGAAAGACTTCAAGCTCAAAGGATATGCAGAAAGTGATTGGGTTGGGTGTCTTAATGATAGAAGGAGCACATTAGGGTATGTGTTTGGTGTTGGATCAGGGGCCATTACCTAAAGCTCAAAGAAACAACAAACTATAGCATTGTCATCATCTGAAGCAGAGTATGTAGCAGTCGGAGCAACATAAAGGAAAACACTCTGACTAAAGAAATTGTTGCTTGATTTGGGATGTGATCACACAGAGGCCATTGAAGTGTGGTGTGAGAACAAGTCAGTAATAGCAATGACAAAGAATCCAGCTTTATGTAATTCACAATAATACAATTAAAGTAATTATAAGGTGGAGTTGGGTCTTGTTCGGGTTGGGTTAAGTTCGGGTTCATTCAGGTATTGAATCAAAATGGGTCTGGCTCGGATTCGAGTTCGAGTTGTGCATAATATTAGATTTTCGAATGTCGGCGGATCGGTGTTTGGGTGAGTCAGTCGGGCGTCGGATCGGGTTACACTTACACATAGGATTTCCAACTCCGGAAATGGTTCAATGGAAATTTATGCACTAAACCGGCTTTTCAAAAGGAATGAACCGGTCTTAAGTACACCTTCTGGCTTCTACAAACGCTGAAAGGCTCCCTCTCCCTCTCCCTCTCCCGTGGACTATGAACACAACTAGGTCTTAGGTATCGCCAATCCATCAGCTTTCATTTTAATATATCTCTTTCTTGTTCGAATTTTAGTTTTGTTTGCCGCTGACGGATTTCACTCCTCAATTCCGATGGCAGAAGGTGGAGTAAAGATCATCGATTTCAGTCCCTTTTTCCTTCTAGGCATTCACAGGTATCGCCGTTTGTTCTCCCCTTGTTTACGCTTTTAGATTGCAGTTATTTTTCCGAATTTGATTGGTTTGGATAATGCTTGTGCGAGTTCGTCTATCGAGTTCTGTTCATTTGTAGCCGCCATTGCTGCGTTGGCCTCGAAGTCTAGCTATCTCAATTGATGATCAATTGTGCTAATTGTTTAGAATTTCCAGCATCGCTTTTGCCTTCCTTGTTTGTACTAACCTAGATTAGACATTCATTTCACCCGCCTTGTTCAATTGATTGTCATTGCTGAAAATTTCACAAACTTGTATGCTCCATTAGCCTATATGGTAGCCCTACCTGGAGGGGTTTTCGTTCAACTATAAACAAAAAAATAAAAACAATTTCTATATAGACTAATTGGGCCAGATTTTATGTTTGATTTTGGGCAACTGATTGCAATCCCCTCTCGCCTGATAATCTCCTTGAGTCCCTTGCATGTTTTCCTCAGAGGTATGTCCTCCATCAGATCTATCTGTGTTTCTGAGTGATCTCTCCCTTAATGCCATCAGTCTATTTACCAACCTTCAGATGTGTCTGGGTACATACCAACTGGATTCTGTTGCTTTTTGGAGCATTCTTTTAATATCCTTACTGAAAAACATAATGTGATTATCTGTTTTCTCTTTATATCTCGAATCTTAATTCTTGGCAGGAATTTATTCTTTTGACAAGAAAGAGATGGAACACATTGTAGAAAAAGGAAACAGCATGGCCGCCCCTTTAATCTTCATCATCATTACTGTTGTACAATTCATCCCGAAATACCTTGAACACCAATCAAAGGTGAAGTTAAGAGTTCAGACATTCTAAATTTGTTGGAGTTTCTTCATCATAGTATTTAAGTACTCAGAATTTAATAATGATTAAAACCAATGAAGCTTCAATAATTATGTTTCAGATTTTCTGAATCTTAGACATTTTGGGTTAGTCTTTCACGGAATTAAGCAGATTATGTATCATGATAATTGAAACTATGCTGAATCTTCCCATGCATATAAGTCCATTCTGGTAGCAGGTTAATAGACAAAATTTGCTGCATTCTACTTTTTTAGATCGAACTTGCAGTGAGTATCGTTCTAATAGAAATTTTCTTTCATCACTAGGTCATTCTAACACAGAAGAGGTCATTTAGGAAAGATTATTAGAGCAAAAGTTCATCAATAGAATGGTACTATTATATATGGTTGTATCTGTGAATGGGATCACACCTAAGAAACTAAATGGCATTGTGTTAATTATATGTCCATTAGACAACTAGTTTCCCCTTACACTTTTCACCTGATCTTGCATTCTTCTTCAACATGTTCTCTTTCTGCAGTGAAGATAATAATATTCTCTTCCCACTAAATTCTATAATTGTGAACAATATCATCCTAAACCTTCTGAAAGTTATTAAAATGTGTCGCTGCCATTCTGTCTATATATGTCTGACTATATTTTAACCTATGATATGACAAACCTGCATGAGAAGGAGTTGAGTTTTTTACTTGGGTTGTGTGGATGGTGGAAGGGATTACATAGTGAATTACAAGATATAAGTCATGGTGATCTTGTTGATGTCTTCTGGAATGTGTTGGAGGCTGCTGTTTCGGATAAAGAATCATTGTTGCTATATGCATTCATTCGAGTCTATTTATATGTTTTTTCACTATCATGTTGCAAAAAAAAATTAATTTTTTTCCTATTCAACTTCATCAGAAAGGAGGCAGGAGTGAGACAGAAATCAATTTGCGTAAAGAGATTAAACAGTTGCACATAGAAGCAAGTGCTTTGTCACAGTGAGTAATTCTTTACGATTCATTTTTAGAGATGGATGCATGTGAGCGTTGAACTGTAAAAAAAATGGAAGGAGTTCCTTGCATTTATTGAATTATAAGAGTATTTTTAAGAACATTCATTTTTAGCCCAGTTTTTGTTTGTTCATAGATCAGGCAACTTCAGTTGACTTCACCTAGAGTAAAACTGGCAGTTACGTGCTTCAGTTTTTTTTTCCCTTACTTGAACTTCGAAATAATGCAGTTTCTCTGACATAATAGAAAGGTTTGTTTGTTTAGAGTCTTTGTACCCGATGGGGAAGCCTGACAGGTTTGTTTTTGTACATTGAAACAATTAATGATTGAGAATTTGAGATTGGGTGCCGTTTTAAACCTTGTGCTTGTCTTTTCAAGATTGATATATTATGTGTATTCAATCATTGATTGAGTCTTTAAGAGTATTTTCTTTGAGTTATAAACTTTAACCAAACGGGCACGATTGTGTGTGAGAAATTAAGTGTGATTCTTATTTTGAGAAAATTGCTTGTTTGTGGTTTGGTGTTTGAAAGATATTTACTTTGCATTAGTGAATGCTATTAGCAGAAATCGTTTTTTTAATAGGGAAATTTCCTTTCTATGTATTAATATTATATAAAGAAGTTTCAAATAAACCCTACATAGCATGGGTCTTTATATCCTAGTTCTAGTTGGTTAGGATGTTTGAGTTTTTCTTTCAGGGTGAGCTATAGTTAAATACTTAAAATGCAAACCACACGGTTCCTTATATATAATCTGGTTAAATGATAAAAAACAATTTGTGGAGTTTATGTGTTAAAATTCATTTGGTAGCATTTCCAGTGCTTAAATTATTTGCAAATGGTAAAACAAGATTTGGTGGCATTTGACATAACCTCCTAACCATAGGATTGGGTTTTGTCTAAAACATCTGCATTGAACCAAACAAATCAACACATCATCATCTAACCAAATTTTGCTCTTTACTTCCCTCTTTTATCGTTTATATGATTATGCTATATGTTGTTTCTAACTTTCTTCCTACATTAGGCCCTCAACATTTGCACAAGCTGCTAAGCTGAGGAGAACAGCTGCAGCTAAGGAGAAAGAACTAGGAAAATGTATGTAAAATGTAGCACTCTACATTCTGGAGGATAATTAATTCAGTTATTTTATATTGCACCACATAGATCATCACCATGTTTAAGGCATTCAAACTGCTTTCTTCCTCTGTAGGAAGCCTTTTATTTATTTATTTATTGATGTTAAACAGTATTTTATATTTATTACTTACATTGAATGTTTTGTTGAATTTAGTTGCAGATTTACAGTTGCATGCACAACCCACTCCATGGTTGCTGCCTCCCAACCCCTTCTTACCTTTAAGTTGTTTTATTGTGTGCTTAAACATAATGATACAGTCTTATGCAACTGGCATAGATACCTTAATTTTACTCTGTTTTTTTTTTTTTTATGTATATCATCCTATATATGTTGAGAACTCACTCTTTGAATTTTATGTTTGTAATTTGTCATTGTACATGAATAGTGAAGTGTTAACAACGTGATGGTTTACTTTTTAAAGACCTCATTTTTAGGCAGCTTAACATTCGTGATGCTATATTCTAGTTGATTTTTTTTTTCTTTTTGATATTAACTGCAGATGTGGAACGATATGCCCTGGAGAAGAAATCTAGTTATGAACCATACATGAAACTTATGACGCCTTTAAAGGTGAGTGGATTTGGTTATACTTGTTTGCTCTCAGTGGTTGGATGTATCTAATGTCAAAATGGTCATGTTACAGGTGTTGACATATGTCCTCCTGACATTTTGGTTTTGGGGATCTCCTGTGGCATCAATATCCAAGGAGCTTGTGCAACCTTTAGGTGAGCAATGATTTGTTTATATGTTACATTACAAATTATTCTCTGCTAATGATTAGTGATGTTTCAGTATCCAAGGAGCTTGTGCGACCGTTGGCATTAGTCACTTCTTATTGGCTACTAATTGCCTGCATACCTGTGTTTTTCTTTTCTGAATGGAAATAAAGTGTTGCTAAAGGTGTAATTTCCGCAGGGAAAATGTTATCTTGGCAGGCTGGTGCATTCACTCAGGGCAAAGTTATGGTATGTGGACATTGATTCTTTTATGTATTTGTTGGCCTGATAATATCTTCCAATCTATAAGTTCTAACAGTTGTACTTGGCCGTGTTTTCCCTTTGCTTGGCTTGATTTATTCTTCTGTTTCTGTATCGTCTTGTTTATATGACTGAACTAGGAAGTTGATTGAACTGCATTGTTTGTATTACTTGTCTTGATGATAACCTGGGGTTTATGCTAGTTTGAGATGCTGCCTGTACATTATATTAATATAGGTTTTAGTCTTTGTTACCCAACCTTGTATGAAAAGTACCACCTTGAATCAAGAATGGTTTGGTTCTGATGCTTCAAACAGTAGGAAATATCTCGGAATAACATAAATAGAATAATTTGAATCGAAGTAATGCTGCGGGGATTGAAAATGGCTTATTGCTACTTTCTCAATCTCTTTTCAGATGTGCAGACTTCCTTGCACATTTGATCATTTTTTAATCAGATGGATACTAGTTTCAGGTTTTGTTTCAACACATTTGATCATTTTTCAGGCATTATCACTTGAATCTGCTTACCGAGCTAACAGTTTCCAACTGTTATGTTTGAATGATACTCTCTTTGGGGAATGGGGGTTAATGGGTCAAATTCACCGTTAACAAGCAAAATGCTAAACCTAATATCCAAGGGCCAGTTGAAGTCTTCACTTGCAAGTTTAATAAACATGTAAAACAAATACTAGCTATTTAATTAGATTGGTAACTGGAAAGCGTGACAGTGAAAGAGATTAGGTCATTTTCTTTGCTTGTAGTCATTATTTTGATTTCTAATGCCTTTTCAGTCTCCTTCCCCACAGTCCCACACTAGAGAATCAAATACGGGAAATCATGATCTTAATATGTCACGTTAAAACATGAAATACATGTATCTTCACAAAATTAATTATATTGTTCTTTAGCCCCAAATATATTGATATGTTTTCATTGGGTGGTAAGATTGTTCCCCGGAAGCCCCTTAAGTTTCATGTCTCAATTTGTTCACTAGATGAATGTAGTAAAAAAGGATAATAATGGATTGCAGGTTGGCATCTTACCTTACCTGGTATTATGTACAAGGGTGAGCAAGCTCGTCTGTCGAAGATTGATCCATTAAGCAGAACAGTGTTCTATTAAACAGAGATGCACCGATTGCGACCATTGACAAGAGCATCTGATCAGGGCACTGTGTATAGGGGCAGCAGAGGGGAAGAAAGCTCGCAGATGTGGCTGCGTTCCAAGTGTCTGTTTAACTATGTACTTCACTACCACTTGTTATGCACCTCTCAGTAAGTGACCATGACTTTCCCCCTTTGAACGCTGAAATAGATATTGGGTTGAAGCATCGAAATCCTCTGTTGATAGAGAGCCTAGACAAGCTTGGTATGTGAAAATTCTGATTCAAATTGTGTTGTGTGATCAGTGGTGTTTACTAACTGTCATTTTGACACACTCCGTATTTATTAACAGTTGATGCTCTGTTTTAAAGCTGGGAATTCAAACATTAATGCGTGAACTAACTTGGACTGGAGTTGGTTAGTAGGTTTCAGGGCGTTGCTAGAGGCAAGTCAAAAATTCAATAGTTCCATTTTCCTTGTTCATTAATCGAAAATCAAGACAAACTGGGCACTACAGTGAGACTGTGAAAACATCCTATCCCATTCCGACTTAGATATGTGGAATTGTCTTGCGCTATATGTAGACTTAACCTACATTGTTATGAGTACCTCATTGGACGCCTAAACCTCTGTAAAGGTTTTACTGATGAGAGAATTCCTTCGCTTCTTGTACGACAAACATAAGAAAAAACACACATTTTGTGCATTTTGTTTTTGTCCAAATTCAAGCCTAGAATTGACCCCGTTTTGGTTATCTAGTTTGCACTCGATTTTGTGTAATAACCCAATGCACTTATAGTGTGCAAAAACATCAAATATAAACAACAATCCTAGTTTGTTTTCCATTCATAGTAGGGCATGAGGGGCAGGGTTATACACAATCACTTCTCAACGATTTCGAGAGGGTGTTTCACCTAGAAGTGTCATAAAATAAACAAAATAGATATAAACAACCAAAAGAATAAAGACGCATAAAGTGACAAAAAAAATAATCTACAATGCAATGAAAAAGAGCCGAAAGGAAAATGGAGGAAGGAAAGAAGGAAGTTGATCAATAAAGGATACACCTCAAGGTCGCCTATGACTAGCTCTCCTTGATATGGATAACTCTCCTTCACTCAGTCTTATCTCCTACCATCTTCTCAATCAGATTTAAACATGTAAGGTCTGGTCTGATCATCTCCCTCCAACTCTTTTTTGGTCGTCCTCTCTGCCATGTCGGACACTCTTGATAGCTAGGTTGTCACACTTATGCACTAGCGCACTTGAATATCTTCTCTAAAATGTTCAAATCACTGAAGCCTCGACTCACACATCTTGTCATTAATAATGATCACTCATACCTTTTCACAAATAACCTTGTTTTTTTATTAGGTCATGTCTGGTGTACCCACACATCCATCTTATCATTCTAATCTTCACCACCATGAGTCTTTTAAAGGAATAAATGTTCTTTAATAATTTACTAATTATATAATCGGATTAAAATGGAGATTTATAATCGTGATAATTTAGATATTCAACGATTTGTGGATAAATTAGATTTAATCCATTACTCTTTTGTCGTATAAGGTCACACATAATATAATATTGTGAATTGGATTATTGACTAATAACAATAATAATAAAAGATAGGTATATGTTTGACCTAATTTTGACACTATATAAAGAGACTTATTGAGAATAAGTTTAATCTAATTGAAGTATTGTTTCTCTCCCGTCTTCTAACTTCAAGATCGTCAGCCTCCATAACTTCTAAGGGATGTGTTGCAATCATGTGGACGAGGTAGAAGAGTCACGTTTGATGTTCTTTTCTCCAAAGATGATTCCGAATCAAGTTTTTATACAATAAAGCTATGTTTTCTTCCTTATATGATTTTGAATCAATTTTTACATATTTCGCCAAATGCCCCTGAGCTTTTCATTTCTTTGCCAAATATCCTTGAGGTTTTTTTTCCCGCCAAATGCCCCTTTGTCTAATTTGTTAACATTTGGTTGAAAATAAAAGGAATTTAATAATTTTCTTACAAACTACCTTTATCGATGCATATGGGAGCTGTAACAGAGAGACCCAAAAAAAACCTTAGGACAAAACCCCGCTGTCACTAGTAGATAGAAGCAAAAATCCGCCAACATAACTTAAAAATCTTGCAAAATGAGCCCAAAATTTGGACCATAATGGAGTCAAAGAAGTATGTAGACTTTGGAGTAGGCGAAATAACCACATTGAAGCCGAAAATCGACAGAATGTGAGCACCAAAGACACAAGCAAATCTCATAAATTTCCAAAATCAAAGGATGATTTAGCTCTTCGAGGACTAGAGCTCTCTTCTGCTCTTGCAGTCTTGCTTGACTCACCACCCCCCAGGTTGGTTCTCTTGTGCTTTTTCCTGATTTGGGATTCTATCAATGAAATCTATCTTCAAGATCCGTTATTTGCATTTGAATCTGAGATGGACTTTAAGTTATTAGAAATTGTGCTCATAGGCTAAAAACAATACATATATTGTCATAGCTTTTTTGCTTCAGCATCGCTGTTGTCCTCTAAGGTTCACAGTAAAGGAATCATATTCCATCTAAAATTTAACGACAAGTAAAATATTATGATTGTGCTAATAGAAACATAAATTAAAGTACATCTCAAATTAGATCAGATGCAATTAAAGAAATCATGAAAATAGATTTCACAAATAAAATCCCAAATCAAGAAAAGGCACAAGAGAACCAATCTGGGTGGTGAGTCAAGTAGGTGTAGAAGAGAGCTCTAGCCCTTGCAGAGCTAAATCTTCCCTCAATTTTGGCAATTTATGAGATTTGTTTGTATCTTTGGAGCTCAAATTCGATCGATTTTCGGCTTTAGTGTAGTTACTTCGCACTTCGCTGACTTCAAGGTCTACATCCTTCTTTGACTCCATTCTTGTGCTCGAATTTGAACTTGCTTTGCAGGATTTTTGCTTCCGTCTAATAGTGGCAACGGGGTTTTGTCCTATGAGTTTTTTTTCGAGTCTCTCTCTTGCAACTCTCATATGCATCGATGGAGATATTTTTTAAAATAAAATTAATTCCTTTTGTTTTTCTTTTTTATTTTCAACCAAATGTTCAACAAATTAGACGGAGGGGCTTTTGGCAAAAAAAAAAAAAAAAAAAGAAACCTTAGTGACATTTGGCGAAAAAAAAATAAAAATCATAGGGGCATTTAGCGAAATTAGTCAAACTTTGGTACACCATGCGGATTAGCCTTAACCTTAGAGGCATTAATTTGGTAAAAATTCCAAAATTAAAGTGACATGCCTTCAATTTTCCAACATTCATAATTTTTGTACTCTGATATCGGATTATGATGTATTATATATTAAAACAAAGCTATCGATGATTCGATGAAGATAATAATCAAATGTAGTTCATTGGATGAGGAGAGGGACATGTGCACCCCCTTGGCTCCGCCACTGCCTTAGCCAATAACGCTATATTTCATCGGTAAACAGGGGGGATTTTGAGGCATAGTGAACTTAGTTTTAGGGCAGCGTTAGCCACTCTTCACGCACACTTGCACTTTAACACACCAAAAAGCTAGCATAAGTGTCAACCTCATGCATATATTGAACAATCCGCACATAGCGTGTGGACACTAAGGACCTATTTGACACAAACTTATTAGAGTTTTTCAAAGAGTTGTGGCAAAACTTTTTACGGTTTTCGAAAAAATAGCTTTACAAAACTCTATGTAATTTGTCCTACCAAATAAGAATTTACTCTTTTAATCTATCCCCAATGGATAAAATTTCATCAAAATTTCCACTTAAATTTTAATCTTAAACTGTAGTATTAATTAATCTCTTACGCGTCAAACAAAGAAAACTCCCCTCCAACTCAGGTTTCAACTCTTAGTCCGTTTCTGTTTACTCTGGTTATGGATACTCTTTCTGCTCCGCTCCAAGAAGAGGTCCCTTGATGCAGTGGCGGATCTGGGATACGTAGACCGAAGAAGAGCCGGATGAAGGTTATCTGTCAGGACCTCAATCTGCTGAACCTTTCAGAGGATATTCAATTGGATAGAGACCACTGGAGGAGATGCATTCGGGTTACAGATGTTTAGAGTTTGGGGGTGTAATGTTGTGTCCGTTTGATTATGCTTCTTTTCTATCCTCAGTTTTACATCTCTACAGACTCTTTTTCCTACTATGTGTCCAGTGTCCTTGTGGTTTTTGTCTCCTTTCGTTCTGATTCATTCGGAAATACTCTCTCGACTCAGTCGGAAAAATAATACGTACATCCTGACCCCCCAGACCATGCCTCGCGGGAATTACTAAGTTGTTGTTGTTGTTGTTGTTGTTGGATGGCTAATTAAAAACAAATAACCCTAAACGATGCACATGTACAATCAGTTGCGGAGCATTAATTGGGTTGAATTGAACTCACGGCAGTGGAAAGGATAAAAACATGACAAATCAGATTGTACATTATTTTGCATCTTTTCTCTCTACGTGTTGTCTTTACACCCCCTTCACATATCCATCATTGGAAGTTCTTCCCATAAGCTGCTGCTTTTGCTTATTAACCCTATCTTCACTCCGTACAGAGGACAATGGGGCCACTCATCAAGCAAGTCTTGGAATCATTCAATTATATATGAAAATCACCATTCAATTTTCTTTCCCTCCCTTTTTTTTTTGTGTTTTTTTTTTCACTCAACACCAAAAGAGGTGTCCTCACCTCTCCCGGATCTTTTGTGCTGCATGTGGATTTGAAATTTGGTTTATAGGGTATAGGTTAGTATCGGTATCAATCAATCCACCGATATTTTGTGCTTGTTTATATTCCCATATGGTATTGATATCATAATAATTGAGTATATATCAATCAATACCCATATATGAAGTGTTTGATACATTACTTATTTCATACATTAAATAAATGACTATCCTTCGCATCCTAATATTTTTTTTCTTACTTCGGTTCAACCGTATTCATCCACTCTAAATGGATAAAGCATGGTCCATTTAAGGGGTTGATCAATTTTATAACATTTTAATAAATAAATATTTAATAAAAATAAGTTGAAACACCGAGCTCTATTGAATAAATGCAAGAAAATTACACCAAAATAATACGGAGTACATAAATTGATTGAAATAAATAATGAAAGAAATCACACAAAATTTACATAATCTAACAGTCTCCATGATTTGACCCAAAATTTTGTCAAACATATATGTTTCTTCAAATCTTCACGAAGTTGTTTGTGTACTTTGAGTTTTCCTCTTGATATACTTTCTCAATCAGTTGGAGACTTGTGCACTAGTAGCCAAACACATAAGCTGAGTGATGTCCTATCCTAAAATCAATTGACAATAGGAGTAACCTACTAATTAACTTATATACTAAGGTTTGGTTGTTCATATTTCTAACGTGGTCTCTTCACATCTCTCAACCCCTTGAATAATAATAACAGTTGGGCCTTCTCTTCAGGGTTGGATACACAATCTCTATTAGGTTGTAATAAACTTTCTCATATAATGTAACCAAATTTTAAAAAATCAAACATTTAAAAATGATGTTCGTAGATGGAGAGAATTAAGTTAATCTAACATAAGAGGAAATTTTATTTTATTCTATTCCATTTCAAACGAGGAAAATGACACTTACAAAAAAAAAATGGATTAGTGAAGAACTAATCTTGGCCATCCAATCACATGACAAATCTTAGTTGATCAACAACTTGGCAGCTGAAGAACTATACACAAATCTTCACTAACAATAAAACTTGTACATATATACCCAAACTTTTCATCCTATCTTGAAAGCTTAAAAAGGGTTTAAATATATACTCCCTCCGTTCCACAATACATGGTCTTTTAGTTTTGGGCACGCTTTTTAATGAGCGCAAAACTCTATAAAATATTGTTTTTTTAGTTAAATTTTTTATATAATTTGATACTTATTGGTAATAAATATCAAATTATATAAAAAAATTAATTAAAAAAATAATATTTTATAGTGTTTTTCACTCATTAAAAAGCGTGTCTAAAACTAAAAGGACATGTATTGTGGAACGGAGGGAGTATTAATCAACAAAGTGAAGCTTCATCCTGAATAAGTGTAAGCAAGTGATGGGTTGCCTCTGCAATTTGATCCACACATGCGAGTTGACACCCTTCTTCCATCTGCATTCTCAAAATATCCATTTTTACAGTTTCAGCAAATCAAAAAGCTGAGCAATTAAATGCTTTTCAGTCCCTTTTAATCCAGCAAATTAATTCTGCAATTATTATTGCAAAAGTCCATAGTCTTCTTTTGGAATTTACTACCAATATTTGAACTCTCATTGTCAATGAATTAAAGCTTTTGGCCTGTACTATATTGGTCATAATAATAGTAATTACCTAGCTAGATCTCTCAAACCATTAGCTTGAGAAGGGGAAATTGTTCAAGTACAAATGGTTCAAGGAGAGCTAGTTTATCTTACATGAATTTTATTTATATATATTTTGAAAATATTTCAAATTTCAATTAGAGTTCAACGAATATTTATCATTTATATATTTAGATTTCATTAGCATGTCTTACAACATCTCCAACAACTCATCTAAACTATTTAAATTATCCCATTTGGGAAAAATGGTAGGTCTTTTTTCCTATAACATATTCTCTAAAGTTTTCTATGTAGTGTCGCCCATTATTTTATAGAAGGATTTGGAGAATTATACGAGTATTGAAATTTTCAAATTAGAGAATTCGTTGGAGTTGGAGAAATTTTTTTGTTTATAAAATTATATTTTACTTCTCTATAATATAGAAATTATGGAGAAACTATTGGACATGCTAAAACTAATTACTTGAATAATATTAATGAAAATCGAATATAGGTTGAGTTCAGCCAAAAGTTCATGCTATTCATATTGATCAATTGGTATTAAAGAAAATCCCTAAACTCAAAACAATTCTACCATGAAATATCCCAAATCTACCATCACAACTTTTATGTCTGCTACTTGTAAGTTGTAACCCAGCATGAAAATACCATGACTGCAATGTCAACCACTGATCCAAAGGAAGAATGATTTAATGGGTCCAAATATTATACTTTTAAGTATGCTCATCATTTTGGAAATGTAAATGCAATATATGGATATATGCAGAATGTAAAAAGAAACGTCATGTGAAAAAGAAGTCACCTTGGCACTGATGGAATAGAGGACCCAAGGGTCCAAAGTGGTGACATTGAGGTGAAGTATGGACAAATGGAGTAACTGGAATCGGGCCACCAGCTTCGACAGCTGCTGAGGGCTCCTCCTCGAGAGGATTCGGAGATTTACATGGCTCTCTATCAAGGTGACCCCAATGTCTGCAACCGAGGATGTGGCCTTGGAGTCGATAGGAGATTGTGAACATGTGTACTGTGGGGACAAAAAGAATTCTGCAAAAGGAGGTGTAGAGAGCTTTCTAGTGACAGTGTTGGTGGCCGCGGAGCCTGTGGCTTCTCTTCCACCTCCTTGTTGTAGTGAGATAAACTTTTGGGCTTGAAGGGATTGAAGGCGATGTTCGAGTTCCTTTACATACTCAATTGCTCCTCCTACTATAGAGGCCTGGTCACCCTGTAAGGCAAACATGAAAATCATCCAACAATCTATCAATCAAGTTATGCAGTTAGAACAAAGATGATTTCACAGCTAAATATAGGTAGAAACTATACAAACCCTTAGAGAATAAGAGCCAGGCATGAGAGAGCGTAAGACGGATAGATGCTCATTCATCAGCTTTCGACGATTCCTCTCCACAACAATGTGGGTCATCCTTTGAGTCTCGGCCTCCTCTTTCTTCTTGCAAGCCTTAGGCTGTGCTCGTCTCCTTTTCTTCCTCCCTTGTGCAGCTACATTAGGAGTCCTTGGTTTGCCACTAGTTTCTCGTTCCTCAAGAAAACACGAAGGCGGTATTGGTGGTGGTGACAACAGCATAGGCACCACCATGGCATCTTGAGAAGGCAACATAGTACCACATGAAGTACCATTAATTATACATGGGTGATCGAGAATAGAGTGACCGTCTTGCAATGATCCGGTGTGTCTGAGTGGATTACCATAAATGGTTTCATAGATCATCAAGTCCAACAGATCACTGGATGATATTGCTTCTAAAGCCATTCAGTCTTTTGTTGTTTTTGCTTTCTAGGGTTTGAATGAGAATGAAGAGAGTTTTATGGGTTGTAAAAAGGAGAGCTAGAAAGGGTTCATTTCTTTCAGAGAGAGATATATGAAGTGAGAGACACAACATGTGTTCAGAGATATGGTAACAAAGGAGGTGAAAGGGGATCAAATGAAGGGATCAAAGTACCATGAAAGATGAAATGGACCAAGCACGTGACATTGGGGTGGACCTTGATTTGAAGTAGAAAATATTAGGTAGTGCAGCACTGCACGTCTGCTATATATGTTTGGCAGTTGGCACCTCACCAAAAAAAAAGAAAGAAAGAAAGAAATTGCGCCTGGCGTAGACGACGTGGTCGAAGGAAGCAAGATGGCATCAGGAAAGAGCCCACAAATACGTTGCAAAACGGGTTCAAACCGGGAAAAAAATATACAAAATCTTCAATCGGACGCGAATTGCTGTCAATTGATTAAGCTTCCAACCCACTTGGAAACATGTAGGAAGAGAAATAAGGGCTCGATACTTGCCAAGATCGGCGGCCCATGGAATTCGATTTTTTCAGCGTCAGGTGAGCGAGGTTGGATCGATTGGCAGCGAGTTGGCTCGAACTAACAATGGGGTCAATAGGGTGAATCTTTATGAAGGTGTGTAGGGTTTGGAATGAGACGTTTTAGTGGAGAAACGAGGGAGAAAGAGGAGCTTCTAGTAGCTCTTCAATGGCCGACAATGGTGGACAACGAATGGAGGTTCATTCCAATTCCTCCTTATATTTTATAGAATTTTTAACATAATAAAAAACGTGTCAAAAAGTCAAACGACTTAAATTATAAGATGAAGGTAGTATATTTTTATGCTACTACTACTTGGTTCCTTCAACTTGAAAAAAACGTACCCTAATTGAAGTGACATTGCTTTTCCGTATTGACCTCTCTCTTCATATTTGATAATTCTGTCATCCCAGTAGAACTAGGAAACATTCTCGCGACCTAGTCGGGGTAAGGGTGCGTACATTTCAACTCCCCAAAGCGGGATATACTGGGATTGTTATTGTTGTTGTCATCCCAATAGCAAGGATCCGTTCAACATCAAATTCACGGAAATACAAGTGTAAGATCGGGCTCCCTCGACCTGACGTCTACCGTCCATCTCTTCCGAGCATCGGACAACTCGTCACGTATCAACCCATGTGGTGATACTCGTTGCTGACTGATAGTACAACAAATGCACGAACTTGCTATCCACACGACGATATCTTGTCAAATGCACGGTCGTGCCAGTTGACACCGGACACCGACATCCTGAGTCGGCAAAGACCTGCTGTTAGATGAAAGGAGTGGCTTCAGTGGTCGAGGGGTTGTTGCAGGGCTGCAGACACCTACACCAGGTGTCGATGAATGAGGGATCTTTTGCATTTTGAGTTGTGTGGTGTTTGACGACTCCAAGTCCCTGTGTAAAGGGAAAGGTCGTGCGTTTGGCGAAAAAATCGCTGATAACTGGACCCTAAATTTAATTATAATATTACTGTTTAGTTTAAGTTGATATTATAATTTAATTTTAATAATATTTTAATAATCTTAATAAGTTTTAAAAAAAATTGAGTTTATTCACCCATTGAGTTGACCCAAAATAAAAAATCCGAATGAACTAAACCCGACCGAACAACCCAATTGATAGGTATACCGCTACCCAAATATAAAATGATAATAGCAACTGCTTAGTTGGAACTCCCTTGGATTTAGATCACATGCAAAAGGGAAACGCGAGAAACTTGTACCAGATTCTCACCATATTTGGCAATATATGCTGACCCGTTAACTGTACCTGATAGCTGATTTCAGGAAAACCGGGGGAAAATGGTGTAAACTAAACTAAGGTTCCCAGTAACTCTTAGCCGATAAATTAATAGTCTAATGGCTTTAAGCAAGTTCTTAACAGTTCTGCTTTCACCCAAGGAACAAGGAAGCAAACATGCATAGTAACGATGAGAATCCGAATATCCGCCTAACCCGAGGCAACGGAGGGGGGGTTGAAAACACTAGCAACAGCAGTTTGGAGGAGTACGAAAGGTGCTGGAGCCTTTGGACTGTTGTCCAAGGGCTTCCCACTTACAACCCACATGCATCCATGTGATATTCAGCAAACCTCCCTACAGAAGTACGTTGCCAATTCTATCCAAAACAAAAGATCGTTCACAAGGGAAGAAATATGTTATCATAAAAAACCATTTACCTGTCTGAGAGGTCAAGATGTACACATCCATTCCCTAAGCAAAATCAAAATTGCGACCAAGATCAAGATCAAAACCCGATTCCCTTTTTGAAATGTCTAAATACAACATATACCCAACATGACTCTTTAAAACAAGAGGGTGAAAAGGTTAGAATCCCCTTCCCTTGCCCATTGTATAAGAAAATAATTAGACCACTTGCTTCTGCATGAAAGCAACAGATGCAACAAACCAATGGGGGTGGGGGTGGGGGTGGGGGTGGGTAAAAATAATTCATATTAGTAATTCAAGTGGTCACCGAGAACATCAGATGAGGGATTAGCAGAGCATCTACTACGGATATCAGGCTAAGCAACAACAAATGTATGTGGGGGTCCATCAGGGTGTACCTGACACTTCCAAGCTCATCAGGACCACCAAGAACATCTACAAACTTTACAGCATAGCCCACAAAGAACAATGAAATTTGCAAAATGTAGGATAAATTGCAAGACTTTGTATGAATTCATATACACTGGCACAAAAATACAATGAATCGATTACTGCATCCAGATCCTATATCTGAACCTCAATCTTTCAGTGAAGGAACCTATGCCCTACAAGATGCAATGTTTTTGTTTTGTTTTGTTTTTTCCCCCATTAAATAAGATGGATAAGAAAAGATTAAATGAATTAACACCGTGATCTAAGAAAAGACAATCATATCAGCCTGTTAATCAAGTCAAGAGAAGCCCCAACCAAGATGTGTAGACATGACCATACCAGTTACCAAAATTTGAATCTAACGCCATAGAAGTGGGCAACACTGGTTAAGAAACACAAAGTAAATGCATATACAACCAAGATAATCATAGATCGAACCGGAGAGGCAAAGAGAGTATCCACCGACAAGTTTACCAGCCCTGTGAGCACATTTGCCTGCATGTAAAGAGTTTATCAAATTTTACCAAGAAATGAATGTGAAAATTTTGGGTTGCAATGAGGATAAAAGTGTACCATCAGAAAGGTCCCAAGTAGGTTTTGATTGATTGCTTCTTCAAGCAAGGTAAACTTGCTTCCAGGCATGTGCTCAGAAAGCATCAATACTGCCAATACCTGCACAATTATAATGATGTAGTGCAGATGAAACACAATTCATTCAAGTAAGCATTAAGCAAATACAAGTCAATTGGGAGGAAAACTATGTAACCCAATGCAAATCAGTGCCTTTAAAAAAAATCCATTGTTACATGGCACAAGTCCTCCTTCATGTCATTGACTCCTTTAACTAATTATGTGTATAATCTTTTCAATCTCCACATTTTATACAGAAATTTAAAATTTTAATCTAATTCCTTTTATTAGAGCAATTCTATCCCGTTTTGACTCAATTTATTTGCCCATTTGTTATATTTACTTGAAAAGCAACTCGAATAAAAGCTGAGAGATTTTCTGAGGCATGCACCACATGAAAGGAAAAAAAAAGGCAAGCATCCACAGGAAAATAATAACAAATGAAATTATAAAAAAGATTCATCAAAAGTATGGATTGGGCTTTACCTGGAAGTTTGCAGCAAAAACAAGTGTGACATAACCCATGTTACACTGCAGAGGACACAAAATCATTGTCATTCACGAGCTATAACTGAGAAACAGCTATTCTGAACATGGCTAAAACACTGAATTATACCGTTCTACGTGAAATTCCTTCAACATACTTCTCAAAAACTTTAGATAGTAACCTAGAAATGCAATCATGTGAAAATGTTATCAATAGCATTTCATGTAATGCATAAATGCCATGGAAATAACATTGCACTCCAAAGGATGCAGATAGCATACCAAAACAGTAAGGCAAGAATCCAGACTTTCCATCTATTCCAATGATTTCCTCCAATTATAACAGTCTGCTCTGTTCGAAAGAAGAGAATGTAACCCAGATGGACACCAATAAGGTACATACCCCAATATCCTACAATAAGGAAAAGAGTTAATTGGGAATATTGGCTCATATATCTAAAGAAACATCTATTAACCTTAATCAGAAATAAATAAATAAATAAATAAATAAGGGGAAAAAAAGAAGTGACAACTCATGTTTGTGCAACAGTAATGCCTTCTCTTATAATCATCCCTCTTCAATATTCGATCATCTTGTTCAATTCCCTTTTAGTGCCTCTACTCTACTCATAATACATCACCATAAGCTGAAACAAATTTCATGGCTTAATAAAGTCCCTACAACACTTAAAATACCATAAAACAGAATCAATTTAACTTAAAATACCATAAAAAGCACTATCTAATAACCAGGCCCGTGCTTAAGCATGTGCAGGTTGACCAACGGAACAGGGCTCCCAAATTTCAAAGGCCCAATAACTCACGGAGTACCAGGATGTTTAATTATAAAAATCTGTGTTTCTTAAAATAACACTCGATGTTTGCAATAGCTTACTGGTAAAAGGTGTGTGCGTGTGCCTTTCTATCCTGAGTTCGATTCCCCGCATCGGCAACCTTCATTTATTTTTATTTTTCACACACTCCCAAGCTAGTGTAGCGGTGGAGCCTTTTTATTTACTCCGTAGTTGCTAATTTCCTTGCTTTTACTATGTAAAAAACAAGGGCGCAGTGGGCCCTTTTATTTTTTATTTAGTATTTTCCTTGTTTTTTTTATACAGTGGAATTATAAATATAAACACTATAATTTTTTTTTAACACTAGTTAGTATCATGTTTCATACACAGAAATTTTGTAAAACGCATTAATATTCTAAAATCACATCTATTATCTATAAAAGAAACCTATAAAAATATGAAAAATAATAAATTTGAATTGCAATATGAGAATCAAACTAATAACGATTAAAGTGTGCGGGAATTATAAAATAAAAACTAATCTAGATATATATAATTCATTCTACCAAAAATAATACGTATAGATATAAATAAAGTAACGTATGTCAAATAAATAATTATGAATTTAGTTAAAAAAAATATAATAATTAATTGATATGATCAATTTTAATATCGAACAGGGCCCTCAAAATGATAGGCACGGCCCTCCTAATAACCCATAATTATTTCATGTTTCCTTGCATCCGTAAAAGAAAAACTGCTATGACTAAATAATCGAAGGACAATGAGTACTTTATGAGCAAAAAGTAATTATTTCTGTTCTCAATAATCCTTACCGAAAATGCTGAAAATTCCTTCTTTATTTTGGCTGATGATATCTTTTCCCCGTTCATTAGAAAGAAGATACACATTCAGACCTTGGGACAAACAGGCTTGATACCCTGGGAGTAAGTCAGCCACATGAATCATTCAGCTGTATTGTGAATTGTGATGTTATAATAAGAGAAAAGTACTCATCAGAGCATACCTGCAAGAATCAAGAGACCAAGGATCCCAGAGTACTGTGGGTGAACATTTATTGTGGAAGTCAGTACAGATACAGCAGCTAGCGTAAAAAAGAAATTCCAATGAACACCATATTCACCAACATGGACCTGTAACACAAGACATCTTCAATATCAGAAATACTCATCATGCTAAAAAGTAGGATGATTAGCCTTCTTAAAGTAGGATGATCAGCTGTATGTTCCGCCAGAGAGAAGTAGAATAATATGTGGAATCCACATTAAACTATTGCATAATGTCCCAGATTCCAACAATTCTGAAAGCTCTAACCTCTAATTTTTTCTTTTGAAAAAAAACATAATGAGTACCAACATAACTTAAAATTTTGAACAAATTTAGGGAAGTTAAATTAGGATCCCTTTTATTCCTTCTATTTAAAAATAGCATTCACGGCAGTCTTTCGTTGGCTTAACGACAGTGACCTTTTAAAATCGAACCAAAATTTTAGCATGTACAGTATTACTGTTTCTTTCTGCAATAATACAACATTCTATAACCATATTAGTATGTATGGATGGAGTAGCATATACCCTTGAATAAGTTTGTTTTATTCCTAAAGATTGATTGTACAAGAGGTATATTATGGCTACATTTCATCCATCATTCAAAATCGATACATAGAAAAACGATTGAAGAAACCAGTCCATATACATCTCCATTCAGAATGAATTTTCAATTTCATTGCACAAATTAAATTTCATATTAATAAAATGTACTTTTTAGTACTGTATTATTTACTTGCAATGGGCCATGGTCCTTGCGGATCATATAAAAAACGCAAACATCTTTGTTGAAAAAGAAGTCGGAATAGGACAGGGAAGAAGAGATTGTGGATAAGTAAAAAGCATGGCAAAGAAAGATGGGGGTTCCAGATAAGGCCAAACCTCAGATACACATGTAGTAGGATTCTACTACTGATTGATCATAAATATCATTTGCCAAAACCTCCTGGATCAATGGATGAAGAATACCTGATAGTCAACCCCAGTTGTTGAAATAAGGCGACCTAGTCCCAACAATATCAGAGGGCAAGTAGATCGAACAGCAGCCTTCCATCTCTTGAGACTACAATAAAGACACGAAATAAAATGAATATCTGCACTCCACAAATACAATCTAGACTTTTAAGTAGAAATCTGGCAGAAGCCTTTCTCTATCTTAGAAGTAACTTTCCTCATTATTTACTAATCCCTCCAATGACATTTTATATTGTTATTTTTGTTCAAAAAAAAGATGTCATTGTAGGTATTTTCGTCTTTACTTTATGGAATGTCCTTCATAAATGTTTTGGTGAATAGAGGGGGTAAAATAGAACTGGTAGGAAGTTGTTTTCCAGAGCATAAGAAAATGGGCATTTGCTTTATATTGTCAGACCTGCACCATAACAAGATTTAGGAATCTTAAAAGCTCTTTAAATTCAAAGTTTAATTGGGTCGGGTTCAGTTTCTGACTTAGTGCTGAGCTGGCAAAACAAATTGTTGATCTTCTTTGAAGATCAGACTTCAAAGAAAAGTGAATAGAGAACCAATGTTTCCTCCATTTGGCCAAAGAGAGACTCAAAAGATAAATTAATAAGGTAGTTGAGCAATTCAATCTACAGCTCCTGTATGTAGGACTGCATATACTATGTTTTTCAATGACCAAAATGATACATAAGTTTCAAGAACACTTCCTTTGGCCCCAAGTCTTTTAACTGCAAAATTAACACCTTCGGGAGCATACATGTCTAGAGTCTTTAAAGTCATTGTATGAGATTCCCAGATGTTTTATGAATCCATATTTAATTTTAGGATCGAAATATTAAAAACAAAAGTTATACGTTATTTGGTTCATTATGTGGATCTAGGACAAATAATCAACAAGAACACACAAACATTCAACAAAGAAGATTCATTTATTACAAGAGATGCATGCCTCTAAGGGATTAGTTGAAACAATATAGTAGACTCAAAGATGATAAAGGGAACTGATACTTTATGAAATTGCATTAGTTTTTCTGTTTCCTTCGAATAGTGTAACAAGTTCTATGATCATGCTTTACATTATATCTGTTGTTACATAAATACCACATCATAAACACTCACCCAGATGAAACATTTCGAGCTTGCCGTGAGACCAATGCATTGGCTAGTACAAATGCACCTACCCCCAGATCCATCTGTTAATTCCATAGAGAAAACATAAGAAAGATGGATCCAGAGAAGCTACTTATATAGATCAAATACTGACAGATTATTTGGGGGTGGTGGATGTAAAAATACATTGAAGGGGGGAAATAGAAACTGTTTGCTATAGACAATGATTACCAGACTAGTCCCATAAGTTTCTGTCTTTGCATACCTCCGAGGAAATACGTTGAAGTCAACAGCAAGTATACACAAGCATGTGATTATCATCTGGCAAATTAATCTTGTAAGACATAATGAAGAGGTTCAAAAAGATGTAATGAAGACTGAATTTAAATCAATAAACACGAAACGACACTCGTACCATCACAACTCTGTATGATGAAATGCTGGTTCTTATAGAATCATTTCTCTGGAGGTTCAATGAGGTCTGAGGAGAACCATATCTGGTAAGTAAATTGCAACTAAGTTAAAATGAGGAAAATTATGACATCCAAAATGCCCAATTCATAACATATCAGAAAAGATCCTAATTATTATATATTTAACACTATCAAATCTTCCAGCATGCCTTGAATATGAATACAACAAATAGGCAATTACATCATGTAATTAGAAGGGTTTCGTATAGAACACTACAACAAAGAATTAAATAATGGAATCACTCTACCAATAACCCAAGCTTACTTCCTAGTGAGTTGTGCATAGGGTTTGCCCACTAAAACTTTCTTGAGATAGATTCATGCCCCTAAGTCAGATGTATGATGCAAGTAGGTAGATGAAATTCATGAAAACATCATTCAATAGGTCTTTTCACAATTACATTTTCAACAACCAACTGGGGTTGTGTCAATTTCCCCAGCAATGTTCCTTGCAGCGAATTTGTAGCTATAATTATTATTCATGAGGTGATTTCATAATTAGCAATCTTGATGCAAAGAGACAAGGGTTGAAGATTTGCTTCACAGAAAGTTCAACTGGTATTCATGTTATCTGTGCAAGGCTTCATTTTGACTGTCTACTAGTAATTTGTTGGCTCTCTTTATCTGAATAATTTTGGCTAAGCATTGCTGCCTATGAAGCTAAATAATAGTTGAAAAGCAAGAATCCTTTCTTAGTTCAAGACATAACTACAAAGAGCTGAAAAAAACAATTGTAATGTAAATGGGATTACCTTTTAATGAAAATACACAGAAGCACAAGCAAAGCCAGAGAAACTACAACCAAAGGAATCCAATCTGCCAAAATCTGGAACATAAAAATATCCTTCAACAAGTAGAATATCTCTTCAAGAAATACATGTTAGTTATCTTCGTAAGCTATTTCGATATCCCAAAAGTTTAAGCAAGATATAGTTAACATTAGTAGAAATTCCACACTTCTCACTCAGCATGATGATATCGAGTTATCTAATTACTCTTTAAGATATGAAGAAAAACTGTAAAATGGTGCATTTCATGGTTTACCATCATCGCTGTGCTTTGGTACGAAGACATAAGATAAGGCCAATAGGCTGTTCAACATTAAAACCGTTTTTGTAGGAATATTAGAAATAGATCACATGTGGCACTCAGCACAGATTCAGTAGTAACGGATAAGTTTTTGTTTAGATAGCAATTATCTTATCTTTTCTTTTTTTGTTGCATCTGATGGCTTCTTACATGTAATAACCTGTGTACTCTTGAGTGAACAATTGTTTCAAATGCCCACATTGTTCTAAATCTTTAATGTACATCATTAAAAAGAAAAACAAGACATGTTTCTCTATTAAGCTCCCTCTATTTTGAAATCAGTGCATAAAAAAACTGTCTTCTTTGATTAAAAAATTGAAGTTTTGCCCATCAAATAAGTAGCTTAGTAGTCAACTTAAACAAAGCTGATGTATGTTGCAAACATGGTCCACAATTACACCCATAGCATGGCGCAATGTACATGTGAACATTGCAACTATCATCATTCAGTAAGAAACACTTGTCATGATTGGAAAATAAAATATCAGGTTCAAATGAATCAAGAAAACTAACAACCAGCAAAGTACAGTATGTATGCCAAGTCTCTTGCTACTAATGGTCAAAGTTTCATTCCACTTACAGTTTGAAATAGGAGAATAGGAACAACGATAAAGAGAAAATCCACAAAAACAGTTCCAATATAAGGCACCACATTCACTGAAACAACATCACCATCAGTTTTCTTTGCAGATCTGTTCCAGGGATTAGAACCTGAAGAAATGGAAGAACAAATCACTCTAACTGATCCAAAGCATTCAATGAAGCCAATCAAGTTCAATTAATATAACTGCAGCAAAGATTAGTCAAGTTAAACTTTTTTGTGAACCTTTTCCGTTTAGCTAGTATGATCGATCAAAGATCCTCAACCATACAATCTACAAATGCATGTTGCAGGTAAAAGTAAACGAGAACTTAGGTAGGAGACAGTTGATTCGGTCTCTTACAAACGGTCTAAACAATGAATCGAAGTTCAACAGCGTACACAGTTGTGATACACAGCAACGCCTTTCCAAAAGCAGAAAAAATCAAAGATAGGTTGTGAAAGAAAGAAATCACCTGAAACAAAATTTAATCCAATAGATCGACGAAGGAGCACGGCGAGCTGCAATACGAGAAAATTAATCAGATAAAATGCCTGGTGTATCAATAAGGATCGAAAGGGAAAAGGAAAACTGAAGTTCCAGGGGCGAAAAATTAACAGGAATCGCGATTGAGAGCAAGAATATCTCGAGCATTGAAGAACCGGACAAATTGCTGACGAATCTGGGGGAAAGGGAAGAGATGAAGTGAGCAAACAATTAGGGAATCAACGGACAGAAAGAGAGGGAGAGAGGGAGAGAGGAAGAAGATAACTGTTCTTTGAGGTGTTTGTTGGGGTTGAATGACTTCGCCGGAGAATCCATTGTCGGATCTCGGAGAAATGGAGGTGCTTGTAGCGGATGGATGGTTTTAGGCCTTTAAACCCTAAGGCCGAGGAGGTGATCCGATCCAATGGCGATCATGGTCATGGACCCATCTCAGTTCACCCCTCGACTGATCACTGCCCTTCGTTTCTTCTCCGACTTGCCGCTCCGAATCAGGAAACAAAAACCTTCTTCAGCATCACAATCACCGGCTTACCCAAAATTTCTTTGTAGCTGTCATCGGCAGGGAAAGCATGTGCACTGCGCGCGAGATAGTCGGTCACTGCATTCGATTTCCTGAAAATACGACGGATAGCTACATAAGAGAAAGACGAAGTATCTAAAAGAATATCAGATTGTAGGAGCTCGATGTTCCAGGGGCATTTCCAGTCCCCTAACAGAGCCTTAACAACCAGAAGGTTATCGCCCTCGATCAGAAGGTTACGAATATTCAGCTGTTTAGCCCGTATGATTCCCATTTTGAGGCCGAGGTTTTCAGCAAAGACTACCGAGATATTGATACAAGTGTCTCTGCCCATTGCAGCAACCCTGTCGCACCAGTCTCTGATGACGAAACCGTAAGAAGCTGAAATACCCTATCTTACAGAACCGTCAAAATTAAGCTTGTAGCAGTCCATCGACAGTTTGTCCCATTGCCCCGAACGTAACTGTCCCTTTCCCCTAGCCGGGGCCGAGGGAAGACGACGAACGGGGCCATACGCCTTAGGCGGCATAGTTGTCCCTGAAGATGACTCAGCCTCGAGGAGTTTCGACTGTTTCCAGCATTGGGTAAATGTTGTATAAAAAATTTCCATTTCAGTAATAGAAACCTTGGTCGTATGGTCAAAAGCAAGCTGGCTCCTGAAGAACTAGATAGCCCACCAAGCACAAGCCAAAGGGCCGAAATATTTTTTACCTACCGCCAGCATGACTTGGATTAGGGGAAAAGTAGAGCCCGAGGAAACAGCTAGTTGTGCCAAGTTCGGGCAACGGATGCAGAGTTTCCGTAGGAGTGTAAAGGCAACCGGGCACTGGAGGAACATGTGATTGTCTTATTCGCTGGTGGTATCACAAAAATGGCACCCAGATGGTACCACAACATGAGACTTTTGGAGTCGTTCCGAAGTCGGTAGACCGTTGCGAGAGATTTTCCAGAGAAAATGTCGAACCTTAGGCGGAACATCCATGTCCCAGATCCAGCCACATTCGAACTCTTGCGAGCCTTTGTTAGATGAGAGCATAGTATTAGCCGAACTAGTCGAAAACCACCCGTTAGTGCTCGGTCCCCAGTACATACGATTCTTCATAGGATTGTTTGGCAGGATGATGCCTAGGAGATGGTAGATATCCTCCAAAAAAGGATGTTGGTTAAACTTGAAATAAGAAAATTCTTGTTCCACTGTAGATTTTGGTCGATGAAATGGGAGACTTGTTGTTAAAGCCGAACCTTGAAAGGACATTAAAAAGGAAGGACCATTCGACCCGATCGTAAGCCTTTTCCATGTCCAGCTTCAGAGCAAGCAACCCCGACTTACCCTTTTAAGCCGGAAAGAGTGGAAAGCTTCATGGGCTATCAAGATGTTGTCTTGGATGGCCCGACCTTTCGTAAAAGCCTCCTGTAAGGGATGTATCAAGTTTTCAAAGATCTTGGTTAGCTTGGTTGTAATCACCTTTACTATAATCTTATAAATGGTGGAGCACAAACTAATAAGACGATAGTGGTTTACTGTTGTCGGGTCATCTCTTTTCGGTAGTAGCGTTATGAAAGTATGGTTTGTTTGCCTTAAAAGCATTCCGCTGGAGAAAAAAGCTTTGACAGCTTTCGTGACCGAAGGGCCAACTATCTTCCAGAACTTCTGGTAGAACCCTGCCGAGAACCCATCAGGGCCCATCGCCTTATCCGGGCACATAGAGAAAACATCAGCTTTAATTTATGCGTTAGAAACCGGGGTTGTGAGCATGTCGTTATCATCCTGTGTGACTAGTGAGGGGATAACCCCTAAGTCCCTAGTTGTGTCCAGATCGGTCCTCGTGGAGGAGCGAAAGCGGGATTTGAAATCTTTTTCAAATTCTTGTTGGATAATGTGAAAATCAGCAACGACTTCTCCGCCTGGAAGGGTGATGGATTTGATAATTTTTCTACCCCTCTTGGAGGAGGCGATTTTGTGAAAATATCCAGAGTTGGAATCGTTAAGCTTGACATGCTTAACCTTAGCCCTTTGGCTCCAGTATCTGCGATGGAAATCGAGCATCCTTTCTCGCTTGTTGAGCAGTTACTTTAATAACTTGATGTCATTGTTATTGAAGTTTGACAGAAGCTAATGTATAGCAATTGGCTAAACCGGCCAATTACTAAAACAAAAAACGCGATCTTGCTTATGCTCTTGTATTTTTTCTTGGGGCTGAACTCGTAACTAATTAGACTTCGTAAGTAGGCCGACCAACACTGAACACTTTGAAAGAACTCGGATGTGCGAGAGGGACCTCCACTCCCACACTCAAAATCACGCTTCCGGTAACACGTAATGACGGGGGAATTGCTAATTAACAAGTTTGTAAATTAATTGAATCAGCCGCCATGCACTTCAATTGCCAATTGAACATACTGGACTCGGCCGACGGTGAATGGGACTAGTGCCCAGGGACGTCACTCCCACAAAGTAATTTGAACGTGATGATGGTAGCAAGTGGTGGATGACGTAAATGGAACTCTCAAACTCAAAATCAAGTTGAATCGGAATCGGTAATAAGGGGAATAAGTAACGAATTTCAATAAAAGTAGTGAGAGGTTTTGGATTGATAATCGAACAACCCTTTAATCTATAAAGGTTTCTTCAATTCTGTATTCAATCTGTTTAATTCAAAAGGAAATACAATGTTTAAATAGGTAAATAACTAGGGTTTGGTTGACTTCCTTAGAGATTAAGGATTGCTTTACCAAACTATATCCTAACTAAATAAAACTTAATCTAAAATCCTAATATAGAAAATAATAAAATATGATAATTAGGAAAGCCTAAAGGATAGACTCTCCTAACCATCTTATTTAACCAAACTAAGAAATACTAAAATAAGCAATTCTATAATTAGACTCCAACTAACATAGGAGTTACTAAAAATAGAATATATATAAAAAATAAGAAATATAAATAATAAAATAATTAACGTCATTTCTTTAACGACTCCCAATGCGGAGCCTTCTTCTTCCGCTTGAGGATGACATCATTCTCCTCCATTTGAAATCGACTCGTTCTCGAGTCGTCGCCTGGATCAAGATCGTTGTTTGACCCACAGAAGGCCATCTTGACCTGCATCATTCTCCCCCTCTTATCTTCGATTCGTCCTCGAATCGAGTCGGCGATGATCAGCGAGGAAGGAGCAGTAATCTTCAAAGAAGATGATGGAGGAATGGGTGGAATAGGTGCCAGGAGAATTCGAGGTATAGGAACCCCAAAAACAACACCTTCATGCGCGATCGTTGAACGGACTTGATCGTCAATAAGAATAGGATCAATGACCACACAAATCTCAGCAACTGGAAGTTCATGAACATGCCCAAGAGGTACAATCGCTAACTCTTGAGACACGTCATCAAGTACCTCATCCTCGTCAATGGAATCAACATGCTCGTCCTGTAGAACACTGTCGCAGTCTGCTTGCAACACAAATTCGGAGGCCTTTCCGGGGGATTCTTGGAGTGTGTGACCCACCGTTGGAAAGTTCGTCGAGTCAGCTTCGCAACAAGACTGAGTTGACTCAATTCCAAGGTCGGAGTCAACGGGAATCTGCGAAACAAAATCAGTGCGATGTGCTGAATCCGTGGCAACGATTTCAACAGAAGGCTCCTTCACGCCCTTTTTGAACTTGGCCATCAATTCCTCCACGGCCTCTTTGCATATAGCCGTTATTTTGGCATCTAGGTTGGCTTGACGTCGGCAATCTGATAAGTCCTCCTTCAAACCCTTCCTGAATTCGGCCCATAAGGCGGAAAGGCGGAAAGGTCGCCCGCAGCATCCGTCACCACCACTGTTGCCGTTGCTGCTGCTGCCTTGCCGTCGCTGTTTCCTTGGTTGCTTTTTACTTAGTTTTATTTACTTGTTTTTCTTTTCTTTCACAATAGTTCAAGTCTTTATTGTAATTAGTTGTAAACATCGAGATTATCAAGAATATTGCAAGATCGGGCCATCAAACAGTTTGGGGTTCTTGATTCCGAGCCCACAGGCGAAGGATCGGGTATTCCAAACGCATCAGCAGATGTCGTTAAAATCTCCCATAACACAGTATGGTATAAGTAAGCTTTGTATATATAAGGCGATAGCTTCCCAAAAAGGGTTTTTCCTGGCCTCATCAGGCGGGGCATAAATCACCAACATGGAAAATGTTGAGTGAGATGTAAAGTCCGAGTAGTTAAAATGTATAAAACAGTTGTTAACCGAAACAAGATCAATAGATCCTTGACTCGATGGTAAATCTTTCCACATCAAACAGATTCCACCAGAAAATCCGGCAGCAGTGTCAAAAGCAATGTTAGTAAAGCTGCATTTCCGCCAACAAATATCGGACGACACCTTATCTGTTTTGGTTTCCCAAAGAGCTATTATATTAATATGATTATTCTTACATAAAATATCAATGTTAGTCCAGAAGTTCCTACTGCGAATACCGCAGGAATTCCAAGTGCATATATTCATGGGAAACTTATTTTTGTGTTCGTTGGTTCAAATATCTGTTGGTTTTGGGTTAAACGATAACATATGAAAGAGTACGGAGCCGAACTCCACACGATGATTACTGACCAGCCTTTAGCTGGGCATAAGAAGAGGGCAACTCGTAGCCGAGCCAAAAGCCTGGGATATAGCGGTGAGCTAAATGAGATTAACAATCTCAAATCGAAACGGATTGTTCCCGAATTGATGTAGTATGACAATACAGAACGGGATGGTTGAACAATCCAACCAAGGTAACCTATAGATTGTGAATAAAAGTACGAGAGTAAAGTTCAATTGATGTCGATCAGGACCAATGTTATTACACAAATTAAGTTAACAAGTTGCCGGTAGCAAACTTTATTTTGTCCATAATATGTGTTTTGGGATTGTGAATCCAAATTAGTACAACTCCAAGCAAGAGGCAAGTAGCACACCCAGAAGCAGCTCATCGAGCAGCAGCAGCAGAGACGAAGACAACCTCGAGGAGTCCCACGTCAAACCAGAAGAGGAAAGCCCGACAGCAACAACAGCCACTCACCTGAAGCTGAGGAACTACGGCACCGTCGATCAGCCAGAAAGCCCCACCGCTGCACACCAGACCTGCACAACCAACAAGCCAAAAGCAGGGACAAGCACGAAGGGGGAGATCCATAAACACACAGGCCAAAGGCCATAAACGAAAAGATAATAATGTGAATATCATTAGATGGGGTGCAAAAGCAAACAAGCTCCACCCAAGGCATAGCAACACAGCATAAGTAAGTAAGATAAGTGCAAAGAAAACCCATGAAAGGGTTAGGCAAGCAGGCAACACGCCACACAAAGGAGCAAGAGGGGCGCAACCTGGAAAAGTAACAAAAGCCAAAAGACGGGTAGTAAGACCGACCGACATATACGAACCAAAAACACCCGTCTCGGATATCAAAAGTATGGTGTATCATCATAATTAGTTTTTACGCTTCTTCGGGTGGGATGATGCAGAGGCATCCAAGGTGTTGTTGTCGGGCTGCTTCCCGTCAGTGCCCCGATCACTCGAGGAACGGAGACCCAACTTTTTGAATTTCCGAATCTGAGAGCTCGAAGGGCCAGAGTTCTGGATACCGTAAGACTGATCAGAGGAGATAATCGGATGGAAACCCGGAGGCACCGAAGGAATAGCCGGCGCATCCACCTCCATAGCTGGGTTCACAGTGTCTTGGGGAGTTGCAACAGCCGGGGAAGCAAACGGAACAGCAACCACCTTGGCCTCCTTGCACGAACCAAGGGTTTCGTTATCAGACGCGGGGAGCCTTCCGTCAGCCCCAGTCGGCATTGCCTTAACCGGAGAAGGAACGACATCATTCGGAGAGATAGCGACCTTAGTCGACAAAGACCGAGAATCAGGCACAAAGTTAACAGAAACCGTCTTCATACCCGACATATAGGGCTTATGGCTGGTCTTGGCATTGGAGGTCTCATCTTTCTTGGACACTCGAGTCCACCCCACCTCCTCGGAATCAACCCGAGGAAGAGGGGAGTCCCAAATGACAACCTCGTTAAAAGGTTTGGCGGGGACGATACGATCCGGACAATCATCATAGACATGATCAACATCTCCACAGTAGCCACACCCTGAGTGGAAATCCTCGTAGTACATACGAAGAGCAAGAGGCTTCCCATCCTCACCGAGGACAGAGACGCACCCACAAAGCTTATTAAACTCAACATTGGCGCAGAACCTGGTATAATCTAGTCTCACCCGCTGATGGGAGAGCTTATCGAGGCGAATAAGAGAGCCACCATTGAATTCCTTAAGAATCTCAGAGAAGCCATCAGTACACATGTATTCAATATGAAGTTTGGGAATTCTTACCCAGATATTTAGGTGAGTGACAAACGCCGTGAGCGGATCGAAAGTTGGGTACCACTTCTGGAGAACAAGAATCTGTCCAAACAGATGGTATGGGCGCTCTACCTACACACGCTTAAGGTCAACAGGAGCCGAAAACCGGGCATCGAACCACCCGTCCTCACGCTCAACAAGCTCGTAAGGACCCACACATCGGCGCCATTCTGCCCTGATCTTGGCTTTGACAGCAGTGAAGTCAGTATACCCACCAAATAGAGTGCACAACAGGATGTGCTGGTTTGTAGCAATGCCTTTTTTTCCGGATATCAGCCAAGCGAGCAAAGTAACTAGAGCGATCGATGTTGGCCAGTTGGGGTTGTGCTGAAGCCCCAATAATAGGAGCCTCAACATCCACCATCTTAGCTTTTCCTTTGGCCGCAGCCGACAGAGGGAGAGAAGCAGTTGCAGTAGCAGTAGCCGGAGTCATAGTGACAACAGGCTCTGCCTGAACTGGGATACCGGAGGCCGGCTCCCCAGAAGAGCCAGGAGGAGCTTGTGCTTCAGTTAACGCATCAAGAAAAGTTTTGGAAGCCATGATTGAGAGAACAGTAGTAACAATTGCACAAAGGATAGTAGGAGGAGATTATTTGCAAATGCTATTAGCATAAATGGCATGGTAAAGCCTTATATAACACACTTGCTTGTAGGCACATAGGGTACTCAATAGAGGATTAAGGAGAGAGGAAAAACTTACAGAGCGTTTTAATTGCCGATTGGAAATGATCACAAAGAAGGCAAGAGAGAGACACTGATTGCCCGAAACCACAGAGCAAACAGGAGGGAGAGACCCCAGCAAACACCCACGCCCCAGGGAGACGCGACAGCTGCCGTCCGGCCAGACCAGACCGATCCCATCCCTCATTAAGGCCCCGGAAAAGAGCCTACCAAACCACTTGAGTGGCGGATCTTGCCAATAGGGGCACGAATCAGAGGGATCCACCTCCCCATAAAGCACCTTTCGCAGGTTGAGGGAGGAGGAGGATTTGGGGGGGCTATTTCTGGTCAAATGATTCGCCAAGATTGGAGCAAGTGGAGACGAGGCGGGGCCAGAGGGGGTTTTGCCTGGATCGGCCGCCGGCGGTTGCAGTGGAGCGGAGCGGCTGGCGCCATGGCCGGTGGTGGGCGGCTGGAAGGCCTTGTGTGAAGGAGGAAAGGGGCGCGTCACGGCGCATACTATTGGGCTCATTTAGGGTTTTTCTAAGGGTTTATAACTAGTTTTGAACGTTACTTTTCACTAATTTTCTTCCGGCACTGATGCGAATATTAAAAATTACTGCTATTTGAAAATATAAGTCCATTTTTTTATAAGGATTTAAAAATTATACTTCATCCCATTGGAAATGTAAGGCGTTTAATTGTTATACACATAGTTTAAGGAGCTAAAAGTTATATAAAATATTAATTTCTTTAATTAAATTTTTTTACATTATAATACTTAATATATTTTATTAAGTATTATAATGTAAAAAAATTTAATTAAAGAAGTTAATATTATATATAATTTTTAGTTCCTTAAGTACGTGCTCACCATTGATGGATGTTACGATCTAGCGTCGGAATCGACACCAGATTGAGTTTGCCGGAGAATTGAGCGGTCAGAGAAGAAATATGAGAGAGTTTGTAAGGGAAAGGAGAGAGATAAAGGGTAAGAAGGAATTGTTCGATTGAATGCCTATTTACAATTGCATTTGGTCTTTTAGAGCATCTCCAACGGCAAATAGAGAACAAAATAATAAAATCTCTAAAAAAATTTACACCACAACTCCAAGAAATTCTCTATTATACAAATTGCTGCATTTATTATACACTATAATAGATGCATAAATTCATAATTTAATAAATAAAATTCAAATAACTTTATTAAATCAATAGACAACAACCAATGAACAAATAGGTAGGCATTGAAAGGGGTGAATGCATTAAATTTTACAGATTCTAACAATTTATCTAAATTTAGAGATTTTTCACTCTCTCTATCAATTTCTCTATTTTAGAGATGAGTTTAGAGAAGCTGTTGAAGAGAAAAAATGACTTTTTTCTTTAAATTTTTTCATTTTCTCTATTTTAGAGAAGTTGTTGGGCTTGCTCTTATAAGGCCAATTCAATACATCATTCGGCCTACGGCCCAATCTCTAGGTAAGACCTAACCCTTTCTATCCATAACAATGTCTTACTTTCTGATAGGCTTGTCCGCAAGCTTGGATGAAGTCTGGAAACTGCCGGAGGATATGACCGGCGGCCTCCCAACTGGTTGCTTCTTCTGGTGGTAAGTTTCTCCATTGCACCAGCGACTCCGTCACGGGCTCCCCATTTCGAAGGCGGCGCAGGCGGGTATCCAAAATAGCCTCCGAATAAGCCTCAATCTCACCCATGCTCGATGTCGTAGGCAACGTCGGCGTTGATGTGGACCTGCAACCGACTCGCTTCTTCAATTGAGAGACGTGGAACACTGGGTGGATGCGAGATTGACTCGGTAGGTCCAATCGATAAGCCACTTGACCAATCCTCTCGATTACCTTGAAGTCTTGAACGGCCCGTAATACTTTGAGCTCAGCTTGAGGTTCCGATGGAGAGCTACGGAGGACTGGATGTATAGCTGTAATTTGAGGAAGACTCAATCACCGACTGCGAAATCACGCTTCGATCGTCTTTTATCAACTGCTTGCTTCATCCAGGATTGAGCTTGCTGCAGATGGAGATGTAATTGATCTGTCATGTGTTGTCTTTCCATCATCCATTCATCTACTGAAGTTGATTCCGGTGTTGTGCCTAATGTCAAGTGATGGTTGGTGTTATACCACCATTCCGCCGAAGTCGTACATTGCAAATACAACTAAAGGCACTGATTCGATCTTTCCGTTTGCCCGTCTGATTGGGGATGATATGTTGTTGACATGTGCAATGATGTGCCCATTGCATTGAAAAGCTCCTTCCAAAAATGGCTCACAAAAATCTTGTCTTAGTCTGATATAATAGTTGTAGGCAGCCCATGGAGTTTATAAACATTGTCCATGAAGAGTTGAGCTACCATTGCAGCAGTAAAGGGGTGAGCTAAGGCAATGAAGTGGGCATACTTCGTGAATCTGTCCACCACGACCATAATCGTGTCTTTCCCTTTCGATTTAGGCAAGCCTTCAACCTTTACCCTGGGCAAGCTACTCTCTCAGTCTTGCATCGTTGACAAACCTCACATTTCTTGACCCATTGTTCCACCTTTCTCTTCATAGCAGGCTAATAAAACAAGGCTTTAAGTCGCAAATATGATGCATGAATTCCCGAGTGACCACCCGTCAGTTCTGAATGGAGTGCCTGAAACAACTTGAATTGCAAATCCTCATCTTCCCCAATGTAAAGCCGATTTTTGTACCTCGGTCAAGATACCCTGTGTAACAACATATTTCGAAGACTTATCAAGGACGGTTGCTGCTATCAATTCCTTCACCTTGGAATCCTTCTCATAGCTTGCAAGGACCTCCTTCATCCATAACGGTTGAATAGCTACAACATTTGAATAGTGAGCCTTATCGTCTTCAAATCGTCTAGACAATGCATCAACTTCTTTATTCTCCTTGCCCTGCTTATACACGATAGAATAGGTGAGCCACATAAGCTTCCGAACTGCTTTGCGCTGCAAATGTGTAGTGAGTCGCTGCTCTGCTAGGTGTCTCAACGACTGATGGTCAGTCCGGATGACAAATTCAGCCAACTCCAAGTTGTGGCGCCATTTGTCCACTGCTAGAAGAATCGCCAAGAGCTCTTCTTTGTATGTCGATAAGAGCAAGTGCTGACCGTGGAGAGCCTTGATAATGTAAGACAATGGCCTCCCCTACTGCATCAAGACCGCCCCAATACCCGAGTCTGAAGCATCAGTCTCAAGCTCGAAGGGCAATGAAAAATCTGACAAAACCCAACACTGGTGGATTAGCCAAAATTACTTTCAATTGCTGGAAAGCCAACTTCGTTTTGTCATCCCATACAAAGGTATTCTTCTTGAGAAGCTCTGTTAAGGGCTTGCAGACCAAACCATACCCTCTGATGAATCGTTTGTAATACCCTGTCAAGCTAAGAAAACCTATTACCCCTTTAACAGATTTTGGTACTCGCTAATCTAGCATATCATTGACTTTATTTGGATCAGTAGCTACACCATTAGCCGAAACCATATGACCTAAATAGTCAACTTCCAACTGAGCAAAAGCACATGTGGACTTCTTGGTAAACAACTGATGGTGTCTCAGCACCTCTAATACACTCCTCATATGTTGTAAGTGCAATTCCATAGACTTACTATACACTAAAATGTCATCGAAGAACACCAAGACGAATTTTCGCAAAACTAAACACCTCATTCATCAACGATTGAAAAGTTGTCGGAACATTCATGAGGCCAAAAGGCATTACCTTAAACTCGTAATGACCATTGGTGGGTTTGAAAGGCTGTCTTTGCAATGTCTCCTTCAACCATTCGTACCTGGTAATACCCCGCACGAAGATCCAACTTAGAAAACACAGTAGCGCCACCTTAGCTCATCTAGTAAGTCTTTGATGTGCGGAATCAGAAACTTATCCTTGATAGTGATATCATTTAGTTGGCGATAGTCAATGCAGAAACGCCATGTCCCAGCTTTCTTCTTAACAAGCAGTGTTGGAGATGCGAATGAACTCTGGCTATGCCGAATAGTGCCCTGTTTAAGCATCTCAGCAACTTGCTTTTCGATCTTTGTCTTCTAGAAATATGGGTATATGTAAGGGCGAACGCATATTGGGGATGCCCCTTGTTTGAGAGAAATGTTGTGCTTGTGACCCTTGACTGGTGGTAAGCCTTTGGGTTCTTAAAAAATGTCATGAAATTCCTGCAACAGACACACGACTTCCCCTGTACTTGGTGCTGCCTCTAACTGATACACCTGTGCAACTTCGGAAATGAAACAAGGAAACTTTTGCTGGAGTCCGGAGCCACTTTTGCAGCTTTCGTCCCGTGACCATTTTCAAAGATGCTTCCTCTTTGATGCCTTGCAACACTATTAACTGCCCTTTATTCATGAATGAAATAATCCGCTTCTTGTAATCAAATGTGATAGGACTAAGGCCAGTCATGATGTTCACCCCCAAAATCATATCACAACCTCCCGACCAATTTCAATGTTCGGATGTCAAAAGCATAGGTATGGCCTTGCATCTCCCAACAAAACTTCTTACATTTCTGCTGACTGAAGGTCTGATTGTCGTTCGCTACATGGACCTCCATCAAATTCACCTCAGACAACTCGTAGTGCAGCTCTCCTGCTTTCCTCATGTATAGGAAATTGTGTGTACTCTCGCTGTCCAACAACACTGTAAATGAATGGTTCTTGGTTACCCCTTGCAGCTTAATTGTGGTCCGGGGACTACTCCTTTCGAGGGCATGAACATATATCTCCGGTTCCCCTTCATCTTCGATCACTGGCGGCTCCTCCGAATAATCATCAACATCTGCAGCTACTAAACTGTGCATCGACTGAGCCTTACATTTGTGCCCTACAAAGTATTTCTCATCACACTTGTAGCACAATGCAAGGCTCCTCTTTTGGACTAAATTGGGAGCCGGCGGTTTAGACACCGACTCCATTATTGATGACACTTTTGTATGACTCGAATCCTGACTCATAGCAACTGGGGTAACCACATTTGATGGGCTACTTCTTGCATAAGAAGAACTCTGAGTGTTCCTCCAAGGTGGGTTGCTTAGTTTTACAATCGCTTGAACCGCCCCCTAATGAAGTTTTGCCTGCTCGAACCCTGCGATCAAAGATTCCGGCCTACTCAGCTTGACTAGAGACTTAATTTCAGGCTTCAAGGCACTGATGTAGCTTGATATGAAGTATGATTCTGGCAGCCCAGGGTTGTATGTCAATATACAAGCTCTCAATTCTTCAAACTTCTCAATATACTATTCCAAATCGTCACCTTGCTCAAGCTTGTTAAAATCTTCAACCACTTCCGCGCCTTGCTTTTCCCCAAATCGTGCACAGACGGTTGTACTCAATTCTTCCCAATTCGCATGAGGCTGTCCGCTGTTGCATCAAGAATCCTTGCATCCAAACATCTGCTCTATCATTCATATACATGGATGCTAATTCTACTTTCTGATCATCGGCGATTCAGAAAACCCCAAAGAACTTGTCACACTTTCTGATCCAGATCCTTGGCTTTTTGCCGTAAAACATAGGGAAATCTATCTTTAATGCTCCGTTGAACCCTAATCGTGACTCTGATCTGCCCCAAAATCAGAGTCACCACCTCCAGCGCCTATGCCTGCACTGGAATTCATGTTCGTGCTTCGAACCAATTCCTCGAGCACTTCTAATTGACGCTCCAATTTCTACGTATTACTCTCAAGCTTCTGCGTGATTTCAATCTATGTTTCCTCTTGCAATCTTGCGACCTTCACGATCTCCTCTTTAATCTCCGATCGCAAATTCTCAATTCGTTGATCAGACAAGCTTCACTGCTCGCTGAACTGCCATTGCGTCTCGAAGACGAATTCCTGGTGTGCATATTTGAATTGTTGAAATTGAGCCTCCAAAGCTCAAAACCTGGTCCCATCCGCCATTGCCGAACGATATTCAGGCTCTGATACGAATTGTTGCGATCCAGCGTCGGAATCGACACCAGATTGAGTTTGCCGGGGAATTAAGTGTTCAGAAAAGAGATAGGAGAGAGTTTGTAAGGGAAAGGAGATAGATAAAGGATAAGAAGGAATTGTTCATTATCTGATTGAATGCTCATTTACAATTGCATTTGGTCTTTTATAAGGCCAATTCAATACATCATTGGGCCTACGACCCAATCTCTAGGTTAGACCCTTTCTATCCGTAACAATGGAGGATTGAGAAATGACGACTTTTAAATAAGAGGGTGTGTCCAATGTGACATAAATAACCCTCGTGGTATATACCAATCCTTGCCTATTCCTATGTCTCTTGGGAGGATATTTCAATTGGGCAACCTACGACAGTTAAGGGGCACGACTCCATTTTTGTGGACCAGTCATGTGCCCCTTACATTCGATTAATCATTTATATATATTCTTGCTGTCGATAAATTCATTTTAAAATATTTTATATATACACACACCTCAATCTAACATTTGAATAATAAATAGTCTATGATATCCCAAAACTCCATTTTATTGCGGTTTCATGTTTCTAAATACGAAGAAACTCCAAAACTCCGAGGTAACACCTCAGAAACATTTCTGAGAGGTCATAAACTTTGACCGTTTCGTTGACCAAAAAAGTCAGAAACCTTGATTGTTTCTGCTTGATCAGAAACGTTTATGCCTTGCCAAGTGACATTTCCACTAATTTTATAATTGAACAAAAATAAACCGAACTCTAAATCATGCTTCCCCTTCCCCCCATCTGAAACTTCTATTTCCCTCTAGCCTTGTCGTCTCCTTATTTTTGGTCTTCCCTCATCTTCTCCCGTCCAGCGATTCTCTCTCTCTTTCTACTCGGTCTGCTCTCTTGGTAAACTATCACTTGCTTAGTGCTCTCTCCCTCTCAGCGATAGCAGTCTTAGCGAAAGTCATAGAGTTGAACAAAGCCAACAAACCGACTATGCAACTGATGGAGTCGAAGATGAGTAATTAGGACATTTAAAATGTTTGGCATGTCTGTATTGATTTCTGGTAAGGAGTAAGGACACTCTTTATCCCGGCATTGAACATTTCAATTTGTAGCATAATGTTGCATTCTATGCGTATGATTTGGTGATATATTTATTGCTCTTATTTAGACCTTTAAATGGACATATAATTCATATTGCCGTTTTTTCGGCGTTTTCGTTGCCTATAAAATTTGAATTGTCGTTTCCCCAGCCGTTTCCGTTTCTGTTTCCGTGTAACATTGTAAATAACTTAGTAAATATATATAGAATATAGTATAAAATCTCACAAACTATACCTCATGTAATTTAAAAATAAAAATAAAATCCACAAATCAATTAAAAAAAAAAAACTCCTACTTGTTCGCAAGGAGAGGAAAAACAAACTCCTACTTGTTCTCAGAAAGACTTGCTCTGCCTTGAATTTCGAAAAATGGTCATATAAAATCTTACCATTTACAATTATTAACAATCAAGTAGGAATTTCCCCATCGATAATTTCTACACACACTAACTTAATTCCCCTTGTTTTTCTCATGAAACCTCCATCTCTAACACTTCACGTTTAAAAACACACCAAAATTAAGTCCCCATTGATCCGCAAAACACAACATTTTCCCATTTTCATGTCAAATGTTTGCCTCTTACAAGGCCCGTTTGGTTAACCGGAACCAATGTCGGCCTTGTCCCCCGTCGTGGGTCAACCGCCGCCTCAGCCATCGTCGGAAGCCTTCACCACCACCCAAGCGCTCACCCTCATCCTCACCGTCCTCCTCCTCCTCCTCTTCTTCGTCGGCTTCTTCTCCGTCTACTTCTGCCGGTGCTTCTTGGAGAACCTCATGAGCATCTTCAACAACCGCCGATCGGGGGGCCCACTCGGCACCCCCATCAACCCCTCCAACCCGGACCCGCCGGGCCTCGACCCCGACATCGTCAACTCCTTCCCGGCCTTCGACTACTCCTCCGTCAAAGACTACCGCGGGGTCAACTCCGGCACCCTCGAGTGCGCCATTTGCCTATCGGAGTTCCAAGACGACGAGCTCCTCCGCCTCATTCCGGAGTGCTGCCACGTGTTCCACAAAGAGTGCATTGACCTCTGGCTCGGGGCCCACACATCCTGCCCCGTCTGTCGCCGTGGCCTTGAGCCAGCCGAGGGGGAACGGCTCCAGCCTAGCGATAGCTTGCATCTGTTAGAGTGCGCCCCGCCGACTCACGTTGATGGTGAAGGATCGTACGGCATCACGGTTAAGGACGGCGACGATGAAATCGGGGCAGTTGCTTGCGGCGAGGAGAGATCGGAGGTGGAGGAGAGTGTAATGTGTGGGGAATTACTAGGGTCAAGTTTTTTGATATCGCATTCGACAGGGCACTCGATCGGGAGGAAGGACGAGGAGGGGACGGCGGAGAAGTATACGCTCCGGTTGCCGGAGAATGTGAAGGAGGCGATAGGGAGGGGGAGGGGGCATGTGCAGGCGTTGAGTTGCACGTCGTTAGGGGAGATGGGAAGGGGCCCCACGCAATGGGGTGGGCAAAGCCGTAGTTACTTTGGGGAGATTTCAGGGAGTTGATAGTCCATATCTGGAGATGTTAAACAATGCAAGAGTTAGCTTCGTCTTCGTTTTTTTTGTTGGTTTGTTTGTTGAAGGGCTTGTTTGATTAATTGCATTTGCTAGGACTATCACGTTCTATATACCGTTGAGAAGTTGTACATAATTTGTTTTGTTACTTAAATTTCAACTTGAAGTTCAACTTGAAATTGGGTGTGATGCAGAAAACCTGACAACTAGTTTTCAGTATAGGATTAAAATTCAAAATAACTCTTAGGGTGTGTTTGAGAGTTGTGTTTATAGGGTCATGAGATGGGAAAATGACTTTGGGAAACTATTGAGGAATTGATGAAGATGCAGCTTCAATGGAACAGTGCTGGACATTCTTCATCAATGATCAATGGAAGAAATCACAGATGGAGACAGATGAGAGGTGAAAGAGGAAAGGCGGCTCTTTTCCCTTCTAGGGTCTCATTGATTTCGTCAAAGATCAAATAAGGACAAAGAGGGTTATATATACCCTTACAATTCAGAAATAAAGGAAAAGGAAAAAGGACAACTTATTCCCCAAGAAAACACTAAACATACTTAAGGGAAACCAGAAGCTAAATAGGATTAACTAACATAACTACCATTTAAGCTAATCACATCACTCCCCCTCAAGTTTGGAGTTGCTGAACTGATTGACGACTCCAAGCTTGCAGAGGAGCTTTTTGAATTGCTCTTGGCTGAGAATTTTGGTGAAGACGTCAGCTGGTTGCTCCTTGGTGTTGATGTACTTTGCCTCAATTTCTCTGTTGAGTATCTTGTCTCTCACAAGGTGGCAATCAGCTTCAATATGCTTTGTTCTTTCGTGGAACACATGATTTTTGGCAATATAAAGTGCTGCTTGATTGTCACAGAAGAGTTCAACAGCTTCTTCATGTTCCACATTTAGATCTTTGAGAAGCCTCACAAGCCATGTTATCTCACAGCAGGTCACGGCCATAGCTCTGTATTCTGACTTAGCTGTTGACATAGCCACAAAGGATTGCTTTTTGGTTCTCCAAGAGATGAGAGATGAGCCAAATAAAACACAGAAGCCAGAAAGAGATCTTTTGGTCATGGGACAAGACTGTCAGTCAGCATCACAATATGCTCTTAGTTTGCAGTCAGATGTACTGGATAGGAGAATCCCTTGACCTGGTGCAGTTTTCAAGTATCCGAGGAAATGTTTGGCAGCTTGCCAATGTTCAACACATGGAGCCTGCATAAATTGACTCAGAAATTGCACACTGTATGTGATGTCAGGTCTTGTGACAGTTAGGTAGATAAGTTTACCAATCAATCTCCTGTACATGTGAGGGTTCCTCAACTGCTCCCCCTCTTTAGATAGCTTCATATGAGAGTCAAGAGGAGTGAAAAGAGGTTTTGCATTGCTCATTTCTGTTTCTTCTAAGATCTCCAGTGTGTACTTTCTTTGATTCAGGTAGATACCTTCTTTGCTTCTGTCTACCTCAATTCCCAGAAAGTATCTCATTTCTCCCAGGTCCTTTATCTGAAACTGGCTTTGAAGATACTTTTTCAGTTTGATGATTTCTGTTTGATCATTGCATGTGATTATCATATCATCAACATAGACAAGTAGTGTAGTGAACTGATTTCCTCTCTTTTTAGTGAATAGAGAGTAGTCAGCTTTGGATTGAGTGTATCCTCCTGCAGTCATAACACTTGAAAATTTGGCAAACCATTGCCTGGGTGCCTGTTTGAGCCCATATAAGGACTTGTTCAACTTGCACACAAGTCTAGAGTTGTTGGACTCATCAAATATCTCCCCCTGAGTCCAATGATGAGAAGACTCCCCCTCTTTGCAGACTTGCATTTTCTTCAAGATGGAGTAAGTAGGAGGCAGTGACATGTAGACATCCTCTTCAAGATCTCCATTTAAAAAGGCATTTGTGACATCAAGTTGAGTCATTGACCAAGCTTTGGCAGAAGCAACTGCCAGTAGGGATCTAACTGTGATCATCCTTGCAACAAGAGAAAAGGTTTCAGAGAAGTCAATCCCTTCAAGTTGAGTGAAGCCCCTAGCCACAAGTCTAGCCTTGTGCCTGTCAAGAGTTCCATCACTCTTTAATTTCAGCTTGTAGAGACATTTACATGTCACAACAGATTGGTCATCAGGAAGAGGTTGTATAGTCCAGGTGTCATTCATCTCTAGAGCATCTAATTCTAACATCATAGCATCACACCAATCAGGGTCCCTCAGAGCCTCAAGCACAGATTTGGGTTCAATAAAAGAGGTTGCATTAGCAATAAAGGTTTGATAGGAAGGAGAACAATGTGAGTAAATGCAAGCAGCAACTATAGAATGAGGTGACTTAGCTTTAGAGGATGATGATGCTGTAGTAGATTCTAGGATGGCCATGTGAACATAATCCTGCAACCAAGAAGGAGGCCTGTGATCCCTGTTGGAATGCCTTACTGGCTGAGGTACAGGATTGTCATCAAGTTGAGATGAAACGGGAGAGGGAGAATAATCAGCAATGGACAATGGTTCAAGGCTGGGATCATGACTGCTCTCAGGAGAGTTAGGCTCTGGAGTTGGTGTTTGAAATACAGAAGCGTGATCAAAGGATGTATAATCCATGGGAAAATTTTGATCAATGAACTCGGTGAAAGTGGAGGGAGGTGGTGTATAAGAGGAAGTGTCTGTATACAATCTGTAGGGAAAGATGTGTTCATAGAAGTGAACATCTCTGCTGATCAGTATCTTGTGAGTTTTTAGATTGTAGAGTGTGAATCCTTTCTTACCACGAGGATAGCCTATAAAGACACAGGGATCAGACCTTTGAGAGAATTTTGTGTGAGTAGGGGGAAAGATTTGTGGCAAAGCAAAGGCTTCCAAAGACTCTGAGATGAGAGTATGTGGGAGGTCTGTCATACAAGAGATCATAGGGTGTTTTGTGATTGAGGATGGGGTTGGGCAGTCTATTTATGATATATGTGGCTGTGAGGATACTGTCTCCCCAGAACTTGGTAGGAAGAGATGACTGAATCATTAGAGATCTGGCAATCTCAAGAATGTACCTATGTCTTCTCTCAACACGACCATTTTGTTGGGGAGTGTATACACAAGAGTTTTGATGAATAATCCCAAGATCTTGGGTAAAAGAGAGGACATCAGAGTTTAGGAACTCTGTGCCTTGATCTGTTCTGATGGTCTTAACCTTCACATTGAATTGGTTTTGGACCATGAGAATGAAAGTTCTCAGATGGTGAGCAACCTCACTTTTGTGTTTCATAAGAAATGCACATACACTCCTACTCCTGTCATCAACAATGGTAAGGAAGAACCTATAACCATGCAATGTAGGAACATCATATGATCCCCAAACATCACAATGCAAGAGTTCAAATGATGTGATCCTCCCATCTAGCATCGAAGAGACCGAGGGCGAGCTTGCTTCTCAGGCCCCTCCCCGAGACTTGGACATCGAAGAGACTGAGGGAGAGACCCCTCCTCTTCTTAGGACCACGCCGCCTCTCACTCGTGCCCGAGCACGCACACTTGGTCATGTGGTCCTATCCTCCGGACTTTTTAGCAACAAGGGCTCACCGGTTCTAATACTTACCATGCTTCAAGTCGCGCGCGAGCCAACTCTGAGGCCAACCAAGGACCCATGCCGAGCCTCACCTTACCCATGAACCCTTTCAAATAAATCCCTTCTCTCACATTAAAAATCCACTCACCTATAAACTCATTTAAAGACCACAATGAGAGCAACCACTCCTCTTTAGCTCTTCATGGCCGGCAACCCTTTCCCCTAGCCATCTTCATGGCCACAATCAACTCAAGACCATTCCTTTCCCCTTCCCTAGGAGCTGGCCACCCATTGCCCTTCCCTCATTGCATTTGTTCCTTGTGTTTTCCCTATATATATTGTAAGAACAAGGCTATATTCAACAAGTTGAATTTGAATGAAAAAAACCCTCTTTGTGTTTCCACAAATCAGATTTAGTGCGATTCTAAATCGATCTCTCTTAGGCGCGATACCTACGAGAAAGTTGTCCTAGGCGCGATACCGACGACGACAAGGATCAACAACACCCGAAGTGCGATTCGGAGGGTGTCTTTGGTCGAGTGTTGGAGATTCTAAGGGCGCGATACCCTCGGGATCTTGCATCACATATCCTTCAACCCTCATCCCCTACTTTACCACCATTCTAAGGCCTTCCACAGCCCCATCCTCACCCTCAAACCACCCCCAAACGTCACTCTAAAGCAGCCCCTAAAGTCCTCTCAAACAAGGCCCCGTTGGAATCGTTCTGCACAGGCGACGTCCCGGTAAAACGCGATTTCCCGCCTCGTCTGACCTCCGATTGCCAAGATCCGCCCCAATCCGCGACCGCGACTTCAAGATCTACAAATCTAGTACTCGCACATCCCCAGAAGCCAAGCCAATCGACGGGAAATTGACACTCTTTGTCGACTGATCTGCTACTCCAGAAACTGACCAAACTTTCCAACCTTCTTGGAACTCTCGTCGCCGATCCTCTTCCTCGAGCCCGGGCCCGAGCACACCAAGTGGTATCAGAGCCAACCGACAAAAGTTCCTCAAGGTTTCCGAGGTACGAATTGCTTGTCTTTGTGTCTTCGATTTGCTAGAACTACTTGTGCATTTTCGGGAAAATCAACACCATCATCAACTTCGATCCATAAGAATTCCATTTCCTTACCTTTCATCTTCATATTCCTCCATATTATTCCTGCACTTCAAAAAAAAAAAAAAAAAAAAGAGGAAGAGAAAACCGAACTACAGAAAACAAAATAGAAGAATCGGTATTTGCTATTTGCTAATCTTTTGTCTTCATACGGTTCCATATCATTTTCCATTTCCTTTACTTATCATATTGTGTTAGTACTCTTAAAAAAAAAAAACAGAAAACCGAATTCCAAAGAAAAAAAAAAAGAATCGGTATTTGATACACAAAAAAAAAAAAAAAAACAAAAAAAATCTGCTTCCAAGTGTTACTGTTCTTGTGTTGTTACTTAATCTCCCATCGATCTCAAATTCCCGGATTCGTACTTGATAGTGTCGGCTACATCGAGGCTTTAGATCATGCAAATACTCGTCGGAACGCTTGTGTTTGTTTTTCTTTGGTACTACTAAACTCGCAGGTACAAAAGGGGTTCGAAGATCGGCCGAAGTTGAGCGTTTCCTTGAGTATCATTGCTGCGATACTCCATCGTTGCTCGGTTGTGGCGTTGACTTGGATCAAATTGAGGTATTATTGCGGTATTTTGGTGAGAGTGTGCGTATTTTGGGAACTTTTGGTTGTTGATCGTGTGAGGAGTTTAAGGCGCCATCGTTGCGCACTTACCACTTGTACTTGATTGTGTTTCTTGAGTTTGTCGTTGAGTGCAGCGCCCCTGCGTTGGAAAAGGTGAGAAGAGCGCGAGTGATCGTGAGTTCGAGAGCAACACCTATAACGAAGAGTGTGAGTGCTTGTGAGGACAAACACATCCAAAACACACGAGTGTGAGTGTTTTTGGCTTTGTCTAACCTTACGTGTTTGCTTGTTTGTTGTGGTGTTTGTGTTGCAATGGCCGATGATCAGTCGAGTGTCCATGGCAACGAGGAGAACCACACAGCCCCTCTTGATGATCGGATGACCCGAATGGAGCACGCACAAAGGGCCGCCAGAGCAGATCAATTGACAATGATGGAGAACATCGAGCAACTTAGGATTTCTATGGAAAACATCGCCCGGAACTGACCTCCACGCGGGCACTCACGTGAGCACAACCGCTGAGAGGACAATGTGTACAACAATCGTGATGACGATGACCATCGTCGCCGTCGTGAGGAGGATGACCGCCACCGTCGACACCATGGCTTAAAACTTAACATTCCTTATTTTTCAGGAGATTCCGATGCAGGTGTCTACCAAGATTGGGAAGCCAAAGCGGAACAAGTCTTTCGGTATTGCCGCTATACCGAGATTGAGAAAGTGGAGCTTGCCACTATCCATTTTACTGATTTTGCCTTGACTTGGTGGCGAGAGGAGCGTGATGACCGTGAGTACCACCAGGAGATGCCCGTAGAGACTTGGGCTGAACTTAAGAGAATGATGCGGGCACGGTTCATTCCCATCGACTACGAGCAACAACTCTTGCTCAAGGTTGAACGACTCCGACAAGGCCCTCGTTCCCCCGATGAATTCTATAAGGAACTTAGAACCCTTTTGCAACGTTCTCATTCTAGACATAGTGATACATATGTGCTTGCTAAGTTTCTTTCAGGTCTCAACTCCGATGTGTCCGAGATTGTGGAGCAATTACGTCACACCGACATAGTTGATGCCCTTCATCATGCCACACATGCATATAATCGGATTCAAAGCAAGAAATCTACGGTTTCGTCCCGACGATGGAACCCACAAGAGACCGGTACCGAGCATCCTCGTGGCACACGTGTTTCGCAACAACCCTATGCTCCCTTGTCAACTAGTCCTTCGGCTCCCTCCGGCTCTAAGGCAGCTGCGCCCCCTCCCTTTATGCAGCCGCCTCCTCCAACACCTAGGCCCGAGCCTATCAAAGGCACCAGTTCTACCAAGTGCTTCCGATGCTACGAGTATGGCCATTACACTCGTGAGTGTCCTAATCCCAAAAAGGTACTTTATAATGCTTTTGGTGATGTGTTAACCGAGGTCTCCGGAACTAGTGTTGATGATCCTCCCCTTGAGACATGTGAAGAGGCCGATGAGATCATTGCTCATGCTTCTACCGGAGAATGTTTTGTGGTAAAGCGTGATTTGAGTACTTGTGAGAAATCTCCGGATACTTCGCAGCAAGAAAACCTCTTTAACACCCATTGTTTGATTAATAACATACTATGTACGGTTATTATTGATGGTGGGTCTTGTTGTAATATCATCAGCCAGGAGGTGGTTGAACGATTTGCACTTCCTACTCGAGCACATCCGGTTCCTTACACGCTCCAGTGGCTTAACGCTGATGCTCCTCTCCAAGTGAAGCACCAAGCCGATATAGCCTTCTCCATTGGAGGTTACCATGATGTTGTGAGCTGTGACGTCCTCCCTATTAACGTCTGCCATCTTCTCCTTGGACGTCCATGGCAATTCGACCGCAAGGTGATCCACGACGGCTACACCAACGAATACAACTTCTCACTTAACGGGAAAAAGGTAAAACTGCTACCTCTCACTCCTCATGAGATAATGGTTGACCATGTGGCCCGAGAACAACGGAAACTCGCCAAGGAAGAAGTTGCAAAAACAGCCTTGAAGGGAAAGAAGGAGCTAGGCACCGTCTCCAATCCTCGCAACCTTCTTGTTGCTCGGGTTTAGGATGCCCGAAAAGCTATTCAAGGGGGTTCTATTTGCTTTCTCCTTGTGTGTACTAAAAATTTATCCATGATTTCATCTACTTGTGTGGCTGATTTACCCTTACCCATCGTAGAGTTACTCGGGGAGTTCAAGGATATGCTTCCAGACGACATGCCCGAAGGATTGTCACCGATTCGTGGGATAGAGCATCAAATTGATTTCCTTCCCGGGGCTGCTATACCGAACCGTCCAGCTTATAGAGCTAATCCCGACGAGACTAAAGAGCTTCAGAAGCAAGTGGAGGAGCTCTTGAAGAAAGGTTACATCCGAGAGAGCCTTAGCCCTTGCGCGGTTCCGGTTCTATTGGTGCCTAAGAAGGATGGCACATGGAGAATGTGTGTGGATTGTCGAGCGATTAATCAAATCACAGTTAAGTACCGACATCCCATTCCACGCTTAGATGATATGTTGGATGAATTATATGGTGCTCGAATTTTTTCTAAAATTGATTTGAGAAGTGGCTACCACCAAATTCGAATGAAGGAGGGCGATGAGTGGAAAACCGCCTTTAAAACTAAGTATGGCCTTTATGAATGGTTGGTTATGCCCTTCGGACTCACTAATGCCCCTAGCACATTTATGAGATTGATGAATCATATGCTTAGAAAGTTCTTAGGAAAATTTGTTGTCGTTTACTTTGACGAGATTCTGATTTATAGCAAACACCTTGATGAGTATGTTGAGCATTTTCGGAGTGTGTTGTTAGTCCTTAGAGCCGAGCACTTGTATGTTAACTTTAAAAAATGTGAATTTTGCTCCGAATCTGTTGTGTTTCTTGGCTTTGTTGTAGGAAAGGAAGGGCTTCATGTAGATGAAGAAAAGATCAAGGCCATACGGGATTGGCCGCAGCCCACGTCCATGTCACAAGTCCGGAGTTTCCTTGGATTAGCCAGGTTCTATCGTCGCTTCGTCCAGAACTTTAGCACCATTGCAGCCCCCCTAACGGAACTAACCAAGAAGAACGTGATATTTCAATGGGGGCCTGCCCAAGATCAGTCCTTCTCCACCCTTCGTGAGCGCCTCACACATGCACCGCTGCTAGTGTTGCCGGATTTCTCAAAAACTTTTGAGATTGAGTGTGATGCTTCAGGGATTGGACTGGGGGGTGTTCTAACACAAGAAGGGCGTCCTGTGGCTTATTTCAGCGAGAAGTTAGGAGGAGCTGCCCTCAACTACCCCACCTATGACAAGGAACTCTTCGCCCTTGTCCGAGTTCTACACACTTGGCAACACTACCTACTACCGCGAGAGTTCGTCATCCATTCTGACCACGAGGCTTTGAAATACTTGAGAGGGCAAGTCAAGCTGAACAAAAGGCATGCTCGCTGGGTTGAGTTCATCGAAGCCTTTCCATACGTTGTCAAGTACAAGAAAGGTAAGGACAATGTCGTCGCCGACGCTTTGTCTCGGAGGTATACCTTGGTCTCTTCTCTTGATGCTAGCGTGTTGGGTTTTACTTTGATACGAGATTTATATGCCCATGATTCTGAATTTGGGGAAATTTATGCCCAATGTTTGCTGCCTACTGGATCTACCCATGATCGTCACTACTTTGTGCATAATGGCTATCTTTTCAAATCAAACCGCTTGTGTATTCCTTCTTGTTCCATGCGTGGTTTACTTGTCTTAGAGGCACATGGTGGTGGTTTGATGGGGAGTTTTGGGGTCACAAAAACCCTCGGCATCCTCAAGGAACATTTCTATTGGCCAAAGCTAAAATCGGACGTCGAGAAGTGTTGTGCAAGTTGTGCCGTGTGTAAGAAAGCTAAGTCCAAATTGAGCTCGACAGGTTTGTATCTTCCATTACCTATTGCTCATGCTCCTTGGGAGGATATTTCTATGGACTTTGTTATGGGTTTGCCTCGGTCTAAAAGAGGCCATGATTCTATTTTTGTGATTGTGGATAGATTTTCTAAAATGGCACATTTTGTGGGTTGTTCAAAAACCGATGATGCTTCTAATGTAGCCAACTTGTTCTTTGATAACATTGTGCGGTTGCATGGGATCCCACGAACCATTGTTTCGGATAGGGATTCTAAATTTCTTAGCCATTTCTGGAGAACTCTGTGGGCTAAGTTGGGGACGAAACTACTATTTTCGACTTCTTGTCATCCCCAAACTGATGGGCAAACCGAGGTTGTTAACCGTACTCTTGGTGTGTTGCTTCGTACTATGTTGTCCACTAACTTGCGCAGGTGGGAAGAGTGCTTGCCTTTCATAGAGTTTGCTTACAATCGAGCTACCCATTCTGCTACCAAACGCTCTCCATTTGAGATAGTTTATGGGCACAATCCTGTCACTCCTCTTGACCTTATTCCACAGCCTTCTAAGGTGCAAGAAGACTTTGAAGGTGTAGCAAGGGCTAAGTTCGTTCGCTCTCTACATGATCAGGTTCGGCACCAACTTGAGCACCGCACGGAGCAATATGTGCACCAGTCTAACAAGCACCGCAAGGAAGTTCTCTTCGAGGCGGAAGATTTAGTGTGGGTTCATCTTCGCAAGGATCGCTTTCCTGCTCACCGTTAATCCAAACTACGACCACGAGCTGATGGTCCTTTCCGGGTCCTCGAGAAGATCAACGACAACGCCTACCGCATTGAGCTCCCGGATCACTATGGCGTCCATCCGACCTTTAATGTTGCCGACTTAACCCCATTTTTTGCAGGTGATGGATTGCTTGACCAACTAGCGGATTCGGGGTCGAATTCTTTCCAAGTGGGAGAGGATGATGTGATCCTCCCATCTAGCATCGAAGAGACCGAGGGCGAGCTTGCTTCTCAGGCCCCTCCCCGAGACTTGGACATCGAAGAGACCGAGGGAGAGACCCCTCCTCTTCTTAGGACCACGCCGCCTCTCACTCGTGCCCGAACACGCACACTTGGTCATGTGGTCCTATCCTCCGGACTTTTTAGCAACAAGGGCTCACCGGTTCTAATACTTACCATGCTTCAAGTCGCGCGCGAGCCAACTCTGAGGCCAACCAAGGACCCATGCCGAGCCTCACCTTACCCATGAACCCTTTCAAATAAATCCCTTCTCTCACATTAAAAATCCACTCACCCATAAACTCATTTAAAGACCACAATGAGAGCAACCACTCCTCTTTAGCTCTTCATGGCCGGCAACCCTTTCCCCTAGCCATCTTCATGGCCACAATCAACTCAAGACCATTCCTTTCCCCTTCCCTAGGAGCTGGCCACCCATTGCCCTTCCATCTTTGCATTTGTTCCTTGTGTTTTTCCTATATATATTGTAAGAACAAGGCTATATTCAACAAGTTGAATTTGAATGAAAAAAACCCTCTTTGTGTTTCCACAAATCAGATTTAGTGCGATTCTAAATCGATCTCTCTTAGGCGCGATACATACGAGAAAGTTGTCCTAGGCGCGATACCGACGACGACAAGGATCAACAACACCCGAAGTGCGATTCGGAGGGTGTCTTTGGTCGAGTGTTGGAGATTCTAAGGGCGCGATACCCTCGGGATCTTGCATCACATATCCTTCAACCCCCATCCCCTACTTTACCACCATTCTAAGGCCTTCCACAACCCCATCCTCACCCTCAAACCACCCCCAAACGTCACTCTAAAGCATGCCCTAAAGTCCTCTCAAACAAGGCCCCGTTGGAATCGTTCTGCACAGGCGACGTCCCGGTAAAACGCGATTTCCCGCCTCGTCTGACCTCCGATTGCCAAGATCCGCCCCAATCCGCGACCGCGACTTCAAGATCTACAAATCTAGTACTCGCACATCCCCAGAAGCCAAGCCAATCGACGGGAAATTGACACTCTTTGTCGACTGATCTGCTACTCCAGAAACTGACCAAACTTTCCAACCTTCTTGGAACTCTCGTCGCCGATCCTCTTCCTCGAGCCCGGGCCCGAGCACACCAAGTGGTATCAGAGCCAACCGACAAAAGTTCCTCAAGGTTTCCGAGGTACGAATTGCTTGTCTTTGTGTCTTCGATTTGCTAGAACTACTTGTGCATTTTCGGGAAAATCAACACCATCATCAACTTCGATCCATAAGAATTCCATTTCCTTACCTTTCATCTTCATATTCCTCCATATTATTCCTGCACTTCAAAAAAAAAAAAAAAAAAAAGAGGAAGAGAAAACCGAACTACAGAAAACAAAATAGAAGAATCGGTATTTGCTATTTGCTAATCTTTTGTCTTCATACGGTTCCATATCATTTTCCATTTCCTTTACTTATCATATTGTGTTAGTACTCTTAAAAAAAAAAAAACAGAAAACCGAATTCCAAAGAAAAAAAAAAAGAATCGGTATTTGATACACAAAAAAAAAAAAAAAAACAAAAAAAATCTGCTTCCAAGTGTTACTGTTCTTGTGTTGTTACTTAATCTCCCATCGATCTCAAATTCCCGGATTCGTACTTGATAGTGTCGGCTACATCGAGGCTTTAGATCATGCAAATACTCGTCGGAACGCTTGTGTTTGTTTTTCTTTGGTACTACTAAACTCGCAGGTACAAAAGGGGTTCGAAGATCGGCCGAAGTTGAGCGTTTCCTTGAGTATCATTGCTGCGATACTCCATCGTTGCTCGGTTGTGGCGTTGACTTGGATCAAATTGAGGTATTATTGCGGTATTTTGGTGAGAGTGTGCGTATTTTGGGAACTTTTGGTTGTTGATCGTGTGAGGAGTTTAAGGCGCCATCGTTGCGCACTTACCACTTGTACTTGATTGTGTTTCTTGAGTTTGTCGTTGAGTGCAGCGCCCCTGCGTTGGAAAAGGTGAGAAGAGCGCGAGTGATCGTGAGTTCGAGAGCAACACCTATAACGAAGAGTGTGAGTGCTTGTGAGGACAAACACATCCAAAACACACGAGTGTGAGTGTTTTTGGCTTTGTCTAACCTTACGTGTTTGCATGTTTGTTGTGGTGTTTGTGTTGCAATGGCCGATGATCAGTCGAGTGTCCATGGCAACGAGGAGAACCACACAGCCCCTCTTGATGATCGGATGACCCGAATGGAGCACGCACAAAGGGCCGCCAGAGCAGATCAATTGACAATGATGGAGAACATCGAGCAACTTAGGATTTCTATGGAAAACATCGCCCGGAACTGACCTCCACGCGGGCACTCACGTGAGCACAACCGCTGAGAGGACAATGTGTACAACAATCGTGATGACGATGACCATCGTCGCCGTCGTGAGGAGGATGACCGCCACCGTCGACACCATGGCTTAAAACTTAACATTCCTTATTTTTCAGGAGATTCCGATGCAGGTGTCTACCAAGATTGGGAAGCCAAAGCGGAACAAGTCTTTCGGTATTGCCGCTATACCGAGATTGAGAAAGTGGAGCTTGCCACTATCCATTTTACTGATTTTGCCTTGACTTGGTGGCGAGAGGAGCGTGATGACCGTGAGTACCACCAGGAGATGCCCGTAGAGACTTGGGCTGAACTTAAGAGAATGATGCGGGCACGGTTCATTCCCATCGACTACGAGCAACAACTCTTGCTCAAGGTTCAACGACTCCGACAAGGCCCTCGTTCCCCCGATGAATTCTATAAGGAACTTAGAACCCTTTTGCAACGTTCTCATTCTAGACATAGTGATACATATGTGCTTGCTAAGTTTCTTTCAGGTCTCAACTCCGATGTGTCCGAGATTGTGGAGCAATTACGTCACACCGACATAGTTGATGCCCTTCATCATGCCACACATGCATATAATCGGATTCAAAGCAAGAAATCTACGGTTTCGTCCCGACGATGGAACCCACAAGAGACCGGTACCGAGCATCCTCGTGGCACACGTGTTTCGCAACAACCCTATGCTCCCTTGTCAACTAGTCCTTCGGCTCCCTCCGGCTCTAAGGCAGCTGCGCCCCCTCCCTTTATGCAGCCGCCTCCTCCAACACCTAGGCCCGAGCCTATCAAAGGCACCAGTTCTACCAAGTGCTTCCGATGCTACGAGTATGGCCATTACACTCGTGAGTGTCCTAATCCCAAAAAGGTACTTTATAATGCTTTTGGTGATGTGTTAACCGAGGTCTCCGGAACTAGTGTTGATGATCCTCCCCTTGAGACATGTGAAGAGGCCGATGAGATCATTGCTCATGCTTCTACCGGAGAATGTTTTGTGGTAAAGCGTGATTTGAGTACTTGTGAGAAATCTCCGGATACTTCGCAGCAAGAAAACCTCTTTAACACCCATTGTTTGATTAATAACATACTATGTACGGTTATTATTGATGGTGGGTCTTGTTGTAATATCATCAGCCAGGAGGTGGTTGAACGATTTGCACTTCCTACTCGAGCACATCCGGTTCCTTACACGCTCCAGTGGCTTAACGCTGATGCTCCTCTCCAAGTGAAGCACCAAGCCGATATAGCCTTCTCCATTGGAGGTTACCATGATGTTGTGAGCTGTGACGTCCTCCCTATTAACGTCTGCCATCTTCTCCTTGGACGTCCATGGCAATTCGACCGCAAGGTGATCCACGACGGCTACACCAACGAATACAACTTCTCACTTAACGGGAAAAAGGTAAAACTGCTACCTCTCACTCCTCATGAGATAATGGTTGACCATGTGGCCCGAGAACAACGGAAACTCGCCAAGGAAGAAGTTGCAAAAACAGCCTTGAAGGGAAAGAAGGAGCTAGGCACCGTCTCCAATCCTCGCAACCTTCTTGTTGCTCGGGTTTAGGATGCCCGAAAAGCTATTCAAGGGGGTTCTATTTGCTTTCTCCTTGTGTGTACTAAAAATTTATCCATGATTTCATCTACTTGTGTGGCTGATTTACCCTTACCCATCGTAGAGTTACTCGGGGAGTTCAAGGATATGCTTCCAGACGACATGCCCGAAGGATTGTCACCGATTCGTGGGATAGAGCATCAAATTGATTTCCTTCCCGGGGCTGCTATACCGAACCGTCCAGCTTATAGAGCTAATCCCGACGAGACTAAAGAGCTTCAGAAGCAAGTGGAGGAGCTCTTGAAGAAAGGTTACATCCGAGAGAGCCTTAGCCCTTGCGCGGTTCCGGTTCTATTGGTGCCTAAGAAGGATGGCACATGGAGAATGTGTGTGGATTGTCGAGCGATTAATCAAATCACAGTTAAGTACCGACATCCCATTCCACGCTTAGATGATATGTTGGATGAATTATATGGTGCTCGAATTTTTTCTAAAATTGATTTGAGAAGTGGCTACCACCAAATTCGAATGAAGGAGGGCGATGAGTGGAAAACCGCCTTTAAAACTAAGTATGGCCTTTATGAATGGTTGGTTATGCCCTTCGGACTCACTAATGCCCCTAGCACATTTATGAGATTGATGAATCATATGCTTAGAAAGTTCTTAGGAAAATTTGTTGTCGTTTACTTTGACGAGATTCTGATTTATAGCAAACACCTTGATGAGTATGTTGAGCATTTTCGGAGTGTGTTGTTAGTCCTTAGAGCCGAGCACTTGTATGTTAACTTTAAAAAATGTGAATTTTGCTCCGAATCTGTTGTGTTTCTTGGCTTTGTTGTAGGAAAGGAAGGGCTTCATGTAGATGAAGAAAAGATCAAGGCCATACGGGATTGGCCGCAGCCCACGTCCATGTCACAAGTCCGGAGTTTCCTTGGATTAGCCAGGTTCTATCGTCGCTTCGTCCAGAACTTTAGCACCATTGCAGCCCCCCTAACGGAACTAACCAAGAAGAACGTGATATTTCAATGGGGGCCTGCCCAAGATCAGTCCTTCTCCACCCTTCGTGAGCGCCTCACACATGCACCGCTGCTAGTGTTGCCGGATTTCTCAAAAACTTTTGAGATTGAGTGTGATGCTTCAGGGATTGGACTGGGGGGTGTTCTAACACAAGAAGGGCGTCCTGTGGCTTATTTCAGCGAGAAGTTAGGAGGAGCTGCCCTCAATTACCCCACCTATGACAAGGAACTCTTCGCCCTTGTCCGAGTTCTACACACTTGGCAACACTACCTACTACCGCGAGAGTTCGTCATCCATTCTGACCACGAGGCTTTGAAATACTTGAGAGGGCAAGTCAAGCTGAACAAAAGGCATGCTCGCTGGGTTGAGTTCATCGAAGCCTTTCCATACGTTGTCAAGTACAAGAAAGGTAAGGACAATGTCGTCGCCGACGCTTTGTCTCGGAGGTATACCTTGGTCTCTTCTCTTGATGCTAGCGTGTTGGGTTTTACTTTGATACGAGATTTATATGCCCATGATTCTGAATTTGGGGAAATTTATGCCCAATGTTTGCTGCCTACTGGATCTACCCATGATCGTCACTACTTTGTGCATAATGGCTATCTTTTCAAATCAAACCGCTTGTGTATTCCTTCTTGTTCCATGCGTGGTTTACTTGTCTTAGAGGCACATGGTGGTGGTTTGATGGGGAATTTTGGGGTCACAAAAACCCTCGGCATCCTCAAGGAACATTTCTATTGGCCAAAGCTAAAATCGGACGTCGAGAAGTGTTGTGCAAGTTGTGCCGTGTGTAAGAAAGCTAAGTCCAAATTGAGCTCGACAGGTTTGTATCTTCCATTACCTATTGCTCATGCTCCTTGGGAGGATATTTCTATGGACTTTGTTATGGGTTTGCCTCGGTCTAAAAGAGGCCATGATTCTATTTTTGTGATTGTGGATAGATTTTCTAAAATGGCACATTTTGTGGGTTGTTCAAAAACCGATGATGCTTCTAATGTAGCCAACTTGTTCTTTGATAACATTGTGCGGTTGCATGGGATCCCACGAACCATTGTTTCGGATAGGGATTCTAAATTTCTTAGCCATTTCTGGAGAACTCTGTGGGCTAAGTTGGGGACGAAACTACTATTTTCGACTTCTTGTCATCCCCAAACTGATGGGCAAACCGAGGTTGTTAACCGTACTCTTGGTGTGTTGCTTCGTACTATGTTGTCCACTAACTTGCGCAGGTGGGAAGAGTGCTTGCCTTTCATAGAGTTTGCTTACAATCGAGCTACCCATTCTGCTACCAAACGCTCTCCATTTGAGATAGTTTATGGGCACAATCCTGTCACTCCTCTTGACCTTATTCCACAGCCTTCTAAGGTGCAAGAAGACTTTGAAGGTGTAGCAAGGGCTAAGTTCGTTCGCTCTCTACATGATCAGGTTCGGCACCAACTTGAGCACCGCACGGAGCAATATGTGCACCAGTCTAACAAGCACCGCAAGGAAGTTCTCTTCGAGGCGGAAGATTTAGTGTGGGTTCATCTTCGCAAGGATCGCTTTCCTGCTCACCGTTAATCCAAACTACGACCACGAGCTGATGGTCCTTTCCGGGTCCTCGAGAAGATCAACGACAACGCCTACCGCATTGAGCTCCCGGATCACTATGGCGTCCATCCGACCTTTAATGTTGCCGACTTAACCCCATTTTTTGCAGGTGATGGATTGCTTGACCAACTAGCGGATTCGGGGTCGAATTCTTTCCAAGTGGGAGAGGATGATGTGATCCTCCCATCTAGCATCGAAGAGACCGAGGGCGAGCTTGCTTCTCAGGCCCCTCCCCGAGACTTGGACATCGAAGAGACCGAGGGAGAGACCCCTCCTCTTCTTAGGACCACGCCGCCTCTCACTCGTGCCCGAACACGCACACTTGGTCATGTGGTCCTATCCTCCGGACTTTTTAGCAACAAGGGCTCACCGGTTCTAATACTTACCATGCTTCAAGTCGCGCGCGAGCCAACTCTGAGGCCAACCAAGGACCCATGCCGAGCCTCACCTTACCCATGAACCCTTTCAAATAAATCCCTTCTCTCACATTAAAAATCCACTCACCCATAAACTCATTTAAAGACCACAATGAGAGCAACCACTCCTCTTTAGCTCTTCATGGCCGGCAACCCTTTCCCCTAGCCATCTTCATGGCCACAATCAACTCAAGACCATTCCTTTCCCCTTCCCTAGGAGCTGGCCACCCATTGCCCTTCCATCTTTGCATTTGTTCCTTGTGTTTTTCCTATATATATTGTAAGAACAAGGCTATATTCAACAAGTTGAATTTGAATGAAAAAAACCCTCTTTGTGTTTCCACAAATCAGATTTAGTGCGATTCTAAATCGATCTCTCTTAGGCGCGATACATACGAGAAAGTTGTCCTAGGCGCGATACCGACGACGACAAGGATCAACAACACCCGAAGTGCGATTCGGAGGGTGTCTTTGGTCGAGTGTTGGAGATTCTAAGGGCGCGATACCCTCGGGATCTTGCATCACATATCCTTCAACCCCCATCCCCTACTTTACCACCATTCTAAGGCCTTCCACAACCCCATCCTCACCCTCAAACCACCCCCAAACGTCACTCTAAAGCATGCCCTAAAGTCCTCTCAAACAAGGCCCCGTTGGAATCGTTCTGCACAGGCGACGTCCCGGTAAAACGCGATTTCCCGCCTCGTCTGACCTCCGATTGCCAAGATCCGCCCCAATCCGCGACCGCGACTTCAAGATCTACAAATCTAGTACTCGCACATCCCCAGAAGCCAAGCCAATCGACGGGAAATTGACACTCTTTGTCGACTGATCTGTTACTCCAGAAACTGACCAAACTTTCCAACCTTCTTGGAACTCTCGTCGCCGATCCTCTTGCTCGAGCCTGGGCCCGAGCACACCATCAAAGATATGATCAGAAGTAGATGAGCTCACAGGAAATGAGCTTCTTGTTTGTTTAGACAGCTGACAAATAGAGTAATCATGATCAAAAACAGACATTATATTATCTTTGATATGGGAAATATGTTTAAGTTTAACAAGTGGGGCATGCCCAAGTCTTAAATTCCATAAAGCTGTGTTGTTGGGAACAACATCAGTAGTCTTAGGTAGAAATAAAGGTAAAGTAGCAGCAGATTTGTAGAGAGGTGTGGATGTGGCTAGACAGAGATCACTTGGCAACTTGTCCTTAGTTGATGGGTCCATGTAGAACAGGCCATCCAAGTACCTACCATGAGCAATCATCTTCCTCCTTGCAGGGTCCTGGATAAGGCAAAAATCATAGGTAAGGTTCATAGTGTATTTGTAATCTCTAACAAGTTTAGTGAGAGATAACAGGTTATATTGGAATGATGGTGCACACAGAACATTGTGCAATGTAATGTGTGGAAAAATAATGGTGCCAATGTGTGTAATAAGACATGAATCACCATCAGGAAAACAGATAGCTGCTGATTTAGGAGCTGGTCTTGGATTTTGAAGTAAGGAAAGGTTGGGAGTCATGTGATCAGTGGCACCACTGTCCATGATCCACAATTTGGTGTGGGCTTTCTGTGCATTAAGACAAAGTTTACCTGCTATATGTTAGCTATGAGTAGAGTCAGCTTGCTTGAGAAGAGATATAAGAGAACTAATAAGGCGATGATGCTCAGTTGAAAGACCACCACCTTCCTGGTTGCAAGTAGATGAGTTCTGAAACTCTTGAGATGCACTTAGAGAGGCATTAGCTTTGTTGGAGTTGAACTGAAAGGGCTTCTTGTGTGGTTCAGTAGGCCTTTGAGACCTTGGTAGATGAGGCTTGAACTTACTTTTGGAGTGCCAGCTTGGATAACCAACCACTTCCCAGCATCTCTCAGTTTTGTGGTTTCTTGAGCAGTGGCTACACTTCTCCCTCCTTGGCCGTTCTTCCTCCTGCTTGGCCATGAGAGCAGTGACTGGTGTCTCAGCTTTTGCTTTCTTTTTATTAGAAGATTTGCTTCCCAAGTCATCTTGGAGAAGCATAGAGTGAGCAGTGTTGACTATTGGAAGAGGAACATTCATCAAAATCTGTCTCCTAGCACCATCATATTTCTCACCCAAGCCCATCAGAAACTGCATTAGGCGATTCTCCTGCTCAGCAGCTTCAGATTGCTTTTGCAAATTACATTCACACTTGCCACAAGTGCAACGAATTGGAGGCACAAGAACAGAAAGTTTTTGCCATAGCCCTTTCATCTTTGTGAAATACTCGGTCAATCCTGTGTCATCCTGCTGACACTCTTGGATTTCTCGCTTGATTTGGAAGATCAGAGGGCCATTCCTTTGCCCATAACTTTCTTCCAGATCTCGCCACATTTCAATGGCTATATCATACTCATCAATGGTATTGTAGATGTCTTTAGAGACAGTATTAAGCATCCATGAGCAGACCATGTCATTGCAACGATCCCATTGAAGGGCATTCTCTGCAGTTCTAGCAACAGGGTTCTCAATAACCCACAGCTTGTTCTTAACCGACAGAGCTTTCATAAACGATTTTCTCCATCTTCTATAGTTATCACCAGTAAGTTGGATAGTAGACAACACCATACCTGAGTTGTTTGAGGGATGAACGAACATGGGGTTCTGAATGTCTGAAATGGTGATTTGTTCTCCTCGACGACGCTCTGATGAGTTCTCCATGATCTACTCGCAATTCCAACTGCAACACAGTGACCAGAGCTCAGAGAAAGAGCAACGTAGAGAGACGATCATAGAGAAGAGGCAGATGCTGAAGAAGCCGATGATAGAGTGCGGAATCTAAAAGAGAAACCTCTGTTCAGAGGGATAACCAGAGAATGAGATGGTGGAGCGGAGATTATGTTGTCGAAGTGCGATGGATCAGCAGCGTCGGAGATTATGTTGTCGATGGCGATGGCGATGACTCTCCCCGATAGCGAAGGCGGCCAGCGATGGTGGCCCTCCCCATTGCTCGATTTGAAGTGGCGAGCGGCGAGGAAGATGGTGGAACTAGCAAGCGACGGAGGGACGGAGGCACGATGGTGCCAGCGAGGAAGATGGTGGAACTGGCGGCTATTCAACCGTCGTTACACTTGAGAAGCCCAAGCTTTCTTCGCTCGACAAGGAAGCCATCAAGATCAGCCCCGAGGTGTATCTTCTCGGTTTAACCGAACCCTAATTTTGTCGTCTTCTTTGTTTTTTGGATGAATTGTGGAATTAGATGATGTCTATGGGCGTCATCAGCCCTGAGGCCTCATTCAGTTGGTCAATTTGTGTTAAAATCTCCAGATTGATACTAGAGGAGGTGGCAGTATTAGCCTGATAGGAAAGATCAGTATTACTTGTGGTGGGTTTTATTTTTTTATTTCAGAATCGACATGCCTGGTTTTTTTTTAAGAACATTTTTTGTGCTTCATGAGATAAGTTTTTTTATAGATTGGCGGTCATATGAATAAAAAATGCATCGATACCATTAAATAATCATACGATAGCATCGAATAATCATGTGATACCATTGAATAATCCAACGATACGATCAAATAATCTATCGATACGACCGAATAATCTATCGATACGACTGAATAATCTATTGATACGAGTGAATAATCTATCGATACGAGTGAATAATCTATCGATACGATCGAATAATCATGCGATACAATCGAATAATTTATCGATATATACCATCGGATAATCTATCGATATAATCGAATAATCCAGCGAAACCATCGAATAATCTATCGATACGATCGAATAATCTATCGATAAGATCGAATAATCCTATGATACCATCGCATAATCTATTGATACGATCGAATAATGAAACAACCCCAAATCCAGCCACTGTGCACGCGTCTCTCAGGAGGCAAGTGGGGCTGAGAAATTGTTAGGGTCCACCATTTATTTAATTAAAAAATTTATAAAATTGTCTTTTAATCTCAACCACCTATTTCGATCAATCAACAACCTTGATTTGTTCACATGATACACGTTAAGGGATATATATATATATATATATATATATATATATATATATATATATATATATATATATATATATATATATATAGGGAGTGGTTCCCTTGTGCACACCCCCTTAAAGTGTATTTTGTGCACAAATAATAGTCATTGATCTTAGTGGATCGGATGACCTAGATTCCGCCATGTGTGCACCTGATTAAAAAATAAATTGTTATAATTTTGGTGGGACCCACTTACTTTCCATCACCAACTCCATTTTGCGCGTGATTACACCCCTTCCCCCTCATTGCTTTTTTTTTTAAAACATACTCTACGTATTATTTATTTTCAAGTCAAAGATCCCAATTTGATTACATAAAATTACATAAAATAGCCCATTTTTTTGAAATATACTGTACGTATTTTTTTTAAAAAATATACATAATACTTACCCCCATTATTTCTTGCTTGTAGTACTTGCCCCCCATTCCTTACTTTTTTTTATAAAGCTGTTTTTTTTAATAAAAAAATACGGAATATTTACGATTTTGTGAAAATTAAATAATTATTAGTGATTCATTGGCGAGACCCACTTGATTTTGTTTGTTTTAAAATTTTGGCCATTCCACCGAATCATGTTTCATATGCTACCGAATAATGTTAATTTACGAATTCTACTGAATAATTTATCACATGCTACCGAATAAGGTTTTTTTTGTTAATCAATTTTAGATAAAAGAAACCCAAAATCCTTAAACAATACTTACGATTTATATGAATAATGTTTCACATTTCACTGAATAATTTTTAATTGTGTATTTATACTATACGAATAATGTTTCACATTTCACCAAATAATGTTTAATTGTTTAATTGTGTAGTTATACTCGTGTGATGAAGGTTTTTTTAATCTTTTTTGTCAAACCGAATACTTCATATACTAATGAATAATGAATCAAATTTCACCGAATAATTGACCAAATCATTAACTCTAGTAACCAAAATTCGACATATACATATGAATACTTGATGAATAAAGAATCAAATTATACATCTCGAAAACTCTACTAACAAATAATGAATCAAATTTCACTGAATAATTAACAACTTATTAACACTAATAACCAAAATTTGACACATATGTATGAATAATTGGGTGCTAATTAAGAAAATGCAATTTAACCACACATTCTTCTAGTGTTCCATTAGTCAACAACTAGAGAAGGAAACATCACTTTCACCCAATTTAATTATACTTTTATCTTCCTTCCACCAAACCTTTGAACACCCAATTTCTTCGTACAGAACAAGAAACAAACACAATGTAGGCATCCATTGATCAAATTTATAAACAATTCCGCGTCCATGGAGCTAATTTCAGGCTGGAAACAAAATTGACCAATCCACACAGGGTAAAAAACAATCAAAATTAGGGGAAAAGAGAGAGATTGAAGGAAAGGGTGAAAACTCACATATTATTGGGAATGCCGAGGTTAAGAAGAGAGGGTAGACATTCCTGATCTCATCATCATTCACCATCGCAACGAACAGTTGAATGGATCCATAGCGAGTGTGACCCTAGCCTCGGCGTCTTCCTTGGCCAACCTCCTCACCATCTTCGCACCGCTCTCTCTCCTCAACTGCCTCCCTCTATCGCCATCCTCCCCCTTGATTGCCTCCTTGGTGTCGGCCGGCCCTCAGAACTCCGCTCGCCATCGGAACTCCGAGTTCGAGATTCGCCTCCCCCCGCCGCCTCGCATCGCCATCGACTCACCATCAAATCACCGTCGTTGGGCTTTCTTCGGATCCACAGATTTAGAACGATGAAGAAGAAGAATTTGGACTCCCCTCCTCGCAGCGGAATCACCTCCGCCTAGCCACGCCTTTCCGCCTCGGCTTGCCTCCGATTCTGACGATGCCAGGGCCTCTTTATTCCTCCGTCGCGTCTGATCGATCCTATAACGAATGAGTGGGATATGAGGAGACGGCGAGAACGAAGGCAATCAGGGAGCACGCGCTATCTTATGGAGCGTCCGGCCGATTTCTACCCAAATTGTGCGGGATCCACTTGGGTTTAATTAAAAAAAAAAAACCTTTCAATCTTATCCATCCATCACAATCAATCCAAGGGCTCACAATTGTGCACAAGGTACACCTTAAGGGGTGTGCACAAGTTACCCATTCTCTCTCTCTCTCTCTCTCTCTCTCTATATATATATATATAGGGAGTGGTTCCCTTGTGCACACTCCTTAAAGTGTATCTAGTGCACAAATCTAGACCTTTGATTGAAAGAAAATAGAAGGCCAAGATTAAGTGAGATTTTTGTTTTTTTCTTTTATTATAATGGGACCCACATGCCAAAAACAAACCAACTCCCCTTTTGGTAGAGCGTGTAATCCAATTCCTCTTCTTGTTTTTTTTTATAATCTTTTTGGTTGGAAACCAATTACATTTCTTGCTTTTTTTTTTTTGGTTGGAAAAATAAATAATTTTGATTAATTTTGGTAATTCCACCGAATAATATTTCTCATCCTACCGAATAATGTTATTTTTTCTTTTTTTTCATCCAGTTTATATGAAAAAAATCACCGATTCTACTGAATAATTTTTTCTTTTTCCATCTAGTTTTAATGAAAATTCACCGATTTCACTGGATAATTAATCACATGCTACCGAATAATATTTTTTTTATTAAGAATAATATTTAATATTTCACCGAATAATTCATCAAAAATCACCGAATAATGTTTCATATTATATAATCCCCAAATTCATAAAAAAACCCTCCAATTTATATGAATAATTGTTCAATATCACCGAATAATATTTGGTATCCCACCGAATAATCCTTCGAACGGAAAAGAAAATTGAAGACACCACTATCTCACCGCCTTCCCTAGGCTGCAGGCTGTACAGTTGGCTCCTCCTTCGCCACCGTCTCACCGCCAACCGCCTCGATCGTCTTACCGCCAACCGCTAGTCTCAACGCCAACCGCCACCGTCTTACCTGGAATGCCGAGCAAGAAGAGAAACGCGAAGACGATGACCTCCGAATTCGATCATAATCTACAATCTGCAATCTGGGCAGCCATCTCATCGACCTTCAATTGGGAACCAGTAGAAGACCCCATCGCGCCGATCATCAACTCCCCTGAGCCTTCGCCGCCGTCGATCTTCGCAGACCGTCTCCACCACCGCCAGAACTGCTGCGACCGTCCCTGTCAGCCTCGCCTCTTCCTAGCCCCATCGCCGGAATCCGCAAAACAATTGTTGCCGCTGGATCCGACTCCTCGTCATACACCTCCACCTCGTCTTCGTCTCCAATTGCTTCAGATTCAGATGCATCGGTTGCCCAGAATCGAGAAGGAGGAGAGAAAAGAATAAATTCGATACCTTGTGCATCCCTGATTCGAACTCGCATCCTCCTTCAACTCGCCTGGGCTCCTTGAATCCGTCGCCACCGTCTCCAACTCGCTTCCTCCATCGCCACCGTCTCGCATCTTGGACTCCGTCTCGCCTGGGCTCCTCAAGAGAGAGTCGGCCACCCACAACCACAATCTCCCACCTTCATCACCACCGCCTTCGTCGTTCACCGTCATGCCCAATCGCCTCTTCAATCATGGGAAGAGGGGAAGCCGCCGCTTCAATCCATGGGAAGAGGGAATTCAGGGAAGCCTATAACTGATTAAAAAGACGTGACTAGGTTAAATGTACACGCGCTTCATATGGGAGGATGGGCCTTTTTTCCATTATTTTTTTACAAAAATCAACTATTACGTGGCGCAATCCTAGGCGTTTATTTTTTTAAATCTATGGTCAGAACTTGTGCACAAGATATACCCTAAGGGGTGTGCACAAGTTACCCATTATATATATATATATATATAGAGTATAGATCATATGTACTCAAGCCTTAATGTGTATCATGTACACACATCTAGGCCGTTGATTTAAAGAAAATAAAGGGCCATGATTGTGCCACATATTATAATGGATTTTAAAAAAAAGGGAAAAAGAAGCCCAATTCAAGGGTGAAGCGCGTGTTTGTCAAGGTTAAAACCCTAGTATACTGCCCAATGCTCACATCTTTCAATCGGTTTTTAGGCTTCTTCCCAATGGAGGCTAAAGGTGCGGCAAAGCGGCGATGGCTCCTAGGTCGTCGACCGCCTCCTTTCCCTCCGACGGCGATGGCGAGTGAAGAAGGCGACGACTCCGGCGATGGAGAGGGTGTCGATGGTGGCGACGATAGGGGTTGCAGAGGCGGAGGCGATGGTGAAGGTGGCGACGGCGATGGCGGTTGCAGAGGCGAAGGTGGTGATGGCGGCGACGATGGCGGTTGCACAGGAATATGAAGAAGAACATCAACACTGTGGGAGGCGGGATTTATAGCGATTTAGATCGCCTTCGTGTTGCTCCCATGGCCGATCGACGAATTTGATGTCCAGATCTGGGTTCCTCTCCTCAAATCTGGCGGAGCGGACGGCGCTGCACAGTAAGCTTGGATTCTCCTCCTCCTTTAAGGTTCGAACGGTTTTCTTCTTGGATCTGGTTCTTTTTGTTTAGGGCTTTTCTAGGGGCTGCGATTTTTGTGCAATTTAGGGATAGGGGATGCGATTTTTGTTTGTAATTTTTAAGGGATGTGATTTGTGCAATTTAGGGCTTTTCTGTTTCGCTCACACCCCCCTCGATTCGAATCAAACTGGCAAGCGGCGAGGAGGCCGAATCAAACCGGTGACTTGGGACTCCTGTGACTCACGTTGTTCTTCTCTTGGCGGTGGTGCATTCACAGAACTGGGACCGTTCTTCCCCAGGGGAGATGGGCTTGGCCGAAGAATAAACTCAAAGTCATGGAATAAAGGTCCAATCTTTCTTTGCTCATCAGACTTTTTGTCAATTGCACTTGATTATATACATGGATGGATTGCACCTTGATCACTTTCTTCACTATAAACTACTATTTCCTACTGAGATTTAAAGGTCATGTTCATGTTTTTGTTCATGGCAGCCAATGACATGCTCACTTTCATGCTAAAGTGGTACGAGAAATTTCCGGAGCTCAAATCCCGTGCAATTTATTCAATGTCTGCAATTTGATTTTTGAAGGTTGAATATTGAACTTTAAAGGTTAAAAGTTGCCTGCAATTTATTCAATGTCAGAGGTATTCGGTAGAAAAGCCGAATTATTCAGGTGTATTGAGCGAATTATTCAGGCGTATGAACCGATTTTGTGTTTAAGGATATGAGCTTTTTTTGGGTTGGCATTCATATGAATGAAAAATGCATATACTATCGAATAATCATGTAATACCATTGAATAATCTAGCAATACCATCGAATAATATTTAGTTATTTGTTAAAATGACAACCGAATAATATTGTAACATCATCGAATAATCAAGCGATATCATCGAATAATCAAGCGATATCATCGAATAATTATTGGTTAAAAGTTTAGGGCATTTTCAAGGTGGTAGCCAATTAGAATAATCCATCGACACCATCGCATAATCCGTCGATACGATCGAATAATCCAGATATACCATCGCATAATTCGTCGATACGATCGAATAATCCAGATATACCATCGAATAATGTCGTCGATACGATCGAATAATCCAGATATACCATCGAATAATGTCAAGAGAGTGCATCACACACGCCCCCAATTCAGCAAGTGGGCAAGAAAAAACGTGGGTCCCACTTATTTTTAATTTTTAAAAAAAAGCTAAAATTGCCTTTTAATCTCAGCCATCAATTTCATTCAATCAACGGCTCAGATTTGTGTACATGATACACGTTAAGGGCTGAGTACACCGGAACCATCCCCTATATATATATATATATATATATATATATATATATATATATATATATATATATAGACTTTCTTCTAACCTATATTGTGTGGAAGAATCTTTGAGATGTATTTCAGGAAAGATGCGGAAGCTATATAAGGACTATGGGTAATCTCGGCTCCATTAGATCTTCTAGGAGCATATGTATGTTGATGGAGAAGATTGTGTACCACGGTTTTGAAAAGAAAAGATTTGAGAGGATTCAAATTTCAAACGGCTTCCCTCCCATCAATTAGAAGGAGAATGGCTATATACAGAGGAATGCAAGAAGATGATCAATAACTCGACAATCTTCCATTCAAAGCGATTAAGTCTTCTTAGCATTCATCATCCGAAGTTTCTCTCTTAGTTCTCGTAAAGTTTAGCTTATTTCATTTTTTAGAGTTGAGGGAAACACAAGAGCTTATTGTACAAGTCATTTATCTTACACTAAGAGTATCTTATACTCGATCAAAACACACTCCGGTGTGTGGTGAGGGCTTTTATTTCACTTGTAAGGTTGAGTGTTAGAATAGAAGCAGTGAGGCTTTGTATAGAAGAAGGGCATATCTTCTATGAAATTTTAGGGCTCAAGAAAGTGAAATAAGAAGTGTTTTGAATCCTACGGGTTGGATAACCCTAGGCGGGGACGTAGGCCAACTTCGTGCCAAACCTCGTTAACAATTCGTGTGTCTATCTATTTATTCCGCATTTATTTATATTGCTTGATTTTTACTTAGTCAAGATTTGATAGTTTTTTTTTAACAGATAAGAATTCGAGTTTAGGCATATCTGAAATTCGAGGGCCGGCAAGCCAGCAGACGGAAGGACCGTCTAAAAACTAAAATAAACAACATAACTAAACGGTGCAACCCAGGCAAAAGCACTCTACAACAATGGAAACCAAGCATGCCTAAACCAAACAGGAAGTGGCCGAAGATGACGGACAAAGGCAAGCCCCACTATGAAGCAAAACCGTAGGTCAGCGGTACATCAGGACCCGATCATCATGTGGGTAGTGAGGACGTAACTCCAGGGAAGCAGTCGACCCGAAAAGAGGAGACGCCACGATACACACCACCACCACCCTAACCTATCCCGACTCCAAACGCCAAAACCAAATCCATGGAGAAGAAACGCCAAGTCACACCAACGCAGAGCGCCACAACGCCTGGATAAAGAGCAGCCGGAGACCCTAACGGGATTTAGATAGCCCTAACGAGTTTTAGTACACGCTTATACGAGCGGGTTGTAAAACAAGTGGTTAATATATTTCTATCCGTAAAAATAAATTATAAAAATAAACATTTTATAATTTATTTGTTTATTTATTTTGATTTTTACATTGGGTAGAAATGGGCCAAGACAAGCAAATGGGCCCACACCCCACATAGTGGGTCTCCTTAGGGCTCAAGGAAGCCCTAGGCAATTCACCAGGAGACTTGTGAGCAGTGGCCAAGGCAAACCACACCGGCAAATTGAAGACGGTCGGCGACGCAACCAGGCTGACATCGCTGACATTACCACAGTCCGGGCTAACCACGCCGAGGCAAGCCAAGATCACTGATTCACCGCCGACATGAACAAGCAGACCGAATTAAGGTTCGACATATGTTCACGAGGCAAGAGTGAGATCCGATATCGTGGTGAGCCAGAGCGATGCCAAGAGAATCAGCAAAACACCGGGGCCCCGACATGGCGGATGGTGGTAAGCAAACCAGGTGGGCGGAGATCGACACCAACCGGAGGCAGATTTGGGATCGAAAATCAGGAAGAAGGCAAGCCAAACCCATGTCCTGAAAACGAGGCTTATTCGACCGAATTGGATGAAATCGAAAGGGGAAACGATCACCACATCCATGGAACTATCAAAGCCCTATAAAATAGAGCAATTTGTTCGATTACGAAGGGTGCGGAAGTAGATATTTCGTTCTCCTGAACGGAGGATTCAACGACGGTGACCGGAGCCGAGGGAATCCATCGATAGGTCATTGTCGAGGAGGACAACCGGGCACGAAAAGACAACCCGGGGTGTTCTTCAACCATGGAGGGAGGAAGGAGGTGGAGAGGGTGGGTAGGCTTGGAGCCTTGGTCCGACGAGGTAGATTATCAACCTCCGAAGAGGGGTTTACGGCTTCCGAAGAGGTGGTTTTAGACATCCGAAGAGGTGGTTGTTATTGGCCTCCGAAGAGGTGGTCGGCGACAGGAAGCTCTTCGGCCCTAAAAGGGGGTTTTCAAGTCCCACATAAGAGATCTTTTTTACATATGTTCAAGATTTGATAGTCATATCAAGGTTTTGACAAGTTGTTTTGAAAATCATTAAAAAGTTTTGTTTTTAAAAAATCGAGCATACTCTATTTCATCCCTCTCTTCTAGAGTATTGTTCATCACCTTATAGACTCTTCAACTTTGAAAGAGAACTATGACCTAGCCTTTCATGAATTAATTGCAAGTCATGATCGACAAGTATTAGGTTTTATTCCTTGATCATAGCTTCGGTGCTTCACTGCAACTCCATGAAACGCAGCTTCAAGTTCAACATCTGGTGCATCTGTTCGGATGATGTACAATCCACTGACTCTATGTCCTTTCCCCACCATCCTCTTAGTGGTAAGGTCCTGAAATAAGCACTTATCAGTGGTGAACATTGCCAACAAATTACCACTCTCCTCAATTAACCTACCCACTGATAGCAAATTATGCTTAAAAGATGGCACAAGCAGCACATTGTTCAGAACAATATTAGAGCTAAACCTCACTGTACCAACTAGAGGTGGCAAGATTTGACCCGACCTGAGAAACCCGACCGACTCACCCAAACCGAAACCCGATCGAACCCGAAAATGTAGCATTATGCATAACTCGAACCCGAAACCGAGCCCGACTGATGTTGACCCAAAACTCGAAGTGACCCGAATACAAACAAACCCGACTCAACCCGGATCTGCCTCAAACCAAACCCGACCCGAATCTCAACCTGACCCGAATCCCAACCCGACCCGACTCCCAACCGACTCGACTCCCAACTCGACCTGAATATCCTTGAATATATATATTATATCTATTAAAAAAATATTGTAATCCATTACCGAGCCACTAATAGTTAATACTATTTCTAAACAAAATAAAAATTCCATTGATCAAAGTTACTCGTTTACTCATGTAATGAATTATGAATGATCGACTTGAATTCAAAATTCTCATATCTCACTAATAAAATATTAGTATAATGAGGATATTATAACTTGAATCATATACATAGTATATTTTTTTTTGAAAACTACTTTTTGAAAGACACAAATAACAATCACACAGATAACATGAATTATCTTTTAAATAGGGAATCAAGTATGATTTTGATAACAATGTATTGTAAAATTTCAATGAAATTAATGATGAATAGAACGAGCTTAGGATTTGGAGCTTACGAGCCAATGAGTAGATTATATATTGAATCATGCATATTTAATTTTACTAAAAATACTTTTTAAAATACACAAATAACATAAATTACATATTCAATTTAATAAAATTGATTACTCGAAAGTCCCGAACGAACATGATTCAACAAATTCAACCTAAACAATTAAAAGTTTGAAACAAGCATGGGCCCGCTTCAACTTTAAATCTGAATGAGACAGATCCGAATACCGACCCGAAACCCGAACGAGATCGACCTGATTCTGACCGAAAATCCGAATGGGTCCAACCCGATTCTGACCGAAACCCGACCAATCTGAATTTCATTTTGAACGAATCTGACCTGACCAGACCCGACCAAGCCAGACACATAAATTTTGACCGAGTTGACCCGATTCATCAGTGACCCGACCCGAATGTGATCGACCCAAACCCTACCGGATAACCCGAATTGCCAGCTCTAGTACCAACAGTGTCAACAACTATGATTGAATCATCAGGTAAAGCAATCTGGATAGGTTTCAACAATTTCTTTTTGCAATAAAGTAAACTATCGTCATACAACATATGACTGGTGGCCCCTGTATCTACTATCCAGAAAATTTTCACAACCATTTTTTCTATCATCAAGGCTTTTGAGGGATTGTAATTAATTACTTGAGAAATTAGCTGCAGCAAAGCTGTCATCATTCTCAACCTTTATCTGCTTTCCCTTCATTTTTGTCTCAACATTTCCTTACAAACTGCATTGACAAGGGCCCCGTCAAACTGACCATCTGTGCATCTACCAAGCGGACTCTCACTACTTCCTTGTACATCCACAACATTCGCAGAAGATCGATTGTACTATTTTCCTTTTGAACATCTCTTCTTATCAAGATATCCATTGAGTTTGTAGCATTTGTCCCTCACATGTCCACTATTGCCACAAAAATCACACTTAGGATATCCATGGAGCTTATAACATGTGTCCCTCACATGTCCTTTGTTGCCACAGAAATCATACTTCTTAGTGTCATCTCTCTGCTTCTTTGAATCATTTTCCTTTTTCCAACCACGTACTATTGTCTGCCAACATTCAAGGCAGAAGCATCATCACCATGCTTACGATTGGAAGAACCTCCAGTAGGATTACCACCATATTGTTCAACCTGTTGAACAATATGAAATACTCTGTTCAGATTCGGCATGGGATCCATAGCCAAAATCTGGTTTCTTGTGGACTCATACTCCTCATTCAAGCCCATCAAGAATTGCATCAGTTTGTTTGTATCCTCCATATCAAGAGCTTTCTTTATCACCTGGCAAGTGCATCTATCCATGGCGCCACATTTACATTATGGTAATTCTTCAATACTAGTTAACTCATTCCACAATTTCACGTGTTTCGTAATACACTCCTGCAGGATCTAATCCTTGCATAACATAATCGAGAGCTTTCTTAAGCTGAAACAGAAGAGGAGCATTCGAATGGCCATACCTTTCGATGATCTCGCTCCACAGTTCACGAGCCGAGCATGCATACATGAACGATTCAGCAATTGATCCTTCCATGGAGTTAAAGAGCCAACATGGGACCATGTAGTCAGCTCGTATCCACCTCTGGCTATATGGTGAAACGGTCGAGAGGCTTCACCATTGATCCATCGATAAAACCTAGCTTCAATTTCACGCTAAGAGCCATCTTGATGTTTCTCATTCAACTGATAAAATTGGTACCATTGAAGACGACGACAACCAATTGTGCACCTGGATTGTCCAAACTCGCAAGTGCTAGAGGATCGTTCGATACTACCTGGAATTGGACCTCTTCTCCTTGATTGCGCAACATCAAGGCATACGAATCATTCATCTTCGCTCACATTCTCAAACATCGATAGTAGAACTTGAAATTTTTGGAAAAACGAAGTAGATTCACCAGAATCCCCCTTTGCTCTGATACCATATGAAGCGGAAGCGATTTGGAAGATCAAGATCTCAATTGAGATCTAGACCTAGAGGAACATGAAAATGGAGAAAGAAAACTCATTCATTCATCTGTTAGAATCGGTTTTCAGAGATGGTTTTATACAACACACTCTCAACAACCTTCTCTCATCAAAGCCACACACGTGTCCTAATCTGAACTAAGGTATAGCTATACACTAGCTCATAGATATTGTGGCTCGCTCCTCCATGAAGGCTGGATATAGAGCTCTCGCCCTCGCTCCTTGCGAAACCTTATGGCTGCAATCCATCCTAGCTACAATCAGCATTTCACTCCCCAAGGCACTTACCTTGTGGTGACAATTTGGGGGCGACCTACTTAGCTGTCAATTTGGTACTCTATCATCGAATCAAACACTTATCGCTTGATTATCATTTTGTTCAGGAGAGGGTTACAAATCGCTCCCTCAATGTTGCCTTCGTCTCATCCAAGGATCAAGTCGCTGACACCCTCTAAGCCGCTGATGTCCATCCATTTTCAACGAAATCCATCCCATCTCTACATCACAGTGATCGGATCGTCGGGGAGTACTCACCAGCATAATGACAATGCAACAGATAGCCCAAGGTCACCAAGCCAACAAGCCCAATACCAACAAGCTAGTTCATTCACTATTCTAGTATCTTCTGAACCTTTTGTACAAGCTAACAGACAATTAGTAGTCTATATAAACTCGTGATGTAAATCAAGCAAATCAATACAAAAGATTCAAATTCGCAAAGTGACAAACATCGTTTCAGAAGGAGCCATGATCCGAATTAGCTAAACAAAGTCGTATGTCTTGGAAAAGTTTTCCCCTTTGAAACGAATCACAATATGATCCAAATCAATGAAGATGAACCAATTAATTTCATGGCAGGTCTCAGAACTATGATTGATATCTACTCCTTTTCTAATGATCAGTTGATCAAAATCTCCGAACTAGTGAGGGAAACTTCAAACGACATCGAAGGCAATAAGATATAAAACTAAGGGCTCGTTTTTTTTTTTTGATAAGTAAGAATTCGAGTTCAGATATCTGAAACTCGATGGCCGACAAGTCGGCAGACGAAAAACCGTCACAACAAACAAACAAAAACATAAACAGTGCAATACAACAAGCAGAAGCGCATCCTACAAGATGAAACTAAGCAAAACTAAATCAGACACGTTGGAGACATAGACTACGGGCGAAGCCAAGCACCATCCAAAAACAGCACCGTTAGCCGGCGATACATTAGGAAACCCTGTGGGTAGTGAAGACGAACCTACAGGATGCTCCTTCCCGATCACGGAGTCGCCCCGTACAAGGTTCGGGCCCAAAAGTCAAGGAAAACCCTAACCCAAAGATGCAACCAACCAACAGTGTTACAGAGGCCGACAGTAAAACAAGGCTAAAGAAAGAGCCGCCTCGCCGGCGACCAACAAACCGGGACAGGGATGAGGGTTGTGCATCCCACCCCTCGGCTCAGGTTTGATGAGGGGATAGGGATGGGGGGCCGGGTTTGACGAGGGGTCGCAGGCGCCGGTGTGGGATGAGAGAGCCGCTAAGGTGTGACAGTGTGAAGATGTGACGGAGGAGCCGCGAAAGCGGTGGAGAAGAGGACTTCCTTGGCACCAACGCAACCACCGACGACTGCAGAAAACCGAGCACCACCCTACCGCCGAAGAGAACAAAGACAGGATGTGCCAGCGGGAGACGAGAAGCGATGTGAGAGGAGCTTCGCCAAAATAAACTCCCCAAAAGACTTGAGAGGGTTACAGAAGGTTGGCCAAGAAATTGCAGATATAGAGGGACATGGGAATAGCTGAGAAATGGAAAAGATCCAAGAAACACCTAAAACCCCAACTCAATTTTGGGTTTTGATAAAAAATTAAGGTCGATTTTTGGATTGGGGTTTACTGTAGCTTGTTCTTCATTAAGAAGTAGCGCCGGACCCTAAGATGAGGCGACACCCTATGGTGTGGAGGAGGCTGGAGCCCGGGTAGAGGCGGTCGGAGCCGAGGTAAGGCGGTCGAAGCCTGGGTAGGACTCCCGAAGGAGGTGTAGGCTTTCGAAGGAGGTGTATGCTCCCGGAGGGGAGGCTTATAGATCTCCAAAAGGGAGCGTTTTCACACACAAAATAATATTAAATAAGGGCTCGTTTGTTTATATAAGAGGGGAATGGAAGGGAAAAATATTAAATTTTACATATAAAATGTATATGATCATCATTTTTTGTGAGCTTAGAGAAGAGCGTGGGGATTAATAGACCATCCTAGAGGTATTAGTTAACCTCCTTAAAATTAGGGAATAGAATGTAGGAAAAGGAAACAAATTTTGTATGAAAAATGAGAGAAGAAGGTGAATGATTAGAATAATGATCAATAAATCATAACTTAAATATGAAGTATATTCATAAGGGTAATCTTTACCTTTCTCTTTCCCTGCACAAAAATAAATGGGATAAATGTTTTTATATCTTATCTTTTAGTAATGCCTCTCCTTTACTATAGACTAGAATGTTTTTGGACTTGCTGGAATTAACGTGGCTCCTTGATTCGCCATGTTAATGAACTCAAGTCATTATTGAACCCAATGACCCGAACCTTGACCCCATATCATTTCACTTGTTACCTTGTTGATCAGTGATAACACGAGTAAGAATATTTTCTCGTTCCTATGAACCAATGGTTTACCCAAAAACTTTACCTCATGCTGAACCCATCCATCTCACTGAAACAGAGCTTAAAAGTGATGCATCCTCTAGAAAGGTCCATGATTTTGAACAAGTGTTTATTAAAACTTCCTTTTTTGTAGATTGATCTTGAGAAAGCCTTCACTACTACTGATTGCTTCAGACAAGATCATGCGCTTCATAAGACCCTTGATTATGATCAAGGACACAATCATCTCAAAAGAAAACGATAAAACCTTGACATAAAAAGGAAGTGAATGATAAAATATCATTGTCTCTATTCTTTGAGCAATACAAGTGCATCACTTTAACTTTGTTGATCAAACTTCATTTGCAGGCTTTGGGGCTTGTTTTGACAAGATTGTATTTTTGTTTAGACTAAAGCTTTGGATCCGGAAGTCTTTTGACAACTAGAAAATTTATGATTATATTAAATTTTGAAATTTTTATAAGTTTGAAAGTGTTTTCGCTTCAGTTTGGTTCGATGTTTCGAACATATATGCCTTGGTCTTCATTTTTTTCCACATGTTTGTGTTGTGGTATGAGTCATATCTAGTCGGAGTCGTGGTGGTGTGTCCCAAACAACTTCGGTTTATGGGGAGATGTTTCCCTTGAGTCTCGTCTTCATTTACCCACATACTACCGTGTCATGTTATACATGCTTTCCGGCGATGCTACTTCAGTAGTGCTTGACTTCCCGAATCACCTTTGCTCAAAAAAATCTATCTCGGTTTAGCGCTTTGTTGGATTTGTCTTCTTCTTTGTCTCTGTCGGCCTCAATATCTCGTATTCAGCCTCTTCTTCGATGATATATCCTTCATATGTTTAATTGAGTTATTATTTGATTTTTATTGTGCGATTATTGGTGCGGGTTAAAGGGGTGATTTATTGGAGCGGGTACTAGATAAAAAATAATCTTCCATATCCGCCCTGTCACCTATTTCACCCGTGGATCACCCATCACCCGTTTTTATGGGTTTTTGGTCTGCAAAAATAGTGCAAGTGGGTGAAATGGATGTTCGATACCCATTTCCGGCCCTACTTTGGACGAGGGGAAAAAAAGGGAAAAAGACGATCACTACCCGTTTTCTTTGAAAAGACGGGAAGAAACAGATCGAGACAATACCGGAGAAGATGCCTGCCATCGGCGAGGTAGCCACCACCTCCGCCGGATTAATCCTCTCCAACACTGAAACCATCCGATTCTTCCTCTCTGATGCCGCCACCGATGATCGCCTCCCTCAGAACCACCGCGACGCCGCCCTTTCTCTCTCCACGCAGCCCTCCGTCGATTACAGATCCCTCCGATCAATCTGGTCCGCTTCCGATGCCTCAACCAGGCCCTCTCTCTTTTTACTCCTCCGTGGCTCCTCCTTCGTATTTACCAGCCCTAAGCCTCGCGAAAAGGTACTAATTTTGTCTCTCAGAAATTTTCGCTGTTAATTCCAATCCCTTTCGCCCGCCCTATGGATTATTCGGATATTACTTTTCAAAATTGAAGCTCTATTCAATTTAATCTATTTTGTTTCATAATTTTGCTATTTTATTCAAATTGAATTGAAAAGGTGGCGATTTCGAACTCACCTTTTTGTATATGTATGAAGTGAAAAATAGAATCGAACTGGTTTGTGAATACCTTTGTGGCAAATTGTTCACTAGCGGATGCCAGTACTCTTAACTGTTAGTGGATACTGGATTATTTCATTTTATGTGTCCATTGTTTCTGTCTCTGCTTCACAATTTGTTCGTATGATTGTTCATGTTTGGCTTTTGCGGTTGTTTAGAGTGAAGAATTAAAAGCAAGATTGAGGAAACTAGAGGACCTAGCAGAGAGGAAAGCGTATGCAGAACTTGTGAAGGATATAATACCAAAGAAGAGTGTAGATGAACCCTTCTCTTCTTACAAGGATCAGCTTGGTTTTGGTAAGTTATTTGAGGTGATGATGAATTTCTTATTTACTTTCATGTTTTAGGTTTATTCAAGTGGCTGATTTCAATTCAATTCGCAGTGGTTTAGCTACTATTCTATAATAGTTTTTCATAGCATTCAGGTGTATGTTGCATATCATTTTGGCCTTTTTTATGTACATTGTTTGTAGCATATTTATTTATTCCTTGCCTGTTTCGGGAGATAAGGGAAGGATGGTGTTTAAATGTAAGCTTGCTGCTATTTGCATAGGATCTTGAAGGGTATTAATAGCCTGTGATTTATATAGTATGTGATGTGATGCTTATTTTCCTGTTCTTATATGTGATGAGTGATTGTAACTTTCAATTGGAGAAAATCTGAAGTTTTATCTTCTTGGCCTATCTGTCACTTGTCCATGCTAATGAAACTTCTCACTCCCGTTGTTTTCACTTAAACCCTAAAAGGAAGAGATTGCCATATCCATAACATTAACCCTCTTAACACTTAAAATCCCCACTTAAACCATTTGCACATCATCTCTGAATTAACACTGTCTCCAAATCCACAAAGTGAGAGTTTGTTATAATAACACTTGTAAGGATCTTTCCTTAGAATGATACAAACCCTTTCCAACAAAGGCTTCTTAAATCAGTTGCCCTAAGAGGTGTTTTTATGGACATATATACTATATAGTACTCACAACCTTAATAAGTATATCTGAAAACCTTTTCAATGAAGCAAACATCACCCTTACCCCCTCCAAAGCACGCACACACACACACCAAAAAAGATGAAGAAAAAACTTAAGGGCATATCGTGATTTTTTTTGTTATACACTGCTTTCCTAGAAAGAGGATCTCTGAAGAAAATAAGTGTCAAATGCTCCACTTGTTCTGCAATAGAGTCAAAAGGATCATTTTTCTGCCACATTTGGAAACAAATTACCTTCATATATTTAATCAATCTGTATTGTGGTCTTCCTTCTCCTCCACAGCTGGTTTGGATCAATCTATATTCAGTCACGATCCTTTCATGTTTGTTTGTGTCTATTATTCAACACTAATTCTTGGTAGAGCTCAATGGTTAAGAAGAAAAGAATGAAGGATTCAAAATAGTTCTTGTAGATGTTTCAGTGCTTTATTATTTTCGGTTTCAGATCAATTATCAATTTTAAGTAATAGTTTTTGCTTGTAGGTAATATGGTGTCAATTTTTTTAACATTCCAAAAATGTTATTAGCTGGTCTTGAAGTCCATTACCACCAGATGTAATGTTAGCCTCTAGGTGAAAATAATGGAGAACTTGTAGTGTTTCTAGATGTTTCAGTGCTGGTGTTTCAGATTATTAATTATTACGCCAACTTCTATAATAAAAGGAATAAAATAAAATTCCTGGAAATTTGGAGATATGTCAATTTTAAGTCAAATGTTTACTTGGCTTAGGTCAAGTGTCAGTTTTTTGTAAGGTTCTAAAATAGTAAGAGCACATCCTTTCCCTTTGCATTTTCATGATTTTTATCCACAAGTTTTTGCAAATTCCATTGGATAACCAATGTTTTTATCCACAAGTTTCAGTTCTTGATATTTATGCAATGTGGTTGTATCAAAATAAATGTTCGAGGTTGGTCTATGGCAGCTTCATACTTCCCAGACCAGAGAGACAAAGTTCTTGGAACTTGGAATTGGAAGTAGCACCTTTTTAAACATTCTGATCAAAATTCGCTACAGCTAAATCATATACTAGTCTTGTTATGCCATGACTGATGAAACTGGTTGGATGCTTCTCTGATAACTAATTTCTCTTCTTTCTACCGCTCTACTGAGCTGATGCTACCTTTTGCAGGTCTACATGTGATAGTTACAATGTTCAGTGGGTACTTGCTTGGCTATGCTGCTTTTAGAGCCCTGTTCAGCCGCGATCCTGTCATGGTATTTATCTTATAAACATCATTCTGAATTATCTCGTGGGGACATTTACATCGACTCTTTCCCCACCTTTCAATAGGTTTCTCATATTCGTGTTGCTGAAGTGAATGGTAATATTTGCAGAATGCTGCAGGGGGCATCCTGGGCTTGGTATTTGCCATGCTTGTTGAAACATTTCTCTTTATAATCAGAACGTCCGACTATGACAGCAAATCATCCACTTCTGCCCCAAAGACTGCTTCACATCAGAAGAAGAACCAATAATCCTGATCTTCCGTTTTGATCAATGTACTAGATTCATGATGTATGAATGAGATGGGAGCCCGTTTCCCAATCTAATCAAAGATGTATTTGATTCTCAAGTGTGTTCAGGAGAAATGACATGCCAGAACATGATCTGTCCCGCGTTGACGCAATGGACAGAAAGAAATCCACATTGTAGTTATGGTTCTGTATCAAAATGTAAAATTACTGGCATTTTAGAGGATTTGAAGAGATTGAGATGAGAAACAAAAATAAAGCAGACAATGTTTTGAACGTTCTTCATTTTATGGAGGAGGATTCACACAATGTTCCATTTCTACTGCCCTTCAACATAAGATCAAACTGATCTGCAAAGTTTCACTTGTTTCATTCCAAGTTCAAATTGATCCTCACCAGCAGATGCTGGCTCAGGAACATTTCAGCAAAGATACATTCAAGTATTTAACTATTATCCTGTAACCCACCTACTGTTGCTTTCATCTACACATTTAGCAATAAATCCATGGTAATCCCTGAACCACTGCCATCTTACATCGAAAACCACCAACTGTTTGTCCAAAAAGAATGTAGATGGTGGAAAGACAATGTAAACTAAACTCGCTTGAATTGGATTAGTTGTACTGTACAGACCAAAATGATCCCTATGAATTCTTCTTGCTCATCAGAGTTGGAGTCACAGAAACAATTCCGATGAGGAATAAAGTGGCAATGGATTGAAAATCGTAGAGGTCACCCAATGAACGCAGCTCTCCAAGTGCTAATCCAGCCTGCACAGACAACAAAATGCATAAACGCAGCATTTAGAAGACCGAAAGCAGTTTCAGAGGAAAGGTAAACTTTACGCTAAAAACTACCAGAAAATACTTGAAATGTTCTTCAGTTTCTAGAAAATTTATAAGGTAATCTTAGACTTGCATTACGGGAAGTACATTTAAGCCTATATACTTATTGATAAAATATACTTGTCGAGAAAATTCATAGTCAGTGAATGAGATGATTACTCTAACAGTGACAAAAGCGGCAGGAATTAGCCCAATGAACGTTGCAAACAAGAAAATGTGGTATGGCACATCAACAATCGGTGATGCCACATTGATGAATGTGTTGGGCAATGTCGGAGTCACTCTAAGGAAAACCATGTAGTTCAACAAGCGTTCCCTTCTTTTGGCAACCTGAAATAGGCAAAGCAAAACAGGAGGACCTTAGTAACATTCTGGTTGGTTTGCCCACCGAACACCAAGCTAGCTCACCTGGGCTTGGAAAAAAGTAAGTTTGTCAGGCCACAAGGAGAAGACCAGTGGTCGACCAATCAATTTCGAGAGGAAATAACAAGAAGAAGCGCCAGCTGTTGCAGCAAAGATCACCAAAGCCATGCCTTTGAAGACACCAAAGAGAGCCCCAGCTAATAAGGACATGAAAATAGTCCCCGGGATCATGAAAGTCTGCATGAAAATGTAGACTACACAATAACCCACGAGCACTTGTGCCGTATAGTCACTTGTGTAGCTCTCTAGGTGATCTCTACAAGAGGAACATCAAAGTACTAGCAGTTAGAAATCACACGACGAAGCCTCCAACATCAAAGTACTAGCAGAAATTTCATGTTCAAACTGTCAAGAGATTCTAGTAAATCTCATCAGCTCAAAAGCAATAGAGGGATCAACTTGTGCAAAGTTTTGGATTAGAGAAGTTCATCATATAGCACTCGTTGTCATATACGTACATGATGCATTAGTTATTCAACAGACCAACAATGAAAAAGGCAAGGTAAGAGCTAAGGACAGCTAGATACGGAAAACATACAGTTGAGCATATCATACTAACAAGGATCAACTACCGACATATCTACTTCCATCAAATTCATATATCAATGGATGGCTCAAACGAAGAAAATATTGGATTTATCATCTTCCCATTAGAAATAAACCGCCTCTTGCTTTATGAGTTTGGCTCAGTTGCAACAAAGGAATCCTCTATAGAAACCTTACAATGTGTCAAGACTGAATTCAATTATCCCCCAAGGTTCACAGTTAAGAGCCTTGTTTCATTTGACTGTTAGGTTCAGACTCACATTTGTCCAAACCCTGTCTGCTATAACAAGTTCATGAATGCAAGAAAGCAAATAATCTATTTTACACAATTTCTCACAATTTCTCACACCCACCTACAAAAGAAAAACCAAGTAATCGATCACATGTGCACCTCCTCCCCAACCCACCATAATATAAACATAAAAGGAAGAAAAGAGACATAGCTGAAACAGAATTTTTTCTAGAGCATAAACAAAAAAAGGAAATCAAAAGATCCCCTAAAAATGTATCCTTCTCTTGTAAAGTAAAACAGAAAATCTAGTCATTTCAGGGGATGACATATTGACATGTAAGTTTCCGGTTAAATCACAAATATTTAACAAAACCACATCAATGCCTTCCGTTAGTACACTGTTTATCTGGATTCTAGATAGAATTTCAGCAGACAAAAACCCAACCGCACATGAGGATCAGCATATAGCGTATCTTACAGATCTAACAATCAAACGAAATCAGGAATTATAGACAATAAATTAGGGTGTGGATACCTAAGAATTTGCAAATCTTCAAGGGTGCGAGGCAATTTGAGGAAACTGTAATCAGAAGGCGGCAAGGTCAAATAGACCCCCAAAAGCCCAAAAGCGAAGGAAGCAACCATCCCGGAAGCCATAGACACTTCCCAGAAGGTCAATGAGAATTTAGGTGTTGAAGGAGAAGATGAAGGCTTCAAAACCCCAACTTTAGATGCTTCACTATCGCTTCCCTCCATCTTCTCCGTACCCTTTTCCCCTTCTCCCTCAAAAAACTCCCGAGCCCGGAAAAAAAAGGGTTCGCAGAGGAGAAAAGGGTTATGGAGAATGCGAGAGATTTGAGACACTCCTCCCTTCCCACGTTTTTATCCTGTTTCTTTCTACAAGACAAAAAGGTTTGAGTAACACTGAATCACTGATTTATCAATTGAAGGGCAATTTGGGAGTTGCGAATTTTGGAGGTAATTGAAGAATATTCGCAGAGGACATGTTTTTCCCCTTATTTATTTATTTATAATACATTATCAAATTCTTTTTAATTATAGAAAATATTTATTAAGTGAATCGAGGCTTGAACAAAACCTATTCATTCTCTAACTCGAGGTCACTGCCTGCATCTGATTTCAGATTCATTGAGCAACTGCTATAGATCCATCCTTTGAGGTATCACATCCAGATCATCCCTACAATGAGTACTGATTTTTTATTCACTTTTCTTCTACTTCACACAACAATTACAAGATTGGAGATTGGATATTGATATAAGTTTAATTAAGAATACAAGTGTTTCGTTAAGAAAACACACTTGTAGAGGTAGTGTGGAGAAAATTGGGATTTGACAACATGGTTTGTGTTTTGTAGAAGAATCATTCTTTGCATAACGCATCCCTAAACCCCATCCCATTGATCAAAGATTTATAACAATTAAGTATGAAAACAATGATAGAAAAGTGCCGATATGCCGTTCGGACCGGGAGATTTAGTGAGATTTAGTGGATTTTATGGAATTATGTTTTCTTAGCTGCAACATAATTTAATTAGCAGGTAATTACGGAAAGGCGACTAAGAAATTAAGGACCTTCTAGATACCATTTTTTGGTTCAAAACGTTTCTATCTAATACGGAATACGTACTAATTAAGTAATTATAAACTACAGAGTATATAATATATAAGACCTTTTTTTTTTTTTTGCTTCAAAAGGTGGCTAGTGCCTTATTATAGATTGATAGAGAAATTAGTGGGTAACCCCAGCTTCGTTTACAATAGAAAGGTCTAGCCCAAGGCTTCTAGGAATAGTAAGATGTTCAGCAAAATCACTAGAGAGGGTTAATGCCCAGTTGGCAATTGAGTCTGCAGCAGTGTTCACCTGCCTCGAACTTCACCTCCCACGCTTGCTCATCCAGATGCTTGACACATTGATTGATCAAGTGAAACTCTTGATGGGGGTTGTTGTTTCTTTCACTAAGTAACTTGCACGCTGTTGCTGAGTCTGTTTCAATAATAAGAGAAGAGATCCCCATCTCAGAAGCCACCTTGATTCCATTGTAAATCGCCCAAAGTTCAGCCGAGAGAGCCGAGCTAACTCCACATTGGAACGTGTATCCGCGTAGGACCTTGCCCGGGTTGCCCTTCGAGACGCCATCAGTGTTCATCTTTATCCAATGAGCGGGGGGAGGAGCCCACCCGACATGAGCAGCGTTGGGCGCGTTCAGCGAGCTTCTGATGGCCTGGGACGTCATGGCCTTGGCCTTAACCTCAGCGAAGATTCTGGTTTGAGTCACCATCGTGGGTAGCAGTCCTTGCACTCTATCCTTTCCTTCAAAAACAAGAAGATTTCTGCACTTCCAAATGTACCAAAGCATGTTTGCAAATGTGGAGCTCCATTTGTCTTCTTTACGCACATTGGCAAATATCCACGTCTTCACGTCATCCTCGGTGTAGAATTGGTTGGGTAGGGAATTGCCCGACAGTTTACCCCAGCCCTCTCTGAACGGGTGACAGTCCCTTAGCAGGTGCAAGGCAGACACCTCTTCCCCGCATCTTGGACAGTCTCCGAGGTTGGAAAGATGCCTACGAACTCTGTTCTAGTTGCAGAGTATTGCATTATGAGCCACCGGATAGAGGAAGGCCCGGATCTTCTGTTGGGTTGGCAAGCTCCACACATGTTTCCAGCCGCCCTCAGTCTCTCCTTCACCCATCTGGTGTATCCATCTCATAGCCGAACCGGTTGAAAAACACCCTGAAGATGAGTGCCCCCAGTACAATCGGTCCCTTGCTCCTTGCTCATCAAAGACTCGTATTGCTTGGAGTTTCAAGAGCACATCTGCCGGCAGCAAAGGCGAAATTGAAGACCAATCCCAGCAACCATCCACCTAGAGGTCGCCGACAGTCTCTCCTCCGGGATCGGTTCGTTAGTCAAGTCCATAAGGGGGGTTTCACACAGCCATGAGTGAACCCAAAACAGTGTAGAAAGCCCGTTACCTATCGCCACACGGAGCCCAGGGAGAAGAAGATCAGCTCCATGTGTTATCGCTCTCCATGTGCTCGACGCCGCAGCTTGATTGCCAAACATATCGACATCCAGATGTCCATGGCAGTACTTACCCCTGATCAGCTGACTCCACAACGCTTCTGGCTGCTGAAGAAGCCTCCAACACAGCTGTGCAAGGACCGCCTGATTGGTCTCTCTCATTCCTCTAATCCCCAGGCCGCCCTCGTCCGTTGGCCTTTTAACAACGTCCCATTTAAGCAGATGTATTCTTCTTTGCTCGGATGTTGATCCCCAGATAAAGCCCCGAATAAGCTTATCAATTTCGTCACAAATCAGTCTAGGAACAAAGGATGACTGCATCACATAGACCGACATGCTAGACATAACCGATTTAACCAAAGTCACTCTCCCCGCAAAGGATAGTGCTTTAGATTGCCATCCTCTTAGTTTGGTCGCCACCTTGTCCACCAGGTAGCTGTACCGCTCGCTTGTCATTCTTTCGACAGTAGTTGGCACCCCTAGGTAGTTCCCAAAGTCAGACGAGATGGGAATCGACAACTTCTCAGAAACTTCACGCTGTATAGGCTCGCTCACCCCTTTGCTGAATAGGACCGAAATCTTGGCAAAATTCACTCGCTCCCCTGAGGCCAAACAAAACGATTGCAAAGTATCTTTAATTATCACTCCTTGTTCTTTCGTAGCTTTCGCAAACAACACCAAATCATCTGCGAAGAAGACATGAGATAGCTGCATTCCCCCAATGGTGATGGGCTCCCATCGGCCTTGCTGCACCTCCGCATTGATCAGATGTGACAAAAATTCCATACATAGGACAAAAAAGTATGGCGAGAGAGGATCCCCTTGTCGGATCCCTCTTGAAGGCTTGAACATACCCGCTTTACTTCCACTCCATAAAAGCTCGGTGTTCCCCATCGTTTGGCTATTTAGAATGGCTTCAGTCAGATGCTCTGGCAGGTGCGCTTTTTGCAAAATGAACTTAAGAAAGTCCCAACGGATACGATCGTAGGCCTTCTCAAGATTAATTTTGATGACCATCCACTGATTGTGAGCATTCTTTTTTGAAATGGTGTGCAACACTTCCTGGACAACGACAACATTGTCAATGATTTGTCGCCCGGGGATGAAGCTCGCTTGTGTCGGCGCAATCAGCTATGGGAGCACCAATTTCAGTCTCTGGACGATGAGTTTAGTGGCTATTTTGAAGACCACGTTCAGCAAAGCAATGGGCCGAAGTTGCGCCGGTTTCTCCGGCGACCGAACCTTCGGTATGAGAACTAAGAGTGCGTCAGCAACCCGAGGAGGGAAGTGGCTATGGTTGAGCATGTTGAGGACTGTTTCAGTTACTTGGTCTCCTACTATCTCCCATTCACGTTGGTAGAATGCCGCAGGGTATCCATCAGGCCCCGGGGCCTTGTGAGCCCCTATTAAATGAACTGCTTCCTTCACATCCTTATTGGTGAATGCTTTACTCAGCCACTCCCGTTTGCACTCGGCCAGAACAGGGAAAGACAGAGGGCAGTCCGGCTGGTCTTCCATCGATTGGTCTTGTCTTTCCTCAGTATACAAACCCCGGAAGAAGCCTAAGATCATCTCTTGGATTTCACGAGAGTCCTCTGTCCATGTCCCATCCTCCCTTTTCAGCGCCATGACTTTGTTATGAGAACGACGAATGGAAGTAGAGAGGTGATAGTACCGTGTATTTCTATCACCTTCCCAGAGGAAGCTCGAGCGAGATTTTTGAAACCAGTAGACCTGCTCTTGCTGAAGTATCGACTCCAACTCGCTGCACACCTCCGATTCCATGCCAAGTTCAGATAATGCCTTGTTACCCGAAAGGGCAGGTGCTTTCTAATTCCCTCGAGCCGGTTCCATAGATTCCTTTTCCTCTTAAATATATTTCCGAATACTTCTCTATTCCATGTAGACAAATCCTTTGATAACTCTGACAATGCTTTGCAGGCTTCCAAGTCTGGTCTCCAACTCTCGGACACAAATTCCGTGAACTGCTCATGTAACAACCAACTCTCCTGGAATCGAAAGTGAGAGTTGCGGCCCTGAGATTCCCTACCCTCCTGCTCAAGCTTGATTAGGATGGGGAGATGGTCCGAATGTGGTGCCGAGATGTGTCGAACGCCAGCCTCGGGGAACCGAGACCTCCAATCGACAGTGCATAATCCCCTATCCAGTCTTGCCATCATGCGGTTGTGTGTGGTTTTTCCCCTCCACCAAGAGTAGGGGACGCCAGTATAGCCCAAGTCGATGAGCTGCAATGCCTCCACCTCACGTTGGAAGGCTTGCGAAGCCCTGTTGGAGCTTATAGAAGATCGTGAACGTTCTTGCTCGCTCAGAGTGGCGTTGAAGTGCCCCGCTAGAAGCCAAGGCAAAGAATTTCTCAGGGCAAACTCCTCAAGCAATCTCCAGAGGTTGTCTCTGTTGGCTGGGTTCGGAGAAGCATAGATTGCCGAAAGAATCCATGGCTCTGCGCCCACCCGACTAACTTCGACCGTAATGTGCTGAGGGTGTGATACAAGTTCGGTTACCGCCACTTCTGATGATCTCCAGAGCAGCCAGATACCACCAGAGAAACCCTCAGCCTCTACTCGCAGCCTGCTATATATCGTACCCAATTCTGTTGCAAACCTGATCTGCCTGCTCCCCACTGATTCTTGGTTCGACCAGAGCAAGTACACTAGGACGATGTTGTCTGATGATCTCCCTCAAAGCATTCAGAAAATCCGTACTGCCTGCTCCACATACATTCCAAACCAATACACTGATTTCTTTCAACATGGATATACTATGATTGAAGAAAAAAATTCTATGATGATCAAACCATGGTCGAATGTTGTCAAAACGAGAAAGGGCATCAGACATGATTTGGGGCATTGTTACACAACATATGATCGGCCGTGTCGCTGCTTCCACTGGGAGGAAGTCTATCAACATGCGGTTTGCGATCCTCGGGAGGGCTGCTAGCACTAGCCCCGTCCGGTGGTTCGAGATTAGGAAACTTCTCCGGGTGCGTACTCGGATTAACTCTACTCCCTAATTCATTGTGCCTATGGGTTGTGGTGTTTGGTGGGTGACGGCTAGGGGCAGTTAGTGTCACAGGGGTGGATGTGGGTTGCTTAGACGAGTTTGGGGCAGCGAGGGTCGACTTGGTGGGCGTTTCTATGGTTATTGGATGAGCACCAGGGGGCGAAGACGGGGTATGCTTCTTGCTTTCATTGACGGTCCTCTTGTGGGCAGGTGTGTTCTTCTTGGTGGGCACGTTACCTTTCTGCGGAGTTGGTTTTTTACCTTGGGCTTTCTCGGTATTTTTCACTGATTTACCTCCCTGTTGTGTGCTAATCTTATCTTTTCTTTTTGCGGAATTATCGTGCATATCTTCCTCCATATTGTGATTATCTTCATGAAGATACTCTAGAGCCGCAAATCGGGATGATTGTGCAATCCCAGGATTCACGGGACTTTCCTTACTCGCTTGATCTTCAATTTCCGTTTGGACGGTTCCCTGTTTCTCCGACGAGTTCTCTTGGGTTTTCCGGGCAGATTCATCCCTGATTTGGAGGCCAATCTCAGGATTCTTTTGACTCCCTCTACGCCTTCCCTGTCTGGCCACATGCATCCAGTCACCATGGCGGCTCTGCTCAAGGTTCTGGTGATTACCAGGGTGCCTTTGCTCAATAGGTGCATCTTCTGAGACAGTCTCCGTAGCAGACTTCACAACTTCGGGTGCACAATCATCTGTCTTATGGCCGATTTTCCCACACTTGAAACATATCATCCGAATTCCTTCGTATTGGACAGGCCAGGTCTTGCCATCCAATCTGAACTTGGATAAGAGGGGCTTAGAGATATCTATTTCGACGCTCAATCTTGCATATTGCCCTCTATCAGCTGCACTCGTAGTGTTATCTATTCTCAGGACCTTTCCGATTTTCTGACCAATTCGCTGCAGAACCCGCCGATCGAAGTATTCGATGTGTAAACAGGGAATGCGTACCCAGACTGTAAGTTTCGAGATCTGTTCAACATTCGCATCAAACCTCGGCGTCCACTTCCTAATGGTCAAGTAGTTGTCTCCTAGCATCCATGGACCATCCATTTGCACATGATTGTAGTCTGATTTGTTCGCAAACCTGACGATGAAGTAATCGTTTCCCAGGTCGATTAGTTTGAACGAGGCTGTTAGCGCCCACTTCTGCGACAGCCTCCTGTGTAGTTGCATGTAGCCCGGGCCCTTATCGAAAAGTTTGATGATGAGGGTGTCTCTCCATGGTTTCCATATTTCCCTTTTCTCATCTGCGTTCAGTGTGATGGTAGCCTGGAAGGTTGGTTCGAGCACTGGATCTTGAAGCTGCTGCCTGCCTGCCTCCCCCTTGCACCAGTTTCTCTAGGTAGCTTGATTCTGCCCCCATTTTTATTCCTCTAGTCTCGGTGAGGGATGGAAAGATATGCAGGATGGAGAGTTCCGCACTGGGGATCCCCCCAGCCTCCGATTCGCCTCCGAATGGGGCTTCTATAGCAAGCGTTGGCGGCTCATCCTGCTGATTAGCATTCACAGTTGCAGACCCTTCTGCAGTGGGATCAGGAGGTTTCTCTATTCCATGCTGATCATCTACAACTACAATTGTGCAGCGGATTGATGCTATATAGGCATGTAAAAATAAAATAAATTAAAGTAGAAAATAAAAAAACACCTCTTTCTGTATATATATGTTTGAATTCCTTATTTTCGATATTACATGTACTTTATAAACTATAAGAAAATTAAACAATAACAAACTTACAACTTATAATCCACAAATACAATAACATACCAGTAACTGATTGAAACATTAAAAAAAAAAAGCCATAAACAATATGATGAATCCGTATATGTCCATTAATTAACGAATTATAGCTTCGATTGTGCTACTTATATATATTTGATTGGTATCTCTATCTTGTAATATCAAACAAGCCTCCTTGATACTGATGTACGTGTTTATCTGCAATCAATCACACAAAATAAAATTAATCCTTAAATATATAGCAAGTCTAATGCAATTGCAAGAAAAAAATATGTCCAATTCAAGAACAAGTAACTTACAAGTACAATATGTTTTAGATCAATTTAGAAGATCTTTCCAGAAGAAATCGCTCGTGCCATCATCAATGAGCCTGTCCCAGCCATCAAGGAATTCATAATCAGGAAGAGACTCCATGGATCCATTGGTGGAGTTGGTGTTGCTTGTCAAGTTCCCATTCACACTACTCACACCTTGATCGGTTGAAGAAGCCGAAACCAAGCCTGGAAGCTTGTCCTGTGCAGGAGCTCCATGCCCACCACTCCTCACATGCTCATAATTCTTCGTCTCCATCATCTCTTGAGAGCAATTTCCTGACCCTACCCACGAGTCGAAAACACCACCTGGCTCGGTTTCTGATCTCGTAGGCATGCTTGCACTCAGGGAACTACTCAGAACACCCACATCAAGGACCCCGGATATGTTCATTGGAGTGTTGTAATTGTTGATGAGTTGGGTATTTGATGGCAATAGCCCTAGGAGGGCGGCTGAGGAGCCGTCCTTGCTAGGGTTTGGGCTTGTGTGTAGGATCTGGATTATGTTGTTCAACACTTGAAGCTTGGCTAGCTCGGCAGCATTTGATTGTAGGCTAAGTGCATTGATATGATCATATGGGTAGCTATTCATGATAGTTTTAGTTGAGTTCATTGGCAAGGAGAGAAGTTGAGAGATATTTGTAAAGAGGCTAAGGTCAGTCCTTGGCCTATGAGTCACCGGGTCGATACCCATTTGGAGAAGCTTCTTTCGGAGATGGGTGTTCCAGTAGTTCTTGATTTCATTATCCGTTCTCCCTGGAAGGTGAGCTGCAATTCTCGACCACCTACAAACACAAAAGAAGAACAATTAGTTCGCAAATAAGTTCAAATGAAACGGAAAATATAAAATGTGCACGAATGAATCTAAATATCACGCGTACTTGTTGCCAAGAACAGAATGAAGCTTGATGATAATTTTCTCTTCTTCCTCGCTAAATCGGCCCCTCTTGATGTCAGGCCGCAAATAATTAGTCCACCGTAGCCTGCAACTCTTACCACATCGATTCAAGCCCGCGTTCTTAGGGAGAGACCTCCAACTTCCATGGCCATGTTTTTGGATGTAAGAGGTGAGCTTCTCATCTTCCTCTTGTGTCCAAGGACCCTTCTTCAATCCATTATCATCACAACATGGCAACCTACCCATCTTTGGTACTTTTTCTTAATCCCTTCAATCTAGTACAAATTAAAGGAATTAGAAAGCCAATTGGAATAAGGAGCTTCAATTCAAGAGGGTATTGGTAGATAAACTAGAAAATGCAAAAGATATGAGGTGGGTGAGGATTGGATCATGTTGAGGGATTTCTTTGCATTTTATAGGTGCATGGGAGATAGGTTAAATTCAAATGATAATGTCACGTTGAACATTTAAAAAGTTTAGATTAAATAATATTTTAATTTGTGGGGGTGGCTTCAATCAAGGGCTTGTTTTACTCAAAGGCTTTTGTTATTTAGAGGGGGGAATTAGTTGTGTGACCTATAGGGTGACACTAAAATCAGGGGTTAGGTATTGGAAGTGTCATCAATTTGGAATGGGGATTAAACCTGTAAATTGTAATGCATAGACTTCAGCCATGTGTAGGGGTAGCTAGGATTACAACTAAATTAATTACATTATTATGATTATGTGGTCTGGGTTTTGTTTTTGTGTTCTTGTTTTGTCTTAGGTGCCATTCTTGAAATGAAATTTTCAGTGGTAATGCATGACATTATTTAAAGAAAAGAAAAGAGGATTATATTATATATAAATTACAGGGGATTGATGTTAATTAGTTAGGGAGAGATCTTACATTACATGCTGTGTGGAGCGACGAGTGGGTGTTTACTTACTAGGGTAACGTCGATCAGTCGGTATATAGGAGTATATTTTAATGAAGAGGTGATTAAACAAGAAGTATAAAAGAAGGAATAATACAATAACCGATTAGTTTTTTTATAAAAAAGTGGAGAAATAAGTGAAAAAGTTTTGATGGATATTAAGTTTTATGAATATGTGCACAGTCAATGCGTAATTAAAAATTAAAATGTTGCTATCAAAAAAAAAATTAAAATGTTCAGTATCCTCTAATCTAATAGACAAAATGATTAATATGACCTTTTGTTTTGAAGTTTTTATGTTGAGTTATATTAAGGGAAATATGAGACGACATCGTTTTGTAAAAGTGTAACCGAATTCAGTTACATTGATATTGGGTTGAGTTGAGGCTCGGTTTGTTTCCCTTAACTGAAGCCCGTTGTATTAGGCCCACTATAAATACGGATGTAAGTACACATGAGAAATCATAATTCTCAGTTTTCCCTAGCCTCCTTTCTTCGACCTCTGCCTCGATCTCTCTCTGTTTTGAGCGTTTCTTGTTCAACAAACCAACAATCACACATATTTCGTCATGGTATCAGAGCATTCACTATTTTTTTCAAGGTTTCGGTTCTGGATCGAGTATATATTGTTTGATCTCTGATCAAGTCTTCCAAAGCGAAAACCAGAAATAGATGTTCTATATGGCGACTGAGATTGGAAACAAGTTGGTGATTGAAACAATTGATCCTTTGTTTCTCTAATATTTCAGCAATCATCCCGGACTCACAATAGTTACAGCTACCTTCAATGGAAAAAACTTCGAAAGATGGAGGAGGTCTTCCAAAACTGCTTTAAGCGCGAAGAACAAGTTTCATTTTGTTAGTGGAATGTTTCCGCGACCTGATGAGGAAGATCCGCGAGTTCAGATCTGGGATAGATGCAATGATATATATGGTTATCTTATGGCTTCTGAATAGCCTGGATCTAGAAATCCGAAGCAGTGTCATCTATGCCCACACTGCCAAGGAAATGCTTTATATGTGATGAAAACATTTATAGAGATTTGATTGTCAGATCCTTAAACTAACAATGCTCAGGAGCTGGATTTGAGTCGTGCCTCATTTGAGTATTTTCATAGCAAGGGATAGTTCATCATACCTCTTGTGTGGCCACACCTCAACAAAATAGTGTTGTGGAGAGGAAACACAAAGTACATTTTAGAGGTAGCGAGAGCTTTGCTCTTGCAATCAAAATTACCCCTTAAGTTCTGGGGAGAAATTGTTCTTACAGTTGTGCACATCATGAATAGATGACCTAGTAAAGTGTTGATCGAAAGGTAAGAGTCCCTTTGAGGTCTTGTGTAACAGAAAGCCAAGGTATGAAGAGTTTCGAAGCTTTAGTTGCTTGTGCAATTGTTCGACTCTCAAGCAAGGTATAGATAAGTTCATGCCTCATGCCAATCCATCCGATTGGGACAAAAGGATACAAGGTGTTGAACCTTGACTCACGAAGGGTGTAGATCTTTCCCGTGTGATGCAATTTTTTAAGAATCTCACTTCTCATACAAGGATGTTTTGAGTTCTAAAAAATTGTTTTCTTCGAATCTAGTTTTTAGGGGTGATGATGAGAGTCCCATTGAGATCCAGTTGCCTTCTTCTCATGAATCTTCTATTTCAGAGTCCTCACCTTCTCCTGTTCCTCCAGCTGTTGAGCTTCGTAGATTAACTCGAGTTGTTCTTCCTCCTATGCACTTGTAGGATTACGTTTGTAATCATGTTGAAGGTCATAGAAGCTTGTGTTGCCATACCATAACAACAACTCTGTAGTTAGGCACTACTCATTTGTCTTCTATCAAGCCGTATGTTGAGCCCTAAAACTATCATGATGCTTGTAAGTTTGAGGTTTAGGATGCAGCTATGCGAGATGAGTTTCAAGCTCCTCTACCAAGGAGTGTTCGTCCCATCGGTTGTCGATGGGTGTATATAAGGTCAAACATAAGGCTGATGGCTCTATATAGAACGCTATAAAGATCGCTTAGTTGTTCGTGGCTTCACCGAGAGAGGGGGCATAGATTACACATAGATTTCTCACCTGTGGTATGGGAAGATGACAACAATAAGGGCTTTTATTGCAGTTGAAGCTAAGAACATGTAGGATTTGTTGCAGTTGGATGTCAATAATGCATTTTTGCTCGGAGATTTACATGAAACAATGTTCATGAGCATTCCTCCGGGTCTTGTGGCACCTCCAGGTCATGTTTATTCACTTAAGAAGTCACTATATGGGCTCAAACAGGCGTCACACCAATGGCATGCAAAACTCTCTCATGCTTTGCAATAAAAAGGGTGAATTCTTTACCAAAATCATCCTTGTCCCCATATTGTAAATCATTTCTATTCTCATTCTTATCCTCGTTTCATTTTTCCTATTTACATTCTCTATTGATTTAATTTCTTCATCGGATTCCTTGTTTAAAACTTAAGGATGATTTTTCATTTTCAGAAAACTATATGATATTACTACATAATTAATAAACTTATGAAGGTTCAATATATACGAGGATTTAATACTTCTATTGGAGATCAAATTTTTTGTCTTAGTGTATTCAATCGGTTTCAACTAGACCTGTCAAATCATGACCTGACCCAAAAATCTGATCCATACGTCCAGTAATTTTTCGGGTTTAAACTCAGTGTTTTTTTACACGGGACCTGAAATCGATCCAAATCCTAATGACTCGGGAATTTTAGGGTCGAGACCCGATGACCCATTTGGTCAAAATCGACCCAATGAGTCAGCACCATGTAGATGTCACACAAGCATAACCACATATAGAGTCATACATAGTCGTCATGAAATTGTGTTTGTTAAGGTCACTCATTGATCGATGAAGCCATGAAATATATTAAACCCTACTAGTGGGTAGGGCTCGGATCAGTCAATGTACTTTCGAACATGATCAATGGTCTTACCTGAGATACAAAACCCTAATTAACAGACTTATATATTGTTTCCTGTGTCATTGAATCTTGTTTATCAATGAGTAAATCTATTCCTCTTCCTATCTTTAGGTTCACCAAGGCTCATTAAGAGAAAAAGAACTAAAACCCAAAACTTCAATTGCTAAAATAGTTTCCGATATCATTTACTTGTCGCTTTTAATCAGTTTGGCCTAAAGCAGATGCATTAACCTCGGTACAGTTATGCTAGTGATAGTTGATTCGAAGGCGGATAGTATTAGTCCTCTTCAGGGAATCTCGTTCTCAATCTCTCAAAAAGCCCCTTCTTTGTAGTTGAGTCGGGCTTTTATAGCTAAACTTCCTTTCAGTGGGATACACGTCAATACAATGTTTCGAACATTTGTCGCTCGCATCATGCCACGTGGTAATGTTGGCCTGACACATGGAGTGTGGGCATTTAAGCCACCGGCCTATGCGTGAATCAACCCTATAGCCATATTCGTTTGCGGATTAAAAGGGTTAAAAGGGGGCGCATTCTATGCCCTTATTTAGGTCGATCCGCGGGTGAAGTCTTCTTTTATTTATAAGTATAAGGTGTTTCGTCACTCATAAGTTAAATAACGTATATATTTTATAATTATAGTATGTTTAAAACATCTATTTGCATAAGTATGATTTTTTATGCTTAAAATTAATATTTATATGATATTATTATTTTAGTAATATTTATATACTTAATTATAATATTATTATTTAGATTAATTTGACATATTTATTACGATTTCATTTTGATAATATATATTTTACTATTTACTGAAGTCCGTTGGGACTCGGGATCGGGGGTGTGTGCACGTGTGCGCCCTTGCGCTAATAGCCTAGCACATAAGCCGAGTGGGGTTCCATCCTAAAACCAATTGGCATTAGGTGGGGTAACCCACTAGCTTATATACTAAGGCTTCTTTGTTCATATTGTCGACGTGGGACTCTTTTGGTCTCTTCACACCTTTCATTCTCTCAACACGCTCCCGCAAGTGCAACTAGGGTCGTCTTTCGCCTCTAGTTGACACTTGGACAACGGGTCTAGCATCTCATTCTCTTTTTAGCTAGCCTAGGATCGAGAGTCGGGCCGTTTGGCTTTTCCGCTCTGATACCATACTGAAGTCCGTTGGGACTCGGGATCGGGGGTGTGTGCACGTGTGCGCCCTTGCGCTAATAGCCTAGCACATAAGTCGAGCGGGGTTCCATCCTAAAACCAATTGGCATTAGGTGGGGTAACCCACTAGCTTATATACTAATGCTTCTTTGTTCATATTGTCGACGTGGGACTCTTTTGGTCTCTTCACACCTTTCATTCTCTCAACACTATTCTTAAAAAGTCTTAAAATGTTCGAGTTTTTTTACCTCGGGACAAACCCGGTTTGGCTCAACCCGAAATGACAGGTAACCCGATTGATCCGAAATTCGATCTACCCAGAACCCGACCCGAATAACTCAATTGACAGGTCTAGTTTCAACTGCTTTATATCCAAAATCGATTATTAATGTACAATGCTCCATATATTTAGGAGGTAAACACTAGTAATGGGTTTATTATAGTTAATTAATCGATCACCTAATCAGAGTGTGTCTTTAATTCCAGAAAATAGATTTGCAAAAGCCACTGTCATCATCAAGCAAGTCATCATCCTTGTCACCTTCTTAAACATATATAGTACTATGAATATATATAGTTAACTAATTGAACCCTCTATTTATTTATGCTCACACGATGGGTGGAGTATATGCATGGTAGACTTGAATATTAAATAATTAATTGATTAATATTGTTGGTTAATTAACAGATTGATCTTGCTTTGTTGAAAAGAAACCCCAAATCCACAAGTCTTCAACTACTACTCTGTGTATGGTTTATCTTCTCCACCAAAAACTATTTCTCTTCTTTTCTTTTTTCTTTTTCTTGAATCCAAGTCAACAAAGTATACCATTTGAAGCCAATTAAGACTTCTCTTCAGTCTTCCATATACTCTACAGACTATACTCTCTCTCTGGGAGGATTTTTAACCACTGATTTTAAAATCAGTGGTTGAGATCATCTCAAATTTATGGTAGAATTTTTTCCAAACTGCTCACGTGGGCAGAATACTACACACATATATGGTATATATGCACCTTTTTTTAAGGAAAGTGATTCTTCATAATAGATAAATATGGTAGCTAGTTTGAGAGATTGATGAAATCACTATCTGAAAACTCTAAAAAGTACAATGCAAAGAAAAGCCAATCAAAGAAAGGGAGTAATATCAAAATGGAAATACATAACAAAAATGAGATATGATATGTAAGAGAAACCTTGATTTTGGTAATTAAATTATAGATCAACTATATCTGGGAATTGAACTTGAGACCATCGGGTACTACCCTGAAATCCTTCTCAGATCAACCATCCTAACATGCTTGTCTGGAAGTGAAACCGATGACAAGAGAAAGAAATAATTGTGAAAAACTCATAAATAGATGAGATATGATACATAAAAGAAAGACTCCTAGTATATATGGAAAATTAAAACAAAAAATGTTTTGCAACAACCATTCAATTTTACCGATCAATATATATGTCATATTTAACTCGCCTGATGTGTGTGTTTTTTTATATTTATAAATTGTGATTCTTCTTTTACAAAAGATTAAAGTTGATATATAAAAATAAAGGTTTCAACATCCATTTTCATCACTTTCACTTATCTATGGGATTGTTCACATTCCCAAATCCCAACTAAACCTTAAAGTTCAACAAACTTGTTATATATATCTCATTGACGTTTGTACATGTTTAATTTTTTATCTTTTGTCAATGGCTAGCTTTACTATCTGGGAATTTATTTCAAAAATTAATTATATTTTTAAAATCTTATATAATTTCTAATTTAAAATTTTAATAGTCGGTATTTTCTCAAGATAAATTGCATTAATTATTGCATTCTTAATCGATCTAGCATCCAGCCAAGTAAAAAAAATATAGGAAATTTGACAGAGAATTAGGATCATTCCTATAGTAAATTCTTAATCAATCTAGGATCTTATTTTCTTGAAACTAATACAACTTTTCAAGAAAAGAACACGTAGAAAACCTACTTTAATACTATGTTCAGATTTATATGGAACATAACTCCTGTGAAAATTTATCGATCAATTTTATAATATTATATCAAAATTCACCTTTTAATAAAGCAAAGTAATGTGCAATAGTTTAATTACAGTTTTACCTTCTAATTACTTAAACCATTCTATATATATACACTTTACAAAATCTTTGTGTATATACAACTTCGACCACTAAATTAATTAACTATATATATTTGGCTTTAAGCAAGCTAATTAATTACATGTCGAAAGATGGAGGTAGGGAGTTGGGGAGACAAGAAATTTTAGATATGAAAAGCAGAGGTTAATTATTTGTTTATAGGGTTTCTTGTTCCAACAAGGTATTGTAATTAATGATTATAAAATTGTAATTGTAATTAATTACGTATTTAGGTAAAAATAAGGTAAATGGGTAGCTACGTACTTTCCCTATATGGTTTCACATTTGTAAATAAGGGCATTTTTAGAAGTGTTAAGTATATCTCTATCTTTCATTTTGTAAAGAAAAGCGTTAAGAGTACGTGTGTGGTAATTAATAAAGAGAAAATTTGTGTCGAATGCACAAATTTTTGCTCTAATTGATGGAGTGTTCTACCTTTTCAAATAATTGGTGGAGTGTCCATTCATATTAACCTAATAAAACACTCTGTGTCAGCACTTCCCTAATCTCATATCTCCTCTTGCTCTCTCATCTAATCATCGATTCTCATATCTCCATCGCCCTCAATTGCCCTCCATCATCTCTCTCCATCGTTGATCCTTCCTCCATCGATTCCTCCAGTCGCACGCCTTCGCCGCCTCGGTGAAGATCCCCTTCGTTGCCTCCGGGGAAGCCTGCGGGTGGCGCCGTTTGCCAAAGATCTAGGGCGAGTCTTATGATATCCGCTGCAATTGTCTTCGGTTTGGATTCGGCGAAAGATCTGCTCATTTGGGTCAACAAAGCCAGCAATTTCATTGCGAATTTCAGTAAACTTAGATGTGCTTGTTATTGAATATAATTATTGAATTTCAGTAAGCTTAGATGCAATTTCAGTAAGCTTAAATATTGAGGGACAGGTGCAATGAAAGAACAAATTACCATATGGTTGTTTTAGACTTAGGAGAGATCTCATATCTCACTTCCATACCTCTCAAATTTTGACACATGATTAGTTTATGCTTGCTTTTATATGATTATCTGACTGCAAATTATGCTTGCTTTTATATGATTAGTTTATGCTTACTCGTGCACAAACTGACAGATTTTTTTACTACATATTGTGCTTGTTTTTATATTATTAGTCCATGCTTGCTCTTGTGCACAAATTGCCAGATTGTGCTTGCTTTTATATCTAAAATTACCCTTCTCTGTCTCCAGATTGTGCTTGCTTTATATCTAAATTTCCCCTTTTATATGATTAGTTTATGCTTGCTCTTATGCACAAATTGCCAGATTGCCATATGCTTTTAACGGTTGCTTGTGAAATTTGATTTAAATTTTGAACTGATTTGATTTTATAGTTAGGTTTCAGTTTCATCAATACAGCCCCGCCAATCTGTGATTCCTTTCTTAGGAATGGGAATTTAGAAGTTTACATAAATGATTTATTGCTCAGGTTTTGCCCAGATATACACTGTGTCAGCAAGTGTGACCTTTACTGCTAGAACTTGCATTATTTTGCACATTGCCCAGATATACACCGTGTCAGCAAGAGTTTTACATACTGCAGAGGCTTTGTATCAGGATCAAATTTCGTCTACATTTCTGGAACTTCTTTGCAAGGTTATCAAGATCAGTTTTTCTGTTGAGGATTTACCATATGCTCCTGTAATGCGTTTTAAATATGAGATGCCGAGTTCTGCTACTGCTGAACTTTTGGGCAAGGAGTGGAACATTTTGGTGCAGAAATTTCCTCCAACTAAAATGGTCCCTTTTTGCTCGATATGATTGCTAGTTATGCTATATTTATCTCATTCTCCCTATGATGTATGAATTCCCTTGCTAGTTATGCTATGTTTTATACTGATTTGGCATTTATTGTTCATGTTTGTTATTGGTCCTACTAGAAGCTACTAATATATTGTGTAATTTGTTAACTATGCTGATTTCAAGATAGATAAACAGAAAGAAAAGATACAAATCTTGTGTGCTGACATGGTCTCTAATTGTTACTGACATGGGAAAACCTTTGCTTCTTCTATGAATTGATTTGATAATTTTTGGAGCATTTAAAGGAGTTTGTTGAACTGTGGATAAGGTTTGGTTGTTTCTTCAAATTTCATTGCGAATTAGAGGTTGTCCAGCATGTATCATATGCAGACTTGCTTGGCTTCAATGGTAGAGCGATGTTTTTTCTTTTTACATCAGTTTGTTGTAGGGTGATGTTGTTTATCTGAATGTCATGTTATGATATAATTAAAAGCATTTTACCTCAATTGTAAAGCGATGTGCTTATGTGCAATTACGTGGGTTCGAATTCCGCATAGGCTAAAGTTTATAATAATTCAAGTAATTTGCAAAATTTTCTAATAAATGTTCAATAATAAGATATATTAGTGCAATTTTAAAATATAAATGCATGTGCATATCCTTTTTATAAGGTTGTTTAAGCAAATATAATATAAATATTATATTTGCACAACATACAGTTATATTTGCACAACATAATATTATATGTGCACAACATCAGGTTATATAATTTGCACAATAGAAAGTGTTGACACGAAAAAAAAAATGTTGATGCCCAACTAAATGTGCTGGCACAAAAAAAACAATCTATTTACAAATTAGTACTAAAATTCAATATAATTCTTGGTTTCATTGGGGGGGGGGGGGATGAGGTTTTAGACCGAACAAACAAAATAAAATTTTGATTTTATTAAACCCAACCGATTATTTAATGCCTATAAAAATTGGGCCTCGTTTGGTTAGTGAGTTAAAAACCCAAGAAGTAAGATACATTTCTGTGTTTGGTTGACATAAAGACACAGGACTTCAACTTCCCAGGAATTTCAATTCCTCCAACTCGTAGGAAGTTCACTTACCTAGGGTGGACTAGGTAAGTTTAACATCCACCTTTTTTTTAATGTAATTTTCTTTATTTTCCTATATTTATATTTTTAAAAACTAAAATTCAACCAAATAACTTTTTTCAATTCATTGGAAGTACATTTCATGGGAATTCAATTCGAGGGAATTAGTAAGTTCCCGGGAATTGTACTTCCCGCATTCAACCAAACGAGCCCTTGGACTCTAGTGATGCACCTGCTCTTTTTATCGATCTCTTTTTTTTTCCTTAAAACTTACCATCATCACCATTTAGAGGAAAGTGATGCTTGTTCAAATTAGCAAATTTTTTGTTTAATAAATCCAATTTTTTTCCCGCAAATAAACCATGGGCAATATGTTACTATTACCCTCAAAGGTTAGTAACCATGGGCAATATGTTATTATTTCCTGCAAAAAAAAACCTGGATGCCCAATCAACATAGGATACCAAAATCTTGGCCTACAAAATCCACTAAAAGCATAATCTCTCGCCTTAAAGATTGGTATACAACACGTACGCCTTAAATTTACACATTGTTAATCTTCACATTGAAGGTGATTTCAGCATAATTATTGATCATCTCAACAAAAAAGCTAAATGTCCTTGGTAGATCGAACTCATTATGTCGGACATTAAAATTATGTTGACAAAATTGGAAAGAGTATTTTTCCTTCATGTACCCCGGAGTGGTTGATAAGAGTATCTTTCCTTCATATAAAATATTAACATTTTATTAAATATTTTTAAATAATATCATACATATTACTAATAAGTATAGAATTATTTTAAAAAGTTAATTAAAAAATAGATATTTTATATAGTTTTTAGCTCCTTAAAAAATGTGCATGAATAGTCTAAAGACAAACATTGTGAGACAGATGGAGTATATAAATTCTACATATGTAGCTTCCAAGAAAATGGGTTCTTGTTATCAAAGTTGATTTGATGATATATTGTTTTTCAACAATCAAATCAGGGATGGCTTAATTGGCACCTTAAAATCAATGGCGATGGGCGTTTTTGTGTTGTCTATAGTGTTTGGAAGTATGTTCGCATAACCTGCCGATCGAAGTAGTTAAATTACTACAGTATATAAAATAATAAATTCAATGGCGTCTTGAAATTTTTCTAAATTAAATTTCCAACTTTAATTGAAGCTCTCAATTAAAATTCAAATATCGGTATAAAAAATACTACTTACTATCTCCCTTCACCAATAGATGGTCCTTGAATTTTAAACACGTTTTTTAAGAAAATAAAATTTATATAAAATTTTATTTTTACATAATTTCATACATATTAATAATAATCCAGCATAAAATAATTTAGCTCTTTTACAAAATTAATACAGTATTAATTAAAAAACTAATATTTCGTACATATTAATAATAAGCTCTTTTACGTACAAACGTGTTAAAAAAGACAACGATGGTCTTTTTTATTAGGAAAGAATTCGACTGGTAAAATCTTGTCGATCGCATCTATTCGGATGAGGTCTAGCATACCTGCATTTGTGACTAGCGCATGCATGCGAATGGAGGCAGTATATATTTACTTTTTAAATTAAGATTATTTTAATAGATGAAAAAATCAATATAAAGTAAGTGTATAAAGGAAAAAATTCGAGCAAACAATTAGGATTGAGTCGCTACCATTTGAGTCAGGCCCGTCCAATGGGTTGTGCAAAGAGCCCAACAGAACAGGCCCCATTGTTAGCTTTTTTACACAAAAAAATCAATTAATAAAAACTTCAGTTACATTATTTTTCGTATTCAATTTTTTTTTTTTTGAAGCAAGATAAGTTAATGGTTTGACTAATAGGTAGCTGATAAGTAATTTTTAATAGTTAAATTATTTTAAACCAATATTTGATCGATAATTTTTTCTTATTATTAAAAGGCATAGTAATCTTTGAATTTTTTTTCAAAATATTCAATAAAAAATAAATATTTAACAAAATATTCACGTTTTCAAACTATTTACAAAAATATTCATTTTTGTCAGATTTATTAGAAAAACGCGGTCTGGGTCCGCGTTTTATTAGTACCATTTAAACTATTATTTTCCAATTAATAAACAAAAAAAAAAGTAAAAGCACAAACGCGGCCTGAGGCCGCGTTTTACAGCTCCTCCCAACTCCAGCCAAGGCTCCTCGCTCTTCGCTCAATTGCATAGCCAGGCGGCCCAGGCCACCGCGCCTCCTCCCTTGCCAGCCAGGCCAGCCGTCTCCACGCCCCCACCACCTCGCCGCCCACCAACAGTCCACCACCAGCCCACCACCACCAGTCGTCCGCTCCGCCAGGGCATCGTTTCATGTGTAAGCGCCTCGACGAGGGAGGAGGTCGGCCATCCTCGCCGACCTCCTCCCTCGTCCGCTCCGCCAGATCCCCAATCGTCATCGATGGAGGCTTCCTCGAAGCCTGGTCGGAGCCCAATCCCCAATCGTCACCGCTCCGCCAGATCCCCAATCCCCAATCTCAATTCGTCGGAGCTATGCCATGGTGGTCAGAGCCCTGGTCAACGGCGAAATCTTTGAGGTCGGAAACCACCAATCTCAGATCGAAGAGGAAGCTTCGAAGCAGCCCGGATCGAAGAGGAGCTTCATTGAGAGAGAGGAGGTCGATCGGTGACGATTGGGGATCTGGCGGAGCGGACGACTGGTGGTGGGCTGGTGGTGGACTAGTGGTGGGCGGCGAGGGGGTGGGGGCGTGGAGATGGCTGGCCTGGCTGGAAAGGGAGGAGGCGCGGTGGCCTGGGTCGCCTGGCTATGCAATTGAGCGAAGAGGAGCCATGGCCGGAGTTGGGAGGAGTTGTAACACGCGGCCTGAGGCCGCGTTTGTGCTTCTACTTTTTTTTTTTTGGTTTATTAATTGGAAAATAATAATTTAAATGGTACTAATAAAACGCGGACTCAGACCGCGTTTTTCTGATAAATCTGACAAAAATGAATATTTTTGTAAATAGTTTGAAAACGTGAATTTTTTGTTAAATATTTAATTTTTATTGAATATTTTGAAAAAAAAATTCGTAATCTTTCATTTGATGTAATATAATTAATAAATTTCATTCATAACTTGGATGCATGCATATCCATGTGAGATTACACAACTAGAAAACGATGTTGACACTTAATTATTTAATAGGGATTAATTATACTTTTAAGGTCAATTAAAAGACTAAAGAATAATTTGGTAATTGACAAGGAAATTTCGGATGATAAACGGGATGATTTACCCACTCTATTTGGCTAGTATATATAGGTCGGATTTGGTAGGTAATCTTGGCTTGAAAACATTGGTTTTAAGCAAATTAATATTTACTGAAAATGTGTTACATAATTAATACGGAGTAGACCTTATAAATAGTACATATCCTATCCATAACATTTATTGATCTAATCGGTCAAATACTTAAGTTGGTTTGCCAATAATCAACTCCAATGGAGTAGGTAAAATTTTAAGGCATTTTCCTTACAATGTAAGTTTTTAAGCTTGGATTTTGGTTCATGATGCTTATAATATGAAGATTAGTTATATTGCTGTTTTTTCAATCTTCCTAAAACAGAGACATAAAAATAAATGCATAAATGCATTTATGATAGCCTATGTTGTGTGATAAACTTGAACTTTGGTTCATGATGTTTTTTTGATGTTTATGCTAATCAACCATTTATTTTGAGAGCATCTATTCTTTGGATTATATATATAAATGATTTTTCAACTTATGGAATTTATCAGGTCGAAGTATGAAGAGATATTTATCTTGTTTAGTGTGTAAAGAAGATATAATTTTAAATCAGAAAAAATTTATATATAGGTTATAGACAATTTTTACCAAAAAATTATGTGTGATAAAGGAGTAAGGAATATAATAAAAAGGTTGAACACCGGCCCCTCTAAGGTAAGTATCCTTTCGTGCTCGCTGTCACACGTGATTTTTACCCTAAAACCATGTGTGGTGAAGGAGTAGGAAATAGTTTTGCCAAACAATTGGTTATCACCCATGGCTTGGTTTCTATCAGAACATTGTGCAACTCGCCGTCTAAGAAAAGTGTGTTCAGGTTCATGATCAAAGGAAACCAGGTTATCAACACTCATCTCTTTCGTATTACCTAAAATCAATGACAAAAGGGAAACAAATCAAAGCAAAAATAAAGACAAAACAAACTAGTTGTCGAAAAACAAACGATACTAGCAGTAGTCCCTAGCAACGACACTAAAAAATTATTGTATCTAAAATCAACACCCCGCAAACGCATAGTGTTAATTGTAGTAATCAAGTTTCGATCCCACAGAGACTGATGGAATATTTGATTGTGAACTTCAAACCAATTTTACGAAGCCAAAGTAACCAAAAAAATTCGATGGAATCAATTATTTAAGAAAAGTGATAGAATCAACTAAAATAAGTGTGAATATGTATGAGGGAAGTATTACAAAGCGGAACTTGTGACGGAAGAGCCACATACAGCGAATGATGTTCACCTCATGAGGGCGAGGGATAAGAACTCAAGTACCATTCTTCGTAAGGGCCCTATATTCGTCGAGCATAGCCGCCTGCCAATTCGGGTCGAGGAGGGCTGTTTTGTGGGAGGTGAGAATGGGGGAAAGGGAGGTCGGGGTGATTGGGGTTCGGGAAGGACGGGGGCAAGGGGGGCGGAGCTTGGGGGAACAGCTGCGGGCGCCGCAGATTGATTTGTCGCGGCCGCAGCATGATGCTGCGGCCGCCGCCAGTAGGTGGGTCATTGGGTGGGGTGGGTTTTGTTGATTGGCTGTGGCCGCAGCATCTTGCTGCGGCCGCGGCATTGCTTCATGGCGAGGGGAAGGTTTTGAGCGGCGGGGTGATGTGCGGTGTTCATGAAGACAATCTGACGGGGTCAGAAGACATCGGAGACGCTGCGGGTGTGTGGTCTGGTGGGTGGGGGTGGTGGTGGTGGGGGAGGGGGAGAGGCAAGAGCGCCGGGAGAGCTCTGGGAAAAAACAAAATGTGGGAATGGTGACTCTGACTCTGACGGAGACATAGGGGGTGTGGGAGACGCAAAGGGGAATCGCGACTCATCAAAGGTGACATGACGAAAAAGAGTGATCTTGTGGGTCTTGATATCGAGGTAGAGGTAACCGCGATGATCAGACGGGTAACCAAGAAAGACACAAGGTGTGGAGCGTGGGTGAAGCTTGTGAGGGGTGGTGGATGACTGATTAGGGAAGCACAAGCACCCAAAGGTACGAAGGTGATCATACCTAGGCAAAGTACAATACAGTGCCTGAGTTGGTGAGCGATGGTGAAGGGTGGTGGAAGGAAGAATGTTTAGGAGGTAGCACGTGGTGGCCAAGGCGTTGGGCCAATAAAGAAGGGGAATGGATGCGTGGAAGAGGAGAGAGCGCATCATATTGGTAATGGTTCGAATGATTCGTTCGGCCTTGCCATTCTGTTGGGAGGTATAGGGGCAAGACAAGTGATAGGAGATCCCATTCGTTCGGCCTTGTCACATTGGAAATACTTGATAGAGGTGTTAAATTGTGTTTTGATGTAAGCATGGAATTTGGCAAAGATAGGAAACACTTGAGATTTAAAGTGCAAAGGGAAATCCCATAAGAAATGTGTATAATCATCCAGAAACAAAATGTAATACTTATGACCCTCCTTGCTAGGCACAGAAGATGTCCAAATATCACTATGAATAATATCAAAAGGGGCAAATGTAGTGTTTAAAGACCGTTGAAAAGGAAGTCTGGCATGTTTTCCCAACTAACAAGAAGAACATAAACTAGAGCGAGGCTCTTTATTACATTGGACAAGACTCTGAGAACGAAGTAAATATAAAACTACAGGAATGGGATGACCAAGGCGTGCAAGCCAAAGACTGGATGATGATGCCGAGAGGGCGACTGGACTTGACGGGCTGGATGGTGAGGGCGACGACACAAGATAGAGCTCCCCGGTGCTATTACATCTCAGGCGAGTAACCCCCGTAGTAAGATCCTTCACAGAGAAACCAAACGGATCAAACACAAGAGAAACATTATTGTCAGTGGTGAACCGACGGATAGAGATAGGGTTTTTGACAAGTTTGGGGGCAACAAGGACGTTGTTTAGGTGTAATGGGTTGGTTGGGGTTGGTAATGTGGCGTGGCCAATGCCCGAAGTAGCAAGGCGACCACCGTTGTCCACGATAATAGAATGGGCGGGACCCTTAAAAGAAAGAGAAGAGAGAGTACCTGAGGAGTTCATCATATGAGAAGTGGCACCAGTGTCCATGTACCAAGCGGAGTCAAGGGGTTCCAGCTGCATCGAAGAGAAGGCGTGATGCACATCAGTTGGAGTGTATGCCGGATCAGACAATGACGGGTAGGCATGATGTCCTGCGGGTCGAGGAGCAGGACCCAACAAGCACTGCTGACGATTGGGATACGGGGGTAGAGGGCGATACAACGGAGGAGGGTAGCCGAAAGGCATCCAAGGCGGATACCCGGGGTTGGGGTACCAAGAGGGGCGAGATTGGTCGTGTTGCTGGGGCCGCCGGCCATTAATGCGGCCGCCGTGTCCCCCATCGCGGCCGCGGCCGCCGCCTCTCGCAGCCGGCTCTCTTGCAGCAGGTTGGTCGTTGTGGCAGTTGGTCTGCAGGGCATAGTACTCGTCGATGTTGCTTGACGAGACCAATGCCGTCTTGTCCTTGGTGGTTTCGGTGGTCTGAAGGTGAAGACGGGTCTCCTCTAGGATCAATTGAGAACGGGTCTTTTCGAATGTGGGGAGAGGTTCTGTCTGCTGAATATGAGTTGCAACAGCATTGTATTCAGAGGGAACACCCGAAAGTACCTGGAGGACAAGGCGGGTGGCGCTGGGTTTGGAGTCGACGACCTCTAGTTGATCAGACAAGGTCTTGATGTGCTAACAATAGGCAGAGATCGACGGAAAGGAGGAAAGCTTGCAACTTGAAAATTCGTGCTCAAGATAGACAGCACGAGTGGACTTGTTGTCTTGAAAGAGATTCTTAAGTTTCATCCAAGCATCCAAGGCGGTGTCTTTGGGGTTGAGGATGGTGGTCAATAGATCTTTTGAGATGGTGTTGAAGATCCATTGAAGGACAATGGTGTCGAGTTGAGCGAAGAGATCGTCATCTTCATTTTCGGGGCGATTGAAGGAGGAGTCAATGTGCTGGAGGACTTTATGAGTTTTAACATGGGTCGTGAAGAGGTGCGACCACATGGTGTAGGAACTGGATTCGTGATCAATGATGATGGGGATGTAGTTTTTGATATTAGAGATCGTGAGGGCAGAGTGGAAGGGCGGTTTGTTGGTGGCAGGAGGAGGGTTGGCCATTGTAACGGGAGGGAGAGAGAAGGGTGAGAGAGAGGGGAGGTTGTCGGCGGCAAGAGGTGACCGAGGGGGGGAGGGTGGCGGCAAGGGGGAGGTGGCGGCTAGGGTTTAGGACTAGGAGAAAAAGAAAATTTAGGGTTTGAGGATTTTAGGCTGTGATACCATGTAAGATCACGAGATTGATTGTAATGTCCTCCTTGAGGGTTTCCATTAATTGATAAACATATATATAGGTTACAAAGGTATTGGGCCTTATTGGGCCTTTGGGCCCACTATACATGATGAGACCTATGTAATCTATTAGCTCTCTTGCACTCTGCTAATAAGATTTAGACCATATATGAACTTAGAACTTCTATCTCAATTGCATTAATATCCACTCTAGTGCTCAATCAAGTACAACCTCAACCTAAGGTTCTATGATAGTTATTTGTGCACAAGAAATTTTGTCAAGTTTTCACAATAACATAATTTCATATTCAAACCTACGATTCCAATAGCAATTAGCCTCTCGAGCCCAAGCCCCTATTTGAGTGCCTTGTTAGTCTTTTCACCTCTCGGTGTCAAATTCTAACAAGAAGTTCAATCAATTATAAAATCAATTAGGATTTAGCACATTAGGTTTGAATCTACCAAATTCACATGCTTTTATCCAGGAAAATATCAATATTAATTCCGCCTACACATTGTCGAGATCTCATACCCTAACCCTAAAATTGAAGAGAACTAACCTAACATTGAGAATTTCACTATCAACTTGATCAATAGAATCAAGCATAGCAATCAAAGATAGATAGAATGAAAGAGAAAATGTACCAATTTTCAATTAAACAATCCAAATCTCCAACTAGGATTCTCCACAAGTTTTCCAAACATACGCTATAGAAGTCTAACAATTCAACGTGGAAAAGAGCCTGAGCCCAAAAAGATGCCATCCACGTTGGTATGGCCTCTACGAGGTCGTTAATTCTGTATAAAGATAACCCACGCTTAAAAAATAGTATAGCAAATAAGTGGTGGACGATCCGAACTGATGATGTATAATTGTCGTTGGCGCTCAGTTTCACCAAAAGTAAATATCCTAACTCAATGCTTAACCAAAAGGTACGGCAGACAAGTAAGGAGTCGATCCCACAGAGAAGACTATTTGCGTATATTTCTATTGATGATTTCTTAAGATAATAGCAAATAGGTTGTAGCAAACTAATGAAATAGAAAGATAAACTAAATAGAGTAATGATTGCAAAGTAGTGATAATATGATAGAGAAGCACTTCACCTGTAATTCTTGACAATGGTTGAGGTTCATGATCCTTGAGTTGATTTCAATATTATTTATAAGGTTATGTTGACTATCTATAATCGATTGTTCCGCAAAGATACAATCTCTTATTCAATGTGGCGTCACTAAAGAATAGCATTAATTAATCGAGTACTTAAGACCAATTGGCACATCAATTCAATGTAATTAGGAATCAAAGGAACAACACATTCGGCCCTAATAACATCTACTCGACATAGATCAATTGTTATCATCCACTACAAAGGCAATAGAAACATCACTGGATCAATGACTTTGTTTGCTATCGAGAAACCAATAATGGATTCATAACATAGATGCAATTCCTAACATGGTGATCAAGCATAGAAATGAACACAAATATATATATCAATAAGAACAAGATGATAAATAAACTCATAAATAACTAATTGAAATCAAATCCTCACAATTCATCCAACCATGTCTTCGAATCACAGGCGAAACTATGAGTTTAGCAACTCATAGCCAAAATAGCGCTCATCTCTCTCTCAAACGGCATACTATGTCTCTCCAATGTCACACACGACTGAAAAAGAATCAAAATAACCTAGATAGAGTCGTGCAAAACCCTGGGGGAAATAATAATAATAATATAATAATAATAATAAAACAGAATCTTCGGATTTAAATCGATCTCGCTCGACACAGGGCACCGGCGGGTTCCAATGGAAAAGCGACGGGCGCCGCTATTTAGGCTTCGCGATTCTTCCTTTGCTTCGATGTTGTAATGTCTTACTCCCTTGATGCTTCTGCCTTAGCCTTCTTTATGCTCCAAAGTCAGTCTCTAAGATCTCCCAAGCATCCCTTCAAGCTCGGATTGTAAAACTCCAGAATAAACACCAAAAAGGCGTAGATTCTGAACTCGAATACTTCACATGAACAGTAATGAAAATAGAACAAAACATATGCAATATGACCACTTAAATGCAATAAGACCTATCTATAAGACTTATCTAAAATATGCATTATCAATAAGTCCAAGTGTCGATCTAGGGTACGCTTAACCTCTTCCTACGTATTTCTCTTGTTAACAAGTAAACAGGCAGAATGATGATAATGAGAGCGATTGTGAAAGTAAATAACTAAAAGCAACAAAGTAAAGTGGGATATTATCAGATGTGAATGAATCGGTTCCTACAAGTTAAAGACAATGGTTGGTATTTTGATCCTCGAATTCTGTTTATCTACTATTCTAGTTATTGGTTTATATATGCATGAAAAGGATTCATAATTCTAACTCTAACGTGGGGATCGCATTAAGTCCCAATATCCTAGAAATCTAATTAATATTACTTTCCTTTCCACAATGTTGTCACCTGGTTGTCATCCTACCCATTGCTTCTTAAAAGTAATATTTTCTAGATGTCAATCTTCTTACACTAATGATAAGTGCTTGCTACTATGGATATTACCCTAGCATGCAAATGCGGTTGTAGTCTAAACCCTAGCACGCTTGATGCAATCATAGGTCGCAAATCTAAATATAATAACAACATAACTCATATATGCATAAATAAGATGAAATAATATAATAACGTAAATAAGAATCCTCACAAACCTACCATGTCTAAACTTGCAAGAAACAGAAAAGAGCTTAGTCGCTTATAGCGTACCTAAAACTCAAGAACTTCGTGGAAAAGACTAACTAAATGACGAAAGAGAATGAGAGATTGTGTGGTGAATTGATGGATGAAAAACCCTAATGCAGAGAGGGTATTTATAGGCCTAGATCGGCTGCAGAAGCCCTAGGGATCTCGTGCTTGGAGGCTAAGCAAAACCTATTGGATAAGCCTTCATCGTCATCGGATAAGCATACAGAAGATTCAGTTTTATCCTATAGCGACGCCGGCCTATACATGGCTGGCGGGCACCAGTCCCTGGTGATCACCGAAAGTCCCTGGCAAGCGCTTAGTTTGTCGGGCGCCCAAACGTGGCTGGCGGCCACTAATCATGTATTTCGTGTTTTCTTCTTTTTTTCCTTTCTTCATCTTGACCCTTTACTTCATATGATTCTTCCAACCATTTTAACTCCTATTTGGCTCCTTGAATCCACCTCTGACGTCCGAATCTGTATTTCTACAAAGATAACCAAAAAGATGAGCAGATTCCAAACTCTTTCACCACAAAGCATATTATGCGAATTAACTCTAAATCATGTAATGTATGCATCCTAACTGTGCTAAAATTACATATAATGCCTATCTAAAATATGCATTATGACACGTCCTTGTAGTCCATGAAAAATCTTAATAAAATAATAATAATTAAACCTTAAAATAATATAAAGTCGAAGTCTGAATGTGTATCCTCCCACGCGTCCGCATGTCCGTGCGATGTCCTCTATGAACGCATCTCATCGCACACGGACGTGCGCAATGCCTTGGTCACTAGAGCTACTCCTGGACTTCTCGTATGTTCGTGCGGGTATCTACACACATCTATGCAGGGATCTCTGCAAGCACGCCTCAGCTCGATCGCTCGGTCTTGCAGCTATACTGGTTGGCTCGATCCCCAATTGCCCCTGTTCGTCAGAGATGGATTGCGCTCATATATTCCTTGCTCATGTACACTTCCCTAAGGGAGTTCTATCTAGTTGGCCCCGGTTAGCTCTTGAAAACACCTGATTATAACACAACCACAACCACAATGAGGGTAGATCTTCTAGAAACTAAATGAAAAACATCTAATAGACATCTAAAACCCATGAAAACTTACTAGGACTTACTCTAAATATTTATCCTAAACCATGCAAAATACAATGACATAAGAAGTTTACTGGTTGATTTACCTTTGTTGGGGCATGAAGCTCATCTATTTCTAATGACGTGCAATCTACTATTTGTGTGACTAGCAACAATGCTTATGATGACAAAAAAGAGACACGTACGTTTAGATTGGACATGAAACTGTGAGATAGTTGATTACAAATGACGTCATCTATTTGGAGAATGTGAGGTCCAAAATACCTTCTTTTTTTCCCTACAAAATCTATCCGCTAGCTAGGGTAAGCTTTTGGCCCTATGGAACTTTTAGTCATGACTCTATGAGGCCAACATTCACAAGCCATGGGGTGAAGTTTCCCCCTAGAGCAACACCAATCTCTTTCCTTATCTTTGTAGATGATATCCTCATTCTTGCAAAAGCTTATCGGGATTTAAAAAAAAATTCTAAATTTTCTCATATCTTAAGCCTCTCTATCAACTATAATAAAATATGGTGCAAGTGGAAGACTTCCTCCCTATCCCAAGTTGGGAGATCTATCCTTGTTCAAGAAAATTTTAACTCCAAACTAAACTACCTAATGCATAGCTTCCTCCTCCGTAAAGGGTGTTGGATCAAATTGATAATATCAACCAGAACTTCTTTTGGGAAAAAAAATACAAACTGAATGATATCACCCTTTAATTAGCTAGGATCGCTTCTATATATTCCCCCAAGTAGATAGGGGCTTGCTTCAAAAAAGAGAATGATGTTAACATTATCGTTTAGATGAAACTCTTATAGAGAATATACACAGAGCCGGATAACACCCGAGTTAGAAATATTAGAGACAAATACCTCAGGAGATATTCCATAATGACCAAAATTAACTTAAGAACAACGTCTATTGGCAATTTGGAAGAATGCTAAATATTCGGGGAAAAAATCCTCAAAAAACTATTTTGGTTAATTTAGAATGGTGAATCTATTCACATGTGGACTGATCTTTGGATAAGGGACCTTTTATGATCCTAATTGGGATCTTTGTGATATTGAAGAGAAAATTAGAGATTGAAGGGAGATTAGGTGAGTATAGAATTAACCGAGAGAAGGAGAAAGAAGTAGATGGAGAGAGACGGAAGATATATATATATATATATATATATATATATATATTAGGGTAAGGTGGTAAACTATTGAATTATTCATTTGATGATCAATTACAAGGTATAAGGGTATATTTATACTCTAAACTAATCTAATACAATACCTAATATATGGGATTATAACAGAATCATGTACTACATGATTTTTAAGGAGATAATAACAAAAAGATGAGTCTTGCAACTTCTTATCCAACATAAGAATTGGAGCTATACCCTCCTTAAAAGCCTTTTTCTTGACAAAATCATCAATGAAATAGTTACAATAGAAGTCCCTAAGTTCAATGTTCGGGATAGACTGTTGTGGAGCCCTGCAATTGATGGGTCCTTCTCTATAAAATCAACGTGCTCGCTATATACACCTCAAATCATGCACGTTCTTAAGGACGTGCATGGTTAAAAGGGGTTAATTATTTTTTTTAAATGTTAATTAATTAGTCACAAGACTTGCACATCCTTAAGGACGTGCATTTTTTACCTTGGATTTGTGGTGTATATAACAACACCCACAATTAACAACGGTTATTTTCCCAGTTTGATACGAGCTATATTAGAAACTAAATATCCCACCGAAAGATAAAAATTCATTTTGAAAATTTTCGTAGACGCTCTACCTACTAAGAAACAACTCAATAGACACTATCGTACCTTCCCAATGTAATTCCTATGTAATAGTATGTTGGAGGATGATAACCACCTCTTTTTTGAATGCACCTTCACTACAAAAATTATAAGTGAGCTAAAAATTGATATCACCTTACCATCCATGAGTGGAAATTTCAATGAAAATATCAAACAAACGTTGAGCACAAATAAAGACTATATCAGCTCCTTCTGCTTCCTCTAGCATGCATGTTGTCTAGGAATATCATAATAAGAAAATCTTTAATACAAAATCAGCTACCTCAAAATCCCATTTTTGTGGTCGTTGTCGACATTAGGGGTGGCCGAAGCCAACTTGGAGATTAGGCCTAATAAGAATCCCAAATTTAAATATCGGAAATGTTGGAAGAAATCCCTTGGGAAGATTGTTGAAAATCCTTTTGAAACTAAATTTTGATGACTCAAGTAAACACCTAGGCCAACCTTTCATTGGTTGTATCATTAGGGATAAACTTGGGAAGGTTGTTGACATATTCTCCACAGGGATGTCTCGTTGGGGTCTGTCTTGCACGTTGAAGCTATGCCTCTAAGATGATGCATTTCACTTGCAACTTTATGAGATATTCGCAAGCTAATTATTAAAGGTGATAATTTTCAGCTTATTAATGCAGTCAATAAAGTTTAGAGTAATTCCTGAGAGATCCTGAGAATTATTGGAAATATTCAACATATTTTGGTGCAATTTGTGAAGACTAAAGTCTACCAAACCGAGTAGCAAATTTTATAGCTAGAAATAACATTTTTTGGAATTTGGTGATGTACCCTTTCTTTAGATTTTCTTGTCATTATCTGAAGAATGATCTAGGAAATATGATGTGTTGATGGTTAGACGAACATTCTAATTTTCACTTAAGAGAGAGAGAGAGAGAGATTGTTATTTAAGTTGGTAAAGTACACTAGTACAGATTTAACGTATGTCGGGTGTTTTTTAGCAAAACGGCCGGGTGTTATTGGCCTCCTTTTATTCGCTCACCTGAAAGAATAAAAAAAACTCCCGAGAGAGTCTGTTTCCCCAACCAGCGCCTCAATCCCACATGTTACGGGAGTTTATAAAAACCCCTGAAAAAATATGTCGGGGGTTTTTTAAAATAACTCCTGAGAAAGTGTAATCATGACCCGCCTAATTTTTAAACTTTCTCAGGAGTTTTTCTAAAAACCGCCGAGAAATGCTTTATATATATATAAAAAAAATCCAGCTTTATATCGCATTCCCTACCATGTTCCCCTCTTTCGAATGAATATAAAAAATATCATCATCTTCATTGCAAGAATACAAACACCACAATATCAACATAAACTCATATAACCAATAGATATATAAATTACAAGTAATTTAGGTATTATAATATACACTTGAGAGTAATTTACACTTTGCAACAACATTGTACAAAATCTAGAGTAATGAGGACCATGATAGTAATTTACAAAGTAAAAACCGAGCTAGATTCACTTGCTAAGCATAAGCACAAGTATCTGACCATTTGTTTCCTAGTGGTTGAATGTGATACTAAGCAAAAGGAATCAATAGCGCACCTTTCTCACCAGATCGTGTAATTTTATACTCTACATCCCCAAAGAATGGTAAACCAGTTGGACCATAACACTCGAACTTTGCATTTGGAAACGAAATTTACTCTGCCAGAACCTACACAAAAGGATCAGCAAATCAGATCTCCAAGCATAACAATGTCAAGCTACATATCCAGATATCCTCATCCAAAGAATCACACTAGCAACTTTAAGTGCAACAAGATATAATGATAGATAATCAGATACCTTAGTGACACATGGCCAACTGCGATAAAAACATCTGGCACCTGAAGACAACACATTGAATGCAACCTAAAATAAATTTTCCCAAGCACTTGGTACGATTTAAAATACTTCATGAAAAAAAGAAGCTTTTGAAGCTGTATGATCAGTGAAAAAGAAGGCACATATACAAAATTGCATCCAATGATAAAGTATAAGCAGGTCTAGTATGCAGGCTGTATGGGCATGAATATCAAGTAAAAAATATTTCTCAGTATACCTGAAGATAGAATCTCTTCAGCTCATCATCACCCTCCAGGTTATCTATTCTTTGAGCCATTTGTTTATCACCAAGTGCCACCACTGCTAGTGCCTGCTGCATTCATGAGAGCACATGAGAAGAGATAGTTAATGTTTACAGTACTGAGCCTAGAAAGCAGCAAACCTGAGTCTCCCCGCGTGTGAAAAGAGCGCTACCATGAGCCCTTGGAAGCAACCCACAGCTTGAGCTGATATGACGTAATGCTTCAGGGGTTCGTCCATCACTTCTTCTTCCTCCCTGCAACAAAGGAAACATTTTATACAAGATAACAAAAAGAAATATTTCAGAGGAATCGATAGAAAATAATAGATGAAGGCTTTATGTCTCTACAAATATAACAAACCAACAGAAAACAATAGATGAAGGTTTTATTTCTGTTAAAATGAAATGACTTCTACTCAGCTTCATGAGAAACGGCTCATTTTCCTTTCCTAACTTTCATTTGCACAGACTATATACATCTGGTAAATAAGGGAGAACATACCTCAACAATTCGCTTCCGCAAAAACTTTGATGTAACTTCTTTAAAAACCAGCTTCACATCTACCTCTGAGTACAGCTGGAAAACGAAGTCTATTATCCATTGACCAAATCTAAAGGAGAACTTTAGAACAAAAAATAGGATCACATTTATTCGCTATTAGCAATCAGTCAATCACGTACTACTACTGTCAATGAAAAAAAGGATCACATTTATTCGCAACCAAAGCTGTCCAAATTGAGTCCCTGCCATCAAACGAAGTTTTTTGTATATTTTTTATAATCATGATCACCTATGATCACCTATGACCTTAAGAGTATAGTACGTACGTACTATACTCTAAGGTCCGTTGGAAACTCGTGTGTTAAATGATAGCAAACTCTAATATATAATGTATTTAACTAGACAGTTTGTAGATGATTAAACACTTTTGAAGTGGGCTAATCTACGAGAATATATGAAAAATAATCTTATGAAGATCGAAAAACATGCAAATGAAAAGAGAAGCTAGTCCTTAGAGAACTTGAGAACTTGATAACTGGTACAAGAAGACCTCGGAAAACCCTAGATAGAACGTCAGAGAAATTCTTTGAAGATATGATTGTTGACATAAAAGAAGCTGGGCTATAGAGAAGGTTATCCCCATAGGATGTCCACATGGGATAAATAAACGTTGAGAAGAGATTTATGAAAAGTCGGTTGAAGATTCTTTGTGCACGTTTTTAATGTAATTGAAGTTATTTATATGGACGAAATTCTAGAGGAAAAAAGTGTCTTCTTCTAGTAATTAAATCAAAACAAACATAGAAGAATTAAGAAGACCGATAGCATCAAAAAGGAAGATCGAAGACAAAGAAGCACTGCGTTGTGCAACATATCCATGAGGGAGAAGTCTAGCCATTCCGGAATTGCTCACCGGAAAGGACTTGTGGGTAGTACCCATAGATTATCGGTTCGAACCCCTGATGGCCGCTCTTTATTTACCAATTCAAGAGAAGTCGTCTACTAGCTACATTTGTGTTCGTGAGTGTTATTCTTGTGTTTTTGGAAAGATCTAAGCTTGTTTGCTATGGTTTATTAAAGTTGTTAATAGGGTTAGAAGAAGTATATGCTTATAGTGGTTTATCTAGATAAAGATTATAGATAGTTCACATTCTTATGGTTTCTTTTGTAATAGTAAAACCAATTCAATAAAAGAAATAGACAAGTTTGAAAATACTTTTTAAAGTAAAGTGAAGTGATGGTTTTCATCCCTCACTAATGTTCTAAATGCTTTTTTCGACTCTAATATAATATCCGTCAAGGACGCAGCCACGCAACGAGCACAAACTATTCTTTCGCTTTTTATTAAAGAATACCGTGTAATATGCGTCGAGGTCCAACAAAATACCAACATCATTATTGACAAGTGCAATTTTCATACAGGATCACACATTCTCAACAACCCATCAAGTGTAAATATTATAAGCTACAAGTAAAACTAATTGCTCATATCATATCATTTATCCTGTAATAAATTGAAGAATCTCGACGAAGAATTAGTATACATACCATCGATCAAGAATCCTTGCACGAGTCGATGGCCCAATCCGGTGTCGTTCCATCCTCAATGTAGCTGCTGCTGCTGCTGCTGTTGCAGGTTGATCAGCTTGAAATAAGCCCCGCTCCTGTTCTCTACAAGGGAAGAGTGCGTCCCCTGTTCGATTATCTTCCCGTCTTGTATGACCGATATCTGGTCTGCATTCTTTATCGTAGACAGCCTGTGGGCTACGACCACTGTGGTTCGGTTCTTCATGAGCCTGTCGAGAGCCAGCTGCACCACGCGCTCTGACTCCAGATCCAGCGCGCTTGTGGCCTCATCCAGTAGCAAGATTTCAGGGTTCTTGAGGATGGCCCTTGCAATGGCCACCCTCTGCTTCTGGCCTCCGGAGAGCTGCACCCCTCTCTCCCCGACTTTTGTTGAATAGCCCTCCGGAAGACTGCTGATGAAGCTGTGGCCGTTTGCGAGCTTTGCTGCTTCTATGACTTCTGACTCGGTAGCCCCCTCTTTACCGTAGACAATGTTCTCGTAGATGGATGTCGCGAAAAGAGCAGGTTCCTGTTGCACCAGACCGATGTGTTTGCGCAGCGACTTCAGCTTCAGCTTCTTAATGTCCTTCCCTGTCGGAATTAAATCAATGCGTGTAAGAGGCTTATTATGGTTAACTTGAAACTGAAAGGGGAAACTAGACCTTGCTTTAAGCGGGATTACTATCAACATGAAATTCATCCATCTACTTCACAGGTATTTCAGCAAATGAAATCTGCAAAAGCAAGCTGAAAAAAAAATCAAAGCAGTAAGGAAATTTTACCATCAACGAGGATCTTCCCAGCTGCTGGATCATAGAATCTAAGTATGAGAGATAGCACTGAACTTTTGCCTGAACCGCTCTGTCCAACTAACGCCATGCTTTTTCCAGCGCGCACCTTAAGATCCAGGTTCTGGAAAACCAACACATCTGGTCTGGAAGGGTAGAAAAAATCGACACCTCTCAGCTCAATTGCTCCTTCCACTTTACTTACTTCTTCCCCTACATCCCCACTGACCTCTGTCTTTCGGTCAATCACTTCAAAGATCGATGCCACCATCTGATTTCCTTTGAGTAGGTCAGGAGCCATTGCCAGAGTTTCACCCATGGCTAATGCCGTCACGATCAAGACCATAAATGCTTTCATTACTGATTTGAAGCCGGATAGCCCTTTCCCCATCAAAACGGATCCATACCTAGTAAAGAAAAGATGATTTTAGACAGTGATGTCAAACTTTGAATCATCCTGGTGGAGGGAAAAGGTGTAATACCACAAAGCAACGCCGTAGGATGAAAAGATGAAGAACTGGGAAACACCGTAAAATATCCCTGCAATCTGACCACGGACAAAAGAACGTTTGGAAGGTTCAACAAGCTCTTCAGAATACAGGTCGAGGACCTTCTGTTCAGCACAAAATGCAGCAACAGTACGAATGTTGCCAACGGCCTCACCAGCAAGCATATTGGCTCTAGAATATGCTTTGCTCAAATTTCCTCCATAGCCTTGCATGAAGAGTTTCTAGTAGGAAGGCAACAAAAAAAAAGGGAGCTTAAAGAGCACTCAAGCCTCAGTTATTTGTTGTAAGATCTTAACGAAGGGGAGTCAATACCTCACTGATATGGCCGACGATTATTAATGGATACATGGCCAAAACCACAAGAGTTAACCTCCAATTTAACATGAAGGAAATAATGAACGCAGTAACAACAAATCCAACATTCATTATGAGGATTGTTGTCCGATCAGTAACAAGAGATTTTAGTTGAGTTGCGTCACTATCCAATCGTGAAGCAAGTGCTGAACTCGAATTATTCAACTCATCAAAAAATCCGATTTCATTCCTCAACATTGCTGCAAAGAGAAGGAAAAGGGTTCTGTTAGAACAAAGGATGAAAAGGGAAAATTTTGCACCAGTCAAACCCTCCTAAAGACATATTCATATAGTGCAGCAACATATTGGTTCTTACCAGAAAACATCGCCTCCCTCACTCGAAGGGTAAGTCTCTCTCCCATGATCCCGAAACACGCGTGTGTTCCACAATGAAGAAATACTGTTAGAAAAGCAGCCCCACAAAAAAGAAGTGCAATCTTCCTGACTTCACGTTGTGTGGTTTCCCAGTCCATGTAAAAGGAAACAAGAGCCTGGGTGACACCAAGAGCAAACAGGGGCATCTCAGCTCCCCCCAGTAGGGCACATATTGTACCACATACCCCATAAACCCAGTCAGGCTTCACCATGGAATAGATTCTTCCAGTAGAGACCTTAGGTTTTGTGGAATCTGATACGTCTCCTCTAACAGACTCCTTGTCAGTACGAAAACTGGCACCCAAGCTTGTACTATGTGATAGTTCTCGTGAATACTTAATGCTGCAGTGTATCAAACGAGGCAATATGATTTGTGTTCAGATAATTACTACCACTTGACCACTATGGGTAGCCATTTTGGAGTGAAACTGTCACAGATAGCTTCAAAAATGATAACTAATCTAAACATTAATCTAAATTTGTAGATACCTTAGAGGACGACTTATGGTAGCTCCTAATGAAGAGAAGCGCTGCCCTGAAGCTGCTTCTTGGAGATGAACAAGGGATGCATACGCACTTGAAGGGTTTGAAATTAGTTCCTCGTGGTTTCCGATTTCCACTATCTTCCCTTCTTGTACAACTGCTATCATATCTGCATGCCTCACAGTTGAGAGTCGATGAGCAACAACTACCGTTGTTCTTCCCACCATGACTCGGTCTAGTGCCTCTTGCACACTTTTCTCAGACTCAGCATCAAGTGCACTTGTTGCTTCATCCAGAAGAAGTATGGTTGGATTTTTCACTATAGCACGCGCTATGGCAATTCGTTGCTTCTGCCCACCTGACAACTGTATACCTCTCTCCCCTACCTGCAAAAATACATTTTCAACTTATCCAGGCCTGATGTTCTTGTAATCATGGCCCTTAAACAAAGTATCATATTGCTACTAATTTCTACAATTTAACAAGTGGAACATGTTAATCCATTGGACACAAAAGTTGCAGTAGACAAAACAAAATGTACGCGTCCAAAAATTATTTCACCAAAAGTTCCTTCCGTTCCCAGTGTTTTTCCAAGTTGTGTCTAGGCCTGATGTTGTTATTCAACTGTCTAGGAATCCCTTCCAACCAACTTGGAAAAATAGCAAGCCAACACTATTTTTCCAAGTTGATTGGAAGGGATTCCTGGACAATTGAATAACATCTGTCAAGAAAGAAGGTACGGTGTAGAAGTCAATCTATTATCTGCCAAGATAGAAGGTAAGTTGTAGAGAGGTCAATCTATTATCAACCAAACAACTTCTTCCTCGATCATTTTCATGCACACAATAATATATATTCTCCTCTTTCTTCATCTTTCCTATCTGGCACTGTCACCCACCCTATCTCCAAACTTTATGGTCCCAAGGCAATCTTCAGAGGTCCAACAATTCAACAATTAGGAATTACAATCTATATTCCAGTTTATGAATGAATGATCTCCAAAAGCATACCTATATGGTTTACTACCTCCGTTTCAAAATAGATGGGTGTTTAGATATAAATTTTTGTTTCAAATTGATAGTCTTTCATGTTTTTAAGGTAGAGGATTGTAATGATCTGTATTGATTTGTATGTTGTTGACTTTTTAAACGATTTTGATTGGTTAAAATGTGTAGTGGGTATTAAAAGTTTATGGAATGATGATGTTTTTTTAAAAGTGAAGTTTTTTATTAAAATTTGTGCACAAACCTAAAAGCCCGTGTATTTTGGAACGGAGGGAGTATATGATTGATACATGATTGGGCCTAGAAGACCAGCTCATCTCTATCTGTCTTAAAATCGAGGGGTGTTTCAATCAAGACATAGCTTATAATACCTGCGTTTCATATCTCTCAGGAAGATTGTTGATGAAAGTGATTGCTTCAGAAAGCTTTGCAGCACGTGTGATCTGATCAAGAGTGGCATCATCCTTCCCATAGAGAATGTTCTCTCGGATTGATGTAGCAAAGAGTGCAGGCTCCTGATTAACAAGTCCTATCTGACCTCTAAGCCATCTCAGGTCGAGTTCTCTTATGTCAACTCCATCTAGACTTATTTCTCCAGAAAGTGGCTCATAGAAGCGTTCAATCAGAGATATGACTGTGCTCTTTCCAGATCCACTTGCTCCAACAAGAGCAACAATCTTTCCAGATGGAATATCCAGGTTGAACTTATTGAAAACCATCACTTCAGGACGAGAGGGATAACAAAAGCATACTTCCTGGAACTGGATATGGCCATCCACTTTGCTCAGTTTCCGACCAGATTTTTCACTGGCTTTGCTCACTGTATTTCTATCTATCATGTCAAATATGGGATACGCTGCAACTCTCGCTCGCAGGAATGCAGAAATATCAGGTGCTGCTTGGCCTAGTGATCTGATACATCAAATGCTCGATGTGTCAATCAATATAAAACCTAAATATAATGGGAATCATTGCCATAAAATAAGCCAAAAGAATAAAGAGTCTAGAAATTTATAGTCTCCATCATGGCATCATCTTAGCAAAACACAGGATCCTTGAACCATCCAGTCATCTTGAGCATGAATCTGATATTTCAAAAAACTGTGGTACAGCAATAACTGGAAAACCGTGTAGATAAAAGCATGGGAGGAAATAATATGATAGAAAACATGGCAAAAACCAAGCAGATTGGAAAGAAGAATTGTTTGCATTCTTCTTTTAGGAATCATTTTCCTAAACAATTCTTGGTCCATTCATGATCAGAATCACATCAACTATGTCTAAATCAAGAAACCGTAAACATACATATATTCCGAGAGAAAGTTCAAATGACTGCAACCAACAGAGCCTTTGAAAATCATTCTAAAAGTCGCTTTTGATTGAAACCAAGGTCAAGAGAAATGGGCACCACCAACATTTAGTAGTATTACTTTAGGATAACTAACTAACATCATAAAATTCAAGCAACTAATAGTATGTCAGAACTGTGGCTAACTAGTTCATAGGGAAAATAAGAACAGCCAAGAGTAGAAACCACTGCAAATATGGGAAAGTAAAGAAAGCCTAGGACACTAAAACATGAAATTCTAAGAACATTACCAAGAAGATAATAATTCAAAACAGAGGGTCAAGGCTCAAAGGGCTCAGTAACCTTGTGCTAGAATGCTATGTATGTGGAAAAAAAACTCCATGAAATTCTGTAGTTGTAAAGAAAGTAATTGCTACTTACAGGCCAGAAATAACAACATTAAGCATAGTGGTGAACGACTCCCCTCCGTTTGCAATATTCTTGTGAACAACGATGCTAGTGAACCAAACAAGCAAAGCCCAAGAAAGAAAAAGAACAGAATGCATAGAGCCGAGCCCTAAACCCTTGGCTATGCCTCCTTTCTTTCCATACTCATAGGTCTTCATAAGAGCAGTTTTATATGACCTCACTGCAATATCTTCTCCGACAAAAGCTTGGACTGTCCTCACATTCCCGATCACCTAAAGCAAGGCAATCAAGCACAATCGAAAACAAAAGTTTCAGTGCTCTCCTCTGATGAAATTAAGACAATGGTTAAACCTCACAAGTGACAACTACCTGAGTTTAGTAGCAATTTCATCAGTCTTTTAGTAGATTTCATTTTCTTTTAACAGAAATAAATACTTTCAACTAATATAGCTTACAAAAGCTACCAACTGAACAATTTCAACCTCTAAAAAGGAGCATATGCGAGTAAAAATAGGACAAAAAATACTCATCTGGGAATCTGGATAACTTACCCAATGGAGAGTGAAAACAAAAGCAATACCACCATCATGGAGAGTGAAAACAAAAGCAATACCACCATCATGGAGACATTTACATTAAAATTTGAAATTGCAACGCATCATAAGTCAAAAGGCAGCAATTTATTGTATTATTTATATCCATAACTCATAAGCTTGAAGGTCCAAGACAGCAGAATCTGATAAACAAAAAAGTACCTCGTCGGCGATCTCGCCAGCTTTGACATAGGATTTGCGAACGCGAGCAATGAGACCGGTAGCAACATAAGCGTAGATTCCACCGGCGCAAGCGATGAAGGGAACAATGGAGAGTGTAACCAAACTTATCTGCCAAACCCTCACAAACCCTATCGTAAACCCTCCCAGAAACCTGCTCAGATAGTGCAGTACCTTCCCGACCTGACAAAATCAGATCAAATCAAACCAAATTATAAGGTTCATGGAAAGCATTATCCAGCAATCTGGCGAAATTCAGATCAAGATAATCAATTACATTTGGGATTGTATGAGACTGAACCTAAATCATGTCGTTGCATTTTGATTTGTGAAGAAAATGCGGTTCTAATTGCCTTGGAATTGAACAAAGATGGATGGGAAAATATGAGTGGTTTGATTGATTAATGGAAAATCTCGTTCGACATGGACATCGCCATGTAACTGAGAATGGGATCTCCGCAAAATAACGGTTCAATTCGCACAAGATTAGGACATGTTTGGAACTTGGAAGAGATGGCAAAAATTATGGTAAATTTCATTTAACCACCCATAATATGGGTTAATTTGCACAAAATGGCCCTTAGTTTTAATGTTTATATATTTAACCATCCATTATTAATATTTTGTTTCAAAGTTATCACCACAAGTCTAACCTATATTACATATCAACCTATTATAATTGATAATTATAAATGTTATACAATTATCAACCATAAAACCCTTGTACTAATTTAATGGATAACGGTAAAATACCAAAATTGATAATAATGATATGCAACTTCAAATTTAAAGTACAAATTTCAAGAAAAATAGTATCAGTATGAAACTCTAAATTTAAATATTCAAATGCAACCTAGTAAAAAGATCGATACCCAAAAGTAAAAAATAAATATTGATCAAAAATTTAAAATAGTTTCATTTGGATTGAGTTTGATCTCGCAACATTCATTTCTTGATTGATATTTTATTATCTTCTTGATAAAAAAAAAAAAATTATGACAAATGTAACAAGTTTGGACAACGATGATATTCAATTTTGACAAGTTTTCCAACAATCAACCATTCAACAAGACAAACATAGAAAGCTCTCTCTGTTTGGGTATAAATACAATTTAAGTGTAAGGATATAAAAGTCCAAGTCACCTTAAAAACGACTTAAAGGGCGGATATAATTGTGGCGTAGGGTTAATCCTAAAAATTGACCATTGAAAATTAGGGGCAAATTGTACTATTTTGTCTTAATTAGGGAGCGATGGCGACACAAAACAAATCATACTCCCCACCCACTTAATTGTACATTTATATACTTCACTCATTCAGTTGCTAACACAGCCCTCCTAATAAATGCTCACATCTTTCATATCCTCCACCCATCCATCCATAAATCATTTAATCCATATTTATTACTATTTTTTTGTTTCTTTAGACAAATACTATTCATAGCATTAATTCTTTATTCAATTCGTATAGTATATAGTCTACGGCACATGATAATGCTCTATACGGAGTATTTACTTACACACCCAACATCAACCGGAGAATGATCAAGGATTCAAGGTAGGTGGTCTACTGATTTAATAAAATTATAAGAATATGTAGTTACATTTGTCAACGTCATTAATGATTTTGTTAATGCAATATAGCCATGGGTTGTTGTATAAACAGTTGACGTTACTCATATTATATAAATTTACTTGCTAAATAGCTAGGTTCGTGTGGATAAAGGATTAAAGCTATTGGGAAAATATTTGGGTAAAAATACTCATATTATATATTAATCATTTGACGAATTATACATTTGGTAAGAAAGATTAAAACAGAAAAATAATGAATAATCAAATTTGTAGCAAATTTAGGTCAGTTTGGCTATGCAAGTAGTTTTTTTGGAGCCTTTGATTTTAATATTTCATAGGTTTAAATAAGTTAAATATAAAATTTTAGTTTAATTAGCTTTTGAAATTGGATTTTCACAGCTACTCACCTCAAGTTTTTTTCCCTAACATTTTATTTTTGTATTCACAAACCTATTCATTTTCTCATGTTTCATCAACTAGTTTGTATCAACTATTATTTCAGCTGAGTCACCAAACATCTTATTAGCTTTTATGAATAATCTAATTTAACATATATTTAACACACTTAATTCATCAATTTCGTCTACTTTATCAGCTACATTTTATTGAAATAGACCCTTAGTTTTTCAATACAACAAATAATAATGTAATAAATAAAGAGAAGGATATTTTAAATTAAAGCATTAATAGAGTTAATTGGTTAAATATCTATCATTAAAATTTTAAAAAATTAAAACCTTTGAACACTAAGTATATAAAAAGGACAAAATTATGATGTTATAGGATTTGAAATCTAAATGGTCAAATATTGCATCACATATATAGGGATAAGATAAATGAATTGCACAAAATAGGAGCAAATGAATCTCATATCGGTTATAATTAAATGTAATTGATTATTTATAAGACTGGATTAAACTTTAATTTTAAAATCTATATAATATATCAAAATAGAGATTAGTCTCCTTTGACGTGATTCGTCTATATGTTGATTTCTGATGTCATCTGGTTTGAGTTTTTTTTATACGAGTAACAAATATTTCCTCTATCTCAAAACATAAATCGTTTATAAAATATTAATTTTTTAAAATGATATTTTAAAGTTAAATAAACCCAATGCAACCCACCAAACCCAACCCACCGCATAACTTGACACTTACCGATACCTTGGCAAGTCCTTTAATGTGATTTGTTTGGCTAGTGGAGTGGGATTGAGCCTTGAAGGACTGGGAACTGGCCCAAACCGGCCCGACCGGTAACCGGTTTTCTGATGTCGTATGAAAAGCTGAAGCCTGGAAGTCATTAAGCCACCGCGCTGGCGCCACCCAATTTTGCGACTCACCCATTAATATACGTTGGTTGGGAGTTGGGACCCATTTTTTCAAATAAAAAACAATAAATGAACTAATAATCAAAGCTTAATATGGAAGTTCCCTGACAAATGTGGTGTAATTGCTCAACCGTTTTAAGGCAAAAAAAAAATAGACAGGAAGAGGAAAACAACTAAACAAGTTGTTTAAGTGTAACTCTCTTTGGTAACGTATATAGTTTTCCGGAGCTTTTGATTTTATTTTTTTTTAGTTTTAAATAAAGTAAATTTAAAATTTTAGTTTAATTAGTTTTTAAATTGAATTTTCAACAACTCACTCCAAACTTTTCAAAAAATTTCTATATATTCACAATTCTATTCATTTTGCTCTATTAGTACGTATCAGCTACTCTATCAGTTGAATTACCCAAACATCTTACTAACTTATGAATACTCTGATTTAACATATATTTAGCATGTTTAAACAATCAATCAACTTCAACTACCTTGTCAATTTCAACTACCTTGTCAATTTCAAATATGCGTTATCAAACAGAATCTTAATTACATAAAGATATACTACCTCCGTTTAGAAATAGATGTCGTTTGACTTTTTGACACATTTTTAAGGTGCTCAAAACTATATAAAATATCAATTTTTTAGTATAATTTTAATATAGTATAAACACTTATTAATAATAAGTGTTATATTTTTTAAAAAAATTGTTTAAAAATTAATATTTTATATATTTTAGCTCATTAAAAAACGTGTTAAAAAGTCAAACGGCATTTATTTATGAACGGATATAGTATTAGTTTTCACCAAAAACAGAAAGGACAAAAAATCCAAGAAATTAAAAGAAATAAGAGAAAGAGGAAATAATAGGAAAAGAAAAAACCAAAGACATGACTAATTAATATGACTGGTAATGGAATATATATGCAGCCATGGTTGGAATCTATTTTCTTGATTTTAAAACAATACTCCCTCCGTCCAAAAATACATGGACTTTTAGAATTCACGCACGTTGTTTTAGGAGTTAAAAACTATATAAATATTAACTTTTTTTTATTCAATATTTTTAACAATTACAAACTTATTGTCAATAAGTTTATAATTGTTAAAAAAAATTAATAAAAAAGTTAATATTTCATATAGTTTTTAACTCTTTAAACAACTTTCGTGAATAGTAAAAAGTCCATCTATTTTTTGACGAAGGTAGTATGATTTAAAACGTGTGAAGATATATGTGTTAATGAAATTCAAATTACTGGTGAAAACTGAAAAGTGTGGGAAACACAAAACATCAATAATTAACATGCTTAATTTAACAAGTTTTTCATAGCTCGGATGACTACATGCCTTTCATCTGTATAATTTTTTTTTTATTAATTTCAAATGGTGAAAATATTTATTGAATGAACATGTATTGGTCCTATTACCCTATAATAGCTAACTTCCTACCAATAATCAAACCAATTACACGATTCATTTGGTATTAAATGATCATTTTTTTTTTAATGTGCGCTCATGTACACAACCCAGTTGTTTGACGTCTACGCACGTAGCCCTCACTAAGATTAGTAAACATCATAAATTATACGGAGTAATTATTAGTGTATTTATTATAGGGATATATGGGAGCTGAGTAATAATATCATTTCTGGACCCAAGAGAATTCACAGTAAAATAAAATTACCTTCTCGGAAATGGCATCTTGAACAACAAGGATTTCACTGGTGATGGCATTAACGACTTCACCGGTGGAAGCATCGGTATCAAACAGGGTGATGTCTTGGTTCAACATCGACCTCAAATACGCCATCCTTATTTTCGCCGCTTGCCTCTCCCCGGTGTGCATCCAGCACGCCACCTCTGTTCCCATTCCCGTCCCCATTTCAATTTTTTTTTATTCACAATTTAAGTAAATTAAACTAATTAAACTATAATTTAGAGAGTACATACCAACCCATGAAGAGAACAATATAGCAACACTAAGATACACAAAATCCCATGAGTACTGCCAAAAGAAATAGATTTAATTAGAGTAAGACGGACATATATATATCTTTACGGATGAGAACTTGCAGTAAATTAATGAATAATAAATTAACCTTGGCGACTTTATGGGAGGTATCCTCGGGGAAGAGGTAGGCCATCCCAATGAGGTTGATAAGCTTGCCGAAGAAGATGAAGAAGACGGGGACGGAGGCGCCGTGGATGATGGCTCCGATGGACCCGACGAACATGAGGAGGCAGTCGTAGGGGTCGGCGTAGCTGAACAGCTTGGAGAGGGGGACCTTGTTAACCTTCGTCTTGGGCTCCGGCTTGTCTCCGGCGCCTCCTGATCCTTTCTTGGGGTCGACGTCGAGGTCGACGTTGTCCATGGTGTCGATTTCGGATAGTCCTTGTTTGTGCGTGCTCATTGTATTATTTGAATTGAATTGTTGTGTTATGAGTTGAAGGAAGATAAAGAGGGGATTGGGGAATTGGGAGGGGAGAAAGTAGAAGGGAGTTAGAAGCTAGGTGAGTAGTTGGGGAGAGTCATTAAAGTGGTGAGATTGCGATCTCCATGTGTATATGTGTGTATGTATGTGTGTACGTTTATAAATAACTTGTTCATCTTCTTTTGCTTGCTTTTCTGACCCTTTTATTACTATGGGCTGTAAATATTAACTGTAAGAATGCCCCACAAGAGGCGAGGTACAGATTGGTGACATTATCCGCCTATTCGATCATATTGGAAATATAAATAATTAATCAGAGATATAATGTAGTATTTATTATCATTGCGAATTAGTTTTGAAACCAATCAACCTCGTTTGTCTTATGTTGGGACTGTCCATGTGTGTATACGCATATGTGACTCAGTCAGTCCCAGAAGACCCTTTAATTTCAGTATCTTTACCGGTCACTGGTTTAAACTCAACGTACAAGAGCCTCACTGATTTAGGATAGAGCAATTTCCAAAACTAAACCGGTTTTCTAGGCTTTGCAAAAATAAACCTTTTAAGGAATTAGTATATCACTCGAAAAACGATTTGTCGATTGTGTGGTCTAAGTACATAGGCTAAGTATATTTTATTAAGAAAGAAAAGCTTAAAAAAATGGATGAACCCTATACTCTGATTTAAAAATGGTTAAACCGAATATATTTAGGAGAAATACTTACAATAACTTACCAATTGAGTTTCAAAAAAAATAGAGTAATTTGAAGAATACATAAGACTATAAGAGTGAGCATTTTCTTAATGACATCAATGACACCAATTTTTATGTTGCATAAAATATGAAAATTGACACCAATGACTTCATCTTCTAAAGATGCATGGACCGTTTCAAAATGGTCCTGACTCCTGATTGGGCTGATTTTTCATACTATTTCTATGAGTATTATTGTATTCTGTTGGCCAATCTTTCTTTTTTTTTTTTTTTTTTTTTTGATCCATGGGTGGGTGAAAGCCCTTTTATTATAAAGTAGAGAAATAAATTAGGCCCCTGGAGGGGTTAGAGCAGCAGTACAATTTGGAAGAGTGGTATGTTCCATGAAGCCACTCATAGACGGATTTAGGCGGGGGTAAGCGGGAGCATACGCCCCCCCCCCCCCCCTTCATCCGACGAATCACTTATATTTGTTCTACGCATCGATAGCTTCGTTTTGATATATTATAAGGTTGAATCCGATAAACGAGTAAAAAGTTATGACCGTTTGAAGTTAAACACAAATTAATTATTTTAAATGTCTTTTAATAAAGAGAAAATTTGCTGAAATATCACCCTTTCCTAATCTAATTAGGTTAATAGCATATTAACTTTTTAAATTTACCGTTATAACACCCTATTAATGTTTTTTAGCCCCTTAGCAGCTTTACTCTCCGGTCTATTCACTACTCGTAGAAGGGGAAGGGGAAGGGCTCTTTAATGGCGGATCTTGACCGTGAAGGGGAAGGAGGAGGCTGCTGGTGCGCCGGGGAGGGCGGTACGTGGCCAAGGAGGGCGGATCTGGTGAGGGAGGCGCCGGAGGACGACCGAGGACGAGCGAGGCGGAGCGAGCGAGTCCAGATCTGCTCCCCTTCTTCTGCTCTCTCGCCCTCACTTTCGCAGCTTCTGCTACCGGCCGTTGAGGGCCAAATTAGACCTTCTACTGCCATCCCAATCTCTCGTGTTCCCCTCTCTCGGTCGGGCTTGAAGGATCCATCGCCTCGTCCCGCTTCCTAGCCCGCAGAGACATAATTGGACGCTTGAACTTCAGAAACGAGAGAGAGAGAGAGAGAGAGAGAGAGAGAGAGAGAGAGAGAGGGAGAAATTAGGAACGTGTGTCGGTGGTACCGGCGCTGATCTATGGAATTCCACTCGCGACTCGCTCCTCTCCAGGTGATTTACTGTTTTTGTCCTCGTTCCTTTTTGAAAATTTTGCAAATTTTAGGGTTGATGCTTGTGGTTAGCTAGGGATCCTGTTGAACCTGGTTTTAGTCTTTTTGTTAATTGAGATACAAAACCCTATATATAAAGGCCTCATGTTGATGTAAAAAGATCAAGTCAGTTGGAATAACAAACACTCTCTTCTTCCTCTCGCCATTTCTGTTTTTCTGTGATTGAGGTCTCCTTTCATGGAGTCCAATCTTGCACATTCCAACTGATAACAGATCCTGAATATTATGTTTGCTCAAACTCAAATTCATCGGGCTTTGATCTATCAGATTCTGGTTATGAGACAATTAGATATGAAAGGGGCAAAGGGTTGCAATTTTGATTCTTTAGTTTCAGATTTTGGATGAGATGCGTTTGCAATTTTTTATGTTCATCATATGAAATTCTTGATGCAGATTGCTTTAAATAATTGTCTATCACTTTCATCTGCAAGTCATCCCAGTTCTCATCTTGTGGAACTTGAACATATATGATTGATTTTAACTGTATTAGAATTAGAATTAGAGGTGATTGTTCTTTTTGTACGCTTTGAGTGGGAATTGGTAGGTCAATGTACTTGTTGAGTAAGTCCCTACTGATATTCAAGAGCCTGCATTAGACATTAATTTTGCAAGAACTATCTAACTTGCACCACCATGGCACCATGTTACTGGTGTATGCCAATATTAACTATTAAACTTTCTAGAAAATGAGTCCATCTTCCATTGCAAACAATGTGCTTTTTTGCAAGGAAGTATAATCCTTTTGCAAGTGATTATATGTTTGTGACTTTTCAGTTTGTGTCTGGACTCTGAACTATACTTTTTTTAATGAATGCAAGTTTGATATAATTTATAGAGATTAGCTTTGAAATTCAGTAAATAAAAAATAATAATAAAAAGAAGCTTGTGTATACTAGTTCCTGCACTCACATGGCTCTTCTATTTATTTATTTATTTATACTATATTATGCTTCAGTATTCATTTAGATTCAATGATTTCATTGCAGTTCCTTATATATGTACATTATTATTTCATTTAGTTATCTTACATTATTATTTCGTTTGGTTGTGCAATTTGATTTTCAATGGCTGAGAAATAGAGGATCATGATTAAGCGTGTTGGAGAAGATCCGTTTCTTATTGGCTTTAGGCATTTGGATGAATTTGCTTTGGCTTTTGTGTTCCCACTTTGAGGAAAAGATGAATATCTAAAGATTTTGCTTTAAAGCTTTTTGCAATGAACTCTTTTATAGTCTTTTTGCTTGGTTGTTTTGAGCAATGAGCTTTATTTGCCTTCTTTGTATCTGGCTGTGTATACCAACTAGAGGTGGCAATCGGTCGGGTCGGGTCGGGTCTGGGTTCGGTTAGTCGGGTTTCGGATCATTCGGGTTTCGGGTAATGTCTAATAATTTGGTCAATCGGTTGGGTCGGGTTCGGGTTTCGGTTGTATTGGGTTTCGGTTATTCGGGTTTCGGTTGTCTCGGGTTTTCATTATTTCAATATTCATTTTAAAATATTTACTAGATTGTAGCTTAAAGTTCGGGTTATTTCGGGTTTCGGTTATAACGGGTTCGGGTCTTAATTGGTTTCGGGTTAATTGGGTTCAGTTCATTCGGATTTCGGGTCCAAAATGGGCGGGTTGTGTCGGTATTCAGAATAATCGGTTTCGAGTCAACCAAGTCGGATTTTCGGGTTCGGGTCGGGTTTTGCCAGCTCTAATACCAACAAGGTTTTCAGGCTTGGTGTTGGGAGTTGCCTCTGTTTACTCCTTGGGTAGGAGAGAATCTCAGTCAGTTGGAAGAGTTCTTGAATCAGTATAAAAGTTTGAGTGACTGTGCATGGAAGGCATCTGTAGTATTTGTGCGCTCAGTGGTTTTGCTTTTTGAGATAGATTGAGTTTCACTCTAGGCATAAACTTTTTATCTTGCTGAAATGACAATGATTTTTCCAGATTCCAGATACCTAATGTATGCCTTTACCTAGCTACTTGGCGTATGCTTCAAGGTATAAATAATCGTTCTTAGATGTTATCTAGTACTGCTAGAGAACTGAAATGGTCGTCACCACCATCTTGGAATCGGTTGAACTGAAATGGTCGTCACCACCATCTTGGAATCGGTTGAACTGAAATGGTCGTCAAGATAACAAAATCATTTGATAAGTTATAAATAATCGTTCTTAGATGTTACCTAGTACTGCTAGAGAAGCATAGAATTTGCTTTTTTTGAGCTCGACTCGTACCCTGTGTGGTATTCCAATCCCCAATAGGACCTTGATTTTGCTGCTCTATCCATCCTTTCATAGAGTAACTATAGATACATAGGAGCTAATTAGAAGTCGGTGGGCGGATATGGAATCATTTAAGTTTATTTATTCCATAGTTTCTTGGTTTTGTTACACATGGTTATCTTAATTTTTAGTTGGCAGATTTTACTGAAATTATGTACCCTGCCCTTTCTTCTTCTTTTGCATATTTTTGCTTAAGGTATATGTGTTATCTCAAACTGGGTTCAAACTGCTTGTGGTTGAGGTAATGGATTTGAGATTTGTTTTTGTTCCTGGCTCCTTCAAATTGTTGAGGTTTTTTTCCTAGATTTATCAGGTTTCTTTACCTTTTGATGCTCAACCCTCTCTTTTTGGTACTGTCCCTGCATTTGGCTAAAGCAATGGTTATCAGTTTCATTATTTTGTGTCTGATTATCTGAAGACAAAATTCATCTGATTCTTTGTCAACTTACAGAATGGATCTTTGCGTTTGATTCCCGATTAGTTTTCAGGAGATGATGGATCCTTTGGTTATTGATTACGGACAATCATTTTCGTGTTAGGTTTCTTGCATCTGAGATCTGTGAGGCCAACCAGCAAGAACCTGAGAATAAGGATGGCGATGATGAGGATGGTGACGAAGACGACAACAACGATGGTGAAAAGACCGGAGATGACCCGGATGATAAAGGCAGTGAAGAGGATGCTGGAAAAGATGGGAATGATGAGGCAGAAAGAGATGTAGAGGATGAGCTAGAGGCCAATGGTGAAGGTGGGTGGTGCTGAGGAAGAGGATGATGATGAAAATGGCGAGGAAGATGACGATGACGACGACGATGACGACAATGGAGGAGAGAAGGAGGAAGAAGATGAAGAGGACGAGGAGCCACCGACCAAGAAGTGGAAAGGAGAGTAAGGCTGAATTTCCCACGTATGATATGTATCTGAGACTGTAATCGGGAGCTAGAGCATGAGTTAACCATTAAGGCGGGTTGGAAACTGGACTAGTTATGCGCCTTATGTTTAGAGAACAGTATGCAAAAAGAGTTTTTGGAACAAACTAATGTATTGAATCCTGCTAATTTGAGTTGTGTTGGTTTGGTTGCATCTGTTCAGTTCTATAAGGTCTTTATTTTGGGTGATGAGACAACTACCATGATGTATAAATTTGTGGTTTGGGCTTCTGATGCAGCAATAACAAAGGAAATTGAATCATGCTTGCTTGTTATTTTGATTTTTGATGTTGGAGCTACCCACTCCTTGTAATTTTGATTCCTAATTTTTATTAAAGAAAAAAATGTCATCAAAACACTAATTTGAAAAAATATGGCATCACGATAAAAATATCATCAAAAATTGACATAAAAAGTGTTATGTGGTATTTCATGTTATTAGATTCTTAAACGTCATCATAAATGTGTCACCAATTAAAATGTCACCAATGAAGTGTAATCAAATTTAATGCTTATATGTTATCAATTGTATAAAAGTGTTATCAATTGATTAAATTAAAAAAAAAAAAGTGGCATCAACCGATTTAATTGAAAAAGTGTCATCTGACATCAATGGTCAATGTGGCATCACAGTAAACAAAAAAATATCAGCAAGATTTGAAAAAAGTGGCATTAAAAAAGTGTCATCAATCCATTTTATTAGAAAATCAAACGATTTGATTAAAAAACTATCATCAAATAATTACACTAGAAAAATGGCATCAAAACCCTGCTTTGAAAAAGTTGCATCACATTAAAGAAAAAAATGTCATCTAAACATTACCTTGAAAAAATATGGCACCACGAAAACAGTACCTTGGAAAAAAATATGGCATCAAACGATTTGATTAATAAAAGTGAGATAAAATAATTACATTAGAAAAATGGTATCAAAACACTAATTTGAAAAAGTTGCATCACATTAAAGAAAAAAAATGTCATCAAAATACCACTTTGAAAAAATATGGCATCATGGTAAAAAAACATATCATCAAAACATTGACATAAAAAAGTGTTATCAATAGTCAATAGTAAAAAAAATGCATCAATGGTCCACATGACATCACAGTAAACAAAAATGTCATCAAAGTTTGAAAAAAGTGGCATCACATAACATCAAAAACGCTACTTTAAAAAGTGGCATCACATTAAAGAAAAAAAATGTAATTAAAAATTTGGCATCAAAACACTATGAAAAATGGCATCAAAAAAAGTGGCATCAATTGGTTTAAAAAAAAAAAAAACGAAAAAGTCAACGGTCAACGTTGATCAACGTTGACCAGTCAACGGTCAATGTTGACCGATTGGGAAGGGTGCTAGGCTACCTAATAAAATTAATTTGGGTGCTAATTATTTAATTAAAGGTTCAAAATAAGCTATTTAACAAAAACACCCTTTAATAAAGCATGATTCTTTTATATTTTCCTTAATTTGATATTTTGGCAATATATTTCAACCAAAGAGCTTCGAAACAAGAGGTTATATTACTAAATTCGATAATTATATAAGAAATTATGCAAATTTAAAGTTTGTAAGTTTGTATATCTTGTTACACGTTAATGCATGTTAAGAGAACAACAAGGTGGCTATTGACTTTGTAGGTTTCAAACGACATATTTTTAGACGAAAAAATGTTGTTATCGATTAAAACGACATCGTTTTATCGTTTAAAGAGAAAAAAATATAAAATAACACAATTTTAAATTAAGAGATCACTGTTTTGGAAAAAAAAACATTGTGTTTTGTACTAAAAAAATGTATGTTTAAACTAAAATATCATCGTTTAATCTAAAATATTATAGTTTTGATTCGCTAAACATATTATAAATTTTTTTTATCGAACATCGAATCAACAATTGTATAAAACTTCGCCCCCCCCCCCCCCATTCGATAAATTTCTGGCTCCGTCCCTGAAGCCACTGGTAAGGTTGGCAAGTGAATCAGCCGCAGCGTTGGCCTTACGTTGCTAATCTTCACTTCCCATTCGTGGTCATCGATCAGACAGCAGCATTGCGCAATGCAGTTGTAGTCCGGGTGGGGAGTGGGAGACCTAGATCGTAACAGATTACACACCAAAGCAGAGTCCGACTCAATAATTAAGCGAAGGTACCCCATCCGAACAACTAGTTGCATCCCAAACAACACCGCTTGGATCTCCGTAGACAAGGCTGAGAAAATACCACTTTTAAAGGTATAGGCACGCAAGACATTTCCGTCGGAGTTGAGCTTGATCCAAGATTCTGGAGGAGAGCTCCATTTATCAACAGTTGTGTTGGTCGGGGCCTTCTCAACATGGGCAGCAGTGGCCTTGGAGGAAACTTCCGCATAGGTGCGAGCTTGTTTGAATGCAGTAGCACTTAGGCCGGTAATTGTCTCCTTTCCCTCGAAAATAAGTATTTTGCGACACTTCCACGCATACCAGATCATGTGGGCGAAGGTGGAGCTCCATTGGTTCTCATTGGCAGCGTTCAAAGCAATCCATCTTTGTACATTCATTTCCCCAAAGAAACCCCTCGGGAGGCTGCTGCCTGCAAGCTTGTTCCACTGCACACGTACCTCCAGGCAATCTCTGAGGAGGTGCAGGGATGTTTCTTCAAAGCTGCACCTTGGGCACGGATTGTAGTCCGACATGTGTCTTCTAACTCGATTGGCATTGCTCAGGATTGCATCGTGGGCCACCAAGTAGACGAAGGCCCGGATTCTTTGCTGAGCAGGGGCTCGCCATATGTGTCGCCAATCCGAGCTAGCTGTGTCAAGGGGATTACCTTGGAGGATTTGGATCGCCGACTTAGTGGTGAACTTCCCCGAGCTCGTAAGTCCCCAGTAGAGTTTGTCATTGGCCTCGGGTTCATCCAACACCTGAACCGACTGGAGCTTGAGCAGCCATTCGGACGGTAGGAAGGGGGAGATGATCTCCCAATTCCATCCGGTCGTAGCCCACATCTCAGATACAGTTGCAAATAGAACCCCATCAGGGATGTTTCCTGTAGCAATGTCCATCAGCGGCCTCTCGTCAAGTCATGGGTGGATCTAGAAGAGAGTGTTTAGGCCATTTCCTATAGATGTCTGGTGCCTCGAGAAGAAGTAGCTCAGCCCCATGTACACACGCCCTCTAAGTTCGAGAGTTCCCTTGCCGTTTAGTGAACATGTCATCGTCCAGCCTCCCATAACAGTATTTCCCCCGGATGAGTTGGCTCCACAAAGACGTCGGGTTTTCAAGGAGACGCCAAGCAAGCTTAGCAAGGACCGCTTGTGGTTGGTTTCTCGCATCACTCTCAGATCTAGACCTCCTGTTTCAATCGGTTTCGTCAGCACATCCCAAGACAACATGTGTATTTTCTGCTGCGTAGGCGACGACCCCCGTATAAATCCCCGAACTAGCTTATCAATATCATCACACACAACCCTTGGGACAAAAGAGGACTGCATTACATACACCGGGAGACTAGTAAGGACCGATTTGGCTAGCGTGATTCTCCCCACCAAGGACAATGATCTGGCCTGCCAGCCTCTCAACCTCGACGACACTTTGTCAACGATCAAGTTGTAGTGTTCTCGGTAAGCACCTTTTTCCTACAAGACGAGCTACTGGAATTTTTTGTAACATTCTTTTGTTGGACGGATCAGTTATCAACTATGCTATAACTACCCTCAACCTATCGTGTCATTCTCCCACAGGCGGTGGGGACTCCTAGATAGTTTCCGAAATCCGAAGAGATGGGAATGGTAAGTTCGTATGGAACCACCTGTTGGAGCAATTCTGGCACCTCTTGAGAGAACAGAATGCTACTCTTAGAGTAGTTGACCTTTTCACCAGAGGCATCTGTAAAGCGTTGTAGCACTTCTTTAATTAAGCTCCCTTGCTCGCAAGAAGCATCTGCGAAGAGGATCAAGTCATCTGCAAAAAATAGGTGCGACAGGGAGACACCACCAATCTCGATGGGTACCCATCGTCTCGCCAAGACCTCCATATTGATGAGATGGGACAAGAACTCCATGCATAGGACAAAGAGATACGGAGAGAGTGGATCGCCTTGTCGGATCCCACACGAGGGTTTGAATTTCCCAATTTTGTCACCATTCCATAACATCTCCACCTCCTCCATGGTCTGGAAACGCATAATGGTGTCGATGAGCGTCTGTGGAAGGTGGGCATTTGCTAAGACAACGGCCAGGAAGTCCCAACAAATCCGATCATAAGCCTTCTCTAAATCAATCTTGACGATCATCCATCTCTTTCTCCGTCGACGATCTGTCATAGTGTGAAACACCTCCTCCACCACCACAACATTGTCAATGATTTGTCTCCCTGGAATGAACCTTGCTTGCGCTGGAGATATGAGGTCACTGAGCACCGGCTTAATACGTTGGACGATCAGATTTGATGCCAATTTAAATAGCACATTGAGCAAAGCTATTGGTCCCTGGACGTTCTGGTGTCGAGACTTTAGGGATGAGAACCAACAGAGCATCACTCAGACCATCCGGAAACTGACCCTCATTAAGGATGCTTAAAACTGAACTTTCCACTTGCTCACCTACAATATTCCAATTGCGTTGGAAGAATAAGGCTGGGAATCCGTCCGGCCCCGGGGCTTTATAGGGCCCCATGCTGCTAAGAACACTCCGAATCTCGTTGTTGGTAAACGGAGCTGAGATCCCTTCAATATGTTGGTATGTCAGGCTCGGGAAAGCCGAATCTAACTGCCCCCAGGGAGTGTCTGAAAGCTCACTTTCAGCTACATAAAGATTAGGAAAAAAAAATTCAAAGTCATTGCTTTGATATCCTCGACATTCTCCGACCAATTATCAGCCTCATCCTTCAGCGCCATGATTCGATTCTTGCTTCTACTGACTGTAGTGTCAATATGGTAGTATCAAGTGTTCTGCTCGTCATTGATAAGGAAGTTTGCCCTTGACTTTTGAAACCATAAAAGTTGTTCTTGTTAAAGAACTAGCTCTAGCTCTTGACATAAATCGGACACCATTCTCAAGTAATGACGTGAGATTCTAATCGCAAGCTTCTTTCTCACTCCCTTTAGTCTCCCCCAAAGCCTACGTTTTCTGTAGAAAATATTGCCATAGGTCTCTCTATTCCAAGCAGAGAGGTCTCTAGCCAGTCCCTTTAGAGCTGAGCAAGTATCCACCGTCGTGTTCCAATGGCTCGAAAGAAAGCCAACAAATTGATCATGGAGAAGCCAGTCAACCTGAAAGTGAAAAGGGCGTGCCTGAGGCTGGCCATTCGACATCTGCATATCCACACAGATAAGTAACGGACAATGGTCAGAATGTGGGGTAAAGAGGTGAGTGACTTGAACATTCGGGTATCGATCTCTCCATTCCACATTGCATAGACCCCTATCTAATCTCGCAGTCATACGGGTTTCAAGCGATCGACCTCTCCACCAAGTGTACGGAATCCCCGAGAATCCCAAATCAATAAGCTGGAGGTTGTCAACATTCTATCGGAACACTTGTGTTCCTCTGTTTGAACCTTGTGACGATTGGGAACTCTCATGGTAGTTTAGTGTAGCATTAATGTCGCCAACAAGGAGCCAAGGGTGAGTGTTTCTGTGTGCGAATTCCTCCAGGGACCGCCATAGGTCTTCTCTGTTAATTGGATGAGGCGAGGCATAAATCGCCGACATGACCCATGGTTCCTCACCTCTTCGGTTGATGTCCACTGTGAATTGTTGCGGATGACTAACAAGCACATTACCAGAGACCTTCGCGGACCTCCACATAAGCCATATTCCACCAACAAAGCCTTTAGCTTCAACTCTGTCCCAACTATCAAACCCGATCCTCTCGCAAACTGGAGTCGCCGTATCTCCGCTGATTCTTGGTTTAACCAGTGCCAAGACACTGGGATTATAGAGCCGAATAATCTCTCGAATGACATCTTTCTTGGCCCATCTTTCTTATAGAAGGTAGGATCTTTAGGATGTGTTAGTGAAAATTATTTACAATGAAAACTCTCAAACTACATCAATGAAAATCACCATTTCCTTTGCCTTGGTGGATTTCGAATAAATATACTTATTTTAATAGTTAGAGTACAATTCGATACACTACATATCTTACTGATCAATCATAAGTAAACCTATTATACGAACTACGGCAACTAACCTCAAAAGCATGCAACAATGTTCTCCAATCGACTCCACAACACAAAAGAAAACCTAGGCCCACATATAAATCCTAATATATTAACGGGGTATGATAATTTCACCGCTAATTTTTACTATTTCCACCGTTAATCACCGCATAGGTATGCGGTGGGTTTAATGACAGTCAACGAACCCACCGCATACGTATGTGGTGGGTCGAGGTGTATACAGACGCATCGCAATACTTTGCGGTGGGTATGTCCGTTCCGTTTGAACCCCACCGCATACCTATGCAGTGGGTTTTGGGTAACCCGATTTGGAGGTGTGCGGTCCCAGGACCGGACCGGATGGGACACATAACTCACCGCAAACATATGCGGTGGGTTGCGATTTTACAGAATCGATTATTATAATTTAGAATTTCAATCTCGTTGTTTTATGTATTTGAAATTATCCAAAAAGGCGCATGAAAATAAAAAGAATTGTAAATGATATGTTTCGGTTAGAAGAAAGAGTTTAAGAGTATGTATCCCGACGATCCACGAATCGATTCAGAATGTGGATGCTTCATGTCAAAAAAAAAAACGAAAATTGCATAAGACAAAAAGAAAACCGAAGTGTGATAAATGTCAAGCATCAAAAAAGCGTGGGTCGAAAAATGTCATACAACACAGTTCGGGAAATGGCACAGACAAATATATAGTACCCAAACAATTCAACATATGGAGTTCGGAAAATGACACGAGAAAATGAAAAGTGCTAATAGGGCAGGGGAAGGCCACCATCACAACGGCGGTAGGCTCTGTATCGTGCAATCCTCGCTGCAAACTGCTCTTCCCAACCATTGACCGTGGGATTGTGATGCCGTGTACATGTAATGTAGACTGGCGGAAGAGGCGAACCAGGCAACAACCAAATCTGTGAATAACAGGTGACTATTGACATTAGAAGAGATAAACGAAACATTAAGAAATTAATGAATTTGAAATTTGAAACGTACCAGAACGAAGTGGTTGTTGTTGCCGACTAAAGCTATCCCATCTAACTCCTCATAGGCTGGTACTGAAGGGCCTCCGGTGGCGTACAGAGGTAGGCACAACATCGGCATCATCTGTGACAAAATCACCAAAGGACGCTGGTGAAGGGTGGCAAACACCTCGCCCATGATCGGAATCTCCATCCAATAAGTAGCATCATGACACGTGCCAAAATAGTTGACCCTCATGATGAGCTCATATAAGACAGGATAGTAATGGTACCGATCTGCATGCAGCTGCAACTCAACGGCCAACTCCCGTCGAACTCAAGGACATGCGTCTTGGCCCAAGTTCAGAAGACAAGCAAAAAATCTATACCCATAGTGACCATCACCTGCAACATTGGTGACGGCTCGTATGAAAGTAATCATGAATTTATCGATGTTGCCAGTGCCTCAATTGAAATCTACCTGAGGTAGATTATGCGGTGGAAGCGCCGTAGGTGCTGGCGGTGGAATGTCACCTACAGACTCCGAAGCTGGCTCCGACGCTGATCGACCTCGGTCACGTCCCCTCCCACGACCCCATCCTCTTCCTCTTCCCCGGCCACTAGGAGGGTCGTCGATGGCAATTGCGTTGGACCCAGTGCACTCCTCATTGCCTTCCGCATCATCTGCTTCGTGTGATGAAGATTGACCCCGACCTCGACCTCGTGTTGATGCCCTGCTCCCCTCTCTATCGGCTCGACGTTGGGCCCAAGCATGTTCACGTTCCCAAGGCAGAGGGTTCGTCTGACATGGGTGGCGAGTCCTCGGTCTCCCGGTCGGTCTACGGTCCTCGGGGTCAGGTGGAATCAACGATGTATGAGAGGGACGATCCCCATCGTTGAATCCCGACGCGATCCTCCAACGAGTATCCTCGTCCATAGCTCCACTCTGGAACAATGTGATCATGCGCGACATGTCGACATCAGCTCTGGTGAGGGGAGTGTTATCCTGGACGTTTTCAACATGCGAACGATTCCAATCCAATTGCTTCCAAAAAAATGTGAATCTGGGATGGTCTGATCGATATCTGAGTGTCTCTAGAAGCTTGCATCTCATGTGTGCAAGGGAGACCGTAGACGTCCCTCCAGTATCTATCTTTGCATGGTTGAGAAGGCGGCTCCGCTTCCATCTTCGTATATATTTCGAACAACAAGTTGAAACATTCCTTTGACACAATATGCCGAATTCGATCGAAAATCCATAGGCCGTGCGAGTCTATTGGCCAGGTGTTGTTTGCTCGCTCCATTGTATTCTTCACCTCAATTATTTGGTCCGCCATCATCAGATCGATTGTGGTGATAACGTGAGTAAAATCACCGACTGCAGAGTTTAAGGTCTTCTTCAACCCAGAATGAGCAGACTCCGCCCTAAAAGAGAAGTGCGACTCGCATGTGAATATTGATATATATTGTAAACAAAAGACGTGCACCAAGAAATTTGTAAGCAAAAAGAGGTGCACTTGTTCGTCATGGTCGTACCAAAATGTTGGATTGCATTTGTCCATGCACGGACTATATTCTCCGAGTAATCTCGTAACCACGTCGCCTCCAAATACGGCATCAACTCTTCGATATGGCCCCACTCTACATGCATACCCCTCCTTCTGGCGGCAAAAGTTTCAACTGATCTGGATTGAAACAGGCCATAACACGTGTTCTTGAAATGCCCAGCGACATCAAGATTCTTCGACTTCTGGAAAGTAGCTTTTTCGCATCTTCGGAGGACGTGCACTGTGCACAACATATGTCTGACACTGGGAAGAACTTCTCGCAGCGCCGCAATCAACCCCAACTCTCAATATGTGACAACAACGTTCGGAAGATTACCTCGCATAAGGTAAATGAGCTGCTCCAACGCCCAACAGTATGTATCTGTGTTCTCATGCGACATGAAGCAGAACCCGATGACGAAGTTCTTCTTTGTGCAAGTGAATCCAACGAACTCACACAAAGGGATCTCGTACCTGCACCATGAAATATTTTACTTTGCAAACCATGGTCGTTATGGATAAACGAGTAATACGCTTCCACGCCTTGCAGGAGTGCTCCCCCAAGACCGCTTTATTGTCAGAACTGTTGGGCACGGAAGCGCATCCAGGGTAATCCAGGAGTCTAATGACAATCAGACAGCAATCTCACTACACTAGAAAATAGCACCAACAACTGCACAAATCTAGAACCAAAACCAGAACACATCCAAGCAACGCAAACAACAAAACAAGCACAGATAATCAACATAAGATTTACGTGGGAAAAACCCTCTATAACCAGAGGATCAAAAAACCCACCTTCCGCCCGCCAGAGCAAACAATCCACTAATCAATAAACCAATATAAGTGTTTAACAATCCAGTCTCAGCCCGAGACAAATAAACATGGAGATCTCAAACACCAATCTAAATACAACCCGATCTAGAAAGGATTCCTCTCCAAAAACCTAGCTAAACACTTATAATCAGATTAGATTTCCAGGGAGATAAGAATACCTATCAACAAACACCCGTTGTTGACTGATCGAAGGAGGGAGACAGATCACCAAAGTAAGAGACGAAACTCCCGCTCAAATCTCTCCCCTTTCCTCTCCTTTCTCCCTCCCCCACCCTTCTTTCTCTCTCCCCTTTCTTTTTGTTGATGGCGGCAGATCTTGGAAGCAACCCTTGCTTATTAGTTTCATTTGTCTTAAACAATTGCTATATATAACCTAGCAATTACCAAGCCAAAAACTTGGGCTGGACTCATGGGCCCTTGGCCCAACAAGAACCATATTTAGCTTTAAGGCAATGCCACGACAATGTTGTAACAGGTCATCGCGATTGGTCCACGTCTGCGATGTAGCGAAATCGGTTGTGTAATCGCAGAACTCTCGGTTACGGGGATCCACGTGGTCGCACTCGTCCGACATCGGATCAGCCTGCTCCTCCAATGGTTGTTGTGGCCATGCAGGCTTGTATTTAAATTACGGTACAGTAACAACTTTACACTACATATATATTACGGTACTTATATTCTGGTTTTCATTCGCCCTAATTCTAAACCTAAGTTAGTACGTTCTTGATAGTACGAGAATATAACGACACGTATACGAGATAGATACAGTACGTACCGGAAGACGAGTGGGTGGAGAGTCGGCAGCCATTTGAGCAGGTGTATGCGCTTCGTCGACTGTAGTTGAAGTTGCTCTATTGGAGTCGTCGTTTGCCATATAGGAGAAGGAAGTTGTGGGTGGATGTGATACCATAGGGGAGTGGATGCCTTCTTATACAGTAACACCGCATACCTATGTTGTGGGTTATGATGACCGTTGAACTATAAATTTTTGAATTCGGTGGGGCCCACCTCATGGGTATGCGGTGGTCGCCACCGCATGGGTATGCGGTGGTCGCCACCGCATGGGTATGCGGTGGTAGTGCCTATATATATACTCGGCGCTCATTCATCTATGCACATTAATCACCGTCCTGGTTCTACGAATTATTACACGGACTACGTGTTGAGGTCTTACGCTACAAGGGTGGTGGTTGATTGGATGTGTAAGGCCTTCTACATGTGGCATGTGTTTTCGTTCGTACGACCACGCTTTCCGAATAAAGTGGTCATAACGCAGGCAACGACAAAGCGTTGATAACGCAGGCAAAATGCCACGTCCAGGGATTTTCGTTGTACGACAAGAATCCAGGGTCGCTAGCATGTTGGCCGAGTTATCACGTCCAGTATCTATAAACAAAAAAATAAAATATAAATGTCAACCGAGAAACTGTCCATTGGGCTGCCCCATTCTTTTGGTCCCCCGTAAAGCCACTGCATACGTATGTGGTGGCACCCATGTGGACCCAAAAAAACTATTTATACCCGTGAACAAATTTTCAGGAGTGGGCAAAAAAAAAAAAAGCCTACAGTACAAACCCACAATAGGTCAGTAAGGGATCTAGATTACAAGGTTACTTTGGTTAATTATAAGGAGCCAAGGTGGCCAGAGGAATGCACTTGTCGCCATCCATCGTACACGGAGGGACATTCGTGCTTTTTAATGCGGATCGAGTGTGAATCGGACACTGCGATAGCATCTCCCATCGAGTTCGCTTGTCTCATTGTTACGACGACAGAGGCAAGCCAGAGTCCTACTACATAATGGCTGAGGCGGATATCGTCTGCCGCCTGCTTATGTATTTCAATGAAGATTTCATAACCGTGAACTCCCTCGAGATTAGTCAGCATGTCACCGAGAAGCTACGCTTGTTCAACCACAACGAGAGACGTGTGGCATTCAACATTATGCGGCTTGAATTTTCCCTAAAGGAGACAACTTCATCTGTTGGTAGCTGTTAGATGTAGTGCGACTAATGTACTTAAGCATAGGTAGTGGCTTAAGAATACATAACATAAATGAAATCATTACACGTTATAACATTAAATGCTTCACTACAACAATACCGCATTTTTTTTCCAACAATTCACATATTTGCTACCTACGCGTGAGGTACATGCGCTACGGAACAACTATCAACAGACTCCTCCACAAGTTGCGGGTCAATGTGGATCTCAAGTCGGTTAAATGCGTACTTCTTCACTTTCTCGTTAGCCGGATGGACTACGCTGTCCACAACGAACCTTGCAATTCGCAATGCGCAGCTCAGTCTGACATCGGTGAATAGTTCGCTGATTGAGCATTTGATTGTCTCAACCGCCTCGTGGTAGTATGACTCAGGGTCCTCCATGTACGATGGCTCACCGTTAAGACACGTCAATTCAACCGGCTTCGAGAATGCATACGTATTGCCTTGAACGCCTTTACAGCATACGACGTGAAAAAGACAGCATGGAAATGATTGACACCACCTCTTGTGCTGGCAATTGCACAAATAATCCTCGTACGACCGTGAAAATTTGTCAACGATAATTTTGAACGACACACACCCCTACTTGTCTCACCTTCATACTCATCTATTCTCACCATCTGCTATTTTTAGGTGCAAGGTAACTTGCTTTGCAAGACTACGTAATATGCGGTGGGCCATATTTATAGGAGACCACCTAGGTGCAAGGTAACTTGCTTTCCACCTATGGAGACCACCGCATTCCTATACGGTGGCGCCCATCGCATTCCTATGCGGTGGTGTTATGCGGTGTGCTGGGTATATAAAAACCGCCTACCCTGTTCTTATTTTCATCAACTTTTTTCATGCAATAATATCCGTTGGACACGTAAAAAACGTTATGGTAGTACAAATTACTACCATGACGTCTTTGACGTTGTCCTGCGAATGAATGTTGCCGATGTATACGGTGTTAATTTCTTAACATTATCAATGTATGTTATACATGTTTATATTTGTTCGGTGGATAAGATTTGTGGAGTTATGTATTGACGATTAATGTACAAATTCGGGTTAGTTACGTACAAGTGAATAAAAGATGAGCATGATAAGGGCCGATCAACCATATAAATGATCCTTAATCACATACATATGATTAGAACTAATAATTCAATTCCTTCTAAGATAATCTATAATTTATCAATTAAATGACCCCTTAAATCCTAAATGTAGTAAGAATTGTAAATCTAAAAACATTAGAGTTGTTAGAAAGCAATGTTAAAGATTAGGGAAATTAGGAGTACCAAACCAATGAAGCCATGACTTGCCATCACCGACTGTTACGAATTTACGATTACATCTCAACAGCCGCTATTTGTAATTGTGTCACAATGGTTTATTTGATGAAGTCTACTCTTTTCTTTCTTTCTTTTTTTGTAAAAAAAGGATCTTATTACTTTCATATATTAAATATATAATAAGTTAATTTCTTAACATTATCATATTTTATCAGCTTACAACTAAGTATTAAAATTAATGTTGTCATACATGTATTTCCCTACACCTAATGAATGATTTCAACCTAATACTATCGTTTACTAACAAAATAGAAAACCATATTTAAGCGATTTCAATATACCTCAGGTTGTGGCGAGCCAGCTGACCTCCTCCTCCTAAGTGTCGCCAAACGACCAGTCTCATGTCTCTGAATAGTCGGATCCGGCTACATTATATATAACAATAATACGTTAACACTATCTCCTTCCGCTTAAAAATAATTTGATTCGATTTTAATATAGTTTCATTGTTACCTGTAAAGGATGTCTTCGAAAATGACCGGCACCATGAGACACATCTCTTCCACGACCGCTATCTCTCACCATCTCAACACTCCGGTTGAAAGTGAGAATAGAAAGAAACACACTCAGAAAGACATGGGGGATTGAAAGAGGGGAGGAGAGAAACGACGGAACAAAAGGTCAGGCTCGAAAGAGAAGAGAAGGATTGGAATCGGAGAAGAGTCGGAAATTGTGTCGGAGAATGGGGCCCGCATGGCTATTTATAATGGGCCCCATCAACGGTAATAATCCCACCGGATATGTATGTGGTGGGTTTCGGATATCTTCCAACAATTCGGTTTTTGGCATAATGGACTTCGTTATACCTTGACCCACCGCATATACATGCGATGGGTCGATATACGGTCAACGCACTCACCGCATACCTATGCGGTTGTATTTGACAATTTCCCCCATTGTTAAGGGCAAATACCCGTTTAAACTAAAGCGAACAAAACAGAGAAACCTCCCCTCAAAATGACAACACCCTAAGAGAGACAATCAATCCTTCACAAAGTTGTCAAGACCTTCAAAACGGATCAACTTAGGGACTCACTTACCCAACGGAATTTTCTTAATATGTTTAGCCCGATCTTCCAATTGTCACAATCTTCACTTTCCCTTCTTCGTAGATCTCCTTGCGGTCTTTTGACCTTCATCAAACGGCTCAACTTCTTCAGCTTGTATTTATTCTTGCATAAGTACTCAAAAAATCATTAAGTACAAAGACAATTTGTCCTTGACAACTAGAGATCGAAAGTGAAGGTCATGAGGACTTTCAACATAGAATCAATTGGTCCTGATATATTTCCCTTCTCACGCTCAAACATATATATGCCTCGGTATTGAACCACTACTTGCATCGGATTTTTGTTCGTCGCACTTTTTTGAAAAAAATATAGGATCCCTTTCCTTTCTAAGGAAAGGCTATCCCAGATCATCCTTACAAATGATTTGCAAAAATTCCCTAGTACAGAAGTACCTATGAAGTATGTGCTGCTAAAGTGACTTTGAAATTCTTCATGTATTTATGCCAGTCAAGGAGAATATATATTGTCAGAATTAACTCCTATCCCGACTCTCAATAGCTATTTCAAAAACTTCCCTTCAAAATCAACTCCTCAAATACCAAATACCTTTACAAGCAACCCATCAAAACACCAAATCAAACAACACCAATCACTCTTATAACTCCAAACTCTAAACAAAACAAAAAAATTAAATCTATCCAAAACGAAATCAAATTCTCCAAATTAAGGTGACGATTAATAAATCCTACTGCTTCATTGTTTCCCGTATGTTCTTTCCAAGTGATTCGACATGTACAAACCAAATCAACGATCGCACGGCGTTACTCTCCCTGCATGATAGGTTGCTTCGTGCTTCGACTGGCCTGATCCGACGCAGAAGCCAGTCCTTGGAGGACACGGAGGATCTCGCCCCTGTCCTCGACGTAGTACTTGGCCTTGCTCGGCTTCTGCCCAACTGTGCACGCGAACACTTCAGCCACGGGCGACAGGGCTGGGCTCTGTCCCTCCCTTGCACTCATGATCACCTCGAACATGTCCTCGTCTGACCTGTCGTCGCCTATGCACAGCACGAAGTCCGGCAGCATTCCCTTTTGCTGCATTCTTTCCAGGAGCCTTTCTGCCACCAACCCCTTGTTGATTCCCTGCACGGTTTAGAGACAGCGAAGCCATAACAGGTTACGTTTTCAGATGAACCAGCTACCATCCTCAATTCGACTAACACTCAAGTGTAAATGAGATACGATCCGTATGCAGGGGTCGTTTGGTATTGATATCAACCCTGATATCTGATATCTACTGTTTGATATAGGTAGATATTGATATCACTTAATCTAACATCTGATCATCTGTTTTTGGTATAGATCGATATCGATATCACTTGTTATCTAGATACTATTTGAAATACTGATTTTAAAGGAGATATCACTTGATATCAAGATATCACCCGATATCGATATCAAACAACCCCCAGTGTTTTAGAAACTATGCCGATAAAGCAACCCTTCCGAAAAATCTGTATCTTGTAGTGGAAAAGGAAGTAAAAGTGGCACTAACCTGAGGTTTAACTTCGACAACAAACTGACCGCTCTTGACGGAGACAGGCTCATTGGCAAGAACACTTTCCAGGTGATCTAGGAGCTCCTTGGCTTGGCAGAAGCCGAAATCACGATCAGCGTACTCGTAGTTCCAGGTAAGGCCAGTCTCTTTGACATCTATGTAGGAGCCATCGGTTGTTTCCGTGTACAACTCCATAACCGGCTCAGCGATATGCATCCAATCTAAATTCAACAATGGCTTGCTGTTTCCCCATTCTGCGTCGTTGTTTTCCCTGAAACATTGTTTTGCTTTAGGAATGAGTTTCGTATTTGTTGCATCAAAAACATTGGAAACAGAAACAGAAACAGCAAAGCAGAAAAGCTATGTACCTTATGAAGTAACCGTGCTCGGCTGCAATGCCAAGGTTGTCGCACGAAGAAAACCATTCAGTTAGTTTCTTCCTGTCCTTCCCACTGACTAGGAAGACGACATTCTTCGGATCTTTGCATAGGGTGTTCAAGATGCTAACAGCATCCGGATTAGGAATGGAGCACACTGATCCCTGCAACATCATGGTACCATCGTAATCTAGTAAAATTGCTCGACTCTTGGTCCTCTTATAAGCCGAAACAATATGCTCAACCGAAAGCTTCCTAAAAGTTGGATCCAACGCAACCACTCGGAATCCTAGACCAAACCCGATGCCCCAGCATCTCCTCCTCACATGATCCCTACACGCGCGCTCAAAGTCCTGGAAGAAGCTATGAGCCCAAAAATCGACGTCATGTATCTTAACGTATTTGTAGTGCTTCTCGTGCCTCAGCTGTTTCTCCGGATCAGCCATTGATATAGCAGAATCCATAGCTTCAGCCACTGAATCAATGTTCCATGGGTTAACTCTGACAGCTCCACTTAACGATGGAGAGCAACCGATAAATTCTGAGACAACCAACATACTCTTTTTAGGCACTGTGGTGTCCAACCCCAACACATCGTCAAGCTTTTCGTTACCTTGCCTGCATATCACATACTCGTAAGGAATGAGGTTCATCCCGTCCCTCACAGCGGTGACAAGGCAACACTCGGCAATTACATAGTATGCAATCCTCTCATAGAATTGAAGGGGGGTGTCAATCAAGATCACAGGCTTGTATCCAGGAAGTCCGAACCTCTTATTGATCCTCTCAGCGGTGTCACTCATTTCAATTTGAACTTCTTGCACGTCTTTCCCTCGCCCTCTAGCTGGATTCGCAATTTGAACCAACACAACTTTTCCTATCTTATCAGGATGCAGTGTGAGCAGTTGCTCCATTGCCAATAGCTTTAGGCTGATGCCTTTGAAAATATCCATGTCATCAACTCCGAGCATGACTGTCTGACTGCTAAATCGGTTCCTCAATTCTCCGGCCAGAGATTCAGTCTCCGGAAGATTCATCACTGACTGGATTTGGCTCATCTGAACCCCAACCGGAAGAATCTTAATACTGACAGTTCTACCATAATACTCGAGTCCTATATAGCCTCTCTTAGACTGATAAGAAAGGCCAAGCATTCGGCTGCAGCAGGACAGGAAGTGCCTAGCGTAGTCGAAAGTGTGGAAACCAATGAGATCGGAGTTCAGTAGAGCTCGTAGCAGCTCATCTCTAACAGGGAGAGTCCTGTAGATCTCAGATGACGGAAATGGGCTGTGTAGGAAGAAACCGAGCTTGACCCTGTTGCACCGCTTCCTCAAAAATGTAGGCAAGACCATCAAGTGATAGTCATGGACCCAAATGTAATCATCATCTGGGCTGATCACTTCCATGACTTTATCAGCGAAAATCTTGTTGACAGAAACATAAGCCTGCCAAAGTGACCGATCAAAGCGGCCACCAAGGTCAGGCGAGAGAGGAAGCATGTAATGGAACAAAGGCCATAAGTGCTGCTTGCAGAACCCATGGTAGAACTTGCTGTAGAGATCAGGAGGCAGAAAAGCCGGGACACACTTGAAGGTTTCAGACAAAGTTTGGGCGACGCTATCTTGTTCACTCGGAGCAATTTCTTCCTTAAGGCACCCCACATAAACCACTTCCACATCCTCTGATAAACCACCTTTGAGCTGCAGAAGAAGTGAATCCTCATCCCAACTGAAGTCCCACCCTCCTTCAGGGCCTGATCTCCGGTGTGCTCGAACCGGAAGCTGGTTCCCAACTATGATGATCTTCTCTTGGCTGATTGAAGATGGAGCATCAGAGCTCACACTATTACTGTTGTCATCATCCAGCTCAGATAGTACACCAGTTACAGTCTTCACCCTGGGAAATCTCTTCTCCCCTCGACTAAAAGTCGGATATTCTCCAGAAGCAAGATCCAGCAAGTTGGAATAAGACCTTGAAACCATGACTGTTTATGCAATTTTCCTTCTCCTCCAAGTGTATAATTCACACTTTAGTCGAAGCAACCTAGTCCACAGAACCAAATATGCACCTTAAGATGGCCATAGAATGCAAGAAACCATAATAACATGCTAAAGCTATATACACAAATAACAAAGGGCCAAGTCTAAAGCATGTAAAATAAGATGAATTCACTACATCTGGGTGCCCCTACAAACCATGTTCTCGACCGTGTGGAGGAGGTAAATCACAACCAACCAAACTAGCAGTGAATTCAAAAGCTTAGTTGAATTTAATATATACTTTGGAATTTCATTTACAGTTAAAGTTTTCAGATCTCTCTATGGCAGGATATTGGTTAATTTTCATGATTGAGATTCCAATCTAAGAGGGAGTAGTGACTAGAAAGTAGAAAGCTATCATTTAAGAAGCACTACATCTCAGAGAAAAGAGAACAAATGGGGTCATAAGGGGAAATAAAAAGGAAAACCCATCAGATCTTAACCTTTCAATAATGCAAAAGTGAATTTTCATGAAAGTTAAGACAGTAAATCATGAAATCAAGCAACAATAGATCAGGGAACAAGTGAATTACATTATTTGAGTAGAAAAAGGCAAAAAAAATAATGCAGAATCAAAGGGGACAGGTAAAATCAATTGAAGACAAAACACCAAATCCACCAAGCTTAATCAGTTACCTCTACCTATCCATGTCCATCAAAGCAAGAAAACCAGACAATCCAATAGTTCTAAAGCTTGTTGTCCAGCAAAACCCAAATCAGATTTCCAACCAAACTTGCTAAAATCATATGAAGAAAAAGAAAGAGATGAATCATGAACAAACCTAACAAAAAATGATTACCCTTGTCATTTTCTTCCTCAAAGAGAAAGAAAAGGGGCTAAGGGGGAGAGAAATAGAGAGAGGTAGGAAGGGGGGTAGCTGCTAGGTGGAATGGAACCCATGTTCAGTGACACAAGTGGAACAGTAGTGTGTAGAGGAAGCAGGAGAAAGAAAGAAAGAAAAAAAAAAGGAAATTAAAAAAGCAAGTGTTGAAGAGCAGATACCAAACCACCAACAGACAAAAAAAGCTCAACCATCTTTGTAGTGAAATTAAACAGGGAATTGAAAAAGAAGAAGAAAAAAAAAAGGGAAAAGGGTTTACCAGCACAAAGAACAATATCAGAGTCCTCCTCCACCTCTTGCTGAATCTTAACCCAAGGATGCGAAGAACTTAAACCCCCTTCAAGAAAATAAAGGTAAAGCACTCCGTATAAAAGAAATCAACATTTACTTTTGTAAATGCATTAAATAAGGAGTGCTAAATAAGAGGAATCATTGAGAACTGAGATTCCCCAAACCATCTGCCTTTGTATAAAAACGGGCAATCTGGCATTTGATTCCTCTCTCTCACTCTCTACACACTCTTGGTTAAGAAAGCTGCTGCTAGTGCCACGGAGAGAGTGATGACAAATGGAGGTGGGTTTAAACAGCGGGCTCCAATACCTTCATTCAACCCTCCATTTAACCATGGTTAATTATGGAGTACTACTGTACTGTATAGTTGTAAAATAAGTATCATACCACCATTGATGCCTTCTTGGACCCGTTGAATTGAACCCCACTTGCCCATAAGGCCATAAATTTTAATAAACCACCTGACGTCCCCTCCGACGCTTACTGTTTAACAACCAATTTTTTATTTCACAAACATTGATAATAATTTGTTCAATTCTTAACTCAATTGAATATGGGAAGGAATTAGCCGATAACAATTTGTTCAATTCTGAACTCAATTGAATATCAATAATAAATAAATAAATTTTAGAATTTTTATTTTTTTTAGATTTTTAGGTCACTGATGTTTTTTAGCATTATTTCATTGACAATCAAATGATAATTTTCTTTATAAATTCATGTATGTTTACATGGTTCATTTTTCCTTATGTATTAATCACTGTTCATAGACAAATATAGTAATTGTGTATGCGTACAATATAAACATAGCCATCGCATATAAATAATTATAGACAAATTCAGTAAATGCATTTTATTATAAAAAAAACTACAATTCAAGCCTAATGATCAATCTAGTAGATAAACTACAATCACAAAAAATGACTGTTGTCATCTAAAGCCTAAAGGAAAAATCAGTTCACATAAAAGACATCACATCATATGAAAAAGTAATCTGGTAATTTAGAATTCAATTTTCATTTCACAAAATCTCTATCTAATGCTATTAAGATGATAAGGATTGAAACTCACTTTAGATTGTCTTTTAGAACTATCAGTCGGCTCCCCAATTAGATTAATTGTTCATGTTCATAACATATGTTAGACTTTGCAGTTCTACATAGAAATCATATTAAGCACACATAACAAGTGATTTTTCTTTCTTGATATTCATTAAGAGTTAACAAATTAACGAAATATTTATCGTTTGAAACTTATTACCGAAATATTCACTTTTGTTAGGGGGTAGAAAAACATTGTTTCAAACTGTGTTTTATGACAATCTCGGATAAAATTGAAATTGAAGTGGAAGAAAATAAAAAGAACAGCATAAAACGCGGGTTAAAATGCGCTTTATGTGTTTGTAAATTACAAAAAAAAAAAACACACACACACATAAAACCGCACTTCATGTTGAAAAGGGCAAAAACTAATTAAAATAACTCCACCTTCGGATGTGTGTTAAAAAAATAATTTACCTTTCAACGGTAAGAAAAACAACACAATCTTTGGGGAAGTGGAAACAAAGTATATATCCCGATTCTTTTTTCCAACTATAAATCCGAGCAAAAACGATGACATATAATTGACGAAATTAAGATTTTGGTGAGTTTTGGATTATATTGACTTGTTTTAATGAGAATAATATAATTTGACTAATTTTATGTTATTATTTTGGCCCAATCTCTAGTGGGAATGGGGATGGGAGTGGAGGGGTTGTGGCCTGTGGGGGAGGATTTGAAGATCGATCCTCGACCTCAGGGCACTTAAACAAAAGTTTAAGTGCCCAAGCGTTGCTCCAGTGGAAAACAAACACATTGTTTAGACTTGCATATTTCCTAAAAGAAATTTAAATATATTTTATGTTTTTGAAATAATATTACATAACGCAACACGGATTGAAACCGCGTTTTATGTTGTTCTTTACATTTCTTTTCCTTACATTTCTACTTCTCATGTAATTATAAATAAAACGCGGGTTTAAACCATGTTTTTTTTTTGTCACCTCTAACAAAAAATAAAGATTTTTAAAATATTTTGAAAAAAAGTCTCATATCATATACGATTTTTCTATCCTATGTCCCAAGGGCATAGGATAAGGCCCTAAATTTGGAATTTTTTTAAAAGTTTGAATTATTTAGCCTTTTTTTAATTAGATTCTTAGGGTCACTTGCCTTTTTAGTAGAAAATATTTCTCAATTTAAGGTATTATCCTATGCCCTAAGGGCATAGGATAGAAAAACCATTTCATATATATGAATATATTAATATAATATTCTAAAATTACATCAATTGTCTATAAAAAAAATCTAATAAGAATATGGCAATAAGACAATGAATGTAATAAAACCAAATGTTGGTGAGTATAAAAGAGATGATACGGTATCAAAGGGTGAAGGCCAATGAATTTAGATGAGAGGACATTAATAAAAAAATTAACTCGAAGGCATCAAGGAGGACAAAGAAGGAATGTGATTAGTAAACTTGTGTATGAGAGAGGGTTGAAGTGGAGAAGTAGGGAAGGGAAGGTAAGAGTGACCATTGACTACTTTCAAAATCTGTTTCAATCCAAGGTGTCGGTCTTTCCAAATTCGGCTTCTCAATGGATCGAGCTTTTGTTATCAATGGAGGATAATCTAGAGCTGCTTCGACCCTTTACCGATGATAAGGTATGCAACGCCCTTTTTTCTATACATCCAACTAAGTCACCTAGGCATGATGAGATGTCAACACTTTTCTACCAAAATTACTCGCACGTCGTCGGGTTGGATATATATTTGCAAGTTTGGTTTAGATATTCTTGAAATGAGTGAGGGGTATGCGGTGGGGGATCTCAACTATACTTTTATTGCTTTTATTCCGAAGGTGAAGGATCCTAAGCAATTGAAGAAGTTGAGACCGATAAGTTTATGTAATGTTCTTTGCAAAATCATGTCCAAAGTGCTTAATAGGTTGAAGGCATGTCTAGGGAAAGTAGTGTCGTTGAGCCCAAGTGCTTTTGTCCTAAGGTGGTTGATCACTGACATATGTTGGCGGTATTCGAGGTATTTCATTTTATGAAGATGAAAAAGTCAAGAAAGGTGGTGAGATATATAGCGTTGAAGCTCGACATGGCCAAGACGTATATAGAGTCGAGTGGAGTTTTCCGGAACATGTATGAGGAGATTTGGGACAAAGAAGAATTGGGACAAAGTTAATTTTGCAAAGCCCGAACTCTCTTTCAGTAAGAGTGTTAGAGCTCAGAGGACAGCAAAATTGCAAGGATTGTTGGGGGTGTAGGAGGTGGACAAACATGAATGATATCTTGGTTTACCGATGATGTTAAGGGGATCTAATAAGACCATATTTAATCACATTAAGGAGAAGGTGTGGAAAAGGCTAAAAGGGTGGAAGGAGAAGGTCCTTATGCAGATAGGTAAGAATTTCTTATTAGGTTAGATGATCAAGCTATACCACATATATGTTGTCTTACTTTCTGTTGTAGGAAGGGTTGTGTCGAGAGATAGAGCAATTGATGTATAAGTTTTGTTGGGGGAAGGGGAGGAAAAGAGAAGAATTTATTAGATGAGGTGGGATAGGATGTGTAAGGTGAAGGATAGAGGAGGGCTCGAGTTTAGAGATTTTGAAGTGTTTAATCTGGCTCTACTAGCTTGACAAAGGTGGAGATTGATTCAAGCGATGGACATGAGGACATAGTTATCCATTGACTTTTCAAGGGTCAATACTTTCTTTCATGCAATTTTATGGAGGCAAAGTTGGGCTTTAAACCGAGTTATGCATGAAAAAGTATCATGCAAGGCAGGGAGGTGTTGGAGGTAGAGACACGGTACATGGGTGGTTGGAAACGAAAGTGAGATTTAGGCGTGGAAAGATAAATGGTTTCCACGGCCAATGCAATTTTGTCCAGTGGCAAACATGACTTAATCGGATCCTAAATTGAGTGTCAAAAGTTGTTGATTGTGGGTTGAATAATTGGGATGAGGAGATAGAGTGAGTCAATTATTCATGTCATGTGATGCAATGTTGATTTTGCAGATGAGGCTTGTGGATCCAATGGTAAGAGATAAGAGGATTTGACATTATTCGAAGGGGGTGAGTCTTAGTCTGATTGGTGTATCACACGTATATGGAGAGGAAGATGACGAATTTGCCTTTCCAATTGGAGAGTTTGTCATTGAGAGATTGTGGAGGAGAATCTGGAAAATCAAGACTCACCCGAAAGTCAAATCCTTTTTGTGGTGGGCTTGCTTCGTGCAAGGAAAATTTGCAGAAGAAGAAAGTAACAATGGATGATCGTTGTGAGACTTGCGGGAGAGGGAAGTTAGGTGGCACATCCTCTTTCATTGTTGGCAAGCTAGGAGTCGTTGAAAGCTTGTTCCTGAGCTCAACGGATCATAGAATGTTTGAGACAAGCTCTGTGGGAGATCTGGAAGGCTAGGATCATAGAATGTTTGAGGGTGAAACTATGAACCCTCGACTTGTTGTGCACAGAGCTTGTGTTGTTAGATAGAATATATGTATAGGCCCAATTACCCAATTATAATTAGGTTAACTATCATGTACTCCTATATATATATATTTCAATAATAGCGAAGGCAACCCCAACGAGGATTATTCTCCCATAGGAGAAATATGCAAAGGAGATTGTTGCCAAGGCAAATATGACTAACTCGAAGCCTGCTGCAACTCTTGTTAAGACCACTGTCAAACTGTCTCAAGCAGCAGCTCAACCTGTGTCTGATCCCACATTGTATCGCAACCTCCCAGGTGCTTTGCAGTATTTGACGTTTACCCGCCCAGATATTAGCTATGTCGTTCAACAGATCTATCTGTATATGCATGACCTTATAGAGTCTCATTTTGCAGCTCTTAAGTGCATTATCAGGTACATTAAGGGTATACCACTTCTCTTGGCACCACTATCACCCCATTTGCTTCTCCGTTATTCGTCGTGGTTGCTCATACAGATGCCGATTGGGCTGGACACAAGACGGTCTATATCCGGTCACTCCGTGTTCCTCAATGACTCTTGTATCTTGGTCTTCTAAGCGCCAACATGTGGTTTCCCGCTCTATTGCTGAAGCTGAATATCGCGGTGTTCCCAATGTCGTTGTTGAGTGTGTTTGGCTTCACAACCTATTGCTTGAGCTTCATTGTCCTTTGAGTCAGGCGTCTATTGTGTATACAAACAATGTTAGTGATACATACCTTGCTCACAACCCAGTTCACCATCAGAAAACCAAACATGTGGAGTTTGACATCCATTTTGTTTGTGAGAAGGTGGCTATGAGACATGTGCATGTCCTACATGTCCCCTCCTCGTAGGAGTATGCAGACATATTTACCAAGGGATTGTCTCACCATTTATTTCTTGATTTTCGATCCAGTCTCACTATTCACTGCCCTCTTGTTTCGAATAAGGGTGTATGTTAGATATAATATATGTATAGTCTCAATTACCCAATTGTAATTAGGTTAATTATCATGTGCTCCTATATATATTCCAATAATAGCGAAGACAACCCCAACGAGAATTATTCACTCAGACATGTGTGACTATCAATTGTTTTTGAAAGGAGACGAGAGCATCATACAAGCAAGCTAACAACTAGGACAATGCGGAGAATGAACGATGGTCTAATTAAGCCGGAGGAGGGATGTATAAAAATTGATGTTGATGTTGCAGTCAAGGCTGGATAAGGGTGTGAAATTGGGATGGTTGGACGGGATGACTAGGGTGACGTGCGCTTTATGGGAGATAGAAGAATTCAATTGACGGAGGTGGTCAAGAGGGCGGAAGCTGAGGGGATGTTGTGGGCATTGCAACACGCTCATCAAGTAGAAGTCACACATGTTATGGTGGAAGGTAATTGTTGGACGATATATAATATTTTCGAAGGTAGCGGTTCGAGGTGTAGTGGTGTATCATACAGGGGATTAGGAAGGCCGTAGAGTGCCACTAGTTAGGTGTGCAAAGAGTCGAATAAAGTGATCACTCATTTTTTCCCAATTAAAACCAAAAGCCAGTCTTTTTTATTAAGTTCAGAGAATATTTTTCCGAATTTGATAAAATGAATGAAAGAGTTTTGATTAAAAAATGTATTTTACTTAAACTTGATAGTATTTTTAAAAATCCATTTATTTTAGAAAAATAGATCAAAGAGAGTATTTTATATTGGGGACCTTGCTCCAATGACTGGTTTACAACCAAGACGGTGACTACGTTGATCCCTAATGGGAATAAGACACAAAACTTCAAAAGCCACAGGATTTGGAAGCTCAATGTGCCCTCAAAAGTGCGCCAAATGTTATGGAAATTGACAAGAGACGGTCTTGCATCAAAGGAACGGTTACAACTCTCGAATATCCACGTCGCGATGACGTGTGGGTCTTGTGACTGTCAACCGGAGTCGACGTACCATTTGCTAATGGATTGTGTGGTCACGAAATCTGTCATGGTCAGGTGGAATCTTAGTTTGGAAAACCTTCCAAGGGATTTGTTCAATGGGAGATATAATGACTACTCGTTTAACCTCATTAAGGACTTGATCGGCCTTGCCAAAATGTCGGACCTAGCACTTTGTCGGTAGGGTTACTAGTTTTTCCGAAACAAGGCTACCTTTGATCAAACGAAGAATACTTCGGTTCGGGGGATCAAGGTGTTTATCAGGGGTGTTTATCGAAACAATTAGGCTGACCTGTCAAACATCACAATATACCTGAATGATGACCCGACGGAAGATTCGCCAGATCGTATGTGGAAGATGACTATAAGAAAGGACCCTAAGGGAAGGAAGAGGCGGCATGTGAAATGGGAAAAACCGCCACACGGTATGTACAAACTAAACTTTGACGACTCTTACTGCAAGTCTGGATCTGGTAGCTTCGGCTATGTCATCAGAGATGAAAAGGCTGCTATTGTTCATTCGGGTTGGGGTTATTGTGACAATATCTTTGCGTTCTATATGGAAGCAACGGCCCTGAGGCAAGCGTTGCTTGGGGCTAGGAATCTGGAACTGGACAACCTGCTTATCGAAGGGGATAACCTTCAGATCATTGAAACAATGTGGGGCGATCGGCCATGTCCGTGGAACATCGAGTTGATTCAGCCGGATACGAGGTCTATCTTAAATTCGTTCTCTAATGTCGCTTTTCGTCATATTTTCAGGGAAGCTAATACTGTAGCCGATATGATTGCTAAGCTTGCCTACAATATCTCTCCCGACGGACTGGACTTTGAATAATAATAAAAAAACTACTGGTTCTCACTTCTCGCCCATAAGGATGCTCTCGGTTGAGCAAAACAAATAATCATCAATTATATATAATAAAGGAGAAGTCGTCTGAGACACATGACGACTTATCCTTAAAAGTAGTCATATGAACCAATCACATTTTTTGAAAGAAATAATTAATATATGTACAAGATAAAATTAGATATATATATATATATATATATATATATATATTTTCAATAAATCAATCAATATATCTATATATGCATAAGATAAAATTTTATTCTAACTCTATTTAATCAATATATGTATATATACATAAGATAAATTTTGACCCAATTTGATTAGATATGAATATATTTTTAGAAGATATTAACCAAATTTAAATAATATTATTTAAGATAAGATTTAATAATTAATATATTCATAAGATAAAATTTTATTTTAAATCTATTTAATTAATATATCTATATATTCATAAAATAAAATTTGTCCCAATTTGATTAGATATATGGATATATGGTTAGAAGATAAAATTTGTCCCAATTTGATTCAATGAGTATTTAAAATCCAAAGAAAATCGTTGAAGTTTCTACTGTGGTTGTGGTGTGTACTGACGCCATTACTCCGTTACTAGCCTATTCACATTCAAACTAGGGTGAGAGACGGACACCCAAACGAGAGAAACGTTGCGTTTTATTTTTCTCGATAAAGAAAGCGTGATATTTTTCGGTGCCCTAACCCCCCAAAACAAAGAGGAAAGCGTTGTATTTCGGGATAAGCGTCACTCTCGATGGCATTCGCTGCCCTTACTCCTTCGTCATGCTAACCATTTCCGACGACAAATTCATCGCTCGATTCGCCGGAAATCTCTAAATCGATTCATCAACTGATTACGCCTTTCGCTCTCCGTTTCTCGGATCTCGACTCTGAAGCTGTTCCGTAAGCCCTAAATCCCTCTTTCTCTCTCTTTCGTCTTACCCTAATTTGCTGCGTTTTGGTAGCGTGTTTCGTTGTTGTTTCTTCTTCGTCGATTTCGCTGCTCACGGAATTGAAAATTAGATTCTTCTGTTGGATTTTCAGCAAGTGTGATTGTAGATCTAGTTTTGCAGATTTATATTGAGGACTAGATGTTTGGCTAAGGGAATGACTGCAATCTCTTTTGGTTTTGCATGAGAACTTCTTGTGTTGGTTTCTGCTGAATGCTACTTAACCATTTTGAAGATTTCTTTTGATAAATACAAATTAAACTAAATGTGGACTTTGAAAACTCATTTTCTGCTAAGATGATTCTTGGATATCGACCTTTTCCTGCAACTTACAGGCGGAGCAGTGTGTTAATTTTCTACTGTAGACAACTATGAGATTTAATTGGTTGGGAGTGCTAAGCAATTATCCCCTTATTTTGAGGCAGACGTTAGCTTTGTATCTTGGAGTTAAACCTGCACCACTTCTAAACTCGCTATCAAATAAGAAACATAGTATTAATTCAGGGGTGGGTCATCAATGGCTAGTTTTTTTTGTTACCGTTGATGTGAGGTGAACTAGTATAATCTGAATATTGCTTTTATATGTCCAATATCTACTATGCATCTATTAGAGCATTTGTAGTTGAATTGTTGCTGCTTGCATATGTGTACTATTGCACAATCTTAAGATGATTTCATTTTTTGAACCTTATTTTTTCGAACAAATAAGATAGATGTTCCGTTAGAGCCAAAGATATGAATTATTTGTAGCAATCAAGGGTTAGTCTCCCTTTTCCTATATTACTTGTTATCTTAAGATGGTTTTTGTTTGTGTTCAGCCTTTGAGTTTAACTAGCCAACCTTCTTCTTCTTCTTTTGCAGATGGATGCTAATAGGCGAGATTGGTTGATGAGGGATCGTTCATGGATGAACTATAAGAATGCTGGGGATAGGAGAAAGCCAGATTATGTCGATGGAATAAATGCATTTCTCGATTTCGCATTCTCCAATGCAGGAAATAATGAGAAAATCAGGTGTCCATGTGTTAATTGTTTCCTTGGAAGTTTTTATGATCGGAAGACTGTTTTTTATCATTTGCTTGCACGTGGAATTCTAAAGGATTACAATCCATGGACGCAACATGGAGAAGATGAAAATGAAGATGAGTGTATTCCTTATGAAGAGCATATGCCTATTGCCCAAGAAGTGCATCTCCCTATTCCTCACCGACCAAATAATATTAGTGGTTCTCATGAAGAAAGAAATAAAAATGGAGATATTCACGAGGGAGAAAAGAAAACCCGAGAGGTTCGTCATAAAAGTGATGAAGATGGAAATGAAGATTCTCCGGTTATCCCGCCTAATGTTTGGAGATATGTTAATGCTATTGGCATGTCCAAACCCGGTAAAATGTTTCCCTTGATTTCCACATTGACTCTGTCTCTCTCAATTATTTTATTTATTCTTTTTAATTTCTTATTGTGTGCAAATTTGTTATCTATGGCCTCATTGGGAAGTTGAGGTCCTTGATATTAAAAAATGGTAAAAGCTGAATGTGTTCCTATACGGTATCTTCCTTTTCTTCAGCATCATTCTTTATATCTTTCTATTCTTGAGTATTATCCATTGAATTTTTCTTTTAGAACAATTCCTTATTAGCATTTCTTATGTGATTGATGACATTTTACTGTTGAGTGATTTCCCTAACTTCTTTGTTTGACTTTAGCTAAGTGGGTGCTGAAGGGGGTTTGAGTGATGGTTGATTACTTGATTGGGTTGGTAAGAAAAGTACGTTTACAACCCAAAACTGAAAAAGCTGAAGTGGAGATTAGCAGAACTGAAATATGACTCTATGAAGAGCTGATTACTTCAGTTGAAATCTAATAACATTGGCTCACATCACATGTGATGCAAACTCTTAGTATTAAGATTGTCATTCAGTTTTATTTCCTTTTACTAGTTATATAGGTCTTTTTAGTATACAATTTGTACTTGTCATGTAATCCTGCCTAAAGTATGGTCTACCCTAATCCCTTGCGGTCTTAGAGCATCCACAACCAAGGGTGTTCATTACCTTAAGGTAATTAAAAGTTAACCCTATGGTTGTCTAAATTTACAAAACAAGGAACAAGAATGTCCAAAAACAAGGAACCAAGGGCGTTCTTGAATGCTTTTTTCTGGGCAGTTTGTTTTGTCAAGAGATTTATATTTTGAACAACATCCTAATTAGTTGCTTTGTAGTGTTTCATTGTGCTTTTTATCACATTTTTGTTCCTTGTATTTGTATAAGAGGATGTCTTGTTCATTCTTTTTGTTTAATCTTTAAAAAAAATTAACCTCCTTTTTAATATAGAAAAAACAGATGCAGGTGGAGATATTCATCAAGAAGATGATGATAATAATGGGGACCATCAAGAAGAGGATTATGATAATGGGGATCAAGATCTTTCTCTTGGTGAAGATGATAACTTCATTGGTGCAAATCGTGAGTGTTTGAGTTATTAGGTAATCTTTGGTGCATCATGCAGACAATTGAAAACAAGTTACTCTCTTGTAACAGATAGCGATTCGCCGATGTCTCCAAACCAGTCTGGTGAAGATTCGGATTTTGCTGCTATTGAGGCTGAGCATGTGACTGCAGAGGGCGATTCCCCAGGTGCACCTCTAGCAGCAAGTTCAGTTATGCGGACATAAATGCTGTTGAGAACTGTGGAATTTACACTTCTTGTTTGTTAAATTACCGTAGTCATCTTTTCTCAATCTCATTTGCTCAGCTTCTCTCTCATTCCTAAAAGGGTTCTCATCAGTGGCCTACCCTTACAGTGTCGCTACTAAACAAGTAAACAGGCTGACATGCATTAGAAAATCGTCTGCAGGAAGTAGTAACTAATAAAATTGTTTTGCTTATAGAGAAATCCAATGTGCACTATTTTGCAATATTTCTGCAAAGCAGCGTCTATTATAGCTGCGCAGTTAATATATTTTCTCTTGGTGTGATACCATCTCTTATAATGTTTCATGCTGTGATTAATTACTTCTTAATAGGAAACAAATATAGTGCACGTCGCAGGAAGCCCCGTAGCTTAAAATTGAAGAAAGAGATGGAGAAGAATAAAAAACCAGTGAAGGTTGAGCTTCCAGCCAACGTGGGACGGGTAGTCGGTAGTAATGCACGAAAGTTCGTTGTTGAGGGTTGTTGGCTTCTCAAACAGACACTGCCTCCTAATGTTATGAAGTGGAAAGACCTTAACCAGAAAGATATTTCTAAGTTAATGGAAAAAATTAAGGTTGGTTGGTATGTTATTCATTATTTGTTGCCTTGGTGTATTTATCTTCTTCTTTTTTTCTAACATGTGTATCCTTTGCTTTATGTCTAGAAACGATTTATTTTTCCAAAGGAGAGCCATGTTGATAAAGCCTTGCTATGGCAATTCAAACAATGGTTTAGACATTGGCGTTCAGACCTGAGAAGGTCTTACTTCAGCAAGCATGAAACTTATGAAGACCAGCTTGCAGATCGCCCGGGTTATATTAAGGAAGCACATTGGAAGTGGCTAGTGGATTATTGGAGAGGCGAAAAGTTCCAGGTAAGCATACAATATCCAGTGCATAGGTTTTTACCGCCAATTTAAGTGGATGATACAGGACATAGGAAATACTTAATCCTTCTTAAAGGAGGTAATGGGGGTCGAAATGTACGCACCTTTACCCGAACAAATTGAGAGAATATTTTCGAAAAGACGAAGAGATGACAAGTAAAACAGAAAATTGAATTCAGTCATGTGACCGAAATAATGGAATTAGGTTAAAAGCTCCAAAAATTGACAAGAGGAACATAGAAAACAGAAATGTCTGTGAATTCTCTTTTGTTGGTGTTTGTAGACTCCAAGAAATAAAGGAAAGGGGGAAGAGGAAAAAAGATGAAAGAAAGACTAATTGATAGGGCAGTTTTCTAAGATGAATGATGCTCTGATTTGCTGTGCTTAAGACTTGGTAGATGTCGTTAGCTGGCTGATGAAAATAACTGGATTTGTTGTCATCAATTGTAGAAACTCAGTGCGATCAATTCAAAGGTACGGAGTCATCAGAAAACAATTGCTTGCGTCGGGCCGACATCAATTGCGCAACTTTCATATGAGCTGGTATTTTAGTTTTCATGCTGCGGTTATTTTATTCCTTTCATCCTTTTTTTAGCGCTCATATTGTGGGATTTATCTGGCAGGAAAATAATAAAAAATCTGAGCAGGATTCTGACGAACATCCAGTCTACTTGAAGTTATTTGAGAAGCAAAAGAGAAAGGCTGATGGAACATGGATCAATAAGGACGCAGAAGATGGATATGACAAACTAGTAAAGTTGCACACGAAACAGCTTGAAAAACATGGCGTAGATGATCTCACGCCCACTGAAGCTTATACCAAAGTCTTCGGTAGCGCTAGAACTATAAATCTGATTGGACTTGGGGAAAATCCCATTGCATTAGGAAGCAGCTCAAAACGTAAAAGAAATGCTTCTGATGAAAAGGTACTTAAAGCCACTGCGCGTCTTCGAGGTCCAGAGAAAAAACTTCTGCTTGAGCAAAAATCTGCGGATAGAGAAGATCAAACCGAGTCTGATCCAGAATCTGAAAAGCGAGGGGAACTGCATGAGCAGATTCGTTCTATTTGGGATGGATTGGCTTCCTCCTCCACTAATGCTTGACAATATTGTGTTAGTATTCTTATCTATTGACTTCACTTTCTTATTAGTAGTTTGCTTGATATTTGAGTTTTCGTATGCTATTCTCAAAACTAGCTTTGCTTCTTTTCTCTTATATTAATTTCCAGCCAGCAGTTATGAATTCTAAGCCTTTGGCATATAATTTGACATGTGCATCAGCCTCCAACAACAGCAGCAAGTAACAAGTAATGCTAGCTAAAGACAAGCCGCAGTCTAGGACATTGAATAGGTAAGATTAACTGTTTCTATTTGATAAATGGCTTATATCAATTCAAATGTTAGACCCTAAACTTTTTATATCTTTATCTTGTTCAAATCATGCAAATCCATCTACTCAAAGCTCGTTGTACAGTAACGAACAATCACCCATTTGTTTTTTTGCCATTGTAAAGTAAACATGTACGCTTTTTGATCAATTCGACTAGATGGGGGAACTTACCCTATGACATCTCCTCTCCTGTGACAGTGATACTATTTTGGTAGACGGAGCTTATGACGAGTTAGATATATCATACATGATAGTTCCTGTTTTGCTGTTCTTGTGCGACTTCGACATTTGAAAGTTACATGTGCTTGTCCCATCATTGTTGCTTTTCTAATGAAAGGAAGATATCTGCATACATTGTAGATATTCCAAGTCTTTGCTGCATATTTGATCAATTGATCCCAAAAAAGTTTTTGCTGGACACTAATGTGTGGTTTAATTTTGCCCCTTTTTTGGCAGATGAATATTGGAAGTGTGCTGGGATGGATTCGATATGGAACTATGAATTTTGTAAATTGTACTATATGGAGATGTATTGTTTTGTGTTGTGCTGCTGCAACTTTGAAATTATTGGGTAGTCCCTTTTGATCACTTTCAGCAACCAGTTTGGATGTTATGTATTATGTAACCAATTACTGCTTGTGTTTCCCCTTTTTCTTAGATGAATTTGTTTGAGGTATGTTTTATAATGTGGAGATATCTATGATCTTATTACTCCCTCTGTTTAGAAAAACCAGTCTTACGCTTTTTAGAAAAATAAAAACTATATAAAGTATCCAATTTTTTTTTTTCTAAAAATGACCAAAAAATAACTCTCTTCGTTCATTAAAATAGATCGTTTTAGTTATTTGTACATTTTTTAAGAGAGTTAATAAAAATACACTTATATCCCTAACTATTACTTTACTTTTCAACTTTATTAAAAACAACTGACAAATCATTAATCATACACGGATAATTTTGGAAAGTGAACACCAAAATACCCAAAACGACATGTTTTTTCTTAATGGATGAAGTATAAAATACTGACCTTGAAAAAAAAATACGAACTATTAAATTGACAACTATATATATAAACTATTGCCCTATTAATAGAAAAATAATACGGAGTACAAGTGAGTTTTTTGTTGAATTTTTTGGCCAAATTTGCCATGTGTACGTCCGAAATGCATATGGCATAGTTTTTAGGAAGTAACAACAACTCAGTGTATCCCGCTAAAGCGGGGTCTGGGGGTCAGGATGTACGAAAAAACTTGTTATTTTAAGTATTTTGCCATCTATTTTACGAAATTGCCCTTGTAATGATTAGATGGTTGTTAATTTTAATTTTTGAGAAAGTAAAAAAGTAGAGTAATAGTTATGAGTATAAGTATATTTTTATTTGTTTTCTTAATAAGTGTGTAGATTTCTAAAATGACAAGTTTTAATTAACGAAGGGAATACAAAGTTGAGGAAGTGGCAAATTTGGTCGGAAATTTCACTAGAAAACACATCTGTATAATTTTTTGATAGGGCGATAGTTTGTATATGGAATTGTCAATTTTAAAGCTCGTATTATTTTTTATTCAATGTCGATATATTGTTTTTTTTATATATCATTTTTCCTTTCTTTTAATAATTTCGAACTTATTAATACTCCAGTAACTACAAAATTGCTAAAAAAAATTATTAAAAAATGGATATTTTATATAATTTTTATCATATTAAAAAAATATGTATTAATAATAAATGACAATTTTTGCAAAACATATGAAATATCTTTCTTTTTTTTGGAAAAATTTGCTCAAATACCCGTTTAGAAAAAAGTTAATTAGGTAAACGTCCATATTTAAACGGATATTAAGTAAATGTCCACAAATTTTAAATAATACCAACTCTACCCTTGGTATAATTAACCCCTTTTATTCCAACCCTCTTCAATCTCCATCATCACATCTCTCTCATTCGCTTCGCATCTCTCTCCTTCGCTCTTTTTGGTGGTCGTCGGCGTTCACTCAACCTTCGTCCAGGCCAGATAATCTCTATTCTTTTATCGCTTCTCGTCCTTCTCAATCTCTTCCCCACTCCTTTTGGTTCCCTTCCCCTTTCGATTTGAGAAATTTTGTTGTTTAACCCTAAATTCGATTGCACTTCCTAAATTCGATTTGCTCTAGATGTGAGTTTTTATTGTGTTTCTCTTGAACCTACAAAATCCGTGGAGAAAAACAGGGTTGCTGACAATTTAGATTCACTTAGCGAGTTCCCAAAAAAAATTATCTGTAGTGGCCAATCGCTCAGAGCGAATTCGCCGGCGTGGGGAACCGATATGATAAACCCGATCAACGCTCTCATGGTGGCTCGAATGGCGACCAGAAACACGCCGTTGCAATCGGACATCGCTTTCGGAACAGCTTGGTGGGTCATCTATGTTGCGATCTGCTGCTTCCTTGTGCTTTTCGCCGGAATAATGTCCGGTTTGACTCTCGTCTCATGTCCATCAGCTTCGTTGACCTTAAGATCCTCAAGCAAAGGCACCCCTACCGAGAAGAAGCAAGCAGACATCCCCTTTTCCCCCTTTTTGATTTGCTTTTTCTGCCTTTTGGCTCGAATCGGTAGGAATGGAAGTGGAATTGGAGTATTGGTTTTGTTTAGTTTAGTATGATTTTCTCACTTTTGGTTTTTTATGGTGGAATGTACTCTTTCCATAAATTGATGGTTGATCTTGCTTTAATGGTGACTGTAGTTGCTACTGGTGGTTTTTATAGGCTGTTAGTTTGAATCTGATATACATTGTTGGCCACATAAAAATTGTTTTTCTTACAATGTGAGATTATGTGATTGTGTGCAGCTACCATTCTTCTTGTAGAAATTTACGGAATCTTCAATGACAACTTGAATCTAGATCATTTTTTTGTTGAATGATTGAGGATAGAGTTTCAGTTTGGTGACAATATTTTGTCATTGGTGACAATAGATTACTGTTTGCTTAGTTTTAGTCACTCTAGAGTATAATGTTTTGTCATTTGTGACAATATATTACTATCTTGGTGATATTTAGTATGGTGATGACAGTTTTTTAATGTGATTGCATGGTCTTGGTGACAAATATTTATTGAAATAATATTTTGATGACAATAAGTTGGTGACACTATTTTATTGTCGGTGACAACAAATTACTAAAGTAGGTTGGTGACATTAGGGAGCGGTGATAATGTTATCTGTTTAGGGATAATAGATTGGTGGTAATGTTTTTTAGTTGGTGACAATTGGTTTGTGACAATGTTTGGTGGCAATGTTCACTTGCTGGTGAAAATAAATTGATGACAGTGTTTCGTAGTTGTTGACAATAGGTTGGTGACAATATTTTGTAGTTGGTGATAGTATGTACTCAATCCGTTAATTAAAACATGTCGTTTTTGACAATTGCACATTTTTAAGAAAGCAAATAAAAGCAAACAAAAATACACTTATACCCCTAATTATTACTTTACTTTTCCACTTTATTGAAAACTACAACTAACAAATCCCTAATTATTATAAGGGTAATTTTGGAAAGTGAACATAATACCTAAAACGACATGTTTTTATTAACAAGATTTTACTCCTAAAACGACATGTTTTTCTTAACGGAGGGAGTAGTTAGTAAAAATTGGTGGTGACAATATTTTATAGTATGTGACAAAATGTTGGTGACAATGTTCTGTAGTTGATGACAATGCTCTGTAAATTACAATGTTGGTGACAATGTTCTGTAGTTGATGACATTTTTTTTTTCTAGTGACATTTAACGGAATTTTTTCCTGGTACTAGCTAGTGAACATTGTCACCAAATACAGGAGTGGACCGAAATGGTTAATGTTGACCAGTCAATGTTAAAATTAAAAATTGTTAAAGGGGGAGGAAGAAGGGTTAGGGATGGGAAAAGAGAGATATTTTTGGAAAAAATGGACATTTATTTAATTATGTAAAAAAAATGAGTATTTACTTAATTTTCATATCTAAAATGGATATACACCAAATTCAACCTTTTTTTTTTCCATAGAATCTTAACACTAATAGTAATAGTCTAAAATAGTTATTTTTTAACGTGTAGAAGATAAGCAAATCTTTTTCGTTAAACTAACTCAACTTCTATTCCGTTGGGATCTTTTGTAGTGTTATAAGAAATTCTTTTTGGCGCGCACATAGTTGCAACCTAACCAATAATAATTTATATAAATATTTTAGTTGATATTATCAGGAAAAATGTTTCTTATCTATTATATGTATCTTTTATGCAATCTTGAAAATAGATATTATTTATATATTAATAGTACAAGTTGTTATAAACAACAATATTTACAACCAAACGTTATGAATTTTCCATCTTTTGAGATGTAAATCGCTAAAAGAAAACTTTGAAACATATGAGGGAACTCTTGAGTTTTTTTTTTTTTTTTTTAAAATAAAAATAAAAATGGGAATTGTGAATCCCATTGGTTTTTCAGAAAATGCCGATGAATTTGATTGTATGTGATTCAAGTATAAATCAGATCTTACAGTGAATGACAACAACATAAATCTCGCATGTAAGATCATCTCCAACAGTTTCCTCATTTTAGGGATTTTAGAGTTTTAGAGAATTTTGAGGTTTTTTTTAGTTCAACAGATTCTCTATCACATTCTTCAAAATAGAGAAGCAGCAGAAAAAATAGAAAAGATTTCTTAAATCTGCAGGATTCTCCAAACTAAACGATTCTCCAAATCTTCAAAATAGAACACAATTCTCCAAATCTTCAAATTAGAAAAGTTGTGGAGGTAAAACAAAAATTATTTGAAGAATATGTATTTTGTTTCTCCATTTTGAAAAATTTTAGGGAAGCTGTTGAAGATGCTCTAAGATGATTCAGGTTATACTTTACAATGATTTTGAATGAACAATTGTTCCCAAAACTTTTTCTTACAATTTCACAAAATTAAAACCAAGAGCCAAAAAAAAAAAAGAACAAAAAAATTGATGTACAAACAGAAAATTGCTCAGTTCCCACTCCAACATCAAACTGGCTGTCAAACTCAGACAAGAAGCAAAAAATGATGTGGTCTATTAACTAACCATTGCAGTAAGCAAAACCTTTGTTGTTCTCATCAAAAAGAGCTCTCATTCTGATACTCCAAGGCCTCTGTTGGCACTCAATATAGAGAGGGGCGACGTTGGGGAAAGCATTTCGAGCTCAGGACATGGCTTGGGCAACACATCCTTGGACGATCCGAGCACGTTTAAGCATACCCATGAGCTGGAAGTATCCGAGGAGCTAACCTGAAAGACAATGTCCGACAAGAAGATTGAGGTGAAAGGGGACTCGTATATTCCGGTGAAGCTGCCACTCATACTGATGTTTGTTCCAACTATGTTCAGGATATTGATGCCCCTTACGATAGGAAGCGCATTTGCGTCAAATCTTTCATCCGGGTGTGACCCAGATTGGCCGGTTGCCCTGATTGCAAGATGAACATTAGCCATCGTCGCGTTTGATACTTTCAGATCCTCTATGTATCCACCCCTGCCTATGGATGTCCTGAGCGCAATGCCAATGAACGAGTCTCTGAAGTGAACATCCTTGGCTGTTATATCTGATATTCCACCAGACATCTCACTGCCCACCGCCAATCCAGCCCCAGAAGATGATCGAAGGCGAGCTGATTGGATCCGGACATTAGATGTCGGTTTGTTGTAGGCAATGCCATACTCGTCCCAACCACTTTTGACCACAACAGCATCATAACCAACACTGATGTTGCTATAACCAATGCATACATGCTCGGAAGAATCTGTGAAACGAAAAGGGTAAGTCGCAACAAGAAAAAAAGATATGAAACTTTTCCATTCGGATTTAAATCTACAAACCTGGAACGATGCCATTAGTGTATGGAGATTCTGGAGGAGCATGGATGGTCACGTTTTCAATTAGAACATCACTGCAATACGACAATGCAAAAAGATTTCACAATGTTTAGCCTACTCAGCAACCAAACTCGTATATGAATGCAAGACACTAATAGGAGCAAATGAAAATCATGATAAGCATCAAAGAAGTGAAAGTACTTGCAATATACTGGATGGATGCTCCATGCCGGGGAGTTTGTAAGAGTTATATTTGAAATGATCACATCGTTAGTGTTTATGAGTTCCAGGAGATGTGGGCGACTGTATTCTAAAGTACCGGATGTAAATTGTTCCCACCACACAGAGCCTTGACCGTTGATGGTCCCATTATTACCTTTGTTGATGAAACAAAGAGGATATGAAAGAATGATCATCACAACAACTAGCATGCTAAGAGATGTTTGATATCAGATCAGATGGTTATACCAGTAATAATGACATCCGTCAAACGATTCCCCATTATCAAGCTGCTATAACTCCTCCCTGGCATGTCAAGACCGCGACCATATGATGGAAGGGGATCAACTACAGGCCAATGGCTATATTCCTGAATACATTAACGACGAAAAATTCAGGTCAACCAAATCAAGAATCATCATCCATCTAATTCACTCACCGTAAGAGATGAAAAATTATTGGTCAAAAGAGATGAACCTGAGTTGCAAGGATAACAGCATCTCTTTCTAGGAACAAGGTAAGGTGGCTTGTGAGGTTTAAGCTACCAGTAAGCCACCTACCCGGCGGAACATATAGCCGAGCTCCACCCTTGTCAGCAAATGATTTGACATAGAAAATTGCATTCTGGAATGCAACTGTGTTCAACGTCTTTCCGTCCCCTACAGCACCAAATTCTAAGATGGATACACTATGAGGCCGCTCTTTGAAAGATCTTTTAAACTGACATCTATCAGCAGCTTCTACTTGTCTACACTCCCTCGCACCGCATGCTATTATCACTAAAAGGAGTACCACCTGAAAAGGCTGTAAGTAAGCCATCAATAATAACACAGAAGGGAGCAAAGCATCTATGCAACTTGTTGTTAAGTTTACCAAATTTATGACATAGCCAGTCAATTCAAGCTGATTATTGAATAACAAAGATTAAAGCAAGCAATGAGCAAGGAATGAAGCAATTTCCTGCAAGTACTTTCACAATAGGTAGATTATCCTAGGCCATATGCATAAGGCTTCTTCGAAATGCGTCATAGCGATGAAAGCAATCATCAAGTCATCACGCAAGACCCATCAGACTTAAAAGAAATTCTGGTGAAAAAGGGAAATTAAATTCAACTACATAGTGTAAAAGCCTTTTCAGCAATAGCAACTAAACATATAAGTTTATAACATAGTTCTGCAATTGCAGTCTACCTACATTCTTCAAATGTCTATCAGTAAGCACTACGCATTGACTGTTAACATAAGGCATTAAGGGTTAACAAACACAACATTGCCGCCCATGGCAGAAATAAAAATGCAATCTTTATAGATCAGATGAGTCCAATTCGACATTGGCGATGTACGAACTGAACTCGGAATGCAAGATGAAATTGTTGATGAGTCACTATTCATCAATTGATGCAATCTGAAATTAGAAGCCACTTCAGTTGGTTGAAGCCCAGCTGTCAAATTGACTGCAATCGCCTCCAATGATCATAATGGAATGAAAGTGACATGACCTAATCGCCCATTAAACTGCAGTCCCATTAATTAAAAAAAATCTTTTTTTATTTATTTAACACAACAATGTGAATCCCAACAACTTGAATCAGCACAAACCCAGTAAAGATCAAACCACCAGAAAGCAAAATTAGCAAAGCCCACATGATTAAATCAAGTAAAAACGCAGTAAAGCAACAAAATTGAGGAAAAGAGCAACAACCCAGATGCCAAAACAGTAGATTCGACCAACAAGAAGATCAACCAGATCAACAAGTACCAAAACATTGATGAAATCAAAAAAGATGAATGCAGTAGCGAAGTAGCATACAAGGCTCCTCATGTGACCCCTTCACTGAAGCAGAAGCTCTGAGAGAGAAAACTTGACACGCCAAATTGAAGAGACGACCAGATGACTGTGAACCCAGAGGGAAAAAGGGTGAACACGCTCTGATACGGGATAGATATGCACATCTAAATATACTAAATATAATAATACATAGACCAGTTAGTTTACAAATAAATAAATATAAAAAGAGGGGAAGGGTTAAAACAAGAAAAGAACAAAAGTAGTTACTGTGGTTGAAAAAAGTATATTGGAAATAAAGAGAGCTAATTGCGGAAAATAATCCGAATTTAGGGTCAGTGTTGAAAATAGTTGTAACTTTTTATCCCTATTTTCTAAGGAGTCTCTTTGTATTGGTGGATTTCTGTTCTTGTCTCCAGGCGTCAATGTGAGACCCGAGCTAATTGCGGAAAATAATCCCAATTTAGGGCCAATGTTGAAAATAGTTGCAACTTTTTATCCATATTTTTTAAGAAAGGTGTCTTTGTATTGGTGGGTTTCTATTCTCGTCTCCGGACGTCAATGTGAGACCCGAGCTAATTGCAGAAATAATCCCAATTTAGGGTCACTATTGAAAATAGTTGCAACTTTTGATCCATATTTTAGGGTTTTAGATATTGGGTTTGATCTGTTTCTTCCGGCCATCTCGAAAGTAATCAACCTTGTCACCCTATCGCCTTTGTCCATCTCCGGTGCCGACTTTGGTTTAGCCCTCCTCTGCCTGTTTGTGGCTAATAATGTGCTCGCTTGAGCTGCCTAGCGGCTTGTCCTTTTCCTCGGTTTGGCTTGGGAGGGTTTCACCGGTTGACCCTTTCCTTGGGCCCATGTGAGCCAAAGATTGGGCCTATAAATTGTTGGCCTAATGTTTTAATAAAATACAAATATTTTTGAATAAAGAGAGAATGGTCATAGATAGCCAAAAAAAAAAAAAAAAACTTTGCACTTTTAGCCCTAGTCCTTGAAATTTAGCACACATGACACGGCTTGGCCAAAAATTGCACAAAAGTGCAGGTCATGGGTACCGGTTTTAGGGGGTAAAAGGGTGAAAAGAAAAGGGAAAAGGAAAAAAAAAAGTAAAGCATTAAATGCTATGAAAAAATAAAAAGGAAAAATAAAAAGGAAAAAAAAGTCTGTTACATTTAATGCAGGTCAAATCGAATGAAATGTGATGGAAAAAAAAAAAGAAAGCGGGTGTAAAAAGGAAAAGGAATCTGAGTTCCAATTTCATTTTGGGTGACATGGTGTTTAAATTTAGGTGATACGGTGTTTAAGTTTGGGTGAAACGGAAAATCTGGGTTCCAGTTTAAAGACTGAGTTGACATGACATTTAATGCATTCTTTCATGTGACAATGCCATACAAACAAGTGACATGTGTGATTTCCTAAACAAATTTGCAAACACACTCAGAAATGTGAAACTTCAAAAATCAAACAAGTGACACGGTAAATCATTCAGGTGACACGACCGATAGCTTGGGGAAAAAAAGGAAAGCGAGTTTAAAAAGAAAGGAGAATCTGGGTTCCAGTTTCATTTAGGGTGACATGGTGTTTAAGTTTAGGTGACATGTTGTTTAAGTTTGGGTGACACGGGGAATCTGGGTTCCAATTTAAAGTGACACGGGAAATATGAGTTCCTCTCTCTCTGCTCACTTTTCACCTTCAATCAGCTGCCCAAGTCACCTTTTTATTTTGCACAAATACACTCATATGCTACATTTGCAATTCTCCCAAAAGCGGTGACATTTTTGCAAAGTAAAAAAAAAGTGTCTAGTTATGCAAATGGCTCTTGAATACAAATAAATTAAAACCTTGTGCAAATTACATATATATTTGAAATCCCACTCGAAATAGCTTGTATGGGTGTTTTAAGAACAAGCATATATTTTTACATATTTGACATAAATTTATTTGTTATATTTGATTGAATTGAGGGATTATTGAAAGTATTTTATAAATATGGGTGTTTTGTGTAATTTTTGTATTATATGAGTGATTTTTATTAATGTAAGAAACTCAATTAGGGTAGAGATCGCAACTAATACCAAAGGTCAAAATATTTCACGAATACAAGATTAGGATATTAAGTGCAACTACCTCTAAAAGTCCTGATATTAAAGGTAATTAATCCTAAAAAGAAATACCATATAAAAATGAGGAGACTAAAAATGAGATTTGAAAATAAATTTTACAAGCAATGCTATGAGAGCATCTCCAACAGATTCTCCGTTTTGGAGATTTAGATTTTTTTGAGAATTTTAATGCGTTTTTTGGTCTAACAGATTCCCTATTATATTTTCCAAAATAGGGAAGCAGTAAAAAAAAAAGACTCATGCCTAAATGTACAACATTCTCCAAAAGTAAATCATTCTTCAAATCTTATAAATGCTCCAAAAGTAAATCATTATTCAAAAATAATTTAAAGAATATGTATTTAATTTTTCCATTTTAGATAAATTTTGGAGAAACTGTTAGAGATGGTATAAGAAGTAGAATCTACTGCTTTTTATATAAAATCTCTCTCTACTTCAAATTATTAAGAGAAAGAAAGGTAACACATAGACAAAGGGTTGGTGTGTAGACAAATTAATTGAAATAATTTGCTTTGTTTGTCGGTAATTGCCTGTAATTATTGTATTTTGGGACTTAATGAATTTGTTTGCAAGCGAATAAATGCCAGTTCCATGGGAGTCACCTTCATAGCAGTTCGAATTATTAAAGGCTTTATACTGTATTAATTAATGATAATGATGATGTGGCAATAACTTCTGAAAAAAATACCCTCATTTTCTGAAAAAAGAGATTGAGAAAACAAGTACAAGAGATGTTGAGTTCTTCCATCACAAGGTTAAGCTATAGCTCCTTTCCATCTCCAACCTGGTTGGTAAAGAAGAAAGATGGGACATGAAGATTTCGTGTGGACTGCAGGAAATTAAATAGCATCACCATTAAGGATAAATTTCCTATTCCACATATTCAAGAATTACTGGATTAAGTGTTTTCAATGTTTGATTTACAGGCAGGTTACCACCAGATGAGGGTGAATGAAGCTGACATCCATAAAACTGCATTCAGGACACATCATGATCAATTTGAATTCAAGGTGATGCCCTTTGGATTGACTAATATCCAAGCGCCATTCCAATATATATGTGCTTCATCAGTGTTCTATCATGGATATTCTCATGAGGCATACATTGTTTACAAAAAAAAATAATCCTGCAGGAGGAGTGACCACAAGTTGGCCTTGCCCAAGAGAAGTCCAAACCTTGCTTCTTTCCCTGATTTTACTTTAAAATTAAGTTGCTTCCGTGACAAAACTGATAAATAAAACTGCTAAATTAGAGCTCCACTTAGGTAAGAGATGAGAACTTCAGACTACCAACTGATCTACAAATGATCTTCTCAATTGCACAAGACTCTCCTTTCCGGACTAGTCTTCCATCGACTGTAAAAAGTAACAAGCAGTTCGAACAGCATTTGTCCGAGAAAGGTCACATTTGGTTAAGTGAAAGACATGTCCTCAGCTTAGAAAGGTAGATGGTGCCTCAAGAAATACATTCGTGACGAGTATAAGAACGAAGCTGCCATAGTGCCATGGTGCCATGAATGTGGCAATAGCTCGAGACTTACCTTGGGATGGTGGAGGTTGCAGCATTAGATGTCCAATTGTGTCACCCAAAGAGTAAACCCTGTGCAGTAGAATGCTGCTGAAAGATACGGCCAGTTGCAAACCAACTTCAGACTCGCAAACTTTTGCCATTTGAGAAAAAGAAAATACTGTAACCAGGAACTATCAACATTCTTCAAAACCAAGCACATCAACTGCCGAAGCCCTTAAAAGAAGTCTTCTCGTCTTTTGGTTCTAAGGAGAACTCATGATACACCTCAGGATTGTTTACTTCTTTGATGTAATCTGGCGTCTGATTTATGCAAGGATGCAGCTATAATTGAAGCAGCTGCAAACAAGGCTGAGCAGAAAGTAAGAATGGATACCACTAACCCATGGGCCTTGTTGCCTGAAGGTATGCTCCACTCCACAGGCCCAGAATCAAGATAGGTATCATGAGCAATTGATGTCAGTGAGCAGCTCTCGCTATTTGTTTGGCCTTCTGCACCGCAGCGCAACAGCAAGTCTGGTGTTCCAAATTGAACCCTTGTATAGCCGTTTTCATCCAGTGGCTGCCAAAACAATGTATAACCATATAAGTTCTGAGATACAAGAAATCGCCAAGACCATTGTGTAGAAGAATACAGACTCCAGAATGCCTCAACAACCCAAAAAATAAAAGAGAAAAACTGTGTGAAAGTAAATTGATTTTTTTGGAACTCAATAGCACAAACATAAATCTCAATTGAACCCCACCATAGCTCCCATCTTAGTGTGGGCATCACTGAGAGAGATGTGATTAATCATACATTCCACTTACTGAAAAGCACAATGTGATACATGCCACTTTAAGGACTTCAGAAAAGTACATTTCAATTGAATTTAATCTTCAAAACCAGCGTCACCATGAAGAATAAAACGGGCATTTCAAATCTCATGAAAAATAATGGAGGTTTTCAACTGCAAACTTCAACAGCCTTGTATTTAAATCACAGAATAGCAAAATACTGAAGAAGGGCATCACTAAGAGTGATGTTATTGCTGTAACCAGCATAACATGGGACTACTCACTTGATACCGTGCATGCACAGGGATCTCTATCTTTAATTCCAAGGCATTCTTCTGTGCAGTGGAAAAATCAATTGCAGCACGCATATGAATCTCAACTACAGATTGGTTGGATACAAATGAAGGCAATTCCAAATTTGTATCACCAAAAACAGCAGCATCTTTGAACACTGTCATACAGAGGGATATTAACTGTGGGTATTCATAAGAACTGCCATACTCGTAACTTGAATTTTGAGAGCATAGAGAGAAAAATACCTCCACGATCGACAAGATGCTCCAGTTCAAAGGGATCTGCAAAAACCCCAGAGGGCAATCTTTCTATGATTACAACCTCACAGATTGATTTAGAGAGAAAACTTGTGAGTTCTTGCTGTACACTTAAGCTTATGGATGAACATAAATGACGATGGGAGCCTTCCCCAATCAGATCACGATGCAAGTATGAAACCCTCATCATCGACTGGGATGAAGCAAGATTAAGCTCATGGTCTAAGAAGTCAGAATCAACCAAGTTCGCGTGCTTTTTGAAGCAAGACTCTGTGATATATCTTGTAAAGCATGCTCCATCCTTGGAAAAAAAAAAGTTAACATTGGTGGAAGTTCAATTTTGAAAGACCATAATGAGAGTTGAAAACAGCCAAAAAAAATCACCAGCCGGAAACCATAACTATCAAACCCATAAACCACAGCACCCTATTTTGATGTCAGATCTGTTTTGAAGAATTTCAGGCTACCAATTAGTGAATCTCAATTAAGCTATAACAACACAAGAGATGGAACTTTACTTAGTCACAAGTGAGAACCTCCAAATCCATTACAGGATGCTAAGTTGCAGCAAATCACAGGATTTCAATCGTTATCACAAAATTCGAAAGCAATTCTTCCACTCCATCCATTAACAAGATAAAGGTAGCATGAAAGAAAGAAATGTGATGATACTTGAATAACTACATGGTCATGCTGTACAACATCTTCCTAATAAGGCAGATTCAGAGATCGGATCTAAGTCATCGAAATTACGAACTGAATAACCACTGACCTTGTTTGAACAAGAACTGGAGACGGAAGCAGCTGTTCTAGAAAGGAAAAGTAGGTCAGCAACAGTTATTACCAGCAACGCCACTAAATACGCGGGATGCATCAGAACATTCCAAAGGAACTCCAATTACTTAGATCGAGATTGTTTCAATTAGTTCAGAAACGCGCCTGCAAAAATGGTCATCAATCGGCCAATTAGAATGATCGAATTTGATACTCATTCGAATGCGGGAAGCATTTAGCAGCATAAAATCAAAATTAAATCAAAACAGCTAAACAAAGCTTCGCCCCCATTTTTTGAACCAATCCCAATTCCAACGCCATTTAGGGTTCTAGGTTCGAATTGAAAGCCATGGTGAGAAAGATATAGAATATTGAGGAAATCGGGAGAGAGAAAGGAGGAGTGAAGAAGACATACCCTCAGCAGTGGGTTTGGATGGTCGGAGGAGCGTCGGCGGTGGGTCAATGGATGAGGACGCCGGTAGATCAATACTCCGATAGTCCGAGTCGAGAAAGATCCATCGACCATCGCTAAATTTAACCTTTTTTAAAAGCCAAATCACAAACAAAACTTTTTTTTTTGATCTGATTCACAAACAAAACTTAAAAGGAGAAAAAAATCAGATTATCGGAATGTTAATAAGGCCTTGTTTGGCTGTTTGTTTGAGGAACGGGGAAAAAACGAAAACGAATAAAATTTTATGTGTAAAACTTACTCGGTCCATAGTCCATATATGATTATCATTTTTTTATGACTATGAAAGAATAGATAAAAATGGTTAGAGCTTTAATAGAGAAATTTAAATCAGGGCTAATTTGGTCGATAGGGAATGGGGAAACAGTTCGGTTTTGGTCAAATAGATAGATTAACAAAACCACACTGAGTCACAATTATAAGGGAACAGCGGTGCTAGACAAAAATATTACAGTAAGTGAATTTCTATCAAATGGTCAGTGGGATAAAGACAAACTTTTAGGTGTCTTGGACACAAATATGGCCCAAACTGTAATGGATATTCCACTACCTTCGGAACCCATGCCAGATAGGTCATACTGGTGGCCTGATAAACATGGTTGGTTTACCACATCAAGCGCAATCAAGTTGATAACAAACATAGACGATTTCTCAGATGACTCGAATGGGTGGATTTGGAAGGTGAATACCATGCCAAAAATCAAAAACTATTTGTGGAAAGTAGCACAGAATGGACTACTAACTAAAGACAGACTAAGTAAGAGAGGAACCCCAATCCCTACCCAATGTGTATTATGTGAAAGGTGTTGTGAGGACGAACAACACCTATTGATAGAATGCTCGTTTGTGATACAGAACGGCCTAACGGATAAAAAGCTAGGAAATTTAATCAGACAAGGATCCAACAGCAGGTGGAATGGTAGTAGTATAATGAATCTAGTAGGAAAACATTTGAATAAGGAGGAAAAAGTGGATCTGGCGGTTAAATGGGGAACACTTTGGTTTTTTAGGAACCAAATGGCTTTCCAGATAAAGGGATCGCCATCCCAAGGGGAAATACAACAGTTCATATATAATATTAAAGAACAATGGAAACGTGCAAGAGTAAAAGATGAGATTGAGTCTAATCCCACCACAACACAACAAAATAAGCAGAAAAGGGCAATAAGCAGGAGAAATGTAAAATGGCGAAAGCCAGAGAGGGAGTTTCTCAAATTAAATTTCGATGGAGCTACTAATGGAATGGGAATGTCTTCAGTCGGGTACATAATCAGAGATCATGAAGGCAAAGTAATTAAACTAGGTGCAACACAATTAGGTAACCTTTCTCCAATCCAGGCTGTAACTATGGCTCTGAGAATAGGACTTCAAGCGGCTAAACAACTTCAATGTACTAAACTTGTTATTGAAGGAGACTCTAAAACGGTTATTGACAACCTCAAATATAATAGCTCTTGCCCTTGGGAAATAGAACTATTAATGGGAAACATCAAACGTCAATTAACTGAAGTCCAAACCGTGGTTTTCTCGCATGTGCCCCGTGAGGGTAACAGGACGGCTGACAAGGTCGCACACCTTGGCCGCCCTGTTAATGGGGCGGCCTTGACATTGAATACTGATCTTAATGATCTCATCCGTCGGGATGCTATCGGTTAGGATTTCTCCAACCGAAAATTTACCTATTCAAAAAAAATAAAAATGGTTAGAGCTGGGGTATATTCCTCTATGTTCAAATTAGGTAATTAAATGGAGTAAGAAAATAAATTTTGTATGAAAAAAGGAAGATAAGAGGGTAATGATTAGAATATTGTTCAATGAATCTTTAACTTAAAAATGAAATAGATTCGGAAGTTAAACCATTATATTTCCTTACTTATAATAAACAAATGACAGGTAAATAGATCACATTCGAAGAGGGAATAGCACAAAATGACCCAAATATCCGGTTTTATTGCATGGTTAACCCAACCCGGATTTAAATTGGGTGAAACCGGATTGGGGTAAATCTTGCAAGCATGTAAGGGAGGGGGTGCAACCTTCCACTATGCGACACATGGCAAAATCAGACTGAGAGAGAGAATGTGGGAGGCAGAAACAGAAGGGAGAGAGAGAGATGAGGGAAAAAGCGTACTAACCTCAAAGGAGGGAGAGAGAGAAGACAATGGATCTCCAAAACAACTTGGATAAGAGAGAGAGAGAGAGAGAGAGGGAGCTTGAAGGTTGACACTGGCGGTATGAACAGTGAGGGGATGCTATTTTCCCGCCAACCCATAACGTCAAAATGGCCTGAAGAGGAAGAGGATGGAGGAGGGAGAGAATATATAACCATTGAAACTCCACATCGGCCCAATTATTAATCCACATTAATGCATTGTAGGGGGCATTAAATGGAGGAAAAAGAAGCACCAACAAAGATTGGAGAAGGAGGGTTGGTGCTCAATAATGTGGGGATCTATATAAGGAGATGGGAGGGAATGATGGACGTCGCATTTAATGGGGACCAGAGGGAATTAAATATGAAGATTCAAAGAGAAGTCATTGTACGTAGAAGAAGTTAGTGGGTCGGGGTTTATCTTAAAGTTGACGTGTCAAAAGTTTAAATTAACTAGAAACCTGAGGGCGAATAACGTGACAACTAGTGGCATATACTGGACAGACTCATCACCGCCTGTAGATAGAAATTGGGTAAGTAGTCTCTCCATTAAGTTTATGAGAAGAGTATGTCGCAACTGTTCTTACATCTTCCTGTAAAACTGACTGTATCCCCCTGCTATCTAAATGAACAAGGGACAAGTCAATCGTATGTGTGACTGTTGTGTTTGGAGGATGGTGGGCTTGTGAAGGAGACACTTGGGTCTTCAAGGAGTCACGAAGCCAGAAGGCCGTGCTGGTGGTTGAACGTATCGACTACGCCGCACTGAAGAAACACGTGATGAAAAAGTTTAACGTCGATGGGACGAGGCATGAGGTGGAGCTTACATATGTCAATTTGAAGAAGGAGAGGTGCTTGTCATTTGCAATAGGAGATGACGAAGACCTGCAGGCTTGCAATTTGGAAACGGTCTAACTGTAGAACGATCCTGGCCTATCGACCTCCATGTCTCCCTGCGAAGCAAGTTTGCTTTGGATGTGGCACCTACACAAGGATCGACAACGGGTGACTCAGTCGGAGTGGGTATCTCTGCGTCGGGTGGTGAGGAATTTATAGTACCGTTAACTAGGCCGCCGGTGACCCAAGATGATCACGCACATACGGCCCCCCGATTGGTTGGTGATGAAGAAGACGAAGTAGTGGCAACCATAGGTGTCCAGGCAAACCAAACCAGTGTCAAGTTAGATAAGTAATAAATCCAGTTAGATCAAAGTACTAACGAGTTAGGGATAAATGACGAGTTGGAGTTGGAGTTGACGCAGAAGGCAAAGAAAGATGAGGCAGTTAGACGTGGAAAGCAGGTCATTTATGTGAGCAGTGACCCCGAAGATGTAGTCATCCCACCAGGTGGGGATGAACGAGTGCCCATTAACATCGGCAGCTCCTCGGACGGCGATGAAGTACTCCCAAATGTGGTGAAACTTGAGCTCGGGTGTGCAGTTCCGACGAAGTCGTGTTCATGGGATTTTGAGGCCGAGCAAGCTATGAGGGAAGTAGAGGAAGCATACGAACGCGGAAGAGGGAAGTTGGGACCGACTCCGGAGCATGTGGAAAGTGAACCAATGGTTTCGGTGAACCCATTGGATCTCCGCCAGCACACCGTTCAGCTCCGGGAGGGAAAAGTGTTTCGGTCGAAGGAGGAGGTCCAACAGACAATTAAGTGTGTATATTATGGGGTAAAAGATGCCTTACCTTTTATACCCCGGAATTTCTATGGTGTATATATATTGTGGGGTAAAAGAATAATACATATACCCCAGATATTTATATAAAAAACGCCTGGGGTATATAATTCATTTTTTATGGGGTAAATAAGTATATACCTCGAATATTGATAAAAAAAACGCCCGAGGTATAAAATATGATTTAATTAATACACCACCTCTTATACCCTAGATATTTTTTTATATAATCCGGTGTATATTTATTTTAGTATTAAAAAGTGAAAGAAAGCTTGCTAGTTAGGCCATTATACCCCACAATTACGAGATTCGGGGTAATAGATCATGGGGTAAAATCCCGATTTTCTACTAGTGATTTGAAGGGTAGTAAAAATAAGTTGAATTAGTTTTGTGAAAACCCCTTATCCTAATTGATCTAACCCCTCTCAAATTCTTGCAAAAACACAAGGTCGCTGGGAAAAAAGCTCTGTTGGATTATTCCGTTGTCCAAGGCCACTAGGGGAGTCGTCGAGCCACCAGGAGCTCGTTGTCATCAACGATGACAAATTCCTTGCCACCAACCATTGACGGAGTTGCACCTTAAGTTGTCGAAGAGGAGTTGCAGTGAATGTAGTCTCTGGTTAAGGCAGGAGATGGATTATGACACCAAGCCTCCCACCTCTCTAAATTTGTTAAAATATGCCCTTAATACTATTTTAAATTTTATAAGAATTATCCCAAAGTTTTAGGATTCTTTTAAAACCCCTCTGTTTTCTTTAATTCCCAGTGTTTCATCAATCTGTATGCATCTGCTAAGGAATTTCAGTAATTAGTCATTTGATCTCGTCCACTAAACTATTCAAGTTAAAATTGACATAATTACAGGCAAGTGACTTTTTGAGCATTTTCTCTCCTCTCGGTGCTTTCGTATGTAGTTTTCATTTCTTGTGTGGTTTATCAAGTTTAATGAAATAAATTACAATGCACCTGCTTCTGTAATTTTTTAACGTACATTTCGAATTTGGCGAGCATAAATGGGTTATGTTATCATCGACCTTATAATAAGATAATCACATAGTATACTCACCTTTGATTAAAAGGATGACTTATTTGTTCTTTCATGCTAATTTAACTAGGTATGGAACATGTCTATTCTTTAATGTTGATCCTATGTATTTTATTTGACATTCATGTTACTTCTAAATAATATTGATTATTTTGTGTGTTTTGTGATCACCTAAGTTAATCTTAATCACTTGTTAAAACGGTGATGATATGTGATACGATTGAAACATAAATTGAAGTAAAAACCATATAAATAAAAGTAAATAAAATATATCAAGCAAAGTAAAACGTGAGTGTTAAAGTGGAAGTAAAAGTGATGTGGTAAAGTGCAGGTTGTGACATGCTATTCATTAGTCTATATGTTTCATAAAACTAACACATTTTCATTTCGAAATGTTATACTATCTACAATAGTTTTAGGTTGTTATCCACTATATAGAGCGAGACTGGTATCACATGATATTAAGAAGTGCATGGTGTAACTTGTAAGCATGTTAGATGTACCTTACATTAAAAGTGGTAAAATGTGTAAAGTTGTGTAAAAGGTGAAGATATTTAATGTGTGGAAAGTAAGTGTAGTACATAATAACAAACTGGAGCACTTTGGAGTGATCCGAGTTTCAAGCTACCTCCAATGGAGGTTGCAGTTAGAGTTTGTTAGAGGAGGGAGAGTTTCTTGAATTGGAAGTTGTATTGCGTGTTGTGTGTATGTTTACAATGAGGAGTGTAACATGTATTTATACAACTCATATTCATACAGCAATCAAGCAATTGTCCTATCCGGACAAGTGCATCTATATAGCTAATATCCCCTCCTCAAGCTTGACCAGTGGTGCACACGAGGCCAAGCTTGAAAGCTAGAGACCGATGCTGCTCTTCTCCCAGGGGTTTGGTGAGTATGTCGGCAATCTGGTTTTGGGAACGTACAAAAGTAGGAACCAGAAATCCCTCCAGTAATCTCTCCCTTACATAATGACAGTCCAAGCGCAAGTGCTTGGTTCTCTCATGAAAAATGGGGTTCTCTGCAATGTGGATGGCCGACCTGTTGTCACAGTACAAAGGAATAGGCTTGGGAATGCTGCAATGTAACCCATTGAGGATGGAATCAAGCCAGATGATAGCATGCATTTAGGTAGGCATATTAGGTTGCATTTAGCATGATTTAGATGTGCATAATGCATAGTTTAAACAAGATTTGCATTTATACTTGTATTGTTGGTGGAATCGGAATCTACACGCTTTTATGGATTATTTCAGGTATATGTGGATCCGACTAGGAATGAGGAGGCTCATGGATGAAGGAAGAGTGAAGAGGAGGAGGAAAAGTGAAGAGCCCGGGAGCGGAATCGAAGTTAGAGAGCCTAAGTGAAGAACAAGTCAACAGAAGTTGTCGACAGACATGCTGAACTTGTTTTGCACTTTCTGGAGGCCTCGGTGGTCCGATTGATTGTTATGACCATGCGTTGGAAAGCTCTTTTCGAGATCTACAACTTTCATGTTAACATTGAGACCAAATTCGAAACGGAAAAATTACTGTGAACAGTACAAGCCGCCCCGCGGCCAAGCTAGCCGCCCCGCGGCTCGAAGCTCTGTCGAACGATTTCGCTGATCACCTGGCTGCCCCGCGGCCTTCACAGAAACGCCGATTCAAGATTGGACTTTACTTAGGGTTTTTATTAAGTTATTTGACCGACTTTTTAAAGACTATTTAAGGTTTTTCTAGTTATTGTTTTCATGAACCTTATGCACTTTATTCCATTGTTGAGAGCGCCGTTGAGCATGAGCAACTAAACTGTTAAGGTTTCGCCTACAGTTTGGATCTTTGATTGTTGAATTGTGAGTTTCTTAATCTAGTTCTTATTCCTATTGCAATGCTTTGACTTCTTTATGCTTAATTACTTGAATGTGTTTTATTCTCTCTGGCCTGATCAACTTGTTAGAGTAGATTCATTCAATTGCTAGGGTTTTGCAGATTCCTCGTAGCGAACCTTAACCCAAGTGGCAATCATATCCCTTTAGGACTCGTAGGACTAATTGGATGTGTAGGAAGTTGAATACATGTTGAATATCGACTCGTAGCTTGATATTTTGTGTACCTTGGTTAATTCATAATTTTAATGCTATCTCTAGGTTGAATCTTAACCGTGTTAGGGTTATTTAGAGATAAGGGTTGCTAGGACTCGTAGGACTAGTAATTTACCTAAGATCTGGACAAGGACATTGATAAGAAAAGAAAAGAACTAGAGGCTGAAACAAGGATCGAATTCATCAATCGAAGTGATAAATTATAGGTGAACCTATTTCTCTCCACTGTATTCTACAATCTATTTACTTTGTTTGCTTACTTTTGCTTTGATAAAAGGCGGATCTTTTCACACTAAAAACTCCCCCTTTTTCTCTCTTAGCGATTAGAATTAGACTTGAATTTAATAGATTTCCCTGTGGATCGATCTCTTGCTTACACACTATACTAGTTGTGAGTTTGAGTATTCTTTGACAAGAACAACGACAGGTTTTCCTCTTGTCACCAGACTAATTCGCCAGAAGCTTTAGACAAGCACCTGTATTCAGCTTCAGTAGATGACTTAGAAACAGTTGGCTGTTTCTTAGTTTTCCAGGATATCAATGCAGTGCCTAAGAACACACAAAATCCAGACACTGATCTCCCTGAGAATAGGCAATTCCCCCAGTCAGCATCACAATAGGCCATTAGGTTCATTTGGTTTTGACTTGGATACAGCAATCCTAAGTTGAAAGTTCCTTTGAGGTACCTTACAACATGTAATGCAGCTTGCCAATGAGGTAGTCTAGGGGAGCTCATAAACTGACTGAGGTGCTGTACTGAATATGAGATGTCTGGTCTTGTCATGTTGAGGTAGATTAACCTACCAATCAATCGTCTGTATTTTTCAGGATCTTCAAGCAGCTCACCAATCTCAGTGCCGAGCTTCAAACCACGAGGGAGAGGAAAAGGAGATGCCTTGCACTCCTGCATACCAGTGTCTTGCAATATGTCCAGGACATATTTCCTTTAATTTAGGAGGGTGCCTTTCTCAGTTCTAGAGACCTCCAATCCAAGGAAATATCGAACTTCTCCCAAGTCTTTGATAGTGAATGCAGTATGGAGAGCAGACTTGATTTTCTAAATCTCAGTGAAGTCATCCCCTGTGATCAACAAATCATCCACATAGACAAGGATGACAATCATTCCAGTAGGGATTTTTTTGATGAATAAAGAGAAATCAAACATTGATTTCTCATAGCCTTGGGCAATAAGGAACCTGGACAACTCAATGTTCCATTGCCTAGAGGCTTGCTTAAGGCCATACAATGACCTTTTCAACTTGCAAACTTGTCCTGGAGCAGCTGTTGTGTAGCCAGGAGGAAGATCCATATATACTTCCTCATCTAAAAATCCATGCAAAAATGCATTATTGATGTCTAGCTGATGAACACACCAACTTCTCATAGTGGCCAAGGCAATCAGTAATCTCACTGTGGTGAACTTAGCAACTGGAGAGAAGGTGTGTTTGAAATCCTTTCCCTTCACTTGGTTGTAACCTTTTGCTACCAAGTGAGCTTTGTACCTTTCTACTGATCCGCCAGCTCTAAATTTTATCTTATATACCCATCTGCAACCAATTGCAACTTTACCAGGAGGCAGGGAGGTAATAGCCCATGTATGATTGGCATCCAGGGCCTGGATCTCTTTCTCCATGGCCTCAATCCATAAAGGATCACTCTTAGCTTGTCTGTAGGAGGAAGGTTCATGGAGAGAAAACACATTGGCCAGGGAGGCTACATATTCAGGGGATAGAACATTTGATTGTCTAGGGAAGAAACCATAAAGGAGCTAGACATGGATGAAGATAAGGTAGGACATTAGAAGTCCTTAAGGTGTGTGGGAACATGGGTTTGTCTAACTGGTCTTTGATTTGGAACAGGTTCAGGGTTTTGGATGGGAGGATTTTGTGTGGGGTTAGGTGAGTCAAAGTGTCTTGAGGATGACACAGACTCTGAAGAAGGGGTGGATGGAAGTAATTCAGTTTGTGGAAAGTTTAGAGATGGTACAGAGGAAGAAAGGGATGTATCATTGGCTATATTTGGTGGTTGTGTAAGAGAAGGCACTGGAGGACACAAGGCTGGGTTAACCAAAGGTAAGGCATGTGGTGGTGGGGTTGAGGTACTGCAGGTGCTATTTTTAGCAAAGGGAAACTGATCTTCAAAAAAGATGACATCCCTGCTAAGAATTATCTTTTCATCCACTAAGCCAAACACTTTATATGCCTTGTGATCCGTAGGGTAACCAATAAACACACCTTTCTTGGCCTTTGCTGCAAATTTGTCAGTGCCAGGGCCTCTCTTCAAGGTATAGCACAGACATCCCACAACCCTTAATCTGTTGTAGTCTGGATAGTGCCCATACAACCTCTCAAATGGAGTAGCCCAGTTGAGTACAGATGATGGCATAAGGTTGATCAAGTGGGTAGCAGATAGGATGCACTCACCCCAAAACTTCAATGGTAAAGATGCATGAAACCTGATTGCTCTAGCAGTCTCCAATAGGTGTCTATGCTTCCTCTCAACACGTCCATTTTGTTGAGGAACATAAGGCACAGACTGTTGATGGAGAATTCCCTTTGATTTCATGAAATCTTTGCATCTGAAAAACTCAGTTCCATGATATGTACGTACCATCTTAACCTTTGCCTGAAACTGTGTCTCTACTAGCAAAATGAAGTTAATGATAACAAATGCAACATGTGACTTGTCTGCAACCAGATGAGTCCACACAACTCTACTGAAATCATCAACTATTGTTATAAAGTATTTAGCACCATTGATGGCATGTACTCTATATGGTCCCCATAGATCAATATGCAGCAAATCAAACCTTTCATTAGCAATAGATTTGCTCAAATCAAAAGGTAAAGAGTGATGTTTAGCAAGCACACATGGTTCAAAAAATCTGTTTGACTCATGTTCTAAACAACAACCTTTAACATGTTGCAAACTTGAAAAGGACAAATGACCCAATCTATTATGAAACAACTGGCTTGAAATAGCCTTATTGGACAAATGCTTATCAACTACTGCTCCTGCAACATGACCATTGTCAAGCTTACTGCAATCTTCTGGCACCAGTTGTGCTTTGAATAGCTGTCTCGTGAGTCTTGATGCCTTCAAGATCACTTTCCCATTCTTAGGGTCCTGAAACACACACATAGATCTCTTAAAGATCACATCTAAATCTGCATCATCAACTATCTTTCCAACAGATAAGAGATTGATCTTGAATTCAGGAATGTAAAACACATCCTGTAATACTAAGCCACAAGTCAATCTGATTTCTCCAACTTCCTTAACTTGTCTAATGTATCCATCAGGCAGACAAACACTGATAGGACGATGAAGACATCTCCTATTCTTAAGGAATCTAGAGTTGCAGGTCATGTGATATGTAGCACCCGAATCTATAATCCATGAACTCAAATTATCAAAGCTGTACTTAGAAGAGTTCAAGGCAAATATTATACCTGCAAAACTGGTAGAGGCCATGACCTCTTTTCCCTTCAAAGCCTTCAGGACTTCCTGGAAAACAGCATTGACTAGAGACATGTCATATGGCCTTTCTGAACCTACAATCCCTTCAAGTGGTGTTTCCAAGATCCCAGCAGCATTAGCATCCATACTTGATTCCCCCTTTCCTTTGGGGTTCTTGAACCAATCTGGATAACCTATGATCTTGAAGCATCCTTCCATTGAATGCCCTTTCATACCACAATGACTGCATTTTTTGTCAGATTTTTCAGATTTGTCCTTCTTGGGAGGCTTCCTATCATTAGAAGCTTTGTTAACTGACAAAGCACTAGCATCGGATGTCTGTCCCTTTCCATTACTTTCCACCCTAGCGGCGACTTGCTGTATCAAATAGAATGCTTTCTCCACTGTAGGCAAACGCTCGGACGCAAGAATCTGATATCTAGCACTATCATAGCTATCATTCAATCCCATCAGGAACTGAAGGAGCTTGTTGAGATTGTCCAGTTCCATAGTTTTCTTTTTCATATCACAAGTACATCGATTAAAAGCTCCACAAGAACATTTCGCAACTCCCTGTAAACTTGTGATTTCATTCCACAATTTCTTTATCTTTCCATAGTAATCAGTAATAGACAAATTTCCTTGCACTGTATTGGACAAAGATTTCCTCAATTGATAAAGGAGAGGTCCGTTAGTTTGAGCGTACCTCTCAATGATCTCCAGCCACAATTCTCTTGCAGACTCTGCATACACGAATCCTTCTGCTAGACTCGGCGCCATTGAGTTCGTGATCCAGCATCGCACCATGAAGTCACATCTCTTCCAGCGTTGCTGATCTGCCTCCGGAACCTTGTCTTCCAGATACGATCCGTCTATGAATCCGATCTTGCACTTTGCTCCGAGCGCCATCTGGATTCCTCTGCTCCAGCTGAGGAAGTTTGTCCCATTGAAGACGCTCGCTACCAATTGAGCGCCTAGATGATCAGAATTCGACAGCCACAATGGATCGTTCGTGTTGGAGCTGCTATTTCCATTGTCGACTGGAATTTGGCTTTGATTGCTCATTTCTCCGATCGATTGTCGATGCACCAGAGGATGTCAGCGACGGATCGTCCCTCGGAGCTCTGATACCATAACAAACTGGAGCACTTTGGAGTGATTCGAGTTTCAAGCTACCTCCAATGGAGGTTGCAGCTAGAGTTTGTTAGAGGAGGGAGAATTTCTTGAATTGGAAGTTGTATTGCGTGTTGTGTGTATGTTTACAATGATGAGTGTAACATGTATTTATACAGCTCATATTCATACAACAATCAAGCAATTGTCATATCCGGACAAGTGCATCTATATAACTAATACATAACAAAGTATTTGGCTAGCGTTTAATTTGTTTGGACATATTATTGGGGATACAAAGTCAACCATCTTCCTCCTCTCAAAAGTATAATCTCTCTAATGTCTAACGGATTTGGGTCACAAGACGTACCTTTAAACTGATACGTAGTTTAAACCTAATAAGAAAAAATTTCATAATGATATTGATCACACTGGTTTCAAACTTGTATCATTTTACATCTGAAATCGGAGTATGATTTCTAAGAGTGCATGTCGCTCACATCTTTTTTTACTCAATCCTTTGGAGTTATCCATGCTATAAGAGTTGTGTATTAAAAAGATAACCTACGTAACATACTCTAATAATCTCATTTAGATTTAGATTCATACCTTATTATGATCAATGGGATTGAGTCTAAAGTATTCTCCGTTTTGGTATCATTAGTTCTCGTGCACTAACCATCTATTATTGAAATAGCTAGTGTCCTTCATTGTATCTAGATGCAGACCAATTTTCGTAGGTTAGGTTAAGTGCTACAAGTACTTTCATAGTTGTAAAATGGTTTTAATATTGCATTCCACCTACATTTACGTTATGATTGTACATTAGTTACTTATAATGATTGTTTCATCTTTTAGGGTTCCATATTTGTAAGGATTAGATTTTCCTCATTTATGAATTTATGAATAAGTTTATTTAAGTCTTCCGTTTTTTATAATCTTATCATCTTGATTATGGGAGAACAATTATATGTTCTTATAAGATTTATAAGGTGATTATAAATACATTAAAGTCAAAATAACCACCGTCATTGTGACCTCCGCTGTTAGCCCCCAAAGCATACACAAACCCCCAACCTACCCACACTATATCCATCATATATGTCAAACACCCTTAAAAACCCATATTATATGCTTTATCACCTCCCTCCATTCACTATATGTGTAATAGTCAATCCTTGGTAGTTAAAATTCAATATTTTCATGGTACCGGAGCATGTCGATAAGACATGAAACACTTGTCTATGAGCAACCCAAAAACGGCTTATGCTACCACAAAATTGCATCCGAGCAACCTAAGCTTGGCTTTAGCTTAACAAAATTTTGGCTTTCGCCAATTCAAAACTCTCACTAACTCTAGTTAAACCATCGGCATAATCCAAGGCTTTTAATAATCCAAATTTCATGGCCGAAACTCCATCAGCCTTGATTATTCTTGTCCAATAAAAAAAAGATAGCTCCTTCTATCACCATTGATCGCAAGCAACAATGGCCACCATCACCCGCCGCTCTTTATCAACAACATGCACCACAACCTTCCCCTTCCTAGCAGCGACTCAACTTTTATCGTTGATCCTTCTTCGTACTTCCCAGCAATGGCCGCTTCTTTATCAGTTGGATGTGGAGATCGAATCAAGCTCAATGACAGTACTGATATTTGAGATTCTTTGGCCACCCTGCCTCCATTGAAAAACAAGCCAATCTTAGGAGAAGAAAAATGTTTTAGTCCCTTTTAATAATATTATATTTATTATTAATAAGTATAATATTATTTAAAAAATAAAAAAAAAGTTAATATTTTATATAATTTTTGAATTCTTAAAAAACGTGTTAAAAAGTCAAACGACCTATATATTTGAGACGGATGTAGTAATTTTTTCTTAAAGTTTATTGATGCTTTATTTATTTATTAGTCTTTTAATTCACTTTTAGCTTTTGATGTTAAAATTTTTCTCATTTTAGCCGTGAGGCAATATTAAGGACTCGTTTGGTTTAAATTTTGGAAAGATAAAGGGAAAGGTAATGAATATAGTCCATTTATAATCTAAGATACATTGTTAAACATTTTAATTATTACCCTCTTCTCCTAACTTTTCATACAAAATTGGTTTTATTTTCCCCCATTTCAATCACCCATTTAAACAAGGTGTAACCATATCCCATATACTCCTCTAATCATTACCCATCATATCTTATTTTTCATACAAAAAATAGCATTATTATCTCATTTAGGTATATTTTCCTTTATAAAATTGGTTTTCATTCTGTTTACATTAAATGTTTATACCAAACGAGGCCTAAGATATATTAGAATAAGTTAATTTAGGTATTTTTATAGTATTTAGATAATTAGAAGATTAGTTAAGGTAGATTTGTTTTGTATTTATCTCTTTATACATAATAATTCTCTTATATATACATTTTTATATATAGGTCTTAATTACAGTTTTGTTCATTGTTATGATATTCAATCAACAACTACATAATACTCCATATATAATAATGTAGTATAAGAAAAGTGATCCATGTACGTGTCCAAAATCAGTTGAATTGGTGTCATATCAAATAACAACCACTATAAATTAACCCTTTGTTGTTGTCTTGTTGCCCACAAGGCCACAACGTAACTCATGTACGTACGTGTCCAACATCAGTTATCTTGTTACCCAAAACATCTTGCCTCTCGAATTTGATATCTCAAAATTTTATCTTTATTTTAAAAAAATATAATATATATATATATATAGTTATGCTTGTTTGTGCAATTATTCTCCCTACAAAAGTAAGGAAGCATCCTATGACCTTTGTACTGTACTGCTTATCCATCTCAAATCTCAATAGTAAAAAGGAGTGAAGAGTTATCGACTTTCATAATTCAACTTTGTTTGGAGTGTAAAATAAGCTTTCTATTTCACAAAATATACCACTAATAGCACCAAAGTTGGTTAATAATCTCATCCAATATATTTGGCTATCACTTAACAGCCAAAAATTCAATTCTCCATATAAATGAATTAACAAGTTACCACAACTGTCTTGGATTTTTAGTACACAACCTAGTATTATAGATACATCCGACTTGATGTTTCTACGAGTAAAATATCTTTAAGTGCATGGTTATGACATCGATTTTTTAAGTTTGATTGATATTTTTACTTGAAAATAGTTCGCTAACATCAACTTCTCAAGAAGGGTAGAGATTGGGGCTTCTTGATATCAAATTTAGACTAACTCCAATGATTATATGCAAATGTCTAAATGTGCATTTTCTTGATATTTTTTAGCTCCATTAGTTGCTTTTGGGGTGTGCAAATGTGCACATTTGAGCATGTAATGTGTAAATTTGAGCACATCACCTCCCCCATGTGCAAAAACTTTTTTAAAAAATAAGACAATTTGATTGGTGTGTTTTTTATGATTTTTTTTAAATTAATTGTATTTGCATGGTGTGTACAAAATACACATTTGATAATTGGAGCAAAATACCAAAAAGTAAGGTGTATTTTTACACATCTTGTGCAAATGTATACATTATAGACAAAACTATTGTGGATAGTGATGAAAATTTGTTGTTGATGGCATGATTGTGGTGCTTCCAGACACCAAATCAAAAGTTGGGGTAATTTCTTTAGAAATTGCCAAAAAATCTCCAACGGTCATCACAGTTATTGGGTATAATGCCTAATGGGCCAAATTGGGTGGGCTCACATTTCCCTTTCAAACCCTTCAATTATTAACACAACAGCTCACTACTAGCTTCCTTCCACAGTAAGCTTCTTGGACCCCTAACATAATTGCAGTATAAAATTAACGTTCACCCAAAAAAAAATTGCAATATAAATTCAAGAGAAGGTACGAAAATTTTAAAATACTCCGTATTTTATTTCCTGAATAAAAAGCCTAATTAAAGCCTATCTCGTCTCTCTCTATACACTGAGCTTGTCATCCTTATCACCGTCTTCCTCTTCCGCCGCTGAATCATGCAGAGGCAGTCGCTTGGCTCGCCATCTCCGAGGCTCCACGGCCATGTCGTCAGAGGAGCAGCTTCAATGGAGATTTCCGCCGCTTCCCCGTCGCCGTCCTCACCGTCGGAGTCTCCGGTTGTTGTTTCCGGCATCGGCGCCGTTGACGGAGATGACGTCAAGCTCGAGAAGCTGCGCCGTCGTAGATCGTCGTCGCCTCCGCTTCTCCGCGCTGGACCTGAGAAATACATTCACCTCATTCCGATCCTCACTCTCCTGTGCTTTCTTGTTCTCTTCCTCTGTTCTCACGAACCTTCTCCCACCGGTAAAATTGCTTACTGAGAGGAACTGATTATCAGATTCTTGTTATTTAATTCGATTTGGTTTTCAATTTCTCTTTTCCGCCTTCTGATTTTGCAGAATTAGGTCGTTTTAATGGATTCAATCATCCGTCAAAGCTCGCAGGTACAACTAATGCCGCTAAATCCGAATCGTTTGCTGCTTGATTGCTCCTTCTACACATCTCTGATTGGAGATTTTGTTTACTCAGCGACTTTGCTTTTTGTTTCGATTTGCATTTGCAGAATCGATTGAAATTGACCAGCTGGAGCGAGTTCTGGATAAAGGTGAGATCCAAGCGATTCGAAGTATGAGAAATCTGCAAGAAATCAGAAAAGAAGGAAATAAGAATTCCAGATCTCACAGAAAACTCGGCGGTTTCTAAATCGTCTCTGTATCCCACTTGAAGGTGCTCCTGGTCCTGGATTTAGCATTTAGATTTGATTTGTTTGATATTTTTCTGTGTTTATAAATTATTTATTTTGCAGATTTCTGTGTAATTTTATGGTGGATTGTAAACCAATAAAGGCACAAAAAGTAGGTTGCAAATTAAAGATAAAGGTTGTTTTCTGCACAAATGAAAATGAAATCTGTAATTTCTGCATGAAAATGCAAAGTGGAAGGCATTAGTGGTGTGTGTGTTGATAGTTGATACTTGCCATAGTAAGTAACGGGCGGAGTCACGGAGGAGAAGTGTCGGCGCCTGTGAGCCAGCACGATAGAATGCCTCCAAAAGAGGCGTAATAAATTAGGACTAATATGCGCCGGGTTGGTATAAATGCGAAATGGGGACAGTACGCTTGATGACAATTACAAGCTCAACCGATTCCCCATTAGATGATTTTTAGTTCAATCATTTTTCAATTATATTTTTTAAAAATAGAGAATAAAGCGATTATTTTCTAAATTTGAGGAAATCTTTTTAGAGTAAACTTCATAGTGCAAAAGCTGTTGTAATTGGAACAAAAGTACGTATTCGGAATATATTATTTATATTTCTCTATTTTTGAGCATGCTCTAATGACTTCCTCTTTTTTTATGGAAAAAAGTGAGAGGCATACTCTCATCAATAAACAACATAAAATGGGCTACACAGGGACTAAACGGAGAGTAGCTCTTCTTCTAGCATCCTCATCAATAATAACATCAACATCTAAAGGCGGAACGAGGAGTCTATGTACACCGAACGGATAAGAAAATGGGAGCGTCGCGAGGGAGTCAGCGACATAATTCGCTTTCCTAAAGACATGCCTCAACTGGATCTCCCAGTCTCGGCTTGTAAGCTTCGGCACTGTTGTACCAGGCTAGAAAGGGGATGGTGGCAGTCCACACCCTTCTGAAGGAAAATGACGACGGTCCTCGAATCCGACTCCACTATCACCTGCTCATAACCTTCCTCCCATGCCAAACGGAGCCCATCAAGCAGGCCCCACAACTCAGCCACCGGTACCGTAGCACTCCCGACATGCCGAGCAAATCCAACCAGCCACTGACCAGCAGCGTCCCGCATGACTCCACCAGCACCGGCGCTCCCATCCCTCGCAACCGCCCCATCCGAGTTGAGCTTGATCCAGCCCGCATGCGGCTTCTCCCATCTAATCTCCGACCTGTGCCTCTCAACCGTGGCTTTCTTAGTCCCAAGGCTCCTCCAGTCTAAAGCATACTCACGCGCATTGACCTTAACGAACCGCGCTTGATCCACTCTACACTCGGTACCGTTAAACACACGGTCATTGCGCCATCTCCAAATCCACCAGAGCAACAACGTAAAGACGCGCCATCAACCTCGTCGGAATACCTCTCTGTAGCTAGCAGGTTCTCCCTAAGCTAGGAGGCAAAGGGACTATCGACAAAAGCCCGGCTGCTAGCCGGTCGTCCGAATACCATCCAAAACCCATCAATCTTGTCACACCTACGAAACAAATGATCGAGAGTCTCGACAAATCCTGGACAAGCACTGCAGCATGGATCAGACGCAATATGGCGACGACAACGCTCCTCATTCGTGAGGATGGCGCCTCTAAGCACTAACCAAACGAAACACCGAACCTTCTCTGGCACCTTCAGCACCCAGACCTTCCGAAACACCTGAGTGTCATTGAAGTGAACCTCGCAGGTGTGCCTAATCAACTCATAAGCCGACTTAACAAAATAATTCCCGTCGGCCGTCGCCCGCCAACACAGGCGATCCTTTGAAATGCCCGAGTCATCAAGACCGATCGCCGTCTTAAGATTTTTTTTCTTTTTGTACAAGTAGTTTAAGGAGCTAAAAAATATATGTATAAAATATTATTAATGTTTTCAATAAGTATTATATTGTAAAAAAAAATAAGTAAAAAATTAATATATTTAATAAAGTTTTTAGCTCCTTAAATAAAGTGCACAAAAGTAAATATTTCTACATTTATAACCGGAGAGAGTATAATACTCCGTATATAATTAGAATAGATATATAAACCGCTAATTTTTACTATTTTCAGCGTTAAGCACCGCAAAATCCTGCAATGATTTAATTAAATTATCGTTAATATTTACTCCGTAGAAGATTGGGTAGCGACTAGCGCGCAATCTTCTAAAATTTACAAATTTTATGAATTGCATATACATCTTGATTAATTACCTGCTTGTCAAAATCCTCTTAAACTTGATCATAAAGAAATTGTAGGTTAACAAAATTGATTTATCATAAAGAATTTGGAGGTTGAACAAATTGGAGTTTCCACTAGCACTAGCTTGCCAAGTCCAAACAAACTCGGTCAGACCAAAATCAGTTGCTTCCTATTAATTAGATGCTAGACTGGGTAAATGCATGAACATACCATTCCTAATTAATCACGTACTCCCCACAGCAATTAGCCAATTAGGAATGAATGACACATAATTAATTACTATTTTATGAATACATTATATTGTAATATTACTAAAATAGAACTAAAAAATTTAAGAATATTATTTTCTCTCTATAGATTATTATTATTAAATAGTTTTTTGCTTATTTTTTTGTTTAATTAAAACATATATAGTTATTGCATGCATTTCGGTCTTAAATAAATTCTACCTAACTAAATATATAATCACAGTCTCTATAATTCAGCAATATTATTAAAAAGTTCATCTATAAATTAAGCATACAATTAGTACGTAGAATATGTAATGGATTAGTTATATACATTGTTTGAGTTTTTATCCACTCTTCAATCCGATCGATATATCTCCTCAAATCCACACCCAAGAACAGGTTGCTATCTAATCTTCGTCACAGATCGATGATATTGTCAATTTGAAGTCGAAAACAGCGGCTTAGGAGATACCAAGATACACAACTAGACTTGCCACCATGTTGCCTTTTTTGACGATGCGGGAACGCGAGATGTTTTTGCAGGGACTCTGTGGTGGCTCTGGGAGTGGCGCAATGAGTGGATCGATCTTCATCAAAATTAAAAAGGTGGCATGGGTGCAAGAAAAGCTCTATCATCGCCCAAGAGGATCGAGGAGTATACCAGCAACTGGAGCAAGCTTGCGAGGCCTAAGAGTAAAGTTCCAAGAAGAGAAGTGCGGGTAGCATGAGAGAAATCGAGAGCTGGATATGGATGAAGGTCAACACAGATGGAGTGGTTCAAGGGGTTAGTAGGAATAATACCGGTGAGTGGGATCATGGAAGCTGAGTTTTAGGGAGTGCAACAGTGGCTCAAGATTTGCCTGGGATAGTGGCTAGCTACATACATGTGATTCTAGAAACGGACTCCCACAACTATCCTAGGTAAGGAGATGCCACGGTGTAACCCGTTGGCTAGCCTTGCTAGTAAGTGTCAAGGCTTTTTTAAGTAGAAATTGAACTATCCAGTTTCGACATGTGTTCTGGCCGGGAAGTTAACCGCGTCGCGGATCAGTTGGCATGGCTTCTGCAGTGTTTGTGATCAGGGATGCTGAGGGGGATCTTTGCGTATGACGCTAAACGGTGCGAGAGGATGTCTGCACTTCAAGCTGAGGTTGTCGGTCTGCAGCTTGGGTTGCTGGAAGCTCGTCGGCTTGGGATCCGTAGTCTTGTTGTGGAAGGTGACTGCCTCGCGATTGTCAACGCAATCAATGGTGTCTGGTCGACTGCTTGGGAGATTGAGATTCTTCTTTCGAATTCTCTCCGCTTGCTTTGCTGTTTTGAGGTGGCTTCTGTTACTCATATCTTTAGGGAAGCCAATAGAGCTGATGATCGTCTCGCGCACCTGACCTTAGAGTCTGCTCCATCGTCCTGGGGTTCTGATTCTGAGTTCCAGACTCTCGTCTGCAGGGACACTCTTGGGTGGTGGTACAACTGTGGTTGACACCCCAAATTCTCGCCTGTATCAAAAAAAAAAAAAAAGTTTCACTCCGTATGGATAGATCCTTAGAGCATCTCCAACAGTTTCTCCATTTTGGAGATTTTGGAGTTTTTAGGGAATTAGAAGGATTTTTTTTGTCCAACCGATTTTCCATCACATTCTAAAAAATGGAGAATCAGCAGAAAAAATAGAAGAATTTCCTAAATCTGCAGCATTCTACAAACTGAATAATTCTCTAAATCTTTGAAATGTGAGAGTTGTTGGATTTAAATAAAAAATAATTTAAACAATACGTATTTTGTTTCCTCGTCTGGGGAAAATTTAAGAGAAGCGATTGGATTACCGTTCAGCGCTTAGCCTGTTTCATTATTTCCATTTCCACGCTTAGCCTGTTGCATTGGTCACCGCTGCTAAAACCCCCTTACCGTTCCCACTTCCCACCCCTACCGCTCTTGAGATTCCTGTAATCCTATCGCCGACTCGCCGTCGCCGACTCCTGATACGCCCGCTTGGATTGCAGGTATATAGTCTCTTCTCTTAAACTCCCTGTTTCCATGTAAACTTCAGATCTCGTTCTTGCTTTAATGATTGGATTGGGGATATTGGATTTAGGATCAATTATCAGCGATTCGATCTGATTGCTAAAATTTGCTGTAGGTTTCTTTAATCTTTCCAATTTGAAATTTTCGATCGATTGAGACCACGAGTCCGATTGGTTAGGGTTTCAATAGAACTTCGTTTGATTACTTGTTCCTGATAGCGTAGCTTGTCGGTTGATATTTTGTGATGGATGTTCGGTGAACAAACCTTTCTGAATTGGTTTCTGGTGGAAACGGTTTTGAGCATGATCTACAAGATATGACTACAATACATTTCCTCCTAAAATTGTTCTATATTTTGAGCTACAGTCAGTTTTCCTTCTCTTTTATTCTTCTTAACTTGGGAAAATTATCATAAATCTTTTCATTGTGATGGGGAAAATGATTTTGATTTTATGATTCCAATGGAGATTTTAGATTATGATAGATTGATGGGCATTATTTTAGGTGCAGAGATTTGAAGGAGTGAAATGAAACAAATTGCATGAATTTCTGGCTTGTTTTGTTGGTCATACAAAAGTGACGAAACTGGTAGCTCAGGAAATCGATTTCTTTGGTGGGATGTTTAGCTTGTTTGTGATCACTGAGAGACTCAACTTAGTAAGTGGCCTGCCATGAATTGCATGGAAATTGCAGGACAACGAACAAGTAAATGAAAGTTGTTCAGCTGAATAAGCCTTGTTTCTTTGCTGTCCAGACTCCAGAGAAATCTATGTCAAAATGTAGCTACCCTGAACTTTTAACTCATTTCAATACTTCATTGGTTTAGATGTCATAGATAATCTTGGTTGCCCCTCTCCATCCTTTTTCTATCTTATTTATGTGAAGTGTTTTCTTATTTATGGTCAAGGACTTCCCTCAACTTCAGAATTTGGGTTGCTTAACTTATATCTTGTTCACCTTAAATTTGACATTGAGCAGATTAAACCCTGAGGAAGTTTATAATACCCCAAAATCAGGTTGGCTGCACAATGGAATTAGCTGATAGGGCAGTTGGTTTACTGCTGACTTGTGCCAGCTTATCCATATTTACGTACTACACGTTTTGGGTTATCATCCTTGTAAGTTTGAGTAACCTTCAACTTGAGTTTCCACGAGTCTTAACTTGCATTTTAATAGTATAGTTTCTTACTCCTGGTTTTGGGTATTTCACAGCCTTTTGTGGATGATGACCACTTTATCCACAAGTATTTCCTACCACAAGAATATGCGATATTGATGCCTGTTCTCGCTGGGGTGGTGCTTCTCTGCTTCCTGTGCATCTTTATTGGGAGTGTCATGCTCAAATCGAAGAAGAAGAAGAAGAATTAGGACAAATGGAATTTTTCTCTATGCTAAAGTGCTTAACTATAGGTTTGTCATTCACTTGTATAATTTCTTCTTTACCTTCTTTTGATACCATTTAACCAAGTTGGTTCAAGTACCATAGAACCTAGATTAGATGATGTTTACCTTTTGGCTCACTTATAGTTATTGCCCATATTCAGATCTCAGGATTTCTTTCTGTTAACTTTTGTTCAAATTGTTTTGTTCTGTTATCTGTTTGGCGTCTATCCCTCTGAAAAGTTATATTACATTACTTTCCATTGCAGCTCAAATCAATCTTCATCTGTTAAGGAATGTTATACAACACTATCTGTACTGTAGCTGGATACTCGTATTTGTTTATATTTCTGATGAACCAACTTACTTTCCCTTTTTCTTCTGTTGTTAGCCAAAGTAGCTTGTGAATTGTTCTGTAGATCAATTCCTGTTACAGGTTGGGCTTAATTAACTCACTCCCTTGCCCTCTGCTGCTCTGCACAAGTGTTAGTGCTCAGTGGCTGTATTTATGTCTGATGGACAAATAGAGTTTATGCATGCTAAACTCCTATTTACATCGTTTTGTTCAAAAAGAATCACTTGATCTAGATACAGTGTAAAATTTGTAATGATCAACATCCAATTCTCTTCATCAAAGAGGGTCCTAGACATGTTTTCACTGGTAAAAGATTTTCTATCGTTGGTGGCTAATCAAATGAAAGCACAGATTGGTGTAGATTTGTTGAAAAACAGCTCGAATTTGAAGTTGCAAGTCGCAAGAAATGCATATCACCTCCTATACATATAGTCTCGTTTCCTTATTATCAATGTGGCGAAAATGCATAAAACCACCCTTTATTCACCTTTATTTGCAATTAACCACCCCTTATTAAAAAAATTTCACTTAACCACCCCTTATAACAAATTGTTTGCAAGTAACCACCCATCCTTCCATTTTTCTTTGAATTCAACTTAAAAGTAAAAGACGAAAATGCCCCCAAATTTGGACTCGAGTTTGGCCCGATTTCGGGTCAAATCGGGTCGGGTTTGTCAATTTTTATTTTTTAAATTAAAAAAATCACGATTTGGTAATCTTGTGATAATTTTAAAATGCTAAAATTAAATACGTGGTTCTTAGCTAGAACGTAAGAACTTCTTACGTTCCAGCGCTTGTAATTATATACTATATTTGATCTAAAATATTTGATTTTTACTATTTCTTGTAATTTTTAATAAAATTTAAAAATATCTAAAATATCAAAATTTTAAATAATTTTTTAAAAATAAATAATTTCATGCAATTAGTATTAAGCATAGAATTGTTTTAATATTTTTTTAGAGTTTTTTTATCTTCTTAAAATTGTGATGAAAAAAAAAATGAAATATTATCGATCGGAGAGAGTATTATACAATACAAATAAATATAAAAGTTGATTTGAAAATGAAAGATCAAGTGATTGTAATTATAAAATGTAATAAATTGGAATCTCCATAAAAAAAATTAATCATACTGTATATAATTATAAGTCAATCGGGTTAATCGGTTCACCGGATCAATAGGGCCAATCGGGTCAAAATTACTGGGTCAATCGGGTCACCGGGTCTAAACCCAGATGACCCGGAAAATTACCCGGTTTTCGGGTTCGGGTAGGAAAAAAAAATTTGGGTCAAAATTTTCGGCTCTTGACCAAAAAAATTCGGGTCGTTCGACCGGTTCGGATCGTGTTCCGGCAGATCTTCTATCAAGCATTACCATAGGAGGGTGCAAATAAAGCTTCAATGACCAAAAGAGGTATGACTACATCTGACGTACTAGCAGAGGTGGGCATAATTTGCATACATTAATGGTAATTTTGTATAAATAATAATAAATAAAAACTGTAAAACCAAATTTGGGTGCATTTTCGTCTTTTAATTTTAAGTTGAATTTAATAGAAGTTTAATTTAAAGAAAAATGGGAGGATGAGTGGTTACTTGCAAACAATTTGTTATAAGGGGTGGTTAAGTCAAAATTTTTGAATAAGGGGTGGTTAATTGCAAACAAAGGTGAATAAATGGTGGTTAAGTGAACTTTTTTGAATAAGAGGTGGTTAATTGCAAACAAAGGTGAATAAAGGGTGGTTTTTGCCTATCAATGTTGTCTGCTGTGAAATGGCAGAAACTAGTATTGGTAGCACTACTATTTTATTCATGGGGCCTTATCTAGGGATTGTGGGATACCGGAGAGTGCAGTGCAGGTTTAGGTTTGAGAATATGCAGTTTAAGAGTTGCTTTTCTGGGTTTTTAGTTTCAAGTTAGCCTGAACAACTTTATGTTTGGAACTGTCTATCAACTTCAGCTGTAGATTTTCATATATTTACCGAAACCAAAAATATCATATATGGTTGAGAACCTAAAAGAACCCTTGCGAATTGCAGGTAGCATCGAGTAATCTTATAAGGCATACGAACAAGTTATCAAGAGAAAGTTACATTATCATGCCTTAACATTCAAGTCTTTTGATAACCCTACAAGGCATACGAACAAGTTACGCAAACATGCTAATCCTATCTCACTCAACGCTTCAATATCCGAAACACGGATTGATTTCAATCGCATAAACTACCAAAAGCAGCGGAGGAGACGGCCTGCGAGAACTCCTCGAAACTAATCCTACCATCGCCATCGGTATCAGCATCCTGGATCATCCCCGTGAGCTCCTGCGCGGTGAGGGCATGGCCGAGCTTGGCCATGGAGCGCGCAAGCTCAGCCGCTGTGATGTATCCATTTCCGTCTGTATCGAACATCTTGAAGATCTTCATAAGCTGCTCCTCCGTGTACCGGGATTTAGCAGGCGCCAGCTCCGGCGCCACCAATGCCACAAACTCTGAGAACTCGACCAAGCCGTTGCTGTTTGCGTCGGCCCTTGAGTAGAGTGCATCGATCTGGTCGGCGTTTGGCTTCAGCTCTAGCGATCGGAGGAGCGAATTGAGCTCCAGCTGTGTCAGGCTCCCGTCCTTGTTCCGGTCGAAGGATCGGAAGATCTCTTCCAGCTCCGTGAGTTGATCCTCGTCGAGAAGCGATCCGAATCCCTTTCCTTCCATCTCGATCGATCAACGACCACCGAGGATTCAATTAAATTCGATTCAACGCGAGATCTCACCTCTGTTAAGCGTGGGGACCTGATCCGCGTTTTTCTGGCTCCGGCAATGTTATCGGAAACAAACATTTACAATCGGAAACCTCCGATTGCAGTACTGCTCGTGTTCCGATTTCTGGCGATTCCCTGATTTGGGAAATTGGGGATTAGGGTTTGATGAACTGCGAGAATTAGGACTTGGATTGCGGGGAATTTTACGCGGTCTGACTCGAAAGGGATTGAGAATTGAATTGAATTGTATTGAATTTGAAAAGGAAAGAGCAAATTTGTGAATTATTGACAGTTGATTGAGATTTGTTAGAACAATTTTCAGAAACTACAATCGGAATCGTAATTGAGGCGAGAGAGAAAAACGCGGGAAGGGATGCATTAATGTCGCCCGAGTTTGAAAACAATAAAAAAAAAAAGCGCCACACGTCCATAATTCCCGACTTTATATTTTGCTAACCATTTTTTTTTATATATATATTAGACAAGAACTACGAGCGATTACACAAACGGTAACATGGCTCCTTAACCATCTTAAGGATAATATAATGGTACAAAGTTTTCTATTATAAGGAATAGTAGAGCTATTACTGCCCAGGGTTGAGGCATCGGGGTGTGTGGGCCGGGCTGGACTTACTCATTTATGCAAGCCCCCTTCTTCATAGTAGAGCTATTACAAATGAACCTTTCGTCCGCTACTTGGTTTGCTTTCAGATATCAGTGTCAGTATTCAACTAGATCAAAGGTAGATTCCAATTGCATGATATTCTCAATGTGAATATTTTGTTAACCAATTAAAGTGGTTTCGAAATACTATAAATTGTTGTCCTTGAAATATTTGTTACATTTCAATTTTTTTAGTCGATGTTATTTACATCCAAAATTTTACTATATAAACCACATATCTCATTTTTTTTTAATAGATCTTGCTTCTCTTGAGTCACAGACGTGTGACTCAAGAGGAGCATGGTATTTTATATACAAAGTATCATGCGCCTCTTGAGTCACACGTCTGTGACTCGGAGAGAAAGAGTGTCGTGTATATAGTAAATTTTATGGGTGCAAATATTATAACTTTTTTTTTTGGAAGAAGAAGAAATAATTTGGATACACTAGTTTTTTTGGCGGATTTATTGAAGAATATTTTTACGAATAAGAATTTTTAGATCTAAATTAGATGAAAGTTTTAATCGGCAGAGATGAAGTGGTTTAGTGGAGTCAAATGATCTGTTATACGATTCACTTAACGTGGATGTTATTGAAATAAAAAGGGAAAATTGCAGAAAACCACCCTTAAAATATGCTCCTTTGTATAAAACCATCCGTTAAATTCATATTTACAGTAAACCACCCTTTAAACCTGTTTTGTTTGCAAAGTCACGCTCTCACAAATTTTCCGTCAGATTTCCGTTATCTACTTTAATTTACCCATATACTCTCTTTTTTTTAATCAAAATTTAATTAAAAAAATAATTCTAAATTCTAAAATAAACACCACCCAAAATGTACAAGTTCCGTTTCTCTAAAACCCAGCCTAGATCTATTTTGAGTTTCATCATTTTCTATATCTAAGGCAGTAATTGCGGTGACCAAATCTAAGCCAAGTTTTGGATCTGGTTCAACCTCCCCGCGGAAGTAGCCATGGGCGATGAGCTTCTGGAGGGACCAGTCAAAAGTGGTCGAAGATCAAAATCGGGGTTGGAGTCAGAGTCAAAGCTGGAGGGGAGAGGCGAGTCAAGTTAGAGAGGAAGCCATTTTCGTTTGGCGATGGTAGAATTATTTAGATCTGGTGCAGGGTTGGGGTTTTTAGTAAGGGAGGGATTGATATTGGAGTATGGAGTAGTGATTTGGAGTTGATTGAGGAGGTTTGAAAGGGAGTGAGCGAGAGTAAATAAGTAATGAAGGTTGAAGGAGGTGTCAGACGAGGGAGGATGGACAATGTAGAATACCCAATTAAATAGTATAAATTGTATAATCTTGCTCATGGATTAAGTTTTGATTTTGCTCATGGACTAGAGAAGATGGACCATGCCAGATCAATTTTTTATTTTGCTCATGGATTATGCTATGTGGAAGCCACTATATCTAGATCTGGTGTTGCTTTGCTTGTTTATCTCTTCAGCAAATTGTATTTGGATCATGTATCATCCTTTTTGTGGTGTTTAATTTAAAAGAAAATGATAAATGATTAATAAAAAAATTCCAATTTCATTCTCGAACATGTTTACTGGTGAGTAGGAATTTAGGAGTTTTGGGTAGAGCCAGAGGTAGGGAAGGGGATGAAGGTCAAAAAGGTCAAAGTCAAACAATCAATTGTGGGTATTTTTAATTTGTATTTTAGAATTATTTCTTCTCACTAAGTCTGATTTAAAAAATAAAGGATAAAATGGTAATTTCAAAGATTTAACAGAAACTTGACAGAAATTTTGGTGGGGTGTGACTTTGCTAACAGAAATGCTTTAACGGGTGGTTTGGTGCAATTATTGATTTAATGGGTGGTTTTGTGCAAAGGGGTATATTTTAAGGGTGGTTTGCTGCAATTTACCCAAATAAAAAACACTGAAACAGAAAAAAAAAAAAAACACACACACACTCAAACCTAATTGTTTATTTTTTTACAATATTTTTTATTCATATCAAAATTTTCCTATTATAAATTTCATATTTAAATAAAACTAGTATGATCCCCGCGCCATGACGCGATTTTTTATAAGTAAAATCTTACTAATATATTAAATTTATATTATAACATAAATGTAAAAGTTCAGATAATTAAATATTTTGAATTAAACTCATGGGTTAAGAAAACGATTAAAATAGTATATATATATATATATATAGATATAGATATAGATTACCCATATTAATTTTATGTTTTCTTATTATTAATTTTTTGTTTTGAATTAATCCCATTATTTTTTTAGAAAAAACTACTAAAATTATAATTTAGGCTAAGATCAATGTTTTGAATTAAGCTCAATAGTTAGTAAAACTAAATCAAAAAGAGAATTAAAGAAAAAAGAAAAAAAATAGAAATAAAGAAAATCAAAGAAAAATGGGAAAAAAAATGATTGGTCAAGACTCCTAAAATTACTCTAAGCTTGACACGTCGTCCTAAACTCTTCTAAATTAAGAGTTTATATAGATTTATATTTTTATTTTAATATTTTTCATAAGCGTATTCATTATATATGCTACACATATATTTTAAATTTTTTTTAATTTTTATTTCTATGAATTTTTTTTACTATCAATGTCATATTTAAACCATAATTTATAGGTTCTTTTGCCACACTTTTCAATCCTATCAATTTTTTTCATTTATAAATGACATATTCTTTTTACAAAATTTATAATTTTCTTTCAGTATTTTTTAAAAAATTATTCATCATTCTACACATATACTGCATAAATTATTAAATTTTATTGCATGAATTTTTATAATAAAATATCATATTTATATAACAATTTATAATTTTCTACCAATATTACGGAGTATTTTACAAATTTCATTATTATACATACCGAGAAAAAAAATTAAAACATAAATTTGGCCCCCAATCTAAAAAAAAATCCTCCCACTAGCTAAGAAGGACAGGCAGAACTGGGACAAAGGCCCTACGTAGGGGTCCTTTGATGGACCTCACATCGCCTACCGGGTCAGCTCTCGGTGGACTCACCAACCCCTAAACCCCCAATCGAGACCACCAAACCCCAACCCTCCACTTCTTTTCTCATACCCTATAAAAAGGCAACCCACCCAAAACTCATACCATATCCATTAATCAAATTCAGTGAATCAACCAACTACAACTGCAATTACTTCACTGGCAAGATGGCCATCAATGGCAACGACAATGGTGAGGAGATTCAAACCCGTCAGGTTTTCCGGCACCAAGAGGTTGGCCACAAGAGTCTCCTTCAGAGCGATGATCTTTATCAGGTTATTAATTTGTTAATTAATCTCTAAATTTAATTTCTTTGTTAATTACCTTCCGTTAATTATCTGATCCTTGTTCCTTTCAATCAATTCACAGTATATTCTGGAAACTAGTGTGTATCCCAGAGAGCCCGAGTCCATGAAAGAACTTCGCGATATAACTGCAAAACATCCATGGAATATAATGACGACTTCCGCGGATGAAGGGCAGTTCTTGAACATGCTTCTCAAGCTCATCAATGCCAAGAACACCATGGAAATCGGAGTTTTCACCGGCTACTCCCTTCTTGCTACTGCCTTGGCCCTCCCTGACGATGGAAAGGTACAGGTGTTGATTGAGAATATAGGACTGTATATCGTATCAGAAAGTCAGTCAATTGGTTTTGAGATTGAACCTCGTTGGGCTTTTGCAACAGATATTAGCGATGGACATCAACAGAGAGAACTACGAGCTGGGTCTTCCGGTCATCCAGAAGGCCGGTGTTGCCCACAAGATCGAATTCAAAGAAGGCCCTGCCATGCCCGTTCTTGATCAAATGCTTGAAGATGTAAGTGATCGAATTCATCGGGGGTAATAACATATGATCGAATTAAGAACGACACATATATATAATATATACATATGTATGTTGTAGGGAAAGAGCGAGGGGACGTATGATTTCATATTCGTGGACGCAGACAAGGACAACTACATTAACTACCACAAGAGGCTGATAGAACTGGTCAAGGTTGGGGGGCTGATCGGCTACGACAACACCCTATGGAACGGGTCGGTGGTGGCCCCACCCGACGCACCTCTTCGAAAGTACGTTCGCTACTACAAAGAGTTCGTGTTGGAGCTCAACAAGGCCCTGGCTGCGGATCCCCGGATCGAGATCTGCCAGCTTCCTGTGGGAGACGGGATCACGCTGTGCCGCCGTGTTACCTGATCGATCAATGCATTATTCATTAATAAGCTAGCTACTTCGTATCATCGTTGTTTATATTTAAAATGTTTACCACACTATACATGTTTGTGAGTGCGTTATTGGATTTTTATGTGGGTTGTCTCAAACAGGAATTAAAAACATCTTTCAATTCTTCGTCAAAATCCTAAGCCCTAAACATCACACAGTAAAAACCCTATCTTTCACAAACCCAGACACCCAGTACAAAACATCACTCAGAGTAATACAACAACAACAACTTAGTATATCCCGCAAAAGCAGGGTATGAGAGGTCAGGATGTACGCATTCTTTCCCCGAACGAGTTGAGAGAGTATTTCTTATAGACCCAAAACAATAGGGAATAAGAGCTACAGAGTACAACAAAGCGGAACTCACAAGGAGACATCAGACTCAGAAAGGAAGTACGGACAAAAGGACAAAACATGAAAGCCCATAACTCTAATTAGAAAATCTAATACAACAAGCAACCTCTATATTGTCATTATGCAAATATTGTCATTATGCACAAAGTTTCAATAAATAAAACCCACTTATAGCTTTTTCTTGGGGTGTATCATATCTGACATTACACAATTTCAATGAGCTGTGGACTGGGTACTTACTGGTAAAGGAGGGGGCTCCCTTCCCTAGCAAGAACAAAGAGGCCGCCATCTCCTCTCGCTATGCGAAGATCTCTGTCAAGGTACGTGATGAGCAGCCACGAGCTCGATCGTTCCCCTGGGATTGGAACCTTCAGAGGGGGCTGACCGGACAAGGCTCGACTGATGCCTGCAACCGCCTCTTGCACAGGTTCCAGAGTTTGCTGCACTGGGTACAGGCTTATCGTCTGGCCAAAGATGTCTAGGCTGTTGGGGAGATCGACACGGGACTTGATCTCTGGAGGGTTGAAGATACCTTCCTTGAACTGCACCTGCTCATGGCAAAACCGCTACTTTAAACACTCTCTTACCAAAGCATTGTCACTATACACTATCCAGTTGTGCATAGCCCAGCAACATGTTGAGGCTCGGAGGTTACTAGAATCTATAAATGAGCTGAGAAGTTACCTGTATTCTTGAAGGACTTCGGACTTCAAAAGTGGCCGATGCTGAGAAGGATAATGTGGCAAACGGGGAGGAAAGTGTAATAGAGTTTTCTACTGTAGAGGTGCTACTATTGATAGCTTGAGATATCCTTTCGACTTTCAGCAACGGAAGACTGCCTACAGCCAGAAGAGGCAACAGCTCAGAGAAGGCTGTATACCTGCAAAATTATCAACTTTAATTAGAAATGTTTTCATAAAACAAAAACAAAAGCACAAGTGAATTCAACCATCCCGAAAACATCGATATGAACAAGAATTCTTTTCATAGGCAACTTGCTTGTGCTTTGTATTTCTTTTATATATGTATATAAGTGGGAAAATGAAAAACCAAATTTGGGATCCCTCATCATGGTCTGGCCTTGGAAGCTTTTACTCACGGTGGTGCTAACTGCTAAGATAAGAGCAGGTGCAGCAATCTGGCCAATGTATTACAAAACAATGGAGCTGATTTGTGAGGGCTCATAGAGGTTGCTAAAGTCTCATAGAGCTATTATAAAAACACTGGGGCCGATACAAACAAAATATCCAAGCTCATGACTAGCCTGATCCATTACAATGGTTTGTAAGCTGTTTAATCTCACTTGTTTGCAGTGTAGGTACCAATTATTGGGACCAATGTGCACATGGGTGTGATTCCGAACTTACCATGACCATAAAACATGCACAAGCCCAGTCTCAATATCCATGGGGCCTAACTAGAGACATAAATGTAGAGACTGAAGAACTCACGACTCTTCTGAAGAAGTAGAAACAGCTCAACAGTCCATTCAATTTGTCAACTTCTCTTTCACATCCAATTACATACTGTAGTAAAGAGTTGGATCACCAGTGTATCCAATACAATAGCTGAGTTCAGTGAAAGGGGATAACAATTAAGAATGTTGAACTCTCTCCCCAACACCCACACATCCAACATGTTATTATCTATACGAAAAATGAAAGGAAATCAGATCACACTTGAAAAGTATGATCCACTTGACCAATACTAACATCAATCAGCCACCCGAATGACGACTAAGACCATAGTATATGAGATTCTACATGGTAAAATTTAATACATGAATATGAACAAGTGGAGAACTTCCGATAGAGGAAAGAGGTTATTGGATGTCAGATCACTACACTCATCATAATTTGATAATATTAGCAACTAAGATTTATAAGGAAACATTAATATATAAATCCTCCTATTTCCTCCTGTCGTCCTGTGGTCAGAAAACTCACATTTATTATCAATTGAGACGAGAGAAGTTCTTTCTTTATGGCCTAACCGCATAAGTGAGCTCACAGGATTTAGTTATTAACTCTAGCATTGCACTCATTTAAAGATTTCTATAAATATATAAATCCTCCTATTTACTCAGGGAGTAAGAAACCCCCCAATTTATACCAAATCATAATTTGAGAGTTGAGTCACGAGAAAAGTTCTTCTATAGTGATGTACCTAGAAGTCTACAGAAATACTTCAAAATTCACTCATTTCGAGAGTTAATCACAAAGATGTTTCCCTACAAGTTAGAAGTCTACAAAAATCACACTTCAAAAAGTAATAGAGCCATTAATTAGCTTACTTTTGTTGTGACTAACACATTTAGGTGTCGTTTGGTATAAAATTTGAGAGGGTAAATGAAAATGAAATGAATGTAGTCCATCTATGTTTCAAGATAGAGTGTTACAAATTTTAATCATTATACCCTTCTCCCAACTTTTCATATAAAATTTGTTTTATTTCCCTCCATTCAATCACCCTTTTGAGTAACTATACTCCTCTAATCATTACCCCTCTTGTCTTATTTTTCATGCAAAAATGAGCATTCTTCTCCCATCTAGACTTCACAAAACTTCTCTTTAATATATTCTTCCATACAAATTTTGTTTCCATTCCGTTTACTTTGCATAATCTTATACTAAACGGGCCCTATGTATCTACCTACACCTTAACATCTTAGCCATATCATCATCCTAAATTAATCTCTGTGAAAGGCAATAGAACAAAGTTGGCAAGGAAGACTGCACAGCCCCTATTAATTTTCAAGGCCAGGAGCTTCAGTAAAATAAAACAACTAGTCTTACACTTTTTTTCCTTGAAACAACTGTATTGTGTTTTCTGTCCCTGATGATCTCAAGCTAGAAATAAACAGCTGAATTGCAGAGTAATATAGAAATCACACAGTTCACTGAAAGCAACGCGCCAAAAACCTTGAAACAAAACCACAATCCTTCGGCCTTGGCTAACTTGCCCCCACCAAAAAACAACTTATGAAAGGAAAAGGACTGTTTAATAATGAAGGCCTAAACAGAATTCAACTTCATTTCTTCCTCACCACTCTAATAAAGACATAACTTAGATCTTTAACATTTTAAACCTTTTTCCTTCCGAAACCCGAATATAATGCACGTTTCTTTCAACTAATGAAGCAACATAATAGATATTCTCAATCACAAGCACATGTGCACAACTGACACAACTATATAACCCATGAACTATCTCCATGTAGGACAAAGAGACTGTGTACATCCGAACATACCACTTGATTACTTATTTAGGAATATCTAGGCACAATACTAGCAAACTGCTGTAGAACAGCTAGAGATTTTGTATGTTTGATTGTTTGTATTTTGAAATAGTGCAGCTATTAGCCATTCCATATTTCCACACTATTTGAGTGACCGTTCATAAAAAACGAATGCATCTCTCCGCCCTGAATTGACAGTTCACTATCAACGTTTCAAAAAACTCACCTGTTTTTAACAGCCACCTAATTAAGCTTAAATCAACCAAACCAAGCATATTCATGAATATCATCAACATGAATTCAACCATCCAAAAAACTCACCTGAATTGACAGTTCACTATCAACGTTTCAAAAAACTCACCTGTTTTTAACAGCCACCTAATTAAGCTTAAATCAACCAAACCAAGCATATTCATGAATATCATCAACATGAATTCAACCATCCAAAGTGACCAGCTGGAAATGGTTAATTAACCGATCAAACCAACAATTCTTAGGAGGTATTTGGCATACATAACTTATCAGGTTAGGTAGGAGTGATGAATCAACTCGGTACTTGGTGTATGGGATACTCCGGTACTCTTTATCAAATTCTGATACGAATCATGCTCAGAAATCATACTCACATCAACTAGATTTTTTTGCAAACACTCGATATAAAAATCATAAAAAAAAATCATACTGACTATCTTTTTCTACAGCTATCCACATCAACAATATTCATTTCAAAAATCAAAAGAAAAGCAATTAAAAAAAGAAGGAGAAAGAAACTCACAGCAAAACCCAATTGCCGTCGAGCAACGCCGGTTCCTGAGTAGGGCTGACGTGGGGGTTGGCGGCCTCCAGCTGATTGACCAACTCGGACACTTCAGCCCTCACCTCAGGAGACGCCCGGAACCCTAACTCCGTACCGTAGGCGGAATCAACCAAACACCTCTTCAAATCCAAATTGGGGTCCCCGCCACCAGAGGCGCTGATATCCGGCTGAGGGGTGCCGTTTCCGGTGTCGAATTCGGCGCCCCACTCGTCCTTCTCAATGGCCGGGTCGGCATCGGGGAAGCGCGTGGGGGCGTAAACTGGTTCAGGGTCGGATTTCTCGCCCCATTCGTCGGTGGTGGGAGGCGGGTTGTCGGAGGAGCGGAGGACGGGGAAGGCTCTGGAAGGTTTGGAGGGCGGAGCGAGGAAACAGGAGGGCGGCGAGAGGACGGGGAATCTGGATTTGGAGGAGGAGAAGGCGGTGGCGGAGGGAGGAGGAGACGAGTAGAGGAGTGACATTCTTCCCTTCCTCTCAATTTGGGTGGCAATGCCGCCTTCTTCCGTTGTTGCTTCTGCTAACACTGTTTTGCTTAATCTCTTTAAAACGTCGTCGTCGCTCCATTTTTTTTCCCACTTTTTTTTATTTTTAATATTAATACGGAGTAATAAATAAATAAATAAAAGCGAGCCCCATACATTTTCCGACAAGTAGCTTTACGTCGGCCAAAGACGAGCGGATCAAGTTTTTTGATATTTTAACTCGGTTGATATTTGCACGGCTACAACTCCGTATTATATGGGTCGAGGAGTTCAAATTTGATTAGGTTTGTTTTAATAAAATCTCGATTTAAATTCGTTTATTTATTCGGTTTGTTATTGGGATGGTTTAATCTCATTAATTGTACAGTGAACTTACTGATACCGACTTTCGGAGCTGTTAAGATCAACCCCAACAGATGTGCTATAATAGAGAAAAGATGAAATTTAGAGAAAATAAACCCCATTTTTTGTCCCTAATAGATTATGCAAACCAATCTGCAAAATAGAGAAATGGATGAAAAATGTAAAAATATATGTAAATTTGTGGGAAGAAGTTTCATCTCTATAATTGAATGTTTGCATTTCTCCCCATGGACAATTTATTGCCTCCACTATAGTAGGGTTGTTTCCAGGCAAATATATTGCCGCCACTACTGTAGGGTTCTTCTCAACTGACGCTGGTGAATCATCTTTTCTCCTGTAGTGATTGATTCCAGGTGTGTGATTTCAATTTCAATCCTCTTCTCCACTTCTTCTTCGTCTGATTCAATTTCTGATTTCGCTTTCCAAATTACTAGTACTGTAATCCGATTTCTAATTTAGATTTCGTTTTGCTGTTCGATTTCCAAATTACTAGTACTGTAATCCTCTTCAGTTGCTGTTTGATTGTTGTTGCTTGATGTTTCTGATTTCTCTTGATGTTTCTAATTTAGATTTCGTTCGAATTTTTTAGTTGTTGTTCGATTTCGCTTTCCAAGTTTCTCTTGATGTTGCTTGATGTTTCTGATTTCTAGGGAGGTTATTGCTATCGAATTTTTTGTTGTTCCACTAAATTTTAGTTGTTGTTCGAATTTGCTGTTCGAATTTTAGTTGTTGTTCGAATTTTTAGTTGCTGTTCCACTAAATGTTTTAGTTGTTGTTCGAATTTTTAGTTGTTGTTCCACTAAATTTTTTAGTTGCTGTTCGAATTTGTGATTACTAGGGAGGTTATTGCTATCGAATTTGTGATTTGCTGTTTGATTTGCTGTCATTCGAATATGATTTTTTGCTGTCTGATTTTTTTATTGCTATCGAATCTGATTTTAGGGCTTCCAAACCAATCTGATTTTTTATTACTATCGAATCTTATTCGAATTTTTTTCTGTCTGATTTTTTGATTGCCATCGAATCTGAATTTTCGAGTGCCCTTTCTTACTAGTTTTTTCATTTGTAGATGAATTTCATGGAGCTCCTAAATAGCGGATCACCCATCGATGACCTCAATGATTCTCCTTCCCAGTTTAATATTTCATCGAGTCAATATCATGTTAGTGGTTCCACCTTTGAAGAAACTGATGTCGAAGTTAAAATAATATTTTATAAACATAGAATTAAATATCCTTAATAAATGCATTTATTTATTATAATGTACAATAAATGTAAAAATCTGTAAAATAGAGAAGCTGGTGAAGTTTGAGTGAATTTTTTTTTAGAGATTTTGACATTTTTATCTGTATTTAAGAGATTTTTTAGAGAAGTTGTTGGGCTTGCTCTAACTTGTGATTTTGGTGGTGTTGTACGTGGTGGAGGGCTACTGGTGAGCCAGGGAGTTGTAGACACCGATACTTTTGTAGACACCGATACCCAGTGTCGGTGGATGTTGATCTGCTAGATTTAGTTTTGGATTTAATGTCGGTGGGGTGTTTCCCGACTCCAACTTCTCGTGTTGATAGGGAGGTTGTGCGTTTGACGAGATTTTGACCGTGTGAATAGTAGCCCGTCCCTTTTTTTTATTAGGTAAAAATTCGAGACCAAACATGTCTGAATCTCAAAGGCCAACACAAGTCGACAAACGGATTACCTTCATAAACAACCAAAAATACAAAGATGGTGCCAAATACAAGCAAAAGCGCTCTACAGAGCAAAACTAAACACAACTAAACCAGAAGAGATGAGGACGTAGACAACGAACGAAGCCAAACACGTACTACCCAGAATTAAAGTAGCATGCAGGCCAACGGTACATCAAGAGTCACATATGGACAATGAAGACGAACCTCCAACTCTCCAAGGAAACAATCTTCCGAGAAAAACCTCAATACACATTATCACGACCCTAACTTATCTCGACTTCGAACAGTTAGAACCCTATCAACCGGAGAAGAAAGTCTGGTGACACCAAACGTAAAGACCCACTCTGCTTGAATCGAAAGCACCAGAAACCCTAGCAGGGATTTAGCCAACCCAACCAGAAATTATTTAATTTATAAGTAAATATAACAATCCGGTTATATCAAAAAGTCATATTTTTCCCCCACGGGCTCCTTTGGGTCCAAGACAAGCCTTGGGGCCAAAGAAAGACACCCAGGACCATTTCAAAACCACCTCGGGCCACCACGGGCCCAAGGAGAGAAATGAGCACAGATAGGAGAATGATGAAAGCAAACACGTTGGGTGTCCCTGAAACCACTGAGGCAAGGACCGACGAAGGATGGCAGCAGGCCGGAGTCGACGGGGACAAAGGTGAGAGGGGATCAACAGCAAGCCAAAGGTCGGCGACCGAACAACCAAGCCAAGGCGACCTGAGAAAATTGAAAGGATTGAAGGGTCAGAGGCTCACAGTGGACAAGAAGACCGAGGAATTTTGCAGATCAAGTTAGAGAGAAGGGATTGAGGGTCAATCCAACTCAAGCATATGCAACAGTACGATTCAAGTCAAATCAAGACCGAATCAGGCAGAAATTGAGACAAGGTACCTCGATTGGATGAAACAGGCTCAAGAACGCCAATAAGGGATGGAAGCACCATTCGGGCTCAAGGAGAGCAGGAATGAGGGTAGGAAACTCCAATTGACACAAGCCCTAAATCAATTAAGAGATTGATTGCAAACCGAAGCCAACAGTTGGATTTAGTCTGGCAAAATCGAAAAGGGATTAACGAAATTAGGTTGTAACGAAACCGACCCAAATCAAGTGCCAAGCCTGGACCAGGTGGAGGTGGAGAAACCGCAACGGCGCTGAGGCAAACTGGGTTGGGTTGGGGCAGCCGGAGCCGAGTTAACCGAGACTCTCCGAAGAGAGAAGTTGGGGCTCTCCGAAGAGAGATATGGGCTCTCCTAGTAGAGAGATTTGGCCGGAGGTTCAGACATGGTGATGGTGATGTCGATGAGGACGGTGAAGCCCGGTGAGGATGAGTGTGTCAGCGGCATCCCTAGAAGGCCATAGAAGTCGATGTCTTTGGCGACGATGAAAGCTCAAAGAGAGCGTTTTCGTAGCCCCTTATTTATTAAATGAGTTAAGTATGAGCACATTTTTAAATCTGATTCAAATATCAGCTCAGTTTGATCCAAACTCGAAATTTATGGAATTTATAAAATCTATTTTAAGTCAATATATTTGCAATGATATGTGATACTTTCTTATGTCTTTTATGTTTGTTAATTGTAATATTGTGTGTATGCTTGTAATATGTATGTGCATATGATGATTACACATATAACATATAATGGATATATTCTGTGTATGGATGCATATATTATCTTATGCTTGGCTGAGTTTTATTGAGCTATGTGAGCTTGATCCCCTAACAAGAATATAAGATAATATATGGTGTGATAATACATAGTTAATATATCATATTCTATGTATAATATGTGTTAAGCTTTGGGAGCTTTGATTAAGCCTCGGTTGGGCTTGAGCCCATACAGAGGAAAGACCCAGATTGCCGGAGGAGCTTGAGGAGCCCAAATGCTTGAGCTCGGATCCTTCATCTGATCATTTGGTGGAACGCGTCGTACGTTTTGTCTGGGTTGGAGCTCTCTTGGTTGACCTAGCTATAAGGCTTGAAGAGCCTTTTGCCGTCTCTCACTTGATCAGCTCTCTCCTCTTCATATTCTAAAGCTCTCTGCTAGGGTTTGGTGTTCCATCCCCTTGCCTGAGGTTTTCCGAGCAAGGAAGCGAAGTTGGTGGCCGACGGTGTCCCTAGAGGTTCTTTGAGATCCGACGCTCGAAGCTTTGGGTGGCTGCTCTCCTTCCAGGCGATCTAGGGTTTGGAGATCGAAGAGTTCTTCGATTTTCTGGTTCCCACACAGGGGGATTCTCTTCTCTCTTACTTTCCGATCTCATGCATGTTTAGATCTAGGGTTATCTTGTATCTCTTTACTTGATCTGTCTCTGTACGAACTCATTCTAGTGGATTTGACCAACTCTTGAGGCCCCGTGGATTTATGCATAGTCGAACTATATAAAATCTCTAGTGTTCGTTCTTTGCTTGGATGTTCAATCTTGTTTGGTTATCTCTTGCTCGATTTCATACGCTTCCCGCATATAAACCTATCTCGCATATCGATCCTTTTGATTTTACAATATTAAAAGCAAGTAAAGTTGCTTAATATTATTTTAAAAAATCGATTCCCGCTCGTTCATTTAATAAACAAGCCGAATATAAACACAGTTTTAAAATCGAGTCCAAATATAGCCTCGCTTTAAGCTTGACTCGTTTCTAAACGAGTTAAATATGAACAAGACTTGTTCGGTTCAAATAACGGTCCTATTCACGAACAACCGATTTTTCGTTAAGTGTACATGCAATGTCGACATCGGCTTTCCATGCCAGTAGCTAGCAAACATACTGTATTTTGTTTAAAACCAACCTGGTATCACCCGTTTATATAGTTGGTAAATATTTTGGTGACTCAAAAAGTTGATATTGAAACCTTGTATTTGTTGGAAAATTAGTTGTGTGTATTTTGTAGTAAATTAATAATTCATTTCGAATGTTCCATTCAATATGGAAAAATGACCAAAAATAATATTAACTATCGACGGTGAACAAAAATTAATACAAACTTTTTAAACTACCAATTCATATACAAACTATAACACATTAAACCAAAAATGATACATTGTCCAAAATTCACAAACTCTAAATTCTTTCAGACTGAGTATATAATTAATAATAAATTGTGATCAAAATTGTAATTTTACAATTTCATCGTCTTCCCCCTCCGTAGTGCATGTGGTTGAAGGCAGCTATGGGCCTATGGCGGAGGTGACGAGTGACGACATAGCCGGACGAGAGCCGCCAGCGACGACAACGAACAGCGGTAGGCGAGGCCGGAGACGACGCTGCTCCAGAACGGCGAAGGAGGTGCAGAACGGGTTGGTTGATTTCCGCCATTGAAGAGGACCTTCTCTTCATGTAATGGCTGGTTGAATTCCTCCATTGAAAAGGACATTCTCCTCTCCATGTCTCTCCCCAAGAAGCCACTATGCTTGGTAGCAATCGTTAAAAGAACAGTGATTCCTCACGAAGCCATGTCGGAACCGATTCGAAACACCACCGAGAGCAGGGAGGCCAAGATATCCAAATTGAAGGTTGAATCCGTGAGAACGGATAATGAGGACCCAAAATCAACCAGAAATTCAGCCGAAATAGAAGAAGTTGGAGCCCGATCAGAGCGAAATCGATCAGATTAAGGGTTTGGAAAAAATATTGAGCAAAAGGGTTTTTTGTCAATTCTGCGCGGGGAAGAAGACGGGGGAAGAAATTTTTTCTTTAATTTTATAAAAAAATTCCAAACTTTCTAAGTAATTATAATTTGAAATAATAGCTCTGCAGTTTTCGCAAAGGCCTTGGGTCTACACATGGGTCTGGCTAGGGTCATACATCTGGGGATACAAAACCTTCTAATCGAGGGTGATTGTTTGGTCGTCAATAAATCTCTCTTGGGCGACTGGGTGTGCCCATGGAATATCGAGCTGCTAATGGCGGACACTTCTACTCTTCTTAATTCGGTATCTAATGTTGCTATTCGTCATATTTTCAGGGTTTCGAATGCGGTTGCAGACAGGATTGCGCGTCTCGCCTACTGCATCCCTACCGATGACAGCTACAGTGATCCAAAACTTCTTGTTCTCGTCTGCTTGGACGCGCTAGGAAAGAGAACGGGTCGTCGACGGCTTTCTTAATTCTTATCCCGCTTCCAAAAAAAAATTGAGACCAAGTTTTTTTATAGCTTGTGAGTTTTGGACCTTGTATCGATTTTGATTTAATGTGTTATAGTTTGTATATGAATTGATAGTTTTGAAAGTTCCGAAGTTCGTATTATTTTTGTTTCACCATTGTTAGTTTGTATTTGAAGAGGGTAATAGGCGATTTGTATCAAGCGAGACAAGCAAGTATACATTCGACGAACATAGAAGACGAAATATAGAACCAAGACACAAGAGTTTTTACGAGGTTCGGATCCGCGATCCTACATCCCCGGGGCCTCAAGAGTCGGCCCTAATCCACTATGATAATCGAAGAATACAAGGGGGTTGGACAAAGCCAAAGTACAGACCATGCAAGTCTAAAACAAGAAACGAAAAACAACAACTACACAAACAAATGAAGAAAGAACTCCCTTCGAAGTTCTCAGTTCTGGAGATACAGATCCAGATCGAGAAGGTAAACCCTCAGGGAAGGCGGCACTGATCACCAGAGGAGCCAACAACCTTGCACCACCCTTGGAGCGTCGAGGAAGAAGAGCTTCAGCGACTGACGGAGGAAAGGGAATCGAAGAGCGAAACCCTAACCCTAGAACTCTCTCTTCTCTCTCTTTCCTTTCAGAAGTTGGAGTGAACAGTGAGCAAAACGTCTGAAGAGTAACCCGAGCTCAAGATTTATATAGAGCTCAAACCCTAGTTAAAACGCAGCGCTTTGGATGAGGCTTCAACTCAAGAGTGATCAGCTTACCTCCCACATGGGCTATGTGTAATGGTTTCCGAGTGTGGGCCTGGACATGGGCTGGTGTTGTGGTTAGGAGATCAAGCCCAAAAGGCTCAATACAATCCAGTCCACAATACTTAGCCTAATCTAGCTCAAACACACTTTAAACCTTATTACACATATAACCTATAGTTATTGTTCACATTACACAAATCATATAATAGAAACATTATACAACTTAGACAAATATACATGTATCTCAACAATCTCTTAGGTGTGGATTAGGTAACCAGGTCCATCGTCGACCCTTCCTACCTGCTTGTGATCCTCAGCCTCCTTCATCCAAGTGAAGGAAATTCCTGCAAAACATAAACTTTTCTCTAGGCACTATCTTGGTGCCAAAGTCAGCAGGATTATAGTTACCATCTATTTTCACAACATGTATCACATTATCATCAACTTTTTCCCTAATGAAATGATACCTAACATCTATATGCTAGATTCTTTCATGATACATGGGATCACGACACAAATATAAAGCAGATTGATTATCAATATGCAGCACAGTAGTATAGGATTTCTTTTCAATCTCATGCAACAAACCCTGCAGCCATATGGCTTCTTTGCAAGCCTCAGTGGCTGCTATATACTCTGCTTCTGTAGAAGATAGAGCAACAATGGGTTGTTGTTGAGATTTCCAAGATATGCAATTCCTAGCCCAAGTGTAAACATAAGATGTAATGGATTTCCTATTATCTTTGTTACTAGCAAAATCAGAATCCACATATCCATATAAATCATTTACAGAACTGTGCTTAGCATAGCATAATCTCAGCTTAGTAGTGCCAAATAGGTATTTCAAAAGATATTTCATAGCATTCCAATGTTTCTCACATGGATTTGACATATATCTACTTAGAGCACTGATGGAGAAATCAAGATCAGGACGAGTGCAAATCATACAATACATAACAGAGCCTACAACAACATCAAATGGGATCTTTTTCATTTTATAAGACTCAGCAATAGACAAAGCAATATGATTTTTACTAAGGTCAAGATGTGAACCAAGAGGAATAGCATTGGGTGTCACATTTTTAATATGGAATCTATCCAAAACCTTAAGCACATAGTCAACTTGATCAAGCCACAGCTTACCTTTACTCCTGTCTCTAGTGATTCTGATACCCAAAATTCTCTTGGCAGGGCCATGATCTTTCATATCAAAATGTTTAGCAAGTTCATGTTTAGTGGCATCAATATCAGATTTAGATTTAGACATCAACAATATATCATCCACATATAACAGAACATACAACACAGAATTTGTTTTATGGCCTTTAAAGTATAAGCAAGTGTCAAACTTACTCCTTTTAAAGCTCAAATCTCTTCTCATGCATGTGTCAAATTTGATATTCCATTGTCTAGGTGATTGTTTGAGTCCATATATAGACTTTTTAAGCAAGCATGCATAGTTAGGTTTGTTCTTCTTGACAAAACCTTGAGATTGTCTCAAATAAATGATCTCATTCAAATCACCATGCAAGAAGGCAGTTTTTACATCCATTTGTTCCAACTCAAAGTTATAAACAGCAGCCATAGCAAGTAATAACCTCAGAGTTTTGTATTTGACAACAGGGGCAAAGATTTCAGTATAATCTTCACCTTCTCTTTGGGTGAACCCCTTGACAACAAGCCTAGATTTATACCTAGGGGGTTCATCCTTAGAGTTGCCTTCTTTCAATTTAAATACCCACTTACTTCCTATAAACCTAGCATCTTTAGGTTTTAAAGCAAGTATCCAGGTTTTGTTTTTCATCATGGAATAAATTTCTTCACACATAGCATTTTTCTAGTCTTTAGCATGAGCACATCTTATAGCTTGTTCATAAGTGTCAAGTGTAAAATGATCAACAACTTCAGACACAGCACAAGCAAACTCAACAATGTTACTGATATACTTCTTATTTGGAATCTTAGTTCTAGGTGATATATCCCTAGTTAACTGCCAAGTGGTTAAATCATGCCTCTCTGAAGATGAAATGCTAGAAGAGCCAGCAACATGAACAGAAGAAGCAGGCACAGTAGCAGGTTCTAAAGACTCAGAATGGGGGGAGGGAGCACTAGAACTAGTAGGGATAGAGCTATTACCATCATCATCATTTTCAAAACTATCAGAAGATCCATTAGAAGTATCATCATGCACTTCCTCACCCAATTGGTGAGGTTGCAAAGCAGTGGGTGGTGTTGCTCCTGGAGTTTCCTGAGCATCCCCAGAGTCAATGCCATCCTCAGATTCATCATCACTCTCAGATGCAACTGGAGTGTAGAACTGGGTTGCATCAGACCCTGTAGGTACCTGGAAGGACTTCTCAACAGATGGAATGAATACATTTTTAAAATGAAATTCATTTTCAACAAACACCACATCTCTACTAATTATGGTTTTATAGGCTCCAGGTTGAATAACAAGCAATTTATACATTGTTGTAAGAGGAAATCGAGAATGCAAATTAAAAACATGAATAAAGTACAACAAACCAGATTCCGTCCCTTGCAAATGATTACAAGACTTCCTCCCGATGCAGTAGTGGGAAGTCAGGATCGATCCACGAGGAAGCGTGTCAGCGGATCCTAGGCAGCGATGAAAACTCACGGACAGAAGTCAACCACAGGTTGTCGATCTCGACTAGGTTTAGTCGATAGAAGATCAAACAAGTCGAACAACGCAGCAACAGTCACAGGTGGTTGTCGATATCGAGTAAGTTCTACTCGATATCGAGTAAACTCATCGATGTCGATGAAGTCCTTGTCGAGCACCTGCACAGGAAAAGCTACGGCGATCTGGGATCGAGGATCAGTAACTCGATATCGACCAGAAGTTGTCGATATCGAGGAAGGCAAAAACTTAAAAACGAAAGAAAGTAAAGACAAGGCTTTTGGGATTCGAAAATAAACTATGTATGTGGAAAACTTCCAAGATTGGCGTTTGCACCAACAATAACCAAGCATGCAAAAAGCAAGAATAAAACAGATAATCATGTAACTCGCATCAAAGGATCAAGTTTTCGCCTTTTCCAACAATTAGACAACTCTTCCAAGAAACCCTAATTGTGTTTACCGATTTTATGTTTACAATCCAAGTTGTTAGCATGAACCTCCTATTAATGGGTAATAAACATATAACAAGTAGCAGATGCTTAAAACATGATAAAAGTCGGATCTTTACCTCAAACATGCAGGGCTATCGTTGGGCTCGCCCCAACCCTAGAAGTGGGTGGACTACTCGCGCTTCATCGCAACCTCAGACATTGATTGAAAAGAAATAACTTGCATTAAACCAAACTGAAGAAAGTACAAACCGAACAAAGCCAGATCACTTTCGCTCCTTTGCTCCACTCGGTCTCTCTTTCTCTCTCTACTACTACTTCTCCTCCTGAAATTGAATGGTTAGAAATCAGCCTCATGGGCTTTATTTATAGGCTTCTAATCCTTGCTAATCAAGGATAGAAATCTCTATCTATATCTAAATCTCTATATCTAAAAGCTTAAAGATAAATAAATGGAATAACATAAATAAATCCAAAAAGGAAATTATATCTAAAAGGCTAAAATATCTTCATGTGGATAAATCTTCTTTTCCATGGATGGTTGTTGATAGATCTTTGATAGAGTCGGACATTTCGGCCCCAAGTAATCCAAAACCGTGTAGGACAGCTCAAACCGTGTAACGCGGTTCAGGGTCTTGTTACTCGATATCGATTAAAGTCCTCGATATCGAGGAGACTGGTTCGTCGACTTGGCTTCAGCGGCATGCTCGGGTAGCTGGTCCTCGATCTGCTCGGACACTGGCTCTCAGGTCTTGTCGATATCGAGTAGCTTACTCGATATCGGGGAAATTGGCTTCGTCGACTTGGCTGGCTTGGCTTAGTCGAGCAACTCTCTTCGACACTGCTCGGACATGTGACTTCGTCTTGTCGATATCGAGTAAGTGTTGCCCGACCTGTCTCCGTCTTTGGCTTCTCGATCAGCTTGTGTTCCTCGACTCCGGGTTGGTCTTCAAGTAACTTTCTGGAGTCGAGTTGGCTCGTCTTCAATTCCTCAACCTGCTGCTCCTCGTTCAGTGCTGTGTCCGGACATTTTTTTATCGATATCGAGTAAGATTTGTCGATATCAAATAGCTTTTAGCTTCCGTCTTTGCTTCTTGGTTTTCTCCCGAAATGGCTCCAAATTCTGTAATATTAAACCAAAACTTATGTAGATCTCCATTTCTTGCAAATAAGCACATATTACATAAATTCGACATATTCCCAACCCGAAATATGCAAAGCGTATAGAATATGGAATTAAACTGTGTATTTCAACATGGCTATTTTAGTAGACATCATTTATAACCTTTAACTCCTTTTGGATAACCTAACAGAACACATTTTTGAGACCTAGGGTTTAATTTGCCATCACTTTTATGAGCATAAACCACACAACCAAAAGGTCTAATATGAGTTAAGTCAGGTTTTTTGTTATGCCATATTTCATAAGGAGTTTTAAAACCAATGGTAGAGGAATGAGACCTATTTATGAGGTATGCAGCTGTGACTACAACTTCACCCCACAAAGAGGATCTCATTCCAGAGGATATCAACATACATCTTGCCCTCTCAAGGAGAGTCCTGTTCATCCTCTTAGCAGTCCCATTCTGCTGAGGGGTGCCAGGGATGGAAAGATGTCTTTTTGATACCATATTTATTGGAATAAGAGTTATATCTAGAGTTACAAAACTCCAAACCATTATCTGTTTTTAGACATTTTAAAGAGAGGCCGGTTTCAGTAGTAACAGATTTATGCCACATTTCAAACATGTCAAAAGCCTCATCTTTAGTGTTAAGTAAATAAACCCAAACCTTTCTGCTGTAATGATCTACAAGGGATAAAAAAATACCTTCTGCCCCCTGGAGTGTTAACCTGTGCAGGTCCGCACAAGTCTGAGTGAACATACTCAAGGGGTTGGGAAGCAACATAGGAGGATTTTGGAAAACCACCCTTCTTAGTTTGCTTTCCCATCAAACAGTTATCACACACATCAATATCAACAGGTTTAGATTTAAGAATGCCATGCTTATACAGATAAAGTAAACCCTTATTTCCTATATGCCCTAGCCTGTTATGCCATTTTATAGACTCATTTAAGGACATATTATCACTAGAAACAGCAAGTATGGTAGCAAAATTAAGCTCAGGAGAAGCATGAATAACATATAAACCTCTTCTCTTTTCAGCATGAATAAGAACCTTATTATCTCTAGATAAAGTCCTAATACCATCCTTGCTATTAACTTCACAGCCTAAGGCTTCTAAAGCACTTTCAAATAAGAGATTTCTTCTAAGATCAGGAACCCATCTAACATCACTTATGACCCTCACCACACCATCATGCATTTTTAAAGCTACTGAACCTATGCCTTTAATTTTCAAGATATAATGGTCACCAAGCATCACATCTCCACCATCAAATAATTTCAAGTTATGCAACCAAGATTTATGATGAGTGGCATGAATGGTGCATCCAGAATCAAGAATCCAGCAATCAGAAGCATTTTCAACAAGCAAGGAAGTAACAACAAGCACTTCATATGTATAGTAGGGGTGGGTTTCAGACACTGTATTGTCAGCAGCCTTCTTAGAAGCTTCTTTTTCATCTCTTTTCTTCTTATAACAGTCTTTTTCAAAATGACCAGTTTTAGAACAATAATGACACTTCACATTTGATTTGTCAAAGTTCTTATCAGATCCATTTTCAGGTTTAGACTGTTGATTATCTTTATTGTTATCTTCCTTCTTCTTGTTATTTCTCTTTCTATTACCTTTACCTTTAGGCTTAGCCATAAGAACTTCTTCTTTAGTATTAGCCTTAGGTTCAGATTTAGAGCCATTTGCAGTTTTAAACACTTTAAGAGATTCATTTTTCTGGATTAAAGATTCAATGATGTCTTTCTTAACCAGCTTAGCATTTCCATATTGGACAACATCCTTATAAGTGTCAAACTGACTAGGCAAAGAGTTTAACAGTAGCACACACAACTGAGTCTCATCAAGTTTGTCACCACAACGAGTAATATCTTGAGTAATTTGTAAAAACCTATCAAGATTCTCAGAAAGAGTGCATGTTGTGTTCATTTTAAAACTAAACAATTTATTGAACAAATTAACACGAGAAGGCAAAGATTTTGTAAGATAAAGATTTTCCAGAGCATCCCACATCTTTTAAGCCGCGGCATGTTCTATTACCTGCCTTGCTACATCGTCTGAGAGACGTAGCAAGATTTCACTATGGGCTTGTTCTTCCAGTTCCTGAATCTTATCCTTGGAAGTACCATCAGGGAACTTGTTGGTGACTATGACCCAACACTTTTCCTTCATAAGCACAACTCGCATCTTCACCTGCCACATAGCAAAATCAGTAGTGCCATTGAAAGGTTTCAAACGAATAGAATCTGACATTTTTCTAAAGAAACAGAAATAATCCAAAAAAGTTCAAGAAATAAAGCACATATACAGCGGAAGAAACAATAGGTCACAAAATAACCAAGAAATCAGAAACCACGTTCATGATAAAGGAACCGAGGCTCTGATACCACTTTGAAGAGGGTAATAGGTGATTCGTATCAAGAGAGACAAGCAAGTATAAGTTCGACGAACATAGAAGACGAAATATAGAACCAAGACACAAGAGTTTTTACGAGGTTCGGATCCGCGATCCTACATCCCCGGGGCCTCAAGAGTCGTCCCTAATCCACTATGATAATCGAAGAATACAAGAGGGTTGGACAAAGCCAAAGTACAGAACATGCAAGTCTAAAACAAGAAACGAAAAACAACAACTACACAAACAAAGGAAGAAAGAACTCCCTTCGAAGTTCTCAGATCTGGAGATACAGATCCAGATCGAGAAGGTAAACCCTCAGGGAAGGCGGCACTGATCACCAGAGGAGCCGGCAACCTTGCACCACCCTTGGAGCGCTGAGGAAGAAGAGCTTCAGCGGCTGACGGAGGAAAGGGAATCGAAGAGCGAAACCCTAACCCTAGAACTCTCTCTCCTCTCTCTTTTCTTTCAGAAGTTGGAGTGAACAGTGAGCAAAACGTCTGAAGAGTAACCCGAGCTCAAGCTTTATATAGAGCTCAAACCCTAGTTAAAACGCAGCGCTTTGAATGAGGCTTCAACTCAAGAGTGATCAGCTTGCCTCCCACATGGGCTATGTGTAATGTTTTCCGAGTGTGGGCCTGGACATGGGCTGGTGTTGTGGTTAGGAGATCAAGCCCAAAAGGCTTAATACAATCCAGTCCATAATACTTAGCCTAATCTAACTCAAACACACTTTAAACCTTATTACACATATAACCTATAGTTATTGTTCACATTACACAAATCATATAATAGAAACATTATACAACTTAGACAAATATACATGTATCTCAACAGTATTATTATCGGTCATTTTCCATTCAATATCATGGGATTAATTACTATTGACAAGGTCCATTCCTCGTCGAATATATATATGATTTGTAATTGTAATTAACGACCATTAATTTCAAAGTCGTTACATATATATATCCATGACATCAAAAGTCATAGTCGTCGTAGTTTACATTTGGACCAAATCTACAAATCAAGCCATGATTATATATGGCTTATGTAATCATTTTCTTCTTTTTCCGTCATCTTCATCCATCGCTCAACCTAGCTTGGAACTAGAAGGAAAGAAAAATTGCAACATTGAAGATATTTTGCATTATAACAACAAATGAGACATTGCAAGCAGATATATGTAGACAAACAGACATCTCAGGGCAATTGAGGTGGATTTTGTAAGATTTTCCAATATATTGAGTCACCTAAAAAATCGGGAGGTTGTCCACACTAGTCGCGGGGTGGGTGAGTGTTTATGTCCGTGGGACGGGTGTTGGAACGATGATTTTATCCCATAACCCGCCTCATTTCCCACCCTCAGGGCCGGCCTTGGGCATAGGCCAAATAGGCCATTGCCTCGAGCCCCCGATCCGGTAAGGGCCCCGTAAAAAAAATGTATAATATATATAATTAAGGTAATATGTATATAAATATTATGTATCATGTATAAGTAAAAAAAACTCATTAATGTTAGGATATAAACAAAACACATACATTTGTCACATAACTTGTTAACTTGTTTAATCTTAAATCTAAGTGAATAAACGACGGATATATAGTTTAAGATAACCTTATCTTAATTTCGATTTTACAAATAATACAAGGTGATTTTTTAGTAAAAAAAAAAGATTTTTTTTATAATTTTGTATGGCCAATTTTGATATTGCTACCTATTAAGTTTAACTTTAATTACTATCGAAAAACGAAGACATTATCAAAAATACTTTTCGAACTTTATTTATCACTAGTAAAGTCTCTCATTCTTTTAATACCACTAATTAGGGCTGTGCATCGGTCTAGAACCTAACCGAACCTGGCCGAACCGAACCGAACCGAAACCGAAAATCTCAAATTTTCAAACCGAAAGCCGAACCGAAACCATTAGGTTCGGTTCGGTTATTTGTCGGTTTGGTTTGTGTTCGGTTCGGTTTTAACATAATTTAACCTAATTTCCATAAAATAAAATAAAAATTACCCAAATATACTGTATTTATGTATTAAGTACGTGTATCCAAATATACTATATATACTGTATTTATGTGTATATATACTATATATATATATATATATATATATATATATATATATATATATATATATATATATATATATATATATATATATATTTGTATCCAAAAATACTATATATATACTGTATAAATGTATCCACATGTATAAACACTATATATACTATATATACTGTATTTATGTGTGTATATACACATATTCCAACCTATCCGTATACAAATATATATACACCTTAAAATACAGTACATGTATATACAATGTATTAACTATTAAGTATACAAATATATATATACCTTGTATTTATGTAGCATATAAAGAAATTCGGTTTAACACAAACCGAACCTAAACCGAACACAAACCGAACCGAATCCGAAAAATGAAAATTCTCGAACCGAAAGCCGAACCGAAAAACTTCGGTTTGGTTCGGTTCGGTTCGGTTTGTGTTGGTTCGGCCCAAAAATTCGGTTTGAACCGAATCATGCACAGCCCTACCACTAATAGGGAAATCTATTAACCTCAAGTAAATAAATATAATGGTATAAAATCATTGTTTTGAATCGTATAAAGACAATGTATAACATTAGATGTATACTACGAATCATTAATTAGTGATGAAAATAGAACTCAAGTTTACTAAATTAAGTTTAAAATTTATACTTTAAAATAATTTATTAATTAAAAATATAATTTGTGATTAAATTTGTAATAAAGGGCCATATTCCCTCCCCCGCCTATAGCCCTAAAAACGTGAGGGCCAGCCCTGCCCACCCTTATTGATTCTAGGTCGATGAATCTAACTTCTATCTCTAACGTTTCAATTTGAAATATTTTTGTTATCAGATGTTTTGAGAAGGACACAAAACTCAAAGTTCTCATCTACAAAGATGTTGTGCACTACTCGACTATAATAGTTTTATGTTTTACTAACTAAAAAATCTAGGAGTTCTTCTGCTTGGCTAGGGTCGTGGTCCCGTGGAGTCTGGAGTCAGGACTGGCTTGGATTGAGGTGATGCTTCCAGGGCGACTTCATAGATTCATGCAGTACCGCTGTCCCACGATGCGACTGTTCGGTGGTGTTTGACTTCGTTCTTCGCAAATGTTCTCAGCTTTTTGGGAGTAGTTCTTCTTAGGCCGTCTCTTTTATAGAATTGTTTCTGTTTGTTTCGTTGCGTTTAATATTATACTCCGTCTGATTTAGGCGATTCCGACATCTCGACAATCAGACTTGTTCCATCTCGAATCTTTACTTAATTAAAAAAAAAAAACTAAAGTCCCCAACAACTCGCAGGGAGAGAATTGAATCAGTCTTGCTTCCATTATTTAGGTCAGCTTTGGTCTTTCGATCTCCTTCCCCTCTTCTCCTCTTTGTTCATCTTCGGAGTTAATACTCAATAGCCATCTTCTCTCCATCTTCCCTCTTTTTGCTTCTTTTTTTTTTCTCCTTCATCCCTTTATTGCAACAAATACGGAGTAATTAACCTTTTTTTTTTTAAATTTATTTTGCCTTTTAAAATCAGGGGCAGTTTTGGGGTTTTGTGTCAGTTTGGCGTGTTTTTGTTCTTGAGGTGCAAGTGTGCAGCCCTCATTTTGAAACGCTCTTTGGTTAATTTGCTGTAAGGAGATTAGTTTTGGTAAGACAAGGAAACTAAATCTGGCTAAGAGAGGTTTTCGGGAGGAAGAAATGTATGGGCATGGCCAAGTGCTGATGTCATCATCAACCGGAACTTCCATCGGCGTTGCAAATGCTGCCGCAGACTGTGTGACGTCATCTCAAGATCACCACCACCACCACCACCATCCCCTCTTCTCCTCCTCTCTCCAAAACCCTAACATGAGCTTCAACTTCATGCCCTCTTTCCACTCTTTCCCCTCTCTCCTCCCGGTAATTCATTCTTTCCCCCTTTTTTTAGTAAAATTAAATTTCCCCCAATTTTTAGGGTTTTTGCGTTGTCTGAATTTAGCTAATTTGGTTGATCTTAGAAGGAAGAAAATGGGATGTTTGGATTGATGAGATCATCTGGCGGTAGGAAGGAGGATCAGCTTGAGAGCTTATCGGAGACCGAGCAGCTTGAGCTAGATGGCGCCGCCATGTCAGCAGGAAACGAACTCGAGATGATCAGCGGCTCCCATCCCGACGACGCCCTCGGCAACCTTCCACCGCCGCCTGGCTCCAAGAAGAAGCGCTACCACCGCCACACCGCCCGCCAGATCCAAGAGATGGAATCGTAAGATGAAAAACAAATTTCACTTTTTCGAGTTTATTCTCTCTGCATTAATTTAGATTATTATCTAACCAAAGGATAAAAAAAAGCACAATTTCGAATGTAGTTTGTATGAATGCATGTTAAATTGAATCAACTTAATTAATTAGGGGCTTAATTTGAAGCTAATTGTGTATATATTGTAATTAACCAAACACGGCCTTAATTGGAATGCAGGTTGTTCAAGGAGTGTCCGCACCCAGATGACAAGCAAAGGTTGAGGCTGAGCCAGGAGTTGGGGCTGACGCCGCGACAAATCAAGTTTTGGTTTCAAAATCGTCGAACCCAGATGAAGGTATCTGCATATGATTATTCATTAATCCAAGCTTAACTTTAGCTAATAAACAAATCTAGGTGTATTATATTTCACATTAAAAAGAAAATTGAGCTTAATTTCTAGATAAGCACAGTAGTAATTAGGGCTTATTGAAGTGTGTCAGCACCCACATTCATGATTCATTCATGGCAATGGCAGTGGATAGTACTGAAGCTGGTGGGATGGGTAATGAGTTTGAGTAGAGAGGGTCAAAATTTGGAGTATATATGTGACAGTGAAAGAAAACAATTCAAGATGATAAATTAAAGCACCGTTCCCCATAAAAGAGATTGTGATTAATTTATGACTCTTACTCATCAACTCTCATCTGTAAAGTGTATTTAATCATATTTATTGTATGAATTTCTACGCTTGAGGCCTCATATATCAATATTCATTCATGGTGGTGGAAGAGGGAGAGACAAGAAGTAATTAATCCTGTAACTCTAACTTTAATTTCTCTCTTTCTCTTTCAAATTCATGGACTGTGTTTATATTTATTGATTGATTGACATTTAGATAAAGAGCCACCAGTCTCACTATTAATAGCCTGTAAATCATTTAATCTCTCTTCAACTGTATTCAATTACTTCAGTGAGCAACTTCATTTTCTGATCATATTAATTTTATGTGTTTGAATGTATAGTTTGGCTTTTGAACCCAAAAGAACAAGAGTTATACAACTTATACATCAACAGAAGTTAGTCTTGACTTCATGAGTTTGATTCCTTATTTCAACCTTAAGAACAACAATTCAACTAGTGCTATAGTTGGACTTTGGATATGATCTAATGTTTCAAGATAGTTTAGGGTCAATCTAATTGACATATACAAGGATAGAGATACCAATTTTAACACCTAGTTTCCCATTAATTATTAAGTGGTGGATCTTATATATATATACACTGTATATAACTGTGTTTGGTTTAATTTCTATTTAGGCTCAACAAGATAGAACGGACAATATGATATTAAGGGCAGATAATGAGAACCTAAAGACCGATAATTACCGCCTTAAAACACTGATTAGGAGTCTAATGTGTCCAACTTGTGGAGGAGCCTCCTTACTAGGAGAGGTGGAATACGACGAGCAACAACTTCGTCTTGAGAACAACAGGCTTAAGGAGGAGGTATATATATATATGTTGATGCTTCTGTTTTCAAGTTACTTTCATTATGATGAACAATGCTTTCTATATTATCTGTATATCTAAATTGGATGCTGTTGACCCCCCCAAAAAAAATGGATGTTGTTGCAGTTGGACAGGCTTTGCAACTTAGCTTCAAGGTACAGTGGTCGCTCTTTCCATCCAATGGGACCGCCACACGCACCACCGCCACCTGGACTCCTCCAGCCGTCACTCGACCTAGACATGAGCATATACTCAAAGCACTTCCATGAACCACCCTCAGCCATTCCACCAATTCCGATGCCACTCCTTCCCAGTGACATTGATCATCATGGTCAGTTCCAAGGTGGAATCCTCATATTGGGCGAGGAGCAGTCTCTTGCTATGGACCTTGCCTTGTCGTCACTCGATGAGCTGGTGAAAATGTGCCAGATGGATGAGCCCCTTTGGCTTCGGAGCATCAACAAAGGCAACACCAGTTTCCCCTTGGATGTGCTCAATGTGGAGGAGTATGCAAGGATGTTCCCTTGGGAAATGAATGGGAAGAAGCAGTATAATGAGGCCTGCTGTAGGACCGAGGCCACACGACACACTGCTTTGGTTATCATGAATAGCCTCAATCTCGTGAACGCTTTCCTTGATGCTGTAAGTTAGATTCCGATTTATATATACCATTACTCAATGGAATCAGTTCTTGGATACTGACTATCTAATTTTGGTTACTTCTTTCCAATTAAAGGATAAGTGGATGGAGTTATTCCCTTCAATAGTTTCTCGGGCTAAGACGATTCAAGTTGTGGCTTCCGCAACCTCTGGTCATGCAAGCGGTTCACTCCATCTGGTTAGTGTACATAACCTCATAAAATGGTACATAAATATATGTCTGATTGATCTCCAAATTGCTGACATATTGATCTTTGGTCTCATCTTAAATCTGTATACAGATGCAAGCTGAATTGCAAGTTCTTACACCTTTAGTGCCAACAAGAGAGGCCTGTTTCCTACGTTACTGCTACCATAACGTAGAGGCCGCGATTTGGTCAGTTGTTGATTTCCCCATAGACAGTTTTCATTGTTCCAACACCCTCCAAACATCACTGCCGCAGTACAGGAGACGCCCCTCTGGCTGCGTCATCCAGGACATGCCTAACGGTTACTCGAGGGTAAAAAATAACGCCATTTTTCATTGATTATGATACTATATAAGTTGAAGGTACGATCTCGTGATTGTTTCGTACTCTACAGGTTACATGGGTCGAACACGCTGAAGTAATAGGGGAGAAGCCGGTGCATCAAATCTTCAGCGAACATGTCAGCAGTGGTCTGGCATTCGGTGCACAGCGCTGGTTGGCTGTCTTGCAAAGGCAGTGTGAGAGGGTTGCTAGCCAAATGGCAAGGAACATATCCGATCTTGGAGGTAATGTAGCTAGTTGCTGAATACGAGTACTCGAATGTGCATCATGTTATACACTTTGGTGATTGTTTGTGTGGTAAAGCAGTGATACAATCACCGGAAGCGAGAAAGAACCTGATGAGGCTGGCGCAGAGGATGATAAGGATGTTCTGCACCAACATAAGCACAAGCGCGGCCCAATCATGGACCGCGCTCTCTGATTCAGCTGAAGACACGGTTAGGATCACCACTCGCAAGGCGACAGAACCAGGGCAGCCTAATGGGGTGATTCTGAGTGCAGTTTCCACCACTTGGTTGCCTTACCCACACCACCAAGTCTTCAATCTCTTGAAGAATGAGCACAAAAGGTCACAGGTAACCCAATCCACCGCCTTCCCTATAAGCAATGTACTAAGAACCCATCAACAATGTGATTGTGATCACTATATCTTGATTCATCTGTTTTGGTTATGAATCTGTGCAACAGATTGAAGCTCTTTCCAATGGCTACACCTTACATGAAGTGGCCCATGTCGCGAATGGATCTGATCCGGGGAACTGCATCTCTCTTCTTCGTCTCAATGTAAGCGCGCATTCCACTCCTAGAATGTAGATATCGGGTGATATCTTGATATCAAGTGATATTTTGATAAGGGATAGCTTCTTCAAAATCAGTATATCAAATATGCCTAAATTTGATATCTAGATATCAAGCGATATCGATATCTGGCGATATCAAACACAAATATCAGTTAAGGCAATATCGATATCTAGTCATGCATACCAAATACTAGATATCAGATATCGGGGCTATAATCGATATCTGCTATTTATATATCAATATCAAACGGAGAATGCTGACAAATCAACATGCTGACAAATTATTAATTTTGGTTTTGTGGTATATGAATTAAGGTGGCAAGCAACTCCTCCCAGAATGTAGAGCTAATGCTGCAGGAAAGCTGCACAGACTCATCAGGGAGCCACATAGTCTACACCACAGTGGATGTGAACTACATCCAGCTAGTCATTAGCGGCGAGGATCCATCCTGCATCCCTCTCCTCCCCATCGGTTTCTCCATCATCCCGGTCTCCACCAGCGAACCACCGCCACCCGAGGAGGGCACTGCACCGGGAGGAGGAGGTGGGTGCCTGCTCACTGTAGGGCTCCAAGTCCACGCCAGTACAATCCCAACCGCAAAGCTGAGCCTCTCAAGCGTCACAGCCATCAATAATCACTTGTGCAATGCTGTCAGCCAAATCAATGCCGCCCTAATTAACGGCAATGCTCCTGCTGACAACAGTCCCACTTCCGCCATCTGAGATGGGAGTTGGGAGGGGTGTTTTGGTCATTTCGTCTATAGGTACTATCTCCCATCTTATACCTTTACTATTCAAATTTCGACGCATCATCAATCAACTAGTCTGTTTAAACAGTAAGTCAAAGTGGTTTGATGATGTGTCGAAATTTGAGAAATGTAAAGTAGAAGATGATACTACAGTGCAGCTGGAAAATGGCATTGTGGTAAATTGATGACAGCTGGGCCTGGGAGTTGGGTAAGTTGGTTGGTAGGTGTGGTAGTTGGAATTAACTAGTGTGGTATTAAATTAATTTTAGCTAGGTGAGTGGTGATCTGGGTGGAAGTCAAGAGCGAACCAGTTACAGTGATCGAGTCCCCCATTGCTTTTTTTGTGGGCTGGTGATGATGAGATTGAAGACAAAGAAGAACCCTAAAAATTAACGAGAATGTGTCACCAGCTCAACAAAAGCATATGGGTATTGGTTCGGGAATTGACTTTTGCTTTTGCCTTTGTTGATCAACTGATTCCTACTTGTGTTTTTGTGAACTAGACATCATATATGTTATCATTGAGTTGTGGTGAGTCAAAGCCTCTTTGATTTATTCTTCTTCAAGTCAATGGATACGTTAAATATCGGATATATTGGTGATATATTGAGGATATTTAGAATCCAATATGATAAGAGCATTGGTTAAAAATTGGCAATCAACGCATTAAAAATGGCCAACAATGATAGTTAATTAGCTTAGCGTAGACCTGTCAAAACGTGACCCGATCTGAGGACCCGACCCGACCCGATCCCTAAAACATGAGTTTTGACGCAAATATTTCAACCTGAAACCCGAAGCAACCCACCCGACCTGTCAAACAGGTCGTCTTGGCTTCGGGTCCATTACGGATCGGGTCATTTCGGGTTACGGGTCATGAAATGCTCAACCCAACCCCAACCCGAAAAGCGTGGGTCCGTTGTCTTCACTTGGTTGAAAAGGTAGAACTCTTGTAACATGGGTAAGACTTAAATAACTTATAAATCATTCTCAACATCCTTATTATATCCGAATAATCCGATGTGATCATGTGGAACAGGGGTATTAGGTACAATCTCCCCCACTTAAAGCATTGATGACCCCGTCGAGCCTAAGAGACTGCCTGATGCACCAGGGGCGGGTCTTTGGGTAAGCTCACCCATCTATTGCTTGGGTAAAAATTAATTTGGAGTGTGTTGAAAAAAATTATTGCTAGGGTGATTTTTTATTTTGCTAAGCTTAATTTTGTTTGGTCTAAATGAAAGGACACTCACTCAACTTCAATTGTATGTAGACAGTACACACAATTTTACCTTCAATTCTTGTGCCATTCAAATAATTACGGAGTATAAATTAATACAGGTATAGAAAGTTGAGAAACAACATCTACTTAATCACTTAAATCTGTTTTGGATTCGGGATCATATTTTAGCTTAACAAAATTTTGCTTCTTCTCTGTGCATATTTTTTCGCTCACCTAACTTTAAACTCTAGATCCGCCACTGGGATGCACCCCAAGGACCAAGATTGATCAAGGTTCGAGCTCTCTCTAACCTTTTTTTTATGGGCCAAATTTTTGGGGTTATGCATGAAAACTAAAAGACAAGGATATGTGAAGAAAGATTCGCATGCCTCTCACCCTATAATCCCCAACACTCGAACTCAATCCTCTCAGAACCTCACTATGAGGATCTCGACCCTTCGACACCTTGACCTCTCACCAAAGGGTACGTTTGCTCTTAACCTCTCATCAATAATTCGATCCTTAACTTGGAATCAAAGGAAGCAAAATGCTCATTTTAACTCAAAACTTGAATTGAATTGATTGAAATGGAGCTCTTACAAACAATATATATATATAGGCTGAAAATATAGTCCCTAAGCATTTATAAGTGACGTTGGACTTATTTTGATGGAAATAAAAAGATTAAAAACAGCTTTCCAACAAGTGTTCATGAGCTTCAATCGGAATTTTATACATCCCGGAGGAGCCACAATACTAAGGTGTGGCCAAATAGTTTTTTCAATTGAGAGTTTATGTTTTGGATCCGACGACAAAGGTTTGTAAGGAAAAGAGGACAGGCTCATTGGAGACTAATTAAGATCACATCATCATCCTTCCCTTGAAAAGGGTTCATACTCGATCAAATACGTGAAGGAAAGGAGTGTCTTCTTGGGATATGTATCTTCTTCTTGGAATAGATGTTGAATCTCGTATTCTTCTTGAATTGTGAAAGGCAAGCAAGGTGGAATAAAATGGGTCACATCCAACCACCTAGTCAACATGGACTTCAGAAAGGTACGCACGATGGTTGGCATCTAGTTATTTCTCCATCATGGAAAGCATATCCTTGGGAACTCGAATGGGTTCTTCATCCCTCTAATACACGGGTTCGACCTTTACAATCTCAATCAAAGAACCTTTGGACTCGTCTTCTTTAGTCTCAAGCACCTCACCAATGGTCGTAAGCATAGACGGATCTAGGCAGGGGCAAGCGGGAGCATACGCCCCCCCTTTCATCCGATGAATCACTTATATTTGTTTTACGTGTCGATAGCTTCGTTTTGATATAATATAAGCCTGAATCCAATAAACGAGTAAAAAGTTATGACCGTTTGAACGTTAAACACAAAATAATTATTTCAAATGTCTTTTAATAAATCACTATTCTTTTATATTTTACTTAATTTGATATTTTGTCAATATAATTCAACCAGAGAGCTTCGAAACAAGAGGTTATATTACTAAATTCGATTATTATATAAGAAATTATGCAAGTTTAAAGTTCGTATATCTTGTTACACGTTATTGTATGCTAAGAGAACAACAAATTGCATAATGACTTTGTAGGTTTCAAACGATATATTTTTAGACGAAAAAAAAAACGACATTGTTTTTTTTGTGTTTAAAGATAAAAAATATATAACAACTAATGACACGATTTTAAATTAAAACACCACCGTTTTGAACAAAAAAAACATTATCTTAAACTAAAATATCATCGTTTAATCTAAAATATTATAGTTTTGGTTCGCTAAACGTACTATAAAAAAATCTATCGAAGAGTGAATCAAGGATTTGTATAAAACTTCGCTCCCCCCCCCCCCCCGATAAATTTATGGCTCCGTCCCTGGTCGTAAGGGTTGTAGTCTTTGAAGATGGAGGCAATGATGTTTTGGGCTTCGATAGCGTCGGCTCTAATGAGGTGATGTGTTTTAGAGTTTGATGTACTTATTGGATTTTATCCTCCTAGTCAATCTCTTGTCAATGTGGATCAATCTTCGTTTTATATTGAGCCTCGTCCTCTCAAGTTCTTCTTCTTTGTCTTCTCGTCCTTTGGAATTCTCGATCAACAACATTAAATGTAGCGTCTTCTATGTTTCTCCAGCAGAGATACCAATCATCATGAGCTCAGATAGCTCATCAGATGTACTCTTCGGGAAATAGTTTGGAACTCGACTTCTTGGAAATTTTGACTAACAACAAACAATTCCAATTTCAGTAATTGATGTGAGGGTTGAAGCTTTGTTGGGCTCTTGCTCCTTGATTTGATTCTGCTCTTGTTTGGTGTTATTTTTCACTTTAGTATTGTCGTGTGTGGTGTTGCTTTCTCCAAGTTTTTCTTGTAATATCTTTTTGTTCTGCTTGGTGTTACCCACCCGTTTGGATCTGTACATGCATTAGCTGCACTTTCGTCTTCGCTCTAATGCTCCTCACTAGCTTTTCTCATCCACGTCTTTTTGTTGTGCCCTTATGGTGATCATTCTCAATCCAAGTTATTACACCTTGAGGGTTTGGGGTATGTTTTGGGTTGCTTATCGATCGGATTGGTTATTTTGGGGCATTGTTTGCAGTTTGATTTTTTTTTTTGTTGACATGTTTTGTTTGGTGAAGTATAATAAAACATCATTTGTTTTTTAGTTTGTTGTTGTGCTGTTGTTTTTGTTTCGGTACCTTTTTCTCATGCTTGTTGTGTTATTGTTATAGAGTTTCGATTATGAATGTTATTCAAGTTTTGATCTAAGTGATGTACGTTCTGGTTTAAAATCGGCACCCGAAGGCTCTCGCAAATCATTCATTTTAGGTGTCCATAATTGCGCCATAAGAGGCTTCCTAGTTATGTGCATCTCTTGTCTATTAATTTGATTCTGTGTTTTCAATCCATCCTTATAATTTAGCTTTTGCGCGATTGGAGATGTGCATCTCTTGTATATTAATTATGATTGTTTGGTCTCTCGGTTTCTTCAAACTTGTTTAGAAATCCAAATCCTTTCTTAGATAAAAAAGAAAAGAATACATATGCAACCAAATAAATGATCAACTACGCTTAAATAAAGATCCAATGCAGCTGGATAATTACTTGCCCCTAAAAGCGAATAAAATAATGCAAATGAATAACATTAATCATTTCAACTGAATAACTTTTAACAATTGAATAGCTACACACTCCAACTTAATAACTACTAACTGCGGCTAAATAATTATCTACTACAACTGAAGACTTAATGTAATTGATAACTACTCCCTAATAACTATTACAATCTAATAACTACCCATTATAACTGAATAAATATTCACTACAATCGAATAACCCACTAAAGAGATGCATCTATAAATTGTACGAGAAATAATATCCACACCCGATCTTGACCTTGATCTAAAATATACTCTCTCCTTTCGGCAAAACTTGTCGTTGTAGAGTTTTGTTTTTGTTCGAAAAAACTTGTCATTTTAGGTATTTTTGCTTCTACTTTACTAAAATGCCCTTGATTTGATTGATGTGTTGTGAGTTGTAGTTTTTGATTAAGTAAAAAGTAGAGTAATAAATGAGGGTAAATTAGTAAAAAATGAGTGTAATTATTAACTTTATTAAAAGTTGTGTGGATAGTTAAAATGACAAGTTTTACCGAACAGAGTGAGTACTTAGTTAATGGTTACTGATCCGCTTAAGTTATGGTATAAAAGTAGATCGATGTGGCAATTAGGGGAGTTGGGTTAGGTCATTTTGGTTTTGAGTCATGTTAAACTCTGATAAATATCGGGTGTGCTGACATTTAGATTGGGTTGGTCCTGGTTGGATTCATGTAGGCCTTGATTCTATTAGGCATAATCTGGTTTTCGGGTTCAATTCGATTGGGCAATTTCATATGGGTTTGATCAAATCAAGTTTAGGTTAAATTGGATTAGTATGAATAACATTGGATAAATTAAATCAAATTTTAATCAAGTAAAACTCAGATAAAATCGAGAAGAGGTTCAAGTTATTTCCGGTGTCGGATATAATCAAGTTCGGATGACATTATATTTCAGATATGTTTGAGCTAGATGATTAATTCAAGTCGGTCTATTCAAATATAATCGGGTTCGAGTTGTTATCTTATTCGGATTGCTTTTTGGTTTTGACTTAGACCAGATCAATCGATTTCGAATCCAAACTTTCGGTCGGATCAAGTTTCAACCAAAACTAGTTATGGGATTTACCCGGCCGAAAAACATGGCCCGACCCGGACCGGCAACATATCCAATCCGAACCGGATCCGTAACATACATGGCAATGGGAAAGCCCCGACGGGGAGAGGGAGAGAGAGAGAGAGAGTCTTCAATCAACGAGTTAGAGGTGTGTGAAAGAGATCGTGAGACTCCTTCGATCTTAAGCAAAAACCCTTTCGATCCAAACCTTCATACGAATTCAATCCATTCAATTTCATCTTGTTCGTCGCTCGCTCTCTCCTATTCAAAGGAACGCGCCGCTGCTTGCTGTTTTCCCTAGCTTTTAGGGTTTCTGATCCGTTGAATTCTGCACCCTGAGCCACCATGTCTATGCTCGATTCCTTCTTCAATAAGGGATTCAGAGGTTCCAAATGGTACGCTCTTTCTCCTTTTTCTTTTTTTTTTGGTTCTCTGCTTGCTTTGCCGAAATGTTTCTGAATCGATTGTCTTTGATTGATGTGTTATCGTCTTGTCCCAATCTTGCGGAGTTGTTAAAAGATCTTTTTTCTTTTGGTATGAATTTTTGCATTTTGCTTTTGTTGTTTCAGTAAAACATTGTTGAAACTCTCAATTCCGAGGATAAAGTTGCTGAGGAATAGAAGAGAGCTTCAAATTAAGCAAATGCGGAAAGAAATTGCCAAGCTTCTTGAGACTGGTCAGGAAGCTACTGCTCGAATTCGGGTAATTTTCCATCTTCTCTCAACTCTAGTTTTTATCATAGTTAGTGATTTGAACTTTGCATGATTCATATTTTTGGCATCCCAAGATTGTTGGTTTGATGCATTTCCTTGGAAAAATTTACTTCTTAGGTGGAGCATATTATAAGGGAAGAAAACATGATGGCTGCACAAGAAATCATTGAACTCTTTTGCGAGCTTATTTCAGTTCGACTTCCTATAATTGAGACCCAAAGGTATGCCTGGGAAGCTAGTCATTGTATGAATGATATTAATTAGAGCTACCTTTTGCAGTCAAGTATAAGAATGATATTAATTAGGGTTAACTTTTGCAATCAAGTGTAGATGATTATTAATTTATTATGACAAGCTCTAGTTCATTGATTCGAACCAAGCAATGCATTTTCCTTTGAAAGGATTGCTGATATGAAAAGGACTGAAACAAGGAGAGGTTGTACTCGGTGAGAAGAACTTAACTGAAGTGTGGTGTTGGCAATTTATATTGCGTTATAGGTTAGAACTAATTACCTGGTTTGCTTGAAAGTAGCGGGATGTTATAGGATGAAGCAATTTTGCCTCTTAAATTCTTAATCAGTTTAACCTTGCCCTCTACCCAGGGTATAGGCAATACCCTAATGAATTGATGATGAAAAAGTTGGACAAGTAAAATAAAGTTTGACGAAGGATGGAGTGTTAGTAAAGGTCACATATGCACTCTTCTAAAAAACACCCTTGGCGTCCGTCTAGACACCGCTAAGGTGCTTGGCGTTTGGTACTTTGACGATTTGTTTAGAATTTTGAGATTGATTTTTGTTGTTTCATTTTATTGATGGAGAAATTATGGATTGTGATATTTATATGAATATGTGTCTATGTGGTTTTATCTTTGAATCTAATAATGGTTAAATTGATCATGATTTTTATGATTTTTTTTATTTAACGATGTTAATGACTTTGAAAATGCATATTTTATCACATACGAGTTTTGGATATGATCAATGGTTAAATATAAGAAAATAACCAAAAACTGTTTTATCTGCCAATAAAGCCACCAAACTATCTTGGTGCTTGACGGTACCTCGCCATGAGGCATCCACCAAGCGTCTTTTAGAACATTGCACATATGTAAAAGGAAATGTGATAATCTGAATATCTTTTTTCTGTAAAATAATACCACTTTTTCGCTGTGACATGTGTGAATTCCTACACTAGTACACTGCTCATGATAAAAAAGCCAATGGATGCAATATAGCCCATGGTAAAATGGTGCAAGCTTACCTTTTTATGTTATCTCAGCAGCTAAGTTCAGTTTAGACAAAGAGAGTGTACCCTGTTTAATGGCTTATAGTTGCATCTCTTGTTACCGGTTACTATTTTTTTCTTCTACCTTTTTCTTGGGTCCTGTTACTCCTGAGGTTGGTGATAAGTTTACTATCATAGCACTCTGCTAATCAGATCTGCCATGATGTAAAGGATCTTGTTCTTGTATGAACATGATAAAATTCAAGCCACTTACCCCATGCAGAAGTATTATCAAGTGTGCGCTTACTGTTATGAATTTCCTCCATAATCTAACAGGTGGTAGCTAAAACATTTTGCAACGCCGCTTTTAGCTGACAGGCTCTTGAATCCTCTTTTCATCCCAACTGACCTCTTTGCTCTGACTAATCACACATGCCCGTTTGCAGTATTCAATACTGATATGATCTTGCTCTGACACTATGTTAGTATTATATACTATCTTGCTTATAGCTTTGAGTTTGAGATCACTTTATTCTCAATGAACAAATTCAAGTAAACTGTGTTCTTATATTTGTTATCCATCTTATTATCACTGTTTTGCAGGGAATGCCCTTTAGACCTGAAAGAAGCAATATCCAGTGTGTGTTTTGCTGCTCCAAGATGCGCTGATTTACCTGAGTTGCTGCAAGTTCAATTGGCATTCGGTTCTAAATATGGAAAAGAATTTCTAGTAGCTGCAACTGAGCTCATGCCAGACTGCGGTGTTAATCGTCAGGTTAAGTGTGCTAGGATTATTCAGTTATTGTTGAAACTAGAGAAAAGATTCCATCGTGTTCCTACGTATGGAATTACTTCATTTGCTAATTTTTTGATGTATTTTTTCTGGTGTTGCAGTTGATAGAACTGCTTTCAGTCCGTGCGCCTCCAGCTGAGAAGAAATTAAAACTGCTGAAGGAAATTGCTGAAGAGCATGGAGTAGATTGGGATCCAGTTGTATCCGAAACTGAACTTTTCAAGTCACATGAAGACTTGTTGGTGAGTCTTCTTTTTAGTGTTTGGTTCATGTTTTTTGCTTTCCCTTCCTAAAATCTGGTGTCAAATGTCAGGATGGATCAACACCATATGTTAGCGGAAATGTGGTCCCACTACCCAAGGAGAAGCATGAAGAGGTTTTGCAGTCGTCCTCCTCAAAAATTGTGGATGAGCACTATGTTTCTGATCCAGGCTTAGACTCGATGGAATTTCCTGAAGTTCCCAAAGCAATATTGAGACCAAATTCAGGATCTGGCTCTACAAGAGAAGATGCTTATGTTCCATCAGCTCCACATCCAGAACTTCATCAGGGACCCGTGAAAGATTTTGAAACTTTAGCCCGTCAGCCATCAAAGGGGCCCGAGGACACATCATTGGTCAACGATCACGAAATGCCCAGACCTCCTGATGCTAGACAATTCGTGCCCTTCATTTCTCCTCTGTCATCCCAATCTGTCTCCTTCAAAGAAACCGACACATCATTTGAATCTGTCCCAAAGGTCGAAAGGGAGACAATTGACCCTTCATTGCAATCACTGCTGAAGGTCAAAAGTGAGACATCTGATCCTTCGCCGCAATCTCTTCAAGAGAAGCCTGAAATCAGTATGGATCTGCAAGATGTTTTACTTGCTGCTCAGGCTGCCGCAGAGAGTGCTGAACGTGCTGCTACTGCTGCTCGCTCTGCATCCCGTCTTGCTCACCTCAGAATTTCTGAACTTACCAACAAGAAAAATGTTCAATCACATGACAGTGACTCTCTTCCTGATAACCCATTTGGCATGGAAAACCAATGCTTGTCAGCTACCGAAGGGATGCAACATTTAGACCGCCAATTTTCCTCAGCTGATTCAGACAACAGTGCTGAGGCTGCTCAGAGTATGTATGAACACCCCGGAAGCAGCCCATTTGCCACCGAATCGTCACTCCCTCCCACCTATGATTCCAATGAATCTCTATTTAAAACCTCTTCTTTTGATGAAGCTTGTGAGCAGGTAAACCCACAGCATCGACCTCAGAGGATGGCTTCTGGGGAGGATGATACACTCGATTCGTACCCAAACCTTTTTGGTTCTGGTGGTCATTCTTTTTCCCGCACCAGCACTTGAGGGTTTTGAAGTAAAAACATGCGCACAAAATGCTGCCTTTCATCTTTACTACTTTCTGAGTGCCTTGCTGTTGTATAATTTCTGAAATATTTCTGAAACTGTTGGGCCTGTGATGGAGTTATGTGAATGGACTAGTTCTTGATTTTGTGTATTTTTGCCAAGCTTTGGCTTCTATGTGGTTTTATGTTAATGGAAATAAATGCCCATTTTTTGTGGTCTTGATGTGTGAAATAATAAATGAATTTTCTGGTTCGATCTTTACCTGCATTCCACATTAGTCTAGATTCAATTCACAACCTCTACAAACATCTCAGCCATAAAGATTCAATTTCGGGTCAAAATGGATTTCAAGTTGGGTCGGGTCAGGTTGGATCACAATTAGTTTTATTATAATAATGGTTATTTCTGGTTGGGTGTTGTTAGATACACCGCAAAAATATAATTAATTAACCCATTTCAACCTTGCACGTCAATTCCGACGTGTAGGATTTGGGTGTATTTAGTCTGTACGTTTCTTGTTTATGTTAATTGTTCACTATTAAACTTAATTTATTTAGTTGTACTAGGTCTCATTATATGTTGTTGTTCACATTATTTGGGTTATCAAAAATGAGAAAATTAAAGTAATTACAAGGATGAGTCGGGTCGAGGATGAGCCAGGTCAACGACGGGTAAGATATGGGTTGGGTCGTGTTTGTCTATATTCGTGTTCATTCGGGCATTGGGTCAAAATTGGCCAGGCTTGAGCTTGGGTGTGCATGACACTACATTTTCAGATTCGGGTGGATCTGGGTTCAGATTGGCCTTTTGGATTCAGGAACCTTATTCCCCGATCTAGTATTCCTTCATTCTCTTATCACTAGCATGAGTGACAAAGGCGGGTCATTTTAGGGGGAAACCATTTTGCATAAATATATCAATACAAGATCTATTTGCACAGACTCCATCCATAACTTAACTGACAATCCATCACCAATACTCCAATGAAGGTCATTTTCAAAATGGTGTCTGATAGACATAAACCTAGACCACTGCCAGGACTTATTATGTTATTTCTTGCATTGTAGATTATAAGCCCCCTTCAAGTATTTTGCATTGATTGCTTTTACCCAAATATTTGTTGGGTCAGAAATTAGTTTTCAAAATAGTTTCGATTGGAGAGCAGTGTTAACTGTTCAAGTTTAAGAATACCCAGACCCCCCATATTTGGTTTCGGTACATATATATCTTATCCCAGCCAACTAGCGGGGTGACTTTTACATCTTTGTTCCTAAATATAATTGTCTATTAATCTTGTCAAGGTCGCACATAATAGCTGTTTGGCACTCAAATTTACCTTAATTAAAACCTACTTACCATCAGCCGAAAAACTGGAGGCTTTTCATTTTGTTAGTTGTTGTATGATTAATCTGTTTTAAAATCTTTCCCAAGTGAAAAAAACTTTTAACTGTTTTAATAATGTATGGTCGACCAATATATATGTTTGGTAAAAGCCCGTTGGTATGTCATACCTTATCTTGTGCTACAGAAAATACAACTTTTTTAAAATTTGTACATTAGAAATCCATGTGGTAAGGAATGAATTATCGACATCTAAAACATATATGTCTTGAAATGACATCAAGGTCAACAACCATATTCAAATCATTATTCATTAGCGTAGGACGATCTAAATCGTCTTTTATATATAATCTCTTTAGAGATCTTGCTTAATCAGGTCAATTGTAAGAAACATGGAATCTGTCATCGAGGGTTATGTGCTTAATGACATTTCTATTTAGTTTATCAAATGCGATTTTATGAAAGTAACCCAAATTTGTGTTTGTCAATTTAAGATGCATCACTTTGGCTCGCTGATGTCAATACCGTCATTGAAAGTCTAGTAGTCTTTCTCTTTTATTGAGCAATCTTCTTTGAAGGTCTAGAAAAACATCGCTACAGTAAGTAAGTAGTTTAGCTTGAGCGTCGAACAATGATGAGAGTCCACGACAAGGATTTGGTTGCTAATGTTCACGAATGTTTGCTTTATGCCATTTTTTTGAGAAAGGTTTTCTTAACCCGATTAAACATATGTGACCCACTGACATCCTGCCGAAAATCCTTTTGCTTTATCCAAACCATTTCAAATCGAAACAGCTTGAAATGACTTGGACAAACCCGAATTAGTAAGTAGAATTTAAGTACTGGTTAATCCTCCTTGATGCTCAAATTTGGTTTTAATAAAACATCTTCACGGGAAGGTTTTATATTTTATTGTATCGTGTTGATCAATTAAGAAGGGTAATGGAATGATTGGAACTGCTTCGCACAAGATAAGTGTAGTGGGTTAGACCATGCCCAACAACTTCCTTAAAATAATCTCCAAAATAAAGAGTTATAAGCTATATATTTTGAATATTTTTTTGTCTAAATTCTAACAGATTCTCCATTATGAAGTTTACTCCAAAATATACAAAGATTTCTCCAAATTTAAAGAATGATCTTTTTTTTTTCATTCTCTATTTTGAAAAACGTAATAGAGAAGCTATCATCTCAATATTTTCCAAAAAAAAATGGAGAATCTACTGGACTTGTTCTTAATTCGATTTTTCTTAGGTCAAACTCAGATCCAAAATCAAAATATCAGTTTTTGAATCAATTTGTTGCAATTCGAATATGGAATCCGCTTAAAAAGGACATAAAGGTCATCATATTTGTAAAAGCCTCAAGAGTACAAGGATTCATTAAATATGTCGTTGATATGATGGTAATGGTGGTGGGTTTGTCCCTTTGTACTCTTGATAGGAGGTTATACTTTGTATTGATAGAGTGGTCTTTTTCTCGAAGTTGTGACCGTCAGATTTCTTACGGTTTTGAAAACCGTGATGGGCTAAATTCTCATGGTTTTAAAAGTTAAAAACTCTGTATATGGTCCCAGTCGGGGTGGCCTAATGGTAAAGAGTAAGGAGAGGAGTAAGGAGGTCCCGAGTTCGATTCCTGCCTCCACCTCTTTCCTTGAGTGAAACCTCAAGGTTTACCTTACTCTGTCGAAGGTGGGTTCCTCGTCATCAAAAAAAAAAAAAACAACTCTATGGCGAGATTTTGACCGTCCAGGTAGGCCCCTTTTTTAATACACAGACTATAAAACCTAAATGCTTTTTTTTTTCACTACACAAACTATAAACTCTAAATGTCTAATATATTGAATTGACAACCTTCTCAGGCGAGATTTTCTTGGCCCAAGTGTCAGCCGCTACCAGATACTTGTCGTCTCCTCCGCCGGCTACTCCACTATAGCATTGACCTTCGTGACGCCTCTCCCTCCACCTCCAACCACACCCTTCCAAGTCGTCGGCGAGATTTTTTTTTTGTTCGCATTAATTGAAATCGACAAGCTAGAAATTAAAAATAAAATAAACTTTCAAATTTGTTAGTTTTTCTCTCTATTGGAAAACAATCTCAATGGTATTACTCTCTCTGTTCCAAAATACATGAGTTTTTAGTTTTCGACACGTTTTTTAAGGAGCGAAAAACTATATAAAATATTATTTTTTTAATTCATTTTTTTAATATAATTTTATACTTATTAGTAATAATTATTAAATTATATAAAAAAATAATTAAAAAATTAATATTTTATAGAGTTTTTCGCTTCTTAAAAAGCGTGTCGAAAATTAAAAACCCATGTATTTTGGAACGGATGGAGTATTTGTTATTTGTCATTTGGGAGAAACAATACCAATTTTGATTGAGATTTGAGATTCTCATCTCAAATTTCAATCACCTATTCGTCGTTTTTTCAACTGCCGTCTATTATAGATCTTCAAAATGGTTCCTTGTGGGTATTCGTGTCGGATACACAGATTCGTTTTGTGTATCCGTATTGAATACCCAATCTTTATCATGTCTTGTTCGTATCGTCATTTTTGGAGTTAATGGTTTTGGGTATCTAATTATGCTATTTTTTGATATTGTTGTCTTAAATGGCGGTGGTCTTTGTTATTGGTGATGGAATATTAAAATTTGGATTTTCTTTTGTATTTTGATTAATTTGTATAGATTTCACTATTAATTGATTAACAAGCAATAATTTTTTTATACATATTTTTTAAAAAAAGTTTAAAGATAATGCAAGTATTTGTTAGAGGTTAAGGTAAATCTCATCTCTTAGAGAATGTGAATGCTTGAACTCTTGGTTGTGCTCACAACCGTGAGAATTATTTGATAAAATTGAAACCTCCACATCCATATTAATTTGTATACTCTTTGAATTCAATGAGATTAGGCAAAGCCAGTTGTAGTGCAGCAAATATAAACCCCACACACACATTGCAAACTTGCAATGTCCATACAAATACTGTCGATCTGAATATTAAATAAATTCACACCTATCCAATTTGAATGATTCATAACTAGAGAAATAGACACTCGGTTAGCAATTATCATTGCAACCATGAGTCCATGTTGCAGGCAATCCATCCACAAATTAAGAAGGAAAAAAAAATGTGTGGAGGTAAATGGGGCCATTTGCTCGGAATTGGATCTCATATATTTGGCCAAATTTATATTTTTCTTAAAAATTGGCCAAAAAATTTAAAATAATTTGAAAAATAGTTAAAGACCCGAACTATTTTGAATTGGTAAATAGCCAAAACCATAAACAACGACTTTAGCCCGAATTAAAAAAATAAATATAGAATTTTTTTAAAAAAAATACCCATAAGTTGCAGTTTAAATCCACGACTTTATTATTTTATTGATTTTTTTTTAAATATGAACTAAAGTCGTTGTTATAAAAAACCACTTAGCCTCGTTTTGATTATTTGACTATCTTTCAATTTTTTTATTTTACCAATTTAAAAAAATTCCAAATTTATGGGTGTATTTTTGCAAATCTCAACTGTTAAAAAAATAAATGACAGCTAGATTTGGGAATAATATTTACTAATCCAATTGTTAAATATTTACTAATCCACTTGTTACCTTAAATTTACTCTTAGTATTTTAAAAAAGTTATGTATATGACATAGGATCACAAGTTTTATTTTAATTTTTTTTGGGAATAATATTTACTAATCCACTTGTTAAATATCATATTGATTAAATAAATATTTCAATTGACATAATAGGTTAAATTGAGTTGAATTTGATTTAAAAGAGGTCAGTGGGTTGAATTTGGTTTAAAATCAGCCATATTTAACGGCAAATTAAGAGAGAAAACCTTTACATTCAACTGTTGGGCACGGGTTGGCCTTTTACAAAAGCTCAGGGGTACCAAACGAGAAAAAAATAATCTTTGGGATACCAACCAGAATCGCATTAAACACATGGACATCAGGCGGAACTTCCCAAGTTTAATTTATACATTGAAAGAAATTGTAATGATATTTATGGATGAAATCTTAACGAATGAGAACTTACTTAATCAATTTAGGCTCCGTTTGGTAATGTAAGTAGCTTTTTAAAGCTTTCGACTTTAACATTCTAGAGTTTAAATAAGCTTAATACTGTATAAGATTTTAGTTTGATTTAGCTTTTGAAATTGGATTTTTAACTACTCATCTAAACTTTTAAGAACTCTATACTCTATGACCAAAGGCAACGGAGAGTCGATCGGGGGAGGGGGGGGGGGGAGACGCCATAGGGTGAACCGAATCATCCTTTTTTATGGCCAATGGTTGTACGCCACATGGTAGGGGGTTTAAATAAAAATAAAACCTCAATTTTTTTGATAGACCATGTGCATTACCAAACACGTAATTTAATATATAATTAACTTAGTTAATCTACCAATTTCAGCTACCATATTAACTTCAGTTATTCCATCAGCTATGTGTTACAAAATATACCCTTAATCTCTAAATATATTTAAAATAACAGATTTCAAAAAATAACTCATAGAACGAGTACACACAATATAATCAATATGATATAATCAATATGGGACAATGAATCATAAGAAATATATATGACAACTTATCACTCTTACACGAATTCGATCAAGATCTTTCTCACATCCTCTTTCCTGGCCTTAGATTGCGACCCAAGTGGCCCCCGAGCCTTCATTATTTCTCAAGGGATCCACAAACCGATCATCACAATCTCCTTATTCAACCCAACCCAACCCAACAATAAACATTTATATGCACATGTATATAATCCATATCCACTCATTAATCCGCAAGCGTCCACGTCAAGTCGTTCTCAAATATCCAGTGGCACACCTCAATCTTGCCTGGCCCCGACCCTAGAGCAAGGAACGCACCATGGGTCCCACTCCACGATGACGTGTCCAGGTGACAGATGGCAACGCCATGGTTGATCCTCCTCTCCGTTTTCGGATCCAATATATCCGCTTCGTAAACCCGAACCTTGGGCACGGCGTGGCAGTAATACAGTAAGTACGGGTACAAGCTCTGGTGGCACGACACCGACTCCGTCACCCTCCCTCCGTTGACCCCCTTGACTTTCCCGATCTTGATCTCTTGCTTCGAACCTTGGGTGCTCTCGGTGGTCCTCACCTCAATCGAATCCCCCAGCACCGACACCGCGAAATCGATCATGTCCTCCGCCGATCCAACGCAGCGTTTCGTCTCCCCCGGGCTTGGGGCCCTCTCGCACTCCTTCAACGCTGCGTTTAGCATGCTCTCCATTGAGGAATTGTCGAACGCGTGGAAGATCTCCTTCATCTCCGCGATCTTGGAGGACACGAATGGAAGTTTCGAGAGGATTGAGCGCGGCAAGAAAGATCTGTAAGGCATCTTGTCCTTGATATCAGGCATCGCCATCACTGTCCCCGTCTTCAGCTTCTCCTCCCTGAAGAATTTCCCCGGCTCTACCCACCTCCTGTTTACAGCTTTTCCATGGCGGTTACCTTGGATGGAGGTAAAGACGGTGTAGTTGGAGAAGGTGACACCGTCTTTGGCGTAGTCCTTGAAGGTGTAGTTTGGTTTGTACCCCTTGAAATCGGCGGTGACGGTGCCGCTTTTCGCCCCCTTCCCGTAACCGGAGAACTTGTTGGTGGTTAAGCTGATTGAACTCCCGTAATTGGAGAATTCGAGCTTCGCGGTGTCTGCTTTCTTGGCGTATGACTGGAAGGATTCGTCTCCGGTGGTCACTTTGTCTATATAATTGGAGAAGCTCTCTGCGATATTGCTTCCGCCGTCGGCGTAGTTCTTGAACGTGTTTTCTGGATCGGTCTGGCCGTTTCCGTAGGAGTTAAAGCTGTCATTGCCGCCGTTTACAGACTGGCTGTAGGAGGAGAAGCCCAGGTTGATGGTGGTTGATTTGTTGCCGTAGTCGATGAAGGTGTTGCTCAGGTCCTTGCCGTGCTTGCCGTAGTTGGCGAAGTTGGTGTCGCCGGCGTTCCCATTGGAGGAGTAGGACGTGAATGTCTGTTTTGTCTTCTTGCCGTCCGCTGAGTATACCTTGAAACTGTGTTCCGGATCATTTCCGCCGTTGGCGTACATCGTGAATCGGTCAACGTCTCCGGTGGCGCTGCTACTGTAAGAGGCGAAACCGGATTCCATGCCATTGGAGCCGTTGCCGTAAGTTGTGAAGGTGTTGAGCTGGTCGCTGCCATCCTTGCCGTAGCTGGTGAAGTTCTGGCCGCCGATGTTGCCTCCGGTGGAGTAGGTGGAGAAGGACTGCTGGCGTCTATCGCCATTGGTGGAGTAGGAAGTGAACTTGAGGTCTGCGACATTGACTCCGTCGGCATAGTTCTTAAATTCACCGTCGCCGTCGGTGGCGCCGGTGCCGTAGGTAGTGAAAACCTCGGTGGAGAAGTCATAGTCAGGGCCATAGATGTTAAACTGATCGCTGTGTCCGGAGGAGTCGCGGCTGTAGCTGTGGAAGGTATCGACAACCGGAACATTTTTCAGGCCGGCGGAGTAGTTCTTGAAGGAGTCGAAGCCGCCGGAGTGACGGGCGCCGTAGTTGGTGAAGTTCTGGTCGAGGTAGGTGGAGAAATGGGAGTCGGAGGGGTGAGTGGAGAGGTCGGGGGAGGGGTCAGGGAAGCAGAGGAGGTTGGCCTTGCTGCAGAAGGAGGCGAGGTGAGAGGAGAAGGCGGTGTGGTGGGAGGCGAGGAGGGAGAAGGCGGCGGAGTCGGAGGCGGAGAGTGGGGAGGCCTTGGAGAGGAGGAACGGGGAGCAAGGGGTCTTCCGGATCTTGTAGTTCCAGTAGCGGATGAGGTGGGCCTTTGGGCTGAACGGGTTCTCGCCGGCCGCAACACACTGCAGTTATAAAGCAAGGTATAGAAATGAATCAAATGATCGAGTAATTAAGTAACCGGACTGCCATTAATACTGTTGAAGCTAATTAACAAGTGGAGGGATATTACTTACAGAGAGAGGGAAGAGGAGGAGAAGGATGGAGCAGAGAAGCTGCGGTGTTGTTGGGCTTCCCATCTTCTTCAATTGGTCTCAACTCTCAAGAGAGAAGGGATCGATCACCATTAAATAATGGATTTTTCTAATATACAAAGTATATATGTTTTAATGGATTTTTTTTTTGAAATTTTCAAGAAAGAGTAAATATTTACGGGGATATATTGACGAAATTAAAGTATTTATACAAATATTCAAAAGTTGTAGGCCGGATTTTTAGATAAACGCGGTTTCAGTCTGCATTTTATTCATAAGTGATATGTCACTCTCGAAGAGATTTGGTCAAGGTTGAAAAGTTGTAATAAAATCGCGTTTTTATACCGCGGCTTTATTGTTTTTTTATTTTCAAATAAAAAAAACAGAATAATAAGTAAAACGCGTGCGACTTGACATGGGGAAAGGGAAGGACATGGGGAGGCGGGGCAACTTCTTCCTCGGGAGCCGATCGAGCGGCCCCAGTGTTATGAATCGGATGAGGAGTCGCTCCCGACCACCGTCGGTCGTCCCTTGTCACCATAGGCCTTCAAATCCCCAAATGTCTCTCGTCACCGACGCCCTCGTGAGCAGAGCCCTCGCTAGCGGCCAACTTACCCTTGTCGCCGACGACCATCATTGAACGGCGCGCCCACCACCACTTGTGAGACCTTGACCATCGAAGTTGAACGCCGCCTCCGTTGTCGTCGTCGTCATCGACACCATCTTCGCTGCCACCATCTGATTTTTTTTTTCAAATTAGTCAAAAATCAAGGAAAAAAAATAGCGAATTAGCCAAGATTCCCAACTATTTTGGGATTAAGCCAAAATGAGGCTAAGTCGTTGTTTGAAACAACGACTTTAGCTCCGGTTCAAAAAAATAATAATACTAAAGTCGTTGTTTTAAAAAACGACTTAGTATTTTTTTTTTAAAAAAAAATCAGTTTAATTGAAGAAAAGTCTAAAAAAACGCAAAAAAAAAAAAAAAAAAAAAAAGGCGTCATCCCTTCCATGGCAATGGTCAAATCCAGAAGAAGGAACTGGAGGCCACGAGGCATAGCCCGATGACCCCGCTCGAATCCGCTCCTCCTTCTGAATCTACCAAATTCAAGCCCCCTTCGCCTCTCCAAGCTGTCTTCGTCGCCGCCTCTCGATTGGGGGATGCAGCTTCCTTGATCTAAAGGTCGTTGTTGCGCCTTCAGAGAAGCAAATCAAAGGCCACGAGGCATAGCCCGACGACCTCGCTCTCTTGGACCACCACTAGCGGCACCGCCTAGCCGAGCGATAGTTGCGAGGAGTCCAGTCGGCCCCTCGATCGCCTCCTCTCGCTTTTCAAAAGCTGATTTTAGATTTGAGTTTAGATCCAATGCTTTTTGACATCAATCTCGCTCTTCGAAAGCTGAGTTTAGATCTTCGGTTTCAAATCCCTTCGAGTGGTTGGTGCTTAAATCTTGCTGGCTTTTCCGGTCACTGGAAGCACCTTCGGCTTTAAGGTTGCCATGGAAGGGATGACATGTCTTTTTTATTAAAAAAAAAAAGAGTCGTTGTTTGAAATAGCGACTCTCCATATATGTTTTTTTTTGTTTTTTCTGGATTTTCTCCAACTAAATTGAAATTTAAACAACAACTTTGGCATTATATTATTATTTTTTTTGAAGCGGGGCTAAATCTCAAAATAGTTTGAGATCTTCACTAATTTGCTAAATTTTTCTTCATTTTCGGCTAATCTTAAAAAAAAAATTCTCACCATCTCCGCCCGCTGGCACCACCATCTTTGCCTTCGGAGATGAACGTCACCTCTTCCACCTGGACTCCTCCTCCCATTGCCGCCACCAATTTCTCCGGAGGTCCTCCGCCGAAATCAAGGCCTCATGTGACTCCTCTCGCCAACCACGTACCACGACGGCCCCTGCGTCGACTCATGCGATGGCCATCCTCCTTCCCTTTCCTCGCAGCTGGCCCCATGGTGACTTGTAAACAATGTTCTAAAAAACGCTCGGCGGATGCTCGGCGATGACGTACCGCCAAGCGCCAAGACGGTTCGGCGGCCTTATTGGCGGATTCTTGGCGGTCAAAATGTTTTCTTAATATTTTCTTATTTTTACCTCCTATATTAGGACTTGAATACATATGATATAATAAATATTCATTTCTAAAGTGTTTACCATCACTACATTAACAAAACATAATGCAAATGAAAGTTAAGTGATTAAGTCATGACCATTTTAACGCTATTCGACTCAAAACAAACAAAAAATGTCATAAACATATATGTTAAAAAACCCAATCCATATTATCTAAGCTTTCATCTCTTCAATTAATCACTTAACTTGTCAATATAGTACACCATTAACCAAAGAGAGTTACTGCTAACTTAAATATATAGTACTCCAATTCAAAGTCCAAACTCCAAACAAACGAAACAAGTGAGGTACTGTAAGTGTAGTGTCGACTGATCACAATTGATGAATTGAACAAAAAAACAAACACAATTCAATTCACATACAAATAATCAAATATACAATTAGATAAGCAAAATTCAGAAACCTATTCACATACAAATATACAATGATACAAATCGCAAAACCTGTTCGTTTACTCAGATTCACAGTTCACTCAAAATTTAGAAACTTGATCACAGATTCACAGTTCACTCAAAATTTAGAAACCAATTTAGAAACCTGATCACAGATTCACAATTCACTCAAAATTTAGAATAGAGATGTTTCCATGTACCGTACGTTTACCCAAATTCACAAACAAATTACAATTCACAATAGAGATCGTTCTACAGTTCAGAACTCAAAATTACAATAGAGATCGTTCAGAACTCAAAATTACAATAGAGATCGTTCTGCAATTCAGAACTCAAAATTACAATAGAGATCGTTTTGTAGTTCAGAACTTTTGACAGCGGTCGGCGAGGCGATTTGGCGAGACAATAGAGAGAGAGAGAGAGAGAGGGAGAGAGAGAGAGAGAGAGAGAGAGAGAGAGATACCGTCGGCGTCAACCACCAGACCTAGTGCGCCGCCATCCGTGATCCATCGCACCGCCACCAGAGAAGTCGGAAGTCAAGCACTCGAGCAGTGCAGAGACGAAAGACGGGAAGAGACCGAAGAAGTTGAAGAGGCGGTCAATAAGGAACAAATTGAACAAAGAGAAAAGCTTTAATTTTTATTAATCCGTCCAGACCGCCAAGACCGTCCTGCCCCGCCAAGAGTCGTCTCGTGCCCGCCAAGACCGTCGAGGTCTGCTATTCCGGCCGCCAAGCCTTGCTTCCGCCAAGAACACCTCGCCAAGGCCCTTTTCGTAGCGGGAGGTGGCCGCCAACCGTCTTGGCGGCCGCCAAGGCCAAATTTTAGAACACTTCTTGTAAAACACGGCTTCAAGCCGCGTGTTACAATATTTTTTTTTAGAAATATAAAATGAAATAAAAACCATGTGAACAAAACGTGGTTTTAACCCGCCTTTTTATAATAAAATGTAATTTTTCTTGTTGTCAACTTTGTTTTTTTTTTTAACAGGAAATAATTCGAAATCTTAGATAACAGGAGAAATCTGGGAAAACGAGAGGATGAGAGAACGGCAGACGGACTGACCGTCATGAAACAACGAGGAAAAATAACAAACAAACAAAAAAACCCGAATACAAAAGATCTCAGCAAAGAAGACCAGCAGAGAGACGGCTGAAGAATACCAAGTGACGATTGTGAATGCCGAGAACATGGGAAAGTCGAAGGACTGACACGACGTCTCGACGCCGGGGAGACAGAGGCAGAAACCCATCAGCGGAAAAGGCGTCTCCTGGGGAAGTGTGGACCAACGACGTTCCCCCCACCTGGATGAGAGATCTTCGAAGATCACGAACACTGCCACGTTCAACTCGAACAGCAGGGCGCCCGAGACTGCAACTTCATCCAGAACTAAACGTAACCGCAACCAAGAAACGGCATCACTCGGATGGACAACTAAACCCAAGATCAAAGGAAACGGGAAATAGGGTAAGAAACAAGTGATCTAGACTTAATTTTTCCAAGATTAATCTTAAGGTAAAGTTTTGATGTTGTTATTTTTTCAAATAGAAATAAAATACTTAAAAACCATGAGGTTTGAGGTTAAAAAAAGGGTAGAAATTTATAGAATATGGGACTAGCAAGTCCATACCGAAGAATCCAACCCAAGAAATAGAAAACTCCATTTGTTGGAGTTGAAACATCCACCAATATAAATTAGATTTATGAATTAGTTTTATCATCTCAGATGTGAATTAGATTTATGAAGAAAATTAATCCTATAAACAAGAATTAGAGACGAGGGTAATGGTAATCTGATCGATGATGGGCGTCGTGTTTAATCGATAGATAGAGGGACGGAGGCTGGCGGGTTGCGCCGATGGCCAATGGGTAACCCCTTTCGGGATTCATGTTAAACATTTTCGGGATTAAAATAGATTTTTTTTTTTAGTAGTTGGCAGATTAGACTTGGCGTGCAAGGGGTAAAAAACCTAGCCTTGCACGCCAAGGAGAGAAGCATCAGCAACAGAGCACATCGGGTGCACAGGGCTGCCGAGGATGGACTCCGACCGACGACAAGAGCACCGGCGGGAGGAGGGGATTGAAAGGTGAAATTTCACGATTCGGGTTTCAGAACTGGAACAAGGAGTGCGAGGTGTGCAGTCCCGGACCAAGTCTGAAACAGGTGAGGCCAGCGACAGAGGAACGCCGCCAGGGAAGGGGTCGGCCAAATCTGAGGTGGGGTAAGCCGAAGGGGCTGAAGCACCAACGCCGGAAGATCAGGAGGAGCGATCGGAGGTGGTGCTCGACTAGGCACAAGCACCCAAAGCGATGATCTGGTGGAGGTCACGGATCCGGACTGCTAGGCCGGAGCCGGAGGGGGATGGCGGGGGCTGAAGCATCAGAGGTTGAACCAGTGGTTTCAAGATGTGCATATAGCATTTGTCGGGGATTCTTCATCGGGAAAAGGGGGAAGATGAAGAAAACAAAACCCAAATTCGGTGGTTTTTTAGGAGACATGAAATTGATGAGATAAGAGATTGGAGTTGGGTGTGAGGTGGTCAATCGGAACGACAGGGGTCACCCTTAAGTATTCCATAGGTATTGTATGGAGGCTGTCCATATTGACGATTTTTGGTATGGGGTCGAGAGATTTACTTCTCGATTGTCCCCCGATTTATTCATGAATAGTATTGTTGATTGAAGAACAGAGATTTGGGGTTGAGAGTAATTATCTCTCGGTTGGTCCCCGGATTAAGTTGCTCATGGATAGTATTGTTGATTGAAGAAGAGAGATTTGGGGTTGAGAGTAATTAGCTCTCGGTTGGTCCCCAGCTTAAGTTGTTGTTGATGAAGGTGCTGGTGTTAGAACATATTGTTGTTGATGGTGGATTATTCCTGTTGATGTTGATGGTGAAAACCTGATGATGAAGGTTGAGTTTGGTGGATTCTCCCTCTCTCTAGATTTTCTTGTTGTCAACTTAAAATTAGCAATTTACACAAGAAACACTTTTAAACCAATTTTGTATGGAGAAGGTAATAATTCAAATTTTTACCAATGTATCTTGGGCTATAAAATGGACTACATTCGTCCCCTTTTCCTTTGTTTTTTCAAAATTTAAACTAAACGAGTCTTAAGTCTTCATAGCGAACTTGAACCAATGTTGGAAACCTCGTCTTAGCGAACTGAAACGAGTCTTAAGTCTTCGTAGCAAGAAGGCCACACAATCGAATAAGATTAACCCTAGTTCCAGAATTAGGTTCTCTGAGTTCATCAATGGGTAAACTAGTTTATCAATGGGTCAAAATCTGGAATCTTGTAGGATAGAATTTGGGATTTTGTTTAGTATTCGATTGTATCGCTCAATTATTCGACGATATTATGAGATTATTCGATTGTATCGATAGATTTATCATAGATAATAAGGGATGCGAGTTATTCGATTGTATCGCTCAATTATTCGACGGTATTATGAGATTATTCGATTGTTTGAGTTCATCAATGGGTAAGCTGCTAGTTCATCAACGGTTCGAAATCTGGAATCTTGTAGGATAGAATTTGGGATTTTGTTTAGTATTCGATTGTATCGCTCAATTATTCGACGGTATTATGAGATTATTCTGTTGTATCGATAGATTTATAATAGATAATAAGGGATTTTCATTGGTGTATCTACTCTCATCCTCTAGTGAAATGCGGGTTATTCGATCGTATCGCTCAATTATTCGACGGTATTATGAGATTATTCGATTGTATCCATAAATTTATCATACATAATAAGGAATTTCCATTGGTTTATCTATTCTAATCTTATAGTGAAATGCGGGTTATATGACGCTAGATACACCAATGGAAATTACACATCAATTGAACTTACAAGTGAAATACGGGTTATTCGATGGTAACACTAGATTATTTGACGGTAAATGTGGATTATTCGCTGATATCAGTGGATTATTAAGGTGTAATCTCTGTTTGTAAAATCTAGGTTGAATAAGTTAATATTTCATCCAACAATAAAAAAAAAAAATTCATTCACAATATAAACTCCACAATTTATTTTTAAAAAAAAATCAATCGGTCCCACTTGCCAACCAACTCAATAGTCAATTCATTTGAAAATTGAAATAAACATCTCGTGGGCCCAGGAGAAATGGAGGTGAGGCAACGCGCTCGGTTTTGGCAAGTGAGGCACTACCATCTCGTGGGCCCCACTTTTTTATTATTAAAAAAAGGGGAAAACGTGTAATTATCACAACCATCCAATTCAATATATCAACGGCCAAGATGTGTTCACATGATACACAGTAAGCCTTGAGTACATATGATCTTCTCTCTCTATATATATATAGGTAAGAGTTCTAGTGAAACGGAAAATACGGTGCAACGGTGTAACGAATGAATATCGTGTAATATTAATATTGAGTTATGTGGATATGCATATGTGAATATTATGGTGTATCAATATGAATATAGTGTTATTCATTTTATGTTATATGAATATAAATAATATCATATGCATATATCCATATTTACATCATATTCATATTCACACAACATAATATTCATATGTTCATCATATTCATATAATACAATATTCATATGAACATGATATATATATATACAATAAACCGGAACCCTCACATAATTTATACCCTAGCCATTTTTTATCACAAAAAATAAAGAAAAATAAAGAAGAGTAATGTTAAGGATAATATTAATCAAACCTTCAAGCCGATCTTTCCACGCAACACTTTTCAATTGAGATTGTCAGCTTGAACAAGATTTTCCACTCTGCTCTCAATTTCCTAAAGGCTTATCTCTCCGGGCTGCATCAAACCGTATAAAACTTAAACCACATTCAGAAATGCAGATACAACAACACGCGACAAAATGGAGAAATGAAAGGGAAACAACACATAAAAGAACACCTCGACATCTTCAGGTACATCAGGTTTGGAAGTTTTCTATTGTGCAACACTCTCAGATTTCTTACTGACTGCAGCTTTCCTAGGTGCTCCTTTCTTATTTGTTGGCTGCCAGATTTTATTATGAGATTATAGACAGAACTATACCAAAAGAAAATAATATAACTTCACATTCTAAAGAAAAGGTGAATAGAGAAGAAAACTCAGAGTTGCCTGAACAGGATTGTTACCACTAAGCATACTTGCTGCTGATCGTTCACCAATCAAATATAAATGTCATCAGCTGCCCTATATAAGTTTAATATGCCACAATCCCAACCCAAAAAGAAGATTAAGGTAAAACAATGAAATAGACATTATAAAAACAACAGCATTCTAAATTTACGGGCACACTCCAACCTACTCCTGACCCAGTATATGATTCGTAAAATGAGCCTAAGGTCCCTAACACAAGCTTGCCATTATGATATTCTTCCATCATACGATTTTCTAACATCCATGACTTATTCATCCCTCTAAAAAAGATGAAATTAATTTTTCAATACAAACATTGTTATAATAGATAATACAGCAGGCATAGAGTAAAAGAACATATTTTCATTGACAATTTCTTACTCTCTAAGTGTAATTTTGTAGTACAGTCGTCAAAGCCCCAACTATAATTTATTATCTCTTCATAAATAATGTATATATAAAGCATCAAGAATCATCCAACAAAAAAAAAAGCATGAGTGAGTTTGAGATCCACTTACTGCTCCAGGAAGAGAAGGGTCAATAACAACTCCAAAATCAAGTTTGCGTTCAAATCAAAAGATCATATGGACCTCTCCACCAGCATTCACCTGCAGGATTCAAATGTCAAGAAGTGGAGGAAAATTATGGCTAAGAAGGCATGGCATAAAGAAGTGGAGGAAAATTGTGAGCATGAAGCAAAGAAGGCATGGCAGAATATGAGACCAATGACATTCGAACCCAAGCTTGAGGACAAGAGGCAAGTGGTTAAATTAGAATATGAGACCAACGAGTTAACTTATTTCACCCAAAACATAACTGAAAACAAATCTGATTGAGGCAGAAAGATAAAAACAGCTTGTGTGATTTATCAGGCATCTATCAATAAATCAAAAAATAACATATGGAAGATGAGGATATTTCATTATACACTTCATTACAGAGAAGTAAAAAGCCAGATTCTGAAGACGCAACACACGAGGATGCTAATTTTGTTCTTAGACAACTAGTAACTGGATGATCGCAACAACAATTGAGCTACAAGTTTGTACCAGTCAAATGTAGTTCATATGAAGAACAAAATTGGTATGAACATAGACTATCACAAATGCATCCTTGATTAAAGTGTGCAAAACCCCCATGTTAGATTATGATAATATATCCTTACAACCAGCGATAGAAATATCTCAATTAGTAATCATGTGGTTTATGGTTCTATAGCTTTATTTGACAATGGAAAATACGAGTTTCAATTAATACAATAATGTTTTTGTTTAGCCACTTACCCGATAGTGCACCTTCACCTTGTCGGCTTTGTGAGCGTTGATGTCACAAGATGCTGGTTTATGCTGGCAAATTGGAAGGCATATATTAAAGAAACTTGTGATAACTATTAGCTTAAAAATATAGCCAATAAAGTGTGGAAGGAACCTTGTGTGTTCCTTGTAAATATACAATAAAGAATGGTATTAAGGATGTCATACTGTTCATTCAAGAAAATGAAGTCATGAAAAAATACAAACTTCGAAGACTTGTGAGGTTGTGAGTTACTACCCATGGTCTATTTTCTAAACATGTAGCATGAACAAGAAGCCTCTTACCAAAATGAACAGATCACAAAATGAAATTCCAAGGTCTGAATTCCTTATCCAAAGGCAGAACTAGAATGGCTCAGCCATCTTGTGTCAGACCATTCTTACAACTGTAAGGTTCTTTCTCAATTAAAAAAAAAACATTCAGAGTACAAATATACACTTGCAATGTTCTTCCTCAATTGAAAAAAACACATTCGGAGTACAAATATACACTATTAAAAAAACCATTCAAAGTACAAATCGGGGCTTGCAGCGCCAGTGAATCCGCAGACTTTAATGTCTTTGAATTCACCTGAGGCTTATATGGACATGCAACCATGCTCCCATAAACAAGATGATAATTTAAATACAATCAAATAGGCGGAAGTGAATAAAATTTATTAGTTTAGAATATCTGATCACAATAACATCAAAATTCCAAAACCATAAAATATGAATAAATTCCAAAATAGATGAAATTAAAGTAACGGTGCGGAAACTTTAGAGGTTCAAAACTTTTAATAAAATATTCAATAACTGATAGCCCGCTCTTCAACTCTCTCCTGCTCCGCTGTTTGCACTAGACCTGTGAAATATGGTCTGGTGTTTCGTGAGAACGAAGAACACCAGCCATCTAATAAATAGGATGGTTAGTACAATTAAGACTAGCAAATGATAGGGAAAATGTTCAGACTTTAACCTTACAATGACCATAAAACGGTACGTCTCAGATTAAGGGAATGACACGAATATTTATAGTAGAAACTGAATGAAAAGGATAAAAATTCACACATGACTCAGATGATCATAACGATCGATTATAAGATAAGAAAAAGAATTATACTCGAGGCAGATAAGTATAATAACTGAAATGATCACCTATTTAACAGTCGATAATAAAGATAACGATAATAGTAATAATACTTCGTGGTACCGGTCGGTCCTTTAACAAGGACCACGACCTACATCAGATCGTTGTTTTATCACCCCGCAGAGAATGCATTCCGGGATGGTGTTTCATGAAACCTTGTAAGGCGGTGGCTTAACGAACCACAACCTGCAAGTCAGTCTACTGCATAACTTGCCAAAGGCATAAAGCCACTCGCATCACGTGGTGCGCATTTTAACATATCACAACTAAGCATCACATGGTGCCTATCTTATCATACATAAACAGTTTATACTAGGTGATCATGATAACGACATTAAATCAAACAGGGACAAGCATGGATAATTCAAAGGGTCTTACTATCACATGCCACTAGTTTGCATGAAAGAACAAACAGAATATCATGCACTTTAGGAAGAAGAAAATGGGCAACCTTTACTTATCTCGTGTTATAAACAACTAATCACATTTAAACCACATATCACTATAGTTCATTTAATAATTGCCCATTAATTTAACTCATGCCAATTTATGATTAAAAAGGATAAATTACATCAAGCAGACGGGTATGCAATTTATTGAAATTGGCAAGGAAATTGGTCACAGGGCCGTATTCGACACGGAAGAATTTAAAAGGCACGTCAAAGGAAAATCACGAAACATGCAAAAGACATTGAACGAAATCACTTGCCTTAACCTTCGACGATTGGTTGACGACAACAAGACGAGATTTTGGCACCTATTGAATCCAACGGAAAAAATGAATATTTAATATTGATATTTCATACAATTAACTTTACTTAACTCAATTTCAAATTGAATTAATTCTATAAAGTTAAGGATTTATACCAATATGAATTCCTCGGGAAGTGGGATTCGACGTGGGTGCTTCGGGATTGACCGGTGTCGCTGAAAGTGACAAGAATTAACTCAGATTAAAACTATAGGTGGTTCAATTAATTAAAAATTAACTGAGGCCGAAATATTAAATAAACATGAACTGAGGGTGGTTTATGCAATTTTTAGAAAAGAGATTGAAATCTCTGTTTCTTTGCAATCAACCTGTACACGCCGAGGAAGATAACGGAACAGGGTGCAGGCTCGACTCGGCTCTTCCTCCGACGTCGATGGCTAGCGGCGAAGGCGAGGGCTCGGTGGCGGCAAGGCTGGCGGCAACAGGGGCGGCAACCGGAGCGAATGCAGCGACAAAGCAATCGATCGCGGCGATCGGAGACGGATGCAGCAAGGGCTCGCGCCTGCTGTCCTGGGCCTCACCGGGCAAGGGCTGCGTTGCGGTGGGTCTCGGCGGTGAAGATCTGCGGAGGGCGGCTCGGCTCAAGTCGCCGGAGGCTGCTCAGGGGAGGTCGGCTCACGGGAGATGCGGATGCCGGCGATGGTGGTTGGGCAGCGATGGGAGGCGTCACGGCTTGAGAGAAGATGAGGGACGGTGATGGCTCGTGGCTCAGGGTCGCCGGCGTTTCACTGTTCGCGATCGATTTGAGAGAGGAGGAGGCGGTGCGGTGGTCCGGCGGTGGTTGGGCTCGGCTATTCACGGGAGGAATAAGAGGACGGTGAAGGGTAACGGTGCTGGCTTTGGTGGTTTGAATGCGGGGATGGTGATGCGTGAGTAATTTTTGGGTCGGGGGAAACCCTAATTTGACGTGTATTTATATAATTAGGCTAAAAGGATATAGATTAACGGTATAGGGTAGATCTTAAGGAAAATAAATAAATAAAAGAAGCGGATAAACACGAAGATAGATGATAGATTTCTCTACTTTAGCGGGATGAATATTATTTAATTTAATTGCATAAATTAAATAATAAGGATATCTAGAAGATTTATATAATTAAATTTATCATATATTATTTCTCTTTAGAATAATTTAATTATTCTAATTCATACCATATATCTTAGGTGAATTTATTAAATGACCAAATTCACAAGATATACACTATAGTTTGATATAATATAGACTTATTTAATTAAATAAAAATAAGAAATAGCTCAAAAATAACTTGGGGTATTTCATCCACCTACTCCACCCGCATTAATTTTGCGGGCGAAAACCCGCTAAAAAGTGGGTGACGGGTGGAGCGGATGCGGGTGAAGCGGGTGATGGATGGATTATGGGTGAAGATTTTTCACCCATCCCCCGCCCCAATAGTCTACCCATTAACCCGCACCATTCACTCGCACCGCATACCCGCATAAAACCCTAAAAATATATCTATATGTGGGTGTGATTTTACTATTTTACCCTTCCAATTGAAAATGTAATTTATTTTTCTCTCATTGTAGTTGTCTATCTTTTTTTTTTACATGTTTAATAGAGAACATATAATTTTACTTGCTCATGTCCATGCTAGGATATTGTGGTGGATCGGCTTAATTATTGAAAAGGGAAAACATGCGATTCTTCTACAATCTACTCTTCCAATTCCGTTCTCATATATTTTAGTTTCATTTTATAATTTTAGGTAACACGTTATTGTGATGTATGAGTGTATAACCCATATTTTAATTCCATGAACTTATATTTGTAGTATTTATAAATTAAAACTTAAGTTTTTATTCATCTTTCAAAGTTACTCAATAAATCATCACTACACCCATTGGGTACCCACTCCACCCGCATCACCCGTGCGGGGCGGATGAGGGTGAAGAAGTTTGCGGGTGATGGGTGGAGCGGGTGAGATTATTTACCCGCGGGGCGGGTGATGAAGTGGCTTCATCCACCCATAACCCGCCCCATTTCCACCCCTAATAATAAGTAAAATGTGGCTTGATGACGTGTTTTAACTTTAATAAAAAAAGGCTGGACCAAAAAAAAACTTTAATAAAAAAAGAAGAAAATAAAAAGGAAGAAGAAGGGGAAAGTGCACGACATGAGGAGGCGGGGCATCTTCTTTCCCCGGAGGGATCGAGCGGCCAAGTGAGCTATGAATCGGAGGAGTCACTTCCAACCACCGTCGGCTGTCCCTCATGAGTAGAGCCATTGTCAGTGGCCGACTTAACCTTGTCACCGACGACCTTCGTTGAACGACATTGCTCACCACCACCTATGAGACCACGACCTTTGTTAAAGTCGTTATTTCAAACAACGACATAATTTTTTTTTTAATTTCAGTTTAATTGGAGAAAAGTCTAAAAAAAGGGGAAAAAAAGAGCAGTCATCCCTTCCATGGCAATGGTCAAATCCAGAAGAAGGAACTCGAGGTCACGAGGCATAGCCCGATGACCCTGCTCCAAGCCACTCCTCCGTCTGAATTTACCAGATTCACGCCCCCCTCGCTGCTCCAAGTTGTCGCTATCCCCGTCTCTCGATTGGGGGAAGTGGCTTCCTCGATCTAAGGTCGTCGTTACACCTTCTGAGAAGCAATTGGAGGCCACGAGGCGTAGCACCACTAATACAAAATTGGCCTAATATCACGGATATTTAGGGCCTAATATCACATATATAAGCAAATACACGTCTAGACTTTAGCTCAGTGGGCTAATAGATAGGACACTTTAATATCACGGACCAAAAAATGGACACGCCCGTGATATTAGAGGTAGCTTTTTTCAAGCTTCGACCCGAATATCACGGATCATATGTGTCATGTGTGACACGCCCGAGATATTAGGGGTGAGATTTTTTCATGTTGGATCCTAATATCACGGACCATATTAGACACACCCGGGATATTAAGGGCGAGATTCTTTACCGATTAAAATTTTATTTTCCCGAGTTAAAAAGGCCTAAAATCACGGATATATTAGCTCCGTGATATTAAGATTATGTGATATAATTGAAGATTTGTACTAGTGCACGGCGACCCCACTCTCTTATACCACCACCAGCGGCACCGCTTAGCCTAGCAATAGTTGCGAGGAGTCCAATCGACCGTCCGATCGCCTCCTCTCGCTTTTGAAAGTTGATTTTAGACCTGAAATACAATGCTTTTTTACATCAATCTTGCTCTTCGAAAGCTGAATTTAGATCTTCAGTTTCAAATCCCTTCGATTGGTTGTTGCTTGAATCTTGTTGGCTTTTTCGGTCACTAGCACATTCGACTTTACGGTTGCCATGGAAGGGATTACATCTCTTTTTTATTAAAAAAAAAAGGGAGAGTCGTTGTTTGAAATAGCGACTCCCCACATACTTCGTATATTTTTTTTTTGCTTTTTTTTCCTAGCTTTTCTCCAATTAAACTGAAATTTAAACATCGACTTTAGTATTATTTTTAAGCAGGGCTAGAGTCACTATTTGAAACAACGACTTTAGCTCCGCTTTGGCTAAATCACAAAATAGTTTGAGATAATATTGGCTAATTTGCTTAATTTTTCTTCATTTTCGGCTAATCTTAAAAAAAATTCCCACCATCTTCGCCTATTGGCACCACCATCTTCGCCTTCGGAGTTGAACGCCACCTCTTCCGCCTAGACTCCTTCACCCATTGCCGCCACCACCTTCGTCAGAAGTCCTCTGCCGAAATCGAGGCCTTATGTGACTCCTCTCGCCAACCACCATGGCGGTGCCTGCGTCGACTCATGCGATGGCCGTCCTCCTTCCCTTTCCTCGCTGGTCCCATGGCGACTTGTAAAACAAAGCTTCAAGCCTCGTGTTACAGATTTTTTTTAGAAATATAAAATGAAATAAAAACTTTATGAATAAAACGCGGTTTCAATCCACGTTTTTATAATAAAACATAATTTTTCTTAGTGTCAACTTAAAATTGACGATTTACACCAGAGATGCGGTCTTAAACCAATTTTGTATGATCAGTGGGGAGAAGAGTGTAATGATTTAAAATTTTACCAATGTATCTTGTGCTATAAAACGGACTACATTCGTTCTATTTTTCTTTACTTTTTCAAAATTTAAACTAAACGACCCAAGTCTTCATAGCAAACTGGAGCCAATATTGGAAACAAAATCAACCATGGAAGCAACCTCGTCTCCCCTCTCAATGATGATGCCTTCCCAACCACATCCTCTCGCGCTCTTCTCCATTGCTCCTACCATTCAAAAGCACTCTAGAGTTTGGTTAAACGCACTTTTGATGACGATTTGCTTAAAAAATTAGGGTTGTTGAGTCCGCAAGTCCGATAGTCGAAATCCAACAAATTAAATCTATTCGGTCAAAATTCTTGTTGCTAATTATGTTTATAAACTTAATTCAGAACCTGTACGTGTTCATGTGATTTTTCTGGGTGTTCTTCATCCTTATCTATGACTTTCTTAATTACTCGTGACCAGTGCCGGAGCTAGAAAAATTTCGGATGGGGCACAATGATCGATGTACTATAAATATATAAATAAAACATATGGAAAAAAAAACTAAACGAGTATAGAAAATACAATATACTCCCTCCGTTCGGCAAAACTTGTCGTTGTAGAGTTTTGTTTTTGTTCGGAAAAACTTGTCATTTTAGGTATTTTTGTTTTTACTTTACTAAAATGCCCTTGATTTGATTGATGTGTTGTGAGTTGTAGTTTTTGATAAAGTAAAAAGTAGAGTAATGATTGAGGGTAAATTAGTAAAAAATTAGTGTAATTATTAACTTTATTAAAAGTTGTGTGGAGAGTTAAAATGACAAATTTTGGCAAACGGAGAGAGTAATAAAATTTAAGTTAAAATTATGGTTGTTATATGAGCTAAGTAGCTAGAGTTTGGCTCGAATTTTGCTCAATAGAAACTTGGTTTGATCATCATTTATAAAATGAGTTGATTATGAGCACATTTTTATACTTAATTCAAAACTCGGTTTGGCTCGAGTCGATTGAGACTCACATATTTTGTGAAATTTATAAATTTTCTTCTAAGTTACTATGTACTTAAACAAATAAAGTTACATAATATCCGGGAAAACATCAACTCAAACTCGCATTTTGGAGTTTTATTCATTCATTTTTATTTGATCGGACTCGGGAGTATAACTTTGGAGTTTTATTCATTCAAATCATTTTTCCAGATTAGATAAACTCCGGCTATTACTTTCAGTACAAAAATATTAAAAAAAAACACACAAAAAATCAAATCGGCTAATAATGGAAAGAATAAATGCGAGTATAAGTTACTTTCTCTCTCCACTTTTCCCGTTTTCTACGTCCCCCGTTCTTCCGTTACCCTTTCCCATTATCGATTTACTGTTCTCTATCTTTCGCTTTCATCTTCTCTCTCTTCCACCGGAAAACCTCTCTCGTGTCGGAAAACCGCTGTTCCTGTTCCTCCGTGAGGAATGACTACCTCCGTTTCTCCGAGAAGCAGATCTTCTACCCGATTTGATTATCAAATTTGAGTGTTTTTTCTCGGTCGCACTACCGACTGGCCGTCTGTTGATTTGTGTCGTCGTGGTGGCTCTCGAAGAATTGAATTTCGGATCTCAGTGGTTGTCGCTGCTAGTTTTGGAGTTTTGAAGAGAATGTGGCTTCTGACGGCCCCTTTTCGTTGACTGAATGTGGAGATCGTGATCTAGGGTTTCTGGATTAGATCAAAAGAAGTCGGAGGTCACCAGGAGCTAATTGAGGGATGAGAATGAGATGGTATTCGTTTGATTCCTTTTTCTTTCTGAAGTTTTATTCTCTCCAACTAAATTCTGGCCTGTGCTTGGTTGTAATTCGCTCGAATTATGTTTATCTTGTGTGCTCGGGCTGCTTGCATGTTGTAAATTTTGCAAATCTTTGTAAATTGTCCGGTTTGTACAAAGAATTTGGTGTGTCATAAATTCTCCTTACAAAATTAAATTTATAATTCTGAAGGATGGATGGATGCCATGAGACGAGTTTTGAGTTTTGTTTCTATATTTATTCGTTTGATTGATCATAATCATCTTGCTCTGTTTGGATATTTTCTTTTAATTGCATTTTTTTTCCCTTTACGAAGCTTAATTTCCTCCAGGTCATGAGTTTCTAATTCAAGGAAAAAAAAGTCATGTACTGTTTAGAACTGGTTGACTGAACTGTTTTCTTTACAAGCACCGGTTTTCTGCTTGTTGGTGTATATGCTGATATTCCTTTAAAATTGATATCATGCTAGAGCCTAGAAGATATGACTGGTTATTCTGGGTTACTTCTGATTGTCCTTTTCAGACAGGTCCTAGTATACTTTTCCAGGTCTTCATCAACTGATACAAAAAGCTCAGTAGCTGACATTATTTAGGCACTTGTGTCATAAGTATAAAAACTTGGTTTGTACATATTTTAAAATGCAGTTGACTATGTTTTTGTTATTTTTGAGATGAATATAAAAACATCTGGGTACTGTATTCGGGAGCTTGCTATAACGAGATGAAAATATTCTTGTTGTTTGAAATACATGATAAGAAACTGGAAATTTCATAAGTGGATTAGCTTTGGAACAGTAAGGGTCTTATAGATCAGCTTTGCAATACTTGGATTTTCATTTTTCAGTCTCATTTTTTGGGACTGAATGTCGAGATAGTTTGTTTTAGATGAACAGCAATGCAATGGAAAAAAATAGTTGATTTTTTCTTTTGTGTTTTCAAGATTTCCTTTTTCTTTGATGTTGGGCATATATGGTATATTAGGTGCATGGTTGGACTATCTTAAACGACTAGTTGCAATTCTGGCAGTGGTGGCCACAATCATTACTGTTTTTGTTAAAAACGTGGAAGGAACTTGATGACACTAAGTTCAGTTAGAAATTGGTTGATCTGTCTGACAGGTAACTGTGGTCAATTGACAAGGCCAATGTTACAAAAATAGTTATTTTTATGTCAGTTACACTGTTATTTTTTGAAGTATTGAATTCCATCCGCTTTTAGTTTTAAAGCAGTTAACCGTGTTTGTTGGGATTGATAGGTTTCAGCTTTTTTTTTGACAAAGAAACTTGATTGGTGAAATGTTGACTTTTTGTGCATCCAAATTCTTGTTTCCTTGGTCATAATTCACATGTATTATTATGTTATAATTTGTTTTCTTTTGAGCAGGGCCATTGCTCAGTTTATGAATGAAACGGGTCCTCATATGCTAGCTATTATTGCATGTGTTGACTTTAACTGTGTGGATATAATTTACTATGCATGCATGTTTGTACACACTGGGTAGAACTCTTGCTTGATCTCAAGGGAGCTTGCCATGGTTGCTTCCTAACCAATAATTTAGCATGTTCAGGAATCGGTTAGGATTTGGTTTATTTCATCATCCTTTTGTATGTTTTCCCATCATTGGGACGGTATGCATATTAAGTATATATATATTTTGGAATAGACTATTTGGTCATGTAATCTATGTAATATTCAAACATTAATACCACTGATTAACTAGTGGCATATTCTTCTTTATGGCTTTTACAGACCTCAGTAGTAGTTGTCTGTAACACTTTTTTGATCTAACAATGATATGAAGCTGTATTTGCAAGTTCTGATATTTAGACAATTCTCTTCATTGTTTAATTTACATCTTTATGAAAACCCCACAAGCCATGCCTTTTATATCTTATGATCCTGTAGTGTTTGTTTTGACTATTAGCATTTCATAAGTGGAGCATTTAGTGAATTTGCACAAAATTAGAGCAAACAGGATATGTTTATCTAAATGGTAGTTGTTATTAATTAGTTTCATATTCTTTTGGCAGGTTGAAGGAAGGGCTTTCTTATATAGAGATATTAAGAGTAGTTTAGAGTTTCTGAAGCAGAAAAGGCTTCAGGAATTGAAATCTGAAACTGTTCCAGAGGTGCAGGGGCCATCAACATGATGGCCAGGAGTGGTGGTGATGCTTTGAGAGGTTCAGTGCCATATGGATTGAGACTACAGGGTGAGCCTAACACATTTTCTCGATCTAGTGCAGTGTCAAGTGGTAGGGACTTCCCCAAACACAAAGTAGACAAGTTTAGCTTGTCTGACTTGGATTGGATAGGTATCATTCCAGAATGTCCTGTGTATTGTCCATCAAAGGATGAGTTTGAGGATCCTTTGCTTTACCTTCAGAAGATCGCCCCAGAAGCTTCTAAATATGGTATTGTTACCTCCTTTTCACAAGTTTTTCATGCTTAATGATGTACCCTTTTTTTTTCTGCTTCATTAGTTGGATGCATGTTGTTGGCTTCTTGTTAGTCATTTATTTTTAAAGGGTTCGGCATATGAAGTTGTGATCCATTATCTTTGAATAACTGATTATATTCCACAATTTTTCTGCAAGAACTGAGCCTGCTTGAACAAGATAATGCATGTCTGCCTAGCATAGTGGGCTCCTACTTTGGTGCGACATATGTGTTGAATTATATCACCTTAAAAATATGAATTGTGGTGCTGGGTATAATATCTTATAATACATGTAAATGCTGATCCTCGCTCGGTCAAATACTAGGTATTTGCAAGATTGTGTCCCCTGTTACAGCTCGTGTTCCTTCTGGTGTTGTACTGATGAAGGAAAAGGCTGGCTTTAAGTTTACCACTAGAGTACAACCTCTTCGCCTTCCTGAGTGGGATACCGATGACAAGACTACATTTTTCATGAGTGGAAGGTAAGTTTTATATTGGAAAAGTTAGTTGTGAAGATTTGTTCTTGTAAATGTGATTATTATTTTTCAGGAACTATAATTATCGGGATTTCGAGAAAATGGCGAACAAGCTATTTGAGCGCAGATATTATAGTGCTGGGTATCTACCTGCTTCGTACATGGAAAAGGAATTTTGGCATGAAATAGGTTTTGGGAAGATGGAAAGTGTGGAATATGCATGTGATGTCGATGGTAGTGCCTTTTCATCTTCTCCCAATGATCCGCTGGGAAACAGCAAATTGAACCTGAAGGTGCTTATTTCTGTCTCGGTCTGCTTTCCATGAATTCAAGGCTATACTGATTACTGATAGAGTTTTACTCAGAGAACAAAAAGAAAAGAAAATTAGGGGGTTTTCTTATTGTGTGCAACATCTTTGAACGCTCATATCATGACTGAGATTGAATAAATTCTTCTTCAGTACCTTTATATGAGAACTTAATTTGTGCTGAGAATACATTTTCATTTTTTTCTCCCGCTGAATACAATTCTTATTGTCCAAAATTTTCTTTAACTTTGTTTCCTCCAGGTTTTCTTATTCCTGTTATCTTTGTTCTGCCTCCTTCAATCTTTTGAAAATCATTATTGGAGGTTTTCATTGGCTATTCCTTCTCCACTCAGCACTACGATGATCACTGCTAATATTGTTTAAGTTCTGACTTTTAGGGATCATTTTTGAGTCTGTTATTTACAATAGTAACTTCTTGTGATATCAGAATCTTTCGCGGCTGTCCAAGTCTGTTTTGCGACATTTAGGGAAATCAATTCCTGTAAGAGCTAACCTACAATCTATCAAGCTTTGTTCCTATTTACTTTTTATGTGTTTAATCTAACTAGTCAAAGTTGCTATCTACAGGGAGTGACAGATCCCATGCTTTACATTGGCATGTTGTTCAGTATGTTTGCTTGGCATGTGGAAGATCATTATCTATATAGGTACACATTTGAATATTGTTTTTCTTCTGATCTTTCTAGGGTCTATCGGAAACACACTCTCGGCTAGTCCGGGGAAAGAGTGCGTACATCCTGACCCAGACTCCGCTTAATCGCGGGATATATTGTTGTTGTTGTTGTTGTTGTTGTTCTGATCTTTCTAGGGCTATCTTTTCTAAACTAGAACTTCTGAATGGTATCAATGTCATCCTGTTTGATCTGGCTCATTATCCCTTATTTGTCCTCCTCTGGCAGTATCAATTATCATCACTCAGGGGCATCAAAAACATGGTATGGCATACCTGGTGTTGCCGCCTTGCAATTTGAAAATGTTGTCAGGGAGTATGTGTATACTAAAGACATTTTAGCAGTTGATGGAGAGGATGGGGCATTTGATGTGCTTTTGGAGAAAACAACCTTGTTTCCACCCAGCATTCTGTTGGAGCATGGTGTCCCAGTCTACAAGGCTGTGCAGAATCCTGGGGAATTTGTAATTACTTTTCCTAGAGCGTATCATGCAGGTTTCAGTCATGGTAAGATGATTTTTATGATTTTGGGACATTAGGAATGTACTGGAAGGATCCATCAGTTCTCTAAGTGCTAAATGCTCACAGTTTCGATTGTTATTTTCTTGAATGATTTTCACTAATGTCACTAAAACTATGCAAACATTAATCGACTGTTTTAGTGCTTAGTAAATATTGCTATGATATCTCAGGTTTTAATTGTGGCGAGGCAGTGAATTTTGCTATTGGGGAATGGTTCCCCTTAGGAGCAGTGGCAACTCAACGTTATGCACTTCTGAATAGGGTGCCTTTACTTCCTCATGAAGAGCTCCTATGTAAAGAAGCAATGCTTCTGTACCGAAGTTTAGAACTTGAAAATCCAGATTGTTCACCTGCAGATTTGGCTTCTCAGCATTCCATTAAGGTTTCTTTCACACGGTTGATGCGATACCAACACTACACTCGTTGGTATCTAATGAAAATGGGGCTTGTCAAAGGTGTTCTAACAAATTCCTTTGGTACCATACTCTGCAGTCACTGCAAGCGTGACTGTTATGTGGCATATGTCAACTGCACTTGCCTCTTACATCCAGTTTGTCTTCGCCATGGTAAATGTCAAATAGATTTTCTTAAATTTGCTGCATTTGTTTTAGTATTTTGCTGGATTATTTATTTATTAAACCCTGGTCCTTCACATCCAGGAATAGGTCCTGAAGTTTTCCCTTGTGGAAGCAGTGGTATTTTATGCATAAGGGAGGATCTTTTAGAGTTGGAAGCCACGGCAAAGAATTTTGAGCAAGAAAAAATAATACTGGATGAAGTACAGCATGTGGTTGGGCACAATGATCTGTATATTCTTCCAAAAACTATATCTTCTGCTGACAAGTATGGATATTTTCCATACTGTGATAGAGATTCTCAGCAAGTATCTGATAGTAGGTGTGCTCTAGATCAGCCTCGAGAGCTACACTTGTTTCTTGACAATCGGACTTTTGCATCCAGTGATACTGAGAATATTATTCATCACACTTCAGTAAGTATACTCGCTTCTGCTGCATCCACGCTCTGCTCCTCTCATCACACTTCAGTAACTGATGCTTCATGTGAAAATAATGTAAGATTGCGAACCTTTCTTCATTTGGGTGCAGTTCATCTTACTTATCTGATATCTTCTACTGTTGGTTAATTTACACTATTTGCAGGTATTGGACAAGGTTAGCTTGAACAACACAGATTACTCTGAAGTATCCCACAGCCACAGCATGTGTACATCATCCATTTATACTTCTAGAGTATGCACGAGTGCCGAGGGGAGTAAAGCTAACCATGCCAGTCTTCACAGATTGAAAACAATGCCTCTAGTCGATCAGCTTAGTGATGATTCGGATTCAGAGATATTTAGGGTGAAACGCAGATCATCTGTAAAAGTGGAGAGAAGAACATTAAATGAGAGTTCAGACAATTTCAAACATCAGGTAAAAACAATCAGTGTTATCTTCCTGGGTGATGGGCACCTTTTTAAACTTGTTGATTTGAAACCTTTATGATTTCTAATTGGCCGATATTTGCTTAGTAGAGCGGTTTCTGAAGCTTCTACTGTGTGATATCTAAGTCGGTTTAACGTTCTGGAATCCTTTTCAACAAAAAAAAAAAAAAAAGAGAAAATAATGGAGTACAGAATAATGGAATATGTGAGAGCATAAAATGTGCAAGAGTACTAGGAAAAATGATTAAATATGCATGTTATAGTGTGCAAAGTCGGTTTGATAACTTGAATGCAAACAGAAACATCTAAGTCAATTTGATAACTTCAATGCAAGAGCATAAAATGTGCAAAGTACTTTAAACTGGAATATGCACTAGGAAAAATGACTAAATATGCCTGTTATAGTGTTAAACCATAAGTGTAAAAAGAAAAATCACTGTAAATATGTCCCTAATTATTCCAAATCCAAGAGGACCGAGCCACTAAAATGCTGGAAGGATATATACTATGGACAGAAATAATACTGAAATTTCAAGGTTTTTTTGCTTGACTGAAGCAAAATACTTTAGCTCGATGAGTGCTTGCCTGGTTCCTTTACAGCATTCTTTTGCTTTCTCTGTCTTTGTCAAATAGTAATTGTTCTTGCTTATGAAAAGTTCTACTAACATGCAGTATATTTCGAGGGGATTAAATGATTATGGATAGTGTATTTCTGTTTGTCCTCTCCCTGGTATAAATATATCACTAGTTAGACACAGGGATGAGGAGCTAACCCGTGCAAAGGTTGTGTTAGGGCTTTGTTTGACTTCTCATATTTTCTTAGTAAATGTGGTTTTTAACGAAATTCCTCTCATCAAAGTAAGTGTTATCATGTTTCTGTATTGTAAAATCACAATGAAATACTATTCCAAATTTTGTCCGGCACAGGGGTTCTGTAATAGAATTAGGACATGTAAATAAGTTTTGGCATGCCTATTTTGAAACTAACCTCTTAGATTACTCACATAATAGTAGGTATTTGAGGATATCTAGATGTTCAGTACTTTTGTTGCTTGTTATAGTAATGTGCCTTCCAAAATTTCCTGGGCCAATCCTAATAGCTTTCCTGCTCATGTGATTTTTTGTTTAATTTGTTTGCGATTGTCATTGAGGTTTTATCTTGGTTTATTCAAAAGATGATCTACTAGCGTTTTTCATAATCTGGAGTTCATTTTGAATTATTTGAATGTTGAGCATTAAGATTATGCTTGATAATGGAGGGGAAACACAAATAACCTGTTCATGTTCAGGGATTTAAACGGTTGAAGAGATTTGCCCCTGAAACAGAGGCTGGGGAATCTGCCTCATCAGATCGCTGCACAAGTGCCATTTTCAAAAGAAATGTTGTTGTAAAGGATGAAGAGGACACGAGCTCTAGGAGCAACAGATCTATTGGAATTGGAGGAAGCACCGTTCTCACACATAATACAATTAAGAAAATGGCCAGAGTTGAATCAGGGAACAGGAGAGAGCAATATCAGATGAATGGAAGATACCAGATTGGTGTGGCGAAAGCAGCAACAGGCTCACCCTCTGGAGAGACAGGGAAAAAACGTCTCAAAGTTAGAGGTCCGGCATGGTTAGGATAGTAGAAGCAGCAGGTAAGCTAATTCCACTCAGAATCTGAAGATAGAAAAATAGGCTGGCTTGGCCTCCGCCTGCCTACTTGATATATTCTTCTCTAACGAGGTTCTTCTAACAACACTGGAAAAAATTTAATCAGAGGCATTCAACTGTGGGAAGCATCAGCGCAGAAACTAACCAAGATTTCGTAGGAAGACTATTCTAAAGATTCTTTGTCCAGGCCCCAAGCATTGAGGGCAAAATTTGCACAGGTGGTGGGTTGTATTTTTGGAGGGAATGGGGTTTTCTGCTGCTTTAATCTTTGGCAGGTGGAGCCTCTTCACTCTTTCTGAATCGGGAAATCGTCATGGTGATCCATTGTAGGAAAGGTTAGGTTTCATCCACTCTTGTAAAAAGAATCTCTCTTTCTCAGTGTAGTCACACAACAGAAGAAAAAGATTCAAGATTAGTTTGTTATTAATTCTGTTTCAGTGGAGGGGTTCTTTATTCTTTTGTGTAGCTACTGGGCAAGTTCACACTTGTACCTTAATGATTACCTACCTTAATAAAATGCAGTTTCAATTGCCCCACTTCACCTTGTGCCTTACAATTCACGTTGTTAAGTTAGCTTAGATGCTCAAATGGAAATGTAGTGTTTTTCTCCCTTCTGCAGTGAGTTCGTGCTCGACTCTGTTGGCCTGGAAAGGCAAAAGGAGATTGAGGTAAATTTTGCTCTAAAATTTATCCATTTCCCTTATTTATGTTCTTGTTGCATCCGCATCTTCCTCATCCACCTGGGCGCATCATCGGTGCCCTGGCTTTATACAACTGTGCACATCGTCCTTACTGACCTTTTTCTTTTCACTAGTTGTATCCCGAAATACATCCAGCAAGTGAAAAAATATCCAATGTACAAACTTTTTAAACTTAAAATGTATTTTAAATTGTTAAAATAAGTTATTCTAAAATGGATTAATATTTATTTGTATAAACATTTGATAAGTTGTATTAATAATAATATTATTATTTTAGTCTTAATATTACTATTTTTATGACCATAAATGATATTTTATTACTCTACCTAAATATATACAAGGATATAATTTAACCAACACTACAATAATTATCGTCACTACTTATTTTGTAGCTCGATCTTCTAAAATATAAGGTTACACTTGACTCACTATAGTTGGATATTGATGATATTTTTTTAGTTTTCTTAAATGAAATGTTCAAAATTAGTTATTATTTGAAAGAAAGTGCTCAAGGGTTTCATTTAATTTTTCTGAGATGAGAGTTTCATGTACCTAATTTTTCTTACTCATAGGTCTATGTATGTAATTTTCTTTAAATAAGATTTTTTAAAGTAAATGATTCGAAGTTTCGGACAAGCATGTAACTTCGAGAGGTCGGGAAAGAACAACTAATGGACAATCCATAAAAAACAAGCAATAAAGAGACTCAACCATATACACATAAGGTGGTGGAATCGGGGTTAGAAAAAAGGAACCACGTGAAACCAGATACTCACACTCCTAACTATCGAAGAAACTGGTGGAGGACAAACTAAGCTATACCCCTTAAATAATGAAAATGATCAAGTAATTTCTTTTAAGCAAAGAAAATATTCCAAACTACTCTAAATTGACAAGTGTACATGTTCTTCTTCTCTAAAATTAAGAATAATTTTGTCATTTTCATAACTGGGAACTTTTCATGGAGTTTATATTAAATAAGAGTATATTTGTATTTCTTTCTAAGAAAATGAAGGTTAGAAAAAAAAAAAGAATATGTTTTTCCTTAAATAGTAAAATATATATACTACTTTGTTAGATGGACACCCTTGCTACTACTATGAAAATAGGGAGTTTTGTAGTGTTAACAACAAGGAGTTTTAAGATGATATTTATAAATCGAGTTCTAGAATTTTACTAAAATGAGGATAAATATTAATCATCAAGGGTTCTTAGTTTTATAAAAGGTTTATTTGATTTCTCCTAATTATCGGATTAATATTAATCATCAAGGTTGTTCTAAGTGAAGTTAATGTATTTAATTGGGGCGAAAAGTGAAATACGCAAATAATAATTGTAACATTAAGAGTTAAAAAAAAAAGAACTTTAACACATGAAAATATATAATAATAATAATTGTTCATCAAGGCGGTAATGTTTTTTTCTATCATGACAAATACGAAAACATTTTCTAAACTCCATCTTCTTTAAATTAGTTTTTTAATTGTTTATTTACCTTTATTATATTAATGTTACTATTATTATTTGTGTATCTCTTCATTATCCAATTACCTCATAGTCATAGCTAGTGTGCTTAAGCTAATTTTAATGAATAAAGAAATTAGTTTCTTGATTGTTTATTTACCTTTATTATATTAATGTTATAATTGTTATTCATGTATCTCTTTATTATTCAATTATTTTATAGTGTGCTTTAACTAATTTTAATGAATAGCTATAATATATTTTATATACATAAATTATTTATTTTGATAATGTAAAAAAATAGCACATGAAAACAATGAGGGAAGAGAAATGAAAACTCACTTCAAGATGTATTAAGTCACAAACGGATTTGAAGTATGGGCTAAAATTCCGGCCAAATAGCTTAACCCTAATTTAGGGTAAAAAGTGAAATTGGCAATGTAAAAGAGAGCCTTTGAAGATTGCAAGTTGCCTTTATTGTGAAATTTTGCTGAAATTTGGGCCAAATAGTCTAACTTAAATTTAGGGCAAAAGTGGAAAAATAATGCAATGAAAAAAGAAAGAAAGAGCCGTACAATGACAAAAGTGATAATTGCAATTTCAGTACAATTAATATTTGGGGGAAAATTTTGCCCCTTATTTTGTTTGTTTGGGCGATTTCTTTAATTTTGGGCTGCATACCTGCATATCATTGGAAATTTGGAAGTGGCGATTGTACAAAGCCTCGAACGGTATGAGTGTAATTATATGAAAATAGAAGGGCAAAATGGGAATAAATTATCACTGTTCATAAGAGAAGTGCGGCTTTTTATATATAGAGATTAAACAAAAGTTCTTGATAATAACACTTGTTCATTGTGCAATGCAAATTATATAAATTGGAACAACTATTTCATGACAAGCAATAGTGAGCACAACACCATATATGCTCATATTATATATTCATCTTGTTTTAATGCAAAAACCATAACATATTAATTAGGACGCATACACACAACAAATGTTTACATCTATGTAGGAATAGGATCAGTGAGGATGAGAGAAATGTTGTTCTTCATGCTATTGTTGGAGAATGTATAACCATCTTCTCCCTGGTAGATTACATCCACAATGCGACATTCGTTAAGGATCCGAGTCAAAAGAGGCTTCGGGATCACATAAGGTTTCAACATCGACTCGTTTATGTCCTTCCAGCAACTATCCACGCGCCTTTTGAATTCTTCACGGGCCACATCTTTGTTGACACCATGTTGTCTCATGTAGCATTCGACTGCCGAAGGAACATGATTCCTACCTTGCTCAAACTGTTTAACAAAAGGAAACAAAAAGTTCACAAAATTTCAATAACAAGTTAATAATTTAACCAAAAAAGGATTACTTCAAATTCATTCATTGATAAATTTTGTACTTGGTGACTAGCCATATCATCCATGAGTCTTCCAATTATGCCCGCAACTCTTGTGGCCTTTGGATTTCCTCGAACCCATTCGAAAGCTTCTCTCGTTGCAAATTTTCCCATGCCGAGAAAACACACCATTGTTCCCAACTCGTAGCCAAAGCTTACAATGGCAGCCTTTTCTAGATACTCGTCGCAGGTTGGAGAGTATTTCTCATGACACCATTTGGCTTCTTGAAAGTACATTCGACACACATCTTTAAACTGTGTAAGGGCAAATTGATATACGAAATTATAGGATAAATATATACTAATATGGACAAATTAATCTCGGTTGATTCCTAAAAACATTTAGTTGAACATACTTCCTCCCTTGCATATTCGACACACCAAGACCTTCCTTCGGGAGCCAAGTCTTGTTCAAATTCCTCAAAGGTATCAAGGAGAGATTTATAGGACACTTTCATGTAGCTTGGAAGTTCTTCCATGCAACTACGATCCCATCTGAAATAATCAATAAAAGCTTTGTCAATCAAAGCGCACATTGATCGAATATCTGCACTAAAAGAAACACTTAATTTTCATATTTATATGAGTTCGACGATCGAATGATAAGGATATACGCATGGAGTACCTTTCAAGGGCTTTAGTAAAGATGGTAAGCTCATCAATAGTTCCATGGGCATCGTATATATCATCTACAACAGAAATTACTTTGAGCACTTGTGAGAATATTTTTCTACCAAGAGCATATTGTGGTTCATAAAAAGGTCCCAATGTCCAAAAGTAAGCTTCCAGAACTCTATCTCTACTTGAAAATGGCATCTTCCCATTCAAATCTAGGTCTTTCCACCACCTGAATTCATTAAGTGATAAAATTAACATAACTCCCCAATTAATTACATATATAAATTAAGGTAAGGTAGTGTGTTCCGTTCCATGCAAATTAAAGCAATATATTAATACAATATTCTAAAATTACATCCATTATCTATAAAAATCAACTATTAAAAATATGGCCTAAATGATAAGTGTGAATTTACAATATGGGAATTAAACAAATAAGGATCAAAGTGTATGAAAAATTAATATAATATAAATAATTCATTCGATAAAAAATCAATATAGATATAAATAAAATAACATATATCAAATAATTAATTTTGATATAAATAATTCTTTTCACCAAAAAATAATATACATATAAACCTATTAAATATTTATCTATTAATATTTTTGGTAAGTATGACTTTGAAATAGTTTTGATTTATATTTTTATCAATGAACTAATATATACCTATATATATATATATATTGTAACTTATGATAATTTTCTATAAATTATGACAAAATATTATTTTATTTTATTTTTGCATGGATTTTTTTTCTTAAAATCAATCATGTCCAATAATATGCCATGTATGACATTATGAATCAGATTTAGTATATGCACATATCACATTGATTATATAAGTAAATGTTACCGGCTGAGATCTCTAAGCTCCTCTTTGTGCAATGCTTGTACCCGGTTGAAATCCAATATTCCCAATTTCAATAGAGTTGCATTGTGCAGAGGATCTTGCTCATAAAATGTGATGAAATGTCTAGACTCCAATCTCGGCATGCCCTTGTGGTTGAGTTGATTTAAGGCATGAATCACTCGTGACGCCAATAGATGGTTTGGCTGGTTGGTCGCCACATCTTTTAGACGCACAATACTAAATGCTAGGGCTTCATCCAGGATGTAATCATCGTGGATGCTAACATGTGAGGCTTCATACAATCCTAGTATTCCCTTCACATCACTCGCCAACGAGTCCTTGAACCTTCCATTTTCGTCAGTGAATTTGTTGAACACGTCTGATTTCATACATACATAATAGATATTTTACTTGGCGTTGAGTTGATATTCAATCAAGATCGAAGAGACAATGGCATGGACTAATTGGATAACACGAACGTACCGCAAGAGACGTGAAACCCATGTTGCCTACCAAGACGAAACCAAAGAGAAGTATGATAGAGATCATATTCATCAACTTCATCTTTCACATCAATAGCTCCTTCCAACACTTGGTCAATTTCTTCCTCAAGACGGTAACCAACTTCAAGGCGTTCAATGGCATCGATGAAATTGAGCAGCTCTAATGGCTTCCCAGCCATTGCTTGCAACTCCAGCTCCTTTTTTACCACCTTTTCAACCTCCTTTACCTCTTCTTCCTTGTTGGCTTTAGTCATCTACAAATTAAAGCATCAAATATAATATATTCCAATGTAATGCACCCACATGATCTTCACACTTAATTATATTAGTGTTCTCTTTGAAAACATATTGTTGATGATTAGTTGTTGATAGGATAACTTACAAGAGAGGGAGAAAGAAGAAACTTGAAAATAAAAAAAATCTAGCTAGCACACAAAAAAAAAAAAAAAAAAAAGAGAAAAACAATTATGTATTTTTTTTCTAATTTCAGGAGTAAAATAATATGAAAATAATATTAATTATTCATAACGAAATTTAGTTTGGTTGGAAGAGAGAAAATAAAATCCCCTTTAGCTTCATATTTTTTTTTTTATAGTTTTTGTTTCTCTTAAAAAATCAATGACTCCTTGCTCTAGTGTTAAGAGAGAGGTGTCGCTTGCAAGTGGTTAAGGGTTCAAATCCCATTCTTTACACGCTTTGTGTAAGGATGTTGATGAAATTTTAGTTCCATTTTTAGTGATGGAAAGACCAATATGTTTCATTTTTTTGCCATATACTATATATAATAAAGGAGAAGTCACATGTGCTAAGTGATGACTTGTCATGCATTAATTATAATATTTTTTAACTAATTAAAATTTATTTATTTTCATCAATATATGTTGAAGATAAGGGTTTTTACCAATTTTTCCCAACTTATTTTAATCAATATAGTAATATATGCTTAAGATCAAGTTAATGTATACTTAAGATTTTACCAAATTTCATTACATATTGATATATTTTCCTAAAGATAATATTTTACCAAATTTGTATTTGACTCCACTTAATAAACATATCAATATATAATCTTAAGATATAAGAATTTATCCAATTTTGTTAGATATTGATATAATTTATATTATTTTACTGAATTTCATTAGATATGGATATATTATATTCTATCCCTTTTATCTGTAGCCTATTAATAGATAGTAATCAACATTTTTGTATTATTATACATAATTAAATTAAATAATCAACAAATATGTCATAAGGTTTCATCTAAATTAAATTGAGTCTTTTTTTTATATAAGGAAAGAAATTCGATTATCTGAACAAGCCTAGAGAAACCGAGAGTCCGGACAAGCCGGGAGATGGACTAACCATCATGTACATCCGGAAACAATTAACAGAAGCAAATGACCGAAATGAAATAACAAGAAGCAAATGACGAAAAGAAAAATGCAAAATAAATTAGTATCTTATATCCTATACAATAATAATCTTTTTTTGTCACATGTTATCTTTTAGTAAAAAAATTCCCCTCCAAAACAATTATCCAATTAAGTTTCGCCATCTTATTAATGAAGCCACCTATTTAGTAAGTTTCTATACATTTTGTAATCTGGTTACACCCTTCTTATATATATATATTTACCGGTTCAAAAAAAAAAAAGTTTCTATACATATCTTCTTTATTAGGTCATTTTTTTAAAAAAGATTATAAAATAAATTAATACTAGTATCATATATTCATATTATAACTAAATTAATACTGGTGTGTATTGATGGAAAACTAATGAATAGCAGGCCAAGTAATGAAGTAAATGAAGGAAGGTAGGGTACCTCATCAAAGGGGACATAGTTGAGGAAGTAGTCACCCCATATGCTCGGGTGAAAGGTCGTATTGGGACGGTTCCTCTGAGTCTGAGGCGAACCACTCTGCACGCACCCTGCAGTATTTGACATATCTATTCTTATTCTTGAGAATTGAGATGGATGTGTGATCTGATATTCTGATGTGATTCGGCAGTGCATGATTAGTGAATGGCTGAAACCTATTTATAACTAAGCAAGCCCAGTTTCCTCATTGCAGGTTCACAATCTGAGTCTTTTATTATATTTATTATTTAAAAATGTTATAGTTGAAAATGCAAGTGGAAGAGGTTGGGAACACGGAGCGATGGTAAGGGGTTGGGAAGAGGAAATGATTAGGGCTGATACATGAGCCGAACAGCTCGAGCTCGAGCTCGAGCTCGGCTCGTTCGAATACGTTTAACAAGCCGAGCTTGAACAGTATTTTAAGCTCGACACGAGTCCGAGCCGAGCTCGAGCCGAGCCCGAGCTGAGCCCAAAAGCTCGATATGTTTTATTACCAAATTTACCCTAGGTAATACTCCTGCCTCCCTATTTAAGTATTTATCCAGTACTCCAGGCTTCATCCGAGCGCCGACCACAACACTTCCCCTTTCTCCCTCCTTCCGGCGGAGAATCGTTCGTGGCTCGTACCCCTTACTCCCTACTCGACGTCCTCCAACAGTCCAGATCGGCTCCTCGTTTCGCGGCGCTCCTGTTCGTGGCTAACTTTGGCGGCGACGAACTTGCCACCTGTTCCGGCGAGAAAGAGATCTCAGATCTGCTCTCTTTGCGTCGCGCTCCATCGACCCTTAACCCTTGGTTCCCTCCGGATCTATTCGTCGCCGCTGGCCAAGAAATCTCAGATCTCAGATCTGAGAAAGAGATCTTAGATCTGCTCACCCTATCTCAGATCTGAGAAAGATCTCTCTCGGCGAGTTCCAGCGCCCTCCCGCCTTCTCTCTCGGCGAGTTCCAGCGCCCTCCCGCCTTCTCTCTCCGCGGCTTACCTGCTCATCCCGCTCAACAAGTGCAGATGCAGAAGCTTCATGAGAAACAGAAGAGTCAGCAGAACGAGTGTCGCTACTGTCATCTTCCTCGATCATTCCCGAGTCCCGACTCGCCGCGAGCTCCCTCCTTGTTCATCTTCTTCTTCCAGATTTGTTGCTGTCAGATTTCTAGATTTGGTGGACGAACTGTACTTGTTATTTAATTTGATTGGAATTGAAATTGGGCAGTTGAATTTTGTTTGGTTGAAATTGAAATTGAAAGAAATTGGCTTATCGTTCCCTTAGATTTTTAGGTTTGATTGAAATTGAAAGAGCAGTGCTAAAGAACTTAGGGTTATGTTCGAACTCTCTTATTTGGTATTGTTTAACCCTTTTCTGGCTTGCACGACTAATGTAATGCTGATTTACACTCGGCTCGGAACCGAGCTCGAACGAGCCGAACGAGCCCAGGTGACGAGCTTGAACGAGCCTAAGCTCGTTCGTTTAGCTTGTTCGAGCCTAAACAAGCCGAGCTCGAGTTTTCTCTTGGGCTCGCGAGCCGAGCTTGAACACAAAAAAAAGCTCGAATAATTTTTAGCCTCGAGCTCGGCTCGGCTCGTTTTTCGTTCGAGGCAAGCTTGAACTTGTCAAGCTCGGCTCGTTCGGCTCGAATATCACCCTAAAAATGATGTTCATTTTCTATTAAAAAAACACCGAGTAGTGTGAACGGTCCGGTTGAAACAAATGAATCAATATAAAAATAGTTTTTTCGACCTATTATTTTAGTGTGTATGTAATATATATATATATATATACCGCGTAAAATTAGCTAATGGGCATAATTTAATTACTAATGCGCCTAATTTCATTAGTAGAATGTCTGCCCCCCTTGCCCATGCGTGTGCCCCCCTTGCCCCCCCTTCTCGGACCTTTTATTTTTATTTTTATTTTTTTTGTCCCAGAATTTTTTCCCCGTGCTAACACTTTCTGCTGTGCAGGTATAACTTGCTTTTGTGCACATGTAACATCTTATTGTGCAAATATAAGTTTATTTTGTGCAGACATAATAATTCATTATGGGGTAAATAGGTAAATGTGTCTATTTCAATTATAAAATTTTATAATTGAAATATGTTTAATTTATGAGTAATTGGTAAATATGTCTAATTTTATGAGTAAATGCACTTTTTCCCGTTTTCGATACCTTTTGTGTAACTGTGAAGTGCATTTGTGCAACTGTAAAGTGCATTTGTGCAACTTTAAAGTGCAAATATAAGAACATAAAGTGTGAAAATAAAATTGTAATGTCCAAATTTAGAATACAAGTGTGCAAAAGTAGGATACAATCGTGCAAATTTAAACTACAATTGTGCAAAAGTAAGATACAATTGTGCAAATGTAAGATCATAATGTGCATTAATAAGACAAAAGATGTGCTTTTGAAATCGATGTTTTAATTTTTATTTTATTTTTTACTTTTGAGAGTTTGGGTTCACCTCTCGGATAATTTAGGTTGATAGATGTAAGTTTGAAATCGATTTTTTTACGTATAAGATTTTAAAATTAAAGTGCATTAATAAGATTAAAATGTGCATAATTAAGGTTAAAAAGTGCATAACTTAGATTATAATGTGCATGATTAACAATTTGCGATTGTTGCGCTCTTGTCTATTATGTAACCTATGTGGGATTTGAACTCACATCTTTTGTGCAAATGCACATTGCTCTACCAATTGAGCTAATAGGCTAAATTATGATTTTTATGCTAAAATAGAAGAACCTAATCGACCTAAAGCATATTGCAATAAAATTCAATTAGCTCATGATTCACAAACAATTTGACAATGCTATAAACATGAAATTAGCTCCAAATCAACCCAACAACACAACCATATCATCAATTTCAGTCAATTTGGCTGTTGGCAAAAAACCCCAAATTCTAAAGCATATCGCAATATAAAATTCCAAACTTCAATTAGATCATGATCCATAAACAATTTGACAATGCTATGAACATGAAACTAGCTCCAAATCAACCCAACAACACAACCATATCACCAATTTCAGTCAATTTTGCTTTTGGCAAAAAGCCCCAAATTCTAAAACATATTGCAATATAAAATTCTAAAATTCAATTAGCTCATGATCCATAAACAATTTGACAATGATATGAACATGAAATTAGCTCAAAATCAACCCAACAACACAACCATATCATGAATTTTAATCAATTTGGCTTTTGACAAAAAGCCCCAAATTCTAAAACATATCGCAACCTAAAATTCTAAAATTCAATTAGCTCATGATCCATAAACAATTTGACAATGATATGAAAATGAAATTAGCTCCAAATCAACCCAACAACACAACCATATCATCAATTTCAATCAATTTGGCTTTTGGCAAAAAGCCCCAAATTCCGCTCCTAAATCAAACCCTAGATTTTCAATCTCAACCTAAATCATTCAAACAATCTAAATAATTGTAATAAACAATTTTAGGGTTAGAAATCATACCAAATTCGAGTTGAAACAAAGAGAAAATCGGGTTTTCAAAGGTAAATCGAGCCAAAAACTTCGAACAGGTCTGTCGGGAGAGATGGGCTCGGTGTGAGCTCGGCTGGGCTCGAACCATGGGGGTTCCGGGCTCGGGGGGTGCGCCTGAGGGAGGGGGTTCGAGCTGGTGGGGGCTGGTGGCCGGAGGTGGCTCGTGGGTGGCGTGGGAGGCCGACGAGCGAAGATACGACGTGAGCCTTCGGATGGGCAGGGTGGGCGCGTCTGGGCTCGAACCAAGCCAAGTCAGGGCTCGGGGTGTGCGCCCAGGGGTTGGCTCGAGCGCGGCTAGGCGGTGGTGGCCGGAGGTGGCTCGACGTGGGGTGGTTGCGGGGCAGCAGGAGGCCGAGAGAGAAGATGTTGAGCGCTCGAACAAGTTTTTTGATTGATTTTGGTGTTTAAAAATTATAAATAGGAAAATAAAAAAAAATTACTTGAGAAAGAATGGAAGTTGAACTTACTTATCTCCTTAGAAACTTTTTCCAATTTTAATAAATTGAAATTGCTTAGAAATTGAATTCATTTGTCAACCAAACATAAGAATTTATCTTACTTGATTTTTTAACTTTCTTTTTTAATTGACTAACCAAATAAGGCATGAAATATATTTTCCAATTAAAGTTGTTAAGCTAGGTTCGATGCATATGTTAGAAAAATTATTATTTTATAATTTTGTTTATAGGTGAAAAAAAAATCAATTTCAAATTAGTGTTGTTGTAACATTTCTAACAACAGCGGACAAAATTTAATCTTTGGCAAGTGGGACCTCTTCCATCTTTCCTAATCTGGGAAATCGTCATGGTGATCCATTGTAGGAAAGGTTAGGTTTTATCCACTCTTGTAAAAAGAATCTCTCTTTATCTTGAATTTATAAATAAAGAGAGTCATCCTATTTCTAACAACAGAGGAGAAAGACGTTGTTATTAATTCTGTATCAGTGGAGGGGTTCTTTATTCTTTTGTGTAGCAAGTTCACACTTACCTTAATAAAATGCAGTTTCAATTGCCCCATTTCACCGTGTGCCTTGCAATTCACTTGCACATCCTAGGTGTCTAGGTGTGTATAAACTAATTGTTACAGCCACGAGTAGTTATTATTCGCACCCAGAGTGCGTATAAAGAGGGCAACAACAAGTGGCGAAGTCAGACTGTAACATAGGGGTGGACGAGATTTAGGCTAAAAATTAAGTAATAATGAAACGAGTTTTGCTAAACTTTAAATAAATTTAATCGTGAAGGGTTATGTAAAAAAAAATTCAAAGATTTATCCACATTATTAGAAGTGATCGAATAAAATTCATAATTAGTTAAAAAAATTTCAAGGAAATGTAAAAAAATTTATAATTATTCTCAATTTAAAAAGATATTTGAACTTATATATAAAAAGATAGTTAAAAATAAGTGAAGAAAATGTAAAAAGTGGGAATTGAACCTTGGACTCTAGCTAGAGAGGAAAAAGTTCCTCATTTATACTTTACCAACTAGACAAGGTCAAATTTATGATCCATTTTCACTTCTAAATTAATTTAGACATTTTTATTTTTATTTTTTTATTTTTTTTATATATTTAAACCTTTTATATTTTTTTTCCGGGATTGGGGTGGGCTCGCGCTCATACGAGCCCACCCCTAAATCCGCCAGTGGCAACAACTCAATTGGTGAAACACACTAAGTGCACAACTTACCACCCTTTTAAGTATAAAGGAGAAATTTATTTCGAAAAGATATTCATATATTTTCTCAAAAAAGAAATAGAGTATAATATTAGATGTGACACAAATTAGTTGGAAATATCTATGAAAATCCCTGGAACTTCTAGGTACTAAAATGAAACGATATATAATAGATCATTTTTAAAAAAATAGCTATATGCACCGAGTACACTCAACACAAATGGATCCTAAATTCATTTAACCCTCAGCTTGATACATGTTCAACATTACCGAATTAATTTGCAACACGGATTTTTTTTTTATCTTTATTGGAGGAGTGTCCCCCATACTTTTTTAATTAGTATTTTTGTCAACCTCTAATTTTCTGGACAAATTTACCCCTAATATCCAAACCTAAAATCTGAGATCTCTCCTCAATCTCCTTTTGTCTCCCTCGTCCATATAGATGATTGTCGTTAAAGAACTTCTCGCCGGAGACGATGATGGCGTTGATGAGGTCGGGTGCGGAATTGAAGCCCAAGAACTCCTTGAGATTCTTCCAGGCGCGGATGCGACACCGCCTCTTCTTGCTCGCGCTCCTGTGTGCAGATGCCGTATTTTGCCTGCTCCTAGTGGCCGACGCCTGCTCCGGGTGGAAGAACACGAAGGTAGGGCTTTTCATGCCGTTGAGAATCGATGATGATGGGACGACGGGAAGGCCTCAGTGCCGAGAGAAGGCAAATCGGATCTGGCTCCCGTCTTGCCGGTGGCTCCCCCCCATTCCTCCGTGAGTTGATTCCGATGTTATCGGATTCCTCTTCGATTTTGTGGCATCAGCAAATCGACACCGGTGTTGTGTTGGATTTGATCTATGATCCAAGATCTGAATTCGGTTAGCTGTAACAAACGAAAGAGGAAGACGATGGAGAGAGAAAGGTTTTGGAGGGAAAGTTTGTTTTGCAATTATGTAATGTTGTTCAATGTGTACAGAAAATGGAACCAATCTGTATTTATAACAGATCCGGCCCATATCATACAATTCTTACAAAATAGGCCCAATCCTATACAATCAATTCGAAACCCGGTTAGTAGAACCCGGATCCTAACACCCCCCTCAAGATGGAGGAGGGGTTTCCACTACTCCAATCTTGTGTTGAAGAGGTCTCAAATGGCAACCTGAAACATTTTTGGTGAGAAAGTCTGCCAATTGGGCGTGGGAAGGGACGTGATGAAGAGAAATGAGGCCATCTAAGAGCTTTTCCCGCGCATAGTGACGGTCGAGTTCTATGTGTTTAGTACGCTCGTGATAAACTGGGTTCTTAGCAATGTAAATTGCTGCCTGATTGTCACAACGAAATGGAACTGGAGTGATCCCTGGCACATCCAATTCAGCAAGCAATCAAGTAAGCCATGCTATCTTTGTGCAAACACGCCGAAGTGACCGATATTCCGCCTCTGCAGAGGAGAGGGAAACACTCAGTTTCTTCTTTGATTTCCATGAAATCAAACATGAGCCCAGAAAAATGACAAATCCAGAAATAGATCGTCCGGAAAAGGGGCAGCTCACCCAATCAGCGTCACAATACGCTCGAAGAGTGAAGTCTGAATATTTGGTTAACAACAATCCTTTGGTAACAGTCCCTTTCAAGTAGCGAAGTGTATGAATGGCAGCCTCCATGTGAGCAGTGCGAGGTGCCTGAAGAAATTGGCTTAGGAACTGGACAGTGAATGCCAGGTCAGGCCGTGTGTGAACGAGAAAATTCAACTTCCCTACAAAACGCCGATAAGAAGAAGGATCTTCTAGTAACTCCCCATCAGCAGGTGAGAGTTGCAAGTGTGGTTCCAAAGGACTGACCACACGAGGTCCTGTACAAGGGAAATCAGCAAGCAACTCATTTATCAAGCGTTGCTGGCTTAGAATGAAACCATCAGGGACTTTGATAAATTCGATTCCCAGAAAGAAACTCAAGTTCCCTAGATCTTTGATACGAAATTCGACATCAAGGAAAGCCTTTAAATTGAGCATTTCTGCATTATCACTCCCAGTGACTAGTATGTCATCTACATAGACAGCCACAAAGAAAATCAATCCTCGATACTTTCAGAAGAACAAGGAATAGCTAGGAAGCACGGAAACGCCGTTTGAAATTTTCTGGACGTTTCGGAAACAGGGAAACGTTTCGGAAACGCGGAAGCGGCAAGGAAACGGGGGGTTTGATTCTTCTAGTCTTCTTCGTCAATCCTCACTCCTCAATCCTCAGTTGCCCTATTTTTTTTTGTTTGATTTCATTTTTTAATTATTCTAGTCTTTTCCTGATTTTTAGAATTGTCGCTTCCCCGTGTCCCCGTTTCCCGTGTCCGTGCAACCTAAAGGAATAGTCACTTGGAGACTGGGTATCTCCGTTAATTAGGGTTAAAGGAAATAAGCGAAAGTCGGCCGTATTGTGAACTTGCGGCTGTATGAATGTATATGTATATATACTACGATCATAAATCATAATAATATATTTAATCTAACCTAATTCTATCCATCTAACTACTGTAATTTATATAATATAAATATATAATACTAACATATCCAATTCTATCTATCTAATTTACGGACTATATCCTAATTTATATTTAATATATATTAATAGCGTAATAGCAACACAATCACGTGACTCATCGGCCCGACTTTACGCTCCACCTGATGAAGACCAAACTGCACCGTTGAATCCGGTCCAATTAATTAGCTCGTGCCTCCATTCGATCCGGCCCATGTTGTCTTTTAATTTATAAAATCATCCCATAAATTATCGTCGATCTCCGAATTCATACGATCCAACCCGAAAATATCTGAAATATATAAAAACACTAGTGTAGACTCCGAAAACCAAATAATAACAAATACGCTATAAAACATGTAAACATGCTCTAAATTAATATGCAAATCTATACAAAAAAATGACTAAAATAGACTCTATCAGTATACCCACGACGACGCAAGGCAGAAGAAAGGCGAGCATACCACTGCCTGGATGCCTGCTTCAAGGCGTAGAGTGACTTGCGAAGACGACAAGCCTTATTCGAACCTGTCACAACCAATCTAGGGGGAACCTTCATGTAAACTTCTTCATCAAGATGCCCATGTAGGAAGGCGTTATTAACGTCCAATTGCATCACAATCCAATCACGTTGCAAAGCCACTGAGACCAAAGCTCTAACTGTGGTCATTTTCACAACCGGTGAAAAAGTTTTATTGTAGTCCACTCCCTCCTTTTGAGTGAAACCTTTCACCACCAACCTCGCTTTGTATCGCTCTATTGTCCCATCAGCCTTTCTCTTGACCTTATAAATCCACTTACATCCAATTGCCCGTTTCCCTTTCGGCAAATCTACCACTTCCCATGTGCCATTGGCATCCAAGGCTTTGAATTCATCATGCATTGCACCCTGCCAGACCTCAAAATGACAAGCCTCATCAAAAGTAAATGGTTCATCCTCAGGCCTAGAGCTATCAGGTGCTGAAGCTGAAGGGAAATGACAATCCGAGGTGATTGTGTGAAAACAAAATTCAGAAGCATCACAATGAGAGCAGACATAATCAGACAGGTGAGAGGGAGGATGATGATCTCTGGAAGAGCGTCTAGGAGGAGCTGAGGGAGGTATGGAAGGCACTAAAGGTTGCTCATGCCCATTGTTTCCACTCACACTGGGCTCATCCAAATCTGCAACCACTGTGGGATCCGAGGAAGAGCAAGTGAATGATGGAGGATCATTCTTGAAAGAAGAAGGCAGAGAAATGTAGGGATAGATATTCTCATGGAACACTGATAGAGTCTATTCTAGTCATGTTTTAAGTATAGAGTTGCATATTAGTTTAGAGCATTTTTACATAATTTATAGCTTAATTTGTATTATTTAGTTTTTGGAGTCTACACTGTATTTTTATATATTTCAGGTATCTTTAAGCTGAATCGTATGAATTTGGAGGTTGATGATAAATTGTGGGATTATTTTGCAAACTAAAAGACAAGACGGGCCGATATTTGGGCTGATATGTTGATACGTACCGATTTCTGCCGATGGATTGGAGTCACACAGCTTGGATTGGAGCACTAGAGTTCTGCCGATGGATTAATACTATAGTTTAGATATATAGATTAGCTATATTAATATTATTAATATTATATGTTTAAATTAGGATAGATTAGAATATTAGATGGATAGATTAGGATAGTAGTTCTTGATATATATACGTTTCATCTATGATTTGAAGCTTTGTTTGGATTGATTGTGAGTTTCTAAATCTTGTTCCTTATTTCCTATATTGAATGTTTCGACTTCTTTGCGCTTTATTGCTGATTGTTTTATTCTAGCTTGTCTGATCAACTTGGTAGAATTAATTCAATTGCTAGGGTTTTGTAGCTTCCTGATTGCGAACCTTAACCCAAGTAGCAAACTTATCCCTTTAGGGCTGATTGAACTAATTGGATGGGTAGGAAGTTGGATGTGTTGTTAAATCCTTCTCTAGGGACTGCAAATATCTTGGTTAATCTCTGAACTTAAAGCTATCAATTAGGTTAAATCCTTCTTTAGAGATTGTTCAATTGATAAGGGTTTCTAGGACTGATTGGACTAGTAACTATATTAGGTCGGGACAAGGGCATTCATAGGAAACCTAAAAGGACAGGAGGAAGTTGCAATATCAATTTAACCAACTAAAGTGGATATTTGTAGATGAAACTATTTTATTAATCGTTATCTTCATTAATTTGTTTATAGTTTATAGTTTATTTTATTTCTTATTTCAATTACTCAAAACCCCCGTTTCATACTAATTGGTAAATAAACTAAACTTAGGAATAACTTGATTCTCTGTGGAATCGACTCGTGCTTACCACGCTACATTAGTTAGGTAGGTTCGAATTTATTTTGATACGGCTTATACGACTAAAAACCGTCCATCAAACACCACATCCCTAGAGACTAACACTCTCTGATGCTCAATATCAAACAGTTTGTAACCTTTCTTTCCTCCTGGATACCCTAACAAAACAGAAGGTGAGGCTCTAGGTGCAAATTTATCTCTTCCATGAGACAAAGTAGACACATAACATAGGCATCCAAAGCACTTGAAGTAATCAAAGGAAGGAGCACGACAGTGGAGTACCTCAAATGGTGATTTCATTTTCAACAATTTGCTGGGCAACCTGTTGATAATGTGAATGGCCATGAGAACACTCTCACCCCATAACCTTTTTGGCATCCCAGAATCAAACATAAGACTCCGTGCTACCTCTAAGATGTGCCTATGTTTGCGTTCAACCACACCATTTTGATGTGGTGTAGGCAGTAGCAGAACATGAACTCTGATGGGTTATCCCATGATCAAGGAGGAATTGTGTGTGCTCACTGCTTCCTCCTAGTTCCAAAGCATTGTCAGTCCTAATGGACTTTACATGCTTGCCATATTGCCTTTCAAGCATGGAAAAAAACTATTTCATAGCAGTAAAAGCAGAAGCTTTGTTGGGCAGCAATTGCAACCAAGTGGTGCGAGTAAAATCATCCACCAGAGTCAGAAAGTACCTACAATTGTCATGAGTAGCAACACTGTATGGTCCCCGGACATCAACATGAACCAACTCAAAACCAGTCTTAGTCTTAATAGAACTCAAAGGGAAAGGTAACCTGGCTTGTCTAGCTCTAGCACAGATTACACAGGATTTCAAATCATTGTCATTGCAATGCTTAACATGAATAGAAGGAAAATTCTGAAGTCTATGAAGAGGTAGATGCCCCAATCTCTTGTGCCAAACTGAGATATCCACAACTGGAGATCCCTTATTATGTAAACTGTGTGTGTGAGCAGCAACACACCATTGACAGTCTTGTGTCCAATCAGGAAGAGATCCTTCACGAGATCACCAATCTTCATAGGCCTCTTCATAGAAGGTGCTTGCAAATAACACCCTCTTTCTGTGAATAACACAAAGCAATGCAGATCCCTTATCAACTTCCCCACTGAAATCAGATTACATTGAAAGTCAGGAACAAGCAAAGTGTTGTGCAGGCTCAATCCTTGCACAATCTCTACTGTGCTTGCCACAGTAATGCTGGTTGATTGACCAGTGGGTAAGGTAACTGTGAATGGTTTGGACAAGTTGTAGTGATATTTGAACACACTACAAAAAAAAAATCAAATTTGCCACGTTACCTAGCTTCGGCAGGGGTTTTCCGTGGCAATTGATACCTTTTGCCACTGATGGTAGCTTCGACAAGGGTTACCGTCGCTAATGTTGTCTTTTTTGTCACGGTAACAGGGTTCCCGTTGCTAACCCACATAGGCTTTTCTTTAAAAAAAGGAAAATAAAATAAAAATTAGTGTACCTACCAGCTGGCTACCACCCATCTCACTCTGCTCATTTTCAGATCTGAAAACCCCTAACCCACCCTCCGACCTCCTCTACTTTTAGATCTGAAAACCCTAACCTCACTCACCACCCTCGCCGCCATCTCCCGTTCACACCTCAGGTAAAGCTTGAAGCGCCCTTACCTCACTCACCACCACCGTCTTGCTCACAACCACCGCCTTGCCGCTACCAACGCCCTGCTTTCAGATCTGAAAGCTTGAAAACCCCTAACCTTACTGACCACCACCGCCTCGCCCGCGAGGGAGGATTAGCGGGACTACGGGAACTCCGAGGGGTCGTGAGACAAGCGAGGGGAAGAGAAGGTGGTCTGAGATTGGGAGCTCGAATTTGGGCTCTTCAATGGCAGAAAGAGAGAGAGAGAGCAAGAGCGAACAATAGAGGGAGAACGAGTGTGGTGAAGGGGATTTGTAGCCGGGTGTGCGGTAACTCTCATGGTTTGATCTGCAAGTATGGGCTCATGTGCTGCAGGCAGTGCTTCAGCGGCAACACCAAGGAGATCGGCTTCATCAAGGTGCCATTTTTTTCCATCCCTCTTCCATTTAAACATTCAATCGAAGATCTTCATTGGTATATGTAGTTTTATTTGAAATCTTTATATTAAGCTTTTTGGTGATTGTATTTTTGTTCTTTAATGATTGCGAACATCTTAGTTATAGGTCTTAATTGGAACCTTAATTTCCCATAGACATTGCAATCAAATGCAATTTGAGATTTCTTGTCGTAGTTCGTTGATGTTATACCCAAAACCTCATTGATTTCCACATTTATCCATTTTATGTAAATTTTTTGAGCATGAAACACATTGTTCAACCAGTGATGATGAGTAGGACTAGACTTTAGTATGTTGATTTATTTCCCAAATTCATCCTATTGTGGTTTCCCTGTAATGGGGGTGGTTTATTAAGTTAATCTGGTAATGTTTTATGGATTGGGAGAGGTGGAGTTGTAAATTGACTCTTTCCCATCATTTTCTTATTTTTAGAAATGGAAATTGATGACAGATAAGTGAGAATCAAACTTAAAAGGTAACGAGGTTACTTTTCCATGGTTGCATTTCCAAATTAGTGAGAATCAAAACAACTCTTATCCATAAAGTTAATTTGAGCTTGTAGTAAATTAGTGGTTGCATTTCCATCAGCTGGTGTATTTGAATGTGTAGCAATTTTTTAAGTTAAAAATAAGTGATGTCTGTTACCAGCTATGGGTAATGTAGAATTATCCCCTTTGCTTTCATTCCAGATTTTGGCTACTTGGTTATTAGGATTGTGTAAATCACTATTCTTTGGGTTATCTGGAATTTTCGCTACCCTTTCTTTCTTTGTTGAGTTCAAAACTAGAAGTAGTTCCTAGGTGTTGCCTTTATTTATTTCTCGATGTAGACGCATCTTCAACTTGAATCCATCATCCATTTGTCTTTCTATTCAATGCTCTCTCTGACACACTTTAGGGCTTGTTTATTTTTAAAAGAGAGAATGGAAAGGAACGGAATTAAAATTTATACATTTGTAGTTTACACTAGCTATCTCCAAAAATAAAATATTGATAACATGTTTCCTTAAGCGCTATTTACTCAGAAAAAAAATCTGCAGCCTTGTTTTATTTTCCCTATGACAAGAATTTCCATTATGGTGGCTTTTCTTTGTAGTTTACATTTTTATTAAAGTTTTCTAGCTTGTCCTGGATTTTTATTTATAATAGGATTATGGTTTTGGTGTTTTGCTAAGCATGTACACCATGGATGGCAAATTTGTGGATTTTTCAGGTCACGAGGCAACACAATGAGGAAGGCTCATTGGTGTGCTTGTGGTTGAGGTGGGTATTTTATGATATATGTTTCACTGCTGCTGCGAGAACAACTGACTCATTTTTTAATGCTTTTAGGCTCCATCTGAAACAGAGTCTCAGTGTGCTAAACTTTGCAAGTTGGGAAAGGTAAGTGATTATGTGAGCATATAAACTTAAGTGATATATAGTCTTTTTTGTTGGTGATTCTATAGGTTATAGGTGACCCTAATTCATTACAAGGAATGTTTATGGTATAATAAAAGTGGCTGATTCTGGGTACAAGACAAAGGCAAAATGTGGTGTGCTGGATCTATATCCTTCTCACTGCGGTAAGCATTTCTTCGTTTAACGTGTTGTTTCCAGAGTCTTGCTATGCAAATTAAGTCATGGAAACTGGAACTGATTTACTTGTTTAAGGGCTTCTTGTTATTTGTGAAAACACTTAAATGATATTTTATATATGCATGTTAGAAGAAAGTTTATGCTTGTTGAGCAATTTCCAGAAGTGTTAGTGTTGTAGGAGGAAATCGAGTATGCAAATAAAATATAAATAAATCACAGCAAACCAGATTCCATCCCTTGCAAATAATTACAAGACCTCCTCCTAATGCAGTAGCGGGAAGTCAGGATTGATCCACGGGGAAGCGTGTCAGCGGATCCTAGGCAGCGAAGAAATCTCACGGAAGTCGACAACAGGTGTCCTCGATCTCGACTAGGGTTAGTCGACAGAAGATCGGACAGTCGAGCACAGCGCAGCAGCAAGCACAGGTTGTAGTCGATCTCGACTAGAGGGTACTCGAGATCGAGTAGGCTTCGTCGACGTCGAGTTGGGCTTTGTCGAGTACCTGCACACAAAAGCTACAGCGATGCTAGATCAAGAATCAGTACTCGATATCGACGAGTGCTATTCGATATCGAGGAGACAGAAACTAAAACGAAACAAAAGAAAGTAAAAACAATTGCTTTGGGATTTCGAACTAAACTTAATGTAAAAGGCTTCCAAGATTGGGGTTTGCAACAACGATAACCAAGCATGCATAAGGCAGAGATAAACAGATAATCATGTGAATTGCATCAAAGGACAAGCTTTCGCCTTTTCCAACAATTAGACAACTCTTTCAAGAAACCCTAATTGTCTCTACTGATTTTATGTTTATAATCCAAGTTGTTAGCATGGATCTCCATTAGATGGGTAATAAACACATAAACAAGTAGTAGATGCTCAAAACATGATAAAAGTCGGATCTTTACCTTAAACACACAGGGCTATCGTCGGGCTCGCCCCAACCCTAGAAGTGGGTGGACTACTCGCGCTTCATCGCAACCTCAGACATCATTGATTGAAAGAAAACTAATTGCATTAAAATAAACCAAAGTTTACAACCGCTTGAAGCCAATTCCGCTCTCGCTTCACAACTCCAATCGGCCGCTCACTCTCTCTCTCTACTTCTCCTACTTACTTCTCTCTGGAATTGAATGACTAGAAATCAGCCCCATGAGCTTTATTTATATGCTTCTAAACCTTGCTACTCAAGGATAGAAATCTTTATCTATATCTAAAACTACATCTAAAAAGCTTAATGATAAATAAAAGCAACAAAGGAATTAAATCTAAATAAGGGAAATATATCTAAAGCGTCTCAAGTGGATAAATCTTCTCCTTCCATGATGTATCTTGATAGATCGGATAAAATCGGCAAACTTCGAGCCAAAGGAATCCCAATCCGAGTAGAATTGTGTCGACGCGTCACGCGGCTTCTGGAGTTCTCGTCGATCTCGAGTAGAGCTTACTCGATCTCGACTAGGAGTGTTGTCGACTGGGTGTGGCTCGGCGTCTCGGCTAGCAGGTCCTCGATGTGGCTCGGTCATGGCTCCTGGCATTCGTCGATCTCGAGGACCCCTTGTCGACATCGAGTAGAGAGGCTCGTCGACTAGGTTTGGCTTGGCTAGTCGGGCAAGTCTTCTCGATGTGCTCGGTTCTGGCTCCACATCTTTATCGATCTCGAGGACCCGTACTCGATATCGAGTTGGGTGGTTCATCGACTTGACCTCCAGGGGTTTTCGAGCAGCTCCCCTCGACATGCTCGGGCATGGTGCTCAGCTGCTCGTCGACATCGAGGAAGGTTACTCGATCTCGAGTAGGGTGTGGAGTTGGGTTCTTCGTCTTCAGCTTCTCGACATGATCCTCCTCGATCTTGGCTGGTGTCTAGACAGGGTTTGTCGAGATCGACTAAGCTTAGTCGATGTCGAGTAGCTTTGAGCTCCGGTTCTTGCTTCTTGGTTTTCTCCCGAAATGTTTCCATATTCTGCAATATTAAACAGAAACTTATGTAGATCTCTATTTCTGACAAATAAGCATATACTACATAAATCCGACATATTCTCAACCCGAAATATGCAAAATGTAAAGAATATGGAACTAAAATATGCATAAAGACATGACTACTTTGGAGACATCAAATCACCCCATACTTAGACTTGCATGTCCTCAAGCAATAACTAAACAATAACCAAGACCCACAACACATCCTTCAAGTCTTTGCCTTTGTCAAAAGCAACATCTCAATTAGTAGCAATGTAAGACAAGTGAATTTAACGGCATCACACATATATGAGCGATCCATAGGCATAGGCAGTATAAATCCAACCTCACAGGGATAATGTGTTTACACTCAGCTCTCAATGTGTTTTAGGCTATGTAGATCATCTCTCAACTCAATTCCATATACAATCTCATAAACATTGCAATTTAAACATGAATCCACTTCGCAACCAATTATGAAAATGCAACAAGAAATATCAGGAGGACTTCGCTCAATAGAAGTCTTCAAAGAAGATTCCATTCGGCGGGGTTGTAATGGGGCTTGGTAAGAAATAATAAGGAATGGAATTATTTGGCCATGTAGTGCTTAATAAAATTCGGGAATCAAGACTCCTAAATCTCCAACACAACCAAACCATAACTTCTCAATCATATGCATCAACCAAACTCTCCAATTTATCTCAATAAAGTATGTAACCTTTCAAACTTTCTCAACCTCTCCAAAGTGTGTATCTTGCAAATAATGAAAGAAATAAGGTAAATTTGGCTCATGCACTTTATTCACAAACATATGTACTTTTTCCTTTTCTTCTTTTTTTTTTGGGATTTTTTTTTGAAAGATAAAAACCAAATAACATTAATAGTGCATTCATAATGTGAGCCAAAAATCCTTTTACATAGTATGCATAGCAAGATAAAAACCAACCCATATCTCAATAATTTCAACAATCTTTCCTTCTTGAAATGCAACATAAGCTTATTCTTTCCACAAATCATCATTCCAACCAACTCTAAGTCTTAATTCCCAAATGGGGGTCAGACTCAATTTGGCTAAGGATATTTTTGTGGAGTTCACAATAAAAGTATCAGGCTAATGTTCTGGCTTCAAGCAGGGATAATGCAGGGTAGGTAAAGAGAGGATAAAATTGGCTTAAAAGGTGTCTCCATCATTTAATTCTTATTAACATAAACATATAAATGCATTGGCTTTGAATAACTATCACAACATTTAGAGATGCACAGGAAGAGTAAATACACTCAAGAAAGCAGAGGGATTTTTAATGTTCTCCCTATAAGGCCAAAATTCTCACTGGGACAAATTTTGTTGGATTTTAACCTTTAGCTTAGGATCATATGTGCTCAATTTCATCACAAGTTTACAATCCACATAAAAACCATTTTGAGGACTTAGGCTAAACCTTCCGAACATGCCATAGGATTTACATGATCAAGTCAGTCATTATTTATCATCATAGGACATCTAAGTTAGGGTGTAAAAACTAAAACAATGCAAAAATTTAAACATGCATATTTTTTTTTTATTTTTTCGACATTTTCTATTTATATATATATTTTCATTTGCAAAAATCAAAACTAAAGTATGACGAAAGAAAAAGGCATAAAATTTAAACATGAATGCATAACATAAAAATTTAAAATTTCACCATGTAAAACCAAAAAGCAAGACTAACACATATGATAATGATAATGAGCCATTCCCCCACCCCATACTTAAAATTTACAGTGTCCCCACTATATAAAATCAAATAAAAACAAGAGTAAAGGAAGGAACTCACAGGATAACAAATCGAGGAGGGCAGATCAGTGCAGGTCGAATAGACATCTTTGTCTGTCTCGAGTACATGTTACTCGATCTCGAGTAGCTTTTCTGCGTCCAGTTGTTTTCTGAAGTCGAGGAGCTTCTGGTGGCTTGTCGATATCGAGTTGGCCTACTCGATATCGAGTAGTGTCTGGGCTGCTCCTCCTTGTCGTCGTCGACTTGGCCTTCGTCGATTCTGACTGTTTTCAGGGACTTCTTTATTCCACTTTTTGCGATCCTTATATGCTTGCCGACCTAAAAGTGTTAGATTGCACAAGAAACAAGTCTATCCACATGAAATATTCTAAAAGACATAAAACCAAAACCAAAAACAACACAAAAAGGTTTAAAAAGTCCCAAAATTCATAAAGTTCTATATACATGCTCTAGATTTTAGAGTCGCTAGGCCGACTTCTCCGTTTGCGCTCAAGGACCATTATTGTGGGGCCCGCTCATGCTTGCCCCTTCTCCTGGATCATCTAGGTCCTGATGGTAGTATGCCAGCTCAGCTGACAAGTGGTTGCTTGCATCATCTCCCTTCTTTTTCTTCTTCTTCCTTCCAGCTCTTAGTTTTCGCAGATTCTTTCTCCACAGTGTCTTATCTCCCCTTAAATCATTGATAATTTTCTTTATGGACTGAGGGGGAGTAGAATTCATACCTAAACTTACCTTTTCGGACCCAAAACAGAAGTCTTTGGGTTTGGGGCTAGTCGAGATCGAGTACAGCTGGTCGACCTCGAGTACAGGGACCCCATACTTAGGCTCTGGGCAACTCAGTGGCTCATCAGTGGAAGTCGACATCGACAAGTCTTGGTCGAGATTGAGTAGCGCTCTTTTCGAGATCGAGCAGCTCTTGTCGACCTCGAGGACAGTGCTGGCGCTTCCCTCCACTGTTTGCTTGGTCCCGCGGTTGCTGATGCTTTTCACCTCCAGCCAGGAAATTTCCTCTTTTGCAGGGCCAAAAGAGAAATCCAAAACCTCATCGCCTATGGTGAAGGTGAGCGAGCGATTCTTAACACTAATTCTGGCATCTGCAGTAGCTAAGAATGGTCTACCAAGAATAATAGGGCTAGTAGGATCTTCAGCACAGTCAATGATAAGGAAATCTGCTAGAACAAAGAATTTACCAACCTGGACAGGGACGTTCTCAACTATACTTGTAGGGATGACTACTGTATTGTTTGCCATGTATAGCTTGACATCCACAGGCTCTATGCATCATATTTTGACCTTCTGCCAGATTGATAGAGGCATGATGCTTACACTTGCTCCTAAATCACACAGAGACTCATATTTATATTGTCCAAAACCCACAGTAACAGAAAACTTACCAGGGTCAGGTCTCTTTTAAGGGAAGTGGAGTACTTTGCATTCGCCTGCGATCTCTGAGATGGATCGCTTCTTGCTCAGGATTTCCTGTAGAAATTTGACATATCCAGGCATCTCTTGCAAGGCTTCTGTAAAAGGGATAGAAACATTCAGTTCTTGCAGCATATTAACAAATCTGGTAAACCTACCTGCAGTGGGATCTTTCCGTGCTTTTGAAGGAAAAGGCAGTGGCTTTTTCTATTTTGGAGCCAGATCAGCTGTCGGAGGTATTGCAGAGTCGTCGACGTCGGCCAGATTATGCTCCTCGATCTCGACCACGGGCTCCTCGACATCGAGTTGGGTGGTCGACCTGGAGTTGCTGGTCTGCGCAGCGGAGTCCGAGCTCAGCTTCTGGTCTTGGTCGAGTAGCTTCTTGTCGAGGTCGAGTACGGTCTCCTCGAGATGGAGTTGGGTCTGCTCTGTCTCGAGTTGCTGCTCTGCCTTGCTTTGCTGTTTCCCGACCTCTGGCTCGTGTAATTGATACCCACTCTTGAGTTTGATAGCTGCGACGTGTCCGGTCTTCCCCTTAGGATTTGGTTCTGTTTGCCCAGGGAGCTGTCCGGATGGTCGTGGGATCTGTGCAGCGATTTGACCCATCTGCGTCTCTATTCCTCTTTTCCAGACGTCCAGTTCTCCAAATTTTGTAGTGATGTTCTGGAACTGGTTGTTGATGGTGCCCTGATTCCGACGCATCTCCTCAAGGATCAGCTGCAGATCATCCTTCTTTTAATCCTTTTCTGGATGTCTTGGAGCTCTGTAGGGTGGGGGATTCCTAGGAGGACCTTGGTTCCACTGTGGTTGATAGAACCTTTGGTCTCCCATGTAGCGATTGGGACCTCCCGCGTAAGCTGCCTCTTCATGTGTCTCTGCCATTCTGACTTGCTCAGTGTGTGGGCACTCAGTAGTGGTGTGCCTCTGTGATCCGCATTCGATGCAAGGCTGATTGACAGATAGATATTTGACTTGCTTGAGGAGCTTGCGATTCTGGTCTCTGTAGAATTGCTCTCTGACATCGGGGTCGATCTCCTTTGCTGGCTCATAGAGTGGCATAAATGGTGCTGGCTTGGCGTAGAAGTTCTCCTCATAGTTTGCAGTAGACCCATATTTGTTGTCATAATTGGTGAGCTTGTCCAGCACACCCCATGCATCAATTGGCGGCATCGTCATATACTCATAGCGAGTATAATGGTTGATTCTGTCCTTAGTGACTTGATCAAGAGAGTTGAAGAAGATCTCCTGAATGACGTAGGGTGGCTGTCCATGAGTAGGGCAAGATCGCAGCAGTTCTTTGTAGCGTTCCCATGCCTTTGCCAGCGGTTCCCCTTGCTTCTGTTTGAAGGCGGTGATTTTCTAGCGGAGAAGTGTTGTCTTGGCAGGTGGGAAGAATTTATTCAGAAACTCTTGCTCTACTTGGGCCCATGTGGTGAGTGATCTTGGTTTCAGCCCTTCAAGCCACTTCAGTGCAGGCCCAGCGAGAGACCAGCGGAAAGCTTTCATCTTGACATATTCCAGAGTTGTACCTTTAGCAAGAGTACGGCACATGTCAGAAAAATTTGTAATATGTTCAAGAGGACACTCATTAAATTTGCCATAAAAAGCATTATTCTTAAGCTCTATAAGAAATTGAGTGCGAATTTCAAAAGAGTTATCAGGGATGAGAATCGCCGATTCAGGCAGGACGAGAGTTGGATGCATATAATCCTCAGCAATAGTTGGATATTGGGCAAGCTCAGCTTCTGCTTGCCTTGCGCGCTCAGCTTCTTGTTCCCTCGCTGCCCTTTCATTGGCGATAGTGGTATCCTTTGCAGCTAGCTCCCTTATAAGCCTTGCGATCAGCTGTTCTTGTGTTTCAGCGGCCGCCATGATCTTTTTGAGTTTAGAGTGGATGTATAGGTATCGCTCCGGTTCGTCTAAGCTGTCAAACTCAGGTGGTAGACTAGAACGACGCATACACCTGTATAGTAACTCAAAGCAGATGTGAGATTTTAACTACCTAAGGCGCAAATGATAGCTTCCCCGGCAACGGCGCCAATTTGTTGATAGGAGGAAATCGAGTATGCAAATAAAATATAAATAAATCACAACAAACCAGATTCCGTCCCTTACAAATAATTACAAGACCTCCTCCTAATGCAGCAGCGGGAAGTCAGGATCGATCCACGAGGAAGCGTGTCAGCGGATCCTAGGCAGCGAAGAAATCTCACGGAAGTCGACAACAGGTGTCCTCGATCTCGACTAGGGTTAGTCGACAGAAGATCAGAAAGTCGAGCACAGCGCAGCAGCAAGCACAGGTTGTAGTCGATCTCGACTAGAGGGTACTCGAGATCGAGTAGGCTTCGTCGACGTCGAGTTGGGCTTTGTCGGGTACCTGCACACAGAAGCTACAACGATGCTAGATCGAGAATCAGTACTCGATATCGACGAGTGCTATTCGATATCGAGGAGACAGAAACTAAAACGAAACGAAAGAAAGTAAAAACAATTGCTTTGGGATTTCGAACTAAACTTAATGTAAAAGGCTTCCAAGATTAGGGTTTGCAACAACGATAACCAATCATGCATAAGGCAGAGATAAACAGATAATCATGTGAATTGCATCAAAGGACAAGCTTTCGCCTTTTCCAACAATTAGACAACTCTTTCAAGAAACCCTAATTGTCTCTACTGATTTTATGTTTATAATCCAAGTTGTTAGCATGGATCTCCATTAGATAGGTAATAAACACATAAACAAGTAGTAGATGCTCAAAACATGATAAAAGTCGGATCTTTACCTTAAACACGCAGGGCTATCGTCGGGCTCGCCCCAATCCTAGAATTGGGTGGACTACTAGCACTTCATCGCAACCTCAGACATCATTGATTGAAAGAAAACTAATTGCATTAAAATAAACCAAAGTTTACAACCGCTTGAAGCCAATTCCGCTCTCGCTTGAACCCGAAATATGCAAAATGTAAAGAATATGGAACTAAAATATGCATAAAGACATGGCTACTTTGGAGACATCAGTTAGTTTGCTAATATGTAGTGTTTCTTTCCTTTCCTTGCATCTTTCTTTACTAAACAATTCCTGTAAGAACATGCACCATAAAAAATGGGCTGTAAAGCAGAGAAGGATGCCTAAGCATAAAGAAAATGGCATCTTGACATTGGAACTGCTGTTGAATTTATTACTTTCAGACAGATTTTTCAAGTCTGGACTTTCGTATGGTGTATGAGTTTTATGTTCTCCTCCTGGTTCAGAGTCCTGTATGACTTTATAGGAGAGGGGCATCTAATTGGTGCACAAGATCTGCTGCACTAACATACCTTAAGATATTCATGTATAGGTAATATACTATATGCAGCAGTGCCATGTTGATTGGTCCTTTGGATATAGTGCTTTAAAAATTGCTAATGTGTTAACCTTTATGTATGCATACAATTATCTTTTCTTTTGAGGAGAAAAAACAGATTTGGACCAATATTGAGAGATTACTGACAGATAGTCAGATAGAGGTATTCTCACTCCCTCTACCTCTCCTCCTACCCCTCTCCCATCCTCTCCTTTTTTTTGGACCCTGACGACTTCTCTTAAATTTTGGTTGGCATGAAACTTGCATTTTATTGAGTGCTTTTGGTTAAAATACATTTCTTGTCATCAACAAATGTACCATTTTTTTTGATATAGATTTTCAAAAACAAGATGCAAATACATTATCAGCCATTTGACCATTTTTTAAATGATGTCTATGTATTTCTTTAGTAAATTTGTGTTGATTTTCTTGGTTTATTGGCTGCTCTTGGAAGACTGTCCTTGGGAAACTGAGACTGAGTCTTGAAGTCAATTTTATGTTGATATAAAGACAAGTTCAGTAATCATATGGTATATGTAACACCCCCTTTTATATCCAAGGAAATGCTACAACGTCGGTAAATACGCAGACTTTAATGTCTTTGTATTCACCTTAGGCTTATAGGGACATGTACTCATGCTCCCATAGACAAGATGATAAAAAAATAAATACAAAATAATATTTAGCGGAAGACTTGATAATGTTATAATTGAAAATAAACCATTAAAAGTATCTCATAAACACCTAAAATAATCCCTAAATTCCAATTTAGAAATATAAGAGTGAACAAAGTTTTAAAATGCAACCAAGTTTTTATTAGCGATAGTCCGTCTCCTTATCCAGCTCCAGCTCCTCTGCTCTTACTAGACCTGTGGAATATGGTCTGGTGTTTCGTGATTACGAAGGACACCAGCCATCCAATAAATAGGATGGTTAGCACATTAAATACTAGCAAGCGATAAGAAAAATGTTCAACTTTAACTACAACCAGTGACCCTGAAACGGTATGATAATAGTTAAGGGAAAATTAAGAGTATTTAGTGTGGAAATCGGAGAATAGAATAAAATAAAAATGGCACATGACTCAGATGATCACGGAGATCGATTAAGAATACGATATAGGAATTATACTCGAATAGCAGGAAGTATAATATGCGCAGAATTGATCACCTTACATAACACAATATACTATAACGATAATAGCGATAATAATAATAATATAACACGTGGTACCGGTCGGGCCTCTATAAGAGAGGACTGCGACCTACAACACTATGGAAGTTTACCATCCCGCGATGAATGCATTCTGGAATGGGTCGTTTCATGAAACCTTTATAGGGTAAGGCTTAATGAACCTCAACCTGCAAGTTAGTCTTACTAAAGAAAACTCGCATTGACTAGAAGTCAACTCGCACTACAAAGTACGCATATTCAATTATATCATAATTTAATCGCTTTAATTTACACTAGCTAGGTGATCATGTACACGGTATTAACCACAAAAGACAAACATGGATATTTCAAAGGTCTTAATATCACATGTTAACAATTTGCATGAAAGAACCGAACAGAAATTCATGCACTTAGGAATATGGGCTTATTACTCTAACTCATAAATTATACAAATACACGTTATATTTATAATTGCCCATTTATGTACCCATGCCAATTTAGAATGAAAATGATAAATCACATCAAGCAGGCAGATATGTAATCTATCAAATTGACATGGAAATTGGCCACAGGGCCGCATTCGACACGATAGAAATGAAAGGCACTACAAAAGTCACGAAACATTGCAAAGGGCAATATGAACGAAATCACTTGCCTCGGAGTTGGGTGCGCTAGTGTTGGTAACAATGAAATCCGATTACGGCTTAGCACCTAAATAAACCGATCACCAATTAAAATCAATAAATTAATTAATAGATAATTAATTTATTAAACTTTTTCCTCATTCGACACTTACCTTTGATAGTAAGCACCGATCGGTGACTGATCACGATACCGGCCGCCTTCGCACTCCTCGCACAACCTTTGAACGCCGAACACACACACAAAACTGGGTAAGTTCGGTATTCATTCTATGCGGTTTCGGACCTCTGAAATAAGTTGCTTTCAACTTACCAAGTGTAGTCGGTAGTGCACAAATCGGCTCGGTCAAGATCGCAACTGGAATCGACCTTTAACAGCTGCAGAAAACATACCCCGAAGTTACTTGATAGTGCCCCCAACCATGTTCAAGTATGTATGTTTGACCTTAATTCGATGTAAGTTCGACTAACCAAAACAAGTCAGAGTTAACTTACCAATCGGACTCAGCAGTGCCACACTCGATTCGTTTCAAACTATGGCTTGAAACAAAGTCTGATAGCTGCAGAATTTAATCACAAAGGCGACTCCCAGGTCAGTGTAACAACAAGACTTCCAGTTTGATTAACTCCAAAAAGGTTGCAAGTTATGCCTTACCGCAACACAGGGACGTCGAAGGGTGTGAGGGGGATGTGATGTGGCTAGAATCGGTGATTGATGAGGTCTGAACAGAGATCGAGAGAGGTCGGAACCTAAGTGCAAAGCATACATCAAAACATAAGTTTTCACACGAAGTTAATCGACCAATAGTATGTATGTATGTTCGACCATGATTCGACCTGATTTAGAGTTAACGAAACTAGTTTGTGTAACATACCAATCGAACTCGGAGTGATTGCGTACTGATTGGTCCCAATGTCTGACCCAAATGGCCCCTTGAATTTGCGGAAGAGCAACCGAAACATGGCTAATTAAAGGGTACGATTTGAATAAAGATGGAAAGAACAACTTGAATTGACGGGAGGATGTGAACATTTATTTATTTATATATAAAATGAAATATCCAAAGAATACTTTGGGGTATTTCAGTATATGATGTGAGTTTCCTTAATGTATGGTGCATTGGTGCTTATCTCAACTTAAAAAAAACCCTGTTAACTTACCTTTAATATTATGTAAGAATGAGGTTTGCTCGATTATCTTTTTTTTTTATATTGGCAAGGAGTTGAGTTATGCCCCATATTTTGGGTCATGAAGCCATATGATAGGCATAGAGATGTGGATGAAGTTCTTTTTACCTCTTGTGTCTTTATGTTTCATCTACCGTTCTTTCTCAATATTCATTTTCTTTTCAAACTAAACCGTATTTTTTATGAAAGGGGTCATCATGCTGCTGAACAGAGATGGGTTATTGGGGGGGGGGGGGGGGCGCTGATTAGAAATGCTTATGTGTAAATATTGTGCCTATTTTCTGGATTTTGTTAATTTTGAAATTTGTACTGCTTTATCAGGTAAGAGAGCATGCTGCAGGAGTTTTGGCTGGCCTGATGAATGATGGTGAAGATAATCTGGCAACTGAATTTCGTAAAAGAACATTCAAGGCAAGCCTTTTAATGTAAATTATGTAGTTTTAGACAATTTTTTGGGTTAAAATATAGTTTTGGACATTTTATTGTATATGTAAATTTTATAATTATGTATATAAATTTTGTAGTTTTTTACATGTAAATTTTGTAGAATTAATGAAAATTTATTATATGTAAATTGTGTATTTTTTTATTTAAAATATTGGACTTTTTAGCCCGGGTATGAAGAAACTGGGCTAAAAAGCATTAGCTACGGCAGCTTGCCGTAGCAAATATGTAGTATCTTTTATAGGGTCGCTTAGCCGTAGCTTAGCGGTCGCTAATTTTTTTTGCTACGGCTATTTGCCGAAGCTACCAAATTTTGCCACCCCAAAATTCGCGACCCCTCCATTTGTTGTAGCTAAGCCGAACTTAAACCCCTTTTGCCACAACTTTTTGCCGAAGCGATTTTTTTTTTGTAGTGTCAGCTTCAAATCACTACACATATGCCCACTAGCACCACTGTCCACAACCCAAACACGACCATCCAGAATTTGTTGAGAAAGAGTGGTACCTGAGAACCCAGCAAAATCATCAGAATTTGGTTCCTTGTTGTGAGATGAAGAACTAATGGATTGCAATAGAGAGACCATGTGGGCTATCTGATCACTGCTAAACTCAGATTTGGGATTCTGATTTGCTGATCCAGCAAATCTATTCTCACCATTGTCCTTCCTGTCTTTATTCTCTGCATAACCTGGTGGAAAGCCATTGATGAAATAACACCTATCCACAGTATGGTTAGTCTTTTGACAATTGGTGCAGTAGAGAGGTTTCCTCTCAGATTTGTTCTTGTCTTTGTCTGTACCTCCTTTTCCTGATTGCTGACAGGAAGGGAGGAAGATCCAGTGGTCCCTGAGCCTGCACCTTTGGATCCAAAGTGAGAAGCTTTAGCATGCATAGACACTCCTTCACTTTGCACAGATCCAGATCCACCTTTGGTTTCCCTCTGGCTTTCTTCCTGTGATAACAGATAGTATATTCGATCCAAATTTGGAAGGGGCTCCATCATCAAGATAGAACCACGCACAATAGTATAGGACTCATTTAGCCCCATAAGAAGTTTCACAATCCTTTGATTTTCCTCATATTTGTCAAATTTTGCAGCATAATTGCAAGTACATCCGCGACAAGCACAATTCGGAAGATTCTTTACATTATCCAATTCATCCTAAAGGATCTTCCCTCTAGTGAAGTAATCGGAGAAGGAACTCGTACCTTGCACTGTGGCTGCTAGCTCTTGCTTGACAGAGTACAATTGTGTCCCTCCTACCTTGTTGAACCTGGAATTGAGTTATCGCCAAACTGCTTCTGCAGTATCATTGTAGATCACACTACATTTGATTTATGGAGTCAAGCTTTTGGTGATCCAAGAGAAGACCATGTCGTTGCATCTCTCCCACAATCTGAACTTCGGAGAGCCTGCTGCTGGCCTGACGATGGATCCATTGATGAAGCCGACCTTGTTCTTCGCAGAGAAGGCAATTCTTACCGATCTGTGCCATTCTCCGAATCCTTTGCTTCCAAAAGGAGGAGTGACAAGTATCAATCCAGGATGATCACTTGGATGGATGAAAAATGGATCATTTGGATCCTGTTTAGCTTGTTCGTCCGCCATGTGAGATTCAGTGGAGAAACCAACTGGAAACGAGCAGGAAGAATAGATCCAAGCTACAGACGAACTCAAATCATTGGATCAAGCTCTGATACCATGTTGGATTTGATCTATGATCCAAGATCCGAATTCGGTTAGCTGTACCAAACGAAAGAGGAAGACGATGGAGAGAGAAAAGGTTTTGGAGGGAAAGTTTGTTTTGCAATTCTGTAATGTTGTTCAATGTGTACAGAAAATGGAACCAATCTGTATTTATAACAGATCCGACCCATATCATACAAGTCTTACAAAATAGGCCCAATCCTATACAATAAATTCTAAACCCGGTTAGTAGAAACCGGATCCTAACATGTTGTCGGATTCCTTTTCGATTTCGCGACATCCTCAAGTGTTGTCAAAGAATTAGATTTTGCTCCTTTTAGATTTTTTGGCCTCAACTGATGCCATGGATTCATCGGATTGATCCTCTCTTTCTCGCTGCTGACATGGTCTTCGGCTCTGATACGATGAGCTCCCTGATTTAGGTTTTAGCGATCTCCCCACTACTTGCTACCTGATTTAGGTTTCAATGGTTCATCTCGAATCACTCCCGACGAAGATTCGAGATTAATCTGACAGTGGAAGAGTCTATGACAGTGATGCAAATGAGTTGCTGGACATGGAGTTGTTTTGGCCGTTTTTTCGGATCGATCAATTTGTTTGCAATTGTGGCTTGATTGCCTTCGCCTTAGATGGAGCCGACTCGATTTTGTCAATGAAATCTCTTGCCTCTCGCTCTTGTTGAAATCTCTTAATTTGCTGAAATATCTTAATTTGTGATGTAGTAATTACGGCTGAAATCTCTCAATTTTTGATGAAATCACTAAATTTTGCTGAAATTGGTGTTTTAATTGTTGAAATTGGTGTTGAAATGAGGTAAACTGTGAAATCACTTGCCTCCCGCTCTTGCTGACATCTCTTGTTGAAAACTCTTAATTTACTGAAATCTCTTGATTGTTGCTGAAATTTCCGGTTTTAGCAACCCGGTTTCAACAATCCCGGTTTCTGCAGACGGTGGACATTTAGCTAATATGGATAGGTTGATGGACAAAATGCTAATAAAGGCGGAAAGTATGGACATTTTAGTAAACACTCCAACATTAAATACGTCTGACATTAAAAAAGTAACGAACGGATCTGATCCGTTTGTTACTTTTTTAATGTCAAATGTATTTAATGTTGAACACATGTCAAGCTGAGGGTCAAACAGATCTAGGACCTGTTCGTATTGAGTGCATATAGCATATGTGCTCGCTGATATAGCAACAAGATATTATCGGTCATGGGACACAAATTAGTTGAAAAATCACAAGTACCTTGGACTCTTTAAAAAAACATCTAGCACTCGAAAAAAAAATATATGAAGGACATCATAAGAAAATTTCATCAAACAAATGTTCTTGATAATAACATGGTTCAATGTACAATGCAAATTTTTTAATTGTAACAATTATTTCATGACAAGCAATAGAGAGCACAACACCATATATGCTCATATATTATACATTCATCTTGTTTTAATGCAAAAACCATAACATATTAAAAACAAATACACACAACATGTGTACGTACATCTATGTAGGAATAGGATCAGTGAGGATGAGAGAAATGTTTTTCTTCATGCTGCTGTTGGAGAATGTATAGCCATCTTCTCCCTTGTAGATTACATCCACTATGCGACATTCGTTAAGGATCCGAGTCAAAAGAGGCTTCGGCATCACATAAGGTTTCAACATCGACTCGTTTATGTCCTTCCAGCAACTATCCACGCGCCTTTTGAATTCTTCACGGGCCACATCTTCTTTGACACCATGTTGTCTCATATAGCATTCGACTGCCGAAGGAACATGATTTCTACCTTGCTCAAACTTGTTAACAAAAGAAAATAAAAAAATTGACGTCAATAACAAATCATTTTACTTTTTGGTTGATAAGGATTACTTCAAATTCATGCATATATATAACATGACAAATTTTGTACGTTGTGACTAGCCATGTCATCCATGAGTCTTCCAATGATGCCCGCAGCTCTTATGGCCTTCGGATTTGCTCGAACCCATTCAAAAGCTTCTTTTGTTGCAAAATTTCCCATTCCAAGGAAACACACTATTGTTCCCAAATCGTAGCCAAAGCTTACAATGACAGCATTTTCTAGATATTCATCGCAGGTTGGAGAGTATTTCTCATGGCACCATTTCGCTTCTTGAAAGTACATTCGACACATATCTTTAACCTGTGCAAGAGAAAAGTGATATACGAAATTATAGGATAAATATATATACTAATTAACATGGATAAAATAACATATATACATATATACATATATATTGTTAATCTTTTGTTGTTTCCTAAAAATATTTAGTTGAACATACTTCCTCCCTTGCATATTCGACACACCAAGACCTTCCTTCGGCAGCCAAGTCTTGTTCAAATTCCTCAAAGGTATCAAGGAGAGATTGATAGGACACTTTCATGTAGCTTGGAAGTTCTTCCATGCAACTATGATCCCATCTGAAATAATCAAGGAAAGCTTGTCAATCAAAACGCACATTGATTGATTATCTGCACTAAAAGAAACACTGCATTTTCATATTTATCTGAGTTCGACTATCGAATGATAAGAATGATAAGGATATACGCATGGAGTACCTTTCAATGGCTTTAGTAAAGATGGTAAGCTCATCAATAGTTCCATGGGCATCGTATATATCATCTACAATAGAAATTACTTTGAACACTTGTGAGAATATTTTTCTACCAAGAGCATATTGTGGTTCATAAAAGGGTCCCAATGTCCAAAAGTAAGCTTCTGGAACTCTATCTCTACTCGAAAAGGGCATCTTCCCATTCAAATCTAGGTCTTTCCACCACCTGAATTCAATAAGTCATAAAATTAACACAACTCTCCAAATAATTACATATATAAAGGTAAGGTAGCGTGTCCCGTTCCATGCAAGCAGTATGTTAATTCAATATTTTAAAATTACATATATTATCTATAAAAAAATCACTTGTAGAAATATATGACCTAAACAATAGATGTGAATTTACAATATAATAATTAAACTAATAAGGATGAAAGTGTATGAAAACTATGATATAAAATTTAGTCTAATATAAATAATTCATTCCACCAAAAATTAATATAAATATAAATAAAATAACAACAATCATATAATTAATTTTGATGTAAATAATTATTTCCACCAAAAAATTATATACATATATAGATTGTGGCTTATGATAACTTTCTATAAATTATGACAACATATTATTTTATTTTAGTTTTGCATGAGTTTTTTTTTTCCTAAACTCAATCACAATATATGCCGCATACGACGGTTTTAATATATGTATTAGTATCAGATTGATCATAAAGGTGCGCATGTTACCGGCTGAGATCTCTAAGCTCCTCTTTGTGCAATGCTTGCACCCGATTGAAATCCAATATTCCGAATTTCAATAGAGTTGCATTGTGTAGAGGATCTTGCTCATAAAATGTGATGAAATGTCTAGACTCCAATCTCGGCATGCCCTTGTGGTTGGGTTGATTTAAGGCATGACTCACTTGTGACGCCAATGGATGGTTTGGCTCGTTGGTCGCCACATCTTTTAGATGCACAATACTAAATGCTAGGGCTTCATCAAGGATGTAATCGTCATGGATGATAACATGTGAGGCTTCATACAATCCTAGTATTCCCTTCACATCACTCGCCAACGAGTTCTTGAACCTTCCATTTTCGTCAGTGAATTTGTTGAACACGCCTGATATCATACATACATAATAGATCGATTTTACTTGGCGTTGAGTTGATATTCGATCAAGATCGATGAGACAATGGCATGAACTAATTGTATAACATGAACATACCGCAAGAGACGTGAAACCCGTGTTGCCTACCAAGACGAAACCAAAGAGAAGTATGATAGAGATCATATTCATCTACTTCATTGTTCGCATCAATAGCTGCTTCCAACACTTGGTCAATTTCTTCCTCAAGACAGTAGCCGACTCCAAGGCGTTCAATGGCATCGATGAAATTGAGAAGCTCTAATGGCTTCCCAGCCATTGCTTGCAACTTAAGCTCCTTTTTTACGACCTTTTCAACCTCCTTCACCTCTTCTTCCTTGTTGGCTTTAGTCATCTACAAAGCAACAAATATAATATATTCCAATGTAATGCACCCACATTATCGTCACTTATATATATTAGTGTTCTCTTTGGAAGCATATATTTGGTTCGTTGAAGTTGATAGGAAAACCCATAAGAGAGGGAGAAAGAATATATATATATATATATATATATATATATATAGAGAGAGAGAGAGAGAGAAAATTTGTGTTGAAGGCGTAAATTTTCGGTCAAATTAACGGAGTGTCCTCCGAGTGTTGTAAATTGGGTTTTTGTCCACATAAAATTTTATGGACAAAATTACCCTCAATCTTGAGATCTAGGTTACCGCAATCTTTCTTGTTTCTCCTCATATCTCTCCATCACCGTTGTTTCTCGTCAGATCTCTCCATCACCGCTTTCTTCACTCTTCCTACCATCATCGTCAGTTGCCGCCCGGGAATGACGTCTTGCGTCACCGCTGTCTTCACTCCTCGATTTCGCTGGCCACACCGATCAATCAGTCACCGCCGATCGCCACCCTATCTTCTGTGCTCAATGAGGACGACGTCGTCGCTCATCTCTTCCCTCCCTCTCTCCTCTGTAAATCGATCGATCGATCGCTTGGTTGTTGTAGAGTGCAACGATCTCCCTCGATCTCCATCGGCGATGCTGGTCGCCGATCTCCCTCTGTGAATCGATCGATCGATTTCAGCAACTGTGCAACTGGATGGCGATGGTTTCTTCGGTTTCTTCGGCGAGGACTCGATCTGTTTCCTTGATTAGAGTCGATCTGTCTGATCCGGCGAGGGACTCGATCGATTTCAGCAACTGTGCAACTGGATGGCGTTGGTTTCTTCGGTTTTGTGCATCACCACAACGCCAAACACTTGCTTGATCTGCTTGGATCTGTCTAATCTGTCCGATTGATTTCAGCAACTGTGCAACTCCTCTGAGATTTGAAGCCTGGAGGATCTCGATTAGCATGTCCGATTGATCTAGATTGATTTCAGTAGATGTGTAACTATGCATCAACAGAGCTCATGGGGGAGAGGCCGTTGAGGATCTCCCTCAACTGGTTTCCGAGGCCGTTGTTGGAGCAGATCCCGACCAAGGTAATGATGCTAAAATGGTTTAGCTTGTTGAGGATCTCTATTTGTTGTGTCACATCGCTTTCTGTCTTCTTGATCGCCAGTTACCGTTGCTCTGATTGGCCATCGCTAACGACGCTGTTGTAGACAAAACCGCTGATAAGTGAGTCGGGGCTGAAATCGCCCGTCGCCGATTGCAACTCCTTGAAGCTGTACACTATCAGCGACTCCAGGGGCTCGATGTCGATCTCGACATCATGCGATTTTTTCGCAATTGGATTTCAGTAAGTTGATTCTTTTTCCTTTTTGTTTTGTTTTATATCTCGATGAAATTGAGTGCTGATTATTGTTTAGTCTAATTGGTAGTGGTTGAATCGAATGTTTGAGTCATGTGTATTGTTGGCTAATTAGTGCTGATTATCTTTATAATGTTTTACATAGTTTCTTTATAATGTTATACATAGTTTGGGTTTGGATATTGGCATTTTCAGCAATTGTTGAAAGGCAGATTGTAGTTTCAGCAATTGCTGAAATACGGATTGCAATAAATTTTGATATATGTTCCTTCTTTAAATCTCCTTTAAAATCCTCTTAGTTCAATGGTAGAGCGATGTGCTATGCGCAAATACGTGGGTTCGAATCCCGCATAGGCTAAATTTTATATCCCGTAACACGGTTTCAGCAACAATTTTCAGCATCAACAACGTTGCTGAAATCGGGGTTTCAACATCAACAACGTTGCTGAAACCGTGGGTTTAGCATCAACAACGTTGCTGAAACCTCGGTTTCAACATCAACAACAGTGCTGAAATTGGGGTTTTAGCAACGCGAAAAAAAAAACTGTTGAAACATGAGGGGGGTTTCGGCATCAACAACTGTGCTGAAATCGGGGTTTCAGCGACTCCGGTTTCGGCAACGTGAAAAAAAAACAGTAACGCGAAAAAAAAATTGCTGAAACAGAGGGTGGCACTGAGGTTTCAGCAGCTCTCGAAACGCGAAAAAAAAAACGGAAAAAAAAGCGAAAAAAAAATGTTGAAACAGAGGGTGGCACAGGGGTTTCAGCAACTTTATTTTATGGTGGACATTTTGCTAATATGGAGAGGGTGGTGGAAATTTTCCTAATAAAGCCCAAAATTTTGGACATCGAGGTATTCACCCCTAAAAAAAATCTAGCTAGCTGGCACAAAACAAAAAATGAGAAAAACAATCACCTGTTTTTTAATTTTAGGAGTAAAATAATTTAGCTTGATTGGAATAGACTAGTATATAATTAAGATAATATTTAATCTAATTTCATTACATATCAATATAAGATAATATTTAATCTAATTTCATTACCCAATTCCATTAGATATCGATATTATTTTTAATTTCGGGTCCGTGAGAATCAGTCAACAACGTCGGAACCCCTACGTTACAGAAACATATATAATACTAATAACAATAACAGCTAGGCCAAGTGAATGAAGGTATAGGGTACCTCATCAGAGGGGACATAGTTGAGGAAGTAGTCTCCCCATATGCTTGGGTGAAAGGTTGTATTGGGACGGTTGCTCTGAGTTGTCTGAGGCGAACCACCCTCCACCGACCCTTCTGCACAAGACAGAACCACACCATTTGCCTTTGACATACCTATGTTCTTACTCTTGAGAGTTGAGAGTTGAGAGTTGAGATGGATATGTGAAAGCTGCTGAATATGGTACTTATTTATAATTAGTCATCATGTGTTGAATTTTTCTTTTTTAGTAAAAGAGAGAGCGTGACTTTGTACGCATTACGATTCGTGTTGAAACAAATGGAGCAATAATATTAGGGTAGGTAGGAGATAAGATCTCCAAGAATCCAACGACCTCGGGTTTAATTATCCTTAATTAGATATTTAGATGTAATAATAAATTAATCTGTCTTTCTATCACAATCTTAATTGGGAAAGATTCAATGCCAAATAAATAAGTGACCATAGGAAAACAATATTAAAAATAGCTAAAAATAATTTAAATTTGAGGGATTTTTTCCCGATTGAGGTTGTTATCCTATTATGCCCTTGGGGCATAGGATAGAAAACTCATAAATTAATTAGTATATCTTTTTTTGATTAAGAAATTTTTAAAGACTTGTATTTATGTTATAAATAATTAATTATATATTTTTATATAAATTTATCCCAAAAAAACATATTCTAAAAAATATTAAAATTGAAAAGATTATTTGATTATAATAGTTTTAATGTTTTTTAAATATGTTTTTTCAAGTTAAAATTATACAAATACATATGTTTGGTTATTTATAACATAAATATAGTTTTTTTTTATCATAAATATATATACACTAATTAACTAGTTAAGTATTCACACTTTTCTGCGGTTTTTGTAATATTAATTTATTTGAGATTAACATATAAATAACTAATTATAATTAAAAATTAACTCTAACTACCATTATACTATATTATTATTATTATTATTATTTTAATATAAATTTCGTATTAACACCCGTTTAACTAATTAATTTCTGTCAATATGTTTCATTGACTACAAATAAAAGAGATATAATATAATATATCCATATTTAACAAAAATGGGTAAAATATTGTAAAAATATATTAATATCTAACGAAATTTGATAAAATATTATCTTAATTAAGTATATAAGGGAATTGCACTAAATAGCCTACCGTCCATTTGACTTTGCTAGGTTAGAAAAGCAAAAAAAAGGTTGCAAAAAGCTAGCATCTCAAACGGTAAAAGTGTTGCCCAAACCGACTGTCCCTATTAATGAGGAGAGAGAGAGAGTGATGTGAGATACGGAGAGAGATGAAAGTTTGAAAAAAAAAAGTCAAATCCAAAGTCATCACAAGAGGGCTCTTAAAGTGGGGAAAGAAAGGGAAATAACATATCTAACCTGAGGAGGAAGAAGAAGACGACAATTAAGAAATAGAAAAAAAGAAGAAGGAAGAAGAAGAACAAACAACGAAAAGACGGAAGAGGAAGAGACCACAACTGGAGATAGGAAGGAGGAAGAAGAACACACAAACAGCAGCACTCAATTTTCAAGTAAGTAACCGACCCCTACATGTAATGCTCAGTTGAAGATGTTAATGGATTCGAAGGGGAAGAACTGATTTTAGAAGATGTTAATGGATTCGAAGGGGAGGAACTGATTTTAGAAAGCGATTTCTGTTTGGCATTGTGTGAAATGCGGGAATGATGTTCAAGGTAGAACTAGGCAGATGCTATTCAATTTGGGGCGAAATGGGGCGTTCGAAGGGGAGGAACTGATTTTAGAAAGTGAATTTTGTTTGGTATTGTGTGAAATGCGGGGATGATGTGCAAGGTAGAACTAGGCAGATGCCGTTCAATTTAGGGCGACATTGGGGCAAAATGGGACGAAATAGGGTTGGGTACGGTGCATTCAATATTGATATGAATAGGTTGACATTTGACATGCATAGGTTATTTGATATGCATCGGTTCAATTTTGGTTTCTGTCATGTGTGAATATACATGACATGTAAAAATAAGTAATTGTCATGTACATATTGACTGCTGGTATTTAGAAATGGGAACTACTGGGTTGAATGAATACGTATTGTGTACATTGAATATTGATATCGATAGGTTGAAATTTGATATAAAGAGGTTATAAATTCGTCTGAAATTTGATATGAATATGTTTAATTGTGTTTTCTGTCATGTAAGAATATACAAGTGACAAGTTTAATGAAATATATGTCTTGTGGAATGTGAATGCCGACATGTAATTGGGACTGACACTAGTAGAAACATACTCATTGATGACATTTAAACAAGGCAAAACTAATTAAAATAACCCGACCTTTAAGGGTGTGTTAAAAATATATCCCAACCTTTCAAGTGTAAGATAAATATCCCGACTTTTAAAGGGGTGTTAAAAATATATCTCAACATTTCAAATGTAATATAAATATCTCGACCTTTATAGGCGATGTTAAAATAATATATCAAAAAAATTTGTAAAAAAAAAGCTAACAGGACATGCATATATGACAAAAAAAATTAATAAAAAAAAGTTTAAAAAATCTGTATAAAAAAATTATAGATTTACATATCTTTCATCTTTTATATTTTATACACACTATTTTCTTATAACTCTATATTAAAAACCTTGTTTTATTAAACCACTTTTCTTTTCTTTTTTTTTTCAAGGGAAAGAAATAAATTAATAAAATATAAATATATATAAAAAAATGATATATTTACAAGTGTTTAATATTTTATTTAGATTATTTTTATATTTGAGGGATAACACCCATATTCGTATAATGGACCATTTAACTAATTTCGCATTTTTGATGAAAATTTAAAATAGAAAGAAGAATAGTTAGAATTTTAGTAAATAAATTATGTAAAAAAAATGGGACAATTGAACAAAGGAGAATAATATGGAAAATTGAAATATTAATAAGGTGTCTTGAATTTTTTTTAAATAATAAATGAAAAAACTTGTTTTCTTAAACCCTTATATTAATTTTTTTTATATATATTTTTTTAAATTTTATTTTTTTATTAATTTAGTTTGCCACATATGTATGCCATGCTAGTTTTTTTTGGTAGAGAATTATTTTATATATTATTTGAACATCAGTTATAAAGGTTGATATATTTATCTTACATTTGAAAGGTAGGAATATATTTTTAACATATCCTTAAAGGTCGGGATATTTATCTTACATTTGAAAGGTTGAGATATATTTTTAACACACCCTTAAAGGTTAGGTTATTTTAATTAGTTTCGCCTTTAAACAATGACGTTTTTAATGAAATGCCATTAAAAAGCTATTTAACGAAAAAACACCATTATTTTATTCAATGCAGTTATTTAATATATAACGCCACATATTTCATGGCGTTTTTAAACGCCATTAAAACTATGCATGAAACTATGGCGTTTTTAAACGCCATTCTTTTTCCCGTAATATTTTTGGCGCAAATTTTATCCTGAAATTTCCAATTCCGCGCAGAAAGTCTCCACAATCCCTAAAATATTCGAGTCCAATTAAATTAAAAAAAATCCCCACATATCAGTCCAATCCGGCAAATCCCTTCCTCGATCTCTCTTCACAATCTGATCCCGACTCGCTCTGATGCCTGCGCCTCCGCCTCCGATGAACCTCCGCCTCCGTTGAACCTCCGCCTCCGTCTCAATCTCTATCCCGACTCGCCGTACGTGCTGCTACTCAAGTTTGTCGCTGAACCTCCGCCTCCGATGCCTGCTTAGTTGCTGCGTTTTGGCCGGTTCTTCTCTGTCGTTGTCGGTTGCTTTCGACCTTCGGTGTTTGGTGCTTCCTAAACTCAGGTATTCTGGTTCTCCCTAACCCTCCACCATTGTTATTCACCCAAAGAAAGCCTTGAAGTCCCAAATCCCAACCGAAACCCTAATCTTCTTCAGGTTGAGAATTTGTTTTTCTATTGACTGAATGGCAGCACAAAATCTTCAATTTCTCTATATTTCAGCCAAAGAAAGCCCTAAAGTCCCCAAATCTCAACCGAAACCCTAAAGTTTTTCTGCCAAAAAAGTATAGGGCAAACTCTAAATCTTCTTTAGGTCAAGAATTTGCTGCCAAGAAAGCTTTGTTAGTTTTTGTTAGGAGTAATTGGGTCCTAAGTTTGGTTAATTCATTGGCCCTCAACTCTTGTTTAGAACCTTGTTGCTCTGGATGATGATTTTTGCTTAAAGGAACCTATTACTGTAAACTTAACTTTGTTTGGCTTTTGTTGATAAGTTTTGGGGAATGATAGTGCCACTTTAGAGTAGTCAATAAATCATTAAAACTTTGATAGGGCAGCTGATAGGACAACTTGAAAGCTGGGAGGACGATATGTTTTGTCTTAACTTTGCTTGCTCATGGGTTTGATGCAGAAACTGCTAGGACAACTTCACGACTTTGAAAGGTGACAATCAAGGAAGTTTGCATCACTCATGGTAAGTAATGTTCCCATATGAGGAACTTTTTGTTTGATAGTCAATGACTTTTAGACGAATATATAGACTTTTTGGTTATGAAAGACTAGTAAATTGCATAATTCCGTATTTCTATGATATTCTCTAGCCAAATACCTCCTCGGGACCTTAAATTTATGTTTTAAATTGGATTCATATATTGGATGCAGTAATTGTTAATTTGTGGACTGTTGGGGATAATCCGATACTCAAGCAAGCCAGATTTAAGGTATGAACTTGGTAGATTTTGTTTCTTTGAAGTTGCATGATAATAATTTATGTGCAAATCATTCTCTAAATTTGGGATTTGATTGGGTTCTGTTGGTTCTATTGTTGTCTGATTTGGTTGCTGGAAGTGCTCTTTATTCATGAGCTGCTGTTATGCGTGAGCTGCTGGTAAAATTAAAAAATATGCAGCGGTTTTGTGTGCTATGATGCGTCCCGGGTGTTGCAACTATTTTGCTATGGTGATCTTCTGCATCTTACTGATATATGGTCTCCCAAACTGCAGAATATATAATCAAGAACAAAATGGATCATTCTAGTGCGAACAAGGATGCACAGACGCAAACTTTAGGTACGTATGATGGGATTAATTTGGAGCAATGTAAGTTCTTATTGAAAAGATTATTTGATGATAATAATTTTATTATTTTTTAAATATGTTTTTTCAAGTTAAAATTATACAAACACTAGGCCAGTTTGACGTTCTAGATACGGGAAAATTTCGTCTCCTGAAGAGGGTTTTGGACGCCTCATAACTTTAGGCACGAACATCTGTCCCCTGCAGCGCACCTAGAGCACTTAAAACACGGACCAATTGCACCTTCGTCCCTTGATTGACATCCAATTCACCGGCCCAAGAGGACATTGTCAGAGATTTTATGGTTCAGGCGACCACTAAAGTTTGTGTCTTGATAACGGAGGGGACGAACATAAGGTGAATTAATGTTGTCTCTTGATGAACATTTGGTTAGTCATGTTGTCTTGATGTACATCGTTTGTGGTGCCCTGAGAGTTTTGGAGATCAACTTTTTGTACAAAATGTTTGTGGCTTCAGTTAATACAACCTAGTTGTTTTAGGTTTGTGGCTTGAGTTTAATAAAAATTAACAGCATATATGCTGCATTTTGTGATGCTCCCTGTCCAAAACCAAATGTATAACCCAAAAGAAACAACAATGCATTCAACATTAGAGTGCACCAGCACCCATTTCATACATAAAAACAACATTGTTCATACATTAAACCTGCAATACCATGCTTGTTCATCAACCAACCCATACAAACACCCATGTCAGCAAAACAACCTACAAATGTACTAGAGTTGAAACACAAACGGACATAAAGTTTAGAAACACCATGTTCAAACACATACATACTGCGCTTAGAAGTCTAGAATTGTGACCCAAAAGTTGCACAAACTAACCCAAAAGTTGCAACCAAGTTCTTGTTAATTGTCACCTACCTAGATCACCAAGTGCTCAAACCTGCACTTCGGTAGGGAAGTGCACAGCCACCAGCCTCTCAAAGTGCTCCATTTTGTCCTTCATCTTATCATATTTTTCATTGGCTAGCTTGGCGGAGTCCTCAGCCTTCCTTGCTCGCTCATTAGCCTCCCTGGCTTGGTCTTCCAGCTCACGCCTTTTTGCCGAGCCTAGAGTGGACCAATCGGCCCCTCGCTTCCTTGGAGGCTTCTTGACAGCCGCGCCCATCCCTAAATGAAGGCAAAGAAAGTGAAAATTACAAAGATATAAAAGGTAAAAAAATAAGATTGATAACATGAAAATGACAGTATGACATTTGTTCCTAAAAGATGATGGTAAAGTTCCTAAAATCAAATGGATTTCATGCTCTTATATAATTGAACTCATTTTGAAGCTTTATATAGTTTTATATATAACTGATAGTAATGATAATATATATAATCATCAAGTTATATATATAACTGATCAATTATTAAACTCATTTTAAAGCCTTATCCTAACTTTGTTTACCTCGTACAGAAGTGCCCCTCCTCTCTCCAAAGGCCTTGACGATTATCTCACACTGAGTAGCTACTGGTAGGACATCATTGTCTTCTTCCTCTGGTCGCGAACTCACATAGTCGTCAATCGCCTGCTGCATGATTTCCTGGGAACACAAAGAAAACATTAGAATCCTACACAATAAAATCATCCAAGGAACTCAGCAATGACATCCTACAAGTCAGAGATAGCTAAACTGTTAGTACACACTCACCACAGTGGATTCGTCTTCATCGTCCTGGAGGTATTCGTCTATTGAAGCTTGCACATAAGGAGCCAAGTGTCCGTCCTTGTACAGCTGCTCTGCCCGGTAGCACACAGGTCTAGACCCTGAGTGGTGCTTGATGTATTTGAGATTCTTAGTTCTGTTGAGCTTGTTGCGGTTGCTTATTTCCTCCAAAGACACAAGAACATATAAACATGATATCAGAGAACAACAGTAAAGCAATGGAAACAGTTGAATGAAAAATACACAAAAAAGCTAACCAGTTTGTCGGGGGCGGTGAACTCCTTCTGCACAAGGTAGCGCCATTGCTCAGGACGGAGTTTGAACTCAAGAGGTATGGGTGGACCATGCTTCAAGAAGTGTCAATGACACTTGTACTTCCAACTGCGGTATCTTGATGCTGCCTGAGTCTCAATATACGTCTTCAATTTTTCATCATCAGGAGATACAACATACATAGTCTACATAAATAAGAATGCAATTATATATATCAATGACCAGTGAAAAACACAGAACAGGAGAGATGGGCAAAGCAAAGTGAAAATAAACAGATGCAAGTGAAGAAAACAATTTGTTGCATTCAGAACACATAACAGGTTATTGCATTCAATGAAAATGAAATTATCATATCATTATCAGACCATGAGAATGCAAGTTAAACTCCTAAAAGCAAATACAAAACTAAAAGCTACTATGAATCTCCTAAAACTAAGATCAATCTCACAATGAAGAACAGAAAATTAAGAAAATTAAAGAGCAAATATATAACACATTATACAATCCAGCAAATACAAAACACATTATACAAAACTAAAATCTACTATGAAACTCCTAAAAGCAAATACAAAACTAAAAGCTGCTATGAATCTCCTAAAACTAACAACATTATACAATCCATAACACATTATACAATCCAGCAAAATTCACCAAATACCAATCTCATAACACATTATACACAACTAACTATCATTGAATGAACAACTATCATTCATTATCAGCAATGTGAACACATAATAACTAAGTATGAGAATGCATGTAAACAACTAACTACCATTATGTGAGAATGAAAATGAAGAAAGCAAAGGGTATTTAACTCCTAAGAAATTGACAACTAACTAACAGCAAATACGAAACTAAAAGCTAATATGAACACAGAACAACTAAGTATGAGAATGCAAGTGAACTGAATGAATTGACAGTGGAGAGAAACATTCAAGATCAATCTCACAATGAAGAACAGAAATTTAAGAAAATTAAAGAGCAAATATATAACACATTATACAATCCAGCAAATACAATACACATTATACAAAACTAAAAGCTACTATGAATCTCCTAAAACCAACAACAACTTGTAAACCAACAGACAAAATAGGCACATTATACAATTTATTGACAACAACATGCAAATTAGACACATTATACAATCCAGTACAAGGGAAGAGAACACTTGCTTACATCCAGGTAAGCGGCAAGCGTATCCTTGTGCTTCTTCTCAAGCTGCTCGAAGGAGGAGGCCAGCATTGGCACATGTGTCTTCACAGCAGTCCCTATATCCCTTATCAGCAAACTGTATTGGTTGAGCTCGGGGTTTCCATGGAACTCCGACCACGAAATTTTTATCTTTCCAGTGACCCTCACTATCTGCATAGTCTTGCTACTCACCACAGTTCTTCCTTTCCCTACAAATGATGAAGACAACAATTAGATAAGCAAAGACTCATACAAAACCTAAAATTTGGGGAATCAGAAAACCCTAAAACAAAGATAAACCCTAAATCACAAAATCTCTCTGAAATCATCAAACACCGATAAACCCTATAAAAATTGGAGAATCAAATAACCCTAAACCCTCTAAAATTATAAAAAAACCAACCTCTGATTGGTATATAGACTTCCTGTAGGGGTTCTTCTTCAGCTTCAGCCTCTTCTCCACCGACGGACAGAGGAGGGGGTGGAGGGGTGGTCGACGTTACCCGTGAGGAACTGACTGAGTGAGAGGATGCCGGAGGGGTGGTTGACCCAGCCCGTGCGCCACCCACAGACGGAGAAGAGTCCAGAGGGGGGATGGTCTCATCTTCCGCTACAACCACTGAAAGAGGGGGAGGCGTCTGTTGGGTGGTACCAGTCGAGGAAGAGCCGCCCCGTACCAGTCGTCTCTTCGGGGGTGGTGGCTTCCGAGGAGCTTGTGGCTTCCGAGGGCTCCTCCGAAGTGGTGGTGACGCGGGTTGAGTTGGCCTCGGAGGTGGTGGTGGCGCGGGCTGAGTTGGCCTCGGAGGTGGTGGTGGCGCGGGCTGAGTTGGCCTCGGAGGTGGTGGTGGCGCGGGCTGAGTTGGCCTCGGAGAAGGTGGTGACGCGGGCTGAGTTGGCCTCGGAGAAGGTGGTGACGCGGGTTGAGTTGGGCTGGGATGTGGTGGTGACGCGGGCTGATTTGGCACCCGAGCTTGAGTTGACCTCCGAGGAGTGGTGGCCGGTTGTGGAGCGGTGTCCGGTTGTGGAGTGGGGGCCGGTTGTGGAGTGGTGGCCGGGCTCGGCGGTGGTGGAGTAACCCTTGGGCGAACATGGATCTTCTTGGACTTTTTTGGTGGTATGTTGGAGGCCGGGCTCGACGGTGGTGAGTGTGAAGAGGGCGGAATCGGAGGTGGTGATGGTGAGAGTGAAGAGGAATCGGAGGTGGTGACAATTTTGGGTAAGCAATTTTCTATCTCTGTTCCACGACACGAACTTCACCCTATTCACAACACAAGATGAGTAAATCCTATGGAGTTGGGGTTTTCTCGCCAAATTAAGAATCCCTGGTTGAACAGATATAGCCTCATAGATCTGTAAATAAGTGTCCATTACTTAGTGCAACGATGACATGAACAACCCATTCAAACCTATGAATAACATAACTACGAAGAATGCTTACCCATCCGATGAAATAGCGATGGAAATGCAACCTGCGATCCTTGTCATTGTGATCTGGATAATGTTGTGTGTAGAGCTCCTTCTGTGCGTCTAAGTAGGATGACACTTCATCACAATTAAGTAAGACTTGCCAATGAGCCTCCAGAATATCCTCTCCACTTAGTCGTGCACGTGAATTATATCCTTGTGGGCGCACAAGGTCGGAAACAACAGAAATATCGAACACAGAAGGAGTAGTGGTTGATGTCCCTTCTTGACCTTCTCCAACCTCCAAGTACAAATTACAATAGGTCACTGCCTCTTCTGCGATGTAACGTGTGGTAATGGTCCCTTTTGGGTAACGAGAGTCGACGGCATATTTCTTGTATGCGCCAAGTTGTCTGAAATAGGATGGGTGTAATTTCAATGCGACGAAATGAACAGAAGATATAAATTAAACGAAATTTAAGATGAGAGTAAGAAATGTACCGTTCTATTGGATACATCCAGGTGTAATGCACAGGGCCGGTGAGCAACACTTGGCGAGGAAGATGAACTAGGAGATGGACCATAATGGTGAAGAAGTGAGGAGGAAAAATCATCTCAAAGCTGCATAGAATCTGTACTATCTCATCTTCCATTAGTCGAACTTCCTCTTTCCTTAATTCCCTAGAACTTAATTTCTGAAACCATTTGCATAGGGCCACTAAAGTCGTGACAACAGAAAATGGTAAATACGGCCGAATAACAATTGGAAGAAGACGTTGAAGCATTACATGGCAATCGTGTGTCTTCAATCCGACAAACTTTTTCTCTCGTACACTTACAAGACTTTTCAAACATTCAGCATAACCATGAGGATACTTCACATCACCAAACCATTCAAACACCTCCTCAAGATAATCTGATCGGACTGTGTATGGTGCAGGAGGAAGTTGACCATTACCCCTTGCATGTAGACACTTCCGCACCCCTCTTTTTCTTAAAGCTGCGCGGGCTTGGGGACCATCTTTGGACTTTTCTTCAATACAGAAAATGGTTCCGATGATGTTGTCAAACACATTCTTCTCAATGTGCATGACATCGAGACAATATCTCACTTTCGTGTACGACCAATAAGGCAATCTCCAGAATATGGATCTATGAGTCCAACAAAGTATATTTCTAGAATTGTACGGAGCCTTGAACTGCTCATGCGAACTGAGGGTGGGGTACGTGCAGCTGATATAAAACAAATGATAGAAATGATATAAATAAATGATAGTAACGACAGAAAGAATGATTTAAGGCACTGATGTTTTTATGGAAATGATATAAAGAATGATAAATAGAATTTTGTACCTATCAATTCGTCTTAGGAGTTCCTCCCCATCAATGTCAAGCGGCCTTGACCGTAGCTCAGATTGCCCATTAAAAGCATGACCTGCTGTCCGCCAAGGATGGTTTAACGGAAGCCATCTACGGTGACCATCATAGACCATTCTCCCACATTCGAATGTTGATGAGATATCATCCAAACAGTTAGGGCATGCTTTATAACCCTTAGTGGCTGACCCTGCTAGCATCCCTAAACCAGGAAAGTCACTAATAGTCCACAACACAGCTGCTTTCATTGTGAAAGTTGATTGCGAGTAACGATCAACCGTACAAACTTCAGTGTGCCATAATTGAAGCAACTCGTCGATCAATGGCTCCAGGAAAACACTTAGACACTTCCCAGGTGACTTTGGACCTGGGATCAGCAATGTCAACATGTTGAACTCCTTCTTCATGCACATCGATGACGGTAAATTATATGGAAGTAAAATGACAGACCATGTAATGTGTGAAGTTGTCATATTCCCAAATGGATTGAATCCATCGGTTGCTAGACCAAGCCGCACATTCCTCGCGTCATGAGAGAAATGAGGGTACAGTCTATCAAATTCTTGCCAGGCTTCCCCGTCGGCCGGATGTTTCAAACATCCATCATCTATCACCCGTGAGGCATGCCACCACATTTTTTTTGCAACATCTTTGGACATGAACAAACGTTTCAGCCTAGGAGTCAAAGGAAAGTACTTTACCACTTTCCTAGCGACCTTGCATCCATCATCACCTACCTGTGTCTTCCATCTTGAAGTATGGCATATGGGACACACTTCCCAGATTCGAATACCTCTTATAAAACAACACACAATTGTACTGACAAGCATGAATATCCACATAACTCAATCCGATATCCTTGCACACCTTGCGAACCCTTTTCCAATCCGGAGGGAAGCTGTGACCTTGCGGAAGCATGTCATTGATCCACGCACAATTGTCATCCACACACTTATCAGACATCCCATGTTTTGCCTTTAGCTTCATTGCCCTCAAAACAGCACTCAAAATAGTTTCCTTACATCCGTCAAACAACGGAGTTCGAGCTTCCACTAACAGCCTCTCATATTTTTCATAATCGTCGTCCACCACGTCCTCAAAACGAACTGAACCATCACCTGCCCCGTATCCGGCATGATACGGGAAGTTGTCACGAAGAATGTTCATCACCGGATCAACGCTAGAAGAACTTGAAGCCCCTTGCTCCAAATATCGCGTTCTGGCAAGGGAGAAAGTCGGCTCCACCGGGGCTTCGCCATGTTTGTCCCAAACTGTATAACATGGATCCATACCTCTACTATACAAGTGTGAGAACATTTGTCCAGGTGTCACTGGGTCTCGACCATTACGACAATGGTTGCACGGACAATGAAAACGGGTCCTCCCTGTTGCTTTCTCGATCTCATGGACAATTCGCACAAACTCGATTATCCCATCAACATATTCTTTAGACATAAATGGAAGTTGCATCCAACTCTTATCCATCATCTTTGCACAACCCACTCCCTATTAAGAAATATATACACCATAAATTCAACACAAACACACATATTTGCTATATATGCTCCAATTTCACAAATTAAAGTTTCTATGAACACAAGCACACATATATACTATATATTACATATGTGAATCAACACAAACACACCTATGTCAATCCCTTGCTCAAATTTTCATTCTTTTTCAAAAGAACCAAAAATTCCACAATTTCAACCCTAGCTCAACATAGACACATATTTGCTATATATTATATATATATATAATCACAATACACAAATGATTTAAAAATATATCACAACACTAACCTCAAATGTCACCAATCCTTCTTCAAATGTAACAAATTTGGGGAGAATTTGTGAATTTTTTTTAAGGATTCACCATGAAAGAGGATGAAGAGGAAGACAAAGCTCTCGGCTGCTCCCGTATACCCAACACAACAATTCAACCTTAAACATTTAAGGTTACAAGTACACATTCATTAATGCGGTGGTTGGAAAAGTTGAATTCAAGGGACGAACAAATATTTGTTTGTCCCTTGAATGAGGTCAACGTCTGGTCAACTGCATGACACATGGGCTTGTTGAATTGGGCTGGATCTATGTGATTCATATTCACTTCCCAGGTAACGGCCCATTGTATTTGTAAGGTCAAATAAAACACACTTGAAGCAACAAATTAATACATACAAATCATATCATACAAAACCTACTTTACTTGATGCTAAGTTCAACAAACCGATATCCGAAATGTTATGTTCAAGAAACCGACATAGTAGCTACAATACCATACAAAAGCCTTAAGTCTGAACAGTCTACTTGCCTTCTTACCAAATCCGACTACGAGAACGAAAACATTACATGAATTCAGACACGATTACATAAGGTGGAGGCCATGCCTACTTCTTCGCAAATGAAACGACGAGTTCTCCCAGCTGACAGTTGCGTTCGATTAGAGCCCGGTTGCGCTCAGTTAGCTCCCGGTTGCTCTCCATTAGACACCGGTTGCGTTCTTCCACTTCATGGAGTCGCTCAATTAGATTCTGGTTGCGCTCGGTTAGATCCTGGTTGATTTCTACCATCTGACGGAGCAATGGGTTCTCGCTACTGGTTGCATCCTCCTCCTCAGCAGCCGTGACATGAATCTTCTCCTCTTTGCCCCTCGACACTTCCTCCATCTCTTCACTATAAGGAGTCCACTACGAATCATGACATTATATTCATAAGCATGGAATTATTCATACAATGTATCATGATGATTTAAAGGCAAATAAGTTCATTTTAAGAGTCATATGCACCAAAGGAACAAATCAACATCCATGTTTTAGAAAATGAATATTCCTATGAGAAAAAAAACATTCGATCTAGAAATACAATGCACCAAATTCAGTTATGAATGAATTACATTCATCTCCACCAATGCACCAAAACAACATTCGATCTAGAAATACAATGCACCAAAATCAGTCATGAGGGAACAAAGAAGCTAAGGCCAAAAAATTCTTCTCCAACAACATCAATCATGAATGAATTACATTCATCTCCACCAAAATCAGTTCTTGCCTTCATTACAAAGTAAATTAAAAGCAGTTTGTTACCTGACGTTCGTATGGCTCATCCCCTCCAATCCATGGGTACTTTTCTGGACAACCGCTCGACCAACTACCGGAAGTGTCTGACATGCCTATGGACGGAACAACATGGAGTATAAGCAACAGAGAGAGAGGGAATCAATGAACTGAATTATGTAGAATCTGTTAACTTGTTCAACTGATAATTTGTTACAGCAAGAAAGCTCAATTTCAGAAATCCGATAAGTGTGTGAAAATGTGATGACTTGACACTAAATCTGTTAACTTGTTCAACTGATAGTTTGTTACAACAATATAGTCTGAAAAATGTGATGACTTGACACTAAATGTTAGTATAACAGTTAGAGGCGTTTATCAAAAACTGGTAAGTGTGTGCTGTTTGTGTTCTTCTAGAGTCAAGTCATCGAATCTGTGTGGGTTTGAGTGTGTGTGATCCATGAGTCCAGTTCCAACATAAACAAGAAAGCTCAATTTCAGAAATCACTGTGCCGAAATGCTAAAAGAATAAAATGGATGTCACGCATAAGAGGCCAAATGAATAGATTGTCACTTTGTCATTGTTTTAGCAGATTGATTATAAACAAAATCCTCAATGGAAGCCACCCAAGCCAAGGAGAATCCTCAATGCAAGGAAAGAGATGAGGTCGAATTGAGCAATGATGAAATTGGGGATGGAATTGGGGATGAAATTGGGGTTTTTCTCGTTCTCCTACCACTACAGGTTCTAATCCTTCGAATTGAGCAATGGAAGACACCCAAAGCCAAGGAGAAGTAGTAGCTAGCTCAAAGGAAACAGATCTGGATGAAACCAATGGAGGCTAGGGCGATTTGGGTTTCGGATCTGGAATCATAGATCTGGAATTCTAGTCGAACCAAAACAAAAAGATATACAAAAGATATGTTTCTATCCTAATAATTGTCAATACACGCTTTCTCATGTTTGACCACTTTAGCTGCGACCGCTTGTCTTTTTTTTTTAAGGAAATCTTTCCCAATTTAAAGTCTTATGACATAGGATAGAAAAACCATTGTTTTATACATTTGATTCATGATGCTTAAGTAATGATCTTTGAATCCGGCTCCCATCAACTGTATTGTGCAATTATCACACCCTCCCCCCCTTCATTTTAACCAACGACCAAGATTAATTTTTATTTAAAAAACGAAGAAGCACCTTCTTCCCATCTTAGAGCATCCACAACCAAGGGTTTTCACTACCTTAAGGTAATTAAAAGGTAACCTTATGGTTGTAGACAAAACCTTAAGGTGAAGGAAGGAAAGGGGTTACCTTGGTGTGGAGAGGTAGAGTGTGCTTTGGACCATGTGCAAAAGTTGATGCTTTATTTATTGGGAAATTTACAGAAAACCACCCGCTAAATATAGCCTTTTACACTTAACCCCCCATTAAATAAAAAATTACAGCAAACCACCCATTAAATAGGTTTTGTTTTCAAATCACCACCCGCTGTCTATTTTTATTAGGTTTTTGTCAAATATATATGATATTACATTATTTTAATTTTTTATTTAACTTAAAATCTCAAATACATATAAAAATATATTTGATTAAATTTTTTAAAAATATTTTTTTAAAACTTGATGTAAATATGAACAAATTTTTCTATTTTAGTCCTAAAAATGGTTATAAATTTTATAGACTTCTTTTTAATCAAAATGAAAATAAGTTTATAATTCATTAGCATTCTTTAAATTTAATAATTATTTTCATGCTAATAATTTATTTCTCATTTTCTTTCATATTTATAAACACCTACACTATATACTAAAAATGAAAAAAAAATCTAAATATTTTTTAAATAATATTTTTCCAAGCTTAGAAGTATTATTTATTAAATGTATCTTTATTAAAAAAAATTGACTTTTTAAATAAAATTAAATAATATTTTCCACATTTAGAATCTCTGTCCTTCAAATAAATTTAAAATTTGTACACGCTTTTCCCCCTAATATATTAATATATGTGTTTACCCCTAAAATAAATATAATTTAAATATATTCAAGTTTAAAATTTAAATTTTAAGTATAAAATATACTATATTTAATGGATTTCTAATGGAATGATGTGGTGGGTGGTGATTTGAAAACAAAACCCATTTAATGGGTGGTTTTATGTAATTTTGTTTTTAGTGGGTGGTTAAGTGTAAAGAGCTATATATAATGGGTGGTTTTCTGTAAATTTCCCTTATTTATTTATTATGTTTTTCTATTTAACTAATAATATTATAATTGGTGGAAACAATATGATGAATATAGATATATGAGCAAAAGGGAAGGATGAGGTAAACTCATGGTTATGAAGTAAAAATATAAAAACCTTAAAGAAAGAGGTAGATTAAGTGAAAAATTGTTTAAAAGAAAAAATAAATGAGGTGTCAAAATATTATGAAGAGAGATAAGAAAAAATAGAGAAGATGTAACCTTATGGTTGCGGATGTTCTAAAAGGTAACTATTTGATACTCGTCAATCTTTTTTTTTTTAATTTACTGAACCGTATGATACCCAAGCAGCCTAGAGTCGTCCGACACACCGCCGATGCAAGGATCCTCAGGAACCTTTTCATCTTCGAGGTCGTCTCCTTCAGTACGTTTCTTCCACTTTCTTCTCCTCGCTCGCCACGCAGGGGCTCAAACTCGCCATCAACATCCTCAACAGCAAGGAGATCGATGAGGCGTGAGGCGTTTAGGCCGGGCTCACAATAATACTAGGGTTTTTTAGAGTCAGCAATAGCATGATTGGATCCGCCAATTGGAATTGGCAGTGTTCTAGGATGCTTCTTCCTCATGCTCTACATGGTGAGCGTCATCGAGACCCCCTCGGCGTCCTCGGCTGCGGCAACCAGTCGTCGGCGCGCACCACCGCCGCGCTGGTTGTCCTCGTCACCTAAGCTTTACTAGTAGTGTACATTCCTATTGCTATCTATGCTTTTCTTCAATCGATTGGATTGTTAAACCACAAATTGTGTGAAATGAAATTAATTAGGAACCTAGGGTTTCTGCAACTTCTGAACGATGAAACATTTGATTGTGATTAATGATGGATTGTCAAAATCTGGTTCTAAAAAAACAAACCAAAACATCCTCTATTTCATAGATTGAAGTTCTAACATGATTGATTCCCAGTTGCAACACCACATTTACCCCCGAATGAATTCTAAGCCCTTATATAGCATCTACAGGTAACAAAATCACTGCAGCTATTAAAGAGCAAGATAGATACATTGTAAAGATCTTTACATTTTCAGCGCATGAGCGATATGAAAGCTAGAGGGATATATAGATGGAGCGAGACTATCAGGAAGGAGATGGTGCTTCTTCAATTTGTTTATTTTAAAAAAAAAAACTAATCTTAGCCGTTGGTTAAAATGAAGGGCAGAGATTGTGCTAACTGTAAACTAGATGGGAGCTGGATTCCTGATGGATGACAACACACAATTTCAAACAAATTACAGAAACTTTTCAAGTTCAAAAACATATCCATAAACATCTTCAGTCATTAAAAGATACACATATCTTTTTATTTATTGAACCAAACTGCATAACAAGATTAATTTACTAACTCCTAGCCACGGCTGACAGGAATGGTAAGCAATGGTTTAGCCTTGTGCAAAGTAATACCAAACTCTTCATCCATGTCCAAGTTCGCCGGTTCGACACCATTTTCAAGCTTCCAATCGAAGGAATGGATCAAGGATCCCAATATCAGAGAAACATTCCTGATGGCAAGCGGGAGGCCAGGGCAGATCCTGCGGCCTCCGCCAAAGGCAGCAAACTCAAAATGCAGGCCCTTGAAGTCGATCTCCGATCCCAAGAACCTCTCTGGCTCGAAAGAGGAAGGCCTCTCCCACACGCTTGGATCCCTCCCAATGGCCCATACATTGATCAACACTTGAGAGTTCTTTGGCACCTGGAAGCCACACAACTCGATGTTCGAGCTTGCTAATCTCGGGAGCAACATCGGCAACACAGGATGCAACCTTAGGGTTTCCTTTACCACTGCTTGCAGATACGGAAGCCTGACGGTGTCTTCTTCCTTAAGCGGATTTCCTTTACCAATAATCTGGAGAAGCTCTCCCTGTGCTTTCTTCAGCTTGTTTGGGGCGCGTAGTAGCTCCGCCATTGCCCACTCTATAGTGCCTGATGTTGTATCAGTTCCACCAATAAACAAGTCCTGAAAAACTCCACAAATTAATATAAATGTTAGATCATGAAGAGCTGCTGATTGTAGAAAAATGAAAATATTGGAAATGAAAGATTAATTTGGAGGCCAGAGTTCTAGCGAGACGAAAAATATGGTGAAACAAATGAATATGACATTATGTGGATATGAATATGACATAATATTTATTCGTTTCACTATTATACCGTATTATTTGTTTCACTAGAACTCTTTCTAATTTGGGATACCAGTAGTGAATGTATTGTGTAGGGTACTCCAAACTCCTCCTTTTTGTCTTTGTTCATCTTGAGAAAGGCATCCAATACATCGTTGCTATCGGCCGCCGTTCGATCAGCCCCTTTGGCTAATCGCTCGTCTATTATTCTCTGAAAAAAAGTTATGATCTTTGTATATCTCTCCTCCATTCTACGCCTAGTCCTTTGGAGATCAAGACCTTTGAACAGCGGAAAGTAATCCCCAATGTTAGGCTCACTTACTATCGACAATTGTTGTAAGATGTTTTCCCTGAACTCGCGGCAAAAGGCTGAGTTAGGATCTTCTAAATCCATAGAGAGGAGGGTGTTGGAGACTAATTTGAGATTTGAGGAAAACACTGCCTCACTAATATTGACTGCGACGCCATCTCGACGACACCCATCGATGTATGAGATCAGCTCCTCCACCTTCTTCTGTCTAATGGGCTTGCTTGCATCCAAACCTCTATTCGAAAACAACTGCAGATTGAAAATACAATTCAATTAATTTGGCCCCTTTTTTTGACACTGATATCAACATCGATCGAATAATAAATCACCTGGGTGCTGCAAAGTTTGCGGATGTTTCGCCATTGCGACGACTTGGGAGGGAGAAAGGCCATGGAGAAGTCACTGTGCTGACATGAGTTGACGGCGTCAGGCACCCATCTGTTGCAGAAGACGAGGTCGTGCTTCTGGAGGATCTGTTGAGTCACAAACGGCGACGTCCCGACAATGGTAGTAAGGCTTCCGAGCTGGAGAGACATCAAGGGGCCATGGATCTTGGCAAGCTCGGCTAAGGATTTGTGTGGGGATTTGCCTATATTGTGGAGGTTGCCGATGATGGGCAACCGGAAGGGTCCCGGGGGTAAGTTTCTGGGCGTCTTGAAGAGCTTCACGAACAGCCAACACTGAAATGGTATGAGGAGGAGGACGGCCAAATTCAACCACTTATCCATATTTAGTTAATTTCTCCTCTTCTCTTCCTCACAAATAGTAGCTTCTGCAGATGTATATATAGAGAGAGAGGAGATTTAGGTGAATATTTTGCGCAAGCTTTTTTTTTTGTTCGAATATTTTATGTAAACGTGTTATATATATAGGAGATTGAAGGTGTTAGGTGAATATTTTGTGCAAGCTTTTGGTTTTGGGTATGAATATTTTATGTAAACGTGTTTTGGGTGTGGTATTGTAACCTCGTTTCACATAATTATTTCGGCTATAAATTTATATTAATTAAATAAATTATATTTATATTTTATACACTTATATTAACATATTTATAAAAAATTTATTCTATCAAACGCGGCCACTGGTGTATGCCAGGTAGGGGAAACCATTCATGATTTTAAGAGCCATGTAGTGGATATTTTTCATCAGAAAGTAATTAATTTAAGGTACGGTTATTCAAACTGAAGCGGCAGCGGTTCAGATAGGCATACAACAAGCTCGAAGAATGGCACTCCGGAAGATTACTATATATAGAGGGAGATAATCAAGAGCTAATGAGATTGCTTGCTCAAGGGAATGACATCAGATGGGAAATTATGCGTCAAGTAGAGAGAATCAATATTATGATAGCATAGTTCGAGTTGGTTGAGTTCAGACATATCTTCAGAGAATAAAAAAGAGTTGCTGACTATATAGCTACGAAGGGCATAATTAGTGATAGATCTACAATCCGTTTTAATAAGGATATTTGTACCATCATCCGTCAGGGTGATCCAGGAGTGCGATTACATTCTTTGTAATGGCTCCTACTGTTCGCATACTGTAAAAAAAACAACATATTTATAAAATTTTATTATGAAAAAATATGAATAATTACGGAGTAAAAGATTAATTATTTTAGTAAATATTTTTTTATTTTTATAAAACATATACTTTCAAAATAAAAGTTTACAAACATGTTAATATAAGTATATATAAATATAATTTTTTTTATTTTTCTAATGTAAATTTATACCCGAAATAATGGATAACAAAGGAATCGAAGCACATAAAATCCTCATCGATCACTAATTTCATTTTTTTTTCATACTAAGCCATCATACATGTGCTAATTTCCTCGTGTAGTCTTTTCATATCTTCAAGCATCTAAAGATTCTTAATTCAAATTTGCTTGTTCTTCTTTCTTTTCTCAGATTATGATATTTCCGGTTTATAGATCTTTGGTACAAATCAATTAAGGAATTCATGCAGTTAGGTACAAAAGAGCACTTATAGTCATGTAGAGAGTTTAAAATATCTCCTTGACTAACCTAAGAGCAAGCCCAACAGCTTTGCTAAAATAGAAAAAAGAGAGGATTTTAGAGAAAGACTTCATATTTTCTCCCCAACAGCCTACAAATCTATCTGCAAAATAGAGAAGGGATAGAAAGAGAGAAAAAATCTCCAAATTTGGAGGAAGAAAATTGATCTATATAATTTAATGTGCACTACTCCCTAGTTGAATTTGTTGATGCAAATCCTTCAACTGGCCAGGCCTTCGACAAAACCAGTGCGCTACGTCAAGCTCGAAGGGAAGGTATGTGTTTGTTAGATTTTGATTTCAATTTCTTGTTCAAACAATCAATTGGTTGCGATTTAAGTTTCACCCCAGTTGCGCTTAATCGAAGAAAGACGAAACAGGGGTAACCCACCCACTTATGAATAAGGCTTGGATCTACTTTTTAATCAATGTGGGATCTATCCCACTTCTCAACACACCCCCCTCAAGTGCAACTGTCTGGCCACGCATCATTGCCAGTTGCACTTGACGACTTAAGCCTTAAGGCCGGCCAGCCAATTAAGACTAGGAATCCAAACCACACCGCACCTCGCCGAACCTCGGCTCTGATACCATGATAAGATTCATCAATCAAGCTGAATCTTAATCTGTAATGGTGGAACACCATTGATGAACTCTGTAGAAGGAGGAAGAGAGTAGGAGAGAAACCTGAGCTTTTGTGTATGCTGTAAAGTGATTTTATTTCACCAAAATTATATGCCAATTACACCTACAGCTTGGGTATTTATAGACACGGGTACTTAGCCCTTTCTACTTTATTTTACTCCTAACAAACACTTAACAGAACATATAACAAACTACACTACATATACTCTACAGTTTCCAGTCCTCTCTCCCAATTTAAAGGCAAGGGTAAGTTCTTTGCGATTTTGGTTTTCATCAATTGGTTCCTGTTGGGCCGTTTCTCTTCAATCTCAGAGCTTTCACTTTGTTTTGTGTTCTATTTGATTAGAAGCTTGATTGTATATACTCTCAAGTCTGAGGGTTGGTTCAATTTCTGAATCAAATTTACTTCTTTGATTCAAACTTTAAACCTGTTACTGTCAGAAATTGAAGAAAAACCGTGAAATTTCGAACTTGGTGATATAGATAGGTAGGACCATCAAGATTCGGGTTTTGTTAGATATTCCTTTAGCCCTGATTTCTCAAGCCTTATAATCTGTGGTTGTGATGTGTTTCTTAAGCACGGCACTCAGAGCATGTACGATACCATTGAGATCATTCAGTAAGCTCTTCCTCTTCCATGTAGGATGAAATTTCCTCTTACTTTTGCCTTTGATTGGTAGTTTGACATATAAGATGGTTTTAAATTGATACCTGAATTGAATGCGTACTTCGTATCGTAAATTGATCCCCAAAGAACAACATGAACGAATGCAGGTAGTTGCTGGCTAGAAAATGTTTGATCTTTAACCTCTTGGTTTTTTCTTTGATTGGTAGTTTGACTTGCGGCCATTTGTGAAGCTTTAAGAATTGCAATAGGAAGGTTTGGAGTGAGTATTTTAAAAAAAGGCTAGATAACTTTTCTTGCAGGTATATAGAAATGATAGGGTTTGTGAAATCAGGTGGGGGTGAAACCCGGCTAAGTAGTGGAGAAGTATTTGAATGAATGACGAAAATACAGGCATGGAACCCCAAGTACTTCACCCTCAGGCTGAAGCACGCCACGAGACAGAAGAGAAGCTCTAGGATCGGATGTTGTGAGGCACAACGAGGAGCATTTGAGTCAGGCTTCTTGACAAGGTTGAAACCCAGCTGAAAGAAACATCATACGTAGCTGGAGACGAGTTCACAATGGCAGATGTAGTGCTTATCCCAGTGCTGGCTCGCCTCTCCCTCTTGAAGCTGGACAAGGAATTAGGAATATATCCAATTTTTTATACTATTCAACCGTCTAAGAGGTTAAGAGATATAAGTAGAAATGTAGATTTAAATTTCTTTCATAAATGTATTTATTTATTATAGTGTATAATAAATGTAAAAATCTGTAAAATAGAGAAGCTGTTGGATTTGGAGTGAAATTTTTTTAGAGATTTCGACATTCTGATCTCTATTTTAGAGATTTTTTTACAAAATCTGTTGGGCTTGCTCTAAGAGAGTAACAGTGATAAAGGTTCTTCGTCGATGAGTCAAGGTAGCTCCAATCGGCTATTGGTCTAGGGTATATGTAATGAATTTCATTCGAATTCAGCTTTAGTTTTTTCATTCTCGATGGGAGGTCTGAATGGAACCACCAAGAGCACCAGCCAAGGACATGAAATCCCACGCACAACTGATACGAAAGGGATCTTCGATCCAAACTGCACATCTTGAAGTGATTACCTTGAAGGTACCAACGGGAAATTGCCGTGGAGAGAGCACTGCAAACAACAGGAGCCATCCGCTTGTCACCAACAACCCGACGGCACTGCTAGCCTAGGGATTTCCGCCACTAGCAGCCCTTCACACCCTTCTTCCTTTTTCTGAATCTCCACCATCCTATTCTTCTTCATCTCTCTGCCTAATTTCTTAGTTGACATTGGACCACTCTCAAATTTGTCACAGTCCTCCGGGTCTTTTTCTTGTAACTTTTTGTGTTTGGGTGGATTTTCTGAATGGAATTCAGAGAAATCTTTGTGTTTCTTTCGGAATTGATAGTGCTGGCTTTCAATTTGGGGTGTTCTTTTTGGCATGGTTAGGGTTGCTGGTTCCGGATCTGACTCTTGGTTTAGGGGCTAATTTGGGTTGTCGACGGTGTGGCCGATGGCTAGGGTTTTTGGTGCTTTTCTCTCCCTTCTCTCTCTTTTCATTTTTCTCTATTTAACTCGTCCTCGCTTCTTCTTTTTGCTTCGTCTTCTCCTTTGTTGACGTCTATTTTACTTCTTTTCGCCCTTCATCTTCTCTCTCGCAACCTGAACTTTCTTGTAACCTAGACTTCTCTCTCCCTCTCTCGCAACCATAACCATTAACAGAATAGAGGAGGGGCACGGCGCGAAAACATTACAAAACTCAGGGACATTTTGCAAATTATTTAAAAATTTTGTACACCCAACGAATTTGACCTTACTTTAAGGGACCACGAAAATTCTATTTTGGTATTGAAAGAACCCAAATTTGCATTCAATTTGGCTCCCCCCTCCCCTCTCCCCTTTTAGCTTTGTGTTCCTACAGGTTTAGGGATTAGGTATCGATATATGTGTAATTTGATAACCCAAATTTGTTACGGTTTTTTGTAGTTGCTATTATATATTCTATATTTGGGCAAACGAGAATTCATTTTCAAGTTAGATCTATTCATACTATTTTTAATATATATCAAGTTGTTTCACTTCTTTTAGCTTGATAAGTTTTGTTTGTTGGTGTCAATTCTTCTTTGTATTGCGTTTAATTATTGGATGTTTGACAAAGTTTGATTAAGAAATATTTTCTTACGTCAATGTTATGTAAATTTCATCTAAAATTTAAGTCGAATACCATCTCAATCAAAGTTTTGCACAGGGCCTCTGAAACTCATTGAAAGACCCTGTCCCTAGTAGGTCTAGAGCTATAAACTCTGACTCCATGGTCGAACGAGCTATGGAACTTTGCTTTGTAAACATCCATGAAAAGCTACACCACACAATGCATGTAAAAACTTATCTACTACTGGAGTAAATTTCATCAGTACCACTTACCTAGATTGCATCACAATATATATCTTTCTATAATTAACATAGGAAAAACCCTAAAATGTAATCCCCAATTAAGTGTGCCTGTAAGGTATCTCATTAATCTCTTCAATGCACATTAATGTTCATTATTGGGATTGTGTGTATATCTAATAAGTCTACTAATTGCATAAGCTAAATCAAATCGAGTATAATTCATCAAAAACATAAGAATCCCAATTATCTTAGCGTATTCCTCTTGAGCAACATCATTACATGAGTTCTTCACTAACTCTATGGTAGCATCATATGGAGTTCTAACTAGTGTCACGTTAAAGTTGTTAAACATTTTTAATACCTTCTCAACGTAATTGGATTGAGACAAAGTAAAGACTTTTTCAGTTCTAGTTACCTTAAGCCATAGAATCACATTTGCTTCACCTAAGTCTTTTATTTCAATGCAACAGGAAAAAAAACGTCTTAGTTCCATTCACCACGTGCCCAACACAGTTATGCAACCAGTCCTAAATAAAAAGATATCATCATCATAAAGACACACAATTATGCAACCAGAATCATACATCTTGGTATATACATATGCATCAGATCCACTAACCATAAAACCAAAACCCAACACAGTTATGTGAAGTTTCTTGTTTACACTACTAGAAATTTGTTATTTAACATCGGGTAATAGCCGATGTTTTTAAAAAAAAATCGATGTCTATGTGGGAATGTAAAAAGTCAAAAGTTTTTCACATCGGCCAGAACCCGATATCTTTGTATGTTATAATATCGCTTATATTTTTAAATCTGATGTCTTTGTTATCCTATAACATCGATTATAAAATATAACCGATGTTATAACATACACAGACATCGGCTATTACCCGATGTTAAAAAGTTTTGACTTTTTACATCCCCCACATAGACATCGATTTTTTTAAAAGACATCGGCTATTACCCGATGTTAAATGGCATATTTGCGGGTTTTTTAATATCATAGCCTATGCGGGATTTGAACCCGCATCTTTGGGTTTGAACGCAATGCTCTACCATTTAAGCTAATAGGCTTTAAATTAGATAGAATGTTTTTACATAATAGCAACCATTAAGCAAAGTTGATGACTGATGACTAGTACCTCTACAGATTTGTATGTTTGAACTATGGTCTTCATAGAACTCACAACTCTAAATATTCTCAGCAAATCAGTAGGCTAACATCAGCCAATAAAGTAATTTATGTCAAAATTTACCTGGAAGCTTGCAATGTTGACATAAGAGAGCTTTGGCGGAGTGAACATGGAAACCTTAGTAACAATGCCTAATGATCCCTCACTTCCTGCACCAAAGAGGAAGAGTAAATCGAAATTCAGCAGGGGAAAAATATTGATCTGCTTTCTTATGGTAAAAAAAAAAGACAATAGAACAACACAAGTATGGAGAAAAACATACTTATGTTATGCCAAATGGAAATGACTACTATTACGACCACTTATGTTGTGCCAAAATATTCATCAAAGGGAAATGACTATTATTACAGACCAAGAAAACTAAGTATGGAGAAACTCATCTCTACCCTGTAAAAACAACTTGTGCCAAATGGGCATGAACCACTTTCGAAATTAAAGTGCTTACAATCAATAGACCTGCAAATTAAAAGATTTTTTTATCATTCAAGACTCAATGACAGAACTAGCTATATGGGAGATTGGGAGTTTGTTCAATTATTCAACAACATAATAGAAACTCGGTTTTAAAAATGGCTACATAGTGCACATAAGGAATTTAAATTTAATTATGTTCAATAGCTTGGCTCAACCGCCTAGAAAATCGGAAAGTCTCACAGTGTGTATATGTATACATGAAGAACTATAGAGGCAAAATAAAATCCTAAGTGCAAACCTGAGAAACAACAAGTTGTTCATTAATAGACTCTGCCATTGAATGCATAAGCTTGTCCAATAGTTTTATCCGTGCATCACACTCATAATTCTTCCTGTACTTGACACAATGCAATCACAAAAACGAAAAATAAACAAAGGCCAAATCCTATCGCTTTTAGAAAAGATCATCTTAGAAAGAGAATGTATAAAACTCTTAAGTCGGCAAGCATATTACCACACAAACAACTCCCACGGCCAGCCAGCAGCCCCCACAACCTCAAAATTAATTTTCAAGCTATTTCAAGCAGCTCCCACAACCAGCCAGCAGGCGTTCTACAAAGCAACAGAAATGCAACAGCTAAACAGCTCTTAAAATAGTAGATTATCTCACAAACATCCAACAGCTTCAAACAAACAACCCCTAACATTGCAATTTAAAGGCTAAAAAATTCAGCAACATCACCTACATTTGCATCAACATATTCGGCCCCAATACCCTTTAGCTACAACACCCTAACACTGAGAAACAACCCCATAATGCTGAATTTTAGTGCCAAAAAAAAAAACTTGGCAGCATGCAAAATAAAACAGACCCAAAGTATATCAATTTCTTGAATCAACACAAGGTACCCAGGTACACGTGAAACTTGTATCAAGAAATGGAACTATAACTTTTCAATCCGACAATAAAGATAGAAAAATCGATAAATGCAATTTAAATTTCCAATAATACTTACATCAGCCAAGCATCTCTAACCTAATCAGTTCAATTACGGCCTTATATTAACTTTTCTTTCTTTCATAGCAATATATACTTACCTTCACAAATAAAATGTTTGTTTGGATGAGCTACTTCTCAAATCCATGTCAAACAAGTTTGGAGAAAAAAGAATGAGTTAAGCCTTTTTAAATAGTTGAAACTACACTTTAATTGTTTGTTAATAATCATAAAAAACACTTCAATCATAGAAATGATAAGGGTAAAGGATTTACACCTTTATATGTGGATGAAATTAAATATACATTTGAAGTTTAGCCTTGTCTCCACCTGTTGTACGAAAATCATGGGTAAAGGATTTACACTTCAATTGCACAAACAAGCAAGTTATGAGAAAACACCAAGGTTATATATAAGGAATTCGTTTTGCTTGGGGAAGAACAAAGACACACCTTTTTTATAGCCACTCATGCTTGCTCCCACCTATGATTCCCTTCATCACCAGGCCATGGCATTCCGGAAATCTTCATCTTGCTTTTCAGCTCTTCCACCTGAAATTATACCCACCAAAAACATTTGTATTTTTAACATAGATGATAGTCAAATAGGCTGAAGAGAACAAACCGATTAAGCTGCATGTGTGTGCAAAAGTATGTGCGTCAAATAGGTTGCATTGTGTGCAGATAAAGACAGACTTGAATGATTTAATTGTTTACTTCCAAGTGCCTCTCTTGCACTACATGTGTATGCAGATAAGGACAAAGACTCACATACAATGCAAGATAAAAGATTGTGTGGATAAAATACTAGGGAAGCAAATAAAGGAAAAACAATAGCTAAACTAAAAGATAAATTAAATGTCCTTCAATGACAATCCAGCTATTGTCTATCAAAGTGCTTGGTAGAATACTAGAATATATGCATGAAATGAAATAAATGAGAAATTAGGTGGGAATAGAGGAGAGTGAAAACACATGAATCTTGAAAATTTCAACCTTAAAAAACACAAAGGGGGTAAGACACAAACCACTTCAAATATAAGGGAAATGAATTCCTGCTTAATGTATAGTGGATGTAAGACATGAAACTCTTTGGGATAGTCATCTCCACCATTGTAATGCTCCAAGTTCTAGACAGCAAGGGGGGCTGAAAAAATTACATGCGAAGGATAGGGGTGTGCATCGGCCCAAAACCTAACCGAACCGGGCCGAACCGAACCGAATCGAAAATCTCAAAATTTCAAAACCGAAAGCCGAACCGAAAGCATTAGGTTCGGTTCGGTTATTTGCCGGTTTGGTTTGTGTTCGATTCGGTTTTAACACAGTTGAACCGAATTTTCATAAAAAAAAATTAAAAAAAAAATTCTCGTAAAAAAATTCGATTTAACACAAACCGAGCCTACAAAAAATATATGTATTAGCGTATATATGTGTGTATATACACGGTATATATGTGTATATATACACACTACACACTACACACACTAAAAAAATATGTGTATATACACTGTATAGTGTATATATGTATATACACTTTATATAAAGTATATGTATAGCGTATATATGTATATATAAAGTATACCAATATATGTATATTGTATTTATGTAGTGTATAAAAAGTATTGTATAAATATATATAGTGGAATATTAAAAAAAATCGGTTTAACACAAACCGAACCGAAACCGAAAAATGAAAATTCTCGGACCGAAAGCCGAACCGAAAAACTTCGGTTCGATTAGGTTCGGTTCGGTTTGTGTTGGTTCGGCCCAAAAATTCGGTTTGGGCCGAATCATGCACACCCATAGAAGGAGACATCTCACATCCAAGACAACCATAAAAACTAATCCCATATAACAATAAATCACACAAAATTTATAACAAATGGTTCAAGTATAAAGAAAAAAACAATCCTGATCCCGAATGAGAGAATTCGAGATGGTTAGCATCACAGAATGAATCTCAACTCTTCAACTGCAGCTCTTAATTGGGAACATACACTAGGTCAATTTTTCACATTTTTCCACATAACCAATCCCGAATGAAGAAATTAACTACACACAACACTAGCCACTACGTCCTGGTGCAACTCAGGCAACATACATAAAGTCGTCGCCTGAAGGCCTCTCACGTCACCTGAGGATTCAGGCAACGGACATGTTGTCGCCTGAGACCCTGTAGCTTCAAGCCCGTGCCTCTGATCTCTAGGCGACGAACAACCGTTTGTTCGTTGCCTGAGTTATCTCAGGCAACGAATACACCGTCCATTGCCTGAATATGGTCAACGGGCTTGCAATCGGTTGTAGCCATTCAAGTGACGAGATAAGTTCGTCGCCTAAGTCTTGTTCGTTGCCTGAGCGTCGTTCCCCGTCAAAAAATCTAAATATTCAAGCCACGAAAGTAACTTTATTTCGTTGCCTGAGTCATCTAGTAACGGATATGATGTCGTGGCTTGAGTCTTGAAGGAGGTGTTTTTTCATGTTGTACCAACCACAAGGGTTTCTTTGTTCGTTGCCTGAGTGATCATTGTTCGTTGCCCGAGTGACATATTGGTCATTTTTTTAATGTTCTTACAACGGGTTTACCCTATGTTCGTTGCTAGAATGGAGTTGTCAATAAACAAAATTCTATTTGGAAGCTCCATTTGCTCCCTACAGACATGCACCAAATCGCATCCAAATCACCTGTTTCTCATAACACATTCACAAGCTTGTGGACATCTCACACATACATTTCACATTCATAATTGACATCCATATACATCCACATTTGTCTAAAAGTGCATACATTTGAGATTCATACGAATGTCACATTCAAGCTAGTTTTTCGTTCCAACAAAATATTCCCAAATCGACATTCAACTTTGTCTAGCAAAAACCCAAAAAATCCAACCCTTCTTTTCTACCAACACTACACACATTCATAGGTCAATCAAACTAGTTCAATACTAGAGTTAAATAGTCAAAAGATGAGGAAGAGAATCACATTCAAACCTTAAGCTTCATTCGCACGGGTGCCAACCGAAGCTTGTTTGTCTGCGACTAACCCCCGCACAACATCCCGCAATTCAGCAAGGCCCAATACGGCCAACCTTGCCTCCTCCTGAGCCTTTACATCCTCCTCCTGAGCCTTTGCAGCAGCCTCCTCAGCCTTTGAAGCCCTCTCCTCCAGCTCCCTCCTCTCTTCAACATAGCCATAAAAAAAAAATCATCATATCATAGCGGCAAATGAGAACAAAAAACAGCAGAAAGTTAAAAAAAACAATAGAAAGTTCAATAAGCTAGAGCAAAAAAAACTAGCATAGTAGAGCACCATCAAATCAGGCCAAAAAAATATGCAGAAAGTTCATTAAATCAGACCAACAAAAGCCATCTGACTAGTAAAAACAAACCAAAAAAATCAGCACTTTCGCAATCTCGTAGTTTTCATTTTTTTACCAATCAGTTCAACAATAATAATATTTAGATGTAAAGTTAACATCTTTATATCTTTTGAAGAGGAACTTAATGTTCATCTTAATGGGATGATAGATATACATTACAAACAGAGAGCACAAGTTAATAGTTTCTAGAGGCAAGCTAAATCGAAACAAAGATTGACGAATTGATTCTTACAACTTTATATATATAAACATAGATGTTGGTTGCATTACTTACAAGCAAGTACTGCCGGCCATAGTGAATCAAGCGGCAGCATGTTCAATACCTTAGCCATCCAACATGCTTTGCAAACTCTATTAATCCTAATAGTAAAATCCTGCAACATCAAGATTGCAATAGAGGGACTATTAGAGAAGAAGGCAAGAGCTAAACCAGAAATCAAATAAGTTAAGCATCCAAACTGGGTATTAAAAGGGAATTTCATATGATTACAGGAGCAATGGAATTACATTCCATTATTACAACTATTCTTAGTTTTTTTTTGTCAGAAAAATACTTATTCCACTTGAGTGTGGAAGAAATAAAGGAAATAATGGCTTGGGGTACAAATGAGAGAATACCATTATCAAAATACAATAATATGTAACTCTAGGCTTGAACCTCAGTGGATAGAAACATCTCAGATAACAGCAATCATGCATCAAGCATATCCAGTAACAAGTGAACAAATTAAATCTATGCAAAAGATGAAACTAAATTTAAAAAAACCATGTGTGGGTCAAGAAAGGTAAGGGATATCATAAACAGTAGTTCACATCAAGGTAAGCTCACCTCAAGGTAACAGCTGCAGGGAAAATTAATCCAAGGCAATAAGGTGTGCAGCATAGCTAACACGGATAGCATCATTCAGCAATTAAAAGACCATAGCATTCATAACAAATTTTTTATTAAAAAAAAGCAATTTTCCTGTACCTGGAAATTTACGAATGGATTGCACATGCTCCCCTCTATTACTGATGGATTTAAAAGCAATGCTCCTCCTTTAATTTGCTACGAAACATGTCATGAAACAAAATTAACATCAATTAGAATTTCTATTTGTCTCATCATTGTTTTGGTTTCCAGGAACCCCTATTAATGCTCCAGCGGATACAAATTTGCAAGAATAATCATTCATAGACAACACATGATGAATTATAAAAGGTTCAAAACCTAGTGCACAAATTTGAGATCTAAAAATTGGCCCTGTTAAATCAAACTAAATAAGCAATACTCAAAAGGAGGAAAACGAGGAAAACCCAGTAACTCCTAAAGGCTGAAATTGAGAGGTCTGAAGCGAAGATATACAGATTTGAGAAACGAAAAGGGCTGAAATGGAGAGACAAAAACATCTTACTCCTACCCGGCGGAGAGGATGAAGCCGGCGACTGAGGAGCACCACTTTCCCAGAGTACTTGCGGAGGCAGAGGCGGTTGAGGAGTTGAAGCCGGCGACGGAGCACCACCTGCAAAGGCCGAACCCGTCATGGCGCTAGAGGAGGCAGGTGCTTTGCGCTGGAGAAGCAAGGCGCCATGGGAGCGTGGGCGAGGGCGAGCAAGGGTCAGACCGGAGAGGGCGAGAGAGGGAGCTCTCAGATCTGGAGAGGGCTAGGGCAAGCAGGGGCCATAACGGAGAGGGCGAGGGAGGGAGCTCTCACTCTCAGATCTGGAGAGCGGCGCATTTAGGTTTAGTTGTTTGGGCAAAATTTAGGTTTAGTTGTTTGGACATTGGAGGGGTTTACAAAATTTGGGCAAAATTTTGGGCGGCAAAAGTTTCCGCCAAATCAAACGTAGAAAGCATCACATATTGACATTTACATATCTGTTTTGCGCGAAAAAACATCCCAAACATTTTTAAAAAAATAGATCCCAAATTATTATTTTCTCAAAATGTAATGTAATTGAAAACACTTTCAAATATAATAAGTATGACTATACATAATCTTCTAATTACATTTATTTCAAATAAATTTAATAAAGTAATTAAATTGGTATAAATATCCTAAAAAAAAAAAAAAAAATTTAAAATGTTACATTAGAGGATTATATGTAATAGTGTGTAAAAAAAACACATCAATAACACATTCAAACAAAAATTTAAAATTCAAATATAAAATGATCCATTGGAAAATGAAAATTCATAAATAATATTTATCACAAAATCTATATAAAAAACCAAATTTTTTATCTCAATCTCAATTTCAATCTCAAATGGAAATATGGTCTCATTTTATATTTAACTACTTCAATATAATGCTTTCATAATAAAATGATAATATTCGTCATATAACTCATACCTTACATGATTTTGTTATAAAATAATTTTATGTGTACATAATACAATATTGATGACACAATTGTTCGGATCAAGACATATTTAGACTTGGTGCAAAAAGATTTCAAAGACCTACAACTTTCGTGTTTATAACTTTTACAAATTCGGCCTCGAGCATGACGAAATCGAGGCTTCAACCTCGATATCAAATCTCAATCTTTGTCTCGAGCTTAATATCAACCCTCGATCTTGATCTTAATCTTGATCCCAATCTATAATCTCAAATCTCGAATATTGATCTTAACCCCAAACTCGATCTAAAATCTCAATCTCCAATCTCAAATCTCGATCTCAATCTCAAACCTCAAATATTAATGCCCATATTGGTCTCAGATCTCAAATCTCAATCTCAAATCTCGATATTGATCTTAATCTTAATATCAATATCAATATGAAATCTCGATCTTGATCTTAATATTGATCTCAAACTTAATATCAATATCAAATCTCAAATATTGATGTTAATCTCAATCTCAAATATTGATCTTAAGCTCAATCTCAATCTCAAATCTCGATCTCAACCTCAATCTCAAATCTCAATATGGGTCTCAATCTGAATTCTCGATCTCATTTACAATCTCAAATCTTGATCTCAACCTAACTCAATCTCAAATCTCAATCCTGTCTCGATCTCAAACCTCAATCTTGATCTTAATCTCAATTCCAAACTCAATCTCAATATAAATATCAAATCTTGATCTTAATCTCAAATCTCAAATTTCGATCTCAGTCTCAAACATAAATTGGAAATTCACACTTAACTTATATATATATAAAAAAATCTAAATATAAAAAGTAAAATCTCAATCTCAAACAAATACATATATAACAACATTTATATTAATTTCAATTATATTTTTAATTAAATAATTTTATAAAAGTCTAACAACTAAATATTTCTTTAAAAAAATTGTTCATTCATTACACAATGAATATCATTTGCATCATTAATAATATATAAAGTAATTCAAAATAATAGATTTAACTTATTTGAAAAGAGTATCATTACAATAGATGATTAATATTAAACTCAGAGCAAGATGTGAAATGAGTGGTCAGAATAATTCATAAACTATGAAATGTTATTTTAACATTCATAATACTTCAATATATAATAAAATTATAAGGTTGTGATTTTATTAAAACATAAGAAAAAAATGAGACCAATATTTATATTTTCAATCTCAATATAATTCTAATTCTCTTTCTCATTCAAATTCAAATTTAAGAACGAGTTTCATTTTCCAACACAAACACAATCTCAAATATCGATCTTGATCTTAATCTTGATTTCAATCTCAAATTCTGATCTTAACCTCAATCTCAATCTGAATTCTCTATCTCAAATCTCAAATCTTTATCTTAACCTTTGACTGAATCTCAAATCTCAATCTCAATCTCAAACATCGAACTTGATCTTAATATAAATATCAATCTCAATATCAACTTCAAATCTCGATCTTGATCTCAATCTCAAACATTGATCTCAACTTAATCTTGATGTCAATCTCAATCTCAAATCTTCATCTCAATCTCAAATCTTAATCTTAACCTCAATCTCAAATTTTGAAAAGAGTGTCATTGCCATAGGTGATTAATGTTAAATTCCAACCAAGAGGTGAAATGAGTGGTCAAAATAATTCATAACTATTCTCCAATACCATCTGTCGATCCCTATGTTTAGTGGCTATTCGACTTGTCCTAGTTGTGAGCTTGACAGGATGGACCCATTTGGAGATCATGCTTTACACTGCAGTCGAGGCATCGGGTCTAAGCACCGACATAACATGGTCCGGGATGTTTTGGCAGACATTTGTTATAAAGCGGGGATTGCAGTTCAGAAGAAAGCTCATACAGGTATGACTAGTGATGACGGTGTTGAGCTGAGGCCGGGGGATCTGCTTATAAACATTTTACCTAAAAAAATCTACACAACCTTAAAAGGTTAGATTAATTTACATAATCTATTATGATTTAGTATAATCTAATATATTGAATCAAATCATATCTTTTCTATTATATAATTGTTTTAATTAAACTCTGTAAAACTATATAAATCAAATCAAAAAATATTTTTATATTAATGTTATTCAATTAAAAAAAAGCACCTTATTGTATATAAAAATTTGATTTCTTGAGATTCTATCACAATATACCACCATTTACATAATTTCATTGATTACAATATCTTAATGAAAAAACAACCTTACGACATTGCAATTTTGATAAAAAAAAAAAGAAGAAGGGAGAAATAGTGTATATATATATAAATAAAATATGAGTACTTTATATATAAATCAAAGTTATTATAAAAATTAATTTATTATTTAATTTATTAAATCAATAAAAATTACTATAAATAAATACAATTTATAAAAAAAACCACGTACGACGTGGGTAATAAGAATAGTAATAGTATTAATAAAGGCAATCTTGGTGTTATTTTTCAACATTTGTTCAAGTGACCACTTCAAACATGTTCGTTGCCTGAGTGCATTCAAGTGACGAACATTGAAAAATTCGTCGTTGCTCGAGTACTACCAATGTTTGGTCAATTTTCAACCTTTGTTCAAGTGACCGCTTCGAATATGTTCGTTGCCTGAGTGTAGTAAAGCAACGAACATTGAAAAATTTGTCGTTGCCTGAGTACTACCAATTTTTGACCAGCTTTCAGCATTTGTTCAAGTGACCGCTTCGAATATGTTCGTTGCCTGAGTGTATTCAAGCCACGGACATTGAAAATTTTGTCGTTGCCTGAGTACTACCAATATTTGGTCAACTTTCAATATTTGTTCAAGTGACCACTTGTAATATGTTCGTTGCCTGAGTGTATTCAAGCGACGAACATTGGTGGTTGCTAGAAGTTAAGTGTTTGGGGGTCAAGTTATGTGTTTGTTCAGGTGACGATTTTCCCAATGTTCGTCGCTTGAATATAGTTCAAGCGACGAACATTGGAATATGTTGGTTGCTACAAGCCCATCCAAGGTAGAGGTTGCCTTGGGTCCGGTTGGAGTGACGAATGTCCCATTGTCCGTTACCTGAACCTTTTTCTAGCAACGAACTGAAATATGTCCGTTGCCTGACTTGCACCATGACGTAGTGAGCAAAAACAAGAAATTGATCAGATAAGAGGACTCACCTCTCTCCAACACATATTCCAGTAGATCCGGCACCTAAAGAGAGAGAGAGGGAGCTAGGCCAGAGACAAAACACTGACTTCTAGTAGTGACACAATGAAATGGGTTCCATCAGTTCTTACAAGAACCCACAACACTAGGCATTACAGATCATCTTAGGATAAGGCAAAACTATATTTTACCTAAAACACACAAAATAAATTGATTAAGCACGTGGAATAAGCTGTTATAAGCTTCATTAGGTGGAAAAAGGACTACCTTAATGAACTTTCCAACCAATTACATGAAGTTGTTCTAGATGTGTTCTTCTGTCCGATACATATAAGCAATTTGAATGTAACTTGGCCAAGTTGGGGAGGATTAACTATGTTCAGATATTCAGCAAAGGATGTATTACCTAAATGTAGAACTATAGGATAACTAAGGGTTCCACACAGATGAATAAAAAACAGTCATTTAGAAAGATAAGATAAATCTGTTGCTCTAAAATATAATTTTAGCTTGATTCATCCAAGTAGCTTGCTGGCACGTTTGTGATACATGATTTAGGTACTCATTTCAGGCAATTGTCGAGATGCAACCAATACCAAAAAATAGGTTGCTAAACACCAAACTGTAAGAATCAAGATGAAAAATATTCATAGCAGAGAAACTTTTTTTTAAGTTGTAGAAATTGGGATCCATCTTATGAAATAAACATATATAATAAAGGATAAAGATGAAAAATAAACGGATCAAATTCCGATTACCTCTAACTGTGGGAAGAGTTGAGAAGGAGATGACTTTGAGCATGTCGCCTTCACCCCTACAGACTCCCAACTAACGTTGCAGGGGCAGGGTTTGGTTAAAATTAGCACTCAAATTGAAGGACAGAGAATTGAAATCCTATTAGGATCGAATGATTTCTAGGGTTTCAAGTGTGGTTTACCTGATAGAGAAAAGAGAGAATTGAAACTTGTCTTCGCGGAGAAGAAGTATATCTAGGGCTTATTCACCCTCGGATCCACGACGTTGTAGTTGTCCTCTCCAACTCACAGATTTTGGGAGATGGGTTTTGGTTCATCTGTTTCCATTTAAGAGAATGATACAGGGCAATAATGGGTTCTTCTTATTATGCATTTTATTAGTGAACCGACCAGGTTCGTTTATTTTATATTTCCTTTTGTTAAACCGATTTGCACTTTCCTGTATAAAGAGTTGTATTTGCAATTTCAGGAGAAACTAATGAAATACGTACCTAGGGCTGTAGGCGATTCCGGCGGTTACTTCCTGGTGCCTCCAGTCGATTGCTGCTTCTCTCCGGTCGAGGGCCGTGGGAGCTAGGTTTTCCTCGCCGTTTACTGTGCGAGATTCACCATCGGTTTGGGTCAGCAACTTCGGCAGCGGTTCAACAGGTTAGGATTGGTTCGTTGCTAGGGTTCAATGGGGGGGGGGAAGGCACAGAAATTCATCGTACGGAGGAGGAGGCGAAGGCACTGGATGGGGATGACGCAGTGCAACAGGAGAAAGCAGTAGCGAGTCCATTTGTGTTGATCGGGACGGTGTTGTCGCCTAGGGCACCGAACGCGCAGGCTCTAAGGGCAACGATGAAGGGAGCATGGAGGACCCGTCATGACTTCTTATTCAGGGAAATCAAAGAGAATTTGTTTAGCTTCTAATTCACTGACAAGGGTGACAAGGAGAGGGTGATGGAAGGAGGCCCTTGGTCGTTCGATAAGTCACTGCTCGTTCTGAAAGAACCAGGGATGGAGCAGGTAACTCAGATGAATTTTACCAATACTCCGTTTTGGGTTCGGATATATGATCTGCTGTTTGAAGCATACACGAAGACAATGGTTGAGAAACTCGGGCAAGTGTTCGGAGGTATCATGGAGATGGATGAGAGTGACCTTTTAATATGTGGAGGTTTTATTAGGATGAGGGTGATGATTGATCTCAGCAAGCCACTTAGGAGGGGCATAATGATCACCCTGGGTGGAAAGAAGATGTGGCTGGAACTGTGGTACGAGCGTTTGCCTAATTTTTGTTACTCATGTGGAAGGCTCGGGCATGTTGAGGGAGACTGTGATATAGAAGATGAAGGGGGAGTTTTCTCAGGTGAATACGGGGACTGGTTGAGAGCATCCCCCATTAGAATTCCAAGGGATAAGAGTGGAGTTAAGAAGGAAAAGGAGAGATTTCTATTGGAAAAAATAAGAGGGAGGAAGGATAGTGGGTTTGAAAAGGAAAAGGACAAGGAGCAAAGGGGTAGTGGAAGGAAGACTTTGCTTGAATTTTTAGAAGAAAAAGAAAGGGAGGATGAGAATAGAGATAATACTGAGAGGGAGATCAGCAAAGAGGCAGAGAGGGTAATAGAGGGAGTGGAGAAAGTTAGTATTGACAATAGAGACAAAGGCAAAGAATATTCTTTGGTGAGTGGCATGGGAGATAGAGTGGGAGTGGGCCATTTTGACAAGGAGAGGGGAGCTGGCAACATTTCAACAGAGGGGAGGGTGGGGTTAGGTGGGAAAAAGACAAAGTGTGAGAGCAAAAAGGAGGGTGGGAGCTGGAAAAGGGCGGCAAGGGAGGTAGGGGATAGGGGTGTGCAGAAAAACCCGACACGGTTGACACGACACGAAAACACGACACGAAAAAACACGAAACCGAAAAGACACGACACGAAAATGACACGAACCGAGAAAACACTACATTAAACAGTTCGTGTTCGGATCGGGCATCCGACACGAACCGTTTATTTAAAATATATATATATATATTAGGATGATATAGTATTAATATTTAAACAATGCATAAAGGATCACTAGAAGCCAATAGCTCAGTTGGCGTTGCCCCTTGTTTTGTTTGTCCGTATTTTACATTAACCCTGGTTCGAAACTCAACACTGGCAATAACTTCCTCCTATTCTCGCCCTCTTTTTTTACTTATTTTTTATAAAGCCCAAAACTTCTTTTTTTTTTACCAAAACTAATAACAGTACCCAAACCCTAATTATCCTAAAGTCTCATACTCTTTCAGCCGACAGACTCAGCCGACAGACTCGATATCTTCTTCTCTTCATTTATTCCATTGGCGTTCACCAAACTCTCGATCTGTTCTTCTCTTCTCCGCACCCACAGACTAGGCCACATCGGTTCTCTTCGATCTCAACTTCTCCTGCACACACATAGCCCACCGACGTCGATAGTGCTGGATGTCAATCTTTTCTTCTCAACACTTCTCTTCGGATCTGGTTAATCGATCTACTGTTCGAACATGATTTTTTTTGGTTCGAATCTATTGCATCAATTCGGAATTTGGACAGGAATCTATTGCATCCATTCTCTTATGAAATCTATTGCATTTAATTAGTTCGAATTCGGAGCTGTTGCTGCACATGTATTCGAATCTGATTGCATCGGTCTCTTTTGTCGCACATAATCGGTTGGATTTACTATGTATGGCGGTATGTAAGGGGCAACAGAGGCGTTACAAGGCATGGCAACAACAATCAGCAACATAGCAACACAGTTTTTTTTTTTAATGGTTCGTGTCGGATAACCGCCGATCCGACACGGATCCGATTAGCTTAACCGTGTCGGGTACCCGGCTTGAAATGGTTCGTGTACGGTTCGAGCATTTTGGACTAAACGGTTTCGGGTACCCGACACGGTTATCCGGTTCGTGTCGGGTACCCGGTTATGCACACCCCTAGCAGGGGACAAGGTAAGGGAGGGGATTTTGAAAGGGAAAAAAAAAAGAAAATGAGTGGCACAAAAAGAAAAGATGATGAGGGAGGAGTAGAATATAAGGGTCAGATGGAGCAGGCGGGGGAAGGCGGGGGTAATGAGTCTAATGACTGCAGCGAGAAGAGAAGAAAGGTGGATGGTAAGGGGGAAGACGTTATGATGATATCGGCCGGGGAGGAATTCCCCCGCCGGTCGCCATGAGTTGCATAAGCTACAACTGCCGGGGAGTGGGGAAGGTCCGCGCAGTTGAAAAACTCACTGAAATGGTGACGAGAGAGGCCCCAAACGTCTTGTTCTTGATGGAAACAAAAAGCAACAAGGCGAAGATGGAAGAGATCTAGGTGAGACTGGGTTATAAGGGGATGTTCGTGGTTGATAGAGTTGGTATAGGAGGGGGATTGGCGCTCCTATGGGGGGAGGAAATGACGGTTAATGTGGTGTCGTATACACAACACCACATTGATGCCATGGTTAGGGGAGAGGGAGGTGTCGAGTGGAGGCTAACGGGTATGTATGGTTGGTCGAAGAGGGAGGACAAACACTACACGTTGGGGCTCCTTAGGAGGCTACATGAGGATAGCCACCAAGCCTGGATGTGCATGGGAGATTTCAACTTGATCACATCTTTGGGGGATAAGGAAGGCGGAAATGTACCAGATTTTGGTATTTTGGTGGAGTTTAGAGAGACGCTTGAGCATTGTCAGCTTAGGGATGTTCCCTATATAGGAAGTCAATTCACATGGGATAACGGAAGAGAGGACGGGGAGTTCATACAAGAGAGGCTCGACATGGCATTCTGCAATCAAGCCATGCTTGACATGTATCCCCGGATATCAGTTCGACACTTGGAAAGATGCAAGTCGGATCATTTGCCAATCAGAATATCATGTGAAGGAGAAACGAGGGAGGATCGGAGGAGGAAGGAGAGGTCGTTCAGATTCGAAGCCATGTGGCTTACGAATGAGGACTGTATGGAGGTAATAGAAAATGGGTGGAATAACTCGGGGTCAAGACACGTTGATGGCAGTGTAGGGGGTAAAATCGGAAGGTGTGCAGATGATTTGAGGGAGTGGGATAGGGTGAGCTTCGAAAATGTGAAATCACGTCTGGCAATAGTGCGGAAAAGACTCAAGGAGATGTGCACAAATGGAATGACGGGGGAATTGGTGAGAGAGCGGAAAGAGCTTGAGAAGGAGGAGGAGGAGCTTATGTCTAGAGAGGAAATGATGTGGTTTCAAAGAGTGAGAGCCAATGAATTCCGGTGTGGGGATCGAAACACGAGGTTTTTTCATAAGAAGGCTGAGGGAAGGAACCGGAGGAATAAGGTGCGAAGGCTTGTTGATGATGAGGGGGTAGAGGAGAGATCACATGATGGGAAGGTTAGAATAGCAACGAACTATTTTCGAACCCTGTTTAAATCCGATGTCAAGGCGCCCCCGACGGTGGCTACTCAAGCAATCGAGCCTATCATTTCGGATGAGGATAACCAAGAGTTGCTTCGTCCCTTCTCCGCGAGTAAGGTAAAACACGCCCTTTTTTCGATGCATCCCACTAAAGCTCCAGGACCAGATGGTATGCCAGCACTTTTTTACCAGAAGTGTTGGCATATTGTCGGGGCTGATGTGACAAAATATGTTCTTGACATTCTGAACGGCCAGCCAATACCGACGGGGTTAAACCACACATTCATAACTTTAATCCCGAAGGTATCGGACCCAAACAGGATGACAGAACTACGCCCTATTAGCTTGTGTAATGTGGTGTATAAGATTGTGTCAAAGGTACTAACCAACAGGCTGAAAGGGGTTCTAGGGAAGTTGATTGCATCAAGCCAGAGCGCGTTTGTGCCGGGAAGAATGATTACGGACAATGTTTTGGCAGCTTTTGAGTTGTTTCACTTTATGAAGAATCGGCAGGGACGAAAGCGGGGGTACATGGCGCTAAAGCTCGATATGGCCAAGGCATATGATAGGGTGGAGTGGTCCTTCTTAGAGCACTGCATGGAGAAATTTGGGTTTGAAACCAGGTGGATTGAGCTCATTATGAAATGTGTATCAACGGTGACCTTCTCTGTTCTTATAGATGGGGAACCAACACCAGCTTTTGCACCAAAAAGAGGCTTGAGGCAGGGGGATCCGCTCTCTCCTTACCTCTTTCTCTTATGTGCGAAAGGCTTGTTGGGTATGCTGAGGGTGAGTGAGGCCCAAGGAAGGACACATGGTATACGAATTGCTCCAACGGCTCCGACTATCTCTCATTTATTTTTTGCTGATGATTGTGTGTTGTTTTTTAGAGCAACCTGTCAACAAGGTACTGAGATTGTTAACATACTCCGTAGTTACGGAGAAGCGTCTAGACAACAGGTGAATTTCTCAAAATCAGAGATGTCTTTCAGCAAGAATGTCGATGCGGGACGGAGGAGTGCCATACAGGAGGTGTTGGGCATCCGGGAGGTGGAGAAACACGACAAGTATTTGGGACTTCCAACAATGATAGGTAGATCAAAGAAGGCCATCTTTGCGCACCTGAAGGAGCGGGTCTGGAAAAAAGTGAGGGGTTGGAAAGAGAAGTGCCTATCGAGGGCAGGAAAGGAGGTTCTGATTAAATCCATAGCTCAAGCGATCCCCACGTATACTATGTCTTGTTTTCAGCTCCCAGCTGGGTTGTGTCGGGAGATTGAGCAGTTGCTGGGGGATTTCTGGTGGGGGGAGAGTGATGGAAAGAAGAGAGTGCATTGGATGAGTTGGCGTCGAATGTGCCGATCAAAGGGAGAGGGAGGGCTCGGCTTTAGGGACTTGGAGCTTTTCAATCTTGCACTGCTCGCAAAGCAGGGGTGGCGGCTTGTGATGGAACCGGACTCCCTGGTTGCAAGGTTGCTAAAAGCCAAATATTATCCGAACTCAACCTTTCTGCAGGCCACTATATGGTATAATCCAAGCATTACCTGGAGGAGCTTGATGAGTGGTCGAAGGGTGTTAGAAGAGGGCTTGATATGGAGTATAGGCAATGGTAGTGACGTCAATGTATGGGACGATCGATGGATTCCGAGGCCAACCACTTTTAAGGTGGTCGCGAATGCAAGAGAGGGAGATCCAAATTTACGGGTTATCGATCTGATTGAGTGTGATAGCTTCAGATGGGACGCTGCTGCGGTGCGGGAGCTTCTTCTCCCCTGTGATGCGGAGATCGTGCTCAACATGAGGTTAGTGGACCCGGGTTGTGAGGATCAGCTTATGTGGCATATGAATAGAAATGGATTATTTTCCGTGCTCTCTGCCTATTATATGCAATTGGAAGCACAGAGAAGAGCGGGTGGTGATTTTGGCCAAGCGGACCGGGTCGAGGAGAAGAGAGCTTGGAAGGCTCTGTGGAAGCTGAAAACGATTCCGAGGGTCACATCGTTTGTATGACGTGCTGCAAGGGAGATTCTTCCTTGCAAGTTGAATCTGGCAAGGAGGAAGATTACGGAGGATGATAGGTGTGATCTATGTGGGAAGCAAGAGACCGGATACCATGCACTGTATGAATGTTATGCAGCTAGAAGTGCCTGGAAGTTGTCGCCCGGGTTGGCTCGGCACTGGAAGGGTCTAAGAATAGTGAGGGAAGTGTTCCAATGCGTATTTCTCCGGGCACCCATGGAGGAGAGGCAAAGATGGGCTATGGTTCTTTGGCACGTTTGGGAAGCGAGAAACAAATGCATATTTGAGCAGGTTGAGAAGCAGCCGAGGGAAGTATTCGCTGAGGCGGAGCGGACTCAGGAGGAATTCGAAAAGTATGTTGATCATACGCATACGAATCGATCGACTTCTCTTCAACCAGGGCGCACGGTTTGGGAGAGACCAAGGAGGGGCTATGTCAAGTTCAATTGTGATGCATCGGTAGCGTAAGGAGGGACAATTATCAGCTTCATTGGGAGGAATGATAGTGGTGAGCTCATCGTGGCAGGACAACGTGAGATCGACTGCACAGCTGATGTCGAAGTCGCCGAGGCGGAGGCCATCAGGTGGACAGTCAATATCGCAAAGGAGAGAGGAATGAGGCTATTGCAGATTGAATCCGATTGCATATCGATCATCGCAAAGCTCAAGGACAGTTACGCAGGGATCGAAGTGCTGGGAAGGCTGATAGAGGTGATGAAGGATGAAGCAGCCACTTTTGAAGAGGTTGAATGGAGACATATTAGAAGAGAGGCTAACAAAGTGGCACATGGTCTAGCAGCAGCCCAGCCGGTGATGAATGCACTATATTTTACTGCTTTAGCTTTGCAATCTAGCGTATATACATTGATGTCGGATGTTATGGGTTTAATTTAAGTGTTGTTTATTCTCAAAAAAAAAAAAAACTATTTCTCCCAATTCTCTTCCTCTCTAATCTCTGCACTAAGATCTCAGATCTCATTCCTACTTGACATCACTTGCTCGATTGGGGATTTCTGTTACACATCCACCGATCCTCGAGTGTTGTTCGCCTCTTTCGGACTCTTATAGTCCCTGATTGGCTCTATCCATTCCCGCACCGCATCATTGGTATCAGAGCTTTCGACCTCTCGCCGCTCCATGAATGACGAAACTTGCTACAACGTCGCACTTCAAGGGATGAACAAACGCTTAGACGGAATTCAGGAGGGGCTACAGTCGTTTCTGTCTCGGAACGAGCGTGACTTCGCGGAGATCAAAGAGATGCTTCAATCGATGATAAACCGCCTGAGCAATTCGGTTCACTAGAAGCAGTGGGGTGGCTCGTCCCTTCCACCTACAGGACAATTCGAAGAGATGCCAACGTTTGACGTCGTTGCAAATCCAGGTAATGAGGTTGAAGATATTGAGATGACGAAGGATCCAATCCTTGCAAAGGAACTCGTGAACTCAGCTGCTCACCAAGTGCTCGACGAAATGTCTGCACAAAATAACAGTAATGATATTGAGGTTAATGCTCATTTCAATGAAGTGCTTGATCATGTTGTTTCTCAGTTGAATAGGGATGTGAAGCGAGATGAGATGGATGAGTTATCGAGTCCATATGAATCTCATTGCACTATACATGAGTATTCATCTATGGGTGTTGAAATCTCAAAGCAAACTGATGAGATAGCTCAGAAACATGAAGTAGATGAATTCAAAGCATCAAGTGAACTCAATCAGGGTGAAGAAGTACCTCAAATTGAGGTAGAAGATGAATCAACGGCTGTAGAAAAGAGCTCTGAGTTGACTGCCTACTAAGTGTTCGGCAAAATGCCAGGAATCATGGAGAAGGGAATTGCAATGCCATGTGCGTTTCAAAAGGAAATTATGTCATCTGAGAATGTTATGTGCCCAAAGGAAGAGCAAGGTGCCCTGAGTTTTGATCCCGGAGGACCAATGAAGCTTGTGGGCAACTCTCGTAACCCGATAGATGACGATGTTCAGCAGAAAATTGATTCAGGAAGTGGAGATGAGCCGACTGATTTACACAATTTGCATCATGTTTTTTATCCTAGAATCACAGCCAAGGGAGTTGATGAGTTCATTCATCTTTTTGAGAAAGCAAGTGTTCCACTCGCACACTCAATGCTAGGTAACTCTTCTGGTGATGTCGATACCCCTCTTATGCTTGCCTTGGAAGCATCAAGAATCACTAGAGTTATGACTTATGGTTGTGATGAGATGTTGTGTTTTGATCCCGGAGGTGAAATGATGCTAAAGGGTCAGATACTATTATTCAAGAGCAAGGATGAGCTGACCAAGAATGATGTTTGAGGCTGATTGCTCTATGTGCAGCCATCGACACCCCACCAGATGTAGACATCATTGATGTTTTGAAGGGTCTGCTCCGCAGGTGTTCGATGTTGCAAGTTGGTAAGTCCGAGCAAGCTTTGGGGATCACTCATGCTATGGCCTATGGTGGCGATGAAGTGACATCTTTCGCCCCCGGGGAAATATATTATAATGATCACCACAGATTTTTCGAGCATCAATTAGCACCTTCAAAGCTATTGAGCGATACTAAAGAGGCACCAACCTCTGTTTGGAGCTCATATGAATTGTTGATTCTTGATGCTAGTCGTCTCTCTAGTTACCAACCTCTATTTGGAGCTGCTGGTTTGCTAGAGATCATTCCAGATGTTGCGGCATGTATCGAGCCACTGTCTTTTGATCCTGGCGGTGCATATATGATATTTGATGGTGGTGTTTTCTTTGGGTATTTGACATTGCTGGATGTGGCTGATCTGCTAGAAAACTCCCAAGTTCATGAAGAGTGTATTGAATTGCCGACGTTTGATCCGGGAGGAAATTTATATGTGAGTAAAGCCCTTCAATCACCCATTGTTATTGCTAATTTTATTGCTCTGCGTCTGGCTGCATGTTTGAAGGGTGATGGATACTATATTTCTGCGCATCTTCCTGTCAATTTTCGCAATCACAAGGTGGAGGTAAGTCCCCAGTTAGTGCCACTAGCACTAAACACTCTTGTTATTGATAATGTTAGGCAATATGGAGATACTCTTGGTCGTCAGAAATGGACTGAGTATCAATCATACGAGCGAATATATGTGCTGATTTTTTACCCTGGGGGTAAAGGACTTGTGCTTAATGATCACGAGTTCTCCTTGTTAGATGAGAGCAGATATTTTCATGCTTATATGACTACTCAGTTTGGGGCTACAGTGATGCAAGAAGTTGAGGTTCTTTGTGGTTTTAATTTTGGAAAGTTAAAATTCAGTTGGGGTGTTATTGCTAAAGCACATGTTTGTGTTAATATGTTAGCTTTTGATTTAGAGGATCAAAGGGCTCCCAATCATAATTACAGCTGTTTGAAGATATTGTTGTCATACTTTGTTCAAATGAATCAAGGAGCTCACGTTCATAATGTCAATTATATGGTGACCCTTGTTGGAGATGAGAACATAACTGAATTCAGGTCACTAACTATTGAAGATGTGCTTCACTCGGTAGATGAGAGCACTATGATTTATGTCTTTGATCCCGGCGGCAATCATACAACGGTCACTGCCAAGTTTCTGATATTGGTCACTGCCAAGTTTTTGATAAATGCAGCAGTTGTGTCCCTTGATCATTGAGGACAATGATCTTCGAGGAGCGGAGTACTGATACAGGGCAATAATGGGTTCTTCTTATTATGCATTTTATTAGTGAACCGACCCGGTTCGTTTATTTTATATTTCCTTTTGTTAAACCGATTTGCACTCTCCTGTATATAGGGTTGTATTTGCAATTTCAGGAGCAACTAATGAAATACCTATTTCTCCCAATTCTCTTCCTCTCTAATCTATGCACTGAGATCTCAGATCTCATTCCTACTTGACATCACTTGCTCGATTGGGGATTTCTGTTACACATCCACCGATCCTCGAGTGTTGTTCGCCTCTTTCGGACTCTTATAGTCCCTGATTGGCTCTATCCATTCCCGCACCGAATCAGAGAACTCGCTTCAAGATAAAGAGGCCAGGTCAAGATAGAGAGAACGGGAAATAAAATACCTCGATTTGGGCTTTCGTTCTTCGTTTTGTTCAGGGTTTGTTCCATAGTTACTGAAGAGATGCACTCGGATTCATCACAAAGATTAACCACCATCGAAGAGTCTCTGATTGCAACCTTCTTTTTCCTCTTCCTGTAACTTCCAGGACAACGACGAGAGGTGCTCTTCCTAGTGCCGGATCGGGGAGGGGTTTGCAACTTTCACCGGGAGAGAGAGGGGAGGAGGGGTCGGGTTTATGAAGAAGGAGAAACGAAGCGCCTTCTAAAATTGTACACATATTTGTTTGAGCGGGGGTTCAAAATGAATTCACGTTTCTTTCGGCGCCTTCTAAATTTTTTTTTTGATGAAAAATGATCTATTTATTCAACAGCCAAATCAGTGAAAACAATATCCCACAGATTTAAAGGGAAATCAAGTTCAGAGAAAATAACAAATAAATGGGACAATATCTATTCTTTTAGAGTCAATCCGAGGCTCGGAGAGAGGCTACTCGATGGTTTCTAATTTTTTTTTTAAAACACATATTTAACATCTATCAAATAAATGGGACAATATCTATTCTTTTTATTATTATTTTTTGGTGGGAAAATGTGAGAGTCAAGCTCTCAAGGAAAAAACGAACATACGGGCTACACAATCACAGAGCGGGGAGTAGCCCTTCCCCTAGCATCCTCATCAACAATAAACTATATCTCTACTGGCAGAATTAAAATACTACGTACACCAATCGGAAAAGAAAAGGCGATGGCTGCAAGGGCGTCGGCGACGAAGTTCGCTTCCCTGAAGACATGCCGCAACTGGACCTCCCAGTCACAGTTGAGAAAGCTCTGGCACTGCTGTACCAAGTTGGATAGAGGGTGATGAGGTTCAACGCCCTTCTCAAGTAACGTGATTGCCGTCCTGAAATCAGACTCAACAACCACCTGTTTATAACCTTTTTCCCACGCCATTCGGAGGCCGTCAAGCAACCCCCAGAGTTCTGCCATCGGCACCGTACAAATCCCCATACGCCTAACGAAACCGGTGATCCACTGCCCTTCCTCATTCCGCAACACGCCACCTGCCCCGGAGCTACCGTCGGCTGCTACAGCCCCGTCAGAATTGACTTTAACCCATCTACCATCCGGTCTCACCCACCTAACCTGGATGCTGCGTTTCTCAGCACCCGAGCTCCTGATGCCCATCTTACTCCAGGCATTAGCGTACTCAAGTGCCTTTGCCTTAATGAACTGCACTTGATCCACCTTGCACTCATTTCCATTGAAGACCCTGTCATTGCGCCACGTCCAAATCCACCATAAGGCCATCGCAAAACGCTCGCCCAGTCCACGTTTTCCACAAGGGTCTGCTTGGCTAGAAGGTTCACTCTAACCCACACTGCGAATGGTGTCTGATAGAAGGCAGGGCTGCTAGCTAAGCTACCAAATGATTTCCACAGACTACTGATTTTGCAGCAGCTATAAAACAGGTGCTCCATCGTCTCCGCCTGATCCGGAAACGCCTAACACCTCGGGTCAGTTGTAAGGTGGCGCTGACATCTCTCCTCATTCGTTAGTATTGCTCCACGAAGGACCAACCAAAGAAAGATCCGGACTCGTTCGGGCACCTTCAACCTCCATATCCTTGTGAACACTTGGGAGTAATTAGAACTCACTGATTGCGCCCACCTGATCATGTCATATGCCGATTTAATAGAATAATTCCCATCGGAAGTCCCACTCCAACTCAATCTATCTTCAATTGCATCAGATTCATCCACTCCAATTGCAGACAATTTCAGCAAGCTGGTGGCGGCTGGGAGTACCGTTTGAAGGGCCTCTGATGTCCATTAAAATAGCCATGTTGAAATCCACATTTTAGCTCCTTATTTTATACACTTTGCATATTTCGGGTTGGGAATATGTCGAATTTATGTAATAAATACTTATTTGCAAGAAATGGAGATCTACATAAGTTTTTGTTTAATATCACAAAATTTGGAGCCATTCCGGGGGAAAACCAAGAAGCAAAGACGGAAGCTGAGCCTTACTCGATATCGACCAAAGAAGTCCGAGCAGTGCTCTTTTCGACTTGCCCGATCTTCTGTCGACTAACCCTAGTCGAGATCGAGTACTTGTGGTCGACTTCTGCCGTGAGAATCATCCGCTTCCTAGGATCCGCTGACACGCTTCCTCGTGGATCGATCCTGACTTCCCACTGTTACATCAGGAGGAGGTCTTGTAATTATTTGCAAGGGACGGAATCTGGTTTGCTTTGCTTTACTTATATTTTATTTGCAATCTCGATTTCCTCCTTACAACAAATTGGCGTCGTTGCCGGGGAAGCAATCATTCGCGCCTTAGGTAGTTAAATCTCACGTTTGCTTTGAGTTACTTCGCAGGTGTATGCGCCGTTTTGGTCAACCACTCGAGTTTGACGGCTTAGATGAACCGGAACGCCTCTTACACGTCCACGCTAAACTAAAAAGATCCATGGCGGCCGCAGAAACACAAGAACAGCTGATTGAGAGGCTTCGGAGGGAAATAGCCGCTAAAGATACTGCTCTCACCACTGAGAGAGCAGGAAGGGAACGGAAAGCAGAGCGTGCAAGGCAAGCAGAAGCTGAGCTTGCCCAATACCCTACCACTACAGAGGACTACATGCACCCGAATCTCGTCGTGCCTGAATCGGCTATTCTAATCCCTCAAAATACTTTTGAAATTCGCACTCACTTCCTTATTGAACTTAAGAATAATGCTTTTCATGGAAGATTTAATGAATGCCCTCTTGAACATATTACCAATTTTTCTGACATGTGTCGTACTCTTGCTGAAGGTACTACTCTGGAATATGTCAAGATGAAGGCCTTTCGTTGGTCTCTCGCTAGTCCTGCATTGAAGTGGCTTGAAGGGCTGAAACCACGATCCCTCACGACATGGGATCAAGTAGAGCAGGAATTTCTCAACAAATTCTTCCCTCCTGCCAACACAACACTTTTCCGTCAGAAGATTACAACTTTCAAACAAAAGTCTGGTGAGCCGCTGGCAAAAGCACGGGAACGATATAAGGAACTGCTGCGATCTTGCCCTACTCATGGACAACCACCCTATGTCATTCAGGAGATATTCTTCAATTCTCTTGACCAAGTCACTAAGGACAGGATTAATCAGTATACTCGATATGAGTATCTAACGATGCCACCAGCTGATGCATGGGGTGTACTAGACAAGCTCACCAACTACGACAACAAATATGGAGCTTCAACAAACTATGATGATGATGCCTACGCCAGGCCAGCCCCATCCATGCCCCTCTATGAGCCTTCCAAGGAGATTGACCAAGATGTCAGGGAGCAGTACTACAGAGACCAGAATCGCAAGCTCATCAAGCAAGTCAAGTATCTCTCTGTCAACCAGCCTTGCATCAAATGCGGATCACAGCGGAACACCAATACTAAGTGCCCACACACAGAGCAAGTCAGGATGACAGAGACCCAGGAAGAGGTAGCTTACGTAGGGGGTCCCAATCGCTATATGGGGGGACCAAAGGTTTCAGTAACCACAATGTAACCAAGGTGCCCCTAGGAACCCCCCCACCATATAGAGCTCCAGGACATCTAGAGAGAGATCAACGGAAGGATGATCTACAGATGATCCTTGATGAGATGCGCTGAAATCATGCACAGCAGCAGCAGCCTACAGTCGCCATCAATAATCAGCTCCAAAATTTCAACACAAGATTTGGGGAGCTGAATACCTGAAAGAAGAACATAGAGACCCAGAAGGGTCAATTCGCGACACAAATTCCATGACCGACCGGACAACTCCCTGGGCAAACAGAACCAAATCCTAAGGGGAAGACCGGACACGTCGCAGCTATAAAACTCAGGAGCGGGCACCAATTACACGAGCCAGAGGTTGGAAAGCACCAAGACAAAGCAGAGCAGCAACTCGACAACGAGCAGCAGCAACTCGATGTCGACCAAACCTTGGTCGATATCGAGGAGAAACAACTCGACACAGAGGAGAATCCAAGCTCAGACTCGTCTGCACAACCCAGCAACTCGAGATCGAAAATTGTTGTCAATATCGAGCAACCCCTGGTCGATGTTGAGGAGAAGTTGGCCAATGTCGACGACTCTGCAACACCGCCAACGTCTGTTTTGGCTCCGAAGCAGAAAAAGACACTACCTTTCCCTTCCAAAGCGCTAAAAGATCCCACTGCAAGTAAGTTTAAACGTTTTGTTAATATGCTTCGAGAACTGAATGTCTCTATTCCTTATACAGAAGCTTTGCAAGAGATGCCTGCGTATGTCAAATTTCTCAAGGAGATCCTGAGCAACAAGCGATCCATCTCAGAAATCGCCAGCGAATGCAAAGTGCTCCACTTCCCTGAGAAGAGACCTGACCCTGTTAAGTTTTCTGTTACTCTGGGATTTGGACAATATAAATATGAGTCCTTGTGTGATTTAGGAGCAAGTGTGAGCATCATGCCCTTATCAATCTGGTGGAAGGTGAAGATAGGGTCTATAGAGCATGTGGATGCCAAGCTATACATGGCAAACAATACAGTGGTCATCCCTACAGGTATGGTTGAGAATGTCCCTGTCCAGGTTGGTAAGTTCTTTATCCCCGCCGATTTCCTTATTATAGACTGTGTTGAAGATCCTTCTAGCCCTATTATTCTTGGTAGACCATTTCTAGCTACTGCAGATGCCAAGATTAGTGTCAAACAACGATTGCTCACCTTCACAATAGCCGATGAGGTCTTAGATTTCTCTTTTGGCCATGAAAAAGAGAAAATTTCATGGCTGGAGGTGAAGAGCATCAGCAGCCACGGGATCAAGCAAACAACAGAGGAAGGCACCGGAACTCTACTCGACATCGACAAAGACTCCTCGATGTCGACCAAGCTTTTACTCGATGTCAACCAAGCTTCCTCGACGTTGACTCCCCCTGCTGAGCACCAGACTTGCCAAGAACCTAAGTATGGGGTCCCTGTACTCGATATCGACCAGTCTTGCTCGATGTCGACCAACCCTAAGCCCGAAGATTTCTATTTTGGGCCCGAAAAGGTAAGTTCAGGTATGACCTCTACTCCTCCTCAGTCCATTAATAGATTTATAAATAATTTAAGGGGAGGTAAGGCCCCGTGGCGAGAGAATCTACGGAAAATAAGAGCTAGAAGGAAAAGGAAGGAAGAAAAGGGAGAATCTATAAGCAACCACCTATCAACTGAGCTTGCATACTACAATCAGGACCTAGATGATCCAGGAGAAGGGCCAAGCACAAGCGGGCCCCACATTGACAGTCATTGAACACAAACGGAGAAGTCGGCCTAGCGACTCTAAAATCTAGAGCATGTATATAAAACTTTTGAATTTTTGGGACTTCGGAATTTTTGATTTTGGTTTTGGTTTTTGTTCTTTAGTTTAGAATACTTCATGTGGAAAGTCTTGTCTTTGTGTGAAATCTAACACTTTTAGGTCGGCAAACATAAAAGGATCGCGAAAGGTGGAATAAAGAAGTCCCTAAAAGATAGTCGAAATCGACTAGGCCAGTCGAGAACGACCAAGAGGAGCAGCCCACATTTACTCGATATCGAGTAGGCCAACTCGATATCAACCAAGTCAGAAGGCTCCTCGACTTCAACATTCCACTCGACGCTGACAGCTTACTCGATATCGAGTACAATACTCGATATCGACCAATCCAGTTCCTCGAAATGCCCTGTTTTGCCTTCCTCGACGCATTATTCGGTGAGCTCCTTCCTTTACTCTTGTTTTTGTTTGATTTTATATAGTGGGGACACTATATATTTTAAGTATGGGGTGGGGGAAGAGCTCATTATCATTATTATATGTTTTATTCTTGTTTTTGGTTTTGCATGGTGAAATTTTGAATAAAATTTTAAATTTTAAATTTTTAAATTTTTGTGCATAATTGCTAAAACTCAAAGTTCTATGAGACATCTCCCAAAGCTTGTAAATTATTCAAAGAAATAGTGTCATGGAAGCTTAAATTGAACTCGACGATGCAAAATTGGATTCATTAGAGATATAGCATGAAATGGCCTAGTAAAGGGCCGGGAAGTCACAATGAAGTGCATAATTTATTGAAAACCATGAAAGGAGCTAAAATTTGAAGTTGCTTTTGACATGTTGCATGATAAGAGGATGGAGGACTTTATATTTCCATATAATGCTCATATTGTTATATCCTAGTCTTACCTATGCTTATATGCATCATAAAAGCCATAATATGCCTTGTTTCATATAATGCTCCACATGATCCAAATATTGTCATTCTTTACCTGATTTCATGTCCGGGGATTATGTTGAGAATGATGTTACATTATGGAGATGGTTATATGGTTGTTATGTTATTGTCATTATTGGAGTTTGGTAGGAAAATGTTTGAAATATATGGAAAATTTAATGAGTGTAAGAAAATTCGGTCACCTCAGGAGATAAAGGTAGATCGACCCTGCCTGCGTTGAGATAATAGTTCCGTAGGATGGGACACCAATGTGAGGAGTCCAAAGCACTAAGTATCCGGGGCCATTCATGACACCCATGTTTGCGACTCGTGAGAAGGCAGTGCTGGGGTTAGAGAGGTAAAAGCATTATTATTGAAAAAAGCATTATGGAAGGTGATGAATCTTATGAGAAGGGATGTGGTATGAAAGTTTGATAATAATCCATTTCCCCGGATTAAAAGCACCACAAGGCCAAATATTGCCCACCTTTAGCCTTTTACCAATCTACTCCTTATTGAGCTTAAATTAAAGTCCTCTTGATTATTAATGCTTTGTCACATAAATTGTTTTTGCATAACCCTCCTTTTGTGAGTAGATGTTGCTTTTTATTTTCACATGCATGGATTTGTGACATAAGTACCTTTTCGAGGATGGTAATTGATTGTAGGGTTATATAAGAATGAATCTATGATGTTGAGAATTTAAATTCTTCCCCTGAATGACCATCCAAGTTATTGCTTGGGGACAAGCAAGCTTAAGTATGGAGTGATTTTATGTCCACTAAAATAGCCATGTTGAAATGAACATTTTAGCTCCTTATTTTATACACTTTGCATATTTCGGGCTAGGAATATGTCGAATTTATGTAATAAATGCTTATTTGCAAGAAATGGATATCTACATAAGTTTTTGTTTAATATTACAGAATTTGGAGCCATTCCGGGACAAAACCAAGAAGCAAAGACGGAATCTGAGCCTTACTCGATATCGAGTACTTTTCCTCAATATCGACCAAAGAAGTTCGAGCAGTGCCTGGTCAAGGAGGAGCTGATCGAGGAACTGAAGACAAAGCCAACCCAACTCCAGAACCTTACTCGATATCGAGTAAAGTTACTCGATATCGACAAAACTTCAAGTCATACCTGGAGTCGAGGAGACAGCACCTGATCGAGAAGCCGAAGACAAAGCCATACCGAGCAGCACTTCCTCGATATCGAGTAGTTTACTCGATATCGACAAGACCAACAACACTTGTCCGAGCCAGGTCGGGGAAGAGTTACTCGAGCAAGCCAGTGAAGCCCAGTCGACGAACCAAGTTCCTCGATATTGAGTAAAACCTTCCTGGACGGCGTTACGCGGTTGGGCTGTCCGAGTCGAGTTGGGCTTACTTGGGAGCGAAGGAGTCCGAGATCTATCAAGTCTATCAAGATCTATCCATGGAGAGAGGATTTATCCACACATGAAGATATTTAGCTTTTTAAGATATATTTCCTTTTAAGATAAATGTTCCTTTTATTAAAGTTTTATCTTTAGATATAGATAGAGATTTCTTTCCTTAATTAGCAAGGATTGGAAGTCTATAAATAAGGCCTTAGGGGATGATTTCTAAGCATTCAATTTCAGTTACAATTAGTTACATAGAGGTAGAGAGAGAGAGTGAGTGGCCAAGAGGAGTTTGTGAAGCGAGAGCGGAATTGGCTTCCTTTGGTTGTAAGCTCTATTTGGTTTAATTTAATGCAAGTTTCTTTTCAATCAATATCTGCAATTGCGATGAGGCGCGAGTAGTCCACCTACTTCTGGGGTTGGGGCGAACCCAACGATAGCCACGCGTGTTTGAGGTAAAGATCTGACTTTTATCATGTTTTGAGCATCTACTACTTGCTATGTGTTTATTACCCATCTAATGGAGATCCATGCTAACAATTTGGATTGTAAACATAAAATTGGTAGATACAATTAGGGTTTCTTGAAAGAGTTGTCTAATTGTTGGAAAAGGCGAAAGCTTGGTCCTTCGATGCAAATTGCATGATTATCTGTTTTATTCTTGCCTTATACATGTTTGGTTATCGTTGTCGCAAACCCCGATCTTGGAAGTTTTCTTTCATACATAGTTTATCCCGAATCCCACAAGATTTGTTCTTTATTTATTTCGTTTTTAAGTTTCTGTCTCCTCGATATCGACAAATTCTGGTCGATATCGAGTACTGATATTCGATCGACGAAGATCGCCGTAGTTCCTGGTGTGCAGGTACCCGATGTCGACAAGAACTTTACTCGATATTGAGTAACCTTTGCTCGATATCGACCAAAGCCGTAGCCTGCCGCCTGCTCTGTTCGACTTGCCCGATCTTCTGTCAACTAACCCTAGTCGAGATCGAGTACCTATGGTCGACTTCTGCCGTGAGAATCATCCCCTGCCTAGGATCCGCTGACACGCTTCCTCGTGGATCGATCCTGACTTCCCACTGCTACATCAGGAGGAGGTCTTGTAATTATTTGCAAGGGACGGAATCTGGTTTGCTTTGCTTTACTTATATTTTATTTGCAATCTCGATTTCCTCCTTACAACAGCCTCCCAATCCCATCCCTCGTGGGGTTTCCAGTAAGACCAGACTGTTCGACCACTCATGACGTCAGCCAAAGGGCCCCGAGCCACATCCCTTAAAGGCTCCTCCCCCGTCCAGTGGTCAGTCAAGAACCGGACGAGCTGTCCGTCCCCAATAACCCACCGAACTCCGCTTGCAACCACTGCATTGGGGCTTTGCAACATGCTCGACCATACGTGGGACGTGGTTGTCACACCACTGGCCATAGTGCGCGTGTATTTGGCCCGAAGCATATCACTCCAAGCAACACCAGGCCTGCTAGTAAGGAATCTCCACATTAATTTACCGGTCATGGCCAAATTAAGATCTCTCATGGTTCGAATGCCCAAGCCACCGAGTTCTTTTGGACCGCACACCGCCTGCCAGTTGACTAGATGCATTCATCTCCTATCCTCGCTGCCTCCCCAAATGAAATTCCTACAAATTTTATCAATTTGTTCACATGTGTTAGTAGGCAGGACAACCGAAGACATCGCAGAGACAGGTATTGAAGATAAGACGGTTCTAGTAAGTATAATACTCCCTGCTAGACTAAGATAACGCCCTTTCCAAACCGCAAGTCGGGTGCCAATCTTGTCGATCAATGGGGCAAACGTGTCCTTGTTGACGCGCTTATGCAAGACAGGCATTCCAAGATAGCTCCCCAAATCAGTCGTTACTTGGAAACCACTCGCACACGTCAACTCCGACACCATCTCCCTGCTCACATTCGGTGAGATGAAGAGCTTAGATTTGGCTCTGTTCACCCTCTGCCCCGAGGCAGTGCAAAACTTATCTAAAATGTCCTGAATTAATCGGAGTTGGGCCACCGATGCTTCCGCAACAATGACTATATCATCTGTAAATAATACATGAGAAACGTTAGGCCCGGACCGAGTGACCATAGCCGGTAGCCATTCCCTATTCTCAACAGCATGAAAAATGATTTGGCTAAGTCGTTCGACACAAAGAATGAATAAGTAAGGGGAAATAGGATCTCCCTGTCGAACGCCTCTCGTCGGCTTGAACTCCTCGGTCATCTCCCCGTTTACAAGAACTCTCGTTGTGACCGTGGAGATACAGGCCTCGACCCAATGCAACCAACATGGTGGAAACCCCGCATCTCGCATAGTCTCTACCACGAAATCCCAATGAAGCCGATCGTTTGCCTTCTCAAGATCAATCTTGAGAATCATCCAACCTTTTCTTCCTCTTTTTTTCCTCATCGAATGGACGAGCTTTTGCATCACAACAATATTATCAGTAATAAGGCGTCCCGGGAGAAAACTACCTTGCATAGGACTAATAAGAGAATTAAGAATGGGTCTCATCCTGTTCATGAGAACTTTTGTAATAATCTTATACAAGGCATTACAAAGACCGATCGGCCGGAATTGGGAGATCAGCTCTGGCTTGCCCACTTTCGCTAAGAGCACAATGAGCGTTTTGTTAAGGCCTTCTGGCATTGTGTAGGTGTTGAAAAAATGCCTCACACAGGTCCTGACCAATGCACCCACCTCCTCCCAACATTTCTAGAAGAAGATGGCTTGAAACCCATCCACTCAAGCTAGGTGCCTTGAAGGCTCCCATTTCCTGCACCGCATGTTTGATCTCCTCGTCCGTGACTGGCATCGCAATGGCCTCCCAATCAGTCGCATCAATCGCGGGAAAAGTTCCCTGCTGCAGTGTGATAGGCGTCAATTCCCCTTCCGAAATCGTGTATAGGTTCCGAAAAAACTCAGTGACTAGCCCCTGAATAACCTTGCCATCCGTCACATCCTCGCCATCCTCACCTTTTAGCACCTCAATTCTATTCTTCTGCCTCCGAATAATCGTGGATAGATGAAAGAACGTGGTGTTGCGATCTCCGGCACAAAGCCATTGCTCTCATGATTTCTGAAACCAGAGAAGCTCCTCCTGTTCAAGAGTTTTAGCCAAGTCCAGTTGCGTCTTCTCCTCCTCTATGAGCAAATCAGCCGTCACTCCACTAGCAATCCTCCCCTGGATTTCAGCAAGGTGGCTCTCCAGCCAGGATTTCCTTTCAAATATGTCCCCAAAGGTGTCCCTATTCCATCTCAACAGACAATCACGGAGCCTCCGCAGAGCCGCAGCCGCCGGTGCTGTGCAAGTTTCCTCCCGGAATTGCGGATGTGTCATCCACGCCGCTTCAAAACGGAAAGGGCGTTTACATTTGTCAATACGTCTCTTGGGACATAATTCAAGCAAAAGCGGGCAATGGTCCGAGTTGAACTTGGGTAGGTGGCGAACTGCAGCATCCGACCAATTCAATCGACCCGGGGCGTTCGTAAGCACCCGATCTATCCTGCTCGCTGTATGGGTCGCTGGTGTGCGTCCTCTATCCTAAGTGAAGTTAGGCCCCAAGAAACCCATATCCATCAGTTCTGCTTTCTCAATCCATCCCCGGAACCTGTCTGCGTCCGGCGAAACCCCTGCATTGTCTCCGCTCCGTTCCCAACTATAGAGAGTACAATTAAAGTCGCCCCCTACAAAAGCTGCTCCAGCTTCACCCCTAGTAGCCTCTTCTATATCCACCCAGAATTGATTCCGATCACGCACCTACGGAGGAGCATACGCGACCACCAACTGCAAACTACGACCACCGACCTGGACGTCGGCAACTATAAATCTTTTATGAGTCTCCCTGATACCTAAGTTCACCCTGTCCCTCTTCCAAAGAAGCCAAACACCCCCTCGGAACCCCACGACGTCTACAATTTCCCAATCAGAAAAACCAGTACTCGCCCTAACACCCGAGATCTTCGGTTCAAGGCCGGGAAAAACATCAACCCTATGGCGTCTACTCATATATTTAACGGCTTTGCGGAACCCGTCGCCACTGGCTCCGCAACAGTTCCAAATGATGCAATTCATCATGAGGATGAGGGTTTGGTTGTCGAGGCGCCCTCGACATCCGTAAGTCTCTCAACCAGAATCTCACCTCTCGGAGGTTCCATCCCGGGAATTTCAATAGTTTCATTGGCGGTACTTCACTTATCCATTTGATCTTTGCCATTGATATCTTGTGCGTGTGTCGACTCCCTCTCTAATGTTGTCCCCCCAGAAACACTCAGGTCGGTCATCGCATTGCCATGGCTACTCACAAACACCGACTTCTCCCTCCAGATTTGGGTAGAGTCCTCAACTCGTCTTCTCTTCACGGGCCCATTTGAAATGTTCACATTCGGTCCATTAACGTTAGTCCCAGTCTTCCTATTATTAGGTTTCATAGAACCTTTCCTAATCACCTTAATCCAACCTCCTTGACACCTGGACTAAACGTGATTGAAAGATCCTTATCCATATCCTCACGATTCTCTATAGGATTCCTCAATAATTCCTTCTCATTAACTGCAGTTATTATATTCTTTGCTTTGTCAGCCTTCCCACAACCGCCACGATCATTAATGGGCGCGGAACCTTCGGCTTCCACTTCCAATGCCCTGTAACCGTTTCTGGCATTGACGTCCTCTCCCCCGCTGGTCTTCCTCGATCCGGTAGAACCACCGACCACCTTGGCTGCCCCTTTGGTATTCCGGCGACGATGCAGAATGTCCATCCAAGGAAAATAACAACCATTCCCGTCTTCCTCCATCTGACTTTTTACCATCCCTACCGTCCCACTTTGCGCCGCATCGCCACCAGCCACTAGAGTCTCTGAAGCCTTATTTTTTATTGCCGTTTGTATCCACTTGAGTCCCCTTCGAGCATTGCATCGCGAGGTGACCATATCGCCCACACTTGAAACAGATTCTTTGTAGGCCCTCGTATTCCAAAAAGAAACGTCTATCATTTATAGTAATCGTACCAGATCTTATTTGTGGGATGCAATTTGATGAACGGTTTTTAGTCGCATAAACCGTATCAAAATAAAACTCAAACCTACAAACTAGTATAGCAAGCAAGTAAGAGGTCGATCCCACAGAGAAACAAGTATTTCTTAGCAATGTGTATTTACCAATTAGTAGAAAGGGGGGTTTTGGTTGATTGAGATTGAAAATAAAATAAAATAAAATAAAAACAAATTGATGCAAAACAATTTAGAGATAATTGCTCTACCTACAATTATCCACTTTATTTGGTTGAATTGATATTGTAACTTCCTCTTGTCCTTTTAGTTTTCCTATGAATGCCCTTGTCCCGACCTAATATAGTTACTAGTCCAATCAGTCCTAGAAACCCTTATCAATCGAACAGTCCTTAAAGAAGGATTTAACTCAATTGATAGCTTTAAGTTCAGAGATTAACCAAGGTATTTGCAGTCCCTAAAGAGGGATTTAACAACACATCCAACTTCCTACTCATCCAATTAGTTCAATCAGCCCTAATAGGACAAGTTTGCTACTTGGGTTAAGGTTCGCAATCAGGAATCTACAAAACCCTGGCAATTGAATTGATCTAACTAGTTGGCCAGACAAGATAGAACAAAACAATAAACAATCAAGCACAAAGAAGTTGAAGCATTCAATATAGGAAATAAGGAACAAGATTCAGAAACTCACAATCAATCCAAATAATGCTTCAAATTGCAAGTAGAACGAAGAGAGTTTAGTCGCCCATGGCGAACATCGCACTCTCTCCAATCGTCTAATAGAACGTAGAATAGAATAGAAGTTGTGAAAATAACATAAAACTCGGCCTTATAAAAGTCTAGGCGGCCACACAAAAGGAAAACACAAAACTAGGGTTTTTAATTAAAACGGCGTCGCGCTGGCAACACGTGCTGTGGCTGCGTCATAGATGCTGCGGCCGCAGCATCCTCACTGGCGGTGGCCGCAGCACACATGTTGCGGCCGCTACATTGATCTTTTATGAAAAATCCATCTCGAATTTGCTTTTCTTGTCAACGGGAAAGTTGTAGCTCTTCGAAAGAGCTTTCCAACGCATGGTCATAATAGTCAATCGGACAACCGAGGCCTCCAAAAGGTGCAAAACAAGTTCAGCATGTCTGTCGACAACTTCTGCAGACTTGTTCTTCGTTTAGGTTCGCTTCTTCTTCTCAGGACCTCTTGAGATCTTCATGTAAGCTTCTTCGATCAACTAGACATTCTCATCCAATGCGTTATCAACCCATTTATCCTTCTCGGATCCACAGTTATCTGAAATAATCAATAAAAACGTGTAGATTCTGACTCCACCAACATAGAAAGAAAATATGCAAATTCTACTTAAATCATGCATGATATGCATCTTAACTAAGCTAAATGCAACCTATTATGCCTACCTAAATGCATGCTATCAGTACCTTTGAGCGATTTTAGCAGATCAACCTCCACACATATCTGGGTGTAGCGTCCTCTGTTGGAGAACAACGTTCTAGTATCCACCTTGATGGGCATCCCGATCCCTGAAGCAAACTTTGGCAGGACATCCTCCTCATAGTAAACAATCGGTAACTTCGAGATTCTGACCCATGCCGGTGAAGTGGTAATGACATCCTTCTCCGGGTCAAAATCAGGACTCTAAGCTTTGGTAATCAAATAATGGTCGAAGATCATCCATAGCCCCCCCTGTGAGAGCATTCCCGTAGTCGTAGTCGTTATCAAAATGCACCACATAGTACCCATTCGACAGATCCCCCAAGAGAAAGTTCCCAGTTGGCCTCCAAATTTCCTTCAACTTCTTTTCCATAGCGTTTTAAGGAACGAACCCTCCCAAAGTTTTCACAATCACCGATGATTTTCATGCCGATGCCAACACGTCTATAACTTCTTGCCCTATTTCAATCACCGGATCCACATCCTCACCGTAGGGAAAGGACACCGAGACTTTATGTGCAAGCACCTCAGGGGAGAGCATCACCATTCTCGAAATGGAGTCTCCCATCACCGTATCTTTCCAGGATTTTTGGCCATCCGGCGGATTTTTAACATGGCAGGTTTTTCTGACTGATATTAATAAACCGATGTTAAATAACAAAATTCTAGTAGTGTTAGGTGCTTCCTTTAAGCCATATAGATATTACTTTAACCTAAATACCATGCTCTCCTTACCAAGAACCATCAAACTTGGAGGTTTCCATGTATATTTCTTCATCTATCTAGATCACCATTTAGGAAAGCAATTGTAACATCCATATGATGTACAATTAGCTTATAATTAGATGGTAAGACAGATAATGTTCTTATGGGTACGTGCAATCTTAGTCACATGAGAATAGATGTCAAATTAAGTAATCTACTCCAAATATATTTTTGCGTGAATCCTTTGATTACTAGTCTTACCTTAAACCCCTTTATAGAACCATTTTTGCGTGAATCCTTTCATTTAAATGATCACTATCTCCGACCAGTCCCAACACACTCGACTCTACCCAAGCTAACGCATTATTCCTTCACCCCATCTCACACAACCAAAGACCCAATCCGAAGACCTTAATCCAACTGCCACTTTTCGACCCGTCTCACCAAAGAATCTCTCGACTCGTGTCCAAGAAGAAGCACCACCACACATATAACCCATAACCTACTCACCAGCAAGTCAGTATACCAAGCACCAAGGCACATCATCATAGAAACAAGTTAGTCAGGCAATCATTGCTATCAGTTCAGCACATCCGTCATCACACATTCAATTATGTCAGTTCTTGGCCTATCACACAACCTCAACTCTGATTAGTTTAGAAGAATCCACGATTTGAATTAAGAATGCTCTTTCTCGTGTCAGCTGGGAGGAACCTGTTCACGATTGTCATCTTTGAAGCCTATTCGTCCTTTTTGCCATTGGTGACGTTGTTCCTGGGGCCTAAGGGGTCATAGACCCATCACACTTTCGTTGCGCCGCTCCGGTGCCACTTGGTCGTCGACCCTTTCTTGCATATCGGCGCTCATCAAAGGATCGCAAGGGTTAGAAGTTACGGAGATAGGGGAGAGACAAGGGCGGACAACACAATTCCTTAAGAGTTCAGGCATGGACCAGGACTAGGGACGACAAGACCAAGGATAAGATCTCAACCCGAGAGTTACAACGATGCCCTTATAATTATGGCACGCAAACACATAAAAATCAAGAGATATCATCACATTATTTCACACTAGTATGCACCTATCTCAAGGAATATCGATTTACGCATTCATAACATGTTCCTATAATCATCTTTATATGTGTGCAGAACAAGCTAGCAACTTATCATTTCATTCAACAATCATGTTTGACAGACTAAGAACATGTATGCACAGACTGACATGGGACATATATGGCCCAAGTTATGCAAGATCTAGCAAACATCACAGGATATCATATGCACGACTTATCACTCATTTAGATACACAATTAAGCAAGTCATAATATTACGGAAAGCATGCTAAGATGTACCCTAAAAATCCTGCTAAGGGTATGGTCAGTTCATGCAGGGTTGGTATAGCAACTATCTCGTCACATACATCCATATTCGCATAGTAAGACTAGTACGTCACACAATCATACGAGGGCCCATAACTGGGAGGTATATGTCTTACATGATACTAGAAATACTCATTAAACAAGTACACAACCAATGAGGTCCAATTAGGTTAATCTGTCATTCTAAGTCATCCAATTCACGTTTTAAACATGCAACGAGAGTTGAACACACGATCATGGACCTAGTTCATAGGGAGACGACAATCATGGGAATTCAATACATAAGACACATACATCAACTCATAAGTGCAACCATGCAATGTACCGGGAAAGTCATGTTGAATTATACCAATATAGCATGTCATTAAATCACAAAGAGGCTATCATTATAACTTGACAGAATTCTCTAAGGAAGATCACCGACTCACCACCCCGTTTCCCCATGGGACGCTATTATGACTTGCTGGGTAGGACACAAGGACATTCACGCCGTTTCCGAGAGATGAGGGTAGAACTCGTGTTTAGACTCTTGTGACAAGAAGACATGGTTGGCAATTACGAGGATCGAAAGGGATGACTCCATAAGACAACTCACTTCTATCTCAAAACGATTTAAATCCTCACTCCCACTAACATACTTAGGTAACCCTCACATCTGACATGATTTCCGAAGGCATTTAGTTGACCGACCCAAATTTCCCGTGAAAGACCCCAATCACAGGTACGAGACTCGATAGAAGCATCGATGGTGGGATACGAAACAAGACTCTAAATAGGAGAGCGGATGCCTCTCGACCCTTGCTAACCTGCCTAGATGTTTTGGTGGGGCGGATGACAGAGTCAGAACCATCATGGGGTTTGAATTATGAAAGGGCTATTTCGACAAAACAGGAATTCCGATTACATAAGAACAAGGTTTTCTCCCACTATCCCGTTTGCACAGTTATTCAACACATGATTCAAGTCAAGGCATACTGATTAGTTCGTTATCCTATGCACAATAGAGCACTCATCACGGAATCAATCAACAATATTAATATGATCCTCTTCGAGGAGGATCGCCCTCGAGCTCAATTGCATATATGTACATATATAAACGTAAGCATAGAGACGATCTATGCCGTCCTTCGAGGGACGACTGATCGGAGGGCCAAAACCTCACGGCCTCCTAACTCAACACTCCAACCTCCGTGGTGTTCCTTGGAGTCTTCTAGGCCCATCTGTAAATAAAAGCTAGTATTTTGCCTACTGTTCCCCGAATTCTACATCCATAAGGGATGTCTACCGCTTGGGTCTCTACCCACGAGATTATTTCCCCTTTATTCATTTTAGGTTTTATGTCCAATTAAATTCATTTTGCCCTTTATAAAATATTTTCCAAAACCATTTTAAAACATTGGGCGATTTTCAAAACCTCTTCAACCCATTGTACTCGGATTGCGAAACCTCAGCTCTGATACCACCTTTGTAACGGCCCGGGATTATGATTCCCGAGTTACGTTTCGAGGGATGAAACCCCTCGTTGGGATCTTGCGCCCCGAGTACAGGTTGAAGGTTTGAAACCGAAGGTTTGTAGTTTAAAGTAGAATTTCGCACCAAAATCCGGAAGGTCCGTTGGAGACCCCGGGGTAAACCCCTATACCTGTCCTAAGTCTACAACGCGGAAAATCATTCATCATGAAAAGGGCATAAGTTCAGAAAATGATACAACCAGTGTCACGGCAGAGCCGGGTCAAAACGGAGTATAGGTAGGGAGAAATCCCAAAAGCATGAATCAGGTGAAGTCGGATTTCAAACACTCACTCTCCGCCATATGAATAGACCCCGTCATAACAGCACAAAATCAAGCAGTGTATCGGGTACCTGAAACTATACCACCAAGTCAGGCCAAGAGTCCGCCCGCGGGTCCTCTGACCGCGCTGAGGACATATAATACGCCTATACCTAGAATAAAGGATGCCTTCATGCAGTACTGGAATATTAACCACACTATCATGCTCCTAATTCATATGTGCAGAATATTAAGGAAGGCCTTAACAAAGAATACCAAGCGGTATATCCCTCTTTTACCACCACCCCTCTTCCAGACAAGGTGGAGACTGGCCAGTTCGATGGTATAATCATATCAAATCTCATCATCATATCATATCTCATCATCATATCATATCTCATCGTCATATCATATCTCATGCCCATCTCGTATCTCGTGATATATATAAATGACTCGAGGAGGACAACACCCGATGAAGCTGGGCTGCCCTATGACCCTAGTAAGGACTCTAGGACTCACAGATAACGGTCGTTCTGTATTCAAACGCATACAGAATAAGGATGCTCATTCGTAAATGCAATTCCTAAGCATGATACTACATGAAATGCTCTTATGCATATGTAACACCTACATACTATATGACACATCAGGCAGGAGGTACTGGTTACTGAGTAAGCCTCGGAGGTACTTACCTGGCTAGCAGACCGGAAACAGAACAATCCATCACACAGTATTCACAATCACAGAGTATTACCTAGTACATAATGGAATATATATATAAGTCTACATTCAACTATTAAGCACTCAAGCACACCTCAATCAATAAAATAAGTAACATATTATGAAAGTCATTTCATCGCATCATACACTCATCGAGACCGCATCGTTCTCCATAAATCATTCAACCAATTATGCATGTTCATATACGTCATTTCCACATATACCTCAACGGTTCATCAAAATCATAAGACATAATTTGTGTGATATAAAATCCTACTAGATCGCCATAATTATCCAACATTTAATCTCATCTAATAATTCACCACAAGTCATGTTATTAGTCATACATATCATATTGTTAGTCAAACGATCATATTATCATGCTAGTTAGTCATCGAATTAGTCTTATTCCCAGGTTAGTTTCAAAACCGTTTCAAATCCCAGTTAAATAGTTAAGTATTCCGACCTTTAAAATACTCACCGAATTCCCTTTTTAATTTATTTGTTAGACTACTTTCCAACCTTGAAATTCTTTTCCAAATTCTTTTCTAACAGGCAAGTCCAACTTATTTATGTTAAATCCCAATTATTATTATAGATATAATATTATAAAACACCATTTAATAAAACACCCTTATAAGTTATTTCCAAATCCCCTAAGATCCAAACCGTTTTTATTTAATGAAATCAACCATTTATAAATCTCCAGAATTAATACTTTATCTTTTAAATCCTCAAATACTATTATAATATATTTTAATTACCGCTAATTAGTTAAATAATAAACGGATAACCCGAACCGAACCGAACCCGCTTAAATCCCAACCGGTTCAACAAATAACAAAATAAGGAGGTGGGGCCCATGGTGCTGACTGGAGAGGCCCCACGCCTTCTTCTTCCCCGCGTTCAAATGAAGAAGTTCCCGCCGGCTCGCCATGGTGATCGTCGTCGAGTGCCCGAGCTCTTGAGCTCCTCCCGGCTAGCTTGGCTTCACTCGGACTCACCTCCCTGAACGCACCTCGCACCCCCCCGCTCCCACGCACCCGCCTGCCCCGCTCAAACTCATGCTCGCCTTGCACTCCCGGACCCGCTCTCGAGCTCGCTTCGCACTCTCGGACTCGCTCTCGAGCTCGCCGGAGCTCTCGAGCACACCCAATGATCCCGCACTCACCTCACGCTCACTCGCGACTAATCTAAACATCGAAAAACACTAAAACTACGAATCGAAACGAGTATAATTTCGGAGCTCACCGAGATGGATTTTTCGCGACTTCGGAGCTCTCGATCGGAGTTCTGGGCTTCGTCGGTGGCTCGCGATGCCTCGTCGGACCTGCACCAGATGTGGGTGAGTGTGTTGGTGAAGATTGAAGGCAAGTTGGATCAGAAATGAAGCAGAACTGCTTACCGGAATGAGGCTTCGCGAAACAGAGCAAGGAGGTTGTTCGGTGGCTCGTCGACGACGCTGGTGGCTCCGGGGCTGCTGGTGGCGCCTTGGTGGATTCTGGCGGCGCTGGTGGTGGTCCGACAACAAGGGAAAGGCGGCTAGAGGTGGTGATCGGCGGTGGTTCGAGGGTGCGGCACGGTGATGGTGAGCTGCGGTGATGGCGATGAAAATGGAATGGAGCAGGAGAGCCGAATGGAGTAGTCGGTGAAGGTGATGGAGATTGAAAATGAAAGATGGGAATTAAGTTGAAGTGAAATGGAGGAGGTAAGGTGCAACTCACAGAAGGCAGAGGAATGGTGAAGACGGGATGGGGGCAGGTGAAGGGTATCGTTGCATTTGAAGGCATGGTGAGGTGATGGGAGTGGGTGAGGAAGAGTGTTGAATTGGTTAAACTAATACCCAGAATTAAATCCCAAATACGCGAATTTTGAATCCCGCAATTAGTTCTCAAATGTTAGTTTCCCCGACTCTCGCTCTCTCGATCAATTAGATTTTTAAAATCGACAAGGATATCGCCATCCGATAATTATTTTGAATTTTCGAGGTGAAATGATAGAAATTATTCGTCAAATTTCATATTCCGGTCGGAATCCGTTCAACGAGTTTTAAAACCGATTAAATTCCATTTTTAATTCTCTTTTTCCGGAAAAAAAAATAGGATTGAAAATCCGAGCCTTTACATCATCCACCTCTAAAAACAAGTCTCGTCCCCGAGACTAAAATCATCTTAAAACAGGGGATGAAATTTAGAATTGGTGAGTTCAAGGATCATGCCATTGATCTCGTAAGCACCTCATAAGTGCCCCTATGAGATTCTCACAGTATCGTTGTCATAACCACAATATCTCCAATAGATCGTAGCTAGAATGTAATATGGGCCCCTACCACATCCTTACTCCGACTTCTCGGCTATATCATAACTCAAAAAACATTACAACATCTCCACTAGGTCTTAGCAAGCAGTCTATAAGGGCCCCTATAAAATGCATGTATCCAATTCGTGGGGCGTCATAATGCATGCTCGGTTATAAAATTTTAAGAGAGTCCTTAGTTTTAATATGTTTGGTCTCAAAATCATTGAAATTATCAATCACGTTCGATTTCTCTAAATCCTACTCAGTCCCCCTTTTTTTTTTTTTTTTAACACCATTCAAAATTCCCTAACCCGACGTTAATCAAGCAATTTTCAAATCTCAAGAGGTGGAATCATCCACCTCTAAGGGCTAATCCCATATTTCCTTCCTAGGTTCAAGTCGGAATCAAATCTCATCAATTCGGTTCTATAATCCTAGCAATTCCAATTCAAGGCATCATATATCATAGCAATTATCCAACATAGCCATCGTATCACACATTCATAACCAGTCATACTCATGTCACGAATAGTCACATACCATAACATATCTAGCATCGTATCATTCATGGAAGGATTTATCATATCATCTCACAGAAGTTACACACCATATCATCGTATCACACATTAGTTCTCAAATGTTAGTTTCCCCGACTCTCGCTCTCTCGATCAATTAGATTTTTAAAATCGACAAGGATATCGCCATCCGATAATTATTTTGAATTTTCGAGGTGAAATGATAGAAATTATTCGTCAAATTTCATATTCCGGTCGGAATCCGTTAAACGAGTTTTAAAACCGATTAAATTCCATTTTTAATTCTCTTTTTCCGAAAAAAAAAATAGGATTGGAAATCCGAGCCTTTACATCACCGTCGACGTTAGCATTCCCGACGTCGGCGTCAGCACTGACGCACGAAGGGAAAAAAAAAGCAACTGCTGCGGAGGGGGCACAGGGGGGCACGCATGAGGGGAAGGGGGCACGTAGGAGGGGCACAAGGGTTGTATACCTGCTAATTTTTCCCAAACTTTGTATACTTTACTAATTTGGCCACCTTATTTGTGTAATTGGAAATCCCTATAATTATATTTGGGTGTAAAACAAGTATTTTTTTATAGTGGTGAAAATAGTGAATCCGTTTCTTTTTCGCTTCAAATAATGAATCCGTTTCTAAAAATAATAATTAACTAGTACGATCCCCGCGCAATGGCGCGATTTTTTTATAAATAATATTTAGATATAGATAAATTATAGACATTAGATTTAATTCAATATTTTTAATTAAACTCATTGATTAGTACATGTGTTAAAAATAATAGAAAAAAATACACTTGAGTTAAAGAGATAAAGAGAAAAATAAATAATAAATAGTAAAAGATAAAAGTTTTGAATTAATCCCATTGGTTAAAACATTGAACATGGAGAGGACATGTGACATAAATTAATACTCTATAGTATATAGGTATAGATAGTTAGTAAATGAATTTGAGTTAAGCCCAAAAATTATATTAGATTGAATTCAATGTTTTGAATTAAGCCCAATATTTAATAAGATTAAAGAAAAGAAAATTAAAAGAAAAATAAGAATTGAAAAAAGGATTAAAGAGAAAAAAGAAAATTATAATTGGTCAAACCCCCTAAAATCTCTCTAATGTTGACACCTCATCATAAACTCTTCTAAATTAAGAGTTTATATAGATTGATTAGTAAATGTGTTAAAAATAATAGAAAAAAATACACTTGGGTTAAAGAGATAAAGAGAAAAATAAATAATAAATAGTAAAAGATAAAAGTTTTGAATTAATCCCATTGGTTAACACATTGACCATGGAGAGGACATGTGACATAAATTAATACTCTATAGTATATAGATATAGATAGTCAGTAAATGAATTTGAGTTAAGACCAAAAATTATATTAGATTGAATTCAATGTTTTGAATTAAGCCCAATATTTAGTAGGATTAAAGACAACAAAATTAAAAGAAAAATAAGAATTGAAAAAAGGATTAAAGAGAAAAAAGAAAATTATAATTGGTCAAAACCCTAAAATCTCTCTAATTTTGACACCTCATCATAAACTCTTCTAAATTAAGAGTTTATATAGATATTTAGTAGGATTAAAGAAAACAAAATTAAAAGAAAAATAAGAATTGAAAAAAGGATTAAAGAGAAAAAAGAAAATTATAATTGGTCAAAACCCCTAAAATCTCTCTAATATTGACACCTCATCATAAACTCTTCTAAATTAAGAGTTTATATAGATATAGATATTTAGTAGGATTAAAGAAAAGAAAATTAAAAGAAAAATAAGAATTGAAAAAAGGATTAAAGAGAAAAAAGAAAATTATAATTGGTCAAAACCCCTAAAATCTCTCTAATGTTGACACCTCATCATAAACTCTTCCAAATTAAGAGTTTATATAGATTGATTAGTAAATGTGTTAAAAATAATAGAAAAAAATACACTTGGGTTAAAGAGATAAAGAGAAAAATAAATAATAAATAGTAAAAGATAAAAGTTTTGAATTAATCCCATTGGTTAAAACATTGAACATGGAGAGGACATGTGACATAAATTAATACTCTATAGTATATAGATATAGATAGTTAGTAAATGAATTTGAGTTAAGCCCAAAAATTATATTAGATTGAATTCAATATTTTGAATTAAGCCCAATATTTAATAGGATTAAAGAAAACAAAATTAAAAGAAAAATAAGAATTGAAAAAAGGATTAAAGAGAAAAAAGAAAATTATAATTGGTCAAAACCCCTAAAATCTCTATAATGTTGACACATCATCATAAACTCTTCTAAATTAAGAGTTTATATAGATATTTAGTAGGATTAAAGAAAACAAAATTAAAAGAAAAATAAGAATTGAAAAAAGGATTAAAGAGAAAAAAGAAAATTATAATTGGTCAAAACCCCTAAAATCTCTCTAATGTTGACACCTCATCATAAACTCTTCTAAATTAAGAGTTTATATAGATATTTAGTAGGATTAAAGAAAACAAAATTAAAAGAAAAATAAGAATTGAAAAAAGGATTAAAGAGAAAAAAGAAAATTATAATTGGTCAAAACCCCTAAAATTTGTCTAATGTTGACACCTCATCACAAACTCTTCTAAATTAAGAGTTTATATAGATTGGTTAAAACTTTGAACATGGAGAGGACATGTGACATAAATTAACACTCTATAGTATATAGATATAGATTGTTAGTAAATGAATTTGAGTTAAGCCCAAAAATTAAATTAGATTGAATTCAATGTTTTGAATTAAGCCCAATAGTTAGTAGGATTAAAGAAAAAAAAATTAAAAGAAAAATAAGAATTGAAAAAAGGATTAAAGAGAAAAAAGAAAATTATAATTGGTCAAAACCCCTAAAATCTCTATAATGTTGACACATCATCATAAACTCATCTAAATTAAAAGTTTATATAGATATTTAGTAGGATTAAAGAAAACAAAATTAAAAGAAAAATAAGAATTGAAAAAAGGATTAAAGAGAAAAAAGAAAATTATAATTGGTCAAAACCCCTAAAATCTCTCTAATGTTGACACTTCATCATAAACTCTTCTAAATTAAGAGTTTATATAGATATTTAGTAGGATTAAAGAAAACAAAATTAAAAGAAAAATAAGAATTGAAAAAAGGATTAAAGAGAAAAAAGAAAATTATAATTGGTCAAAACCCCTAAAATATGTCTAATGTTGACACCTCATCACAAACTCTTCTAAATTAAGAGTTTATATAGATAGGTTAAAACTTTGAACATGGAGAGGACATGTGACATAAATTAACACTCTATAGTATATAGATATAGATTGTTAGTAAATGAATTTGAGTTAAGCCCAAAAATTAAATTAGATTGAATTCAATGTTTTGAATTAAGCCCAATAGTTAGTAGGATTAAAGAAAAAAAAATTAAAAGAAAAATAAGAATTGAAAAAAGGATTAAAGAGAAAAAAGAAAATTATAATTGGTCAAAACCCCTAAAATCTCTCTAACGTTGACACCTCTTCATAAACTCTTCTAAATTAAGAGTTAATATAGATAGTTAGTAGGATTAAAGAAAAAAAAAATTAAAAGAAAAATAAGAATTGAAATAAGGATTTAAGAGCAAAAAGAAAATTATAATTGGTCAAAACCCCTAAAATCTCTCCAACGTTGACACCTCATCATAAACTCTTCTAAATTAAGAGTTTATATATATTGAACTTGTGACTTTAAATTTCTGAATTTTCTTATTGTTAAAATATTTTTTATAGTGTTTTTCTTAAGAATGTACATATATTTGTTTATTGTTAAAATTCTGAATTTGCAATATATGCTAGCTCAATAATATTAACAATAATTAATTGAACTTGTGACATTATAATAGGTTTACTTGTCCGTGAAAAAAATGATGAATCGTAATTGGATGTATAATAAAAATTTGCCTCATTGTGGTGGGATCACAAATGAATTTTTCGAAGGGTCAGTGACATTAATAGGTTTATGGTCCTGCTAGTAGGCGTGGTGGTTCTTATTAAATTGGAATTGTATCAATTTTTTGCTTACTATCATCTTTTGCTTACTCTTGGAAGTTAGGATATCATGTTATTAAACACTTAGAATGGATATTTTTTTTGCTGTTGGAAGGCAAGATCCCCCTTTTTTTTTTTTTTTTTTTACAGTAGACAAATATTAAAATGTCATTACACAAGTTCATTCTTGATCATCTTGACGGATGATGTTACAAAGATCTCTATTCAAAGGGAGAGTAGAGGTATTACAAGATCCCTTTTGTAAAGTGGAAAACATTGGATGTGGTTTATGGTTTATGGGTATTGTCGGTATAATACAAATATTTTGGTTATTAATGTTATTTATAAAATGTTTCTTTTTATGATTTTTTTTAATATAGTATATTTGTGTTTAATATAGTGTTAAATAATCATACAAATACGGAGTATATATCAAATAATAATATTTTATTACTTTTGTATTAAAGATTAAAAAAACGTGAATATAAAAATAAGACACTAAAAATTTAATGACCCAACGAAAGCAGCCGTTGGAATACTGACATATATAGGGGGCAAAGTGCCCAGTTGATTTGGGTTGTATAGTCATGTGCCCATCAGCCCAATCCGTTGGAAATACCGACGGTTTACAATGCAGGCATTTAATACGGCCCATACCGTTGGTATATTACCGACGCTTGTTGTGATCTGAATCTGCCATGTTTTACAGTAACTTTTATATCGATTTCTGCATACATTTCATTCATTTGGGCTAAGATAGTACAAAATCTATGTAATTTATGTTTATTTGCCAAATTATGGAATCTACACCAGTTTCTGTTTAATTTCGCAGAATTCGAGGGAAATTACAACAGTTCTGAGAAAGGTCAAGAAGCAGTGGAACCAGTCTGTAAAGGCCCGGATTTTTAAATAATAAATAATATAAATAATATAAATGTATTTAAGTCGAAAAAAAAAAAATTCGGATATTTTAAGGAAAACTCGTCTTTAAATTACTAAATTGAAATTGAAATTCTTAAAGTGAATTCCGGCTCGATTTTTAACTTTAAAGATCGAATCCGTCTTTCATTTCGGGATTCGAACTAATCGATCAAGAGGGCGGATCTCCAAACTAAATTTTCGGGTGTGTTTTAAATTGGGATTTTGTGACCAAATTATATAGTTGTCTTCTTCTTCTCTCCATGTGATCCAAAAATTTCAGTTGTTGACCCAAGTCTCATTTTCAACTTTTATTTTCCACCTTGGACAAGACACACACCCATCATCCCTTATCTAAGCTAATTGTGACAAAGAGCCAAATGGACCCTGCTTTATCTGAACCCTCGTAGCACGCCACCATCCCCTGGACTTCAAATTGACTCTCTTTCCCTCTGATTCACCTGTAAAGTAAAAACAATAAAGCCTCTTTTTTTTTTATACCTCTTTCATATCAACCCATTTTCTACTCAGACACAATTGCAAAATCCATTCCTCCCTCAATCTTCCTCTTTAATTTGAAAAGCAATCCCCTCTCTCTCTCCTAATTACTCTCTGCAAGAAACCCAGAAATCCCCACCCCCAATCCTTCGTTTTGGTTCAAATCGAACACCACCCCACCGTACCTCCCTCCTCCGTGAGCGCAGCAGCAGCAGGCGGTATTAGCCCCGCCTTCAGTTCCTCCGACACCGACGAGACGCCAGGCAACCACCGCCACACCTCGAATCCAAACCACCATCACCTCCAACGTCTCCGCTTCTCAGCTCCTCCCGCCGAGCGCCCCTGTGCCCACCCGAGCTCTCGCAGTGCTGTTTTCCGAGCAGTCGAGCCGAGCCGTATTCGCCGAGGTCTGACGTAGCCAGCACCGCCTCCCAGGAGCAGCCGGAGTCGCCAATGCCGAGCGCTTCCTTCTCCCTTCCTCTGTTCTCCGATTGGGTAACGGTAAGACTCGGGTTCACCTTCCTTCGGCTCCTAGCTAAGCAAAGTCGCGCCTTTAAGCCTTCCCCCTCCTTCCTAGGCCGTCCAGGGAGCCTATCTACCATCAACGAAGCACCATCGACTTCGGCGAGGCGGATCGAGGCGAAACCGATCGACTCCGGGCGTGAAGAACCCCCCCCCCCCCTCCCCCTCGGTGAGAAACCTCTTCTTCTCTTTTTTCCTTGTCGAATCTGTGTCTCTGTTGTCGGGAGATGGTTGGAGTTAGGTCGCCGCCGACGAGCTCCTGCTATTTCCTTTTTCTTCCGTCGAACAGGCCTTTGGGAAAGATGAGTGAACAGTGTGGCCTTGGGTTGGGTTTTGTTTTAATTGCTAAACCGGTTCCGGGTTCGGTTTATTTAAATCAAAATCACATCTAAGGCTAAAGGTTGGGCCTATTTCCTTGGGCTTTCAGATCCGGGTTTTCAGACATATAAGCATTGGGCCTATATTCTTTTCCGGGTTGGGTTTCGGTTCTGGGTCTTGGTCTTCTTCCATTCGGGTTTCATTGTGGGCTCATGGGTTGTTTTTCCAAAGGTGTTAATTGTTGTTATTGTTGCCTTAGAATATTATGTTACGTAATAATTGTGTTATATTATAATGTTATGATATAGTTTATATAATTGTTATTTTTATTACAATATATATTATTATTCTGGTGGTTAATAATTTATATTTTCTGGAAATAAATTATGTTATAAATTGTTTTAAAGATTAGTAGTATTAGTTGGGTTATTTACATGTGATGTTATTTAGTGATATTATAAAAAGAATTAATGCTGTTGTTTTATTAAAATGGGTTATTAAAACGGATTTGAGCTTGGATTAAATGCTGAATTTTATTTACATAATGATTTTGAAATAAGGAACATGTCGGGGTTATTTTATAATAAGATTTTGAGTTGACTTAGAAATTTGATACTTCCCCTTGATTTGACCAAGTATGATTTGAGAAATTATTTTGAATATGAGTTGACTTAACTTGATATTTAAGAGTTTGGAAATACTTTGGGAATTGAGTTTGGAAATATTATTGGTAAGATTTATCGATGAGTTTGATTGGGAATGAAATGATTTTAGTTGATGTTGATCATATCGGAAGGGTTTTGAAAAAAACGGTTTCACTATCGGTTGGTTTTGAGTATGTTGGGAACTTGGGTTTCGTATGTATGAATATCGGTCTAGTAGCTTATGGAAATGGCTTGATGATAGGTGTGTATTGCTTTTGGATTGCTTTGGACTTGCATTTGGGCCCTTGCTTGTGTTATCCTACTGTTCTGCATCTTCAGGTAAGTTCCCTAGGGGGCTTACTCAGGTTGGACATTCATGCATGTTGTTGCATTTTATGTTAGGTGTTGCATATGCATAAAAGCATGCCATGTAGTATCCTGATTAGGTTGCACTAATTGAATGAGCATCTGCTTACTTATTGCGTTTGAAACAGAACGGCCGTTATCTGTGATAGTCCTAGAGTCTTTGCTAGGGTCATAGGGTAGCCCAACCTCATCGGGTACCCTGAGTCAATCGAGTCATGAACTTCCTTATATTATGAGATGCCTGCGGGCTTTATTGTGGAGCGGGTTAGGCAGGCGTGCCGCCCGATTATGATGGAATGCATTCACGAGCTGGCCAGTCTCCGCCCTATCGGAAGGGGGTGGAGGTAGGAGAGGGATATGCCACTTGGCATTGTCTTGGGCCCTTTACAATATTTTACACATTATTATGACTAGGAGCATGCTAGTGTGTTTGACTTTCGTACTGCATTAGAGCATCTTTATTAGGTAGAGCACATACTATGTGGCCTCAGCGAGGACTTCCGGTCCCGCATGAGTGGCTCGATCTGACTCCTTTCCCCGTTCTTCTTTTAAAGGCATTTGCTGCAGATTTTGAGTGCTCGATGTCTATATGACGGGGTTCCCTTTTGGCGAATTGAAGAATCTGGCTAAGATCCTAACTTAGAAAAATGGTAATTACACTCATAATTTGGTTTTGACCGGCTCTGCCGTGGCACTTGTATCTTTACTTTACTTCCGCTTTACTTTCGTTTGAAATGGATTCCGCGACATAGTCTTAGTACAAGTTAAGGGTACCCAACGGCCCTTCGAGGTTTTTAGGGTTTGAAATCCCTCTTTCTACTAATCTTAAAATGGGTTTGAAACCTCGACCCGTACCTGGATTGCAAGATCCGAACAAGGGGTTTTATCCCTTGAAACGTAACCCGGAAATCATAATTCTGGGCCGTTACACAGTCAAATCAAGCTTGGAGCCCGAGTTTACTCGATCTAGAGTACTGCTACTCGACCTCGACGAAGCTGTCCGAGCACTGACCTTGTCGACCAAGAGCAGAGTCGAGAAGCCAAGGACGGAGACGCCGGGACGACCCTACTCGATCTTGAGGAGATCTAGTCGAGATCGAGGACAACCCAGCGCCTGTCCGAGTCCATGCCGAGGAGGAGTCCTCGACCACACCAGGCAGGCATCCTCGACGAAACACCCAACTCGACCTCGAGTTGCCTAGTCGAGATCGAGGAGCCAAGGAGCCCAGATTCGAGCCTGTCGAGCAGAGCGACCCGAGAAAGCCGAGCCACCATAGTCGACAAACCATGGTACTCGATATCGAGTAGCCCAGTTTCTGGAAACGCGTCGCCGTGAGCTGTCCGGGTCGAGTTGGAGTTACTTGGGCACGAAGGAAGTCGAGTTGGCCGAGATTCTATCCGATTTGATCAAGTCTATCTATGGAAGAGAAGTTCTACCTACATTGGAGATATTTTGCAAACTTTAGATATAGTTTCCTTTAAAGATTTATTTCCCTTAAGTAATTTATTTATCTTTAAGCTTTTAAGTAGATATAGATAGATGATTCTTTCCTTGATTAGCGGGGTTTGATCACTATAAATAAAGCCCTAGGGGCTGGTTTTCATTCATTCAATTACACACACAATTCCATTCAAGCAAGTAGGAGTAGAGAGAGAGAGTTTGTAGCAAGCAAGGTGGAAAGGCGAAAGCGGATTTGTCTTGTTGGTTGTAAGCTTTCTTTATTTAATTCAATGCAAGTTAGTTTCTTTTTTTATTTGATGTCTTTCTTGATGATGAAGAGCGAGTAGTCCACCCACTTCTGGGGCTGGGGGGAGCCCGACGGTGGCCATGTAAGGTGATGCGGTAAAGGTCAGATCTTGTTATGCAATTCGTCTTCTATCCCTATGAGCATGATTCTTTTGCGAGAGTTGAAGGTGATCCTTGTTTGTGTTATTGAAGCGAAAGTGATCTTAATGCAACTTGGATTAATTATGTGAAAAGGGTTAGTAACAATTAGGGTTTATGCGAAAGCCTCTATATGCCTATTTGTTAGTAACGAAAGTTATTTTGATTGAAAGCATGATCTTTTGTGCCTTTATGTGTTACTTTGCATGGTTATCGTTGTGGTGTTGATACCCTGGCTTTGGAAGTTCTTTATTATATTGATTTATTTCGTCGGAATTCTGAGTTTTGGGTTGGAGAATTTGCATTTTAAAGTTACTGTTTTTTGTCGATACAGAGAAGTTGTGGTCGATATCGAGTAGCCCTAACTCGATATCGAGTAGAACTTGCTGAGATCGAGTTGTCTGTTCGGTTTCTGTTTTCTGTTGTCGACTTGTCTGTAGTCGATATCGAGGACTGTTGCTCGATATCGAGTAACTTCTGTGTCCCCGCTTTAGTTTCTGCTTTTGTTTGTTATTTTCTATTTTATTTCTGTCTTTCTTTGTTTCTATGCTTCTGTTGCTTTTCTGTGAGATATACAGCTGCCTAGGATTCGCTGACACGCTTCCTCGTGGATTCGATCCTGACTTTCTCTTACTGCATTGGAGGAGTCTTGTATTTATTTGCGTGGGCCTAAATCTGGTTTGATTTATTTTATTATATTTCATACTTGATTTTCTCCTCACAACAAATTGGCTCCGTTGTCGGGGAAGCTATCATTCGCGCCTTAGGTAGTCAGATCTCACTTTTTCTTTGAGTTAATTTACAGGTGTATGCGCCGTTCTGGTCAACCACCTGAGTTTGACGGCTTAGACGAACCAGAGCGTCTTCTACACATCAGAGCTAAACTGCAAAGAGCCATGGCAGCTGCGGAGACACAGGAACAACTGATCGCAAGGCTTACAAGGGAATTGGCCGCTAAAGATGCTGCTATCGCCACTGAGAAAGCAGCAAGGGAACAAGCAGAGGCTGAGCTTGCCCAATACCCAACCACGGCAGAGGACTATATGCACCCAACTCTCGTCGTGCCTGAATCGGCGATTCTTATCCCTGAAAACTCTTTTGAAATTCGCACTCAATTTCTTATAGAGCTTAAAAATAATGCCTTTTTTGGTAGGTTTAATAAGTGTCCTCTTGAACATATTACAAATTTTTCTGACATGTGCCGTACTCTTGCTGAAGGTACAACTTTGGAATATGTCAAGATGAAGGCTTTTCGCTGGTCTCTCGCTGGACCTGCACTAAAGTGGCTTGAAGGGCTGAAACCAAGATCCCTAACAACATGGGACCAAGTAGAGCAAGAGTTTCTGAACAAATTTTTCCCTCCTGCAAAGACAGCACTCCTCCTCCAGAAAATCACCGCTTTCAAACAGAAACCTAGGGAACCGCTGGCAAAGGCATGAGAACGCTACAAGGAACTGCTGCGATCTTGCCCTACTCATGGACAACCACCCTATGTCATTCAGGAGATCTTTTTCAACTCTCTTGATCAAGTCACTAAGGACAGGATCAACCAGTATACTCGCTATGAGTATCTAACGATGCCACCAATTGACGCATGGGGAGTGCTCGATAAGCTCACTAACTATGACAAAAAGTATGGGTCTACTGCAACCTATGAAGAGAACCCCTACGCCAGGCCAGCACCATCCATGCCCCTCTATGGGCGTCCTAAAGAGATTGATCCTGATGTAAGGGAACCGTACTACAGAGATCAGAACAAGAAGCTCCTTAAGCAAGTAAAGTATCTTTCTGTCAACCAGCCTTGCATTGAATGCTGATCGCAACGGCACAGCACTACTGAGTGCCCACACACAGAGCAAGTCAGGCTGGCAGAGCACCACGAGGAGGTAGCTTACGCAGGGGGTCCCAATCGCTACATGGGGGACCAAAGGTTTCAACAACCACAATGGAACCAAGGTGTCCATAGGAACCCCCCGCCCCACAGAGCTCCAGGACATCCGGAAAGGGACCAGAAAAGGGATGATATACAGACAGTCCTGGAGGAAATATGGAGGAATCGCTCAGAAACTAAGCAGTCCTTCAACTCCGTCTACACTCAGATGCAATGTGTCAACTCTAGGCTTGGGGAAATTGATATATGGAGAAAATCAGTTGATACACAGATTGGTTAGCTAGCAGCAGGAATCCGCAGACAGTCAGGTGCGCTCCCTGGATCTTCAGAACCAAATCCTAAGGGAAAGACTGGACACATCGCTGCTGTAAAACTCAGAAGAGGCCATCAACTGCAAGAGCCAGAAGTTGGAAAGCAGCAGAACAAAGGAGACCAGCAAGTCGACCAGCAGCTAGTCGACGTCGACCAGAGCCTGGTCGATCTCGAGGAGGGTCTACTCAATCTCGATGAGGGTCTACTCGATCTCGAGGAGAAAATACAAAAGCCCTCGTCTGCACTACACAACAACTCGACACCACCCAATCTGGTCGAGATCGACAAGGGTGTACTCGACATCGAGGACGGTCAGCCCGAGAGAGAGAAAACTGCAGCACCTCTCACGTCTATTCTAGCTCCGAATCAGAAAAAGAAGATGTCTTTCCCCACAAAATCTCCAAAGGACCCAGCAGAAAAGAAATTTCAGCGCTTCATCAAGATGCTTCAGAAGCTCAACGTCACCATCCCTTTCACAGAAGCTCTCAATGAAATGCCATCCTATGTCAAGTTCCTGAAAGAGATTCTGAGCAAAAAGCGATCAATGGCTGAAATTACAGAGGAGTGCAGCCATTTGGACATATTAGAGAAAAGGCCAGATCCAGGTAAGTTTGCTATAACCATTGAATTTGGTCCATACAAAATTAATGCTTTATGTGATCTTGGAGCTAATGTAAGTATAATGCCTTTAACAATTTGGTCCAAGATTAAGATAGGTGCCCTAGAGCCTGGGGATGCTAGACTTTACATGGCCAATAACACAGTCGTCATTCCAACAGGCATGGTGGATAATGTACCAGTACAAGTAGGTAAATTCTTTGTCCCTGCTGATTTCCTAGTTGTTGATATGCAAGAAGATCCTGCTTGTCCAATTATTCTAGGAAGACCCTTCTTGGCGACGGTGGATGCCAACATAAGCGTAAGGAAAGGAGTGTTCACCTTCAACATCAGCGATGAGGTAATTGAGTATTCCTTTAATAAAACTGAAAGGCATACAGGTCCAATGGAAGAGGTAAAATCTATCTCCGCCGGCTACATCACATGCGGGGAACCCAAGGTGAGAAACATGACTCATGAGGAGCTGGAAAAGAGGGATATGGAGGCACAGGTGGAGGAGATCATGGCAATCCTAAAAGAGGACACAGAAAATCCAATCGACACAAACCAAGGTACGTCGTTATGGACTAATTATTTTTCGGATGCCTTGACAGGAACAAAGTATGGGGTCAAGATCGACCAAGACTCCTCGACATCGAGGACCCTAGTCGATCTCGACCAAAACCAAGAACCTCCACCAGCACCAGCGCCATCGAGCAGCCAAACAAAAGCCGGGCCCTACTTGATCTCGAGTAAACTACTCGAGATCGACCAACCTGCTACGACGAGCAAGCCACTAGAGGAAGAACAGAACTACTCGATCTCGAGTAAGCTTCTCGAGATCGACCACCGCCTCACGGCCTCAGCTTCACCTTCCTCGACGCTGAAGCCACCAGAGCCAGGACCGTCCTCGAGATCGACCAAGCTTCATCGACTCCCGCATCCTCGAGCAGCTCACCTCCAGGACCTGAAACCTCGTTGAGATCGAGTACCCCTACTCGAGATCGACCAAACATTGTAGTCCCCGATTCCGTCTCCGCGAAGGTAAGCCAAGGTATGGATCTTTCTTCTCCTATTTCCATTAAAGATTTATCTATACATGGGAGAGGTTTGCATTGGTATGTGCGCTTATGTAGGATATCCAATGATGAGCCCAAAGAGTATGAAGTTGGAGACAAGCTCTATGTCTCCAAATCAAAGGATCATTGGTTCCCCAACAAATTCAACAAGAAGCGGATGAGGCCTTTCGTGGTGAACAAGATCCATTCTGGAGGATTACAGCTGATGGACAAGAATGGAGTCTTATTTGAGGCCCAAGCTACATGTGCCCTGTAGTTTCCACCTTGAGCATAAATGGAAAGTCGGCCTAGCGACTATAAAATCTAGAGCTTGTACATAGACATTTATTTTGGGACTTTGTAAGACTTTGTTGCTTTTGTTTGTTTTTGGTTTTGAACATTTTTAGTTTTCTATTGTGGGTATATGTCTTCATCACTTTTCAGTTCCATGGATAGAGGCAAGCTATATTCAGACTCGGCCCAAGCGATTCTTTCATTCGAAATTGAGAGGCCCCGCACACCTGTCTAGTGAGTCTCTTTCTTTACCCTTGTTTTTATACAATGAGGAAACTGTAATGTTTAAGTATGGGGTGGGGGAAGGGCTTACTTTGTGCATATTTGATCATATTTGACATATATGTGCATTATTGCTTTGAATTGCTACAGGGCTATTTTGGAATGCATTATTGATCTATGTGCTTACATGCATGCTTTCCAAAAGTTTGAAAAAAATGACCCCCATTGAAATTTTGAAATAATGTCATGGAAGCTTATATTGAACTCGACGATGAAAATTTAGATTCATTAGAGATATAGCATGAAATTGCCTAGTAAAGGGAAGTCACAATAAAGTGCATATTTTCTTGAAAACCATGAAAGGAGGTAAAATTTGAAGTTGCTTTTGACATGTTGCATGATAAAATGATGGAGGACTTTATATTTCCATATAATGCTCATATCATTATAATCCTAGCCTTACCTATGCTTATGCATCACAAAAGCCATAATATGCCTTATTTCAAATATTTGCTCCACATGATCTAAATATTTGCCATTCTTTACCTTATCCGGGGGATTATGTTAAGAATGATGTTACATTATGGAGATTATCATATGGTGTTTGTGATTATTATCATTATCAGAGTTTGGAAGGAAATTGTTTGAAATATATGGAAAATTTAATGAGTGAAAGAAAATCCAATCACCTCAGGAGATAAAGGTAGATTGACCCTGCTCTCTGAGATAATAGTTTGGAGAGATGGGACACATTGTGAGGAGTCCAAGGCACTAAGTATCCGGGGCCATTCATGACACCCATGTTTGCGACTCGCGAGAAGGCAGTGCTGAGGTTAGAGAGGTAAAAGCATTATTATTGATAAAAGCAATATGAAAGGTGATGAATCTCAAGGAGAAGGAATGTGGAAATTCAAGTTTGAAAATACTCCATTTCCCCGGATCATTAGCACCACATTGCTAGAAATTTCCCACCTTTTAGCCTTTTACCAATCTACTCCTTATTTGAACTTAAATTAAAGTCCTCTTGATTATTAATGCTTTGTCACATGAATTGTTTTTGCATAACCCTCCTTTTGTGAGTAGATGTTGCTTTTGTATATTTGCACATGCATGGATCTGTGACACTAGTACCTTTTCAATGATGGTAATTGACTGCAGGGTTATATGAGAATGAATCTAAGATGTTGAGAGTTTGAATTATTCCCCTGAATGACAATTAAAAGTATTGCTTGAGGACAAGCAAGCTTAAGTCGCTCCAAATATCAAAGGATGGCCCATCGTTGGCAATTCCCGTTGGCAAGTCTAAATCCGTTGGTAATACCAACAGTCATATTAGTTGGCAAAACCTCCTATTCCAGTAGTGACAAACAATCAGTAACCTCCTATTACATTTGGTGCTACACAATGTTCTAAAAAATGCTAGGCGGATCCTAGACGGTGAGGGGTCGCCTAGCACCTAGGCGGCGCCCAGGCGGTCAAGGTGGATGCCTAGGCGTGCTTAGGCGGCCATTTAACTCTAGGCGGAGGGGGGTCGCCTAGCGCATAGGTGGTGCCCAGGCGGCGCCTAGGCGCGATTTTTAGAACAGTGGTTACACTTAATTATTTCGGATATAAATTTACATTAGAAAAATTAAAAAGTTATATTTATATATACTTTATATACTTGTATTAATATGTTTACAAATTTTTATTTTGAAACTATATGTTTTATAAATATTTTTTTTTAAATAATCATTTTTAAAAAAATTATCCATAATTTTTAATAATATTTTTTCATAATAAAATTTTATAAACATGTTAATGTGAGTGTATAGAATATAAATATATTTTTTTTAATATGAATTTATACCTGAAATAATTAAGTTTAACATCAACGTATAGCACCCGCTTTTACATGTATCCAAACTGGTCTGTCTGGGGTCCGTACGTACGTATTAATTGAAACCCAAAACACGTTTACATAAAAAATTCGGAGGTCTCGGGTTGCCCCAGTCAAGAGCAGGGGGGAGTCAGGAGGTCTCAGGTTCGATCCCTACCTCCGCCCCTTTCCTTGGGTGAAAATCCAAGGTTTGCCTTACTCCTTAATTACCAGTGGGTCGAGTCAGTCGGTGCAAGCTGGTTTACTTGGTGCGTGGCTCTTTCCGGATGGGTCACGGGCCCGAGATTTTCCACCAAAGGTGGGTTCCTCGTCATAAAAAAAACATTCGGATAAAAAACCAAAAGCTTACACAAAATCTATCTATTAATAATACTAATTCTGCTAGCATTTTGCTGACGTGTCATGCCCACAATTACACTTAAATTTTTTATTCAAATGGTATTTTTGTAAAGGCCCGGATTTTCAAATATTAATTTTTGGAAAAAGAGAATTTAAAAATGAAATTAAAGTGAATTCCGGCCCAATTTTTAATTTTAAAGATCGAATCCGTCTTTTATCTCGTCCGGGATTCGAAAATTCATGCCGTCAGCGATATCATATTCAATATTAAATATTTAATCAATCGAGAGAGCGGGATTTAAAATATCAATTGTCGGAAATTCACATTCCCGACTCGGGACCCCAATTCCGTCACCTTCTCCCATTCTTATCCATTCCATGTCATCCCTCTCATTTGGGTAAAATTCTATCTCTCCTTTGACTCCCTCCCTTCTTTGAGACAACTCTAATGGAAAACAAACAACAAACCCTCCATTCAAAAATCAGATCTTTGACCACACATTTTACCCACACAAACACAAAGAAACAAACACACCCTAAGCTCACACCTCTCCCCCTTGTTGTCGCGAGGAGCAGATCCCCAAGACACCCTCTTTTACTCAGTTCCTCACCATCACCGCCGATCCTTGCTGCCGTCGGAGCACCACCGCACCTCGTCACCACCAGCCGCCATCTTCCTCCTCCATCTCCCCCGTGAAGCCGCCGCCACCTCCCCACAGCTGCGTCCCCGTCCTCCCTCTCGAGCCCTGCTCTTCTGATCCGAGCGGTAAGGCCTCTCCCTCGCTCCCTTTCGTTCCCAACTGCGAAAAGCTTTGAATTTAACACTTCTCCGCCCTCCCTATGAAGATTCCAGCGAGAAATTGGCCCCGATGCCCTGAACGCCACACCGCAGCCCCGAGATCCCTTTTCCGGCGAAATCTCGAACCTTCGGTGAGCTTCGAACCCCTTTCTTTGTCTTTGATTCAAATTGGTTCTCTTCTTTTTTGAATGGGTCGAGGAGTGTGAGGCGAGAGCGGTCGGGTTAGGCGAGTCGGCGAGGTCGAGCGAGAGTCGCGAGCGAGAGCATGTGCCCGTGAGCGAGAGGTTGCGATGAGAGGACGAGGGAGACGTGCTGAGAAATGGCAATGGAGACGAGAGCGAGAGCGAGGGCTGGGCAGATCTATGGCGAGGCAAGGGAGCGAGGTAAGAGCGGGAGCCAGGCGAGCGGAGGGAGACGTGAGGGAGACGATGAACAGTAAACGGATTTGGGTTCTCTGTTTTTCCTGGTTGGTTGGTTAAGTGTTTTGTTTAAATGAAAACCGGTTCAGCAATTTAAAACAAATGGCCGGTTCGGTTCAGTTTAAATGGGATTGGGTTTTGGGCTGATGAAAATCCGGATTTGATAAAGAAAGAGAGATTGGGTTTGGGCTTCCTCTTCCTTCCTTTCCTTTCTCTTGGGCCGGGCTGAGAGGTTTGTAAATGGTGGATTTTAATAGTTTATGTTAGGTTATTGATATTGTGATTGTTTTATAAATGTAAATGTGTTAGGTGTGTTTTATCATTATTAATACATAATTCGTTATTGTTGGAAATATAATAATTCTGAAATTTATATATATATTTTGGGTTATTTTTATAAATATTATTATTTGGGAAAAGGTTGTTATATGATGTTAAAATGTAATTTTGGTGATTCTTATATTTTAAATATAAATTGGAGTATGTTGTTAAATGTTGTTCCTAAATGGGATTTTAAAGTGATTTGTTGGTTTTGATCTATAAATGGGGTTTTTAAAGATAGATTTATTTTAGAAATGTTTATCATTGTCCTAAATTACTTGAAACATTTAAAGTCAAGGTTTTGAAATAAAATGCCGGAATTATTTCTATAGTATGATTTTGAGAAAGTGGTTTTAAGGTTTAAATGTTGAATGTCGGAATTTGGCCAAGTATGATTTGAGAAATTATTTTGAATATGAGTTGACTTAATTTGGGATTTAAGAGTTTGGAAAATATGGTTGGTACGATTTTATCAATGGGGTTGATTAGAAGTAAATGATTTTTGGCTAATATTGATCGTAGCGGAAGGGTTTTGGAAAATAGTTTTATCACCGTTTGGTTTTGGGTATATTGAGAACTTGGGAATCGTGTGTATGAATGTTGGTCCGGTAGCTTATGGAAATGGCTTGATGATAGGTGTGTATTGCTATTGGATTATACTCTGGACTTGCATTGGGCCCTTGCTTGTGTTATCTTGCTGTTCTGCATCTTCAGGTAAGTTCCTTAGGGGGCTTACTCAGGTTGGACATTCATGCCTGTTGTTGCATTTTATGTTAGGTGTTGCATATGCATAAAAGCATGCCATGTAGTATCATGTTTAGGTTGCACTAATTGATTGAGCATCTGTTTACTTTATGCGTTTGAAACAGAACGGCCGTTATCTGTGATAGTCCTAGAGTCTTTGCTAGGGTCATAGGGTAGCCCAGCCTCATCGGGTTCCCTGAGTCAATCGAGTCATGAACTTCCTTGTATTATGAGATGCATGCGGGCTTTATTGTGGAGCGGGTTAGGCATGCGTGCCGCCCTATTATGAATGAATGCATTCACAAGCTGGCCAGTCTCCACCTATCGGAAGGGGTGGAGGTAGGAGAGGGATATGCCGTTGGCATTGTCTTAGGCCTTTTACAGTATTTCTGCACATTATTACGAATTAGGAGCATGCTAGTGTGTTTGACTTTCGTACTGCATTAGAGCATATTTATTAGGTAAAACACATACTATGTGGCCTCAGCGAGGACTGCCGGTCCCGCATGAGTGGCTCGATCTGACTCCTTTCCCCGTTCTTTTTTTTTAGTATTTATGCAGACCCTGAGTCCTCGATGTCTATATGACGGGGTTTCCTCTTGGCGAATCGAAGAACCTAGCTAATATTCTAACTTGGTAAAATGGTAATCACTCGCTTATTATTTGATGTTGACCAGGCTTTGTCGTGACATTTGCATCCTAGTTTTGCTTCCGCTTTACTTTCGTTTGAATTGGATTTTGCGACATAGTCTTAGGACAAGTAAAGGGTACCCAATGGCCCTTCGAGGTTTTTATGGGTTTGAAATCCCTATTTCTACTAATCTTAAAATGAGTTTGAAACCTCGACCCGTACCTGGATTGCAAGATCCGAACAAGGGGTTTTATCCCTTGAAACGTAACCCGGAAATCATAATTCTGGGCCGTTACAAAGATGGTATCAGAGCCAGCTTGTGCAATTCGGGTACACAAGGGTCGAGTGTACGTTTTGGAAAACCGCCCATGGATTTCAAAGGATTTGAAGATGTTTTGAAGGGGCAAAATGAACTTAAGACGTCTAACCCCAAATTGGACTATGTAATGAACTTGACTTGTAATAAAAGAGGAAAACTGACCAAGCGGGTACGCGAGTGGGTAGTAAAGGCGCTAGACCACCCCTATTGGGTGTACTTGGGGACGGTAGGCAAAATATTAGCTTGTTCTTTACAAAAGGGTTGGGAGACTCCAAGGAGATCATTATGAGTGTCACTAACTGATTATGTGTTGAGTTCTTGCTATGCTAGATATCTGATTGGTATGCCTAACAATTAAATGTGTATTGACTGATCTACGGAAACGGGATAGTGGGAGTACCTTTGTTTCTGTGTGGTCAAACCCTGCTTGTGTGGAACAGCCTCTTCCACTCTGTTAACCCCTTGACGGTTCTATCTAGTCTTTTCCCCGGATGTTAGTATTTTTTTCACGGGAAATCGGGTTGGTAAACACAATATGTCGGGAATCATGCTTAGATATTAAGGTTGTCTGAGTGAGTGTTGGATGTTTTGATGTCACTTTGAGTCTGAAGTAAGGCGTCACGGGGCTGTCTTTCTTGACTTTTATGATAAACAACCAGTGTTTTCTTACCACAAAGAGTCATACTAGAGTCCATCGGAAAAGGTCAGTGGTTGCCCTTAGGGATCCCTGTTCGGTTGTAATGGTGACTCTCTCTGAACTATATGACATGATCTTATAGCCTCCTGTATATACCTTGCGAATGACTATTAGTACAGACTGCTCATGCTATTACATATGTGATTGCTTAGATTGCTTCAGTCTCGTGTTATGTCTTGGCTTCTACCATGATTATATGTTGTCAGAGCATGTTTACTTGGCCTATTGATCGTAGGATTGAATGGAAGTGTGCGCTGCATGAAATGAATCTGCATGGTTTTACTCTACTAGGTTCGTGATAGTGTGATCGTTAAATTTCGATACCCTGATGAAGCAAGTTCATTATTTGATACGTGCTACAACTTGATGTCAACATGCCTTATATGATACGTAATTTCCAGTACATGTTATTGTGATGATCCTTAATGTAAATTCGTGATTGTATGACATTCTGTACCCATGCTTGCCCTATTTCTTAGGTCTCGTGTTGCACCTTCCTTCTTGTCTTGATTATATGTTGTCTTCGCAAGTCTAATTGACATGTTGTATTGGTAGTACTAATGACTTATTAGAAGAATGAAGGGCATGATATGAGTCTATATAATTGTTGTCTTCTCCTGGATTAGGTCCATGATAGTGTGAGAAGATTGCCCTTGGCTTTGTTTGATTAAATTAGTAGCTCCATCTGTGACCATGATGCCGACGAAATGTCTTGATAAATGTGTATCTCATTTAGTATTATTGAATTGGAACACATGCCTCATATTTTACTTATATTTCCCCGTTATATAGGCTTGCGTTACGCGTTGCTACATTCCTCCCATGATCTGTATCGATGGACTATGCTAATGCGGTGTCTTTGTGTATTGTTGTGTTAATCAATCAAGTGTGTGCATGTATTAAATGTTATGATATGTCATTAGTATCATGTAGGACCTTTGGTTGCGACCTATGTGGACCATATGTACCTTGCCTACCTTACTGTTGATTCCCTCTTGAGATAGGTCCCTGATAGTGTGACTCTCCCCTCCCGCTATACTCTTAAAAGGTTGAGGTTATCCTGTTTAGATTGATGTGAGATTCGATGACTTACTTATTTTCCATAATGGTCAGTCCTAGCATGATTATAATATGTCACCCATGATGCCCTTCTCATTACTTTTGATAATGCCTCATGTTCTTAAATATTATGTGAACCCCTTTTAATGACTCATGACCCTGCTTGTGTCACATCATGCGTCGTTAGTATCTTGTAGGACTATGCCTTCTAAATGCATCTCGTCGTATGATTACATGCCATCCTTGAACTATCACATGATCATTGTTGCCATAGGTGATAGTTACTATAATGTTCCTATGTGTTCTCGTACAACGCGTAATCTGGTTATACCTCGCCAGGCTATATTTGACCTCACTTGTTAGTGTCTATATCTTGCTCATGCATTGTCCGTATATGTGATACTTGCTTTGTTTGCTAAATCCTGCATATCTCGCTTAGGGCTACTAGACGTCATGACGTTCATGGAATAATAGATTGCTATTTTGCTTCGCAAGCATCGGTGTAGGACTCAATCGTGTCTTTAGGAATGTGCATGTATGTCGTTGTTCTTTGAGATAGGTACATGTTAGTGTGGATTGATATGATTGATTTGCTTGTGATGAACTCTTGCTACTTGTCACGAATTATAACCTCACCGACTTCCATAAGGGCATCGTTGCTATTCTCGGGTCAGAGTCTTGTCTCTAGTCTTGTCATCCTTTTAGCCTTGGTCTGTATTTCCGAAGTCAACATTGGGTTTCCCGTCCCTGTCACTCCCCTATCTCTGCTAACTTAGACTCCTCGGCGATACTTGGACAAGCGACCGCGTGAAAAAGGAAACAAGAAGTTAGTTAGCGATGAAGAGTGCAAAGGAAGCGTGGGCCCATAACCCACGGACCTCAGGATCAACAATGTCGGCATGACGAGCACGTTTTGTGGATTGCGGTTACCGAGTACGATATAACTTGTAGGCGGGAGTGTTCTTCGTTCGAATTGCTAATCCTTCTGAATTTGTTGATGATATGACACTGACCCGGCGATGGGACTTACGTGTTGATGTGCTGACTTGGTGATGACTGTTACCTGATTGTTTGTTGTCCATGATGATATGATTTGATGCTTTATAGTTCTAATGTGCCATAATGTCTTGATGTGTTGATACTCTGAGTTGTTAAGCATGATCTAGATTATTGTACCTATAAAAGTATGAACTGCAAATGCTGAAAACCTGAACTATTTATTTTCTGAGGTTATGATGCAACTTGCTATCTTGACTTGATTATTTTCATATATGATGATTTGTAATAATTGAGCATGATGGTAAATTGAGACTTGTTGACATAGTTGCAATAATTGATTATGAACCCATGATGCTATGGTTATAAATGCTAGTTGATATGATGTAGACCTTATGTTGATAATTTTCATAATTGCTGCTTCCTTAAACCTGTGAGTGAGGTCATTTGGTAGCGTGGTTGGAGAGTGGTGAAAGAATTTTGGGACGGTGATTGAGAAAATTTCTAGAAAAGGTGTGACTAACGGGGCATGATACTTGTGATACCTTGGGAAGTGGGGGAAAGTGTAAGAAATGACCTTAAGAGAATCGAGGATATAGTATGAGAGGGTGCTCGAGTGTGATGTTAGAGGTAGGAGTTGGATTCTTAGAGGTGGATGGTGTGTGTGAGTGTTTGGTGGAATGAGGGCGAGATTGAGCATTGGGATGAATTGGGATTTCTTTAGGGAATTTTGTCTAAGTTGATGATGGTGAGTCTAGAAGAGGATTGGTCTTGGCTTGAGAGTGGAGATGGGTGAGTGGGGATTGTGTTTTATTTTGACTGGTATGATGTGAGGAGTTTTCTTGATTTTGTGATTATTTATATCTGTTGGCATGATGATAGATAACGAACATGATGAACCTGATATGGAATTACATGTTGATATGCAATATTAAAATTTAGTTGGTAGTGACAAGTGTTACCATGATATATTAATACTTTGATACCCTGTTATATTGGTTTAGAAGCATGTTAGAACGTGATGTGATATGACTTATGAAGTAATGATGCGTATGAACTATGAGATAATGATGTGCTATTATGAGGAAGCATGATGTTTTATTATGTGGTAGTAAGCATGATGTGTACTATATGGTTGACAAGCATGATTATTGATTATGTAAATGATGAATATGACTTGAAACATGATCATGATTAGTATATATGAGATAATGGTGCATGATTTCTAAATGACTGTCCTTCGATATTGTGAGGAGTTAAGGTGATGTCTTTAGAGCATGCTGGCATTTTGGTGATTTATATTATGTTTGATCTACCTTTTTCTGAATCTTAATAGCATGCCTAGGTTGTGTTGATATATTAGCATGATGAGTATGTTCTACTTGGGTTGCGATATCGATATGCGAATGTGAGATTTGATGCGTACTGACGTACTAACCCCATAACATCTAACCCGTTGATTTCTAGACATGTGTGGTTGAGTGATAAGTTATGAGACTTCGATTATGCACTCGTGATGCCTTCAATATGATATAGATATACTCTACTACTTGTGATGTGATGTTGAAGTTTTATTTTTGGTTTTGGCGTGTCTTGAAAGGATGGTATGATTTATGTTATGAGAAAACATGTTATGTTATTAAGATGTCAATTGGTTGAGATTATCATGGTTGATGTTGAGTTTTGCCATGTGAAAGATGGCTAATGATGTTATGAGTTGATGAGTTGATTGACTTATGTTTCATATTAAGTTGAGAATGATGATTGAGTGATTTTAGAAACTAGGAAGAGAATATGGGATTAGCCCTTAGAGGTGGATGATTCCACCTTACGTGATCTGAAATTTTTTGATTAAACATTGGATTTGATGATTTTGAGCGGTTTTGAAAATGATCAATTTGGATTTTAGAAGAATGAATGTTATCGAGAATTTCAACAATTTTGGGGTTAACCTTTTTAAATTGCGGAATTCCTTTTAAAACTTTTTAAAACCCGGGCAACTCTATCATACTTCACGAAGTGGATACAAGCATTCTATGAGGGCGCTTGTAGGGTACTTGCTAAGACCTAGTGATGACATTGTAGAACTTTTAGAGTTGTGATACTTCCGAAAAGTCGAAGCGAGTATGTGATAGGGGCGCTTATCGCATACTTGTCAAGGCCAATTGGAGATGTCACGACCGTGACTAGAATGTTGTAAGAATCCCGGAAGACGCAACCGAGACGATTACAAGATCCTTGGACATGGTCTTTGGACTCATCAATTTCAAACTTCATCCCCTACTTGTATATTTTAGTCTCGGGGACGAGACTTGTTTTTAGAGGTGGATGATGTAAAGGCCCGGATTTTCAAATATTAATTTTTGGAAAAAGAGAATTTAAAAATGAAATTAAAGTGAATTCCGGCCCAATTTTTAATTTTAAAGATCGAATCCGTCTTTTATCTCGTCCGGGATTCGAAAATTCATGCCGTCAGCGATATCATATTCAATATTAAATATTTAATCAATCGAGAGAGCGGGATTTAAAATATCAATTGTCGGAAATTCACATTCCCGACTCGGGACCCCAATTCCGTCACCTTCTCCCATTCTTATCCATTCCATGTCATCCCTCTCATTTGGGTAAAATTCTATCTCTCCTTTCACTCCCTCCCTTCTTTGAGACAACTCTAATGGAAAACAAACAACAAACCCTCCATTCAAAAATCAGATCTTTGACCACACATTTTACCCACACAAACACAAAGAAACAAACACACCCTAAGCTCACACCTCTCCCCCTTGTTGCCGTGAGGAGCAGATCCCCAAGACACCCTCTTTTACTCAGTTCCTCACCATCACCGCCGATCCTTGCTGCCGTCGGAGCACCACCGCACCTCGTCACCACTGAAGACCACCACCAGCCGCCATCTTCCTCCTCCATCTCCCCCGTGAAGCCGCCGCCACCTCCCCACAGCTGCGTCCCCGTCCTCCCTCTCGAGCCCTGCTCTTCTGATCCGAGCGGTAAGGCCTCTCCCTCGCTCCCTTTCGTTCCCAACTGCGAAAAGCTTTGAATTTAACACTTCTCCGCCCTCCCTATGAAGATTCCAGCGAGAAATTGGCCCCGATGCCCTGAACGCCACACCGCAGCCCCGAGATCCCTTTTCCGGCGAAATCTCGAACCTTCGGTGAGCTTCGAACCCCTTTCTTTGTCTTTGATTCAAATTGGTTCTCTTCTTTTTTGAATGGGTCGAGGAGTGTGAGGCGAGAGCGGTCGGGTTAGGCGAGTCGGCGAGGTCGAGCGAGAGTCGCGAGCGAGAGCATGTGCCCGTGAGCGAGAGGTTGCGATGAGAGGACGAGGGAGACGTGCTGAGAAATGGCAATGGAGACGAGAGCGAGAGCGAGGGCTGGGCAGATCTATGGCGAGGCAAGGGAGCGAGGTAAGAGCGGGAGCCAGGCGAGCGGAGGGAGACGTGAGGGAGACGATGAACAGTAAACGGATTTGGGTTCTCTGTTTTTCCTGGTTGGTTGGTTAAGTGTTTTGTTTAAATGAAAACCGGTTCAGCAATTTAAAACAAATGGCCGGTTCGGTTCAGTTTAAATGGGATTGGGTTTTGGGCTGATGAAAATCCGGATTTGATAAAGAAAGAGAGATTGGGTTTGGGCTTCCTCTTCCTTCCTTTCCTTTCTCTTGGGCCGGGCTGAGAGGTTTGTAAATGGTGGATTTTAATAGTTTATGTTAGGTTATTGATATTGTGATTGTTTTATAAATGTAAATGTGTTAGGTGTGTTTTATCATTATTAATACATAATTCGTTATTGTTGGAAATATAATAATTCTGAAATTTATATATATATTTTGGGTTATTTTTATAAATATTATTATTTGGGAAAAGGTTGTTATATGATGTTAAAATGTAATTTTGGTGATTCTTATATTTTAAATATAAATTGGAGTATGTTGTTAAATGTTGTTCCTAAATGGGATTTTAAAGTGATTTGTTGGTTTTGATCTATAAATGGGGTTTTTAAAGATAGATTTATTTTAGAAATGTTTATCATTGTCCTAAATTACTTGAAACATTTAAAGTCAAGGTTTTGAAATAAAATGCCGGAATTATTTCTATAGTATGATTTTGAGAAAGTGGTTTTAAGGTTTAAATGTTGAATGTCGGAATTTGGCCAAGTATGATTTGAGAAATTATTTTGAATATGAGTTGACTTAATTTGGGATTTAAGAGTTTGGAAAATATGGTTGGTACGATTTTATCAATGGGGTTGATTAGAAGTAAATGATTTTTGGCTAATATTGATCGTAGCGGAAGGGTTTTGGAAAATAGTTTTATCACCGTTTGGTTTTGGGTATATTGAGAACTTGGGAATCGTGTGTATGAATGTTGGTCCGGTAGCTTATGGAAATGGCTTGATGATAGGTGTGTATTGCTATTGGATTATACTCTGGACTTGCATTGGGCCCTTGCTTGTGTTATCTTGCTGTTCTGCATCTTCAGGTAAGTTCCTTAGGGGGCTTACTCAGGTTGGACATTCATGCCTGTTGTTGCATTTTATGTTAGGTGTTGCATATGCATAAAAGCATGCCATGTAGTATCATGTTTAGGTTGCACTAATTGATTGAGCATCTGTTTACTTTATGCGTTTGAAACAGAACGGCCGTTATCTGTGATAGTCCTAGAGTCTTTGCTAGGGTCATAGGGTAGCCCAGCCTCATCGGGTTCCCTGAGTCAATCGAGTCATGAACTTCCTTGTATTATGAGATGCATGCGGGCTTTATTGTGGAGCGGGTTAGGCATGCGTGCCGCCCTATTATGAATGAATGCATTCACAAGCTGGCCAGTCTCCACCTATCGGAAGGGGTGGAGGTAGGAGAGGGATATGCCGTTGGCATTGTCTTAGGCCTTTTACAGTATTTCTGCACATTATTACGAATTAGGAGCATGCTAGTGTGTTTGACTTTCGTACTGCATTAGAGCATATTTATTAGGTAAAACACATACTATGTGGCCTCAGCGAGGACTGCCGGTCCCGCATGAGTGGCTCGATCTGACTCCTTTCCCCGTTCTTTTTTTTTAGTATTTATGCAGACCCTGAGTCCTCGATGTCTATATGACGGGGTTTCCTCTTGGCGAATCGAAGAACCTAGCTAATATTCTAACTTGGTAAAATGGTAATCACTCGCTTATTATTTGATGTTGACCAGGCTTTGTCGTGACATTTGCATCCTAGTTTTGCTTCCGCTTTACTTTCGTTTGAATTGGATTTTGCGACATAGTCTTAGGACAAGTAAAGGGTACCCAATGGCCCTTCGAGGTTTTTATGGGTTTGAAATCCCTATTTCTACTAATCTTAAAATGAGTTTGAAACCTCGACCCGTACCTGGATTGCAAGATCCGAACAAGGGGTTTTATCCCTTGAAACGTAACCCGGAAATCATAATTCTGGGCCGTTACAATTTTCTTACCTTTGATTATTTTTCAAGGTCTTTTAATATTTCATATCATAGTTAAGATTCTTACAATAATCAATTTAATCCAAGATTTCAAGTTCTAAAAATATTCACTTGAATTGATTGGTTTTTTAAAATAAAATTAGTTGGAATAGTAAAATTTTTTTATGGCTATAGGTTGTAGTTTATATATTATGATTTTGATAACATTTAATTTTGTGACGACTTATATTGAATGCATGAATCTGAATAAAAAAAATTAATTAAATCTATATCATAATAAAAGTCCATTTATTAAGATAACTACATACAACTACTCAGAACTTATATTATAAAATTGACAAATTATTTATAATATATCCTCTATCGTATCTATATCTATCTATCTATCTATCTATCTATCTATCTATCTATCTATCTATCTATCTATCTATCTATCTATCTATCTATCTATCTATCTATCTATCTATCTATCTATCTATCTATCTATCTATCTATCTATCTATCTATCTATCTATCTATCTATCTATCTATCTATCTATCTATCCATCTATCCATCTATCTATCCATCCATCCATCTATCCATCTATCTATCTATCTATCCATCTATTAATAATACTAATTCTGCTAGCATTTTGCTGACATGTCAGACCCACAATTAAACTTAATTTTTTTATTCAAATGATATTTTCTTATTGGTCAATATTATTGCTGAAATGTTAAAATACACGCTTTCTATTTAAACATATTTGTTTCCTATTTTCATACTAATAAAAAGTTTCTTTTCTTATTAATCGATATTATTAAGGAAAGTTTAAATATTTATTTCCAATATTATATTTATTGGTCATATTAAAAATGGCTAGATATTTAATTCAAATGTCAAAATAAAAATTAATTATAAAAATCAATGATTCTCAAAATCCTCTCTTACAGGCTCTTGATCGACATTCACAATCTCTAACAATCTCGACTCTTATATGGTGTCTTCACTTATTAAGAGTCCTGAGATATATGCAAGTTCAGAAGTGCAGTTTACATTGCTTTCTTGTGCATCTTTTCCCCACTATTCTTAGTAATCTCTGCAATTTCCAATTCGTTTCTACTATGCATTCTTTCTTCATTTGCAGTTTACATTGCTTGCGATTTTGCAAGGAGAGCCACTCACTGGTTTTCGTGTTTCTCTTTTTCTCCAAATGTATAAACATCAGCCATAATGAGCTGAACCAGCCGTTGGTTGACATGTTTCCAAAGTTTCCTCTACTTTCCACATTGTAAGTTTTTCTTATTCTTCGTTATTAGATACATAAGAGATTAATAGAGAAGAATTTAGTCTTGCCCTTGTTGAATATTTTAAAGGAAAATATCCAAGCTAATCATTTAAAAAGATTAATTTCTATTTTCCCTTTCTATTTGCTGAATGGTGGCCTATTCTCGCTTTCATGGTGCTTTACTGGCGAATTCGATCTCTAGATAGATTTCTCAATTGATCGATTGAGATTTCTTGTGCTTTTTATTTGGTTTTCCTTTTGAATACGAGGTTTATGAAGTTTCTGAAGTTTCGAATCTGCATAAAAACGAGAGTTTCTAAACCACTTGATCAAAGATGCTCGATGATTCACAGGTATATGCATCAACTCAATTATTTCTGTTATGCCTTTGTCTTATGCCTCTGAAATAGCTCACCCGTGATGTCCTGTTTTCCTTCTTTGAGGAAGCTCTTTCTAGCAATTAGACAGATGATCCAAATAGATATCCTTGGAGATGGGCAGTTGTGTCTCCTGGCTCTTTCCGAATCCAAATAGCAATTCAATGCGGGGATTTCTCCAACCCCTGGAGGCTGTGCACCGTAACACTAGTAGAGGAGCTAAAGATCTTGATTCGAATGTTTCTCATCTGGTCAACGGGAATCATCTTTTCAGCCGTGTATTCGCAAATGTCCACGATGTTCATCGAGCAAGGCATGGTCATGGATAGAACTGTTGGCTCTTTCACCATCCATGCTGCCACTCTATCCACCTTTGACGTCATCAGCGTCATCTTCTGAGTCCCGGTCTACGACAGGTTCCTCGTTCCCATAGCTAGAAAGGTCACCGGTAATGAAAAAGGCTTCTCAGAGCTGCAAAGGATGGGCATTGGCCTCTTCATCTCAATCTTCGCCAGGGTTGTCGCTGCTCTCGTCATGGCTGTGATTGTTGTCACCCCTAGATCTAGGCAACACTGTTGTTCCTTTAAATTCAAATCAATTCAATTTTGAACAAGTTTTGATTCAATTAGCTATTATCTTTGAGAAATATATGTATCCAAGTATCGTGAGTATACTTTATTGGGAGTTTTTTTTTGTCTTTCTTGTTGAATGATTTCTTACAAAGTGGAAATATATGTATCCAATTAGCTTTGAGAAACAATCTTTTTACTTGTATTAGTTGTTTATTTAGAATGCTGTTTCAATAACGGCCAGGTCATCGGATGATGGAACTTGTCGGATTTGGGATGCAAGGTACTCACAACACAAACCGTGAATATATGGGCTCAGGCCTATTGAAGTTCTAGCAGATTATGTTCTGCCATTAATTGTTGTTTGATTTGGTGATCTCTAAAAGCTCATTAACATGCTTTGTGGATTTCTTTCCAGGAAGAAGCAATGTTTCTTCTTCGGGTGGTGCACAACAGAAAAATCAAATATTGTGTTGTGCTTTCAATGCAAATGGAGAATGAACCATTTCAGGAAGAAGCAATGTTATAGGGTGGTGAATCAAATATTGTGTTGTTCTTTAGAGGAAGAAGCAATGTTATAGGGTGGTGAATGAACCATTTCAGGAGGTCTAACTGGAGACTGGAGAATCAAGCCCTTATGTGGAGACCACACTAGTTCAAAGAGGTTCTTGCTGGGCGAGACCTTCCCAGCTGGAGTATGCTGGTCCCTTCTTTCGATCATTCGTGGTTGTGCTCTCTCTGCTGCCACTGAGCTAAACTTTAACATGATGAAATTACTTGGTAAAAAAATGAATGTTGTTATAGGTCTTATGTGGTATTTGTCATAATTTGGCTAGTGTTTTCAATTTTAATTTAAAAGTCTCTTAGCTCAATGGTAGAGCGATGTGCTTATGCGCAAATACGTGGGTTCGACTCCCATATAGGCTAAAGTTTATATAATTCTAGTAATTTGAAAAAACTTGTATTAAATGTTCAATAATAAGATATATTAGTGCAATTTTTTAGTACTGCCATCGTTTTTATGTGAAATTTATATGTGCTGACATCGTTTTTATGCGTATTTTTTAGTGATGACATCGTTTTTATGGATAACTTACAGTTATATTTGCACAATATTTGCACATCGTACTCTTATATTTGAACGATAAAATGTAGAAAAAAAACAAAAAAAAAAACTAGACTTGGTCATATTTGCACAACATACGGTTAAATTTGCACAATGTAATCTTATATTTGCACGACAAAATGTAAAAAAAAAACTAGAATTGGGTCATATTTGCACAACTTACGGTTATATTTGCATATCTTACTCTTATATTTGCACGACAAAATGTAAAAAAAAAAAAAAAAACTAGACTTGGATGTTGAGCAAAAATAAAATCATGTTGAGCAAATTTCCACCAATCCCCCAATTTGTGCAATTATGGTCTATTGATGAGCAAAAATAGGACCATGTTGTGCAATAATCTATCGAGCAAGTATAAAATAATATTGGTAAAAAATAAGATTATGTTGAGTACAATTTCACAAGTCTCAATTGGATGTGCAAATATAATCTATTATTGAGCAAAAATAAGATCATGTTGATCACAATTTCACAAGTCTCAATAGTTGTGCAAAAATAATATATTGTTGACCAAAAATAAGATCACGGTTAGAAAATTTCCACCAATCTCCCATGTTGTGCAATTATAGTCTATTGATGAGCAAAAATAAGATTATGTTGAGCACAATTTCACAAGTCTCAATTGTTGTGCAAATATAATCTATTGCTGAGCAAAAATAAGACCATGTCGTGCAAATATAAAAGTACGATGTGCAAATATAACCGTAAGTTGTACAAATATGACCCAAGTCTAGTTTTTTGTTTTTTAATTTTTTTTACATTTTGTCGTGCAAATGTACGAGTACGATGTGCAAATATAACCGTAAGTTGTGCAAATATTACCCAAGTCTATTTTTTTTTATTTTTTACATTTTGTCATGCAAATATAAGAGTATGATGTGCAAATATAACCGTAAGTTGTGCAAATATGATCCAAGTCTAGTTTTTTATTTATTTATTTTTTATTTTTTAAACATTTTGTCGTGCAAATATAATAGTACGTTATGCAAATATAAGAGTACGTTGTGCAAATATAACCGCAAGTTGTGCAAATATAATATTTTTTTCCATTTTTTTTTGTTTCAATACTTTTTGTTGTGCAAATTTAAGTTTATGTTGTGCAAATATAATCAATCTGTTGTGCAAATATAATATGAGAAATTAAGTATAAAAACGATGTCAGTACTAAAAATACACATAAAAACGATGTCAGCACTATTTTTTTTTTGCAAATTACTAAAAATGTAAATTTTAGCTTATGCGGGATTCGAACCCGCGTATTTGTACCTCATGACTTCCCACTTGCTCTCGGGTTGCCCCAGTCAAGAGCAAGGGGGAAGTCAGGAGGTCTCGGGTTCGATCCCTATCTCCGCCTCTTTCCTTGGGTGAAAATCCAAGGTTTGCCTTGCTCCTTAATTAACAGTGGGTCGAGCCGGTCGGTGCAAGCCGGTTTACCTGGTGCGTGGCTCTTGCCGGATGGGTCACGGGCCCGAGATTTGCCACCAAAGGTGGGTTCCTCGTCATAAAAAAAACATTCGGACCAAAAACCAAAAGCTTACACAAAATCTATTAATAATACTAATTCTGCTAACATTTTCCTGACATGTCACGCCCACAATTAAACTTAAATTTTTTATTCAAATGGTTTTTTCTTACCTTTGATTACTTTTCACGATCTTTTAATATTTCATATCATAGGTAAGATTCTTACAATAATCAATTTAATCCAAGATTTCAAGTTCTAAAAATATTCACTTGAATTGATTGGTTTTTTTAAATAAAATTAGTTGGAATAGTAAAAAAAATTTATGGCTATAGGTTGTAGTTTATATATTATGATTTTGATAACATTTAATTTTGTGACGACTTATTTGAATGCATGAAACTGAATAAAAAAAATTATTAAATCTATATCATAATAAAAGTCCATTTATTAAGATAACTACATACAACTACTCAGAACTTATATTATAAAATTAACAAATTATTTATAATATATCCTCTATCCTATCTATCTATCGATCTATCTATCTATCTATCCATCTATTAATAATTCTAATTCTGCTAGCATTTTGCTGATATGTCAGACCCACAGTTAAACTTAATTTTTTTATTCAAATGATATTTTCTTATTAGTCAATATTATTGCTGAAATGTTAAAATACACGTTTTCTATTTAAACATATTTGTTTCCTATTTTCATACTAATAAAAAGTTTCTTTTATTATTAATCGATATTATTAAGGAAAGTTTAAATATTTATTTCCAATATTATATTTATTGGTCATATTAAAAATGGCTAGATATTTAATTCAAATGTCAAAATAAAAATTAATTATAAAAATCAATGATTCTCAAAATCCTCTCTTACAGGCTCTTGATCGGCATTCACAATCTCTAACAATCTCGACTCTTATATGGTGTCTTCACTTATTAAGAGTCCTGAGATATATGCAAGTTCAGAAGTGCAGTTTACATTGCTTTCTTGTGCATCTTTTCCCCACTATTCTTAGTAATCTCTCCAATTTCCAATTCGTTTCTACTATGCATTCTTTCTTCATTTGCAGTTTACATTGCTTGCGATTTTGCAAGGAGAGCCACTCACTGGTTTTCGTGTTTCTCTTTTTCTCCAAATGCATAAACATCAGCCATAATGAGCTGAACTAGCCGTTGGTTGACATGTTTCAAAAGTTTCCTCTACTTTCCACATTGTAAGTTTTTCTTATTCTTCGTTATTAGATACATAATAGATTAATAGAGAAGAATGTAGACTTGCCCTTGTTGAATATTTTAGACAAAAATATCCAAGCTAATAATTTAATAAGATTAATTTCTATTTTCCCTTTCTATTTGCTGAATGGTGGCCTAATCTCGTTTTCATGGTCCTTTACTGGAGAATTCGATCTCTAGCTAGATTTCCCAATTGATCGATTGAGATTTCTTGTGCTTTTTATTTAGTTTTCCTTTTGAATACGAGGTTTATGGAGTTTCTGAAGTTTCGAATCTGCATAAAAACGAGAGTTTCTAAACCACTTGATCACGGATGCTCGATGATTCACAGGTATATGCATCAGCTCAATTCTTTCTATTATGCCTTTGCCTTATGCCTCTAAAATAGTTCACCCATGATGTCCTGTTTTTCTTCTTTGAAGAAGCTCTTTCTAGCAATTAGAAAGCTGATCCAAATAGATATCCTTGGAGATGGGCAGTTGTGTCTCTTGGCTCTTTCCGAATCCAAATAGCAATTCAATGCGGGGATTTCTCCAACCCTTGGAGGTTGTGCACCGTAACACAAGTAGAGGAGTTGAAGATCTTAATTCGAATGTTTCCCATCTGGTCAATGGGAATCATGTTTTCAGCTGTGTATTTCCAGATGTCCACGATGTTCATCGAGCAAGGCATGGTCATGGACAGAACTGTTGGCTCTTTCACCATCTCTGTTGCCACTCTATCCACCTTTGACGTCATCAGCGTCATCTTCTGGGTCCCAGTCTATGACAGGTTCCTCGTTCCCATAGCTAGAAAGGTCACCGGTAATGAGAAAGGCTTCTAAGAGCTGCAATGGATGGGCATTGGCCTCTTCATCTCAATCTTCGCTATGGCTGTCGCTGCTCTCGTCATGGCTGTGATTGTTGTCACCCCTAGATCCAGGCAACACTGTTGTTCCTTTAAATTCAAATCAATTCAATTTTGAACAAGTTTTGATTCAATTAGCTATTATCTTTGAGAAATATATGTATCCAATTATCGTGAGTGTACTTTATTGGGAGTTTTTTTTGTCTTTCTTGTTGAATGATTTCTTACAAAGTGGAAATATATGTATCCAATTAGCTTTGAGAAACAATCTTTTTACTTGTATTAGTTGTTTATTTCGAATGCTGTTTCAATAACGGCCAGGTCATCGGATGATGGAACTTGTCGGATTCGGGATGCAAGGTACTCATAACACAAACTGTGAATATATGGGCGCAGACCTATTGATGTTCTAGCAGATTAGGTTCTGCCATTTATTGTTGTTTGATTTGGTGATCTCTAAAAGCTCATTAACATGCTTTGTGGATTTCTTTACAGGAAAAAGCAATGTTTCTTCTTCGGGTGGTGCACAGCAGAACAATCAAATATTGTTTTGTGCTTTCAATGCAAATGGTGAATGAACCATTTCAGGAAGAAGCAATGTTATAGGGTGGTGAATCAAATATTGTGTTGTTCTTTACAGGAAGAAGCAATGTTATAGGGTGGTGAATGAACCATTTCAGGAGGTCCAACTGGAGACTGGAGAATCAAGCCCTTATGTGGAGACCATACTAGTTCAGAGAGGTTCTTGTTGGGAGAGACCTTCCCAGCTGGAGTATACTGGTCCCTTCTTTCGATCATTCGTGGTTGTGCTCTCTCTGCTGCCACTGAGCTAAACTTTAACATGATGAAATTACTTGTTAAAAAAAGAATGTTGTTATAGGTCATATGTGATATTTGTCATAATTTGGCTAGTGTTTTCAATTTTAATTTAAAAGCCTCTTAGCTCAATGGTAGAGCGATGTGCTTATGTGCAAATACGTGGGTTCGACTCCCATATAGGATAAAGTTTATATAATTCTAGTAATTTTAAAAAATTTGTAATAAATGTTCAATAATAAGATGTATTAGTGCAATTTTTTAGTGCTGACGTCGTTTTTATGTGAAATTTATATGTGCTGACATCGTTTTTATGCGTATTTTTTTAGTGCTGACATCGTTTTTATGCATAACTTACTGTTATATTTGCACAACTTACAGTTATATTTGGACATCGTACTCTTATATTTGAACGAAAAAATGTATAAAAAAAAAACAAAAAAAAAACTAGACTTGGTCATATTTGCACAACATACGGTTAAATTTGCACAACGTACTCTTATATTTACATGACAATATGTAAAAAAAAACTAGACTTGGTCATATTTGCACAACATACGGTTAAATTTGCACAACGTACTCTTATATTTGCACGATAAAATATATAAAAAAAAATTAGACTTGGGTCATATTTGCACAACTTACGGTTATATTTGCATATCGTACTCTTATATTTGCACTTTAAAATGTAAAAAAAAAACAAAAAACTAGACTTGGATTTTGAGCAAAAATAAGATCATGTTGAGCAAATTTCCACCAATCCCCCATGTTGTGCAATTATAGTCTATTGATGAGCAAAAATAAGACCATGTTGTGCAATAATCTATCGAGCAAGTATAAAATAATATTGAGAAAAAGTCTCAATTGGGTGTGCAAATATAATCTATTGTTGAGCAAAAATAAGATCATGTTGATCACTATTTCACAAGTCTCAATAGTTGTGCAAAAATAATCTATTGTTGAGCAAAAATAAGATCACGGTTAGCAAATTTCCACCAATCTCGTATGTTGTGCAATTATAGCCTATTAATGAGCAAAAATAAGATCATGTTGAGCACAATTTCACAAGTCTCAATTGTTGTGCAAATATAATCTATTGTTGAGCGAAAATAAGACCATGTCGTGCAAATATAAAAGTACGATATGCAAATATAACCGTAAGTTGTACAAATATGACCCAAGTCTATTTTTTTTTTACATTTTGTCGTGCAAATGTACGAGTACGATGTGCAATTATAACCGTAAGTTGTGCAAATATTACCCAAGTCTATTTTTTTTATTTTTTACATTTTGTCATGCATGTATAAGAGTATGATGTGCAAATATAACCATAAGTTGTGCAAATATGATCCAAGTCTAGTTTTTTTTTATTCATTTATTTTTATTTATTATTTATTTTTTTAACATTTTGTCGTGCAAATATAAGAATACGTTATGCAAATATAAGAGTACGTTGTGCAAATATAAGAGTACGTTGTGCAAATATAACCGTAAGTAGTGCAAATATAATATTTTTTCCATTTTTTTTTTCGTTTCAATACTTTTTGTTGTGCAAATTTATGTTTATGTTGTGCAAATATAATAATCTGTTGTGCAAATATAATATGAGAAAATAAGTATAAAAACGATGTCAGTACTAAAAATACACATAAAACCGATGTCAGCACTAATTTTTTTTGCAAATTACTAAAAATGTAAACTTTAGCCTATGCAGGATTCGAACCCACGTATTTGTACCTTCTGACTTCCCCCTTGCTCTCGGGTTGCCCCAGTCAAGAGCAAGGGGGAAGTCAGGAGGTCTCGGGTTCAATCCCTACCTCCGCCCCTTTCCTTGGGTGAAAATCCAAGGTTTGCCTTGCTCCTTAATTAACAGTGGGTTGAGCCGGTCGGTGCAAGCCGGTTTACCTGGTGCGTGGCTCTTGTCTGATGGGTCACGGGCCCGAGATTTGCCACCAAAGGTGGGTTCCTCGTTATAAAAACGGACCAAAAAACCAAAAGCTTGCACAAAATCTATTATTAATTAATATATAATACTAAAATAGAGGCGTGGAAATCCAATGTGGCGGGCTCTAGTGTGATTTGCTTACGTGTCTTTTTCTGGTGCATTCTGGCCGAGTTTTGTTGACACGTCAATTAATGAATGTCCAATTAATTTAATCCATGTCATACAACTGTCTAATCAATTTATCTACGTCTAATTTAAAACATTTTTGTATATTTTCTGTTAAAAAGATCTTCAATTTAAATGATTGAGATATATTACTTTAATTTATATGTATTGATTTCAACGAACATGATTTTACTTTATTTTATTTTACGATTGAATAAAAGTTTTATTAAAATATTTCAAGCATAAAATTAAATAAAAAAATATTTCAAACAAATTAATATAATATAATATAATATAATTTATTCACAAAACAATCTTATGACTTTATTATAAAAATTAATTTATTAGTTTATTTAAATCAATACAAATTATATATATAAAAAAATTATAAAAAAACCGCGAACATCGCGGGTAATAATACTAGTAATACTAATTCTGCTAGCATTTTGCTGACGTGTCACGCCCACAATTAAACTTAAATTTTTTATTCAAATGGTATTTTCTTACCTTTGATTATTTTTCACGATCTTTTAATATTTCATATCATAGTTAAGATTCTTACAATAATCAATTTAATCCAAGATTTCAAGTTCTAAGAATATTCACTTGAATTGATTGGTTTTTTAAAATAAAATTAGTTGGAATAGTAACAAATTTTTATGGATATAGGTTAGGTTGTAGTTTATATATTATGATTTTGATAACATTTAATTTTGTGACGACTTATTTGAATGCATGAATCTGAATAAAAAAATTATTAAATCTATATCATAATAAAAGTCCATTTATTAAGATAATTACATACAACTACTCAGAACTTCTACCCTTCTACCCTTTTTTCATTTTGACTTTTCATTCCAATTTATATTTTCAGCTGGAGATTGGATAATTATTTGGAAAATACTATGGCCCTTATATTTCAGCCCACTTTATAAATGCAATTCCCTTGCGTTTTTTTTTGACCCAGACCAATTTGCTTTCAATTTTTACAAGCCTTATCAGCCTTCGACTATCTTGTCCGATAAAATTTTCCAAAAATAATTGGAATTTCATTATTATATGAATTCAGTACCACACTATGCACATATAAAAAAGCCCGAAAAAAGAAATACTCATAAAAAAAAAAACACTTTGATTAACACATTAAAATTAAATTTTTGTTTTCCCTTTTGAGTTTCTGATGCATGATTATATTATATTTATAAAAAATAATATTATATTTTTATTACTATTATTATTTTTCAACTATTTTATTATTCAAAATATATTTTTATTTCATCATTAAAAATAATAATATCATGAAAAATGAAATAAAATAAAAATATTTTTTATATTATGAAATAGTTATAGAATATATTTCAAATACTACTACTACTATTATTATTATTTCATAAATGGTTTATTCCAATATCATACCAAACAACTAGATGTAGGAATGGGTCATTACAATTTTTTGACATCATTCCAATTTCGATTCTCATTCTTATTCTAGGAGTTAAATCAAACAAGGCTTAAGCATTTAAGGAGATTGCGTGTGCTAAGAAGCATTTGCTATCAAGTACGAAATTAGATAATGAAAATCACTACCGACAAAAGTTTGAAAAACGATTCAAAATTCTCATTCGGAAGAACGCTTTAGGCCAAAGACGCGCAACAACATTATGGATGGTGCATCTATTTATTTCAGGCTTACAGTTCACTAGACAAAGATCCAGATATCACTAGGCGAGAGAAAGGGTTTATTCTGGAGAACGTTCATACTCCTAACAGGATGCCTACATGTTACAATTAGGTAATTAGCTATCTGGAGGATCTTTCCTTGATTGGTGTAGTAGTTGTCATTCCCTTTTAGATAAGGAATATTTCGGAGATGAATTTGTTGTATAATTATATGTTACTAAGGAAGTCAATCCATCTTATGAGTTCCCTTGTCTAACATCACTCTGTAACAGGTTTTGAAGTTAAACCTTATGAAGTTTGCATTGTTTTGTGTTCTACCCTGGTTGACCACGGCTGTGTTTGGTAACAAGTTTTAATAACAGACTTTTTCAATGGCCTTTTTCAGGTGGGGATTATGACATTATTGCTGCATCAATGTAGGCATGTGAAGGATGTGATTTACAGATATCTTGCAATAGAGCTTACAATACACTTCAGGAATCTGAAGCAACTGTAAGGACAATGAATGCCATGTGTATCTTATAATTCTATGCACTAGAACAGTCAGCCCATTTGGGTAGGGTGAAGTCTGCTACTAGAGAGCAAGCTGAGTTATTTGCAGAAAGATTGATCTCATAACTGATTGAGTTAAGTGAAGTAGCTCAAGATTCAGGAATTGTAAAGTCTCATTGGAATGAGTCGTACAAGAGAGAACCATCAATAAACTCAATTTCGATTTTACCCTGCATACATAAAGGTTGAATACCACGTGCGGAGCACGTGGAATGCAACTAGTATATTATAAAATTGACAAATTATTTATAATATATCCTCTATCTATCTACCTTCCTATCTACCTACCTACCTACCTACCTATGCTAGCATTTTGCTGACGTGTCACGCCCACAATTAAACTTATTTTTTTTATTCAAATGATATTTTTTCTTATTGGTCAATATTATTGCTGAAATGTTAAAATACACGTTTTATATTTAAACATATTTGTTTCCTATTTTCATACTAATAAAAAGTTTCTTTTCTTATTAATTGATATTATTAAGGAAAGTTTAAATATTTATTTCCAATATTATATTTATTGGTCATATTAAAAATGGCTAGATATTTAATTCAAATGTCAAAATAAAAATTAATTATAAAAATCAATGATTCTCAAAATTATATTTCTTTTCAAAATTGACATATTTTATGGTATAAACATTTTTTTTAAAAATTTTTAAATATTTTTGTAGATAGAAGCGAAACGTCATTAGTTTTAAGAAGAGATTATTTTTTCACATGTTATCCTTCAAAAATTACAGAAGAATTAATCATCCAAAATGAATATTTTAAATATATACTGACTCTTCAGTTTACACATTCTACATGACATCTACCTAAAATGTTAGCCTAAGAATTTTTCAAATAGAAATTATATTTATTCTAAACATCTTAAATGACTATTGGGAATGTAAAAAAAAACATTTTAAGATCTACATACAAAAATTAAAGAATTTTTAGAAAAGCAAATATGAAATTTAAATAAATAAATAAACACTCTTTTATGATTAATTTTTGGGTGTGTGACTTCAAATATTGAAAGAAAAAAAATCCAAAATGATATTTTATATCCATATTTATTTTATACCATACAACCTAGAAGGCCCTTATTATAATTTCAATATTTTAATTTTTAAGGCTTGTAAAAGGTTTTTTTTAATGAAGTTAGGAAAAATAATCTATTTGTGAATATCCAATTTCAAAAATTAATTATAAAAATCAGTTAGAGCCAAAAAAAAGTTTTTTTTTTTACAATTTACTCATTTTATACATCTTAAATGACTATAAAAAAATAAATACTAATATTTTAAGACTTACAAAGTTACAAGCATTACTAATGCTTATTGTACATCTTGGATGAGGCTTCTTAGATCACTTTTCTACCTTTTAGGATTTTTTTTACCATCTAGCCTTTATTTTCACTAATTATTTCCCTCTCTTTCTAGCCATCTTTCTAATGAAAATAATGAATAAGTTATGTATATATACATAACTTTAAAAGTATTCGCACAATCACGTGCTTATGATTTTTTTTTAATATTTGTATAGGAGCTTATATTTTCTTTTTTTAGATTTACCCTAATGAAAATAATTATATATTTATTTCAATTATATTAGGTGGTGTGTTTGAGTATTATTACTACTTTACCTTATTAAACCATTTTCAAAATTTATATTGTATCTCTTTCCAACTAATTTATAAATTATAAAAAAAATATTTTATGTATTTTTGTTGTAAACAAGTACTCCCTCCGATCTATATTGTATGATGTTTTAGATTTTAAATTTTGATCACTAATATTAGATGTTTTAGGTTTTAAAGTACATTTTCTTTCTTTTTGCAATCATACCTTTTTAAAATTTGTACTTTTCCCTCTCTTTTCTATTTACTTCTTTGAATAAATTTTTTTTATTTACCCTTAAATAATTTGATATTCGTCAATTTATGAATGAGAGAGAGATGAAAAGAGTTTGTAATCTAATTAATGATGAGAGACATTTTTCCTTAATTGTTGTGCCAAGGTGTAAAACATAGAAGAGCATCTTTATATTTTTTTTTATTTTTTTTTAATACAAGGAAAGTAAATAGGAAAAAGCTATTGATTATGCAGATAACTATATCATAGCACGTCCTTTCGGACGAGAACACGAAGTTCATGATTAGTCAGCAGATCCTCGTCGGCAGGGATGCTATAAGCTAGGTACGCGACCCGATCGGCGACATCATTCAACTCCCTGAAAATATGACAAATAGAAAAGGAATTAAAGGACAACGAAAGTGTCCGAGTGTTAGAAATGAGTAAATCGATACCACACGGGCACTGCTGATCGCCTAGTAAGGAGTTGACAACTTGTAGATTGTCCCCTTCAATAAGAAGATTTTAGATGCCCAAATCCTTAGCTCGTTGAACCCCATTACGGAGAGCGGGCGCCTCTGTATAGAGGGGGGGGGGGGAGTATAGTTATAGTATCCAGACCCCACGGAAAGAACCGTTGCCGCTGGTGACCTGAGGATCTAACCGAAGGCACCCTCTCCAGACGCCCTGTAAGAACCATCGAAATTAAGTTTATAGGCGTGGGATGGTGGTTTTTGCCAAGGTGTCTGCCTAGTGATTCCCCGTGTAAGGTGTCTCCCGGTAGTTGAATTCGAGGAAAGGATTTTCGGCGAAGCAACAAAGTAGTTCGTAGCAAGGTCAAGGCGATTCACTTCAGCCCAACTTAGTTTTGTGGCTCGTGCCTGGATCATGATTTGAGTAACTGTTGCGGTATTCACGGATCCAAAGATAATCTTATTTCGATAGTACCAAATAGCCCACCAATTGTAGAAAATGGCAAGCAAGGTGTTGCTCGTCGTTATGGATTTTAGGTGTTGTAGTACTGTAGTTGGGTGATGTAGATCAAAATCTACGAGCGCCCTCGTCACACTGTTTGTGCCACTTGTAGCGAGGACTTTTTTTGTAAATGGGCAGTCAAACAATAAATGTTGGTTAGACTCAAACAGGCAGTCACAGAAAACACAGGTCATAGGAACACTAACGTGGGACCTCTGAAGCCTTTGTTTAGTCGGAAGGGAATCGGTGGCAATTTTCAAGATGAAGTGCTTGAGCTTTGGGGGAGCATTTAGTTTCCAGATCCATTGGCAGTGAAATTTTGTATTCTAAGCACCGTTAGGCACAAGAGTAGTGGCAGATTTTGTCGTGAACCACCCTGAGGGGTCAGGCCCCCAGTAGAGTCTATCCGGAAGATTTGTAATAGTAAGAGGCATTGAAGCAATATGAAGAGGAATATGGGTTGGTACAAGCACTGCAAGATCAGTTTGTAGTAGAGATTTATTCCAAGATTTATTGCTAGTTATAAACCTACTAACCTTCCAAGAAAGTTGTTCCAGCGTGAGAACCGTAGTACTGAGGGTAGTCAAAGCTTCAGGTAGGGTCCAAAATTCAGTCCAAAAACTGATGTCATTACCATTTCCAACGCTCCACCGAAGTCCTTTTTCAAAAAGTGGCCTCAGCTGCATAAGCCTAGTCCATTGCTAGGAGGTAGCCCTTTTCTTTGTGTATGACCTAAGGGAAGACTGTTTGAGATACTTAGCCTGGATAACTTGGACCCAAGGATTTGCTGGTTCAGCAAGGATTTTCCACAGTAGCTTTAGCTGAAGAGCGGTATTCATTGTTTCGGCTTTATATATACCCAAGCCTCCGTTAAGAGTGTCAGAGAAAATTTTGTCCCAGTTGATAAGTGGTGTGTGCCTGGTGTCTTTGTTCCAAAAGAAACTCCGACACACTTTATCTAGCTCAGCCAGAATAGAAGTTGGAAGCATAAAAGATTGCATCAAGAAGATTGGTTGAGCACTCAGGTTTGCTTTGATTAAAACCTTTCTGCCCTCTGCAGAAAGAGAGGAAGCCTTCCACTTGGTAAGTTGTCGTTTGGTTTTAAGAACAACATTCGCAAAGGTGTCTTTGTTGACCTTTCCGTTAATAATAGGGCAAGCTAGATATTTTTCTAGCACTGTTGAGCATGATACCCCTAAATGGGATGTAATCGTATTTTTAGTGACATTCGTGGTATTATTTGAGAGTTGGAATGAAGATTTATGGAAATTGATTTTTTGACCAGAAAGATTGCAATAGGAATTGAGAATCGAGGTAAGAGTTTGGCAGGCCGAAGCTGAAGCTTTGGTGAAGATTATCATGTCGTCTGCAAATGCAAGGAATGGGATTTTAGGTCCAGACTTAGTAATAGGGAATCCAAAATCAGGATTGATGAGCGCTTCTCGTTGTAAGGTCTGAGTCAGTAATTCAGAAGCAATAATGAAAAGTAACAGGGACAAAGGATCCCCCTGTCGAAGACCCCTGGCAGAGAAGAATTGGTTTGTCGGAACGTCGTTAATCAAGATTGAGTAAGAGACAGTCGAAACACACTCCACGATCCAACTAACAAATTTGCTTTGGAAGCCAAGCTTTTGAAGTACGGCCTGTAAAAAAGGCCATTCAATTTGGTCGTAAGCCTTTTCCATATCAAGTTTGAGGGCTAACCATCCGACCTTACCTTTTTTGGCTCTGAATGAGGGAAATATTTCATCACCAATCAGAATTTTATCATGAATAGACCGCCCTTTGGTGAAGGCTCCTTGTAGAGGGTGTATGAATTTCGTGAGGATTGGGCCAGTCGTGTCGTAAGTATTTTAGCAATAATTTTGTAAATTGTGGAGCAGAGACTAATCGGTCTGAAATGATTAATACAGTCCGGGTGATCGATTTTTGGGATCAATGTTATGAACGTGTGGTTAGTCTGCTTTAGCAGCTTCCTGGATAGGAAGAAGTTTTTGACTGCTTTAATCACTGAGGGGCCAACAATGGTCCACTATTGATAGAGAACACCGCCGAATAGGTAGAAGCCTGCTGGCAAACCATCCGGACCGGGTGATTTGTCAGCATTGATAGAGAACACCGCCGTTTTAATCTCCGAATTAGAGATAGGTGAAATAAGAAGATCATTATCTGATTGTGAAACAACTTGTTGTAGGACCTCAAGGTTACTGGATAAACAAAGTGAAGGGTCAAGCGAGGAGCGGAAGCGTCGGGTATATTCGCGTTCAAATTCAATCCGAATGGAGTCCGGGTCAGACGTGGAAATACCATCAGATAAGGTAATTGACTTAATGAGTTTACAATTTCGTTTGATCGAGGCTACCCGATGGAAGTACCCAGAGTTGGAGTTAATGAGCTTAGTGTGTTTTTCTTTTGCTCTTTGGCACCAATAGCACCTTTGGAAGTCAAGGAGTTGTTCTCTCTTTGCTAGTAGGTGCTTCTGTAGAAGACAATTTCTGGTATCGAAAGAGTGCAGTAGCGAAGCTTGAATAGCTAAAAGGTCTTAATCAGACTTTTCTGGTTGGGCACGTATGTTCCCATGCGTGGCTTTATGCCATTTCTTAGCTAGTGTTTTGAGTAGTTTTATTTTGTGAACTAATTTAAACATTGGAGAACCCACATGTTCAAGCCTCCAAGCCTGTCGCACAATATTTTCAAAATCCTTACGCTGGGTCCATGCTAGTTCAAGTTTGAACGGTCTGTTTACAAAGTGAGTGTTGTGACGGAAATCAACAGAAATAGGGTTGTGATCAGACGAGGTGAAAGCATGGTTACACAACAGTAGCTTGTCAAAACTGATCAGTATGGGGCTCTGTACGAGGCAACGGTCTAGCCGAGAGTAGGAGTTGTCGACATTGCTTTAGTCGATATCGAGTAGTTGTTGTCAATATCGAGTTAATTCTGTCTTTGCTTTTATTTTCTGCTTTTGCTTTATTATTTATGTCTTTCTTTCTGTCTTTCTGCTTTTTTGTCTGTGAGATTTACAGCTACCTGAGATCCGCTGACACGCTTCCTCGTGGATCGATCCTAACTTCCCACTACTGCATAGGGAGGGAGTCTTGTAATCATTTGCAAGGGACGAAATCTGGTTTGCTTTGATTTATTTATATTTTATTGCAAGTTTAAATTTCCTCCTACAACAAATTGGCTCCGTTGCCGGGGAAGCAATCATTCGCACCTTAGGTAGTCAGATCTCACTTTTCTCTTGAGTTACTTTGCAGGTATATGCGTCGTTCTGGTCGAACACCTGAGTTTGACACCTTAGACGAACCGGAGCGCCTTATACACATCCAAGCTAAACTAAAAAGAGTTATGGCAGCTGCAGAGACACAAGAACAGCTGATTGAGAGGCTTACGAGGGAACTAGCTGCTAAAGATACTGCTCTCACCGCTGAGAGAGCACGCACTACAAGGGAAGCTGAGCGTGCGAGGCTATTGGAAGATGAGCTTGCCCAATACCCAACAACTGCAGAGGATTACATGCACCCGACTCTCATAGTGTCTGAATCGGCCATTCTAGTCCCTGAAAATAACTATGAAATTCGCACTCCTTTCCTTATCGAAATTAAAAATAATGCTTTCTTTGGTAGATTTAATGAATGCCCTCTTCAGCATATTACAAACTTTACTGACATGTGTCGTACTCTTGCTGAAGGTACCACCTTGGAGTACATCTTAATGAAGGCCTTTCGTTGGTCCCTATCTGGTCCAGCACTGAAGTGGCTTGAAGGGCTGAAACCGCGATCCCTCACGACATGGGCTGAAGTGAAGCAGGAATTCCTCAACAAGTTCTTTCCTCCTGCCAAGACAGCACTCCTCCGCCAGAAGGTCACAGCTTTCAAACAGAAGCCTGGGGAACCGCTGGCAAAGGCATGGGAAAGATATAAAGATCTGCTGCGATCATGCCCTACACATGGACAACAACCCTGCATAGTTCAAGAGATCTTCTTCAATTCTCTGGACTTGGCTGCAAAGGATAGAATCAACACATATACTCACTATGAGTATCTGACAATGCCGCATGCTGACGCATTGGCTGCTCTCGACAAGCTGACCAATTATGACAACAAGTATGGGACTCCAACCAACTATGAAGAAAATCCCTACGCTAGGCCAGAACCATCCATGCCCCTCTATGAGCCCTCCAAGGAAATTGATCCAGATGTCAAGGAGCAGTACTACAAAGATCAGAATCGCAAGCTCCTCAAATAAGTAAAGTATCTTTCTGTCAACCAGCCCTGCATCGAATGTGGATCCCAGCGGCACACCATTACTGAGTACCCACACACAGAGCAAGTCAGGCTGGCAGAGTACCATGAAGAGGCAGCTTATACAGGGGGTCCCAATCGCTATATGGGGGACCAAAGGTTCCAGCAACCACAATGGAACCAAGGTGCCGCTAGGAACCCCCCGCCCTACGGAGCTCCAGGAAATTCGGAAAGGGACCAGAAAAGGGATGATCTACAAACTTTCCTAGAGGAAATCCGGAGGAATCATTCAGACACCAAGCAGTCCTTCAACTCAGTTTACACTCCGATTCAAGGTGTCAACTCTAGGCTTGGGGAGATTGATATATGGCGGAAATCAGTTGATACACAGATTGGCCAGCTGGCAGTAAGAGTCCCCAGACAGTCAGGTTCACTCCTAGGATCTTCAGAACCAAATCCCAAGGGGAAGACCGGACACATCGCAGCCGTAAAGCTCAGGAGCGGACGCAAACTGCACGAAACAGAGACCGGAAAAGAAAAAGACGGTACTGCAGAGGAGGTCGATATCGACCAACACCTAGTCGATATTGACCAACACCTAGTCGATATTGACCACCCTCAGGTCAATATCGACCCGTCTGCACCAGTGAACCCGAAACGGACTCCAGCAGTCGATTTCGACCAACCACCGATCAATATCGACCATACTGCAGTCGATATCGAGTCCTCTCCAGCCAATATTCACTCATCTGCAACACCTCCGACATCTGTTCCGGCTCAGAATCAGAAAAAGAAGCTGCCTTTTCCAACAAAATCTCCAAAGGATCCAGCAGAGAAGAAATTTTAGCGTTTCATCAAGATGCTTCAGAAGCTCAATGTCACCATACCCTTCACAGAAGCTCTCAATAAAATGTCATCCTATGTCAAATTCCTCAAGAAGATCCTAAGCAAGAAGAGATCAATGGCTGAGATTACAGAGGAGTGCAGCCACATGGACATACTTGAGAAGAGGCCAGATCCAGGTAAGTTTGCTATAACCATTGGATTTGGTCAATGCAAATTTAATGCTTTATGTGATCTTGGAGCCAGTGTGAGTTTAATGCCTTTAACAATTTGGTCCAAGATTAAGATAGGTGCCCTAGAGCCTGTGGATGCTAAGCTTTACATGGCCAATAACACAGTGGTCATTCCAACATGCATGGTAGACAATGTGCCAGTACAAGTAGGTAAATTCTTTGTCCCTGTTGATTTTCTAGTTATTAATATGCCAGAAGACCCTACTTGTCCCATTATTCTAGGAAGGCCCTTCTTGGCAACAATGGATGCCAACATAAGCATAAGGAAGGGAGTGCTCACTTTCAACATCAGCGATGAGGTAATTGAGTATTCCTTTAATAAAACTGAAAGGCATACAGGTCCAATGGCAGAGGTAAAATCTATCTCAGCTGGTTACATCACTTGCGGGGAGCCTAAAGTAAGAAATATGACTCATGAAGAGCCGGAAAAGAGGGATATGGAAGCCCATGTGGAAAAGATCATGGCCATCCTGAACGAAGAGGCAGAGAATCCAATCGAAATAGACCCAGGTAAGTCGATTTGGACTAACTATTTTTCGAATGCCTTGCTAGGTCTTAAGTATGGGGTCAATATCGACCCGGAGAAGTCGACAGAGCCACAAAGGCACTCAATATCGACTCACACGGGTCAATATCGACCTCTCTATGCCGAGACATCCCCACTAGATATCGAGCAAAATGACTCAATATCGACCCCTTTTGGTCAATATCGACCTGTATCTCCTGAGTCGATTCCTCCTGTTGAGCAGAAGCTAGTCAATATTGAGCCAGTCAAGTCAATATCGAGTGACCTTACTCAATATCGACTTGAAAAAATCGACCCATCTCCCTCCATATCGACTGAGAGTCCACCTGAAGAGCAGCACAACTCGATATCGAGTGACCTAACTCGATATCGACCAGACCCTCAGGAGCTTCCGACATCCGATTCTGCGAAGGTAAGCCAAGGTATGGATCTTTCTTCTCCTATTTCAATTAAAGATCTATCTATACATGGGAGAGGTTTGCCTTGGTATGTGCAATTATGTAGGGTTTCCAATGATGAGTCTAAAGAGTATGAAGTTGGAGACAAGCTCTATGTTTCCAAATCAAAGGATCATTGGTTTCCTAACAAATTCAACAAGAAAAAGATGGGGCCTTTCGTGGTGAACAAGATCCATTCTGGAGGATTACAGCTAATAGACAAGAATGGACTCCTATTTGAAGCCCAAGCTACATGAGCCCTGAAAATGCAACCTTGTGCTTAATGAAGAAAGTCGGCTTAGCGACTATAAAATCTAGAGCTTGTAAATAGACATTTACTTTTTGAGACTTTTGGACATTGCTGCTTTTTCTTTGTTTTTGGTTTTGAACATTTTTAGTTTTTCTATTGTGGATACATGTCTTCTATATTTTTCAGGTCTCTGGGGATAGAAGCAAGCTAAATTGGACTCGGCCCAGGCATGTTCAATCGAGTTTTTGAAGCCCTGCACACCTGTCTAGTGAGTTTCTTTCTCTACCCTTGTTTTTATACAGTGAGGACACTATAATGTTTATGTATGGGGTGAGGGAAGGGCTTACTTTATGCATATTTGGTTTTATTTGACATTATGTGTGCATATTTAAGGCTTAATTCTTGAATTGCTTATACATGGCTATTTTGAAATTCATTATTGATTTATGTGCTTATATGCCTGTTTTCCAAAAGTTTGAAAAAATGACCCCCATTGAAATTTTTTGATTAATGTCATGGAAGCTTTATTGAACTCGACGATGCAAAATTTGATTCATTAGAGATATAGAATGAAATTGCCTAGTGAAGGGAAGTCACAATGAAGTGCATATTTTCTTGAAAACCATGAAAGGAGGTAAAATTTGAAGTTGCTTTTGACATGTTGCATGATAAGATGATGGAGGACTTTATAATTCCATATAATGCTCATTGTTATATTCCTAGCCTTACCTATGTTTATGCATCACAAAAGTCATAATATGCCTTATTTCATATTTGCTCCACATGATCTAAATATTGCCCATTCTTTACCTTATTTCCTATCCGGGGATTATGTTGAGAATGATGTTACATTATGGAGATTGTTATATGGTTGTTGTGTTGTTATTATCATTATTGGAGTTTGGTAGGAGAATGTTCAAAATATATGGAAAATTTAATGAGTGAGAAAAAATCCGATCACCTCGGGAGATAAAGGTATATCGACCCTCCTCGCTAAGATAATAGTTTGGCGAGATGGGACACACATGTGAGGAGTCCAAAACACTAAGTATCCGGGGCCATTCATGACACCCATGTTTGCGACTCGCGAGAAGGCAGTGCTGAGGTCAGAGAGGTAAAAGCATTATTATTGAAAAAAAAAGCATTATGGAAGGTGATGAATCAAAGGAGAAAGGAATGTGGAAATTCAGTTTGGAAATATTCCATTTCCCCGGATCATTAGCACCACATTGCCAAAAATTTCCCACCTTTAGCCTTTTACCAATCTACTCCTTATTGAGCTTAAATTAAAGTCTTCCTGATTATTAATGCTTTGTCACTTATGAATTGTTTTGCATAACCCTCCTTTTGTGAGTAGATGTTGCTTTTGTGTATTTGCACATGCATGGATCTGTGACACTAGTACCTTTTCGAGGATGGTAATTGATTGCAGGGTTATATAAGAATGAATCTAATATGTTGAGAGTTTTGATTCCTTCCCCTGAATGACAAATAAAAGTATTGCTTGAGGACAAGCAAGCTTAAGTATGGGGTGTTTGTTGTGAGCTGAATCTGCCATGTTTTACGGTAACTTTTATATCGTTTTCTGCATACATTGCATGCATTTGGGTTAGAATAATACATAATCTATGTAGTTTACACTTATTTGCCAAATTATGGAGTCTACACAAGTTTTGGTTATATTTCGCAGAAATTGGAGGCACTTTGGCGCTTAAAGGAAAGTCATGAAGAAGCTAAGGATGGTGCAGCTGGAGAAAAGATCATTTTTCACCATTCATCATTCTGAGTCAAGTACTGATGTCTTCATGAGAGTTGTAGCCCTCGGAAAGAGCTTTCCAATGCATGGTCATATGCGTCAATCCACCGAACAAGAACTCGGGAAAGTGCGTTTCAAGAACAGAGCAGGATGCTGAGAAGACTGGTCAATGTCGACCAAGCACACTCAATATCGACCAGATTTAGGTCGAAATTCTCCAAATTGACTCAGAGTTGGCCAGAATCAACAAAGCTGAAGAACAGTGGTCGATATCGACTTAACCAAGTCAATATCGAGTGCCCCATATCGAGTCAACGTCCTGGAATCGAGTCAAGAAAGCTGAAGCTGAGACATGCTAGTCAATATCGAGTAACTCAACTCGATATCGAGTACAAATCAACTCGATTTTCATCTCTAGAGTCAATATCGACCAGCTGAAGACAAACCGAGGAAGCACATGTCAATATCGACTTAACCAAGTCAATATCGACTGGACCCACGACGGCGGATTCCGAGCTTAACCGACTTCTTGTTAAGTTTCTATCCCGAATCAAATGGAGATATTTTCGAGACCAAATTCTATCCACATCTATCAAGATCTATCAAGTCCAAGGAAGATTTATCCACTTTAGATATAATCGTAGTTGATTTAATTCTTTTATTCCATGTTTTATCTTTATGTTATAAGATAAAGTAGATATACATATAGATAGACTTTCTTACCTTGTTTAGCAAGGGTTGGAAGCCTATAAATAAAGCCTTAGGTGCTGAATTTTATTAATTCAATTTCAGAGACAATTAGTGTTGTAGGAGGAAATCGAGAATGCAAATTAAATATAAAGAAAGTACAATAAACTAGATTCCGTCCCTTGCAAATGATTACAAGACTTCCTCCCGATGCAGCAGTGGGAAGTCAGGATCGATCCACGAGGAAGCGTGTCAGCGGATCCTAGGCAGCGGAGAAATCTCACGGACAGAAGTCAACCACAGGTTGTCGATCTCGACTAGGGTTAGTCGACAGAAGATCGGACAAGTCGAACAGCGCAGCAGCAATCGCATGTGGTAGTCGATATCGACTAAGCCTTACTCGATATCAAGTAGACAAGTCGATGTCGAGGATGTCTTTGTCGATCACCTGCACAGGATAAGCTACGATGATCTGGATCGGGGATCAGTAACTCGATATCGACCAGAAGTTGTCGATATCGAGGAAAGCATAAAGTAAAACGAAATAAAATAAAAACAAATGCTTTTGGGGACTCGAAATAAACTCTATGTAAAAGACTTCCAAGATTGAGGTTTGCAACAACGATAACCAAGCATGCGTAAGGCAGGAATAAAACAAATAATAATGTAAATCGCATCGAATGACCAAGCTTTCGCCTTTTCCAACAATTAGACAACTCTTTCAAGAAACCTTAATTGTCTCTACTGATTTTATGTTTATAATCCAAGTTGTTAGAATGGACCTCCATTAGATGGGTAATAAACACATAACAAGTAGTAGATGCTTAAAACATGATAAAAGTCGGATCTTTACCTCAAACATGCAGGGCTATCGTCGGGCTCGCTCCCAACCCTAGAAGTGGGTGGACTACTCGCGCTTCATCGCAATTGCAGACATTGATTGAAAGGAAATAATTACTTGCATTAAATCAAACAGAGCTTACAACCAAAGGAAGCCAATTCCGCTCTCGCTTCACCAACTCCTCTTGGCCACTCACTCTCTCTCTCTACTACTACTTCTACTGCTGTGTGATGGAATGAATCAAACTCAGCCCCCTAAGTCTTTATTTATAGGCTTCTAATCCTTGCTATTCAAGGATAGAAATATCTATCTATATCTAAATCTATATCTAAAAGCTTTAAAGATAAATAAATGGAATAACATAAATAAATCCAAAAAGGAAATTATATCTAAAAGGCTAAAATATCTTCAAGTGGATAAATCTTCTCTTCATTGGATGATCTTGATAGACTTGGATAAACTCGGACAACTTTGGCCCCAAGGAATCCAAAACCGTGTAGGACAGCTCAAATCGCGTACGTGACTTCGGGATAGATCTCCTCGATATCAACTAGTTTTTGTCGATATCGAGTAAAATTGGGCATCGACTTCAGCTTCAGCGGTATCCCGGGTAGCAGGTCGTCGACATGGCTCGGATAAGCGGTTCTGGGGTTGTCGATATCGAGTAAATAACTCGATATCGAGGAGACATGGTTTATCGACTTGCTGGCCTGACTTTGCTCGAGTAACCGGTTCTCGACATGCTCGGGTGCTGGATCTCAGGTGTTGTCGATATCGAGTAAGTAACTCGATATCGAGGAAGATGGCTTCATCGACTTGGCTGGCTCGGCATGTCGGGTAGCTTCTTCTCGATCTGCTCGGACATATTGACTCTGGTCTTGTCGATATTGAGGAACTTCGTCGATATCGAGGAGTGGTGTCCTGCCTGTCTTCATCTTCGGCTTCTCGACCAGCTTGTCCTCGATCAGTGATGTGCCCGGTCATGTTTTGTCGATATCGAGGAAAACAAGTCGATATCGAATAATCTTCAGCCTCCGTCTTTGCTTCTTGGTTTTCTCCCGAAATGGCTCCATATTCTGAAATATTAAAAAGAAACTTATGTAGATCTCCATTTCTGGCAAATAAGCATATACTACATAAATTCGACATATTCCCAACCCGAAATATGCAAAGTGTATAGAATATGGAACTAAACTATGCATTTCAACATGGCTATTTTAGAGACATCAAATCACCCCATACTTAGACTTGCTTGTCCTCAAGCAATAACCAAACAATAACCAAGACCTACAACACATCCTTTAAGTCTTCGCCTTTATCAAAAGCAACATCTCAAGTAGTAGCAATGTAAGAGAAGTGAATTTAACGTCATCCAACTTAATTAACCTCTCAAAGTATGAATCTTGCGAAAATGAAAGAAATAAGGTAAATTTGGCTCATGCACTTTATTCATAATCACAAACTTTTCTTCTTTTTTTTTGATTTTTTTTTGAAATGAAAATAACTAGTTCATTTATAGGGTGAGCCAAAAATCCTTTTACATAGTATGCATATCAAGATAAAAATATAAAACCAACCCATATCTCAATACGTTCAAAAATCCTCCTCACTTGAAATGAAACATAAGCTTATTCCTTCCACAAACCATTATTTCAACCAACTCTAAGTTTTAATTCCCAAATGGGGGTCAAGCTCAATTTGGCTAAGGATAATTTTTTGGAGTTTATAATAAAAGTCTCAGGCTAATGTTCTGGCTTCAAGCAAGGATAATGCAGGGTAGGTAAAGAGAGGATAAAATTGGCTTAAAAGGTACCTTCATCATTTAATTCTCTTTCATATAAACATATAAATGCATTGGCTTTTAATAACTATCACAACATTTAGAGATGCATAGGAAAAGTAAATACACTCAAGAAAGCAGAGGGATTTTTAATGTTCTCCCTATAAGTACAAAATTCTCACTAGGACAATTTTGTTGGATTTCAACCTTCAGCTTAGGATCATATGTGCTCAATTTCATCACAAGTTCACAATCCACATAAAAACAATTTCGAGGACTTAGGCTAAACCTTCCAAACATGCCATAGGATTTACATGATCAAGTCAGTTATTATTTATCATCATAGGACATCTAAGTTAGGGTATAAAAACTAAGACAATGCAAAAATTAAACATGCATTTTTTTTTCGACATTTTTTTTTATTTTTTTATTTTTATATATGATTAGAAACAAGACTAAAGTATGACAAAAGACTAAAATGCATAAAACTTAAACATGAATGCAAAAAATAAAAAATAAAATTTCACCATGTAAAACCAAAAGCAAGACTAAAACTTATAATAATGATAATGAGCTCTTTCCCCACCCCATACTTAAAATATACAGTGTCCCCACTGTATAAAATCAAATAATAGCAAGAGTAAAGGAAGGAACTCACTTAATAACGCATCGAGAAGGGCAGAACAGGGCATGTCGAGGAAATTTCTTGTCGATATCGAGTATTGTACTCGATATCGAATAGGCTGTCTGTGTCAAGTGGATTCTGAAGTCGAGGAGACTCGTTTGGCTTTGTCGATATCGAGTTGGCCTACTCGATATCGACGAACTTCTAGGCTGCTCCTCTTAGTCAATTTCGACTTGGCCTTCGTCGATTCCGACTGTTTTTTAGGGACTTCCTATTCCACCTTTCGTGATCCTTTTATGCTTGCCGACCTAAAAGTGTTAGATTGCACACAAAAACAAGACTTTCCACATGAAGTATTCTAAACTAAAAAACAAAAACAAAAAAAACAAAAACCAAAATCAAAAGTTCCAAAGTCCCAAAATTCAAAAGATTTATATACATGCTCTAGATTTTAGATTCGCTAGGCCGACTTCTTCTTTTATGCTCAAGGACCATTGATGTGGGGCCCGCTTGTGCTTGGCCCTTCTCCTGGATCATCTAGGTCCTGATTGTAGTATGCAAACTCGGCTGATAGATGGTTGCTTGCATAATCTTCCTTTTCTTTCTTCTGTCTCTTCCCAGCTTTCAGTTTCCGCAGATTATCTTGCCACGGGGCCTTACCTCCCCTTAAATTATTGATAAATTTCTTAATGGACTGAGGAGGAGTAGGACTCATACCTGAACTTACCTTTTCGGACCCAAAACAGAAATCTTCGGGCTTGGGGTTAGTCGATATCGGGCAGGACTAGTCGATATCGAGTACAGGGAACCCATACTTAGGCTCTTGGAAAGTCTGGTGCTCAGCAGAGGAAGTCGATGTCGAAGAAGCTTTGTCGATATCGAGTTCAGGCTTGGTCGGTATCGAGTTAGGGGTTGTCGATATCGAGTATGGTTCTGGTGCCTTCCTCCGTTGTTTGCTTGGTCCCGTGGTTGCTGATGCTCTTCACCTCCAGCCATGAAATTTCCTCTTTTGCAGGGCCAAAAGAGAAGTCTAAGATCTCATCGCCTAGGGTGAAGGTGAGCGATCGCTGTTTGACACTGATTTTGGCATCTACAGTAGCTAAGAATGGTCTAGCAAGAATAATAGGGCTAGTAGGATCTTCAGCACAGTCTATCATAAGGAAATCTACTGGAACAAAGAATTTACCAACCTGGACAGGGACATTCTCAACTATACCTATAGGGATGACCACTGTATTATTTGCCATGTATAGCTTAGCATCCACGGGCTCTATGCATCCTATCTTTACCTTCCGCTAGATTGATAAGGGCATGATGCTCACACTTGCTCCTAAATCACACAAGGACTCATATTTATATTGTCCAAATCCCATAGTAACATAAAACTTACCAGGGTTAGGTCTCTTTTCAGGGAAGTGGAGTACTTTGCATTCGCCGGCGATCTTTGAGATGGATCACTTCTTTCTTAGGATTTCCTTCAGGAATTTGACATATCCAGTCATCTCTTGCATGGCTTCTGTAAAAAGAATAGAGACATTCAGTTCTTGCAGCATATTAACAAAACGTTGGAACCTACCTGCAGTGGGATCTTTCAGTGCTTTGGAAGGGAAAGGCGGTGTCTTTTTCTGCTTCGGAGCCAAATCAGACGTCGGAGGTGTTGCAGAGTCGTCGACATCGGCCAGCTTTTTTGTCGATATCGACTTGAGCTTCCTCGATATCGAGTAGGCTTGTCGATCTCGAGTTGATGGGCTGTGCAGTGGAGTCCGAGCCTGACTTCTGGTCTGTGTCGAGGAAGTTTTTGTCAATATCGACCAAGGGCTCGTCGATATCGAGTTGCTGCTGCTCGTTGTCGAGTTGCTGCTCTGCCTTGTCTTGGTGCTTTCCGACCTCTAGCTCTTGTAATTGGTGCCCGCTCCTGAGTTTGATAGCCGCGACGTGTCCGGTTTTCCCCTTAGGATTTGGTTCTGTTTTCCCAAGGAGTTGTCCGGATGGTCGTGGGATCTGCGCCGCGAATTGACCCATTTGAGTCTCAATGCTTCTCTTCCAGATGTCCAGCTCTCCAAATTTTGTATTGATGTTCTGGAACTGGTTGGTGATGGTGCCTTGATTCCGGCGCATCTCTTCAAGGACGAGTTGGAAGTCATCCTTCTTTTGATCCCTTTCTGGATGTCTTGGAGCTCTGTATGGCGGGGGGTTCCTAGGAGGACCTTGGTTCCACTGTGGTTAATAGAACCTTTGATCCCCCATATAGCGATTGGGACCCCCTGCGTAAGCTACCTCTTCGTGTGTCTCTGCCATCCTGACTTACTCTATGTGTGAGCACTCAGTAGTGGTGTGCCGCTGTGATCCGCATTCGATGCAAGGCTAGTTGACAGAGAGATACTTGACTTGCTTGAGGAGCTTGCGATTCTGGTCTCTATAGGACTGCCCTCTGACATCTGGGTCAATCTTCTTTGAAGCTTCATAGAGGGGCATAGATGGTGCTGGTCTGGCATAGAAGTTCTCTTCATAGTTTGTGGTAGACCCATACTTGTTGTCATAATTGGTGAGCTTGTCTAGTACACCACATGCGTCAATTGGTGGCATCGTCAGATACTCATATCTAGTATACTGATTGATCATGTCCTTAGTTACTTGGTCAAGAGAATTGAAGAAGATCTCTTGAATGGCGTAGGGCGGTTGTCCATGGGCAGGGCAAGATCGCAGCAGTTCCTTGTAACGTTCCTATGCTTTTGCCAGCGGCTCCCCAGACTTCTGTTTGAAAGATGTAATCTTTTGGCGGATGAGTGCTGTCTTGGCAAGAGGGAAGAATTTGTTGAGAAACTCTTGCTCTACTTGGGCACATGTTGTGAGGGATCTTGGTTTCCGCCCTTCAAGCCACTTCAGTGCAGGTCCAGCGAGAGACCAGCGAAAAGCCTTCATCTTGACATATTCCAAAGTTGTACCTTCAACAAGAGTATAACACATGTCAAAAAAATTTTAATATGTTCAAGAGGGCATTCATTAAATTTTCCATAAAAAGCATTATTTTTAAGCTCTATAAGGAATTGAGTGCGAATTTCAAAAGAATTTTCAGGGATTAGAATAGCCGATTCAGGCATGACGAGAGTCGGGTGCATATAATCCTCTGCAGTGGTTGGGTATTGAGCAAGCTCAGCTTCTGCTTGTTCCCTCCCCGCTCTCTCAGTGGTGATAGCAGCATCGATTAGTACAGAAAGCCGGATTTACCTCGGTTCCGTGTGCAAGCTTTACCACGGTTCTGAACCGAGGTAAAAGTGGCTATGGTAAATCTGTTTACCAAGTGAACAGAACCGTGGTAAAACCGTCAACCGTGGTAAATAGGTCGTGTGGTAATTGTTTTGAACCGTGGTAAATTTGTGTAAACCGAAGTAAAGATGCATGTGGTATTTGTGTTTTGAACCGTGGTAAATTGTTAAACCGAAGTAAATATGTATTGTGGTACACCTCATGATTATAGTAGCCTATGCGGGATTCGAACCTCATAAAATAAAAATATGAATTTCTACCTTACAAAGGAAACTAACACATAAATTGATGGGTGCTAAGTCCCTTGTAATCCTCTCTATCAGCTGTTCTTGTGTTTCTGCGGCCGCCATGGCTCTTTTCAGTTTAGCTTGAATGTGTATAAGGCGCTCCGGTTCCTCTAAGGCGTCAAACTCAGGTGTTTGACCAGAACAGCGCATATACCTATAAAGTAACTCAAAGTAGATGTGAGATTTAACTACCTACGTCGCGAATGATAGCTTCCCCGGCAACGGCGCCAATTTGTTGTAGGAGGAAATCGAGAATGCAAATTAACTATAAAGAAAGTATAGCAAACCAGATTCCGTCCCTTGCAAATGATTACAAGACTTCTTCCCGATGCAACAATGGGAAGTCAAGATCGATCCACGAGGAAGCGTGTCAGCAGATCCTAGGCAGCGGAGAAATCTCACAGATAGAAGTCGACCACAGGTTGTCGATCTCGACTAGGGTTAGTCGACAGAAGATCGGACAAGTTGAACAGCGTAGCAGCAGTCGCATGTGGTAGTCGATATCGACTAAACCTTACTAAATATCGAGTAGACAAGTCGATGTCGAGGGTGTCTTTGTTGATCACCTGCACATGATAAGCTACGATGATCTGGATCGGGGATCAGTAACTCGATATCAACCAGAAGTTGTCGATATCGAGGAAGGCAGAAAGTAAAACGAAATAAAATAAAAACAAATGCTTTTGGGGACTCGAAATAAACTCTATGTAAAAGACTTCCAAGATTGGGGTTTGCAACAAAGATAACCAAGCATGCGTAAGGCATGAATAAAATAGATAATCATGTAAATCGCATCGAAGGACCAAGCTTTCGCCTTTTCCAACAATTAGACAACTCTTTCAAGAAACCCTCATTGTCTCTACTGATTTTATGTTTATAATCCAATTTGTTAGCATGGACCTCCATTAGATGGGTAATAAACACATAATAAGTAGTAGATGCTTAAAATATGATAAAAGTCGGATCTTTACCTCAAACATGCAGGGCTATCGTCGGGCTCGCCCCAACCCTAGAAGTGGGTGGACTACTCACGCTTCATCGCAATTGCAGACATTGATTGAAAAGAAATAACTACTTGCATTAAATCAAACAGAGCTTACAACCAAAGGAAGCCAATTCCACTCTCACTTCACCAACTCCTCTTGGCCACTCACTCTCTCTCTCTCTCTCTACTACTACTTCTACTGCTGTGTGATGGAATGAATCAAACTCAGCCCCCTAAGGCTTTATTTATAGGCTTCTAATCCTTGCTATTCAATGATAGAAATATCTATCTATATCTATATCTATATCTAAAAGCTTTAAAGATAAATAAATGGAATAAAATAAATAAATCCAAAAAGGAAATTATATCTAAAAGGCTAAAATATCTTCAAGTGGATAAATCTTCTCTTCATTGGATGATCTTGATAGACTTGGGTAAACTCGGACAACTTCGGCCCCAAGGAATCCAAAACCGTGTAGGACAGCTCAAACCGCGTACGCGGCTTCGGGATAGATCTCCTCGATATCGACTAGTTTTTGTCGATATCGAGTAAAATTGGGCATCGACTTCAGCTTCAGCGACAACCCGGGTAGCAGGTCCTCGACATGGCTCGGATAAGCGATTCTGGGGTTATCGATATCGAGTAAATAACTCGATATCGAGGAGACTTGGTTTATCGACTTGCTGGCCTGACTTTGCTCGAGTAATCGGTTCTCGACATGCTCGAGTGCTGGCTCTCAGGTGTTGTCGATATCGAGTAAGTAACTCGATAACGAGGAAGGTGGCTTCATCGATTTGGCTGGCTCGGCATGTCGGGTAGCTCCTTCTCGATCTGCTCGGACATATTGACTCTGGTCTTGTCGATATCGAGGAACTTCGTCGATATCGAGGAGTGGTGTCCGGCCTGTCTTCGTCTTCGGCTTCTTGACCAGCTTGTCCTCGATCAGTGATGTGCCCGGTCATGTTTTGTCGATATCGAGGAAAACAAGTCGATATCGAGTAATCTTCAGCCTCCGTCTTTGCTTCTTGGTTTTCCCCCGAAATGGCTCCATATTCTGAAATATTAAACAGAAACTTATTTAGATCTTCATTTCTGGCAAATAAGCATATACTACATAAATTCGACATATTCCTAACCCGAAATATGCAAAGTGTATAGAATATGGAACTAAACTGTGCATTTCAACATTGCTATTTTAGAGACATCAATTAGTCACATAGAGAGAGAAGGAGAAGAGGTTGTAAGTTTGAGTTTATTTAATGCAAGTTATTTCTTTTTCATCAAAGATGACTGCAATTGCGATGAAGAGCGAGTAGTCCACCCACTTCTGGAGCTGGGGTGAGCCCGACGGTGGCCATGTAAGGTGATGCGGTGAAGGTACAATCTTTTTATGCAATTCGTCTTATATCCCTATGAGCATGATTCTTTTGCGAGAGTTGAAGGTGATCCTTGTTTGTGTTATTGAAGCGAAAGTGATCTTAATGCAACTTGGGTTAATTATGTGAAAAGGGTTAGTAACAATTAGGGTTTATGCGAAAGCCTCTATATGCCTATTTGTTAATAACGAAAGTTATTTGATGGAAAGCATGTTCTTTTATGCCTTTATGTTTTATTTTGCATGGTTATCGTTGTGGTGTTGATACCCTGGCTTTGGAAGTCTTTTAGTATATTGATTTATTTCGTTGGAAATCTGAGTTCTGTATTCGGAATTTGCAATTTACAGTTTCTGTGTTGTCAATCTCGGGGAAAGTTCTTGTCGATATCGAGTTGGCTTTACTTGATATCGAGGAGAGTTTTACTCGATACTTGTCCTTGCTGAGTTTCTGTTGATGTTGGTCGATTTCTGTTTATGTTGTCGACATTGCTTTAGTCGATATCGAGTAGTTGTTGTCGATATCGAGTTAATTATGTCTTTGCTTTTATTTTCTGCTTTTGCTTTGTTATTTCTGTCTTTCTTTCTGTCTTTCTGCTTTTATGTCTGTGAGATTTATAGCTACCTGAGATCCGCTGACACGCTTCCTCGTGGATCGATCCTGACTTCCCACTACTGCATAGGGAGGGAGTCTTGTAAACACATATATGCATTGCATATATGTGTTTTTCAAATACCCATCTTGCCTTAGTTTGTCCTTTATTTTATTTTTATGAGTTTTACCATATATGTTCCATAATATGATTGAATTACCTAGCCTTGTCACATAATTGAGATGATTTTTATGGGAGCATGACTTGTTAGTTTAATTGAGCAAGTATGATTATTAGTCTTGGGCATTATTGAAATCCAACAAAACTTGTCCTAGTAAGGAATTTTGGCCATATAGGGATTTTCATCATATTTATTCCCTTTTGCTTTATTGTTTGATATTTAGAAATACTTGATTCTCTAGGGTTCGACCCCTTACTTGCATACTATACTTGTTTGTTTGTTTGGGAATTATTTTTGGCGAGGTAAATCAACGACTTTCCTTCAGTCAGCAGGAAACACAAATTTCATTCTTGATTTGCTCTCTGAGAATCTGAGGATTGAGGAGCTGCTCGACCGCCGGAATCGTCCCAATATCGGTGAGTCTCCAAAGCCTCTCAATTTTATTCTTGTGTTCTCATTAGGCTGATGGTTTGAGCATTGAAACCCTCGACATTTGTTGTTGTTGCTATGGCTATGAAAGTTTATGTTGTTCCCAATTTCTAGGGTTTACAACTTTCGAATCTCCCCCTGACTCCTCCTCAGCCATCGGAATCTCAAATTAACCCCTCCTCACCCCTCTTTATATTTTGAAAACACCATACATTTGTGGAATTGAAGCCTGGAAGGATTGTACCCTTACCAATTTGAAGCTTGAAGGCTGGATTGAAAAAAAAAACCCAATTTCTAGGGCTTGAACAACCTGTTTGAGCTCGAGAAGGAATCCCAGGTTGAGAAACGAGAAATGAGTAAGGAAAAGGGCCCAGCGCCAGGACGTCGGGCAAAATGCCTTACTCCTAGCCCAATCACAACAGCAAGTAGTGCCAACTTAGGTTAGAAGATGACAGTGTTAGGATTCCTGCCTAAAGGTACATCCATACACCCCCAACAAATGGATCCAGGTGGTCAAGAAGCGACAAAGCACCCTCCAGGTTCCTCTCCTTCGTCTTTTTTTAAGCCATTTCGATCTTAAGAGGTATGCAACACTCCTCCCCTTCCCCCAGATCTGGCCGGGTCTTTTAGGATAGACATTGATGTGCAAAAGATCCAAAAGGAGGGACAATTTGAATGTTTAAATGCTGAAAAGATCCCTATGGAGGGACAAAATACCTGTTTAATTTCGAATATAGATTTACAATGTAGAGATGAAAGGATTCCAATGAAGAGACAACAAGGTGACTTACATGTTTCCCATTCTTCTACTGTTAATGTGTCTAATGATTCTGAAATGAACCCAAATAAAGGACATATCAATGCTCAAAAGGATAACAATGTCTTAAACCAAAGTCTTCCTGAAACTGAACCTCCTACTATGGCTGTAATGAGAGATAAAAATGTGGTTCTGAATGTTTCCACAAGTGCTGAACATGGGTCAAGCTCTGTTATGGTTTCTGAAGAGATGTCGTCTGAAGCGCATGTGCTTAATTAGTCAACACAAAGTGACCTCAAACCACAACCTCGCCCCCATCTTAACCCCGGCCCAACCTCAAAGCCCACGCCTGCAGAGGCTTACAAGTGTAAACCCCCAGCTAGGACTGAACAACCCTTAAATGCAGCAACCTCCAACACCCCACAACCTTTCCCTATTATGACATATCTTTCACTACCCTTTTCTCTCATCTCCTACTGCCTTACTCATCTCCTACTATCTTTCACAACCTTCTGCACATGTTCCTCTACTGTCTTACTCATCTCTCTCACTAAGTTGTCCATAGAAACACCATCAGCACACCCTTTTCTCTCAGTTTCCCTTGCTGTCATACTCTCGACGCAAGCAGCTTGGTGAGACAAATAGTAATACTGTTAGGGTATTAGGATTCAGTGAGGATTTAAAAAAAATTACCTTCCAAACTAAACACCAGCTTAAAATAGTAACATTGTTGGAGTTCATTGTTTCATTAGAAAAAAAAAATAACGTGTTTGATTTGTCAGTTTAAAATCAGTGGATTTTCATGGTTGCGCAACTACTGGATGAACAAAAATGGAAGTTTGCAATTTTGCATCTATATCAATCAGTCTCAGTTTTTTGCATCTATAATTTGTTATTCAATCAATCTCAGTTTCTTCCCCTTACTTTACATTTCATGTTTTTATTTTGTTTAAATTTCAAGTCTTACTGATTACATACAGTTTCATTTCACATAGTCTCAGCTTGTCACTGTCTCCTTTTATACTATGAATCCTTGATTGCATTTGATTGAAAGGTTGAATCATGGTCGTACAGAAGCTAATGATCAATCATCCATCTTATATATTCATATTTATATATTACAAAGAGAAAGAGGTACTTCCTATTCCTAGTATGGAAATAAGAAGAGCATAGTCCTTGTATTGTTTGTGCCATGTATGATGTATGAACTCACTCACTCTCAGTCTCAGTGAGCTGAGTTGTTTGTGGTGTGCGAAGCCGAAGAGATGGCAGAGTTGGAGCTCGCCCACACCAAGGAGGTCGTCAAAGCATTCAAATTGGTGCAGCAATGTCTACTGCTGCACTGCACTCCATTTGCTAGTCAGATTCATCATGAAAAACAGACCTTCCTTAGCTTCCCGCTCAGAAAACCAGTACCCAAAAGTGCCAGGGACTGACACCTTGCAGAGACAGCTGCAGCAGCTGTTTTAACTCCATGATTCAGGTCTTGATCAGGCACTCATAGAAGCCCTTCCAGTGTTCCACTACAAAGAGATCAATATGTTGTTCTGTTTTTACAGAAAATAGATTTTTATAACATGCATCTTGCATATATTTTGAGAAAGGTGCTTTGACTGAGATTTATGATGAATTCAGCACACCCATTCATGTGTTTTACATTTGTGTGATTTAAATGCTTAGATGACTCTCTTGTCTTAAGATTTCATTGCAAAAACTTGATTTTATCCATTAAAACAATTAGCACATGATTTTTTCACTAAAGCCTATTAGCTCAAACATGCCCTTAGTGGTTTTTGCACTAAAGTCTATTAGCTCAAAATGGTAGAGCATTGTGCCTACGCACAAAGATGTGGGTTCAAACCCCGCATAGGCTATATATGTTTATCGCTTAGAAGGACGATGTTTCTCTTCATGAATAAGAGTATAAACTATAAAGTGCAAAAATAAAATCGTAATGTGCAAATATAAGAACATAAAGTGCAACTGTGAAGTGCATTTGTGCAACTGTGAAGTGCATTTGTTCAACTGTGAAGTGCATTTGTGCAACTGTGAAGTGCATTCGTGCAACTATATATGTTTATCGCTTAGAAGTTCGATGTTTCTCTTCATGAATAAGAGTATAAAGTGCAAAAATAAAATCGTAATGTGCAAATATAAGAACATAAAGTGAAACTGTGTAGTGCATTTGTGCAACTGTCAAGTGCATTTGTGCAACTGTGTAGTGCATTTGTGCAACTGTGTAGTGCATTTGTGCAACTGTGAAGTGCATTTGTGCAACTTTAAAGTGCATTTGTGCAATTTTAAAGTGCTTTTGTGCAACTTCCAAGTGCAAATATAAGAACATAAAGTGTGAAAATAAAATTGTAATGTGCACATTTAGAATACAAGTGTGAAAAAGTATGATACAATTGTGCAAATTTAAACTACAATTGTGCAAAAGTAGATACAATTGTGCAAAAGTAAGATAGAATTGTGCAAAAGTAGGATACAATTGTGCATAACTAAGATTATAATGTGCATGATTAGCAATTTGCGATTGTTGCGCTCTTGTCTATTATGTAACTTATGTGGGATTTAAACCCACATCTTTGTGCAAACGCACATTGCTCTAGCAATTGAGCTAATAGGCTAAATTATGATTTTCATGCTAAAATAGAAGAACCTAATCGACTTAAAGCATATCGCAATAAAATTCTAAAATTCAATTAGCTCATGATTCACAAACAATTTGACAATGCTATGAACATGAAATTATCTCCAAATCAACCTAACATCACAACCATATCATCAATTTCAATCAATTTGTATGTTGGCAAAAAAACCCCAAATTCTAAATTATATCGCAATAAAATTCTAAAATCCAATTAGATCATGATGCATAAACAATTTGACAATGCTATGAACATGAAATTAGCTCCAAATGAACCCAAAAACACAACCATATCATCAATTTTAGTCAATTTGGCTTTTGGCAAAAAAACCTCAAATTCTAAAGCATATCGCAATATAAAATTATAAAATTCAATTAGCTCATGATTCATAAATAATTTGACAATGCTATGAACATGAAATTAGCTCAAAATCAACCCAACAACACAACCATATCATCAATTTCAATCAATTTGGCTTTTGGCAAAAAAACCCCAAATTCCGCTCCTAAATCAAACCCTAGGTTTTCAATCTCAATCTAAATCATTCAAACACTATTTTGTGCAAACATAATTTTAAGTTGTGCAAATATAATATTATGTTGTTCGTTTATAAACTATGGAATAATTTTTTAATTTATTAAATTTAGATAAGGGCATATTTGGGAAGAAAAGGAAAATATGGGTCAAAATTGTAATGTCATCATCATCTTCCTCACATCGCCTGTAAACCTCCGATTAGAAATGGCGGTTACACCAGTGGACTTCGGCAAGCTCTCGGTGCCAGGCTAGGGCACGGCGGCGCAAGAGGGGGACAGATACGGGACCGTGGGGGCGTGAATAGTCCGTTGGTGGCAATCGTTGGTGGCTTCGGTGGCGGCAAGGCAGTGGTCGCAGGCGGCGAAGGGAGCTCCGGTGTTGTTGGGAAAGGAGGAAATTATTGGCGATTCCGGTGATGGCGAGGAGGAGAAGCCGGATCCACACCCGCCTTGTCGAATTGACCAATGCTCGATGCTTGATTCTGGCGATTGCGATGATTCCGACGATTGCGATGGAGGAGTTCGATTCTGATGATTGCGAGGATTTCGACGAGGAATATTCCGGCGATTGACACCGCCGTGTCCGATGCTCGATGGCCTACCTCCTGCCATGCTCGATGCCCGGCAATTGAGACTTCGCCCAAGCCATGTCCGCTTCTGAATTTTTGCACAGAGGGAGGAAGGGGACGACCGGTTAAATTTTTTAAAACAAACCGGTTCAGTTTTTTTTTTAAAAGGCACGGGTCCGGTTTTCCAAAATTTTACACGTTAAGCAAATTTTACACGTTAAGGTTGTTTTACATTTTAAAGCTTCCCTATATATATATATATATATATATATATAGGGGAGATATCCTTTAGATTAAGCCTTATCTAGAGGGTGATTTAAGATTCATCTTAGAGTTTTTATGCTAATTTAAATTAGCTTTTTCATTCATCATCTAAAAAAATAGCATAAAAAATAATTTTAAAAAAACATTGATATATTTATCATTAGATATATCCCCTATATCCATATAAAAAAATTATTTTAATCTAAAGGGTATAAGGCTTACTTCTCATCTTCTCATTTAAATGTTACTTCTCATTAGATATCTCCCCTATATATATATATATAAAGAGAGAGAGAGAGAGAGAGAGAGAGAGAATGGGTAACTTGTGCACAAGGCTTAGGATGTGCATTGTGCACAAAATATTATTCGGTGAAATGTGAAACATTATTCAGTGAAATTTGAAGCATTATTCGGTGAAATGTGAGTATTGTTTAGGGGCTTGTGAAACATTATTTGGTGAAATTTGAGGCATTCCATATAAATTGTAACTATTGTTTAGGGAATTGAGGTTTCTTTTATTTGAAATGGATAAATAAAAAAACTAAACATTATTCGGTAGAATGTTATAAATTATTCAGTGGAATTGGGACGTTTTCATCTGAACTGAACGGAAAAAAAAAACATAACAGTGTTCGGTAGAATGTTTCACATTTCACCGAATAATGTTTCACATTTCACCGAATAATATTTGTGCACAATGCACACCCTAAGGAGTGTGCACTCTGGAACCACTTCATATATACATATATATATATATATATATATATATATATATATATATATATATATATATATATATATATATATATATATATATATATATATATATTGAACATTGGGAAATGGAAAGCAAGACAGAAAATAAAACGGAAATTGAAAGCAAGACGAGGATCGAACAAGAACCACGCCACAGGTGATACGGAGGGGGTCATGTCCACAAAAACAAGCCTACCCGGCCAACTGCACACAGTACAGATCAAGGCCAAACTTAAAGCAAAATTAAAATTCATTAAAAACAAACATAACTTCTTAAGACCTCTAATACGATGGAGCTCCGAGCAAAGGAATAATGACCAACAGCACCTAGATGCGCACAAGTACCCGGCAAGTAGAACAGCTAAAGAGTGTAATTTATTGTCTTTACGAGGGCTGGGAGCCCGTAACTGATGCTTAAGGCCATGATTTGGCAAAGTGATTGTTTTGACCCGGTGAATCACGTCCATGAAGGACTTAGATAGGTTCGGATTTGTAGCAGACATAATAAAAGTAAAGAATACCCAGTAATAGGGATGGTAGTCAAACAGATGAACAAGGTAGTGAGCAGATGACATCCAAATAGAGGTCTTAAACCCTTTAGAAAGGATTAACAAGGTAGTAACAAGGATGAAACTGTGGTGATAAACCAGATAGATCCCAAAGATCAAATTGCACTTAATAGTTGCAGTTGGTAAGAGAGAACTTAGCTGGTAGCTTAGTAGGTTCAATTGGTATGCGTGGAGACTCCCAACCAAGCGAAACAAGGCAAGCGAACAACAACGGACCACAGGGGGGCGAAACCACCTCCCAGGCCCACCACGCCAACCAACCCCCCCCCCCCCCCCCCCCCCCCCCGCCAGGGCCACAAAAGGCAACGCGAACAGCCCAAAACCACTCGCCCACCCCACATGCAGTGAAAGATCCCGATCTCGACATCGGAGGTCGAACAAAACTTTGCCACCTTATAACTGGCGGTCGAACCACTATGGCTGAGCAAGAACAGAGCCAACGACGCTTTAAAGGTCGAAATAGACCGGGGGGAGCTACCCCTGGGATTTATTATAGCTTTGAGTGGGTACAGGAGCCTCCGTCAACAATCGGAGCAAGTGGAGTGGGTTAATTTTATATTGGGAGGAGCGATTTGGGTAAATCTGGGCGAGCTTGTGGGCGACCGGGCTGAGAAGGCTAGAGATTTGTGGGGGGCGCGTCAGGCACGTACAAAGTAGGGTTTTCATTTTTTTTTTAAAGCTACGGAGTATTAATTTCTCTAAAGTCCTAATAGCATCTTTAACAATGATATTTGGAGTACCATAGTAATTAAATAAAAAGAAAAAGTCAGAATTTTTAAAGAACCAAGAAAAATAAAGTAGCCCAAGTACCATGGACATGATACTCAATCTGACAAATACCATACAATTTTACCCAATCAACATTAATTGTAGGACCCATTTATTTTTTACTTCAAAAAAAAATTCCCGTTGAAAACACTTCTCGTATGCACAATTGAATTGATGAGTCCAATTTTCAAACTGGGAAATCAATTCACCCACCACGTTTAATTGAATTGAATGAATTCACCTACCACATTTGCATGCAAACACTTCTCGTAATTTTTTTCTATATTATTTTACTAAATATTAAATATTTAAAATAAAATGTAAGTTATATACAAAAAGTTTGTAATTTTGACCAAAAAAAAAAGAATTTTGTTTCAAAAAGTGAAATAAGATACTCATATCAAGTATCATGGTTGTGGAGCATCAAAGATTAAAATGAGGTGGATAAGAGAGAAATGTCAAAAAGTAAGCTATGGTACTCATCTTGAGTATCATTGTTAAAGAGGCTCTATGAGCATCTTTATTAGTGGTACTTGGAGTACCATAGCAATTAAATAAAAAGAAAAAGTCAGAATCAGAATTTTGATAGAACCCAAAAAAAAAAGGAGCTCATGTATCATGGGACATGATGATACTCAATCTGACAAATACCATACAATTTTACCTAATCAACATTAATAGTGGGACCCATTTATTTTTTACTTCAAAAAATAAAATGTCGTTGAACAGTACTGTATTAATGCCGGTTGAATGAGTACAATTTCCAAACTAAGGGCGTGTTTGGCAACGGGGTGACAGTAGGTGGATCGGGATGGATTTTTGGGGGTGGAAGGGATGGAGATGGAATCTCAAGGTGGAAGAGGTGGAGTTTTTAATCCAGTTTAATCCCGTTCGTGTTTGGTTTTGGTTTAAAGTTTATGGGATGGATGACACTTACAAAGTCAATTTTGCCCCCACTATTTGACCTGAAAAGACAAAATTACCCCTAAAAAATATCCCTCAACTTCATCCCCCATCTTCACATTTCACTTTCCAGTTGACGTTAGCTCGAGAGGAGAGTGGGAAGACGTACGCCGTCGCCTGGGCAACCTTCACGCCGGAAGCAGCCACCAGCACCTCCGAGGATCCCTAGCGCAACCGACTGCGGCAGCGACGTCGGACTCCATGTAAGTCCTGAATCCCTACTTGTGCGATGTTCCTTGAGTTCTCAATGGTTTTCGATGTCGATTATTTTTTCACCTCCAATCGAGGAATTCTGCAATATATGAAAAGGGGTTTTCGATGCACTGGTCGGTAGAGGGTATTCAGATTTTGTTCAGAGCAGATTGGGGGTTCAATTTGGAAAAGGGGAATAATCCCAACGACATTCTACATAACCCATGTTCGCTTAGGGTTAACATTTTTGAATTTAGGGTTATGGAATTGGCGATGTAGTCGGCTTATAGAACAATTTAGAGTTATCCCTCGTCACGTTGTATCGAGCTGGCAACTCATTTTTGATCGATTGAATTGCATCACTGGGTTATTCTGCTTGAGAGGAACCTCCGGCATACTGTGACAGAATAAGGATAATGAATTATTTCTTTCATGGGTGTTTTCGTTTCGGTCTTAATATTGATATTATTTCTTCCGTGAGCTGATTGTCTCCTGCTGTCATAATATTTCCGAACACAAAACCGACGTATTCATTCGATATACTAGCGAAACTCGTGCAATTCTTGTCTGGGACCTACCCACATGGAATCCTCTTCCAAAGCCAAGGGAAAGGGCAAAGAGAAGGCAAAGAAAGCAGCGTCTGGTTCCGAGGACAAGAACTACGTCCCCCTGCCTTCTACTGGTCTTTGGAATTGACTAAGAAGCTGATGCATTGTCTCCTCGCTTATCAGCGGGAAAATGGTAAGGATCAATCCTTCAAATGGGGGCCCATCAACACCGCATTCGAGGCTGCCACGGGTAAGAGGTGCAACCAATACACTCTGAAGAACCAAACTCGCGACATGAAGACGATCTACCTAGCCTGGGGTAAGTTGAAAAAAGGGGAGACCGGACTCGGCTGGGATCAGGCCGCTGGCACCATAAAGGCACCTGACGAATGGTGGGACAAGAAAATCAAGGTATGATGTGCTCGCCTTCCCTTTCCCTTACGTCAATGAAAGAGAGACTGCAATGAACCGAAACTCGTCATGTGACTTGAATTGCGCAGGAGGATAGCAAATACGACAGGTTCCGGAAGAAGAGGATCCCGCCGGAATTGGAAGAGCTGTTCGACCAGGTGTTCGGAGGCACCGTTGCCACCGGTGAGTATTGCGTCGCCCCCTCCATGGACCCGGAAGCTATGGCTGCGCAGGCACACAATGAGGCTGAGAAGGAGAGGCTTGAGGACCTCTCGGACGACGATGCTCATGACGATGGTGCTGCCCCCAACGCAAGGGTCACCCCTGACGGGTCATAATATGAGGGTGTTGAAGAGGAGTTCGACGAGCTTTTCAACACCCCTGGCGCTGAGGCGGGAACGCCCTCCATGACCAACGTTCTCCAGGGCATTGTGGACGACGATGTCTCACCCTCTAGCCGACCGGCGGGAGCTCCAAGCACCGGGGCGTCACAGCAGTCTCGGCCAAAGCGAGGCCCAGGTTCCGAGACGACTTCCTCCCATAGGGGCTCCAAGCGCAATGTTCGCGTCTCGGAGGGGACCAGGCTGTTCGAGCGTAGCGTCGGGGTCATGAAAGACAGCACGCGTGACATCATCTACCTGATGAAAAAGGATATGGCGAAGGATGAGGTATCATCCAATACCCCCCAAGACACAACGAAAGAAGTCTTGGATGTGGTGAGGTCGATGGTTGGGGAGGGCCTTTTTGCCGAAGGAGACCCCCTATGATGCTTCAGCTTAGCCATCATCAAGTCACCCGAGCGACGTGAGGTGTTCGTTCAGCTTGACAGCAACGTCGCCCGCCTGAAGTGGCTTCGGTGGTTGTATTCGACCAACGACGGTCAGCAGCTGAGCGCCATCCACCTAGACTGAGCATCGGCGAGCCTTCCATTTTCCGCACGTACGAGAACATTGTCCGCCTAGCCCCCTCAGTTCACAAATAAGGAGACAGTTTAGAATGTTTGTGGAAGACTTATGTCTCTGTTTACTTCATCTGTTTGTTTGTTATTGCTTTTAATTACCAGCTCACCATAATGGTAGATACAATTACATACAATTGTCGCATGTGTCATGTGCCTTGAAATCGTTTTCCCCCTTGTAATAAATTTGTTGAAAGTTATGCGTTCTTTCTTCGTTCTTCAATGATGTGCATTGTTGTGCGTTACTGTAACTTTGTTGTGGTTCCTTAGCGATCTCCCTGAATTTCCTCATGTAGGGCGAAGGATACGGTCACCGAACGTCATCGTCGACGTCGTAAAAGACAAGCCAAGGGCGTCGCTGGAATTGTAGGCATCCTTGGCATATGGCTCACCATTGCCAACCACTACTTCAAAAGGGTGCATAAGGTACCCCAGTTTATTGGAGAGTACACTGGGGCACGATGGGTTGACCAGGTCCTCACCCATCGGTCAAACGTCAGGAGCGTAAACGCATTTCGTATGGAGAAGGCGGCCTTCACTCGACTATGTGGCATGCTGGAGCACCAGTACGGTCTTCGGGGGTCAACCCAACTATCTGTGATCGAGAAGGTTGCTATCTTTGTCAATACCATGGCATGGGGGTCTAGTCAGCGAAACTCGTGCGAGCGGTTCCTGCGGTCGACGTACACAATCTCCGAGACTATATCGGAGGTACTAGAGGCCATATGCGGGGGCAAGTGTAACGGGTTCCGCGGCCTAGCAGGGGACCTGATCCGGCCTCGCGACCCTAATTTCCGAGCGGTACCGGAGCAGATCAGGAACGACAACCGGTACTGGTCGTACTTCAAGGGCGCAATTGGCGCAATTGACGGCACACATATTGAGGCGATCATGCCGAAAGATGACCAGGTCCGGTTCCGATGCAGGAAGGGAACAACAACATACAACTTCATGGCCGTATGCGAGTTCGACCTTCAGTTCTCATTCATATCCGCCGGCTGGGAGGGAAGCGCGCACGATGCCCGGGTTTTCGATCACGCATTGAAGACGTCGGCGTTGAGGTTCCCCCATCCACCGGCCGGGAGGTACTATCTATGCGACAAGGGGTACGCTTTCCGAAATGAGTACATGATTCCTTACTCGACAACGAAGTACCACCCCCCGACCTTCGTCGCATCCCAACCGAAAAACGAGAAAGAAGCCTTCAACAAGTCACACTCTTCCCTCCGAGGAGCGATAGAGAGGTCCTTTGGGGTGTTGAAGATGAAGTGGAGGATCCTCCGTCAGCTCCCCAGGTATCCGATCCGGAAGCAGATTTCGATTATTATTGCGTGCTTCGCCCTCCACAACTACGTGCGGGATTCATGTGAATTGTCCGAGTCCGACGACGAAGAGATCCAAGGTTCATGGAGCCACCGATGGGTAGTGACATACCATCCGACGGGGACGGCGATGAAAACGCGTACGACGCGGGAGATGATGTTGGACATGATGACGATGACCCCTTTTTCCCTTTCGACGATGCACCGGGGGCAAACGCAGAGATCAAGGCTCTTAGGGACGACATTGCGCAGCAGATATGGAACGACCGTCGCAGGGGCAGGTAAACCTTGGATGCTCAAAGCTGTAGCGCGTGGGCTTTTGTATAAACACATATGTCATACCACTACTTGAATGGTTTTCCAAATTGATGGGAGTGGTCTTTTGTATAAACAACAAGTATGTATGTCATTAGGCTAAGGTATTGTGGTAGTATGCAAAACTCTACTTCAACTGTGATGTTGATAGGAATGGTCTTTTTTTGCAAGACATGTTAACTGGTTTTTGTGTATGATGTTACAAGATGTAATTGAGAGCAAAATGAGGGAAATTTGTTCTGTGTTTATTGAATTCGAAGAAGTGATTACAATGTATGTGTTGTTCTCTATTTATAGACAACCATGACTCAACTATTGATCGACATACAAGTGGTAAAACAATCAACCAACTCCGTAACAAAAAATGTAACAGACACTTCAACAGATTCTTGAACCACAACTGAATTTGGCGCCATCTCAAGCTGTCTTCTTCAGCTTGTGGTCTTCAACAGGAGGTGTATCCAACATATGACATGATCGAAAGACAAGAATGAAAGTAATGCAACGTCCATTGTATAAGTAGTCAAGGAATATGCATATATAACAAGCGGAAACAGTTTCGGTTATAACTGTTAGGATAAGGGTGCAACAACACTCGGCTTACAAAAAGAGGTAATCACTGCCGAGGTTGCGCAAACATAGTTCCTGCATTACATACGAGGCCCCGACATGCACAAAATGGGGGCCGACTTCAAGAGTTTCACTTGAGGTTCACAATGACCTGTGCGAAATACAATAACTACAGGTAATCTGCACAAAAAGTGGTAACGACATGACGGAGAAGCTTGATGAACTAGCGTCTGGTGACCAGAGGCATGAAGATCGCCACCATGAAGAGGATAATCCAGCAGAGGAGTCTGTTGAGGCGGGAGAGCCTCTCAGCCCAGAGCTGGTCCCCTGCGTGCTCCACCCAGCGGCCACACATGAAGGAGCTGACCTCCGCGACCCTCTGCGTGAGGTGGTTGTTGCTCGCCTCAGAAACGACGAGCCTGTTAGTGAGGGACACTTCCATGTCCCTGGTCTCCTGCAGCTGGGTGTTTGTTGCAGCAAGGGCTTGCTCCCTTAGGGCAACCTGGGACAGAAGCCCCTGGACCCGGGCACGGAGCTCCTTCAGTTCGTCCGCGGCGTATGCCCACAATGCATTGTCCTCCTTGACCTGCTCGGGGTCACGGGGATCAGACTCTGCATCCGAATCTTCCTCTCTGTTGCGACGACTAGACTGCCCCTGCTCGTATGAACTCCTCAGCCATGGGTACTTGCGTGGGTCACCACTCGCATAGCTGTGGTCAGAATCGGAGTCTGTGTCGGATTCGGAATACGGCCACATGGTTCCTACGTTGACATGGGAACCGTTTTGTGAGAATCAATATTCAAACCGATAGACATAAACCAACAACATAGTTGAAGGGGACTGATGAAAAAGGAAAGAAAGCAACAAACATGGTAAACATACAACTTCACAGAAGACACAACCATGTCAGACTTTTCCATGGATGAAGTTAACACATATGCGACAACAACGGAAAATGTACAAGAGGTGATCACTGGAGAGGTAGTGCAAGCAGTTGATAGAAGATCTATTGCAAGATCTATTACATTATGCAAGTACAAAATGAAAGTGAATATCTATTGCAATTAGTTCACTATCTATTGCAATCAGTGGTGAATATCTATTGCCATCAGTTCATTAACCATGTTGGAAAATTTATGTGCAGTCAACAAGTAAAGAAATATGCGTAGTCACAGATGTATAAAGGGGGATCACAATTCACAAGTGAGTGCAGTTCCATCCAAACCCGGTTATCATGCAACAAAACACAAGTAGTTCAATGAGAATGTAAAGCTGACAGTAAGCCCTCTAAGAACACAAAACAAGGTTCTAAATAATGAAGGTAGGGGATGTAAGAGAACATGAGAAAGGATAAATCCCAGCAACAAGTCGTTCAATGACAATGAAGGTAGGGGATGTAAGAGAACATGAGAGAGGATAAATCCCAGCAGAAATTCAAGTCAATCTCATGAAAGAGCTCCAACAACAAGTTATGAAGCAAAGCATGCATGTGTAATCCATAGGCACAAATCTGTAGGAACCAAATGGAAAAGCAAATCCATCAGCTGTTTATCCACAACTGAGGAGCACTACACTACATAGGTATGATGAGATGATAAGCTATGTTCAATAAAAAAAGACTAGAGGTCACTATATGTATGATTAACTTGCTAAGGGGGAAAAACAAAACAGAAATGACTTCTGAACCTAAGAGCAGCACTGACCAGAAGCATCAGAGAGAAGATCCCCTCTACTAAAATCATAGGAATGCTACTTTTAGCTAAATGAACTCTGTACCAACTCAATCATTATGTATTCCAAAATGAACTTTCTCCTGGCAGTTTATTAAAATCATAGGAATGCTACTTTTAGCTAAGTTGTTTCCTTGTGATGCAACATTTGAATCCTGGGTAACATTGGTGAAGTGGCTCACTTCCATGTCCAAATATGCAAGATATGTAAGTATCTTAAACGATAAATGTTCTTATAAAGTGAATGCAAATGAACACAAAATGATCCAAGAAAGATAACTGCCTGCAAAATTTAGAAGTCCAATACATTTGGAGAGTAGCATAACTTAGCAAATGGGTCCCAAAATTCAGAGATGCTAATTAGTGAATGCCCTGTATTACAGAATCCTCATAAACCTATAGAAATCATATGTTTATGTTACATTAAAGTATGTCTCCTGATAAACCTAAACATTAAAACATAACTTTACATAGAGAAGCACGCAGAAAATACAGAAAGCATTGAGAATTGTCAGTTGTAACTATGGCCAAGTATAAAAATACACCAACTAAGCATGTCAACCTTAACAAATGGCCTATTTAGCAAATCACCTGAGAACATTCATCACATACCAGCCAATATATCTTCCAGAAGTTCAATTGCAACAAAGAACTTCAACTTTTTCAGTCACAAGCAGAAAAATAAATAAAAATATTCAGTAACCGTAACCGGCCCATATAACAAACCTGAAGTCAGACCTTGAATACAGGGAATAAGGAGCACATTCAACCTCACAAAGAACCCAAAATCAGATATCATACACAAGAAACATCTGACAACCACACACTTATTAGAAGATGATGAATATGTATAACAACAACGACTTTAGACAAAGATGTCATCATATATCTCATTATTGACAAAAAATTCATCAAACCAATTATGGGATACATAGCCATCATCAAGCAAGCACCTATTGTCAGACAAACTCGTTTTCCACTGACAAATCCTATACATTTCTTCACTTGTCGTTGCTATATGGAGGGAAAACTCGAACCTTTGAATGTAAATGCCTAATACCCTAAACAAGAAGCCAAAATCATTGATTTTTCAATCGAATGGAAACCCTAAAATCACACGACTTTGAACAAAAACCCTTAGGATTTCAATTAAATTGGGGGAAAACTGGAAAACTCATGAAATTGGATTCGAAATACACCCATAAACACGCAATCAGTGGAGATGAACGGGATTACCTGGCTAAAAATTGGAGATTTCGCGAAGGAGAAGAGAATCGTCGCTCGGAATCGCTTCCCAGTTTTTTTTGGCTTGCGTGGGAAGAGTCGGGAGTGAAGACGAATTTATGGAGGAGAGAGGAAAGGAGGGCAATCTGGGGATGGAAACCCTTCGCATCTCGTCCACCTCCCTTCCATGAGGTGCATCCGTCACCCCGTCTCACCCCCCCCCCCCCCATCCCATGATTGGCATCCCTCTCCACTCGCGGCATCCCCTTGCCAAACATGTCAGCGCTCTTCCCGAGAACCCACCCCCATCCCGCCCATCCCCTTGCATCCCCTGCCAAACACGGCCTAAATTGAATAAAAATTTACCTACCAAGATTGAATTGAATGACTGCATGCAACGTTTTTTTTTATTAAACACTGAAGTCTTTTTTTAATTAAATTATATCGGCAAAAAAAAACTTAGACATTTTATAAAATTTGTCGTAGTTAAACCGATTCAACGTACGGAATATTAAACAACGAGTATAAAAACACGCATAATATAATATATAGAAATACGGGAACATATGATCGATTCAAATTCATTACACAACGATTTAAAAACACAAATTAAAAAAATACATAGAATATGAAAACACACATAATGTAATATAGAAATGCGAAAGAGATAAGATTCCACGAGTAATACAACATACTAGTCATCGAACACATTCAAGTTATAAAGATCTGCCTTCATCAAGCTCTCCATAATACACGCATAATATAATATATAAAAATGTTATTTTTTTGTTCGTAATATTTTTTCCTATCTATATTATTTTACTAAATATTAAATATTTAAAATAAAATATAAGCTATATACAAAAAGTTTATAATTTTAACAAAAAAAAAAGAATTTTGATCCAAAAAATGAAATAAGATACTCATACCAAGTACCATGGTTGTGGAGTACAAAATATTAAAATGAGGTGGATGAGAGATAAATTACAAAAGGCAAGTTATAATACTCATTTTGAATATCATGGTTAAAGATGCTCTAATAATAACGATAGGAAGGAGTATATATTAATATAGTATTATATAAATATATAAAATGATGTTCAAATTAAAATGGATCAAAAGGCACGGGTGTTACACTAGTATTCACCTAAATCTCATCTCTCTCTCTCCCTCTCTCTCTCTCTCTATATATATATATATAGACACACACATACATATACATCTGCAGAAGCTACTATATAGTCTATATGTAATCATAATTTGTGAGGAAGACGAGGAGAAATTAAATTAACTAAATATGGATAACTGGTTCAAATTGGCCGTCCTCCTCCTCTTACCATTTCAGTGTTGGCTGTTCGTGAAGCTCTTCAAGACGCCCAGAAACTTACCGCCGGGACCCTTCCGGTTGCCCATCATCGGCAACCTCCATAATCTATCTGGCAAATCCCCACACAAATCCCTAGCCGAGCTTGCCAAGATCCATGGCCCCTTGATGTCTCTCCAGCTCGGAAGTATTACTACCATCGTCGGGACGTCGCCGTTTGTGGCTCAACAGATCCTCCAGAAGCACGACCTCGTTTTCTGCAACAGGTGGGTGCCTGACGCCGCCAATTCATGTCAGCACAGTGACTTCTCCATGGCCTTTCTCCCTCCCCAGTCGTCCCAGTGGCGAAACATCCGCAAACTTTGCAGCACCACGGTGAGTTGGAGAAGCTGATGTTGTCTCATATGCCCCTTTTGGTATCGATATTCAGATATCACTTGATGTTGTCTTTATATTTTTCAATGTGCAGTTGTTTTCGAATAGAGGTTTGGATGCAAGCAAGCCCATTAGGCAGAAGAAGGTGGAGGAGCTGATCTCATACATCGACGGGTGTCGTCGAGATGGCGTCGCAGTCAATATTAGTGAGGCAGTGTTTGCCTTAAACTTCAATTTAGTCTCCAACACCCTCCTCTCTATGGATTTAGAAGACCCTAATTCAGCCTTTTGCCGCGAGTTCAGGGAAAGCGTGTTACAACAAAGGTCGATAGTAAGTGAGCCTAACATTGGGGATTACTTTCCGCTGTTGAAAGGTCTTGATCTCCAAAGGATTAGGCGTAGATTGGAGGAGATAGGTGCAAACATCACAACTTTTTTTCAGGGAATAATCGACGAGCGATTAGCCAAAGGTGCTGATCGAATGGCGGACGATAGCAATGATGTATTGGATGCGTTTCTCAAGATGAACAAAGACAAAAAGGAGGAGTTTGGAGTACCCTACACAATACATTCACTATTGGTATCCCAAATCAGTGAAGAGCTCTAATGAAGTGAATAATACGGCGTAATAGTGAAAACGAATGAATATGATACACATAATGCCAAATTCATATTCATATGATATAATATTCACTGGTTTTACTATTACAATGTATTATTTGTTTCACTACAACTCTTGCCTCCCAAATTAATCTTTCTTTTAAAATATTTTTCATTTTTCAAAAATGAACTCTTCATGATCTTTATATATATATTTGTGGAGTTTTTCAGGACTTGTTTCTTGGTGGAACTGATACAACATCAGGCATTATAGAGTGGGCAATGGCGGAGCTACTACGCGCCCCAAACAAGCTGAAGAAAGCACAGGAAGAGCTTCTCCAGATTATCGGCAGAGGAAATCCCCTCAAGGAAGAAGACACCATAAGGCTTCCGTATCTGCAAGCAGTAGTAAAGGAAACCCTAAGGCTGCACCCTGTGTTGCCGTTCTTGCTCCCGAGATTAGCAAGCTCGAACATCGAGCTGTGTGGCTTCCAGGTGCCTAAGGACTCTCAAGTGTTGATCAATGTATGGGCCATTGGGAGGGATCCAAGCCTGTGGGAGAGGCCTTCCTCTTTTGAGCCAGAGAGGTTCTTGGGTTCGGAGATCGACTTTAAGGGCTTGCATTTTGAGTTAGCTGCCTTTGGCGGAGGCCGGAGGATCTGCCCTGGCCTCCCGCTTGCCATCAGGAATGTTTATCTGATAGTGGGTTCCTTGATCCATTCCTTCAATTGGAAGCTTGAAGATGGTGTCGAACCGGAGAACTTGGACATGGATGAAAAGCTTGGTATTACTTTGCACAAGGCTAAACCGTTGATTAGCATTCCTGTTAGCCGTGGCTAATAGGAATGGTAAATCTTTGTTATATATGGAGTTTGGTTCAATAAATAAAACATCTATCTTTTAATGACTGGAGATGTACGTTTATGAATATGCCCTGAATCCATATATGTTTTTGGACTTGAAAAGTTTCGATCTGTATTTCTTTTTCTATTTCATTATTTAATTACATCTTTGCTCTATGATTATTTTGTTTCTAGCTAGATTGAAACTTGTATTTCTTTTCCTGTTTGATTATTTAATTACATGTTTGCTCTATATATAATAATTACACAATCATCTTAATTTGTTAATTTTCAATTGCTCTTATAGGATGTTATCGAGACATTAGAGTGTTGAAAAGTACAAGAATACATTTATAAATTTTCATACTCTCTAATCATGAATATATACAAGCTTTCAATTTGCATCTTCTCTTGATTCAATCTTCTCTTTCATTTATACTTTTCTCATTGTTGCACATGATGGGACGTGTTTAGAGGTTTAGTATGAGAGTATCCCACCCACGTTGATTATAAAATAATAAAAATAATGAGTTATAAAAAAAAGTGAAACTCTACCCAATAACTTAAGCTTTTTTGTTGAGGGGATGGATTCTAACACGGTTTGCCTCCCGTTAACCATCCGTCGGATATTTCACATGGTATTAGAGCCCAAGGTCTCGATCGATCACCTTCTTCATCCGTGAAACAATTTTACTCTGTTTTCTCGATACATTTGAGAAATTTCTTATGTTTCTTGCTCCGAAATCATAAATTTGGCATTTCTTGGTCATAATTCTAAGCCGAGTACATAGGTCAACATGAATGATTTGCTCGTGCGAATTAGGACAATGCAAGTTGAGATATGGTTGTTGTCATGTTCTCTGGTTCCAATTTCTTAGGTTGGATTCGCGGTGATCGGTTGGCGCTTGGAGCGTAGAAATTGGGATTCGTCAATGGTTTGTGTGCCAAGCCGCCGCTCACTCGGTGCCAACTATATGGTACGTTGCTGGTTGCTTATAAGAATAACTCGATATATGATAGCTTCATGTATGTTGATTCAACAAAGATTTTATGGGATGAACTGAGTGAAAGGTATGGACAAACGAACGCTCCTTTGATCTTTCAATTGAAAAGGGAGCTGGCTTCGGTTGGTTGTTCGTGAAGCTCTTCAAGACGCCCAGAAACTTACCGTCGGGACCCTTCCAGCAGCCCATCATCGGCAACCTCCACAATCTAGGCAAATCCCCAGACAAATCCTTAGTCGAGCTTGCCAAGATCCATGGCCCCTTGAGGTCTCTCCAGCTCGGAAGTCTTACTACCATTGTCAGGACGTCGCCGTTTGTGACTCAACAGGTCCTCTAGAAGCACGACCTCGTCTTTTGCAACAGGTGGGTGTCTGACGCCGTTAATTCATGTAAGCATAGTAACTTCGCCATAGCCTTTCTCCCTCCCAACTCGTCGCAATTTCGCAACGTCCGCAAACTTTGCAGCACCCAGGTGAGTCATATCTAGACCTGTCAATCGATCAAACGGGTCGGGTTCGGGTCGGGTCGTAACGGGTTTCGGATAAAACGGGTTTCGGATAAACGGGTCTTGGGTAAACCCGGGTCGATACTAACTCGGGTTGACCCAGGTTTCCAGTGGGTTCGGGTCGATTTCGGGTCAATTTTCAGACTGTCAAATTTTTTATTTTCTCAATCAAAATTGACACTTCGACGCCCCATAAAAGGTGTAAAACGCTAAAATGAAAGGGCCTAACTTATCGGAAATGACAAAAAAGACAAACATAACCAAATATTACAATAACCAACAAGTTAAGATGACCAAATACTAAAAATATCCAAAATATCTGATCATTTGAAGATTCTAAATACGAGTCTAAAAATCTGCAAATTCAAACACAATAGATAGAGTTGAATAAAAATTAGTTAGGATAACGTCCTTTACAATAGAAATAAAACCCAATACAAGTTTCAAAGTATGATATTAGATGAGCTACAAAACACAACTGCCGTACTCCTTCCATCGTCAGATCCCCATTTCATTCATTTGATACTCAATGCCTCGAATATCTTGGTGTTCATTTTTATCTGTATTGTAATAAATATTCAATCAATACTCTAAATCTCTAATCAATTATACAAGATAGCGTATCAATGCCATTTAAGGTAAACGCACCTTCATCAAATTGAACAAGCAATGTATTTACGAGTACGCTAACTACTGTTTTGCTTGGGGGTGCTGCCCTCTTGAGGGACTTCCCCGTCTGCAATGTTAGTGAAGGAACTTGCTTGATGGTAAAAACACCTTTATTTTTAAACTATTATGTTTTTCATCCTTGAATAGTTTAATTTTGCATTCTAGTGAATTAAAAACACGGTGTGTTGTTTTGTCCGAACAGAGCAAGGACAACCCACTGGTGAGTATCAAGGCGTTGAAACGCACCGCTGCAGTGCCTACCCGGGCATCTCGGATTCATCATTCAACCTCCATTTCCTAAACAGTCTAAAAATGCAATGGAGCAGGCAGTAAGATAGTTGTGAGGCGAAACACCAAATTGAACAACTCATATCTTAATTGAAGAGTGAATCGAACATCTAATTGGTTCAACAACACAACATGACTAACCAAATCGAACAACCCAAAACAGAAACCAAATCGAAACACCTAATTGAACAACTCATCTTAATTGAAGAGTGAATCGAAAAAACTAATCTAATTGAACAATCCAAACCGAATCTAAACACCTAATTGAACAACAGGCGAGTTGGGTGAAGACTGAAGAGTGAATCGAAAATCAGTATAATATACACAAACTGAATCGAAAATAAGCATATATAATATACATACATACCTGAATTGAAAAGGAGGCCACCGAGCAGCATGAGGAGCAGGCGAGAGCAGCAGCGAGAGCAGTAGGCGAAAGAGCGGCTCGATAGCAGAGGGCGCTGTCGAGACGACGATGGTTAGCAGCAGGAACAGCAGGCGGAAGAGCAGCAGGTCGAGACGACGAGACTCGATAGCAGCAGGAGGAGGCAGCGCAACTAGGTCGAGAGCAGCAGCAGCAGGCGAAGGCGAGCCCAGCAGGAGAAAAGCGGCCCGTTGAAGTCTTGAAGACGATGGTTACTGGTTAGGGTTGAAGCTGTACATTTTGCTTTTGCCCCAAACCAAACCCTTCTTTCTTTTCCCTTTTTTTTTAATTCATTGACCCGATCGGTTCGACCCGGTTGACCCGGAAATTTATCGGGTTTTCGGGTTCGGATAAAAAAAATGTCGGGTCTAAATTTTTGGGTTTTGACCCAAAAATTATCGGGCGGTCGGATCGGGTTTCCGGGTCGGGTTTCATTTTGACAGGTCTAGTCATATCTGATATCTTACGCCCCTTTTGGTATCGATATCCAGATATCATATATATATAGAGAGAGAGGTTGGGTCCTGTGTTAATATCCCTTAATGTGTTTTTTGTTAACAGATCTGGGTCTTTGATTGAATGAAATGGATGACTGGGATTATTCGGCAATTTTGTTTTTTCCTTTAATTAAAAATCAATGGGACCCACCTCTTTTCTTCACCACCTGTTGAATTACGCGCGTCTGTGTACACTTTTTTAACGTTTTTTTTTTATGCGGTGCACTGTTTGAATATTCGATAAGATGATATTAAATATTCGCTAACTTATAGTTATTATTCGTGTGTAAATATGAGTTATCGTTTAGATATTGGCCAAAGAGTTGCTCAATTTTGCAACTATTCGATGGGTTGGTAGTAATTATTCGTTAGATAGATAGTAACTATTATTCGCTAGATTAGATTGATAGTAATTATTCACTAGGTTGATAGTAAATATTCACTAAGTTAATGGTAATTATTCGCTATATTGAAAAGAGTATGTAAAGGTAATTCTTGATTTCCCATGTCTATTTAACAACATGCATATATTCGCTAAGTTGATAGTAATTATTCTCTAAGTTGATAGTAATTATTCGCTAAGTTGACCGTAATTATTCGATAGGTTGAAAGAGTATGTAAACGTACAAATGAATAATTCCGTATTATTAACGAATAGAAACTCTGAATTTGCCGAATAATAACTCTAAACGGAACAAAACTAGAATAATATAGATCTGAAGATTCTGAACACAATTTTAATTTGCAACCTAGATTTGAGATTCACAATAGAGATCAACAATAGAATCAGCAATACTAATTGAATGTATCCCCTCCTTGCCGAATTCAATTCGATTAGATTCGGACCTCTCCTCGCCTCCTTGATCGGTCTCAACTGAGGTGCAGTCCTGTGTCCGATCGCCTCAACTTTCCCTTCTCAGTTCGTTCCCAATCCTGTAATTTTTCAACAAAATCAAATCGGAACACAAAATGATCAAACGGACACGACAAACTTCGATCTGAAGATCGATCATTGTAGCTTCAGACGAAACAACAACCGAATTCAATCTAGACTCATTCACGAATTAAACCAATAAACCAAAACATCGAGTTAATAGAGAGAATCCAAACACCCGAAAACGAATTAGCAGAGAGGATCGATGGAGAATCAAACCGACCTTCACAGGCATCCCTGAGAGCTTGCGCATCTGCGTTCGGATTGATGGTCGATCTCTTCCTCTGTTATCGCCTCCGCCATCGCCGCCTTTGCCATCACCGTATTCATCGCCTTCTTCGGCCTCCATCACCACCTTCCCCATCACCGAATTCATCACCTTCTTAGGCCGGCATCGCCGGAGTGCTGTTGCAGGGGAGCTTCAGGCGGTTGGTGGCTGTTGGCTGGTCGGACCGGATGACATAGATGCTGGAAGACGGCTTGGCGGCTCGAATGTCAAACCCTCATCCATGTGAAGCCCTTTGGCTTTCTCCAACTCAAAACAAGGCGTGAGGTAGGGTTGATGGTGAACGCACGCGCTAATATAGGGGAAAAAGCCTGATATCTTGATGGTTATATATATATATAACCCCGATATCCAATATATAGTGTATTGATATCACTTGATATCTAATCAGTATAAGATATTATTCGATGTTGATATCTTGATGTTGTCTTTATATTTTCAATATATGCAGTTATTTTCAAATCGAGGTTATATATATATAACCCCGATATCCAATATATAGTGTATTGATATCACTTGATATCTAATCAGTATCAGATATTATTCGATGTTGATATCTTGATGTTGTCTTTATATTTTCAATATATGCAGTTGTTTTCGAATCGAGGTTTGGATGCAAGCAAGGCCATTAGACAGAAGAAGGTGGAGAAGCTGATCTCATACATCGATGGGTATCGTCGAGATGGTGTCGCAGTCAATATTAGTGAGGCAGTGTTTTCCTCAAACCTCGGTTTACTCTCCAATACCATCCTCTCTATGGATTTAGAAGACCCTAATTCCGCCTTTTTCCGCGAGTTCAGGGAAAATATCTTACAAATAGTGTCGATAGTAAGTGAGCCTAACATTAGGGATTACTTTCCCCTTTTGAAAGGTCTTGATCTCTAAAGGATTAGCCGGAGAATTGAGGAGAGATATGCAATGGAGGAGCCAGGATTTTTGCCAAGCGGGTGCTAAAAAAATGTCGTAATTTTTTTTTTGGTATATACTTATTAAGAAGATTTTTTTTTAAATAATATTGAAAAAACACTAAAATTGTATTTTTTTTAATGATTTTTTGTATTTAAATAGTTGCCGCGAGTTCAGGGAAAACATCTTGCAAATAGTGTCGATAGTAAGTGAGCATAATATTAGGGACTACTTTCCCCTTTTGAAAGGTCTTGATCTCCAAAGGATTAGCCGGAGAATTGAGGAGAGATATGCAGTGGCGGAGCCAGGATTTCCGTCAGGCGGGTGCTAAGAAAATATCGTAATTTTTTATTTTGGTATATACTTATTAAGAACATTTTAAAAAAAATATTAAAAAAACACTAAAATTGTGATTTTTTTTAATGATTGTTTGTATTTAAACAGTTGTTTTCGAATCGAGGTTAAATCTTGTTTTAAATATCATTTAAAGATTTTATATTACCTTAAAAAATACTTAATATATGCAAGGTGTTGATCCAGTGGTCGACGATACCAATGATGTAGTGGACGCCTTTCTCAAGATGAACCAAGACACAAAGGACGAGTTTAGAATGCCCTACATTATACATTCACTACTGGTATATATTCCCAAATAAATTTTTCCTTACACAAAGAGATCTTGGACATTCCTCTTCCCGTCTCTACTTTTGAGGATATGCTATATTGGTTGCCTGATAGAGAGGGTTAGTTTACCACTTCGAGTGCATACAAACTAATCACATCTCAATCTCCTTTGAGTTTAGATAATAATGCATGGATATGGAATTTGGATATTCCGCCTAAGGTTCAAAATTTTCTGTGGAAGGTCTGCCAAGATGGTCTCCCAACTGCATCTAGACTGGTCCATCGTGGGTCCTCTGTCCCCTCCACCTGTAGCATGTGCAATTGTGCAGTCGAAGATGATGATCACCTCTTGTTTGAATTTCATTATGTGCATTCTTTATTTCGTCTTCCCTCTCGCATTAATTCAACAATATTCAGTATGATAACTCATTCTCGTGATATTAAACCCATCATTTCCTACATTGGGAAAAATCTTGCTTCCGCGTCTAAGGTGGAACTTGCCTTTGTTTGGTGGTCAGTTTGGTACATTCGGAACCAACATGTTTTTAGGCAGGTTCCTATTCCGCCTAGAGATGCATCAATACATATTATTAAACATCACAAGGTGAGTTTGAGTAAAACATCTCAACTAGAGTGTAGTCTAGATGAGAATTTTCTTTTACACACACAAAATTCCACCCACCCAAAGAAGAAGAATAAGCAGAATAAAGTCACATGGCGTAAACCCCCGAGGGGAACTTTCAAGCTCAATTTTGATGGATCCACAATTACAAACAACGACAGCTCGACTGGAGCTATAATCCGGGACTGGAAAGGACACCCGATACAAATATGTTATCAAAAACTTGGTATACGAAGTCCCCTAAAAGCTTAAGCTCTTGCTCTAAAACTGGGAATCCAACACGCTACTCAACTTCATATCGATAAAATCCACATTGAAGGTGACTCAAGTATAATTATAAACCATCTCAACCAAAACTCTAAATGTCCCTGGGAAATTGAATTAATCATGTTAGATGTTGAACTCCTTTTATCGACTTTGAAAGAAGTTTCCTTCTTTCATGTTCTCCGTTTAGGCAACAGAGTGGCTGATAAGGTTACACACCTTTGCCACTTCGCCACTCTGCCTGTGTGCATATTTTCTTGAAAACATGAAAGGAGGTAAAATTTGATGTTGCTTTTGACATGTTGCATGATAAGAGGATGGAGGACTTTATATTTCCATATAATGCTCATATGTTTATATTCCTAGCCTTACCTATGCTTATGCATTACACAAAAGCCATATTTATGCCTTATTTCATATTTGCTCCACATGATCTAAATATTGCCCATTCTTTACCCTATTTCCATCCGGGGATTATGTTGAGAATGATGTTACATTATGGAGATTATTATATGGTGTTTGTGTTGTTATTATCATATATGGAGTTTGGCAGGAAAGTTTGAAATATATGGAAAATTTAATGAGTGAAAGAAAATCCGATCACCTCAGGAGATAAAGGTAGATCTACCCTGCTTACTGAGATAATAGTTCAGTGAGATGAGACACACAGGTGAAGAGTCCAAAGCACTAAGTATCCGGGGCCATTCATGACATCCATGTTTGTGACTCACGAGAAGGCAGTGCTGAGGTTAGAGAGGTAAAAACATTATTATTAAGAAAAAGCATTATGGAAGGTAATGAATCTTATGAGAAGGGATGTGGTAAAGAAAGTTTGGAAAATACTCAATTTCCCCGGATCATTAGCACCACATTGCCAAAAATTGCCCACATTTAGACTTTTACCAATCTATTCCTTATTGAGCTTAAATTAAAGTCCTCTTGATTATTAATGCTTAGTCACTTATGAATGATTAGAGAATTCGCTTCAAGATAAAGAGGCCAGGTCAAGATAGAGAGAACGGGAAATAAAATACCTCGATTTGAGCTTTCGTTCTTCGTTCTGTTCAGGGTTTGTTCCATAGTTACTGAAAAGATGCACTCGGGTTCATCACAGAGATTAACCACCGTCGAAAAGTCTCTGATTGCAACCTTCTTTTTCCTCTTCCTGTAACTACCAGGACGACGACGAGAGGTGCTCTCCCTGGTGGCGGATCGGGGAGGGGTTTGCAACTTTCACCGGGAGAGAGAGGGGAGGATGGGTCGGGTTTCTAAAGAAGGAGGAACGAAGCGCCTTCTAAAATTGTATACATATTTGTTTGAGCGGGGTTCAAAATGAATTCACGTTTCTTTCGGCGCCTTCTAAATTTTTTTTAAAACACATATTTAACATCTGTCAAATAAATGAGACAATATCTATTCTTTTTTTTTGGTGGGAAAATGTGAGAGTCAAGCTCTCAAGGAAAAAACGAACAGACGGGCTACAATGTCACAGAGCGGGGAGTAGTCCTTCCCCTAGCATCCTCATCAGCAATAAACTATATCTCTACTGGCGGAATTAAAATACTATGTACACCAATCGGAAAAGAAAAGGCGAGGGCTGCAAGGGCGTCGGCGACGAAGTTCGCTTCCCCGAAGACATGCCACAACCGGACCTCACAGTCACGGTTGAGAAAGATCTGGCACTGCTGTACCAGGCTAGATAGAGGGTGATGAGGTTCAACGCCCTTCTCAAGTAACGTGATTGTCGTCCTAGAATCAGACTCAACAACCACCTGTTTATAAACTTTCTCCCACGCCATTCGGAGGTCGTCAAGCAACCTCAGAGTTTTGCCATCGGCACCGTACAAATCTCGATACGCCTGACGAAACCGGTGATCCACTGCCCTTCCTCATTCCGCAGCACGCCACCTGCCCCGGAGTTTCCGTCGGCTGCTACAGCCCCGTCAGAATTGACTTTAACCCACCTACCATCCGGTCTCACACACCTGACCTGGATGTTGCGTTTCTCAGCACCCGAGCTCCTGATGCCCATCTTACTCCAGGCAGTAGCGTACTCAAGTGCCTTTGCCTTAATGAACTGCACTTGATCCACCTTGCACTCATTGCCATTGAAGACCCTGTCATTGCTCCACTTCCAAATCGACCATAAGGTCATCGCAAAAGCGCTCGCCCAATCCACGTTTTCCACAAGGGTCTGCTTGGCTAGAAGGTTCACTCTAACCCACACTGCGAACGGTGTCTGATAGAAGGCATGACTGCTAGCTAGGCTAACAAATGATTGCCACAGACTACTGATTTTGCAGCAGCTACGGAACAGGTGCTCCATCGTCTCCGCCTGATCCGAACACGCCTGACACCTCGGGTCAGTTGTAAGGTGGCGCCGACATCTCTCTTTATTCGTTAGTATTTCTCCACGAAGGACAACCAAATAAAGCTCCGGACTCTTTCGGGCACCTTCAACCTCCATATCCTAGTGAACACTTGGGAGTAATTAGAACTCACTACTTGCACCCGCCTGATCATGTCATATGCCAATTTAATAGAATAATTCCCATCGGTATTCCCACTCCAACTCAATCTATCTTCAATTGCATCAGATTCATCCACTCCAATTGCAGACAATTTCAGCAAGCTGATGGCGGCTGGGAGTACCATTTGAAGAGCCTCCCAATCCCATCCCTCATGGGGTTTCCAGTAAGACCGGACTGTTCGACCACTCATGACGTCATCCAAAGGGCCCCGAGCCACATCCCTCAAAGGCCCCTCCCCCGTCCAGTGGTCAGTCCAGAACCGGACAAGCTGTCCGTCCCCAACAACCCACCGAACTCTGCTTGCAACCACTGCATTGGAGCTTTGCAACATGCTCGACCATACGTGGGACGTGGCCGTCACACCAGTGGCCATAGTGCGCGTGTCTTTGGCCCGAAGCATATCACTCCAAGCAACACCGGGCCTGCTAGTAAGGAATCTCCACATTAATTTACCGGTCACGGCCAAATTAAGATCTCTCATGGGTCGAATGCCCAAGCCACCGAGTTCTTTTGGACTGCACACCACCTGCCAGTTGACTAGATGCATTCATCTCCTATCCTCGTTGCCTCCTCAAATGAAATTCCTACAAATTTGATCAATTTGTTCACATGTGTTAGTAGGCAGGACAACCGAAGCCTTCGCATAGACAGGTATAAAAGATAAGACGGTTCTAGTAAGTGTAATTCTCCCTGCTAGACTAAGATAACGCCCTTTCCAAGCCGCAAGTCGGGCGCCAATCTTGTCGATCAATGGGGAAAACGTGTCCTTGTTGACGCGCCTATGCAAGACAGGCATTCCAAGATAGCTCCCCAAATCGGTCGTTACTTGGAAACCACTCGAACGCGTCAACTCCAACACCATCTCCCTGCTCACATTCGGTGAGATGAAGAGCTTAGATTTGGCTCTGTTCACCCTCTACTCTGAGGCAGCGCAAAACCTATCTAAAATGTCCTGAATTAACCGGAGTTGGGCCACCGATGCTTCCGTAACAATGACTATATCATCTGAAAATAATACATGAGAAACGTTAGGCCCGACCCGAGTGACCCTAGCCGGTAGCCATTCCCCGTTCTCAACAGCACAAAAAATCATTTGGCTAAGCCGTTCGACACACAGAATGAATAAGTAAGGGGAAATAGGATCTCCCTGTCGAACGCCTCTCGTCGGCTTGAACTCCTCGATCATCTCCCCGTTTACAAGAACTCTCGTTGTGACCGTGGAGATACAGGCCTCGAACCAATGCAACCAACATGGTGGAAACCCCGCATCTCGCATAGTCTCTACCACAAAATCCCAACAAAGACGATCGTATGCCTTCTCAAGATCAATCTTGAGAATCATCCAACCTTTTCTTCCTCTCTTTTTCCTCATCGAATGGACGAGCTTCTGCATCACAACAATATTATCAGTAATAAGGCGCCCCGGGAGAAAACTATCTTGCATAGGACTAATAAGAGAATTAAGAATGGGTCTCATCCTGTTCATGAGAACTTTTGTAATAATCTTATACAAGGCATTACAAAGACTGATCGGCCGGAATTGGAAGATCAGCTCCGGCTTGGCCACTTTCGCTAAGAGCACAATGAGCGTTTTGTTAAGGCCTTCTGGCATCGTGTAGGTGTGGAAAAAATGCCTCACACAGGTCCTGACTGATGCACCCATCTCCTCCCAACATTTCTGGAAGAAGATGGCTTGAAACCCATCCACTCTAGGTGCCTTGAAGGCTCCCATTTCCTGCACCGCATGGTTGATCTCCTCGTCCGTGACTGGCATCGCAATGGCCTCCCAATCAGTCGCATCAATCGCAGGAAAAGTAACCGGTTGCTGTGTGATAGGCGTCAATTCCCCTTACGAAATTGTGTATAGGTTCCGAAAAAACTCAATGACTAGCCCCTGAATAACCTTTCCATCCGTCACATCCTCGCCATCCTCACCTTTTAGCACCTCAATTCTATTCTTCAGCCTCCGAATAACCGTGGATAGATGAAAGAACGCGGTGTTGCGATCTCTGGCACAAAGCCATTGCTCTCTCAATTTCTGAAACCAGAGAAGCTCCTCCTGTTCAAGAGTTTTAGCCAAGTCCAGTTGCGCCTTCTCCTCCTCTCTGAGCAAATCAACCGTCACTCCACCAGCAATCCTCCCCTGGATTTTGGCAAGGTGGCTCTCCAGCCGGGATTTCCTTTCAAATATGTCCCTAAAGGTGTCCCTATTCCATCTCAACAGACAATCACGAAGCCTCCGCAGAGCCGCCGACGCTGTGCAAGTTTCCTCCCACGACTCCTTAATCAAACTCCGGAATTGCGGATGTGTCATCCACACAGCTACAAAATGGAAAGGGCGTTTACATTTGTCAATACGTCTCTTGGGACATAATTCAAGCAAAAGCGGGCAATGGTCCGAGTTGAACTTGGGTAGGTGGCGAACTGCAGCATCCGGCCAATTCAATCGTCCCGGGGCGTTCATAAGCACCCGATCTATCCTGCTCGTTGTATGGGTCGCTGGTGTGCGTCCTCTATCCCAAGTGAAGTTAGGCCCCGAGAAACCCATGTCCATCAGTTCCGCTTTCTCAATCCATCCCCGGAACCTGTCTGCGCCCGATGAAACCCCTGCATTGTCTCCGCTCCGTTCCCAACTATAGAGAGTACAATTGAAGTCGCCCCCAAAAAAACATGCTCCGGCTTCACCCCTAGTAGCCTCTTCTATATCCAGCCAGAATTGATTCCGATCACGCACCTACGGAGGAGCATACGCGACCACCAACTGCAAACTACGACCACCGACCTGGACGTCGGCAACTATAAATCTGTTATGAGTCTCTCTGATAGCTAAGTTCACCCTATCCCTCTTCCAAAGAAGCCAAACACCCCCTCGGAACCCCACGGCGTCTACAATTTCCCAATCAGAAAAACCCAAACGCTGACACACAGTACTCGCCCTAACACCGGAGATCTTCGGTTCAAGGACGGAAAAAACAGAACCCTATGGCGTCTACTCATATATTTAACGGCTCTGCGGAACCCGTTGCCACCGGCTCCGCAGAAGTTCCAAATGATGGAATTCATCAAGAGGATAAGGGTTTGGTTGTCGAGGCGCCCTCGACATCCGTAAGTCTCTCAGCATCATCTACCATTATACCCTCCGCAACCAGAATCTCACCTCTCGGCGGTTCCATCCCGGGAATTTCAATAGTTTCATTGGCGGTACTTCCCTTATCCATTTGATCTTTGCCATTGATATCTTCTGCGTGCGTCGACTCCCTCTCTAACGTTCCCTCCCTCATAAACACTCAGGTCGACCGTCGCAGTTCCATGGCTACTCACAAACACCGACTTCTCCCTCCAGATTTGGGTCGAGTCCTCAGACCTTCTTCTCTTCATGGGCCCATTTGAAATGTTCACATTCGGTCCATTAACCTTAGTCCCAGTCTTCCTATTATTAGGTTTCATAGAACCTTTCCTAATCACCTTACTTCCAACCTCCTTGACACCTGGACTAAACGTGATTGAAAGATCCTTATCCATATCCCCACGATTCTCTACAGGATTCCTCAATAATTCCTTCTCATTAACTGCAGTTATTATATTCTTTCCTTTGTCAACCTTCCCACAACCGCCACGATCATTAATGGGTGCGGAACCTTCGGCTTCCACTTCCAAAGCCCTGTAACCGTTTCTCGCATTGACGTCCTCTCCCCCGCTGGTCTTCCTCGATCCGGTAGAACCACCGACCACCTTGGCTGCCCCTTTGGTATTCCGGCGACGTCGCAGAACGTCCATCCAAGGACCATAACAGCCATTCCCATCTTCCTCCATCTGACTTTCTGCCATCCCTACCGGCCCACTTTGCGATGCATCGCCACTAGCCACCAGAGTCTTTGAAGCCTTATTTTTATTGCCGTCTCTATCCACTTGAGTCCCCTTCGAGCATTGCATCGCGAGGTGACCATATCGCCCACACTTGTAACAGATTCTATGTAGGCCCTCGTATTCCAAAAAGAAACGCATATCATTGATAGTAATCGTACCTTTGAGCGGTTTCAGCAGATCAACCTCCACACATATCCGGGCGTAGCGTCCTCTGTTGGAGAACAGTGTTCTAGTATCCACCTTGATGGGCATCTCAATCCCTGAAGCAAACTTCCACAGGACATCTTCCTCATAGTAAACAATCGATAACTTCGAGATCCTGACCCACGCCGGTGAAGTGGTAATGACATCCTTCTCCGGGTCAAAATCAGGACTCCAAGCTTTGGTAATCAAATAATGGCCGAAGATCATCCATGGCCCCCCTTTGAGAGCATTCCCGTAGTCGTAGTCGTTATCAAAACGCACCACATAGTACCCATTCGGCAGATCCGCCAAGAGAAAGTTCCTAGTTGGCCTCCAAATTTCCTTCAACTTCTTTTCCATAGCGTTGTAAGGAACGAACCCTCCTAGAGTTTTCACAATCACCGATGATTTCCATGTCGATGCCAACAAGTCTATAACTTCTTGCCCTATTTCAATCACCGGATCCCCATCCTCACCGTAGGGAAAGGACACCGAGACTTTCTGTGCAAGCACCTCAGGGGAGAGTGTCACCCTTCTCGAACTGGAGTCTCCCATCACCGTATCTTTCCAGGATTTCTGGCCATCCAGCGGATTTTTAACATGACAGGTTTTTCTGACTGATGTTAATGAACCGATGTTAAATAACAAAATTCTAGTAGTGTTAGGTGCTTCCTTTAAGCCATATAGATATTACTTTAACCTAAATAACATGCTCTCCTTACCAAGAACCATCAAACTTGGAGGTTTCCATGTATATTTCTTCATCTATCTAGATCACCATTTAGGAAAGCAATTGTAACATCCATATGATGTACAATTAGCTTATAATTAGATGGTAAGACAAATAATGTTCTTATGGGTACGTGCAATCTTAGTCACATGAGAATAGATGTCAAATTAAGTAATCTACTCCATATATATTTTTGCGTGAATCCTTTGATTACTAGTCTTACCTTAAATCCCTCTATAGAACCATTTTTGCGTGAATCCATTTCGGCTATATTTATCCTTAAATTATTTATTGTTAATAAAATGTTTTTTTTTTCAGGTTGATATGTTATTCCACATTGACAAATTGAGTATTCTATATTTTATGGTGCTTATTTCGACAACGCAAGCTTACATCAATTAGAGGTATTTTCCATCGATATGATTTCAGAATTTTTATTTTTTTTATATGTATCATGCTTTCTTCTAATTTTAGATTTATTATTCTGCTGATATTAATGTGGCTATGCACCCTCATTCATTAGTAAATGATTAGTGAGTATTATTTATATTTAATCTTTTATATATGAAAGTTTATACTTACAAATTTGGGGAGGTATAAAGTTTGTAGTTAATTTTGAAAAATGGTAGTTTGTAGTGTGGTCATGATCGAACTTATCTTCATTTACTTAAAAAAAAAAGTAAATCATGTAAGAAATATATTACCCGTGATCAATTTTTTTTTTAATCCAAAAACTAGGGGAGATTGTAAATTTGTAATAAGTGACTGTGTCGTACGTCACACGTATAGAACGACACCGTATTTATTTTTAAAGTTTGACAGAAAAAAAAAATATTTATAGAGAATCGTGTTTTATAAAAATATAAAACTTATTTTCTAATATAATCAATTTTTAAATATATATAATTTTTAAATAATGTTTTTTTTTGTTTTAGTTTATAATTATATAAAAGTTAATGTATTAAATATAAATATAGTTTTAATTTTTTTCAAAGTTAAATTTTATATAAAATCATGAATTTTGCTCTCATGCATGTGGGAAACTTATCGCACGTTGTTTGATATCAGTGGCAGAACGTTTTGGAGGCCGGCAGTGGCCTTGCCCACACAAAGAAAATATAAATAAAAGTAAGGTGCAATATGAAACACTAAAACTGTTTGGTTTAATGGTTAAGGCACGGATGTGGAGTAAATGTGAGCGCATTAAACCAAGGTTCAAATCCCATGTCTTCACTTTTTACCTGTTTTCCCCCCTTTTTAAAAAACATCAAGTCACTTGCTCTTTTTACACAGAAGCTACATTTCTCAATGAGAACTCTTTCACACCGAAGCCCATAACCCTTTTACACCGAAGCCACTTTTCTCTTTTATATGGACGGACAGAAAAATCTATGTTAAACATCAAAATACAAGATCAGGTTGTAATTTTATATAGATAAAAAATTCAATATAGATCTAACTAGAACCATATGATTATTTTTTTAATTAATAATATTTTCCTCTAAATCTATGCCCCTTACTTACATCGTTTTTAGTTGGGTATTATATAATGTAGGTATATATGTATGCTTGAGTTCTTAAAAATTGGTTTATTTTTTAGTGCTGACATATTTTTATGCATATTTTTTTACTGCTGACATTGTTTTGTGAGTAATGCAATTTGTCTTCAATTTATTTTAGTACTAACACTTCTTGTGAATAAACTATATAAGGTTGTGTAGTAGGTAGAGGTGTAAGCTACATCAATGTGTTAGACATTCATACTGTAACGGCCCGGGATTATGATTCCCGGGTTACGTTTCGAGGGATGAAACCCCTCGTTAGGATCTTGCGCCCCGAGTACAGGTTGAAGGTTTGAAATTCTATCCTAACATTTTAAAGTGGGATTTCATACCCAAAATTTGAAGGGATCGTTGGAATCCCTGGGGAAGTCCCCTGTACCTGTCATAAGTTTAAGCGTGGAAAACCAAAGGTCACACAAATAGCGGAAGTAAAGCATAATACAAAGGGGTGCCACGGCAGAGCCGGGTCAAAATGTGATCAACCATTCAAATTCGAGCCTTAATTAAATTGGTGAAGTTGGGATATCAACTCTCTCTTTCCGCCATGTTAGACCCAGCGGTCATGGACTCAAATCAGCATCAACAGTAGTAAGCATAACGGATACCTAAAAAAATTGATATGGGGCGGGATCAGATCGATGCCCTCTTTAGCTCTGCATCCCAACCCTAAGCACACATATACGCTATACCTAATAAAGATGCTTCTAGATGCATGGCGGAATATTAACACACTAACATGCTCCTAAGATCAAGTGCATAATAATAATAAGACCTTAGCACAGAATACCAAGTGGTATGTCCCTCTCCTACCTCCACCCCCTTCCGATAGGGCGGAGACTGGCCAGCTCGTGAATGCATTCCATCATAATCGGGCGGCACGCATGCCTAACCCGCTCCACAATAAAGCCCGCAGGCATCTCATAATATAAGGAAGTTCATGACTCGATTGACTCAGGACGGGACCCGATGAGACTAGGTCGTCCTATAACCCTAGCAATGACTCTAGTTACTTCACAGATAACGGCCGTTCTGTTTACATACACATAAAGAAATAGAATGCTCAACAGTCGATGCAACCTAGCATGGTACTACATGGCATGCTGATCATGAATGCAAGCACCTAGTATATCATGCACCTAAAGCAGGGAATAGCTCTATTCAATCTGAGTAAGCTCCGAAGAGACTTACCTGGCGGTGCAGAACAGCAAGACAAGCATTATAATAGATTAAAGATCACCTATATACATATCAGAACACATATATAAGTCTACGTCTAATCATCCAAGCACTCAAGTATATCATTCGACGAGAATAGCAACCATATCACAATCATCGTTCCATCAAGTTCAACCATTCATCATATTGCCACCTTCCACAAGACCATATCATGCTCATCATTCCATTCATCCACATTCATGTATTTGCCATAATATATCAATAATCCGCATATCACATATATCAAGTTCATCATATTCATCATATCTCGAAAGCATAAATTAACGCTACACAACTCTAACACTTCATCATGCCATTAGTCAATCAATCATGTCATTAGTACACACCAATCATGATATTAGTCAACCATCCACATCAATCATGCTAGTTAGTCACCGATCACATAATTTCCGAGTTAGTCCCGAAACCATTTCAAAATCCGAATTAACTAGTTAGAAATTCCGATCCTTGAAAACGCTCATCAAATTCCTATTCCAATTTAATCCCAAGAATATACTTTTAAATCTCCAAGTCTCAATAATAATATTATTATATAATATTTTAAATACCATTTTCTTTTAAACACTCTCATAAAATATTTCCAAATCCCTTAAAAATCCCAACCATTTTTATCTCATAAAATCAGCCCCTTTGAAATTGACAAAACCGACCCCTTTATTTATAAAATCCAAAATCGACCCTCCTTATTCTATTAATTACCAAACCGAGCTCTCATTTTCTTAAACCCCAACCAAATCCCCCATTTCCCAATTTTTCTTAAGACTTCTAGGAATATGTTAGAACAAAGATTGAACATAAAAATCTAGGTTTGAACGGATTTCTCACCCAAGTTCCTTCTTTTCCTTTAGTTTGCTCGTGAAGCTTCATCCGGGCTCCGATTGGACTCGTTCTTGCGCGAGGGTGCCTAGGATTGTTAAATGGTGTTAAAGGTGTGAACTTTGAGTTAGTATGAGGTGGAAGGAGGGAAAAACGAGCTGTTACCTTCTTGAATCCAAAAATAGCGAGTTTGAGTCTCCTAGGGCTTCTCCGGGCTTCTCCGACTTCTCCGGGCTGTTGGGGCTTCTTCTTCCACTTTGAGGACCTCATAGGGAGGCTAAGGGAGATGTTGTTGCTGCTCATGGAGGGAGGAAGAGAAAAGGAGCTTGCTTTGAGCTCAAGAGGTGGAATGGAGCTCTTTTGGCATGTAATGGAGAAGGGGGTTGAAGGGGATGATGAAGTAGGAATGTTGTGGGGAGGAGTTGAGCACGAAATGGTGTGTTAGGGCTGCTGGAATTCTCAGCAATGGAGGAGGAAAAAGGAGAAAGAAAGAAGGAGAAAGGATAAGGTTCCTTGAGAGCTTTTTGGATAAGGCTTGTGTTTGATTTTTGTGTGGTGTGTTGGTTGAGTCAAATATCATTTTTGAAGAGAAAAGGGAGGCATGGGAGAGGGCTGAAACGGATGGGGCTAAGAGAGAGACATGGAGCTTGTCTCCTTGGCTACTTTGGGTATGGTCAAAGATGGGAGATGGAAAAGCAAAATGGGGGTGTTTGGCTTCTTTGGGTAAGGAGGAAGCTTCTTTTGTATTTCAAATTGGCTCCATGGGGACCATTGTAGGGCTGAGATTTTGGATCCCCATGGGAGAATGAGACAAGATGTGGTCCCGAAAGCTATAGTTTGAATTTCCGACGCTAGATCCCGATGTTAGTTTCCCAAATCCCGCTCTTTCCTTCGTGAAATTAGAATTTAAAATCTGAGAATCGAGGTTGCCATGTTAGTTCTCAAAATTTTATTTAGGTCGAAAATCCTCTTTGAGAGTTCTAAAATCCAAATTAGCGAGTTTTCCGTTCAATTCCGCTTTTAAATTCATTTTGTTTTTCCTTTTTCCAAAAAAAACTAAGATTTAAAAATCCGAGCCTTTACATCATCCACCTCTAAAAACAAGTCTCGTCCCCGAGACTAAAACCAAAACAAAGTAGGGGATGAAGTTTTAAATTGATGAGTCTAAGGACCATGTCCAATGATCTTGTAATCATCTCGGTTACGTCTTCCGGGATTCTCACAACACCCTAGTCACGGTCGTGACATCTCCGATCGGCCTTGACAAGTATGCAATAAGCGCCCCTATCACATCCCCGCTTCGACTTTTCGGAAGTACCACAACTCTAAAAGTTCTACAATATCATCACTAGGTGTTAGCATGCGCCCTCATAAATGCCTGTATCCACTTCGTGAAGTATTATAGAGTTGCTCGGGTTTGAAAAGTTCAAGCAGATTCCGCAATTGAAAAAGATTGGCCTCCAAATCATGGAAATTTCCGATCGCGCTCTGTCTCTCAAAATCCAAGTTAGTCCTTTTTAAACATTATTCAAGATCCCTTAAACCCGATGTTAGTCAAGCAAGTTTCAAATTCAGAAGGCGAAATCATCCACCTCTAAGGGCTAATCCCATATGTCCTTCTTAAGTTCCAAGTCAGAATCAAATTTCATCAATCTAGTTCTAGCATCCTAGTAATTCCAATCCAATGAATCATATAACGTAACAATTATACAACATAGTAATCGTATCACACATTCATAAACAGATCATATTCATGTCAAGGATAGTCATATACAATAACAGATCTAGCATAGTGTCGCACATAGCAGGATTCGTAATATCACAAAAGCTGCACATCATATCAATCAAATAAGCAATTCATACTTACACTAACTTCCAAACATCATCACATTAGAGGCAAATAAGTTCCTCCGCACTCTAGCATTTCATCAAGTTCAGGCGGGTAACTATGTTAGTACTAACAATTCATTATTGTCTATGGCAATTCATCAGGGGATCAACATCGTCTATATCATAGAACTCGCACAACACTCGGCTCCAAGTAACGCACAACATTAAGTCAGATCCTTAAGAGAAACTGCATATCACTACTAACCATAACAAAACACGACAACTACTCCTTATCTCTCGCATTAAGATCAACCTCACCTAAGTCTACCAGCCCGATCCAATACTAATTCTATACACCATTGCATCTTGTCCACATACAACTCTCTAGCCTCACGTCTATCGACAATCAAACCAAATTCCCAAGGCGACTACTAAGCATCCCAACTCTTATGCCATCAAGCCTTCTAACAACCAACCTACTTTGACATCCGACCTCAAATCCTACTCGCCCACCTAAAACCATATCTCAGAGTTCCCAATCACACAATTCCCTTATTCCGACAAGCTTAACAACTCGACTGGCTACCAAGATTCTCTATAAAGCACACCCTCATCCTAGAGGTCCTCTACCAGTCCCGTCTTTACCTTCCAAGAGAAGTCCCAAGTCCTCAACCGAACCGCTCTCACGATCGATATACGCTTACCAACAATCTCGCTGACTCTTCATAGGCTCTCAAGACTCCGCCTGGCCATCAACTCCCAAATAGACATCTCAGATCACCTAGCTAACCTGATCATACTCCCCACACAACTAATCACTCTCACTAACTATCCACCTCTAATAACCCAACTCATACTGACCATCTCACACCTGTCGCTCCCGATCAACTCTAACCCTCGAAGCATATCTAGTGCTACTCCGAACCACGAATCACCAAGACCCTCATCACAACGCCTATCCTCAAAGACTAACCACAAATTCTACCTACTTGTCCCATTTCGATCCTCACGAAACCTGAACATCCACGATTCCTCGATTGACCTATTCTGGATCCCCGTCTCTGCATATTCCCAAATTTCCTCATTCTAAATCTTACTAAACCTTAACCATTCGAAATCCTCAAATTGTCCTACTCTAGTTCCTCATCTCTTCATATTCATAAATTGCCTCAAACTCGTACTTCTTACCCATGACACATTACTGTCCAAAGCCCTCTTTTACCGATCATCATTTCCGTAAATCCCTAAACAATCCTCATTCGAGTTTCCCAAGTACCGCCATTTTGCCAGCCTGCTAAAATCTTTCATCCTCTAACGTTCCCAATACCTCCCGCTTTGCCTAGTTCCCAAATCCATGCTCGGAATCTCCCTATCTCAAGCCCGCAGTCTTACTACCAACCTCAACGACATTCTCGCCTAGCTACCAGCCTTTCCTCGAAGATTCCCTCTACCTCCTCAAATACCTTGATAACAATTTCCACGCATTAGTTTTGATTTCTTCCCTATGCTAAAATCTTCCAACAACGCATCTCGAAATCTTTCACTCATGACTTCGCCAAGCATTACCAATCATATCTAACAACCCCAAATACTTATCACACGTACAGTCCTGACATGAACAATCTAATCCCCAAGATCGATGATTTCCCAATTCAAGCAACCCTATACTACTCATCCTTAGCACTTCACCAACCTCATCCTTTACCAAAACTGCTCCCAATCCCGCACTTACAACCTAGTCTTGAATTCTACGATTCCTTGGACCTTCCTTAACCGATCGTCCTTGACACCGCCCACGATTCGCTCCTAGGCTATCTAGACACTCTTTCGGCACACTAACCCGTCTATCAACACATCCCCTCGAGAATCCATCCGAACCATTCCTAGCTCACTCATACACCTCTAGAACTACACTAATCACCTATACTTGCTCCCACTACCTACCGACACTTATAGCTAGGACCTCTTCCTCGAAATCTCGCCATGCTAACTCCACTCTTCACCTAAGACATACCTGGAAGCTCAAATATACTCACTGACCGTTATCCCTGACAATTCTTAACTCACTCAGCTCTCCTCAAGCTGGTGCATCCTTCCTACACCTCATCTCACACAACCAATGACCCAACTCGAAGGCTCTAATCTACCTGCAACTTTAAGACCCATCTCACCAAGAAAACACTCGACTCATTCCCAAGAAGAATACACCACCACATATATATCCCATAACTTTCTTACTAGCAAGTCAGTACACTCAAACATCAAGTCACATCATCGCAAGCATAAGTTAGTGAGGCAATCCTTCATTACTAGTTCAGCATATTCGTCATCACACCTCAATTTAGTTAGTTCCAAGCCTATCGCACGACATCGATTCCAGATCGCATAGGAGATATCACAATTCGGACGAAGAACGTCATTCCTTGAGTCATCTAGGAGGATTACGTCTGCAACCGCCATCTTCGAAAGGTGTCATTCCTTTGGCGACGTCGATCCTAAGGTCCATGGACCATGGGCCCACCCCACTTCCGTTGCGCCACTCTGGTTCCACTCGATCGCTAGTTTTCTCTTCTATGTCGACGTCCATCAAGGGGATCGCGAGGGGTTAGAAGTCACGGAGATAGGGGAGGGCAAGGGAGGACAAAACGACTTTCTTAAGAATTCAGACACAAACCAGGACTAGAGATGACGAGACTCAAGACAAGACACAGACTCGAGAGTTACAACAATCCCCTTAAGGTATTCTATAAGGTTACAGGTGCACATGGCAATCACAAAATATTTCAATCATATCATTCCACACTATCATGTACCTATTAAAAGAATATCGTCCTATGCATCCATAACATCTCACATAATCAACTTTACATGCACACGGGACAGGCTAAAACTTATCATCTCATGCACTAATCATGCTTGACATATTAATATCATGTATGCACAAACCGACAATAGACATATGCAGCATAAGTTATATATGACATAGCGAGCATTATAGGATATCACATGTATGATCCATTACTCACTTAGTGTACACATAAGTAGGTCAAAACAATGTGGGTTCCAGGTAAGCATGTTAAGATGCACTCTAATAATCGTGTCAAGGGGTATGGTTAAGTCATTTGGGCATAACAACTATCACATCCAACACAACCATATACATGTAGTATGACAAGTATGGCACATAGATGCATGATGGTCAATAATTAAGAGATGTATATCCTACATGATACTACCAACACTCATTAAGAAAATACATAGTCAATGAGGTTCAATTTGGTTAACTTAACATGCTCAAAAATTCATTTCTCATGGCACTCATACAAAGAGGGTTGACCACACTATCATGGACCTAATTCAAAGGAGAGTAACAATGATGGGAATTCATAGATTCGATATATATATATTCGTTCATAAGTGCGATCATGCAAGTTATCAGACAAGTCATGCTGAAATATACCAACACACCATGTCATACAATCACCGACTCATCACCCTGCTTCCCCATGTGATGCTAATATGACTCGCTCGGTATGACACAAAGACATTCACACTGTTTTCGAGATGAGAGGGTATAATTTGTGTTTAGACTCTCGTGGTAAGAAGACACAGTTGATCAGTATAAGAATCGAGAAGGATAACTCCATAAGACAAATCACTTCTAACTCGAAATTGTTTCATTGATCACCCTCCGTAAAACACTCATGGATTTCCCATATCCGACACACCCCCGGAAGTAGCTAGTTGACCGACCCAAATTTTCCCGTGGAAGACACCAACCTAAGGTGCGTGACTCGATAGAAGCATTGGTGGTGGGATACAAAACAGGACTCAAAACGGGAAGAGCGGATGCTCTTCGACCCTTGCTAACATGCCTAAATGTGTTGGTGGGACGGTTGACGGAGTCAGAATCATCAGGGGTTTGAATTATGGAAGAGATATTCCGACAAGACATGAGTTCCAATGACATAAGAACAAGTTATTCTCCCGCTATCCCGTTTGCACGGTTATTCAATACATGATTCAAGTCAAGGCATACTGATTAGTTCTCTGCCCTAAGCACAATAGCACTCAGCATGGAAGCAATCAACGATCAAGCTATCCTATGGGCCGCCCTTCGAGGGGCGACTAACCTGAGGGGCAAAACCTCAAAGTCTCTACCTAACTCGCCACTCCAGCCACTACGACGCAAGGCCTTAGAGTCTTGTAGGCTCATCTGTAAAGAAAAAGCTATATTTTTGCCTACCCGTTCCCAACTACATCCAATAGGGATGGTCTAACGCCTTTACTTCCCCTTCGTTTCCCTTTGTTTGATTACCGGATTTATAGAGTCAAGTTCGTATTTAGTCCATTTGAGTTAGCCATATTAAATTCATTTTGCCCTTTCTAAAACATTTTGGAAAACCATTTGAAAACCTTGGGCCATTTTCAAAACCACTTCAACCTATCATACTCGGTTTGCACAACCTCAGCTCTGATACCATCTTTGTAACGGCCCGGGATTATGATTCCCGGGTTACGTTTCGAGGGATGAAACCCCTTGTTAGGATCTTGCGCCCCGAGTACAGGTTGAAGGTTTGAAATTCTATCCTAACATTTTAAAGTGGGATTTCATACCCAAAATTTGAAGGGATCGTTGGAATCCCCGGGGAAGTCCCCTGTACCTGTCATAAGTTTAAGCGTGGAAAACCAAAGGTCACACAAATAGCGGAAGTAAAGCATAATACAAAGGGGTGCCACGGCAGAGCCGGGTCAAAATATGATCAACCATTCAAATTCGAGCCTTAATTAAATTGGTGAAGTTGGGATCTCAACTCTCTCTTTCCGCCATGTTAGACCCAGCGGTCATGGATTCAAATCAGCATCAACAGTAGTAAGCATAACGGATACCTAAAAAAATTGATATGGGGCGGGATCAGATCGATGCCCTCTTTAGCTCTGCATCCCAACCCTAAGCACACATATACGCTATACCTAATAAAGATGCTTCTAGATGCATGGCGGAATATTAACACACTAACATGCTCCTAAGATCAAGTGCATAATAATAATAAGACCTTAGCACAGAATACCAAGTGGTATGTCCCTCTCCTACCTCCACCCCCTTCCGATAGGGCGGAGACTGGCCAGCTCGTGAATGCATTCCATCATAATCGGGCGGCACGCATGCCTAACCCGCTCCACAATAAAGCCCGCAGGCATCTCATAATATAAGGAAGTTCATGACTCGATTGACTCAGGACGGGACCCGATGAGACTAGGTCGTCCTATAACCCTAGCAATGACTCTAGTTACTTCACAGATAACAACCGTTATGTTTACATACACATAAAGAAATAGAATGCTCAACAGTCGATGCAACCTAGCATGGTACTACATGGCATGCTGATCATGAATGCAAGCACCTAGTATATCATGCACCTAAAGCAGGGAATAGCTCTATTCAATCTGAGTAAGCTCCGAAGAGACTTACCTGGCGGTGCAGAACAACAAGACAAGCATTATAATAGATTAAAGATCACCTAGATACATATCAAAACACATATATAAGTCTACGTCTAATCATCCAAGCACTTAAGTATATCATTCGACGAGAATAGCAACCATATCACAATCATCGTTCCATCAAGTTCAACCATTCATCATATTGCCACCTTCCACAAGACCATATCATGCTCATCATTCCATTCAGCCACATTCATGTATTTGCCATAATATATCAATAATCCGCATATCACATATATCAAGTTCATCATATTCATCATATCTCAAAAGCATAAATTAACGCTACACAACTCTAACACTTCATCATGCCATTAGTCAATCAATCATGTCATTAGTACACACCAATCATGATATTAGTCAACCATCCACATCAATCATGCTAGTTAGTCACCGATCACATAATTTCCGAGTTAGTCCCGAAACCATTTCAAAATCCGAATTAACTAGTTAGAAATTCCGATCCTTGAAAACGCTCATCAAATTCCTATTCCAATTTAATCCCAAGAATATACTTTTAAATCTCCAAGTCTCAATAATAATATTATTATATAATATTTTAAATACCATTTTCTTTTAAACACTCTCATAAAATATTTCCAAATCCCTTAAAAATCCCAACCATTTTTATCTCATAAAATCAGCCCCTTTGAAATTGACAAAACCGACCCCTTTATTTATAAAATCCAAAATCGACCCTCCTTATTCTATTAATTACCAAACCGAGCTCTCATTTTCTTAAACCCCAACCAAATCCCCCATTTCCCAATTTTTCTTAAGACTTCTAGGAATATGTTAGAACAAAGATTGAACATAAAAATCTAGGTTTGAACGGATTTCTCACCCAAGTTCCTTCTTTTCCTTTAGTTTGCTCGTGAAGCTTCATCCGAGCTCTGATTGGACTCGTTCTTGCGCGAGGGTGCCTAGGATTGTTAAATGGTGTTAAAGGTGTGAACTTTGAGTTAGTATGAGGTGGAAGGAGGGAAAAACGAGCTGTTACCTTCTTGAATCCGAAAATAGCGAGTTTGAGTCTCCTAGGGCTTCTCCGGGCTTCTCCGACTTCTCCGGGCTGTTGGGGCTTCTTCTTCCACTTTGAGGACCTCATAGGGAGGCTAAGGGAGATGTTGTTTCTGCTCATGGAGGGAGGAAGAGAAAAGGAGCTTGATTTGGCTTGCTTTGAGCTCAAGAGGTGGAATGGAGCTCTTTTGGCATGTAATGGAGAAGGGGGTTGAAGGGGATGATGAAGTAGGAATGTTGTGGGGAGGAGTTGAGCACGAAATGGTGTGTTAGGGCTGCTGGAATTCTCAGCAATGGAGGGGGAAAAAGGAGAAAGAAATAAGGAGAAAGGATAAGGTTCCTTGAGAGCTTTTTGGATAAGGCTTGTGTTTGATTTTTGTGTGGTGTGTTGGTTGAGCCAAATCTGATTTTTGAAGAGAAAAAGGAGGCATGGGAGAGGGCTGAAACGGATGGGGCTAAGAGAGAGACATGGAGCTTGTCTCCTTGGCTACTTTGGGTATGGTCAAAGATGGGAGATGGAAAAGCAAAATGGGGGTGTTTGGCTTCTTTGGGTAAGGAGGAAGCTTCCTTTGTATTTCAAATTGGCTCCATGGGGACCATTGTAGGGCTGAGATTTTGGATCCCCATGGGAGAATGAGACAAGATGTGGTCCCGAAAGCTATAGTTTGAATTTCCGACGCTAGATCCCGATGTTAGTTTCCCAAATCCCGCTCTTTCCTTCGTGAAATTAGAATTTAAAATCTGAGAATCGAGGTTGCCATGTTAGTTCTCAAAATTTTATTTAGGTCGAAAATCCTCTTTGAGAGTTCTAAAATCCAAATTAGCGAGTTTTCCGTTCAATTCCGCTTTTAAATTCATTTTGTTTTCCTTTTTCCAAAAAAAACTAAGATTTAAAAATCCGAGCCTTTACACATACTATATTTTTGAATGAATTAATTAATAATATTTTTTTCTTTTAATGGAAATCTGATTTGTCATTCACAAAATCAGATTGCAATCATCACTGTATATATATGTATGCTTGAGTCCTTAGAAATTGGGTTGATTTTTAGTGCTGATGTCATTTTTATGAGTATTTTTTAGTGCTGACATCGTTTTTATGCGTATTTTTTTAGTGCTGACATCGTTTTTAATTTGATATTATATATGTAAGTATATATGTATGCTTGAGTCCTTAAAAATTGATTTATTTCTTAGTGCTGACATCGTTTTTATACGTATTTTTTATCGCTGACATCGTTTTTATGTATATTTTTATGTAAGTATATATTTGCTGACATTGTTTTTGCAATTTAAGAGATGGATGAGGAAGGAGGTCGACATCGTCGGCGTCGAAAAATTCTTTGTTTTAATTGTTACCGTTATTCTTTGTTTCTCACTACCAAAAATAAAATAAAATATTCAATTTTTTTTTGTATACTAGTACAAAATACAATATTAATAGCAGTTTTTTATGAGTGCTTTTTTAAAAGCGCTATTATAGTGAGACAAGGATAGCGCTTTTCGAAATGAACCGCTATCAAGTTAGATACATTGCGGTTTTTAACAAGAAGCACTAAGCGAAAGATAGTCCAATGGCGTTTTCCTTCAAAAAGCGCTATTGGAGTATTGTATCATCTATATTATAATACTAAAGGAGAAGTCGCCTACGACATGTGGCGGCTTCTCCTTTAATGTAGCGTTTTTTTAAGATTAATTTATTTAATTGATTTATTTTAATGGTTTGTTAATTTTTAATTGATTTATTTTAATTGTTTGTTATTTTATTGTTAAAATCTAAACTAATCTAATCTAATTTAGAGGAGATCCTAACCAAATCTTAAAAAATCAACGTGATGTAAATTTATAGGATTGATTTGGATGAGGCTATTGGTAGCTTTTTTTTTAACATTAATTGATTAATTTTAATTGTTTGTTAATTTTTAATTGATTTATTTTAATTATTTGTTAATTTATTGTTAAAATCTATACTTATCTAATTTAGATGAGATCCTAACCAAATCTTCAAATATCAACGTGATGTAAATATATATGATTGATTTTGATCCCCTCAACCTGCTATCGGTAGATTCTTTTTATTTTTTATTATAAATCAAATTACTTATTTAAATACATAATTCATTCATTTTTCCCTAAATCTTAACCGATTGATTTTCTTTTTCAATTTCTTTTTATTAATTTTACTAAAACTATTTTGAATTGGATATTTTTGCAATTTTGAATTTGAATAACAATTCGGATAAACTTAAATAACTTAAAAAATCTAATTGGTTTTCTTTTTATTATTTATTATAAATCAAATTCCTTATTTAAATACGTAATTAATTAATTCATTCATTTTTCCCTAAATCTTAACCGATTGATTTTCTTTTTAAATTTCTGTTTATTAATTTCATTAAAATTATTTTGAATTGAATATTATTTTAATTTTGAATTTGAATAACAATTCGGATAAACTTAAATAACCTAAAAAATCTAATTGGTTTTCTTTTTACTATTTATTATAAATCAAATTACTTATTTAAATACGTAATTAATTCATTCATTCATTTTTCCCTAAATCTTAACGATTGATTTTCTTTTTAAATTTGTTTTTACTAATTTCATTAAAATTATTTTGAATTGGATATTATTGCGATTTTGAATTTGAATAACAATTCGGATAAACTTAAATAGCTAACAAATTCTATATTGGATCTTTTCAATAAGATTCGTATACAAAAATACCCTTGTGTCTTCTATAAATTCTATCATCTCTCCTTCAATGTGTATTTCTCACTGTAAGTTTTTATTCATCATTCTAATTTATTTTAAATTTCTTGCAATCTTGTCATCGATCTAATTTTTAGCATTTTATCTTTCTACTTTGATTGTTTGTTTATAATGTATTCGAATTGGCTCTTAATTAGTATATGCATGCAATTGTTTGTTTATAGGATAGGATAGTGTAAAAGTAAAACTTTGGGAATTGGCTTGATTTAGTTCAATTTATGTTTTTCTACCCCCACTCAATAACGTCATAGTTTTCGAGGTGAGTAATGTACAAATTTCTATTCTATAATTATAATTTACAAATTAAACTATTAATGTCTTTCTATGACCTTTTAACTTAATGTGGATGGTTTCATTTCTCTATTGGGATAAAAAATTTCCTATATTTTCAAAATCTTAATTATTTTTTATTAAAATAAATATGTACGTGTGTTAAAGATTTTATAGTTAATCCAATTCGACCAGTTATTGATTCTCTTGCACTCACATTTATATAAAAATTAAGATCGTTATGTTTGTGGTTTGCCGTTGTTGTTGTGAATTCCTATCTCTCCCTTTATTATGTTTGATTTGAAATATATGCAATTGTTAATGAAATCTCTTTTAATATATATGTACGACAAAAACAAATCTCAACTATGTATACTAAGAGATAAAAACAAATCTCAAGTATACTTAACAAACCACAATAAATAAATAAATTTACTACCAATTTTCAAATATAAATAATACATTCATTTATATTGTTCCACGGTATAATTGAAAGATGACAGATGCATTCAAATATGACAAATGCATTCGAAGACAAGAAGAATAAATTAAAGAAAAAAAATTTCAACTCTAAATAATAGTACATTTCATATATAATTTATGATTATTTTTACATACATGCAATTGAGTACAAATATTAATCAACAATGTAATAATTAACAATGTTTAGATGTGAATAGTGGTACTTAGAGTTTAGAGTTTATTTGAAAAAATTATTTATACATTTTCTAATATTAAATATATTAATTTTAAAAAAAAGCTCGCACAAAATTGCGGGTACTAAACTAGTTTTAATTTTAAAGCAGTAAAAGTACGTGTGAAGATAAACCGCCGCTTAATTTATGCCTCCCTCCACGTTCTCATAAAGTGGCTCTCAGTTAAACCTAATAGAAACGCCGCCTACTTTCTATCTCCCTAAATGCCGATCAGATCCTCTTTCTCTTTCACCACTCTAATCTACATAAGAATGCCACCGGTAGGATGTGGAGTGTCCTCTGTGTGCACGATGTTGCTCTATCGAACCGAGAAGTTGTTGTTCCGCCGGTGGGATGTGGAGGGCCCCCTCCGTCTCCGTGCGATGTTGCCCGGCTGAACCGAGAAGACGCGCTCCTCCGGTGGGATGTTGGGTCCCTCAATCGCCGGTAAATATTAAGCAACTACAGATTCTGAAAGGTTAGTTTAGATTTTGAAAAAATAGGAAAGTTAACCGTCTAGGTATCTCTTTTCCTTTGTATTTTGGATTTTCTACAACTTTTTTAGTATACTTTTCATCTTAATCCTATTTTATACTCCTAATTAGTTCGATGAGATTTCATTGTTGTTATTACTTTTAACTTTCTTTAATTTTTTTTGTTGGTGATGGAGCAGATGATCAAGAGCAATTCTACCACAAGTCTCCGACACACTTACTATCTCAAGGGTTCGAATGTTAGGTGCACTTTGGAATTTTGGCCCATGAATCTCATCTTCAGATTCAATGTACGTATTGTGTTGTAAATTGGATTCGAGATTTTTGTATCTCTAGTCTCAATTATTCAATGAAACATTTTATCAATTTTGTGTATCAAATCATATTTATTGGGTTCTTCATTTCTCTACTCTCTTGAATGTATCATTCGCCGATGTCATTACCGTCGGCGTCAGTATTCCCGACGTCAGCGTCAGCACTGACATGCGAAAAAAAAATGTTGGCATCAGCATCCCTGTAAACGGCGTCAGCAATGCTGACGTCCACATTCCTGGCGTCGGCACTAACACGCGGGAAAAAAAACTTCCTTGTAAGCGGTGTCAGCATTGCTGACGTCAACATTCCCGATGTCGGCGTCAGCATTGACGCGCGAAGGGGAAAAAACAGCTGCTGCGGAGGGGGCACGCATGAGGGGAAGGGGGGCATGCAGGAGGGTAGGGGTGGAAATGGGGCGGGTTATGGGTGAAAATCGTCATTCCATCACCCGTCCCGCGGGTATAAATCTTCACCCGCCCCGCTTCATCACCCGCAAGTCCTTCACCCGCATCCAATCCGTGCGGGTGAGCGGGTGGTGCGGGTGATTATTGGATATCCGATAAGAAGACTAATTATTTTTATTTTAAAACATTATATGAATTTTTTCCTTATAAAAAAACATACTAACATATCAAGTTCGGATTTAAAAATACGTGAAGTATACATAACTAATAAAATAGAAAATATTTCGATTTCTAATTTAACAATATACGTGGAAAATATAAAACTTATAAAATAAAAAACATTGAGATTATTCTCAATAAGATCACAACATAGAAACATTTTGGGATTAACTACGTAATCTAATGAGAAAATTTGGTGAAATATCACCTTTGCTAATTTGATTAGGTAATTAGCACCCTTCTTTATTTATTTAGCCGGGCTAACACCTCTTGAATGTTTTTTTGAGTGTTTAGCTCTTTCTCCTCTACCAGCGTTCTCGATTCGTTTCCTTCATCCACCTAATTTGCCTTTCACCTCTGTCAGATCCGGTGCCCTCGTCCATGGCGAGATCATCCTCTCATTCACCCTCCTCTCGCTCTCGTTCTCCAAGCCAAGTAGCGGTGGCGCCGCCTCCTTCTAGATTGAGGCCATAGGCCGGAATCCCGCGGACGGATTTGAAGATTGGCGACGAGGTTTTGCTCGGTTGGGAGTTCACGGAGGCGAATTGGACTCGAGCTTGATTTAGTGACAAGCCCCCAGGGCTCAGGGTTAGGTCGAGATGGTACTCGACGATGGCATCGACGGCTATCCTCCTCCCAATTAAGGATGCCAACCCTTACCTCGGCCTTAAATGTTCTCCAATCGTGGAACATGTAGGGAAGAACCTCTCAATCAGGTACGATTTTGATTCCACCTTAGGGTTTTGAGATTGGAAGACATTTTCTGAAGGGTTTTTTTTTCCTGGAATTGTATGAAATTTGGTAAATTTTGATGAAATTGTGTATCCGGATAAATGCGCATTCGTTGATGAATTGAATGTTTCTTGTTCTTCTCATGGTTTAGAAATTGGGTTTTATGCTGAAATTTCATGCTCTTGCTACGCCTGTCTTTGCTTTTGTGGGGTTGTCGATATGGGTGAGTGTCTTTGCGCGCCAAGTGTTCGATAAAATGTCTCTTACAAACAAAAAATATGGCATCTTGTCCCTATACGTTTAGTGTACTGTTGGGGATTTGATGTTTGTTTCTGTGAACTTTAAAGCTGTTTCTGCTAAAATTCAGGGGTTGCACAACTACAGAAACCTAAATGACCTGCTTGGTGATGGGATCTTTGCCGTCGATGGCGATAAATGGAGACAACAAAGGAAGATCTCCAGCCATGAGTTCTCCACCAAGAACTTGAGGGACTTCAGTAGCCATATCTTCCATCGCAACGCAGCTAAACTAGCTACATTGCTTGCAGATGCCGCGATTTTCAATCGAATAGTTGATATACAAGTGAGTCTTCACAACTTTATTGTTTGATTCACATGAAAAATACATCAAATTTATAAGCAACTGGTTGCCTTTTGAAGGATTTGTTCATGAAATCTACATTAGACTCCATATTCAAAGTCGCGTTTGGGGTTGATCTTGATAGCATGTGTGGCTCTAGCGAACAAGGAGCCGAATTTCATCATGATTTTGATGAAGCCAACACGTTTATAGCTTGTTGATATGTTGATGTCTTATGGCCGATCAAGAAGTATTTGAACGTTGGCGCGGAAGACATGTTGAAGAAAAGTGTAGACATTGTGCAACCCCTGAATTTGGCTCACGTGACTTTTATTAATACTTGATGTGTGTTATGATTAACGGGTATGTTTTCTGTTTGTTCTTCAGCATTCGCACTTTCTTTTCTAACACGTGAATACATTTCAACTGAAATTATCCATTTTCATCGTTACCTTTCGTCTTGCACATGATGCTCATTCAATAATACCTTTTTGCATTCAAATATGTTGTGGCAACAACAACAACAACAACCCAGTATATCCCGCAAAAAGCGGGGTCTGGGGGGTCGGGATGTACGCACTCTTTCCCCGAACTAGTCGGGAGAGTGTTTCCGAAAGACCCAAAAAATAGAGCAAAGGAAACACGTCCCCGGGCACCTAGTAGGAGATTAGGAAATAGACAGTCGATAGACGGAAAACAGATACGAAGATAACCGACAGAAAACAGATAGAAAGCAGAAAGAGAGGTAGAAAGGAAGCGAAAAGAAATGACCCAGCACCCATCCTAAGGATTCTAAACATCCGAAGTCCGAATGCATCTCCTCCAGTGGTCCCTATCCGAAGCCATATCCTCCGAGAGGTTCAGCGTATTGAGATCCTGTCGAATAACCTCCATCCAGCTCTTCTTCGGTCTACCTCTCCCTCTGCACAAAGCTCCAAGCTCCAAACTCTCACACCTACGGACACGTGTTGATAAATGCCTCCTACGAACGTGCCCAAACCACCGCAATCTGGACTCCCGAAGCTTGTCAACGATACTCACAACTCCAACCTTGCTCCAAATTCAAATATGTTGTGGCAAAATGGGCATTTTGTTTGAGCGTTCCTTTAGAGCTATTTGGCTTTGTGGTAGTTGGACTAATTTCGCTTTCTTACCAATTACTAGTTGTGTAAAAGGATGTGCTACTGCGTTGCTAGAGAGTCCATAAATCATTGTGGCAGGGTCTATGTGTTGATCTTGCATCAAATATCATTGAGTACCCATTGTTGAATTCCTTGATTTATTGAAGTGCCCATTTCTTGTTTTGTGCCATGCTCTTGATATATATGTATTTGTTTGGTTTTTTCTCTCTCATGTATTACTGATGTTTTTTTTGCACCATTACTCAATCATTCAAACATGCTATTTTTTTGCTCCATTAATGTGTTTTTTTTTTTGCTCCATTGCTGAATGATTAGACATGAAAGTTCAGGTAGAGTTCACTGCATTGCAAAACTTCATCTACTAAAAGTTTACTGCATTACATGCCCACTGCATTTATGAATCTTCATCTGCTGATTTTTCAAGGGCTGTTGTGTTCAAAGGGGTTGTGTTTTAGGGGATTTATTAGGCTGATTTTTTGCTGCTATTTTTATATATTTTGCTGGTTATTTTCATGCAGATCTGGTAACTATTTTGGCCTGAGGTTGCTGTGATGTGGTGGCTGTTGGGAGATGGTTATTACTTCCGATCGAAGGCGATCGCTTGGTTTTCAGGCCTTCACTCTTTCCTTAGTTAGAGGGACATCACGGAAGTTATAGTTGCTGCTACATATTGTCCACTGATTAATTAATAAGAGGATGTTTGTGGGTTTGTCTTGTTTGAAGATTGGGGCTCGGAACATTTTGGGGATTTGTGGTCACGTTGGAACTAGATTAGATGTGTTTTTGGTCAATCACTATGTTAATTGAATTTTGGTCAATCTAGTTGATAAGCACCTTGTATTGATTGTGAGATATGAAAAGAGATCGTTTTGATATTATATTTCCTATATAATTCTCGGATGGTTACATTGATGCCGCTTTGTATTGATTTCATTGTTCTTTCTGGATTAAACATTGACTTCTACCCAATGATTGTGGTACCCGTTCTTGAGAAACAGCTCCCTTGTGTTACAGGAAGAATCAATATCAGCTGTCATCACATCTGTAGGAAACTTGCTTCCTCAGGTTTGTTGTTTTTGATTGCTTGGCTGCTTGAGCATAATATAAAATAATTAGAATTTGCCATCTATGTGTCAATGGCATATTTGATTGCTTGGCTGTTTTTTATTGCTTGGTTGCATGATCCTTCAGGCATTTTTAAAATTCATGGGATTATATTTGCCATCTCTTTCTTAAACTTCGATGATGGCTTTTCAATACTGATTTGTTGTTGATTTGTTAGAGGTACCTTCTTGAAAAAAAACAGTTGTTGATGCTGAAGATGAGAAACTACTGAACGAGGATAATGACCTTAGATCGGTGAGTTAAATCATCTTAGTTCGTGCTGTAGGGACACCGTTGAAACTAAACTTCATCTGTTCATCATGGACAATCCATCTTTTTCTGAAAAATGTCTCTGTCATTTGATTCGATAGCTTTCCATTATATAAGAACATATTTGATAACTTGACAAGTATTGATAGCTTGAGGATTGAACATAGAACAGAAAAATCTGTTATATAATGAACTAAAATCTATTTAATCCATCTCTGCTTCCTCATCGAGCATTAAGAACTGTGCAATATGGTATGTGATGTCATTAATAAACAGCTTCCAGTAGGGCAATAAGGGTACTTTTCTCAACTCAAACTGAATTTTTCAAGTGCTCATATATAGTTTATTTGAGCTAAGTGCTCATAAAAGTAGTCCGAGTTTTACAGTTTTTTTTATTATAGAAGTGCTCAAGGCTAAATTTTCTTTGAGGCTGCGGTTTTAGAATGTTGATGACATCTTTGTCAAAGCACTACTCTAAAAAAGTTGCATCACATTAAAAAAAATGGCATCAAAACACTACTTTGAAAAAGTTACACCACGGTAAAAATATCATCAAAATTTTGACATAAAAAAAATGTCATCAGTAGTCAACAGTAAAAAAAAATGGCATCAAATAATTACATTAGAAAAATTACATCAAAACACTACTTTGAAAAAGTTACATCACATTAAAGAAAAGAAAAAAAACTTCATTAAAACACTACTTTGAAAAAATATGGCATCACGGTTAAAAAATAATCATTAAAAATTTGACATAAAAAAGTGTCATTAGTAGCCAACAGTAACAAAAAAATGGCATCAATAGTCAACGTGAACAAAAAATGTCATCACGGTAAAAATATCATCAATGGTCAACGTGACATCACTACTTTGAAAAAATATGGCATCACAATAAAAAAAATATCATCAAACATTTGACATAAAAAAATGACATCAATAGTCAACAGTAAAAAAAAAGCATCAATGGTCAACATGACATCACATTAAACAAAAAATGTCATCAAAGTTTGAAAAAAGTGGCATTTAAAAAGTGTCATCAAACAATTTCACTATAAAAGTGGCATTAAAGCGAAAATAAAAGGTAATAAAAAAGTGCCATCACCCAAAAAAAAAAAAAAAATTCTGAAGGAGTTGGTCAACGTTGACCGCTCAACGGTCAAGGGTGCTAGCTTACCTAATTAACTTAGTTTGGATGCTAATCACCTAATAAAAGGTTCAAAATAAGCTATTTAGCAAAAACATAATTAGAATCTCTTAATTTTTTGTTGGCCATTCTAACACCCCTTTAATTATTTTTAGCCGTATAGCATCCTTCTTCTTCCTCGCTTCTCCTCCGTCTTTCCCAACCGGGACTAGTCTCTCCCAACCAGTGCTGAGCTTGCAACCACAGTAGTGCCGAGCTTCCTCGCCGAAACCGTTCTCTGCCCCTTCTCACCCTCCAACCTGAAGCTCGTCCATTCCTCCCGATTTCAACCCTAATTTTTCAAATCTCAAAATCGAATCCCCCAATTTCCTCCGGTAATCACATCATGCCGCCGAATGGTTCTTCGGATCCGGTATGAAATCTCACTCTTAATCTATTTGCTTTGGTTGTTCTTTTTTTATTTGGGATTTCGAGTTGGATTGGTACTACTAGGGTTATTAGGTTCGAATATTTGTGGAAAAATTGGGGCTTTTCTCCTCGAGTCGATAATGGTGGGATTCATTGTTCTAAATGGAATCTCGACTGGACTGTTGAATCTCAGTTGTATGCTGTCAAATATATGGGTCTAAGATTAGGAGAATCATAATGGAGAGTGAAACCGAATTCAATACAAACAAGAGGGGGGAGAGAGAGAGAGAGACGACAGAGATGGCGAAGGAGGAGGAGAGGAATGGTTAGGGTGTTTTCAGTGGACGAGATTTCCGATCTCTGGCCGCCGGTAGCTCATCCGCCGTTCCCGGCGTCGAAGGAGGATCCGAAGATGAACCGCAGCGCTTTTGAGTGGGCGTTTCAGAGGTTCCTCCAGGAGGCAGCGACTTCTTCCGTATCTGATACGACTTCGTCTTCGAAATCGATAGGCGACAAGGACGCCATCGAGATCAAGGATGACCTCCACCACACGAATGCGCACAACAGTCAAGGCTGTAATTGGAAGAACACTGGTGGCTTTCCTCAGCCCCATGGCATTCTCTCTAAGCCAAAGACGAAGGCGACCAATACATGATTGAACGTCCCGGTCGATTCGGATGAGTACCAAGAGTATCTCAAGAGCTGTCTCAATTTGGCTTGCGCTGCCGTTGCTTTGATAAAGGTTCATCCCTCTCTCTCTGTTTCTAATATCCGAGGGTTTTTCTTCCTGTTTCTTCTTGAATTGTGGTGGATTTGCGCTCTCTTAACTCCAATGGAAGTTATTGAACTTGACTTTCTTATCTATATGCGTTGTTATTTAGTCTTGTGTTTTTATGGCTACTAGGGGTATGATAATCTGCCTACTCTCTGAATCTTTGGTTATTGGTATTTTGTAGAGTTATACCACTTTGTAGCTGTGTTGATTGTTGAATGCATCTTTGATTGTTGAATCCAACTTTTAAACAATGATAGATAATCTGTGTAATGCCTAATGTTTTGAAGAAATAGTGGCCTATTTCCTGAATGAGGGTTGATTTCAGCTCTTTAGGGTTGCATGAGTGTTGATTTCAGCTCTTTAGGACTTTAGTATAAATAATTTGGCAAAAAATTCAGTTTAGATGGATTCGATTTCTTCCTGTAACTTTAGATGCCATATTTTTTTTTTATTTTGCTGGATTTATAACACCCATTTGATTCAACTATTGCCATTGGACACGTTATGAATTTGTAACAATTCTCTTCATCTGGCCTAGTAAAAATACTTCCAATCTTGTACTAGTAGGAGTTTGTAATATGAGATGATAAGCTATGTCATGTCTATTTATATTTCCCATTTTTCATTTGTCTATCCATAGGGCTAATTGATTTGTCAATTTCCTCTTATGCTTGTTGCTGGAATGTTAAGATCGTCAGTGTGAACAAACGAAGCCCAGTATGGTAAAGAAGACAAAAGATTGTTGTCATAAGTTAATGTGTTACTAGAAATAGATGTCATATGCTGCATTTAAACTTCTAACAATTTGCTACTCTTTTGTAAAATCTATTGAAAATTATCATGAAATGTGATGCAAGTTGCAACTTATCTGGATGGAATCATACGTGTTATATGATATAAATTGCTTGTTGCTGCTACATTTAATGTTTGATTCAACCTAAAAAAGGTAATGTAAAGGCAATGGATTTCTCTTTATTCAACGTAAAAGCTTTTATTTGATGTTTATACGTGTTATATGATATAAAAATGCAGTGATATGCAGTGAAAGCTTCTGGAATCAACCAAGTTCGATAGACCTGGGAGAGCCTAATAAAGACTTACACTTTTGACTTCTTTGAGCTTAACCCTTACATGGTTTGACAGCAAATACCAGAAATCTTCAACTTGAAGTTGTTGATATGTTCTTGGTTTGACAGCAAGTTAAATTTGAGCTTTGGATTATTGAAGTTTTAATGTTTCGAATGTCAGAGGTTCTAATGTATTGCCATAGTTATGTATGACTTTGTTTTCTTGTTATTAACCTGCGTTTAGGGGCACAAGGTGGTGGGGTACAAATACCCCTGTATTTTTTTTAGATAAACAAGTATATTTTAGCCTGGGTCTCTTGAGGGCCGAGCTCAAAAGCATGCAATTACATTTGGAAAATCTATTTAATGTCATCAACAACCAATGTCATCACAAATGATTGAGATTAATGAGGTGTAATCACAATGTCAACAATGAATAAAAGTCATCAATAAAATATGTCATTAATCAAGTTTAATCACATTTTACGTTCTTGTGTCATCACTTGAATAAAAATGTAATGAACATGTCACCACGAGTGATTGCATCAATGAAGTGTAATCACAAACGTGTCATCAGTGAATAAACATAGAATCGATGAAAATATATCGATATACAATTGATTAAATTAAAAAAAAAGTGGCATCAAACGATTTGATTAAAAAAATGACATCAAATAATTACATTAGAAAAATGGCATCAAAACACTGCTTTGAAAAAGTTGCATCACATTAAAGAAAAAAAAAATCATCAAAAGGCTACTTTGAAAAAATATGGCATCACGGTAAAAATATCATCAAAGAATTGACATAAAAAAGTGTCATCAGTAGTCAACAGTAAAAAAATTGCATCAATGGTCAACGTCATCATTGGTCAACGTGACATCACAATAAATAAAAAATGTCATCAAGGTTTGTAAAAAATGGCATTAAAAAAAGTGTCATCAATCCATTTTATTAGAAAAGTAGCATCAAAGCGAAAATAAAATGTAATAAAAAATGGCATCAAAGCGGCAAAAAATAGCATCAAAGCAGCAAAAAATGACATAAAAAAAATGGCATCATTGGTTAAAAAAAAAAACTGAAAGAGCCGGTCAACGTTGACCGGCATTACCGTTGACCTTAATAGTCAATTTAGAAAGGGTGCTAGGTTAGTTAATTAATTCTGTTTGGGTGCTAGTTAGCTATTTAGATATTCATAATGTACTAGTTGCCAAAATAACCCAAGAATATTCACTTGAATTGATTGGTTTTTTTAAATAAAATTAGTTGGAATAGTAACAATTTTTTTATGGCTATAGGTTGTAGTTTATATATTAGTTGGAATAGTAACAATTAGTTGGAGTATGATTTTGATAACATTTAATTTTGTGACGACTTATTTGAATGCATGAATCTGAATAAAAAAAATTATTAAATCTATAACATAATAAAAGTCCATTTATTAAGATAACTACATACAACTACTCAGAACTTATATTATAAAATTGAAAAATTATTTATAATATATCCTCTATCCTATTTATTAATCTATCTATTTATCTATCTATCTATCTATCTATCTATCTATCTATCTATCTATCTATCTATCTATCTATCTATCTATCTATCTATCTATCTATCTATCTATTTATTAATAATACTAATTCTGCTAGCATTTTGCTGACGTGTCACGCTCACAATTAAACTTAATTTTTTTATTCAAATGATATTTTCTTATTGGTCAATATTACTTCTGAAATGTTAAAATACACGTTTTCTATTTAAACATATTTGTTTCCTATTTTCATACTAATAAAAAGTTTCCTTTCTTATTAATCGATATTATTAAGGAAAGTTTAAATATTTATTTCCAATATTATATTTATTGGTCATATTAAAAATGGCTAGATATTTAATTCAAATGTCAAAATAAAAATTAATTATAAAAATCAACGATTCTCAAAATCCTCTCTTACATGCTCTTGATCGGCATTCACAATTTCTAACAATCTCGACTCTTATATGGTGTCTTCACTTATTAAGAGTCCTTAGATATATGCAAGTTCATAAGTGCAGTTTACATTGCTTTATTGTGCATCTTTTCCCCACTATTCTTAGTAATCTCTCAAATTTCCAATTCGTTTCTACTATGCATTCTTTCTTCATGTGGAGTTTACATTGTTTGCGATTTTGCAAGGAGAGCCACTCACTGGTTTTCGTGTTTCTCTTTTTCTCCAAATGCATAAACATCAGCCATAATGAGCTGAACCAGCCGTTGGTTGACATGTTTCAAAAGTTTCCTCTACATTCCACATTGTAAGTTTTTCTCATTCTTAGTTATTAGATACATAATAGATTAATAGAGAAGAATTTAGACTTTCCCTTGTTGAATATTTTAAAGGAAAATATCCAAGCTAATCATTTAATAAGATTAATTTCTATTTTCCCTTTCTATTTGCTGAATGGTGGCCTAATCTCGCTTTCATGGTGCTTTACTGGTGAATTCGATCTCTAACTAGATTTCTCAATTGATCGATTGAGATTTCTTGTGCTTTTTATTTGGTTTTCCTTTTGAATACGAGGTTTATGAAGTTTCTGAAGTTTCGAATCTGCATAAAAACGAGAGTTTCTAAACCACTTGATCACAGATGCTCGATGATTCACAGGTATATGCATCAACTTAATTCTTTCGATTATGCCTTTGCCTTATGCCTCTGAAATAGCTCACCCGTGATGTCTTGTTTTCCTTCTTTGAAGCAGCTCTTTATAGCAATTCAACAGCTGGTCCAAATAGATATCCTTGGAGATGGGCAGTTGTGTCTCTTGGCTCTTTCCGAATCCAAATAGCAATTCAATGCGGGGATTTCTCCAACCCCTGGAGGCTGTGCACTATAACACAAGTAGAGGAGCTGAAGATCTTGATTCTAATGTTTCCATCTAGTCAACGGGAATCATCTTTTCAGCCGTGTATTCCCAAATGCCCACGATGTTCATCGAGCAAGGCATGGTCATGGACAAAACTGTTGGCTCTTTCACCATCCTTGCTGCCACTCTATCCACCTTTGACGTCATCAACGTCATCTTTTGGGTCCCGGTCTACGACATGTTCCTCGTTCCCATAGCTAGAAAGGTCACCGGTAATGAGAAAGGCTTCTCAGAGCTGCAAAGGATGGGCATTGGCCTCTTCATCTCAATCTTCGCCATGGCTGTCGCGGCTCTCATCATGGATGTGATTGCTGTCACCCCTAGATCTAGGCAACACTGTTGTTCCTTTAAATTCAAATCAATTCAATTTTGAACAAGTTTTGATTCAATTAGCTATTATCTTTGAGAAATATATGTATCCAATTATCGTGAGTGTACTTTATTGGGAGTTTTTTTTGTCTTTCTTGTTGAATGATTTCTTACAAAGTGGAAATATATGTATCCAATTAGCTTTGACAAACAATCTTTTTATTGGTATTAGTTGTTTATTTAGAATGCTGTTTCAATAACGGCCAGGTCATTGGATGATGGAACTTGTCGGATTTGGGATGCAAGGTACTCACAGCACAAACCGTGAATATATGGGCGCATGCCTATTGAAGTTCTAGCAGATTAGGTTCTGCCATTTATTGTTGTTTGATTTGGTGATCTCTATAAGCTCATTAACATGCTTTGTGGATTTCTTTACAGGAAGAAGCAATGTTTCTTCTTCGGGTGGTGCACAGCAGAACAATCAAATATTGTGTTGTGCTTTCAATGCAAATGGAGAATGAACCATTTCAGGAAGAAGCAATGTTATAGGGTGGTGAATCAAATATTGTGTTGTTTGTTGTGAGCCTAATCTATCATGTTTTACAGTAACTTTTATATCATTTTCTGCATACATTACATATATTTGGGTTAGATAGTACAGAATCTATGTAGTTTATGTTTATTTTCCAAATTATGGAATCTACACCAGTTTCTGTTTAAATTCGCAGAATTCGAGACATTTTACAGCAACTCTAAGAAAGGTCAGAAAAGCTCGGAAAACCACTACAGAAGTCCAAGGTCAAAGAAGCAGCGGAACCAGTCGAATCAAGTTGAGAGCCCAGGTTATTCGATCTCGAGTGGACCTTACTCGATCTAGACGAAGATGTCCGAGCACAGGCCTTGTCGACTAGGAGCAGTGTCGAGAGCAAGACCAACCCAGCTCTGGAGCCCTACTCGATCTCGAGGACCACCTAGTCGAGATCGACGACACCTCAGCGACACACCCGGAGTCGATGAGAAGAGAAGCTGATCGAGAAGCCAAGGACGAAGACGCCGAGCACATCTCTACTCGATCTCGATGAGACCTTGTCGAGATCGAGGAGCCACCATGCCCTAGTCCGAGGCCATGCCAAGGAGGAGTCCTCGACATCACCAGAGAGCCATCCTCGACCACAACTCTACTCGATCTCGAGGAACCCTAGTCGAGATCGACGACGCCCAGGAGCCCAGATCCGAGCCATGTCGAGCAGAGTCACCCGAGAACACCAGTCGACGACGAAGCCTCATCGATGTCGACGAGCCCTTGTCGATGTCGAGTAGACCAATTCCTGGAAACGCGTCGCCGTGAGCAGTCCGAGTAGAGCTGGAGTTCCTTGGGCACGAAGGAAGTCGAGTAGGCCGAGATCTATCAAATTCTATCCATGGAAGGGGAATCTATCAACATGAAGAGACTTACCTAGTTTAGATTTATTATTTTCCTTTTAGATTTAATTCCTTTATCGATTTTATTTATCATTAAAGTTTTAGATATAATTTTAGATATAGATATAGATATTCTATCCTTGAGTAGCAAGGGTTAGAAGGCTATAAATAAGGCCCTAGGGGCTGGTTTTTCATTCATTCAAAAACACAATCAATTCCATTCAGTAAGTAGGAGTAGAGAGAGAGTTTGTAGTAAGCAAGGTGGAAAGGCGAAAGCGGATTTGTCTTGTGGGTTGTAAGCTTTCTTTATTTAATTCAATGCAAGTTAGTTTCTTTTGTTATTTGATGTCTTTTTTGATGATGAAGAGCGAGTAGTCCACCCACTTCTGGGGCTGGGGTGAGCCCGACGGTGGCCATGTGAGATGATTCAGTAAAGGTCAGATCTTTTTATGCAATTCGTCTTCTATCCCTATGAGCATGATTCTTTTGCGAGAGTTGAAGGTGAACCTTGTTTGTATTATAGAAGCGAAAGTGATCTTAATGCAACTTGGGTTAATTATGTGAAAAGGGTTAGTAACAATTAGGGTTTATGCGAAAGCCTCTATATGCCTATTTGTTAGTAACGAAGGTTATTTTGATGGAAAGCATGATCTTTTATGCCTTTATGTGTTACTTTGCATGGTTATCGTTGTGGTGTTGATACCCTGGTCTTGGAAGTCTTTTATTATATCGAATTTATTTCTGTCGAAAAATCTGAGTTCTGTGTTCGAATTTGCAATTTAAGTTTTCTGAGTTTTCTAGTCGATACAGAGGAGCAGTTTGTCGATATCGAGTAGGACCTTAGTCGATATCGAGTTGACTTTAGTCTATGTCGAGTTGAGTTTCTGCTTCTGTCGTCGAGTTGAAAGTTTCTGTTTTTACAGTTTGTCGATCTCGAGTACCAGCTTGTCGAGATCGAGTAAAGTTGCTGCCTTGCTTTGTTCTTTACTTTCGTTTGCTTTTTTTCTTTACTTTCTTTCGTTATTTTCTGTCTTACTTCTGTTTTGCTTTTATTTCTTTTATTTCTGTCTTTGCTGCTTGTCTGTGAGAATCTGTTGCTACCTAAGAACTGCTGACGTGCTTCCTCGTGGATTCGATCCTGACAACCTTCTACTACAACGGGAGAAAGTCTTGTATTTATTTGCTGAGATAGGGAAGTCAGTCTGATCTTTATTTTATATTTATTTCATACTTGACCATCCTCCTGCAACAACATTGTTCTTCACAGGAAGAAGCAATGTTATAGGGTGGTGAAAGAACCATTTGAGGAGGTCCAACTAGAGACTGGAGAATCAAGCCCTTATGTGGAGACCATACTAGTTCAGAGAGGTTCTTATTGGGCGAGAGCTTCCCAGCTGGAGTATACTGGTCCCTTCTTCCGATCATTCGTGGTTGTGCTCTCTCTGCTGCCACTGAGCTAACCTTTAACATGATGAAATTACTTGTTAAAAAAATGAATGTTGTTATAGGTCATATGTGACATTTGTCATAATTTGGCTAGTGTTTTCAATTTTAATTTAAAATTCTCTTAGCTCAATGGTAGAGCAATGTGCTTATGCGCAAATACGTGGGTTCGACTCCCATATAAGCTAAAGTTTATATAATTCTACTAATTTAAAAAAATTTGTATTAAATGTTCAATAATAAGATATATTAGTGCAATTTATATGTGCTGACATCGTTTTTATGCGTACTTTTTTAGTGCTGACATCGTTTTTATGCATAACTTATTGTTATATTTGCACAACTTACAATTATATTTCCACATCGTACTCTTATATTTGAACGACAAAATGTAAAAAAAAAACAAAAAAAACAATACTTGGTCATCTTTGCACAACATACGGTTAAATTTGCACAACGTACTCTTATATTTGCACGACAAAATGTAAAAAAAAAACTAGACTTAGGTCATATTTGCACGACTTACGGTTATATTTGCATATCGTACTCTTATATTTGCACGAGAAAATGTAAAATATAAAATAAAATAAAATAAAAACTAGACTTGGATGTTGAGCAAAAATAAGATCATGTTGAGCAAATTTCCACCAATCCCCCATGTTGTGCAATTATAGTCTATTGATGAGCAAAAATAAGACCATGTTGTGCAATAATCTATTGAGCAAGTATAAAATAATATTGAGAAAAAATAAGATTATGTTGAGTACAATTTCACAAGTCTCAATTGGGTGTGCAAATATAATCTATTGTTGAACAAAAATAAGATCATGTTGATCACAATTTCACAAGTCTCAATAGTTGTGCAAAAATAATATATTGTTGAGCAAAAATAAGATCACAGTTAGCAAATTTCCACCAATCTCCCATGTTGTGCAATTATAATCTATTGATGAGCAAAAATAAGATCATGTTGAGCACAATTTCACAAGTATCAATTGTTGTGCAAATATAATCTATTGTTGAGCAAAAATGAGACCATGTCATGCAAATATAAAAGTACGATAATCAAATATAACCGTAAGTTGTACAAATATGACCCAAGTCTAGTTTTTTGTTTTTTTTTTGTTTTTTTGTTTTACATTTTGTCATGCAAATGTACGAGTACGATGTGCAAATATAACCGTAAAGTTGTGCAAATATGACCCAAGTCTATTTTTTTTATTTTTTACATTTTGTCATGCAAATATAAGAGTATGATGTGCAAATATAACCGTAAGTTGTGCAAATATAACAATAAGTTGTGCATAAAAACGATGTCAGTACTAAAAAAGTACGCATAAAAACAATGTCAGCACATATAAATTTCACATAAAAACGATGTCAGCACTAAAAATTTACACTAATATATCTTATTATTGAACATTTAATACAAATTTTTTTAAATTACTAGAATTATATAAACTCTAGCCTATATGGGAGTCGAACCCACGTATTTGCGCATAAGCACATCGCTCTACCATTGAGCTAAGAGGCTTTTAAATTAAAATTGAAAACACTAGCCAAATTATGAAAAATATCACATATGACCTATAACAACATTCATTTTTTTAACAAGTAATTTCATGATGTTAAAGTTTAGCTCAGTGGCAGCAGAGACCTATAGGGTGGTGAATCAAATATTGTGTTGTTCTTTACAGGAAGAAGCAATGTTATAGGGTGGTGAATGAACCATTTCAAGAGGTCCAACTGGAGACTAGAGTATACTGGTCCCTTCTTCCGATCATTCGTGGTTGTGCTCTCTCTGCTGCCACTGAGCTAACCTTTAACATGATGAAATTACTTGTTAAAAAAATGAATGTTGTTATAGGTCATATGTGACATTTGTCATAATTTGGCTAGTGTTTTCAATTTTAATTTAAAATTCTCTTAGCTCAATGGTAGAGCAATGTGCTTATGCGCAAATACGTGGGTTCGACTCCCATATAAGCTAAAGTTTATATAATTCTACTAATTTAAAAAAATTTGTATTAAATGTTCAATAATAAGATATATTAGTGCAATTTATATGTGCTGACATCGTTTTTATGCGTACTTTTTTAGTGCTGACATCGTTTTTATGCATAACTTATTGTTATATTTGCACAACTTACAATTATATTTCCACATCGTACTCTTATATTTGAACGACAAAATGTAAAAAAAAAACAAAAAAAACAATACTTGGTCATCTTTGCACAACATACGGTTAAATTTGCACAACGTACTCTTATATTTGCACGACAAAATGTAAAAAAAAAAACTAGACTTAGGTCATATTTGCACGACTTACGGTTATATTTGCATATCGTACTCTTATATTTGCACGAGAAAATGTAAAATATAAAATAAAATAAAATAAAAACTAGACTTGGATGTTGAGCAAAAATAAGATCATGTTGAGCAAATTTCCACCAATCCCCCATGTTGTGCAATTATAGTCTATTGATGAGCAAAAATAAGACCATGTTGTGCAATAATCTATTGAGCAAGTATAAAATAATATTGAGAAAAAATAAGATTATGTTGAGTACAATTTCACAAGTCTCAATTGGGTGTGCAAATATAATCTATTGTTGAACAAAAATAAGATCATGTTGATCACAATTTCACAAGTCTCAATAGTTGTGCAAAAATAATATATTGTTGAGCAAAAATAAGATCACAGTTAGCAAATTTCCACCAATCTCCCATGTTGTGCAATTATAATCTATTGATGAGCAAAAATAAGATCATGTTGAGCACAATTTCACAAGTATCAATTGTTGTGCAAATATAATCTATTGTTGAGCAAAAATGAGACCATGTCATGCAAATATAAAAGTACGATAATCAAATATAACCGTAAGTTGTACAAATATGACCCAAGTCTAGTTTTTTGTTTTTTTTTTGTTTTTTTGTTTTACATTTTGTCATGCAAATGTACGAGTACGATGTGCAAATATAACCGTAAAGTTGTGCAAATATGACCCAAGTCTATTTTTTTTATTTTTTACATTTTGTCATGCAAATATAAGAGTATGATGTGCAAATATAACCGTAAGTTGTGCAAATATAACAATAAGTTGTGCATAAAAACGATGTCAGTACTAAAAAAGTACGCATAAAAACAATGTCAGCACATATAAATTTCACATAAAAACGATGTCAGCACTAAAAATTTACACTAATATATCTTATTATTGAACATTTAATACAAATTTTTTTAAATTACTAGAATTATATAAACTCTAGCCTATATGGGAGTCGAACCCACGTATTTGCGCATAAGCACATCGCTCTACCATTGAGCTAAGAGGCTTTTAAATTAAAATTGAAAACACTAGCCAAATTATGAAAAATATCACATATGACCTATAACAACATTCATTTTTTTAACAAGTAATTTCATGATGTTAAAGTTTAGCTCAGTGGCAGCAGAGACCTATAGGGTGGTGAATCAAATATTGTGTTGTTCTTTACAGGAAGAAGCAATGTTATAGGGTGGTGAATGAACCATTTCAAGAGGTCCAACTGGAGACTAGAGTATACTGGTCCCTTCTTCCGATCATTCGTGGTTGTGCTCTCTCTGCTGCCACTGAGCTAACCTTTAACATGATGAAATTACTTGTTAAAAAAATGAATGTTGTTATAGGTCATATGTGACATTTGTCATAATTTGGCTAGTGTTTTCAATTTTAATTTAAAATTCTCTTAGCTCAATGGTAGAGCAATGTGCTTATGCGCAAATACGTGGGTTCGACTCCCATATAAGCTAAAGTTTATATAATTCTACTAATTTAAAAAAATTTGTATTAAATGTTCAATAATAAGATATATTAGTGCAATTTATATGTGCTGACATCGTTTTTATGCGTACTTTTTTAGTGCTGACATCGTTTTTATGCATAACTTATTGTTATATTTGCACAACTTACAATTATATTTCCACATCGTACTCTTATATTTGAACGACAAAATGTAAAAAAAAAACAAAAAAAACAATACTTGGTCATCTTTGCACAACATACGGTTAAATTTGCACAACGTACTCTTATATTTGCACGACAAAATGTAAAAAAAAAAACTAGACTTAGGTCATATTTGCACGACTTACGGTTATATTTGCATATCGTACTCTTATATTTGCACGAGAAAATGTAAAATATAAAATAAAATAAAATAAAAACTAGACTTGGATGTTGAGCAAAAATAAGATCATGTTGAGCAAATTTCCACCAATCCCCCATGTTGTGCAATTATAGTCTATTGATGAGCAAAAATAAGACCATGTTGTGCAATAATCTATTGAGCAAGTATAAAATAATATTGAGAAAAAATAAGATTATGTTGAGTACAATTTCACAAGTCTCAATTGGGTGTGCAAATATAATCTATTGTTGAACAAAAATAAGATCATGTTGATCACAATTTCACAAGTCTCAATAGTTGTGCAAAAATAATATATTGTTGAGCAAAAATAAGATCACAGTTAGCAAATTTCCACCAATCTCCCATGTTGTGCAATTATAATCTATTGATGAGCAAAAATAAGATCATGTTGAGCACAATTTCACAAGTATCAATTGTTGTGCAAATATAATCTATTGTTGAGCAAAAATGAGACCATGTCATGCAAATATAAAAGTACGATAATCAAATATAACCGTAAGTTGTACAAATATGACCCAAGTCTAGTTTTTTGTTTTTTTTTTGTTTTTTTGTTTTACATTTTGTCATGCAAATGTACGAGTACGATGTGCAAATATAACCGTAAAGTTGTGCAAATATGACCCAAGTCTATTTTTTTTATTTTTTACATTTTGTCATGCAAATATAAGAGTATGATGTGCAAATATAACCGTAAGTTGTGCAAATATAACAATAAGTTGTGCATAAAAACGATGTCAGTACTAAAAAAGTACGCATAAAAACAATGTCAGCACATATAAATTTCACATAAAAACGATGTCAGCACTAAAAATTTACACTAATATATCTTATTATTGAACATTTAATACAAATTTTTTTAAATTACTAGAATTATATAAACTCTAGCCTATATGGGAGTCGAACCCACGTATTTGCGCATAAGCACATCGCTCTACCATTGAGCTAAGAGGCTTTTAAATTAAAATTGAAAACACTAGCCAAATTATGAAAAATATCACATATGACCTATAACAACATTCATTTTTTTAACAAGTAATTTCATGATGTTAAAGTTTAGCTCAGTGGCAGCAGAGACCTATAGGGTGGTGAATCAAATATTGTGTTGTTCTTTACAGGAAGAAGCAATGTTATAGGGTGGTGAATGAACCATTTCAAGAGGTCCAACTGGAGACTAGAGTATACTGGTCCCTTCTTCCGATCATTCGTGGTTGTGCTCTCTCTGCTGCCACTGAGCTAACCTTTAACATGATGAAATTACTTGTTAAAAAAATGAATGTTGTTATAGGTCATATGTGACATTTGTCATAATTTGGCTAGTGTTTTCAATTTTAATTTAAAATTCTCTTAGCTCAATGGTAGAGCAATGTGCTTATGCGCAAATACGTGGGTTCGACTCCCATATAAGCTAAAGTTTATATAATTCTACTAATTTAAAAAAATTTGTATTAAATGTTCAATAATAAGATATATTAGTGCAATTTATATGTGCTGACATCGTTTTTATGCGTACTTTTTTAGTGCTGACATCGTTTTTATGCATAACTTATTGTTATATTTGCACAACTTACAATTATATTTCCACATCGTACTCTTATATTTGAACGACAAAATGTAAAAAAAAAACAAAAAAAACAATACTTGGTCATCTTTGCACAACATACGGTTAAATTTGCACAACGTACTCTTATATTTGCACGACAAAATGTAAAAAAAAAAACTAGACTTAGGTCATATTTGCACGACTTACGGTTATATTTGCATATCGTACTCTTATATTTGCACGAGAAAATGTAAAATATAAAATAAAATAAAATAAAAACTAGACTTGGATGTTGAGCAAAAATAAGATCATGTTGAGCAAATTTCCACCAATCCCCCATGTTGTGCAATTATAGTCTATTGATGAGCAAAAATAAGACCATGTTGTGCAATAATCTATTGAGCAAGTATAAAATAATATTGAGAAAAAATAAGATTATGTTGAGTACAATTTCACAAGTCTCAATTGGGTGTGCAAATATAATCTATTGTTGAACAAAAATAAGATCATGTTGATCACAATTTCACAAGTCTCAATAGTTGTGCAAAAATAATATATTGTTGAGCAAAAATAAGATCACAGTTAGCAAATTTCCACCAATCTCCCATGTTGTGCAATTATAATCTATTGATGAGCAAAAATAAGATCATGTTGAGCACAATTTCACAAGTATCAATTGTTGTGCAAATATAATCTATTGTTGAGCAAAAATGAGACCATGTCATGCAAATATAAAAGTACGATAATCAAATATAACCGTAAGTTGTACAAATATGACCCAAGTCTAGTTTTTTGTTTTTTTTTTGTTTTTTTGTTTTACATTTTGTCATGCAAATGTACGAGTACGATGTGCAAATATAACCGTAAAGTTGTGCAAATATGACCCAAGTCTATTTTTTTTATTTTTTACATTTTGTCATGCAAATATAAGAGTATGATGTGCAAATATAACCGTAAGTTGTGCAAATATAACAATAAGTTGTGCATAAAAACGATGTCAGTACTAAAAAAGTACGCATAAAAACAATGTCAGCACATATAAATTTCACATAAAAACGATGTCAGCACTAAAAATTTACACTAATATATCTTATTATTGAACATTTAATACAAATTTTTTTAAATTACTAGAATTATATAAACTCTAGCCTATATGGGAGTCGAACCCACGTATTTGCGCATAAGCACATCGCTCTACCATTGAGCTAAGAGGCTTTTAAATTAAAATTGAAAACACTAGCCAAATTATGAAAAATATCACATATGACCTATAACAACATTCATTTTTTTAACAAGTAATTTCATGATGTTAAAGTTTAGCTCAGTGGCAGCAGAGACCTATAGGGTGGTGAATCAAATATTGTGTTGTTCTTTACAGGAAGAAGCAATGTTATAGGGTGGTGAATGAACCATTTCAAGAGGTCCAACTGGAGACTAGAGTATACTGGTCCCTTCTTCCGATCATTCGTGGTTGTGCTCTCTCTGCTGCCACTGAGCTAACCTTTAACATGATGAAATTACTTGTTAAAAAAATGAATGTTGTTATAGGTCATATGTGACATTTGTCATAATTTGGCTAGTGTTTTCAATTTTAATTTAAAATTCTCTTAGCTCAATGGTAGAGCAATGTGCTTATGCGCAAATACGTGGGTTCGACTCCCATATAAGCTAAAGTTTATATAATTCTACTAATTTAAAAAAATTTGTATTAAATGTTCAATAATAAGATATATTAGTGCAATTTATATGTGCTGACATCGTTTTTATGCGTACTTTTTTAGTGCTGACATCGTTTTTATGCATAACTTATTGTTATATTTGCACAACTTACAATTATATTTCCACATCGTACTCTTATATTTGAACGACAAAATGTAAAAAAAAAACAAAAAAAACAATACTTGGTCATCTTTGCACAACATACGGTTAAATTTGCACAACGTACTCTTATATTTGCACGACAAAATGTAAAAAAAAAAACTAGACTTAGGTCATATTTGCACGACTTACGGTTATATTTGCATATCGTACTCTTATATTTGCACGAGAAAATGTAAAATATAAAATAAAATAAAATAAAAACTAGACTTGGATGTTGAGCAAAAATAAGATCATGTTGAGCAAATTTCCACCAATCCCCCATGTTGTGCAATTATAGTCTATTGATGAGCAAAAATAAGACCATGTTGTGCAATAATCTATTGAGCAAGTATAAAATAATATTGAGAAAAAATAAGATTATGTTGAGTACAATTTCACAAGTCTCAATTGGGTGTGCAAATATAATCTATTGTTGAACAAAAATAAGATCATGTTGATCACAATTTCACAAGTCTCAATAGTTGTGCAAAAATAATATATTGTTGAGCAAAAATAAGATCACAGTTAGCAAATTTCCACCAATCTCCCATGTTGTGCAATTATAATCTATTGATGAGCAAAAATAAGATCATGTTGAGCACAATTTCACAAGTATCAATTGTTGTGCAAATATAATCTATTGTTGAGCAAAAATGAGACCATGTCATGCAAATATAAAAGTACGATAATCAAATATAACCGTAAGTTGTACAAATATAACCCAAGTCTAGTTTTTTGTTTTTTTTTTTGTTTTTTTGTTTTACATTTTGTCATGCAAATGTACGAGTACGATGTGCAAATATAACCGTAAAGTTGTGCAAATATGACCCAAGTCTATTTTTTTTATTTTTTACATTTTGTCATGCAAATATAAGAGTATGATGTGCAAATATAACCGTAAGTTGTGCAAATATAACAATAAGTTGTGCATAAAAACGATGTCAGTACTAAAAAAGTACGCATAAAAACAATGTCAGCACATATAAATTTCACATAAAAACGATGTCAGCACTATAAATTTGCACTAATATATCTTATTATTGAACATTTAATACAAATTTTTTTAAATTACTAGAATTATATAAACTCTAGCCTATATGGGAGTCGAACCCACGTATTTGCGCATAAGCACATCGCTCTACCATTGAGCTAAGAGGCTTTTAAATTAAAATTGAAAACACTAGCCAAATTATGAAAAATATCACATATGACCTATAACAACATTCATTTTTTTAACAAGTAATTTCATGATGTTAAAGTTTAGCTCAGTGGCAGCAGAGACCTATAGGGTGGTGTAAAGGCCCGGATTTTTAAATAATAAATTTCGATAAATAATATAAATGGATTTAAGTCGAAAATAATAATAAGATAAAATAAAATAAAAATGAATTTAAATCGGATTAATTAAAACCTCTTAAAGCGAATTCCGGCCCAATTTTTAACTGTGAAGAACAATTCTAACGTTTTGCCTCGGGATTTGGAATAAACTTTGGATGTCGACATCTTTGAAATTTTGAAGCGTTATTTTAATCGGGTCGGATAAAAACCAAGAGAGCGGGTTTCTGGATTTATTTATTTTCTTTCGGGTATTTTAAATTGAGATTTGGGAGCACACTACATTGTCTTTTCCCCCCCTTGATCTGATCGACAGCAGAGAGGCAGCTGTACAATCCTGTCTTCTTCCTCATTTTTCCTTTACAAATGAGACAACATACTCCCCTCCAAAGCTGCAGCCTATCCCCCCCAATTTCAGACATTGTTGACTCATCTCAAACCCCAAAACACCCTCCCTCACATGCTCTAGTTGGCAGCCTCACATCTCTCCCATTTCCCTTCAAAATTGGACACCAAACCACCCTAAAACCCATTTCCAAGCACTGCCTCAAACTCCTTCTTCTTCCCCTCTTTCATCTTCCAAGCAAATCCCCAAGGAGCTTCCTTTCCACCGATCTTCAAAGCCAACAACACCACTCATCCCCTTCCCACTCTTTCCATCCGGAACCACCAGCTCACCGCCCTCCTCCTTGCTCTGTCCGCCACCACCATCACAGCTAGGAGGTCCGAGTTACACCGCCTCCATCCCGCTTCCGGTACTCGAGCAGCAGCAGCCCCGCCTTCTTCGGACAGAGGTCGAGAGCTAAGCCTCGCCACAGCTGCGTTTCCGTCTTCCGACCTCCGAGCCGAGGGCACCGGATCCGCCGCCGAGCCTCCTCTCACCGCTCCTCCTCCCCTGTCCGCGTAGTAAAGGTCGGAGTTGGGCTCCCTTCGTTTCCAATCGATTACCCCTCAAGGGTCCTCCTTTCTAATCTTTTCTTTCTTCCTAGGCAACTCCGGCGCCGAACCATCTCCGTCGAAGCGTGATCGAACTCCGGCGAGCCCCAATCGAACTCCGACGAGCGCTTTCGGCGAGTTCGACTCCCCTGGGTGAGGACCGCTCTCTCAATCTCCCTCTCCTTTGGTTGTTCGATTCCGTGTCTGTTGTCGACGGGGAGGCGGTCGGAGCCACCAGTCGCCGCCGGCCAGCCCTCCCTCCCCTTTTTCTTCCCTCCCAGCCTCGACAGGCAATTAAGGGAGACGGTGAACAGTGTTGTTCACTGGTCCGGTTTCTTATTTCTTAATTTGAGGGTTCGGTTCAATTTGTTTTATAAAATAAAACCGGTTCGGTTTAGTGAAATACAAAATCAGGTTTTTACAAAGAGTTGGGCCTATCTGGTATTTTGGGCCGGATCTGTTCAATTAAAGGAATAAGGATTTGGGCCTAATTTGATTAAAATGGGTTATGTATGTTGATTTGAGGAAAGAATTTTAAGACTTATGAATATATTAAATAAATGGGATAAAATAATATATAATATTATTATAGGGATTTAAAATATATTATTTGGACTTGGTTTTGAAAGAAAATTGAGAAAAGGTTTTCAAGGTTGGAAATTGATTTGATGAATGGAAAAGAATTTAATAGGAATTAAGAAGAGGATTTTTGGAAATGATCTAACCTTGTCGGAGTTGTTGATAAAATAATAATAGTAAGTGGATTTAAAGGATAATACTTTATTAATGGGTTAGATTGGAAGTAAATGAGTTTCGTTGATGTTGATGATATCGGAAAGGCTTTGGAAAATAGTTTTACTATCGATTGGTTTCGAGAATGTTGGGAACTTGGGTTATGTGTATATGAATGTTAGCCCGATAGCTTATGGAATTGACTTGATGATAGGTGTGTATTGCTTTTGGACTTACCTTGGGCCCTTGCTTGTGTTATATTGCTGTTCTGCATCTTCAAGTAAGTCTCTTCGGAGCTTACTCAGATTGAATAGAGTGATTCCCTGCTATAGGTGCATGATATACTAGGTGTTGCATTCATAATCAGCATGCCATGTAGTAACATGCTAGGTTGCATCGATCGTTGAGCATTCTCTTTTCTTTGTGCGTATGTAAACAGAACGGCCGTTATCTGTGATAGTCCTAGAAGTCTTTGCTAGGGTCATAGGGTAGCCCAGCCTCATCGGGTACCCTGAGTCAATCGAGTACTTCCTTACATTATTATTATGATATGCCTGCGGGCTTTATTGTGGAGCGGGTTAGGCATGCGTGCCGCCCTATTATGAATGAATGCATTCACGAGCTGGCCAGTCTCCGCCTGTCGGAAGGGGTGGAGGTAGGAGAGGGATATGCCACTTGGCATTGTTTTGGGCCCTTTACAGTATTCTGCACATTATTATGAACTAGGAGCATGCTAGTGTGTTTGAATTCCGTACTGCATTAGAGCATCTTTATTAGGTATAGCGTATATGTGTGCTTATGGTTGGGATGCAGAGTAAGTGGGCATCGATCTGATCCCGCCCCAAACCAATTTTTTTTAGGTATCCGTTGTGCTTACTACTATTGATGCTGATTTGAGTCCATGACCGCGGGGTCTAACAGGACCGAAAGAGAGAGTTGAGATTCCAACTTCACCAATTTAATTACGGCTCGATTTGAATGGTTGATCATATTTTGACCCGGCTCTGCCGTGGCACTTGTATCTTTATTTGCTTCCGTCGTGCTTCTGTTTGAAACGAATTTCGCGAGTTAGTCCCTAGGTCAGGTTAAGGGTACCCAACGGCCCTACGATATTTTTAGGGTTCGAAATCCCTCTTTATTAATGACCATAAGAATGAGTTTGAAACCTCGACCCGTACCTGGATTGCAAGATCCGAACAAGGGTTTTCATCCCTTGAAACGTAACCCGGAAATTATAATTCTGGGCCGTTACAAAGATGGTATCAGAGCTGAGGTTGTGCAATTCGGGTACAAAAAGGGTCGAGTGTATGTTTTGGAAAACCGCCCATGAATTTCAAATGATTTGAAAGTGTTTTAAAGGGGCAAAATGAATTTAAGATGTCTAACCTAAATTGGGCTAAGTAATGAACTCGACTTGTAATAAAATATGGAAAACCGACTAAAGAGGGGATCGAGTGGGTAGAAAGACGTTAGACCATCCCTATTGGATGTAGTTGGAAATGGGTAGGCGAAATATTAGCTTGTTCTTTACAGATGGGTCTGGAAGACTCCAAGGGGGTCATTATGAATGTCACTAACTGATTCTATGTTGAGTGCTTTCTATGCTAAATAACTGACTGGTATGCCTAACAATTAAATGTGTATTGACTGATCTGTGAAAACGGAATAGTGGGAGTACCCTTGTTTCTGTATGGTCAACCCAGTTATCTGTGATAGCCCGTTCCACGTTTCTAAACCCTTGAGAATCTTATCGAGTCTTTCTCCCGGATGTCAGTGTCTCCCACGGGGAAAAATCGGGTTGGTAAACACATTGTGTCGGAATCATGTATGGATGTGAAGGTTGTCTGAGCGAATATTTGAAGGTGGTTCCTTATGTCCCTTTAAGTCAAGTAAGATGTTTCTGGGCTGTATTTCTTGCTTCTTGTGACGATCAACCCGTGTCTTCTTGTCACAAAGAGTCATACCAGAGTCCCATGGGAAAGAGGAGTGAGAAGTCAGTCGGGAAAAGTCAATGGTTGCCCTTAGGGATCTCTGTCCGGTTGTAATGGTGACTCTCTCTGAATTCCATGACATGATTCTGTAATCTTCCGTGTGTGCCTCGCAAATGATCATATTAGTATAAGGCTACTCATTTTATGCCTTGTTTTCCATCATGATTATATGTTGTCATCGCATGTCCACTTGGCCTATTGTATTGCCTGTATGATTGATTTGAAGCATGGACCATATGATATAAACCTACATGATAGTTGTTTTCTCCTTGGTTAGGTCAATGATAGTGTGATTAACTCTTTTCGTATGAATGCCTGTAAATTATCTCTTCAGCATGCTAGCTGATGACGCCTTGATGCTTATTACCTTTTTGTGACAAAAATCTATAGTATGCCCATATGTTCTGTATTCATCAGATTAATTAACGTTGGTTGCTTTGCAATTGAATTGTTGTGTGATTACTTGCGTTGGATAGAGAATGTGTGGTATAATTGAGTCTTGATGAATGCATGCTTTATCATGTTATGTGTTGATTTGAACTCCTGTTCTCGTATTCTAGTCATATTGCTCAATACTTAAACTCGTAGTATACATCGTGAAACCTTCCTCGTGCTTCTATATTGTTGGAATGTGATTGAATTGATTTCTTACATGACGTCATGATTAGTTGCATGCATGTATTGTATGTTATGTTGAACCTTTAGTATCATGTAGGATCCTTGATGGTGACTCGTGTAAATTGTATATTGCCTACATTATTGCTAATTCTCTCTCGAGTTAGGTTCCTGATAGTGCGGTTCTTCCCTCTTTCTATTACCTCGACGTGTTTTACTCATGCAAGTTAGTTGATGTCGAATTCAATGATTGTTTTGCTCTCCGTGATGGTTATTCCAGCATGCTTACATGTTATCGCTCGGTGGTGTTCCACTATTATCTTATGATATACTCTCGTACTTGCATGAACATATGACTTTACACCTCGCATGATCACCCACCACGCTATATCATGATTTCGCATACGCATGATGAATGAATGTTAGAATGGATTTAGTCGAGTTACCTTGATTGGGTTAATGTTTGATAAGTGCTAGTAGTGTCTGGTAGGGCTTATGATTCCCAATATGACTCGTAAATGATCACGTGTTGTACTCGTTCTATGATGTGATGACTGTTGTACCATATATGTGCTCTGTGATGGTTCGTTGTTGGCATGATTATAATGTATCGCCCATGGTGTATTTCTTGTTACTTATGACGATGTCTCATGTTTCGTAAATATTATGCTGAACTCCTCTTGATGACTCTTGACTATGCTTGTATCACATCATGTATCACTAGTACCATGTAGGACCCATGCTTTCTAAATGTATCTCGTCACACGATTACGTGCCATGCTTGACCTATTCTACGATCATTGTGTCAGATAAGATAGTTACTATGTTGCTCTTACATGTCCTTTTATGATGCCATACACTACGCTCGTGCGTTGTTCACATGTGATAATTGTGATGCCTATTTAATCCTGCATATCTTGCTTAAGTTGCTAGGCTTATCTGCTTTCATGGGATGATAGACTACTATCTTGTCTCGCATGCATCCGTGTAGCATATGAATATGTCTTTTTGAAATGAACATGTATGTCGTTGACCTTCAAGATAGGTACATGTTAGTGTGGGTTATTGTAATTGATATGCTCCATGATGAATTTATGTTACTTGTCGCGATTATAACCTAATAGGCTTTCATAAGGGCATCGTTGCTATTCCCGGGTCAAAGTCTTGTCTTTGGTTTTGTCGTTGTTAGCCTTGGTCTATGTTTGGTTCCGAAAGGAACATTGGGTTGTCCGCTCTTGTCACTCCCCTATCTTTGCTAACTTGGAGTCATACGCAATACATTGGGTGAGCGACTGCTTGAAAGAGAAAGGAAGTTGCATAGCGATAGAGCAGTGTGGCGGAAGCGTGGGCCCATAACCCACGGGCCTCAGGATCAACGGTATCGGCAGGACGAGCACCTTACGAAGATTGCGGTTATCGAGTATGATAGGACTTACAGGCGGGAGTGTTCTCCGTTCGAATTACTAACCCTTTTGAATTTGTTGGCGATGAAATTTCACTGACCTAGCGATGAGATTATGTGTTGATGTGCTGACCTTATGACAACTGTTGACTGATTGCCTGTTGTCTCTGATGATATGATTTGATGCTTTACAGCTATAATGTGCCCTGATGCCTTAATGTGTTGATAACTCTGAGTTGTTAAGCATGATCTAAATTCCTGTGCCTGTAAAAGTATGAACTGCAAATGCTGAGAAACCTGAATTGTTACTTGATAAGATTATGACGAGACTTGCTAGCTGGATTGCTTATGTTCATATATGATGTTTTGCAACGATTATTGAGCATGGTGATAAATTGAGTCCTGTTGCAATAATTGATGATGAACCCATGATGTTATGTTTATAAATGCTAGTTGACATGATGTAGACCTTGTGTTTGATGATTTTAATTATTGCTTCTTCGTTGAACTTGTGGGGGAGATTATCTTGAAAAATGGTAGAAGAGTGGTGAAAGAGCTTGAGTGGTTAGGATGATCGATGATATTATGAGATAAGTCGCAATAGAGAGATGTTGGTTTAGGTGAGACTGAGTAAGCTTTAAGAATCTTACAAGGCATGGTACTGGTGATATCTTGGGAAGTGTGGGAAGTGTAAGCAATGACCTTAAGAGAAGTGAGGATATAGTATGAGAGGGTACTCGAGTGTGGAATTAGAGATAGGAGTTGGATTCTTAGAGGTGGATGGTGTGTGTGAGAGTTTGGTGGAACGAGGACGAGATTTGAGCATCGGGATGAATTGGGATTTCTTTGGGAAATTTTGTCGGAAATGACGTTAGCGAGTCTAGAAGATGATTAGTCTTGGCTTGAGAGTGGAGATGGGCGAGTGGGGATTCTGTTTTATTTTGACTGGTATGATGTGAGGATTTTCTTGATGATGTGGTTTATTTATATTTGTTGGCATGATGTTAGACAATAACCATGATGCATCTGATATGGAATGATATTACATGTTGTTATGCAATACTGAAATTTAGTTGGCAGTGAAAAAAAAAAGTTATCATGATATATTGATGCTCTGCTATGTTGTTTTGGAAGCATGTTAGGATGTGTTGTGATATGATATACGAGATAATGATGTGTTATTATGTGAAAGTGTGATGTTGTGTTATGGGGTGAAAACATGATGTTATATTATGTGTTAGTAAACATGATGTATTATATGGTTGACAAGCATGACTATTGATATGTTAAATGATGGGTATGACTTGGAATGTGAATATGATTTGTATATATATGAGATAATGGTCCCTGATTACTAAATGATCGTATATGACATTGTGATGAGTTAAGATGATTTCTAGAGAGCATGTTGACATTTTGATAGTGATATGCTTCTTGATCTTCCCTTTTTATAGAATCTTAATAGCATGACCTTGACTGTATTGATGTGTTGATAAGTAGCTTTGTTCCGTTGACTTATGATGGAATTCCGTTGTGGCTAACCTTACAAATACAATGTTGATGTGATAAATTGTTATGATGATGCTGGATAGGAATTGGATAGGATGACTATGTGAATTTATGCGTTAAATGAGATCCCTTGTTGTGACTGACCCTACTATGATTGCGGTGTTGATATGCGATAGTGAGATACCTTTTATGATTTATGGTGTGATGTCGAGACGTTGTTATGATCTTGATATGTTGTTGAGATGCACCTTATAACCTTTAGTGTGATTTCGAGATGCTTGATGTGATCTTGTGACACTGTGTGGGTACATGGTTGAGACCTGTCGTATGATGTGTTGGTTGGAGATTGATTGGGTTTAAGCTGTTATGCATTGTTATGGCATATGAATCTTGCTTGAATGGAGATTGATTGATTGATTGATCATGGAGACTAGGAAGAGAATATGGGATTAGCCCTTAGAGGTGGATGATTCCACCTCCGAGCTTTTGAATTTGATTGATTGTTATGTGGGAAACTGTTTGGGTTTTGGGAGGATTTTGACGAAATTTTGGTTGAAAGGATTTGACTTGTTTAGGTGTAAAGTTGCTTGGTAAAAAAAGTCGTATTTGAAGATTGTGAGCGGTTTTGAATAGAATCAGTTTGGATTGTAAAAGAATGAACGATATCGAGAATTTTGAGGCTAATCTTTATTTTCAATCGCGGAATCTCTTTAGAAACTTTTCAAACCCGGGCAACTCTATGATACTTCACGAAGTGGATACATGCACTTTATGGGGGCGCCTATAGGATGCTTGCTAAGACCTAGTGATGCTATTGTAGAACTTTTAGAGTTGTGGCACTTCCGAAAAGTCGAAGCGAGGATGTGATAGGGGCGCTTATCGCATACTTGTCAAGGCCAATTGGAGATGTCACGACCGTAACTAGGATGTTGTGAGAATCCCGGAAGACGCAACCGAGATGATTACAAGGTTCTGGACATGGTCCTTGGACTCATCAATTTCAAACTTCATCCCCTACCTTACTTGGTTTTTAGTCTCGGGGACGAGACTTGTTTTTAGAGGTGGATGATGTAAAGGCCCGGATTTTTAAATAATAAATTTCGATAAATAATATAAATGGATTTAAGTCGAAAATAATAATAAGATAAAATAAAATAAAAATGAATTTAAATCGGATTAATTAAAACCTCTTAAAGCGAATTCCGGCCCAATTTTTAACTGTGAAGAACAATTCTAACGTTTTGCCTCGGGATTTGGAATAAACTTTGGATGTCGACATCTTTGAAATTTTGAAGCGTTATTTTAATCGGGTCGGATAAAAACCAAGAGAGCGGGTTTCTGGATTTATTTATTTTCTTTCGGGTATTTTAAATTGAGATTTGGGAGCACACTACATTGTCTTTTCCCCCCCTTGATCTGATCGACAGCAGAGAGGCAGCTGTACAATCCTGTCTTCTTCCTCATTTTTCCTTTACAAATGAGACAACATACTCCCCTCCAAAGCTGCAGCCTATCCCCCCCAATTTCAGACATTGTTGACTCATCTCAAACCCCAAAACACCCTCCCTCACATGCTCTAGTTGGCAGCCTCACATCTCTCCCATTTCCCTTCAAAATTGGACACCAAACCACCCTAAAACCCATTTCCAAGCACTGCCTCAAACTCCTTCTTCTTCCCCTCTTTCATCTTCCAAGCAAATCCCCAAGGAGCTTCCTTTCCACCGATCTTCAAAGCCAACAACACCACTCATCCCCTTCCCACTCTTTCCATCCGGAACCACCAGCTCACCGCCCTCCTCCTTGCTCTGTCCGCCACCACCATCACAGCTAGGAGGTCCGAGTTACACCGCCTCCATCCCGCTTCCGGTACTCGAGCAGCAGCAGCCCCGCCTTCTTCGGACAGAGGTCGAGAGCTAAGCCTCGCCACAGCTGCGTTTCCGTCTTCCGACCTCCGAGCCGAGGGCACCGGATCCGCCGCCGAGCCTCCTCTCACCGCTCCTCCTCCCCTGTCCGCGTAGTAAAGGTCGGAGTTGGGCTCCCTTCGTTTCCAATCGATTACCCCTCAAGGGTCCTCCTTTCTAATCTTTTCTTTCTTCCTAGGCAACTCCGGCGCCGAACCATCTCCGTCGAAGCGTGATCGAACTCCGGCGAGCCCCAATCGAACTCCGACGAGCGCTTTCGGCGAGTTCGACTCCCCTGGGTGAGGACCGCTCTCTCAATCTCCCTCTCCTTTGGTTGTTCGATTCCGTGTCTGTTGTCGACGGGGAGGCGGTCGGAGCCACCAGTCGCCGCCGGCCAGCCCTCCCTCCCCTTTTTCTTCCCTCCCAGCCTCGACAGGCAATTAAGGGAGACGGTGAACAGTGTTGTTCACTGGTCCGGTTTCTTATTTCTTAATTTGAGGGTTCGGTTCAATTTGTTTTATAAAATAAAACCGGTTCGGTTTAGTGAAATACAAAATCAGGTTTTTACAAAGAGTTGGGCCTATCTGGTATTTTGGGCCGGATCTGTTCAATTAAAGGAATAAGGATTTGGGCCTAATTTGATTAAAATGGGTTATGTATGTTGATTTGAGGAAAGAATTTTAAGACTTATGAATATATTAAATAAATGGGATAAAATAATATATAATATTATTATAGGGATTTAAAATATATTATTTGGACTTGGTTTTGAAAGAAAATTGAGAAAAGGTTTTCAAGGTTGGAAATTGATTTGATGAATGGAAAAGAATTTAATAGGAATTAAGAAGAGGATTTTTGGAAATGATCTAACCTTGTCGGAGTTGTTGATAAAATAATAATAGTAAGTGGATTTAAAGGATAATACTTTATTAATGGGTTAGATTGGAAGTAAATGAGTTTCGTTGATGTTGATGATATCGGAAAGGCTTTGGAAAATAGTTTTACTATCGATTGGTTTCGAGAATGTTGGGAACTTGGGTTATGTGTATATGAATGTTAGCCCGATAGCTTATGGAATTGACTTGATGATAGGTGTGTATTGCTTTTGGACTTACCTTGGGCCCTTGCTTGTGTTATATTGCTGTTCTGCATCTTCAGGTAAGTCTCTTCGGAGCTTACTCAGATTGAATAGAGTGATTCCCTGCTATAGGTGCATGATATACTAGGTGTTGCATTCATAATCAGCATGCCATGTAGTAACATGCTAGGTTGCATCGATCGTTGAGCATTCTCTTTTCTTTGTGCGTATGTAAACAGAACGGCCGTTATCTGTGATAGTCCTAGAAGTCTTTGCTAGGGTCATAGGGTAGCCCAGCCTCATCGGGTACCCTGAGTCAATCGAGTACTTCCTTACATTATTATTATGATATGCCTGCGGGCTTTATTGTGGAGCGGGTTAGGCATGCGTGCCGCCCTATTATGAATGAATGCATTCACGAGCTGGCCAGTCTCCGCCTGTCGGAAGGGGTGGAGGTAGGAGAGGGATATGCCACTTGGCATTGTTTTGGGCCCTTTACAGTATTCTGCACATTATTATGAACTAGGAGCATGCTAGTGTGTTTGAATTCCGTACTGCATTAGAGCATCTTTATTAGGTATAGCGTATATGTGTGCTTATGGTTGGGATGCAGAGTAAGTGGGCATCGATCTGATCCCGCCCCAAACCAATTTTTTTAGGTATCCGTTGTGCTTACTACTATTGATGCTGATTTGAGTCCATGACCGCGGGGTCTAACAGGACCGAAAGAGAGAGTTGAGATTCCAACTTCACCAATTTAATTACGGCTCGATTTGAATGGTTGATCATATTTTGACCCGGCTCTGCCGTGGCACTTGTATCTTTATTTGCTTCCGTCGTGCTTCTGTTTGAAACGAATTTCGCGAGTTAGTCCCTAGGTCAGGTTAAGGGTACCCAACGGCCCTACGATATTTTTAGGGTTCGAAATCCCTCTTTATTAATGACCATAAGAATGAGTTTGAAACCTCGACCCGTACCTGGATTGCAAGATCCGAACAAGGGTTTTCATCCCTTGAAACGTAACCCGGAAATTATAATTCTGGGCCGTTACAGGTGGTGAATCAAATATTGTGTTGTTCTTTACAGGAAGAAGCAATGTTATAGGGTGGTGAATGAACCATTTCAAGAGGTCCAACTGGAGACTAGAGAATCAAGCCCTTATGTGGAGACCACACTAGTTCAGAGAGGTTCTTGTTGGGTGAGACCTTCCCAGCTGAAGTATACTGGTCCCTTCTTCCGATCATTCGTGGTTGTGCTCTCTCTGCTGCCACTGAGCTAAAGTTTAACATGATGAAATTACTTGTTAAAAAAATGAATGTTGTTATAGGTCATATGTGATATTTGTCATAATTTGGCTAGTGTTTTCAATTTTAATTTAAAAGCCTCTTAGCTCAATGGTAGAGCGATGTGCTTATACGCAAATACGTGGGTTCGACTCCCATATAGGCTAAAGTTTATATAATTCTAGTAATTTTAAAAAAATTGTATTAAATGTTCAATAATAAGATATATTAGTGCATTAGTGCTGGCATCGTTTTTATGCGAAATTTATATGTGTTGGCATCGTTTTTATGTGTACTTTTTTAGTGCTGACATCGTTTTTATGCATAACTTATTGTTATATTTGCACAACTTACGATTATATTTGCACATCGTACTCTTATATTTGAACGACAAAATGTAAAAAAAAAAAAAAAAAACTAGACTTGGTCATATTTGCACAACATACGGTTAAATTTGCACAACGTACTCTTATATTTGCACGACAAAATGTAAAAAAAAAACAGACTTGAGTCATATTTGCAACACTTACGTTTATATTTGCATATCGTACTCTTATATTTACACGACAAAATGTAAAAATAAATAAAATAAAAAAAAACTAGACTTGGATGTTGAACAAAAATAAGATCATGTTGAGCAAATTTCCACCAATCCCCCATGTTGTGGAATTATAGTCTATTGATGAGCAAAAATAAGGCCATGTTGTGCAATAATCTATTGAGCAAGTATAAAATAATATTGAGAAAAAATAAGATTATTTTGAGTACAATTTGACAAGTCTCAATTGGGTGTGCAAATATAATCTATTGTTGATCAAAAATAAGATCATGTTGATCACAATTTCAAGAGTCTCAATAGTTTTGCAAAAATAATCTATTGTTGAGCAAAAATAAGATCCTGTTGAGCACAATTTCACAAGTCTTAATTGTTGTGCAAATATAATCTACTGTTGATAAAAAATAAGACCAAGTCGTGCAAATATAAAAGTACGATGTGCAAATATAACCGTAAGTTATACAAATATGTCCCAAGTCTAGTTTTTTGTTTTTTTTTTTACATTTTGTCGTGCAAATGTACGAGTACAATGTGAAAATATAACCGTAAGTTGTGCAAATATAATATTTTTTTTCCATTTTTTTTTCGTTTCAATACTTTTTGTTGTGCAAATTTAAGTTTATGTTGTGCAAATATAATAATCTGTTGTGAAAATATAATATGAGAAAATAAGTATAAAAACGATGTCAGTACTAAAAATACACCTAAAAACGATGTCAGCACTAATTTTTTTTTGCAAATTACTAAAAATGTAAACTTTAGCCTATGTGGGATTCGAACCCACGTATTTGTACCTCCTGACTTCCCCCTTTGTCTCGGGTTGCCCCAGTCAAGAACAAGGGGGAAGTCAGGAGGTCTCGGGTTTGATCCCTACCTCCGCCTCTTTCCTTGGGTGAAAATCCAAGGTTTGCCTTGCTCCTTAATTACCAGTGGGTGGAGCTGGTCGGTGCCAGCCGATTTACCTGGTGTGTGGCTCTTGCCGGATGGGTCACGGGCCCTAGATTTGCCACCAAAGGTGGATTCCTTGTCATAAAAAAATAAATAAATATTCGGACCAAAAACCAAAAGCTTGCACAAAATCTATGAATAATACTAATTCTGCTAGCATTTTCCTGACGTGTCGCGCCCACAATTAAACTTAAATTTTTTATTCAAATGGTATTTTCTTACCTTTGATTATTTTTCACCATCTTTTAATACTTCATGTCATAGTTAAGATTCTTACAATAATCAATTTAATCCAAGATTTCAAGTTCTAAAAATATTCACTTGAATTGATTGGTTTTTTTAAATAAAATTAGTTGGAATAGTAACAATTTTTTATGGCTATAGGTTGTAGTTTATATATTATGATTTTGATAACATTTAATTTTGTGACGACTTATTTGAATGCATGAATCTGAATAAAAAAATTTATTAAATCTATAACATAATAAAAGTCCATTTATTAAGATAACTACATACAACTACTCAGAACTTATATTATAAAATTGAAAAATTATTTATAATATATCCTCTATCCTATTTATCTATCTATCTATCTATCTATCTATCTATCTATCTATCTATCTATCTATCTATCTATCTATTTATTAAAAATACCAATTCTGCTAGCATTTTGCTGACGTGTCACGCCCACAATTAAACTTAATTTTTTTATTCAAATGATATTTTCTTATTGGTCAATATTATTTCTGAAATGTTAAAATACATGTTTTCTATTTAAACATATTTGTTTCCTATTTTCATACTAATAAAAAGTTTCTTTTCTTATTAATCGATATTATTAAGGAAAGTTTAAATATTTATTTCCAATATTATATTTATTGGTCATATTAAAAATGGCTAGATATTTAATTCAAATGTCAAAATATAAATTAATTATAAAAATCAACGATTCTCAAAATCATATTTCTTTTCAAAATTTACATATTTTATGGTATAAACATTTTTTTTAATTTTTTTAAATATTTTTGGAGATAGAAGCGAAACGTCATTAATTTAAAGAAGAGATTATTTTTACACATGTTATCCTTCAAAAATTGCAGAAGAATTAATTATCCAAAATGAATATTTTAAATATATACTGACTCTACAGTTTGCACATTCTACATGACATCTACCTAAAATGTTAACCTAAGAATTTTTCAAATAGAATTTATATTTATTCTAAACATCTTAAATGACTATTGGGAATGTAAAAAAAAAGAACATTTTAAGATCTACATACAAAAATTGAAGAATTTTTAGAAAAGCAAATGTGAAATTTAAATAAATAAATAAACACTCTTTTATGATTAATTTTTGGGTGTGTGACTTCAAATATTGAAAGAAAAAAAATCCAAAATGATATTTTACATCCATATTTATTTTATACCATACAACCTAGAAGGCCCTTATTATAATTTCAATATTTTAATTTTTAAGGCTTGCAAAAGGTTTTTTTTATGAAGTTAGGAAAAATAATCTATTTGTGAATATCCGATTTCAAAAATTAATTATAAAAATCAGTTAGAGCCAAAAATAGTTTTTTTTTTACAATTTACTTATTTTAGACATCTTAAATGACTATCGAAAAATAAATACTAATATTTTAAGAATTACAAAGTTACAAGCATTACTAATGCTTATTGTACATCTTGGATTAGGCTTCTTACCTTTTAGGATATTTTTTACCATCTAACCTTTATTTTCACTAATTATTTCCCTCTCTTTCTAGCCATCTTTCTAAAGAAAATAATGAATAAGTTATGTATATATACATAACTTTAAAAGTATTCGCACAATCACGTGCTTATGATTTTTTTTTTTTAATCTTTGTATATGAGCTTATATTTTCTTTTTTAGATTTACCCTAATGATAATAATTATATATTTATGTCAATTATATCAGGTGGTGTGTTTGAGTATTATTGCTACTTTACCTTATTAAACCATTTTCAAAATTTGTATTGTATCTCTTTCCAACTAATTTATAAATTATATAAAAAAAAATTTATGTATTTTTGTTGTAAACAAGTACTCCCTCCGATCTATATTGTATGATGTTTTAGATTTTAAATTTTGATTACTAATATTAGATGTTATTTTCTTACTTTTTGCAATCATACCTTTTTAAATTTTGTACTTTTCCCTCTCTTTTCTATTTACTTCTTTGAATAAATTTTTTAATTTACCCTAAAATAATTTGATATTCGTCAATTTATGCAATGGGAGAGATGAAAAGAGTTTGTAATCTAATTAATGATGAGATACATTTTTCCTTAATTGTTGTGCCAAGGTGTAAAACATCTAATAATAACGATAGGAAGGAGTATATATTAATACACTATTATATTGATATATAAAATGATATTCAAATTAAAATTGATCAAACTCCCGTGCCTTCAAGACACGGGTATTACACTAGTATTCACCTAAATCCTCTCTCTCTCTCTCTCTCTCTCTCTCTCTCTCTCTCTCTCTCTCTATATATATATATATATATATAGGGATTGACTCCGGTGAAAACCTCAAATTGTGATAAAAACCCGTGAGGACTACTTTATAGCTTAGTTTATTTGAAATAAGTGCTAAAAATCTCAATCACATGGTGACTTTACAACTCGGTTCAACCTAAAAACCGTGCTAAAAACTCCAGTTTTAAAATAACACATGACTTTATAGTTTGGTAAAACCGAAAAATCATGCTAAAAAGCTCATATTTTAAAATTACATAATGACTTTATACCTTGGTTTTATTCAAAACCGAACTAAAATTTGTGACTTTATAGATCAGTTTTATTCAGAACCGGGCTATAAAGCAAGTGAACCGGGCTAAAAAGTCGGTCCTCACAGATTTTTACCGCAATTTTGGTTTTCACCGGAGCGCACCCCTATATATATATATACATATATATATATATATAGAGAGAGAGAGAGAGAGAATATGGATCATGTGTACACAAGTCTTATTGTGTATCATGTACACAAATCTCGGCCTTTGGATCAAACCAAATCAAAGGCTCAAAATAATCAAAATAAAGAAAAGATAAGAGAAAAGAAAAGGGGGTTGTGAATAGTGAGGGGGGAAGTAATTATTTTGGCTTTTTTTGTTATTTTCGGCCATTTTAAAAAAATATTTTTATTTTTTTTGATGTAATTTATTTTTATCTACCTATAGACACTCACTTTGCATATGTTTTGCGAAAAAAAAATTTACGATAACAATTGAGCTTAAGAGTTTTCGTTTTGTTTGTGCCCAATTTTATTATTCAGTGGAATTGGTGGGTTTTTTGATATTATTCATTGAATTATATATGTTTATTCAGTGGAATGTAGTGTTTTTTTTTGTAGTTCGAAATCATTTGGAGCCACATTGAGCTTAAGGGTTTTTGTATTATTCATGCCCATATTGATCATTCAGTAGAATTGGTGATTTTTTTATATTATTATTTGAATTATGAATATTTATGCAATGGAATGCATGTTTTTTTTTACCAATTTCTTTTAATAGTATATATTACCATGGATATAGCTTTATTCAATGGTATAGCTTTATTATTCAATAGTATATATTACCATCGAATAATATTACCGAATAATATTGTCACACCATCGAATAATTAAGCTATACCATTGAATAATAAAGCAATACCATTGCATAATCCGTCAATACGATCGAATAATAGAGTGATACCATCGAATAATAAAAATGACTAACCTACAAAACAAACTCATACGACTGAATAATCCTTTATATATTAGTGCATAATCATTCATACTCAACTGCATAATCATCTATGGGAATCAACGGCTCATATTCCTCTATGGGAATCAACGGCTCAGATTTGGGTACATGATACACATTAAGGGCTGAGTAAACCGGAACCAACCCCTATATATATATACAGATTTGTGTACATGATACACATTAATGAGTCCTCTTTCTTTGTACTGAGCCTAGGACTGACATTCATGAGTCCTCTTTCTTTTGTGTGTGAATTGCTCATCTTGATTACTTTATCTTCAGAACTTGCGTTAGAACCTCTTGAGACCACATATGACTTGTGTGCATTGCATAAACATGATTGAGGCAACTTTTGTTAGCCTATTATTCCCTTCCTACCCATGAGTATATCCTTTGCTTAAAGCCCGTTGAGCCTATTTGCCTATTCATTTGTAGCCCCACGACATAATCCTTAAGCCTATTTTAGCCTCGTTTACCCATCCGGGAATTAGGATGAAATAGATTCATGTGTTGTTTTGTGGGCAAGCAAGAATACTTGGCTTTTAGTGATATTTATTGATTGGGGGAGTTTGTGCTTCAACTGTAATTTTCTTTTGATGAAGGAAAGAACGTAAAAAAAAATGAAAAAATGAAAAAAATTGAATAAAGAAAAGAAAAAAAAAGTGAATAAAATTCTTCATCACTAGAGAAATGTTTGTGAAAAAGGGAATGGGTTATCAAAAGTTGAGAGTTTTTGAGCTTATTTGATTATATGATGTGGTTGTGAGAAATTTGGTATGTGTGTTGAAAAAAGATGAATTGTGGTGGAAGTTTAGGAAGTAATTCTATTTCCCGGATTTTAGCACCACATGGCCAAAGAATCCATACCTTTTGTTTCTTACCTTGGCCCCATTACAACCCATGAAAAGACCTCATGATTTATGTTTATGTGCATAGTCCAAGTGGTGGAGAATTAGGACGCTAATGCAAGCCTATGGTAGATGAGTTTCCAAGATTTGAGCTTGAGCGACATCTATACCCTAAACACAAGAGTGAGAGCGTTCCACACCAAAATGTCCTATGTGAGGTCTTGAAATTGATGTCTTGACTTGTCTCTTGTATGATTTGCTTATTCCTGTTTTTGAACCCAATGTCTAGATCTAAATGAGCAAATGCATAGCTTGGATAGAAATCGAAATCCTGCTTGTGAAATCTTTATACTTGTTCTTGCTTGAGGACAAGCAAGGTTCAAGCATGGAGTGATTTGATAACATCTATTTTAGTCATATTTTAGGTTGCATTTGCATATTAGTTTAGATCATTTTCATGCATATTTGTCATATTTTATATTTTTTTTATTTTATTTTGCATTTTCGGAGTCTACACCTCGTTATGATTTATTTCAGGCATTTTGATGCTAATATTAAGGAAAATCAAGCTTTTATGCGGAGCGGCAAGCATAATGGATCGGACCCGAAGAGCTAAATTATCAAGTGATATATATATATATATAGAGAGAGAGAGAGAGATATAGAGAGAGAGAGAGAGACATACATATACATCTGCAGAATTATAGTCTATATGTAATCATAATTTGTGAGGAAGACAAGAGGAGAAATTAAATTAACTAAATATGGATAACTGGTTCAAATTGGCCGTCCTCCTGCTCTTACCATTTCAGTGTTGGCTGTTCGTGAAGCTCTTCAAGACGCCCAGAAACTTACCGCCGGGACCCTTCCGGTTGCCCATCATCGGCAACCTCCACAATCTATCTGGCAAATCCCCACACAAATCCCTAGCCGAGCTTGCCAAGATCCATGGCCCCTTGATGTCTCTCCAGCTCGGAAGTATTACTACCATCGTCGGGACGTCGCCGTTTGTGGCTCAACAGATCCTCCAGAAGCACGACCTCGTCTTCTGCAACAGGTGGGTGCCTGACGCCGCCAATTCATGTCAGCACAGTGACTTCTCCATGGCCTTTCTCCCTCCCCAGTCGTCCCAATGGCGAAGCATCCGCAAACTTTGCAGCACCACGGTGAGTCATATCTGATATCTCATATGCCCCTTTTGGTCTCGATATTCAGATATCACTTGATGTTGTCTTTATATTTTTCAATGTACGTGCAGTTGTTTTCGAATAGAGGTTTGGATGCAAGCAAGCCCATTAGGCAGAAGAAGGTGGAGGAGCTGATCTCATACATCGACGGGTGTCGTCGAGATGGCGTCGCAGTCAATATTAGTGAGGCAGTGTTTGCCTTAAACTTCAATTTAGTCTCCAACACCCTCCTCTCTATGGATTTAGAAAACCCTAATTCAGCCCTTTGCCGCGAGTTCAGGGAAAGCGTGTTACAAAAGAGGTCGATAGTAAGTGAGCCTAACATTGGGGATTACTTTCCGCTATTGAAAGGTCTTGATCTCCAAAGGATTAGGCGTAGATTGGAGGAGATAGGTGCAAACATCACAACTTTTTTTCAGGGAATAATCGACGAGCGATTAGCCAAAGGTGCTGATCGAATGGCGGACGATAGCAATGATGTATTGGATGCCTTTCTCAAGATGAACAAAGACAAAAAGGAGGAGTTTGGAGTACCCTACACAATACATTCACTATTGGTATCCCAAATCAGTGAAGAGTTCTAATGAAGTGAATAATACGGTGTAATAGTGAAAACGAATGAATATGATACACATAATGCCAAATTCATATTCATATGATATAATATTCACTGGTTTTACTATTACAACGTATTATTTGTTTCGCTACAACTCTTGCCTCCCAAATTAATCTTTCTTTTAAAATATTTTTCATTTTTCAAAAATGAACTCTTCATGATCTTATATATATATATATATATATTTGTGGAGTTTTTCAGGACTTGTTTCTTGGTGGAACTGATACAACATCAGGCATTATAGAGTGGGCAATGGCGGAGCTACTACGCGCCCCAAACAAGCTGAAGAAAGCACAGGAAGAGCTTCTCCAGATTATCGGCAGAGGAAATCCCCTCAAGGAAGAAGACACCATAAGGCTTCCGTATCTGCAAGCAGTAGTAAAGGAAACCCTAAGGCTGCACCCTGTGTTGCCGTTCTTGCTCCCGAGATTAGCAAGCTCGAACATCGAGTTGTGTGGCTTCCAGGTGCCTAAGGACTCTCAAGTGTTGATCAATGTATGGGCCATTGGGAGGGATCCAAGCCTGTGGGAGAGGCCTTCCTCTTTTGAGCCAGAGAGGTTCTTGGGTTCGGAGATCGACTTTAAGGGCTTGCATTTTGAGTTAGCTGCCTTTGGCGGAGGCCGGAGGATCTGCCCTGGCCTCCCGCTTGCCATCAGGAATGTTTATCTGATAGTGGGTTCCTTGATCCATTCCTTCGATTGGAAGCTTGAAGATGGTGTCGAACCGGAGAACTTGGACATGGATGAAAAGTTTGGTATTACTTTGCACAAGGCTAAACCGTTGATTAGCATTCCTGTTAGCCACGGCTAACAGGAATGGTAAATCTTTGTTATATATGGAGTTTGGTTCAATAAATAAAACATCTATCTTTTAATGACTGAAGATGTACGTTTATGAATATGCCCTGAATCCATATATGTTTTTGGACTTGAAAAGTTTCGATCTGTATTTCTTTTTCTATTTCATTATTTAATTACATCTTTGCTCTATGATTATTTTGTTTCTAGCTAGATTGAAACTTGTATTTCTTTTCCTGTTTGATTATTTAATTACATGTTTGCTCTATATATAATAATTACACAATCATCTGAATTTGTTCATTATCAATTGCTCTTAAAGGATGTTATCGAGACATTAGAGTGTTGAAAAGTACAAGAATACATTTATAAATTTTCATACTCTCTAATCATGAATACAAGCTTTCAATTTGCATCTTCTCTTGATTCAATCTTCATCTTTCATTTATACTTTTCTCATTGTTGCACTTGAAGGGACGTGTTTAGAGGTTAGGGCTCGTTTGTTTAGATAACTAGGAAATGGAAATGTAAGATATTAAATTTTAGACATAAAATGTATATGATCATCATTTTTTGTGAGCTTGGAGGAGAGGATGAGAGGGATTATTAGCCCATCCTAGAGGTATTAGTTACCCTCTTTCAAATTAGGAAATAGAAGGATAACACATTTGTATGAACAATGGAGAAGAAGAGGAATGATTAGAATTATGATCAATGTGTAACGGCCCAGGATTATGATTCCCGAGTTACGTTTCGAGGGATGAAACCCCTCGTTGGGATCTTGCGCCCCGCGTACAGGTTGAAGGTTTGAAATCGAAGATGTGTAGTTTAAAGTGGGATTTCGCACCCAAATCCGGAAGGTCCGTTGGAGACCCCGGGGTAACCCCTGTACCGGTCCTAAGTCTACAACGCGGGAAATCCTTTATCATGCAAAAGGCATAAGTTCTGAAAGTGATACAACCAGTGCCACGGCAGAGCCGGGTCAAAACAGAGTATAATTAGGGAGAAATCCCAAAAGCGTGAATCTGGTGAAGTCAGGTTTCAACCACTCACTCTCCGCCATATGAATAGACCCCGTCATAACAGCACAAAATCAAGCAGTATATCGGGTACTTGAAACTATACCACCAAGTCAGGCCAAGAGTCCGCCCGCGGGTCCTCTGACCGCGCTGAGGACATATAATACGCCTATACCTAGAATAAAGATGCCTTCATGCAGTACTGGAATATTAACCACACTATCATGTTCCTAACTCATATGTGCGGAATATTAAGTAAGGCCTTAACAAAGAATACCAAGTGGTATATCTCTCATCTACCACCACCCCTCTTCCAAACAAGGTGGAGACTGGCCAGTTCGATGCTATAATCATATCAAATCTCATCATCATATCATATCTCATCATCGTATCATATCTCATGCCCATCTCGTATCTCGTTCTATATATAAATGACTCGAGGAGGACAACACCCGATGAAGCTGGGCTGCCCTATGACCCTAGCAAGGACTCTAGGACTCACAGATAACGGCCGTTCTGTATTCAAACGCATACAGAATAAGAATGCTCATTCGTAAGTGCAATTCCTAAGCATGATACTACATGGCATGCTCTTATGCATATGAAACACCTACATACTATATGACACATCAGGCAGGAGGTACTGGTTACTGAGTAAGCCCCGGAGGTACTTACCTGGCTAGTAGACCGGCAACAGAACAATCCATCACACAGTATTCACAACGATAGAGTATCACCTAGTACATAATGGAATATATATAAGTCTACATTCAACTATTAAGCACTCAAGCACACCTCAAACAATAGAGCAAGTAACATATTATGAAAGTCATTTCATCGCATCATCCACTCCTCAAGACCACATCGTTCTCCATAAATCATTCAACCAATTCTACATGTTCATATACGTCATTTCCACATATACCTCAACGGTTCATCAAAATCATAAGACATAATTTGTGTGATATAAAATCCTACTAGATCGCCATAATTGTCCAACATTTAATCTCATATAATAATTCACCACAAGTCATGTTATTAGTCATACATATCTTACTGTTAGTCAAACGATCATATTATCATGCAAGTTAGTCATCGAATAAGTCTTATTCCCAGGTTAGTTTCAGAACCGTTTCAAATCCAGTTAAATAATTAAGTATTCCGACCCTTGAAAATACTCGCCAAATTCCCTTTTAAATTTATTTATTAGATTACTTCCCAACCTTGAAATTCTTTTCCAAATTCTTTATAAATCTTGAAGTCCCAATAATATATTTTAATTACCATTAATTAGTTAAATAATAAACGCATAACCCGAACCGAACCGAACCGGTTATAAAATCCCAATCCGGTTTAATAAATAACAAATATATATATATATATATATATGTTAGCAATTGGGGCCCACCAAAGGCCACACTGTCCGTCTTCTTCGTTGATTCAAAATGGACTCCGCCCGCGGCCGCGCCATCGCTCAGCTCCCGCCGGCTTCGTCTCTCGTGCTCGCGCTTGCCGCTGCTCGACTTCGTACCCGACTGCTCGATCACTCAGCCTCCCACGCTCAGCTACCCTCGCCTCGGCTCACCCGTGCTCGTCTGCTCGGTGCTGCCTCGTCTCGCCTCGCTCGACGCCTATTCGAGCTCGTCGGAGCTCTCGCCGGGGCTCTCGAGCCCACCCGACTCTTCGCACTCAGCTCACACATGCTCACACTCGCCCACAGCCCGACCCAAGGACATAATCGAAAAGAAACAAAGGAAGGAAAGGCGGGAGCTCACCGATGGATTTCGCGACTTCGGAGCTCTCAATCGGAGGTCTGGGCGTCGTGGGTGGCTCGCGATGGATCGTCGAACCTGCGTCGGACATGGGTGAGGGTGATGGTGGAGCTCGAGGACGATTCCGATCAAAAACGAGTGAGAACGGCTTACCGGAACGTTATATGCGCTCGAACAGGGGAGGCGATGGTTCAATGGCTCGTCGGCGGCGTTGTCGGCTTCTGGGCGGCTCCTGGGTGCTCTTGGACATCGAAGGGGGTGGCTCGACCTGCTGCTCGTCGAGGAAATGCAGAGGTGGAGGCTGGAGGTACCGATTCTGGACTTGGAAAACAGAGGCGCGGTGGAGGCAATGGCGTCGATGAGAGGGCTGATGGTGGTGACGGGAGCAGGTGGTGAGTGGCGTGAAGATGGGAGCAGAGATGGTGAATGATGGGGAATGGGATGGATGGTGATGGTGAATGACGGGGTAAGGGCTGATCTTTTAAGAGGTATGGTGAGGGAGTTGGTGAGGTTAGAGTGTGGAAATGGGTAAACATTTATCCGGAAGTAAATTCCAAATACGCGAATTTTGAATCCCGAAATTAGTTTCTGAATGTTAGTTTTTCCGACTCTCGCTTTCTCGATCAATTAGATTTTTAAAATAGACAAGGATATCGTCATCTGATAATTATTTTCAATTTTCGAGGTAAAAGGACGGAAATCGTTCGTCAAATTTCATATTACGGTCGGAATCCGCTAAACGAGCTTTTAATTCGATTTAAATTCATTTTTAATTGTCCTTTTCCGAAAAATTAGGATTTGAAAATCCGAGCCTTTACACAATGTATCTTAACTTAAATATGGACTACATCCAATCATTCATAAGGGTAATCATTACTTTTCCCTACCAAAAAACAAACGGGGGTTAGTATGAGAGTGTCCCTCCCACGTTGATTATAAAATAATAAAAATAATGCGTTATAAAGAAGAGTGAAACTCTACCCAATAGCTTAAGCTAGCTTAAGCTTTTTTGTTAAGGGGATGGATTCCAACACGGTTTGCCTCCCGTTAACTATCCGTCGGATATTTCACATGGTATTAGAGCCCAAGGGCTCGATCGATCACCTTCTCCTCCATCTGTGAAACAATTTTACTCTGTTTTCTCGAAACATTTGAGAAATTTCTTGTGTTTCTTGCTCCGAAATCATAAATTTGGCGTTTCTTGGTCATAATTCTAAGCCGAGTACATAGGTCAACATGAATGATTTGCTTAGTCGTGCGAATTAGGACAATGCAGGTTGACATATGGTTGTACGTTGTCATGTTCTCTGGTTCCAATTTCTTAGGTTGGATTCGCAGTGATCGGTTGGCGCTTGGAGCGTAGAAATTGGGATTCGTCAATGGTTTGTGTGCCAAGCCGCCGCTCACTTCGTGCCAACTATATGGTACGTTGCTGGTTGCTTATAAGAATAACTCGATATATGATAGCTTCATGTATGTTGATTCAACAAAGATTTTATGGGATGAACTGATAGAAAGGTATGGACAAACGAACGCTCCTTTGATCTTTCAATTGAAAAGTGAGCTGGCTTCGATTGGTTGTTCGTGAAGCTCTTCAAGATGCCCAGAAACTTACCGACGGGACCCTTCCGGTTTCCCATCATCGGCAACCTCCACAATCTAGGCAAATCCCAACACAAATCCTTAGTCGAGCTTGCCAAGATCCATGGCCCCTTGATGTCTCTCCAGCTCGGAAGTCTTACTACCATTGTCAGGACGTTGCCGCTTGTGACTCAACAGGTCCTCTAGAAGCACGACCTTGTCTTTTGCAACAGGTGGGTGTCTGACGCCGTCAATTCATGTAAGCACAGTAACTTCGACATAGCCTTTCTCCCTCCCAACTCGTCGCAATTAACGTCCGCAAACTTTACAACACCCAGGTGAGTCATATCTGATATCTTACACCCCTTTTGGTATCGATATCCAGATATCATATATATATAACCCCGATATCCAATATATAGTGTATTGATATCACTTGATATCTAATCAGTATCAGATATTATTCGATGTTGATATCTTGATGTTGTCTTTATATTTTCAATATCTGCAGTTGTTTTCGAATCGAGGTTCGGATGCAAGCAAGGCCATTAGACAGAAGAAGGTGGAGGAGCTGATCTCATACATCGATGGGTATCATCGAGATGGTGTCGCAGTCAATATTAGTGAGGCAGTGTTTTCCTCAAACATAAGTTTACTCTCCAATACCATCCTCTCTATGGATTTAGAAGACCCTAATTCCGCTTTCTGCCGCGAGTTCAAGGAAAACATCTTACAAATAGTATCGATAGTAAGTGAGCCTAACATTAGGGATTATTTTCCCCTTTTGAAAGGTCTTGATCTCCAAAGGATTAGCCGGAGAATTGAGGAGAGATATGCAGTGGCGGAGCCAGGATTTTCGCCAGGCGGGTGCTAAAAAAATGTCGTAATTTTTTTTTTTTCGTATATACTTATTAAGAAGATTTTTTTAAAAAAAGATTTTTTTAAAAAAAAATATTGAAAAAACACTAAAATTGTGATTTTTTTAATGATTTTTTGTATTTAAATAGTTGTCGCGAGTTCAGGGAAAACATTTTACAAATAGTGTCGATAGTAAGTGAGCATAACATTAGGGATTACTTTCCCCTTTTGAAAGGTCTTGATCTCCAAAGGATTAGCCGGAGAATTGAGGAGAGATATGCAGTGGCGGAGCCAGGATTTCCGTCAGACGGGTGCTAAAAAAATGTCGTAAATTTTTTTTTAGTATATACTTATTAAGAAGATTTTAAAAAAATAATATTGAAAAAACACTAAAATTGTGATTTTTTTAATGATTGTTTGTATTTAAATAGTTGAGAGTGACCAACAAAATAGAAGAGAAAAAAATATATAGACAAAAATCATGAAAAATTACTTTTAAAAGAATATTGAAATAAAAGGTTAAATGTATAATGTAAACATAAATATATCATTTTTTTTTAATGAAATAGTTGATAGAAACATAAAATATAGAGAGAAATTAAGAAAAATTAATGTTATAAAGCAAATAAAAAGTGGAAAACTTGAGAATTGAACACAAGACCTTTTAATTATCCTTCCTTCCTTCCCAACTTCCTTTACCACTGGAGCTAAATAGCAATCTTGTTTTAAATATCATTTAAAGATTTTATATTACCTTCAAAAATACTTAATATATGCAAGGTGTTGATCCAGTGGTCGATGATACCAATGATGTAGTGGACGCCTTTCTCAAGATGAACCAAGACACAAAGGACGAGTTTAGAATGCCCTACATTATACATTCACTACTGGTATATATTCCCAAAATAATTTTTCTTTACACAAAGAGATCTTGGACATTCCTCTTCCCGTCTCTACTTTTGAGGATAGGCTATATTGGTGGCCTGATAGAGAGGGTTGGTTTACCACTTCCAGTGCATACAAACTAATCACATCTCAATCTGCTTTAAGCTTAGATAATAATGCATGGATATGGAATTTGGATATTCCGCCTAAGGTTCAAAATTTTCTGTGGAAGGTCTGCCAAGATGGTCTCCCAACTGCAGCTAGACTGGCCCAGCGTGGGTCCTCTGTCCCCTCCACCTGTAGCATGTGCAATTGTGCGGTCGAAGATGATGATCACCTCTTGTTTGAATGTCATTATGTGCATTCTTTATTTCATCTTCCCTCTCGCATTAATTCAACAATATTCAGTATGATAACTCATTTTCGTGATATTAAACCCATCATTTCCTACATTGGGAAAAATCTTGCTTCCGCGTCTAAGGTGGAACTTGCCTTTGTTTGGTGGTCAGTTTGGTACATTCGGAACCAACATGTTTTTAGGCAGGTTCCTATTCCGCCTAGAGATGCATCAATACATATTATTAAACATCACAAGGTGAGTTGGAGTAAAACATCTCAATTAGAGTGTAGTCTAGATGAGAATTTTCTTTTACACACACAAAATTCCACCCACCCAAAGAAGAAGAATAAGCAGAATAAGGTCACAAGGCGTAAACCCCCGAGGGGAACTTTCAAGCTCAATTTTGATGGATCCACAATTACAAACAACGACAGCTCGGCTGGAGCTATAATCCGGGACTGGAAAGGACACCCGATACAAATATGTTATCAAAACTTGGTATACAAAGTCCCCAAAAAGCTGAAGTTCTTGCTCTAAAACTTGGAATCCAACACGCTACTCGACTTCATATCGATAAAATCTACATTGAAGGTGACTCAAGTATAATTATAAACCATCTCAACCAAAACTCTAAATGTCCATGGGAAATTGAATTAATCATGTTAGATGTTGAACTCCTTTTATCGACTTTGAAAGAAGTTTCCTTCTTTCATGTTCCCCGTTTAGGCAACAGAGTGGCTGATAAGGTTGCACACCTTTGCCACTTTGCCACTCTGCCTGTGTGCATATTTAAAGCTTAATTCTTGAATTGCTTATACATGACTATTTTGGAATTCATTATATATGTATGTGCTTACATGCATGTTTTCCAAAGTTTGAAAAAAATGACCCCCATGGAAATTTTTTGAATAATGTCATGGAAGCTTATATTGAACTCGACGATGCAAAATTGGATTCATTAGAGATATAGCATGAAATTGCCTAGTAAAGGTAAGTCACAATGAAGTGCATATTTTCTTGAAAACATGAAAGGAGGTAAAATTTGATGTTGCTTTTGACATGTTGCATGATAAGAGGATGGAGGACTTTATATTTCCATATAATGCTCATATGTTTATATTCCTAGCCTTACCTATGCTTATGCATTACACAAAAGCCATATTTATGCCTTATTTCATATTTGCTCCACATGATCTAAATATTGCCCATTCTTTACCTTATTTCCATCCGAGGATTATGTTGAGAATGATGTTACATTATGGAGATTATTATATGGTGTTTGTGTTGTTATTATCATATGTTGAGAATGATGTTACATTATGAGTGAAAGAAAATCCGATCACCTCATGAGATAAAGGTAGATCGACCCTGCTTACTGAGATAATAGTTCAGTGAGATGGGACACACAAGTGAGGAGTCCAAATCACTAAGTATCCGGGGCCATTCATGACACCCATGTTTGCGACTCGCGAGAAGGCAGTGCTGAGGTTAGAGAGGTAAAAACATTATTGTTGAGAAAAAGCATTATGGAAGGTAATGAATCTTATGAGAAGGGATGTGGTAAAGAAAGTTTGGAAAGTACTCCATTTCCCCGGATCATTAGCACCACATTGCCAAAAATTGCCCACCTTTAGCCTTTTACCAATCTATTCCTTATCGAGCTTAAATTAAAGTCCTCTTGATTATTAATGCTTTGTCACTTAAGAATTGTTTTGCATAACCCTCTTTTTATGAGTAGATGTTGCTTTTAATTGCACATGTATGGATTTGTGACACTGGTACCTTTTCGAGGATGGTAATTGATTGCAGGGTTATATGATAATGAATCTAATATGTTTAGAGTTTTGATTTCTTCCCCTGTATGACTTTTAAAAGTATTGCTTGAGGACAAGCAAGCTTAAGTATGGGGTATTTGTTGTTAGCCTAATTTGCCATGTTTTATACCTACTTTTATATCGATTTATGCATGCATTTCATGCATTTGGATTAGAATAATACATAATTTGTGTAGTTTATGTTTATTTGCAATATATGGAGGTCTACACTAGTTTTTGTTCAAATTTGCAAAAATCGGACGCACTTTGGAGCTTAAAAGAAAACTCATGAAGAAGCTAAGGATGGTGCAGCTGGAGAAAAGGCCATTTTTTCGGCATTCATCATTCTGATTCAAGTTTTGATGTCTTCATGAGAGTTGTAGCCCTCGAAGAGAGCTTTCCAACGCATGCTCATATACGTCAATCCGACGAACGAGGACTCAGGAAAGCGCGTTTAAAGAACAGAGCAGGATGTTGAGAAGATTGGTCGATATCGACCAAGCCTACTCGATATCGACCAGATTTAGGTCGAAATTCTCCAAATCGACTCAAGTTGACCAGCAGAGAAGACGACTATGCGATATCGACCTAACTTGGTCGATATCGACCAACATACAAGTCGATTTTTCCCAGGGAGGCCGGAATCGAGTGACTGAGCTGAAGACTCTACTCGATATCGACATATCCTACTCGATATCGACCAAAAAGTCACTCGATTTTCGTCCCCAGGAGCCGGAATCGAGTAGCAGAGAAGAAAAGCCAAGAAAAGTTACTCGATATTGACCGACATTGGTTGATATCGACTCACACCCAGTGACGTCACCAATTCGATTCCGAGCTTTACTTAAAGTTTTATCCCGAATCCGATGGAGATATTTTCGAGAGGAGATTCCTTGCGCATGAAGAGTTGAAAGATTTTATCTTTTTATTTATCCTAAGGGTTAAAACAATTAAATTACCCTAGGATTTATCATGTTTTATCTAGTTTGGATTTAATTATTTCTAGTAGGATTATATCTTCTATAATAGATAGATGGATATAGATATAGATAGAGTTTCTTTCCTAGATTAGCTTGGAATGAAGCCTGTAAATAAAGCCCATGGGGCTAGTTTTTCATTAATTCAATTTCAGAAGGAGAGAAGTAGGGGGGGAGAGAGAGAGAGTGTGTGTAGGCCAAGAGAAGTTTGTGAAGCGAGAGCGGAATTCACTTCTTTTGGTTGTAAGCTCTGTTTGGTTTAATTTAATGCAAGTTTCTTTTCAATCAACAATATATGCAATTGCGATGAAGAGCGAGTAGTCCACCCACTTCTAGGGTCGGGGCGAGCCCGATGATAACCATGCGTATTTGAGGTAAAGATCCGACATTTATCATGTTTTGATCATCTACTACCTTCTATGTGTTTATTACTCATTCAATGGAGATCCATGCTAACAACTTGGATTGTAAACATAAAATCGGTAGATACAATTAGGGTTTCTTGAAAGAGTTGTCTAATTGTTGGAAAAGGCAAAAGCTTGATCCTTCGATGCAATTTGCATGATTATCGTTATTTATCTTGCCTTATGCATGCTTGGTTATTGTCGTTGCAAACCCCGATCTTGGAAGTTTTCTTTTACATAAAGTTAATTCCGAAATTTACAAAAGCTTTGTTCTTTATTTTATTTTTCCTACTTTTTCCCTACTCGATATTGACCTCCTATAGGTCAATATCGATTCTGACTCTCGATCCAGAAAGATCGCTGCTCGTTTGTGTCTCTGCAGAACAGGTCGATTTTGAGGAAGGACCAGTCGATATTGAGTCTGTTGAGTCGATATTGAGTGACCCTGACCAGAAATCGACTGACTTGCTGAGAACTACCCAAAATCAACTGAACTAAGTCAATATCGACTGCCTCTAGTCGATATCGAGTTGTTCCCTGGAGTCGAAACCGAGTGAGATTTATCCTGCTGCCTAGGATCCGCTGACCAGCTTCCTCGAGGATCCAACCTGACTTCTTTTTGCTACATCGGGAGGAAGTCTTGAACATTATTTGCTCGGAACGGAATCGGTTTACTTTACTTTATTTATATTTTATTTGCAATCTCGATTTCCTCTCTCAACAGAATCTCAATTATCTTAGCGTATTCCACTTGAGCAACATTAGTACATGAGTTCTTCACTAACTCTATGATAGCATCAGATTGAGTTCTAACTAGCATCACGTTAAAGTTGTTAAACATTTTTAATACCTTCTCAACGTAATTGGATTGAGACAAAGTAAAGACTCTTTCAGTTCTAGTTACCTTAAGCCCTAGAATCACCTATGTTTCACCCAAGCCTTTCATTTCAATGCAACAAGAAAAAAAACGTCTTATAGTTCCATTCACCACATGCGTGTCAGTGGTCAATAACAACATATCATCAACATAAAGACACACAATTATGCAACCAGGATCGTACATCTTGGTATATACACATGCATCAGATCCACTAACCATAAAACCAAAACCCAATACAGTTTTGTGAAGTTTCTTGTTTAGGTGCTTCCTTTAAGCCCTATAGATATTACTTTAACCTAAATACCATGTTCTTCTTACCAAGAACCATCAAACTTGGAGATTTCCATGTATATTTCTTCATCTATCTAGATCCACATTTAGGGAAGCAGTTGTAACATCCATATGATGTACAATTAGCTTATAATGAGATGGTAAGGCAAATAATGTTCTTATGGGTGCAATCTTAGTCACATGAGAATAGGTGTCAAATTAAATAATCTACTCCATATATATTTTTGCGTGAATCTTTTAATTACTAGTCTTACATTAAACCTCTCTATAGAACCATTTGTTCTAAGTTTTTATGTAAAGGTCCATTTGCATCCAAAGGCCTAATATATAACCTTTACACAAATTACTAGTTCCCATGTGTGGTTTCTCAATATGTTCTAATTTCATCCTCTATCATATGAACATAAAAAAGATATTCATTTATTATATCTAAATCATTGAGTTGAGTAAAAAAGTAGGCATATAGAGTTAGACATGGAATTTAGCAGCCAACATCTCACCATAAAATCCGCTATAACCCATCTTTGAGCCTCTACAGAGGTCACATTAGTAGGCTTCACAAGAGTTCCATCTATGAACCCAAGCTTGTTCTTTGTGCCTAGTGCTATCATAACTCCTCTCATCCATGGCAAAAAAAACAAAATCAAGCCATCAAAGGTGCTAGCTCGTAACGAGCTGTGATCATGGGTTATCAGAATTCGCTAGAAACATAGGATCAACCAGATTACCTTGGTTCTCCAGGTTTCTAGATCCTCCATGAACAGAGTTGTCGTCAGCGCCATGGATGAAACACTTCAAGCACTCGCAAAAGGAGCTGGATATCAATCAAGGACTTGTTGCTCTGATACCATGTAAAAATATAGCTTTAAAGCTAGATCTAGAATTAGGAAAATACCAAGAACAAGCAACAATCAATTTGTAGATCGAAAGAGATCATTCACTCATAGTCGTTGAATCACGGAAGAGGATGATTTACTAGGGTTTAGCCATTGCTAACCTTCATTCACTCTTACCCAAAAAACAGAAATTCAAGGCTTAAATAATCCGAACAAAATGTATGCCAGCTAGCAAGTGGTCCACACAGGGACAAATTATTACAAAGAGGAAACAACATGAGGTAAACTGTAAATAACTATATATAGTGAGCACAACACCATATATGCTCACATATATTATACACACAATATGTGTACATCTATGTTGGAATGGGATCGGTGAGGATGAGAGAAATGTTGTTCTTCATGCTATTGTTGGAGAATGTATAACCATCTTCTCCCTTGTAGATTACATCCACTATGCGACATTCGTTAAGGATCCGAGTCAAGAGAGGCTTCGGCATCACATAAGGTTTCAACATCAACTCGTTTATGTCCTTCCAGCAACTATCCACGCTCCTTTTGAATTCTTCACGGGCCACATCTTCTGTAACACCATGTTGTCTTATGTAGCATTCTACCGCCGAAGGAACATGATTTCTACCTTGCTCAAACTTTTTAACAAAAGGAAACCAAAAATTGACGTCAATAACAAATCATTTAACTTACTTCAAATTCATTCATATAAAACATGATAATTAAATTTTATATACTTGGTGACTAGCCATGTCATCCATGAGTCTTCCAATTATGCCCGCGGCTCTTGTGGCCTTCGGATTTCCTCGAACCCATTCGAAAGCTTCTTTCGTTGCAAATTTTCCCATGCCAAGGAAACACACAATTGTTCCCAACTCGTAGCCAAAGCTTACAATGGCAGCCTTTTCTAGATACTCGTCGCAAGTTGGAGAGTATTTCTCATGGCACCATTTTGCTTCTTGAAAGTACATTCGACAAACATCTTTAAACTGTGCAAGAGCAAAGTGATATACGAAATTATAGGCAAAATAACATATATTGTTAATCTTAATTTGTCGATTCCTAAAAAAATATTTATTTGAACCTACTTCCTCCCTTGCATATTCGACACACCAAGACCTTCCTTCAGAAGCCAAGTCTTGTTCAAATTCCTCAAAGCTATCAAGGAGAGATTTATAGGACACTTTCATGTAGCCTGGAAGTTCTTCCATGCAACTATTATCCCATCTAAAATAATCAATAAAAACTTGTTAATCAAAGCGCGCATTGATCGATAGGTTATCTACACTAAAAGAAACATTGAATTGTCATGTTTATTTGAGTTCGACACTTTAGAATGAAGTGGTAGAACATTAATAAGGATCGATATACGCATATATGGAGTACCTTTCAAGGGCTTTAGTGAAGATGGTAAGCTCATCAATAGTTCCATGGGCATCGTATATATCATCAACAACGGAAATTACTTTGAACACTTGTGCGAATATTTTTCTGCCAAGAGCATATTGTGGTTCATAAAAGGGTCCCAATGTCCAAAAGTAAGCTTCTGGAACTCTATCTCTACTTGAAAAAGGCATCTTCCCATTCAAATCTAGGTCTTTCCACCACCTGAATTTAATTAAGTCATAGAATTAACATAACTCTCCAATTAATTACATATATAAAGGTAAGATAGTGTGTCCTGTCCATACAAAGCAATATGTTAATACAATATTCTAAAATTACATTTATTATCCGTAAAAAATCACCTATAAAAAATATGACCTAAACAATAAATGCGAACTTACAATATGAGAATTAAACTAATAAGAATCAAAGTGTATGAAAACTACGGAGTATAAAATAAAAATTAATCTAATATAAATAATTCATTCTACCAAAAATTAATATAGATATAAATAAAAAAATCATATAATTAATTTTGATATAAATAAATCTTTCCACTAAAAAAATTATATATATAGATAGATTGTGATTTATGATAATTTTCTATAAATTATGAAAACATATTATTTTATTATTTTTGCATGAATTTTTTTTCCTAAAATCAATCACAATATGCCAGGCATGACATTTATGCATCGATTAATTTTAGTATATGTATCTGTATCACATTGATCATAAAGGTAAGTATGTTACCGGCTGAGATCTCTAAGCTCCTCTTTGTGCAATGCTAGCACCCGATTGAAATCCAATATTCCAAATTTCAATAGAGTTGCATTGTGTAGAGGATCTTGCTCATAAAATGTGATGAAATGTCTAGACTCCAATCTCGACATGCCCTTGTGGTTGGGTTGATTTAAGGCATGAATCACTTGTGACGCCAATGGATGGTTTGGCTCGTTGGTTGCCACATCTTTTAGATGCACAATACTAAATGCGAGGGCGTCATCGAGGATGTAATCGTTGTGGATGCGAACATGTGAGGCTTCATACAATCCTAGTATTCCCTTCACATCACTCGCCAACAAGTCCTTGAACCTTCCATTTTCTTCAGTGAATTTGTTGAACACGTCTGATATCATACATACATACATATAATAGATTTTACTTGGCATTGAGTTGATATTCGAACAAGATCAAAGAGACAATGGCATGAACTAATTATAACACAAACATACCACAAGAACGCGAATCCCATGTTGCCTACCAAGACGAAACCAAAGAGAAGTATGATAGAGATCATATTCATCAACTCCATCTTTCGCATCAATAGTTGCTTGCAACACTTGGTCAATTTGTTCCTCGAGACGGTAACTGACTCCAAGGCGTTCAATGGCATCGATGAAATTGAGCAGCTCTAATGGCTTCCCAGCCAATGCTTGCAACTCCAGCTCCATTTTTACCACCTTTTCAACCTCCTTCACCTCCTCTTCCTTGTTGGCTTTAGTCACCTACAAAGCATCAAATATTATCGTCACTTATATTAGTGTTCTCTTTGGAAACATATATATTGTTGGTGGTTAGTTGAAGTTGATGGGGTAACTGATAAGATAGTGAGAAAGAATAAACATGTGAATATATAAATAATCTTTAGCTTAATTGGAAGAGAGTAAATAAAAGAGATAATTGGAGGATTAGGACCGTCTTTCATAATTTGTTTAGTTAATAGACCCCATAGGCCATAATAAATCTTTTAAATATATATACCCTTTTGTTGTTATTATTACTTGTTTACCCATAATTGTTTTAGTTTAATAAAAAGTTAATATACTTTAATAATAAAATTGAAAAATATTTTTAAAGATAATTTTTTTTTGAAATTCTACATTCATATAATACGAGTATGCACTAATTTATAGCATAACATATATATTGACATTAGCTTTGTTTGTAAAATTTACATATACGATTAGAATAATAAATTACAATATACTTACAATAAAAATTGTATTTATTGTAATACATGAATAATTACACTAAATTATTCATTGTATTGCAATATGGAATATCTACGGTAGTAATATATATTGTATTACAAATTACAATAAAGGTGAAATATTGTATCACAATACACATGTTATTTTGTTACAATAATTAATAATGTTAATTGTAATGTGCGTACTTAGATATTTTTATTAGGGATTTAATATAATAAATTATTATTTTTTTCCTTATAATATATATTATATTTAATTTGAAGATTTTTTTGTACCCATTTTTCAAATTTATTATTAAAGAAGTTAACTTTTAAAAAAATAAAAAACATTGAAGGGTATAAAATGGAACACTATATATGAAAATGTCTATATAATTAAAGAATTTATTATGGGGTCTATAAACTTAAAAAAACAATGAAAAAGGGTCTATAAAACCCATAATAAAATCCCTTTAGCTTCATTTTTGTTTAATATATTTTTTGTTTCTCTTAGTTTTTTCCACTTAAAATAACAATTCACAAATTTAGGGTTTTTTCTATATATTTCAAAGGAAAATTATTTTATATATAATAAATACAAAAAAAATCTAGGAAAAAATTAGTTAGCACCCTTCCCCGTCCTCCCAAATAAATTCATGGATTCACCATTAGTGGTTGATCGAAGATCCAATTCTAAGAGTCAATTAAAACTTTATATTTGTTTTATTTCATTTAAAACTATATAATATTAAGATCAAAAGCTCCAAAAAGCTACCACGACTAGACGGAGAGTACCTGAATAGCAGTTCCAAGCGACCAGAAGAGGAATAGTTTTTTTTCAATTTGATTTTTTACGTTTCAATTTGATTTCTTAAATAAAAGTGAATAGGAAAGCCTACACCCATGACGTAGTCCACCCTTGCATCGTTACAGGTGACTAACTGAGAATTCACCACTCATATATTCATAATCAACGCCGCCCAGTTTCCCGGCCCGTTAATCAGTCAATTGGTTAGATATATATATCATATACTTTTTCCGTTTCATTTGATTTTTTTACACGCATTTTTAAGAGGTAAAAACTATATAAAATATTATTTTTTAATAATTTTTTTTATAAGTTTATACTTATGACTACTAAGTATGAAATTATTTAAAAAAATTGATCAAAAAAATAATATTTTATAGTGTTTTTATCTCCTTAAAAAGCGTACAGAAAAAGATAAACGACTTTTATTTTGAAACGGAGGGAGTATGTACAGTTGGATTCCTTGAAAATATGCCTACAAATGACTAAGTGAGAATTATAGGGGTGAGCACAAATCCCGTAAATTCCAGGCTCGTTCCAGTCCCGTCACGATCCCGTTGGGATTTGGAAAAAAAATAGTTAATCCCATCCCGCAAAAATTGTACGGGATGGGACGCGGGGACGAAGATTTGTCCTCCCGTAAATCTCGTCCCGTCCCACATATATATTATTTTTTATATTAATATATTATACAATATATTCATAAATACAGTATACATAATATATATATGCAGTGTATATCTATGCACAATTTCAATGTATATCTATGAACAGTGTGAATATATAGTGTGTGTATCTGTCAATGTATATATATATATATATATACCGTGTATATATATGTCATGTACATGGGTATTAGTTAGTTTTAGTATAAATACCCTTATATTAGTTGTAATTGGGATTTGGGATATCAATGAATCAAATACCAAATTACCCTTTTCTCTCTACTCTTACTCTCTCTTACCTTTCTTCCTTGTTCCCGATCTCTCTAACCCTAATCTTTTCTCCTAATCTCTTCCTTTTCCATTCAATTACATATGAATCATGCCTGGACATGACAAATTGGTATCTAGAGCAAGGTTTCGATGACCAAGTTCCCAAAAAAAAATTCCTTTTCTTGAAGTTTTAATCAAGGTGGCCTAGAAATTGCATATGTCTTGCGGTGGGTGGCCAGCCATGGCGGTTGACGACTGGAACCTACTATTTCGAGAGGAATATCAGCTGGCAAGGAATCGACAAGGGCTTCTGCGAAGGGAAGAATCGGATTGACGATTCTACAAGAATCTCAACGAAATCAGAGCCTACCTTGGGATGCCACCGATTGTTCATTTGGGCGATTCAATCAGGAGTGGGAGCTCCACAATCGTCGATCAGGGCGGACAGGAGGAAGAAAAAAACCATGGCGGCCAACATGCAGAAGTTGAAGCTCTCATCGCTCAAGATTCACGGTCGGGGCAAGAGTATGAAGCCTCAACTATTTCCAAGATTCAGATGGAATCTCCAATCGTCCCAGATTCAACAGAAATCATCGATCGGGAATTCCATGTGCTTTCGGAAAGTGTTCAATTTGGGATGGCTCCGGTTGATTATCCTTGTGAAGCAATGGCAGAAGAAAATCCAGTAGAGGACCCGAGCCACGAAATCAGCGATTGGAAGGGATCATGTCTTGCAATGGTAGAACGTAGTAAGGAACTCCGACGCAACAATGACGCCGACTCACAACGTGCACCAATCATCCATTCGCAGGGATGCAATGACCCAACGATCTCTTGGGGAATCAGCATTAGAAGCCTCGAAAGCAAGTTCAAATACCCAAGGCGTGCGCTCGATGAGTTGGAGCCTTCAAAGGTAACTCCAAACCCTCTCACGATTGTAGTTGTTACACAAGAATCGAAAGAATTGATCGGATTGAACTATGTGTGGGATGAACAAGTAGAAACAGGGGATGCACATAAGGTGTTCGTGGAAATGTCTATGCATAATGATATGCAATTGGGCATGGTTGTCATCAATAGTGGTGCAAAATTATCAAATCTTTTTGTTGCAGCAGTAGATGAGCATAGATTGAATGAGGGAAATCTGATTTTTTACCCTGGAGGAGTTGATAATGGAAGTGGTAGGAGTGTTGTTGGGCTGGTTCTTGTGGTGCACCTTGTCGAGGATGTGTCCATGAATAGGCAGTCATCTTCGGGTCGTGAAATTGATCATGAGCTTTTTAAGGGTGGTCTGAAATCATGCCATTTGATAGAGGAAAATCTAATGGAGAAATCAGATGTCAAACTGCAGCTTTAGTAAGAGGCACTGGTGGCTATGCTGAAAAAATGTCCATTTGTGCAGAAATAAATTTGGGGTGATTGTTGGCCAGTTGGGCACTAGTTAGCTAGTATTGGTGTTGACAGTGGGATCATTTGCAAGCTAGTGTGATTAGGTGTTGTGTGCATTGTGCAATTTCATTATGGGTGCAAGTCCAGTGAAGGCAAAACTCAAGATGTTGCCTATAGATGGGGATTGGACATGTGAATAGATTGCCTATAGCAAGGGATTGGACATGTGAATAGAGGCAATGCCACTTGAAGGCCTGCAATTGATTCATCATCATCCTGTAAGTGATTAAAGGCAAGCAGGGAATTGGGCATTCATCATCCTGTAAGCATTATAATACAGGCTTGCTAGTGTAATGGTTAGTAGTTAGTAGTTTTAGTCTGGTGTATTTCATGTAAGCTTTGATTTTTCATGTAAGCTTTGGGGACAAAGCTTCTCTAACTCTCTTACCTTTCTCTTTCCCTAAACCCTATCTTCTTCCTTGTTCCCGATCTCTCTAACCCTAATCTTTTCCCCTAATCTCTTCCTTTTCCATTCAATTACATATGAATCATGCCTGGACATGACAATATAATAATGAGTGTAGGGTGTTTTTATATACACCGCAAATTCAGTGCCGGTCCAATCATTTTATAGGCTCAGTGCGAACTAAAATTTTAAAGGTCCGATAAACATTAAAAAAATAAAAATTGTGTATAACTTTATAAAATTTTCATATTATTTTTATATTTGAATTATTTTTCAAATTTAAGAAAATAAAAGTAGGTCAATGAATAAAAAAAATAATATACATTAAAAAAATTCAAAAATATAATTGTAGTGAAAACTATTTATTTTTGCTTGGTATCCAGTATAATATGTCCACAAGTACTTAAGTTATTATGTAGAGGAGTATTAAAAAATTGTCTAATAATACTGAATATAGTTTTTGTTCTAAGATAACACATATGTGACCTCCTATGACATCACCTATATATGAACTAAAACAAAAATTTTAAAAAGGGGATTTTTTTTATAAACAAAAATGAAAGGAAAAATTAGATACATCGAGCATATATGAAGAAATAAAAACAATACATTTGTCTCAAATAAAATAGAAAGGGTTATATATGTAAACTATAAAACTTTATTTGTCACATAAAAAATTGTCTAATATTGTATTGAAAAGGTAAAAGTACAAAGAATTATGTCTAAATTAAATGAATATATGCTCCTCTATAAAAACATTAAAAATGCAAAATTTAATAAATATAGGGCATCTCTATAAAAACATATAAAAAAATGCAAATAGAGAGATTTGGACTCTACACGTCTAGGAATCCAATTTTGTTAAGATTTAAACTTGTCATTGAGTCAAACTCATATTTTGTTATATTTTTTAAACATATTTATAGCATATATTTTTAATAGGCCCCTACCGAAAATGGGTCCTGGACGGTCGCACACCATGCCCCACCCTTTGAGCCGGCAATGTGCAAATCCAACATCAATAATGCACGTCCGTTCGATGTGCATGCTTTCTGACTAATTAGCGCTTTAAAAAATAAATTAATCCCTTTTGATCCTGCACGTCGCGATTTGGGGTGTATATAACGAAACCGTATCCATATCTTCTGATTGGCATATTAATATACTGATTGTGCCCTTTTTTTCCCCAAATTGGGGTATATCAAAATTCTATCTTCTCCTGCTTCTCTTCCCATCTGAGCGGTTCTTCGTATCTACTACCCTGAGCGACATGTTCTTCTCCGAGACATCAAGCAAGATACGATCTCTCTTTCTCCTTAATTATCTTCTTCTCCTCCATACAAATCTAGGTTTTGGGTTCATAGGCTCGAATCTAGGGTTTTCGATTTTGACTTCTCCTCCTCGATCTTTTCCTCCTGCAATTTTCGACTTTTCCCTCATGTAATTGCTGCTTGATTCATCTTCTTCACTTTGAGAAATTATAGGAGGAAAAAATCAAGAGGAAGGGGATATGCTGTTTGTTAGGAATATGCAAGTGTGGGAGATGAAAATGCATTTGTAAGCCTGGGAAGAAAAAACACAGTAGGTTGGGAATATGCTATTTGTTAGGAATATGCAAGTGTGGGAGATGTTTCAAACGGTTTGTATTCGAATTAACACCAATTGCTCTTGAATTAGGGTTGTATTTGAATTAACGTTCGAAAATTATGGTTCAAACATTAGGGTTCCCTAATTTTTATTGCATTTTTAAAAAAAAAAAATTTGATATCTATATATCCTTATCAAACAACCGATATAAGATATAGATATCAATCTTATATCCATACCTAATACCCATAGCTTTATCTATATCTTATACTTATAGTCTATATCTTATATCTATATACTCTTTTCAAACGGGCCCTAATTTTCTTTCCTAATCCTAGGTTTAATATCATTGATAATTAAGTTGGTATTGAAAAGTCAAATAGTTGTGTATTAAGCCCTCATGTGGATGGTTACACAAAACACATTGAAGGTTTAATATCATTGATAATTGAGTTGGTATTGAAAAGTCAAATAGTTGTGTATTAAGCCCTCATGTGGATGGTTACACAAAACACATTGAAGGGTAACTTTTATCATTTCTTCTAATTTAGATTTAAGTAATCGTTTTTTTTTTTTTTTGATATTTTTCATATAAATTTCTTAAGATTAAGATAGGTTATTTCTCCTAATCTTGTAGCATTTCGATTGTAAAGCTTATCACCTATTACTACTAGGACTCCGATAGAGTTTACTAGTGATTCCATTTGGATTAGTTTGTGAGTTATATATGTAAATTGATTTTGTGTCTAGTTAATCTTCAACTATTGTTTAAGATAAACTGGTTCACTATGACAGAACTATCCACTAAAGACGCATTGATTTCTTGTCTATACAGTACATAATAAGTGGATAGAGGATAAGTAGGGTAATTATATGAACTGATCAAAATGCTCAAGATTGGTTTGAAGAAATTCGACTCGAGCTTGTTCACTTATCTAAAGCTTGAACAGAAAGCTTAGTTCGTTTGATTTGAGTTCGAATAGCTCGAGTTTTATGGGATTTCTACAATCTTCTTTAAGTTAAGATGTTATTACCAAGTATAACCGCTTTAAATTCGTCAAGCTTGAGAAAAAAAATAAACTCGTTTAAAAATTGGGTTCGGCTCGATTTAACTCGTTTAAGAAACAAACCAAATTTGAACATATAAAGCCCGACTCGTTCGGCTCAAATAACACCCCTAGAAATAAGCTAGTTGTCAATAATTCAAATGCTAGAATTTATGTGTTGTTGATCTTTTTAAAAATACCAATATGTTTCATTTTTTTTCCAAGTATTATATTCAAAGCCGTCCAATGAATTTCAGAAGCCCACAATTTTAGTCAAGGTTCATTTACAAATATTTTTTATACATCTTTTTAACATCAAATATTTTAATATTAGAAAAAAAAAAGCGCACAAAATATGAGTATATATTGACTATTGAAGTAATTGCATATAAAACCCAATGTTAAAAAAAAAAAACTAGACCAAGGACATAAGAGCATCCGCATCCATGGAACCCGATTCGGTTCCTTAACTCTCATTTTTATTTTTCTCTCTCCTTAAGAAACCCAACTTAATTTTTAACTCACATCTCTACAACCCATTTTATTATAAACAAATAATATAAAATTGAAAATAGCCCCACCACTTACCCTAAACCTTTCTCTTTCTCTTTCCTCCCCTCTCACTCATGTTTCCCACCTTCTTTCTTTATTGGGTGTTTAAGGGTTTCTTAGTAATGAACACATCAAATCATTCCTTACCAAAATACATTCCTCCTTTATTAATTTATTGATAAGTTCCTTATTTTCATCTTTAAAACACTCCAATGTGGGTGCTCTAATATTCAATTTTAATTGCATTATTATATAAATAAATAAAATTGGATATGCGAAAATTGATAGCCTCGTACATGATAGTCCACTAAGAAAAGATCACTTTCTATAAAAAGTTAGTGTGTTGTGTCTTGATCGAAAACTAATTATAATTAATAAGGCCAAGTAAGTAAATTAAGATAGGTAGGTTATACCTCATTAAAGGGGACAAAATTGAGGAAGTAGTCGCCCCATATGCTTGGGTGAAACGTCGTATTGGGACGGTTCATCTGCACGGACCCTGCACAAGTCTTTGACATGCCTACTCTCTCTTACTCTTCACAATTCAGAATTCAGATCCCAGCGCTTAATTAGTGAAAAGCCTGAAAGCTTACCTGCTGATTCATTGCTATTTATAGCTAATTAATCAATCAATCAAGCCCTGTTAATTTCCTCATTTGCTTTGAATATTTTTTTTTTTTTCAAAAAAATTGCGGCCACATTTTGGATTTTCGAAAGGAAGTTCGCTTTCTAGTGTTGAAAAAAGTGGAGCAATTATTATTGGTAGACAAATCCAACCCATAAAGCCGTGTTAGAGGATGTGTTAGAGGATGGTCAGGAGTTGAAAGGAGGTGGTCAGACATCACATTACTATGTGGATGGAACCAAAAAACATACGTAGTAAAATTTATGGAGACTGAATAGACTAAAATTTTCATATATTCATAATTTTCATTAATAAAACTTTTATTCTAAAAATAAGCAATACATAATTTTTTTTAAATTAATTTTTCCTTTTTGTTTACCTATTTTTAATTTTTTTACAAAAAATGCAGTGTGTTGGAGTGGACAACGTACAGTAACTAACGAGATCGATCCAAACAATAAGGGCCCTCCAAGGGGTGGGTTTTGGATCAGTCCGAATCGCACAGATTTTGTCAACGGGTTTACCTGAGAGATAAGATCGCTCTAGAACCCACGTGTCCTGACCTGAGCCGTTGAACCGGAGTCCATGCAGCACGATCTTTCCCTCTTCCTAATTGAAATTCACCATAAAAAATTTCTAAGTTTGAATTCCAATTAAACTGCGAAAAAAGTTTTTCCCTCAAGAATAACAAATGAGTATCGGCCACTTGTTGCCCTTTGCATCAAGAAACGCTTTTAATTAGAATGTCAATTTGCCGCCAACCCAGGCTCTTGCCGCAATCCCTCCTCCTTCCAACTTTCAACGCCTCTTGCCGACGTTGAACGAGAGTGGATTTCCTACGCCCTACCATATGACACTATGTGGAACACAAAAATATTTGGGATATTTTCTAAAAATTATATTTACCTTGTACATGTGAAATAACATATATTTGTATGCATTTATAATATAAAATGATATTTAAGAAAATATTAAAATTAAAAGACTCATTATTTTAGAATATTAATTATAATACTTATTAAAATATCATTTTAAAAGAGAAAAATATATAAATGTATACTATTTTTCATGTACAATGTAAATATAATTTTTAATTTTTTTTATTATTAGAAAATACCCTAAATATTTTTGTGTTGCATATTTGTCACATGGTGGGGTGTAGGAAATCCACTCTCACGTTGCACTGCCGTGACTTTTTCAATAGCTAGTATTCGCTACTCGCCCGTTGTACGCTTTATGTCAAATCAGATAGAAGTACTTAATTTTATATAGATTTCTTCTATAATATTGTCATAATTAATTTCAACAAAAAGTTATTATTAGATTTGATTAGTTAGATTGGATATGTTTTCAGTGGTATGTGTGTGTGTAAATTGCAGAGTGTATCAAGTTGTTGCGGTAGATCAGTTGGTAAAGGAATAGCGCATGTTCTAGATTGTGGATTCGAGTCTCTGTAGCAGCATCCAGATGTTTTTCCTAAAACAATAATTACAACAGTCCTTTTTTCGCTGCAGTTCGTTTTTTTTCTGTAGTCCATTTTTTTCCCTGCAGTCCGTTTTTTATCCATGTAAAATTCTAGCAGCCCATTCCGATTTTTTTCCCTATGTTAAGCTACACAATCACTTGAAATCTATTGAGGGAAAGACAGTAGACGACGAGCTCACATCTAAGAGTGTTTAGAACCTTATTCTGTTAGAGGTTTAGTGGTTGTAAGCTGTCTATAAATAGGACTTGATGTAACCGATTTGTACACATTACATATTACACAAGTTCAATGAAAATCAATCTCACTCCCTCTCATTTTCTGTTTCCCTCCAAGTTTAGAGGTTGAGTTCTTCATCCTTTTTCTCATAATCTGCTGCACAGATTATTACATAGTATCGGAGCCACCATGGATAATCAAGTGAATCAAGTGAATGTAGGGTTAATTGTGATTGATCCGATGGATCAATTGTATCTTCATCACTCAGACCATCCATTGTACGTAATGTCCATGAATCTGTTGAACGAGCATAACTTCGGCCATTGGAGGCGAGCAATGGAGGTTTCGCTCCTTGTGAAAAACAAATTAGGATTCGTCACTGGATCGTGCATCAAACCAGAGGCGTCTTCATCGATGTATCATCACTGGAAAAGGTGCAACGCAATGGTGGTTTCCTGGATCTTGCATTCAGTCGAGAAGAACATAGCGCGAACGGATTCTTTATCGCAAATCAGCAAAGGAGATTTGGGACGAGCTGAATATGAGATTCGCTCCCTCGAATCGCACGAGAATTTTTCAAATCCAGAGAGAATTAGCTTTGCTTCTACAAGGTAACATGTTTGTTTCGATTTTCTATGGAAAATTAAGAAAGCTATGGGATGAGTATACAGATCTGGTTGAGTTAGCAGCGTGTTATTGTGGTCAGTCTATGGCTCTAATTCAGCAATTCATTAAAGAACAGCAAGTAATGCAGTTCTTGATGGGATTAAATGAGTCTTTCAATGGAGTACACAGTAACATACTTTTGATGAACCCTTTCCTTGACATTAATCAAGTGTACCATATGGTGACACAAGAGGAAGAGCAAAGAGAAACTAAATCTGCAGAATCTAAGCAAGGACAATTTGGTGATGGTGTTGTGTTTGCAGCAGGAAGAAAGGGCTATGGTAGAGGACGAGGAGGCTTACTGTGTGATCATTGTGGTCTCGTGAACCACACCATAGATAGGTGTTATAAGATCTATGGATATCCGTCGTCTGGTGAATCAAGAGGACAAGCACACAATGCTTCTTCTGATGGATCTTCAAGCTCCAGTTCATCTCTTTCAACTAGTCTGACTCTGCTCAGTGCCAGGAAATGTTTTCTTTGCGCAGCAAGTACAGAAATAAGGACAAGGTGGAAGGACGAGAGGTTTTTTCCAACACCACATTTGCAGGTACTTGCTACTGTTTTCATTCTTCAAGTCTTAATTCGAATTGGATCTTAGATAGCAGAGTCACATACCACATCACTCCCCGTTTAACCTTTCTCACCAATGTTAAAACCTTGACTGAAGCTTGTTTCATTACCATGCCAAATGGGAATCGTGTTACTATCACACATACTGGATCTATCCATCTTTCATCTACCATTTATCTACATAATGTTCTTCATGTTCCTCATTTTCAGTTCAACCTCCTTTCTGTAAGTAAATTGACATCATATTTGCAATCTAACATCCTTTTCATATCAACCAAATGCTTGATCCAGGGCCCTTTGATGAAAGATCTATTGGTTCTTGGTCATGAAGCTAGAGGTCTCTATCTTGTGGACTCAAACAGTCAAGATTCACACATTCTTCTCAATCTATACACACTGATGTTCATTCCAGTTGTAATAAATCTTTTTTTTTTTCCAATAATGTTCAGTTTCAAACTGATAGCCCAGAGATGTGGCATTGTAGATTGGGTCATATCCCTTTTGATCAAATGTATCACATTGATGATGTAATGAATTCTGTTAAGTCAAAGTCTCATTTGCTTTGCCAAATCTGTCCTCAAGCAAAACAACACAGAAAATCCTTTTCTCACAATATTACCAAAACACATTCTCCTTTTGAGATCATACACATTGATACATGGGGACCCTTCAAACACCAAACTCGAGATGGCCACAAATATTTCCTCACTGTAGTTGATGATTTCAGTAGGTGTACTTGGACACACCTTTTATCAAACAAATCAGTTGTCTTACATGTCCTACAATCCTTTGTTTCTCATCTCCAACCCCAGTTCAAGGCATCTGTTTTGACCATCAGGTCTGACAATGCCCAAGAGTTTTGTGATACTGCAACTACAAAATTTTTCCTATACAAAGGAATCATACATCAAACCACTTGTGTCTACACACCCCAGCAAAATGGGATTGCCCGAGAGGAAACACAAACACCTCCTTGAAGTAGCCAGATCTTTGTTATTCCAATCCAAACTTCCTATCAAATTTTGGGGGGATTGTCTTCTCACTCATTAACCGTGCACCTTTACCTTTTCTTAACCATGTTTCACCCTATGAACTCTTCTTTAAACATAAGCCTACCTATTCTCACCTAAAAGCTTTTGGATGCATGTGCTTTGCCAATACCACTTCTAAAAATAGACACAAGTTTGACCCAAGGGCCTCCCCATGTGTTTTCATTGGATATCCATATGGCAAGAAGGGTTACTTAGTGTTTGATCTCAAAACTGAATCTGTATTCACTTCACATGATGTTACTTTTCATGAAACACATTTTCCTTTTCAGTTTATTGCTTCTGATTCACCCACATTACCGGTCCCAAACACAGATTTCTATGTTTCTTCCAACTTTCTGCCCAATGGAAATTTTGTTCTTGTCATTTTCAACGATCAGGCTTCTCCTGAACCTGAGCCTTCACTTTCATCAAGTCCACGAGTTTTGTAGGATCTCCAAGCTTCTCATGATCAGGACCACACATCCAATCCTACAGATATTGACCAAGTCAGAAGGTCTTCTAGGACCCATACCAAACCACCATATTTGGGTGATTATGTGTGTCCTTTTTCTGCAACCTCTCCTATCAAATATGGCGATGGAGTTCCTCAAAACTTCCCTTAAATTTCCAAGTTGTGGGTAGGTAACCAAAGAAAAAAATCCCAATGGGAATGGATGGAAGAAGGTAAATGCTCTCTTACGGGGTTGATCTTCTTGCAAGAGAATGACGTTATGATTAATAGTGTCGAAAAGAATACAAACAATAGGATGGAACCTCTTGCAAGAGAAAGATAAATGATTTGGCTTTGATTTCAATTAAACATGAGTTTTAGAAAATCTTGACTATGAGAGTTTAATAGATGACTTTGCATCTAAGAGTGTTAGAAGATCAGTTTTTCGAAAGTAGTTTAGGTCATTTCCATGCATATTTATCATATTTATTTTATTTTTCATTTTCGGAGTCTATGCCTAGTTTTGATTTATTTCAGGCATTTGGATGCTAATATTGAGGAAAATCAAGTTTTAATGCGTAGCGGCAAGCATAATGGATCGGACCCGATGAGCTAAATTGTCAAGTGCGGAAGTTGCTAAATGTGTGAGCTGTTTTGTGGAGTTAATTTATAATTGGGTGTTGGGATGCAATTTAGTTATTTAAGTTTGTGGGTCAAAATTGTAATTTTCTAAAATAAAACTATATACTTCATCTGTTTTAGAATTCAGGGGGTTTTGTTCGGACTGTTGTTTTGCAGTAGAGGCTTCGGCCGTAGGTTTAGTTTTAGGTTTTGTTCTTTGTTTTGACGATAAGCTTTGGATCGAGGATGGAATTTCGGTTTGCATTCTAATCTAAACTTTGATCTATTCCTGTCAATAATCTAGTTCATTGTTTGTTATATTATGCTTTTCTAATTACTCCGTTCTAGGGTTAGGGTGATCCAAACGATGATTTGGTAGTGTTGAGATTGATATTCGTTTATCTGATGATTTGTGATTTAATCCTATTGCGCCAGCCCTAATTGATGAAAATTGATTAGAATTGATTTAGGGTTTGAACTCGAAAGACTAAAACCCTAAATTAGAATTTAGATGGTGAATTTAGGCCGAAAAGCCATTGGATCCATCAGAATCATAGGATTAAACTTGAAGTTTGATTTATCGAAAGAGAATCGAATTTCACGAGGATTTATAGATTGTCATAGATATTTTAGATGATTTTGATATCGATTGAGGCCGAAAGGCGACATTGATGTAATTTTCATCTAATATTCTAAGAGCTTAAAGGGTCTAAATTGGTTGCTTGATACCGAAAGGAGATTGTTAACCAATTTAGACACATTCGCGTTGAAACCGAAAGGAGATTCGCGATTACCTTAGACAATCTAGCTTCGACAAACTCAGACAAGGTGGCACAAAGATTAATTTTAATTTATTAACGCGTCGTTGTGGTGATCCTTACCCTAGATTTGCCTCGTATCCATTGTTTTACTACCAATTTTGTATAGTTGCTTCCTTTAAGTTGGTTACTTTCTTAATTCCATATAATTATTTCTCCGTTATTTTTCCTGGCTTAGTTAAATTAGTTTGAATTGACAATCAATACCACATAGTCCTTGTAGATACGACACTCGATATACTACAACCGATCTCATACACTTGTGGGTGTAGGTTTTATCCTATCACTTGAGAGGGGATATTGAGGGAAAGACAGTAGACAACAAGCTCACAACTAAGAGTGTTTAGAACCTTATTCTGTTCGAGGATTATTGGTTGTAAATAGGACTTGATGTAACCGATTTGTACACATTACATAATTACACAAGTTCAAGGAAAATCAATCTCACTCCCTCTCATTTTCTGTTTCCCTCTAAGTTTAGAGGTTGAATTCTTCATCCTCTTTCTCATAATCTCAGATTATTACAAAATCAAACGTATACAAATGAAACTCCACATGAAGAGTTTAGACCTTTGATCTATAGGATCTCTCCTCATGTAACTAATTCTCATCTTCCCCTCATCTGTATATATAGGAGCGGGAGTAGACATGGCCACGGGTAACGGGTCGGGCGGGTCGACCCGTGACCCGCCGGGTCGGTGACCCGCCGGATCGGTGACCCGTCGGGTCAAGGTCTACGGGTCCAAGGGTCACCTCGGGTTGAGGGTCAGGGTTAGGGTCGGGGAAAAGATAACCCGTGACCCGGCGGGTCCGACCCGTCGGGTCAACCCGCCATTTTAAAATATTTTTAAAAAAAAAAAAAAAATTTAATAAAATTTTTTTTTAATTATTATGTAAATTATATAAATTATTATTAGAATAATTCATAATATTACATAATGTAATATGCAATGGCAATGTGAGACTTAACACCCCTATGCTTCTCGTTTTATAGACTTAACACCCCCCTTTTCCTCTAGTTTTCAATGTGGGACAAGAACAAGGGTAGAAACTAGAAACTACACCATTTCTTCAATCTCTACCATTCGGTTTTTAATGTCAATCCATACTTATAAATCATTCTATATCATTCTATATGATACTAAGTTAGGAGTCTTTATGATATAATTTCAAATAATACAAATATTGTTATTGATAAAGCCGTTACACTTGTATAGTATCATTAATGTCGAGTCTTCGTTTATTTTCAAAATGATATAGGACTTCGGATTTTCAAACACAAGAATGAAATATAATATTGGCAATACTTTTTCAATGTGTCTTTTCATGTACGTCATAACAAGCAACCCAAGTATATAATTCTAATAACATCATCATTAAGTGTATACACAACATGTGGCTAATTCAACTTTAAACGAGAAAGTTTAACATATCTATATGAAGAAGAACCTAGATTTGAAATCATTGATCAAGAAATTAACATAATGATGCAAGTAAAATAAAATACTTATGATTGATTAATGGATCAACACAACTATCAATTAAGTTAAATAGAAAGATTAATCCAACATAACTTGATATATTGTATCATGATGTTTCATCACCATGTGTTATTCATTTCATTAAATCTTAAGAGGTAAACACTTTAATTATATTATTATATGTTACATCATATAATCCAAATACTTAAATTACATTATATTCCACCATATAATCCAAAGACTTTAATTACATTACATTTTACATCATATACTTAAATATCAATTTCTCACATTTTCTTTCATATCTCATATTTCTGTCCCACATCGAAAGTGGGCTACATACCTCTATTTTCTCTATATATAGATCCTCATACCCTACTTGTCATTCTCACAATCCAACCTTTTCTTTTCCACATCTAAAGTGTGATGAAATAATGGGAGTGGAATGAAGATATCTATATATATATCTTCCCACATACCATGTTTTGTCAACCTTAAATCTTTCCATTTCGAAAGTGTGGTGAAAGACTTGAGTTGAGTTTTATTTTGGGTTTAAAACAATTTTTTTTAAAAATAAAATAAAATTGGTTGACCCGGCGGGTCGACACGCAAAACTCATTGGGTACCCGATTTGGTGCCATGTGGCCGACTCGGCAGTCTGACCCGCCGACCCGCCGGGTCACCCAACCTGCCGACCCGTCCCAACCCCGGGTCAGGGTTAGGGTCACCCTCCCCGGGTTGTCGACCCGGCGGGTCGGACCCATGGCCGTGTCTAAGCGGGAGTGTGTAACATTTTGATATATTATCAAGCAATCATTGGTGATCTTTTGGGGGGAAAAGTCAGGATTTTTTAAAATAAATAAAATATGGCGATGGAGTTCCTCAAAACTTCCCTTAAATTTCCAAGCTGTGGGTAGGTAACCAAAGAAAAAATCCCAATGGGAATGGATGGAAGAAGGTGAATGCTCTCTTACGGGGTTGATCTTCTTGTAAAGAGAATGACGTTATGATTAATAGTGTCGAAAAGAATACAAACAATAGGATGGAACCTCTTGCAAGAGAAAGATAAATGATTTGGCTTTGATTTCAATTAAACATGAGTTATAGAAAATCTTGACTATGAGAGTTTAATAGATGACTTTACATCTAAGAGTGCTAGAAGATCAATTTTTCGAAAGTAGTAGCATTGCATTAGATAGATTATCATGTCCTCCGATAAAAGTTTAGTTTTAGTTAATGATTTATTGTAATGACTTTGCATCTATGAGAACATCTCTTTTCTTAGTGGATTTGGTGGATTATTTTTTCCCTTTGAATGAGTTAAAAAAACCATCAACATATAAATTGCACAAGACCTCAAAATATAACAGAACGACCCTCTCCGGTGGAATAAAATTCGGTGGTATTGAGTGATTATTCGTTAGAATAAAATGTATAATTTTTTACATTATTCATACAGATAAATAATTACATAATTATAAATGAATAATAATAATTCCTGTGTTGACGCACAATGTGCGTGAGAGAATTTTCATAAGAAAAATCATTACATTACATCGTATTCATATTTGTCATCTTGGGAAGAAAAATCAACGCCTGAAAAATGAATAGGAGATTCAAAGTATACTGTATAATTTAGGGTAAGTTGCTGCAAACCACCCCTGAATAGGGTCATTTGCAAAAAATCACCCGTTAAAATAGAAATTAAAGGAAACCACCCCTTATATACCTTCCGTTAGCCAAATACTACCCAATCTCTTACTTTCATTATATGAATAGGAAAATGGTCGAAATTACCACATTACCCTCATTAGAGCATGTTTATTGGGAGGTTCTTGAGGGATACTTGGTGTTTTTAATAATAAAAAATACTTTGAAAGGCAAGTATTCGGGCAATTCGATACCAGGGCTAGTATCTCACCAAGTACCCATTGCATTTAATGTTATGTCATATCTCTTTTTTTTTTCAGGAAAAGATGGATCAAAACTCACCGTTTGGAAGCCGAAGAAAACAAAACCCAGTGTTGCCCAAGCAAATGGCGTTAGCTTTATGAAACCAACAGTGCCACGTGTCAGGCTAGGAGAGGCCATCACGCGGACGGCTAAGATTAAGTAATTAAATCAACGGTTGTGATGTGGTCTTACGGTGAGAAATTAACATTTACAAAATGCAAATTTCGACCATGAAAATGTAAAAAAAAATAAAAAAGTATCACTACACTAGATTCATTTTTCTCTACCTATAGACATCAATTTTGAATATATTTGAACATATTTTTGAAAAAATAATTTTTCATTAACAACAATTATGTATAATACTCCCTCCGATCATTTATACTGTATATGAAGTTTTAGAGTGAGGCACATTAATTAAGGAAAATACTCCCTCCGTTCGGCAAAACTTGTCATTTTAACTCTCTACACAACTTTTAATAAAGCTAATAATTACACTCATTTTTTACTAATTTACCCTCATTTATTACTCTACTTTTTACTTTATCAAAAATTACAACTCACAACACATCAATTAAATCAAGGGCATTTTAGTAAAGTATAAGCAAAAATACCTAAAATGACAAGTTTTTTCGAACAAAAACAAAACTCTAAAACGACAAGTTGTAGTACAATGATTAATATTTGCATTACTTTGAACAATGCAACGAGAGAACAAGCTCATTTTGTGGTTGATAATTAAGATTTTTTTCAAATTAAAATTAAAAAAAGGGATAAAGCTCCTAGGTAATTGAGCTAATTACAAGATTTGACAACTTGATGTTGTCTTGGCCACACACTAGTACTGCACTTTTGTAAAACTTCTTGCAAATTTGATCAAAATTAGACCCTTAAAATATCATACATATTTGACCGGAGGGAGTAATATCTAAAAAAACTTTTGTAACTATCTTTCATTAGTAATGATTATTATTTGAAGAATATATTTGTTTTGAAAAAAATTATTATAGCATATGTTATAGATAATAATATTGATGATTCATCTACAAATGTGGTATAAATTGTTTTTTTTAAGAAGTGAATGGTCTTATGTATTATTCATGGTATAATATTTTTTAAACGGAAAATGAATATAATAAATTAATCTATATTTGAAAAAATTATTCGAGAAGGGTATAATCGTAAATTATTTTGGTAGAAAATGATGGAAATAATTATAGAAAAGGGGTATAATTGTAAATTGAATTTATAGAAATAGATGTGTTTTAGGATACTAGAGATGTTATTGATAAAATGAGAAAAATGAGAATAGGATGGTAGGATGATGTTGAGGAAAGAGAAGATTAAAAAGTTAATATTCCGAGTATCCCTAACATTTCTTAATAAACATGGTCTTATTGATTCAAATTTTCTTTTGATTGCCCAACACCCTTTTCCCCAAGAAATTTTCCCCAAGAAATTAGGCTACGAATATAAGAAATCTATTATGAACATTGGGCAAAGAACAAGCAATAAATAGATTTAAAGTTCCTAAAAGTAGAAAAATCGGGTCTTTTGTCCTCGTTTGAGATCCGAAAACAAGATATTCTCCTTGTAAATAGTATGATTAAACAAACTAGATCTGGGTGTTTTCATTTATATTTTTTCCTCCATCTTTAAAATTGTTTTTAAGGAATATCAAAGAGCAAGATTTCAGCAAAGATAACTGGTCTTGGGCTCCCATTGAGAAAATTTCCAGGTCTCTCTTTCTTATTCCATTAATGAACAAAATTGTATTTTTATTTTACTTTTTCAGTATTAAAGAAGACGATAAACCCCATGAATGAAGGAGACTTTGAATGGAAATTTATTCACTTTTTTTTTTGGTAAATAGGGGGGCTAAAGCCCCATATTCTTATTTAAATTAAGCAAAGTGTGTCTGAATGATCAGCAAACAAGAGATCCCGGATACAATCCGGTATAGAAGAAAATGTTTGAAAGGAATCAGTAGCTTCTAAACCCACCTTAGCTAGCCTATCCGCTATTTTGTTTGCATCCCTTGGCACCTTCCGGACTTCAAGTTCCCAATTTGTGGTCGTGATAATGCTTCGGCACTGCAAAACCAGATTCTGGTGGGCAAGTACCTCATTTGACTTGACGATAAGCATCTTGCACGCACTCTCGCAATCCATCTCCAGCATCACCCTTGATAAACCCATCTCTCGAGCCAATTGGAGACCATAGAAGGCTGCCCATAGCTCCGCTTCGATCGCAAGACAACTCCCGCACTTGAACATGAACGCCTTGATGCACACACCTTCTGGATTTCGGAACACACCCCCACCTCCCGCTCGGCCTGGATTCCCCCTTGAGGCTCCGTCGGTATTCAACTTTATCCATCTCACGTCCGGTGGCATCCACTCCTTGGGTGTTAGAGTCGTCCCTGTTGTGTGCCTCTCCGTCGTGTCCGCCCTTCGCTTGCAATGGAGGTAATCAGAAGCCGACCTCCATACCCTATTCGCTAGGCCTTGGGTGTTATCTTGGCCTTGAAAAACTAGCTCATTTCTCACTTTCCATGTTGACCACAACATCGTAACGAAGGATGTGCTCCATCTGTTCTCTACCTCCAAATTCTTAAAGATCCAATCCTGCACGTTTGGAATGGTGAGAAAATCAGGAGGTAGTTGTCTTCTCCTTATTTTTCGCCAAGCCTCCTTCACAACCACGCAGTCTCGCAGCAAGTGGATTGTCGTCTCCATCTCCTCGCATCTCGGACAATTCGGGTGGTTTGATAAGTGTCGTCGCACCCTGTTTGCATTGGTGAGGACTACGTCGTGAGCTGCTAGAAACGCGAAGGTACGCGCTCGCTGTTGAGCGGGTGCCCTCCATATGTGCAGTGGGTGGTGTTTTGCTAACGGAAGGTATTTAAGGGGGGATTTAATGCAATTTCGATTTTAATGGGTGGTTTCATGCAAACGACACTCCATATAATTTAAGATTTAGTGCAGCTAAAATATCATCGTCTTAGCTTGTTGGATGTGCAAATTAATTCAAAAATATCATTTTTGAATTTGCGCGCACCACTGTGTACACAATATCGTGCACGCAAGTCTTATTGTGTGATACAAAAATTTGCACGCACTAGTGTGTACACAATATCATGCACGCAAGTCTTATTGTGTACACATAAATTATTTATTTATTTGTTCATAATTATTTGTCTATAATTATATAATTATTCATCCGTACAAATAGTGTTAAAAACGTACATTTTATTCTAACGAATAGTCGCCCAATACCACCGAATAATTTTATTCCACCGAATAATCTCCTAATACCAACGAATAATCAAAAGTTACTTTTAATCTCATCTGTTTGATCTTCTTAATTCAATGACCCAGATTTGTTAACATGATACATAATAAGGGTATATATATATATATATATATATATAGGATAGATCATATGTATTCATGTCTTATCGTGTATCATGTGAACAATTTAGGGTCGTTGATTTAGAGAAAATAAAGGGCCAAGATTGTGCCACGTATTAAGTAAACAATTGGAAAAAAGAAGCCCAATTATTATGCGAAGCGCGTGGCGTGTGTGAAGGAATAAAACCCTAAATTGCACCTCTTTTAATCGCCGTCTTCACAGGTATCGAAGGTGAGTTTTGTGCAGAGGCGGGCGGACGAAATCAGTGGGAGGCGGAGTAGGCCGGCGATTCAGTCAGTGGGAAGTGGCGTAGGCCGGCGTAGGCGGAACATCAACACTGTGAGAGGCCGCGAGAGTTGAAGACCGGCGAAGAGGAGGCGCCACTTGAAGAGGAGACGCCGTGCGGTGCGGCGGAGCGGCGATGGCTCCCATGGCTCCTCCTTGTTGATCCCACCTCTAATTCGGGCTTCAATTGGATCGCCTTGCACGCGGAGTCGTCCATCAAAGACAAATTGTGCCTTTGTCTTTCCTGTTGCCCGAACGCGGGACTCCGGCGATGGCATCGAATTCGTCTTTTCGGCAGGCAGATCCAGCGATGGCGGCACTTTTCTTCCCCTATTCTCAAATATGGGCGACGGTGAAGGCGGGACGGAACGATTGCATCGACTTCGTCGTTTCGGCAGGCGGATCCGGCGATGGCGGCGCCTTTCTTCCCCTATTCTCAGATCTGGGCGACGGTGAAGGCGGGATGGTGGCGAGGAAGACAGTGAAGGCGGGACGAAACGATTGCGCAGACGTACTTCCGTTTTTCTTCCCCTATTCTCATATTTGGACGTCGGCGAGGAAGCCATGGGTGACTCCTTGGTGGTGGATTTGTAGTCGGGAGGTTTGCCCTGGTGGTGGATCTGCGGTCGGGAGGTTTTCCGGTAGTGGTGGATTTGCGGGTGGTGGTGGATTTTGAGTCTAGGTTTGTGATTAATTGAAATCGTTTTTTTTTTTTTGCAATTGTTTGATGTAATTGCTCGATTGAAAGACATATTCGGGGAGAAATGCGAATTATTCATATATATGGATCAATTTTGTGATTTTGTGCTTCATGATTTGTTTTTTTTTTATTTGAGAGTCATATGAATTAAAAATGCATCTATACTATCGAATAATCATGCGATACAATCAAATAATCATGTGATACCATCAAATAATTTTAGTTATACTACTGTAACACCATCGAATAATCAAGCTATACTATCGAATAATCAAGCGATACCATCGAATAATCAAGCGATAACATCGAATAATCAAGTGATACTATCGAATAATCCTGGTATACCATCGCACAATTCGTCGATACGAACGAATAATCCAGATATATAATCGAATAATTTAAAGAGAGTGCACTACACACGCCCCCAATTCAGCGAGTGGGCAAAAAAAAGATATAGGCCCCACTAATTTTTAATTAAAAAAAACTAAAATTGCCAATTAATCTCATTCATCCATTTTATCTAATCAACGGCCCAGATGTGTTCACATGATACCCAATAAGCCTTGAGTACCCCTGAACCATCCTCTATATATATATATAAAATAGAGGGAGGGGGTGACGAGCGGTGAACCAGTTGTTGATTCTCGTCAAAGATAAATAACTAATACTTAACACTAGTATAGCGAATAAGTAGGTGTCGGTCCCACAAAGAACGTGTATTTAGTACGATTTCTTGTCAACTGTGCAGAGTAAAGATGAAATAACACAGTAGAGCAGCAAAGTAAGTGATTGATGTGAATGCAATTGTACGCAAAGTAATAACGAGTGAATAGTATGGTGAAAGTGGTTTTATCTACTTATCTCGACATGGTTGATTATTCTTGATAATCCAAACCTACTAACTAGTATAGTTGGCAAGTCCGGAGTCGATCCACAAGGACAACACATTTTCCTGTGTACTTTAATTGCTAACCAAAAGTAATAAGATCAAGAATAGTTGTGCAATAAAAACAAACAAGAATAATAAAGATTGCAATGGCGATTGATTGATAAATATAGGGCTGAAGTAGTTTCACCTATAAATTCTCAGCAATTGTTGATTTATTGATCCTTGACTCTCTTTCTAGTTATTTTAATTATTTTGATTAATCCTACTTTGGTTTAGATGGATTGCCATTCCTCGCGGAGAAGACAATCCCTTACATTTATATGCAACCCTAACCCTGCAAGATTTAACATTCAAATAACACAAATGCCCAAAGTACAGACAGAATAGTCGCTCAAACTGTCATTACCCTACACAATCAAGATCTCCCTCCCGGAATCACTTGTTTGTTGTTGCTACAAAATGCACCATTACTCTTGCGAATCAATTCAAACCCTAGCACAATGCAATTCTATCAAGGTAGATAATCAAAATAGAATCAACAACACAAAATAAGCGCAAAGGTAATGAATTAACCATTGGAATAACATAGAATTAAAGCCTCACAAATCAACCAACCATGTCTCTGAATTGTAGACGAAACTAAAGAGGTTTGGTGAATCATACCGATGTAGAAAACCTTCATTCTTCTCCCTAAAGTTGTCTGATTATTGAATGATAATAAGAATATTCTTTAAAAGCTTAAAACCGGCCATCGAAAACCCTAGACGAACTGAACGTGTAATGCACTTTCCAGAGTTTTTGTTTGTCCGATTGACACATATGAATATGCGTTAGAAAGCTCAATTCAAGCCTACAACTCACATGAAGACCTAAGAAGCTGATTCAAAGTGTTTGAAGACCAAAAGACGATGTTTCTCCATGTCCTTCATTTGTGCTCTTGTTCTCGTGCTCCTTAGCTTCCCAATTCGACTTCTAAACCTTCATTGGCTTCTTCCATGCTCTTTCATATCTTGTCTGATAAGGTGTATTCCAATTGACATTATAGAGTAGTTTAGATGCATTTTCATCATAAATTATGTGTGTGTTAGTGTTAGTTTAGTTTTAAACTCTTTTTGTGGTAATGTTCGAAATCTACGCTATTTCGGTTAAATTATGCAGAATCGCAGATCTGATGTAACGGCCCGGGATTATGATTCCCGAGTTACGTTTCGAGGGATAAAATCCCTCGTTAGGATCTTGCGCCCCGAGTACAGGTTGAAGGTTTGAAATTCTATCCTAACATTTTAAAGTGGGATTTCATACCCAAAATTCGAAGGGATCGTTGGAATCCCCGGGGAAGTCCCCTGTACTTGTCATAAGTCTAAGCGTGGAAAACCAACAGTCATGCAAATAGTAGAATCAAGGTGTAATACAAGAGGGTGACACGGCAGAGCCGAGTCAAAACCAAATCAATAAGCGTATTTATCGAAATTTAATATACAATGTTAGTGGAGTTAAACCATTTCTTTGAGATCGCCCAAGAAAGTTCCCACGTCACGGAAACAAGGAATACTCATGCTGCAAAACAAACCTAAAAAAAATGTATGCGGGGCGGTGTCAGATCGAAGCCCTACGCAATATAATCCCAAACAAGCAGACATATACACACGCTAGTCCTAATAAAGATGCTTCTACATGCAAGGTGGAATATTAACACACTAGCATGGTCCTAAGATCAAGTGCATAAATATAATAAGGCCTTAGCACCGAATACCAAGTGGTATATCCCTCTCCTACCTCCACCCCCTTCCGATAGGGCGGAGACTGGCCAGCTCGTGAATGCATTCCATATAATCGGGTGGCACGCATGCCCAACCCGTATCCACAATAAAGCCCGCAGGCATCTCATAATATAAGGAAGCTCATGACTCGATTGACTCAGGACGGGACCCGATGAGACTAGGTCGTCCTATAACCCTAGCAATGACTCTAATTACTTCCCAGATAACGGCCGTTCTGTTTACAAAAGCAATGAGTAAATGAATGCTCAATCATGAATGCTCAATCATGAGTGCAATCCTAGCAGGATACTACATGGCATGCTTTATTATGAATGCAAGCACCTAGTATGCACATGGCTACAAGCAGTGAGATCTCTTTTCGAATCTGAGTGAGCTCATATAGGAACTCACCTGGCTATGCAGAACATCATAATAGAAGATTCGGCATACACCAATCATAATCACAATTTATCACCTAGATATATATCAGAACACATATATAAGTCTACATCTAGCCACTCAATCACATAAACACACGTCATTCAATAAGTATAACCACATCATAATCATCATCTCATCAAGTTCAACCACTCATCATGTTGCCACATTCCATAAGACCACATCATTATCCATATTCCATTCGGCCACATTCATATATTCACATATCACATATACCAAGTTCATCGTATTCATCATATCTCGAAAGCATAAGTTATCGATACATAAGTCTAACACTTCATCATGCTATTAGTCAATCAAGGATGCCATTAGTCCACACCAATCATGATATTAATCAACCAATCATATCAAAATGCTAGATAGTCACCGATCACATAATTCTCGAGTTAGTTCAAACCCGTTTAAAATTCAAGACAATTAGTTAGAAATCCCGACCTTTTGAAAATGCTCATCAAATTCCTTTTTCGAGTTAAATCCGATTATACCTTTTTAGATCTCCAAGTCTCAATTAACATTATATAATATTTTAAATACCATTTATTAAGCACTTTCATAAAATACGTCCAAATCCCTTAAAAATCCCAACCATTTTTATTTAATAAAATCAGTCCTTTTATGGAATTAACAAACAGCCCTCATTTTATAAAAATTAAAACCGACCCCCTTTATTTTATTAAATGTCAAAACCGAGCCCCTTCATTTCATCACAACCCCAAAACCAAATTGATCTTTTTTTCAGAAATAAAAGGCCCAAAACTTTGCTCTTTTAAAACCCATCTCGGCCCATGAAAATCAGGCCCAAAGTCATCATTCATTTCATTCCATCTGAAAAGCCGAAGAAGACCTTTAAAAAAAGGAGGGGCCCCACGCCTACAAGGCTACAGAGGAAGAGACGGCGGGGCCTACATGCTTTCCTCCTCCTTCCTAGTGTTCGAAGAAACAGAACAGAGAAGAGAGAAGTCCCTCGGCGGCTCGGAAAACCGGTGGAGGAAGAGGGAAGACTCCGCCAGCGACGCCAACATTCCGGTCACCCAACCCGACATCAAGGACACAGAATCGACAAGAAAAGAAGAAGAAAGAAGCGCTCACCGAGGGGAATTCGAGACTCGCCGGAAAATGTTCGATCGGAGCTCTCCGGCGCGTCGGAGTCGGTGCGTTCTTGGCCTCAAACAAAAGAGAGAGGGTTAAAGGCGGAGCTTTTCGATCTTTTGATAGAGAAAGAGGGAGAGAACCCTCACCGTGTGGATTCGAGAAAGACCGAGGAGAAGGGGACGAAGGCTCGACGGTGGTGCTCCCGACGACTCCTGGGCTCGGCGCCGGATGGCCTTCGCGAAGAGGGGAGCTCGGCTTCTCGGCTTCATCTTCAGACGTCGGAGAGAGGATGTGTTAGCGGCTGCTGCTCGGTCTCGGAGGAAAACCGGAGGGAAGGAAAGTGAGGCTCTTGGTGGTGGCTACTGGCGATTGGGGATGGGAGATGAAACGTGGGTAAGGGTTTGTGAGGTGAGGGAGATTTCAGTCTGAAGGGGGCAAAATGAAAGAGGGGAAGTGGGGGATTCCAAATGAAATTAGACAGAGGGAGGTTTCTTTTATTTTGCTGGTCAAAGAGAGTGCCAGGGGTGTTGCTTGTATGTATGTGTGAGGGGTGCACTGCTCGAAATCAAAAAGGGACTTTGGATGGTTTTGTTGTTTTGTTACAAACATGGCACTGCTGGACATAGTTGGAAAAAGGAGATTGCAGAGAGGAAGAGTTGTGGGTTCGGCTTGCCAAAATTGGAAAGAGAGAGAAGAAACGTGGTCCTAAAACAAGGATCAAAATATTCGATAAATAAATCTCGAAACCCGCGTTATGAATTCTAAAATCCAAGTTAGTGAATTTTTTCCGTTAAATTCCACTTTTAAATTTATTTTAATTATTATTATTATTATTATTTATTTTTTTTCAAGAAATTAGAATTTAAAAATCCGAGTCCTTACATCTGATATGGTGGAGAGAAACGGAAGGTCCATAATATGTCCATGTCAAACCAAGAAACCAAGCTAAGAAGGGAAAGGAAGAGCAAGGGAAGAACAAAAGAGAGTAGAGTTACTGAGCTTATTTCGCTGCTAGCGAGTTTCACTCGCTGCCAACGAGTGGGATCAACTAAGAGCTCGGGATAAGGTGGCTTCAGCAAGACTGGCTGCTAGCGAGTTCGACTCACTTTCGTTGAGTGGAGTCAGCGAGAGCATGTCCAGGATCCAACACGACTCGCTGCCAACTAGTTAAGTCAACCCAAGAGTTAGCGAGCAAGCAACGCGAGTCGCTCCCAGCGAATGGTGACTCGCTGCCAGCGAATGTAGTCGCTGCAGCGAGTGGGTGGTTTTGCACCAGCGGAAAGGTGGTTTCGCTCCAGCAGACGATTCTTCTCGCTGCCAGCGAAAAACTTGTTGCTTCTAGCGGATCCGAAGAGGCTTGACAAATTTCTAAGGCATGGACATTCACTGCTAGCAACTTGGTATTGAGGAGCTAGCGAGAATACATCCGTAGTTTGACCAAGACAATTTGATGCTAGCGAGAAGATTTTCGCTGCCAGCGAAATTTGACGCTGAACTAAACATGAAATGTCTATCTTCTATCTAGTTTGTTTAGGAATATTCTACCTTATTTGTCTATCTTTTACCTTGTTTATTCAAGACTTTAGGGTTATAAATAGGATGTTTAGGTTAGTTTTCTTATACATTCAAAGAGAGAAATCACCTTTGAAGAGAATTAAGTTTAGGTAAGCCATGTTTGGCTAATTTTTTAGTTTTCGCCTACACTTTCGAGACTTGGTTGATAATTTGTGAGTTTCTAATTTAATTTATTTTTCCTATATACTTCTTTCAACTTCTTTGTGTAATATTGATTATGTTATTAATGTTATCTTGATTAGCTACCTTGATAATATTGATTTCTTGCTAGGATTTAATACTTACGTATTTGTGTTATTTCCCTAGTATCACGCATAAGATTGTGGATTCCGTGTTTGAAGCATGATTATGTAAGAAGTTGACATATATCTTAAACATTGATTTATCGTGTTTAATTGGTGTTATTTATATGCTCAAGTTCTTGGGACTATTTGCTATCTCTTTGTTAAATCTTGATCGTGTTAAGGTTGCATTGAGGTGTAAAGGATTAATTGGACTCGTAGGAATTTTAATCTACTTAAACCAAGACGAGAGGAATTCATAGGAAAAGATAATAACATGAAAATGATTTGATGATCAATAAAACCAACCAAAATCGAGAACTTGTAGGTGGAAATGCTTTTTTTCTATCCTTTATTTGTTTTTGTCAATATTATTTTCTTTTATCATTACTAATTATAATTGGTTAATACGTGACAACGATGAAAATCAATTAATGTTGTACCAATTCCACTCCTAGTAGTTTCTCAATTTAAGTAATAAAAGATAAAGAATAGAGCGAAAAGAATAGACCTAGAAAGAGGGGATCTCCCTTCTCTCTCGAATGCTTCAACAATTAACCTCCAAAACAACCCAAAACCCTAGCCGCCGCCACCACTTTTACTGGTCATCTCCTTTCTTGACCATAACCTTCTACTCCTCGAACTCCTCCGGCAGCATGCTCACATGGCTCCCCTCTGCACCCAACCCCCTCCCTCTCTTTCGGCTTTCATTCTGGCCGCCCCACTAGGTTCCTGATCGAGTTGGGCCCGTCGACGTCACCAAGTTGAACTCCTTCTCGATCTTCCACCGAAGACCTCCTCTATTCCCTTCCCACTAACAACGCTACAATCTTCCGCCGAAGATCTCATATGTAATCTTCATCACCCCAAGTCTTCATTGTAGAGAGTCGCTGCGACTCCCTCTTCCGGCACCCCTGTCGGGCTGCAGCACTCCCCAAAGTCAGGCCATGGGGGGACCCTTCGACGCTGATGAGTGGACCCTCATCAGCTTCTTGGCTGTTTCCATCCTTCGGCGCCCTCCTCATCCCACCCTCCCCCCGACCGCCAACTCTCTTCATTTGTCCCTCAGGACAAAGTCCCGCCTCACCTCCGGTCTCTCCGTTTGAGAGACCATCACCTTACCAAAAAAAAAAAAAACCGAACCACAAATTGCTCGCTCTGAGGGATGCCCAAAAACAACCCAAATTACAAACCATAACCCTCTACAAATCAATCTTAACCCAATTTTGTCATAAATCCAAAGCTCCATCCCAAATTTTTAACCCTTATAGATCCCACAAACTGATCTGCCAGACTTTACCTCTTTCCCGTTAAAATTCCAATTCCCATTCAATCACCAACCCCGGTTACCATCGCCAATCCCAACCACTAGCTACGTTCTTCCGCCTCCTATTACCTAAAAGAAGCTGCTGGCGCTAGCCCGTGTCCACTTCGGTGCCAGTTCCGCATCCGACTAAGTCATCTAGGCTAAATCTAACAATTGCAATAGAATGCATGCAAGCCGTCGAAGCCGCGTAACTAATTCTCAATTAGAGTGCTAATTTTCTAGAAATTTTAAATTTAAATTAATGTACTTTGTAATCCTAAATTTTTTTTTTTTTTTGTTTTTTTTTCTTTTGACTGGCAACCCTCTACGTAGGGGCTTTCAAGCTATCTTTTGATGGCTTTAAGATCGTTTTGTCAATCTACTTTTTGTCAATTGTCACAAAATAAAAGTAATAAAAGGTAAATATTCTTATATTTAGATCGGATGATTATATAATATGCGCTCCTATGAGAACTCGTCCAAAACAGACACAACCGCCTTGGAAACTATACCAAGCTTGTTGGACGATTAAGCCCAAATTTTGTAAATGATTTGGGCCTTTTTATCTTAGCTGAAAGCCCAATGCATATAATATTTAAGGCCCACATCCCCTCTCTTCAAAATTAATCTTGATGTAAATAGTCTCCTTACTTTGCAAGCCATTGAGAACTAAACAATTATAGAACCCTATGAAAGCATCTGTTTGCATCTCAAACATAGGAACCAAAAACTTTGATAAATGGAACAACACCTAAAAAGATCATCCATATGTAACCAATATAGATAACAATGCAAAAGACCCACATTGACAAACACTCGAATGACATGTTATCATGAACAGAGACGAATATATATATCGAATGGCATCAAGTACATGACTGCCCATATCCAAACAAATGTAGTAGTTCTTATAAAAAGGAAACAAAACACGATTCGCCAATTAGATTGAGACAACACACTAAAGAAATCTGTGTTGTGTGACATGATTTTACCATTGACAAGGAAGATATTCCAAAGGCAAGAACTATACACCATCAACTTGACCATCTTGCCAAAGATGGTTAGCTTAATGTTCCACAAAAACATATATAGACCCCTTAATAATTTAGAAAAACAAAATATTCCTCTTCTTTATATAGTTATTTATTTGTAATTTAAAATTATGTATAGTTGTTGTTTGATGGGAACTATGAGGTTGATTTTCTATGCATAAAGCAATATTACACACATTTTGCTTTGATGGGAACCCATTAGCAGATTTGTCCCTTCAAAACTTTGTTCTCTTCACATTCTGTGTTTCCTCGTTCGATCTCATTTTATTCTTGGAGTATATTTGATTTTATTTGGTCCCACTTTTCCTTTTTTTTTTATTGTTACAAAAACATAGATGTAAAGGGACATGAAAACCTTCAGATTTATTGAAAAACAATGTACTGATTAATGAATGAATTTATTTGTGGTGATAAATAATATTTGGGTTGATATTGATGTTGATAAAGAATATGAGGTGAGCAACACCATGGGTAAATTACTAAATGCAGATAAAAAGAAATTGTCTGAAATATATTTAGATAATTTTTAATGGTGAGTATCATAACTAATTTAAAAAATAAATAAATGAAATGCCATATTTTTTTTATTAAATCAATGTAATTATATGAGAGAAGTATCATATATATGGTCCTCATTTTATTAGTTATCTCCCACTTTTGTATTTTTTTTAATAGGTTATGATACTCAACTAGAGTATCAATATTAAAGATGCTCTAAACTTATATAGTAACTAATTTGGATTTAATTCTATCTACACAGACTCACAATATCACCGCTAAAGATGCTCTTAACTCACGGTAAATAATTTGGATTTAATTCTATCTCTACACAGACTCACAGTGTTAGACAATAACCTAATTTTGATCATGTCTGGCTAAATAGAGATTTTGCACAATCATTGGATTGGAATTAATTGGGTCCCATTTGAAGACTGGTTAAGTTTCAGAAGAAAACTATTTAGGAGAATTAATAAGAAGAAAAAGGGAATTATAGAATTAAGTAGATGGTAGACCCAATAATTTGTAAAGTAATGCTTTTTCTATATAGGGAGATTTGTCAAATTGTAGGAGTCTTGATATCAAATACTCCATCCGTTTTAAAATATTTGTCGTTTGACTTTTCAACACGTTTTTTAAGGAGCTAAAAAATATATAAAATATAATTTTTTTAATTAAATTTTTTTCTTAATCTTATACTTACTACTTATATGTATGAAATTATATAAAAAATATTAATTAAAAAATTATATTTTATAGAGTTTTTAGCTCCTTAAAATACGTGCACTACAAGACAAACGACAAATATTTTCAAACGGATGGAGTAATGTATAAATATTAAATGTGTGTGATAATGGCATAACCTTTTCCCCCATTGGTCAAAGGTTTGAGACCCACCTTTGATCAAATGATCAATTTTCATGCACCTCAATTACCTGGATGTGAAAATTATTCATTTCTTTTTCTTTTGTGTGTGGTTAATTATTGAGTACAATTTGGGTGGAAAGAATTTATGTCATCTCACCTAATATAGTCACAATATGTGAAAGTATTTATAAAGGTGTCGTTCACTTTTTAACAAATTTAACTTAGATGCTAAAACTCGAATTGATAAATAAGTTTATACAACTCTTGTACAACATGTGATTCAGTATTTTAAGGTCAGGTGGTAGATCAATTTTATGAGTAAATTTCATATAAGTTTGAGTCGAATACCATCTCATTCAAGGTTTTACGCAGGGTCTTTAAAACTCATTGGACGATCCTAGCCCTAGCAGGTCTAGAGCTATAAACTTTGACTCCATGGTCGAACGAGTTGATGCAGCTTTTCTTTACTGACTTCCATGAAAAGTTACACCCCAAAATGCATGTACAAACATATCTACCAGTGGAGAAAATTTCAACAATACCATTTGCCTAGATTGCATCACAATATATTTCTATAACACAGGGAAAACCTCCAAATGTAATCCCCAATCAAGTGTGCTCCAAATGTATCTCATTAATCTCTTCAATGCACCATAATGTTCATTACTAGGATTGTGTGTATATCTACTGAGTCTACTAATTGCATAAGCAGTATCAGATTGAGTATAATTCATCAAAAACATAAGACTCCCAATTATCTTAGCGTATTTCTCTCGAGCAACACTATTACATGAGGTCTTCGATCGCCAACTCTATCGTAGCATCATATGGGATTCTACCTAGCGTCACATCAAAGTTGTTAAACATTTTTAATACCTTCTCTACTGATGTGATCTAGACTCATAGATTTTTCCTTTGTTTTTCTATCAAAAAATGTCCCACATCGGTTGTAAACACTTAAAAGGCAACAATTTTCTCCTATATAGTTTGTAAGGCTTGCCATTTTCTAATACAAGTTGAATTTTTGAGTTAAAAGTTGAGCACATTTGCTTCCATTGATTCCGGGTTAAGGATCATGTTTTTGGTGAGATGATAAAAACAAAACCCTTTGGTGAGATGCCGAGGGAGACACCCTAGTGAGAGGCGAAGGTGTCGAAGGGTCGAGATCCTCAGAGTGCGATTCCGAGAGGATTGAGATCGAGTGTGGGAGGTTCAAGGGTGAGAGGCCTGCGAATTTTGCCATATATATCCGGTTACTAGTAGAAAGTTCATCTCTTCAAATAAAGGAGGAACCTCGTCGTCGATCCTGGCGGCTCGGAGTGTTCCCGAGCATATCAAATGGTATCAGAGCTTCCGGCTAGGGTTCCTCAATCTTTCTGTGTTGTTCTCACAAGCATCCACAACCATCCGTTGGAGTTTTATGCAGGACCAACCATTGAAGTGCATTACGCAGAACGTACAGGGGCGTAATGTACCATTTGGAAGGACCTTATGGATTCGAGAGCTTTTGCGAGACCAACCATCAATACCTTACGCAGATCCAACGTACAGGGGCATATCATATTTTTTGGAGGGCAACGCAAGATTCGAGGACGAATCCTTTTCAAAGGAGGGGAGGATGATGTGATATAGACTCATAGATTTTTCCTTTGTTTTTCTATCAAAAAATGTCCCACATCGGTTGTAAACACTTAAGATGAAACAATTTTCTCCTATATATTTTGTAAGGCTTGCCATTTTCTAATACAAGTTGAATTTTTGAGTTAAAAGTTGAGCACATTTGCTTCCATTGATTCCGGGTTAAGGATCATGTTTTTGGTGAGATGCTAAAAACAAAACCCTTTGGTGAGATACCGAGGGAGACACCCTAGTGAGAGGCGAAGGTGTCGAAGGGTCGAGATCCTCAGAGTGCGATTCCGAGAGGATTGAGATCGAGTGTGGGAGGTTCAAGGGTGAGAGGCCTGCGAATTTTGCCATACATATTCGGTTACTAGTAGAAAGTTCATCTCTTCAAATAAAGGAGGAACCTCGTCGTTGATCCTGGCGGCTCGGAGTGTTCCCGAGCACATCATCTACATAATTGGTGATTGAGACAAGTAAAGACTTTTTCAATTCTAGTTACCTTAACCACTAGAATCACATCTGCTTCACCTAAGTCTTTCGTTTCAATGCAAGAGGAAAGACACATCTTTGTTTCATTCATTACGTGCATGTCACTGCAAAATAGCAGCATATCACCAACATAAAGACACGCAATTATGCAACCAGAATCATATATCTTGGTATATACACATGCATTAGATCCACTAACCATAAAACCAAAACCCAACACAGTTTTGTTAAGCTTCTTGTTTGGGTGTTTGCTTTAAGCCATAGAGAGATTACTTTAACCTACATATATACCCTATTCTCCTTACTGGTAACCATAAAACATGGTTGTTCCATGTATATCTCTTTAGGAAAGCAGTATTAACATCCATATGATGTAAAATTAGCTAGATGGTAAGACAAATGATGTTCTTATGGTGCCAATCTTAGTCAGAGGAGAGTAGTTGTCAAAGTAATCTGCTCCATATTTTTGCGTGAATCCTTTGATTACTACGTTTGCCTTAAACCTATCTATAGAACCATTTGTTCAAAGTTTTCATTTAAAGGTCCATTTGCATCCAAAGGTCTTATAACCTCTAGACAAATGAACTAGTTCCCACGTGTGGTTTCTCATGATATATTCAATTTCACTGTTTAGAACATATTTCCATAAACTAGCATCTATAGAACTCTTAGTTTCTCATTATGTTCTAGTTTCATCCTCTACCATATGAACATAAACAAAAGATTCATTTATTACATCTAAATCATTGAGTCGAGTAAAAAAAGTAGTCACAAAGTCGGGACAAAAACTAGTTTCAGTTTTATGTCTTTTACCGCTCCTAGTCTCATAAGGTTCAACAACATGGTAAGAAGCATGTAAAGACAAAGACACATGATTAATAAGCAAAACAACAAGAATATTGCATGATTTATTTTTCCAAAGGAAAAATATGCTAAAAAATTAATTAGCATCACGATATTCATACATATAGTTCTATATATCATGTAAGCACATAAACCTATTATTAGACATATAGATGCACTTGTCCGGTTAGGACAATGCTTGATTGCTGTAAGAATGTGAGCTGTATAAATACATGATGTGCTCCTCAATGTAATACACACATTACACAGCAATACAACTTCCAATTCAAGAAAACTCTCCTCCCTCTAACAAACTCTAACTGCCAACCTCCATTGGAGGTAGCTTGAAACTCGGATCACTTCAAGGTGCTCCAGTTTATTATGGTATCAGAGCTCCGAGGGACGATCCACCGCTGACATCCTCTGGTGTGCCGCCAATCGATCGAAGAAATGAGCAATCAAAGCAATCAAAGCCAAATTCCGGTCGACTTTGGAAATAACAGCTCCAACATGAATGATCCATTATGGCTGTCGAATTCCGATCATCCAGGCGCTCAATTGGTAGCGAGCGTCTTCAATGGGACAAACTTCCTCAGCTGGAGCAAAGGAATCCAGATGGCGCTTGGAGCAAAGTGCAAGATCGGATTCATAGACGGCTCGTATCTGCAAGACAAGGTTCCGGAGGCAGACCAGCAACGCTGGAAGAGATGTGACCTCATGGTGCGACGCTGGATCACGAACTCAATGGCGCCGAATCTAGCAGAAGGATTCGTATATGCGGAGTCTTCGAGAGAATTATGGTTGGAGATCATTGAGAGGTACGCTCAAACTAACGGACCTCTCCTTTATCAATTGAGGAAATCTTTGTCCAATACAGTGCAAGGGAATTTGTCTGTTACTGATTACTATGGAAAGATAAAGAAATTGTGGAATGAAATCACAAGTTTACAGGGAGTTGCGAAATGTTCTTGTGGAGCTTTTAATCGATTACTTGTGATATGAAAAAGAAAACTATGGAACTGGATAATCTCAACAAGCTTCTTCAATTCCTGATGGGATTGAATGATAGCTATGATAGTGCTAGATATCAGATTCTTGCGTCTGAGCCTTTGCCTACAGTGGAGAAAGCATTCTATTTGATACAGCAGGTCGCTACTGGGGTGGAAGGTAATGGAAAGGGACAGACATCTGATGCTAGTGCTTTGTCAGTTAACAAAGCTTCTAATGATAGGAAGCCTCCTAAGAAGAACAAATATGAGAAATCTGACAAAAAATGCAGTCACTGTGGTATGAAAGGGCATTCAATGGAAGGATGCTTCAAGATCATAGGCTATCCAGATTGGTTCAAGAACCCCAAAGGGCTGGAAAGGGGAATCAAGGATGGCTGCTAATGCTGCTGGGATCTTAGAAACACCACTTGAAGGGATTGCAGGCTCAGAAAGGCCATATGATATGTCTCTGGTCAATGCTGTTTGCCAGGAAGTCCTAAAGGCTATGAAGAGAAAAGAGGTCATGGCCTCTACCAGTTTTGCAGGTATAATATTTGCCTTAAACTCTTCTAAGTACAGCTTTGATAATTTGAGTTCATGGATTATAGATTCGGGTGCTACAGATCACATGACCTGCAACTCTAGATTCCTTAAGAATAGGAGATGTTTTCATCGTCCTATCAATGTTTGCCTGCCTGATGGATATATTAGACAAGTTAAGGAAGTTGGAGAAATCAGATTGACTTGTGGCTTAGTGTTACAGGATGTGTTTTACATTCCTGAATTCAATATCAGTCTCTTATCTGTTGGAAAGATAGTTGATGATGCAGATCTAGATGTGATCTTTAAGAGATCTATGTGTGTGTTTCAGGACCCTAAGAATGGGAAGGTGATCTTGAAGGCATCAAGACTCACGAGACAGCTATTCAAAGCACAACTGGTGCCAGAAGATTGCAGTAGGCTTGACAATGGTCATATTGCAGGAGCAGTAGTTGATAAGCATTTGTCCAATAAGGCTATTTCAAGCCAGTTGTTTCATAATAGATTGGGTCATTTGTCTTTTTCAATTTTGCAACATGTTAAGGGTTGCAGTTTAGTACATGAGTCAAGCAGGTTTTGTGAACCATGTGTGCTTGCTAAACATCACTCTTTACCTTTTGATTTGAGCAAATCTGTTGCTAATGAAAAGTTTGATTTGCTGCATATTGATCTATGAGGACCATATAGAGTCCAGGCTATCAATGGTGCTAAATAATTTATAACAATAGTTGATGATTTCAGTAGGGCTGTGTGGACTCATCTGGTTGCAGACAAATCACAGGTTGCATCTGTTATCATTGACTTCATTTTGCTAGTTGAAGCACAGTTTCAGGTAAAAGTTAAAATGGTACGTACAGATCATGGAACTGAGTTTTTCAGATGCAAAGACTTCATGAAATCAAAGGGCATTCTCCATCAACAATCTGTGCCTTATGTTCCTCAACAAAATGGTCGTGTTGAAAGGAAGCATAGACATCTATTGGAGACTGCTAGAGCAATCAGGTTTCATGCATCTTTACCTTTGAAATTTTGGGGTGAATGCATCCTATCTGCTACCCACTTGATCAACCTCATGCCATCATCTGTACTCAACTGGGCTACTCCCTTTGAAAAGTTGTATGGGCACTGTCCAGACTACAACAGATTAAGGGTTGTGGGGTGTCTATGCTATACCTTGAAGAGAGGCCCTGACACTGACAAGTTTGCAGCAAAGGCCAAGAAAGGTGTATTCATTGGTTATCCTACAGATCACAAGGCATATAAATTTTTTGATTTGGTGGATGGAAAGATAATCCTTAGCAGGGATGTCCTCTTTTTTGAAGATCAGTTTCCCTTTGCTAAAAATAGCACCTGCAGTACCCCAACCCCACCATCACATGCCTTACCTTTGGTTAACCCAGCCTTTTGTCCTTCAGTGCCTTCTCTTACACAACCATCAATTATAGCTAATGATACATCCTTTTCTCCCTCCATACCATTTCAAAACTTTCCATAAACTGAATTACTTCCATCCACTCCCTCTTCAGAGTCTGTGTCATCCTCAAGACACTTTGACTCACCAAACCCCACACAAAATCCTCCCATCCAAAATCCTGAACCTGTTCCAAATCAAAGACCAATTAGACAAACCCATGTTCCCACACACCTTAAGGACTTCTACTGTCCTACCTTATCATCATCCATGTTTAGTTCCTTTATGGTTTCTTCACTAGACAATCAATTGTTCTATCCCCTTGAATATGTAGCCTCCTTGGCCAATGTGCTTTCTCTCCATGAACCTTCCTCCTACAGACAAGCTAAGAGTGATCCTTTATGGATTGAAGCCATGGAAAAAGAAATTCAGGCCCTGGATGCCAATCATACCTGGGCTATTACCTCCCTGCCTCCTGGAAAAGTTGCAATTGGTTGCAGATGGGTATATAAGATAAAGTTTAGAGCTGATGGATCAGTAGAAAGGTACAAAGCTCGCTTGGTAGCAAAAGGTTACAATCAAGTGAAGGGAAAGGACTTCAAACACACTTTTTCTCCAGTTTCTAAGTTCACCACAGTAAGACTACTGATTGCCTTGGCCACTATGAGAAATTGGTGTGTTCATCAGCTAGACATTAATAATGCATTTTTGCATGGCTTTTTAGATGAGGAAGTATATATGGATCTTCCTCCTGGCTATACAGCAGCTGCTCCAGGACAGGTTTGCAAATTGAAGAGGTCATTATATGGCCTTAAGCAAGCCTCTAGGCAATGGAACATTGAGTTGTCCAAGTTCCTTATTGCCCAAGGCTATGAGAAATCAATGTTTGATTTCTCTTTGTTCATCAAAAAAATCCCTACTGGAATGATTGTCATCCTTGTATATGTGGATGATTTGCTGATCACAGGGGATGACTTCACTGAGATTCAGAAAATCAAATCTGCTCTACATACTGCATTTACTATCAAAGATTTGGGAGAAGTTCGATATTTACTTGGATTGGAGGTCTCTAGAACTGAGAAAGGCACCCTCCTAAATCAAAGGAAATATGTCTTAGACATATTGCAAGATACTGGTATGCAGGATTGCAAGGCATCTCCCTTCCCTCTCCCTCGTGGTTTGAAGCTCAGCACTAAGGTTGGTGAGCTGCTTGAAGATCCTGAGAAGTACATACGATTGATTGGTAGATTGATCTACCTCAACATGAAAAGACCAGACATCTCATACTCAGTACAGCACCTCAGTCAGTTTATGAGCTCCCCTAGACTACCTCATTGGCAGGCTGCATTACATGTTGTGAGGTACCTCAAGGGAACTTTCAACTTAGGATTGCTATATCCAAGTCAAAACCAACTGAATCTAATGGCCTATTGTGATGCCGACTGGGGGAATTGCCTATTTTCAGGAAGATCAGTGTCTGGCTTTTGTGTTTTCTTAGGCACTGCCTTGGTATCCTGGAAAACTAAGAAACAACCAACTGTTTCTAAGTCATCTACTGAAGCTGAATACAGATGTTTGTCTAAGGCTTCTGGCGAATTAGTCTGGCTAGATTCTATCCTCAATGGACTATATTGCAGTATTCCCAAGCCCATTCCATTGTACTGTGACAACAGGTCGGCCATACACATTGCAGAGAACCCCATTTTTCATGAGAGAACCAAGCACTTGCGCTTGGACTGTCACTATGTGAGGGAGAGATTACAGGAGGGGTTCCTTGTTCCAACCTTTGTGCGCTCACAAAACCAGATAGCCGACATCCTCACCAAGCCATTGGGAGAAGACCAGCATCGGTCTCTAGCTGTTAAGCTTGGCCTTGTGTGCACCACTGGTCAAGCTTGAGGAGGGGATATTAGACATATAGATGCACTTGTCCGGTTAGGACAATGCTTGATTGCTGTAAGAATGTGAGTTGTATAAATACATGATGTGCTCCTCAATGTAATACACACATTACACAACAATACAACTTCCAATTCAAGAAAACTCTCATCCCTCTAACAAACTCTAACTGCCAACCTCCATTGGAGGTAGCTTGAAACTCGGATCACTTCAAGGTGCTCTAGTTTATTACCTATAAGCAACACTGTTATAGGATAATTAACCAAAAAACTTAACATCAAGCATTTTAAATCCAATGCAATATTGTTTAAAGGAGAGTATACCCACATTAGGTAAACATCCCCACATTTCCATATATACACTCAACTTGTATGTAGCTTTGTCTAGGGGATCTAGTAAGTTCTCTTCGGTTTCTAATAAGTTGGTTTTCTAGTATAGCATGTATTAAATGCACTAGGGATACTAATTAATCAATTACTAGTCAACTTGCTTAATTTGAATATACCGCGTAAAATAGCGGTAGCTACCTCGATCTAGTGCAAAAGCATATGCCATTATACTAGTACGTGGATCCAAGTCAAAAATAAAATCCAAAACTAGAGATTATGATTACCAATTTACCAGTTACAAGCACAAGAAGCTTTTGTGATCGATCTCATCAAAGAGAGGAAAGCTTTTGAATCATTGGAGTTGATTAAGGTCTTACTGAAACTCGTCTGGATACTGTTAAGCCCCGTCTTTCGAATATATATCTAGCTTCAAATTTTGAACAGTCTTTCCAGAAAACAGTGCTAGTTTCTTATTTGCACAATCTTCATCTAACCGGCCAATCACTTGCGGCAGCAGGATTTTATATGAGGTTAAAATTTTGTTTCCAAATTTTTTTTTTTTTTTTAAGTGCTCGTTTGGATTGGTTTCAAAAATCCAGCAAGTTGAATAACCCATAAAGTTTGATACAATATCTGCGTTTGGTTAAAGAATTTCATTTCCAAAAACCTAGGAATTGAAATTCTTGTGAATTTAATTAACTTCATGTGAAATACATGAATTGGAATTACGTACCAAGGGGTACATAGTAAAACAACTTCCATCCTTTTCTTACTAATAAAAACATTTTATTTATCTCACTATATCAAATCCACCATTATTTCATTTTTCAACCAAACAGGTTTCATAAAATCTCAGAAAGTGTAATTCATGGGAAGTAGACTTCCCAGAAATTAAATTCCCGGGAAGTAGACTTCTTACATTTATCCAAACGAGCACTAAGTATATGATGAAGAAATTTTATAAAAAAAATATTGAAAGAAAATTAGAAATTGTGGGATTAATATGATATTTTATTAAAAAAATTATACAATAAAATAATTTTTTTATACATATATGTAGCATGATCAATACTTTTTTGAAAAATATTAAAAGAAAATTATAAACTTTTTAAAAAATATGTCGCTTGTAAATGGAAAAAATGATATGATTGAAAAGTGTGGCAAAAAAAACTCATAAATGGTGATTTAAATATGACATTGATAATTAAAAAATTTCATAGGAATAAAAATTAGAAGAATTTTTTAAAATATATGTGTATCATAATGAATACTCTTATAAAAATTATTAAAAGAAAATTATAAAGTTTAATTTAAATATGATATTTATAACAGAAATTTTTTGGTAGGAATTAAAAGTATTGAAAAAAAGTAAACAATGAGATTTGAACCCATGACTCCTTGCACTACTTAGATTCCTTTCCTTTCTTTACCAACTAACTAAACAATATTTGTATTCTTTTTCACATTTTATTTTTATTTTTTTATCTTAATTTTTTTAAAATACTACGTATGTTTTTCCACCATCACCGGAGGGGTGGAAGCACCCCTTGTGGTCGACACTTTCTATATAATCTATATATAATATACTAAAACATATACCTCAAAACTTCTCTGGCGCAATTCATCTGTGTGTTGTTTTCTGGTGCAATATGACCTGATTTTTTAACACATGTCAATTAATGATGATCCAATATATTTAAGTCACGTTAGACAATGATCTCATCGATCTATTTTATCCACATGTCATCCTATGTGTTCCTCTCATATCTTAAATGTATAAAATCTATCATTTTACCATGAGTTATTTATAAATATTGTAGCTTGAATTATTTAATCTTTAGTCATTAAAATTGATTAATTTAGTTTGATAATATTTTATTATTTATTAATTATTGTTCAATCTTATTATCAAATATTTATATTAATTATCAATGAGGAGTCGATAACTTGGTGGGCTTGATTTTCAATTTTAAACTAATTTTTGTTTATTTAAGGTTAAATCACAAAACAAGTAAAAATATGTTTTAACATAAGAGCTTATATATTGAAAATTTATTATTGGCCCAATGTCGTGGTGGTGGTGGTTGTTGTTCTATGTCAATCTTCACATAGACTATTTTAATATTCACATAAAATTTAATAAAAAATAATTTGAATATAATTAATATAATATAATATAATTTATTAACAAAAAACGCAAAATCCTGGGTAATAAAATACTAGTTAAAACTAAAACTTGTAAAAAGTAACAAAAATTTTCTCTACATCATTAGTCTGGAACGTTTTTGCCCCCGGAAAAGATGCACATAGAATATGAAGCAGCGTTCCTCAAGGGTTTCACTGCCTTCCCTCATAGTTGCACTAGAGCGAGAGAAGTTGAAACTAGAACATGCATTCAGTGTTTGAAAACAATAGGAGAAAACTCGAGAGGGAGAGAGGCAAAAGTGTTTTTCGATCATCTAAACCCTAGCCCTCAATTGCCTTAAATAGCGAAGAGATTGGGTGTATGCTTACCCACAAGGATCGAAGAGAGGCAAAAGGGGAGAGCGAGAGAGGCAATCACTCGTTACTCATTTGTTTAGACTAAATATTTTACGCTCAAAACTCAATATAATGAAAACTTAGATACATAAGAATTGCATTAATTAGTGGTCTAGATCTCCATCGCGAGTGATATCAGATGCCATCAAATTCACGATCGAGGCCTTTAATATAGGTTTTAATAGAGCCAAGGTAGAAAAATCGGGCATGAGAAATTTTAAGGTCATGTGGTGCTAAAATCCTAACCCGAGGAATAATCCACCAATTAAACACCATGCCAACAACCATAAAATCAATACATATATACCAAAACTCATGCCAATCCGGCCATCTAACCAAAACCATCCATAACTTGTCAAAAAAGAACATACACTCTCAACAAAAAAATCATTTTTTTTTTCAACTTGCCCTTTACCCCTAAGTAAATTTTATCATCCTTAGATCTCATGTAATATACTCAAGCTTTGTCAAACAATGTACTATTTTTTATTACATATTTATAAAAATACGTTTCGTCTATATACACCGCAAATCTCCACGTCCTTAAGGACGTGCAAGTGGGGTGAGAGCCACCCAAACCCGGACGTGCAAGCACGTTTTTTTTTTAATAACGTGCTTGCACGTCCTTAAGGACGTGCAAGCCCGTCCCTTAAAGACGAAGAGGACGTGCCTCTTCGTCTTCGTCTTCATCGTCTTCAGAAAATCGAGCGAGAGAGAGCACCGGAGCATCTGAGAGACCGAGACCGAGAGAGAGAGACCCAGAGAGAGAGAGAGAGAGACCGAGAGAGATGGAGACAGAAAGAGAGAGAGAGATCGAGGCGGCAGTGGCGGCGGATCTGATGGCGGCGACGGAGGGTGGTGGTGGTGCGACAGCGATGGAGGTGGAGGGTGGTGGTGGGGGTGGAGCATCGGGGGAGGCGGTGGCGGTGGAGCCGGTGGCTGAGGGTCTGGTGGTGCTGGCGGCTGTGGCGGCGGAGGAGGGTGGTGGTGGTGGGGCGGCATCTGGCGGCGGCGATGGAGGCCGAACAGTGGCCGAGGAGGAGGGTGGTGGTGGTGGGGCGGCGTCTGGCGCCGGCGACGGAGGCCGAACAGTGGCCGAGGAGGAGGGTGGTGGTGGTGGGGCAGCGTCTGGCGCCGGCGACGGAGGCCGAGCAGTGGCCGAGGAGGAGGCGGAACCGCCGCGGAAGCGTCGGACCATTGAGGTGTCCCCGATCCCGACTCCACCGATATGTTATTTGAATTACTTTTTGTTTGATTTATTTTTAGAGTTTTAAAATATAATTTGATAGATAATATAGTTTTATAATAGAAGTTTATAGAATATATGATTGATAATATATATTGTTTGATAGAATATAATTGAAAATATATTTTTTGATTTATTTATATATTATAATGTTTTTTTATAGTATATAGTTTGATAGAAAAGAATATAGTTGTAATTTGATTGAATATAATAGATAGTATATATTCAAATACATAGAAAAAAATTACAATTGAAAGAAAATAAAAAACATTAAAATATATTATAATACTTCAAAAGTATTTAATTAACATTAAAATATATTTGAATATACTAAAATATATTCAAATACATAAAAATAAATTTATATTGAAAGATAATAAAAAATATTAAAAAAATATTAAAATACTTCAAAATTATTTAATTTACATTAAAATATATTCAAATATATTCAAATACATAAAAATAAATTTATATTGAAAGATAATAAAAAACATTAAAAAAATATTAAAATACTTCAAAATTATTTAATTTACATTAAAATATATTTAAATATATTCAAATACATAAAAATAAATTTATATTGAAAGATAATAAAAAACATTAAAAAATATTAAAATACTTCAAAATTATTTAATTTACAATAAAATATATTTAAATATATTCAACTGGATCATAATAACAGGCAGGGAGGCTCATGAGGGGTGATGGTACCCTTCGGCCTATTAGGTTCGGCGACCGGGCAGCTGTCAGCCAGGTACAGGAGTGTACGGCACCCCCCGATCAGACAGTCGACGATCTACTTGCGTCTGCAGAGCGCTTACAGCAGTCGATGGGGACGCCCCCGGCTGACGAGAACGACATCTTCTGGAAGGGTCTGCCAGGTTGGGATCCTTCGGGCGATGCGATGATGGGGTTGCAGCCATCTTTAGAGCCCGCATATGTTTTGAGTAGCTGTATTACCGACGTAGTCGGTGGGCGACGGGCCGACATAGGTAGACCGCCTACTCGTGTTCCACCGACCGTCCCGGAGGCATCTACTTCAGCCGTTCCTAAGGCATCTACTTCAGCCGTTCCAGAGGCACACGAGCCCGAGCCTTCGACCTCCCCCACACCAGCGACGATCTCATTGGGCTCTGCAGATGATGTGATCTCTGACGTCGTTGAGGAGGCTGACGACGGTCAGGAAGGGCAGGCTTAGGGCCAAGGGGGCCCACAGGTAGAGCCCGAGCCCATCCCTGCGTAGGCTGCCGCACCGGCTGTGCAGGTCGACCCTTTATTGCCGCCGGGAGAGCTGCTTGTGTCTTACAGGCATCACCGTGCGTACCAGGTGTGGAGAGATCCTACGGTGGAGCTACCGCTACTGAAGTTCCACCACCGGGCGACTCACTTGCAGCCTTTCGAGCCATACATATTTGAGGGCCCGGGTACCTGGGTGCAGGATCTGCTCCCATCCGGCATCCCCCAACTTAGGTCCCTCCACTAGCAGTGTATCGACGAGTTCACCTGCACGGGCTTTTTGGAGCATTGGCACCCGGAGACGAACTCCTTCCACTTTTCATGGGGCGAGATGACCATCACGCTCCACGATGTTGCCTGTCTGATGGAACTTCCGATTGATGGCCAGCCCTGCACGTCACATCTGCCCGCGGCAGCTTTGGTCCCCGCCATCGCGGAGTACTACCAGCTCACCCCTGCGACTCTGAAGTCGTACAGACATGCTGTCGGCCCTCCAGTGACTGGTTTTACTACCCTGTGGCAGCAGAGACACGGGCCGCTCGTCGACCCCGCCCCCACCGATGACCCAGAGGCCGCGGCTGATCCTGAGCAGATTCGGCTGCGGACGCATGTGGGAGGGGGGCAGCCCGAGGATGACCCTGCACAGCGCCTGTTTCTGCACAGGACCTACACGGCCATTGTTCTCGCCGCGACTTTGTTTGTGGACAAGTCGCAGAGCCGGATCCCATGGAGGATATTGGGCCTTATTTGGGACATCCCACGTACGGCCACCCTTACATGGGCTACTGGTGCCCTCGCATGTCTCTACAGGGGCCTAGTCGAGGCTACCCGCTCAGGCGCGAAGGGCATAGACAGTTGCACGCCGATCCTACAGGTACGAGACCGTTGAATTAGAGTTTTAGTTTACAAATATTTAAATTATATGCTAACGAAATACTTTTTTTGTGTCAAGGCTTGGATATGGGCGTACTTCCCTCGCTTCCGAGGTGATTTGTCCAGCGACCCGGCTAGGAGGGATGACCCTCGCTTCTACGCGAAATTCATCGGTCCGAAGCAGCCACCGCGCATGAAGGACGACGCGAAGCTGAAGAAGATCCGGGAGCTGCGGGACGAGGTGGACCGTCTTACCGTCGATGATGTATGTATTCGAGACTCTATCTATATCACTTATAATTCTTAGCTGTGAATTACATCTGATTTGTTTAATTGTAGGTCCGGTGGATGCCTTTTGGGCGTGATCTGGACTTCGACGGCCAGTACTGTCAGTCCACCTATCGGAGCACCATCACCTTTTGCAGGGAGAAGGAGCCGTATATGCTCGATAGGTGCCTCCAGCAGTTCGGACGGGTCCAGGGGATCCCGCAGGCCGTCATCGCGCCGGATCAGGTCTGCAGCGACACGACCCTGGAGAACGCGAGGTACATCGCCGTGTTTGCCCCGGGCCACAACAGGTGGCGGGACCTGCAGGACGAGAGTCGCTTCTACAGGCTGGCCGAGCACAGGCGCACCAGCGAGGATTGCCAGGCCGGTGTCACTGCAGATTACTTGTCTTGGTACGCGTCGCAAAGCCGGCCGTACGTGTTTCCGACCACGCCACCCCATCCCGACCCGCCGGCGCCCGTCCACCCGATCGGCATGGACCCATGGGTGGACCTCCCTCAGCCTCCCGTCATCCGTCCAGCGTTGTTAGCCCGCTTTCGTGAGGTCGAGGGCTATTTGAGGGCCCTGGCTAGCGACCCTCGCATTGAGCAGCTAGTGAACGAGGTGACGGAGATTTTGGATCATGCTGTACGCCATCCTGTAGACCAATGATGTACTTTTGCAGTTTCTATCTTGATATTATACTTTTATATTACGGATTTTGTATCTATCTCTATATTTCTATTAGACTCCTCTCATTTCTTCAGAGTCATATTGAACGTAAACATGAATAACGAAAACGTTAATATGATAAGGTTGCCCGATAACGAAAACGTGAAACCAGATTGTGTATGTTGTTTATAATGTTTTCCTGCATATTTTGGTTAGGAACTTCCCTCAGGATTTGTGAAGGAGCACAGAAACAGATTGTCGAAGTAGATCGACACTCTTGCGACTACCTTCGAGATCCATATCCTCATACTTGATACAACTACCTTAAAGATTGGCTAGGGTTTAAGGGTTTGGCTAGAGTTTAAGGGTTTAGCTAGGGTTTTAGGGTATGTTGAAACTGCACGTCCTTAAGGACGTGCAGTTTCCATACCCTAAACCCTGACCTAGCCAAACCCTAAAACCCTAGCCAAACCCTAAACCCTAGCACGTCCATAAGGACGTGCTAGGGTTCTGCTTACAATTAACGCAACAGTGCCTATTTGAAGCGAAGGAGGACAACTTGATTCCGCACTCCAAAACAAAGTCCGACTTCTTTCGATATATTCTTTCACCGTTAGAATCGTTATGGCCGAGCCGCATAGCAATCCTCGTCTCCAAGTATCCCAGGTGTGGATAGGTTTCGTAGAGTCAACATATTTCGTATTCCTTCCGTTTTGTTCATATTTCCAATTATGTGAATACAGTTTCGAGACTTTACGTCTGAGTTCTCGGACCCAAGGGTTTGGAATAACCGTGACGAAATGGTTACGCATTTCAAGGACTTGGGTCGGAGACGCTGCATGATTTTAGTAATCAAGCGGTCTTGTACGGGGGCGTCGAATCGTCCAGGCGGGGTTCTCCTTGCTTGCGAGTAGTTTGGGGAGTACCGACCACGCGGGAGGAAGCTCCGGAGCACGCAGTCGAAGATAGGTGGTTGTCCATTCTCTCTACACGGACACGAAGCTCCGCCGGGTCAGTGGCGCATGACGGTAACCCATGGTGTTCATAACCACGGGCTTTCCACGAGCTTGAAGGGTCACGCCATCGCCGGACAGATGACAGAGGGGGAAAAGAAGATGGCGAGGTGGATGAAGGAAGTTGGCACTCCTCCAAAATCCATTAGGTACGGATTAAGGCAGTTGGATGAGACCAGCGTCACGTCAAGGAAGAGCCTTACCAACACGCTCGCCATGATGGTCGCCGAAGAAAGAGGTAGTCGGACGATAACCCAGGATACCTTGCACCATCTGCGGGAAAGAAGGTACTACTACGACTTCAGACGACATCCGGATGACGACAACGTCTTGAGCGACCTCTTCCTGGCGCATCCTGACGGGATACGCCTTCTCCGAAGGTTCCATTACGTCATCATAATGGACAGCACATACAAAACAAATGCGTAAGTTACTTAATTACGATTACATTATTGCACATATAGCCAATTATAAAGTATTTTATATGTAACATATTTACACTTGCAGATATGGGATTCCTTTGTGCGAGGTGGTCGGGTTCACACCCTCAGGCAATACTTACTGCATCGCCTATGCCTTCATGTCGCAAGAGAACGAAGACACATACGCCTGGGTGTTGCGACAACTTCAGATCTTGCTTGGGACAGTTCAGCCTCAAGCTATCATGACTGATCGAGAGCTAGGTCTCTTGGCGGCGCTGAATGTTATCTTCCCCGACGTCCAACATCTCCTTTGTTGGTTACACGTGACGAGAAGATGCGAGGAAGCAGCTCTGAAGATCACGAAGAATTTAAACCACGCTGGCATCTTTAAGGGCAATCGTTGGGGGCTGTTCGAATCAAGGTCGGAGAAATCATTTAATCGACGTCGTCGGGCGCTACGAGCTGCATGGAACCCATTCCCAGGTGTGGTGGCGTATTTGGAGTCGGTTTGGCTTCCATACAGCAAAAGCATAGTACGGTGCTACGCAGATAATGTCTTCCATCTCGGCACCCGTACGACAAACAGGTACAACCTTACTTCATATCTCCCATTACAATATGATATAATATCGAATATTTAGTGGTATGCACTTCAATGTGTACAGAGTTGAGGGTCAACACAAGGTTTTGAAGGAGGCACTTCACTCATCGACTGGTGACTTCCGCATCGTGATCGATGCAATCCATGGAGATCGTGTAACGGCCCAGAATTATAATTTCTGGGTTACGTTTCAAGGGATAAAACCCCTTGTTCGGATCTTGCAATCCAGGTACGGGTCGAGGTTTCAAACTCATTTTAAGATTTGTAGAAAGAGGGATTTCAAACCCTAAAACCTCGAAGGGCCGTTGGGTACCCTTAACCTGTCCTAAGACTATGTCGCGGAAACCATTTCAAACGGAAGTAAAGCGGAAGTAAAGTAAGGATACAAGTGCCACGGCAGAGCCGGGTCAAAATATGATCAACCATTCAAATTCGAGCCGTAATTAAATTGGTGAAGTTGGAATCTCAACTCTCTCTTTCCGTCATGTTAGACCCCGCGGTCATGGACTCAAATCAGCATCAATAGTAGTAAGCACAACGGATACCTAAAAAAAATTGATTTGGGGCGGGATCAGATCGATGCCCACTTAACTCTGCATCCCAACCATAAGCACACATATACGCTATACCTAATAAAGATGCTCTAATGCAGTACGAAATTCAAACACACTAGCATGCTCCTAGTTCATAATAATATGCAGAAATACTGTAAAGGGCCCAAGACAATGCCAAGTGGCATATCCCTCTCCTACCTCCACCCCTTTCGACAGGCGGAGACTGGCCAGCTCGTGAATGCATTCATTCATAATAGGGCGGCACGCATGCCTAACCCGCTCCACAATAAAGCCCGCAGGCATATCATAATATAAGGAAGTACTCGATTGACTCAGGGTACCCGATGAGGCTGGGCTACCCTATGACCCTAGCAAAGACTTCTAGGACTATCACAGATAACGGCCGTTCTGTTTACATACGCACAGAGAAATAGAATGCTCAACGATCGATGCAACCTAGCATGGTACTACATGGCATGCTGATCATGAATGCAAGCACCTAGTATATCATGCACCTAAAGCAGGGAATCACTCTATTCAATCTGAGTAAGCTCCGAAGAGACTTACCTGGCGGTGCAGAACAGCAAGGCAAGCATTACGATAGATTAAAGATCACCTAGATACATATCAGAACACATATATAAGTCTACGTCTAATCATCCAAGCACTCAAGCATATCATTCAACGAGAATATATAGTAACCATATCGCAATCATCGTTCCGTCAAGTTCAACCATTCATCATATTGCCACATTCCACAAGACCATATCATTCTCATCATTCCATTCAGCCGCATTCACGTATTCTCCACAACATATTCGCAATAGTAATCCGCATATCACATATACCAAGTTTATCATATTCAGCATATCTCGAAAGCATAAATTAACGATACACAAGTCTAACACTTCATCATGCCACTATTCAATCAATTATGCCCTTAGTACACATCAATCATGATGTTAGTCAACCATTCACATCAATCATGCTAGTTAGTCACCGATCACATAATTCCCGAGTTAGTCCCGAAAACCATTTCAACTCCTTTGTGAAAACCGAGCTTCAGTCTTCAAGACAATTATTTCAACTCCTCAACAAAGTTAGGATATTTTCCAAAAGCATCTTTAAATCAACTTATTTTATTATTTCATCAAAACAGATCCGATAAGTGTTAAGGTATTTCCAAAGTTCCTCTCTTTATTTTATAAACCAATTTCCAACCTTCTCCAAATCCTTTCCTCATTTAAAATTCAAGTCTTATAATATTTTACTTCTAAACTCAATAATAATGTTATATTTTCAAATCTCATCTATAATATAATTTATCATATTTTTATTTCATATATATTTTATGTCGAAAAAATTATATATAAGTATTAAATGCTATTTTCAATTTAAACACATCTTATTCAAAATTAGGCCCAAGAGGGAAGATGGCCCAGCCTCTTTCCTTCTCAGATTCGGATTTAAGCAGCCCACAACCCAATCTCATTTGATTTGAACCAAACCGGCCTTTTTAAATTAAAAAAAAACCCTGAACCGGACCAAAGCAAAACAATGAACCGAACCGTACTGTTCACTCATCTCTCACGCTCTCTGATGTTCGACAAAATCAGACCGGAAAGAAGGGAGCTTGGACGGCGTCGGCCTACTCCGACTACCCATTTTACACCCAAACATGCACATGACAAGAAGGAAAGGAAGAAGGGGGAGCTCACCCAGGGGTCCTTCGGCGTCGCCGGAGAAGGAAGCTCGGCGAGGCTGCGTCTGGGCTCGTCGGTGTAGATTCTTCGATCGAGAATGCCTGGGAGAGACGTGGGAGGTCAAATGAGGGACCCTTATTGCGGTTGGAGGTGAACGGAAGAGGGAGGAGTGAGAAATCGATCCCTTACCTTTCGAAAATCAAAACGGGGACAGCGAGAACAGAGAGAGGTGGGAGCTACTCAGGAGGTGCTCGGCTGCTGGCGGCTCGCGGTGGTTGGTGGGATGGTGGCGACGGTGTGACGGCTGGAAAAGAATGGATGAGAGCCTTGGTGGTGATGGTGTTCAGCTGTTGGACAATAAGGAGGTTTGGTGGTTTGGAAGCTCACATCAATGGAGGAAAAGAGGAAGAGGAGAGGATAAGGTTTTGGGCTTTTGTTGCTAGGTGAGTGAGATAGCTAATAAATTCTGATTTTTATGGAGCCAATGAGGAGGAGATGTATTGAAATTTAAAGTGACATCAAATGGAATCAATCTGTGAGGTTTGACCAACAGTGGCGTGGGTTGGCTTCTTTGCCAAGGAGGGAGATGGCAGGGGAGATGAGGGGGACTAGTAGGAGGGCTACTAGGCCAAAAATGGAAAAGGGACAAATGAATTTGGAGTGGGGGGGAGAAACCTGTGACTTGGCGTGGGATTAATTAAAAGGAGGGAAGAGGACAAGGGAGATGCTGCAAATCTGCAGCCTTGGAGTCGGATAGAAGGAAGAGGGTGGGAACAAATGGGTCCCAAATTTGACTTTCAAAATACCCTAAAGATATGACCCTGAAACCCGTTCATTCGACTTTAACCCGACTCGTTAAAAATACTTCTAAATTTTTTTTCAAATCCGATTTTTTTTTTTATTTTATCTTATTATTATTTTCGACTTAAATCCATTTATATTATTTATCGAAATTTATTATTTAAAAATCCGGGCCTTTACATCATCCACCTCTAAAAACAAGTCTCGTCCCCGAGACTAAAACCAAATAATGTAGGGGATGAAGTTTGAAATTGATGAGTCCAAGGACCATGTCCAGAATCTTGTAATCATCTCGGTTGCGTCTTCCGGGATTCTCACAACATCCTAGTTACGGTCGTGACATCTCCAATTGGCCTTGACAAGTATGCGATAAGCGCCCCTATCACATCCTCGCTTCGACTTTTCGGAAGTGCCACAACTCTAAAAGTTCTACAATAGCATCACTAGGTCTTAGCAAGCATCCTATAGGCGCCCCCATAAAGTGCATGTATCCACTTCGTGAAGTATCATAGAGTTGCCCGGGTTTGAAAAGTTTCTAAAGGGATTCCATAATTGAACATAAAGATTAACCTCAAAATCGTTTGAAATTCTCGGTATCGTTCATTCTTTACAATCAAAGTCGGTCCTTTTATCAAAATCGTTCAAAATCTTCAAATAAGACGTTTAATCAAGCAACCTTACACCAAAACATGTCAAATCATTCCAAATCAAGATTTCGTCAAAATCTTCCAACCACCAGATTAGTTTCTCGCATAACCATCAATTAAATTCAGAAATCAGGAGGTGGAATCATCCACCTCTAAGGGCTAATCCCATATCCTCTCCCTAGTTTCCAAAATAAAATCAATCTATCAATCTCAATTCACGCAAGAACCACAAGCTATAAGAAATGCATAACCACATAACCAACAAATCTTCAACTAGTACATCATACGACAAGTCTCAAACATATGCCAACACGGTGTCACAAGGTCACATCAATATTTCCACATCATACTAAAGGCCATGATACACATCTCAACAATATGCCAACATCATAACACATGGCTCGATATCACACCAAAAGTCATAAAGGATATCTCACTATCGCATATCAGCATCGCAATCATAGTAGGGTCAGTCACAACAAGGGATATCATTTAACCCACAAATTCACATAGTCATCCTATCCAATTTCTATCCAGCATTAGCATAACAATTTTTTTTAGCACGTCAATCATTGGTACTTGCAAGGTTAGTCATAGCGAAATTTCATCATAAGTCAACGGAACAAAACTACTTATCAACACATCAATACAGTCAAGATCGTGCTATTAAGATTCAATAAAAAAGGAAGATCAAGAAGCATCTCACCATCAAAATGTTAATATGCCCTAAAAGACACCACCTTAACTCGTCACAACACCATATAACGATCATTTAGCCATCAGACACCTTTATTTCATATATAACCAATCATATTCATGCCCCAAGCCATATTCATCATTTACATATTCATAATCATGCTTACCGGCCATATAATATAATATCATGCTTACTACTTCATAATAAGACGTCATGCTTCCACATAATAACACATCATGATCTCATATATTATCATATCACACCACATCCTAACATGCTTCTAAAACAACATAACATGGTAGCAAAACACCAATATATCATGATAACACTAGTCACTACCAACCAGATTTTAACATTGCGTTTCAACAGGGAATGTTATTCCATATCAGGTTTTATCATGGTCACTATCTAACATCATGCCAGCAGATATAAATAAATCACATAATCAAGAAAATCCTCACATCATACCAGTCAAAATAAAACACAATCTCCACTCGCCCATCTCCACTCTAAAGCCAAGACTAAACCTCTTCCAGACTCGCTAACGTCAACTCCAACAAAAATTCTCCGGAGAAATCCCAATTCATCTCGATGCTCAATTCTTACCCTCATTCCACCAAACTCTCACACACACCATCCACCTCTAAGAATCCAACTCCTATCTCTAATTCCACACCCGAGTACCCTCTCATACTATATCCTCACTTCTCTTAAGGTCATTGCTTACACTTCCCACACTTCCCAAGATATCACCAGCATCATGCCTTGTAAGATTCCTAAAGCTCACTCAGTCTTACCTAAGCCAACATCTCTCTCTTGCGACTTATCTCATACATCCCCGATCATCATAACCACTCAAGCTCTTTCACCACTCTTCTACCACGCTACCAACGACCTCACCCACAGGTTTAAGGAAGAAGCAATAATTAAAATCATCAAACACAAGGTCTACGTCATGTCAACTAGCATTTATAGCATCATGGGTTCATAATCAATTATTGCAACTATGTCAACAAGTCTCAATTTTCCATCATGCTCAATCATTATTACCATCATCATATATGCACATAATAAAGTCAAGCTAGCAAGTTGCATCATAACCTTAGAAGATCAACAGTTCAGGTTCTCAACATTTGCAGTTCATACTTTTATAGGTAACGAATTTAGATCATGTTTAGCAACTCAGAGTATCAACACGTCAAGACATCATGGTACATGAGATCCATAAGGCATCAAATCATATCATCATAGACAACAGGCAACCAGGCAACAATCATCATCAAGTCAACACATCAACACGTAAATCTCATCGCTAGGTCAGTGCAATATCATCGTCAATAAATTCAAAAGGGTTAGCAATTCGAACGGAGAATACTCCCGCTTGCAAGTCATATCTTACTCAGTAATCGTAATTCTTGATGCGCGCCTGTTCCGTCGACATCATTGATCTTGAGGCTCGTGGGTTATGGGCCCACACTTCTGTTGCGTTGTTCAATCGCCATCCAACTCCTCATTCTCTTTTCTGTGCAGTCGCTCGTTCAATGTATCGCGTAGGAGTCTAAGTTAGCAGGGATAGGGGAGTGACAGGGAAGGGAAACCCAATGTTCACTTCGGAACCAAACATAGACCAAGGCTAAAGGACGACAAAACTAGAGACAAGACTTCGACCCGAGAATGACAACGATTGCCCCTATGAAAATCTATGAGGTTACAATTTATGACAAGCAAAATGGATTCATCATGGAGCACATTAGTCATATTAATCCACACTAACATATACCTATCGCAAGGAGAACGACATGCATATTCATCCCAAAAGACACAATCAAGTTCTACATTAATGCATGTGAGACGAACTAACAGTTCATTATCCCATGAAAGCAGAGGTGCCTAGTGCCTACTAATTTCAAGCAAATTATGCAAAGCCAGTAATGGTCATGCGGGGTTTAACGAGGATGACAAGTATCATGTATATGAAAAATGAATGAGCATGGTATACACCTTAACAAATGAGGTCAAACATAGCATGACGAGGTACATCATAAAATCAAACTAAACGTTATTCGAGGATACATAAGAGAAGAATGAGAATTATCACATCTAATGACAAGGATCATATAATAGGTTGAGAATGACGTGCCATCATACGACGAGATATATTTAGAAGCATAAGTAATACATGATACTAGCGATACATGATAAGGCATGATCATAGCCAGGAATCATTTAAAGGAGTTCACCATAATGTCCGTGAAAATAAGAGGGATCACCACAGAGTAACAAATGGAACATCATGACGATAGATCATAATCATGCTAGGAATGAACTGTCGTAGGGCACATAAAACGGTACGATAGTCATCAATCATAGAAAATGTACAACACGTGATCATTTGGCAGTCATATTGGAAATCATAAGCCCTACATGATACTAGTAACCCATATCGAGCATTAATACAGTCAAGGTAATTCGATTAGATTCATTCTAGCATTCATGTGTCATACGTATGTGAAGACATGATATATAGCGTGGTGTGTGATCATGCGAGGTGCCAAGTCATACATGTATGCAAGCACGAGAGGATATCATGGAGCAATAGAGGAACACTACTGAGCGACAATATGTAAGCATTTTACGATTAACCATAACGGAAAGCAAATCAATCGTCGAATTCAACATCTATTAACTTGTATGAGTAAGACATGTTATGGCAATAGAAAGAGGGAAGAACCACACTATCAGGAACCTAGCTCGAGAGAGAATCAGCAATAATGCAGGCAAGATATAATTCACACGAGTCACAGCCAGGGATCCTACATGATACTAAAGGCTCAACATAACATACGATGCATGCATACACTAATCATGAAGACATGCAAGAATTCAATTCAATCACATTCCAACAATACAGAATCATGGGGAAGGCTTTGACGATGAATAACACGAGTCCAAGTATTGAGCAATATGACTAGAATACGAGAACATGAGTTCAAATCAACACATAACACGATAAAGCATGCATTCATCAAGACTCAATTAAACCACATATCCTCCATCCAACGCAAGTAATCACACAACAATTCAAATTGCAAGGCAACCAACGTTAATTAATCTGACAAATACAGAACATATGGGCATACTATAGATTCTTGTCACAAAAGGATAATAAACATCAAGGCGTCATCAGCTAGCATGCTGAAGAGATAATTTACAGGCATTCATACGAAGAAGAGTTTATCACACTATCATGGACCTAACCAAGGAGAAAACAACTATCATGTAGGTTCATATCATGTGGTCCATGCTTCAAATTAATCATACAGGCAATACAATATGCCAAGTGGACATGCTATGACAACATATAATCATGATAGAAGGCAAAACACAACGCGAGACTCCAGCAATTTAATCAATCACATATGTAATAGCATGAGCAGTCTGTATTAATGGTCATTCGCAAGGTATATGCAGGAGGCTATAAGATCATGTCATGCCATTCAGAGGGAGTCATTATTACAACCGGACAAAGATCCCTAAGGGCAACCATTGACCTTTCCCAACCGACTCATCTCTCCTCTTTCCCGTGGGACTCTAATACAACTCTTTGTGGCAAGAAGACATTGGTTGATCGTCATAAGAATGAGGAAAAGACAGCCTCACAAACACCTTACTTCTAACTCAATGTGACATCAAGAATTTCCAACACCCACTCAGACAAACTTAACATCCAACCATGATTCTCGACACAATGTGTTTACCAACCCAATTTCCCGTGGAAGACACTGACATCCGGGAGGAAGACTCGATAGCACAGTCAAAGGGTTAACAAACATAGCGGAAGGAGCTGTTCCACACAAGCTAGGTTTAACCTCACGGAAATAAGGGTACTCCCACTATCCCGTTCGCACAGATCAGTCAATACACAACTCATTGTTAGGACCACTAAATCAGACTTTAGCATATCAAGCATTCAGCATAGAATCAGTCAATAACACTCATAATGATCTCATTTGAGTCTCCCAACCCATCTGTAAAGAGCAAGCTAGTATTTTGCCTACCGTTCCTAACTACACCCAATAGGGGTGGTGTAGCGCCTTTACTACCCACTCGTGTCCCCGTTTAGTCGGTTTTCCTCTTTTATTACAAGTCAAGTTCATTACTTAGTCCAATTTCGGTTAGGCATCTTAAGTTCATTTTGCCCCTTTAAAACGCTTCAAATCCTTTGAAATTCATGGGCGGTTTTCCAAAACATACACTCGACCCTTTTGTACCCGAATTGCACAACCTGGCTCTGATACCATCTTTGTAACGGCCCAGAATTATAATTTCTGGGTTACGTTTCAAGGGATAAAACCCCTTGTTCGGATCTTGCAATCCAGGTACGGGTCGAGGTTTCAAACTCATTTTAAGATTTGTAGAAAGAGGGATTTCAAACCCTAAAACCTCGAAGGGCCGTTGGGTACCCTTAACCTGTCCTAAGACTATGTCGCGGAAACCATTTCAAACGGAAGTAAAGCGGAAGTAAAGTAAGGATACAAGTGCCACGGCAGAGCCGGGTCAAAATATGATCAACCATTCAAATTCGAGCCGTAATTAAATTGGTGAAGTTGGAATCTCAACTCTCTCTTTCCGTCATGTTAGACCCCGCGGTCATGGACTCAAATCAGCATCAATAGTAGTAAGCACAACGGATACCTAAAAAAAATTGATTTGGGGCGGGATCAGATCGATGCCCACTTAACTCTGCATCCCAACCATAAGCACACATATACGCTATACCTAATAAAGATGCTCTAATGCAGTACGAAATTCAAACACACTAGCATGCTCCTAGTTCATAATAATATGCAGAAATACTGTAAAGGGCCCAAGACAATGCCAAGTGGCATATCCCTCTCCTACCTCCACCCCTTTCGACAGGCGGAGACTGGCCAGCTCGTGAATGCATTCATTCATAATAGGGCGGCACGCATGCCTAACCCGCTCCACAATAAAGCCCGCAGGCATATCATAATATAAGGAAGTACTCGATTGACTCAGGGTACCCGATGAGGCTGGGCTACCCTATGACCCTAGCAAAGACTTCTAGGACTATCACAGATAACGGCCGTTCTGTTTACATACGCACAGAGAAATAGAATGCTCAACGATCGATGCAACCTAGCATGGTACTACATGGCATGCTGATCATGAATGCAAGCACCTAGTATATCATGCACCTAAAGCAGGGAATCACTCTATTCAATCTGAGTAAGCTCCGAAGAGACTTACCTGGCGGTGCAGAACAGCAAGGCAAGCATTACGATAGATTAAAGATCACCTAGATACATATCAGAACACATATATAAGTCTACGTCTAATCATCCAAGCACTCAAGCATATCATTCAACGAGAATATATAGTAACCATATCGCAATCATCGTTCCGTCAAGTTCAACCATTCATCATATTGCCACATTCCACAAGACCATATCATTCTCATCATTCCATTCAGCCGCATTCACGTATTCTCCACAACATATTCGCAATAGTAATCCGCATATCACATATACCAAGTTTATCATATTCAGCATATCTCGAAAGCATAAATTAACGATACACAAGTCTAACACTTCATCATGCCACTATTCAATCAATTATGCCCTTAGTACACATCAATCATGATGTTAGTCAACCATTCACATCAATCATGCTAGTTAGTCACCGATCACATAATTCCCGAGTTAGTCCCGAAAACCATTTCAACTCCTTTGTGAAAACCGAGCTTCAGTCTTCAAGACAATTATTTCAACTCCTCAACAAAGTTAGGATATTTTCCAAAAGCATCTTTAAATCAACTTATTTTATTATTTCATCAAAACAGATCCGATAAGTGTTAAGGTATTTCCAAAGTTCCTCTCTTTATTTTATAAACCAATTTCCAACCTTCTCCAAATCCTTTCCTCATTTAAAATTCAAGTCTTATAATATTTTACTTCTAAACTCAATAATAATGTTATATTTTCAAATCTCATCTATAATATAATTTATCATATTTTTATTTCATATATATTTTATGTCGAAAAAATTATATATAAGTATTAAATGCTATTTTCAATTTAAACACATCTTATTCAAAATTAGGCCCAAGAGGGAAGATGGCCCAGCCTCTTTCCTTCTCAGATTCGGATTTAAGCAGCCCACAACCCAATCTCATTTGATTTGAACCAAACCGGCCTTTTTAAATTAAAAAAAAACCCTGAACCGGACCAAAGCAAAACAATGAACCGAACCGTACTGTTCACTCATCTCTCACGCTCTCTGATGTTCGACAAAATCAGACCGGAAAGAAGGGAGCTTGGACGGCGTCGGCCTACTCCGACTACCCATTTTACACCCAAACATGCACATGACAAGAAGGAAAGGAAGAAGGGGGAGCTCACCCAGGGGTCCTTCGGCGTCGCCGGAGAAGGAAGCTCGGCGAGGCTGCGTCTGGGCTCGTCGGTGTAGATTCTTCGATCGAGAATGCCTGGGAGAGACGTGGGAGGTCAAATGAGGGACCCTTATTGCGGTTGGAGGTGAACGGAAGAGGGAGGAGTGAGAAATCGATCCCTTACCTTTCGAAAATCAAAACGGGGACAGCGAGAACAGAGAGAGGTGGGAGCTACTCAGGAGGTGCTCGGCTGCTGGCGGCTCGCGGTGGTTGGTGGGATGGTGGCGACGGTGTGACGGCTGGAAAAGAATGGATGAGAGCCTTGGTGGTGATGGTGTTCAGCTGTTGGACAATAAGGAGGTTTGGTGGTTTGGAAGCTCACATCAATGGAGGAAAAGAGGAAGAGGAGAGGATAAGGTTTTGGGCTTTTGTTGCTAGGTGAGTGAGATAGCTAATAAATTCTGATTTTTATGGAGCCAATGAGGAGGAGATGTATTGAAATTTAAAGTGACATCAAATGGAATCAATCTGTGAGGTTTGACCAACAGTGGCGTGGGTTGGCTTCTTTGCCAAGGAGGGAGATGGCAGGGGAGATGAGGGGGACTAGTAGGAGGGCTACTAGGCCAAAAATGGAAAAGGGACAAATGAATTTGGAGTGGGGGGGAGAAACCTGTGACTTGGCGTGGGATTAATTAAAAGGAGGGAAGAGGACAAGGGAGATGCTGCAAATCTGCAGCCTTGGAGTCGGATAGAAGGAAGAGGGTGGGAACAAATGGGTCCCAAATTTGACTTTCAAAATACCCTAAAGATATGACCCTGAAACCCGTTCATTCGACTTTAACCCGACTCGTTAAAAATACTTCTAAATTTTTTTTCAAATCCGATTTTTTTTTTTATTTTATCTTATTATTATTTTCGACTTAAATCCATTTATATTATTTATCGAAATTTATTATTTAAAAATCCGGGCCTTTACAGATCGACCGCTTCAAATGGCCAACAACGGCGTATAAAGTCAACCTTTTCGATGAGGTAAAGACTTTAATCTCCAAAAAGTGCTTCGATTATCTGTACAAGATGTGACAGGACGTCGTGAACTAAAAGGTTCCTCCGGTATGCACGGACTGACATTGGAGGGTTTGTTACGGGATCCCTTGTGTCCATGAGATTCAGGCATACGTCAACTCCGGTACTCCGATACCCGCCGAGGACATCCACCCGTTCTGGATGGATTTGACATGGACTGACCTCGACGACACCCCACTACCGTATGAGCTGTCATCTTCATACACGGCTTCCAACGATGTAAGCGAGGATGAGCTGCACCCACCCTCATCAGCAAGCGTCCGAAGGAAGGGGAGGCCTCGAGGGTCGAGGAATGCCTGCAGAACCAACCCGTTGCCATACGAGGAGGTAAGGGAAAGGTTTGAGAGAGAAGAAGCGCGTGCTGCTCGAAATGTTGCTCGGCCTCGTCCACAAGCGACCTCAGCTCGACGTGGACGTGATGATGTGTTCGGAGGGTTCAACTGGGGTCGAAACAACGTTGATCCCTTCATGCTCGGTCATATTCAGACGGTGAGGGACACTGTTGGAGATGGTCATTGTGGCTACCGTGCTTTGGCGGATTTGACATCACCGATCGGCGAGACTGCTTTCCCGGAACTCAAAACGTTACTATGCAATCACTTGGAGGATCACGCCGATTTGTACGCCGGTTGTTATACGGGAGAGTACCCATTCCAGCAGTTCGTCGACTACCAGAGATGAGCGGGAGCCACACATGGTGATAGGTGACGGTGGATAGAGCTACCCATCATGGGTTTAGTATTTGCGACGGTATATCAGATTCCTCTCGTCGTCCTAGCTTGGCATCATCCGTTCACATGTCTCCCCATGATCTCGCCGACACCTGCTAACAACCCTCAATCAGCAACTCTTGGTGTAGCCTGCATCGAAACCAAGACCATTTTGTCGCGGTACGACTTCAAACGTCTTTTTTTATTACCTATTCATGCTTTTCATACATATGTCAATACTCTAACTCTAAATTTTTGTTCTCATAGATCTGGTTGCGTCCTAACGCTCCTCTTCCGCCGCCTCCACTAGAATGGGTCGAACATCATCATCTGAGCGTCGAAGGATGGGATGCTCCGTTTCAAGCTCAGATTGAGAGATTTAGAGCCTTGCGTGCCGAGTCCGGTTGTCCTTTACTATTTTCCTAGATTGTATTCCACAACTTTATTAAAATTATGGATGTAAACCTTTTTTCCGTTCCTTGTAACGTTATTCGCATATTATTCGAATGAAAACCTTAACAATTCTTGTTTTCTATTTAATTTGACCCTAAATACTTCAAATCCACTAGCTAAACACAATTTTATCAATTAACATTACAAAACCGTCGGAAAACCTAAACCCTAACCCTAAACCCTAAACGCAAAACCCTAACTAGGGTTTGCACGTCCTTAACAACGTGCAAGCATTGCACGTCCTTAAGGACGTGCAAGACTTTTTTAGCGGACGTGCACCGTCCCAGACTTGCACGTCCCAAATCTTTAATCCGGATTTGCGGTGTACATAGTGACACCCTAAAAATAATAATATTTGATTCAATTCACATCTTTTCTATTAACTAAGGTAGGTTCTTTTTTAATATGGTAAATAAAAGATGTGATATTACTAATTGACGTGACTAAAAGAGATGGGACTAATTGAACTAGAAGACAACACATAAGAAAAAACTAATAAGGTTTGACACATGGATATTAAATATCAATTTTAATTTATTATAAAAAGATAAGAATTTGAAAATCAGATAAATTATTATTTAACAAATTGAGAAGCTGAAGAAAAATAGTAGACAAAAAAATTGTTAAAACAACAACAATAACAATCTCAGTACATCCCGTTGAAAGCAATGTTTGGGTTAAGTTGTACGCACCCTTTCCCGACTAGATCGAGAGGGTGTTTTCTAGTGACCCAAGACAAATCCACAAAGGAGAACACATCGACAAGCATCAAATAGGGGAATCTAAAAGGAAAGCATGCACACACACTCTATGATCTAAAAAAAAAAAGATGTGCGTAAGCAAATAGTGGTAGCTGAAAAGCACGATATGGGAATCGCAACACATAACTATTGATCTAGAGAGAGGAAAGCACACAAAAAAAATGTTAAAAATAAAGTAAATAAAGAAAATCGAGACTGGCAATAGAGACGACAGACATCCATCAGACCACCAACAATTGCTAAAATAGCAGCGCCATAAGACATGTGAAAAAATATGTAGAGAAACTCTCTAAACTCTCTCTAAGATTCTAGAGAGAGGAAAGAGCCCCAAAACCAACCATCGTCAAACCCTCAATCGCCACCGATCAACATCAACCACGTACTACTAGGGGCCTCCACCATCGCAGATAGGCCGGCCACCATGAACAACCTTACACCACCACCGAGTCCGCCTCCAAGACCAACTTAATTAATGATGTGTATGGAAAATATAGCTCCTTCGAGAGACTCAAACCATCCCTTAGGGGTCTCTAAAATAATCCAATACCAAACCCAACAGTTTCGAAGAAAAAATCAGGACGGATTGAATAACGTAAGAGTAGGAATTTTGTCATGATCTTGATGCCTGGTGTTTTGGTCGGTGTTGTTGTGCGATATGAGTCGTGTTTGTTTGGGGTCGTGGTTGTGAGCTTATGAGAGCTCTGAGCTCGGGAGGAGCTTCCCTATAGTCATGTCGACACCTCGCTAGAAGGCCGTGTCCTGCTATATACTTGCTTTCTGGCGGTGCTACTCATACAGTGTTTAACTTGTCTTCCACCAGTTTCTTCAGCTAAAGTGTAGACATGTGGTCATGTGTGGCTTTCTTCGACGCCTTTTTCCTCCAGATTCGCTTTTGTCGCCTGAATTGTACCCTGTTTATTTTTATTATGTATTTTGTCCATTGACGATTTGCCATCCGTCGGTTCTCTCGACCTCTCAAAGATCCAAGTCTATCTTAGATTTTGAATCACCTCAAAGGGTATAATAGGACAATTAAAATACTGCACAAATCAAAACGTCCAATGTATTAAATTGTGAAGCAACCAACTAAAGGGTGAAAAAAAGGGAGGTCAAGAAAAAATAGAAGGTAAAGAAAAGGAAGAAGTTAAAAAATAAAATAAAAAACGGAAAAGTATGAAAACCTGCACATATGCAATGTTCAAATTTCCAAACACAGACAAATTTAAGTTTTTTCACCTTACTCCCCCACTTTTTACGTTCATCCCTCTTATTTTACTCACCTTCTCCTCCTCTTCCCCACGTCCACATAATATAAAAGTAACACACAAACACACATATCTCTCCCTAAATACACATATAGCCTACTAGCTTAATTAATTCACTTCATGTATAGCCCCTCTCTTCCATTTTTCTCTCTACAAAAATGTCCTTTTCTAACATATACTTCACATAAAAGAAACAAACCATTCTTTCTCATATACCATTATACCTTTGTCCTCTCTCTCTCTCTCTCATCTTCAATCTCCCCACATACCATTCTGCAACTACTCTCAAATTAAACCTCCCCCATCCCCCACAAAACAAACCCTCAAAAACCACCCATTTCCCCCATCCAACAGGAAACCCAGATCTCCACTTTCTTCAAGATTGGATCTTTTAAGGGCCTGTTTGGAAGCTGCAATCAAATTAGGGTAAAGTGCAACCAAACAATTAAGATCGAAGAGGTGGGGGAGTGTTAATTGGGAATAATTAATCAGATATATAGATGGAGTTGTTTCCTGCACAACCAGATTTGTCCCTCCAGATCAGTCCTCCCAACAGCAAACCCATCTCTGGTGGTGGTGGAAGCTGGAGATCAAGAAGAGCCATGGAAGTTGATGATGATGGTGGTGCTTCAGTTGAGGTCATGGATTTGGGGTTCTGGAAAAGAGCCCTTGATTCCAAACACCCCACCTCCTCCTCAGCTTCTTCTCAATCTGCTAAAACCACCACCACATCCTCCTCCTTTGATCTCTCCCTCTCCAACCCTACCACCACTACCACAACAGCCCACCCTTATCACCACCGCCACCACCACCCACTTCTTAGTACAGGCAGCAACCCTCTACAGCCAAACCTGCTCTACGGCGGTGGTGGCGGCAGTGGTGGTGGGCTTGTTGGGTCTGATCAGCTGGGTTTCCTGAGGCCCATCAGAGGGATCCCAGTCTACCAAAACCCTCCACCACCATCTCAGACCACCACAGCTCATCACCTCCAATCCTTCCCATTTGCACCCTTTGAGTCCTCCTCGCCGGCAACCAGAGTCCCCACCGAGGTTAATACCATTAATGGCGGTGGTGGTGGTGGTGTCGGTGTAGTAGGGTTCAGCTCCACGAACCCTTACTACGGCCCCCACCACCACCACCACCACCATCACCTTCATAATCATCATAATCACAGTGGGCTGATGCGGTCGAGGTTCTTGTCATCTTCTTCAAGGTTCCCGGCCAAGAGAAGCATGCGGGCCCCTCGGATGCGGTGGACTTCCACCCTCCACTCCCGCTTCGTCCACGCCGTTGAGCTCCTTGGTGGCCATGAAAGTATATATATACCTCAAACCCTTCTTGTCAATTTAATTTATTTATTGTTAATTTATGGACTTAAGATTTGATTGGGTTGCAATGTATAGGAGCAACCCCAAAATCAGTACTTGAGCTCATGGATGTGAAGGATCTCACTTTGGCTCATGTCAAGTCCCATTTGCAGGTAATCACCTTCCGAATTCGCAAATTGTCTGCCCATTTCTTATCTTAAGGGTTTACCAATCTCCCTTTTTTTTTTGAAATTAAAACACACAAAAAAAAAAAAAAAAGAGATGTAAAAATCTTGACTAAGCCTTTTTTGCCCTCTTTCCATTACATCCTATAAATGAAGGCAATGCAAAGGTTTTCCTTTTTTGTTTTATGTTTTGGTCAATTCTTGTTGTTTTTGAGCTTCACAAAGGGCTGATTTTTATTTCCTGTTTTTTTTTTCAACAATCTCACATCATCTGTTAAAAGTTTGATACTACCAAAATCTCTGAATTCATTTCAAATTCCAATGTTAATTTTCATCCTCTTTCTCTTTCTTTCTAGGGTGAAGGGGTCAGTTCCCTTTTATCCCTAATTTAGGTCTTATATGGGTTCTGCACAAGAACAAAAGAAACCAACAACACATACTGTATAAATATAATACAATTAGAGATCAAGTAGATTTTAATCATAAAGAATTGAGTAGAAAGAATGAAATTAACCACATGCCAGATCATACAAGCTTCCCCTAAATAAGACAAACCCTCTGAGCAAATTTAAACAAGCTCATCAGTTTATGCTCAGATCATATCAGTCCACCACCATTAATTATTTTATTATTCCTCATTTTGTATCTCATTAATTTTTCCTTTAATTTAAGAATAAAATTTAAAAATAATACATACAGTATACGGAGTATATCTCTAAATCATGGGAATTTGGAGAGTAGGGGGGAGAGGGGGTGCAAGTACAGAAACACCATCATTTCTCAATGATATGGTTGCTCTTCTTCTTGTTCTTTGTTTCTTCTCTTATCCTCCATACCTAACCATGGTTAAAGTTGTTTTCTTGGGAGAAAGAAATAAAAGGAAAAATAAAAAGAAATTGAGGAATTTAAACTTCTCTTACTCCAAGGCCATAGCTAGCCTGTCTGTCCGTACATTTATAGCTTGGATGCTTTTTCTTCTTCTCTTGTTCCCCTCAACCTCTCCTCATCTAATTGCCTTCCTTACTTTATTACAGTATTTTATATATTTTCCCTTTTTTTTTATCTCTTCAATTCACATTAATTAATCCTCCTTAAATATGTTACAGTCTCCAATTTTTCTTATCTTTTTAAGGGCATTTTTTTCTGGGTCTTCTTAATATGTTTGAAAAAAACTTACTGCAGATGTATAGAACAGTGAAGACCACAGATAGGGCTGCTGCGTCATCAGGTACCTATTTAGATACACATTCATTCATATATCACAATTTTTTAATAAATTAAAAAAAAATGTATATATGTGTGTGCTTAATTTAGAATATTACTTAAATTGAAACTGAGATTTGGGAGAGTAAAATGAGTTGCTATGTTGGGGTGCAGGACAATCTGACCCATTTGAGAATGGGTCATCAGCAGATAACTCTTCTGAGGACATTTTTGGGATTCAAAATAGGAGAAGCTCTGAGCTTCCCATTAGCAGTCCCCAAAGCCAACAACATGATGGAACACCAACTAATCTTCAACATGACAAGGACCATAATTACCATCATGCCCTTTGGAGCAACTCTTCCAGGCATGTACTCTCTATATATATATATATATATTTAGACATGAAATCTCTTCAATTGAAAAGTGTTTGACTTGAGACATGAAACCTTTTTTTGTTACTAATTAACATTGCTTTAGCATATAAAATTTATAAATGTCAAACTAAATATAATGGTGGGCACATATGCATTAATCCCTTTTCTTAATTAGGACTAGATAGCATCACAATTTGTGTCTTTTTCTCTACATATATGAAAAAGGGTTGGCATGCATTTTTGCATGAAGACACATTCAAATTCAACCAAGCTACATATAGAACAAAAGAGATTAGTTCAAAGGATATATTTGTTTTGTATAAACAAACATGATCTATCTACCTAACAAGATTGCTCCATATATATATATATATATATATATATATATATATATATATATATAATCCAGCAATGATCATTCTTAAAGTAGAAATAAATTATTAAGTAAACTATATTTTGCTAAATTCAACCAGCTACCCAGGTTTGTTATGTTCAACTTTAGATGTGAAACTCTTTTTGATCTTATTCACATCTCTCGACAGATTCCAACCTTAATTAATATTCCCTCCGTCTCAAAATTTAAGTCATTTTAGCCTTATGCACAAATTTTAATAAAAACACTCATCAATCAATCAACATCATTATTCCACTAACTTTTTCATTAATTTTATTACCCACTATATTTTTTAACCAATCAAAACCTTTAAAAAGGTCAACAACACACAAATCAATACAAATCATTACTATCTACTACCTAGAAAACCTAAAATGACATCTATTTTGATACAAAACCAAAGAGCTAAAACGACATCTATTTCGAGACGGAATGAGTATTAGACAACAAATAAATCTCTTATAGAGCATCTTTAAAACCTATGATAGAGAGTTTTACCACCTAATTGAGCATATTTGACTCGAAGTAGACTGTATCGCTAGTTTTGAGAAAAAATGAAAACATATCAATCTCAATTATTTTGGTTGGAACATATCAATCTCTTTCCATAGGATCTTTACCTTTAGCAAAATGGAACCCACAAAGAATGGTAGCAAGCTATCAAAGCTTAATGTCCATCTATTTGATCATGATGAAGCTTCCTCTCTGAACTCATCCTCCTCCTTAAATCCTCTTTGCTTGTATGAAACTGGCCGTTTGTGCTCACGCACATGGGCGAATACCAACTTTATTATAATTTAAGCATAATCAGAACAAAATTTCAAAAAAGCTACACATCATGATCAAGCTATGCTATATCTCATTCCATGAAAGCTTGCTTTCTGTTCTCTCTCACTTACATTTGCATGAATGCTCTCTATATACCTTTTCTTCATCTTCTTTTGCCATTGCTTTTTTAAGCTCATTATTTTTTCATGGACTTCCACTGATGGAAAAAGAAGACAAATATATTCTCTTGCTTTTCTTTTTTGTGATTTTCAGATTTTTTTTAAAAAAAAAATCCAAAAAATGAAGAAATTTCCCTCATAATGTGTGCAGGGAAGCTTGGTTGCATGGAAAGACAATGGAATCTGCAGCTAACATGCAATCTCTTGAGGTGATCTCCACAAAATCTTATTTGATACCTTGATTTTTGAATGTAGCTATACATTCCCAATAAGCCAACATTTGGTATCATCTTCACTGTGGTACAATTATATAGTATAAGATATTAATTATGTGATTCCTATGGGAATGAAAGAAAGAAAGTGCAGAGATAAAGAAAAAGGTGACTAAACCACATAAAGTGGAAATAAAGAAAGAAAAAAAGGAGAAAAGGATTTGCTACTAAATTGAATTTGGCTTTGGCTTTGCCTTTTCCTTTCATATATGCAAAAGTCTATACATATATATCTCCTCTGCAAAGTAGAAAAGCCACACAAAAGGTGGGGAATATTTACCTGCTGGTGTTTTTTTAGCCATGGTTGTTTCTTGAGGGTAAAACTGTCATTTTCCTGCTAAAGAGAGTTGTACACAGAAAATAACATCATCCCAGGTGAAAAACAATTCACCCCAAAATGTAAAAAAGAAAGGCAAATTCTGCAGTTACCAGAAATTAAACTAAGGGTTGTTACTTAGTCAAAGCATATGATATCATGTCAGTCAACTACATCCATGGATGGCAATGCTGAATATAGATTTGATGTTATTTAATTTGTTCATCTTATGGTTATCTTGATGGAAAATGATGCATATATTTAGTTGTTGAATTATGGATTTATTTATACTAACTGCAGAAAAAATTGAATTAATAATAGAAATATAATTTGTATTGATTTGAGCAGAAAGAGTTGGATGCAAAGTGCTTGAGTTATGAGAGGCTATCAGAAGGGAGCTCATCAAATCATTCAGCAGAGACCAGCCCTACAAAACCCAGCTTGGAGTTCACCTTAGGGAGATCACAATATAGCATATAAAATTAATCCAAAACAATATTGTAATTTTAATTTCTTCTTTTTTAATTAGGGTTATATATTAGCATATTGAAAAATACTACTAATTTTGATATCATTATAATTTTTCTAATTTTCCCCACCCCTCCTTTTTGTTCCAATTGGGTTTTTGGGATTTATTTGTCACTTTATGATGGTGATTGGAGAAGACATCATAATTAATTTTGAATATATATAAAAGAGAATGAAAATTAAGGTTATTAGGACACGATTTGTGGTGGCAATTGGATGAGTCAAGTTGGGTTTGGATTCGATACTCCCTCTGTTAATTAAAACTTGACGTTTTACTATTTACGCACGTTTTTTTAGGTGTTAAAAACTATATAAAATATTAACTTTTTTAATAAATTTTTTAAATAATTTCATACGTAGTACAATTAAGTATAAATTTAGTAATATTTTGTATAGTTTTTATCATTCTAAAAAAGCGTGCATTAATAGTAAATGACAAGTTCTAATTAAAAGATGGAGTATGATTTAGTTATTCGAATTGAGTTCTCAGTTTTGGTTTCAGTACGTTAATTACTTGGGTTAGGTTATTTATTTATTTATTTTATTTTATTTTATTTTTTAATACGGAAAGAGATTAGGAAGGACTATAAACGATTCGTAGTCCATCCTACAGCATCCTTTCGGATGAGAACTTGCAGTTCTAAATCTGTGTTATAGTTGGTGATAGTGGTTGCACGACCTAGAAGAGTCGGTCTGTCCGTTACACTATTGATTTCCCTAAACACGCGATGAATGTGTAATGTCTGAAACAGACAGAGGTCTATCATGGCATCAGAGATGATCATTTCGACTTCCCAAGGGCATTTCCAAGTATCTTTAAGTGCATTGATTATGCAAAGGTTATCACCTTCTATTTCGATGTTCTACTTTGCGGATTCCCTCTCTCAGATCTGTAGCCTCAGCTCTGATAACCGAGCACGACGGGATGCTGGCACCCTTCATCGAGACCTAATTGGCTTCGTGATCTCGTATTACAAAGCCAATATATTGCAGAACTCCCGTTATCCCGGAAGGACCCATCAAAATTTATCTTGAAACTTGAGCCTTTTGGTTTTTCCCATTTAATGTCTTTTTCCTTTTGTTTTCGCAACCAGTTGAGTTGTTAGGATAAATAGACGTAGGCATTGCATTTGTCTCTCTCTTCCTCATTAATTTGAGCTGACTTGGGTTAGGTTATGGTTTTTTGGATTTTGGGTAAAAAAAAATGGGTCGGTTTTTAAGTGATGTATTTCAGATGGATTAACTCGGATTTTTGTTTTTGGGTTGAGTTTTGTCGGCTCTACTAATGACGAGTGGTAGATATCTAATTTTAGTGTCTTTTGAATTTTCATCGGCAGAAGAAAATTTTTGTTTTCCCTCTTTTTATTTTTACAACTCTCTATATGCTTGTGGGGTTTTTTAACCTCCCGTCAATTAAATGATGAAAAGTGAAAACTATGAAAATTAGGGGACAATTTTCACCGGAATAAAGAGACCTAGAAAAAAATAGGGAAAACTAATTAAAATATCCCAACCTTTGGTGGTATGGTAAAAATATATCCTCAACTTTCAAATGTAATTAAAATATCCCGACCTTTGAGGGTAGTGGTAACATATTACCACGAGTTTTCTCATGGGTCAAAAATGCTGACAAGGCTGCCTACGTTGATTTTGTTTTTGACAAGGCAGCCTGTGTGGAAGCCTTTTTACAAATTAGTACTAAAATAGGGTTTTCTTAAACGGTTTCCTTAGGGAAAAAATGCACCGACAACAAAATTAAACCCGAAAAAACGAAATTGATTCAATTAAGCAACTAATACGGTCAAAATTGCCTCAAATTAACACCACAACTATTCCTAACACCAAACCGACAACAAAAAACTAAACCGAAAACAACAACAACAACAAAGAGGGAAAAAAACTTATTCAGCTAAGTCCGTGAACGAATCAAAGAGGAAAAAGATGTGAGAGAGACAGCTCAAGATAGCCGACCAGAAGGGAGGAAGACTGTCATTGAAGAGGAACTATGAGTTGCCTGGAAGATCGGAAGACTGCTCAAGAGGCGATCACGAAAGAAGATAGGAGGAAGGAAAATGCGTGGTGTATGAAGCCGGTCTAACTCTTTATTGTTTTTCCTAAGGAAACCGTTCAAAAAACCCTTGTAAAAAATCAACGTAGGATGTCTTGTCAGCATTTTTGACCAGTGAGAAAACCTGTGGTAATATATTACCACTACTATCAAAGGTCAGGATATTTTTATTACTTTTGAAAGTTGAGGATATATTTTTACCATACCCCCAAAGGTGGGGGTATTTTAATTAGTTTTCCCAAAAAAATAATACAATCAAAGAAAAGAGTAGATGAGAGGTTGGTGAAAATTTACGTTAGATTTTGGAGGTGAAAAACTATGAAAGAAAAACATAAACAATATTATAAATTATTTTTCCATTTATTTATGTATTAAAAACTTCCGAGTTATAATCATTGCACTAATTAAAAATGGGTGAGATTAACGGCAAGATAGATTTCGTCTAACGACAAGACGAAATTTATGTATTTACATTCGACTCCTTTTTCATTTCTTTTAGTTTACTAGCCTCTCCTTTGTCTCTCTCCACACGGTCTCTCTCCTCACGGTCTCTCCTCTCGGTCATCAGATCCGGAAGCCACCGACCGGCGATCACAACCGGCCACCACCACCAACGACATCTAGTTGCCTGACCGGTCCGCCCCCGTCCTCGGTCCAGCGCCAGCCTTCCTCACCTGGCTCCCTCATATCTCCACCTCGCTTCTCCCTTCCCCCTTCTCTCGCCTCGCACGCGTGCCCTGAGTCCGTTCCGACCCCCGAGCGCAGCCACACCCCTAGCCCCACCCTCGGCGCCAGATCTCCCCCGCCAACCTCTGGCACCACCATCACCCTCGGATCTCCAGTCCTCTCTTCCTTCCCCCCTTTCTCCTGCATCGCACGGGACTACGGGAGCACCGACCCCTCCCTCCCACACCCAGATCCCCGTCCTAACCCTCAAAAGCCCCTGCCATCCACCCATGCACTGATCCCCCATCCCCACACACCCAGACCCGACGCCCCCACCTCCAACCCGTATCAGCTTGAACGACGTTCAGATAGATCTGGAACGTAATCGAAACCTTTTTCCCCCAAACCGTCTCTTTTCACAACCTTAAGACCGAATCCCTTCTGGTTCTTCAAAAAAGGGTCATAGTCATACAGTACCCGATCCAGATGTAGAGCGACTAAGTCGATCGAACTAGACTAAGATTTAAAAATAATAATTAAACGATGGTTATTTAGCAAGGCGTTACGACGGTTTTGACCTGTTGTCTATACCAATGTTGTTTCTAAATAAGATAACAATTTGATCTTTGACAACAGTTACCAATACAATGATTATATATAGTATATCCTTTATCAAATATTAATAATATTGTCGTTAATTTATGTCACTCTAAAATTTTGAATAAACAGTATTAAATGATTATAAATGCTCTGTGTGTGTAACCATTAATCGTTCTCTAAACAAACTAACAAAGGCAATTATACAAACTTTATGAAACCCCTCTTTGGGCCCAAAATGAACGCGCTGTATCCTATGTACACGCGCCCCCTTCCTCATCCCGTCAAATCCCTAATCTCTAAGGTTCTCGTGTTCTCCGGCAAGTCTCGGTCAGATTCAAGTCTCAAATCTCTCCCAGATGTTGTATCGATCCTCAATTTCGGCGTCTTCATGTTGGTGAAGCCGCACCCCTTTCCTTTATCGGTCGCTCTCCAGATGTTTTCTGGGGGTGATGTGTTCGGTGGGCAAAGCCCTGTAAGTTCTATAATCGGTAGAAGTGGAATCAAGAAGGTGGGGAAAATTTTCAGAAAGAGGAAAAAAGGGACTCGCCGGAAGGGGTGGCGGTGCGGCGTGGTGCGGTTGTGCGAGCAGCGGAGGCCGGTCGGTGGGGGCGCCTCGCTTAACCCTGATGGGTGTACTTTTTATTTGCTTCTTGGTGGGGGAGTGATGGGTGGTGCTCTGCTTTCCCGTTCGGTCACTGGTATTCTGGGCTCTGGGGTCGACAGGCTTCGGTTTGGTAGTTGTGTGCGAGGGGTTGGTCTCCTTCCCGACTCCTCTTGTGTGGTTCCCTCTCCGATACTCTTTGGAGGGGGTCTAACGCCCATGTTCAGGTCGTTTCACAAGTTCTCTCTCCTTTTGATACTTAACTGCATTTTAATGCTCATGAAAATCACCACCCTGTGGTGGTTCGTTAACCCAGTGCTAGAGGTTTATTCCTCTTCACTGCCTACCCCCCGATTGTCGGGCCTTGAAAACACTGTGGTTATAGGGGCTGTTATGGTTCCTGTGCCCAGTTCAAATAAAGAGTTGATTTTCATAACAGCTGGTTCTGCTAATCTGTTCTTGGCTTTGTTAGTGGCTTTTCGGCTAAGCCTAAAAAACCCGGTGCTAGAGGCCTCCTCTTCACCATGTACCCCCCGATTCTCGGGCCGTGAACAAACTGTGGATACAAGCACTTCTACAACCCCCTTTATGGGCAACACGCTGCAGCGGATGAGCATCCTTGGCCACCTGCTGATGCATAAGAATTTTATTGGGATTGGGCGTGGTGCTACAGGTTGGTGCCTGTCACTCATGCTTAATGAACTAGCTTATTGGTTTTTAATTGCTCTAGGCAGCAAGGCCTTAAGGGTATGTAAAAAGTCTATGGATTTTCTGCACAAAATTATTTTAATTGCATTTCAATATTGCTGCTCAAGATCGAAATTTCTCCAAAGCTTTCCTAGGCTATCTGCTAGTAGCTCTCCTTATTTAAAGATCGATGTTTCTATTCCTTTAAAACATCCGAGCATAGCTAATAACGTAGCCAAGATGGAATCGTTTGTGTTATTTGTTCAGGTCACTAGCTCACGAAGTGATTCTCATTTCCTCGGCTGTTTGGATTACTATCTTGGGGGGGCTCCGTTCTTCCTGAGTTACAAAGGTTATGAACAAAATATAGAACAAAATGCATCACATTCCATAAAGCTACCTATATATTCAAACACCTTTGCGGTATTTTATGTTACAGATTCGTGTATTCCGTGGATCTCAAATAACATCCTGCTCCTAGTGTTGCCATGTTTTGGCTTGTGTTTCACCCTCCACCTGCGGCTTCATGTTCACAAAAAGAAAAGAATCCTTTTAAGGTCATCTTGGATTAGTGACATGTATATTACATATTTTTCAATAAATAAATGGCTTCCATACTTATATTTTCATGAGTTTGGTTATGGTGTGGTAACGCAAGATGGTGTTGCTTGGCTAATAAATGCAGTTAATACATCTTTGATTGCCTGGATGGATTATCTTCAGTCTACTCGGGTGGGCTTGCTCTTTTTCTCCTTGTTGCAAGATGGACAAGTGCCAAAGAGCAAGGATCTTCTAAGGAATGCTCAAAACATGATAGATGAAAATTATGTGTGTTGTTTCCCATGCTTAAAGACTGATTTTTTCCTTTCATTAAGGTATCCTAACATTGGTCTGAACATGGAAAAGAGAGTTATTTTATTGCTATGTGTTCATATCGCCCCTCTGTTGAGTATTATCATCTGTTGGTGTATTCAATTGCACATATCTACAATTTGTTTCTTGATTTTGGGCCTGGTCACCTCATTTAGACTAATATCTGATATAGACTCTATGATGTTTTATTTGGCCGGCACAATTGTTGACTTTGTGTCTCATTTAGTTAACTACTTTGGTTTTAGTTGCACTTGGCATATTAAAACACAAAATAAAACTACTTTGATATCGGTTATCATGCCCTCTCACAAAAATTATCTCCAAATCAGTTTTTCGCTACACTCTCTTCTTGGTGTGAGGTCCCTTAAACCTTGGCCTGACACCCCTGATAGTTATATATGAAAATCACTTACTGGAATTGCAGAGGTATTAAAAAAACAACTTTTTGGACGGAAATTGATAGCAAGTGCAAAAACGAACATATTCAAATAATGGCATTAGCGGAAACTAAATCGGAAAACATCCCTGAAGACAAAATTTGGAAAACGGCTGGTTTTGACGAGGCTATTTGGTCACCTGCATCCGGTCGATCGGGTGGTCTCGGTATCCTTTAGAAGTCCTTCCAATTAACAAATGAAATCATTATGGTAGAAATTCAACTACCCCGAATTATAGGGCTTAGATACGAAAATATTAATGATAGATTCATGACTCTATTGTTGTTTGTATATGCGCCGCCGGGCCCTCAAGAGAAAGACTCGTTTTGGGAAACCTTAACATCCATCGTGAGGGATTCGTCCATTCCTTGCATTGTCCTGGGTGACTTGAATGAAATTCTATGTAGTGAAGACAAGATGGGTGGTGCTAACATTCGTTCTGCTCGATTCACTAGACTCCTACAATTTAAAAATGATTGCGCTCTACTGGATTTACCTACTTTCGGAAACCCATTCACTTGGAGAAAGAACCCAGATGAAGAAAACACCATTCGCGAAAAACTTGATCGTGTGCTTGTTCATCACCAGATCATTCAAAAACTCCCTAACCTAATCACTCATAACGGAGCCTTCTCATCATCTGACCACTGCCCCATTTCAATATCTCTTGAGTGTGGCTCGGTTTTCAAAGCGCCTCCGTTCAAGTTTGAGAATGCTTGGCTTCAACGGAAGGATTTTAGAAACATAGTTAAACAATCATGGCGAGCAAATTGTCTGAGCTCGACTACGTATCAACTGATGTTCAAACATAGAATTCTAAAGAAAAAAGCTTAGGAATAGAATAAACAAACCTTCGGAAATATTTTCCGCCAATTAAATGAGGTGGAAACTGAACTTCTCAAGATTCAAGCTTCGGCTTCGGGAGGTAATAACAAGTTAACTAACAATAGAGAAAAGCTTCTCATTACAAAAAAGGAAAAACTACTTCTTTACCAAAAAACTTTTTGGAACCAAAGAGCCAAGACAAAGCATCTTAAACTTTCTGATTCAAACACAACTTATTTTCATCTAGTTGCTTTGGGTCGGAGACATAGGAAACAAATCCGCAATATAACTTCTGCTGAAGGAACCTTAATAATAGGAGAAGAAAATATTAGAAATGAAATTAAGAGTGATTTTGAAAAAAGATTCAAAAAGGAACCGATTGATGATAGACTCCTACAAGAAATGTTAAATCTTATCCATCCTTCAATTACCCCTGACGAAAATAATTACCTTATTCGACACCCGTCTAATAGTGAAATTAAGGCTGCTGTTTTTAGCCTTGGCAACAACAAATCACCAGGCCCAGATGGTTTTACAGCCGAATTCTATAAGAAATATTGGAACATTGTTGGCTTATCTATCGTTAGAGCTGTAAAAGGTTTTTTCCACTCTGGAAAAATTCTCAAACAAATAAACCATACATTCATATCACTACTGCCAAAACGGGATAACCCTACCAATACCAGTCACTACCGCCCAATCAGTTTATGTTCTATTTTATACAAAATCATTTCAAAAATTTTGACAGAAAGAATCAAAACAATTAACGGTAAACTAATTCACCCACTACAAGGTGCATTTGTGTCGGACAGGGCCATCCAAGACAATGTCCTAATAGCGCACGAAATCTTTCACTCCTTCAGATCGCGCAAGGGTCGGGAGGGATGGTTGGCAATAAAACTTGACATGGAGAAAGCGTACGATAGAGTTGATTGGAACTTCATAAGAAAGGTTTTAGAAAAATTTGGGTTCCACCCTACTTTCTTTACGTGGATTATGGAATGTGTAACGACTGTGTCGTTCTCTGTACTAGTCAACAACGGTCCTACTTATATGTTCTTCCCCTCTCGTGGCCTGCGTCAAGGGGATCCTCTATCTCCTTTCTTGTTTATCTTAGGGGCAGAAATTTTAGCTCGAAAACTCTCAGCAGAAACAAATGTGGAAAACAGTCCAATTGGTTTTTCCTTCGGTAGGAGTGGACCTAGGGTCCCCTTTCTATCTTTTGCTGACGACATCATTATTTTTTCAAGAGGCAGTGCTGTTGTAGGACAGAAAGTTAGGGATATAATTGATTCATACTGTAAAGTTTCTGGACAAAAAGTCAATTATCACAAATCTAGCTTCCAAGCCACAAAAGGCATTTCGAACTCTAGGATCTCAGAACTTAGCAGTTGCTTAAGTATTACACATGAAAACTCATTAGAAAAATACCTTGGATGTCCGATTATTAACGGCAGAGTAAACAAACACACTTTTGAAGACATCATATGTAAATCTAAAGAGCAACTAAGTAAATGGCGAGCTAATGCTCTATCACAACAGGGACGTGCAATCCTCATTAATACAAACTTATTGGCCAAACCGTTGTATACAATGCAGAACTTTTTGTTACCCTCATCAATACATGAAGAGCTTGACCAGATTAACAGAATGTTCTTTTGGAATAAAGATCTACAACACCGCCCACTTATTAGCTGGGATAGGATTTGCAGACCGAAAAAATATGGGGGAATTGGGCTTAGGAAATCGAAAGAGATGAATGAAGCCCTTCAAATGAAACTACTTTGGAAAATATTGGCTGAACCAGAAAATATATGGGTGTCTCTCATTAAACACAAGTATCTTCGTTCAACTAACATCCTTGAATACGTGAAAAGTGGAGATTCTTCATGGCAATGGGCCAAACTGACAACTCTTATAGATAAATTTAAGACTGGACTTATTTGGTCAGTAGGAAATGGTTCATCTATCAAATTTTGGACGGATAATTGGATTACAACAAGCTCTCTGCTATCTAGGAATGATTGCCCCCAAATTAATAACATAGAAGAAACTGTCAGTGACCATATTTTAGGTGGTAGATGGTGGACGGAAAAACTTAACAATACATTACCAAATGACTAAGTCAAAGAAATCCTGGACATTCCACTTCCCGTTTCCCCCTTTGAGGATCGCCTTTACTAGTGGCCTGATAGGACTGGTTGGTTCACCACGTCAAGTGCATATAAGCTAATCACAGCTCAATCCTCACTGAGCATAGACAATAACGCTTGGATATGGAATTTGGATATTCCGCCTAAGATCAAAAATTTTCTATGGAAAGTTTGTCAGAATGGCCTCCCTACTGCTTCTAGGCTGGCTAACCGTGGGACTTCTGTACCTTCCACCTGTCAACTGTGCAACTGTGCAATTGAAGATGATGTTCACTTCTTACTAGAATGCCAATATGTGCGCCCACTCTTTCGCTTACCTACACATGTAAACTCAACTATATCCAGTATGATAAATCATTCACGGGAGATCAAACCTATCTTTTCTTTCATCGGAAACAAGCTTACACCCGTTGCCAAGGTAGAGCTTGCCTTTTCTTGGTGGACGGCTTGGTACATTCGAAACCAATTTGTTTTTAGACAGGTCCCCATACCTCATAGAGAAAGTTCATTACGTATTATTAAAACCAATAAGGAAAATTGGAGTAAAACAACTCAATTTGAGTATAGCTTGGATGAGGACCTCCCCTTACGTACACGAATCTTCAAACATCCAGGGACGAAAAGAAAGTGTGGTAACATTACTTGGCGAAAACCCCCTAGGGGAACTTTCAAGTTAAATTTTGATGGATCCACAATTTCAAACAATGATAGCTCAGCTGGAGCCGTAATCCGGAACTGGGAAGGACATCCGATACACATCTGTTGTAAAAAACTTGGCAAACAAAGTCCTTTGAAAGCGGAAGCGCTTGCTCTTAAATTGGGAATCCAAAAGGCTCTATAACTCCGTATCAATAAACTCCACATTGAAGGTGACTCCATGATAATCATAAACCACCTAAATAAAACATCAAACTGTCCTTGGGAAATCGAACTGATTTTATCATATGTTAAATTTCTACTATCGACTTTGAAAGAAGTTTCCTTCTTTCATGTTCCCTGATTAGGCAATAGAGTGACTGATAAGGTTGCACACCTTTGCCACTCTGCCGGAGGTGTCGATATTAACAACGATTCTGGTCTTCTAGACCTCATCCGTAAGGATGTCATCGGGTACAGCTCGCTCGCCGGAATTCTTTCCTAATAAAATAAAAAATAAAAAATTAATCGGTCTCTAAAGTCTAAACACCATTCAATCATCGATATCTAAATAAACTTTAATCGTTGTTAAAGTATATTTAAACGTAATTCAAGAACATTTTTAGGTGTTGTTGGCTAAGTACCCTTTTAACATGTTGATGTTGGCCACCTCCCCCAACACTCCGATCGGCCAACAATCCAGCGGTTGGTCAATCGCCAAACCACTGAAGGCCCAATGTCGGTCGTCCACCAAACATCCCAAAAGTTTTTATTATATTTGGAAATTCCTAAAAGAGCTACTCCGTCCAATTTTAAAATACTAGTTTGAGATCTGACGCAACGTAGGTTTAATTTATGTTAGTTAAAGCTACTTTATCAATTTAAATTACATTATATGGATTTAATATATAGTTATAATTTTAACTAAATATTATATTTATTAGTTATAATTTTGACTAAATATTACATTATAGGTTTATAAATTAAGTGATATAAAAATGATTTTTAAAAAATAAAATAAATAAAAAGATAGAAACAATCCGAGAATGAATTTAAAAACATGGCATCTATATATGATTTTATACTTGAGTAGTGGGTTAGAGGCTGGGGGGTAGTGGGGTGGTTACTGGGATATGACAGTTACAACTAGTGGTGGCAATTCGGTTGGTCGGGTTCAGGTATACCTATTCGTGTTCAGTCAATGTCGGATCAGATCATATGTCGGGTATATAGTGTGTTCGAGTCGGTTAAGTTCAGCTCAAAATGGATTTCGAGTTGGTCACATCGATCAAGTTCAGGTTCGGGTCTGGTCACAGTTTGTTTTATTATAAAATGTTGACTTTTTTTTTATTTATCTTAATTGTTATCTATTAAAATTTTCATTTATTTAGTTAAGTTATGTCTCATTATAGATCATTCGTATTATTGGTATGTTTAAAAATAAAAATTTAAAGTAATTACAAGGATATATAAGCCGGATCTTGTTCTACTCGGGTCAAAAATGGGTTGAGTATGAAACGGGTCGGGCCTATATCTTTGTTCGTGTCCATTAAGGCATCATGTCAAAATAGGTTAGGCTCGAGTTCGGGTTGTGTATGGCGCTAGATTTTCAAGTGGGTCGGGTTCTCGAGGTCAAATGAAGTTGATTGATGTGTTTTAGTTACATGGAGTACGTGGATGATGTGGTAGTCATCCTTCGATAACATGTGAACGAAAACTTCTAGTCAAGACACGTATAGGACCATCCACTTCTAGTCGACGTCGAGTGACTTCTGGTCGATTACATAACGTGTTTTTGAGCTACTTTGAAATTCCGCTGACACGTTTCCTCGTGGATCGAACCTGATTCCCTACAGCGAGGAAGTCTTGAATTTATTTGATAGGCTATGAGTTGCGATTTGATTATATCTCTATATTTTCATATTCGATTCTCGATCCCCTACAACAAAAGACATATATATAAAGATCTCCCAACACAGTCATAGACGAGGCGCTAAATTTCTTCACACCAGGCTTGCATCGATCAGACAAACGGAGGAAGAAAATGGGTCGGCAACCACTAATTTTGATATCCCAACACTTCTTCTCCAGCTTCTCGATGATGATTTGTGGTGATAGTGATACGTTTGGGATACCTGATCCTTCGCCTGTGGGTTCAGGATCAAGAACCACGTCGTATATTTGCCTGATCTTGCAATGTTCTTTGATATCTCCTGATTAACAATGGATTTAAACTAATTTAGCAAACTAATTAAAGCGACAGAATTTAACTTAAACAATTTAATCTAAAACAGTAGCGACGGAAAAGTGAGGGAAGCGAGGGACTGGTGCGCGGACGTCGCTGGGCACACAGGCTCTAGGCCTCAGGGTGTGCGCGCGGGAGAGAACGCGAGGTGCCGCTCGCTGGAAGCGAAGGCGCTGGCGACTGGGGATGCGCGGAGCGAAGACAGGCAAGGGCTTGCGGGTGCGCGCTGGGGATGTTGAGGATGCCTGGGCGCCTGCGTACGCGGAGCGGGTGCCTTCTGCGCTCGCTGGGAGCGAGGCCGATTGCGACTGTCGCCAAGGACAGTACTTCCTCGACTGGCCTGCTTCTCGATCAGGTTGGGGGTTTGGTCTTGCTCGATGTCGACGAACAAGGTGAGGGTTGTTTGTGTGATTGCCGAAAGTCTCAAGAACACGAAAGCTTTTGGGATTGATAACCAAGAACCCTTTAATCCATAAAGGGGTTCTCAATTCTATTTCAATCTAATTAATTCAAAGATGCATAACATGAATTTATAGAAAACTATGAGAGATCTAACCAATCCTTCCTTGCAAAGGAAAGGGGTTTGGATAGATTTATTCTATCTAAAGATAAATGAAATAAATCTAAGATAAATATTTCCTAATAAGATAGATATTTAATAACTTGGTGGCCAAGGATTATATCTAGAAGAGATATAATTAATTCCACCTTATTAATCTAATATGCATAAAATAATAACATAATTAAATTAACTAAATCCGGCCCAAGCACAAGTGTTACTCGGTCCATGCACTCGAACAACTCGGCCCACTCGGCCCATGGTGATGTCGAGTATGGTTTGGCTCATGGCGGGTGCAGACGAGTCTTCATGAGCTCCGTGTGTGGACGCAAGCTCACTTCCTGTGCTGGTGGTGTAACCTTGAGCCAAGTGATCCAGGGTGGCCTGAACCCTTGCTCTAAAGTTCCATGGTGACGGACAAGAAAGACTTTAGTTGCAATTTGAATCTTCTTGGCCCTTGCACGAGTGACAGGACCATCGAATGGAACCTTCATGTTGTCCTCAACGTCACCAGGAGTCATCGATAATTGCACGGCATCAGATAGCTTGCTTTTTCTTTGTTGATTCGATTGCTTTCATGACGGGTTGCCCATCTACCGGATTTCCGGTCTCTCAGTACGTCAGATATGGTTGTTTGGTGTATTATAAAATAAAAATAAAAATAAAAATAAAAAAGCATTGGTGGTAGGTCAAGTAGCTAGCCTTGAAGGCAATAGCAAAAGAAGAGAGAGGAAAGAGATGTGTACAAATTGGGTTTCAAAAGCAAGTCAATCCCTTTGACAACTACAAAGACTCTGCATTCTGCTTCTGCCTTGTTGGGTGTGGGATTCATTTTCAACCCATTTACATACTTGGCTTTCAATGTATATATATATATAAGTATATCGATCTCACTGCACTAATTTTTAGTGTATGGTCCCTCCTCTAGTCCTCTTTCACTATCTCCTCTACAACTACTGTACAATTTACTTATATATTTACACACTTGGGTGAAACTTCTAACCCACTGAGATTCTCCGTAGCTCCTTTCTGATTATTTTTTTTTATTCTTTTATTCGAAACATACAAAATGGATAGGAATTTAAGTCTTCTATCTATATCCAGCACGTGAAGTTGAGATAAGTAATCTTGTATTATATATTAATATATGATACTGTCTGCAGATATGTAAAGATATGGTGGAGGATTTGTTGAACATAAAGGCTTGAGTAAAGAGTGTCTACGGAGCTCCTATGGAAGGAGAGTCAATTGAAGGAAGGAGCGTCAATAGCAAGAAGTAGATTTATCGGTTACAAAATACATGATTGAAGAAAGTTGGGAGCGTCAAGTAAAATATCTTATTAAAGGGGAAAAAAATACAATTGACAAAATAAAAATCTAATGGGTGTATTTACCAAAAAAAAAAAAAGTACAATTAACAGGAGGAAATTTGATGGGAGGAAATTTGATGGGAGGAAATTGTGCCGTTATTCCTATCAATAGTAAACTCAAATCTACAACCTAGTATAGTGAGAAAGTAAGTGACCTTATATTTATCAATCGGTTTTTCTATTTTATGCCCTAAGGGCATAAATTAAGAACCTTAATCATGAAAGATTTCCTACTAAATAAAGAAGCGAACCTAGGAAAGCAATTTTAAGAAAATCTAAAATAATTTAAATTTGGGGAATATTTTCCAATTGAGGTTGCTAACCTATGTACCTTGGGGCACATGATAGAAAATCGGTTTATCAATTAGTAGAAAAGAGGCAGTGGCGGATCCAGAAATTTATATAAGGGGGGGCTGAATTTTTTCCACAGAAATGACGGTTTGAAATGTTTGAGTTTAAGATTGTACCTATATATTTCTCACCACAACCAAAAACCACAATTCCGAATCGCAAACAACAAATTCACAAATCTATCCAAACCCGCATATTTTACCGGAGGGGTCAGACAAGTTGACCTGTGTTTGATCAGGTCAATTCAATTCATATATGAAATAGAGAGTTTAGTACTACAGGACCATAGAGGCTCCATAAGCTCTAAGATTTTGTCTATTTAAAGATATTCAATTCGATCATTTATATTTAGAATTACCTAAAAATTCAAAATAATCATATTCAACTTTCTAATGTATCCCCTTTCACTTAAGGACAATGAATATTCATCTTATATTTAGAAAAGTAACAATATAGCCTATATATATATTGAATTATATATAGAATTATTGATGGTACGATTGTTGCCTCATCGCAAATGGGTAAAAAACTCATCTTCTTAAACCAATATACAGTAGTTCATAGCTAGGAAGTCAGTGTCACCAGCAAAAGGAAAAAGTGGGAAAAACAAAGGAAAAAATTGGGAAGAAGGAAAAGTGGTGAGGGCTATGTTAAATACTGGTAAAGCCTTAAATGTTTTAGAGTGGGGCCCGCAGAATGTCAAATTATTTAATAATCATTACACCATGATTTCTATAATTCCCTTCGGGGACCCCTTCTCTCTCACACGTGGCGACGTTTCCACGGACCGATCTTCACTGCCTTCCAACGACTGTCTACAGCCGTCAGATCATCCAACCCTAATTAAAAATTTAAAACGCACATTTAATCAATTTTTATACAGGAATCTTTTTCTAATTTTTAGATTCGGTAACTCTTTCGAAACTAAATTAATGATAAGCTGCGGCTAAAGTTGTAAAAATAAGTACTAATTTTTAGATTTTCTAATCAAATGTTCGAAAATTTAATGATTGACACCACATTATTAAATGTCCAAATATAATTTTTGAAAATAAAAATTAATTTTTTTAGTTAATTTATTCACATAATTTGCACTCAAAATTAGTTTTTTTTTAATAAAAGTTACATTGAACAATGATGTAATGTCAAAATTTTGATTGGTAATACAAAAAATATATTAATTTGTTGAATAGTTTAGTATATATTTTTAATGATTTTTTAAATCCATTCATATTGTTTTGCATTAAATTAATTGTAGAAATAAAGAAAAGAGGGCACCACAAGCAGAAGCTGTGCAGCAGTAATACTGTAAAATCAGTGCTGTGAAGATGGTGGGGGAAAATTACTACTGAGACTGACCCAGTGACCCTTCCCTTTCTTTTCCTGCTCTTAATTTCCCCCACCGCCCCCCCTATATGTAAATACTAAATACAGTCGTTTAGTTTAATTACTGCATTGTTTTCCCACCATGAATGCCAGTGTGTGGGGTAGCTCAAGGATGTTGCATGAATAAAGCTGTAAACATACACTGTAAAAGCGTCCCCATATTTTTCCTTTTTTTAAAAAAATAAAATGGAATTGGATATGTCTAATGGATCGAGAGATCAAAATTGTAACACTAATGGATGAACCATGATGAGAAATTAACGTGGAGGTAGAAAAAGTAGCAAGCACAACAAAGAAAATGTCATGTCAAATCTCTCACTCAACATCCTCATCCGTCAAGATGATAGCTTAGCAGGGTCTAGCTTCATCCAAATTATTGTCAGTATAAAATAATAATAATAAGTTAGGTGTTTAGGTAGATGATCAACCGGTTTGTTAGCAAGTGTAGGGTGGTTCTTTAGTTTATAAATTAGGAAACCTAGATTGGGCTTTATGGCCCAACCTGTTGGATGGTCTAAGCCAATTCTGAGGGCAGCTTTGCAACTCCGGATTTGTAAGCCCGGACATTTTTATTTTTTTTTTGTGTGTGTAACGTGGGATGTTTTGAGGTTGTCGACTAATTTTCATGGGTCCGAACCTAGCCTGCAAAGGATACATACCGATTAGTCAAGCGGTAAGTTACCGCTCACCCAAGCCAATGAAAGTTTGAGCACCCACTAATTACAAAAGTGTGTAAGGAGTGGGATTCGATCATGGCAACTCAAGATCCATTCATACTTAAGATTGGTTATCTAGATAGAGACAACATAGATAGTTCACATTTTTATGTTGTTAGAAGGATTTCACCTATAAATTTCTTTTCCTCTAGTGTTTTATTCTGCTGAATTTTTTTTTTACGATTAATTTTGATGGAAGTCAAGTGACGATAGGTTTTGTGATCCAAGATCACATTGGAAATGTGCGGACCTGCGACGCTTTGCAGTGTGGGTCCGTGTCAACTTTGATGGTTGAAGTGCTTGCTCTTCGGATGGGTTTGATGACTGCTAAAGAGATGAGTTTTCGAAAGATTGAGGTGGGATGGGACAACTTGACTGTCGTCAATGGTATCAAAGGCACTTGAAAATACCCGCGGAAGATTGAGATGGTATTGACTAACTGTCTCTTTTTGCTTCATGGTTTTGATTTGGCTCCCTGCAACCATGTGTTTCGATGAGTCAATCAGTTGACCGCTAAGGTTGCTCATCTTCGCTTCGTGATGGATGGGCAGGATAGCGCTTCAATTGTCGCTCATCCAAAGTTCCGTACTCTTGTCCATAGAGAGGCTATCAGGTAGTAGATCACCGTGACCTGATGCCACCCAAACTCTTAATTTTTTTATAAAAAAAAATAGGGGGGAAGGGTGTTTTTGTCATTATAGTGGAACGGGCAGCACGGGCAGCGGGCAGTCTGAAGAAAAGAGCCAAAAACACAGAACAAAGGAAGGTAAGAAGAGCAGCAGGGCAGGGGTACTGTGTAAGTGACAGTCACCGGTCACTGTCCATCGATCTCTTCCCCGGCATTCATGCCCACCTCCCGTTTATTTCTCCCCCCCCCCCCCCCCCCCCTCCTTTTCTACATTCCTCTTCCTCAATTCCACTAATTCATCCATCCATCCATCCATCGAGAGAGAGAGGTTTGATTGACTTTGAACTGCCACACTTGACTGATTGGAACTGAATCAAACCCGGTCAAATCTTCAACCGGTGCTTAATTCAAGTGCAATGACCCGTCAGATCACCCCCAACTAGCTAGATTCAAGTTAGGGTTCAAAGAAAGCTTGAACCTGAGACACTTAATAAGTTCATGAAATGGTACCATCTCAACTCAAACTTGAGGGTTCACCACAGATAAATCAAGGGTCAACAAAGAATGCAAATTTGTTTAAATGTGCTGGATAGCTTGATGATATTGTAAGTTTATTTAATTCAAGATGTTTCAATCCCATGTTTGTCTTGTCGATCCATTTTAGTTAATCAAATTACCCACTTTCTTGAGTTTTTCTACCTTCAAAATGGCAAATGACTTGATAAGAGAAAAGGGCAAATGGCAATTAACGCCTACACTAGCTAGGAGTCTAGGCTAGCCCCTAGCAAGTTATATACGGTATATATTTGCATAATGTTTTCAAGAACCAAACAATGAATAGCAAAACAGGAGTAGTTATTCGAGATCACCATGGCTCGGTTGTATTCTGTAGAGGTTCCATATGTGGTGAGATGTCGGCGATAAAGGCCGAAGCTCTTGCCCTCCATTCTGAGCTTGTTGCTGCTCATCAACTGGGTATTACTAGGGTCGAGATCGAAGGCGATTGTCTTGCGGTAATCAATGCTTTAAATGACGTTTGGAGCTGTCCTTGGGAGATCGAAATGATGATTGCCGACTCCAGGCGACTTCTCCAAAATTTCCAAAGCACCTCGTGTTCGCATGTCTTCGGAGAAATCAACCGGGTCGCGGACAAGGTGGCTAATCTTCGGCATCAAATTGATCTTGACTCGCCTTTGCATCATTCGGAGCTCCAAGCTCTCGTCCGAAAGGACGCTCTTGGGTGGTGGATCAGCAGAGTCTGACACCGCCCAAATTCTTACCTTGTATCAAAAAAAATATATAAAAAAATAGCAAAAGGCTATAAAATATTATAATTAGGGCGAATTTCTTTCATAAAGTTTTCAATATTAACCCCACCACCTTATAAATTTTAAAGTTTTCACTAAACCACCCTTTATTGACATTTTGTCATGCTATCTGCACGGTGATATCTCATCAAGCGCACGGGTCGATCGCTGGCTTTCGATGTCGGTAAAGAGAAATCGACACAGACTTACGGAGTCGACAAATATGAGTTGGCAAAGATCTGCTCGTGGTGCTGTGCAAGGGCTTGTGCGGTGGATTAATGTTGACACCGACACCGGTTGCAGGAGTCGGCAAAGGCTACTCGATCATGGTGCAGCATGAGAGTGTTGTGGGGCGTCGAATTCGGGAATCTGAGTTGGTGGGGGCTTTGCCGACTCCGGAGTCATAGTTAGCAAGACGACAATGTGTTTGGCAAGATATTGGTCGTGCCAATAACATCCCCTATTTTGTATCTAAAACATTCTTAAGTCTAAAAATAAAGCTCTGTTTGGTATTGGTATCTAGATATCAGATATCGATAGTGGGTTATTAAGTGAAAATTAAATTATATAGTGGGTAGTTTTGTATATATAATTTATGGAATTAGCTTTTCTGACACCACAACAATATATTCTTTCTTGCATGTTTAACTCCTCTCAATCTGCATGTATAACCAAGTACGTAGTGCTTACATATTGTATTTACATATCCCCATTTTATTTTGTTTTTGTTTTGTTTTTGTTTTCTATGTTTCTTTGTTGGTGAGAATGGTAGTACTTACATATAGTGTATTTACATATCCCCATTTTATTTTATTTTTGTTTTCTATGTTTCTTTGTTTTAACGAAAATTTTACGAGGTGAGGTATTCTTAAAGTAAGAGCTATTTCGCGTGTTGTATAAAAGTTTGACATATTTCATCAAATATCCCTGATTGAGATTTTATTTTTTTCACCTAATGCCCTTCCACTGGTTTTAAACCAAAACATTAATTAACATTCTGTTAACTAATAATTAATTAAAATAAAAAGAATGTCTATTGATTCAAAAAAAACATGAACCTCCTAATAAATCAATCTAACCCATTCAACCAAATTGATGGCTAGGATTAATTCTCCCAAATTAATATTAAACATCTTTCAATCTCTCTTGAACCAGCCTTCGTCCTCTTGGATTGTACCCTTCCTCTCCGTCGATTCTCTCCCTCTTATCACGCCCTACGTTCTCGTTCTCCATCTATCCTCTCCTATCCAACTCCTTTTTCTCTAAATTTTCATTTTCAAAGTGTTTTTAAAAGGGGAGTAAAGGGGTTGAAGCAATTCAGATTCAACCAATTTCAATCAATCCCACAAGCACTTCTATTCAATTTCGCAATTTATGAAAAATTCAACAGGGATTTGAATCGAACCAAAACCCAATCACAAAATCAAACCAAACATGGTTAGAAATTTGAGATTTTTTTTTGGGTAATCAGAATTTGATATGTAAATGTGACAATAATAGATTTACTGATTGATGAAAGAAGAAGAAAGCAGTACTCGTGCAGAAACATTTATAATCCATTTCGAACTCATCCCCAATTAAAAAAAAACGAATCTTGAATATTTGATTGAATTTTGTGCTCCATTGTAAGGGGTGGCGGCGAGTGTCCGGGGGAGCGCTGCCTGTCGGAACTTCTGAATGTTTTGATACTTCTGACAACCCAATGCTTTCCTTGGAATATTAAGAGGTGGGATTCATGGCGGTTGTTGGCGAAGCGAGTGTGATGCAAGCGGGTGTGGGGGATTATATCAGGACACAGATCCACGAGAAGATTGTACCTCGACCATCGTCATGTGGATTTTTCACCATGATGAAGATGATGGAGGCCGAGATGTACAAACAGTGGAAGGTCTTCGATAGTTCGATGTAATGGACATTGATAGTGGGGGAGGACGTCAGAGCCTCTGTAAACAACCCATGGATGGGAGAGATTAGGAGTTCATTTGGGATTAATTAATGTAAATTAGATCTTCACCATTGATATATTTTAACGGTTAAGATGTACTTATTAGGATCATATTAGGAACACTCCATTAGGAACACTCCATTAGGAGAGGATCCTGATCCAACACAAACCCTTAAACTTCTGCCGAGAATACATTGATAACACTTGGCGGAGGTGGCAAGCATGAAAGCGCAACCAATCCTTCACCAGCAAGGTGTCGATCTCTTCTCCATCGTCACATCACTGCCAAGTAAACTACCACAACATAAGCGGGATCTATTGTGAGATTTCAAATCTCCAAGAATATGAACAACAACAACAAAACTCCCAAATCACAACCTCAAACTCGAATTGCAAGCATCAATCAAATTAGGCTAGGGTTTTCGTAGATTCCAGGGTAAGGTTGACAAATTCAGTAAATTTCATAGCTTATTCTCATCACAAAAGGTTTTGATTTCTCATATCTAGATTTCAGATCCGTGAATGAACACAAACTCTCAAATCTCAAATTCAAAAATCTGGTCCACAATCCATCAAAATAGAAGTCCCCCACCACAAAAGGTCTTAATGTGAAATTGCTTGTCTTACCCTCTGGTAAGTTTACCCAAGGGTATTCTCATGTCCAAGGAAAAAGTGGAATAAAAAGAAATGTTTTAATAGGGGATAAATAGGTTTGCTTTTTTGTGAGGTTCCATGCACCCCTATGTCATAATTACTACTCATATATTACTTCTCTCCCTATAATAAATGAAGTTTGTTGACAATCCGAAAATACTAAGTCCTAACAACTTTTTTTTTTATACTTTGTTTATACGAGTATTAGACAATTTATACTTTGTAACTAAATAATTTTTAGACTTTGTTTATACGAGTACTATACAACTTAATTAGTTCCAGTTCCTATTTATTTTTATTTGGAATGTAATTAGTTATGTCGGTAATGAATACTCCATATATAAAACTACTTTTGTTTTAATTAAATATTTTTTTCTAATAAAAGTCTTTTTATTTTATTTTATTTATTTATTAATATTTTTTACTCAGAAAAAAACTTTTCGAATTAGTTATATATAAAGTTTTATAACTATTCGGGATATATTTTATTTTAGTCTTGTTTACTTATGTGCACTTACAATATATAAAATATTTTTAAGTTATATTATTTTAATGTAAAGTTGTACATTTGCTCTTCAAACTAAAGTAGGATTTATCATTATAACTCATCTTAGTGTTCATACGGTATTTATTTTAAGGTTTTAGAAAAATGATGTTACATAAAATAAAATGTATTTAATTAAATCTTATGTTAGTTTATTATTTAAATTGTGTGCGTTTTAATAAAAAAAAATATTCGGATATATCTATATAGGTATATATTATAAATAAGGGCTAAACCGGTTTTCTTTTGGTTTGGTTGAACCGAACCGGGTCCTTTTAAAAAAATGTTGTTGAACCGAACCGCTTCTTCTTCCTTAGATGAAGTGTAAACGCGATGAAGATGTTGAAATTTTAACCACCCTCAAATCTCGCCCGAAGCTCAACGCTTTTGCTTCTAGAACGTTCTTTATTCGTTGATAATGAGATTTATGCAAGAAATTTGGAGATTCGGGATTGAATTGCAACTGAAAGAACTTATCCCCAAATTCGAAATTCACCCAAATCCGTCCAAGTCAGGCCGAATCTCACCAAATTGAGGTTGGGGATAAGCTTGAAGGGGATTATTTAGTTGATTTACGGATTTAATTTAATTCCATCCGTCCCCTAATCCTCCCCTTTCGGGTTCACTTTCGAAGCACACCACCGCCTCTTCTCTCCATCTCCTAGCTCTCAAACTACTCCATTGTGTTCTAAACACCTCCCGCAACAATCCTCTTCACAAAATTTCCACAAAAAAGTTCTGAAACCGATAACCCCAATTTCGAATTCACCCCTCGTCGGAGCCGCCTTTGCCGTCCTCGCCTGCCACCATTAGCCGCTGTTGGAGCCACCACCAAGAGGTGCACCGCATCGCCACAAATCCGTAGCCACCGGTCATGTGTCAATTTTCTGTAAAAAAAAATAGAAGAAAAGTGGGGGGTTATATTTGAGTTTTGGATTTAAATTTGATACTTAGGCGGGTAAAACTGAAAATCAAAATTTGGCTAAATTTTTTTGCGGAAAAAAGTTGCTTTTTTTTACTCTTATATGTAGGCTATGTAGCCACCCATACTTTATCTTTTTTGTTAAAATCAACACCCTAAGCCTTTAATAATTATCCATACTTTTTTTTTATTCCAAATCAGCACCCTGCACTTAATACATTTCTTATGCAAAATTTGTAAACTTAAAGAAAAAAGATAACTAAAATTCATAAAATATATATGAATGAATAAAATTAAATTTCATAAATCTTACTCATGTAAAAAGTTAAACTCACAAACTTTAATGGTCAAATTAATAACAAGAAGGAATCAAAACAAGTACAATTGGTACTTATAAACTTAAATTAATAATTGTGATAACATATGTATATTTTTTTATTATATAAACTTATACAAATGAACTTATATGCATCAAATCAAAACCAATTCTATAAGTATTACCTATATCAATCCATAGATAGTTAGAATTCTTCTAAGATGCACACATCATCGTAAACTCTTCTCGATTAAGAGTTCACAAAGATAGTTAGAAAATAAACAATTTGAGTACTTAAGCCCGATAGTTATATTAGGATAAGATTCAATGTTTTGAATTAAACCAAATAGTTAGTAAAATTAAAAAAATTATTAAAGGAAAAAGAAGAAACAAAGGAGAATGAAAGAAAATCAGAGAAAAATGGAAACTCAAATATTATCGGTGAAGACTCCTAAAATGGCTATAAGATTCACACATCATCGTAAAATATTCTCAATTAAGAGTTTACATAGATAGTTACTAAATAAATTTGAGTTTTTTTTTTTTTTTTACAGTAGGCAAACATTGAGAGCCGTTGCTAATAAAGCGACCTAACTCCCGGATCATCCTGAAAGATGATTTTACAAAGATCCCTATGGTAGGGAATAGAGGGTAAGTTAAAAATTACACCTGATTTGGCTATATAATCCGCAGTATGGTTTGCTTCTCTAAATATATGTCGGATCTCCACTGACAAGAATTCAGCTGTAAGCCTTTGGATTTCTTCAATCTGATGTAGAATTTCCCAACTGGGCGACAGTTCTCTGTTCGCTACTTTGACCAGAATCTGATTGTCACTTTCCATAATAATCTTCCTTAGTCCCTTCTGTCTTGCTCTTTGTAGACCTAGAATCATGGCAGAGGCTTCTGTTTGGATTGCTGGCCCAACATTAGCTTCTTTGGAGAAAATATCAATAATATTTCCTTCAGAATCACGAATGATTCCCCCAGTCTGGCTTTTGCCAGATTGGGTAAAAGAACCATCTACATTAATCTTGTAGATAGTCCTAGGAGGTCTGGTCCATCTGGCTCTAACCCTTCTTATAGCGTTTGATTTTTGTTTTGTGTTGTGTTGTTCTTCCTTTGTCCAATCCGTAATGCTCTGGTTTATCATCTGGATCAGTACAGAGGTGCCAGTCGGGTCTTTAGACCTGAAAATTTTGTCATTCCTAATGTTCCAAATAGACTGCCATATAAAAGCTAGATCAATAAAGTTAGTGTTAGACGTATTGATTCTATATAGATTTTCACTCAGGGGGCCATGGAGATTAAGCTTGTGGAAGTACATACCTGATTTCTGCTCATATTGGGCTATGACTTCTCTTGTGTAGGTGCACTTAGTGAATAAATGAGCAACATCTTCATTTGCATGGCCACAAAGAGAGCATTGGTTAGGGACTCTGTTAACATACCTATTAAGTCTGTCAGTCGTTGGAAGACCATCAATCTTGATCTTCCAAAGGAGGTTTTTGATGCGAGGGGGGGCCTTAAGCTTCCAAATCCAACTTTGTGAGTTATGATCTTGGGGTTGTGTAGCTAGAATTTTCTTCACCGACCTAGTAGTGAACTTACCTTCTGGGTCGGGACTCCAAATCAGGTTGTCTTGAGCCTGCCACTGGGGGATTTTTAATTGCAGAATCTTGTCGATGACTCCTTGGGGGAAGGTCTGCCTTAACACATCTTCCTTCCATAGCTTCCTGTCACAGATAAGAGATTCAACTGTCATGTTAGGATCATTTGTACCTATGTAGTCTCTTAGGTTGATCGATGGGATCCAGTTGTCTTCCCATACGTTTATAGTCGAGCCATTACCAACAACCCATAGGAGTCCTTCTTCAAATTTTTTCCTTAGGGTGAGAAGCCTTCCGAATTGCCATGAAGCATCTTTTTTGTTGAAGCTCCTTATGCTTTCTTGTTGGAGGTATTTTTCCTTTATGATTTGTACCCATATGCTATTTTCATTTTTGTATATTTTCCAAAGAAGTTTCATTTGAAGGGCGATGTTTAATTCCTCTGCTTTTTTAAGGCCCAGGCCTCCAAGCGATTTACTTTTGCAAATGTATCCCAGCTGATTAGAGGGATGTATTTATCTGCTGGTGATTTATTCCAAAAGAAGTTTCTGTTGATTTGATCCATTTGGTTAAGAACTCCTTTGGGCAAAAGGAAGTTTTGCATTAAGTAGTTTGTTTTGGAGCTTAAGTTTGATTGTATTAGAACAGTTCTGCCCGCTTGAGAAAGGGTGGATGCTTTCCATTTTGAGAGTTGTTTTTTCATGTTCTGGATTGCTTCATCAAAGACACTATTTTTTATTCTGCCGTTGACAAGAGGTATTCCAAGGTATTTTTCAATAGTTTTTTAGACTGGGATACCCATGTGGGCTGCCAAATCCCTTGCCAAATTAGGATTAACATTCTTAGAGCATTGGAGTGAGCTCTTATTGTAGTTTATGGTTAATCCTGATAGATTTGAAAAGTTATTTAATATGTTCTGAATTGTATTTAAGCTGGTATGGGCTGCTTTTGCAAATATGATTGTATCATCGGCAAAGGTTAGGAAAGGTATGGGAGTGCCATTTTTAGCCAGTTTAATGCCAATTAAGGCATCCTCAAGAAGTGCTTCCTTGTGTAATTCCCTAGACAATCCTTCCATTACTAGTACGAATAGGTAGGGGGCTAAGGGATCACCCTGTCTGATTCCTCTATTAGGTTTAAATTGAGGACCGGGAGTGTTATTGACTAAGACAGAGAAGGAGGTAGTGGTTAAGCATTTCATAACCCAGCTAATCCAAGTTTCATGAAAACCAAATTTAAACAGCACTGCCTTAATATAGTTCCAGTTTAATTTATCATAAGATTTTTCCATATCTAGTTTAAGAGCCATGAGTCCTTTTTTTCCTTTTTGCTTATGGAATGTATGGAAAATCTCGTGTGCTATAAGGGTGTTATCTTGAATTGATCTACCCTCAACAAATGCTCCTTGGAAAGGATTGATTAGCTTAGGAAGGATTGGCTTCATGCGGTTTGCAATTATTTTTGAGATAACTTTATAGACAGTATTACAGAGACTAATAGGCCTATAATGATTAATAGAGGTGGGATTTTCAACTTTTGGTATTAATGCTATAAAAGTTTGGTTTAATTCAGATAACATCTGGCCTGAGTGGAAGAAAGCTTTGACTGCTTTACAACAAGATTGTCCTATGATATTCCAATAGCGTTTATAGAATTCAGGAGGATAGCCATCTGGTCCTGGCGACTTGTCATCTGCCATGCTAAAGAGAGTATTTTTTATTTCTATATTAGTAGGTTGAGAGATGAGTTTAACATTTTCCTCAGTTGTTACTTGGGGTTGGATGTTCCAGACATGATTAGCAGAAACATTGGTTTGGTTAGATCCTATGAACCTTTCTGACATTTCTTCAGTAATGTGATCTGTGATCAAATCCTAGTCTGTTAGAAGCACATTCTGCTTTGTAATAAAGGAAGTAGTTGATCTTTTGAAGTTTTTTATTCTAGCTGTAACCTGAAAGTATTTTGTATTTCGATCACCAAGTTGGAGATGTTTAGTTTTAGCTCGTTGTTTCCAAAACTTATAATTGTAATCAAGCAGTCTGTATCTTTTATGTTCTAATCTTGCCAGTTTGTGACCTTCCGAGGTTGAGATATCACCCCAGGGCAATCTGTCCTGGAGGGATTTAATTTGAAGATCTACCTTTGAAAGTTGTTTTGTGATATTATTAGGATTGGCTTTACACCATCTTTTGATGTTTTGTTTCAATAATTTTTGTTTCTGTAAGAGCTTGAAACATAATGAGCCTCTTATCTTATAGCTCCAAACTTTTTCTATCATGCTTTCAAGAGCATCATTAGAAGTCCAAGCCATTTCGAACCTAAAGGGAGAGCCTTTTCTTTTCGGTTGAGAGCCTAGTTGGAGAGAGATAGGAGCATGATCCGAGCTAGAGAATTGGTGGTGTTTGGTACAGAGATTAGGGAACCAGCTTAAGACTTGTTGGTGAGCTAGAATTCTATCTAGGCGCTCATAGGTGTTGTTAATCAGCCTTTTGCTCTTTCTCCATGTGAAGGGTGAACCTGAGAAGGGTAGGGTTTGTAATCCAAGCTCTTCTTTAATTTTCCTGATTCTTCTAAATCTATTAATGTTAGGAGTGATACCTCCAACCTTGTCTGTATCAGTTTCTATGTCATTAAAGTCACCAACAATCAGTACAGGAAGCATATATTTATAGATTAGTTGATATATTTCATGCCAGAATTCTTCTTTTTCACCTTCAGACGAAGGGGCATAGATAAAGAGTAAAAGCAAGTCATGCTTCTCAATGGTTATCTTGATAAGAATGGCTCGGTGGTGTAGTTCAAGAACAAGAGTCATCTCCTCTGCTTTTGTTTTTGTAAGCATCCATATACCTCCTCTGTGACCAGAAGCCGATACATAGAGAGCCTTATGGAATCCTGAAGTTTTGATTTGATCATCAGTGGGGCCTTGCTGAGATATTGTTTCTGTTAAGACTAGGATATCAATATCATTTGTAAATCTAAAGTGATTGATCTCTTGCCACAAGAGTGGCCTTTTAGTACCCCTTACATTCCAATATGCTATATTAATCATACAATTGATTGCCATAGTCACCAATTTTATTATGAACTTCATAAGGAAAATTACATTGATGATTACATGTACAATAACTCGCATTCACTTGGTAAACCAAATACTTCTCTGCATGCTTATAGCGGTGAGTGTTGATAACTGATTTTGCTTTCCTGATTGTAGGCTCTTTGCCTCGTGTGCTTGTCCTCAAAGTAACTTTGATTATTTGCCATCTTGTCTGTGCCTTATGAATCTGTTCATGGAGAAATTGTATACATGTGTAGCTACTGCTTGTAAGAAGTCTAGCTTTGAGAAGAAGCTTTTGTTTGAAGGTTTTAGTGGTAGGTTTGGGGCAGCTGACCATCCACTGGGAATCAGAGATTCCAATGGGGCGCTTACTGTGTACTCCCACATTGTCCATAGTCTCAATCCTTTTATATTTGCCTATGTCAACCTTGCTTGGTTGTTGGATCAATTGAGGCTTTTGCATCTCATGCATTCTGTTTCTAGACCATGATGTGTAGGTGAATTTTGTAGAGACAAGTTTGGTAGTTGCTTTGTTTTGCAAAGGTTTAAGTTTAGAGTTGGGGCAGCTTACCACCACCTGAAATCCAAGGATTTCAGTGGGGTGCAGCTTTAAGTTTTGGACGCTTACCACCACATCTCCCTTAAGGAGATGAATGGGGCTTTGCTGAAAGTTTGGAGTAAAAGGAACTAAAAGAGTTATACCTGAATTCCAACCACACAGAGCCACCTGCATGTTAGAGACATCTAAGCCAGGCAAGGGATTCAAAGGAGCTCTCCCTCCGAGCAACAGAGCCATGACAATGGGACTCCAGGGACATAAACAGAAGCAAACAAAAAGCAAGCAAAAGTAAAACAGAGAAAAGCAAGAGACATTTAAAGCATTGATAGAACAGTGGTAACTGACATAATAATCAAAAGGACCTCTCGCATTATGCTTGAAATTTCTAGCATAGTTGGAGTTGCTCCCAACAACACTAGCAAGTTGTAGGGAGCAACTAGTAATAACCAGTCTGCAGACCAATCTATTACACATATCCAACCAAGCCATAGGATTTGAGGCAAGATTGCAGTGAGATCTAAGGGTCATATCCTGACAATTATAAATAAGACTAATATTGTTCACATCAGATAAGAAATCAAAAGAGTATACAGGATTTATCCTCTTTGCCTTATTATCATACGGTTCTTGATTCAAACCACTAGACTTGTTAATCATAGCAAAGTAAACAAGATAAAGGACATCCAGAGGTAATATCACATCATGCAAAGGATCCAGATTCAAGCATATACTAAACCTGTTAATGCAATTACCAGTATTGAAAAGAAAGACTGGTTTAGGGATGTACTTATCTATTCTGGGTAGTCTCTGAAGGGCTGAATTAGCACTCTGAATGAGCCAGTTGCTGTCGCAAATTCGAGCCTTCGGAATTCGATGCAGGGCGCTTTGGTGCTTCACCTCGTATGTTCAACTTCATCCTTCCTCCTATGTTTTGCCTGCTGGTTTGGGTAGTCTTCAGGTTTCCCCCTTTCTCTAGGAGCTCAATTCCAAAAGCCGAGAGAGCTCTAGCGCACAATGCGCCATAGAGCCACTCGAGCCCATCAAGTTGGCCAAGCCTGTGCTCTGCATGTTCTTTATTAGAGTATAAATTGCTATTAACAGCATCATTACCTCGGTATTTAGATATAATACAGTTCTTGGAAATAAATGGATAGTTGAAAGTTTTGTTGGGTAAAGGGTTTTGTTGATGGTTTAGAAAGGGAAAAGAGGCCCCTTCCACACAATTTTTCCGACAATCATATATGTCAAGTTGATTCTTACAGTAACCATACCACCTTTCAATGCTCAAATAAAGAGCTGTGTAAAGAATACAGTAAAAGTAGCAGTAAATGAGATGCATAGAGTTAGAGCAAGAATTCAAGACTAACAAAAGAAGAATTAAGGATTCAAGGAGATACTTATCTGTTTGAAAGCAGCGTTTTTTCAATTCAAAGAAGGATCTACTGGGAAGGGGAAGAAATCGCCTCTTATCCATCAGATGTCCACTCTTCTTCTTTGTTCTTCCATGATTACACATAAACCTGTGATTACTGCAAGCATAACTAAAAGTAAATATAAGATTTGCCAGATCTTGCTTGTTGGCTGAGACTTGAGGTTTAAGTGTTTGAGATGAGCATGGGTTCAGCACTAAACGCTTCCCAACTTTGTTTTTGAGAAAATCAAAGTAAGCATGAAACTTTGATAAGGCTTGATTTGAAGGTTTGGTATGGTGGCCGGCGATCTGCGGACTAGATTGAGAAAAGTTGTGAGGAGATTTAGGTTTAGAAAGTTGAGGGTTGAGAAAGGGGTTTTTAGTTGAGGGTTGAGGATTGATAAAGATCGATTGGAAGCTAGATCTCATATCAGAGGCCGAGGGCTGCGGCAACGCCGCGCCATGGCCGGGGAGCCGGGGAAGGCGGAGACGCGACAGAAGAAAGAAGGGGATGGCGGCGGCAAGAGAGGGTTTTTTTTTTTTTCAGAGCGTCCAGCTGTTTGGGTCTTCCCCTGCTAAATAAATTTGAGTTAAGTCCAATAGTTATTAGGAACAATAACTCATTCTCATTACTATTATCGTTATTAGAAGTTAGGTTATTTTATATCAAATTTTCATATAATTTGAAGTTTAGATTGATTTTTATATATGCTTATTATAAAAGTAGTTTATATTGATTTAATATCTAATTTAAAAATTAATATAAAACTATTTATAAAAAAAGTAGTTTAGGATTATAAAAGTATCATTTCAAGACTATAAGGTTTATAAGAATTCAATAATTATTATTGAATTCTTGAGTTCAAATCCTATCAATTGTACATTTTATAAGAATTTATTAGATAATATAAGGTTATATTCAACACTTATTAGTCACCTATATGATTTTCCTTCCAAACATGCTCTTATAGTATTAATATAAAAATTTAGTAGATAATATAAAGTTTTATTCAACAAATATTAGTTATCTATATGATATTTCCTCAAAACATACATTTGTAGTATTATTATAAGAATTTATTAGATAATATAAGGTCTTTTATAATTTATATATATATATATATATATATATATATATATATATATATATATATATAATTCTAAAAATTTATAAGATTAAAAGAATCTCACTTTGATAAACGAATATCTATATTTTAATTTATATATACTCGTATATTAATTATATTTATAAAAGAAGAGAAATGGTAGGTGGAACAAGGGAAAAATGAAAAATGAAAAATAAAAAAAGACGAAGTGTCCCCATGGGGGGTCGAACCCAGGTTTCCACCACCTTCTTCCCAATACCAATCCATTATACCAGATTATGTTATTGTCTTTTTTTAAAAGTATTTAATTCATGTATTAAATTTAATAGCTTAGTAATCAAGTGTATCACAATTCACGAGATACATTTATTGGGTGATAAAATAGCACATGGATAAAGTGTATCAGCCGTCGGATAAGAATTGAAATGGACGATTAGGATTGTATCTTATTACTCCTCTTACTTATTCTAAAAATATATATGATATAAAATCCGAAAATATCATATATTCATATTCCCGTAATCTTGTTTTTTTAAACCCATATTCAATTATTTTGTTAGATAGTTATGTATTGAAGTAGATGATACGTTATAAACAAATTATTATCTTTTGTGTCTAAATAAAGTTACGATTTTATATTTTATTCATTACAAATGATTAGATTGATCATTTTATTTTTATTAGTTAGATTATTACATAAGTAAAATTTCATTTTATTTTATTTTTGCCTCGTCAAATTTAGTTTTTTTAATTAAATTATTAATTACAATGAAATTTCATAAAATAGGAGGGAATGAAATTTCGTAGTACGGAAGGGAGCGAAATATATATATAGATGCGATTGGTGCCAAGCGTTTTTGTTTTTAAATTAACCAATGCGATTTTAATCCGCTTTTTATTCGTTAAAATTTGTCCACATTTTTTTTCAGTTTTAAATTTTATAATTTGCAAAAAAAAAAGGGTCACGATTGGTGCAAGGCTGAGGCACAGGATTGCCATCTTGCACCGTTGGATTTCAAGAAATAAATGGTCATGATTGCATACAAGTCATGCAAATGGTTGATGCTTTCAATGCGAATGGTTGATGCTTTCCATGCAAATGGTTGATGATTCCCATGATCCATAAATGCTACTTTTTTTATAAAAAAAATCACAAATGGTATTTTGAGTTAATTTTGGTCAGATCTATTACAATTATTAGTAGTATTACTACGGAGTAGTAATTTGTATAATAATAATAATTAACAATAATAATTAATATTAGAGTATTTTATTAATAATAATTATTATTATTATTATAAATTATTTTTATTTTTATTATTATTACAAAAGAGAATTAAAAAAATCAAAGAAAGATTTTATCCAACAAATATTAGTTATCTATATGATTTTTCCTCAAAACATACATTTGTAGTATTATTATAAGAATTTATTAGATAATATAAGGTCTTTTATAATTTATATATATAAAAATATATATATATATATAATTCTAAAAATTTATAATATTAAAAGAATCTCAATTTGAAAAACTAATATCTATATTTTAATTTATATATACTCGTATATTTATTATATTTGTAAAAGAAGAGAAATGGTAGGTGGAACAAGGGAGAAATGAAAAATAAAAAAAGACGAAGTGTCCCCATGGGGGGTCGAACCCAGGTCTCCACCACCTTCCTCCCAATACCAATCCACTATGCAAGATTATGTTATTGTCTTTTTTTAAAAGTATTTAATTCATGTATTAAATTTAATAGCTTAGTAATCAAGTGCATCACGATTCAGGAGATACATTTATTGGGTGATAAAATAGCACATGGATCAAGTGTATCAACCGTCGGATAAGAATTGAAATGGACGATTAGGATGGTATCTTATTACTCCTCTTACTTATTCTAAAAATATATATGATATAAAATCCGAAAATGTCTTTTAAAATATAATTATGGGTCCACATCAACTTAAATATTTTTTAAAAATATAATTTAAATAAATAATTTCCTTATTTAATAAAAAAAATGAAAATTACATTATATAATTATTAATTAGTCATTTTAAATAATTATAATGTTTTCTCTTATAAAACTTATACCATGTACCAATTATATTCTATCTTCATTTGGAATAAAAGAACTATTTTATGACTCTGAAAATAAGGTCTCAAAAATATTATACCATAAGGTTTTATTCAACTATTATTAGTTACTTATATTATTTTTACATAAAAGGCATACTTATAGTATTTTTATAGCAATATAATACCCATTAGTTAGTATAAGGTTTTATCCAATAATTATTAGTTACTTATATTATTTTTCCTTAAACACACTTACAGTATTCTTATAACAATCTATTAGTTAATATAAGGTTTTATCCAACAATTATTAGTTACTTATATTATTTTTACTTAAAAATACACACTTATAGTATTCTTATAACAATATACTTCTTATTAGTTAATATAAGGTTTTATCCAATATAAGGTTTAGGGTTTAGGGTTTAGCAAAATCATATAAGGAACTATTGTTGGAAAAAAAAAAAAACTTATATTAACTAATAAATTGTTATAAAAATACTATAAGTGTGTGTTTTAAGAAAAGATCATATAAGTTACTAATAACTATTGGATAAAACCTTATATTAACTAATAAATTGTTATAAGAATAACATAAGTGTGTGTCTTGAGGAGAGAAATCATATGTTTTTTCCTCAAAACACACTTTTCTAGTATAATCATAAGAATTTATTAATTAAGATAAGGTTTTATTCAATAATTATTAGTTACTCTTATGATTTTTCTTCAAAACTTAATCTTATATTATTATCATAAGAATTTATTAGACAGTATAAGGTTTTATTCAATACTTAGTAATTACTATAAGTGTGTGTTTTGAGTAGATCTGTCAAAACACAACCCGACCCGGTCGACCCGATCCGACCGCCCGGAAAATTTTCGATCCGAACCCGGAAATTTTGACCCGGAATTTTTTTTCGACCCGAACCCGAAAAACCGAAAATTTTCCGGGTCATCTGGGTTTCGACCCGGTGACCCGATTGACCCGGTAATTTTGACCCAATTTTACCCGATTGACCCGGTAACCCAGTTGACCCGGTTGATGTTTAATTAAATATAATTAATTTTTTTATATATAATTAAAATTTATTGCAAAATTATCAAATCATGATTTTTTTAATTTAAAAAGGAAAAAATTGACAAACCCGAAATCGACCCAAAATGACCCGAAACCCGGTCAAACCCGGATTCTAGTCAACCCGGAAATACCCGGGACCCGTTTTACCCGGAACCCGTTTTACCCGAGACCCGAAGTGACCCGACCCGAATCCGACCCGAATGACCCGTTTGACAAGTCTAGTTTTGAGAGTAATATTTTAAGTTGATTAAATAAAATTGAATTTCTTGAATCTTATTTTCATATTTATAAAACTTATAATGGAACTTGTTGAACAAAAGACTTTTTTTTGATGAAATCAACAAAAGACATTTTAAATAAATGGGAACTAGTTCATAAAAACAAGGGGAAATTGGAAAATAAAAAAGAGTAGACTAGTCTCCAAGGGGAATTGAACCAACATCCCCTCCAATCCTCCATCTTCCTCCTAGTACAAGACCACTAAGCCAGATAACATTACTGTAGGTTCTTCAAAAAAGTATTTATTATACGCTTTTAATTAGAACTATCGAAACCTTTCTTCTTCCTCTCGCTCAGGCATAAGTTAAAGGTTTAAGGTCTTAATGGTGAAATTGTATTCTTTGTCCTTTCGGTTTCCAAACAACTTAATTACGGAGTAATATCTAATCTCAATCTTGCCATGTGAAAAATGTGATCAATTTTGTGTTTAATTGATGAATTCATCCCCTATTTCAATCATGTTCAAAATTTCTCCAAATCATAATCGGTGTCGTTCGGGGTGAATTAGACACCATTTCTTAAAATTAAATGTACAAATTGAATAAAAAAAAAGAGAGGAAAAGAATGGTGTAATCAATTTAGGCTTATCGGGTTTTTCATCGCTCGTCATATATAAGGGGTGTCGATTGTTTCGAAGATTTTTTTCCACCATTTTTTACAAAAATCCGAGCTCACGTTCTAAATACCTTCTGGAACAATCTTGTTCAACAACTTTGATGAAACGTATACAAAATACGAAAACCCCATTTTGCGACTGAGCCTCACCGAAAATACGAGCTCTTAATCTATTCCGCCACCATCTCCGTTACCCTGGCCTTTCTTCGCCCGCTTCCGTCACCATTTCCGTCGACTTCGTCTTCTCCGCCCGCTGCCGCCACCATCACCGTCGACCTGGTCTTCCTCCACGACTCCGCCCTCTTCGTCGCCAAAAACTCCGCCGCCCGTGTCTTCCTCTGACCGGTGTCGGTTTTGAATTGCTGCCAACCTCTCCGTCGCCCTGGTTTCTGTGAACATGTCTGTTTTTTATTTCACCCTCGTCTCTGTCCACCTCGATCCTTTGTCCAAATTTTGTGAAATCTCCGAAGTAAGGATAACATCGTTTAAGCTCGTTTTTATCCGAAATCTCAAAATTGGTTATGTAAATCTACATAACAACACATAGGGAAGCTTTTAGAATGGATTTGGTTGAGTTTCGAGCGAGATTGGAGGGGTTGAATTTCACCCATTTTTACAGACGAGAGGTTGAAGATAACGAGGTTGAACCGATTCGGTTCACTTTTTTTCGTTTTCCCTGGGCTCGGTTCAGTAAACCAACTTAGACCACAAATTATACTCTGTATTACATGTAATCATATATCCCCTTATATATATATATATTGTAATTTATTTATTTAATTTAATTTAAAATGCATACATTAAATAATTAGAATAATAAGGGGCTTTATCACTTTAAATAAATTCTTATAATTATTTTACTTAGAATAACAATGAAAATTATTCTAAAACTTTACCTATTTTACTTAATTAAATCCAAAGTTTACATTGGAGTTGAGTGAGGTAAGAGACATTAATTGTTGATGCTATAATCAAGGTTGTCTACTAATTACTCCCCTAAAATATGCAGGTAATTATTATCCTACTATCTTCATTTTCATTTTCATTTCTTTTTTTTTAAGTTTGACTTACTTTTGACTAAAAGGATGTTACAATTTTACCCCGGGTAAGCTTACCAGAAGTTAACAGAATCATTGTCCGTCTTAATGCTTTGGTTTCTTGGTCTGTCAAGTGTCAACGTAGTGCACCAATTTTTGACTTGCTATTAGGCTTTAGCAAAAGGTGTGTGTCAGTGTGTGGGTGTGGGGCTTCTGCATTCTAAATCATTCATTCATTATTACCTTCTTTTCATACCCTCCTTTATTTTTTACATAAACTAGCACATACCAAGTAGTACTCCTTCATTTCTTCTTCTTAACTTTATGACAAAATTACAAAGGAGGGTGATACATTATACTTCTCACACTATAAATACAAATTAAATAGGCTTATCAAAAAAAAAAAAAAAAAAAAAATAGGTGGCAAAATCTGAACCTCTGGGGTATTTCTTTAATTTAATTTGTATATGTAATTAGGTTAGGTTAATAGCTTTTCCACTTTAATCACTCTCGATTGAAAATAAATAATGTTTGACTTTTCTAGTTTTATGAGCTAAAAACTATAAAAAATAAATAAGATTTTATATACTCTATCTGATCGGAGATAAATATTAGGGCTATTTTTATTTTTTTTGATCTTGTCCAGTTCGATCGACTCAGTCGCTCTACATCTGGTTTATACTCATCATATGCAGTTAGAGTTTCCCTCACCCTAGTATATATTATTGCAAACATGTTTGTGGTTGATCTAGGTAAACTACATGCGTCTTCCACCAGGGTTCGCGGATCCCTTTGGACGAGTCTTTAAACATTGAAAGTCTTCGATCCCTGTGGGCAGTCTCCTCAGAACTAGCTTTCGAAGCTCGCTTCCACTTTACTCGATTGTTACTTTACTCTAACGGATTATTCCCTATTTTCCTTCAACCATCATGGGAAGGAGCTCTGGGTTCGTCGATGGCCTAATTATTATAGGAAATAATCCAATGGAGATCGGCTCAAAGCTTATCTAAATACACTCTTTCATGATATTTCGCTAAGGTAGAATACATGGCCATGGCGTTTGCGTTTTGTGAACTTCTGTGGCTGAAATACCTATCCTCTCTTTTAGGGTTGTTTATACTACTCTTGTGAAATTATTCTGCGTGTTGCAGCAAATCCTTTGTTCCATGAACAAACTAAGCATATTAAAATTGACTCACTTTGTTCGGGATCTCTGTATTGCTCGCGTCGTTGAGGCATCAAATGTTCAGACCAGTGAACAATTGGCCGATATTATGAATAAAGTATTAGGACGACAACAATTTCTCAGTGTCCTTTGTAAATTGGGCATGCTCCAACTTGAGGGGAGTATTGAGGGATATTATCTTTAATATAAATGATGTTAATTAGTTTATATAGTTTTCATACTTATCTTATCATATGCAATTAGGGTAATTTCCTTTAGCCAATATATATTGTAAACACGTTTGTGGTTGATCAATGAGAAAACATGGCAATTTGCCCATTCTATAATAAAGTTGAAAAACAACTAATGGTCGTAGACGCATTCACCTTCTAAAGAAGGAGGTCCTCCATGCTCCGATGGCGGTAGGGGGCCTGGGTATCCGACCGATGCGAGAGGCCAACCAAGCGGTACTTGCCAAACTTGGATAAAGTTGAAAAACAACTAATGTGATAAACCATAAACTTATAAAAATCAATGAATCTAGATAATTTTTCATTTTATAACAATCTACAAAAATGATGTATTTATCTAATAAAAAAAATTGACTAAGAAACTTACTATTGTTTCACTTTGGAATACACCATACAGATTAGACGGTTTCATGGTATTTATATATATAATTTCTTAAAGTAGAAGTTTGGATAAATATTCATACTATTTATTTAAAATAGATCGAGTACATGTGTAGAGGAGAGATCCAAGTGCGTTTGTACATAGATGTGGCAACTTGACTATCGAAAATTGTCATCGTGGCAGAGTTTGGCCAAAGAAGAGGTAGCAGGAGGTTGTTAGACAAGATCTTGTCATTTTGAGACTCACTGAGGAGATGACACGTAATAGGGTATAGTGGAGGAGTGCGATCCGAGTAGACGAGGGGTAACCATGTGAGGCATATTATTCATCGGTTCCTATTCTACAACCCCTTCCCATTTCTTATCGGTACTTTTTATTTTATCTATTTTGTTACCTATTGGTATTTTCTTGGGTCACTCAAAAACATCTTTTCGACTTAATTGGGGAAAGAGTGCGTATATCTCGACCCCCAAACCTTGCTTGAAGCGAGATATGTCGGGAATGTTGTTGTTGTTGTTGTATATAGAATTATTTGATTGACCATATACTTATGTAAATTGTAGATGTAAAATTAAGTAAATTGTTTATAATGTTAGAAACCATATATTATGTAGGTGGATGTTTCACCTTCCAAACCTCTTCATCTCCCTTAACTCCCACATGGTGGAAAACCAGAGAGTGTAATATTTACGATGTTCTTATCTCTTGTATTCATATGCCAATATAAACTCTTGTACATCTCCTTTGAGAGGTGTACATATAACATAGAGATTACCTTCTCCATGCTCTTCCCTTTCTAATTATTCTAGTTTATCTCCATTCTCATAACATGTAATTGATATGTCTATAAATGATTGATTGTTGAATGGAATGGATTGATTTTAACTCGTTGCACTTTTTTGTGTTAGTGTGTTCATGAAGATTCTTGTTAAGAGTAGCAGCGGTTGCTGATCCCCTTGTTAGAGTTCGTTCATCACTATGAGAGTGTGGATTTTGTCCCTAACACCTTTCCTGTCGCTGACCCGATGATCCGAGCGCGCAGACGTGCATCATACTACTCTCAAGCAGGAAGAGAAGTGCAAGGTGGCCGTACTTCTAATATTGGTCTTACCGATGATGGTTTACTAGCAATCGCGGATGCTGTGAATGTTGGGCTGTTGGCTCTCCAAGTAGCGATCGGGGATGCCATTACCGATCAGGGAATGCACTCGAGACGGGTCATGGAAGCACCAGCAAAACATCATCTTTGTAATGGAGGCAATGGATCAGAAAGCATGTTTTAGACAGTGATGCAAGGCTAAACCAGAAATTGACAAGATTGAAAAGGTTCACTGCCAATGTGATTTGATTTTCTATGCTCAGGGCTTGACAAATTGACACATCTTTCAGATCATATCCATCTATGCATCATGCATCTATCTACCTACAAGTATAAACTCAGAAACGATAGAGGTAGCACGAGGGGGAGAAATCAATAGAGTTTCTAAAGGAAGTACAACTTCATCTTTATCAATAGTAGCAGAGCACATTCAACAAAGTCAGTTGCGGTCCTTTATGGAAAAGAGGAGAACTACTCCAAACGACAAACCAGTAACCAACAGAAAATTCGCACCCCAAATATTCACACCTTCATGTCGACACATTTGACTGTTCTTGCAACATATTAACATCTTTTACCATGCTAATATTGCAGCCTGTCACGAACTAAAAGCTAGTGCCTTGCTTCATTCCAGAGTCTCCTGCCTTGGCACTTCTATTATGCCATTGTATTCAGATGGCACCTGTAGTTTTAACACAACAGGGACAAAGATGTATCACTAAGATTGAAATACAGATAACGTTCCTCTTAAAAGACCCAAACAAACCTGGTTGCATTAGAAAAAAGACTGGAACTTGCTCAGATACAAAATTGAAATAGACGACATTCAGGAGTCCAGATGAATGCCATCCATGGAAAGCTACTATTGAGACAAATAGAGTATGCATTAAGCCAGGCTATATCAACCGACAACACAAGCAGGAATGACAAAAGGCGCCAACATAAACACAACTCTGATTATTATGGTGTTTGCATCAAGTATGATGAAACTAGATGATTACAGTGTTTGCATGGAAGTATGGTGAAACTAGATGATTACAGTGTTTGCATGCAAGTATGGTGAAACTAGATGATTACAGTGTTTGCATGCGAGTATGATCGCACACTATGGCAGGCGTACGAGTGGGCTTTTGGAAAACAAAAATGTGGCTAGTTTATAAGAAAGTGACACTGGATATAAGTTTAGTTAAAAACAATACAGCTTTACCCTTAATATTGATTCTAGTAAAATTTATAAAATATTCTTAAAAAGCGGTGGCATCTATTTGTGCGTCATTTTAATATTACAAGTTAACCCCAACACATACCAAGTTTTGAGGTTAGAAACACAAATAGAAGATTGCTGTCACTGCTCATCTCCACCTCTTTATTTAGTTGAGGTAACTGCCAGGCCTTGGACCTGGGATCTGTGGGTTCATTGAGCAAACCCCAGACCATGTAATCAACAATGTTGGCCTCCACCTCCACCTCCACCTCCACCTCTCTATTCAATCAAATGCGCTGACCACATCATGAGCACACTCATGCTCCCCCATTCCATTCACATCTCTTTTTTTTAATTAAAATATATTTTTTTCAGAAGGATTGAGATTGTTACACTGTAAACATTATCTTTCCTTAAGCCCAACTTAAGCAGCATCGCATATGTTTTCATCCCCAAGGGTCAATCATGAACTTAAGATAAACTACAGAAGAACCATACCTTGCATTGCCGCATAATGATTGCAGACCTCAAAATAGGATCTCCAACTATCGTCCGTAGTGTTCTAACAAAATCAACACGAGAAATTTTCTTGGCCTGACAGGTTGAGATGGGCATAGAAGGAAAGAAAGATTTGGTCAGAGAATGATTAACAACAACAACAAGACAGAACAGCAGCTTAAATGATATACATACCTTAAACGATTCAAAATGTGCACAGATCACCTTCATATCATCAGCCGATACTTTATTTTTTATAGAAGCAAGCACCAAATGCAAAGGCATCCAAGGAGATTTAGGAATCCTCACTGACTTTGAATTCAAGTTAGAAGCTCTTTCTTGGCATCCCTGATTATTAAAATTTCATTGATAATGACTTCTTTGAAGATTAAAATCCAAAAGCATTTGGTGCCCAAAACAATTAAAGAACTCTCGAAAGCTTCAAACACTAGGAGGGCTAATAGGATTACGAACAATAACAGATAATATAATCAGAAACATCCCATTTCATCCACCACTGCCTAAAAATGGGGATCATGGCTATCCCTAAACTTGAAATCAACGAGCTCAGCTGAAAGCAAATTCTGGATCTAACTAAAGTTAACCTCCAATGTGTAGAAATTGCAAGTTTCTCTCATGACAATTTTTTAACCTTAACAGCATTTAAAAACATCATTGATTTCTAGCTATGATAACATACAGAAACTGCTCATCAAAACAGTAAACTGGCTTGAAGCCCAGTGTAGACCAAAAGCATACTTACCATATCTACCGGAGATGCACATGTCCCAATGTTCAATTGAAGATCGGAACTATGTTGAGCAGTAGTCAGCCCTGAAATTTCAAGTTTTTCACTACCAGCCAAAAAGCCTGCAATAGTAAACAATGAGAATGCACATCAGAGTCGAACTCTTGAAAATATCATTACAGATACTGACATACCAAGATCATTAAGAACTTGTATAGTATCTTTTCATTGCCAACTGAGTCTTTTCAGCAAATCAGTTCTTTCAACACAACAAAGTGTATTGTTTTCTTTTTTTTTTTAAAAGGATTATGTTGATCAACACTGCCAGAAATTTGAAGCGTACTAATCTGATAACTTTCAAAAAAAGAATTAACATTTCAAAACTACAGAATTGAAAAAATCAATGAACTACACAAACATAACACAACAGTCAAAGCTCACCTTCTTGTAACAAATTGATCTTGAAGCTGACCACAAATTCTGGATAGATGTGTGTGTTAATGTTCATGCTCCACACCATGTACAGTTGCGGATTGTCAAGATCATCAACTCCAATGTCAAACTTTTCGCTACTAGGGTTGAGCTGTTTGGATCCAGGATAAACTGGTTCCATGTTCCCCGTAATAACACGACAAAGGATCATGTGTCCTATACCATTTTCGTCAACATCACAATATTTTGCACTGGAAGGGAAGAGAAGAAATATAAGTCTACTTACTATCCTGCTAAATTCACGTCATTTCTACCATTATTTCCAATACAATGAAACAAGGTCCTTCAAATAAGTGTCAGCCATGAATTATTAGCTTAATCAAAAGTAACAGCAGAAGTACAACACAACATCCTACTCCTTTTACTGCATCATATGAGAAGGCAGGAAATCAGATAGGTAGCTACATGTGAATATTGGTAAATTGCAGCTGCTTTTAGCATCCTGATATGAGAATGTTCAGCAGGAAATTGACAAATGAAGTTGCATTACAACCAGTAGCCTAGTTACGAAATCCAGGAAATGATGATTTAGCACTTGATAGTTGGATATCAAGATGAAAGTTTGACTTTAAGCCAGCCTTGTATACATCATATCCAAATATTTAGCAACCACAATTTAGGGGTCAAAACTGTAAAGATCGCACACAAACACAGGGATAAATCAACTTCATGCACATTTTGCAATTTGCAATAAATCCATTTCAACCAATTTTAATAGTTGTATGTGCAACCGCAAGAAACTATAAAACAGAGAAAGAAGGTAACAGAGAAAGAAAGTATAACCTGGTGCCAGAGTAATTTGCAGCAGCAAGATGGGCACCAATGCCATAAGAGGGCTCAAATTTTGGAAGCCCTAGAGGCCCAAGCCCATATGCTATAATACTTGACAAAGCTTCTTTTGATGAAGCAAGCCAAGCGTATTGCACATTGGCATGACCACGGTATATATTTGTTATTTCCACTTGCTTCTGAAAGAGCTCCATTCGAGCTTGTAACATAGAACCTGTGCAGCGGGAAATATTGATTATATCAACACCTCCAGCTGAGTTCTTCATACCCTTCAGAAACATTTCCGATACATCCTCAGATGCCAAAGTTTTGTCAGTGGACTGAATTTTCATGTCCAAATGTTTATCTAGCTGTTCAATATTCTTGTGGGTCTTTGGATTAGACACCCTATCTCCACTGTCTCCAACTTCAGCTTCAAGGTCATGGCTAGCATGACGTTGGGCAATTTTTACTTTTTTTACGAGAGGATTCGACTCTCCACAGTACTCCACTGTCGGACTTACATTAAGCCCATTTAGCTCAATCTCAATCTGCAATTTTATCTCATGTTGTCCCTCAGCATTGGAAAGCAAATAAGAATCCTCATTGTCAGCATGAGATTGGCAATGTCCATCATATTGATCATCAAATTTCAAAACCTCAGGGAAGAAACATTTCCCTGCCTCATCTATCCATGCCATAGGCTTCTCTGCACCAGTTTTCACGTCCAAGTGACTCATATGCATAAAATCAAGCAGCAGATGATATCCATTGATTTTCACTTCAGTCACACCTTTTTTCTGCTCGAAATTCTTCTTAACCAAGTCAAGAATTTCAAAAGGGAGATCAACCCATTCATCATTCTGTAAGCACATCAGACGAGAGGGTATCCTACTTCTCATAAACCTAGAGTAAGACAGATACAGAGATCTTCCAGAGGCAACTTCACAACTCCTGCACTTTGCACTGCAGTCATCAGGTTTCTTCCGCTTCCCAAGCTTCGCAGATGGTGCCTTCAACTCTGGCAATTGAGGAACCTTGTTGCAAGAACTTTGAATGAAGCTAGCTGAATTTTTAGATGCCTTCCGTTTCTTCGCATCAACTACTAGTCTATACCGTCTATCCAACACCTTTGCGATATTTCCTTCCATTTTGATCTGCCTGAAGTATCCTTCCCCACAGATTGAAAACGAAAACGCTAACTACTATTTACACAACTTCAAAACCCAAATATGGTAGAAACCTGCACCATGGAGTATACCTGATTTTTCCTGTAATTATAACATTTATGTCAACGCTGAAAGGAGATTGTCCAAATCCAAAACGTTTAAACATGGAAATTAAGAATTCATATCATTCATAAATTATGCTTGAAATTAGCCACCCCTGATAAAAATACAAATAATCCAATGTGGGAATTAAAAGTTCAAAGTTTGGCACAAAGTGCAGCCCCATGTAAAGACAAAAATTTGAACAAAACAAAACATTAGCTCGCTTTAAAAAAAAAAAAAACAGTTGCTTGCTAATTCAATACTTTCCTTCATGCAGGGGATAAGAGAATTAGCGAAGGTACTAAATAAGCATATGAAACGCATATCATTGATCGGTTCGTTCACCATTCTATTTTTGTCATTAACATATAACTCACCAAAAACATTAATTAGTTGTCCATGAAGGGAAAAGCAAGAAAGAATTTTTAACTAGATGCAAATGAAACTTTTATTGATCAAATAAAGCCAAAGTTGGCCATTGAAAGCAAGATAAATTCTCAAATTGAATCACTCAAAACATTTATAACAAGAACTGCTTTCTCACATTATCTTTCTTGGTGTGCAAGAATAAATCTATAGAGTTGTCGACAAATTAGAAATATACTCCCTCCGTTTAGAATTACTTGTCGTTGCAGTGATTTTTTACGTTTTGAGAAATAATTGTCGTTTGAGAAATCTGACCCACTTGTCCCACCCAACTTCATAGAATTTTCCCTTTTTCTTTTTTCTTTTCTACCATTAAAATAATGTAAAAACAATTGGAAAAGCAACACGTGTCCCTCTTAATTATACATGGCATCTAATTTGGGGAGTAAAGTGGAAGTTGCAGAGGCATATCCAAAAAAAACGTCATCTTTACCTAGTGAACCTTCCTTCCTTAATTTGAGAGTAATTTACCTAAAACGTCAACTAATTGTAAACGGAGGGAGTATAATGTTAACACAGTAGTTGATTTAACAAAATGGAGTTCACAACACCAAAAAGCAAACGGTACAGATGCCTCAAAACCATTCATAGTAATTTCAAAAAACTACACTTAGCATGATGGAACTAGTATCATAATTCACACAACAAAAATAGAATAGCAAATGCTTTCTTTCATGCTTTCCAACCGAACTAAGATTCAATTCTATTCATGGAAAATCTAACAAGTCCAAACTAATACGGAGTAAAAATAAGAGATTGAATCATCTAATGATTTATCAAATTAACCCTTGAATCTCTGCAGCAATAGGATATAAAAATGCGATCCACATGAAAATTCGGTAAAGAGGAGTTAACAATTGAACTACGAAAATGATGCAAAGAAGATGTAAAACAACAGGCCAACTACATTTACTTCCAAACACCTGCACAAGTTCAGTTTTTCTCTCTATACATTCCTACTCAGACATGTAATGTTCTAAAAAGATGCAAAGAAGACGAAAAAAATGGAAAGTCATGACTTTGCCCTCATTACTTCACTGTCGCAATTGAACTACGAAAATCAGATGAGACTCAAAACATACAGAGATCATTATAAGACAGCAAAGGAAGTAGCGGGTCTACAACACTACATACCAATGGCAATTATCGTCTCTTCTGTACTGGCTGCACATCTTCAAAGGTCTTATTCAATTTATCAAGAAACACTATCTAAAATTCACAATCACAACTAGTTTCTAATCATATACATCACAACCGGATAGTTTGCACCATTAATAATAGACTTTGCAAACCCAAACTTGAGACGAAAACCTTTCCTGCGCTTCACCTACAAAAGAAAAACAATTAAGTCTAACAGAAATCAAACAATAATAATAAAGATTTAAAATTGAACACAATGAGCCCGCTCGATAGTTTGAATGGAATTAAAGAGGGAGGGGCCGGAGGGCTATTAAAATCCATAATTTTCCCAAATTTTGAAATCAAAAGAAATAGCACGCGGTGAAACGCAAGAAAAAACCTGCCGAAAAAACACAAGGGAATCATAAATCAAGCCAAAGCAAACACAGTTTATTAGAATCAACTTCGATTTGATCGGTAATTTCGCAGTCACGAAACCTAGCCGAAATCGGAAACAACAGAAAGGAGATCTAGCTTTCGCCTTGCAATCAAAAACAAAAAAACATCTTTCTCTACACAGATCCTTCAAGAAACACAATAATAATCAATAAAAACCAGAAGATCAAGCCGAGAACAATACGATACCTGCCGATGGATAGAGTTTTCTTCATCGATTACCAGTTGAAAGGGATACGAAGGCACAGAGCGATCCGAGAAACCCTAACGCAATCAGGGATTGAAAGTGACGGGTGGAAGAAGAGAGGGAGATAAGAGAGAGGGAACGCCGTTTAAAGAAAGGACTGACGGCGTTAAGTCGGTAGGTCAATTTTTATTTTCTTTTTCTTTTTCCCCTTATTTTGCCTTACTTGGGCCGAAAGCAATGACGTAGTAAATTGATAAACTCACAGCCGTGTCAGAGATATTTTCTCACCGCCAAAGATCGACGGTTCTGGATTCATATCAATCTATGCCACGTGTCCAAACGGTGACGTGTCAAGGGATTAGTGGTCTGTGAGATACAAGTCGGTTCACGGAACTTGGATTCCGTGAACTGCACGGTTTCCGTGAGTAGCGGGGTGGGGGGCGTTTTAGGAATAAAGTTCCGGATGATGATGAACCGAACCAATGGCCGTCCTTGGTGAATGTGGGCCCGAGGAAGGAAAAGTGAATAATTGAGGGTGGGCCCACCAGTTTTCAGATCACTATCAAGGACGATGATACTAGCATTTTCTACTTTGTACGAAATTTTCAAAAAAAAACATTTAATTAATTGACCTCTATTGTTTGAGTCAGGAAGAAGGAACGAGGCATATGGGCCTTGGGGCCCATTATGAAAAAACGTTAAGCAAGGCCCAATTATAAAAGATTTAAGGCCCGTTAAAAATACGTCCTCGAAATCTTAAAGGGATTAAGATCTTTCCTTGTACATAACTTTGGGCGGCTGTTATTCGGACAGCTAATTTATCATCATTCGCACGGCGTTGAACCCGATCTCCGAATCCGGCATACACTTCACCAGCTCCCAGTGTCGGCAACAATTTTACGAGTCTCGGCTTCCGAATCTGGCAAGTCTTGTCACCCGGGAATCTCAAACTGGTCGCCTAAAAAGGTGACGTCGTTGAGACGAGGAATCTCAGACTACGGCTAGGTGTGCAGAGCGAGCAGCGGAAATGGCGGGGAATCTTTGACCTCTCCCCTTGCATAGTGAACCGAAATGATGCGGAACCACTTTAACGGCTCCAACTTTCGGTGGCGACAACCACTATACCAGCTCCAGCTTCCAGTGTCGGCAAATGAGATGTCAAATCCGGAGATCAGGTCTCGCACCCTGCATAAGGCGAGAACAAACCGTGCAGATAAAAAAACCGTAACTTTGGCACAACAATTTTTTTAAGAGGTAAATTTATATATAAAAAAGAAGAAGTAATAATTACCAAAGGAGATCGACCTTAGAGGATGGCTCTAACTCCATAACTCCAACCAATTCCCTATACAAAAGCGATATCCCTATGATTTCCCTAGTAATCCAATGCTCAAACCCTCACGAACTATTTTACCTCAAAATCCTACCTAACCATCTTATCTCTGGTTGTGTTTTGCCTTTACACAAGAGAGTCAATCTCGTTTTACATGCCTCGACAATCCGGGTAGCCCACTTCGAAGGGTCACAAGCATCATTGTTAAAGACAACAAGTAATTTAGCCTGGAAAATAATCCCTTTCCTTACAAAAGCATTCTCAGTTGCAAAACCAGACTAGCCAGCCCACATTATTATCGTTTCTAATAGGAAGCTCAACCCACTTCCAAACTATCTCCTTCGCTTCACATATAGTCGAGCATCTGAACCAAAGGCGCTCCTCAGATTCTTCCTCCGCTTGGCATAACGGGCAAGCCGCTGCCTCTTCGCATTTCTAATGATTCATGATCCTTCTAGTTTGGAGTCTTTTCTTAGCAGCAACCCAGACAATGAACGACCAGCGTCTGCATTATTGAATCCTTGTCCACAACACCGGCCCCTAGTCCACTTGTGCACCACGTTGTCTCAACATGTGGTACACATCTCTAGTCATAAGCTCGCATGCCCTCCGTTCCATTTCATCCTGATCAGCGGCACCATCAGCCCTTATCCCATTGGCTATCTCATCCCTTATGCGCATAATATTCTTCCAGAACCACGAATCATACACTTTGGGCCTCACAACCCATATATCGACTCCATTTAGGTGGTTCTTATCAACCCATCGACCCCATAAACTCTGTCTATGAGCAGCTAACGCAGTAAGTAGCTTGGATACTTGTTCCAAGTGAGGATGTCACGAACTCCAACCAAGCCCACCCCCTTCAAAAGGCTTCGTTACATCCTCTCAGACAACCACACCCCATCTCCCCATTTCGACCCCACTCCAAAGAAAGTTCTTGCACACTGCATTGTGTAGGGACGTGTTGTATTAAAAGTACATCTCACACCAGTGGTAGACCAAAAACAACAACAAAATATAAGGATAGGGGAAGCCCATAAACGATGGCTTAAGCTTTTGTGTTAGAAGGGTGGATTAAGACTTTATGACCAAAAACAAAATAAACCCGACACAACTCTTATTTTTATACAACCTGACCAGGGTTTCTCAGAATTTAACAATGTTTTTAACGAAGACGTTTACATTCTGTTTATATAAACCTCTTAGTGATTTTTTCCAACACCTTTTTTTTTATCAAGTGAAAATTCGAGATCAGATATACCTGAATCTCAATGGCTGATAAGTGGGCAGACGAAAACCGTTTAACTGTACAACATAAAACAGAAAAGATGTAGTATAAACAAGTGAAAACAAGTCCTACATAGGATGCAACTAAGCAAAACAAATCTAGGGTGCTAGGGACATAAATTATGGGCGAAGCCAAGCACCATCTAGAGACATCACCACTAGTCATCGCAACATCAGGAATCCCAATGGGTAGTGAAGACGAATCTCTAGGAAGCTCCTTCCCGATCACGAAGTCGCCCCTTATACACCACCTCGACCCCAGTGAGTCTCGATTCCGACTGCCAAAATCTCAACGAAGAAGAAGAACACCTAGAAACATCAAAGCGAAGTCGTACGCCGTCCGAACAAATTGCACCTTAAAGAACCGGTCGAAACGGACCGATTCATCCCTAACAAGACTTAAAACATAGCTCAAACGAGCGAGAATTCAATTCCACTCAGGATTTGTGGAGTTATATTAATTCAAGACCTTTCAAGATTTATTCTGAGGCTAGTGGAGGTTACACCAACTCACTCGAGCCCAATGGTAAGCCCAAGGATACAGAGCCCAATTCCGAGACCCAATTCAGTTCCACACAAATTCACATAATACATGTTTGTCTACTAGTGCTTAGGAACCTTCCTGAAATGCTTTATTTTTCTGTTGATTATGTAATTGAAAACATCAACAGTACGTTGTTTAGGATGTAGGACCGATACCGATATATTATTGTTTAGAGAAAGATCGGGACCGGAATGATGGAAGGGTTTTGCCCGGCGATGGGCAAGGCAACGGGGTAATTCTGACCCCCATAGTAAGTGAGACGAATAGGGAGAAGTTGCAACCCCCCGCTGGAACGACTAACATCTCGGTGCTAAGTTACAAGGATAAACTGATTTCAGGGACGGGTGAGAGTCATGCTGTAATCCAGGCTGCTTCAAGCAATCAGGATGTTGAGGTCGCGGAGTATATAGCGGTGGATGATGTACCACCAGAGGTGGATGATCCTTTGTGCCCCACCATTACGCTTAGCAAGAAGGAGAAGGAAGAGCTGTGGAGGCCGGGGAAGGACACCTTGATCATCAAGATGTTCGACAAAGGGCCAGAGTACATGCAGTTACACAGGAGGCTGGCACAGAAATGGGCCCTCAAGGCGCCGTGCTCGCTAATAGACCTGGGGAATGAATTCTACGTGGCTCGATTCTCTAATCAATCAGACTACAACCATGTACTCATGGAGGGGCCTTGGATGTTGGGGGATAACTATCTCACAATCCGGAAATGGGTGCCCAAATTTGATGCCTCGGCGGCAAGTATCACCAAGCTAATGGTGTGGGTACGAATCCATTGCCTACACATTGAATATTTTGATGAACGGTTCCTCCGTCTGATCGGTTGGAAGATTGGGAGGGTGTTGCGAATCGACAACACAACAACATCGGCAGAAAGGGGACAATTTGCTAGATTAAGTGTGGAAGTGGACATCACTAGAACCCTACTCTCGAAATTCCAACTCGATGGCAAGGTGTGGCCAATCCAATATGAAGGACTCCGAATGGTATGCTTTGGCTGCGGGAAAGTGGGACACAGTGCTGACAGGTGCGAAAACAAGAAAAAGGGAGATGAGACGGCTGACAAGTCTGAGAAGCCAGCAGGACTCGAGAAGACATCAGGGGAACCCACATACGGCGATTGGATGCAGGTGAAAAAACCCAGTCGAAAGCGGAACCCAAGGAATGGTAATAGCCAGTCGGCGCAGGAGGAAAACTCAAGGGAAAGACCGGGGCATAAACCGATCTCATCGGGAGGCATGAAGGTCAACCCGCCGGTGAACGGCTCCAACGGCACAGCTCGACACAAGGGGTTGAGGGGAGAGAGGAATCCCGCGAATCAAGGAGATACGACAGCGAGTCAATCTTCCCGATTTTCAGTTTTGGTAAATTTGGAAGAAAATCAAAATATGGGAGAGAATCAAGATATGGTAGAGGATATAAATGGAAAACGGATCCTTGGAGAGAATCTTGCGATTTTGCAACAGGAAAATGTGATCAATAAGGTGGTAGTTAGTTCTGTTAAAGGAAATACACAGGCACAAGGGAAAGAGAATCTTCAACCTAAGGGTAAAGGTGGAAAAACGGGTCCAAAGAAATCTATCCTTTATGTCAATAACTCTAATATCAACAAGAAGAAGGGGTTGAATGAAAAGGTCCTTGATTCCTTAGTCAATGTGGTCATTAACCGGGGAGATGTCAGTCGGGGTTTGAAGCCTCATACACGTTCCCACCAAACGACCCCACTACGCCAGCATGATGACAGTTCAAGAAACCCACAAGAGCCCTCGCTAAGACCCACAAAACGACCCCAAATTCCATTCTAGTACCCACCCACAAATCCCTTGCCAACTCGACCAAACACCTTGGGACTCAATGAACCAGGGACCGATGGTCACAATCATCCCAGTCCGGACCCGACAAAGCTTCCTAATGTCGAACCACCGGATAGGACCTTTTCTGGTGGTGCCGCCATGGATAGCTTCTCGAGCAAGGGTGGAACTACAGCCGTTAATAGCGGTGAATCAACCAATTCTATGCAGGGCCTGGGTACCCCAGGACCTCAACAGAACTATTGAACGCCTTGACGGAGCTGCTCATGCCTTCGCAGAAGCAATGCAGATGCCTAGTGATACGGTTTTCAAGGCTCTAGAACACACCCTTGTTAATATGAAGAACATCAGAATAGTAGCTTGGAATACTAATGGCGCGGGGAGTGACTCTTTCCTAACGGCGCTGCAAGAAATTATCAGAATCCATGACCCACAGGTTTTGATTTTGGTTGAACCGAGAATTAGCGGGGACACGGCTGATAGGGTGTGTCGGAGAATAGGGTTCGATGGATGTGAACGCATGGAAGCTGTCGGTTTCTCGGAAGAGATTTGGGTCCTTTAGAGATCAACGGAAGTAACAGTCACGACTCTCATCCGACACCCACAACACATTACTGTTGATGTCCAGAGACTGGGAGAGGAACCGTGGGTGATGTCGGCTATATACGCGGCACCGACACATGAGAGGAGACTTGAGTTATGGAGAAGCCTCTTGTCCTTTGCGGAGCAGAACACTCGCCCCTGGGTGCTTGCCGGAGATTTCAATGCGACTTTGAATGCCCAAGAGAGGACTCCAGAGTCATCGGTGGGGTCAAACAGATCAACAAGGGCGTTTAGTGAGTGGGTAGAAACAATGCAGCTACTGGATCTGGGATTTTCAGGGCCTCCATTCACTTGGTGGAGGGGAAGAAGTGCTGATACAAGGGTCGCAGCCCATCTCGACAGAGCGCTATGCTCTCCGGACTTGCGGCTTCGATTTCCGGAGGCTACCGTGCGCCATCTCGTTGCTGCATACTCTGATCATGCCCCGATCCTGCTAGATCTAGAGCCCTCGGATTACAGTAGGGGGAGAGACAAACCATTTCGCTTCCTGGCTGCCTGGATGCTCCATGATGATTTTGGTGGTTTTCTTGACGCCAAATGGACTAGAAATACGGGAGCTTGCGAGGCCCTGAATCTGCTAGCATCTGATTTAGATGTTTGGAACAGGGACGTGTTCGGAAACATCCACAAGAGGAAGAGGAGACTGGAAAGTCGGATCGCAGGGGTGAGATTCAAATTGACGGAGAGAGTTACAAACCATCTGGTGAGGCTCGAGATGAGTCTGTGTGATGAGCTTGAGGAAGTCCTGCAACATGAACAGTACTTATGGTTTCAGAAATCGAGAGCGAATTTCCTCCTTGCGGGGGATCGGAACACTCGATTCTATCACTTGTCTACCGTAGTGAGGCGCAGGGCAAACAAAATCCAAGCACTCCAGGATGAAAGGGGTGAATGGATTGAGGACCCCCAGCTGGTTAGGCATATGGTGGTAAGCTTCTTCAAGAAGTTGTACACAGCTGAACAATTAAGGGAGGAATGGAACCCGGCCGCAACTAACCACACCTTTCCGGCGTTGTCAAGCAGAGAGATTGCAAGGTTGTCGGCGCCGTTTACAGCTGCTGAAGTATGGCCAGTGGTGAAAAAGTTGGGAGCCTACAAGGCCCCAGGACCCGATGGGTTTCTAGCATTGTTTTATCAAAAAAATTGGAGCACTGTTGGTACCCAGGTGTGCGACACAGTAATGAAGCTGTTGAACGAAGGGAGTTGCACGGGGACGATGGGAGATGCGTTCATGGTTCTGATCCCGAAGAACCCGAACCCAACGTCACCAAAACAACTACGGCCAATCTCTCTTTTGAATGTAATTTTCAAAGTAGCAACCAAAATGGTGGTTCAAAGGATGAAACCGAGCCTACCGATGCTTGTGTCTCCAGTTCAGTCAAGCTTCATACCGGGGAGACAAATAATTGACAATATCGTGGTGGTAAGGGAGGCATTGCACTCGATGACTGATAGGAGGAGGAGGAAGTGGATGGTCGTGAAGGTGGATCTTGAGAAGGCCTATGATCGAATCGATTGGGCTTTCCTCCGGCATTCTTTGGTACGCGCTCAACTACCACTGAGGCTGGTGGAGTTCATTATGCGCTGCCAAACTATGGGTGAAACAACTGTCCTTTGGAACGGTGAGAGGGCTGGTTCGTTTAGACCTTCGAGGGGTATAAGGCAGGGCGATCCCCTCTCGCCTTATCTCTTTGTGCTCTGCATGGAATACCTCTCACACGTCATCCAAGATGCAGTCGCAGCTGGGAAATGGAAGCCGATCATGGTGGGTGGTGTGAGCCTATCCCACCTATTTTTTGCGGATGACCTGGTCCTTTTCGGGGAGGCAACGGTTGAGCAAGGAAGGGTTATGCGTGACTGTTTGGAAAGTTTTTGCAGAGAATCAGGTGAAAAAGTGAGTTTTGAAAAGAGCTCAGTTTTCTTTGCTCGGAATGTCCAGGCTAGCATCAAAGAGAACATCAGCAGAGAGCTGGCTATGCCAATCAGCTCGGAGTTCGGCAACTATCTTGGTGTGCCAACTGGAGACAACCGGCTAACCATAGAAAGGTACTCATACCTTCTGGAAAAAGTCACAGCACGACTGAGTGGGTGGAAGCAGCGTTCCTTGTCATTAGCAGGGAGGATAACACTGGCAAAGTCAGTCTTGACGAGCTTGCCCATCTACACGATGCAGTCATCGCTACTCCCGCGTCGAGTTTGCGATGATATTGATAAGGAGGTTCAAAAGTTTATATGGGGTTCGAACTCGGAGAGTCGTCGTATACCTCTTATTAGAAAGGAATTGTTGTATGCACCAATGGAAGAAGGGGGTTTGGGTATAAGACCAATGAGGGCTGTTAACCAGGCAACACTCGCGAAGCTCGGGTGGCGATTAATACAAAGCCCTGCAACTCTGTGGAGCAGAGTCATCAGGGGCAAATACTGTGGGGGAAGAGTTGATGTAGACATGTTTGGAAACCACCCTCGAGGATCCCAGGTCTGGAAGGGAATTACTCATGGAGCAGATTTGCTAATGCCGGGATTGCGGGTGGATGTAGGCAATGGGAGACGTACGCTATTCTGGATGCATATTTGGCTGCAGAATTCGGCGCTACTTGATGTGGCGGAGAGGGAGGTTCCGGAAGCTGATAGCGGCAAGACGGTCGAGGAAATGTGGAGCAATGGGGACTGAAAGTGGGAGGACATCGACCCTTACCTTCCGGCGGCCCTGAGACAGAAGCTCCAAGCAATACAAGTCACACCGGGAGAGGAGACGCCTGATCAAATCTACTGGGCACACACTTTGTCAGGCAAGTTCTCCACGAAATCGGCAATGCTGCAAGCTAGACAAGACGATGGGTTTCTTAAAGCTCCGGTCTGGAAGCACATTTGGCGTGCTCCGGCTCAGCAGCGAGCGCGCACCTTCACCTTCTTGGCAGCCCACGATGCAATGTTATGCAATGCGAATCGAGTACGGCGCCACCTCTCTCAATTCTCGTCATGCCCAAGATGTGGGTTGGAGGAGACGGGGGTGCACTTGCTAAGGGATTGTGCACCAATAAGCCTGTTGTGGGAACTGCTGGGCAACCACAACTTACCTCCTAGCTTCTTTGAAAGTATGGACATCAGTTAATGGATTGTTGGAAATATTCAAAAGGAAGACAGATGGGCTTCAATCTTCATTACCACTCTTTGGCTTACATGGAAGACTAGGAATGAACTAGTGTTCCAAGGGACTGATCATGTGCGGGGTATGGCGAATAGAATATGGCAGCAAGTCTCAAATTACACTAGAGCAGCAAACAAGGAGAGCAGGCTGGGGAAGACGTCGGAGAGACGTGAGGACACGAGGATAGGGTGGGAACCACCGGATCCGGGGTGGATGAAACTAAACACTGATGGGGTCTCGAAGGGGAACCCTGGCGCTGTAGGAGGAGGAGGGGTTGTGAGAAACCATCAAGGGGATTTTGTGACAGGGTATAGCTTCAAGTGTGGCGTTTGCTCGGCAGAGCGAGCAGAGGCCTGGGCAGCTTTGAGAGGGTTGCGGATTGCGAAGAATTTGGGAATACCCAAACTGATTTTAGAGATGGACAGTGCGAACGTCATCGCCCGGCTGCGTGAGGAAGAGGAACCGATAGGAGAAAATAGTCAGCTCATCCGCCAATGCCGCAGCCTCCTGTGCAGTGCCGAGTGGGAGGTGGGACTACGACTCGTTCGACGGAACACGAACACGGTGGCTGATGCTCTAGCAAACTATGCTATGTCAATGGAATTTTCATTTATTGTCTTTGAGGAAAGCCCGGACTGTATCCGTGAGCTCCTCAGCCCAACCATTTTGGTTGGTTCTACAAACTAAGCTATTCTATTTCAATAAAACAAGGGCTCTGCCCTCCTTTCTACCAAAAAAAAAAATTACAATATATGAAATACTCCAACAAAATGACACACTTATCAACAAATGTAATCGATTTGAATAACCCAACATATTGCAGTATGATCTTCTAAAAACCTACAAATCTCGGCCACCAACATATTGCATGCACTCAGATTTATATGGTCCCTGGTCGCTATAAGATTTGAATTTCTTTTTTTTTTTTAAAATAATAGAGACTGTGATTTTTGTTAATTTTACTCGTTAATTAATTAATACTGCGTACTAGTTTTTTTTTTGTTTTTTTTACAGTGGGCAAACAGTAGGAAGGTTCTGTTAAGAAAACAGAACACGACCTTGATCATCTTGAAAGATGATGTTACAAAGATCCTTGTTTAATTAAAGGGAGGGTAGAAAAATTACAGATCCTTCTACTCCTAACAATGAAATCTGCAGCTCTATTTGCTTCTCTATAACAATGTTTAAATTCAATATGTTCAAAATAGTTGGAAAGAAGCTTAATTTCTTCTACTTGGCGCAAGATTTCCCAGTTTGTTGTTGTCACTCCCGTTATTGCTTTCATTGCCACTAGATTGTCACCTTCGATTATGACTTGCCTGAATCCTCGATCAATCGCTTTCTGCATACCTGTGCATATAGCTGAAACTTCGGTTTGGAGAATAGAGCTCGGTCTTATCTCCTGATGAAATATATCTAAAACATGACCGTTGGAGTCCCTGATGACCCCTCCCACATAACACTGGCCAGTGGGGCGCACTGAGCCATCAACATTTATTTTTAAAATTGGATTTTGCGGTTTTTTCCATTTACTCTTTTCCCTCTTATTATTCTGGTTCGTACCATTCCTTTCCTCCTTTGCTTTTTCCCAGTTTGTGACTTCATTTATTACCCTCTGAACCGTGCTCGATGGATTGTCCAACTTTTTGTTGTTAAAAATTATGTTATTCCTTGTTTCCCACACTGTCTGCCAGATGAAACACAGTTCTTCAAAGTTTGTGATTTTATCCTTACTAGATAATATATCATTCATATAGAGGTTAGTGTTTTGGAGATATAAAAAGGATTTGTTTGTTGTTTGTTCATAATTTCTAATTATCATTTTTGTTACTTGACAATTTAAGAAGAGATGGTGTATATCTTCATCCTCACTATTACACAAGCAGCAATGAGAAGGAACTCTGTTAAAATACATATTTAGCCTGCATTTTATAGCTAGCCCATCAATGGCTATTTTCCATGCTAGATTTTGTATTCTTAACGGAACTTTGAGTTTCCAAATCCATTTATAGTTATTATCTTCTTGTTGTGTTTCCTTGATTAGTTGATATGCAATCATAGAGGTATACGATCGCTGAAAATTGAGTATCAAAATTTTGCAAGAACATCTCTTACAACTTCTTAGAATTCTTTAAATCCTCCATTTTGCATAAACTTGTACGTTTTGCCCAAAAATAGTTTTTAGAATATACATTCTTTGGGATTAGAGAAGGAGGATAAAATCTATCCAAGTCAAGAAAGAAGAAAAAAATATAATTAGTAATCGATCGAATTTGTTGAGGATAAAATTTACAAAAGCAGAAGATATGTAGGTGAGGAGGCGGAGATACCTAGTAATCGGGTGCATTTATTACAATTTAAAAATGTTTGTATTCACATAAAACGGTGTTGAACCTAGAAACGTAAGAAAATAGGGGAAAAAATAACGTGGTTTACGATGGAGTTGTATGGTGGTTTGGTATGAGTTTCTTTGGAGTGGATGTTCTTCTGGTTGATTTCTCACCCTTTTCTTGGATTTTAGCACCACAAGCCTTTAAAATATTCATCACCTTAATTATTATTTCCACCTTGGTCCCATTAAGTCCTCGTGATTTTTGTTATATGCATGATCATCAAAAGTGGATATTTAGAACGTTGTTGCAAGTCTATGATACGATAGATTAAATGCACTTATAACATACAAGCCGACTTGCGATTTCCGACGGGATTTCTAAAACATTATAATTTGATTATTGTTTTGGGAGTTAAAAATTATTATGTTATTAGGATTTGCCTAGACTATATAAGGATTTGGAAGACATCTTTTAATCTCTCTCTTCACCCCTGTTTTACGTTCAATTTCTAGACTTTTGTTTAGTTTGATTCCGCAACTTTGTGATGAATTCATTGGAGGTTTCATTGTTTTAATTTAAGATTGGTATTTTCCCTTTAATCTTTACTTTGCTATCAATGGAATAAGTATTCGTTACAACTAAATAACGCAATGAAGACATGAGACAATGTCAGATTCTTCCGTATCGAAAAATTGTACACAAAATGATGTTCGTTTGTAGTGGTGGAGCTAGAATTTTATCAAAGGGGAGCACATTTTATTAATTATTGATCTAATGACGGATATTTACTTTATAATGGTGACGTTTTAGTTCAAAATGATGTTTCCGTTTAAAACGATATCATTTATTGCTGTATATTTTTCCTCTTCATACGAACAAAGATGACGTTTTAGTCTATAAGAGATTGTTTTGGTTAAAAAGATGTATAGATTTTACCTAATTATCAAATTGATTAATATATAGCATTTTGTTTTTAAGTTTTCAAGCTAAATTATAGTATCAAATCACCAAGTTAAGCAAAATATAAAAATATTATAATTTATTAAAATACATTTAAATAATTTTAAAACATTCGTAACTCTTAACTCAGACATGATATTTAGACTTATTATATCAAAATAAAATTAATACGGAGTATATATTAAACTTGTAGGACAAAAGAAGGGCACATGATCCCACTCCACATGCCCCTATTTGTATCATTTGTATTGGAGCTTCACCTTTGTGGAATTCGTAAACTTCAAAACAGAAGGCTGAGTGGCTGACTGCCCAAAACAAAAGGTTGAGATATGTAATACAATTTCTCCCCATTTTTTAAAAATAAATAAATCAAAGTACATAAATTTGAAGGGGATATATAGACTCATCATAATTCATAAATTATGTCCTTAGCCCAAGTGAAAAAGATCTCTAAATTTGTGGTTGGGGTTGCTATATAGAGACTCATCCTCTTTGAAATCCCACCAACAAATTGACATGATGGGATCATTCATAGATATATTCCAAGTTCAGAAGGGGCCAAGGGGGGGCCATGTGTGTTATATAATAGTAGTGGAGATCAGGCCCCAACTCTTAATTTCATCTTCCATTTTTTTGTGTTTGATTTTTCTCAAAGTTTGACTATGTGTTATTATGTTATATGTACAACCTTTAGGTCTTTTTATCTCTTAATTTTGGTAAATAGAGATCGATCATTCGAGAGTCGAATTAAGAACATACCATTTCCAGCTCGGCCACTCTGACACGAGTAGTTATTAGGCCTTGTTTCTCTCCTTCAAGGTTTTAAAACCAAACCATACCAAATTAATTAGGATGCATGTCCTTAATTAATTAGTGCTAAACCTTTTTTTTTTAATTTCATTTTCTTTGTATAAATACAATACATGCAAAACTTGAAATGAGTGGGGCATAAAGATGTTACATAGTGTGGGGATTTTTTTGCCCAACTAGCTCAAGTAGTGGGAACATTATCTTGTCACCTTAAAAGTTTACAAGTTGGAATACATGGTTTTAGGCTTGATGATTGGATAGGTCCAAAGTACAACTAGTGCACTACAATATATATATATAGTATATATCCAAATGTTTATAAATTCTAATCCTGTTTATACTTCTTAAGAAGCATTATAAAGTTATAACTAGAGTAGTAGAGTATTATTTGATGCATCTTCAATTCACAACTTAGTATGGTTTAGATGAAAGAACATCATGCCTCAAGAATCATGTCTAGCTAGAATTTGAAAAGTGGGAGGTTTTTATTCATTTGATGCACATAATTCATACATTATTAACTCTTTAATAGATAACATATATATAATCACCTATATAAATGCATTAGTTGTCAAATAAATTTCTTATTAATATATACACAGAGCATATTATAATGAATTATATTAAAGTCGTTGAGATTGGTAATGTTAACGACATTCTAAAATCAATTACCAATAAAAGGAGCTATGATTATATTGTTAAAATCTTCGATGTGGGATAATATTGTATCTTTGTACATCTCAAGACATTACCTTTTTATTATACAATATTTTCAAAGAAGATCAAATTACACCAAAATATATATTCAATAAAATCCTAAAGATATCCACCAACAATTTATTGTAAGGATTTTCCTATTACAATTTATATTGATTAGTATATTTTCAATTCATCCAACACTCCTTTTTTGGCCCTTCATATATATCTTCAAGTCATGGGCCTTTTCTCTTAGGTTAGTAATTACATCTTTATGAAAGAATTAACATATATACCTAAAGAAAGTTTGCAACATTTGGCACATTATCAATGGTTCATGTTAATTAATCTTATCCAAAAACATGCATTTTCTTTTTCTATTAATAAATAGAAAACTGGTTTATGGTCTTACATGATGCTTCGTCTCCTTTTTATCCTTTTCATAAAAAAAGACCCTTTTTGTTATTTGCACGGCGTTATCTCGCCATATGGACGGTGCCGGACTCCCAGATCGACAGCGTCGGATGCCGGTGCCGGACTCCCAGTGTGGCATCCAGGATGCAGGTGTCGGACTCCCAGTGTGGCATCCAATGCCCGAGGTAAGTTCAAATCGACTGAAAGTCGATTTGACTGATGTGAACCGGATCCGGAGTCCGGCACCGGCATGCAGGTCCCGCGCCAGCTTTTCCAGTCGATTTGACTGATGTGACGAAAGTTGCAGGATTCCCTCAACCTATTCCGAATTGAGAGTCCGGGTCCGACATGATGTTCTGCCGATTTAGGAAGCCGGCACCGGTACCGTGCCGATGACGAGAACTTCGCCGGGCAAATATCAGAACTGAAAAAGACATAACAACTATGTCACATTTTTCTTCCCCTTTCATTGTATAGTAATTTCAACTAATGGAGAAAATAATATAATATTTCATCTATTATGATAATAAACTAAAATAGTACTAGTACCCATTTTTATCCTTTTACCCAGCAGCAGTGAGACACATTGATGGGCAAAAAAGTGAAAAATGGTAAACCTTTAAGTGTTTACTCACATTTACTTCTAGACTCCATTATTGTCCATCATCATATTTTCGATTGAAATTAATAGTGACTCGGTTTACATCAGTTTATCAATATTAACTACTTCTTCCGTTAATTAAAACTTCACGTTTTACTATTTATGCACATTTTTTAAGAGTAAAAAACTATATAAATATTAACTTTTTAAATAATTTTTTATAGAATAACTTCATTCTTAGTGCTATTAAGTATAAATTTACAAAAACAAATGTAAAAAAAAGTTGATATTTTATATAATTTTTATCATTCTAAAAAAGTATGCATAAATAGTATAGTATTTCATAAATGAAATATTTATTTTCAAAATTTGAATTCGAAGTTTCTAATTAAAGAATGATAAATGAAATATTTATTTTCAATATTTCATAAATGAAGTATTTTTTTAATGAAATTTTCCATCAGTTTATCAAAATTTGAATTCGGAGTAATCTCTTACCACCTCGATCAATTACACTCTCATTTACTCCGTATTAGTTTATCACAAAGTCTATTCTCCATCATCTTTGAAAGGATAAATCATAAATGTATATAGTACGTGTTTGGCTTGATTTTCGTGAAAATAAAACTCGGAGAAATTAATTTTATGATAATTTTAGTTCCAAAATTTTTAAAGGGAAAACTAATTAAAATACTTCCACCTTTGGAGGTATAGTAAAAATATATCCTCAACTTTCAAATGTAATTAAAATATCCTGAACTTTGAGGGTAGTGGTAACATATTACCACGAGTTTTTTTATGGGTAAAAAATGCTGACAAGACAACCTACGTTGATTTTGTTTTCGACGAGACAGTCTGTGGAAGCCTTTTTTATAAATTAGTACTAAAATCGGGGTTTCTTAAACGGTTTCCTTAGGGAAAAAATACACCGACAACAAAATTAAACCCAAAAAACGAAATTTATTCAACCAAGCAACTAATCCGGTCAAAATTGCCTCAAATTAACACAACATGACTTTTCCTAACACCAAACCGACAACAAATAACTAAACCGAAAACAACAACAACAACATAAAGGGAAAAAACTTATTCAACTAAGTCCGTGAATGAATCAAAGAGGAAGAAGATGTGAGAGAGACAACTCAAGATAGCCGACCTCAAGGGAGGAAGACTGTCATTGAAGAGGAACTGTGACTTGCTTGGAAGATCGGAAGACAGCTCAAGAGGCGATCACGAAAGAAGATATGAGGGAGGAAAAGGTGTGGTGTATGAAGCCGGTCCAACTCTTTATTTTTTTCCTAAGGAAACCGTTCATAAAAACCCTTGTAAAAAATAAACGTAGGATGTCTTGTCAGCATTTTTGACCAGTGAGAAAGTTTGTGGTAAAGGTCGGGATATTTTTATTACTTTTGAAAGTTGATGATATATTTTTACCATACCCCCAAAGGTGGGGGTATTTTAATTAGTTTTCCTATTTTTAAATACGGTTTTTTTTATCTTATGCCTTTAGTTTAGAGTGTAGGATAACACGCTAAATTAGGAAATATTCTCTTAAAAAAAGGCAAACAACCCTAACAATCTAATTAAAAAAAGGTAAACTAATTAAAATTATTATTTTTTAAAAAATTTAGAGTCTTATCTTATGACATAAGATAGAAAATCATTTTAAATCAATGGGAGGACTTAAATAAGACCATTCTCACCACTTGTTATTTTTTTTAGGAAAGTAATTCGATAAAGTAGATATATAAATATATCGAGAGATAGGATGTGTTGGTAAAACAATAACGAACATGTTATAGAACTCTAGTAAAATAAAAACATCAAAATAAAATAAAAAGGTGTAGAAAAATCAACTAAGCATCTATTGGAAATTTTTAGTTCTCGCATTTTGATTTATATAATTTAAAATTAAAACAAATATCTACTCTCAAATTCCATTAATTGCAGTTTCAGACGTCCTACTAATCGAGTTAATGGAGTGGAAGTATAGTATATTTGTATTAATTTGTTTAATAAAAATGATATTATTTTAACATCTTAAACACATTTTAAGAACATTAATGAATATATTGTATTATATTATATCAACATCAATTACTTAACATCCTTACATTGTAAACAATAATATACACAACCATAAAAAGGTTAATCTTATCCAAATTTCTTTCATTTCTCTTCATAATATCTTGACACCTCATTTATTTTTTCTTTTATATAATTTTTCAATTTATCAATCTATTTTTTGAATTTTTTTTTTATATATTTTTACTTCACAACTATGAATTTACTTTATTCACAACCATGAATAAACTTAAGGGCACCAAACAGAATTTTTCTTTTCTTATTTATCCATAACCAATACAGAGTATATAGTTTGCACTAATCATATTATTAGTCAAATAAAAATATAAAATAAATAAATAAAGCATCAGATTTTGCACATTGTCCAAAACATCATTTACCTTGAATTGGTAAATAGAGAGCGGCCATTCCGGGGTTCGAACCGGGGACCTATGGGTACTACCCACAAGTCCTTTCCGGTGAGCCATTCCGGAATGGTTAAAACATCATTTACCTCTTCGCACCAAGGTTACCCCTTTCTTCTCTTTACCTTAAAGTTTTGCCTACAACCATGGAATTATCTTATATTTAACTTAAGGTAATGAAAACCCTTGGTTATGGATGCTCTAATTGCAAAGTAATAATTTACTTTTCTTATTATCAAAATATAGACTGTTTGACCTTTGTACATGTTTTAAAGCTAAGGCTACTTATGGAGTACTTTGTACTCCATCCGTTCAAAATTATAAGTCTTTTTAGACTTTTGCACAAATATTAAGAAAAGTCCAAAAATATTACTTTTATATCCCTCATTAATTATCCACTTCTATTATTAACCAATAATATTTCACAAAACAACTCAAAAAGTTATTTTTCTCTTATCCCAATGTCTTGAAAAATCTAAAAAGACTTATATTTCTAAACAAAATTCTAAGCCTAAAAAGATCTATATTTTTAAACGGATGGAGTATTATTTTTATAGAAATTATAACTTTTTAAACCACGTAAAACAAAATTAAACGACTTGTATTTTGAAATGGAGGGAATAATTATAAAATGAAGATCAAAATATCTAAATAACTCAGTAAGAAATACCCCTTTTTTTTTAAAACTATTTGGAGTATTTTGCTAGGAGATGAATGTAATGTGAAAAAAGGAACAAAGAAAAAGTACATGAAAGATTCTGATGCAAATCCACGAGTTATTGACTTTTGTTTTCTTCTTCCTCCTTCTCCATCTCCCCATAAAGTCTTGAATTTCCCCCCAAACCCCATTTTAGCAAGAACCATTGCTCTCTCTCACATGACCCTCAACTCCAATTGCCCTTATTTTTCACCCTCCCTCCCTCTCGCTCTCTCCAAGACAATGAAGCCATGAATAAAGAACCTTTCTTTACTCCCTTCTTTTATTATGTGACGAAGAAGAACTTATTGCTCTGCAGCTGTGCTGAATAGCCATTTGATCCTCTGTCACACTCAACAACAACATTGCACAGCTACAGCTGCACACAAATCAGATGCATACGTAACCTAACCCTAAAAATCATTACTTTCTCATCAAACCCAAAATCCCCAAATCCCCCCCAAAACAAGCACCCATTCGACCCCTGTTTGCTGCCACATACATGCATTGATGAATTGGGGTTCTACCGATCTGCCATTTTCAGAGCAGGAGGGGGAACAAGCAAATGGGGTGTACCGTTTCCAACTTGGCGGCGAAATTCGCCTTCTTTCCGCCATCCCCGCCGACCTACGAGGTGAAGAAGAGGGAGGTTGACGGCAAGTACGTGGCGGTCTCCACCGCTGCGTCCGTGCCCATCCCTCAAGGCGGCGAAGAGGGGCTGATGAATGTACATGTGATTAACACCAAGAGAGGGAATAAGATTGTGGCTTTCTACCTGAAGAATCCATATGCAAGGTTAACTGTGCTTTACTCCCATGGAAACGCAGCTGACCTTGGCCAGCTTTATGATCTCTTTGCTCAGCTCAAGATCAATCTCAGGGTCAATTTGATTGGGTATGCAAGTTTCGGTATCTCACTAACTTCCCTTTTCAATAAAGTTCCCTCTTTTATTTCTTGTGATAATGTGAATTGTGAGTTTTGATGTGTTTGGGCTTATGAATTTGGTATTGGGAGGCCCATCGGAGGATCTTTCCTTGTTTCTGTTCTTTTGGGAAAAGACAGCAGATTCATGAACTTGAAAGATTTGGTTTTGATTTGCTAATTTTTGGGGACAGTAGAAAGTAGAAATAAATCCCTCTCCTTTACTCTCTTTACTCTTTAGGTTTGGGAGTAAAGGGTAATTTTTTTTGCATATGTGAATTAATGGATTTTGGTGTTGAAATGAGGTTTCAGAGTGGAATTTGATCTTCTGTATGAATGTCATATGATATTTGTTTTGTTTTTCTGAGCAGTTGAATTGCTTTGCACAGCTCATTTGTTTCACCATGGTGTGAACTGTGAAGTACACAGTTGGGGTAAATTAAGTCCACTTTTTACCCTATAAACCCCCGGAAAATTTTGGACTTTTCATCTTTCATAATCTGGAGGAGTAAGAAAAAAGGGTCTTTTTGGAAAAGGACTGGTTGAGCTATCCATCCATCCCTCTTGGTATATCACCTTTCACAAGAAGGAAAATTTGCTTTTCTGTTCCTTTCTGTAAGAATAATATTTTGATGATATGAATGTAGGCACTCTTAAAAAGGAGGTTGAATTTCTTCTCTTTTACCTTTTTATCTTTTTTGACTTTGTTCACTCTTTCTGTGTGTTTCATTTTCACCATGGTTCTGTAAATTGTAGATGAAACTGGATGGCTTTTCACTCTTTATGGTGGGGGTGGCTTGATGAGTTGATTCTAGTCCACTTGCTTTCATCAATAGAGTTGGATTATATATTTAATAGTACTCCATAATGTTTTTACCAATGAGAGTAACAAGTGCATCACCAAAGTAGATTAGAAGATCTTTACTCGACTTATGAATTGCGACGACTTATGAATTGCGACGGTGAGCGCGCGTGTGGAATACTCCAAGCTTGGTTATGTGCTCCCTTTAGATGCCTGTGCCTCTTGGGATAGTGTGGTATTTTTGTCTTTTACTTTTTGGGTCTTTACCTTGTCACTGGTGAAACTCAATTTTCTTGTTTGGATCTTTTGGTTAACTTTCTAGACATCCACATTGTTTGTTGTCCTCTTTGGACCTGTCTTGCTTGTTCAATTTGGCCACTAGTAAGAACTGGAGCTTCAAAGTTCCAAATTTTAGAGAACAAAATCGAATGTATTGTGGACGAAGGCGCGACTATCATCTCAAGAAATCGAAGATATAATTAACTTAGTTTCCTCCTACAATTGTCTTCTGAAAAGATGTAGCTTGTTAGCTACAGTATAAAATGGAAGATAAGCTATGATGCTGTTGTTTAGTCTTTGTCGCCGTACTGGTGTTCGGAATTTCTTTTGACTAGAAAGTTCTTCGGCTTGCAATGTGCAGGTATGATTACTCTGGATATGGTGCTTCTACTGGTAAGGTAGGCTGTTATTTCCTTTGCAAATGATTTGGTTCTGCTGTCGCTTCGAGTTAAAAAGTAGTGATTTTTTCACCTCCATCTTGGTGGGTGTCTTAGTTGGTCGGAGGATGGGTGTTAGCAACTGTTCGTAGTCAACTAGTATTGGGTCTGACCTCCTCCTGTAACAAACAAACTAACTGGAACAATATTCCTTCCATTGCTGCTGTCCACATACTGACATACTATGACTTTTCTTTGTTTTTTCTTGTATCTGTCCAGCCAAGTGAAACCAATACATACGCGGATATAGAGGCAGTTTACGAGTGTCTTGAGACCGAGTATGGAGTTAGTCAAGAAGACTTGATTTTGTATGGGCAATCTGTGGGCAGTGGACCCACATTGCACCTGGCCAAAAAACTTCCGAGGCTAAGAGGTGTCGTTTTGCACAGTGCAATCCTTTCCGGACTTCGCGTCCTCTGCCATGTGAAGTTTCGGTTCTGTTATGACATATACCCGGTGAGTAAACAGCCCTAAAAGTACAAGTCCTGTTATTATCACCTTCATCATTTTTGTTGCTTGATTTAGGCTTATATATTTTAATGCAGAATATAAATAAAATACGGAAGGTTAAGTGCCCTGTGCTGGTGATACATGTAAGTATCTATCTTCTTGCTAAAACTTCGCTAAAATCCTTATTTAAGTCCGCTGTCATAAGCTGTGTTACCAAACGTACCATCCCTATATACTTTATCTTGGTAACGGGAAAGAAGTATCTAGGAAGAGTCCAAACGATTTGAATGTTGCACGGTTGAACATAATTGTGCATTCATAGGGTACTGAAGATGATGTGGTCAACTGGTTACACGGCAATGGGCTATGGAAGCGGGCAAGGGAGCCTTATGAGCCGCTATGGATCAAAGGAGGCGGGCATTGCAATTTGGAACTCTACCCAGATTACATTCGCCACCTCTGCAGATTTGTCCAAGAAATGGAAAGCACAACCACCGAGAAACGTCTCAAGAAGATCAAAGAGAAGCTCCACCTCCATCCGAAACCCGGGCCACACTCTCCTGCTGGCTCGCCTGCCTCCAGCTGGTGTTGCGGCTGCTCAAGCTGTTTTAGGGGATGCAGTTGTAGCTGCAAGGCTGAACTCCAATGCCCAAACTGCCCTTCTTTATGCTGTAGCTGCTCAAAATGCTGCTGTCTCCCCCGACCCAAGTGCTGGTGCTCAGGATGCTTTCGCCTCCCAATTATAAAGTGCTCCAAACCGAGCTGGCCTAGCTGCTCATGTTGGAGCACCCTATACAAATGCAGCTGCTCTTCTTGCCGTTTTCCGTCTTGTTGTTGCTCTTCATGTTGCTGCAGTGGCTCGAGTAGGAAGAATCCGTCTCGTTGCTCTTCGTGTTGTTGCGGTCATCTTTGATGCATGGGTCCGGTGTACAGATTCGGGTACAAAAGTAAGGCTAAAGCTAGCACAATCCCTCTCTGGTCTTGTGGTAGTTTTGTCAGGAGAAAAAGAGTAGGAAGATATTCAACTGTTAGTCAGTCTGTTACTATAAGAGTGTAAAAAAGGACCATCAATTATATGCTCATCAGTGTTTTTCTTGTTCAGATTTACTGGTGCTTGTATTGTAAGTTGGAGTATGTTGGAATTGTAACTGGACCTTCAAAATGGTTGGTGGTTTATTCTCAATCTTGTCTTCAATGGAAGCTCTGATTTGATTGAAAGGTGGGTCTGTCTGGGTTCCACAACTTTTATACAATTGCTGTCTGTATGTTTTATTCATAACTTTTACTTACATATATTATCATTTTAGTACTATATCATCAAGTAACTTGATCTTGGAGTAGTAACCAACTTCGTCTTGCTAATAGACGAAACTCATCTCGCCGTTAGACTCATCCTAGTTATATATATAGGTTGCATTTACCTCTAATACGGTTGCATTTACCTCTAATACTACTTTTAAACTTGAAACATCTCTGTATCACGTGGCATCATCAAAAGCCTCCATTTCACATAACAAGTCTGGAACATGCTACGTCAATCTTTGTAAGTTAGTCCATGTAATCCTATCATATCACCCACTTCAGGGGCGGAGCCAGGAAAAAATTGAGGAGGGCTCGCCTATTTTATCGGGTGTTTTTTTTTTAATATATGAGATACAAATTTTTTTTATAAAGAATATAGTAGAAAACACATTAAATATATGATTTAAAATGCTAACAGGAAAAAAAATCCATAAAATGAAGCCATAGGAATAGGAACTCAAGACCTCTTCATTCAAATTCACACCTCACACCAACTAAGTTAGACAAACTTATTGATTTATTACTCTTTTTAACTTCTTTTAACCCTTAAATTGTCAAAAATTATAAAAAAATACATATTTTTTATTTTATTTTTTACGTTTTTCCCCAACCCATGGGAGCTCGAGCCACCTCATGCCCCCTCCCTGACCCCTGACCCCTGACCCACTCCATTTCTCCACAACTCTCTCTCTCTCTCAATTTCTCCACAACTCACTATTCCACTAATATAAATCCAGTATAAAATCATATATAAATGTTATATTTTTTAAATCATAATTATTTTATTTTTTAAATCATAATTATTTTATTTATCATTCACCTTTTTATTTTTTAAAATTACTTTTATATTCCCTAATTTATAACCCATGAAATATAATATACATGTAGTTAAAATCACAACTAATAAATCTATATTATCGAATTAAAATCGATAAATTTTAACACTCATCTAGTTATAATTATATGGCATTACAAATTTAACACTCATCTAGTTATAATTATATGGCATTACAAATAGTGATCACAATAAATTTACGGTAACACAAGAAAGACCGCAATAGGAAACAATAATGAATTGTGTATCCAATAAAAATAAAATAATGAATTGTGTAGTCTTGAAAAAATGGTCCGACAATGGAAATTTATAAATATGCAATTATAAATGTATCAAATATATACAAATATGATTTTAAAATTATTTTTTTTCCCAAGGAACTCTGCATAAAACCGGCCGTTTTATACAAACTTTCACACACTGGTATACCAAACATCAAAAATAAAAAAAACGTGTTTTGTTTTGCCACAGTAACTCGGACTTCAACTTTCCGATCCAAATGTGATCATAAATTGGGAATTGAAAAGGAATCGAAGAATATTGTATCGATTTAGATCGATCAGAGATTAAACAAGATGATCAGCTGTGTGAATCTGGGGTCGACATTTGTCAATCCGAAAGCTCCAACCTTTAGCCATGGATCCTCAACAAGTTCCTTTCTGGTTTCCCCAAAAGTTGCTAATAATCGAGTTTCCTCACTGTCAATCTCCGCGGTTGGGATACCGATCAAAAGGTGATCGACTGTGAGTCGTCTTTCGATTTCAAATCCTACCTGAGTGAGAGATCCAATTTGATCAACAAAGCCCTAGACGCCGCCGTTTCATTCAACCACCGGCTTAAGATCCACGACGCCATCCGCTACTCCCTCCTTTCCGGCGGCAAGCGGATCCGCCCTATCCTCTGTATGGCAGCCTACGAGCTCGTCGGCGGCGGCCACAGCGCCTCCTCCCCCGCTCTGCAGGCCGCCTGCGCCGTCGAGATGGTCCACACCATGTCCCTCATCCACGACGACCTCCCCTGCGTCGACGACGACGACCTCCGCAGGGGGATGCCCTCCAACCACAAGGTGTTCGGCGAGCACGTCGCCCTCTACGCCGGCGACGCTCTTCTCGCCTTCGCCTTCGAGCACATCACCACCACCGCGCTCGGTGTCTCCCACTCCCGCGTCGTCCGTGCGATCGCCGAGCTAGCCCGCGCGGCCGGCCCCGAGGGGATAGCGGCCGGGCAAGTGGTGGATATCGACTCCGAGAGGGTGGATGGAGCCGCCGTTGCGATGGAGACGTTGGAGTTCATCCATGTCCACAAGACAGCGAAGATACTGGAGGCGGCGGTGGTGATGGGGGCGGTGTTAGGGGGAGGGAGCGACGGCGAGGTGGAGCTAGAGTTTGAGGAAGTACGGGAGGGCGATCGGGCTGCTGTTTCAGGTGGTGGATGACATACTGGATGTGACCAAGACGTCGTCGGAGCTGGGGAAGACTGCCGGGAAGGATGTGGTGGTGGAGAAGCTGACATACCCGAGGCTGTTGGGGATCGACGAGTCGAGGGAGTTTGCGGAGGAGTTGAATAGGGAGGCTAAGCGGCAGCTGGCGGTGTTCGATCCGGAGAAAGCAGCACCGTTGGTTGCATTGGCTGATTATATACAAGCTAGCTTGTTCGATAAAGAAGGTTATTTTTTATTTGTTGTAACGGCTAGCTACGTTCTCATAATCTCGATCCACGTGCCATAATCTATATAAACTCTTATATTAATTTATAAGAGTTTATGATGATGTGTAAAGCTTAGAAGAATTTTAGGAGTCTCGACCAATCATTATTTTTATCATTTTTTTTTATTTTCTTTAATTCTATTTTTTTTCTTCTTTTTCTTTTAATTCTCTTTTTTCTTTAATTTGACTAACTATTGGACTTAATTCAAAACATTGATTTTAGCTTAAATTATAATCTATATCTATATAAACTCTTAATTTAGAAGAGTTTAGGATGATGTGTCAATCTTAGATGCATTTTATGAGTCTTGACCAATCTTTTTTTTTCATTTTTCTTTTATTTTCTTTAATTCTTCTTTTTTCTTCTTTTTCTTTTTTCTTCTTTTTTTTTATTTAATCTTACTAACTATCTATATCTATATAAACTCTTAATTTAGAATAGTTTATGATGATGTGTCAAACTTAGAGGAATTTTAGGAGTCTCGACCAATCATTATTTTTGCCATTTTTCTTTGATTTTCTTTAATTCTAATTTTTTTCCTTCTTTTTCATTTAATTCTCTTTTTTCTTTAATTTTACTAACTATTGGGCTTAATTCAAAACATTGATCTTAGCCTAAATTATAATCTATATCTATATAAACTCTTAATTTAGAAGAGTTTATGATGATGTGTCAATCTTACGGGCATTTTAGGAGTCATAGCCAATATTTTTTTTCATTTTTCTTTTATTTTCTTTAATTCTCCTTTTTCTTTTAATTCTCTTTTTTTATTTAATCTTATTAACTATTGGGTTGAATTCAATCTAATATAACTATTGGGCTTAACTTAAATTCATTTACTGACTATCTATCTATACAAACTCTTAATTTAGAAGAGTTTAGGATGATGTGTCAATCTTAGAGTTATTTTAGGAGTCTTGGCCAATTTTTTTTTTGCCATTTTCTTTGATTTTCTTTAATTCTCTTTTTTTCTTCTTTTTCTTTTAATTCTCTTTTTTTATTTAATCTTACTAATTATTGGGTTGAATTCAATCTAATATAACTATTGAGCTTAACTCAAATTCATTTACTAACTATTGTGCTTAATTTAAAACATTGAATATAACTACTGATTGTGACACGTCACATTTAAACAATATTATAATGATATTGAATTATTATTATTGAGTAATTCCAGAGTGCACACCCCTTAGGGTAAGGGGTGTGCATTGTGCACAAATATTATTCGGTGAAATGTGAAACATTATTCGGTGAAATTTTAAGCATTATTCGGTGAAATGTGAAGCATTCTACCGAACACTGTTATGTTTTTTTTCCGTTCAGTTCAGATGAAAACGTCCCAATTCCACTGAATAATTTATAACATTCTACCGAATAATGTTTAGTTTTTTTATTTATCCATTTCAAATAAAAGAAACCTCAATTCCCTAAACAATAGTTACAATTTATATGGAATGCCTCAAATTTCACCAAATAATGTTTCACATTCCCCTAAACAATACTCACATTTCACCGAATAATGCTTCAAATTTCACTGAATAATGTTTCACATTTCACCGAATAATATTTTGTGCACAATGCACATCCTAAGCCTTGTGCACAAGTTACCCATTCTCTCTCTATATATATGTATTATACTTTAAATAAGATTTTTAAAAAGTAATTTTTTGATATAATTATAAGATACATTTATTATAAAGTTTTTAATGATTTTTTTATCTTAACATTTATTAATATTTTATAATATTTTTATATATAATATTTTAGTTTTAAAAAAACGCGCCATGGCGCGGGAATCGTATTAGTTTACATTATTTTAGTGTTGTGGTTGTGGCATGGGATGCCACTTTTAACATTGGAATAATCTACTACATACATACACGTAATAAGGCCACGTTTATTTACCGTTCTACTCACCGAAAAGACAAAAGAGTATAAAATCCTAAGAATCAGATTTCAACGTATGTGTTTGGTTTTCACTTTGTAAATGAAAAAACACAAGAATTGAAGAAAAAAAATTAAATACACCTAAGATCAAATATTTCGAGCCGACTTCCGCCAGACTTTCTTTTTGAAGTTCCTGAGAACTTCAATCTAATGTTTTTGTTTCCCGGCCTCTCTTGCTAAACCAAACTCTATATATACTCTTCCTAGCTGGTCCTGCTCAATCTAATGTTTTTGATTTCAAGTATATCCCTCCGTAGCTCTAATTTATTAGTAATAAGTTAGAGCTATGGAGGGGTATGGTCTATGCGTGCGATATAACTAACTTAGTATAGATTATTGAAACGAAAATTAGGGTTGGTAATGCATAGTCGCATAGACCGGCCATAAGACTCTACCCTCAATAATTTCAAACACCACACCCATCAAAACAATAAAGAGAAAATCGCCTTCCTTGATGTAAACCTTTTTTAAATATTAAGTTATTATGAATATAAATACTCCATCCGTTTCCTTTTAATTCACTTTTTACTATTCATTACGGTTTTTAAGGTGTAAAAAATTATATGAAATAATAATTTTTTAAAATATTTTTTTCAATATACTTATACTTATTGGTCATAAGTATAATATTATTAAAAAAATATTATTAAAATATTAGTATTTAATATAGTTTTTATCGTTCTAAATCTACGTGCATGACTTGAAAAAGTCACTTAAAAGGAAACGGAGGGAGTATTAAATATGTATGAATAAAATTTTCAAAGTATGCTTTTCTTAATATTTTTAGGGAAATTTCGCCAGGTACCCCCGAGGTATCGCGTTTTTCGCGGGGTGTACAAGAGTTTGTACAATTTCGCCGGATACCCCTGAGTTTTAATGTAATTTTGTCTCGTGCCCTTGCTCGGTTAAAACTAACAGCCATTCCCCCTTCCGTTGTTTTTTCTTAAGTTGTGCAAGAGAAACGAAGAAACGAGAGGGTAGGCCGACTAGAGGAGAAGCAATCGGCGGCAAGAGAACCCACACAAGGCGGCCGTCGGAGGTGCCGAAAGGAGTGGTAGAGGCGCCGCAAGACTCACCAGAAGTGGTGGTGGTGGAGGTGTCAACCAGGTACGTATCCTTTTAAACAAATTAGGGTTTTAAAGGACGAATTTGGGGTTTCAATTTTTTTGCAATTTGTGTTCGTTATCACCGAATTTTGGGGTTTAAAAGTTCGAAAAGTTGGAACTTTGCATTGCTGGTTTTTGTGATGTGAGATTAAGAAGGCTGTTTCTTCTTTATGGTTGCCTTGAACATCTCTTGACTTCCTCTTGTTGCAGATGCATCTAGGCTTTATCATTGTTAAGGGTTTGGTTATTGTAGCTGAATTCAAACTGTTTGTTCTGGCAAGATCAATGAGGGAGGTGTAAACAACACAAAGATTGGTTATGTGTAAAACAATATAGATTAAATGTCTGATGTTTGTTGTCTGCTACTATTCGATTACCTGATGTGAATTGGACAAAATGTTTGTTGTATGCAGTCCTGAGCCCATCCTTGAGAGATTGTATTTCAACAAGAGTTGTGCTTTTTCCACAACTCAACATACAAAGGTAGTGGTCCAAAATGAATTGGTAGTTTTGGGAAATCTCCGGTGTATAAAAATTATCCTTTGTTCCACTGTAATACCGTGTCTTCACAACATATTTTCATTTATGTGTTTTCAATTAGTCTATTAGCTCAAAGGGAGAGCAATGTGTGATTACACATGACGTGGGTTCATGTCCCACATAGACTCCAAAATTAAAGGATGAAAAATAGCATTTGGCTAAATTTTGCTAAACTTTATTGTATCTAATATTAACCCTTATCAAAGAAAGTCTATTGAATCTCTGCTGAACTTTGCAATAACAGAGAGCATGTTTGTGCTTGAAAGAAGCAAAGGAGAAAAAAAGAAGCATTATTATCATTTGTGTTATTAAGGAAATTTTCACTTCCTAGTATACAGGTCTATTACTTTCCTGTAATGAAGCAAATTATCATGATTAATCAAAACTCGAAACACATATTAGTATGGCATCCAAGAATTTATGAGGTAAAGGTTCTCTCTATATCCTGAGTTGCAGTTGCATCTATATCCAGGGCCATTATGTGAATCAGAGCAATAGGTGTTCTCCTTGCATGCATAGCTCGACCACGAAGGCATAGCTACACGGATCAAATTTTGACACATAGGTGTCTTTGTTGTCATAAAAACCGAAATTCACTGAGCTTATCAATTAACTGAGTTTAAAATTTGCTGTCATAAAATCTGTAATTTACCATATAATTAAATATACCTCAAAAAGCCATAAAAGCCATAGAAACACTGCAGCTATCATATAATAAAACATTCAGCATATAAACTGCTGTTTGTGAGTGATCAATTGGCTTTACATCCATAAACTACAAAAAAAACCATAGATAACCTATGTGGGATTTGAACCCACATCTTTGTGCGTGAGCACAACGCTCTACCGTTTGAGCTAATAGGTTTAAAATCGCTTCAAAAAATTGATTTCAATTTATAAACCAAAAACAGTATGCATGAAATGCTTTGATTGTCCCCCCATGCCCCAACAGTAGAGTGCTAAGCTTTGGAACAATGTGGAATTGAAACTTGGCTCTCTCTCTCCCAATACTGCAACAAAGTTAATGAAAGCATAAACATCTTTAATTTTATTTCATTTATATCTTAAAGGAAAATCTAGTAGGGAAAATAATCTAGGATCTATTTAGATGAAAATAATAATTCCTTAGAAGCTTATTTTTTTCATTGCCTAAATCATATAAAAATAATTACAATCAAAGAAAAGTTGAATATATTGTACCCCACTGCAGAAGAACAAACCCAAACAATTCAAGGAAACATGTTTATTCATTAAAAAGGAAAGGAAAAGAAAAAAAGTCTTCAACTTGACTAGTGTATTACATTGTCTAAAAGGAGAGGGTATCTTTGACTCGTAATTTCACATGCAGTGAAACCACAAGTAGTGTGGAAATGATAAGAAGAAAATGAAATACAAAGTAAAAGACATTAAACATGCACAATGACAAAGAAATTGTCTGATTCACGCTTAACTTAGCAACAGAGAGACATTAATCATATGTAGGCTGCATCACTCACTATACACGCTTGTATTCAAATCTAAATTATAGCACAACCAAGAGCTACCACATATTGTGCAATTTAACAAGTTGGAGCAACTGTCATGCCAATTTACAACCCCAAAATTCGATTATGAAAAACAATTAATGCTCCAAATCTAGATGAAATCTCTGTGTTGTTTACACCTCCCTCATTGATCTTGCCAGAACAAACAGTTTGAATTCAGCTACAATAACCAAACCCTTAACAATGATAAAGCCTAGATGTATCTGCAACAAGAGGAAGTCAAGAGATGTTCAAGGCAACCATAAAGAAGAAACAACCTTCTTAATCTCACATCACACAAACCAGCAATGCAAAGTTCCAACTTTTCGAACTTTTAAACCTCAAAATTCGGTGATAACAAACACAAATTGCAAAAAAATCGAAACCCCAAATTCGTCCTTTAAAACCCTAATTTGTTTAAAAGGATACGTACCCGGTTGGCACCTCCACCACCACTTTCGGCGAGTCTTGCGGCGCCTCTACCACTCCTTTCGGCACCTCCGACGGCCGCCTTGTGTGGGTTCTCTTGCCGCCGATTGCTTCTCCTCCAGTCGGCCTACCCTCTCGTTTCTTCGTTTCTCTTGCACGACTTAAGAAAAAACAAACGGAAGGGGGAATGGCTGTTAGTTTTAACCGAGCAAGGGCACGAGGCGAAATTATATTAAATTAAAACTCAGGGGTATCCGGCGAAATTGTACAAACTCTTGTACACCCCGCGAAAAACGCGATACTTCGGGGGTACCTGACGAAATTTCCGATATTTTTATGTACGTAGAAAATTAGTACAACAATAAAAAATATGAATTAAGAATATTAAATTACGGATTAAAAAAAAAGAATATTAAATATAATTTTCAAAGATCAAGCGATTTTGTACGTGTATAAAAACTACCTAAAATAAGCGGTAGTTTTGTGTAAGTCATCCTTGATTTGAATTTTCAAATAAAAGGATGTACCAAGTTGTATATTTTGAGTTATGGTGATTTGCCATTAAGAAATGGGGACATTTTCTGCCCATTGTCTTTCAGAATTTTAATTTATTTAAAGAAACAAACGTATATGATATGATGCATACAATATTCCTTGTTAGCATTATATTATTTATACATGTACAGTTATCATTGTACCCTCGGGTTTTCATCCATTAATATATATATAGGAGTAGGCCTCTGAGATCCGTTAAGGACTCAGTTATCCAAACACTTACATGGTATCAAGCTTTTGTGTGAAACCCTAATTTTTGTTTCACACCTAACGATCCACTAAGCCGCCGCAGCCCCAAGCCGCCGCCGCCGCCGCCCCCTGCTGCCGCCGCCTCCCCCTCTTCCCGCCGCCGCTGCCGCCGCCCCCTGTTCCTCCTTTCTCCCTTCCGCCGCAATCTCCCACCCTTTCTCGATGTCTACCGACGAGATTATCAACCCTAATCCCATTCCACCCAACCCTAACCCTCCACCACCACCACAAAACCCCTTTCACTCCGCTCAATCCGTCACCAACATCAAAAATCAAATTCCCCTAACCCTAGATCTTAAAAAGGTCTAATACCACACATGGGTGGAGCTCTTCCAAACCGCTTGTAAAGCTCACGACGTCATCACCCACATCGACGGCTCTGATCGTCCGACTGATGTCCCTGAGCCCCTCTGGAACCGCCTTGACTCCATCGTTCTTGGATGGATCTATGCCACCATCTCTGAGGACGTCCTGATTACCGTCCTCCAACCAAACTCTACCGCCCGTGATGTCTGGCTCCGCATAAAGGGCCTCTTTCATGACAATCAATCCGCTAGGGCAGCGGATCTTGAGGGCAAGTTCATCAACACCCGTCAGGAAAGCTTCTCCACCATCTCTGACTACTGCCTCGCCATCAAAGCCATCGCTGATCAACTAGGCGATGTTGGGCACAAAGTTAGCGAAGAACGCCTTGTTCTTCAACTTATCAACGACCTTTCCACCAAATTTGATGTCGTCGGTGGCATGATCAGCAACACATCGCCACTTCCGACCTTCATGGTGGCTCGCAGCATGCTCTCCAGGGAGGAGAGCCGTCAGGTAGGGCTGTGCAAAAAAATACGACACGGTTGACACGACACGAAACCGCACCAATACGACACGAAAAAACACGAAACGATATAGATACGACACGATTATGATACGAAACGGTAAAACACGATAATAATCGTGTCGTGTTCGGATCGGGATTTTTCCCTTATCGGGTATCCGACACGACACGATAATTTTTTATTTTTTTTTAAATATTAACCTGTTGCGATAATAGATATTTAAAAAGTGTCATAAAGAAACATAAGACGCAGTTGGCCCAGTTGGTGAGAGCTGTTTGTGTCTTCGCTATACCTGTCCGTGAGGTTTTCAGTTCGACTCTTGATAATCACTTCCTTTTTATTTTTTTGCCTTTCTTTTTTTTTTTCACCCTTTCTAATTAAACTAAAGAGTACTAATCTAGGGTTACGAATCTTCCACTTCATTCTCGTCGTCACCGTTCCAAGCCAACCCAGTTTTCTTCCTCCTTCATTCTCGCCTTCTCGGCAGTGGGAGGCCGTTCGTTCTTCACTCGCCAATCTCGCCGTCGCTGTTCTTCGGTCTTCCTACTCCTCCTCCTTTGTTCTAGGCAGCGGCGGCCGGACTTCTCTCAGCCTCTAGACTCGCCACGCTTCAGATCCAGTGCTAGCTTCAAGTCGTCGTCGTCTTCGTCGCCGTTCTTCGATCTTCCTCCTCCTTCATTCTAGGCAGCGACGGTCGGACTCCTCTCAGCCTCTAGACTTGCCGCGCTTCAGATCCGGTTCCAGTGCTTCAAGTCATCGTCGACCTCGCTCTACTCTCACTTCAAATCTGATAAGTTGTTCCTTTTTATTTTTCAATCAGTTCGATCGTTCGATTGAATTAGAGACTGTGGGTGTCGAAAATTGATGTTGTCTGAGTGCTTGAGACTTTGAGTCTTTGATTTTTTGATTCAATTGTTCAATTCTTCATCCACTGTGTTGTCTGAGTGTTTGAGACTTTGAGTCTTTGATTTCAATTGTTCAATTCTTCATCCACTGTACGGCAACATTAGGGAAAAAAAAAGGTGGTTTTTGATTTTTTGTACAAATCGTGTCGTGTCGTGTTATCCGGATATCCGACACGAAATCGTGTCGTGTTATCGTGTCGGATACCCGGTAGTTATCGTGTCGTGTTCGGATCGGCATTTCCCCCCTTATCGGTTTCGTGTTTCTGTCGTGTCGTGTCGTGTCGTGTCGGATACCCGGTTATGCACAGCCCTACCGTCAGGGACGCCCCCAGGGCCCTTCCCATGTCCTTGTTTCCTCCAAGGATTTCATAGCCCCGGACCCCCTTCCCCACACCCAACCCAGACATTCCCAACATGAGTGTCACCGCCCCTCACAAGCTATCCCCACGATCTACTAAATGTGTCTTCTTAGGCATCTCCCCACACCATCGAGGCTACCGTTGTCTTTGCTTGGATACAAATCGGGTTGTCACTTCGCGCCATGTGATTTTCGACGAACAGACCTTCCCCTTCGCCACACCACCCACCCCTGCTAACCCCAACCCACCCACACCACCCAATTCCGACGAATTCTCACCCCTCCTACGCCACCTATTCCAACAAGCATCATCCGGAACCAACCCCCCGCCCAAAACCCCCACCTAAATCGATTGGCGGCGGGCGCCGCAACCCATGCGGCGGGCACCCCCCTGGCAGCGGCCGCCGCACCCCCGCCGCCCCCCCGCCTATCCCGTTGCACCCCTTGCGGCGGGTACACCCCCCCGGCAGCGCCCGCCGCACCCCCGTCGCATCCCCCCGCCCCCCTCTTTCCCCCTCAGCAGGCAACCCCTCTTACCCACCAACCTCCGATTGCACCCCCCGCCCATTCCATGAAGACCCGGTCGCAGTCCGGCATCTTCAAACCTAACCCCAAATACAACCTTCTCACTCCGTTTCCCGACATATCTCCTCTCCCCAAATCGCCCCACAAGGCCTTACAGGACCCGAACTGGCAAGCTGCCACGATGGATGAGTTTAGTGCTCTTATTAAAAATGGCACGTGGGACCTCGTTCCAAGGCCTCAGAACACTAATATCATTAACTGCATGTGGTTGTTCAAGCATAAGTACAGGTCAGACGGAACTCTAGAGCGACACAAGGCTCGGCTAGTGGTCAACGGCAAGTCACAGGAGGTTGGGGTTGACTGTGATGAGACTTTCAGCCCGGTCGTCAAACCGGCTACCATCCGCACTGTTCTGAGCATCGCCTTTACTAAGGATTGGCCTATCCATCAGCTTGACGTCAAGAATGCCTTCCTTCACGGCAACCTTCAGGAGACTGTGTATATGCATCAGCCGTCAGGCTTCTATGATCGCACCCGCCCATCTCACGTCTGCCTTCTCCGGAAGTCTCTCTATGGGTTGAAACAGGCGCGAGGCGCCTGGTATCAGCGGTTCGCCACGTACCTCACTGGCATTGGATTTCAGGGCAGTCAGTCTGATCACTCCCTTTTTGTGTTCCACTCAGGGTCTGACACTGCCTATCTTCTCCTGTACGTTGACGACATCGTGATCACCGCTTCCTCTACATCGCTCCTGTCAAGGCTGATGGCCCTGCTGCGATCAGAGTTCGCCATGACTGATCTCGGTTCCCTGAGCTACTTCCTTGGGGTCTCTGTGTCACGCACTCCTACTACCCTGTTCCTTCATCAGCAGAAGTACACTCTTGAGATCGTCGACAAGGCCGACATGACGTCTTGCAAACCCGCCACCACCCCTGTCGACTGCAAGTCCAAGCTCGACGCTGCCTCCAGTCCTAAGGTTGAGGATCCTACAACCTACCGCAGTCTGGCCGGTACTCTCCAGTATCTGACATTCACCTGACCGGACATTGCCTTCGCCGTACAATAGATCTGCTTATACATGCATGATCCCCGCGAGCACCATCTTCAGGCGCTCAAGAGGATAATCAGGTACATCAAGGGCACCTCTGACATGGGTTTACATCTCGCTCGCAGCAGGTTTGACTCCCTCACCGCCTATTCTGACGCTGACTGGGCGGGTTGTCCTGAAATAGACGCTCTACATCTGGTTTCGCGGTGTACCTGGGCGACAATCTGGTCTCGTGGTCCTCCAAGCGTCAGGCCACCATCTCCCGCTCGAGTGCCGAGGCTGAGTATCGTGGTGTTGCCAACGCCGTCGCTGAGACCTGCTGGCTCCGCAACCTTCTCTGCGAACTCCGGGTTCCCCTTCGATCGGCTACACTGGTCTACTGCGACAATGTCTCCGCTGTTTACCTGTCGTCGAACCCAGTTCAGCACCAACGGACGAAGCATATCGAAATTGACATCCATTTCGTCAGAGAGAAGGTCGCCCTAGGCCAGGTCCGAGTTCTTCATGTCCCTTCTGCACATCAGTATGCGGACATTTTCATAAAAGGCTTACCTACTCCTCTTTTTACTTCTTTTCGTTCCAGTCTTGCTATTCGCTCACCTCTAGCTGCGACTGAGGGAGGATGTTAGCATTATATTATTTATACATGTACAGTTACCATTGTACCCTCGGATTTTCACCCATTGATATATATACAGGAGTAAGCCTCTGAAATCCGTTAAGGACTCAGTTATCCAAACACTTACATTCCTTTCTTCCAACTAATTATACTTCTATTAGTCGATGTTTTTACATATCGAAATTTGACAACCCTATAATATATACTTTTATGTTGTGTCAAAAGTGAAAACAACATTTTAATTGTAAGATTTAGATCGAGGGCATTTGTCGTCTATATTTTTTTATTCAGTATGAGGGAATTTAACTTGTATTTTACGCTCTATTTTGGAATACTAGACACACTCGTTTAAAACCATACATATACTGATATACATACAGTGATACAGGAAAACTAATTAAAATACCCCACCTTTGAAGGTATGGTAAAAAATATATCTTCAACTTTCAAATGTAATAAAAATATCCAGACCTTTGAGGGTGGTGTTAATATATTACCACAAGTTTTTTCACGAGTCAAAAATGATGAGAAGGTAGCCTAGGTGGATTTTTTATACAAGGGTTTTCGATCTTAAATAGTGTCCTTAGGAAAAAAAAATCAAGGGCTGGACTGGGTTCATACCCAATGCATTTTCCTCCCTCATATCGTCTTCCGTGATCGCCTCTTAAATTGTACGTCTTCCAGATTTTTCAGGCAACTCATGGTTCCTCTTCCATTTCAGTCTTCCTCCCTCGTGGTCGACTATCTTTAACTGTCTCCATCACATATTCTTCCCCTTTGATTCGTTCACGGACTTGGTTGGGTAAGTTTTATTTTTTTTCCCTCTTCGTTGTTGTTGTTGTTGGTGGTGTTGGTGGTGTTAGGAATAGTCGTGTTGTGTTAATTTAAAGCAATTTTGATCGGATTAGTTGTTTGGTTGAATCAATTTCGTTTTTCGGGTTTAATTTGTTATCGTTTTTTTTTTCTAATGAAACCGTTCAAGAAAACTCAATTTTAGTGCTCATTTGTAAAAAAAGGTTTCCACGTATGCTGTCTTGTTAAAAAAAAACACGTAGGCTGCCTTGTCAGCATTTTTGTCCTGTGAGAAATATTACCACCAAAGGTGGGGGTATTTTAATTAGTTTTCCCTATACATATATTAAAATCGATACGTATCATCTTCAATGACAACATGTGGTTGATTTTTAAAAAAAATTCTCCCACCAAAAAAAATTAAAATAATATATTGAAATAATAATATAGAAAGTAATCACAAGATACATTCTATCTATATAAAATTTAGTTCATTAGATATAATATATATTTTAGACATTGCTATTTAACTAAAAAATATTTCTCGAGAAAATTATAATAGATATAGATTTCATTCAATTAAAATATTTAGGTAATTAATCTATCTATTTTATCCTATTATATTCAGTTAATGATATTAATTGATTTATCTATTAAAATATATAGTATAACTATAATTATTGATAAATATCACAAATCAATTATAGTAATTAACACTTTTCAATGTCAAAATTCAACTATCGCATTATTTATATTTGATAGTATCTATATTATTTTTTGGTAGAAGAAATTATTTATATTTTGGCTGCTTTTGTTTTATTGAAATTTATCTGCCCAAAATTTGGTTTAATACTACTCCATCCATCTCAAAATACAAGTCATTTAGAAACTAAAAACTCTATAAAATATTAATTTTTTAATCAATTTATAAAATAATTTTATAATCATTACTAATAAGTATGAATTTTTTAAAAGTATTTTATAGAGTTTTTAGCTTCTAAAGAAATATGCCAAATGGTCTATATTTTACATAAGGAGTATTATAATGACAAATTTGCTAAAATGACCCTCTTGGGTGAAACCCTTGCACACCTAACCCCATCCGGAAAAAATTTGCTAAAAGCGGATATCCGCTTACAAGTGTAGCCGGTAACAGGTGAGATTGTGGGAGATAACTGGACAAAAAGCTGACAGGGAGAGAGAGATGAGAGAGGAAAGGAAAAAGGGAAAAAGAAAAGCATGTGAGAGAGGAAATTAATGAGAGGAGAGAGAGTGCTGAGAGGAAGAGAGAGAAAAAACAACCCACTTTTTCAGAAAGTGCTAAGAGAAAGAGAGAGAAAAATCAACTCACTTTTTCAGAAAAAACAACTCACGTTTTGCAATCAGCTTTTATACATGTCACCCGTTTATGTCAACATTCCAGCCTCAGCGTTTGTACATGACACTAGTTAATATTTACTTGCCAATCTTGCTACGTTGCTAGTGTAATTAGGCTTTCCCATGAATCATGTGTGTGTGCCATTGAATAATCTTTGTCAATCTTGCTACTTTGCTAGTGTAATGGGCAAATACGCTCAATGAATTTCTCTCTAAAAAATGGTAAGTGCAGCGTGAATAGCTCTTCATCTCCCCTTGTGTGTTCTTCACGACCCATGTCCGTGTTGGTCGAATGACCGGTGTCTTTTGGTGTCAAGTATGATGCACCTGGAGACGCTTATGCTCCAGCTTTTGTAATTCAATATGTAGTTAACGAATTTTTTACTTATGGGAAATTCGAACATGTCATTCAAAGACAATGTACATGACATATAATGCTTTTAACTTGTTAAGTAATACCTTTGACACGATAGTTAATAGTTTTGACATGGCAGTGCTCTATGTGCATCTTGGTCGACTGACCGATGCGTTTTTGTGTCACTTATGATGCACTTGGAAACGCTTATGGTACATAGCAAGGAATTGAGTATGTGGTTCGCACATATATTTTTTTTGGTCAAGTGGTTCGCACATTTTGAGTATGTGGTTCGCACATTTTGTAATTATGGAAAATTCGAACTTGTCCTTCATAGACGAAAAGTGTGGTATAATAATAATTAAGTGATTATATTATAAATAAACCAACAACAAAAGAACAAGCTTATAACTAAATTAATGTCGTCAAAGAAACGTTTATGATGAATTCAACACACATGGAAGATGAATTCCAGGTTAAAAACCCTCTTCAAATGAGACTTGCTTTCCATCTTAATCATTGTCTACTTTAACTCGGACAATGTCTTTCTTTTACCGAATAAGCTTATAGATTGCAGATCAGCAAATAACCTGTCATGTTAAAGGGTATAAGTTGTCATGTTAATAGCATTACCTGTCATGTTATTTTCTTTCATTAAGGAGAAGATGATCGATTCGCATTACTTGTCATGTTAAAGGTTATGACCAGTCATGTTAAAGAGTATAACCTGTCATGTTAATAGCATTACCTGTCATGTTATTTTCTTGGAAATGTGGTTCGCACTTTTTTTTTTTTTTTGGTCAAGTGGTTCGCACATTTTGTAATTATGAGAAATTCGAACTTGTCATTTATAGACGATGTACATGACATGAACTGCTATTAACATGTCATTCAAATAAGATCTACATGACATGAGAAAAGCACATACTTAAAGCGCTTGGCAGATGAGTGCTCGGTGGCGGGTTTTCGATTCATTGAAGTTAGTGGCGGAGGAAGGTGTTTGCTACACCCAATCTCAATGAAGACGAAGAACATGCTGAATTTGGCAGAAACTATATTAGTTGAAGACATTAGGCATGTCAATTGTCTACCAAGCTTCACAATGCTAAAGTTTATCCAAACATGATTTTCAATACATTAGGCATGTCAATTGTCTACCCACAAAAAAAAAAGTCTAGCAGAAGGAATTCTGAATCATCAAAAAGGAATAGAATATGTCTGAAATTCATGTGTAAGTAAAAAAATCCATGTGTCAAGCAAAATACATTATATGTCATGTAAATCCGGTATGGGTGACATGTAAATTCAGTATGAGTGACGGGTAATTATATGCTGATCGGTAAGTAAACATGTGACCTTTTCAAGTGTCATGTAAAACAATTGAGATGTCAAGTAAAACAATGGACGCGTCATGTAAATCAATTCATGTGTCATGTAAATAATAAGCCTTTGATGCTGCTCTCATAGAAAAGAGAGGAAAAAATGCTTGGTTTCAATAGAAAATTGTGTAAATTCGTCCATAGTGCACCAAATAAGGTTCTGTAAATTCCTATAGCTTTCTAAAGAGGTAATCACTCTTTTCCTTCATTTTGTGAAGCGGCAAGCTTAAATTGCTCATCGTATGGATGAACATGAGTTCTAAAGAGGTAATCACTCTTTTCCTTTATTTTTATGCATTCTGAATATGAGTAAGAGCAAATACACTAGCCAATAAGAGCAAATACACTAGCCAATAAATAGAAGAGGAACAAGAAAGCTAAATGTTATAGGTACTCTTAGAATGACCATCGGAGGTGAAGTACAAAAGAGTTATCATAAATACATAATGTAATTCCACATGATCATTAAATACAATGACAACTTTCCTTTTGCAGCAAACCATATGTTATAGAAATCATCTCTACATCAAATTGAAGCATGATTGCAGTACATACCTTCAATAAGAAGCTATATAGTCCCATCATTCATCCTCGATCAGTGGTACATATGGATCAACAATAGACGCAGAGCAGACAACCGAACTCTCTGTTGCTGATCCTGCCTCCGAGCTACAAAGTCCAAAACTCAGCTCCTGGATCCATCAAGGATTTAAGCTCCATGAGTATACACCTGGACAATACGGCGTTTAGACAAGAAAATGAAAAATATATCAACATATGAATAACACAAGCTGGAACTCAAGCAGTAACTGCCTTAGTATTGCACAAGTGTAAATTCAGAAAGTTTAACAATTAGTCAGGCAACATAGAGCATAAATATCTTTCAAGCCTACAAAATCGGGAAATTTAGATATCTTAAGCCCAATAAACACAATGCACAACCACACCAGCCAATGGGCCGGTCTACAACCAATGATATTTAGGTTGAATAACAAGATTTCTTAAAAACGCTAAAGGAAAAATGTAAACCAATCGCATGAACAGATGAAGGTTTTCCCCACAATCAAGAGAGAAACATGTGTAATGGGGTCTGTATGCTGAAGGACTTGATGAATGATAAGGTTTCTCATAAGTATGTGATATCATGTATGCAATTACCAATTCAATGCATGCAAAGTAAGTTAATATTCTATTTAGATTCACAGCATGAGAGTATGGAGGAACCAAAAATGACAAAGAAATCCAAAAAAATATAGAGATTTCAGAAGAGAGAGTGAAACCTTAATCTATTTGATCTTATGAGAAGACACAGATCCAGAACCGCCCACTGCTCATTTACAAACTTGTCCTAAAAAATAGAACTCCATTAGGTAGAAAGCATACTCGATTAGGTGGAAATCATGTGATGTCTTCAAGTTCCTCTTTTGGATAGGTAAGAGTCATTCAAACAGAAATACAACAAGTGTGCTAGCCCAGTTTTGCTTAAGTCTAGCTCAAACACAATCTAGAGGAGGAAAATCCAAACATGAATCAACATCAATAGAAAAAGATTCAAATAACACTCTCAAACTGATATTTTCATATGTGTATGTATTATACTCTGTTTTTAATTCACAAACTTGCATCATCCTTTTAACATACATCATACAAAACACAATCCTAATCGCGAAACAATGGCACAGAGGGGGCTTAATCGTATGGTAACAGCCTGCAAAAATTGACTCTTAGAAATGGCCTAAATCAACTTAGAAATCACTAGAAGTGCAAAAAATTGAGATTGAAAACAAATCGATAACAGGTAGCAGCTTTGTTTGGCTCTGCGAAAATCAGACCCTGCAAAATCTTAAAACGCACCGCCTCGCGTTTCTGAAAAAGCGGTAACATGTATTTTTTTTTTGGTGCAGGTTCGAGGGTGTGCGGGATTCGGCTGGGGAGAGGCTGGTTGCGGCTGCGGGCAAGGAGCGAGCGCGAGGAGAGAGGAGAGGAAGCGAGCGCGAGGCGTGACGAAGACTGAATTTCCGCTCACCACGCGGGGAGATCCGGCGGCGAAGATGTTCTTCTGCAATTGACGCCTTCTCCCAGCACCCGTCGGAGCCATCGCCGCCCACATCCATGTCACCTTCTTCTTTCGATTCTTCCTCTCTTGTCCTTCAATTCCCTCTTTTTGAGCATGGAGATCCGCCATTCTCCTTCAATTCCACCCCTCACTGTCATCCATCTTCTTCTTTCTCTCAAGATCCGAGAAGGTTAAAGGTTTTAGGTTTTGAGTTTTGGTGGGTGAAAGTGACAGGCAATAAATGCCTTTTACTTTTTCTCTCTCCACCGGCTGCCATCGGTCTCTTACCGGCAGATATAATGACCCTATGCAATTTTTTTTTGCAGGGGTTAATTTAGCAAACGGAACCGGATCAAAGGTCATTTGTTACAATTCCCTCTATTATAATTCATATGTATTAATTGTGTTAACATATATTCTTGTGCACAGAACGGAACTTATAATAATATATTAATATAAATAGTCACAGCTTTTGAATGATCGATTCTTACCTTTCTTATATTATTATTATTATTATTATTATATAGTTTTTTAAGATTACTTTTATATCGTAAGTTTGTAAGAACGATACAGAATGATAGCTGAATTTTACCAAAAATACTAGGAGATTATAGGTACTTTAGTCATCAAAGCAATCAAGATCGAGTTTGTTTGGATCAGGTCGGATGCTTAAATAAATTAATCACACTATCAGATATCTAATTCATAAATGTGATAACCCTATCACTACGAATCACCGCATATGGATGATAGATCAGCTTATAAGAGAAAATTGTTGCAAAAAAGAATGAGCTCAATCGTTGTGAAAACCATCCACCCAACTTTTATGTAAAAAATGGCCACTTTTTATGAAATATTTCACTCTTTACTAAACACAAAAACGGTGGATTTTGCAGTAAAGTTGGACATGAAGAAAGTCGAACAGAAATTCCTTTTTAAAATGGAAAAGTGACTTTAAATAATACGAAGTATTAACTTTAAACAAAAAATAATACTCCCTCCGTTAATTAAAACTTGACGTTTTACTATTTATGTACGTTTTTTGAGGTGTTAAAAACTATATAAAATATTAACTTTTTTAAAATATTTTTTAAACAATTTCATACTTGTTACTATTAATTATGAATTTATAAAAACAAATTTTAAAAAATGTTAATATTTTATATAGTTTTTATCATTATAAAAAAGCGTGGATAAATAGTAAACGACAAGTTTTAATTAACAGAGGGAGTAATACTCTGTATGAACTTTAGAAATGAAGACTTGATTAAATAGTAAGGATGAAATCTCACCTATCTTCTTATGTATATTATCTACTGTTAGGATTGGGCTTAGGAATTAAATGATTGGATCGGGCTAGGACATCCAGTAGGATAGGCCCAAATCAGGAGTACATGTACTACATGATTGTACTGAATTGAGGATCATCGAATACACAATTCCAGTTCTTCCCATCTCTCTCTCTTTTCTGTTACAACTACCGAGCGAGAGCTCGACACCCCCAAAAAGATCTTTTTTTTTTTTCAAGTAATATAAGAATTCGGTTCACTAGACAAGTCTAGAGAAACCGAGAGACAAGCCGGTGAATAGACTATCCATCATGTACAATTGAAAGCAAATAACAAAAGTAAATGACTGAAGAAAATGAGAAAAAGAAAATTAAAATGACAGAAATTAAATTACAAAGAAAACGTACAAGCCATCCTACACTGAAAATCACAAGTCAAAAAATAAACAAAATGATTGGTCAAAGGGACGACGCACATAGAGAACTCTGGAGAATATCAGCGGACACCTCAGGTTGTGGACTCAAACGAGCCATCAAATGTCAACGCACATCCACGACGTCATCGAACATGACAAATCAAACACCGTTCAAAGATGCCTACAACATAACAAGAATCATCAACCAGCAAACCCGACTTCAAGCCAAACCATTGTCCATTAAAACCCCCAAACTCATCCCAAGGACCCAAACCCTCAAGGATGATAACAAGATCATGAGAGACAACTAGGTAGTCAAAATGGAGGCGGATGAAACGGGGAAAACTAGAGAAAATGAACAACAATAAAAAGGACATCGGGGCGGAAAAACGGATTGAGATTGGTTCGAGGCCAAAACATGACAAAATTAGCGTTGTTCCAACGCTAAAAAGATGTCGACGGCGACAATCACGGAGAGAGAAAACTGGCGCCCCAAAGGAAGGAGCGCACCCCTAAAACGTGAAATGATGACTTGGGGAACCAAGGGCTTGAACCAGTGACCACGGCGGAGCGGCGACCGAGAAGGAAACCCACGGAGGTGGGCCAAGATGGCGGTGGATGCACCCCAAGCTCGGACAGAGCTGTCGAAAGGTGCCTGAACGAGTTGGAGCGACGACCGAGGCTCAAGGAGACGACCTTAACATCAACAGGTGGCGGCGACACAAAAGGCGGAGGGGCTGGTGAAGCGCAGGGCTTGGAAGCGGGAGGCCGAGCTTCGAGGACGAGTTGTAATCAAGCGTGGAGGTGGACCAAGTGGTGGCCGGTGAGCCTGGTGTAGGCTATAGAGTTGATGTAGAAAGGCGGCGGGCGGCTAGGTCACGCTCAAAGAGAGAGTGTTTCCAGATCCAACCGACTTAATAATTAATAATGAAAGCGAATCTCGTCTCTAAAAAGATCTACTTACATTGAACTTAATTTCTTATTGGTTGATTGTATTTTTGGAAAGTTTAAATATATGTTTTCCATCTTAAATTTGCCACAATCATATACAAGTTGATCCGTGAGATATAACGTATGATCAAATAAGAATATTTTCTCTCCATAATAGTATTACATGTGATTGAGTTTTTTTAATATAAAACATACTTATATAGAAATAATGACTAGGATTATTAATAGATTACAAAAAAATTAATATTAATAATACCGTTGAAATCATGCCATCTATAGTTGAACAATATTTCTAAAAAATTACACGCGTGACATTGATATAATATTTCGCGCCTTTAAAATGCGGGTATTATACTAGTAATAATCTAAATATCTGCCTATTAAAAAAATTAAAAATTTCGTATACAAACTATCTTAATATTATTAAGCCATTTTTTTTTATTAGGTCAATAATTTTTAAGCCATTGGCAAACACACCCTCCTTTGTTTTTTTTTTTTTTTTTTTTTATGGCAACAAATAAATCGCAAAATATAACTAGCAACACGTATTACCTCTCTCCATGACATCGATTGATATATCTAGCAGCATTGCCAATTCAAACAAACAATTAAAAAGTTCACTTCATTTCACAGTATTATTTTATCACAGCGTCGTTTCTCACGCAGCTTTTACCCATTGGGCGACAGATTATTCTAGGGTTTGCTTCAATTTTTATTTCATTTTTAAATTAGGTAAGAATTGGGCTTTCTTAAAAAAAAATTCATAAAATTACTAGAGTTATAAATACAATCAGGGGCGGAGCCAGAAAAAATCCGAGGGAGGCTTAACTAAATTTTCAGGATTTTTTTTTGAAGATATATATAAAATACAATTTTTGTTATAAGAAATATAGTATAAAACACACTAAATGTATGATTTAAATAGTTATTTTTAGTTTAAAATGCTAAAAGGAGAAAAAAAATCCCTAAAATGAAACTATAAGATTCGAACTCAAGACCATATCATTCGATTCCTCAACCCATAACAACTATGCTAAACAAACTTATTAATTCAATACTCTTTTTAACTATTTTTAACCCTTAAATTATCAAAAATTACAAAAAAAATACAATTTTTTTTTTTTTGTGTTTTCCCCCGACCCAGGGGAGCTCGAGCCACCTCATGCCCCTCCCTCCGTCCCTGAATACAATAATAATCATAATTGGATCACAATTCTTACCATTAAGATAATCTACTGATTTCCTTCTTATTTGATTTTTTTACTTTTCGACCAAAAAATAGATATCCGTTTACTTGTAATGTTTTTTCAATAAGTAAAAAACTAATAAGTATGAAATTATATATAAAAAATATTTTATATAATTTTTAGCTACTTAAAAAATATTCTCTCTATTAATTAAAACTTGTCGTTTACTATTAATGCACGCTTTTTTAGAATGATAAAAATTATATAAAATATTAATATTTTTTACATTTGTTTTTATAAATTCATACTTAAATGTAATAAGTATGAAATTATTAAAAAAAATTTAAATATTTTATATTTTATATAATTTTTAATACCTAAAAAAGCGTGCGTAGATAGTAAAACATCAATTAAGTTTTAATTAACGGAGGGAGTATCAAATAATAAAAAGAACATGTATTGTCGAATGGAGAGAATATTAATTTTTTAATAACCTTATACTCATTACTAATAACTACAAAAATATTTAAATAATAATAATAATAAATATTTTATAGAGTTTTTATTTTTTTTAAATACGTGAAATAATAAAAATAAAATATTTTAAATCACACGGAATAATAATATCATTAAAAGTGTCAAAAAAATCTTCAACATCCTCTCAATTTTCTTGTGATCAAATTGCTTCAATTTGATTAATTGCTCTATAACACTGACCTCAATTGCTCTTGTTGTAATTGGCTACTAGGTAGCTCTCAACGATCATGTCAAAAATGGTTGGCTTTTCACTTGCAGGTTTTCATTAAATTAAATAAGGTTCTTGCAGTTGCTTTCATGGTTACAAGTTAATTTCAGGGAATAGGTGGACTCAGCCTCTTGCTTCCTCCTCCCTCCAAAAACCTCACAAATTTACCACTCCAATTCCAATGGGTCTCTCTACTACTTGATCCTTTCAGAGTTGAACGACTCTTCAATCATCATTGCTTTCAATTTCTGGGTTCTTTGCTATTTATAAGGAGGGATTTGGGCTTAAGAGTTGTGGTGTCTCAACTTCAAAGCACAGTACAACACTAAAAAACAGGTATGTGGTTTCTTTGTAAACAAACTTAACCTGCCTTTTTTTTTTTTTTTTTACTTTTCTGATTACTTGTTTCCTCTTTCTATTTCCCCAATTCATTAGACAAAAGAAACATTGCCAGGACGTCGGTTTCACGACATCTTTGTGTGCTACGTCCCCTCCTGATGAGATTGTTGATCTCGTCTGCCAGGACGCTCTCAGGCTCTGGTCTATCCGCAGATGACCAAGCCCGAAATATTGCCTTGTACCAAAAGAAAATTAGACAAAAGAGACATTATTTAACCAAAATTTTGCTTACTGTGACTTACTCTTTGGTTAAACTTTGCCTTGAACTTGTATTTTCTGGGGTTTTTCCCCTTTTTTACCACCCAAAGTAACATTATTTTTCAATCAATTGATCAATCTGCCTTGGCTTTTTCATCATATAACTCTTTTTTTTTTTTTAAATGATCAATTTAACTAATACTTTTCTGAACTTCCATGGAATCATCCTTAAGGAGTTCTAAGTTTAAGCTTAGTGGGTTGATTTTGTAGGAAGGAAATGAAACCAATGGTTACCTTTGCGAGGCGGACAGCATCAGGGCGGTATGTGAGCTATTCGGGGGATAATATGTCAAGGGATGAAGGATCGAGGTCTGAACATGACAGTGAGCCTACCAACGAGTACATCAGCTACATGGTTCACATTCCTCCCTCGCCAGACAACCATCCAGTGGACCCATCTGTTTCACAGAAGGTAGAGGAACAATATGTGTCCAACTCCCTCTTTACAGGCGGGTTCAACAGCGTCACACGGGCCCACTTGATGGACAAGGTGATCGAGTCTGACACGAGCCATCCCCAGATGGCCGGAGCAAAAGGCTCATCCTGTGCTGTCAATGGGTGTGACGGCAAGGTCATGAGCGACGAGCGTGGTGTGGACATCCTCCCTTGCGAATGCGACTTCAAGATCTGTAGGGACTGCTATGTTGATTCTGTCAAGGGTATGGATGCCCTTTGCCCCGGATGTAAGGAGCAGTACAAGCACACCGACTTGGATGACATGGCGGTCGGAACCACCAGCTCACGCCCGCTGTCGTTGCCACCATCAGAAGATGGCCCATCAAGGAGCGAGAGGAGACTGTCCTTGATGAAGTCGAAAGCCGCTATGACAACTAGTCATAATGTAGGCGGCGAGTTTGATCACACCAGGTGGTTGTTTGAGTCCAAAGGTACTTATGGCTATGGGAATGCCTTCTGGTCCGATGGTCCTAGAGGATTCGGTACTGATCAAAACAGTGAGGACAACGTATCTGAGCCTGTCGAGTTCCAAAACAGGCCTTGGCGGCCTCTGACCCGTAAGCTAAAGATACCGGCTGCTGTGATCAACCCTTACAGGCTGTTGATCTTCTTTCGGCTGGCTGTGCTCTGCTTGTTCCTCATGTGGCGAGTCAATAATCCTAACCAAAATGCGGTGTGGCTCTGGCTCATGTCGGTTGTTTGTGAGATATGGTTCGCCTTCTCGTGGGTCCTAGACACAATCCCGAAGCTCAATCCAGTGAATCGCGCTGTTGATCTTAACGTCCTCAAGGAGAAGTTTGAGACTCCGGGACCTGAAAATCCTACAGGAAAGTCTGACCTTCCCGGTGTAGACATCTTTGTGTCGACTGCTGACGCGGAGAAGGAGCCTCCCCTTGTAACAGCCAACACAATCCTTTCGATCCTGGCCACGGATTACCCTGTCGAGAAGCTGTCCTGCTACATCTCTGATGACGGTGGCGCTATGCTGACCTTTGAGGCCATGGCTGAGGCTGCTAGCTTCGCCAATATGTGGGTTCCGTTCTGTAGGAAACACGACATCGAGCCTAGGAACCCCGAGACTTACTTCAACCTCAAGAGAGACCCCTACAAGAACAAGCTGAGGCCTGATTTTGTCAAGGACCGAAGGAAGATTAAGCGCGAGTATGACGAGTTTAAAGTGAGGATCAACGGGTTGCCCGACTCTATTAGGCGGAGATCGGATGCGTTTAACGCTAGGGAGGAGATGAGAGTCTTGCGGATACAGCGGGAGCGAGCTGGAGGCGAGCTCCCCTTGGACGCGGTGAAGGTGACTCAAGCGACTTGGATGGCTGACGGTACTCACTGGCCGGGTACTTGGCTGCACCCTTCGTCCGAGCACACTAGGGGCGATCATGCCGGTATCATCCAAGTAAGGCCCCCGACTCGTATTCGTATGCATATGCTTGTTCGTGACGCGATTGATGCTTGTTATGATGCAATGAAAACAGGTGATGCTGAAGCCGCCGAGCGACGAGCCCCTAAACGGGAACGTAGAAGTGGATGGCATTGCCCTCGACTTCACTGAGGTCGATATCCGCCTTCCGATGCTCGTTTACGTCTCTCGGGAGAAGCGTCCGGGTTACGACCACAACAAGAAAGCCGGTGCGATGAACGCCCTAGTTCGTTCTTCGGCCATTATGTCCAACGGCGCCTTCATCTTGAACCTTGATTGCGACCACTACATCTACTACTCGCAGGCTATCCGCGAGGGAATGTGCTTCATGATGGACCGAGGAGGCGACAACATATGCTTCGTGCAATTCCCTCAACGGTTCGAAGGCATCGATCCATCTGATCGGTATGCCAATCATAACACGGTCTTCTTCGATGTCAATATGCGTGCACTCGATGGCCTCCAAGGCCCTGTCTATGTTGGCACCGGCTGTCTCTTCAGACGGATGGCCCTTTATGGCTTTGATCCTCCTCGCTCCAAGCACCGAGGCTGCTTCGATTGCTGCTTTCCTCGTCGTAAGAAGGTGGTTGTCTCTACCTCTGTCCCTGAGGAGAGACGAACCTTGCGGATGGGCGATGATGACGACGACATAGAGGGCGTGAACTTTAACGTTCTTCCCAAACGGTTTGGCAACTCGGCCTTGCTCCTCGACTCCATCCCCATTGCCGAGTTCCAAGGTCGCCCATTGGCTGACCACCCGTCGGTCAAGAATGGTCGTCCCCCCGGTGCTCTAACCGTCCCTCGAGAACTCCTTGATGCATCCATTGTCGCAGAGGCGATTGGCGTGATCAGCTGCTGGTACGAAGACAAGACCGAGTGGGGTGGTCGGATTGGTTGGATCTACGGATCAGTCACTGAAGATGTCGTCACAGGCTACCGTATGCACAACCGTGGGTGGCGATCCATCTATTGCGTGACCAAGCGAGATGCGTTTCGAGGCACTGCACCCATTAACCTGACCGACCGGCTCCACCAGGTGCTCCGTTGGGCCACAGGCTCGGTCGAGATCTTCTTCTCAAGAAACAATGCCTTCCTAGCTAACAGAAGGATGAAGCTCCTCCAACGAATCGCGTACCTCAATGTCGGAATCTATCCCTTCACGTCCATTTTCCTCATCGTCTATTGCTTCCTCCCTCCGCTTTGCCTCTTCTCCGGGAAGTTTATCGTGGCGTCGCTGAATGTTGCCTTCCTTGTCTACCTCCTCCTTATCTCGCTTACGCTTTGCCTCCTCGCTCTGCTCGAGATCAAGTGGTCCAAGATCAGCCTCGTGGAGTGGTGGCGCAACGAGCAATTCTGGCTCATAGGAGGTGTTAGTTCCCACCTGGCAGCCGTCGTGCAAGGCTTCCTGAAGGTGCTGGCCGGAATCGAGATCTCGTTCACTCTCACATCCAAATCATCAGGAGACGACAATGAAGACGAGTTTGCCGACCTTTACCTCATCAAGTGGTCATCGCTGATGATACCGCCGCTCGTGATCATCATCACAAACCTCATAGCGATGGCGGTGGGGCTGAGCCGGACCCTTTACAGCACGATTCCGCAGTGGAGCATGCTGCTGGGAGGGCTGTTCTTCAGCTTGTGGGTGCTGCTGCATCTCTACCCTTTTGCAAAGGGGTTGATGGGGAGGAAGGGCCGAATGCCGACAATCGCGTTCATATGGGCAGGTCTCATCGCGATCACGATATCGCTGCTGTGGGTTTCGATCAAGCCGCCATCTGGGAGCTCCAACATCGGTGGCAGCTTCACATTCCCTTGACAGAACAGCCTGGTTTGAGCTTTGGGATTGTGTTCATCTCATCTGATTTATATTGTGTATACTGATTTTGCTTTGCCTTGTTTTCTGTCAAAAATGAGAAACTTCGGTTTGGGTGGCTACATCAGAATCAATATATATACAAATGACATTTCAACACCTTGTCAAACTATAGCTCTACACTTTCCAAATTTATGCTGCATTCGTTATCAAATCGAAAGGTAATTGGAATGAGATCACCAAAAACATACACACCAACAAAAACATAGTATCATTTCACAATACAGCTTTAAACACAACCATTATCTATACATATCAAGCCTAATCCATATTGGCATACACCTATATTCAATCAGATATGTTGAGTACAGATTCGAATATTGGATCCTGAATGTCGTAAAACAGGTTTTCTGGCCATTATAAAGTGATGGCAATACTGAAAAAACATATGCCATAAAGAACTAAAGATCAACAATGTAACTATTTCAGCTTCTACACTCTCCTATCAGAAACTACATAACCGTCTTATGTTCCACACAATGAACTACTGAGGGGGTAACTAAACATGCCTCCCTTGGCAACAATGGGTGAACCGAGTGTACACCTAACTCCGTGCACTGAAGGCATGGCATAGCATTGCACCCCTAGATACGCATTGCAAAGAACGGATTTCTGTATTATAGAGTTAAAAAGGATAGTGCGGGTCATTACTTGTACCTGATCCAGCGGCTAGGGAGAGGTCAGGTTGAGCAAACTTAGGCTATGTTAGGTTCTACGTCTTCAACTATAGATACTATGTCAGTCGAGGTTGCTGAGGAAAGCATTCGAAATGGGCACCACTTGATTTAGTGAGCACTTTGCATTTGTTACTTTTGCCCACTTGATTGACTTTCGTTGGGCAGACCTTGAGGAGGTTCCCCGAGTCTCTCCTGCAACCATAAAGCTTTGTTAATCATTGAAAGGAAGTGATCGGAAACACATATAAATAGAAATAGATAAGATTCGAGTTTTAGAGCCTTTAGAAAATAAATATCCTGTAAATTCCCCAATGCAGTAAGCATGACATTAACATAACAAGGAAAGGAGGCCAGGAAATTCTAGATGAGCTTCTGAAAAGAAATGAGATATCAAGACCATATCTACAAGAAAGCTGAGGTACGTTTGAACTGCTGTAAAGCCTATTGTTTATTGACAGCTCATAAGTCATAATATTGTCTACTGCAAAATTTCTTTAGTTAAAAGACGAATTTAAGGTTAACTCGAGGAAAACAAGGATGAAACTGATTGATGATGGCATGAGGTTACCTTAAGCACTTTATTTTCTTCAGCAAGCAGCTCAAATTCCTTCCTGATGCGACTGAGTTCTGATCTAAGACTGACATTTTCTTCTTTTAGCACCTCAGCTCGCTCGGCCAGCTCATCACACTCGGCCTGATTTTAGAATGCACGGAAGAGAACACAATACTGATAAGGCGAGGAAAAATAACCGACAACTCAAGTAATGGCATCAGAGTAAAGATGTTACCTGCTTGCGCAATCTTGAACGGCGAGCTGACTCTCTATTCGACTGCTTTCGTCTCTCCTTCTTAACTTCTCTGTCATCCTACAACAAAGATGCTAAAAATATAAGAGAGGTGTTCCGATGATTAGAAAAAAAGTTTGATTTAGAACCTAGGGCGTGCAGCTAAATTGAGGAGAATTTTCCATAAGCATCAATTATTAAGTGAATAGGTGATGTCAAACAATGAGTGAATGCATTAAACTCATTTCAGATTCTCGCCCATTAAATGTGCTTCAAGATTCCTATCTCGTACCTACTTATCAAGGAGAACCTTCCTCTTTTAGACAACCATTGTAAAATAAAGCATAAAATGTTTATACCCTTAAAGTTGCGAAGAACCATGGAAATAAACCTCACAGCAAGCCAGTCAAAAGAGATGAATGTTCAGTAGGTTCAATTGGCAACAGGTGTAACTTTTCACTAAACCACACTACATAGAGAAAATTATAAAGTTCACTTGGTAAACTACATTTGTCACCAAACAACTACCCACGTTCCAATTTTCATTAGCGTCTATGATCAAATTATACCCACAAATAGCAAAAAAAATAGCAAGAAGTTATTCAGCTCATTGTACTTGGTGATGAACAAAAGTTTTTTTATTCTATATAATAGGTGCTTAAGTGAAAATTGGACCTTTGACAAGTATAATCTATCCTATACTTTCTGCCTTATGTGTTATTTACAGATATTTACTTATATTTCCACTGGAAATATATCACTTGAGCATAGAAGTCTTAATGAGATCACATTGGCAATATTTGTGTCACACTTAATAGGGGGCATATTTAAGTATCTCTAATTCTCTATTGCCTACAGGATTGAGAAGTGCAACACAATTAAGACTATGCTACTCATGAATAGGTTAAATATACATTTAAATATCATTTTACTTACTGTATTTTATAATAATGTTTCTCTTAAAAAATTCCCAGATACAGCAATTCCATCTCCATTTATCTTTGTAGTTGATTCCAGAGTTAATCATCAAAACAAGTCAGGATGATATTCCTTCTTCATACCATCTAAGAAGATGGAAATAGACCATAGAACTACGGATCTAAGAGCATAACACTAGTACCAAGATCCAATAGAGCAATCTAGTACACATCTTTAAATTTAAATCTATATGTAGCTCTTGATCACTAACAGACAAGATTAACAGAGATAATTTCGGAGTTTATGACAATTCTACCTGTATCCAAAGTTGGGGCTGCAGATGATCCCGAGGTCCACCTGGAACAATTCCAGTAGGAACAGGTGTAGAAGGAACCTTTCCATGCATGGCAGATGGAGCAGCAGCACCCCAATAATCCATACCGATATTCAAATTCATGGTGGGCCCAGTAACTGCCCCTGCTGCAGGTGCTCCCATAGAGACAACGCCTGTCATTGGATTTACAATGGTGTGGGGTGGATTACGTACATCATTCTGAGGGCCATGCATAGAATTTCCATTCTGAGAAGCATCAGCTGCAGAGATGCATAAAATAATGTTATAATACTTTAAATGAAGAGACGGTGGATATGAGAATGTGAATGTTTCCCAATATAAACCTTCTAAAGATTCTTGTCTGCTACCAGACTTGTCCTGAGAGTCCTGCAACGTCATTAATCATCATAATAAGTGATTCAGAAAAGAAATGAAAATACAAAGTTGAAATCGAGCTTCAAAGATAGTGAAGAATACTACAGCCCTATAATGATCACATCCTAGCCAAAGCAAGGTTTATGTTTTTTTCACTTGTCCAAATAGAAAGTTGAGAATAGCATGAAAGAATACACAAGAAACCACAAAATATGGTCTGCAAGTAGATACGACAATAAGAGATATCCAACAGTAATAAGCTGTAAATGGAACAGAATTTATGCATTACATGAACCAACCAACCAGTAGACCTCCAATAAAACAGAACAAGAGAAGTTGTTAGGACTGAAATATGCCTCTTCAAATATATATTACGAAGAATTATAAGAAAAGGATATACAATGTAAGGTCAAAAGGGGACCTTCCTAATCAGGCTGTTAGAGAGAAAGAACTGAGGGGAATAGTCACGTCACATGACTGTGAGGTTTATTAGATCATAGTCAGGTATAGTATAAACAAGGGCATTAGCATATCATAGGAATTATCCAGTAGAGATCATTCTAAAGGCTTTTAGCATGGCCAGTTTGAGGGTTTTCCTCATCTGGTGGCTTGGCAGATTCATATCCCTAAGATCGTATCCCGTTTTGTGAGTGAACCTGGGGTAGTTGTGATTGTGTGATCATGCTTGTGTTGATTCTTGATCTCTTCTCTATCAAAAGAATAACAGCCTGGTAGGCCTTTACAAGGGGGTGATTCTTGTAAGTTCATCTCAACATGAATGTCTGAGATTAAACAATGGTTTCTCAGCTTTGAGAAGCAGTAGAAACACATTCTATCAAGAGCATGTGATATCATCCATGATATCAATGACTTAGAGATCAAATTATGAAAAAATATTCTGAAATTAAAACAACAACCTTCGGAAGCCCATGCCAATAAATGTGTGGCATAAACAAAATAAATAGCATGAATACTTACATTCTGAGAATTTGTATCACTTCCTTCACTTGATCCGTCACTTGCACTCTCACCACTGCACATCAAGATGTATTTACATGAGCTACAACAGTGAACACAAGAAAATATTGCCAAATTGATATTGTATTTAATGAAACATAAGAAAATTATGCCTGTTCAATAATATAGTAAGACATTATTTAAGTCATAACTCAAGTAAATTAGTGCCGCAGCATAAAAAAGAAATCCATAAAAACAACAGTGACAAAGCATGTTTAATTCCTGAGGAAAAATTAAGGACATAAATGCATATGCAAGAACCATCACACTTCGTACCTCTTAGTGTAGGCACCATTAGTCAAAGGTTCTTTTGATTTACCCTGATCATGTTTTTTTCCAGTAATCATATTCAAACTACCTAAACTTCCCTTGGACCTTTTGATTGGCAGTTTCTCCTTCCCCTCTGGAGGCTTTCCATCCACATCCATGCCCCCAGGTGTGTTTCCCTGCAAGAAATCAACATGAAATTACTAATAAAACCAATATTATCCACACCATATTTCTCTGAAATTCGAAAGGTGTAAATCAACAATTTTTTTATTTAAAAAAAAAAAAAAAACACTCACAGAAGCTTCAGGCATGGTATTGGCTGGAGGCATGGCATATGGACTATAAGGATAAGATCCCTACCCATGATTTTAAGGTAAATAATTGTATCAGTTCAAACTCGTGTAAGCATAATACAAGAAAAACTAAAGCATCAGGTTTATAAGTACCGGAGGAATGGAAGGATGTGCATATACACCATGGGGATACATTGCCATGTAAGGATGAGGCGGTGTCCCATATGGAGGCATGATATGCTATCAAAAAAGAAATATAATAACAACTGCATCATCATTTTTCCAAGTGGGAATTAAAAAAAAAAACTTTTTATTAGAAACAAGAATTAATACAGCATCAGTATTCTCAAGGAGGCATATGATTTTCTAGAGCTCAACACTAACCAACTTACCAACCAAAGAGAAACAAAAGTATAGAATGCATAAACACTTGCTTTGTAGACATCAAGGATGCACTTTTCGAAGAAGTATATTTTGATCATGTATTAGGTTGTGAAATAGGTAACCTTGATATATACTAAAACTGATTCACACAAAGAGACACTTTCAAGCTTGTCATTCACCAAGCACAAATATACCGCCTCCATTAGACAGTTTATTATGATGAGAATTAATGAGTTCAAAATAATAAAAGCAAGATGATTTGCACACACCTGAACACTCCACATGTAAGGGTGAGCTTGTGGACTAGATGCCATATACCCATGAGGAGGCATAGGAGAATAAGCCTATTTACAAGATTAGTACCCAAAAAAAAAAGTGATTCAATTGACATATAACTCAATTGTTGTAGAATCAAACATCCACATAAGAATAAACAAGCACATAAAAATAGAGTTCTCTTCAACCACAAACCTGAAATCCTGACCACTCAGGGTTAACAGTTCCAGTGCTGGTAGCTGAGGAATGCTCCTGTACAAGAAGGCATGAACCCTTGAGAACATGGATAAATATGTATATTCAAAACTAGCAAAGCACAAAATACACAATTATCAAAATAAAACACCTTTGTTACACACCATATTAAGATCAAACTAATAAAATGAACAGAAACGGAATAAACCTGATTTGGCGGTGGGGGTGTCTTTGGATCCTTGGTTGATTTATCCGTCTCACTACTACCCATGATTTTCCAATGAAAAGGGCAAAAAGAAACTCAAGCTATGAACAGAAAAACCTTCTCACTGTGCTCATCCTACAAGCGCCAAAGGATTCAAGCTATACTACATTAGAATGCAAATGGAAATAACAGTACGAACAAAATCCATTGAAACAAAAGGGGGGGAAGGGGAACTTTTTATTACCGGATAACAAAGCACGCTCTTATACTCCGGACTGGAATGCGACTACGACAACAAGACAAATGAATCTCTCAATTGAGATTTGGGGGTGGAAAAAAACACAGAAATTTAGGGTTTTGAAACGCCAATACGAAGAATGATAAGAATTTGGGGCTAATTGGTGGCCAGGAAGCAAGCGGGAATTGAGAAGAGCAAGATGAAATCGGAAGATAGAAGGGTTGAAATTTGAGATTTGGGGATTTGAAAGTGGGAGAAAATTTTAGGGATTGAAGTATTCGGTTTGTCAGTTTAGGAGGGAGGTTAGGAGCGCCGAGTTGGTAAAGATGTATGCTGTCGTGGCAAGTCCTTGCGTGGCGTTCAATGTCTTTATCTCTTGAGTTATTTACACAAATCGCCCCTTCGTTAAATATTTGTGTAAAATCACCCTTTAAATCGAATAAGTGTAGGTAGTTTGATCAAAATAAATCATGTTACATATGTACATAGTCAAATTATGTGATGCAAAGTTTTATGTGTTAGTGCGAAATGAATGTAGGCTCCAATTTCAGTAGAAACTCGTAGGAAAAAAGCTTGAGAAAACTCGTGTTTATGATGTGACGTCGTATAAAGAGAGATCACTTCCTTAGAAGCGATTTCGCCACGACACCATAGTGCAAGTTGGCTACATGTGTCACTCCCTAGGTTACACAACAACTCCATGAGTGTGCACTCGCCTCCGAAGCAAAGGAGCCAATACAGGAACTCAGAAGAGTTTTCAAAAAATGATAGGAGAAGAAGAAGATGAAAACGTATGTGTAAAAGTGTAAAACTGAAAAGGGTTCAGTTTTTAAAACAAAACAAAACCGCTCCACCAATTAAATTCTGGTGGAAATCAAGGAACATCTACAACAAAGTGATAAACTTCAACAAAGTTATCCGAAACTACTTTGAAGCTTATTTGAGGTCATTAACTGCTAAAAAATAAATGTTGGCGCAAAAAGGACCACACTGCGCACGTGCCCCGGGCATACAATGGTGGTGCACGTGTGTGAGACTCCTATCACAACTCTCAATAACCCATTCTAAAACTCCTCTTTATAAACACTTCTTCAAATACCTTTTGAAATCAATGTGGGACAAGGAAGTTCAAAAGTTATGTGTTGAAAAACCCAATTATAAGCACTACCTCCAATATTATGTTTCCGGCTAGTATGCATAACGAGCTGGACCAAATCAACTAGGGTTTATTTTGAAACAAAGGAATTGATTTTAAACTTGTTGATTGAATTGAGATAATGAACAAGTTATTTTCTTTCATCTTGTATTTCATAACTCGAGGGAATTGTCCCGAGAATAGAGAGAAAAACAAGAAATTCAAAATTAGTGTTTTATCTTGTTACAAAGACAAATCTACTATTTATACATTGATATAGGTTTTGGCAGGGAAGTTTATTACAACTCCTACTAGTTAAAGTTTGGTGGAGATGTAGGTAGGTTTAATAGCTTGATCTTGACCTATCACAAAAAAAAATGATAATCAACCTCAATGTAATTTGTTCTTTCATGAAACACGGTTATGTGAAAGGTTGTCGCAAAACAAGATAGGAATCGTATATGTTATTAGCTTAAGTCTCGAAGCAAATAGGTGAGCCATTTAGTTTTAGTGCAAGTAATGGCCATGACCCTATACTCCAACTCATCTAAGGATCTAGTAACCACTAATTGTGGCTTCGTATAAGGCATTTCAAGCATCACACAATATCCAATTATAGATCTTCTACTAAAGGTGCAACTTGCCTAGTCGAAATTAGAGTACACCTTGATATCATGCATATTGGATGTAGAGATAAGAAGAATCCCTCGTCCTAGTGCCCATTCGAGGCATTTCAAGACCCTTATGGTAGGTTCTAAGTGTAGGTGAGTTAGCCAGCTTATAAATTGACTCAACAACTACACTATAAAGTTAAGGGTAGACTAAATTATGGTAATATAGATCTACTTACCCATAAGACGCTTATACCTTGTAGCATCTTCTAGATGAGGATCGTCCTGCTTGAGATAGTACCTCAAGAACGTGCTTGCACTATGAGATAGTACAACACTTTGAGACCAAGAAAGTACTTCAACTCTCCTAAGTCCTTTAGTTTGAAGTGTTTACTATATAGCCTCTTACTATGGTCTAAAGATGATGGATCGATGCTTACCACAATCACATCATTGACATAAACCAAAATTTCCAAGAATTCTCTCTTGTGAGCTTTGGTAAATAGAGAATAACTCGCCTTTGATTGATGGATACCCATCTTCAATAGAGTGGATGAGAACTTAGAAAACCATTGTTAAGGAGCTTGCTTAAGACCATACAAGCTTTTCCTTAGTTTGTAAACCTTATCAAAACTTTTGCTAACAATGTTAAACACACCTACACCAATTAGAGTTGTATAACCTTAAGGCAATGTTATGTACACTTCTTATGCAAATCACCATGTAAGAAAGCATTGAGCACATCCATCTGCCCAATGTGTCATTTCTTCATTATAACAACAACAAAAAGAGTGCAAACAATGCTCATCTTTACCATTTATATCCTAATAGTCAATCCCTTGTTTCTAATCCCTTGTTTCTTCTTACAACCTTGAATCACCAACTTGGCTTTGTGCTTTCATTAGAGCCATTTGGAAGATGCTTAGTCATGTACAACCATTTTCAATGGATGACCTTCTTACATGGAGGCAACTAACACAACTCCCAAGTGTTATTTTGTTCTAATTCTTTTAACTCAATATTCATAACTTCACTAATTAGGATCTTGAATTACATCTTTGAAAAATATGAGGTCAATATCGATTGTGAAGGCATGGAGAAAAGCTTTGTTTTGTGGATTGAGGTGATTATAGGACCCATAACTGGCTATTTTATACACAAGGGATTGTGAAGAATGATTTTGCACAACAATAGTGAGATAATCTACTAACTAAGTTGTGGTTTTAGCATTTTTGTCAAATCTTAAAATAGAAGCTACATTTTAATGTTGAATATCATTGCAAATTTGAATATCATTTTGATTTTAATTGGCTATGAGATTCATTGGCTATGAATTATGCTATTATTCTCACATAACTCTTTCAAAAACATTTATTCCATATTCTCCACCTCTATCGGATCTAAGCATTTTAATTAATCTTCCTGCCTAGTTGGTTTTTTACCTCAGCTTTGTAAATTAAGAACATCTTTTTCGCTTCATCCTTATATCTTATCAAGTACTACTCGGTATCTAGAATAATCATCTACAAATGTGATATAATACATTTTACCATCTCTGCATTCAGAGTTCCTAAAATCAACTAAATTTATATGAACTAACTCGATCAATTTAGTGGTCTCTTCTCAGTTACGGGTTTAAAAGGATTCTTAGCAAACGTATCTTCAACAAAACTTTCGCATTTCTTATAATTATTATTACCCAAATTTTAAATTATATCCATTTTATGAAATTGTTTTAAAGCATCAACATTCACATGTCCTAAGCATGCCAAAGATCAACATCAACAACAACATAAGAGGAAGTAGAAACTATATTAGCAAAATCAGTTACAATTTACATAATAAAAGATTCACCAAACTTATAAGCCTTCCTTGTAAATTTCTCTTTCTTGGACAAGACTATTGAGTTACCTTCAACGACTCCCCTTAGCCCTGCTCTACTCAGAAGCCCTCTAGAAATTAGGTTCCTATGTAGGGAAGGAACATAAAGGACATTTTGCAGGCTCAGGACCTTACCTAAGGTAAGCTTCAACGACACCTTCCTCTTGCCTAGTACCTTGGACCGACTATAGCGGGTTCGAACTTGTCAAACAACTCCCTGTTGGCGCAAAAGTGCTTCCTAGATCCAGTGTCCATGATCCATTCAGTGAGGTTTCCAACTATGTTGATCTCATACGTTACCTTGCATTACCCTCCTCTTATCCATGCCATTACCTTGCATTACCCTCCTCAAATCAACTTGTATGTGGTCAATTTTGAACCTTGGAAACTTTGCCTACACGCGCCTTACCCGCCTATTTGCAAATCTTACTGCTCCCCGTGTCAATGGCACCCTTACCCTCCCCGTGATAGGGCCGAGTGCGTCACCCGTGCTCGAGGGGAATTCTTCCTCACCCCTCCTGATCTTTCCCATAGTCCACTCTAGAGAGCTTGTGACTAAGAGCTTGCTTGAAATTCTTTATTTATTCATGAGTGGATACGAGCCAAACCTGCCTGAACTCATCATCAACTATATGCTCCATGCCTCTACCTCTTCTCGCCCAATGCCCTTACCCTATGCTAATCTCCTTCCCAAAATCTTCGAGTTCTTTGATGTTGACACATCATTAGAAGAAAAACAAACCTATGGCGGTGTCATTGACAAGGCTTGTCTAGAGAGAATAGGGATTGCCACAAATTTGTGTGGGCAATGGATGTTGAAGCAAGACTCAAAGGGCAAGGAAGTGGTTGGCTCATCTGTCTTTGAGGAATGCCTTGCAGCCCTGGAAACAGATATTCAAGACCTTAGGCTTGACATGGGAAGAATGTGGACAGATACCGTCTCCAGGCAAGACAATACTCATGAGCTGATCTCTATCATGGACTGCAAGATGGACTAGATGATGCTTCTCAATGCTCTCTCATTCACTACAACTGGATCCATCATGCCATTAGAGAAGGAGGTTGTTGAGCATGTCAAGGAGAAGACTAGGAATGTCATCCTCAAACACTACAAAAAAAATGAAATTCGCTTCAGCAAAAAGCCGTGGCAAAAGACCTTCAAGGGGTGGCAAAAGGCATCTAGCTTCGGCAAATAGGGGGTGGCGAATTTTGGGGTGGCAAAATTTGGTAGCTTCGGCAAATAGTCGTAGCAAGAAAATTAGCGACGGATAAGCGACGGCTAATTGCCGTAGCTAGAGTGTGGGGTAAATTTAAAAAAAAAACTGCTTTTTAGCCCGGATTCTTTAGACCCTGGCTAAAAAGTCCAATGTTTTTTTTAAAAAATAAATAAATAAAACCCACAATTTACCTATATAATCGAATTTCATTAATTTTACAAAATTTACATACAAAATAAAATGTCAAAAAATACATAGTTTACATACAATAAATATACATAGTTTACCCTTTGTTTTGTTAAAAAGCAACAGAAGACAAAAAAACATCCATTCCTACCTGAAATCTGATCGTTCGAACAGACTTTTTAATAAGTTGGAAACCAAAAACACTCTGCAAGAGAAAGAAAACACATGAACACTCCATCAATTTGCCATACTAAACAAAACATCAGGAAGAAGGCTGACGTTCACGTCATTCTACACTTACATCCATAAGCTCCATATAATCAGCAACAGGGTCAACCACCTCTATGCTAAAGTTTCCGAAATTTGTCACCCCAACACGGGATAAGTCAACATCTGCTATCTTGATTTCAGAAATCTGCAAGAACCATGCACAATGCAAAACTTAAGGCTTAAAATAATAAGATGTCTGTCTGCATACAACTATATAAATGAATGATGATCTCATCATAATTGTTGTATTTATACAACTATACAGTTTCAATTCAGTCTATGATGTCAATAGAAGCAGGATGAAAGAGGAACACATACAGAAAGTGTATTTCCGTAAATCCTGTCAGTAATGGACTCTGGTGCAGGTTGCCCGCTGCTGTAGTTGAACTGTAATAATAGAAAAAGTAATAGAAAATTAAATTTTTAATTCGGACAGAAAAAGGGCTACAAATCATACAAGTAGTATGGCAAGCTAACAGAGTCATGATCGACTTGGAAGACATAAACACCTTCAGTTGTGGGGCAAGCAATATACCAGTGAGGAATGATAACAAAGAAAAATGAAATGAAGCATTAGCAAAGCGTGCACAAGTCACATGGAATGCCCAATAACTACATATCAAACATATATCATATCTCATGTAGAGTCTTAATTTACAGCCTTCCAATAGTAAATTTAACCTCCAGGGAGGATATATGCCATGACCTAACAATGCCTTGAAGGAGCTTACTATATACACTTCTAGTCCAACATCCCAATATTTAGAGAAGAGCAAAGTCAAAGAATAAAATACCTAGCACAAAGTAAAATCAAGTGATGGTGGAAAAAAGGTCATAAATAAGTTAAAAAAGTCATTATGCTCATCTACAAGGCACAAACAATATGCATCATTACAAAGAGAATGATACCCACTCTAGCGCTGCACAATTACAAAGAATTATATTAATGAACAGTGAGGAAACAAACTATACACACCTTGATACCCTAGTCATATTCAGGACCACCAGGGTTATGGCTTGCACTCATAATAAAGTCGCCATTAGCCTGCAGAAGCCTCATATGTTAGTTACATATTGATTGCAAGATAGAATAGGAACAAATGAACGATAAATGTTACAGGTTTTGCCACACCTTTCTCTTCCTAATGACAGCAGAAACTACTGGTGTCGACAAAATGCCGTCCCTGCAATTAACAGAACTAGATCAGCACATCATGGACAAGGAAAAGAAGTTTTGATTTGGGATTTAATGATGACCTGCAGATTGAAACACACAGTTGGACATGCATTCCAACCAGACAAGACGTAGAGTTCACTTGTTGAAATGTCTCAAGAGAGTCATTTGAATCAGTTTCGCTATGATTGTTAACTTTCTTACAAATGTAAGTCTAGAATGTAGACTTCTGCAATCTACATCATGAAGCAATTTCTTTTGGTGAAGGCCTAATATAAAAAAAAGGGACAGTGGAGCACGAAAGGGCTAGCTTACTTTTCCACCATTAGCCGTTCTCTTAACTTTGTGCTCATCATCCACTGAAGAAGAACAAAATTAAGCAATTAAAGTAAGGAGAAAACACGAGAATAAAAAATTGAAGGGAGATAGAGATGAGATATTTACAGGTTACCCATCTCCTCCATCACCTTCATCTCCTCTATTTGACCAGCTACCTTTCCAAGATACTTTACAGCTGTAAAACTGAATTTTTCCCTTATCAATTACCCAAACCATTTGTAAAAATATCAGGCCAGTAAACGGGAAAGAAGTACTGGTTTTCTTTCATGGGTTTTAGATTGCAGTTTTCATAGAGGCAACACAAGATCAAAACCCATTGCGCTAGGAATCCAATGAATATATTGAATAGCGAAAACAGAAAGCATGTTGACTAATAGCTTGGGATTCAGTGAAAGGCCTTGAGCTCAAAAGATCATTTACAGAAACTAGGAATGGCCAAATTTGACTAGTCATAGAGGAACATACATATAAACTGTATAGTTAATGACACAATGCTCCAAATCAAAGCACCAAAATAAGCCCTACTTAACAGAGTCAATTTCATTATTTTTTGTAGTGTTTGTTGGATAATCCTCATTAGATCTTTATCATCACCTTGAGCTGACTTCTTGTAAAAAATGCTTTCAATTCTACGAATTGTAGCTCCAGCTAGTAGAAACGTATAATGAAGTATTGGATCAGAAGAAAAAAATTAACAAGTGCAGTAAAGATGCAAATGACAATAGCATAAATTATACAATAATAAAAAAGGAGAATAATGTAACACGAGACAAACTCAAAAGGCAAGATTATAACTTATGAGTTATGATGAATAATGCAAAAAAAAATAAAAAAAAATAATCAAATAGTAGGGAATTATACCACCAATATCATTTCCTCTATTCTAACCCCCTCTCCCGTAAAAAAGATCTCCTCTATTTGCAAAGGCATAAAAGTGTTTCTTCATAAGCAAATTTCTAGCAAAAAAAAAAAACTTCAACTCAAAGCATTTATCCTGTATAAAACAACAAGATGAATATTCATTTTATGTTGTTATGGTATAAATTAAGGATATATAGATGAGTTTAAATCAAAATTTACAACCAAATGACCTAACCTTGAATTCTATGAGTAGAAAAATGGTGCTCCTAATCAATGACTTGTGTTCCTAATCAATAATTTGAGCAATATAAACATGGATGTTTGATCACTTATTGTTGCACAGACAGTTGCTCAGTAACTTTCTATAAGCACAAATGACCAAAAATCAAAGCAAATGTGTGGAAGCTCATAATTATTTATTATAAAAAAATCTCTAAATCTTTCCTCGTGATTAAAGCACCAAAAGAAGTATTTAACAAAAAAAAGGTCCATCGATTAATCAAACACTTTATACATAATAGCAATCATGAATTACAAGTACATAATAGCAACAAGGAATCACAAGAGAGGTTGTGCTACCGCGGCAAAAAGGCACTGATCCAAATCCAGAGTTATATTTCACCTAAAGCGTTCATTTACAAGTCTAAAATGAGCAATATGTATTATGTAGGAGAAGCTTATGATAATACTTAAAAACTCAGTTTCTACAACTATACCTGTTAAGTAGACTGGGTACTCAGTGCACATTATCTAGGTTTAGGTTTGGTTAATTTATGGGTATTATGGTATTTTACAAGAATACACGCATTAAAGAATCTGAAAGATAAAAATTACTTAGCTAGATAGAGAGAGGTCACAGAAGAACTACAGATACTTTGATTAAGGTTTAAGATCCACACTTTTGAAATCATCCACTGCGCAAGTGCAATTGAAAAGGAATTGAGACTTGGATATATCAGTTCAATTCAAGGAGTGAGAGGGATGTAAAGTTGACCTACGGAGATGAGGTAATTATGAGAGGAGCAGATGCTGATCGATTTCATCAGTCTGTCGATTGTTGAGCCTAAACTGAAAACTCCCAATTTCTCCAATTTCTCAAAACCGGTGCCCAACTTTCACGAGCCCTGAATTCGTCCTCTCTGTTGATTGCCCCAAACTGAAAACTCCCAAAATTACTAAATCAAATAAAAAATTCAGAGTTGAAAATTTCCGAACAGAAAAAAACCTAGAGCAGAAGAGGTACCGTAAATTGAGTCCTAATCATGTATGTTCTATCTGCGGCGCCACGGAGGCATGAGGACGAGCTGATCCGGTGCACAGGGGAAGGTTGATGGCGATTTGGATCCGTCTGATATGCGAGAGAGAGAGAAAGAGAGAGGTCGAAGGTTGATGGCGATTTGGACGAGCTGCTCGAAGAGGCGAAGAGGACAGCGGATGCGAAGCAGATCTCGCTCGTCGACGGCGGGGAAGGCAGAAACCATAGCGGGTAGGGAGTTGGCGGAAGGTTGACGATGGAAGGAGAAGGAGAGAGGAAGGCGGAAGGTTAGAGGTTTTTAGATTCTAAAGTAGAGGAAGAGATGGACGAATAGCGAAGGGAGGGTTAAGGGTTTTCAGATATGAAAGGAGAGGAGATGGAAGAACAACAAAGGGTGGGTTAGGGGTTTTCAGATCTAAAGGTAGAGGAGATGGATGAACAGCGGAAGGAAGGCTAGGTTTTCAGATCTGAAAGAGCGGAGTGCGGAGATGGGTATATGGATTTTCTTCTTTTTCTTTTCTTTTTTTTTAAAAAAATTACACATTTTTGCTATGGGGTCACGCACCGTGGCAAATAATGCCCAATTATAGAAAAATTGGCGACGGCAAACCTTGCCGAAGCTACGATCGGTCGCAAATATACCAATTGCTACGCCAAGCCTTTTGCCGAAGCTACATCAGTGGCAAAAGGTACCAATTGCCACGCCAAGACCCTTGCCGAAGCTAACTAGCGTGGCTAATTTAATTTTTTTTGTAGTGAAATGTGATCGAACCTGGTGAAGCAGAGGCCAATCCTTCGTCCAACACACAAAGAGCACATCATCCTTACTGTTGAGGAATATGGGGTGGTGAAGAAGTACATGGACGTTGAAAGCCAGAGGCAGCTTGCACAGATGATGAAGGATAAAATCTGCAAGAAGACCATGGAGAGGTGGCAGAAGAAGTGTAGGGACAGTGTTTGGAGGCAGTACATTGGGTCTGACAAGCAGTACCCTACGTTTGGAGAATGGCATGAAGAAGGGCCTGCAATTGCTTCACCTGAATCTTCAGAGTCACCATCTACTGCTAAGACTCCCAAGTCCTCCAAGAAGAAGAAGTCTGCAGAGCCTCATCTTCAAAACCTTGATCCTCTACCCTCCTCTCTTCTCGTTTTCAAAACTTCTAAGTTCTTTTTGCTTGACTATTGTCGACGTTGGTTTTAAACTCTTTGCTGGTGTGTTTGGTGGTGTGAATATTTTGCTCTCTGCCCTTTTGTTGGAAGACAAAAAGGGGGAGAATGTTTTGGTTTAATGGTGTTTTATCGGTTCAAACTTTTTGATGATCCAAACATTTTATGCATAATTTTATGATATAATCTTTATATGTTGTGCTTTGCTGGATAGTGGATTATGTTTTTGAAACATGTTTTGTCTTCCATCAAGAGGGAGATTGAAGGCTCAACCTTGATTGTAAAACCTTGATATGCTAATGTGCAGGTTAAATCTAAAGGGTGATGAAAGACAAAACTGGACCTGGTTTCAAGGTCTTGAAACTAAGGCCAAAATGTTTGATCTATATATCCTGTTTGATACACGTCATTATTGCATTTTATATATTGCATGAAAATTGTGAGTTTAAAGTCTTTTGGACCGTATAACTCTAAAACTCATGTGCTTTTTCATTGGACCTTAATATATATTGAGTTTGGATTTCTTGATAATATATTATGAATATCTCCTAACTTGCCTTGTAGAAATTAGTGGATTATGAGATATTTTCAAGAATATGCTCAAGCTCTATATAAGGACTCTCTCAATCTTTTGGCGTCATCAAATCTTCTAGGAGCATATAAGGATAACCATTGAAGATTATGTGTGGAAGTTTTTGGAAATAAAACATCTCGAGAGGTTCAAATTTCAAATGGCTCCTTATCATCTTTGAAGATGTGAACGACTATATATAGAGGAATGCAAGAAGAAGATCGACATAACATTTTTAGTACAAGTTCAAAGTGATCAAAGTTTTCATAGCATTCTTCATCAAAGTTTCTCTCTCAAAGTTGTCATAGATCTTAAAAGTCTATTTTTGAGAGTTGAGGGAAACACTTGAGCGTATTGTACAATTCATTTGTCTTACACTAAGAGTATACCATACTCAAACAAAACGCACTTCGGTGTGTGGTGAGAGCTTTTATTTCACTTGTAAGGTTAGGTTGTTAGAATAAAAGCGGTGAGACTTTGTATGGAAGAAGAGAAGTTCTTCTAGGATATTCTAGGGCTCTAAGGAAAGTGTTTTTTTTTACGGAAAATTATGATAAATAAAATTGTTTGTAAAATTAAACCCTAATTTTTATTTTCCGAAAAATCATCAATATTATGGATGTGTAACTAGAATAAAAACATAAATTTTGCATGCTTTATTTCATGGTTTTCAAATATTTCAATATATATAACCTCCTACTTTGAAGTTCTCAAATATAATTATTATTAATATATGAAGTTTAACAAATTAAAATTATGACAAAAGTATATTAGTTTGGTCAATGATGTAGGAATAATTAATTTATATATGTTCAGTCCTGAAAATTAAAACGCTTATAGCTTTTTTATCAGATATCGGAATTAATTTATATATGAAGACTATGGACCACATATATGGAGATTGTGGACTATGGACCACAACCTCTTTCATTTCCCATTTCATTTCTTGCATTTCTCTTTTTACTGTTTAATTGCCTCTTGATGTAATAAGACTCAATGGCATGCTAGTCATGTGATGTGTGAGCTAAGGACTATATAAGCTCAGATGTCACCTGATTTTGTAGGGTTTTTGGGATCGACAATTGCAGCTTTGGTGCTCAACCGTTTTGGCTTTTATCACCTCCTTGAATGAGGGTTTAGTGAAGCATTCATTTTGCTTGAGATCTTTATTATTTGCAGGTTCTGGCTGGACATTTGGAGTCCTTCACATGGTATCAAAGCTTGTGGGTACAGATTGGTGAATTTCTTTTCGAGGAAAGGAAGAGGGAAAGATGTCTAATGAAGTTAGCAACACAGTCAATTCGGGCAATGATGGAAATCATCAAGGTAACCTTAATGACCCACTGTATCTGTCTAATTCTGATCACCCAGGGGCTTAGGTAGTGGGTATTTCATTTGATGGAAGTAATTACATGACCTGGAGTAGGGGGGTTATGATGGCATTAGGAGCAAAGCACAAACTGGGTTTTATTACGGGAGATTGTACAAGACCAGCTGATGATAATGTTGATTTACAAAGGTGGATCAGGGCAGACTTTATGGTTAGATGCTGGATCTTAAATTCCATGAACAAAAGCATAGCAGAAGGTTTTATGTTCATGGATTCATCCAAGCAGCTCTGGGATGAGTTTGTTAAGAGATTTGGGCAAACAAATGTTCCCCTGATCTTTCATATTCGAAGGAAGCTTAACAACATCAGTCAAGGGAGCATGAGCTTAGCAGAGGTATAGAATGCCTTGAAGAAGCATTGGGATGAGCTGCAAGTGTTAGAGAGGTTGCCCGAGTGCTCGTGTGGAGCAATAAAACAGTGTACATGTGATCTGAAAAGGAAGGTTGCAGAGATGGACTCGAGAACTAAGGTTATGCAGTTGTTGGCTAGTCTGAATGAGAATTATGATGGGGCCAAAAACTAGATCTTAGCCATGGATCCACTTCCTTCAATTAACAAGGCATACTTCATACTGTAACAGATAGAGAGAGGGTCAAATGCAACTGGGATGAATCAAGGAAACTCAATGGATGCCAGTGCATTCATAACTGCTAAGAATTCTTACAGGAGTCAGCAAGGATCACCTTCAAATTTTCAGAGTTCTCAGAATCAGAGTTCTCAGGGTCAGAAGAAAGAATGGAAGGACTGGAAAGAGCTAAAAGGGCTCAAGTATGAACAGAAATGCACTCACTGCAACTATAGAGGGCACACTGCAGAACAATGTTTTAAACTTCATGGGGTACCTGAGTGGTTCAAGACCTTGAAAAAGGGACAGAAAAGCACAGTTGGGGGAAGAAGTTCAGCAAATGTAGCAGGATCAATGAACAGTAACATGATTAGTACTCCTTTTGATGACTTAGATGGAAATGATAAAAGTGGGCAAGATGGACAGATGGATAGTGCCATGGTAAATGCAGTGTTCCAAGAGGTTATGAAGAGGATGAAAGGCAAGGGTTCCACTGAGAATGCATATGCTAACTTTGCAGGTAAAGTTTCATCTTTGATACATGAGCCTGATTATGGTAGTGGTTCAATATTGGAATGGATTGTTGATACAGGTGCAATATATCATATGATATCTAGTGATCACACCATGTTTGAAAAAGTCAGATTAGATAAGCCTGTTCTCATAGGATTGCCTGATGGATCCATTAAATCGGTCAAAGAGAAGGGAAAACTACAACTAAATGATTCTATATGTCTTGATGAGGTGTTGCTTGTACCAGGCTTTAAGCATAACCTGTTATCAGTGGGGAAGTTACTTGATGACAATGACAAATTGATAGCCATATTTACACACTCTTCATGTTGTATTCAGGACCCTGGAACTAGAAGAGTGTTGCTGGCTGGGAAGAGAAGACATGGACTATACAAAGTGTTGTCAGAGGAGCAGGCTAAGGATTGAAGAAGACTGAAAGAGGGAGAAACTGGTCACAGTGGATGTTTATTTCCTGCAATATCTTGTAATAAAGTTAGCAGTATTTTAGTTGTTGCTCATGCTAGACTTGGTCACACCTCTGTATCCAAGATGAGACACTTGGATTTTGTTAATGAGCCAGAATTGAACAATTTTCATTGTGAAACTTGTGCTCTTTGCAAGCATCATAGACTTCCTTTTGAAAGAAGTATGAGTATGGCATAAAAGCCTTTTGAATTGCTTCACATGGATCTTTGAGGCCCTTATAGGACTCCAACATACAATAATTTCAGTTATTTTTTAACTATATTGGATGATTGTACTAGGGTCACTTGGACCTTCTTGCTCAGAGATAAGGTGAGTGTGTTCAAAGCTATCAGTGACTTTGTGGCTTATGTCAATAATCAATTTGATGTCTCAGTCAAATGCATCAGAACTGATAATGGGGGTGAGTTTACATCAAGGAAATGTGAAGAGTTCTTTTCTGAACATGGCATATTACATCACAAATCAGTGCCTTATACGACTTATACTCCTCAGCAGAATGGAAGAGTAGAAAGAAAACATAGACACTTGGTGGAAACAGCAAGGTCTATGAGGATCCATTCATCTTTGCCTATGAAATTCTGGGGTGAATGCATTTTAGCTGCAACTCATGTCATTAATAAATTGCCAACAGAGGTGTTGGGATGGAAAACACCTTATGAAAAACTGTTCCAAAGAATGGCTTCCTATGAGGAACTAAAGGTGATAGGGTGCTTATGCTATGCTCTAGTGGGTAATTCTGATAAAGACAAGATGAATGTCAAGGCTAGAAAATGTGTGTTATTAAGTTATCCACATGGTCAAAAGGCCTATAGGTTGTGGGATATACAAGGAAGAACAACCTTTGTTAGCAGGGATGTCACATTCCATGAAGACGTTTTTCCTTTTAAGGAATCTGTGACAGATGAGGATGTCGCTAGAGTTGAGAACACTAATGTATTGCCATTGGTGAATCCTGATGATGGTGATAATATCATTTACAGACCAGTGAGTACAGTACTTGTTAATGTTGATTCTTCATCTGTTGGCATGAGAGGAGGAACATTGAGCACTCCAGAGAAAGCCAGTGGGTATGTGAGTGATTCTTTGTCTAGAACTGAGATTGTTAGATCTCCTGTGATAACTGTAGAAATGCTGAATGATCAGAATGAGTTTCCACCATTGAGGAGATCCACCAGACAGGTTGTGCAACCTAGGAGATTTGATGATTTTGTCTGTCAGAGGCAGAACAGAAACATGTCATCATCACAGTCTTTTCTTGCAGCTTGCTTGGATCCTACATTGAATTTTGAACCAGGATTTGTGCATTCTTTTGTGTGTATGGCAAGTGTTTATGAGCCATCACATTACAGTCAGGCAGTTAGACATGATCATTGGATCCAAGCTATGGATCAAGAGGTGAAAGCACTGGAAGAAAACAAAACTTGGAAGATGGTTGATCTTCCACCAGGAAAGAAAGCCATAGGCAGTAAGTGGGTTTACAAGGTGAAATACAAGCCTGATGGAACAGTAGAGAGATTCAAAGCCAGATTGGTGGCCAAGGGTTACAATCAGATCAAGGGGAAGGACTACAAGCACACCTTCTCTCCAGTTGCAAAATTCAGTACAGTTAGGGTCTTGATTGCTATTGCAACTGCTAAGCAATGGCCATTGCATCTGCTAAGCAATGGCCATTGCATCAACTGGATGTAAATAATGCTTTTTTGCATGGATATTTAGAAGAGGAAGTATACATGAAGCCTCTAGAAGGTTATAACTAAGGGAATTCAACTAAGGTTTGCAAGTTAAACAAATCCATTTATGGATTAAAACAAGCATCTAGGCAATGGAATATAGATCTATGTAAGTTCTTGATCAGTATGGGATATGAGCAAAGCTTGGAGGATTACTCTATGTTTGTGAAGCATGTACCAAGAGCGATTGTGATAGCCCTAGTATATGTTGATGATGTCTTGCTCACTGGGGATGATAATCTTGTTATTGAAGAAACCAAACAAGCACTCCATCAGAAGTTCACAATTAAGTAGCCAATCCTAGGTCCTTAAAGGACCTAGGATTGTCTAGGTACTTTCTGGGGCTGTAGATTTTAAGAGATGGATCAGGCACTCATCTTCATCAGAGGAAATATGTGATGGATGCTATTACAGATTGCAATATGTTAGACTGCAAACCTGCTTTATTTCCTATGCAAAAGGGATTGAAGCTCTCAATTGATGTAGGAGAGCTAATGCCAGATGCTGAAGTTTACAGAAGATTGGTGGGAAGGTTATTATTTTTAAACCTTGCTAGACCAGATATATCTCATGTTGTGCAACACTTAAGCCAGTTTATGAGTGAACCCAGAAAGCCACATTATGAGGCAGCACTTCATGTTGTGAAGTACTTGAAAGGAACTGTAGGTGTGGGGCTTTACTATCCTATTCATTCCAATATGAATTTATCTGCATACTGTGATGTAGATTGGGGAACTTTCCAGTTTAGTGCAAAGTCATTGACTGACTACTGTGTGTTTATTGGAGATGCTTTGGTGTCTTGAAAAACTAAGAAACAAGCCATTGTTTCTAAGTCATCTGCAGAGGCAGAGTACAGAAGTATGTCAAACACCACAAGTGAGTTGATTTGGATTGAAGGAGTGCTCACTGCACTAAGGATCATTGTTCCATTGCCAATCCCTCTTTATTGTGATAATAAGGCAGCAATTCACATTGCTGAGAATCCAGTGTTTCATGAGAGAACTAAACACCTCAAAATTGATTGTCACTTTATTAGACAGTTCTTGGTGGCGGGTTTTGTTAAACCTCAACATATTCGTACAGGGATTCAGTTGGCTGATATATTCATAAAGCCTTTGGGAGAGAAACCTCATCATTTTTCTCTTGCAAGTTAATTAGGACTTGTTGGCTTCGACACACGTCCAACTTGAGGAGGGGATATGAAGACTATGGACCACATATATGGAGACTGTGGACGATGGACCACAACCTCTTTCATTTCCTGCATTTCTCTTTTTACTGTTTTATTGCCTCTTGATGTAATAAGACTCAATGGCATGCTAGTCACGTGATGTGTGAGCTAAGGACTATATAAGCTCAGATGTCACCTGATTTTGTAGGTTTTTTGGATCAACATTTGCAGCTTTGCTCCTCAGCCGTTTTGGCTTTTATCACCTCCTTGAACGAGGGTTTAGTGAAGCATTCATTTTGCTTGAGATCTTTATTATTTGCAGGTTCTGGTTGGACATTTGGAGTCCTTCACAATCGACGAGACGGATATGTATGTTAAATTTTATTTTCGATTGGGAGGGGGGCAACGGTCATCCCTGTCCCTAAAGAAGATCCGCCTCTGACTTTGTTCATCCCCGCTTCTAGAGTATTATTCATTACCTATTAGACTCTTCATCGCTCACATTTCTAATCGCTTCTCAATGCATTAATAATACACACATTATATCCTTCAATTTTAATACGTTGAATGTTAAGATTCATGAGTACCCCTTTTTCTGATGGGTATGTATATTTGTGCCCTTCAAATATTTATGAAGACAAGTCAGAAACGAATCATGTTCAAGTGGAGATGAGGATGTCATTCAAGGTCCCTCGATCGATGGTTGCATTTGATTCGAATATTTTGATCTTCACACAATCACATATATTCCTTGCCCTAATGTCATTTTTTTTCCTTCCTGTGCATAGCCCGACATCGAAAAATCAGACATATATAGTTGATTGCGCTAGCTCTCATGGAACTATAAATCTCATAATACATGTTGATATTTTGATCTTATGAAGAAGACATGCTCTCATGATTATGGTTGTCTAATTTCTTTAGTTAGAAGTGTAACTGTGCAAGTGAGATGATGTGGTTTTGAATTGCCTCCTTAGCATGCATTTTTGCATTTGATGAACTTTTATGACAGATCCAAATCCTAGTCTCTAAAGGACTCGAACTAGTAAGTCAGACAGTGGAGAGTGGTGGATACTGGATAGCAATGGAATAATGCATTGTGGCTTTGGATTCCTCCGTTTGTGATGCATATTGCCACTATGGATTTTGCCCTGTATAGCTACGTTACGTTAGGGTGGGGGCATAGAAACAACGGTCAAAAAAGATGGCAAGTTGTATTCTACATTTGTACATTACTACTGTATTCAATTAATTACACTTACCTTACCGGTGTGGAGTTGGAGGTTTTCGTGGAACCACGCTTTAATTATTTTTGTTTGACATGAATGCTTATTATGACTTTTGAAAACTAATGCATTTGAGTTCATTCTTTGTTTGACATCAATGCTTATTTTGACTTGTCAAAATTAATTAAAATTACAAGTTTATTAGGTGTTTGACTTTTGAAAACTAATACTCTATCGGCTCCGATGTAAGTTTGACTTTTTAACACGTATTTTAAAAAGTTAAAAACTATACTCCCTCCGATCCAAAATATACGTCGTTCAAGCAGGTTCCTATCCCACTTAGAGAGACTTACATATAATTATTAAAACTCACAATGAGAATTGGAGTAAAACATCTCAATTAGAGTGTGGTCTTGATAATGATTTCCTCTTACTCACACAACACCCTAACCCAAAGAAGAAAAAAAGCATGATAAGATTACATGGCGTAAATCCCCGTGGAGAACTCTCAAACTCAATTTTGATGGATCCACAATCGCAAACAAGGACAGTTCAGCCGGAGCCATAATCCGGGATTGGAAATGACGTCCAATACAAATATGCTATAAAAAAAAACTTGGTAAACAAAGTCCCTTAAAAGCGGAAACTCTTGCTCTAAAAATGGGAATCCAACACGCTAGCTACTCGACTCCACATCGACAAAATCCACATTGAAGGTGATTCTAGTATAGTTATAAACCACCTGAACCAAAAATCTAAATGTCCTTGGGAAATTGAACCGATCACGTTCGATGTTAAACTCCTTTTATCGACTTTGAAATAAGTTTTCTTCTTTCATGTTCCCCGTTTAGGCAGCAGAGTGGCTGATAAGGTTGCACACCTTTGCCACTCTGACTGGAGTGTTGTTATTCACAATGATTTAAGTCTTTTAGACCTCAAGATGGAACTCGTTCGCCCGAATTCTTTCCTAATAAAAAAAACCCGATCATTCGGCCAAATTACGGCAAACACTAGTACTAATTGGTAAAGGGTGTCGCGTGAGTAGGGGTGGAAATGGGGCGGGTTATGGGTGGATGAAGCCACTCCATCACCCGCCCCGCGGGTAAAAAAACTTACCCGCTCCATCCATCACCCATTCACCCGCAAACCTTTTCACCCGCATCCGACCCGCACGGGTGATGCGGGTACCCAATGGGTGAAACAAAAGAAAAAACCAAATCAACACAAGTAGTTCAATTCTAATTCAAAATTGCAAAGGGGGTGGGTTTATGTACGTATTTATATTTTTGATCGGCAAAGCACTAAAATCACGAGCTAATTGAAATTTGAAAGTGGAAGGGTATATATCTCTATACTAATCCAATATATCCCTTGCTATAACGTGAAAGAGCAAGTCGAGACCATATCCATTCTAATTGAAATTTGGTGGGCAAAGCACTAATCAAGGATTAATATTATGGTTTGTAGAAGTTAAACTTGAAAAGGGTAAAATAGTAAAATCACACACATTATATATATAAATTTTTTGTTTTTATGCGGGTTTGCGGGGTGGGTTAATGGGGCGGATTATTGGTAAAAAATCTTTACCAATAATTCATCCATCATCCGCTTCAATTGCACCCGCTCCACCCGTCACCCAATTTTTTACGAGTTTTTAGCCGTAAAATTAATGCAGGTAAAGCGGGTACAGACGGGTTATTTCCAACCCTACGCGCGAGGGGAGTACACTGGTAATGTTTCAAACTTCCATGATGATGGCAGAAGGCGCGTGATAGCGCGTGTAAGAGTTGAGGGTGGCGTTTTATCCAACTGCCACCCATTTCACTCTGTCAATTGCATCATCTACCATCTGGTCCATCTCCATCTCCAACGGGTTTTCTTCCTCCTCCCCCGTCTTGTGTTTGTTCCTCTTCCTCTCCCTTTCACCTGATTTTTTTCATCCTCTTACTTTGATTTCAGCATTTTTTTCATCCTCTTACTTTGCCAGTTGCCCCCCTTTTCTTTTACATAAAAATCACTGACAAAAAGCCACTGCCTTCCAAAATCTTTCCAAGGGTTTTCTTAATTAATTTGATTTGGGGGTTTGGTGGGTAAAAAAGAGTGAAAGAATAAAGAGTAAAGCTTCAATCTTTTTTTTTTCTTTGCGGATTCGCTCGGAATATGTCTCTTTCACAAGGTTTTTGACCCTTTTCCCATTCCTCGATCTCTCTCATTTGCTTCTGCTAAAAAGTTGGAAGCGTTTTAGCTCAAAAGGAAATTTTAATCTGACTCTCTCTTTAACTAAAGCCCCTTTTTCATGCTGGTTTTGAGTCTCTTCTCAGCTCTTCTGTTTCCCAGCTGTTCCAATTTTGCGGTTAAGTAAGTTTTGGTTCAATGGATTTTTGTTTCTTCGCTGTAATTTGATCTAACCCACTAATATTTTTCTGAACTCAAGAATCTGACAGGGTGTGAAAAACCCTAAAGTTGTTGTTTTTCCCCTTCAATTGGAGTTGTTGGGAAATGTTCAAGAAAGGGAAATCAATCAATTAAAAACTATTTTTCTGGGATTGAATCTGTTAGGTATTTTGTTCTTGGAGTGAAAACACCGGCGTCTCTCTTTTTAATTGTTTGTTTTAGAATTTCCTCTCTCTCTCTTATTGGGTTGGGTATTTTTGGATTTTGGCTGAATTTTTTTAGTGGCTTGACCAGTCAACTTTGACTTTTGTTTCTATTTCTCAACCTTGGTGAGCTTCTGGTGGCGACTTCGCTATGGCGGTTTATGTCAAAATACAAGGGCTCCCAATTTCCTCAAAGGCATGGAGGTTTTAAGAATCTTAGCAGAGTCCTGATCTGGGCCTGACTTCATTCAATTTCCAGGTAGGCCATTAATTGCTTCTTCCATTTCTTCTGTAAATGTATTCAGTCTTTGTTGGTTAGTGAGAGCAATAACTTGGAATTCAGTAGCTGTTTTGGCTAGATATTTCTTCAATCTTGGTCTTCTTTGGAGGCACCCATTTTTAGATAGATTAAGCTTGTAAATAAGATTGGTTCAACAGCTTTGCAACTGTTCTGATTTGTTGTGTAGGGTTGGAATTGTAGTTGAATTTTAGGAGAGATGGAGAAAAAAGATGGGAGAAGAGGAGAAGATTGGAGAGAAATGGCTAAGAAGATGCTCCCACAGGGGGCTTCTCTGCCTGATCGAATCGATAATCCTGATTACTCGATAGCTATTGAATACAAAGGTCCCTTGATTGCTCAAGAGGTGCCTAGGGTTGAGCCTGTGGACATGGTTCCATGCTCGATCCCGACTGCATCACTTGCTGAGCCGCTTACGGATTCACAGAGGCATTTTGTGAATGATGGGCCTCCGGTGGTTGAACCGATCCCATTGCGTGTGTCTTGTATGGCCGGGGTTACAAATTCTCACACTCAGAGCCCTAGGGTGTCTGGGAGCTCACAGTCAGAAGTTTCTGTCCTGCAAAATCAGGAGTCTTCTTCGGGTTCGGCTTCTGCTTCCCCAAGTTCAGCCCACAATGTTCAAAGTAGTCGCGCTGATCAGCACGCTAATGAGATGAGAAGAACGCCAGTTGTTACCTTTACTGATGTTGCAAGATCAGAAAGGAAAGATCTTAGTAGGGAAATGCCTGTGTATCCTGAATACATCGGCGTTTCAAAGGAAAAGAAGAAAAGCAAGAAGAAAATACGGGTTTGTTGCAGATGCGGAAAGGGGAAGTGGGAGACGAAAGAAACATGTTTGGTATGTGGTTACAAGTACTGCAGTAATTGTTTACTGAGGGCAATGGGTTCGATGCCTGAAGGACGAAAATGTGTTACTTGCATCAGTAAGCCTATTGATGAATCAAATCGGCCCAAACTTGGAAAGAATTCAAGGTTGCTGTCGCGTCTGCTATCTCCATTGGAAGTGAGGAATATAATGAAGGCTGAGAGGGAATGCTCTGCCAATCAGCTACGGCCTGAGCAGTTGGTTGTCAATGGCTATCCTCTTAAGCCTGAAGAAATGACTGACTTACTCGATTGCCTCTTACCTCCAAAGAAACTCAAGCCTGGTAGATATTGGTATGATAAGGAATCGGGTCTTTGGGGAAAGGTGATTTGTTACTATTCCATTCGTGTTTTCTTACAAAAATGCGAGTCAGGTGTTACCCTCTTCAGGCTTTATATGACTTGATAAAATATGCTTTGTTGCAGGAAGGAGGAAAACCTGATCAAACTATCAGTTCGAATCTGAATTTTACGGGGAAGCTAAGTCCTCATGCTAGCAATGGAAATACCGGAGTTTACATCAATGGGCGGGAAATTACAAGGCTTGAGTTGAGAATATTGAAGGTAAACCCGCAGTTCTTGAACCCGAAATGTCTTGTAAAAGCCTTTCTTGTAATCCTTCATGTAGCCTTGTCTTCTGTTTCGCTTTTCTCTGTCATACATTGTATGAATACATGGTCTATGCAGTTGGCAAACGTACAATGTCCCCGCGACACTCATTTTTGGGTCTATGATGATGGCCGTTATGAGGAAGAAGGCCAGAATAATATCAGGGGAAACATTTGGGAGAAGGTATGTGCTGCAGTGACGGACTTTTAGCCTTTTATCGTCGCTGTAGATTATCATAAGCCTTAGAGTAAGTTGCTAACTTGTCACTCTTTGCAACATAGGCATCCACACGGTTTGTTTGCGCTTTGTTCTCTTTACCTGTTCCCCAAGGCCCGCCTAATGGGACCAGAGACGATCCCAGTGACTATTCGGTTCTTCCAAGTTTTCTTGAGAAGAGGCGGATCCAGAAGCTGCTTCTTCTAGGACTCGATGGCTCAGGAACCAGCACCATTTTCAAGCAGGTATATATATGAGCATGCTCTTTTTGCTGTTGTAGTTTGATGGTAATCATTCTGTGTTGCAGTTTCTGATCTTTCTTCGTTAAATGCGCAATGCAATGGCTGCACAGGCGAAGTTTTTATATGGGAACAAGTTTACTTTCGAAGAACTCCAGGACATAAAATTGATGATCCAAAGCAATATGTACAAATATCTTAGCATCTTACTAGATGGAAGGGAGCGCTTCGAGGAGGAAGAGTTGGCGAGATTGAAGAGTTCCCACGATGAAAGTCGCATAGCAGGTAGTATTACTATTCCTCAACAAACTATTACTACTCTCTCTTTGGCTGTGAAATCATTCAGAATGAGATTAGATTCTTTCTACTTGCGCGTTTACAGGTGAGGAGGTTGACGTTGAGTCAGAGAACGCAGTCCAGTGTATCTATTCAATTAACGCGAGGTTGAAGCATTTCTCGGACTGGTTACTGGACATTATTGCAACCGGGGATTTGGATGCTTTCTTTCCTGCTGCAACGCGTGAATATGCTCCTTTAGTCGAGGAATTGTGGCGGGATCCTGCCATCCAGGCGACTTATAAGAGGAAAGCCGAGCTTCATTTCCTTCCCGATGTTGCGGATTACTTCTTAAGTAGGGTATGTGGACACACATTCTTCCTCTTCCTCTCTCTCTAATGTGATCCATTGTTGATCGTTGAGGTATCGGATTTTCTTTTCAGGCAGTGGAGGTGTCTAGCAACGAATATGAGCCATCGGAAAGAGACATTGTGTATGCAGAAGGAGTCACTCAAGGGAACGGTCTCGCTTTCCTTGAGTTCTCTCTTGACGATCACAGCCCAATGTCGGAAACCTATATGGAAAATCCGGAAGCTCAACCACCACCACTCATCAGGTAACAGATGTTTCGATTAATCCGAGTCTCACTATGATGTATGATATGGACTGATTGCATTTCCTGATTGTTGTTTATCCTATGAACTCCGAATGTCGCTAAGATCTTTGCCTCAACAGGTACCAATTGATCAGGGTAAATGCTCGGGGAATGAACGAGGGATGCAAGTGGGTCGAAATGTTTGAAGACGTACGAGCTGTGATCTTCTGCATTTCCCTTAGCGACTACGACCAGATGTCGCACAATCCAGACACCTTGGCCAGCACCAACACGGGCAACGGAACTGGAACTGGAACACTGAATCTCCAAAACAAGATAGTCCAAAGCAAGGAGCTCTTCGAGACCATGACGCGCCACCCCTGCTTCAAGGACACGCCCTTCGTGCTCGTCCTAAACAAATACGACCTTTTCGAGGAGAAGCTCCCGCGGGTGCCCTTAGCCACATGTGAATGGTTCGGTGACTTCAACCCGGTGAGGACGTCAAGCAATAGCCAGACATTAGCGAACCAGGCGTACTTCTATGTGGCCAAGAAGTTCAAGGATCTCTATGCTTCCATCACCGGGAGGAAACTGTTTGTATGGCAAGGGAAGGCGAGGGATCGGGTGAACATCGACGAGTCGTTCAAATACGTGAGGGAGGTTCTCCGGTGGGAAGACGAGAAGGAAGAGAACTACGACGGTGGTCCCGAGGATTCGTTTTACAGTACGGATATGAGCTCTTCCCCGTACGTTGTTAGACAGGAAGAACAAGAACAGCAAGAGGACAATTAGATGTTTCTAAAGACTGAAAATTTCTTCAAAAAATTTGAAGGGTGTGTAATTTGTGTTTGCAATTGTAATGTAACATTTTGTGGTTGTATTGTGATTGTAAAATAAATCCGATTTTCGTGTTGTAACTTTTGAGTGTAAAAAAAATTGACCAATCTACATAGATATTGCATTTAATTTCAACCCAATGTGTAGTAAAAATGTCAGAGCTAAGAAACCTCCCCGTTTCAAATCCACTGGAAAATTGAGAATTGGTAGGCTCTCAAATATAACATATCCATGAGATAATCGTAATTCCGTGGTGGGTTCACAAAAACCATTGCTAAGGTTCACTAAGATGAGAACTGTTACAAGAAATGAAAGAAGTTTATGAGGCAACTAGATCCGGAGTCTCGGCCTCAACAGACAACAATGCGGTGTGAACTTTGTCTACCCAGTTATCGAGCCGATCACGGAGGGATTTGATCTGTTGAATACCCAGAACTCGCGGCTGAACCCACAAGACATGAACTGTTCCCTCGACTTGATCAATGATGCCCTCGATGAGATGAACCTGCATTTACATGTCACACTGCTCAGCATGTATGTATGCAACTAGGTGGATTAACGATTGTCGGATACATTTTTCACATGGTAATAATTTCAGAATTTAGGCCTAACAGCTTCAACCAGTTCTCCCAAAATAGCCCGATCCCTAAATTGACAGGAATGCTTTTCAAACTACCATGTACAAACCAAAACTAGTCAACACATAATAACAATAACTTCAAGCTATCAAACCCGATACTGATCAACCCAACTCGATTGACACGCATTGTTGCAAATTTTATACAACCTCTGATTCACAAGCCTTGTTGCAAAGCTTGCACAAATTTGATGAGGCATCTAGGATACTCAGGAAATTGCTAGCTGAATAGATTATTACAGCAATGTTTGATGGGGTGTCAAAGACATGCATAAGAAGCAACTGACATCTAAAACATTAGAGTAGAGAATCTTACAGAGAGGCTCTTCATAAGAAGATACTCAACATCCTCTATTGAAAGTCTGGTGCACTGAGCAATGACACTCAAGGGAATTTTTCGGTCCTCCGAGGGTCGGCTGCAAAATAGAAAGGGTTTTTGTTTTTAGAGTACAGTGTGAATGGATTCTACTTGTACAGCTAGTATAACATAAGAATAGATTCACACCTGAAAATGATTTCCATCAAGCAAAGGATGTTGATCTTCTCAAGGAGCTTCTTTTCATTGGCCACCAGTGCTGGTTGGGCGTTTAGAGCATCTTTATGAACACGACAAAGTTCCTGATATCGAACTAAATTACCAGAGTTGAAGGCTTGCAGAATATAGTAAAGCCACTCTACCTTGGTGCCAAGAAGGCTTTTAACCTGCAGGGTATAGGGTATAAGTAGCAGACAATAGAAGAAATAATGATAATCAGCGCAATTTATTTCTCATCTATTTCTCAAGTTCCTTGCGGGATTAACTGGGTTGTTGTTGTTGTTATTTCTCAAGTTCCATAGGTGTGTTATTGTGTTTAGGAACTGATCATACACACTTCCTATTGCTTATACGAAGGACAACTACCCTACACCCTGACCTCCCTACTTTTGAATAGAAGAATGTTCGGGGAACAGAAATAAGGATTTAATCCTCATGCACTCTGTTATTGCCTATTGGTGTTCGGAAAAAGGGGGGAAATGCATTGAAAAAATCAGTGAATTAATATTGGGAGATAATATCATGCAAGCTTGTTTACCATTTCTTGTGAAAATTTCCATACAGCACTCATCTCCCCAAATAAATTAAAACACAATCCAGGGATCCAAACAAATACATAAAGAAAATGTACAAGAATTTTAAAATGGCTTAGGAAAGCAAGACGCCTTACAATTGGATGAGCAAGCAGCTCCCCAAAGTTGTATATATTGTCTCCCAACAATGCTGACAATGACAGATCAAAAGCCAGGTCCTGAAAACATTGCAGAAAAGAACGGCATTAAAAAAAATCTGTTATTAGCAGAAGCTGTAATTCATATGAAAACTAATCAGTTTAGGATCAAAACAATAAGTTTCAGTAGATTGCTCAGAGAAGACACTAAGACACACATGGAAATTCAACTTTACTCACAGCAATGACATATATTAGATAGATCATTAAATACATTTAAACTCCACCAACATTAGATAGATCATTAAATACATTTAAACTCCACCATATAGTTTTCAAAACATGATTAATCAATCACAGGCCGAATTCAGCAAAATTCTCAATAATCCAACAGTCAAAGGTTAACACCAGCAACCTTTATTCATAGGCTAAGCCATATATAAAACTGCCAGCACATGATTTCTAAGAGAATTAATATAACCATAATTAATAGCAGGCATAAAATTGTTCAAGACCAGTATTGCCAGAGCTGCAAGGAGAGTTGGGTATTAAAATAATCTTCACTAAGTGTTCACTGGTGAAGGGGTAGGGTACAATACTAGTATTCCACAAGAATTCACTACTCGGTGGGAAATTTTTTTAGTGGGATGACACTCATGTCAACCACAAGAGTTCACTAATGAGTGAGAATATTGGGACTTACACTGACCTATTTATCAATATAAAATAATAATAATATATTTGACACCTTAACTCTATAGATAGCATGTTATCCATGAATAATAATACTGTCCTAACCAATATAGAACGTATCATCTTTCAAGAGATTTGGGGGTGGTTTTCTCAAGTGTCAAATGTAATCAAGACACACAGCACCAAAACATAGAAATAAAGAGAAAACAAGTAGCGGACTAAAAGAGAACATGATAGTGGGCATGTAACAAAAAAAAAAAAAAAGACTTCTGCCCAAAAAATTGCTTGAGATTTGAGTTGAATAAGCAAGACAGGCGTACCAGCTTAAAAGAATCGGACAGTGAATCCACTGAAGTGTAAGCAAGATATAGGAGAGCATTTTTGTAGAAATCAGCAAACTCTTGATGTAATTTGTAATACTGAGAAGACACCCAGTAGTAGCTCGCATACACTGATGGATCAATATCAGTCATACTATCAAGTGTTGTTTTCCCATCATCTAAAAGCTTCTTGCATTCTTTTGGCTCCCCATGTTCAAGACAAAACAAAGCAATCTGCAACTTTATGTAAAGGATAGGCTCCTCTATACGCAGATCTCGTGTTGCACGAAGCTTTTCAATAACTCCTTCAAGATAGCTAATAGCAGCATCCTTCTCAGTATATCGTCGAGAAACTATGACAGCAAAATGTGCGAGCTTAAGAAGGTTGATCTTTGTCTCAAAATCAGTAATGAAATTGTTATAGAACTGTATCAAAGCATCTCCAGCCTGAAATCAAAATATGTGTAAAGTAAATACATGCTCCAATTTTGGGGAGAAACTTGCTGAAAAACAACATGCCAAAGAAAAACTTGTTCCACATATGAATTTGGGATCATAGAGCTAGTGATTAAACACGGGTAGGCATCTGCAGATCCACTAAACAAAATACAAGCTACAAGGAAATTAGATACAAAAGAACTTGAAATCTGATCTCGTACTTTGTTTAAGCATGCAAACAAATACACACTTCATCAAACTGTTCATAGATTACAAAAGCTAACAAAAAAAAAAAAAAAAACCCAACGAACTACTAGAAAATTTGAACGAACTTTTTACTGAAAATTACTTGTTATTTTATGAAGACAGAAGCAACTTTTTGGGGTAAATATTGAACAGTTTTATGACCGAGCATGGGATTGATGATATCCCCTCTCTGAAAAGTGCTCTTCCCTACAATAAAGTCATGGAATGCCATAGATGACAAACTTGATTCAACTTAGTAACACTATCAGCAAATGTCAATATCCTTGAAACAAAAACACCACCAAGACCGCAGGCTAAATGACATTCGGTTTGCAATTCCCAAAGAAAGTTGTTTCTTCTTTGATTTCTATTATCCAAAATCAGAACTTATTCGGAAAATTAGGCGCCACTGGTATCCTGGAATATGCTTGGTTAGCAAATCCAACTAAGAAGTTCATCACAGAAACGCTACTCCATCCACTGACCAAAACCCTAACTTGTTCCAAACCACGCAAGATCTAACCTCTAACCTCCACAACACGAATGAAGCACAATTTTTTCCTTTCCTCATAAGAAAACGTGGCGAATCACTCACAATCCAAAATAGAACAAAAGACGAACCACGCATCACGAAATTCTGAGGAAAAATAAAAAATCGAGAGCCATGTCGAAAGAAAAAGGAGAGAAAGAAAGGGAACGTAACCTGGAAAACGGCAAGGGCGACAAACTGCTCGAGCTTCTGAGTAAGCTGGTGCCAGAGCTTCTTCTGGTACAGATCTTCAAGCGTGTTGTACCAATCGGCGAGCTCTGGGTGAGCAGTTCGGAGAGATTCCAGGTACTGCAGCGCAGCCATGGATCGGGCGGATTCAATCGAAGTTCCGATTCAACAGAAGACGGAGAAGAGACTAGAATTGGAGTTTACGAATCACTCTCTCTCCGGTTTCCCGTCCTACCCTCTTGAATGCCCCCTTCGGCTCCTCCTTGAAGAAAACCAAAGCGGTGGAGTTGAGATCTCCGCCTCCGTCGCTCACGTTTCGGGCTTTCGGATCTTCCAGTGGCTGGGCTTTATTGGGCCCAATATCATGTTAATTGGGCTCAAAGATTTTACTTTATCTTGTAATATATATATATATATATATATTTTTTTTTTTTTTGAACAGGAAATAATTCGCAATCCCAGATACCAGGAGAAATCTGGGAAAACGAGAGGCCGAGAGAACGGCAGATGGACTGACCGTCATGAAACAACCAGGAAAAATAACAAACAAACAAAAAAACCCGAATACAAAAGATCTCAGCAAAGAAGACCAGCAGAGAGACGGCCGAAGAACACCAAGTGACGACTGCGAATGCCGAGAACATGGGAAAGTCGAAGGACTGACACGACGTCTCGACGCCGGGGAGACAGAGGTAGAAACCCATCAGCGGAAAAGGCGTCTCCTGGGGAAGTGTGGACCAACGACGTTCCCCCCACCTGGATGAGAGATCTTCGAAGATCACGAACACTGCCACGCTCAACTCGAACAGCAGGGCGCCCGAGACTGCAACTTCATTCGGAACTAAACGTAACCGCAACCAAGAAACGGCATCACTCGGATGGACAACTAAACCCAAGATCAAAGGAAACGGGAAATAGGGTAAGAAACAAGTGATCTAGACTTAATTTTTCCAAGATTAATCTTAAGGTAAAGTTTTGATATTGTTATTTTTTCAAATAGAAATAAAATACTTAAAAACCATGAGGTTTGAGGTTAAAAAAAGGGTAGAAATTTATAGAATATGGGACGAGCAAGTCCATACTGAAGAATCCAACCCAAGAAATAGAAAACTCCATTTGTTGGAGTTGAAACATCCAGTAATATAAATTAGATTTATGAATTAGTTTTATCATCTCAGATGTGAATTAGATTTATGAAGAAAATTAATCCTATAAACAAAATAGAATTAGAGACGAGGGTAATGGTAATCCAATCGATGATGGGCGTCGGGTTTGATCGATAGATAGAGGGACGGAGGCTGGCGGGTTACACCGATGGGTAACCCCTTTCGGGATTCATGTTAAACATTTTCGGGATTAAAATAGATTTTTTTATTTTTTTAGTAGTTGGCAGATTAGACTTGGCGTGCAAGGGGTAAAAAACCTAGCCTTGCACGCCAAGGAGAGAAGCAGCAGCAACAGAGCACATCGCGTGCACAGGGCTGCCGAGGATGGACTCCGACCGACGATAAGAGCACCGGCGGGAGGAGGGGATTGAAAGGTGAAATTTCACGATTCGGGTTTCAGAACTGGAACAAGGAGTGCGAGGTGTGCAGTCCCGGACCAAGTCTGAAACAGGTGAGGCCAGCGACAGAGGAACGCCGCCAGGGAAGGGGTAGGCCAAATCTGAGGTGGGGTAAGCCGAAGGGGCTGAAGCACCAACGCCGGAAGATCAGGAGGAGCGATCGGAGGTGGTGCTCAACGAGGCACAAGGACCCAAAGCGATGATCTGGTGGAGGTCACGGATCCGGACTGCTAGGCCAGAGCCGGAGGGGGATGGCGGGGGCTGAAGCATTAGAGGTTGAACCAGTGGTTTCAAGATGTGCATATAGCATTTGTCGGGGATTCTTCATCGGGAAAAAGGGGAAGATGAAGAAAACAAAACCCAAATTCGTTGGTTTTTTAGGAGACAGGAAATTGATGAGATAAGAGATTGGAGTTGGGTGTGAGGTGGTCAATCGGAACGACGGGGGTCACCCTTAAGTATTCCATAGTTGGTATTGTATGGAGGTTGTCCATATTGACGATTTTTGGTATGGGGTCGAGAGATTTACTTCTCGATTGTCCCCCGATTTATTCATGAATAGTATTGTTGATTGAAGAACAGAGATTTGGGGTTGAGAGTAATTATCTCTCGGTTGGTCCCCGGATTAAGTTGTTCATGGATAGTATTGTTGATTGAAGAAGAGAGATTTGGGGTTGAGAGTAATTAGCTCTCGGTTGGTCCCCAGCTTAAGTTGTTGTTGATGATTCATCAAGAGCAACTTAATGATGAAGGTGGTGGTGTTAGAACATATTGTTGTTGATGGTGGATTGTTCCTGTTGATGTTGATGGTGAAAACCTGATGATGAAGGTTGAGTTTGGTGGATTCTCCCTCTCTCTAGATTATAGAGAGAGGAGAGAGCGTTTATTCATTTGCTCGTTTGATTGGAAAATTATCTTGTAGTATATGATCTTACGGAGTATACCTCAAAGATTTTTTTTAATTTTATTTTCTTATTTTTAACCATTTCGGAATGACTCACTGGAAACGACTTGCGGGTAGTACCCAAAGGTCACCAGTTCGAACCCCGGATATGACCTCTCTTTATTTACCAATTCAAGATAAATATATAGATGGGGTGATAACACCAAATATACAAAAGATGAGACCAAACGCAGGGTCTCGTGAAAAAGTGAACCGTATGCCCAAAATGGCCCTTATACCCTCCAAAAAAACATCAACTCTAGCAAACTACCCAAAACTACGATCACTACCTACTAACTCGGTCGATCACTCAAGTCATCTACTCACAAGTAATCATCTACCTAAATAATATTTCTTCCAAGTATGATCCGTGAGTGACTTGCACTTCTACTTCACGGATATACGAGGTTTACAATTGTCGATAATGATCTTAGCATAAACAAATGGGTCAAAGGATTCATTACCAAACACACATTTGTTCCTTCCCATCTAGGTGAAGTACACCAACGCTTCAAAAGCCAACAACTTAGCTTGAAAAGGCAACAACTTCTGGCGAGAGGGTGGTTCACTGGCGAACCATCATAACCAAGCATCAATGGACGGAAAGCTGCATCCAACGCCAACCCAACTCACCACAAGAGATTGTACATGTCTGATTGCTAGACAACTGAACCACGGGTGTGTTGTCGTTTCCTCTTCCTGCTTGCACAAAATGCATAAAGCAACATCAACCCCCTTCCAATGCTTCACACGATTGCCCGTCTGTAATCAATTTATAGCTGCAAGCCAAACAATAAAAGCCCACTTCCTGCACTGTAATTTCTTCCACAGGAACTCCCCCCAACACGTAGCTTCACCATTATCCCTTAGCAGCTCATAAGTTTGCGAGTAGGAGAGGCCCCCACTCGGTTTCAATATCGACTGGAGAGACAACGGTTGGTCGGTGGCAGTTGATAATGCGCATCTGACTTCATTTCTTGTCTCCAGAATGCTCTTCCATATCCAAGAGTCATCAACTTTAGGATTGACCTCCTACACATCCTCGCCCCTAAGGTGATTATGGACACACCATCTAAACCAAATGCTTGGAGTAGTGAGAGCCAGATCTCCAAGCAGCTTGGCCTGGACGCTTCTGTTCCAAGCCAAAATCTCTCTAATGTCCAGGCCGCCCTCAACTAAAGGCTTGGTGACGCAGTCCCAACCTAAGCCACAAGATGCTTATGCCCTTCATTGTTTCCATTCCATAAGAAGCGTCTGCACATACCTTCAACATATTTCTATAGTATTACTGTTTACTAGTATTTGTTAACTGCACTAATGCGCGTTTTGTTAATAAATTATATATTTTATTATATCAATTATATTTGAGTTATTATTTATTAATTTCTCTGTGAAGATCGGTATTGAATAGATAACAAATCTCTTTAGGGATTATGATAAAATAAAAAACATAAAAGATATGATTTGATTCCATTTCATAACATAAAACCTGCCCTCTAGTTGTAACTGTAAGAAGCTTTTCATATCGTTCCACAAGTTCGAACCTGCTTTTTCTTTGATAGTCAACCTCATCTATTTTATCCACGTGACATCGTATGTGTCTATCTTATATCTTTAAGTGGTTACAAAATCTATCATTTTATCATGATGCATCCAATATAGGGATAGGAGTAGTACTGATACAAGAACACCAACCCTAGGCCTAGACCTGCGCAGATCTGGGCTAACCCGTCCGGCCCGTCCAACCTGCCCGGGGAAAAGGCAGGTTTGGGTAGAACAATCGGCCCAAGCGGGCCGACAGGCCTGGCCTGGTAAGCCCACCGGGCTGGACTTGGGCTGAATATGAGGCCCAAGCGGGTCGATAGGCCCGGCCTAGCCCGGTATATATTAATATTATAATATTATACGTATAATATGTTTAATTATATATATAATGATTTTTTTTATCATATATATATATATATATGTGTGTGTGTGTGTGTAGTATGTGTATATATTTTTTTTAAATATATATATATATATATATATATATATATATATATATATATATATAATATGGTGTGTGTGTATATAGTGTATATATATTCTACGTACAGTGTATATTTATATATATATATATATATATATATATATATATATATATATATATATATATATTTTCCAAAACAGTGTGTATATATATGTATATAAAATACAGTGTGTGTATATAGTGTGTATTATAAAGTATCTATATATACATACATATACTAAAACCGATGCATTGGTGCCTGCGTGGCGGCATGTGAGTGAATTTGCCTACGTGGCAGCGCGTGAGCGCGTCTCGCAGAACTTTCTCCTGTCAAAAAGGAAATCTAATAAAAATAATTATTTTATTATTTTATTTTACCATTAACATATATAATTGAATAGATGGAATATCTTATAAAAGAGTAAATATTATATAAGGAAAAAACTATATCAATATAATTAAACGTAATAGTAGTAATAATAAAAATAATTAATAAAACTAATTTTTATAGTCATACTTACCAAACATATTAATAGATAAATATGTAATATTTGATAGGTGCTATTTTATTTATATTTAGATTTTTTTTTATGGAAAGAATTATTTATATCAAAATCAATCATTTAACAATTGTTATTTTATATCTATCTATATTATTTTTTGAGGACAAAATAAATAATTAAAACATTATATAGCCATATATGTAGCCACAATCCATCCGTACATAGATATTTTAGCAAACTAATGTAATAAATATATACTACATATTTAATAAAAAAGAATATTAAAATATTTTTAAAAATAAACTATCTACTTAAATTACATGAGATTTAATTAACCATAGATAAACTTTTACGTAGTACCTTATAAATGTGAATTTTATTTATATTTTGAGAGAATCTAATTAAAGGATATTTAGAATATATATAACCTGTCGAACTAATTTTATTTATATTTATATTATTTTTTGGAGGAAAAGATAATTTATAGTTAGATTAACGCATTCCCCGTACACCGGACGGGATCTACACTAGTAGATTTATATGTGTTATGTCTTTAATTGTCTTTGATTCATAGATATTAGCTAAAAGGAAAATTTAGTAACATAACCGGTTATGCGATCGGGCAGGGTTCCCCCATTCCGAATCATTTCCTAGCAAAAAAAAAAAACCAGTAGATCCGGTGGGCGACCCGACCCATCAACAAGGACAGACTTGGACAAGGTACTAGGCCTACAAACCGGGCCTAGCCCAAGCCCGACTCGGTACAATAGGCCGCTTAAATGTTAGAGGCCCGGTCCAGACCCGCCCAGCTCGGTCCATGCTCAGTTCTACCTGGGTTGGGCCTAATTAAAGCATTAATCACTCTCTTATGTATGAAAAAGAATTGCTTCTTGTGATATATGTCGTACGATTCCGGAGCTCGTATCAATCTCACAGGCCCTTCGTCATCAAGATGGATCAAAAGAGTTTAAAATATCTTTTGAACCAGAGAGTGACCACTCCATTCCAGCATTGTATGTGGTTATCAAAACTTATGAGCTACGACCAGGGCCGTGCTAAACATTTTAGGGACCCTGTTCAAAAAAATCTTATAAATTATATTAGTGAAATTAAATCAAATAATCATAAAATTATTTGCTAATCCTAGTGTTAAAATAAGTAATATAAAAATGATGAATCACACAATTATCTATAGATCAAAAGTAAATAATATCAAATTTGAATATTATAAATAACAACACATAAATATATACAGTATTTTTCTTGCAAAATTTGAGATTTTTTTTTTATAATTACAAAATGTTGAAAAATGTTTAAATACTATTGTACAATATTTATCAAAGTTTAAATCACCCATAAAAACATTGATGGTTTTGTCTATTTCTCTAATTATGTATGTCATTTGTAATACAATAAAAAAAAGTTTATCAATGGAAAAAGCAATAAAAAGATCTCAAAAAAAGCAATAAAAAGAAAAGAAAAGTGTCCAAATAAAATTGTGCTGCCGTGGGGATTCGAATAGAGAGTTGTAAGGAGGAAGCGCACCTATGGAACCAGTAGACCACACGCCCTTTTTTGTTTCACATGGAAAACAAAACATATATATACATAACTATTTTCATATTGGACCCTTAAATTTTGGGGGTCCTGATCGATCCACGGCTACGACTATGAAATCCAATATAAAAAGGGTTGAAAATTCATTTGCAAATGCTTTGTCAAAAGGGTAGATGAGGTCAATTAGAGCATTGTGGAGCTCAGATCACAACTTGCAACCGATCATCCAATAAAAAAATTGTAGAAGGATGATCAATCTCGTTTCTCTCTTATGGTCCTATCTCTCCTTTTCTATTTATTTATTTTTACCTTAAATTTTGATTATTTACAAAAATGATTCCTATACTTCAAATTTATAAAAATTACACCCTATTCAATTATTCATAAATATTGTATTAATTAATTTTTTTTAACAATAATTTCTAGCATCTTCAATCAAATTATTTGCTGATAATTTTTATAATTAAGTATAAACAACATACAAATAAAATATAAGTCTAACAAACATAAACTGATTTGTTCATTACGTACAAAATACAAACACTTTATCAACATCTTTCCTAACATCCATCGCCAGCTACATTAAACACAACACATTTCTTTGAATCCCCACGATGAGTATCTTTTTTTCAGCATCTTTGCCCTAATACTTTGTCAGCTATATCAAAACATTGTATCAGCTCCTTTGTCGCTATTGTCAGCCGCCTCCCCCCACCTCCTTGTCAGCTCTTCACATACTCTATCAGCTTCTTCCGCTGATGAAAATCTGAAGTGGACAAACCTTTCTCAATAATTTCCCACACTACAGAATAAAGAATACAAAATTACATCGTGCACGAACCCCATCTCTTCATCAATTAACCGTTATCTTATTTTTCTATAAAAACAAACATAAAAAAACACCACACAGATAAACAACAACAAAAAAGGATAAAAACAACGGACAAAAATAAACTGGAAAAGATCAAAAGAAAATACTCGCATTGAGCCGACTTTTATATGAATCCAACTCAGACATAGTAGCTACGTACTAATCCTATCACATGTCATACTTGATTAAACCATTGAAAATTATCAAACAACGAACGATAGTAAGAGGGAAGAAGATAATCATTTCTGATATGCGAATAATGAATAGATTCGAAGTTGGATATACGAGTTCGAGGTTATAGCAAGATCGAGCAATGTAACAACAGAAACGAGACACCAGATTTTACGAGGTTCGGATCTAAGATCCTACGTCCTCGGGGCCTCAAGAGGCAGCCTTAATCCACTATATCAAGAATATTACAAAACAGGGGCGAGTTTATGCGTACAAGGAAGATTTAAGCAAACAAGAACATAAAGCATAGAACAAACAACGAAAAAGGGGAAGAAGAACACTCCCTGAAAGACTCTAGATCTCGAAGATACAGATTCGAGATCCCAAGTCGGAAACCTAGGACAGCAGGAGCTAGCACCGCCGGAGGAGCTTCGCCTTTGCCAAAGGAAGAGCCGGAGAAGAAGATCTTCGCCGGAGGAAGCGACGATTGCACGTAAGTGGCTTGAGGAGCAAACCCTAGAATCGCCAGAAGCTCTCGCTCTTTTTTTCTTTGGATTACCTGAAGACGCCGACCATGAAGTGAGGAGCTCAAGTGAACAGGATCGCTTATATAGGCTCTCAAGAGAAACCCTAAGTGAAACGCTGCGTTTGGAGCAAGGGAAGCTTCAAACCCTAGCAGTGCCGAGCTCAGCTGTCCAGTGGGCCAGTGGATCCAACAAGTCTGGGCCGAGTTCTTGGCATCAACTTGGTTAGGAGATCAAGCCCTATTGGGATCACTTCAATCCAGTCCAAGATGTTAACACCCAAGCATCTCTAGACCCAAAACTATGTTGTATATCCACTTAACATATAAATTCTATGCTATACATGAAATGTTACACTTATACACATAAACTTAAACTTAGAGAAATATATATACAAATCTCAACAATTGCCCCTGTAGTTCTCTAAGTCTGCACTGGGCAAGACAACCTAAGTGTGGATCAGAGGGTTGTGTCCATCGTCGGCCCATGTACCTGTAACTTCATCAGCTATCAAGTTATTTCCTCCAAATGGAGGAAATCCCTGCAAAATAAGAATTTATCAATAGTTACAATTTTAGTTCCAAAATCTGCAGGGTTATGAGTTCCATCTATTTTCTTTACATGGATAACATTATCATCAACCTTTTCACGAATAAAATGGTACCTAACATCTATATGCTTGGTACGTTCATGATACATAGGGTCCCTGCATAAGTATAATGCACTTTGGCTATCTATATGCAGTGTAGATGTATAGTGTTTCTTTTCAACCTCTTTTAAGAGACCTTGGAGCCAAATGGCTTCCTTGCAGGCCTCAGTGGCTGATATGTACTCAGCCTCAATAGAGGATAAGGCAACAATAGGTTGCTGTTGGGATTTCCATGAGATACAGTTACCTGCCCAAGTATAAACAAAATCAGTAGTAGACTTTCTATTGTCTTTATTTGAGGCATAATCTGCATCAACATACCCAAATAGCTCATAAGTAGAGCCTTGACCTGCAACATATTTCAAACAAAGATTCACAGTACCAAACAAATATTTCAACAGATATTTCATGGCCTGCCAGTGCTTCTCAGCTGGATCAGACATAAATCTACTCAAAACACTTATAGCAAAAGCAAGATCTGGACGAGTGCATATCATTGAGTACATAACAGAACCAACAGCAGCATCATAAGGGATATTTTTCATTCTATTAATCTCAGCAGAAGATAAAGGAGTTCTTACTTTAGTAAGATCAAGATGACCACCTAAAGGAACTGTATTGGCCTTAACATCCTTAATATGAAATCTTTCTAACACTTTAAGCACATAATCAGATTGGCACAAATACATAACCTTTTTACTTCTGTCTCTTATGATGTTAATGCCCAAGATCCTTTTTGCAGGACCTAAGTCCTTCATATCAAAGTGTTTCTTAAGTTGTTGTTTAATCATATTGATTTTATCAGAAGATTTAGCAATAAGCAAGATATCATCAACATACAACAACACATAGAGAGGATCATGCTTCCTAGCATCTTTAAAATATAAGCAAGTATCATATTTGCTTCTTCTAAATCCTAGACTTCTCCTCATACATGTATCAAACTTTATATTCCATTGTCGAGGAGACTGTTTTAAGCCATATATGGATTTAATAAGCAAGCAAGCATAGCCAGGATGAGCAGTGTCAACAAAGCCTTTAGGTTGCTTCATATAAATGGTTTCATTAAGATCACCATATAAAAAAGCTGTCTTGACATCCATTTGTTCCAGTTCATAGTTATACACAGCAGACATAGCAAGAAGTAATCTCATAGTCTTGTATTTAATAACTGGAGCAAAAATCTCATTATAGTCCTGACCTTCTCTTTGTGTGAACCCCTTGGCTACAAGTCTAGCTTTATACCTTGGGGGATCACTCTTAGAGATGTCTTGTTTTATTTTAAACACCCATTTACAATCAATTAACCTAGCAGTAGCAGGTTTCTTAACTAATTTCCAGGTGTTATTTTGATTCATAGAATCTATCTCTTCTTGCATAGCACTTTTCCAGTTTTTAGCATGACCACATTTTACAGCTTGTTCAAATGTATCAGGAGTATATAAAGAGACCACATCAGAAACAATACAAGCAAACTCAACCAAATTACTGGAGTACTTTTTATTTGGAATAATATTCCTTAGTTCTCTATCTCTAGTAAGTTTCCAATCAGTTAAGTCATGCAATTGCACAGATGAACCACTAGAAGAGCCAGGAGCATAGGTATCAATCACAGACAGATTAGAAACAGAAGAGGTAGAAGCAGAAGAGACATCAGAAAGTGAGGGAGAAGATTGCAAGGTAGAAGAAGAAGAGGACTCGGTTTTAGGAGCCACTACACTACCTGTCTCACCATCAGTACTCACTTGCCCACCTGATTGGTGAGTTTGTGAGTGTGGTCTGGCAGTGGAGTATCCACTCTCAAACTCATTCTCAGTTTCACCCTCATGAGGGGTATAGAACTGAGTATCAGTATCTGGTACCTGCATTTGGTTAGTTTGAGCAGAAGATATATATAGACTTTTTAAAGTGAAATTCATCTTCTTTAAACACAACATTTCTACTTAAAATGATTTTATAAGCTCCAGGTTGTATAACTAATAACCTATAACCTTTAGTGCCATCAGGATAACCAAGCATAACACATTTTTGAGACCGAGGATTCAATTTACCATCATTCACATGAGAATAAGCAACACATCCAAAAGGTCTTAAGTGACTAAGGTTAGGTTTTTTATTAGTCCATTTTTCATAGGGGGTTATAAAATCAATAGCAGAAGAAGGGGATCTATTAATCAAATAAGCAGCAGTTACAACAGCCTCACCCCACAAAGTATGTTTAAGCCCAGAAGAAACCAACATGCATCTAGCCTTTTCCAGAAGGGTTCTATTCATCCTCTCAACAATTCCATTCTGCTGAGGGGTGCCAGGAATAGTTAAATGTCTTTTTATACCTTCATTTTTACAGTAGGAGTTGAACTCATTGTTACAAAACTCCAAACCATTATCTGTTTTAAGGCACTTTAACTTTAAACCAGTTTCAGTTTCAACTCTAGTTTTCCAAACTTTAAAGTTTTCAAAAGCATCAGATTTATGTTTAAGCAAATACACCCAAACTCTTCTACTAAAGTGATCAATAAAAGAGATGAAATATCTCATGCCCCCTGCTGTGTCAACCTGAGCAGGTCCCCACAAGTCAGAGTGCACATATTCTAAAGGTTGATTTGCAACATAAGAAGATGATTTGAAACCAAGTTAAGATTGTTTTCCCATTAGACAGTTTTCACATAAGTCAATATGAGAAGGTTTAGTAGAGATGATGCCCTTTTTAAACAGATTATCAAGACCCTTGTTACCAATGTGACCCAATCTAGAATGCCATAACAGAGAGTCACTCATGCTCATATTTTTCACAGAAACATCAGGAGCAGAAGAAACAATAATATTGCATTCAGAAGCAACAACATGATATAAACCATTTTTCTTAATACTTCTAATAAGCAATTTACCATTTTTAAGAACATCTCTAACACCATTCTTAATTTTGATGTCACATTTTTGGTCATCAAAAGTACTTTCAGACAATAAATTCCTTCTTAAATCAGGAACCCATCTAACACCTTGAATTATTCTTATCACACCATCATGCATTCTAAGAGGCACAGATCCAACACCTTTTATTTTTAAAGCAGAGTGATCACCAAGCAAGACTTCACCACAATCATACAGTTTAAGATCAGAAAACCATTTTCTATCAGAAGTTGCATGCATAGTGCACCCAGAATCCAAAAGCCAAACATCAGAATCAACATGATCAGATACAATAAGTACTTCATGAGTATAATAAGAATTATTTTCAAGGACAGCAGATACATCAGCAGATTTTTTACCAGCTTCTTTTTCATCCTTCTTTCTTTTATAACAGTCCTTTTCATAGTGTCCAGTTTTCTGACAATATAAGCACTTATAATTTTTCTTTTCAGAATTTGTTTTCTCAGAAGGATGATTATTACCTTTAACAGGTTCTTTATTTTGCTCTTTGTTTTTATCCTTTTTATTCTGGTTATTCTTGTTGTTATTTTGACCCTTAGATTTAAACTTAGCTATAAGAGCTACATTTTTAGCCTCTTGCTTAGTTTTGAACACTTTTAAGACATCATTCTTTTGAATAATAGATTCAAGAACAGCCTTTTTAGTCAGAGTAGAAGAAATAAACTGAACAACATCCTTAAAAGTTTCAAATTGGGGTGGGAGAGCATTTAACAGTAAAACACATTGGTGGGTTTCATCAATTTTATCTCCACACCTTTCCAAATCTTGAGTCATAGCAAGAAATTTATCCAGATTTTCAGGCAAAGAGCAATGTAAGTCCATTTTAAAGTTGAACAACTTGACAAGGAGATTTATTCTACTAGGAAGAGATTTTACCAAATAAAGCTCTTCAAGAGCTTTCCACAATTTTTCAGTGGTCTTGTAAGAAATTACCTGTCTGGCCACCTCATCAGCTAGGCCTCAGCATTATCTCACTGTGAGCCTGGAGATCTTTTTCTTCCATGACTTCCTTCTCCATCTTTTCTGGGAACTTGGAAGTCACAACATCCCAACACTTTTCCTTGATTAGCACAACTTTCATTTTCACCTGCCACATAGCAAAGTCAGTTGTGCCATTAAAAGGTTTCATACGATAACTAGATTCACCCATTTTTCAAGAATGAAAAGAAATCGTACAGAAAAACTCAATTTAATACTGAATAACAGTAAGTAAGTAAAAAGCAAGATGAACTTGTTTTCACAGAGGCCAGTCTCTTTAAGAAACTTTCAGGGGCCACACAAAACTCTAAGAAAGAATCTTAGAACACGCAAGTAGACAATAACAAATCGAAAACTTGCAAGAAGATCAAGAATAACAGATCTAAAACATGCACACGGGTCCAGAATCAAGCAATACTGAAAGAACAGATGCTAAAATAGAACCAAATAAAATCTCTCGAGCATGAAATGAAAGATCAAGGAGTAACCATGCTCTGATACCAATTTGATATGCGAATAACGAATAGATTTGAAGTTGGATATGCGAGTTCGAGGTTATAGCAAGATCGAGCAATGTAACAACAGAAACGAGACACCAGATTTTACGAGGTTCGGATCTAAGATCCTACGTCCTCGGGGCCTCAAGAGGCAGCCTTAATCCACTATATCAAGAATATTACAAAACAGGGGCGTGTTTATGCGTACAAGGAAGATCTAAGCAAACAAGAACATAAAGCATAGAACAAACAACGAAAAACGAGAAGAAGAACACTCCCTGAAAGACTCTAGATCTCGAAGATACAGATTCGAGATCCCAAGTCGGAAACCCAGGACAGCAGGAGCTAGCACCGCCGGAGGAGCTTCGCCTTTGCCAAAGGAAGAGCCGGAGAAGAAGATCTTCGCCGGAGGAAGCGACGATTGCACGTAAGTGGCTTGAGGAGCAAACCCTAGAATCGCCAGAAGCTCTCGCTCTCTTTCTCTTTGGATTACCTGAAGACGCCGACCATGAAGTGAGGAGCTCAAGTGAACAGGATCGCTTATATAGGCTCTCAAGAGAAACCCTAAGTGAAACGCTGCGTTTGGAGCAAGGGAAGCTTCAAACCCTAGCAGTGCCGAGCTCAGCTGTCCAGTGGGCCAGTGGATCCAACAAGTCTGGGCCGAGTTCTTGGCATCAACTTGGTTAGGAGATCAAGCCCTATTGGGATCACTTCAATCCAGTCCAAGATGTTAACACCCAAGCATCTCTAGACCCAAAACTATATTGTATATCCACTTAACATATAAATTCTATGCTATATATGAAATGAAATGTTACACTTATACACATAAACTTAAACTTAGAGAAATATATATACAAATCTCAACAATTTCAAAACCATAGAGACAGATAGAGGGAGAAGGAAGGGAGAAGACACCGAAAGAATACGTATAGTAAAAAAAGCAAATTGACCGGGTAGACATTTATAACTAATATAGATTGTTTAATGGACATTAGGTTAATTAGGGAAGGAAAATGGACCTTTAATCTATGCGAGGGATGAGAAGAAACTATCAAATAAATTACTAATAAACTGCAACTGGTAAGATAGGAATAATTAAGATAGTTCCTGCAGATCGATTTTATAGGTTGAAGAAAAAATCAACAGTAATATATAATATATATATATTTGATAAAATCCACTTGGTTGAAACTTGAAAGGGATACTAAAACTAACATTTTTTCATGGAATTTAATTAGTGACCCACTGACGTCGAAAATTCGTATAAAATGCATTGTATCCAACTGTGATTTTAAGGAAGGCCTAGCGGGGACCAATGAGTGCATATGAACCGAGTCTAAATGCATTTATCTCATCCGTAGACATGTTGATAGATAAATAATAATAATAAGATCAACTTCATATTTTTTGGGGGAAAAAAAGTACTCATATATATACTCGATCATTCCGTTAAAAAAATATGTCGTTTTAGAGATAAAATCTTGTTAAGAAAAAATATGTCCTTATAATTAACGATGCCCTAGAAAATGGTGCCCTTAATCAATAGGGATATAACGTCATAAGTGAGTCACCCAACGCAAAAGATACGCTGAGTATAATATCATCCAACGCAAAATGGTGCCCTTAATTAAAATCGCGGTCGGAGCTCTAATGCTTGCAAACATGCCACCCACACTAAACGAACAAAGTCCCCACATCCTCTCATCTTACTAACAAAGGCAAGCAGCTCGCTGGCCAAGCACCTCTTCGCTGATGTCGCCATGTGTAACAATTCAGACCCTCTGACATGAGGGTGTGCGTTACACGTGTCCCTTGTTAAACCACAAGGTCGCCAGCTAGCTGCTCACTTAGCAGCTCTATAAATACCCCCTTGGGACTAGGGGTGGAAATGAGTCGGGTGATGGATGGGTGGACCCATTTTTTCACCCGACCCGTCACAAAAAAATTTCACCAGACCCATCACCCACCCGTTTAATGTTTCACCCATCACCCGACCCGTCGGGTGAATCGGGTGGGTCGGGTGGTTAATCGGGTCAAGGAATTAAAAAAAAAAGTCACAAGACATACCTAAAAATCCTTTATATTCAATAATTTTATAAACCATGTCAACGTATGAATCTTACTAAATTAATAAAATATTTATTCATACATTATATCCCTATCCTTAACTTACAAAATTAGTATTAGAAGTTTGATATCAAACTGAATGAGATGAATTTAACTCGGTTACTAGATTCAATATAAAAAAAATGGTATAGAAAAACTATGTCTTTAGAAAACAGATTTATGCGTCATTTCTTTAATATCTTGAATTGGTAATTTCTTTAATATCTTAATTTGCATTAACAGGATTATTGTTACGAGTCTCATGACAAATTGGGAAAATATGATTCGGTTAATCATGTATTAATACAGTAAATGCTAACAAAGTCGTTGGAAAGATCCAAATTGTGTACACTCTATCGGTATATGCAAAACAAATAAAAGAAATTTTATTATTTTAAAAAGACATGAAGTTAAATAATGCAAGTTTTTTTAGACCTTTTTAACAAGAACACTTGGAAAATGGAGAAAGTAGAGGTATAAAAGGAGAAATATGTTAGTCATGTTAAATTATACGTAGTATTATTTATATAGTAGGCTCTTTTTTTTTTATAATAATCGGGTGAGCTAACGGATGGTTAAGCGGGTCGGGTGATGGGTTGGGTAATGGGTGGAAAATAAATTACCCATCACCCGACCCATCACCCATCCGTCACCCGGATTTTTTCGGGTTTTCACCCTAATAATCGGGTCGGGTGGGTCGGGTGAGTCGGTCACCCACGGGTGATTTCCAGCCCTACTTGGGACCTCAAGGGAGGGATCCGATTGGAGAGAGAGAGAGAGAGAGAGAGAGAGAGAGAGAGAGAGAGAGAGAGAGAGAGAGAGAGAGAGAGAGAGAGAGAGAAAGAAGAGCTTTGCTATCCTCCCTGAGATAAAATCCCCGGAGTCGAGTTCTTGAAGCCTTTAATCGGAGAAGAACGTCTCTAGAACAGAACATCATCTGACAAACTTTCTCTAAAAACGACGATTGAACAGTGAACCTTGAACGCGAACGAAACATCATCATGAGGATCACCTTATCTCAAAAGTGCCAACTAATAGCAAAGAACTTATATAGGCACCCTCCCTACTTGGCTCTTGTTAAGATGTGAAAGGATAAAATGTCACACATCGGAAAGTTGAACATATCAAGCCCTAGTATATGAGTCGGTGGGCTACTCCTTCTATTGCCAATTGGTTTTAGATCGAATGGAACCTCACTCGACTTGTGTGCTAGGCTTCTAGCGCATGTGCGCCCTTGCACACGACCCCCAGTCATCGGTCCGAGTCGGACTTTGATATGGTATCAGAGCGGTTAGCCTAACGGCCCGTGTCGATCCTGGTCTGGGTTACCCAGTTGTCCAAGTCTCAACTAGATGGTCATTCCTAGTTGGACTTGCGGGGGCGTGTTAAGATGTGAAAGGATAAAATGTCCCACATCGGAAAGTTGAACATATCAAGCCCTAGTATATGAGGCGGTGGGCTACTCTTTCTATTGTCAATTGGTTTTAGAATGGAATCACACTCGACTTGTGTGCTAGGCTTCTAGCGCATGTGCGCCCTTGCACACAACCCCTAGTCATCGGTCCGAGTCGGACTTTGATAGCTCTACAGGTAATAAAAGACATCTGTCGTCACCTTGAGGTAATAAGTATAGGTGAAATTCTAGGAACGCTTCAATAATAACTAGGAAGATGTTATTTTTAGTTTTTGAGAAAGTGAAAAAAAATATAAAGTAATAATTAAAGGTATAAATGCATTTTTGTTTTATTTCATAAAAAATATGCAATTTGTCATATAGTAGTTTTAAAATGAAATCGCATTCTAATATATATATATATATATATATATATATATATATATATTATTTGTTCATTTATAATTTAGTTATAATTTTCTCATTCAATGAGTATTCTTAATCACTCCATACTTCAGACGTATAAAATATATAACTTGTAATTAAACATTAACTTTAACTACCACTATACTATACGGAGTATATACTATTAATTAAACATTAACGCCCCTGATCTCTTTCAAATATTGAATAACATGCGGATAAGATTTAAAATATACTCATGTTATTCCTTTTAAAAATCTAAGATATGAGGGCATTTTTGTCTTTATAAATGAATGAAACAAATGGATATATTTTTAACAAATCTAATGTACTGATAGTTTTATGTAACTTACAAATTTATAGCCGCAACTATGTGAAAGGAATCATAATTTACGGGAGGTTATGTGTAATTTACCCTTTATATATAATAATTGAAATTTGAATAAATCAACTTGACCATTTCCCATCTTCAACACTTGGCTATATATACATGGTTTCACATTTTGCACCACCTAAACCTATAATTAACTGCCCTCTGAATAAAAAAATCTCCATCTTTAACATCTTAATGTCAGCAGCAGTTGTTCTCCCATGGAGATCTTCAGCTCGGCTGAAGGTTACTCTGATCCTGTTAGCTGTTCATGGCGGATTAATCATGCTGGCTCTCCTGCCTGCATCTGTTGATGCTCGCACCAATAAATCTGCTCATGCTCGTACTGCATCCACTCATCCTGTTGAAGGTCTCTCTCTCTTGATCTCTACTTGAATATTTAATTACAAATTAAGATATGCACTGATTAATTTTTGCAAATCTTTTATCTTTTCATCAAGTGAGTATCGGTGTCAGTGATCATTACTATGAACATGCTCCTACGATATAAACTATGAGCAAACTAATTATTCATATATAACATCTTAATATACTATCTCCGTTCAGAAATAAGTGACGTTTGACTTTTTTTGTACGTTTTTTTAAGGAGTTAAAAGCTATATAAAATATAAAAAATTTAATTGATTTTTTTATAATTTTATGCATATTAGTTATAAGTACGTTTAAAATTATTTTTAAAAATTAATATAAAAGTTAATATTTTATACGGAGTATAGTTTTTAGCTCCTTAAAAAACGTGTTGAAAAGTCAAACGACACTTATTAATGAACGCATGAAGCATTATTCGTTTGACGCAAATATAATTACTCATATATTTATATAGTTCGTCTGTTGTAATATGATTACTCGTATATATCAGTACGTTATGTACGATAATTATGTTGTTTTAGATGAATAATTTTGCAATTAAAATTTTTCTTTAATTCTCATTGATTGATTTTCTTAATATAGCGATCTAGATTTATGTACAAATTTAAAAAATGTTCACAATGAGAGAGAGACTTGCATTGACTCACATAGACCATACCATGTGGTTCTGTCCATATACACTTGTATTGACTCAAACACTTGTATATATTGACTCACATATATAGCCATATATGTCTATGTGGTTTTGTCCATATACAAATAACTTGGTAGATGGTGTTTGGTAGTGATGTGATGACTGATCACCGATTTTTTCACCATTAATTGAAGACATTGCAATTTCTTAATATATTATATTTCATTATATTAACCATGAATAAATTATTAAATAACATTTTCTCCATTAAATTAAGATGGTTAAAATATACTAGTTTGCTTTAAATAATTTCTAAAATCGACAGGAAATTTCTAGGCCCAAATTGAAATTGAGAAATTAAATAGAGATAGGGATAGGAGCGGGGTCGCCCCATCCTAATCGGGGATTTTTTAATAGGAAATATAAAATCCTCATTTGTAATTTAGATCATACTTCAATTCATATAATTAAATATTAAATATTAAAATTTCATTCATTTATCAAATTAAGTATTATAATTTACATATATATGATATTATATTGTAGTATAACACTAATATTATATATTTGGCCTAATAATATATGCAACATCATTTAGTTTTTAGAAAAATAGCTTTAATTATGTTGATATTTTATATTATTTAAACTCGTTTTTTCTTTAGTTTCTCTACTAAACAAAAAAAAAACAATGAATTTTAAATGAGAAAATATATATATAAGCGGAAAATTAAAAGAATACTATGTAATGAGATAGGGACAAGTTATATACAAGAAGTCAACATCTAAGTCAAATTATCCAAGAATAATATGCATGTGGCTCCAATGGATTTGTTTTATTGGTTTAGCACATTCACATATTGTAGTGTTTTTAAATAAAATTTTAATAATATTATAAAATAAAACAAAACATTAAAAAGTTAGTATTGACGATACCGTAGAAATAGTTACATTAATTTAATTAAAAAAAATTGTATGATCTTAAGAGATAAATAAATAAATTAAGTTTTTTGCTATACAAATTATTGGTAGAATAAAGGCTAGTGATGACCAATGCTGCGGGCGCCGCATAGTTGCTGCGCCCACCGCACACTGTTTCGTACCCTGCTGCGACGGTACTGGCGGCGGACGCCGCAAGGGTTGCTGTGGCCGCAGCCAGGGGCCTTTCACGGAAAATCTGTCTCGAATTTGCTCTTGTCGTCAACATTAAAGTTGTAGCTCTCTTAAAGAGCTTTTCAACGCATGGTCATAATAGTCAATCGGACAACCGAGGCCTCCAAAAAGTGCAAAACAAGTTCAGCTGTCGTCAACATTAAAGTTGTAGCTCTCTTAAAGAGCTTTCCAATGCATGGCCATAATAGTCAATCGGACAACCGATGCCTCCAAAAAGTGCAAAACAAGTTCAGCATGTCTGGCGACAGCTTCTGCAAACTTGTTCTTCGTTTAGGTTCGCTTCTTCTTCTCAGGACCTCTTGAGATCTTCATGTAAGCTTCTTCGATCAACTAGACATTCTCATCCAATGCGTTATCAACTCATGTCTCCTCCTCGGATCCACCATTACCTGAAATAATCAATAAAAGCGTGTAGATTCCGACTCCGACAACATAGAGAACTAATATGCAAATCGTGCTTAAACCATCAATGAAATGCATCTTAACTAAGCTAAATGCAACCTATTATGCCTACCTAAATGCATGCTATCAGCTAGCCTTGAGACACCACTTGCTCCATTATTGTTGCCGAGAAGGATGATGGCCACTTTGTGAGCGATGAGAATCCTCTAGTCCGTAATCATGATTTTTTTTATAGTCCACCTCCTTTTATTGGTTGAAAATAATTATATAACTATCCCATTTATTAGAAAAAATAATAAAATAACTTAGCATATCCAATCAAGCGATACGGACCATAATATTGAACCGTAATTATGGATCAGAGGATCTCCATTCCTTTGCGAAGATTTGAAGAGAACATGGGTCTCTTTCTCCAAGAAAGCAGACTTTGCCTATAAATATGAGACGTGAACGTAAAAAGGACCGGTTTGGAGGATCAGAATTGGCTTCGAAAGAGAACATGGGTCTCTTTACCTAAATTAGTACTTTTATCCTATGTCCTTAGGTATAAGATAAGTGTATTAATTTGAAAATATTTTTAAAAATTTTATTACTTTAAACTTTTCTTTTAATTAGAGTTCGTTTGGTTAACAATTGAAAAACCCAGGAAGTGAAAAAACCCAGGAAGTAGGATAAATACATGTGTTTGGTTATAATTTTTTTCTTTCAAAATCCCAGGAACTTGAATTTCCAGGAATTCCAATTCCTATGAAATGGGGGAATTTAACTTACCTAGGGTGGACTAGGTAAGTTGAACTTCCACCATTTTGTGTACAAAATCACCACTTCCACCATTTGAAATTCCTATCATTTAAAAACTAACCAAACATCTTTTTTCAATTAACCGGAAGTACAATTGACGTGAATTAAATTCACGTGAATTAAATTCCTGGGAATTGCACTTCCCACGTTCAACCAAACGAGACCTTAGATTCTTAGAGTTGATTTTTTTTTTTGGTAGGAAATCTTTTTCGATTTAGAATCTCAATCTTCTATTGAAATCTTCACCCACATCGTCAACCTTTTTTTGGTGAAAATATAAATTGGGTAGTATTAGTTTTAAAATGACTTTTTCAAGTGATTAGTCTGGTTCCTAACCTTCAATAAATTAAAGTATTTTTTGGGGATTTACAAAAGCCACTCATTTTTTTTTATAAATAAATTCTTTCCAAAAATAAAAAAGAAAAGAAAGTAGAGGTGGCATGGGAATTAAAAACTAAAATTGAAAAATACATTTTTAAAAATAAGTGTAGTTTAATTTTTAGTAGGTATCTAATATTCTATCTAATTATTAATATATATATATATATATATATATATATATATATATATATATATATATATATATATATATATATATATATATATATATATATATATAAACTATTAAAACAGAAGAGTTTGCGTCTACGTGTCACATCCATCTTAATTCTCTCATTTTCAACTAATTATTTTTTCCCCCTTTTTAGAATTTTTCCAATTGACTTTCATCTTGAAAACAATCAATGGGTTTCATTCAAAATACTAAATTAATATAAATCTATGTCTATTTACAAATCTTCATCTACTATCACAATGGAGTCCATCTTGATTGAGCTTATTATATCTTACTTTTATGAGTTTGTTTTTATAAGTTTAATTATATAATATTAATTTATTTTATTATTAAAATTTTATTTTTTGAAAATCGCGCCATGGCGCGGCCGCGCGGGAAATATACTAGTACTATTATAAAACTAAAAACATCTCTCACCCATATAGCTTCACCAAAAAGCTTTATTCCACGTGTCATCATTTCAAATTTGGATTTTTTAGCTAAGTGTCCATTTTTAACAAGGCATTTTGCAAAATGTCCACTTTCATATTCCCTTTTGCAAAATGTCCTAATATTACACTTTTGCCCCTCTATCCCATTTTTAATTAATTCCCTTCCTTCCTTCCCATTTTTATTTGGCGAAAATGCATAAAACCACCATTTATTCACCTTTGTTTGCAACTAACCACCCCTTATTAAAAAAATTTCACTTAACCACCCTTTATTCACCTTTGTTTGCAATTAACCACCCCTTATTAAAAAAAATTCACTTAACCACCCCTTATAACAAATTGTTTGAAAGTAACCACCCATCATCCCATTTTTCTTTAAATTCAACTTAAAAGTAAAAGACGAAAATACCCCAAATTTGGTCATTTTGGGTTTCGCGTAAAACGGGTCCCGTGTAGATCCGAGTTGACTTGAACTCGAGTTTGGCCCGATTTCGGGTCAAATCGGGTCGATGTAGTCATACCTGTTTCGGTCATTGACGCTTTATTTGCACCCTCCTCTCGCAATGCTTGATAGTAGACCCGTCAGAACACGATCCGAACCGATCGACCCGACCTGAAATTTTTTGGTCAAGAGCCGAAAATTTTGACCCAAATTTTTTTTCATACCCGGACCCAAAAATCGGGTAATTTTTTGGGTCATCTGGGTTTAGACCTAATTGACCCAATTGATCCGGTGAACCGATTAACCCGGCCAATTGATTTATAATTATATATGATTACTTTTTTTTATGGAGATTCCAATTTATTACATTTTATAATTACAATCACTTGATCTTTCATTTTCAAATTAACTTTTATATTTATTTGTATTGTATAATACTCTCTCCGATCGATAATATTTGATTTTTAAGAAGATAAAAACATTAAAATATTAAAACAATTCTATGCTTAATACTAATTGCATTCAATTATTTATTTTTAAAAAGTTATTTAAAATTTTGATCTTTTAGATATTTTAAAATTTTATTAAAAATTACAAGAAATAGTAAAAATCAAATATAGTATATAATTACAAGCGCTAGAACTTAAAAATCACGTCTTTAATTTTAGCATTTTAAAATTATCACAAAATTACCAAATCGTGAATTTTTTAATTTAAAAATAGAAATTGACAAACCCGAAATCGACCTGATTTGACCCGAAATCGGGCCAAACTCGAGTTCAACTGTTCAAGTCAACTCGGATCTACACGGGACCCGTTTTACGCGAAACCCGAAATGACCAAATTTGGGGGCATTTTCGTCTTTTACTTTTAAGTTGAATTTAAAGAAAAATGGGAGGATGGGTGGTTACTTGCAAACAATTTGTTATAAGGGGTGGTTAAGTGAAATTTTTTGAATGAGGGGTGGTTAATTGCAAACAAAGGTGAATAAAGGGTGGTTAAGTGAAATTTTTTGAATAAGGGGTGGTTAATTGCAAACAAAGGTGAATAAAAGGTGGTTTTATGCATTTTCGCCTTTTTATTTTGGCCATTAACCGGTCAAAGTCAATGAATTTGGTGACAAAATTTTGATGACACGAAAAAAAAATTGGTGGCAGTTTTTTTTTTTTTTTTAACGAGATTAGTGTCACCACCTTTATAAGTGGTGACACCGGTCAATGACTTTGATGACACAACTTTGGTAACACATGTATGATGATAACCAAATTTTTTGGTGACTTTTTTTTTTAACGAGATTAGTGTCACCGCCCTATCACTGTCACCACCACCCATATCACTGTCACCACCACCCATATCGCTGTCACCGCCCTTATTGCGGTCACCACCTCTATCGTTGTCACCTCCCTATCGTTGTCACCACTCCTATCGCTTTCACCACCACTCCTATCGATGTCAACACCACCTCTATCACTGTCACCACCACCCATATTGTTGTCACCACCCTTATTGTTGTCACCACTTCTATCGCTGTCACCGCCCTATCACTGTCACCACTCGTATCACTATCAATACCACTCCTATCGCTGTCACCACCACTCCTATCGCTGTCACCACCACTCCTATCGTTGTCACCACCCTTATTACTGTCACCACCTCTATCGTTGTCACCGCCCTATCGCTGTCACCACCACTCCTATCGCTGTCACCACCACTCATATTGCTGTCACCACCACTCCTAGCGTTGTCACCACCCCTTATCGATGTCACCACCACCCCTATCGATGTCACCAACACCCATATTGCTGTCACCACCACCCCTATCACTCTCACCACCACCCCTATCACTCTCACCACCACCCCTATCACTCTCACCACCACCCCTATCACTCTCACCACCCTTATTGCTGTCACCACCACTCTTATTGGTGTCACCACCACCCTTATCGCTGTCACCACCACCCCTATCACTGTCACCACCACCCCTATCACTGTCACCACCCTTATTGCTATCACCACCACCCTTATCGTTGTCACCACCACCCTTATCGCTGTCACCACCACCCTTATCGTTGTCACCACCCTAATCATTGTCAACACCCTATCGCTGTCACCACCACTCTTATCGATGTCACCACCTCTATCGCTGTCACCACCACCCTTATCGTTGTCACCAGTACACCCCTATCGCTATCACCACTCTATCGCTGTCACCACCACCCCTATCGCTGTCACCACCACCGCTATCGTTGACAACTGCTTTTGGTGACAACTTTGTTTTTAGATTTTTTTTTAAAAAAAATTACGGGATCACTGTCACCACCGTTATTAAAAAGAACATATAATATCACTTGAAATAGTGTCATCAATAAATTTTAAACATTCAATAGTATATAAGATTAAAAAAGAACATATAATATCACCGAAAGATATAGTGTAATCAAACATAATGTGAAAAAAATAAAAAGGAACATATAATATCACCAAAACGGTTCCGTATCGGATACTTGTGTAACACGATACGAATCATTAAATTGAATTGAAGGCTGATTTTTTTTTAAGGTTAAGTGAAACTGAAAATTGTAGATTGTGTATAATATGTATCCAATATATAATATACATAATATATAAAAAAAATTGAGAGAATGCAAAACAGATTGCCATATATACTTGTAATTCAAGGATTAAATAAGCAACAACAAACAAGCAACATAGCAAATTCACAAGTAGCAGCAGTAAGGACAAATAGCCTGCAAAACAAGTAGCAGCAACAAAACTAACTAACTAAGTACCACAAGCAGTAGCAGCAAACCAGAGAGAGAGAAGTGATTAGGCTCGTTTGGCACCCAAAATCAAGTAGCACTAGCAGCAAAAGAGATGGAGAATACTCCGTATGAAACAAGTAAATATCGGCTACTCTAACTAACCATACATCTGGCCAACAAAAGTCGGAAAGCACCATCAATTTTCAGCTATTCAAAATTCAAAATCTTCCAAACCCCCAGTCAAGACACTGTAGCTGAAAATTCCAAAAAAAAGATCGCTGGCATATACTAGAGAGAGGGAAGGAGAAATACTCAATCGGTGGTATCCTAATTGTGAGATGTCAGTCGGATCAACTCCAAGGAGCACTGCTCGCTTCACCATGTCAGAGACACCAACGTTGATTGCAAAACGATGAAGATGTCAACTGATGAAGACACAAAAATCGAATTGACTCCTCAACCTTCAATTGTCACCGCGTGTCGACGATCTCCCTTCGATTCCTTCTCGGTGGAGCCTCCTCGAGCAATGGCAGCATGGACAGATGGTGATGCAACTCTGACATCAATCGGCGCACAACTTTCCTACGACTCCCTCGCTCTTTACCGATTGCAATCGGTGACAAGATCTCTCCAAATCGGTGCTTCGCTACCTCGATCGGCGATGAATGACATCGACAAAGCACACTTATAGATATATCGATCTGGTATTTCTTTACCTGTACCAATGGAGGAAGAGGAGAGCAGAAAATTGCACAGTGCCGAAGGGCGGTAGCTACGACGGTGGTCGAGGCGGAGGGACGAGAAATAGAAGGGGAGGAGGGACGAGATCTATATCTCAGATCTGGATGGAGAAGGGGAGCTTGGAGGATTTACAGCGAGCGAAGGGAGAAACAGTATTAATTAATAATAGGGGTAGATTGAGGTTTTCAAAAAAATTTAGGACATTTAGCAAAAACTGATTTTAAGTGGACATTTTGCAAAAAGAGATTGGCAAAATGGACTTTTAGCCAAATATCTTCTTTCAAATTTTCTACATCCTCTCCTTCCTTTTCTCATTTTCGTCAAAACCACTAATGATCCACTTCATTGATTTTTCCCACATGATCATATATTTAGAATTTTATGATTAACCCTCCTATATTTATTATCATAGAGTTTTATGATTAACCCTCCTATATTTGGAAATTATTTCAAAAATAAATTCTTTTTTTAATACATTATCCCCTAGGGTTTATGCATAGTACATTCATAGAATTTTTCTTCCTTTTTATGTTATAATTGTATGTTCAAAGACACATATTATAAAAACCTTCAACATACATCATTTTACATTGAGTCAGTACTTTTCTTTATTATTATTGAGAAATATTCAATTAAAGAATTATAAATGAATTTTCTAAAAAACCCAATATTTTTGTTTATATTATTCTATCATTTCTATACATTATTCAATTATTTTTTCCATGTTTTAAGATATCACTACCCCTTAACTTTAAAAAATATTTACATTATAATGGAACTCAAAATTTTAAACAAATACCTGTATCTTAGACACGGGTAAATTCTACGAATTTCATCAAAATCTATATGAGACAATTATTTATTGTCCAATAAGGACAAAAACACTATCCAATTCTTGATTACGTAGGAATGTCATCAATGTCACTAAAACTAAAAAATAACTCATTCCAATTAACAAATTTGGATTCACAAGCTAAATTACAAGTCATAAATCAACTAAAAATTTGGACTAACTCACTCGTGTATCTCGCCAAATCTTAGTTCATTGTTGCCCACGAACTACACAAACAACCTTGATAGATTATTGGTAGTCTTCGATGGATTATTTTGTACACTTCAGATCCATATCCATGAAGCTCGGATGCTCCATTCATCTCATGAAACTCTCGCTATCATCCTCAACCTTCGCTAGCAATAATTGACGGTCTCCGATTGAAATTGATGACCTTTGATGCTTCAATTCGGACGTAGCACCTTTGGTCTGGTCCTTCTAGAAGTTAATGATGAATGAGGAAGCAAATCTGAGTCTGAAGAGAGAGGGTCGTTTGATAGGGGGTGGGGAGGGGGAGAGAGAGGTCGACATGACTACTACGTGAATTAAAGAGGAAAGGGGATGGAAAGTTGTGGGTAGGTTAAGTTAAAAGAAGGGTAGTTTGGGGATTAAAAAAATTGGAAACTTAATTAACATTTCAACATAATTAACTCACATGATCATATTGTTATCAATTCATTTTTGCACCCGATTAGGTTTTTCACATTGATATATTACTTATTTACTCATGTTGTAGTCAAAGCATTCAATGCGATATTCAAGAAATGGAGTTTAACGACACAAATAAAGGGGAATTCGACGGAGGATCCATGCTCTGGTGTGGCGTTGAGCAATTCGGTCGTCATAGACGACACCACATACGACCCCTTCATCAAATGTGATTGCTCTGACAAAAATAGCACCATCTGCCACATCACTGCATTGTATGTTTTTTTTACTACTACTTTCCATTTCAAGCGCTTTCTCTAGTAATTGGTTGATAAGAAAGTGAAAGGTGAATCTTTATATAGAGTTTGCATCAAAGATGTGAACTTTATGACTTACATTACCCTGACATAGAATTTGATCATTTCTAAGTCGGCAAGAATTGATCATTTATAAGTTGGCAAGAATTGAAATTGAACCAAAGGAATGTAACGGGGCCTTATGTAGAATTTATGATCTTTTTTATTCTAGAAACAGACTATGTAATTAAAAAAAGAAAAACTAGACAGATGAAACTTAAGCTGATTCATCTATTTCTTGAATAAGTGTGATATTTTTTTTTTCTAGGAAACTTCTATTCATGTTTGACTATTGTAAATGTAATGTATAGGCTAGCTTGGACTTAAGTGGATATAGTATCTCCCAACATATTGAACTTAATGCTTGTTTCTTTTGTTGATTTGCTATAGGAAGGTTTATGCTTTGGATGTTGTTGGAGAAATCCCAGATGAGCTTTGGAACTTGACTCATCTCACCAATCTGTAATATCCACGAAAGGACAAATGTTCTTTTTTATTTAATTATTTCTCTCTTCCTAATTTTCTTCCAATGTTGTAGGAACATAGCTCAGAATTACTTGACGGGTTCCTTGTCACCTTCCATCGGAAATCTTACAAAGATGCAATGACTGTAAGCACATCTTTAAACAAGTTCAAGACTTATATTCATTTCAAACTCCAGTTCTCACATTGGTCATTTTAAACACACTTGAAGGTCTTTTGGAATCAACGCATTATCAGGGACTTTACCAAAGGAACTAGGACAACTCACTCAGTTGAAGTCACTGTAAGTTCCCATAATGTTCCAACCAAAAGCATCTAGCTTTTTGCCAAAGATTTAATACAGATGCAATTTTGTTTTTATCATACATTTTAGCTAGGCTCACTTCCTAATGTATAATTTTTTTACCCCTTTTAAGATAATTGGAGAATTCTGACCCCCTTTAATAATTTTAGTATCTAATAGACCCCATAATAAATCTTTTAAGTAAATAGACTTTTTATTGGTGTTATTACTTGTTTACCCTTAAATGATTTAATTTTAAAAAATTAATATAATTAAATAATAAATTTAAAAACTATTTTAAAACATCTTTATAGATAATAACAATTTTTTTATAAAAAAAAATTCTACATTCATATAATACGAGCATATATGTATTAATTTATTATATGACATAATAAAAATAATGGAATTAGCTTTGTTTGTAATATATATACGAGATTACAATAACCATAATCAAATCACAATACATTTACCATAACTATTATAGTTACTATAATAGTTAATGTATTACAATATGGAATTTCAATATCTTATTGTGGTGGTAGTTATTCTAATAACTATATTGTAAGACAATATTAAGATATTGTGTTACAATAATTGTATGCTAAGATATCCTAAGACAATATGCTTACTTACTATACGTGTTATAATAATGCTAATTTTATTTACATAAATTATTTATTACTAAGAAATTATGTTACAATAACAATGAAATATTATATTAAAATAAATTCAAATCGGCGATATATTGTGTTACATTAGTTGGGAGATATTGTGTTACAATAACAATAAGATAGTATTGTAATACAATAAAGGTACATTAAATATTGTATTGCAATAAATATGAAATATTTTATCTCAAAACGCTAAGTTATTGTGTTTCAATAATAGTGGCATGAGGTGTGTTACAATAATAATGTTAATCGTAATGTGCATATATACTTAGATATATTTAGGGATTGAATATAATAAATTATTTTTATCTTATAAAATATTTTATCCTTGAATATTTTTTTACTCGGTTTCCAAATTTATTATTTAAATATGTTCAATTTTCTTAAAAATAAAAATCATTGAAGGATATAAATGGAATAATATGTATAAAAAGGTCTATACGATGAAAGAATTTATTACGGAGTCTAAAAACTTAAAAAAAAGGTTTATAATTACCACGTTATCCTTTTTTTTTTTTTTTCCTTGGATAACTTTCAATATTGTTTCATGTGAATCCGCTAATGTTTCATGCTTCTAACTTCATTGCTTCGTCGACATTCTTTATCACATTTTTGGTGCAAAATCTTGATTAGGTTATATAACAGGTTGTTTCTTGTTGCTACTGATAAGTTCATTTTAATTTTCTAGAATAGCTAGAGATAACCGTTTTTGGTCTTCAAATTCTACTTGCAGGGGTTTTGGAACAAACAATTTCTCTGGTCCTCTGCCATCTGAGATTGGGAATATCGTAGGACTGGAGCAAATGTAAGCTTTTTTTTTTTGTATGTACATTGTTTGATTTACATTTCTTTACATGTAACATATGCCAAATGCTCTTCCTTCCTACAAAACAAAGGCAAATAAAAATGTTTATGTAGGGGAAAGTGTGATCTTGTTGTGGTCTTTGAAAGCCAATCTAGTGTTTTTGTCTAATACAGTCTATAAAAGTTATGTGTGGATTTCAGATGTACTTTTCCACATGTCTGCTTTGGTTTTGAAAGTGAAAATGGACTATTCTAACTAAAAGTAATAAATAACTTTCATACTGTGTAATACCTCTGGACTCATTTGTGCTTGGAAGGTCACTTTTTTTTATTATAATAATGTTCAAGCAATTTATGTATGAACAACAACAATCATCTGTAACATGGAGTTGGTTCTTGCTAGATTATTAAATTACAAAATAATGTGAAGGCTATTTGTAGAAAGAAACTTCTCAATTGATATCTTTGAGACCCTTCATAATGTCCTTCTAAACTTAGAGGCAATGTAGCATCAATGTAATAGAAGATGCAACTCCTACATTGACATAGGTTTTCATGTTTACAGTTACATGGACAGTTCAGGAATTAGTGGCAAGATTCCTTCAAACTTTGCTAATCTATTGAACATGCAAATAATGTAAGATCCTAATTCCTTTTTTCTCACTTACTGAACAATTTACCACCATAAATAAAGCTTCTCATTTTTATGATATTTCTAACATTTACCATTGGAATTTCAGCTGGGCATCGGATACTGAGCTCAACGGCAGTATACCTGAATTTATTGGAACATGGACACAACTTACTGACTTGTAATATATTGATGATATTGGCTTTTCAGTCCACCCTTTCTTATTGACTTTGAAATGCACAAAAATGCATTCAAGAGTCTTGTCTCAAGTAGCTACCATATCTCTAAAATGATATACTCGATGCTTTTTGTAGGAGGCTTGAAGGAAACTCATTTTCAGGGTCAATTCCATCTTCTTTCTCCAATTTGACTGCCTTGCAAACTTTGTTAGTGCTCTCAAATATTCTCTATGCTATTTGTATAATTAGTATATGTCAACAACCATAGTAATGGAAGATGATCTTGGCCTATGTTGTTTCATATAGGAGAATAGGTGACTTATCCAATGGAAGCTCTTCAATGGCATTTCTTACAAATTTGACGTCCCTAACTACTTTGTAAGGCAAAAAATCAGTCACATGTTCATAGTCACTTCTACAACTTCTTATATGTTGTGTAATTAAAACCTGTTTTGACGAAAACTATTTTAATGTCTTGTAGAGTTTTGAGGAATGTTAAGTTCTCAAATTCTATTCCCACCAGCATTGGAGGATTGAAAAAGTTGAGCTATCTGTAAGTGATTGGACAACTGGACATTTGGACCGGTGGTTGGGTTACATTTGCATAATCAAGTATTTTATCTAAATAAGTACAATCTTTTTCAACGACGTCATTTGACAAATCAGTAGCTTTGAGAATAATTTATTGCTTATTTGTTGAGTTAGAAAAAGGATTCGAAGACATTAATTCATCAAGCAAATTGTCTTTCCACTGGTTTAAGTTACAAGTGGTATAGGAAATAATAGCAAATGTTGTTAATCAAGGTTAATGTTATTGGGTTACCTAGCTATATGGAAGAGTATATAGTGTTTTCACTTTTCTTCTTTTATTTACTCTTGATCATTGTTTCTATTCATAGTTTCTTAGGTACATTCACTTTCTGATTGACAACAAATATATTGTTGCAGTGATTTGAGTTTCAACAACATAACAGGGACAATTCCAGACTCACTTTTCTCCATTGGTTCTCTTAATTATTTGTAAGTCTAGAAACATGTTTCATTTAAGCTCACCTCATAGGCCTTTTCTAGTGATAGTTAACAAGAACATTGAATTTTTCATGTTTAGGTTTCTTGGGAATAATAAGTTATCTGGCAACCTACCTTCTCAGATAAGTCCATCTCTTTCCAATATGTAAGTTTCTATGGATGTTTCTACATACAATTCAATGTGTGGTTTGTAAGAATATATAATTCTTTTATTGGTTGTTAGAATTTATATTATGATTTTGATGGCCTAATATTGGAGGAATTTTAATTTTGAATTGTTCTCTATGCAGTGATGTATCATACAATCAGTTGTCAGGCAACATTCCTTCTTGGATTAGTAACAAGTTAGAGCTGTATGTTATGAAATTGGATGACATTATTTCTTGCTTCATTGTTTGTAATTTGAAGATTTATTTCCATAATTGTACTTCATATCTAGTAATTGAAATTATCGTTTTCTATCAAACTTTTACTTTGATAATACTCTATATTGATTTAGCTTATGCATTTTATTGTGTTTTTTTATTGCAGTAACTTGGTTGCAAATAACTTCACAGGAATAAGTAACAGGTAGTTTTTCATTTTCACTCCACTTATTGCTCTAAATTAAAGCTCAATAGTATTTGTTTTTATACATTTTGAATGGTTAGGATCAAGAATGAGAAATATTTTTTCAGGGTAGAATGAGAAATATTTTTTCACTCCACTTCTTCTTCTTCTTCTTCTTCTTCCTCTTCTTCTTCTTCTTCTTCTTCTTCTGATATTAAGTTCATATACTTGTGTTGCTCTTTCTGCATGTAGTGCTTTGCCCTCAGGATCAAACTGTTTGCAAAATGATTACCCTTGCTTCCGGGGTAACCCACGTTGTAAGTAAATATGTAGACTTCCCCTATCAATTGATAAATTCTTCCATAAAAGAGGTTACAAAGTTCTAGGCACTCAAGATATATATTGTCATATTGCCAAAGTTAGTTAAATAGATATTGCCTAATTGTCAATGCATATGTTTCGACTTGCAAAGTGCAGTAGTGAATATATAAATATATATGGTACACAAGTACTTTTGTTATATTCTATCATCATTTCCTCAGATATTAAACTTTTGGTTTACATTTTTTCCCATTACTCTCTATTGCTAGATAGTAGCTTTGCAGCTAAGTGTGGTGGCCCACAGATAAAATCTTCCGATGGAACTGTGTTTGAGAGGGAAAATGAGACCCTCGGTCCTGCTACATATTATGTAGCTGATGAAAATAGATGGGGTGTCAGTAATGCTGGATATTTTCTTTCTAGTAGCAATGCTTCATTTGTAGCATCTTCCCCAAGACAGTTTAGCAACACTTTAGATTCTGAGATATTCCAGACAACGAGAGTTTCTGGCGGATCCTTGAGGTATTATGGTTTGGGGCTTGAAAATGGAAACTATAACGTGACTCTTCAATTTGCGGAACTTGTCATTCAAAATGGTAAAACATGGAAAAGTCTTGGAAGGCGCGTTTTTGACATTTATATCCAGGTATAAAACTAAATTGTCATTGATCTTTAGCAATTATGCTTTTGCAGTTTTGTTCCTATGAGGTTCTTTGCACAAGAGATTATTACTTCAGCTCCCATGAACTCTAATACTATTTACTAACTTGATTTTCTCAATTTTAGGGAAGTTTGGCGTTGAGAAACTTTGATATACGCAAGGAGGCTGGCGGGCTATCTTTCTCGGTTGTTAAGAAAAACTTCACTGCTGTGGTGACAACAAACCATTTAGAGATTCACCTGTTATGGGCCGGGAAAGGGACTTGTTGTGTGCCAACACAAGGGACATACGGACCCTCTATATCGGCGGTCAGCATTGCTCCGAGTAAGTCTATAAGGTCTTTCTTTGTTTTGAATATTAGATTCACAATTCATTAGCTATATACTTATCAAGAATTTCTACCAAAAAAAAAATATACTTATAAAGAACCAAAATCTTTGTGCAGATTTTGTCCCTACAGTGTCTAATGAGCCTCCCTCAAACAATGATAAAACTGGCTTGATTCTAGCAATAGTTCTTCCTCTTGGATGTCTTTGCCTCCTCATATTGGCCGCTTGTTATCTTATTCAAAAGAGGAGAAGATTACGGGCAACACAAGATGAAGGTAAGAACCAGAAAATATCAAAAATGAAAATTAGATATACTCAGATTTTTTAAATTATTATATATACATAGAAAAAGACTTGAACCAAAACTCCAACAACAACAAAACCACAACAAACAAACGAAATAACCCAAAATACATGAGTCGATACTAAAAAGCCTAAATGAAACTCGCGATCCACAAATTTGGATATGATTCTTATTAGAAATCTTCATTTATTCACAAACCATTTCATGTAGACTGATAAAAAAATCTTTTTGTATGATTGATTTCAGAACTCATGGGCGTGGAAGCTAAACCTTACCTTTTTGGTTACTCTGAACTTAAGTCTGCCACTGAAGATTTCAACACCTCTCACAAGCTCGGAGAAGGGGGATTTGGACCTGTGTTTAAGGTAATCCGTGCTCTAAATCATGTCTTTATTCTAGAGATTATAATCGGATTCTAATTATAATAGTTTGGATCCTACAGGGAACCCTCAATGATAAGAGAGTTGTTGCTGTGAAGCAACTGTCTTTCAAATCTCACCAGGGAAAGAGCCAGTTTGTTACAGAGATTGCTACCATATCTGCTGTACAACACCGTAACCTTGTCAAGTTATATGGATGTTGCTTGGAAGGCGAAAAGCGTTTGCTTGTTTATGAGTACATGGAAAATGGGAGTCTTGATCAAGCTCTATTTGGTATGGGTTTCTGACATTCTGTGATGTCTGTCTAACTGGTAACAATTATCATCATTTGAGGCTTGTTGTAAAGTTCGTTAATAATTGCCTTTAAGCAGGAAAAGGCCCAGTGCTCGACTGGGTGAAGCGCTTTGAGATATGCATGGGAGTGGCAAAAGGACTATCCTATCTTCACCAAGAATCACGACTTCGTATTGTCCATCGGGATGTCAAGGCCAGTAACATCTTGCTCGATTCTGATCTTTGCCCAAAGATTTCCGACTTTGGATTAGCCAAGTTGTACAATGAGAAAACCACTCACATCAGCACCGGAGTTGCTGGGACAATGTACGTGTTTTTTTATAATCACCTGCTTCTTGAATTTTCCATACTTCGTAATCTTATTTGATCCCTTTTTGTTACATGCAATAGCGGATACCTTGCACCAGAGTATGCTATGCGTGGCCACCTCACGGAAAAGGTTGATGTGTTTAGCTTCGGCGTTTTGGCTTTGGAGATTCTGAGTGGGAGGGCCAATTCAGACTCTACCTTAGACAAGGAAAAGATGTATCTACTCGAATGGGTATGCTATTTAGTTCCTACTTCCATTTTTTCTTTTAGTCAAAATGTCAAATTCGTATTTAAAAGTGTCGTATTTGGCCCCTCGAATGTCATGACAGACATGGCAGCTCTACGAGAGCAATCGTGAAGTAGAGTTGATAGACGAGAGGCTAGCAAAGGAGTTCGACGAGGAAGAGGTGAAGCGAGTAATCAGGATAGGTCTCTTGTGCACTCAGACCGCGCCTGGGCAGCGTCCCTCCATGTCACGCGTGGTGGCCATGTTGTCCGGGGATGCGGAAGTGGGAACCGTTCCTGCAAAGCCTGGATACTTAACCGATTGGGTTTACGATGATTCCAGTGCCCAAACCACATCCACTTCATCATTTGGAGGCGTTTACACGACTTCTGCTACCGTAACTCCATGAGTCCATACGCTCCCAGCCCTCCCCCCCTCCCCCCCCCCCCCCCCCCCCCCCCCCCCCCCCCCGGGACCTGAAGGTTGAGTTTCTCCGCCATTTTCCATCGTCAACGAATGGTTCAGATATCATGTTCATAGCCCCTACGCATAGTATGTAATAACGCTTGAAAGTTGATTCAGTCCATTGCCCCTATGCATAGTTGTGCTTACTGCTTAAGTCTCCGGACCTTGTTTTGATTTATAGGACTAGTTAATTGGATGAGTCAATATTGTGTATCAGTGTGCATACAAGTCATAAACACTTGTTAAGTTACTCTTCAACTGTTGTCAAGACCTGCTTTTAATAAAATCAGCGTGTTTTTTTTGTTGGTGTGTTTCTATTTTTTTAATTTTATGATAGCTAGTTAATTTATTTATAGTTTTTAGCATCTGGATTCATTTTGAATAATGTTCGGTGAATCAAATCACTTTAATATTAAAAAAAAGCTTCTCGCTAGCTATTATAAGACCTTTCCCAAACCCAATAATATGCGTAAATGTTTAAATATGTATAATTTGATTGTGCTCTAATGATAGTTTTTCAGTCTTTCAAATATATACATTGGCATACAAAATACTCAAATATGGGCAAAATATTGTAATGTCTAATTTTTTTTTTATCACTTTTCAATAAAATAAAGGTCATTTTAAGTATTTTTCTTTTTCTTTATTTAATTAATTTTATGCATGTATTTAAAGTCTTCATTTGCATTACCTTAATTATAAGGTTATTATGTTGTTTGAAGTTTATTGTCACAATGCATTACTGAGGTTGTAAGACAATATATATAAGTGAAAATATGAGGAAATGTACATTTTTTTCAGGATTTTTTAAGATAATTATATTCTTGAGTTTTTCTTTTTAGTAATTATACCTTTTTAGTATGGATTTTACTAATATACCCTTGAAGTAGATCTCTTTTTAAAAAGTAAAAAAGTAAATAGATATTGATAAGATTGTTTACAAGATTTGTTTACGTTTTAACGCTGGTCATCACCTCCTCTCTCATCCTCCAAGTGGCCTACTCTAATGCTGGTTGGGCTTCTAATGGTGATGATTGTCGCTCTCAATATGGATTTGCCATCTACTATGGCGGGAATTTTATCAGCTAGGCCTCCAAGAAACATAATGTAATCGCCAAGTCAACCTCTGGGCTGACTACATGCCAATTGTCTTCATCGCCACTAAGCTCATTTGGATTCAACAGTTATTACTTGAGCTGCAAGCGGCACTAGTTCGGCCTCACATCATCTTATTTGAAAACTTAAGTGCTACATATATGTCTGTCAATCTAGTTTTTCATAAGCGGTCTAAGCACATCAAGATTGACTATTACTTTGTTCGAGAACACGTGGATGATAGCTCATTGATTGTTTCTCATGTCTGTGGTTAGGACCAAATTGTTGACATTTTCACCAAAGATGTTGGCAACTCGAGATTCCTCTCCTTGCTCTCCAAGATGTATGTTCGTGATCCTCGATCCATGAGCTTACCGGGGGGCAACTCTAGAAACTCGATGTAAATCAAATTCTCACCGAGTCTAGTCGCACCCAAATTTTCAATCAAATCTCTACAATTTCATTTTTTTTACTCTAGCCGTCCCATAAATCAAAATTTCCATCAAATATAAGGTGTCTACTCTAACTTGATACAAAACTTTCACTTTTCGAGTTCGGTCAAATCAAACTTCATAAAATCAAATTTTATTGCTATGCCTAAATTGATTTTTAAGTTAAATCCCAAATCAAATCAAACTCAATATCAAAGTCAAATCATTTTCTATGCAAATGATAGATGGATACTTAAGTTACCCTTCTGAGAAGGTGGGCTCGGATTACATGGGTGGAGCGTTGTTCGAGCTAATTTTCCTAGAAGGTGTGCTTGAACTTCATCCTCTGATACAAGGTTTTTAAGTTAAATCCCAAATCAAATCAAACTCAATATCAAAGTCAAATCATTTTCTATGCAAATGATAGATGGATACTTAAGTTACCCTTCTGAGAAGGTGGGCTCGGATTACATGGGTGGAGCGTTGTTCGAGCTAATTTTCCCAGAAGGCGTGCTTGAACTTCATCCTCTGATACAAGGTTTTCCCATAAATCAAAATTTCCATCAAATATAAGGTGTCTACTATAACTCGATACAAAACTTTCGCTTTTCGAATTCGGTCAAATCAAACTTCATAAAATCAAATTTTATTGCTATGCCTAAATTGATTTATAAGTTAAATCCCAAATCAAATCAAACTCAATATCACAGTCAAATCATTTTTTTATGCAAATGATATATGGTGGACTCGGATTACTTGGGTGGAGCGTTGTTCGAGCTACACTTCCCAGAAGGCGTGCTTGAACTTCATCTTCTAATGTATACAAGAAAACGAAACCGAAACCGAATCCAAACCAAACCAAACAAAAAATTCAAATCACTATGAACTATGTAAGGCTTGATCCTCTTCCAAGAATACATATGCAACCACTAAAATTCCGGTGCAACCCAAATCACTAAAAATACCACTTCTTGGTATCGATATGACTTCGAATCAAGAGGATAATTAAAAGAGGTCGCACTCAAATATTAAAATTAAATAAAAATATATTTTATAATTATTTGCGCTTTTTTTTCCAGCAGGTGCTATATGTGACGTGATCATGGAATTTCACATATACTTATTACCTCATCCTGACGACAAAATGTCTTAAAATACCTGCGAGCCTTGGCCGAGAGGGGTGATGATCAGATTATATACTTGTTAGTCCAAGCGATGGGGGTGATAAGTTTGGCTCGCGATGAGTTAATTTACTATTCAATCTTCGTCCTTAGAGGAAGTCGGGTGATGTTCTTATTCCAAGAACGTTCTTTTCCGATCAATGATCTTAAGAACTCAGCTCCGAGGGTTTTAGGTCAGGGAGATAATCAGAGCTCTTCTCCTTCTCTCTTGAATCGGATCCCCTTCTTGGAGGCTAGAGGGAGGTATTTATAGGGAGGTCAAACGAGTAGCTCGCTGGTGACCTCGTGGATAAACAGAGGACACGTGTAACGCATGCCTTCGTGCTTAGGGTACCATGGGTTACACGTGGCGCTATTAGGGGAGAGGTGCTTAACCAGCGAGCTGCTCATTTGGGGCTCTGAAGAGCCACGAGGTGTTTGTGGGACCTGCCCTGGTTCCCACGCATGCTTATGCTAAGATCTTAGTCGCGAGGCAATATGGACCGAGGATTCTTGGGGTGTTGAGTTTGGCCGGGTTTTGACCGAGTACTCTACTCACGATGAATCTTGTAGTGGGACTAGATGTCTTTTGCGTTGGGTGGCCTATTTATAACGCCATACCCTTGTTAATTAGTAGGCATATTTTCTATGACATCGTCAATATGCACTCTAACGGATGGATCCTATATCCGTTTTAACCATAACATGACACTTGTTCAACAATCATTATAAGTCGTTAAAAGAAATATGGATGGATTCTAGATCTGCCCATGTTAAAAAAATAAAAAAATTCAAAATTTTCCACAACAAAGCTTTAAACAAAAAAAAAATAACCGAAAATAAAAATGAGAACAACTTTCCATCAATAAAGTTTTACAACTTGCAACGATTAGTGAATACGTGTCAAACTATAAAGTACTTATAAGTGAATACGTGTCAAACTATAAAGTACATATAAGTTATATAACACCTGTGTAAGTTTGGTGCATATATCCATCCCAAAAAACAATATCCAGCTATATAAAATAGAAATAAATTGATTACAGGATTACTCATAGCTTCCACTGTAGAATGATAGATTTGGGTGTCTGGACGGATGGGAGCAAGAGGGGTTAAGCATGGGGATGAGGCGGCGGACGCAGTAGAGCTGCGGGTAAGGGGTGCAGAGGCGGTGTGGGATGCGGCGGGCGCAGCATACCCTGCGGCGGGCGCTGCAAGTGGGTGATGCGAGACGGGGAAGAATGCGGCGGGCGCAGCATGTGTTGCGGCGGGCGCCGCCAGTAGGTGATGCGATGCTGGGGGCATGGGCAATTGATAGGCTGTGGGCGCAGGAGTGTGCGGCGCCCGCGGCATTGGTGTTTGGCGGGGGGACTGCTTTGCTAGGCCATGAGGTTGGATGGTGGGGCGATGGGTGGTAGTCATGGATACGATCTGACGGGGTCGGAAGACACCGAAGACGCTGCGGGTGTGTGGTCTAGTGGTGGGGGGTGGTGGGGGTGGGGGAGGGGGAGACGCAGGAGTACCGGGAGAGCTCTAGGGAAAAAGGAAGTGAGGGAATGGTGACTCAGACTCTGACGGAGACACAGGGGGTGTGGGAGACGCAAAGGGAAATCGCGACTCATCAAAGGTGACATGACGTGAGAGAATGATCTTGTGGGTTTTGATATCGAGGCAAATGTAACCGCGATGATCAGACGGATAGCCAAGGAAGACACATGGAGTGGAGCGCGGGTGAAGCTTGTGCGGGGCTGTGGAGGACTGGTTTGGGAAACACAAGCACCCGAAGGTGCGAAGGTGATCATACCTAGGCTCGGCGTAATAAAGTGTCTGAGCTGGTGAGCGATGGTGTAGGGTAGTGGAAGAGAGAATGTTTAGGAGATAACATGTGGTGGATAAGGCGTGAGGCCAATAGGGAAGGGGAATAGATGCGTGGAAGAGGAGAGAGCGCATCATGTTGGTAATGGTTCTGATGATTCTTTCCGCCTTGCCATTCTGCTGAGAAGTATAGGGGCAAGACAAGCGATAGGAGATCCCATTTGCGGCAAAGAAGGAGTGAAAGTCTTTGTTGTTAAATTCACGACCATTGTCACATTGGAAACATTTGATGGACATGTGAAACTGTGTTTTGATGTAGGTATGGAATCTGGCAAAGATAGGAAACACTTGGGACTTGAAATGCAACAGGAAGACCCATAAGTAATGAGTGTAATCATCAAGAAACAAAAGGTAGTACTTGTGACCCTCCTTGCTAGGCACGGGAGAGGTCCAAATGTCGCTGTGAATGATATCAAAGGGAGCAAGGGTAGAGGTCAAAGACCGTTGGAACGGCAGTCTGGCATGTTTGTTTAGTTGGCAAGAAGAGCATAAACCAGAGCGTGGGTCTTTAGTACAGGTGACAAGGTTCTGGGAACGGAGGACATCTAGAACGGCAGCGCTGGGATGGCCCAGGCGTGCATGCCAGAGGCTGGACGATGATGCCGAGAGGGCGACCGGACACGACTGACTGGACCCAGGAGGTGGTGTGACAGGGTAGAGCTCCCCGGTGCTGTTACATCTCATGCGAGTAACCCCCGTAGTAAGATCGTTCACAGAGAAACCATATGGATCAAACGTAAGGGAAACGTTGTTGTCAGTAGTGAACCGACGGACAGAGATAAGGTTTTTGACAATCTTTGGGGCAATAAGGACATTGTTGAGGTGTAGTGGGTGGGTTGGGGTCTGTAATTTGGCGTGGCCAATTTCCGAAGTAGCAAAACGACCACCATTTCCGACGATAATAGAGTGGGCAGGACCCTTAAAAGAAATAGATGAGAGGTTACCTGGGGAGTTCGTCATGTGGGAGGTGGCACCAGTGTCCATGTACCAAGAAGGGTCTGAAGATGTCGGTTGCGTAGAGGAGAAGGCGTGATGCAGAGCTGACGGAACATAGCCTGGGTCAGGCGATGTCAGAGAGGCCTGAGGACCGACATGTCGAGGGGTAGGATATCCGAAGTACGGTTGCATTTTTTTTTTTTTTTGATGAATCAAGAACAAACAGAGTAAACGGAACGGAGGTTGTAGGCAATGAGGGGGACCGGCGGCGGCGAGGCGCCTGCAGGAGCTTCAATCTCAAATTCTGCCGAATTGCTAATTTAATTAGCGATCGCCGAATTGAAATTAAGATGGAAGCAAATTAGGGTTCCGAGGAAGAAACGGCTGTGATACCAAATAGAATGATAGATTTGATGTAAAGTCCTCCTTAAGGTTTCCATTCATTAGTATAACATATATATATATATATATATATATATATATATATATATATATATATATATATATATATATATATATATATATATATATATATATATATATATATATATATATATATATATATATATATATAGGTTACAAAGGTATTGAGTTTAATGGGCTTTTAGCCCACTATACAATATTAAGACCTATATAATCTATCATCTACCTCCTCACCCTAGGTCCCAACCAAAGCCAGGCCTTCGTAAAAGCAACAGTGTGATCCTTGTGACCAAAGATTCATCATAACTCCAAGTAGGTGACCAAATGATACCCCTTGTGACTTCCATCTAAAGCAAAGTGAAAGCTATAAATAAAATAGGATAAAATTAAAAGCTAAAATTCACCCCTCTTTTAACTCCCTCTATATATACATTTGTTACCCACAGGACACTCAAAACACACACAAAGTATCACACATATGATGGAGGCTTCCAAGTTAGGAATGATGCTCTTCACCCTCATCCTTGTTCTCTCCATTTCCACCTCCTCTGCAGCGCGCGCCGCTGCCCCTCACTCCTCTGCCGCGACACCCACACTGGCCCGCGGCCTCAAGCCCCACCGGGCCTTGCCTAGGCAGCCGTGGATGAACCATGGAAGCTCTAGGGGCACTTGGAGGATGCACCGCCTTGTGAATCCATCAGCTGAGCATCCACTAGATGTGCAGACGCTGTCTGTATAATCGAGTGAAACTCGATCTTTGTATTGCTAATGTTTCTGTAAGATTGTAACCGAGATATATATACAACTATGTAGTAGATTAATCTTTTTGAAGCTTCATCATTCATGGTTAGGGATGTTATGTAAATATGAGTAGCTGGAATTCGACTCGTATTCGCTCGATAAAAACTCGGCTCGAGCTCGTTCATTTTCTAAACGTGCCTAGTATGAGCACATGTTTAAGCTCGGTCCAAAGATCGGTATGTTCCAATTAAGCTCAAACAGCTCGAATTTTATGGAATTTCTAAAATTTCCTTTTTAAGTTATTGTATAATGAGCAAGTAGAATTGCTTAAGGCTCAAAAAAAACTCGGCTCGAGCTCGTTTTTTCCTAAACGAGCCGAGTATGAGCAAAATTAATTTTTAAGCTCGAGTCAAAAATTAGGCTCGGCTCGAACTCGTTCATATCCTAAATGAATTGAATATGAACAAGCAATACTCGGCTCGTTCAGCTCGAATAACAACCCTATTCATGGTTTATGATTGACAATGACACAATGTTCTTTGTGATAAGGAACCACCAACTCCAAGTACATATATATCTATTTGCTAATCTTGGGAGGGGATACATTCTTCCAACAAGTTAAGGAGGTTATGTTCAGGTGCACTTTGGGAATGTAATATCGTGTTATCGGATGGAAGACGAGGAGCATTCATCCCAACACTGGCATCGGAAGGTGGAGAGTCGGTCCTCCTTCGGATGCTAGCAGTGGATACCCGCTCCTTCCATAATGTCCCATCCTGAAATTCAACTTCAAAGTGATAGTGAGAAACTAAGGAATCAACAATCCCTAAATGTCAATCAATCATAGATTCATAGTGCATTGTTAGTTTTGACATATACGAATTCGGGGTAAGTAGCTCGGGATGGGCCTTACGTTGAGAAGGGATGGCTCCGGTAGAGGGCACTGAGCCGGTTGATCGCTGTCAGGAGGTTCGGATGGATGCTCCACCGGCTTAAATTCTATCGCCAGGTTGATCCCATGAGGCATTTCGGATGCAGCAACAACATTTGCATCTGCAGTTGAAGGCATCTCCTCCCTCTCTTCCTGCAGAAATCAAAGCAATTTAAGAGGAAATCAAACCATATATGCTCACTGCAACAAAGTTTTCGGAAAGATCATAGTAGTGTTTGAGGGTGCGGTGTGTTTGGTATAGGTAAGGTTTCGTGTTGGAATGGGTAACAGAACAAGCCAATCCGATACCAGCGTTTGGATGGACTCTGGTATAGGATTGAAACCAATTGCAAACTCATAACTTCATTCCCATTCCACATACTGATATCAACACCAGTTCTAACCAAACATTTCCTAATACGTAATCAATCAAACTCCAACTTAGCAACAAACAAAGACAAGGTATTCAAATTAAGAAGAGGCTTACAAGGGCGGTTTGAGTCCTCCGGCGCCCAGATCTGCTTGCTGAAAACATGGAGAAAACACCCACCATTTGTTTTTTGATGTTTATAAATTCTCTTCAAAGCTTGGAAATTCACACAAACTAATCAATTTGGATCACAACAAAACACTTTCCTCTTGATGTTTACATGGTTTGGGCAGATTCTCTGGCTGTCGTCGCCACTGAAATTGCAGTGGAGCCTTTTCATGGAGAGAACCAGATTCTGATTCTCCCTTTGGCATTCATTAAACACAGTTTTGAAAGCCTTAAAATTAGTTGTTGATCGAACAACCCACCCCACCCATCAAGATTCCAATTCTTGAAAGCTTTTAAAAAGCATCTGCTTGCCCTTTTGTGATTATTATTACTATTGTTGTTGTTGTTGTATAATAATACTGTAGTTGAGATCCTAATTTTGACAGAGAGTGGTTCAAAACCTATAACATATTAAAGCTTAGTAATAATGTCTATAAATACACACCAACTCTATTAATTAAGATTTTAGTCTTTGAAAAAAGGCTCACTGAAATGCAGATTAAAGTCTTTGAAGAATGAAGATAGAGCAGAGGGAAACTACAAATACAGTACACCCTAGTAAGAGTCATATTTAGTCAAGTTTTTTAAAAGAGTCAGAGAAGAAGCCACAACTTTCAAGGATCAACAAGAACAGTCACAACTCGTATGTACAAATCAGTGATTGAACATATGATAGAAGCACTTGCCATTGAAGATACTACCTTTGATAGCTTTTCTGATTTTTTGGGAACCAAGTGATGGTGATCGGATAAACAACAATAGCAACAGCATTACCTGATCTATAGTCTATTCCACGAGATGTCTTAGTAAAGAGAGAAATCTGTAGTGTTTTACAAGTTTAGTGCACCACATCGATCATTCCACATAAACATCGGCCTCAGGCAGGTGTTTGGCTCCAAGAAACCGGATGCCAACATCAATACCATAAATTGATCTTCTTCCCACCAAATCTACTCATCCTTGAATGTTGAACTCAGCCTTTTTCTTGTGAACAAATGCAGATTTTGCACCTTCTACCGGAGCTCCTCGAAGAGGACGACATCATCAACGGAGCTCGTGTCCATCTTTGCATCAGCATAGCTGTACCTGTTGCATACGTACACTTGGAGAAGTAGTCCTTGCTGAGCTCCTCGAAAACGGAACGATTGATGGTGGAGGAGAAATCAAGTTACACAATGACTCAATCTCAATCATATTGTGGTCTCGACTGTAGATGGCAGCTCCATCACTACTGAAATCTCAATTGTGATTGCGCAGGCAAAGTTTACACAAAATTTAGTGGATTAATGCGTACTCCATCCGTCTCAAAATTTAAGTCGTTTTTAGAATTTTGCACAAGTTTTTAATAAAAGACTCGCTCCTCGGTCAACATTATCATTCCACCAACTTTTTTCATAAATTTTATTCTTTTTTAATACCCATTATATTTTTTAATTAACCAATCAAAATCTTAAAAAAAATCAACACCACACAAATTGATACAGATAATTACTATCCCCTATCTAGAAATCTAAAATGACATCTATTTTGATACAAGAATAAAGTTCTAAAACAACCTAAATTTCAAGATAGAGGAAGTATTATATATCAAAATGAAGTTTTCGATGAGGAGAATACATGTAAGGGGTTCGTCGGATGAAGGTGGAGGCACATGCTCCCACATACCCCGTTTGGATCCGCCTCTGGTTGCATAAGATCTTATTCTCTTTCCCTTTTACTGTTTCTTCGATTACTTGTATGTTTGTGATCTGTTTGCATTGTTTGCTTTGAGTTGTAAGACTCTTGATGCCTTTTGTTTTCTCGAGTTAGTGAATTTAGGGCCCGATATTTGAGGCTCCGAGGACGTGGGTAGTAAACCAAACCTCTTAAACAAACTTACCGTGTTCTTTTGCTCGATTTCGTTTGTGTTTTGCTTCCACTTTCACTTGTATTTGAGTGTCTATCTAGACATTCGAATATCAAAGCGGTATTAGAGTGATTTTACATTTTCTAGTTTTTAGATGTATCAGAGTGATCTGGACTTGCATATATCAGATCTAGAGTTTCTCAAAAGCTTGGCCCAAGAAAATTATTTTATATTCCCACCAAAAATAGCATCATATTTTATATTCCCACTAAAAATAGTCATAATACCTTAATGATAAAAAAAAAAGTGCGAGTTTAGGATATGAACGAGCTCATAGTTAGGGTTCGTTTGGTTGAATGCGGGAAGTACAATTCCCGGGAACTTACTTCCCACGAATTGAATTCCCGTGAAATGCACTTCCCATGAATTAAACAAAGTTGTTTGGTTGAATTTTGGTTTTTAGTGATATAAAGAGGGAAATAAATAAATTCATGTTAAAAAATGGGGGAAGTTGAACTTACCTAGTCCCTCCTAGGTAAGTGAACTTCCTACGATTTGTAGGAATTGAAATTTCTGGGAAGTTGAATTCCTGTATCATTCTGTCAATCAAACACAGAAATATATCCTACTTCCTGAGTTTTTTAACTTCCTGTGTTTTTAATTGACTAACCAAACGAGGCCTTACATGTGTTATAGTTTCCTTTGTAACATGAGGTTAATTATTTCAATAGTCATAATACCTTAATGATAAAAAAAATTATATTCCCACCAAAAATAGCATCATATTTCAATAGTCATATAATGCTTCACAACTCACATTCATTTGAAAATAATTGATATAATAAAATTATCAATAAATCGCGAAACACGCGAGTAATAAAGCTAATTTTATTATAAACTAAATATATAAGATTAAAAATTGCTCCATCACCTACCTCAAACCCCCTCTATTTACCGTCCTCTCTCTCCCCTCCTTTGGCCCCATCACTATCTTCCTATATATCTTTTTGTTTTTTCTACCCTATCTGCCTCTCACCCAGGTCACCCCCTCGCCCCCGCCTGCTTTCTTTCGTCAGTTTTTAAGGATTTCTTATTAGGAAACTCATCACATCATTCTTTAACAAAATATATCCCTTCTTTATTATTTTATTATTAATAAATTCTTTATTTTTATCCTTTAAACAATATAATGTGGGTGCTCTATGGTAAGGGGATATTTATTAGAGAATTAATTCATTATCTTAAGATCATGAGTTCAAACCTCTTTAGCCTCACATTTTTTTATATAATTTTTATTTATCTTAATTTTTTTCTACTAAAAATGTCTAATTAAATAACAAATTAATTTTTTTCTCCAATATATTAAACAAAAGCATTCTTTTCTACATATGGATATAAAAATTGGGCGATTTGCAAAAATAATCCCTTTTTGGGAGTGTGATGAATTTACAAGTTCTAATTAACTGTTCGATTTCCCCAATAATTTGGGGGAAATCTGTACTGGTTGTTAAATATGATGCTTATTTTGAATTCATTTTGAGGAGGAAATCTGTACTAGTTGTTAAATATGATGAGGGTGCGGGCGAGAAAGGCCCAGAAAATCGATGGAGGCTAGTTGTTAAATATGTCGAGGGTGTTTTGGAAATCTCTACTAGTTGTCGAGGGGGTTTATGATGTTCCACCTCTCTGTGTTGTGAGCTTAAACATTGTGAGTGATACCTTATCTACTTTGAACAATGATCTCAACTCACCTTATTGGCAAAGGATTCTCACTTTGAAGATTGCACATTAAGAGAGATCTCAACAGAAATTAGGTGCTAAGAGACTGAAAACCTTATTTGTTCTTAGAGATCGATGCTAATGAAAGAAATTAGGTTGAATTGTCATACGACATTGCTTAAAGCAACTTCTAAATTATAGTTTTTAATGAATTGAACAAATTGGCATGGGGTTGATTCATTCTAAACCTTTGATGTCTTTGAATGTTTAATAACAACTTTTGAATATTTATATAATCATCCCATTCAATTTGTTTGCATCTTGTTACAGTGAATGTAACTCTTGGCCATACAACTTGATGAGGAAATGGAAAGTGTACTGGATAATATCCGTTTAGAATGATACTAGTGTGCTCGGTGCTTTCGCTAGTTTTTCTTGGTTGTCAATACAACCGAAGTGGCCAATATCCGTTTAGAATGGTACTATTGTGCTCAGTGAAGGACCTGAATTACTCTTGTTATCCGGTCAAAACAAAGCAATATTGTATACGAGAGATGGAGTTATTGCTGGATATCCATGAGTAACGTGTTTGATGATTAGATCAACAACCTGAAGCTTAGTTAGATTGCTTATATGGAAGGAATGGGCAATTTAAATGAGTCTTAAAGTTGGTTTCTATTTTTTATTATTATTGATTTGGTTTTAGGGGTATGTTGAGATGGATTAGAAGGTAATTACTGTGGAGAAAATAAAGTCTCAGTGTGATATTGAAGCTTTGAAGAAGTGCTTGGAAGAAAACAACGGGCATTACTTCAAGTGCCAGACACATATAGAAGCTTTCAAGAAGTGCGTGGTTATTGATGTGAGATTCAACGGTAAAGTGCTCTCCAGGTGTTTGCTTGGTACTGACTTGTGCTTCCAGTTTTACCAAAAAAAAAATTGAATCATTTAGGCAAGTTTTGACATAAATATTCTTCACATATAGCCTATTATCTCAATAGGAGTGCATTGTGGTCATACACAAAGATGTGGGTTCAATTCCCACATAAGCTTATTATTCATGAATCAACACCGACTATCAACTTATGTTTAGAACAAGCCAAGCTTGCTACATCACCAAATTATATGCAGTTTCATATCAAAATAAATCAAAAGCCAAGACACTTCATCTTCCTGTTGAATTCACCATAAGATGGGTTTTAACATGACAGGTAACAGGTTTGCCATGTCACCTACGTCACTTCACATGACAGTCAGAGTGAGCGGACTTACCCCATAAATCATCCAAGTCTGAATTTGAAACCAAGTTAAAAAAAAAGAAGTCTAGCATAAGGAATTCTGAATCATAAAAAAGAAATAGAATATGTCTCAAATTCATGTGTCAAGTAAAAAAATTCATATGTCAAGTAAAATACATTATATGTCATGTAAATCCAGTATGGGTGACATGTAAATTCAGTATGGGTTATGGGTTATTTTTGATGCTGCTATCACAGAATTTAGTGGCATAAGTGCTTGGATTAGCACGTTTCTTTGTTTGAGGGACTCCGCAATCTCCTGACTCCGTTGCCCTCTTCAAAAGGCCACTCTCGTCTACACTGACAACGTCTCCGCCGTCTATCTGGCTAGCAACCCAGTCCAGCATCAACGCACGAAGCACATTGAGCTTGATTTACACTTCGTCAGGGACAAGGTTTCCATTGGACATGTCCGCGTTCTACATGTCTCGTCCTCTTATCAGTACGCTGGTATATTCACCAAGGGTTTACCTAGACAATTATTCATTGATTTTCGTTCCAGTCTCACTGTACGGACCCCTCCCGTTTCGACTGCGGGGGTTTGATAGATTACATAGGTCTCCTCATGTATAGTGGGCTAAAAGCCCATTAAGGCCCAATACCTTTTTAACCTATATATATGTTTATCAATGAATGAAAACCCTCAAGGGAGGACATTACAATCAATCTCATGATCTAACAGATTCCCGACGCCAATGGGTCCGATCTTGCCTCCGGCGCACCTCCGATGAACTCTAACCTCTTTTTCGGTGAGCTCCTCTTCTACCTTCTTCCCTGTTGCGTTTGAGTTTAATTCGAGTCTAGGGTTGTCGGGAGAGTGTTTCGATTTGCTCGGGATGGGTGTCCGCCTAAAAGGAGTCGCCGAAGAGAGGGAGCGCCTGCAGTCTTCTTCTTCCCTTCGTTTCCGGGTTGTGTCTTCAGAGGGGATCCGGTTCCTTCTTCCATTCTGGGCGGTTTTGGATCATCATTCCGGGCTGGATTCTCTTCAGTTTGGGTTTTGAGTTGGGCTCCTTTTCCGGGTCATTTCATTGGGATTGTTGAGCTGCTGGATTTCGGGAAAATTTGTTGTTGTTGTTTATATTATATGATGTCTTATGTTACATTATTTATTTGTTAGGGTTATATGCTATAGTTGATAATAATAATTATTATTATTCCTATGATGATTATGAGATTTTACACCCTTGAATTATCTTAAAGATGATATTATTTGGAAATGTATTTTGTGACGTTTTAATATGTGATTTAGGAAATTTGAAATGAATTTTGGGTTTTGAGTTATAAAAATGGTTGTGAAGACAGAATTATTTTAGTGACTAAATAAATATCAGGCTTTATTACATAATGATGTTGAAATAAGAAAAATGCCGGAATTATTTCTATAATATGATTTGGAGGTATTGGTTTTAAGGTTTAAATGTTTAATGTCGGGATTCTTTGTCTTAGTTTGACGATGTTGGTTTTGAGAAGAAAAATGTGGTTGGTATGCTTTTATCAATGGGTTAATTGGAAGTAAATGATTTTGGTTGATGTTGATCGTATCGGAAAGGTTTTGGAAATGGTTTTATCATCGATTGGTTTAATTTGAGTATGTTGAGAACTTGGGTTTCGTATGTATGAATGTTGGTCCGGTGGCTTATGGCAATAGCTTGATGATAGGTGTGTATTGCTTTTGGATTGCTTTGGACTTGCATTTGGGCCCTTGCTTGTATTATTCTGCTGTTCTGCATCTTCAAGTAAGCTCCCTAGGGGGCTTACTCAGGTTGGACTCTCATGTCTGTTGTTGCATTTTATGTTAGGTGTTGCATATGCATAACAACATGTCACGTAGTATCATGCTAGGATTGCATTGAACTGAGCATGTGGTTACTATGTGTTTTTAAAATAGAACGGCTGTTATCTGTGATAGTCCTAGAGTCTTTGCTAGGGTCATAGGGTAGCCCAGCCTCATCGGGTGCTTTGAGTCAATCGAGTCAATATGAGCTTGTTACTATAGTCTAGCACCATCGGGCAAGCGGTGTATGATGTTGTGTTTGGTTGTGTTGTTGAGCATGCTATTATTCCGTGGTCCGTGCACCACCACGATGAAATGGGTACCGTACTGGCCAGGTCCGCTCATGAAAAAAGGGGCGGAGTAGGAGAGGAATATGTCATTTGGCATTGTCTTGGGCCCTTTATAGTATTTCTGCACATTATTGTAATTAGGAGCATGCTAGTGTGTTTAACTTTCGTACTGCATTAGAGCATCTTTATTAGGTATAGCACATACTATGTGGCCTCAGCGAGGACTGCCGGTCCCGCATGCGTGGCTCGATCTGACTCCTTTCCTCGTTCTTCTTTTAAAGGTATTTTCTGCAGATTTTGAGTGCTCGATGTCTATATGACGGGGTTCTCTTCTGGCGATTATTGGACTAAAAGATCGAATTTCATACTTATAAACTTGGATAATTCGGATACTCGTATTTACCATGTTTTTGGTTTTGACCCGGCTTCACCGTGGCAAGCTGTACCTTCTTTTCGTTTTCGCAATCACTCTTAAATGAATTTCCGCGACTTAGTCTATAACACAGGCTGAGGGTACCCAATGGCCCTCCGATTGCTTTAGGGTTCGGAATCCCCGCTTTAAAAGTATAGTCTTTTGAGGTTTGAAACCTCGACCCGTACCTGGATTGCAAGATCCTAACAAGGGGTTTCATCCCTTGAAACGTAACCCGAAAATCATAATTCTGGGCCGTTACATATATCTCTTCTAGGTTTTCATGAATAAGGTCAGGATTGTTAATATCATTAAAAAACATACCTTTTTGTTGTTCATATTGGGCTATGACTTCTTTGGCGAAGGTGCATCTCGTAAGAAGGTGAGTTACATCTTCGTCTGCTTGATTACAAAGGGAGCATTGTGCGGGAACTCTATTTACATACCCGTTCAGTCTGATCGCTGTCGGGAGGCCGTCTATTTTAATCTTCCATAGGAAATTCTTGATTTTGGGTGGCATGTTTAGTCTCCAAATCCACAAGTGCGTATCCCACTCATTCATGGTTGGAGTCGTGATTTTCCTCGCTGAACTAGTTGAGAATACACCTTACAGGTCTGGCTTCCAGATCAGCTTGTCCTTAATGGGATGGGAGGGAATTCTGACAGTGAGAATGCTACGAGCAATCTCTCGGGGGAACATTTGATTGAGAAGACTTTGATTCCAAACATTATCATCCGTAATGAGGCTACTGACTTTCATAGAAGGGTCATGAGAACCCATATAGGGTTTTAGATTTACATTTGGGGTCCATTGATCATTCCATAGCTGAATACTTGTGTCATCACCAATGATCCAATGAAGGCCTTTTTAAAAAATTTGCCCAAGTAATAGGAGTCTCCCAAATTGCCATGAGGTGTTCTTCCATGTGAAATGTTTAATATTTTCATGTTGTAAATATTTTTCTTTAATAATTTTTGCCCAGGTACTATCTTCATTGTTATATAATTTCTAGAGAAGTTTCATTTGTAGACAAGTATTAAGGTCTTCAACTTTTTTGATTCCAAGGCCACCTTGGATTTACTTTTACAGATTTGATCCCAACTTATAATAGGGGTGTATCTATCCATTTGGGATTTATTCCATAAGAAATTTCTATTGACTTGATCAATTTTATTTAAGATACCTTTTGGAAGTAAGAAGTTCTGCATAAGATAGTTTGTTTTGGAGCTCAGGTTTGATTGGATAAGGATCACTCTCCCAGCTTGAGACAAATTTGATGCTTTCCATTTCGCTAGTTGTTTTCTTAAGTTGTCTATCGCTTCATCAAAGACACAGTTTTTAATTCGTCCATTTACTAGGGGTATGCCTAGGTATTTATGAAGAGTTTTAGCTATATTTTAAGTGACATTGAATAAAAACATTAGTAAAATCTTATATTGAGTATATATATTGATATATTGTATTAATTAATGAAAAAAAATATAATTATTTATGATGCAGGAGCATTTTTATCTTTAGTTAGGATATTTATCTTTTAATTAGGATTATCTATTTTATAGGGTTTTTAAGATAAATTAGGAATTTATCTATTTATTTCATATATTTTTATTGATAGAATTTTATTTTTGCCTTAGGGCCCAAGTTAAGAATTAGGGTTTCCTTAGGAGTATTCCCTATATAAACTCGTTGTAGTCTTTATTTTCAATGAATCTGATTGATGAATTTTTAGAGAGTTTCTCTTTTATCCCCTTGGTGGATTCCAAGACCCTTTCTGGTGGATTCCAGACCTATCCCGTAGGGTTTCGACGCTTGCGAACCCTTTATCCGTGAGAACCCGCGCTAGCGTGTTTCTCGAAACTTCCGACTGCGTCAATTGGTATCAGAGCAGGATTCTCCTGTCTGTTTTCAACTTAATTGGAGCACGATGGGAGATCAACATCTGGCCTGGGCGGATCTTCATCAAGAGATGATCATGGATTGCCATGGTCTTCGAGGATCTGACTGATCAGTTGAAGATGTTGTTCAGCATCAGCAACGGAGGCGACTTTGGCAACGACAACGCTGGCAGCCAAGAACAGCCGATGGGATCCAACATCTAGAAGATAACTCGGGTCGAGTTCTTCAAAGGTGGGGGAGACTGATGCAGGAGCATTTTTATCTTTAGTTAGGATATTTATCTTTTAATTAGGATTATCTATTTTATAGGGTTTTTAAGATAAATTAGGAATTTATCTATTTATTTCATATATTTTTATTGATAGAATTTTATTTTTGCCTTAGGGCCCAAGTTAAGAATTAGGGTTTCCTTAGGAGTATTCCCTATATAAACTCGTTGTAGTCTTTATTTTCAATGAATCTGATTGATGAATTTTTAGAGAGTTTCTCTTTTATCCCCTTGGTGGATTCCAAGACCCTCTCTGGTGGATTCCAGACCTATCCCGTAGGGTTTCGACGCTTGCGAACCCTTTATCCGTGAGAACCAGCGCTAGCGTGTTTCTCAAAACTTCCGACTGCGTCAATTTAAAATACTACAATTATAGGGAAAATGATATATATCTGACTTCTTCTCTATTACAGTATATATATGGATGACTAATGAGCAAATGCCCATATCATGTTGAGTAGCAAGGGGTGTAACCGGTGCAAATTCTCTACCCAAAACCCTGCTCTAACTCTCCACCCCACAAAATAATTTTACATCTAAATTAATATTTAAAAAATTAAAAAATGTATATTTAGCTTCTACATACTTATGATAATATATTTGGATAAAAAATCTTAAAAAATCAATTTAAAAAAATTATAATAATTGATAAGAGACAAAAAGATTTTTTTAAGTTTTAAAAAGATGTGAATTTACTATATATATATATATTTTTAAATATATATAATTTGATTTTTTAAGATTTTTTTTCAAATATGTTATCCTAAGTATATAGAAGCTAAATATATATATTTTTATTTTTTTAATATTAATTTAGATATAAAATAATTTTATAGGACGGGAGTTGTGTAGGAGTTTTGGTTAGAAGATTTGCACCGGGTGTAACTTGTAAGGTACCTGCAAATAGAACTTTTATATTGTGGGGGTTGTCAGGTTGTGGATCGAGTCTTAAGAACGTGATATCATACAACAGAGACAGGCCAACTCGATCTCAGTTCAAGGTTGACATTACAGGAAGTCAACCACAACCCCCTCGATATAAAATTTATATCTGCAGGTACCTTACAAGTTACACCCCTGCTACTACTCAACATGACATGGGCATTTGCTCATTAATCATCCATATATATACTGTAATAGAGAAGAAGTCAGATATATATCATTTTCCCTCTAATTGTAGTATTTTTAAATAATTATATTTTTTTCATTAATTAATACAATATATCAATATATACTCGATCAATATAATATTTTACTAATTTTTTTATTCAATCTCACTTAAAATATAGCTATAACTCTTGAAAAATACCTAGGCATGCCCCTAGTAAATGGACAAATTAAAAACTGTCTTTGATGAAGCGATAGACAACTTAAGAAAACAACTAGCGAAATGGAAAACATCAAATTTGTCTCAAGCTGGGAGAGTGGTCTTTATCCAATCAAACCTGATCGGCTCCAAAACAAACTATCTTATACAGAACTTCTTACTTCCAAAAGGTATCTTAAATAAAATTGATCAAGTTAATAGAAATTTCTTCTGGAATAAATCCCAAATGGATAGATACACCCCTATTATAAGTTGGGATCAAATCTGTAAAAGTAAATCTCAAGGTGGCCTTGGAATCAGAAAAGCTGAAGACCTTAATACTTGTCTACAAATGAAACTTCTCTGGAAAATATATAACAATGAAGATAGTACATGTGCAAAACTTATTAAAGAAAAATATTTACAACATGAAAATATTAAACATTTCACAGGCAAGAACACATCGTGGCAATTTGGGAGACTCCTATCACTTAGGCAAAAATTTGAAAAAGGCCTTCATTGGATCGTTGGTGGTAGCACAAGTATTCAGCTATGGAATGATCAATGGACCCCAAATGTAAATCTAAAACCCTATATGGGTTCTCATAACCCTTCTATGAAAGTCAGAAGCCTCATTACAGATGATAATGTTTGGAATCAGTCTTATTAATCAAATGTTCCCCCGAGAGATTTCTCGTAGCATTCTCACTGTTAAAATTCACTCCCACCCCACTAAGGACAAGCTGATCTGGAAGCCAGACCCTCAAGGCGTATTCTCAACTAGTTCAGCGAGGAAAATCATGACTCCAACCATGAATGAGCGGGATACACACTTGTGGATTTGGAGACTAAACTTGCCACCCAGAATCAAGAATTTCCTATAGAAGATTAAAATACACGGCCTCTCGACAGCGATCAGACTCAACATGTATGTAGATAGAGTCCCCGCACGATGCTCCCTTTGTAATCAAGCAGATGAAGATGCAACTCACCTTCTTACGAGATGCACCTTCGCCAGAGAAGTCATAGCCCAATATGAACAACAAAAGGTATGTTTTTAATGGTATTAACAATCATGGCCTTATTCATGAAAACCTAGAAGAGATATATAATGCGAATAGTAAGTTTGAAGATCTTGTTTGGATATGGCATGCAATTTGGGAAGCTAGAAATGATACTATATATCTTTAGGAATAGGAATCTGAGTGGAATTGCTTTGCTAATTCAGAAAATAAATCAATCTATCCTAGATTGGTCTATTGGTAGCCGCAATACAGGTAAAGGTCAGAATAATAGGAAAAAAAAGTTGCTGCTAAGTGGAGTAGACCACCTAGAACTATCTACAAACTTAATGTAGATGGTTCTGTTAACCTATCTGGCAAGTGCCAGATAGGTGGAATCATCGGGGATTCCGAAGGTCAGATTGTTTATTTTTCATCATGAAATTATGGAAGGATCGATCATTCAGATAGAGGCGTCATCAATGTTAACAGGATTGAGAAGAGCAAAGGATAAGGAACTTGAGAAGATCATCATAGAGAGCGATAACCAAATTCTGGTCAAAGCAGTGAATAAGCAACAACCGCCAAGATGGGAAGTCATGCGTCATATTGAAGGCATCATCATACTACTATCTGAGTTTAAGAGCGTAGAAGTTCGCCATATTTATCGAGAATCAAACATGGCAGCTGATTATGTAGCTAGAAAAGGATTTATATGTAATTTGCAGTCTATTCCCTACCATAGGGATTTTTGTAAAATCATCTTTCAAGATGATCCAGGAGCTAGGTTACTGTAATGTAACGGTTCTGAATGTTTACCTACTGTAAAAAAAAAATTCATTATGATTTGTCATATTAAATTATTAAAAAAACAAATAAAACAATAAGCAAACAGAGGGATAAAAAGACTTTTTATAGTCTCGCAAATTTCTTATCTCATTCTCCAAAATAGAGGAAAAAATTTCTTTTTATAGTCTCGCAAATTAATTCTCCTTAATACCAATGCAAATTCATTGAAATTTATCAACAATTGGACAGATTTGTTATATTTATATAAAAATTAAGTTAGGAGTTTTTGTTATAATTAAATTAAATTGGGTGTTTTGCTAGAATTAGCTTGATGTTTAGTTTACACACGTTAGTTTTAAGTTATGTTAAAACTCATTTTATACATAAATGTCAAACATACACTAATTTACTTTACATTTTAAGTTATGTTAATTAGCTTAAATGTTAAACTTCATATTTCGATTTAACTTGCTTCTGTTTTTGAAAATTTTAACATAAAATTCATGTTCATTTAGTTGTGTAAAATCATTTCACAATTTGCATAAAGTTTAAGGATAGATAAAATTAAAATTGTTTTAAATAGAGAGTATATTTAGTTTGTAATAAATACAAAATTTTGTAAAATAGAGAAGTTGTTGGAGTTGAAGTATAATATTTTTAGAGATTTTGATATTTTTTCCTCCATTTTAAAGAATTTTTAAAAGAGTTTTTGGAGATGCTATTATCTTATGTACTTACATATCATAATGTTTAAGAAATATATAATGACTATTATTAATTAATTTTTCTTAATCTTTTATGGAATCTATATAATTTAGTTTTGCATCGACTACTCTTTTTTCTAAAAAGAAAAACTTTGCTCAGATTTATGCGATCCGGAAAGAAATTGCTACAATCTCATAGGGATCGGATGGGATTGCAGCGTATTTCACCCGCACCAAATGCTTGTGGTATGAGCTCTTCAGTCTTCAAGAAACTCCAATCTGTAATTGTGGAGCTGCTGGTATTGTGCAAAAATATGATGCAGAGCAAAGGTTGGGTTGGATTCTTGATGGGTCTGAACGACTCCTATACTTCGATTTGGGACAATATTCTCAGGATGTCTCCAGTACCAACTATTGCTCAAGCTTATGCGCTGCTGACCCAAGAGGAAAAGCATAGAGAGGTCTCTACATCAAGTACTTTGTCTTTTGAGACCACTTCTTTCCAAGCGAGTTCCAATTCGAATGGTCTTTTAGGTCCAAAACCTGACAAGAAAAGCCAGCTTTGTACCTACTGCAAGAAGATCGGGCATCTTATTGCTAAGCGCTACAAGCTCCATGGATTTCCTACTAAACCTGAAGCAGATAAGCCATCTCAGTCTCCCAAGGTTGTTGCTAATGCTGAGATTTCTGGAGAGGCTTCAATTCCTTCTATTCCTGAACTCACGGTTGAGCAGTGTACTCAACTGATGGCATTGCTGGGCACATCTCCTTTGTCATCTAACGTTGGGATCTGTAATATGGCTGATATGATTACTAACCCAGTACATTTTTCAGCTTCTATTCTTAATCTTGATGCTAAAAGTGCGAAAAATGCTTGGATAATAGACACTGGGGCTACGGATCATATGTGTTATGATTCTTTTTTATTTGTGTCAATGGTTTCTTTGACTAAGCCATTTGACATAGCTTTGCCTAACAAATCTGTGCTTCCTGTGCATTATTTTGGGATTGTTCGTTTGCTTTGTTCAATCACATTGTACAATGTTTTATATGTACCTCAGTTCAAGTACAATTTGATGTTTGTGAACAAGTTATGCAAACAAAATAAATGCTATGCTTTCTTTAATGAAAGTATGTGTGTTTTGCAGGGCCCTTCAATGAAGAAGCCTCTGGCTCTGGGTAAACATTGTGGGGGTTTGTATCTGCATACTCAAGATGTTTCCCCTGCTCCTGCATTAGCATCTGATTCTACCAATCATGTTTCTAATATTTCTGATTCTGTTCTTAAGAATTCTAGTGCTAAGAATGTTGTTGATACTTCTAATTTTAGTTCTTGTAATGTCCAGACAACTTTACTTTGGCATGAGAGGTTGGGTCATTTTCCTTTGAATAAAATGAAGCAATTACCTGGTGTTCATATTGACAGTTTTGACTTTGTTTGTGATATTTGTCATCGAGCTAGACAACACAAGTTGCCTTTTCCTAAAAGCTCTATTTCTACAACAAACGTTTTTGACATTATCCACATAGATATATGAGGACATTACTCTTCTACTACTTACAATGGTTTTAAGTATTTTTTAACCATAGTAGATGACTTCTCTATATGTACTTGGACACAACTTCTATCGTCTAAATCAAGTGCTTTCTCTCAGCTAAAAGCATTTATTTCAATGACAGAAACTCAATCTAATTGTACACCTAAGATAGTGAGATCTGATAATGCCTTTGAGCTTGGTTCAAGTAATGAAGCTTCTATTTTCCTCAAAAATAAAGGCATTATTCATTACACTACATGACCCCATACTCCTCAACAAAATGGTGTTGTGGAAAGGAAACATAAACATTTGTTAGAAACTGCTAGATCTTTGATGTTTCAATCTGGTTTACATATTAAATATTGGGGCGAATGTGTTCTTGCTGTTACTTATCTCATAAACAGGTTTCCTACTAAGTTGTTACATGGTCTGTCACCTTATCAGGTTTTGTTTAAGTCTGCTTCTACTTATCATCATCTTAAACCTTTCGGTTGTCTCGGTTATGTATTGTCAGCAATGGCAGGGACAAGTTTTCTTCAAGAGCTATTCCATGTGTGTTCATTGGTTATCCTTATGGTAAGAAAGGGTATAAAATGCTTGCTCTAGATAGTAATAAAGTTGTTTGTTTTAGACATGTGACGTTCCATGAGATTGTGTTTCCTTTTAAATCTTTCAAGCATGATTATGTGAATCCTTATCTTCCCAAAGTTGTTCAAGATCATGTTGTTATCCTCATGCTCCTTCGGTCAATGTTCCTCTTGATGGCCGGTGTTGTTAGAAGGTCGTCTAGAACTCATACTGCTCCCTCATATTTGTCTGATTATGTATGCAATGTTGTTGATTCTAATGATTCTTTTCATTTGTGTTCCAACACTACCATTGCTATACATATAACCAAGAACCCAGTATGTCACGAGAGGACCAAGAATAGATTTAGATTGTCATTTTGTTCGGTCTAAATTGCTTGAGGGTCTCATTTCTATTTCACATGTTCCCACACATCTTTAGCTGGCTGATGTTTTGACTAAGACACTACCAGGACATATCTACAGCTCATTAGACAAGTTGGGCATGGTTTCCCATCCTCCAACTTGAGCGGGGTGTAGGAGTTATGTTATATTGGGGTTATTTTCTATAATTACTCAAATATTGAGTTACACTTTGTAATTTTTTTCAACTGAAACATGGGACAACGAGAGGCCGAAAAACGGCAGACGGACTAACCGTCATGATACAACAAAAAAAAGCAAAAAACACCAAAAACCCGAATACAAAAATCATAGCGAAGAAGGCCAGCGGAGAGGCAGACCTAAGATGCCGGATGGAGGCAGCGAATGCTGAGAACATGGGAAAGTCGAAGGACAAACACGACGCCACACCCAAGAAAACGACTCTACTCAGCTGGACAAAAACACAAGATCAAAGGAAACGGGTAAAAAGGGTAGACAGGCACATAGGCCGGGGGTGAGAGAGAACAGAGGTGAGAGAGTATGGAGCTGGCGATTATTTTTTCCTGCTAGACTAGCAAGCCCAACACAAGGCCCAACCCAGCGAGAAAAAAGAATAAAAAAGATGGTGTAGATGGACAACCAAATAAAAATATTATCTACCCTTTGTAATTGTTCCGGTCAGTTGTGGCAAACATGATATCAGCTACGCCTACACCCTCTTCTATATATGCTTTGTAATGAGCTAATTAATCAGTCAGAATACAATTTTATATTCTTCAATCTCTCTCTCGCTCTCTTGTGTTCTTCAATGGCGGATCTCAACACCTGAGCTGCGTGTAGTAGTGAATGAAAGCCATATACATACGTGCGCGCACTGTGTGAGGAGATAGAGAGAAAAAGTTGACAGTTCTCATGGGTTAGTTTTTAGTTTTTACCTTTTCAAACTAAAGAGAGACGATAAAGGAACATCAAATTAGATTTTACCGATTGGTTTTACACACCCAGATTGTGGATCCAGGTAAGTCGATCTTATATATTATTAGGGTTGAATTGATGGAGTCTAGATCGTAATTGAGTTTGATTAATTTCATGGTTGAAACTGTACATATATATACTTACAAACTTCTCTCTTGTTCTCTTTTAAATTAGGTGCGTTTACCGTATAAGAGTGTACGAGTTTCTTACAATCGACATCGATGCGCTGGTCCAAGGTAGATTGAGAATGTCTAACCTTTCCTTTATCAAAATCAGCTTTGTTTGAGCTCATTTCTAGTTGTGATTGAGCCCTATTTAGATTGCTGGAACGTTCAATTTCATCTATATATTCGTGAAAAATATAGCATCACATCGTCGATGGGATGAACACGAAACTTAGCCCTTTCCATCCGTTATATTAGCTCCGTCTGTAATTTACAAAGTACCCATTGATTCTACGTAATTGAGTTTGATTTCAGGATCGAAATCATACAGATACTTACAAACTTCTATCTTGTCATCTTTTAATTAGGTGTGTTTACCATAATATTCCAATACATGACACCATGATCACGGAGAGCGGGGTCTTCGTCGCATTCAGCATCGGTGAAATTGTGGTATGATCTTCGTGCATTTTTATATAACGCTTAATTATTTTGAATATAATTTAATATTTTAAAAAAAAGTATATTTATTTATACTGTATACACTTCTACATATTTTATCATAAACTACAAAAATAGAAAAACCATTTTCTTAAATACACAAAATTAACAAGTGCAAAACTTAAAAGGCTTTTTGTCGGAGCCGGTCCTAATATTATAGAGGCCAAGGGGAAGTAAAAATTTTGGGTTCCGATAATTTAAACTTTGATTGATTATTAGGGAAAAAAAGATATTCCAACTATCAATAAAACATGTAAATCATTAAATTTATTTAGTTTATAAAATAGAATACCCACTTTCATATGTACTATTTTGGACCAATAAAATGCAATTTTAACAAGTACCTTTAGCAATAATGATGCGATATTTATAAATTATATTGGTGTTCATATAGAGTATAATTAGAAAGATTATAAGTAAACAAAAATTCAAAGAGAAACTCAAAAACATTTATGTAATTTAATCAATTTTGAAATAACATTTAATTAGTTTTATTAAACATGTAAAATAACTATGTTAAACTTTAAGAATGAACCCTTTTTAATACTCTATCCGTTTCCTTTTATTTGACTTTTTACTATTTATGCATATTTTTTAAGTTGTGAAAAATTATATAAAATAATAATTTTATAAATAATTTTTTTCAATAATCTCATACTTATTGATGATAAGTATCATATTATTAAAATTTTTTTATTAATATTTAATATAGTTTAATTTTTACCGTTCTAAAACTACGTGTTTGAGTTGAAAAAGTAATTTAAAAATAAACGGATCGAGGGAGTATAAATTTATGAATGAACGGGTAAGGCTCTCTCTCGTTTAATTTATTAAGGTTGTGTTTGGATTCCATTGCATTTTAATTATAATGCAATTATTTTGCCTCGTTTTATGTGCGCGGTTAGTTTTAAAATTGAAAATTTTGTAAAAATCGAGGTAAAACCGTAATTTAATCAAATAATCACATAAATCGAGATAAAATAATTGCATTATAATTAATACACCGTGGAATCCAAAAATATCATAATTTAAACACGCTAAAAACCGTGTTAATCAAACACCGCCTTATCATTTTGCATTATAAACATAATGCATTTGGAATCAAAACATTACTTTTAAAATTTTAATTGAACTCTGATATGAGTAGTTGAAAGTGGGCCCAGTTTTTAAAATTTTGTCGCACTTTTCTTTTTTCATGTGGGCCTATTTCTTTTTTGTTGTACCGAAATTTAGGCCTAAAAAATACCGTGTTTTCTGATTTCACAACAAAAGATTTTGGATGGGCACCCAAAAAATTTTTATACTTTCGTGTTCTGAAAACGGAAGTATAATTGGAAGATTAATTTATGCCTTCCATTTTTAAAAAGTGGGAGTTGTAAATATAAGTTGTACTTCCGTTTTTGAAAAACGAGAGTACAATTATTAGTTTTGCCTTCAGTTTTTAAAAAATGGGAGTTATAAAACTGGGTTGTACTTTCGTATTTAAAAAACGGAAGTACAATTTTAATTATACCTCCCCTCTTTCAAACACATGAGTACATTTTTAAAAGCCTTTTTAAAATGTTTCGGAGATTTAGTTATAACTTCCGTTTTTAAAAACGGAAGTATAAAAGCAGGTATAACTCTCGTGTTTGAAAAAAGAGAGTACAACTATTTTATGCCTCCCGTTTTTTAAATACGGGAGTACAATTTTTAAAGCATTTTGAAAACCTTCGTACTTGCTAAACGAGAGTTTGATTTTAACTTTAAAAAAAAGAAACACACATAATTTTAATAAATAAATTATAACGGTTACCCAAGCCCTTGCGTGCGCGTTTTGTTAATATATTATATTTTAGTATATCATATAAGAGTAAATACTCTTCTTTACATGCTATTTTTTTTACTTATTTATCCAATAAAGAGTAAATAATCAAATATATTGCATAAGTTACATTTTGATATCCTTTAATATAATGTTTTATAAATATTTTATTTTTTATAAAAAAATTTGTTAATATAATTAATAAAAAATCAAATGATAATAGAAAATAAATCATAACTAAAATATAATAAAAATCCTTAAAATTCAATTAGTTACAACTTGATAATGATTTGTGATACTTTACATTAACATATATATATATATATATATATATATATATATATATATATATATATATATATATATATATATATATATATATATATATATATATATATATATATATTGATCCGAACAAACTCAACCAAAATTATGTTAAACTAAACTTATGTTAGACTTGTATAAAAGTATATGTGAGATTAACCGATATATTCTCAAACAATTAACTTAAAAACAACATAAAAACTAAATATTTTAGAGGCAGTATAAAATATTAACGGGGATTCAATTTTGTTCACTAACTTAAAGTCATTGTAAAGAGGAAAAATAAATAAAAAAATAAAACCGATCAAAACTTTAATTTTAAGTGAAATTCAAAACTTATTTTTGAATGCAAAAGAAAGGTTTATTGGCATTGCGAACCAACATTCAAAACTTTTGATTTCTTGTAGATTTTATTACATCATGAGTTTAGAAAAATTAAACTCAACGGTCAACAATACTAAACCATATATATCATTTCATCGACATAACAAACTTACTCACAAACTAAAGAGACAAAAATAAACTTTTCATAGAGAGTTGTAATTTTAAAATATTCTAATAAGGACGTCGAACAAAAGGAATTCCAAAACAGACAACATCCAACTAATAGGTCTACATATATACTAAAGAACTTTAGAGTTCAACTAAACTACAAATTTAGAGTAATCAACATAATAAACTACTCTTGGGTGTAGTAATTATCTGGTTGGGTCCTACTTGTTGATGTTGGGATGACATCCACTCCGGGGTGACATGCGGCACTGAATCATCCCCCAATCAACACACGATGCAACAAAGCTATATCATATGCGGACGGATCCTGACCACGCTCGTGTAGCTCAAGCACCATGATAACAACATGTTGACAACGCTACATCAACATTCAGATGACAAACAAAATTAATCTATGTGTTTATATAACATTACATTTACAGATATGATATTCATGGGCGAATGAATTTAAAAATGTTTTGAATGAAGCCCAATAGTTAGTAAATAACTTTGAGTTAATTAAGCACAATAGTTATATTAGATTGAATTTAATGTTTTGCATTAATCTCAATAGTTATTAAACAGAGTTTTGGTTGAGAAAATGAAAAAAAAAATTGAAAGGAAAAAAGAAAAAGAAAAAATGTGATTGGGCGGAAGAGAGAGAAGGGTGGAGAACGCGCCATGTAAGCACAAAGTATTCTGAATTAATTAAAGATATATATAGGGGAGAGCGCGCCATATAAGCACAAAGTATTCTGAATTAAGTATAGATATAGATATAAAAGCATTATAATCTATTGAAATAAAATTAAAATGATTAATATATATATATATATATATATATATATATATATATATATATATATATATATATATATATATATATATATATATATATATATATATATATATATATATATATATATATATATATATATATATATATATATATCCTTAAACAAATAAAATGATGTCATTTTAGTCTATAATAGTGTGATGCATAAAATCTGCATCATAGTCGTTGAAGGAGATCGATCTTGATCATGCTCTCAACCTGAACCTTGGCCTGCAAAACAAGAACGAACGAGGTCGGGGCGGGGCTTGTCTCCCCCGTAGGACCCTCCGACGCTCAAGTCAGTCATTGTCCATCTCAATATGAATTCATCTCCTCATATTTATACTAGTCGAGTATGAAATAAAAGAAACGGTTACCGTATTTAATTCGGTCAACTCTCTTAATGCACGAAACCGTTATCGTAATCAACAGGCGAAACGGCAGGATCAATGTCGTATTAAATACTCGAATTTATTGGTAAAAGACCAGAATACCCTTGTGCTATGATGACGAGATTTTCCTTATCTCAATTGCCCATCGGGTTTCCTCTTCATGTCTCGATGATGAAGGAAGCCGAAAAAAGTATATGGCGAAATTTGTCGAGTGAACGACGATTTTGCCGTAGATGGCAGTCACCTAACCCATAGTTGGCTATTGGACGGAAGTGGCTAGGTTGGCCATAACTGGCTATTTCCGGTGGCCGTAAGTGGCGATTTTCCAGTGGTCGTCAATGACGATCTTGTTGGCCTTAAGTGGCGATTCGGATTGGCCGTAAGTGGCGATTCCGTTGGCCTTAAGTGTCGATTCGGATTGGCCGTAAGTGGCGATTTCGTTGGCTTTAAGTGGCGATTCGGATTGGCCGTAAGTGGCGATTTGGTTGGCCTTAAGTGGCGATTCGGATTGGCCGTAAGTGGCGATTTCTTTGGCCTTAAGTGGCGATTCGGATTGGCCGTAAGTGGCGATTCCGTTGGCCTTAAGTGGCGATTCGGATTGGCCGTAAGTGGCGATTTCTTTGGCCTTAAGTGGCGATTCGGATTGGCCGTAAGTGGCGATTTCGTTGGCCTTAAGTGGCGATTCGGATTGGCCGTAACTGGCGATTTCTTTGGCCTTAAGTGGCGATTCGGATTGGTCGTAAGTGGCGATTTCGTTGGCCTTAAGTGGCGATTCGGATTGGCCGTAAGTGGCGATTTCGTTGGCCTTAAGTGGCGATTCGGATTGGCCGTAAGTGGCGATTTCTTTGGTCTTAAGTGGCGATTCGGATTGGCCGTAAGTGGCGATTCCGTTGGCCTTAAGTGGCGATTTGGATTTGCCGTAAGTGGCGATTTCTTTGGCCTGAAGTGGCGATTCGGATTGGCCGTAAGTGGCGATTTTGTTGGCCTTAAGTGGCGATTCGGATTGGCCGTAAGTGGCGATTTCTTTGGCCTTAAGTGGCGATTCGGATTGGCCATAAGTGGCAATTTCGTTGGCCTTAAGTGGCGATTCAGATTGGCCGTAAGTGGAGATTTCGTTGGCCTTAAGTGGCAATTCGGATTGGCCGTAAGTGGCGATTTCTTTGGCCTTAAGTGGCGATTCGGACTGGTTGTAAGTGGCGATTTCGTTGGCCTTAAGTGGCGATTCGGATTGGCCGTAAGTGACGATTTCGTTGGCCTTAAGTGGCGATTCGAATTGGCCGTAAGTGGCGATTTCTTTGGCCTTAAGTGGCGATTCTTCACTTTCTTGAGTTGGTGTATGCCCCTGCACACAATCTATATATTTTTGCGGAGAAGTAGGAGGCCAAAAAGCTAGCTTGGAACTACACATTCAGCTTTCAATAAACATTTTTTAGAAGAATGCTAATAAACAACCATGTCTTTATTAAGAAATTCTCCGCAAGCTAGGGGAATAGAAAACTTAGCTCGCGAATTCCTTGCTTAATCAACCTTTCTCTATTGAGTTGGAGCACCTCGTGCAGTCCTGCCCTTATACGACTATTCTCAATACATTTTTAGCATCAAATGCATAAAGCAATTCTAGCAATTAAGAAATGACAGGAGACAAATATAGTCATTTACCAAGTCACTTGTGCATATCATGTTATACGGTTGAGGGATTAGATTCTCATCACATAAATTCAAAAAAGAGAGAAGGAGACTTAGCTTTCAAGCTCTCATCACCTGTGAGCCGCATAGCTGTGGTCTCGTATGCAACATTCTTAGACGAAACCATCACTCTATCTTGGCCCACCTTGCAGCGTTCAATCATGGCAAGTGTTCCCTTCATTCCGATTTTTATAATGTCAGTTGTACCTCTGTCTAGTTGGCCAAGAACTTCAACCGTACGTCACCACTCGGCTTGCCGATATTCCGAAGCCAAAGGGTGAGGTCGATCAATATGCAAGCTGATGCAACACTTATCATGAAGATTATATGAAAGCACACGTCACATGAATTAATTAGTGAGGAAATGATGAATTAAGTAAAGCCTTTCTTCCTAATCAAAATCCCTTGGTCACTTGGCTCCATGACCTTTCAATGCTTTCAAGGATTCGCATACTAATACTCTTATGGTCAATAATTTTTAAACAAGCTTGTACTTCTCTCCATTAATTGATAAAGTTGTTAATCTTATCACATTTATCGATTCGAACTCATTGGAGACAACTATTAACCGATATTCTAAGCTCCAAATGTATATATTTTTTTATATATATAAAATAAATAAAATGAAATAAATAAATCAAAATTAACAAGAGACAAAATACTTAGCTTTATCCCAATCCGCCTTGTACGAATTCTTGGGCAAGCGCTTGCTCCGGTTGGATCCATCGAGAATAATTCCGGATGTTTTGGACAAAAATCTGCAACTCCATAAGTTTGGAACCCTTTCTGCAATTGTTTGGAAATTATGGGACGATCTGCGACTTTTGAGAACTCCGGGCTGGATTTGTAATTAAAACAAAACTTCAAAACAAAGCGTCGTCTTCTTCATTGCTAGGTTTTGTAGCAGGCGGCGGCGGCGCAGGACTTCAACGCGAGATCCTCGGCGACGAATCGAACCCGACGAGGGGTCCCTGCAATGTCGAGCGATGGGTGCGAACTCCAAGATTGCTTCGGTCGTGCCCCGAGCCGTCGGATTTAGGGCCGGTATCTTTCTCGTGCATAGCCTGCCTCCCATGGCCTCTTTCGACATTCGGTGGACAAGGCGGCGATTGGGTGGAACCAAGACGGAGGAGGTCGGACTCGGCAACTATTCCCGCTGCTAGGGTTCCGCTCGAAGTCACACAGAGAGATCCGGAATCGGCGGCTATGGTGCAAGCCCCAACCAGATCACGTCTGAGTCACCCAGAGAGAGATGGAGGAGACCGGAGTCGGTGGCTATGGTGGCGATGGAGGCTCGATCAACCAGCATAGTGCGGTGGTGGGGCGAGGCTCAGATCTGACGGGTTTCGAGCCCTGAGGGAGGGCGATCCAGTCGAGTACAACGTCTCGGCCGGTGGAGAACATCGTGGTGGCTGCGGTGGCCGTTGCTACTCCAGGAGACCCGACACTTCATACCGCCTCACATCGATCTTTTTTTTTTGCTTCTTTTTATTTATTGAGAGATCCGATCTTATGGTCTTTTGATCGAATTCCCACAGACGGCGCCAATTGTGATGCATAAAATCTGCATCATAGTCGTTGAAGGAGATCGATCTTGATCATGCTTTCAACCCGAACCTTGGCCTGCGAAACAAGAACGAACGAGGTCGGGGTGGGGCTTGTCTCCCCCGTAGGACCCTCCGACGCTCAAGTCAGTCATTGTCCATCTCAATATGAATTTATCTCCTCATATTTATACTAGTCGAGTATTAAATAAAAGAAACGGTTACGATATTAAATAGAAGAAACTGTTATCGTATTTAATTCGGTCAACTCTCTTAATGCACGAAACCGTTATCGTAATCAATAGGCGAAACGGCAGGATCAATGTCGTATTAAATACTCGAATTTATTGGTAAAAGACCAGAATACCCTTGTGCTATGATGACGAGATTTTCTCTATCTCAAATAGTATTATTTTTGTCTAAAAAGACATCGTTTGAAATCTTCAAATATACACACCCCAAACTTGCATAATTTCTTATCTTATTATTAAATTTAATAATATAACTTCTTATTTCTTTTTTAAAATTTTTATTTCTTATTAAAATACATTTTAAAAGTATCATAGTTTATTAAAAGATATTTTAAATAATTGATTTATATTTAATTTTAAAATATAGTATATAACTTTTTATATGGATCAAATTAATCTTTATAATATATCCGATGAGTAGAGAGTTACGAAGAAAACGATCGCCAAGATCCCCCTCTTTAGAAGCAAGAAAGGATCCTCTTCGTACCCTGAAATTGATAAAGCTGCCACAACTTCCAAAGAACACTCAGGTACGTTTCAGTAACGTTTTTTTCCTTGTCATTTTACCTTTTAGAGTAGATACTGCAGTTTGCGTCCCGGATATGCCAACCATCTCATATTATTTGTCATTTTATCTTTTTAACACATTTTTTTATGAGATAAAAAAAAATACTCCCTCTTTTAGTCCTTTAACAAACCGGTTTGATATTTACACAACCAAAATATCACAAAGTGTATAGTCATGACACCGACCACTGGAGTTGGTAGGCATTTTTACTGGATTGACATTGACTTTTAGAGCTCATTTGGTTATCATTTCAAAAACCTAGGAAGTAGAATAAATACCTATATTTAGTTGATTTTTTTAACACGAAAAAAATCCAGGAATTTGACTTGTCAGGAATTCCAATTCCTACGATATGGAGGAATTTCACTTACCTAGGGGGACTAGCTAAGTTGCAATTCCACCTTTTTTTTAATAGAAAAATTCAACTTCCTCTATTTAAATTCCTTACATCTTATAACATAACCAAACAACTTTTTAAAATTTAGGGAAATTATAATTCATGTGAATTGAATTCATGGGAAGTAACATCCTAGGAAGCATACTTCTTATGTTCAACCAAACAAGCTCTTATTGTCGGTAGACATTCTACTAGGGGCGGACAAGGATCCCGCAAATCCCGGACCCGTACCGATCCCGGTGGAATTTGAAGAATAAAAATAGTAAATCTCGCTCCGGTCCCATGTATCCCGCAAAAATTATACGGGATGGGAAGCGGGATAACGATTCCTTATCCTACAAATCTTGTACCCCCAATATATATATATATATATATATATATATATATATATATATATATATATATATATATATATATATATATATATATATATATATATATATATATAAAGGGAATCCATAAAAAAAACGTTATAGATTTATATGTGTTATATCTTTGAAAACCAAAAAATATATAGGAAATTTAGATGTTATTTTATTTAAGGGACAATGCTCGTTTCATCCCTGTCCGGTCCGGTCCCACGTGAGAAAAGACCCATGCGGAATTAAAGAAAATAGGCCTTGTTTCATCCCTTTCCGGTCCGGTCCCATGTGGGAATAGACCCATGCGGAATTAAAGAAAATAGGCCTTGTTTCATCCCTTTCCGGTTCGGTCCCATGTGGGAAAAGACCCATGCAGAATTAAAGAAAATAGGCCTTGTTTCATCCCTTTCCAGTCCGGTCCCATGTGGGAAAAGACCCATGCGGAATTAAAGAAAATAGGCCTTGTTTCATCCCTTTCCGGTCCGGTCCCATGTGGGAAAAGACCCATGCGGAATTAAAGAAAATAGTAAATCTTGTCCTAGTCCCGTCTCACAAAAATTATGCGGGATGGGACGTGGAATGACCTCCCGTCCCGTCCCATTTCGCGTCCACCCCTACATTCTGCCAACTTGAAAAGCCAATGTCTACAGGTTGTTTTTAAGAAAAAATGTCTTGTCGATTTTGAAAATCAGTGTTGACAAGCTGTTTAAATCTCAAGATTTTTAGGCAATAGATTTAGGGCAGGTTTGTATATATAGATTAGGGAATATAAGGAAAAGAAATATACTTTTATATGGAAAATGCATATGATTATTTTTATTTATTTATTTTAGTTCATAGGTAGACACTAAAGACATTACAATATGGGAAGAGAGATTAGAACTTGTAACCTATTAGTCACTACATGCCATATCACTTACCAGCTAAGCTAGCAAGGCATGGCTATGAGTTTTTTTTTTTAGCGTGGGGACGTTAGGGTAATGGTTAGACCGTTAGAGTATCATAGGTGATATGCACAATGGAGATCTCCCACTTCACTACATGCTCCACTCCCTACAACACAAAAGTATTTTGACATTTATTTAATTTTTAGCATTGTTGTTGCTACTAAATTGGAGAATCTAGGTATGCCACTCGATCTTTTCACCTAATTACGTATTATACTTGAAACATAAAACCATAAAAGAGGGAGAGAGAAAAAACGGATCGGTTGCTAACCCTACTTCTCAATTAGATATCTAACAAGATATTAATTATATTGACGTATATATATAATATATGCAGCTGCAGATTATTATGAAAAGATCTTTGAAAAACAAGTGCTTGAGCTTGAAGCGAAAGTGGACGCCAAACAATTACTCTTTCTTTATAGTAAAGGACATGATCTTGAGAAAGAGATGATTATTCAGTTGTGGATGGCATTGGGGCTTTTAACAGAGGAGCCTATGGAGGAAATTGGTGCCCGTTACTTTGAAAAGCTTGTGTCTGACGGATACATACAATCCTCTATAGCCAAGTACTCTATGTACAAAGTGAATGAAGGAAAGTTGGATATGAGCAGCTGTGACAAGGAAAATTACATCATCTTGGACAAAGGAGGCCACAATGATATTGATGCGACATCTGCAGAGACAATATTACATGCTTCTATTGTATGTGATGAAATTGATGCATCCTTATTCAAAACATTAGAAGGGTTCAAGAAGTTGAGAACCCTTCTATTCCTGGGTAATCATGGTTCTAAGCTGTAGCAAGTACCACGAGAGTTATTTATGTGTTTCGAGTCCCTATTAACATTAGATTTAAGTGGAACTCATATAAAGGAGCTGCCAAGTAGTACAACGAAGATGATCAATTTACGATATCTTGACGTTTCATGGACCTTCATAGAGGTCTTGCCTCAAAGGATCGATCGTCTTGAAAAGCTTCAAACCTTGAAACTCGAAGGTTGTTCTCGTCTTCACAGACTACCCGAAGAGATGAACAGACTAACTGAACTCAGGCATTTATATCTTGATGTCCTTAGGCAGTTAGCTGCCTTTCCGGAAGGAATGGGGGCCCTTGTGCACATTCGAACCTTGTGTGGGTTCCCTGTTGGCACTAAGAAAGGACTTCAAATTGGCGAGTTGAAAAGGCTGAATAACATCATGGGTAAATTTTGCATTGCAAAGATGGAAAATGTGCAGAGCGCAGATGAGGCAAAGGAGGCATCACTGTCAGAAAAAAAGAATATTAAAAAACTGGATCTAAAATGGAGCGAAGAAGAGCCGAGCAATGAATTAGCTGAATCTATCCTTGGAAATCTTCGTCCTCACTCAGAATTGGAAGAGATGAAGATACTATGCTATCCGGGTACTAGTTTTCCTAATTGGATTGCTGACGTCTCATTTACCAAGCTGTCCAGCATCACCCTATTCAGATCTATGCATGTCAAAGTGCTTCCTTCTTTGGACAAGCTACCTTCGCTTGTGTCTCTACAGCTATTTGGTTTGAATAATGTGACAGACATGGATTTTAAAGGTGATGAGGCGGGCCATGTTGCATTCCCAAAGCTTGAGAAATTAATAGTTGATGAGATGCTGAATATGCAAACATGGACAAAAGCTCAAGAAGGTGGCTACCCAGGCCTTGTTGAGCTAAGCATAAAGGATTGCCCCAAGTTGCTTGCACTTCCATCCCTTATCTATCTCCCATCTCTCGAGAATTTGGAAGCAAGTGGCTGCACTGGGCTTCAATTTGTGCTGGAAACAAAATTGTCCTCCTCCTTACACCAGCTGATAGTAGAAGATTGCCCTTTATTTGAAGACAAATGCTCTAAGGAGAGAGGTGAAGATTGGCACAAGATACAGCACGTACCGAACATATGGATCGATCAAATAGCGATTCAGACCCAAGAGTGACAACACAAGTGAAGGAAACTCTTAAGAAATGGCTTTGTAATTCCTTGGTGGAATTCTATATTGTGATTAAATTGCAGCTAATTGGATTTTATTTCTGATGTAATTCTTTTTTTCTTTTGTGTGCGCGTGCCTGTGTGTCAGAGAGCGATATACTTGAGCGGTGCTCGGTTTGGTCCGGTTGCCACCGTTGTTTTTTTTTTTTTTTTAATAATTCGGAAGGAGTAATCCCACCCGAAAGCATACTTGGGGTTGCCACAGTATTTACTCTCTCAACTATATCGAATCTCAACAAGCTTTATTTATTTATTTATTATTATTAAATGAAAACTGATTTTGCTGCACTAGCTGGAGGTTTATTCCATCTGTTATTTTTCTTTTTCCTTTGCTTGGTGGGATTTTTAGTCTGATTGGGTTGTACTCCTCATCTAATCGAGTCTTTGCTAAATTCCAGTTTTGAAGTTGATGTCTGATTAGTTGTTCCATTTTACTATTTTCGGTAGACGTGGATTTTAAAAAATTGTCTTCTTCCTACAGTGCCATATCGATCACCGGGTCTCTCTTCGGAGAGCCCCAACTCCTCTCTCAGGAAGTGCTCGGAACCATGGGTAGCTACTTCGTGGCGCTTCCCTTCCACAAAACCCTCCACTCCCGTAGGGCCTGTCGTCGGCCCTTGGATGTAGTCTATCATCTCCTCTACCAAGCCACTTTTGTGTAATTCAGCCTGGTGACGGTGCTCCCTTTTCGGGTTGCCCCTTCTCGGCGCCTTCGGCTCGTCTAGCATCCCTCAACCCCTCGCTCTGCCCACCTCCATCTCGCCTTGCCATGGCTTGGTTCAGCCTCATTCGGCACCGGTACGGTTGCATACGTCGGTCTCCGGCGCTTCTCTTCCTCCCCGATTGCGAAGTTGGGTGCTTTTTTCCTTCCAATCTGAGCTCCTTGTCTCTTTTTTTCTGGCTAATTCATTCTTGTTTCGCCTTGAATTGAGCCGCAGCCTATGTTCGGGTTGTATCGTCCCTCAATCGGTTTTCCGTCCAGATTTGCCAAATCTCTTTGTTCTTGCCCAATCTGCTGGCCGCCTTGCCTTGGTGGTCTGCTTGTCGGTCTCGATTTTGTTGCAGGTCGCCATTCACCTTCAACCCTTCGCCTCCGGCCTGCTTTCATCTCCGTCAGAAGAGGATGCAATGTTCTTGGATCTAAGGTTACGAGGTGTAAATGCTAGAAGTAAAGAAGAGGAGCATGCTTGATTTGTGTGTAGCAGGCAGGAAGGAGAAGTCACGACATGCAGATGCAGCGATCGCGGCATGTAAGGAAGCAGCTATGACATCTGTCCCGCGGCAGCCGCATTTGTCTTCAGTAGACACGAGTCGATTTAATTTATCTAAACCTACTTTTTATTAGTTTTGGGCCAATCATTAGTTTTATATCCCGGGGGATTAACCCTAGTTTGAATTTGTACGTCTACTATCTACTATTCTATTCACGGTTCAATAGACAATTGGAGATTGAGAGTGATGTTCGGCATGAGCAACTAAACTCCCGTTGTTCTATCTACAATTTAAAGCTTTATTTGGATTGAGTTGTGGGTTTCTGAATCTCATTTCTTATTTCCTATATTGAATATTTAGACTTCTTTGTATTTAATGCTTAATTGTTTTATTCTATTTTGTCTGGTCAACTTGTTAGAATCAATTCAATTGCTACGGTTTTGCAGATTCCTTATTGCGAACCTTAACCCAAGTAGCAAACTTATTCCTTTAGGGCTGATTGAACTAATTGGATGGGAAGGAAATTGGATATGTTGTGAAATTTTAGGGATCGCAAATACCTTGGTTAATCTTTGGATTTAAAGCTATTGACTGGGTTAAATTCTTCTTTCAAGGACTGCTCATGAGATAAGGGTTTCTATGACTGATTGTACTAGTAACTAAATTAGGTCGGGATAAGAAAATTCATAGGGAGCCTAAAAGGAGGAGAGGAGGTGTTGCAAATACTTTGAGGGTAGTCACTCTGATCTGATTAATTGAATCATCAACTTTTTGTTTGGGTAGTTTTTGGCCTTTTTTATCGTGTACATGTAAGTTTGAATTATGGTTTCTCTTTTGATGCTAAAAGGTGCGTATCATTTTCTGAGTAATGGTTTCTATTATCAAACAAACCGAAACTTCAAACAGATGTTGTGTGGGAAAACTTGATGAGACCTAATCTAAATGGAGACCCAAAAAACCTTTTACCTGGAAAAGAACGCGCCCCATCACACGCTTAGCAATTCTCCCCCAATTCAACCCTCGCTCAACCCTACCACTCTCAATATGAGAAACCAACTTGCAAAAGGGCCGATCTCCCCTGCAAATCGCACTCTAAATCTCTCTAAAAACCAAATACGGAGTCGTCCCATCAATCTCAAAAGCTTCTGGTACTGGACATGGCACATAAGTCTGATTTCTTTCGAAGATGGAAGGCTCTCTCTCCTTCTAGGGTTTCGACTTCCTCGTGCAATCAAATCTCTCCAAGGGTGGATAACAACCTCAATCATTGCGATTTTTGCCTAGAATCTCTACTTCTCTCTCTGGCATGGTCGATTCTGGTGATTGGACGGGTCAAGTGTTCGTGGGTGGCCTTCTCTGACCTCCGATCTGATGAAGCTTCGGTTCCATCATTGCCCCTTCAGAGCTTTGCTCCTGGGGGGATGATCATCCCTCCTTTGACATGTATGATATCCTTCCTTCAATTTCTTTTCCAAACATCCAGATACTTTCTAGAATTTGGGATAAACAACAACAATCGAACCTTTTGTTGAACTATAAAAGCTTTTCTAAGAATGAATTAAATGCACCTCTCTGTTGCTTTCTCCTCCTTGTCTGATAGCTCTCTAATTCTCACTGCATTCCTCTTTCCTCTCTGCCTCTACCCGAGTGGCCGAGTTACTCTGCCTTAATGGCAAGCCATCAACCACCTAATAGGAAGGAGGGTCTCTCTGAGGCACTGCCGAACCCCGAAAATACCCAACTCACTGGGAAGGTGAGCCTCTCTGAGACTCCACCGAACCCCATTAACAACAAACAACAACCCACTCCTCCCAAATCACTGAAAAGTGATAATGGCAAAAGGAAAATTGACCTCACCTCTTTCTTTGACCAACTTCAAGCTTTCCAACCAAAATACAGATTTGAGACTAAAGCTATACTTTATGGTAGAGCTTTTGGTGCCCCTATTGAATTCAAAAAAATAGAAACCAAGCTCACAAATGACTGGAAAAATCGCTCTGGTGACATGCAGTTGCTGGAACTCCCAAACCAGTTGTTTGAGATTCGTTTCTCTAACCCTCGATCTAGATCTCCATTTGGTGTGGAAGGCTCGCCCCTTCCATGTCTTTGGGTAGCTCATTGTGCTCAGACCTTGGAGGAAGTCCTTTGATCCTCTTCAAGAGAACACCACTGCTATTGATATGTGGGTAAGGATTACATCAATTCCTAAAATTTACAAAAAGCCAGGGGGTTTAGAAACCATCATCAACAACAACCATTTTGGCACTTTCATTAGAGTTGATACATCAGTTGATCCTAATGCTAGGTATGCTAGAGTATGTGTTAATCTAGACATTGCTCACTCTATCTCCAACACTATTCTTATACTTGTTAACAAAAATGAAGTTTCTGCCCATGTAATCTGGTTTGAAGAATTTTCAGCTGGTTGTTGGAATTGTGGGGGCAAGACTATCTGTTCACCCAATGCTCTTTTCATGTACCCAAGAAAAAGAAAATTCAAATAACCATAAAGAAACCCAACATCCAAAACCCCCTCACTGAGTGCTCTTCTGATCTTGCTGGCCGGACCAAAGATGGCAAAAAAGGTAAGGCCTTGAAGCTGCCAAACCCAATCCAAGCATTCAGTAACAAACCTTATATCTCTGGTAAAGGTGGGGTTTCCATTGCTTTTGAAGCCCTTTCAAACTCTTCCTCTTCCTCAAAAAATTCCCAATCACCTACTGAAAGTGCCTCTGCTCAAGCTATTAACACCACCTCCATGATTGATGTCAACCTGCCACCAGCTGGTCCCAGTGTTGCTGCTTGCTCCCTCCCACCCCTTGTAGACCTCCTTGCTAACCCAGCTTCTGCAGCTGCTTGTTTTACTGAGGTCTCGGGGTGCCTGGTTGAGCAGACACCTCCTACTGTTGTGATCACATCTGATGACCCCCTTGCACCTGCTGCAAACATAGCATCAGGACCCTCTAATGATGATCAATTGGTGCATAGCTACCCCCTCTCTGACCCCATGGCCTTCTCTGAGATAGGGGCTGAAGTGGACTCTGAAATCCTTCCATGCCTCCAATATGACCTTGAAGAGGATGATCTCTTAGGGGATGAATATGCATATGAGGATTACATAGTGGATGACCCTATGGTGGACTATAGAGCTGATGACCCTCATGCGGAGGAGTTCTTTGAGCCTTCCTTCCACTCCATCCACTCAAACTCAACGGTTATCAAGATGCTATCCACCATGGATGTCCCGCCAAAGGAAGCTTCCACTTCTGGTTCCTACAAGAGGAGAGCTCTGGGTGGTGAGGAGGACACAGCTAGCTCCTACCTGAAGAGGAGCAAAAACATCACTAATCCTATGGAGTACAAGCTGTTGCATGGCAATGGGGACTTCTGTCCTATTTCTTTCAAGTATTCTGCACTAGATCATTATCTTTCACCATCTATGTCACCTTTTATTAGACCAAAAATCCTCAATTCTCTGCAAAAGTTTGTTGAAATTTGGAATTCTCAGAACTTTTGGTTATCACTACTCTTCTTAGCATCTCAGACTCATAACATTATGTATCAAGCTATTATTTGTGGCAACTTTTGCTTTTTATTACCCACTGCACTTTCATGTACAATGTATGATCCTTTAATCATGATGCAACTTATTAGTATTATTCTCACCCTCTCTTTGATCTATGATCAGTATGCTTTTAATTTCACAAAACAGTTTATGCAAAATATTCACATATTAATCTACAGCCAGCTTCAAAATATGATTATCTATATATCTTAAAGGTTAAAAGTTCTCATGACTAATATTGCGCGAGGGATCTCCCCTCTTGCGCATCTACATAATCAATTGTAGCAGGAGATCTTGGCAAAACCAGACAAAGTCAATCAACTATTCAGCTTATGTAGCATCCCTTGGAGTGCTGCCTACTTAATAGTGTTTGTTCTCTACACTTTGACCTTGTGTTTTATTCTTAACTTAATACAAGCAAGTGAACACATTATTTCATATGCGGGGCGGATATTTCCACTGCTAATTTTTACTATATCCACCGCTAATCACCGCATACATATGCGGTGGTCTTAATCCACTTTTTTCCAGACCTACCGCTGCACCACAAATACATGCGGTGGATCCGTTGACCGTATACAAACCCACCGCATACCTATGCGGTGGGTTATGGCAACCGTATACATGCGGTCAGTTTTTGGGCAATTGAAAACAGTTTGTAGAAGTGGTCCAAAACCGTCGCCATAACCCACCACATAGGTATGCAGTGGGTTATGGCGACGGTTTTGAACCGTTATGACGACAGTTTTGGGCTGTTATGGCGACGGTTCAAACCCATTGTATACATATGCGATGGGTTATGGCGACGGTTTTGGACCGTTAGGGCGACAGTTTTGGACCGTTATGACGACGGTTTTAGACCTGTATACTCATCGACCCACCGCATAGGTATGCGGTGGGATCGTTGACTGTCATTAAACCCATCGCATACCTATGCAGTGATTAGCGGTGAAAATACCATCTCCCTTTCATATGTCATTGACAGGAATTATCTAAAACTTTTGCATAAACTCAAACACAAACTCCATTATGATAGTATGGTCTCTATAACTAAGATTTCCAACCACCACTTCAATGAATCCTCCAAAGACTCCATTCACATTCTTTTCTTATTGCCCACCACAAACCCGCATGACTTCTATATCTAGAAACACCACACGGAAATTGACAAAAATCCTCCAAAGATCAGTGCTTTATGTTTGGTTCACCACCGGCCACAAGTATGCATTTTATATGGAACCATATGAAAATTAATATCAATAGGGCATTTGGAGGTCCCGATTTTGATTCTCGGAATGCTCCTCAATCCGTCAGTTTTTTTTTAATCTTAACTGGCTCACTATAGATGAATGACTTTTTAGGTGTGCAAAGTCTTCTGGCTGATTATCATGGTCAGAGACTCAAGAGAGAGCTAGAATCAATCATGTGCATAAACTCCAGCAAGGGGCATGAATTACATATGAAGCTAAACCAATCAACAGCAACAACAATGTAGTGGCATTTTGATTTTGTTATCATCTCTGCATTAATGTTTATAACGGCTCGGGATTATGATTGCCGAGTTACGTTTCGAGGGATAAAACCCCTCGTTAGGATCTTGCGCTCCGAGTACAGGTTGAAGGTTTGAAACCGAAGATTTATAGTTTAAAGCGGGATTTCGCACCCAAATCCCGAAGGTCCATTGGAGACCCCGGGGTAAACCCCTGTACCTGTCCTAAGTCTACAACATGGAAAACCGTTTACCATGCAAAGGACATAAGTTCTGAAAACGATGCAACCAGTGTCGCGACAAGGCCGGGTCAAACAGAGTATAAGTAGGAAGAAATCCCCAAAAGTATAAATCTGGTGAAGTTAGAGTTTCAAGCACTCACTCTCCGCCATACGAATGGACCCCGTCATAACAACACGAATTCAAATAATGGAACGGGTACCTGAATCTATAAAAAAAAGAGGGGGATCTGGGTCAATCATCAGGCAACTCATGCGCGTGTGTAAACACACTCTGAGAGGCATATAATAAGCATCCTATCCCTAAGATGAAGTGCGTAATGCAATGCGGAAATTAAATCACATATATATATACTAACAGTTTAATATAATGCAGAAAATGATTAAATGGATCCACATATAATGCAAAGTGGCATATCCCAGATCTACAACTGCATCATGCATGTTCGTACCACAACCGAGGTAGGACGCACGGTCATGTCGAACCAGGTATAATCAACCATTCATGCCCATACCACAGCCGAGGTAGGACGCTCGGTCGTGTCGCACCATAAATATATAAATCAATCAGACTCTATCAGGAAAACCCGATGATGCTGGGTTGTCTTATGACCCTAGCAAAGACTCTACGACTCACAGATAACGGCCGTTCTCTTGCAAGGACATATATCAATCATATGATTTTCATTTTAGCTCCTAAGCGTGATTCTAAGTCGTATGGTGCATGGACACTAGCCTACTATATAACACCCAGTGCATAGAGCGCCCATCATGAGTAAGTTCAAACGATCATATTATCATGCTAGTCAGTCATCATAAGTATCGAACATTTAGTCGCTTCTAATAATTACTATAATATCATGCTATTAGTCACACATATCATGCCGTTAGGCAAACGATCATATTATCATGCTAGTCAGTCATCGAATAACTCTTAGTCTCGGGTTAGTTTCAAAACTGTTTCAAATCTGAATTAAACAGTTAAGAATTCCGATCGACCTTTGAAAATACTCGCTAAATTTCTTTTTCAATTTATTTATTAAATCACTTTCCAACCTTAAAATTCTTTTACAATTTCTTTTTAAATCTCCAAGTCTAAATAATATTATATGATATTTTAAATACCCTTTATTAACCACTTTATAAAATATTTCCAGATCCCCTAAATCCAAACCATTTTTATTTAATAAACCAACCCTTATAATTTTCTCAAAATAATATTTTATCTTTTAAAACCTCCAATAATATTATATTTTATTTTAAATACCATTAAATAATTAAATAAGTAACGGTCAAACCCGAATCAAACCAAACCCATTTAAAACCAACCGAACCAAACCGAACCCGCCATACCGCCCCGCCATACCAATAAATTAAAACAAAGAGGCGGGCCCACTAGCTACCATCTCCTTCCTCTGATTTCAAATCCCGCCCCGCCATACCGCTGCTCGAGACCTCACTCCCGCCAGCCGTTTCTCGCCTGCGCTGTTCGCCCGGAGCAGACGGAGGCTTGCCAGCGACGCTCGTCCTCGTCTCTAGCCCGTCCAGACCCACCTCGATCTTCTGCTCACCCGGACTCACCTAGCTCGCAGCTCGCTCGCTCCCGACACTCGCTCCCGACGCTCGCCTCGCGCTCGTCCTCGCCGGAGGTCTCGCGCCCACCTGAACGTCCCGCACTCAACCCACACTCACTACCGACTAGCCTAAGCATCGAAAAAGACTAAAAACGAATCGAAACGAGAATAATTTCGGAGCTCACCGGGATGGATTTTTCGTGACTTCGGAGCTCTAGATCGGAGGTTTGGGCGTCGTCGGTGGCTCGCGATGGCTTGTCGGACCTGCGTCGGATATGGGGGAGTGTGATGAAGGAGCTCGGGGGTGATTTGGATCGGAAACGAAGGAGAACGGCTTACCGGAAGATTGTTCACGCTCGAACGGGGCGACGGGGTTCCGGTGGCCTTCGGTGGCACTGGGGAGCTTCTGGGCTGCTCCGACTGCTGGTGGTGGCTCCGAGGGGTGCGTGGGACCTTCCGCTGGCAGCTCGAGGCGGAAGGAGGGAAGAAGGAAGAGGAGGCGGTGGTGTGCGTGGTGGTTGAAGTGCGGCGACGTTGACGGAGCGAAGAGGAGGGTGTCGGGGAGGGCGAAGGTGAATGACGATGATGGAGAGTAGGAGAGAGCAGATATGACGCCGATGAATATGGTGAAGGAGGTAATGGCAATGGAGATGGTTGATGGAATGGGCTTCGGTGATGGTGGTGTGGACAAGTGAAGGATCGAGGGAGCAGGTGAGGGTGATGTGCTGAGTGAACGACGGGGTGAGGGATGGCCCTTTGAAGAGGTATGGTGAGGGTAATGTGTTTAAGTTGTTAAATAAATACCCGGAAATAAATTTCGCATACGCGAATTTCGAATTCCGCAATTAGTTTCTGAATGTTAGTTTCACCGTCTCTCGCTTTCTCAATCAATTAGATTTTTAAAATCGACAGGGATATCGTCATCCGATAATTATTTTGAATTTTTGAGGTAAAATGATGGAAATTATTCGTCAAATTTTATATTCCTGTCGGAATCCGATAAACGAGTTTTAAAACCGATTAAATTTCATTTTTAATTCTCTTTTTCAGAAAAAATTAGGATTTGAAAATCCAAACCTTTACAATATTTATGTATTTTTTGTTTTGATGATTTTGGGTTGTACTATTTACACGGTCATTTTATCGCCATTTACACTGTCCGCAACCGTGGATTGCGAGTTTGCAAATTTTCGCAAACTCACAATCAGTGGTTGCATTTTTTTTTTTAATTTCTGCAACCGCGCATTGCGAGTTTGCAGAATCCGCAAACTTGCAATGCACGGTTTCTTTTTTTAAAAAAATAAAAAATAAAAAATAAAAACATATTACGTATAATATTAAAGATAAATATTAACGATATTTGGCGATATCCCGTTAATATCAATTTTAGATCGCAATCCGCGTTTACGGGCAATGTAAATGGCGATAAAATAGTATAACCCTTTTTTATGGTGATTATTTAAGATTTTATTTTCGAAATATTCACAAAAAAATTAAATATTTAACAAAAAATTCATGCTTTCAAAGTATTTACCAAAATATTCATTTGTGTCAGGACAATCAGAAAAACGCGAAATGAACCTTATTTATAAAATAAAGTTTCAGTTTGAAGGAAAAACGGATGAAAAAATAAAATTTCAGTTTGAAGGAAAAGCGGATGAAAAAATAAAATTTCAGTTTGAAGGAAAAGCAGATGAAAAAATCAACGCGATCTTAAACAGGATCTTATATGTAAAAAAATCCCCGCAATTCATAAATTATTTGAAAATTTTAATAATTAAAAATGGGTTGTACTATTTACACAGTCATTTTATCACCATTTACACTGTCTGCAACCGCGAATTGCGAGTTCGCAAATTTTCGCAAACTCACAATTCACGGTTGCATTTTTTTTAAAAAAAATTATGCAATCGCGCATTGCGAGTTTGCAGAATCCGCAAAAACTACCTCTTCGGATGCCTGGACTCGACTTCGGAGGCCCTAATTCGGCTTCGGCCGTCCCATCTCGGCTCTAGCCGCCCCAATCCGTCTCCGACAGCCACATGTGGCGCCGCCATCCCCTAACTTTGGCTGGATACTGGTTGAAGAACGTGTTCAGTTGCATAACCTTAAATCTGAATTTCTTTGGATTTCGATCAAAATACAAAATTGAGATGGGGCTTTTGTCGATTTGTGTCTTCCACACCCTTTTCTTCAATCCTTAGTTCAGTTTTTGTGCATCCCCATCCCGATTCTCTGTCTATCGGGTGGTCAGTTTCAATGGGCTCTCGAGCCGCACAACCCAGTTCCGCCTCTTGCCCTGGCTGTTTCTTCTCGAGGTGCTGGTGTTGTGCTAGCCCTCTCGCTTCTCATCCGGTCTCCTCCGTCACAGAAATCCGAGGTGGGGCTCTGCCGCCTTCCTCCGTTCATCTTTCCACCCATACCTACGGGTCGGTGGCGCTTGTTTCGCCGGTGGTATTGTCCTCAAATCCTCGGTTTGGGGCGAAGCCGCCGTCATTAGTTGTCGTCGTCGCCCTTCGACCATCTCTGCCTTTGCCTCCGTTCTGGGTCTCCATCACTGCTTACCTCCGTCTGGCCCTCCTTCCGATCCCTATCCCCTGGTCGGCGGTGGTTTGTGGTGTTTGTTTCCCTGTCGTGCTGCATGGGCTGATACCCCTTTTCTCTCATTGGGCCCGAGTGGCCCGTGGGGCGAGCCTGTTGTGTGCTTTGGGCCCAAATTTTTTCTTGGGCCCAAAGCAGCCCCAAACACAAAAAAAAAATGCTGAAATATATATTTAATATGGTTATATATCTATTTGTTATATATATATATATATATTGAGTATGGATAAAATGTTAACAAGTCTTATTGTGTTTTGTGTTAACAAATCTGTGTCCTTTATTAAGGAAAAACGAAAGGCTGAGATTAATTAGAGTTTTCTATTTTATTTAAAAAAAACAGTGGGCCCCATCAAAATTATTCCCACATATTTCCAATCTGATGCGTGTACCCACTCTCCTTCTCCTTCTATTTAACCAAACGGTGGATTGAGAAGATGAATAACCCTAGCACACGCTGCATCCACAGGCGTCCACCTTCACCCACCGTAATCCATGGCCGCCTCCACTTCACCATCCCTCACCACAGACGACTTTTCCCAGACCGCCGCCCATTTCGCAAGCGCCGCCTTTATCGCACTAGGATTCGCCATCGCTTCTCAGGCGGCGGCGATGAGGACGGTTTGTTCGACGGTGAAGGCGGCCGTGGCGATGGCGATCCGATCGGTGGGAGTGGCGGCGGCGGTGTCGGATGGAACCGAATCCAACGCAGCGATGGTGAGCCTCCATCCGATCCGACGCAACAGGACTCCTTTCTCTCGAGTGAAACAACGAGGCTTGAAGCTCCTTCTCCAATGTTGTCTTCTGATCGAATTCCAGACCGACGGGGAGACGTGTTTGGGGAGGTGAAGCGGACGATGTCCGGCGACCATCGGCCATTGTCTGAGAAATTGAAGTCCGGCGACCCGACCTGGTTCCCTTGCGCCTCTAGTTTTCTATTTCAAATCTATATTATTATAGGCTTGTTCTATTAATTTATTACTATGAATTTATCAAATATTCGGCAAATTCATGGTAATTATTCGTTGATAATCAGGAATTGTTCATATATATAGGGAAATTAGATATAGGTTTTTTGAAATTCAAACTCATGTCTTTATCGACTATTCGGCAAGTTCATAGTCAATATTCATTGATAATTAGAAATTATTCATTTGTATAGGGGCAATTACATGCAGTCTTGCTGAAATTCAAGTTCGAGTATTTGTTTATGAATTGATGAATATTCGTCAAGTTCGAGTAACTATTCCTTGATAACAAGGAATTATTCATATGTATGTGGGTAATTAGATGCGGTAAATCAAGAATTACAATTATATTATTTCAACCTAGCGAATAATTACTATCAACTTAGCGAATAATTACTATTAATCTAGCGAATAGTTGCTAAATACGTTATCCTATCAAAAAAAGCGAATAATTACAAAAAAGCGATTAATTTATGAAATGATAACTCTTTACGGATGAATAATAACGATTAATTTAGCGAATAATTACTATTAACCTAGCGAATAGTTGCAAAATTGACTAACTCTTTTTCTATTATCTAACGAATAATAAGTATAAGTTAACGAATGTTTGTATCACCTTATCGAATAGTTCGAACAGTTCACCACACAAAAAACAACGTTAAAAAAATTTAACGCAAAAAAAAAACGTACAACACACGCACGTTATTTAGCAAGTGGCAAGGAAAGAGGTGGGTCACATTGATTTTTAATTAAAGAAAAAAGCCAAAATATCCAAATAATCTCATCCATTCATTTGCACTAAATCAATGGCCTATATTTGTTAACACAAATCACATTAAGGGTTGTTAACACTAGACCTAACCTCTATATATATATATATATTTAGATGAAAATCTCGCAAGGGTACAACACTGCTCGTATGGACATGTATTAAATCTCGTTAAGGTTGACTAAATCGGTACAGGGTTTCTAGGTGCTCTTTACTCAGACGTTGTGCGACTCTACATTGTGTGGCTCGGCGATCTTTCCCTTGGATTTAGTTCTGGCTGTCGGAGTTGGGATAGGTTGGGGTTATGAGAGTGTGTATCGTGGCGTTTCTGCTACTCGGGTTGACTTCTTCCCTGGAGTTCGTCTTCCTTGCCCACAAGATGATCGGGTCCTGATGCACCGCTGGCATACTGTTCTACTTCGTGTGGGGCTTGGCTTCGTCTGTCTTCTTCGTCCTCATCCAGTTTGATTTTGGTATGCTTTGATTGGTTTTTTGTAGTTTTTGTTTGTCTGAGTTTGCACCTTATGTATTGTTGTTTGTTTGGCTTTAGACGGTTCTCCTGTCTGTCGACTTGCCCAACCCTACCCTCGAGTTTCAGATATGACTGTACTTGAATTCTTACCTAATCAAAAAACAAAAATAAAAAATTACGTGCCCATCACAGGGCATAGGGTTGTGCATAACCGGGTATCCGACACGACACGACACGGTATGTCGGATGCACGAAACCAATAAAACTGAAAAATCTGATTCGAACACGACACAATAAGTACCGGGTATCCGACACGAAAACATGAAACGGTTTCGTGTCGGATACCCGTATAACACGACACTAACCATTTAGGTTAGATAAAAAACAACCATACTAGGGAAAAGAAAAGGCCGATAGGAGACTACAGATGCTTCATCTTCGATTTCACTTTGGAGACTATACAGATGCTTCATCTTCAATTTGACACGAGGAGACTCAGAGGAGAGGAGATTCGGGTGAACACGATGATACTCAGGAAAGGGCGAACGAGAAGATCTGAGATTGAGAGAGAGAGAGAGAGAGAGAGAGAGCCGCCGAGTCGTCAGATCATCAAACAGTTTGACAAAGAGAGAGTGGTCACTAGTCAGATTTGAGGTTGAGAGAGATTGAGAGAGAGAGTCGCTAAGTCTTTCAGATGTGAATGGGCAACGGCAATTCAAGCGGAGAAGCGACAACGGCCATGGAAATGAAAATGGGAGCACTGGTAAGGGAGGAACAACAACAAAGTTGAGAGATTGGTCGGAGATGGAGAAGATTCGGCGCCGACCAGATCTGAAGTTGAGTGTTTGATAGAGAGAGTGACAAACTCACAGATCTGAGTTTGAGAGATAACCATCGAATTTGTGAAATTGAAGGGACGGCAAACTGGTTGGACTGGTTTTAGGGTTTTGTTTGTGGGATGTAAAATAAACGGAAATTTCGCGTGGTACCCCTGGGGTATTGCAATTTTCGCGAGGTATACAACTCTTTTGCATATTTCGCGTGGTGCCCCTGAGGTTTTAAATTTTTTCGCGTCGTGCCCTCGAGGTTAAATTTTAACAGATGGATTGTTACTCCGTTACTTTTGGAATTTAAAAAAGAAAGAAAGAAATGAGGCTTACAGAGGAAGCGGAGAGAGAACGACGCGGCCGGTGGAAGACGGAAAGGGAGGAGAAAAAAAGAAGCGACGCCGTCTCCTCCTCGCGCCCTTCCTCCTCAAGCGATGCCGTCCTCCCACCACGACCACCAATCCACCGCCGGCCGGATCACTCCTCCGATGCCGTCGCGTTTGCAGATGATGGCGCTCTCTCATCGCCACCCCTCTGTTCATCTCCTCCCACCACGAGCACCAATCCACCGTCGGCCGCCACACTCTTTCCAGCTCTACGACGGGTCACCGCTGCTAATCACTCATCCGGCCCAATTCGATTCCCCGCTGCTGATCACTCACCCGTCCCCCTGAATTCTAGGCTCTGTCAATGGATTAGTTTGTCTAATGAATAAGGTCGGTTTGATTGTCTGTAATCCGGCTATTCAAAAAGCCCTAATTCGATTCCCCTTCCAATCACCTTCTCGAGTTCCCCTCATTTCAGTTTCGGATTCGACCCTTCGGCTAACGATTATAAGGCCGTTAGGGTTGATTGTGGTTTTACTGATCCTTATGCTCAGATCTACAGACTTAGCAGTCGTTCATGGTCGATGATTGATGTGAATCCGGAAGCAACCAATCTCCTTCTCCTTTTCCCTCGCCATGCGTATTTGAATGGAGTTGTTCACTGGCTTGCTCATGATTCAACGATTGTAGGATTCAATCTGCGAACTGAGAAATTTAGGGTTCTAAAACTACCTTTTGATTTCAAAGACAAGAGGATGACAAATGTGGTGATTGCAACCTGGTGTGGGTTTCTTGCTTTGTTTGAATTGCAAACCCCTAACATTTGCCTATGGAGGAGCGGAGAGGACGGCGTCGCTTGAGAAGGAAGGGCGCAAGGAGGAGCGGAGGAGGACGACAACGCTTCTTTCTTTCTCCTTCTTTTTTTTTTTTTTTTAATTGAAAACTAACGGAAACTGTTAAGTTTAACAAGGAAGGGCGCTAGGCGAAAAAATTCAAAACCTTAGGGGCACCACGCGAAATATGCAAAAGAGTTGTATACCTCGCGAAAATTGCAATACCACAGGGTACCTCGCGAAATTTCCGTAAAATAAATATATAAAAAAATAGGGAAAAAACGTAAAAAAAGGGGAGCATTGGGAGTTGAACCGTACGTTAAATGGAAGCCTTGACCATCTGAGCCAATTTGCACTAGTGAAATATAGGGAAATTAAACGTGTCGTGTCGGGTATCCGATAAGGAGAATACTCCGATCTGAATACAACACGTTTATTTTTGTGTTTTTATGGCTCGTGTCATAAACGGGTCGTATCCTTTTCATTTCGTGTTTTTTGTGCACACCTCTAATAGGGCAGTTATTAAATATAATTCACCTAGCGTATCTCCTAAGCAAAATGTTCCTAATATTTGCCTAATAAATTAATCTCAACCATTGAGCTAAATGAATGGTTAAAATTATTTTAATAAAATTAAATTAATTAATAACTAAAAATGGATTACTCCGTCGACTTCTTTCACCGTCGTCTTTTCAACACTTCTCCACTGGATTCCTCAATTTCCTCCTCCCCTTCTCCGGCCTCTCTCCAAAGCGAAAATAGAAATCATCCTCATTCACCATCTGGCCCATCGCCACTGTCCTCCTCCCGCTGACATTGAGTTTAGTACTAATTTTTAAATTGATTGGGTTTGAAAATTAAATTAATTAAGATTAGTTCCTGATTTGGGATATGTTAATTAGGTTTTCTTGGACTAGTTAGATATAGATTGTAATGTGGGATATGTGAATTCGGTTCCAAATTCTAATTTTAATGGTTATTCAACCTACGAAATTTAAAGTCTGACCTTTGCTCCTTTAATGGAGATTCTTATATTCTATAAGCTTTTCTCCAACCAGTTAATCTTTCATTAATCTTTCAATGAATTAGTTCTTATTAGTGACTGTGGTTTTGATATATTGGAGGGTGAAGGAGGGTTCGATCTTCTCAATGTCTGAGCTTTTTATTGAATGGTAAAGGGGTTTGTTTTGACGGTGATCGAAGGGATGGAGAAGGGTGATTTTGATCACTTCCTGAGTTCATGGAAATTTACCAAACATAATAAATTAATTTGGGTTTTTAAATAAAGAAATAATCTTAACCATTCATTTAGCCCAATGGTTGAGATTAGTTTATTAGGCAAATATTAGGAACATTTTGCTTAGGAGAGGATCTTGATCCGCGTAGAAGCGGAAAATGGAATATATCGTCTAACAACATTAATATATACTAGTAGCATTAAGCGCGCGTGTATGTGCAGACTATTTAGTTTATGATTTAAGTATTTATGTGATATCCAAACAGGTTACCTACAACCTATAGGGTATATAGACGTTTCCTCTTGTAAAAAACTTAAAAAAAATATGACAAATTGTTGAAGGGTAAGATATACTACTCACTACAACTCTCAACCAATTCTTGAACAAGTATGTATAGTCCTAAATAGAATTTCTGCAAGTAAAAATACCTTGGTTGATACAACAAATAGCTTCAAACTGATCATATGACTAAAATCTTTATTTAGGTACACACATGTCAAGCTTTCATATTTGATCCAACAAGTTGCAGCACCACACATGTCAATAACAAACCAAAAGAAATTCCAAGTCTCATGCTCATACCTGTGCTATATAAAACCCCTAAAAAATTACAGTCCGAAATTTGATTAAATTTTAAATGTTAAATATCGAGGATCTCATCACAATCAATATAAAGAGACTTTGAATAAATTTACAGTCACTTCATTCTATTTATATTAACAAAAGTCTAAACACTATTCATTTCCAATATTAAAATCTCATTTCACAATCAATATAAAATGTGAAATAGCAGCAACCATAGTGAAGTACCTCATCCTTTTTATCTATCGGTAATAAACAGGTTCTTATCACTGTCATATTCAACAGGCCCCGCTTATTTATAGTCCATACTCCATAGACAAGGAGAGTTATTAAAGAATAGTCATGAGTAAAATAGTTTTGCTTCATTCAGATGAGTAAATTGAAAAGAGATGAGCAAGATTATAATACAAATAGAAAAATCATGAAAGGCACAATAACATAATGGGAAAAGAAAAAAGACATTCATAATAACAACCGCTTATAGAACAAACATCATTTTGCCATTGCTCTTGACACCAGTACTCACTAATAAATGGGTGGGAGTACTGTTTGATTCAAATACGCCGGTCACCGATCATCCCTTGTTCTAACTTATGTGCTACTTTTTGTTTTAATAGTCACACGCCACTCCGGGTATATTACAGGTAAGTTCCTCAAATTTTAGTGGTTATAATGTATAGAACTAAGGGTAAAATATGGAAGAGGTGTTTAAAGTTTAAGAATAGACCTAGAATGGCAAATTCAATCAACAAGAGATCAACTGCATTTATGATTTGCCTGATCCCAGTCCATATTCTAATGCATCCTTCAGTTGTACCATGGTGCTTCATGTAAAGTTCCTTTTGAATCCGTAAAATTAAAGCAAATAAATCAATTTTGGTAAATGCATAAAGTGACCTCTTACTTAAGAGAAAAATGACAAGGATGCATCATGCATCTCATAAACCCAGATAGCAAAAATGACTAACCTTCAGAGATGGTTTCAAAGAGGGAACCTGTCCAAAGAGGGAACCTGTAAGACCAAAAATGATGTGAAAACGAGAAATTGGTTGCTCATAAAGCAAACATCAGCCTTAAATTCAACCCGAAGCAGCAATAGAATTTTAGAAATTGTAACCAAGCAACCAGGAAAATAAAGCAACCAAAGACGAAAAAGGAATAGAATTTGAAAGTAATTGCACATTATTAGATTTTAAATTTTAAAGTAATTGCATATTATTAGATCTGACTTAGTTCTTTTCAGGCTTATGTTCTAAATAAAAGTTCAAATTTTTTTATCCTCTTTTGATACGTGGAACTTATTTTTCTTTCAAAAATCATTATGTGATAGGTTCTTAAAAAGCAACACCCGACTCTACCAATCCATCTGTTGTTGATTATGAAGGCAGGCTTCACTACACAAAACATTGATTTTATCTAGGTATATTAATCTTACCGCTTTAACTCCTGGATTTTTAAGCTTTGTTTGAACTTTGAAGCCCTTACTGGTCATTGATGACTAACTTAACCTTGCTATTTCTTATGGGATCACTACAAGAAAAAAGACTTTTGGCGACAAAAAAATTCGTCGCCCAAAGACAGCATTTCGTCGCCCAAAAGTTTTTATGACGAAATTAATTTTGTCACAGGTTCGTCGCCATAGGCCCGTCGCCCAATGTGTGGGGCGACAAAATTAATGTTTCGTCGCCCTAAATTACTTTCAGTGACAAATTTTCATATTCATCGCCCTAGCCTTTGTGCGACAAATTAAGCTTTTGTCACCCTAGCATCTGGGCGACAAATTGAGTTTTTTTTGTCACCCTAGCCTATGTGCGACAAGTTGTTTTGTCACCCTAGCATTTGGTCATTTTATATTTTTTTCTTTTTTCTTTTTTCTTTTGTAGACATTATTATATTTTTGCTAGCACATTTATATTCTTTTTTTAACAAGGAAAATATATAAAATTGACACAATGAATTTATTTTCCAAATGTATACTTGTTATATTACATTAAACAATATACAAAATTGTCATAATACATTAGCCAGCTATATAATTTTAATATTTAACATATTTTCCTAGTAACATTTTACTAACAATGCCAAATAATATACATTTTGGCACAATTTACATTCAGCTATAATGCGAAGGCTGCACTGGATGAAGATTAAAAGTAATAGCTCGACAGTAACCGAATTCCCGCTCCTCAAACCTCATTAGCTCAACATATTCACATGTGGCCTGCACTGGATGAAGATTAAAAGTAATAGCTCCCACGATCAGATACATCCCACATAAATGGACAAAATACTAGTATTGATGACCCTATACAATCAAGTTAACTAAAAGAGTCATTTTCCTATTTTCTCAATCAGCTGATCTTAAGATTTCCCTCAATAATGTCCATACCAGATCCAAAAAAGCAAGTACTTGATTTGTAAATACTTAATGAGCAATCTAGCTGACCAAGAAAGTAATGGAACATACCCAATTCTTTGCTATTTGTTGCCCAGCAGAAAGGACACCCTGCAAAAACAAAAACAAATTATTGACTTAGCTTTGTTTATGTTGTAGATCTGGGTTCGATTCGCTCTACATTCAAACAACGAGATAACGATAAACGATAAACGAAACCAAACACAAGAACACACAGCCTTTGTTTACGCGGTTCGGTTACCCTATATCCGCGGAACCTCGGGAGGGGAAGCTCACCCAATTTCACTAAGCAACCAAGTTCAAAACCGATTACAAAGGATTCAGATGCACAAGATCTAAGTTAGTGATTTCTAAAGCGACACAAGGAAGAAGATAAGAAGAGAATAGGGTTAGGAATCGTCCGTAAAGGACACCGAGAAATCTCAGAGAGATTTCTCAACACATGAACCCTCCTTCCAAGCCTTCATCTTCATCAAGCAAGCAGGAACTCAGGTAGCACCAGACCCAGGTGAGCTCCCTTCTAGAAATCGCCGTCGGCCGAGCACTTTCAAGCTGAAAACCCTAGCTTCTTCTCCCAAACCCTAGCCCCTTGGCTTACCTGAGAGAGAGAGCGCCGTGATGCTACAGTGGAGCTAGGGTTCCTGAAGAGAGCATATATAGGCAAGCAAGCAACGGTCTCAAGTAGTGAGCTGGGCCAGAGGAATGGGCCAACGGAATAGGCCCAACAACCAGTGAAGCACAACTCGGACATAAGAAACCAGAAGAAGCCCAATGACCACACTTAGACTCACACACCCTTCCAATGGTCACACCAAGTGAGCCAAGCTAGCCATTGGTTCCAAACATGGTTAGACCATGGGACCAATGAGCTTTTCTTGCTCACAACATGGTCAGGTTGGTGTGTGGTCTAGTGTGGCATCACCTAACTTAGACCTAAGTGCATCTTAATACCAAATAAACCATGGTTTTGTTTACAAACAAAATTACAAGGATTAAAGTAACAACAATTTAAGTTTCGTAATTTTCATTCAAAGAATTACATAGATTTCCCAACTACCTTGTAAGTTGGCATAAAATCCGAAACTTAGATGACAAATTAGCATAAATAAATTACCATATACTGAATTTTGAAGGATTCAGCAAATAACAAATAAATTAGAACAAATTGATCTTATATATTCAACTAATGTAAAAAGAAAACCTCTAATTTACTGATTTTTGAAGGATTAAGCAAAAGGAATTAGTAAATAAATTACCATTGACCAGTTCTCTCCGTAGCTAGAGATCTTTGGCGAGTGTTCAATACTGGAGTTCCTGTTCTCACCAGCTTGATTACTTTGATCCTGTTTCTATATAGTTCCTGAAAAAAAATACAAGACAATTTTTCAGGACAGGGGGGGAATGGGAGGCCGGTTCATACCAGGTCGAAAGATAGCAAGAGCAAACGCATTGCTTTCCTCTATCTCTGCAGCTCTGGGATTGATCTCCTTCAGACCCTAAATGGAAACAGCAAAAAATAGCACATAAAAATGAAGCACTTTGGTATAACCAAGATTGAATTTGGAGAGGAATATGAAGGTCTACTTGCTCTCTGAAGCCACAGGAGTAGCAGGGCCCTTCCATTTGAAGTTGTCAGCATATGATTTAGGCTGCAATTTATGAAGCGATTCAGTTTGTACCACTAGGAGTTTTAGCTATGAAAAGGATTTTAAAGGTGACTCGGGTATTTGAACAGAACTTCAAACATAAATCAATTTGTTTAGCTAAGAAAAGGGTTGGTTCGGCCATCTCCTCTCCCAGGGGCTTGGTTTGGCCGAGAGGTGTAACCGCCGTCAGACCGCCCTTGGGGCTGTTGTGGCTGGTTTTGGGGCCAAGGTTGGGGCTTTCCGCTCGTCCATCTTCCGCCTTGGTTCCTGTATCTAGCTCCACGTTCAACTTTAATAGCCAAATGCAACAATTCAATAGGAGTAGAGTAAGGAAAGCAATCAATGTCCTGAGCTAAGGCGGGATGCAAAATGCGAAGAAACCTAGCATTTGTATCCTAATGATGTTCAACAACATTTGCTCGTGCCATGATTTCTTGCATAATATTAAAGGTTTCCTCAACAGATTTATTACTTTGCTTAAGGTTCTCTAGGCGTTGCCTAAGCTCTCTAGCATAGTGTTGAGGGACAAACCTATTTCTCATTGAAGCTTTCAATTGGTTCCAAGACGCGATAGGCGCATCAATGGCTCTTCTTCTTTCCTTAATCAAATTATCCCACCAAATAAGAGCAAACTCTTGAAATTCTAAAGAAGCCAATTGAACTTTCTTAGGTTCAGAAAAATTGTGACAGTTCCAGATTTGTTTCATTTTAGTTTCCCAGTCTATATATGCATCTGGATCTGTCTTACCATCAAAGGAAGAAATTTTTACCTTAACCTTACCTATGCCGTCCTGATCATGATCTCTAGGCTCACGGTATTGGTAACGCCCTCCTTTGTCGTTCCGCCTCGAGCGTTGATCCCAATAGTCCTCCTCTTGGAAGTCATCATCACGCTCCGAGTAGTAGAACTCCTCCTGGAAGCCACGACCTCTACCTCTCCCTCGTCCATGTCTCTGCGCATTAGCAAATCCGTTATTTCTGCCATTTCTCTTCCCTCGTGGAGAGTTTTTCTCTTCAAAGATAGGATTATGCAAATTAAGGTTAGGAGGAGGGTTAGGATTTCGGACTTCCCTTTCATCATTAGGCATCTCGTCACGCCGTTGATTACCCTGACCACCAAGGTTATTAGAACCCGTTGGTCTAGCCTCCAAGGCCGTCAACTTATCCATCATTGCCGCCAAGGTGGCGTTGAGAGTGTTCATTGTGTTATTGAATATTGCGACGGATATAGTTGCTTCGGAATTGTTGTCATCGTTGCCATTGTTGGCATTGTTCCCGTTGTTCACCTGCTCGTTAGACATTGCAAATAAAGACAAACACGGAACTATGTCAAGATTAGCAAATAAAACAACTCACAATGTGTTTCTCTCACACACTCCTCTCTAATTGGTTATGACAAGCTTGTTGGGGCAATCTGGTTTGGGCAAATCAACACTCAAGCAAGGACTTAACAATCAAAAGAGAGTAATCAAGAGAAATGACAAAGAAACAAGCAACAAGGGACTCAACAATATCAATAACACTCGACAAAAGCTGGACAACCAAGTCGAAATCGACCAGAGGGGGTCGAAATTGACCAAAGGTAGATTCGACAGAAGCTGTAACGAGGCTGGGGGGTCGGTATGACCTCTGCAGTACTCGACACACAAAAATAGGAAAAGAAAATGAAAGAAAAGAAAGAAAAACTTGAATTTTTACCTCTTTTTGATTTAAACCTTAGTATGGATGTTGTAGTTGCAAGTTAGGGCTTAAAATTTTTTTTTTATGGTTTGGGAGGTATGCGTTTGAAGGTTGTGACTAGGGCTATAGCAAATTCACCAAATTTGGTCCTTAAGCTTTCTTGCACTAGATACAATCCTTCTCTCTTTTTTTTTTTTTTTTTTTTAAGCTTACTTTTGCCCCTAGTGAATTTTATCCTCCTAGGACTAAGCTTTGAATGTAATCTTTTTTTTTTTTGGAATATGCGGACTGTTTTTTTTTTTTTACTAATGCAAGAAAACAATCTATGAAATAAAGGACTCTAAAAAATTATATGCTATGGTGAAAGAAAATCTATCTATGCCTTTGATAATCTATGATAGAAAATATGAGATATATCTACCACAAATTTCAACAAATTAAATAAGGCAATTAAATAGATAAATCTAGGATAGAACAAGATAGCCAAATATAGAAAGCAAACTAGGGTTTGTGAATTTGTGTGTGTATGCCGACTAGGATTGAAACAAATTCCTTAGTTACAGGTGCCGACTAGGATTTGATTGCAAATTTGCAATTCCAAATTGATATCACGTACTATTGTCAGCTATACAAAGGTAGGCTCAGCTTCAATAGTTGATATGGTGTCGGCTTGGAATATGTTTAGGGCTAAAGGCAACCACAACAATTACAAACAAGGATTAGTAGCAATCAAATTCAAAAATTCAAGAAGTAAAAACCAAGAACAAAGAAAGACTCTATTTTTGTAGGTTTTGTGTTTAGGGAAACAAACGACACAACTTTGATGTCGGAAACCAAAGCTCTGATGCCAATTTGATACGGGGTTAGCCATAGGATGGCCCGATCTTCGACAATCAAACTAGAAATAACAAGAACGGAAGCAAAGACTCGATGAACAAGAATAAAGACTCGAAATTGAAAATAAGACTCGACCGATAAGGACTGAATCGAACTAAAATAGAACGAGACAAAGACCTCAGGCCTCCTAAGAGGGTAGGAACCAAATACCAAAGACTATAAAGCCCGCCTCTACAACCTTACACAACCAAGCGGACAACTTGGAGGCACAAGGAGGGGACTTGTGATTACCAGGATCACCAAGCTCTCGCGAGGTTGACGAACTCAAAGCAAACCAAGTTAGATCTATAACCAATTTGCAATCGATGAGCAATTCTACGAATCGATTGACTTTCTCACAGACGTGTTTCACACAAGAACTATAAATTTCAATAATGGAAGACGTGAATGTTCTACAAGGGTCGGCCGATCTAATATAACCTAACCAAGCAATCTGGCTGAATCATTAACAAAATAATAATAAATTATTAACTTAGAGAATTAATAAACTAAACCTAAAATAACTTAAAATAGTATAAGTAATTAAAGTCTTCAACATAACATCACAAGGACACCCAATTACGGCAAAAGTAGTTTCTACGAACAGCAACCAACAGCGGCCTCATGCACGCCCGCGCGCCCATTGCCGCACGCCCGCGCGCCCCTGCACGCCCGCGCACCACCCAACCTTGCACTTCAGGCGTCGGCGTCGAATCCCCGGGCGTCGGTGGCACTTCCTATGCACATGTATGTCTTCCTTGATGGTTCTGGGAGTTGAACTGCGCTCGAGAACAAGGCGTGACTCACAAAGAGGAATGAGTCGCGTTGAAGCTTCTTGGATCGGGCTTGAGTCATCGGTCTGTCTCCGAGTATGATCGGCGCATCCACAGGTGTAGATGACGGTGTAGAAGATGGTCCCGCATCACCTACCTAGAAGAAAGCATAGATCAGAGGCTTGAAAAAGGAACAAAAGGGTTACCTACATCCAAGGGCGAGAAAGCAAACCAAAGAACAGCCCATCAGGAATATTTGAATCCCAAGAATTGGACTACACCATCAGAATAGAAGGGCTCAATTCACCAACGGTAAAATAACAGGAATCCATGGAAAGTGAGCAGTACAAAGCAACAAATTGGTAAGGTGCATATATTGCAATTAACTAGTTCCATCCAAATCCATACATCATGGTCATATATATGAGAATACAAATTAGGTTTAGGACAAAAGCATAAAAAGATGAGGAATTAAATTGAATTGAAGGAAACAAGGGATTACTTGGTTCGTAGGACGAGAAGAGAAATCAAAGAACCAACCTACTGGAAGAAGAATTGATTGGAAACTAACGTGAGAATATATTCCTTATTATGAATTTCAGTCAATCAGCCAAAAGCAATTCCAGATATAACAAAGAAGGAGCAGGTGGAGGAAGAAGAAGACTAGTACCAGATGAGCACAAATTCAACTTATAAGTGAGAAGAACAAATCCAATCCACTACAGGTTTAACATTACAATTGATTAAAAATGAGTGGAAGAATCCAAATTCAACAACAACACAACCTTTGAAATCACAAATTACCTATGAGGTGATTCAGAAGCACACAAACAATCTAGGAGTAGAAATTGTATAAATTGAAATCAAAATATAATTACTTTGCCTTGAGAAAAGAAAATGTAGGCAGAAAACAACAAAGAGAGAAGGCATGACAACGAATATTTGACCTAATTACCATTAGAATTGCAAACTATACCATTAGGATTAAAAATTAGTTGCAATATCACTAAAGGAATAATTAGGAACAGAAAAATAAACTAACAGAGTACCAAAATAGGTTGCTGATAGGAATAAGAACAAACAGAGAGACGAGAGCGGGCGGAGAGAAACGAAGGAGTTTACACGGTTTTGAATCGGAGCTCAACGTCGACAGACAAACCAAGAGATAACAACATCCAAGGCAGAGAGATAAAGGAAAAAGGTTCAAGAACAAGAAGATTCAAGGGCGGTGGAAATTGGAGTCCTAAAATAGGGCATAAATAAACTCTGACACATCAGATAAACTTGAAAGAGTTGCAGAGAAGCATAGGTCGGTGAGGGCAGTAAGTCATCCTTGGTGGCCTGCGTTGAGCATCAGCGTTATAGGAAGACGGTTTGTAGACAAGAGGTGACAAGAGGGTTAGAAGGCGTTGGAATGGAAAAAAAAACAAAATCACAGAAAGAAATGAAGAAGATAGGGAGATATGAAGAAGGCCGCAATAAGAAGGAGAGTAAGAAATCAGCGAAGGAGGTGGTGAGGAGGGCAAATACTGGCCATCGACAAAAAGACATAAAAGTAACCACCCAAGACTACAAATAAACTTGACATTAGGAACCAATTAGATAAACAAGAAATTCCATAGTATCTCACCAACTGAATCCCTGCACTTCCAGCCACACTCTATTCAAATAAGTAGTTCGAATAGAGTCCAAAATGAGTGCACAAATCACAAACCTTTTTAATAATGTCCTGCATAAACAAAAGCAAATCCATAACTACAAGAACTGAAATATATGCTTCTGACAGATGACATTTGTCCCTATAACTTATTCACCTCGTACAAAAATAGGTGGTAAGCTAGACAAAATGCATCTTAAACCCCTTGTGAACCACATCCTAATTTGGGGGGTGGGTAGATATTTATTTATTTAACACTTGCTGCATGATCTAAACCTTAAGAAAGCAAAAGGAGATCAGTGAAAGGGAGAGTGTAGACGGATGAACGTCAGCAATCGAAGAGATCAATAAACAACACAATTTTTTTTCAATTTAGAATAAACTGGAAGAAAAAAACACAATCAATTGATAATAGAGCATAAATCCCAAATCCATCACGACCAAAACAACAAATTTCAAAATAAAAACCAAATGCAAATCAATAAACAACTAAAACTAAAGCAAATCACAAAACATGATTTAGGGTTGAAATCAAACTCCTCGGATGAAAATTTCCATTAAAAAAGTGAAAGATGGAGCAGAGGCTCAATATGCTTGCAGACCAGGAGAAAGACAGCCCAGGATTCCTCCATTAACAATTTAACACACCTTCATTGCACATTCGGTTGATTAATCAATGAAGAAAGAAATAATCATTGGAACCCTAATCATAAAAATTTAGGAAAGAAATAAGAAACAAAAATTGACAATGAAGAAAAATAAAGATTTAATTCTAAAATCTATACATCTACTTGATAAATTCCAAATTCAACCTAACCAATTAATGAAATCCATACTTAACCTACAAATCTGAACCCATGGACAAGTTTCACCGGAACTCCTTATTTTTTCGACAATAACATTCATCAACCTATTTATTTGTTACATTTCTACTGATTATATCCATTTAGTGTTATGTCTTCATTGGATACATTACTACTCCCTCCGTCCAAGAATACATGGCCTTTAACTTTGTCAAAAATACATGGCCTTTTAGATGTATAGGTAATTATTACCTCTAAAATTACTACTTTTTTACTTGTTAAAATTAAATAAAACTCTTAGAAAAATTAAAGAAAACCCTTGAACTTCTAACTACTATTTTAACATTTAATAATAATGATGAGATTTAAGATGTAAAATAGGTTCCTTAATTAGCGTGCATGAGCCTAAGAGGTCATGTATTCTTGGACGGAGGGAGTATTGAACATACTCCCAATAACACCAGTTTCGATAATCATATTCCAATAGAAGAATAGAAATTCAGTTACATAAAAAATCATGAGAAGTTGTAAGGAGTGGAATTGAATGAACAAATGAGAACACAATGAAAAAAGAATGACAAAATAAGAACTGACAGAACATCAAAACGGATAGCAATAAAAAAGCATGAAAACATCTAGAATTTCACTGAATTGAAGGGAACAAGTCGTTACCTAGATAGATCTAGAGAAGACAAGAGGAACCAAATAAGAAACCACCTGCAAGAGATGAGGACCAATATAAGGCAGAAAATCTAAAACTGAAAAATACAACTTGGATTTCATCTCAACAGAAAATCGCACTATTGAGTTCCCAATCAGAGAGCATCTTTGAATTTCCAACAGCCAGCACCTACCATCCTCTATTCTTCACCAGATTTTTATGTTGTTAAGGTTTGTGTATTTTCAGTTTTTCCACTAACGAACTTCAAGTTGATCAGACTAGCTGCATCTGACACTTCTCTAGGTCATTTTTAAAACAAGAGTTCCTCATTAAAATCTATCTTCCCCTCTGCTAGACTATCATACAATTCAACAAAAACCAGACAACTGCAAGACATGTACAATTCATTCCCCAACAAATACATCACAGAGATAGAAACTTGGCAATTAAACCCATTAATGTTAAATCTATCACTCTCTATCTCTCTCTATTTCCATCTAATTTAATGAAATTGATGAACTTAAAAAATCAATAATATAATTTCGTTCAAGATAAACCACCAGAAATGTTGCTTTAAAAAATGATCGAAACTAAATTGATTATGAATACGAAGAACAAGAGGATTACCCGGTGAAGTGAATATGAATATGATTACATGAAGATGAAGGGAAGAGCAACCCAGTATAAACAACATATCTAACTGCAACCTAAACAAAAGGAAGTACGTAAATTGTTTTGTAATCTTTAGAACCACCAATAATACAGCATAACAAAAGCAAATGCAGGCTCATAATTGCAATAAAAGGGGATGAATAGAATTAAAGTCACTCCTAGAGATAAATGAAACTACACATCAATTGAAACTCGATAGAGTGCATTAACCACTAATCACAAATACAATTACAGCAAAAAACAGTTGAAATTGCACACAGGCGAAATCCATAGTTATAACACACAACTCTAATGATATATGGTCTAACTCCATAGTTTGAAAATCCATCTCTGTACTCTTTTGCACAAAACACAGGAGAGACACAACAGAGACAGAGACACCCCCTCACGAGATTCAACGACAGTAAACACACCCTAAACATCAACTCGGACATTAAACACAATAACAAAACAAAATCAGACGAGCCAAACACAAAAGATACACAATAGCAAAATGAGAACAACCTCCACTGAACACAGGAAGTGCGGATTCAAGGTAAGGGAAGAAAATGGACATCAAAAGGGAACGAATTTCGGATTTAAGCTTATATTCAAAAGAAAACCATCTATGTGGGACATGCAGTTTCCGGACCGACACAAGTGCGAGAGATGAACAGACAAGGACAACCACTTCTAATGCGAATACAGTCAGAAAAGGGTCGAAGGACGAGGAAGTTCAGAATCGACATACCTTTGGAGTGCAAACGTTGAGTCACGAAGGTCCGAAGCCCGCGATGAGGGCGAAGGTCAAAGAGGGCCTGAGAATTTGATCCGAAGGCGACTAATCAGAGTGAACGAAAAGCCAGGTAAGAGGAAGAACGAAGGAGGAGGTGGGAATGAGGGAGACGACGAGGAGAACACACGAGGGACGAAGAAATCGGGAAGGAGGCAATGGTCGCCTAGTGGCGGCGAAGGCAGCGTAAACCCTAGTCTTGGCGGCAACGGAGCGACGAATGGATTTCCCGATCCTCTGCGCCGGTGTATCTTGAAGGGAAGGATGCCGCAAGCGGCGAGACTCGGAAGGCGTCAGGGACTGGTGGCGGTAGGGAGGTAGCGGAGGTGGAAGCGCCCGTAGAGGTGAGACCTTCGGAGGAGGAGCGAGAGGCGGCTAGGGAGGGAAGGGAATTAGTTGAAATTACTGAAACGCCCCCCAATACAAAAAAATTAATATTTTCAAATTCAAAGTTCAGGGGCAAAAAAGACAATACACATGGGGAGGATGCCAGCCGTTGATGAATTGCACCGACAACAAATGGACGGCTTAAATAGTAAAAATTAGTAAAGAATAGTAACCTGGACTTGCTGCCTTTATGGTAGTAAGGAAGTAAGTATATATATATATATATATATATATGGCGAGTTGATTTTTTTTGTGTGCATATATTACATATATAAATATGCAATTTGGTTTTGTCGTGAACGCGTTAATCATCGTTAATCATCGGGTCAACTGAACAAAGATAAGAGCTACAAAAGCCAACCAATTTTTTTTTTATACAAGAAAATCATTAACCGATCGACTAAGAAGAAAAACCAACCAATTGATGATGGGTCAACCCTTCTTAATTGAAGGGTTGTGATCAACTAATCATTATTTTTATCTTATTACTCCCTGTTCCAAAATAAGTGTAGTTTATTTTTTAGTGTACGTCTTTCAATGAGTTAAGAAATCTATAAAATATTATTATTTTAGTTAAAATTTTTATACAATTTTAGTACTTATTAGTAATAAATATGAAATTATATAAAAAATTTGATTAAAAAAATATATTTTATATCGTTTTTAACACCTTGAAAAACGTGCCGAAAATGAACGTGACATTTATTTTGGAACGTACTTTTTTTCTTTTTCTTTTCTATCTCTTTAGTACATTTACATTTTTTTCTTTTATTTTTTACTCATTTACTAACATGTATATAATACTACATATCTTAATTGAAATAATTCTTTTAATGATGTGTCAACACCTATGTTTTTTGTTCTCTATGTTGTTGGAGTTGGAATCTACACGCTTTTATTGATTATTTCAGGTAATGGTGGATCCGAGGAGAAGATATGGATTGATAACGCATTCGATGAGATTGTCTAGTTGATCGGAGAAGCTTACATGAAGTTCTAAAGAGGTCCTGAGAAGAAGAAGCGAGGCTAAACGAAGAACAAGTTTGCAGAAGTTGTTGCCAGACGTGCTGAACTTGTTTTGCACTTTCTGGAGGCCTCGGTTTTCCGATTGACTATTATGACCATGCGTTGGAAAGCTCTTTCAGAGAGCTAAACTTTCCCGTTGACAAGAAGAGCAAACTCGAGACAGATTTTCAATGAAAGACCTATGCAGCGGACGCAGCCATATGCCGCGGCCACAGCGCTTCCCCGCAGCCAGAGAATCTAAGTAGCAGCTATGCCGCGGCCGCCGCATCTACGCTGCGACCGCCGCATTGTTTGTCAGCGATCAGACACGTTTTTTCATTAAGCAACCCTAGTTTTTCTTTGGACGTTTTTGGGCCGACTTGGGGTCTTTAAGGCTGATTATTACTAGTTTTTCCAGAACTTCTATTCTATTCCACGTTCTATCAGACAATTAGAGATTGAGCGATGTTTTCCATGAGGAACTAAACTCATCTGTTCTGCCTACAGTTTGAAGCTTTATTCAAGTTGATTGTGAGTTTCTAATTCTCGTTCCTTGTTTCCTATATTCGAATGCTTCAACTTCTTTGTGCTTGATTGTTTATTGTTTTGTTCTATCTTGTCTGGCCAACTCGTTGGATCAATTCAATTGCTAAGGTTTTGTAGATTTCTGATTGTGAACCTTAACCTAAGTAGCAAACTTGTCCCTTTAGGGCTGATTGAACTAATTGGATAAGTAGGAAGTTAGATGTGTTGTTAAATCTCTCTTTAGGGACTGCAAATACCTTGGCTAATCTTTGGACTTAAAGCTATCAATTGGGTTAAATCCTTCTTTAGGGACTGTTCGATTGATAAGGGTTTCTAGGACTGATTGGACTAGTAAATATATTAGGTCGAGACAAGGGCATTCATAGGAAACTTAATATGACGAGAAGTAGTTACAAGGACCGTTTCAACCAAATAAAGTGGAAAATTGTAGGTAGAACTGCTTCTCATAATTGTTTGAATCACAACCATTTACTCTTGCTTTCTTCAATCCGCTTTGATTAAAGGTGGATCTTTTACACTCTCAAAACCCCCCATTTGGTTACTTTAATCGGCACTTAAATCACATTTGAATAACAAATTTCTCCGTGGATCGACCTCTTACTTATTGCTATACTAGTTATAGGTTTGAGTTTTACTTTTGACGGATCAACGACAGGTTTTTCCCTCCGTCAATATTGTACTTTTATTTTTATTATTTTTCAATCCACACTTTGCTTGCAAGGCAAAAAAAATAGACCTTACACGCCAAGAGACTACTGACAACTAGCATGCTTGAACGCCAAGCAGCGCCAGAGACGGCGACCACTCAAATGCAACGATGATAGGATACGGCGACGAAACCAGGACGGACGGAGATGACACACAAGGCCGACACCGAAGCCCGCCGAGCCCAAGCCAGCCATCGATAGGGCCTCACATGCAAGGCAACACCGAGCGCCGCCGGCAACACCAAGAACCGCCGGACAGATGATGGTGCCGAGGCGGAATATACGCTAGAAGAGTAGAAGCAACAGGAGGGGAATCCAACTACCGTCGGTGAAACCGAAACCGGGAAGGGGACACAGAAGGGGAAGGTAGGCTCCTCCGGAAGCGACGAGATCCGCCGGAAGAGGATGATGCCGAAGCCACCTGTAGACGAAGACGGGGAAGGTGGCGCCGAGAGGGGAAATAGGCAGGATAGGTAGCGGAGGCAAGAGGCGCCGGACGCTGGTTGATCGAAACAAGGAGGCGTCGGAAGACGGTGTTGCCGAGAGGACATGAGGAGAAGGGAAAAAACAACCAGAACAAATCCATTTTTCCACAAAAAGAAGGCTACTCTTTTGCTTGTCAAACCAATTCAAGTCCTTCAACACATCTAATAGCTTAACAAAGGTCATCAAAGGCACTAACTTTGAAAGCCATACGGCTAGGATTAGGCAAGAAATTGGGAAGAATAGTTAATGGGTTGAAGATGGGGTTAGCAAATTTCCCTCTCTCTCTAGAATATGGTAACTGACGAGTAATATGTCAACACCTATGTAATTGAAGGGTTTTCACCTAATCATTATTTTTAGCTTATTATTTCTTTTTCTTTTTCGCTTGATCTCTTTAATACATTTATATTTTTTCCTTTCATTTTTTACTCATTTACTAACAATCAGTTTAATTTAACATATTGAATTAAATCTAATATATTTGCATTTTTTCCCTTTTGTTTTTTACCCATTTACTAATGGGGTGTTTGTCTCTATTTTCCGCTTTTATTAGTATTTTGTCCACCAGCATGTACATATTAGCAAAAAGTCCACTTCCCTCCCCGTCCCCTACCCCCTTTGCCCCTGTGCCCCCCCCACCACCACGTGTGCCCCATGTGTCCCCTTCTTGTTTCAACAGTTTTTTTTTCGCGTCAGCATTTTTTTCACCACGTGTTGCTGAAATCGGAATTGATGAAACTGGAGTTGCTAAAACCGAAGTTGCTGAAATCGCAGTTGCTGACGTCGACATTGCTGAAATCAAAGTTGTTGAAACCGGAGTTGCTAAATCACTGAATTTTGAAAATTTGCCCGATTTCAACAATTACAACACACAATTTTAGCCATAAAGGGTACACCAATTTCAACAATTACAACAACAATTTCGACAATTTGAGAAAAAAGGTCACGTCGATTTCAGCAATTACAACAACAATTTCAGCAAATTAAGAAATTTTAACAACAACAATTTCAAGAAATTAAGAGATTTCAGCAACAATTTCAACAAACACATCAGCTCAAGCTTTTCATCCATTATTATAGGTGCCTGTTTTTGGGAGTAAAACTGGGAATATCGGACCTTTTGAAGATTTCGAGCGGCAGTAGCCATGACCTCTTTGAAGGCCAAATTAGTTAAAAGAGCACTGAACACATGAATAAATTAGCTGGAACTAACACCTATTTAAAAACAAATTAGCTGCTCTATAGAATACTGAACACATGGATAAATCTGACTTGAAAAAATCCAAAAAATGAAAGAAACGCGAAACACTTCCAAGTTCCAACATCTACTTTACTCACATATAAGTATTCTCATGATTGCGGAGAAGAACCATTTGCTTTTTTTGCTACCGATGAGGCTGACATATTTAAAATATATATTCCTATGGGCAATACCAACGAGCATTACATGTTTTGAAGAAGCTTGTATAATGTGTTTAATGACATTAATATATAATGTCAGCATCATTTTTATAATGTCAGTACTATATATGTAATGTCAGCATGATTTAAATACCTTTATATACGATGTCGACATCGTTTAAGTACAATTCTACATAATGTCAACATCATTTTTTAGCACTGTCAGCACAATAAATACAATCCAATGTCTGCATTTCTATAGGTTGTTGTAGTTGATGGAATATTCCTTACTGGAAAGTATGGAGGCACATTGCTAGGTACAATTGCACAGGATGCGGACATGAGCATATATCCGTTTGCATCTGGGATTGTTGATTCAGAAAATAACAAATCATTGAAGTGGTTCTTTGAATAGTTGAAAAAGATGATACCACAATCAGATGACCTGGTATTTGTCTCAGACAGGCACACAAGCATATCAAAAGAAATTTCTGAGGTTTACCCAAATGTTATATACTGCATATGCACATGACACCTTAAGCAAAACATCAAGGTCGCTTTCATGAAAAAGCAATTATGTGAATTGTTCCAACACGCAGTAAAGAGTTACACAATTAGTGATTTCAATCACTGCTTTGCTCGGATAACAGAAATCAGTAAAGATTTGTCAGCTTATTTTATAGAAGCAGGGTTTGAAAGATGGTCTAGATCATATGCAAGAGGGGACAAATACAATATGATGGCATGCAACAATGCTCAAAACTTGAATTCTATGGTCAAGGATAAAAAATCATTACCTATAATTGCCCTACTCAGTTATCTTAGAGAGAAAATGACAAATTAGTGCCAAGGCAAAAAGGCGCTTGCAAAAAAAAAAACACACACGGGATGTCGAAAACTATTGTTAAAATTCTTGGAGGATTGGAAAAATCAATTAGAGCGTACCATGTTCAGAAAATGAATGGTTTCCAATTTGAAGATGTGGGAGAATGGACAACGACAGTGGTTAATTGATTTGTCAGCAATGATATGCACTTGTAGAGTCTTTGAGTTGCAAAAGACCCCATGTGTACATGCTCTTGCTTCTATAACACACAACAAAGCCCCTGTAACACACTTCATTGGAAGCTTTTACACTATCGAAGCTTAGAAGTTAGCATATCATGAGATAATATACCCAATGCTGCAAGAGGATGAAATAAATATCCCTATACAAATTAACCAGATCAAGTGTTTACCGCCTCTAATAAGAAAAAGAAGTGGAAGACTAGCTACAAAAAGAAAAATAGGCATTGGAGAATTCAGAAGAATGACAACACATAATACACAGTGCATGAAAAGAAAGCAGAAACAAGAGAGCATTGCGCTGACAAAGGATGACAAAGCATGACAGATAGTGGACAAAGCATGACATATAGCTGACAAAGGATAACAGATAGCTGACAAAAGAATGACAGATAGTAGATAAGGAAAGATGTTAGCAAGTAGCTGATAAGAGACCATTTACTCGAAAATACTATTATATATTTACTTTATTTTTATTACACAACTCTTATATAATTACTTTGTAAGCAACCATTTTGTCTATAAGTTTGTTAGCATATTACATATTTCTCCATTACAAATCACGAAAAACACAACCATGTCAAAAATGTTTTACAATAAATACAAAAATATACCAACAAAACCCATCATAGTATAAAATATCTGACACACATGAATTCATTGTTCGCATCACCGGCAAATTAATCAACCACCAAACCTCACCACCACTACTGTCCAGTTCAAAACAGAGTTGTCATCTACATAACACACTTTGTCAACTATCTTTTATCCAAATGTCAGCTACATAAAACACTTTGTCAGCTTCTTGTATCCATATCTCCGCCACTTCACCACTCTTCCCCTCCCCCCACCCCCACTCCTCCCCCAGCTACATCAAAAGGCGGACATTTCATAAACATTAAACCGACATTTGTATGATTGCAAGTACAAAATAGTGACACCTACACTTATTTAAAAAATAAAAAATAGATTAAAATCAAATTCAACGATAGAAAAAACAGTAAATAGAGAGAGAGAGAGAGAGGAGCAATGAAAGTACACTAATCATCTCAATGATGGGCTTGATTCAGCAATTAATGGTTAACGATGATCGAGAGAAAGAGGAGAAAGAATGAGAGAGAGAAGCGAGAAGCGTGAACAATAAAAAGTAAAAAGATGTCCGGTGGACAATTAGCATTTTAAGACTGAACGGTGGATATAACATTAATTTGGTAACGACTCAAATTCCTCTAAAAGATGGAAGAGTAGCAAAATATACCCCAAATTCATAAGAGGTTTGCAAATATACCTTGTTTTTTATTTTATTGCAAATATGCCTAATTTTATTACAAAAATACCTAATAAAAAAAATGCAGATTTGCCCAAAAGGAAAAAATTAGGCGATTTAATTAAAAAAACATTAAAAACATAAAATATATATAAGTAGTGTTTGAAAAAAAAGGAGATAAAATCGATAGAAAAAAACAGAAATAAAAACTGAAAATATACCTAAATTAAAAGACGGAAAAAGGAAAAAAAAGTATCCTAATAGGATAAAAACAAGACATTGATAGGGTATTCTTATCAACATGATAGGATAAAAAACAAATGTTGGCAAGAAGATGCTTAAACATGGACAGGATATTGTTATACACATGTCAGAATACAGAACAAAACGTATCCACCTTAATAATGTCGTAGCCACCTTTCACCCCGAAATCCTTGTCTTTTGTTCAGTCGGGACATCATTCACCTACGTTTTGACACTTGACGAGAATACAACTATACCCTAACAGGATAAAAACAAGACATTGACAGGTTATTCTTATCAACATGACAGGATAAAAAACAATTATTTACAGGAAGACACTTAAACATTGACAAGTATTGTTATACGCATGTCAGGATACAAAAAAAAACGTAGCCACCTTAAATGAGAAAATGTCGTAGCCACCTTTCACCCCAGAATCCTTGTCTTTAATTTGGTCGGGACATCATTCAGAGATTCACCTATGTTTTGACACTTGACATGAACACACCTATATCCTGATAGGATATAAACAAGACATTGACATGGAATTCTTATGAACATGACATGATTAAAGAAAAAAAATATTGACAGGAAGACACTTAAACATTATCAAGATATTTTTATACACATGTTAGGATACATAACAAAACGTAGCCACCTTAAAAGAGGAAATGTCGTAGCCACCTTTCACCCAGGAATCCTTGTCTTTTGTTCGGTCGGGACATCATTCACCTACTACGTTTTGACACTTGATAAGAACATATATATATATCCTAACAGGCACTACTAGAAATTTGCTATTTAACATCGGGTAATAGCCGATGTCTTTAAAAAAAAAATCGATGTCTATGTGGGGGATGTAAAAAGTCAAAAAGTTTTGATAACATATAAAGACATTGGCTATTACCGATGTTAAAAAGTTTTGACTTTTTACATCACCAACATAGACATCGATTTTTTTTTGAAAGACATCGGCTATTACCCGATGTGAAATGACATATTTGTTTTTTTTTTATATTATTGCAGCCTATGCGGAATTTGAACCCGCATCTTTGTGTTTGAACACAATGCTCTACCATTTGAGCTAATAGGCTTTAAACTGGATAAGAAAGGGAGTAGCAAAAAAGACGCAACAAGTAAAACAATAAGCAAAGTTGCAGAACAAAACAGAAGCAGTGAAGCTATGCATAAGAAAGGGAGTAGGAAAACAGACGCAACTAGAGCTGGCAATTCGGGTCATCCGGTCGGGTTCGGGTCAATCACATTCGGGTCGGGCACTGATGAGTTGGGTCAACTCGGGTCCAAATTTTGGTGTCGGTCTTGGTCGGGTCGGATTCGGTTCAGATTGGTCGGATTTCGGTCAAAATCGGGTTGGACCCATTCGGGTTTTCGGTCAGAATCGGGTCGGTCTCATTCGGGTTTCAGGTCGGTCTCATTCAGGTTTCAACTAGAAGCGGGTGAGGTCTACATTTGTTTTAAACTTTTAATCGTTTGGATTGAATTTGTTAAATCATGTTCGTTCGGGACTTTCAGGTAATCAATTTTATTAAATCGAATATGTAATTCATGTTATTTATATATAGAAATTGAATTTTATTAAATTGAATTTTTATTTTTTATAGAAATAGCATTAACTATCAATAGCTCGATAACGAATTACAATATTTTTTTTTGTTTTATAGTATAAATGTATAATAGATATATATATTCAAGGATATTCGGGTTGGAAGTCGGTCGGGTTGAAATTCGGGTCGGGTTGGAATTTGGGTCGGATCCGGGTTGAGTCGGGTTTGTCTGTATTCGGTTCACTTCGGGTTTCGGGTCAACATCGGTCGGGCTCGGTTTCGGGTTTGGGTTATGCATAACGCCAAATTTTCGAGTTCGGTCGGGTTTTGGGTCGGGTTTCTCGGGTCGGATCAGGAATTGCCAGCTCTAGACGCAACCATTAAGATAAGAAAGGGAGTAGCAAAGCAAGCAAAAGGAATCTTGAAGATATGAATGCATGTCCCAAATAAATAATAGGAGTAACGAATACAAACAAGAAACAAAGTCAGCCAGAGCTAAAAAGAAACTACTGGTAACCATGCAGATAATTAGAAAAATATCCAGTTTCCCAGACCTAAAAATCTAAACAAATCTCATTTATTCAATCAGATTAAGCTTTTCAAGTGCAACAGAAATTTAGATATAATGATCAAGGAGGGAGAAATAGAATGCAACAGATAGCATCATATGGGATTAGAAGTTGCCTGTCATTCTTCTCAAAACCAAAGTGAGCACCAAAATAGAATGTGCAACAGATAGCAACCATGAGTAACTGTGAACTGCTACCAGTGCCAACCAATCCTTTTCTTCCATCCCATCTCTAGCAAAGTTGATTCTTAAAGCTGGTTCAGGAAGCTCAGGTGGCACCTCTTCCATGGGTAGAGTCACTTCCCAAGTCTCATTTGGAAGTCCATACACGCACAAGTGCTCCTTTTCTGTGAGGAAAGCACAACAATTGCATAAATAATTCTGAATACTTCATAAGTGGGTGCATGTAATACTCCATACGTATCAAAGAAAAAGTATGATGTAGATGAAAAGTGTTTGCATCAAAGAAAAAGAAGTGATTAAATAACAAATATTCTAGTGCACTTTCTGATCATGAAACGGAATAATCTATATTAGTTCTAGAAATGAAAGGTAGTGGGAAGGCAAGTAATTACTCTAAATTCTTTATATGCAACATAATACTTTGGATGTTTCCCCCCAGGCCCACCCAAAGCTTCTTGCCATGTGTCTATCAAGATCAATATCTTTTCCCTCACACTTAAATCCGGCTGCAAATGATGTTTCAACCCATGAGTCATACTTGTGAAAAGAAGAGATGAGGAAAAAGGTTTGAACTGAATATGCATCGACTGAAAAAACAAAATACCTTCTTCTTTACTATTTTAAACATGTCACTCAAGATACTACGCTCGATAATTGCCTGAAATATATTTTCCCCACAGTTCTTCCCAAGGGTGTCCAACACCCGAAACCATAAACATAATAGAACAAATTTCTAGTTAGTATACTTGAATTTCTAGTTAGTATACACCCGAAACCATGCCATCGCTGATTTGCATAGAAGACAAGCTGATATTACAACCATTTAAGAGATCTACACATACATAAATAGATTTTAATAAGGGATTATTATATGTGATCAATGCAAACCACGTATTAAGCAAAATCAAGTTAGGGAAGAATCTTGGGATTAATTTATCCCAAACTCAAAAGCATCTAGCTGCCTCCCTCTTTTGCAGACATGCCAAGCAAAATCCAAGTGAAATCAAATATGAGACAAATAGACAATCATGAGAATCGGCTAATGCAATAACATAAATACCTTTTCACTAATTCATTCACTTCAGCACATGACTGCAAAGGCAAAGAAAGCCTTTCATTAAGGTCTTCTATAGCATGTTTCTACTCAGCAAATATCTTGCTCCTCCTCTAGTTCCTTCCTTATAAGTTCCAGTAATTCATTCAACTCTTTCAGCTCATCAACATAATACCTGGAAATTGATTCCCTGAGATATTTCATCTCATGCTTAATAAAAAAAAATCTTAATTGGTCACATAGTTCACACAAAATGAAGAAGTATATAGCTTGGGTACATGGAAGATATTGACTAATCTGATGACTAGAGTGATTTCCTTATGTTAGCTAAATTGAGCATACATGATTATAAATATATAAACAGATAGAAAGTTCACAATAGAGCCAAGCAAATTATTCAAAAAAACAATTATTTCAGAAAGAATGGGAGATAACTCCATGAATATATGCCTCCAGTATATGGTTTTGAAAGATGTTATTAACATAGAACAAACTAAATGCAAAAATATACTGAAGGAATTCAAAGCAAAATTCTTATGAGTTATTTCAACCATGATGAGTATAGTTTCTAGCTTTATATATGGTTTTGTAGTCTTATATATGGTTTTGAATTAAAACTAATGCAAAAAGGTGGTTCAAATTAAGGAAATGTATAAACTCATCAAACAGAATTAGTATCATAGAGAAGCTATAGATAAAAATATCTATCAACAATATAACAAAGAGATAAAAGCCAGTTTTATGTGAGTCTAAGTAAGAATTCTTACTGATTACAAGTACATTCTTCCTTGTTTTGTGACTCGTGATAAACCAGGCACCACCAGACCACCTCGGTTAAGACGATATCAACATGGTTGGTTATATCATCCAATATTTTCCAGGCTTGCAAGCAATTTGTTGCCTCCACAACTGCAACAGGAAATCAAATTGTAATGTTAAGTCCTTCAGGCAGGAGAAGAGGAATGTAAACTGATAATGCATATTTAGATAGACATTATAGAGTATTTTTCGGGTCATTTAGATGTATATATTGCATTTAAAGGGGTTAGTTTACTTATTTGCTCATTTGGTACTTAAGTGCGGAATCTACACAAGTTTAGCGAGTAATTGCAGATTTTGGATTCGAAGAATGGAGGAGGTCATTCATTAGAGTCATATGGATCATATGGAGGCAAGAACGAGCTAGAGAAGCCAAGTTGGAATGCACAAGGAAGAGGCAAAGGGCATACAAGAGAGAAAACAGAACCCACGGCCAGAGGAACAAGGGAAGCCAGAAAACCGCACCCGCGACCACAGAAACCGCACCCGCGGTTATTCAAGCAGATCACCAATTCTGGGCAGCACCCGCGGTCTAGGAGGCAGCACCCGCGGTTTTTCTGGGCCGGATTCGACGCCGATTTTCTATCCTCTTAAGTTGGGCCTATCTTTGGGAAATACTTTCTAGGGTTTTATGACGGTACTTAGGCCTATTTAAAGGCTTGTTTTAGGTTGTTTTAGGGATCTCATCTAATCTTTTTACAATCGTTTGACAATGGAGTGCTAAACTATTTTGGTTTGCCTACGATTTGAGACTCCGTTTGGTTGAATTGTGAGTTTTGTATTCTTGTTCTAATTTCCATCATATGTTTCATCTTCTTTGTGCTTGAATGCTTTATGGTGTTTGATGCTATCTTGATTGATCACCTTGATAGGATCTCATCATCGCTAGGGTTTCGAATTGTTCGTTATGATTCTTAATCTTTCGTAGCAAACATGTTCTAGTTGACTTCGTTAGAATGCTTGAATGTGTAGGAAGTTGACTATAGGTTAAATATTAGTTCTTTAGGGGATTGATATTGCTTATAAGCTTTATACATCTTGAGACTTATTGCTATTCCTAGGATTAAACCTTAATCCGTGTTAAGATTGCCTAGGAGTAAGGGATTATTAGAACTCATAGGGCTAATAATCTATTTAAATCAAGATATGAACATTTGATTGGAAAAGGAAGAGAACTTGAGTAGGAAACAAGGATCGAATTCACCAAATAGGGTTGAGAATTGTAGGTGAAACTATCTCTTAATTATTGATTCTCCTAACTTATTAATATTTCTCATTCTCAACCACTCAAAACCCCTCTTTTCTATAAATTGGTAAATACACAATACATAGGAATACTTGATTCTCTGTGGGATCGACCTCTTACTTGCTCACTATACTAGTTTGTAGGTTTGAGTTTTATTTTGATAGGAAACACAATGATTTTGTCCTGTCAAATTTTGGCGCCGTTGCCGGGGAATCAAGTTTATTTCTTTATTTTGTGTATCTATTGATTTTTGTATATATATCTAACCCCGTCGTGGACCTATCTTTCGGTTCCCGACACCTTCTACTAATATTTTGAGATGTTTAAGTTATGTCAGTTTCAAGGGGAAAATTTTCACCTTTATCTCACAAGAGTGGATAATTTATTGGACGCTTGGTATGCACGAGGTTACCCATGTAGTTTGCGAGATATGGTTATTTGTGTACTTGAAGGCATGACTCCTGAGACCAAGGAACTTGCCGAGTATATGAGTAACGGAGGCTTGGCGAGTTTTGATTTATTAGAGATGTGGGATTTTTTCTATTACATGGGTCACCAGGTGGAGCAGGAAGAAGCTTTCACACACACCAGGTTTTGATGGAGCAAATGCTTGAAAGGATGGAGCGCCTCGAGGAAAAATTGAACCAACGTGCTCAACTGATGAGTGAGTTGGAAGCGGAGAAAAGTGTCATACCTCAAGATGATGAAAGTCAAGACACAAACGACGATGGTTTGATTAAAGATGGAGGAGAGAGTCTGATGCACCCTTACATGGAGTCTCATGAGTGCACACATGAGGATCTATGTGTTTTGGCTCCTAATTCATCTAAAGAAATCAACTCTGGCTTGCCTATTGAGGAACCAGGTCTAGAGCCGATTTATGTGGCTCCTAAGCAAGGTATTGATATTTCTTACACTTTTGTGGATTTTGGTGATTGTATAGATCCTTGGGAGCATTACTTTGACAAGCTACCAACGGAACTGAGTTGGTGGTCTTACATACCCTCCACTGAAAGTCAGGCTCAAGAGTATGATGAGTTGGTAATATTCTTGAACACCATACAATTTTTTATCAACTTTTTCATATTTTGTATCCATTTATCTTTTGGATGGGCGCGAGAGTTTGATTTACTTTTGAGGGCACTATCAATGTCCGAGTAAGTCTTGAATGTGCGGACGAATAAACCGTCGAGTCTATGACGTTAACCAAGGCGCTTCTCGGGAGGCAACCCGAGGTAAGTAAACTATAAGTTTTGTAAACTATAAGTAAACTATAAGTTTTCTTTTCCATATTAATTTTTCTTAGCATAATTAGAACCGTCGTAGATTTTAGGAAGTTGTTTTCCTCCATGTTAGACTAACCTTTCAGAGGGAAGAACGAAGAAGGTAGGAAAGGCAACGCTTTGGAAAGGCAGCAGTCGCGGAAAAACTGGGCAACAACACTGAAACCGCACCCGCGGCTCATAAACCGCACCTGCGGCCAAAAATTGGGGATGGTTCTGGAATAGCCGCACCCGCGGCCCAGGGGGCAACACCCGCGGCCAGCCTTGCAGCCTCCTTTTCGTTCATTTTCTTCGCTCTTCCTTTCGTGCCCACCTCCACCTCCTCCATACCAGTGAGCTTGTGAGTTTTACTTTTATCCTCCCTTATTCCTTCTAATTTTTGTTGTTTTGATTTCATTGAGACAATGAAAACTTCAAGTGTGGGGGAGGGGATTAGTGTACATATTAGAGTTGCATTGCATATCGAGCATGTTTAAATTATTTTGCATAACATTCATGTTTTAATGCTTTGCATCTTAGTTTTATTCTAAGAAAAAAAAATGAAAAAAAATTGAAAAAGAAAAAAATATCATGCATTTGCATAAAATATGTCGTTATCTAAACAACCACCTAGCCAGGTGAGTCCTCAAAATTTTATTGAAATTATGATCATATAAGTCCCATGACATGTTTGAATTGGTTTAGCCTTATCCCACTTATGGTTTTTATGTGAAACATAGCTAGGTGAACATAATTGAGCTTGTATGATCTAAGTTCCTAGCATTACTGGAATCCAACAAAAACTTAACCTTGTGAGATTGATTTTTGGCCTTATTGGGACTGCACTTCATTGAGTCCTTTTTGCTCTTGTTCCATGTGTGTGAGTACTCTCCAATGCTTCTACCTCTTGGAATTGACTTTGTTATCTATGTCAAGGCTGTACTTATATGTTTGTTATTGGTGAATTTCACATGATTGAGGCACCTTTATTAGCCCTATTTGACTCTATTCCACCTTACATATGATCATCTGCTTTAAGCCAATTTGAGCCTAATTGCCTATTCTTTTGTAGCTCCACAAGATTTTCCATAGCCAATTATAGCCTGACCCTATCCGGGAATTAGGAATGGTTGGTGAATATTTATATTGTGGATGATGATTTTTAGTGGTGGATTGTATGTTTGATGTACCCTTATGAGATGTTTGATTATTGCTAGTATATTCATTACTTGGGACCTAAGGAGGATAAAATTCACTTAGGGGTAAAAGTCAAGGAAAATCATTTGATATAGCATGAAAAAAAAGGGAGAAAAAGAAAAGAAAAGAAGAAGAAAAAAAGAAAAAAAACAAAGGAATGAGTTGAGTATGGTTTGTAAAGTTATATGCTTGAGATTGGAGTTGTATTACATTGTAGAGTTATTGTATGAGTTTATGAGTGGTATTGTGATTTGGTTGCTTCCTTAGTTCCCGGATTATGAGCACCATATGGCCTAAATTGTTCCATACCTTATGTTTTCTACCTTGGCCCCATTACAACCTATAAAAAGACCTCATGATGATTTTTGACGGTAATGACATCCACGGTGGAGATTGTGATTCAATTTCAATTCTTTTGTAGCTTAGTTGCATTTTGGATAGAGTATGAGTGTTAATTGATAAACCTAAACACTTAAGTGAGAGCGAAAACACTTTATTCCCAGTGAGGTTGGATGGATAATAATGCGTGTTAATTGATCACATAAATACTTGCTAGGACATTTGTTTGCCTTGTCTATGTTTGCACTTTGAACAGATGTTGCTTTTCATGAGTTTATTGCATGACGGATTGTGTTTGTGGGATGAATGACTGATAAATGTTTTGTTTTGCTCGAGGACAAGCAAAAGGCTAAGTGTGGGGGAGTTTGATAATGCATATTTAGATAGGCATTATAGAATAGTTTTAGGGTCATTTAGATATATATATTGCATTTAAAGGGGTTAGTTTACTTATTTGCTCATTTGGTACTTAAGTGCGGAATCTACACAAGTTTAGCGAGTAATTGCAGATTTTGGATTCGAAGAATGGAGGAGGTCATTCATTAGAGTCATATGGATCATATGGAGGCAAGAACGAGCTAGAGAAGCCAAGTTGGAATGCACAAGGAAGAGGCAAAGGGCATACAAGAGAGAAAACGGCACCCACGGCCAGAGGAACAAGGGAAGCCAGAAAACCGCACCCGCGACCACAGAAACCGCACCCGCGGTTATTCCAGCAGATCACCAATTCTGGGCAGCACCCGCGGTCTAGGAGGCAGCACCCGCGGTTTTTCTGGGCCGGATTCGGCGCCGATTTTCTATCCTCTTAAGTTGGGCCTATCTTTGGGAAATACTTTCTAGGGTTTTATGACGGTACTTAGGCCTATTTAAAGGCTTGTTTTAGGTTGTTTTAGGGATCTCATCTAATCTTTTTACAATCGTTTGACAATGGAGTGCTAAACTATTTTGGTTTACCTACGATTTGAGACTCCGTTTGGTTGAATTGTGAGTTTTGTATTCTTGTTCTAATTTCCATCATATGTTTCATCTTCTTTGTGCTTGAATGCTTTATGGTGTTTGATGCTATCTTGATTGATCACCTTGATAGGATCTCATCATCGCTGGGGTTTCGAATTGTTCGTTATGATTCTTAATCTTTCGTAGCAAACATGTTCTAGTTGACTTCGTTAGAATGCTTGAATGTGTAGGAAGTTGACTATAGGTTAAATATTAGTTCTTTAGGGGATTGATATTGCTTATAAGCTTTATACAGCTTGAGACTTATTGCTATTCCTAGGATTAAACCTTAATCCGTGTTAAGATTGCCTAGGAGTAAGGGATTATTAGAACTCATAGGGATAATAATCTATTTAAATCAAGATATAAACATTTGATTGGAAAAGGAAGAGAACAAGAGTAGGAAACAAGGATCGAATTCACCAGATATGGTTGAGAATTGTAGGTGAAACTATCTCTTAATTATTGATTCTCCTAACTTGTTAATATTTCTCATTCTCAACCACTCAAAACCCCTCTTTTCTATAAATTGGTAAATACACAATACATAGGAATACTTGATTCTCTGTGGGATCGACCTCTTACTTGCTCACTATACTAGTTTGTAGGTTTGAGTTTTATTTTGATAGGAAACACAACGATTTTGTCCTGTCATAAACTAAAATGGCAGATTTTTTACATATACACCTTCACCGACTCATCTAGAATATTAAAAATGTAAAGTTGGAATTATATCACTTAATCCTTTTCAAGCAATTAACAACTGATTGTGTTAAGCGAACAAAAGCATATGGATTTCATCCTGTAAAACATTACTCTCTAATGCTTAAAATGACAATATTTTATAAATTACCCTGGATCTAAAAATAATTAACCACAACGAAAACCCTAGATCTGATTTGAGGAGAAGAGGACAAGAGAATGAGAGAAGAAGCGAAGTACCTTATGGAGAAGAAAGATGGCGCTTGGAGAAGAGGAGATGCAGTGGAGAGAGGGGAATGAGAGGATACCTGACGGCTGACGAGGAGCGACGGGGAATGGGAGGATGCGGAGAGGAGTGATGGGAAGACGATGGCGAGGGCCATGACACCAGATCTGACCGTCGAGCCAAGAGAGAGCAAAGAGATGAGAGCGGAGAGAAGAGCAAGACAGAGAAGATTGAAAATAGAGCAGGGCGAGAGAGAGTACATAGATGAGAGCGAAAGACCAGATCGGCCATGAACCAGGGCAAGAGTGACGATGACGGAGCCGACCGACTGTGAGAGAGTAGCTAGAGAGAGATGAGAGTGGCCAGAGAAGAGAGAGACGAGGTGTGGCAAGAGAAATAGGGTTTTGTTTACCAAGTGTTCGGGTTTACTTAGGCGGGTTTTCAAATTAACTCAACATTTCAATTCCGCGCTTTCTGAAATTTTTTTGAAAAACTTTTTTAACATCAGTCAAAAAAGTAGGGTAATGTCTTTTTTATTTTCAACATCTCAATTTTAAAGACCGATGTTAAAAAACTTTTTAACATGGCAGGTTTTTCCGACTGATGTTAATGAACCGATGTTAAATAACAGAATTCTAGTAGTGAGGATAAAAACAAGACATTGATAGGGCATTCTTATAAACATGACAGGATAAAAAAAAACAAATGTTGACAGGAAGACACTTTAACATTGACAGGATATTGTTATATACATGTCAGGATACAGAAAACGTAGCCATCTTAAATGAGGAAATGTCGTAGTGATATCTATAAAAGATTATTTCCATTTTTTTTACATTGGATTGTTGATTTGGAAGAAGATTTACTTCTAAAAAATAAAGATTATTTTCATCTTTTATCTAACAAAATCTTCCCTTTATCTTCTTCATATATGGATTTTTTTTTTTCTTAAAAACTTTTTTTTCTTAAATTTCCAAAAATTATGTGATACGGGGTTAGTCGTAGGATGGCCCGATCTTCGACAATCAATCAAGAAACTCAAGAACGGAAGCAAGAACGAACAAAGACTCAACAAGAAAAGCAAGAATCGACCAAGAACACCAAGATAGATCTCGATGTCAACCAAGAACTCAAAGACGCAGCAAGAAACAAAGGGACTCAATATCGACTATGAAAGAAAAGAACAAGACTCGATCAAGATTGATAAAGACTCGAAATTTAATGCAAGAATTGAAAGACACGGCCGATAAGGACTGATTCGAACTAAAATAGAACGAGATAAAGACTCCAGGCCTCCTTAGAGGACAGGAACCAAATATCAACGACTATAAAGCCTGCCTCTACAACCTTACACAACCAAGCAGACAACTTGGAGGCACAAGGAGGGGACTTGTGAATACCAGGATCACCAAGCTCTCGCGAGGTTGATGAACACAAAGCAAACCAAGCTGAGATCAAACCAATTTGCAATCGATGAGCCTTGCTACGAATCGATCGACTTTCACTCGATGTGTTTCACACAAATATGAGGGTTTGCTATATAATTGAACGTGTGTTTAACAAAGGATGTATACGGCTATTTATAACCCTAACAAGAACCTATGGGCCGAATTTGATAAAAATAAGACTTAAAAGAATTAATAAAAATAACCTCTAAAGTTTCCTAAAATAACTTAAGTAGAAAAGTTAGTAAAAATGGAAATAACATAATGTTCAACACTTAGTGAAACTGGCATTACTAGAACCTAAGGGGGTTCGGCCATAGCCATGCCAATACACATGTATGTCTTCAATGTAAGCCCCGGGAGTTGAACCGTGCTCGAGAACAATGCATGACTCACAAACATGAATGAGTCTCTCTGAAGTTTCTTAGCTCGAGCTCGAGTCATAGGTCCTTCTACAAGTATGATAGGCGTGTCTGGAGTTGTAGAAGATGGTCCCGCATCATTATGTTTTCCCCCTTTTCCATATATCTGTTTTTTTTTTTAAATTTCTGAAAACCCAATTTTTCCAAATTTTCAAAAATCTGTTTTTTTCTTCAAGAATCCTATTTATCCAATTTATGAAATTCTAGTTTGTTTTTCGAAAATTATGTATTTTTTAATTTCCATAAATTTTTTATTTTTAGATATTCGGAAATCATAATTTTTCCAATTTCCATTTTTTTTTTAATATCCAAAAATTCTATTTTTTCCAATTCCTAAAAATATGTTTTTTTTGAAAATTTTCGAAAAATCCTATTTTTATATATTTTTATGAATTAAAAATATTTAACTTTATAATACTTTTATTGCAAATATGCCCAAATAGGCATTCTTTGCAATTTGGTAGAAATAGAGGTACTTTTGTAATCTTTTTTTCTAGATAGGATATATCTGCAAATTCTCCATAAAAGATATCATAACAAAGAAGTGGCTTGGAGTTATAACAAAAAAGTGACATAAAAAATAGGGAAATTTACAGAAAGCCACCTCTTAAATATGTTGATTTTCATTTAACCACCCTTTAAAATAAAAATTAGAGAAAGCCACCTCTTAAATGATACTCATCAACAAATCACCACCCTTGGTCTATTTTTGTTAAGCCATCCCTAAATATATTATATTTTAATATTTTTAAACTTCAAATTTATATATAAATATATTTAAAATTTGAATTGAAGGGATTGGGTTGTATTATAGATGTCATTTTAAAAAAAAACGTACTTATAAATATAACTTAGAAATATCTTTCGGTTTATGTCTTAAAATAATTTTGTAAATATTATTTGAATTATTTTTTAAGTATAATATGATTATAAATAATAATTTCCATTTATAAAGTTAAAAATAATATTAAAATTATTTATTTATATTTTAAAAATTGTATTTCAACAATTAACCTTTAAAGAAAAATTATAATTAACCTTTAAAAAGAGGTTATTACTAACTTTTAAACTAATTAAGGGGTTTTTTGCTAAGTGGACTTTTGGTGACCAAAATTTAAGCCCTAGGACAAAAGGGTTACAATATTAGGTGAGTGTCCACTTTTTCCAATTTTACCCCTACCCTTATAAAATTGTTTGCATCTGTTCGCATCTCCCCGTTCATCTGTTTGTCGCGTCTACCCTCCGCCGATCTCACTCGCCATCTCTCTCCACCGCCGATCTCTCGTCCTTGCCGATCTCTCCTGGCAGCGCTAGGTAGAAGCAGTGGGTGGTGATTGGCGGCAGTGGGTGACCGGAGATCAGGCGTGGGAGGAGGAGAGGAGGGTGGCGATGGAAAATTCAAATTCCCCGGCGAGTTTCAAGAGGTGAAATCGACCAAGGTGGGGGGGGGAGTGGGGCTAGTTGTTCCATCTGCCACTGATGAATCGTCGATTTGAGCGGATGCGTGCCTCTGTTGCCGCCACGGCCACCGCCACGGAGATTAAGGCCGCTGGAGGAAGGAGCGCGAGGTCAGTGGCTGCCATGGCTACGAAGGACCAGCAACAGAAGCACCATTAGCGGCATCGACATCAATGGGGGGCCTGTTCCCGAGTGCTCTCCCTCTCGGCCTCTCCTCTGGCATCCGCCGCGACCAATCCCAGGCTCTCCTCCTCTGCTCCTCCGACATCCACCTCTTTGAAGATACAACTTTTCCCCTCAATTTCACTGTCATTCCCCCTCAATTTCGATTTCAATTTCTGAAATTGATTTCAAACGATATCAATTTCTGAGTTTCTCTAGATTTTGCCTAAAATTGCTCGATCTAGAGTAATGGAAAAGGTTGCCTAAACCGATTTGATGTAATAATAGATGGTTAGACCCTTGAATTGTTTTGTTTAGGTGGAAACATGTCAAACTGGGTGTAACCTGTAGCAAGATTGAAGATCTCCATTTATGGTATAGTTGATCCAGCAAAGAAAAAAAAAGCGAAATTGTATTGTAGAAGAGGTAGCAGTACCTAGCTAGAGTCTAGGATTTGGAGATAACGCCTCCCGATCCTTGATCAAAGAGTTACATAAGCAACTAGGAGCTGAACTGTATTCAATAAAAGGAATTGGGTTCAACTATACCATAAATCAAGCTTAGCTTTCATCAAAAAAAAAAAATCAAGGCTAGCTACTGCGTGATGCCAGCTAGTGTGAAATGGAAGTGCCATATCAAGTATTATCTTGATGCATTCAATGTAATACTTTCTAATTTATAGTTTTCTATATTTTTTTTATAGTAGTGTCATCACAGTAATAATTTTTTTTAAAATGTACTATTATTGCCACCACTATAAAAACATGGTCATAGACACTGTAATTAAAGAGAAATCATATGATAAGGGAAGCACAAACTCTATAGGGCTAATGAGATATGAAAGAGTTGATAACTTGATGATTCTCCTTTAATATATGAAGGGGTAAGAGAGTTATAGACGTTGTAATCAAAATAAACACAGGGTCATAAACACTGTAATCAAAAGAAAAAACAATGTCATATACATTATCACTACTATGAAAAAAGGGTCATAGACATTGTAATCAAAAGAAAAACATATAGACGTTGTAACCAAAATAAAAATAGGATCATAGACACTATCACCACTATGAAAAAAGGGTCAAAGACACTGTAATCAAAGGAAAACCCTATGACAAGGGAGGCACAAACCCTATAGGGGCTAATGAGAAGCCAAAGTACATATGGTGACAGTTCTCCTCTAATAAATGAATGGGTAAGGGGATTATAGACGATGTAATCAAAATAAAAACAGGGTCATAGACACTGTCGCCACTATAAAAACGTGGACATAGACACTGTAATCAAAGGAAAATCATATGATAAAGGAGGCACAACCCCTATAGGGGCTAATGAGAAGCCAAAAAAAAAAAAAAAGTGTAAGCGGGTGGTTAGAGAGAGAAACTCTCAAAGAAGGGAAACCTTCTTGCCTTCCCCCTTGCATTTTCGAACTCCGACCGCCATAAACGCTAGCTCTCCAGCAGCTTCTAAGCTACCGGCGAGCACATCGATCCTTTCAAAGTGGTAACGTCTATGGTTAATGGGTGAAAACTAAGTCTCTCCCTCCCACCGACAATGTTTTCCATGGAGACACTTGTCCACCACCGACCCAGTAGCTGACCACCGCATTAACTCTCGCCACCAACTACGCTTACCCTTCCAACGACCACCACATTTACCTTTCCCACTGACCTCCACATTAAATTCCACCCGAAACCTGGGGTTGACCTCTTTATTTATATTTGTTTATACCAAAGCTACACAGGAGAGAGATTTTCTGTTTGTATTGTGCCCCCGGCGGCGGCGCCACCGCGCCCAAGCCGGAAGTAAAGCCACAAAACTCCCCCTGCAAGATAGACGAAGGTACCTGCCAGCGCTGACAGGTTACCGTTATACATATAATGGTCAAATTCTTCAAATTTTCGAACGTTGGAAGCTTTTCTGACACCTGACAACAGAAGCTCTAAGGAGGTTTCCGGCGAAGGATCTTCAAATCAAACGCCTCTTCCGGCCTCCTAGGCTCCTGAGTACCTCTCTATCTTGAAAGAAGAAGGTTTGGTGGAGTAACGATTAAGTTGGGCGTGCCCGATACTTATCCATGAAAGATGAACAGTAACCAGCTCCTCTGAAATTAACGGAAAGGCCCCTTTTTCACTCTCCTCTCCTCAAATTGAACCTAGATCCAGTCACCCCTCTCCTATTTCTACCCGTAACGTTGCAAATTGGGAGATTGGTGGACACCAATGGAAACGCCTAAAGTCTAGGGTTCGATCAAACCCCATCGTCTACGAGGATCCCTGGACTGGCTACCATCCTCAAATTGAACCCAGTACCGTGCTCCTCTATCTAGTCTCGGCTACAATCCTTACGAATTTGGTAATTGGAGGAGCATTTGGAAAACGCCCAATCTCTGGGTTTCTGGAGACGTCCGAATCAGAAGGAAAGAATGAGCTCCCCTCTCCAGGGCAAATGGGCCATAAACTACACTCCAAGCCCCAGTTTGGAGACTAAGCAAGGAGGCACACCATCGAGAATGACGGTTTTAGGAACCATCCCAAAGCTCAACACAGCTCCTAGGCCACAAGGAAAGACCAGTGAGTATGGTGCAAATGCTGAACAACAACCAACACCTGAAGGTTCCTTTTCTTCTCCTAATGACCAACTCCGTATTTCCCAGGTATGCGACTCATCCGCCCTTCCCCCAGATCTTGCCGGGTCCTCTAGGATAGATTTAAATGCTTTTACTGGCTGTGATAGCAATAGAGATAATAATGGCTATAAGAACAACAATGCTTATACTGATTCTGAGCTTGGTAAGTCTGAGAAGGCTAAAGTTGTTTCAAATGCAAAGCCACCAACTACTGAAGCTATGTCTAATGTCTCTTCTGGAAATGTGCCAAATGTTGAAGTTATTATTGTGGCAAATGCTGATGGCTCAAGGGCTGATGTGGTGATTGATGATGTATCTACCGGAAAGGATCCCCCTAACCATATCTCCATCCAAGCTGAAACCAACTCCCCCATGACTAACACAAATGCATAAAATAATACAGTTGGCAGAAGTTTTGATCAGGAACAACCTTCTTACCCAGATACCACTACCTCTGACCCTACCCCTGCTGAAGCATATAAAAGGAAAGATCCCCAACCCACCAACACATCCACATCCACACCTCTCCAAGGTGCATGGGCTACCAGTACAAGTCTCACAGGTAGGACAGTGAAGGCAAGAGGTTTCAAATTGTCTTATGAAAGATCAGGTGAAGGGATATTGTAAAGGCATGTAAGGAGGATTGCTTAAGTCTTGAAGAAGCATGGGGTTTCTCTCTAGTAGGATATGTCGTGGGTAGATTCCTTGGATTTCAAGCCATAGGGAAACTAAAGGAGAACTGGCCCAAACACCAATTCAATGCCCAAGGTGGTTGGTTCATGTTCAAATTTCACAATGAGGAAGATAGGGAAGCTGTGTTGCTCAAAGGCCCGTTCACAGGACCTGGATACACCCTACTGCTAAAATGTGTGCCTGAACGATTTACTTTTGATAAAGCCATATTTTCTAGCCTACCAATATGGGTTAGATTCCATAAGCTCCCAACTAAATTCTGGACTCCAAGTATGCTACAAAAGATTGCTTCCAAGATAGGTGAGCCCATAATGACTGATGCCTACACTGAGCAAAGGACCAAACAGTTGTATGCATGGGTTTTGGTTGACATGGACTGCTCCAAGGAATTGAAGAGGATGATCAACATAGAATTTTCTGATGCCCCTGACCATATGTGCTTTGTGGAATATGAAAATTTGCCTCCACGGTGTAACAGGTGTAACACATATGGTCATGAGACTGCAAAGTGTCCAGCAATCAGATCTACTGCAAGAGAGAAAGGGAAAAAGGTGTGGCAGGAAAAGGGAAGCTCTGCTAACTTACAAAATGCCTCTACCTCTGGTACTGTCAATGATCCCATCCAAAACCCTCAGTGTAAGAAAGACCCTCCTCCTCCTATGCCTCCTAGTTCTAATGCCTATAAAGGAGGAAGCAGGACTGAGACTCCCACTACAACCCCACCAAATACCACGCAAACTTCTGATGGCCAACAGCCTACTCCCTCTGCCCAAGCTGAAACACCTCTTGCACAGACCCCTCCTAATAGCCATCAAACCCATCAGGAAACAAGGAACCATCCCTCTCCACCCCCTCCAAGAGAACCCTCAAACTCTGTCACAAAACACGCACCTAGAGCTAGCCCTTCTGTCTCAAACTCCACAAAATCAGATGTCAAATCCTCTCTTTTTTCACCAATAAACCGTATCAATCTAACATACCAAAGGAAAAAAGCCTCCTCTCCCCCGCCCCCAAGGGCCATTGACTTACAAGGAACCCAAAATCTATATAGAGAAGCCACAAGGAGATATGAAGAAGAGATGAGGAGAATTCAAACCCAAAAGGAAACGGAAGCAAAGAAAAAGAAGAAAGTCTCTTTTGCCGAGGAAAACAGGTTCCAGATCTTGGCCGACATGGAGAGACCCACTACTGGAGAGGAAGGAAATCTTCACGGGCGGCACAACATGGATGGGCTCCAAATAATTCCAATAGAAGAGGTACATCCAGTGATGAAAGGTACAGAGCAAGAACAGGTGCAACCTACAAGAGATCATATGCAGATATCTCAACTTGGAGATAAAGGGCAGACAGTGCAAAAAAGTGCAAGCAGTGATAGTGAGATTCTTGAGGTTAGACGAAGTTGCAGAGTTAACAAAGGGAACCATACTCAGAAATACAGCACAGAGAGAAGTGAAGATACCTATAACAGTAAAGAGGATGAAGGGCAACAGTTTGAAAAAGGGCCTAGCACCCTTGGGAGAAAAAAGAAATAATAATAGGCTCCTGGAATGTAAGGGGTTTCAACGGCTCCCTTAAACAAAAAGCTGTGAAGAAATTCCTAAGGGAAAAAAATATTAGTCTCCTAGGAATTGTAGAAACAAAACTAGAGGAAAGGAAATTAGAAGACATCATGAAAAAAGTTTTTCCTCAGTGGAGATTCATGCACAACTTTGAGTACAGCACAGCAGGAAGGATTGTCATTATGTGGGATCCTGCAAGGGTGGATTTTTCACACAAGAGAAGCACCGATCAGATGATAAGTGGACAACTGAAATGCAAAGTGTCAGGAAAAACATTTGAGTTTGCTCAGGTATATGGTCTACATACCATAGTAAGGAGAAAAGCATTGTGGAATGATATTATTCGGGAAAGTTACAGCAGGCAGGGACCATGGCTTATTCAAGGGGACTTCAATGCAGTAATGAGGTCCTGTGAGAGGAAAAATGGCAATACAGTCTTAGCATATGAGATCTCAGACCTATGGGATTGTTGTGCTCAACTAGGGCTCAAGGATGCAATTATGGTTGGACAGAAGCATACATGGTTTAAAGGTAAAAAATCAACGAAGATAGATAGAGTAATGGTGAATGACAGCTGGGACAGTTCAGATTACTATTGCAAGGCAACCTACCTTCCTCCAAAGGCATTTTGTGATCATAGTCAAGTAGTGGTGGAAGTGCTTCAGCAACAGGAAAGGAGAAAGGGGACTTTTAAGTATTTCAATATGTGGGGGCAACATGAACAATTTCAAGAAACCATTGCTACAAACTGGGTGTATTTTGGGAGAGGCTCTGAACAATTCTTGCTTTGCAAAAAACTGAAGAATCTCAAGATACCTCTAAAAGAGCTGAATAAAAGACATTTTTCAGACATTACAACTCGAGCAAGGAAAGCAGAGGAAGAATATGAAAGGAATTTCCAGGCACTTAGAGAAGATACTGACTCAGAACAGCTTCTACAGATTATGGAAGACTCAAAGAAGAAAGCAAGAAGACTAAAGGAAGCTGAATATAAGTTCAACTCTCAGCTGGCCAAGGCAAGACACACGTTTCAGGGAGACAAGTGTACATCCTACTTTCATAGCTTGATGAAAAAGAACATGCGTAGAAATCATATAAGCAGCCTGGTTAAGGAGAATGGAATGGAAACTGTGTCATTAGAAGAGGTTGCTGGTCAATTTGAAAATTTCTACACAGGTTTATTAGGAACTGCAAGGGAAACTGGAGATATAGATATAAATTCAGTCATGGATGGAGGGGCAATTTTAAGGAATGAAAGACATGAAGCCCTCATCAAAGACGTTACTATGGACGAAATCAAGAATGCACTATGGGATATAGGGGATGAGAAATCACCAGGACCTGATGGATTTACCTCTAAATTTTTCAAAGATACTTGGGAGACAACTGGGGATCAACTCAGTAAAGCTGTGAGAGAGTTCTTTGCATCAGGCAAACTTCTAAAACAGATTAATCACACAAGTATTGCACTTATAGCCAAAACCTCAAATGCTAACACAGTTGGTGACTTTAGGCCCATTTCTTGCTGCAATGTTACTTATAAGGTCATCACAAAAATCCTTGCTAATAGACTAAAACCTGAATTAGGGTCCATTGTTTCCCCTGCACAGATTGGTTTCATGGAAGGGAGAGTTATGAGTGAAAACATAATGCTTCTTCAAGAATTAATCAGGAAATACTCTAGAGAGAGGATTAGTCCTAGGTGTATACTTAACTTAGATCTTATAAAGGCCTATGACACCTTATCTTGGAGGTTTATTGAGCAAATGCTCCTGACATTAAATTTTCCTCTGGTCTTTATAGAATGGATCTTAGAATGTATAACCACGGTCTCTTTCTCCATTAATATAAATGGCATTATGCAAGGTTTCTTTAAAGGACAAAGAGGTTTGAGACAAGGTGACCCTATATCTCCTCTTATATTTGTGCTATCAGTGGATTATTTGTCTAGAGTGCTGAAATGTAAATCTCGTCTTCCTTCTTTCAATTTTCATCCTAAATGTGGTATGATGCAAATCACTCACTTAGCCTATGCAGATGATATAATCCTCTTATCCAGAGGAGACAAAGGCTCCATCAAAGTTTTGTTAGATGCACTTGAACATTTCACTGAGGTTTCTGGACTTGAGGTAAGTGCAACTAAATCTTCCTTTTTCATGGCTGGAGCAAAATCAGAAGATAAGGAATACCTTGTCAACAGATCGGGATTCTCTCCAGGGGAATTCCCATTCAAATATCTAGGCATACCCATCTCCTCAGGAAGGCTAACAATTTCCCAGTTCTCTCCATTCCTTGATAAACTCTTAGCTAACATTAGTTATTGGAATTCAAAGACATTATCATATGCAGGCAAGCTGGAGCTGATAAGGACAGTGCTACAGGGGATCCAAGCTTTCTGGTTCTCAATTTTACCTTCACCCTCTACTCTAATAGATAAGGTAAATAGTTTATGTGCAAAATTCCTATGGAAATCACACAGGGTAAGATGGAAAGATGTGTGCCTTCCAAAAGAAGAGGGAGGCTTAGGACTTAAAGACTTAAAGACATGGAATACAGCCTTCCTGTCTAGGCTGTTATGGGACATATTGAAGAAAAAGGACAGCCTTTGGATAATGTGGATTCACCACCAGTATATACAACATGAAAGTATTTGGACGTGGGAAGCCCATAAAGTCAACGACTCTCCCTTAATCAAAAAGGTAATATCTATAAAAAAAAATGAGTTACTAACACTTGCATGATCGGAGGAACAAGCTCAAATGCTGCTAAGCTCGTGGTACCAAGGGGGAAAGTTTAGGATTAGCGCAGCATATGAATTTTTCAAGAGGAAAGCAATGAAGCCTCCATGGTGTCCAGTGGTGTGGGATGCAACAATCATACCTAAGCACTCCTTTATCCTATGGCTAGCAGCTAAAAAAAGACTAGCCACGAAGGACAAAATTAAAACAAGGGAAGTTGACTTAGGTTGCGCCTTTTGCGACCAAGCAATTGAAACTCATGAACATTTATTTTTTGGTTGTAATTTTTCCTCCCACATTTGGTCTCAGGTAAAGATTTGGCTAGGCCTCTGGAGGGGAATGACCACACTGCAGGGAGCTCTCAAGTGGATGAAGAAGGAAGCAAGAGGAAGGAGTTGGCAATCCAAAGCGAAAAGAATAGGCCTAGCTTCCACCGTCTATCATATCTGGAAGGCTAGAAATGAGAAGATTTTTGAAGAGACTACAAAGAGCCCGAATGAAATCATCCATATCATCAAAATACATGTGTACAAGGTGCTAAGTCAAAGGTTTTCACTGCACTTCAGCGCTGCACCTATACTTCAAGAAGGGCTGATAAGTGAGGACTACACTGGAGAGACTTTTGAATGAAGAGGAATATGTGCACAACTGCCCCTTTTGCATCTTGCTGTGCAATGATTAACAAAAGTCAACAACCAACATCAACTGCCAGACCCGAGTTTAAAGAAAGAAGTGTGTAGGCAACCTTTTGTCTCTTGTTGCTTCACCAATGTATTTGGGTACTCAGATTTGTAAAGCTGTCAAGAGGCAGTAATTTTTGAAATTAGGGAGGCTAAATATGGGATTAGGGTGCTCAAAGTGTTAGGGTGGAACCTCCTTGATGGCCGAGCCAAAGGGGAGGTCTCACCTTAACACTTTTGAGGTGTGTGTCCGACTTCTGATAGCCAAGGCTTGAAGAGATAGGAACCACACATGGACATTGTCCCACACCCTTATGGTCAAATTAGGATGTGAGCCTTACTCACTTTAAAGGCTACAATAGAGCTAGCCTCGGTTGTAGCCTATGGTCCGATCAAACCCCTTATGTACATATTTAAATTTCCGCAATATATTTACCTTTAAAATAAAAAAAAAAAGAAGCCAAAATAAATATGGTGACGGTTCTTCTCTAATATATGAATGAGTAAGAGGGTCATAAACGATATAAGCAAAATAAAAATAGGATCATAGACACTGTAACCAAAGGAAAACCCTAGGACGAAGGAAGTATAAACCTTATAGGGGCTAATGAGAAACCAAAATACATGTGGTGACAGTTCTCCTATAACATATGAATGGTTAAGAGGGTCATAGATGATGTAAGCAAAATAAAAATAGGATCATAGACACTGTAATCAAAAGAAAATCATAGACACTGTAATCAAAAGAAAATCCTAGGAAAAGGGAAGCACAAACCCTATAGGGGCTAATGAGAAGCCAAAATACATGTAGTGACAGTTCTTCTCTAATTTCTAATTTCTAGTTTTTTAGATTTTTTTAAATTAGTGTCACCGCTATAAAAACATAGTCATAGACATTGTAATCAAAGGGAAATCATATCATAAAGGAAGAACAAGTCCTATAGGGACTAATGAGAAGCCAAAATAAATGTGATGACAATTCTCCTCTAATACATGAATGGGTAAGAGGGTCATAGACACTGTAATCAAAATAAAAACATTGTCATAGCCACTGTCACCACTATAAAAACAAAGTCATAGACACTGTAATAAAAAGGAAAAAGCTATAGACGTTGTAACCAAAATAAAAACATCTTTATAGACACTGTCATCACTATGAAAAAGGGTCATAGACACTGTAATCAAAGAAAAACCCTAGAAAAAGGGAAGCATAAACCCTATAGGGGCTAATGAGAAACCGATATTCATGTGGTGACAGTTCTCCTCTAATATATGAATGGGTAAGATGGACATGGACGCTGTAATCAAAATCAAAACAGAGTCATAGAAACTGTAACCAAAGGAAAACCCTAGGACGAGGGAGCACAAACCCTATAGAGGCTAATAAGAAGTCAAAATATAAGTGGTGACAGTTCTCCTCTAATATATGAATGGGTAAGAGCTTAAGAGGGTCATAGACGATGTAACCAAAATAAAATCAAGGTCATAGACACTGTCACCACTAAGGAAAAAGGGTCTTAGACACTGTAATCAAAGGAAAACCCTAGGAAATGGGAAACACAAACCCTACAGGGGCTAATGAGAAGTCAAAATACATGTGATGACAGTTCTTCTGTAATTTCTAATTTCTAGTTTTCTAGATTTTTTTAAATTAGTGTCACCACAATAAAAAAAATTCAAAATTTAACTACTATTGTAACCACTATAAAAAAAATAAAGTCATAGATACTGTCACCACTATAAAAACATGGTCATAGACACTGTAATCAAAAGGAAATCATATCATAAAGGAAGAACAAGCCCTATAGGGACTAATGAGAAGCCAAAATAAATGTGATGACAATTCTCCTCTAATACATGAATGGGTAAGAGGGTCATAGACACTGTAATCAAAATGAAAACAGTGTCATAACCACTGTCACCACTATAAAAACAAAGTCATAGACACTATAATCAAAAGAAAAACCCTATAGATGTTGACCAAAATAAAAACAACTTTATAGACATTGTCCCCACTATAAAAAAAGGGTCATAGACACTGTAATCAAAGGAAAACCCTAGGAAAAGGGAAGCACAAACCCTATAGGGGCGAATGAGAAGCCGATATTCATGTGGTGACAGTTCTCCTCTAATACATGAATGGGTAAGAGGGTCATAGACACTGTAATCAAAATAAAAACAGTGTCATAGCCACTGTCACCACTATAAAAACAAACTCATAGACATTGTAATCAAAAGGAAAACCCTATAGACGCTATAACCAAAATAAAAACAGCTTTATAAACATTGTAACCACTATTAAAATAAGGTCATGGACACTTGTAACCAAAAGGAAAACCCTAGGAAAAGGGAAGCACAAACCCTAAAAGGGCTAATGAGAAACCAAAAGAACATGTGATGTACAATATGGCCCTAAACCCTAAATCCTTAACCCTAAACCCTAAAATGTTAAGTACAGTACGTCGTTAAGAGATGATTGTTGTCACCAAATGGAAAACCCTAGGATAAGGTAAGCACAAACCCTAAAAGGGCTAATGAGAAGCCAAAAGACATTAAATGGACAGTTTTGCTTCAATATATGAATGGGTAAGAGAGTCATAGACACTGTCACCACTATAAAAATAAGGTCATAGACACTGTAATCAAAGGCCATAAACACTTTAACTCAAAATACATGTGGTTACAAGGTCATAGACACTGTCATCATTATACAAACAAGGTCATAGACACTGTAATCAAAGGAAAACCCTAGGATAAACCCAATAGGGGTAATGAGAGCAGGACAATAGACATTGTAATTCCGTCTAGATGGATTTATTTAACAGAATTTTAAGTTCATTCGATCCCAATACTATTAATTCTCCAACAATGGACTTACACAACAAAAAAACCACCAATTCTGATTCAATCAAATAAAATCTTCAAAATCGAGCTTCTATACCATTCCAAAACACCTAATTAAATTCCGCCCGAATGAATTCGGTCACAAAATCTACATTTCATCTGATCTCTTTACTATGATAAATTCATCAGATCTACAGAGCAAAAATCCTGGTGCAGATTCAATCAACATTTCAGTACAACCAAACATTAAATTAGACAGACCACACAAATCAAAACTCAATTGAATTAATGTTTAAAACAAGAACATATAGCAGCACTGCAGAAGCAGTAGCAGCAAACGAAAATCAAGTAGCAGCAGCAGCAATAATTGGGCTCGTTTGTAACAGCAGCAGCAATCAAAGAGATACAGAGGAGCGATTGGGCTCGTCTAGATTTCGGGATCAAACAGCAGAAACTCGAGCACCGGTGTCGGGATCCACCTGTTGATGGCGCGGCCGCAGCGAACCAGATCGATGACGCCGTCGAAAACCGGAAGCCGCTGCTGCAGCGGCGCGTGGAGTGGCACAAAGCCTCTCAACGTCGCTGAGGACCTCTTCGCCGATGAAACCGGGGTGGAGCGGGTGGAGGAGACCGGGGCGGAGCGGACTGTAATCAAAGGGCAGCGCCCAATCTAGGGTTCGCATCGAACGGCCGGTGGAGGAGACAAGGGCGGAGCGGAGTTGGCAGCACCCAATCTAGGGTTTCTGGATTCGGCGACGGACGGCGGCGCTGAGACAACTCCGTCGGCTGGACGTAGACGGGCTTGGAAGGCCGGGAAGAGGAAGGGGGCGGCGCTAGTTGAGATCTCGCCCTGAATCACAGTGTAGTGAGAGAGAGAGAGAGAGAGAGAGAGAGAGAGAGAGAGAGGAAGAGGATCGATCTCCCAGATCCACATAGCTCGAAGTCGCGCGGCGAGGAAGCGTAGAAGAAGAAGATGTCGCTGTTGCTTTCTCCAGATGAAGCCGCAAGGAAGTTCTGGACGGAATGAATAAAATACAAAGAAGAAGAGACGGGGATGGGGTTAATTAAAATAGGGGTAGTGTTGGTATTATAAAATTTTTTTGGTCATTTACTAGGAAAGGAAAGTTTTTAGGACATTTAGTATTTGGTCCAAAGGTTGAAGGCCTTTGGACCAAATTACTTCAATAATTAAACGCATATTTTAAGTTGACAAATGTTAAAATATAATTTATTTAACGAAAACATAATGTAAATTGGTGATGGGTGGTGATTTGTTAATGGAAACCATTTAAGAGGTGGTTGACTGTAATTTCAAATTTAAGGGGTGATTAAGTAAAAAGACCAACATTTAAGGGGTGATTTTATGTAAATTTTCCTAAAAAATATGTCACCAATAAAAAAAAAATTGGATTAAGTGGGTCAACATTGACCAGTCAATGGTTATTGGATCAATTTATCTTTGGCAAAAATGCATAAAACCACCATTTTTTCATTGTTGTTTGCAAATAACCACCCCTTATTAAAAAAACGGAATTGCTAAGTGCACGGTGAAATTATCGTCGTTTGCACGGTTAACCTAGGCAATGGCGCACTGCAAAAGCGCGGATGAAAAAGGCGCGCCGACAGCTGCGCACAACGAATGCGCAGATGGACAGGCAGATGCGCACAGCGAGTGCGCCGATGGACAATCAAACCCGCCATCGCCGTCCTCCTCTCCTCTCCTAATTAGTTCCGTGAACAGCCCCTGACCACCATCACCGCACCTTGTTATCCATCCAAGCACCACCGTCGGCGAACTGAGTCCGATCCGACCACCGCTGCCTCCGATCGAGCCCATTACCGCAGACCATCGCCCTTTCCCGGAGAACGCAGCCTCGCCGGAAGCGCACCGCGAACAGCCGACCGCACGAGCCCAGTCGCTTGCCTCCACCTGCGACCACCACCGCGCCGTCTCAGCCGAGCCGCCGCCCCGATCTTTGCCGTCCCCGGTAGCCCATCGAAGTCGGAGGAGGAGGAGCCACATCGATCGAGTTCCGTTGTTCTTCTGTCCCTGTGCGTGATTTCAAAGAGAAAGAAGACAGAGGTTTTGATTTCTTTTGAAGAAATTACAGAAACGTCCCTTATGTTTATATTATTTCCGTTTCTGTCCCTAACTTAATTATTTATTAAGTTAAGCGGCAAATATTTCTAAACTATTCAATTCTTACCCGTTTCAGCGACACCAAGAAATCTCGAATCACCCACACCGGATCCCGCTTCCCGAGGAATTCATATTGGTATAGATTTTTAACTTTATAGAATTAATTCAATATCAAATTGAGTTAAGTAAAGTTAATTTTATAAAATATCAATATTAATATTCCTTTTCTCGTTAGATTCAATAGGGTGTTAAAATCTCATCTTGTTGTCGTCAACCAGTCAACGAATGTTAAGGCAAGTGATTTTGTTCAAACGCCCTTTGCGTGTTTCATGATTCTTTTGATGTGCCTTTTAAATTCTTTCGTGTCGAATGCGGCCATGTGGCCAATTTCCTTGCCAATTTCGATAAATTGCATACCCGTTTGCTTGATGTAATTTATCTTTTCATTCATAAATTGGCTTGAGTTAAAGTAATGGGCAGTTATTAAATTAATTATAGTGATATGCGTATTACATATGATTGTTTGTTTATAACACGAGATAAGTGAAAGTTGCCTATTTTCTTCTTCATAAATTGCATGATATGCTGCTTGTTTCTTTCATGCAAACTAGTGGCATGTGATAGTAAGATCCTTTGAATTATCCATGCTTGTTCATGTTTGATTTAATGTCGTTATTATGATCACCTAGTATAAACTGGGTATGTATGATAAGTTAAGATAGGCACCATGTGATGCTTATTAAGTTAAAATGCGCACCACGTGATGCGAGTGGCTATATGCCTTTGGCAAGTTCTACAGTCTACTGACTTGCAGGTTGTGGTTCGTTAAGCCACCGCCTTACAAGGTTTCATGAAACACCATCTCGGAATGAATTCTCTGCGGGATGGTAAAACAACGATCTAATGTAGGTTGTGGTCCTTGTTAAAGGCTCGACCGGTACCACGTATTATTACTGTTATTATTATTGTGATTATTATCGACTGTTAAATAGGTGATCATTTCAGTTATTATCGACTGTCTCAGGCTGTGGTTCGTTACGCGCAGTGTGCATACGCTGATATATATATATATATTCGCGTATGCGCACTGCCCGTACGCGGATTTAAAAAAAAAAAAGCACGACCGCGCATTGCGAGTGCGCGGATCCGCGCACTAACAATGCGCGGTCGCGTACCGTGTAAAATGCGAAAAAATGACCGTGCAAATAACAACCCTCTAAATAAAATTGTCAAATAGTCACCCATTAAATATAGGTTGTTTGCAACTAACCACCCATGCCCTAATCTTGCAAATAACCACCCATGTCTGGGTGGTTAGTTGCAAACAATTTATATTTAATGGGTGGCTATTTGACAATTTTTTAATAAGAGATGGTTATTTGCAAATAACAGTAAAATAATGGGTCCTTTATCTTTTAAATAAAGATGTACAGTAAAATAAAAGACGTGGACGGGCAGTTTCCTGCATTATATTAGACCCCGAATAGTAAACGCTAACCAACCGGCCTGGCATAGAAGAACCCCCTCTCCACCTAGCTCCGCCATCATTATCGATCAAGTCCCCAACTCGAGCATATATATATATTCTTCTCCTCCTATCCATGGCTTGAATTTCATCCATCTTTGTTCTACTTCTATTTACAGTACGCCCCCAACATTCAATCAACATATCTCGATCACCGTTCTATCTAGATGGTGATTGCGACAGGGATAGAGATATCACTGTTTAGATATGGTTTCAAAATGCTGACTAGCCTCCTCGAGATGGAAGTTCGTCGAGTGTGGGATGTTGATAAAAACTTGAGAGAATTGAAGGTCGCCTACCTGGAAACAAAAGCAAAGCTTCGCCAACTGCATTCCTGGCAGATCAAAACAACCGAGTTGGAAAACTTGTCGCAGGATCTGGTGAGGTATATATGGTACCCTGAATTTAATTTATTACATATATTTGGTGAGAAATGATCATTTATCCCGCGTAGGAAATATAATGTCAAACCAATTTAAAAGGTGGATTGATTAGTTTTTCTATTGTTTATTGATTTTACGAAGAAACTTTACTGAATGTCTGAACTTATAGAGTATGCTTTGATTACTCTCTCCTGATGAGAGATCGATCTCCATGTTACTCCAACCTAGTAAGGGTTTATTTCGTGTTTTGTACGTGGTTGCAACAATCAACTTCAACATCTCGGTAGATTGAAGTCTTGAACTTCAATAGCGCAACGAAATTATATAAAATGATAATTATAAAAAGTTGATATTTTACCTTGCAAAGTTTCTCATTTGATTTTTAGTATAATTTTAAGTTGATATTTTTAAGGTAGCTAAATAGTGGATAAAATATCAAATTATTTTTAATAATTTCATTTTCATTTTATTAATTTTTGAAATACTTTCAAAGTATAAATTTATTTTAGAAAATTAATATTTTATATAGTCTTTAACTTATTAAGAAATATACCAAAAAGTCAAACGAGACGAAAGAAGTATTTTTTTATGAATTTTTTCCCGAATTAGCCAAAAAAACGAAACTTATTGCAGGATTATGTAAGATCAAAAAATATTTTGCGAAATAGTCAAATCGGGGTTAAGTTTCAAACATCGACTTTAGTCCCGATTTAAAAAATAATAATATAATTGTTTTTTTGCAATTTAAATGGTTCACAATGCAAAATAAGAGGGGGGGGGGGGGGGGGGGAATATCAATGTTTGAAAAAATGACTTAGCCCCGAATTGGCGATTTCGCAAGATACTTTTAGATCTTGCCTAATCCCGCAATAAGTTTCGTTTTTTTGCCTATTTCGGGAAAAAAAAATTCATAAAAAAATACTTCTTTCCTCTCGTTTGAAACAACGACTTAGCTCCGATTTGACTATTTCGCAAAATACTTTCAGATTTTGGCTAATCCCGTAAAAAGTTTCGTTTTTTTTTTGGCTGATTCTAAAAAATTCTTTTTTTTTAATCTTCGTTAACAAGTGCACTTAAATATCAAAAGACATCTAGCTAGCAAAGTAGTGAATTAAATACTTATTTATACCCCATTATTTTATTTTATTTTTCATTAAACCCCATTATTAATTAATTAGGCATCTACGAATTGAATTAACCATAATTAGGAAAAGACTATTTGGAGTATAAGATTTTGGTTCACTACTACAAATTTGGGCAAATAACCCGACATTTCACACTTTTTAACCCGGATATGCTCCGGTTAAAAGTCATTGGGCTATATAGTGGGATACCTATTGACAGGAGAAACTGTCGTTGTTCCTATTAAAGTATAACTCAAACCTACAAACTAGAAGAGTAGGCAAGTAAGAGGTCGATCCCAGAGAGAATCAAGTATTCCTAAGCAATGTATATTTACCAATTAGTAGAAAAGAGGGGTTTTGGTGATTGAAGATAAGAAAAGAAACTATAAACAAGTTAGTAGAGATAACAATTGAGAAAATAGTTCCATCTATAAATATCCACTTTAGTTTGGTTGATTGATCATCGATTCTTCTTCAAGTTCTCTTTTCATCCTATTATTGTTCCTGTCCTGATCTTGTGTAAATTACTAGTCCTACGAGTCCTAGTAACCCTTACTAATTAGATAACCCTAACACGATCAAGATTCAACCTAATAGTTGCATTAAGATTAAGGATTAAACCGGATACATGCAACACCAAGCTACGAGTCAGCATTCAACATGTAATTGATTCTCTACACACCAGTTTAGTCTTACGAGTCCTAAAAAGACATTATTGCTACTATGGATTAAGGTTCGCTACGAGGAATCTACAAAATCCTAGCAATAATCTCAACTAGTTGTACGGACTAGAAGAAATCAACAATATTCGCAAAAGAATCAATACGAATCAAAAGGAATAGAACAAGAATAGAAATCTCACAACTTTATCAAACCAAAGCTTCAATCCATAGACGAAACGGAAGACTTTAGCACCCCATGGCCATGGAGGCTCCCCTCTAGGGTTCTCTTAATTGATAATCTCCAAGTGCATAAACTAATGAATTAGACGTTTAAAACAAACCCTAAAACGTCCTTTAAAAGCCTCAAAAGAGTCGGCCAAATAATAATTCTAAAAACCTAATTAAAGAGATAAAAAGTCCATTAAGTAGATTCAACATTTCTGCAGAGGCCGCAGGGCAGCCAACCCAGGCCACGGGGCGGCCAGGCGATCAATGAAATACTTCGTCAGAGCTTCGGGCCGCGTTAATTTTCCTCTTTGAATTTGGTCCCGATGTAAACACGAAAGTTGTAGATCTTGGAAAGAGCTTTCCAACGCATGGTCATAATAGTCAATCGAACAACCAATGCCTCTAGAAAGTGTGAAACAAGTTCAGCATGTCTGGCGACAACTTCTGCTGACTTGTTCTTTACTTAGGCTCTCTAACTTCGATTCCGCACCCGGGCTCTTCACTTTTATTCTTCCTCTTCACTCTTCCTCCATCCATGAGTCTCCTCATCCCTTGTCGGATCCACATATACCTGAAATAATCCATAAAAGCGTATAGATTCCGACTCCACCAACAATACAAGTATAAATGCAAATCTAGCTTAAACTATACGTTATATAAATCTAAATCATGCTAAATGCATCCTAATATGCCTACCTAAATGTGTGCTATCAAATTCCCCCACACTTAAGCATTTGCTTGTCCTCAAGCAATTAAAACCAAAATCAAATCAACACCCCACAAACAAGCAATTCATGTAATAACTTTTGTATAACACTTAAAAGCTCAAAGTAGGGAAACGAAGATTGACAATTAACGTCATAACATGTATAGGTGCAATCCAAGGAATAAAGCAAGCATATTCATTCAACCTCATCAGGAAAATGTGTTTTCACTCTCGCTCATGTGTTTAGGGTTAAACATTCACGCTCAAACTCAATCCTTGAAAACTTAGCTACGACAAAATTGCGTCAGTGGTCTAAATCTCCACTGCTAGTGACTTCACATGCAACCAAAATCATGAGGTCTTTGTATGGGTTGTAATGGGGTCATGGTAGGAACATAGGGTATGGAAATTATTTAGATTATGTGGTGCTAAAAATCCGGGAAAAAGGGTTAGTAAAAAAACCAGAAAAACACCAACACCAAAACACTTCGTATGCCATTCCAATAACATGTACTCCGTCACAATATAAATTCGCACACAATTTTCCAATATCCACACAAACTCATTCATTTTTTTTTTTGATAATGATTTTTTTTATTCTCTTCTTTTTATTTTTTTGACTTTTACCCCTAAGTGAATTTTATCCTCCTTAGGTCCCAAGTAATAAACACATATAAACCATCTCTATGAAGTACAAATGAATCACCCAACATAATTTTTCAACTCAAAGCAACTCCATCTATACATCAAGATATTCACCAACTCTTCTCCTAATTCCCGGATGGGTCATGCTAATAATTGGCTAGGAAGATTTTGTGGAGCTAACAAAATAGGTTTATAGGGCTCAAATTGGCTTCAAGCAAAGAATAATGTATACGGGTGGGTAGAGTATAATATGGCTAAAAGAAAATCATGTCTCAATCACTTTAAGGTTACATGCAAAAATCATATAAACGCAGCCTCAATAAAGATATCTAAACGCAATTTAAAGAGGAAGTAATCAAGGAGAGTATTCACACACAAAGAAACTAGAGGACATATATGTGTAGTCCCAATAAGGCCAAAATAACTCACAATGTCAAATTGTTAGAACTTCAATACCACTTAAATTCCAAAGACTATACATGCTCAATTATCTCATCAATCTTGTTCCCAAAAAGTCTATAAAAACAATTCAAAGCTTCAAACACTTCAAACAAGTCATGGGGCACAAGATAAGATAAATATAGAGGACAAGTAGCCTAGATGGGAAAATAAGACCTAAAGTTTATGAAATGCATAATATTTTTGGATTTTTATTTTTAACAAATGCAATATATGAGTAAAAAAATAAATATGAAAATGTAAATAAACATGATATGCAAAATCTATCTATATGCAATACAATTCATCCCCCACACTTAAATTTTTCATTGTCCTCAATGAAAATTAAAGACAACAAAATTATAAAAACACAAAGGAAGAGATAAATGGAATACTCACAATGTGGTGGAAAGGTGGATTTATGAACCTTCATGGATGAACAAAGAGTAACTAGCAACCTTCGTAGCCCGTGGCTTCATCTCGATCTGAAGTGTTAGGTGCCCATACCGAAAATGCCAAAAACAAACTAACCTAGAACTAAATAAAAATGTTAAACAATAACTAAACGCAAGATGAAAAAGATTATTACCTATCTTGGGTTGCCTCCCAAGCAGCGCCTTTCTTTTATGTCATTGGCATGACTTATTCTCAATCTCAATTCCTTTCCTATCAGACACTGTCAAGGCCCTCAATAGCCTATCATATTCATGTGCACACATCTTACAAAATACATCATAACACAATAAATTGAAAGCATAAAATATGGAATTCAAAACCCCTTTCAATCTATCAAAGAGTCTAGCATGACTCTCTCCTGGAGGAATATGATACCACCAACACAGTTCCGCCGGTGGCTTTTCAAAATAGCAATCAAAAGGATCAACATAATCACTATTACCTTCCAAATTGCAAAATTTTACCTTTATTACCTCTTGAGCCTCAGAAGGTGGCTCTAGACATGGTTCATCAACGGGGGAGCTGATAAGGAATGTATCGGATGGAGTAGTAGACACAACACATGAAACCTCATGCGTCGACTCATGAGATTCCATGTCAGGAAGCACTGGACCATCTTCTCCATCGGCAAAGAAACTATCGTTGTCTATGAACAATTTCTCCTCGTTATGAAACCAACTAGGAGATAATGAATTAAGCACAATGACTTCGACAGGATCTTCCATTCTTGCATCCTTCACTGTCTCGGGAGATGACGGAATGGGTTGGCTTTCTTTATCAACTTGAGGGGTGGCCATCTGCTCTGCTATTATCTCACTTGATGTTTGAGTGAGTTGGCCAATTTGTTCCCCCAAGTTTTTGATCATCTCAGCATTCTCCTGCACCGCTTGTGTAAGGGTCTGGATCATATCATCCATGTGTGTGATAGAGTCCTCCATTGGTGGATAAGACGTGGTGAGCAACTCTTCCTGTTCAACATGGTTACCCATGTAACAGAAAAAATCCCACAACCCCGACAAACCTAATCGTGCTAGGCCTCCGTTACTCATGTACCCAGCAAGCGCTCGTGTCTCAGCAGTCATCCCGTCAATTATGCAAATAATCATATCTCGGATGCTGTCTTGATAACCCCGTGAAGTACGAATGTCAACATATCTCTGCAATCTGGTAAGATATTGGTGAAAGATCTCACCTTCAAACTGCAATAACCTCAACACCAGACTTGGGTCCGGGTTATTTACTTTGGAAAATCCGGTTAACCAAATGCTTTATAACCGAACATCCGGGTTATTTGGGTAATAATATAAGTCGGATATGTTACAAGCTCCGGGTTATATAATCATTAATATTAACCAGATAACAGGAGTCGATTATACCATATAACCCAGACACTTTAGGTGTAACGACCCGAGTTCTAAAACCAGGTTTACGTTTCGAAGGATTGGATACCTTCGTTCGGATCTTACAATTCAAGTATGGGTTGAGTTTCAAAACAAGAGATTAGTCTTAAAGAAGAGATTTCACACCCTAAATCCATCGTAGGTCCATTAGGGATCAGAATCTGTCATATTCTCTAAGTCGCACAAAACCGTTTGAATTCTAAAACAAGCGAACATCATAAGTTCAATACAAGGTGCCACGACAAGGCCGAGTCAAAACATAAGTATGAGTGATAAATTTATAGCCAAAGTCAAGTCAGAAGGTAGGTCAAGGGTCGGTCTCTCTCTCATGTGACTACGCCAAGGAAGTCCCTGCCATATCAGCACTCAGTCGAGTCGAGCCAAAGATCGGGTACCTGAAATTATACAAGTCGTCAAGGCGAGCCACTCATGCGCGTTCGGAAGACGTCGCTGATGCCATATAATATGTCCTAAGCCTAAATAATGGATGCTCTAATGCAGTGCAGACAATATACACACAAGCATGCTGGATATATAATGCAGAAAAACTGTAAAGGCGCCTCAAAGAATGTCAAGCGGAATACGTCTCTAATCCTACACATACCCATAACCCCATCTAGGGCGTCGGTGTGCAGAGGCAACGGAGGCCAATCACGTACCCACAACAAAATGGCCTATAGGTCGAGGCAACGGAGGCCAATAGTATCTTATCACTACCCACAACACATTGGTCTATGGGCAGAGGCAATAGAGACCAAGAGTATCATGTCCCATTCTCAATTTCCATCTCATACCATGACCATATGAATCGATGAGAAACGAAACCAATTAGGCTTGGTCATCCTATGACCCTGGAAAAATGACTATATGACTCACACTTTAACAATCCTTCTACCATACACAAGGAGAAAACGGATGCTCATTCAACTTGTGCAAGACCTAAGCATGATACTATATATATATATAGGGAGTGGTTCCAGAGTGCACACCCCTTAGGGTGTACCTTGTGCACAATTATAGACCGTTGAGGAATAGAGATGGAAAGCCAAGATTAATAGGGATTTTGTTTTTTTTTAAATGTAAACTGTGGGACCCACATGCCTAAAAATAACCACTCTCCCTCCCACTCTCTTTTTGGTGCGTGAGATTCCCACCCCATTCTTTCTTTCTTCTTTTTTTTTTCCTTTTTTTTTTGTGTGTAATTGCTTTTTTTTATTTTTTTATTTTTTTTGTGAAAAATATGTTTCGTTTGTTTTTCAAATTTACCAATTTAACCGAATAATGTTTCACATTCTATCGAATAATATTATGTTACATGCTACTGAATAATATTTTATTTTTTTCCATCAATTTCAAATAAAATAAACTCCAATACTTAAGAGTTATACGAATAATGTTTTATATTCCACCGAATAATGTTTCATAAGCGAATAATCATTAGAAATTCACTGAATAATACTTGTATTTCACCGAATAATATTTCATGGGTAACGAATAAAAATAACTATCTCATGTTTCCCTATAAAATCGACAATTGTCGTGAATAATCTTGAGACATTCACCGAATAATCCTTTTATTCCACTGAATAATCATTAGATCAAGACTCGGCCTGAATTCTAACACCGAAAAACTTAACACGTATCGGAAAAAAATACCTTTAAATCTCCGAATAATCTAAAAAAAAACAATGAATAATCTTTAAAAAATGAGCAAATTAGTGGAATAATATTCCAAATCCCAAAAATAAAACTCAAATTATTTGAAGACCGAGAATGAACAGGGAGTCGGAGCCTCGCCCTCGTCCACACCACCGACCTCCGGCATCACATCGCCACCGCCTCTGTTCGCAAGCCTTCCTCTTTGCCCTTGTCCACATCACCTCCGGCACCACATCGCCACCACCATCCCTACACATCGACACCATGTAGCCCGGAAGTCAAACTAAACACCGAAATATGATCAGCAAATCAATTGAAAACCAGAAGCACCATGATTGCCTTCTTCCTCACAACCTCCTTCGAGTGATACGACTTACCTATTGAAAATTAGACACGAGATGAGAAACCGAAGCAGGAGGCCGTTGGATCTGGCCTCGGCGATTCGGCGCTGGTGTCGATCTCAGAGAGGACGATCCTGTCCTCCTCGGCCTTGGATCTGGCCTCTCCAATTGATTTCAGCGGATCCGAGATCTCCTTGGTTGAAGTGGCCGAACAAAACCCTTCGCAACCGCCTATTCCGCCGCGCCGCGGAGTAACCTTCACCAACCGTCGCCACCGCCGCCCTAATCTGCCGCCATTAGCCTTCATCGCCACCACCGCCCTCCTCCGTCCTCCCTCCCAGCCTCGCCTCCATTGCCTTCGTCGCCACAACCGCCCAGATTTGCTCCATCGCCACCATCGTCCATCCATCGCCACCACCGCCCAGAAATGCTCCATCGCCTCCACCGCTCAGATATGCTCCATCGTCCCCCATCGCCGCCAATCATCAACTCCCCCCGTCGCCTCTTCCCACCATCGCAGCCGCCTCTTTAGATTTAGGGTTTTATATTTTTTCAATCTCACACGCGCTTAACGCACATAAGGAGAATATGAGATTAATTTAACCCATTTTTTTTTAAATACCTATGATACGTGGCAACAATCTAACCTTCCATTTCAGATAGATCAACGATCCACAATCGTGCACAAAGTACACCCTAAGGGGTGTGCACTTTATACACATTCTCATTCTCTCTCTCTCTCTCTCTCTCTCTCTCTCTCTATATATATATATATATATATATATATATATATATATATATATATATATATTTGGGTTCAGGTAGGAAGCATACCAAAAGTGAGAAGGAAAGAAGTAATCTGATTGGTCCAAACGAAATAAAAGAATATAAATTCATCTTAAAAAACGCGTCCCCAAATAAATATTTCTGCGCGTCCCCCAAGGCTCTCAAGCCGCTCACCGCTTCCCAAGTCGCACCGCCCAGCGCGTGAACTACACGCGGCATCCATTCCCAATTTCGCAAGCAGCCGCTGGCCACTATTCACAAAATTAATTTGGGGTGTTGGGGGATTGAATGTTAGACCTTTTTGCTCCTCTCTTAAATTTAGATTGGCAAACCACTATACCAAGACACACTTCTTGATACTAATGGGTATTTAATTTCTTTTAGTCTTTTTCTTATGAACTTTACTTATTATAAAATTCAATTAACATCTTTAATTTAGATTTTTTTCCAAATTGTAACTAAAATATTGTCATCTAATTTATTTAATTACACCTTAATAGACATGTTAAAATACATTTCACTCTGAACCACTTGGTATAAAAACACTGAACCACTTGGTATTAAAATCCGGAACCACTTGGTATAAAACTCCTGAACCACTTGGTATAAAAACACTGAACAACTTGGTATTAAAACCCTGAACCACTTAGTATAAAAATCCTGAACCATTTGGTATAAAAACTCTGAACCACTTGGTATTAAAACTCTGAACCACTTAATAATAAAAGCCTGAACCAATTGGTATTAAAATAAAATACTTCATGAAGTGGTTCACAGGGTTCACAAGTTATAAAGAAGTGGTCCATGAAGCTATAAAGAAGTGGTTCATGAACCTAAAAATTTTCAAATTTTTATAATTTAATTTTTTTTAAAAATGATATTAAATATATTAAAATAAAATATTTCATGAACCACTACTCTTTATTTGATGAACCATTAGAATTTATTTCATGGACCACTACTATTTAATAATTATAAAATTTTCATTCTTCTTTTACTTTCTTTTAATGTTTATTTTTAATTAATTAATTAATTTTCTTTTCATATAAAATCGTTCACTAAACCAATCTCTATTTTAGTCACTGAACCTCACTCTATTTAGTCAATAAACCACTGAACCAATCTCTATTTAATCACTGAACCAACCTCTATTAATTCAGTCACTGAACCAACCTCTATTCAGTTACTGAACCAACCTATTTAGTCACTGAACCAACCTCTATTTAGTCACTGAATCAACCTTTATTTAGTCACTGAACCAACCTCTATTTAGTCACTGAACCAACCTATTTAGTCACTGAACCAACCTCTATTTAGTCACTGAACCAACCTCTATTTAGTCATTGAATCAATCTTAACCAAATACTGTGAACCAATCTCTACATACATGTATTCGAAACGAAATGGAATTAAGAAATCCTTCTTGTTTCTTTCCAAATACATGAATGATTAGATTTTTTAACATTAATAATGAACCAATTACCATAAATTAATGAACCAATTACCATAAATTTTTAATTATTTTTTTTATATTTTTTTAAATAAAATGGTTCATGAACCAATAATATTTACTTCGTGAACCACTTATATTTAGACGTGCCGGATCACTTGATTTAAAACCCTGAACTACTTAGTATTAAAACTTTAAACAACTTATTTAAAATCCTGAACAACGTAGTATAAAAATACTGAACCACTTGGTATTAAAACCCTGAACCACTTGATTTCAAACCCCTGAACCACTTAGTATAAAAATTCCGAACCACTTGGTATAAAAAAAACCCGAACCATTTGATTTTAAAAAATGAACCACTTGATTTAAAACCCTGAACTACTTGATATAAAACTCTATAGCTACTTTACATGTAGTGGTTTGATTCAACCATTACTCGTGGTGGAAAATTATTTAATTATATGATTTAGACATTTATATAATATGGTTTGAATGATTAATTAAAATCTAATTAGTTAAATTTGGCATGCAAGAGTTCAACACCCAGGAAAATAACTTAAATGAATGTGTGTGAAAGAGTACCAATACCAATCTAACTTCCCTGAACTGGAAACCATATATTTCATCATATCAGATGCCTTTCTTCATCCAAATCAATTCAATCTACATTTACATTGTTCTTACATCAAAAACAGGTGTTGATCCATTATCATCTACTGCAATCACTGTGCAAAGGAATTTACAGCTTCTAAATTCCAGAAATTGCCCCCCAAAACATCTACAGTTCAAAGTTTTCCTGAATTTACAGGTTCTAAAATCCACAAGTTCGCACCAAAACTCTCCGATTCTTCGAAAACTGTGAAAATCCGAGAGCGAAATAGATCATTCATTCATTCAATCAGTTGAAAGAGATATACGTGTTTAGTCGATTCAACAAGACAGACGGAGAGAGAAGGGAGAAATGAAGAAGACATCATCCCTAGCCTTCGTACCGTCCGGCAACCTTAGCCACCGTCCGTCGACATCGATCCAGAATCCGCGAAAGTAGCCGATCGATTTCTACTGATTGTGGAGAGGAATAGATAGGAGAGAGGGAGATCTGATCCAGAGGTACGGTGATGGAGATGCAAGAAGGCCGACCTTCGGCTGCTCATAAAGAGAGGCACGCAAATATGGAAGAAAGAGAGGCATGCAAATATTAGGGATAAATGAAGCGCGTGAGCACCCCTTTTAGTTTAACAAATCAAATCACTTCTTTCCTTCTCACCGGACCGATTACTTCTCATTTGAATCCTCCCATATATATATATATATATATATATATATATATATATATATATATATATATATATATATATATATATATATATATGGCGTGCGAATGCAACATCTACATACTATATGACACATCATGCATGAGGTTCGAAACTTTAATAAGCCCTCGTAGGAAGCTTACCTGGAGGAGCGCAGAATCCAAGCAATAAACACCAATAGCAAGCAAATCCAGACAAGTCAGAGATTCATCTAAAAAGCAATAAGTAAAATATGCATAAGTCGATCTATGTCTAAGTCACACAAGGCGCCCCTAACTATCACACATAAGTTCACATAATCATAGAACATCACATCTTAACATTTCATCTCAACTCATCTCAACATCTTCCTTATTCATTTCCATCAATCAGCTCATATCGTCACATATCATCTCATTCTCTTATCCAGACCCGTGCTTGGGCCTGTGTAAACAGATCGACGAAACAGGGCCACGAAATTTTTGGGGCCCAATATCATTTAAGTTATTATATATTAAATGTGTTCCATAAGTAATTGTTTAGCCATTCTAGTCTATTGGTAAGAAAGCAACACTAAATTCAAGCCTTTCTCTTTGACTCATGTTCGAATCCCACTTCCACCCATTTTGACTTTATTTTTGCCCATCTTCCTTCCACCAACCTAACTCTTTATTTTAAAAGTATCATTTTTATTTACAATTTTTTTGTCTTAACAATTGATTAAAAATTATCTCCCCATCACTAAAATATTTAATTGATTTAATTTTAAAAAGGTGATTTTTTTTTAAATACATAGTATTTTAATGCAAAAAAAATATTTATGCTAAAAAAATATAAAAGCATTGCTCTTTAACAATTTTTGGTCTTAAGAATTATTCAAAATATAAAATTATCTTCACATCACTAAACATTTTAATTGATTTAATTTTAAAAAGGTGATTTTTTTGAAATACATAGTATTTTAATGTAAAAAATATTTATGCTAAAAAAATATAAAACCATTGCACTTTAACAAAAATATTTGAATTGAATTAATTTAAAGCAAAAGTGAATTTGGTAAAAATATAGTATATTAAATTTTAATAACAACTATTTTATAATTAAAAAATTTTGTAAGCATAAATGAATTTATGGTAAAATTTTCAAATTGAAAAAATAGTTGATTTGGTGTTACAACGGGAAGGTAGTTTATCAATTGGATATATAAAAAATCTAAAATTATTAATATTATAAGACTTGATTTTTTTAGAACAGGGCCTCGAAAAAAATTGGCACGGCCCTGCTCTTATCATATCTTCTCCTCATCATCAAATTCATCATCCCAAAATCTCAAACTATCTCATATCATCTTAGTCTTTCCATTTTATCTCAACCATCATATATCATCACATTTCATCTTATCAATTTCCATATTTCAATTCAAGCTTCTATCATGCCCAATCATGCTTCAATTCACATATATTCATATCATAATTCACACAAGCAATTTCCCAAGTTAAGCAGAAATAAGCCTGTTCCAAAGTTAGTCAAAATATTTCAAATATTAAGGAAGTCAACTCGATAGTCAAACAATCCCTTTAAAATCATGCTTAGCCAAATCCTAACATTTAAATCTTTAAATCAATTCTCCAAAATTATATTATTAAAATAATTCTGACATATTCTTATTTCAAAATCATTATCTAAATAAACTCCGACGCTTTAGAAATATTTTAAACATCCTATATAATTCAAAACTAATCACAAAAAACACCAATATGTAACAATTTAAATAGGTTATTCACATAAATAATCCTCAACAAATCATATTAATTAATGAAATAAACAATTCAGAAAAATATACTTAAATGACTTAATAAATAATTAAAGGATTAACAAGTAAATGGACTATTTAAATAACACTAGCAACCTCAAAACAATATGTAAACAATTTAAATAAATAACCAAATAAATCAGATTTTAAATAACTTAATATAATATTTAAATAAATCAGGAGAAATAAATAATAAATAAATAAACAGTTATATAACAACTTAAATAATAATATATAAAAGTTACTAAAATTAAAGGGTAATCTGCAGAAAACCACCCTTAAAATATGGCATATTGCTTAAAAACACCCTTTAGATGCATATTTACAATAATCCACCCATTAAATTTTAAGAGGCCTAGTAACCTAATTAGATTTTCCTAAAGATATATTTTACATAATTTTCTCATTTTTTTTAATTTAAGAAGAAAAAAATTGACAAACCCGAATAGACCCGATTTGACCCGAAATCGGATCAAACTCGAATTCAAGTCAACCCGGATCTACCTGAGACCCATTTTACCCTAAACCCCAAATGACCCAATTGACAGGTCTAGTAACAAGTGAAATATGGATATTGAAATCCTTGAAACTTTTTTATAAAAAAAAAACATATGCAAAATGAGTGTCTATATATATATTTTTTGATTAAGTAAGAATTCGAGGGTCAAACAGGTCTGATACCTCGAGTGGCCGAAAAAGTCGGCAAACAGAGGACTGTCAAACATACAACATAAATACAACATAAAATAGAAAGGTGCAATACAAAAGTGAAAGCAACAAATCTAGGCGAACAAACGAACATAATCCTAATACGTTGGGGAAAACATAATCCTTTCCTAGCTTTTGCGGACGACAACATGGTTTTTGCAAAAGCCACCTCTACTGCAAGCGAAAATATAAGGAAAATTATTGATGAATACTGTAAGTACTCGGGCCAGAAGGTTAACTTTCACAAATCCTCTTTTCAAACAACAAGGGGTGTACCCATATCTAGAATCCAAGAACTTGAATGTAGTTTACAAATTCCTCACACAAGAGCTTTAGAAAAATATCTAGGTTGCCCCATTATTAACGGAAAAGTAAATCGCGAAACCTTTGAAGAAACTGTATGCAAGTCAAAAGAGCAACTCTCTAAGTGGAGAGCCCATGCGCTCTCTCAACAGGGGAGAGCAACACTTATAAATTCAAACCTTTCGTCAAAACATCTCTATATAATGCAAAGCTTTATGTTGCCAACCAATACACACAAAGAACTAGACCAGCTCAATAGAACTTTTTTCTGGAACAAAGATCTCCAACATAAACCACTAATAAGCTGGGATAGAATTTGTAAGCCAAAATGTAAAGGTGGTATCGGGCTCCGAAAATCGAAGGATATGAACGAGGCTCCCCAAATGAAGTTATTATGGAAAATCCTTGTTGAACCTGATAACTGATGGGTTCAACTGATAAGGTATAAATACCTAAAAAAACACAGAACTTCTACAATATAAAGCAAAGGGAAATACATCATGATAGTGGAGAAACCCAAGTAGGCTCATTGACAAATTTAAAAAAGGTCTCATTTGGTCCGTTGGTGACGGGAGATCTATTAACTTCTGGACAGACAATTGGTTGTCGATGACCCCCATTTTAGAAAGAATAAACCCACCACAAGATGTTAACATTAACCAAAAGGTTAGTGAATATATGATAAATGGAAATTGGTGGATTGAGAGACTAAACCGTGATTTCGATAACACCATCGTAAAGGAAATAACAGAAAGTGCAATGAAACTCATTACAAACTCTGATAATATGAAAGACGACCCCAACTCATGGATTTGGAAGCTAAACATTCCCCCAAAGATTAAAAATTTCCTTTGGAAATTGGTTCAAAAGGGACTACCAACAACAACTCGATTATCTCAGATAGGTGTTCCTGTCCCAATTCCCTGTAAATTATGTAATCACCATGAAGAAAATGAAGCTCATCTTTTTATTGAATGTAGTTTCGCAAATTATCCAACTCTACAGATCCAAGCAATCCAACACATCATACCAAACATACTAAATAACACAAGAGACATTAAAGTAATCATGAGCACATTAGGTGATAAACTTAATCCCAAGGAAAAAGAAGTACTAGCGCTCAAATGGTGGGTCATTTGGTTTTACAGAAATCAGATTACCTTCCGAGATGGTCACATTCCATCTAATAGGGAAATACAATCTCTTATAAATACGTTTTATGAAAATTGGAGAAAAGCATGTAAACAAGAGGAGGACATAGAAATAGACAATACAAAATACAAGCCAAGGCAAAAAATAAAAAATAAAAAAAGAATTAAGTGGAGAAAACAGGGACGAGGAATCATGAAACTAAATTTAGATGGGTCGTCTTCAAATTTGGATGGAAGCACCACGGGGTACATTATTCGGGATTGGGAAGGGAAACACATTACATTGGGATACAAACATATAGGTAAATAATCTCCTCTTATGGCGGAAGCACTCGCCCTGAGAGAAGGAGTAATTAAAGCTAGAGAATTTCAGATCGGAAAACTCGTGATTGAAGGAGATTCACAAATCATCATCAACCATTTAGCACAAAAAGAAAAATGTCATTGGGAGATTCAGCTTACTATGGGTGATGTCAAAACAATCCTTCAATACTTTCATGGCCCCTAACCTCCTACCTCGTCCAAAAACGGCGTCGTTTTAAATGCCAAATTTCCAAAAAAAAAACAAAAAGAAAATCGTGGCCCACTTCCCACCTTACGATCCAGGCTCCTCTGATTGCTTTTTCCGGAATTGGCTCACATTTTTTTTTAAGTACCAGTAATTGATTCTACTAATTTGGGAATTACAGGTATTGCTACGATATTGAAGACATTTTGGATGAGCGGATGATACTCAGCCTCTTAACCGAGGAAGAACGTAATAAAACCGTCAAAAATCCAGTCCGCAGGAAGGCTATCATATCCGGGCGGCTGGATATTCCTCATCGGATTGCGGAGCTGATAAAGAATTTGAAAGAAATACAAAGTCTGGTTGATAGACTCGTGATTTTACCACAACCTCAGAGTCAGGTTCATGGAAATACGCAATCTTCATCTTCCACTTTCCCATATAAAAGTCATCTTGATCTTGTAATAGTAGAGAGCAGAGAGAATGATAAGAAGACCATCATTTCCAAGTTGATGTCCACGCAAAGCAAATTGTGTGGAGTATCAATAATCGGAATGGATGGACTCGGAAAGACAACACTTGCTCGAACTATCTTGGAAGATTGGGATAAAGAAACTAAAGACCAGAATCCGCTTGTATTATTTACTTGTGTGTCGGGTCCCTTAACACCGAAGGATTCGAAGGTATACTCAATGGGTTACTTGAAGACCATTCAACAAGAAAAAGTCAAAAAAATCCTCCTCAACCAATAGAATCACGCCAAGCAGACCTCAATCTTGAGAAAAAAAGTCTTCAGGACCTTCTTCGCAACAGCACATCTGCGTTAATAGTACTGGATGATGTAAAGAGTGTGCAATGTGCAGCTTGGAATGTTTTCAAACAGTACTATCTGGAATTATGTCCTGCAGGCACCTGGAAAATCCTAATCACCACTCGCGATCCAAAGGTTGCAAAGCTAACTAACAACACTCCATTTTACTTGAATAGGCTGGAAGATAAAGAATGCAAAGAAATTATCGTAAAGAAAGGAGAGCTATCATATGAGGCTAAACATTGTTCACCAGACATTGCTGCTATTGCGAAGAAATGCATGGGTATTCCAACCCTTGCTTGCATGGTTGGGGTGAAGCTGTCCAATGTCGAAAGGGGGGCTCCAAAAAAGAAGTTGATATCAGAATTGAGCAATGAAAAATTTGACCTTTGGAGCTTGAATGAATTCAACGAAGTTTTACCTTCTCTAAATATAAACAATCCCGTACTGCCACCAGATCTACAGCAGTGTTTTGCATATTGCTCACTCTTCCCACATACCCACGAATTCAACAGGGAAGAATTGATCCAATTATGGGAGGTTGAGGGATTAAACAGGGAAGAATTGATCCAATTATGGGAGGTTGAGGGATCCAACAGGGAAGAAAGTTCGAGGCAAGGCATAAACCAGCTTTTTGAAGATTTGCGGTCGAGATCTATCTTTCAACCTTTAGAGTCCACAGAGTACAAGGAGCAACCAGACGTCTATAAAATGAATGAATTCAATCATAGGGTTGCTAATATTTTTGCTTCCAACACATTTTGCAGGGTTGAAGTTAAAGATACAAACAACCGATCCAACACAGTTCCCTATGGTAGAAACCTTCGCCATCTGTCCTTATCTTGCCAACATTCGGATACTAATGCACGATTCAGAGAGATAGAGCAGTGTGAATCCTTGAGAACATTCCTTTTGTTCCATCATTCCAAGGGTGGTCACAAACTTACCATTTCTAACAATTTCTTTGAGAAACTACATAGGCTTAGAGTCTTGGACTTGAGCCATACTTGTATTAAAAAGCTGCCAAACCCCAAATTTCTATCAAAACATCTAAGATACTTGGATCTCTCCAACACTTTAATCACAGAGTTGCCAGAATTGATACCCTTCCTTCATGCCTTGAAAATTTTCAAACTTAAAGGTTGTAATCTTCTTCGGTTACCCAAAGATTTGAATCAATTGATCAACCTCACACATCTACATGTGGACATGAAATCCTTAAGTTCTAAGCCATCCAACATAGGGATGCTAACAAAACTGGAAGTCCTGGACTCCTTTTTTGTCGGAAGGGAAGAAGGTCGCAAAGTTTTGGAACTAAAGGATATGGAATATCTTAAAGAAGTTCATATCTTTGGGCTCGAGAACATCAAGGATGCTGGAGAGGCTAAAGAAGCCATGTTAAACGCCAAGCCTTTTTTGAAGATATTAGCACTAGAATGGCCGGATGATACATCTACATCTACAAGTGAAATTCTCAAGGCCCTTCAACTTCACAGTGACATTCTCGAGGCCCTTCAACCTCACAATAACTTGCAGGATCTCACTATGAGAAACTACGGCGGACAGAAGTTTCCAACATGGTTAATATCTCAATCATGCCATCTTCAGTGTATAACCTTGGAGAATTGCCCAAATTGTGAAGTTCTACCATGCCTTGCAGAACTTCCATTTCTGACGAAACTTGTTCTTCGCTCCATTTATAAAGTAACGAGTGTAGATGATCAATTTTGTGGGCAAGATAAAGAGGCGCCATATCCAATGTTGGAGGTGCTGGAATTCCATGATATGAAAGGACTTGTTAAATGGACTGGATTCAAGGCAGGGAGCATGCCCCGCCTTCGTGTTCTTAAAATCTTTGGCTGTAAAATGTTGGAAGACGTGCCTTCTTTTGAAGATCTAAATTGTTTGATGAAGTTCGAGATCAACAACTGTCCAAAACTATCACGGAGAAAGTTACCATCATACGAGAAGTTGCCAGAATTCATCATAACAGATTGTGATACGGTAAAACAAAGATGCATATATAGCTAATCAGTTCTCTTTTAATTTTATGCATGGTTTCTCATATATGGTTTTGAAATTAAAACCGTCCTACTATTATTTTATCAGGATGAAGGGCCGGGAATCGGACATGATGTCGCACAGGTACGATTTTACTCATCCTCTCCAAACATAAAATTCTATTATGTTTATCTATTAGTAGTCTGATCTAGTAGTAGACTACTATGTGTGTAACTGCATGCAGGAGATACTTTCATGACAAATAAGCTTTCCAACCTTTCTCATTTGAGCAAAAGAAAAGGCAATTTTTTTTCAACTGATAGGAAGGCAATACTAAATTCCTTAACATAATACTCTTTGATCAGTTGCAAAGCTAAAATATTCTTCAAGTTTGATCAGCGCGAACAAACATCCATTGAGTGCACATGCTTACCGAAAAGACACAGTAATCCATTGAGTGCATTTTTTATTATGTCATGTAAAAATCTAGCTTTAATTCTAGATTTGGATTCAGCAACCTTACAATGATAAACGACAATCAATTATAACATGAACGAGTGATCATCACTCATGATCGTAGAAGAAGAAGAGTGAGATTGGTACAGGGTTTAGCCATTGCAACCCTCCTTTCTCTCTTACCACGAAAACAGAAAATGTTCAGCTTAAATAGTCCTAACTCCTAACAAACAAACAGACAAAATTAGCCAGCTAGCTAAGTGGTCCTCACAAAGACATTATAAGTGCAATATAGTAAAAATGTGAGCTAGTATCTCCATACCCCCTCCTCAAGTTGTACTTGGGAGAGGATTGATAAGTCCCAACATGGAAATGAAGCCTCTGAGTTGATCTTCACCAAGTGGTTGTGTCGTCAAATTTGCAATTTTCCAGCTTGTTCGAATGTGTGGTGTCCTTAACTATGAAGCCTTCAAGCACCTTTTCCCTGATGAAGTGGCAGTCCACGTTGATATGTTTCATTCTTTCATGGAAAACTGGACTAGCTAGCTGCTATGTGTATGGTTGCCTTGTTGTCACAATATAGGGATATTGGCAGTGAGACATTCAAAATAGTTGGGAAACACTTTGCCCCAATAATGCTAGGAACCCTGTAAGGTCCCCATAGATCCATATGCACAAGATCAAAAAGGCTCTTGGCCATGAAATTGTTTGATTCAAAAGTCAATTTGTGATGTACGTTTAGCTAAGCTGCAAGTTTCACAAAACATGTCATCCTGAACAATCTACATGTCTCATCTTGGATACAGATATATGCCCAAGCCAGGCATGATAAACATGTAAATCAAGTTTAGTAGAAGTAAAAATGAAGGAATCAACTACAAGTGTTGCTGGTTCCCTTTATTCTCTAGATCATTTTGTAGCACTTGAGGAATCCTGTAAAGTCCATCCTTCCTTATCCCTCTCATGATCACTGCTTCACATCCAGTGCCCTGGAAAATGCAACCATGCAGATCAAATATGGCTCTTAAACTAGTTCTTTCTACCATCCTTCCAACACTGATAACAACCCACAAGTTGTAACCATGCACATAAAGCACATTGTATAACACAAGCTGATTAGAAAGCTGAACCTTTCCTAACTTGTTCACCATGACAATATGCCCATCTGTTAGAGCATCATTAGTGGTGGGTTTTGATCTACCTCATTGCCTTCTCTTTCTCCCTATAGGGGAAGACTATGGGTGTGGAGTAAAGCTCTTAGGATAAGGGGGAAGGGGCAACCTTAGTACCAAGGGGTTACCCCATTCACTTCCCCCTTCTTTCTTTCCTTTTTTTTTAATGGTGGGCTTCCACAATTTTATTTTTTTATTTATTAAATAATGTGTTGATTGGTGGAAAAAATAAGTGAGTTAAGTTTTGATTGGTTAAAATATGTGGTGGGGTATAATTAAAGTTAAAAAAATAGTAATGGGTTAAACTTATGGATGTGGGATAAAAGTTAAAATTCTTAAAGGATGAGGTGGAGTTAGTGAAAAATAAGGTGTCAAAATATTACGAAGAGAGAGAGAGGGGTGGGATTACCTTATGAGTGCTTATGCTCTTAGGCCAACATAAACAGGCCAGTCTTCCCAACCTTACTTTGTCATGTAACAATGACTCATCATCAATCATGTGGTCACTAGCACCTATGTCTACTATCCATACATCTTGCTTTCTATTCTATCTACAAAATTCATAGTGGAAAGAAAGAACATACCTGCAAAATTTGAGTATATATTTATAACGAAAATAAACTAAGGACTATAAGTGCAATATAGTAGAAATGTGAGCTAGGATCTCAATACAGCACCTCTTTCTTTTCTCTTCCCTCCGGTCATCTTTATTTCTTCTATTCCTTAATTTTAAATTACAATGAGTATATATTTTCTAGCAACCAATGGAATTAATTTAAAACTTAATTTTTAAAAAACAATTATAGGCATATTAATGTTTTTTAGCAACCAAAGAAATTAATTCAAATTCAAAATATAATATATTTTTCGAAATAAAGTTACAAAATATTAACTTTTGTCAAACAATGACATTAATTCAAAACATAGTTTTTTTTAAAAATTGGTAAGGATTAAAAATATATAGAGAGATATTAATTTCTTTTTAGATACCCATGAGATTAATTCAAAATATAATTTCTTTAAAAAGTGACAAAAAGAGTAAGAGTGTAAATGATAGTTTTTCAACTAATAAAGAAAAGCATCCCATAAAATGTAATAATTCATTACTTTGTAAAGTAATTAATCATTTTATGTTAATCATTTACACAAAGAATCTTGTTTATTCCGTTTGCTTTGTTTTGATTGCAGACGCATCAAAAGAAAAAAAAATCAAAAGGACGAGCTTCCGGTGGTTTCTTTGCAAAGTTGCTTGCTTGCTTCTCTAAGGTAAGTAGAAGTGCAAATTATATGTGTGTCCAAGTTATATGTGTGTTGTGTGTGTCTATATATACAGTGGCGGCTTCAGAAGTCTCTGAAAGGTAGGGCGAAGTTTCGCAAGTTACAAATTTATAGTCCTCAATACGAAGAGTGGCGTAGTGGGGATGGATATTATCACGCAGTATATATTTTACAGCGTGGAGTTTGTCATTAGATTTATATGGTGGTGAGATCAATTCAAGTGAATAGTGGAGATCGAGAAGATTGATTGTATAGGAACCATCTTAAGTGATTCCAAACATCAGTCTACTCTACTTTCCACGCACGTATGTATGCTTAGCTTATTAAAGTAGCCTATTCGTGCGTTGATATGCAGAAAACTTATGAAGATTATACTAAACTTCAAGCTTCAGATGATGAAAACCAAGTGGTACAGGCATGATATATATATTACATATGTGCTTCCTTAATGACAAATTAAGTCTCTGTAATACTTGCATGTACTAAATTGCAACCTACTTGGCAGGATCCTAATTCCCAAGTACACCATGTGGATAGAAAAGGGAAGCAAAAGATGGAAGAAGGCTCTTCTTCCAACCAAGTACAGCCTGTGGAAGATAAGTTGCTTAGTCAGAATGTGACCTTGAGCATTGATAGAGATGAAGACAATTCAGTGCAGCAAATAGAGGTACCTCCTATATATATCTTGAAAATCATAGATAATTATGGGTGTTGTGATATGTTGGAGCCTTTGTCCCACATCGAAAGACACGAACCCCGAGCCTTTGATATAACTCAGTGGGTCACTCCTCCTATCACCAATTGGTTTGAGGATGGAACCCCACCCGACTTGTGGAGTAATTTGGAAACACAAAGACATTGACTTTTTTTTTAAAATAAGTAAAAGCATTACTCTTATTATTATTATTATTATTATTATTATTATTATTATTATTATTATAATATAAAGATTTAAATATAGATTAATAGTAGACATTAGATTTAATTTTTAAAATAAGTAAAAGCATTACTCTTATTATTATTATTATTATTATTATTATTATATAAAGATTTAAATATAGATTAATAGTAGAAATTAGATTTAATTCAAGGTTTTGAATTACACTCATTGATTAGTAAATGGGTAAAAAATAAAAGAAAAAAATATAAATGTATGAAAGAGATGAAGAGAAAAATACAAAGAAATAATATTAAAAGAAAATTGTGATTAATTCCTTAAATTAAGGAGGTATTGACACATCGTGAAAAAGACTTTTGAATTAAAATATTACATAGATAGATATAGATTATATAGATTGGTTAGTAAATGAGTAAAGAATAAAAGGGAAAATGTAAATATATGAAAGAGATGAAGAAATATAATAATAATAGAAAAAATGTGATTAGTTGAAAAACCTTAAATTGAGAACGGGTTGACACATCATAAAAAAAACTTTTGAATTAAGATATTATATATATATATATATATATATATATATATATATATATATATATATATATATATATATATATATATATATATATATATATTATGACAATAGATCATATGTACTCAGCCCTTAACGTGTATCATGTGAACAAATCTGGGACATTGAATTAAGAAGATCAACGGATGAGATTAAAAGTAACTTATGATTATTCGATGGTATTGGGAGATTATTCGGTGGAATGAAATTATTCGGTGGTATTGGGCGATTATTCGTTAGAATAAAATTTTCATTTTTTACACTCTTTTTACAGATGAATAATTATGTGAAAGCAATCGAATAATCATGAACAAATAGACGAATAATTTTTTAGTGCATGATACACGATAAGGGATGTGTACACCGAAATTAACCTCATTATATTATTATTGAAGTAAAATAAGTAAGTTCAGTGGTTGGAAGATAAGTTATTCACAGTTTTAACGTGTGAACTTTGATCGGTTAGGAATCAAACAACCTAGATACAACCATTGATGACAACGTCAACAACATCCAGAACACCACTTTGTATGGTACCATTATTGGTGAAGCCGTGGAAGTTGGAGAAATCACGGAGAAGATACTGTCTGATTCGAAGTTATCGGAGAAAGTCTTCCAATTGATTCCTATGTCCAACAATTGGTTTGAGTTGAGATTTGATCTCCCATCGGACAAAGATAAGGTATGGAAGAGTCGCCCTTTTCATATTCGAAGTCATCAGCTCCTCCTCCTCAAACAATGGCGCCCTGATTTCGACCCAAATGTGGAGCCACTTACTGTGCTCGACACTTGGATTCAGATTCCAGGCCTCCCAACACAGTTTATTAGCAATGAGATACTAAACTCCATTGTTGAAGGGAATGGGCTTGGTCAAGTCTTGAAGATGGATGATTTCAATGACAAAGGAGCTCATATAAGGCTCTGTGTTTCGGTGGACATCACCCAAATTCCGAACAAAAAAGTTGTGATCAACGAAGGAGATGAATCGGAGCTCTACCCTGTGTTGTTTGAAGACTTATCTGAGAGATGTGAGATCTGCGGTATGTTTGATCACACTTTTGAGAGCTGGCCTAGCAGAATGGCTATCAATGAGGAAAACAGAGAGAAGAATGATGATCAATGGGTGAGAGTAGGTTCCAAGATGCTTCAGGCAACCACGCCTATCATCCGTGGCCACTCCAAGGCTGCGATCATGAACTGTTTCGGCATCAATGCTGATTCATCTAAGTCTCCCAGTATCCCTGCAAGCAACTCCTCTTCTCGGGTGGCAGAAAACCCAGGTCCCAGTAACAGCTCGATCCCAGCTTTGATGATGGAGGAAGTCGTACCTCAGGAATCCTTGCCGTTTAACCCCCCTAATAATGCAAACTTGGGTGTCATGAGTGCAGTAGGCCATAATGAGGAAGGCTTCAATGAAGAGGAGTTTGAAATAATGTTTCCCCCATCAGTTGAGGTTCAACTCTCGGATATATTTGAGCCCCATTTGCAGCTCTCTTGCCAACTCCCGCGCGATGGTGAAGCAGTTTAAGGATCAAATTCCACCCTTTTGATGGGTTGTAAAATTGAGCAGTTTTCTTTTTTCCTAATTATCCAGCCAAATACTAAATTCATTTTCCCTTCTATTCCCTCTCTCAAAATCCCTTCAATTCTCATCGTCCAAACAGGTTGTGAATCAATAAAAGCATAAGGGTCTACCAGTTGAACCAGACACTGCCTCCTCCCAGCTGAAGGGGAGGGAGTTGTGCCAAGAAACAAGGGTATGATTGTTAACCCTATCTCATTCTGCTGGAGAGCCTTTGCAGTGGGTACGTGGCAAGTGCCCTCTACTGCTGGTTATGCAATTATACCACCCGGTGTGGCGGTGTGCCACTATGTCTTTGCAACTGTCTTTTGAACCCACAGTGGAAATTACCTTGGTTATCCTCTATATATGTGTGTATTATTAAGCTCAAGAATTTCATGGAATTTGTGTTGGTTTCACCTTATGACTGTCTTCGGCCCATTTGGCCTTGGATTCATCACTGGATTTATTATGAACAACAAGTGTTTACACCTTTTCTCAATTTAGCATTTGCTATAACTCCTATTAACGGAGTAATTGAATACAATTTCTATTTGAGATCCTCTACAATTAACCTGTTAAGATGTCTTGAATCTAATAGGTTTAGATTTGAACTTTATTGATAGACATAATTTAGATAGAATTAGGTTTATCTATTTGTGGTTTATTGATAGATTTATTCTATTAGGATTAGATTTATTTTAGGCTATATAATCTTCTATAGGCAAAACCCTATAAGTATTCAACTCAATTAAGTTAGTCCTAACTAAGTGACCGGTAACTGCCAAGGCCCCCGACCAACAGGGGTCCAACGGACTAGCTTTGGTTCAGTAACGGTATTCTATGTTTCTAGGTTCATAGATTTATCGTTGATCAGTCAGTGTGTGTGACACATCTCGTAATCCTTGTTTGGTTTCGAGAAACTCCTTAATGAAATATCTCACTGTGGATGTAACCAATTTGGTGAACCACGATAAATGGTGTGCTTCGATCTTTTTTGTTTAAATATCTATTCTTTCGTCGCAACATAACCTTATATACTACAATAAACTTCGAAATGAAATAATGGTATGAACTATGAAGGGAATGACTCTCCTTTGTTGGGCTTCTCATAGAAGTTGTGCAACATTAAAATAAATAAAAATTGTACGATAATAATGCCTTCTATGGACTTAGATTCGGTTGTCGACCCAGATTCTCCAATGGAATCATTGGAGAATCCTAGTAACAAAATAATAAATATTTATATTTATGGAGAATAAGGGTCATATTATGTAATTTCTAGCTTAATGTTGCTCACTGTTTCATTCCCTTTATTTCCCTGCTTTTTCTGTAATAAGAGCTGCATTGCAGCTTGGACTCTAGTGCATCAGTGTGTGTGCAACTCACGTGATTATGTGGTATATAATCATCAGCTGTCACCTCATTCAGGTAGGGTTTTAGTTTTTGGGATTGCAGCTTACCTAAAGGGGTCAATGGACGGCATCAATGAATGAAAAGGGGAGTGGCTTCATTACTTCTTTGTTTGGTATTTTACACTGTTGCTCTGTGTATGCATTGTTTATTTTGTTTGGATCATTAACTTCTTATGGTATCAGAGCGAGAGGGAGTAGATCCTTCACATTGACGTTTTCTTGCTTGGAAATTTATGTTCAGTAGCAGTAACAACATGAGTACGTACTGATGAGACGCCACCACCTAATGCATCTCCTGCAGGTAACCTTGGAGATCCTTTGCATTTGTCTAATTCTGACCATCCTGGTGCACAGCTTATGGCAATTCCTTTTGATGGAACAAATTATGTAACATGGAGTAGGGGAGTCGTGATGGCTCTAGGTGCAAAATGTAAACTGGGATTCATAGATGGTAGATGTGCCAAGCCTGCAAGCACAAGCACTGATGTGGAAAGGTGGATCCGGGCTGACTATATGGTAAGGTGTTGGTTGTTGAATTCTATGAGCAAAAATGTTGTTGAGGGTTTCATGTTCCTTGATTCTGCAAAGGCCTTATGGGATGAGATTGTGGAAAGATTCAGTCAGTCAAATGCACCTAGGATCTATCAGTTAAGGAAGAGACTGGGAAATGTCACTCAAGGGAATATGTCCCTAGCAGATCTGTACAACACTCTTAAAAGGTGTTGGGATGAGCTTCAGGTGCTTGAAGGGGTACCTGAGTGCTCTTGTGGGGCTATGAAACAGTGCACCTGTAATGCTGTTAAGAAGTTCACAGACATGGATTCCAGAAACAAAGTTATGTAACTTTTGATGAGTTTGAATGAGAACTATGATGGAGCAAGGAACCAGATTCTTGCTATGGATCCACTACATGTGTTGAACAGAGCTTATTATATCCTTCAACAAGTGGAAGGAGGAAAGGGTGCTTCTAATGAATCTGGAAATGGTTCTACTGAGAGCAGTGCTTTTGCAGCTAATAAGTTTGGGAATATGAGATTTCAGAGTGGATCTCCAGGAACTCAATCTTCTCAGCCTTTTAAAAGGGACTGGAAAGAGTTAAAGAAGATAAAGTATGAATCCAAGTGCAGCCATTGTGGATACAGGGGTCACAGTGCTGATCAGTGCTTCAAACTGCATGGGGTACCAGATTGGTTCAAGGCCTTGAAGGAAAAGGAAAGGACCAATGGGGGAAACAGGAGCTCTGCTAATGCTGTGGAAAATATGAATGCAGGTGGAATGCAAGGGAGCCCTTTACATGAAGCTGGTATAGACAAGCCATGGGGTGAAGGACAGATGGACTCAGCTATGGTGAATGCAGTTTTCCAGGAAGTCATGAAGAAAATGAAAGGGAAAGGGATGGCTGACATGTCCTTTGCCAATTTTGCAGGTAAAGTATTTACCTCCACTGCTAATGTTTCTGTTATTAATGGCTCATCTTTTGATTGGATTGTTGACACTGGAGATAGTGATCATATGATGCCAAAAAATCAGTTTGCCTCAGTGCTTCTTAAGCTTGAAAGACCAGTACATATAGGGTTGCCAGATGGATCTATTAAAGTTGTGACTGAAATGGGAAATTTTCAGTTGACAGATAAAGTGACATTGAACAATGTCCTTCTAGTGCATTATTTCCAACACAGGCTGCTGTCTATTGGGAAGCTGCTTGATGATAATGACTTGATTGCCATATTCACTAGACATGCTTGTTTTGTACAGGACCCTGGAACTGAGCATATAATACTGGCGGGAGAAAGCCAGCATGGACTGTATAAAGTTCTTTCTTCAAAACAAGCTGAGGGATGGAGACAGCATAGCAAGGATGAAGTTGGAAGATTTAGATGATCAGTTTTTGCTTCTAGCAGTTCTAAGGATTTTAATTGTTGCTTAAATCTTTTCCATGCCAGACTGGGGCATAGTTCTATGTCTAAACTAAGGCATTTGCATGTTTTTAATCAGCAAGAGATGAATGATTTCATGTGTGAATCTTGCTCTATTGGTAAACATCACAGGTTGCCTTTTGAAAGGAGTTTCTGAAGGTTTATTAGATGCGTTAAGCGGAATTTCAGATCATATCTAAACATCTAATCGTAGGATCTTCATGCATAAACGATAGATCAATCATTGCTTAGAGGATATACCTTTGATGCGTGAACCGGATCGAATCTGGATGGATCGGAAGAGATCGAAAGCCCCAAGCGTGGCTTCTCTAATTAGTCCACACGAGCCCGACGTCTAGATCTCCTTAGCCTTCGACTGCTAGGACGAAGGTCGAAAGGTAAGCAATCGAATTGCCTTGGATTTGATCGTAGATGGCAGCCTCTAAAATCAACCGATTGATTTTTCAATCTACCACTGTTGCTCCGTGTGTTTGTATATGAACAGAGGCCAAAACACCAAAACTTACTTTTGATGTCTCTTTTCTTTCTTTCGGTTTTCTATCCATTATAGAACTTGGAGCAGACATATATATTCTAATTAAGAGGAGAAAGTTAATTAGGGAATACCAAAAGCAAAGATCATTAATTAGGAGAAGACCCAACTTTGTAACGTCTTATTAGCTAGAAGCATGTGTTACATACTTACATCTTATGTAACATTCCTAATTAATTCTTTCTTTTATAGGTCTCCTAATTAAGCTTTCTAATAATTTATTTCATAAATAAATAATATTCCTCATTAATAAAAATATGACATATAACCGTCAAACCCGTTGATCTATCCCGTCAACTCAAAGTGTGTGACCTCATAGGACCCGTTTATAATAGTCATAGGATTAAACCGTTTAACCCCATTAATCGTAGTTGGCTTCTAGCAAAGCATTACAACTCCTAAAATAACCGGATTGAATATCTCTATCAACTGTCCTATTCCATGTTCAGTCATTGCACATTAAATTAAAGGACACAATTCCTTCAATCTCCCACTTGTCCTTAAACAAGTGTGCAATATAAGATACCCGTGTCTCTTAATGTCTTATTTGATGATATGTTGACATTCATATCTATTATCAAATATGTTTCTCGAACTCCGAGTTTGAACTGTCAATTAAACGGATGATTACAAATAATCCATCCGAGCATGGCCATGCATTTTCAGTTCTCGCTCTTCAAGTGGCCTAGACACCATTCCTTTTCGATGCATCACAATATGCATGAAGAAGGAGGACATCTCCAGTCTTGTATGACTATGACTCCCACTCAACTTTTGGCAATCCTAACTACGACCTTTATAACTCCCTGTTACGGAAAGCGTTTAGCCGTGTCAAAGAAATACCAATCATCAAGAGAGACCATAACATACTCATGTATGAGGAATCTACTAATCATGGTTTAACTTAAAACTCTGCAATCCCTTTTGTAGAGTCTTAAGGTGGGTCTGTCCTATATGTATCACCCATACATATATATGTAATTGACTAGACATCTCCATGTCCCTATAGCCCATGAAACCTGGCGCTATCAGTCAACTTACAATATATTCATTAATAAAATCCCCTATGTCCAAGTTGATGATTTCAGACTACGGACTTGCGATAATTCATAACTGCATTTCACTTAATGGGGTTTCATTTACCAGAACACTTAAGATAATCCCATTTGCGAACTACGAATTATTTGGACATTTTATTTATTATCGTTCAACACAATATATAAATAAAGACGAAATATCATATATCATAAAATCATCCAATCGAACATAAACTTAGTGTCTAACACTCTAAACATAAAATGTAATAGAAAGCAATCTCAAAGCCATTCTCCAATGTGTCTGAGACCCTTAGCCCTAGTGTGACTATCATGCTTGGGCCTAGGCATAGGCTTTGTCAATGGATCTGCAATGTTGTCATCTGTATGCACCTTGCACATCTTAATGTCACCCTCGATGACTATGCGTCGAATAAGGTGATACTTCCTCATAACGTGTCTGGATTTGGAGCTTGAACTCGGTTCCTTTGCTTGGGCTATGGCACCATTGTTGTCACAATAGATGTCAATAGGCCCTGAAATGCTAGGAACAACACCAAGTTCATCTATGAACTTCCTCATCCAGACAGCCTCCTTAGCTGCTTCACTAGCGGCTATATATTCAGCTTCTGTCGTAGAATCGGCAACTGTGTCTTGTTTGGAGCTCTTCCAGCTCATAGCTCCTCCATTAAGGATAAAAACATATCCCGATTGAGACTCAAAGCCATCTCGGTTAGTCTGGAAGCTTGCATCAGTATAGCCTTGTACGATCAACTGGTCATCACCCCCATATACTAAGAAATCATCCTTGGTTCTTCTCAAGTACTTCAGGATGTTCTTGGCTGCACACCAATGTGCCTCTCCTGAATTCGATTGGTATCTGCTACACATGCTCAAAGCATATGCAACATCAGGTCGTGTACACACCATAACGTACATGATAGATCCTATAACAGAAGCATAAGGAATCTTACTCATCTTCTCTAGCTCAGCAGCTTCCTTAGGACACTGCTTCTTGCTGAGATATACACCATGTTGCATAGGTAAAAACCCTTTCTTGGAATCTTGCATTTTGAATCTGTTGAGAATCTTATCTATATAAGTTCCCTGACTCAATCCAAGCAATCTCTTAGATCTATCTCTATAGATCTTTATTCCAAGTATATACTCTGCATCTCCCAAGTCCTTCATTGAGAAACATTTCTTCAGTCACTCCTTAACGGACTCTAGCATCGGAATGTCATTCCCAATAAGTAGTATGTCATCCACATACAAGACTAGGAAGACCACTTTACTCCCACTAAACTTCTTGTATACACAAGGGTCCTCTTCGCATCTGATGAAATCAAACTCTTTGATCTTTTCATCAAACCGAAAGTTCCAACTCCTGGATGCTTGCTTAAGTCCATATATAGACCTCTTAAGCTTGCATATATTCCCTGCATCACTTGGATCTTCAAAACCCTCTGGTTGTGTCATGTACACATCCTCTTCCAAGAATCCATTCAGGAAGGCGGTTTTGACATCCATTTGCCAAATCTCATAATCATAATAGGCCGCAATAGCAAGGATTATCCTAATGGATCTTATCATGACAACTGGTAAAAAGGTCTCATCATAGTCTATACCATGAATCTGTTTAAAACCTTTGGCAACTAATCTTGCCTTGTATACAGATACCTTTCCATCCTTATCTGTCTTGAGTTTGAAAACCCATTTGCTCCCTATGGGTTTTACCCCATCTGGCAAATCTATCAAGTACCACACTTGATTTTCAAACATCGAATCCATTTCGGATCTCATGGCCTCATGCCATTTCTTGGAGTCTGGACCCGTCGTTGCTTGCTTATAGGTATTGGGCTCATCATGTTCTAACAGAAGAACATCATGGTTTACATTCAAGATGAAATCATCATAACATCTTGGTTGTACCCTTGGCCTATCTGATCTACGGGTGGGTTCAACTGGTTCAACAACTGGAGCTGGAACAGTTTCCACACCTGTTTGTGGATCCTCTTGTTCCTGTTCTTGGATGATTTGGGGCCCTTGGCCTTCCAAAACCATCAACTCGTCCTCGACATCATCTATGTCATCTCGTTGTTGAGTTTGTTGCTCTTCATCATGAACTGGTTCAAGATGAATATTTCTCCCACTTGACTTATTGGAAATGAACTCTCTTTCCAAAAAGACACTATCCCTTGCAACAAACACCTTTTGTTCAGCGGGACTGTAGAAGTAATATCCAAAACTACCTTTTGGATACCCTAGAAAATAGCATTTATCTTATTTAGGGGCAAGCTTATCCGTTTGTAAACGCTTTACATAAGCTTCACATCCCCATATCTTCATAAAAGACAATTTTGGAACCTTTCCGGTCCATATCTCATATGGAATTTTGTCTACAGCTCTAGACGGAGTCCTGTTTAGTGTAAGTACGGCAGTTGTGAGGGCATATCCCTAGAAGGATACCGGAAGGTAAGCAAAACTCATCATAGATCGGACCATGTCTAACAGGGTCCTGTTTCTCCTTTCAGATACACCGTTAAACTATGGTGTTCCTGGAGTAGACAATTGTGTTACTATCCCACGGTTTTTCAAATGATGATCAAATTCATGGCTCAAGTACTCACCACCACGATCTGATCGAAGTGCTTTTATTTTCTTGCCAGTTTGAGTCTCTACCTCATTTTGAAATTCCTTGAACTTTTCAAAGGATTCCGATTTATGTGACATAAGGTAAATATATCCATATCTACTCATGTCATCAGTAAATGTGATGAAGTATTTATAACCACCTCTAGCTTCTGTACTCATTGGCCCACATACATCAGTATGTATAATGCCCAATAGCTCAGTAGCCCTTTCATTTGTTCCTTTGAAAGGTGACCTTGTCATCTTTCCCATCAAACATGACTCACATGTATCAATGGATTCACAATCCACGTCTTTTAGAAGTCCATCTTTATGGAGCTTCTTCATGCGGTCTAAACTGATGTGACCCAAACGACAGTGCCATAGATAGGCTTCACTCAACTTGCTTGATTTTTGCCTTTTTGTATTTGTGTTATAAGATTCTGTTGTAAGGTCGAATACAAATATTCCATTAATGTCTTGAGCACGAGCATAAAAGATATCATTCTTGTGAATATTTATACCTTCATCTGTAGTGCTAAAATTAAAATCTTCAGAATAAATTACTGCAGCCTAAACAAGGTTCTTTGTAATGCTAGGAACAAAATAACAATTATTCAGTTCTAAGATTAAACCAGAAGGAAGAGATAAACTAAAATCTCCTACGACAAGTGCAGCAACACTTGCTCCATTTCTGACGCGTAGGTCTATCTCCCCTTTCTTCACTTGTCTCCTATTTCTTAGTCCCTGCACATTTGAAATAATGTGAGCACCACATGCGGTATCTAATACCCAAGTAGGACCATTATCTAATGTGAGGACATTGGTTGACAGTAATTCAATAACATAAATACCTGAAGTGTTAGAACTCAAAGTCCCATTCTTCTTGTCTTCCAGGTACTTGGGACAGTTTCTTTTCCAGTGTCCCTTAGCCTTATAGTGGAAACAATCATGGTCAGCAGCCACCCTTGACTTCTCACCACCGTTAGGTTTTGCAACTTCCTTGCCCTTCCCTTGGGTATTGTTCTTGTTCTTGGCTACCTTCTTGAACCCTTTCCCTCTGTTGACGTTAAGAACTTCCTTCTTGTTGTCAGTGGGAGTATTCTGCTCAGCAGCTTTGAGCATGCCATGGAGTTCATTCAGGTTTTTCTTAATACCATGCATATGGTAGTTCATCCTGAATGAGGCAAAGCCATCATGTAAGGAGTGCAAGACGATATCTGTGGCCAACTCTTGGTCATATGGGGTGCCCAGTGTCTCCATACGGCTAAAAAGACCGATCATGTTGAACACATAGGGACCTATTGGCTTTCCCTTCACAAGCTTGCTATCCAGTATAGCCTTGTGAGTTTCATATCATTCAATCCTTGCATGTTCCTGAAACAGCACTTTCAGGTTGGAGATGATAGTGTAGGCATCCTGGTGTTCAAACCTCTTTTGAAGGTCAGGTTCCATGCCTGCTAGCATCAGACAAGTGACAGGCAAAGACTCACTCTTTAACTCCATTACTCTCACCTTCTCCTCATTTGATGAGTTGTCGGTGATAGTAGGGATAGGGGTGTTTAGGACGTCCTCACGTCCTTCGGACCTGAGAACAATTCTCAGATTCCTTTCCCAATCGAGAAAGTTCGTTCCATTCAATTTGTTCTTCTCAACTATTGAGCGCAGGGTAAATTTCAAGTTATCGTTCGACAAAATGCCTATATATAAAAGGAAATGACATGTAAAATCAGTATATGTTCGAAATGCAAATTACTTAAAATTAAACACCTTTAAAATAAGTAAATGCGCATTTTATTCAAATTGTTATCGTTCCCGGTGAATAAAATGATTCCAAGATCCTATTACAGACAAGACCCAACGTACTTTTTCACTGCCTTAAGTCTTGTGTGTTCAAGGTAAGTAACAATTACTAATTATAACCCCTTATAATTCTTGGTTGATGATCCACATCCAATGTAAAATCATCTCCATGCCCCAAGATCCAAAACTTTGCCTTTTGGTCTCTCGTTGGGTACAACCATATCAAGGTTAATGAACCCCCGTATAGATTCACCCTCATTAGCCCAAGATTATGGAAAGACACCCTCACTTTTGTGAAGCACATCCAACCAAAAATCCAGAACTTAATGGGTTATGATATAGAAAGGCATTGCCCCAATTTACCTTTGGAACTTAAGTCTTTTATTTGTCTTTTATTTATAAGTGAAAAAAATGCCATAAATAAAGACAATATAAAAACTTAAAATAAAGCATTCAAAATGCAACGAAAATTGTGATACTAGTATGGCCCCTACGATGCAAAATTTTAAAGATCTAATCTTCATGGGTCTCCACCCTCGCATCCTTCATGGATCTCCATCCTTGAACTTCTTATGTCTTCTTCTTCTTGTATTACAATATTTCCTAATAATCTAATTACCGAAAATTAAATACAAAAATACATAACGATACGCAGATCGTGTACAAAAAAACATAACGATGCACAGATCGTATTTATGGGCCATACTAGTCACCTTATGCAAGCAATTTATATCATAATATAAAATCATGCAAAATAATATCTTAATTTAAATATAAATCCTTATATGGTATTAATCAATATTAATCATTAAATTGCATTTATTGGAAAATTGCATGATGGAAAAATATAGCCTCCTTGACCGGATCATATCGAGTCATACTCGGCTCAACCCATGCCGAGTCATACTCGGTTCAAACTTGACCCAAACCTATTTCGGTCTAAACGGTGGTTAGCCCGTGACTTGGCAAAGAAAAACCCCAAATCGGATCTAATCCAATTCGGTTTGATGGTTCATAAATTCCTCTTATTAGATCACACAATTCATAAATTCCAATCAATCAAAATCTTCATTTCGATCTAGCAAAATAATCCATATATTATTTACCATCAATTTAAACCAAGATCCGCATCAAAAATTAACAATTAATCTATTGATCGTATCAATTTATGCAAGATGCTCTGATACCAATTGAAGGTTTATTAGATGCGTTAAGCGGAATTTCAGATCATATCTAAACATCTAATCGTAGGATCTTCATGCATAAACGATAGATCAATCATTGTTTAGAGGATATACCTTTGATGCGTGAACCGGATCGAATCTGGATGGATCGGAAGAGATCGAAAGCTCCAAGCGTGGCTTCTCTAATTAGTCCACACGAGCCCGACGTCTAGATCTCCTTAGCCTTCGACTGCTAGGACGAAGGTCGAAAGGTAAGCAATCGAATTGCCTTGGATTTGATCGTAGATGGCAGCCTCTAAAATCAACCGATTGATTTTTCAATCTACCACTGTTGCTCCGTGTGTTTGTATATGAACAGAGGCCAAAACACCAAAACTTACTTTTGATGTCTCTTTTCTTTCTTTTGGTTTTCTATCCATTATAGAACTTGGAGCAGACATATATATTCTAATTAAGAGGAGAAAGTTAATTAGGGAATACCAAAAGCAAAGATCATTAATTAGGAGAAGACCCAACTTTGTAACGTCTTATTAGCTAGAAGCATGTGTTACATACTTACATCTTATGTAACATTCCTAATTGATTCTTTCTTTTATAGGTCTCCTAATTAAGCTTTCTAATAATTTATTTCATAAATAAATAATATTCCTCATTAATAAAAATATGACATATAACCGTCAAACCCGTTGATCTATCCCGTCAACTCAAAGTGTGTGACCTCATAGGACCCGTTTATAATAGTCATAGGATTAAACCGTTTAACCCCATTAATCGTAGTTGGCTTCTAGCAAAGCATTACGACTCCTAAAATAACCGGATTGAATATCTCTATCAACTGTCCTATTCCATGTTCAGTCATTACACATTAAATTAAAGGACACAATTCCTTCAGTTTCAACATGGCAAGTGAGCCTTTTGATCTTGTGCACATGGACCTCTGGGGTCCATACAGAAATGTTACTTATAATGGGTTTCAGTATTTCTTAACCTTAGTGGATGATAATACAAGAGTCACATGGACATTCTTGTTGAAAAGCAAGACTCAGGTCTTCAAGGCTATTACTGACTTTGCAGCATATGTTAAAACACAGTTTAATAAAACTATGAAATGTTTTAGATCTGATAATGGCACAGAGTTCACCTCAACTTAGTGTCAAGAATTCTTTGCTAAAGAAGGGATAGTGTACCAAAGATTTGTTCCTTACACCCCTCAACAGAATGGTAGGGTGGAGAGGAGGCACATGCATTTGATTGAGACTACTAGGACAATGAGAATTCATGCATACTTACCAGTGAAGTTTTGGGGAGACTGTATCCTGGCAGCTACTTATGTCATTAATAAAATGCCTAGTGAAGTTATAAACTAGAAATCTCCTTTTGAGAGATTATTTAAAAAATCACCAAGCTATGATGAGCTTAGGGTGATTGGATGTTTGTGTTATGCTTAGGTCCCTATTGGAAAATTGGATAAACTGGGACCAAAGGCAAGGAAATGTGTTTTTTTGGGGTATCCCTATGGACAAAAGGCTTACAAGCTTTGGGACATAGACAGTAAGTGCACCTTTGTTAGCAGAGATGTGGTTTTCAAAGAAAACATTTTTCCCTTCAAAACTCCTACTTCTGTAGCAGATGATGTTGAGCAACCAGATGCATTTCAGTTACCTTTGGTGAATCCTGCCTCAGATTATCATGATATTCATTACAGTGCACCCCATGGCTCTTCTTCCCAGATTGCTTCTTCCCCAATTATTGATACCTCTTCTGAAATTCATGTCTCAGACAATATTAGTGCCATTAATGCTGATAATGTCGTCCCATCCCCAGTAGCAGTTTCTCCTCAGGATTCAGTGAATCAGATGCCTTATGTCCCTCTTCATGACTTAAATGAATTCCCTCCTCTAAGAAGATCCATCAGGGAGCAGATGAGGCCAAGAAGGCTGAATGACTTTGTATGTAATTATCCTAGAAGAGACTCTATGTCACAGTCCTTTCTAGTCTCTTGCTTGGAGCATACCTATGATCAGAATACAGACTTTGTTCAGTCTTTTTGTATGATGGTCAGTGTTCAGGAACCATACAAATACTCTCAAGCAGTGCAAGATAAAAGATGGGTTGATGCTATGGATGCAGAGGTGAATGCTCTACAGCAAAATCAGACATGGACAATGACTGATTTGCCACCAGGCAAGAAGGAAATAGGTAGTAAGTGGGTTTATAAAATTAAGTATAAGCCATATGGTAGTATTGAGAGATTCAAGGCTAGATTGGTAGCCAAGAGATACAATCAAATAAAGGGGAAGGACTACAAACATACATTCTCACCTGTGGCAAAGTTCACCACAGTGAGAGTTCTTATTGCTCTAGCCACAATCAGAGATTGGGATTTGTATCAGTTAGACATTAACAATGCTTTCCTACATGGATTCATTGATGAAGAAGTCTATATGCAGCCTCTAGAAGGCTATGTGATGGGAAGTCCAGGCAAAGTTTGTAGATTGAAGAGATCAATCTATGGATTGAAACAGGCTTCAAGGCAATGGAATGCAGAATTGTGTACCTTTCTTGCTCAAATGGGTTATCAGCAAGCCAATGAAGACTATTCTTTATTCACAAAGTCAGTAAAAAGGGGAATTGTCATAGCCTTGATCTATGTTGATGATCTATTATTGACTGGTGATGATCTTGAAGAAATACAGAAAATAAAGGAAGCTTTGAACAAGAAGTTCACTATTAAGGATCTAGGAATAGCCAGATATTTCCTAGGCCTTGAGATTTCCAAAACCAATTCAGGAACTTATTTACACCAGAGAAAGTACATTATGGATATTTTGCAGGACTACAATTTATTTGACTGCAAGCCAGCTCAATTTCCTTTGCAAAGGGGCTTAAAGCTCTCAACTGATGTGGGGACAGTAATGGCAGATCCTGAGAAGTATAGACGGCTGGTTAGTAGATTGCTTTTCTTAAACTTAACCAGACCAGACATCTCTTATGCTGTACAGCACTTAAGCCAGTTCATGACACAGCCTTGTGAACCTCATTATGATGCAACCCTTCATGTTGTTAAATATCTCAGAGGTACCATGGCAGTTGTATTGCATTATCCAAGAACTTCAACCATTGAATTGGTTGCTTATTGTGCTGCAGATTGGGGAGCCTGTCAATTCAGTGCTAGATCTCTGATAGGTTATTGTATTTTCCTTGGACATTCCTTAGTGTCTTGGAAAACTAAGAAGCAGAACACAGTATCTAAATCATCAGCAGAAGCTAAGTATAGGAGCATGTCTATGACTTCAAGTGAGATAGTTTGGATTGAGGGAGTCTTAAATGTGTTGAAGGCCAGTGTTCCTTTACCCATTGCTCTTCACTGTGACAACAAGGCTGCTTTGCATATAGCTGAGAACCCAATTTTTCATGAACGTACCAAGCACCTGAAGATTGATTGTCATTTTATTAGAGAAAGATTACAAGCTGGTCTCATTAATCCTCAACACATCAGGACGGGTATCCAAATTGCAGATATTTTGGCAAAGCCCTTAGGTGAGAAACATCATCACTTCCTTGCTGCCAAGTTGGGTCTTGTTGGATTCCCACCAAGTCCAACTTGAAGGGGGGATATGGAGAATAAGGGTCATATTATGTAATTTCTAGCTTAATGTTGCTCACTGTTTCATTCCCTTTATTTCCCTGCTTTTGCTTTAATAAGAGCTGCATTGCAGCTTGGACTCTAGTGCATCAGTGTGTGTGCAGCTCACGTGATTATGTGGTATATAATCATCAGTTCTCACCTCATTCAGGTAGGGTTTTAGTTTTTGGGATTGCAGCTTACCTAAAGGGGCCAATGGCCGCCATCAATGAATGAAAAGGGGAGTGGCTTCATTACTTCTTTGTTTGGTATTTTACACTGTTGCTCTGTGTATGCAGTGTTTATTTTGTTTGGATCATTAACTTCTCAATATTATTAGTAATTAGATGGATTATTTCTATTATTTAGGATTAATAGAATTAGTCAAGGTAGTTAGAGACTTAGAGTAAATCTCTCTCCACCTTCTTCATCATGAGATTACTTCACTGCTCTATATATTTCTTTCTACTAATGAATAGGATGTGTGTTCTTTTACACCAATTATTTACATGGTATCTGAGCCTTTCACCTAATGACTTTGACCTTCCCTAATTTTCACCTCCGGACAACAATCTAAATTTCGGCGCAAACCAATGCTCCGACATGTTGCCAAGAAATCTATTATACGACTTAGGCCACCACAAAACAGCCTTACGGGCAATCCAAACTTGGCTCCGATTATTACAAAACCGATTCCGCCTTCCACACACTAACCAAAATTTTGGCTTTTGCCAATCAAATTTCGGCCTAAATCATCTCGACCTTTTATTATGTTCTTGCTTTCGGTGGCCAAACCCCATGTCGACCACACACAAAACTATCTTCGGGCAAATCCAGTTTTGGCTTTGGCCATACAAACTCACCTCCATCTAATCCAAAATGAAGAGCGATCGCATCATCCTCTTGAAGAAAAGAAAAGAAAAGAAAAAACTACCCCTAGAAAACTCTTTGATGCCTCTTTCATGGTGTCCTACCACCACTTTCACACAACCCTACTGCAACCACCGAGCCACAACAGCTGCCGCAGCCATCAAGAGGCCAACGCCGCCAGAAACCGCCACCACCTTCCCTCCCATTGCAAATCAACACCGACTGGTCACCTGCGCAACGCCTGCGCCACCCTCGTTACCGCGACCAGGAGAATTGTTGGAGCTTGACACACCACTAGCAACCGCACCTAGCATCGCCTTCTAACTAGATGTTGTTCCCGCCAATCCGCCAAGGGTTCGTCAAAAGTCCCGATTCCCGAAGAGGATGATCCTTGGCCCGAAGAAGAGGTCCTCACACAACCTGACCGGAAGATCCTCAAAGTTGGATGTGGGTCATTGGTGCCTTGAATTGCGCTATGTTGAGAGAATGTGAAGAGACAAAGATCCCACATTAATAATATGTACAAAGAAGTCTTAGTATATAAGCTAGTGGGTTACTCCTCCTATTGCCAATTGGTTTTAGGATGGAACTCCGATCGGCTTGTATGCTAGGCTATTAGCGCATGGGCGCACGGCGTGCACACGACCCCCGATCCCAAGTCCTAACGGACCTCAACATGGTATCATAGTGGAAAAGTCAAACGACCCAACTCTCGGTCATGGGCTAGCTAAAAAGAGAATGAGATGATAGACCCGTTGTCCCAAGTGTCCATTACTAGAGTCTAGAGGCGAAAAACAACTCTAGTTGCATTTGCGGGGGCATGTTGAGAGAATGTGAAGAGACAAAGATCCCACATTAATAATATGTACAAAGGAGAGTTAGTATATAAGCTAGTGGGTCACACGACCCCCGATCCCGAGTCCCAATGGACTTCAGCACACTAGACGTGCGCGATTAGTGGAACACCTTCAACAATAATTTTTTTTTAAAAAAAAAATCCTTATTTATGGTATAGTTCATATTTATCCAATTTTCATCTTTCAATATCTCTCACTTTAACTGCAGGGGCATATTAAGAAAATAATAAATATTTATATTATTAAAATTTAATTAGATTGATTATTTCTATTATGTAGGATTAATAGAATTGTCAAGGTAGTTAGAGTACGTAAATCTCTCCACATCTTCTCCATCATCGGGCTTAATTGCGAGGAAGTTTAATTTAAGGTTTAACTTCAATTCAAAGAATACTTGTGTAGCGATGTTGCTGGGTTCCAAATTGGTGAAGACTGGTGTTGATCAAAATTTTGTTAAAGGGAACAAAATTGAATAACACATTTCAATTTAAATTGTATTTTATGAAAAGTTCGACCATTTTATGTATATCTTTGCAACTTTAAATTATACCGATACCAATATTTGGGGTTCTTTTGTGATCTGGACAGTACCCGACTATGTGGGTTGCCTACGTTACTTCGTAAGAAGGATCAAGTCTCACATAGTTCGTTAATATAAATATTTGTATCTAGTTTGGTTTTGGGTTTAGAATTTGTGTCTAGTTGATTTGAGTTTGGTTGTGGGTTTGTGTCGATAAAGTATCAAGTTCGTTTGCTTTATGGGTTTTCGTGCGGTTGGACCCAATTGTGGATTTTTGTCGAATTTTTTTTAGAAATAGCCAAAAATTGGAAAAAAAATTGGACATTAGCCAAAATACCAAAGTATTTTGGAATTTAGTCAAAATGGGGTAAAGTCGCTGTTTCAAACATCGACTTTACCCCAGGATTTAAAAAAATTAATATAATAAGAAACAGCGACTTACTTAATTTTTTTATTTTTTTAAATTTTAATTTAACATTTAATAAAATAAAACACTGAAAATCAGAAAATCTATAATATATAACAAGAAAAGTTGTGTGCAAGCCTCATAAATGCGGACCTAATTATTTCTCCAATTATATAAACATAAAATTTATAATTGAATTCAAAAAATTAATCCTTCTCTTTTCATTTTTGATATATTTTTAGGTCATCTCTTTATCTACTCAATATTACTCATGCAATTTGATCAGTTAAACATTATTAGTCACATACGTTAGGTCATCTCTTGATCTACTCAATTAATATTACTGATCATGTAATTTGATCAATTACAAATTAATTAGTCATAGACGTTATAAAAATGTGAAATTGTTCAATTAATTGCTTTAATTATATTCATGTATTGAATTTTGAAACTGTCCGATTTTTGTAACCGGTCGATTAATCTAATCAATTGTCGGATGAAATTCATTATTTTAATGATGTCAAACTCCGACCACCCTATAAATTTGACTCGCATATCGTGGATGTTCATCTTCAAAAATGTTCATCTTTCACAATAGGTCAATTGAGCTAAATGATTGATTATCTATTAATCTATTTTGTTATGAATTTTAATTTCATTCCTAGCTATATTTTCCCCTTTGTTAAGGTAATTGACTATATTTTTATAATTGTTTTGTTGTTAGATTTGACACCAAGTGCACGAGATGAATCATACAAAGACAAGATCTTAATAGAAAAGGTACGTTCTTTCTATTTCAAAATATTTCTTACATTTTAGTATATAACATGCTGGTTTTAATAATTTATTTAATGGAATTTTACGATAATTTTTTTTAAAAGGTGATAATTGAGTATAATTTAATTCTTTTTTTATCAAAATCATCCTAAAAAATGTTCTAAAACTTAATTAATTTCATCCTATTTTAAAAAATCCAATAAATTTTGTGCATACAAACACGTTGGGGAAATCGTCTCATACGTACTAAGCAAAAGATTGAAGAATTCATCGTTGGGAAAAACATTCTGATTATATCAATTGAAGATTTGAAGTATATTCTAAAATTATTTGTTGGACTCAAGTTTTGTTTGATAGGGATATTATGTGGATGCATCTATCTATATTTCAAAGAATAAAAGTTTACCTGCAGTTAAAAAAAAAGTTTACATTATTTCTTTCATTTTTGGTATTCTTCACTCATCATCTTATTATTATTATTATTATTATTATTATTATTATTATTAACCAATCAAAGTTGATTAATAGGAAAGTACAAATCCAAGTGCGAAGTTTCAATTTCCACTTATAATGCCAAAATCGTATTTTTTTTTAAAGAATTACGTACCGGCCTTACCAAAACAGCAACAACAATAATAATTTTTATAATTTTTTTTCTAATTAAATGTAAATTCAATTCTCATATAATGCTAATTAGCCTTATATATTTCTCAAAGTATTTTTAATATATAATAAAAGCTTTTTAGAATAAATGATTATTCCAACAGAATAATACTAGAAAAGATGTATATATATAGAGATGTGGTTTTTAAAATAAATCTATATATAAGACATATACGTCTATATAATAATAATAATATAATATATATCTATAAGCTATAATATATCTTCAATTCTTTTATAATGTAATAGAAATTATTCCAACAGAATAATACTAGAAAAGATGTATATATATAGAGATGTGGTTTTTAAAATAAATCTATATATAATATATATACATCTATAATTAATCTATAATAATAATATAATCTATATCTATAATCTATAATATATATAATGTGCACCCATTATTATACCTTAACCCTTATTTTTATGCCATTATATTATTATTATTTTTTTTAATTTGCTTCACAAAGTAGCAATGTTATGTGTCATTCATGTTATAGACCATTAGTGTCATCCTTGCATTAAAAATTGGGGGTTACATTCAAATTAATTAACATAATTTATTTAGCCGTTTCAACTAGCTAGGAACACCGTTTGCATGGATCTTCCTCCTTCATACGGAGTGTATATATATATAACACAAACATAATGGAGCTCATGGTTTCAACTTTCAATTTGATTAGCCAAAAAGGAGAACAAGTTAGTCATGAATGCAAGAATGACAAGCAAAACAGAACAAGAGCAGGCTGAAGCTCCTGGACAAATAAATTTTTTAACATAATAGACACTCCAACACAGGTAATATCTCTCAAATTTTGATTCAACTTATTTATGCTTACCTCTAAATGTGTCAACTGTTTTCTAATTAATACATGACTCGCTTAAAGGTTTGGCTCGGATATAATGGCTATTGTCTAGATTTGGCTCCGTATCGTGCTTGGCCCCGGTTCCACAACAACAAGTTGTCGGTGGTTGGTACTCGATGTCCTGGTGATTTCGGTGATTTCAGTGGTTTAACAACCCTCGCTTCCTCCCAATATTCAACAAAGTCTAAAGTTCTGTGTGATTGGTCCCATAAATTCATCCCTCATTCCTCCCAATATTATATCAATTCAAATTGCAAAATTATCCTTGCATTACTAATAATAATATCTTTCAATCTTCCAATTTATGTATATTTATTTATTTTCTTTTTTCATTAAATTAAATGCCTTTAATTAAAAATAAAATAAAATAAGTACCTCATAATTAAAAAATATACATACCCTTATGTCATATCCTATAATTATTTCCTTTCAAAACAACCTTATATCTTCATTATGAGGGACAAAAATATTATAATGAAAAGAAGTTCGTAGATGTATAAAAAGCAATATCAACATAGACAAAATTTGATATATGCAAAATTTGATAACTTTTTAATTCGGAAAAATAATAATTTTGATATTATATTTGTTAATGTTATGAAGAGAAGCAATATTGACTAAAAGATACTACCTCCGTTCCATAATACATGTCCTTTTACTTTTCAGCACGTTTTTTAAGGAGCGAAAAGCTCTATAAAATATTATTTTTTTAATTAATTTTTTAATATAATTTGATACTTGTTACTAATAAGTATCAAATTATATAAAAAAATTAATTAAAAAAATAATATTTTATAGAGTTTTCCGCTCCTTAAAAAACGTGTTGAAAATCAAAAGACCATGTATTATGGAACGGAGGGAGTATGTTAATGAGGAGAATGAAATCATAGTGAAAGAGCATCAATCGGGATCAATCGATAAGAAAAATCTATACATAGTAATTGCATCAAGTCAAAACTAAAGGAATTAGGTTCAAAAATAGTGGTATAGATGATTCAATTTTTTTGCCAGATTTTTTAGGTTATTTTACAATGATAAGTCACGTAATTTTTTTTAAAACTCTTTAACAACAACTTACAACAAGTCTTTGCTCTTATTTCCGTTAATAAGAACCAAGTATATAAATCTTTAATACATAGTACAGTATATTTTATTGAACTATGTCCCGTGCGTAACCACGGGCATGCTCCCTAGTATATATAAAGGGAGAGTTCCTTAATTAAAAAAAATTACACGCTAATACTCTCTCCAGGGCTCCCCTTAATTAAAAACAAAATGACACACTACATTAATTATCTGAAAAGCTGAAAAGTGAAAAGCAGTGAGAGAAGGTAGAAAACATTTTTCTATTCTTTTTATTTTCAATAAAAAAAACGTTAACAAATTCAACAGAGGGGCATTTGGCGAAAAAGTATAAACTTCAGGGGTATTTGGCGAAAAAAATGGAAACCTCAGGGGCATCTGGCGAAATATGTCAAACTTTTGTACACCACGCGAATTAGCATTAACCTCAGGGATATTTGGCGAAAATTCCGTTTTTTTAATTAAGGGAGAGTCAAACAGCGACTCTCCATTTGTATATTTTTTTTATTTTTCAGTATTAATTATATTAAATGTTAAATTAAAATTGAAAAAAACAAAAGTCGCTGTTTCAAACAGCGACTTACTTATTATATTAATTTTTTTTAAATCCTGGGGTAAAGTCGCTGTTTAAAGAGCGACTTTATCCCATTTTGGCTAAATCCCAAAATACTTTGGTATTTTGGCTAATGTCCAAATTTTTTTCCAATTTTTGGCTATTTCTAAAAAAAATTCATTTTTGTCATGTATGGAAATATTAGGGGTATTGTACCTAAGACCATCCGCAACCATTGAGTAACCACTTTCTCCTTTTTTTCCATCTTCCTATTATAACTTTACAACTCATTTATTTTTTTGTTTAAAATAATTTTCACTTTTTCTACCTCTTTCTAAAAGGTTTCCTCTACAACCATGGGAAACCTCTTTTACCTCTTTTCAAATTTATTTTTACTTTTTTTCCCTTTATATATCTTTCCCTTTATTATATGTGTATCATCATATATTATTCTAAATTATTTTTATTTATAATTTTATAAATAAATAAAAAATAGCAAGTAGTTAATATAAATATATTTTATTACATCTAGATTAAAATAAAAAAAAAGTTAGAAACATTATAACATATGTAAATACTAATCGAACAACCTATAAATTCGGATTATAGCATTTGTAACATCACTTGAAATTGAGGATTTTTTAGAAGATTTGGATCAAAAGGCATATTTGGAATGGGTGGAGTATTTGGATTATTGTGATTCATGGTTAAGAAAATAGGTGCACCTATAATAGATCGAGATAGGGGTACGTAAAATTGAGCTCAAATTATAGAAGAAAAAAGTAAACCAATGGGATATTTTATTTTAAAAAATAATGAAATATAAATATAGTTTTATTTTATTTTAAACACTATTATAATTAATAAATCTAAATGGAAAAGATAATATCTTACTTTATAATTGAAAACAAAAAGAAAATAAAATTAGAAAAGGGAAGAGGTTACCTCTCTCTACGACTCTACCAAGGTAACCCCTTCCCACCCCTTACCTTAAGGTAAACCCCACAACCATGGACTTACCTTTTAGCAACCTTAAAGTAGGTAAAACCCATGGTTGCTGATGCTCTAAGAGCATCAGCAACCACGGGGTTACCTCTTCTCTTTTTTTATTTTCACCATATCATCATTTGACAATTCATTTATTTTTTTCTTTAAATAATTTTGTACTTTTTCTACCTCTTTCTAAGAGGTTTACCTTACAACTATGGGGTAACCTTGTTCCAATACTTTTTCCATGTCATTAGTTTTATTTATAAATAAAATTAAAAAGTGTTTGATATTAATATTTTTTTTTATTACATTAGATGAAAAATAAAAATAATAATAGCATTATATTATAAGCAAATAACAAAAATAATTACATTAATGTATGAGAATGGAATATGAAAAAGAAGTGCAAACAATATAATAGGTCAAGATAAGTATATATAAGAAAAAATTATACTCAAATTATGGAGAAAAATAAAATAAAATTAATGATATAATTATTATTTGAAAATAATAATAATAAATATATATTATAAATACATTTAAATAATTAATACATCAAATAAATATAGTAATAAAATGGTGGGGGCCACTTGTGGTGGAAGATGTTACCTTAGTGGGAAGGGGTAACCCCTTCCAACCTCTTCCCTTAAGGTATGGCTTGCAACCATGAGTTTACTTTTTAAGACCTATAAAGTAAGTAAAACCCATAGATGCACATGGTCTAAGGGGTTGTATTGTACGGGAGATTTTGAATGATAATCAAACACTTACCCTCTTTCTCTACCTTCCTCTTTCTCTCTTAAATCTCTCTTTCTCCTTTCCCTTTCCCTCTCCAAACCACCATTGAAGGCCAGGCTTTCACCTATCGACCTTCGGGTCATGACAATTTTCTATTTGTTCATGATAATGGAATTAAATTACCTGTAGTTTTAAGGTATGACTTTGATATGAATTTTTTTGTGAGGGTGGGGGGATTTGTGGATGGGCTCGAGTTCTATACAACTTGATATCGAGTTTTCTTGTGATCATTTTGGAGGGGCGGTTGAACTCAATGGACTTTAGCTTCGCATCGAACATCCAACGTACTCTTTTGCAATGGATTAAATCACCCGTAGTTCTTCCGACGTATCCATTTTGTTTTTTTTTTACTTTTGACTAGATCTAATACGTATTATGCGTATTTATATCGAATTTCTTATACACTCAGGGGAATCAATTCACCGTAATTCTACCATTTTTAAGTGACTTGTTTTCATTTTGAAGTTTGAAAGTCCACACCTGCTTCTTCCGTAAAACAGTTTGCCCATGCTCGTATGTTGATATTCCAATTAACTTGATATTCGGTTGTTTCGGATGCACTCGATCATATATCCCATGAGCGAACTGTAGAAAACTGCGTTAACAGGTCAACACAGGAGCTCTCATCGTAAACGGTCCGAACCTTTGCCATAAAATCTGTAGAAAACTGCGTTAACAGCTCAACTTTCGGGCATTGCCACCACTGCTGCAATGCTTTGCTGCTGCTGATTTTATTTTAGCGCGTTCCTTGCAATGTCCTTTATTGATTCCAACTATCAGTATATTTAGAGACGTCCTCGATTGTTCACCGTCGCGCCACCAATTTGACTGCTGGACACTTTTTTTGCCTTTGATTTCATGTATGTTTTTTGTGGTTCCTTTTCCGTGGTGTTCGAGGTTGACTTGGTCGAATTTCGATGGGACCTGTCAGCCCTAGATCTCGCATGGGCAAGATCAACATCATTTGAGCGTGTTGATAATCATATGGTTGTCTCCCTCGATCAATCTGTAATCGAGATAGTTCAAGATCACTAGCCTTCGGAAGACCAAACTGAAGAGTTAGCACTTCTATCTCTAGGGTGGACTTCTGTCCAAGTTACGCTCCATCGACATATCTCGTCCCTGTGGTCCCGAATCATATATCCTGATGTTTTAATTGCCAAGGTTAGCATTTAGCAACATCGAAATTCAACTTATATGTTCCTAAAAAAAAACAGCTACATAAAATAGCAATAAGTAGATAACGGGGTTACTCATAGCCTCCACCTCCTCGCCAATCAAAGCCAAGCCTTGATAAAAGCAACAGTGTGATCCTTGTGACCAAAGATTCATCATAACTCCAAGTAGGTGACCAAATGATACCCCTTGTGACTTCCATCTAAAGCAAAGTGAAAGCTATAAATAAAATAGGATAAAATTAAAAGCTAAAATTCACCCCTCTTTTAACTCCCTCTATATATACATTTGTTACCCACAGGACACTCAAAACACACACAAAGTATCACACATATGATGGAGGCTTCCAAGTTAGGAATGATGCTCTTCACCCTCATCCTTGTTCTCTCCCTTTCCACCTCCTCTGCAGCGCGCACCGCTGCCCCTCACTCCTCTGCCGCGACACCCACACTGGCCCGCGGCCTCAAGCCCCACCAGCCCTTGCCTAGGCAGCCGTGGATGAACCATGGAAGCTCTCGGGGCGCTTGGAGGATGCACCGCCTTGTGAATCCATCAGCCGAGCATCCACTGGATGTGCAGACGCTCTCTGTATAGTAGAGTGAAACTCTTTGTATTGCTAATGTATCTGTAAGATTGTAACAGAGATATATATACAACTATGTACACTACTGGAAAAAGGGGTGATTTGCGACGTTCAAACAGGTCATTCTCGACGCTTTGAAGCGTCGGAAAATTTACTTTCGACGCTTTTTGAAAGCGTCGAAAATTTTAACGTCACAAATGGCAAGTGGAAATTTCGACGCTTTTGAACGTCGCAAAAAATCTCGACGTCCTAGGGCGTCGGAAATGGCATGCCAATTCCGACGCCATAAAGCGTCGAAAATGACATGCCAATTTCGACCCTATTTTTCTTCTTTCATCCCTTTCATTACACATTAATTCAAATCCATTAATTAACAAAAAAAATACATCAACGCAAATCCAATAAAGCATTAATCAAATGAATCAATCAAAACAAGATCTCATGAGTCAATTACAAGTTTTAGTCTCGAGCTAACTCCAAGACATTACAAGTTTTGAAGTAGATAATGAGAACAATTTTTTTTGATATTTCAATCCTTCAATAACTTGATATTTCAATCCTTTGCAGAATACATAAGAAAAGGAATTGCATGAGAGTAAAAGGTATTATAGACTACTTAGTTGCAGCTACTAACGTACCTCAGGCAGACTCGTAGTACTCTGTGATACGTATAATCGATCAGGACAATTCTGGCACAATTTTTACATTTTCACCCCACCTTTCACAAACAGTACATACCGATCAAACTCTAATTGGAGGCTAGGAGGCAAAATCCCTTCAAAAGAACAAGATCTGTTGTTGGGTGATTCCCGTATCAGTTCAATTTAAGAAAGGGATAACTAAACTCTCACCACATCTGCACCTTGCATTCACCTCACAACTTACAAGTCCTGATTAAACAAGCAGTAGATTTTAAAGAAGAGAAATCTAATATTTTTTTTTTTTGATATTTCAATCCTTCAATAACTTACTATTCTAATTGAGTGTTATTGCTTATTCCTTCTATATATTAAGCCCCAGCTGTGAATTGCTACAGCTGAAATTCCTCACCCTCATAAACTACAGGTTGCCAACAATAGAATCCAAACGAGTGCAAGCACTAACCTTTCCCTCAAGAAATACACAAGAACATAGCCAAGTGATTATAAGTCATCCCTGTGACTTTGCTCTGCAACATAAGCAAAACGCAAGTATCAACATAAGAATTTTAATATATACTGATTAACTGCAAGCTAAACTGGCAGAACAGGCTTCAGATTTCGAAGTATGTATAAGTAGATTTGAAAGGGAAAAAAATACCTATACTGAGATGTTTGTTCATGCTCGCATATCTTGCTGCTCCAGTCAAATCCTTGTTCTCTCTGCATTACAGTGCGCAACAAGTTTTTTATCATATAACATGGCTTGTGGATATGAATGCTTTCACTTAACAATAATACATTTCCAAAAAAAATTCAAGGCACATGACTTGCATCAATACTCAGATTAAGCAGCCATGACCAGGATAACGACAAGGAAACAGAACAGCCACGGTAGATACTATCTTAGGAGGTGGGTCAAATCAAATGGCCTGTCATCCTTGTCAGTTCCAACCTCTCCTATCCTTAGAAGATTATATAGTGAATCTCGAGTAACCTACGGATAACAAAATCACTTCCATTAGATGTAGCATACCTACTCATCAATAGAACACGCCAAAACTATGAATTGAAGATTAAGAGAAACAATTAGAAAAAACATACCAACTCAGTATTTTGAATCACAATGTAACTACGAAAACAAAAACTCCTTAAGTGATTAGAATCATATGGTGATGATTATCACCTGATTCGAACTTATACGCTCATCCAATTCCACTTTGATATAAAATCTTTACCAATCTACTATATATCTTCATATCTACTCAATTCAACTGCCTTCAAAACACATTTTTCTTTCTTATTTGGAAAAGAAAACTGCAAATCACTTAGATGTTCAAACACAAGAATACAATATAGTCATAAGTGCCAAAAAAGAAGCATATGGAGCTAACAAGGAGAGTATTCCATGAAGGGAAAACAAAAAGCAGCAGCAGGCAGAATCATTTTCACCTTTCTTACCAAACAAGGGTAAGAAAATACAAAAAAAAAATCATCTTCGAATATTTGTGGAGGTTAGTAAAAGGAACATGGAAACGGAGACAGTTGAACAAACCTCATCTTCGAGAACGGAAGTGGGAGAATCAGCCGACAGAGTCGTTTTCACACTAACATCAGTGACAATATCCATTTTTAAAACCTTAAGCTCCCTGTTAAAAGTCCAAACAAACAAAAACTAGAAGAAATCAAGTGAAACAAACAAAGGCGGTTGTCAAAACACATGCATAAGAGACCCATGCCCCATAAGTGTTATCCCCAACTCCATAAAGGAAAACCAGCTGAAGAGAAGGAATGAAAGGCAATATGTAATCAATATGTGTCAACGAAGCTAGTAGTCTAGAGGTTTACCCTTTTATCTTTGAGCTTGATAACAGGAGGGTAGCTAAGGGCTCAGTGATCTTCAAGCTTCTCAAATGTCGACTAGCCTAAACAATCTAGCAGCTTCTCTTATCCATGAGAACTCAATGCAAAAAGCTTGGACTTTAATGAAGAGATCTTTACCGAAACATTAAAAAAGTATTCCCATGGGAAGTAAATTTCAAGAGCTTCATCTTCAATGCAAAAAGCTTGAACTCAATGCAAAGGTCTGCTTAAAATCTAAATATCCAATTTCCTTATTTTGTTACTATGTATAGCTGTCACTAAGAATCTGGAGTATATATATTAATTACTTTGATGAGACAAAGAAAAATGAGACAAATCACACAGGTTGAGTTAATAAACCAAATCGGAATACATTCATTTTGGGGTAAACTAAACTCAATTCCTTATTTTGTTACTATGTATAGCTGTCACTAAGAATCTGGAGTATATATATTAATTATTTGAGGCAGCCCGTAAAACAGTAGAGTAGTATATAGTATAATATAATTAGAGAATTTCACAAAAGGACGGTTGGTACATGCATATGGATTGAACAAATTGAGTAGTTTTTGGATGCTTTCAGTTTCAGTGCATTTGGGGAGGGGGATCCAAATATTAAAATAAAAATTAAATTAGCCATAACCAAACCACTAGAAGATCTAATACATCAAAGCAACTGCATACATCAAAGACACTGCATACTAAAAACAGTAGGAGATCCATACAAATTGAGTAGTTTTTGGATGCTTTCAGTTTTTGGATGTTGGCAGATGCAAGAGTAGGAGATCCATACATCAAAGCAACTGACTTAGAATGTTTTTACTTCAGATGAATGAGGAAGATGGAGAACCTGTTGGGGTTGCGTCCTTGTTTTGAAAATTGACAGAAGCACCTTTATCCTTGCAGCCTTAACTCCTTACTTCCCTGTGAAAATTTGCTCAAATCAGAACATATAAGCTATATAATAAATCAGACAACTAAATACACAATTTCCTAAGGACTTATACAAAATAGGAACATGAAAGGAGAAATACACAGTTATGATACTTGTTGGAACATATAAGCTATATAATAAATCACACAGGTTGGATTGAATTTTATGCAGGAAAGATCTTGAAAACGTTAGCTTCCTGCACACCTTTATTTTTCTTGCTAACAAACTCATGAAAAATTCTCAGTATAAACAAGATATGTGGTGTGTGCAACAAAACATCAACTGATGAAAACTCATTTATCGATAATACTAATCTAAAAAAAGAGATTAATGATAAATACGCCCTCAAACAAACAAGATATGTGGTAAGCAATAATTTTGAAACAATGATGAAAACAATATAGACCCTGTGGACAACCCTATCCAAAAATTTTAGTTCACTGTGGAATAACTAGTCTCAAGATAAAGAACAATCAAATCCATTCTGATTTCTTCTTTAAGAAGCTGCACCACCTTCTCCAATTATCCCCTTCATTTCCAATCTCTTCATCCATTCAAAGGGTGGGTTTAGCTAGTTTCATATACAGTATATAAATAATATATATATATATATATATATATATATATATATATATATATATATATATATATATATATATATATATAATTTTCATATAATTTTTGACCCCCACCACTTTAATTAAATACCCAACCCTGGTGTCCCGGGAGTTTAATTCCACATACTGGATTTCAGTTAGCTTCCCTAGCTACTACAAAAATACAGTAACCTTGATTTCACTTTTAAAAAAAAAATCATTACCCTCTTTTGGTTTGGGATTCTAGTGTTTTTTTCCTTGTAAACATTTTCTCTAGCTTTCTAGCTAGATCTTCTTAGGCACCCCATCTTGTTACAGCTAGCATCAATCCATAACTTCAATTTCCATACATACTCACAATTTATATTTTTCTTTGTTTATAAATTACATTTTATTTCCCTTTTGCTAATGCATCAATATATATTGCATCTTTCACACTAGCTAACTAATCTAAAAAGGAAATAAGGAATAGTTGATAATCAAATGAACTAAAGAATCTGTTGGCATCCGAACAAGGCTATCAAAGCTTGTGAACGTAGTAGTACAATGTGGGTTAACCAAACTTGATTCAAACTATAGGATCAGGATCAAGATCAAGACCAAACAAAACTAACATTCGAGTATCACATTCACATCAAATAAAAAAAGAGAATATAAAACTCACTGAAGTGAGTATGAGATCCAAAAAACACTATCATATCACTGATCAAAATCTTGTTTCTATGTTCTCAGATATGAGAATCAAACATTCAGATGTGAAAATATAAATGAAAGTAAATAAACATAACAACTAATGCCAGCAAAATGAAATATAGAATAAACAGAACAACTCATTGCCCTCTTTTTTACTTAACCAATACAGTATATATATATATATGGTAGTAAGTTGCAGTGTCCCTTTCTAAACGTACTGGATCATTAACTTATCATTTCAGATCAAAACTCTTCCATTTTTACCTCTTTTTCAGACTTCACAAATTGCCACTTTTAACTGCACATGATGCAGATTAATTTTACAAATTGCAGTAAAAACTGAGTCTGCCTTTTGAGCTGTTAGTGTAAAAATCCAAACAAGGGCATGCAATGCAACTCTCGTAATTAAACCAGCCAGGTAAAATGTTTTCTCTGAAGACTTTCATTTCAAAATCTCCAGACTGAACATTACAACTCAATTTCACAGCAACATGTAGGCACATACATTAAAGAAAATCTCTATGAATTGAATAGCCAATGATATCATATGGATCTATGCTAATGATGAGAAACACGCTCATGGTGATAGGTTAGGATCAATGTACCTTAGAATGCAAGTGGCTCCATTTACAACATGGTGATAGGTTTGGAATTTGACTTCTTGGCCAATTCTTGTAAATTTTGCCGTGTAGAAGCAAAATTCAATGTTCCTTCCCAACTGTTATCCAGTTAGTGAAATTCAATGTTCATGAGAGTAAAACCTCAAATAAAAAAAATTCAATTCAGTCAATTAGGTCTATAACCTGTGAGACATACATAAAGCATTGAAAGGATAAAATCAGCAATCAGAAGGAGCATAAATAAAGCATTGAAAGGATAGATGAACATACCAGTGAGACAAACAGAGAGGGAAGGTCGTTTATCATCTCTGCTTCGTTGCAATCGATTAGGTCTATAACCTGTGACAGTAAATTGAGCATAAATAAAGCATGGAGAAGGAGAACTTGATCAGGAACATACCTATGAGACAAACAGAGAGGGAAGACAGACGTGGATCTCGAATTGCCTCTAATCTCCTGATTTCGCCTCCAAACCCCTAATTTGAGTCGTATCTCGAATCGCCTCCTTGTGATTTTAAACCTCCTCATCTCGAATTGCCTCCAATATCTCGGATGTGGATCTCGAACAGAGAGGGAAGACGGATACCTCCTCACCTCCTGATTTTCTGATTTGGATCTAGTCCGAAGAGAAGAACCTCAGTCGATCTCGAACAAAGAGGGAAGCTGAAGGGAGAGAAGAACAAGAAAGGAGAGACAAACCTGTGGCCGTCTCCGGTGGGCGGTAGGAGGCCGTCTCCGGTGGCGCTGGATAACCGTCTTCGATGGGCACAGTTAGGGTTTTTCGAAGTGTGAAGAGTGAGGCGCGCAGAGAGGAACACGGGGTGGGTGAAGAGTTTCCGTCTCCTCTCCGTTTGTTTTAATTTCTTAGTTAAGCCATTCTCGACGCTTTACGACGTCGAGATTTGTGTCAATTTCGACACCTTTAGCTGTAAAAAAAACTCGACATTTCATAGCGTCGAAAATTTTCGACGGTATTACAATACGTCGCCACCAACCCGTCGAAAAATACCCGTATTTCCTGTAGTGGTAGTAGATTAATCTCTTTGAAGCTTCATCATTCATGGTTAGGGATGTTATGTGAACACGAGTAGCTCGAATTCGACTCGTACTCACCCGATAAAAACTCGGCTTGAGCTAAACGAGCCGAGTATGAGCACATGTTTAAGCTCGGTCTAAAGCTCGGCTCGTTCGAATTAAGTTCAAATAGCTCGAATTTTATGGAATTTCTAAAATTTCCTTTAAGTTATTGTATAATGAGCAAGTGGAATTGCTTAAAGCTCAAAAAAAGCTCGGTGTGGGCTCATTCATTTCCTAAACGAGTCTAGTATGCGCACATTTTTAACCTTGAGCCAAAATTTAGGCTCGGCTCGAGCTCGTTCATATCCTAAATGAACTGCATATGAACCAGCAATACTCGGCTCGTTCAGCTCGAATTAATATATAACAACCCTATTCATGGTTTATGATTGACAATGTTGTTGTGATAAGGAACCACCAATTCCAAGTACATATATATCTATTTGCTAATCTTGGGATGGGATACATTCTTCCAACAAGTTAAGAAGGTTATGTTCAGGTGCACTTTGGGAATGCAAGATCGTGTTGTTGGATGGAAGACGAGGAGCATTCGCCCCAACACTGGCATCGAAAGGTGGAGATGCGGTCCTCCTTCGGATGCTAGCAGTGTTCGGATACATATGTTTGCAAGCAGAGACATTTCTGTATTGGCTTTGACAATGGGCCTTTTATTTTATAAAGCTTTACTTAGCAGAATTTGGGCTTTTAGTTTTGGGCTTATAAAAGGCCCCTTTTGCTTGTAAACCCGGATACAGAAAATCAATTGATGAAATCCAAATTTCCCTCCATTCCTCTCGCTCAATCTCCTTCTTCCTCAAGTTGAAACTCGTTCCACAAATTCTCAGATCTACATCCATTTTCGTTTCCAATATGGTATCAGAGCAGATCTAGCGATCCTAGTGTGAGTTTGTACTTCAATTTGGCTCTTCTCGCTCGCTTTCACTCAAATCGCCAGAAACTGCCATGACGGATGAACAGACGAAGGTTGACGAACAGATTAAATTGGATCCGAATGATCCATATTTTTTGCATCCAAGTGATCATTCAGGCCTCATACTCGTTACACCTACCTTCAATGGGAAAGGATTTGGAGAGTGGCACCGATCGGTTCGGATGGCTTTGTCGGCGAAGAACAAAGTCGGCTTCATCAATGGAACGATCGTGAAGCCAGCAGCAGATTCTCTGAAGTTCAGACTATGGGAGAGGTGCAACGACATGGTCTTCTCTTGGATTACTAATAGTTTGAGCCCGGAGATAAACCGAAGCGTGATCTACAATGATACAGCTCAAGCTGTTTGACGCCAGCCGGATTCACGCTTCAATAAGGTCGGAGGCACTCAGATGCATTCAATCCTGCAAGAACTAGCCACCACGGTGCAAGGTACAAGTTCATTCTCCGATTATTTCACGAAGGTGAAGATATTATGGGATGAACTGGACAGTATGAAAACCTAGCACCGTGCTCTTGTGAAGGATGTAGTTGCAATTATGTGTCCAATTTTTCTAAGTATGAAGAGAATCAAAGGATTATACGTCTCATGATGGGGCTAAATCAGAGCTATACTACGGTGCGAGGTTCCATTTTGATGATGGAACCATTACCGGACATAGATCGAATCTATTTTCTGCTTTCTCAGGAAGAGAATCAAAGAGAAAGCAAAAGTGCAGGTGGATCCAGTCACAGCGATGGAGTGTCGATGCTCGCAAAGACTTCTAACTCTGGATCCAAGGGATTTGGTTCTGGATCTAGTGGATCAGGATCTAACAATCAGATGAATGGAACCACTGGAAGGGGCAATACAGACAAGGAACAAGGAAAATTTGAGCGCAAGCCATTGTTCTGCACAAATTGTAAGAAAACGAATCACACAATAGATAGATGCTTTTTCATCATAGGATTTCCACCTGGTTACACAGAGAACAGGGATACTGGGGAGAGGAAGGAAGCTGGTGATCGGAAATTTGCTGGCAGTGTGAATCAGAATCAGAAAAATGGCTTTACTAGTGAGCAGATTGCGCATCTGGTGTCCTTGCTACAGTCCAGTGGAGCACCTTCACGGAGCAAGGAGCTAATTGCAGATGATTTTGCTGGTTTTTCAAGTACTACACTTTCCCAACAGGTCCTTGGTGGAAGGATTTGGATTGTCGACAGTGGAGCTAGTGGACACATGTGTGGTGATGTTGATCTGTTTACATCATCATACAAACTGGCCAAGCCTTTCACTGTTACATTGCCTACTGGTGAATCCACTCAAATTACTAGTGCAGCCACAGTGGAGGTTGTGCATGGGTTGACATTGCACAACACTTTGCTTGTACCTGAGTTCAAGTGCAATTTGATTTCAGTGGGAAAACTGATCATGGATCTTCATTGTTATGTTTTATTCACTACAAAGGGTTGTTATTTGCAGGCTTCTTCTATGAGTAGACCTTTGAAGATTGGAGAAATGGTCAAGGATCTCTTTCTGCTTGGAAACAAGGACACAGGTCAACTTGCTGCTCATTCTCACAGTAGCCAGAATAAGGTGTCAAGATTGGTGGATTCCTCTACTTGGCACAAGAGGTTAGGACACTTACCTCTTAAAAGACTTCATACTTTGAACTCAATCCATATTTCAGACAGTTGTAATACGAGTTTGAATTCTTGTTCTGTGTGTGCTCGTTCTAGACAAGCCAGATTACCTTTCACTTTGAGTGCCATCAAAACATCTTTTCCTTTTGAGTTACTGCACATAGATGTCTGGGGGCCTTATAGGGTTCCCACACATGATAACTGTCGTTATTTTCTGACTATGGTTGATGACTATACTCGAACCACTTGGATTCAGTTGCTACCAAACAAAGTTGTGGCCTTCACTGTTGTGAAACAATTTTTTGCTTTGGTTGAGAGACAGTTTGGTAGACAAGTGGTTGGGATCAGGACTGATAATGCCATGGAGTTGGGTGGCAGTGTTGAGCACTCCCAGTACCTTCTAGACCATGGCATTACTCGTCAAACCTCCTGTGCTGCCACTCCACAACAAAATGGAGTGGTGGAGCGCAAGCATCGCCACATTTTGGAAGTTGCCAGGAGTCTTATGTTTGAATCAGGCTTACCTAAGAGATTTTGGGGAGAAAGTGTGGTCATGGCAATACACATCATCAATAGGCTCCCCAGTAGATTGCTCTATATGAAATCTCCATATGAAAGATTATATGGTAAAGCTCCTTCCTTTGATTACTTTAGATGCTTTGGTTGCTTATGTTATGCATCTACTTTGGCACATGGTAGAGACAAGTTTGCTGCTCGTGTCTTTCCTTGTGTTGTGCTTGGATATCCTTCTAACAAAAAGGGATATAAGCTCTTCAACTTGGAAACCAAACTTGTACTTTTGTCCAGGGATGTTGTGTTTCATGAACACATCTTTCCATACATTTCAAATCCCACCACAGATCATGATCCTCCCATTTTTTCTTTTCCTCCTCAAACCAATGACCAATCTGCTTATGCAGATGACAGCCTTACCCCACATTCTTCTATTCCAGCCCCCTCAGACATTGACCAATCTAATTTTCAACCAGCTTCATCACCTTCCATACAGCCTACCATTTCCCCTATCATTTCTAGAAGATCTACCCGAGATCATCACTCTCCTGCTTACTTATCAGACTATGTTTGTTCCATGTGCAGTCATGTTGAATTTTGCTTTCATACTCTCACCTCCAATTGCTATTTTCCTTCTGGCCTTGCTCCTGTCATCACTAGGCCTGAGCATGAGCCTTTCACCTTCAAAGAAGCTTGTGAGTTTGAGGTTTGGCCGAATGCTATGAAGGATGAATTCAAGGCTCTTGATGCTAATAAGACCTGGGATGTGGTTGAGATTCCTAAAGGCAAGCGTGCAATTGGCTGCAAGTGGGTGTTTAAGGTGAAAAAGAAGGCTGATGAATCTATTGAGAGATACAAAGCTCGGTTGGTGGTGAAAGGTTTTACACAGAAAGAGGGCATAGATTATACTGAGACCTTTTCTCCAGTCGTCAAGATGACAACAGTTAGAGCCTTGGTGAGTGTTTCTTTGCAAAAGGACTGGGTAGTTATGCAGATGGACGTCAACAATGCGTTTTTACATGGCCACTTGGATGAAGAGGTATATATGAAGGTGCCTCCTGGCCTGGTTGTTGATGGTGCAAATAAGGTCTGTCGCATAAGAAAATCTCTCTATGGCTTGAAACAAGCCTCGAGACAATGGTATGCTAGGTTTTCTGTAGCTTTGAGAAGACGAGGGTATACTCAATCTGTGAGTGATTACTCTCTTTTCTTTCGCAAAAACCGTGACAAAGTTTGCTTTGTAGCTGTGTAAGTGGATGACATTCTAGTCACTGGAAGTGATTCCTTTGAAATGCTTAGCCTCAAGGCTTTTCTGGATGCTCAGTTTCGAATCAAAGACCTAGGTAATCTAAGCTTCTTTCTTGGAATTGAATTTGTCAAAGTCCCTGATGGCATACTGATGAGCCAACAGAGGTTTATCCATGAGCTGTTAGATGATTTTTCCTGTCCATGTTCTCCTGTTGTGAGTCCATTGGAGCCTCATCTTCAACTCACCCCTGCTGATGGTGAATTGCTAAAGGATCCCACTGCTTATCGACATTTAGTGGGGAAGCTCAACTTCCTTGTTCATACGCGCCCGGACCTGGCCTTTACCGTTCAATTTTTTAGCCAATTCCTTCAGGCCCCAAGGACAGCTCACATGGATGCTGCATTTCATGTCCTGAGATACCTCAAAGGGACTGCAACCAAAGGCCTCCTTCTCACTAAGAGCTCCAGCCTCACTCTCCAAGCATATTGTGATACTGATTGGGCCAGTTGTCCTTTCTCTAGAAGATCCATTAGTGGATTTGTGATTTTCCTTGGACCTTGCTTGCTGTCCTGAAAATCCAAAAAACAACAGAGTGTTTCCCTCTCGTCAGCTGAAGCTGAATACAGATCTCTTCGGCGAGTTTGTACTGAGATTGCATGGTTGACAAGGCTCCTCCATGAGCTTGATGTTCCAGGTGTGACTCCTGTGCCAGTTAGATGTGATAATATAGCTGCCATCTAAATTGCTAAGAACCCGGTGTACCACGAACGCACTAAGCACATAGAACTTGACTGCCATTATGCCCGGGAAAAGCTTATGGAAGGCTTAATTTCTCTTCATCACGTTGCATCTCGTGATCAATTAGCTGATTTTTTGACGAAGAACGTTCCTGGCTGTCATCTAGCTCCGCTTCTGGGCAAGATTGGAGTTGTCTCACCACCACCTCCATCTTGAGGGGGGGCGTTCGGATACATATGTTTGCAAGCAGAGACATTTCTGTATTGGCTTTGACAATGGGCCTTTTATTTTGTAAAGCTTTACTTAGCAGAATTTGGGCTTATAAAAGGCCCCTTTTGCTTGTAAACCCGGATATAGAAAATCAATTGATGAAATCCAAATTTCCCTCCATTCCTCTCGCTCCATCTCCTTCATCCTCAAGTTGAAACTCGTTCCACAAATTCTCAGATCTACATCCATTTTCGTTTCCAACAAGCAGCAAATACTCGCTCCTTCCATAAGGCCCCATCCTGAATTCAACCTCAAAGTGATAGTGAGAAACTAAGGAATCAACGATCCCTAAATGTCAATCAATCATAGATTCATAGTGCATTGTTAGTTTCGACATATACGAATTCGGGGCAAGTAGCTCGGGATGGGCCTTACATTGAGAAGGGATGGCTCCGGTAGAGGCCACTGAGTCGGTTGATCGATGTCAAGAGGTTCGGATGGATGCTCCACCGGCTTAAATTCTATCGCCAGGTTGATGCCATGAGACATTTCGAATGCAGCAACAACATCTGCATCTGCAGTTGGAGGCATCTCCTCCCTCCCCTCCTGCAGAAATCAAAGCAATTTAAGAAGAAATCAAGCCATATATGCTCACTGCAACAAAGTTTTCGGAAAGATCATAGTAGTGTTTGAGGGTGCGGTGTGTTTGGTATAAATAAGGTTTCATGTTGGAATGGGTAACAGAACAAGCCAATCCGATACCAGCGTTTGGATGGACTCTGGTATAGGATTGAAACCAATTGCAAACTCATAACTTCATTCCCACTCCACATACATACCGATATCTACATCTGCTCTAACCAAACATTTTCTAATATGTAATCAATCAAACTCCAACTTAGCAACAAACAAAAGGTATTCAAAGAAGAGGCTTACAAGGGCGGTTTGAGTCCTCCGGCGCCCAGATCTGCTTGCTGAAAACATGGAGAAAACACCCACCATTTTTTTTTTGGGTGCTTATAAATTCTCTTCAAATATTGGAAATTTGCACAAACTAATCAATTTGGGTCGCAACAAAACACCTTCCCCTTGAGGTTTACATGGGTTGGGCAGATTCTCTGGCTGTCTTCGCCACTGAAATTGCAGTGGACCCTTTTCATGGAGGGAATCGGATTCTGATTCTACCGTTGGCATTCATTTAGCACACTTTCGAATGCATTAATGGTTCGTTTGGTATTGATATCTAGATATCGGTTATCAGCCTCGATATCTAATAGCTAGTGTTTGATATCCCCAGATATCAAGTGATCTGATATCTGTATTTTGTATCACCAGATATCGCTTGGTACATAGATATCAAAAGTAGACTTATTTGATATACTGATTTTTTGGAGATATCACTTGATATCGATGATATCTTGATACCGATATCGATGATATCTTGATACCGATATCGATATCTTGATACCGATATCGATATCTTATATCTTATATCGATATCTTGATATCTAGATATTGATACCAAACAGATCCTAAAACTTATTGTGGACAACCCAACCCACCCATCAAGATTCTAATTCTTGAAAGCATTAAAAAGCATCTGCATGCCTTTTGTGATTATTATTACTGTTGTTGTTGTATAATAATAGTTGAGATCCTAATTTTGACAGGGAGTGGTTCAAAACCTAACACATATTAAAGCTTAGTAATGTCTACAAATACACACCAACTCTATTAAGATAAAAGAGTCTGAAAAAAGGTTCACTGAAATGCATATTAAAGTCTTTGAAGACAGAGCAGTGGGACACTACAAATACAGTACACCCTAGTCAGAGTCATATTTAGTCAAGTTTTTTACAAGAGTCTTAGAAGATACAACACAACAGGGTACATATGAGTTCATATCCATGAGCAATTTAGATCCCCTATAACACTTTGTGTGTTACATTCGGTGTTACATTTAATTATTTCTAATATAAATTCACATTAAAAAAATTTAAAAATTATATTTATACTCTATACACTTATATTAACATGTCTATAAACTTATATTATTAAAATATATGTTTTAAAACAATATAAAAAATATTTTCTAAAATAATCAATCTTTTAGTTATCCATAATTTTTAATAATGATTTTTCGTAATAAAATTTTATAAGGATGTTAATATAAGTGTATAGAATATAAATATAATTTTTATAATTTTTTTTAATGTGAATTTATACCCAAAATAACTAAGTGTAACACCTAGTGTTATAGGGGATCCGAATGGATCCACGAGGACTCTGGTAACCGACTAACCGACAATTGCAAAAGTAGTTACAAATCCCTGTGTTCTATTAACGAAAGCATGAAACCATTCTCTCTCTCTCTTTCTCAAAAAAAAGGGTAATTTGCTAAAATAACCCTTTTGGGTGAAACCCTTGCACGCCTAACCCCATCCGAATTTTATTTGCATAAACCGGATATCCGTCTAACCAGTGCAGTAGGTAGCCGGTAAACAATTGAATCCCAAAAATCAGTCTTGCAGGAAGGGGAATGAGAATGAGTACGAGCAAGAGGGAGGCGAGAGGAGCCGAGTTGAATCCGAAAGTCGCAATCGGAAGGCGAGAGTGAGTACGAGCAAGAGGGAGGCGGAGGGCTGCGAGGTCGACAAGATCTGAAGAAGGGAGAGATGGAGAGTGAGCGAGAGAGAGAGGAGAACGCGGTAGGAGATGTCAATCTCAGATCTGGAGGCGAACGAGACGGAGGAGCCGAGTTGAGTTTTGGATATGAAGGAAGGGGGACGAGATAGGAGGGGAATGACCAGATCCGCCATTGAAGAAGGACTTGAGCTCTTAGATTTGATTTGAGGAAGGAGAAAGGGCGAAAGAAAGGGATGCTCCCAAGACGATGTCAACGAGGCCGGACCAGATTGTAAAGCCTCCCTCCTCTAATTGTCGACGACGACGCCTCCCTCTCCGATTGTAAAGCCTCCGTCTCTGATTTGATCTGAGGAATAAAGATGGAGAATGGAAGGATAGAAGGTCTCCGGCGAGATAGATGGCATCTCCATCTCAATTCCCCCATTATCCCATTAATTAGGTTTAGTTTTTAGGAAATTACAAAATTAGTCCCTTATTTTAAATCATAAAATAGCATTACGTGTCATGTAAAACAATTGACGTGTCAAGTAAAATAATTCACATGTCCAGTAAAACAATCCATGTGTCATGTAAAACAAGAAACTTGTCAAGTAAAACAATTCAGGCTAAATGCTTGCTATGAAGTGTGCATCTTGATGTGCACCCCGGCACGCATACTTCTATTCACATGACTCGAACTCCTCGGCTGTCGATCAGAAAGTATCTATTTGAGTCTAAAACTTCATTTGCTATCTATTAGATGGGGAGAAGCCGCTTGCAATCTTCAACAGGAGCTCATGCGGCATAAAAGCCTCCTCTTTTAGATGGACATTTCGGTGTCGAAGTAGCTAGTATGCTGCATTATTGTTGTATAAAATTTGAGTATTAGATAATCCAATACTAAAATTTACTTGACCAACTAAATTGGAAAGATATATGAGTAGATCGAAATTTGATATAAAACTGAGTAGATATATGAGTAGATCAAAATTTGATATAAACTGTAAATAATTTCTGCCAAATTGGGAAGTTGTTGAGTTCAAAGGTAGACTGTTATGTATGAATATACATGTGACATGTTGATCTGTTTAGGTGTCATGTAGTAAGTGAAACCGTCGAAATGAACACAACTCTATGTTTTTTGTGTGTTTAGATATTATAGCTTTATGTGCATTCATTATTTATGTGGGTAATGTGATAGTTAATAAGTATAGTTTCGAAATGGGTTCAAAATGAAAATGAATTAGCCATTTTGTATTATGTGATGAATTCAGATTAAAGGATGATGCATGAGTTCTTAGCTTTAACCTTACCAACATATTTAGTACATCTTTTCTATTGAACTTGCGTAATGGAAGTAACAAGGTTAACCGACTGTAAATAGGCTAACATGGTGATGCTATTAATGAAACAAAATAACATGACAGGTTATACCCTTTCACATGACGGGTTATAACCTTTAACATGACAGGTAATGTGAACCGATCCTCTTCTCCTTAATAAAAGAAAATAACATGACAGGTAATTCTATTAACATGATAGGTTATACTATTTAACATGACAGATATTGCGAATAACATGTCAGGTTATGCGAATCGATCCTCTTCTCCTTAATGAAAGAAAATAACATGACAGGTAATGCTATTAACATGACAGGTTATACTATTTAACATGACAGATATTGCGAATAACATGTCAGGTTATGCGAATCGATCATCTTCTCCTTAATGAAAGAAAATAACATGACAGGTAATGCTATTAACATGAAAGGTTATACCCTTTAATATGACAGGTTAAATACAAAACCAAATTCTTTTATGGACCCTATCTAGGAACGATCTTATAGGCCTTCGTCTTATCTATCCAAGAAAGGTACTCACATCCCTTCTCATCTTAGCCTCTTATCACATTATGAATTTGAATTGCTAAAATGGATTTCGTTGTTATTTAAAGAAGTATGAGTCTTTCTATCATCCTTCCTTGGTTACTTTTATTGTTGAAAAATCGATTCGTAACCCCGGCTTAGTCTTGAAAAATCGATTGTTGAATAATCGATTCGTAACCCCGGCTTATCCAACCGCAATAGATTGCAAAATCACAACACAATCTGTTCAATACGAAAAATGCAAAATATTCAACCAAAATAGATTACAAAATCACAACATGCTCAATTGCAAGAATTCCAGCATCCGCAAATAGTTCTTCTGGGAAATTGTATATCAGTTGTCTGTTAATAAAACAATTTATGCCATGGCCTATGATCTTATTTACTTTCTCCCTCATCTTATCCTTTTCAGCTGTTTCAATCTCTGCAACCTTAGCCATTAAATCAACACGAACACGTGCACCATAGATTTTTACTTTATCCGTGTCCATAGCTGTGTTTGCCACCAAAATCTTCGCATTCTCAATGCGCTTTGGTTGCCCAATACCGATCTTCTTGTCCAAGATAAATCTATAATGACATAACAACTAGACAGATAAACTTGGTGAACAAGTTTTTCAGTAACATCACACCGGTTGAAGAAGCATGTAACCATCCAACATAGGACAACACAAGATTTTAAAATTTGACAGAGTTGAAAGAAAATAGCACAGGAAGCATGTTTTTTCAAAGAACTTGATCATAAAAGTTTATATTCTTAGATACACAAAACTACAGAAGCATCATATTAGCAGCTAAGGTACTCATGTAAGCAGACTGCATTTATATCCTGCTGACCTATTGTGTTTTTTTCTTCAATAATGAGAGAACCAAATAGACTTGACAGCTGGTAGAAATGAAAAGCCATCATTATTATTCGACCCTAGGCACCTTTGCTAGCTTCTATGCACTTGAAAGTAAAAAGGTAAAACAACATTTAACTTGAAAAATACTCTTGCAAAAAGAGCTGCAGAAACAATTTCATACATAATCCAAACCTGGAACATTTCATATTTCAAGTGAGGGTTTAAAGGCAGAAAAGGGTCAGGCAATGACATGTCAATCTGACATGTAAGCATCCACTGGCATGGCGTGGCAAACAGCTTCCCTGTCAATTTCAAGATCATTTCGAGGCACAATCAGTGTTTTGCTCAAAGGCATATCAGAGAAAAACTTCAAAATTGGCATGGCGTGACAAACAGCTTCCCACAAATGGGCCTATTACCATTGTGAAAATCATTTCATATGAATTCAATTATGCAATGAAAATCAAAAGGAATTCATCAGATGATAAACTTCAAGATAACAGATCTCCAACTTTCATGATGCACAATGCACAGTTTAAGAAGTCAAAAATTACAAACCATAACCTTTTTGAAGGAAAAAAACTTGCGGATCATGCAACAAAACTGTACTACTTGCCAAGATGTTTTATTTTGTGTGGGTCTAAAAACAAGAGGATATTCATGACTTGAGATATACACAGCTTGAAATGCTTGGGTAATCACTTTGTTCTACGGGCTGAAATTATAACTCATAAACAGCTTGAAATGCTTGGGTAAATGCTAATCGTAATTCCTTGTAATGTAACTCAGAAACTACATTGTTACTCAAAGCATCAGATATGACAATGAGAGTAAAGACAAATGGTCAATTGGTCATCTTGATTAGAGAGATAGTTGGAGCTTACCCGGTCACCAATGTTGCAATCGTTATTCTCATCATGAGCCATGAACTTGCTGGTTCTTTTGACATAGCGATTATAAATCTTGTTGTGGAAGAGACGATCAGCTAAAACCACCACCGATTTCTGCATCTTATTCGACACCACCACGCCTATAACCTGCTTCATCCTCGCTTTCTATCTCTCTATGTGTTCTTAAATTGCACAAGAGGAAACTCTCATAGCAGTAAGCTAAAAAACATTGATTTCACAAGGAGGAGACTCTCACATGTAGGTCAGCTGCACATACATGCTGCCCATCATTAAACTTAAATAAGTTGAAATCTTCACAAGGAGGAAACTCTCATACATGCTGCACATACATGCTGCACATATCAGTAAGCTAAAGGCGAAGGTTGTTGGTATTCTTGGTCTTGTATCCCGGGATGGGAACATCATATGCCAGTGCTTGTATGATCTCACCACCAGCCCATTTTCGTCTGAAACACAATATCAAGACATCAATATGGCTTGAATATTAGTACAAGTAAAGAAGGGTTACATATCCTAGTTGATAAACGAGGTCTTATTGTCATCACAGATTGTAATTACATACTAGAATGGGAAATTAAAATTAAACAAAGGCGGTTCTTAGAGTGGGTATATAGAACACTTACGATCCATCAGGATTGACCTGAACTTGACTAAAGAATTGAACTGGGAATACAACATCATGCTTGACGATTTCCCAAGGACTGAATTTCTGGATAATAGCAAGAAGACATAACTATTGCAATGCAAGCCGGAGGCCTAATTTCTAGTTTCGACTCCACTGCACATCAGCAAGCAAGTTTTTCCTCAAAGAACCAGACTCATACATGGTAAGACAAGAATAAAACATCCATTTCACATGGTAAGAGTAAGACATCCATCAAGCAAATAACTCATGGTAAGAGTACGACTGCATTATCAATTGTTATAAGCTAAGACAAGAAATATTAATCAGGATAACTGAATTTATACATAAAAAAATTTAATTTCGGGTGATAATGGCATACCTAAGGAAGCTATATCAGTGTATTTATCACTGAATGCATAAACATCAACACCTATCTGAAACTTGGAAAAATTAGCAGCCATTTGCTTATAAAATGGAAAAAATATTAGTTCACTTGCCTTCATATTATAGAAATGTAGTATACTGTCAAAAGGAAAAGAGTGATTACCTCCAACCAAAGTATGAATTCATGAATAACAGTGTCATGTAAAACTGAATAAATGTCATGTAAAACTGAATAAGTGTCATGTAAAACGTTGGCAGGAAATCATAGGTGGAGATAGTGCTTTAAGTCTTTAGTGTCATGTAAAACTGAATAAGTGTCATGTAAAACAGAATAAGTGTCATGTAAAACGGAATAGGCGGCAAGTAAAATCTAATGAATTGAAGCAGCCAGATGCATTCCCATACTTCTTACAAGAAACATCCAGATTCAAGAACAAGCTTGACAAAGAAAAGGTTACATCAGACAGATGAGGATACAAGTCCACTGATTTTTCAAGCCGTTGTTTGGCCTTCCAAATGCTCAATTTTGAAAATCATCGAGTTAATTTCCACATCAAGACATCAATCAAGGGTTAATTTAAACCTAAAACACCAAAACACAAAGAACAAACAAACGAATTAGAGGAAGAAGGTGATGATACCTGGATAACAGTCGCATCCTCACAAGCATCATTGTCAATCACAACTCTGCAGCCGCACAACAATCGAACAGTTAATTAGAACTTGTAAATTCATCACATTCCAATTTTCAAACCCTAAAAATACTTTGTTGAAAATCAAAGCCAGTAAATTGAAAGGGGGAAGTGAAATTGAGAGAGAGAGTGTTGGACAATTAGGTAGGAGGTTTTAATCCTCGTCAAAGGTAGTGTGGGAGGAGATTGTCGTCGGGGGGGCTGCACCGTGCTCGAGCCCTTCCTCCGAGCCGGAGACCTGTCGCGCCCGCCTCCGATGTCAGGAGCACCGGTTGTGCCCGCCTCCGATCCGAAGACCTGTCGCGCCCGCCTCCGAGCCGGAGACCTTCCCTTTCTCTCTCGCGCGGTGCCTCTCTCTTTCTCTCTTCCCATGTCAGGACCACGCACCGGTTACTCCAGGTAACTTTTACCGCCTGGGTTGCAATTTTTTAAAGGGGGAGGGTTAACCTCAGTGGCGGAGCCAGGAATTTGGTTAGGGGGGTGCTAATTTTTTTTTGTGAAATATTGTTTTTTGGTATATATTTATTAAGAAGATTTTTTTAAAAAAATATTGAAAAAACACTAAGATTTTGACTTTTATTAATTTAAACATTTAATTTAAAACATAAATGACATTGTTTTAATGAAATAGTTGATAGGAAAAAAATATAGAGAGAAATGAAGAAAAATAAATGATATAGTAAAACAAATAAAAAAGTAAAGGAGTTGAGATTTGAACCCAAGACCTTTTCCTTCATTCTTCCTTCTTTTACCACTTTAGCTAGATAGCAATCTTGTTCTAAATATCATTTAAAGATGTTATATTACTTTAAAAATACTAAATATATGCAAAAAAAATTATTATTTTTTTGAATTTTTTTTCCGGGCCGGGGGGTGCTCGAGCACCCCCTGGCTCCGCCACTGGTCGAGCACCCCCCGGCTCCGCCACTGGTTAACCTTTGCAATTGTTTCGGATAGTGGGTTATACATGCAAATCAAACCGAGACAAGGGTTATTTTCTTTAATTCCCTAGGAAAAAAAACAGGAAACTATAAACCACAACTTTCAAGGATCACCAAGAACAGTCACATCTCTTATGTACAAAATCAGTGATTGAACATAGAAGCACTTGTTGTAGATTTGTAGTGGTCATGAATTGAAGAAGTGAAGGAAAATTGACTGAACCCGGTTAAATATAGACTTTTACATTTAACCACCCATTAAATACAAAATTACATAAAACCACCTATTAAATGGGTTTTGTGTTCAAATCACCACCCACTACACATTTACATTAGAATTCCATTAAATATAATATATTTAAATATTTTATACTTAAAATTTAAAGTTTAAACTTGAATATATTTAATAAAAATAAAATAAAGATATATTTTATACTTAAAATATAAATGTGGAAAATACGGAGTACTATTTAAGTTTATTTAAAAATTCAAACAAACTTTAATAAAGATACATTTAATAAAAAAAATATTTTAATACAAATACTTTTGATCTTGGAAAATATTTTAAAAAAATATTTAGATTTTTTTGTCATTTTTAGTATATAGTGTAGGTGTTTACAAATACGAAAGAAAATGAAACATTAATTATTTGTATAAAAAATATTATTAAATTTAGACAGTGTGGATGACTTATAAAATTATATTATTCGTACTTCATTCTACCTGTATTTACTTATGCATCAACTGCATCCTCGCACTAAGTTCTTCTGGCATTAACCATGCACTGTTACTTATCTTTTATACCAAATCTCCTTTAAATATTGTTTTATTATGAATACACCAACATGGAATTGTAGTGGGTTACGTCGTTGAAATCTGTGGATAGCTGTGGACACATTTTGTAAAACAAATTATATCAATGCTATAGCGCTACTACTAAAAACTAAGACAAATGTTTGACTTGCAGACCATCTCTGGAAAAAGAATAGCTTTTGTAATACATCCTTTGCATCCACTTTTGGTTTCGTAGGTGGTCAGTGGTCTTTGTTTTATTTGGAAAGACATTTCCCCTGCGGAAGGGAATATCGAGCTTGATACAGGGTTAGCCATAAGATGGCCCGATCTTCGACAATCAAGACTCAATGACAAGAACGGAAGCAAAGACTCAAGAAACAAGAACAAAGACTCAAAATGCAGCAATAGAAGACTCGACAAAAGTAATGAAAAGACCGATAGATTGGTTGATTCGAACTAAAATAGAACGAGATGAAGACCCCAGGCCTCCGTAGAGGGTAGGAACCAAACACCAACGACTACAAAGCCCGCCTCTACAACCTTACACAACCAAGCGAACAACTTGGAGGCACAAGGAGGGGACCTCAACGATATTTTAATACAGTTTGACAACCTATTTCTTTGTGAGCTACCTACTGTTGGGGGCAAGTTTACTTGGCATAAAAAGCCCTCTGAAGATAATATGTATAGGATTGACCGATGTCTTGTACAAAATGATATTTTAATACAGTTTGACAACCTTTTTTTTATCAAGAGCCATGCTTTCACATCCTCTAATCACTCTCCGGTTTCAGTTGACTTCAAACACTCAGTTACGATCATAAATCGGCCTTTCAAGTTCGAACTTGCTTGGACTAACCGCGAAGATTTTCAGAATATTGTCAAGCAAGCTTGGAGACTGGATCTCCCGGGCTCGTATATGTTCAAACTTGTCCAAAAAACGAAACTTCTTAAGGGGATGGCCAAGAAATGGCATAAGAAAACATTTGGTAATATTCTAACTCGGATTAGGGATTCCGATGCTTATTAGATTGTTATTAGGGTTGGACGGTGGTAGGAAAATTACCATACCAACCGTACCAACCGGACATTGGTACCAAGAAGTCAGTAACCGAAATCTCGGTACCAAGGCTAGTCGGTACGGTACACGGTATGGGCAACCCAAATACCGTGGTACCGAATATATATATATTTATTTTTAAAAAAAAATTAAATATTGTGTAGGGCTGTAGACTACATTCGGTACCGTCGGTACCGGTGGTACCACAGTGTATAAAACGCAAATTTAGGCATGAAAATAGTGTCTTCGGTTACCACGGTATCGACATTCGGTAACCGATAGTTTCGGTACCAATAGTTTCGGTAACCGAAACTAGTCGGTTGGTACGTGGTACAGAAAATCCCATACTGAGTGGTATCAGTACGGTACGTGGTAATCGAAAATTTACCATGGTACCATACCGTGCCAGCCCTAATTTGTTATGTGACTACTCATTCTCAACTCTTCAACTACAAAAGCATTTGTTGAACAAACATGAAAGACTTCACGATTTCCAGCGTTTTTACTAGAGTCAACGAGCTAAGGTTAAACATGTTAAACTAGCGGACATCAATTCCGACTACTATCATTGTGTTGCTTCTGTTAAGAGGAATAGGAAGGTTATAAAAACTCTAATTACCTTGGATGGGTTACATCTCACGGATTGCAACCTAATCAAATAAGAATTTGAACAAAATTTCAAGTCGAATGTTATTTATAATAAGACGGAGTATCAGAAAGAAGTAATATATATATACATTTCCTATAGTAATTCCAATAATAAGTATTATAAATTATAATGTAGAAAAATAATTATAAAAATCAATATTTTATATATTCCGTAGTTTTTAACTCCTTAAATTATATACATAAAAATCAAATGTCTGATATTTACAATCGAAATATATACATTTCCTATAGTAATTCACTTTGTGGAATTTTCCCGGCAGTTGCATTGTCCATTGACTCTCCAATCTAAATAAATAAAAGTCAAACAAGACTCACACGCCACCACACAGTACAAGACAATCACGCACAACAATCTCTTCCTTTTCATTCCCTTTTACCATTCCCATAACTCCGCGTCTTATTACACCAAACCACCAAAACTCTGCGTTTTGGTTGCTAAATCTATTCCCCCAATCGATTATACCCCGAACGATTTTTTCTCTTCCATTGCTGATTCAATTCACCTTCTCTTTCTTATTTTTTCTCCCTCGTCGAGATCCCAAATTTTGATACTTCTCTATCTCTCCCCACGCGGATCAACCCCTAAACCCTAAATACTGATTCGTTTTCTACTTTCGAACTTCATTGTTGTTGATAATATTCAATTAAGGTTCTGCAATCATGAAGAAGATGCTTCACAAGGGCTTCAATCCCTCCAAATGGTAATCCGATCGCTTTTCGACGATTTCTTAATGCGGATTTGTGTTTATTGACTTCGATTTGTTTGCGTTGACTTCGTGCGTGTTGTGGTGGCTGGATTGTTTCGAGTTTTGCCGCGTTTTTTGTGGTGGTTGATTGATTGATTGCTAACTTGATTCGATTCTTCAGCAAAACGTCGTTGAAGATGGCTGTGTCTCGACTTAAGCTGCTGAGGAATAAGAAGGAAATTCAGTTGACGCAACTGAAGAGAGAAGTTGCGCAGCTGCTACAGACGGGGCAGGATCAATCGGCGAGGATCCGGGTAAAATATGTGGATCATTGCTGCTAGCTACTCCGATTGGATTTGTGATTGTGGTTTTATTGGAAGTTTTGTTTATTCCTACTACATTTGGATATTGACATATTTTTATGCTCCACTGAAATCGTTTAAATGTTTAATGCATTTCAAAATCTATCGGCTGTAGAAATTTGTTAGTTAGGATGATTGATTGATTGATTACCTGAACGATAGAAAGAAAGTGAATTGGTAATTCACTGACAACCAGTTGCAATGCATTTTCTTATTATGTCAATTATCGGAATCATGATGATAGCTGCAGCAATTTTGTTGTTTTGAGACTTGTGACTGGTCAGGGACCTGACAGCAATATCACTGGTTAAGATTCATGAAGGAAATCTTGATATCATATTATCTTGAAAGATGATTTAAGGTTTACAAGTGATGTTTGGTGTGTGGAGTTGGGAATGTTGAAGAGTTCTCATTTCAATTCATTTTCTACTATGCATACTCTCTGTTTTTTTTAAATGAAAAAATTAGTGCTTTTGGGAGCTACTGATTTCATGCTAATTTGTCATGAGTGGTTTAGGCATCTGTTTTTGCAGGGATAACGGAAACGAATACTCCAGTAATAAGATAGAGAGACTTTTATGGAAATCTTCATGTCATAAATTAGTGAATTACCCTTCCTCTGAAGGGAACAGTCTTGGGCTATGGTGTAGGCAATCTAAAGAATTGTTAAAGCTTGTATAAATCTGTTTTGACATTGTTGCTGGTTGTAAAATTGTCATTCTAGTTATAGCTGGATGATCCTTCTCCTACTTTTATTCACATCAAAATTTATTTTCCCTCTCTTTATTGCTTATGCTGTCGATAATGTATGGATGGCTATTACGTTTGTCCTTCATAGTTCAGTTTACTTCTTTTGTCTCCTGCTCACGTTTCCTCTTTCCATCCATTCTAACAGGTCGAGCATGTTGTCAGAGAAGAGAAGACAATCGCAGCATACGAACTCCTTGATATTTACTGTGAACTTGTTGTTGCACGTTTGCCCATTATTGAGACACAAAAGTATGTTAGCTATATATATATTTGCTTACCTCTTATGTTTATAATATCAGTGTACTTTGTGCTTTTAATTCTTGAGCACTAAATTTAAGTTTGAAGAAGATGCCTATTGGATCTCATGCGATGTGAGTTATGATCCATAATTTAGTTTCTTGTTTTATTTCTTGTAGGAACTGCCCCATTGACTTGAAAGAAGCGATTACAAGTATAATATTTGCATCTCCTAGATGTTCAGACATTCCAGAGCTCATGGATATCCGTAAGCATCTCACAGCAAAATATGGGAAGGAATTTGCAACTGCAGCTGTCGAACTTCGTCCAGATTGTGGAGTTGGTCGAACTGTAAGTGCATGTGTGTGTTGTTTTCGTTTAGAAATTTGAAACATAAGAATAAGAATGATGTTAGATTTATGTAAATTTGGCGTTTATCAACCTAAACTCTAAATTCCCATTTTGAATTTTCCTCTGCCTTAGTTGATCGAAAAGTTATCTGCCAATGCACCTGATGGTCCAACCAAAGTGAAGATCTTGAAAGGAATTGCTGAAGAACATAAGATCACCTGGGAGCCAAATTGGTTCAAGGATAATGAACCAGAGCCGCCTGCTTATGTGCCTGTAAGACAATTGTACTTTTATTTTCGATCATCTGGTCTTTTCTTGATTTAGATGCTCAAATGGATTTTACTTTGCCTGTTTACTCAATTATTTTACTGTTTTCTGCTGAGTTGTTTGACTAGAGTTTTATAGTTAAGTTTTCAGAGGTTTGCAATGCTAAGAGATCTGACCATTTCATGCTTCTATAGTTAAGATTTTGAAATGCAAGTTACTTTATAAATAAACGACTTGGTTATAGTTAAGTTTTCGGAATTTGTTTATTCCTATTACATTTGTTTGTTTATTCCTATTACATTTGGATATTGACATATTGTTATGCTTCCCTAGCTAATTGATAAATAAACGACTTGCAGTTATTTTTCCTTACTTTTTCTAATAACATTATGAGTTAATGTGGTTTAATTTTCTTTGGATGTTATTTGTCAAAATGAAGCTTAGCCAACAAGAATTATAAAATCATGCATTTTCATGTTATTCTTGAAACAATAATCAGCATCTTTTAGTGAGGTGTGACTCATTTTGATGCTTTTCATTATAGAGATGTAAGGGAAGTATCAAGTTATCGTTTACAGCCTGCTGAAGGAGAGAATTGATGGGATTTTAAAGGAATGGAAATAGAGGGAAGCAATTTCCCCTCTTTGGATAAATTAATTGAAGTGATTTGATTAGAAACAAGAAGGAAATGGCTAATTGGCCATAGAATCGGTGAGAGAGGGAAGGAGAATTGAATATCACCAAATAGGTGGAATTTGCTGAGAAAATCAAATGAAACCACAAGTCCACAACCCTCTCACCATACAAAGAAAATAATTTTCCTTCTCTCCCTAGGAAAATTTTCATTTCCTTGGATTTTCACTCCTCTTCTTCCCTTATCAATTTGCCAAACATATCGTGGTGCTAATCTCAAACCTAGTGTGAACTAGAAAGCAAATGCATCCTAGTGTTAAAAATATATATCCCATAGCTTGATATGTGGCTGAACATTCCAATGAAAACATTGTGTAATCTGTCCTTCAATCTCCACGGTCTGTTGATTTCTCAACTCCACGTAGCATTAAAAATTGGTGTAAAATATAAGAAATTCCTTATAAACTTATAAGCTGCATATAATATATGTAAAACATGCTTCTATAACATAAATGAAATAATTGTTTCAAAATGTGAACCATTTATGTAGGATACTGGGTGCGTGCCATCAAATCCGGGACCGGATACTTCGTGCCCGAATCGGTGTGATACTCGCACTAGTTCATTGATAGTATTGAATCCCCAGGCTAGGTCATTGATGTATTCAATTTTGTTGTCGTCAATTAATTTGAGATTTTCTTTTTGTAGAAGAGAAGTTTAGTTATTAGAATATACTTTTTATGTTTTCAATTAATGTGAAACTTCTTTATGTTTTCATTTAATGTAGAACTTCTCTTTTAAAAAAGAAGTTATATTACCATAAAAGATACCCCATCGTACCCATCATGTCCGATTAGGTAGGGGCAGTGAATCCCGTGTCACTATCCATAACCCGTTTCTAATCGAATCTTGTATTGCTGAAAGTAGAAATGACCACATTGTAATTATCATCTGTTTAATGGAAATAAAATTAATAACTGGTTTTCTTTTGCACAGTAGTTTATGGAATACTTCATTCTTTCTGAAATATAAGAAAGATTATTGGCTATTATTTCCCTTGCACATTTTACAGTTCTTGATTAAACATATGAATCTGATTGACCAGAATGAACCAAACACTGATAAGATCAGCAAGATGCATGTGGAGCCCCAGACTTTTCCAGCTGCACCTACATTTGAGCCACAACATTCAAATATCCACCATAACGCCGGATCAGAAGTTAATGATCCAAAGTATGCTTATTCTTCTGCCGGAGCTTCGGGTACTAGAACTTCAGGTAGAGTTGTTAATGTTATCTTTTTATATTTTTATTCATTGTGCATTGCATTGAAATAAGTTGACACATTTCGTGTTTGCAGGTACTGAACCTGAGACAGTTGAGTCTAGTCGATTTTCTGGTGGTGTGGAGAATTCTTCATTTGGGGCTAGGCAAAAATGGAATATGGAGTTCAAGGATGCAAGTGCTGCTGCACATGCAGCTGCAGAATCAGCAGAGATGGCAAGTATGGCAGCAAGAGCTGCTGCTGAACTTGCAAGCCGTGGCAAGTTCATGGATCATGCAAGTGCAGACTCAAACTTTGTTCAGAATGAGGGCAGCAGGGTGCATGCCACTAACACTGATCAAGGTGGTTTTGTGGATAGATTTTCAATGGATAATTCATCCCGGGAAAGACCCTCTAGATCAGAGCACGTGCAAAGAGATCCAAGTGTTAATGTTAAAGCTTCAGGAATGAAGGATGAAACTAATTTCAAGAGAGAACACCACCAGGCTGATAAATATAATAGATCTAATTCCTCTCAGCAGTCAAATTCTCCAATGAAAGTTGCGCAGAAAGATGAAAGTCAGCCATATATGGGCAAAAGGGTTGTCAATGAAGTTAATCCAAAACCGGATCACAAGCAATCTTTGGAACCGTATGATGAACTGCCTGATGATGTAGAAATTGAAGAACATCACGACTCGTCGCCAGAAGATTCAGAACTGTGGAAAAGTGCTTCTAGTAGTCGAGTAGCTTCAAACTATGAACACGAGAGGTTTTCATATTCTGACCGTTTGCATGATGTTGGTTCTGTTGAAAACCCTTTCCACCAAGAGGCAGTGAAAACTAGAAACCAGTCGAGCAGTTACCTGTCTCAATCAAGTGGTCTTAGTGAAAACTATGGCACTGAGCCCAGTTCAGATCCCCCAAAATTTGACGATGACTTGGAGGAGGACTATTCGTATTCCATTGGAAAGGATAACTTCTACAAGGAAGATCTGGAAGAAAAAGAACCTTTTAGAGAATATGGTTTTCTTTCTTCTGGTTCTCAGGGTCGGGAAGATGTTCTTGCGTTTTCTGAACAGAGGACGTATGGGTTCGAGTCTCACAAACACCTTTTTTCTGAGGGAGATGATGAGAGAATGCACATGGAGAAAGAGAGCACCAACACTCCAACTAGTGATGCTGCTCCACATTTTGATGATTATGTTGCTGAAGAGGATGAGCCTATCCTATCTCCTGGTCGAAAATCGCCAGCCTATTCTTCTCCCGATGAAGAAAGCTCACCGAAAAAATGGGGAATTTCTTTGTCCAAGCGTTTGTACCAACCTGAACTTACAGAAAGCTTCAAGAACTCTCCTATTTTTTCCCAGTTGGAGAAACCTATAAGTCTTGGAGATGATTCAGATGAAGCAAGATCAGAGAACGATGACGAGGTGAAGAACTCTAAGATTCGTGAGAGACCTTTTGCCAAGAACATTCTCTACAGCCCTAAGAAGCCCGAAACTGAACATAAAGAGCTTGATGAATTTGATGGATCCTTGTATGGAAGGAGAGGTACTTCGTCTATAATTTCTGAAGAATCAATTGTCGAACAACATTCTGAGGAGAGTCTTGAAAGAGATTCTGGTGCTTACATCAGCAATAAGTCTGGTTCTGGTGACTTTTCAACCAGACAGCAATCTTCTGAGCGTACGAGAACCAGGTCAGATGCAAAAAGTTATGATCGCCAATCAATTTCTAGACTACTGGAGGAAGCAGAGCGCTTGAGTTCTCCCCGGAGATCACAGTTGCAAGCAGCACCTGATGTAATTGATGATTCCCAAGGCAACTACCAATCTAATACTGAAAGCAGCATTGACTTGAATGTGGAATCATTATCTGGTGGATTGAAGAATAAGAGCTACAGGCGTCCACCTTATATTAGGGGCACATCTACATCTTCTACTACATCTACTGTAGATGATGCTCTGAGAATACGCGAGCTGTCAACATTGTCCTCCAGTGAGATCAAAGAACCCCCTAGCCAAAAACAGAGCGTTAGCAAAAAGAAGACTTCAACCTTGCAGGGTACGTATTTTGATCCAAGTGATGACGATCCCACAGAAGAAGCTAAATTGGAGGGTTCAAGTAGCATCCGAAATCTTTCTGATAAGAAAATTTCGGATAGCTTGAATCAAAGATCAAGTCCAAGAGCCCCAAAATCCTACTTTGATTCAGAAGATGTCGGCTCTGAGGAGGAGGCCGCCAAACCAACTATATCAAGAAAAATTCGTACTGGTGCAGTTGCTTCTCGGAGGACTAGAGCTACTGGACAAAACAATGCTGCAGGTACTCGGACTGAAACCAGAGCACCATATAAGACATCATCTGCCACGGAATCTGTTTCAGAGAGAGAGACATTGTCATCAACTTCCTTTGCTGCTGGCGCTTCTGCAAAGCCGAAGACAAAACCTGTGATCCAAATGGAAAGTTTGGAGCCGCGAAGAAGAGAAGAAAACAAGACTAGGTCATCACATCCATCAAGGAAGTCATCAGGAGAGGAAATATCAGCTCCCTCAGTTGCAGGAAAACAAGCTACAAGTTCTAAAAACAGTAAATCAAGTGCTGAGTCAACAGTTGATCCTCCAAACACCTCAAGCTCGACTAAGAAGACTATGTTGAGAGAGAGCTCTGATAAAAAAGCAGGTCATGTGCACCCAAAGCTTCCTGACTATGACGACCTCGCCTCCCACTTCCTCTCTCTTCGTAAAGATCGCCAATAGTTGTTGGTATGTGAAAAAAATCCACATTTATTTATAAAGAACTACACTTTGTTAAAGATGGTTACTGTCTACACTGTTTGCGTGATTTAGAACCTTACTAGTGTGATTGTGTTGAATGAACATATGATACATAGATGAAATTTGTGGACACAACATATCTTTTGTAATTACAATAATGTTAGCCTTTAGATGTTTCGTTGATTGTTTAATGAATTCGTGTATATTTGCTTGAGTGGTATAAGAGATTCGTGCTCTTGGTGGTTTGAATTACAGACATTTGTATTTGGCGTCATTCTTAGTTCATACTTCATGATTATAGTTGTTCAATGCCTCCTTTTTTATTCACATATTTGACACAAGTTCAGTAATTCAGCACATGGTTAACTTTCGTATGCAGCTTAAAAAAGTGTAGAAGAACTTACTCTTCATTGGCATCTTGGCGAAGGGAATTGTGTGAGACATGACTCCCTGATTCATCTACCTGAGACATGAGTGTGTGCAAAACTTACGATGGATGGATTTGGGATTCATTTACCTAACGATGGATAATGAATCCGTTTTTGCTACATAGAAAACCAAGTTTTGAAAACATAAAATCGATGCATGATCTGTTAGTTTTGAAAACTTGTTAAATTAAAAACTTTGTTTCAATGAACAGATGAAGGATCCATGTTTGTTAGATTGCAAATTTGAATGGGTCCATCTTTTCTAAAAGTGTCGAATGGATTAATAATGCATACCTACAACCGTTGCACATAAGCCTTTTGTTCATATGTTATACTTGTAGGCACCCAAGGCTATGTTTGGATTCCAAAATCAAAATGCATTAATTATAATGTAATTATTTTACCTCAATTTATTTGAATGTTTGATTGCATAATTAAAAAGTCATAAAACTCGAGGTGAAATAAGTGATGTAACCAAACATGTATATAAACTGAGGTAAAAAAATTGCATTACAATAATGCATTTTGGAATCCAACACACCCTAACTAAAGCTTCAAATACTCGGCTTTTGCTAATGTTTTGTAAATTGTAAGCACCATTTTCAACCGGATACTTCTCTCTTGATCAAAATTTTCAAGTTTGAGCCTAAGAAATGAGCACGAAGAGTTGAAGAGGGCCCAAAAGAGTGTAGCCAGAGACGGGAGGAAAATGCCTCTCACAGCGCACGCACTTCCTTAGAATGTAAACTGTGAACAGACTTAAACCATCAAATTGAAATAAATTAAGGGTCTAAATTAATTATGGTTTTTAGTTTTTAGTTTTTTTTTTAAAAATGATCGGGCCCCATGTTTTGAAAGAGATGTTGTCTAACCGAGTCTTCCATCCTCGCTTAGCCGATCTTCTTCTTGGTTCATAGTTTTTTAGGGTTGTTTTTCTCGTTTTGCTTTGGTTGATTGGTTCATTGGTTGTGGGTTGTTATATCATGACGGTCTGTCCGTATAGCGCCCTCTCGATTTACCCGATTTTTATCTTATATTTCAAATTCTTACTTATTAAAAAAAGAGTTTATTAGTATTGACGAGAGAGGAACCTAAGACGAAATTCGCATAAATCGTAAAACATTTGTACACCATAAAACACCTTATGTCAGGAGTACATAGCAAAAAATCCTTTATTTTAGTAACCTTAAAAAATATGTATGTTTTTTTCCCCTTAGAAAAAGATAGGTATACCTACTGGCTACTTCGTGATGACATATACGTATATGAAAGACCCTACTTGTACTAGTCAAACCATATAAATAAACATTGCGGATATGTACACTCCAAATCATGCACGTCCTTAAGGACGTGCATGGTTAAAAGGAGTTAATTAATTTTTTTTAAACGTAATTAGTTAGAAGAGTTGCACGTCCTTAAGAACGTGCATTTTTTATCTTTGGATTTGCGGTGTACATATAACAACACCCTAAATAAATAACTCAATAAATACGTAAAGCTTTAATGAAACATGCTGAAAAAATAAAAATAAAAACAAAAACACCGAAGTAATTAAGTAAATACTAAATATAATTAGGGTCATCATCTAAAGTTCCAATTTTTTTCTCTTAAGAAGGTTTGGTATTGAAAAGGTTTGGTAATACTCCCTTAATTGCTACTACTTGCAAGACTTACAAGTTACAACTGAATCTGATCCTATTACATTTTGTATTTTTATTTATGTATATACTCCGTCTTGTCCTGCAGAGTAAGCACGTACACCATCTTTGAATGACGTGGCTAATCCGTCAATTACTAAATTAATTATCTTTATTAAACATTTAATTAATAATAAGATATGTATTTTTTATGCACATTATTGATAATAATATACTACGTACTTATGTTCGATGCTCGGACATGGCATTTGTTCTTTTTTTTTAATTAGATAAGAATTCGAGTTCAGATATATCTGAAACTCAAAGGTCGATCAAGTCGGCAAGCGGAAGAACCGTCTAAAAAGTAAAAACCATAACATATAAAAATATATAATGGAGTAAACTCAGGCAAACACATTCTACAAAAATGAAACCACACAGACCTAAACCAAACTGGATGACGACTAACGAAGTCAAGTTCACCTCTGAAACAGAACCATATCATGCCAGCGAATCAGCGATACATCAAGACCCAATCATCCTATGATCGAGCAGTGAGGACGAAACTTCAGGGATGTCAACCCAAAAAATGGAGGTGCCACGATACACAATACCACGATCCCAACCTATCCCGACGCCAGAACCAAATGGAGATACGTGAGATACTTATCCCAATATCACAATGGAGGTGCCACGATACACAATACCAAGATCTTCTACTTCACACCCTACATCACTCCCTACATCACAAAATTATTTTTCTCTAAAATACATCTTTTAAAAAAAATTAAAAATTATATTTACATTCTAAACAACTATATTTATATGTTTATAAACTTTTATTTTGAAAATTTTTAAAAATATAATTTGCAAAAAAAATTCTTTTTAATTTTTAAAAAATTGTAAAACATAATTTTTCAAAATAAAAGTTTATAAACATATAAAGATAGTTGTTTAAAATGTGAATATAATTTTTAAATTTTTTTAAAGATATATTTTAAATAAAAGTAATTTCGTGGTGTAGGGAGTGTTGTAGGGTTTGAAGTATGAGATCTTTTTTTTAAAGATATATTTTAAACAAAAGTAATTTGTTGTCTCTAGAGACACGTTTTTTTCTTTCATTTTGTCTAAATTCAGATTATCTCGTAAGTTAATTGATGTTGATTTTAAGTTTAAGTTTAATTCTATTAAAATTTAAATTTAATTGATATATTAAAATGTAAAATTTGGTCACAAACTCTTTTAAACACTAGTGGTAGTGTACCTTTAATTTGGAAATATCAATTGGAACTATTTGTTTTTATGTTATTATTTATTTACTAGTCAGTTTTAACATTTATTTCTCTTTATTAACATTTATATTAGTTTTACAAGAGATTTAAAATGTTAATTACCTATTTTCAAGCACATGTGAAATGTGAATTGGACCTATTTTTCCGTTTTGAATGATCTAATTTCATTTCCACTTTTCTCAAATCTCATTTTTTTTTTTTTTTTTTTTTTTTGGAAAGATGCTAACAACTAATCCTATATTTTATAGCTACTGCCTAAATATTCTCGATTACGAGCTCACTAACAAGTCATTAGTTACATAGTTTTTTTCGTCGTTTTACAGCTTTTCTGGATGTGGAATGTAAGGTATGTAATGAACAAATGGAGGAGATGATGAAATCCACTATATAAACAACTGACGCCCAAACTACCAACACATCAACATCTCCCCTTGTTCTTCATCACTTTCTACTACCCAACCTGCACTTGATTCATACTCTGCAAAGAAGTAACAATGGCAGATTTCGTCAAGATCGTCAACAACCCCAAACCCAACCCCATTTTGCTCAAAGACGAGAAGCTCTACAATGTAATTCCTCCCTCTCTTATATGTGAATTCACATTCAATTCCTTCACTCAATGTTTCTTCATGTTGATCTGCAGTACATATTGGAGAGCAGTGTGTATCCAAGAGAAGCTCAGCCGCTCAAGGAGCTCAGGGAGGCGACCGCAAGCCACCCTTGGTACGTTTCGATTCTTACGGCGTGCTTTCATGGTAGTGATCGATTGCAGATTTGCAGTAACTCAATGTTTGAACTCAATTTCAGGGCGTTTTTCGGGACGAATCCAGATGCAGGCCAGCTGATCGCGATGCTTTTGAAGATGATTAACGCCAAGAAGACGATCGAAGTCGGGGTTTACACCGGTTACTCTCTCCTCCTCACCGCTCTCACTCTCCCTGACGACGGCAAGGTATCAGTTTGATACACCTAGGGTTTCCGATTCAAAATTCAATTCCAATTGAAACTCACCTGGTTGATTTTGCGATCAATTGATTGAGCGCGCGCAGATCATTGCCGTCGATCCGATGAGAGAAACCTACGAGATCGGGCTCCCGATCATCAAGAAGGCCGGCGTCGAGCACAAGATCAGCTACTTCGAGTCCAAGGCTCTTCCGATCCTCGACCAACTCCTCCAGGACGTACGCAATTGATCAAATTCTTCAATTCCATGCTCGATTATTGCTTAAACGATTCGATCTGATTCGGAAATTCGTTACGATTGTGTGTTGATTTGCGCAGGAGAGCAACTTAGGGAGCTTCGATTTCGCGTTCGTGGACGCGGACAAGAACAACTACGACAACTACCACGAGAGGCTGATGAAGCTGGTGAAGGTAGGAGGGATGATCCTCTACGACAACACTCTGTGGGGAGGAACGGTGGCGCTGGAGGAGGAGGAGGTGCCGGAGCACAAGCGCTTCTTCTGGAAGCACACCGTGGAGTTCAACGCCGCCATCGCCGGCGATAAGCGCGTCGAGCTCTGCCTCTCCCCCATCGGCGATGGCCTCACCATCTGCCGCCGCGTCGCCTGAAGTGAAGAAAAAACGGAGAGAAACTAATCGGTCAAGAAAAGCGCGCACGATGCTCCCAATAAGCTGAATATTCGGTGTCTTCTGTTACTGTATTTTCCTTTTTGTTTTTGTCTTTTAATTTTGGGAAAAAAAATAAAATTGTCGGAATTAGAATTGTTTGCATATAAAGCAAAAGTTTCCCAAACTAAGAAAAAATGTGCAATATTGGATTTGAATCAAAATTTTGGAATTCTTGCTTGAATTCCATACTTAGGGTTTGTTTGGTTTAATATGGGAAGAACAATTCCCAGAAAGTTATTTTTCGGAAATTCAATTTCCACGTATTACACTTTCCGAGAATTGAAAAATACATTTGGTTGGATTTTAAATGATAGGAATTGAAATAGAGAAATTGAAAATTTTTATTTATAAAAGGTGGAATTGGAAAATGGTTAAGACATATACGTAGTACTAACTAATAAAGTCGACCAACATCAAAGATTCAAACTTTGAAGAGAAAGCATTCGAAATTTGGAATGTAGATTAATTAATACGGAGTATAATAATAAGCTAATTAAGGTTCAATTAATTGTAATGAGATAATAGCATAATTTGACAATTTGGCATTATTTAATCTCATCTAACCATATTTCAATCTAGACTTTGACATGCATTGTGTATTTGTGTTAGGTAATTGACTTTCTTAGTCATTACTGGATTCAGATGCAAACTACTGTAGCTTTTTTTTCAAAGAAAAATAAAATTAATTAGATGGCGATTCTTTAATGATATATCGAATAACTTAATTATACAAAGAATCTTGTTCTTATATGGTTCCTTGTTTTGGAACCGTAAAATCTCGTCTTAAATTACACAGTCAGGAAAATTGATGGTCGAATCCCTAAAAACATATACTACAGAAGTACGTGTAGTTTTTAAATTTAGGTTCGAACTCAATTGTAAAAAATAAAATAAAAAATGCTACCTTTGAAAATTTTTGGTTAATCATATGAAATCGCTTTTAAAATATAACACGTTTGAGACAATAACATTATAATTTTTTTTTTAAATCATTCATAAATTTACGTTTCTTTCAAACAATTTCACTCAAGTCCTTTTAAGTGTTAAAAAATTGTTTACAAAAATGTCAAACTATCAATTTAAAATAAATGTATACATGTATATTATATGATAAAGCTCGCTTTAATGTAGAAAGTGATAGTTTAATATTTTTCCAATATATATTTAGACATAAAAAGGGTTTTAAAGCTAGTGATTATTTCCAAGAAACCCAACTCTATGGGCAATTTTCAGATTTTTTTTTTAATTTAAGGATGGTACATTTTCAACAAAAAAAATATTATACTTTTAGCCCGGATGGTTTTCCATAATTAAACCTTGTAGCTTGAACATTGATATCTATATTTTTTGGTGGAGAACGTGAGAGCAGGCTCTCAAATTATATAACTAGAAAATGGCCTACACAGGAACAATACGGGGAGTGGCCTTCCCCTGAATATCTTCGTCCATAAGAGTGACGATATCTACTGGTGGTCTAGAAAAAACATACAAATCAACCGAGAAGGATAGAGAGAAAGAAGCAAGGGAGTCCGCGACATAATTCGCTTTCCTATAGACATGCCTCAACTGGATGTCCCAGTCTCGGGATATAGATATATACTTTTAGGCCGGATGGTTTTCCATAATTAAACCCAAATCAAATTTTTCTATATTTTGGTGGAGGGATTGAACAATTGCACCAAATAAAACCATAAAAAATTGTTTTATTTTCTAGGTCAATCTTCAAAAGTTCCAACATAATTATATAGCATATAATTATGTATTGTAGCGTATGCCACAATTTAATTACTAAATCGTTCAACACCTTTAGCTACTCATCATAATGTAATTAGAGGCGGGCAGTTGACCGTTGAATTTAACACTTACACAGTTACACCCTCGATCTCGATCTATATAAAGGGGCTCTTTGGTTTCTTCATCCAACCCCACACCTCTCATCAAGCAACACTGCAACTGCAACAATTGATCAATTAAGCAGGTACTTCACAGTTCACAGCAAGCAAATCTCAATCATTTCATTTTAAGCCCAGCACTTGTTTATATTTACAAAAACCTCCCTCTTTTTGTTGATTTAGCTCGGAAGGCGCAAGCCCGAAACCGAAAATGGTGAATGAGAAGAAATCTTTCACCTTTGAAGCCCACGGCTTGCTCCAAAGCAATGAGCTCTACCAGGTAATTCCTATGCTCCGACACCGTCGGTCATCAAATGGCCGACGAAAAATATGAGTTATCTCACGTTGAAAATATTAAAATCTATTAAATAACATATAAACTTGATGGGCTAATTCTCTTATTATCAATTGATTTTGAGAAAAAATCATATTAAGCTTATGTGTTATTTGTATATCACGACCTCCCTCAGCTTGTCTTGACTCCACCAGACTCAGTCAACTCTAATGTGGTATCAGAGCCGTATTTGACTAATTTCGGTTTGGGCTTCAGAACGGTGATTTATCTCATATACTTGACCAAGCAATTGTATCAAGTATTTGAAAAGTAAAGTATAGCTAATAGTCTTCTTAATTAAGAGTTTGATTGAGCCATAAAGAGAATTTCAATACTGAGTAGGTAATAAACATTCAAACCTAGTAGATCACTTTTTTTTTTATCTTTTCCAGTTCAGGTGGGCTTAGCCCACTCTACATCTGGATCGGATTACTGTAGGCCCATTTAAAGGGTTGACCCTCCCACTCACAAGCGTCTCCATGTTTCCACGGGGATTTGAACTTCGAATCTCGAGGCATGGGATGTAGCCCCATAACCACTACATCAACTTGTGATTGGTAACCTACTAGATCACTGGTCAAACATTCAATACGGAGTATTAATCTATTTTTAATTAAAAACAAACATGGTACAAAAATGTAATTATAATTATAATTTAATTTCCTTAATTTATGTCTTATGTACAAAATTTCCCTTTATATGATAATTATTTGTTCATGGGTTGTGACATAAATTGGTTTACAGTATGTGCTTAGGACAAGTGTTTTTCCTCGAGAACCCCAGATCCTTAAGGAGCTCAGGGAAGCTTCTGCCGTCCACAAATGGTAATTTAATCAAATCTATTTCTGAAATTAATTTTATCCAATTTTCACTATGCAAATAGAATTTATGAAATTAATATAACTTTTTTCTTATTTAACATAATATTTAATTTGCATAATTTAGGGCTTACTTTGGACCTGCACCAGATTCTGGACAATTTATGAGTTTATTGTTGAAGCTAGTGAATGCAAAGAAGACTCTTGAGCTTGGTGTGTTCACTGGCTACTCTCTTCTTCTCACCGCCCTCACTCTCCCGGAAGACGGCAAGGTCATCGGAATTGACATCGACAGGGAAGCCTATGAAATCGGATTACCCACGATTAAGAAATCCGGTGTTGAGAGTAAGATCGAGTTCATTGAATCTCAGGCTCTCCCTGTTCTTGACAAGCTCCTTGAAGATGTAAGTACACATTACTACTTGTTCAAGTAGTCAAGCTTATTCAAGATCTTGTTATCGATCTCATATAGATTCGTCATAATTTATTTTCTCTGTAATTTTAACGGATTTTCTAATTTGAAGATTTCAAAATGATTCTCCAAATCTTTGTATAAACTATGGAGAAAAATGTTTGGAGAATTTATATTTCTCTAATTTCACCATATTCTCAAAATACCCAATCTCTTACTATATGTGTTTGCTAAATACACCACTAAACTCTACAACTTGTTACGGGGCTTACTCAGCAACTTGTGGCTGAGTGACTTTTTAAAGGCGTCAAAATTGTGAAGGAAAAAGAAATAAATATAATGCCTTTTTTTTTTAAAAAAAAAAAACCTCTCATATAGTCCACAAGTAGTTGCAGACTGTTTTTTTTTTCCATACATTAACCTTTTTTTTCTTGAATTTTTAGGACATATGACAATATGTTACAGAACTCACCTCGCAATAAGTTTTAAAAATTAGCGGTGTATTTATCAATCTCGGAATAATTTCAAATTTTTTATATATATTCTATTTGAGATGGTCTTACAAGCAATACAATTTGGTATTGGGCTAATGAAGTTGGGCTTTAGAAGGTAACGAATTGGGCTTTGATTTGGGCTTTGACGTTGTTGCAGCCTGCAAATCACGGGAGCTTTGACTTGGCATTCGTGGACGCGGACAAGTCAAACTCAGCGAACTACCATGAGAGGCTATTGAAGCTGGTGAAGGAGGGGGGAATAATCCTCTACGACAACACCCTATGGGGTGGTACAGTGGTCCTCTCTGACGTCAGCCAGGTCCAGCACGATCAGAGAAAGCCCGACTGGAAGCACACCATCGAGTTCAATGAGGCGTTGGCCGCTGACCACCGTGTTGACATCTCCCAAGTCCCGCTTGGCGATGGCATGACTATTTGCAGGCGCATCTAATCATCTTATCGTGCACCCTACCTATCATCGTCATCCATCTCGCTTGTTGGATCTTTTATCTTTTGTGATTGCTGCAATGTTTGTGTGAACCGCCTCTTGAAGCTAAAACGTTTTTTTTGTTTTGTTTTGTTTTGCAATGAGGCGAATAATAAAAAGCATTGTGCATTGCGATGATCATTGATTATTGATTCTATTGGGAAGGATAGAACGAAAATTTAATTAACAAGAAGAACAACAAGATTTATCCTGATTTACTAAAATTGACTTTATTCAAATTGAGATATTTTATCGAGGGAGAATTTTGTAGGATACCTCTTTCTTAAAATTGCAAGAGATTATATGACACTTGACTCGTTTGGTACGGAATGGAAATAAATTTTGTATAGGATAATGTATCTATATAAGAGAATAATATTATTTTTCGTATAAAAAAAATAAAATAAAAGGGATAATAATTAGAGGAATATATGGATATGGTTACACCTCGCCCCCTTGTTCAAATAAGTGAAACTAGTATGATCCCCGCGTCATGACGCGATTTTTTATAAGTAAAATCTAATATATTAAATTAATTTTATAACATAATTGTAAAAGTTCAGATAATTAAATATTTTTAATTAAACTCATGGGTTGAGAAAACGATTAAAGTAGTATATATATATATATATATATATATATATATATATATATATATATATATATATATAGATATAGATTACTAATATTAATTTTATGTTTTCTTATTATTAATTTTATGTTTTGAATTAATCCCATTGTTTTTTTAGAAAAAAAACTACTAAAATTATAATTTAGGCTAAAATCAATGTTTTGAATTAAGCCCAATAGTTAGTAAAATTAAATCAAAAAGAGAATTAAAGGAAAAAGAAGAAAAAAAATTAGAATTAAAAAAAAATCAAAAAATAATGATTGGTCAAGACTCCTAAAATTCTTTTAAGCTTGACACATCATCCTAAACTCTTCTAAATTAAGAGTTTATATAGATATAGATTGTTTTTTTTAGAAAAAACTACTAAAATTATAATTTAGGCTAAAATCAATGTTTTGAATTAAGCCCCAATAGTTAGTAAAATTAAATCAAAAAGAGAATTAAAGGAAAAAGAAAAAAAAATTAGAATTAAAAAAAATCAAAGAAAAATGATTGGTCAAGACTCCTAAAATTCTTTTAAGCTTGACACATCATCCTAAACTCTTCTAAATTAAGAGTTTATATAGATATAGATAGTTAGTAAAATTAAATCAAAAAGAGAATTAAAGGAAAAAGAAGAAAAAAAAATTAGAATTAAAGAAAATCAAAGAAAAATGGGAAAAAAAAAGATTGGTCAAGACTTCTAAAATTCTTCTAAGTTTGACACACCATCCTAAACTCTTCTAAATTAAGAGTTTATATAGATAAGAAATAACAAAATCAATTTTATATAAAAAGTTGGGAGGAGAGGATAATGATTAAATATTTTAACAATACATTTTAAATTATAAATAGACTACATTTATTTCATTTCCTTTATTTTGAAAAAGTTAAACCAAACGATCCGTTAAAGGGAACCTAAATAATCCTATTTGGACTAAATCTAACAATAAAGCCCAAACAAATAAACATAATCATCCTTGGATTAAACATATCAATAAAACTCAAACCTAATCCTATTAGGTATACATCCTTGGAGTAACAAATATTCACCTTAACTTAAATTCTCTCTCATATGATAGTGTAGTGGCAGGTGTAATAAATCCCCTCTCTGAACCAAATTTTACCCTGTCACAACTCACAACCAAATTTGCCCTGGTAAATTTTCCATTATTAATTTTGAGAATCAATTTAATTTGAGTTTAAGTACCATTAATTATTTTTGTATAACGATTCTATTAATGCGGAGTTAGTTTTACCTAAAAACAAAGTCAAAAATAAAATAATTTAAAACCTCATTTGGGAAAGGAGAAAAAAAACCAAAGGAGGAAAGGCCTTAAGATAGGCTATATTCTTGGGATCTATCATTTGGTGAAATCATCAATATAAATAAAATCAATCAAATATACACAAATCAGCACCTAACTTCCAATAGATTCCTTTGAGTCATTCACTCCAAAGCAACTTCTTCAACAGGCCCACCATGACAGATACTCCCCATGATTCCTGCAGATCCATTCCTCCCCTTCTTCCTCCAATTATAACACAATTAAAACAATCAAAATGTTTGACTTTGAGCTGCCCTACATTCACTATAAACCACACACAAACCTCCCTTCAAAACAAGGCACTTGAGAAATAGTCAAACAAACAAAAAAAGCACTTTGGGAAAGAAAGGCAGCTAGCAATGGCAGGCAAAGTATGCCCACCACTGGGATTTGGGAGTGAGTACTATCAATCCATAGGAGGGAGCTGTGTTAAGCAGACTAGCTACTTCCACTCCAAGCCCTTGCTTAATCAAGGTGTTGGCTATTCTGTCATTCTTGGTTTTGGTGCCTTTTTTGCTGTCTTCACATCCTTCTTGGTATGCTTATCTCACTCCCTCTTAAGATTCGTCAGGTTTGACGCGATGTGCTGATTGCTTATTGTGATATCATTCAGGTGTGGCTGGAGAAGCGCTACGTGGGCTCACGACACACATCGGAATGGTTCAACACGGCTGGAAGGTCGGTCAAGACCGGACTGATTGCGAGTGTCATTGTGTCACAGGTAACAACGTGTTATAACCAAAGGAGGGTTTTTTTAATTTAAAATAAAAAAGATTTGATGATGTATTTTGTGTGATGGGTTCAGTGGACATGGGCTGCTACCATCTTGCAAAGCTCCAATGTAGCCTGGCAGTATGGGATCAGTGGCCCCTTTTGGTATGCAAGTGGCGCAACCATCCAAGTCCTCTTGTTCGGAATCATGGCTATCGAGATCAAGAGGAAGGCTCCCCATGCCCACACTGTTTGTGAGATTGTCAAAGCCAGGTACTTTAACAATCTCAATATCTGATATCTAGTGTTTGGTATAACTTGATATCTTGAATTCAGATTTTCCCCATTTTTGGCCTATTTGATATACTAATTTGAAAGGAAATATCACTTGATATCAAGAATTCAAGATATTGATATCTTAAATCTAGATATCAGTACAGAAGGTTTATTTAATTTGGTGTTGAAATTTAGCTAGTAAGATTGCTTGAATTCACTGAATTAAGTTAAACATGCTTTAAAATGTCAAGGAACAAAAGAAATTCTTGCAACAAATTGATGAATCAATGAACTAAACATTCAAAAACTTCATTTATCTGTTTGTGTTTTGATTGTGCAGATGGGGGACAACAGCACACATTGTGTTTCTCATCTTCTGCTTCATGACGAACATCATTGTGACCGCCATGCTCCTCCTCGGAGGCTCAGCGGTGGTGAATGCTCTTACAGGAGTTAACATCTACGCCGCGAGCTTCCTCATCCCACTCGGAGTCATCATCTACACCTTAGCCGGAGGACTAAAAGCCACCTTCTTAGCCAGCTACATCCATTCTGTCATAGGTGTGTAGCCTTAAAGACTTAAGATGCATAAACCTCTCTATCTTGATTGCTTTCATTCATCAGCTGAATCTCCTTTCAATCTCTGAATTCAGTGCACGCGGCGCTAGTCATCTTCGTTTACCTAGTGTACACTGCAAGTAGCCAGCTTGGTAGCCCGAGCGAGGTTTACCATCGCCTAATCGAAGTGTCGAGCAAATCAAGAGTGTGTACAGACCCTCTATCCCATGCTGGACAAGCCTGTGGCCCTGTGAGTGGTAATCACAAGGGATCTTACCTTACCATGTTGAGCTCTGGAGGACTCGTTTTCGGTATCATCAACATCATTGGCAACTTTGGGACGGTTTTCGTGGACAATGTAAGCCTCTTGTTACAATGTTGTCACAATTAGAACATAGTATATATGGTCTATAATCTATATGAACTTACATCCGAGGAGTTGTGTGTGTCGTCGTCTTCAGGGCTATTGGGTAAGTGCCATTGCAGCTCGACCTTCATCGACACACAAGGGCTACTTGTTGGGTGGACTAGTTTGGTTTGCAGTTCCGTTTTCCTTGGCAACATCATTGGGGCTAGGCGCGCTTGCTCTTGACCTTCCTATAACCGCGAGTGAAGCTGCACGAGGGCTCGTACCACCTGCCACCGCAACTGCTTTGATGGGCAAAGCAGGATCAGTTCTACTCCTGACCATGCTCTTTATGTAAGTCATGACTTGACTCTTTAGTCACTTACATCTTGGTTTTTTCGGATGAGTTGGTGGATGAAATAGGCTTTGCTTCAGGGCTGTGACATCCGCGGGATCTGCAGAGCTGATAGCGGTGTCCTCCCTATGCACATACGACGTATACAGAACCTACATAAACCCGAAGGCAAGTGGGAAGCAAATCCTCAATGTGTCTAGAGGAATCATCTTAGCTTTCGGATGCTTTATGGGGCTACTAGCCGTCATCCTGAACAAAATCGGTGTCTCCCTTGGATGGATGTACCTAGCCATGGGTGTCATCATAGGCTCAGCGGTCCTCCCCATCGCGTTCATGCTCCTCTGGAGGAAAGCCAACGCGCTTGGAGCCATCCTAGGGACCACCATTGGCTGCATCCTAGGAATCCTCTCATGGTTGACAGTTGCAAAGGTGGAGTATGGAAGAGTTAACCTTGACACGACAGGGAGGAACGCACCCATGTTGGTCGGGAATCTAGTCTCTATACTGACCGGTGGAGCGATCCATGCAATCCTCAGCTTGATTCGGCCTCAGGATTACAACTGGGAGACGACTAAGATGATCTCGATGGTCGAGAAGGACACGACCGATCTTCCTGATGAAGAGTTTGAAGAGCAGAACTTGAAGAGAGCAAAGTTGTGGATAGTGAAATGGGGCATTGGTTTTACCATAGTTATCATTCTTCTCTGGCCAGCTCTCAGCCTCGCTGCAGGTAAATTTTACGCCTCTTTACTCCTCATTCGTCGCTAAATAGGGATTCATCACCATGGCTAACTAACAATGTGCTTGCAAATTCCTATCTATGTTCACTTGCAGGTGTTTTTAGTTTGGGATACTTCACATTCTGGGCGGTGATCGCCATAGCATGGGGAACAATCGGATCAGCGGTCATCATTGTGCTGCCTATAACCGAGAGCTGGGGTACAATCGCGAGCATTCTTACAGGGATGTTCACCACCAACAAGGCCATGGAGAAACTTGAAGTAACTGCAAGCTGAAATGGACCATCATCCTTACTCGATCAAGAACGAGAAGGCGCGTAAGCAGGACATTCGGAAGATGAAGCTCATGAGCAGCCTGCCTTGATAGTTCAATTAGGACGAAGGAGATTGAGGTTTTATCCATTAGATAGATGTGTAGAGGAAAAGGAAGTGAATTTGAGGCTTTCATTGGTAATGTAAATGGTCATCTTTGGACTCATCATGGAGGATCTTCAGTCTCTAACTTCCTCTTTTGCTCCCTTGCATTTTTACTATGTCCTTCAATCTGCAAATCATCACGACAAGGTATTGAAGCTAGATAACTTTACCCACAATATGAGAGCTCGGACCTTACAGACTTGAAGGTACTCCATCCATTCCGGTGGTGTACTCTCCTGTACAGAGCTAAATTTTGATACATTTGAAAATAGTTGATGAGATTTTGTAATGGGAATACAAATTTTAACATACAAGGGATATATGTACAGCAAAATGGAAGACACCACTGCCTTCCCCCTCTCTCAGAGAAAACTTAATTTCCGGTGAAAGATTTTCGTCTAAGAACTTTACGCCGGCTCTGTCTGGGCAAGGTTGCTGGATACTGTAACGTACCTGTGAAGGCGAGAGCTCGTATCAAATGTGCAGTGGAAGCTCGGTCGGTGATATAATCTCAACCCGAGTTGAAAAGGGGTCCCCTTCACTTGGAAGGCAGATCAGGCTGCGGTTTCAGGTTTTTAGTTCCAAATTTTAACTTTTCCATAACATTGGTTTCTCTTTTGATGGCAGAATTTGCAGAGCTCTTCTCTTTCATGGCTTCCTTCTCCAGCTTCTTCCTCTCAGCTTCCGCCTGCTGTGCATTCTCATCGCGGGATTTTTTGAAGAGTTTTACGAAAACTATCAGGGTTTGTGTGACTGCAAATTGACAAGAGACATGTCAATATGTCATGACATTAAGATTTTTAAATAATCAAGCTAAATGTTTGTTCTAGATGAGAAAAAATTCAACAGAAGTAAAGGTCCAGGAGAGTAAACCACTGCTATCACATTTCTACATGTGGATCAAGATAAATCTCCATCATGTCAACCTCAATGCCGTTAATGACGAGTTTAACTTGTAAATTTTTTAAAATCATTCAAAGCACTAAACCACCAGGCTTCCTCCCACACTCTTGTTTAAATTCACTTAATTATAACTTGATGCTGTTCATTAGAATTTCACAAAGGCGAACCCAAAAATATTTTGCACATCAAAACTGCATAGGTGAAGATTCAGCACAAACCTTGCTCAAAGGGACATCTAGCTGGATCCTCGCCAAAGTACTGGCAAAGTGAATCTGCATTTCTTCCCTGGAAGTTCAAGCACGTGCCCCACAAATTGAAGATCAGACAAGTGATTTCATAGATATCATATTCATCATCTAAGATTATCGATAATACTTACCACTTCTGAATATAATGATGTTAGAGACCTGACACCAGCCTCAGCGGTATCGAGAAAATTCTTCAAAACCTGAATAATGGGAATATGAAGTCAATTCTCGGAAGATAGCATACTATCAGCAATTTATCTTGGTTAAATCTCGATTCTCGAATATTTCAGTCCATCTACCTCACTGAAGGCTTGCCGCGAGTATTTTTAGAAATGACACAAGGGATACTCAAGTGCAGGATACAGGACTCTTGAGAGTGCACCATGAGCTGATATCATTCCTTTTCCTCAGTTTTTAAACATATTTTAAGCCAGTTAAAGTTCAACTTACAGATTGCATCAAAGAAAGTTCAACTTGGAGATGTAATCTATTTAATCTAAACCTTTTCGATGCAACACTAAACCAGAAATGCGCTATTTCCAAAGTTGCAGCAGGAATCACCAAATGGAGTTCTAGATTAAATTTTAAAAGAGGCTCAAGTTTTTGGCCAGTCTAGAGCAAATTGTGCCTTTATATTATGAAAATACGATTTGGATTGTAAAACAAATCTCTGTACAACTAAGAAAAAGGCCCGAGTAGTTTGCATATTTGCAGATGACTGACATATCTTATCCATTTGTTTCATAAATATTCTAGAATGGTGAAGATTTTGGAGACAGAGATAGGGGAAAACCCACATGAGAGATAAACTTGAAAACTGAGATCTGACACAAAGTAGAGAGTCAAGTTGTTCCTAACCTTCCGAAAGCCCACAGAGATGGCACCATCATTTTCTGATGCAGCAAGTTCATGTTCAACCTTTTCAAGCCCTTTACTCACGGCTTGCATTTCTTCAGCTAAGTTCTTCAGTTGAATCTTCCAGGTTCACAAAACAAAGAAAATTGATCCAGTATCAGTACAACAAAAACAGATTAAAAAAAGACCTTGTTCTTTCTAGCTATAACTCATGTGCTTGTGCATTCAACTATCTTCTTTTTCCATTCAAACAGGTTTCAGTTGAACCTCCTACAAGTCCAAACGACATAAGCTGTAAAGAAGAAGCCCAAAAGGCAATGCACTGAACATACCTTTGAGGCTTGCTCCAAGTGAACAAGGTCCTTGTCAAAATCCAATAGCTCTGGCATCTTTTCAGCAAGAAGCTAAAAGCAAAACTCATTCTATTAGCAAAAAGATCAACTTAAATATCCCCCCCAAAAACAACAGATGTTAATGGAATATGTTATAAAAACATACAATGAACCAACTAAAAAGTGACCTCCCCTCCCCCCCCAAAAAAAAATCATTCAATGATCCTTTAAAAAATTGGAAGGAATGTTCCATTCAACGCTATCATTTGATCCTTAGTTAAAATTCCTATACACCTTTCTCCCACAAATTTAATTAGTTTCATATTGAACCGGTTTTTTCTCTTTCCCTACCCCTCAGTAATGAAGGACAAAGATATTGGATAGACTTGCAAACACTGCAATTTTATAGTTCCTCCAATCAGAAATAAATGATTATTCAGCACACTTTTTAAGAAGGATAAAAAAATATAAATATCAATTTTTTAAATAATTTTACACTTGTTATTCCCAAGTATGAAATTATTTTAAGAAGTTATTTAAAAAATTGATATTTTATAGAGGTTTTCAGCTCTTAAAAAGTGGCTGATAAGTAAAACATCAATTATTTCCAATAGGAGGGAGTGATACCATATCCATTGGCTATGAATATAGAATTCACTGCATCTACTCGTGAAATGAGAATTTCTCTATACAAAACCCATTTTTTAAAACTGCACAAAATTGGTACAATGATCCTAACATAATGGACTTGTTAGGGTGCGTGAATCCAAACATTTTTTTTCCTCAACCATTGACTGCTTGATAAGTTAGAATGCCAAAAAAAAAGAGTAAAACCAATAATGGCGAGAAAGGGCAACTAGAAAAAAAAAAATTCTTAAAACACTATTACCTTACATAGATAGTGCATCAAGGTCATTTTGTTGTTTTTTGCACGTGTATCAGATAATTTGAGAAGGCTGTCTAATTTAAATCCAACAGCAGATCCTGCAAGATATGAGAGGTACAGATGATGACGCTACTGACTAATGACAATAGATACAAACTACTACGTACAAAACAATAGATGAAATAACATAAGCACGCCCAGGCTATTACCCCTTGCAGTGCCTTGATTCAATGCATTTCCTAATGTCAGAATTGTCTGCATTATCTGTTTCAGTTTCACAGATTCTCGGACCTACAAGAAAGTTTATTTAATAACTGTCAAGTAACAAGTTGATGAGGCATCAATCTTTCCTGAGAGAGTGAAAGAACATACCTCTCGGGATGCGTTGTTGATTATGTTCAGGTTGCATTTCAAGTCTTTTACCTGTAGAGTTCACAAAACAATATTGCACAGTTCAAGATACTGGAAAACATTTTTAAAAGGATTTATTTTAAATTTTAAAAACTGTAAATATATAACTCTGGTTCAGGAAAACTTGCCTGACTTGAAAATGCAATTTTGAACGCAAAAACACGCAATTTTGATTCAACACGTGGGACCTTCATCAACTCCATGAAAAACTGAAATACCATACAAGAGGATTTATCAGAAAAGATTGATTGTATACATCATATCTCAGCAGCACCAACCAAGAAGTCACTAAAACCACCTGTTCACATTTTCCAAGTGTGGCTTTGTCACCAGTATAATTCTGGAAAGAGAGGGAAACAAGGAAACTGTAAGACAATGTATAAATGTACTCAGCTTCAGAGAGGTCACAACAGATAAACAATGTCTACATTCACAGAACTATGTCAAGCGTCAGCCTATATGACTAATAATCCATGAACCACGTGACTTCAGGAGAAAGCATAACATCATGTTTTCCAGTTTAGAGAGATGGGAGAAGAGAAAACAAAGAAGACCAAAGAGTGAAACTAAGAGTTGCATACCAGACAAAAGATAACTATGCTTTGTATCCTAACTATGGATCTATGATAGGAAGTCCTACAATAAGTAACATATCCTTTCGAACCTTTCTTATCCAGCATCATTTTGGATAAGAAAATATATATGATTACAGATAATATAGCATGAAATTATAGAAACACCGGTGCCGGAGAAACAAGATTTGGGAGTATATGAAGACATTAGTTTGCCTTGCAAGACAGGGTGATAAAAAAGACATAAAATAAAAAACCTTCAACATCTCCATCTCTTCTTTTGTCGGGCAAAACTTAATCAAATTCTCGACTTGGTCAATGTCTAAAGTAGAAGAATCCAAGGCAAGGACAGCAGCCTGCAAATTTAATTGTCGGATAGAAATAATATACTCAGATACACTCAAAACACAAAATAGGCTAGCAACGGCAATTAGTGAATCGAAAAGCATGAAAAGGCACAGAGAATTTACTAATCTCTATGACTTGCTAGTTCTCTTTTGCTCACACAACTAAGGATTAACAATTTTCAAATTCTCAAACAAAATCATCTGCAAACATCATGTGTAATAGAAAGCTCAATCATGGTACCATCATATCTGGAAGAGGCATTTTTATCTTTGTGAGCATTATCTCGCAATTGTAGGCTCTCCGCAGTTCAATCTACAAGAAAAAGCAAAAGGCTAGTAAATCGGAAAGTCTACTGAAGGTATCTCAAGTACAACCATTCTAAGATCAAGTTATAAATCAAACTAAAGATCAAATTCAGCTAGAATAGTAGCATGGGTTCTACTTCTGATATCTAGTAACTCACCAATTGCACTTTTTCAGGCTTGTTCATGTTAGCTCCACGGCGAACTCCAGCTTTACCACCACCACTTGCTTCAGTGTTAGTTGAGAATAAACTTTCAAGTTCTGTTATATCTATCTCAGGGGCCCTACATAAGAATTCCAGCATTTAGTACACAAAGCAGCAAAGAAAAACAATCATAAACGAATAAAATTAAATCACCAAACAATTTGGGAGAAAATTGGGTTCTGTGAACATAGATATAGGAACAACTAGTAGAGGGAGAGGATTTTGGGAACCATACCCTGATTGAATTTCCTGCTTTTGAGCATCAGCCCACAGACTTCCTTTCACTGCCCGAGTAACTTTCACCCAGTGTAAGGGCTTGAGAGAAGCCTTCTTAATGGTTGTGGAAGCGGTGGCTCGCACTCTTCCAATACTAGTTACTGAGGTCCTTACCCTTCCAGCAGATGGGGGTGGTGGTGGGGGTGCAGAGGTTCCTATTGCACCCAAAGGAGGAGGAGGAGGCGCTCCTTTGGTTGAAGGTGGTGGAGGAGCATTAGGAAGTTTTGGTGCTGGGGGTGGTGGCGGTATCGATCCTTTTTGTGTAGGTGCTGAAGGAGGGGGAGGGGGAGGGGGAGGATTAGAAGGCCTTGGAGTGCTACCTTTACCAGGTGGTGGGGGTGGTGGAAGTGGTACTTTTCCATCAACCTTCACAACAGGGGGTGGGGGTGGGGGTGGAGGAGGAGCTGGGGCTTGTACTGTAGCTTTACTAGCTAAAGCCGAAGGTGGAGGAGGTGGTGGGGGGGGTTGAAGAGTGACATTACTAGCTCTAGCTAGCGGAGGTGGAGGAGGTGGTGGAGGAGCTGGTCCAGGGGTATTACTAGTTCTAGCTAGTGGAGGTGGAGGAGGTGGTGGAGGAGATGGTACGGTAGCATTACTAGCTCTGGCTGGCGGAGGTGGAGGTGGAGGTGGAGGAGTTGGTCTTGTAGCTTTACCAGCAGCAGCAGGTGGAGGCGGAGGAGGCGGTGGTGGAGCACCAGAAACTAGATTAGTATTCAATGAAGAAGCTGGTGGTGGGGGTGGAGGAGGTTGAATTGACTTACTGACTGTTGCAGGTAAAGGAGGCGGTGAAGGTGATGAGGGTGGGGGAGAAGCAACAGGTTGCGTGGATGCTTGACTAAATGCAAAAGATGGAGGTGGAGGAGGTGGAGGGGGTGGTGGAGGCGGAGATAGCGCAGGTTTTTTATGATCTGTTGAAAGTTGATTTGCTTCCTCAAAAAGACTTGTGCTATGACATGGAGCAGTTGATGGTGCATCGTCATTACTTATGATAGAATGTTGGAAAAACGGAGGTGGAGGTGGAGGTGGTGGTGGTGGCAAAAGAGATGTCTGGGTCCCTCTTGTTGAACTTGCAGCATCTGCTGAAGGAAGTGTTGCAGTACAAAACGGCGTCTGGACTGCACCATCTAATTTGATACTTGTTAAATGTGAGGTTGGAGGAAGAGAACTCAACTTAGATGTTACAACTTCGGATCCAGTAGTGGTTGAAGTAACAGGTAATGATGATGGAGGGCAATTTAAATTTTCAGTAGTAGTGGTTGAAGGATGCTCCTCAAAAGACAAGGGATCAACATGATTCAATGCTTGGAGAACATCTGCTTGTTTATCTGGACTTACTGAATCTAGATTGTCGGATAGTGAATTTTGCTTTAGATCCCCAGAAAGGTTGGATAAGATATCAGATTGATCATCTGATGGGGAATCCTGGGACGAGGGATCATCAAGGAAATTCAATCCATGAGAAGCAGAGCTCTCAGGATCCATGTAATCACTGATGTCAGCAACACTGGTAGCACTGTATTCCTCTTCAGAATCTGCAGGTGATGTCTGTGAACTCACTCTATTTTGCAAAACAGTGAGTTGTTTGAGTAGCCATAAAGCAGCATCATCACCATTATCAGCCCATTCTACTCCACTGAAAAGTTCTTGAACCCTGGAAAAGGCTTCAATAGGAAGCCCTCCTCTCTCTTCACCATCTAATACTGTAGCTGGTGTTTTGATCGGAGAGATGTTATCAACCTCAGCAAAGAGAACCTAAACTTGCAAAAATAAAAATAAAATGAGCCATGATCAAGAAAACAGATTATTCAACATTCAACTGTAGATTGAAAAAAGCAAAAGAAAAGCCTACCTCAGCCCGAAAACCTTTAGGATACCTCTCCTTTGAATCCCACAGAATATCCAGGTTTTCAGCATTCAGCATCAATATATTTGACCTGATGAAAGCAGTATTAAACATTATACGGAACATCATAACTTCCCTCTCTGGATCCAAGTCCAGATGCAGACATTCCAATACCACATCGCCTTGAACCAAACACTGAATATCTATCTTAATGACATCACAGTCAGCCTGCAAGGGTTATGTATCCATATCAGCAGAAGCTCGAAAAGAGGTTCTACATAACTACATAAGTTGCAGAACAACAAACCTGCTCGTAATGTCGAAGATTTTTCTTCTTGGACATTGAAAAGAGCATCTGGGTAGACAAGCCTCCCCTACTACGTAGATTTCTACCAAAGATCCGGACTATGGGTCTACAACCTGTCTTGTTATCATAACTAGGAACTCCTCGAAGAATAAGACAATCCAAGGAAAGGGTGCGCTCAGTAGGTGGCCACTCTGGAGATATGTTCCTTCTTGCCACATACTGTAGGTAACGAAGCTGAGATGGGAATGGATTGAACGGAGACAGCAGCCGTAGAAACCCCTTTGGTGCCTCTCGGTGAACCATTTCAAGAGTCTTCCTCTCTCCACTATGCAGCTTTCTAAAAATCAAGAAACTGGCCAGCATAGAAGCCAGGAGTGGCCAACCGCCTCTCTCACAATGCAACAAAATAATATCATTGTGATCACGGCGTGAGAGCCAATTGTCTGATACACGGAGGAAGTGATGTAGCAATGACAGAGGTAGGACTGGGCAACCTTCGTATTGCCTTGGATAATCCAATACAGTGACATCATATTCACACAATATCTCTGCAAATTGGCTTTGCTTCTGGCCCTCACGAAAGTTGAAGGCAAGAAACGAAGATGTAGGAAATGCTTCATGTAATTCATTTACAACATCATGCAGGTACATTTGGTATACTCCATCCGGCAAAACCTCAGTCGACAAGCAAGAATCAAAAACTGCATAGGACATACAACAAGACCTACAATCAGCAACTAATGCATAACATATCCACCTCCATATCGACCTAACCTAAACCAAGATGGACATAATTCCTTAACCTACGCACTCTTTTGATTGCACACTTCACTAACAACCAAATCAGATATACAAACTAAATTAAGCCAGGCATCACATTACTGCAGCTGAGAGGCCAAAATTACACAAGGCAGAACAATGAGTATGAACTATAATGCCAGCAGCTGAATAGTGAATACCAAACAAAAAATGGAAAGAGAGAGCAAAGAGTACGAATTACCATAAACTCTATCGACAAATTCGAGCAAGCCATCAGGTGGTCTTTTGTTGTGGAAAAATCTACTGAGCAGAGACATTTCCTAAACAAACGAACCCCTAAGGAAACCTGCTGAATCAGCTAGCCCCTGGAAAGAACTAAGCAGGCGCTCTTCTCCAGCGGCCAGAGAGAGAGAGAGAGAAATCGAAAGGAATCAAAAGCGGAGATGCGAGCAGCAATTGCAGAAGCAGTGCGGTGGATTTCGGCTTTCGTTTTCGGGAGGAAGAAGATTCTGAAATAGAAAAGTCAAGGTAATCCCGATTGAAACAGGTGAAGAAGCTGAAATCGACAGTGGCGGGGGGTTTCCATGGATTGCTGTATCTGATTTGAGGAGGAGATTTGAGAGTTCAATTTTGATTTTTGAACTTGGGAAATTGGAGAGACATACAGAGAGCGCACGATTTCGCCATATACTCCGTACTATATTCTTTGTTTTTTTTGGTGGGTTGAGAGAGCATCGCTTCTCCACTATTAAGTGAACAGAAAAATTGATTTATTTTTAAAAAAAAATTGAATAATGGGAGATGAAAAGGGTGAAGTTGTTGAGTTTTGGAAGGGTATGGACTCTTGTGGACTATAAAATGGGTCTCATTCAGCCCGTTTAGAGGAACACTGACTGACATGTGTAAATCAGTTGATATAGTAAACCATAAAACAACCCCTAAAATATAGCATAATCCTGATTCGGACATTCGGTACATCACAAGATTATTTCGGGAATAAATAAACATTGGAAAAAAAAATTTTTAAAAAATTATAGATTCTATACCCTTATATTAATATGTTTATAAAATTTTATTATGAAATTTCACGTTTTAAAAATATAGATAATTAAAATATCGATTATTTTAGAAAATAATTTTTATTATTTTTTAAAACATGAATTTTCATAATAAAATTTTATAAACATATCAATATAAGGATTTAGAATCTAGAAATAATTTTTAATTTTTATTTCAATGTTTATTTATTTCTAAAATAATTTTGTGATACATCAGATACAGGTGATCTGTGGACCACCCATCTTAAATATCGGAAATCACCCCTCATTAACCTTACGGGACATCCAAATCCATCAGATCATCGATCTGAATTACAAGGATTAGTGCAATTTTTTCACAATCTTTCTAACCTTACGGGACTCAATTTGAAAAGATTTTCAAATTTTAATCATTTTAGCCTTGATTTTCCTAGGATTTATGAATTGAAATTTACAAGTTCTAATTTGATTTCCTGAGTAAGACAGACAATTTTCTTAATAAGAAATTGCACTTCATACCTGCAACTTATTCATGCATTTAAAAATGTTATTCTTGGACATCTAATCAGTTGTCCACTGCATCATAGCTCATGCTTAGAATGAAATGAAGGTTAGAGACAACATTAATTTTTTATTTTAAAAAAAAAAACAGCAGCAAAGGTTATGAGCTGAAGGTGTTATATACTCGTAATAATCAGCATAAACTCGGCAGATCAAAGGAAAAAAGAATCAAATCATCCGATCTCAGTGGTGTGCTTCTACATGTAATCAAATAGACCTTCAGTTCAGTTCTTTTCTGTATCTGAAACGATAAATGGTGAAGATGATAACACTTGATTCTCCCAAATGAACAAAACAGTGGTTTCCACAAAGAAGAATGGATGCATTCGAGAACCCGAGTGTGACGTCTGTGGCACTCGATGTCGAGCAGAAAAGAGAACAGCTGCTCTAGTTTATATACTAAGGTCTTTGGTATTTACACAAGCTTTTCTTCTAAAAGCTATATTTCCATACAAAAATGCAACACATATTGTATACAGAAGATAACCACATACAGCATGCACCATTTGTCTACACAATTTGCTGAAAGCAAAGCTGAGTTATGCTCAGGATATTCAGTATTCTACCAAGACTACTGGGAGGCCGAGCTTCTTAGCATATTGGATAGCTAGCCAACCCACAAAAGAGAAGTATGCGAAGAGAAAGAATGCTCGGGTCAGGAATAATCTCTGAAGCAGAGTTGTCATCAGTTGAGAACTTACTCTGTGCAACCAAAGAATGACCGGCTGAAGTATCTTTGACAAGATGACGAGTATGAAGGGGGTGAAAAGCCCAGTTGCGGTTCCAACTGCCATTCCCCAGCCCATGCCGGCTGGTATTTCGGGAGTTGCTAGCCAGTACTTGAACATCCTTGTGGACCTGGATGGTTTTAGCAATCATTAGTTGCAGAGGTGGCATGGCACATTAAACAAGGAGTAGAATTAGATCTGTGTGTATTTCAGAATATGCCATGTAAGAAAATTTCTAGAAAGTCCTTTATTGGTTCACGAGTCATCACCATTGCCAATAATTTCACCATAACGTGTAAGAGTAATATATGAAATGTTGGAGTAACTTGAACTGCATTAGAAAGAAGTCAGATTCCAGAAGCAAAAGACATCCTCCTCTACCTAGACTATAGCCACAGAAATCGAATTGAAGGAGAATGTCCTTCCCAGTAAAATTATATACCAACACATGAAGCTGAGCATTTCTCAATTGGCTCAACCAACTATTGGAGAATGAAACTATGAAGACCATCATAATTCACATGACAGGGACTACCCAAGAGCATCTAAATTAATTGATGCACCAATGAAAAGTTCAAATTAGAAATCAACTCACAGGATAAAATATCTTCGAATCATCTCAATCCCAGATGGACCTCTGACATCACAGCCAAAATTACTGTCTCGAAATATCTCAATCTTGGAAGTGGCAGATGAATACCAGCAGTTGTAACTCTCATTCACCTAAGTGACACACAATACGTTGTGACACAGATTTGACTAATATATTTTAAGTATTTTTTTATGCGTTTATTTCTTAAAGTGTATAATCAGTACTCCCATTAGCATTCCTGAACTATTACCTTGAACTTGTGTCTAGTCAACAAGGCAGCACCAAAATCAGGTCTGCAATCATGAGGAAGGGCCTCTTTAGGAGCTTCAGCAAAACCAAGTATCATTTCACCTGACAAATTATCAAAGTACTCCACCTATTTTTTTTCCAAGTAGAAATGAATGATCAGCAATAGGATTAAAAAGAAAAAGCCATCCTTCTTATTATCACGGAGAATTTTCCTAAATAATGATAAGATCTTGTTTATCACGATCAAGATGAGTCAAGAAATAAGCAAACAGAATTTAGACAGGTAACTTTTATTGGTTTACAAATATGGTACTGAGTCATTGGCATGATAAAGTTTCAAGGAATAATCCTTATCTTCATATCTATGAACCTATCCCTACAATGGGCAAAACGAAATTCAAGAATGCCTTGGACTCTTGGAGTATTATAAACTCAACAATGCCCTATGTAGCATGTTCATAATAAAGCTACCAGCCTACAACCACAACAACTAATCTTATTTCCACCACAAACAGATACACCACCTCCCAGTTTCAACTTATCCTTGTATAGCCCTTCCCATTCAAAACATATCTTCACAGATTCCTCCTCAGCAGTACTTCCTTCTTCATAAATATTCCTCCCCATTTCATCAATACCAGGGTTTGTCTATCTGCATCCGTTTCGAACACAACATTCTCTCCCTCTTTTCTCTACATTTTCACTCCACAATAATATCCATGCAATTTAAAACATATTTCATCTGAGTTAAGGCGCAACAAAAAGAGAAACACCAGGTGTCCAAGTATCCACACCAATATTCATGCAGCTTCAACCTTCAAGTTCTTCGGGAGTGCAGTCAATACAACCTTTTGACATTCAGGTCAGCGATTACAAGGAAGACAACATTTGAGACCTAAGAGAATTTTGTGGATGACACCAGACTTTTTCCAAGAAGAAAGAACATGATGGTTTTAGTGCCCATTGGCCATTATTACTAGCTACTGTAACTAACTTTTCCATTCTCCATGTACTTGTCATCCTACTTCGTGATTAATTAATCTATTTCAATTTACAGCTAATTCCACATTCATTTTGAACACTAAAGATATGATCTAAGATTTGTTTCCACTAAAACCACCATAATATCCCAACTCATGGTTTATGGTTTAATTTGGCTGCTTATACAAACGCAGAGCATGAAGTTCCACCAAAAATTCATAATCCAAAAAAATATCCATTAACTCACAAATATTCAACTCTTTAAAATGGATATCACAGACAACCTAAAGACATTTTATTTTCATACAAATAACACATAAAGAGCAATGCAACAACAGACTTTTTGTAATATGAATAGAATAGAAAATAGAAGAAAATGGTTTTAATTAAAAAAAGGACAATGGGGAAATCTCAAATCTCCAAGCGTATAAGAGTGCAAAACTCACCTGAAAGATTGACGCCCAGTAATAATCATAATGACATCGAAATTTCCTTCTCTCAGATGGGTAGAATACACGTTTTGCCTTAAAATTAAGCAGTCCGAGTTCACAGACTTTGGTAGACCTTAGATCAACACCTGTAAAGTTAAAACGAAAGAGTTATACATACCTTGACTTTAAAAAGGGTGCTGCTTACAAACTTATTTTACAAGTAACTAAATCCTTGTCAATCGCCTATTAATGTTCTCATCTATCTTCTATTCAAATTACCACCCTTTCCATCTTAGCCTACTAGAAAGCTGAGTTAGAAAGCAATGAATAAATACAACAGTTTTCGTTGACATGAGATTATGAACCCCATATTAGAAGGATAGTCATATTTCCATTCAAATGTGTATGAGTGCACAACCTGGTGCTGCGAGTCATTTCATTAAGACAGAACACAGATACAGAGTCATGGATGTGTTGCCTAAGCATTCTTGCTCTCATGGTATAAGGAAGGTTTCCTATAAGAAAGTAATCAGCCATCTAGTGGACATAGCAGCTAAGAAGGAGAACTCTGAGCATCGTGAGACTGACAATACGTTATGATCTTTTCAGATTGAGTAAATAGATAAGTTGTTTGGATCTCGTGATGTTACATCTATATTATATGGGAACAGAAGAACGGAAAACTTGTGAATCGGTCCTCCGTAATCCACATGCTCCCGATAGAACTACAATCAGCAGGAAACTGCCATGTTCAGTCCCAAACCAGGTTCCAGAGCCTCTATGGGATATGGCAGTCAATTCCATAGCTACCGTAAAAAAAAAGCCTGAACTACGACCTTGAATCCAAACTCAGCAATCGTCGAAGTCCTCAAAAGAGGGAAAAAGCAGTACAAATTCCAATGGAAATCGTAATCCAATCAGAAATTAGAGTATAAAACCCCTGATAAGAATCCAGCACTCCATCCTAGCACACAAAACACAAGCAGCTCACAGGCCTCGCAAATCGAATCAAATGTATCACCACACAATCACACATCAAAACCGAAGCGCAATCATATCCAAATTCAGGAGAGAGAAAGAAAAGGAGAGCTCACTGCTGGAAACAATTCTACAATGGGAGGAAACCGTAGCCTGAGGAGCAATCGACAAGCTGCTAAATGAGAGAGCGACGAACCCTAGAACGTAAGACAGCGAGACAACGCCGAGAAGCGAGGAGCAACACAGTAAAATCCGGAGCAACGCGCGAAGAAGCCCCGCGGAATCCATCAAACGAAAATTTCACATGTGATGTGATCTCGGCATGAGATCTCCGGGAAACGACGATGAATTCCGGTGATCGGAAGTGGATCCTCACCGGAAACTTTATTTCGTTTTCTTTTTACTTTTATTTTGATAAAGAAAAACGTTGAGAGGGTGGTTGGTGATGGTCTGAAATGTTGACGAGTTGCTCCCAAATCATCCGTATATCTTCAGGGCAGTGGCCACCGTCTTCTTATATGTAACCTTTCCTTCTACTCGTACGGTCAAAACCGGGAGGTTGTTTGTTTATGAGTTTGAATATTGGGTCATTTGTTTTTAGTAACGATTTTTTAAGAAATAAAAACTCTACTCCATCGTCTCAAAATTTATTAGCCACTAGTTTTAATAAAAGGTAAATTACATATAACCACCCGTAAATTATGGTACTTTTCACATAATCACCCATAAAAACTTAAATTATAGTAAACTACTCATAAATTTAATTTGTTTTCATATGACCACCCACACACTATAAACTTCTATTTGTTTTGTTTAAAACCACTAAAATACCCCTAATTCAAGCTTATTTGTTTGTACTTTGTAAAGGAAAGATGTTGCATGTATATAAGTAGGTGTTTGGTTACCAATTATATTATGTTTATAATGTAAAATAGAAAAAGTCGTATTTGGTAAACAAAAAATTTAAGATAAATTAAGGGTGTGTTTGGATTCCATAATTTATTAATTATATACTCCCTCCGTTAATTAAAACTTGACGTTTTACTATTCACGCATGCTTTTTGAGGTGTTAAAAACTATATAAAATATTAACTTTTTTAACAATTTTTTTAATAATTTCATACTTATTATAATTAAGTATAAATTTATAAAATCAAATGTAAAAAAATGTTAATATTTTATATAGTTTTTATCATTCTAAAAACACGTGCATTAATAGTAAATGACAAGTTTTAATTAACAGAGGGAGTATAATGTAATAGTTTTATGCCGATGTATGTGATTATTTTGTTAAATTACCATTTTACCTCATTTTTTGTGGGATTTTTAGTTAATTGTACAATCAACCGCTCACATAAACCGAAGTAAATAATTGAATTATAATTAAAATGGAATGGAATTCAAACTCCCCCCCTAAATACTCCAACCAATATATATCTAAATTGGATTTGCAATGTGAAGAGTCAAGGCTTGCAATAGCTCCTAACAGTCTCATCTCCTTCAAATGTTGAATAAGATAGGGATAAAATCTAAAATAAAACAAGATGATTTCTTCAAAAGAAGGGTAAATTAGCTCATATCTTAAATTACAAACCATATCATTTGACAAATTAGCCGAACATGAATAATTTTGTTATAATTTATCCTTTTTTAAAAGGGTAAAAGTAAAACCGGATTATTTAACAAATGGGAAGTATTATTAAAACAAATCATTGCATTAAATATAAATAATCTTGAATTAAGGGTATTTTAATCTTTTTAAACAAAACAAATAGAGGTTTAATTTGTGGGTGGTCATATGAAAACAAATTAAATTTATGGGTGGTTTACTGTAATTTAAGTTTTTATGGGTGGTTATGTGAAAAGTACCATAATTTACGGGTGGTTATGTGTAATTTACTCTTTAATAAAACACTCACCTATCAATCAACAACATCATTCCACTAAGCCATATTTATCAAGGATACTAGAAATATTAATATTTTATTCTACTCTTCCCGCCACATCACCTTAACATCCGTTTCTTACTTTTCTCACTTTATCAGTAGTATCTCTAGCATCCCAAAACTCATCTTTTCATACCAATTCAATTTACAAATATATAATACCTCTTCGATAATTATTTTCATTCTCGAATGTATTATTGTATTCAATTTTATTATTAAAATGTTATTACTAAATTAATATAAACTAAATAAAGCTTAATATTACAAAATGAAACATTTTATTTATTAAAATATTTTTTTACTATATATTTCGGGCTTTTCAATTTCAAATATTAAATAATATTTTATTTCAAAAAAATAAATCCATCTTCCTACATTTAAAATTCTTACTATTGAAAAATAATTAAAATTATTTTTTTGGGTATTATTATACATATTTGTATTAAAAAAAAATTAATCTAGTTTTGTGGTACTTTTTGTTTTTATATTTTTTTTCACATTTTTAATGTCAAAAATGTTTTAATTTCACCCAAGCCAAATCTCAACCGTCCATGCCGATTGACCACAACCGCTCACTCTCTCAACTAATGCAATGATGACATGTGGCGTTTTACTTGATTTTCCGGAAAAAGAAATTAAAAACTGACGCAATCACTGTATCACGTGTTTTTTTAGTATCGATACTTGGCCGATGCTTTTATAGTATCCCTCAGATGCGATGCTTTCCATTCTTTCAATTTTATATTCAATTTAGTTCTAGTATCGGTACTAGAAAGTTGCCGATAAAGATGGCCTAACTTTTTTCATTAACTTTATTTTTTTTAAATATCCACTCTATTTTTTAACCAATCAAAATCTTTTAAAAAGTCAAAAACACTAAAACTAATACAAATCATTACTATCCCCTACCTAGGAAACCTAAAACGACATGTATTTTGATACAACTAAACTAGTCTAAAACGACTTGTTTTTCGAAACGGAGGGAGTATAAAATAGTATAATTTTTTTAATTAATTGTTATTAATAATTTTATACTTATTAAGTACTTCATCCGATTTTTAATATAAGACATTTGACTTTTTTTTACATAGTTTAAGAAGCTAAAAACTATATAAATTATTGATTTTTTTTTCATTATAATACATATTAATAACAAGTATTATAATGTAAAACATTTAATTAAAAAATTAATATTTTATATAGTTTTTATCTTCTTAAGTGCACAAAAATCAAATGTCTTATAGTATTAAAAATCGGAGGGAGCATCAATTTACAAAAAAAAAATCATTAAAAAAAACGTACACAAAAGTCAAACGACATTTATTTTGAAACGAAGGGAGTACTATAATAGTGTTTAGGGTCTTGTTTGGACACGTTTACTACTATATTTAGATACTTTTTTTTAAGGTGATAAAAACTATATAAAATATTTGTATTTTAATAATTTTTTAATAATCTCATACTTAGTAATAAATATAATATATTTAACTATATAAAAGAGAGAGTTGCTCTATGAATAGTAACTTTAAAAACTACCCGTTGTTTTTCATTTAATTACAAAAATGCCATTGTGGCTTATTAACTTTATTATTTCCTTTTTTAATTTTTTGGATATTGTTGTTATTTATTAGGTAGTACAATTTATCATATTTTAATTTATCCCTAAAATGTATAATAATTATAAAGCATATCATTTAGATGGCACAACATTGCCCATTATTTTTAATTAGTATTTTGTTAAGAAAATAATTTGAAATATTTAGACAAAACTGATTTCATGTTAATATATAGTATGGATATGATTGGGTTAATTAAATAATTAGTACAAGTTCAAGATATCCCGGAAAAGTTGATTTCGTTTTGTTTTATCTATTGTGTGTCTTAAAGATACAGGGTAACGATATTCTATCGGAAAAAAAAACCTAAAAGAAAATGGGTCGGTGAACCCCATAACCTATTTTAAAAATGGCTAAACCAGATATATCTAATAAGGAAAATATTTTCCAATTTAATTTCTTATCCGGCATTACACTCTTCAAACCGTCCTGGACCAAATGCCCTAACTCTCAACTTGAACAACTCCTCTTCAAGGTGCTCAGTGATGAACTGTGTTCCCAATTTAAATTATGGCTAATTAACATATATTTTAATACTTATAGAGTATATTAAAAACGATTTATCTATTGTGTGTCTTAAAGGCATAAGATAACGCTATTTTATTGGGAAAAAAGACCTAAAATGAAATGGATGAACATCATAACATATTTTAAAAATGGCAAAAACTATGTATATATAAGAAAAATATTTCCCAATTTAATTTCTTATCCGGCATAGTATAGAAAATTCATATTAGTTTGTGTGTGAAGCACACATAAGTACATAACCAACTAGTTATTAAAAAAGAATGAACAAAAAATTGATATATTTAGGGCAATTTGCATAACTATACACTTTTTTTTTTACTTTTCAAAAAATGCCATTTTTTTGTGGAATTTGCAAAACTAGCATGTATGCTAGTTGTGCAAATAAAAATGCGGAAGGGTAAATCCGGTTGCAGGTCATCACAAAAGAGAGAGATGAGTGACCAGGAGAGAGAGAGGAATGACTAGGAGACAGAGAAGGGGGATGTTTTGGTGGGAAAATTGGCGCCAAAAAGTGCTGGAGAAGAAAGCCACCATTGAAGAAAATCCGTCGGCCTCAAGGTCCAGTTGCAGAGCACTTGTCGGCCTCATTCCTTGTTCGTGTCGGTGTTCAGAAACTTCCGTGTCACTTTGGTTTATGAGAAACCCTAATTCTCAGTTGCAATGGGTAAGCGTCTCTCTTGTTTCTCCTCATGTTTTGTGAAAAGTAGATACCTATGAACTATAGTGTTGACCACACTTTTCATTTTCAGGGGAAAACGCTAAAGTATGCGTCACTCTCGTCTTCAACGGTCGTTGGAACTAGTGGCATGCATATGTATGTAGGTGACAAGGGTAAGGGTTCGGAGGTAATCCACTTGGGTGAGGTGATGGAGGCCATATGGAAGAGTAAGGAGTTGGGTGCAGTAGACATTACTGACAGAGGTTTTGAAACTGGTGACAAGCATATGTATAAAGGGGACAAGGATAAGGGTCTGGATGTGATCCAATTGGGTGACACATACTACTCCTCAGATGACACGGTAAACTGCCAAGGTGACATGTATAGGTCATATCCACAAGGAGTCGGGATGAGGATGAGGACGAAGACGTCGCATAAGGAAATCACCCTTAGCACTTGTGTGAAGTTGATGATTACATTTATGAGCGTTTCTCCTACTTCGATAAGGAAATCACCATTGTCACCTGTTTCAAATCCCGTGTCACCTAAATTATTTATCGTGTCACTTATTTGAATATGATGGTATGTCGATAACCAAAGTTTCGAGCATAACAACATAGTCAACTACCGACCAACAAATATCATAAAAATATCATAACATTCTACAACTTATGACCAACGAACATTATATAGAAAGCAACAAAGTTCATAGCAACGTACTACAATAACAACCTAGTCAACTACCGTCGACAACTATATGTTTGGAGCAACAACGTTCATAACAACCTACGACAATAACAACGAAGTTCATAACAACTTACTGCAATAATAACAAAGTTTCCCCTCATCCTCTCGACGAACATCTCTCATTGGTGTCTGCACACCTCTTGCATTCCAATGGGCATCTTGCATCCCATTCACAACACCTTCCATGACCTTCATCTGAACCACACAGTACATAAATGATGGGTGGTTCACCAATGTTATTCGTAATTTGGGGAAAATTTACCCGTGTCACTTATTAAATATATCGTGTCGCTAGTTTATTTCCTCCTGTCATCAATGGTGTTCATAATTGGGACAAATTTTTTTAGGCGAAACACTTACCTTGTCATGCATGCTCCGCATCCATGTTGACATAGTTCTCAGCCTCTCCAACATCAGTTCAAGTGTCTTCCTCACTTTATCTTCCCATGCTTCTCTGATCTCATCACGTTCTCCCGAACTCGGTCCGACCTTGCCCCACTCACGCCCATGTCCCCAACCCCTTTATCTTTCAATCGATCAGCCACACAACCCCAATCCCCTTAAACCACCCTCGACATTGCCATAAACCATCATCACAAGGCCAATAGCATAAAAACACAAATCGACATCTCTATCACTCAATTCGAAACCACTGTCACTCAATTCGAAACCCCTGTCACCTAATTTCACTTGTCACCCAATTCGAAATCACTATCACTTAAGGTCTCGGATGAGGACGAAGGTTTTGTAGTGAAGCTCAAAGAAGACTGGGATGATTTGGAGTTGTATGGTGTCAAGGAGGACGCGAGTATGAGGGTGTCGGTGGAGGGGGAGGAAGTCAAGGATGAGGTGATGGATTTAACGTGTCACTTGTTTGATTTTGGCGTTTCACATTTCTTAGTGTCTTCCAATTTGTTAAGAAAATAACCCCTATCACCGGTTTGTATGGTCGTGTCACCTGAAGGAATTAACGTGTCGCAGTTTGGGGTTTTACTTTAAATTTGTTTTCGAAATGAACCATGTCACCGGTTTGTATGACCATGTCATTTGAAGGATTTAACGTGTCTGTTTTTCCACCCAAACATTTCAAAACCAAGTACGTTCGTAAATAAACCCCCCAAGTGCATAAGATGTTCATAAAAGACTAACATGTACTGACCAACCAATGTCGTAAAATACTACACCTACTAACTAACGGAGATCATAATATTCTACAAGTTTTGAGCAACAAAGTTCAGAAAATACAACCCAACAAACTTCATAACAACCTAGGGGTATGAAAAGTACGCTCTGATAAAAAGTTGTAGTGGTTTATTGCAGTTTACCATGGAAACGGAGATCATAACTCCTTCATAATTAAGCTTCGTGTTGTAGCCTGTCATCCACTTCTCCCCATCCCCGCTACACACTCACGATGACAATGTTAGGCGAATGACGTCGTTTGTAGAATAATTGAAGACAAATACAGATGTGTGCTACCTTGCCATCCACCGGGCTAAGCCATCGTTGTCGAACACCGATACAAGTCCCAGAATCGCGTCCGCGCTGGCGACATCGTCCTTCCCTTTTTGGCCCTGCGGTTTCTTCGCGCGGGGGGCATATCTTCTCCATCACCTCCTAGAGCCTTCCTAGTCTTCTTGCCTCGCATACCTTCAACATTTGCAGCCTCAGAGATCTGAAAAATGCTTAGGAAGTTTAAACTCTCATTCCGAGATTTGGATATCCCATGTCACCCAACTAAGTAAACCATGTCACTTAACTGCAATAACCTTGTCACATCAACTAATACAGATTCATATAATCGACATTCATAGATTTTTTTTATCCCGTGTCACCAAACTAAATAAACCCTATCACCCAACAGAAAAAACTTTGTCACATGAACTAATAACAAACAGATTCATATACGACATTCCCAGATTTTTTAACCCGTGTCACTTAACCGTAAATACCATGTCGCCTAGCAGAAAACTTACCTCTTCATCTTTTCGTGCCTCATATCCCTTCCTTTTCATCTAAAAGTTTGTCTTTAGCTCCATCCTTCCCAACATCACTCTCCTTCTCTGCATCAATGTCAAAAGAAGCGCTAGCATCCATTTCTCTTTCTTCCCCAGCTCTTCCCATCCCTTTAGCAACCCACAGTCCATTGACGACCTCCTCCAACACCTTCATCTAAGGGATTAGGTTTTTAGCATCACTCATACGGACTAAGGTGAACAAAAGCGTTCAGAAAACAACATCAGCCTAACTTTTGATGTCAAAACTCATTTATAATTCAGAAACAAACCCAATTAAAACAAAAAAGGACATTGTTGTCCAGAAACCAATGAAATTGAAATAAAAAACAAGAGAATGACATCAAAGGAAATATGTGGTATTCTTTGGACTATTCAAATTCATATCAGATTCTAATCGTCGCTTAATTTCAGATCGAAATGATTAGGACAATATCCTTTAAATATCAATATTTACGTGTCACCTTGAAAATGTCACGTGTCAGGAGTCCATTTACCCTTGTCACCTAGGTTATGCAGATTCTGCAGAAAACGAAGATGTGCGAATGAACGACATACTTTCCCATCCAATTCGAAACCCATATCACCCAATTTCTCTTTCAAACAAACAAATTCCAAATCAAACAGGCTCAAACCTCAATTGTTCTTCTTCTATCGCCCAACAAAACATCCCCATATCCCAATTTTAACTCCCACCATTGCCACCCTCTTCGGCCTACCTAAACCCTAATTAATCGCAGGTTTTCCCTAACCATACCCGAAAACCACCCTCCTCGTCCTTCAATCGCACCCACCATGATCACCCCTCCACAACCCATCACTCAACCCACCACTGCCCTTCAATCCCTAAACCCCATTGTAACTCCTTCACCCACACATCCGACACCCCACGTTCGCACAAAACGGAGAGGAGAAAGAATGATTTTGGGTTGATGGAGAGGGGGGCATACATTTATAGTCCGACAGCGGCGTTATTCGCTTCTCCTCCACACTCCGACATTGGTGGATCTTCTCCGGCCTCCTCCTTTCGAAATCGCCGGTTCATCCCCTTTTCATTTTCTTTCGTTTGAAATGGAGAGAGAAAACTGAAATGGGAGAGAGAGAGTATTCTGATTTTGCCCCTATTTTAGGGGCTGCTATTTAGAACAGAGTTAAAATCCCATTTAGAACACTAATTAATTCCATAAATTAATTGACCCTAATAATTAAATTATTTACACAACATACCCTTCCTCCCTCTTCAGCCTCACCCGATCGATGCCCCTTCAATCCCTTTGGTCTTCTCTCCCACAATCCCACACCAGTGAACACTCTATAGTCTATAGTTCTATACTAGTACACAATACACCATTGTTATTGTTGGATTTTTGTTTGTGTTTTTTAACTACGTGATGTATTGTTCTATTTGTTTGAAATCTCCAATTTAGCCAGATTTTATAAATTGGGGGTTAGGGTTTTAATTTTTTGATTGAACGCAAAATCTAGATTAGAAATTCAGGCCATTGTGCTTTGAATCAAATATGGGAAATAGCAAATTTAGAATTACTAAAATTCCTTGAAAAAATTGATTTGTGTGGCCTCTCAAAGATGCGCTCATCACGTGACGTACCTTCTCTAGCCATCGAAGGACGGTTTTTAGCACGGGTCTGAGTACAACCGGACTAAAAACGGGTTTTTTTTTAAAATAAAGTTGGTCATTGCGACCACTACCTGTCTTGGTCGTTGCGACCACTACCTCCTTTGGTCGTTGCGACCAGGTAGTGTTTTCGAAGAAAAAAATGGTCGCAACGACCATTTGACATATGGCCGTTGCGACCATATGGTCATGCGGTAAACGGCAAAATGTCATGCGCTAAACAGAAATCATACTATTTTCTTTTTCTTTTTTATTTGGCCAAAATTACATGATATCCCTTGGACATTTGTGCAAATTTGGGGGAAATGGGGCATTTGTGCAAATTTTCCCACCCTTCCGGTATTTTTGCAAAGTTTTTTGATTTTATGGTATTTAGTACCATTTCCTCATATTATTTAAGTAGTTTTTACTTTCTTAAAAAAATGTGGATCCCTTGAAAAATTCAATTAAAAACAAACGAAGCCTATAGGTTATAATGTTACTTTCGGTACTAATGTTATACTAACGTCTTGTGGTAATATAGGAACGACTCGATGGAAATGGATCGGGTTATGGGTGGATGTACCCATTCCATCACTCGATCCATTAAGAAATTTCCTTCACCCGATCCACCCATCATCTACTAACCCTTGCATCCATATCCGATCCATCCATCATACGCGGGTTATTGGGTGGATCGGGTGAAATATATAGGTGAGAAATTTCATGTAAATGTCCACCGTATTTTTCAAAATGAAAATAAAACTTAATAAATAAAATAAAAATTTTAATATATTAAATTTAAAAAACTCATCATTCATAACTTACACAAAAAATAAAAACTCAAACTATCAAATAAAGTTACATATAATATATAAGTTGCGTAAAAAGATACGATAAAAGTTCACATAATAAACAATTTTAGTGGATCAGGTGATGGACTGGGTGGTGGATTGGACACCCCTTCATCCATATCCGATCCGATCCATCATCCATTAATCCACCATCCACTTATTTATCCATTTGTTCGGGTTTTCATCCACATATTCAGAGTGGATTAATTGATGAATCGGGTCTCCGTGGATTGATTTCCATCTTTAGGAACGAATCGAGGAGTTCCTTGAAATCTTTCACTAAGTTTTTTTGTGATTTCTTTACTCATGACATCGTTATCATAATAATAAAAAAAAATGATGTCATGTTATTTTATTTTTTTATGTACTCCGTAATTTTGAAGCTTTATTTCTAAAGTTTCTAATCTTAACAACCACTTGAAAATACTTTGTAATTTTGTCCCCAAAATTGAGGCGGGACATTAGCTCTTTGACTTTCTAGAATTGGTGAGCAAAAGGCATGAGTTCTATTGTTTTCCTCATGAGACGATTAAATTTGTTAATATTCACAAAGAGCCCTAGTTATACATAGTGATGTATTTTTTTTTTACTGATTTACGTGCACCGAACCATGGAGATCTGGTGTTTGATCGAGGACAGGATATACGAAAAATCGGGCATCTTCAATACCTATAATAAAATGAGATGATCATCAAATTCTCATCTGACAAAATCAACTAAGTGTCTAAGTGTAATTCAAGTGGTAAAGTTAACAATGGGAAGGTGATACTCATTTGTCTTATATGCCGCGTCCATGATGTAGGGAAACAACCTTAGTAAATTTCACGATCCTAGATGGGTAAACTGTAAACATGAGGTCACTCAACTGGCTAGACTCGTGCACCCTTTGTATGACTGCGTGATATTTTTCCATTAAACGAGTGCAATGCTTGCTCGATATTCCCTCAGCCCTCACCTCTTTTCTCTTCATCTTCGCAACAAAATTGTACACCTGGAAAATACTCATCATACATTCTCGATCTTCATCTTTAAGGCTACTCAACAAGTCTTGAGGTTTCATCCTGATCATGTCACCCCTTGCACCTTTTGATGTTGTTTTGGGGTAAAACATCTAACAAAGGCATGTCCGAACAAGTTATCTGAAAGGTCATGATTGTGAGAACCATATATGACAAACACCCCTCGACTTCTCATCTCTGCTCAATGAAGGTGGGAAATCCTTATCCACATCACCAATGTCTTTAGGATACTCATAATACTCACAAACGAACCGAAAGACATTGAGTTACTAATACCATATTTTTATACTACTCATAAAACAAACCCACTCTTTTGTGTTCTTCGAGTCAAAGAACTATCTAAAACATAATTGTATAATCGGTGCCCACTTCCAAAGTAAGGTTTGGGAGATCTTGCAAAAATGGTGTCCGAGAATGTTGCTCGGACATGGTGCTCGAATATGGTGTCCGAGCACCACTCGGACACGGGATCCCTTGGACATGGTACTCGAACACAAGGTCCTCGGGCATGATGCTCGGACACAGGTCCTCACACACGGTGCTCGGAAAAATATTTTAAAAAATTATTATTTGGACTATTATTGAACAAAATAGAGTACGAAATAGTAGAAAGTGACACATTAAAAAACCTTGCTTATTCAACCAAAACCCATGATATATAAATAGGCTACATCACAAACAGAGAAAACCTTACCGGCTAAGTGAATGAAAAATTGAAAACCATAAATATTTAGCTAGTGTTGGCTTAGACAAAAACATGAATCTCTCAAAAAGCAATAATAAAGATGTTCCATCAACACAATGCACGGACAACAAAATGATTGAAGCAATTCTCATCTCACTAGCTAAGTGTTCCGGCCTTCAAAGGCGTCAATCACCAAGTTCCGAAGGAGCTCAAAGATGCAACTTCTAATATACAGCAACTCACCGGAAGGAGTGAGGCTTCACTTGGGGAGCAATTCAAAGAATAGCCACAAACTTTATTGGTGGGAGATGGCGAAGCAATCTAGAAAGTGGAGTTCATGCGGAGAAGAAATCATGGAAGTATGGAACTGTAACTGTGTTTTTCCTATCATTATTGTTCGGTTTTATCAGTTGGATGCGTCTCGGCTGTAATACTGATCAAGGGTCTTTGCTGGTATACGGTGGAGAAGCTCACGAGGGAAGATTCTCAGGAGAGTCCATGCCAGATCAAGTGACTGGAATATGGTCCGGGTGTCATATGCTCCTTGAGTCACAAATTTCCTCTCGAATTTTTCCAAAAACTCCAGATACAACTAAGTGAAAGGCGAAAATAGGCAAATGTCAATCAGCTTGTTGCAATTGGTTTGATGACATGAATTCTTATATTTTTCCCCACAGTGATGAACGTCGAAAATAACATTGGATAATACAGTTTGTGACAAACACAAGTAAAATGAAGCAACATACCAAGTCCTCGGAAGAAAGTGCTTCTTCTCCAACCACAGCTTTCATAGCCTGCACATCCTTCCCAATTGCATAATTGGCATAGAGCTGCAAACAAGGTCATATGAGACTTGGCTGATGGGTTATCAGAACAAAAGAACAGCAATGAATATGTATAAGGAATCATACCTGGTTTGACACATCAGAATGATCCCTACGAGTCATTCCTTCACCTATGGCGCTCTGCGAGGATACAAAGGTTGCATCTTAATATATAGATCAAATGATAAATATGTTGTTTAGAACAAACTAAAGCTGAAACCAAAGTTGGCAAGTTCTTGTGATTTACCTTCATTAGACGGGACAGTGAAGGAAGCACATTGATTGGTGGGTATATCTGTGTAAAGAATACAGGAGAAGAATCAGGCATCATAACCTTAACTTCCCATCACCAGTGGGTATATCCCTACACTTGTAACATTACCTGCCGATTATGCAGCTGCCTATCGATATATATTTGTCCTTCTGTGATATAACCCGTGAGATCCGGAGTTGGATGTGTAATATCTGAAATGTAAAAGCAAATTGAGCCCCAAATACTACCGTTATGTCTCATCAGCAAACAGGATTCAGACAGACACCATACCATCATTAGGCATAGTTAAAATTGGAATTTGGGTGATGGAGCCCTTCCTTCCTTCAATTCTTCCAGCACGCTCATAGATTGTTGCCAGATCAGTATACATGTAACCAGGATAACCACGCCTTCCAGGCACTTCCTCTCGAGCTGCAGAAACCTTGAATAGAAATTGTTTGTAACTGAATCAGCTCAAGCTCTAAACATCTATATCATGCAGAATTTAATGAGATCTTTGGCAGCACAGCTTGGACTTTTGAATTAATATCATGCAAATGAATAAGGAATAGGAAATCCTGAGTTTGTGACGATATAGCAGCATTAATTTGACCTCTCAAGAATGGCAGACAACCTAAAGGGTCAAAGAGAGCCCAATAGGAAAAGCAAGCCAGACAAAGTAGACAGCCCAACAGTGTCTTCTTTTGTGCTCTTCTAGAGTAATCTAACTCTTGAGAGGGAAAGAAATAACAGAGCTACAATAAGTTTCTCCAAACTATTGAAGATTTGATCAAGCTGGTGTAAAGACCAGCACCAGTTAGTTTCATAGAAACTGTTAGTTTGTTCAACTGTGGGGCTTTTTTCCAGTTTTGATTCACTAAGCACTACAGATTTGCTGATTTAATATGCCGTAAAATTATAATTTCTTGGATATATAACTGGGTGTAAACTTACACTTCTTACTTCTAAAAATAGAATTATTAACAATAAAAAAAATGAAAGGATCCAATACCTCACGAAGTGCATCAGCATAAGAACTCATATCTGTCAGTATGACAAGAACATGCTTCCCACATTCATATGCCAAATATTCGGCTGTAGTGAGTGCAATTCGTGGAGTAATGATACGCTCAATTGTGGGGTCATTAGCCTACAAGAGGAGACAGACACCAACCAAGAAATAAGCAATTCCTACTTAAAATCTCACTTTAGGTAGAAGTTTCCAGGGAGGGAAACACAACTTCAATTAAGAATAAAGTCAAGTGACGATGGGGAAATACCAGATTGAGGAAAAGGGTCACTCTCTCCATTGACCCATTCTCCTCAAAATCCCGTTTGAAGAACTGTGCAGTCTCCATATTTACTCCCATAGCTGCAAACACAATGGCAAAATTGTCTTCTTCTCCACCCTATCAATTCATTGAATAAATACGTGAATGCTCATAAACTAATTCCAAGAAAAGAAGTGAGAATAAGAGAGAGAAAAACCATAAACCAATCCATTACCGGAAGTTAATGCATGCAGTAAGTACTGCAGCAGCTACTCAAATGATTAATCAACACTATAAAGCAGGCAAAGATGCATAAATAGTTACAAACTAACTTAAATGGAACATAAGATGCCAAGGTTGACTAGATATCAACTTACGGTTGCTCCTATAGTCCTATGCTAATTACTCCATAATGTTTTTAAAAACTGCAACAGAGACGCACCACATTTATATCTCCCAAAAGTTTAGGCAAGCAAATCAGCAAGCATACCTCCAAAAGGTTGTCAGACTTCTCCAAACGCTTAACCAACCCAGCTTGACGGCAGATTTGAGCAGCAATTTCATTATGGGGAAGACCTGCAGCTGAGAAAAGAGGGATCTTTTGCCCCCTAGCAATAGAATTCATGACATCAATTGTTGAAATCCCTGTCTGAATCATCTCTTCAGGATAGGTTCTTTCACTAGGGTTGATTGAACTCCCTAATAAAAAGACAAGGTTAAAGAAAATGTCAAAAAAGAACAACACATCTTGAATTTGAATGCAAAAATGCTCAAAGCTTAGAGCTTTTAGGGAACCCAGCATACCAGAAATATCCAAATATGCCTCTGGGAGAATAGGAGGACCATTATCGATGGGTTTGCCAGATCCGTTGAAAATCCGTCCGAGCATATCCAAGGAGACGGGAGTTTTCAAGACCTGAAAAAAATATTTGTAGCAAATACATCACTGGAACTAAATAATTGTTTTGAAATTGGCTCACAATATAGGAAGAACAAAAGGACATTCCAACAGTTAACACAGCACAATTTACAAAAAAGAAGTTAATATCAAACACATACACCCAAAGAATAGAACTATACTGCAAAGTGCAAACTGGATTGACTTCCAGACTTTTACTAAACATCCAAAGATACTTTCCTTCACTTGTAAACTGCTCTCATATCTTTTACCTTTTGTCAAAATGTCAAACTGAACTGACAAGGATTCTCAACAATGGAATCAAACATCCAATGAAGCAACTGAAGGGATACATGGGTATTAAATTTTCCAATTGCTCTCCTAGGGATGATAAAACTTCGAATATGAGCCGATGGAAGAATAAAGCACTTAGCTAAGCAAGTATCATTGGAGGCTGAGCCGCTGAGGTGAACAGTTACAGATATAATATTTTCTATTCTCTTTCTTTCATCAAGCACCAGAAGTTTGATTCTTTTATCCTAGTAATGACCAACTATAGGTTGTCTCACATGTCATGTTGAAATCTAAAGGACCTTCCGTTTTATACTTAAGTGTAGAATCATTACTCGGAATTTGTTTGCAGCAGAATCATTCTCTGATATGTGCTTCAAGTTCCCAAAATCGTTCCCCTTGTCACGTGGATGCTAGAGATAGCTCTCAAAGAACAAAACTCCTGATTCCTAGACTAAATGTGTATCACTACCAATATGTTATTACTTGAGAAGACAATATAGTATTTCAAGAATTAGGCCCCAGAAAAAAAAAAATCATAGATAAGCCCTTTTTACTAAGAAAATATAATCATGCACATCTAATCACTATGATCGGTTTTGCATTTGATTGTTGTTACCCATCACGCTTTCATTTCTTTAGCAATTATTAGTATACCTTAGAAGAAGACATGAATTTTTGCTCAACTGTAGCAAAATTAATCACAGAATCATTTTGTTTCCTTCAGTGTTGGGCAACACCCAGATGGAACCACAACTCCTACCATGTAAGTTCTGACTGAACAATAAAATTGCACACAGCTATCATGACTTCCAAGTTCCGACATCATCATCCATCCATCCATCCATATAACATAAAAACTGGTTTTAGGAAATCATAACAAAGCACCATCCACCATTGATCTAATCCTTAAATACTACTACTCGGTAAACTAGCAAATGAAAGTTCAACCTGATCTTCATCAAAGAATAAATGTTATGTATTTTTACCTCCCCTGTGAATTGTACGGTGGTATATTTGTTATCAATCCCAGAAGTACCTTCAAACACCTGCCACAAGAAAGATCCATTTTCAATGTTAATGTAGGTCAACATGTTACAGAACTAATATTCAACTGATGATCAAGAAACAAGTTCAAACAATCTACATGCAGAGAAAGGGCAGCCAAGGAGATACAAAAACACAAATATCAAGGTGAAGGCAAAAGCTTATCGATTTAAAGAAGAGTTCTTTCTTAACCATATATTGTTGTTTTTAAAGTAATGTAATAAGGATAAATAAAGGAAGCCTAGTCACTGAGAGATCAGTTAAAGACAAGATAACACACCTGCACAACAGCCTTCTCACCATCAACTTCCAGGACTTGACCACGACGTGTAGTTCCATCTCCTAGACGGATATTTACAATCTCTTGATATTTGGGTCCCTGCACCGTAAAAACATAGAAGTTTGTAAACAGCATAACAAAACACTACATAGGGGAAGGGAGAAGAAACAGGAACCAAAAGGCACCTTCACTTTCTCGAGTATAACCAGTGGCCCAGCAACTCCAGAAACAGTTCTATATTCTGCAAACATAAATTGAAAAGGGCTAGGTCAGTCATCCATTGTCCAATTCACAGTTCACTAATCAATAAAAGATCAGTTCCACATTGACAATATGAGCCATCCACAAACTTCCATTTCAAATTGGCATTGATATTAGAAAGTAATACTGTATTATAGAGAGCACAAGAACTGACAAATACAAGATCCATTGATCCAATATACTGGGATCCAATGTTTTGAGAGGTTTAAATGCCAACGCATAACACTCAAAGAAGGGAAATTACTGATGCACATCTAATTTCTTAATCCAATTTCCACTAGCCACAAACTTTATTACAAGAACATCCAACAATGACAACAATCGTATTATCTGATCAGCAAATGAAATCCATATGTTATGAGTATAAATATGTTCAAAACATGTAGAGTCCCGAACAATCAACAATACCGAAGAGATCCAGAGAGCTTACCCATCCCAATCTCCAGATTTCCATCGTCCTCGTCGAAATTTTTCTGCGCCTCAACCATTTTCGGGCTACTGGAGAAACAAAAGCGAAAGAAATATAAGAAAAACGGAAACCAGCATCAAATCAACATCCAATTCAAAGGCATATAACAAAAAGACACTTGCAGGTGCCAATAAGAAGGAAAAAAATCAAAGCTTTGGCGCAATTCACCTAGTTTCAGAATTCTCAATTGCTCAGAAACAGTTCCGAAACCCTACTTTCTAAGCAATTCAAACGATGAAAAGACGTAACAATTGAAATTAAGAAATCACTACAGCATAATCAATCCAAAACAGGGGGGCAAGAGTGGGAGGCAAATTCAATGATTGCGTAGGAAACCTGTGATTTGAGTAATTGTAGATCGGATGGGAGAGAAATACCTCCGATCTGGAAGACAGTGGCGACCTGGAGAGGAAGTAAGAGAGGGGGAATGGAAGCGAAGAGGAGATCTATAAACTCCCTTAAACTACAGTATATATGTAATGTAATTTACTAGGAAGAGGAAAATATTTAAATATACTTAATAAATAGTAAAAAAGTTATTTAAAATATTTTCTAGAAGATTTATTGGATATAAAAAAACTTGGGAAGATTTAAATTGCTCATAGTTTCTTCCAAAACACAAGGACAAGAGATTTGAACATTTAACTATTATTTGCATCTTTGTACTTTAGAAATCCTTTTTGGTGGAATTATACAAGAAATACTATGGATTGCCAATTTGTATGCAAATATTAGTGCTTGTTTAGTACCCTAATATTTAATATTCAAGAGCATAAGTTGAATTAACTCTTTTTTTAAACAACTCTATATGCTCAAAATCTTCAATAAAATCGTATAGATCGAATATTAGTATATAAATTACTCCTATTCGCGAAAATTTCACTTGCTTAGACTTTCTCTTGGCTCTCTTCAGACGATCCTTCATACCAGACAAATTTAACACCAAAGTAGTTTTTGTACAATTTATGTTATCTTTACTTTAAGCTAAAGTATTGGCCGTATTAGATTTTAAATTTTTTTTTTTAATGATAATAAAAAAAGAACTTTCTTTTTAATTAATTCTAAAATAATGAGAAATACCACATATAATATGAATATTTTTTCTTTAAGTTTATAGGACATTACAGAGCGTGCAAAAAAAAGTTTAAGTCAAATAATAAAATTAAACACATGGCTGGTCACTTTGTGTCTTGATTTCATTATAATTATAATTATAAATATTGAAATAGTGTTTGGTTAACACATTTTATAATAAATTGAAATAATATATATTTTAAATATATTATCAAATACTCCGTATATAACCAAAATTTATGAAATCGAAACACAACCTACAATTTTTAGCCAAAACCAACTTAACACCACATACATTTTTTCCAGTAATTAGTAAATAATAGGCGAGGTAAACTAAAGAGGAAAAAGTGAAATAATAATTAAATTTTAAAAAAAATCAATGTCGCCTTTGTCTTTATTGTTTTGTTTGCTTGTGAATAATGAAGTTTCCATGCCCCTTCCTACGTGTATTATGAGGTTGATAACATGCGCTGGCAGTATAGAATCAGATATATATGGTTCATACCGTATGTCTGTATTCGTAGCATTCTCCAAGTTGTAACTTATAACTCTTGTATAATACTACTCTCTCCGTTAATTAAAACTTGACATTTTACTATTCACGCACGCTTCTTTAGGTGTTAAAAACTACGGAGTATATAAAATATTAACTTTTTAAATAATTTTTTTTGATAACTTCATACTTATTATAATTAAGTATGAATTTATAGAAACAAATATAAAAAAACGTTCCGGCTATATACACCGCAAATCATGCACGTCCTTAAGGACGTGCATGATTAAAAGACTTGCACGTCCTGCACGTCCTTAAGGACGTGCAATATTAGACACAAGGCTTGGACGTCCTTAAGGACGTGCAATATTAACCTTGTGATTTGCGGTGTATATAGCAACACCCTAAAAAAATGTTAATATTTTAGTATAATTTTTATCATTCTAAAAAAGCGTGCATAAATAGTAAACGACAAGTTTTAATTAACAGAGGAAGTATAAAGTATGTGCTCTATCAAGAAGGTACAACTTTTTTTTTAAAGAAAATAATTCGAAATCGGAAAACCGACATAATACAACCAAATAAAAACAAAATATAAAAAAGCTCGATTGCAAAAGATCACAACGAAGAAGGTTAGTGAAGAAACAGACGAAGGACATCGGGTGAAGATTGCGAATACCGAGAAAATGAGAAAGCCGAAAGATTGTGTTAGGCATTGATCATACTTGATCTATAAATATGTCTTGTAAAGACATTTGATGGCATGAATACATAATTCCAAAACCTTTCCCTCCTATCTCTCTCTTTCTCTCCTTACCTCTGTCTAAAGTCTGCATCTCACCTCCTTCACCTTTATCTTCACCTTCACCCATAACAACCTTTCCCGCCCAGTTGGTCCACAACAAATTTGGTATCAGAGCTTCCTTCCCGGCCAAGCACATCTGCAATGGCAGACGGCACTCGTTCGAAATCACTGGAGTCGCAGCTACAAGAATTCAAGGAAGAGTTGCGCGCATTCAAAGATGACATGAGCAAATTCGCGGCTTCAACCTCAAAGCACATCACCGATTCACAAAAGCATCGAGAAGAACAGGCACAGGAGATGGCAGAATTCAAGAGCACGACCGGACGGAGATTGGAGCAGCTGACAGAGTACGTCAGGCACCCTCCAAATCATGAATCTAATCACGGCGGCCGGAATTCAAATCAAGATTCAGGGAGCAAGAACGATCGTTACCAGTTTTCAGATCCAGGAAATGAGGCATCTAGTTCGAAAGGGGATGGGCTCATGGGAACTGGCCCCGTCGATCGAGAGATCCCTGGAGTTCAGGGAAATCAGCGCAGGCAATTCGAGCAAGGACAAGCGGGATATGGATTCTTGGACGGGATGAGAGGTAATCGATTCCCTAAATTGGATTTCCCTATCTTTGATGGTAATCGTCCTCGTAGCTGGATTAGGAAAAGCGAAAAATTCTTCGGAATTTTTTCTATCCCGGAATCACAAAAGGTGGAAATGGCGGCAATGTACTTGAACGACAATGTTGATATTTGGTTCCAAGGTTATGCAATCAACAAACCCCGGGTCGGATGGGGGGAGTTTTGCGATGACCTCTGTAGTCGCTTTGGGGAGAGACGAGAAACTGAGATAGTAGCCGAGTTCAATAAGATTGAACAAGGGGATGATCTGGAGAATTACAACGAAAGATTTGAAGATCTGAGGGCCAGTATGTTAGCATTTAACCCTCAATTGACAGAGACCTACTTTGTGTCAAGCTACATCAGTGGATTAAGGCAAGAGATCCGATCCTTGGTGCATCTAGGTAGGCCATCTTCAATGGCGTCGTTAATGGAACAAGCAAGACTCCATTGCAATGCAGTCCAGGTTCTGGTCAGACTTACGAGAAGTGGTAGAAATTGGCCATCCAGTATGGGAGAAGGGAGTCATAGATCATCATCTTGGAGCAAGACAGGGACAACCAGGAATGATTCAAAGGATCCCAACATGTCTGCTAAGGGAACTGACCAGCTGCTGTCTGAGCCCAACCTGAGGAAAAGTAACGAAGGAAGGAAATGGATGTGCTACAAATGTGGAGACAAGTACTTTTATGGGCACAAATGTAAGCAATCCTCTCTGCATAGCATCCTAGCTCAAGAAATAAATGAGCAAGAGGATACGGAAGAATTATTACCTGCATCTTGGAAAGAAGCTGAGTTGGAGGAACAAGAAGAGCAGGAGATATACGTACATGCCTTTACTGGTGGTGAATCAGGCACCACAATCAGGGTTAAAGGCACTGTCAAGGGAAGTGTGATCACAATCTTGATAGACAGTGGTGCAACCCATAGTTTTCTAGATTCAAGAGTAGCTCAAGAAGCTGGTTTTGAGATCACTAAGGCCCCCCTAATGGAAGTAAGCACACTCAATGGCACTATGATCAGCAGTAGGGTGTGCAGTCAGTTTGAATGGGAAATGCAAGGCAGTAAATATGTTCATGATATTAGAATCTTGAAGATGGGGGGGAGTGATATGATCTTGGGATCTGACTGGCTAGCTGGATACAATCCAGTCTTGTTTGATTTCTTAGAGGTGCAAATTTCTTTTCTCAAAAATGGAAAAAAAGTGGTAATCAAAGGAATTCGTGACCAAAAGGAAAATGGGAAAGCCAGTATTTGGATGCTCACAGGGAAACAAGTCCAAAAGCTGCTCAGAAATGGGGACCAGGAAGTGGTAGCACAGGTAGTACAGGTCTGCAAGGTAGAAAAATTGAGAGTTGAATTACCTGATATGGTAAGTAGTGTACTGAATGAGTTTCCTGAGGTGTTTGAAGAACCCAAAGGCTTACCTCCAAAAAGGGGTCACGAGCATGCCATTGTCCTAAAGGAAGGGACCAATCCAATAGCCTCTAGGCCATACAGATATCCACACTACCAGAAGACAGAAATAGAGAATCAAGTGGCAGAGATGTTAAGCAATGGGGTAGTGAAACCTAGCCACATCCCTTTTGCTTCACCAATATTACTAGTCAAGAAAAAAGATGACAGTTGGAGGATGTGTATTGATTACAGGAGATTGAATGAAGCTACTCTGAAGGATAAGTTCCCCATGCCTCACATTGAGGACCTGTTGGATGAATTGAAGGGAGCTGTAGTTTTCTCCAAGTTGGACTTGAGAAGTGGATACCACCAAGTGAGAATGGTGGAGGCAGACATTGAGAAAACAGCTTTCAGAACTCATCATGGACATTATGAATTTAGAGTAATGCCCTTTGGCCTCACTAATGCACCTGCAACTTTCCAAGCTTTGATGAATGATGTGTTTGCTCCCTTGCTCAGGAAATTTGTGCTAGTATTTTTTGATGATATATTGATTTACAGTAAAGATCTTGAGCAACATGTGCAACATCTTAGGGTGGTCTTGGACATCCTAAGGAAACATAAATTATTTGTGAAGAGATCCAAATGTGAATTTGCTCAGCCTCGTGTAGAGTACTTGGGTCATTTCATTTCAAAGGAGGGGGTATCTACAGATCCTAGGAAAATTGAAGCAATGTTGCAATGGCCAGTACCTGCAAGCCTGAAAGCTCTGAGAGGATTCCTTGGGTTATCAGGCTACTACAGAAGGTTTATTAAGGGGTATGGTGTGATTGCCAAGCCCTTAACAGATTTGCTGAAAAAGGATGCCTTTGTGTGGTCCCGAGCTGCTAGTGAAGCTTTTATAAAACTCAAGTAGTTGTTAGCCTCCCCTCCAGTATTGGGGTTACCTGATTTTTCCAAGCCCTTCATAGTGGAAACAGATGCATGTGATGTAGGCATTGGGGCAGTACTACTGCAAGAGGGGAAACCATTGGCTTATTTGAGTCAAGCCTTGCAAGGAAAAAATTTATTATTGTCTACATATGAGAAAGAATTACTGGCTATATTGTTTGCAGTGGACAGATGGAGGCACTATCTAGAGGCTAAAGAATTCATCATCAAAACTGATCATCAGCCACTGAAGCACCTCCTAGAGCAGAAATCAACCACTCAACTACAAAGGAAAGCTGCCAGGAAATTACTGGGATTGACATACTCTATTATGTATAAGAAAGGAGCTGAAAACAAAGTAGCAGATGCATTTTCAAGAAGGGGAGAGTGTAATGCATTATTGGTGGTCCAACCCCAATGGATAAAGGAAGTTCTGGATAGCTATATGGGAGATCCTGTAGTCCAACAATTAATGGTAGCAGCAACTCAGGGAGCAAACCAGGAGCCGACTATTACTAAGGGGTTATTGAGGTATAAAAACAGGCTATACATTGGGCAAAATGATCAGCTCCAAGCCAGACTGATAGCTGCCACCCATGAGGAGCCCACAGGAGGTCACTCAGGCATCCAGGGGTCTTACCAGAGGCTCAAGCAAATGTTCTACTAGCCTACAATGAAAGCACAGGTAACCAAGTTTGTGAGAGAATGCGATGTATCTCAAAGAAGTAAGAGTGAGCATGTAAACCCAGGGTTGTTACAGCCATTGCCCATACCAGACACTGCTTGGAGTAATGTGAGCATGGATTTTGTTGAAGGGCTACCTAAGTCCCAAGGGAAAGACACCATAATGGGGGTAGTAGACAGGCTAACCAAGTACGCCCATTTCATACCCCTCAACCATCCCTTCACAGTAGAAAAGGTGGCTAATGCTTTCATGAATTATGTCTACAAGTTACATGGGTTAGCTGAGTGCATAGTTTCAGATCGAGACAAGGTATTCCTGAGCAACTTCTGGCAGCAATTATTCAAGAGTTTGGGGACCCAACTGCACATGAGCACTGCATATCATCCCCAAACTGATGGGCAGACAGAAAGGGTGAATAGGTGCCTAGAGACTTTCCTAAGGTGCATGACATCTGATCATCCAAAGCAGTGGTCCAAATGGTTGTCCTTAGCAGAGTTTTGGTACAATACTAATTTCCATACAGCTCTTAAGACATCTCCTTTCACAGCTCTGTATGGCATGATCCCTCCTCAATTGGGAATCTCACCTGTTGTCACACATAGAGGGAGTGCCGAGGATTGGATCCGAGAAAGACAACACATGATGGGGCAGATTAAGCATCAACTCCAACAAGCTCAAGCCAGAATGAAGTTGTTTGCAGATAAGCGAAGGACTGAGAGGGAATTACAGGTAGATGACATGGTATACCTGAAGCTGCAGCCCTATAGACAGTCCTCAGTGGCCTTGAGAAGGAAACTTAAGCTCGGCTCAAGATATTATGGACCTTATAGAGTCTTAGCTCGGGTGGGAAAAGTGGCTTATCGGCTAGAGCTACCCCCATCCTCACGAATCCACCCTGTGTTCCATGTTTCACAGCTCAAAGTGAAAGTTGGAAATGACCAGCCAGTAGCTACTGAATTGCCTAGCACAGATGAAGAAGGGGAGATTGAGGTGCAACCTGAGAAGATAATAGATACACGAGTATCTTATCTAGCCAATGGGGACCCTGTCACAGAGTGGCTCATCAAATGGTGCAACATGGAGGAAGCACAAGCCACCTGGGAGCCTGCAACGCATGTCCTACACCAGTTCCCCGACTTCCAGATTCAACCTTGAGGCAATTAGGAGTACAAATTGTTTTGTTCATACAAGCCTTGAGTCAAGGCTTTGTAATGGGGGGAGTTTTGTTAGGCATTGATCATACTTGATCTATAAATATGCCTTGTAAAGACATTTGATGGCATGAATACAGAATTCCAAAACCTTTCCCTCCTATCTCTCTCTTTCTCTCCTTACCTATGTCTAAAGTCTGCATCTCACCTCCTTCACCTTCACCCATAACAACCTTTCCCGCCCAGTTGGTCCACAACAGACTGACACGACGTCTCGACGCCGGGGAAACAAAAGCAGAAACTCAATAACAGAAAAAAAGTCACCTGGGAAAGTGTGGATCAACGGTGTTCCCCCACCTAGATGAGATATCTTCGAGAATCACATGTAAAGCCTTGTTTGTTTGATTGAGTGGTAGGGAATACAAAATGATAGTTAAAATTAAATTTGTATGGTTTTTATTTTTTATTTTTTGAGTTTAGAGAAGAGGAGAGGAAAATGGTTAAAACATTCTATATGATTGCTCAATTATCAAATTAGGTAATCAAATGATGGAAAAGAAATAAATTTTGTAATGAAAAATGAGAAAATGAGGATAATAGTTAAAATATTAAATTAATCGATGAATCTAGAAAGTGTATCCATTATCTAAAAACAAACGAATAATTTCAATGGAAAAATGACTCTGTGTAGTTTTTTTTTTATTTTAATACAAGGTGAAAATTTGAGGATGGTTATTCTCGATCGAACTACAACCCAATAGCGTCTTTACATACGAAGTAATCGATCTCAGCAGGGCACCTTTCAACGGTGAAGGACGGGATCAAGCCAAGATGCGCCAATATAATATATTGGCAATCTGGTTGCCTTCCCGAAAGGTAAAAGAGAAAGAGACCACCCCTAAAACTCCTTGCATAGGCCGAGAACATCGGAGATCATCATCTCAATAATCCATGGGCACGTCCCGAACCCTGGCATTAATGACGGCCAGACAGTCTCTTTCCACCTCGAGGCAGGAAAAACCCTTCTTCACAGCTTCCAAAAGGGCCGCATGAAGACCGGGACACCCAGTTTGAAGCGTTGAAACATTCCAGGCCTTGCGCGTCGCAGGACACCTCACGGGTGACAAAACCAGAAGTAGCTTGCCCTGAAGTGACCTTTGCTCCATCAAAATTTAGTTTTATGAATCCCTCGAAAGGTTTGTTCCATTTAACTTTTTTCTGACGTCTCAATCTTTTATGAGGATTGTGTTGTATTGTTGTGATCTTGTCGTCCTCTAGATCATCTTCTTATGCTTTTTTCCAGGATATCATTCATTGGTTTATATTCTTTATCCATTATTCTATATTCCTAACATCATGGTCTTCAAAGAGGACTTTATTCCTCATTGACCAAACCCCCAATAAGGCGAAGGCTAGTACCGATTTCTCAGCAACTCATAGTTGTGAAAAGATTTCAATAATTATCATCTTATAGATCTTCTTAGTTTTGTCAATGTTTCGTATTATTCTTTCAATTTGGTTATCCATTCTTCCGATAAGTGTTAGAGATGTCGGTCTTCTTCACACTAGACACTAGTAACAGTGACTTTTGCTAGAATAACCATTCACTCAATAGATACATACATTAGGCTGTGTTCGAAGTAGTTATATAGCTCGTGTATAACAATCGAAAAATCAAGTAATTTCAAAAAAAATACAAGTCTCGAGCCAAGAACAAGAAGACCCCAAAATCACAACTTCTACTACCAATGTGAAAGAGATGTAAATTCCAATATGAATGAACAAATCTTCAAAAGAAGTCGATCATATTTGTAGCTCAAAAGAACTCATATCGTCTGTGTATCCAAAACCAACTGAGCAACTTGTCGAACTCAGAGACAAAATGGGCCAGAAGCCAAAGCACAGAACTAGTTATGGCCGTATAGAAAATTAAACAATGACCAAATCAATGGTCATATATAAGGGAGAGGGTGCATATGGTGTTGGGGGATATGATATATAGCCCTTTTCCCTGCTGCTCTTCCATCCTTGCTTTCAATGTTTTCCTAAAAATATAATCAAAGAAAACAGTATGCAAAAGTTAAAGATACTGAGTTTGAATCCTCTCTCTGTTCTGTTCCCACCACTGCTTCGCGTGCACCTCCCCAAACTTTTCTCGGCTGCACGAGACAATGTAGAGCGTTAGTTTTGGTGTGTTCGTAGTAGCAACGAGTACTGAATGGACCAAGAGAGATCCATCTTCTAAGAGTTCATTTAGGCCGCTGTAAATGTGTTTTTTTATAGAATGTAAGGAGGAGGGTATTGAGTGTGCACCTGAATCTCACACGTCGTAACTCTCTAGTGCCATCAGCGAACTGTCTGATTGTGATGTACACGCCTGGCTCGTCTTCCTCAACCCATTCTGTCTCGAGATCGCTGGCATTGCTGATGGAGACTGAGGCCTCATCCCTGGATGAGGTTGTGATCCTTGATGGGTCGAGATAGGAAGATTCAGGTCTGCCAGCACCAGACCCATACGCGCCTGGTCCACCACCGTAGAATTGTGTTCCACCATGGTCTGAGGATTCTGGAGGGTAATAGCCTTTGACGCCTGAGGGCCTATAGTGATGTCTCGGCGTCCAGTCTTTGTTCATGGGGCTCTCTGTTGCTGACCCGATCCTCGTGTAGGATGAGTCTCTTGGCTGCAAGAAGGCAACATCAGCAACCGGTGCAGCCCGGCATTAGTCCTTCAACTCCTATTATATTTTTTATATACATATATACAGTATACTTTGTGAATTTGACATGAAGTATATCCATGAAGGCTTCATATTGGTTCTTAAAAATTTCAGTAGTTGGTTATTTTAACGTCTAGAAAGGTTTCAGAATGCCGTAGGATCGGACACATTAACAGAAGCATAAACACTATTGTGCTTCCTTTTGTGTATCGGATTTAGTTGATTTTGAAACGAATGGATGAATCTTGTTTAGTATACACTTCTGCTTCCAGATTATTCAACACTGAAAATAACGTTATATGTTGAATAAAAGCAAGTGAAAGGATATTGGAAGTAAGAAACAAGGAATGGAACTGTTACCTCGTCCTCTCTTGAAGGAGTATTTAGAGCCTGCCGATTGAACCTCTGAACATTGTAAAGCTCCATAATCCGGTCATAATTCTCACCCCACCATCTTTGAGCCTGCCATTTGTTGAACATTTCCCGGCTGCACATGGAAAACAAGGTAACGCATTAGCTAGTTGCTCTGTCCAAGTTAATGTACCTGATGGTTTCTATGGACAATACAGCAATAACCAGAATAATCTATGTTGCGAGTAGTAAAACTTGGCTTTCATCACAAAACATGTATAGCAAACTACAAGGGAAGGAGTTGACTCTTGAGCTAGTTGATCATGCTGAAGCTAGAATAATCTAAATCATTCGAACACAGATGAGGAAAACAAAGCAATATAGTTTACTGTCTTTTGCAAATATCTCTTCATGTTTGTTCACTTTACTTTCAGGTCCAGCAATGCTAGTTCTAGTTTGGCACTTCAAGAATCAATGATTGCTACCTTAGTTAGCACTAGCCACTCCGTAAATTATAAACTAGTTAGCATATGTAGCTTCATGAATTCTGAGTTTGCTTGAATAATGCAGGCTACTTGGTAAGAGAACTATACCTAAAAATGACACTCTTGTCTTTTTCCACAGGACTAGAAAGCTACTATGGAAGGCAATATAGTGTCTGTATTTGTACCTGAATCGGATTCGTTTGAGATCATTTCCACCATTTGGTAGGGACACAAATGTAATGTGAACTCCAGGCTCCACCTGAGCCATCCATTCTACAGGCTCATCCTCGTCTTCCAACACCACATCAGAAGACTGAGTGTAAACGGATTCTCGCCCACTTTCAGTTGGAGCAAACCTTGAGTATGATCTTTCACCTCGGTTGTGGCTGGTACTTGTGTAGTCCCATACAGGAGTTGAACTTGAGCTTGCAGGTTGACCGTAGGTGTAAGGAACCCCTTCAGAAGCAGTATCAAACTCAGGGTAAGATCTGTCTCCTCTTCTAAAGCCTCTTGGACTTGTAGGTTTGCCTTGTTTGCTCGCACCAGAGATTTTTAGTGCCATATCCTTGATCTGCAGGGAATTTGCAGATAACAGTAAGCAAAAGTCTTCCTTTTCCGATTATTAATCACAATTTTGATCTATATTATGATGTGGAAACTATGGATTGCTAAATGAGCATGACAATATCAAGATTTTGGCAAGCCTTTTAGTGATTTCAAAATTATTATTTTTTTGGTAAATTTAGTGATTTCAACAATAAAGATGAATACCAAGAGCAGAACATGCATAAATAGTTGTTCATGTATATACCATATTACAGCGTAGTGATGAGTTAAGATTTAGATAAGAGATCAACAGACAGATGATCAAACAATCAAATACAGTATGAAACAGTGACTCTCAAAACAACTGAGTTGTCCTTGAGTTACCTACAGTTGAAAACAAGCTAATACTAAAGAATGACTGGGAAGCAATTCTTGCATCAAACCTAACTTAAGTAGATACAACCTTTTTGTGCTAATCAACATAGTTGGTATTTCATTTTTTGAAATGATCCCCTGCCAACTAGGGGTAAAATATTAAGGCAGATTACAATTTGAATACACACTACACTTTATTAGCTGAAGTTTTATGAAGTGCAATTTGGATACACCAAGCTGTTACACATACATATGATAAATAGGGTCAACATCTGCAGATCCCCCATATAATTGTAATTCTTGTGTGATCAGTTAAGAGTTAATAATGGTTAGTTTCTTGATGACAACACATACAGTATATTAAACCTTGACAGGTGCAAATTATAAACAACAATACCACTGAAATTGCATAAACCAAGTGTAGCAATCGGAGTGACTCAAATACATGAGGTCACAAAAGAGAAGTTGCAGGGCAGTTAACTATAAATGGGTACACTGCATACAAGTTTCTTACAACGGGCTCTTCCATTATCCAAACACAAGTCATGGATGATGGGCATATTAAAGTCTAAAGCACAGCAATTATGAGTCTTCTCTGGATCTGGCTGGTAATGCTTTATTAATCAATCTAGGTTTCCTTTACATGGTATGCGCGGCTTTCTGAATCGGATCTTTTGTTTACATTCTCAATAAAAATGTAAAACAGACCAAGCCAGCTTATTTTCTTTCCATTTTTTCTTTATAACAAAATTCCGATATTTTGTCACAAAGCTAGTAGGCAAGAATTCAACAGTGGGGTCAGGTACACACAAAAGGACACTTGTAGTCTTTTCCAAATGGGCCTTTAGTCCGTTTATCTGAATCTACTTTGGGTTACCTCAAAGCCAGGTGAACATCAATCCTTTATAGTATATACAAATACAATACCCCACTCTCCTATAATTTGACTGGAACTTCTTTTTACTTCCATTTTTGTCTGGGGTTGTTATTGGTTCTCTCTCTGAAAAGAAAAAATGGACTTGTTGTCTGATGAAGAAACCACAATCAGATCAATCCCCAATTCACCAAAGTTAGAAAATGGGGTAAAAGTGCAAAGAAACCTATTCACTCCACTTGGGTGAAAATGAAATCATTGCTCTATTTTACAGTTTTCCTGTTTGTATTTTACTTTTATGTTCATAACTCACTTTTGGTTTGAAAATTTATACAAGGGTTAGTATGCAAACTTATTCAATGCCCAAGACCCTACTTAACCAATACACCTAAACTATATACACTACTCATTTTTGCTATACCTATTTTCAAAAGAAATGCTCTGCTCAAAATTTTAAAATACGCTTCATGCATCTTCGATCCTATTGCAAAGAAGTCATTCTACCTCTGCCCTTCAACCGGACGTCAAAAGGATTGATCCCTCAAGGTTCATCCTAACAGATCTTGGAACGTCCCTCATCATAACTTGTAAATGAAACCTCAACCAGAGTTTTGTTTGGTTTGTTCCAGGTCAACTCTGTGAGTGTCGGCGGGCCTTTTACCTTGTAGTGGTGTTAGGTAGCAAATAAGTGCAATAGTAACTGGTACCGTTACCGGCCTTCATTTACAATTACAACCAGTTTGCCTTGCGCAAATGGGACCAGCCCAACTCCCCTCTTTCATTGCTAGCAGAGATGTCACCGGGCAATTTGTGCAACTAGAATCAAACTGAGATCGGGTGGCAGATGGTGCAGTTTGTAGTGGTTGAAGGCACAGTGACGTCCATGTTAAAAATAAAATAAAATAAATCCGTGTAGCTTCTTTCACATTGATTTCATGATTCCAAAGTACAAATTTAAGAGGCTTTGTTCAAAAACTTATTCATTCTAGCAAATTTATTATCTATTATTGAATTCCAACCTTTTATGAGAACAAGTTTTTACTCGTGTTCGATCAGGTCTTAACCATCCAGGCTACAGGTATAGCTATTGAGATATATCAATTTATGTGCTTTATTTATTGTATATATATCTCTTAGATGTCTTGTATATATAGGAAGTAAATATCTTTTTTTGTAAAATGATAGATTTTATCTTCTTAGCTTGTATTTTATGTAGAGGTTTTAGACATTCATGTATTCAACGAAAGCAGATTTGCACCAATACCGTTGATCTTCATGGTAACTAAAGATATAAATAACCAAAGGGGGTGGAATGTACAATCATCAACTAACCCAATCCAAAGCACCCATGTACCATGTCTCCATGAGTTGTTAGAAGTTAGAACCACTCATAAAATTTTACAATAATTCATCATCTCTGTCAGCTATGTTTGGAGCTAAAGGTTGGGTAGTTTAATTAAAAATCATCTATTTATATTCGTCACTTGCACATTCTTAAATTTTCATTAATTTATGGTGCCATTAATAATAAAAATAAGTGGGATGGTCCAAAAGAGAATAGCTTATTTCAATTCCTACAACAAATGAAGAAAGGAATCAATTTTATAGCATAGCTTCCAGCAAATCCACAACTTAAAGTTGTACCGTACCAATGTATAATAAATATAGTATTAGGTTAGGTGACTGCAAAAAACTGCGCAATGGATATAAATCAATTTTGGAGTACTAATCAAAAGCAAATCATTTATATTGGGCAAAACTACTTAAACTATATGTGTGGTCCCCTACAACCTAAACAAACTAGAGCGCTGATCCTCTTGCTAGCCTGAAATGGTTTTCAACTAAAAAGAGCAACAAAGCAACTAGCTGCCCAGCAAGAGCAAAAACTTGTAAGACAGTAATAAGATGAATGCAGAAGCCAAAGAAAGAAGTTGAGGAACCTGGGAAGTCAAACTTTTGACTGAATCCTTTGTATTTGGAGTGCCACGCCCTCCTCCTCCCTCCTCTTCTCTGTCGTCCGTCTTTGCACAGGTTATGCATGTTAACATCCTGTGCTAGTTTGAGCCTTCTCCTAATCTTCACCTTGTTTGTATATATTATTTGACCTGCATTTGATAGAAAGTTCAAACAATCACTTAAACAGATAGTATTGGTCTATTGGACATGTAAAGATCTGTGAGATCTGATAACATGTGTATGTGCTGTCTAAATATAATTACATTCAACGGAAATATGCAATATTAAAAAAAAAAAAAAAGCATAATCATACATGCAATTGATGATCCAGATTGTTCCTACTGATCAAAAAATCGAACGAATCGTTTGCCTTCATTCTACACAATCATGATCATTCTATCAGGCAGATTTTCAACCGCATAAGCAAAAAAAAATAAGACATTTTTTCTTTAATCATGACTCATGAGCAGAAGTGCACAAATCTTCCCTAAAAATAAAACTGATCTTTCCATCTTATACGAGAAGTTATCAAAAAGGGAAACACGTGGTCCAAGTTTTAATCCTCACTTGAAGAGAAATTGAAGAGGTATACAGATGTAACAGATCCATCATTCGTATTTGAACATTACAGTTCCTGCATATTACTCGCTAGGTAGCCTTAGTCATACTAAGCAAAGGCAGTAGATGGGGAACCCCTCGTTGTCCTGTCCCCACACATTACATTCAGCTTTGGCCCACTTGGTGAACAATCCTTTTGCAGTTGTCTGGGTAGGCCAGAGATGAAACCCCAACAAAGCAAACAATACTTTCAGCATCTTAATTTTGAATTTATGGTTGCAACCTATATCTATATATTATATTATATACACATATACATTTATAGGATAATTACATGATCAATTACATTGACCTTCTTCAGCCAATAGGAGTACAAAATTTTTTTAAAAAAAAACTAAGGAGTAAGCATATCAATTATACCGTATAAATTAGTAAATGTAATTTTACCTGAAAAGGGAAATTGCAAGACCCAGGAAACCCTCTTCTATCTTAATCAGAAACCATAAATGGCAAAATATAGGGGGAAAGCACCACCTCATGTTATGAAGCCAAAGCCCCATATGAATTGATGAACGAAAGAGTGGTAGTCCAATAAAAAGGAGCGGAAATTATCTTCCTCTTACAGATTCCAAGAAATCAGTCAGATAAGCAAAGATGGGGAGAAAAGGAAAAGGGAATAAGGGGTTACTCGGGATCAGAGAGAGTGGGTGGATGTGCATTGTGGGGGACATCGAAGACTAGACCATATAAAAATAAAGACCCAATAATTGGAAAAAGCAAAATAGAAAGAAGCCCACTATTCGTAAGAGATTTGAAAGTGGTCCGAGTATTCCTCCTCTCCCGAGTCCCATGTATGCTTGTTTCTGCTTTTTCCGTGCTCACACACTATCATGTATCAACCAACTCAAAGGGCTGAGTACATTTCAACACCCACACCGGATAAGTGGGTGTTTAGACCTAGGGTTTGTTTGCAGGAAAAAAAAGAACCATTATAAAAATAAAATAATGAATTAATAAAACATTTCTCATTAGTTGTTCAGCATTACTGGAAATACGCTTAATTAGTTAGCATTTTCCTTCAACTACTCCGTAATATACATTTCATAGGATTTTTTTTTTTAAAAAAAAGATTTGTTGAAGCCGAAAAAACAGAGGAGGAAAAAAAAAATGAAACCGCAATTACTGTAACTGTTGCTTCTGAAAAGTGAAAATCAATCCTCGTTCTTCAAGAAATCCCCTTCTGCATCCAAAAGCAATCGTCATCACGAGGTGGGGAAAGATGAAGCGATGTGTTTTTCGAATCTCTTTTTGGCTTGTGTGCAGTGCACCCTATCATTTCTCACAAAACTAGAGATCAGATCAAACACACTCTTTTCCTCCCTCTTTTTTTTTTTTTTCACCCCCTTCTCCCCCTAATTAAGCTTGAGATTGATAGAAACCGTTTTTGAGCAAAATGCCAAAACTCGATTAGTATTTGGCTTAATCAAGCAGAAATTTGTGGATGAACTTTTAAAAACAGAAAAGCTGTAAATATCACAATCGACAGAAAGAAAGCAAAGCGTGGTGTGCTATGGTGGGGGAAAGCGAGTTAACAAAACAGGGAAAGAGAGAGCAGGCATTATTATCTGTGACTCGAAAACGACCCACCCAGGGCAATTAAGAGCGATTAGCTGACCTCCTCCCCCAATTCTCTCTCCTCTGTTCCTCTTTTCGGCTTTCTATTGAATGCTGATCCAAAATCAAATTGAAAATTCCACGGCCAATCCACAGACTATTTAACCTGTTTGTCTCTAGACACAAAACTGGAAAACGACGGATTACTGCAAATGGAGACTTCCAGGGCACAAGATCAAAAAGAGAGCAGTTAAACACTGCGGGAAACAATCCAAAAACTTAAATTACTTATCGTGCTCCCCGCTCCCTCCCCTATCAGACAACGACATGAAGCCGTTCGCGCTATACTTTGTTACTGAAGTTAGTTCTCCAAAAATCGTTTCATCACAACGCAACCGAAGAAAACTCAAGGAAATCGGCGAGATCTCGCCAGAAACCAGCATGAAATTGATTCGAATCCAGAATCAACAAATTTGCCATACAAAAAAAGCAGAGATAAACGAATCAGCGTACTTACAGATTCCTCCAGCAGAAACGATTCGCCGCAGAGGAAGTGATCTCCTAATCACAAAATCTCCGAAATCACCTCCGAAATGCAACGGAAATCAACCAGAAGAGGAAGGAATCAGGCAGTTGTAAGCGTGCTGAAGCTGAATGCCGGATGATGCATTCCGATTTCGCTCCTCCCCCTCCTCCCTATCTCTCGCGCGCGCTCGTTCGCTCTTCAAATTGGGAATGTATAATTGTTGTGTATGAATGAAGGAATCAAACGTTCACGCAGACGAGCGGAGAGAGGAAGTGCAGAGTTAAAAAGAGTTTGTTTAAGACTAGACGGCCGCGGTATTTATACTGGAAAATATCTAACGCCGTTACTTGACGGTAGCTTTGTGCGTTGGGTTGGTTTGAGAGGGTGTACGACGTCGTATTTGCTACAACACTGATGTCGAAACACGACAATTCTAAAAAAAAAACACAAGATACGAACACGACAAAGAAATTAATTTTAATTTTGTATTTTCGAACTCAAAGTGACACTTCACTACCATTTTGATGATTTTATGACTAAATTTTACAGCTAATTATATTAATTAAATTTTAATTTTAATAAAATTAATAATACTACTAGATAGTTTAATTCAAGATTAAAAAAATCTAAAAAAGAGAGGGTCAAGATAGAAGTTGAGGCTGGTGCAAGAATTAAATTTATTATAGTTAAATAAATAAAATTATTACAATGAAAGTTTTCGACTATAATTTTTTTTTTATTTTAAATAAAAGATACACCTACTTAATGAGTGGCACTCAAATATGACTAACTAAATTTTACAAGATAAATTGTGAAAATCCTTAATTGAATTGCCAAATGGGAGACAGGGAGTGGGACAAACATAAGCAAAACCCTTCGCAAGAATATAATTAATATTGGTTTATCTATCATATGTCTTAAGGGTATAGTATTTAGAGATGTAAAGAGATAAAAGTCTCACATTGTGTGTTGAGAGATGTAAATGAAACCATAAAGAGTCCCACATTGAAAGTTGAACATAACTCGCCTTAACATGTGCGCTCGTGCACACGACCCCTAGTCATTGATCCGAGTCTTATGAGCTAGTCTGCTAGTCCTTACTCTCGGTCATGTGCTCTCTGTAAAGAGAATATTGAGATTGTAGACCCTAAGTGTCAACTAGAGCCCTAAAAAAAAAACTATTGCCAATTGGTTCTCTAAATATCTCATTTAAAATATGGTTAAAGCATTTAAATTAGGAAAATACTTTTCAAAATATGAGTCTTATCCTATATCATTAGGACATATAAGTTAGAAAACCTTAATTAATAAGGAGAATGAGTTTTTGGCTAAAAAATAATAGAAGATATGGGTGGATTACCAAGATATATATATATATATATATGTATATGTGTGCGTGCGTGCGTGCGTGCGTGCGTGCGTGCGTGCGTGCGTGCGTGCGTGCGTGCGTGCGTGCGTGTGTGTGCGTGTGTGTGTGTGTGTGGTGACTTTATCTAATATTTAGAGTTTGTCTTCCTCTTCCATCAAAAGTCCGGTTCCTTCGCGAACAAAGTTCAGAATCGAATTCAAGTAAACTAAATTACCTGATAGCATCCCGACGGATGAGGTCATAAAGACCAATATTGTTATATATGTCTGAACCTCTGGTATAGCGACAAAGGTGTAAACCTTATCAACCACTATATTGTCAATTCTAAGAATACGGAAAAAGGAGACTTCTCTCATATACGACATTTGCATTTTGATATCTGAGATTATTAATTCAATTTTCCATGGACATTTACTCTTATTGTTCAGATTATTAATGATAATTAGAGAATCCCCTTCTACAATAATATTGGAAATATGCAATTTACTAGCTTTAGTAGTCCCAAGTTGTAATGCCAATGTGATGCCGAATCTCACGCCTAAGGGTGCCCGATCGCTTCGAATAGGTAGTCGAATTGGATATGCGAAAGAACTAGAATCTCACGAATCCTCCTTTAGATCGATGAGATCTCAATCTACTTGAATCTCACAAGCAAATTGATCTCTCAGCGCCGCTTCTCACGGTCCTTAGTTTCTTCGAATCTCACGAAGAAGATGAACACTTCTCACGTCCGATAGGGTTTCTCAAGAAACTTGTTTGGAAAAATAATAATTGAGTGTCCTCTTTCATTAATCATAAAAGTACTTAAATAGCCACATAAAACCTAATGGCTTAAAACCCTAATGGGCTTTTCTAACAAATTCCTAAAGTCCATCAATAATATAATATTGTTCAATAAAAACTCAAATAATATAAAAACTAATGCTTATTAAATATTCAGACTTATTAAATAATAAGATGGGCTAAAATTAAATAAGTAATAAAAATATAATACAATCATGGATCCTTAATCTTTCTCACTTCAAATCCTTGAATAAATCTCAACTGCTTTGTTGTTGGCCAATTTAACGTTTCCTGGATCGTATCATTCTCCCTTTCTTGAATTCGAGTCGTCCTCGACTCGTGTATAAATGGACACGCCTCCGGAGAATAACAAGGATTATCATGAGAAAAACTTGTAGCCAGTACCTCAAAGTGTTCCACAACAAGAATGGAACTCCTGTGTAGCGTAACCAAGAGAACATCCTCAACAAACTCCTCAAAAAGCTCGTCAACAACGCCTCGATCCTTCGGAATGACATCAAAAGCAACACCATACTCAAGATCATCATATACGGGAGTAAGTGTCTCATAATCTACCAATGGTGCCTCGATGACGGAGTCATTGAAACAAGAGTTGTGTTGGTCAATGAGTTGTTGCACTTGCCACTCAAGTTTGTAAGTAAGACGACACAAATCATCAATCAGAAGCTTTCGGATATCATGCGACATGGTTAATATACCAAAAGCAATACCCGAAGGGAAGCAAAGTCGGGCAAAAGAAGTGGTCGAGGGCACAAGGGCAGAGAGAGAGATGGGTGATGCAGAGAGCAGGCGCGCGGGCGTGCAGCGCGCAGCTGCGTTTTTCGTTGTCGCTGCGCTGTTCGTTGCCAGATATTTGCGGCTGGCTGGGAGGTTTGGTGGTAGTCGAAAGGTGGTTGTCGAGGGTTGGTGGTGGTCGGATGGTGGTGGTGGTGGTGGTTGGTTAGGGTTTGCGGATTTTTTTGGGGATCTTTTGTGTTTTTGGTGATTCAATTGATGAAATTGACACAAAATCAACAATTAAATAGGATATAGATGATTACCTAATCGAAGTACTGACCCGTGATACCACTTGATGGCGAATCTCACGCCTAAGGGTGCCTGATCGCTTCGAATAGGTAGTTGAATTGGATCTGTGAAAGAACTCGAATCTCACGAATCCTCCTTTAGATCAATGAGATCTCAACCTACTTGAATCTCACAAGCAAATTGATCTTTCAGCGCCGCTTCTTACGGTCCTTAGTTTCTTCGAATCTCACGAAGAAGATGAACGCTTCTCACGTCCGATAGGGTTTCTCAATAAACTTGTTAGGGAAAATAATAATTGAGCGTCCTCTTTCATTAATCATAAAAGCACTTAAATAGCTAGCCACATAAAACCTAATGGCTTTAAAACTCTAATGGGCTTTTCTAACAAATTCCTAAAGCCCATTAGTAATATAATACTCCGTATTGTTCAATAAAAACTCAAATAATATAAAAACTAATGCTTATTAAATATTCAGACTTATTAAATAATAAGATGGGCTAAAATTAACTAAATAATAAAAATATAATACAATCATGGATCCTTAATCTTTCTCACTTCAAATCCTTGAATAAATCTCAGCTGCTTTATTGTTAGCCAATTTAACGTTTCCTGAATCGTATCACAATGCCTCAGCCATAAGAGAACATTGTTTGTCGATTAATTTAGTGCCCATCCTAACTAAATGACCTTCCCAATCTTGGATGATATAGCCTACAAAACAGTCTTCATTAGGAATCGCAGATTCATCAAGTTTATATGAGCCTTTAGGTTTTTTTTTTCCATTTAACGACCTTCTTTTTACTATGTTGTTTTTGAATATTATTCCTAGAATTTAAAGATCCATTTTCAAGAGTGATATCATCCTTAGACAAACTTGCTCTTTTCAAGCTATATGTGTGTTTCTTGATCAGTTGTACGAACGAAGCTAGGGAAGGGGGTGGGATGTTATTGAAAGTTGCTTGATTTCTCGAATACCATATTATATCCGCCATGCGAAGGCTAATTCCTCTTTTTCCTCATTTATCGACTTTTGTCCTAGTAACGCTAGAATAGGCCTAATATCTCTTGAATTGTTTAAAATGTATTGTATGTCATTTCGATATTTAGTCGTTAAACAGTTCTTACCATTATTACAATTACATTCAAAGAAAATATGTATATCGTCTTCTTCTGCATTATTATAAAATATGCACGTAGTAGTCACCAGGGTGTCTCTTTGAGCTAATTTGACAGTAGTAGGCAGACCCTCATGACTAAGTTTCCATAAGAAAATCTTAACTTTCGCGCGCGCGCGCGGGGGGGGCATTAATAGTCCATGTCCAATAATTAGCATCCTCCTCCTGATTAACAACATTCGTTAATAGTCTGTAAGCACCAGCGGTAGTAAATCGACCATTCCGGTCCGGCCACTAGTAAAGCCTATCTTAAATGAATTTAATGATGTCCTCCACCACGACTTGTGGGAGGATGGCAAATAACTTTTCCGCCCACCATTCTCCCCTTCCCCCACCCACATAATGTATTCACTAACCTTTTCATCCTTATTTATATCACTTGGGCAACCCTCCAGACTACAAATGGGATTAGCAGAACACCAATTGTTCTTAGAGATGTTATAATTTAACTTCTATAAATAAAAATATAGATATGATATTATAAATTTTCTATTATTGAAATTTGAAAGGCAAAGTTAGTCGGTCTAAAATTAACTTGCATCTTTCTTAATTACAATTTTAGCAACTAACTTAATTCCACAATGCATGACATATGGAGTATAAGTTTAGAAGACATTTAGGTAGTGAATTTCATATCAAAAAGATTTGAAGTGGAAAAATCAAGTGAAAGCATTCAAAGACAAAGAAAGCATGAGACTTGACCATGGTATGTACCAGGTTTGAATCTCCAATCCTCGAGATTGTCCCTCTCTAGCTACCGTGACTAATGTCCTCTATATATTAGTTTTAATCTATTTTTTTTCTTTTTTCTTTTTTACTTAATACTTATGAGATAGGAGGGGGGTGGGGGACAGAAGGTGGGACAAGATTGAAGACAGGTGATTTGGAGCTCGTTCCTAGGGGTGGACTGAAGTCCGCTCCAACCCGCCTCATTTAAAAAAATAAAAAACAAGGAAAAATTATTAAAAAATTATGTATTTGTTTATTAGGATAAGAGTTATGTTAATGAAAATCATTAATATATGAAAATTTTAGTCTATTCAGTACACTCAAATTTTATTTTTTGGTTCCGTGCCTAACTTGATTGCTACTAATCGTTAATAAATAATACAAATTTAACTATTCAATCAATTTATTTTTAAAGACGAAGAAGCTCTTACTTTGTTTTTTTGGCAGTCATCCAAGGATATGTTTGATTCCAATGCATTGTGTATTATAATTATAAACATTTGAATAGTGTTTGGTTATATATTTTTATAATGTGTTTAAAATAACATAAAATTTAAATAAAATATCTTATGAATTATGTCAACTAAACACTTATTATTGTGCAAAGTTTATATAATTTACATTGTAAACTTAATATAATTAATTGTCACAATTTATAAGGTATTTTATTTAAAATTTAGGTTATTTTAAACAAACTGAAAAATGAATAGCCAAACACTATTGAAGTGTTTATAATTATAATTGCATTATAAACATAATGCATTGGAATCCAAACACACCCTTAGTTTGGTAATAGAAATGTTATAAATTATTTGATAAAGATTAAAGATGGAGAACTTATTCTCATATAGACTCAAACATAAACCTTCATTTTTTTTAATGTTTTCAAAAGAAAAAATAATTATTTAATTTTGACTATATATTTTAAACATCACTTTGGATAAATTAAAATGTTTAAGTTGAATTTGAGGCCTCGTTTGGTTAAATGTAAGAATTTCGCCTCCTAGGAAGTTACTTTCTAGGAAATAAACTTCTCATAAATTGTACTTTTCGGAAAGTATAAAAATGTGTTTGGTTGAAACTAAATTCATATGAACTCAGTTCCTATATTTTGTTTGGTTGAACATTAAAATCTCACAACAATTTGTTTACGATTATACTTACAACCTTTATTTATTAACAAACCCCTCCTATTGTAGTGATAAATTGGAAATTTTCTTAATTAAAATTAAAATAAAAAAAGAGATTTGGGACAAAAATGGACGTAAAATTTGGGAAAAAAGGGAATTCCCCTCATCGTAAGTTGAATTTCACATTTTTTTAGGAATTTCAATTTCCATAAATGAAATTTATGAGTTTTTTTAGTTTTAATTATTTTTTTACCAAACGCATATATTGTCAATCACTTATAACCAAACGAGCCCCGAGTGATAATTAAATGAACGTACGAGTGTTAAGTTCATTTAATATCAAAGATTCCAAATAGTGGATATTTTTTGGGTGTCATTATATACACCGCAAATTCGGATTAAGGATTTTCACGTCCTTAAGGACGTGCAAGTCTGAGATGGTGCACGTCCGCTAAAAACGTCTTGCACGTTGTTAAGGACGTGCAAACCCTAGTTAGGGTTTTGCGTTTAGGGTTTAGGGTTTAGGGTTAGGGTTTAGGTTTTCCGACGGTTTTGTAATGTTAATTGATAAAATTGTGTTTAGCTAGTAGATTTGAATGATTTAGGGTCAAATTAAACAGAACACAAGAATTGTTAAGGTTTTCATTCGGGTAATATGCGAATAACGTTACAAGGAACGGAAAAAAAGGTTTACATTCATAATTTTACTAAAGTTGTGGAATACAATCTAGGAAAATAGTAAAGGACGGCCGGACTCGGCACGAGAGGCTCTAAATCTCTCAAGCTGAGCTTGAAACGGAGCATCCCATCCTTCGACGCTCGGATGATGATGTTCGACCCATTCTAGTGGAGGCGGCGGAAGAGGAGCGTTAGGACGCAACCAGATCTATGAGAACAAAAATTTAGAGTTAGAGTATTGACATATGTATGAAAAGCATGAATAGGTAATAAAAAAGACGTTTGAAGTCGTACCACGGCAAAATGGTCTTGGTTTCCGATGCAGGCAACACCAAGAGTTGCTGATTGGGGAGGGTTGTTAGCAGATGTCGGCGAGATCATGGGGAGACATGTGAACGGATGATGCCAACCTAGGACGACGAGAGGAATCTGATATACCGTCGCAAATACTAAACCCATGATGGGTAGCTCTATCCACCGTCTCCTATCACCATGTGTGGCTCCGACCCATCTCTAGTAGTCGACGAACTGCTGGAATGGGTACTCTCCCGTATAACAACCGGCGTACAGATCGGCGTGATCCTCCAAGTGATTGCATAGTAACGTTTTGAGTTCCGGGAAAGCAGTCTCGCCGATCGGTGATGTCAAAGCCGCCAAAGCACGGTAGCCACAATGACCATCTCCAACAGTGTCCCTCACCGTCTGAATATGACCGAGCATGAAGGGATCAACGTTGTTTCGACCCAAGTTGAACCTGTCGAACACATCATCACGTCCACGTCGAGCTGAAGTCGCTTGTGGACGGGGCCGAGCAGCATTTCGAGCAGCACGCGCTTCTTCTCTCTCAAACCTTTCCCTTACCTCCTCGTATGGCAACAGGTTGGTTCTGCAGGCATTCCTCGACCCCCGAGGCCTCCCCTTCCTTCGGACGCTTGCTGATGAGGGTGGGTGCAGCTCATCCTCGCATGCATCGTTGGAAGCCGTGTATGAAGATGACAGCTCATACGGCAGTGGGGTGTCGTCGAGGTTAGTCCTTGTCAAATCCATCCAGAACGGGTGGATGTCCTCGGCGGGTATCGGAGTACCGGAGTTGACGTATGCCTGAATCTCATGGACACAAGGGATCCCGTAACAAACCCTCCAATATCGGTCCGTGCATAGCGGAGGAACCTTTTGGTTCACGATGTCCTGCCACATCTTGTATAGATAATCGAAGCACTTTTTGGAGATTAAAGTCTTTACCTCATCGAAAAGGTTGACTTTATACGCCGATGTTGGCCATTTGAAGCGGTCGATCTCCAAAGCAGTTTGCAGCTCATGCAGTTGACAATCGTTGACTCTATGGATCGCATCGATCACGATGCGGAAGTCACCAATCGATGAGTGAAGTGCCTCCTTCAGAACTTTGTGTTGACCCTCAACTCTGTACACATTGAAGTGCATACCACTAAATATTCGATATTATATCATATTGTAATGGGAGACATGAAGTAAGGTTGTACCTGTTTGTCGTACGGGTGCCGAGATGGAAGACATTATCTACGTAGCACCGTACTATGCTCATGTTGTATGGAAGCCAAACCGGCTCCAAATACGCCACCACACCTGGGAATGGGTGCCATGCAGCTCGTAGCGCCCGACGAAGTCGGTTGAATGATTCCTCCAACCTCGATTCGAACAGCCCCCAACAGTTGCCCTTAAAGATGCCAGCGTGGTTTAAATTCTTCGTGATCTTCAGAGCTGCTTCCTCGCATCTTCTCGTCACGTGTAACCAACAAAGGAGATGCTGGACGTCGGGGAAGACAACATTCAGCACCGCCAAGAGACCTAGCTCTCGATCAGTCATTATAGCTTGAGGCTGAACCGTCCCAAGCAAGATCTGAAGCCGTCGCAACACCCATGCGTATGTGTCTTCGTTCTCTTGCGACATGAAGGCATAGGTGATGCAGTAAGTATTGCCTGAGGGTGTGAACCCGACCACCTCGCACAAAGGAATCCCATATCTGCAAGTGTAAATATGTTACATATAAAATACTTTATAATTGGCTATATATGCAATAATGTAATCGTAATTAAGTAACTTACGCATTTGTTTTGTATGTGTTGTCCATTATGATGACATAATGGAACCTTCGGAGAAGGCGTATCCCGTCGGGATGCGCCAGGAAGAGGTCGCTCAAGACGTTGTCGTCATCCGGATGTCGTCTGAAGTCGTAGTAGTACCTTCTTTCACGCAGATGGTGCAAGGTATCCTGGGTCATCGTCCGACTACCTCTTTCTTCGGCGACCATCACGGCGAGCGTGTTGGTAAGGCTCTTCCTTGACGTGACGCTGGTATCATCCAACTGCCTCAATCTGTACCCAATGGATTTTGGAGGAGTGCCAACTTCCTTCATCCACCTCGCCATCTTCTTTTCCCCCTCTGTCATCTGTCCGGCGATGGCGTGACCCTTCAAGCTCGTGGAAAGCCCGTGGTTATGAACACCATGGGTTACCGTCATGCGCCACTGACCCGACGGAGCTTCGTGTCCATGTAGAGAGAATGGACAACCACTTATCTTCGACTGCGTGCTCCGGAGCTTCCTCCCGCGTGGTCGGTACTCCCCAAACTGCTCGCAAGCAAGGAGAACCCCGCCTAGATGATTCGACGCCCCCGTCCAAGACCGCTTGATTACTAAAATCATGCAGTGTCTCCGACCCAAGTCCTTGAAATGCGTAACCATTTCGTCACGGTCATTCCAAACCCTTGGGTCCGAGAACTCAGACGTAAAGTCTCGAAACCGTATTCACATAATTGGAAATATGAACAAAACGGAAGGAATACGAAATATGTTGACTCTACGAAACCTATCCGTACCTGGGATACTTGGAGACGAGGATTGCTTTGCGGCTAGGCCATAACGATTCTAACGGCGAAAGAATATATCGAAAGAAGTCGGACTTTGTTTTGGAGTGCGGAATGAAGATGTCCTCCATCGCTTCAAATAGGCACTGTGGCGTTAATTGTAAGCAGAACCCTAGCAGGTCCTTAAGGACGTGCTAGGGTTTAGGGTTTGGCTAGGGTTTTAGGGTTTGGGTAGGTTAGGGTTTTAGGGTAAGGAAACTGCACGTCCTTAAGGACGTGCAGTTTCGACAAACCCTAAAACCCTAGCCAAACCCTTAAACCCTAGCCAATCTGTAAGGTAGTTGTATCAAGGAGCACAGAAACAGATTGTTGATCTACTTCGACAATCTGTTTCTGTGCTCCTTCACAAATCCTGAGGGAAGTTCCTTACCAAAATATACAGGAAAACATTATAAACAACATACACAAATAGCCCTCGACCTTATCATATTAAGGTTTTCGTTTTCGTTATCGGGCAACCTTATCATATTAAGGTTTTTCGTTTTCATTATCGGGCAACCTTATCATATTAACGTTTTTCGTTTTTGATGTTTACGTTCAATATGACTCTGAAGAAATGAGAAGAGTCTAATAGAAATATAGAGATAGATACAAAATCCGTAATATAAAAGTATAATATCAAGATAGAAACTGCAAAAGTACATCACCGGTCTACAGGATGGCGTACAACATGATCCAAAATACCCGTCACCTCGTCTAATAGCTCCTCAAGGCGAGGGTCGGTAGACAGGGCCCTCCAATAGCCCTCCATCTCGTGCAAGCGGGCCGCCAACGCCGGAGGGATGACGGGCGGCTGAGGGAGGTCCACCCATGGGTCCATGCCGATAGGGTGGACGGGCGCCGGCGGGGTCGGGATGGGGTGGCGTGGTCGGCAGCACGTATGGCCGGCTCTGCGACGCGTACCAAGGCAAGTAATCTGCAGTGACACCCGCCTGGCAATCCTCGCTGGTGCGCCTGTGCTCGGCCAACCTGTAGAAGCGACCCTCGTCCTGCAGGTCCCGCCACCTGTTGTGGCCTTGGGCAAACACGGCGATGTACCGCGCGTTCTTCAGGGTCGTGTCGCGGCAGACCTGATCCGGCGCGATGACGGCCTGAGGGATCCCCTGGACCCGTCCGAACTGCCGGAGGCACCTATCGGGCATATACGGCTCCTCCTCCCCGCAGAAGGTGATGGTGCCCCGATAGGTGGACTGACGGTACTGGCCGTCGAAGTCCAGATCACGCCCAAAAGGCATCCACCGAACCTACAAATAAACAAATCAGATTTAATTCACAGCTAAGAATTATAAGTGATATAGATAGAGTCTCGAATACATACACCATCGACGGTAAGACGGTCCACCTCGTCCCGCAGCTCCCGCATCTTCTTCAGCTTCGCGTCGTCCTTCATGCGCGTTGGCTGCTTCAGACCGATGAACTTCGCGTAGAAGTGAGAGTCATCCTTCCTAGCCGGGTCGCTAGACAAATCACCTCGGAAGCGAGGAAAGTACGCCCATATCCAAGCCTTGACACAAAAAAGTATGTTGTTAGCATATAATTTAAATATTTGTAAACTGAAACTCTAATTCAACGGACTCGTACCTGTTGTTAGCATATAATTTAATGTTCTTATTTTCTTTAAATTTAAATTTATTTCTATGTATTTTATTATATTTTAATGTTTTTATTTTCTTTCAATTTCAAGTTATTTTTATGTATTTTATTATAATTTATTATATTTTAATGTTTTTATTTTCTGTAAATTTAAATTTATTTCTATGTATTTTATTATATTTTAATGTTTTTATTTTCTTTCAATTTCAATTTATTTTTATGTATTTTATTATAATTTATTATATTTTAATGTTTTTATTTTCTGTAAATTTAAATTTATTTCTATGTATTTTATTATATTTTAATGTTTTTATTTTCTTTCAATTTCAATTTATTTTTATGTATTTTATTATATTTTATTATATTTTAATGTTTTTATTTTCTTTAAATTTAAATTTATTTCTATGTATTTTATTATATTTTATTATATTTTAATGTTTTTATTGTCTTTCAATTAGAATTTATTTTAATTTATTTTAATTTATTTTATTAAATTATAATATTTTTATTTTAATTTATTTTAATGTCTTTTAATATATTGTAATAAGTTTTAATATCTTGTAATATATATTAATCGTTTTTTTGTTTTTCCATTAAAACTATCAAAATATATAAACTATATACTATCTTTCAAACTATATACTAAAACTATATAATATATCAAATTATATAGTATCTATCAAACTATATACTAAACTAATTATAATCTTTCAAATTATATTATATATTAAAATCTAAACTATAATATAAAACTATAAAAATAAATCAAACAAAATAAATAAATCAAAAAATATACCGGTGGTGTCGGGAACGACGAAACCTCAATAGTCCGCCGCTTTCGCGGCGGTTCCGCCTCCGCCACTCCGCCGCCATCACCACCACCACCACCACCAGACGCCGCCATCACCTCCGGCGATGCGTCTCCACCGCCACCACCGTCACCACCACCACCCTCCTCAACCTCCATGGGCGCCAAAGGACGTGCAGCACGTGCTTAAGGACGTGCAGTATTGCCCGTCCTTAAGGACGTGCAGCACGTCCTGCTTCGGGTGGCTCTCACCCTACTTGCACGTCCCTAAGGACGTGGGGATTTGCGGTGTATATAACCGAAACGTATTTTTTGTATTTACACCATATATATAGTTTTCAACGGTAATTAGAGACTTTTGAATAGTCTCATACTCTCATTTATGAATTACGATTAATCACGCAAGCTGATACGTTTACCACCCGGGTAAATTTACCCAAGGGCAGAAACGTAAAAGCACGCGGGTACCTGCAAAAAAGAGAAAAGCAATTAGCAGCTTTAAGTAGGTTAGTTAATTAGGCTCCAATTAGGCTAATAATGACGCCCGCTCCTCCCCCTCTCTCCCATTCAATGCGTACGCGAGCTCCCAATGGAGCTTCAACGTTCTTCTTCTCCAACGTTCCTCCAATTCAAAATAGAGAAAAACAACTCGGAAAAACTCCAAGCAACTATCTTCTCCAACGTTCTTCGATTAAACTGCAACTCTCTTCCACCCAGATTCAAAGTGCGATTAAACTACGAGATCGAAGAACAAGGTCAGTTTTTTTTTTATATAATTATGTCGTTGATCCATGCCCAGATTCAAAGTCCATATTGCCTCCATTGTATGTCCTTGGATCGATTAAACTGTAATTCCCTATCTCAATGGATTGTTAATTAGCGTTCTGGGTGGTTTAGGGTTAATTAGGGTTCTGGGTGTGGTTTAGGGTTCATTTGAAATCGATTGTGGTTCTGCAGGGGGGTTTAGGGCAATTTCGGTTTATTTGCTTGATTCCAAATCTAGATTGTAAATTAAGATGATTAAATTGTATATTTTTCGTTTATTTGCTTAATTCGAAATCGATTATCTAGGGTTTATGTGTTGTTTAGTTGCAAATTTTGCACCAGGATATTGAGTTTTATGTGTTGTTTAGTTGTAAATTTTGATCTGAACGGTATTTAGGCTTCGATTTTTAATCATCATATTTATTCTTCAGTGATCAAATCGAATTGCAATGGATCATTAATTTGACCTAAACATCGGGTATGCTACCGAAGAAGAAGGTAATTTTTCACTCATACACTAAGCTTATATTCCTTTGATTGTTGTTGTTTGAATGTGTGAAGACAACCAAATTGAACAATTGAGTGATTGTGTTGTAACAGGTTCTGTTGGCGTATACGGTGACAATTTCGATGATAGAGATTCCATCAGCATGGAGGAAGAGGATCAAGACAACGAAGGCAACGAGGATGAAGAGGATCAAGACAACGAAGACAACAACGAAGAGGATCAAGACAACGAAGACAACGAGGCTGAAGGTTTTACTGAGATCCTTCCTCCGCATACCGGGATGGCATTTGCACATTCAAGAGAGGTTTTTGAGTATATGCATGCATCCGTGAAGGCGGTAGGATTCCAGTACATGATCAGGAGTTCTGAAAAACATCCTGATCCCAATGGACCAGAGAAGTACAATATTTGAACGATCAAATATCTTGTATGCATATCAAATGTGAATTACTCTTGTATGCATATTTGCATATTTGCATATTTGCAATTATATATCAATCTTGATGTATAATATTTGAACGATCAAATATCTTAATTCTAACATATAAGTCAATTCAAGAATATTAATCTAGTAGATCGACATATAAGAATAGTATTTAAAAAAAATGTTAATAAAAACAATAGAATAACTTGCATATATCGATCGGTTTGAATTGTTTTGTAACATTGTTAATAAAAAGATTTCCTCGATCGATCGAGATAGTACTTTGATCGATTGAGATGGTTTAACCCTAACCCTAAACCCTAAACCCTAAACCCTTAACCCTTAATCCTTAACCCTTATAGTCTACCGAGATGGTTTGTTTTGCTTGTTTAAACTAAAATGTGAATCTTACACACATGTGTCCAAGTGATCTATAAGATTCATCAAAATAGTACTTTGATCGATCGAGGTATAGTTTAAACCCTAAACCCTAAGCCCTAGAGTATTATAGTCTATCAAGGTAGTTTGTTTCTTTTGTGTAAACAAATTGAAATGTGAATGCTATACATATGTCTAATTCCAATTATAAATCTTATGTCTCGTTTTCAATTGTTTCGCTTGTGTAAACGATTCAAGAAAGTCATTCGAGTTATTTTCTCTCGAGAAAGTCTCCTTAATCATGAAGTGAGGGTTTAGACATTTGTTTCCTATTTTTATATCACGAGATTAGAAGTTATAAAATGTATTTCATTGTTTAAATATTATATATAGTGTATAAAAGACTAAAAATATTTCGATGTGTATTAAGTTCTTTTTTTTTCTGTGTAATGTATATATATTTGTGTGTTCGGTAACCACGGGGATCAGACGCCCCCTTGGTCACTCACCTTTCACACCACTACGCCAACCCGAGTTCGAATCCTCCAGGGGTGATGTATCCCAGTTTTTTTCGATGTGGAAGTGGATGCATTATCATCAAGCCGTCCAACATGGCTCTCTCCACTGGAAACTTCCGATGCGTTCAATTGATACTGATCTTCAGACACATCTCGTTCACCGAACAATTCATTGCACAGGTCCACGATCTCTCCAGGCATACCACCATTCTTAATAAACTTGTATGACGGGCCTTGCTACAAAAACATTTTGCAAGAAACGACATATAATCAATAGTGTGCTAGTGAAAATTGTTTGATAGAACGAAACACACATATACTTTGAAACCACTAACCTTGGACTCCCACCACCATTCGGGTGCATTAACCTCACAGTTGTGGAGGGATATATTGACCATTGGGTCATCAAAAAGAGAGAGCCACACCGCGTAATCTTCTCGAATCGTCTCGAACTTGTGTCGTATGATCGTTGGAGTTGCCATTATCCTTTGTTCATCACGAAGTTGTTCGTGGATGACATTCCAGTCTATGGAGGTGGTGTTTCCATCATTGCTTCTATTTACTGCGCATATCTCTAGCAAAGCATTGGTTTCTGCAATTGTCCAAGTGCTCCAGGGGTATGTCTTTATCTTCAACGCCATCAGTGGTTGATTAAAGAAGATGGGGGTTGATTGAATGAAGAAGATGGGGGTTGATTGAAGAAGATGAGGGAGATATAGGAGGCTCCAACAGTTGGTGATGCAAGGGAGATTCTACCCGTGAAGCCCCCTGTTGTAGTAGCAGTACCACTGATGGCGTGAAGGGAGAACTGCAACAGCTGAAGACGTGAAGGGAGAGCTGCAGCAGTTGGCCGAGAATCCTCCACAGTCCACCCGTGATCACCTATGCAGGCCTAGCTAATGAAGGGGGAATAGCTATACAACATATATACACAATACAATACACAAACATATATAATATACATTGTGAAGATTGAAACAAGGTGAAATTGGGAGAGAAAGAGAGAGAGTTGATGAGCCAAAAATTCTGTTGGATTTCTTGCACTTATCCGAAATGAGTTACACGTAGAGTGAGCAAATCTCACAATTTATAACCACTGTCTAAACATATATCATATATATACAAGTTAATTTTTGATATCAAACATATATCATATACATTAAACATATATCATATACAAGTTAATTTTTGATATCAAACATATATCATATATATTAGATCTTAATTAAAAACATACTTTACTAAAAAAAAATTATAACACAGGATACGATTTTATATATATATATATATATAAACATATTATATTGTTAGGGTATATACCCAAGGGTTATATACATTGTAACCCAAGGGTTACAATGGGTAATAACTATATATACTATATATTATAGGATTATAAAATTAATAACATTTATAATATAATGTAATCACATTTTATTACATAAGGTAGATTATAATGTAATAACTATATACTATGTTAATGTAATCACATTTATAATATATTCTAGGAGTAGGGGTGATATTAAATAAGGTAGTTAGACATCCTAGAAAAGCAATTATCACTTAATCATGCTTCTACCTCATTAATTATCTTTGTCCCCCACTACAATTACTTTTGTTTTTTTTATTTAAAAAATAGGGGGGTATTCCTACCAGGGTGGTAAACGAAGATTTGTCCATTAATCACATAATATGTTACTCTGCGTTGAATATGTTTGGTCTTCCTTGCAAACATGTTCAGTTTGAACTTCACCCTTCAATTGAAAAATAAAAAATTACTATCATCTTCTACTTCTTATTCCATTTCAATTTTACGTCTTCATTCGAAAGGATGATCTTGACAACGTGACTTGAACCCACTCAAAGCTTTACCTTATTAATTTTTTTGAGATTTGAGTTTTTTGGAAAAATAAGGAGACTTTATTATAATTTTCAATTTTACGTTGACATTTTAAAATATAAACGAATTGATAAACTAACTATGATAAATTTCAAAGTAATTGTTTTAATAATTATAGAACTAAGACGCCTGCCATGACTTCCTTAGTAGAAATTAAATTGTCCAATTGCGCCATGTTTACCGAGAGGCTAATGTTGTCGCCGACATCATAGTCCATTTCGCCTTTTCTTTACCTATCGGATTCCACGAGGTCTTAAAACCCTCTGACAGCGCCCAACATTTGTTGCAGTTTGATGCCAATGGTGGTTCAAAGGCTAGACTTTGTATTGCTTAATTTGTTTTACGGTTTAAGATAGGGAGGTCTCCTCCCAGTTTTCCCCACCAAAAAAATAACAATTATAGAACTAAGGTATCCAAACAAACCCCAAGATACTCCAAAATTAAAAACCAAAACATAGCCAAAAAGAGGCCAACTTTCAAGAACCAGTCACAATGACTGTAGGGGGGGAGAAAACAGTAGGTGGTCTTGGGTTTGGAAGACAAATGGGCCAAGCCCATATTTGTAGTAGCAGACATTTATGGGCCCACTTTGTCCCAATGGAGGTATACCCATTATGTGAATTCCCCTAACTTGTGGAATACATATTCCACATGGCATTCTTCCATTGGTATGTATCATCTCCAATGTTTTCTCCATCTTTTTTTCTTTCATTATATTATACAGAATATGATATTTCCTTTTCATATATAACCAATTTAACATATGATTATGTATATTTTTATCTAAGAAAGTTTGAGTAAGTTCAACACCATAATAATAATAATAATTACTATAGAGTTAGGATATGTCTTTTGAATCAACGACCGTTCATAGAGATACTTACAAATTATTCACCGACACTATCTCGTTCATCAGTGAAAATTGAACACACAATGTTTTAATATAAAGGGGTATGTCCTTTTTTAACACATTTTTATTGATAAATAATAGTATATATTGACTTGACCTTTAATAAATATAAATAGTAAACAATACCAAATTGCACTGATTATAACAACCCCAGCCAAATACAAAATAGAGGTGCAATCAATAAACTTTAGATTATTACATTTGATAAATAAAAAAAATGTTGGCTACAGTTGATTTGCAACATAATTCATAAAGCATTTGATAAAATATAATAAAATAAATACAGATATATAAGCACCCATGAGTCCATGACCCATATCACCAATATCATATTTTATCTTATATTAAGACATTAGAAAACATGTCATCATAAACATACCTTAACCACTTACTAGTCTTTTCAACTTTGTGATAACTATCATTCCTAATATTTGGCTGTCTTCCCGGAAAACACCAAAGTATGATATCATCATAATTATGAGTAATCCAAAAGGTGGCCCAAACCCAACTTTTAAATAGTACTGTATTAAATTAATAAGACATTTGAAAAACATTTTAATAGTGAGAAGGAAAAATACATCAGAACAATTTGAATCTTACTCAAATTATAGGAAATCAGAAATTATAGGAAATCAGAAAAGATTGTGATAATCCATCATCAAACCAACTGAAAATACGAGGAGTAATCTACTGATTTATAAAAGTGTAAATAGAATAAAAATATAAATCGTACATACTTTATTTCACGGTTTTCAAATATTTTAACAAAACATACTAATTTGAAGTTTTTGGGTTTAATTATAATAATATTAAGTTACGAAATTTAACAACGATAATTACGATAAAAGTATATTAATTAAGTAAATGATGTGGATATAATCTATATCGATTCAGTTTTGAAATATTTATAACTTTTTAATCAGATGTTAGACTTGAGCTTATAATATATCAAATCAAAGTTACCGATTAGAGGAATATGTATATTAAATTTTATTTTTGACACCCCTAACCCCAAAGAGAATCCTGCGTCCCTACTCCCTACTTATATAACTTGTTATACTTGTACTTTCGATGTGAAACGCATTAAGATCGGTGTGCCAAATAACGTAAGTAGAAAGCCAAAATGAAAAGAGTAGACAAGATCGATGAGAAATGTGGTAGCTAGTGGTAATTCAGAAGTGGTACTACTGATTCTATCTGAGCAACAAAAACAAAATGAAAGCAAATCTAGAACAGATCGCAGGCTAAGGCTTCCTGCCAAAGCATGAAGAAATTATGATTCATGGAGATCAGTCTGTGGACTGACTGGATTTAAGGGCAGATCGATGATCGATCGAACAGAATCGAAACAAGTGACGAAATTAATGATCCATCAGAAAAAGACTAAAGAGGATGGCATGGCTTCAGTTAACTCATGCCTGATCATCATTCTATTGACTAATCACTAATGACGGAGCCTTCTGAAATCAGAATACATTGTACCACAAATCTAAATCATACCTCAACTCATATAGATCTTGACTCTGTATTTCATTTTGGGTGGAACATAAAATATTTTAATCTTAATTTTATCTTTAAAAAAATTACTATACAAATTAAAATTACATTCATATACTTTAACTATATAGTTTTACATGTTTATAAACTTTTATATTAAAAAATCATACAATAATTTTTTTTTTAAATTAAAAAGATGATATTTTATAAAATACTATAATTTAAATTTTTTTATTTAAAACATGATCATGTTTGAAATATACTCCTATAATTTCACAAAATATAATGATAGATGTTTGAAATATAAATGTAATAATTGAAGGCGATATTCGCGTAGAGGGGATATAAGATTAAACAGAGAAAACAACGAGTTTCCAAGCGGGAATACCCACCGAGAGGCTTTAATTACAAACTAAATATAGATGACTTTGTTAAAAACTCCGGCGCCTGTGGTGTCAGGGGAATTATTCGGGATTGTAATGGCCTTGTTATATATTGATATTTTCCAGTATGCGATTATGTTGGGATCAGTATTACAAACAAAAGATTTTGTGATATGTATTGGTTTAAAAGCAGTGCTCGGAAAAGGAATAAGAAATATCATAGTTGAAGGTAATAGCCTTGAAGTAATCAAAGCGATTGAAGACCCCGACAATTAATGTTCCGTAGGTGATCCTCAGAATGGTTGAAAGGATTATGATATTGAGAAGTAGTTTTGGAACATCCAGTTCAAACACTGCTATAGAGAATCAAATAGAGTGGCGACTACATTGCAAAAGCTAGTTTATTAGTAATATGAGCACTCTTCCTTTGAATACGAAGCTTTGTACGATCATCTTACGAGATGATCAAGGATTATCTTTGTTTAGTCAAAGATGCCCCCTTTAATTTCGACTACATAGTGTATATTTTTTAAATAATAGTATTTCCATATAATAAATAAAAATAAATTAGAAAAAGCATCTTCAATTCATGCAAAAACTATACTTTTACCTTATATAAAAACAAAAATTACTTTATGTTATTGGCACGACCAATTTTTCGCCAAACGCACGATCGAGTCGTCAACTCGGGAGGTCGGAGACGACAAACAACATGCCGATTCGGGAGTACGGTTTTGAGAGCCCCTGGCCAACAACATGTGTACCGACTCGGGAGTACGATGTAAGACCCAAGGTCTTAAGAGGCCCCAGTCCGTGCCACCTAGCTCTCTCAGGTCCATTTTTCTTATTTGAAGTCGGAAAGGAAGAGCTCTTGTGACATGAATAGGGCTTGAATTACTTATAAATCACTCCCAACATTCTGATGATATACGATGGGGGACGAGGGTGTTACATTCGTCGAGCCCCCACTCGGAGCTCGACGAATATTTGTCCACTAACTTTGATTTTCTCAGCGATGAAGAGGAAGATTTCGATGTCCTTGAGTGGTGGAGCCATCCCGAACGACAAAGATTCCCGACATTGCAGGTAATTGCCCAACAAATACTTGGGGCACCTTGCTCCACCGTAGCCGTCGAGCAGCTTTTCAGTCGCGGAGGTCAGATTCTTTCGGAGAAGAGATCAAGGTTGCTTCCCGAGAACTTCGAAGCCCAAGTTTGCCTTGCAGATTGGAAGAAGGCGGAGATGCGGATGCAGAAGAACAACTTGGGGACTGATTCCGAGGATGATGACGGAATAGAGACAGAGTCCGTTGGGAGCTCCATTGATGGCGCGGTCACAGATGGCTCAGGAGGTGGTAGAGGATCCGACGATCAAGAAAACTAGAAGAGGAGGTAACCGGGCCGGGGTTCAGACATACAGGTAAAAGAACTACGTGGGCTTTGATTCCTCACCCCCGGGAGGATACGTAGGCAGTCGGGAAACCGATTCAAGCCCTTCTTCCTTCCCCCCCAACACTCCCTAATACAAAAATTGTACAACTTTTTTGTAATTTGTAAAACTTATAGAGTTATAAGTTGTAGACTTTTTAGTTTTTTGTTTTGAAAATTATAAGATGTAATATCACATATTGTATTTTGTACATAAAGACTAAAGAGTCAAGTTATGATTTGTGAACACGAAAGGAGATTTGTCAAACACATAGGCGTTCAATTCCTGTTCCCTTTCTCGACAAATTCGATCCGACAATTCAGATTCCGAGTCCGAAACAAGTGCAAACCCATCCAACCCGGGTTCCAACTCATCGGGTCTGACCCGCCGGGTCAACCCGTCGACCCGATGACCCGCCGGGTGACCCGAACCCGCCAACCCGTGGAAATCCCGGGTTAGGGTTCGGGTCGCCTTCCCCCGACCCTTGACCCGGCGGATCGAACCCGTGGCCACGCCTACATACGGTGTCTGCATCCCTTGGCCAACAACTTGTGCAAAACTCACCCTATGATGTTGACGACTCGGGAGTCTGGTGTAGGCAAACACCTTGCCAACTCGGGAGTACAATGTCGTCACTCCCCAACACTCAAGCCAACAAGCACTCACCTATCGGAGCTTCTCCCGTCTCCAGAAGTCGGTGTTGGCATCTCTCGTTGTGCGTTTGGAAAAAACTCACAATGTGAATAACATACCTGATTGAGGGTCGTCTCTTTCTTCTATATACGTAGAATTGCAAACATTTTTTTTATTAGGAAATAATTCGATGGCCATACATACCTAGTACCTCGCGAGGCTAGCCAATGAAGTCGACAGTCGGCGAACCGTCAAAACATACCAAGTAAGAAAAAAGAAAAAGGTGCAATACAAACGAGGTACGCAAACAATTTCGGGCGAACAAGCAAACCTAATTCAAACACACTAAGGACAACATAGACTAAGAACCGACGTCAAGCACCGCCACACAGTGACACCATTGACTAGCGATACATAAGAAGTCCCTTTAGGTAGTGAAGATGATCCTTCAAAAAAAAATCAGATCATGGAGTCACCTCAAATCCCTCAATACACAACGCTTCGATACACACCGTATAATTGCAAACCTTTTTTTTTTGTTACAATGCAAAAATCTGGGGTGTGTCAACTACGATTGTACCACCACCCAAGAGCCTCTTTCTGGACGAGAGTCTGGAACTCAAGCTTGGAACTCCAAGAGGAAGAAGCGGAATCCATGGCCAGGTGAGCAAGACGATCGACTGCCTTGTTTGCCTCCCTAAAGACGTGGGAGATGAATACTGTCTCAAAGGAACCGAGCAAACGAAGAGCATCTAAAATAATCATTTTGATCTCCCAAGGTGTCAACCATGCTCCCTTGATCGCATTCACGATTGCGAGACAATCACCTTCCAAAATAACTCTTCGAACCCCCCCTCTACCGAGCTTCCACCAGTCTGAGCTGCAATGCAATCGCCTAAGCTTGTAATGCCGACACCTTATCGCATCTTTTGGCATCGCAAGCGACCAATCTTACTTCGTTATCTCTAATCAAGAAACCTGCAGAAGCGCAACTAGAAGATATTTTAGCACCATCAAAATTGAGCTTGAAACTACATTTCTCAGGTTTACGCCATCTAATGAAGTTTTTTTTTCTTTGTTTGATTGTTCTTGTGATTGTGTCTTTTTCATCTGGGTTATCCTGTTTGGATTTTTTTTCCAGTTTTTTCATATGATGAAGAATTATTTCAATCACTTCGTCTATTGTTCTTAAGCTTTAGTTTTCTAATATGATCTTGTTTCTCTTGTCCAAATACTTCACCACGAGAAGGAAAGAGTGACTTTTTGTTTGAAAGAAGTAAGCACATATTGGAAAGCTCTTATACCCATTCTAAACCCTTCATGGTGCGTTAGTGTTTCTAACTATGTTAGGCAGAAGTAAGCACATATTGGAAATCCTCAAACTATACGCAAGTAGTGCGGGATAAAAGTCATCACGTACATCCCTCTGCACGCATTGAGGATGATTTTCAATATATATACTTTTTTTTATTGATGGAAAACCTAAGACACTCTAGTAGAAATTGTTGTTGAACGTTAACCACTTATAGAACGCAAGTACATCTATTACACAAGCTCGAGTAACTAACCTCAAATCAAAAGCAACTAAAAATGAGAGCGCTGGCTCTCTAGGTTTACCGCCGCCACTCGCCCCTTTGCCTTCCATGACTTCTTCTTCCCCGGACTCCTCCGCTGTTCCATCAGCTGCTGCCCCCCTTGCCTCACCACCACCTGTCTCCGCAACCAACACAAAGCCTCCACCGGTAATCCTCCGGCCTCCCACCGCCTCTTATCCTCATCCATCGACAACTCCAGTTTTGACTCCAATCGAAGCCACCGCTCACCTTCGCTACTGGCCCTCCTTTGTCTCACCACGGCTTCCTGCCGGACTTGTTGCTCGCCCCCCAAGCCTCACCACGGCTCCCTGTCGGATAGGGGTGGAAATGGGTCGGGTGATGGATGAGTGGAGCCATTTTTTCACCCGACCCGTCCCAAAAAAATTTCACCCGACCCATCACCCGTCCGTCTAATATTTCACCCATCACCCGATCCGTTGGGTGAATCGGGTGGGTAATCGGGTGAAGTAAATTAAAAGAAAAAGAGTCATAAGACATACTTAGAAATCGATCATATTGGATAATTTCACAAACCACGTCAACGTGGAAATCTTATTAATTGTATAAAAGATTTATTCATACATTATATCATTATTCTCATCTTACAAAGTTGGCACACTAAATGCTAAGTCTTTGAAATCAAATGAGATGAATTTTAGTCCGTTGCTAAACTTGTAGTTAAAAAAAAACAATTTGGTAAATCATGTCTTAACACACTAAATGCTAAGTCTTTGAAATGAGCGAAATTGCTAACATTCTAGTAGTATATGCAAAACAAATAAAATAATTTTTTTAAAAAGATGTGATGAGGGGTTAAATAAAATAACTTTATATTCTTTTAGATTTTTTTGCACAAAAGCAATTAGAGAATAGAGAAGCTAGAATTAGAAAAATGAAAAATATGTAATTATGTTAGACTATATTTTTTATAAACTGGGATTTGTTTAAAAATAATCGGGTGGGTTAGCGGGTGGTTAAGCGGGTCGGTTGATGGGTCGGGTAATGGGTAAAAAACATATCACCCATCACCCGTTTCACCCACCCATCACCCATCCATCACCCAGTTTTTTTTCGGGTTTTCACCCGTATAATCGGGTCAGGTGAGTCGGTCACCCACTGGTGATTTCTAGCCCTACTGCCGGAGTTGTTGCTCGCCCCCCGAGCCTCCACCTTGTTCGGTTCCAATGTTCTCATTGGGTTTGGTTTGGCCTCTAATTGGGTTTTAATCTCAGTATCTGTTTGTTTTCCTTTGGGTTTTATTAGGTTTTTTTCACCTAATTGTGGATTGATTTGTCTGCTTTGCTCACCTGCTTAGGGGTTTGCTTCTTCACTTTCTCTACTTCTTTTTCCACTTCCGTCATGGTCTCTTCTGTTGCTACTGTTAATGGTTGCTCTGGTCGTTTCGTTTCTTCCTTGGTTTTGCTTTCTTGGCTTGTTCCATCTTTATTCTCGCAGTCGATCCGTTGTTGGTTGTGTCTACCCTCTCGTAGTCGGACTCGCTTGGTCATTTGTTTCGCAGCTTCGAGAGTTTCCTTGTTGGGTACGGTGTGTTTCTTCTTCTTTATGTTTTGATTTAGGGGTGCATCGGCGGCAGTTTGGTTGTATGTCTGGTTTTGGCTGAGGTGGTGTTGGTCCGTGGTTGGATGTTGTGGCTTTGGGTTGCTTTTTTCTTTCGCTTGTGGTTTCTTGTGACGAGGTGGTGGTTTTAGTTGTGGTGTTGGTGTGCGAGGTTTGTGACGCCCTCTTCTATGTTTGGGTGATTTGCGTTTGACCAAGACTCAGGCTTTCGTTTCTTGATTGAGATCTTTGTCGTATGTGCTTCTTACGTTAATTTCGGTGTTGCGGCAGCTATGCTTGTCAACCCTTCCTCGTTCAAGTTTGAGAGTTTCTGCCTCTTGTGTTGGCTTTTCATCTTTTATTTCTAGTTTGTTTTGCTTTTGTTTAGATTCCGGCTATATTCAGATTTTTACTTGTTGCTTTTTTCCTTTATGTCATTTGCTTATGTTTGTACACGATGGTTAGTCCATCTACCGGCTTGTCCGGTCTCTCGATTTCTCTAGGCTTGTCTAGGAAACTGAATTATTATCTCGCTTCCAAAAAAAAAAAAAAACCTCAAATCGTACACAACAATTCTTCTTCAGCTACGACACACAAAACCACTAGCTTATGCAATCTATATCTATATAACACCCAATACAAACGCCTATGATCTTAATACATAAGGAAACTCAATATATATCTTTTTTTCTTAGATAAAATATAACCATACAGACGACCCTACCGGGTAATATTTAGTTACACTCACTGGCGGATTTAGGGGTGGGCTCGTATGAGCGCGAGCCCACCCCAATCCCAGAAAAAAAATATGAAAGGTTAACCTTGCCTAGTTGGTAAAGTATAAATGTAGAACTTTTTCCTCTTTATCTAGAGTTCAAGGTTCAATTCCCACTTTTTATATTTTCTTAACTCATTTTTAACTATCCTTTTTATATATATGTTCAATTATCTTTTTAAATTGAGAATAATTAATTTCAATTAGTATTGTTTGAATTCTATTTTAGTCATTCATTAGGGATTTCCTTGAATTTTTTAAACTAATTATAAATTTTATTCACTTCTAATAATATGGATAAATATTTGAAATTTTTTTTACATAACCCTTCACAATTAAATTTATTTAAAGTTTAGCAAAACTCGTTTCATTATTACTTAATTTTTAGCCTAAATCTCGCCCACCCCTATGTTACGGGCTGGCTTCGCCACTGGTTACACTACTCCCTTTCTTTACCTATTTTCTTGGTGTTTTTTCTTGGGAGGAAGTCCATTTGAAATTTGAAGGTACTCTTAAGCTTTTCTGACCGGCCACTAGCCACTATAGATTATAGAACTACTTTCCCTTCTGTTTAGGAATGGAAGGAGGGCATGAATATTCAACTAAAAATCAAAGGTTGATCATTTGAACCTTTTTTTAACCATGATTAATTAGTGAGTTAGTTGGATTATATAATTGGTAACCAATCTGCACATATGTGATGAATGATCAATTCATTATCTTTTTAGTAGCTACATAAAAATTGCTAGAAGCCTAGCAAGAACTAGCTAGCTAGTAGCTACGTACTATGGTAGTGGTACTGCCTTTTTTTTAACCAAATTTGCTCTTTAGATGAAGTTATGATATTGATTTAGTCATTGAGAGTTACAATTAGAAGTGACAAAAACAAAATTTTCTAAACTAATTTAGTCATTTAGTTTGTCCCATTCTTAAAAGGATATGAGTTTGCATTATAACAAGATCCATCACATAGACTTCTACACAATTTAATGAATTTATGCATTACGTGTCAATGAAGCCGAGCTCCCTCATTAATCTCAACAACCGAAGCCGAAGCTGAGCCATCCTTAACCTCAACAACAGAAGCCGAAGTTATTTATCTAGATCGACTTAAGTCAATGAGACTTTAGACAAGATCTTCAAAAAGGGTCCTTATATACCTCGCAAAAACTAGACGAGTCTCCGTCATACCCTCGTTTTTATGCACCGAGATTACTTACTCAACTCGTCTAAACCTGCCGAGCTCCTTCATTTACCTCGTTCCTACGTGCCGAGCTCCTTTCTTCGACGGTTTTTTTGAACGAAGACCAAAAATCGTCAATCAATAATCATGTAAAGCGAGCGATATACCAATTCGTGTGTCGATCAATTGATATTTTGATTAATTTCATCGATTTTAGGTGGGTTTCGATAAATAAAATTCGTTCGACAGATTTAGGTTTCGATTCGGGAAAAGAGAATTTTTGCCCTTTTTGCAATGTGTTCAGAAAAAATGAAAAGGACTTGTGGTAATTTAGGTGAAATTATCTTGTCAATAGTCATTCCGACATCTTGCCTCTAGTCTCACTCAAACTTTAATTGACCAATAAAAAATTATTTGCATTTGTTAAATTTTATGTCACTAATTATTTGATCATCATTGTAAATTGTTTATATAAGTCATTTTTATTGATTCCGGTTATAGTGCATTAATCTAACACGAGTAATATTTAAAGACAAATATAGGTCTTGTTTGTTTGACTTGGAGGGAATAGAAGGAAAATGAATAATTTTATGTATGAAATTTATATAATCAATTTTTTTTTTCTGTGAGTGTAGAGAAAAAGATATAGAAATGGTTAGAGCATTCTAGGGGATAAGTTCAAATTAGGTAATCAAATAGAGGAAAAGAAATTTTGTATTGAAAATAAGAGAAGACGGATAATGTTTAGAATATTGATCAATGATTCTTAACTTAAAAATGAACTAGATTATGAAGGTTAATCATTACCTTTATTTACCTAAAAACAAACGAGGGGGTAATAATATTGTCGTAAACGTTTTTTTTTTTATTAAGTAAAGAAAGGTAAAGTCATTGGAGTTCGCCTGCACGTACAACACTATCCATAGGAGATAGAGTCATGTTGTACCGCTGACCCGCGGTGCTATTGTTCGGTGGTGTTTAACTTCGATTCTTTCTTCGCCGATGTCCTCCGCTTATTGGGAGTTGGTCTCCTTAGGTCGTCACACTGTAGAGTTTATTGTTGCTTGTTTCACTTCACCTATTTTCTGTATTTTTTTTATGTATATGCGGGTTCCGTCTGCAGACTCGTTAACTTCTCAAAAATCATTCTCGTAAACGTTTTTTTTTTTTTATTAGTTAAAAATTCGATAGTCAGACATGATTTCTAATAACATCCATCTGAAGCAAAATAAATAGTAGAAATAAATAAAAAGAGAAAAAAAAAAGAGGGGAGATTCAAAAGAAAATGAGGCAGTCAGAGATATAGAAGGTGGAAAGTGGAAGAAATAAGATTGAAAGGTAAGATTATAAAGACGTATGAAATATGAGGCGATCAACCCCCTTTTAATGCAATGTAGATCTCCTTAATATAACCCTTTTCTCACTTCCAAGGTTCAAATCTATTTTACGTACTTTTGTTTTGTTTTGTTTTCTTTTAACCATCACCAAAAAGAGTGCAAAAAACAAATAATACATGACACGAAATAGATTGAAATCTCATTCCTAGATTCTCAAAAAGACCGTTGTAAAGAACCTCCCAACTGTCTGCCTCACTCACATCTTAATTCTGAAGAACATCCACATAAAGTAAAGATGGGCCCGACATGGGCCCTGTGATGTGGATAGTCTTAATGGGCTGATCCGTTTAGGCCCATTAATAATGATCCAGGTTCCACAGCGCAGCCAATATGCACAAGCACAATGGTATATATGTACAGGATGAGGATAAGCTGGAAGTTGAAGCTAGCAATTTTCTTCCTCCTTCCATCTTATCTTTGAGCCGTTGCTTTGTTACACACAATAAATACACTGCACCAAAGCTTGTTGTTTCAGCCGTTGAAGCAAGCGCCATCGAGGCAGGAAGCGAGGCCTCTAAGGCCACACACATCCGAGCCCCACGGAGAAGCTCTAAGTGTACAACTATGCATAACAAAATTTAAAAGAAAAAAAAAAGGAAATGGGGAAGAGTTATGGTGAAGTGCAACCTATATAAGCTGGATACCACATGGGGTGGTTTATATATATTTTCATAAAGGGAGTGCACAGCAGCCACATCTGTCAACGAGTTGCACTCGATCAGCAGCCTCCGAAGAGCACGAACCAGTCTTTGTTGTCATTGCTGAAATGAAGTGTGGAGAATATGATTGTGGGAGTGTTCCACATTTGTTAGAAATTGTATCCAAGCCTTGCATATAAGTCGGTGGGCTACCCCACATAATACCAATTGGTTTTAGGATGTAACCCTACTCGGCTTGTGTGCTCTGTTTGCGCTTGGCGCGCGTTGCCCCTCCACGTCGGATGACCCACCGTTATTTCATGTCATTTGGTTGTTTTCAATTTCTGTCATACCTGCTGCTGCAATCACGCCAACATTTGCTGTCATAGAAGAGCAAATGTTATTACTATTTAATTGCTGCTGTCACGGACGGCTAAGCCGGCCCAAGCCCATATCGTTATTCGTTAGCAATAACATTTGATCTCTTGTGTATAAGACATTAAAATGACATCATGTTCATTGAGGGGAAACAATGTCTAAATGGAAACGGTGTTGCTGGGAAGAAAATGAATACCACAGTACGCGCTGAGACGCGCCCCCCTTCTCCCTCTTCGAAGGCACTCCAGCCGCCTCAAATCTGCCATGGCACTAGCCGCTCCGCTCCACTGCAACCGCCGACGGCCGATCCCACTGCTATCCCCACTGCCCTTGCCTCGCCCCCACTTGCCCCAAATCTGTCGAATCTGATTACCCATATTAGCCCCCCTAAAATTTCCATCTCCCTCAACCTGCGAAAGGTGTCTTTTGGAGAGGTGGCACCCGCTGATTCGTGCTCCTTCTGGCGAGATCCGCCAATAAAGTGGCTTTGTAGGCTCTTCGGGGCCTTTATGTGGGATGGGATTGGCCTGGTCTGGCCGGACGGCTGTAGTCGCTTCTCGTAGAGGCGTGGGTGGCTGCTGCGCTCTCTCTCTCCGGCCTGCTCTGTGCTCACTTCTAATCGGCAATTAATTTTCACTGTAAGTATCCCCTATCTCCCTATTCTTCACTCGAGTACTCTATCTGCCTACCAGCAATCGTGTTATTTAATGCTTAACCGAGCCAATGACGCTAATAGCGCTTGCAAACCCTACCCTCCTTGTCTACTCTGTTTTTTCGTGTTTAATCCTCTCTTAATCATGGCTTCCAATTCCTTCCTTGACGCTTTAACCAAAACTCAAGCCCCTACTGCTTCTTCTGGGGATCCGGCCACCGGAGTCCCAGTTCAGGTGGTGCCGGTTGTCTCTGTGACGCCGGCTCCTGCTCCTGTTGCCTCCCCTCTGTCGGCTGCGGCTAAGGGTAAGGCTAAGGTGGTTGTTGAGGCTCCCATTATTGGGGCTTCAGCAGCACCTCAACCGGCAAATATCGATCGATCCGACTACTTCACTAGATTGGCTGAACTTAGGAAGAAAAGCCTGGCTGCAAATCAGCACATTCTGTTGTGCACTCTCTTTGGAGGGTATTCGGATTTTGCTGCTCTCAAAGCCAAGATCAGGGCCGAATGGCGCCGATGTGTGGGTCCTTTTGAGCTCGTTGAGCGTGAGGATGGGTGGTTCGATGCCCGGTTCTCGGCTCCTGCTGATCTAAAGAAAGTTTGGGTGGAACGCCCTTATCATCTGTTTGGGCAGATTCTTGTTCTTTAGAAGTGGTATCCCACTTTCGATCCATTAACGACCTTTGTCACTCATCTTGATATCTGGGTAAGAATCCCTAAACTTCCTATTGAGTTTATGTGTAATGAAGCACTATCTGAAATCCTTAAGGAGTTCCATGGCGGATCTCTCATTCGACTTGACAAGCTGTCCCACCAGCGTGTGAGGCTTGATTATACCAGATTTGCTGCAAATGTTGAGTTCAAGAAGCTCTGTGGCTGCGTCTCAGTCCTTGGTGAGGATGGGAAGCCGCTCAATCTGCGTATGTATTATGAAGATTTTCCATCAGGTTGTGGCTTTTGTGGGGCTGTTGTTCATGTCTACGACGACTGTCCGAACCACATCGTTCTCGCTAAACCTTTTAACGAGGTTGTCATATGGGACTCTCCTCTTCCTCAGATTGATCCTGAGGAGGCGGGGTGGTCCCGTGTGTCCAAAATGGGGGTCTCGGCTGAGACTTCTAACACCAGGCACAGCCATAAGCCTTATATGTCGGGTATGAAGACTGTTTCAGTCAACTTTGTCCCTGATTCTAGTGCTTTGTTGACTACGGTCGCTCAACCTCCGAATGATGCCATTCGGTCCCCTGTCAAGGCTGCGGCGCCCAGGGCTGACAGAGGGCTTCCCGCTTCTGATGACGAAACTTTGGGTTGGTGCAAGGGTGCCAAGGGCGCTGATGCGGCTTCTGCTTCCCCGGCTGTTGCAACTCCCCAGGGGCTAGTGTGCCCAGCCATGGAGGTTGACATTCCTACTGTCTCGGGGGTTCCTCCTGGTTTTCATCCGGTGATCTCTACCGATCAGTCTTATGGTATTCAGAATACAAGTCCCTCGAGCTCTCAGCTTCGGAAGTTCAAGAAACTGGGTATCCGTTCCTCGGGTGATAGGGGTACTTCCGGGAAGCAGTCGGGCAACAACAACTTGGATGACTCTGCATCATCCCACCCGAAGAAGCGCAAAAATTAAATATGAATACAAACCATAATTTTGCTGTCCGAGACGGGAGCTTTTGGTTTACTTATGTCGGTCGTTTTCACTCCTTGTCTTTTGGCTTTTGGTATTTCCCCGGGCTGCGCCCCTTGGTTCCCTTTGCGTGACGTGTTGCCTACTTGCTTAATCTCCTTGTGGGGTTTCGTTTCGCTTTCCTTATTATCTTTTTCAAGTTCGTTAAGTCTTGTGTGGAGCTTGTCTGCCTCTGCATCCCTATATATGATATTTGTGTGCTTTGTTTTCAGATGTTTTCACAAGTTTACTCTGTGTGTGGTTTCTCTCCGCTATGCTTGTTTCTGTTGCTGCGTGTGTGCATTTGCAGGTTTGTTGTTCGGGGGTGCCTGCGTGTTGTGGTTCGCTGCATGGGGTATGTGCTCCGGGCATGGATCCGCCCCACGTTTATGCGGCTGTTGCATCGTGTTCTGCTTTGGCATAACCTGCCTTGTCGGTTGGTCCTGGGCTGTGTGCCTCTGGTGAGGCTTCATTCCGCAGCCTCATCGTTTGATCGCCCTCATCATCAATCTCAACAATCAGTTACAACCACTCGCCTTTACAAGGACTACCAGTCTACTCAAACCAATTGTTACACGTTCTCAATTTCGGTAACACCGACGGGTACTTATGTCTTTTACTCTGCTGTCCGACAGCCTCTTTGGGCTCATTGCTCTATCATCTATGCTTATCGACACCTTCCCGGTTCTTATCATGTCTTGATGTATACAACATAGCTTATGCTCATCTATTTTGTTTATTCAATAGTTACTCTACCGGGTGTATTAACCTTCCTTGTGTGCTTAGAATTGATTTTATATTTTACATGTTCTTGGCTTGATGTTCAGTCTTGGGATTCTGAAGCTTTCTCAGCTTGTTTCTTGACTAACCTTCAGCTTATATATGTTTATGGTTTTATTTGGGTTTCAATTTTGCCCTTTCTCCATATTCCTTTTATATCTTGTAATTTGCCCAATGGTCTTAGGTACACACGCGGATCTTCATTTTTCTTGATCAATTGTGTAGCTTTTATTAAGCTGCTACTATCGATTTACCAATCCTATAAAATTACTATACAACTATCTCAACCTTTTCTTAGGACATGTTCACTCTTTGGCCTATCATTCCTTATCTCATACTTGATTTGTTTCCAAACTGCAGGTAGTGTTTCTTGTATAAAAATTCACGGATTTAACCATCTACTATCCTTATAGGACCTCTTGACCCTTCGAAGGTGGTTTGCCGTCTTGAAGGAGTCCTTGGGTTTTCGGTTTCATGGTCCGGGGACTGCTGTTTGGTGTTCTTGCAGGTTTGCTGCGCTGCGTTGGGGGTTTTCGGATGTCCGACGTCACCTGGGAGCCTGGCTTGGGTGGCTGCTGCTGCTGACGGGCCTTCCCCTTCAGCTTCGGCGTGGGTCTCCTCGGCGTCAGAGTTGTCTTTGCTACTGCTGCGGCTCTTTGTTCCGCTGCTGGTTGAGCTACCCGCTAAATGCAATGTGGGGGACTAGATTGGATTCACAATCCCAAAACCTATACTATGGACAAAACATAATTTGCTACCAGCAACTTTTTATCATAATTTGTGTAATAACATTGGTTCTGAACGACAACAATCGAACTTTACTCTCGCACTTTAATTCGCAATCACTAAGCTACCTTGTTTGGATTGTTCAACCAGCCCGCTCTGTATTGTCCTACTACATCAGATCCAGTATAAGCCGTTTCGATCAGAGTTTGATACTCTCATTTAGCTCTCCACTGTATCCCATACTGCTGGTTCGGCATCAGGACGCCCCCTTCATATGCCTAGAAAATGCCTAGAAAATGGCTTTTTTCAAGTGGAACGCTATTAAGACAAACAAACCATACTTTCATAACGCTACTACCAAAAAGGGATGACCCGACAACAGTTAACCACTACCGTCCTATTAGCTTGTGCTCCACAATTTACAAGATCATAGCCAAGGTGATTACAGCCAGACTAACCAAGATCTTTGAAAACATGATACATCCCTTACAAGGCGCTTTTACGAAAGGTCGGTCCATTCAAGATAACATCTTGATAGCCCATGAGGCTTTCCACTCCTTCAGGCTTAAAAGGGGCAAGTCGGGTCTGCTAGCCCTGAAGCTGGACATGGAAAAGGCATATGATCGTGTCGAATGGTCCTTCCTTTTTGATGTTCTTTCAAGGTTCGGCTTTAACGACAAGTTTATCCGTTGGATCAGAGAGTGTGTAACTACGGTTTCCTACTCTGTCCTGGTTAATGATGAGCCAACAACACTCATTGAGCCCACTCGGGGACTAAGGCAGGGCGATCCCCTATCCCCCTTTCTGTTTATTTTGGCCTCGGAGGTCCTTACAAGGACCCTGCAACAGGAAAGTTCGGCGAACATGGATCTGGGTTTAGTGTTCGGCAAGCCGGGCATTAAGATCCCATTTTTAGCATTCGCGGACGATATCCTCATTTTCTGCAAGGCCTCCCAATCGGCCTGCTCCTCAGTTATGGCAATTCTTAACCGTTTCTGTCTAATTTTGGGGCAGAAGGTCAATCTACACAAATCCAGCTTCCAAGCTTCCTCGAACACAACACCAGCAGCAATTAATGCCACGATCGCGGTCCTTGGCATCCCTCAGGCAAATAATTTTGACAAATACCTGGGTTGTCCAGTCCTAAATGGACGAACTAACAAAGACACTTTCAACGAAGTGGTCCTTAAATCAAAGCAGCAACTTACCAAGTGGAAGGCGTCAAGTCTATCGGCCGAAGGCCGGAAAGTCCTTATCAAGTCAAATCTGAGTGCCAAACCGCTCTTTCTCATGCAAGCTTTTTTACTACCATCTCACATTCACCATGAACTCGATAAGGTTTACAAACAATTTTTCTGGAACAAAATCTCTAAAGCTCCTCCGCTGATTAGCTGGGACAAAATCTCTGCGGACACCTTGAAAGGTGGGTTGGGTATTCACAAAGCTGAAACAATGAATATTGCATTACAAATGAAACTGCTATGGAAAATCCTGTCCGAACCGGACAACATTTGGGTTCGTCTCATCTCCCAAAAATACCTAAAAGGTCAGGACATCCTAAACTACCAAACGAAAAGTAATACTTCTTGGCAGTGGAGACGCCTGATGTCTATCAGACAACCTTTCAAGAACGCCCTTCAGTGGTCTGTTGGTGACGGGAGTTCCATTGACTTTTGGTCTCAAAAATGGGCCTTCGATGAGACGCTGGCCTCCAGGGCCCTTCAGCAGATACCAAATGAGCTTATAGGCTTAAAAGTTTCCCATTTCATCGACCATAATCTGCAGTGGAATAAGAATTTGCTATTATCAAGTTTAACCAACATCCTTTCACTGGACGATATCAACCATCTCCTCGGCATCATCCTGCCAAACAATCCTATGAAGGATTGTATGTACTGGGGGCCGAGCACAAATGGGTGGTTTTCGACTAGTTCGGCTAATACCATACTTTCATCTAACAAGGGATCCCAAGATTTTGAATGTGGTTGGATCTGGGACCTAGATGTTCCGCCTAAGGTTCGACATTTTCTCTGGAAAATCTCTCGCGACGGTCTCCCGACTTCGGAACGCCTGCAAAAGTCTCATGTTTCTGTACCTTCTGGGTGCCATTTTTGTGATACCACCAATGAATCAGACAACCACATGTTCCTCCAGTGCCCAGTTACCCTCAGCCTTCTACGGACACTCCGTATTCGTTGTCCGAACTTGACACAACTCGCTGTATCCCCGGGCTCTCCTTTTCCCCTAAACCAAGCTCTGTTGATGGTAGGCAAGAAATATTTCGGCCCTTTGGCCTGTGCTTGGTGGGCTATCTGGTTCTTCAGGAACCAGCTGGCTTTTGACCATAGGACCAAAGTTTCTATTACTGAAATGGAAATTTTCTATACAACCTTTACCCAATGCTGGAAACAGTCGAAGATCCTCGAGGCTGAGTCTTCTTTTGGGACAACTCTTCCGCCTAAGGCGAATCGCCCCGTTTCGTCTGCTCGTCGCTTTCCCTCTACCCCGGCTGGGGGTAAGGGTCAGTTCCGTTCGGGGCAATGGGACAAACCGTCGATGGATTGCTACAAGCTTAATTTTGACGGTTCCGTAAGACAGGGTACTTTGGCTTCGTACGGTTTCGTCATTAGGGACTGGTGCGGCAGGGTTGTTGCCATGGATAGAGCCACGTGCATCAATGTCTCGGTAGCCTTTGCTGAAAACCTCGGACTGAAAATGGGGATCCTACGGGCGAAACAGCTGCATATTCGTAACCTCCTGATCGAGGGTGATAACCTACTGGTTATTAAAGCTCTGCTAGGGGATTGGAAATGCCCCCGGAATATCGAGCTTCTTCAATCTGATATTCTTTTAGATACTTCGTCCTTCTCTTATATAGCTATCCGTCATATTTTCAGGGAATCAAATGCAGTGGCTGACTATCTCGCGCGCAGTGCACATGCATCCCCTGCCGACGACAGCTACGACGACGATCCAGAGCTCTGTGCTCTCATCCGCAAGGATGCGCTAAGAAGGAGTTCTGCTGCGGCCGACCCAACCTAATTTTTACTCTGCGTCAAAAAAAAAAAAAAAAAGTCTAAATGGTTCTATTTTTAAGTCTGAAAGGGATCACATGGATATGCAAAAGGTGGTCTTTAATTTGATCATCTTTTCAGAACTCTTGTCACCCAAGTACTGAACTACTTTTCAAATTCGCATTTCTTCCTTCCAGGGAGATCAATTCATGGGGCTTTATGAAGCCCTAAAAATCGCATTTCTTCCACAACCCAAACACGTCCTCTCAAGTGCAACCTGCCTTGATCGGATTGACACTTGAACAATTTTTTTTTTCTTTAAATCTTTTTCCGGGTCGAGACTCTCAATCTCTTTAGCTCGCCCGGTTTTTTTTTTTTTTTTTACGACGGGATTTGATATCTCAATCTCTTTTTAGCCTACAACGAAGCCAGGAAAACCTAACCGAATCGAACCTGCTCTGATACCATGTGAGATTCCGACCTTCGGGGCTTTGATACCATGTGAGATTCCGAGAATCCCGGTCGGATCGTATAAAAACGGGAGTCGTGTTGGATTTATTTTATTTTTTGTTTATATGGTCGGGATCCACTACTTTACACAAAAGCTTAAAAAATTGTATAGGGATTCTCCTTCCTTATATGTTGGTTAGATTTTCACCTTGTTTTTCAATTTGGGACTCCCACAACCCCAATTGAGATCAATTCATGGGGTTCTTTAACAAAAAGGATGAAGTATACTCCTGTTAAAATTCTTTCAATTGTGTCCATTCAAATTCGGATTCTTTCTAGTGTTTAATTGCGTCATTTGAAGGATCTTGTGTATACATGAGAAGCTAACTTTGGTTTGCTTCTCTTTTCATATGAGATTGTATAGTAGCGTCACAAGTCTTGTTAATGAAACCCAAATCTTCATCAGCAACCTGCATCTCGATCAGCCACCCTCAAAAGCCCAAAAGGATTCAGTGCTCCCCCTCCGACAAGGTCGAAGAAGAAGGGCAAAAGGGGTTGCTTAAAAGATTATTGGTATTATTTTGACACCACTGTTCCGTATCCTTCTGGTTTTGAATTAGCTTAAACATGCAAGACCCATTCAAGTTATTTTTCCAGACTTTGTGGATAATTTATTCATATTCTGGCTTAGTAGTCCAGTGTTCTAAAAATCGCGTCTAGGCACTGTCTGAGACTTTGGGTGCTAGGCAAGAGGGCACTTAGAAATTTTTAAGTCTAGGCGGTCTTTTAGGCGGAAATCCACCTATGCACCGCCTAGTCCCACCTAGGCGCTGCCTAGACGTACTCTGCCTAGGCCCACCTAGTCCCATCTAGGCGCCGCCTACCCCAACGATTATTCAATTTTAGCTTATAGGCATGTGATTAGTCGACTTAGGTTTTTTTTTATCACCAAGTCCGAATGTATTTGTCATTGAGTCGAACCTATAGTTTTAGATTGTAGGAGGTTTAAACTTTTGAGTCACTAGTCAGATGCATACTTTTTTCGTTTATTTACTTTAGTGTTAGTTAAGCGTCGCAAATTTGGATTTATGAGTGATATTATGAATTATTATTACATTATATGAGTTATTGACACGTGGTATGCATTAAAATATAAGGAAATAATCAAGTTTGTTCTAAATCCGTCTAGACGCCGCCTAGGCACCCGCCTCGCCGCCTATCGCCTTTTAGAACAATGAGTAGTCCACGCCATCTCAAAATGAAAAGGGGATCCCTGTTTTACTCTTTTTTCGATCTCCAGTTTGCATAATTATAAGACAATTGTATGAGATCGTAAAATGATGATTAACATGAAGGTTATGAAAGGTTGTTAGAACATTTGGGTGCACTAAAGTTCTATCCAATCGTTGGTAGGTGTTGTCATGGTTGGAATTGTTTTTTCTTTACGTAAAAGGTGAACCTTTAAATGAAAGTGCGTGTTGGTTGAATTCTTGCTTTATGGATTTGAGTCTTTGAAATCTAACTAAAGTGGGAGCTAAATATCCTCCTATTTCTTCCTTGTCATTTTCAATCTTATTTAGATCACAAAAAAAAATAAAAATTGAGAGTTGAGTTTTATAAAAACGTCCTTCTAAAATTTTGGTTTATTTTAGTTGTTTCATGTTAGGTGATTGGTGATCCTTTCCAATTTCAAAAGTCAAAATCTCAACTACATATAAAATTGACAGGACATAAATTAGCAAAAATTAGAGGAATGGAAAGAATGATATATTGTTCTCCGGTCCGCTGGCTTGACCGTGAATTCGAATTATTTTCTAATAATAATAATAATAAAATAATTCGTACCACATAATTAGTTTATATTTTGCACATACCGCCAAACATATAAAAAAAAAATATTTTATATCACTTTAATGTGTTGTGAATGTACGTTATTGGTAGCTGGATAGTGGTTACGTCTTCTTCCTTGAGTGGTTGGTGGTCACCCCCTCCTTCTTCCACAACTACTATGCTTACCTCAACGGTAAAGCTAAGGTTAGGGAGAGGAGAATTTAGGCAACTGGCCCTGTCCGTTCCAAGTTTAGGGCTTCGATTACTATTGATCAGTTGCTTCAATTAATTCTACTTCTTGATGTTTTGCTTTGAAATTATGTAGACATGATTACATTGATTGTCTAATAGCTTCCTTGAACGTTTCAAGGTTCAATTTTGAATTGATCTTTTCACAATAAACCCTCAATTGATACGGAGTATTATTCAATCTGTTTCCCTAGTCTTTCTTGTAGAATGATAAAATTGATGTAAAGTCCTCCTCAACGGTTTCATTCATTAGAGAATGATATATATAGGTTACAAAGGTATTGAACCTTTGTGTCCACTATACAATATAAAACCTATGTAATCTATCAAACCCCCGCAGTCGAAAGTGGAGGGTCCCGTACTGTGAGACTGGACCGAAAATCTAGGAACAACTGCCGAGGTAAACCCTTGGTGAAGATATCAGCGTACTGATAGGAGGACGAGACATGAAGAACACGAACATGTCCAAGAGCAACTTTGTCCCGAACGATGTGTAGATCGAGCTCAATGTGCTTCGTTTGCTGATGCTGGACTGGGTTGCTGGCTAGATAGACGGCGGAGACGTTGTCGGTGTAGACCAGAGTGGCCTTCTGAAGAGGGCAGCGGAGCTCAAGAAGGAGATTGCGCAGCCAAGAGCACTCGGAGACAATGTTGGCGACACTCCTGTACTTTGCCTCGGCGCTAGAGCGAGACACCACAGACTGCCGCTTTACGGACCATGACACAAGGGTTTCGTTGAGAAAGACATAGTAGCTAGACATGGAGCGACGTGTGTCAGGACAACAACCCCAATCCGCATCAGTGTAAGCGACGAGGTCAAGCCGAGAGGAATGGGTGATTGTGGTGCTCAGCTCAAGGGTTCCGCTGATTTACCGGATGATCCGCCTCAAGGCCTAGAAGTGTGGCTCCCTGGGCGCATGCATAAACATGCAAATCTGCTGAACGGCGTAACTGATGTCTGGCTGAGTAAACGTAAAATACTGCAACGCACCGGCGAGACTCCGATAGAGCGTCGGATAATCAAACAGAGGACCAGAGTGAGCACTGAGCTTGTTGGAGGTATCCACTGGAGTGGCAACCGGCTTGCAGTTGCTCATATTAGCCCGAGCAACAATTTCGGCATCATACTTACTCTGAGAGAGAAACAACCCAGACGCATGACGCTTCACGACGACTCCCAAAAAGTAAGACAACGGACCCAGATCTGACATGGCGAACTCGGCGCTCAACTGGGCAATAATAGACGTCCGAAGAGCATCAGAAGAGGCGGTGAGGATAATGTCGTCGACATATAGTAACAGAAAGACTATGTCTGTGCCCCTGCGATAGATAAACATAGACGTATCTGAGCGGCTGCCAACAAAGTCCAAGCGAATCAGATGAGAAGCAAAGCGCTGGAACCAAGCCCGCGGGGCCTGTTTCAGACCATATAGAGAGCGCTTCAGGAGACAGACGTGCTTGGGGCGATCAGGATCAGCGAACCCCGGCGGATGAAACATGTAAACTGTCTCATTCAGGTGACCATGCAGAAAGGCGTTCTTGACATCCAACTGATGAATAGCCCAATGTCGCGACAAAGCTAAGCTCAATACCACTCGGATAGTGGCAGGCTTGACCACGAGGCTGAATGTCTCATCACAATCAATACCTGCCTGCTGAGATCGACCGTTGACCACAAGACGAGCTTTGTAGCGCTCTAATGACCTATCAGAGCGGAACTTGTGGCGGAAGAGCCACATGCAGCAAATGACGTTTGCCTCAGGAGGGCGAGGAACTAGAACCCAAGTACCATTCCTTGTAAGGGCCCTGTATCCGTCGAGTATAGTCGCCTGCCAATTCGGGTCGAGGAGGGCTGTTTTGTGGGAGGTGGGGATGGGGTAAAGGGAGGTCGAGTTTGAGGCAGAGGGGGATTGGGATTCACTGAGGACGGCAGGAGAAGCTGCGGAGTGGTGCTGCGGCCGCGGCATGCCCGCGGCCTGTTGATGTGCGGCGGCCGCGACATGCTGCTGCTGCCAGTGTCGTGGGTGGGGAGAAAGTATGGGTAATTGATGGGCGGTGGCCGCAACATCATGCTGCGGCCGCAGCATCAGGCTTGGCGGGGTGTGAAACTGGGAGGATGTAGGGTAAGGGGCGACGGGGTGATGTGTGGTGTTCATGGAGACGATCTGACAAGGTTGGAAGACACCAGAGATGTTGCGGGTGTGCGGTCTAGTGGTAGGAGGAGGGGGTGGCAGTGGGGGTGGTGTAGGGGGAGAGGCAGGAGCACCGGGAGAGCTCTGGGAAGGAGAAAGTGAGGGAAGGAAGACTCTGACTCAGACTGAGACACAAGAGATGTGGAAGAGGGGAGAGGAGGAGAAGAAAAGGGAAAGCGAGACTCATCAAAAGTGACATGACGGGACACAGTAAGCCTATGGGTCTGGACATCGAGGCAAAGGTAACCGCGATGATCAGACGGATAGCCTAGGAAGACACATGGAGTGGAGCGCGGGTGAAGCTTGTGAGGTGCGGTGGAGGACTGGTTTGGGAAGCACAAGCACCCAAAAGTACGAAGGTGAACATACCTAGGCAAGGTGCAATAAAGTGTATGAGTTGGCGAGCGATGGTGCAGGGTAGTAGAAGGTAGAATGTTGAGGAGATAGCATGTGGTTGATAAGGCGTGAGGCCAATAGGAAAGGGGAATAGATGCGTGGAAGAGGAGAGAGCGCATCATGTTGATAATGGTTCTGATGATTCGTTCAGCCTTGCCATTCTGTTGAGAAGTATAGGGGCAAGACAAGCGATAAGAGATCCCATTTGTGGCAAAGAAAGAGTGAAAGTCTTTGTTGTCAAATTTACGACCATTGTCACATTGGAAACATTTGATGGATATGTGAAACTGTGTTTTGATGTAGGTATGGAATTTGGCAAAGACAGGAAGCACTTGGGACTTGAAATGCAACGGGAAGACCCATAAGAAATGAGTATAATTATCAAGAAACAAGAGGTAGTACTTGTGACCTTCCTTGCTAGGCACAGGAGAGGTCTAAATGTCACTATGAATTATGTCAAAGGGAGCAAGGGGGGAGTTCAAAGACCGTTGGAACGACATTCTTGCATGTTTGCCTAACTGTCAGGAAGAGTATAAACTGGAGCGTAGGTCTTTAGTACAGGTGACAAGACTCTGAGAACGGAGGACATCTAGAACGGCAGCACTGGGATGACCTAGGCGTGCATGCCACAGGTTGGACGACGATGCCGATAGGGCGATCGGGCATGACTGACTGGACGCAGGAGGTGGTGTGACAGGGTAGAGCTCCTCGGTGTTGTTACATCTCATGCGAGTAACCCCCGTAGTAAGATCGTTCACAAAGAAACCAAAGAGATCAAACGCAAGGGAAACGTTATTGTCAGTAGTGAACCGACAGACAGAGATAAGGTTTTTGACTATCTTTGGGGCAATGAGGACATTGTTAGGGTGTAGTGGGTGGGTTGGGTTCTGTAATTTGGCGTGGCCAATCCCCGAAGTAGCAAGATGACCACCATTGCCGACAGTAATAGAGTGTGCAGGGCCTTTAAAGGAAATAGAGGAGAGGTTACCTGAGGAGTTCGTCATGTGGGAGGTGGCACCAGTGTCCATGTGCCAAGACGAGTCGGGAGATGTCGGCTGCATAGAGGAGAAGGTGTGATGCCTATCAGGATCAGGCAGAACATAGGCGTGATCTGACGATGTCAGATAGGCCTGAGGAGTGGCATGTCGCAGGGCAGGAGAGCCGGAGTGTATCCAATGAGGGTTGAAGCCAGGCACCGGGGACCATCGAGGGGCGGCGTACCAAGCACGAGGGACGCGAGTCCACGGATGCCGCAACCGCTGAATAGAGCTGCGGCCGCTGCATATGTCGCGGCCGCGGCTAAAATCGAGTAAGGACATTTTTTTTCCAGAAGGGAAGCAGGCGGGCGGGCGGGGGGGGGGGGGGGGGGGGGGGCAGGGGGGCTCTTCGACGGCGTGGGGCGGTTGGGTGCGCACAAGCCGGAGAGGGGCGGATCCGGGCTCGGATCTGGGCAACGATGGTGTCCTGCGAGCGAGAGGAGCAGGGAGCGAGGAGCGAGGAGCGACGGATCTGGGCAGCCACCGGGCTTGGAGCGATCCCGGTGGCGGTCGGAGGTAGGATCCGGGGCGGGGGGCACGGCTGGTGGCCAGTAGGGCAAGAGCGAGGAGGAAGAAGCAAGAAAGCGGTGGGACGAGGCCGGTGACGGTAAGAGGAGAGGTGAGGCGGGAGGATCAAATTATGATTCCGTGAGGAAGAAAAGGTTGTGATACCATATATAATGATAGAATTGATGTAAAGTCCTCCTCAAGGGTTTCATTCATTAGACAGTGATATATATAGGTTACAAAGGTATTGGGCCTTTGGGTCCAATATACAATATAAGACCTATGTAATCTATCATTTCTGATCAATTCGTCAGGCAGAGGTGCTCGATCTTCTTCAGTTGTCGAGCAGATGATGTAGGAACCTCGTTAGATTCCGGCGAGGTCATGGATGACTCTCGCTTCTTTTTGCCGAGTTAATATAGGGTCCTCGTTGTTGGATTGTCAAGGTTACCTAGTCACGCTCTGGCTACTATCATATTGTTTGCTGCTATCGGGAGATGTTGCTGGTTGTCAGGGGCTGCCAGGCACTCCATCTACTCGATCCGATCTGTTAGGTTTTCCCTAGGGCAATTCTAGGGAGAACTGGAGGTGTTCGGTTGGATTCATGAAATGAGGATGGAGAGTGGTGAATTGGATGAAGTCAACAAAAAAGGGGATTTCAAGGCGGTGGCGGTAACACTAGTCAAGGTGGAGGACCTAGGAGAGGATGGCGGCGACGACAAGGACCTGGGACTGGAAGTAGGGGTGGGCAAAATTACTTGAAATTGAAAAAATGATTTGAAAAACTGAAAAATTGCTCCATTTTGCAATTAATTGTCTTGAAATAAAAACAGTTAACTGAATTGATTTTATTTTACAATTCAAAACAATATTAATTAATTGGTACATTTAATTGATTAATTGCTAATTTGATAAAAGAGAAAACCGTTACCCTAAACCACCCCTTCATTCATCAGCCGCCTCTCTCTCCATTATAATCATGAAGCTCCTCCATCGCCGTCACGCCTCCGTTCCTCGCCGTCGGCCCTTCGACGCGCCTCCGGAGGCATCGCCGACGCCTATCCCATCAGATCTCCAACTCCCAGCATCATTCTCATCTTCTTCATTCCTCTCTCTCCATCAGATTCACAAAACTCCGTCCTCCGTCGCCTACATAGAGAACGCGCTGTAGAATATTGAAGAGGTAAATGGTTTTAACATATTTACTGAATTCCTCAATTAGGAATATATATACTTACAAGATAACAATCAGAGAGAATGTCTCCCATATCTCTAACCACGTTTTGAATAAACAACCTATTTACAATATTTATCTAAAATGCAAATAAGGATTTATGGTTGTTCTGTAATATTCCCCCGCAAGCTGGACACCGGTGAGGAGAGGCCAAGATTGGACACTAAGTTGTGAAACTGGCGGAGAAGAAGCAGTTTGGTAAGTGCATCAGCAAGCTAGTCTTGAGTGGGGACATAGGAGACTCGAACATGCTTGGATTGAACCTTTTCTCTTATGAAATGATAGGCCAAAGCCAGATGCTTCATCCGTGAATGGAAGACAAGATTGGAGCTTAGACTCATAGCACCCAAATTGTCACAATAGATAACAGGTTGAGGCAACGGTGGGAGGCCAAGTTCAGAGAGAAGAGAGAGGATCCAACATCACTCGGAGCAGGAATCAGCCAGGGCACAATACTCCGACTCGGTTGATGATTGAGCAACGGTCTTTTGTTTCCTAGAGCTCCAGGAGATCGGGGTTTTACCAAGATAGAAGATGTAACCTGTGGTTGAGGTATAGTCATCTTTGTTCCCAGCCCAATCCGCATCGGAGAAGCCGTGAAGGACTCGAGATGTGTTTCGGTGAATAACAATCCCATGATCAAGGGTACCCCGCAAATAACAAAGCACTCTCTTGAGAGTTGTCCAATGAATCGAGGTTGGTGATTGCATGTATTGGGATAGTTTACTGACAACATAGCCAACATCAGGTCTGGTTACAGAAAGATATTGAAGGTTGTCGACAATCATGCGGTAATATGAAGGATTGTCAATGAGAGTGCCATATGCTTTTGTAAGAGGGGTTGTAGCACACATTGGGGTCAAAATGGGATTACGGTCGGCCATGCTCACTTTGACAAGAAGATCAGAGACATACTTTCTTTGGCTAAGGAATAAACCAAGCGGATGCGGTTGGACCTCGATACCCAAGAAATAGGAGGGGGTGCCTAGATCTTTGAGGGAGAAACAAGAAGACAATCGCTGGATGACTTGCAGGAGGGTTGGATGATGACTACCCGTGATAATAATGTCGTCAACATATACTAATAAGTAGAGCAATCCAACACTGGTTTTGAGGATGAATAGGGATGCGTCGGCAATGGAGTTTGTGAACCCAAGTTGCAGAAGGAACACCCGTAGTTCATTGTATCAAGCACGGGGTGCCTTCTTCAACCCATAGATCGCCTTCTTAAGCTTGCAGACATAATTCGAATGGTGTTCGTCCACGAAGCCGGGTGGTTGATCCATAAAGACATCTTCAAGCAACGTACCTTGGAGAAAAGCGCTGTTGACGTCCAATTGCCGAATTGGCCAACCCAATTGAACAGCTATCGAAAGGATAGTTCGCATTGTGACTGGTTTGACCACCGGGATAAAAGTTTATGTGAAATCGCAGCCTGGTCGCTGGTAGAAGCCCTTCGCAACAAGTCGGGCTTTGTATTTGTCTAGCGTTCCATCATGATGAACTTTGACGCGGAAGACCCATTTGCAACCGACAATGTTGGAGTGACAATCTCGAGGGACTAGTTCCCATGTGTGATTGGAGCGGAGAGCATCGAGCTCCTTGTGAATAGGTATGGAGGCATAAAGGTTATGTGGTTCTTTGTGAATAGGTATGAAGGCATAAAGGTTCAATTTGGAGATGGGCTTATGAATATTGTGTTGAGACCGAGTTATCATTTGGTGAGTAGGAGGGGTGTGTGGGGAGGTTGAGACATGTGACGGCATGGGAGATGGGTGAAGTAACGAAGAGGTATGGGTCGGATTGGTGGGATCCGTATCAAGTGGAGCGGGTTGGGGAGGAGCATCAGGCAATTACTCAATTAATGGGATATTGTGAAGGGGTGGGGAAATGGGGAGGGGTAAATTAGGTGGGGTAGGAGTGACGGGGGGAGAGATATTAGTGGAGGATGAGGGAGTGGTGGGCCCGGGTTGTTGAATGAGGGGAAGATGGATAGTGGTGGTCTCCTAATTTTGTGGAGGGGTTGAAGGGTGAGTGGGATTTGAAACTAATGTTTTGAAGGGAAATTCCATTTCCACGAAAGTTACATGACGAGAGGTATAAACACGGTTTGTTTGAGGGTCTAAGCAAAAGTAGGCACTTTGAGTGAGAGAATACCCGATGAAAACACAAGCAATGGATTTCGAATCCAATTTATTGGTGGTGTAAGATTGTAACCAAGGAAAACATAAGCAACCAAAGCTTTTTAATTTGTGATAATTTGGGTGAACATCGGAGAGTTTGAAAAATGGAGTGTTGTTTTGAAGACTAGGAGTTGGCATTCGATTAATCAAATACACTGCCGTTTGAAAAGCAAAAGACCAATATTTATGGGGCATAGCGGAATGAGCCATCAAAGTTAAGCCAGTCTCAACAACATGACGATGACGTCGCTCCGCAAAACCATGGTGTTCTGGAGTGTGGGGTGGAGATGTGAAATGTGAGATTCCATTAGTTGCTAAAAAACTCTTTACAGCAATAAATTCTCCGCCGTTATCCGAGTAAAAGATTTTGATATTGTGTTTGAAGTAGTTCTCAACAAGGCCCTTAAAAGTGATGAACATGTTTTTAGTGTCTGATTTTTGTTTGAGAGGATATAGCCATATGTATTTCGTGAAATGATCAACAAAAATAACATAGTATTTGAAACCATCAAACGACTTAAGAGGAGAAGTCCAAACATCGAAAAATATGACTTCTAAAAGTGCAGTCGATTATATATATAGTAGATTGGTGAAATGGAAGCTTATGAGATTTATTAGTGGAACAAGATAAACAAAAGTCAGAACTTGAAGCTAAATGGCCGAGGCGAGAACTTGAATGAATAAGCTTAAAAATAGGCGGAGAAGGATGTCCCAGCTTGTGATGCCACACCGATCCAAGTGATAGACGGGCTGAAAAAGTAGATGGTGTAGATGAGAGTGACCAGGAATAAACACCATCTTGTAAGGATCCTCTAAGCAGGATTGTGCCCGAACGCAGATCCTTAACAAAAAAAACAATTTGGTAAGAATTTAACGGAAACATGGTTTTGGGCAATAAACTGAGAGACAGAAATAATGTTTTTAGCAATGCTATGAACACAAAGAACATTATCAAAATTAAAATATTTGGTTGCTGTTTTGAAACAAAACTTTCCAAGGTTAGAGATGGGCAAACTCTTACCATTGCCAACAATGAGCTCGTTAGGGCCCTCATAAGGGTAATGTTGGCTGAGGTTTTGAACGTCATTAGTCACATGATGAGAGGCTCCACTGTCAACGAGCCAAGGTTGAGTAGGGTGGGTGGTTGTGGCATGGGCTTGAGGAGGTTGGGTAAATGGAGTCGGTGGACGAGTTGGTGGGGGTGGGGGTCGGAGGTTTGGGGCTTGCTAACGGAATAGCGGGAAATTTGCGACAACATGACCTTGCTCTCAACACCACTAGCAACGCCCTTGGAAGGGCTTTAGGGGGGGGTCAGATGGTTGGCGAAGGGGCTTGCCATGCCTGATGAGGTTGCTGCGGTGGAGGTGACCAAGAGGGGTGAAGTGTTTTTGGTTTCTTCGACGACTTGGCCTGCATCGTCATGGCTGATGCTGGAGAAGAGGAATCAATGGGCTTGGTGGCAAGGCTGAGATATAACTCCCTATTGAGGAGTTTCTCGTGGAGAGCTTCAATGGTTAAGGTGGTGTCGCGAGCATGGACACCGTCGATCACCGGTTGGAAAGTATATCCAAACCTTTGAGAATAGCATCGATGACATCCTCGGGGTCTTGTGGTTTTCCAAGAGATGCTAGAACATCAGCAACCCCTTTGATTTGTTGCACAAAATCGGACACGGATTGTGTGCCCTTGGTAAGAGTCTTAATTTTCTGGCGGAGAAGATTGATGTGCACCCGTGAGGGCTTAACATAGGTATCTTCCAATGTCTACCAAGCTTGTTGGGTTGTTGTCGCACGAGACACCAACGACGACACCGAGGTGGATAACGTTCCAACAAGGGCACCATAGATCAACTGATCTTGACGAACCCATGTGTTGTAAGCCGGGTTTGGAGACTCCACGCCATCGTTGGTTGTGGTTGCTGAGGGCGCAGGAGTAGTACCATCTAGAAATCCAAACAAATCAAGTCCTATAAGGATGGACTTGATCTGGGATTGCCAAGAAATGTAATTGGTGGGAACTAATTTCATAGCATTAGTGAATTGGACAATCACAAAAGGCTTAGAGGGTTCAGCCGGATTGGAGAGGTTGAGACTGGTTGAGGAGGCCATGGAAGGCAAAGAAGGAGGCATCAGAAGAAGTTTGGTTTAGGATCTTCAAAAAACTGATACCATGTAGAATATTGAAGAGGTAAATGGTTTTAACATATTTACCGAATTCCTCAATTAGGAATATATATACTTACAAGATAACAATCAAAGAGAATCTCTCCCATATCTCTAACCATGTTTTGAATAAAAAACCTATTTACAATATTTATCTAAAATGCAAATAATGATTTATGGTTGTTCTGTAACACGAGCTCCCCAAATACTCAACCTGGAAACTCCCGCAAGCTTCAATCGTCAGATTCGTCATCGGTTCCGATTGCAATTTGGTCGGGAGAGCCACTCGCGTTTCGAATTCCGCCACTGGAGCTCTTATCGTCTCTCAACGCCTCGCCCGACCTCAGAAGACAGAAGCTCTCATCGCTCTCTCTCCCTGTTCTCTCGCTCACTACCAGTGCCTCAAGAGTCAAATTTGATTCCGGGGACGGGACGACAAGCTCACCGGATCCGATTGCTGTGGTAGAGGATAGAGTAGATCTGTCCAAAAGGTGCGTGGATCTAGAAGCACAGGCGATGGTTAGACCAATGGTGGGGTGGCGTCACCAGGGGAGCTCCGGCGAGCCGGGGATATGCAAACGAAGCCCACTCCTAGAGTGCGATTTCGAAGCAGCAATTTGGGGGGGGGGGGGGGGGGGGGTCAGATCTGGGCGAATCTGAAAATGGAAGGAAGGTTTGTGGATGGGTGGTGAAAGAGATGAAGTAGGCGGTGTCAAAAGGGAACGGCGGCTCTTGCCTTCCGCCTCCGCCTTCACCCTCTCCGGCCTCTCGCTTCCCTTCCGGCTTCAATCTTCACTTTCTACGCTTCAGGCTTCAGTACAACAGTCACATTTTGTGTGTTTCTGGTGGACTGTACTTTTAATTTCTGGTGGAGAGAGTTTTGAATGATGAACTGATAATATAAAAAGGAAAAATAATTATCAATTAATTGAAAAATTGAATTGAAATTAACAATTAATTGGATACCAATTAATTGTTATTTTCAATACAATTATGGTATTGAAATTTTGGTAATTGAAATATCAATTAATTGCTTTATAATTAATTGAATTAGCAATTAATTGGAAATGTCCACCTAACCGGGAGTGGTTGGAGCTCGACGGAGACAGAGGCAAAGGAGCAAAGAGAGGGACATTGTCGATCTATGTTGGAACTTGGAAGGGTGTGGGTGTACTTTGTGATAATGTTGATAAAAGATGTTTGATTACGTGAATTTGATTACTAGGAATATTTGATTACTAGGAGTATTTTATTGTGAATTGAATTACAATAATTATATACAAAAATGTATTATATAAATATTATTGTATTACATTACAAGTCAGATTACAATATTATGATACAAGAAATCTTCTACAACATCTTCCACAAAAACCTATTGGTTTAATTCTTAAGGCATCTCCCACAATAAGTTATATTGGTTAGGAAAAATAGACTAAAAAAAAAGAATATTTTATAAAATATTTTATTTTGACCTACTCTATCCGTTCATTAATAAGTGTCGTTTGACTTTTCGACACGTTTTTTTAAGGAGCTAAAAACTATATAAAATATTTACTTTTTTATTAATTTTTTAAAATAATTTTAAACTTATAACTAATATGTATAAAATTATAAAAAAAATCAATTAAAAAGTTTATATTTTATATAGTTTTTAACTCCTTAAAAAGCGTATCAAAAAGTTAAACGTCACTTATTTCTGAACGAAGGTAGTATTATACAATATTGTGGTTCCCCGGGCCAACTTTGGTAGGCTAAATGTCCTATAAATACTAATGTAATCATAAACTTTCATATCTCATCTCCGTCACTCGATCTCATCTTTATTTTTTATTATAATTTTGATGAATCTATAATAATAATAAAAAAGATTAATGTCATTTTCTAAAAATATTATTTATGCAATGATAATTCAAATATGTCAAATATTATAGTCATATCGAAAAACTCTTTAATATCTTTACAATACTACAACATTTATTTTTAATTAAAATCATAATTATATAATATATATATATATTTATAATTATATTATTTATAGATTTATATAAATATTAAATAGTTAAAAATAAATAAATAATAACATTTGGCCTTTCAAAATAGGAAGTCAAATTTGATCTTTCTTTTAGAAATATGCCAAAAAAACAAAAAGGTCAAATTGAGTTTTGGCCTAGAGTAAGCCTAAAATTAGGCCAAAACCCAATTTTTCGACCTACCATGGGAGATGACCTAAAATGATAAAAATCTACTCTAGGGTATATAGGTAATATCCATCCAAAATGGTATAATTAATAAAAGAAAATACAATGTGTACAATTAGTAAAACAAAACTTAAATAGGGTCTTGCTCTACCTGCCGGTCGGCAGCGCTTGGCAGGAGTGCTTAGCTTTCCACAACCTCTTCTTTGATAGTAGAGTCTTTCTCGTCTCGGTACCTCGCTAAATCCAGTGAAGATCCCCTATAACACTCGATGTAATATTTAGTGTTACACTTAATTATTTCGACTATAAACTAACATTAAATATAAATATAAAAATTATATTTATATTTTATACACTTATATTAACATATTTATAAAATTTTCTTATGAAAAAATATTATTAAAAATTATGAATAGTTAAAAGATTGATTATTTTAGAAAATATATTTTTTTATCTTTCTAAAACATATATTTTAATAATAAAAATTTATAAACATGTTAATATAAGTGTATAGAATATAAATATAATTTTTACATTTTCTTAATGTTAATTTATAACCTAAATAATTAGGTGTAACACAAAAAGTGTTACAAGATCCAAATTGCGCTAAATCATGTCAGCCACCTCCGCTCGTCTACATGTGTGATCTAATTGATCTTGTCTTTAAAAAAAAAAAAAAAAGGGTATATGACACAATTTTCTCTATTATTTTTTATTTACTTGATAGTTTGTTTTATTTTGGGTAATTTTTTCATTAAGAAAGAAAAGAATTACTTTTCCCTAAAAGGAAAAAATAAATTGCACATAGTGGGTAAAAAAAGAAAAAACTAAAAAAGGTAGCCGGTGGTAGTCGTTTTCCCAAGTCTAGAGAAACAATATTTGACAATTGACACTATATATACAAATCAGTTTTCACTTGTTAGTTTAGCTACTCCATTTATTACATTGGAAAAGCAACATAGGGAAAAAGAAAGAAAGAAAGGTAGTAGATGGAGAAGAAGAGCAAGGTGTTGGTGGTAGGTGGCACCGGCTACATAGGCAAGAGGTTTGTGGAGGCAAGCCTTCAACAAGGCCATGAGACCTTCGTCTTGAAGAGGCCGGAGATCGGCCTCGACATCGACAAGCTTCAGATGCTGCTAGGGTTCAAGAAGAAGGGTGCCCGCCTCGTCGAGGCCTCCTTCTCCGATCATCGGAGCCTGGTTCAGGCGGTTAAGAAGGCCGACGTCGTCATCAGTGCCATGTCCGGAGTGCACTTCCGGAGCCATAACTTGTTGATGCAGCTTAAGCTTGTTGAGGCCATCAAAGATGCTGGTAATGTCAAGGTAATTACTTACTACTTTGATATTTTATGGATTTAAATTTCCCTTTTTGCCCTTCTATTAGTTTTTTTTTATCAGTTTTGCCCTTCTATTATTGATACATAAAGGGCGGCCCTAGTTATTGCAATAGATCGATTGAAACTGCAATTTATGATTCTGATAGGTATTTTTTTTATATAGTAGTATCAATCATCGAATATAAATATAATTATTTTTTTACATTTAGTTTATACTTTTTTGTGTGAAATTGTTAAAAAAAAGTAATAGAAAGTTAATGAATAAAATATTTTAGTGATGTTTGATTGCTTTTGTTACTTATAAGTTATAATATTGATGCTTTGGATGGAGTATCAAAATTGATGTAGGTTGCTTTAGTCAGTGTGGTCTAGTGGGGTGGGGTGGAGTAAGGGTTGGTAAGGAGATCTTAAATTTGATCTATGCATCTACCTGGTTTCTTGGACGAAATGAGTCGAGCTGGTCGGCTCAAATCGGTTTATCCGTATTAGAGATGGTTTGAAAATTAATATCCTTTTCTACCGAAGCCCTTACTCTAACTCTCTCCTCCTCCCTAAACCTTCATCTTCTTCCCTAGTCTCTCTCCTTTCTCTATCAAATTCTCACTTGTTAATGTCCAATTATATGCTGGGACATACTTTTTTGCTATATGCAGAGATTTTTGCCATCGGAGTATGGGATGGACCCAGCAAGGATGGGAGACGCATTGGAGCCAGGCAGGGTATCATTCGACGAGAAGATGGAAGTGAGGAGAGCCATTGAGGCCTCCCAAATCCCCTTTACTTACGTCTCTGCAAACTGCTTTGCTGCTTATTTCGTCCCCAACCTCTCCCAACTCCGTACTCTCTTGCCTCCTAAGGAGTCCGTTCTCCTCTATGGAGATGGCAATGTCAAAGGTACGTAACTACGTACAACTTTTAGTTAATACTCTCAATATTCGAATTTCGAGGACCATCGAAAAGGGAACAAATAAAGAAGGGGTCCCTTTTAATGATGGGTTCTCCAAATGGAGATCGATGACAAGAAGCACGAAGAGACATGACAGGGTGGGGGACATTAGGCAGTTAGGCCCATGCGGAGTAGATGGAGTCCAGATCCTCTACAACTAGACCTGTAGAAACATAATCCGACCCGAAAACCCGACTAATCTAAGTTTCGATCCGGTGACCCGATTTACCCGGTGATTCGATTGACCCGGTTGATTTATCAATTCATGATTTTTTTAATTTAAAAAAGAAAAATTTGACAAACCCGAAATCGACCCGAAACCCGGTAAAACCCGGGTTCTAGTCAACCCAGAAATACCCGAAACCCGTTTTACCCGAGATCCGAAGTGACCCGACCCGAATGACCCGTTTGACAGGTCTATCTACAACCCTCGGTGTACCCTACGGGCTACGGTACATCACGAAATTATTTTGGGTATAATTTTACTTTTAAAAAATATATTTACATTCCACATAGTTATATTTATATGTTTATAAACTTTTATTATAAAAAAAATTCATTTTAAATTTTTTATAAAATTAAAAGATCAATTATATTAGAAAATAAATTTTAAGTTATTTAAAACATGATTTTTTTCCAAAAAAATGTTTCTAAACATGTAAATACAAGTATGTGAAATGTAAATATATTTTTTGAAATTTTTTTTAAAGTAAAATTATACACAAAATAATTTCATGGTGTGCCCTAGGTTGCATCGGATGTTGTAGAGGATCCAGATTCGAGTAGATGGGGGGTAGGGTAGAGATGGAAATCAACCCGCGGAGACCCGATCCATCCATTAATCCACCCTAAATATGTGGATGAAAACCCGAATAAATGGATAAATAAGTGGATGATGGATTAATGGATGATGGATCGGATCGGATATGGATGAAGGGGTGTCCAATCCACCACCCGATCCATCACCCGATCCACTAAAATTGTTTATTATATGTAGTTTTTTCATATCTTTTACGCAACTTATATATTATATGTAACTTTATTTAATAGTTTGAGTCTTTATTTTATGTGTAAGTTATGAATGATGAGTATTTTAAATTTAATATATTGAAATTTTTATTTATTTTTATTAAGTTTTATTTCCATTTTGAAAATTACGGTGGACATTTACATGAAATTTCTCACCCATATATTTCACCCGATCCACCCAATAACCCGCGAATGATGGATGGATCGGATATGGATGCAAGAGTTAGTGAATAATAGGTGGATCGGGTGGAGGAAATTTCTTAATGGATCGGGTGATGAATTAGGTACATCCACCCATAACCCGATCCATTTCCATCCCTAGGGTAGGGTGACGCACTCAGTGTCTCGCTTAATTATACCCTCGTTTATTCAGTGTAAATCCTCACCCCGTCCCACAAAATTATTATGTCATTAAATTAATATGAAATTTTTTTTAAAAAAAACACATTTAGCTTCTATATACTTATTTTTTAAAAAGATGTTGTTTTACTATATATTTTTTAAAAAAATTATAATTCGTTTTTTTAAAGATTTTTTTCCAAATATGTTATACTAAGTAATATAGAAGCTAAATATATTTTTTAAACAATTTTTAATATTAATTTAATGGAAAAATAATTTTGTGAGGCAGGGTTGTGGGGCGGGAAGTTGGGGGAGAAGATTTGCTCCGCCATTTATTACCCATCTGTTCACATTTTGTTGTTGTTTACTATTCACACACGTTTTTTTAGATGATAAAAACTACGTATATAAATATTAATTTTTAAATAATTTCGTACTTTTTAGTACTCCCTCCGATCGGATTTATTTGATGTTTTAGGAGATGAAATTTGTTCAACAATATTTGATACAATATTTTAGAAGTAATCATTATTCTCTCTTAGGGCGTGTTTAGCTCAATGCCCGCCTCCCCTGTGAGGTCTGCAAGGAGTTACGAAGTTTAGCGGTGTCCAGTAAAAATTAACGGTGTATTTAACAACCCACTAAAAAAACTATGGTATATTTTGTAAGTTCGTTCCTGTCATCCCGTCACATTAATCATTCACTTTCTTCCACAATCTCCTACCATTTCACTTATCACCAGATTGTTATAACTGTCACTTCATTGTTGTAATTGGTGAGCCTTCAATAGCAACACGAGCAGAAACTGGATCGGATCGGAATTGGATCGAGACCAAAAACTACGATCTTAGATCAGTCTGAGATTATTATGGTATAATCTGTGATCCAAGAAATTTTAATTCCGATTTCCGGTCCAACCCCAGGATCAGACTAGAATTTTCAAATCGGACCGGATTTGAATCGGATTGTGTTTCTATATATAAAAAAAAATATTAGGAGTATAGCCTTTTTTTTAAAAATAAAAAAGCCCACTTTCCTATATAAAAAAAAAAGCCCAAAGCCCACAACTGCAAATTACGGCCGACTCTCTCTCACCTCCGTCTCTCTTCCTCTTCATTCTTCACGCTGGCTGCTCGGTGCTCGCCCTACACATTAATTGAAGGCAGTTGCTGTTGTTGTACGCAGTTGCTTTCGTAGACGAAGACGATGTCGCAACCTACACATTGAAGGCAGCTACTGACCCGAGAACGCTGAATCGAACCATTTACATTAGGCCTCCCGATAACGTATTGTCGCAGCTCGAGCTGATACGGATATGGGAGAAGCTTTCAGGCAAAGAGCTCACCAAGAAGAGCATCTCCGCAGAAGAGTTTCTCTCTGGGATGAAAGGTAAGGTTACAAATATAATGAATGTCATTTTTCATTATTATTTAATTAGTTGCAGTTGAGAAAACTAAATTAACTCTCCTAATGACAAACTTGGATAGATGCGGATTTCGCGACTCAAGTGGGGATCGGACATTTCTACCATGTCTACTATGAAGGTTGCCTGACCAACTTTGAGTTGGGCGAAGATGAAGAAGCATCCAAACTTTACCCAGAAGTCGAGTACAAGCGAATGGATGAATACTTGAAGATCTACCTTCCAGATTAACAAGGGCTTGTTGATTTGGATATGCAGCTTGCAATGCAGCATGTCTATAGATATTGTATGATGTGTGGAAGAGACAATTGACTTGTATGAATAAAATTGATCGACATTGCCAATAAAGGCTCTTCGATCTTATATATCTACACTTAACTACCCGATATGGAAACAAGGGTGGTACGTGAATTGATTCAATAGATATTGTATGATGGTGGTTCGCAGTGTGACTCTTTCTCTTTGGTGGCCGTTGAGGCGACGACTGTAAGAATATCTTCTATAAATGCTTATATGGTCCATGTGTGTCTCGGGTTTACTTATATCATGTTAAATCCATGTACATTATATTATAGTTAAGATTTTAATATAAGAGTTGGAAATATGATGGTTCGGTAGACGGTACCAAATAAAAGCATTAAAATCTATGAGTGATAAAATGTCATACAAAACTCCCTCTCTTCCTGCCTATATAAATTTATAGAAGCTCTCACTCTCCCTCGTTAAGCTAATTAGATATTTGAGTCAAATACAATGTATATGCTCAAGTTAAGGAATGCGTTTCGTTTTATTAAAGTGTACAAATTAAAGAAGAAGATATTCATTTAAGAAGAGTAAAAGAAGTCCAAGTTTCTTGAGATGTTCAAAAGTATTTTCAAGATTATAAAAGGAGAGAGAGTGAGTTTAAATCCTTATCCATCAAAGGAGATATAAAGAAAAGCCAAGGAGAAAATACAATTGATTTACATTCCTAGTTTCCACATCAAAGCTTAAATATCGAATGAATTCATGTAGTTTTTGTATATGTCTTCTTGCAGGTTATGACATGTTGATTTATATAAAATTATAGAGATTTAATGTTTGTGAGAAAGCTTGATTTCATTCATTCACAATGTGAGAATAAATAGGGTTACAAGTCTTGGAGATCAAGGATCTCCCAAGGTGGGATATACATAGAAAGATATGGAAAGATACAATTCTATCAAAGTAAAAGATATAATTCTATCCTAATAAAAATCGAAATCGAAAAAAAGCTAACAACGACCATTCATTAGGGCATCTGCAAGGCCATTGAGCTTGGTTTGATGAGAGTTGCCATCGAGGGCAACTTTTGATGGTCATCAACAACACTCTTGGCTTATGGTGCCACCACCTTTGGAGATCAAGATGTTCATCTTCGACTATCGTTGTTTGCTTAATAGTTAATTTGTTTTATTTTGAGTAGTTTTTTCATTACAAAAACGAATTACTTTCCCATAAAAATAAAAAAAAATTGCACCCCGGGGAAAAAAAAAAGAAAAGGAAAAAGGTGGAGAAACAATTTGGAGATCGAATCATTTAGTTTGGAGAATCGTTGTTTGCTCTTCATGATGCATTCACTATTAGAGATCTTGGTGAATTTCGTTACTTCATTGGTCTGGAAGTTTCTCGCACAGAAAAGGGTACCATTCTCAACCAGCGAAAGTATGTCATGGATATCCTTGAAGACACTCAACTTGTCGACTGTAAAACTGCTCCTTTCCCTCTTCCTTGTGGTCTGAAATTGCCACCTGATGTTGGTAAAGTGTTGGCTGAATTGGTGGGCTGGTTGTTGTTTCTCAACATGGAGGGCTGCATTCCAATGAGGAACACGCAACCCTCCATGTTGAGAAACACGAGGGGAGCTTACTTGGAATGTGCAATCCTAAGCATGATTCTACGGGAAATGCATGATGCTTGCACCTAACATACTAAATGAAACCCAGGCATAGGGTCCAATTCTTGAGTAAATATCGGAGAACTTACATGGAATTGAATGAGCAGAACAACAAGAAACAAACAAGGAATCTATCGACTCACAAGTCATCTAGCAAGTATTAATTAACAGCTATAAGTCTGAGTCTAATGCATACAAGGTCCATTGCCTACTACACATAATTTTATATAGTTTAAAAGGACTCACTATCATTTCTAGCTTAGTCCATCATCATCTCATTCTCAACAATTTCCTTAGTTTATTTCCACCAATCACCTCGAGGTTCCAAAAATATCAAATCATGTTTCCAATTCGTAATTACTCATATAGTATCAAACAAATATTATTTCTCAAGCAGTTCAATAAGTCAAGTTCCAAGCAAATTGGTTCACTAATTCTTAAATGTCATTTGATCTCATATTAGACAATCGATCCATTAATTAGCTAGAATAATTTATTCCAAAATAATGCTAAATCATTCAAATATTTAAACCAACTTCATAATATTATAATATTAAAATAATCTGGCATAAATTAGTCTATTTCAAAACCTTTATTCTAAAGTGGTAAATAAATTTCCGCACTTTGATAAATACCTCAAATAATATGTTTTAAATCTAGCCATTTAAATATCATTTTATAATCAATCCATTAATTAAATAATCAGAAATTTAATAAATAACTAAATAAATAAACCGGTTCAACCAAACCCATTACCAATGTTATAAAAAAAGAAAACCGGACCCAACACGTACAAATACTAGAGATGGAAATCAGCCCGCGGAGACCCGATCCATCCATTAATCCACTCCGAATATGTGCATAAAAACCCGAATAAATTGATAAATAAGTGGATGATGGATTAATGGATGATGGATCGGATCGGATATGGATGAAGGGGTGTCCAATCCACCACTCGATCCATCACCCGATCCACTAAAACTGTTTATTATATGAACTTTTATCATATATTTTACGCAACTTATATATTATATGTAACTTTATTTGATAGTTTGAGTTTCTATTTTTTGTGTAAGTTATGAATGATGAGTATTTTAAATTTAATATACTAAAATTTATTTATTTTTATTAAGTTTTATTTTCATTTTGAAAATTACGGTGGACATTTACATGAAATTTCTCACCCATATATTTCACCCGATCCACCCAATAACACGTGGATGATGGATGGATCGGATATGGATGCAAGTGTTAGTGGATGATGGGTGGATCGGGTGGATGAAATTTGGGGTGATTACTAGGACTATATTAGGAAAATGGCTCCCACCTCCTCCAAATTAGCAAAATGTCCACCACCCCCCTTGGCCCCTGTGCCCCCCGTGCCCCCCGTGCCCCCCTCCCGCCTCATCATTTTTTTTTTGTTTTTTTTTAATACCGCGTTTTCAAAGTTGCTGAAACGGAATTGCTGAAACTTCTGTTTCAGCACATACGATTTCAGCAACCCCTGTTTTTAGTTTTTTTTCTAGTTTATTTTTTTCGCGTTGCTAAAACGGAATTGCTGAAACTCTTGTTTCAACACATACGGTTTCAGCACATACGGTTTCAGCAATCCAGTTTCAATTTTTTTTCCCTGTTTTTTTGTCCAGTTTTTTTTTTTTCGCGTTTCCAGAGTTGCTGAAACTTCTGTTTCAGCACATACGGTTTCAGCAACCCCTTTTTTCAGTTTTCTTTTCCAATTTTTTTTTCGCGTTGCTTAAACCGCATGTGCTGAAACACTACTGTTTCAATTTTCTTTTTTTACCGCATTGCTGGCTAAAACAGAGTTGCTGAAACCCCTATTTCAACACGTTCGGTTTGACCAACCCCTATTTTCAGTGGTGTTTTTTTTTACCAAATTGCTTTCACGTAATTCTACACTAGAGTACACCATCTGAACACAAGGAAGGCAAAGTTTGCAAAAGGTTGCAGCTTTTGACAAACAATGCAGGAGGGCCCCACACAGGTATGATACAACCAAACCACGTCACCTCCATCTTCTACCTTGCAATACGCCGGACGACGCCACCCAACAACCAAGACGCCACCTCCATCTTCTACATTGCAACATACGGTACAAAAGGTTGCTGATTTCAGCAGTAATCTTTTCATGGATCAGGAAGAGGGAGAAGATCTCGCTATGGCCAGATCTGAAATCAAACCACTCCACTCCAACGTATCCAGATGCGGAAACCAAAACTTCCAGATCCAAGCATGGCCAGATCGGCATCGGCGTGATTCGAAGATGCGGAAACCACAGTTCGCCATTCTTGCTGAAATAGAAACAGAGCAGAGCTGGCAAGATCCAACCATCCTTACTGCAATCGATTGCGTCGGCGAGGGCATGGGAGACGAATTGCTTCTCATCGGAACTTCCACCCATAACCCGATCCATTTACATCCCTAACAAATAGGATAAGAATGTAAGGGTATATTCGACCTTTCATGTAAGAGCCAAAGTACGGCTAATAAAAGGAAGAAGGGAAACTCTCAAGTCCATTCATCCCTCTCCCTTCTCCCATAAACACGTACAAATCAAGAAATCTTCACAGATTCAGTCGTTTTCAGTAGTAGATGGAGCAGAAGAGTAAGGTGTTGGTGGTAGGTGGCACCGGCTACATAGGCAAGAGGTTTGTCGAGGCAAGCCTCCGACAGGGCCATGAAACCTTCGTCTTGCAGAGGCCGGAGATCGGCCTCGACATCAACAAGCTTCAGATCCTGCTAGGGTTCAAGAAGAAGGGTGCCCGCCTCGTCGAGGCCTCGTTCTCCGATCACCGGAGCCTGGTTCAGGCGGTTAAGAAGGCTGACGTCGTCATTAGTGCGATGTCCGGAGCGCACATCCGGAGCCATAACTTGTTGATGCAGCTTAAGCTTGTTGAGGCCATCAAAGAAGCTGGTAATGTCAAGGTAATTAATTACGACTTGATATTTTATGCATTTGAATTTCCCTTTTTGCCCTTCTATTATTTGATACACACAAGGGTGGAGCTAGTGGGTACAGGTGGTTCGAGCCCCTGATTTTTTTTATATATAAAAATATATATTTTTTTTAAAGAATTTGAATTAAAAAATTAAAAAATCATAAAGAATTTGAATTATAAGGTTTTAAGTTCAAAATTCTTATAGTTTTATTCTCTGGAATTTTTTTTCTCTTACTATTTTAAACTTAAAATAATTATTTAAAGTTCATAGTTAATATTTTAAGAAAACATTTTCTGTACCACTAATAATTAACATCTTTTCTTATTCTTATTGATATATACACCCTAGCCGGCCTTTAATTACGATTGCAATTACTGATCACCAAGATAATTGACTCAATGATTTTAAATGAGCTAACAATGAAAACAAATACTGTAAAATTGATGATAACTGTAGAGATTTATACCATCGGAATATGGGATGGACCCATCAAGAATGGGAGAAGCAATGGAGCCAGGCAGGGTAACATTCGAGGAGAAGATGGAAGTGAGGAGAGCAATTGAGGCCTCCCAAATCCCCTTCACTTACGTCTCTGCAAACTGCTTTGCTGCTTATTTCGTCCCTAACCTCTCACAACTCCTCACTCTCCTGCCTCCCAAGGAGACCCTTCTCCTCTATGGAGATGGCAATGTCAAAGGTATGTAACTTAATTTCAGTTAATACTCTGAGTGTTTTGATGGTGTCAAGAGGATAAGTCAAACAAGTGCCTAGTGTTGCTCAACTGACAGCCTCAAATACATACACTGGATTAATTCTTCAACAGCTCCTCCATCTCAGATATAAAGTCCAGACACACCATGAATACATATTCGATTTAGTATGCAGTTGCAATTTATCCATAATAAAGGAGCAAGAAAGATGAGAACTTTTTGCTTACATATGATTCAATCATAAAGCAACTCATCAAACCAAATCTCAACTTCATAGCAGAATATTTTGGAGAAGCTAAACAGTACTTTAGTAGATATATGTATATATTCTGTTGTTGTATGCAGTTGCTTTCGTAGATGAAGACGATGTCGCAACCTACACACTGATGGCAGCTACTGACCCGCGAACACTGAATCGAAGCATTTACATTAGGCCTCCCGACAACGTATTGTCGCAACTGGAGCTGATACGGATATGGGAGAAGCTTTCAGGCAAAGAGCTCACCAAGAAGAGCATCTCTGCGGAGGAGTTTCTCTCCGGGATGAAAGGTATGTACGGTTACAAATTAATGCCATTTTTTTCATCATTATTAATACTTCATCCGTTGAGAAAAACATATCGTTTTAAGTATTTTGGTGTTTACTTTCCAAAATTACCCTTATAATCATTAGGGATTTGTTAGTGTTAGTTTTCAATAAAGTAGTGAAAAAAGTAAAATAATAATTAGGGGTAAATATAACTGTATTTTTTAATTAAGTGATTGAGTATTATTTAAGTTGCAATTGAGCAAAACTAAATCAATTATCCTTTTGAATGATTACGCACATACACTCTCCTAAATTGTAGATGCGGATTTTCCGACTCAAGTGGGGATCGGACATTTCTACCATATCTTCTATGAAGGTTGCCTGACCAACTTTGAGTTGGGCGAAGATGAAGAAGCGTCGAAACTTTACCCAGAAGTCGAGTATAAGCGAATGGATGAATACTTGAAGATCTACCTTCCAAATTAACAAGGGCTTGTTGATTTGGATGTATATGCAGCTTGCAATGCAGCATGTCTTGAATCTTGATGTCTATGGATATTGTACGTTGTGGAAGAAACAATTTAAATGTATGAATAAATAGTGTCTTTTGCTTTTTGTGATTTTTCATAATATCTCAACTATTATCTTCTTATGTTTTTTCCGGGATATGGAATTGTTTAATCTTGGCTCTATTAGCCAAGCAAGGGTGGAGGCTATTGACTGAGCCGGACACCTTGATTGCGAAGCTCCTGAAGGCGAAATATTATCCGCACACTGATTTTGTTCAAGCAAGGATTGGTCACAATCCAAGCTACACCTGGCGCAGCTTGATGGAAGGGAAGGAGGTCTTGGAGAAAGGCTTGATGTGGAGTATAGGAAACGGAGTGGATGTCTCTGTATGGAACGATCGATGGATTCCAAGGGGGAGTAGCTTCAAGGTGGTCGGTAACTTCAAGGGCGGTGATCCCGACCTTAGGGTCGTTGAGTTAATTGATTGGGAAACTGGGAAGTGGGACGAGGACAAGGTAAATGAGCTACTACTCCCCTGCGACGCAGAACTGATATTACAACCATGGGAGGAGGATCGAGGAAGGAAAATAGCCATAGGAGAGAGTTTGAAGGCCGGGCTCGAAGCAGAAAGAACGAACAAGAACAAAGAGGATGAATAGGAAGAACGAAGCCTGCGAAATGAAGAGGGGAGTGAACAACGACGGCTGGTTGGGAGGAGGGCAAGATTGGAAAAAAAAAAGGGTGAAATCTACCAACAATCTCCATAATCTTTGCCTCTTTGGGGTGTAGATTTCAATTTCACTCGAAAATAATCTCTGAAAAGCTCCACAACGCTAATTCTACCGCACTAGACATTATAGAATCATCCATTCCTACTTGATTTTCAAGATAATGTCTCTTCAATTCCCTTAATTGATATTCGGAACTTCTCAAAATTTTAACTATTGATGGGGACTGATCTACTAAGTTCTTGTACATTACTGGTTTTATCTATATCCGTTTTTCTATCGTATGCTCTTTGGGCATAGGATAAGAAGACAAATTGGGAAATATTTCACCTAGATACACCCGATTTAGCCATTTTTTAATTAGATTATGGGGTTAGCCTATTTTCTTTTAGGATTTTTTTCCCCCAATAAAGTATCATAATTACCATATATACTTAGGACACACAATAGACAAACCGTATCTATATTTATGTATTTTTCAATTTTACCCATCTCATTGATCAGGTAATTCGGGCTTTCCCTCCACATTATGTGATTTAGAGCTATAGATTTTTATCCCAGAGATACCTAGGATTATTGATCACGCATAGTTCATCTTAAGTGCTTTCCATTTGCAAAAAATGTGGTTCCTTGTCAACCCATCTATATTTCTATAATCCAATGGTTCGTCCATTTCCTACATACAAAACAAATCCAATTCTTAATCAATTTCCTTTAATTTTGTCCACTAATAGGTTTCTATCTTTTATATATTTTTCCTTGATGAAGTTAACCCAAATATTGTGCGGTTTCTTAAAATATATATATATATATGTGCGGTTTTGGCTAGTATTTATTCATATTCTTTGAGTCCTCTATGGCGTTCTGGTTTGCACATTCTAATTAGTGGCTTGTAGCTAACTCTAAATTCAATAAGAATCTCTTATTACTCATGAATATTGGTTGGAATCATGTTAGAGTTCCCTAAGTTCTGCTGGGAGCTCATGTGTTTTGACGATAGCAAACTCTTTTGTTTAATGTGTTTTCCTAGATGTTTTGTAGATGATTTAACAAGTTTGAACTAAGATATAACCTGTGAGGATGCATGGGATAGTGATCAAGTAATAATCACAAACGAGGCAAATGAAGAGAAGAAAAGTGGACCTAGGAACAAGCCAATTGGACTTTGACAAAACCCAAAGAAGACATCGGAGAAGTTCCTGAAGGGCCAATGGGAGACGCCAAAAAAGAAGTTGAACTACTAAGAAGATTGAACCCTCTCGTAAAGAAAATTACACACCCTCTTTGAGCCTTTATATCAAAAAGAGTCATTTAAGATAATATATATTTTCATAGCCCATGAGAGTTTTTATTCATTTAGGAACACAAAATGAAAAGAATGATGGATTCCGGTCAGATTGGATATGGAAAAGGCCTATAACAGAGTTGAATGGAAATTTCTTTTTAAATTCATGGAAAACGTTGGATTATGTAGGAAGTTTCTAACATGGATTTTAGAGTGTGCTGGAATAGTTGTTTTTTCTGTGCTTGTGAATGACGGATTGAGGATATGTTCTTACCCAAACGGGGCTTCCAACAAGAGGACCCTCTCTCCCCCTTCCTATTCATCATTTGAGCAGATATTCTTTCTTGGAAACTACACAAAAAATGCTACGAATTGAATGAATTGATTGGATTTAACATCACATCTTGAGGGAGTATAGAATCCTTTTTCCCTTATTTGCGGATGACATAATGATCTTTGTAAAAGGAAACCACAACTCGTGTTAAACTATCAAAAGGATCATTAACGATTATTATGCTATCTTGACTCAAAAGCTAAACTTCCATAAGCCAAGATTCCAAACCATGTCGAAAATCCCAAGCAACCATAAACAAATGATCCAAGGAATACTCAATATCACAAATCAAACAACACTTGAAAAATATCTTTCATGCCTCATTATCAATGTCCAAGTGAGAAGAAAAAAAGTATTTTAAGAAACAATATGCAAGAATAAACAACTGTCTAAATGGAAAGCAAATTTTCTGTTATAGGTATCCATAAAGAATTCGATTAGGTGAATAAATTTTTTTTTTTGGAAAAAAAATATCACACCCACAAACCATTGATTGGATGAAACAAAAAGAGGAAGAAAAAAAACACTCTCTTTTGAGAGTGTTTATGACTTTTTGAATTAAGCCCAATAGTTAGTCAAATTAAAGCAAAAAGAGAATTAAAGGAAAAAGAAAAAAAATGAGAATTAAAAAAAATCAAAGAAAAATGGCAAAAAAAATTGATTTCTCAAGAATCCTAAAATTCCTCTAAGCTCGACACATCATCCTAAGCTTTTCTAAATTAAGCGTTTATATAGATAGTTAGTAAAATTAAAGCAAAAAGAGAATTAAAGGAAAAAAGAAAAAAATGAGAATTAAAGAAAATCAAAGAAAAATGGCAAAAAAAATAATTTCTCAAGACTCCTAAAATTCCTCTAAGCTTGACACGTCATCCTAAACTTTTCTAAATTAAGAGTTTATATAGATATATAGATATAGATTGTTTTTTTAGAAAAAAACTACTAAAATTATAACTTCGGCTAAGATCAATGTTTTGAATTAAGCCCAATAGTTAGTCAAATTAAAGCAAAAAGAGAATTAAAGGAAAAAGAAAAAAAAATGAGAATTAAAGAAAATCAAAGAAAAATGGCAAAAAAAAATGATTTCTCAAGACTCCTAAAATTCCTCTAAGCTTAACACATCTTCCTAAACTTTTCTAAATTAAGAGTTTATATAGATATATAGATATAGATAGTTAGTAAAATTAAAGCAAAAAGAGAATTAAAGGAAAAAGAAAAAAAAAGAATTAAAGAAAATCAAAGAAAAATTACAAAAAAAAAATTGATTTCTCAAGACTCCTAAAATTCCTCTAAGTTTGACACATTATCCTAAACTTTTCTAAATTAAGAGTTTATATAGATATAGATATGAAATACCCTAATCTTGTAACATTATAAAATACATTTATTAACCCGTTGATCGATCTTCAAAAAGTTCCCTTTATCATAATATTATAATGATTTTTCTATCCTATGTCCTTGAGGTATAAGATAATAACACTAAAATTTGAAAATGTTTTTTAAATTTTAATATTTTAACTTTTTTTTAAAAATTAAATTCCTATGATCGTTTCTTTTTTTATATAGAGAATCTTTCCTAATTTAAGGTTTTATTAGATAGAAAAATTGATTATAATGTCCACGTACTTGAAATAACATTTGGTCTCATCATGAGATGCGCCAACAAATCCACTAACATTTCCAAAGTGCTTAGAGAGGCAAGTGGATCCATATACATCCAATTCATTTTATCTTATACATATCATGATCTAGCTATTTACTTAATTATTGTTGTAGGAAGAGAAACATAAGATAACAAACAAAAGTAGAGATGGAGATGAAGAACAAGGTATTGGTTGTGGGAGGCACTGGTTTCATAGGGAAGAAGTTGGTAGAGGCAAGCCTGAGAGAAGGCCATGAAACCTTTGTCTTGCAAAGGTCGGAGATCAGCCTCAACATCGATAAGCTTCAAATCCTGTTAGGGTTCAAGAAGAAGGGGGCCCGGCTCGTCGAGGGATCGTTCTCCGACCACCAGAGCCTGGTCGAAGCCGTGAAGAAGGCCGATGTGGTCATAAGTGCCATCTCCGGGGACCTGAGCTCCCATAGCTTGTTGATCCAGCTTAAGCTTATTGACGCCATCAAAGATGCTGGAAATCTCAAGGTTCGTATCCACAACGTACGTACTATGAGTTTTGTTTTGTAACCTTATGTCTCCTTTTACAAAATAATCTCCTGGTTGTGGGCCAATGTTAAGGTAAAAGGGGTCGTCGGTGTGGAGATATCGATCATGTTGGACCATATATAAAAAGGACAGTTGATATTTTTTTATAATTAAATAAATGATACTCCCTCCGTCAATAAATCATGTTAAGAAAAACATGTTATTTTAGATATTTTTATCTACTTTATAAAATTGTCTTTATAATGATTAGATATGTGTTAATTATAGTTTTCAAAAAAGTAAAATGTAGAGTAATAATTAGGGGGTAAATGTATTTTTATTTGTTTTTTTTAAAGTGTGTAGATTACATGTTTTAATTAACTGATGGAGTATTATGATTTGTGAAAAATCGCAACTGAAATCACACCTCAACACTTGCTTACCTTCTTCTTCAACCGCTTCCTTCCTCCTTGGTAGAGTTCTGGGTGAAATCGCCCTTCTTCTTCAACCGTGTTCTGACGCTCCTCCTTTCCTTCCTCCTTGGTTTTTGTTTTTTTCGTGTCTCTCTCTCTCTCCTCTTTTTTTGCAAATAGGTCCAAATTTTGGTCAATTTTGTACCATTTTCTGAAGAAATAATTAACATAATGTTTGGTCTAATTATTTAAATTAAAGAGAGAGAAAATGAGGTGTTAAAACATTATGATATATGTCATTGTAGAGATTTTTACCATCGGAGTATGGGATGGACCCATCAAGGATGGGAGATGCATTGGAGCCAGGCAGGAAAACCTTCGATGAGAAGATGGAAGTGAGGAGAGCCATTGAGGCTTCCCAAATCCCCTTCACTTACGTCTCTGCAAACTGCTTTGCTGCGAAATTCGTCGCTAACCTCTCGCAAGTCGGCACATTTCTACCTCCAAAGGGCAATCTACTCCTCTACGGAGAAGGCAGCGTCAAAGGTATACCACTTGTTGTTTAATTTGTGTCCACCGGTGACTTAAAACTTACTCCGGCATTGCCAATTTCCCATGACTCGACGAGTCGAACCTATTAATACGACCAATGATTTTTCGGGAGAAATTCTTTATCAATATATATTCATTTATTGTCTTGATAATAATAATAATAATAATAATAATAATAAAATTATTCATTTACTGTTTTTCTTACAAGGATAAAATTTATAGAAAATATTGTTTTAAAAAAAATTATCTATAATGTATTACTCTATATATAAAAAAATGATATTTTATAATTCTTATTATATTTTTAAAAATGTACATAAATAATAAATTATAATGACTTTACTTTCCCAATTTGAGTAAAAAAATATTAAAAGATTGAAATTAGATAAAATCCGATCCAAGTCGATTGAAACAATGTAACATCCTACTCCCTCATGGCCTCATTAAGCTTATTTGGTGCAAAGTTTCTTGAGATTCACCATTTATGTCCCCTCTCCTTCGTCTCTCACAAACATTAATTAAAAAAATAAAAATAAAAAACAGATTAAAATAATTAAAAAAATAACGGGTGTTTGTAAGGGGAACAGGAGATTCGAACTCATTTTCATGCCATTGATTTTGAAATAAAAAAGAAATTTAATCAAAGTTATTGAAATTTTTTTAGATAATATCACTACGTGTTTTTCTAATCTATACACCAAAGAAACATATTAGATTTTCCGATTTTATAAACATTTCACTAGATTTATTAATTAAACTATTTTTTTTAAGAGTTTACTCATTTTCGTTTATGATTTTCATTCCTAATAAACGATGTTTAACATCTATTCACTGTTCTAAAAAACCCGCTTAAACCCTTGATCTCATCCCGCCGCCGAGGTCGTCAAGATCGTTAAAACTCGCATAGATTGCAAAGACTCACAATGAAATTCGCCAAACTTTTTTTAGAACATTGCATCGATCTATCCTTAGACATAGTTAGTCAAATCATGTTCTATTTAATTAATGTATTTTCAGATTTCTAATCGTTTGAATTTAAAGACCAAGTTACTTTTGTCAAATCTATCGGTTTTGCTAACCCAAAAAGTCATAAACAATGACACTTTCCCATTGTCTCTAGGGAAAATTTGTTGATCAAAGTCTAGTGGTAGGTCACATATAGTAAAATGTACACTCTTTGGTTTGAAGTTATAAGAAAATTGGAAAAAGTATAATGTAGCTAGTCAAAAAGTACATGATTTATTTTCCAGCGTGAACCTTCACTTATCAAAGCGCATTCTCTTTCTTACCTACTGTAAAAAAATAAAATACATGATTTATTTTCTTTTCTTGTAAGAAGTTGCTTTCGTAGACGAAGACGATGCTGCAACCTACATATTGAAGGCAGCTACTGACCCGAGAACGCTGAATAAAACCATATACATTAGGCCTCCCGATAACGTATTGTCGCAGTTGGAGCTGATACGGATTTGGGAGAAGCTTTCGGGCAAAGAGGTCACCAAGAAGAACATCTCCGCGGAAGAGTTTCTCTCGATGATGAACGGTACAATTAGAGTAGGCCGGATGCTTTTGGTTTTGTAATCGATCAAACTAAACTATCCCTTCGGATGATCGCGTTGCAATGTCTCAATACTTTCAGTTTGTGTAATGTAGGTGCAGATTTCTATACTCGGGTAGTGATTGGACATGTCTACCATATCTACTATGAAGGTTGCCTGACCAACTTTGACTTGGGAGACGATGAAGAGGCGTCGAAACTTTACCCAGAAGTCGAGTACAAGCGAATGGATGAATACTTGAAGATCTACCTTCCAGATTAAACAGCTTGTTGATTGCCAATCCATGTACCTGGATGGCTAGACGTGCTGTTGAATACATAATTGTGTATGAACAAAATTGGTCTCAACTCTCAACAAACAAAAAAATAAAGTCCTTTTGATAGTTTGCATTTAAATGGTATTATTAGTTCATATTTAGCTTAGTTTATGGCTTTGTTATTTGGGATCAAAATGTTAATTTGATTAGTTTGGATGGTGGTACCTAAAATTAAGTATTGATCTTTTATAGATGGCAGGCAAGAATTTGTATATTCTTAAGATTAAGAGTACGTTGGGAGAGTATGTTGGGAGAGTGGATGTTCCAAGTAGGGCTGTTATATGAACTTAATAGCTCGAGTTCGGCTTGAAAAAACTCGATTCGAGCTCATTCACTTATCTAAATAAGCCGAGGTTGAACATATTTTAAGCTCAGTTGAAAGCTCGACTCGTTCGAATTAGGCTCGAATAGCTCGAATTTTATGGAATTTCTAAAATTTCCTTTAAGTTAATATGTTATGATCAAGTATAACTACTTAAAAGGTTGAATAAAACTCGGTTCGAGCTCATTTATTTCATAAAAAAGTCAAGCTTGATTAAAAAAATAAGCTTGTTTAAAAATTGGGCTCGGTCCAGCTTGAGCTCATTTAACAAACGAATCAAACTTGAACCCGCCAAGCTCGTTCAACTCGAATAACACCCTTAGTTCCAGGTAGGAAAATCGAACTTTTGCAACCAGATGCTAGAATTTACAATGGATCGTTTTTCTTTCTCTAACGTTTGTTTCTCTACATTTGGCAAGGTTTAGCGACTTTATTTGAGTGAACAAAAATCCCAGAACCATTTGCAACTTTTTCCACCATGGATGAAATTTGCTCACTGGGAATACAAAACTGCCAAGAAACATGTAATAAAAAAAAAAAAAAAAGAATCACCCGCAGAATTCATAAAGATAAGAACACAAAATCGAAACCGGAAATCCCAGTATCAGAAAGAGGTAAAAAGAAAAAGTATATAACCCACAAGTAGTATCCATGCATAATAATAAAATTATTGTAGTTATTGAACAAGGGGCACCAAAAGTTTCTTGGTTGTAAAGGCATAGCTACAGATGCCTACCAAAGCATGTCGTTGGAATGGAAAAAAAAACTTCTGATCAAAATGGTCTGAATGGAGCTCACGGAGAGGAAGGAAAAATTATGCCAGAATCTAGCACTCTCTTGGAGAGGAAGGTGTAGCGTCGAACTTCATCCGATAAGCAGCTTGTTGTCTTCCAGGAAGGAATATGTAGGAACCTCGAGATTGAAAGGAGCAGGCCCTTTACGGATTCTACCAGAGATGTCGTAGTGAGAACCATGGCAGGGGCAAAACCAGCCGCCAAAGTCCCCGGCATTTGGCAGAGGTATGCAACCAAGATGGGTGCACACGCCGATTACAATAAGCCATTCAGGGTTCTTCACCCTCTCAACGTCTTGCTGTGGGTCACGTAGAGTTCCAACATCAACGCTGTTTGCTAACTTGATATCGTCTTCAGTACGGCGCCTGATAAAGACAGGCTTTCCACGCCACTTTACAGTGACAGTAGATCCGGGCTCAATGCTGGAGAGGTCAACCTCAATCGAAGCAAGTGCCAACACATCCTTACTGGCTGACATACTCAGAACAAACTTCAGGATAAGAAGGCGAATGAGGGATGCATAGACAAATCTTCCACCTGTCAGCACAAAGTAAGCAAATGCTCGCTTGCTTGGATCACCAGGAGGGTAACGCTCATGGTTGTGTTCATCATAGACAATCTTTGAACTGGGATTTTTTATAGCAGCCACAGTTGCTGGGATATCAGAAATTAGCCCATTCTCATCCTTGTGAATGAGAGACTCTGAAGAAAAACCTGAAGAGGCAAGGCAACCAAGATTAAATGTCAAAGACAACATTTGAAAAAGGTGTCCTGAAATGTATGTAGGACTTCAGGCAAGTGAAGTGGAGAAAATCTGCAACTTGTTAACCTAATTCCCATATAAGATTTTCCCACATGTAAGACTAGGTTTTTCCACGCAGTGACAAACGGTGTTATAAATTATACATAAAAAAGCAGTCACAATTCCAATACATCAAATGGGAAGAAAAAGGGCATAAGGGATATATCAAGCAACCAAGAGATCTCCGGTATGCGAAAACTATTACAGTAAATGAATTTTATGAAGGATTGGGAAACTATTCCAGCAACACCCCCTTTAATGACCCCCAAAAATAAGAACAAAAACGAAGGTAACATCCAAGGCAAAAACTAACAAGTGTTAAAGGTAACATCCAAGGCCAAAACCAACGGGTATTAAAGGTAACTCCAAAGCAAAACCAACAAGTGTTTTTCAATTTTAAATCTCTAAGGCGAAGACAACCATTTTTCACAACGAAAAGAAAGTGCACAGGGAAATACACCAATAGAATGCCAGACTTTATCAGCTTAAACTAAATGTATGGACTTGCACCTCCCTCGTTCCTCTTCCATGTGCAAAATCAATAAGCAAACTTGCACAAGGAAATCCATTTAAAACTAAAGCTATCTCTATCCCAAATCCAAGGAAGATATGAAAAACAAAAAACATGAAAAAATAGAAATATTTCACAAGGTTGTTCATGAAAACATGATAGATCAAAAACTGATTTTCCAAGCATCATGGCAATCTTCCTCTTCTGAATCACTGAACTTGCAGCAAAAAATCACATCCACGAAAGTTGGAACCCAAATTTGATAATCACCAAATAGTTTTCCCCCCAATGTTACACATCGATCTAACACCATTTTTCATAAAGAAAAGAAGTGCACAGAGACATATTACAATAGCATGCCACCATCTTGAAATCATAAGCACAAAGGTTACTTTTATCAACTAAAAACTAAAAAATAGACTGATCTTCTTGTTCCTATTTCTTGTGCAGAGTCACTAAACAAACTTGCACATGAAAATTCATGTGTAACTCTTGTCCTCTCTATCCCAAATCCAAGGAATCAGATCCATGAAAGTTGGAATCCAAATTTGATAATTACAACTAGTATTTTTCAATTTTCACATCTATATTAGTGTCATTTTCACAGAGAGAAGGAAGTGCAAAAAGAAATACAACATCATGTTGAAAATCCTGAGCACATAGGTTAGTTTCATCAACTTGTAACTATGGATTAGTAGCCCGTTTCTATTCCCTACGCAAAATCATCAAACAAACTTGCACATGAAAATCTGTTGAGAAATCAACGCTGTCTATATCCCAAATCCAAAGATGAGAATAAACATGAAAAGACGAAAACATTGGACCAGATTCCATTGTTAATTCGATTCATAACAGAGACAAACAAAGGAAGCGTAACAGATGAAATATAAAGAGAAAAAAAAAGGCATTTATGAAGCACCAGTAACAAATATTGCATAGTAGAACTCACAGCAAAAATCACATCCACGAAAGTTGGAATCCAGAGTTGATTATCACAAAAATGTCACATTTTCATACCGATCGATCTTCACAGATTATTCTATTCAACAATTAAGATAAGAACAGAAATACCGAAACGAAATGAATTGAAGGAAACAGGAAACCCTAAAAATCCATCGCCGAAACAAAAAACAGATCAAAGAGAAAGCGATCAAACCTCGGCTAGGAATATGAAATTGAAAGGCGAGAGAGGAATTATGGAATGATCCGGGGACGGAGTCGGCAGAGCTGCAATCGGAACCGGTGCCGGAGAAGGGAGATTTGTAGATGGCGGCGGCGGTGGAAGATTGAGCCGACCTCATAAAAGAGGAAGGCGAAGATGAGAGAGAAGAGAGCCTCCTGGCGGCGATTCGAAACATGGCGTTTGAGATCGGCGTCCGGTTTTCGCCTTGGCTGAGAGAAAGCGCGGAGGAGAGGGGGAGAGAGAAACTGATCGCTCGCTGCGAAGAATTGATAATGAAGAGAACCTCGGCGTCCTGCCCTCCTTGCTTCGAGGATCCTAATTGCCGTACACGAACCCCGATTGACCAACGAAAGGGTAACAACTAACAACTAAACAAACCTTGTGTTTTGTGGGGGTAAATTTCACAAAAACACCCTCAAATTAGGGTATTTTTATACAAAATCAAACTTAAATTCAGAAATTTAACACAAAAAAAATCAGTCATTAATTAGATTTTAGTTCAAAGAAACCGTCGTGGCTAAACCTATCAAAATGTGACACGGCTCGACCCAAAAAAGTTTTGGGTTTTAGCAAAAATCTAAACTACAAACTCACTCGCTCTTTGATTATGAGTTAAATATTAGTTGAAGGATTTTATAACAACAAAGTGACTCAAGCACTAAAGACATAAAGATTTGAATGAGTTGAAGGATTTTACATCCAAAAATTTTAAACCAAATGACAACAAAGAGAGTTTTAGACATAAAGAGTGAGGGTTATGAGCTTTGTCTTCGAGATTAGGGACAAATAACAAGATAATTTCATATCTAAGAGATCAGAACCCACTGGCTTCAATCCCCTCTTCGTTTGTGGTCTTGAATAAGCATATGATTTGTTTATGAGGTTCGGATTCTCGATCATGCACCCACAAAGCCTCGAGATATTAGCATGTGGGTTATGCATTGTTCAAATTCAAACTAATATGACTCATGATCAAACGAAAATCTAGCGTTATAGAATGGGTTATATAAGTAACACTGGCTTGACTCATATGTTCAAACATTGTTTGTTATCTGCTAAACCCATTGATATTACCTTATGTGAAAATTGTGTGTTTGGAAAGACTTCTAAACAATCTTTTCCTAGACCTACTTAGGTTGTTTCTAAGGCCCTTGAATACATACATTTTGATTTATGGGATCTTGCACAAGTTGATACTTTTAGTGGCAAGAAGTACTTTATATTTTTTGTTGATCATCACCGCTCTAAGAAAGTATGCATTTTTTGTTAAAATCTAAGGATGAAGCTTTATCTACCTTTAAAAGTTGGAAAGTTAAGGTTGAAACACAAACTGGTAATAAGATAGGGTGTGTAAAAACGGATAATGTCCTTAAATTCTACAATAAGTTATTTGATGATTTTTGTAAACAATGTGGGATTATGAGACACATTACTGTGCCTGGAACCCCTAAAATACATCAACAACACAAGGAACTTAGGTCTTGTGTACAATGCTTACCAACCAGTAAGCGTAGTGCATGATTTCGAAGATCCGGGCTATGCAAGCAACAAGGACACAAGAAAGCCTACAATAGGCTTCTTGTTTGCCTAGGTTGGGGCTGCATCTCTTGGAAGTCATAGCAACAATTGTTGCACTTTCAAGCATTGATGTTGAATACATTGTGGCCACTAAAGTGTAATGGGTAGAAAGATATGGGGTCCATGCTTCATACGGGTATAGAGTAAGATGGAATTGGACCAAAGGCCCAATCAAATGGCATTATAAAGTGAAGCTTATGGCCCAATTCCATCTTACTCTATACTGGTATGAAGCATGGACCCCTATATCTTTCTATCATTTACATGAAGCTGTGAAGGAAGCAATCTGGATGAAGGGAACTTTGAAAGAAATATTTCAGAGTTCTATTCTACCCGTAATTAACATGGACTCTCAAAGTGTGTTGTATCTATCTAAAGACTAAAAACCCCGTATATCAAGCTCGTGTCAAAGTCTTCTCGTTCACCCGATATAGTAGTCAGTTGGTGCGGAAAAAGGACCAAACACATGTTAGGTTCCACTGTATTAAACACAGCGTTGAAGAACAGGCACTACAGAGGAAGAAATCAAGGGAGAAGAGAACCTAGTTGGCTTTGCAATTTCTTTTTTGCAAGAATTATTTGCACATTCTTGATGTTCACTAACTTGCAGGTACTTTAGCCGATGAAGGATGAATGCTCACTAAGCCCTAGAGATAATCCACTACTTGTATATCAAGGTTTTGCAAATTTGGATTAGGAGGGAATAATTGTTATGCAACTTAATCCAAATATGTATATAAAAGGTCATAGGAAGGCAAGTCACAAAATAATCCACTACTGGTATATCAGGGAGTTTTCGAAGCTCGATCTGTGTCGCTTCTTGTCTTCGCTGTTATCTGAAACATGTTTTAGTCTAGATCTAGGTTTTGTTTAGTGGATGGTTTTGGGTTTAAGTCTCTCCCTCTTGAGGCTTTGCAAGGTAGGGATTTCCGATTTCCCAAACTGCACCAACAACTCTTGGTGTCTTGCTCTCTCTTCTTCTCTGTTTTGTGTTTTATGATCAAAACCATGGCTTAAACATCAACTTGTTGATTTTAAGAGCTGGGTTTTCACAACCTCTAATCAAGGCATCACTGATCACACATAAAATACAACATTTCTTGGTACATACAATGATCACGAAACGTCAAGCCCAAACAACCACCATTTCATATAGACACCCACTTGTCAGCAAGTTTTACTTCTTCAAATTGGGCAACGGCAAAGAATGGTATCTTTGCACCTTATTGAACATAAACTTAATTCATACCAAAAACCAGGGTGCACGAAAGGTATGCGCCGATGAGAAAATGGGAGAGCTTCCTGGGTATGTAGTTATATTGTTCTCACCTCGTACTCATGAGATATCTTGAGAGGCGACTCAATGGATACTGGCCTCTGTTCCGACCATAGTTCCAGGTTGACGTTCCCTGTCCCCCAGTGGATGAGGCACTTGTGGACGCTCTGGATGTCGAATCTGTTTACAAGGCTCACCCCTAGACATTTATCAACCAGTGCCCATTCTCCTGAAAAATAACATCGAATTGGATGTTATTAAATAAAAACAGACAGGACATGCTAATATTTTTAAGAACCAGTGATTGCACTATTCTAGATGTGCTCCAGAAAGTAACATTTTCCATCACAGCACCAAGACATGTGATGCAGACAGCAGATAGAACTAGAAGTGTTATATACAAGAGATGTGTACCATTAGGTCGAGCGTCGCCTTCCAGAAACAGTTCACCAGAGTCTGGTCCATGTTCATGTTTCGAGCCATCAATTGAGGAAAATGAAATGAATGAATCCAGTGGGTTCAGAAGGTTGAAAGTGGGATGAATCCGCAAACATACAAGCCTACCAAAAAAAAGCAGACATGAAAAGGAATCCGTTAAGATGCCCATCATATTGTCTTGCTGCTGTTAGGGATAAAAAAAAGATGGAAGCAAAGTATCAGCTAGGGACCATAACATGGGAACTTGTGGCAATCGGGCGGGTCGGTTTGGGTTCGGTTATTTGGGTTTTGGGTCATTCGAGTTTCAGGTAATGTCTAATAATTTCGACATTCGGTTAAATAAGGTTTAGGTATCAGTTGGCTCGGTTTTGGTTATTTCGATTTTTTATTGTCTCGGATTTCGGTTATTTGGATTTCGGTTTGGGTTCGGTTATTCGGGTTTTGGGTTATTCGAGTTTTCAGTTAATGTCTAATAATTTGGACATTCGGTTGAATTAGGTTTCAGTTGGCTTGGTTTCAGTTATTTCGATTTTTTATTGTCTCAGATTTCGGTTACTTCGATTGTCTCATATTTTTATTATTTCAACATTCATTTTTAAAACTTTACTAGAAGTCTAGAATGTATATTAAAGTTCGGATTATTTCGGGTTTTTGTTATAATAGGTTCGAGTTTTGATGGGTTTCGTTTGAATCGGGCTCGGTTCATTCGAATTTTGATGAGTTTCAATTATCGGTTATTTAGATGTCGGGTCAAAAATGGGTCGGATCGGATTGGTTTTCAGGCGATGTACTTCCCTAATTTTTCGGCTATTCAGGACAGTCGCTTTTTGGCTGGTCGAGTTGGGTTTTCAGGTTCGGCTCAGGTTTTGCCAGCTCTAAAATTCAGCCAGTTTTGATCATGAAGTCGTGTGTATAGGTATAGACATAGGACAAACATTAACTCATTCAGGGAACTAACCTGGAATATCCTCCCGAACCAGCACCAACGTTTCTTGCAATAATAGCAGACTCAATCCTCACAACCTTGCGATTATCCTCTGGAATATATATTTGTCTTTCTAGGATCAACCCTCCTCCAACATCACCCTCTAATTTGAGAGATTCCTTTTCTCCAGCTTGCTCAACATCTCGCCTATACAGAAGCATTTTAACATGAAAATCACGTCAGTCAAATCTGAGCAAATAGCAGTCATAAGTCATAACCATTGAGATGATTTGAGAGCATCGGGATTCCTGTAATTTGTTTTTCACAAGAAGAAACCCTTACCTTATGACAGTATACTCTTCGGAACAACCAGCTGACCTGTATTCAGTGCCACTGTACTCCTCATAACCATTTATTTCAACTCTGCTATGAAGCCACTGAGTCCCTATTAATAAAAACCATAAATTATGTGAAGATATGTAAACATACAAACCAACTACCAAATTTCAGTCATAGGCTTATAGACAGTTTCTAGACAGGTTTCCAAGGTCAATTATTCGGTTTTTCATGGACCTCACTCACAGATTAGAGGAAGATTTATCTATTATGTTTTTTTTTACAGATCACTACGGCCTTCATACTGTCCATAAGTAGTTTGCCACACACTGCAGGTTTAAGGTAGTTCAACATTCGAGTGAAGAGAAGAGCACATTAATGAGGAATCACCATAGAACATGAGATCAGACTTACCGGTAGGGAGGTGCTCCATGGAAATGATTCTACCCCCAATCCAAGGAACCACTTTGAGACACCAATCACCACCTTTCAGCTCAACAGGTGTATGTGAAAGTTCAGTGCCTTTCCTCCCTGGAGAATCTTCAGTATCTGGTATGAGCTTACTAGTTTCTACATATACAAGGGAAGTAGTGTAAGTCTAACCAAAAGTTATGATATTCACGTGACACAAAAGAAAAGAAAAAGAAAAAGAAAAAAAGAAGCAGAACTAAAGGTTTCACCGGCAGACTCATCCAGATGGAGATGCAACTACATATAACATAATGCACTGCATTTCTATTTTCTTTTTCTTGAATCGTCTTTTAGACAAATTGGAAATACATATTGAATAAATTTGGTGGCTCTCAATTCACCTAGTCCTAAAAAAAAATTAGTTACAAAAACAGTTGTTTCTTCAAATTCATAACTCTGATAAGCCAAGAAACACTCATCCAAGTACTCATCTCATACAAGGTTGAGGCTTAAGAGCGCCCTGAGCAGCTGAGGTAAACAAATAATCTTTGATCACTTTCACTTCATACATGTTAAACTTAGAAGGATGTTATAGTCTAAGTAGGTCTAATGGTCTACGTACTTGTTTAGTGATATGTAAAATTACCTAATTGGGTCCTATGCTTTTCCTCACTTACAGAGACCAGCTTGGACACTTCTTGATCAGGAGGCATCTTAATTTGTAGAACCTCTCCATCAGTTCCCCAAGCATCAATCTGCATTTTCATTTCAAATTACAGAGATTCAGTGTAGAAAAACAATCAAACTCTTCAGATTAATTGACAGCAGATCAGTTTTTCAAGTATTCCATCATTGAGGAAGTCTAACCATGGCGTATCGTCCGAGCAATAATTGTATGTGCAGTCGACGCTTTGGTCTCTTCCATAATCCATCAGTTTTAGAAATGTTTATGGTAACAACTGAAGACTGGAGTTCAGCTTCATAGTGTGTTAATAAATATCCTCCCTTGGTGAATTCATACCCATCACCATCATCTTCAAAGAGTACACCTTTAGCTCTTCCTGTAGATTATTTTTAGTCAATCTCCTATCAGTAACCATCATTGGACTGCTTTCTTAAACGAAACTTTTCATCAAATAATAGAAGAGATTCCAATAAAAAAAAAGGATGCATTATGATAAAGATTAGAGGATCATTATAGGACATGATATAAGCCAAAACCCTTAGCACCCAACCATGGGCATGCCCCTAAACAAAATTATAAGCATTGCCATCCAGGTGTTTGAAGTAGGAAATTTTAGGAGATGTGTTTCTTCAAAAATCTTGCATAGTTTCGCTATCATTTAAGTACAAGAAAAAACTTAAATCACAAGAGTATGAAGGATCATCTATGCTTGTTCTGGTAATATTTAGGAAACCCAACCACCAAATACATATGATGTTTCTTACAATAACTAAGGACTAAAGAAGAAAACCCAACCACCAAATACAGTCAAAAATGAACTGAAGGACAATTTTTCAATCTCTTTCAAAAAAAGGCTTTCCAATGGGAAAAAGATTAGGCAAAATCAACAAAACATACACAGTAGAAGATACAACAATCAATATAATATGTAGTAGTATTTTCAAGAGTTCAAGTAAGAATCAGACTTCTATTTGAGCAGTGACCAGCATTATTTTGAACAATTATTCTACTCGTATGGTGATGCATACAAAAGGCACGTACTTCATCTTCATTCCCCTATCTTTCTCTTACTTTTATTGAAGCCTTGAGACAGGCATCATAGGTTTAATATTACAACACATGCACCAAATGGCTATAGATAAAAAAAAAAAATTAGAACACCTAGCTGCACATCAGAAAATGATAAATAGAAACACATGCATACACAAGTTCAGGACACCACTTACATCAATCAAGAGATGCACAACATATACCTTGTTCATCTAAGGCCACAAGAAGTGTTACATCATCGGTTGGATTAGCTTCCCCGCTATGTTGATATGGAGGACCCAAGGGGATAATAGAACCTCCTCGCAGAAACAGTGCAGGCAAATCCTAAAGTAGGACAAAACAAAAATGATCAATACTTGGATGTTACAAGGGAATATCATAATGTGATGCAGACAAAGTTGATATCCATATACCGGATGTGAATCATCAAAATTAAAACTCAACCAAATGCCTTTTGGTAGCAGTGGCTGTATTTCATGTATTCCCTGATCAGCCTTTGTACTGTGAAACAACAGATAGAAGGAAAGGAGATGAAGATCAGTACCAGATTGCACTTCCAGCATCACCCTTTGTCTACAGCCCATAGGTCATGTATCTATTCCTTCTTTTTTTTTTTTTAAGAGGGGTCATGTATCTATTCTTTCTCTTTTTAGCTAGGCAGCATGACATGTATTCTATGGCATTACGAATAAGAACTCATGTGCAAAATAGATTTATAATGCACATATTTAAACGCCAATAAAAACAAATATACGAAGTTCTGTTGATTAACATACTCTAGCACAAAATAAATGCAATGGAAACAAAAAAAAATGGACAATACAAAATCAGTGGTAGTATAGTTTGAGAATATTGAACCCAAAACCTTGCACATATTAGAAGTGGTCCCAACATGAAGGAATCTTCAGCCTTGCGCAGACCTGAATTGGTTGGATCTAAAGAAATAAACAAGCATATGTTAATTCTGGATTAGAAAGGTGTTCTCTTGAAGCATATGCTATGCAAATTACATACCAGCAAAAAACATTGGAGTAGCTACAGGTGAACCAGTCATATGAGCCAAGTAGAACAATGTGTATATGTGGGGCAAAAGACGGTAACGCCTCTTCAAGGCTAAGCGACAGACTTCCTCGCACTATATCAATCAAATCAAGACCGATTTCAAAAATACTACAAGAGAAATTCTAAAAGCCAACATTATTGGTCAATGATAGTAATTAATAACAAGGCCTATCAGTATACTGCGGTGTTCCATCTTGATGGCAATTTTGAGCATCAGGGATATGCATATTCAGATATTCCCATCAACCAAAAGATTGCAGTGATCGAAAATAATCTATCACACAAGACTTCAATTAGCACTTGTCAATAAGAAGATGGAAACTGATGGGAAAATGGACACAATGACCACGCTTTTAGCAACAAACCTCAGCGCCAAAAGACCATGGCTCATGATCAATGGTATCCTTTTCAGAATGCCCACGAGAAAAGGGAAATAATGCTCCAATTCCCATCCACCGAGCAAAAAGCCTTGGAGTAGCGTTACCAGCAAAGCCACCTATATCTGGGCCTGAAAGAGGCTGGCCACTGAGGCTCTGGTTATTCATCAACAAAAGATAATGAATGAATGATAAATAGGTTCAATTGGTAACAAGATGAAAAGACACAAACACCTGTCTGTGAATCATGAACACAGATTATTCACAAGCCCCTTACCAGTTGAAGTACCATAGAAATACTCATATGAAGGTGTTCCCAGGTTGAAAGATTATCACCGGTCCATGTTGCAGAGTATCTTTGGCTACCTATGAATCCAGCTCGGGTGAGAACAAAGGGACGCTTATTCTCACCAGCTAATTTCATGCCTTCATATGTTGATCGTGCCATCAGCATTCCATAGACCTAAATTGAAAATAGAATTAACATTATCACCCAATATTTTCAAAAACATAGCTCCAATTGCACTCGGGTTATGTGATGGAGAGGTCATTAGTTGTACGTTGTGGTAATAAGAGTGATTTTGGCAGCCTCCGAATTCAGGATCTCCAAAATGAAGATTGTTCTCAGGCATTGTTTTTGTGACCACCTACAGAAGTTGATAAACATTATTCGCAACAATCTTGAAAGAAACAAGAAGAGACAGACTTTAAAAAGTGTCCAAGAGATTACCTTAAAAACAGCTGGTTCATTCATATCATTCCATATACCATCAACACCATTAGAAACAAAATCTTTCACCAAACCAGCCCACCATGAACGAACTTTTGATTGTGTGAAATCAGGGAAAGCACAAGGACCAGGCCACACCTCCCCTGGAAGAAAATGGCACAAGTGCATAACCATGAGCTAGTGTCCATGTAGCTTAAGTGGCCTCTGTAAGTATTTAAAAATACTGTAATAGATTCTAGTAAAGAACAATAAGATGCAATCTTTAATTAACTTCCAATAACTACAATTTTTAGAAGCTAGCTTTATGAAGTTAATTACTGTTTGACACATATAAAGTTGTGCAAACATTGATGTCGTAAAAAAGCTAGGCATTGTTCTTAACTGAACTTCTGTTGCTTCAACTGAGTAGATGTTTTCCGTCTTATTTCAAAGAACTGTGAAGTTTTCACAAGATATCTTTATCACTATAAATAAAGCTTTATTATATTTCCCATGACACATAATGTCATGATTCATATACAAAATGAAAAGCATCCATGCAAGTGTTTTCAAAACAATCTAAACAGTTCTTCACTCTTAGAATTAAAACATCAATTTGCAAGGAATATTTACACTAGGAGTTCCACATAAAGTCTTCGAAGCAAAGAGTTCTCATGAAACTAGGGTTTTCAGATCATGTTGACTATTTAATGCAAGCAGTTAAAAACGAATATAAATATACATGCCCAATATGTACAAATAAAAGGTCTTCCAACCTTGTATAATATATGTACATACTACATACCAATAAAAGGTTTTCCATCAGCAGATTGAACCCATGCCCCTATTTCAGAACCAGAATCATAAACAAAATAACCCTTTTCGAATTTGATCCCGGGATCCAGCATCCAGATAGCTTTGATACCAATCGAGTGAAGATCTTTCACAAAAGATTTTGGATCAGGGAAACGCTCCTGAAAAGAGAAGTATTTTGTATATTATGTAAGAATACTACATTTATTATATAAACTTGGTTAACTAGTGATAGATTAGGTGTTGACATTTTGATGGTCTCTTGTGAATGTGTTCTGCTGCTTACATTTCATAGTGAAATACATGTTTTAGGCAAGACCCCTTTTGTCCTCTAAGAGGATTTTGGTTGAGTTTTTTCCCCTTAAACCCTTTTGGTCTATGATTTTTGTAAATCTCCATTTTTTTCTTCCTTCAATATATTTACCAACTCAAAAAATGAATTTAAAAAAAAGAAAAGAAAAACTCCTCTGGGAAATAAAATTGCAACACACACACACACATATATGTATATGAAGAAGCAAATTAAGCATGTTTGCTATATATACTATATATGAATAAGCAAATTAAGCACGTTTCCTAGTGCAGATTACTATGGCTACAAAATGGATTTAGTACAAACCAAGCACAAGAAAGTTTCAAGTGAAGCATATCAGGTTCACGTTATCCATCCATTTCGACTCTAAAGCAAGAGGGTAAGCAGTTAAGCTGGCAATGGCAACAAAGACAGATGCAAACAGTTACCTATATGATCAAAAGATTTAGAAACAAAATTATATTGAAGTTTCTCCACCATCTCGGTTAGCTATGTCTATCAGATATGGCAGAAAATTCCACCACGTTTATGCCAAAATGGTAATAAAAGCTTTATTCTTGTTTCTTCTGCAGTCTAATCATCCACATCGTTTTTGCATGAATATTGTGCATTTGAAGTATCAAGCTAGAAATTATAATCTATGCAGCTTTAAGTCAGTAAACATACACTGTCAAAAGTAAAGCATCTGAAACCATCCATATAGTCGATGTCCATCCATATGACATCACAAGGTATGTCCTTGTCACGAAATGTCTTAGCAACCTGTGATTCAAAACAGCACAAGAAGATGAAGACATAAACCAAAATAACATAGTAAACTAGAAATATCTCAAAGTTTATCGTGCTGGAAAACAGAAAATCACATATTTTTCATATCAAAGGTGCAAAGACTTTGAGAAACACATCAAATACCAAAGATTAACATAAAGTGAAAGGTGATTGTAATAAAAAAAACGACAGTTTGTGAGGAGCTTATAATGTGAAGACCCAGTGCTTGGGATTTCACGAAAGCAAGGACGCACATACACTTACTAATACCAATTCTTTTCTTCAAATTTCAAAGAGAATGAAAAATGAAAATACTGACCTCCAAAGCTCTTTTGTCAGACATATAACTCCAACGACATTGCTGATAGCCCAATGCCCACTTTGGGGGCATAAAGACAGTCCCTGGTTATAATTATAATCGGCACATACGTCAAAATCTGACTAAAAAACTTCTAGATTCAAAGAATAAAAGAACATAGTTAGAGAGGAACATAAAACCACTTTAAATTTACCGGTCATCAAATCTTCCTATTTCCATGAGTACCAGAGTGATAGGCTAAAAAATTAGGACCAAATAATTTTTTCTAATTTTCTAAATATTAACATTATACAGCTCCATAAACAAATCAATTTATATCCTGGATTTGACTCTTTGATGGTCCTTAGTATTGAGTATATTTAATTAGAACCCACTTGAAAATTATGATACAATCTAAGAAAAATTTAGTGTGCTCCAAGGTATATTCAAATACGGGAAATAGAGGGACCAGCCACCAAGGATATAAAGAGATATGATAGCATTTAGAATAACTAGATGATTGTCTAAGTTATCCTCTCTAACCTTTGCACATATCACATGGAAATGTGTCATCCAAATTTAAGAAAGCATTATCATATAATAAAATATATTAACATGCTGCACCATGGTTCTTCATTCTTCATTAAATACGAAGGTCTCGTATTAGACCACGAGCATATGAACTTGATCTTGGTTGGCAGCGTGTTTTGAAAAAATGTAAAATATCAAGCAGTTTAAGTTTAATTCCACCAGTCACTTGGACTGGATAATAGAAGCACAGACACTACTAGACTACCATAATTACACATTGCTAATAGTATTCAATAATGAATTCATTGATATAACAGGTTAGACATTTAAACCCAATATATATATATAACAATTTCAACAAGAGCAGGTTAGACATTTAGAAACTACAAGTACCAAGTATGCAACAAGGCATAAAGAAAATTACCAACTGCATGGGATAAAGAGGCAAGTACGTCATTAGGGGAAGAAAAAGGCCCAAATGTGATTACAGGATAGGAAGATGCTGCCGCAAATTTTATAGTTGATTCATTACGCAAATCAACCTGGCATAATCCAGTAAGAAAAAATAAGAGTGGATTACAAGATAAGTAGACAAGTATGTCATGGTTCTCTTTTGCTATGCTAAGATACTAATCTTTGGGCAGAATGCAGAAAATTATGAAGAACTATTCACACTGAAAATGAAGGGAAGGCCATAGTACCTCGCAGCGCCTAGTTGTATCAGCAAGGACACCTAAAGCTTCTCCAGTGGGGAGAAGAGCTAGGACCCAAGGATGAGACTGATAAAGGCTTGTAGTTCCAGGATCATAACCCCACGCATCCGTGTTCCAGGTGAATATCTAATTGAAATCTAACAGTTTTAATGCAGAATTGCAGATAGAAGTGAAAAGGCAGATGATAATAATGCAATAACAAAATTAAAACGTTGGCTTACCCTCTTCCCTGTTCTTTCAAGCGGTCCACTTGCTTCTCCAGTTCCGTAAAAAGATGTACCTGCTGGAAGCTAGAAGCCAACAGCGGAGAGAAGAAAGAGGTGAATTCATTAGTGAGTACTGTTGAGCAGTGTAATTACAACATCATATCTTCATCTTTGCCAAGTTGTTTATCCTTTTTTGTCACTTTGCTTTTCCATTAGAATAAAAACTAAACCGGATTGGTAAAACAATCAAGTTCAAGAGAAAAGATACACAGGACTAACCACAAGCGTAACAATCTGCTTCTCTGAAACCTTTTCAAAAGTAGGGACATATAAAGGAGTCGAGTTGCTCGTTATAGGAGAGTCCCTTTTCCTGGAATCAACAAAACTTAGAGTAGGGAACGCAGAACTTCGATCATCAGATGAACAATCAAACCGGAAAATGCCTTCTTCCAGTATCGGTTGGTGGATCATATTCCCTAATTTGCCCGTGGACATTTTAGAAACCAATTTTTCACCCCTCCAAACGCTGCATATAGAATCCAAATCGTCACATCAACAATAGAGCAATCAACTGATGAAGGAAAACAGAATTTAAGAACAAGGATCAAATGTCAAATCAAACACAAAATAGTTTCCCCGAATATCCGATTACCTTCAACTGCCATTAGAAAACCGACAGAAATTAACGCTCAATCTCACTCTCTCACCTCCCCACCCCCAACACCTCCCAAATCACATACTGGAAAGCGAACAAGAGGAAAATAAACATATGTTTAAAAAAACTCGTACAAAATTAAGCATAGAACCTATCAATGCCACATTACCGCGCACAGAGGGAGGACGATGATGATCCGCGGGGCGGGAAGAGAGGAGTTGAATCGTGAATCGGAGAGAGAGGAGGAACCCTAGCTCCGCAAGCGAAGGCGATTTTGCGGGAGGGAGGAAGAGACTGAGAAGGAGAGAGTGGGAGTGGGAGAGGGACTGACGATGTTCTTCCGCCCCTCCTATTTATTTCCATTTTTGTTTCTGGTTTTAGTGAAGTAGAAAGTTGAGTTGGGCGGAAAACAGGATATAATTTTATAATTTTTTTTCATTTTTGTTCTTTAAAGAATTATGATTTCTGACGATGAAGTACACGTGGCAATGACAATTAAGTAACCAATCAAACCAGAGAAAAGCAACAAAAATTTACGGAAATTGCTATGAAAATGGATTGTTACGTGTGCAAATGCAATAGAGATCTCCTTACTTCACTTAATTATTTTGTGTATAATTTAACATTGAAAATAAAAATAAAAATTATATTTATATTCCACACACTTATATTTACATGTTTATAAAAATTTGTAATGAAAAATTATTATTTAAAAATTATAAAAAATTATTTTTCAATATAATCAATCTTTTAATTATATGTAATTTTTTAAAATGATTTTTTATGATGAAAATTCATAAATATGTAAATATGAGTGTATGAAATATGAGTATAATTTTTTTAATTTTTTTAAACGTCAAATTGTACATAAAATAATTAAGTGAAACACCGAGTGTTACACCGTGTGATGTAGAGGATCTTCACTTGTACAGATGAAGTTGTTTCGTGCACTTTTACTTACACCAGTGGCAATTTTCCACATCGTTTTAGGAAGTGAAGATCTTCTACACCCTATGGTGTGACCCATGAACATGGTACACCCCAAAATTATTTTTGCTATAAAATAATGTTAAAAAAATTCTAAAAATTATATTTAACTTATATACACTCATATTCATATGTTTATAAAAATTTATCATAAAAAATTATGTTATAGAAAAATAGAAAAATCATTTTCTAAAATAACTCAAATTTTCATTATCTATAATTTTGTAAACATATTTTTTATGATAAAATTTTATAAACATACGAACATGGGTGTATATAAGTTAAATATAAATTTTAGAATTTTTTTAACATTGTTTTATAGAAAAAATAATTTTAGGGTGTACCATGGGGCACACTATAGGATGTAGAGGATCTTCACTCGGTTTTAGGGGTCACAGGGGTGGGTCAGATTTGTGGGTGGCCATTTTCCACTTGGTTGTAGCCTGTAGGGATTCGAGTGGATTATCAGTGAGTGGATAGTCTACTTCTATCGTTTGATCTATTATTTAAAACTTCTCGTTTAATCTAACTCATCACCCACTTTTAGTTTTATTATCTAACAGTTAATTGGATAAATCGGGTGAAAATTATTAGGGCAAATCACATACCATCAAATTCAACCAAAAATCTCTTAAAAACATTAATGAAATAATCAATGTTCAACGAGTAAACAATTAACAATATAAAATTAACTTAATCATATCAAACAAACGAGATGCATCATAAACAAGATCAAATTAAACAAAGTACAAACGAAATCATTTAATATATACTATAAAAGTAAATGTAAAAGAATATTATATAGTATACTACAGTATTAAACAAGACGTGTGTGTATATATATGTATAAAATACATATGGGTCGGGTGATGGGGGCGACAGGTGAGAAATACTTTCACCTGTATCCGTCCTAGCCCATCATTCGCTCACCCATCACCCATTTAATATTCGAATTATATTATATTTTCACCCACTTTGTTGGGTTGGGTGAAACAGATATCCATCGAGTATGGTTGAGATTAGCATCACTACATTGTTGCTTAGGCCACCCACATCCGTGTAGTTTAGGTGTATTTTTCAGCTAAAATAAAAGGAAAAGGAAAAGATTTTTTTTATGGGTAAAAAAATAAAAATAAAAACATTTGGAAAATAGGCAAGGAATCAAACTAATTTGATAAATAGCTAAAATAGGGTAATTCGTTGTTTGTAACAATGACTTTAACATATTTTTTTTAAAAATAAATTAATTACTTGTCAATAAATTATATCCAAATACGAAGAACTCTAAATCCATATCGGAAGCGATTGTACAAGGTGAGTCTTTACAAAGGAGTTGTTTGTAGTGGCATTGGTGGTGACAACATGGTGGTTGAGCGGTAGGGGTGGTATGGTCGTAACAATTATGAACATGGATTTATAGGGCGGTGGTGGGATGTTAGGGTAGTGGTTTTGTCGGTGTGTTGACGATGGTGGAGCTGTGGTGGTTTAGTTGAACTTGCAACGAGAGTAACTTATCCGCCAAAAGGGGAAAAAAGGTTAACCCTAACCCTTCCTGTATGTTTTTTTTTGAATTTAGGTAATGAATTCCATTCTATAGACAAACTTAGAGGAATCGAGAGACCGGACAAGCCGATTGATGGACTAACCATCATGTACAAGAAAAAACAAATGACAGAAAGTAAATAACATGAAACAGTGATGGAAAGAAAAATGCAATAAATAAAGTACAAGTCATCTACATTGCAAACTACAGTATAACCTAGCAGAACAAATGAACAGACCGGAGAAAAGGAAGACGCACACAAATGAAAAAGGACTTAAAGTTGCATTTTTTTTAAAAATTACCTTGTTTGTCAATAGTCGGTTTTAGTGTATTGTCAATATCCCTCATAGAAGGGTTAAGGTAAATTGCAACAAGTCACTTTTTAAATAACTATTTTTGCACAAAATCACTTATTAAATGAATGACTTTAGAAAACCACCCTTTAAAACACAATTATTTGCAAAAAACCACCCACCACTTAGGGGTGTGTATGGGTGTTTATTTTATAAGTAGTTTAAATAGGTGTATGAGAGGCCAAAAATAAGTAAAAACTACTAAAAAAAGGGGTTAAAAAATAAGCTATAAATCGGTGCTTTTTTAGGTGTTTATTTGGGATTTATTCTTCCATTTATCTTATTTGGTTTGAAAGTACCATAATACCCCTAATAACAACCAAATAAACTCAACTTTTTACAAATAAACTCCATTTATCTTATTTGGTTTGAAAGTACCATAATACCCCTCATACGAAGATTATCTTGTTGTTTAAATTTTTAACTACTTTTACCAACAGTTTATAAATTTTACCTTGTTTGTAATTTTAGTCAGTTTATTAACTCCGTCTAATACGAACCTCTCTCATCTAATGAGATTTCAATTAAAATTCCTTAAAATGACCATTACCCTTATTAAAATATCAAATTTTATTTCATTTGCCATTCAACAACATCTACCTCTTTAGTCAGCGGAAAAAAAAAAGAGCCTCTCTCTCTTCTCTAGAGAGAGATAGAGAAAAACCCTTCTGGGGGTCCCCAAATCCGCCGCCGGCAATAGAGGGATCCCCCGTCCTCCCTTTACTCCTCCATGGCTCACCTCAAATCTCTCTTTTAGGGAGCCTCTACCTCCCCTTCGGGGGTCCAACCCTCCTTCGGGAGCCACCACCCCCTCCTTCGGGAGGCACCACCCCACCGGATCTCTCCGTCGGTGGTAACTATACACACTCCACTTGCGTTTTTATCACCAGATTGCCTTTCGTCGCCGCCGTCTTGCAATCTTCCGGTTTCGTACCGGTCGTCCTTGGTTGAGCATCCATCTTCTTGGTGTCCTCTCCTGTCGGCCGCCGCTCACCGACGTTTTCAGTTTGTACTCCTGGTTGTAAACCTAGAACTAATTAACCTTGCTCCGTTTTCAGTTTGTGGTTTTCATTCGAAACCTCAAATTGATTTGGGGCTTTTATCTATTGACGATTTCTTCCCCCAAATCTGAAATTGGTCGATCTGTTTTGTGCAAATCCACCTCTCCTCCTTCCATCTGGTTTGGTTGTTCGAGCAGTTTCACTCCGATCCGTTCTTCCCCGTCGGCCTGCCACCAGTTGGTCTCGTCTTTGCTTCTGCCCCAGCCAACGTCTCTCCTGATTGAGTTCTTGGTTGGTGGAGGCTACCTCCCTCCGCTTGGGTTGCCCGGAGCCGTCGTCGGTTTCTTTGGCGACCTCTCTGCTGTCCTCAACGGCTTCAAACCCGAAGCCGCTCCTCCTTGGTTGCTCGTGTGTTTTGGTTTCCTTCGGTGGACGCGTATGTGGCCTAATATTTGGTTCTTTGGGTCCAAGGCTAAGCTTGGGCCCAAAGCGGCCCAGTGCATTAAAAAACAACAAAAAATAATAGAAATGAAAAGAATAGCAAGCAAATTAAACAAAAAGCATAAATATAAAATTATTCCCTATGGGGTTCATGTAAATCCCAAATTGGGTTTCTGGTGCGTCTTGGTTCAGGTGTCGGTTGGCTCTTCGTTTGGCGTGGTTGGGCTCTCTTTTCCGTTTGATGGGGTTCTGGCAGTCGGAGTCGGGATATGCTGGGGTTGTGGCAGTGTGTATCGAGGCGTCTCCTTTTTCCGGAAGAATGGTTCCTTGGAGGTTCGTCTTCACTGCCCACAGGTGACTTCTGATGTGCCGCCGACCTACGGTGCGGCTCCAGGGTAGTGCTTGGCTTCGTCTTTCGTCTACGTCCTCGTCTGGTTCGGGATTGTTGTGTTCTGTTTCGCTTTGTAGAGCGCTTTTGCCTGGATGTTGCACCTTCTTTGTATTTTTGGTTTGTTTTTGACGGTTTTCCGTCTGCCGACTCGTTAGCCATCAAGGACCAAGTTTATCTGGCCTCGAATTTTTACCTAATAAAAAAATTTTTACCTCTTTAGTCTTTATTCTTTGACATTGGTCAAATTCTCGGGGGCTTGGACTTGGTGGATGAAAGTGGCAAATTTCAAACATGTTATTAGCTAGACCTATACACCTTCCCCTTGTATAAGAGCTTTAGTTAAATACTCCGTATAATTTATGTTCCTCACATAAAAACTTTGGATTCACCTCCAAAATTTGACGAATCCCCTAATTTTGACCTCATTAGTCATCAACCTGTCCTGATCCTTTGATAAGAGTTAGGTTTTGGGTTAGTAAGCAGGGGCGGAGGCAGGGGGTCATGCGGTGGCTCAAGCCCCCCTGGAGAAAATAAGTTCTGTATATATATTTAAAGATGTGGTAGTGATACAAGAAAACCATGTAGTTCAGATGGTTTAAGGTTGTGAATGGGTGTAAGTAGATGCAAGGTTCGACTCCCCATAACGTCAAGGAAGAACATAAGCTTTTTCCTTTTTTATACTCCCTCCGTCCTAAAATACATAGTCTTTTAGACCTTTAACTTTTTTTAAAAATACATGGGTTTTTAGGTTTATAGGGTAATTATTACCCTAAAAAAGTACAATAGTGAGTAACCGTCCTAAAATACATAGTCTTTTAGACCTTTAACTTTTGTAAAAAATACATGGGTTTTTAGGTTTATAGGGTAATTATTACCCTAAAAAAGTACAATAGTGAGTAAAATTTAAGAGTTTCCCTCTCTATAATAATAATGAGATTTAAATATAAATAGGTTTTCTTAATTAACGTGCAAATGTCTAAAAGACCATGTATTTTTGGACGGAGGGAGTAATAAATTTTTAATTTTTAATTTTTTATTTAGCAAATTATGGGTTATTTTTGATATTTTAAAAATTAGTTACCGGAAATCCAACAGATCTAAGGAATGGGTGATTCTTTCCAAATAATTGGGTTTTAAAAAGTAGTTTTCTGCAATTATTCATTTAAGTGGTGATTTTGTGCAAAATGAGCTATTTAAAGGGTGGGTTGCTGTAATTTGGGCAAAGAGTTACACGGGGAAGTTTGGATTTAGATAGTCCGCAAGGCGGAAATTCCAATTAGGCTTTCACGGTCACGGAGAAAGCCCTAAATTCCCAAATCGCGTCTCTCTGTCTCAAATCACCTCCTCTGTCCACCTCGCCGGTGCTCTGCCGTCGTCGTCTCGCCCGTCCGTTCTGGTTAGTTTCTCTAGCTTCCTGCTCTTCAATTCTTGAAATTGATCTTGTGCTTCAATTGTCAGCGCTTTGAATTGATCTTTGCTCTTCATTTTTTCTATTAGCTAGCAAATTTGAATCTGCTTTGTGGACTTTTGATTGCACTGTTGTATCCTTGTGAATCTGTTGAAATTTGGAAGCTAGTAGGGCTGATGTTTCAGGCTTTCAGCATGATCCTTAAGCTAGTGCTTCGTGTCCGATTTTAGGGCTTAAATTAGGTTTTTGGTGCCTCAACGTGAAAACTGCTCTCTTGTTCCTTCCTGATCTCCGAATCTAGTAGAAAAAGAAAGTCTTGGTTCCAGTTCCAACATCACTTCTCTTCGTTTTTAATCAAGTAGAACAAGCAAAACCCTATTTCGAATTGTAACGGTAGTATACTCTCCTAGACTTCCTATTTACTTTAATTCTCCCCTCAAAGGTTCTCTCTCTCTTGCTAATCTCCTTTGATTGCTCTAATTCGCGGCTTGGATCTAGGATTTTCCCCTCCTTCTATTAATACATCTTTCATCCCCTGAGGTTTGAAGAATCAAATTGATAATGGTGACGCTAATGTTAGTTTTTGTGGTTTGTTTGAAGAATCTGGTGCTTTTGTCTGTCATTACTTGTTTTTTTCTCTCTCTTGTAATGCTTGTGGTTACAATTGTTGTGTATTTTCATCTTTGATTCGGATCTGGTATTTGTTTTCTGATCTTTTATGCCTCTGCTAGTGGCTGTGCTAAATTTGACAAAGGATTATTATGCAATCGTGTTTGGTTGTATCCTTTAGTAATAGTGTTCTTGATCTGTTTTTTCTTGTGTATGAATTTTCTAATTTTTTTTTCTGACGAAATGATTGGATTGGAAAACAGGAATAAATAGTGGAGTTTGTCTCCATCTATCTTCCTGGCTGCTCTCCTCTGCAGGCTTACTGTCTCTCTGCTTCGAACACTATGGACAAGAAGCTGTCCTTCTCGATCTCATCGAAATCCTCTGCTTCCAAGGCAAACCGCAGCACTGTTAAGCCCTCTCACACCTTCACTAACAATGAAGGCCCAGCAAATGAAGACAATTCCTCCCACCGCTATATCACAGAGTTTGATTCCACTGATAAAACACAAAGCTTAAATGATGATTCCTCCAAAAGCCAAAAGTTGGTCATTGCTCCAATCCAGAATGAATATAGGCCTGGAAAGCGAATGAAGAATCTTGATCTCCCTCTCCGTTCTGCCACTTCTGGTTCTGGTGGTGAGCTTGACTTTGAGCTGGATTCCTCTGTAGATGTAGCCAAAGAGGCTGCTGAGGCCAATATGTCTTATGGTCTCAATATTCGACAATCTGGGAAGGAAGATGGAACTGGCTATCAAGGTTCTGCCGACGGACAACAGAAGGAGTCAGTTGATGGCCTTCTGCTGAAGAAATTAAAGGATGATATAAATAGGTTGCCTGAAGACGAAGGTTTTGAGCAGTTTGATGAAGTTCCCGTTGAGGATTTTGCGAAGGCATTGATGGCTGGATATGGGTGGAAAGAGGGTATGGGGATAGGGAGGAATGCAAAGAAGGATGTGGAAGTGGTCCAATATAAGCGGTGGGTTGGAAGAGAAGGGTTAGGGGCTTTCACTGAAGAAGATCAGAATGGTAGCAAGAAAGAGGTTGGAAGCCGTCCTAATGGCAGTGGTAAGACACAAAAAGAGAGTGGGAGAGAGGCTAAGCGCAGAAGTTCAAGCTTTTCTATTGGTAAGGAGGTTAGGATCATAGGTGGTCCTGATATGGGATTGAAAGGGAGGGTTATGGAAGAACTGCCTAGTGATGGACTTGTATTGGAGCTTTCCAGAAGCAGAGAGCAGGTCAGGGTTTCGGTTAGTGATGTTGCAGAATTGGGTTCTGCAAGGGAAGAAAAGTGTTTACTGGAATTGGAGGAAGTGCGACTTCAAGATTTGAGAGTTAATAATAAAAGAGCTGATAAGAGAGAACAAGATCCAGTTACTGTTAGGAGTGACAAAGAAAGAAAAACAAGTAAAAGGAGTGCAGAAGGGAGGAGAAAAGATGATGTTGGTTATGTGAAACGGGATAGCATTAAAAGGGAAGAGTCAAGGACAAGCAGAGTCTCGTGGCTTAGGAGTCATATCAGGGTGCGGGTAGTCAGCAAGCAGTTTAAAGGAGGAAGATTGTACCTAAAGAAGGGTGAGGTTTTAGATGTAGTTGGACCAACAACATGTGATATATCAATGGATGATAGCAGAGAGATCATTCAGGGAGTTGAACAGGATATGCTAGAAACTGCACTTCCAAGACGTGGAGGTCCTGTTATTATTCTTTCAGGGAAGCACAAAGGTTTGTACGGGAGCTTAGTGAAGAAGGATGCAGAAAGAGAAACTGGTGTGGTTCAAGATGCTGATACGCAGGAATTACTGAATGTGCGACTTGAGCAAATAGCAGAATTTGTTGGAGATCCAAGCTGCATTGGGTATTAATATGGTAAACCAACTCCTCCATGCAATGGGTACCATGTAATGTTGGTGCACATGAACCCTTTCTTTTTATGGACAATATATCTGGGCATATTTCAATTTTCTTTATTCCGATATTCCTAATGTTTCTTGTATCTTTTGACTTATGCCATTGTGATGATTGACTTGAGTCTTCACTGTCTTATACTAATGAAGATATCACTAAATTCTATGTGCAAATAATGTGATATCTTTGTGATCAAAAGTTCTGTTTTAGGTTGTTATATTAAAAGCACATTATATATAATTTACCTTTTGCTTCTTCACTGGTTTAATGTTACTCTTTGTTGCCTTTAACATCTGTAGGATTTTGCTGTTTAGACTTTAGAGTGTTGATATCCTTAAGAACCCATAAGTTTGATTCATACCCCCATCATGCTAGGAAAACTGCATATCCGGGTCTACTGTATGTTCAAGGTCATGGACAGTCTTTTGGCCTTCATGGTTGCATGATACCGTGTGTTTTGCCCTTGCTTACTTCTGCAGGATGTTTTGCCCTTGCTTAGGATTTCATATTCAACAATCAATGTAGTTCTGTTTAAATGCTTACTAATTTACATTTTGTTTTGCATTCAAGGCGCTGGTCTGTGTTTCCTAGGAATTTGGTTGGATGCCAACCTGCAGAAGTTGATCGGATATTGTTTTGATGTGCCTGGGGAAAGGGGAATCAAACTTGTAGCATTTTCACAGGGTCGATTGGCCAATGCAACAGGTTTGAAGGTAAGCACTTATATTATTTTAGTGTGAGGTGTAAAAAAACGGAGCTTATTGCGTGCCCAACTGAGCTTATGTAAGAAGTATTCCTCCAGGTAGACACATGCCTGATGCGGACACCCGAATCGCTCCTATATACACAGTCAGATGGGGACGTTTGCATTATTCATATAGAGTGCATTTTAAAACTTGGAAGGGAGGTGCAACAAGGCTATGTCGTAAGAGTGCATTTTAAAACTTGGAAGTGAGGTGCAACAAGGCTATGTAGTAAAGTAATGCTTGAAGCTTTATAGAGTAGCTGTATGTATGATTTGCCCTGGCAATTACTCGGTGGAAGTTAATGTACCTGGAGGGGGCAGTGTTTTATGATTCTGAGGTTATAGACAGCGTTAAGAAAGTGGTGGATTTTGAAGCTGGAACCTTAGGACTTACGATACGGTGGGCAGAATTTGTGATGAACATGCAATGAATGTGTATTTGGCTGGCTGAGAAGCTTGACGGCACAGAGCCAAGTCGATTGCTACTTAGTCACTTGTGTTCTTTGAATGAAAGTATTTGAAAGGCAATGTAATGCCTTCATTCTTTCCATGCGACTGATGAAGAGCTTCTTGGTGTTTTAAAGGCAATGGCCTTCATTCTGTGCAGAGATGTAGTCTAAGCTTTGCAATCACCACAAGGAACACTGTCGGAAGTTGCAAGAACTAGAAGTTTTGAAGTCAGGGAGGGGGTCTTCAACTAGGCGTTGCAAACCCATATTACCCAAGCTTGAATTTGATCACCTTTCAATAACTTACATTCTCCTATGCAATTAAAAAGAAAATTCAATTTTAGGAGAGTATAGGCATTAAACAGAACGTAGAAGACAAGAGGCAACGAATGTTTGTGTATTCGAACTATTGATAGACAATTTGAATCGATGTATTGTGTAGAATTTGCAAGGCCACAAGTCCACAACGTACTTTGTGAGTTGACGTGAAGTACATTTTCATTTCATACCAGTAACATTCTCTTCATTCCTTTATTGATTATTATTTTTATTGTTAATGTTTTAACGGTGATAGTGCCAAGGTGTTTGGCGGATCGAGCCCTCTATGAATTAGGCCAGGATGGGGAGATCTTAGCGGAGGAGTGTCTTGGCACTTGGCAGGCAGGACGAAGTCACAATGATCTTTTTCTTTTTCTTTTGGATAATGAAAAGATTCGGAAGTTGACATGGATTACATTATGGAAGAGGTTACGATGGCCAGAGTATTAAAGAAGCGCATTTTCTCGGGATTGGTGATAGAGATGTGCAATCTTGTCTGCCACCACGCTGCGTTCCCGGAAGATATGTGGAAAGAAGATATTAGAAAACGACAATGTGTAAAAGAGGGCATTTGAGAGTATCATCTCGATTTCCCATGTGCATTGCCATTTTCCGGTGATGGAATTGATTACTGTGTGTCATGTCCTGTACATGATTCATGTGAAATTGAAAGTAAAGGTAGAGATTAGAGAATGAAGAGTTTAGGGTTAGGGAAAAGGTTTAGGGAAAGAGAAAGGTAAGAGAGAGAGTAAGAGGGATAAGGAGAGAGAGAGTAAGGGTTTTCTTGATTATTCATTAGATGATCCACAATTACAACTAAGGGTATATTATATATTAATACCCAATATTATCTATAACCCTATACATGACACTGTGAGCGATCAGTAGCCTTTTCAATTCGGATAATACCCAGTTCTATGCCCTTTTAATTCCTACGAGGAGAGCGAGAGAGCTTCAGTCTTGATAGGAGATTGAATTTTTACATTTTTTCATAGTCAATGTTAATTGTTTCGTTGTTATCATTTTTGAGGATATATATAGCCAATTATGGTTTCACCATTTAGACTCGTCAAAATTAAGTTTAATTTTTCCTTTCGGTGACTTTATCCATTTCGCAGTTCCTCTTTGAGCGAAGTTAACATCTTCATTAAATTGTTGTGCTTCCTTCCAGTTCTGTTGTCGTTTTATAAATGACTCTACTTCCGTTGTGGATGAAATTTGTTTATTTTCGAAGACCATCTTGTTTTGATAAAACCAAATACACCACCATTTAATTGCTACCTCTATTTTCGGGTTCTTTGTTAATTTCCCGCCTAAATCCCCAATGAAGTTTTCCAGCCCTAAGAATGCTATCTATGTCTTTATATATCTAGTTGATATACTTTTGATTAGTAATTCCCTCGCTTTGATCACTAGGGTACGTTAAAACCGATCTTAATAAACATTTTGACACGAAGGACTTAGGATAAGCAAAGAAAATCTTAGATGTCAACATCATCAGAGATTGTCCTAAACATAGCATATGGTTATCTCAAAATGATTACATAATTAAAGTTTTAGGGTGTTGCTATATACACCGCAAATCACAAGGTTAATATTGCACGTCCTTAAGGACGTGCAAGCCTTGTGTCTAATATTGCACGTCCTTAAGGACGTGCATGATTTGCGGTGTATATAGCCGGACCGAAGTTTTAATATGATTGACTCTAAGCCGACAAATATACCCTTAGGAGGGCACCTAGAGCTAACTAAAAGAAGTTTCCCCTCCAAACCTTCTGATGTTCAAGAGATGACCAAGGTTCCTATAATGTTTCCGCATGATATATATATATATATATATATATATATATATATATATATATATATATATATATATATGTCATGTATGCCATTAACCTGTACCCAACCCAATCTACCCTTCTCCATTAGTGTTCTAAGCCGATTTATGTCCAGTTCTGGTATGGATTATTGGAATGCCATGAAATACCTCCTTATAAAGACACCATAGAAAGTCCACCATTGCTTACTACTTTACTTGGGTTGGGAAATTGTGTCTCTAGGAAATCGCAACAATAATCCATTGTGGCGTTATCCTCCACTGAGGCTGGATACATGGCCGCTAGAGAAGCAGCTAAAGAAGCCATTTAGCTTAAGGGCATAATAGGTAAAATCCTTAGAAAGAGCCCAAAAAAAACATGTTATCTACCCTCACATCCAGCTCCAGAGTGTGCTCTGTATGTTTAAAGACGTGGTTGCTAAGTTGTAACTATATGCTACGTACCTAAGATCCAAAATATTTAATTTTTATTATTACTCATGATTTTTAATAAAATTTATAGCTCTATAAAATATCAAAGTTTTAATTAAAATTTTGATATTATTTCATACCGATCCAGAGGTAATAAAAATACATTCTTTTTTAAATCATGAAGGTTGATCAAACAAATATATAAAAAAAAATTAATTAAGAATCATACTCAAAGTGGGCCTATTTTCAACCCATCAAATTGTGGAATCATTAATTAAAACGTAGTACATCATAATGTTCTTGTTCACATAAGAACGACAAAACAGGATAAATCACTAAAGAGGTCGATTCTCGATCCTCATTTTTTATTCTAAAACATCAAATTAGATTGAGTTGAGTTCGCTTATTTTATTTAATTTTATCTTGATCAAAAAGGGTAGATTTCGAATCGAAACATGCAGCTGGCAGCGATGACTCTGCCGCCCTTGACACCATCACAGCAGAAGTCGAAGTCGCCGACCACCTCATCAAGGCAAGTCCCGCAGTCTGCGCCGCTAAGATCCCTAGTGCACGCCACCATCCCATACACCGTCGAGTTCGAGTCCGCCATGGCCTTCCCCTTGGCGAACAACACCGGGTCGGCGGCGGCCTTCTTGCTCAGCTTCCCGAGCACGTCCTTCACCCTGGAGTTGAACTGGGTGGGATCGCCACTCACCCTGATAGAGCTCGACATGCTGAACTGGTTCTGCGTATCAATTGAGCCGAGGAAGTCGGAGTCGGAGTACTTGAGGAGGCAGGAGTCGTACCAGAGCACGGCGCCCTGGCTCCCGGGGCAGAGGCTGAGGGCGTCTTTCGTGGCCTGGTGGCCGCAGGCCTTGCAGTCGGAGGCGGAGATGTCGGGGCGGCAGTTGATGAGGCCGAAAGCCTGCTGGGTGTTGTGCTGCCCGGAAGAGCCCTTGGAGAAGCCGGTGGAGGCGAGGGTGCTCCGGGAGGTGAGGTCCTTGAGGAGAGTCTTGACGTTAGAGGAGTATTGGGATGGGGAGGTGAAGTTGGGGGAGGTGGCTAAGCACACGTTGTTCAGAAGCTCAAACCCTAGGCTGGGTTTGAGGCTTACTAAAACTAGTGCACCCATTAACACGACGGTTAACGAATTCGAAGAGGAAGAAGACATGATCGATCGATGATCTTTTGATGTATATATTTATGTTTAGAAGATATAATAAATATGTGATCGATCAAGGAATTCAAGTGTGTATATATATATAGAGGATGTGAAGTGGGGGGTATCATATCGTTTAATGGCGCGCCCATTCGATTTGACCATAATGCGATTCCAACAAATTAAAGGGAAGTCATTCAAGTGATCGAAGCTTTGATTGTTATTATACCGTTTGCACATGTGGGCCTTGTACAGAACGTGTTGAATATCCCCGGCCACATGTATCATGGATTGGATGCACTTGATTGATAATATATATATCACATTACTAAGGTAAATTGTACAATATGGCCGGGTTGATTCGGGTAAAAATCCAAGTTACGATGGAGAATTTCAATTGGATGATAAATGATACATATACGTTCTAGCGCGTGAGTAAATAATCGCTCTCTCTAATCTCCTCTTCTTCACCTCTTTCTCCAAAGAGTTGAGGCCATCCTAGCATCTTTCTCTGATTTCCACCTGCTCAGGATCACAAGGTCGACGCAACCAGGGTCGGAGTCGAGCACTTCCAGCGGAAATAAAAAATACAAAAAAATAATAATATATATATATATAATTTTTTTTTCCATATATTTAGTATTTTTTAAGGTAATATAACTTTTTTAAATGATATTTAAAATAAGAGAGCTATTTAGCTCAAGTAGTAAAGGAAGGAAGGATGGAGAATTAAAATTAAAATCAAAAGGCCTTGGGTTCAAATCTCAACTCTATCAAAAGTGCACGTCGGAATTAACGTGCAGGCACTTCAACCTTGCACGTCAATTCCGACGTGCAGGATTTGAGGTGTATTTAGTTTCTCCAGATAGAAAAGTCGAAATAAGTTAATTTTTTTTGAGTTTATCTAATAATACAAAATGACATTATAAGAATCTATTTTTTTAATGTGCTTTTGGATTGAAGTTAAAAGTTTTTTTTTTTAAATATAGTATATATATTATCTTCTGGATAATGTTGAACCCATATATAATTGGTCAAAGTATAGCTATGGGGAGAATTATACTAGTGAAGGAGGTCGCGATTGTCGTCCAGTCATTGGAGTACAGCTGTACATAATAAATTGCTTCATTTGCATCATACACAATGTGCAACGTGAGTTAAGATATTATACGAGTTTTTTTTTTTTTTTTTGAATAGGAAGGAATTCGGGCGAACGAGCTCTACCCGATGGCATCCTTACGGATGAGGTCTAGAAGACCAGAATCGTTGTTAGTATCGACACCCCAGGCAGAGTGGCAAATGTGTGCAACCTTATCAGTCACTCTATTGCCTAATCGGGGAACATGAAAGAAGGAAACTTCTTTCAAGTTCGATAGTAGAAATTTAACATCTGATAAAATCAGTTCGATTTTCCAATGACAGGTAGATGTTTTATTTAGGTGGTTTATGATTTTCATGGAGTCACATTCAATGTGAAGTTTATTGATACGGAGTTGTAGAGCCTTTTGGATTCATAGTTTAAGAGCAAGCGCTTCCGCTTTCAAATGATTTTATTTGCCAAGTTTTTTATAACAAATGTGTATCGGGCGTCCTTCCTAGTCCCGAATTACGGCTCCAACCGAGCTATCATTGTTTGAAATTGTGGATCCGTCAAAATTTAATTTGAAAGGTCCCCTAGGGGGTTTTCACCAAGTAATGTTACCATGCTTTCTTTTCGTCCTTGGATGCTTGGAGATTCGTGTGCGTAAGGGGAAGTCCTCATCCAAGCTATACTTAAAGTGAGCTGTTTTACTCCAATTTTCCCTATGGGTTTTAACGATACGTAATGAACTTTCTCTATGAGGCATGGGGACCTGTCTAAAAACAAATTGGTTTCAAATGTACCAAGTCGTCCACCAAGAAAAGGCAAGCTCCACCTTGGCAACGGATGTAAGCTTCTTTCCGATGAATGAAAAAATAGGTTTTATCTCCCGTGAATGATTTATCATACTGGATATAGTTGAGTTTACGTGTGCAGGTAAGCGAAAGAGAGGACGCACATATGTGCATTCTAGTAAGAAGTGAACGTCATCTTCAACTGCACAGTTGCACAGTTGACAGGTGGAAGGTACAAAAGTCCCATGTTGAGCCAGCCTAGAGGCAGTAGGGAGGCCATTCTGACAAATTTTCCATAGAAAATTTTTGATCTTAGACGGAATATCCAAATTCCATATCCAGGCGTTATTGTCTATGCTCAGTGAGGATTGAACTGTGATTAGCTTATATGCACTTGACGTGGTGAACCAACCAGCCCTATCAGGCCACCAGTATAAGCAATCCTCAAAGGGGGAAACGGGAAGTGGATTGTCCTGGATTTCTTTGACTACGTCATTTGGTAATGTATTGCTAAGTTTTTCCGTCCACCATCTACCACCTAAGATATAGTCACTGACAGTTTCTTCTATGTTGTTAATTTGGGGGAAATCATCCCTCGATAGCAGAGAGCTTGTTGTAATCCAATTATCCGTCCAAAATTTGATAGATGAACCATTTCCTACTGACCAAATAAGGCGAGTCTTAAGTTTATCTATAAGAGTTGTCAGTTTGGCCCATTGCCATGAAGAATCTCCACTTTTCACGTATTCAAGGCTGTTAGCTGAACGAAGATACTTCTGTTTAATGAGAGAAACCCAGACATTATCTGGTTCAACCAATATTTTCCAAAGTAGTTTCATTTGAAGGGCTTCATTCATCTCTTTCGATTTTCTAAGCCCAGTTCCCCCATATTTTTTCGGTCTGCAAATCTTATCCCATCTAATAAGCGGGCGGTGTTGTAGATCTTTATTCCAAAAGAACATTCTGTTAATCTGGTCAAGCTCTTTATGTATTGATGAGGGTAACAAAAAGTTCTGCATTGTACACAACGGTTTGGCTGATAAGTTTGTATTAATGAGGATTGCACGTCCCTGTTGTGATAGAGCATTAGCTCTCCATTTACTTAGTTGCTCTTTAGATTTACATATGATGTCTTCAAAAGTGTGTTTGTTTACTCTCTGTTAATAATCGGACAACCAAGGTATTTTTCTAATGAGTTTTCAAGTGTAATACTTAAGCAACTCCTAAGTTCTGAGATCCTAGAGTTCGAAATGCCTTTTGTGGCTTGAAAGCTATGTTTATGATAATTGACTTTTTATCCAGAAACTTTACAGTATGAATCAATTATATTCATAACTTTCTGTCCCGCGGCAGCACTGCCTCTTGTAAAAATAATGATGTCGACGGCAAAAGATAGGAAGGGGACCCTAGGTCCACTTCTGGCGAAGGAAAATCCAATTGGACTATTTTCCACATTTGTTTATGCTAAGAGTTTTCGAGCTAAAATTTCTGCCCCTAGGATAAACAAGAAAGGATATAAAGGATCCTCTTCGCAGGCCACGAGAGGGGAAGAACATATCAGTAGGACCGTTGTTGACTAGTACAGAGAAGGACACTGTCGTTACACATTCCATAATCCACGTAATGAAAGTAGGGTGGAACCCAAAATTTTCTAAAACCTTTCTTATGAAGTTCCAATCAACTCTATCGTACGCTTTCTCAATGTCAAGTTTTATTGCCAACCATCCCTCCCGACCCTTGCGCGATCTGAAGGAGTGGAAGATTTCGTGCGCTATTAGGACATTGTCTTGGATGACCCTGTCCGACACAAAGGCACCTTGTAGTGGGTGAACTAGTTTACCGATAATTGTTTTGATTCTTTCTGTCAACATTTTTGAAATGATTTTGTATAAAATAGAACATAAACTGATTGGGCGGTAGTGACTGGTATTGGTAGGGTTATCTCGCTTTGGCGATAGTGATATGAATGTATGGTTTATTTGTTTGAGAATTTTTCCAGAGTGGAAAAAACCTTTTACAACTCTAATGATAGATAAGCCAACAATGTCCCAGTATTTCTTATAGAATTCAGCTGTAAAACCATCTGGGCCTGGCAATTTGTTGTTGCCAAGGCTGAAAACAGCTTCCTTAATTTCAGTATTAGATGGGTGTCGAATAAGGTAATTATTTTCGTCAGGGGTAATTGAAGGATGGATTAGATTTAACATTTCTTGTAGGAGTCTATCATCAATCGACTCCTTTTTGAATCTCTTTTCAAAATCACTCTTAATTTCATTTCTAATATTTTCTTCTCCTATTATCAAGGTTCCTTCAGCAGAAGTTATATTGCGGATTTGTTTCCTATGTCTCCGACCCGAAGCAACCCGATGAAAATAAGTTGTGTTCGAATCAGAGAGTTTAAGATGCTTTGTCTTGGCTCTTTGGTTCCAAAAAGTTTTTTGGTAAAGAAGTAGTTTTTCCTTTTTTTTTTGTAATGAGAAGCTTTTCTCGATTGTTAGTTAACCTATTGTTACCTCCTGAAACCGAAGCTTGAATCTTGAGAAGTTCAGTTTCTACCTCATTTAATTGATGGAAAATATTTCCGAAGGTTCGTTTATTCCATTCCTTAGCTTTTTTCTTTAGAATTCTATGTTTGAACATTAGTTGATACATAGTCGAGCCCAGACAATTTGATCGCCAAGATTATACGAGTTATGGTTTACAGTTGTTTGTATACACTTGTCGTTTATTTTTATTGTACGTTTTTAAAAAAATTGGTAAAATTTTTACAAAATATTATTTTTTAAATAATTTCATACTTATTAGTACTCTTTCTGTTTCAAAATAAAAGTCGTTTGTCTTTTTCTGCACGCTTTTTGACAAGATAAAAAAATTATAAAATAGTCTTTTTTTTGGATCAATTTTTTTTTAATAATTTCATAATTAGTAGTCATAAATATAAACTTATTGTGAAAAATTCATTAAAAAAATAATATTTTATACGTAGTATTGTTTTTACTTCTTAAAAATGCGTGTAAAAAAGTCAAACGACTTTTATTTTGAAACGGAGGGAATAATAAGTATCCACTTATAAAAATAATCACAGAAGTCAAACGACATTTATTTTGAAACGGAGGGAGTATTATTTATTTTTTTTTTACATGATTATCATTTTATAAAAATGTACATATTCGTCTGTGAAAAAATATTAATTTATTTCTGACGAATAATCATCACTGCCACCAAATAATTTCATTATAACGAATAATTATCTAATAACACCGAATAATCAGAAGTTACTTTTAATCTCAACTGTTGATCTTTTTATTTCAATGATCCCACCATAAGGGTTGTGTACATATGATCTATTGTGTGTAGGTAGAGATAGTTCCATTGTAAACAACTCTTAAGGTGTAAACTATAATCATATTGATTATTCGTACGTAACAATATAATTATTCGTCTGGCGTAATGTAATTATTCAATTCGTATGTATTAACAATCTTTTTATATAAAAATTATTCATTTGTTGCAATATGATTATTCGTATGAATTATGTGCAAATAATCATGTTGTTTCAAACGAATAATTTTGCTCTTCAAACTTTCCTTTAAATCTCAATAGTTGGCCTTTTTAATCCAACGATCAAGATTTGTTCACAAATTACACTTTAAGAGTTTAAGATGAGTTCATAAATGATATATTGTCATACATACGACGGAGCCATACATTTTTGTAGAGGGGCACAATTTTATATGTGTGGTGTTGTTTTACATCTCTATATAATACGACAATAAATGATACCATTTTTGGATAACACATCTCCGGTTTATGATAAGACGTTGTAGTTTTTTCTTGTTAAAAAAGAAATATAAACAAATAAATGAAATAGTTGAAGAAAAGAAAACTAACAAAATAAAGATAGGAAACACAATACAATAAACATTCAGTTAATATTTAAATTATTGTACTCTTAACATGTAATAATGTATTACCAGGTAAAAAAATTTAAACTATGTAACTTCTTACGTATTTGTTGAAATAAGTAATATAACACATCATTTCGAAGTTTTCGAGATGAATTATAATATGTGAATATCAAAACAAAGCTCTCACGTGAATCCACATAGGTAATTCGTTGGATGAGGGAGAGGGTACGTGCTCTCCCAAGCTCCCTTGTCTCTGCCTATACATATATACATTTGGTGTAAACACTTATTATAGTTTAAACTCTGAACAAAATAATTGCTCATCTAACATAATATAATTATTTGTATGTATTAATAGGTTTTCACATAAAAATTAATCGTTGGACGAGGGAGAAGTCGATGTCGGTGAGGCCGTCGACCTATACGTAAGCTATCGACACAGGACATGTGTGTTTCCTACTCAATACAATGTTGTCGACCTAAGGAGTCACAGACTCAGACTTAGAAAGTTGGTGTTGACATAAAGACGATATTTTACATTGCATATAAACTCCCCTTCCGGGTTCGAACCAGAAACCTTTGGATACTAACCACAAGTCATTTCGGACGAGTTATTCCGAAATTGTTACATATAACATCCCCTAAAACTTGGAGCCTGCAGAAATTGCAAAAAGTATTCCCAAGCTGACATGGTGGATATATAATCAAGAACTAGTGAAGATCTTCTACAACCTCTTTCCTACTCCCCTCGCTACATCATAAAAATATTTAATACTTATTTAATCTTAAAAAAATTATATTTGGATTCCTAATATCTACTTTTATATGTTTATAATTTTTTTTAAAAAAAAATCATATTTTACAATTTTTAAAAATTAAAAAGGCAATATTTTACAAAATACAATTATTAAAAATTTTAACACATGATTTTTCAAAATAAAATTTTATAAATATATAAAAATAGATATTAGGAATACAAATAAAATTTTTATATTTGTTTGGCTGATTTGCACCAATATACAAAAAAAAAGTGAACTTTGCAAAAATAACCATGGGAGGGATAATTTGCATGGGAATGACAAAATGTCATTTTTGCAAAAAATTTGACCACCTTCCCAACCAGTTGAAGGTAACCAAGGGGGAGACAGAGAGACCCACTTTAATTGTTTTAAACTAATTTTTGGCCATTTTTATTTGTTAAAGTTAAAAAATAAATTTATTTTTGAACTTAATTTAATTCTATCTATTTATAGACACCCAATTTATATATGTTTATGGAAAAAAAAATTTCGAAGTAAAGTTGGGTCTACGTCGTATCTTGATCTCAATTTACAATTTACCCTTACTAGCTAGTAATTACTGTTGCCTAGCCACTGACTACGATCTCTTTGTCAATATAAGACTAACCCCTGTTCAACCCTCCACTGTTCGACCCTCCGCTTCACCTTGGTGTCCGGCGTGGCAAAGATCCGTCGTGGCCGGAGTGAACCCCCTCCATCCATCTCTACCACTCATCCTCCACAAATCTCCCTCCATCTCCACAAATATGACCGACCTCCACACATTTCCATTTCACCTTTCAAAATATCCAAAAAAAAAGAGAAAGAGAAGAGGAAGAGCCACCACGACCGCCGTTCTCCACCCCCTCACCATCAGCCTCAGGCCCCCATTTCCCATTCTTCCTTCTCCTATTCGGCTGTTGTGAACTCTCTCTCTCTCTCTCTCTCTCTCTCTCTCTCTCTCTCTCTCTCTCTCTCTCTCCCTCCCTCCCTCCCTCCCTCCCTCCTTTGCTTTGCCTTAAATCCCGCCCAAACACACCTCCAAATTTTCAAACTCCCGCCAAAAAAAAGAGGAAAAAGCTACGATTTACGCTCACTAGTCAGTAACCACTATTTCCTAGCCACTAGCTACGATCTCTTAGCCAATATAAGACTAATCCCTGTTCAACCCTCCGCTTCACCTTGGTGTCCGGCGAGGCAAAGAGCCTCCGTGGCCGGAGTGAACCCCCTCCATCCATCTCTACCACCCTTCCTCCACAAATCTCCCTCCATCTCCACAAATCCGGTCGACCTCCACACATTCCCATTTCCCCTTTCACAAAATCCAAAAAAAAAAGAGAAAGAGAAGAGGAAGCCAAATTCGACCGACCGACCTCCGCACTAGTCGCCTAGTGCCACCACGACCGCCGCCCTCAGCCCCAGGCCTCCACTTCCCCCTTCTTCCTTCTCCTGTTTGGTTGTTGTGAAGCTCTCTCTCTCTCTCTCCCCCTCTTTTGCTTTGCCTTAAATCCCGCCCAAATACACCTCCGAAAATTCAAACTCCCGCTCAAAATTTTAACCCATTATAATGGGTAAAGGTAACCCGTTAGTTTTGCAAATAAAATTCACTTTTTGACATATACCACATTTTAGAGGGGGGAGTGGCATTTTTGCAAAGGGTGAAATGTTTTGGTATATTGAATACAATTTTCTCTATTTTTTTTAAGATTAAATAAATGTTAAAACAATTAAGTGGAGTAGGGAGGGGTGTCGGGAGGGTTGTAGAATATCTCATTTGAATCAATAACAACCGAAAGGCTACAAATAATTAATGAGCTCAGTATAAATAAAATGAAACCTCAAAAGGTATAGAGCGCAAAAAAAAGCTCAACAAAAAAGCTCTCTTTTCTGGAGAGCTCCTTCCTCCTCTTCCATGAGCAACAATCATCTCTTTTGGGAGCAACCATCACCTCCTTCGGGAGCCTAAATCTCCTCCGGGAGCCTTATAAATCTCCTTCGGGAGCCATTTGGTCGGGGTTTGTTTCTCCCGGCGGGAAGATCTCCAACAAGGAGCTTGGACCTCCATTCTTTTGCAACCCATTTCCATCGATCATTTTGCTCTATTATCATGGGGATTTTGTTGTTCCATGGATGTGGATCTCATTTCCCTCTCCAATCTCGTGCTTCTTGGCCTTTGATTTTCGGATCTAGGGTTCCTTATCGTTCGAAATCGACCTTGTCCTGGTCCGGGTGTTATCGTCTGGTCTCCGGGCTTGGTTGCCGCCCCTGGTTCCGGTCTCCGACGGTTGGCGCTAGCCTCCTCGTTGCTTCGCCCAACCTTCCTCTCCTCCTCCTTAGATCTCTGATCTGGCCATCTCCCTCTCGGCGGCCAGATCTCCTCCCGCCATGGCTCGTTTCCGTTTTGGCCCGTCCTCTCTCCGACGGTCCAGGTCCAACTATTGTCCCCCACCGTCGGTCATCGTTCAACCTGGTGTTCGCAAGCCTTGGCGTGCCTTGCTCTTGCCGCCTTGGTTTGCTGGTGTTGAGACGTAGGTGAAATCCCCACCCTGGTGTTCGCAAGCCTTGGCGTGCCTTGCTCTTGCCGCCTTGGTTTGCTGGTTTGCTGGGGTTTGCTCTTGCCACTGCCTCACACCAAAACTGGTTTGGGACCCTCCTTGCCTTCAACATGCACCTTTCCATTTCAACTACAGTTTTGTTCTTCCTTTCGGCAACCCCATTTTGCTCTGGTGTATATGGTGCTGTGAGCTCTCTCCTTATGCCATTTTCTTCACACCATGACATAAACTCTCCTCCTCTATCAGTCCTCAAAGCCTTCAACATCTTGCCTGACTGTTTTTCTGTGAGAGCTTTAAACTTCTTGAAGCACTCAAAAGCTTCAGACTTCAATCTAAGAAAGTAAATCCAACTCATTCTACTGAAATCATCAGTTATGAGAAAGAAATACTTGCTTCCTCCTAGTGAATCTGTTTGCATAGGTCCACAGAGATCTGCATGAACCAATTCTAAGCATTCACTAGCTCTCCAGGCTTCACCAGTTGGAAAAGGTCCCTTAAATTGCTTTCCATACACACAACCTTCACATAAATCTAATTCATCTACCTTTGGTAGACCATTAACCATTGATTTTGTACTGAGCATCTTCAAACTTTGAATGTTTAAGTTCCCATACCTGTGATGCCATAGCTTTGACTCATCACCTCCTTTCACTGTCATTGCTCTATTCACACCTCTTGCCAAATCAAGAGGAAACATCCTGTTTTTAGTCATGCTCACCCTCACAACAACTGTACCTGTTCTCTTGTCTCTTATCATACAAGCATCCTCATAAAACAACACTGAGTAGCCTGTCTCTTGAAGCTGACCAACACTCAACAAATTATGTGCAAGCCCGGGCACATACTGAACATCTTGCAAGGACTTCTCTCCTCCTTGCTCACTCTTGATCACAATGGTTCCTCTCCCTTCAACTTTTAACACTTTGTTGTCTCCTAGCTTGACACTTCCCTTCTTAGATTCATCAAGCTCCCTAAACATTTCTCTTTAACTTGACATATGGTTTGAACAACCACTGTCAAGATACCACATGTTGCTTGCAGTCTCTCCAAATGAAGACAATGCCATGAACAACCTTTCTTCTTGCTCATTCTTCTCTGTATAATTCACTCCCTTTTGCTCATTCTCCTGTTTCTCCCAACAGAAAGCCTCCTTGTGCCCGAATTTCTTGCAATAGTAGCATCTAATGCCACCCTTCTGTTGCCTTGAGTCATTGCTTTGATTCCTATTGGAATCCTTCCACTTCTCCTTTCCTTGCTCACCTCCATTTCCCCTACCTGAGCCACTGTACTGACCTCTGCCATAACCTCTTCCTCCTCTACCTCTTTGACCACCTCTATAGTTGCCTCTTCCTCTGTGACCTCCTCTAAAGCCACCCCTACTTGAAGAACCCTCATTCTTACTCTTTTGATTTTCATCTTTCACCTGAAAAACCTTCTCTTCCTTCTGCTCACTTGTCCTGCTCATTCTCTCTTCATGAGCTTGCAAGGAGCTAGACAATTCTTCAAATTTGTACACAGATAAATCTTTTGATTCTTCAATTGCTGCAACTACATGATCATACCTCTTTGTAAGGCTTCTCAAGACCTTACTCACTATGGTCTCACTGCTCATAGTTTCTCCATATGTCCTCATATGGTTGACAATGCCAGATACTCGAGACAAGAATACTTGAACAATCTCTTTCTCTTGCATAACCAGAGTCTCAAACTCCTTTCTTAAGGTCTGCAACTTGACTGTGACTACTCTCCCATCTCCCATGTATTCTTGCTTCAAAACTTCCCAAGCATCATGACCAGTTGTAGAGGCTTCTATCCTTGGAAAGACCTCATCATCTAGAGAACTTTGAATCATGAAAAGTGCCTTAGAATCTTTCTTTCTTTTCTCTCTCAAGGCTTGATCTGGCTCAGGAGGATCTGCATCTTCAAATCCTTGATCAACAAGGTTCCAAACTTTCTGTGATTTGAACAAAGTGGTCATCTTCAGGCTCCAGAAGTGATAATTCACTCCTTTGAAGATTGGCAATTGAGGATTGCCAACCCCTCCACCTCCATTGTTCTGCATATTGTTGAACACTGAATTCTCACAAGTGTTTCCCTGTGTTTATCTCTCACACCACTCAAATCCCAGAAATTAAACCCGGTGAGATCTTTTAATCTCAGCTCTGATACCAATTGTTGGATTGGACCACACAAACCACAATCACAGTAACCCAAGGCAAGCACAGATACTTGAATCTGTGATCTACCAAGTCGACAAAACTTGTGTTGAATGAGAGAGCAAAACTGAAGCCAATAACTTCTCTGATTCAATGAAAGAAAACTGCTACAATCTTGACTACATTCACACTCACAAACCGACTCCATAACTGCTAGGCTAAGCTCCACTACATCCACTAACTTAGCTAAAAGCAACTGCTGAGAATTGACTCTAACTGACTCTCCTCGATGTCGACTACAACACACAGACTTCATCGACATCGAGTAACACTGTCTTGACACTTAACTGAATTAACAGAAATTCAAACAAACAAAAATCTAAGCTTGAATCATATGTGTCTAAGCTACACTTTCAACAGATTGCACTCGCATCGGAGCTTCTGAACAACGTCTGCCTGCCCCCTGTAGACGGATTCAGCTCCCTATCGCAGTACAGCGCTAACGTCAAGTCCCTCCTCCACCGCTTCGCCAACGTCAACGCCTCCGACGGCTTCGACATGGGCGGCGTCGGCCCACTCGACACCCAGCGCGTCTACGGCCTCGTCAACTTCCGAGCCGATGCCTCCGCCCCAGACTGCAGGGCTTGCGCCCAGGCCTTCGCCAAGGCTGCCCGGGCCCTCTGCCCCGGGAACCAGGGGGCCGTCCTCTGGTACGACGACTGCCTCCTCAAGTACTCCTCCGACGTCGACTTCCTCGGCTTCGACGACCTCGGCCACACCTTCACCATGTCGAGCTCCGTGAGCGTGAGCGGCGACGCTGCAAAGTTCGACTCGAGGGTCAAGGGCTTGTTGACCAAGCTGACCAACAAGGCCGTCACCAACCCCAAGCTGCTTGCCAAGGGGAAGACCAAGGCCGACGGCAACACCACGGTGTACGGTATGGTGGAGTGCACCAGGGATTTGGGCGGCGGGACTTGCAAAGGGAGTCTCCAGGATATAATCAGAGATGGGTTCTCCGGCTGCTGTAGTGGGCTCAAGGGTGGGAGGTATGTTACTCCGAGTACCATGTTTAGGTTCGAAGTTTATCCCTTCTGATTCCATTTATGATCGATTTTTCCATTTTAGTAATTAAAACATTCGATCGAGTGTTATCGATCGAGTGTGTTTGAATTCTTTTGTTGCTGCCTTTCCGGGTCGACAATCAACCCTGCTACTGTACCTTTTAATTCCAGTGTGTAATAAATAAAGGTTTATGTTTTTTGCAAGTGATTTTTTCCTTTCAAGTATAATGAGTGTACGAAAGCTCTACTTGCTTCATCATTCGGATTCAGAACCGGAGAGGATCTGCCATTGATCTTGTTTGTTTGTGATACCATAGGTAAAAAAAACACCCTTAGTAGAAGATGCGTTTGTTGGGCCCAAGCCCTTGTCCAGCCCAAAATGAAGCCATTTAGAGATGGCAATTCGGGTCATCCGGCCGGGTTCGGGTCGATCACATTCGGATCGGGTTACTGATGAGTCGGGTCAACTCGGTCAAAATTTTTGTGTCGGACTTAGTCGGGTCGGATTCGGTCAAAATTAAATTCAGATTGGTCGGATTTCGGTCGAAATCGAGTTGGACCCATTCGGGTTTTCGATCAGAATCTGGTCGGTCTCATTGAGGTTTCAAGTAGAAGCGGGTCTATCACTAGTACACAAATAGCATTTTAGCCTGGGCGTTTGAAACAAACATATATGTTTGTTTCAAACTTTTAATTTCTTGGGTTGAATTTTTGAATAATGTTCGTTAGAGACTTTCGGGTGATAAATTTTATTAAATTGAATATGTAATTCATGTTATTTATGTATTTCAAAAAGTATTTTTAGTAAAATTAAATATGATTCAATATATAATCTACTCATTGGCTCGTAAACTAACTAAACTCATTCTATTCATCATTAATTTCATTGAAATTTGGCAATGTATTGTTTATCAAAATCATACTTGATTCCCTATCTAAAAGATAATACACGTTATTTGTGTCTTTCAAAACGTAGTTTTCAAAAGAAATTTCACTATGAATATGATTCAAGTTATAATGTCCTCATTGTATTGATCATCTTTTATTAGTGAGAAATGAGAATTTTGAATTAAAGTCGATCATTCATCATTAAATGAGTAACCGAGTAATGATTTACATCAATCTATATGAATATACTATGAGTTGATGACTTTTGGACTTTTGGGTAATCTAGTAAACTAACTCTTTTGTGAGTTAATCTTAAATACTGATAAAGTAAACAAATACTGCCTATATGAAAATAACTAAACAAGATTACCTTAATCCTCATATATAAATTCATCTCCGATTATCCGATGAATTAGAATATTCGATGGATTCAAATATTCGATGCATTTAAAGTATTCCCTTCACCCCTCGTCAAATTTTGGAAAACAAGGTAATATAAAATTACGAATACAACTTATAAAACTCTCATATATTCATAATTCATAATTTCAGATTTTATTAATTACAAATCATTATCTTTTACGTCTAAATAAAGTTATGATTTTATATTTTATTCATTACAAATGATTTGATCGATCAATTTATTTTTGTTAAATAGATTATTAAATAAGAAATTTTTTATTTTTGTCTCGTCGAATTTTATTTTTGTTAATTAGACTATTCATTACAAAAGAAACTTCATAAACTACGAGGAAATGAAAATAAGAGGGAATGAAAATTTATTGAGAGAGAATGAAATTTATTGAGATGGAATCAAATTTGAGGAGGGAAGGGAGAAAATATAGGAGGGATGAAATTTGAGGAGGGAATGAATGAAATTTATAAATTTGAGGAGGGAATGGAGAAAAATACAGGAGAGATGAAATTTGAGGAGGGAAGGAATGAAATTTATTGAGAGGAAATCAAATTTGAGGATGGAAGATATGAAATTTATTGAAAGGGAATGCACTAATGGTTTTAAATTTTCATTTTGATCAATGAAATTTTTATTTTGTTTAGAAATAACATTAACTATCAATAGCTCAATAATGGATTACAGTAAAAAAAATTTGTTTTATAGTAGTATAAATGCACAATATATATATATATTCAAGGATATTCGAGTCGGGTTGGGAGTCGGGTCTGGTTGGGAGTCGGGTCAGATTGGAATTCGGGTCGGGTTCGGGTTGAGTCGGGTTTGTTTGTATTCGGGTCACTTCGGGTTTCGGGTCAACATCGGCCGGGCTCAGTTTCGGGTTCGGGTTTTGCATAACGCCAAATTTTCGAGTTCGATCGGGTTTCGGTTCGGGTGAGTCGGTCGGGTTTCTTGCGTCGGATCAGGAATTGCTAGCTCTAAAGCCATCAATTGGCTTGTCTCTTTGAAGAATTAGAAAGGCATATTTTTGCCTTTTGGCTTTGTCCTCTCAAGAAGCAAGCATCATCAGTAGCTTTCTTCTTGAAAGCTGAAAGTGTGACCCCATTTTAGGAGCACAAAAGTGAGGAGGGAGAAAAAAGAAAGAGGGGAAAAAGTGGTGAGAAAGTGAGTGGATCTTCCTTGTCTCATTCGGGTTCTTTTCACCTCGAGTTCTCGGTAAGCCTACTCGTGTTTGCTGACTTTTATTCTCTCGTTTAGAATCCCCAATCTTGGTGAAAATAGTGTTGTATCAATTCGAGTGCAATTGGTGGTGATCTCCTTGTGTGAGATTTGTAAGTGGTGAACACTTGTATCCATTTCTGTTGATTAGTGGATTTTGGTGCTCGTGGTGGGCAACAGTGGTTTTTGATCCTCCAGGTTAGGGAGAGTTTTCCACTTAAATCGTTGTGTTCTTGCTTGTGATTGTTTGTGTGCTTGTGTTGCTTGGTTTGATTGTGTTTGTGGTTCCGTAAATCTGTGAACTTGGTTATCAGCGGGATTGTAGCTTGAGTTGCTGGGTTCCCGATTCATTTATGCATTTAGGTCTTATCGATCCAACAAGTGGTATCAAAGCCTGGTTGCCAGTTTGGAAGCGGAAATGACGACTAAGTCAGATGATTTTGCTGGTACGATGATCAAGTTGACATCTTCCAACTAGTCGATTTGGAAATCGAGTAGTTGATGGGGCTTCTAGAGTCAATCCCCCAATTTTTGGGCTTCTAGCGTCGATCCGCCATTGATGGGGCTTCTCGTGCCTGCTCACCGGCGGAGATGAGGTAGGCGTAGTAGTAAATATGATGCCCTCCTGCCTGCGACAGATCAAGTCCGAGAAGGTGTAAGGTGAAGGCGCGCGCGCGGGGGGGGGGGGGGGGGGGAGGGGTCGCGTCGGCCTAAGTGGTGGATTCGTCACCTCAGGTTGTCTACAACGCTTCGTCTTCGTCGTCGTCAGCTACCACTAGTACAAATACACTCTTCTACGACGTTTGAAAAAAGCCATAAAATCCATAACATGGCGTTTTTAAACGCCATGCTCAAACGCCGTCGAAGCCAACGCTGTGCTTTTGTCCTTATTTTTATGGCGTTTGAAAAACGCCATAGAAAATGAAATTCATGGCGTTTAAAAAACGCTATGGAATTTATTATGTTTTTTTTTAAAATTAATATGCACAATCCATGGCGTTTTTTAAACGCCATGGAATTTATTATTTTTTTTTAAAAACTTTATATGCATAATCCATGGCATTTGTCAAACGCCATGGAAGTTTAGTAATTTAAAAAAAAAATTATATAATGAAACTAGTAGTAAAAATGCAGAGAGCTGGTGGAAGAGTATTTTTGTTTTTCATTACTTTTCATTGAATACAAGGAAGCCTTATATAGCCCTATTGTGCAAGGATAAACATCACATAATAGGGCAAGAAAATACAGCTGCACATGAACGTTTACAAGGCAACACATGACAGCTATTGCTCCAACGACATGTGTGTGGATGGGCCTGGAGGATCTTGAATTGTCTCATATGAGCTTGGGCTGCTTTGGGCTTCATGTGCTCTACTATCCCCCGTCGATCCAAGCTGGCGAAGGCAAAGGTTGGAGCGGAGTTGAAGGAACCTGGATGTCGGTAGAGGCTTGGTCAGGAGATCTGCTAGCTGATCTTGTGATGAGATGAAGGCCACTTGCAAGGATCGTGCTTTTACTCTCTCACGAACAAAGTGGTAGTCTAGAGAAAGATGTTTGATCTTGTGATGGAGTACTGGATTGCTGGCCAGATAAGTCGCACCGATGTTATCACACCAAATAGGGGGAGGTTGGTGAAGAGGTATCTGTAGTTCGGCTAGCACAAGTTGCAGCCATAAGGACTCGCAGGTTGCGTTGGCCAATGCCATGTATTCGGCCTCCGTAGAAGATCGGGCAACAGTGGGCTGTTTTTTTGAGCTCCAGGACACTAAATTCTTGCCATGGAATATGCAATAAGCGCTAATTGAGCGACGATCAGTCCTATCACTTCCCCAATCGGCATCACAAAAGTCCGATAAGTTGTGAGAGGAGTCCGAAGCAATATGAAACTGGAAATCAGCCGTGGCATTCAAGTATCTCAGGATGCGTTTTACTGCCTGAAAGTGAACTTGGGTCGGTTGATGCATATGCTGGCAGACATGATTGACGGCAAAGGAGACGTCGGGTCGAGTAAAGGCGAGATATTGAAGACTCCCAACTAAGGTACGGTAGAGTTGGGGATCAGGAAAGGGATCGGAGGGAGCAGAGGAATCATAATTGAGTGCCAAAGGGGTTGGAATGGATTTAGAGGTACTTAGACCTGCTCGATGAACCAAATCAATTATGTGTTTCTTTTGGCTAAGGAGAAAGCCATCATGATTTCTAGTTATTTGAATCCCCAAGAAAAAATGGGCATGGCCAAGGTCTTTCACAGGGAATTGACGGGCAAGACAAGCAATAAATTTAGATGAAAATTGGGGATGTGATGAGAAGACGAGTAAATCGTCAACATAAACAAGAACAAACATGCAGTGATTGCCACACCTATGGATAAACAGAGAGGAATCGGCAACAGAGGGGGTGAAGCCCATGGACACAAGGGAGTCACCGAGTTTGGCAAACCAAGCCCTTGGTGCTTGCTTGAGACCGTAAAGTGACTTGTTCAATTTACAAATAAAGGAAGGGAATTGAGGATTTTGAAAACCTGGAGGTTGGGTGATGAAGACGTCCTCTGTGATGTCCCCGTGGAGGAAGGCGTTTTGTATGTCAAGCTGACGAACGAACCAGTTGTTGGTGGCGGCAAGGGATAGAAGAAGGCGAATTGTGGAAGGTTTGGCGACCGGACTGAAAGTGTCATGATAATCAATACCCGGAAGCTGATTGAAGCCTTTTGCGACTAATCGTGCCTTTCAGCGACTGAGGGAACCATCGGAGTTGCGTTTGGTCTTGAAAACCCATTTAACGCCAAGGACGTTGTTTGAGGCAGTGGGGGGGACCAAGGTCCAGGTATTTGTGGAGGTAAGAGCTTGAATTTCGGTTTTCATGGATGTGCGCCATTCTGGGAATTTTGAAGCCTGAGTGAAAGAGGAGGGTTCCTCGGGAATGAGCGTCGAAGTGGCACAATGTGGTTTGGATGGCCAAGGAATAGTGCCGTCTGTGCGGATTAAGGGCCGGGAAATATGGTCACGGGCACGGGTCAACATCGGATGAGAAGGAGGCGGAGGTGTGACCGGAGAGGGTGAATGAACTGGGGATTGTGAATCAATTGAAGGAGGGGAAGTAACAGAAGGGTTGTTTGTGATGGAGTGGACTCAGAGTTGGACTGAGCCAAGTGGGCTGGTGGGGAGGGACTAGGCAAGTTTGATGTGAGAGGAGGGGAGATGGGTAGTTGAACGAGATCAGTGGGCTTAAAGGGGGGTATGTAATTTTTATTAAAGGATGTGGCAAAAGGGAATATGTTTTCATGAAAAATCACATCCCGAGATATATAAGTCCATTTATCCATCCAATTGTAACAAATGTAACCACGATGATTTGGGGCATACCCAAGAAAAATCGTAGGTGTGGAACGAAAGGCAAGTTTATATCTATTGTATGGACGAAGGTTAGGAAAACATAAACAACCAAAAGTTTTGAGGAATTTATAGTCGGGGAGTGTCTTGAAGAGAACTTCAAATGGAGACTTTCCTTTTAAAATGGGTGTGGGTAACCGGTTTTGAAGATAAACCGAGGTGGAAAAGGCAAAGTCCCAAAAAGAGAGAGGTAAGGAAGCATGTTTTAGGAGTGTGAGACCCATATCAACTATACGTCGGTGACGACTTTCGACACTTCCGTTTTGTTGATGGGAGTAGGGGCAAGTGAGACGGTGATTAATCCCAAGTTCAATGAAAAGAGGGGTTAAGGGTTTGAACTCGGTTCCATTATCGGTTTGGACCGAGATTATATTTGTAGAAAAGAAATTGGTGACTAGTTTGATAAAGTTTTTAACAAGGAGAGGAACTTGAGATTTAGTGTGAAACGGAAAAATCCAAATAAATTTAGAATAATCATCTACAATAGATAAAAAATACTTGCTTCCATTAATAGATAATTCATGAGTAGGACCCCAAACATTTAAGAAAAGCAATTGTAAATAACTGGTTGATTCTGATGGACTTGGAGGGTGAGGCAAGGCATGGGCCTTGGCCCAACTACAAGACTCACAAGGGAGGTCCATTTGATTGGAACTAGGGTTTGCAGGAAAAAGAAGACGAATGACGGTATTGGTGACACGTGAGGAGGGATGGCCAAGACGGTGATGCCACTGATCAGCAAGGTTGATGGTGGTGGTAATGTTGGTTGTCGGTGAGGGAGAGGACGTTTCCGGCATGACATACATACCATCTCTAACGGGGCCGATGTGCAGAGGAGCCCTGGTCTGCGAATTCTTCACAACAAAACAATTTTGATGAAACTCAAAATACACTCCATTTTCAGCACAGAAACGATTGACAGATAACAAATTTTTGTTGAGAGAAGAAGTATGGAGGAGTTGAGACAACTTGAAAGTATGAAGGGGAGTAAGGAGAGAGGTAGAACCGTAGTTGTGTATTGGGACAGTCGACCCGTCTCCGAGGGCAATCGTGTCAGTGTCGGCATAGGGAAGAGAGTTGATGTTGAGATTGGCCAAGTCCGGGGTGAAATGGTGCGTAGCTGCAGTGTCAAGATACCAGTTTGAAGTGGTATTGTTGGCTTGGAGGGAGCGAGGCGGAGGTGCTTGGTACGCTTGATCGAACCGATGCCAACAACGGAGCGCAGAGTGACCAGGTTGGTCACAAACTTGACACACCGGGCGTGTGTCTGGCGCACCAGTGAAGGTCGTAGGGCCTCGACCGCCTTGTCCTCTTCCTCCATTGAAGGGAGCTCTACCAGAGAAGTTTCCGCGGCCGCTAGAAGGTGTGTATCCTCCTGAAACATTGTCTCTCTTTCCACGACCTCCTCCCCTGCCAGAGCCGCAACCAGCCCCTCTGTGTGTTGTGAAGTTGGCTTCTGGCGTTTGGGAGATGGTTTGATTAATCGTGGCAGGAGGAGCACCCAAAATCGATTGAGAGCTATGATTAGCACGGGCCTGATGATTCATCAAATAGAAGTGAATCTGATCTGATGAAGGAAGATGTGGTTGAGTTGTAAGGGAAGTCACAAGTGACTCGTATTCAGGGCCAAGCCCTGCGAGAAGATAAACGACGAGCTCTTCGTCCGTAACGGCCTGTCCTGCAGCTTGTATAGCCGCAACTAGGGCCTTCGCCCGGTTGAGATACTCAGTGACGGTTTCGGACCCCTTTTTCAAGGTTGCAAGTTGTAAACGATTTTGGACAATGGTGGCTGAAGACTGAGCAGCAAATAGATTGTGAAGGCGATTCCATACCTCAAGGGCTGAGTTGCAATCTAGGACCTGAACGAGTACGGGCTCGGTGAGCGAAGAGTTCAGGATCGCCACCACAAGCTTATCTTTCGAGTACCATTCCTGAAATTCTGGGCTGTTTTCGTCTGGAGGCCGCTGTGTGTCGCCGGTTACATAGCCATAGAGGCGAATAGCTTCGAGATAGGGTTTTATCTGACCCTTCCAAGTAGGGAAGTTTGAGGTTGAAAGTTTGATAGTGTTTATGGAAGAAAAGTTTGGGAAGGAGTGAGAGAAAGGAAAAGTATTTTGTGGGTTTTGTGGTTGTAAAGCCATTGTTGTGTATTGAGGTAGAGGTCAGGCGTTTGCCTTGAACAGCTCTGATACCATAGTAGTAAAAATGCAGAGAGCTGGTGGAAGAGTATTTTTGTTTTTCATTACTTTTCATTGAATACAAGGAAGTCTTATATAGCCCTATTGTGCAAGGATAAACATCACATAATAGGACAAGAAAATACAGCTGCACATGAACGTTTACAAGGCAACACATGACAGCTATTGCTCCAACGACATGTGTGTGGATGGGCCTGGAGGATCTTGAATTGTCTCATATGAGCTTGGGCTGCTTTGGGCTTCATGTGCTCTACTAGAAACAATATAATACTCTGCTATTGGATTACACAGTAGTCACTCAATTAGAAATTTACAACTGATGATCATGAATCCTCCAAGCTAGACGTGCATACATGTACAAGATCTAAAGCTTTCACCCAATCACAAAAATTTACATGAAACGAGTGGAAAGTAAAAAGAGCTAGAAAGATAGTTATACAGCAGCCATAAGAGCCAATCTCCTTGTGCTCTTGTTTTAATCTACTTTGCCACCACCTCTTTATTTGTCTCACCTGAAATGAGTAGAACGATTATTCATAGATGACTTCTAAAAGATCAGCCACATCATAAAATGAAGCAAAAACATTAACAATGTTTTTCAGCAGATCCTATTATCTTAGGCTTCTATATCAACTTGTTCAAAAAAAGCCTAACCCAAAAGGCAATATGAAGTTGAGAACACATTAGAAAGAAAAAAAGCTAGCGTAAAGAAAGATGCAACATATACTACGTAAAAAAAAAACAATCAAGGGAGAATGATAGTACTTAGAAAAGTAGGAAGAAGGAAGCCTTACGTGGAAAAAAGACCTCTTGGCTCATCTTCATTTATGGGTTTTTGCCATAATTACCTATAAACAAAGTATTGCAAGGGGCTTTGTTTTTTGTATTCTGTCACAAACTACAAAACAAGAAAGACATAAAGGCAATTTGAGCAACATAATCTTAATCCAAAATGAAAGAATAGCTTAAAAACATATTATTAAGTAGTTGTGGAGTACCATGCCAGAAGCCACTTTCAAGTGATAAAGGAACACAAAAGGTATGTGCAATGTAACTTACAATCAACAATAACATGTAACTTACAATTAACAATACCATTTGACTTGAAAAAAGATATAAACAGATTATTGTTAACTTACAATTAACAACGATCTTAATCCTAGGAGTACAAATTCAGATGAATACTATGACAATACACAATGAAGTAAACTGAAGCCACAAGTAGCAAGTACCTAACTAGATTAACTATCAGCTAAAGCTGTAAGAAACATGAGTTACTAACCCATGGATGAGCTGATCCGTCTAGAATCCATCGTGCAAGTAAAACTGCAGATGCAGCTATATGGGAAGGAAGGAATTTTAGAAGACTGTACTCCATGAGAGTTAGCTCTGCTAAGTAATTTGCCAAGAATTCCAGATCGATGGAAGGATTCTGCTGAAGGAATGAGAAAGTGAAAACCATATATATTCATATTCTTAAGTGACTGCATTAGAAATAGAATCTGTCTCTTTATACCTTAGAGGTGGCTTGTGCTGCTTTGGTAAATCTCCTAAGGGTCATCGAAGAATGAAAAACAGATCAGCAACAATAAAGTAGATGATAGGATTTCACCATGTTTAAAAGCATATATACCTTAAAAAGGTTTTGACTGTAGGAACTGAGAGCTGAAAGCAGATAAAGTTCAAAACTTAACTCTCCATTTTCACCAACTATTAATTGAGTTCAAGTTAGGAGCATCCATATATTTTGGATCCAACGAGAAAACATGCTAATATGCTATATGGGAACACAAGGGCGACATACACATTGTAATCTGCTTCAGTATAATAAACTTATGGATGTCAAAAGAACAACCAATTGTTCTAGATTTCCTTGGATTATGCAAATTGAGTAAAAATTGTAAAATGATTGGTCATTTGGTCTGAAGCCCAAACATGAATAAATGGAAGTGATCTAGATTCCAGGTTTCCTATATGCCCTTGTAAAGTTGAATTCCCATTTCCCTTCAGCCATAAAATATTACTAAAAGCCCTCTCAATCCTTTACAGATCAAATAGATTATTCTGTTAAAGCGATGTGTTTGAAGTAGCAGCCAAACTGTGAGCTTAACAAGGCGAACATATTATATTGCTAATTTTACAATGATTTTAAGCTAATGAAAAAGACCTTAATTATTGCTCAAAAGATCCATTCTCAGTATAGCTAGTTAACTTAACTTAGCCACCCTTCAACAACACATAATGATCAAGAATTTAAGCATATAAATCATCATCACTACTTGAATAACGTAGCTATAATAAAGGCACATCAACACTTAAGTTCCAAGTTATAATATGAACATACTCGATTTCAAAACACTAAGCATCAACACTTGAAATGATAACGAAGCTATGAATTGAATAGAGTCGGTTCCAAATCGCAGCAACACTAAGAAACAAAATATGTAGCAGCACACATTGTAACTTAAAGTTCAAAAGATATATACAAAGATAGCAAGGCACTTAGTCGCTTCCCATCAGTCCAACATCCATTTCAGTTACACAACAATTAATATTCTTACCCTTCATTTGTAAATCTATAATATATATATCTATATCTAGTAAAAGTTGTGTTCAACCTATCATAAATGTTATAATTGTGTTCTCGGTTATCCGCTTAACCGGTTATCCGCACGGTGGGATTAAATGTTGAATTTAATCTCACAACCTTGCTATAAAATATTGTGTAATCACTAGCTACCTTGCTATAATATTTTTGTCTCGCATTCAAAATGTGGAGAACATTATATGTTTTCTGTTTATATGTAATGTTTTAAAAAAAAACTTTGAGTTTTTTTAATAAAAATTTATCATATAGTTTATACTATACGAATGTGTGGATGGGATAATTTATTATACCATCATCATAATTTTTTTGTTACTATTTATTTTCAACTAATTTCAAAATATTATCTTTGTGCCCATTCTTTATAGAATATATTATGATCTTAATCATACAAAATATTATATTTTAATTTGATTAAATTTCTTTTCTCTCATATATTAATGGTATAATTTTTCATATGTAACATGTATAGTTTATAAAGAGTAAACAACCAATAACATAAAAAAGTAACTCCAACAAACATTGAATACAAAAAATGTAACACCTTTAGCCTATTTAATTTGAAATTTATTTTTCTTAAATAATAAGTAAAAAATTGAAACTCCTAATTCAATTAAAGCATGCTTATGCTATATAAAGACACACCTCATCTTTTTACAATCAAATCAACTCTTTCTTTTTCTTTCATTCTCATATTATGTCAAAATAGATTTTTTGATATAATATTGAATTTCTATTATCCTAATCTATCGTTTGTTGATTGATATTGTTTTCAACTTTCATACTAATATTTTCTTTTTGTTTATTGTATTTTTTATAGTGTTATTGGTGAAAAAGAAGAAGTACATATTGAGAAGTTTCATTGGTGAAAAAGAAGAAGCTCATATTGATAAATAAAATCTAAGGTGAGTGGTTGTAATACAATCCTTTACTTGAACTTTTATTTTCTTTATTTTTAGTTTTGTTGGAATTTATTTTATTTTAATTTTTTTTGTGGTTAAGGTGTTTTAGACTCCTATTTTTATATATACAAAAATTCTATATTGTCTATGTTTTCCCTATCACTTAAACTTTCCCCTATTTTTGTTTATTTGTTTGGTTTAATTTATTTATTTATTTATTGTAATTTCTTGATTATTTATATATGATTATATTTTTCAATTGTTTTTGTCGTTACTTTATATCATTTTATTATTTCTTAATTTTTAATTATTCTTTAATTATTATTTTTCCCTAATAATTGTTATCTTTTTGACCGAAAATAAAATATAATAATGACAAGTTTTGATTATATTTGTCTCATAATTTTATATTAACGCCACCCAACTTTTTTTATGTCAAATAAAAAATGACTATGATGGTCAAACAATGCTTTAAATAGGGTAGTCAAATGGGTGGAAGTTTTTTTTGTCAAATGAATAATGCATCACATTAATTTTACTTTTTAAAGATGATAAATAGGAAATTAAAGTGGATTAGCCCAAAGGTTGGGAGTTTTTCTTTGGTTAAATGCTAGATTTTTCTTATAAATAGTCAATTGTTTCAATGTTCGTCAAACAAATGAGAGAGAAATTATATATTATTAGTTGACACTTTGTTCATCACTTTTTTTTTTCTTCCAATTTTTATTTATTTATGGCTTTAATATATTGTTCAATGCACTTTCTTATTTCTATTATGATATTAGACATGGTTTTATTTTTCATTTTTTATGATGTTACTTTATATCATATTTTATTTTGCATTTCTTATTTGTTGAAATAATATATGATTTTTAATTTTCTCTAATTCCTATTAGGTTTTGATGAACCATTGTTGCAAGAAGACTCATATTTGGAGGTTTTATTTATCATTTATTTATTTTTCCCCTATTTTTGACTTTTTTTTCTTTAATTAATTTATTATTTATTGCACTTTCTTATTTATATAGTAGATTATATATGATTTTATTTTTCAATTGTTTTTGTTGTTACTTTATATCATATTTCTTATTTGATTAAATATTCTTTAATTATTATTTTTCTATAATAATTATTTTCTCTTTGACCAAAAATAAAATATAATAATGATAAATTTTTTTATTATATTTCTCTCATATTTTTATATTAATGTTTACCCAAATTTTTTATTTCAAATAAAAAATTACTATAATTGCCAATCAATGCTTTAAATAGGGTAGTCAAAGGGGTGGAAGTTTTTTTTTTTTGTTAAATGAAACATACATCGCATTAATTTTTCTTTTTAGAGATGATAAATAGGAAATTAAAATGGGTTAGTCCAAAGGTTGAGAGTTTTTCTTTGGTTAAATGTTGGATTTTTCTTATAAATAGTCAATTGTTTCAATGTTATCTTCTAAAACTCAATTTTTTTGCAAACAAATAAGAGATGAATCATATATTGTTAGGTGGCATTTTCTATTCCTTTTTTTCTTACAAATTTTTATTATTTATTGCTTTAATATATTGTTTCATTGTACTTTATTATTTCTATTATGATATTATGCATGATTTTATTTTTCAGTTTTTATGTTGTTACTTTATACTATCATATTTTATTTTGCATTTCTTAATTTTTTTATAATAATATAGGGTTTTTAGTTTTCTTTAATTGCTATTAAGTTTTTATGAACCATTGTTGCAAGAAGACTCATATTTGGAGGTTTTATTCATCATTTATTTGTTTTCCCCTATTTTTGTTTTTTTTTTCTATAATTAATTTATTTTTTTTATTGCACTTTCTTATTTATATAGTAGATTATATATGATTTTATTTTCCTTTTTTGTTATTTTATATCATATATTATTTCTTATTTGTTTAAATAATCTTTAATTATTATTTTTCTCTATTTTGATTTCTTTTTTTTTGTTGATATATGGAAAAACTTACAACCATGCACCATTGTTGAAAGAAGAATCATATTCACCATGGCGGGATCTTAACGAGAAATAAATATATTAATGGACCGATCTCTCTCTCTCTCTCTCTCTATTCAATTTATATTAATATGTCACCTTTAATTTAATGAGTGTGATTTTAGTTGTAGTGCGTTGAAATATATGTATAAGCACAGAGGTATATATAAAGTAAAAAAAATAAAAAATAAAATACATGGAGTAGTTATGTACCTTATTTATTTACATTTTTCCTCCTATATACTTGCATAGAGATGCATACTTGCAAAATCTTTCACTTCATGATTGGAAGAGAAGAGCTCAAAATGTTAAGCTTATTTATAAATATATTATGGATGACTATAAATAATACTGAGCTTTCTTCTCAAATCTATATAAACCAAATATATTCATAATAAATTCAATTCCACGTAGTTTAACTATATATAATTATTTCTTTGATATAATTTCCGCAAATAAGAACCAATCATATAAAACTTTAATAACATATGATTTGATAAACTTTAATACCATATGATTCGATCTGATTAAATTATGTCCCGTGCGTATGCACGGGCATGCCCCCTAGTACAATAAATAAATGGGTGCAAGATCTAATTCGACAAAAAAAGCAGGACAACAATAAATTTCATAAATTATTTTACTAGCTCTATCGAATCCGAACCTGTTTCAAGTACTTGTTGAGTTACAGTCTTCAAGGCTGAAATTTATGTCTGCTTCTAGTCCCCGAAACATAATGACAGCTGCATATACCCTACATATTATTTGCATATAACCCAAACAAAAGTGAGAAAATAAATTATAACACCCAATTTAGGCATACTCATATAAACTTGTTCCTAGTCCCTGAAAATTAAATTAAAACAGTAAAAGAAACTACTAATATCATCTTACAAAACATTTTTTTTATGGATAAAGAAGCTACTAATATCATCCAATTTCACCTTGAAGATCATAATTTCATTAGATATGTGTCATAGGACAAGATCCAAAATATTTACATTAAAAATTTGGTCTAATTACACACAAAAATCAAGGTGGTTTCATAAATCTAGCACCTAAATTTGATTGCCCATATTAGATGAGTTTTTTGCAATTAAGCCTAAAGGCTTGAAAGACCTAGAGTTGAGACCATCTTGCTTCACAGGCAGAAAATATAAGACCTTCGCAGGTGAACACCTAAGCCCTTCAAATATGGCCAAACTCCTTGTTCAAATTGTTGAAGATGTAAGCTGAGAAGTGGCCATTTCACCTGCAATTCCAACCTCACCCAAAATCAAACTTCAATTTTTTTTTTTAAAAAAAAAACCCTAAACATTGTAACATCAAAATATAAAACACAACAGACAATAGAATTAAAATCCTAGAAAATGAATGAATTTGGGGCAAAAATTAGAGACCCATCTCGGAAAGATGAGGAAGAGGTGAGGGGGTGAGGTGTCAGAAGAGAACTCGTACCACCTATTATGCGGGCAACACCGAGTGACCCCCTCCAATTCTGTGACTGTAACAACGAATCGAGCCCTAAATTCAACGAAGATGTAGCACCATCGAAAGCAATTAGAGGGAGGGAAAAACATAAAGAGAGAGAGAGAGAGAGTGAGAGAGAGCTAACCGTTCACTGCGAACAGGGAGATTAAGGACGAAGAGGAAGGAGGCCTCGCGAGCGTCGGAGCTGAAATAGGAGAGCATAGAGACTGAAGGAGGAACAACGCCGACGAAGACAAGGCGGGAACGAGTCCTGGCGGAGAAGACAGATGAGGAGCAGGACTTGATGAGGCGACAGACGGCTATGAAGGCTTGAGTATGGGCGAGGAGGTCGCCATGAAAGAGCTTGCCAATGAGAGAGAGGGGTAACAGATCTCTGAGAGAAAGAGGTGAGGCACGGGGTACGGGAGCGATTAGGGTTTTATTTGCCGCTTGAATGGATGCCCAAAATTTCGGAATAAAAAAATTACCCCCAATTTCATCACGTTTTATAAACGCCATAAAATTTACGACATTTTTAAAACGCCATAAATTACTTTAAAAATTTTGTAATTGAAAATCATGGCGTTTTATAAACGCCATAAATTTAACGGCGTTTGTAAAACACCATAAATAAATTGTATTCTAAAAAATTATAGCGTTTTTGTATTTAAACGTCATAAAACGTCATCTTCCTTGTCTCATTCGGGTTCTTTTCACCTCGAGTTCTCGGTAAGCCTACTCGTGTTTGCCGACTTTTATTCTCTCGTTTAGAATCCCCAATCTTGGTGAAAATGGTGTTGTACCAATTCGAGTGAAATTGGTTGTGATCTCCTTGTGTGAGATTTGTAAGTGGTGCACACTTATATCCATTTCTGTTGATTAGTGGATTTTGGTGCTCGTGGCGGGCGACAGTGGTTTTTGATCCTCCGGGCTAGGGAGAGTTTTCCACTTAAATCATTGTCTTCTTGCTTGTGATTGTTTGTGTGCTTGTGTTGCTTGGTTTGATTGTGTTTGTGGTTCCGTAAATCTGTTAACTTGGTTATCAACGGGATTGTAGCTTGAGTTGCTGGGTTCCTGATTCATTTCTGCATTTGGGTCTTATCGATCCAACAAGTGGTATCAAAGCCTGGTTGCTAGTTTGGAAGCGGAAATGACGACCAAGTCAGATGATTTTGCTGGTACGATGATCAAGTTGACATCTTCCAACTACTCGATTTGGCAATCGAGTAGTTGATGGGGCTTCTAGAGTCAATCCCCCAATTTTTGGGCTTCTAGCGTCGATCCGCCATTGATGGGGCTTCTCGTACCTGCTCACCGGCGGAGATGAGGTAGGCGTAGTAGTAGATTTGATGCCCTCCTGCCTGCGACAGATCAAGTCCGAGAAGGTGTAAGGTGAAGGCGGGGTGGGGGGGTCGCGTCGGCCTAAGTGGTGGATTCGTCACCTCAGGCCGTCTACAACGCTTCGTCTTTGTCGTCGTCAGCTACGGGTCCTCGTGGGTGAGGTTTTGAAGGAATAGAGGTACGAGGGAGGAGGTCAGTAGCATGGTATGGAGGTATTTTTTCAAGGGCACATTAGTAATTTTCATGCTTTGAAATACACCACAATCCTATACCTACCAAACACCTTTCGGAGATTCATGTCACAAATAATCTCAATCCACAAAATTCCATTAATCTACAAAAATAATCTCCTTCTTCTCAAATCTACATAAATCCCATTAATCTATATAAGAACAATATAGCACCAAACACAGCCTAAAGAAGCCATTTGGCTTAAGGGCATAATAGGTAAAATCCTTAGAAAGAGCCCAAAACCTGGTATCTATACTACCAGCCATAGTACTCTCTATCTGATGTATTCCACAAAAGAACCAAACACATAGATGTTAGGTTCCACACTTAATTAGGAATAGGATAGAAGCATTTGAGTTGGATGCAAAGAAAATTAGAGAAGAGGAGAACCCGATGACTTTTCCACTAAAGTGGTGCCTTCTAACAAGTTTTGTTTCTATAGGGACTTTTTTTCACATCACAAAACCTTCTTGATAACATGTATGCATGCTTGAGTTAGAATTTTCACTTAGGTCCTGTATAAACTATAGTTGTATTTTGATTACTATGGATCAATATTCAATACTCAAATTAGGAGGGCAGATTAATTATAAAAATTAGATAACATATTCATATTTATACACTTAACACATAGATACTAAGACTGCATAAGGAAGGACAAGCGATTCAGTTGGATTTCCACAGTAAAAGTTTTCGAGGCTTGTTTGGGTATTTGCAAGTGATTATCGTATTGTGTCCTTCCTTATACCGTCTTAATATCTGTGTTACGTGTATAAAATATCAAAATTTTAATTAACTTTCAAATTTCATACTTATTAATAATAAAACTTATTAAGAATCATGCTCAAAGTGGGCCTATTTTCATCCCATAAAATGATGGAATCATTAATTAAGACGTACACCATAAAATAGTTTATTGTTCACATAAGAACGACAAAATAGGATAAATCACTAAAGAGTTCGATTCTCGATCCCATTTTTTATTCTAAAACATCAAAGATTGACTTGAGTTCGTAATTATTTGCTTATTTAATTATGATCAAAAAGGGTAGATTTCGACTCGAAACATGCAGCTGGCAGCGATGACTCTACCACCCTTGACATTATCACAGCAGGAGTCGTAGCCGGCGACCACCACATCAAGGCAAGTCCCGCAGTCTGCGGCGCTCAGATCCCTAGTGCACTCCACCAAGCCGTACACCGTCGTGTTCGAGTCCACCTTGGCCTTCCCCTTGGCGAACAACACCGGGTCAGCGGCTGCCTTCTTGCTCAGCTTCCCGAGCATCCCCTTCACCCCCGAGGCGAACCGGGTAGGGTCGCCGCTCACGAAGATAGGGCTATTCATGCTGAACTGGTTCTGCGTATCAATCGACCCGAGGAAGTCGGAGTCGGAGTACTTGAGGAGGCAGGAGTCGTACCACAGCACGGCGCCCTGGCTCCCGGGGCAGAGGCTGAGGGCGTCTTTCGTGGCCTGATGGCCGCAGGCCTTGCAGTCGGAGGCGGAGATGTCGGGGCGGCAGTTGATGAGGCCGAATGCCTGCTGGGTGTTGGGCTGCCCGGAAGAGCCCTTGGAGAAGCTGGTGGAGAAGAGGGTGCTCCGGGAGGTGAGGTCCTTGAGGAGGGTCTTGACGTTGGAGGAGTATTGGGTTGGGGAGGTGAAGTTGGGGGAGGTGGCTAAGCACACGCTGTTCAGAAGCTCGAACCCTAGGCTGGGTTGGAGGCTTACTAAAACTAGTGCACCCATTAACACGACGGTTAACGAATTCAAAGAGGAAGAAGACATGATCGATGATCTTTTGATGTATAGATAGAAGATGTAATATGTGATGGATCAAGGAATTGAAGTGTGTGGTATATATAGGATGTGAAGTGGGGGGTATCGTTTAATGGCGCGCCCATTCGATTTGACCATAATCAAATTAAGTCATTCAAGTGAAGCTTGATTGTTATTATACAGTTTGGCCATGTGGGCCTTCTCTAGAACGTGTTGAATATCGATCCCCGGCCACATGTATAATGGATGTACTTGATAATATATATCACATTACGAAGATAAATTGTACAATATATATATATATAATGTATATATGGGTCGATTGGGGTGTGAAAATATTAAGTTACGATGGAACATTTTAATTGGATGATAAATGATAAATATTTATATACGTGAGTAAATAATCTCTCTCTAATCTCCTCTTCTTTACTTCACTCGATCTCGGCAGTCGCAACTTTGATTTTGGTTGCTCCTGAAACGTGATGTCAATATCCGTCATCTAGTAAAGCCTCAACAGGTAATTAAGCACCACTTCAAATTTGATGATTCATGTTTTGTAATTTGTGATTTGATAGGAAAGTCGAAATATATATTATATTCTTTTCTTGAGTTTATTTAAAATTAATAAGATAATACAGTATACAATAATATTATAAGCAGCTATTTTTTTAATGTCCTTTTGAATTGAAGTTAAAAGGCCTTTTTTTTTTTTTTAATATAGTATATATATTATCTTCTGGATAATGTTGAACCCATATATATCTGGTCAAAGTATAGCATGGGAGAATTATGCTAGTGAAGGAGGTCGTGATTGTCGTCCAGTCATTGGAGTACAGCTGTACAATCATTTTCATACATATACAATGTGCCACGTGAGTTGAGATATTATACCAGCTATCAATAATGCTATCATGGATTAGACCTGCCTTAACGGATACACAAAAATTATTTATTTATTTTCACATGATTATTTAGTGAGAAAATGGTACCAAATATACCATAAATGTGAGTCATTGGCAAAAGTAACTCTCATCCCAAATTTGTAATGGTACCAAATATACCATAAAATGGTACCAAATATACCATATAAGGATATGAAACGCAATACAATAAATATTCAGTCACACTAGCACGTTTAAGGGAATTGGCAGCGGGCAATATTTAAATTATTGTACTCTTAACATGTAATGTATTACCAGATATAAAAATTTAAACTATATAACTTCTTACCTAATTATTGAAATAAGTAATACTCCATACGTTAATTAAAATATGTCGTTTTAGGATGTAAATCTTGTTTACAAAAATTTGTCATTTTAGGTATTTTGGCATCCACTTAACAAAATTGCCCTTGTAATTATTAGATACGTGCTAGTTGTAGTTTTCAAGAAAGTAAGAAGTAGAGTAATAATTAGAGGCATAAGTATATTTTTGTCTGTGTTCTTAAAAATTGTGTAGATTTCTAAAATTACAAGTTTTAATTAACGGATGGAGTATAACATATCATTTCACAGTTTTCAAGATAAATTACAATATGTGAATATCAAAACGAAGCTCTCGACGGGAATACACATAGATAATTCATTGGATGAGGGAGGGGGCACATGCTCCCCATGCTCCCTTGTCTCCGCCCATACATATATAGATATATATGATGTAAACACCTCTTATAGTTTAAACTCTAAACAAAATAATTATTCATCTAACACAATATAATTATTTATATGTATTGACAGTTTTTTCATATAAAAATTATTCATGTGTAGAAAAATGATTATTTATATGAGTTATATATGAATAATTATTTTGTACGTTAAAGACAAATAATTTTGTTGTTCAATTTGTTTTTTAAATCTCAACCATATGGGTCAATAAGAAATTAAGTGAATAGAGCAAATTCTCTTAGTCCTCGTAGAAATTCGGTTCTCCTATCAATCGGCACAGTGAGATATTATCATATGCACGGTGGTACCAACTTGAGAAATCAATGTCGGCGAAGCTATCGATCCATGATATATATGTGTCTTCTATACAATGTTGTCGACCTAGGGAGTCAGTGTCGATAGGACTACATACCCAGGAAGTTAGTGTCAACACCGTGTGGATAGTGATAATTTCCTGTTTATATAACATCCCTAAAACTTGGAGCATGCAGAAATTCCCAATTAAGCTCACATGGTGGATATATAATCAAGAACAATCGGAAGGCTAGAAATAATTAATGAGCTCACTATAAATGAAGTGAAACATTAGAAGGTATACAGCACGCTAATTGGTCTTCTTTTATTCTTTCAAAGTACAAAGTGATATCATGTGCTACGTACTCTGTTTTTTTTTTTTTTTTATAAATTCAGAAAAGAGTAGTCATTCATCAGCAATATATAATTGTAAAGCAGTCAAAGGGAATGGGCTATCGAGCAGTATATATGCATCCTCCGAAACCCCCCAATATATCACCAATTCACCACATCTTCAATTCCTCCTCCATTCACTCCTACAAGCTAAGATTACAAGGCTGAATCATCGATCGATTCAATTCGATAATGGCTTCCATTAGTTCATCAACCTCTCTCATTGCACTGGTACTGGGATTCCTCATCGCAACCCTCCAACAACCGATTGCACTCGGATCGGAGCTTCTGAACAACGTCTGCCTCCCGCCTGTGGACGGGTTCAGCTCCCCGTCGCAGTACAGCGCCAACGTCAAGTCCCTCCTCCACCGCTTCGCCAACGTCAACGCCTCCGACGGCTTCGACATGGGCGGCGTCGGCCCACTCGACACCCAGCGCGTCTACGGCCTCATCAACTGCCGGGCCGACGCCTCCGCCCCAGACTGCCGGGCCTGCGCCCAGGCTTCAACCAAGGCTGCCCGGGCCCTCTGCCCCGGGAACCAGGGGGCCGTCCTCTGGTACGACGACTGCCTCCTCAAGTACTCCTCCGACGTCGACTTCCTCGGCTTTGACGATCTCGGTCACACGTTCACCATGTCGAGCTCCGTGAGCGTGAGCGGCGACGCTGCAAAGTTCGACTCGAGGGTCAAGGGCTTGTTGACCAAGCTGACCAACAAGGCCGTCACCAACCCCAAGCTGTTCGCCAAGGGGAAGACCAAGGCCGACGGCAACACCACGGTGTACGGTATGGTGGAGTGCACCAGGGATTTGGGCGGCGGAACTTGCCAAGGCAGTCTTCAGGATATAATCAGAGATGGGTTCCCCGGCTGCTGTAGTGGGCTCAAGGGTGGGAGGTATGTTACTCCGAGTACCATGTTTAGGTTCGAAGTTTATCCCTTCTGATTCCATTTATGATCGATTTACCCATTTCAGTAAAACACTCGATTGAGTGTTATCGATTGTGTTTGAATTCATTTGTTGCTGTCTTTACCCTGCTATTGTACTTTTAATTCCAGTGCATTATAAATGTTACTGTAGTATACTCTTGTATTAGTAAGCTGGGATGTACTTTTGATATAAATAAGACCTCTGTATGTATATCATCATCAGTTGAATACAATTTCATAATACAGTTTTGTTTTTTCCCTCTCTTTCTCTTCTCTCTCGGTTCCACTCTGTCTATACCTCAAAATGGTATCACACTAAAGATTTTTTTTTTCTGCTTCTTGTTCGTTGATCTCTGGCTATGGAGTCTTCTACAACTCCTTCGATTGATCATCACGATCCCTTGTATCTGCATCCCCGAGATAATCCCGCATATTAGCTCCTTCGATTAATTTTTACATCATCTTTTTGCTATTATGTAAGAACATTCTATCTAATTTAAAGCCTATTAGCTCAAATGGTAGAGCGTTGCGTTCAAACACAAAGATGCGGGTTCAAATCCCGCATAGGCTTCGATAATAAATAAAAACCTCAAATATGTCATTTAACATCGGGTAATAGCCGATGTATTTAAAAAACCAACAACCGATGTCTATGTGGGGATGTAAAAAGTCAAAAGTTTTTCACATCGGCCAGAACCTGATGTCTTTGTATGTTATAACATCGATTATATTTTATTCTCGATGTTATAGGATAAGAAAGACATCGGATTTAAAAATATAAACGATGTTATAACATACAAAGACATCGGGTTCTGGCCGATGTGAAAATCTTTTGACTTTTTACATCACCCACATCGAAATTGATTTTTTTTAAAAACATCGGCTATTACCCGATGTTAAATAACAAATTTCTAGTAGTGTCCCCATCCCTCACAGTGTCAGTTCTTTACGCATTATTAAAACTCATAAGGAGAATTGGAGTACAACTTCTCTCTTTGAGTGCAGCCTTCATGAGGATCCCCCTTACACAAACAAAACCACAATCACACAATGAAGAAAAAGAAGCATGGTAAGATTACATGACGCAATCCCTCATGGGGAACCCTCGAGTTACATATTGATGGTTACACTATTGCAAACAATGACAGCTCGGATGGAGCCATAATCCGAGATTGGGAAGGACGACCGATACACATATGCGTTGATTATATTATAATCATAAACCACCTGAACAAAATATCTAAATTTCTTTGGGAAATTGAACCGATATTGTCAGATGTTAAACTCTTATTATCGACTATGAAAGAAGTCTCTTTCTTTCATGTTCCCTGGTTAGGCAATAGAGTTGCGGATAAGGTTGCACACCTTGATTCATCAACTAATTTTGAACCAGGATTTGTGAATTCCTTTGTATGTATGGAAAATGTGTATGAACCATCTCATCATGGACAGGTTGCTAAATTTGATCACTGGGTAGAGGCAATGAATCAGGACCTAAGAGAATTGGAAGAAAATCATACTTGGGAGATGACAGATCTTCCACCAGGAAAAAAGACTATTGGGAGCAAGTGGGTGTATAAGGTGAAGTACAAGCCTGATGGAACCATTGAAAGGTTCAAAGCAAGGTTAGTGGCCAAGGGCTATAACCAGATCAAAGGTAAAGACTACAAACATACCTTTTCTCCTGTTGCTAAGTTTAGCACTTTGAGAATTTTACTTGTTATTGCCACTGCCAAGCAATGACCATTGCATCAATTAGAAGTAAGCAATGCATTTTTGTATGGGTATTTGGAGCAAGAGGTGTACATCACTCCTCCACCTCAGGGATATGATAGAGGGATGTCAAACAAAGTTTGCAAGTTGAAGAAATCCATTTATGGATTGAAACAGGCATCCAGACAGTGGAACCTAGAGCTATGCAAGTTTCTGGCCAGTATGGGATATGAGCAAAGCATGGAAGATTATTCTCTGTTTGTGAAGCATGTGGCAAGGGGAATTGCGGTTGCTCTTGTCTATGTGGATGATGCTTTGCTCACTGGGGATGATGATCTAGTTATTACTGAGACAAAGAAAGCCCTTCATTCCAAGTTCACAATCAAGAACTTGGGTTTATAGCTAGATATTTTCTGGGATTGGAAATAGTGAGAGATGAATCAGGAACTCACTTACACCAGAGGAAGTATGTGATGTACATCATCACTGATTGCAAGGGTGCATCCTTTCCTATGCAGAAAGGGTTAAAATTATCCATTGACACTGGGAAGATAATGGATGATGTAGAGATGTATATAAGATTAGTGGGAAGATTATTATTCTTAAATCTCACAAGGCCAGATATATCTCATGAAGTGCAACATTTAAGCCAGTTTATGTCAGAACCAAGGCAACCACATTATGAAGCTGCTCTCCATGTTGTTAGATATTTGAAAGGAACAGTTGGTGTTGGTCTTTACTATCCAAGTAATTCCAATTTTATTGTGACTGCATCCTGTGACGCAGACTGGGGGACATGCCAGTTTAGTGCCAAGTCTCTTACTGGCTATTGTGTGTTTATTGGAGATGCTTTAGTGTCTTGGAAGACAAAGAAACAGACTACAGTTTCTAAGTCATCTGCTGAGGTGGAGTACAGGAGTATGTCATCAACAACAAGTGAGTTGATCTGGGTGGAAGGAGTTCTTGATTCTCTATAGATCAGTGTCCCCTTACCTATACCTCTTTATTGTGATAACAAGGCAACCATCCATATTGCTGAGAATCCGGTGTTTCATGAGAGAACTAAACACCTTAAAATTGATTGTCATTTCATTAGACAACACTTGTTGACAGGATTTCTTCATCCAAAGCATGTGAGAACATGGGTGCAATTGGCAGATATTCTTACCAAACCTTTAGGAGAAAAGCCTCACCGATTCTTCTCTTGCAAGTTGGGACTTGTTGGCTTCCACACACGTCCAACTTGAGGAGGGGATATGAAGAATAACATATGGTTTTCATATGTCTTTTACTTATTCTGTTACCTAGCTTATGTACTTCTAGGCTTTTATGTAATTTTGATCCCTTCTTTTGGCCTTACTGTAATATGCCCTTAAGGCGTGTGTTGTGCACGCTATAGGTGAGCTGTGGAGGTATATAAGCCAAGCTGTCACCTGAGCACTGTAGGGTTTTTGGGATCATCAATATGCAGCTCTACTACAAAACCGCTTTTGGCTTAACTTCTTCCCTCATTTTGCTCATTGAATGAAGTAGTATTGTGTTGAGCATTTATTTTGCTTTGATCTTTGCTGTGTTGAGGAGATTAGTGCAGGGATTTCAGGTTGTTCACAAACTTCATCCATAAGGATGTTGACGAGTACAACATTATGTTCTTGTTCTTATGGAACGACAAAACCGGATAAATCACTAAAGAGGTCGATTCTCGGTCCTCATTTATTATTGTAAAACATCAAAGATTAACTTGAGTTCGTAAGTATTTGCTTAATTTATTTTGATCAAAAAGGGTAGATTTCGTATCGAAACATGCAGCTGGCAGCGATGGCTCTGCCGCCCTTGAGACCATTACAGCAGAAGTCGAAGTCGCCAGCGACCACCTCATCAAGGCAAGTCCCGCAGTCTGCGCCGCTCAGATCCCTAGTGCACTCCACCAAGCCGTACACCGTCGTGTTCGAGTCCACCTTGGCCTTCCCCTTGGCGAACAGCGCCGGGTTTGCGGCTGCCTTCTTGCTCAGCTTCCCGAGCACGCCCTTCACCCTGGAGTTGAACTGGGTGGGGTCGCCGCTCACCCTGATAGAGCCCGACATGGTGAACTGGTTCTGGGTATCAATTGAACCGAGGAAGTCGGAGTCGGAGTACTTGAGGAGGCAGGAGTCGTACCACAGGAGGGCGCCCTGGCTCCCGGGGCAGAGGCTGAGAGCGTCCTTGGTGGCCTCATTGCCGCAGGCCTTGCAGACGGAGGCGGAGATGTCGGGGCGGCAGTTAATGAGGCCGAAGGCCTGCTGGGTGTTGGGCTGTCCGGAAGAGCCCTTGGAGAAGCCGGTGGAGGCGAGGGTGCTCCGGGAGGTGAGGTCCTTGAGGAGGGTCTTGACGTTGGAGGAGTATTGGGACGGGGAGGTGAAGTTGGGGGAGGTGGCTAAGCAGATGTTGTTCAGAAGCTCGAATCCTTGGCTGGGTTGGAGGCTTACTAAAACTAGTGCACCCATTAACACGACGGTTAACGAATTCGAAGAGGAAGAAGACATGATCGATGACCTTTTGATGTATAGATTTAACTTAATTATGTATAGATAGAAGATGTAATATGTGATCGATCGATCAAGGAATTCAAGTGTGTATATAGGATGTGAAGTGGGGGGTATCGTTTAATGGCGCGCCCATTCGATTTGACCGAAATCCAATTCCAACAAAGGGAAGTCATTCAAGTGGGGGGTATCGTTTAATGTGGGCCTTCTCCAGAACGTGTTGAATATCCTGGGCCACATGTATCGTGGATGCACTCTTGATAATATATATCACATTACGAAGGTAAATTGTACAATAGCAGAGGCGGAGCTAGGGGATCCTAGGGGGTCACATGGTCCCCCTCATCCGACAAATTACTTAGGTATATTCTACTCGTTGATAGCTTCGTTTTGATATATAATACGCCATGATTCGACATCTGTGTAAAAAGTTATAAATGTTTGAAAATTACAGCAGTATTAATAACTTTAGTTTTATTTCAATATACTATAATACTTTAATATTTTACTTAAATTGACATTCACATATTATAATTCATCTCGAGAGCTTCGAAATCATAGGTTATATTACATATTTTGAAAATATGTAAAAAGTTACGCAAGTTTAAATTTTTTATATCTAGTTATACATTATTATATGTTAATAATAATGCAATGTTTATTTATTGCGCTTTATATCTTTATTTTTCGTTTTTTTATCCTTATTTTCGTTTTATATATTTGTAGTATTATCAAAACCATAGGTTGACACTAGTTTGTACTATATATCGAACACGTTGTGTTTTACGATTTTTTTTTATCTTATTGTCGACTACTATGGTGACCTCCCGCTCAAAACTTTCTGGCTCCGTCCCTGCCGGGTTTGCCCATGTGGGCCTTCTCCAGAACGTGTTGAATACCCCGGCCACATGTATCGTGGATGCACTTGATAATATATATCATTGTAGAATATAATAATATCCCTATCATATGCCCTTAGGACAAGGTTAAGACCATAAATTAGGAAAGATTCTCTACTAAAAAGTCAAGTGATTCTAAGAATCTAATTTAAAAAAAGGCCGATTTGCAGAAATACACCAAATCGATGTTCGGTTTGCAAAAGTATACCTGTTTTATGAGAATAGCAAAAATAGAATAGGTGGGTCATATATGCTAAAAAATAGGTTATTTGTGTTAAAAAGAATGATTGATTTTACCTTTAAATTTAAATATAAAAATCATTAAAAGGAGTATTATGAATTAAAAGAGGATTAAAAAATTAAAAAAATATATATTAAAATAATGTTTTTAATATATTTCTCGGAAATTTAAGAATAATAAAACTAGCCGGATAAAAATCATTGCCTTATTTAGATAATCAATTATTGACAAGGATATATTTGTTGTTGACAGGATATATGTTTTTTATGACAAACCAGATATCTAATAATGACAGGATGAGATCTATAATAGGAAAGAGAATAAAGATACGATTTTATCTATACCATAACTAGAAATTAAAGGTCTGTCTAAGATGACAAAGTTATTTGTTCCAAATGACAGAAAAAATGTTTATAGTGACAGGCTTCATGTTAATTCTGACAGGATTAAACCTATAATCGGGGAGAGAATCAATGAAGATACGGTCAATCATATCTTCAGGATTATTAACCATATTTATAAAATGATTGTCAATATATATCTTCAGTATAATTATCCATAGTGACAGGATAAATGGGGTTTTTGACAATCTTAAATATGAATACTGACAGGATATGATAAAAAATCGGCGGGAGATTGCGTAAAGATACGGTTTTGACCTAAATCATGATCAAAAAGTCGCTTGGTGGCCTGATGGAGCCGGAGGGTTGGTCTGCTCTTGGAGTCGAGGCCGGAGCCGGAGACTCATTGCGCCGGATTGCTCGCACAACAACGGAGGGTATGGGCGGCGACGGTCGGGGCGCTTGTTTGTTCTGGTTAGCAATTGGGATTGGGTCGGTCGGGGACGCGGAAGTGTAGGTACAGGCGACGGAGCTGGAGACTTGGGCTCTGGTCCGAGCGCCGGATACCTGGGGTTGGGACTGAGCGTCGGAGACCTGGGGTTGGGGCCGACGGGGCCGAAGAGGGACTGGGTTGTGTGTTTTTTGTTAGGGTTTGGATTGGGATTTGGGGGTCGGGTCTATCAGTCCGGATTGAGGGGATTGAGATTTTAATTTTTTTTTACTTCTAGATTTTTATTATTATTTGATTATTTAATATAATTTAAAAATATCAGAAAATTGAAAAATACTTAAAATATTTAACTTTTATTTTTCCTGATTTTTTGGGGTAGTGGGTAGTTTTGATAATAAAATAAGGTATTTTTGCAAATTTTCATATATAGATGCAATTGTTTTCAAACCTAGGTATTTTTGCAAATCAAATATCAAAGTGGGGTATTTAGTAGTAATTCCCCTTAAAAAAAAGCTAAATTAATTATAATTTTTAAAAAATTTAAAAATTTAGGGCTTTATCCTATGTCCCAATGATACATATAGCACGAGTTAGGGCTGTTACTTGAGCCGAGTAGCTCGAGCTCGGCTCGGGCTCGGCTCGGAAAAAGCTCGACTCAGGCTCGCTCGAATTAAATATGAGCCAAGTTTGAGCAGAATTTTTAGCTCGAGCTTGGCTCGAGTAGCTCGTATAGCTTATTTTATGGGTGAAATTACAGTTCTTCCCCTATGTTTTATTTAAAACCATGTAAATAGGTTTTATTTAACCCCTTGTAAATAGGGCGTATATCTCGTTTCGTAGGTGAAATTACAGTTCTGTCCCTATGTTTGATTTAACCTCTTCTTCTAAAGAGTTTGTCAACCGCTTTGCCCTTTGGACTCTATTCACTTTGAATCACAGATCTACATTTTGTGAGTAACTTGAGCTCGACTCGGCTCGGCTCGAGAAAATGAGGCTCGAGCTCGAGCTCGGCTCGTTTCTAAACGAGCCAAACTTGAACACCCACTACTCAAGCTCGTTAGCTCGTATATCAGGCCTAGCGTGAGTAAATAATCGCTCTCTCTAATCGGCGGAGTTGAGGCAATCTTAGCATCTTTCACTGAGTTCCGCCTGCTCAGAATCACAAGGTCGCAATTTGATTTTGGTTGCTCCTAGCATCTTTCACTTGATAATATTTTTTTTTTTGAGTTTATTTAAAATTAATAAGATAATACATTATAAGGACTATTTTTTTAATGACCTTTTGGATTGAAGTTAAAAGGTTTTTTTTTATATAAAAATATGGATAATGTTGTTGAACCCATATATAACTGGTCAAAGTATAGCATGGGAGAATTATACTACTGATTTACTGAAGGAGGTCGCGATTGTCGTCCAGCCATTAGAGTACAGCTGTATCATACATACAATGTGCCACGTGAGTTGAGATATTATAACAGGATTATCGTTGACACAAAAATTATTCATTTTTTCTCATTATTATTCATTTTTTTTCTTATAATTATTCGTTTATAACAATATAACTATTCGTATATAGAAAAGTGTAAATTTCTTTCTGACGAATAATCAGCACTACCACTAAATAATTTCATTCTAACGAATAATCACTCAATACCACCGAATAATTAGAAGTTACTTTTAATCTCAACCGTTGATTTTTTATTTCAATACCCCTATCTTAAGGGTTGTGTACATATGATCTATTGTGTGCGTGTATGTAGGGATAGTTCCAGCGTAAACAACTCTTATGGTGTAAACTATAATCAGATTGATTATTCGTACGTACGTAACAACATAATTATTCGTCTGACGTAATGTGATTATTCGTATATATTAGCAGTCTTTATATATATAAAAAAAATTATTCATTTGTTGCAACATAATTATTCATATAAATTATGTACAAATAATCATATTCTTTCAAACGAATAATTTTGCTCTTCAAAATTTCCTTTAAATCTCAATAGTTGGCCTTTTTAATCCAACGATCCAGATTTGTTTACAAATTACACTATAAGAGGTGTTTATAAATGATCTATTGTCATAATACGGCGTAGCCATAATTTTTTGTGGAGGGGCACAATTTTATACGTGCGGTGTTGTTTTACATCTCTATATAATAAGACAATAAATGATATCATTTTTGGATAAAACGTCTTCAGTTTATGATAAAACGTTGTAGTTTTTTCTCGTTAAAAAAGAAATATAAACAAATAAATGAGTAGTTGAAGAAAAGAAAACTAACAAAAATAAAGATAGAAAATGCAATACAATAAATATTAAGTCAAAATTTAAATTGTTATACTCTTAACATGTAATAATGTATTACCAGATATAAAACATTTAAAATGTGCAACTTCTTACCTAATTGTTGAAATAAGTAATACAACATATCGTTTTGACATTCTCGAGATGAATTATATATACATAATATGTGGATATCAAAACGAAGCTATCGATGAGAATACACATAGGTAATTCGTTGGATGAGGGAGGGGGCATGTGCTCCCCCATGCTCCCTTGTGATCCGGTGTAAACACCTCTTATACTTTAAACTGTGAACAAAATAATTATTCATATAACATAATACTATAATTATTTTGTATGTATTAACACTCTTTTCATATAAAAATTATTCAGGGGTAGAAAAATGATTATTTATATCAATTATAATGAGTAATTATTTTGTACGTACGTTAAAGACATTAATAATTTTGTTGTTCTTTTTTTTTTTTAAAATCTCAACCATATCGATCAATAAGCAAGAGAATATATATAGCAAATTCTATTAGTCCTCATAAAACTTGGAGCCTGCAGAAATTGCAAAAAAGTACTCCCAAGGTGACATGGTGCATATATAAAACGAGTAGTAGTTTTCAAGAGTTGAAGACATATTTATATTGGATGGACAAGTCAAAATGGATATTTATATTGATCCAGAACTATGTCAGACTAACTCACTAACCTCAGACCTAACAATAATGTACCTCTTGTAACCAATTGGACGAAGATTCGTACATCTACTAACAACATGTAACAACTCACTAAAAATAATTGAAAATGTGGTAAATTTTTTTGGAGGAGTTGGATGGATTACAGATAAAAAAAAAATCAAAATCATGAGAACAATAGTACAATAGTACAATAATTGAAAATGTCATGTAACAACTCAGGTGAAGCGGCCCGACAGACATGGCTGGTTCACAACCAGAAGTGCCATGAATTTCCTCACAGAGCATCCTCACGAGGAAGCCTCGTGCCACTCATCGATTTGGAAACTGGATGTACAACCCAAAATTAAATCCTTTATCTAGAAACTAAGCCAGGATGGCTTGCCTACGAAGGACCGTTTGATACGAAATGGTATTCACGTGCCTGCTGACTGTGTTTTCTGTGGGGCGCCCTATGAAAATACCAATCACCTTTTTCTGGAATGTACATTTGCCCAGCACTGCAATCACAATATGGCCAAAGTAAGGAACATCCTTCTGAATAATGCTTCCCAAGTGATTAACGTCTTTGGGCTACTTATGCTAGCCAATTCTTCGCTCACTTCACCTGAAATGAGCCGACTAGTGGTCTCCTGGTGGGCGATTTGGCACATAAGAAACAAGATTAGTTTTCAAGATAGCAAGATTCCTAAGTTGACCGAGTTCGAAAGTCTCATCAAAAGCATGTTACAAAATTGGAGTACAGCTAAAGAATATGAGGTTGACTCATCGGAATGGAACACTCAGACCGTGACTCGCAAAAGGGATAGGGAAAAACGAGTAAATGGTCCAAACCATGTAGAGGATATGTCAAAATTAATTTCGATGGCTCCACTCACATAAATGGGGAAAGTTCGATTGGTCTTGTTGTTAGGGACGATGAAGGCAATGTGATCCACTTACACCATTGCAAGTGTGGGAAGCAAAGTCCCCTTACCACTGAAGCCCTCGCAGCCTGGCAGGCTGCTCGGTGGGCTGCCTCAAGTGGGTATGATAAAATTGAGTTGGAGGGCGATTCATTAACTGTTGTTAACAGTATTCGAAACTATTGGACTCCTCCATGGGAAATAGAAATGATCATATCAGACTCATTACGACTTCTCAGTCGAGTGAGGCACTGGAATATTTGTCATGTCCTTCGTTCTGGTAACGCTGTGGCGGACAAGGTCGCCCACCTTGGCCATAGCACTCCGGACACCATCTCGTTGTACAATCATTCAGGTCTTCAGGGCCTCATCCTTAAGGATGCACTCGGTTAGCGGGCTCCCGCACCGAATTCTTACTCTCATAAAAAAAAAAAAAATGTCATATAACTTTGAAGATATTTGGGTAAAAGTCCATTTTGACACCCCTTTTTGCAAAATGTCCATTTAAAATTAATTTGTGCTAAATGTCCTAAATATTTTTGGAAACCCCGTTTTACCCTTACCTTCCTTTCCCTTCCCCTTCTCCACACAGATCTGACGCTCCATGAGTCCATTGCTCTCTTTGCATCTCCCTCATCCATGATGCCTCCCCTTCCTCCTTCCTCCTTCCTGTTGGAGTTGGCGGTGACACAAGAAGCGAGTCTGCATCCTCTCGCTGCTCCAAATTCGTCTCGCCTGCAACCTATGCTGTCACCGTCATCGCAGCACAGAAGACACAGCGTAATCCACAAAAGATCACCGCAACGATCAACGATTCCTTCGATTTGTGGAGTTGGCAATTTCGAACAACGAGCAGCGATTCAACTCTAATTCGTCTGCATCCTAATTCGTCTCGCCGCCGCCTTCTCAGATCAGATCTCCACCGCATCCTCTCGCTGCTTGTTGTTCGGACTTTGTGGAAATGGTGTCGAATTAGAGTTTTTCCTGGTGTCTGCCGTGATCTGTCAAATTCGTCGTCATCGCAGTGCAGAGATCTGAAATTCTCGAAGATCAGAACCAATCGATATCCTTCAGCATCGCCTCCACTGCCTTGTCACTCCGGCCAACTCCCGCGGCTGATTCCGAGGCGGTCTCCCCTCCGTGCTCCCTTTCGAGATCTCGGACTCCACTCCCATGGCGCCTTTGCGCTTCAGATTTCAGCCGATGTTGCTACTTCCTTGTCACTCCCATGGCGCCTCCCATCCCATGGTGCCTCCCATGGTACCAATTCATGTTCTTCCTACCCAATTTTTCATCAAATCGATCAATATCAATTCTAATGCTACATTATTCAATTGTGTTGGCACTTGGTAGTGATTTGTTTCGATCATTGTGTTAATCGATCAAAATCAAGGAATATTGTTTGAATTGTACAGTCAGTACATTGCTTTGTTTGCAAAACAGGCCCTAAAAATGGTCTTTGTTTATCCGTAAGCACTTGATGAGTTATGACTTATCTATCAAAATGATTTTTTTATTAACGTTAAAATATTTCTGAATCTTTCAGAAAAAGAAATGAAGATGAGATTTGCACAAAAATACTTTATAAATTTTTGGAAGATGAGATTTGCACAAAAATAGGTGACAGTAATAAGGGTGGTGACAGTGTGACCATTATAGGTTGGTGACAGCGATAGGGGTGGTGACAACGATACAGGTGGTGACAACGATATGGGTGGTGGTGACAGTGATAGGAGTGGTGGTGACACTGATAGGAGTGGTGGTGACAGTGATAGGAGTGGTGGTGACACTGATAGGAGTGGTGGTGACAGTGATAGGAGTGGTGGTGACAGCGATACGAGTGGTGACAACGATAGAGGTGGTGAAATCAATAAGGGTGGTGACATCGATATGGGTGGTGGTGACAGTGATAAGGCGGTGACACTAATCTCGTATAAAAAAAAATTGTCACCAAAAAATTTGTTTATCATCATATATGTGTCACCAAAGTTGTGTCATCAAAGTCATTGACTTTGACCGGTCAATGGTCAAAATAAAAATGGAAAGGAGGGGCAAAAGTGTCATATTAGGACATTTTGCAAAAAGAAATATAAAAGTGGACATTTTGCAAAATACCTTGTTAAAAATGGACACTTAGCTAAAAGATCATTTAACTTTTTGACACGTTTTTAAGGAGTTAAAAATTATATAAAATATCAAATTTTTATATTATTTTATAGTTATTAGTTATAAGTTAATATTATTTTAAAAAATAATAAAAAAGTTAATATTTTATATAGTTTTTAATTCATTACAAAAATTGCGAAAATGTCAATCACACTTATTGGTGAACGAAGGAGAGGCTGTATATTAAAAAAATGAAGAACAATCGAAAGGCTTTTCTAATGAGCTCATTATAAATTAAATGAAATGAAATGAAACATCAAACATTAGAAGGTATACAGCGCGCTAGTTGGTCTTTCAAGTACTAAATGATATCATGTGCTACGTACTCTGTTATTTGATTTCAAAAAAGGTAGTCATTCATCACCAATATATAAATTATAAAGGGGTCAAAGGGAATGGGCGATCGAGCAGTATATATACATCCACCCAAACCCCCCATATATATCCATCAGCAACTCAGCACATCTCAATTCCTCCTTTGAATTACAAGATTGAATCATCGATCCATTCAATTCGATGATGGCTTCCATGAGTTCATCAACCTCTCAGCTCATTGCACTGGCACTGGGACTCCTCATCGCAACCCTCCAACAACCGATTGCACTCGGATCGGAGCTTCTGAACAACGTCTGCCTCCCCCCGGTGGACGGGTTCAGCTCCCCGTCGCAGTACAGCGCCAACGTCAAGTCCCTTCTGCACCGCTTCGCCAACGTCAACGCCTCCGACGGCTTCGACATGGGCGGCGTCGGCCCACTCGACACCCAGCGCGTCTACGGCCTCATCAACTGCCGGGCCGACGCCTCCGCCCCAGACTGCCGGGCCTGCGCCCAGGCCTCCGCCAAGGCTGCCCGTGCCCTCTGCCCCAGGAACCAGGGGGCCGTCCTCTGGTACGACGACTGCCTCCTCAAGTACTCCTCCGACGTCGACTTCCTCGGCTTCGACGACCTCGGCCACACCTTCACCATGTCGAGCTCCGTGAGCGTGAGCGGCGACCCTGCACGGTTCGACTCGAGGGTCAAGGGCCTTCTGACCAAGCTGACCAACAAGGCCGCCACCAACCCCAAGCTGTTCGCCAAGGGGAAGACCAAGGCTGATGGGAACACGACGGTGTACGGAATGGTGGAGTGCACCAGGGATTTGGGCGGCGGAACTTGCCAAGGTAGTCTTCAGGATATAATCAGAGATGGGTTCTCCGGCTGCTGTAGTGGGCTCAAGGGTGGGAGGTATGTTACTCCGAGTACCATGTTTAGGTTCGAAGTTTATCCCTTCTGATTCCATTTATGATCGATGCTTCTAGCTACCACTCTTCCACATACCTCTCTTTATATTTTGGTGTTTCCATTTCTGTAAAATCGATCGAGGATTCGAGTGTTATCGATCGTGTTTGAATTCCTTTCTGGCGGCGTTTCGTTTTGATTGTTTGTTTCTTATTATTACGAGAGCTTGCTCTCGTTTTTCCACCAAAAACCTTTTAATTCCTGTGCTTAATAAATACTGTAAAGGTTTAAGTTTTTTTTTCGGGTCAATTTGTCGACTATACAAATACAAAGGTCAAATATATAAGATTTTGGGAATTTTACAAAACTATACACAACCCTACCACAAAGCCTTGTGCCCCTCCTATGTGCCCCCTCCCCCTCCAGCGTGCCCCCCTCCCACGTCAGCATTTTTTTTCTTTTCCGCGCGCGTCAGTGCTGACGTCATCGTCGGGAATGCTGACACCGTTTACAATGAAGTTTTTTTTTTTTGCGCGCGTCAGTGCTGACGTCATCGTCGGGAATACTGACGTCAGCAATGCTGACACCGTTTACAAGGATGCAAACGCCAACTTTTTCTTTTCTTTTTTCCCACGTGTCGGTGCTGACGCCAACGTCGAGAATGTTGACTTCCGCATTGCTGACACCGCAGACTCCGACAACGCTGACGCGGAGGACGTCGACGATGCTAACACCGGGGATGTCGACGATGCTGACACCGTTTGAGGGATGTTGACACCGACGTCGGGAATGCTGACGCCGTCTACGAGGATGCTACGCAGCCGACGATGACGTCGGGAATGCTGACGCCGTCTACGAGGATGCTACGCAGCCGACGATGACATCGGGAATGCTGACGCCGACGGTGATGACATCAAAGATCAATATATTTTTATATAAAATATAAAAGGGGGAGAACAAAGAGACAAATGAATGTTTCAAAAAAAAAAACGAATATTTTATTTTTTTTTGTAGTGAGAAACAAAGAATTTTTCGACGCTGACGATGCTGACCTCCTTCCTCATCCATCTCTTATATTGCAAAAACGATGTCAGCAAATATATACCTACATAAAAATATGCATAAAAACGATATCAACACTAAAAAATACGTATAAAAACGATGTCAGCACTAAGAAATAAACTAATTTTTAAGGACTCAAGCATACATATATATACACTTACATATATAATATCAAATTAAAAACGATGTCAGCACTAAAAATTACGCATAAAAACGATGTCAGCACTAAAAAATAAACCAATTTTTAAGGAGTCAAGCATACATATATACCTACATATATAATAGCCAACTAAAAACGATGTCAGCGCTAAAGTTCCCATATTATATATATAGTATAGACCAATTAAAGGCATGCAAGGGTACAATAATTCCTGCACTCACTCAACCTCTTTCAAATATTCAAACAAAAAGCCCACTTTCCATCGATTTCTCTACCTTACTTACAAAATCAGCACTAAAAAAACAAAACAATTTTAAGGACTCAAGCATATAAATATACCTACATATATAATATCCACGTAAAAACAATGTCAGCACTAAAAAATACGTATAAAAACGATGCCAGCACTAAGAAATAAACCAATTTTTAAGGACTCAAGCATACATATATACTTACATATATAATATCAAATTAAAAACGATGTCAGCACTAAAAAATACGCATAAAAACGATGTCAGCATTAAGAAACAAACTTGTTTTTAAGAACTCAAGTATATAAATATACCTACATATATAATATCCAACTAAAAATGATGTCAACACTAAAAAATACGCATAAAAACGATGTCAGCACTAAAAAATACGCATAAAAACGGTGTCAGCACTAAAAAACAAACCAATTTTTAAGTACCTAAACATACATATATACCTAAATATATAATATCCAACTAAAAACGATGTCAACACTAAAAAATAACTCAATCCTATTACCACCATCATATCTTCAATTCCAACAGTAGGGTTACTGAAGACCAAATCAACCTCAATGACATAAGTAGCATATAAAAATACTCATGTGGTGCTTCATCTTGTGATTAACATATAGTACTAAATAAAATATAACTCAATTATACTTACATGTATCATAACAACCCCTTAAACAAATTAGACCAAAACAAAGCCCAAGAAAAAATAAATCAGTAGCCAAAATCAGTACATCTACCTACATGTATACCTACATATATAATATACACCTAAAAACGATGTCAGCACTAGAATAAATTGGAGACAAATTACATTACTCACACAAAAAATCAACAACATAAAAAAATCAGTAGCTAAAAGTCTTAAAACCATAACTTAGGCTTTCATACAAATAATTAGAAATGCAAATAATTAGAAATGCATTATTCAACATCTCAAATTCGTCATCATCAATTCATCATTCATCCATACGTTTTGAGGCACTGTACGAGCACAAGCACCGAAAATTCTTAATCCATAAGGAAATCTAGCAAACACATATACTTATATTTGAATATTACCACACAAATCAGAAGAAAACCTACCTGGTCATTGTCACAGTGCTCATCCTCCGCAAGCCGTCGATACCACACAAATCAGAAGAAAGTCTACCTTGTCATTGTCACAGTGCTCATCCTCCGCAAGTCATCGACACGTCAGTGGATTTGTCAATTGAAAGCGCCAAACGAATTGTGAAAGGCTAGATCGCACCGCCAGTGATGCTGACAGAAGTAACCTACAGTGATGCGGCGGCGGTCGGAGAAGGAGAAGGATTGGGACAGAGACGGTGGTTGTAGATGCTGGCAAATCAGCCGGTTGTAGATGCGGCGGTGGTGGTGACGCCACCGCTGGAACGCCAAAGGAGAAGAGCGGGTCAGAGACGATGAGATCTCTCAACTACTCTCGCAACGGTGCGAATCCTGCTCATCAATCATCCTGCACACAGTCGCCGTCAACTGCTGCACACTCGATGCCTCGTGCCTCCGGCGACGCGCGGATTTGTGCTCATCGATCTGATGCATGGAGGACTGCGAATGACGAGTGGACTCGCAATCGCACACAGATTAGGTTCCTTCCTCCGTCGCCGCTTCGCCGCCTCGCCAACACATCCAGACACACAGACACACTCGGGCCTCCGGCCATACTCGACGCCTCGTGCCTCCAACCACACTCGGATCTCGCTCCCGCCGCTGGAGAAAAAGAGATTCCATAGATGTGTGCGGGAAAGAGAAGGCGATGAGCGAGAGGGCGAGGGCGAGAGAGAGGGGGAAGGAAGGAGGGGCATCAGATCTGGAGGTAGCCATGGACGAGCGACCATGGGAGAGAGAGATCGAGATCTCAGATCTGGAAGGAACGGGAGTGGAGAGAGATCAAGAGAGATTAGGGTTAAAAGATATAAAATGTATAGTTTTACAATTTTTACACAAACGTGTATATTTTGCTAATTTGGCCGTTTTTTTTGGGTCAAATTTGATGGCAAAATCGAATTAGATTATTTAAAATTTCATGCTCTTGTTATATATGGGTAAATTAGGAGATGGATACTTCTAATTATCAATTTCTAAATTCATCCCAATGTAAATATGTCTTATAAACACTATGCCAAATTGTTGTTCAGGCGATGAACCCTACCCATCACCTGATAGAGGGATCTAGTCGCTGAGACGTTCTGGTGATGAACCTCTGATCATTTGAAGTGCCATCGCATCAAGCTCAATCCCGAAAGTATTCAGGCAACGAATATATGTATCTTCGTTGCCTGAACCTATTCAAGTTACCACAAACCCGTTCGTCGCTTGAAATCTTGTTAGAGCTGCAAGGGCTTTTCAAGCTAGTCACATTGATGTCACATCAATACTTAACATCAATTTTAATGGATTAGCTAATGAAAGAAACAAGCACGTACAAAGTCTAAAATTTTAGGAACCCTTATGAACAAAATAAAATAAAATGGAACACTACAAATCACATGAATATATATTCACAAAGAATTACATGGTGAATATTCACAAGGAATTACATGCACATGACCCTCAATACAAACATTCCTTGATCTTCTGACAGATCGAAGGTGATCATCATACAGAAATAAAGAGGACGCTACATGACACTCAATATAGGAAATTAAAGGACTTTGTTTTACCCACCATTCCTCTTTCTACATATTGAACCAAAAGAAAGATGCAACACTTATAAGGACACCTATAAATCCAGAGGCAAAGCCAATAAAAAGCCCATTCAAAAACAAATTTCTGCAACTGGTTTGACCGTCAAGATCAGGTAGAACCTTTGCATTTGGTGGTGCAATTTTGGAACATGGACGATGCAAGAGTTCACCACATAGCCTTGAATTGCCTTCATAGCTTAACTCGTTGAATGTATCAAACTGTGGACTAGTTGGTATAGGACCCTCAAGATCATTGTAAGCTACATTAAAAGAAGACAAGAAATGGAGACTGGCTAATGTTGTGGGTATCTCTCCTGACAAGTTATTTTGAGAAAGATCAACACTCATCAAACTATTCAAATTAGACATGCTGAGCGGAATGTGACTCGTAAAGTGGTTATTTTGAAGATAGAGTCCTTGCAGACCTTTCAACTCGCCAATCTCCAGTGGAATATCACCACAAAAATTATTAAATCCAAGGTGTATCTCTGTGGGCCAGAATGAAATTATCTGTGTCTGGGTTTCAGAATGATAAGCGGGGAGATCGGATTGAATTTGGAATAGTTTAGGGTCCATATTTCCCGAGAGCGCTGGTAGCTGACATAGTTCTTGAGGAACTTCTCCAAAAAGATTATTATGATGTAATATCAATCTAGAGAGGGTTGATAAGGTCCCAATCCATCTGGGAATTTGACCGGTGATCTGGTTATTGTTCAAACTTAAAATTTGTAGCACCTTAAGATGAGATAGCCATTCTGGAAAGAAACCAGTGAGGTTACAATTTGCAAGGGAAAAATACATGAGATTTGGAAATGCGGTTGGGGCGAGAAAGTTTCTACTTGTTGGTAGGGGTTCACCTTGAAAGTTTGACCCTAGGAAGAGGCTGCTTAATTTTTGACACTTTGACAACACTGAAAGCGTTATTGTGATATTCACAAATGAATTATTTGAAAGTGAGAGAAAAGAGAGAGACTTTAACTCCACAATTTTGGGCGAAATTTGGCCGGAAAAGTTGTTAAAGGCTACTCGAAATGCAACCAGTGATTTGCACAAGTATAGGTTTTCTGGCAAGGTACCATTAAAATTGTTGCATCCAAGATCAAGCTTTTGAATTTTAACAAGTCTAGACCAATCTAATTTGGAGATTTCACCATCGAATGAATTATATATAAGAATTATATCAATTAAATTTGTACAGTTCATCAAACTTGGAGGGATAGGGCCACTCATATGGTTGTTGTAAAGATATAGCTTTTCCAACTTGAGTAAGTTTCCAATATTGCGAGGGATGGGCCCGGAAATATCATTTGATGAGAAATCTATAATCCTAAGATTGGTAAGCCCAACAATTCCCCCATTCAAGGGTCCCAATAGTGAGTTGAATCCTGCTCGAAAAACTTCTAGTTGTGAACATTCTCCTATTTCTTCAAGAATCGGACCAGTAAAATGATTATGGGACAAATCAAGAATTTTAAGCAAAGGTGAACTCATACATATAAAGGAAGGAATTGCTCCAACGAATCCATTGTGGCTAGAATTGAAACTAGTCAAAGCTTTCATTTCCAAAAACCAAGTATCTTCTATGTTTCCCTCAAACTGATTGCTTGATATATCAATGGTATGGATTTTCATGGGAAAACTACCTTTAGATGACAAGGATGATGAAAAATTTCCAGAAAGTTGATTCAAACTCAGGTTGATCACTTGAAGGCTATCCATCAATCCAAAAAAGGTATCAGGAAGAGGTCCGGAAAGCATGTTATTGGAAAGATTAAGATGAGTAAGGCTAACAAGATTTCTAAGAGAGGAAGTGATTACCCCTTTTATCCCTCTGGAGGATAACTGCAAGTGAGTGACCCTTCCATTGTTGTCACAAGCTACCCCTTCCCAGTGACAACAAGTGACAGAAGCTGACCAGTTGAGCGGGGGAGAAGAAGTTTGAAAGGCATCGTAGAAAGTAAGAAGGGCTGATTGATCAAGATGGTTGCAAACTTGTTGGTAGGAGAAGGCGGAACACAAGAACAAAAGGAGGAACAAATAAAGTGGAGGAGTGGATGTATAGTGCTTTAGATACATGGCTTCGTATCGCGATCGTACGTAGTGATCGATCGATTTGAGTACTGTTGATATTCAATGGGTGCTGTATTAAATTAATTACCAATGCCCTATATATTAAGATGATCGGACCGATCATATCAACCGTAAGGTCAATCTTTGTACGCGTATTTGTTTTTGTCGACTACGCTTATCTAAAAATTGACTTACAAAGTCTTCAAGAATATGGACAATTAACCATGGCTTCAAAGTCTTTCCTGTCTATATATATATATATATATATATATATATATATATATAATTTCCCATGCACGGCTCTATTTATACTATTCAAATGAAACTACGTAAGTTGATGGAAAAGAGTGTGATATAAACTATCTTACTTTTGTTTTCATACTCGTATTATATGAATTAGTTCCGCACTCGCACTGTGTGCGATTTTTTCAAATTTAATAAATTTGATACTAAAACTCGTTTATTCATTAATTAGTTAATTTCTTCAAATACTTCTCCATTCATAATTAATATAAACCATCTTACTTTTGTTTTTATACTTGTATTATACGAATGAATTTAAGACATTTAAAACAGGGTTTTTTTAATCACGACATTTAAAACAGTTGTGAATTTAAGTTTGTAAGAAATAATTTTGGAATGAATTTAGATATTCCATTAATAAGTTCCTAGGGGTGAATTAAGTATAGGCATAATTTGATATATGTCTATTAGAGATACAAATTTTAGCTCTTTGTCTATTTTCATTAAGGAGTTGAGTAATTGTCTCAAACTATGTCATACCAACTTAACAGACATAACAATATATAATTGTACCTCTTCTATCTCTTCTTTGTAACCAATTGGACGAAGATTTAAGTACATTTACGAACAACATGTAACAACTAACAACTCACTAAAAATAATTGAAAATGTGGTAGAAAAATATTGGAGGATGGTGTATAGACAAAAAATGGGTGGTTTACCAAGTCGATGATCTCTCAAAATAGAATGGTGGGGGAAGAAGTAACTGAATGGATCTGTAATCTTGATACTTAACCGATCCAACCCGAAATCCATTTGACCTAAACTTATTCGAACCGACCCAACATACAGTATATCCGACATATGACCTGACCTGATATGACTGAATCTGAATGGGTATAGCCTAACAACTGAATTGCCACCTCTAATCAGGATTGAGGAGAGACAGTTTTGCTGTATAGAAAACAAAATAATCAAGAAAAATAGAAAGGCTAGAAATAATGAAGTGAAACATTAGAAGATGCGCTAACTGGTCTTCTTTTATTGTCTCAACTCTCAAGTACTAAGTGATGTCATGTGCTACGCACTCTGTTTTTTGATTTCCAAAATTAGTAGTCATTCATCAACAGTACAGTATTAAGACCGAGCAGTATATATAATTGTATAACGGTCAAAGGGAATGGGCGACCGAGCAGTATATATACATCCGCCGAAACCCCCCGATATAATCACCAATTCACCACATCTTCAATTCCTCCTACATAATTAACTCCTACAAGGCTGAATCATCCATCGATTCAATTCGATAATGGCTTCCATTAGTTCATCAACCTCTCTCATTGTATTGGGACTCCTAATCGTAACCCTCCAATGTAAGAATTGATTTAAAGTCCTCCTTAGGGTTTCCATTCATTGATATAACATATATATGATTACAAAAGTATTGGGCCTTAATGGGTTTTTAGCCCACTATACAATATTAAGACCTATGTAATCTATCAAACCCCCATAGTCGAAACGGGAGGGGTCCTTACAGTGAGACTGGAACGAAAATCAATGAATAACTGTCGAGGTAAACCCTTGGTGAATATATCAGCGTACTGATAAAAGGACGGGACATGGAGAACGCGGACATGTCCAATGACAACCTTGTCCCTGAAGAAGTGGAGATCAAGCTCAATGTGCTTCGTGCGTTGATGCTGGACTGGGTTGCTAGCCAGGTAGACGGCAGAGACGTTGTCCGTATAGACCAGAGTGGCCTTCTGAAGGGGACAACGGAGCTCAAGTAGGAGGTTCCGGAGCCAAGAGCACTCGGACACAACGTTGGCAACACCCCTGTATTCGGCCTCAGCGCTGGAGCGAGATACGACGGACTGACGCTTGGCTGACCATGACACAAGGGTGTCGTTGAGAAAGACGCAGTACCCAGACGTGGAGCGACGTGTGTCAGGACAACCACCCCAATCCGCATCAGTGTAAGCAACAAGATCGAGCTTAGAGGAAGGAGTGATCGTGGTGCCGAGCTCAAGAGTGCCGCTGATGTACCGAATGATCCGCTTCAAAGCCTGAAAGTGAGGTTCCCTATGTGCATGCATGAACAAGCAGACCTGCTGAACGGCGTAATGGTAAGGGGGAAGGTCGGAGGAAGAAGACCGGTGATACGGAAGGATCAATTTAGGGTTCCGTTAGGAAGAAAAAAGCTGTGATACCATGTAGGATTCTAGAATTGATGTAAAGTCCTCCTTAGGGTTTCCATTCATTGATATAACATATATATAGGTTACAAAGGTATTGGGCCTTAATGGCCTTTTTAGCCCACTATACAATATTAAGACCTATGTAATCTATCATCCAACAACCGACTGCACTCGGATCGGAGCTTCTGAACAACGTCTGCCTCCCCCCGGTGGACGGGTTCAGCTAACCGTCGCAGTACAACGCCAACGTCAAGTCCCTCCTTCACCGCTTCGCCAACGTCAACGCCTCCGACGGCTTCGACATGGGCGGCGTCGGCCCACTCGACAGCTAGCGCATCTATGGCCTCATCAACTGCCGGGCCGACGCCTCCGCCCCAGACTGCAGAGCCTGCGCCCAGGCCTCCGCCAAGGCTGCCCGCGCCCTCTGCCCGGGAAGCCAGGGGGTCGTTCTCTGGTACGACGACTGCCTCCTCAAGTACTCCTCCGACGTCGACTTCCTCGGCTTCGACGATCTCGGCCACACTTTCACCATGTTGAGCTCCATTAGGGCGAGCGGCGACCCTGCAAGGTTCGACTCGAGGGTCAAGGGCTTGCTGACCAAGCTGACCAACAAGGCCGCCACCAACCCCAAGCTGTTCGCCAAGGGGAAGACCAAGGCCGATGGGAACACGACGGTGTACGGTATGGTGGAGTGCACCAGGGATTTGGGCGGCGGGACTTGCCAAGCGAGTCTTCAGGATATAATCAGAGACAGGGGTGTTATTCGAGCCGAATGAGCCGAGCTTGGCATGTTTAAGCTTGGTTCGTTTGTTAAACGAGCTCGAGTCGAGCCGAGCCTAATTTTTAAATGAGCTTTTTATTTTGTTCAAGCTTGGCTTGTTTAGGAAATGAATTGAACGAGTTCGAGCCGAGCTTCTTTTGAGCTTTAAGTAATTCTACTTAGGTATATCATGTTAACTTAAAGAAAATTTTAGAAATTCCATAGAATTCGAGCTATTCGAGCTTTATTTGAACGAGTAGAGCTTTCAACCGAGCTTAAAATTTTGTTCAAGCTCGGCTTGTTTAAATAAGTGAGCGAGCTCGAGTCGAGCTTTTTCAAGCCAAGTTCGAGCTGTTCAGTCTATATAACAGCCCTAATCAGAGATGGGTTCTCCGGCTGCTGTAGTGGGCTGGAGGGTGGGAGGTATGTTACTCCGAGTACCATGTTTAGGTTCGAAGTTTATCCCTTCTGATTCCATTAGTGATCGGTGTTTCCATTTCTTTAAAATCGATCGATTGTGTTTGAATTCATTTCTTGCTCCTTTCTGGGTTGACAATCAACCTGCTATTATACCTTTTAATTCAAGCTAAGTGTGCAATAAATAAAGGTTTATGTTTTTTGCAAGTGATTTTTTTTCCCTTTCCAGTATATATAATGAGTATGAGTATATATTGTAAATGCTATTATATCGGAAATCTGAAGGACTCCACTATGTACGTAATAGACGTCTTTCCGGGGTTGTTTTACAAAGCTAACGGGAGTTTTTCAACTCCCCATCGATGATAAATATCTCTATGGAGTTTTATAAAAACTCCCGAGAAATAGTTGGAAAAAAAAAATAAACGGAAATTTCGCCAGGTACTCTTTAGGTATTGCAATTTTCGCGAGGTATACAACTCTTTTGCATATTTCGTGTGGTGCCCCTGAGGTTTTGGATGTTTTCGCCTCGTGCCCTTTCTTGTTAAACTTAACAGATCTGGTGATTCTCCGTTAGTTTTCAAAAAAAAAAAGAAAGAAAGAAAGAAGCGAAGGAGAGAGACCACGACGCAGAGAGAGCACGAAGGCCGGTCGTCAGCCGCCAGGTCGGAGCTACATCCGCCAGGTCGCGAGATAAAGAGCACGAAGAGAGAGCTGTTGCTGCTGCGCCAGGTCGGAGCTGCGAAGACAAAATTGATGACCAGGAAGGACTCGACCGACGAAGGAATGAGTGGTTGGAGATGGCGGCGCTGATGATCGAAGTCGACGATGAGGGCTGGACATAGACGGTGGTTCCGAATCCGCCGATAAAGCAAGGTATGTTTTCGAGTTTTATCATCAGAGATTCAGAAATATAGGGTTTTTGGATTTAGATTTGGGGATTTCAACAATTAGGGCTTTGAATTTCATTTTGAAGGGTTCGAATTTGGGGTTTATATGGTTCCAATATCAACCCATATAATTAGAGACAATTCTTTTGTTCGTTCTTTTAAATTTTCTCTTCTATTAACTATATGATGTATCAACATTATGAGCACAATCTGCTTGTTGAAATGCTTGTGAGAAAATTGCAACCATGGACATTGTTGCAACCATACCTTCTCTTTTTTGTTGTTGTTGTTGTTGTCTTGTTTTCATACCCCCAATTCAGAATCTTTGATCTGTCATTGACTTTATATTTACGGGAGGTTGCTATGCATCTTGATGGAGTTCAATTGTTGCTAAAGATCAGCCCGGTGAGAGTTTTAGAATGTGAGGTTCTTGTTTGTTAAATTACTCTAATATCATTCTTCCCTAGTTTTTGTTGTTGTTGAATTACTTTAACAAACAAGAACCTCACATTCTAAAACTCTCACCGGGCTGATCTTTAGCAACAATTGAACTCCATCAAGATGCATAGCAACCTCCCGTAAATATAAAGTCAATGACAGATCAAAGATTCTGAATTGGGGGGTATGAAAACAAGACAACAACAACAACAACAAAAAAGAGAAGGTATGGTTGCAACACTGTCCAATATTGGTTGCAATTTTCTCACAAGCATTTCAACAAGCAGATTGTGCTGATAATGTTGATACATCATATAGTTAAGAGAAGAGAAAATTTAAAAGAACGAACACAAGAATTGTCTCTAATTATATGGGTTGATATTAGAACCATTTAAACCTCAAATTCGAACCCTTCAAAATGAAATTCAACGCCCTAATTGTTGAAATCCCCAAATCCAAATCCAAAAACCCTATATTTCTGAATCTCTGATGATAAAACTCGAAAACATACCTTGCTTTATCGGCGGATTCGGAACCACCGTCCATGTCCAGCCCTCATCGTCGTCTTCGATCATCAGCGCCACCATCTCCAACCACTCATTCCTTCGTCGGTCGAGTCCTTCCTGGTCATCAACTTCGTCTTCGCAGCTCCGACCTGACGCAACAGCAACAGCTCTCTCTTCGTGCTCTCTATCTCGCGACCTGGCGGCTGGCGGCCGGCCTTCGTGCTCTCTCTGCGCCGTGGTCTCTCTCCTTCACTCTCTCTTCGCTTCTTTCTTTCCGTTCTTTTTTTTTTTTTTTTGAAAACTAACGGAGCATCACTGAATCTGTTAAGTTTAACAAGGAAGGGCACGAGACGAAAACATTCAAAACCTCAGGGGCACCACGCGAAATATGCAAAAAAATTGTATACCTTGCGAAAATTGCAATACATCAGGGGTACTGTAACGGCCCGGGATTATGATTCTCGGGTTACGTTTCGAGGGATAAAAGCCCTCGTTAGGATCTTGCGCCCCGAGTACAGGTTGAAGGTTTGAAATTCTATCCTAACATTTTAAAGTGGGATTTCATGCGAATAGTAGAATCAAGGTGTATTACAATAGGGTGACACGGCAGAGCCGAGTCAAAACCAAATCAACAAGCGTATTTATCGAAATTTAATATACAATGTTAGTGGAGTTAAACCATTTCTTTGAGATCGCCCAAGAGAGTTCCCACGTTACGGAGACAAGGGATAATCATGCTACAAAACAACCTAAAAAAAATGTATGCGGGGCGGTGTCAGATCGAAGCCCTACGCAATATAATCTCAAACAAGCAGACATATACACACGCTAATCCTAGTAAAGATGCTTCTAGATTCAAGGAGGAATATTAACACACTAGCATGGTCCTAAGATCAAGTGCATAAATATAATAAGGCCTTAGCACCTAATACCAAGTGGTATATCCCTCTCCTACCTCCACCCCCTTCCGATAGGGCGGAGACTGGCCAGCTCGTGAATGCATTCCATATAATCGGGTGGCACGCATGCCCAACCCGTATCCACAATAAAGCCCGCAGACATCTCATAATATAAGGAAGTTCATGACTCGATTGACTCAGGACGGGACCCGATGAGACTAGGTCGTCCTATAACCCTAGCAATGACTCTAGTTACTTCATAGATAACGGCCGTTCTGTTTACAAAAGCAATGAGTAAACGAATGCTCAATCATGAGTGCAATCCTAGCAGGATACTACATGGCATGCGTTATTATGAATGCAAGCACCTAGTATGCACATGGCTACAAGCAGGGAGATCTTTTTTCGAATCTGAGTGAGCTCATATAGGAACTCACCTCGATGTGCAGAACAGCAAAAGGCAACAACTAAGTATACAGAAAGCCGACATGTCACAGATGATCACCTAACACATATATAAGTAATATAAATAAGTCTACTTCTAATGTTACTTAAAGCATACAATATCACACACAAGTCATCAAATTTATTCACCAAGTTAGGCAAGGTAAGTCGTTTTCCCAAGATTTTCCGAAACTCTTTTAAAACCTCAAGTTAGATCGAATAACCATTCAAAACGCTTTCTTAAATCATCCAAAAAAATCCATTTATAAAACATTACCCTTTCATCAACTTATTTCATTATTATTTCGAGACAAATACGAAAAGGTTAGTATATTTTCAAAATCCTCTTTTTAGTACAAGTCTCATAATATTATATTTTAAACCACCATAATAATATTACATCTTTAAATCTCCATAATTTTATAATATATATAAGTATACTCTAATTATTTAATAATCAAATAATAAATCCGAAAATCCCCAATTTAAGTCTTTTTGATACACATTTTACACATAACCACCAACAAAATTAGGCCCAAGGAATGGATAGGCCCAAAACTCTGGTTAATTTCGGATCCAGCCCATTACCCAATTTGACTTGATTTTAAAGACCAAACCGGTTTTATTTTAAAAATAGAGCTGAACCGGACCCCTTTTATAAAACAGAAAACCGGACCCAAGGAATACACTATTCGTCTCCTTCAACCTTACCAATGTCGAGACACTGGGAAAAAAAAAGAAGGGAGAGGAGGACTGCCCGCCGGCGATGGCGGAGCTCCGGCCGCCCGTTCCCGACACCACAGGACATAGAATCGACAGAAGGGAAGAGAAGGAGGGTGCTCACCGAGGGTTTTTCGAGCCCGGGAAGGTCGAACGATTTCGCCGGAAAAAGGAGCTCGGGGGCGCGTCGGAGGTCGATTCTCGCCGGAAATGACCTAGGGAGAGTGGAAGGGGATTAAGGTATCGACTTTATGCCAATCGAAGGTGAAAGGAAGGGAAAGGAGAGAGATGGAGTTCTCACCGAGCCCAAACGCGAAACTGAAGAGGAGGATGGCGGGGGGGTGCAGCTGCTGGCTCCGGGAATCTCCTGGGATGGTGGCTTCGGGATTGGGCGTCGGAGAAGCTGCTGTTTGGGGAGGAGGAGCGAAGGGCTCGACGTTTGCTTCCTGGAAAACAGAGGACGAATGCTCCTCGGCGGTACTTGGAAATGGAGGGAGATGGATGCGTTGCTGGTAGCTTTCGATGGGGAATGGTGGTGCTGCGTATTTCAGAGGAGGAGGAGTGTTCGAATGAACAAGATGGGAGTGAAGAGGGCCTTTGTGGATTTGGAATTGGGAGGAATTAGAGGACAAGGGAAGGAGGGTGCTGTAGAAATCAAAACAAAAAGCAAAGGGAAGGCATAACCTGTAGGTGAAATCAGAAGCAAGGGCAATGCGTTGTGTGAGTTTTTGACATTTTATCTCAAGTGGAAAAAATAATCACGGGAGTAAAGAGAGTGTGAGGAGAGTGCTTAGTCAAACATGGGAGAGTGTGTCCATCCTGCTGGCAAGAAATCGGATGGTGAAGGAGGACAGAGTGGAACATGAAGGGGAAAGTAAATGGTCCCAAAAGAAATACCCAAAAAAAAAAAAAATTTGAATTCCGCTCTCTCGGTCTTATCTCGACTCGTTCATAATAATTTTAAAATTTTCAATCCGAATTTAATAATGAAATCCCTGAAAAGTGGAATAAAATATTTTTGTGTAAATTTAAAATTTGGGTCGGGATTCACTCTAAGAATTTCAAGTTAGATTTATTAATTTTAGGAGGAGTTTTCCTTGAAAGATCCAAATTAAATCGATTTTATTTTATTTATTTTTAAATTATTATTTTAAAAATCCGAGCTTTTACAGGTACCCGGCGAAATTTTCGAAAAATAAAAGTAGAGGAGTGAGAATTCAAACTCGGGCCTGTTCGCAAGAACTAAGGGGAATAGATGATGCGCTTACCAATTGGGCTAACGGAGTTTACTGATGTATATGGGATTCTATTTATACTTGTATTATACTTCCCAACCTAAAATTTTAAAAAATAAATAAATAAGCGTTTCGTGTCGGGTACCCGACAAGGCGATTTTCCCGACACGAACACGAACCATTTACTTCCATGTTTTCTCGATTCGTGTCATTTTTGTGTCTTGTTTTTTCGATTTCGGGTTTTTCTACACACCCCTAGATTCAACCTCCTTTAGTTCGTAGAGTCTTAGAAAGGAAGACTAGTCCACAAGATCAAAACACAATTAACCAAAACCAAAGGTTAATTGGATCTTTATCGTCGAAACTTAAATTGTGGATCTCCCTGGTATGCTGGCTTCTTCATCTGAAACCATCGTTAGAAATTGCTTGATATATTTTGGTGTTTAGTAAAATTGATCGAGTGTTATTGATCGTGTTTGAATTCACTTCCGACGCCTGCCTTTTTGGGTTGACAATCAACCTTGTGGTGTATCTTTTATGTCTCGTGCTTAATAAATAAAGGTTTATGTTTTGTTTTTTTTTTGCAAGTGATTGGTCAAATTTGACAAATGGAATTAGATTATGCAAAATCATGAAATTAATGCATAAAATCGATCAAATAAACAAAAAAAATTTCTAGAATAAAAACCAATCCTATACACATGTCTTTGTAAATTTTTCCACTTCCATCGATGACAATAATGCCGTCACTGGGATGTAAATCTGACATAGTGTGAAGGAGGTGGGTGTAGCAAGTGTAAAAAATTAAAAATGATATCTTATATCCGGATAACCGCTCTTTATTTACCAATTTAAGATATCTTAGACAAGTACAAGGAGAAGAAAAATAAAGATTTCTGACTTCTTGGTTCAATGTACAAGCTAGAACTCCACGCTGTCATAGTATGTATGAGGTGAATTAGGAGATGCATACTTCTAATGATCAATTTCTAAATCCCTCACAATGTAAATATGTCTTACAAACAAGCTAGCTGTCATCCAAGCCTAAGCAAAATCCACTTTTTCAATTCCTATGCTCCATATCTTGTGTTCATAACAGCAGCTTTTATAGTACTCCCTTCATCCGTTCGCGAAAACTTGTCACTTTAGCTTCGGGCACAATATTTAAAAAATATTTAAACTATCTAAATTGTCCTTATGTTTGTCTTAATTATTTCAAAGAAAAGTACAATTACATTTTTCAAGGTAATTCAAATTTTAAATAAACGAGGGCCATGTTGAGAAATATATGGGTAAAATATGTAAAGTGATAAGTTTTTTTTGAACAAAATCAAAACTCTAAGGGTTCGTTTGGTTAAATGTAGGAATTCCATTTCCCGAGAACTTAATTCCTGGGAAATACAATTCTCATAAGTTCTACTTCCCGGGAAGTATGAAAATGTGTTTGTTTGCAAATACATTCCCAGGAACTCAATTGTTGCATTTTGTTTGGTTGAACACAGATATTTGATAGCAATTGGTTTTAAATTACATTTATAACCTTTATATATAAATAAATTCATTTCATTATGTGGATAAATTAGATATTTTCTTTATAAAAAAATAAAAAATAATAAAAGATTGGGGGAAGAAAAGAGGGAAGTAGATCTTACCCACCTCCTTCATGGTAAGTTGAATTCCCCCTTTTCATGGAAATTCCAATTCTTGTGAATTCTAATTCCTACGTTTTTTAGTTTTCAAAATTTATACCAAACACATATATTGTAAACCAATTTCTGGGAATTTATACTTCCCGGGAAGTTAAAGTGTAACCAAACGAAGCCTAAAATGATAAGTTTTCGCGAACAGAGAGAGGATTATCTCTATCTATATCTATATCTATATAAACTCTTAATTTAGAAGAGTTTAGGATGATGTGTCAATCTTAGAGGTAATGTAGAAGTTTTAACCAATCATATTTTTTTTGGCATTTTTTTTTATTTTCTTTAATTCTCTTTTTTTCTTCTTTTTCTTTTAATTCTCTTTTTTCTTTAATTTTACTAACCATCTATATCTATATAAACTCTTGATTTAGAAGAGTTTAGGATGATGTGTCAATCTTAGAGACAATGTAGGAGTCTTAACCAATCATATTTTTTTGCCATTTTTTTTTATTTTCTTTAATTCTCTTTTTTTCTTCTTTTTCGTTTAATTATCTTTTTTCTTTAATCTTACTAACCATCTATATTTATATCTATATAAACTCTTAATTTAGAAGAGTTTATGATGATGTGTCAATCTTAGAGGCAATGTATGAGTCTTAACCAATCTTTTTTTTTTGCCATTTTTTTATTTTCTTTAATTCTCTTTTTTTTCTTCTTTTTTCGTTTAATTCTCTTTTTTCTTTTTTCGTTTAATTCTCTTTTTTCTTTAATCTTACTAACCATCTATATATATATATATATATATTTTTTGTACAGTAGGCAATAATTAGGACGTCTTTACGCAGAAAGATCATCCTTGATCATCCTTTCGAATGATGGTAGTCAGCTCCCTATTCAAAGGGAAGGTATACAAGTTACATATAGAATCACATCTAGTAATAAGATCAGCTGCTGAATTTGCTTCTCTAAAGCAGTGGCAGAAAGTTGCTGACGTGAATGCTGCACGAAGTCTTCCGATCTTCTCAATAACTCTAAGGATCTCCCATGGAACTTTAGAAGGATCATTGATTGCATTGGCCACCGTAAGGTTGTCTCCTTCAACTATCACTCGCTTCCATCCTCTAGTGCGGGCTACTTCTAACCCCAAACAAAACGCAAGGGATTCAGCTAAGAGTACTGATCCCTTTGGAACCTGTTGTTGGAAAATTTTCAATTACTTTTCCATTCCAATCCCTAACTATACCTCCAATATTGCAATCTCCATTATTTTTAACTGATCCATCGACATTTATTTTGTAAACTTCCTTTGGTGGTTTTTTCCATTTAATATGTGGACCTTCCCTCCTCCTTTGTACTGGTGCTTCCATATTTTTATCTTCTTTCCAGTCCTTTATGTTGGTTAGGGTTTTCTGTATTATATGGCAAGCAGAGATATTTTTATCAATGTTGTTTCTATTGTTGTTTTTGAAGATTATGGTATTCTTGGCTTCCCATATATTTTGCCAAATGAAACATAAATCATTAAAGTTTGGATTGCTATTCTTTATTTGTTTAACATCTGAAAGAGTTAAATTAACATTCTTATTCCCAATGAGAGATTTATTTGTCTTGACCTCATAAGCATTGATCACGGACTTAGCAAACTGGCAGTTTAGGAATAGATGTGTAGTGTCTTCATCTTCTTGGTTGCATAAGCAACATTGGGATGGGACCCTATTATAGTATTTATTCAACCTTAACTTTGTTGGTAATGCATCAATGGCTATTTTCCAAATAAAGTTACGGATTCTAGGAGGGATGTCAAGCTTCCAAACCCAATCACAATTATTAGCATTAGTTGGACTCACAAGATGTGGATTTCGAGCTGAGCTTGATGTAAATCTCCCGTCCTTGTTACTAACCATCTATATAAACTCTTAATTTAGAAGAGTTTAGGATGATGTGTCAATCTTAGAGGCAATGTAGGAGTCTTAACCAATCATTTTTTTTTTGCCATTTTTTTTATTTTCTTTAATTCTCTTTTTTTTCTTCTTTTTTCGTTTAATTCTTTTTTTTCTTTAATCTTACTAACCATTGGGCTTAATTCAAAACATTGAATTCAATCTAATATAACTATTGAGCTTAACTCAAATTTATTTACTAACTATTGAGCTTAATTCAAAACATTGAGTATAACTATTGATTATGACACATCACATTAAAACAATGTTATAATGATATTGATATTATTATTACTGGCTAATTTAAAATATCTACATTTTTGTATTATACTTTACATAAGATTTTTAAAAAATAATTTTCTGAGATAATTATAAGATACATTTGTTAAAAAGTTTTTTTTTTATGATTTTTATCTCAACATTTATTAATATTTTATAATATTTTTATATATAATATTTTAGTTTTAAAAAAACGCGCCATGGCGCGGGGATCGTACTAGTAATACTTTAAATTAGAAGACTTTGATGACGTGTCATCTTCTTCTTGATTTTAGTTAATTCAACCAATCCCCTATTTTCTACTTTTTTTATTTATTTTTTCCTCTCTCCTATATTCAATTATTATTTCCTTTAATGGTTATTTTTATTCTTCCCTTTATCTTTTTAAATCAATACTATTCTTTCTTTTATTTCCAACTTATCTATATCAATATATCAATCAATATATAATACTAAAACAGAGGCGTGTAAATCTTATGTGGCGGGATCTGGTGTGATTCGCTCACGTGTCTTTCTATGGTGCAATCTGGCCGGGTTTTTTTGCCACGTCAATTAATGATGATCCAGTAAATTTAAGCCACGTTACACGATAACCCTATCTATTTATACGTGTGTCATCCCATGTATCCATTTTAGTTAATGATTAAATTAATTTTTATTATAAATATTCAATCTCATATCTTACAAATCTTATCATTTTATCTTAAGTTATTTTATAAATATTTTATCTACAAAAAAATCTACAAAACATTTTACGTAGAGTTATTTTATATTAAATGGTTAAAAAATCTATCATTTTACGTAGAGTTATTTTAGAAATATTTTACCTAAAAAAATCTGCATAATCTTAAAAGGTTAGATAAATTTATATAAAAAAAAGTTAGCTATATTATATATTAAATAGTTTGTACGTATGTATACAATTTATCCATATGGCATCTATTATATATAATTTAATTACTTTTAAAATTTAAATAAATTATATATTAAATAGTTTGTACGTATAAAGATCTAAGAGATTTATATATACTAGTAGAATGCCCGCGCCAATGGCGCTTTTACTAAAAATCCTATATATACATAGATATCCCGATAATAGTAGATAGAAGAAGTGTGATAAGGAGCTGGATTAAAAAAACATAAAAATGAATAACAAATTTCAATCGGTTAGCTTCTATTACAAAATTTTAAGGTAGACTGAGCTTCAACTTCTCAAATGGCAATCAATGTTAATGACCAAACTCTAAAGTAAGATTGCATTTCATTTACTTATCTTCAACCTGTTTATTTATGAAATTACATAATCTTGAAACAAATAAACAGGGTATTGGCATAAATAGTAGCTTGTGCAAACTACCTAACGAAGGAAATTTTAAGAAAGTTCTATATAAATGTGCTACTCAACATCTCCAGCTTCAGTTGCAGCAACCATCAACTAATCAAAGTTATCCGACTTCTCCAGTACAATCTCAACCTGTCAAACATAATGTAATTCGATTCAATGAAAAGTGAGAATCAATCTGCAAAGGTTCACGCTTTATCATTTTTTAAGAAGAGAACAAAATTAAGAATCGAAAACAGATGTGAGAATGAGAATGCAGAAAGAAAAGAATATAACACTCTTCTCAAATGCTAGTCCATTGTTTTTCAGGATCTCTACTATTGTCACAACAGTAGCAATAACTAAAATACAATAAAAAACACAAAACACCCGGTAAGAATATTGTCCGATTATTGCATTCATATACAGATTCGAAAAGATGAAATGATTTGCAAGTGAATTCAAATGGCTTAAATCATCTTGTTTGATAGAAGACCAGCTTTATTGATAATACTTCTATATTTGGAAGGACCAACAAACATTCTCTTAGTATGTAAACACAAATCATAATAACACTTGAATTCAAAGGCTTGAATTTAAAATCTATTTCTGTGAAGATTAACTTCGCTTGAGGTCCTAATTCCTAATCTTATACTGAATAGAAAGATCTTGATGTAACCCTTAATAAATCCATCCTCTCAACTCGTTAGAAATTGCGATGACACCTGCCATTGAAACAATTAGAACAATATGAAAGGTAAAGCAAAAGAGCCGGGAGTAATATATAACTCAATTTAAGGATAAAGCAATCAAGATAATCATGTATATATATAGAAAGATATTCATATATATATATATATATATATAGAAAGAAAATGGCAATCATATATTGTATATTCTATTTAAGGATAAAGCAATCAAGATAATCATATATATATATATATATATATATATATATATATATATATATATATATATAGAGAGAGAGAGAGAGAGAGAGAGAGAGAGAGAGAGAGAGAGAGAGAGAGAGAGAGTCACCCCTTATTGAGCAACATGAGAACACTTGTAGGCCATTGATTTTGGAGGATCGGATGGCTGAGATTATTCGACATTATTGATTTAAAAAAAAATGATTTACAATAAAGAAGCTACCACTATGCGCGTGTAAACACCCTCCCCAACCCTACTCCTACCCCCACCAGCGACAAAACAAAACATCGAAGAAAGAGAAAGTGGAGAGGGCGATAGCGAAATCCCAAAAACCCGACTAGGGTTCCGATTCTCCTAGTGAGTTCGACGTCGACGAAAAGGACTCCGATCAGTGGAAGGGGGTTGACCACCGCGACGCTCTTCGGACCGAACAGCCCCGACGGTAGAAGCGGCGCCGATTTGAAGCTGTTGGAGGAGCGATACTGCTGCGTACCACCGCTGTTGGAGGAACGAGACGCCAATTCGAAGCCACTCTTCTTCCACCTCTGTAGATTGGTGTTTTGAAGGAATCGCCGGTATCCACCACCGATTTGAAGCTATTCGATTGCAAAAATGGGTAAGATTTTGACTTGGGTGAACTAATTTTGGTTATTTTTGGCTTAAAGGTTAAAATGTTAGGGTGAAATTGGGGGTATTTGGTTGTTGATGATGGATGGCGTTTTTTATTAGGGATTTGGGATGGGGGAATTCGGTTTTGTTGTTGGTGATTGGGGTTTTGTGTTGAAATTTGATTGGGGATTTTGGGTGCTCGATAAGGGTGGGATGGGTTATTCGGGTATATCACTGTATTATGCAATTGCATAATGGTATCTCAATGTAAATGGATATTACTTATACATATGAGAGAATGTCGAATTGAATTAAGGGTATAAACTTGCTCAATTTCCGAATAAGAGTGCATATTTGTTGGTACGAATTGGGATTTGAGTGTTATGCAGGTAGGTCTCACAATTATTCAACTTTATATGTGTATTTTAAGAAGGGGTAACAACAGATTATGCATCGTTATGTGTAGATGGTATTCATTACCGGTTGTCTGAAATAAAAGTTATAACATGTTAAATAGCATTGCAAAATGTAGACATAATATATGTATGATATGTTTAACGTACAATTGGTACTGAATTCAAACATTATTCGGTTTTATGGTAAGAATTATTCATCTATAATTGCTAATTTTTTGAAATAATATTAATGGTGATACTCACTCTACCTGAAGTTACTAAAGGTAAAGGAAAAGTCATAGCCACAACTAAGGGTGGAAAGAGTTCGGAGTCAGATTCATATTCCGATCGATCAACAAGTAAAAGGGTTGTTTACTCGGATGAAAGCGAGGATGAGTTCGTGATTGAGTCAAGGAAGGCTGCGGGCGTGAAGAAGACGAAAACAGATCCACCACAAATACATAAGGCAAGGACAAAGAGAACCCAGAACACCACATCAGTGGTTGAAGGTAATTAATGTATTAGAATGTAATAATGAGTATGTAGGATTTGTATGATATGTACACATGGCCTAAACGGTGTTTAATTGATGCAGATGACTCGATTGCAACAACTACGGCAGCTCAAGTACCCACTGAACCATCCATACCTGAAGCCCCAGAACCTGAAACAACCCATCCGGAAGTGACGAAAAACAGAGGTTGAATACAAGGGGTAAAATGGCAATGTATCAACCATTGGATACCCGATCATCCCCAAGTACCTTTGTCGATGCAATGCATCAGTTGAAGCAAAAAGCTGGTAATGAGAGGCAACTTAGAACGCTGGAAGAAATTGGTTTCATCGCACTGTTGGATTTGGAGGTGAAGAAGCAACCACTCTCCTTGGCTTCCTGGCTAGTCGACCACTTCAATTCTCATAAGTGCAGCATCGAGTTCGACGACGGGAGAAGCATAGAACTAACAGATGTCGATGTACATAGGTGCTTCGGAATTCCTCTTGGGGGTAAGCTAGTGGTGATAAAGGGATAAAATGAAAATAGAGATGTTCTAGATGTATGGAGGTCACAATTCTGAGACCTGCCCAAGTGGGTAATGCAATGCTGAGTGAGGTTGATGGCGGTCTGCGGTTCGTACAAAATTTCATGGTTTTGTTCGATAGTACGATAGGCAGCAGCCAACAGAGTGGCGGAGTGACGCAACGTTTAGTCAGGGGAATGGACAGCGTTGACTCAGTGGAGGGGGTTAATTGGAGTCAGCTTGTGCTCACGAGTTTGGTGAAGGCGAAATTGAAGTTTGGATCAGAGAGAAAGGGGTTCTTCGAAGGGTCATCTCTATTCTTAGTGGTATGTATCCATTGTACTACTGCGTTCTATTATGGAAAGTATAAGTTATTACATTCTAACCAAGTATTCATTTGTGAAAATCCCAGCTCTTGTACGTCGACAGGGTAGTCAATCAAGGAGAAAGAAACGTGCCTAGACTCATACCAGTTTTGAAAGGCTGGACGGACACTTTATTGTCCATGAGGGAGAAAAATGAAATGGCAAGTGGGGGATTCGGTAAAGGCCGAATAGATCCACCATTGGAAGTGCAAGCAATTGAGAGTTCGGGTGCTAGAAACGAGGTATGAAAAGTTGTTATCAATTAGTATATGGAACGGATCAATTGGTCTTTATATGTCATGACGATGTAAGATTTGAGATTTATGCCTATATACCAACATTATGCAACTGTATATTGGTACCGTATTCGGGGGTAAGATGATATTATGCATATGTATTGGTATACTAATCAGTACCGGTTGTTTGAAATCATAGGGTTTCGGTACGTAATAAACTATTATTCGTTGGTAACTGTGATATTTATGTATTTATTTTGAATTGCAGGTACATTACGAGGGGTTGATCAATGTCGCGCTGGAATTGAGCTTAAAGATGAAGGAGTTTGTGGATATGATGATGAACATTCCAGATGATGTGAGATCAGAACCCTCAATACAAGCTTGCTATGAGTTAGGGCACTCCATTCTTGGGAGGGGTTATCCAGATGAGACGGGGTTAGATGGGATATCACCAACCCCGGTAACAAGTTCTTTGTCACAAGAGACACAATCTTTCTTCAATGATCCAAAGTTCTTGAGAACTATGCAACAGATCGACGATGCACTGAAAGCAAGGGCTGAACTAGTAGCAGAAAGGAACAAAAGACCAACATTTAATCTAGGTGTTCCTGGATGTGAGCTGGGGGTGAAGGATCCGGTTGTTGTTGTACTTGACCAACTGAGGAGCGAGCATATGGATGAGGAAATTGATGGCTCACACATTCATGCGACTGAGGTACGCACTGTAATATTTCCCAACATGATATTATTTTTGTTACCAATTGAAATGTAATATTTTTTTGATGAGGTAATAAATACATCTTACTTGTGAATGCAAGGTGAAGAGAGACATGCTAATTTGGAGGTAACCAAGTCTGCAGCCCCATCGAATAAGGTATTACATTTCAAAATACGAATATGATGTATTTATCACCTAAACAAAAAGATACTAATACATATGCATAATATCATCTTACCCCCGAATACGGGACCCATATACAGTTGCATAATGTTCGTATAGTCAGACATAAATCACACATCCTACTTGTGAATGTAGGGTGGAGAAAGACATGCTAATTTGGAGGTAACCAAGTCTACAGCCCCATCTAATAAGGTACTCAATCCATCCTACATAGTGTACGAACGGAAAAATAACACATATTGAATATATCAAATTAAATAAGGTTGTGGTTAAGCAATTTCGCAGGGTAAAGAAATCCAATTTACAATTGAGTCTGAAATGCCACCCCCCAAAACACGGAGAGGTCTGAATCCTCCAACCAATAAGGTAATTTAGATTGTCATTTTCGGAAATATATAAAAAACTGCATTATTCATGAACAAACAAACAATTATTCATTTATATTGCGCTGTTGCCTTTAGGGGAAGGAAGTGGTAAGATGTGATATGTCTGTTAGATTGATTCCACATACATCAATGGATAAGGTGAGTATATGTGATGATTATAAGAAGTGAACTGGTGAATATATATTGGGTGATAACACTTTGTATATGGACGAAGAATCTTATGATGATTCGATAGGGAAAAGCAGTACAGACTACAACTGAAGGGGTCGACATCACACCTCGTCCACGGCGAGGGATTAAACCTTCACTCACGGAGATCAGCCCATACATTTGCAGGCATATTGACCCCGATCAAAAGAACACAAAAGAGCAGACAATGATGGTTAACGTACTAAAGGAACTAAAACATGAGTGAGAAACTTCAGTTTGAAAATCATTTAGAAGTTATAGTTAACTACACATAAATGTATATTTGAATTTTGTGTGATTTTGTCTGACTATTGCACAGGATAATCTTGTTCACTCATTCCAAGGGAGTAGGAACTGTGTGGGTCGACTTTACGCTGAACAACGAACACATGATGGCGCTGCTGGAGGACAACATACCAATGAAGGTGATAGACGCGTGGGCATTGATTTTGAATCATGGAGAGTCAAAGCGAAGTCCCAATTCACCGTATGTATACTTCGTGCCTCCAAGTGTAATGGTAAACTACTTCATAATAAATACGTTTTAATTATGATATTTTATTTTCCATATCAAACTCATAGTTAATCTCTAAGATTTAATTAAAATTGTAGTACGGTACCGTCATAGCCATACCACCAGGTGAGGATGTGGATGAAGACTTGTCAATTAAGTTTACAATGAAATTCTACGCGGGGGTTGCTAACGGTGAATTGAAAGTTTGCGAGCTGGATATGGTATGTGTATAGAAAAGCATAAAAACATATGATATATATACAAATATTCGATCAACAATCAGTGGGGATGTGGTATACTCGTATATGTATATTTGATACTCATTCCGTTTAACACGCAGATAATGTTCCCAATATATGACAAAGGGGAATTCTATGTGATATGCTTCCATCTCAAAAGAGGTACTGCAGAGATACTAGACTCCTCGAAGGCAAGAGAAGCGGACTATGATAGAAGCTATCTACATGTGTTCTTGAGGCTGGTAAATATGTAGATTAAGTAAATTTCCATTACGTGTCGTGAACATGATTTATATAATATATTTATATGAATAATCTGCTATAATATATAATCTTTGTAACGAACACATTGGTGATCGATGCAGCGCAAAATGTTAGCGTATGTATTACGCGAAGACCATAATGGGGCACCACTAGCAAAAAAAATCAGCAAAGTGAATTGCCCAAAGGTTTTAAAGTTGGAGTGGATGTTGAAACAGGGAGGAAAGGATTTGGGGATATATGCGATGAGACATATGGAGACATACAAGGGGGACGTGTCCTGGAAATGCGGGTTCAAAGGTGGAAGTCGGAAGAACATGAACTCACTACGATTGAAGTATTTACATTGCTTGTTGACTTCACCCATGAATGATGAGAAAGACAGGGTCCTCAGTGCATTCCCAAAGGGAGCAACGTACATCAACTACAAGACCATTATAGGGGATGACCCAGGCACGAGATCGAAAATATTGCCTGATAAGGATCTTGATGTCTTTTGTGTTGTTCGGCTACACGATATTATAAGTGCATTTTGTGTTTTGTCGTTTATTCCCAAGAACATCCAGCAGGAACTTGGACGGTAGTATTAAGAACTTTTTATGTGTGGTTGATTTAAGTTAGGGGACCTTCATGGAATGTGTGGTAGACTTAAGTTAGGGGAACTTGCAATTCCTTGTTTTCGATCGACTTGCTAAGTCTGGTCATGGAAGGATATATAAATATTAAGCTTTTTAATCATTTTGATATTGCGTAAGTAACGTATGGATACTTGATCGAATTTGCTATTTATGGTGTTACCAATGAATAATCCAGCCATACAATTGCATAATTTTTGGATACAGTCGTATAACCCAAAAGGAGTAATCCAGTAATCCCGGTGAATAATAATGTGATATACCCGAATGAAATGGGGGTATATATGAATAATCCTTTCATGAATCTGAATAGTGATTCAAAGCAGTATTCACTGAACCGGTAAATATGAAGGTTTGAATCATTGTGATAGTGCGTAAGTTACGGTCGGAAACAATGTCTTGCTTAAGTAACAAATGGATACTTGGTATGATTTGCTCTATCTGGTGTTATCTATGAATAATCCAATGATACAGTTGAATAATGTATGGATACAGTCGTATAACCCACAATGGATTAATCCATTCATCCCGGTGAATAATATTGCCATATACCCCAATAAACTGAGGGTATATCCGAATATTCCTTTCATGTATCTGAATAATATTTCGAAACAGCTGAAACTTAAACGGTAAATAATATTCCAGTCAATATTACAGTTTTATATCCGAATAATCATTTGATATATCTGAATAAAATTTGAAAGCCGAATCATAAATTAATATGAAATAAGGTTAAATACCAACTAATAAAATATAACTAGAAGCAATGTTAATTCATAAAAAGGGTAATATAGTTCCAAAAGCAGTCAACTACTATCCAGCATTCAAAACACCCTAAAACAACCAACATATTGAGCCTGTCTAATTTGAAATGAAACAAATTATTATAAATAGATAAACCAACATAAAACAGTTGGGCAGTCACTCATCATCGGAGTCTTCCTCGGTTGTCGAATCTTCTATAAATTCATCTTCTTCAACTTCGACTATCTCCTTCCCCTTCCCCTTGCCGGGCAGTTTGACCTTGCAATTCCTCTTATCATGGTAAGCCATATTCCCACATTTACCACACTTCCTCAAGGTCGACTTAGAAGTCTTATCAGTCGCTTTCTCCAGTGCACCCTTCAATCGGTGTCCTTTGTTCTTCGCTTGTGGTGGGGGTTCAACAGTTACTACGTCGGGAGGCTTGACCCCAACATATGCAGCTTTGTCGGGTACAACAGATCCAGATTCAGAGAGCTTCTCCATGTAATGTGGCTTCCTGGCCTCAAGCATTTGGAGAAAATCCTTTATGAGATCTGTATCATCCTCGACAAGCCCAACAGTAGAGTATATGCTACCCCACAGCTTGTTGACCAGCAGCTTTCTTGCCTCCATCGCGGCTGATTGTTTGAGTACTTCATCCCCAACAAACACACTTGCCAATGCTCTGGCTTGTTTTGTCCACCTTGCTTTCACCATCGCATCCGGTATGGTTTTAAAACCCATGAACTTGTATGTTGCGAAAACATGTTCGCAAGGGATACCAATACGGTGGAAGGTATTGCATCTACAAGTGGAAATTTGGCTTACCACATCATATGCTACTTCAAAAGTACCAACATCATCCTCCTTCACCATGTGTGTTTTCCCAGCTCCAGCAACTACCTCACTGATGACATTGCAATAGGTTACCGACTCAGAAATCTCTTTCTGGACCTTATCAAACACCTTCAACGTATACACAGAAGCTGCGTGTCTCTCAATTCGCAGACGCGTCTCATACCTTAGAACAAAAGTATCGGTCTCCATTTCCAGCTTAGCTTGAGCATGCCTCTGAGCATCCATAGCACCGTCGAAATGCATCATCAATTCTACAAGGCTAAAATGTCTGCTAGAATAGCGACCGAAGAAACTGTTTGCCGACTCAGATATGGAAGTTGTTCGGATCAACCCGCCCATCGGTACTTCTCTGAAGTAAGCTGGGATCCAATTGGATCTCAACTTATACATAAGGGTAAGCCAACTGTTTTCCTCTAGAGAGAACTCCTTTATCATTGCATTCCACATCTGCTCGAATTCATCAACTGTTATCTCGTAGCTCCACACACATTTGTTGATCTGCATCCGAAACTCCTTAATACGACAAATCTCTTTTGGTACCTGTTTATTATAAATCAAACTTCATAACATCAGATACGACGTCATAAATTTATTTACACACGTAAATCAACTATAGTATAAAATTTTCGGAATATTGGCTGCGAACTGATACTATATAATAATACATAGATAGGATCACATAATTTAGCGATACCATCGAATAACCAACATTCGATTTGTACGATGCCTACACCAAAATTTGAAAGTTTTGGTCAGACTAAGTAAAACAACTGGAAAATACGGTTATAAATACTATGTTAAGAAGATCATAAGTGAACTTGAAGATTATGAAATGTACACAATTGTATATACTTGCATACGGTTGAATAAGTAGCTAGTAAGCCTGAATAATATCTCGTAAAAACATGTGATGTTACTGCATAATCATCTACCTAATATATTGACAGTTGAAACAGCATGTTCATTACAAATGGTTTGTAAAAAATATATAGCAGGTGTTAAATTTTACCTCCTTCGGAACCTTCATCATGATATGCCACATACAAAAACGATGACGCGTGTTCGGAAACACAACGGGTATGACCTCCCTCAATGATGGATCTTGATCCGTTACAATCACCATCGGATCCTTGCACATTGCTGATTGGAACTTCTCGAGAAGCCACTTGTATGAGGGCTTGTCCTCGTGCAATAACAATCCAGCCCCAAATGTGACTGATTTTCGGTTATTGTCCAAACCGGTAAATGGTGCAAAAACCATACTATACCTATACCATACACAACCATATCGTTACATAATGATAACCAACAAATGTCAATAGTGAAAATGAACATCATTATACCGCTAGGGGAGAGGGTATTCACTTACTTGTTTGTTCGATACGTTGCGTCGAATGACACGACATCACCAAATGCAGCGTAATTTGCCCTCGCGATGGGATCGCACCAGAATAACATAACAAGCTGATTTTTCTCATTTACAGCATGTTCAAAGAAGAATGCAGATGATGCTTCTTTCTTGAGCATGAACCGATCGATAATCATTTGCGCATCAGCTCCTGATATATACGCCATCACATCACGCTTGAAATTCTTCAAATCTTGAATCATTTGCCCTCCATGGATAGATCCCTGCCTTGCTTCCTTCATTAGCCGATGGGTCATAGCCGGACCCAAATTTGCCTTTGCACAATTAATCATGAAACGTTGGTGGCCGAAATCTAACTTTCGATGAGCCTTTAGAAACTGATTAGATCCCTCTTGCAACAAGGTGTGGTTATGACGATCCTCTATACCGGTTATTTCATAACCATCCAACCCTTTAAACTTTAGATATATATGAGCAGTGCATCCAACCCGGCTAGATAGTCGTTTACGTTTTCCTTTGGCGTTTTTTGATTCACAATATCCTTGCCTATTGCACCACATGTAACGATGCATATAACTCCCATCAACCACCCGTGATGCACCCTTTTTAGTGTCAAACTCAACTATGGCACCATACTTTCGGTAAAACGCAATCCACGCCTCAACAGTTGGAAATCGCTTCCCAAGCGATGGTGATACTGATTCGTCACAAGTAGGCAACCAATATCTTGTTTTGTTCGAAGACTGTGATTGCTCAACTCCGACATGCAACTCGTCAACTGTTGCTTGCTCAAACAAAAACTCCATAGCATCTACCTCGTCCTTCGCATCAACATCCCAATCGCGTCCATTTTCAAAATCTATATCAATCACATAAACAAACTGTAATTGCAACTTCGTACACAACACATATTGAATAAAAATATGAAAACCGACATTGAAAAACCATTTTATACAAATGAATAACGCGCAGTAATAATCGAATAAAAACCCAATCTCAATAACTCATCAGAAACAACCTATACTAATTGAAATCAAACACAACATAATTGATTATTGCCCTATAACAACTATTACCTCATTTGACTCGATTCCTTGTACTCGGATAAACTATTCTTGAAATGAACCCTCCTTGGTCGTACACCTCGAACACAAACGAGACTACATAAGTAGAAACGAAACTAATTAAATGACAATACCTGCATCCATTGAATTGCACTGCACTCTTTCCCAACCGTAGATGAAAAAAACGTCGCACTACTCTTCCTCTACTCAACGAACGACCAAGATCGGAATTTTGTTCAAAATTCTGAAACTCCAATTGCAATAACGTAGTGCCTAGTTTTTAGGAAATTTTGGATTACAATATCTTTCCAAATCAAATTATGCTATCAATTAGGGTTTAATTTTGATTTAAAAAAATTTGAAACGTGTACCACTTTCCAGAAAATGGATCTCAACTTGCATCCATGTGAAACACGCGCCCGTGAGGAGAGAGTGAAGCAATTTCAGCGAGTGGGACCCACCGTTTTTTTATATAAAAAAAGGAAAAAAGTGGAATTTTCTTGGCCATCCATTTTTATAGATCAACGCTCATGATTTGTTCTCATGTTACTCAATAAGGCTTGTTCTCATATGATCTATACTATATATATATATATATACACATATATTTGGATATGAAAGAAAATGTCAATTGTTAAGGGATTAAATCAGGAAAAAAAATCAGATATATATGATATGAATGAAATTATATATAGATATATACACCTTTGATTTATAAGATTCAAAATCAAGATCTTCATATATATGGATATGAAAGAAGAAATTCATATAAATATAATTTATAAAATTGAAGGATAAATAAATCAAGATATGCATATATATATATATATGGATATGAAAGAAAATGTCAATTGTTAAGATATGAAATCAAGAAGAAGAAAAATCAGATATATATAAATATGGATATGAATGAAGTTATGAAATTAGTAAAAAAAAAAACCGAAGAATATAATTATACCTGTACATATATATATCAAAGGTTAAGAAATATGGAAAAATTATTATATAGTTAGGAAATATGGACAAATTATTATATGATATATATTGTATAAAATATATGAATGTGAAAAAAAAAGACCAGAGTGCTTAGATGTAAAGGAAAATTACCCTCCTCCCTACCATATCTTCACCAAAAATCACAGCCTTCCGATTTCACTTCTACTGCTTGTCATATCTTCACCAAAAATCATCCCCTGCTGAGAAGGATTAAAGATAAAGTGGTGTAAGGGAATAGTTGCTGAAATTGTAATTTCTAATTTGTGAGTTGAGCAATATGTATTACATATATTCCCCCATCAAACAAATTGCATTTGCCATTCTTAACTGATTTCACTTACAGTAAATAATAAACAAAACCCATAGCTGACCAAATTAAAAATTAAAAGTAGTCATTCAACATCCCAATGGCGGAAGAAAGTGAGACTCAAACAACCTAAAAATCGAGCAAAGCGAATGACGATCAGAAATACAAACAATTAAGAAGCTAGAGATTACCTTGTCGATGGCACGAGATCGAGCAAGACCGATGTGGCATTCACCACCCTTGTGATTCTTGTCGAGGATTCCGAATCAGCGACGATACCGGATGGTTTCGAAAGAGCTATTTCCTTGGAAGCGGATGTTTGCGATTTCATGGACAGGCGGTTCAACCTTTTGATAGCCGGATTTGAAATTAAACAGGCGCACAAACACAAACAGAAAACAAAAAAAGATGGGTTTCAAGGAATGGAAGAGTAAGAGATATAAATTCCACATACCATTTTATTTGGATTCTGAATGGATTCTCTAAGCCTCCACTGTGTCCCAGGAGCAACTGACAAGAAGGTACGGTCACCCCTCCTAGCGGCGACGGCCTTCTTCTGATCGGCTTGCTTCTTACTGGCGTCGGAAACCATGGCTTCGACCTATAGCCACCGCGGATATCCAATCAAGGAAGAGATAGAAGCATCGGGAGAGAAGGTGGAAGACAAAAGTAAGGGCAGACGGAGATGGATCCCTGGCGATTTTAGGCCTTCAGAGGAGAGGCGGAGATGGATCCCCGACGTTTTTTGGTGCGGTTGGACAAGGATAGCGAGCGACATCAACGAGCATGCCAGGAAGAGGAGTCGATAAAAGACAACCACAACCAAAGGAGCCGTCTGAAATGAGGAGAAAGAACGGGAGAAGAAGGAGGAAGAAGGAGCCATCAGAAGAATTGAATAAAGTTACAGAACGGAAAGGAGAAAGGATAATCACAGAAAACGAAGATGAGGAGGAGGGCATAGAACTTTACCGGCGGAGGAGAAATAGCGCAGGAACTGAGGAGGAAAGCGATGGAACCGGTAGAGCGGGAGGAGGGAGAGTGAAATCGCCGGAATGGAGGTTTGAGGCGTACGAATTGAGATTCAGGAAGAAAGGGGGCGGAAAATAACCCTAAGCAAGATTGGGAGATGGTTAAAAATAAAGAAAAAATTTGATTGGACGAAAAAGAGTGAATTGAGGAGAGGTTGACACGTCAGCTAAAAGTATTCTGAATTAAGTTATTATATAGATATAGATATAGATTCATCTCTTAGTTGGATACTTTGATAGATTTTCTACTCCGTATTAACTAAAGTAACCGATATGATTTTATACAAATCCAAACATTTGCACAGACTTAGCTTTGGAAATATAATATAGATATCATATACTAGCCTTTTTTTATATGATATTTACTATTTACACATATCTATTTAGAGGTTAAAAACTACATAGAATATTATTTTTTTGGATAACTTTTTAATAAGTATGAAATTATCTTAAAAATTAAACATTTTATATAATTTTTACCCTCCTAAATAAACATGCATAAATATTAAAAGACTTATAAAAAGAGGATATCTATTTAAGCAAGGTCAAACATTGTTCCAACTTATTTTATCCATAGCTCTTCTTATATAATGATAAGATTTCATTATTAATTAATTCTCTATTGAAAAATAAAATATTATCATCAAGACATATATATAAGTTATAAAATATATTACTGTCTTTTGACGTATATTCATTTTTAATATAAATATTCAACTAAATATCTTGAGTTATTATAAAAATTATAATTAACATAATCTTTTTGAATTTTATTTTTTTTATGAAAGGAGGGTCCATCATTTTTATCAAAGATGATGGACTTGGCCCAGTTTTGCCATAGGTGTTAAAAAAAATACATATCATGTATGTTCTTTAATTTATTAATCATTTATATATAACATCATACTCAATAATCTTATAAGTAAATGATAGTTTCAATACATTTGTAAAAATAAAAAAATAAAAAAAATATGAAAATCATAAAGAAATAAATTTTAGAAACTAATTAAAATTAAAAGATTCAAGTTAACATCTATCCTAACTTTTAAGTCAATTTATTTTTTTAAATTTGTTCTTTATAATTTTTCCACAATTCTTACAAAACAAATATATGTGAGTTATCATATAAAAAAAAAAAAAAATTGTAAATTGGTTTTTAATAGGGGTGGGCGCGGGACGGGACGGGATGGGATGGAGGTCGTCCCGCGTCCCGTCCCGCGTAATTTTGTAGGACGGGACCGGGACGGGATTTACTCTTTTTTTCTTCGTCCCACACGGGCCTTGTCCCTCACGGAACGGGACGGGCCTTGTCCTTCAAATAAAAAAGATTATAAAAGGTTAAAAAAATTCTGTATATTTTATAATTTTCAAAGATGTAACACATATAAATCTATATAAAAAAAAATATTTTACAGGTTCTGCTATATATATATACATACACATAATATACGTGTATATATACACACATTCATGCAGGAGCACTAGCAGTACTTTGATTAATGCAGTAGCATTAGTTTTTCTTTGGTGGAATGCATATAGCATTAGTGTCTATATATACGAAAGCATATACACACTGTATGTGTATGTAATCTATATAGACTATATATATATATATATATATATATATATATATATATATATATATATATATATATATATATGTTACAGTATGTATAAGCTAATGCATTATTATTATTATTATTATTATTATTAGTAGTAGTATTATTATTACTACTACTACTACTATTATTATTATATATGCGGGACGGGACGGGATTTGCGGGATTGAGGCAGGTCGTCCCGCGTTCCATCCCGCATAATTTTTGTGGGACGGAATTCACTATTTTTTTTTAAATCCCACCGGGATCGGGACGAGACCGGGACCGAGATTTGCGGGATTTGTGTCCACCCCTAGTTTTTAACATTAATTTGAGGTCAAAATATAATATTATGGGACAACCACTTTGGATGGTCTAATACCCCTCCTTTGAACAAAGATTGGACTTGTAGACATAACCAGGGGCGGAGCTGTGAGCACCCTCCGACGGATTTTTTTTTTTTTTTTTACATATATTTAGTATATTTAAGGTAATATAACATTTTTAAGTGATAGTTGAAGTAGAGTTGTTATCTAGCTCAATTGATAAAGGGGAAGGAAGGGAATTTTTATTTTTTTATTTATTTATTTGATTAGGTAAAAATTCGAGACCAGACATATCTGGACCTCGATGGCCGACAAGTCGGCAGACGAAAAACCGTAAAAAACAAACAGAAATACAAAGATGGTGCAACATACAGGCAAACACGCTCTACCAAGCGAAATTAAACACAACTAATCCGAACAAATGGTCTTGGGTTCAAATCTCAAACTCCTCACTTTATATTTGTTTTATTATATCATTATTCCACATAATTATATAATTATTTAGGGATTTCTTTGTATATTTTTAGTTTCTCTAAACTATTTCAATTAAAAAATGTCATGTCATATTTAAATTTAATGTTTTCCTTCAATATTGTTTTAAAATTAATTCTTCTTAATTTTTTTCCTATATTTTTTTTGTTTCTTTCAACTATTTAACTAAAAATATCATAAATATATCACAATTTTAGTATTTATTCAATATTTTTGTAAAAATCTTCTTAATAGGTATAAAAAAAATATTTTACAAATTTTTTTTACCACCCCCTAGATTTCATCCTGGTTCCGCCACCTGGACATAACCTTTTCAAGCACTGATTTAAACAATTCTCAAATCATAGATCGATTCTAGCAAATAACCATACATCAAACTAAAGGTGAAGTTTCTTCGGCTAAAAAACAATAATAACATGTGTTCACTTATTGAGAGATGTGAATAACATCAAAAGAATCGGCCCACATAAAAAATTAAGTATAACAAGTCTTAGTATATAAATCGGTGGACTACTCGTTCTATAACCAATTATTTTAGTATAGAACTTCACTCGATTTATGTAATTGACTAGCGCATGAATGTGTAGCTGTACACACGACCCTCCGACCCGTCAGGAGTCCCAACGAATTTTAATTAATGATCATACTCCGTATATAGCATGTTAGTTGTTAAATAATTATAACATTATTTAAAATCTACCGAAAAGCAAATATACAACACGTCTTAGTTGGTAAATAAAGTTGTGAGAAATGGACAACAAATTAGCTAGAAACACTTTAAAGTCAAGGTCGTGATATTGTTGAAGACTTATAAGTCAATGAAAGTAAAGTTGGAATGTACACGATTATGTTGTATACAGAATCAATGGTGGACATGATCACATGAATATAAAAGGGTGGTTGTAACACTGAATGTCAATCAAAAATATATATACCCATTAATTGTCTACACTCGATCTCCACGACGAAGCCATTAGCCATGTTTCTGAAGCACTATCCATCAACTCCTCCACTTTATTTGTTCTCCCTCCTCTTGGTCTTGTGTTCCGCCTTCTCCTACCAACAAGTCTGCGACCATCTTGATCAATCAGCCCTCCTTAGTTTCTATGATGCCATTCAAACTTCTTCTTCGACGCTCAACTGGTCAGCTTCTGTCACTTGTTGCCAATGGGAAGGGGTATCTTGTGACAACAATGGAAGGGTCACTCACTTGCAGTTATCCTCAAGAGGCATACAAGGAGTAATCACTTCCTCTCTTAGAAATCTTGTTAGCCTTACTCATCTTAATCTTTCCAATAACTTGCTTTCTGGACCTCTTCCTGATACCTTCTTTGGATTGATGGAAGGCCTTCAAGTGATCGACTTGAGTTCAAATCAACTTTCTGGCAATTTTTCATCATCCTTGTCATCTAGAGGTAGTTTTCCCATGAAAATCCAAACCATTGATATATCAAGCAATCAGTTTGAGGGAAACATTGGATATACTTGGTTTTTGGAAATGAAAGTTTTGACCAGTTTCAATTCTAGCCACAATGAATTCGTTGGGGCAATTCCTTCCTTTATATGTTTGAGTTCACCTTTACTCAAAACACTTGATTTGTCTTATAATCAGTTTACCGGTCCAATTCTTAAAGAAATAGGAGAATGCAAACAACTAGAAGTTTTTCGAGCAGGATTCAACTCTCTATCGGGACCCTTGAATGGGGGAATTGTTGGGCTTACCAATCTTATGGTTATAGATTTCTCATCAAATAATATTTCTGGCCCCATCCCTCACAATATTGGGAACTTACTCAAGTTGGAAAAACTTCATCTTCACAACAATAGTATGAGTGGCCCTATCCCTCCAAGTTTGATGAACTGCACAAATTTAATTGATATGATTCTTATATTTAATTCATTCGACGGTGAAATCTCCAAATTAGATTGGTCTAGACTTGTTAAAATTCAAAAGCTTGATCTTGGATATAACAATTTTAATGGTACCTTGCCAGAAAACCTATACTTGTGCAAATCACTTGTTGCATTTCGAGTAGCCGTCAACAACTTTTCGGGCCAAATTTCGCCCAAAATTTTGGAGTTAAAGTCTCTCTCTTTTCTCTCACTTTCAAATAATTCATTTGTGAATATCACAGGAACGCTTTCAGTGTTGTCTAAGTGTCAAAAATTAACTACCCTCTTCCTTGGGCCAAACTTTCAAGGTGAATCCCTACCAAGAAGTAGAAACTTTCTCGCCTCAACCGCATTTTCAAATCTCAAGTATTTTTCCCTCGGGAATTGTAACCTCACTAGTTTCTTTCCAGAATGGCTATCTCATCTTAAGGGGCTTCAATTTTTAAGCTTGGCCGGTAACCAGATCACCGGTAAAATTCCTAGATGGGTTGGGACCTTACCAAGCCTCTCTAGATTGTTATTGCATCAGAATAATCTTTTTGGAGAATTTCCTCGAGAACTATGTCAGTTGCCAGCACTCTTGGAAAATATGGACCCTAAACTATACCAAATTCAATCTGAACTCCCCTCCTACACTCTTACTCTTTCTAACACCCATTACAAGCAGGTTTCATTCTGGCCCACGGAGATAAGCCTTGGATTTAATAATTTCAGTGGTGATATACCACAGGAGATTGGCATGTTGCAAGGTCTTCAAGTACTATATCTTGAAAATAACCACTTTACGGGACACATTCCACTTAGCATGTCTAATTTTAAAAATTTGATGCGTGTTGTTCTTTTTCAAAATAACTTGTCAGGAGAGATACCCACAACTTTAGCCAGTCTCCATTTCTTGGCTTCTTTTAATGTGGCTTACAATGATCTCGAAGGTCCAATACCAACTGGTGGTCAGTTTGCTACTTTCGATGAGTCAAGCTATGAAGACAATCCAAGGCTATGTGGTGAACTCTTGCATCGTCCATGTTCCAAAGTGGCACCACCAAATGCAAAGGTTGAACCTGATCTTGACGGTCAAACTAATGGTAGACACTTGTTTTTGAATGGGCTCTTTATTGGTTTTGCCTCGGGATTTTTAGGCGTCCTTATAAGTGTTGCGTTGTTCTTTTGGTTCAATCTGTAGAAAGAGGAATGGTGGGTAGAACAAAGTCCTTTAATTTACTATATTGAGTGTCATGTCGCGTCCCTTTTTATTTCTGTATGTTGTTCACCTTCGATCTATTGGAAGATCAAGGAATATTGGATTTAATAACTACTTATATTGAGTATTGAGTGTCATGTGAAATTCCTTTTGAAGATTATTGTGATTTTCTGTGTTTCATTTTCTTAATCATATAGAGTGAAATCCATTCATTACCCTTGAACATTTAAAAAAATTTAAATGGACATATCTCTATTTTTTTTTTGTTTGTTTCATAATTAAAGGTTCCTGAATTTTTAGATTTTGTACAAGTTTGATTCTTTCGTTTAATGATGTTAAGTGTTGTTGTGACATTCATGTGGCCTGCATAACTATTGTGTATCTGGGCAATATTGAATCAGTTCAGCATACAACAAAGACAAATTAATAGGACGGAGAAAAATACTACATAGGCTTAATTTATGGGGGAAAAAATCATTTATCAACATATGTTTTTTTAGTTTTGTAGGATAAAAATTACTCTGTACTACGTATATTGGTATAAGCTCACTCGTGCACACATTTAATTAGCAGTTGGAGACCTACGGGGCTTGAGGTGGTGTTACCTCCCATAGCCCGAAAGAAAAACCGTAAATTTTTTTTAACGTTTTTTTAAATAATTTGTGTTATTAATTTGAAGAATAAAAGAGTTTTTTTTAAAGAATAAAAGAGTTTAAAAGAGTGAAGAATCTCAAAAACAATTTAGCTTAGTTGGTAAGAAAGAATTTTTATTGCCTTGAGGTCATTGGTTCACATACTTTATCGTGTAAGCAAAAATTATTCGTCTGTTTTCTCATGATTATTCGTTTGTTTTCACGTGCTTATTCGTTTATAACAATGTAATTATTTGTATGTACAAAAAGTGTAAAAAAAGATAAATTTTATTCTAACAAATAATCGTCCAGTACCATTGAATAATCAACCAGCTAATACCACCGAATGACCAGAAGATACTTTTAATGCTGATTTTCTTACAATTAATGACCCATATTTTTTTTACAGTAGGCAATAAGATGGTTGACTTTGACAAGCCAAAGCTCAACCCTGATCGATCATCCATGTATTGACCCAAATATAAATATTCGGGTTACGTTTCAAAAGTTAGTTACCTTCGTTCGGATCTTGCAATCAAGGTACGGGTCGAGGTTTCAAAACCCAAATTGTTAAGTTTGAAAGAGAAGATTTCGAACCCCAAAATGCGTATCATGGCCGTTGGGTACCCAGAATCTGTCCTATTTGACTAAGTCGCTCGAAACCAGCCGCAGTTCAAAACACAGTAAAAGGAAATCTGAGTACAACTTATCACGACAGAGCCGGGTCAAAATCAAATACAAGTATAAAAAACGACTCAAATCATCCAAGTGTATAAGTCTGGTGATGTCAGTCACTCGGTCGATGGAACGTCGAAAGGACAACCCCGTCATAAAAGCATGGAGCAATCACGAGTCTGCAAATATACCTTAAAAAATAATACTCCATCCGTCCTAAAATACATGGGCTTTTAGCCTTTTGCACAAGTTTTAATAAAACACTTTACTTTTAAAAAAATATCATCATTGCACTAACGTTTTCATAAACTTTATTATTTTTAAACACCCACTACACATATTAACCAATCAAATTATTTTAAAAAGTCAACAACACACAAACCAATACAAATCATGACAACTTCCTACCTAGAAAACATAAAAGCTCATCTATTGTTGGATAAAATTTTACCTCTAAAAACCCATGTATTATTGGACGGAGGGAGTACTCCGTATAGCTGTATAGGGAATGGAATCAGACTGAGGCCCACACGCTGGACTCGGTCCAACTGCGATCACACATATACCCTATACCTAAATAATAATGCTTCTAATGCAAGACATAATTTAAATCACACAAGTCATGATTATTAAGATATGTGTGTGTGTGTGTGTGGGTGTGGGTGTGGGTGTGGGTGGGTGTGGGTGTGGGTGTGGGTGGGTGTGCGTGTGTGCGTGTGTGTGTCTTGTTTTTTTTCTATTTTAATTTTCAATTAATTAATATTACGGAATAATCTCAGCCATCCAATTTTCCTAAATCAATGGATGAGATTTGTTCTCATGATACATTTTAAGGGCTGTTCTCATATGATCTATTCTCTCTCTCTCTCTCTCTCTCTCTCTCTATATATATATATATATATATATATATATATATATAGAGAGAGAGAGAGAGAGAGAAAGAGAGTGGTTCCCTTGTTGCACACCCCTTAGGATATACCTTGTGCACAATTATAGACCATTGATTGGAAAAAATAAAAGGTAAAGATTAATCCAGGTTTTTTAATTTTTTTAATTAAAAAAAAGTGAGTCCCGCTTCAATATCACACCCACACTCCCTCTCCCTTTTCCTTTTGCGCGTGACCTAACAGGCTAACACCCATTTCAAGGATTCACCCACACCCCTTTCAAATATCAATCCCACATTTCTTTGGATAGTACGTTTTTTTTTTTAAAAAAGAATTGAATGAGTTTGTTTGTTTTATTTTTTTTTTTAGGAAAATGAGTTTGTGATTACACCTCTTCCATTGAATAATTATTTAAAATTCAACGAATAATATCGAAAACCTCAAATCTCAATCACGTATTTATTTATTTTGAATCACTAAATAATTAAAATTTTGAATTATCTTACACATTTTAACCAATAATATTGGAGATGTTGTTCCTAACCCCGATTTCTAATTACAAAAGACACCTATTAAATTGAATAATTATTCAGAACTTAACGAATAATATCGAAAAACCTCAAAACTCAATCACATTGATTTCTAGTTACAAAATACAGACATTTCATCGAATAAATACTCAAATTCAACGAATAATATGGATCGAAAATCTCAAATCCTTATCACACATTTATTTCGAATTACAAAATACACACATTCTATTGAATAATTGTTCAGAATTTAACGAATAATATCGACAATCTCATATCAATTACAAAATACACTCATTTCATTGAATAATTATTATAGATTCACCGAATAATGTTAGTATTCTACTGAATAATTTACCGATGATCGATTTTGAAGGAGCCTCGGCCTTCATTGGGAGAAAGCTTTGAATGAAATCGTATTACAACCGCGAAATCAAGATTGAAATCTCAAATTGGATTACCAAGATTGAAATCAAGGTTGGATTACAGTCGGCGGAAAATCACGTTTCCTGTTTCAAATTAAAATACACCGAAAAATTGGAATATACTGGAAAATCACGTTTCCTGCTTCAAATTGAAATCTCAAATTGGAATACACGGAAAATCAATATTGAAATCGGAAATCACGTTTCCTGCTTCACCCCTACCAAGCCGCGAGACGAGCAGCTCCGCCGCCGCCGAGGTCACGCATCCCTGCGAGGAGAACAACTCCATCGCCGCCCCGCCGACTCCGTCTCTCCTCTGATCCTCGGCTTCTCCGACGCGGCGGGTTTGACGCTGGCGGTTGAGCGGTGAGTGTGGTCCTTCCGGCCTAGATTGCTAATGCAGGCGAAGAGACAGAGAACCATTGCGACGGTCCTCCCGCCACACTCTCCTCCCTCTTCGTCGCCACCTCGCCTCAACGCAGGTCTCCGGAATCACCCATTCGCTTCAGTGCTCACCTATTCTCCACTCCGACTCTCTTCCGCTCGCCTCGGCCCGCATCGCCTGGCTCTCTGCGGCTCCTCGGTTCAACCGCAATGAAGAAGAAGATAATTTTCAATTTAGGGTTTTGTTTAACACACGCGCACACGCCCTTCTATTTGAGATTCAAATTAGTTTTTCAATTTTTTTTTTTAAACTCACGGGACACGTGGCAACATCCCATCCCTCCATTCCATTTAAATCAAGGGTTCAGATCTGTGCACAAGGTACACCCTAAGTCTTGTGCACAATTTACACATTCCATATATATACAGAAAGTGCGATAAATGGATCCACACCGAATGTCAAGTGGCAGATCCTCTCCTACCTCTACCCCCTTCCCGTTAGGGTAGACACTGACGAGTCTGATGCTATAGCATAACCATTTCCATCATAATATATATGCACATCAATCATCGTGCTCATCAATCATCATACTCATCTCGTAAATCATGCTCATAATAAATCAAGCTCATACGAAGACCGTCTTGTTTTGATAAAACCAAATACACCACCATTTAATTGCTACCTCTGTTTTCGGGTTATTTGTTAATTTTCTGCCTAAGTCGCCAATAAAGTTTTTCATATTTCTTCTTGAGTAATTTCTATCCATCGATGTGGCATAAATTGAGTGATTTTGATTGAACCCTAACCATGCGTGTCTCCTTCATAAATCTATCTATGACCTTAAGAAATCTCCTTGGCAATGGAGCAATTATCACTACTAAAAACATGTCATTTAACATCGGGTAATAACCGATGTCTTTTAAAAAAAATTCAACGTCTATGTGAGTGATATAAAAAGTCAAAAGTTTTTCAAATCGGCTATAGCCCAATGTCTATCAAATTTGAAACATCGTATTTAATTATAAAATAGATATTTTTAATATCTTATAACATCGATTATATGTTTAATACCAACTTAAATTATATAATAAACTTTTGTTTCGATACTCTCCTAAGGTTAAACTCTCCTAATGTTAAACCCTTGTTATTTTGTATTTTTAAGTCAATGAAGATACATACGTCATAACACAATTAAACAAATGGACATTGATTTATTTAAATTGGATGATATCTATATCTAGTAAGACATCTTAAATTACTGGTGAAACATATATGCTTAGTTCATAAAACTGATGTGTTTAGTTCGTAAAACTATTGTCTTTCATTACAATAATTCATTGTCTTTTCGCCCTTAAAGGGACGTGCTAGCTTATGAACCAAAAGTGTTTTGTTCGTAAACTCAATATCTTGTCTATACATACAATACAACATACCACAATAACCAATGACAACATCAACAGAATAGGACATGTTTTCTACCCATAACTCGTAAAAACTAGCACTTATTTTCCACCAATAAGTTATGTAATTGACTAATTGCTATCCATCCTAAAGGAACTTCAATTATTCGATAGAGAAACTAAAAGATCACAAGTGATCTGTTTTTTTTAGTACAATGCACGAGCAAAGTCCATGAACCTGCACCATCCCAAAGGAAAAGGCATACTTGACAGGTTTCTCCTCATGAATCTGCACAATCTTACGGCAAATGCAGCTCATGAAAGAGAACTAGAATCTTACAGCACTAGCAATGGTGTAGTGACCATATTCAAAAGATGGACTCATACAAAAGATGATACTCCTAAGCACTTACGTTTCGATCTGGTGAAGTCAGTGCACGTCTAGCAATTGCAGTCGGAGAACCAACAGAGATCATACCCAAAGCAAACACACTAATATTCAACATGTGCACAATTCGAATGCAAGGTTCAGTAACAACTTCATTGATACTGAACAGTGAGGCAATAACATTAAAAACAATGGAAAACCAATCAACTTCATCTAGCATATATATCAATTGAAAAGAATTTTATTACCTCCTTAGTCAAATCTAATGCTCCACTTATAATTGTCATATCATCATGAGTTAGTTCACTGGCTTTCCCAGCTTATAATTGCATTTGTAGAAAGCGATTTTGATCCTAGATGCTAGCACAGAGACGAGATCGAATAACAGACATGCAAAGCGGAAGCTAAAGACACACAAATTGATAATGCAGTTCGGTTTTCCTACTCTGCGAAGCCTCAAGAGGGAGAGACTCAAACCCAAGAATCCACTAAGTATGAACGAGTATACAAATCATGGATACAGGAAGTGACGAGCTCAAGGAAACAGATCTAGGTCAAGCAACTCAGAGACACATACGGACAAGGAGAAATCGTAAAAGAGGAACATATATTCCCTTCACTCCGAAGAACATCGAAGCCAGATGACAGAAGATGAAGACGACCAGGGCCGGCCCTGGACATGTGCAAGAGGAACGACCGCCCAGGGCCTCCGATTATTTAGGGCCTCACTTCAATAATCTTAATACAGTATATATAAAAATTAAAGAGTTTTCCAAAGAATCACATAGAGCAATTGGTATACTGGTTCATGGAGGCATAGGGGAGGAAGCGTGCCTTTTGGTCGTATTGCAGCTCGCATGGTGTTCGATTCCTTACATTTTGGAAAATTTTCCTCCTTTTTCATTATAATACCAAGGTCGTATTGCAGCTCGCATGGTGTTCGATTCCGCACATTTTGGAAAATTTTCCTCCTTTTTCATTATAATGGTATTTTATGTAATTATATTTTCCCTATTTATTTCGATACTTTATTTCTATTTTAAAGATTGGTTGAAAATGTATTAAAGTAATATTAACAAAAATCATCTAAAATTTTAATATAAAAGATTATTGAATTAACAACTTCATATATACTATCTCCATTCGACAAAACATTTTGTTTACTATTTACGCACCTTTTTTAGAGTGCTAAACACTATATAAAATATTAAATTTTTTATTAATTTTTTTTTATCATTACTCATTTATTACTTGTAAAAAAAATATTATTTTATATAGTTTTTATCATCATAAAAAATGCGTGTGAATAGTAAATGATATATTAATTTGTTGAACGGATGGAATATTATTTATCATTAATAAATAAAAATGTACTAAATCAATTAAATAGCTAGTAACAAAAAAAATCATCTACAACTTTTAATATAAGAGATATCTAATTCTAAAAAAGTTAACATATATATATATAAAATATATCATTAATGGATTTTCGAACTGGGCCTCCGAAATTGATTGGACGGTCCTGAAGACGACGCTGTAGTGGTTGAGAACCAGGCCGGAAGCTCGTCTTCTTCCTCTCCTGCGTGAGATCTCCAATGGAGGCACTTGGGAACCTAGGGTTTCACTTCTCCCGCTCTCTCTTTCTCTTTATGGATGAGGAACAATGAAGCAACTAATAATTAGGGTTTCGGAGAAAGAGGCCTCTTATAGGGAGCGTCTCATTAGGCAAAACGCTGCGTTTGGAACAAGCACAACTTGAAGCCGTTGGGAGCCCTCAGAGTTTGAGCACAGAAGTGGGCCGAACCTTAACTGGATTGGGCCAACATATAAGATGAACTAGGTTCATCTTATTATTGATCCAACATATCGGCCAACAAGGAGACGCCAACCAACTAAGTCACCCAGCACCACTGGCTAGCTCACACTGAGCCATCCTTGGTCCATGTTCGAGCCACCTGTGACCTAGACCTAGTCCTTGAGCTTCTAGCCATTACAAGCATTCACAAGATACATATACATACATCTGGATTACATAGACATTACAACATCAGTTTAGGGAAAAAAGATCAAATGAAGTTCAAAGTATTCTGGCATTCCAAGAGTTAATTAATGTCTTGAGATCTTGAAATGGCTAACAGAAATCAGATTGTTTATAGAACAATATAATTTTGTTAGCTTTAAGAACGCACAAGGTTACCTCCTTCCCATGACGAGAGCTTTTAACGCAGCCCGCCTGAATAATGCCTCATTATGCCCCAATACACCGTCTAAGACCTGGTACGAAAAGAAAAATTATGAATTCAGCAGATAGTTAAGATGATATAGGAAACAAAAATATTTCATTTTCAACACTTCAGAGCTAAACCGGCCACCAATATATCATAAGAGAGTAAGATTTGCTTTGCAATTAATGTGCGAATTTGGAGCCCATTTTAGTAACGCATAGTGAAATATATTCTTGAAGAGGTATAGTGAAATATATTTTCTGTTTGCATATAATGCAAAAATCTATCCCAATATTTTTATGTTATACCATAACGGTTTGTCAAGACCATACCTTACCAATAGAGTGTAACAACACCTCCATCTCACATCGAATATAATAGGGATGTTGGAAGTGGTTTATAAATGATTCAATATATCCATATCCATGTTACAAGAGCTCTTCCTTTTCAGACTCTAAGTGAGAATAACGGACCTGAGAGACAAAAGGTACAGATAGAACAATTGCAGCAAATTGGTTTGGAAATCGAAACACAAAAAACATACAGATCAAATCAAATCCAAGGAGGAAAGGATGGCTGCAAATACGCTTGGAGACAGAGGAAGGCAGGGAGGAAAGAGAGAGAAAGACGATATTTTTTAATCTTGATTTTCTTAATTCAATGACCCAAAATTGTTAATACTCTCTCCGCTCGAAAAACATAGAATTGGTACCTCGATTGACTATTTGCAACTATTTGTTATATTGTTCTAAAATTATCTTAATTTAATTCGAATTCTTGTTATTTACTATTCATGCATATACGCTTTTTTAGGATAATAAAAACTATATAAAATATCTATTTTTTTAAATATTTTCTAACAACTTTGTACTTATTAATAGTACGTAGCTGCGAAAATGTTAAACCAATTTATGAAAAAAAAGATATCTTATATAATTATTATCAATCTAAAAATGTATGCATAAATAGTAAATAACATGTTTTTCCGAACAGAAAGTATATATATATATATATATATATATATATATATATATATAATAGTACGTAGCTGCGAAAATGTTAAACCAATTTATGAAAAAAAAGATATCTTATATAATTATTATCAATCTAAAAATGTATGCATAAATAGTAAATAACATGTTTTTCCGAACAGAAAGTATATATATATATATATATGATCGGACTGATCATGTCACCAGTAAGTGAGCTAGCGGTCTTTGTACATTTATTGTTTTGTTGACTATACTCAACTAACAAATTGACTTACATGACTTTAAAGAATATGGACAATTAACCACGACTTTAAAGTCTTTCCTGTCTATTGCACGTACATTAATTTATTAATGGAAGACAGTGGCGGACCTAGGGGGTCACGTGACCCCCTCCTCATCCGACAAATTACCTAGGTGTATTCTCCTTGTCGATAGCTTCGTTTTGATATATAATACGCCCTAATCCGACATCTGAGTAAAAAGTTATTAATGTTTGAAAATTACAGCAGTATTAATCACTTTAGTTTTATTTCAATATACTATAACACTTTAATATTTTACTTAAATTGACATTCAAATATTATAATTCATCTCGAGAGTTTCAAAACCATAGGTTATATTACTTATTTTGAGAATATGGTAAGAATTTACGCAAGTTTAATTTTTTTTTATTTAGTTATACATTATTACATGTTAATAATGCAATGTTTATTTATTGCGTTTTATATCTTTATTTTTCATTTTTATCCTTATTTTCGCATTATATATTTGTAGTATTTTCGAAACCATAGGTTGACACTAGTTTGTACTATCGATCACGTTGTGTTTTGCGATTTTTTTCTCGATCTTATTGTCAACTACTATGGTGACCCCCCGTTAAAAACTTTCTGGGTCCGCCACTGATGGAATATATATCTAAATTCATTCCAAAATTATTTCTTACAAACTTAAATTCACAACTGTTTTATAAATTCATTCATACTCCGTATAATACAAGCTTTTCCATCAAATTACATGTTTTAAGTATACAAACAAAAGTGAGATGCATGGTTTACATTACACTCTTTTCCATCAAATTACATGGGAAATTAGCTAAATAAATAAATGTATGTGCAATAGTCCATATTCTTCAAGACTTGTAAGTCAATAGTCAATTAGCTAAATACTCCCTCCGTTCCAAAATAGATGGTCTTTTACTTTTCAGCACGTTTTTTAAGGAGCGAAAAACTCCATGAAATATTATTTTTTAATTAATTTTTTTTATATAATTAGGTACTTATTAGTAATAAGTATCAAATAGTATAAAAATTTGAATTAAAAAAGTAATATTTTATAGAGTTTTCCGCTCCTTAAAAAGCGTGCTAAAAAGTAAAAGCCCATCTATTTTGGAACGGAGGGAGTAAATAAATTTGTAGATGAGTGTAGTCCACAAAACAAATACGCGTACAAATTAAGATTTACCTTACTGTTGACATGATCGGTCCGATCATCTTAATATATATAAAGGGCATTGGTAATTAATTTACTACCCAATTAAATATCAACACTCAAATCGATCACTACGATGTACGAAGCCATGTATGTGAACCTCCAATCATCGACTCCTCCACTTTATTTGCTCTATCTTCTTTTGTTCATGTTTTCTACCTTCTCTTCCCAACAAGTTTGCAACCATCTTGATCAATCAGCCCTCCTTACTTTCTACGATGCCATTCAAACTTCTTCTTCCCCGCTCAACTGGTCAGCTTCCGTCACTTGTTGTCACTGGGAAGGGGTAGCTTGTGACAATGGAAGGGTCACTCACTTGCAATTATCCTCCAGAGACATAAAAGGGGTAATCACTTCCTCTCTTACCAATCTTGGTAGCCTTACTCATCTTAATCTTTCCAATAACTCACTTTTTGGACCTCTTCCTGATACCTTCTTTGGATCGATGGATAGCCTTCAAGTGATCGACTTGAGTTTGAATCAACTTTCAGGCAATTTTTCATCATCCTTGTCATCTAGAGGTAGTTTTCCCATCAAAATCCACACCATTGATATATCATGCAATCGGTTTGAGGGAAACATTGGATATAATTGGTTTTTGGAAATGAAAGCTTTGACTGATTTCAATTCTAGCCACAATGGATTCGTCGGGGCATTTCCTTCCTTTATATGTTTGAGTTCACCTTTACTCAAAACTCTTGATTTGTCCCATAACCAATTTACTGGTCCAATTCTTGAAGAAATAGGAGAATGTTCACAACTAGAAGTTTTTCAAGCAGGGTTCAACTCACTATCAGGACCCTTGAATGAGGGAATTGTTGGGCTTACCAATCTTATGATTATAGATTTCTCATCAAATGGTATTTCTGGCCCCATCCCTCACAATATTGGGAACTTATTCAAGTTGGAAAAGCTTTATCTTTACAACAACAGTATGAGTGGCCTTATCCCTCCAAGTTTGATGAACTGTACAAATTTAATTGATGTAATTCTTAGGATTAATTCATTTAGTGGTGAAATCTCCAAATTGGATTGGTCTAGACTTGTCAAAACTCAAAAGCTTGATCTTGGATTCAATAATTTTAATGGTACCTTGCCAGAAAGCCTATACTTATGCAAGTCACTTGTTGCATTTCGAGTAGCTAGCAACAACTTTTCAGGCCAAATTTCGTCTAAAATTGTGGAGTTAAAGTTTCTATCTTTTCTCTCACTTGCAAATAATTCATTTGTGAACATCACAGGAACACTTTTAGTGTTGTCAAAGTGTCAAAAATTAAGCAGCCTCTTCCTTGGGTTAAATTTTCAAGGTGAAGCCCTACCAACAAATAGAAACTTTCTCGCCCCAACCGCATTTCCAAATCTCAAGCATTTTTCCCTCATGGAATGTAACCTCACTGGTTTCTTTCCAGAATGGTTGTCTCATCTCAAGGTGCTTCAGGTTTTAACTTTGAACGGTAACCAGATCACCGGTAAAATTCCTAGATGGATTGGAACATTACCATGCCTCTTTAGATTGTTATTAAATCAAAATAATTTTTTTGGAGAAGTGCCTCGAGAACTATGTCAGTTGCCCGCACTCTTGGAAAATATGGACCCGAAACTGTACCAAATTCAATCTGAGCTCCCCATCTATACTACTCATCCTCAACCCCGCATACAAGTTTCATTCTGGTCCACAGTGATAAACCTTGGATTTAATAATTTTAGTGGTGATATTCCGTTGGAGATTGGCAAGTTGAAAGGTCTTCAATTACTAAATCTTCAAAATAACCACTTTACAGGTCACATTCCGCTCAGCATGTCTAATTTGAATAATTTGATGAATGTCGATCTTTCTCAAAATAACTTGTCAGGGGAGATACCCACAACATTAGTCGGTCTCCATTTCTTGGCTTCTTTTAATGTGGCTTACAATGATCTCAAAGGTCCAATACCAACTAGTGGACAGTTTGCTACTTTTGATGAGTCAAGCTATGAAGGCAATCCAAGGCTATGCGGTGAACTCTTGCATCGCCCATGTTCCGCAATGGCACCACCAAATGCAAAAGTTCTACCTGGTCTTGACGGTCAAACTAATGACATACACTTGCTTTTGAATGGGCTCCTTATTGGTTTTGCCTCGGGATTTTTAGGCGTCCTTATAAGTGTTGGGTCGTTCCTTTGGTTCAATATGTAGGAAGAGGAATGATGGGTAGAACAAAGTCTTTTAATTTCCTATATATTGAGTGTTATGTAGTGTCCTTTTTATTTCGATCTGTATGTTGATCACCTTCGATCTATATCGGAAGATCAAGGAATGTTGGATGTAATAATATAATGAGTGTTATGTGCATGTAATTCCTTTTGAAGATTATTGTAATTTGTTGTGTTCCATCTTCTTAATTATATAGGGTGAAATCCATTCATTACCCTTGAGCATTTAAAAAAGTTTAAATGGATCTCTAACTCTCTTTTTTTTGTTTCATAAAGTTTCCTGAATTTTTAGATTTTGTACAAGATTGATTCTTTCGTTAGTTAATCCATATCATATAAGTAATTTTTTTTACAAAACTTAAAAAATTTAATAGATTTTTTCAGAATAAATTACAGATTCGTTCAAATACTCTGTCTTCTTTTTTAGAATCGAGTGAAGTACGGTCGAGTGGCTATCAATCCTCATCAAAGTGGCCGCTAGCGTTTATTTTCAGAGAAAATTTGCGCCGAAGGCGTAAATTTTCGGCCAAATTAGCCAAATATACACGTTTGTGTAAAAATTGCAAAAGTATACAATCTTAATTTTTAACAAAACCCCCCAAATCTCTCAGATCCTTCTCGCTCTTTCTCATCCGTTTCCATGGCCGCTCCTCCTCTCCGTTTCCATGGCCACTCCTCCGCTTCTCCTCCTCCGTTTCCATGGCCGCTCCTCCTCATTCCATGGTTGCTATCGCAATTTCAGATGCTGCCATGGCCAGAGGATTCGCCGACAATTTCAATTGCCATGGCCTCTCTTCCCCGTCTTCAAAGTCCAACTCAAAATCTCTCCGATTGATGTCGAACGTTGTCGCTTCCTCTCGATCCATCAACAACCTCTCTTCCCCGTCTTCAAAGTCCAACTCGAAATCGATTTGCAGCGAGAGATTCATCCCATTGAGATCGTCATCGAGACTCCAACATTTTGACCTAATCGAAATCGATTTGCATCGACGGATCCATCTCCGCTCCTTGCTCCTCAGCGCCTCCGCTCCTCTCTCGCCCGAGATGGATTTCGATCGCAATCCATGGATTTCAAGCGAAAGGCAGCAACGGAAGAAGATGACTACCTTCATCCAGATCCATGGATTTCGATCGCCGTTTCGTGGATTTGATAGTTCAGGCCTCTCGCACTACTCAGAAACCAGACGCTAGGGTTTGGATCCATCAGTACCTCCGGCGGCGCATTCACTACCGTGAGTCCTTCTCCTTGCTCGAGTTCCGGCGGCGCTTCCGGGCGGTGCAGCTTCAACTGCCGCGAGTCCTCCACAGGTATGTATTTCATGTCAGCATTCAATCTCAGATTTGAATCTTAATGAAACAATCTCGAAACCTATTCCCCCAATTCCTTGTCTCCTTTACATCTATTGTGTGTTATTGTTCTTGTCTCCTTGTTTGCTGTAATAGAAATGAACAACCTGTCATCTGTGGTATATACTACTGATTCATGCTATGGTTGCTTTGGTTAAGTACTAATCGGCAACTTTCAAGCTACTGATTCATGCCATGGTTGCATGATAATGCATATATTAGATAGGCATTATAGGCATTTTTAGCTTAGGCAGGTTGCATTTCTTTCGTTCTTTGTTACTAAATTGCATCTTATGATTATTCTAGAAGAGTTCGGATTCTGCGCAAATTTGTGGTTATCTTGCAGATCGAATCGGAACACATGTGGGAGATGCAATACCTTGAAGAGGAGTATAAAAGACATTGGAGAGAAGCAAGGAATAAAAGGAGCAAATCACCTCAAGAAGCTAATCTCGGAGAAAAGACAAGTAATCCCGCAAACAGTAATGTGGCGGCCGCAGCATGGGGTGCGGCGGCCGCCGCCAGGGTCGATGCAAAATTAACACTATGCTGCGGCCGCAGCATACATGCGGCGGCCGCCGCATCTGCCGACAGCGTTTAACGCGTCGTTTTAATTAAAAAAAACCTAGATGCTTTTTATGGTTTTTGTTGATGGCCAACTTTGGATGATACAAAAGGCCACTTTTTAGTTATTTTTGAAGGACTTCTATTCTATTCTTTTCATTAGACACTTTAGAGAATTTGAGCAATGTCTTCCATGAGGAACTAAACTCATCTATTCTGCCTGCAATTTGAAGCTTTATTTGGATTGATTGTGAGTTTCTAATTCTCGTTCTTATTTCCTATATTTGAATGCTTCGACTTCCTTGTGCTTGATTGTCTATTGTTTTATTCTATCTAGCCCGCGCAACTAGTTAGAATCAATTCAATTGCTAAGGTTTTGTAGATTCCTGATTGTGAACCTTAACCTAAGTGGCAAACTTGTTCCTTTAGGGCTGATTGAACTAATTGAATAAGTAGGAAGTTGAATGTGTTGTTAAATCCTTCTTTAGGGACTGCAAATACCTTGGCTAATCTCTGAACTTAAAGCTATCAATTGGGTTAAATCCTTCTTTAGGGACTGTTTGATTGATAAGGGTTTCTAGGACTGATTGGACTAGTAACTATATTAGGTCGGGACAAGGGCATTCATAGGAAACTTAATAGGACGAGAAGAAGTTAGAAGGATCGCTTCGATCCAATAAAGTGGAAAATTGTAGGTAGAATTACTTCTCCAAATTGTCTAAAACCAATTCCTTTACTTTGCTTTATTCACTTCGCTTTGATAAAAGGCGAATCTTTCACACACAAAACCCCCCCAAACTGGTTACTTTGATTGACACTTGAAGCATACTTGAGTTACAAATTTCCATGTGGATCGACCTCTTGCTTATTGCTATACTTGCTATATGTTTGAGTTTTCTTTGGCGGATCAACGATAGGTTTTACCTCCGTAAAATTTGGCGCCGTTGCCGGGGAATTTTTATTTAATTCTTGTGTGTTTTTAGTGTTAATTTTGGTGTGGATCGTCTTATATGGTCCATACCCGTGCTACTAATTCTTCTTTGTTGCCATTAGATTCAGAGATTGAAAGGACCCTTGCCGCTCTAAGGCGAGAAGCTCGTGATCGCTTTCGCGAACTCCCTTTTGATCAAGAAGAACCTACAACAGAGATGGCTAACGACGCGAACCGCACTCTTAAGGAGCTTTCTGCTCCTGATCTGGCACAGCAACCCTTGGCAATCCAATTCCCTGCGCTTGCAGAAGGAGTTAACTTTGAGCTGAAGTCTGGGGTAGTTCATCTTCTACCCAAATTCCATGGGTTGAGTGGAGAGGACCCCCACAAGCATCTGTCTGAATTCCATAGGGTGGTTGTTGGGATGAAACCAGAGAACGTAACTGAAGAGAAAATCAAGCTGAGAGCTTTTCCTTTCTCTTTGAAGGATGAGGCAAATGAATGGTTTTTCTATCTACCACCTGACTCTATTTCTACTTGGGCTGAGATGAAGAGAGTCTTCCTAGAGATGTACTTCCCTGCAACAAAGCTCAATGCTTTGAAAAGGTCAATCAGCAGCATTGAGCAGTACGCGATGAAGTCTGTACATGAGTACTTTGAGCGCTTTAAGAAACTCTGCGCCAGCTGCCCATGCCATGGGTACTCTCAAAAGGATCTGGTTCTCTTTCTCTTTAATGGGCTGACTGATATAGAGCGCAAAACAGTGAATTCTGCTTGTGGAGGAAACATGCTGAACAAGACACCTGCCGCAGCTTGGGATGTGTTTAAGGAGCTATCTGAGGGCTCCAGGCAGTTCATTAAGAGCCCTCGTGCTAGGGGTGTACTCGTTGTTGATGCTCATGTGGCTGCACTTTAGACGGATTTGGCAGAGGTAAAGGAGATGATGAAACAATTGGTTATTGATAGAACTCCTCAACAACTGAAGGCATGTGGTCTCTGCAGTCAATACACTCATCCTATGGACATGTGTCCGCTTCTACAAGATCCTAATTTTGATTTGAATGCCATTGGGAATTTCACTCAACAAAGGCCTAGGCAAGGCAGTTATGGAAATCCTGGGTATTTCAACAACAACAATTACAACAGAGGCTATCAGCAAGGCTATGGGAACTACCAAGCTCCTTTCAATCAGCAAGGGGGGCAACAGGCAAGGCCTCAACAACAATATGAACCTTGACAGGGAGGTCAGCAGCAATCAAATGAGGATAATGAGGATCCACTACAGAAACTATCACGATTGGTCATGAGGAATGATAAACAACAGTCAGAGCGGATGTCAAATCTAGAGAAGCAGCAATCCGATCGGATGACAAATCTTGAGAATTAAATGAGTCAGCTCATTCAAATCTTGAGTGCTAAGGAGGCAAATAGTTCAGGAAAGCTTCTGTCACAGACCATCGAGAATCCGAAAAAGGAGAATGTCAGTGCTGTAACACTTAGGAGTGGCAAGGAACTGGTTGTCACAAATCAAAAGGATGATGAGGAGATAATGGACGAGGAGATAGAGATTGTTGAAGACGAAAATGGCCAAACCAGCGTGCGGCGGCCGCAGCACCCATGCGGCGCCCGCCGCCAGGGACGACATTCATGCGGCGCCCGCCGCAGGTGATCCCACCGCCAACTCCGATCCTGGTACGTTCTTCTCCCCTCTTTCTTCTTCTCTCCCTCTTTCTCCTCCTCCTTCTTCTTCCCCTTCTTCTCCCTTACCTATGGAGACTCCAAAGCCCATTCCGCCTTTTCCAGAAGCCTTGAAAGATACACGAAGGTATGAGAATGACAAGGAAATCTTCGAGACATTCAGTAAGTGTAAGGTAAACATTCCTTTGCTTAATTTGATCAAAAGCATTCCTAGATATGCTAAATTTTTTAAGGAACTTTGCACTATCAAGCGGAACCAGAAGCTAAAAGGTAAGCAAAAGGTGAAGGTAAGCGAACATGTTACTGTTGTATTTCAAAAACGTATGCCTGAGAAGTGTAGTGATCCTGGTATGTTTGTTATTCCATGTGTGATAGGTGATACTAAATTTGACAAAGCCATGTTAGATTTAGGAGCATCTATTAATGTTTTACCTTCTAATGTTTATCATGCTTTGGGATTGGGACCTCTGAATGATACTAGGGTAGTAATTCAATTTGCTGATCGATCTACTATCTACCCGAAAGGGATTGTTGAAGATGTCTTGGTTATGGTTGACAACTTGATATTCCCTGCTGATTTCTTTGTGATTGACATGGGTCCTGGTAACAATGAAGGCCCTATTCTGTTGGGCAGACCTTTTTTGAAAACTGCTAGGACTAAGATAGATGTCTATTCAGGATCTCTTACTATGGAATTTGATGGTCAAAGAGTTGAATATAATATTTATGATTCCATGAAATTCCCATCTGATGATCCTTCTCTGTGCTTTGTGGATGTTATTGATACTATGGCACAAGATTGCTTTGATTTGGAGTGTGTTGATGAGATGGAAGTTGCTTTACAGGCTCCTATAGATGAAATTGCTAGAGATTATGTATTGTCATCTGATTTGCAGGAGGCTATAGTATCTTTAGACCATCGATCTCCCACCTATGTGCCACCAAGGAGAGACCGCATCGAGCTGACCATTCCTACTGAAAAGCTTCTGTCATCTATTATCCAAGCGCCTGATGTTGAATTGAAACAACTTCCTAATCACCTTAAATATGCTTTTCTTGGTGAAAATAATACTCTGCCTGTCATTATTTCTAATAAATTGACATTTGGACAGGAGGAGCGATTGGTGACTGTTCTAAAGGAAAACAAGGAGGCGTTAGGATGGACGATAGCAGACATTAAGGGCATCAGTCCTACCCTCTACATGCATAGGATACTATTAGAGGATGATGCCAAGCCGTCTAGACAACCTCAGCGGAGACTCAACCCGCTAATGATGGAAGTGGTAAAGAAAGAGGTGCTGAAGCTCCTTCAGGCAGGTATGATCTTTCCCATATCTGATAGCAAATGGCTGAGTCCTACGCAGGTTGTCCCTAAGAAGGGAGGTATTACTGTTGTTGAGAATCAGGATGGTGAATTGGTCCCTAGCAGGGTACAAACTGGATGGAGAGTCTGTATTGATTATCGAAAATTGAATGCAGTTACTCGCAAGGACCATTTCCCCCTTCCCTTTATTGATCAAATGCTTGAGCGCATTGCCGACCGTTCCTTTTATTGCTTTTTAGATGGTTACTCAGGATATTTTCAGGTACCAATAGCACCGGAGGATCAAGAAAAAACGACATTTACATGCCCTTTTGGCACTTTTGCATTTCGCAGAATGCCTTTTGGGTTATGTAACGCATTTGGGACTTTCCAACGATGTATGGTCAGCATATTTTCTGAGTATGTTGAGCGCTTTATAGAAGTATTTATGGATGACTTCACTGTACATGGAGATGATTTTGATACTTGCTTGCATCATTTGTCACTTTTGCTTAGACGGTGTGTAGACACCAACTTAGTTCTCAATTCTGAAAAGTGTCATTTTATGGTTGAGCAAGGCATTGTTTTGGGTCATATTGTGTCTAGCAGGGGTCTTGAGGTGGATAAGGCTAAGATTGATGTCATTCAGTCTCTACCTTACCCCACCAATGTGCGCGAAATTCGCTCTTTTTTAGGCCATGCAGGTTTCTATCGCAGGTTTATTAAAGATTTTTCGAAGATTTCTGCACCTCTTTGTGATTTGCTGAAAAAGGAAGTAGCTTTTGAGTTTGATGACAGGTGTAGAGCGTCCTTTGATGAGCTTAAAGGTCGCCTGACTAGCGCTCCTATAATTCAAGCACCTATATGGTCTCAACCTTTTGAGATTATGTGTGATGCTAGCGACTATGCTGTGGGGGCTGTTTTGGGACAAAAGGAAGGAATGAGCTCTCATGTCATCTACTATGCCTCCATGACTCTGAATGGAGCGCAAAGGAACTACTCAACCACTGAGAAAGAGCTCCTGGCTGTGGTCTTTCGCTCCTATCTCCTAGGAGCTAAGGTAATTGTCTTCACTGATCACGCTGCTCTTCGCTATTTATTAACTAAGAAAGAAGCAAAGCCAAGATTGATTCGTTGGATTTTACTTTTGAGTGAATTTGACATTGAAATCAAAGATAAGAAAGGTGCAGAAAACTTAGTAGCGGATCACCTCAGCAGACTTGTCCAAGGAGAGGATAAGCCGGAAGATCAAAGACCCATTCACGGTGAGTTTCCTGACGATACATTGTTTTACTTGACTCACACTTCTTCTTTGCAGCTGCAGGAACAAACAAGGACGGAAGATGCGGCGGCCGCAGCATTTATGCGGCGCCCGCCGCACGCTGTTCAAGCCACCGTTTCACCTCTTTCCCTCCCATCTGACGAGGTAAGTTCTGATATTCCTGAACTTTTGATGGGTGTCCATACTCCTCGACCTTGGTTTGCCAATATGGTGAATTTCTTGGTCACGGAAGAATTTCCACCAAACTTTACAAAAGCTCAGAAGAATAAGATTCGACATGACTCTCGCTTCTATGTTTGGGATGACCCCGACCTTTGGAAGCATTGTGCTGATCAGGTAATTAGGAGGTGTCTGCCAGACAATGAGGTACAATCTGTCCTTACTTTTTGTCATGCCCATGAATGTGGAGGCCACTTTGGTCCCCAAAAGACTGCTAGGAAAGTTTTAGAAGCAGGTTTCTTTTGGCCTCACTTATTTAGGGATGCTAATGCCTTCTGTAAATCATGCGATAGATGCCAAAGGATTGGGAACATATCGGCAAGAAATGAAATGCCACAAACTAAGATCATATTCTGTGAAATTTTTGATGTTTGGGGTATTGATTTTATGGGTCCCTTTCCTAGCTCTTTTGGGAATATCTATATTTTGCTTGCGGTGGACTATGTCTCCAAGTGGGTGGAGGCAAAGGCCACCAGAACTGATGATTCCAAAGTAGTTGCAGATTTCCTAAAAGACACAATTTTCGCAAGATTTGAGGTGCCTAAAGCTCTAGTCAGCGACAGGGGGACACATTTCTGCAATAGGACCATCACCGCCCTATTAAAGAGGTATCATGTCACGCATAGAGTGTCCACTGCTTATCATCCTCAGACCAATGGACAAGCGGAAGTATCAAATAGGGAGATTAAGAGCATTCTGGAGAAAACAGTGGCCCCTAATAGGAAGGATTGGAGTCTAAGGCTGAATGATGCTCTTTGGGCTTATCGGGCTGCCTATAAGACTCCCATTGGTATGTCTCCCTATCGAATTGTGTTTGGGAAGGCTTGTCATCTTCCAGTGGAACTTCAGCATAAGGCATACTGGGCTGTCAAGAACTGCAATATGAGAATGAATGAAGTGGGAGAATTCAGGAAACTTCAAATGCAAGAGCTGGAGGAATTGCGTTTGGATGCATATGATAATGCAATGATCTACAAGGAGAAGACAAAAGCTTGGCATGACAAACATATCTTGCGGAAGGAACTCAATGTAGGAGACAAGGTCCTCCTATACCAATCACGTCTGAAACTCTTTCCAGGAAAGCTTAAATCAAGGTGGGAAGGACCCTACACCATCTCAATGATTTTCTCTCACGGAGCAATTGAACTCTATGATCCCAAGTCTAATGAGCTCTTCAAGGTCAATGGTCATAGGGTTAAGCCATACTTTGAAAACATTCCACATAGTGAAGAGGAGGAGTTGGTGCTTGCTGAACCAACCGACTAGGCCACTCAAGGGCCATCACGTCGAGCCAACGACTTGAAACAAAGGCGCTACTCGGGAGGCAACCCGAGGTAAGTTCTCTTTTCATTTTCATCTTCATTATTTCTTAGGTAGTTTCATTAGTTAATTATTTTAGGATTAGTAACATAGGTAGTTTAAAATAAAAAATAAAAAAAAAATAAAAAATCCGCGTATAGATGGCCACCTCGCTTGCGGCAGCCGCAGCAACCCATGCGACGCCCGCCACACAGCAAATCCACAGCACCCCTCTCTGGCGGCGGCCGCAGCAAACCATGCGGCGCCCGCCGCCTCTCAGACCCGTGATTATTTCCAAAAAAAAAAAAAGGAAAAAAAAACTGAAATTAATATACAAGATAGATAGAGCACGTGAAAAACCCTACCTCCTACTTTTGAGAACCCCCTCCTTCCTCTCAACAGACCTGCTGCCACACCCAAAGAACCCAACCTCCATTGTTTCCTTCCCCAACCTCTCCTTCAACCTTTGAAAAATCACCATAACCACCCCCAAGCTCTTTCTTTTTCTCTCCTTTTCCCCCTAATTCAACCCCTCCTTGCCGGTTCCGACCCTCAGCAACCCCACACGAGCACCACCAAGCCCTTCCGCCGTCGCCGGACCTGTGTCACCAAGCGTGTTGCGCCCGCCGCCGCTGCTGTTGCGCCCGCCGCCACTGCTGCTACGCCCGCCGCCGCTGTTGCGCGCCCTTCCGCCGGATCTACCACCAAGATCCCCTAATTTGCTATATTCTCAATTTCAATCCCTCTTTTACAACTCTCCTGGTATGATTTCTCTCCTATTCTCTTTCAATTTCAGATTTAATTTGCTATATTGAGAACTAGGTTGAGATTTGATATTGAGTTGCTTATTCATTGATTAAAGGTTGAAATTGTGTGGGATATGTTTGTTGTGTTTTTTTTTAAGGGGACTGATTTTTTTTTTTATATATATATATATAGGGCTGATTTTCTTGGGGTTATGAGATTTGAAGTTGGACCTTTGATTTGAAAGTAGGTAAATTGAGTAAATTTGGGGTGTAATTGTTGATATTTGTTAAGTATTTTTTGAGTTTCGGTGGATGATTGAAAGATGTGGTTTTTTGGGTAAGTTTAAGTGAAAGATATTTGTGTTGGGGTTTTGATTTGTGGTTCATGAGTTATTTGAAGTGTGCTTGTTTTGGGTATTTTTGTTGTTTGGCTTGAGTTGTATTGACAATTGGTTATTGAATGCTAGATTTGATCACAATGGTGCGTCGGTTGAAGAACGTATCTAAGGAACAGAAGAAGGCCTTCGAGAGCTTTGATCTCAAGCGGTTCATACAAACGAAGTTCTTTGACGTTTCCACCCTTCAGAGACTGGGTATGTTAGATGTCACCAGTCGTATGCTCACTCATGGCGGGCTAGGGAGATTCTTAGAGTGCAATGCCCCCACATACCCAGAGCTGGCGGCGGAGTTCCTGATTACTTTTGAGCGTGTGGACGCCTCTAGGGTTCGGTTCAACTTGTTGGACCAAAGGCATACGTGCACACACGACCAGCTGAGACGTGCCTTTGGGATTACTCGGGCCCCCTCCCCAGATTGGCAGTCCCTATCTTCAGAGCAACAACGCTATGACTTTTGGCAGGCAGCTACTGGCACCAGATTCGATGGACATCAGGGCGAATACAACTACAAATTTGTCCATCCATGCTTACGACTGGTTCACAAGGTCCTGGCCATGTCTTTCAGCGGTCAGGGCGACGTGAACAAGGTGCCTGCAGGCGATCTGTCTTGGCTATGGAGCCTAGCTCCCCAGTCACATGGTACACCGGACTGGGTTGAAATTTTTATAGACAACTGCCTCAAGATCTGCACGAAGAAGAGGAAGGGGAGAATTGTCTTGGGGGGGAATGATCAGCCTGATAGCCCACCACATTCTGCAGCCTGACCAGTGCGGTGTACCCATGTCTGGTGGGTACACTTATACGATTGATCAGCTGAGGAGGGCATATTTGATTGAGGTACTTGATGGGCCAGGTTACATTTGGAAGGCGGGGCAGAATGGAGACCACCGCCTGACCCTGCCTATGGCCTTACCTTATGGGCCTACTAACTATTCCCTCTACATACAACCTGCTCAGAATGTGGTGGGGGAGGAGGATGATGAGGATGATGAGGACGAGTATGAGGATGATGCCCTTGCACAGACAGATTACCATATGGGGGATGCACATCAGGCTACTGGATCTTCTGCGGGACCTCGCTTCTCTTCTGCTGAGGACGACCCCTGGCGGGACCATTTGAGCAATGAGTTCCACCGTATGTCCTTACGCCAGGATGCCTTTGAGTTCACCCTCAACGAAATCGGTCGCACTGTGCGAGAGACGGACTACAACGTGGAAGCGATGCGGAGTGAGACGATCTACCATTTGGAGGAGATGCGGAGAGAGCAGACCTACTACTTCCGCCAGCAATACCCTCACATACCACCGTACCAGTCGTCGCCTTACCAGCCGCCGCCTCAGTGAGTGGTTAGTACTACCTCCTTCACCCTGATTTTTATGTTTATTTTGGTTGTCTGTACTGTTTCAGTGAGGACACTGAAAATTTTAAGTGTGGGGGAGGAGATTTATATGTATATTATGTCAATTCTGCATTTTCTAGGACCATGTTTTATTTCTGCACAACATATTAAGTTCTGTAATAATTAGTTTATTTCATTTCTGTGAAGTTTAATTTCTTGTCTATTATTTATTTAAATTTTCTGCATTTTCGGAATTAAAAAAATAATAATAAAAAAAAATCGAAAATTCAAAAATAGAGCATGCATTGCATATATATGTGTTATTCAAATACCCATCTGGCTTAGTTTGTCCTCTATTTTAAATTTCAAGCATGATTCATAAAAATCCCATGGAGTTCTGGATGTTTTGATTATTGTCTTTATTTGATTTTTGTGGAACATGAGCTAGCAAATACAATTGAGCATGTATGATTGAGCTAAAGTATGATTGAAGTCCTCAAAACATGACCCTATGAGAATATTTGACCTTATTTGAATACTTTTGCTCAATTGTGTGAATTACTCGCCTAGTGTTGCTATCTCTGGACATTGACTGCAATATCTATTTTTAAAGACCGACTCACATGTTTGTTCCTTGCGGAGTTTATGTTATACTTTGAGTCTTTTGCTGAATTGGTGAATATTTAGTGAATAAGGTGGCAATGGTTGATGCACTTAGTAACCGGATCTATGCATGACACTCATGGGTATGATTCGCGCAAAAAGGTGTTGAAAACTATCCACTAGGAAAGAAAGCTTGATCATTGAGTAACCAGGTTCATTCATAACACCCATGTTTGCAACTTGCGTCAAAAGGTCTTCAAGTGGACTTCATATTAGTAGGTTGAGGTGTTGATAGACCGGGGTCATTCATGACACTCATGTTTGGGCTTCGCGTAAGGAAAGCAACAAGACAAGAAAAAGAAAAAAAAAGAGAGAAAAGAAAACAAAAGAAGAAAAAAAAAATTCCATTTTATTTTCTTTATTGTGTCCCGCAAGTAATGACATTTCGGTAGAGAATTGGTGATATGGTGGTCAATGTCTATGAGCTTAGTGCATGATTGGTTTGAGTTGAGAGTTGTACCTTAAAGCCTAAACACATGAGTGAAACACACATTTCTGGTGAGGTTGGATAATGTCTACTTTTAAGCTTTGATCACTAAAATACATGCTATGACGTTTGTTTGCTTGGTTTATGTGTTCACCAGCTATAATGTTGCTTTTTGATAAGGATTGAAATTTGAAGGGATTTCCTGTGGGATACATTGATTCATGTTCATTCTATCATTTCTTGAGGACAAGCAAAGGTTAAATGTGGGGGAATTTGATAATGCATATATTAGATAGGCATTATAGGCATTTTTAGCTTAGACAGGTTGCGTTTCTTTCGTTCTTTGTTACTAAATTGCATCTTATGATTATTCTATAAGAGTTCGGATTCTGCGCAAATTTGTGGTTATCTTGCAGATCGAATCGGAACACATGTGGGAGATGCAATACCTTGAAGAGGAGTATAAAAGACATTGGAGAGAAGCAAGGAATAAAAGGAGCAAATCACCTCAAGAAGCTAATATCGGAGAAAAGACAAGTAATCCCGCAAACAGTAATGCGGCGGCCGCAGCAAAGGTTGCGGCGGCCGCCGCCAGGGTCGATGCAAAATTAACACTATGCTGCGGCCGCCGCATCTGCCGACAGCGTTTAACGCATCGTTTTAATTAAAAAAACCCTAGATGCTTTTTATGGTTTTTGTTGATGGCCAACTTTGGATGATACAAAAGGCCACTTTTTAGTTATTTTTGAAGGACTTCTATTCTATTCTTTTCATTAGACACTTTAGAGAATTTGAGCAATGTCTTCCATGAGGAACTAAACTCATCTATTCTGCCTGCAATTTGAAGCTTTATTTGGATTGATTGTGAGTTTCTAATTCTCGTTCTTATTTCCTATATTTGAATGCTTCGACTTCCTTGTGCTTGATTGTCTATTGTTTTATTCTATCTAGCCCGCGCAACTAGTTAGAATCAATTCAATTGCTAAGGTTTTGTAGATTCCTGATTGTGAACCTTAACCTAAGTGGCAAACTTGTTCCTTTAGGGCTGATTGAACTAATTGAATAAGTAGGAAGTTGAATGTGTTGTTAAATCCTTCTTTAGGGACTGCAAATACCTTGGCTAATCTCTGAACTTAAAGCTATCAATTGGGTTAAATCCTTCTTTAGGGACTGTTTGATTGATAAGGGTTTCTAGGACTGATTGGACTAGTAACTATATTAGGTCGGGACAAGGGCATTCATAGGAAACTTAATAGGACGAGAAGAAGTTAGAAGGATCGCTTCGATCCAATAAAGTGGAAAATTGTAGGTAGAATTACTTCTCCAAATTGTCTAAAACCAATTCCTTTACTTTGCTTTATTCACTTCGCTTTGATAAAAGGCGAATCTTTCACACACAAAAACCCCCCCAAACTGGTTACTTTGATTGACACTTGAAGCATACTTGAGTTACAAATTTCCATGTGGATCGACCTCTTGCTTATTGCTATACTTGCTATATGTTTGAGTTTTCTTTGGCGGATCAACGATAGGTTTTACCTCCGTAAAATTTGGCGCCGTTGCCGGGGAATTTTTATTTAATTCTTGTGTGTTTTTAGTGTTAATTTTGGTGTGGATCGTCTTATATGGTCCATACCCGTGCTACTAATTCTTCTTTGTTGCCATTAGATTCAGAGATTGAAAGGACCCTTGCCGCTCTAAGGCGAGAAGCTCGTGATCGCTTTCGCGAACTCCCTTTTGATCAAGAAGAACCTACAACAGAGATGGCTAACGACGCGAACCGCACTCTTAAGGAGCTTTCTGCTCCTGATCTGGCACAGCAACCCTTGGCAATCCAATTCCCTGCGCTTGCAGAAGGAGTTAACTTTGAGCTGAAGTCTGGGGTAGTTCATCTTCTACCCAAATTCCATGGGTTGAGTGGAGAGGACCCCCACAAGCATCTGTCTGAATTCCATAGGGTGGTTGTTGGGATGAAACCAGAGAACGTAACTGAAGAGAAAATCAAGCTGAGAGCTTTTCCTTTCTCTTTGAAGGATGAGGCAAATGAATGGTTTTTCTATCTACCACCTGACTCTATTTCTACTTGGGCTGAGATGAAGAGAGTCTTCCTAGAGATGTACTTCCCTGAAATTCCATCCAATCCGCTTGAAGTTTCAGTCCATGGAGCGCCGTGTTCGATTCGGTTTGTGTTTCATCTCTCGTTGCATCTTCGATCGATTAAGGATCAGATTTCGAAGGTGTGAATCTCAATCTCGATCTCTCCCACCGAACTTGCTTCAATGGCAATGAAGATCTCGAGGGTTGTTGGGTCTGGCGAGACCGCTCCAGTTGTCCATATTATTTTTTGTCAGTACTTAGATTCTTGGATATGTGTGTGTATAGTTTTTTTGTCAAAGAGATGCTGAAATTACAAGTGTTGAGTGTTGCTGGCTTTTGACATTTTGTTGGGTCAAAGAGATCCTGAAATTTTTGTTAGTCATAATAAATGCTGAATTTTCTGTATCAACAGCCCATTTGTCAGCTATCTATCATAGTTTCGTTTGTCAGTTATTTGTCATAGTTCCATTTGTCAGCTATCTGTCATAGTTTCGTTTCTCAACATTCTTTATTCAAATGTCCGCATAAAAATTTCGATAATAACAAAAAAAAAAAAAAAAGGGAAAAGGGGGGAAGGATGGAGGGAAAGAAGCGGGCATCCGCATCAGTTAAGGGATGACTGGTGGACATTTAACTAATAAATATTGAATGATGGACATTTAATTAATTAGGTCTTATTATAAGGACATTTACTTTTTTTTCTCCCTAAATGTTACTGGGTATATACCTAACTGAAGATACAGATATTTATCCTTTTCATGTATCTATATCTATATATAATCTTAATTTATAATATTGAATGTTTATGTGTAATGTAATCTTCTCCTTAATCCTCTCCATTCCACCAATCACCTTTTTTTGCCCTTTTTTAATTAATTATTTTCTTTCTTTCTTTCTTTCTTTTATTATTCTCTTTCTCTTTTTAAACCAATCACATTTTTTTCTTTTATTCTTAACATATTTACTAACTATTGAGTTTAATTTAAAACCTTGAATCCAATCTAATATAACTATTGGGTAATATAACTCAAATTTATTTACTTACTGTTGGGCTTAATTCAAAATATTTAATATAACTATTGGTTATGACACATCACATTTAAACAAAGTTACAATTAATGATATTGATATTATTATTACTAAGTGATTTAAAATATCTATATTTTTTTTTATTATACTTTCAATGAGATTTTTAAAAATTAAAAACTACATTGTGACATGTGACACACATTCTTTTATTAAGAAGTTTCTTCCGCTTTGAAGTATTATATAGATATAGATATAAATATGGATATAGAGAGACGCTAGTTCCGGTGTATATAACCTTAGTGATGTGCACAAACTTTACCGTGTACGCAAAAATTATTTGTCTATTTTCTCATGATCATTATTCGTTTGTTTTCACATGTTTTTTCATCTATAACAATGTAACTATTCGTCTATATATATAAAAAAATTGTAAAAAAGATGAATTTCATTATAATGAATAATCGCCCAGTACTAATGGAATAATCCCCGGCCAGTACCACAGAATAATCAGAAGTTACTTTTAATCTTGATTTTGAATGACCTAAATTTGTTAATACGGATTATATATGATACACTATAAGAGTTGTGTACATATGATTTATTGTGTATGTCTATATATCTTAAACCCTATAATAATATGAACTTCTATATGAATAGTACTTCCCACTAATAATTACGGAGTATTTTTTTTTATGAAAATACCTATTTTGTCCTTGCAAATTGTATTATAATCTTAGATGTATTATACCCTTTAGGTAATTTCCATCTTCATTTGTAAAATGTCTTTTTTATGCTCCAAAGTTTGAATTTAAAAATATTAATTTTTTTTATTTCAATGTCCTTTTATGTCTTTCAAAATTATAAAATTTCATATTTAATCAATTTCACCCAAGTTTATGTTTTTTTTTCTTAAAATACACAAATTAGTACTTTAAAGTTTTATTGAATCAATAATACTTTATGTTTTTAATTTAACTACCCAAATTGTAACTTTTAGTTTTATTAATTATAAATTTTCATATTACATCAATTTCACCCAATTTTATGTTTTTTCTTAAAATACCCAAATCGTAACTTTAAAGTTTTCTCAAATCAACCATATTTTATGTTTTTAAATAAAAATTTAAAAGACTACCCTTGTTTACATTTTTTTTAATTGAAAAACATCATTCTTATTACCTTAATAAAAATTTCAAAATACTATACTTACAGTTTCTTATAATGATATTTTTATAATACTCTATCTATTAATTAAAACATGTCGTTTATTATCCATGCATACTTTTTAGAATGATATAAACTACCCAATTTCATCCAATTTCACCCAATTTCACATTTCATCAATTTTGCCCATTTTATGTTTTTTTTTCTTAAAATACCCAAACTGCAACTTTAAAGTTTTCTCAAATCAACCATATTTTATGTTTTCAAATAAAATACGTAAATGATAACTATTAGGTTTTCTTAATCAACCCGATAATAATAATAATAACGGAATTTTCGCCCGGTGCCCCTAGGGTAAGGTCAAATTCGTCGGGTGTAAGAAAGTTTCACATAATTCGCGAAATGCCCCTGAGGTTTGTGATTTTTTCGCGCCGTGCCCCTGGGTTGGTTTCTTTACCACGGCCGTTAAAACGGCGTCAAATTTTAAGAAAGAACGGAAAGAAGGAGATGATTCGAACGCTCGATAGAAGTGCTGAGAGAGATGGAGCTTCGACACCATTGAAACGAAGGGGGAGAGAGGGCTTCTAGAGCTTCGAGGGCTGAGAGAGAGCTTCGACACCATTCCTCTTGAGGTAAGTCTCTCCTCTCCATTTGAACTTTAGGAATTTATAAAAATTCAGGATTTAGGGTTTTCGATTTGGGATTTTTGGGGGATTAACCTTGTAGGATTTTTAAATTATAGTTTGGTGGATGGTTTTATGGATAATAAGATATCTAATTTTTCTCATGGATATGATTTCGAGTCCCTTCTGAATGATGAGATTTAGGGTTTGGGGATTTGTAGTTTTTTTAGTTTTTGGAATTATTCTTTATTAGTAGTAGATTGTTGTGTTGTTGAAATCAACATCGTTCAATTCTCAGGTGACTTAATCGAGTGAGTCTTCGCATCCCACCCGATGAGGTTGCCCAGCCAGTTTGGAGGTTCTAAAGGGGTGAGGTTGCCCAACCAGTTTAGAAGTTCTAAAGGGGTGAGGTTGCCCAGCCAGTTTGGTTGAAGTTGGTGGCAAAAAATGCACATGGTACCGCTGCGAAGAAAATATGGGTGCAGAAGAGCTCAAAAGATGAGGGTTGTGTAGAGGAAGAAACTTATCTACTGATGGATAACTCAAGGACAAAAGCTGCGTCAGCAGGAATTGAGACATGTACATCTCGTATTGTTGGGAGCGCAACTACACTGAATGATAAATTTGTTGATGCTGAGCAACACAAAAAGCCAAGAGTAATGGGCAAAATTGTGTTGAGGCCTGAGGGGGTTGCTAGTGTGTTAATATTATTGAGTTTGGGTGCAGCTGCAAAATTGTGTTGACAGAAGAAGCAAATTATGGTGCAGCTGCAAGTTTGGGTGGAGAACCATGGGGGCTGCTAAAATAGCTATATGTATGACTAAAGAGGGTGTTGAAACCGCTTTTGACTGCAAAGGGTGTTCTGCCTGAGATGTCACAAATGGCTGTTGTAGTAGGGACTTTTGTGAGCAGAAAATGTAGAGGAGGGCAAGAAAATGAGATAAGAAAAGAAGGTGAAGGAGTATACACAGCAGGAGGGTACTTGGATGCTTAATTTAGATGTACAAGACTTCTCATATAGTCTTGCTTACTTTGTAACTCTATTACTTTCCATCTATATATAACTTGTTCAAGCACTTTTGACAGCAACAAACCAACAACCTGATCTTGTTAAAAAAATCCAGCAATATATGACAGCAAAAATCTGCACTTTTGACAGCAAACACTCGGCTACAAAACCAGCAAAAAGGCCATTTTTTTTTACCAAATATGACAGTAAAAAACCAGCAAAATATGAAAGCAAACACAAAATTTATTAGCTTTTGACAGCAACCTGCACAAACCACATTTAACAAACAAATGCTACAACACAAATTGCATAAACCTACACTTTCACATTAATAAGTAACTTGTCAATTCATACATAAACTTTGACAAATGATAGAACAATACAACACAAACTATCCAGTTTAGAGATAATTAGGTTACAACAACGATACAACATAACCTAATGCTAGAACAAAAACAACATCCCAAGAGTATAGGCCAAGTCTTGTAGCGAAATTCTCCCTTGCAACATTCGAAATTTTTTCTTACTTCAGGATTGAATTTTGTCTTCAAAGAAGCATTTTCAACTTCGAGTGTATTCACCTTCAACTGTAACAACTTTCTCTTCTCTTTCGTTTTCGCAAGACTCGACTCAAGCCACTTCGCTGTAACAACTTTTAATCACTGCGCACCAAATGAATACTGATCTGTAACATATTTTACTGATGTCGAATTTGTGTTGATTTTTCCCTTTTTTTCTCTCTTTTCACCTTGTGTATTCACTTATGTGCCTTGTCCACTGCCATCTGAATATGAGAATGGTTTCTGCAAAACTGTTGGTTCAACAAATTGATCTATTATCATAGACAATAACTCTAAAATAATAAGTCATCACAGGTTAAAAGCAGCGAAGACAGTAAAAGTGTAATTAAATTCATGAATCAAAGACATTGATCAACTCGGCGTTGATTTCAGTTTTGACAACAGAGGAGCTGACTGCACTTTCTAATCTATCATCAATGAACACCTTAAACGAGACATGGAATTCATGGCCTCTTTCATGTTTATCGTTGGATCCACCGGTCCATGATGATAGGCATCTTATGCTTCAGAGGCTCAGAGCCTCCAACGATTGCAATATCCATTGAGATGATTGAGGTAGATAAATAAAATCATCAATAAATAAAATCATCAATCAAGATTGATGTGGATTTCAATTAATCAAAATCAAACCGGAATGTGCCACCAAGATATTGTCTTCTTGTGTAAATTGAATCTAGCGACAAAGAGAGATGCCACCCAATTAACCCTTGCTCATCACGTTAAAGTTTTTAATGATAATTGCATCTTCCCTTTATAAATTTCTAGGTTCAGATGTTTTAATTTGCCATGGCCTTGCTGTTTTACCGGATTAACACTACATAATGGTCTTCTTTAAATAGAGAATTAAATTGGGACAACTCTATTTGATATTGATTCAACAAAAAAACGGGTACAATCCACATTAAAATCCATTGAATTTGTAGAATTCAAATCATCACCCCTAACCCCTAAATCCTCAAACCCTATAAATTGAGAAATACTCACCTCCATCTTCGGCACCAACTCAGTTCCACCGGCGTCAATCTGGTCGGCATTGTGTATCGGACCCTTGCCTCGCTCTCTCCCTCTCTCGCGGCCTGCCTCGCCTCTCTTTACTCTTCGCTTTTCACCCTTCTTCTTCTCTCTCGCACGCGACCTGTACTTCTCATAAATTCATTCAACAATATCTTTTTTTAATGGTAATGATTAGGATTTTTGAACTTTATAGTTTTAGATTTCTTTTTCATTTTGATTAATACATTTTTTAAAAGACTACCCATCTTTACATTTTTTTAATTGAAAGACATCATTCTTATTACCTTAATGAAAATTTCAAATATTATACTTACAGTTTCTTATAATGATATAGTTATTATTTTTACTACTCCATCTATTAATTAAAACATATCAGTTAATATTCATGCACGCTGTTTTAGAATGATATAAACTATACGGAGTATAAAATATCAACTTGTTTTACATTTATTTTTATAAATTCATAAGCATGAAGTTGCTAAAAAATTGTTAAAAAAAAGTTAATATTTTATATAGTTTTTACCTAAAAAGCATGCATAAATAGTAAAACATCAAGTTTTAATTAACGGAATGAGTACTATATATAGCAATTTACGAGAGAAATAACCCAGTTAGAACTATGTGCACATATGAATATTTACACGCATATAAAAAGTAACTTGTGCAATTTTATAAGGAAAACAACCAAGTTATAACTATTTGCACATGTGAATATTTACATGCATATAAAAAGTAATGTGAACAATTTAAATATGATTAAACCGCGCGCACTCGCGCGTGGCATTTGACCTAGTATATATAAGCAATAGATCATTTGTGAACACCTCGATCTTACAGTGTAATTTGTGAACAACTCAAGAGCGTTGGATATTAAGAAGATCAACAACTAAGATTTAAATGAAAATTTAAAGACCAAAATTATTCTTTCGAAATATCATGATTATTCGTACATAAATCATATGAATAACCATGTTAAAACATACGAATAATTTTCATATGAAAAGACGTACTATTATTAATACATACGAATAATTATATTACACCTATTCCCCTATACATATATACTCTATATATGTATATGTGTGTGGGTGTGTCCCCTTTATATTAAGATGATCGGACTTATCATGTCAACCGCGTAAGTGAGCTAGCGGTCTTTGTACGTTTATTTGTTTCTGTCGACTACACTTATCTACAAATTGACTTACAAGTCTTCAAGAATATGGACAATTAACCTGCATGACTTTAAAGTCTTTCCTGTCTATTGCACCCCACCTCGAGGAACTTATTAATGGAATATCTAAATTCATTCCAAAATAATTTCTTACGTACAAACTTATTTTCACAACTATTTTAAATGCCTTAAAATTCCATTCATATATATATAGTACAAGTCTAAAAACAAAAGTGAGATGCACCATGCAAGGTTTATATTACACTATTTTCCATGAACGTACAAGTTTCATTTGAATAGTATAAATAATTGCGGTGCATTGGAAATTAGCTAAATAAATTAATGTATGAGTAATAGACACAAAATACTTAAAAGTCATGGTTTATTTGTCCATATTCTTGAACACTTGTAACAGTTGTAAGTCAATTTGTAGACGAGTGTTGTCGACAAAACAAATAAACGTACAAAGACCCCTAGCTCACTTACGGTTGACCTGATCAGTCCAATCATCTTAATATAAAGGGCATTGATAATTATTATTTTAATACCCAATTAAATATCAACACTCAAATCGATCACTACGTACGATTGTACGAAGCCATGTATTTGAAGCTCCAATCATCGACTCCTCCACTTTATTTGCTCTCCCTCCTTTTGTTCCTCCATTCTACCTTCTCTTCCCAACAAGTTTGCAACCATCTTGATCAATCAGCCCTCCTTACTTTCTATGATGCCATTCAAACTTCTTCTTCCGCGCTCAACTGGTCAGCTTCTGTCACTTGTTGCCACTGGGAAGGAGTAGCTTGTGACAACAATGGAAGGGTTACTCACTTGCAGTTATCCTCAAGAGGCATACAAGGGGTAATCACTTCCTCCCTTAGAAATCTTGTTAGCCTTACTCATCTTAATCTTTCCAATAACTTGCTTTCCGGACCTCTTCCCGATACATTCTTTGGATTGATGGATAGCCTTCAAGTGATCGACTTGAGTTTGAATCAACTTTCTGGCAATTTTTCATCATCCTTGTCATCTAGAGGCAGTTTTCCCATGAAAATCCACACCATTGATATATCAAGCAATCAATTTGAGGGAAACATTGGATTTACTTGGTTTTTGAAAATGAAAGTTTTGACCAGTTTCAATTCTAGCCACAATGAGTTCGTCGGGGCAATTCCTTCCTTTATATGTTTGAGTTCACCTTTACTCAAAACACTTGATTTGTCTTATAATCAGTTTACCGGTCCAATTCTTAAAGAAATAGAAGAATGCAAACAACTAGAAGTTTTCCGAGCAGGATTCAACTCACTATCGGGACCCTTGAGTGGGGGAATTGTTGAGCTTACTAATCTTAGGATTATAGATTTCTCATCAAATGATATTTCTGGCCCCATCCCTAACAATATTGGGAACTTACTCAACTTGGAAAAGCTTTATCTTCACAACAACAGGATGAGTGGCCCTATCCCTCCAAGTTTGATGAACTGTACAAATTTAATCGATATAATTCTTATATCTAATTCATTCGATGGTGAAATATCAAAATTAGATTGGTCTAGACTTGTTAAAATTCAAAAGCTTGATCTTGGATTTAACAATTTTAATGGTACCCTGCCAGAAAGCATGTACTTGTGCAAATCACTGGTTGCATTTCGAGTAGCCTTTAACAACTTTTCAGGCCAAATTTCGCCCAAAATTGTGGAGTTAAAGTCTCTCTCTTTTCTCTCACTTTCAAATAATTCATTTGTGAATATCACAAGAACGCTTTTAGTATTGTCAAAGTGTCAAAATTTACGCAGCCTCTTCCTTGGGACAAACTTTCAAAGCGAAGCCTTACCAAGAAATAGAAACTTTCTCGCCCCAACCGCATATCCAAATCTCAAGTACTTTTCCCTTGTATATTGTAACCTCACTGGTTTCTTTCCAGAATGGCTATCTCATCTTAAGGCGCTTCAATTTTTAGCCTTGAGCGGTAACCAGATCACCGGTAAAATTCCTGGATGGATTGGGACCTTACCATCCCTCTCTAGATTGTTATTGGATCATAATCATCTTTTTGGAGAAGTTCCTCGAGAACTATGTCAACTGCCAGCGCTCTCGGGTAATATGGACCCTAAACTATACCAAGTTCAATTTGAGCTCCCCTTTTACGCTACTGATACTTCTGGAACCCATATCAAACAGGTTTCATTCTTGCCCACGATGATAAACCTTGGATACAATAATTTTAGTGGTGGCATTCCGCTGGAGATTGGCAAGTTGCAAAGTCTTCAAGGAATATATCTTAAAAATTCTCACTTTACGGGTCAAATTCTACTCAGCATGTCTAATTTGAATAATTTAATGCGTGTTGATCTTTCTCAAAATAACTTGTCAGGAGAGATACCCACAACATTAGCAAGTCTCCATTTCTTGGCTTCTTTTAATGTGGCTTACAATGATCTCGAAGGTCCTATACCAACTGGTGGACAATTTTCTACTTTCGACGAGTCAAGCTATGAAGGCAATCCAAGGCTATGTGGTGAAATCTTGCATCGCCCATGTTCCAAAATGGCACCACCAAATGCAAAGGTTCAACCTGATCTTGACGGTCAAACTAATGACAAACGCTTGTTTTTGAATGGGCTCTTTATTGGCTTTGCCTCGGGATTTTTAGGTGTCCTTTTAAGTGTTGCATTGTTCTTTTGGTTCAATCTATAGGAAGAGGAATGGTAGCTAGGTAGAACAAAGTCCTTTCATTCCTTGTATTAAGTGTCATGTGGCGTCCTCTTTACTTCTATATATGTTGATCACCTTCGATTTGTCAAAAGATCAAGGAATGTTGGATTGAATAACATACTTATATTCAGTGTCATGTGCATGTAATTTATTGTGAAAATTCATGTGATTTGTTGTGCTCCATTTTCTTTTTCCTTTTTCTTCGACTGAACTCCATTTTTTTTAATTATATACAGTAAAATCCATTCATTATCCTTGAACATTTAAAAAAGTTTAAATGGGTCTCTAAACTTTCAGTGTTGTCAAAGTGTCAAAAATTAAACGGCCTCTCCCTTGGGGCAAACTTTCAAGGTGAAGCCCCACCAACAAGTAGAAACTCTCTCGGCCCAATCGCATTTCCAAATCTCAAGTATTTTTCCCTCGCGGATTCTAACCTTACTGGTTTCTTTCCGGAATGGCTATCTCATCTCAATATGCTTCAACTTTTGAGCTTGAACAGTAACCAGATCACCGGTAAAATTCCTAGATGGATTGGGAACTTACCAAGCCTCTCTAGATTGATATGACATCACAATAATCTTTTTGGAGAAGTTCCTCGAGAACTATGTCATTTGACGGTGCTCTCAGAAAATATTGACCCTAAACTATACCAAATTCAATCTGAGCTCCCCTCTTACGGTGTTATTCATCATGAACTCCATTTAATACAGTTTTTATTCTGGCCCACGGAGATAAATCTTGGATTCAATAATTTTAGTAGTGATATTCCGCTGGGGATTGGCATGTTGCAACGTCTTCAAGGACTATATCTTGAAAATAACCACTTTACGGGTCACATTCCGCTCAGCGTGTCTAATTTGAATAATTTGATGCATGCTGTTCTTTCTCAAAATAACTTGTTAGAAGAGATACCTAAAACATTAGTAGGTCTCCATTTCCTGGCATCTTTCAACGTGGCTTACAATGATCTTAAAAGTCTCATACCAACTGGTGGACAGTTTGCTACTTTTGACAAGTCAATCTATAAAGGCAATTCAAGGCTATGTGGTAAACTCTTGCATCACCCATGTTCCAAAATGGCAACACCAAATGCAAAGGTTGCGTCTTTCTTTTGGTCCAATCTGTGCAGAAAGAGGAATGGTGGGTAGAACAAAGTCCTTTGATTCCTTGTATTAAGTGTCATGTGGCCTCCTCTTTTTCTATATGATGATCACCTTCTATGGTCCGTCGGAAGATCAAGTAATGTTGGATGGAATAACATACTTTTATATATATTGAGTGTCATGTTCATGTAATTAAATCCTTGTGAAAATTAATGTGATTTTCTGTGTTCCATTTTCTGATATTTTAATGTGATAAAAACTAGTGTATAAAATATTAATTTTTGTATTAATTTTTTATTAATATTATAGTTATTACTAAAAAGTATGAGATTATTAAAAAAGTTAATTAAAATTAATATTTTATATAGTTTTTATCATTATAAAAAAACGTGTGTGAATAGTGAAAGTAAACGGAGTGAGTATAGTGTAAAATCCATTGACTATCCTTGAACTTTTAAATAGGATGGAACCCCCTTTTTACCTTTATGAGAACGCGCCACACGCACCTCTATTCCCAAAACTCATCCTCTTCATCGACAATCTAGCTTTGTACAAGCTTCTCTGTTATGTCAAATCAACTCTCCCCCGCTCCTCTCTCTCTGTCTCTCTCTTTCTCCCTCTTGGAGAGAACCTCAAAAAACACTCCGGTACTGGATTTGGATTTATGTGACTCTTGACCTTCTTGCTTTGATTCGTGTTGTCATCAATCGAACCCCCATACTTGATGTCCGCATTTTTAGTCTTATTTTGCATCATGTTTTCATTTCATTCATATCCTTTTATTAGCTTTTATGTTGGGAAAGTAAGGAAAATATGTAGTAATACTTAATATTGCAAGATATGGAGTCTACACAAGCTTTGGTGTGATTATATAGGTTTTGGAGGTGATTTGGAGGAGTTTGGGCGCACTTTAGAGCTTAATGAAAAATCATGAAGACAATGAAGAAGCCAAAGCAAAAGCAAAAAGTGGTGCAGCTGGAGAAAAACCTTATTTTCGCCATCCATCACCTCGACTCAAGTTCTGGAGCCTTCATGAGAGTTGTATTCCTCGAAAAGATCTTTCCAACACATATTCATATGCATCAATCGGATGAACGAGGACTCGGAAAAGTGCGATTGAAGTCAAAGTCAAAAAGCTGGAGAAAAACAGAGGCTACTGCATTTGAACAGAGCCTCGGCGCTATGGATCAGTATACATCGCTTGGCCGTACGCGCTTGTGGGAATTAATATGGCCTAAAATGCACCAAGTGAGATTCGAACCCGGGACCTCTCCTTTAGGATACCTCACCCTTACTGATAGATTACATAGGTCTCCTCATGTATAGTGGGCCCAAATGCCCAATACCTTTGTAACCTATATATATGTTTATCAATGAATGGAAACCCTCAAGGAGGACATTACAATCAATCTCGTGATCTTACATGGTATCATAGCCTAAGATCCCTAAACGTACCCTAAATCTTTTTCTTTTCTCCTAAGACCTAGCTGCCACCCCCACCCCCACCGCCGCCCCCACCACCTTGCCGCCACCTCTTCCCCTCTCGGCCACCCTCCCGACGTCGCCCCCTCCCTCTCTCGGATTCCTTTTGCCGACACCTACCCTCTCTCTCTCGTCCCAATGGCCGAAACACCCGCCACCAAACCGCTCTTCCACTCCGCTCTCACGACCTCCAACATCAAAAACTGCATCCTTATCATCCTTGATCACGAATCCAGTTCCTACACCATGTGGTCGCACCTCTTCACGACCTATGTTAAGGCTCATAAAGTCCTCCACCACATTGACTCCTCCGTCAATCGCCCTGAAAGTGAAGACAACGATCTCTTCGCTCAACTCGACACCATTGTCCTTCAATGGATCTTCAACACCATCTCAAAAGATCTCTTGACCACCATTCTCAACCCCAAAGACACCGCCTTGGATACTTGGAAGAAACTTCAGAATCTCTTTCAAAACAACAAGTCCACCCGTGTTGTCTATCTTGAGCACGAATTTTCAAGTTGCAAGCTTTCTTCTTTTCCGTCGATCTCCGCCTATTGCCAGCACATCAAGACCCTGTCTGATCAACTAGACGTTGTCGACTCCAAACCCAGCGCCACTCGCCTTGTCCTCCAGGTACTTTCGGGTCTTCCCTTTGAATACAATGCTGCTGCTACTCATATCCAACAGACGGAACCTCTCCCTACATTCGAAAAGACCCGGTCTCAATTGATTTTGGAGGAGACTCGCCTTCACCGTCAGACCACTGAAGTTGCCAAGGACAAGACGGCATTGGTCTCGTCAAGCGACATCGACGAGACCTATGCCCCGCAGCACAGCCGCAGCAACGACCAACCAGGATCGAGAGGCGGCGGCTGCGGCCACGCATGAGACCCCTCGCCCCTCTTGGTACCCCCCCCCCCCCCCCGGCTATCCGCCTTGGATGCCCTTTGGCTACCCCGGTGCGTCGTATCGCCCACCAACCCCGTATCTCAACCGTCAGCAGGGAGCGGGCTTGTTGGGTCCTGCTTCTCTTCCATGCAGCTGGCTCCTCCTGACTCCGCTTGGTACATTGACACTGGCTACACCTCTCATATGATGAACTCCTCAGGTACTCTCTCTTCTCTTTCTTTTAAGGGTCTTGCATCTTCTATTATCGTCGGCAGCGGTGGTTGCCTTGCTACTTCGGGCATTGGCCACGCCACATTACCAACCCCTACCAACCCATTACACCTCACACTTGTCAAAAACCTTATCCCTTTCCGTCGATTCACCACTGACAATAATGTTTCTCTTGTGTTTGATCCGTTTGGTTTCTCTGTGAAGGATCTTACTACGGGGGTTACTCGCCTGAGATGTAATAGCACCGGGGAGCTCTATCCTGTGTCGTCGCCCTCACCATCCAGCCCATCAAGTCCAGTCGCCCTCTCGGCATCATCATCCAGTCTTTGGCATGCACGCCTTGGTCATCCCAGTCCTGCAGTTTTAGATTTACTTCGTTCTAAGAGTCTAGTCCAATGTAATAAAGAGCCTCGCTTTAGTTTATGTTCTTCTTGTCAGTTAGGCAAGCATGCCAGGCTTCCTTTTCAGCGGTCTTTAAACACTACTTTTGCCCCATTTGATATTATTCATAGTGATATTTGGACATCTCATGTGCCTAGCAAGGAAGGTCATAAGTATTACCTTTTGTTTTTAGATGATTATACACATTTCTTATGGGTTTTCCCGTTGCATTTTAAATCTCAAGTGTTTCCTATCTTTGCCAAATTCCATGCTTATATCAAAACACAATTTCACACCTCTGTCAAGTGTTTCCAATGTGACAATGCCCGTGAATTTGATAAAAAAGAATTTCACACTTTCTTCAACACCAATGGGATCTCCTATCACTTGTCCTGCCCCTACACCTCCCAATATGATGCGCTCTCTCCTCTTCCACACATCCATTCCCCTTCTCTATTGGCCTTATGCCTTAGCCACCACCTGCTACCTCCTAAACATTCTCCCTTCCACTACCCTCACCATCGCTCACCAACTCAGGCCCTTTATTTCACTTTGCCCAGGTATGATCACCTTCGTACCTTTGGGTGCTTGTGCTTTCCAAATCAGTCATCCACAGCCCCACACAAGCTTCACCGACGATCCACTTTTTGTGTCTTTCTTGGCTATCCGTCTGATCATTGTGGTTACCTTTGCCTTGATATCAAGACCCACAAGATCATCCTATCTCTTCATGTCACCTTTGATGAATCGCGATTCACCTTTGCATCTCCCACACCTCATGTGTCTCCGTCAGAGTCTGAGTCATCGTTCCCTTATTTTTTTTCTTCCTCGTAGCTCTCCCGGTGCTCCTACCTCTCCCCCTCCGCCACCACCACCACCATCTACCACCAGACCACACACCCGTAGCGTCTCCGGTGTCTTCCGACCCCGTCAAATCGTCTCCATGACCACCACCCATCGTCCCGCCATCCAAAACCATACATACGACACACCCACCCCTCCCCAGGTTGTTATGTCGCGGCCGTAGCAAGATGTTGCGGCTGCAGCCCATCAAAACCCCACAACCATCCCCTCGTCCAACCTACTGGCGGCGGCCGCGGCCATGCAATAAGTTGCGGGCTTGCTGCGCCCGCTGTATTCCCCGTCGCCTCCACCTCACCTGCCTCCGTCCTTCCCGACTCCCAATCAACCCCTGCCTTCACCCCGACCTCCCTTTCCCCCATTCCCACCTCCCACAAAACAGACCTCCTCGGCCCGAATTGGCAGGCGGCTATGCTCGACGAATACAGGGCCCTTACGAAGAATGGTACTTGGGTTCTTGTATCTCGCCCTCCTGAGGCCAACGTCATCCGCTGTATGTGGCTCTTCCGTCACAAGTTCCGCTCTGATGGGACGTTAGAGCGCTACAAAGCCCGCCTTGTGGTCAACAGTCGTTCTCAGCAGGCCGGTATTGATTGTGATGAGACATTCAGCCACGTGGTCAAGCCTGCCACTATTCGAGTGGTTTTGAGTTTAGCATTGTCGCGCAACTGAGTCATTCATCAGTTGGATGTCAAGAACGCTTTTCTGCATGGCCATTTGAATGAGACAGTCTACATGTTTCAGCCGCCGGGGTTTGCTGATGTTGATCGTCCCAAGCACGTCTGTCTCCTAAAGCGCTCTCTGTATGGTCTGAAACAGGCTCTGCGGGCTTGGTTCCAGCGCTTTGCTTGAGGCTCTGACATGGCCTTCCTATTACTATATGTCGACGACATCATTCTCACCGCCTCTTTTGATGCTCTTCGGACGTCCATTATTTCGCAGTTGAGTGCGGAGTTCGCCATGTCTGATCTGGGTCAGTTGTCTTAATTTTTGGGAGTTGTTGTTCAGCGTCATGCGTCTGGTCTGTTTCTCTCACAGAGTAAGTATGTTGCTGAGATTGTTGCTCGTGCTAAGATGATCAACTGTAATCCTGTCGCCACCCCTGTCGATACATCCAACAAGCTCAGTGCTCATTCTGGTCCTTTGGTTGATGATCCGACATTGTACAGGAGCCTCGCTGGTGCTCTTCAGTACCTCACCTTCACCAGGCATGATATCAGTTACGCCGTTCAGCAGGTCTGCTTGTTCATGCATGCCCCCAGGGAACCCCATTTTCAAGCCTTGAAGCGGATCATTCGGTACATCAGCGGCACCCTCGAGCTCGGCACCACGATCACTCCTTCCTCTAAGCTTGACCTTGTTGCTTACACTGATGCGGATTGGGGTGGTTATCCTGACACACATCGCTCCACGTCTGGTTACTGTGTCTTCCGCAACGATACCCTTGTGTCGTGGTCAGTCAAGCGTCAGTCTGTTGTGTCTCGCTCCAGCACTGAGGCCGAATAAAGGGGTGTTGCCAACGTTGTCTCCGAGTGTCTACACAAAGCAACCCAGTCCAGCATCAACGCACAAAGCACATTGAGCTCGATCTCCACTTCGTCCGGGACAAGGTTGCCATTGGACATGTCCGCGTTCTACATGTCCCGTCCTCCTATCAGTACGCTGATATATTCACCAAGGGTTTACCTCGACAGTTGTTCATTGATTTTCGGTCCAGTCTCACTGTACGGACCCCTCCAGTTTCGACTGCGGGGGTTTGATAGATTACATAGGTGTCCTCATGTATAGTGGGCTCAAAGGCCCAATAAGGCCCAATACCTTTGTAACCTATATATATGTTTATCAATAAATGGAAACCCTCAAGGAGGACATTACAATCAATCTCGTGATCTTACACTTACCGCTAGAGCAAGAGGTCATTGGTTAAACTTTGGTAGGGTAAACTTTTTATAGTGACCGATCCCACCGCTTCGCGGCCCCATACCCCAGAAACCCCTTGTAGGATATTTTGAGGAGGCTTAGTACCACTTTCGCAAAGTGCGATCCGCGGTCGCAACCTCACCTACCTGCACTTAGACCACTTCACCACTTCGGTTTGGCCCTACGGATTAGTATACACCGCTTGACCGTATGCGCTTGTGAGAATTAATATGGTCTAAATGCACCAAGTGAGATTCGAACCTGACTTCTCCTTTATTATATATAATAAAATAAATGATATGTATACGTGTGTGGTTGTGTGTGTCAACCGCGTAAGTGAGCTAGCGGTCTTTAATTTGTACGTTTATTTGTTTTTGTCGACTACACTTATCTACAAATTGACTAACAAGGCTTCAAGAGTATGGACAATTAACCATGACTTTAAAAGTTTAAAGTCTTTCCTATCTATTCAACGTCACCTCTAGGAACTTATTAATGGAATATCTAAATAAAAAATTGAGTAAATTACAAATAATCACCCTTAAATTAGGCTAGTTTCACATAACCACCCATAAAATTATAAATTATATAAAACCACCCATATATTACATTTATTTTCACAAGACCACTCATCCATTAAACCTCTATTTATTTTGTTTGAAAAGACTAAAATACCCCTATTTCAAACTTATTTTTTAAAGGAAAGAGTGAGGTGGCAATTGGGCGAGTCGGGTCGGATTCGGTTAGTCGGGTTTCGGGTCATTCGGGTTTTAGGTAATGTCTAATAATTTGATTATTTGGTTGGATCGGGTTCGGGTTTCGGTTGTATCGGGTTTCGATTGTCTCGGGTTTCAGTTATTTCGGGTTTGGATTGTCTCAAGTTTTCATTATTTCAGTATTCATTTTAAAAAATTACTAGAATCAATCTTAAAATTCGGGTTATATCGGGTTTCGGTTATAACGGATTCGAGTCTTAATGGGTTTCAGTTGAATTGGGTTCGGTTCATTCAGAATTGGGTGAGTTTCGGTTATCGATTATTCGGATTTCCGGTCCAAAATGGGTCGGGTTGGGTCGGTGTTTAGGACAATCGTTTCCAAAATGCATACAATGACCCTAGAGTTGGAAAAACTTGACCCGAACCCGAAAACCCGACCCGGTCGACCCGGAACCGATTTTTCTAAACACTGACCTAACCCGACCCACTCTGGGCCCGAAATTCGAATAACCGATAATCAAAACTCACCCAAATCCGAATTAACTGAACCCGATTCAACTGAAACCCATTAAGACTCGAACCCTTTATAACCAAAACCCGATATAACCTGAATTTTAAGATAGATTCTAGTAGTAAATTTTTTAAAATGAATATTGAAATAATGAAAACTTGAGACAATCCAAATCCGAAATAACTAAAACCCGAGACAATCGAAACCCGAACCCGACTCAACCAAATGATCAAATTATTAGATATTACCCGAATGACCCGGAACCCGACTAACCGAATCCGACCCGACTCGCCCAATTGCCACCTTAGTCTTTCCTTTAAAAAATAAGTTTGAGTTAGGGGTATTTTAGTCTTTTCAAACAAAACAAATAGATGTTTAATGGATGGGTGGTCTTGTGAAAATAAATGTAATTTATGGGTGGTTTTATGTAATTTATACTTTTATGGGTGGTTATGTGAAAACTAGCCTAATTTAAGGATGGCTATGTGTAATTTACTCTAAAAAATTTGCCAAACAGTCACTTTTTTTTGTACAAATTGATGAATTGTCTAAGTTTTTAAACAAATTGAAAAAAATGTCCACTTTATATACTACTTCTCCAATTGGAAAATTGTACGATTGTTGCTCCATCGTCTCTCCAATCTCTGTCTCCGCTCCCGATTGATTGTCTGACATCGAAGGAGATGGAGGTCTCAATCTCTCCGGCGCCAGATTGGAGGTCTCGATCTCGATCTATGGCGGCGAAGACCAGACAGTGAAATGGCGGCGAGATCTCGATCTCGATCGATCTATAGAGGAGAGATCGAGCGAGATCGAGGGAGCGTGGCGTCGGACCCGCTGTCTGGTGGCGAGATCGAGGGAGCGAGCGGCGGAGCGAGCGGCGGTGGCCGGAGCGAGGGAGGGAGCGAGCGGCGGAGCGAGCATCGGAGGCCGGATCTGATTCCATATCGGGGAGGGAGGTTGAGGATGAAATTTTTGGTAAATTACAAAACTGACCCGTAAATATGGGAATTACAAAAAATATCTATATTTTATTACAAAAATCACCCTATGAATATGAGAAATTAAAAAAACTATCTATATTTTATTATGTGATCTATAATCTATATTTTTATTTTTATTTTTACACAACAAAATGTTATATTTGCACAACATATGGTTATATTTGCACATCGTACTTTTATATTTGCACGAAAAAATGAAATAAAAAAAAAAACTAGACTTGGGTCATATTTGCACAGCTTACGGTTATATTTGCACAACGTACTCTTATATTTGCATGAAAAAATGTTAAAACAAAAAAAAAAAAAAAAAAAAAAAAAAAAAAAACCTAGACTTGAGTCATATTTGCACAACTAACGGTTATATTTGCACAACGTATTCTTATATTTGCACGACAAAATATTAAAAAACAAAAAAAAAACTAGACTTGGGTCATATTTGCACAACTTACAGTTATATTTGCACAACGTACTCTTATATTTGCACGACAAAATGTTAAAATAAATAAATAAATAAATAAACTTGACTTGGGTCATATTTGCACAACTTACGGTTATATTTGCACAACGTAATCTTATATTTGCATGACAATACGTTTTAAAAAAAAAAAGAAAAAAAAACTAGACTTGGGTCATATTTGCACAACTTACGGTTATATTTGCACAACGTACTCTTATATTTGCACGACAAAATATATATAAAAAAAAACTAGACTTGGATCATATTTGCACAACATACGGTTATATTCGAACATTGTACTCTTATATTTGCACGACAAAATGTAAAAAACAAAAAAAAAAAAAAACTAGACTTGTGTCTTATTTTTGTATAGTGATTCAATTAATGCGGAGTTAAGGGTTCGTTTGGTTTAACACGGAAAGAACAATTCCCGATAAGTTACTTCCAGGGAATCCAATTCCCACGTATTGCACTTTCCTGGAATTGAAAAAAATATGTTTGGTTGGATTTTAAATGGTAGGAATTAAAATAGGGAAATTGGAAATTTCTTTTTATAAAAGATAAAATTGGAACTTACCTGGGGGAAGTAGGTAAGTTAAATTTCCTTGAAATGGAGGAATTTAAATTCCTGAGAATTTAACTTCATGAGTTTTCATGTGACTAAAACTCCAACCAAACGCATATATTTCATCTACTTCCTGGGTTTTTCTATTTTTTGGATTTTTCAGTTGCTAACCAAACGAACCCATAAATGCCTTAAAATTCCATTCATATATTGTCTAAAAACAAAAGTGAGATGCATGGTTTATATTACACTCTTTTCCTTGTATTGGTAAATAAAGAGCGGTTATTCCAGGGTTCGAACCGAGAACCTATGAGTACTACCCACAAGTCCTTTTCGGTGAGCCATTCCGGAATGGTTATATTACACGTACAAGTTTCATTTGAATAGTATAAATAAATAATTGCCGTGCATTGGAAATTAGCTAAATAAATAAATTAATTAATGTACGAGTAATAGAGAAAAGACTTTAAAGCCATGGTTAATTTGTCCATATTCTTGAAGACTTGTAACATGTAAGTCAATTTGTAGATAAGTGTAGTCTTGAATAAGTAAATAAAGAGTGGCCATTCCGGGGTTCGAACCGATGACCTATGAGTACTACCCACAAGTCCTTTTCGGTGAGCCATTCCGGAATAGATAAGTGTAGTCGACAAAACCAAAAAAACGTACAAAGACCGCTAGCTCACTTACGTTTGACATGATCGGTCCGATCATCTTAATATAAAGGGCATTGGTAATTATTATTTTAACACCCATTAAATATCAACACTCAAATCGATCACTACGATTGTACGAAGCCATGTATGTGAAGCTCCAATCATCGACTCCTCCACTTTATTTGCTCTCTCTCCTTTTGTTCCTCCATTCTACCTTCTCTTCCCAACAAGTTTGCAACCATCTTGATCAATCAGCCCTCCTTACTTTCTATGATGCCATTCAAACTTCTTCTTCCGCGCTCAACTGGTCAGCTTCTGTCACTTGTTGCCACTGGGAAGGAGTAGCTTGTGACAACAATGGAAGGGTTACTCACTTGCAGTTATCCTCAAGAGGCATACAAGGGGTAATCACTTCCTCCCTTAGAAATCTTGTTAGCCTTACTCATCTTAATCTTTCCAATAACTTGCTTTCCGGACCTCTTCCCGATACATTCTTTGGATTGATGGATAGCCTTCAAGTGATCGACTTGAGTTTGAATCAACTTTCTGGCAATTTTTCATCATCCTTGTCATCTAGAGGCAGTTTTCCCATGAAAATCCACACCATTGATATATCAAGCAATCAATTTGAGGGAAACATTGGATTTACTTGGTTTTTGAAAATGAAAGTTTTGACCAGTTTCAATTCTAGCCACAATGAGTTCGTCGGGGCAATTCCTTCCTTTATATGTTTGAGTTCACCTTTACTCAAAACACTTGATTTGTCTTATAATCAGTTTACCGGTCCAATTCTTAAAGAAATAGAAGAATGCAAACAACTAGAAGTTTTCCGAGCAGGATTCAACTCACTATCGGGACCCTTGAGTGGGGGAATTGTTGAGCTTACTAATCTTAGGATTATAGATTTCTCATCAAATGATATTTCTGGCCCCATCCCTAACAATATTGGGAACTTACTCAACTTGGAAAAGCTTTATCTTCACAACAACAGGATGAGTGGCCCTATCCCTCCAAGTTTGATGAACTGTACAAATTTAATCGATATAATTCTTATATCTAATTCATTCGATGGTGAAATATCAAAATTAGATTGGTCTAGACTTGTTAAAATTCAAAAGCTTGATCTTGGATTTAACAATTTTAATGGTACCCTGCCAGAAAGCATGTACTTGTGCAAATCACTGGTTGCATTTCGAGTAGCCTTTAACAACTTTTCAGGCCAAATTTCGCCCAAAATTGTGGAGTTAAAGTCTCTCTCTTTTCTCTCACTTTCAAATAATTCATTTGTGAATATCACAAGAACGCTTTTAGTATTGTCAAAGTGTCAAAATTTACGCAGCCTCTTCCTTGGGACAAACTTTCAAAGCGAAGCCTTACCAAGAAATAGAAACTTTCTCGCCCCAACCGCATATCCAAATCTCAAGTACTTTTCCCTTGTATATTGTAACCTCACTGGTTTCTTTCCAGAATGGCTATCTCATCTTAAGGCGCTTCAATTTTTAGCCTTGAGCGGTAACCAGATCACCGGTAAAATTCCTGGATGGATTGGGACCTTACCATCCCTCTCTAGATTGTTATTGGATCATAATCATCTTTTTGGAGAAGTTCCTCGAGAACTATGTCAACTGCCAGCGCTCTCGGGTAATATGGACCCTAAACTATACCAAGTTCAATTTGAGCTCCCCTTTTACGCTACTGATACTTCTGGAACCCATATCAAACAGGTTTCATTCTTGCCCACGATGATAAACCTTGGATACAATAATTTTAGTGGTGGCATTCCGCTGGAGATTGGCAAGTTGCAAAGTCTTCAAGGAATATATCTTAAAAATTCTCACTTTACGGGTCAAATTCTACTCAGCATGTCTAATTTGAATAATTTAATGCGTGTTGATCTTTCTCAAAATAACTTGTCAGGAGAGATACCCACAACATTAGCAAGTCTCCATTTCTTGGCTTCTTTTAATGTGGCTTACAATGATCTCGAAGGTCCTATACCAACTGGTGGACAATTTTCTACTTTCGACGAGTCAAGCTATGAAGGCAATCTAAGGCTATGTGGTGAAATCTTGCATCGCCCATGTTCCAAAATGGCACCACCAAATGCAAAGGTTCAACCTGATCTTGACGGTCAAACTAATGACAAACGCTTGTTTTTGAATGGGCTCTTTATTGGCTTTGCCTCGGGATTTTTAGGTGTCCTTTTAAGTGTTGCATTGTTCTTTTGGTTCAATCTATAGGAAGAGGAATGGTAGCTAGGTAGAACAAAGTCCTTTCATTCCTTGTATTAAGTGTCATGTGGCGTCCTCTTTACTTCTATATATGTTGATCACCTTCGATTTGTCAAAAGATCAAGGAATGTTGGATTGAATAACATACTTATATTCAGTGTCATGTGCATGTAATTTATTGTGAAAATTCATGTGATTTGTTGTGCTCCATTTTCTTTTTCCTTTTTCTTCGACTGAACTCCATTTTTTTTAATTATATACAGTAAAATCCATTCATTATCCTTGAACATTTAAAAAAGTTTAAATGGGTCTCTAAACTTTCAGTGTTGTCAAAGTGTCAAAAATTAAACGGCCTCTCCCTTGGGGCAAACTTTCAAGGTGAAGCCCCACCAACAAGTAGAAACTCTCTCGGCCCAATCGCATTTCCAAATCTCAAGTATTTTTCCCTCGCGGATTCTAACCTTACTGGTTTCTTTCCGGAATGGCTATCTCATCTCAATATGCTTCAACTTTTGAGCTTGAACAGTAACCAGATCACCGGTAAAATTCCTAGATGGATTGGGAACTTACCAAGCCTCTCTAGATTGATATGACATCACAATAATCTTTTTGGAGAAGTTCCTCGAGAACTATGTCATTTGACGGTGCTCTCAGAAAATATTGACCCTAAACTATACCAAATTCAATCTGAGCTCCCCTCTTACGGTGTTATTCATCATGAACTCCATTTAATACAGTTTTTATTCTGGCCCACGGAGATAAATCTTGGATTCAATAATTTTAGTAGTGATATTCCGCTGGGGATTGGCATGTTGCAACGTCTTCAAGGACTATATCTTGAAAATAACCACTTTACGGGTTACATTCCGCTCAGCGTGTCTAATTTGAATAATTTGATGCATGCTGTTCTTTCTCAAAATAACTTGTTAGAAGAGATACCTAAAACATTAGTAGGTCTCCATTTCCTGGCATCTTTCAACGTGGCTTACAATGATCTTAAAAGTCTCATACCAACTGGTGGACAGTTTGCTACTTTTGACAAGTCAATCTATAAAGGCAATTCAAGGCTATGTGGTAAACTCTTGCATCACCCATGTTCCAAAATGGCAACACCAAATGCAAAGGTTGCGTCTTTCTTTTGGTCCAATCTGTGCAGAAAGAGGAATGGTGGGTAGAACAAAGTCCTTTGATTCCTTGTATTAAGTGTCATGTGGCCTCCTCTTTTTCTATATGATGATCACCTTCTATGGTCCGTCGGAAGATCAAGTAATGTTGGATGGAATAACATACTTTTATATATATTGAGTGTCATGTTCATGTAATTAAATCCTTGTGAAAATTAATGTGATTTTCTGTGTTCCATTTTCTGATATTTTAATGTGATAAAAACTAGTGTATAAAATATTAATTTTTGTATTAATTTTTTATTAATATTATAGTTATTACTAAAAAGTATGAGATTATTAAAAAAGTTAATTAAAATTAATATTTTATATAGTTTTTATCATTATAAAAAAACGTGTGTGAATAGTGAAAGTAAACGGAGTGAGTATAGTGTAAAATCCATTGACTATCCTTGAACTTTTAAATAGGATGGAACCCCCTTTTTACCTTTATGAGAACGCGCCACACGCACCTCTATTCCCAAAACTCATCCTCTTCATCGACAATCTAGCTTTGTACAAGCTTCTCTGTTATGTCAAATCAACTCTCCCCCGCTCCTCTCTCTCTGTCTCTCTCTTTCTCCCTCTTGGAGAGAACCTCAAAAAACACTCCGGTACTGGATTTGGATTTATGTGACTCTTGACCTTCTTGCTTTGATTCGTGTTGTCATCAATCGAACCCCCATACTTGATGTCCGCATTTTTAGTCTTATTTTGCATCATGTTTTCATTTCATTCATATCCTTTTATTAGCTTTTATGTTGGGAAAGTAAGGAAAATATGTAGTAATACTTAATATTGCAAGATATGGAGTCTACACAAGCTTTGGTGTGATTATATAGGTTTTGGAGGTGATTTGGAGGAGTTTGGGCGCACTTTAGAGCTTAATGAAAAATCATGAAGACAATGAAGAAGCCAAAGCAAAAGCAAAAAGTGGTGCAGCTGGAGAAAAACCTTATTTTCGCCATCCATCACCTCGACTCAAGTTCTGGAGCCTTCATGAGAGTTGTATTCCTCGAAAAGATCTTTCCAACACATATTCATATGCATCAATCGGATGAACGAGGACTCGGAAAAGTGCGATTGAAGTCAAAGTCAAAAAGCTGGAGAAAAACAGAGGCTACTGCATTTGAACAGAGCCTCGGCGCTATGGATCAGTATACATCGCTTGGCCGTACGCGCTTGTGGGAATTAATATGGCCTAAAATGCACCAAGTGAGATTCGAACCCGGGACCTCTCCTTTAGGATACCTCACCCTTACTGATAGATTACATAGGTCTCCTCATGTATAGTGGGCCCAAATGCCCAATACCTTTGTAACCTATATATATGTTTATCAATGAATGGAAACCCTCAAGGAGGACATTACAATCAATCTCGTGATCTTACATGGTATCATAGCCTAAGATCCCTAAACGTACCCTAAATCTTTTTCTTTTCTCCTAAGACCTAGCTGCCACCCCCACCCCCACCGCCGCCCCCACCACCTTGCCGCCACCTCTTCCCCTCTCGGCCACCCTCCCGACGTCGCCCCCTCCCTCTCTCGGATTCCTTTTGCCGACACCTACCCTCTCTCTCTCGTCCCAATGGCCGAAACACCCGCCACCAAACCGCTCTTCCACTCCGCTCTCACGACCTCCAACATCAAAAACTGCATCCTTATCATCCTTGATCACGAATCCAGTTCCTACACCATGTGGTCGCACCTCTTCACGACCTATGTTAAGGCTCATAAAGTCCTCCACCACATTGACTCCTCCGTCAATCGCCCTGAAAGTGAAGACAACGATCTCTTCGCTCAACTCGACACCATTGTCCTTCAATGGATCTTCAACACCATCTCAAAAGATCTCTTGACCACCATTCTCAACCCCAAAGACACCGCCTTGGATACTTGGAAGAAACTTCAGAATCTCTTTCAAAACAACAAGTCCACCCGTGTTGTCTATCTTGAGCACGAATTTTCAAGTTGCAAGCTTTCTTCTTTTCCGTCGATCTCCGCCTATTGCCAGCACATCAAGACCCTGTCTGATCAACTAGACGTTGTCGACTCCAAACCCAGCGCCACTCGCCTTGTCCTCCAGGTACTTTCGGGTCTTCCCTTTGAATACAATGCTGCTGCTACTCATATCCAACAGACGGAACCTCTCCCTACATTCGAAAAGACCCGGTCTCAATTGATTTTGGAGGAGACTCGCCTTCACCGTCAGACCACTGAAGTTGCCAAGGACAAGACGGCATTGGTCTCGTCAAGCGACATCGACGAGACCTATGCCCCGCAGCACAGCCGCAGCAACGACCAACCAGGATCGAGAGGCGGCGGCTGCGGCCACGCATGAGACCCCTCGCCCCTCTTGGTACCCCCCCCCCCCCCCCGGCTATCCGCCTTGGATGCCCTTTGGCTACCCCGGTGCGTCGTATCGCCCACCAACCCCGTATCTCAACCGTCAGCAGGGAGCGGGCTTGTTGGGTCCTGCTTCTCTTCCATGCAGCTGGCTCCTCCTGACTCCGCTTGGTACATTGACACTGGCTACACCTCTCATATGATGAACTCCTCAGGTACTCTCTCTTCTCTTTCTTTTAAGGGTCTTGCATCTTCTATTATCGTCGGCAGCGGTGGTTGCCTTGCTACTTCGGGCATTGGCCACGCCACATTACCAACCCCTACCAACCCATTACACCTCACACTTGTCAAAAACCTTATCCCTTTCCGTCGATTCACCACTGACAATAATGTTTCTCTTGTGTTTGATCCGTTTGGTTTCTCTGTGAAGGATCTTACTACGGGGGTTACTCGCCTGAGATGTAATAGCACCGGGGAGCTCTATCCTGTGTCGTCGCCCTCACCATCCAGCCCATCAAGTCCAGTCGCCCTCTCGGCATCATCATCCAGTCTTTGGCATGCACGCCTTGGTCATCCCAGTCCTGCAGTTTTAGATTTACTTCGTTCTAAGAGTCTAGTCCAATGTAATAAAGAGCCTCGCTTTAGTTTATGTTCTTCTTGTCAGTTAGGCAAGCATGCCAGGCTTCCTTTTCAGCGGTCTTTAAACACTACTTTTGCCCCATTTGATATTATTCATAGTGATATTTGGACATCTCATGTGCCTAGCAAGGAAGGTCATAAGTATTACCTTTTGTTTTTAGATGATTATACACATTTCTTATGGGTTTTCCCGTTGCATTTTAAATCTCAAGTGTTTCCTATCTTTGCCAAATTCCATGCTTATATCAAAACACAATTTCACACCTCTGTCAAGTGTTTCCAATGTGACAATGCCCGTGAATTTGATAAAAAAGAATTTCACACTTTCTTCAACACCAATGGGATCTCCTATCGCTTGTCCTGCCCCTACACCTCCCAATATGATGCGCTCTCTCCTCTTCCACACATCCATTCCCCTTCTCTATTGGCCTTATGCCTTAGCCACCACCTGCTACCTCCTAAACATTCTCCCTTCCACTACCCTCACCATCGCTCACCAACTCAGGCCCTTTATTTCACTTTGCCCAGGTATGATCACCTTCGTACCTTTGGGTGCTTGTGCTTTCCAAATCAGTCATCCACAGCCCCACACAAGCTTCACCGACGATCCACTTTTTGTGTCTTTCTTGGCTATCCGTCTGATCATTGTGGTTACCTTTGCCTTGATATCAAGACCCACAAGATCATCCTATCTCTTCATGTCACCTTTGATGAATCGCGATTCACCTTTGCATCTCCCACACCTCATGTGTCTCCGTCAGAGTCTGAGTCATCGTTCCCTTATTTTTTTTCTTCCTCGTAGCTCTCCCGGTGCTCCTACCTCTCCCCCTCCGCCACCACCACCACCATCTACCACCAGACCACACACCCGTAGCGTCTCCGGTGTCTTCCGACCCCGTCAAATCGTCTCCATGACCACCACCCATCGTCCCGCCATCCAAAACCATACATACGACACACCCACCCCTCCCCAGGTTGTTATGTCGCGGCCGTAGCAAGATGTTGCGGCTGCAGCCCATCAAAACCCCACAACCATCCCCTCGTCCAACCTACTGGCGGCGGCCGCGGCCATGCAATAAGTTGCGGGCTTGCTGCGCCCGCTGTATTCCCCGTCGCCTCCACCTCACCTGCCTCCGTCCTTCCCGACTCCCAATCAACCCCTGCCTTCACCCCGACCTCCCTTTCCCCCATTCCCACCTCCCACAAAACAGACCTCCTCGGCCCGAATTGGCAGGCGGCTATGCTCGACGAATACAGGGCCCTTACGAAGAATGGTACTTGGGTTCTTGTATCTCGCCCTCCTGAGGCCAACGTCATCCGCTGTATGTGGCTCTTCCGTCACAAGTTCCGCTCTGATGGGACGTTAGAGCGCTACAAAGCCCGCCTTGTGGTCAACAGTCGTTCTCAGCAGGCCGGTATTGATTGTGATGAGACATTCAGCCACGTGGTCAAGCCTGCCACTATTCGAGTGGTTTTGAGTTTAGCATTGTCGCGCAACTGAGTCATTCATCAGTTGGATGTCAAGAACGCTTTTCTGCATGGCCATTTGAATGAGACAGTCTACATGTTTCAGCCGCCGGGGTTTGCTGATGTTGATCGTCCCAAGCACGTCTGTCTCCTAAAGCGCTCTCTGTATGGTCTGAAACAGGCTCTGCGGGCTTGGTTCCAGCGCTTTGCTTGAGGCTCTGACATGGCCTTCCTATTACTATATGTCGACGACATCATTCTCACCGCCTCTTTTGATGCTCTTCGGACGTCCATTATTTCGCAGTTGAGTGCGGAGTTCGCCATGTCTGATCTGGGTCAGTTGTCTTAATTTTTGGGAGTTGTTGTTCAGCGTCATGCGTCTGGTCTGTTTCTCTCACAGAGTAAGTATGTTGCTGAGATTGTTGCTCGTGCTAAGATGATCAACTGTAATCCTGTCGCCACCCCTGTCGATACATCCAACAAGCTCAGTGCTCATTCTGGTCCTTTGGTTGATGATCCGACATTGTACAGGAGCCTCGCTGGTGCTCTTCAGTACCTCACCTTCACCAGGCATGATATCAGTTACGCCGTTCAGCAGGTCTGCTTGTTCATGCATGCCCCCAGGGAACCCCATTTTCAAGCCTTGAAGCGGATCATTCGGTACATCAGCGGCACCCTCGAGCTCGGCACCACGATCACTCCTTCCTCTAAGCTTGACCTTGTTGCTTACACTGATGCGGATTGGGGTGGTTATCCTGACACACATCGCTCCACGTCTGGTTACTGTGTCTTCCGCAACGATACCCTTGTGTCGTGGTCAGTCAAGCGTCAGTCTGTTGTGTCTCGCTCCAGCGCTGAGGCCGAATAAAGGGGTGTTGCCAACGTTGTCTCCGAGTGTCTACACAAAGCAACCCAGTCCAGCATCAACGCACAAAGCACATTGAGCTCGATCTCCACTTCGTCCGGGACAAGGTTGCCATTGGACATGTCCGCGTTCTACATGTCCCGTCCTCCTATCAGTACGCTGATATATTCACCAAGGGTTTACCTCGACAGTTGTTCATTGATTTTCGGTCCAGTCTCACTGTACGGACCCCTCCAGTTTCGACTGCGGGGGTTTGATAGATTACATAGGTGTCCTCATGTATAGTGGGCTCAAAGGCCCAATAAGGCCCAATACCTTTGTAACCTATATATATGTTTATCAATAAATGGAAACCCTCAAGGAGGACATTACAATCAATCTCGTGATCTTACACTTACCGCTAGAGCAAGAGGTCATTGGTTAAACTTTGGTAGGGTAAACTTTTTATAGTGACCGATCCCACCGCTTCGCGGCCCCATACCCCAGAAACCCCTTGTAGGATATTTTGAGGAGGCTTAGTACCACTTTCGCAAAGTGCGATCCGCGGTCGCAACCTCACCTACCTGCACTTAGACCACTTCACCACTTCGGTTTGGCCCTACGGATTAGTATACACCGCTTGACCGTATGCGCTTGTGAGAATTAATATGGTCTAAATGCACCAAGTGAGATTCGAACCTGACTTCTCCTTTATTATATATAATAAAATAAATGATATGTATACGTGTGTGGTTGTGTGTGTCAACCGCGTAAGTGAGCTAGCGGTCTTTAATTTGTACGTTTATTTGTTTTTGTCGACTACACTTATCTACAAATTGACTAACAAGGCTTCAAGAGTATGGACAATTAACCATGACTTTAAAAGTTTAAAGTCTTTCCTATCTATTCAACGTCACCTCTAGGAACTTATTAATGGAATATCTAAATAAAAAATTGAGTAAATTACAAATAATCACCCTTAAATTAGGCTAGTTTCACATAACCACCCATAAAATTATAAATTATATAAAACCACCCATATATTACATTTATTTTCACAAGACCACTCATCCATTAAACCTCTATTTATTTTGTTTGAAAAGACTAAAATACCCCTATTTCAAACTTATTTTTTAAAGGAAAGAGTGAGGTGGCAATTGGGCGAGTCGGGTCGGATTCGGTTAGTCGGGTTTCGGGTCATTCGGGTTTTAGGTAATGTCTAATAATTTGATTATTTGGTTGGATCGGGTTCGGGTTTCGGTTGTATCGGGTTTCGATTGTCTCGGGTTTCAGTTATTTCGGGTTTGGATTGTCTCAAGTTTTCATTATTTCAGTATTCATTTTAAAAAATTACTAGAATCAATCTTAAAATTCGGGTTATATCGGGTTTCGGTTATAACGGATTCGAGTCTTAATGGGTTTCAGTTGAATTGGGTTCGGTTCATTCAGAATTGGGTGAGTTTCGGTTATCGATTATTCGGATTTCCGGTCCAAAATGGGTCGGGTTGGGTCGGTGTTTAGGACAATCGTTTCCAAAATGCATACAATGACCCTAGAGTTGGAAAAACTTGACCCGAACCCGAAAACCCGACCCGGTCGACCCGGAACCGATTTTTCTAAACACTGACCTAACCCGACCCACTCTGGGCCCGAAATTCGAATAACCGATAATCAAAACTCACCCAAATCCGAATTAACTGAACCCGATTCAACTGAAACCCATTAAGACTCGAACCCTTTATAACCAAAACCCGATATAACCTGAATTTTAAGATAGATTCTAGTAGTAAATTTTTTAAAATGAATATTGAAATAATGAAAACTTGAGACAATCCAAATCCGAAATAACTAAAACCCGAGACAATCGAAACCCGAACCCGACTCAACCAAATGATCAAATTATTAGATATTACCCGAATGACCCGGAACCCGACTAACCGAATCCGACCCGACTCGCCCAATTGCCACCTTAGTCTTTCCTTTAAAAAATAAGTTTGAGTTAGGGGTATTTTAGTCTTTTCAAACAAAACAAATAGATGTTTAATGGATGGGTGGTCTTGTGAAAATAAATGTAATTTATGGGTGGTTTTATGTAATTTATACTTTTATGGGTGGTTATGTGAAAACTAGCCTAATTTAAGGATGGCTATGTGTAATTTACTCTAAAAAATTTGCCAAACAGTCACTTTTTTTTGTACAAATTGATGAATTGTCTAAGTTTTTAAACAAATTGAAAAAAATGTCCACTTTATATACTACTTCTCCAATTGGAAAATTGTACGATTGTTGCTCCATCGTCTCTCCAATCTCTGTCTCCGCTCCCGATTGATTGTCTGACATCGAAGGAGATGGAGGTCTCAATCTCTCCGGCGCCAGATTGGAGGTCTCGATCTCGATCTATGGCGGCGAAGACCAGACAGTGAAATGGCGGCGAGATCTCGATCTCGATCGATCTATAGAGGAGAGATCGAGCGAGATCGAGGGAGCGTGGCGTCGGACCCGCTGTCTGGTGGCGAGATCGAGGGAGCGAGCGGCGGAGCGAGCGGCGGTGGCCGGAGCGAGGGAGGGAGCGAGCGGCGGAGCGAGCATCGGAGGCCGGATCTGATTCCATATCGGGGAGGGAGGTTGAGGATGAAATTTTTGGTAAATTACAAAACTGACCCGTAAATATGGGAATTACAAAAAATATCTATATTTTATTACAAAAATCACCCTATGAATATGAGAAATTAAAAAAACTATCTATATTTTATTATGTGATCTATAATCTATATTTTTATTTTTATTTTTACACAACAAAATGTTATATTTGCACAACATATGGTTATATTTGCACATCGTACTTTTATATTTGCACGAAAAAATGAAATAAAAAAAAAAACTAGACTTGGGTCATATTTGCACAGCTTACGGTTATATTTGCACAACGTACTCTTATATTTGCATGAAAAAATGTTAAAACAAAAAAAAAAAAAAAAAAAAAAAAAAAAAAAACCTAGACTTGAGTCATATTTGCACAACTAACGGTTATATTTGCACAACGTATTCTTATATTTGCACGACAAAATATTAAAAAACAAAAAAAAAAACTAGACTTGGGTCATATTTGCACAACTTACAGTTATATTTGCACAACGTACTCTTATATTTGCACGACAAAATGTTAAAATAAATAAATAAATAAATAAACTTGACTTGGGTCATATTTGCACAACTTACGGTTATATTTGCACAACGTAATCTTATATTTGCATGACAATACGTTTTAAAAAAAAAAAGAAAAAAAAACTAGACTTGGGTCATATTTGCACAACTTACGGTTATATTTGCACAACGTACTCTTATATTTGCACGACAAAATATATATAAAAAAAAACTAGACTTGGATCATATTTGCACAACATACGGTTATATTCGAACATTGTACTCTTATATTTGCACGACAAAATGTAAAAAACAAAAAAAAAAAAAAACTAGACTTGTGTCTTATTTTTGTATAGTGATTCAATTAATGCGGAGTTAAGGGTTCGTTTGGTTTAACACGGAAAGAACAATTCCCGATAAGTTACTTCCAGGGAATCCAATTCCCACGTATTGCACTTTCCTGGAATTGAAAAAAATATGTTTGGTTGGATTTTAAATGGTAGGAATTAAAATAGGGAAATTGGAAATTTCTTTTTATAAAAGATAAAATTGGAACTTACCTGGGGGAAGTAGGTAAGTTAAATTTCCTTGAAATGGAGGAATTTAAATTCCTGAGAATTTAACTTCATGAGTTTTCATGTGACTAAAACTCCAACCAAACGCATATATTTCATCTACTTCCTGGGTTTTTCTATTTTTTGGATTTTTCAGTTGCTAACCAAACGAACCCATAAATGCCTTAAAATTCCATTCATATATTGTCTAAAAACAAAAGTGAGATGCATGGTTTATATTACACTCTTTTCCTTGTATTGGTAAATAAAGAGCGGTTATTCCAGGGTTCGAACCGAGAACCTATGAGTACTACCCACAAGTCCTTTTCGGTGAGCCATTCCGGAATGGTTATATTACACGTACAAGTTTCATTTGAATAGTATAAATAAATAATTGCCGTGCATTGGAAATTAGCTAAATAAATAAATTAATTAATGTACGAGTAATAGAGAAAAGACTTTAAAGCCATGGTTAATTTGTCCATATTCTTGAAGACTTGTAACATGTAAGTCAATTTGTAGATAAGTGTAGTCTTGAATAAGTAAATAAAGAGTGGCCATTCCGGGGTTCGAACCGATGACCTATGAGTACTACCCACAAGTCCTTTTCGGTGAGCCATTCCGGAATAGATAAGTGTAGTCGACAAAACCAAAAAAACGTACAAAGACCGCTAGCTCACTTACGTTTGACATGATCGGTCCGATCATCTTAATATAAAGGGCATTGGTAATTATTATTTTAACACCCATTAAATATCAACACTCAAATCGATCACTACGATTGTACGAAGCCATGTATGTGAAGCTCCAATCATCGACTCCTCCACTTTATTTGCTCTCTCTCCTTTTGTTCCTCCATTCTACCTTCTCTTCCCAACAAGTTTGCAACCATCTTGATCAATCAGCCCTCCTTACTTTCTATGATGCCATTCAAACTTCTTCTTCCGCGCTCAACTGGTCAGCTTCTGTCACTTGTTGCCACTGGGAAGGAGTAGCTTGTGACAACAATGGAAGGGTTACTCACTTGCAGTTATCCTCAAGAGGCATACAAGGGGTAATCACTTCCTCCCTTAGAAATCTTGTTAGCCTTACTCATCTTAATCTTTCCAATAACTTGCTTTCCGGACCTCTTCCCGATACATTCTTTGGATTGATGGATAGCCTTCAAGTGATCGACTTGAGTTTGAATCAACTTTCTGGCAATTTTTCATCATCCTTGTCATCTAGAGGCAGTTTTCCCATGAAAATCCACACCATTGATATATCAAGCAATCAATTTGAGGGAAACATTGGATTTACTTGGTTTTTGAAAATGAAAGTTTTGACCAGTTTCAATTCTAGCCACAATGAGTTCGTCGGGGCAATTCCTTCCTTTATATGTTTGAGTTCACCTTTACTCAAAACACTTGATTTGTCTTATAATCAGTTTACCGGTCCAATTCTTAAAGAAATAGAAGAATGCAAACAACTAGAAGTTTTCCGAGCAGGATTCAACTCACTATCGGGACCCTTGAGTGGGGGAATTGTTGAGCTTACTAATCTTAGGATTATAGATTTCTCATCAAATGATATTTCTGGCCCCATCCCTAACAATATTGGGAACTTACTCAACTTGGAAAAGCTTTATCTTCACAACAACAGGATGAGTGGCCCTATCCCTCCAAGTTTGATGAACTGTACAAATTTAATCGATATAATTCTTATATCTAATTCATTCGATGGTGAAATATCAAAATTAGATTGGTCTAGACTTGTTAAAATTCAAAAGCTTGATCTTGGATTTAACAATTTTAATGGTACCCTGCCAGAAAGCATGTACTTGTGCAAATCACTGGTTGCATTTCGAGTAGCCTTTAACAACTTTTCAGGCCAAATTTCGCCCAAAATTGTGGAGTTAAAGTCTCTCTCTTTTCTCTCACTTTCAAATAATTCATTTGTGAATATCACAAGAACGCTTTTAGTATTGTCAAAGTGTCAAAATTTACGCAGCCTCTTCCTTGGGACAAACTTTCAAAGCGAAGCCTTACCAAGAAATAGAAACTTTCTCGCCCCAACCGCATATCCAAATCTCAAGTACTTTTCCCTTGTATATTGTAACCTCACTGGTTTCTTTCCAGAATGGCTATCTCATCTTAAGGCGCTTCAATTTTTAGCCTTGAGCGGTAACCAGATCACCGGTAAAATTCCTGGATGGATTGGGACCTTACCATCCCTCTCTAGATTGTTATTGGATCATAATCATCTTTTTGGAGAAGTTCCTCGAGAACTATGTCAACTGCCAGCGCTCTCGGGTAATATGGACCCTAAACTATACCAAGTTCAATTTGAGCTCCCCTTTTACGCTACTGATACTTCTGGAACCCATATCAAACAGGTTTCATTCTTGCCCACGATGATAAACCTTGGATACAATAATTTTAGTGGTGGCATTCCGCTGGAGATTGGCAAGTTGCAAAGTCTTCAAGGAATATATCTTAAAAATTCTCACTTTACGGGTCAAATTCTACTCAGCATGTCTAATTTGAATAATTTAATGCGTGTTGATCTTTCTCAAAATAACTTGTCAGGAGAGATACCCACAACATTAGCAAGTCTCCATTTCTTGGCTTCTTTTAATGTGGCTTACAATGATCTCGAAGGTCCTATACCAACTGGTGGACAATTTTCTACTTTCGACGAGTCAAGCTATGAAGGCAATCCAAGGCTATGTGGTGAAATCTTGCATCGCCCATGTTCCAAAATGGCACCACCAAATGCAAAGGTTCAACCTGATCTTGACGGTCAAACTAATGACAAACGCTTGTTTTTGAATGGGCTCTTTATTGGCTTTGCCTCGGGATTTTTAGGTGTCCTTTTAAGTGTTGCATTGTTCTTTTGGTTCAATCTATAGGAAGAGGAATGGTAGCTAGGTAGAACAAAGTCCTTTCATTCCTTGTATTAAGTGTCATGTGGCGTCCTCTTTACTTCTATATATGTTGATCACCTTCGATTTGTCAAAAGATCAAGGAATGTTGGATTGAATAACATACTTATATTCAGTGTCATGTGCATGTAATTTATTGTGAAAATTCATGTGATTTGTTGTGCTCCATTTTCTTTTTCCTTTTTCTTCGACTGAACTCCATTTTTTTTAATTATATACAGTAAAATCCATTCATTATCCTTGAACATTTAAAAAAGTTTAAATGGGTCTCTAAACTTTCAGTGTTGTCAAAGTGTCAAAAATTAAACGGCCTCTCCCTTGGGGCAAACTTTCAAGGTGAAGCCCCACCAACAAGTAGAAACTCTCTCGGCCCAATCGCATTTCCAAATCTCAAGTATTTTTCCCTCGCGGATTCTAACCTTACTGGTTTCTTTCCGGAATGGCTATCTCATCTCAATATGCTTCAACTTTTGAGCTTGAACAGTAACCAGATCACCGGTAAAATTCCTAGATGGATTGGGAACTTACCAAGCCTCTCTAGATTGATATGACATCACAATAATCTTTTTGGAGAAGTTCCTCGAGAACTATGTCATTTGACGGTGCTCTCAGAAAATATTGACCCTAAACTATACCAAATTCAATCTGAGCTCCCCTCTTACGGTGTTATTCATCATGAACTCCATTTAATACAGTTTTTATTCTGGCCCACGGAGATAAATCTTGGATTCAATAATTTTAGTAGTGATATTCCGCTGGGGATTGGCATGTTGCAACGTCTTCAAGGACTATATCTTGAAAATAACCACTTTACGGGTCACATTCCGCTCAGCGTGTCTAATTTGAATAATTTGATGCATGCTGTTCTTTCTCAAAATAACTTGTTAGAAGAGATACCTAAAACATTAGTAGGTCTCCATTTCCTGGCATCTTTCAACGTGGCTTACAATGATCTTAAAAGTCTCATACCAACTGGTGGACAGTTTGCTACTTTTGACAAGTCAATCTATAAAGGCAATTCAAGGCTATGTGGTAAACTCTTGCATCACCCATGTTCCAAAATGGCAACACCAAATGCAAAGGTTGCGTCTTTCTTTTGGTCCAATCTGTGCAGAAAGAGGAATGGTGGGTAGAACAAAGTCCTTTGATTCCTTGTATTAAGTGTCATGTGGCCTCCTCTTTTTCTATATGATGATCACCTTCTATGGTCCGTCGGAAGATCAAGTAATGTTGGATGGAATAACATACTTTTATATATATTGAGTGTCATGTTCATGTAATTAAATCCTTGTGAAAATTAATGTGATTTTCTGTGTTCCATTTTCTGATATTTTAATGTGATAAAAACTAGTGTATAAAATATTAATTTTTGTATTAATTTTTTATTAATATTATAGTTATTACTAAAAAGTATGAGATTATTAAAAAAGTTAATTAAAATTAATATTTTATATAGTTTTTATCATTATAAAAAAACGTGTGTGAATAGTGAAAGTAAACGGAGTGAGTATAGTGTAAAATCCATTGACTATCCTTGAACTTTTAAATAGGATGGAACCCCCTTTTTACCTTTATGAGAACGCGCCACACGCACCTCTATTCCCAAAACTCATCCTCTTCATCGACAATCTAGCTTTGTACAAGCTTCTCTGTTATGTCAAATCAACTCTCCCCCGCTCCTCTCTCTCTGTCTCTCTCTTTCTCCCTCTTGGAGAGAACCTCAAAAAACACTCCGGTACTGGATTTGGATTTATGTGACTCTTGACCTTCTTGCTTTGATTCGTGTTGTCATCAATCGAACCCCCATACTTGATGTCCGCATTTTTAGTCTTATTTTGCATCATGTTTTCATTTCATTCATATCCTTTTATTAGCTTTTATGTTGGGAAAGTAAGGAAAATATGTAGTAATACTTAATATTGCAAGATATGGAGTCTACACAAGCTTTGGTGTGATTATATAGGTTTTGGAGGTGATTTGGAGGAGTTTGGGCGCACTTTAGAGCTTAATGAAAAATCATGAAGACAATGAAGAAGCCAAAGCAAAAGCAAAAAGTGGTGCAGCTGGAGAAAAACCTTATTTTCGCCATCCATCACCTCGACTCAAGTTCTGGAGCCTTCATGAGAGTTGTATTCCTCGAAAAGATCTTTCCAACACATATTCATATGCATCAATCGGATGAACGAGGACTCGGAAAAGTGCGATTGAAGTCAAAGTCAAAAAGCTGGAGAAAAACAGAGGCTACTGCATTTGAACAGAGCCTCGGCGCTATGGATCAGTATACATCGCTTGGCCGTACGCGCTTGTGGGAATTAATATGGCCTAAAATGCACCAAGTGAGATTCGAACCCGGGACCTCTCCTTTAGGATACCTCACCCTTACTGATAGATTACATAGGTCTCCTCATGTATAGTGGGCCCAAATGCCCAATACCTTTGTAACCTATATATATGTTTATCAATGAATGGAAACCCTCAAGGAGGACATTACAATCAATCTCGTGATCTTACATGGTATCATAGCCTAAGATCCCTAAACGTACCCTAAATCTTTTTCTTTTCTCCTAAGACCTAGCTGCCACCCCCACCCCCACCGCCGCCCCCACCACCTTGCCGCCACCTCTTCCCCTCTCGGCCACCCTCCCGACGTCGCCCCCTCCCTCTCTCGGATTCCTTTTGCCGACACCTACCCTCTCTCTCTCGTCCCAATGGCCGAAACACCCGCCACCAAACCGCTCTTCCACTCCGCTCTCACGACCTCCAACATCAAAAACTGCATCCTTATCATCCTTGATCACGAATCCAGTTCCTACACCATGTGGTCGCACCTCTTCACGACCTATGTTAAGGCTCATAAAGTCCTCCACCACATTGACTCCTCCGTCAATCGCCCTGAAAGTGAAGACAACGATCTCTTCGCTCAACTCGACACCATTGTCCTTCAATGGATCTTCAACACCATCTCAAAAGATCTCTTGACCACCATTCTCAACCCCAAAGACACCGCCTTGGATACTTGGAAGAAACTTCAGAATCTCTTTCAAAACAACAAGTCCACCCGTGTTGTCTATCTTGAGCACGAATTTTCAAGTTGCAAGCTTTCTTCTTTTCCGTCGATCTCCGCCTATTGCCAGCACATCAAGACCCTGTCTGATCAACTAGACGTTGTCGACTCCAAACCCAGCGCCACTCGCCTTGTCCTCCAGGTACTTTCGGGTCTTCCCTTTGAATACAATGCTGCTGCTACTCATATCCAACAGACGGAACCTCTCCCTACATTCGAAAAGACCCGGTCTCAATTGATTTTGGAGGAGACTCGCCTTCACCGTCAGACCACTGAAGTTGCCAAGGACAAGACGGCATTGGTCTCGTCAAGCGACATCGACGAGACCTATGCCCCGCAGCACAGCCGCAGCAACGACCAACCAGGATCGAGAGGCGGCGGCTGCGGCCACGCATGAGACCCCTCGCCCCTCTTGGTACCCCCCCCCCCCCCCCGGCTATCCGCCTTGGATGCCCTTTGGCTACCCCGGTGCGTCGTATCGCCCACCAACCCCGTATCTCAACCGTCAGCAGGGAGCGGGCTTGTTGGGTCCTGCTTCTCTTCCATGCAGCTGGCTCCTCCTGACTCCGCTTGGTACATTGACACTGGCTACACCTCTCATATGATGAACTCCTCAGGTACTCTCTCTTCTCTTTCTTTTAAGGGTCTTGCATCTTCTATTATCGTCGGCAGCGGTGGTTGCCTTGCTACTTCGGGCATTGGCCACGCCACATTACCAACCCCTACCAACCCATTACACCTCACACTTGTCAAAAACCTTATCCCTTTCCGTCGATTCACCACTGACAATAATGTTTCTCTTGTGTTTGATCCGTTTGGTTTCTCTGTGAAGGATCTTACTACGGGGGTTACTCGCCTGAGATGTAATAGCACCGGGGAGCTCTATCCTGTGTCGTCGCCCTCACCATCCAGCCCATCAAGTCCAGTCGCCCTCTCGGCATCATCATCCAGTCTTTGGCATGCACGCCTTGGTCATCCCAGTCCTGCAGTTTTAGATTTACTTCGTTCTAAGAGTCTAGTCCAATGTAATAAAGAGCCTCGCTTTAGTTTATGTTCTTCTTGTCAGTTAGGCAAGCATGCCAGGCTTCCTTTTCAGCGGTCTTTAAACACTACTTTTGCCCCATTTGATATTATTCATAGTGATATTTGGACATCTCATGTGCCTAGCAAGGAAGGTCATAAGTATTACCTTTTGTTTTTAGATGATTATACACATTTCTTATGGGTTTTCCCGTTGCATTTTAAATCTCAAGTGTTTCCTATCTTTGCCAAATTCCATGCTTATATCAAAACACAATTTCACACCTCTGTCAAGTGTTTCCAATGTGACAATGCCCGTGAATTTGATAAAAAAGAATTTCACACTTTCTTCAACACCAATGGGATCTCCTATCGCTTGTCCTGCCCCTACACCTCCCAATATGATGCGCTCTCTCCTCTTCCACACATCCATTCCCCTTCTCTATTGGCCTTATGCCTTAGCCACCACCTGCTACCTCCTAAACATTCTCCCTTCCACTACCCTCACCATCGCTCACCAACTCAGGCCCTTTATTTCACTTTGCCCAGGTATGATCACCTTCGTACCTTTGGGTGCTTGTGCTTTCCAAATCAGTCATCCACAGCCCCACACAAGCTTCACCGACGATCCACTTTTTGTGTCTTTCTTGGCTATCCGTCTGATCATTGTGGTTACCTTTGCCTTGATATCAAGACCCACAAGATCATCCTATCTCTTCATGTCACCTTTGATGAATCGCGATTCACCTTTGCATCTCCCACACCTCATGTGTCTCCGTCAGAGTCTGAGTCATCGTTCCCTTATTTTTTTTCTTCCTCGTAGCTCTCCCGGTGCTCCTACCTCTCCCCCTCCGCCACCACCACCACCATCTACCACCAGACCACACACCCGTAGCGTCTCCGGTGTCTTCCGACCCCGTCAAATCGTCTCCATGACCACCACCCATCGTCCCGCCATCCAAAACCATACATACGACACACCCACCCCTCCCCAGGTTGTTATGTCGCGGCCGTAGCAAGATGTTGCGGCTGCAGCCCATCAAAACCCCACAACCATCCCCTCGTCCAACCTACTGGCGGCGGCCGCGGCCATGCAATAAGTTGCGGGCTTGCTGCGCCCGCTGTATTCCCCGTCGCCTCCACCTCACCTGCCTCCGTCCTTCCCGACTCCCAATCAACCCCTGCCTTCACCCCGACCTCCCTTTCCCCCATTCCCACCTCCCACAAAACAGACCTCCTCGACCCGAATTGGCAGGCGGCTATGCTCGACGAATACAGGGCCCTTACGAAGAATGGTACTTGGGTTCTTGTATCTCGCCCTCCTGAGGCCAACGTCATCCGCTGTATGTGGCTCTTCCGTCACAAGTTCCGCTCTGATGGGACGTTAGAGCGCTACAAAGCCCGCCTTGTGGTCAACAGTCGTTCTCAGCAGGCCGGTATTGATTGTGATGAGACATTCAGCCACGTGGTCAAGCCTGCCACTATTCGAGTGGTTTTGAGTTTAGCATTGTCGCGCAACTGAGTCATTCATCAGTTGGATGTCAAGAACGCTTTTCTGCATGGCCATTTGAATGAGACAGTCTACATGTTTCAGCCGCCGGGGTTTGCTGATGTTGATCGTCCCAAGCACGTCTGTCTCCTAAAGCGCTCTCTGTATGGTCTGAAACAGGCTCTGCGGGCTTGGTTCCAGCGCTTTGCTTGAGGCTCTGACATGGCCTTCCTATTACTATATGTCGACGACATCATTCTCACCGCCTCTTTTGATGCTCTTCGGACGTCCATTATTTCGCAGTTGAGTGCGGAGTTCGCCATGTCTGATCTGGGTCAGTTGTCTTAATTTTTGGGAGTTGTTGTTCAGCGTCATGCGTCTGGTCTGTTTCTCTCACAGAGTAAGTATGTTGCTGAGATTGTTGCTCGTGCTAAGATGATCAACTGTAATCCTGTCGCCACCCCTGTCGATACATCCAACAAGCTCAGTGCTCATTCTGGTCCTTTGGTTGATGATCCGACATTGTACAGGAGCCTCGCTGGTGCTCTTCAGTACCTCACCTTCACCAGGCATGATATCAGTTACGCCGTTCAGCAGGTCTGCTTGTTCATGCATGCCCCCAGGGAACCCCATTTTCAAGCCTTAAAGCGGATCATTCGGTACATCAGCGGCACCCTCGAGCTCGGCACCACGATCACTCCTTCCTCTAAGCTTGACCTTGTTGCTTACACTGATGCGGATTGGGGTGGTTATCCTGACACACATCGCTCCACGTCTGGTTACTGTGTCTTCCGCAACGATACCCTTGTGTCGTGGTCAGTCAAGCGTCAGTCTGTTGTGTCTCGCTCCAGCGCTGAGGCCGAATAAAGGGGTGTTGCCAACGTTGTCTCCGAGTGTCTACACAAAGCAACCCAGTCCAGCATCAACGCACAAAGCACATTGAGCTCGATCTCCACTTCGTCCGGGACAAGGTTGCCATTGGACATGTCCGCGTTCTACATGTCCCGTCCTCCTATCAGTACGCTGATATATTCACCAAGGGTTTACCTCGACAGTTGTTCATTGATTTTCGGTCCAGTCTCACTGTACGGACCCCTCCAGTTTCGACTGCGGGGGTTTGATAGATTACATAGGTGTCCTCATGTATAGTGGGCTCAAAGGCCCAATAAGGCCCAATACCTTTGTAACCTATATATATGTTTATCAATAAATGGAAACCCTCAAGGAGGACATTACAATCAATCTCGTGATCTTACACTTACCGCTAGAGCAAGAGGTCATTGGTTAAACTTTGGTAGGGTAAACTTTTTATAGTGACCGATCCCACCGCTTCGCGGCCCCATACCCCAGAAACCCCTTGTAGGATATTTTGAGGAGGCTTAGTACCACTTTCGCAAAGTGCGATCCGCGGTCGCAACCTCACCTACCTGCACTTAGACCACTTCACCACTTCGGTTTGGCCCTACGGATTAGTATACACCGCTTGACCGTATGCGCTTGTGAGAATTAATATGGTCTAAATGCACCAAGTGAGATTCGAACCTGACTTCTCCTTTATTATATATAATAAAATAAATGATATGTATACGTGTGTGGTTGTGTGTGTCAACCGCGTAAGTGAGCTAGCGGTCTTTAATTTGTACGTTTATTTGTTTTTGTCGACTACACTTATCTACAAATTGACTAACAAGGCTTCAAGAGTATGGACAATTAACCATGACTTTAAAAGTTTAAAGTCTTTCCTATCTATTCAACGTCACCTCTAGGAACTTATTAATGGAATATCTAAATAAAAAATTGAGTAAATTACAAATAATCACCCTTAAATTAGGCTAGTTTCACATAACCACCCATAAAATTATAAATTATATAAAACCACCCATATATTACATTTATTTTCACAAGACCACTCATCCATTAAACCTCTATTTATTTTGTTTGAAAAGACTAAAATACCCCTATTTCAAACTTATTTTTTAAAGGAAAGAGTGAGGTGGCAATTGGGCGAGTCGGGTCGGATTCGGTTAGTCGGGTTTCGGGTCATTCGGGTTTTAGGTAATGTCTAATAATTTGATTATTTGGTTGGATCGGGTTCGGGTTTCGGTTGTATCGGGTTTCGATTGTCTCGGGTTTCAGTTATTTCGGGTTTGGATTGTCTCAAGTTTTCATTATTTCAGTATTCATTTTAAAAAATTACTAGAATCAATCTTAAAATTCGGGTTATATCGGGTTTCGGTTATAACGGATTCGAGTCTTAATGGGTTTCAGTTGAATTGGGTTCGGTTCATTCAGAATTGGGTGAGTTTCGGTTATCGATTATTCGGATTTCCGGTCCAAAATGGGTCGGGTTGGGTCGGTGTTTAGGACAATCGTTTCCAAAATGCATACAATGACCCTAGAGTTGGAAAAACTTGACCCGAACCCGAAAACCCGACCCGGTCGACCCGGAACCGATTTTTCTAAACACTGACCTAACCCGACCCACTCTGGGCCCGAAATTCGAATAACCGATAATCAAAACTCACCCAAATCCGAATTAACTGAACCCGATTCAACTGAAACCCATTAAGACTCGAACCCTTTATAACCAAAACCCGATATAACCTGAATTTTAAGATAGATTCTAGTAGTAAATTTTTTAAAATGAATATTGAAATAATGAAAACTTGAGACAATCCAAATCCGAAATAACTAAAACCCGAGACAATCGAAACCCGAACCCGACTCAACCAAATGATCAAATTATTAGATATTACCCGAATGACCCGGAACCCGACTAACCGAATCCGACCCGACTCGCCCAATTGCCACCTTAGTCTTTCCTTTAAAAAATAAGTTTGAGTTAGGGGTATTTTAGTCTTTTCAAACAAAACAAATAGATGTTTAATGGATGGGTGGTCTTGTGAAAATAAATGTAATTTATGGGTGGTTTTATGTAATTTATACTTTTATGGGTGGTTATGTGAAAACTAGCCTAATTTAAGGATGGCTATGTGTAATTTACTCTAAAAAATTTGCCAAACAGTCACTTTTTTTTGTACAAATTGATGAATTGTCTAAGTTTTTAAACAAATTGAAAAAAATGTCCACTTTATATACTACTTCTCCAATTGGAAAATTGTACGATTGTTGCTCCATCGTCTCTCCAATCTCTGTCTCCGCTCCCGATTGATTGTCTGACATCGAAGGAGATGGAGGTCTCAATCTCTCCGGCGCCAGATTGGAGGTCTCGATCTCGATCTATGGCGGCGAAGACCAGACAGTGAAATGGCGGCGAGATCTCGATCTCGATCGATCTATAGAGGAGAGATCGAGCGAGATCGAGGGAGCGTGGCGTCGGACCCGCTGTCTGGTGGCGAGATCGAGGGAGCGAGCGGCGGAGCGAGCGGCGGTGGCCGGAGCGAGGGAGGGAGCGAGCGGCGGAGCGAGCATCGGAGGCCGGATCTGATTCCATATCGGGGAGGGAGGTTGAGGATGAAATTTTTGGTAAATTACAAAACTGACCCGTAAATATGGGAATTACAAAAAATATCTATATTTTATTACAAAAATCACCCTATGAATATGAGAAATTAAAAAAACTATCTATATTTTATTATGTGATCTATAATCTATATTTTTATTTTTATTTTTACACAACAAAATGTTATATTTGCACAACATATGGTTATATTTGCACATCGTACTTTTATATTTGCACGAAAAAATGAAATAAAAAAAAAACTAGACTTGGGTCATATTTGCACAGCTTACGGTTATATTTGCACAACGTACTCTTATATTTGCATGAAAAAATGTTAAAACAAAAAAAAAAAAAAAAAACCTAGACTTGAGTCATATTTGCACAACTAACGGTTATATTTGCACAACGTATTCTTATATTTGCACGACAAAATATTAAAAAACAAAAACAAAAACAAAAAAAAAACTAGACTTGGGTCATATTTGCACAACTTACAGTTATATTTGCACAACGTACTCTTATATTTGCACGACAAAATGTTAAAATAAATAAATAAATAAATAAACTTGACTTGGGTCATATTTGCACAACTTACGGTTATATTTGCACAACGTAATCTTATATTTTTTGGATTTTTCAGTTGCTAACCAAACGAACCCATAAATGCCTTAAAATTCCATTCATATATTGTCTAAAAACAAAAGTGAGATGCATGGTTTATATTACACTCTTTTCCTTGTATTGGTAAATAAAGAGCGGTTATTCCAGGGTTCGAACCGAGAACCTATGAGTACTACCCACAAGTCCTTTTCGGTGAGCCATTCCGGAATGGTTATATTACACGTACAAGTTTCATTTGAATAGTATAAATAAATAATTGCCGTGCATTGGAAATTAGCTAAATAAATAAATTAATTAATGTACGAGTAATAGAGAAAAGACTTTAAAGCCATGGTTAATTTGTCCATATTCTTGAAGACTTGTAACATGTAAGTCAATTTGTAGATAAGTGTAGTCTTGAATAAGTAAATAAAGAGTGGCCATTCCGGGGTTCGAACCGATGACCTATGAGTACTACCCACAAGTCCTTTTCGGTGAGCCATTCCGGAATAGATAAGTGTAGTCGACAAAACCAAAAAAACGTACAAAGACCGCTAGCTCACTTACGTTTGACATGATCGGTCCGATCATCTTAATATAAAGGGCATTGGTAATTATTATTTTAACACCCATTAAATATCAACACTCAAATCGATCACTACGATTGTACGAAGCCATGTATGTGAAGCTCCAATCATCGACTCCTCCACTTTATTTGCTCTCTCTCCTTTTGTTCCTCCATTCTACCTTCTCTTCCCAACAAGTTTGCAACCATCTTGATCAATCAGCCCTCCTTACTTTCTATGATGCCATTCAAACTTCTTCTTCCGCGCTCAACTGGTCAGCTTCTGTCACTTGTTGCCACTGGGAAGGAGTAGCTTGTGACAACAATGGAAGGGTTACTCACTTGCAGTTATCCTCAAGAGGCATACAAGGGGTAATCACTTCCTCCCTTAGAAATCTTGTTAGCCTTACTCATCTTAATCTTTCCAATAACTTGCTTTCCGGACCTCTTCCCGATACATTCTTTGGATTGATGGATAGCCTTCAAGTGATCGACTTGAGTTTGAATCAACTTTCTGGCAATTTTTCATCATCCTTGTCATCTAGAGGCAGTTTTCCCATGAAAATCCACACCATTGATATATCAAGCAATCAATTTGAGGGAAACATTGGATTTACTTGGTTTTTGAAAATGAAAGTTTTGACCAGTTTCAATTCTAGCCACAATGAGTTCGTCGGGGCAATTCCTTCCTTTATATGTTTGAGTTCACCTTTACTCAAAACACTTGATTTGTCTTATAATCAGTTTACTGGTCCAATTCTTAAAGAAATAGAAGAATGCAAACAACTAGAAGTTTTCCGAGCAGGATTCAACTCACTATCGGGACCCTTGAGTGGGGGAATTGTTGAGCTTACTAATCTTAGGATTATAGATTTCTCATCAAATGATATTTCTGGCCCCATCCCTAACAATATTGGGAACTTACTCAACTTGGAAAAGCTTTATCTTCACAACAACAGGATGAGTGGCCCTATCCCTCCAAGTTTGATGAACTGTACAAATTTAATCGATATAATTCTTATATCTAATTCATTCGATGGTGAAATATCAAAATTAGATTGGTCTAAACTTGTTAAAATTCAAAAGCTTGATCTTGGAATTAACAATTTTAATGGTACCTTGCCAGAAAGCCTATACCTATGCAAATCACTTGTTGCATTTCGAGTAAAAGCCAACAACTTTTCAGGCCAAATTTCACCCAAAATTGAGGAGTTAAAGTCTCTATCTTTTCTCTCACTTGCAAACAATTCATTTGTGAATATCACAGGAACGCTTTCAGTGTTGTCAAAGTGCCAAAAATTAAGCAACCTCTTCCTTGGGTTAAACTTTCAAGGTGAAGTCCTGCCAAGAAGTAGAAACTTTCTCGCCCCAACCGCATTTCCAAATCTCAAGTATTTTTCCCTCATGAATTGTAACCTCACTGGTTTCTTTTCAGAATGGCTATATCATATTAAGGGGCTTCAATTTTTAAGCTTGACCGGTAACCAGATCACCGGTAAAATTCCTAGATGGATTAAAACCTTATCGTGCCTCTCTAGATTGTTTTTAAATAACAATAATCTTTTTGGAGAAGTTCCTCGAGAACTATGTTAGCTGCCAGCGCTCTCGAAAAATATGGACCCTAAACTATACCAAATTCAATTTGAGCTCCCCTCCTACTCTATTAGATCTCATTTTGGAACCCAGTTTAGACGGGTTTCATTCATGGCCACAGTGATAGAGCTTGGATCCAATAATTTTAGTGGTGATATTCCGTTGGAGATTGGCATGTTGCAAGGTCTTCAAGTACTATATCTTGAAAATAACCACTTTACGGGTCACATTCCCCTTAGCATGTCTAATATGAATAATTTGATGGATGTGGATCTTTCTCAAAATAACTTATCAGGAGAGATACCCACAAAATTAGTCGGCCTCTATTTCTTGGCTTCTTTTAATGTAGCATACAATGACCTCGAAGGTCCCATACCAACCGGTGGACAGTTTTCTACTTTCGAGGAGTCAAGCTATGAAGGCAATCCAAGACTATGTGGTGAACTTTTACATCGCCCATGTTCCAAAATGACACCACCAAATACAAAGGTTCGACCTGATTTTGACGGTCAAACTAATGGCAGACACTTGTTTTTGAATGGGCTCTTTATTGGTTTTGCCTCGGGATTTTTAGGCGTTCTTATAAGTGTTGCGTCGTTCTTTTGGTTCAATCTATAGGAAGAGGAATGGTGGGACTGGGTAGGTAGAACAAAGTCCTTTAAATTCCTATATTGAGTGTCATGTAGCGTCCTTTAAAGGACGCTACTTATTTAAGGAATATTGGATGTAATAACATACTTATTTAAGTGTCATGTGCATGTAATTCCTTTTGAAGATTATTGTGATTTGTTGTGTTCCATTTTCTTAATATATTATATAGAGTGAAATCCATTCATTAGGCTGGAACATTTAAAAAAAAAATTAAATGGATCTCTAACTTCTTCTTTTTTCGTTTCATAAAGGTTCCTGAATTTTTAGATTTTGTACAAGTTTGATTCTTTCGGTAGTTAATCCATTAAAATTGATGTTAAGTGTTGTTGTGACATTCTTGTGGCCTGCATATATAACTGTGTGTATGTGGCCAATATTGAATCAGTTCAGCATATAACAGACAAATTAATAGGATGGAGAAAAACACTACATAGGTTTAATTTAGTGGATGTCCAAAAAAATGGACATAATTAAGTAAATGTTCACTTTTTAAAAAAATTAGGTAAATGTACATATTTGACACTTTTACCCTTCCTTCTCATCTCTTACCCTTCCCTTTAGGGATGTTATGTGAGACAAGCTACTCGTGATCGGCTCGGGTTCGACTCGTATAAAACTCGGCTCGGGCTCGTTCATATTTGAAAATAAACGAATATGAGCAAATTTTTGAGCTCATCACGAGCTCGAGCCGAGTTCGAGCTTTATAGGAGCTTGTTCGTATAACTCGAGTACGGGTCTAAAATTACTACTTTACCCTTAGGGTTTTATTTCACTCTTGTAAAAATTATTCAAACTGTTTGTCCCCTTGACGCCGCACCTCGCACCTCTGGACTCTAGTCTTCCTTCTTCCTCCAGATCCACCAATCGCTTCACTTTTCAGTCTTCCTTCTTCCTCCGGATCCACTGCGAAACGCTTGTCCCCTTGTCCGGCCAACGTCGTCTCTGTCGAACGCTTGCCCGCTTGTGCTCTCGGCTCTCCCTTTTAGTTTTATGGCCAGATCTGTTCTTGGCTTCTTGTCCCTTTTAGTTTCGTTGTTCAGTGCGTTTTCCTTTGCTCCATTCACTAATTTTTGTTCCTTATTTGTTCAATTTGTGTTTTGTGCTCCATTCACTAATTTTTGTTTTACTGTGTTCTTTGTTTCATTGTTCAGATCGTGTGTTCACTTTTATTTTACCAACTTCAGTTTTGTTCTTCATATATTCAATTACTGTTGTTCCAAAATCCAAGTGAAATTGAATGATAAACTGATTTGCAACTTCAGTTGTATGTTTCACGAGCTCAAAACGAGCTTTCAACAAACCAAGCTTCAAACAAGCTTGGAAATTCAAAATGAGCAAAAAGAGTTCGAACGAGCTCACGAGGTCGAGCTCGGCTCGAACAAAAACGAGCTCGAGCTCGAGCTTCTTATACAGCTCCCGAGCCGAATACAAACAAAATTTTGGGGACAAATTAACCAAATTTAATACTACGTATATAGAGTCAGGGGCGGAGCTGGGGGGTGCTCGAGCACCCCTGGCCAGATTTCTTTTTATATATTGATTATATTATTTTATATTATATGTACATAATCCTTATTATATATCATGTCAATAAATCTGGGCTATTTAATTAAGAAGATTAACTGATGAAAGTAAAAATAATTTCTTATTATTCGGTGGTATTGACGATTATTTATTATAATAGAATTTATATTTTTTTATATTTTTTGTACAGACAAATAATTACACCTTGTATAATTATAGATGAATTATATATTAATAATATGTAAAATCAGATAAATACGGTAATTTTTACTTCGTAAAAAAATGGGGCATTTGCAAAACTAACCCACATACCCGGTTGGGTTTGCACCCCCTATCCACTATCCACATTAATTGCAAAAATTTAACCCTAACCCCTTAAAAAATTGCATCCTAACCGGTTACAATAGATGGAGAGACCGGCTGCAGTTATTGAGGAGAGTGAGTGAGTGAGAGAGAGAGAGAAAAGCAACAGGGCATTAATTGCCCATCAATGTCACCCATTCAAAGCTCTTTCTCTCTATGCCTCTCTTCACCTTTCTCCATTGAAGAGCTTATTTATTCATTGATTTCTCTGTCTTCTATCTCTCTGCCTTCGAGGGTGACGGGATCTCCATAAGAGCTCAAATTCAATCAGCGCCACTGGTGAGAATCGCCGCTAGAGCACCGCTTTGATGCCTTCGTCCTTCACCTTCGTTCTGATGGCTTTTCCAGGTCAATTCGAAGCGAGTGGAGGCCGGATTTGGAGTAGAGAAGGTAGAATTGAAGTGGAGGAGCCCTCACAGAGGTTTGATGAACCGCTTTGTTTTTTTTTATTGATGAATGAACAATATATCAACTTTCCACTCTATGGTTTCTTCCTGGACACTCTTTGGTACTCTATTGGACACCCAATGATTTCCTACTGGACACACTATGGTTGTTTCCTGTCTTGTGTGATGTTCAATGTTTCCCTGGTTCTAGTGTCGCCCTCCCCCCTAAGCCCAGGCTGTAAAAAGAGAGAGGGCAGAGGGGATAAGACAGAGACAGAGATAGAGGGGGGAAGAGTGACGGTAAAGGGACATTAATATAATTTGAATTAAATCTTAAGTTTCAAAAATTGCATCCTAACCGGTTACAATAGATGGAGAGACCGGCTGCAGTTATTGAGGAGAGTGAGTGAGTGAGAGAGAGAGAAAAGCAACAGGGCATTAATTGCCCATCAATGTCACCCATTCAAAGCTCTTTCTCTCTATGCCTCTCTTCACCTTTCTCCATTGAAGAGCTTATTTATTCATTGATTTCTCTGTCTTCTATCTCTCTGCCTTCGAGGGTGACGGGATCTCCATAAGAGCTCAAATTCAATCAGCGCCACTGGTGAGAATCGCCGCTAGAGCACCGCTTTGATGCCTTCGTCCTTCACCTTCGTTCTGATGGCTTTTCCAGATCAATTCGAAGCGAGTGGAGGCCGGATTTGGAGTAGAGAAGGTAGAATTGAAGTGGAGGAGCCCTCACAGAGGTTTGATGAACCGCTTTGTTTTTTTTTATTGATGAATGAACAATATATCAACTTTCCACTCTATGGTTTCTTCCTGGACACTCTTTGGTACTCTATTGGACACCCAATGATTTCCTACTGGACACACTATGGTTGTTTCCTGTCTTGTGTGATGTTCAATGTTTCCCTGGTTCTAGTGTCGCCCTCCCCCCTAAGCCCAGGCTGTAAAAAGAGAGAGGGCAGAGGGGATAAGACAGAGACAGAGATAGAGGGGGGAAGAGTGACGGTAAAGGGACATTAATATAATTTGAATTAAATCTTAAGTTTCAGAGAAAAATCATCAAAGCATTAATATAATTTGAATTAGATCTTAAGTTTAAGAGAAAAACAATCGAAGAAGAAGCAAGTGGGCTGAGGTTTATTTGCAGTTTGACGTGTAAGCGGTTAGTTTTAATTGGACACCAAAAGCAAAACGACATGCCACCTATTGGAACCGACTGGACATGAGTTATTGGAGAAACAGATTCACCATCGACTTCGGATAGAAAATGGGTAAGTTTACTTCGATAAAAAAAAAATCAGAAAGAGAGAGAGAGAGAGTGTGTGTAAAGGCCGAAAATATTTTCTATATTATTTTAATATTATTTTAGTAGATATATTATTATTCCATTTAATTTGTAAAAATGGGATAAAAACCCGTCCTCGAGCACCAAGTTTTGATTTTAAAATCCTTCCGGCATCGTTATAGAGTTTTGATGTTTGACGGATTTTAATTCCGCATATGAGCTTCGAAATTGAGAATTTAATTTGATTTTTGATCATTTGTAAATAAATTGTAAAACGTGATAGAAAATTTTAATTTATTTCGTTAAAGTCGAGATTGGCGGGTTTTGAGTTTCGGGTTTCGGGATTTAAATTTGTTGTTCTCGAGACCTTTCTCTATTTTATTTTATTTCCTCTTTTTTTTTCATTTCTCTCTCTCTCTATACGTTGCTCTGAGGAGATTCCCAATTCTTCTTTGCATTGCCTCGTACAGCTTGCAAAATTTGTTGTTTTGTGTCCATCTTATCCTACAAGGACCACTCTAAGCTCTCACTTCCTCCTCATTCACCCACAAAGGAGCCCTCTCCCTCATTTGGTTTCCTCTGCAGAGGACCAGAAATCCACCCCCTCTTCCCCTCTCTTTACTCTCTGGTAACCACCGAGCCGTGCGCCTCCACTGAGCACCCCACCTTCCCTCGGTTTTCCGTCAGCCACCACCACGCCTCCACCATCTTCCTCCTTGCCTTCCGTCAAACCACCAAGCTCCTTTCGTCCGTTTGTAGCCCGTCGTCGCCGTCACGAGCCAAGCCTTCCCTGTTCGCCATTAAAGGGGAGCCCCTGCAGCCCCATTCCTCCTCGATTCCGCGAACGGAAGCAGCCAGCATCTCCGTCCTCACCTTCTGTGACGCTAGGCCGCCAGGAGCGCAGCTCCGAGCCGCCCTCTTCTTTCCCCCGCCTCCTCTATTTTCCCTTGAACACGAGCGGTAAGCATTCTTTTACCTCCGTCTTCTCCAAAACGATGTAAAGGTGCTCCTTTTATGACATTCTCCCTTGTCCTAGGCCACCCCGGTGAGGATCCCTCTCCGTCGAAGTCAAATCAAGCTCCGGTGAGCGTTCTCGGCAAATACTTTCGAGCCCTCGGTGAGATTCTTCTTTGCTCGATTGTCCATTCCCGGTTGCTTTTATCATTTATGGGGTGTCGGAAGAGAGTGGGTGAGCGAGAGAGCTCGGGTTGTGGGCAAAAAGAGGAGCCGCCGGCAGGGCCTGGATCTCTTCTTCCCCTTCCGTTTCCGTCGAAGTTTTGTTTTGCGTGAGGAAGGAGATAACCTGTTTCTTTCTTTCCTGGGTTGGGCCGGGTCAAAAGTCCATTTCCGGGTTATACCGCTTTGGAACCGGGTCAGTTGGGGAAGGGACCGGGCCTGTCTTCCTTTCCTTTCTATTTGGGCCGGGTTTGGGGACTGGATTCGGGTAAGGGATTTGGGCCTGCTGGGTGTGTTTTCATTTCATTACCATTGTTACAAAATGTAATATGATAATTATATATGTGTTATGTTACATATGGTATTTACTCGTTATTAATATTAATATTATCGTAATAAATCTGATTTTATGAAAATAGATTCCTGAAATTATTATATATTATGAAATTATTTTAAAGGTAATAGTGTTAGGAATATGTATTTTGAAAAATGATTTATTGGCTTGGAATTATAATCAGGATTTGTAAAGAGGATTTAATTTTGACATTTTAACTAATTAAGTATTGTTGACAAATTAATTAAAAAGGATTTTTCAAGTTTTTAGAAACGTCCTTTTAAGGATTCATGTTTGGAAAGTCAAAATGCCGGAATTATCTCTATAACATGGCTTTGGGAAATTGGTTAAGGATTTAAATGATTAATGTCGGAATTGGCCAAGCACGATTTGAGCAATTATTTTAAATATGAGTTGACTTAATTTGGGATTTATAAAAGTTGGAAAATGTGGTTGGTACGACTTTATCAATGGGATTGATTGGAAGTAAATGATTTTGGTTGATGTTGATCGTAGCGGAAAGGTTTTGGAAAATGGTTTTACTATCGATTGGTTTGAGGATGTTGAGCAATTGGGCTATGTGTGTATGAATGATGGACCGATAGCTTATGGAAATGGCTTGATGATAGGTGTGTATTGCTTTTGGATTGCCTTGGACTTGCATTGGGCTCTTGCTTGTGTTATCTTGCTGTTCTGCATCTTCAGGTAAGTTCCCTAGGGAGCTTACTCAGGTTGGACATTCATGCCTGTTGTTGCATTTTATGTTAGGTGTTGCATATGCATAAAAGCATGCCATGTAGTATCATGCTTAGAACTTGCACTCGTGAATGAGCATCCTTACTCTTTATGCGTTTGAAAAGAGAACGGCCGTTATCTTTAGAGTCGTTGCTAGGGTCATTGGGGGCATTCGTGTTTCATATCGTTTCGTTCCCAGTCGAGTCTTATATTTCTATATGGCTGCGGCGGTGACCGAGTGTCCTACCTCGGTGTGGGTACGGACATATGGTTGCGGCACCGACCGAGCGTCCTACCTCGGTGTGGGTACGGACATATATGACCCCGGAGTGGGCACAGATTGGGGATATGCCGTTTGACATTGTCTTGGGCCATTTATAGTATTTCTGTACATTATTATAACTAGGAGCATGCTAGTGTGTTTTACTTTTGTATTGCATTAGAGCATCTTTATTAGGTATAGCACATACTTTGTGGCCTCAGCGAGCACTGCCGGTCCCGCATGAGCGGCTCGATCTGACTCCTTTCCCCGTTCTTCTTTTAAAGGTATTTTCTGCAGATTTGAGTGCTCGATGTCTATATGATGGGGTCTTCTTTTTTGCGAATCGAAGAACCTGACTAATTCTCTAACTCGTTATAAATGGTAATCATTCACTTGAGTTTTGGTTTTGACCCGGCTCTGCCGTGGCGCTTTGTATCTTAATTTTGCTTCCGTCTTGCTTTCGTTTGAAATGAATTTCACGAGTTAGTCCCTAGGACAAGTTAAGGGTACCCAACGACCCTACGATACTTTTAGGGTTTGAAATCCCTCTTTATTATTGACCTTAAAATTGAATTTGAAACCTTGACCCGTACCTGGATTGCAAGATCCGAACAAGGGGTTTTATCCCTTGAAATGTAACCCGGAAATCATAATTCTGGGCCGTTACAAAGATGGTATCAGAGCTGAGGTTGTGCAATTCGGGTACACAAGGGTCGAGTGTATGTTTTGGAAAACCGCCCATGAATTTCAAATGATTTGAAAGTGTTTTAAAAAGGGCAAAATGAACTTAAAATGTCTAACCGAAATTGGACTAAATAATGAACTCGACTTGTAATAAAAGAGAATAACCGATCAAACGGGGACACGAGTGGGTAGTAAAGGCGCTAGACCACCCTTATTGGGTGTAGTTGGTAACAGCAGGCAAAATATTAGCTTGTTCTTTACAGATGGGTTGAGAGACTCCAAGGAGATCATTATGAGTGTTATTAACTGATTCTGTGTTGAATGCTTGCTATGTTAGAGATCTGATTTGGATGCCTTAACTATTAAATGTGTCTTGACCGATCCGTGCAAACGGGATAGTGGGAGTACCATTGTTTCTGTATAGCCAACCCAGTTTTGTGTAATAACCCGTTCCACTATGCTAAACCCTTGAGGATCTTATTGAGTCTTTCTCCCGGATGTAAGTATCTTTCACGGGAATCGGGTTGGTTATAAATACATTGTGTTGGGATCATGTGTGGATATGGGGGTTGTTTGAGTGATTATTGGAATATGGTCCTTGGTGTAATTCCGAGTTAAAGAGTAAGGTGTTTATGGGGTTGTCCTCCTCTATTCTTATGACGATCAACCAGTGCCTTCTTGCCACAAAGAGTCATACCAGAGTCCCACGGGAAAGAGAGGTGATAAGTCAGTCGGGAAAAGTCAATGGCCACCCTTAGGGATATCTGTCCGGTTGTAAAGGTGACTCTCTCTGAATTGCATGACATGATTTTATAATCCTCCGCATGTACCTTGCCAATGATCATCTTAGCATGTTGGATGATGACGTGTCAATGCCTATTATTCCTTTTGTGACAAGAATCAATAGCATGCCCGTTTGTTATGTATACATCAGGTTAATTATTGTTGCTTACTCTGCAATTTGTACTGTTGTGTGATACTTGCACTGAATTGGGATTATGTTGGTGTGAATGAGTCTTGATAAATGCATGTTTATCCCAATATGTGTTGGTTTGAACTCATGTTCCCGTGTTCCATCTATATTGCCCTGTTGCTTAAACTCGTAGTATACATCGTAAAACCTTCCTCATGCTTCTATATTGTTGGAATGTGATTGAATTGATTTCTTACGTGACGTCATGATTAGTTGCATGCATGCACCGTATGTTATGTTGAACCTTTAAAGTATCATGTAGGACCCTTGGTGGTGACTCGTGTGAATTGTATATTCCCTGCATTATTGCTGATTCTCTCTCGAGCTCGGTTCCTGATAGTGTGGTTCTTCCCTCTTTCTATTACCATAACATGTCTTACTCATGCAAATTAGGTTGATGTTGAATTCGATGATCGATTGCTTTCGATGATGGTTTATCATAGAATGCTTACATGTTATCACTCGGTAGTGTTTCCCTATTACATTATGAATTCCTCTTTTGCTGGCATAGAGGTATGACTTGGCACCTCGCATGATCACACACCACATTATATCATTTCGCATATGCATGACGCATGAATATTAGAATGAATTTAGTCGAGTTACCTTGATTGTGCTCATGATCGATGTGTGCTATTAGTATCCTATAGGGTTTATGATTTTCAATAGGACTCGTCGTATGATTACATGCCATTCTTGACCTATTCCATGATCATTGTTGTCAGATGTGATAGTTCCTATTTTGCTCTTGGATGTTCTCGTATGATGCATACACCAAGCTCGTGCATTGTTCATATATGTGATAATTGTGATGCCCATTGAATCCCGAATATCTTGCTTAAGTTGCTAGGCATATCTACTTTCACGGATAATGGACTACTATCTTGTCTCGTATGCATCTGTGTGGCACTCGAATATGTCTTTTAGGAATGAATACGTATGTCGTACTCCTTGAGATAGGTACATGTTAGTGTGGATTAACATGATTGATATGCCCTATGATGAATTTGTGTCTGCTTGTCACAATTGCAACCTAATAGATCTCCATAAGGGCGTTGATGCTATTCTCGGGTCAGAGTCTTGCCTCTAGTATTGTCGTCTTTAGTTGTGGTCCGTATTTATCCCCGAAAGGAAATTGGGTTGTCTTCTCTCGTCACTCCCCTATCTCCCCTAACTTGGACTCTTGCGCGATATATTGGATGAGCGATCGCATGGAAGAGGGAATGGAAAGTTGGATAGTGATAGAGCAGCGCAGCGGAAGCGTGGGCCCATAACCCACGGGCCTCAGGATTTATGATGTCGGCGGAACGGGCACACATCAAGAATTACGGTTACTGTGTACGATATGACTTGCAAGCGGGAGTGCTCTCCGTTCGAATTGCTAACCCTTTTGAAATGGTTGGTGACGATATTGCACTAACCTGACGATGAGATTTACGTGTTGATGTGCTGACTTGGTAATGATTGTTGCCTGATTGCCTGTTGTCTGTGATGATATGATTTTACGCCTTATAGTTCTAATGTGCCATGAACCATGATGCCTTTATGTGTTGATACTCTGAGTTGCTAAGCATGATCTAAATTACTGTCCCTATAAAAGTATGAACTGCAAATGCTGAAAACCTGAATTGTTTATCTTCTGAGGTTATGATGCAACTTGCTATCTTGACTTAATTATGTGCATATATGATGATTTTTAATAATGATTGAGCATGATGGTAAATTTAGACTTGTTGACATAGTTGCAATAATTGATTATGAACCCATGATGCTATGTTTATAAATGCTGGTTGACCTGATGTAGATCTTATGTGTGATGATTCCATGATTGTTTCTCCTTTAAACCCGTAGGTGAGATCATTTGGTAGTGTGGTTGGAGAGTGGTGAAAGAATTTGAGCGATTTGGATGACCGATGGTTTATTAGGCAAATCACGAGAGAGAAATGTTGGCAGGGTAGGATGCTTGTGATGTCTTGAGTAGTATGAGAAGTGTGGGGAATGGCTTTTAAGAGTATTGAAGACATAGTATGAGAGGGTGCTCAGGTGTGAAGTTAGGGGTAAGAGTTGGGTTCTTAGAGGTGGATGGTGTGTGGTAGTGCTTGATGGAATGAGGGGTGAGATTGGAGTATCGAAAAAAAAAAAATTGAGATTTCTTTGGGGGAAATTTTGTCCGAGTTGACGTTGGCGAGTCTAGAAGAGGATTAGTCTTGGTTTGAGAGTGGAGATGGGCGAGTGGAGATTGTGTTTTATTTTGACTGGTATGATGTGAGGATTTTCTTGATTATGTGATTTATTTATATTTGCTGGCATGACGTTAGATAGCGACCATGATAAAACCTGATATGGAATGACATTACATGTTGATACGCAATGTTGAAATTTATTTGATAGTGGCAAGTGTTATCATGATATATTGATGTTTTGTTATCCTGTTATGTCATTTTAGAAGCATGATAGGATATGTTGTGACATGATACATAAGATAATAATGTGTTATTATGTGAAAGAATGATGTTAGGCTATATGGTCATTAAGCCTGATTAGGGATATGTTTAATAATGAATATGAATTGGAGTATGAATATGACTTGTATATGTAAGATAATGGTGCCTAATTACTAAATGAATGTTATATGATATTGTGATGAGTTACAGTAATGTCTTTCGAGCATGTTGACACCTTGATGATTGATATATTGGTTGACCTTCCCTTTTTGCCGAATCTTAACGGCATGACTTGTTGTGTTGATGTGTTGACAATGAGTTTTGATTCGTTGACTCTATGGTAAGGAGTTACCTTTTATGACTTTGGTGTGATATTGAGATGTGTGTAATCATTTTGTCATAGATGCATATTAGGACCTCTAGTATGATGTGGAGATGTTGATATGACCTTGTGACACTGTGTTGGCATATGTTTGAGACTTGTCGTATGATGTACTCGTGGAGGATCGATTGGTTATGTAGTTGTGCATTGCTTATGACTTGTGAATCTTGCTTGATTTGAGACTGATAGATTGATTTGATTCTGGAAACTAGGAAGAGAATATGGGATTAGCCCTTAGAGGTGGATGATTCCACCTCCGAGCTTCTGAATTTGATTGATTGTTATGCGAGAAACTGATTCGGTTTTGGAGGATTTTGGCGAAATTTTGATCGAAAGAATTTTACTTGTTTGGGTGTAAGGTTGCTTGGTTAAACGTCTTATTTGAAGGTTTTGAGCGGTTTGAAAAGGAATTACTTGGAATTTTAAAGAATAAACACTATCGAGAATTTCAACAATTTTGAGGCCAATTTTTTTCAATTGCGGAATTCCTCTTGAGACTTTTCAACCCGGGCTTATATTATAACGCCTCGCGAAATGGATACAAGTATTTTATAGGGGTGCATATAGAATGCTAACTAAGACCTAGTGGGGGCGCTATAGTTCCTTCCGCCGGCAGGGCCTGGATCTCTTCTTCCCCTTCCGTTTCCGTCGAAGTTTTGTTTTGCGTGAGGAAGGAGATAACCTGTTTCTTTCTTTCCTGGGTTGGGCCGGGTCAAAAGTCCATTTCCGGGTTATACCGCTTTGGAACCGGGTCAGTTGGGGAAGGGACCGGGCCTGTCTTCCTTTCCTTTCTATTTGGGCCGGGTTTGGGGACTGGATTCGGGTAAGGGATTTGGGCCTGCTGGGTGTGTTTTCATTTCATTACCATTGTTACAAAATGTAATATGATAATTATATATGTGTTATGTTACATATGGTATTTACTCGTTATTAATATTAATATTATCGTAATAAATCTGATTTTATGAAAATAGATTCCTGAAATTATTATATATTATGAAATTATTTTAAAGGTAATAGTGTTAGGAATATGTATTTTGAAAAATGATTTATTGGCTTGGAATTATAATCAGGATTTGTAAAGAGGATTTAATTTTGACATTTTAACTAATTAAGTATTGTTGACAAATTAATTAAAAAGGATTTTTCAAGTTTTTAGAAACGTCCTTTTAAGGATTCATGTTTGGAAAGTCAAAATGCCGGAATTATCTCTATAACATGGCTTTGGGAAATTGGTTAAGGATTTAAATGATTAATGTCGGAATTGGCCAAGCACGATTTGAGCAATTATTTTAAATATGAGTTGACTTAATTTGGGATTTATAAAAGTTGGAAAATGTGGTTGGTACGACTTTATCAATGGGATTGATTGGAAGTAAATGATTTTGGTTGATGTTGATCGTAGCGGAAAGGTTTTGGAAAATGGTTTTACTATCGATTGGTTTGAGGATGTTGAGCAATTGGGCTATGTGTGTATGAATGATGGACCGATAGCTTATGGAAATGGCTTGATGATAGGTGTGTATTGCTTTTGGATTGCCTTGGACTTGCATTGGGCTCTTGCTTGTGTTATCTTGCTGTTCTGCATCTTCAGGTAAGTTCCCTAGGGAGCTTACTCAGGTTGGACATTCATGCCTGTTGTTGCATTTTATGTTAGGTGTTGCATATGCATAAAAGCATGCCATGTAGTATCATGCTTAGAACTTGCACTCGTGAATGAGCATCCTTACTCTTTATGCGTTTGAAAAGAGAACGGCCGTTATCTTTAGAGTCGTTGCTAGGGTCATTGGGGGCATTCGTGTTTCATATCGTTTCGTTCCCAGTCGAGTCTTATATTTCTATATGGCTGCGGCGGTGACCGAGTGTCCTACCTCGGTGTGGGTACGGACATATGGTTGCGGCACCGACCGAGCGTCCTACCTCGGTGTGGGTACGGACATATATGACCCCGGAGTGGGCACAGATTGGGGATATGCCGTTTGACATTGTCTTGGGCCCTTTATAGTATTTCTGTACATTATTATAACTAGGAGCATGCTAGTGTGTTTTACTTTTGTATTGCATTAGAGCATCTTTATTAGGTATAGCACATACTTTGTGGCCTCAGCGAGCACTGCCGGTCCCGCATGAGCGGCTCGATCTGACTCCTTTCCCCGTTCTTCTTTTAAAGGTATTTTCTGCAGATTTGAGTGCTCGATGTCTATATGACGGGGTCTTCTTTTTTGCGAATCGAAGAACCTGACTAATTCTCTAACTCGTTATAAATGGTAATCATTCACTTGAGTTTTGGTTTTGACCCGGCTCTGCCGTGGCGCTTTGTATCTTAATTTTGCTTCCGTCTTGCTTTCGTTTGAAATGAATTTCACGAGTTAGTCCCTAGGACAAGTTAAGGGTACCCAACGACCCTACGATACTTTTAGGGTTTGAAATCCCTCTTTATTATTGACCTTAAAATTGAATTTGAAACCTCGACCCGTACCTGGATTGCAAGATCCGAACAAGGGGTTTTATCCCTTGAAACGTAACCCGAAAATCATAATTTTGGGTCGTTACAGAGAGAGAGAGAGAGAGAGAGGGGGGGGGGGAGTGAAAAAAGAAAAGAAAAGTTGCAGATGAGATAGAGAGAGTGATTAGTGAGGATAGGAGAGAGAGAGAGAGAGAGAGAGAGAGAGATGGGAGAGTGACACTGAGGGGGCATTAACATAATTTGAATTAAATCTTAAGTTTCAGATAAAAACCATTGAAGAAGAAGCAATTGGACAGGGGTTTATTTGCAGGTTGACATGTAAGCAGTTAGTTTTAACAGGACACCCAAAGCAAAACGACATGACACATATTGTAATCGACTTGACAAGAGTTATCGGAAAAACAGATTCACCATTGACTTCAGATAGAAAATGGGTAAATTTGCTTCAAATCTGAGAGAGACACCTCTCGCATAACCTTTATCGAAAGCAAACTTGCCCATTTTCTATCCGAAGTCGATGGTGAATCTGTTTCTCCGATAACTCTTGTCCAAACGATTTCAATATGTGTCATGTCATTTTTCATTGGGTGTCCAGTTAAAACTAACTGAATATACATCAACATGCAAATAAACCCCCACACAATTGTTTCTTCTTCGAAGTGAAAAAACAACAGTAAAGTCGCAGAGGGGAGAGGACTCTTCAATCTCTCTGTCATATCCTTACTGTTCTCTCTCTCTCTCCTCTGCTACTTTACTTTTCTTTAATTTATTCACTCCTCTCTCTCCCTTGTTCTCTCTCAATTGCTTTCTCTCTCTCTGACTCTCTCCTCTACAGATGAGACTTGCTTTTTCCCTCCTACTCTCTCTCTCTCTCTCTCTGATTTTGGTCATGTGTCAATCAGTGGAAGACCACACCCTCCTCACTTACCTGCTACCGGTAGAACGTTTTACTCCCTTCTCCGGTTTGACCCAATTTCAAACTAATCTAGATTAGGTTAACCTTATAATAAAACCGATTTTTTTTATGAGCTTACTTGAGAGAGATTGAACGTCAGCTTTCATCTCTCTGCTGAGCTAAGCGATGGCTTTATGAAATTTTCCGTAAATTCAATGAACGATTTTTCTATCGATTCTTCTTTTGGGGAAAAAAAAAAGTACTCCACGAGTCTTTTACTTTATTAAGAGGCAAATGGGCATTATATATGTATTAATGTATATATATAATAACTATTCTTGCAGACTTGCAGTTGATCCCCTATCCCCATTTTTCCGTTTCCATTCGCTTTCCTATCTTATCTCACATCTTTTGTTGTATAAAAAACTATTATTATAACTGCACCATTATGCGATTTTTTATAAATAAAATATTAGTAATATGTTAAATTAATATTATAAAATAATAGTAAAAATAATTAAAATTAAGAGAAAAAGTGAATAGTATTTGAATTGTAAAAAGGGATAGAGAGAGGATAAAATTTTGTTTATACCAGTGTTGGACTTTTTATAAGTATAAAAAGTTGAACATTTATATCAAGTTTTGGTCTTTTAGATAACATATATAAATATAAATTCAAAAATTTATTACTATATATTAAAAAAAAATTATAATCGTGAGTTTAAAATTTTACAACGGTAGACTCGAGATTTTTTTATGATTGTGAGTTCGAGATTTTACAACTTTCAATGAAGATATTTTTATAAGTATAGGTTCGAGATTTTAACACAAGATATAAGTGTGGTTTGAATATTTTTTTACAATTGCAGGTTCAAGATTTTATAAAAAAAAAATGAATTCAAGGTTTTATACTATAAGTTCAAAAAAAAATTATATAACGGTAGGTTCAACATTTGATAATTATAGGTTCAATATTTTATAATTATAGGTTCGAGATTTTATAAATATAAGTTCATGATTTTTATAATCGTAATTTCTAAAATTTTCTTTTATAATTATGGGTTTATGATTTTTAGTGTATAGGTTAAGATTTTATAACTAGAAGTTCAAGAATTTTATTTTTTTTGCGTATAGGTTAAGATTTTTATACTAGATGACTGATTGTAAGCATTGGCGGAGCCAGGATGAAATCCAGGGGGCGCTAAATTTTTTTGTTAAATATTTGTTTTATACCTATTAAGAATATTTTTACAAAAATATTGAAAAAAAAAACTAAAATTGTGATTTATTTATGATTTTTTATATAAATAGTTGAGATAAACAAAAAAATATAGCGAAAAATCAAGAAGAATTACTTTTAAAACAATATTGAAGGAAAACATTAAATTTAAATATGATATTTTTTAATTGAAATAGTTTAGAGAAACTAAAAATATAGAAAGAAATCCATAAATAATTATGTGGAATAATGATATAATAAAAACAAATAAAAAGTAAGGAGATTGATATTTGAACCCAAGACCATTTAATTCCCTCCCTTCCCCTTTACCATTTGAGCTAGATAGCACTTCTATTTCAAATATCACTTAAAAATCTTATATTACCTTAAATATACTAAATATATGTACAAAAAAACTGACCAGATGGCATCCTTTCAGATGAGGTCATGCAAGGTAGGATCTTGAAGGTTCTCAACTCCCTAAGCTTTGTGGCAAAGGTGTGCAACCTTATCAGCCATAGAATTGCCCTCATAGGGAACATGAGAGAACGAAAATTGATTCACTCTATGGAGGAAAACTTTGATCTCAGAAAAGAAAAGTTCGATTTCCCAAGGGGACCTGACATTGTTTCGGAAGTACTTGATAATTATCATCGAATCCCCTTCGATGACCAACTTTTTAAATTCTACTGCATTTTGTACCCCTAATAACAAAGCACGAGCTTTTGCCATTAACGGGGATTGTTGTCCTAGGTATTTGTATCTGATTTTGATTGGTCTCCAGTGCCAGTCACGGATGATGTAACCTCCCGAACTGAAATGTTCTGTGAATGAGGAACCATCAAAATTATGCTTAAATGTTCCCAGCGGAGGCTTTTTCCAGCATCACCTTTTTTCCTGCGTTTTTTATTGCCCTGTTTACTCTTATGGATGTTGCAATGATGCCTCTTTAATTCGTTAAACGTGGAAGCCTTTTTTCAATTGTCAAAGACCGTATTTGCCATATGAATTATATTATTGGTTGGCGTATTATTGTTATCAAAGTCTAGTTGGTTTCTATAAAACCATAAACTCCACCATCTGTTAGCAATGATGGTTCTGGAACTTTTGTTCACATTTTCCCCTATATATTGTAATATTAGTTTGAAATTCCTGGACGTTGTGACAATTTCTTGAATCCCGTCTTTCTCGATAGGACGTCGGAGACAATATGGAGTTGACATTCCATAAAAAGATGTGTGTCATCTTCTACGACATCTCCACATATTGAGCACGTATACTAGGAAACTCCCTACCACGTTGGGCAAGTCTTACTTTTGTTGGTTGTCCATTTTTACAAAGTTTCCACATGAAGTTCTTCACTTTAGGTAATGTTTCCAGTTTCCAAATTCAGCTATTGTAATCATTCTCAATCGCCCACTCGCGAGAGAGGAGATTGTATGCACTCTGTGTTGTAAACCATGCATCTGTGACGGTCAGGCCACTAGTATAGTATGTCTTCAAAGGGTATATTCGGAATATGGATTGCGCAAATGTCTTTTATAGTTGCAGGGGGTAGATTCCATTCTAGCTTTTCCACTCACCATCTACCATTTATTATATAACCACTTACCCGCTCCTCCATCCTGGCGGTCGTCAGGCACTCAGGGTGGGAGGAAATGGGCGTAGGCCAAACCCAATAGTCATCCCAAAACTTGACAGAACAACCATTACCCACAGTCTAAATCAGACCATTTTTAAATTTAGGGATTAATGGACATAGTTCAGCCCATTGCCATGAGCATACGCTCTTCCTTTGCTTATTCAATAAATTTTGCGACCGTAGGTACGTATTTGTACGTAATCAGTTGAACCTAGGCGTTTGACGATTCTGCCTTAATTTTCCATAGTAGTTTTAACTGAAGTGCTTCATTCATTTCACAAGTCTTTCTAGTCCCTACTTGCTATAGGGTCGACACACCTTATCCCATCCAATCAGTGGCCGATATTGCAGGTCTTTATTCCAGAAAAAAGTCTTGTTGATTTGGTCTATATTTAGCTCCTTATGAATTGAAGCTGGGAGCATAAAATTCTGCATCGTAAAGAGGGATTTTGCTGACAGATTTGACTTGATAAGCACTGCCCGAACCTGTTGAGACAACGAATTAGCTCACCATTTTTGTTCAACTAAGGCAAACTAATCGCCCGCCAAGCCCATGCTAAATCACTTCAGATCTGCAACTAGACCAGGATGGGAAACTAATTTTCGAGGAGCAATGGGTTATGGTACATTATGTGATAAGTTTGCTTTTGTTAATATATATTTGTATGATTATTCATATGTAAAATTTCAATTCATGCGAAGAACATCGACCAAAATAACAGGGAAAAAAATTCATATTACAAAGCAACAATAATATATTTCCGTTCAAGTAAATACATTGATGTTCAAGTACATATAAATTATTTAATTACGATTTGTCTATTGTGTGTCCTAAGTGCAAATAATAAAGAATACTTTATTGGAAAAAAACTCTAACAGGAAATGGGTGAACCTCATACTCTAATTTATCCAATATATTAATTCAAAACTCTTTTTTTTAATGAAGTTAATATTAATTATACAATATTATTTCACTCTATATTTATTATTGAATATCATTTCAGGCTATTTTTTAAAAACAACGGGATGAATTAAAAACCTTTCTAAAAAAATATATATAATACATTCCATATATATGAATTTTTTTGGAGCAACCAATATATATAATGTAAAATATTTTTGTTTTTATAATACCCTTGATTTTTGGATTTTCACCCATCAAACCAACCTAATTAATCTACATGCATAAAATTTCAAATGATAAAAATTTTAAACATTTTTTAACCAATGGGATTTATTTATTCTAACTATTAAATCAGAAATATTTTTGCTTAGATGTCATAATCACCTTAATTTAACGATTTCATCCCAATCAATTGAACCTAGAAAAAAAATCCAACTAATGAAAGTTGAACAAGTTTCTTTAATTAATCTAGCTATATCTAACTAATAAACAATAAGCATTTTTTATTAAGTGTTATATAAACACCTTTATTTTAGGATTTTTACCCGGTCAACCTATTCTACTTAAATATTAAAATCATATAATTTTTACACATTTTTCATAAATTTTAGGAAAAATGACCAAAAATAATACAAACTATCACTCGTGAACAAAAAATAATACGAACTTTAAAAATGACTAATTCATATACAAACTATTCTCTAATAAACCAATTTTGATATGTCCAACCATTTTTTACTAAAATTTCAATAAAAGTGCTAATTTACTAAATAGAGATAAACTTTGGGCTTAAAATAAAATTAACCTAAATTTTTACCTTCTTCCTCCCTGCTGGTCGACCTCCCTCATGCCCAGCAGCAGCCATGGAAGACACTGTAAATCAACTATTCGCCCCCTCTACCGCCCTCATTGCCACTCACTTCTGGTCTTCGTCTTGAAATCAAACCAACTCCGAGCAAAGAGCCAACCATGGAAGCTACCCCGCCCTTGCTCGGATTCTTCTCGATCATCGTTCCTTTTGGGTTCAAAGTCATCTAGAGTTTGACTTAACTTTTGAGGGGGATTTGCTTAGAATGATGTTGTTGATGTTTTTTAGGATATTTTTGTGGATCATTTGGAGAAAATTGGTTTCAATTTTGCATTTTAAAAATTAGGGTTCTTGAACACAAAAATTTAGATCTAAAAAATTGAATCGATTTATTTGAAATTGATGATGCTAATTATGTGTTTAAGCATGATATTAGATATATACATCCCTATAAAAATTCATGGTTTCTTGGTTTCCCCTTTTCAATCTTCCATGGGCACCTACTGGGCATAGCAGGAGGGAGGTCGACAAAAGCAGGAGGAAGGAGGTAAAAATTTAGGTTAATTTTATTTTAAGCCCGAAATGTATCTCTATTTACTAAATTAGCACTTTAATTGAAATTTTAGTCAAAAAAGGTTGGACATATCAAAATTGGTTTATTAGGGAATAGTTTGTATATGAATTAGTTATTTTAAAAGTTCGTATTATTTTTGGTTCACGAGTGATAATTTGTATTATTTTTGGTCATTTTTCCTAAATTTTATTATTACTATTTTTACTTACTTTATGAAATCTTTTTTTTAACTTTATGTTAACGTATGGATGGTAATAGTTTATTTAATTTTATAATAGTAAACTTTATATTTAAATTTTTATTTTATTTTATAAAAGGAAAAATATACTTGATACTACTATAATTTAAAAGTAGTAATTGAATTTTGATATAGGTAAAGACAGTAATAAAAAAAAAAGAGTGAAATAAAACAAATACGGAGTACATATTATGAATAAAAAAGTGTCTTGTTACAATGAGGTGACAGGTAAAGGTCTTGGTTCAAACTTATGTCATTTATGACACTATATTTGGGAGCTCAGAAATAGAATTATTTTTCGCAATACTTCGGATACGGGTGTTATCTATCCTCTAATTCAAACTATAGACAAAATCTCATGTTGAAATAAACAGTAGGTAAAAACGAAGTTACCTAAACATGTTGAAAATGCCCTCCAATAAATGTCATTAAGATCAATGTAGATGCTTCGGTGAAAATTGATAATCAACCGCAGGTTGGTTGTATTGTTAGGAATAATGACGGTCTAGTTCTTCAGATTCATAAATGTAATGTTAGGATGAGTTCGGTCATTCTAGCAGAAGCTTTTGCAGTTTATACAGGTATAAGACTGGTTGCGGAGATGGGGATTCGAAGAGTAATAGTTGAAAGTGATTGTGCAATCGTCGTCAATGCCATCAATTAAGTGAACAATATACCATGGGAGGTCGCTCAAATAATCCAAGAGATTCATTCGTTAAGCAAAGATTTTGAGAGCGTCACAATTCAGCACTGTTATAGAGAGACAAATGATGCAGCTGATTTTCTTGCTAAATCTCAGTTGAATTATAATTTTATTTTGAGTTCATGTTGCTGTGAGTTCCAGAATATCATCTTGCGAGATAATCATGGATGTCGTTAGTACATTCAATTTATTGCCTAAAAAAAAATCCTAAAAAAATCCGGTTCTAGAAAGACTTTAAAGTCAATTAATTAAGTCCATGATATTTAACGACTTGTAAAGTTGTAAGTCAATTACTTAATTAAAGTTTGACTCTATACTGAATTTATAGCGGGTATGATCGGTTCGATCATCATCTCACTATAAATGGGTAGTGGTAGCATTGAATGGCAATCAACACGCATCTACCCATTAATTAACACTCCCATCTCTATACAACAAAGCCATGTTTCTGAAGCTCCAACCATCAACCCCTCCACTTTGTTTGTTCTCCCTCCTTTTGTTCATGTGTTCTACCTTGTCTTACCAACAAGTTTACAACCATCTAGATCAATCAGCCCTCATTACTTTCTATGGTTCCATTCAAACTTCTTCCCCGCCGCTCAACTGGTCAGCATCTATCACTTGTTGCCACTGGGAAGGGGTAGCTTGTGACATCAAAGGAAGGGTCACTCATTTGCAGTTATCCTCCAGAGGCATACAAGGGGTAATCACTTCCTCTCTTAGCAATCTTACTAGCCTTACTCATCTTAATCTCTCCAACAACCTTCTTTTTGGGCCTCTTCCTAATACCTTCTTTGGATTGATGGATAGTCTTGAAGTGATCGACTTCAGTTCGAACCACTTGTATGGTAATTTTTCATCATCCTTATCCTCGAGAGGTAGTTTTCCCATGAAAATCCACACCATTGATATATCAAGCAATCAGTTCGAGGGAAACATTGGATATAGTTGGTTTCTAGAAATGAGAGGTTTGACCATTTTCAATTCTAGCAACAATGGTTTCATAGGTAGTATTCCTTCCTTTGTATGTTTGAGTTCACCTTTACTCAAAACTCTTGATTTGTCTCATAATCACTTTACTGGTCCAATTCAGGAAGAAATAGAAGAATGCTCACAACTAGAAGTTTTTCAAGTAGGATTCAACTCACTATCAGGACCCTTGAAAGAGGGGATCGTTAGGCTTACCAATCTTAAGATTATAGATTTGTCATCAAATGATATTTCTGGCCCCATCCCTCACAAGATTGGAAACTTGTTCAACTTGGAAAAGCTTTACCTTAACAACAACAACATGAGTGGCCCGATTCCTCCAAGTTTGATGAACTGTACAAATTTAAGGGAGGTAATTCTCAGGGTTAATTCATTCGGTGGTGAAATCTCCAAATTGGATAGGTCTGGACTTGTTAAAATTCAAAAGATTGATCTTGGATTTAACAGTTTTAACGGTACCTTGCTAGAAAGCATATATTCATGCAAGTCACTTGTTGCATTTCGAGTAACCTCTAACAACTTCTCGGGCGTAATTTCGCCCAAGGTTGTGGAGTTGAAGTCACTATCTTTTCTCTCCATTACAGAGAATTCATTTACCAATATCACAAAAATGCTTAGAGTGTTATCAGGATGTCAAAACCTAAGTGTGTTATTGCTCGGGTCAAACTTTCAAGACGAAACCCTACCAAGCAGTAGAAGCTTTCTCGCCCCAACCGTATTTCCAAATCTTAGGTATTTTTCCCTTGCACTTTGTAACCTCACTGGTTTCTTTCCAGAATGGATATCTCATCTCAAGACACTTCAATATTTAAGGCTGAGCTATAACCAGATCACTGGCAAAATTCCTAGTTGGATAGGGACCTTACCAAACCTCTCTAGATTAGTATTAGATCACAATAATCTTTTTGGAGAAGTTCCTAAAGAACTATGTCAGCTGCCAACGGTCTTAGTAAATATGGACCCTAAACTTTCCCAAATTCAATCTGAGCTCCCCGTCTATGTTAATAATCACCCGACCCAATACACACAATTTTCATTCTATTCTATTGAGATAGACCTTGGATCTAATAAGTTTAGTGGTGATATTCCGGTTGAGATTGGCAACTTACAAGGCCTTCAATTACTATATCTTGGAAATAACCACTTCACAGGTCACATTCCACTCGGCATGGCTAATTTGAGAAATTTGATACAAGTTGATCTTTCTCAAAATAACTTGTCAGGGGAGATACCCACAACATTAGCCGAACTCCATTTCTTGAATTCTTTTAATGTAGCTGACAATGATCTCCAAGGCCCTATACCAACAGGTGGTCAGTTTTCTACTTTCGATGAGTCAAGCTTTGAAGGCAATCCAAGGCTATGTGGTCAACTCTTGCATCGCCCTTGTTCCGAAATGGCACCACCTAGTGCAAATGTTCTACCTGATCACGACGGTGAAAGTAATGGCACACACTGGTTTCTAAATGGGCTCTTTGTTGGCTTTGCCTCGGGCTTTTCAAGCGTTCTTGTAATTGTTGCATCTTACTTTTGGTTCAACCGGTAGGAAGAGGGTTGAGTAGGACTATTGTTGGATGGAATAGAGTAATTAAGTCCTTGTATTAAGTTTCATATATGTTGCGTCCTCTTTATTTGTGTATAATGATTACCTTCAATCCTACATCTGTAGGATGAGGAATGTTGGATGGAATAAAACACTTATATTAAGTGTCATGTGCATGTAATCCCTTTGTGAAAATGAATGTGATTTGGTGCTGCTCCATCACTATGCCAGATTGCATTTATAGCGACAGGCAAATTTGAATTCGCCTCCTAAAACGAATTTAAGTGACGAACATATTAGAAGTCGTCGCTCAAGACACCCCCAAGGCTGAACCATCTTTGTATCGCATTTAAGCGACCGCCTTTAATCATTTTTCGTCACTGAAATGGCTTCAAGCTAGGGCTGTTACTTGAGCCGAGTAGCTCGAGCTCGGCTCGGGCTCGGCTCGAAAAAAACTCGACTCGGGCTCGCTTGAATTAAATATGAGCCAAGCTTGAGCAGAATTCTGAGCTCGAGTAGCTCGTATAGCTCATTTTATGGGTGAAATTACAGTTCTCCCCTATGTTTTATTTAACCCCGTGTAAATAAGTTTTATTTAACCCCTTGTAAATAGGGCGTATATCTCGTTTCGTAGGTGAAATTACAGTTCTGTCCCTATGTTTTATTTAACCTCTTCTTCTAAAGAGTCTGTCAGCCGTTTTGCCTTTTAGACTCCATTCACTTTGAATCACAGATCTACATTTTGTGAGTAGCTCGAGCTCGACTCGAATCGGCTCGAGAAAATGAGGCTCGAGCTCGAGCTCGGCTCGTTTGTAAACGAGCCGAGCTTGAACACCCACTACTTGAGCTCGTTAGCTCGTATATCAACCCTACTTCAAGCGATAAAAATATTAGAAGTCGTCATTCAAGACACCCCAAGGTTGAACCATCATTGTGTTACATTTAAGCGACCGTCTTTAATCATTTAAAGTTGACCCCAAATCGGGCCACTTAAAGTTAGAGTTGAAGCGAGGAGTGTTATAAAATGTTTGTCATCTGAAATGATAGGCCAACTGGTCTCTAACATTCTTGGTCTCAAGCGACAAACTATATATCCAAGTCGATCGTTGAAATAGTTTGTACCATATGAATCAATGAAAGATCTATTCAAGCGACGGGCATGCTTTAGGTTCACCGCTTGAGGGGTTCAAATGATGGAGGTTGAGGGGATCGTTGGGATGAAATTCCCATAATTTTCCAATCCCGGAGGAGGGAGGGTGATTGATAGAATTGTGGATTGGGAGGAGACCATTAAATTGTGGTGTTCTGGAGTAGAAAACTTTGTTACTATTCCACATTTATTGAAATGATGATCAAATTCATGGCTCAAGTACTCACCACCACAATCTGATCGACGTGCTTTTATTTTCTTGCCAGTTTGAGTCTCTACCTCATTTTAAAATTCCTTGAACTTTTCAAATGATTCCGATTTATATGACATAAACTAAATATATCCATATCTACACATGTCATCAGTAAATATGATGAAGTATCTATAGTCATCTCTAACTTCTATACTCATTGGCCCACATACATCAGTATGTATAATACCCAATAATTCAGTAGCCCTTTCTTTTGCCTTTGAAAGGGGACCTTGTCATCTTGCCCATCAAACATGACTCACATGTATCAATGGATTTACAATCCACGTCTTTTAGAAGTCCATCTTTATGAAGCTTCTTCATGCGATTGAAACTGATGTGACCCAAACGACAGTGCCATAGGTAGGCTTCACTCAACTCATTTGATTTTTGTCTTTTTGTGTTTATGTTATAAGATTCTGTTTTAAGGTGAAATACAAATATTCCATTAATATCTTAAGCACGGGCATAAAAGATATCATTCTTGTGAATAACTATACCTCCATCTCTAGTGCCAAAATCAAAACCTTCACAATAAATTACTGCAGCCGAAACATGGTTCTTTGTAATGCTAGGAACAAATTATCTCTTCCTTCTAGTAAAACCTCAAGTTTTAAGAGAAATAATAAAACAATTCAACACATCCAATGAAGATATACAGACTATATAATATACCATAATTGTGGAATAGAGGATCTCAACGGCTAAAATTTGTCGGGTGGAGTAGGATGACATATGGCCGTATGGGTGTCCTGAAGTTGCGACGATTGAACGAAATGCTACTCCCTCCGATCCAAAATAAGTGTCGTTTTAGCTTTTGACGCAATTTTTAAGTAAAGTATTAATTATCATTGATTTTATACATTTTTTCTAAATCTTATCATTTATTAAATGCTTACCAACTTTTCCAATTAATAAGTGGAGAATTTGAAAGAAAAAGTAGTCAATAAATATAATTTTTAATACAGTAATAATTTTCATTAATCAATCTATTAAATTTTATAGAAAATATAAAACAACACTTATTTTGGATCAAAATCAAAAGTTTGATACTTATTTCGGATCGAATGGAGTAATAATTTTACGGAGAAGAGTAATTGGGCCTCTTTAATTCCTTGCTTATTATGCTCAGGCAATAACACCTTCAAGCCCAAAGGCCCATTCTATTGCCCGACTCTGTTAAATGAAGCCCCCTTCTAGTTTTATACTCCACCGTGCGACTGATAGAGAGAAAGGAGACACCCCCGACTCCGACGAACTGACAGGCGCCTTTGGCTGCTGGGGATACAGCGGCGCCGTTGACAGTGCCGGACGACACCCTCCGATTAAGGCAGTTCCGTGCTTTGAGGTTCAGGCTTCCGTTTTCTTTTTCTTCACGGATTCCAGGTTCGGGCTTACCCTAATTTGTGTCTTCTTGAGACCTTTTCTGTGCTTCGAGGAATTTTTAATTTTTTTTTTAAAAGCAGATTAGTGAATTATCCTGGTCAGGGATTTGTTCAGCTTGATTGTCATTGTTTACGTTTGGTAATTTATACTCATGGAATGGAATACATACATGTGAATTTTTATGCTTGGTTGGTGCTCAGGGCATGGTTGGATGAATGACTTTTATTTTATTTTCTGAGCAGCTCTTTAGCAGAGCAATTTTGTATTCTCTTATCCTCTTCTTTCATGTTTTCTTTTCAGGATAGTTTAATCTGATAATTGTCATTTAATTTTCAGGATAGTTGTAATAGAATTAGGATAGACTTATGGAACCTGAAGTAGATCACTATAGGGTTTTGGGGCTTCCATCAGGGGAAGAAGGTGCCAAGCTTACTGATAAAGAGATCTCTAAAGCCTACAAGTTTAAGGCCCTTGAATTGCATCCGGATAAATGCCGGGATGATCCTAATGCTGATGCAAATTTCCAAAGGCTCAAATCGTCGTATGAGATTTTGAAAGATGAGAAAGCTAGGAAGCTGTTTGATGATCTCTTGCGAGTTAAACGTGAGAAGAAACACCGTGAAACCCAATATGAGGCGAAGCGGCGAAAGATGGTGTCTGAGTTGGAGAAGAGAGAGAAGTCCGCCTTTGAATCGGACCCTGAAGAGAAAGAACAAGAAGATGAAGAGAGAATAAAAAGGAAGTTGAAAGAAGAGATTGCTAGGATTCGTGCAATGCATGCTAATAAAGGGGCTGGTGCAAGTTCAGATGTGAAGAATGACAAAATGGGGAAAAACAAGGAGGGTGTTGGCGCCACAGGGATCGCCGAGCTCGACAAAGAAAAAGTCCTGAATGTTTCTTGGGAGAAGGTTTGTGGAGATTACACTGCAGAAAGATTAAGAGGTATTTTTGGTAAGTTTGGGGAGGTTGAAGATGTTGTGATCATGAGCTCCAAGAAGAAGAAAGGCAAGGCACTTGTTGTCATGAAAACTAAGGATGGTGCTGTAAGTGTAAACTTGACCTTCCTTTCAATTTTTTGTTAATTTATTAGACATACTTGTGACTTACTGACTTGTCCCCTTTGTTAATTTTTCTGATTTTCTTATCAAATCTGTTGGCCTGTTTGCAGGCTGCTGCCACTGGAAGTTTATCTGGGGACCTTTCAAATCCATTATTAGTTGTGCCTCTTAGTCGTGCTGCTGCCGAGCCATTCCCAAATGCTAAAAAGCCTGAGGAAATAAACAATCTTGTTGGAGCTGGACATCATGCGTATGAAAGCTCAGTATTAGATAAAATGAGAAAGGTTTGGTGCCCTTTTTGCTGCTACTTTTTCCATCATAAATTTATGGATGATTGTGGAATTTGATCAAGGGTTTTAATGTTTGATACACGGTTGATGTGGTAGTGATGTTGTGTGGGTATTATGTGTCTATTAGGTTTTTATGAATAACTGTATATATGTGCTTCAAATTTGCATAAATTAAAACTTTTAACCTTGGTCATGTTCTTCTACTTTATCCTTTTTATATAAGAACTCATGATCCACTTGCTCTTGTCCAATTTCCTTTTGCCCACCTCATGTGGACTCACCTTAGAATCGTAACTAGAAATGGAACTATGCTGCTATAGGTGAATTGCCACTTTCCCTGTCTCTTTTCTTTCTGCATTTTTAGTTATAATTAGGTTATACAATTAACTTTTATAATTCCTTACTTGCCCATAACATGGTTATTGATGTAATCGGTTATGACCGTTTAAAATGCACATAAGTAATTGATGCATAATACAGTCTTTATTTATCATGAAATGTTCGATACTGGAGCCTTTATGTCGTTTTGTTCTACAGTTATAGGCTTTTGTGCAATTCCATTTCTTGATTATTGGCAAAATGTTCCATTGCTTATTTCCTTTTGATATCTTTTTTGTGTGTAGGCTGCAAAAGGGGGAAAGTAGGGTTTGGGGATACATACATATTGGATTTCTAGGTTACCATCTTATCAGCAGCGGGTTTGAGAGGTAAGTAACTTGAGTTTTTCAATCATTTTGTTTTTATGGTCATTCTCATTTATTTTGTTCTAAGCAGTTGTGGGAATTGAATCTATCTCAGAGTCAAATATCATTTGGACCTTGCAATTTTTGTATATATGTTATGATTTGCACCAATCTGTAACAAATAATCAACACGATACTTAACCATAGAGGCAGATGGGGCTCTTGGGCTACTGCTGGATGATGCACGAGGGGTCACGAGGACCCGGATGTGCTCCATGTTGTGGGCTCCCCATGCCCACAGCCTTAATAAAGTTCTCCGTCCCCGGAGTGAGGGTGTGGCCCTCGTTTTTCCACCAAAACAAGAAAATGGAGTTTTGTACAAAACCGAAGAACTATCAAGGATAAAACCATGAAGGGAGGTGTTGGAAATCCACTTCTCAAACAAGTAAACAAGTTCAGTTTTTTGCCACCCTTTCACACTACTACCTCAAACTGGGGGGAAGAATTAAAACAGTTCTGTTGTGTTCACCTAGCTTCCGTATAAAGCTTCCTATTTTGCTAATTAAAGCATGTTTCATGCCAAACAGAGCTCCAATTGAGTAAACCAGGCCACTCTTGGTCTTATTAGGCTAAGGGCTTGAGGTTGCATGTTTAGGGCAGTGAGGATCCCCTATACCCAATTTGCCTGTCTCCTCCCTATCCGTCCTCACTAAGCTTATTTTGTTAAAAAAAATAAAAATAATTAAAAATAAAAAATAAAAAAGATTAAGAAAAAAGGTGGAGTATTAGTTGGATTGTGACTAAGGAGGGATGGGGGTTTTGGGACAGTGGATCTCAACTGTGTTTGGGGGGGGGGGGTCTTTGGTGTTGAGAGAAAGGGATGTAAAAGAAAGGGGAGGAAAGGCATAGCCGCATAGGTAGAGGTATCGATTACCTTTTTTGATATGTTAGCAGTAAAAAAAACAAGATCTCAAGTATCCGAATGGACAGGAACCGAAATATGTATCATCAGTTTTGTAATTGGGATTTTTATCTGAAAACTTGACAAGAAGTCAACAAGTACTTCTTGTTAACAGAATGAAGGGTTTTATTGAATTATTAAGTAGGCAAGATTCAGTATAGGCGAAAGGCCACCAATTGGGATAGAGCACATATCCATTAGCCAACATATACACCCTTTTAAGAAGTTATTTTTGCATTGACGTTATCGTTGTTATGTGTTGTCTAATTGTGTCAACTTGGCTACTCTTTCTGTTGCAGGATGTGGGCTTGGGTGCTCATGTGGTCTTGCTGGGGCCGAAACTGTCAAGGACACTGTAGATTTAGTTATGGACCTGAGAAATCTTTACAAGCGACTGAACAAGTGATACACTAAGGTTTGTATGTGATTTAAGATGATATCAATCAATTCCTTGATGAAGAACCGAAATCATGTATCATAACATGTCATATCCAGGAGTTCGCCTTAATGACATTACAGTGTACACTAAACCTTTAGTGATGGTATTAATTTTAGGACTGTGGATGTTAAAACTTGGAAGAGACAAGAAGCCCAGTCGGCGTTGTTTTCTTCCCAGTCATCGGAAGTGTTTTGCTGTATGCACGACAAAACAGAATGAAAACTGAAACTTGTCACCCTTATTGTCGAGCAATGTCTGTTCTTTCATCCTAACCAGTTCCAACAACAATATGCAAGGAGTGAGCACTGAGCAGAGGTGCGGTGGTTGCGATGGTCCCAACAGTGGCATTTGATTATAGGGTCAGAGGAATCAGGATGATTGAGCATCTAATTTACCCAGTTGAATGCATTGTTGTCTTCCTATTGATTGTTCGAATCAATTTCCATGTTTACTTGTGGATGAAGACGAAGTCTCCAAATGTAGATCGATGAAAATCAATTTGGAGGTTTTAAACTTTTGGATAAATTAGGGTTTAATTCGATTTTAAAATCCCAAAATTAATGGCTAAGATGTTAGAAATCTATATATCTAATTCTAATATATATATTAATATTACTAATTCTGCTAGCATTTTGCTGACGTGTCACGTCCACAATTAAAGTTGAATTTTTTATTCAAATGAGATTTTCTTATTGGTTAATATTATTATGGAAACTTTAAAATATTTGTTTCCTATTTTAAATATGATTTGAATCTATTAATATTACTAATTCTGCTAGCATTTTGCTGACGTGTCACGCCCACAATTAAAGTTGAATTTTTTATTCAAATGAGATTTTCTTATTGGTCAATATTATTATGGAAACTTTAAAATATTTGTTTCCTATTTTAAATATGATTTGAATCCATTCCTTTTTTTTTATTTTCGGTTATATTGCCGTAAATATTGAGACATGTTTCCATTTTTTTTTTCGATTGCAATATATCTATGAATCTATCTATTAATATTACTAATTCTGCTAGCATTTTGCTCACGTGTCACGCCCACCTTTTAAAATATCTGTTTCCTATTTTAAACAAATTTGTTTCCTATTTTTATACTAAAATATTATTTAATTTGATATGTTGTATGTCAATTTGTGATATATTTTAATCGTCAATTCTTGGCTGATTTTATTCTTGGATATTGAAATTGTTGATTTATCATTTTTAACCAATTGCAATATTCCCCACAATGTCTACATACAACGAACATGTAATAATCAATTTGTAAATATTCGATTTCAAAAATTAATTATAAAAATCAATTAGAGCCAAATAAGTGTTATTTTATAATTTAATTATTTTAGACATCTTAAATGACTATCGAAAAATAAATAATATTTTAAGACTCACAAGCATTACTAATGCTTATTTTACATCTTGGATGAGGCTTCTTAGATCACTTTTCTACCTTTAGTGATCTTTTTTTTACCATCTTACCTTTATTTTCACTATTAATTTCTTTATCTTTCTAACCATCTTTCTCATGAAAAATAATCAATAAGTTATGTATATCTACATATTTAACTTCAAAATTATTCACACAATCATGTGCTCATGATTTTTTAATATTTGTACGGGAGTTTATATTTTACCTTTTTAGATCTATGCTAATGATAATAATTATATATTTATTTCAAATTATATTAGATGGTGTGTTTGAGTATTATTACTACTTTACCTTATTAAATCATTTTCAAAATTTGTATCGTATCTCTTTCCAACTAATTTATAAATTATAAAAAAATATTTTATACATATTTTTGTTGTAAACACGTATATATATATATATATATATATATATATATATATATATATATATATATCAATATAGTATTATATAGATATATAAAATGATGTTCAAATTGAAATGGATCAAGCTCCCGTGCCTTCAAGGCACGAGTATTACACTAGTATAATACTAAAACAGATGTTGAAGATGCCACTTGGCGTTATACGCTTAAAAATAGGTTTACTTGTCAACTTATCGTCAATCACGGTCCCACCATCCTAATTAAATGATTTTTACAAATTAAGTAAATTAATTATTTACCCAAAATATTTATTTGAAATTGAATTTATTGTTACTATTTTTATGGAGTAAAAATTATCAAATATCTTTTTATTTAAAAATTTAAAATTTAACAAATTATACATAAACTCGTTTATTCAAACTCATCAATTAATTATTTAATTGGTTAAATATTAATAGCTTCTTTTATAAGCCAAATTTTCTTAATTAGATTAATTATTTCTAAAAATATTGTTTCAAAATTACGTAAACATATAATATTTATTTATTTTGATTCTATTAATGATTTTAGAAATCCTTTTGAATTGAAATCGAAGTCTTCTCTCATTTATCTAATTTAAAGACAAAATTTTGCTACTCTCCGACGCTTTAAAAACTAACAAGTTCGGGAGTATCAATCAGTACTTCGTTTTAAATTTTACTTATTTTTTCGTCCTTATTTCTTCACACATTATGTAATTTCGTTGTAAAAATGCTATAGTTTTTTTTTAAAATCTACATTCTAAGAGTATAGATTAAACACCTTTATTCTCATTTATTTTGAATTAAAAATTAATATCTTTTTTAGTTACCAAATTTTACACCAAAATTATTTAATTATTTAATAATTCCTTAACAATGATTGATGATATATAGCATTCCGTAAATTAGTAATTCCTTGAGAAATATACACTTTGATTAAAAGAATATTTTGTTTTTTTATTACGTCCTCATAAGTAAAGACATATTTCTAAGATTTGTTTTTATTATTAATTAGAATTACTTATTTAACTATAGAAAATGACAAATGACAAACATACAAGTTGTGAGACCAATAACAATTTATTTTATGAGTATGTAAATCATGTATTTCAAATATATAAATTTATAAAAATTAAAACCGTCTATTATTCAATTTTATGTAATAGATATATGATATGTTGAAGAAGTTCATGGTGACACATCGTATTATTTCAACAATCATAGTGTCAAATTGTGGGTTTTTAAAAAAAAACATTTTAAATAAATAAATAATTAATATATTTGTAAATCTTATCCCGCTGTTACATCTAACAAATTATTTGAGATTTTACTCTCTTTTTTAACAGATTGTGTGGCACGTCATGTATTATATATCGATCTGTTTGTGAAAGATAATAACAATTCAGTTGAGTAATTTTGTTAAACTTTTATTTTAAAAGTATATTATGCCATATAGTTTATATATTTATAATTAAAATTTTTTTTATCATACATTAAGTAATTTTTAACAAAATAAAAATTCTGAATTTATTTTTTGAAATCTCAAAAAATATTTTAGGAACAAATTGGATAGCAAATATGTTTTAGATTTTATTTTTCATACATAAATCATTTTGTTAAAAGTCAAACTAAAAAATATTTCTAGGTCAAACTATTAAAAAAAAAAAACATTTTTTATACATGAATCTTAACTTTCCCAGTATTTTAAATACATAAAAAAAAAATTGTATAAGGTGCAGGTCTTTGCATTAGGCAAAATAATTGGTAGTGTGAGCAATCAACTATTACCATATTTTGTTTAATCACACAATCTTTTATTTATTTTATATTAAAAGTAACTAATTAACTTACTACAAAACATAGAAGGCTAAAAAATAAAAACTATTCTATAATGATGCATGTAATTGTTTCTGTCTAGGAAGGTGAGACATTGATGACGTGATTTTAATTATAGTCACAAACAAATAAATCTATTTTATTTGACCTAAAATCACTAAATTTGTATTTGTACTAATGTTTTGTCATCTATATTATAGACTGATATAATATAAGCATTATTTTTTTTAATCTAATTTTATATTATTTTGCAATATCATTTTCATCTTATTGTAATATTATAACATATATAATTTAAATAAATGAATATAATATATTCTTTTAAAAAATAATACATTTTATAAATCCAGTGCATAATGTACGGGTACTACACTAGTACATAGACTAAAACCGATGCATTGGTGTCTGCATGGCGGCACGTGAGTGAATCTGCCTACGTGGCGGCGCGAGAGTGCGTCTCGCACAGCTTTCTTCTGTCAAAAAGGAAATCTAATAAAAATAAATTTTTTATTTTACCATTAACACATATAATTGGATAGATGGAATGTCTTATAAAAGAGTAAATATTATATAAGGAAAAAACTATATCAATATAATTAAACGTAGTAGTAGTAATAATAAAAATAATTAATAAAACTAATTTTCATAGTCATACTTACCAAAAATATTAATAGATAAATATGTAATATTTGATAGGTGCTATTTTATTTATATTTAGATTATTTTTTGGTGGAAATAATTATTTATATCAAAATCAATCATTTAATAATTGTTATTTTATATCTATCTATATTATTTTTTGAGGCCAAAATAAATAATTAAAATATTATATAGCCATATATGTAGCCACAATCCATCCGTACATAGATATTTTAGTAAACTAATTAATAAATATATACTACATATTTAATAAAAAGGAATATTAAGATATTTTTAAAAATCAACTATCTAATTAAATTACGCGAGATTTAATTAACCATAGATTAGAAAAAATAAATTACATAGTAGTACCTTATAAATGTGAATATTATTTATATTTTGAGAGAATCTAATTAAAAGATATTTAGATTATATATAACCTGTCTAACTAATTTTATTTATATTTATATTATTTTTTGGAGGAAAAAATAATTGATATTTAAATTAACGCATTCTCCGTACACGGGACGGGATCTACACTAGTTTAATTTACATGCAAAACATGTGTTTTGAACCCGTCCAAAGTTCAAAGATTGATCAATAGATGAGCACCCATTCCAAATATACGTGCGATTCCCCGAATTGTTTGAAAGCGTTGGAACAAATAATGCGATCTATTGTAAAAAAAAAAAAATATTTTATGATTGATAAAATATGTCATTTTAGTTTTCTATATGAATTTTAAAACATTTTATTATTATTACTGTATTATTTATTATACTATTTTTTACTTTATTTGTATTTTTATAAAGTAAATTTTCTAAAATAATATTATTTTTTATTAAAATTAATACAGTACGGTAAAATGACATAAAACAAAGAAGAAAAAGAAGAGAGGTCATTGTTTGGGTTTGACTTGACTGGGGTTGGGTCGGAGGTTCGATCGAGGGAAAGCGCGATGAACAACAGCAGAAATCAGCATCATCCTCAGCTCGATCTTCCATCGGAGAACAACTTCTCTCATCCTCATCCACATCAATTTGAATCTCAACCTCATGCCCAACCCCCCTTCCAGCCCCAATCTCAGTCCATACAACGCCGTCCCCGCGGATTCGCCGCCGCCTCCACTCCTGGCTCCGCTCCGGCGGCCGGAGGGGGGGCCGGAAAAGCTAGGAGGGAGAGAGAGAAGGAGAAGGAGCGGACTAAGCTGAGGGAGCGCCACCGCCGCGCTATAACCAGCCGCATGCTCGCCGGACTTCGCCAATACGGAAACTTCCCGTTGCCGGCGCGCGCGGACATGAACGACGTCTTGGCTGCTCTGGCGCGCGAGGCTGGGTGGACTGTTGACGCCGATGGTACCACCTATCGTCCTTCTCCGGCTCAGCAAATCCCATTGGTTGAGATTTTTGGCTTTGTATTTGATTTCGCCTCTTATAATTTGTAGTAGCTTGGATTCACTGATATCTGTACAGGCAGCATTTCCTGTTAGGTCAATTGGAAGCCCAATATCTGCGAGTTCTTTGAGGAATTGCTCCACAAAAGCAGCATTGGACTGTCAGCCATCGGTTCTCCAAATTAATGAAAGTTTGTCTCCGGCATCTCTTGATTCAATTGTGGTTACAGAGAGGGAAAATAAGAGTGACAAATACACAAGTTCTAGCCCCAACCCTATCAGTTCCCCTGATTGTTTGGATGCTAATCAGGTAGATGTTGATTTCTTTTAAAATGCTGTTTTTACTGATTGGGAAACTTGGATTGTTTTGCTCTACATCAAATGAAGACACATTTTTGGGGTTTTGATTTTATACAGCTCATAAAAGATGTTCAATCAGCTCAGCCTGATGGAAATTTTGGTGGAACTCCATTCGTCCCAGTTTATGTGACACTTGCAGTGAGTTATATCTTTTACCTCAAATAACCATATTGTTATTCATTTGGATACTTCTCTCATCCTGATGCTCGAGGCACCACATGAAGTGTTGTTTCAAATGACAAGTTTGATGGCTGTTAAAATTTTGGACATATGCACAAATTGGCCTTTCTCATCAACCATGCTATTTGCTTTTTTCAATGAAAGTTTAATGATATATGCACTCTTTGTGCTAGAGAGGGATCATCAACAATTACTGCCAATTGGTTAATCCTGAAGGCATCAGGCAGGAACTGAAGCATTTGAAGTTATTGAATGTAGATGGCGTTGCTGTGGAGTGTTGGTGGGGTATTGTTGAAGGCTGGAACCCTCAGAAATATGTCTGGTCTGGGTACAGAGAGTTGTTCATGATTATCCGAGAGTTTCAATTCAAAGTGCAGGTAGTTTTTGCTCTTTTTATGTAAGTTTAAGGTCATTTTGTATTGTGTATGCATTTATCTCTTCTATGGTATGCGGAGTATTTTCTAGTGTATCAGTGAAAAAAAAAAAAAAAAAAAAAACTTACATGTCAAAGCAATTGTGATATCCTGTGGGAAGCATGTTCATTCTTATAATCAACTCTGTTACTTTCTCCTAAAAATAGATATTAAGCTAAATGTGTAGTTTGATTTCTTTCATAATAGATTTTGGTTAAGGTGTACCGATAACCGTCCTGTTAAGCAGGACACATCCCTTTGTGTATTTATTGCTGATGGTGATTAGCCTTTGATGTACTGTACTAAGTACAAGGGTTGAGCTGATCATTCACCTATTAAATTAGCTTCTGGCATCATGTAACTTGTTGCTTAACTGAGTCATTCTTGATTCTGCCCTTGATAGATTAAGCAACAGTATGATCTTTGTAGTAACTTCAATTTACTTCCCCTTGGCCTTCTTTCTCAGTCAAAACTGGCGCATGGAAGTCATATAAAATCATAAAATAATGTGTTGAATCTTAATTACCAAAGTTGAATCACCATTTAACAATTTGTTTTCCTTTTGGAGTTTTGAAGGTAGTAATGGCGTTTCATGCATATAGCAGTGAGAATTCCGGTGACATGTTAATCTCACTTCCCCAGTGGGTCTTGGAGATAGGAAAAGAGAACCAAGATATTTTCTTTACCGATCGTGAAGGGCGGAGAAATACTGATTGCCTGTCGTGGGGGATTGATAAAGAACGAGTACTAAGAGGAAGAACTGGTGTTGAGGTAATGCACCACATTTTCCATTGTTATTTTTAATAGTTTATTCTTTTATGAAAAACAAAGCTGAACTGAGATGATACCCTTCTTTACTTTTGCCAACTTATGTTTTCATTTCCATAAAATTGAATATAGTTGGACATGTAAAAGGGACATGATTACAGTGCTTATTATGTGCAATAACATTGTAGGGAGTTGATAAGTTCATGACATCCTTGCTGATTGTCATAAAAATATAAATATAGGTATATTTTGACTTCATGAGAAGCTTCAGGACCGAGTTTGATGACATGTTTGCCAAGGGTCTTATTTCTGCCATTGAAATTGGTCTAGGAGCATCCGGAGAGCTAAAGTATCCTTCATTTTCTGAGAGTATGGGATGGACATATCCTGGTATTGGTGAGTTTCAGGTACTTGTTTCTGACTCCATGCTCTGCATGTTGCTTTTGCTTGCACCAGCCTCCTCTGCCTCTGACAGAATATTCAGCTGCTGCAGTCATTAGTAGATGTAATCTTGTGTAGAAAACTGCTCTTAGCTCTATGTACAAAATTGTTTATATTCTTCACAGTTGTAAAATGTTTATGTTGAACTTTCTGTCTTACATGTCAAGGCCATTGCAGTGTTATGACAGATATTTACAACAGAACCTACGAAAGGCAGCAAAGTTGCGTGGCCACTCATTTTGGGCCAGGGGACCAGATAACGCTGGTCAGTACAATTCAAGACCACATGAAACAGGTTTCTTCTGTGACGGAGGTGATTATGATAGTTACTATGGACGCTTTTTTCTCCGCTGGTATGCTCAAACCCTGATATGCCATGCTGCTAATGTATTAACATTTGCAAATCTTGCATTTGAGGGGACACAAATTATTGTTAAGGTATATCTTTGCCATGTCTCTGTGTTTCCTGCAAAGTTTGGAGTTTATTAGTAGTTCTTTTGTTCTTGAATTTATTCCTTATTCGAGCAAAACCTTCCAGTTGTTCATTTCACTTTGTCCTCAGTAGTACTGTTGTGGTGCATTGCTGTGTCTTTTTTTAAGACGAGATTCTGTTCTATTATATCAGTTATTTATCGCAATCACGTGCATCTTTCTCTCCCAGGTTTGGTTGATACGTTACACTAAAACATAAAATAACTTTGGTAAATGACATTATGTAGATTCCGGCTGTATATTGGTGGTACAAGACTGCAAGCCATGCAGCTGAACTCACTGCGGGATACTATAACCCCACAAACCAGGATGGGTACTCCACAGTTTTCGAAGTTCTTAAAAAACACTCCGTGGCAATGAAATTGGTGTTCCCAACATTCCATGTGAACTGTGCAGAATATAACGAGGCATTGGCTGATCCTGAAGGCTTAAGTTGGCAGGTGCTTGTCTTACTTGATGTATATACTTCATAGTTAAAACATAGCTGGTTATAGTCAGTATCTGGACGTATAAAAGAATATCGAAGTTTTTTTTTACAAGTTGCGAGTTACTCCCAATATGTGAAATTCAATTGTACTAGGCTACAAGCCAGAGAAACTTGCAACTTCTTTTTTTTTTTTTAAAGTGCTGGTCCATTGTGCAATGATCCCTACTCCTTGTGCCTTGTATGCAAAAATGATAGGTGACATTACCGCCTTTGATTCCATGGGATGATAGTTACTGGTTAAGTAATGATATCAATGCATGGTATCTGAGAGATTTGCTTTTTTTATTATTATTATTTCTCTGGCAGGTTTTGAATGCAGCCTGGGACATGGAGTTAATTGTAGGTGGACAAAATGCAGATGCTTGTTATGATAGGGAAGACCATAGTAGAATGGTTGAGACTGCAAAGCCAAGACATGATCCGGATTCGCACCATTTCTCATTCTTTCTTTATCAGCCACCAGCTCCTTTGGTTCAGCGAACTTACTGCTTTTCAGAATTGGCCCAATTTGTCAAAAATATGCATGGTAAGAATTCTTCATCCCCTACCCATAAGAAACAAGAGAAACCTCTATGAAGTCTTTCAATTGGCTACCGATCAAGCTATATGTGGCTCTTACTATTAACCAAGATGATGGGTTTCGTGTTTCAGTATCATCTCAGAGTAGAGTAGAAATCGTCCATATAATCATCCTGCGTTTCTGTATCATCATTTCAAAAAGATTTCAGTGTTGCATTTTAGTATCTACTAAAAAGTTGCTTATGAGTTGCATTCCTTAATTTCTCTTGTCATTCTATGACTGTAATATTTATGTCCTGTCAATTTGTTATTCAGGTGAAACTGCTGGTGGACAGGAGCCCTAAAATCACAGCAACAAGAGCGCAAGGACTGTTCAAGTAAATATTCTGAACAGTCAAGGTATTTTCAGTGTCATCTCTCAACTTTGACTGGGAAGAGTGTAATCTGTTGTACATGGCTTCTATTTTGGTATCTCACTGCATTTGCAGCTTTAATTTTGCACTGCTTCATGGCGAACCAGTGACAATGTACGTTGATAGATTTGTTTCCCATTTGTGTGTAGCAGTTCTTCTGTTCCAATTCATGTGTAGTAGCTCTTACAATTGAAACCCATTCATCATTCACCTGGTACGTTATTCATATATGTGTGCTGCTTTGAAAGCTTGCTTTGAGGTTGAGCCATCCTGATAACGGAGTTAATGAATGCCAACTGAATGATCTACAAACAACGTTGGAAGAATGTTGTGAATCAGAAAGTACCTTAATGCATTGAGTCCATTGACTGCTATTGGATAATTTACTATGGGTTACCTAGTGTGCACGATGTTGCGCATTGTTCTAAAAAGTGCACCTAGGCAGGCGACCCCCTCTGCCTAAAGTTAGGCGGGCACCTAGGCACTTCTAGGACCAATAAAGAGAGACAATGAGGAACTAATTTCAGAACGCGCCTCTCAACTTGGTCGTTGCTCCTGGAGTCTCAACTTTGTCGGTGGCTCGACGTTCCTCCTGGAGTCTCTAATCCTCCAACCCCCATCAATGGATGCTGAAGAAGTTGATCACTACAGGGTTCGTGGGCTTCCATCTGGGGAGGAACACCCCCCCCCCCCCCCCCCCCCCCCAAGAGATCACTTCTGCCTACAGATCAAGCTAAGGCTCGTCAGTTGCACCCCGACAAGGGCCCCGATGATCCCTCTCCTGCCACCTTCCAGATCCTCCAATTGTTGTATCGGATGCTGAAAGACTAGATATCAGGAAGCTGTTCGATGATCGCTTGCGAGCCACGCTACCTGTAAAGCAACAAAGTCATCGTCAATCCCCCAAACATGACGCCAAGAGGCAGAAGACCGTCTTTCAATCGGATCCGGAAGTGGAAGTGCAACTCAAGAGACAGCGGATAATAAAGAATCTGTGAGAAGAGATCGCTAGGTTTGGTAACGAATCATCATCATCAACATCTGAAAGTGTCGATGATGGAAGTACGCAAGGTTGTTACACATATATAACCTTTGTTTCAAGCACCCATTCCGCGCTCGTCTTCTACTCTACCACTTGTGTCTATGTTCATCTTTGGTCTTTGATTTGTTTCATCATATTGCTGTTTCGAATCCGCTAAAAAAAAACATTCCATCACAAGTTTATACAAAGACTATTTGTTTCCCCGATCCAAACTCTTTTGCAAAAGATCTTCACACGATTGGGTATCAAAGCAATCTGGATGCTCAGCCCCGGGATCAAACTATTCACAACCTACTTTCATTCTATGACGACCCAACATCATAGCTGATTGTTATCTAATACTGACCTTTGAAAGGCGAGAATCGGAATCCAATTCAAACTAAGGATTCTTCTTGTTCAGGAAGATCCAAAGGTTTTTCGGTTACCCTGATTGTTATCGAAGATTGCTGTTCATAACGTTCATCTGGCAATCATCCATATACTTTGGCAAGATGCTTTGAAAGCATGCTACGAGCCATTTAGAGGTATCAAAAGTATCATTTGCTGTCTTCAAATTCGGATTGGAATGCCAATGTTTCGGATTGGAATACAATGGCATTGACACAAGTCCATCTGAAGACAATACCAACAGTGTGACGACATACAACAAAAAACAAGTTCATGGCAGCCTGGTATTAAGTCTCCTCCCTTGGGATGTCAAGAGCCAGTTTGAAAGGGCTGAATCCAAGTGTCTATTTAGTAAGATACAAAGTTTCAAATGAGTCACTACCAAAAATTAAACAAAACAAGTTCCAAATGAGCAACAGTTACCTTGTTTTACAGTAACAACACTGTACAACATAAGCATGTTTTTATCAAAAACATCCTTGAATATGTTAACAATCACTAGGAATCTAGGAAAGAAAATATTTGACAACTATGATTTGCTCTTATGCAAAGGAAACTTCAGTCAATAATCAAGCATTAAGTAGCTGATAACCATACATTAAGCATATGATAATCATTAACCATATACTTATACTTATTACAATAATCGTACATTAAGCAATGACATGAAAGCAAAGTATCCAGGAACAACAGAGATAACAACAAAAGGGACAACATATTCGAACATACCGCTGGAAAACACCTGCCTTTACCTCTCCTAGTTAGCATTAATATCCAGGGCATAGAAACACTTGGCCAGAATCAAAGCGCTCTTTTCCAGCTCTTGCTCAGAAATAACCAATGGCGGGACCAGCCTCACAACATTTCCCTTCCCGGCGGTCAAAATCAGCAGCCCTGCCTCTCGACAAGCGTCCACGAGAGGCGTAGCCGGGACGTCAAGCTCAATCCCAATGATAAGCCCTTGGCCTCTCACTTCCTTCACATGGTGGTTTCCTGCAAGCGTCCTGACAAGGAGCTCCTTGAAATACTGGCCCTTCTTCACAACACTGTTCAGGAAGTCAGGGTGTGATATCTTGTCCACGACTGCTAAGGCAGCACTGCAGACGAGAGGTCCACCTGCAAATGTGCTCCCATGGTCTCCGGGGTTTATAGCTTGTGCCACTCGTTCGGTGACCAGGACTGCTCCTATTGGCAAGCCTCCAGCGAGTGGTTTTGCTAGGGTCATTATATCTGGGTAGACCCCATAGGCTTCATGGGCCCAGAGGTGACCGCTCCTTCCTAGTCCACATTGGACCTGTGGGTTTACAGATATGAAGCTATGTTAGTTTGGTAATGAAAGCGAAGCTAAAGCTAATGCCTCTAACAATGGAACACCTATGGTTTGTATCAAGGCAATAAAACCTTAGCCTTTCAATTGCCATTTTTTGTACAAACAAACGTAGTTATTCTATGTAGAAGATGCGCAAATGGCAAGTATTTTGGGAAACAGCACAATATTATTTAAATTGCAAACTTTGAGTAATTTGCCAAAGGCATACTCGCTTCTATCAAATACTATAACTGGATCTGCTATACCAAAATGCAAGAGAAACATATAATTGTACTATCGTCTATAGTCCCTCTGTTTTAAAATGATTGTCATATTTTAGACTCTTGCGCATTAACAAGGGCCTATGTATACAAACATACCATTTTTTTACTGCTATAAGTTGTAGGCTCTATTTTAAGAGAAAATTTGTAAAATAGAATAAAATGAGCAGGAAAGTATGCAAAAATCCTACCTCATCATAAATCAACAAAGATCCAGCTTCATCGCAGGCAGCACGTAACCCCTGTAAGAACTCTTTGGTGGCACTATAGATGCCCCCTTCACCTTGGATGGGTTCAACAAAAACACCAGCAATCCTGCCACTACGAATCAGTTCACATGCTTGTTGTGTATCCCCATATTCTAGAAAGCTAACTCCAGGCATGAGGGGTTCAAAGGGTAGTCTGTAATGCTCTTTACTGGTCAAAGAAAGAGCACCGATTGTCCTTCCATGGAAGCAATTGCTGAAAGCAATAAATTCGAAAGGGGGATTTTCCGTGTTTGGATGCAAACACCTCTGGAATTTTCTTGAAAATTTAATGGCAGCTTCATTTGCCTCAGTTCCAGAGTTTGTAAAAAAGACACGGTCAGCAAACGAAGAATCAACTAGGCGCTTTGCAAGTTCCACCTGCATTAGAGGCATGGTTGAATTTTAAAAGTGCATCAACTATGTAACATTAGGAAGAAACCGGTAGAACAAGAAATTGAAGGAGAATGTATGCTTCAAGCAGAAGCAATAAATATCCTATAACTCATCGCCAATTTGCAAGGTACCTTTGGGACATCCAGAACTTACTTTGGAGGAATCACTAGGTGTGTCAGCAGTGATTCAGGGCAAAGCAAGTGTTTGGTATAATTATATGGAATCATAAGGACAATATATAGTGATTCTGACGAGATTTTTCCTAATCAATTCGAAGCAATATTAAAGAGAAATTAACCAATAACATGGAGATATCATATTCTTAACCTTACTTTGGGCATTAACACAAGGTCTAAGTATACTTTCGCTGTTTAAAAAAGTCATAGTATTATATTCTTTGTGCTTTTTTACCTTTCCCGTTTTTGATGAATTATGCCACGATTTGCAAAATCTTAGTTAAATCAATAAAAAGTCAAGCGAGAAGTAGCAAACTGATGGGCGACAAAGGTGATAACTTACTTGAGGGATGGAGTGGTAGATATTACTGACATGCGTCAAAGTACTTGCTTGTCTTTCAACCGCCTTTATCCAATCCGGATCTCCATGGCCAAGGGCATTGACTGCAATCCCAGACGTCATGTCCAAATACTCTTTCCCTTCAACATCATAGAGTTTACACCCTTTTCCATGAGATAACACAATAGGAGTTCTTGCGTAAGTCCCTACTAAGACCTTTGCATCTGTCTCAATCACCTCTTTCGTTTTCAGCCCGAGCTGAACGTCCTTCTTTGTTTCTTGAACACTTGCATTTAGGCAAGCTAAGACTCTAGGGCCATTTGCTGGAGCCAACAGTTTCCCCCTCTTTGGGAAATTAAACAAACGGGGAAGATCATTTGCTGGCAAAGGAGAGCTTTTCAGGAGGCAATGAACTGAACTCATTGGGAGTCGGAGAGTTCAAACACCTAATATATTAACTAGTCAAGGAATTAGAAATCCTGCTTCGAACTAAATGTCATTTTATCAGAGTAAATAACATAGCAACCAGCTTGTTTATCCAAACACAGAGATGTGATGTGGTGAAACAAGTACAAAAAAATCGTAGACGAGCTGATATGCAGCAAAATCAGATCATCATGAAAGGGTGGATCATCGTATATACTACAGTATAACTTATGGATTACAAAGTTAGTTTTTTCATACCGTATAGATTCATCAAACAACGCTGAGATATAATTTGTGAAATTTGTATTACGACGAATGAATCAACCCTGAGTTACAGGGGTTCTACTTATAGTATTCTAAATTTCAAGTGCTGAAATTGATTTGAGATTCTTAATTGCTAGTAAATGCCAATCAATAATTCCTATTTCGTAATGAATAAAACTTGAATAGAACAGCTGAAATTTACCTTTGAATCTTCGCTCAGGCCGCAATTGGAACTAGTGGCCGCTGCTGGCGCACCGGCGGAGCCTTGGAGGACGGTCAATTACCTACTGATCCGAAATAGGAGTCAGGAGTGCACTCCGGCGGTCAGCGGCCGGTATCGGTGGAGAGGCGGACTGTGAGAGGAGCCGAGGCTGCCCAGCGGAGACGAGAGCGAACTGAGGTCAAGTAGTCGGAGCCCCGAAGAGAAATTAAAAAACAAATAGCGGTGCAGCTGGGTTTTCCAATTAGAGAGATTTAGGGTTTGCGAAATTGCATAAACCCACCCTAAATGAGTTATTTTGTACAAAACCATCCCTTAAGATCATGATTTCATAAAACCACCCCAATAACATTATTATTCCGTTAATTGTGAAAATCGGTGAATAGTCCATTTTACCTATATAGTGTAAGATTAAAATAGACATGTAAATGTGTACAATATGATATTATATTGAGTATATAGTTCTATATTATTTGAATTGACGCTACATTTTTTAACTAGGAACCATCAAATCTGATAGCCATAATCATGCAACTAGGTATAGAGAAGGAGTTTAGGCTGTGTTTAGAGGATGGTGATTTGTTTATATGTTATTTTTGATGATGAGGAATCCACCGCCGGCAAGAGCCACGTTACCAGGTAAATCAATTTGTGCCGACCGGCTCGACTCACTGATAGAGAGCAAGACAAACCTTAAATGAAAATCTCAAGGAAAGGGGCGGAGGCAGGTCTCGAATCCGAGACCTCCTTCCCACCGCCCTTACTCCTCACTACTAGGCCACCCCGATTGGGATCGGAGATTATTTTTTGGATGAATGGGGGTGAATGAAAAAGGCAAACATCTTATACAATTTTCCAATGTATATTGTGGGTGGTTCAAGGTTTGTGGGTGGTTTAATGTAATTTCCCAATGTATATTGTATAGGTATATTATGATTTGTGAACCATCTTATATTTTAGTGGTACTTTTATGTAATTTATTAAAATAGGGATATAAATTGAAATAAACTAAAAATGACTGAAAACAGAAAAATATACTATAAAGAAACCTTTACTCTTTGCTTTTTTCGAATGCGACGGATTGAGAAGACCGATTAATTGAGCGTAATAACGATAGAGATATTTTATCATCAAAACCTTAGAAAGGTGGTCAAATTCGTAATGGAAAATGCACTTTTTAATAACGTGCCGTTTGCAATTTTTGTACCAAGAAAGTAGATCATCAACTTATTTGGTTAGGGTGAGCTTATTAGGAAGATGTTAAACTTAAAGGAAGGTTATTAGGAAGATGTTATACTAATTCGGGTTTGATTAATGTCGTATCGGGTCATATGGTGAGTATATTGTGTGTTCGGCGGGTTGGATCGGGTTCGAATCAAATCGGGGTCACATTTAGTTTTATTATAAAGTGACGAGTGTTTTTTATTTAATTTAATTGTTGATTTGTCTCATTATAGGTAATTTACATTGTTGGTATGTTTAAAAATGATAAAATTAACGTGGGTTAAATTTGTGTATATTTATGTCCATTCAAACATTAGGTCAAACTGGGTTGGTTCGGATTACCTATGATTCTAGATTTTCAAATTCGGGTCGAATCTGATTTAGGTCGAATTAGATTTTACCGGTTCTAGGTATTGAAAAGATGAAATCGCTAAATTCTTTTCCCTTTTAAAAGTATCTAGGAGTTAGATTAAAAGCAAAAGTAAAAAAATATATTAAATGGCCCGTTCAATCTACAAATTTTTTACAATTGATATTGACCTGATTTTTTGTTAATTTAATTACGGTAACTTAGTGAATTGGATCTTCCTCAACTCCCCCGATGGCCGACGAGTGACGACTTTTATGAGTTGATTAGGTTTTTCTTTCGTCTGTATTAATTTGTATGTTTTAGTGTGTTGTATGTTGACAATTAGTCCATTTGTCAGTTCGTCGGCCTCTTGTTGTATGGTTTTGTGATGTCCGGTGGTAGTGATGAAGGTTGGTTGATGATGGTGGTGGACGTAATAGAAGGGAAAGAGGTGAAGGGAATGAGAATAACAGACAGAGGTAGAGAGGAGATAAAGAGAAAGAGAAATAGGGGTAATTGGTTATTCAATGCTCAATCCCACTCCATACAATTGTTCCCCAATTTATACCCTTACAATGGTATTCTATACCCATACATGACATTGCTCTCCCCCTCAAAAAGCCTTGTCTGAAGGCTTGAGGTGAAAATCAGGAAAGAGATGAAGAATGTGTCATGCAAGTTCCCATGTAGCCTCTTCAGCACCCAAATTCATCCATTTGAGCAACCACTCAGTCACTGGCTCGCCATTGCTCAATGTAAGTCACTCGGCTGTCCAAAATCGCCTCAGGAGCTGTCACAAGATCACCATCCTCATCTGTACAAGGTGGTGTTGGAGCTGGCAACCGCTGTCTCTCTATCATGCGTTGGAGTTGGGAAACATGGAATACCGGGTGAATTGCAGCGCCAGGAGGGAGCGCCAGCTTGTACGCCACAGACCCTACTCGAGCCAAGACTCTGAATGGCCCAAAAAACTTGGAACACAGCTTGAGATTTCGACGAACTGCCATTGACGACTGCATGTATAGCTGTAGCTTGAGATAAAACATGTCCCCAACTTGAAATTCTCTGTCAGAGCGATGCCTATCAGCAAACTATTTCATACACACCTGAGCTTGCAGAAGATGAAACTTCACTTGAGAGAGCATGTGATTTCTCTATTGAAACCAGTTTGATGCATCCAGGCCCCTTCCAACAAATCCTTTGATGCCTAGAATTGGTGGAGGATGACCATAAAGGGCCTGGAAAGGTGTTGTTTGAAGAGCAGTATGAAAATTGGTATTATACCAAAATTCGGCTAAAAAGAGCCAACTAAACCATTGGCGTGGGTGATCAGAACACATACAACGAAGAAAAGTCTCCAAGCACCTGTTAACCCTTTCAGTTTTGCCATCCGATTGAGGATGATAGGTTGTGCTCATATGCAATTCTGTACCCAATCCTTTGAATAATTGCTGCCAAAAATTACTAAGAAAGATTTTGTCTCGATCAGACACAATGCTTTCTGGGATCCCATGAAACTTGTAAATGTTTTCCATGAATACAAAAGCCACCCTCTCTGCTGAAAAAGGATGAGCTAACCCCACGAAGTGAGCATACTTAGTGAGCCTGTCAACAGCCACTAAAATGCAATTCTTTCCCATACTCTTAGGCAACCCCTCAATGAAGTCCATAGAGATATGTGACCTAGGAATACTTAGGATTGGTAAGGGTTGGAGGATGCCAGGTGAAACTACATTCTCAGCTTTGCTCCTTTGACAGACTTCACAAGACAATAAAAACTCAGTCACATCTCGTTTAAGAGAAGGCCAATAGAAGAGTTGTTTCATTCTTTGATAAGTGCCCTGGATACCTGAGTGCCCCCCAATGGCTCCTCATGCAAAGCCTTAAGCAATTTATGCTTCAATTCAGTTGCAGTGTCAATGTACAACCGATGATCAGCCCTCAAAATGCCCTTGCAAACTAAAAATTTACCAGAGTTGTCAGCAACTGCCTCCACCAAGAGTTGATGTACTTGCGAGTCATTCTCATAACTAGCAATAATCTCAAACATCCAAGTAGGTTGTACCACACTTATTGCAAAACAATCACCCTGATAATCTTCAAACCTTCGTGATAGACATCAACAACTCTATTTTCTGAGCCTTTTTTGTAAGCAATGCAGTAGGTTAACCCAAGCAATTTCCTCATTGCTTTTATCTGCAACTAGGCTGTCCACTTCTGATCTAGCCGATGCTTCAAGGGTTGGTGATCAGTCTTAATAACAAAAGGATAGGGATTTAGGTAGTGCCTCCATTTATCCACAACTAAAAGAATGGCCAGCAATTCTTTTTTCATAGGTGGAAAGAAGTAAGGATTTCCCATTCAGGGCTTGACTAATAAAAGCTAAGGGTCTCCCCTCCTGTAACAATACAACTCCTATGCCCGTGTCACAGGCGTCAGCCACCATAGTAAATTGCTTAGAGAAGTTAGGCATCCCCAGAACATGAGGTGAAGTAAGCAAAGACTTTAACTGTAAAAAGGCATTTTCAGCAGATGTTGACCAAGAGAATGCATCCTTTTTTAGTAAATCAGTCAAAGGTTTAGCAATCCCACCATAACCCTTGATGAATCTTCTGTAATAGCCTAAGAGTCCCAAGAACCCTCTCAATGCCTTCAATGACTTAGGTACATGCCAATTAAGAATAACATCTAGTTTTTTTGGATCTGAAGCTACACCCTTCTCAAAGATGTGTCCTAAGTATTCCACTTGAGGTTGCCCAAATTCACATTTAGACATCTTTTCATACAACTTGTGCTCTCTTAGCATACCCAAAACAGAATGCAAATGCAGTAAATGTTGCTCAAAGCTACTACTATAGACCAAGATATCATCAAAAAACACAAGGACATACTTCCTTAACACCTCCTTAAACACATCATTCATGAGGGATTGGAAAGTTGCAGGAGCATTTGTAAGGCCAAATGGCATTACCTTAAACTCATAGTGGCCATGATGAGTTCTAAAGGTTGTCTTCTCCACGTCTTTATCAACCATTCTTACTTGATGATACCCAGATCTCAAGTCAAGTTTAAAAAAAATGACAGCTCCCCTTAGCTCATTTAGTAAATCTTCAATGTGGGAAATGGGAAACTTATCTTTGATTGTAGCATCATTAAGACGCCAATAATCAATTCACATCCTCCATGTTCCATCTTTTTTCTTGACCAAAAGGACTAGAGAGGCAAAGGGGCTATGGCTTGGTTGCACAACATCACTTTTCAACATGTCATTGACTTGCTTCTCGATTTCTAGCTTCTGAAAATGGGCATATCTATAGGGCATGTTGGCAATAGGCATAATACCTTCCTTGAGAGAGATGACATGCTCATGCCCCCTCACAGGTGGTAAGCTCCTGGGCTCCTCAAACACATCAGGAAACAAAGCCAACACCTCCTCAATGCCCTTCACAGCACTTGACCCTGATGACTGTACTACACATGACTGAGCAACCCCAGCAACCCATAAATGATCTTCATTGCTGATCAACTTGCCAAGTTTCTTCCTAGATAACATTCTGATTTGTGCTTCAGATGTCCCCTTGGCATCCTTAATACCTTTGATAACAATCTTCTTACCATTTCGAAGAAATGATATTTGAACATCCAAGAAATCGAACAAGACTAGGTTAAATCCAGCTAACCAGTCCGCCCCTAGGATCATTTCACTGTCAGGCATATCTAACAAACGAATATCAAACACATACTTACCACCTTGCATCTCCCATTCGCACCCTTTACAAATGCTGTTACTCATCATTTTACCAGCTAGTGTGTTTACCATCATCATTCCCGTGCTGCCAATTTCAAATCCCGCTCCCTGAGCAATGTGAATGTCCATGAAATTGTGCGTAGCACCACTATCTATCAAGATGGTGATTTCACGCCCTTTGACAAAACCTTTAACCTTGATGGTAGTGCCTGATTCTCCCTCTGATAAGGCATGCACAAAGATTTCTGGAACTTCCTCTTCACTGTCATTCCATTCGGGGGGTAATAGGTCATCCGATCCCTCTCCTGTGTCCTAGATCATCAAATTGTGGACTGTATTTTGCTTGCACTTATGCCCAAAGACGTATTTATCACCACATCTAAAGCACAAACCCTTTTTCAGATCCTGTGCTTTCTTAAAAGTAGCATCAGTTGGGTGATTGGTGATGTTCTTCAAAGGCATCGTCGGATCTCTAACATCCCCCTTTGGAGGTCCTTCACGAACCCAAGAAGGTTTAAAAGAACCACCCAAGGGAACCTGCTTCCTTGGAATTTTCGTGAGCCTCATCAAGGCATGTACTGCCTTATAGTGCAATCTAGATTGCTCAAATGCCTTGATCTATGACGACGGGCAACCTAACTGAACCAATGATCGAATTTCATCCCTCAAGCCACTGATGAAGCTTGATACAAAATACGACTCTATCAAATGCGGATTAAAAGCCAACATACTTGCCCGTAAATCCTCGAATTTCTCTATATAAACCTGAAGATCCTCACCTTGAGTCAACTTGTTGAATTCGGCAATGATTTCCGTTTCTATGCGCTCACCAAATCTTGCACACAAGTCATCACAAAATTCACTCCATTTGGTGCGAGGCTTGTGGATCATATGCCCCTGTAACCGAAAATCTGCACGATCAGTAAGGTACATCGCCGCGATTTCTACCTTATGATGCTCTGGAATTGCAAAAATGGAGAAAAATTTCTCGGCCTTGCGGATCCAGCTTCTTGGTTTATCGCCATCGAAGCTCGGGAAATCCAATTTCGGCAATCGATTGCTCCTAAAACTATCATTGGACCAATTTGAAATTGAGCATGAGGATTCCAATTCGAAGAATGACATTGCCTTCCGTGGATCTTTCTCTCAGGTGGTCCCGATCCCATTACCGAGTGTTGTGCTTCATTGATCGTTTCTTTCTAGACACAACGACCTCCTGAATCCAGAGATTCTTGAATATTATCCTTAATCGGCGGGTTTCTCACCAACTCCGTCAGCTGTGCTAGCTGCTGCTCAGTGATCTTCTTGAATTCTTCCAACTGCTTTGCCTGGTGCTCGATCAATCTCGTTTGCTCTTCATAGTGTGATTGTGAATCTGAAATTGATTGACGCGTTGAAGATGCAAACATTTTCATGTCATCCCTGAATTCCACGAACTGCGCTTCCAAGTTCTTCGATCGCGTGTCGTCCGCCATGGTGAATCTGCGTGCCCTCTTGGAAAGAGGTTTTGATACCAATGTGATGTCCGGTGGTGGTGGTAATGAAGGTTGGTTGATGATGGTGGTGGACATAACAGAAGGGAAAGAGGTGGAGGGGATGAGAATAACATACAGAGGTAGAGAGGAGATAGAGAGAAAGAGAGATAGGGGTCATTGGTTATTCAATGCTCAATCCCACTCCATGCAATTGTTCCCCTATTTATACCCTTACAAGTTACAATGGTATTCTATACCCATACATGACAGGTTTCTCAAATTCTTACCTAATCGAAAAATAAAAATAAAAACAAGTAAACATCACATGAGAAGAGAAAAGAGGAGATAGAAATTGTGGGAAATTTGATTATGAGCTCATGAAAAAACTTATGGACATCGATCTCAAATCCACAACTTAAATTAGTGGGTGTTTTTTTAGAATAAAAAGCATATGTATTTACGATCTTTCTATCCTATGTATAAGAATTAAGGGCATAGAATAAGATCCTAATTGGGAAAGATAACCTAAAAAAAAAAAAAAATTGGCCGTAGGAATCTAATTTAAAATTTGGCTAATACATTTAATTAAGAATATATTTTTTCTAAAACGAGAATCTTATCTGGGGCATAGGACGGAAAAACCGATGTATTTAATATGCACTTTTTACACAATTTTTTTTAGGTTGGGTTTGTTATAACATTCCTAATGAGGGATGTTATTCGAGCCGAACGAGCTAAGCTTGACATTTTCAAGTTTGGTTCATTTAGTAAACGAGCTTGAGTCGAGCCGAGCTCAATTTCTAAACGAGCTTTCTTTTTTTGCTAAAGTTTGACTTGTTTTAGTAAATGAACAAGCTCAAGACGAGCTTTTTTCGAGCTTTAAGTAGTTTTATTTAGTCATAACATATTAATTTAAAGGAGATTTTAGAAATTCTATAAAATTCGAGCCTAAATCGAGCCAACCGAGCTTAGAATCATGTTTAGACTCGGCTTGTTTAAGTAAGTGAACAGGCTCAAAACCATTGTAGGTTTAGAAGTTGGTGATTCAACAAGACCCATGTGGGATTAACAGCTATTAACAAAATAAATGTTAGCCCAATAGGAACCAGGGTAGGTTTAGAAGTTGATTCTACTCAGCTCAAAGCTCGCCTCAGATTTTGATTTGTCAATAAAAGTCTCTTGTTCCTAATAATAATACAGAACAAGAACAAGAACAAGATCACAAAAACCATGGGAAAGCATGCAAATCTCTCTTTACATATACATACACAATATGATTCAACCCTCAGGGAGAGTTGCAAGGAGAGCAATGGCCATATGGATCACTTCCAATGCACCAAATCCGGCTAGCACTCGGTGTAGCCATGACAGAGCTGGTCCTTGCCTCACTCGATGAGATGTCCAGATCAGAGCTCCTTCTGCTTGGGTTTGAGTCACTGAAGTACCCGTCTGCCCTGCTCATCTGGTCCACAAGGGACCGCCTTGCTTTCTGGTTGGGGCTGGGCGAGCTATCTGCGAGTGCCCATTTGGGGCTCAGCAGCCCCGGGAAGCATGTCATTGGGACAGGAGATGTCGGGTTGCTTGAGTGGTCTTCCTGCAAGATGTCTCCGATCCTCGACAGAATATTGTAGGCTAGGTTTGCCAGGACCCTAGAGTAGGCTTCCATGACTGCATGCCCAATGTCCTGTAATAGAAACATTAACTTTTGATCCAACTGATTTTGACCCAACTCTAACAAGAGTCACTAAACTACATGAGGATGCAATGCGCATACTAAATGAGCATCGGATCATTACCAGATTAAACAAGTTTTGTAAAGTTAGATAGTACTTGGTACTCACCTTGCCATATTTTATTTTGGTCACATCAAGAAAGGTATGTGGAAGGTATGGATATCTCATCCTCAATTGCTGTAGCAGAACTTCTACGCGGAACAGTAGGGATTCTATCTTATCAAGCTTGGACTCAGGGTCCTTGAAGGACCAGGGCTTTCGGCTTGGAGACTTGCCATTCTCTTCTTCCACAACTCTGTCTCTCCATACTGTCTGAGCAGCTTCAAGCTTGTTGATGATGTTGAGGGCTTCATGTTCAGACTTCAGGTTCAGAGAATCAGCCATCTCCATTGCCGAGCTTGATTCTTCAGCCACTATGCTATATATTTCCTCACCAAGACTTGCTCTTCCTGACTGTAACATAAACATGTAACTTTAGTCAATCGAGTTTGTCAGTAGTTAATATATTTTTGCCATCAAATGCCAAAGTTTTAGACCTAAAATTAACCCAGTGGCACTCTGGACTCTGGAGGGGGATTCTAAAGTTTACTTGCCTTAGGAAGTGCATCCTTGACAAAACCCGGTACAGGAATTTCAGATAAAATACTCTGATTTATAGACTTGGCAGCCTTGAAAACTTGGTGAACCACATTGCCCTGAGAGATCAATCTCTTCCTGGCGTACTCCGAGAGCCCACGAAATGGAACTCTGGGATATGGAAGCCACCACCTCTTGCTCTGCCTTATAGACCCTTCTTTTTCTTCCCTGTGGCTATTGCCTTCTGCATACCAGAACTCTGTCTTCACCATAGAACCCAGGGTTTCCTATGGCAAGCAAATTTGCACGGTCAGATGATATTTGAATTTCAATTTATTATAATATGACATATACCATGGGAAATGAAGAGATCACCTACAATAAGCATAGAATCTAGCTTTTGAAGGGCTGGAAGGTTCATGTGTACATCTGCTCGGGCTTTTGGAGTCATTATCTGCTCCAACCACAAAGGATGAGTCAATAATTATGAAAAACGCCAGAATCCACATAAAGAATTGTGGTTTTAAACAGAAGATGACTTGAATGGTTGTGATGGCATCAAACATGTACGAAGTGTGAACAGATTATACCTCAAAAACCCGACCATTAACTCCACTTTGCTTAGCAGGAACAAGTTCAATCATGTAATTTGTAGGAGATAGCAACCAATCCATTTCTTTTTTCCATTTGTTCTTCTTTTCTTCTTGCAGGGGCTCTAATTTCCAAAGCTCTCCAAAGACAGATGCTGAAGATTTGTGTTTGGGGTGTCAGAAAGTAACAGCATAGAAAAACCAACAGCATTTAAAAAAAAATACTATAGAACCGGTAATTGTGAGGAAAGAAGAACCTTTTCAAGAATATATCAAGTGGACTGCTTCAGTATACATGGAGGATAGTGTAAACTGACTGCAGAAAGGAGATCTACCTGCAAGATTTGTGATGGCAGTTGACAGTGCCAAAGCAGGAGATTTGCCCTTGCTTCCTCCACTGACATCCTCACCTAAAAGCAGCTTTGCAAACTTCTCCTTCATGGCATCCACGTCTGAAAACTGAATGACATACGTTGGTTTCTCCTTGGTGTAGAAATGCTGGGGGCTCTCTGCAACATTCCATGTCTCGGCTTCTTGATCATCCTTCACAGTCCACTGAGATGGATAGGATCCAAAAGCATTGCTAGAAGAACAGCTGGTGACTTCATCATCCACGGAATCAATTGCACACTCATCTTCTCTGCTTTCTCCACTTTCATTTACATGACAGCTACTGTTGAGAATACAGCTCTCCAGACCATCATACGTGATTATTCCTGAAGTTTTTCAGCTACATGTTAGTACTCCAATCAAATTGCCTTAGTGACTTGCTAGAAGCTTCAACAAGCTAAAATTTAAAAACATCAATTCCAGCCTATATCAAGACTTTTTCCCTTAAACCTTCAGCACATGGTTTCAGCCTAAATTGTCCAAGCAAACTTATAAAGACAGTCAAAACTCATCATTCCATAGAACCTTGAATTGGGTTCATCATATGACCAATCCAAAACAGCTTATCTTTTCATTGTTAAATGTTTTCGTCCTTCACATGGTTTCATGTTTACCAGAATGGGACTGTCACCTCATATAGGCCCAGTAATATGCTAATAAATCTTGAACTGCAGTTCCAATTGTATGCTTACATATACAGGCAATACCAACACAATTTCTCCGTTATAGAGATTCAGTTCATGCATGTACAAATGCAAGTGGTACTTAAAATTTTAACCAAGGTAAAGATCCACCTTCCAATGTAACAATTTACACAGAAACTGTCTTTTTTGGAGACTCACTCTTTGTAAATTGTCATTTTTTGGAGACACGATCTGTTAATCTTGTATCTACTATGCATCATGTGAATGATACTCTTGATGCAGTTCATTATCACCAATAATTTCCGTAGACCCACCCCAGCCTTTTTCCTCCATTTGTTTGTGGGTCATTGCATTTGCATTGAGAAATCATTCCTTTGAGTTTCTCTTATCAGATTCATAGTATGTCCAAAATTTCCAACAAAGATTTCCACTGATATAATTGTTATCATCATCCTACATGGCATAGTTTTTGAAATTTAATATATATGAAACTTTAAAGAGGGAGAAAAAAGCTTCACGTTAAGGTATTTATTTGCATGGGATGGTGACAAGACAAGACCATGTGGGTAGCAATTGGGATAGTACATAATGTCTGTAATATAGAACAACTCACAAACAATAGGCACCCACATGTTTGCCCTTTTGTTACAAGGGACAAAATTTGGAATGCAACACACAAATGTAATATAAGCTGCAAGCTACGATAAAAATGATACTACTGACAAAAAAAAAAGAGTCTATATTAAACCTTATAAAAAAGGAATAAGCTCGAGAAAATGAACAAGCTAGGAGTATAATTGACAAATTCAAGATATAAAAATTGATTAAAACAGGGATATTAACTAATCAGAGCATTAAAGAAAATTAAATTATTAATCTTTTGGGATGGTCAGATTCCCAACGGGCATGGAAATTTGAAATATTTTGTAATAACAAATTTTTGATTAATCGAGGCTGATCTAGACTATACTAGAAAAACGTGTTACTGATAGAATGCTCATTCCCCTTGTTTCAAGGAAAAAGAAAACGTCTCTCTTGCTCATAACCGTTACTCAGATTCAATATCTCACTCTTTATTTATAAAATACACCTAGGTGTGGTTGATGAGATGAATATGAATATCAAGTTAACAAAAGTTATGCTCTATTTAATATTGCTAGTCCCAAGGATTTTTTAAAATATTATTACAGATAAACAACTCTCTCCTAAACACTGTGTTAGTGTATTTAGATTAATATTCTATGTAAGGGCTAGTTTGGTAATTAAAAGCCATGTGCTTGGAGGCCTAAAGTCAAATATAAGACAAAAGACGTTGGGATGATTTGTAATAACAAAATCATGCTTGGCTACCTCTATCACCTTGAAAAAAAATTCAAATTTAGTTAGGATGATTTGGTTCAAATTTCAGTATCGAAATGCCGATTTGCAGTCACTACTTTGACCAACAAAAGTCCTGAATTCATGTATCATGTTTGTAGTAGGTTCAAAACATATTCTGGATAAAGCAAAACATTCGAACTCATGACTGAAATTAGAGATATATGTCAATTAAACTGATAATCCTTCTTGTTAAAATTGATAATAATATCTAGTGCACGTCTACAAATGTAATTCGACTCAATCCAAAAATCCAACTACATCATATTGATTTTCATAAAGATGATACACTTAAAATCCATATAAACCAACAGCTTGGGTTTAGAACTGTCAAATCTCTAAGGATCTACTGCTATGTATAATTACCCATTTGAAGTAAACTCTCAAAGTTAAGGTTAAGCACCTATAAGTAACCAGAACACAAATCCATATAAACCAACAGCTTGGGTTTAGAACTGTCAAATCTCTAAGGATCTACTACTATGTATACCTATTTGAAGTAAAATCTCAAAGTTAAGGTTAAGCACCTATAAGTAACCAGAACACAACCTAAAAAGTTAACTGTAGCTTAGGACCAATAACACTAGTAACTGTCCCTGCAACAAACACCACACCCTTCATAAAGAGGGTCTTTAAATGTTCACCATGAAGAGAGCCTGATAGAGTGTATGGTGGATGGGATGGGATGGGATGGGACACAATTAAAAAGAGGGTCTTTTGACCATCTGGTAAGCTGAGTACACATTTATCCTGATTTACTTACTAGTAACTACCCAGTTGAAACTACGCTCAAAATTCTCCATTGGGGTTAGGTCTCAAACTCTCAATGCAGTGCCACTACAGTACTACTGTACACCAACCTGATATACATGTTTCATATAAAAGGTAAAAATTCAAAATCGTGACCTAGCATTAATTAGATGAGACCCAATGTGGTAAGTTAGGTAGGTCTTGAAATAAATGGCCTGAGTAGGAAGAAACACATCTTTTCCATAATTTAGTGAGGGTTGTTGGCCCACATTAAAATCACACAAGTATAACCAGAATTTTTTAAATTGGGAGTTAGATCATGTACTGCTCTGCAAACTTGAAACCCATATATGAAGGATCAAATGCAAGTGATGTGAACAAGGAACTGTACCTACAATGGGTTTTTCAAATTGTGAAAGAAAAAGGACATTGAAATAGAAGGACTTACTGTCAGGTTGGTGCTCTTCGAAGTCAATGCTAATTTCTCTGTCCCGTGTACAACATGCAAATCCCCTCCTGAAACCCATCATCTTTGCTTGGATGGGTGGAGGTGGTGGGGTTCTATCACTGTATCACACAATCAAACAAACCAACATGACAATTTAGAGCAGTTTTTTGGATTGGGTTTATAAACACACTATTCAAATTTTAAACGGTAAGACATGTATACAGTATACAGTGTACCTCTCCAATTTCATTAAGCAACAGAAGTGGGTACCCCTTGTTTTCTACTTTAAGAAGCAACAATGAAGAATCCCCAGAGTAAAGTGTAAACTTTCAAGTACCAGTCATAATTCAGTTAGTCTTTTTCTTTGATTAGGGATGGAATTACTTTAGTCATTCAATTAAAATGGATTAGGTAGTCATAAAGGTTTATTCTCTACTCCGTAGTGAAAAAGTGCTGTCATATCCGGTAATGAAATGGGATTATAATTACAAGTGTACATTCTGATAGCTTTGATGTAAATAATTAAGGTGAAAAGATGGTACAATTTTATTTATACAAAGCACCTACGCTCTTCCCTCTAGTAACCAATAATGAACTAAAGCTATATTTCAACTGCTGATATTTAATTGATTAAACTTTAAGGTTTAATTGTTCATACAACGGGAAAGAAATGCATAAACTGCAACATGTATTAAAATATGCCTAATCATGTGCTGGGGCCTCTTTTTTCAATAAAACTCTAAACCTCATTCCCACAATCCCACTTACATGGATAGGGAAAAAAAATTCTAAAATTGAAATCAAGAAACTGATCTGAATCTCAGATTCTCAGCACTCATTTATTTGACGATTTTATTCATAAAAAAAATACTCGGTATTTAAAATTATTAAAATCGAATTTAAAATTTCAAGAGCAGTGAAGAAAGACAATTAAATTCTGCAAGCAAAACCGCAATGGCGCTATGTGATTGGGACAAAAAAGAAATCCACTTCCAAAAATCTCTTTAAGAAAAAGGCAGTTCATGTAATGATCAGCAAAGCATATCATGATTTTTTAAACATTTATCTTTTTTCCAGGCAGTTACAGGGAAAAAGCGACTTTTCCAGTCCCCAATGACCCCAACTTGAACAACCGAGACGGAATCAACAACTCAAAGTCAGCCAGAAGAAGAAAATCAAATAAATCCGAAAATTAAAAAGGACGAAACCGCCATGGACGCACTCAAGCATTGCTTCGTAGACGCATTGACCGAACTTGTCAAATCCGTCCACGGAAAGGAAAATGCGTAGATTCTACGGGAGCGGAAAAGCAGAAGCGGAGGGCGAGAAAGCAAATGGAAGCAAGCAATCACATGGAAATTAAATCAACGGCATTTGCAGAGGGAGACGAAGCGAGGAAGATCAGTCAAGTACGAAGCAAGGTGAGAGAATGGAGGAAGAGGGAGTACGTACCTCGGAGGTTGATTCGCAGAGAATGAAACTCTAGGGCTTCCAGATTTCGTAGCTAGAGAGGGAAAATGGGGATGGGTGGTTGTGATGGGGAACTGAAGGAGATATGTATGAGAGGGGGAGTGGGGGGTGTGATGTGCAGAGGGAGGAGAGGGGAGGGTGGGCCCACTGTAATATTTTGGGGAAGGAAAGGGTGAAAGGGACAAATCGGAGGTCTCCTCTCTCTCTCTCTCTCTCTCTTTCTCCCCTCTTGTCCATTTACTTCAAACATACTGTATACTCCAGTAGTACTTTTTTTAAAAATTAATTGAAATTTTATACTGTAATAATATAATAGTATTATATAATTCGAGTTTGGGAGTATAAAATAATGGGTAATAGATCAATTTTGAATTTAAAATTCAAAATGTTAGTCTTGCCTTATGTTTTTTGAGGAAAACCATACTTATATTAATCAACTAAGATCCAAATTAACAATATTCTCAAGTTCAAATGGTAAAAAACAAGCATCCGAAACTATCTAAGGTTCAACAGGGAGAGTGTGTGTAATATGATGAGCCGCCCGATTGCCTCCGCGTCGTACGAAACCAATCCGGCAGGCCTGAAACTGGTGCATTAACCCTCTAATGGCAGTCACCATAGCCCCTAGCTGACCTCTTCCGCTCCAGTCACTATTCACCTTTGCAACCAGGGTCGAACAATCCGTCTCGACAAGCACATGCTCCAAGGCCATCTGCAGCCCCCATAACAGTGCTTCTCCCTCCGCCACTTCCACACCTGGAACCCCCACGCACCTACGAGCAGCAGTAAAGCAAACATCCCCATCGATCATCGGCTCTGGCAATGACACCCACACCACACCCTTTTTGTCTGTCGACCGATGCATCGCAATTAAGCTTAATCCAACCCTCCGGCGGTTTGGCCCAGTGCACTTCCTCCAATCTTGGTGTTTGTCCCCTCCTTTTGCCTGCCATCACAGCTCTAGCCTCTTCCACCATCAGCCTCGCCTCCTCTAGCACCCTCTCCTTCTCCACCACCACTCCCTCGAAGATCCGCTTATTGCGCCTCCACCAAATGTTCCATACCATAGCCAACCACAGCTGTATATCCTCCTCCGACAAGCTGTTGATAGCCTTCTCCACCCATTGCTTCATATCGACGCAGCCCTCCCCGTTCACGCATAGTCCTGGACATAGCTCCCACACCCGATATGCTTCAACACAATGAAACAACACATGGATAACCGATTTTCTTCTTCCACAAACATCACACAAGTCCTCCTCCAACACCTTCCTCTCTTGCAGTCTCACTTTACACGGCAAAATATCACGGGCTGCTCTCCATATAAACATCTTAACTCGAGGAATGGTTTGAAGTTTTCACACTTTTCGCCAGAATCCCCGAATTCCATTGTCAGCTGAAACCCCTACAGTCCCACTCTCATTAAATTCTTTTTGGATCGCAGCATGATATGCGGACTTCACCGTAAACTCCCCATTCTTTGTATGAATCCACACTCTCTCATCCTTCACTTCATGAGTGGTTAAATGCATCCCCAACACAGCCTCGGCATCACACGGATACAACAGGCGCCTGACCTCCTCCTCCCTCCAACTACCTCTACTCCAATCAATAAGATCCAGAACTCTTAAGTTCGGGGAGCTGCCCGTCGGGTTCCCTACAACTCTGAAACTCACCGGCCTGGGAATCCATCTATCCTGCCACACATATATATCAGCTCCATTTCCTACCTCCCACACTAGCCCCTCCTCAAGGAGCTTTTTACCCAACCAAATATTCCGCCATGTATAGCTCGGTCGGTGGCCCAAGCTTGCTCCCAGAAACGACCCATTAGGAAAATATTTGGCCTTGAGCATTCGCGCCACCAGAGAATCCGGGTCTTGAATGACCCTTCACCCCTGCTTTGCCAAAAGGGACAGATTAAAACAATGGAGATCTCTGAAGCCCATTCCCCCAAGCTCCTTCGTAACACACAATCTCTTCCAACTTAACCAATGGACCTTTCTCTTATCAACTCCATCTCCCCATCAGAACTTGCACATTAGGCCCTCGATATCCTTACACACCTCCTCCGGCATATAAAAACAGGACATCGTATACAAAGGGATCGCTTGAACAACAACTTTTAGCATCACCTCTTTCCCCGCTATACTCAAATTAGCTTCCTTCCAACCCTTCAATTTCTTCCACACCCTTTCCCTAACATTTGCAAAAATTGCCTTCTTCGATCTTCCTACCATTGTGGGTAATCCCAGGTACCTATCATGTTTCTTCACCTCCCTAACCTGCAGGACCTGCTGAATCTGACCTCTTAACTCATTAGACACATTCTTGCTGAAGGACAGCTCAGATTTTGCGAAGTTAACTTGTTGTCCCGACGCCGCTCCATAGGTATGGAGAATTTGTACCAATTCAGTGCTCTGTTGACAAGACGCCTTCGCAAAAATCACACTGTCATCCGCAAAGAACAGGTGAGTCACCCTCGGTGCACCTCTCGCAATCTGAATCCCTTCCAGCCTCCCCTGCTCCTCACTTCTACGAATCAGACTTGACAAGCTCTCCGTACATAATAAGAACAAATAAGGTGATAGCGGATCCCCCTGTCGCAAGCCCCTCGACGGTCTAAACTCCGGCGTGGGTACCCCATCCATCAATACTGCAAAAGAAACAGACGAAACGCATTTCATAATTAATTCCGTCCACCTATCATCAAAACCCATCCTTCTCATGTTGTACTCCAGAAATCCCCACTCCACTCTATCATAGGCTTTCGCCATGTCGAGTTTGAGCGCCATATACCCCTTCTTCCCTTTTTTGGTCTTCATATAGTGGAACAACTCAAAAGCAGCAAGGACATTATCCGTGATCATCCTTCCAGGCACAAACGCACTCTGACATTTCGAAACCACCTTATCTAAACATCTTTTCAACCTCTTAGCTATCACTTTTGAAACAACCTTATAAATCACATTACATAAGCTAATTGGTCTCAATTCTTTCATAGATGAAGGTGCTGAAACCTTAGGAATAAGAGTAATATAAGTATGGTTCATCCCGTCCAGAAAAGGAGCTCCATTAAGGATTTCCATAACACACTGAGTGACACTAGGCCCAACCATATCCCAGTGCCGTTGAAAAAACAACGCTGGCATACCATCGGGCCCAGGGGCTTTTGTAGGGTGCATAGAGAATAGCGTTGTATGTACCTCCTCCCCCGTGAAGGGAAGCGGTAGCTATTGGTTATCCTCGTCCGACAATAATGGCTCGATACCTTGAGTAGCCGCCTCAAGGGAGGCCCTCACATCAGTTTTGAATAAATCTTTAAAATAATCATTTGCCACTTTTGCCATCCCCTCATAGCTCCTCCACTCTCGACCCTCATTATCAACCAGTTTAGTCACCCGATTTCTTTTTTTCCGCCCATTCGCCTTCAAGTGGAAAAACTTTGTATTTCTATCACCCCATTTAAACTCATTTGCCCTCGCCCTTTGATGCCACATGATCTCTTCTTTCTTCATCAACTCCAGTTTCTTTCTTTCCAGCTCCCGTCTCCTGTCAACCCACTCCCCCTTCATCCCACCCTCCCTCAACTCCCGAAGCTCTTTCCTAATATTTTGTAGCTTCCTACCCACCTTACCAAAAGACAACGCTTCCCACTCTTTAAGATCTACTCCACATCTTCGCACCTTACCCACTACGCCATCCTCTGCACTACTACTCCCTGGATTCAGCCATGCGTTTCTGATCACTTCTATATACTCCTCATGCTCCATCCACATAGCTTCAAACCGAAACGGTCGCTTTCCCCGAGCTCTCTGTCCACTCCCCTCACCCATACAATCCACCAAAATCGGGACATGGTCTGACCCCATCCTCTCCAAATGTCGAACCCGGGCACATGGGAACAAATCTAACCAGCTTTCATTTGCAAACCCCATATCCAAGCGTTCTTGAATAAAACCGTCTCCGCCTCTAGCATTATCCCAAGTAAAACGGTTTCCTTAAAAAAACCAGTTCTCGTAGCTCACACTCCTCAATCACATGTCGGAAGCTTCTAATGTTAGTAAAACTTGGGTCCAAGCCTCCCTCCTTATCATCTGCACTCACAATCTGATTAAAATCACCCACCACCACCCAAGGTCTCATCACATCTTCCTTAAGTTTCCTCAACAACTCAAATGTGTACCTTTTCTCTTGCTGTTCAAACCACCCATAGCACCCCGTAAATCTCCATCCCCCAATCAGCGCATCAATATGGTGGTTTGTATAAGATTGGATCGATACTTGGACCACATCTTCATCCCACATCAAGCACAAGCCCCCCGATCTCCCCACACTATCAATAGCAAAACAGTTACCGAAACCAATCATCCTTCTCACTTTGTCCATTCTCCGCCTATCACACTTAGTCTCCATCGAGAAGACTATCTTGGGGTCCACCTTTCTCACCAACGAGGCGAGTTTTCCAACTGTCGGGTCCTTCCCCAATCACCGGCAGTTGTAACTTAGAATAATCATTGCGACCGGCAAGAGAGGTGACTTACCTCTCCCGCCGATAATTTCAATTTCTTGACTCCTACGCTACCATCCACTTCCATCAACTCTCCTGTATTGTCTCCCTCATCCCTCATCATCACATCAATTCCCTTCCTCTTGGCTCCATCTTCTACTTTTTCACTATCGAGCCCACCAGTCCCCACCTGTCTCGCAATCCTCTTCCACTTTCGTTGCACTTTTACTCCTTCATCCACCCCCTCTGCTCCCTTTTTTTCTTTCCCCTCATGGTTTATAAGCTCAACCCCCCCCCCCTCTGATTTGAAACACTCCCATCCCCAAATTGTGCTCCCTCCACACCGTCCATGCTCACCCTCGTTCCTTGTCCCTTATGGGTAATCAACTCCTTTCCATCGCCTCCTTTTTCTGTATTCCCCTCCTCCCTAACCTCAAGGTTCACCACCCCCACCTTCTCCGCCAACTCCCTCGCCTCTATCATCCCCTCCTTCTCACCCGACATTTCTCAATCTACCTCCTTTAACTCCGCCAGTATCTCGAGTAGTGACCTCCGATTCCCCTCCCCTCCCTCATCCTCTTTATTCTTCTCTCCCCCAGCTTTTCCCTCTTTCCATCTCTTAATCAACTCCTTATCAAAATCTCTTCCCCCTCCCTCTCTACCAGCCAGAGCCCTAGCCAGTGAAGCCCTGAGATCATCCCCATACTCATTGTGAACTCCCTCCCTTTCCTCGACCTCACAGTCTCCATCTGTATGCCCTATTTTCCCACATCTATAGCAAAAGTTAGGGAGCCTCTCATACTTGGCACTGACCCACATCTTCTTCCCTCCGACGTTCATGAAAAAACCCCAAACCAACGGCTTCGTTATATCAACATTAACCCTCACCCTCAAAAACTTTCCGGTCATCAGCAGGTCATCATCCTCAACTCCCACAAACTCTCTTAGAAACGTCCCCACCGCCTCCGCTGTCTTCCGATTTATCGCACCCAGTGGGACATCATAAACCCTTACCCAAAAGTGAGTATGGGTAAACTGCAATTTCGACGGTTGTACCAGTCCCGGTTCTTTCAACACCAAAATAGCCTTATCAAACGACCATGGGCCTCCTTGCAAGACCTTCCTAGCATCATCACCACAAGCAAACTGGAAGAGGAACATATTCTGCTTCAGTTCTCAGAACACAAACCCCTTCTAAAGTCTCCATGCACTTTTCATCGTAGTCCTAAGTGCAAAAGCATTGAAAGGCTTGTTTGTAATCAGCGAGCCCACCAGCGTGATCATTCCACCATCCCTCTCCCCTGACGTTTCAATGAAGCCCTCCACAACCACACTCTCCTTCTCTGTTAATAATATATCTTTTCCCTTCTCCATGGCAAGGGGCAAACTAAGAATTCTAAAGATTTAGACTTAACAATGGAGAGACTAACCTGAGATCGGTGTATCTCGCACGGGGTCGGCGAGAGTGACCTAGCTCCTACAGCCCTACTGTCGAGGAGGAAGCAAGCAAATCGACGACCACCAGAAAGTAACCGTCGCAATCGCCCGTTGCTCTGGGTTTTTTCGTTGAATTGGTGTGGCTTTCAGTCTTGCCTTATGTTATGTATGATTTTTATGGGTAATTATACACCATGATCAAAATTGTTATGGGTAAGGTACTTTTTCGTATTGGTAAGTATCCTTTCTTTTTTTAAATATAATGACGATTTTCCCATGATTTCAAGTTATAAGCAAGGTGTGTTTGGATTCTAAATGCATTATGTTTATAATGCAAAATGATAAGACGATGTTTGGTTAACACAATTTTTAAGATGTTTAAATTATGATATTTTTTTATTACACGATATATTAAAATTAATGCAATTATTTTATCTCGATTTATGTGATTATTTGGTTAAACTTTGGTTTTATCTCAGTTTTTACGAGATTTTTATTTTTAGAAATCAAACGCTCACATAAAACGAGATAAAATAATTGCATTATAATTAAAATGCAATGGAATCCAAACACACCCGTTATTGTAAACAAATGATTTCAAATCATTACGATTTTTTCTATATAATTTATTATAAGAAAATTCTTACAATTTATTGTAGAGAAAATTCGTTGTAGAGACCAATTTAAAAAATCAAATTAAATAGTTGTCATCGTCGAATCTTTATTAGGTAGTAGTCCATCTCACTTTTGAACTAAAATGTCCCTACCCCATCCATTTTCTTCCCTGTTATCAGATTTGAGATCTACCCTCTCATTTTTCCCGCTCTTACTCTCTCATCCCAACAAGCCCCTCTACTACATAGCTTCTTTCTCTTCCTTCTCGCCCTCTCTCGAATGTTAACAATTTTTGTGTATTGATTGGCAAGTCCCTATAGCTTCATTCCTTTATCTACTCGGCGTCCACCGACGATGGGCGAACAAAAGGTATGTATTTCTTCTTTCCCTGCTTTATTTGTTTAAAGAGAAAAAAATATACAACTAAAAACATGATCTTGAACTAAAACACCGCCGTTTGTACAAAAACGTTGTTGTTCTGAACTAAAAAATGTTGTCTTGAACTAAAACATCGTCGTTTAAACTAAAATGTCATATTTTGGTCCACTAAACTAAAAGGTGACCACATCCATCGATCCATGTTCGAGTTTCCTTTTGATACTCCATTAACATTGGTCGAGCTTAATCAACTTAATGTTGGAGGCCAAGTGTTCACCTTATTAGAATTGTGGGATTAGGATTCAAGAGTGTTATCAGTTGAGAAACAAAACTCTAAACCTCCATTGATGTAATTGAGAGAAGAAAAAAAAGAGTGAATTGGTTTGTTATTCCTCAACTGATTGAATGAATCAAGTCTGTTACAAAAATGCCTTTATATAGGCAATGTTTTCAACATAAGAAAGTAAAGGCAAACTACTCTACTTATTACAAATCATGTCGGGTCAACACCCCCCTCAAGCTTGGAATTCATGCCAAGCTTGGACAATATGTACGCGTGTTGTGGAGATGGAAGAATCTTCGTTAGGATGTCCGCTAGTTGCTCAGTAGTCGGGATATGTATCAAATGCAAAAGGCTATCAAGCACCCTTTCTCGAGTGAAATGGCAGTCTATGTCGATGTGTTTAGTACGCTCGTGGAAAACCGGATTCTTGGATATGTGTAGAGCAGATGTGTTGTCACAAAATAAGGTAGCTGGTGTGAGATTAGAGAGCCCTAGCTCGTTGAGCACACGAACAAGCCATGTGAGCTCGGCAGCAGCTAAGGCCATTGCCCTATATTATGCTTCAGCAGAACTACGAGAAATAGTGGATTGTTTCTTGGATTTCCATGAAATTGGAGATCCACCAAGAGTCACTAGATAGCCAGTAATAGAACGACGAGAAGTGGGACAAGTAGCCCAGTCTGAATTTGAGAAAGCATGAAGAACGAGCTGAGATTGACCATGAATGACAATACCTTTGTCAATACTTCCATGGACATATCGTATAGTGTGATGAAGGGCTTGGAGATGAGCTTCACAAGGGTCTTGCATAAACTGGCTAAGCAACTGAACGGTATAGGACAAATCAAGACGGGTGTTTGTGAGGAAATTCAATTTCCCAACCATACTTCTATAGAACTCAGGATTGGTTAATAATGGACCCTGAACTGGCAGCAATGTGGTGTTGAGAGGAAGTGGAGTGAGAGGAGCTTTGAAATCATTAGGAAATTGCAGACCACTATCAGATACAATTTCCTTTGCAAACTTCCTTTGAGACATGATGACAGCATGATCTATGTATGTAATTTCAATGCCCAGAAAGTAATGAAGCATACCTAGATCTTTGATGTTGAATAAGGTATGTAGATGCTGCTTGATATGTAAAATAACATCATGACCAGATCCTGTGAGAATGATATCGTCTACGTACACAGCTACAATCACAACACCAGATGAGCTATGCTTGATGAAGAGAGAATAGTCGTTCTTTGATTGGACATATCCCTGACTTGTGAGTGTATCAGTGAGCTTGACAAACCATTGCCTAGAAGCCTGTTTAAGACCGTATAAGGATTTAATGAGATGACAAACTTTGTTGTGATGCCTTGAGGAACTTGCATATAAACCTCCTCATTCAAATCCCCATGTAAAAACGCATTGTTGATATCCAATTGAAACAAAGGCCGATGCTGAGAAGTAGCTACTGAAATGATGCATCTTACTATTGCCATTTTGATGACCGGAGAGAATGTATCAGCATAGTCAATCCCCTCTAATTGAGTGTAGCCACGAGCAACCAAGCGTGCCTTATAGCGTTCCAATGATCCATCAGATTTAAGCTTGATTTTGTACACCCATTTGCAAGTAATGGGCTGCTTTCCTGCAGGCAAATCAACTAACTTCCAAGTGTTGTTTGCAGTTAAAGCATGAATCTCTTTATTCATTGCATCAACCCAATTTGGATCTTTGGATGCTTGCTTAAAGGTGCGAGGTTCAACAAGGTTGTAAGCAGGTTTTGAGGCTGTGAAAGCCGAAGTAAAACTGACACAACATTTATGGAGAACATCAGCATGAGTAGATGTGTTACATACATAGTCTTTCAGGTGTATGGGGGCAGTGTGATTGCGAACACTGCGACGTAAAGGTTGTGGTGGCAAAGCAATTGGGACATTAGAATTTGAAGAAATGGATGGAGAGATATCAGTGTTGGGAACAAACAATGGATGATCAGATGAAGAATAAGAGGGAGAGGAATCTGCTGGTGATGTTGCTGGAAAAATGATGGGATGATCGAAATCTTGGTGAAGCACATGCAATGTAGGTAAACTTGGGGATGGTGTATTGTGGAAAGGGAAAATGTGTTCATGAAATACAACATCTCGAGAGGAGATAATTGTGTTGGTATGTATATGGAGAACTTTGTAAGCCTTTTTTCCAAAGGGGTACCCAATGAACACACAGGGTTCTGCACGAGGTTGAAACTTATCACGAAAAGGTTTAGGTGTGGATACAAAGCAAAGATAGCCAAATGATCTGAGATGATCATATGTATGGGGCTTAGAAAACAAGGTTTCATAGGGTGATTTGTGGTTCAGAGAAGGTAAAGGTAGTCTGTTGAGTAGGTAGGTAGCTGTAAGAAGGCATTCTCCCCAAAAATAAATAGGTAAATTAGATTGAAAAAGTAAGGCTCGGGCTATTTCAAGTAAATGTTTGTGTTTTCTTTCTACAACCCCATTTTGTTGGGGAGTGTATACACAGCTGGATTGATGAGAGATGCCTTTAGATGCATAATAGGACAAGGCTGTATGACTTGAGAATTCAGGTGCATTGTCTGATCGAATGGTCTTCACATGGGTGTGAAAATGGGTCTCAACAAAGGACAAAAAAGATTTGAGAATGGTAAAAGCATCACCTTTGGATGTCAATATATGTGTCCAAGTGATTCTGGAAAAATCATCAACAATTGTTAAAAAATATTTGTATCCATTGTATGTGGGAGAATGGTATGGTCCACATGTGTCAATATGAATCAGCTCAAAGGGAAAAACACTTTTGTGCTCACTGAGAGGAAATGATTGTCTATGTTGCCTGGCTTGAGGACATATACGACAAACACCAACATTTTTATTCAAAGCAACAGAACCAGCAGAAGGTATGAATTTCAACAAATCAAAGGGAAAATGTCCCAATCGACAATGACATAGTACAACAGTTGATGTATTTGAAGTTTTGGAATGTAAAGAAACAGAAAGAGAATGAGAAATGAAGCTTGTAGTAGGATCTGTAGATGGGGAACTGTCCAATATGTAGAGGCCTTTTAAGAGTTTACCAAGCACCTGTGTTTTCTTCGTTGAAGGGGCCTGAAGAAAGCATGAATCAGGTGTGAAGATGATATGCATAGACAAATCTTTGGACAAAGTATGAATAGAAATCAAGTTGAATTGAAAATCAGGGATATGTAAAACATTATCCAAGCGGATGGATGGTGTAATTTGGACAGTGCCTTTGTGTTTAATTGGTATTTGAGAACCATTGGGAATGGTCATAAACTGAGGAGAGGACAAGGGAGTATAAGTGGTAAAGGATGAAAGTGTTGGGAAAATATGGTCAGTTGCACCACTATCCAAGATCCAAAAAGAATTAATGTTTTGAGTAAAGAGACACAAGCTTGTACCTGTTAACATTGCACTCGCAGAGACAGTTGGAGAAGATGATGTTGCTGATGGTGAGGACAACTCTGGATTGTGATGACTGAGGAGGCCCACCAGTTGGTTGTATTGCTCGGTTGTCAACACAGGAGGAGACTCAGATGCATTGGCAGCAACCTTTCTTTCATTGAATTGAGGAGGATTGGCCTACAGTTTGTAGCACTTGGCAATAGTGTGGCCTGAAATCTTGCAATGGTCACAGAATTCGCTAGTGAGCTTGTAGCATCTGGAAATGGAATGACCTGCCATTTTGCAGTGATCACAGAAGTAATTGGGACGGCCATTGCTTCTCCCACGGCCAGTACCTCCTGATGGTGACGAATTGGAAGGAGATCCACGACCTCTACCTCCACCATTTCCTCTTCCAAAAGAAGCAAAAGCAGCAGCATCAGAGTTGGACGATGCTGGATTGGCAATTTCACGTTGTTGTTCTTCCTGAGTAATAATCTTGAAAATCTCATCAAGATCTGGAAATGGACGCATCAATAGAATTGTACCATGAACAGAGGTGAAGGATTCATTAAGCCCCATCAGAAATTGCATGATTTGCTGATTTTCAAGAATCTTATTCCAAGTATCACCAGATCCACAAGAACAAGTAGGAACCTCAAGCAGCAAGAGATACTCATCCCATAAGGTCTTCATTTTTGTAAAGAAAGCTGAAACAGGCAACGAACCTTGAGTTGTGGATGCCAGATCTCGCTGCAACTGATAAATCCGAGCTTGACTCGATTGCGCAAACCGCTTGTTCAATTGGAGCCACATCTGCTTCGCGGTGGTGCAGTACAATACACTTTCTGCAATTTCCTTGCCAACGGAGTGCAATAGCCATGAAATGACCATTCCATTGCAGCGCTCACACTGCGTGACAAGTACCGGTGGCGAATTTGGACGAACGCAAGAACCAGTGATGAAGCCGAGCTTGTTCTTGGCGAGGAGGGAGACTTCAACAGAGCGTCTCCAATGGTGAAAATTGCCGCTGGCGAGAAGACGCGTGGAGAGCACGTAGTTCGGATGATCGGAATGGTGAAGATAGAGCTCATCGCTGGGATCAATGGCAGATGACTCTAAATCTGGACGAATGTTGTTAGCCATGGAGAACGAGGAAGCGATGAAGCGCTGGGATCAATGGCGAGGAGCGATGAAGAACTGGATCGAAAAATGCAAGCCTGATACCATGTTATCAGTTGAGAAACAAAACTCTAAACATCCATTGATGTAATTGAGAGAAGAAAAAAAAAGAGTGAATTGGTTTGTTATTCCTCAACCGATTGAATGAATCAAGTTTGTTACATAAATGCCTTTATATAGGCAATGTTTTCAACATAAGAAAGTAAAGGCAAACTACTCTACTTATTACAAATCATGCCGGGTTAACAAAGAGGTCGTGTTGTAGTGTACGTGGATTTATAAATAATGAGTCGTAGATTGAGGTTTTTGTCAAAGCTCTTTATGCAAGAACATATATATCACCGAGGTCATTGAAAACAAGCTAATTCACTTTTAAACGTCGACTTACATTTTTTTTTGGATTAGGAAATAATTTGAGGCCAGACAAATCTGAACCTCGAATGCCGACAAGTCGACAGACGGAAACCGTCAAAAGAAACAAAATACAACGAGGGTGCAAGAAACAAGCAAAAGAGCTCTACAAGGAGAAACTGAGCTCCACTAAACCGGACGAGATGCGGACGTAGACGAACGAACGAAGTCAAGCGCTATCAACAGCAATCGCAGGTCAGCAATACATCAGATGTTCCCTGTGAACAGTGAAGACGAACCTCCAAGGAAGCAATATTCCGGAAAAAGAAGATGCCTCGATACACACTATTGCACCTCGGAAGAGGTGTGTTAGTGCTAATAAATACTCCGTAAACTAAAGTGTAATAAAACACTAGAGGATAATATTTAACGGTAAAAAAAAAATCCTCTGACGACCAATTTAGATACTGTATGAAATGAAAAACACCACCTTTCTTTATCTTAGGCAGAATTTTCGAATTATCCTAATTGTATTATTATAAAGTACCCAAATCACAATTAGTACAACTGGACTAACTGCACTAATATATCATACATTTATAATAACTCAACCAATAGATTCACCCATAAGACAAACCTCGGCAATGACGATAACACGCAAACACAACACAAGCACCTTAACTTCACAATACTCTTCGGAAAACACTAAGGTTTAAGAGCATACAAGCCCAAACCGATCTCTTAACTTACTTTTTCTCTATCACATCAACTTAATAGCTATATTTCAGCTTTTTATTATTTGCAATCTCATTTGTGAGTCCGAGACTTGAACTCTTAAGTTATTTTTTACTATTTATATACTCTAATTGATTGTTGATGTTTTCACCACGGCTGTAAGCACCGCTCGTTTCCAACAGTTGCGTTCCAAGCTCTTGGTTCATCCACCATGAGCTTGCCGAAGGCTATTGATGATATGATAAGATGTGTATTTATCTCACTATGATTTGTATATATCTAATTGTGATTGTAATCTTATCTAACTAGGGTTTTAGATTAATCTTATCCTCCCATGTAATATCTATATATTCTTAAGGTACGTTGTGGTTGAATTTGTGGTTGAGTTTGTGATGAAGATGTCAAAGAAAAGAGTCGGACTCATTTTCATTTTTCGCCTCAAGCCATTCAATTCAGATCTAAGGTCCGACCCTAATTAATATTGATTTTACGATTGAACTTGGGGTTGAACTTGAGCTAACGCTTGATATAACCCTCGTCCCCCACAGTATATTGTAAAAAAATGTATGTATCAGTCTGTGACTGTGTAGACTCACTCTAGTGGACAGGCCTCCAAAAGAAATGATTGGAGCCAGCGGGGCTAAAAGAAGCAGCAGCTTGCACGAAGACAAATGGTTGTTGCGTCCATATTCCGCTCCACCACATAATTCCATATTCCTGAAATTGGACCACTTCCAACTTTTGTACATCTTTTTGCCTTTTAAGCTATCAAATTGTGTCAAACAACTAGATAGGACAATTCAACTCTATTTTCACCACAATTATGAAAAACTTAATTGATCCACATTTTTTGTAAACATATATACGACCAAGTCTTATACAAATTTACCACTAACTACAATTTTTTAACCCTAATTACCACTTACAAACACGGTCTTTTTTATTCCACTGAAGACCAAGTCACCCAAAGTCTCCTCGTCGCCACCTTATGAGTGATTCCCAGTTCTCTCACCCTATGCTTAATGAACTGTGGGGGCAAACCGGGAAACCCACCCACCTTTTCACACAACATGACATTGAAAGAACTAGACAAGGTATACCGCTCGTTCTTCTAGAATAAGTAAGAAAAGTTCACACCGTAATTAAGTTATAGTCGGGACAAGATCTGCTCTAACACCTTGGAGGGTGGTTTGGGTATCAATAAAAAAAAATTTAAAATAAATAAGATTTTATATAGTTTTTAGCTCTTAAAACTAAGTACACAAAAGTCAAATCTCGTTTATTTTCAACCGGAGGAAGTATAATATTTTATTTAAATAGGTGATTTTCAATGCCCAATATTCTATGTTAAGGCTATTTCTTATTTTACTAAATTTATTTTGGCCTAACTCTAAACTTGAAGGCCAAATGTGGGTCTCACTTTTTTATTATCTATTTTTAGATGTTTATATTTATATAATTATATAAACAATACAATTTATGATATATAAACTGCCTTAATAATGATTTTTTTATCAAAACAAAAGTTATATCATCGTAAAGATATCAAATGCATTAAATACACAAATATTTTCGATGAAATATATAAATTTTAGGGTTGTGGAATTGATTTTTCGCCTATAATTTTGGGCTTATGGGGGATCACAAATTGTGATAGTAAGCTAAATGAGCATCTTTTATGAAATATACGATTTTGATATGCTATTTTCTTAGACTATTATAGCCTACGCTAGGAGATGCCCTGACCGAGACAGAAGGAGGGTGGGATGAGCTTTATCCCGTTTTTCCAGTTTTCCCTATATATTACAACAGTTTATCTATTGTGTGCCCTTAGGCGATAAGGGTACTTTATTGAAAAAGAAAACCCTAAAAGAAAATGGGCGAATCCCATAATCTAATTTAAAAATTGCTAAATCGAGTATATTCAGGAGAAATATTTCCCAATTGGATCTCTTATTCCATAGAAAAACTGATATTACAAATATGAAAGATGGGTACTAAGGTCTTTTAGCCTGGTATAAGCCTTTGCTTTTAATCTCACCATCTCAGTTTCGAATCCTTCGCACCCAACTTTTTGCATTTACACAGTTGCAAAGATGTGCAACCGACTATATCACATCCTGGATGGAAATACAGTCAACAAGGATTTGTGCTCGCACAAACGAATTAACCTATAGTCGTAACATGTACATAAGGTACCTAATAACTATAAGCAATGAGTCAACTGAAATAACAACTTTGAAAAGGTCAAACCTTTGAACAAGTGTTCGGTGTACGATTGGCTTGGTTGGCAATTGGCATGCATGTATGAACAAAGGTATAAATTCAAATTCATGATAAAGAAAGGTGGACATGCATGTATGAAATATGAGTGGTGTACAACAATTCAAAAATCTCATACTTGTACACACCATTTTTTTTTGGACTTTTTGTTTTACCTCCGATGGAATGCAAAAAATGAAATAAAAATGACTGCTTTAACAATTACTCCCTCCGATTTTTAATATAAGACGTTTGACTTTCGTGCACATAGTTTAAAGGGCTAAAAACTATATGAAATATTGTTTTTTTTCAATTAATTTTTTTTTACATTATAATACTTATTAATAATAAGTACTATTATAATGTCGTTTTAGGAGTAAAATCTTGTTAAGAAAAACATGTCGTTTTAGGTATTTTGGTGTTCACCTTCCAAAATTACCCTTGTCATGATTAGATATTTGTTAGTTGTAGTTTAAAAAAAAATGAAAAAGTAAAGTAATAATTAGGGGTATAAGTGTATTTTTATTTGCTTTCTTAATAAATGTGCAAATGTCTAAAACGACATATTTTAATTAACGGATGGAGTAGTATATAGCAACGAAATAATGATGAAGTAATGCATATAATAAGGAACATATACTCCATCCTTTCAAAAATATAAGTCATTTTAGATTTTTTAGGTATTGGGATATGAGAATTGTTACTTTTTTATTTTTTGCTCAAATTTTATTGATTGATGAGAATGTGGATAATTAATGAGGGGTATAAATGGAACAACTTTATGATTTCCTTAATTTGTGTGCAAATGTCTAAAACGACCTATAATTTTAAACGGATGTAGTATATTTTCCGCTTGATCCCCAAGGAAGAAAACCTAGACTAGAGGTTTTTTTTCTTGGCGTAAAATAAGTATGAATATGTAAGATAAGGATGCATATCATATTCATGAAAAGAAGCAAGTGATCCCCTCATCCACCTTTTATATGTTCATCTTCAATGCAGCCAGAATACAAAAGACAGGGCCCAATGCGAAAACCATCCCTACAGGCTACAGGTATAAACCATCCCATTAATGTGATTAAGCTCTACAGTAGCAATAACTGGTACCATAGTTGATTTCTTCCACCAAGATCAATTCCATTTGCTGTGAAAAATGCAAGAAATATAGCAAATTGAAACAACTTTTTTATGGTAGAAAATGACGGAATGGAAGGGTATATATTACCCATCCTTCAGTTCAGAGGGCATGTGACAAAAGAGTGGCTTGTTCAGTTGTTCTCATCTCATCAATACCACTAGCCAAACTCAGGACCTGTTTAGTGGAAATAAGGAAGAATTTATTCTTTTTTGATCAAGTAAAGGCAACACATAAAATAGGGCAGACATTCTTTTCCTGCATGCATAAACTACTCAATAAGTAATGACCAATTTTTTTTAGTTGAATACAGGATAAAGATAACAGAGAAGGCATCCTTTTTCTGGTGTGTGGATCACCTACTCTTTTTTTAAGGTTACAGAACATATTCCATTTCTTACCTTTTCCCCAAAGTTGCAAGATCCATTATAAATGGACCCATGAAGATTTCTTAGAGGTCACTTGTGAGTAAAATAGTGCGCAATGAAAAAGACCTGGTTAACAAGTCATCTAATAAGAATATTAGTGAGTTGCTGAAACTTTCAACTACCAAACTGGAGGCAAACAAACAGGAACATAGTAAATAGGCGACGAATTTACAAGTTACTTGAATGTTAGATTACATTAATAATATTGAATGCACAACCAAATTTATAAGATATACCTTGTGAAGGTTCAAGAGAATGATTGAGAGTTCTTGCAGAGTGAAACCATAGAGTACCCTGGACGAGATATAATCCAGGAAAACATGGAGATGGTACCAAGAGAAAGAACAAACATGACAAACTAGCAATAAGAATAAGCGATGAGGAAAATAATCTCAAAAATTTCCTTTTTCCTTTTGCTTTCCTCTTTTTTATTTTTCTGTGCGAGTATATGACAACTTTAACAGCACAAACAGAGGTTCACAGCTCGCACTCACTCAAGGGGGACAATGGGCACCCCAGGCGATTCATTTGAGTTTCTTCCTTTTTTGAGTTGCGAGGTGTTTCACTCTGTATCACCTTTAGGTCCAAAGGAGACATAATCCACTCTGCCCTGTCCATACGAAAGATGAACTCCCAACAGAGAAATTGAAAGATCTAAAGATTAGCTTTTCAAGAGACTTCATTTCACTGAGAGTAAGATTGTTCATATCCATGGGAAAGCTTTGTTAAGAAAATTTCATGCTTTTAGATACGCACATTATTGGATGCTTCTAGAATTAGTCTTGGAAGTTAATATAAATAAGGCATTAGGCCTCTTAGGGTGTGTTTGGTAACGATATCTAGATATCAAGATATCGATATCGGTATCGATATCAAGATATCGATATCGGGTGATATCTTTAATATCTTGATATCAAGATATCGGTATTGGTATCAAGATATTGATATCGGGCGATATCGATATCAAGTAATACTCCAAAAAATGGGTATATCAAAATAAGCCAAATTTGATATCTAGATATCAACTGATATCGATATCTGACTCTTACCAAACACAGATATCAGATATCACTTGATATCAAGTGATATATTATGCATACCAAACACCAGATATCGATATCAGTTAAAGTGATATTGATATCTAGCCCTACCAAACACTAGATATCAGATATCGAGGCTGATATCTGATATCTGATATCTAGATATCATTACCAAACACACCCTTAGTCATTTATGGAATGAATTTACTTTGTTGGGAGTGAAAGGCATATATATCGCTTGGTGGGATAATATTCCCTGTTTTACCCTGTTCTTCCCCTATTTCCAGATCAATCTAAAGAGGCTAGACCTTACAATATTCCTATATTCCGTATCTGATTTGAAAGTAAGGATACAAAGTATCAAAGTGATTTTATTTTTCAGTGCAACAGTGTAATGAATTGACAGTTGAAATAGAAGATTATACAGCCAGAGATTCATCTATCCATAAATCATTTTTTTCACTTGCAACTGTACAGTTAAAATGCACAGGTTTCATAAATAATTAGAAACTTATTGAATGCACAGTCTCTATAAGTGAGAAAGAGGACATCCTGGATGCCTGGATCTTTTAAGTATGAACCTGTGTATAAATCATCGATCAAGCTAGCTAGAAACAGTTGTCTTTTAAACTTTCACCTGAAGAAATTAAGTGCAATCCTCCCTCCGATAGTCAAAACATATCGTTTATAAATTTTAAGGAAGTCAACAAATATACTATTATACCCTCATCTATTGCACAACTTCTTAACTTTATAAAAAACTACGACTAACAAGTTAGCTAAGTTATTAGCAAATATCTACAATGATATGTTTTGCCGAACGGATGGAGTATTAGTCCCAAAACATAATATTTTAATGAATATCTAGGCTTTTAAACTAGAGGAGCTTCAGCTTAGCTAAAATATTACCCAAGAAGGAAGGGATGTTACCTAATGAATACGGAGTAAGTTTTTGTGCTCAACTACACAAACGCAGAAACTTCATCCAGAGTAAAACCAGCTGGATTCAACAAAAACAAGTACAAGGATAAAGCGAGAAAGTATTGTTCCTGAATTCGAGTACAAAACTTGCTGAATTAGATCAACTCAATTATGGAGTATAAACAAAATAAGTTCGTGTTGAATAAATATCAGGAACAGTAAAAGGTACTCCCTCCGTTTCACAATACATGTCCTTTTAGTTTTGGGCACGTTTTTTTATGAGCGAAAAACTCTATAAAATATTATTTTTTTAATTAATTTTTTTATATAATGTGATACTTATTAGTAATAAGTATCAAATTATATAAAAATAATAATTAAAAAAATGATATTTTATAGAGTTTTTCGCTCATTAAAAAACGTGCCCAAAACTAAAAGGACATGTATTGTGGAACGGAGGGAGTATATCAGTAACAATTGACCACAAGGAATAATTGAGAATAGGTACTGCCCCTATCTTACTGAAAGCCAGAAGGGGACCACGATTTGAAAAATCAAAGCTTCTGAATGTAAAAGAATTATTCTTACCATATTGATTGAGACATCCGCATGGAGTTGATTGAAGAAAAAAAATTGATGTAGCAACTAGCTATCTATAGTTCTCCGTTGCAAAAAAGGATAGAGTTAGTGCAGATCTCAATCACCAATCGACTGAATCTGAAAGATTCGACCGAAATAGAGATAACTATTTCCGCACAGTAAGAAGAGCGCATCAGATGCATAGCCTTAAAAAAGGTCATGGTTATCCAATTTACAAATCAAACAGAACAACAAAGCAACAATAGAAATAGAACGATTAATTGACAGCCATTTTGCTGAAGCTGAAGCTGCTAACCTGAAATCAATCAGACCAGAATCAGATAGATCTTGTGGCAAACGCTGGCAGGCGCCGATTCAGTTGATGCAAGGCGGGATCCGGATGACTCGCCACCGCCACGAAAACTGCTGTCGTACAACAGAAGCGAAAGAAAAACGAAAAGGAGCTCCAACCGGAAGAGCGAAAATGCTTAATTGCGTTTTCCGGCGGACGGTGATGGCGATGGCGGCGGCGAAAGTTCGGTTCCCGACCTGCACCAAGCGAATCAGAAACTGCCGCGAAGCAGATAATCCCCAATGAATCTGGAATAGAAATACGTCTTCGCGCACAACCAAGCTACCATAGAAAAGGGCATCTCGTTCCTCTTATAGCCAGAGGAAAGAGACTTGAGCGAGGCAACTGTACATGAAAGTTTCCCCGAGGGGGTTCATTTACGAAAGAAACAGACGAATCAGCGTTTGACACGTGCTGTCTGTCACAGGAACTCGACCCACTCGTGAACAGTCACGGTAAAAGGATACACGAAGCCGAAAGCCGGAAAGGAAAGGGAGTAAAAAGAAAAATAGACAATCACACAAAATTAGAAAGATTTGACAAAACTATTTTTAACGCCTTTACGAATTCGCCCGTTTTAGAATTCTTTTTGCAAATAAACACCTGAACTTTCGTATGTAAACATTACCTCCAACGAATTATTTTTTAATAAACAAGTGGGATAATTTTTTTTTATAAATATCGTGTTTTATTAAATCCATTTCAATTTGTGTAGTTTCATTATCTCATTGATAATTCATTATAATGTCAATGCGAATTTCTCTATAATATTAACAAGTGATATATTTATGGATATAAGTGATCTATATGCAAGTCAATCATATTTAAATGAACAAGATTCACTTGTATGTTAGTTTATTTATTTATGGATATAAGTGATCTATATGCAAGTCAATCATATTTAAATGTCACATATTATATATCGATTTTTCTATTATATGCCCCAAAGGTATAGGATAAAATCTTAAATTTAGAAGTTTTTTTTAAAAAAAATTAATTAGTTTAACATTTTTTTTAATTAGATTCTTAAAGTCGCTTGCCCTTTTTATAGAAAATCTTTTCCAATTTAAACTCTTACTAGTGTAATACCCGCGCCATGGCGCGGTTGCGATGGAAAAAAAAAATATAATATTTATTATCAGGAATGACCAAATAAAATATAAACAAATGTTTGGAAAGTATAAAACAACAAAATTATTATTGAACGACATATGTGTTTAGAGTTGCAGATCCAGTCGCTCGTTTCAGTGTGCGATTGGACAAAGACGGCGAGCGAAATCAGCGAAAAGGCGAAGAAGAGGAGGGAACCGGCAGAGGCAAGATCAAACTTCGATTTAGGAGAAAAGGAGGCGTATGGGAGAGAGGAGGTAGAAAGAATGGGAAAAGAGGCGTGCGAGAGAAGGAGGGAACCGGCAGAGGCAAGGCGTGGGAGAGAAATCAACCATAATCATTCTTTAGTGTAAATTGTGGGAAAGAAAAAACGAAAATTGAAACTCAGTGAGGAAGATGGTGACGGGAGGCGGTCTAACCTCGGTGAAGGAAGAAGACGGAGTTCTGAGGCAGGATATCTTCAACGTAGGAGGAAAACGAAGGCATGAGGCGCGAAGGATGCCACGATTGAAGTCGACGGAGGAGAACTGAACCCTAAAAAAGCGTTCTTTCCCAATTGTGAAGAGGGGGGAGAAAATTGAAAGCAGATTATAAAAAAAAAAGGAAAAAAAAAAAGAAAGAATGTGATTGGTCAGAAGAGAGTGAAATAAGGAGAGCGCGCCACGTCAGCGGAAAGTATACGAAATTAAGTAGTTATATAGATCCTATGCATAGGATAGAAAAACCGATTATATATATGGCGTTAAATTATGTTACAATACTTAACCGGCAATCTCAATTCTTATATTAAAGCTACTAGTCTTATACCGGTCTTATATATTTAGATTTTTTTTTCTTTATATAAATTACACTAGTAGAATATAAAATATTTTTTTAAAAAAATGTTATCCATAAACCAAAATTGTCCTTGGAGTGGTTGTTTTTATAAACAAAAATTATAAAATATCTTGGTTTAATGAAAAGAATTCTAGTTTTTGGGGTGATTTGATGTAATATTGATTTTTAAGAGGCAAGTTATTAATTTATTATAACATGTAATTTACCCTTTAAAGAAATAAACGTGGTGGGAAAGGGTTTTGTTAAATAATTTCTTGTTGAGTGTATGTTAAGGGTTGTGTGTAAATATAAAAGATATGTTCTCACGCGGCAAGAGGAAATGGTCCTGGATTTCAGAAATAATTACGATCGGATCCCATTGTCTGGCTATTTGGGAAACGAGGAGGGGGTGGGTGGTGAAGGTTAATTATGGGTTTTCACTTTTAGTGCATCTTTTTTCTTTACTTTAGAAATTTGGTACGCCTAATTGTAGTTGTTTTGACTTTTGACTGGAGAGGGCAATCAGAGATTGTGTGGTGCACGTGCGCGTGCCTCCTCATAGCACGGGCTCTGCGAGAAGGCAAACAAATTTGAAAAAATAAATAAAAATACAATACTTATAGGATGATTTGCACCCATATATCAATTCACATCTAACTTTGCAAAAATAACTATGGGGTGAATTATTTGCATGGAAATGACAAAATGTCATTTTTGCAAAATTTTTGGGCACCTTTCCAACAGGTTGAAGGTAACCAAGGGGAGAGAAGAGGAGAAAGGTAGCCTCACTTTAATTGTTTTAAACTAATTTTTGATCATTTTTATTTGTTAAAATTAAAAAATAAATTTATTTTTGAAATTAATTTAATTTTATCTATCTATAGACACCCACTTTATACATGTTTATGAAAAAAAATATTTCGAAGTAAAGTTGGGTCTACATCGTATCTTGATCTCAATTTACGATTTACGCTTACTAGCCAGTAACTACTGTGCCTAGCCAGTAACTACTCATGCCTAGCCACTGACTACGATCTCTTAGCCAATATAAGACTAACCCCTGTTCAACCATCCGCTTCACCTTGGTGTCCGACGAGGCAAAGAGTTGTTGTGGCCGGAGTGAACCCCCTCCATCCATCTCTACCACCCTTCCTCCACAAATCTCCCTCCATTTCCACAAATCCGACCGACCTCCACACATTTTCATTTCCCCTTTCACAAAATCCAAAAAAAAATAGAAAGAGAAGAGGAAGAGCCACCACGACCGTCGCCCTCCACCCCGCCGTCGTCAGCCTCAGGCCTCCACTTCCCCTTCTTCCTTCTCCTGTTCGGCTGTTGTGAACCCTCTCTCTCTCCCTCACTCTCCCTCATTTGCTTTGTTTTAAATCCCGCCCAAACACACCTTCAAAATTTCAAACTCCCGCAAAAAAAAAAAAAAAATTACGATTTACGCTTACTAGCCAGTAACTACTTTTCCCTAGCCACTAACTACGATCTCTTAGCCAATATAAGACTAACCCCTGTTCAACCATCCACTGTTCAACCATCCGCTTCACCTTGGTGTCCGGCGAGGCAAAGAGTCGTCGTGGCCGGAGTGAACCCCATCCATCCATCTCTACCACCCTTCATCCACAAATCTCTCTCCATCTGCACAAATCCGACCGACTTCCACACATTTCCATTTCCCCTTTCACAAAATCTAAAAAAAAAAAAGAGAGAAGAGGAAGAGCTACCACGATCGTCGCCCTCCACCCCGCCGCTGTCAGCCTCATGCCTCCACTTCCCCTTCTTCCTTCTCCTGTTCAGCTGTTGTGAACTCTCTCTCTCCCTCCCTCTCACTCCTTTGATTTGCCATAAATCCCGTCCAAACCACCTCCAAAATTTCAAACTCCCTCCAAAAATTTTAACCCACTATAATGGGTAAGGGTGACTTGTTATTTTTGCAAATAAAAGTTACCTTTTGACATTTAACAAATATTTTTATGGGGGAGAGACATTTTTGCAAAGGAGAGGATAAAGTGGTATATTGACTATAATTTTCTCATACTTATATAGGGAAAATAAATATTCCATATAATCAGAACATTTTTACAATCTGATTTTAATCAAAACTATAAAAAAAAAATCAAAACTAAAATGATACAGTATTGTTTTGTTCGCTTAAAGATGAAAAGTATATAATAAGATGTCGTTGTTTCGAACTAATATGGCATTGTTTTAAACGATGGCATTATGTCGACAATGAACTATACCCACTCTGATAAAATTTAGGCTATGCCACTTATCCAAAATAATCGAAGACAAGTTAAAAAAGAACCATTATTTTGAATCGGCCTTACATGGGACGCAATAGATTTTGGTAGTGAGAAAGAAACAAATATTCAAACAAACAATATCGACACATAGATTTATCGTGGTTCTCCAAACTTTAACTACATCCACATTGAGAAATTTCATTGATAAGTTTTTCAAAACCAAATGAAAATTAAAAGATGTGTCATGCCACTAGGGTAAGATTGCATGATATTATATATAACCACAATTAAATTAATCCATTAGGATAGATCTATCAATAAGGCATAATAGATAAACTCAATCCTACCTAAATTAGGTTTATTAGTAAAGCTTAAACCTAAACTAATTAGATTCAAGACATTAAATCTCCACCTTGACTTGAATCTTCATAGATGTACCACAAATATTTGTCTATGCTAAGATATACCAAAATCTCCACTTTGATTTGAATTCTCCCATATGTATCAGATGCAATATTCAATGCTTAAATATACCAAATGCACTACAATGTTGAATGTAGTAGATGCGCTTCTACAATGTCAAATGTACTAGATGCACTTCTACAACACTAGATTTACTAGATGCACTCCTTCAATGCCAAATGTGCTAAATGCACTTCTACAACACTAGATTTACTAGATGCACTTCTACAACGTCGGATGTACTAGATGCACTTATGCAACGCCAGATGTGTTGGATTATCCTCTCTCTCCTTGAACTAGATTTTCCCCCAACGGACGACCAGATGCCCGACAACCAAACTTGCCCCCACACCACAACCTAACAAATATGGATATTAAGCAAGTCTAAACAATATTGGAATTCGCTGCAAGATATACAAACTTAGCAAATGACCCAACGATAAGCTTTTCGTTTGAACCCTAAGTGATGACACCATTTTCAAGGTATACTGTGATGGTGGAATGCGTGTTCTCCTCCAAAGTGGTCATCTCAGCGGCATCGCCCTTGCCTAGCAATGACCCCATAGGTCATTTTGCTTTAGGAAAGCTCGCATCTTGATCTGCCATAGACCGAAATTATTCCTCCATATAAACTGATTAATCTTGCTTTTTTAAAGTAGACATTTTCCTTACTTGAATATAAACCTGAAACCATAGGTCTAATACCAATTTATCGTGATTCACCAAACGTTGGCTACCTCCGTACTAAGAGTTTTCATTGAGGAATATCTAAAAATCAAATGAGGCCGGATTGCAATATGTGTCATATCTCTAAGGTAAGATTGTAGGAGAATGAGTATGTTTGGTAAAAGGGTAGCTGATGAGGTAACTGAATCTGATTGATTATTTGTGTTAAATATATCTTAATAAGTTAGTATAGTGTTTGTGGTAAACCTAGCGGTTAGGGTAGCTGATGAAAACTTGTGAATAAAAAAAAACAAAAGCTCTAAAAAGCTTAGATGAGTAACTATTGAAAAACTCCGATTTCAAAAGCTAATTAAACTAAAAAAATTATTTATTTCATTTAAAAATATATAATATCAAAATCAAAAGCTCTGAAAAACGGGTCGAATGTGCCAAACATAGTCATATGGCCTTAATTAAACATAATCTTATTAGATAAATCCATCCAGTAATAGATAAAACCAAATTTATCTAAGAATTAGATGTGCCAATAAAGTTCTCAATTGATGACTCCACTTGATTAAGACAAACGGTTATGCAGGATCTATTTTGTTCGTGGATGATGGAAGACAAACCGAATGGTTTACTTATTCATGAAGTCTATCTTTGGGCCTTAATTATTTGGGCTTTATTAACCTTATTCATTATGTTTTTGGACTTGTGCTATGTATTGATGCAGGTAATTGGATCGATTAAAGTTACGCTACCTTCGTGTGATTATCTTTACTTGAATATATTTAAGATAATTTTGTTGTTAGAAATTGTTTGTTGAGATTTGATACAGGATAAGATCTTGGGAAGATTTGAAATTCAAATGAGTCATCCTTGAAGATCTTCTCTCAACCAAAACCAGATTATGGGGAGATGGTGCTTGATCGAAAACTGTTGAAGATTCTGGTGCATTATTTCCGGACCTGGGTGAGTCAAGATTTCAAATTCAAACATCTATCAAATAGAGGGATGAAAGCCTATAAATAGAGAAGAATGCAGGAGAGAAGGGCACACAACTCTCAAGCGAAAATCTGAGCACTCAAGTCTTCTATTGCATTCGATCATCCACATTTTCTCTCATTGTTATCCTTGTTGTTCTAGAGTTTACTTTGTGAGAATTTGAGAGAAACATGAAGTTCGTTTATCGCCATCACACACAAGTAAACAACGAAAAACGAAAGGAAACAACACGAGATTTGTTGACGTAGTTCGGGTTAAACCCTACTCTACGGGATCTCAAGAGGGGAGATCCGATCCCAGTATCCACTAAGCATCAGAAGCAAGTTACAAGTTTGGCTATGACGGCAGAGCACAAAAACTAGCAACCTAGGAACCTCAAACCAGGAATACAGAAAAGGAGGAGAAGAGATAAAGGAAGGCCCCCTGAAAAGGCAACCGAGGAACTTCGAAGAAGTTCCTCACGGAGATAGGGTCCTCAAACACCAGAGACACCCTTTGAACCACCGTCTTCTATTAGAGTCATCGTCGCCGCTCTTTCTTCCTCTTTCTGCTAGGGTTTTACAAAATGAGGCTCAGGGCGCTATAGTAACCGGAGGAGGCTTATATAACCCTTAGCTGAGCTAGGGTTACAAGAGCTTCTCCAACTTCTCCAACGGTAAGAAGGACCCAATACAGGAGTAACCAAGCAAGCAGGTCCGGCCCAACACAAATAGGCCCAATTCTGTATAATCGGATTTGAGCCACTCTATGATGAAACAATACACACACATAACACATATAATATATAGTCATCACTCTTATAGGCCAAGTGATCCAAACCTAAACACCAAAGTATTTAGGGGTTCTTGCAACCTTAGAGCAATGTCACATATATCATAAGTTACTTAGGTGCATATTGTTTCATCACCCAATTGTCCTAAAGTTAACACAAGTCTTAAGTGCTCATGCCGCCTATAAACCTAACTTTACAATATACAAAGTTTAAACATAACAAAACACAAGGGATTTATATTACAAGTCATTAGATTTATACTAAGAGTATTCCGATACTCAAACGAATACACACTTTGGTGTGAAGTATGACTTTTATTTCTCTGTAATTTGGATTGACTAGATAGAAGCGGCTAAGGCTTCAAGTGGTTAGAAGAAGGGAAGTTCTTCTAGGTTGTATTTAGGACTCTAAGGAAAAGAGAAATAAAAGTGTATTGAATTCTACGAGTTGGATAACCCTAGGCGGGGACGTAGACCAAGTTATGCTTAACCTCGTTAACTATTCTTGTGTTCTTTAATTTTTACTTTCAGTTTCATTTTCCGCATATTACTTTGATAAGTTTATTTTCGTTCATAAGATTTTGAAGAACTGTCAAGATCTTGAGATTCATTTTAAGGCCTTGACTGTAAGTGTTTGGAGAACTGAGTCCTTAACGGATCTCAGAAGCCTACTCCTGTATATATATCAATGGGTGAAAACCCGAGGGTACAATGGTAACTGTACATGTATAAATAATATAATGCTAACATCCTCCCTCAGTCGCAGCTAGAGGTGAGTGAATAGCAAGACTGGAACGAAAAGAAGTAAAAAGAGGAGTAGGTAAGCCTTTTGTGAAAATGTCCGCATACTGATGTGCAGAAGGGACATGAAGAACTCGGACCTGGCCTAGGGCGACCTTCTCTCTGACGAAATGGATGTCAATTTCGATATGCTTCGTCCGTTGGTGCTGAACTGGGTTCGACGACAGGTAAACAGCGGAGACATTGTCGCAGTAGACCAGTGTAGCCGATCGAAGGGGAACCCGGAGTTCGCAGAGAAGGTTGCGGAGCCAGCAGGTCTCAGCGACGGCGTTGGCAACACCACGATACTCAGCCTCGGCACTCGAGCGGAAGATGGTGGCCTGACGCTTGGAGGACCACGAGACCAGATTGTCGCCCAGGTACACCGCGAAACCAGATGTAGAGCGTCTAGTTTCAGGACAACCCGCCCAGTCAGCATCAGAATAGGCGGTGAGGGAGTCAAACCTGCTGCGAGCGAGATGTAAACCCATGTCAGAGGTGCCCTTGATGTACATGATTATCCTCTTGAGCGCCTGGAGATGGTGCTCGCGGGGATCATGCATGTATAAGCAGATCTGCTGTACGGCGAAGGCAATGTCCGGTCTGGTGAATGTCAAATACTGGAGAGCACCGGTCATGCCGGCCTTGTCGGCGATCTCAAGAGCGTACTTCTGCTGATGAAGGAACAGGGTAGTAGGAGTGCGTGACACAGAGACCCCAAGGAAGTAGCTCAGGGAACCGAGATCAGTCATGGCGAACTCTGATCGCAGCAGGGCCATCAGCCTTGACAGGAGCGATGTAGAGGAAGCGGTGAGCACGATGTCGTCAACGTACAGGAGAAGATAGGCAGTGTCAGACCCTGAGTGGAACACAAAAAGGGAGTGATCAGACTGACTGCCCTGAAATCCAATGCCAGTGAGGTACGTGGCGAACCGCTGATACCAGGCGCGAGGCGCCTGTTTCAACCCATAGAGAGACTTCCGGAGAAGGCAGACGTGAGATGGGCGGGTGCGATCATAGAAGCCTGGCGGCTGATGCATATACACAGTCTCCTGAAGGTTGCCGTGAAGGAAGGCATTCTTGACGTCAAGCTGATGGATAGGCCAATCCTTAGTAAGGGCGATGCTCAGAACTGTGCGGATGGTAGCCGGTTTGACGACCGGGTTGAAAGTCTCATCACAGTCAACCCCAACCTCCTGTGACTTGCCGTTGACCACTAGCCGAGCCTTGTGTCGCTCTAGAGTTCCGTCTGACCTGTACTTATGCTTGAACAACCACATGCAGTTAATGATATTAGTGTCCCGAGGCCTTGGAACGAGGTCCCACGTGCCATTTTTAATAAGAGCACTAAACTCATCCATCATGGCAGCTTGCCAGTTCGGGTCCTGTAAGGCCTTGTGGGGCGATTTGGGGAGAGGAGATATGTCGGGAGACGGAGTGAGAAGGTTGTATTTGGGGTTAGGTTTGAAGATGCCGGCCTGCGACCGGGTCTTCATGGAATGGGCGGGGGGTGCAATCGGAGGTTGGTGGGTAAGAGGGGTTGCCTGCTGAGGGGGAAAGAGGGGGGGGGGGGGGGTGCGGCGGGCGCTGCCAGGGGGGGTGTACCCGCCGCAAGGGGTGCAACGGGATAGGCGGGGGGGGGGGGGGGGGTGCGGCGGCCGCTGCCGGGGGGGGGGGGGTGTGTGCCCGCCGCATGGGTTGCGGCGCCCGCCGCCAATCGATTTGGGTGGGGGTTTTGGGCGGGGGGTTGGTTCCGGATGATGCTTGTTGGAATAGGTGGCGTAGGAGGGGTGGGAATTCGTCGGAATTGGGTGGTGTGGGTGGGTTGGGGACAGCAGAGGTGGGTGGTGTGGCGAAGGGGAAGGTCTGTTCGTCGAAAATCACATGGCGCGAAGTGACAACCCGATTTGTATCCAAGCGAAGAAAACGGTAGCCTCGATGGTGTGGGGAGATGCCCAAGAAGACACATTTAGTGGATCGTGGGGATAGCTTGTGAGGGGCGGTGGCACTCATGTTGGGAAAACAGAGACATCCAAACACTCTAATGTGATCGTAAGAGGGGTAACGCTTGTAGAGTGCCAAGGTTGGGATGGAGTTGTCAATGGCTTTGGATGGAAGTATATTGTGGAGATAGGTGACCATTGTGAAGCGCCTCAACCCAAAAGGGGAGGGGGAGAGAGGCGTGATGTAGGAGGGTTCTAGTTTTGTCAATGAGGGTGCGGAGAATACGTTCCGCTTTGTCATTTTGTGGAGAGGTTTGGGGGCATGAGAAGCGGAGTGATATCCCATTTTGTTGACAAAAGGAGCGAACAAAATTGTTGTCAAACTCTCCTCCCATGTTGCACTGAATAGCCTTGATGGGCAAAGTGAATTGAGTGCGGACAAATGTGTGAAAATTGACAATGTGACTTTGTGTTTCCGATTTGTGACGTAGGGGAAAAACCCAAACAAAATTGGTGAAATCATCAAGGACAACCAAATAGTATCGAAAACCACTAGCACTTGAAATAGGAGATGTCCACAAATCACAATGCAAAAGATCAAAAGGTGCATATGTACTAGAATGAGAAATGCTAAAAGGGAGACGCTTGCTCTTGGCGATTTCACAGGAAATGCAAACGCCAGAGGCTTTATTACAAGAAATTAAATCACTAGTGCGGAGACATTGGAGCACGTGGTCGCCGGGATGGCCAAGACGGGCGTGCCACAAGTCAGAACGATGGGCGACGAAGGCGGTGGGGGCGGTGGGAGACTGTGGGCGAGCTTTGGTGATGGGGTAGAGGTTGCCAGAACTATTGCAGCGCATGATTGGGGTCCCCGTACGAAGATCCTTCACAAGAAAACCAAACGGGTCAAATTGGACAGCCACGTGATTATCGACGGTAAATTGACGAACAGAAATGAGGTTTTTAACAAGGTCAGGGGCAAGCAGGACTTTGTTGAGGCGTAGGGGTGGGGCATTGGGAAGGGTTGTGTGACCCGAACCGACAATTTTAAGAGACTCGCCGTTTCCGACATAAACAGACGGTAAAGTGCTCGAATTAAAAACAGTTTGTAGGTTACCTGGTGCGTTCGTCATGTGAGAGGAGGCCCCGGTATCCATGTACCAGTTGTCGTCCGGCTGCTGGAGTCCCATGGTGGAGAAAGCGGCAGAGAGGTTTGTGTGCATGGGGTGCGCTGAAGGCTTCTGTGAAGCGTACATCGCCGGGGATGGGGCCCGCTGCTGTGGCGGACGCTGCGTGTAGACCAACTCTGGCGGGGGGTATCCCGCCCACGTCGGATAAGGGCAGGGCGGCGGAGCGGGGGACCATTGCTGCTGCGGGTACCACTGCCCAGGCGGCGGCCGCTGCTGTTGCCGCCTCTGTCGCGTCCTCCGCGTTGTTGGGGTTGTCTGGGTTGGGTGTGGGGAAGGGGGTCCGGGGCTATGAAATCCTTGGAGGAAACAAGGACATGGGAAGGGCCCTGGGGGCGTCCCTGACGGCTCTCCTCCCTGGAGAGCATGCTGCGAGCCACCATGAAGGTCGGAAGTGGCGATGTGTTGCTGATCATGCCACCGACGACATCAAATTTGGTGGAAAGACCGTTGATAAGTTGAAGAACAAGGCGTTCTTCGCTAACTTTGTGCCCAACATCGCCTAGTTGATCAGCGATGGCTTTGATGGCGAGACAGTAGTCAGAGACGGTGGAGAAGCTTTCCTGACGGGTGTTGATGAACTTGCCCTCAAGATCCGCTGCCCTAGCGGATTGATTGTCATGGAAGAGGCCCTTTATGCGGAGCCAGACATCACGGGCGGTAGAGTTTGGTTGAAGGACGGTAATCAGGACGTCCTCAGAGATGGTGGCATAGATCCATCCAAGAACGATGGAGTCAATGCGGTTCCAGAGGGGCTCAGGGACATCAATCGGACGATCAGAGCCGTCGATGTGGGTGATGACGTCGTGAGCCTTACAGGCGGTTTGGAAGAGCTCCGCCCATGTGTGGTATTAGACCTTTTTAAGATCTAGGGTTTGGGGAATTTGATTTTTGATGTTGGTGACGGATTGAGCGGAGTGAAAGGGGTTTTGTGGTGGTGGTGGAGGGTTAGGGTTGGGTGGAATGGGATTAGGGTTGATTGGGTTGATAATCTCGTCGATAGACATCGAGAAGGGGTGGGAGATTGCGGCGGAAGGGAGAAAAGAGGAACAGGGGGCGGCGGCGGCGGCGGCAAGAGGGGGAGGCGGCGGCAGCAGGGGGTGGCGGCGGCGACTGGGCTGGCGGCGGCGGCTGGGCTGGCGGCGGCGGATAGGGCGTGGTGGCGGCGGCTTGGGGCTGCGGCGGCTTAGTGGATCGTTAGGTGTGAAACAAAAATTAGGGTTTCACACAAAAGCTTGATACCATGTAAGTGTTTGGAGAACTGAGTCCTTAACGGATCTCAGAGGCCTACTCTTGTATATATATCAATGGGTGAAAACCCGAGGGTACAATGGTAACTGTACATGTATAAATAATATAATGCTAACCTTGACTATATTCAACCCCTTCTAGAGTATTGTCATATTTATATTCCCAATGTGTTCTTCCTCAACGTTGGAGACTTTCTTCAAATGCAAAACTTCAACAATGAGGCAAACCTTGTTTAACCACTGGGATAGGCCACCATAACGCAGATTAAGGTGTCAGTCGTTCAGGATAAAATTGTTTCTCAATGCAAGTGTTTTGTAACATATGTAAAGAAGAGATCACCGCAACTTCTAAGAACACTTCTTCATATTAGCGATGTCTTGCACAAGATTGGGGCACTATACAACTTATCAAGCTTTTGTCACAAAAAGAAACAAGGCCAAAGTTATATACACCAAAAGGCTTGCTTTAAGGGTGAAGGTGAAAACATGGTTCACTTCGGCTAATGTCAAAGACTAGTAGGTGAACCAAACAAGGGTCCGTTCCAAACAGCTCAATACAACAGGGAACAGGAAACGGGCCACCTTGGGCAGCGTTGGGTAAGTCAGGGCGCCAAGTATGAACCAGTTGAAGCTCAAGAGAGCAACCGCATCGCTTGCAGGCTTGTTCTTGATAGTTGAGAGGAAGTGTACCACGCTTTTAAGCGACATGCAAACCACAACGAAGAGGGCAACCACGAGGGGCAAGCACGGGTCCTCCGCTTCAAAGGCTACTGTCCCGACTAAGAGGGAGAGGAGGGCACTGAAGAGGCTTTGTGAGAGTGCAGCATCCCTCCTTTGATATAAAGCTTCCTCTGGATCTACACTGTCGGAGAAGAGAAGCGGGGTACTTGGGTCCGCCAAACCAGTTGGATTCAGTCTCACCTTGTTACCAGTCTCCTTGTGGGATCCCTTTCGGGAAACCAAAGGAAGGCTGCTTTCTTTGGTAGTGTTTTTTCGACTACCTGCATATGGGAGCTTGCCAGGAGTAATGGGTGTTTGGGTTTGGGCCTCTCTCGTTCTGTCCTTGCTTCTGAAATCCCACGCTCTTTTCCCCTGGATCTCTCTGAGTTCAAGATTTTCAATTTTAAGATCCAGCACCTATAAATGAGAATTTTGATCAGGACGAATACAAGCAAGGAAACAAGCAGCAAGGAAACAGGCATATACTTTACATTTCTCAAGTAACAGCACAAAAATGTAATCTGACGAAGATTGTGCATGTTCCGAGTTCATTATAAATATCACTAGTTATTATAGGCAAAATTGTCTATATACCCATTAAATCTTCTCAATTTGTTTATATACCCATCAAAAGTTTAAAATGGTCTATATACCCATTCAAATATACAACTCTTGTTTAATTATCCAATATATAATTTTGTAATATCTCATTCCTACAAAAAATATTTGTTGTGATTTTAATATTTTTTTTTTTATTTCTCCCCTATCAAACATAGTCGTGATCGACCTAGAAAAAAGGCAATCAACCATTAATATATTGTTCTCTGTAAGACTATGTTGATACATACTTCACATATCAATTCAAAGCGTGCAGCTTATTCGATCGGCATTAGAAATGAATGTGCGAAGGTTGATTTGGGATACATGACACTTCCACTTATATTGAAGCATTGAAGCGGCCAACAGGTAGACCTCGGAAAACAGCATCATAAGGGCTTCAAATGAACCAAAAAAGAGATCACACAAGTGCACTAGATGCAGTAGGTATCCACCATAGAAATACATGTAAAAATACCGTAAGAATTGAAGAAAGTGGAGCTGCCAATTCTCATTCATAATTGCAAGAGTCAAGCAGAAGGTTTGTTTTAGTTGATTGATTGCTAAATTTACTCTTTTTTTTTTTTTACTGTTTGCTTATATTTACCTTACATTCAAATTTGTTTATAGTTGATTAATTATTAAATTTACTTATTCCCTTTTTTTACGTACTAATATCTATATGCAAATTGCAGGGGTAGAAATGGAAGCAATGTGCGAAAAAAGAAGAGGACGTGTCCACCAAACATCTTGAAGATAATTTAAGCTAGAAATATGTAGTTATTAGTTATTACTTTTAATCAAATATGAATTATTAATTGGAGTTTTTAAAAATTCATCAAAAAGTCTTATATTGGGCAATTAAGCAAAAGTTATATGTTTGGATGGGTATAGAGGCCATTTTAAATTTTTTATGGGTATATAAACAAATTGAGAATATTTGATGGGTATATAGACAATTTTGCCCATTATGGCTATAAAATATCACTAACAAACTTTTGGTGCTAAGGAAATGCCTAACAAATAACAATTCATGAGTTCTTATTCGGAAAAACTTTTGGGACACAAAAGGCGATATGGATGGATATAATCTAATATCCAGGGTCTCTTAGCAATCTCTAGCTTGACTTAAAAATGTTATGTTGCTCACAAGATGCTAAAATCTCACCTGTTTCTCCAACTGTTCAATTTTAACTATGGCCTTGTCATGCTCCTCTTCCAGTTCAGCTAGCATCGACTCCAGCACCTTGCGTTCTTTAATACCCAAAGCAAACCGAGCCTCCAACTTTCTGTGATTCCATAAGAGATTTTCTATTTCAATCAGCAGTTCTTCAAAATGCTTTGCTGTCTGCACTAGAAAATTTTGTGTTATCAGTATCCAGTAGAATTTTCAAAAGTGAATCCAATAACATATAACAGAAAAAAAGCCTGTGTATCAGTATCCAGTAGAATTGACAAAAATTATTAGTGAAATTACATGACGTAAAAAAATGAAATAAAACATCCATGGCATTAGATCACATACAACAAGAAGCAAAGGAACAACTGACAACAACTAACCCTTTTCTCCCTATGAAGGGCACTCAATGCCCGAATAGGCAATGTTATTATGCCAATTGTCCAGATGATGAATCTCCAGCAAGTATACGTATTCCAGGCAATTACTGCCCATACAAGGTCCCTGATCCATGTACAGATTCCCATCCCAGTTCTTGTGAAGACGGTCAGGAACAGGAATTTACGATGCCACAAAGGTTTTGTCACAAAGCTAGATACGAGAACCATCAAATCCCAGAAACATCACCAACTATCGAACAAATCAACATTTCTGTCATTTCTACCAGAGTGAAAAGAACAAATCAGCAAGAAAGAACCATCACCTCAACAAACATATAGATATACAAAGACAAACCTCTTTCATCAATCATAAGAAAAATACTCAGCAAGAGACAGCAAATCTAAATGCAAGCATTGCAAGGCGATAATGTGCAAATAAAAAAATACATCATAAGACGGAGCAAAAATACCAACTCAATCAGGACTCCCCAGAAAACTACCAACTAAAACAGGCTTTGATTTGCTGCAATATATACAAGGCTACGTATTTACAGAGTCCAATCATCATCCACTCCATGAACATTTTATGCTCTGATTACAGGTAAGCTAAAAAACAGATAAATACTTTAAACCTTTCAATGAATGTGAAGTATGATATGAGTCAACTCGAGCTACACTGATCTTCGGCTAAAGCCCAAGAAAGATTTGATTCAATTCTACTTATTAAGACTCTTAAGAAAATTACACTTGGATTATTTAGTTCACCCTTGCATATTTTAATCTGCCACACTATTGTATTTATTTATATCACATTCCCAACTTTCCCATGACTAACAAAATAAGAGAATCAGTTAATTTTGCCCCAATCATGAAAACTAACAAAAATCACTTACTTTCTCCCAATAAATAAACTGCTCCTTTCTCTTTGTTTCCACCTTCCCCTTTACAAATCAAGGGCTTATGAAACACAAAACATCTAACAAAGCAGTGCCTAGGTCAAGCTGAACTTACCTCTAGGACAGCAATTTCATCATCCTAAATCCATCAAAACCAAGGGGTTTCTCCATTCAATTACCGAAATTCATACGCTTTCTCGAAGCTGAGCGTGTTCGTGCAAAAGCTCGAAACCCTAGCTCCAAAAAATCGAAACCCTAATCACAGCAAGACACTCGGCAGCATAAGCAATTGGACTAAAAAAGATCTTCCTGGCCTTAAGAACTCCTCAATTGAAGTCCAAGAACCGAAAGAAGCAAACAAATCACCTCATTCGCGCAAACAAAAAGGGAACCAGAACAGAAATTAGCCAATTGTTCTACTGCAACATTTACAATCTATGAAAAAAAGCCTGCAAGCATGGAAATAAGAGAGACGAGAAGAGAGGAGGAGATTTACTTCGACTGACAAGCACAGAGCGGGGGTTGGGGATGAGTGGATGGGTGGGGTAGAATTTTGAAAGCACTGAACAAACAGAGCACGAGGAGTTGGAGGAGGAGGATACAGGCAAATGGAAAAGTGAGATTTGTAAACTTGGGAATGCAGAGAGGTGGCAGCTTGCAGCACGCATCTCGCATGGCTGACACGTTGCAGTGTGGGAGCGCGCGCGAGAGAGAGAGATAAGGATATCATCAATGGCGCGAATTTTCGAACGCAGAATGCGGCGTATGTACGACGCTTGTTTGGTTTGGTTATCATCCTTCGTCCATCTGGCCATTAATGGTGTGTTTAAATTCCATTGTATTTTAATTATAATATAATTATTTTATCTCGTTTTATATGAGTATTTGATTTTAAAAATAAAAATCATGTAAAATCTCAGATAAAATCGTAATTTAATCAAATAATCACAAAAAAAGAGATAAAATAATTGTATTATAATGAATACATCATGTAATCTAAAAACATCCTAATTTAACACACATTAACAATTGTGTTAACCAAATACCACCTTATCATACACATACATAATGCATTTGGAATCCAAACACACCCTAATCTTCGATCAAGCTTTTTCATAACTTGTTGTGGAGTGGGTTTTGTAAGGAGTTGTGCAACTCATGAGTAACCACAATGATGAAATCGGTCGGAAATGTCCAAGAAATGTGAAATTATCCGCGGATAGAAACACCAATAAGGACTGAACGAGCCTCTCCTCAAAGAATAAATCGCGGACACCTGAGATTCTGATGTTTTCTGCAGACAAATAAAAGGGACACATGTCGCACATGCCCACAACCCAAGATAGAGACACGTGTCTTCAACAAGACGACAAGTGTCAAGGCCTGAGACCCATCACCAATCACTATAAAAGACGAAAAAAAAGATAGAGAAGAGACTTTTCGGAAGCCAATCGTTGCCCCGAGAAGAGAGAGAGAGAGAGAGATCACGAAATAGAGCAAAGCACCAGTGGGAAGGTGAACCACCAAACACGACGATCCTTAACCAGAATGATTGACCGCGTTGCAACTTGCAAGTAGGTGGACCCTGTCCCGCGAATCTTGGGCGATCCCCATAAGGAGAAGACGTGAATGACCTTAACCCATACGCGTCATCACGACACAGGTTGGGCCGCGTGAATATTCCTCACGCGGGTTAGGTAAGCCCGTGAATTGAGTGTCAAGCCGCATGCGTTTCCCCTGGGTCCCATGACAAATGAGATCTTTCATGTGGGGTTTCGTCACACACACTGGTGGAGAGAGGGGTGGGCTGGTATGTGGGGTTTCTATGTTGTTGATGGACTTCCAAAATGCTTTCAACTTGGTTGATCGCACTACTCTGCTTTTGGAGGTCCGTCGTCAGTGCCCTAGGCTCTCGCGATGGGTCGAGTTTTGTTATTCTAGCCCTGCTCGGCTCTACTATGGGGAGCATTGCCTTTGGTCTTGCCAGGGGGTTCAACAGGGTGATCCCCTTGGTCCGCTGCTCTTTGCTTTGGTCTTGCATCCTCTATTATGCAAGATCCGGGATTCGTTTGATTTATGCTTGCAGGTTTGGTATTTGGATGACGGTACTATTGTAGGATACTATTGTAGGAGACACTCTTGTGGTTGGCCAGGTTCTTGATATGATTATGTCTAATGGTCCAGCGCTTGGGTTGCACCTTAACGTGGATAAAACTGAGGTCTTCTGGCCGGTTGTGGATCCTAGGAGCTTGGTGCCTGGTGTTTTCCCTGCCCTCATTGCTCGACCTGTTTCTAGAGTTACGATTTTGGGTGGTCCTGTCAGTACTTACCCTGTTTACAGCGCTGAGATTGTTGCGACTCGGGTGGCCAAGACTGTTGAGCTTATGGGTCTTGTTTCCAAACTAGAGGATCCGCAGAGTGAGCTGCTTTTGATTCGGGCTTGTTCGGGTATCTCTAGACTCTACTTCACCTTACGTACTTGTCCGCCGGTTGCCGTTGTCCCAGCTCAGTCTACCTTTGACAGTGCCCTCCGTGTCTGTTTAGAGCGTATTGTGGCTGCTTCTGGACCCGGGTTTGGTGATTGGCAATGGATATTGGTTACTCTCCCGTTTCAGTACGGTGGGCTTGGTGTTTATGCTGTTGGTGACGTCATGCATTATTCTTTTCTGGCCTCTCGCATGCAGTCTTCTGGGTTGCAGCCCTCGCTCCTCCGCTTTGCTGGGCTGCCCGTGGGTGAAGGGCCCTCTTTCGATGCTGCACTGTGTGACTTCAATGGTCTTACCGGTTCTGATTTCAGTCGTGATTCTTGCGAGTTCGCTGCCCCCAAACTTATGAAGAAATTGGCAGATGTGTACTTCGCCCGGGTTGTGGCTTCTTCTGAGTCGGTTTTTTCATTGACCCCGCGACAGGTGGTGTTGTGGAGGTCTCAGCATGGGCCCCATTCGTCTGATTGGCTCAGAGCTGTTCCTATTTCGGGGCTCGGTCAGACCATGAATGGTAGGACTTACAGGTCTGTGCTCTGTTATCGTTTGGGTATCCCTTTATTTCGGGATGGTCTTCTCTGCTCTGCATGTGGTCGGGTTTTTGAGGGTGATATTTTTGGGGATCATGCCGTGTCGTGCTCGAGTTCCATTGGGCTCAAACATCGGCATAATCTTGTGCGTGACACCCTCTTCGACATTTGCTTCCGTGCTGGGATCCCCTCTGGAAAGGAGGTGGATATTGGTGTTGTTGACGGTCTTGGCGGACCCCTTAGGCCCGCTGACATTCTTCTTTACTCTTGGGATCAGGGCCGGGATATGTGTGTGGATATCACTGGTTCCTCCCCCCTCACTCAGACTTGTTTGGCTTCCTTCGCTCCTGGACGGTGTGTACTTGATGCTGCGCGGCGTAAGTTCACCAATTATCAGGATGTGTGCTCTACTGCTGGTTATGGGTTTTTGCCTTTTTCCTTCTCTTCTTTTGGGGAGCTGCATGTGGATGTTGTTGCGCTGCTGGGACGGATCCGCTCTTTTTCTTTAGCCTTAGATTCTAGTTCTCGTCTAGCTGCTCATATTTTTACCAGAGTTTGTTTTTCCATTGCTAAAGGGGTTAACTTGTTTCTCGGTCGTCTGCTAACTTCTTGTAAACATTTGAGTGTTTGTTTTCTATACTATTTGGAGTTATTATAAAATAATAATAATAATAATAATAATAATAATAATAATAATAATTTTAAAAAAAATAATAATAATGATGATTTAGGGTTATCACAATCAGGGAAGGGTTTAGCTTAGGATTTCAATAGTAGCGGGCTAAATAGGTTGAGTAAATGGATAAAAACATTTGGTCTTAGTTTTATTTATAATTTTTTTTAAGTTAAAAAAAACTTGAGTGCAATTTACCCCCGATTTTTTCTTGTCAATAGATGTTTTGACATCTTGTCAACAACTCACTATTTTTTGAAAGATTTAATTATAAGGATAATTAAGTTTTGGAAAACCACCCTTAATATTGGGTATTTTTCACTAAATCAACCGTAAAAAAATAACCCATAAATTTGATTTACTTTCAAGGAATCACTCACCACCTTTTTATGTGCAAAAAGTCCTTAAAAAAAATGTAACTTAAATAACTCCATTAAAAATCTTTTAATAAAATACACATGTGAAGACCGACATTCGCAACAAAATGGTCGATGACTTTCTTGTCGATACTTTGAGCATTAATACCGAAAGAGTTGCTAGTAAAATTGACATAAATTCTGTTATAGATGACTTTGTTAAGTCAAAAGGTCGTCATATTCGTTTTACTAATTAGTTCAATAGATTGTAAATTGATCGTATGGACACTTTTTGCAATGATTTTGCTGTTGGAAAATTTTAGATCAATTTATACTTTTAGGTTATTTGAATCTCGCCCACCCTTACAGAGTGTCCTGACTCCGCCACTGATCACACACCAAACACGTACATTCTTCGGAAAAGCTGAAAAGACTACGTAACACGTTACAAAACTAAGTCAACAACATATTGCAAAATCCATCGTCGTCGTTCTTACGGGAAGGTAAAAAAATTTAAGACAAAAAAAAAGTATAGGTTTTAAAGTGTTTGTTTAATTTAACATAGTTTATTTAAAATAATGTTAATTTAAAATAAAATAATTTGTAAATTATGTTAATCAATTACATCAAATTTATAATATAATTATAAATTTTATATAATAAATGATGTTTAGTTGACATAATTTACAAAGTATTTTTTTTAAATTATAATATTTTAAACACATTAATTTATAATTGTATTAAACAAATTAAACAGATTTAAAGTCCATTATAATTATAATTAAAACGGTCATAGAAAATCCTTACCTGACGATTTTCTCATCTTAAAATTACATCTTGTCTAATTCTACTTATACCCGTGAATACTTGTGAGGTAATGATTTATGATCTGATGGTTTTATTCGCGATGAGGTTTCGACGAAAATAGAAGTAGCTTGGGTTGTGTTCACATGCAATGTCTACTGCTCGTTCATGATCATCTTCTTGGGATTCTACTACTGGAAGATCTTATTCTCTAGGATTCGTTTACCTTTAGGAGGACTTAGAAACTCAACTTATTGGGTTTTCACTATGTGAGATAGTTGCAGAGCTTCTCTTTCTTCTCACTAAAGTTCGGTCCTTATGAATGAGGTCGAGTGAGGTATTTATAAGTTTAGGAGGCCAGCGGTCGGTGAAACCTCGTGATGAGCACCGCGAAATGACATCCAATAGAGAGCTGCCAAAATGATGGTGTGTGAGATCACTCTCGATCGTAGGGGCGAGGGGTTGTCGCGGAAGGTCATTCGGTAAGAGATCGATGACAAGATCATCAAGTGGATCTCGGAGGAGCTTTAATTTTATGATCACGAATGAATGGTAGATGGGGCGGTTTAGTTGAATTGCTGTGGGATATCAATAATGATGATCGTGATTGTGACCATAGGTCTCTTTAGTCTTTGCTTGAGGCTTCATTCCCTAGTCATTCGTTTATTTTTACTTGTAGTGGCCTATTGCGACGTCTGCATACGGGGTCGCGATACTGATTTTCCAAGCTATATATTGTCAATAATCACTTGCAATCCAAACAACCCCTATATTACTAAGGGTGTGTTTAGAATATTATTATACTTTAAATGAGAATTTTTTATGAGTTGTCTTTCTCCTCTTAAATTTAGGTTACTTCCCAATATACATACGTAGTTGAAGGAAGTTACATGTATAATATAAGAGCGTCAATTGATTGAATGAATGGAAGAAATGAATGTCAATGGAATAAGAGTTGGTGGGAGAAAAGATTTGTGTAATATACGTGATTGAAGAAAATTGTTAAAATATGAGTAAAATTGTCATTAGATAAAAAAAAGTATATTTATCAAAACAAAAACTAAAAATGATACATTTACCTAATCACCCCCCTTTTTTCAAATGAGTTTCAAATGATACTATTTTTTTTCTATTGAGATTAATTTAAAATAAATATATCTATATTTTATATATTACTTTAAATAAGAATTTTATTTATCAATCATCTTTATTTAAATCTTATAAATAAATTTACAATGATATTTATTTATAAAAAATGAGAGTAATTTAATATATTATATCTATATATATATATACTTCAATGAGAAGAATTTTTTTTTAAAAAAATTCATTTTTAAAAAATTTTTATAAGATACGCTTACTATAACGATTTTTACAATTTTATACTCACTTGAAGAAAGAGAAACTTACTTTGCGGTAGCCAAAAGTAAGGGTCAATGGATCAAATTAGAGTATAGGTGATCGTATAATAGTTGTTGAAAACTGCAAGGGCCTTATGGAAGCTCTTGAAGTCAACTCGACGGGCATTTATGTTTACTATACATGTTGTGTTTTAGATTTTGTCGTTGTGTCGACATCTCTCGATGCTCGATATCGACTAGATTGAGGTTGTTCCAACCCTTATCTACTTCAAACACTATAAAAAAAATTAGTTTAGCAACGGCAAAATCCCGTCGCCAATAGTCAATTTGCCGTCGTCAAAATCAATTAGCGACGGCATAGCGACGGGAAATCAGCCGTGGCCAATGGTCCCGTGGCAAATTATCATTGGCGACGGCTAACAGCCATTGCCAAATTATTTTCGGAAATTAAAAAAAAAACACAGCCTTTTAGCCCGGTTCTAATGAACCCGGCTAAAAAGTCCTCTGTTTTATATAAAAAAAAAATGCAAAATTCACCACATTCTTATATATTCTTACAAAAAATAATACTTGTATAACACTAATAATTAACAAAAATTACACGAGATACCTTTGATCACACAAAGACAATTGGTCATATATTATTACAATAAAATAGAAATAACTATTACAAATTACAATAATAACCTTTTATTCTCAATCCGCCTCTTGAAAGTAACATAGCTCAAAATCTTTCAAGGTCATATGAGCACTGCTTTGGAGCAATACGCTCTTGGGCTTCAAAAGTCTATAAATTATATCTGAAACATTCAACAACAAATCAAAGCAAAGCAACATGAGAATTTATTTTATCACTTGTCCAAGATTTGATATCCCTAAAAAGATAGCATAGATTGTCGGTCCAAAAGCATAAAGAGCTCTCCACCAAGGTAGTAATCAGTTACCAAACAAATGTGTGTTTTAGTCTGTATAACTTCTAGAAATTAGATTCTCAATGGCTCAACAAGTTCAAGTGAATATATCATACATAAATTAAATTTAGTAAATTATCAAGGATTATTATTTGAGACAAGATCTGATGGATCAGGCTTGAGGTTGTGTAGGAATCGGGAAATGGGAACGAACTTACGAACAACACAAAGCAATATTTGAGAGATAAGTTGGCATCGAAAAGATAGACCATAAACTCCATATACTAATGCATATATACTTTATTTAAAAATCCAAGGCATTCCTTAGTTTAAATCTGCAAAAAAATATACTAATGCAAATATACCTACAAATATAAAGGGTAAAAATTCTACTTGTTCTCTCTTTTTCTCTTATTAATAGCCTTAAACAAATTCATATATCATGAAGATAATAATCCATTGAGGGTTAAATATTACCTGGATTGTATGAATGAATATGGAAAGGCTTATTACACATTTCACAAAATGCTTGGATCTCCACATTAATGTAACGGCTCGGAATTATGATTTTCGGGTTACGTTTCAAGGGATGAAACCCCTTGTTCGGATCTTGCAATCCAGGTACGGGTCGAGGTTTCAAACTCATTTTTGAGGTCAGTAATAAAGAGGGATTTCGAACCCTGAAAATATCGTAGGGCCGTTGGGTACCCTTAACCTGTCCTAGGGACTAACTCGCGAAATTCATTTCAAACGGAAGCAAGACGGAAGCAAAAATTAAGATACAAAGCGACACGACAGAGCCGGGTCAAAACCAAAACATAAGTGGATGATTACCATTTATAATGAGTTAGAGATTTAGCCAGGTTCTTCGATTCGCCAAAAAGGGAACCCCCACATATAGACATCGAGCAATCAAAATCTGCAGAAAATACCTTAAAAAGAACGGGGAAAGGAGTCAGATCGAGCCACTCATGCGGGACCGGCAGTCCTCGCTGAGGCCACATAGTATGTGCTATACCTAATAAAGATGCTCTAATGCAGTGCGAAAGTCAAACACACTAGCATGCTCCTAGTTATAATAATGTGTAAAAATACTGTAAAGGGCCCAAGACAATACCAAGTGGCATATCCATCTCCTACCTCCACCCCCTTCCGATAGGGCGGAGACTGGCCAGCTCGTGAATGCATTCCATCATAATCGGGAGGCACGGATGCCTAACCCGCTCCACATCAAAGCCCGCAGGCATCTCATAATATAAGGAAGTTCATGACTCGATTGACTCAGGGTACCCGATGAGGCTGGGCTACCCTATGACCCTAGTAAAGACTCTAGGACTATCACAGATAACGGTCGTTCTGTTTCAAACGCAATAAGTAAGCAGATGCTCATTCAATTAGTGCAACCTAACAGGATACTACATGGCATGCTTTTATGCATATGCAACACCTAACATAAAATGCAACAACATGCATGAATGTCCAACCTGAGTAAGCCCCCTAGGGAACTTACCTGAAGATGCAGAACATCAGGATAATACAAGCAAGGGCCCAAATGCAAGTCCAAAGCAATCCAAGAGCAATACACACCTATCATCAAGTCATTTCCATAAGCTACTGAACCACATTCACACACGAAACCCAAGTTCTCAACATACTAAAAACCAATCGATAGTAAAACCATTTTCCAAAACCTTTCCGATACGATCAACATCAACCAAAATCATTTACTTTCAATCAAACCCATTGATAAAATCGTACCAACTATATTTTTCCAAACTCTTAAATCCCAAATTAAGTCAACTAATATTCAAAATAATTTCTCAAATTATACTTATCATTTAAATCCTTAACAAATTCCCAAAATCATATTATAGAAATACTTCCGGCATTTTGGTTTTCTAACACAAATCCTTATAGTGATATTTTCGAAAACTTGAAAATCTCCTTTTTAAATAATTTATCTTCAATATATATAATTAACACCAACTGCTTTATTCATTTCCAAAATCACATATTAATAATACTAATGTTCTAATAGACTAACAATAATATAAATCATAACATATAACAATCATATAGTGTATAAAAATCAGTTAAGACAACTCCTTATAACAAACCCGGCCCAGAAAACCCAAGACAAAAGGCCCAACCTTAATCTGGATTCAAAACAAACCCAACCCAATTTAAAACGATATAACCCGGATAGAAAGTTCAGGTCAGGCCCAACGAATTAGGCCCAGACTCGCCAAAGAAAGAAAAGAGACAGGAGCCGTCTCCCTCGTCCTCTGGCTACTGTCGACGGAAGAACGGAGGAAGAAGAGGAGTCCAGGCCCCCGGTGGCGTCCACCTTTTCGACCAAGACTCTCCCACCCGGACCGACTCAGATTTCCGGCCTCACCCACACACACACATATTCAAACGCGAGGGAAGGAGAGGAAGAAAAGAGGGATTACCGAGATCGACGCGACTCCGATTCCGAGGGAAGCTTCGGCTGCAACGATGCCCTTATGGAAGTCTATGAGGTTACAATTGTGACGAGCAAAATGAATTCATTATGGAGCACATCAGTCACATTAATCCACACTAACATGTACCTGTCTCAAGTAGAACGACGTGCATATTCATTCCAAAAGACACAATCGAGTCCTACACGGATTCATGCGAGACAAGTTAACAGTCTATTATTCCATGGAAGCAGAGATACCTAACAACTTCAAGCAAGATATGCGGAACCAGTAATGATCATGCAAGATTCAAAGTCATGCGGTATTTAATGAGGATGACAAATATCATATATATGAACAATGCACGAGCATGGTACACACATCAACAATTGAGTTCAAACATAGCATGACGAGGTATATCATAGCAAGCAGATTAAGCATCATACGAGAACATATAAGAGCATCATAGTAACTATCTCATCTTAACACACTGGTCATATAATAGGTAAAGTATGACACGTAATCATATGAAGGATCACATTTAGAAAGCATAGGTCCTACATGATACTAGTGATACACGATGAGGCATGACATAGTTAAGAGTGGCCTAAGGAAACTCATCATAAGGTTCGTGAAGCATGTTTACGCAATGTAGTAAGTACAAAAAGTTACCATCTAGGGAGCCATATCGAAATTCATAAACCCTATAGGATACTACTAGCACATATCGAACAGGAATACATCAAGGTACCTCGACTAGACCCATCCTAACATTCCGATGTCATGTATATGCGGAAACGTGATATAGCGTGGTGTGTGATCATGCGAAGTGTCAAGTCATATATTCATGTAAGCACGAGAGAGCATCATAGAGTAATAGGGAACGCTACAGAGCGATGATCATGTAAACATGCTAGGACTAATCAGGACGAATGCAACATTTTAAGAGAATAGCAGAAGGGAAGAGCCACACTATCAGGGACATATCTCGAGAGGGAATCAACAATAATGTAGCCAAGGTATAAATCCGCACAAGTCGCAACCAAGAGTCCTACGTGATACTAATGACGCAATACAACATTTGATACATACATGCGCTTGATTGACTAACACAACGATACAGAAGAGACCACATTAACATAGTCCAGCGATACAAAAGCATAGGAGGAATGGCGATACAAAAGCATAGGAGGAATGTAGCAGTACATAATATAAGCCTACGTAACATGGCAATATAAGTAGAATACGGGGGCATGCGTTCCAATTTAATAATAATAAATGAGACACGCATATATCAAGATATTACTTTGATAGCATGGTCACAGATGGAACTACTAATTTAATCAAGCAAGGCCAAGGGCAACACTATCTAAAATGCCGAGGAGATCATCTTACGGGGCATTCGTACAAAGAGGAGCTTACAACACTATCATGGACCTAATTCAGGGAAAGATACATTCATATAGACTCATATCATGCCATTCATGTTTTTAACCAATCAGTAGTACGATCATTACAACAGATCAATTAGACACGCGAAACCAAACATAATCATGACAAAAAGCGAGATGCAACACGAGACCTAAACAATGTGACTAGCATGATTACGGAATGTTATGCAATCACGAATTTACATTAAGGATCATCACAAATAACACGTACTAGAAATTACGTATCATATAAGGCATGTTGACATCAAGTTGTAGCACGTATCAAATAAGGAGCTTGCTTCACCAGGGTATCAAAATTTAACGATCACACTATCATGAACCTAGTAGAGTGAAATCATGCAGATTCATTTCATGCAGCTCACACTTCCATTCAATCCTACGATCAATAGACCAAGTAAACATGCTATAGCAACATATAATCATGGTAGAAGCCAAGACATAACACAAGACCTAAGCAATGTAACCAATCATAGATGCAACAACATGAGTAGCTTTTAAACAATGGTCATTCGCAGGGTACATGCCAAATATTACAAAATTATGTCATGCAATTCAGAGAGAGTTAAAATTACAACCGGACAGAGATCCCTAAGGGAAACCATTGACTTTTCCCGACTGACTTCTCACCCCTCTTTCCCGTGGGACTCTGGTATGACTCTTTGTGGCAAGAAGACACGGGTTGATCGTCACAAGAATCAGGAAATACAGCCCAGAAGCACCTTACTTTTGACTTAAAGGGACATAAGGAACCACCTTCCAATACTCGCTCAGACAACCTTCACATCCATACATGATTCCCGACACAGTGTGTTTACCAGCCCAATTCCCCATGTAAGACACTGACATCCGGGAGAAAGGCTCGATAGACCAGTCAGGGGTTAACAACATAGTGAAAGGGGTTGTTTCACACAAGCTGGGCTTGACCATAGGGAAATAAGGGTACTCCCGCTATCCCGTTTATACAGATTAGTCAATACACAACTCATTGTTAGGCATACCAAATCAGATCTTTAGCATAGCAAGCACTGAGCATAGAATCAGTTAATAACACTCAATAGTTAAGGCATCCAAATCAGATCCCAACCCATCTGTAAAGAACAAGCTGATATTTTGCCTACCTTTCCCAACTACACCCAATAGGGGTGGTCTAGCGCCTTTACTAGCCACTCGCGTACCGTTTGGTCGGTTTTCCTCTTTTATTACAAGTCAAGTTCATTACTTAGTCCAATTTCGTTTAGGCATCTTAAGTTCATTTTGCCCTTCTTAAAATCCTTTTAAATTCTTTGAAATTCATGGGCGATTTTTCAAAACATACACTCGATCCTTGCGTACCCGAATTGCACAACCTCAGCTCTGATACCATCTTTGTAACGGCCCGGAATTATGATTTCCGAGTTACGTTTTAAGGGATGAAACCCCTTGTTCGGATCTTGCAATCCAGGTACGGGTCGAGGTTTCAAACTCATTTTTGAGGTCAGTAATAAAGAGGGATTTCGAACCCTGAAAATATCGTAGGGCCGTTGGGTACCCTTAACCTGTCCTAGGGACTAACTCGCGAAATTCATTTCAAACGGAAGAAAGACGGAAGCAAAAATTAAGATACAAAGCGACACGATAGAGCCGGGTCAAAACCAAAATATAAGTGGATGATTACCATTTATAATGAGTTAGAGATTTAGCCAGGTTCTTGGATTCGCCAAAAAGGGAACCCCCTCATATAGACATCGAGCAATCAAAATCTGCAGAAAATACCTTAAAAAGAACGGGGAAAGGAGTCAGATCGAGCCACTCATGCGGGACCGGCAGTCCTCGCTGAGGCCACATAGTATGTGCTATACCTAATAAAGATGCTCTAATGCAGTGCGAAAGTCAAACACACTAGCATGCTCCTAGTTATAATAATGTGTAAAAATACTATAAAGGCCCCAAGACAATACCAAGTGGCATATCCATCTCCTACCTCCACCCCCTTCCGATAGGGCGGAGACTGGCCGGCTCGTGAATGCATTCCATCATAATCGGGCGGCACGGATGCCTAACCCGCTCCACATCAAAGCCCGCAGGCATCTCATAATATAAGGAAGTTCATGACTCGATTGACTCAGGGTACCCGATGAGGCTGGGCTACCCTATGACCCTAGCAAAGACTCTAGGACTATCACAGATAACGACCGTTCTGTTTCAAACGCAATAAGTAAGCAGATGCTCATTCAATTAGTGCAACCTAAGAGGATACTACATGACATGCTTTTATGCATATGCAACACCTAACATAAAATGCAACAACAAGCATGAATGTCCAACCTGAGTAAGCCCCCTAGGGAACTTACCTGAAGATGCAGAACAACAGGATAATACAAGCAAGGGCCCAAATGCAAGTCCAAAGCAATCCAAGAGCAATACACACCTATCATCAAGTCATTTCCATAAGCTACTGAACCACATTCACACACGAAACCCAAGTTCTCAACATACTAAAAACCAATCGATAGTAAAACCATTTTCCAAAACCTTTCCGATACGATCAACATCAACCAAAATCATTTACTTTCAATCAAACCCATTGATAAAATCGTACCAACTATATTTTTCCAAACTCTTAAATCCCAAATTAAGTCAACTAATATTCAAAATAATTTCTCAAATTATACTTATCATTTAAATCCTTAACAAATTCCCAAAATCATATTATAGAAATACTTCCGGCATTTTGGTTTTCTAACACAAATCCTTATAGTGATATTTTCGAAAACTTGAAAATCTCCTTTTTAAATAATTTATCTTCAATATATATAATTAACACCAACTGCTTTATTCATTTCCAAAATCACATATTAATAATACTAATGTTCTAATAGACTAACAATAATATAAATCATAACATATAACAATCATATAGTGTATAAAAATCAGTTAAGACAACTCCTTAAAACAAACCCGGCCCAGAAAACCCAAGACAAAAGGCCCAACCTTAATCTGGATTCAAAACAAACCCAACCCAATTTAAAACGATATAACCCGGATAGAAAGTTCAGGTCAGGCCCAACGAATTAGGCCCAGACTCGCCAAAGAAAGAAAAGAGACAGGAGCCGTCTCCCTCGTCCTCTGGCTACTGTCGACGGAAGAACGGAGGAAGAAGAGGAGTCCAGGCCCCCGGTGGCGTCCACCTTTCCGACCAAGACTCTCCCACCCGGACCGACTCAGATTTCCGGCCTCACCCACACACACACAGATTCAAACGCGAGGGAAGGAGAGGAAGAAAAGAGGGATTACCGAGATCGACGCGACTCCGGCTCCGAGGTAGGCCTGATACATGAGCCGAGTATCTCGGGATCGACTCGGTAAAAGCTCGACTCGGGATCGCTCGAATGTATATACGAGCCGAGTTCGAGCCTATACCTGAGCTCGAGTCGAGCTCGAGTAGCTCGCCAGCTCGTATATATAAGTGAGCGAGTCTGGGCCTAATATCCTCCAACCTCCTCCTGTCCTTCACGCACGCTTCACCTTCAATTCCATTCCAATTTCATATCCGAGAGCTCGCTGTCGGATCTGAGGCCGCTCCGCCGCGGCGCCGCCCGGGTAGATCTCGACCTTCAGTTCCGCTCCGCACGCCTTCAGTTCTCCGCTCTCAGATCCGGTCAGCCTCCTCCTGTCCTCAAGCGCTCCTTCTCTTCTAGCCACCGCCGGAAACAAGCGGAGTTGCAGGCGCCATCTCCTCCCTCCTCTTGTCTGTCAGGTACGAGCCATCTCCTCCCTCCTCTTGTCTCGTTCTCGGCCAGGGTAGATCTCGTTCTCTGGGTAGATCTCGATCTCAGCCTTCTCCTCTTGTCTCGTCTGATCGATCTCGTTCTCGGCCTTCTCCTCTTGTCTCGTCTGGTTTCAGGCTCCATTGTTGGTCTTCACCATTGCTGAGTTGCAGGCACCCCATTGCCGCTGGCTTCAGGCACTCCATTGCCGCTGATTTCACACAGGTAATGAATGAAGGCTTTTACATGTTTTCACACAGGTAATGAATGAAGGCACTCCATTGCCGCTGTTTTTAATCGTCTGGTTTCAGCTTTATTGTGTTCATGTGTTGTTCTATTTCGAGTTTATGATGTATTTGAACCTTGTAATGTCGGGTTGTACTTTGAATACCGGTGTAATGTTTTAGATTACTTTGCAATTCAATTATTTAGGTCATTAGATATTTTGCATAAGGTTGATTTTGAATACAAATCAAGCTACATGTTATTAGGTGCAACAATTCGAAATTTCGACTACTGTAAAACGAGCTCACGAGCTCGAGCTCAAGTCGAGTAACCGAGCTCACGAGCTCGAGCTCGAGCTCGAGCTCAGCTCGAAAAGAAGCGAGCTCACGAGCTCGAGCTCGAGTATCTCCTCCAGCTCGCGAGCCGAGCTCGAGTACAAGCTTGAGCTCGTTTTCAAATGAAGCTCGAGCTCGAGCTCGGCTCGTTTAAAAACGAGCCAAGCTTGAACATCAAGTACTCGAGCTCGTGAGCTCGTATATCACCCCTACTCCGAGGGAAGCTCCGGCTGCAATGACGGGTTTCCGACTGCGAGGACGCAAGGGACAACGGCTCGAGGGCCTAGGAAGGAATAGAGGTGAGCGAGGAGACAGTTTGGAGGAGATTCAAGTAGGAATCGAGCATAAACCATGAACGAACCTCGATCGGAAACTGGGGTGGAAGCGGCTCGCTTTGGGGCTCCGACGGCCGACGATTTGGCTCCTTATCCGGCGTCTTCAACTCCTGGGAGGGGTGGCTCAGTGCTATGGCTCCCGATAGCTCGGTCTTGGATGAACGAGGCTCCTTCACGCACTACGAACAGGGGAGGCGAGAAGGAAGGCGAGAACAGGGGTGACCAGACGAGATCGATGGAGGAGGAAGGCTAGGGAGGCGCTGGTGAGCAACAGAACAGCGCTCGGAGTGCTCAAGGAAGAGGCTCGGAGGTGGGGGCCTGAACAGGACCGGTGGTGGTGGTGTGGATGGCCGGCGGCAAAGGAAATCAGAGGGGGTTGGGCAAGAATGCAGGAGAGGTGTTTGGGGATTTTGTGTCTTGTGGTAATGAAAGATAGATTAGCTTTAGAAATTAGAATGGGGTAGAATGAGCTATAGGTGTAGGCTGATCAGATGCAGTAGTGCATAGCCTTTGTTTTTTTTTTCTTTCTTTCCCAGGTATAGGGTGCACACAGATGGAGGAAAGAAGGGGTCAAAGTGGGTGTTTGTCTAAAAACACAGGGGAAGGATGGTTGTCTTCATTTGTTTGAATTCAGAATGCACTGCTCGAAATGGGGAAGGAAAAGGGGGAAGAAGACAAAGAGGAGTGGTCCCAAATAAAATTCAATATCCGAGAAATAAATCCTCGTACCCGCTCTCTTGATTCTATCCTGACTCGGTCAAAATAAAGTTTTGAATTTTCCAATTCGAATTTAATATTGAAATCCGAACATCATTTCAAATTCTCGTCATATAAAAGCGAAATAAAATCTATTTTGCAAAATTTCAAAATTTAGCCGGAATCCGCTTTAAGAGTTTCGGGTTCTATTTATTAAATTGAGGACACGTTTTCCTTAAAATATACAGTTTAAATTCATCATTTTTTTCTTCTTCTAAAAGTTATGATTCAAAAATCCGGGCCTTTACAATTAATTCCCATATACACCTGCCATTGAGACTAAAATTAAAGGAACTTTATCAAAAAAAATATCACACAAAATATGGCAATGCTTTAACATGCCTAACATTCAACGGTTTAAATAAAGTGTAAGAGCAAGCAGTTGACTAAAGTCCTTAACAAAAACGATCAATAGACAAAACCCCACAAGAAAGTGATTCATTTGCAAAGCCAGCTCTTTTGTTTTGAACATCCCAAACCAAGCAAATTCATAAGCCACATGGGCCGGAGATTATCATAATTCTAAACGAAGCTTTAATTCAGCCCAAGTTCAGGAGCTTCCACTTAGAAAAACTTGGAAGGCAACATCAATTCTGTACTTGGAAGGCAACTATAATAGCCATTACCTATAATTTTAAGATAGTTGGTTTATGCATTTAATTTGTCCTATTAAAACTAAAAATCTCTCATACAATGGTTAATGGAAGTAAGATTAATCACATTCATTCAATCTTGTGAAGGGTAACTCGTGGAATAATATTTAAAGTTTAAACAAAATTAAAGAATACTGGGAATAACGACAAGGTAAAAGAGATTTTGAAATACAAATACATGCATCGCTTGCCTTGAGAGGAATGGTGCCAATCAGTAGCTTAGTCGTTAAAAGTTCCCTTGGGTGTCTGATAGCCTCGTGGCTGCAGGCAAATCAAGAACATTCGTCGCAGCTTTGAACAAGAAAGTCGGTTTAGTCCTAATGAGAATTATGAATGAAGTGAGTGGCAGAATATACCTACATAACACGAGCAAACTCATACTCATCAAAATCAACCACTTGACTCAAACTGGAACCCAAAAACACACCATCAATAAGAGGTAAACCCAACCAAAAACCTAAATGTCCAAAGATAAAGCTCAGAAATTAAACAAAGGCTAAAAACTGGGAATGTGGAATCAAGTTGAATTGTTGGTTAGCAGCTAGTAATGGAGAAGGAATGAAGGAGCTAGGAACAAATGAATACGTACAATGAACACAAATGTCCATGTAATGATTTTGATCCCAATGTCCATGTAATGATTTTGATCACAGAATTCAAAGCAAAGATGTATATAGAGATATCATAAAACACATTCATTCCACCATAGCAGGGTTAATTCATTACAGGTCGTTTTCCTTTCATCGTGAAAACATCATTTTCATTTTAGACAAACTATATAAACAACTCACAGACTTCCTGTTCTTCATCAGCTTCTTCTTCTTCTTTAAAGCAAGGTCATTCAGTGCCCTTCCTGCCCAAAATCTATCAGATTCCAATATGACTTTAAAGCAAAAACAACAAACTTTCTACCAATTAAGTCAATTAGCATCAGTAGCTACAACGCCTAGAACTGCTCTTGTTTAGGCATTTCGTCGAACACCTACCGGGCAATCAAAAGGCAGTACGGAGTTGCTACAGATACTAGATACAGAACAACAAAAAACCATAATCGAAACAAAAATCAACCCAAATCGAGAACCCACAAGCAGCAAAACCTAAGGTGGTTCATACCAAAATCGAACCCCAAACCGAGTAAATTGAAAACCCACAAATCAAAGAACTCCCCACAAACGAATTTGGGGGTCGAATTCACAAAAACAGTGAACACGGACGATGAGAGGAGATAGGGTTTGATGCACATCAATGAAATCGAATGGGAGATAGAGGTTTACCTTGGATTTGCGCTCATTGCCCTAGTCTAATCCTCCTTCTTCTTGCTCTTGTCGCGCTCACAGGACCACCACCGGGAGGACAATCCAATCACTCTTGGGGTTATAGAGGCTAATCACCACCCCCACCTTCCTCCGATAGGGTTAGAATACGCCAAGTGAAAGTGGAGCGGCGCATAGAAGTTAGAAGACGGCAAGGGGAAGCGGATGCTCGTAGTCCTGTGTAGGGGTGGGCATGGGACGGGACAGGACGGGATTAGGGTAATCCCGCGTCCCGTCCCTCGCTTTTTTTGCGGGACGGAATTAAATATTTTTTTTCAAATCCCGTCGGGTCTTATCCCTCTCGGAACGGGACGGGATCGGAACGAGACGAGATTTGTCCCTCATAAAAAAAATTAAAATACAATCCAAAAATAGCAAGTAAAAAGTTACAAATGAGGTGCAAATTTAAATAATACATAATAATGTCATTAAAAAAAATACAGTAGCCAACCAGCCTCACAAAATAAAGCATCACACATCTGAAATCTCATCTTCAATTTCATCACAAATTGAAGGCAAAGATAGCCCATTACAGAATTGAAGGTAAAGCCATAAAATACAGTAGCACTAACAGTGAATGCGTAAGGCTAACCTACTGGTTTCTTATATATTTTTATTTTTAATGTGTTTTTTTTTTAATTTTGGGTTTAAATAAATATTAAGTTATAATATAAATATATTCTTATATATTTTTATTAATATTAATAAAATATGTATAATTATATATATGCTGGACGGGACGGGATTTGCCGGATTCGAACTCTCCGTCCCGCGTCCCGTCCCTCGTAATTTTTGCGGGACGGGATTTAAAAAAAAATTCTAAATCCCACCGGGATCGGGACGGGATGCGGGACGGGACGAGATTTCGGGATTTGTACCCACCCCTAGTCCTGTGTGCTAGGTTTAATTCAATTAACATTTATTTTCCTTTTAAAAAAATTAAAAATTAGCGACAACAGGTCTAGCCGTTGCTGCTCCGTGGCAAAAGACACATTAATGGCGACTGTAATTCCGTGCCGTTGCAAACTGCCGTAGCAAATTGAATTTTTTTTTTGTAGTGAAACTTAGGGGTCGTTTGGTTAGAGGTAATGAAAGTAAAGGAAATAATACATTTAAATAGAAGGGAAAGTAAATGGAAAGGATTAAATTCAAATTTTGTTAGGGTGATTTAAAGAAAGGAATCATTCACTTTTGAGATTTTTGAATATTTTGAGATAAACCTATTCAATTGCACATTAGGGAGTATTTATCAAACAAAAATCGACACATTAGAAATGTCATGAAGAAAAAAATTCCATCTTATCCATCACATTCCAATCGAGAAAAACCCTAACTCAAAATATATTGGTGGAAAATTAATCAAATCAAAACCCTAATTATGATGGTGCTCAATTAGAAATCGAAATCCTAAAACAAGAGTCTATTGAGAAAAACAATGGTATTACAACATCAACTATTATCGAAAATGGAGATAGCAAACGCCTTTTCGGAGCAGCACCAAAGAACTTATGAAGACGCAGTTGAGGAAACCATTGGGCGGAGCGGCACCTGATGGCGAGATCAAACGCCTGATCGAGAGCACGCTCGCTGTCGGAGATTATGCAGACGGTGGGGTGCTCGTAGAGGCCCGCGGAGGAGCAATTGACTTGGCGGATGAGGTCGGCGACCTTGTAGGTGCGCGATTTGGGCTCCAAGCACTCCTTCTTGAAGGATGAGGCCTCGACGGCTGCCTTGATGGCCTGGCGGAGGCGGCCTCGACGTACGGCTGCCTGGAAGGAGCTTGGAAGGAGGAGGATTATCCAGATCTATGTTCAGACTTCAGAGTTTTGGAAGGAGGTGGGGGTTAAAATGAGATATGAGGAGGAGAAGGAATACCTCATTATAGGTGGGGGTAACGGATCGGGTTTATAATACATCAAATCTGCATCTCGATCCTTGTCTGCGTCGATCGATCTTCCTGCATATAGATTAGAAGAGAAAGAGGCGGGGTTTGCTCCCCGGGGAGCCTCCGACGCTCAAGTCAGAATTGGGTTGGCTGATCGAGAAGCCTCTCTAACCCTAGTAGTTTAATCACATATATATAGTGAGAATTAGGGTTTACCTGGTAAAAGACGATTATGCCCCTGGACATCGTATGTAATTACTTTTGCTCTATCAATTGCCCCTCGAGTTTCCTTATCACGATCTAGTGATGAGGGAAGACGAATAACACGAGTAATGCTTGCCCCTTGTCTGAGTTGTATCCTGCAAGCTTCAGCATTCTCAACCGAATAACATGATATAAAGCAATTTGTGCGTCATTAACTGATCAACTGGAATGTACGGTTCAAAATGATTAGATGAATTCTTTGCCATAAATGAGAGACGGCGTGACGTTCTCGTTTGAATTTTATTTATGATTGACAACTTGATTGTTTTCATTGAGGTTGGGCATTTCGCCTTAAATGACATTCTTATTGCTTGATTTCGAGTTTTGCTGGCCCTTAACGGCATTGTTATGGCTTAGACTTAGCTTTAGGTGGTCTTAAGTGACGTTTTCGTTGGCCATGAGTGGCGCTCTTTGGCCATGAGTGGCGATTCGTTGGCCATGAGTGGCGATCCGTTGGCCATGAGTGGCGTTCTATTGGCCTTGATTGGCGATTTGTTGGCCTTGATTGGCGATCATTTGGCCTTGAGTGGCGATTCGTTGGCCATGAGTGGCGATCATTTGGCCTTGAGTGGCGTTCTATTTGCCTTGATTGGCGATCCGTTGGCCATGAGTGGCGTTCTATTGGCCTTGATTGGCGATCTGTTGGCCTTGATTGGCGATCTGTTGGCCTTGAGTGGCGATTCGTTGGCCATGAGTGGTGATTATTTGATTGTTTTTTTTTCCTTTTTCTTTTGCTTTGATATAATGTTGTTCTATATATAGATGCGCATGTAAGCATTTAAAAAATTGATAATTCACCGATGCAATTAACCATGCAATATGATTAACTAAATAGTAAACTTTTCATCAAAATAGGATATAGAGAACTTAGCTCTTGGGTCTCGTATGCTGGACCGGCCGGGCACGATGCGTTGCACTTCCAAGTTTATGAAAGTTGGACCTTTTTTCTACAAATAACTTAAATGTGCGGGCTGAACTGCGATTTCCAAGAACTTTGGGCTGATCTTGTAATTTGCCCCAATTTACAAAGTAACGCCTCGGATTAATTACAAAGTAATTAATCCTTTGTAATTAATCCCAATCAAAGTAACGTCTTCTACGCTTCTCATCGGGTTTGTACAGAAAAGCGGCGGTGACTCAAGACTTCACCGCGGGATCCTCGGCGACGAATTGAACCCGACGAAGGGTTCCTGCAATGTCGAGCGATGGGTGCGAGGCCTCTTTCGACCTTCGGTGGAAAAGGGGTGGAACCAAGACGGAGGAGGTCGGAATCAGCGGCTTAAGGGGCGTCCCGGAATCGCCTGTAAATTCCAGCCTTGAAATAAATTATGAACCACTCATTTGCTTTTATACACAAACGGGTGAACATATACATAATACAAATATATACAACAACAATGATCAAGATCTTCACAATTTATTCATTGCAATTTAACTGTGGTAGGTTTGAGTAGTCCCTAATTCCTATTTGATCCGAAATTCTGTGGTACGAAGAATATGCGAAAATTAAAGGAATGCGTGGTGAAGAAACTCATCTAATTGAGACGAATTTGACACCTAATGAAATCATATATATATATTAGTACTTATCTTCCATTTCGGTTTCAACCGATGAGATCGGAAATAGGATGTGGGACGACTAGGGCTTCTGGAGCGACTTCTAGATTTAATGCTTCTTCGGTCAGCGTTCAGCGGCGACATTGTTTTTTAGGATTGATGCTGAAGGTTGAGCGACAACGAACTGAGATGTGGTCGTTGACGAACGATGATGAAGATTGGTGGAGCGAGATCAAGGACGATGATGATGGTCCCTCAAAGGCCAAATTTTCCCCTTCGTTTGACAATCGACCTCTCCACTAATTGAATGGGAATCGGATCAAGCACATTGCTTTTAGATCGATCCCCACGGACGGCGCCAAATGTAATACATCAAATCTGCATCTCGATCCTTGTCTGCGTCGATCGATCTTCCTGCATATAGATTAGAAGAGAAAGAGGCGGGTTTGCTCCCCGGGGAGCCTCCGACGCTCAAGTCAGAATTGGGTTGGCTGATCGAGAAGCCTCTCTAATCCTAGTAGTTCAATCACATATATATATAGTGAGAATTAGGGTTTACCTGGTAAAAGACGATTATGCCCCTGGACATTGTATGTAATTACTTTTGCTCTATCAGGGATAATTGTTACACGCCCAAAAAGTAAACATTACTTTGAACACTTTAAACAAACAGACCCAACTAAAAAGAAGGTTTATAATACCTTTCCTTGCCCCTATTTTCGGAAAACAAACACGCCATTAATCTTTTAGCTCTAAAAACCATCATAAATGGTCACTACTCATCTTCCTTTACCTCGGGGAGGATTTTTTAATATATAATAAATGTAATTTTTTTATTATAAAAAAAAAGAAAGATAGGAGCTAGCTAGAAAACCAGTACAATAACTCACTCAGTAAACTTACTCAACTAAATTTCATGACGACAATTCCACACGAACCACTTGAACACATGAATGCAACAACACACCGTGGTCCCCTAAGCTATCAAAGTCTAAGCATACATTCTCACCTGTTGTAAAACTCATTTTTAATCGAACGGAGCATAATTTAAAGATACAGAGAGTTTAAAACAGTACTCATATTCAATTTATTTGTTCATATGCTCGAGCTACCAAAAAATGTGCATACATCATTTCATCAATAAATTATAGGAAAGGTAGGAATTCTTGTGAATTCCTAGCCGCACAACTACATGAAGAGGATGCTTAGAGGATTTTATTATATTTTATTTTGAACTTTTGTATAATAAATTATAATAACCATGGCATCTAGCTATTTCCAATGAACATTTTTAAAAAAGCCAATCTAGATATTAAACCCTAGTTTCCCAAAGTAAAAAAAAAAAGTGAGATACTACTTAAGATAATTAACAATATCCATATAAAATTCCTTAAGCATCTTTGCCATATCTTTCTCTTAGATTTTATTAGATTTTATTAGATTTTATGTTCTATCATTTGCTTCTATTTGTATATGATAGTAAGTCCATCTGCCGGCTTATTCGATCTCTCAATTACTCTATATGTGCGTAAGAAGCGAATTTCTTTCCTAATTTAAAAAAATGAATACAATTCCTAAAATAAATTATTTAAAAATATTTAATTATTAAAAGTTTAGTTTGTCAAAATTTACGCCACACAATCTTTGCCATATCTTTCTCTTAACAAAGTTATCATCTATACACATACTCTTAAAATAAAAAAGTTTTACTTAGTATATACTCGGTGTTACACGTACTTAATTATTTAGGGTATAAATTCATATTAAAAAATTAAAAAAATATTTATACTCTATACATATATACTAACATGTTTATAAACTTTTATCATGAAAAATTAATTAAATATGATTAAAAATTATTGATAATTAGAAGATTGATAATTTTAGAAAATATTTTTTCATTTTTCCAAAATATGGAGTATATATTTTGATAATAGAAGTTTATAAACGTGTTAATACAAGTATATAGAGTACAAATATAATTTTAAAATTTTTAAGCATGAATTTATACCCAAAATAATTAAGTATAACTTTGGGTATAACACACCCATGTTACAGGTGATCCCAATTGCTTACTTACATGTTAGTGCCAAATTCTTTTTAGGGGTTTTAATTAAACAATGATTTTTTTAATCATTTTGTTAAATCTATAAAAGATTTTTTCTTTCATCTTTTTTTTTTTCATTTTTATACAATTTTTTTAACTAATGTGATCGATTAATTCAAAACTTATCATTATAAATAAAGTTATAAATATTTCTTTTTATAAATTTCAATAAAGATTCCACACACGCACTATTATTTGTGTAGGAAATTTAAAGCGTTTATAATTAAGTATTACTCAACCCGATAATATAGTCATGTGCCATCAACTTATATACTAGGTTTATTAAACTCATATTAACATAAGACACTTGTCATTTCAAATATCCCACCTAATTAAAATGACACAAAGCTTATTAAATGAATACAAGATTAGTCATTCGCGAAAACTGGGCACCATGTCGATATGAACATGGTGCCCTAAACCCTGATTTGTTTTTAATTTTTAGTGTCTATTTATTACATCTAAATGAACATACATCATGTACGTTGCTTTGAATAGAGTTGGGCGGTGGTAGAAAAATTACCATACCAACCGATTACCAACCGTACCAACAGGTCATTGGTACCAAGAAGTCGGTAATCGATTGAATCGGTAACCGAAGTCTCGGTACCAAGGGTAGTCGGTACGGTAACAGTATGGGCAACCCAAATATCGTGGTACCGGTGGTTACCGAATATATATTTAATTTTTTTTTTTAAAAATAAAATCTATCATGTACCATCGGTACCGATGGTACCAATGGTACCGATGGTAGAATCTGTGAATGTGAATTATGTGAATCTGTCATTGGTACCATCGGTACCGATGGTACCACAGTGTATAAAACGAAAATCGAAGAATGAAAATAGTGGCTTCGGTTACCACGGTACCGACATTCGGTAACCGATACTTTCGGTACCAAAAGTTTCGGTACCGACACTATTCGGTTGGTACGTGGTACAGAAAATCCCATACCGAGGGATATCGGTACGGTACGTGGTAATCGAAAATTTACCATGGTACCGTACCGTGCAGCCCTAGCTTTGAACATGTTTTTAGAAGGGGTGATTTGCGATGTACCTAACAACACCTTGACAATTTCATGCCTTTAACAAATTAAATAAGCTTATTAAATGAATACAAGGTTAGCCATTCGCGAAAACTGGGCACCATGTCGATATGAACATGGTGCCCTAAACCCTGATTTGTTTTTAATTTTCAGTGTCTATTTATTACATCTAAATGAACATGCATCACATACGTTGCTTTGAACATGTTTTTAGAAGAGGTGATTTGCGATCCCCTAACAACACCTTGACAATTTCATGTCTTTAACAAATTAAATAAGCTTATTAAATGAATACAAGATTAGCCATTCGCGAAAACTAGCCACCATGTCGATATAAACATAACGTCCTAAACCCTGATTTGTTTTTAATTTTCAGTGTCTATTTATTACGTCTAAATAAACATGCACCACGTTGCTTTGAACTGTTTTTAGAAAGGGTGATTTGCGATGTACCTGACAATACGCTTGGCAATTTCATGGCTTTAGCAAATTAAATAAGATAAACAAGGACATTGTAGAGGACAAATTAAATAGAATAAATTGACTACTTGAGTGTTGTCCAATCGAAACCCATACACCAATGTCGTTTCCTTAAAATGTTTTGGGAGCTTTCCAAAGGAGGGCATAGGAGAAACCTCTTCATCACGAACGAGTCGGATGCCAATTAACTAATTATCCTTTCTTCTTTGGGAAATGTTCGCATGTTTTTTTTGTCTTTTATCTCCCACTTTTGTAAATCCTATGACACCATATCATATATACTATGTGCCGATAATATTCAATTCCAAAGCAATTTTAATCTTTTTTTCAAAATTAATGTTCCTTTGTGTGTACAAAAATTAAGCCTATAAAACGTATATACCTCTACCATATATTATCACTCTTCAAATATCTTCTTTAGAGATATACATTTGGACCCAAGAAAGTCTCAACACTCTTTGAAATCTTCTTGGTGTTCATACAATAGTATAGTTTAAATTTTCGCTACAAACCTTTCATCTCTTCTGATACACGAATTCTATATGGCTCGTTCATCTTTGATTTCAGGTTCAGCTTACAGTCGGTTGCAGATGATCTTCACTATGTTGTTTATTGTTTTTGTTCTCTTAGATCATGATGTTGCACGTAGAGTGGCTGCAACATCAAGATGCCAAGAAGTAGTGTTTCGTCGTCCTCCTCCTTTACCTTCATCCTTCGCGTCTTCATCAATGAAAACAATGCAAAAGCCGTCTCCTCCCCTTGGATTAGAAGCGTTCATGGGAGTGAAACCGCCACCACGGGAAGTTAGTTTTCGAATAAACAGACACAAGATGATGGAGACAGAGGGTTATCGACCCACTTCTCGTGGCCCGAGCCCAGGTGTTGGCCATGGGAGCCCGCCTACTTGATCACATTATGTTTGTTCTTTTAAAGTAACGCTTATTAGTTGGTCATATGTGTGGTATGGAACAACTTCAAGTATCCTTTAAGTCGAAAAAACAATCTAGATCATATTCTAGGTTATACTTTTCGATCATATTAAGCTAGATTCCGAGACCTACTACCTTTGGTTTCCTTTTGATCTCTTTATTTTTGGGTGTTCCAAAAAAGTGATGTTTGTTTTCTTTTACATATTCCTTTATATTTTTGTAAGTCCCTTGTTTTTTTGTATACTATAATGTCACGGGTTTAAGTTAATGCTGAGTGAATGTAGGGCCTTTTTATGAATTGAACAGCTTGAACTCGGCTCGAGAAAAGCTCGACTCGAGCTCATTCACTTACCTAAACAAGTTGAGCCTGAATAGGATTTTAATCTTTTGAGCCACTCCACAATACAATCTTGGTGAAAGACATGGCTGCACTGCATTCGAACCACCTCTTCTTGTACCTTGAAATCCAATTTCTCTAAAAAAACCACGCATAAACCATTGCGAGTATCGTCATCGGAATCCAAATCGGTGCATCGAACCTTCTCTAGGGCTCTGATGGACTCATCGGTAGCACGTTTCACTCTTGTCATTGCTCCCTCGTTAAGCCATTCCATGACCAAAGAAACATGGGTGATCGAAATGTAGGGCACCGACATGGCTGGGCGTCGACGTCGGCGGCGCGTGGGGCAACGGTGCCTCCACGCGTTAGTTAAGACGAAACATCCAATCTCCAATGAGAGGCGGGCGATAAGAGCCGGTCGAAACCCTAATTGGGAGAACCAATCTGTTAGGATGTTTGTTACATAGCAGGTGTAATCGTGACGACTTGAGCAGCCAGAGGCGTTGGGGCACGGCATTGTGAATAGTTCAGCGTCAGCGTCGGCGCCGGCGTTGAGTTGCAATACGAGAGAGGGGCAGTAATCGTCGCCGGATACGAAGTCGTCGAATTTGTCGACGGAGATGAAGTAGTCGCCTAAGAGCAAGTCGCATGGGATAGATCGGAGGTAGGCATGGACCGCATGGTCGCGATTCGGTGGGCTCATTGACTCCATTGCTGCATGCGCGCGGATGTTAATTTCTGCTCCCTTTTCTTTCTTAGCTGAATTAATTAGAGAACTTAGCTTTTGTGGTTGAATGATGTGTATTTATAGAGAACTATGGTGTACAACAGTACAAGGGATTAGATCGCGTATTTTATCTTTTAGGAAATATAAATTTATTAATTATTTTTGGTAATTTCATTTATATATATAATCAATTAATAAATGGAAAGAATAAGATAAATATATCTATTTTTTTATATTAGCATTATAAATTTCTGAGCAAGTTAATCACCATGCCTCTAATAGTGTTGCTAATATATCTATCTATATCTATATCTATCAATATATATCATAAAATAATTTTTCCATATACATCATGTTTACCTAATTATTTCATTTTCAACAAGTTACTTTTTTTCCTCCTTTTCCCCTAGCTATATCTATATCTATATAAATTTATATTAGATATATAATTTAAATAAATAAGAACCATTTGATGAGGTAACATTCTCTCCTTAATATATAATTATTTCTTAAGATATTACATTTTCTAATCTCAATTGGTTAAATTGAACAAAAGTACATTTTAATTAATACTAATTTTTTTTAACAAAGCGAATTATAATAGCTAGAGTTCTTTTTCCTTAATATATTCTACATTTTTCAATCAATTGGTCTATTTCATAACATTTAACTTATAAGAAAATTTAAATCTATATCTAATTATTATATATAAATATAAATATATTTATATTTATCTACTAAATAAGAAATTTTCTGCTTCGGCCTCATAAATTGTTAACAAAGTAAAAATTTTACTTATTTTTTAATCATCTATCTATTTGTAACTATTAATTAATTAAGAATCTTTTTTCTTAGGTGTCATGACCGCCTTAATATATATATATATATATATATATATATATATATATATATATATATATATATATATATATATATATATATGCACATTTTTTACTTTATCAACTTTTTTTGGTCGAAAGGAGAGTTGGAGCTCACTGACCGTTCTTATATTATGTGAACTTTGTTACTCCCTCTGTTTCTTTTTAATTGACATTTTACTATTCATGCACGTTTTTAAGGTGTGAAAAACTATATAAAATAATAAATTTTTAAATATTTTTTTCAATAATCTCATACTTATTGATGAAAAGTATAATATTATTAAAATATTAATATTTAATATAGTTTTTACAGTTCTAGAATTACGTGCTTGACTTGAAAAAGTCATTTAAAAGGAAATGAAAATATTTGATTTAATTTTATAATAGTAACTTATTTCTCATCCTGTGCACGAGAATATGTTAACATAATATTCTACAACTAGTATCATTCCCGGCATGCCGCATTTTTTAATAAAAGGAATATCCAAAAAAAATGTTTTGGCTTTATTTAAGATTTTAAACAAACAAGATCGATACACACAATTTATCACGGTTCACCAAATTGGCTATATCCACACTAGAAGATTTCATTAAGGAGTTTCCTGAAACTAAATGAGGATTACAAGATGTGTCATCCACACTGACCGTTAAATTATAAACCTATGAAACAGGAAACATTAATACTGTTTATATAAAACTACCGCTAGTGCGCCCTTTGGACACAGGCCCTACTGGTCGGGGCTTCACCACTGAAACCCCTATTGTTCAGGAGCTCCACCTCGACCCTTTGGTGGCTAACGATCACTGAGTCACGATTCAACTAAATTGTGTTTACACTTATAGAGTATATTTATAGAAAATTATGTAGCCTTACATAATTTTAATCCGGATAAATCTATCAATAAGACCCAAAAAGATTTCTTTAAATCTAAATAAAACATATTTTATCTACATATTATTTGATAGCATGCATTTAGGTAGGCATATTAGGGTGCATTTAACATGATTTAGAAGTATATAATGCATAGTTTAGGCTAGATTTACACATTTATACTCGTTTTGTTAGTGGAGTCGGAATCTACATATACTTTCATAGATGATTTCGGGTAGATGTGGATCCGACGAAGGATGAGGAGGCTCATGGATAAGGCCATAAGGGAAGAGTCAAGAGTAGGAAGAAAGTGAAGAGGACGAGAGTGGATTCAAATTTCGAGAGCCTAAGTGAAGAACAAGTCAACAGAAGCTGTCGCCAGACAAGCTGAACTTGTAACGCACTTTTTGGAAGCATCGGTGGTCTGATTGACTGTTAATTATAAGCATGCATTGAAAAGCTCTTTCCTATATCTACAACTTTAGTGTTGATGTCGAGACCAAATTCGAAGAGGGAAAATCGATGTGAACAGTATGGCCGCCCAGCGGCCATCCTAGCTGCCCCGCGGCTCGTAGCTCAGAGAATGATTTCGCAAATCGCCTGGCCGCCCCGCGACCTTTGCTGAACCGCCGAACCTGAAGAAATACCTTTTATCTTTAAATTAGGGTTTTTACATTAATTATTTTGGCCGTATCTTTGAGATTATTTCAAAGACATTCTAGGTATCTAATTCATGACTTTATGCACCTGGAGATTATCGATTGAGAGAACCCTAGAGGGGAGCCTCCATGGCCATGAAGTGCTAAACTCTTCCGTTTCATCTATGGATTGAAGCTTTGGTTTGATAAAGGTTTGAGATTTCTATTCTTGTTCTATTCATATTGATTCGTATTGATTCTCTTACAAATATTGTTGATTTCTTCTAGCCCGTACATGCAACTAGTTGAGATTGCTAGGATTTCGTAGATTACTCGTAGCCCGGGTAGATTGGTGGGGGAGGACCTTGGCGGGAATAGGACAACACGTACCTTGGCGGCGTTGACAGGGAAGTGATTTTGCGGGGACTAGGTACAGAGTCTTAGCGCGGTTTTAAATTGAGATTATTTAGTTTTTATGAGTTCAAATTTCTAAATTGTGAAGTTGTGATACTTATTTCAACATATCTATGTAATTTTATGTTTGATTTGGACAACTTTAAAATGACCATAATGATTTTTTGATTTGATATGTACATTATAGATTTGAAATTAACTCATACTTTATTACATTATATGTGTTCTAGACATAGTTCACAATACAATCTCAAATCCGTTAATGTCTGTCTTGCTCAAACATCAATTGCAGGCATCTCAAATCTACAAAGGGGACACACATGGCTTCTTTTGAGCCACTCCACAATACAATCTTGGTGAAAGACATGGCTGCACTGCATTCGAACCACCTCTTCTTGTACCTTGAAATCCAACTTCTCTAAACAAACCACACACAAACCATTAGGATCATCATCATCGGCATCCAAATCGGTGCATCGAACCTTCTCTAGGGCACTTATCGACTCATCGGTAGCACGCTTGACCCTCGGCATTGCTCCCTCGTTAAGCCGTTCCATGACCAAAGAAACATGGGATATCGAAATGTAGGGCACCGACACGGCTGGGCGTCGACGTCGGCGGCGCGTGGGGCAACGGTGCCTCCACGCGTTAGTTAAGACGAAACATCCAATCTCCAATGAGAGGCGGGCGATAAGAGCCGGTCGAAACCCTAATTGGGAGAACCAATCTGTTAGGATGTTTGTTACATAGCAGGTGTAATCGTGACGACTTGAACAGCCAGAGGCGTTGGGGCACGGCATTGTAAATAGTTCAGCGTCGGCGCCGGCGTTGAGTTGGACTACGAGAGAGGGGCAGCAATCGTCGCCGGATACGAAGTCGTCGAATTTGTCGATGGAGATGAAGTAGTCGCCTAAGAGCAAGTCGCATGGGATTGATCGGAGGTAGGCAGGGTCTTGATGCGGTGGGCTCATTGACTCCATTGCTGCGCGCGGATGTTAATTTCTTCTCGATCCCTTTACTTTCTTGGCTGAATTAGAGAACTTAGCTTTTGTGGTTGAATGATGTGTATTTATAGAGAACTATGGTGTACGAGGGATTAGATCGAGTATTTTATCTTTTGGGAAATATAAATTTATTAATTATTTTTGGTAATTTCATGTATATATATAATCAATTGATCAATGGAAAGAATATATTTATCTATATCTCATAAAATAATATTTGCATATATATATCATCTTTACCTTAATTATTTCATTTTCAACAAATTACTTTTTTTTTTCTTTTCCCTATCTATATCTATATCTATATAATTTATATTAGATATATAATTTAAATAAATAAGAACCATTTGATGAGGTAACATCCTCTCCTTAATATATATAATTATTTCTTAAGATATTACACATTTTCTAATCAATTGGTTAAATTTAAAACATTTTAATGCTTATTTTTTAACAAAGCAAATTATAATAGAGTTATTTTTTCCTTAATATATTCTACATTTTTCAATCAATTGGTCTAATTCATAACATTTAACTAATAAGATAATTTAAATCTTTAAAAAATAATGTTATCTAATAGCATTAACAAATACAAAGTATAAAACTGTTTTATGAAAAAAAGATTCCTTATAAGGTGCATGTCAGACTCGTCTAGCTCGTTTATTTTTCAAACAAGTCAAGTTTGATAAAAATAAAACAAAAATTCGTCAACAAATTGTGCTCGACTTGAGCTCGTTTGACAAACGAACCAAACTTTGTTCGAATCAAATTACACCCCACTCCGGGCCCCACAACACAGAACTGGAATCTTCTAGATCAAAATACTCGGAATCTGATTGATTTTCGTCCCCCCTCCCCTCGTCAACCCCAAACCCCCCAATCAATCCCCCAAAACACCAATCCATGACCAGCTGGTTCGATAAGCTCCGCTTCAGCTTCCGGTCCGCCGAGGCGGCAGCCGCCGACACATCATCGGTGGCGATTGCCCAGGGTCCCGACGACGACGCCCCTCAGCCCGGCAAGCAGTTCGCGCAGTTCGGCGCCGGATGCTTCTGGGGCCTCGAATTGGCCTTCCAGAGAGTCCCTGGGGTTACCAGCACCGAGGTCGGCTATTCCCGGGGGTTTCTCCATAACCCTACTTACGAGGCCGTGTGTTCGGGGACTACGGCCCACGCGGAAATCGTTAGGGTTCAGTATGATCCCAATTACTGTAGCTACGAATCGCTTCTGGATGTTTTCTGGGCCAAGCATGATCCTACCACCCTTAATCGCCAGGTAATTCGCTGCAAAGTTTCTGAATTTAGTTTACTCTGGATTAGATTTTTGGCTGTGGATTCTGAATTTGATCTTAGCGGATGTTGATTGTTTGAGGTTGATTATCGGAATCAGCTAATTTAGCTTGGAATTGGATGCCTACACTGGTGATGGTTTTCATCGCTAGTATTGCTTGATTTGATGTGGTTCATTATCATCTGCTGTCAGATACGCTGATCGGGAATGAGGTTGGCTCGATACTTCTTCCCTTTTGGATGGATTGGCTTGGTTAGGGTTTAGTAGGTTGGTTGTTTTTTCATGGTTTATGGCTGGCTTGAATCTCTCATGATTAGCTCCCTCATAATTCTGCTGTCGGAAGGAAGTCAAGAATCAATGTTGATGCTAGAATATCAAGAACAAAAAAAGTGCTGCTAATATCTGATCTGTAGTGCCAAATGAATTCAGGGGAATGTAATCTTGTTGCAGACAGATAATCCTTTGAAATATGACAACAAGTATTTGCAAATAGCTAGACCGTGTAAAAAAAAAAATAGAGTATTGGAGATCAAAGAAACCAGGGAAGGATGATATAATTGCAAGCAGTAAGTCAGTAACACCTTAGGATCAATTCCCCCGAGTTACCTGGTATGTTGCTGTGTTCTCCCGATGTTGGGAAATGAATTTGTACACCTTGGCCCCCCATATCCCGCCTGTTTTGTGGTTGTTGTTGGAATAATTCATCGCCATCAGTTCCTAGGGCCCAATCATCCAAACTAGGGTCAAGATATGATAGGAAATTTTTGACGCATTTAAACTTGTGTTTTCGATCAGAGGGTGCTGATGTACCTATTTGGGATATGTGGTGCTAGACTGTATGTCGTTCTCCGTAGTTGATAACGTACTCGTACACTCTTAAATCTATATTACTATGTAAATCTATAATTTGTGTTGAATCTGTTAGAACGCAGTCCTTGTAAAAGGAGAGGAGGTTCCATCTTGGATTGATTCTGAGGCCTTTCTTTGATATTGTTGGAACAGGGGAACGATGTTGGTTCACAGTACAGGTCAGGAGTATACTTCTATACGGCTGAGCAGGAGAAAGCAGCTTTGGAATCCTTGGAGAAGCAGCAACAGCTGTTGGACAGAAAGATAGTCACAGAGATCCTGCCTGCAAAAAAATTCTACAGAGCTGAAGAGTACCACCAGCAGTACCTTGCAAAGGGTGGCCGATTCGGATCAAAACAATCCACCGAGAAAGGTTGCAACGACCCCATTCGCTGCTATGGGTAATAACCCCCCTCCCTCTCTCGCTTTCTACGGCTTTTGTTGCTGCTTTAGATTTGGTAAGTTGGACAGTGAATGGTGATTTGCTATCTCATTGAAACCATTATGTATATAATGTATATCCTTCAGTTACGCTGTCGGTTGCTGCGTGGTCCTGTCATGTAATAATTAAACAGGATTTGCACCTATTAAACCTATTATGCCCTTCTCAGGCTCAGGGGTAGTGTATTGTGAAATTTGATCTGTCTGTGCAATCCATGTGCTGAATGAGTAATTTGCTGTTTGCTCCAAGACGACTCTCTCGGCCCTCTAGTTCACAGAGACTACATCTCAGATGTAGTCTCTGTTTGAATCCCATCATCATTGTAAAGCACTTGTAATCCATTTGGAAAATTGGGGACTTTTTCTTGATTGTGGGTGCACGATATTTCCAACTTAGGGGCCTGTTGAATTTGAATTGGTCGTTGTTTGTTTGCATCCAATTAAAGTCATTACCTCCAACATTTTTTTAGGGCAATTTTCTAACAAAAATATCATTAGAGACCGTCCTTATTCCCTATGAACAGGGCTACAATAATATCGTTGCTTGATTGGCTTTCTTGAAACACAACCAAAACATTTGATGCAGACATGGAGATATCCTTGATAATTTGACTAGATTTCATTGCTCAGCTTTACACATGGGATTCATATCTCAAATATCTGAAGTAGGTGTTTGGATTTTTTCTTCTTTAATGATAAATGATTGGATTGCATACGTATGTGATTTGCTTGTGGAGTAGGTAAACATGGAAGGAAATCTTGACCTTGACTTTTGTAATCGTATTTTCCTGGTTCCTTCCTTCCAAGGGACAATATTAGTTACTATTCAGTTTAGTAGAAATGATCTTACTAAAGATAAGATAATTGAATCTATTATTATTGAGAAATATGAGATCATGAAAGTCTTTAAAGTTTAAAGTAAATCAAAGTTCAACAGAAATGATCTAGCTTAAGAATTCAGATTGTCTTGTCTGCCTCTACAACTTCTAGTGTCCAATTGATTTGTGAAATGAACAACATATAATCCCAAATTTCAGCACCATCCCTGACAAGAGACAACATCCTTCTCATTAACTCAAGAAACCCAACTTCAACCGCTCGAGTCTCCAACATCAAATAAATGAAAAAAAAAAATAAAAAAAAATCAAAGGGAACAGTTTTATATGGCATGACAATGGCCACATTCTTGATTTTGGTAAATAGAGAGCGGTTCCAGGAGTCGAACCGTTGTGTATAAGAAAACAAACAATAGAATGAAGAATAGTTCTGTTTAGGGAGTATGCACATACAGGGGTGCTCAAACACAGGGATACAGTAGTACATATGTAGGCACACAACATGGACTAGGGTAAGCAAACTGCAGATCTTAGGATAAGTGTCAAAGTCTCCTAGAATGAGTGGTGCCCAAGGATGCTAGGAATCTTCTGGATCATCAAGGCAAGAGGCTCGTAAACCCAAATTCCAATCCCTAGCTAAATCGAAAATCTAAACCAATGAAATTCCCAAACCCAATCTCAAAATCCCAAAACCCAAATTCCGAAATTTAAACGCAAAACTCAAAAAATTACCCGTACGATCCACCAGTAAGTGTTGGTGCCGCCGTCTTCGCACGAGCCATTCTCGTCGGTGTCAGACACTTTGGTTAATCCTTGCTTCGTGGGCGTCGAGTTCTCCTCTCTAAGGTCTTCGAGTGCATTCATCTTCATCTCTCTTCGTCGTCCTTCTCGTAAACAAAATAAGAAGAAAAACAACTAGAGAACGTTAAAATAAACGAAGGGCTTCTGTTCTCGTCTTCCCGACATCAAGACACCGTGTTAGTCTCTAAACTCTCTCTCGTACTCTCGGCATTCACAGTCTATCTCCGGTCCTCCTCTACTTCCATGCCGGTTGGGCGGATTGTTTTTGTGATTGGTTGAGTCTGTCTTTCATTTTCGGACTCTCGATTTAACCGACATAGTGATGCCGGGTGGATCAAATTGCTTTCCTTGTTCAAAAAACACGGAGGTATATTTTGCGAAAATATTTTTAAATATAGGGGTACCACACAAAATTGCATAAATGTTTGTACATCTCACGGAAAAAAACAAAAGCCAGACTAGATCTCTCAACGAACGTACATACTAGCTGGCCCCAATCAATCGATCTGTAGGTGGGATTGGAGATCGAAAATGGATACCACCTCCCAACTAGAGATCCCGTTTCCATATATGGGGCTTGACAAAGCGATCATAGCAATGAAGGGGCTCCCCAGCACTGGCAAGTCGGAAATCGCCAGCAAAATAGGCAGATGGGCGAGATGTCAAGTGTGCTACATCGACGACTTTCTCGAGGCCGTCTCTTTGGAGAGAGGCTGCACCGCTTACTCTCCTCCCTCCAGCGAAGAAGCTGAGCGCCGCCACCGCCTTGCCTTCGAAGCACTCTGCAGCGCCGCGCGACGCCACCTACACCTCTCTGATAGTGGCTGTGTTGTGATCAAATCCCGCCTCTGCTCTACTTTCGAGCTCGACCTGCTGGTGAGGATGATCAATGACATTTATGGTTATGGCTGCACTAGCATCATAATCATAATCGTTGATTGTCAGATAAAAAACGAATTCCGATGGAAGTCTCGATCGGGATTAAGATGGGATGGTCAGAAGAACGTGTGGTATAAGGCCGGGAGTTGGAAGGATATCGACCTGGCTATGGAAGATGAGGACTGCCTTGATTCTCAAGCTTGGGATCTTCATCTTCTCTCTTCTCTCAACGCTAATCCGATTGCCTCCCATCGTCGAGTCACAAGGTTGGTGTTAGATCCCTTCTCCGATCTCAACTTCTCGCTGGATTCAATTTCCATTACCAAACTCCCCCTTGATTTTATTGATGCTATTGCACATCTCCTGGTCGACCGTAAATGCTTAAAAGGCTTGGATGAAGACCAAGATCACTCGGTCGGAAACTTAGCCTTGTATAAAGGTGCCTATGAGGCACTGCAGTATGGTGAATTGCGACGAGATTTATTGGAGAAGGAAATGGGAAGAATCTCTAGAAAATGGAGCAGAACTCTTTGTAATGGTTGGACGTCCAAGGCTGGTTCCTGTGTGTTCAAATACTGGGAAGTGCTTCCAGCGTCTTGTGATATCGAGAGCAGGTGGCGTTGCTGGGTGTGCAGAGTGCGATTACGTTCAGGCCAGTCAGCCTACACTTGCCATTTTTGCACCCTAACCTTGCATAAAGCATGTGCCGAGAAGCTTGGCTTTGACTTTCAAAATCATAAAAATGATCTCCATTTCCCAAGTAGTTTCTCCTCCAACATTTGGATCTATAGCCTTGGATTGTTTGGACGCCAAGAGCCGAGGCATGCTTGCAAGTCTTGCACGGAAGGACAGAAGGACTTCACCAATGGGTGTGAGTCGTGCCTCTTCGAAACGCATTTGAAATGTGGCAGGTTGCCGTCGATTATCAACCATGACTGCCACCCGCTACATTTCCTCTCCATCCAGTTTTCTAATAACTTCACTTCATGCACGGCATGTGGAGGGATAATACATAAGTTAGGTAATTATGTTTGCCATATCTGCAATTTTTTCTACCACATTGAATGTGTTTTTATGCCTGGTGAAGGGAAGCATGAGCATGGAGGATATGAACATGTTATGAAGCTCTTGTATTCCCATGATGCGATTGGGCCGGAGGATGACCACTGGTGCAACTTCTGCTACAAGGACATGGATCCACAAGCTTGGTTTTATTCTTGCCAAGATTGCCCTTACTACATAACCCATGCTAGTGGAAACTGTTTTGGATACAAGAACATGGAAGAAGCCATGGATAGTGGTAACCTTCCTATTCAACAGATCAGAGATAGCCTCAAGCAAGGGAGATGAAACCAGTATAGTAATTACATACCCCCTTTCTGCCTTGGGTCTATATGTTGTTGTTGTTTCTTCTTCTTCTTCAGTTCTGTTTTCAATTTAGAAATACCTGTTGAAATGTAATCAAATTCCTAAGCTAAGATCATAGTCGGATAGTTAGTTATCTTAGGTCTAAAGTTAGTTTCAATTTCAGCATGTTAGCAATTAGTTTTTCAGCTTGTGTAAAGCACTACCTAAGAGGTGTGTTAGAGGGTAAGGGGTGGTCAATTTTCTTATGCAGTTACTTGGCATTATGGGTATGTAATTTCGGTTTCAATCAATCAAGGAGTGTGGTTGTTATGTTAATGTGTGTGTGTTGTTGAATGAAGTGTTGATCCACCATAGTTATTCCAACAATTGGTATCAAAGCAACCTGAGGTTTGCATTCGTGTTTCTGATCAGGGTTTGAGTGGTGTGAGATCATAAACACAAGGGAAACAAAAGTGTGAGTGATTCATTGTTTCTTGCTAAAAAATGCAGAACAATGGAAATGATGGAAATCCTCAATTGCTAATATTTAAAGGGATCAACTATCATCTTAGGAGTTTAAAGATGACTACACTCTTCAAAACTCAAGAGGTATGGAACCTGGTGGATCAAGGGTTTGAGGACACTCAAACTGATGAACCAGATAAGCAACTAAGGGAGAAAATAAAGAACGACTCGAAGGCCTTGTTTATGATTCATTCGGCCTTGGATGATAAGGTCTTCCCAAGGATTGCAGCTTCAACAACTGCACATGAAGACTGGGAAGTTCTTAAGCAGGAATATATAGAAGGTCATAACCGTGAAGCTGCAGTCACTCAAAGGGGACATTAAGACCTTGGTTATGCAAGAGAGGAAAATTGTGTAGGTTTACTTGTTTATAGATTTGAGGAGCTAGCAAGTTCACTGCAAGCACATGAGGAATGGCTTAACAGAGCCAGTGAACAAAAGGATGAGAAGTTGCTTCAGGTAAAGGAAGAAACTTTAAAGAATAAGTCTGATGGCTCAGCAAATAGATGAGGTTATAGAGGTGGTCACAGAGGAAGAGATGGTCTTAGAGGTAGTTACAAATTTAGATACGCCAATGTAGATGCTCTTAGTAGGTATGTATTGAAATTGTAGTTTCTCTTTGGCAATCTTCACCTATTTTGTTTTCCTTCATTCTGTATAAATCAAGCATTCCCGGCTTCCCGCTGAGAATCTTCTATGATTGACATTTCACAAACATGATATCACTTCACGTTATGAAGACACCGGTTGACTTTATGATACTTTTGCACGTACAACCCATAATATTTGTTTCTTTTGCATTCTTTTTAATGACTCTTGCTAAGCTTTTTTTTTCCCTCTCATTTATCCAGCTTGCTTCCAAGTTTCTCAAAGCAAACAAGTTTTCCGTTGGTCTTGTGAGTGATCAAAAGATGAAGGCTATCAACTAGCTTAAACGTCTTGCTTCACAACTTGCTGACATATGAACGTCTTATCTTTTGGACTTGAGGGGGAGATTGTTGGTCTTTGGCCCATTTAGGTCAAGTCCAAATTGAAACTTTCAACTATCTTAAATTCTTTAACAAGATTTAAAAGGCATTGTTTTTTCTTTTTACTAGTGACCTTGTACGGGAAAAACAAGTGCAATAGTGGAAAAATACAGAAGAGGTTTCATGAAAAGAGTGTGTGAGCCCAAAAATTTGTAACACAAAAGTGAGGTGAGATATAGGAGTAAAAATAAAAAATTTGGTGAGAAAGTGAGTGAATTTTCCTTATACCACCCGGTTGTTTGTTCCTTGTCTCTGATAAACCGATAGTGGGAATTTATTGGTAGGTTTCTCATCCTCTTTGAATCCTTATTTTATTTACAAGTGGTTATATATGTATTGATTCTGGCGAAATTGGTGATAATTTCCGGCGTGATATCTATATACGGTGAACACTTGTAACCATTTGGATGATTAATATATTTTGATGCTCATGGTAGGCGGACATTGTTTTTTATTATCTGGATTAGGGAGAGATATCCACTTAATCTTGTGTATTTTGCATGTGCTTGTTTGTGTGATTTGGTTGCTTGTTTCCTTGCGCTGATTGTTTAGTTTTGTAAATCGATCAGTGTGCTTGGTTATCAACGAGATTGTAGCTTAAGTTGCTAGTTTTTCAATCCATATCCACATTTGGATCTTGTCGATTCCATACACTGTTCTAAAAAATCATTCAAGACCTACCTAGACTCCGTCTAAACTCTTGAAATCGCCCCGCCGCCAAGGCCGACAAGGTCGTAAAAACATGTCTAGACCATAAACACCCACTATGAAATCCGCCTAGACCCCACCTAAACCCTTGACCCTCTACCCTACCGCCAAATATCCACCAAACGTTTTTTAGAACATTAATTTCAGACAACATAAATAATTAAGTTTTACATTGATAATACACTTATTACTACAAACTATCTGTTCACATATAGTTTCTCTTCTATCATGGCTCGTCTACATCATTGCCTTTTCATTGACCCTTGTTTTCATATATAATTTGCTAGTGTTTTTCTTTATAGTGTTTGATTGTATTCACGAAGCTATGTTGGATTGGTGTTGTTTTGGCTTCTCAATTCATTATGTTGTCTAACGCCTAATGTTTCGAATAACTTTCCTTTTATAAGGAGAGAAAAAACAAAAATAAGTATATGTACACCAAACTAATTGTAAATAATTGCATATCACTATGTGGGTACTAAGGCCATATTTATCGGTTACTATTCAAGATACTAAAATTACTATTTTTTTATTCATCTCTCTCCGCCGCATCAACATAGCATCCCTTCCTCACCTTTTCCAGTTTAACAATAGCATCCTTAGCATCCCACAATCCATCTTTTTTTACCAATTTAATTTACGAATATACCCTTCTATAATAATTATTTTCAACATGTTTATAATATGATTATAATATTATATTAGTATTTAATTACTAAAATTTAATTGTAAAATTTAGATCATTTATAAAATGCATAAGTAAAAGTATATACGATACACTTTTGAGATTTAAAATAAAATAACAAACTCTATTGATTAAACAAAAGGAAATTACATAAAAGATAATACACAAGCTAAATTGCAACGTAACAAACATAATACAAAATTTGCAAAACTCACGGCGTGGCTTTGAGTCTTGTTTGTGATGCGATTCCCTATCCGGAAAGGTATTATAATAAGCAATCAGACACCGAATGCCCAAGATCCAATTTACCGAAAAAATTACAATATAATTATATCAAAATGAATCATTTTTTCAAATTATGTCGAAACATATTAAATATTGATGTCTATGTGTAGAGAAAAATGAATCTAGCATTATGCTATTTTTTAAAAAAAAAAATTACATTTTAAATAGCGAAAATGACATTATGTGAATATAATTAAAATAGGTCAGATTGAATCTCAACCGTCCATGGCATTAAATCTCAGCCGATGGCCCATCCGCCTATCACATTACGCCACCTGTACCTCCCATTTGTCAAAGTGTGTCAGCCCTCCAGAATTCAAACGCAGTGTTGTGTCAAATTTTTATCCTAAACGACGTCGTTTTGGAGTTTAATTTCCGAAAAAAAAAGAAATAACATCTGACACAGCCTTAATTACTGTCACATAGTATCGATACCAATTTGGTATCGCACAAGCATCCGACTTACCTCCAACCTCAATATTTTATAATTTTTTTCATTTTAACATCTTCAACAGTCAACCGATAAAAGTGCTCTAAAGGCGTGTTTTCTTACCCACCCCCTCCACCTTCATTTAAGGGGTGGAAGGGGTGGCCACCCCCTCCATCTCCCTACCTTCCCCCCAAGATAGAGCATTTTGTCCCATCTCCACCCCCTCCACTTCCTAAAAAAGTGGCCAGAAAACAGGCCCTAAGCTAGTATTGATATATATATAGATAATAATGATGAATCCCAAGGAGGCTAATTATGGAGATAAACTAATGCCGCTAATAATGGCATACAATGATAAAAAAAACCCATATATATATATATAGGGGTTGGTTCGGGTGAGAACACCTCTTAAGATAGGAACGTAAGAACAATTCTGGACCATCGATTAGGTTGGAATTTACGGTTAAGATTAATCGTGATTTTCTATTTTTTTTTAAAGAAAAATAGATGGGCCCCACAACCAATCCACTCACGCGCATTATCTCCTCCCCCACTCTATCTCCTCACTCTTTCATCTTTTTATTTTTTTTAATGTACGGTATTTTTTTTTACTTCGTTTTTTTTGATAGATTTTTTATGCTTCGTTTTATTTGTAGAAAAATTACATTGTTATCAAAATATTTGTGCAGAAATTATTTTTTTTGGTAAAGTGAAATTAATTTTATTATTCGGTTAAATTAGTAAGATTATTTATATTTAAGGGGACTATTATTCGGTTAAAGTTGATGTATTATTCGGGTAAATTGTATACATATCTACTAGTTTTGGAGATTTTATAAGAATAATCAACAAAATTTTACATTCTTGGGTGAGATTAAACAAAAATTCATGTATAAGAGGAGATTTGAAAAAAATTATATATGACTTAATAAACATTAATCGGTTAATTTTGAGAGATTATTCGGTTGGATTATAGAGATTATTCAATTTATTATAGAGATTATTCATATATAAGAGGAAAATTATTCAGTTAGTTTTGAGAGATTATTCGGTTTAATTATAGGGATTATTCGGTTAAATTATAGAGATTATTCTATTTATTATAGAGATTATTCATATATAATAGGAAAATTATTCGGTTAGTTTTGAGAGATTATTCAGTTTAATTATAGAGATTATTCAGTTAAATTATAGAGATTATTCAATTTATTATAGAGACTATTCATAGATAAGAGGAAAATTATTCGGTTAGTTTTGAGAGATTATTCGGTTAAATTATAGAGATTATTCAATTTATTATAGAGATTATTCATATATAAGAGGGAAATTATTCGGTTAGTTTTGAGAGATTATTCGGTTTAATTATAGAGATTATTTGGTTAAATTTTGCATTATTCGGTGAATTGATAATTATTATTTGTAGATAATTTCATAATCATTAATTGGTTAATTTTGAGAGATTATTTGGTTAAATTATAGAGTTTATTCGGTGATATTTGAGAGATTATTCGATTAAATTATGCATTATTCGGTGAATTGATCGATAATTCTTATTTGTAGATAAAAATGCAATTTAGTTGAGTTTGACCAAAAAATGATATATATAACCAAAAAAATAGGAAAATTATGGAGTATAATAATTACTTGAAAAAATATATTCAATGGGCCTTGGTTAATCAATTACAGTATCTAATGATGCATTTCAAAATGATTTAAAAATATTTTAAAAAAATAAATTTCATCGGTTAAATTTAAAAAAAAACAATCGCTAAATAGTAAAAAAATTAAATTTCATTGGTTAAAAAAATTACACTAAAAAAATCCAAAAATTAGAAAGTGCAGTGTATAAAAAAAAGTTCAAATATACTATAGAGTGCATCTTTTCAACGTAGAAATGGAGAGGAGGAGGGGGTAGTGCGGCACACGCACATACATGAGAATGGGCTATTTTATGGTGGTGGGTCCACAATTTTTTGTTTAAATAAATTCAGAAAATAAGTTTTAATCTCAACCCTTAATTTCAACTTAATCGATGACCCAGAATTGTTCCTACGTTCTCACCCTAAGAGGTGTTCTTATACGATCCACCCTCTATATATATATATGGGTCAATAATTGATCCATAAGAGGATGAAACTAGCTAGAATAATAAATAGATTAATTAGAAATCATATAAAGAGTAAAATTAGTATTGTACGATGTGGGAAGATCAATAAGGGGTTAGGATTGACTAAGTTAGGCTCTGTTGCTGCAGGTATCGTCATTTGAGATGGGATCGAAAGAATTAATTTTTGCTTATGATGCTCATAAGTGCGACTCCTCGTCGGCCCTTCAAGCGAAGGTTGTTGGAGGAAGATTGTTTGATGGTTCGGGTTTGGATTCGGTTATTTGGGTTCCAGGTAAATCGGGTTTCAGATCAATTGAGTTATCTGTCAATATCTGGGTCGAGTCAAACGGGGTTTGTTCCAGGTTCGAGTCGACCCTAACGAGTAAAAAAACTCGAACTTTTAAAGACTTTTAACAATATTAAAATATTATCAAAATTAAATTGCCATATAAACATGTCAAATTAAAATAAATAATAGTATTATAAAAGAAATTATAATTATAATTATAATTATTATTATTATTATAATATTTTAAGCATAAAAAATTATATTTATACAAATAAGTGGTTTAAATTAACATACTATAATTGTAAAATATATACATTATTTAACTAATGAGTTACATTAACGAATACAATTGCATGACGAATCTGTGCGGAGTCAATCTAGTGCCTATGTGGCTTCTACATGGTACTGACTCACCGGGTCGATTTTGATCCAACAGATCACCAGGTGTCGACCCTAAAAATCCCAGGTCATTCGAACTCAGGTCAATTTGAGCTCCCAGATTTAAAACAACGGATTCAAACTCATTAAATTACCAAACGCACGAATCGAACTTTTCGCGATCGGAACATATTTTGACAGATCTAATATACATTCATAGTGTGTGTGCTTTTCAGTTTTTCACTAGTGTTGGTTGGAGAACTATTTATACTCCCTCTGTCTCACATTAAAAGTCGTTTTAGATTAATTAGCTTGTTTCACAATATTAGACGTTGTAGTACAAATTCATTCTCTCTCCTAATCACTTTCTTTCCCAGTTTCTATACACAGTACAAATGCAGGGAGTTTATAAAGAATTTGATTTTTTTTAAACGGGTGTTTTAGCTCCAAAGTTTAAAAGGGTAGTGGAAGGTGAAAGGTTAATCACACTGGGCTCAAATTCCTATACACTTTTCTCCAATAGCACCATTGCACTACTCTTGATAGCAATGCAAATTTACAACATTAATTACTTCTTAATCTTTGTGCCCAGAACTAAAAAGACTTTTAATTTGAAACGGAGGGAGTATAATTGAGTATATTTGAGACCCCACACACAGTGTTTGAAAGGGGCTGCTCAACCAATCTAATTCTCCGTATGTCTGGCACTTAGAGCATCATCAATGGTAGGGAACCAACTTTCCCAAGCTGCTTTTTCATGTGATTTAGGGAACCCGACCATTGTGGACAACTTCCCCATTTTTCGGGTGCCCCAATATATTGGAAACCTTTCCAAATCCGAAACCAATTAAACGATGACACGTGTCAACGTAATAAATTATTTCTTTTTTTTTTATTTTCCTTAATAAATTTTAATTAAAGACTAAAAAATATTAATAATTTAATTAAAATATTAAAATTAATTATTAAATATAATTATATAATTACATTAATAAATTTTTTTCAATGGTTTAATTTATTTAAAATATTTTAAATTACTAAAATTAATTATAAAATATAATTAAAAGTTTTAATTAGTATTTTTTAATTCTCGGATATATTAACAATTTAGTTTAAACGTTTTAAATAATTAAAAGTAATTAAAAAATATAATGAATAATTAAATTAATAAATTTTTGGAATGTCAAATTTATTAACATTTTATTATAAATATTTTAAATTATTAAAAGTAATTAAAAATAAAAAATATAAGTATAATTATAATATTATAATATTAACTTATAGTAATATTAAATTAAATTTGTTTTGAAATTTCAAATTTATTAAAAATTAATTGAAAAATATTTTAAATTATTAAAACTAATTATCAAATTTAATTAAAAATTATATTAATTTTTTATATTGATAAATCAATTTAATTTTTTAATATTTGAAATTATAGGAAAAATATAATTAGTATTGAAAAAGTGATGGGATAGATTATTGGGGAATCTCACCATTGTGGGAAAGTAGAATTGAATTGGGAAGGATTGAGAATAAAAATAGTGAAAAATAAGGTGGACGAATAAGAAAAGGAGAGAGAAGTTTTGAGGAACCCGACCATTGCTGATGCTCTTAGCCAGTTGGCTACTTGCCCTTCTTTATCCAGCGACAATATCTAATCTAATTAGAAACAAGAGTATCTCGTGACCCGTCCCACGAGATGGCCACGTGACATGGTCCAAAGTAGGACACGTTTTCGACTCCTCATTGGCCAAGATGACGTGTCCACCAAACAGATGTGGTCCATACCTCTTACTACATTTTTCTTTTACTTTTTATTTATTTGTGTATACTGACTGCATCATCCTCTACATTATATGATATGCCTATTTAAAGAAAGAAACGGTTGTACGGACACCATAATAAAGTGTGCCGTAGCGCGTGGGGTGACTGACAGACTTTGGGGGAGGGGTTGGGTGCACCAAAACATTGGTGCAACTGCGCGCTTTTGCACTCAACTCAGTTACTGAGTTCCAAAACAGAACTCGGGGAAACCGGCAACCGACAAAACTGTCTCCTGCCAAACCCCATTACTTTCCCTTCTCTCGAGGGGTTCCCACCTACTTCAGGTTTTCACTTTTCAGTTGGTCGATCCAGTTTCGTCCCATCACCCCTTCCTCCGGTCACCTCCTTTCTACCCTTTATTTTAAGGATAAATTACTCAAAACCACCGATTAAATATATCATTTTTCACTTAACCACTCGCTAAATATATAGTACTGCATATATATCACATAAAACCACCCGTTAAATTATCTTTGTTAACAACTTACCGCCCTCCGTCAACTTTGAGTTAAGTCTTTGTTAAAGAAATTGGAAATTACATTAGTGTTCCTAAGTCTAACCTTTCAAATGCTACCCCTTTTATACTATATGTATATTTTTTTTATTTATAATTTACTACTAAATGTTACTCCGTATTTTATAATTTTCTAAATGCAGCAAAGTATGTTTCGAGTACTTCGAAAACAAAATTGGTGGAAGTGAAAACCCCAAAATTGAAGATAAAAAATAGATTTCTTAAATTTACAATCCTGTTTTCGTTTGAAGTGCACCAGATTTAAAATGCAATTTTGATTTGAAATATAACAAAATCGAAGCAAAATCGATTTTTTTTTTCAAAATTGTGAAAGAGAACATATAGACAAATATTTTGAAATAATTTATATATTTTGAGTATTTCAACACAATTTGTTGTGCTGAAATCAGATTGTCATTCAAATAAGTGAAATAAGGCTCAAAAAGGTGATGAAGATGAAATGGATGAACTAATGTTCAAATTTGTAGTACGAGTTCAAATTGTACTTTTTTTTTTCAAATTCTAATTTCTTAATTGTATTTTGAATCTGTTTTAATTTTAATGGTGAGGGTTGAATCTTAGGAAAGATTAAAATTATTTATAGAGAAATGAATAACCTTTACATGTTATGATTTTTCACTTTTAATTTCATGGTAATGGGTGGAAATTTTAATTCACAAACGAGGGTACTTTTTTCATTTCACTTAAATTCTAGTAGAATCTTTTGTTTAGGTGGCATAAGGTTAATAGGAACCTTTTAAAGAGTGTGAGAAGGTAGTTTTTGAGAATTTCCCTAAACTGAGCACATGGATTTGAGAACCCATTAAAATTTATAAGTTACAAAATACCTAATTAAAATGACATGGAGAAAAAAAAATTTAAATTCAAAAATATTTTATGTAGAAAAGAAAATTTTATAAACAAATTACCAAAAATGGACATAGCATAAGTCAACATCCAAACACAATTTGTAACAACATCAGGCAACAACAATGATATGGAATCAAAGAATCCAAGAAATACAAGGAATGCATCAAATCCCAAGCTCTAGGGCTCTAGAAATGTATCTGTGATGTTCTATATATTATTAACGGAAGGGTTGACAAATCGACATTTGAAATAGTGATCCATAAATCAAAAGAACAACCGACTAAATAGAGAGCAAACTCCTTATCCCTCAAAAGTAGAGAGGTGTTAATCAAAGCTAATCTAGCAACTAAATCGAATTACTTAAAGGCATGTGAAAATATCCCTTAGGAAACTTAAATGAACAATGTCAAATATTCAATTTCATATCCTAGGAATACGAGATTACTCCTTCACTACTTGGTGGATCTAGAGGGCCTGGGGTGGCAGCAACCTCCCCATAACAATACCACCCCCGGCCCACCCTCACCCGCACCCGCACACCCCCCTACCTCCCGCGAAAGAAAAAAGGTAAGAATTTTTTTTTTTCATGATAGGTTTTTTTTTTATAATTTTTACTAATTTTAGGGATAAAAGAGTATAAAATGAGTAACAAATCACAAAGATAGCTTAGTTTAGTTAGAAAGGATGAGTTTTTATTACTTGAGGTAATGGGTTCAAACTTCAAACCCATTAGCTTCACTTTTTCAAAAGTTTTATTTATCTTTTTTTTATACTAAAAATACCTAATAAAATATAAGTTTTTCTCCAATATATTTAAACAAAAAATATTCTTTTCTATATATACATATACAAAATTCTCATTTTTTATAATTAGACATTTAAACAAAAAAATTATTTTTCATACATATATGCAAAAACAATTTCTTGAAAAAAAAATTAGCCCCCACCCCTAAATAAATTTATATATGGATCTGCCATTGCCTTCACTAATGTTACTCGAAAAGGTAATGTTGTGGTTGACAAGATTGCACACCTTGACCACACACACCAACAGTGTGACCTTCTGAATAATCAAGGTCTAGCTAACCTCATCCAAATGGATGTCCTCAGGGCACATCCGGCTATAACCCGATGTCAGATGGATCAAATTTATAGTTCATAATTTATTAAAAGAAATTCAAAAGCTTTAAAATAATATAAGTATACTAATGGTTGAACTACACGAGTTAAACTCCACAACATTCAAACCTATATGTAATAGGGTTTAAATCTCACGAATTTGATCATCAAATTTATGAGTAAATTTAAGCATTTTACACAACAAAATAATACTAGTGGGGATGGATATGATGAGTGTGAACGAAAAAGGTAAATTTAACCGTCGGTTATTTTTTAAACACTTGAGATATATTCAAATTTGATCTCATTCCTATGTACTAACAAACAAGTAGAATGATGAACCTACCAAATTTTCTTGCATCATTCATTTATTTGAAATTTTGAATTCCCAACTTTCCTCCACTTTTGATTTTTTGGAAAAAAAAAAGAATTTGGAAATTAAATACAACAAATTAAGTAATGGATATTCCCTTGAAGTCTCAACACTGCACTGCACTCATCTGATCTGGGCCCACCTTCTACCAATCCTTCCCTTTTTTCCTTTTTACCCATAAAATCCCCTCCCTGGAGAAAAAATGGCTTCCATTTTCTTAATTTGGTCTTCCAGATTTCCCTTCAGTTTACCAAAAGGAGAAAGAGATAAGGTTCATCTTCTTCTGCCTCTCCTCCTACCTTTTTCCCCCAAATATTAATTTCCCTTAGCTAGGGTTTATTATCCTTTCTCAGCTACCAAACAAACACTAGTCCGCCATCAATTTATTTAGGGTTTCCTCGTCTCACTCCGACCTCCTCTCCTCTCATCCACACCCACGCAGCTCCAGATCTGCGACGAATTAAGGTCAATACAAGGTTCCGATTGAGTGTAAACGACGCCCGATCCCCTCAATTTTGGCGCTATTAGTGGGAAAAATCAGATCTTGATCTCGATTGGAAACTCAGTAAATTATTAACTACTGTAATTAAGAAGATGGTGAGGGGGAAGATGGAGATGAAGAGGATCGAGAAGGACTCGAGCAGGCAAGTGACTTTCTCAAAGCGCCGAAACGGACTTCTGAAGAAGGCATTTGAGCTGTCGGTGCTCTGCGACGCCGAGGTTGCTCTCATCGTCTTCTCTCCCACTGGCAAGCTCTTTGAGTTTGCTAGTTCTGGGTATGTCTCTACCTCCTATTAATCTCGATCCTCTCTCTTTTTTTTTTTTTTTTTTTTCCCTATATGAAAAAAATTAATTAGTTACCTGATCATTATCATTTTAATTAAATCTAACCTATTTACTGTAATTAATCACTTTCCAACCTATTTCAACTGTCTTTATTAATTTTTATTTATTTATTTAAGAGCTGGAGATAGTCCAAATTGGGAATCTAGGTTTATCTATAATTTACATACGGAGTATATAATTACAGCAGCAAATACACTTGATTACAAAATATTGAGCCACACGGAGTATTAAAATCAAAATTAAGACACAGAAATATATATAAACATGATGAGTTGGTCTTATGGGGTTTTAGGGCTGCTGTCATAGATTAATACGGTATATAAGTAGTACAAATTAAGATTAAGAGTTGGAAATTAAGATGAAATTGGATGCAAGTTAATCCGATCTAGACTTAAATTAACTGGTGGGGGAGCTAGATGAGTACCAATTGGTTTGCAGAAGAAGGCCAAAGTATAGTACTAAAGCAATGATAGCACTAGAGAGATCGAGACTAATCACACTCACACAGCTTGTAGTTGTACCATTTTGGTTGGAGACTTCAATTTTTGCATCTTTTTCCCCGCCTTTTAATATTATGACAGTTTCAAATTTTTCAACATTTTAATTATACGCATCGGTAAAGCTACGGAGTATATCACTATATATATGTACGTTATGTAAGTGCGATTGACCGTATACAGTATATAGTACATGTATTTATAAATTATTTCCTAATTAAATTATATATAAAGCTTTCCATATGAAAGTTATAAAGTAACGTGTGTATTTTTGTTTTACACCTACATATTCACACATACACACATATATATTTAATTAACTGTCACTATAAATTTATATTTTATGCTTGTACATTAAAGTAAGATAACTATAATTATACTATTACATAACATTTATCAAAATAGATTTTATGAAATATATATATAGTGAATATGCATTCATCTTTTTTTTTTTTTTAAGATAATAATTTAAAATTTCAGACAATATTCATCTATATATGTGCAGTTAATTGAAAATAATAAATGAATTTAAACTTTGGGTTATCCACTAATTGAGTGATCGAGCAACTCATTAATTGATCCAAACCTTCACATATCAATTGGTAACAAATTGAATTTAACCTGCAAATGGAATGGTTTCAGCACAAGAAAGACCATAGAGAGGTATGAAAAGCACATGAAGGATCTGGAGGGGTCAAGGACCAAAGCATCAGAAGGGAATTTACAAGTAATTAATCTTTCTACATATATCATATATCTCATTACTTCGATCACTTGTGAATGTCTAAAATTGCTATCTTTATGGTGAATTCACTTTAGCATTTGATTGATTTAGATTGAGTAGGGATGGTCTTTGATTTTCCCTGCTACAAATGTTGAAGAAAAATGTTACAATTTCAATTTATATATTACGCTCCCATATTAATTTCTATCAATGTGGACATTAATTGCCTAATTGAATGAAGACAATGTACAATTCCATACAACATCTCAATTTTTAAGGTTAGGTTAGGTTAGGTTAGGTTCCATATTCTTGTTAAATTCCATGCACACCAAGTTGAGCACACAAAATCGATTGAATTTTATCATAAAATCAATTGACGATCATCGGTACGTAGTAATTAATAGCCTACCGACTTATACGCAAAGCTTGAATTTCACATACAACCGATGTGGGACACTCATTTGATCCTTTCACATCATTCACACATCAGTCTTGTTGTGAATTCGCGAGTGAAAACGATAAAGATAAAAGATCATTATAAAAGACAAAAGGATATTGTGTTATGGCAATCACCCCAAAACACCTCGCAGATAAAAACTTGCCTCTAGGATTTATTATTGTTGTGTACTAATTAATTCCATAATAACAACTGTATGTCACTCTATTTATAATCTATAATACCCCGAAACTTCATTTCATAGCGGTTTCATGTTTCTGGATATGAAGAAACTCCGAGGAAACACCTCAGAAACGTTTATGAGAGGTCAGAAACTTTGACCGTTTCATTGACCAGAAAAGTAAGAAACCTTGACCGTTTCCACATGGTCAAAAACGTTTCAGCCTTGCAAGGTGGCATTTTTCACTAATTTTATAACTGAACAAAATGAAAAATCAAACTCTAAATCATCATTCCCCTTCCTCCCGTCTGAAACTCTCGTTTCCCTCAGCCTTGCCGCCTCCTTCTCCTCCATTTTTTATTTCCCTCATCTCCTCCCTTCTGCGACCAGTGTTTAAACTAGCTAGAGGCGATGAAAAGCGATGGGACCAGCCTAGCACTATAGCACGCCTTAAAGGCAAAGGCGATCGTTTTTCCATAATTAATGTAAAAATACTTTAAACTTATGTAACTTTCAAATTTAATAGTATAAATATGTTAATGATGAAATAAAACCTAATTGAAAACCTAATAATATCATAAAACCAAGTCCAAACCATCATAGATACTAAATGCAGGTCTAAAACATAAGAGATTAGAGAAAAGAAAGACTTCAAGTGGAATGGGTCGGAATGGTGGATGGTTAAGAAGTGGATCAAACGAAGTCATCAAGGCCATTTTAATAATCTTCTTCCTCAATCTTGGGACAAGGAACGAAGTCCCCATCATCTTCATCAATGGACTTGTATCCTTCAACTTCCTCCTCCTCTTCTTCTAGTGATCTTAGTGGCTGGGTTTGTGAGCTACTACTCAGCAGCAGTGAAGACACAGCAGCAACGAAGAGCAAGCAACTCCAAAAGGGGAGAAGGATAGAGAATGGAGGGAAGTAGATTGGAAGGTGTGGGTAAAGAAGAGAGGAATCAAAGGTGTAGAGGAATTGAGGAGTGCTGATCATATTTATTGAATCAGAGAAAGGATAAACAATGATAGAGAATAAAATCTTCAAATTTTGTTGAAATATATTTTCCAAAACCACAAAGATATGAAAAGATTTTATAATTAAAAAAATTGGAAAGGATAAACTTCAATGAAATAGTAATCTGCACAGAATATGGAAAAACAATAAAAGGCGTGCTATAGCGCGCCTTGTGCCATAGGTGCGCCTCGAGCGCTTTTGGGTTGCTATTCCACTCAATGGGCGCCTTTGTCAAGGCAGGCGGTGGGAGGTTGAGAAGTTGCTATAGCTCTCTCTCTCTCTCTCTCACACACACACAGTAAACTCTCACTTGCTCAGTACTCTCTCCCTCTCGGCTCTCAATATATCATTCTCAAATGCGAGTAGCGGTCCTAACAGAAGTCATAGTGTTGAACAAAGCGAACAAACCGGTTTTTAGGTGATGGAGTCAAAGAAGAGTAAGGACATTTAAAATATTTGACATGTTTGTATTGATTTCTATTAAGGAGTAAGTACACTGTTTATCACAGTATTTAACATTTCAATTTGTAGTCTAATGTTACATTCTATGTGTATAACTTGGTGATATGTTTATTGCTCTTATTTAGACCTTTAAATAAACATATAATTCATGTTGTCGTTTTCTCGTTTCCGTTTCCTACAAAATTTTGGATTGTCATTTCTTCGTTTCTGTTTATATTCCGATTTCCATTTTTGTATCCATGTAACATAGTTTATAATAGAGAAACTGTCTTCTAAAAATCCTTGATAGATAAAATGTACTATAAATAAATCTACTATAGATTGAACCAACTATATATATAGATTGATAAATAAAAACATTTCATAAATAAAATAGTATAGAGATAAATCATATATACCCTTCATTTCTTTTTATTTGTCATACTTTTCATACATACTTTTTAAGGATGATTTATATATATTAGCCTTTTTATTATTTTTTAAATAATTTTATACTTATTACTAAAAAAGTGTTAAATTATTTTAAACAATTCATAATGTTATTATCCTTAAAAAACATATATGAATAACAGCAATGCATATAGCTTTTCGGAACTTTTGATTTTAACCTTCTATAGTTTCAAAGAGTTAAATATAAAATTTTAATTTAATTAGCCTTTGAAATTGTATTTCAACAGCTACTCATCGATCACCCCAAGATTTTCAGAACATTTTTTTATATTAACAAATCTGTTCATTTTCTCCTATCTTATCAGCTAGTTCGTATCATCTACTCTATTAGCTGGGTTATTAAACACAATTACTAACTTATAAACACTCTAATTTAACATATATTTAACATACTTAATCCATCAACCTCATCTACCCGTCAACTATGTGTTACCAAATAGACCTTGCCCCCTACCAATTAAATTGTCTCCATATATAACATCATTAATCTTCTCATATAAAATAATTTTCACTTATCAAAAAATCTATATCAAAATTGGAAATCAATGGATTCAACACCTTATCTCAAGATCCTCCTTTGCTTCGCTCTCATGGGGCTCCTCACTCATCTAGAAACGAGCTAGTGACTTTGATTAAGTCCAACCATTGGAACAAACTTCACTGCATTGGAACAAACTTCGCTTTGATGGCCTTGTATACAATTTACTATATCAAGACTTCAACATGTACCTCTTCTACAACAAAATCCAATTCTCATTTAAAGACTCTAGATCAATATAACATGCTATATATGACTTAGTCTGCAAAAAACCGGATGATGCCTTCTCTTGCATCTCATTCCATCATCTTATTAATTTTAATGAATCGGGTTTCATCTCTTCCAATGCCTTCAACATACCACGCTATATATGTTAGCAAATTCTTCACTTTCTGTAGCCAAAAACCGAAATTTCCAGTCCCATGAAATTGCATAATTGATTTCAAAATGCATGTAAACACCATTGAAACTGTAGCTTTGATACCATATTTTATGAATTCAAGAGTGAAAAAGTTGAAGAGAAAGAGAGAATTACAAAAGACAAATGATTTTGAGTTATAATAAACACCCTAGCTAGAATATCTTGCATAGAACAATTGCAACTCATGTTTATTATTGTATGGATTGGTTCCATATATAATTCCAACCCCATAACTCTCTATTTTAATAGAAAATACCATACAAATTTGTTATAAATAAACCTTACTATGCATGTAGCTAGAACCTTCTATAGATAAATTTTGTTATAGATCCTAAATTAACTTGTCTCCGCACCACTTTATCCCTCTATCTATAATTAGTTGTCTCATACAACACATCTGAAAGCATCCACAACGGGTATTCTCCAAGAGTTTCTTTTTCTAAGATAAAAAATAAATTAAATAAAAATCAGAAAATGTTAGTGAAGAGTTTCTAGAGTTAGATAACAATTTCTTGATCGAAGTAGAAACTTTCCTCACAAATAAAGACACTTCTCTCTTCAATTCCCTGACACATGATGAATTTTTTTTTTTTTTTTTTTTAGCGACGAAACTTTAGTGGGGATGTGGGTTGTGAGTGCTCTAAGTACTAGCTTCTTTGGTTGAATATAAGAATGAAGTGTACTTTTAGGGAATTTAATTCATAGGAAGTGTTCTTCCTAAAAGCTAACTTCTTGTGATTTTAGGAAACATATTTGTTTAGAAAATGAAAATAAAAAGAAGTTTAGACACTATGGGGTAACTATGAGATTTTACAGTGAAAAAATGTGGAAGCACAGGCAGAGTTAGCAAAAAAAATCGAGGGGGGTAAAGAACGTGGTTGTCGAGCAAAAAAAATTCGACATATAGTTTGTTTTAAATAATATATGAAAAATATATAATTTATTCTTTAAATACTTATTTTCATTTTAAAAAACTAAAAGATACCAATTTTTTTTTTTTAAAGAAAATGGAGCTAAATGGGTTGGAACTCATGGTCTCATGGATTAAATATGCACTTCTTCCAATTCATTTAAGCTAAGCATAGTTTATGATTATTTTTTTTGCAGTACTCTATTAGACCTACAATTAGCAAAAAAATTATTTAAAAAAAAAAAAGCATGCACAAATTTTTTATTTCTAATTTATTCCTCTAAGTGAGGGGCTCGTCTCGCGCCACCCTAGGCCAAAGGTTAAGTTTCACCTCTGAGTTCCCATGTTTTTTCACGAAGTGTTTTTGGGATAATGGGATATTGGACTTCCTCTCATTTTAAGCTCGAAGCCAAACAAGCAATCATAATCAATTGGAAAGATAGAAGTAGTCCAATTCAATTTATTTATGTATTTCCAAGGTAGGATAACATCTCCCTACATTCTAATTTCTAATCGATCGGCATAAATATTGATATGATCAGTACTTTTGGATTTCTAAACATTCTAATCGATTGGAGGGCATTCAGGGTACATGGCACTTACCAACGGATCAAAAACCTTTTCTTTTGGTATGGCCTCAAAAAGGACATTATAGAGTTTGTCTTTTCATGTGAGGTGTGCCAGAGGAGTAAGTTAAGTCTTAAGGCCGGTCAGCCAATTAAGACTAGGAATCCAAACCACACCGCACTTAGTCGAATATCGGCTCTGATACCATGTTAAATAATGGTGGGTCATCCGACGTGGGGGGCCACGCACGCCCAAGCGCAATACGCACACCAACCAAGTCGAGCACACAAGCCGAGTGGAGTTCCATCCTAAAACCAATTTGTGTTAGGTGGGGTAGTCCACCGGCTTATATACAAGGCTTGGATTCAATTTTTAATCAATGTGGGATCCTTATATTATATTCTCAACAGCAGCTTCATCAGGGCTCCTTCAGCCTTTACCTATTTCTAGCACTCCTTGGTCACACATTTTCATGGATTTCATTGAAGCTCTTCCCAAAAGCCTGGGTAAGGACTCTATTTTGGTGGTAGTTGATAGACTCACTTCATGGTCTGCTGGAAAGTATTGTCTCTGACAGAGATAAGTTCTTCCTCAGTTCCTTCTGGCAGCACTTGTTCAAACGTTTAGGGACTTCCCTCCACATGAGCACATCCTATCATCTGCAATTTGATGGACAAATAGAGAGAGTGAATTTCAAGCCGTGTTCCAAGTTTTATGAACCTTTTAAGGTGCTTGCTCATGTGGGTGTTGTGGCTTATAAACTAGAATTGCCTCATACTGCAGCCATACATCCATTTTTCCATGTTTCACAGCTCAAGCCCAGTATTAAGAGACATCAGACATTGGCTCACACCTTACCATTGACTGATGAGGAAGGTGACATTGTACACGCTCTAGAGGCAATCTTAGACAGCAGGGTCACCTACTTAAGCAATGGAGATCCAGTCTCGGAATTGCTCATCAAGTGGACAAATTTGAGCATTGACGAGGCCACTTGGGAACCAGCTGGTCGCATTATTCACCAGTTTCCGGATTTTCAGCTCGAGCCTTGATACAAGGCTTTCTTAACGAGGGGAGCAATGTCATGTAACTACTCTATAAGGGCTGCTATTGTAGGAAGCCTATGTGTTAGCCTATGTTTGAGTAGTATAAATAGAGGTAAAGGTGTATGTGGGAGATCAAGCTAATACACATGAGTTCTTACCCCCCCCCCCTCTCTCTCTCTCTCTATTTCCCCGTCCCCCCTCGATCTAACTAACTCTTTCTTCCTCCTCTTCCTGTTACTTCCTTTCCCCTTAATTCTGTTACTTTCTTGATCACCATCACCATCTCAGATCACCTTCACCACCACCGGATCACTACATATTTCTAGTTTAATGCACTGTTCGATCCTTATATATATTGTTATGCGCAAATATATGAACATCAACCTCTAATTAACATATAATTCAAAACGATGATGAAATTCAAGAGGTGAATGGTGATGGAGATTATTGGGAAACTTGCCTTTAAAAAGATTTAAAAAACGATTGTAGAATACATGGTAAAAAAACAAACAGTTATACATGTACTCTTTGGCCTTCACCCTTTTTTTATTAGGAAATAATTCGGATAGGATAACCTATCCAAGAGCATCATTTGGGATGAGATCTAGCAGATCTGTGTTAGATGAACCCCCAAGACAGAGTTACCAAGGTGTGCAACATTGTGAGTCACTCTATTGCCAGCACGGGGTACATGAGAAAAGAAAACCTTCCTCATGCTTTTTATCATGAACCGAATATCAGATATAGCCAATTCGATTTCTCATGGACATTTTATCTTGTTCTGTAGGTAATTAATAATATTTTTTGAATCACCTTCGAAATTAGGTTTGACCTTCACCAATGTAGATAACAAAAGTGAAGATTGACATGGTTGAAAAAAGAAGGAGTTATTGACTTTAAGGAAGGATTTTGTATTGTCCTTATATAATTAGAATTAAAATTTATTATAGAAAAAAATTTCATCGGTTATGTATTAAAAATATATATACCACTAGTCATCGTAGCTTGTACAATGTAATTTTGAAAGTTAATAAATAAATCATGATATCATATTATTATAAAATATTAATAATTTACACTAAAACTCGATGTTATCCTATAAAATAAACAAACTCGATTATTTTTAGTGAAGTAATACCTATATATAAGATAGTATTATGTGACATTAAAATAGCAAAAAAACTATATAATATTTATCATATATATTCAATTATATATTTCAGTGTTTGTTTTTCTATTTGCATATAATAGAATATTATGATAATAAAATAATCATTAATTTATAATTTTAATATTGCATTATTACATTTTCCCATTTTTTAAAATTCGGTGATTATATAGGTACAACTTTATATAGAATGATATATTTTTATAAAAAGAAATTTAATTTAAAATTATTAATTCAATCAATAGAATATTTTTTTATGTTTTTAATACAAATAATTATAATAATATTTATATGTATATGCACATATCACTTTTATTATTATTTGAATTGTTATTTAGAATGGAGAGAATTAAAAAGAAAGCAACACGTAGGAGATGATCCTGTTTTAGTATATAAAAATAAAAAAATATTAATGATGATTGGTTGATATTTTAATAATAAAATAATACTTATTTTAAGGAAAAATGACTAAAAATAATACCAAGTATATATCGACCTTGAACAAAAAATAATACAAACTTCAAAATTGACAATTTCATATACAAACTATCGTTCTTTAACCAAAAATAATACATATGCGTTTTCCGGTGGGAGTATTGATCGATTAATATGATATTCCTTTTATGTAAATAGAATTTTGCATAGAATGATATTTTTCTATAGAATAAAATTATTATTTCAATTATTATTTAATAATTAGAGAATTATTTTAATTACCCACTTTCTCCATTTGATAAAACATGTCATGTACTATTCACATATGTTTTTTAAGATAATTTCAAACTAATAAAATATTAAAATTTTCATTACTTTTTTAATAAAATCTCAGTAGTCCTAAATTCCCAAGACTAATTGATTACTCTATGCAGCCTATGCTCTATATTGATTACAATTTCATTATGTTCTTTGCAAGTAGATTTTCAAGAATGAAGCTGCTCAGCTAGAAAAGAAGCTCACCTCTCTTGAAATCTCTAAACGGTATGCACTGCATATCTGTTCACAGTTAGCTCATCGATCTTAATTACTTGGCTGTTTCTTTTGTTCCATGATCATTACCTGCATAGATGCATCTGAAATAGCAAAACCCTAAACCAAACTAAACATACAGAAAGTTGATGGGTGAGGGTTTGGAATCATGCTCATTGGATGAGCTGCAACAACTAGAAAATCAGCTCCAGAAAGGCTTAGCCAATGTCAAGGCCAGAAAGGTATACATTTCACTGCTATCTAGCTATAGTGTATGTGTCATTCAACACTCTTGTTTCTTTGATTCGATATATACCTAGCTTATGAACTGCAAAGGCATATTTTTATTTTTTTCGCTGTCTGATCAAGTTGATTTTGTTCTGCACGTACTCTTGATGTTGATCGATCAGAACGAAGTGTTCGTAGAGCATATTGAGAAGCTAAAGGAAGAGGTATGTATCAGGTCCTTTTTATTTATCTGAATAGTTATCAGGTCTATTATTATCTCTTTAGTTCTTTAAATTTCTTTCAGGAACGTACACAATTTATAATCCATATATCAAGATTAAAAAAAAATTATTTTATTTATTTAGCAAATCTTCTGTTACTGTAGTAAGTTAACACCAGAAATGTATACATGTTTGGCATATGAATGCAGGAGAGGATCCTCTCAAATGAAAATGACAAACTGAAGAAAAAGGTATGATTGGTTTTCAACCTTTTCTTGATTAATTCCTTCGTTCCTTCATTGATCCTTTTTTTTTTGTCAAATGTTTTTTTTTTGTTGGGAGCATGTAGCCATCCATACACCCACATCTCAACATCAGCAGATCCACAATTGAATTATGCTCATATTTAAGTTTTTTTATATACAAATCGGTTCAAAGATGGTTGAGATGTGACAGTATACCACATTTTTTTTTTTGGTGGAAGACAGTATACCACATTGACTACAAGTATGGGTCGCTCTTCTTGTTGTCAATTGGCTTTAAAATGGAACCTTACTGGAGTTCGTATCAATATGACCCCTATATCGATCAAGAAATACGTACAAACATTACTTATGTGTCGTATGTATTTGCTATGTGGTATAAATTACAGGATATGGTAGTTATTAGTATATATATATAACATGTATATAAGTACTGTCCTTGTAAATTTTACAGTGCTTGGAATTGACAATGACAATGGAACTACAATCACCCAAGGCGGCACAACCTGTGTTCCTTCTTAGGGACGTGCCTGTAGTGGACGACGTGGAGACTGACCTGTTTATAGGGCCACCAGAAGCACGAAAATCGGCCACCAGGCCGGGGAGGTCTTGATGTTCATATAAGTTCAATAATTAGCTTTCATTCCAATGATTTCAATCTGTGATGCAAAGCTCTGGTCTTGCTTAATTTGTGTGGCTGGGGGCGCGGCGTTGGTCTATCCTCATCGTTGGTTGATTTGTTCTTTTGTGTGGGTTCGAATCCCCTTGTTATCCTATCGTATCTAAAAGGGTTAAATGGGTTGGATGATAGAGGGATAACGCCAATTTCATGCATGGTTGATTCCAATTGGGTTCATATGTAATTTTGTGGACTCGCGATCGTCCTTGTTGTAACAAGAAGAATAACAGAAAAAAAAGACACAAAAATTTACGTGGTTCGGTAACAGTGTGTTTCCTACGTCTATTTGCAAATTAAGTATATGTGAAGTGGGTCACCAATCACTACCCACTCAAAATATATGCAACCACAAAGCTATATCATTTTCCCAAGACTTACAAAACATAAAAATAGTAATTAGATAATAACAAACGGTCACAAACTTAATTATAATATAATTAAAATTCCAACCCTGAACCTTGCAATTTATCTTCACTGATGTTCTTAAACCTCTCAATCATCTCCGGAGTCAGATAGTTCACCCAATCTCTAACCTCACCTCTTCGGAAGAACACTTTGTTCTCCACCCTTGAATCCATCTTCCCGTTCCTATTCACCTCCAAGTTGCTCAGGTTATCAAAGCTACACAACTTAAGGATCATATCCACCACCCCACCCTTCTCTTCATCGGGCGAAAACGGGCACTCCAAGAACTCCGCAAGCCTCTTTACACACAATGTTGTATCCCCTTTTACGTCCTCGTACTTCAAGAACAAAACCCTAGAAGGTCTCTGGCGACTCTCATTCCAGTATCCTAAAACATGATCCCAGAAAGACCCGTAGGGGCTCACCCCTCTACAAAACATCTCAAGAGCTACCTCCAAGGGTAAAACCCCGTCTTCTTGGTGTCTGATCTTGTTGGCGAAGTGCCAAAGGGAGATGAATGCATCCCTTGGGTCCCTACACAAGTACACAATCTTACAGTCAGAGTCTCGAACAGAGGCTGGTAGGGAAGGAACCGAAAGGTGGGAAGAAAAGAGCCTCGGGGAAGGCCAGGTGGAGAGGTCAGGGACTTTGTTGTCCAAGTATAGTTTAATCTCTAGGAATGGAACAACTTGATGAGGGTTTTGGATGGTTAAAGGGTGGCAACTGACTAGGTCGTCGTTGACTGGATGGCGGTGGCGGTTGACAATGGCGAAGAGGAGGGCTTTGAGCCAGGTGGTGCCGGATTTAGGGGTGGTGACGAGGAGGATGTCGGAGGGGAGGGCTCGGAAGTGGGGCTGGCAATTGAGGACGCCTTGGAGCTGCCTGGGGCTGAGCCAAAAGCCTTGGTATTGGTAGAGGTGGGAGGAGACCCAGCCTTTGTGTTTGGGGAGGGTCAGGAGGAGTTGTTTGCATTCATGGCTGACTTCATCTTCTTGCAAGTACTTGGCATTTGGAGGTGGGAATGATTCAGTGACGGCCATGGTTTCAAATGTAAATCTGAGCTACCAATCAAAGCTAGCGTTTGGGATTAATTTGAGAGTTCCTTGGATGTATTTAACAATCAAAGCTAAGACTTATTTAATTACCAAAAAATCTTTAGAATCATTCGTTTAATTCATACAAATTTGTTGGTATAGTCATATAAATTTACAGGAAAATGCAATGTAAATTACCGTACTACGTCTAGGTCATTAAATATATAATTATCTTCTAGATCTATAGATAACAATTTAAAAAGAAACCCCATTAAATAAATCAACTATATATGTTATTTATATCTCTGTTATGTGAAACCCCATTAATTAGATGCTCCGATCCATCGACGTCGGCGTAAAGATCTGAATCAAATTTTATAATACGGGCATGTAAAACCTAAAGATCGACGAACGAGATAGGCGAATATGCAGAAGCGTATGAAATCGAGCAAGAGATAACAGATCTGATCGAAACAAGCATGTCGAAGAACGAACACAAGCGATTTTACGTGGTTCGGCTATGCCTACATCCACGGGGCCTCAAGAGTAGTTGACCAAATCCACTATAATGAGTTCGTACAGGGACAGATCAAGTAAAGATATGAGATACAAAACTCCTAGATCTAGACATGCATGAGATCAGAAAGCAAGAGAGAAAGAAAACCCCCCTGTGTGGGAACCAGAGATCGAAGAAGTCTTCGATCTCAACCCTAGATCTACTTGGTGGAACGCTGCGTTTTGCCTTAAGCTAGAGCTCTCCCGTGTTGACCTAGCTATATAAGCTCTTGTTGGAGCTTTGCTGATGATTATACATACATGTTACAAGCATACGCACAACAATACAAGTAACAAATAAAGCATACAAGATATAGGAAATTAACACATATCATTAAAGGGCATATGAGCAACTTGTTCAAACTATCACACAAGATCCCAGCACAGAACACACACACACACAAACCAATCTACTGTCATGTGACCGTTAACCAAAACCAGAGAGAGACAAACTCAAATGAACAGCCAATAACTCCCTTGATGGATTCACAATAAAACCACCTACATAATTCACTTACATTAAGGATAACCGACATAGTAACTGCAACCCACTACCTTAGCTAAACAAACTTACAGAAAACTGACTCCTACAACCAACTTCTACTAGACATCGACTGCACAAGCACCACATACTTTCTATCGACATCGACTAATACAACCCTTAACAGAGAGAGAGAGAAACTCTCAAAGAAGGTTCCACCTTCTCACCTTCTTGCCTTCCCCCTTCGTCCGATCATGCTAGTTCACAAAATTGTTCCAATTGTAATGATCTACTAGCAGCGCATTAACTGTGCTACATTTAATTCCCACCTGCTAGCTTGAATATATCAATTGAAGTAAGTGGAATTCAGCTGGAGCCAATTAATTTCCATACCGACAAAGCATACGAAGATAATTGAAGAAAGATTAACGAAGGAAACTAGCTGAGCTCCGGCGGGGCCTCTGCCTAGCCGGAGCTTGGTTCGCCGTCATCTGAAGAAAGACAATCGGGAAGAAGTCGGAGGACACCTAGGGGACAAACGCACAGAGCAGAGAGGCGTTACTCCTCTGCAACGGTCGGATTTTTCAAAAAATTCGAACGTTGGTGAGTTCTGACATCTGACAACATAGCTGTTTCTCGTCCGGGGCCCTATCTCCGGTGCCGAAAAACTTGAGTTGTCTACAGATTCCGAGTTTACAGCCCTCAAAGCTCCTTATTCCTTAGATTCTCAACTGGTGTTGCAAATCTCTGACTTCCCCCGTGTTCCATTCCACAAGGCTCGACGAAGAGTGTATGTTCCGCCTTCTGAAAATCCGCTCAATGAAGAAGGTGAACAGTAACTCGAAACTGGAATTCTGAAAAACGGATCCTTTGCTGCTTCTCTTGCTCCAAATTGAAGCCGATACTAAAAGTTACTCCTCCTAAAGTGCTGGAAGCCATAACCAATTCGATTTCAAGGAGGAAACGACAAAACGCCTAAATTCTAGGGCTACAGAAATATAATGAGCTATGAAAAGAGCCCGGCTCAGGGACGTCGGGTGATCAGTTTGACTCCCAACCCCTCCAACTCCCCACCAGGTGATCCAAAAAAGAGGATGACTGTTCTTGGGGTGCTTCCGAAGGCTACTCCCATAGCTCCTACTACAACTCAACCTGCAAACAAGGATTCCACATCAACACAGCACGACACAAGCACACAAACTGACTCTATCTTTTCTACTACAGCTCCTAGTGAGCAGAACATTATTACCCAGGTGCGCAACTCTTCCTCCCTTCCCCCGGATCTTGCTGGGTCCTCTAGGGTAGAAAAGAATATTGTTATTGCTGCTATGCCTATTTCTACCCTGCACAGGTCGACTTCTGAGTCTGAACTTTCAAATGTTCCAAACACTGAGTCTGAGATAGCGGCTATGACTACTTCTGATCAGCAAAATGAGCTTGTTCATAGTATGGTTGAAAAAGTGCTTGAGCAGAACTCTAAGTCTTGTAAAACTGCACCTGAGCATGTATCTGAGCAGAATCCGTCTGAGAATGAAGTTGTGTAATGCCCTGATCAGGAAAGAATATGTGCTGAGCCTACACCTTCAGAAGCTTATAGGAAATCCACAAATTCAGGTCCAACTAAAACAACCCCTGAACAACAACTAAAGGGTGCCTGGGCCACAAGACAAGCTCATGCCACCAGACTGCAGAAACCGGGGGGCTACATACTGGCTTACAACAATTCAGGGGATGCTGACACAATCTTGGCTAAAAAGGAAGATTGCTATAGCCTTGAAGATGCTTGGGGTTTTGCCCTCGTTGGATATGTAGTGGGCAGGTTCCCTGGTTTTCAAACCATTTTGGACATCAAAGCAAAATGGCCTGACCATGAGTTTAATGCTCGAGGCTGGCTCATGTACAAGTTTAAAAATGAGCATGATAGGGATTCTGTGCTAATGAAAGGACCTTACTCAGGGCCAGGTTATACTCTCCTACTCAAAAGGGTCCCTGAAAGATTTACTTTTGACAAAACCCTCTTCTCCACCCTCCCGATTTGGATTCAAATCCACAAACTCCCCACAGAATTCTGGACCCCCATCATCTTAGAGAAGATTGCTTCCAAGATTGGTGATCCCATAATGACTGACCACTACACAGAGGCTAGATCCAAGCAGCTATATGCAAGAGTGCTTGTTGAGATGGACTGTTCGAAGGAACTAAAGAGCATGATCAAAATTCACTTCGATGATGCGCCTGATCACATATGCTATATTGACTATGAGAATCTTCCTCCAAGGTGCAACAAGTGTCTTACCTATGGTCATGAAACTATAAGATGTCCTGCTAACAGATCTTCTGCGAGAGACAAAGGCAAACGCATTGCTGCTGATCAAGATTTGGCTGCCAAAAAAGCCTCGTCTAATCAGACAACACAACCTACCCCTACGTCTTCTTCTCTACCACCCCTTAACTCCTCCTCCGTGTCCCCTAAACATGCCTCTCCTCCTGATGTGATCCTCTTCGTCAATGAGCTTGATTCCTTTATCTTACAAAGCTATGTTGCCGGGGCCGAACATCAACCCTCGTTTGAGAAAACAGCTTGGCGACATTGTGGTATTTTGGCTCTTTCGGGCTGTATAAAATTCCGATTGAAGCCAATGAGCAATTGTTGGAAAGCTATTTTAAGTGGCTACAACTTGCATGAAGGACACTTCTCCTAAATCAGCTTTGAAGTTGCTCGAATTGGACGTTCTTTCCAGCAGCTCTAATATAGACGTTTTTCCATGCTTTCATTTCTATCAAATAAATCCCACATCGATTATAGATGCTTGGGAGGCTATATTTTCATCCTATATATTGCTTGTAAAACATTCATTTTATAGGAAGTCAAGTTGAGTTTAGTTAAAGTTTGAGCCACTAATAGCTTCCTATGATTCCGGGTTAAGGATCGAGTTCTTGGTGAGTGGCTAAAAGCGAACCCTTTGGTGAGAGGCCGAGGGAGACACCCTAGTGAGAGGCGAAGGTGTCAAAGGGTCAAGATCCTCGGAGTGCGATTCCGAGAGGATTGAGATCGAGTGTAGGGGATTCAAGGGTGAGAGGCATGCGAATCTTGCTCCACATATCCCTTTTTTTCAGTTTCCAAATATTCCAAAAATTAGCCCCACAAAAAGAGTGTTCGAAAGCTCGAGCCTTGAACGATCCCGGTCCTCGGGTCTCGTCAAGTGGTATCAGAGCTAATCGACTCGAGTCCATCGAGCTTTCGATAATTGAGTTATTTCTTCCTAGTCAAAATGTTGAAGAAGACAAGTTCCAAGCCTTTGTCCGAAGAGTACATCCGATGGGCCATTCGAGCCTATGATGATGGGTATCTTCATTGGAGCGACATGGATGGGGCTACATATGATGTAGTTGATCAAGAGCTTCGGAGGAGATATCGAAAGTGAAAGGCTCGAGAGGATGAGGCTCGGCGTAAAAAGAAGGTTGAACCACCTTGGCAAGAGATCCGCAAGCTCGCGAAAGACTCAATGCAACAAGTACGGGAAATGCGAAAAGTCGTCAACACAATGGTGTCGACGCTATCGAAGCCCAAAACAGCTCCACCTCCCTCTTCAAAGAGGACATCCTCTACGGTCATGGGTGAGACACTTAATATTAAAGAAAGCAAGTCTGATGATGTTCCGATTATGTCTGAGCTTAAGAAAGATAAGGAAATCATCCAACTTCCTAATATTGCGCTTTCGAAGAAGGAGAAACAGACGCCAATCGAGGTACCTATGTTTCTGAATTCCATGTCGACTAAGTGGTTGGATGCAACCCCTTTTATTCCCTCTTGCTTGCCTTTCACGATTCATGAAGAAGAGGGGATTCAAGATCCGATCAAGGAAGAAGGAACACATTCAAAGAAGTTGCTTGGCTCCATCACGGATTCGAGGACGAATCATTTTCAAGGGGAGGAGGATGATGTGATCCTCTTCGTCAATGAGCTTGATTCCTTTATCTTACAAAGCTATGTTGCCGGGGCCGAACATCAACCCTCGTTTGAGAAAACAGCTTGGCGACATTGTGGTATTTTGGCTCTTTCGGGCTGTATAAAATTCCGATTGAAGCCAATGAGCAATTGTTGGAAAGCTATTTTAAGTGACTACAACTTGCATGAAGGACACTTCTCCTAAATCAGCTTTAAAGTTGCTCGAATTGGACGTTCTTTCCAGCAGCTCCAATATAGACGTTTTTCCATGCTTTCATTTCTATCAAATAAATCCCACATCGATTATAGATGCTTGGGAGGCTATATTTTCATCCTATATATTGCTTGTAAAACATTCATTTTTATAGGAAGTCAAGTTGAGTTTAGTTAAAGTTTGAGCCACTAATAGCTTCCTATGATTCCGGGTTAAGGATCGAGTTCTTGGTAAGAGGCTAAGAGCGGACCCTTTGGTGAGAGGCCGAGGGAGACACCCTAGTGAGAGACGAAGGTGTCAAAGGGTCAAGATCCTCGGAGTGCAATTCCGAGAGGATTGAGATCGAGTGTAGGGGATTCAAGGGTGAGAGGCATGTGAATCTTGCTCCACATATCCCTTTTTTTCAGTTTCCAAATATTCCAAAAATTAGCCCCACAAAAAGAGTGTTCGAAAGCTTGAGCCTTGATCGATCCCGGTCCTCGGATCTCGTCACCTCCACTTGCAATCTCTCCCCAAACCACTCAAACCCTCATCTCTCAACCTTCTACTCCCAAAGCCCCCCAATCCTCCACCTCACAATCTAAAACCTCCCAAGCCCCCACTTCACAACCTTCTGCATCCAAAGCCACCTCTTCCTCCTCAAATGTGCCTTCACCTCCCCCCTCTACCACTACCATTTATTCCCCTCCCCCACCAAACCAGTCACAAGGAAGGACTCACCAAGACAAAAGTCCTCTCTCCCTAAAACAAGCCCCCAAACAATCTTCCTCCATCTCTCACCACACCAGATCAAATGTAAAATCTTCCCTCCTCTCTTCCATAGATAGGATCAACCAAGCTTATCAAAAAAAGAGAAACTCCCCCCCTGCACCCCCCTTTCCCCTCTTAAAGTGGTAGACCTTGACAAGGTTCAAGAGTTCTACAAAGATACATCTCATACACTGGATAAGGAATTGGAAAAATTAGAGAAGAAAAAGAATGTGTCGTTTGAAGGCAAAAATCAACAAGTTCTAGCAGATTTGGAGACCTCAAATGTTGCTAAGGAAGTTGAAGCTCCTGTCCAAGTTGCATCGCAGAACAAAGAACCTGAGGAGAAGGTCCAGAAAGAAAATACAAGCCACAGGGACAGAGGTAAAACTTATGTGAAGCAAGTGAACCAAGAAGCTGAAATATCTGAAGTCAGAAGGAGCTGTAGACTAAATAAAAGCAGCTCTGTAGTCTGCTCTACTTGTGAAAGTGAGAATGAAGAGGAAGGGCCTAGCACCCCCAAGCCCTGGCCTGGAGAAAGCATTGATAGTGGACAACAAACTGAGAAAGGGCCTAGCACCCTTACAAGAAAGGGTAAATGATTTGTGGAACCTGGAACATAAGGGGTTTTAACAGCACCCCCAAGCACAAAGCTGTTAGGGACTTCCTAAGGAATAATAACTTGGTTTTCTTAGGAATTTTGGAGACTAAACTGAATTAGAATAAGTTAGAAGATATTATGAAAAAAACTTTATCTCAATGGAATTACCTCCATAATTTTGATCAGAGTAATGCTGGTAGAATTGTGATCTTGTGGGATGCCTCTAGAGTGGATTTTCTACTTATCAGAACTACTGATCAGCTGATATGTGGCAGACTAAGAGAGTCACTAGGAAATGGTTCTTTGTTGCTCAAGTTTATGGGCTGCACACAATTGTCAGAAGAAGGGCTCTCTGGGAGGATCTAATTCAGGTATGCAATGCTAACCAGGGACCTTGGATGATCATGGGTGACTTCAATGCGATTATGAGATCCTGTTAGAGGAAAAATGGATCCACTATTTTAGCATATGAAATATCGGATCTGTGGGACTGTTGTGCATAGCTGAGTCTAATGGATGCTATGAGTGTTGGTCAGGAGCACACGTGGTTCAAAAGGAAAAAGTCTACAGAAATTGACAGGGTGATGATTAATGGTTGTTGGGCTTCTTTAAATTTCTATTGCAAAGCTAACTACCTTATCCCCAAAGTATTTTCTAATTATTGCCAAGTGAAGGTTGAAGTTCTAGATCAGCAAATAAGGAAAAAAAGGCCCCTTTAAAATTTTCAATATGTGGACTCAACATGACAGTTTTCAACAGATGGTTCAACAACATTGGCAGTTTAATCGCTGGGGCACTGAGCAATAAAAATTGTGCAAGAAACTGCACAAATTGAAACAACCTTTAAAGGATTTGAATAAATCCCACTTCTCAGACATTGCAGCAAGAGCAAGAGCAACAGAAGAAGAATAAGAAATGGCTTTCACAGCTCTTCGATCTAACTTAGAATCTGATTCTCTCCTCCAAGAAATGGAGCTTGCTAAGAAAAAGGCTAGGAGACTGAAAGAAGCAGAATATAAGTTCAATGCTCAATTGGCTAAAGCTAGACATGTTTTCAAAGGAGATAAGTGCAATGCTTACTTCCATGGGCTAATGAGGAAAAATATGAAGAGAAACCATATTAGCTCAGTTGTTACTGAGCAAGGTGTGGAAACTACTACTCTGGAGGCTGTAGGTTTAGAGTTTGAAAATTTTTACAAAAGCCTCCTAGGATCCTGCAGAGAAACCATTGATGTTGATCCAATGATTATTGCTAATGGGGGTGCAATCCTAAATGTTGCGAGGCACCAGGCCTTAACCCAACCCGTTACTGAGGAAGAAATAAAGGCCTCTATGTGGAGTATTGGTGATGACAAGTCCCCAGGGTCGGATGGGTTCACCTCTAAATTCTTCAAAGATTCTTGGAGTGTAATTGGAAGACAACTCTGTGATGCTGTGTTAGAATTCTTCCAAAACTGGGCATCTTCTAAAGCAAATAAACCACACTAGCATCTCCCTTATTGCCAAAACTCAAAATGTTATTTTAGTGGGTGACTTCAGACCAATTTCATGCTGTAATGTTACTTATAAAGTCATCACAAAGATTCTGGCTGCAAGACTAAGGCCTGAACTACAAAAATATAATCTCTCCTGCACAGATTGGCTTTATTGAGGGTCGGATTATGAGTGATAATGTGATGTTGCTTCAGGAGCTAATCAGGAAATACTCAAGGAAAAGAATCAACCCAAGATGTATCCTAAACCTAGATTTGAGGAAAGCCTACGACACCTTATCTTGTAAATTTGTTAAGCAAATGCTTGCTCATCTGAACTTCCCCCCTATCTTTATCAATTGGATTATTGAATGCATTTGTACTCCCTCTTTTTCTATAAATATCAATGGTAACTTGCAGGGGTTCTTCCAAGGCAAAAGAGGGTTAAGACAGGGAGATCCTATCTCTCCTTTGATTTTTGTTTTGTGTGCTGATTATCTCTCTAGAATTCTAACATGCATGAGTAGATCCCCAACCTTCAAATTCTATCCGAAGTGTGAGCCCCTGCAAATCACCCACCTTGCTTATGCAGATGATCTCATCCTACTGTCAAGGGGGGACAAACCATCTATGACTATTCTCCTTGATGCCCTGGACCGGTTTACATCTTCTTCAGGGCTAGAAGTGAGTTCCACCAAATCCTCCTACTACTTGGCTGATGCCAAAGAAGAGGATAGAGATTTCCTAGTCTCTAGAACAAGTTTCTCACAAGGGTCCTTCCCTTTCAGATACTTAGGCATTCCTATCTCGTCAGGGAAGTTAACTCTCTCACAATTCTCCCCTCTTATGGATAAGCTCCTTGCTAACATAAGCTACTGGAACACTAAGTCTCTTTCTTATGCAGGAAAAGTGGAGCTTATAAGGGCTGTGATTCAAGGGATAAAAGCGTTCTGGTTCTCCATACTACCATCTCCAGCTGTTCTTGTTCGGAGGATCAACAGTTTATGTGCAAAATTCTTATGGAAATCACATAGGGTCAACTGGAAACATGTGTGTCTCCATACTTCTACGCTTGTAAATATTTGCCAAGTTTAATATATTTTAACCTTAAAATAAAAAAAATTAACAGAAAAATCAACTAACTTTTGAATTACCTAATATACATCAACATAAGTTTGAATCATATACATCACATTACACTTTTAACACCACCCCTTGATTCAAACTTCCTCATCCCAATCCTTTCCATGAAGAATTGGTGTTTTGTTGTGCTCAGGGCCTTGGTTAGCAAATCTGCATTTTGCTCATTTGTGCCACAAAACCTCAACACTACTTCTCCTCTTGCAACCAATTCTCGAATAAAATGATGCTGAACATCAATGTGTTTTTTCCTTGCATGAAATGCAGGATTCCTTGTCATAGCAATAACATATCTGTTATCACACCACATGCGCCCTCGTATGAATATAACCCCTATATCAAGAACCATGTGGTAATTACTGGTAAGAAATATACAAACATTATGTGTCATATGTATTTGAATTGATGTGCGGTATAAATTACAGGATATGGTAATTATAACTATATATATATAACATGTATATAAGTACTATCCTTGTAAATTTTACAGTGCTTGGAATTGACAATGACAATGGAACTACAATCACCCAAGGCACAACCTGTGTTCCTTCATAGGGACGTGCCTGTAGTGGACGACGTGGAGACTGACCTGTTTATAGGGCCACCAAAAGCACGAAAATCGGCCACCAGGCTGGGGAGGTGTTGATGTTCATAAGTTCAATAATTAGCTTTCATTCTAATGATTTTCATCTGTGATGCAAGATCTGCTCTTGCTTAATTTGTGTGGTTGGGCGCGCGACGTTGGTCTATCCTCATCGTCGGTTGATTTATTCTTTTGTGTGGGTTCGAATCCCCTTGTTATCCTATCGTATCTAAAAGGGTTAAATGGGTCGAATGATAGAGGGATAACGCCAATTTCATGCATTGTTGATTTCAATTGGGTTCATATGTAATTTTGTGGACTCATCCTTGTTGTAACGAGAAGAATAACAGAAAAGAGAGACACGAAAATTTATGTGGTTCAGTAACGGTGTGTTACCTACGTCCATGGGCAAAGGAAGAAGGTTCTTTATTATGGAGGCGGTGAAACAGAATTGACTACATAATTATGGTGTTTCATGAGTATATTTAGCGACTCATGAAACCCTAATTAGACTATGAGTCATAAACCCAAAAACAGATCACGATAAACCCATTAACATAAAACATAACATATTTTGGCGTGGTGGAGCTGCCAGGGGCGCGTTGTCCAAGCCTCTTTTGTTTTTTTTTCTTTATTAAGTAATAATTAATTCGGATGAGAAAACCCTATCCGAAAGCATCCTGCCGGATGAGATGAAGAAGACATGTGTCATTGTATAAATTCGGTCCCCTGGTAGAGTAGCAAAGGTGTGCAACCCTATCCGCTACCCGGTTACCAGCACGGGGAATTTGAGAGACTCCAATATTTCTTACACCTAGAAGAATGGCTTGAACATCCGACATTAATAGTTCTATTTCCCAGGGGCAGTTAGTATGGGTACGTAAAAAATATGTAATAATCTTTGAATCTCATTCTATGATTAGATCGTTGATCTGTTGTTCTCTGGCCTTTTCCACTCCCAGTCTTAGGGCAAATGCTTCCGCCATAATAGGAGACTGGCCACCAATAACTTTACCCTCGATGCTAATAAGATTGCCCATCCAGTCCCGAATAATGTAACCTATAGAACTTTGTGAGGATGAAATAAATGATCCATCAAAGTTTAATTTGTATTTACCCAAGGGAGGCCCTTTCTAGTAATTGGTCTTTTTAGTGTTTCTAGAATGGTTTTTTCCCCCATTATGGATAGAGGGATCTCCATCCCCAATTTTATTCGAGTTCATCTTACATGCTATTTTCCAGTTTCCGATATTTTCTATTACTAACTTCTTAAGACCCTCGAAAAAAGAGATGTTGGCATTTTTGAAAATAATTTGGTTCATAACAAACCAAACTGTCCACCATCTGAATATTATTCTTTGTTTGTTTTCTTTCGAGAGAAAAGTACCTAGTGGTTGTTAAACCTTGAACACATGACCTATCCTACTTACTTTTTGTTTTGTTTTGTTTTAACCTATCCTACTTACTAGTTACTATTTAAGTGGCGGTAACATAATTATGAATTGAACTAACGTTAATGTAACTTTAATGTGTGTCATGATATAGCTAGGTCTAATAGAGTACGAGTTCGGGGCGACAGGACAAGCGAATAACATATCAAGTGGCTTCGCCGTATTGGTGTTCCTCATCATATGGTAATTAATTTGTCTCATGTTGAATTCCCATGGTCATGGGTCCTCTACATTGGCTTGTGTCGAGTGAGATCTTCTCTGCTTATATGTTTTGAATCATTGTTGACCGACGACGCACCAGGGGTTCCAAGGGGCGGAGCCCCTGGCGATGGTCTGTTTAGGGGGCGAAGCCACCCCGCCTTTACAGTATGCAATGTTTATTGTAAGCGGGTCTATCGTCTATCTCTTTTGGCTTTCAATTCATTGTCTGATTAGGGTTTCATGAGTCTCTACATATACTCATGAAACGCCGACTCCTTGTAACCCTAATATGTTTTCTTCTCCTCTAATACCAAACTAGTTCTCTGCCCGTGGACGTAGGTAACACACTATTGCCAAACCACGTAAATCCCCGTGTGTCTTTCTTTTCTTTTATCATTCTCGTTACAACATTCTCATTGGAGATTTAATCAGCGGCTCAACCTGTGGTGGTGGCAGTCAACATGCTTATGACGTTTGTGCTCGGCCAAATATTCCTGTTTTTGTTGTGCCATCTAAAGTTCGGACTCTTCATCTTCTTTGCGTGCTTCATTGCAACCATGATGCTATTCATCTATATTTAAGTTGCTGCCGGATATGAAGGGGATTTGATCAAGAATGTGCAGAAGGTGTTTGAGGATCACCCCATTTGGAGCAAGTATGTTGAACTACGTAATCAAGCTTTGGAGCTTGTCTAGAAGGTATTGTTTGTTAGTTAAAATTAACTTGAATACCTTTTTTTGGTGCCTTGTGGGCCAATAAGGGGTCACTGTTTTGACATTCTAGGGTTAATGTTTTTAAAAAAAAAAACTTTTTAAAGTGTTTTTTTTCGTTTTGAATACAATACAATCCGAAAAATACAAGAATGCCAAAAAATATACTCGATCGGTGGAAACTGGACAACAAGTAGTATTCGTGTATAGTGTTGTAGAATAATACAATCCGAGTTATAGTTTATTAATAGTAACGTATGTAGCATATATATCTCTGTAGCCTATAGTTCATGAGATGATGGTCAAGGGAGCTATAGAATCTCGTTTAAGGCTAAGAAAATATATGATATTGCAAACAGTTAATCTCGTTAAGATGCAACTTATCAAATACAAAGCTTGTAAGAAAATTTTGTTACAACCAATGGCTCAATTATTTTAAAATAACTGAGAAAGGGCTTGGTTGTGCCATATTCATAACCCGAGAATTAATGTCCAGTCTCTTTGCCCTCCCCCCTTTATCAAGTATCTCATTAGAAGTTAGATAAAGGGAAAGATGGCGTACTCGGCATAGAACAATTTCCATATGAACCTGTAGAACTTCCGGTTTGCTTCCTGCAAAACAAAGTTGACTACTTGATTGTGGACAGGAAGAAAAAAAACAAACTGACATGATCAGTCCTTTAATAATAACACAAGAAAGTGAGAAATACCTTGGTGTAATTGGCCTTTTCCAATAACCATGCCTAAATCCACAAACAAAAGGGTTAAATGAGTAAACAACAAAACTGTAATATCGTACAATAGAATATCTACTGTGTCCAAGTAATATTCTGCTCATATGAAAGATATTTTAGCGTTCGTAAGCATAAGTCATGTAACATTACATATGTATCTATTCCTTGAAAGAAATGATTATAAATGTAAACAATGTTTAACAATATACTGAGGTTTTAGCAAAGTATACCTGATTTATCAAACTAAACGCCAATACAGCATGCGATGCTATCATTATGTTGGGCCTGAAAACCTACAAACTCAGCAACACACAAGCAAGTGCAATCAAAGTAAAAGACAAAATAAAATACAGAACTGATCTAGGAGAAGGAGTATTTGCACACATTATTCAAGGCAGAATATTTACCCGAGGCATGTAAATAGCTGCCAATATGGAGCCAATGTAGTTCAGTAACAAAATCCCAGAACCCATGAATGCAATATTTCTAACTCCAAGCTCAGTTGCAAAGGTCGGGATCTTGAACCTGTAAAGATAAAAGGCAAATGCTCAGTTCACATCAGAATACAATAATTCATACCCCATGTTAAAAGCATCTTACAGCTCTCATGGGTATTAGAAACAATAAAGGGAAAATTACAGGAAACCACCCCTTAAATCACCCGTTTTGCACAAAACCACCCTTTAAAACCGAAATTGCAGAAAACCACCCTTTAAACATGTGTAGTTAGCAAATGACCACCCGTCCCTCTATTCCGTTAAATTTTCCGTTAAAAACTATGAAACTACAACTTTACCCGTGCCTTTTATCATAATAGTAAGGGTATATTTGGAATTTGAGTTTATTACATCACCAACTCACCATCTCCAAGCAACTCTTCACCACCGTCGCAACTCCCCGGGCCGCCTCCCATCAAGCATCGCTGAACACCGTCGACAGACAACTCAAGAACCATTGAAGATGGCACTTGTCTCTAAAACACCTCTGCCTTTATTATCCTCTTACCCTCCACAAAACCCTAATTTTAATTTTTGAAACTCGTCTCCTCTCTCTGCTAGATCTGTGTGGGGAAAAAAAAAATTGCATCCGTTTAATGTCTGATTTCATTCCCAGGATATTCAGGTTTAGATTTTCAAGGGGTTATGGGTTGAATCCTTATTGCCTTTTACCATAGGTTGAAGAGCGACCGAGATGCGGCGCCCTCGTCGAGCTCCAGATCCTCTTCTCAGTCGAGAACCTACTCCAAATTCGGCACTGATTCTTGCAGCCTCAACTCACGCTCATGCTCTCTCTCCTCATCATCCCACCCTCTTGAGTGTCTCGAAATGCCAATTTATGGTAGAAATCAATTAGCAGAAGAATTTGCTCAAAGAAAAAATTAGCAGAAGAAAGAGCGGTTTACATTGAAAGACGTAGATTTCGTGCTCCAAATGCCAATTTGATGGGGATTGAAAGACGTAGATAAGTAGATTTCTATCCTCCCTGCTTTTGCCCCTCTTTTTTTTTCTTAATTATGTTATGGTTTTTTTATATTTTTTCACTTTAGAAATCGCAAATTTGATGGGAATTGAAAAGAATAAAAGGCAGGGGCAAAATCATAATTTTATACCTTTTAACATAAAAACCAACGGAATAAATGGATGGGTGGTTATTTGCTAACGGAATAGGTTTAAAGGGTGGTTTTCTGCAATTTCGGTTTTAAAGGGTGGTTTTATGCAAAACAGGTTATTTAAGGGGTGGTTTTCTGCAATTTGGCCAACAATAAAAGCACCAGAACCCTTGGGTAGTCGACTAACTCACTTTCTATCTCCCTCCACATCAGGAAGATCTTTAGTTATGGCAATCACCAACGCAAACAAGGTGGCGAATGTTGTAATGAAAACCACTGGAGGACTGCGTATAAACATTGAATTCTATTAGAAAGTATACAAGTTTTCAATCATTTTACATATGTTGTTGCAAACATCCAATAACTAAATTCACACAACACGACTTTTTACTAAAAAACATAAGCATCAAGTAGCATTCAAGCACAAAGATAAATACATGTACTATAAGTTTAGTGAACCCGATGCTGCAATTGAATTGAAATAATCTATGAATGAAACATGTATTTCCAAAAAGGACTCACCTCCATGCAAATGGAAATCCAAGAGTTGCTCTTACGGCATAGTATACACCGAAATTCAAAAGAAATCCGCGTACCTGCAGTAGAAGTAACACTTTATTGCAGTCTTCTACAATACTAACAAATGAGTGTTTCACCTTGATCAATATAACTCTATACTCTTCATCGATTATATAGCATGGGAATGAAAGGAAAAGCGAAAAGATATGCAGAATCATACTGAAGCTATGATCAGAAACGCTGCGATAGGAGATCTTTTCAATCTAAAAGGAGGAACTGAATAAACGGTGCCAAGAAACAGCCCCATCAAATATAGAGAAGTAAGGAAGGGTCCAGAGATCGAAGCTACAATTGATAGCCCAATTATTGCAAAAAACAACACCAGCAACCATGCAGACCCTACTGAAATATCCCCAGCAGCAATTGGCAAATAAGGCTTGTTTACCCTACACAAAAAATCCAGAGAAAAACATTAAGAACAAGTTGTTGGATTAATGAGGTTTCATAAATGGACTTCCATTCGCAAAACATGTGAACATCAAATGGAGTCATATAAGTGGAGTTTGTTTATAAAACTGTTAGAATCTATATACATATACTAGAATCGATGCATAACATTCTATGTGGTGCGTTGTGGTTGATGAATTGTGAGGGCTAATTTATGATTATTTTATATTTAAGTTTATTTCAATCTTCCTTATGCTGATATTGCTAATGTTGTTGATTGTGTCTTGATTGGCCTCCTAGATAGAATCACACCGCACTAGGATTATAGCTACTTCCACTTATGAGCCTTACTCTCTAAGTAGTCAGCACGTCTTGTAGGAGTAGTACGTTCGAGAATCTTGATGGTGTGGGAAGGTTGACATCTAGGATTTATCACTTTTAGTGGAAGCGATGGCTGGATTGACAACCAGGTGAGAAGGTGACGAGACGGAAGTGATAGTGCCTAGATGCTAGGAGTTTGAGACCAAATGCTACTCCCCCCCCTCATGCTAGAGTTAGTTACATTATGGATGATCATGCTTACATAAAACCAAAACCTAAAATAACTATGTAAAAACTAATTAACTAGGAAGAAGCCCGAGGATCAGGAAATCAACCATTGTTGCGAATCATGAGTGAAACTATCTTTATTTATATTGTTGCGAATCATCACCATTGCTATTGTTACTTTGTTATTGCTTTCATTAATACTACTACTTCTCTCTCTCTCTGTGTGTGTGTGTGTGTGTGTGTGTTGACAATGAACATACATAAGTCGCATACACTCTCTGTGGGATCGACCTCTACTCTACCGCTACACTAGCTATTGAGTTGAGTTTATCTTTGCTGGGATTCAAAGACCGTTTTACGCATGTCAATGGGCCTCATTTTTTTTTTGAGGAAAATTGGTTGAGCATATTTTTTTGGGCTTGCTGTTATATATGTTTTAAACATGACTAGTTTGTCCGGATTTGTTTTGGACTAAGACTTGTCATGTTTAACTGGGTATTGGAGTTGTCTTAGTTGGGTTCAGACCCACACTGAGATATGGTGGGTAGCGTTTGATGAATTGGGCTTAGCATGATTCGGTTCGAACGCGAATCATTGCTCTTAGATGAATAAGCTATTATGACGAAGTTATGTGAACTAGATCAGTTAAAACAACTTTTTGGTTATGTCTGCTCTAAAAAAATTTGATCGAATTATGTGTCTGATTTTTTTTTAATTGAAGCAAACAAACCTATAAAGATTATATGATATATGTGACTAAGTTATTTGAACTAGGTCAGTTGAAGCAGCTTTTCGGTTATGTTTGCTCTCAAATTATTGATCAAATTATGTGTCTGATTGAATTTTTTTATTGAAGCGAACAAACATGGAAGTTATATGATATATCGACCTATGTGGCCCTTTATCTAATACCGGGCGATAATGAGTTCTATGTTATGTTGATTTGTTCACATACGGACTAAGCTTTATAAAATTCTTTTTTAAAGAATTTGTTTTTCAAGGATGTTCAACCTTGTTTGAACGTCGTTTCGCTTGAAAATTGACCAGATTTAAATAATTCAATCGTGAGTTGCATAAAAAAAATTGAGTTTATGGATAATTATTGCGTATAACTTATGAACTTAAGATTGAGAATTGACTTTATGAAAATTAATTAAAATATGAGAAATGAATCTTTTATATAAAGATTATATAAGTGGTAGGCATTTGATATGTGTTATATGAACCTTGCGGGTGTTGAAAATTTCTTGTTTTACTACTAACGTGGTGATGTACTTGAAAGTATAAAAATACACTTGATTTATTTGGGCGTGATTGCAAGGGAATCGAGCAAGTAATCCATTTGTCAAATGGATGAAAAATATTCAGTAGTTTTGAATAGTGTTTTAAAGCGTAGTTTTAAATTTTTTAAATAAACCCTTAAGGGGTAAGGACCTATATGTATAGGATCCTGAAAGTCGATAGTCCTAAAGAAGACATATTATCTATCCTCGATAAATTGGATTGGTTCAAGTGTATATCCATCCGTTGGACATACAATAAAAGTGAGCTAATGTTGAGTACTTAGGGTACGTCAACCGTAAGGCAATTCCCTTTTAAAATTAGAAAATGAGCAGATGGACTTGATGTGAGTTCAGCTCTTGAGTCCTAAGCTTTAAAAATTATTTTAAAATTTTTAAAGCTGATTTTGTATTTTCTAATATCAAAAGAGTTGTAAAACGGAAATTCATGTTTCTAAAACATTTCCATGCATAGAAATATTGTTATTTAGTGTACTATGTTTCACTTAGGGACATTGGTCCTAGTGGGAGCCAATCTTTAGATTGACTTGTACAATTTGGAAGATAACCTCAATCATACGTTGTTTGAAACTCGTAAGACGGACAATTATGTCATAATGAATATGTCTTCTAATGGAGTTGATTGCATGATATAAGTATGTTTTTGCTTCAAAGTTCATGGTAAATGATGATGCCTAATGGTAACATGTTTCTGGTCAATGGTAATAGATGGGTAGTATACTTATTTCACTACTCTAAAATCAAAAGTTAGCAGAACTGAGATTGCATTGATTTATATTGTATAAATAAAAGCTTAGCTTTCCTGAAAATGTGAGGGGCTTCTAAAGTTTTCTTATATAGACGTACCATGTGATGTCATGATGCTATTATTGGAAAAGACCTTGAAATATTATTGGATTTCCGGTTCCAATGTTAAGATCATGTGTTTGTTGATTTTTGGTTTAGTAACAAGAGATTAATTTTTCATTTTTATGATAATAGTTGCAAGTAGGATTTGTAACTTATGCATAATATGATCATTAGGAGTAAGCAAGTCGTTGCTAGGTCCAAATGGAGAAGTTGTGATCTACTTGGTTCAAGTTGAACACAAGTCAACCATGTTAGATGATATACCCAAGGATTGGTGCTGAATTTCGAAGTTTAGTTGAAATCAATCGTTTAAGAATATCTCAAGTTTAGGTCTTGATATTTTCTAATCTTCAATGAATTGTTGTAGTTCATGAGAAGTATCACTATAGAAGCACAATTTAACCACTTTGCAAAGTGATAAAGGATAGATGAAATGCATACTCTAAAAATATATTCTACTAGAAAGTGAGATAATAGGTTCAACGGAATTTGAGAAAAGACAGAGTTGTTAGAAGAGGGAATTCTCTTATCTAAAAATGATGAGACACACCTTGAATTGGGCCATTGGGGTATGTCTAGGACGATCATTGTAGGATTGTCCAAAAAGATTAATTGCTTATCGCGTTAAGCACTTCTCTTGAGACTTTAAGGTAATCTATTACTTGTAACATATATATATCACTACATTTTTTGTAGATTATGTTCTACAAATTAGAAACTCAAAGCATAAATTCTAGTGTGTTGTTTGAATTTCATGATTTCCTAGGATCAATATGGATCTACAGATGTATAAATGCATATTGATATACAATTTGAGCTTGTTGGTTAACATATATTCATGATTTCTCTCACATTGAGTGATGTAGAACTCATGTGAAATTCAAAATTTTTTTGTCTTCGGTTTTTTTGTTGACTGAAGTTACACGAAAAAGTCAAATCTGAGCACCGAGCATTGGTTTCTACTGAGTGTGTATTGTGCTGTTTTGAGGAATGGTTCATTTGTTGGACTATCCTTAGTCATTTACTTCCTAAAAATGGCATAGGAGGTGTCATGTTAAAGGCTAAATACACATGAGGATCTCTAGGAGATGTACTTGTAATTGAGGGACACTTGGTGAACCTTAAAGTATGGACTAAGCTAGCTTTACAACTAGTTCTTGAATATTTTGCTTTATATGTTTAATTGCACTAAATCCATTTGGATAAAAGGTATCATAAAGAATGTGTGCACTAGGCATGATAGTTACATGATCACATTCTTAAATTATCTTGGAAATGCAAACTTCTGAGATTGATGGGAGTAATCTGATAAGAGGATAATGAGGTTTTGTAGCTTAGGTATCCTGAACCATGATTGTATGACAGTTGTTAAGCCAACTTAAGATGAGCTTTGATTGATGAAACCATAGAATAGCCTCTGATAGTTCAGTTATTACATCGTCTTATGATAGTTGTAATACAAGTTGTCTTGCCACCTTAACATTTAGGATATTATGTGTCAATCAGGATCTAATGTTCATGTGAATGTTCAGAGCTAAAGAAATTTCATTCTTTACAACTTATTGTTGAACAAATGTGTTTTGTGTTCAAGATTTTTATCTAGAACAATTATGAGCATATCAAAACCACTTTAGATTGGGAGATGTTTTGAACTTGAGGTATCTCATTATCACATTAGATGTGGTTTCTCCAAAAGTATCCAAATGAGATAACACCATCACCACTTAGAGTATGTGATTTGTTGATAAATCTAAGACATAACTAGCGTATGGTGATGACAGATAAGAAGTTCATGGAAGAAGCCATGTTTTGAGATGGTTTCTATTCTACCTAGATATAAAGCAATGATGTAATCGGATTCTTAAGGCTTTAGAGGTTGAATGATCCATTGAGAGTCAACTAGCTTAACAACCTGATGTTATACCCCTAGATCAAGAGAGTTTGGTTGGAACCTTCTCCCGACATGGTTCAATCAGACTGGTGTATGGCTACAAAAGTTTACCTAGATAGCAATTTTTTTCCCAGAGGGAGGACTCATTTGCTGAAACGTTTCTACTAAGGTTTTGAGAAAAACACTTGTCTTATACTCACACTTGTGCAAGCATTGAAACATGCATCTAGATGAAAATGATTAGATATTTTGTACTTTGTGTTCGAAATATGAATCATTTTAAGTATGTCATATTGGAAAGTTTATCTTTTTGATGTAGTAAATGACATATTGATGGCCATCTATGTTGTGATTCGAGCATGAAAACTTTGATACAATTGTTAGGTGAATCTTTTACATAGCAATTGGGTAGTTGTCTATAAGGTTATTACGGATAATCTAAGGCATGTCTCTTTCATTAGTGGAAATGAGTTAATGGACTTAGAGAAATTAGATTAAGTGAGGAACACTTTATAAATTGAGTGCAATCTTGCATTCTGTTGTATATCGGGATGAGACAAGGAAACATGTGTTTGTTTACAAACTGATTCGAGTCTTAAGCACTAAATACAGTAAATGAATAGCACTCTTGTAAACAGTGTATTGTATTATGATGGATGATATCTGAGTCCATGTTGGAACATAGATGTGGATTTTAGTAATCTAACGGAGGAGACACTGATGTGTATATCAACATCAGTCTACAGGTCTTATCTCCATGGAGAAGAGATGGTGATGTCTAGCAAGAAACTGTCTTGCTTGTCCTTCCACCATGAAAGCTGAGGTTGTTGCAAAATATGGCGAGCGAATGTCATGACTATAATTATGATTGACCATTTTTGTCAATACCGAGATTTTCAAAGGACGTTGGAGATCAAATGATATTAAGATCAGACTCTGTCTAGTTAGAGAGACAATGTTCAAGTACAACGTTGTCATAATATGTTTGACTTTTGATAGTTATGTGAGCCACCTCTCTGATTTGAGTTTTAGCAAGTGGGAGATGTTCGTTTTAACTCACATGTTGTGCCATTTATGTGGTGAAATTTGGTGATGTAAATGTGAAACATGTTATATGTCACTTAGCCATAGTTTGTTATCTCACACGAATAAACGTTCATATAAGTGTGCGGCATTATAAGTGTAAGGTATCTTTATTCTTAAGGGAACATAATGAAATGATAACCGCATTGACTATCTTTGGATGTCAAGATGAAGTCTCTTCGGTTGAGAGAGACTAAATGGGTAATTTATAGTAAGTCATTCGTATGACTTGTATCTATACTCCCACACCCATTGGTTAAAAAAAACAAAGTGTTGTGAGATGAACACCCTAAAATTCATCCTCTTCCACCTCTAATTCCAGTCCTCCAAGCCCGAAGATGACCTTCCCGTCCTCCTCATGTCCCTCAATTGCCCTTGCAAGATTAATCGCTCCGCTCTCAAAGCTCCAGGGACACCCACGCCTTCCCCCACGTCCTCTATTACTCCTCGATTAATTAAGCAATTAATTTTGGTTCACCTAGGTTCATAACCGAATCAAACCGAAGCTGAACCGTCTGAAAACTGAATTAAAACTATTAGTTTTGGTTTGATTTTCGGTTTACATTTTTTGGAATTTCGATTTTCAATTTGATTTGATTTTAGGCCGATGAACAACCCTAGTCATACTAGTTTGTGTTAGTCGATACTATGTGGTGATAGATTTATCCCATCTATATCACTATGTGAGCTAAGATATATGTAAAAATGGCAACCCTTGCTAACTAACGGCTTGGGTTACTGATTGTGGTAGTGATGTGCTACTTTGGTTGTGTTCCGATGGCCATGAGTGATGCAGTCTAAGTGGGACATTTCTGAAAAAGTGGTCATTATTAATTTGCATGAAAGTAATGTCAATGTGAAAGGAAGGTATTATAAGTAATCGTTGACAAAAATGAGATTTGTTGGATCAGATAGTAACGTATTGTTGTGAATTGCCATTACAATTGAACCAAACTGAGAGGGATCTAGTTTTGTGTGTCAACTAGTCCGATCGATAAAAGATAATCCTAGGGGTGCAACAATACTTTTTGAGCTAACATTATGACATAGTCACTAGCGGGATTATATGCAGGAAGTATTACCGAGTCGCACGGCCTTTATACGACAAGTATTAGAATGAGCTTTAGAGGAACATGATCTTTTGTGTGAGTGGGAGACATTAGAATTATTTTATATAATTCAGAGATGATTAAATATACTCCCAAAACATAAATAGCCTAATTTCCGTAATTAGGGAATTAATTCTTATACGTTGAGAGTTAATAAATATTAGGATAGATAATATACATAGACACACACACGTTATATATTTATCCAATATAATAAGAGATAAGTTCTCTTATTCCTATAAGACAGGGAAAAGAGAGGCTTCTCCCATGAGAGTCAGTCATATCTCCAAATCCTAGATAATCTATTTGACATACGTTCTTTTAATTGATAGAAACCTATAGAGAACTCTCCTCCGTGGAGAAAATCTTCCTTTCTAATGATCTCATGGTGTGTAGGCTATGAATTGTAGATTCTCTATTATTTCTGAATCTCTAGCGAGATTTAGGGCTATGGAGATCTATCCGGTGATCGAATTTGAAGGCAAGACGATTTTGATTCTACTTCTGCTATTCAAGACAGTCCATTCCCCAATATCAAACCTATTGGGGAATGGAAATTGAGTAGTCTAAATGCATTTAATTCATATTTAAAGATGTAAGACATAGGTACTTCATATTTAATTCAAAGGATAACTTTGTGGCAAAAAGAACAAGCACGCATAAATTGCATACCTATCAATACCAATATCGTAGATCTGATTGATGCCCACAATGTATCCATTCCCCAATATCAAACCTAGAAGAGCAAACGCGGCCTTGATCAACAATGACCACTCTATGAGATTGGGATTCTCAATCAATCCTCTGGACATCATAGCACTGCCAACCCAACAAAAGGAGCACAATGCCACAATCAACCATGTAAGTCACTTTCATTTTTTTTTTTTTTTTTACCATTTATGCTGGTTTTTTAAGGTGATAAAAAACTGTATAAAATATATATTTTTAAGATACATTACTTATTACTAAAAAGTACGAGATTATTAAAAAAAATAATTTAAAATTAATATTTAATAGTATAATTTTTATCATCCTAAGAAAGCATACGTCATTGCGACGAATATAAGTGAACAAAGGGAATATACAGGTAGAGGAACACTCACACAGAACAAAGACAAGTGCCATGAATGGTATGAGGCCTTAGGAATCTCCAACACATATCCATAAAGGCATTGAGTTTAGCAGGAAAGGAGGCAAAAGAATCAGCACTTGCTCCAGCTTGGGCAGAGGCCGCCTGACATGGCAAACACTTAACTTCAGAGAACGGCCAGTTGCATTGCAGATCAGCTCAAAAGAAGGCAGCTAGCTAGCACAGTGGAAATCGAGACTACCTGCGCAACCTGCAACCTGCGACTGAGAGGGACGAGAGCGCGAACACTGCGAGCTGCGAGAGTAAGCGATGGCTTAGAGAGTGAGATGCGGGAGGCGACCGCAGCCCGGTGAGGCGTAGAGAATCGGAGAGGGGACGGAACTGGAACGCCGGCGCAGCCTGCAAGAGAGAGATACAGTGAGAAGACGGCATGGGAATCGATGGGGAATAGAGAGAGGGAACCATACCTTGGAGATGGAGATGCAGCGCCATGGAAATGGAGAGATGCAGAATGGGAGGTGTTTTTGGTTGTGTGTATACAGTATGCTCCATATCATGATATGATATTTTACCTATATAAAGAAAGAAACGACTGTACGGGCGGCCAAAACATTGGTTGCACACCCGAAGAGATCCAACTAAACCGGGTTGGAAAACAGAAGTCGATCTGGGTAACCGGAAACCGACAAACTTTCCCTTGACTCGAGGGTTCCCACCTCCTACTGCTCCTTGAGATACGTTGTCAGTTGTCAGGTGGCCGATCCACTCTCGTGTTGAAAGAGGAGCGTTTTTAATTAACTCCTCAATTCAATTGATCTGATGAATCAAATTACAATTTATAACCTTAAAAACTAACCGTTTACTACTTGCAGTTCTGACCCATTAACCCACTAATTAGGTTCACTAACTTTATAACTAAATAACCCTGAAATTCCTCTAATTGATCAAGGAACTCACGCAGCCACACATCTAATTAATTAATTAATTTCTAATTAACCTAATTTTGGATCATATTCTAACATCTCTCGTTGATCCAAAATTCCACAAGATTTCAATTTTTTTCCCTTAATTTCAGACGCACATTCATCGTCTCCTCAAACTCTTCTGGACGCCATCCGCCGTCGATCTTCTTCTTCTTCGAATTGATCTAGACGCACCCGCCTTCAATTCTCGATCGATCGATTCGATCTTGATGCACCTTCTCATCTCCAACTTCAAATTCTTCAACCAGTGCGCGTCTTCAATCTTGATGAACCTTCTCATCGACTTCAAATTCTTCAAATTAATCTTGATGCGCTTCTCATCTTCAATCAAGATGTGATGCATGTACTCATCGATATCTTCAAAACCAGACTCTCATCGCCGGAGCTCATTCTTCAACTGCCTTGTTCAACCAGACTCACATTCATCGGAGCCCTTCAACTTTGTAACTATCTTCTCCAACCTCTCTTCTCGGAGCCTTCAACTGCCTTTCTTCGGCCGGACTCTCCCCATCGGAGCCAACTTCTTCAACTTCGACCTCCTTCGGTCGGACTTTCATCGGAGTGTTTCAACTGTGCGCCTTCTTCGGCCTTCGCCTTCTTGTCGGGCGTTCTTCTTGATCTGGGCATCATCATCTCCGGAACACTTCTTCTTTGATTCAGCCTTTCATCTTCGACCTCATCTTCATCTTCCGCCTTCTCTTCTTGTAGGCGGCAATGTTTTCCTCCTTCGACAACTTCTTTCCATGGAATTTGAGCACCATCTCTCCTTTCCTTTTCCTCCATTGGAGCACCATATCTCCAATTTCTTCTTTCTTGAAGTACCATATATCTCTCGATCAACCTTCTTCTTCATGATTCCTTTACTTGGAATCGACCTCAATACATGGAGCACTTTGAAGTCCCTCCATTCCCTACGTGGGAATCTTTTTTTTTCTTTCATTGTCTTCCTCCACTTGGAAAGACCACTTCTATGGAGTACTTTCTCTCCATTCATCAATAGTATCGAACCCGGAATAGGATCTCGAACCCTAGCTTTGATACCATGTTGAAAGAGATGAGTGTTTTCAATTAACTCCTCAATTCAATTGATCTGATAAATCAAATTTCGATTTATAACCCTAAAAACTAACCGTTTACTACTTGCGGTTCTAACCCATTAACCCACTAATTAGGTCCACTAACTAGATAACTAAATAACCCTAAAATTCCTCTAAATGATCAAGGAACTCACGCGGCCACACAACTACTTAATTAATTAATTTCTAATTAACCTAATTTTGGATCATATTCTAACATTTCGTCGAAGATTATTTCTTGATTTTGGTAAATATTGAACGATCATATATGGAAATCGAACCGGGGACTATCGGGTAGATGGGTACTACCCTGTCATCCTTTTCGGCTCAACCATGCTGACATAATTATCGGAAATTACTTCACTTAGAGCATTCACGTTGCCCATCTTTTGAGCGTCTTTAATTAGACTTGTAAAAAATGTCGGAAAAAAAGGAGAAAGTGGAAGAGAGAGTGTCCTCTTTTCTCTCAAAGTTTCTACTCCAAGAAACTTTGGTATGATATTACACACCCAAATCTAATTTTTCTTTTTAAAAAATATTAAGACACCCACATTGGGTATTTGGGTTGCAGATGCTCTTACTCGATGGTAAACTTATTCGGGGTATTCTTCTGTCCAAGTTTAAAAGGTAAGAAAAAAAAAAGAGGGGATTTAATAGGGGGAAATAGGTCTGCTAATTGTTGTGGAATTCGATGTGTCCCCCTATATCATAATTACTATATCTTTATTACTTCTCCCCTCGGTGAGGATCATCTAGTCCGCTATCATGGTCTCTTATGTGGTCCGCCTTCTTTTATTAGTTGAACACAATTATAAAACTACCCAATTTATTTAGAGAAATAATAAAATAATTCGGTACATCCAATTAAGCGAAATTGACCGCATAAGAGACCATCATTGTGGACTAGAGGATATCGCCATTATTCCCCTAATAAATACTCCTTCCGTCCAGAAATACATTTAGGTCTATGTACGAGAATTAAGAAATCTTATAAGTACTAGGGAAATAGTAATAAATTAAAATTTCAAAAGTTTCTTTTGTTATTCAATTTGTAAGGAGGAGAATATAGGTGATGTAAAAATTAGAGTAATGATTAGATCTAAAAAAAAATATGCTAAGTATAATGATTAAATCTAAAAATACATGTATTTTTGACAAAATTACATAGGCTAAAAGGACATGTATAGCGCTGGACGAAGGGAGTACTCTATAACTACTTTCTTCATAAGTAATTTAATTTTAGATACCGGCGATAATTATATTTTGGGTGTTGTTAAATACACAACAAATCTCCCCTCAAATTACCACGTTCATTTCAACGTGGTGACCTTTTTAATAGAAAGTATTTAATGCAACACATTAGGCGTGGCCATGGGTTACGGGTCAACCCGTGACCCGTCGGGTCCGGGTTGATGGGTTGGCGGGTGGGGATGGGTTAGGGTTAGGGTCTGGGAATCTGTGACCCGTGACCCGGCGGGTCGACCCGCTTTTTCAAAATATTTTTTTTTTTGAAAAATTTATTTTTAATAAAATAAATTTATAATATTATGTAAATTATTCTTAAAATAACTCACAATAATACATAAACTAGTATGCAATGTGCAATGTGAGACAAATAAACCCCATCCTTCTTCTTTTATAGATTTGGAAGTCTTCCTTCCTTCCCCTCATTTCCAATGTGATACAAAGACTTTGTCCCACATCGAAAATATGGAGTTAGAATGAGAAGGCATGAGGCTATATATATGTATCCCACTACCACATTTCTTCCACTTCACTTGTTTCCTACATTTCCTACATTGGAAATTAACTTGGAAATGAAGTTTGAAAAATATATTCTCATATTTATTTCTCTTACATCACACAATGAAATAATTGTGGATGAAAGAATTAATAGAGATATAATCTTCCTACATTTTTAACACTTCATATCAAAGTGATAAAATGTGTTGTGATGATAAAATCTTTACATATTATTTATTTATTTATTTAAATAGTCATTTTTTAAAAAAAAAAAGATTTTTTTTTTAAATAATGTAACCCGCCAGGTCAACGGGTCGACCCGGCGAGTCAACGGGTCGACCCGAACCCGTCAACCTGTGAGATTTACGGGTTAGAATTCGGATCGACTAACCCTGACCCTTGACCCGGCGAATCTGACCCGTGGCCACGCCTACAACACATTATCATTGCAACATAAAAGTAGTGCATAAACTGATGTTGTTGAGAAACTGAAACTCAGGGAGATTGTCGTTGTTTTATAAATTTGGTCCATGTACGGAGTCGATGGGTCAATGCAAATCTCACCTTTCTTGTCAAAAAATTGCCTATTCAATCGGCCTTTAATTAATTCTCTCCAGACAGTATGTGATGTAGAAATGATCCATTAAATCTTACCTTTTTCATTGCTTATTTCAAATAATACTATGTAGCAATTACCTAGGTAATCGATTAAAAAGTTATAGCATTGTTATAAATGACATGCATGTAGACCGGTTAAAACATAACTCGACATGATCGATCCGACCGGAACGTCCGGAAAATTTTCGATCCGAACCCAAAAATTTGATCTAAACTTTTTTTTCGACCCGAACCCGAAAAACCAGAAATTTTCCGGGTAATTTGGGTTTCGACCGGGTGACCCGATTAACCCGGTAATTTTGACCCGATTTTACCCGATTGACCCGGTGACCCGATTGACCCAGTTGATTTATAATTAAATATAATTACTTTTTTTATATATAATTAAAATTTATTGCAAAATTATCAAATCATGATTTTTTAAGGGGCAATTTGCAAAATAGTCACGAAATAGGGCCTAATTTGCGAAATGTCCACGTTTTGGGATAATTTTGTGAAATGTCCCCAATATAAACTGTCTGCCTCTGCCCTACGCGCACGCTCTCTCTCTCAAGCCTACGCTCTCTCTCTCTCGCTCCAATAATGGCGATCGCCGGTCTCCGAAGTCTCTCCTCCCATATTCCGATTTGCGCCGTGCAAATCGGTCCTGCCGCATAGGAGCACCGAGCGAGTTAGCAAGCGAGCGTCGAGCGAGTCCAGATCTGAGCGAGGGAGGAAGGCGGTGACGAGCGAGGGAGGGAACGAACAGCGGAGCTATGGAGCGAGCGTCCGGAGCGAGCGAGGTCGAGCAGCCGGAGCGAGCGAGCGAGGTCGAGGGAGCGAGCGAGCGAGGTCGAGGGAGCGAGCGAGCGAGGTCGAGGGAGCTGCCTTCATCACCTCAGATCTGGTAGCTGTTTATTGTCTATAAATGCTTTCAATTGTTCGTTCACCTGTGCAAGGGTTTGTTGCTCATGATTGTTGAATCTTTGTTGAACAGAATGTTGCATATCTGATTATCAGAGGCATGAAAACATTGCATCTTCATATACGGCAGAAAAATACAATAGCGATGAGGAGGAATGATAACATGTGCTGCATCTATACCATGTGCTTCAATCGATCGGAGATCGATTGATAAGGAAATTGATTTTGTCTGTGATGGTTGCAATTGTTGAACGAAACCTTAAATCTTGTCCTCGTTGGTCTTAAAGTTTGTAGATTTTGTTCTCTTTGCTTGTTAAAGTTTGTAGGTTTCGTTTTGAGTGTTTCAATTTAACATCATCACTGTCTAATTCAATTGATCTGGTGAATTGTATAGCGGCTCTCTGGTTGATCTGTGTGATCTAGTTGATCTGTGTGAGGGAGCGGCTCTTCTATGCGAATTGTATAGCAGCAGTGTACTCAAATCTTCAGCAGTGTACTCAATATCATATGTTGAGCAATTTGTCATAATTTTCTATACACATGAATCCTGTTATAGGTACTTCAATTGATGACTGATTATTTGTCATAATTTTCTATACACATGAATCATGTTAGAGTTGCACAACTCGAGCTTAGAGTTGCACAGCTCGAGCCTAGCGCTTAGAGGTGCACACCGTGGTTTTGGTTTAGGTCACGAGTTTCTACGTCATGCTGAAAGGTGTTATGTCCTGGTATAAATCCTTCTAATTGCTGCTTGTATTTATAAAGTATTTCTTACCTGGTCTATGCTGATCATATATTGCAATGTGCTTTCTTGGTTGATTGCATCTAAGGACGGATAGTTGTCTTGTGAAATTTGATACAATTTTTGTACATTCCATTTAGGATATGAGTTTGATGTTGCTGTGATTATCTTAAATTTCTTCCCAGCTAAAATTCCTCTTCTCCTGGGAGCATTGTAACAGCTTTTACCTTACACTGCTTTGTTGTTGCTGTTATACAGGTGCATGTTGTTGATGGCTCATCACCAACATGAGATGAGTTTGTTGTTGCTGTTATTCAGGGGAAATCCATAGAATAGAATTGCATGCCTATCGTACTACAATTGAGGCATTGCACGCATCAGGTCCATTAAGTTGGGAACAAGAAACTCTTTTGACCGACCTTCGTGATTTACTTCATATAACAAATGATGAACATTTGATGGAGGTGAGGAACCTATTATCCAGTAGTATCAGTACTCCTTATAGTTGACAGATGGATAAACTTGATCTTTTCAGTTTTTTGTCCCATATGCAAAAGAGTTCCTAGATTTACCTCAATTGTAATCATATCTAGTAGTATCAGTACTTTGTTGCTTCTATTTTATGTTATAAGATTTATGTACATGAAACTACATGGAAATAAAAATTTGAAATTTCCTTTTAGCTCTCACTCTTTTTTTTATATATATATTTTGGCCCTTTATTTTTGTGTTTCATCTTTTGGTCTACTAATGTATACATACATGTTAAATCTACTGTGATGTACAATTCTTATTTTCATACTATGGTATGTGAGGAAGTTGTTTCTTTCGTTGCACCAGTATATGTAAGTCTTTTATATATGTTGTTAAGTAGGTTATAAAGGCCCACTCCTCTCTCTCTCTCTCTCTCTCTAGAGCCTTTCCCCAACCAAATAGATTATTGCTAATGTTTACGTGTTTGATTCCTTCTGTTCTAGATTGCCTGCAGTTGCTTGGAGATTTCTCTATACCAAAAGTAGTGTTCCATGAGTACAAGTGATATGAGTCATTCATGTTGCTTGACAACGTGAACAGTTTTGATTGAGGATGTTATTGATCCTTCCCCTGTATTTTCAGGGCCAAAGATGGAGGCTCATACATGTGGCTTCCAAATGTCTTGAGATGATATTGGGATCTTCAACCTTTTCATTTGGCTACTGCATTCTTCCACTTGAGGCCACTCGGCAACCAATATGAAATAGGGATTTGTCAATTATCATTATTATTTTTGTCATTTGCAATGAATGTAAATTAAAATTTCTAAATCTCAAAAAATAATAAAAAATTTCCAATTCAACTGGGCAATCCCCCATGTTGTGCAAAAATAATATCATGCTGAGCACAATTTCACAAATATCAATTATTGTGCAAAATTTATGGTGTTAGCCATTAACTAATATACAATCTATGATCTGCATGTTTTTCTTATTGGCTGGCAGTTTGATGCATTCTTTTTGGCTTTCTTCTTAATCAACTTCATCCCATCCCACACCTCCCCGCCCCCTATTAAAGCATTCAGATGCCACATGAATGCAGAAGAGTATTAGCCTAAGTTGTGCAATTTTTTAAGCTTTAGATGAGAAACCCATCAATCCTCAAAGAATGATTCCACCTAGTTCGTCAAAGGTATCAATACCATTGGATTCAAAAGAGAGCAAAAAACTTTCAAGAGAGTCGTGCAACTCTTAAAACAGAGTCGTGCAACTCTTACAAGAGAGTCGTGCAACTCTTACAACAGAGTCGTGCAACTCTTACAACAGGGTCGTGCAACTCTTAAAACAGGGTCGTGCAACTCTTAAAACAGGGTCGTGCAACTCTTAAAACAGGGTTGTGCAACTCTTACAACAGGGTCGTGCAACTCTTACAACAGAGTCGTGCAAATATAAGCTATTGTTGAACAAAAATAAGAGCATGTTGAGCAAATTTCCACCAATTCCCCATGTTGTGCAATTATAGTATATGGATGAGCAAAAATAATACCATGTTGTGCAATAATCTATTGAGCAACTATAAAATAATATTGAGAAAAAATAAGATCATTTTGAGCAAAATTTCACAAGTCTTAATTGTTGTGCACATATAATCTATTGTTGTGCAAAAATAAGATCCGAGCAAAATTTCACAAGTCTTTATTGTTGTGCATATATAATCTATTAGACCTGTCAAAACACAACCCGACCCGGTCGACCCGACCCGACCACCCGGAAAATTTTCGACCTGAACCCGGAAATTTTGACCCGGAAATTTTTTTCGACCCGAACCCGAAAAACCGGAAATTTTCCGGGTCATCTGGGTTTCGACCCGGTGACCCGATTGACCCGGTAATTTTGACCCGATTTTACCCGATTGACCCGGTTGACCCGGTTAATTTTTAATTAAATATAATTAATTTTATTTATATATAATTAAAATTTATTGCAAAATTATCAAATCATGATTTTTTTTAATTTAAAAAGAAAAAAAATGACAAACCCGAAATCAACCCGAAATGACCCGAAACCCGGTCAAACCCGGGTTGTAGTCAATCCGGAAATACTCGGGACCCGTTTTACACGGAACCCGTTTTACCCGAGACCCGAAGTGACCCGACCCGACCCCGGCCCGAATGACCCGTTTGACAGGTCTATAATCTATTGTTGAGCAAAAATAAGATCATGTTGAGCAAATTTCCACCAATCTCGGGGTATAAAATGACTTGTTATACTAGTCAATTTTGTATGCCTTTCATAACAAGTTTATGTTGTGCGTCAACATTTTTTTTCGTGTCAGCACACAGCATGTCAGCGTTTTCGTGTCAGCATTTTCTATTAGGCGTCATCATTTTTTTTATAACTCTGTCATCACTAAAATTGCAAACACCGCTGACACAACCTTTAATTTTATGAAAAGATCCTTACACAACCCTTAATTATAGTTGCAAAACTGCACCTAAAAGTTGCACAACAGCACCTTAAAGTTGCACGACTGCACCTTAAAGTTGCACGACTGCACCTTAAGGTGCAATTGGTAGTGTATTTTCAAGCTCGAGTACATCTAGGGGTAATATACAATCAAACGAGCTCGAGTACCTTGTGTTCAAGCTCGGCTTTGTAAAGAAATTTGGGAATTTATAACTTAATTGTTGTGCAACTTTAAAATACAGTTGTGCAATTTTAAAACACGGTTGTGTGATTTTCAAATACAGTTGTGCAATTGTAAAATTAGTATTCTTGCACCATCATTTTATTATTCATATCTATCATTTTATTTTTTGCATTTTATCATTATCTTATTTATGCACTTTATGATTTTATTCTTACAATTTATAATCTTATTCTTGAACAAGAACAAAAAAAAAACAACCATAAATAGCCCATACATGATTTGAACCCGCATCTTTGTGCATGACACATCGCTATACCATTTTGAGCTAATAGGCTTTAAATCACATTACTTTTGTTGGGCAAGAAAAAAAAGACATCTAACATAGCTTTACATTTTATTAAAGCAAAAGGGACATACATCATGGCGGCTTCCTCGTTGCACCAGGACTGTTATGGAAGGGTTCAGAGAATGTACAGACTCGAGTGTATCTGAAATCATCATTGCATCATTCCTTGATGTATGTAAGCAAGAGACTAAATTGACTGCTAGGGTTTCATCTTCTCTTCTTTCCACAAGGTTGTGAATGAGCTTGGAGCCTCTCAAGAGCCCCTGGAACTCAAAAACAATGTTCGGGGACCCCTTCGAGAAGCCCACAAGCCGAGCCTCGGTCTCAACCAACTCCTCCAAGCTCCTTGCAAATCCGGTGATGCGAAGGGATATTGTGTTTGTGCTGGTTGCCTTTTCTGATAGAGACTGTATAAGAGAAGGCCACTAGAATCCGTAGGCCAACTCGAAATCTACAACGTGCAGTCTCCAGCTGCTTCTTCCTTCTAGCTCCCTCTCGAAAGCTTCGAGTATGGCCTGGTTGGCTGTGAAGTGGGAGAACTGGTAGCAAGAAGAGACCTTGTAGAGATGGGTGAATCCCAAGAACTCTTCAGATGGAGTGGGATCCTTCATGATCATATCATACAAGGGTGATTTGTCTTTCAGAAACCTGGATGTCAAGCCATCTGCAAAATATGCAGTCACCCTTTGCGCTGAATCTCCTGCAAAGGATGCGGTTTGGTAGATCTTGGCAAGATCAGCCATGGCTGAGCTGAAGTTGTATTCTTCAATAGAGGTCGCGGACTTGAGCAGAAGGTGGATCAAGTAAGGACCCTTGCTTCTGTCTCCTTGATCAACAACCTGCAATAAAGATGATCTAGTCTTCTCTAGCCTTGTCAGCATCTCCTCTCGGAGTTGGAAGAGTCGGCAAAGCTCACCTTGATGATCATAATGATCTCCTCCATCTGAAGAGCCGCGAGAAGAGGAAGATTCATAACCATCGTTCCTCTTTGTCCTTGGATTGTGATCATCATAAGCATGGGAAACAAGGGAGAGGCTCAGATTCAAAAGCTGCTGCTCCTCTTCCGGTATGATCTTTACGCCTTCCATCAACGAAAAAGAGATGAAGACAAACTCGGCAAAGAAAGGATATGGGGAGCCAAAGGGGGAAAGCACCAAACATGCACCAGATAAAGGGGAGTGGGAATGGAATAATCCCCCATGAATTCCTTCTCATTACATAAGAAAAGCACCAAACATGCACCAAATAAAGGCGTATACAAGTTATATTTGTGCAGTACATTATCAAATGGAAAGACATTTAAACAAATATATATACACTATTTCTTGTTTGGAATGTAGCTCATTGAACAGCTTTTTAGCTCTCTTTGTCTCTCAGCCTCAAATATTTTATACATTTTTTTATCATAGATTTTGAGAGAGGTGTATTAAGAGTCCTTTGGTTGTTCGGAAAGAGCAGATTAAAAAAAGATGCCATATGAGCAACAGACAAAAATAATAGCAAGCAAAATCAGTTTGGAATCTAACCTACTATCCCTCTTTTTAGATCTTTTGTCTGCACCCATCTGTCATATCTGTATAGAAACCAAATACAAATATGCCCATATCACCTGAATTTGACTTCACCAAATTTAATTTGGAGGTATACACAGATAAATGAAACATGCAAAATTCAATGGTGTACTTGCTGATCGACTGATTCTTTTTGCTACCTATGCATCTATCTATATACTTGCCACAATCCAGGGGTGAATGCATTCCTGCCCGTTTTTTAGGTTAAAATCTAATTACCCATCAGTCAAGCTACCTCTTGCTTTATTTTGAAACCAGAAATAAAATACACATGAATCAATATATATATATATATATATACGTATATAATATATGATCTTGGGAGTGAAATCAGTACAAAAGATTGATATCTATAATCTTGACAAGGACAGTTCTTAATTGAGGCAGAATGAAAGGGGTGTTTAACCTCACAATCAGCAGAAAACATGGAGACAAAGTGTGAGATCTCACACGGATGGAATACTGATATCTGGATGTGTCTGTCAAATTGAAGAAATGTTAGTAATTTTATTCAGCATCTTATTGCAAAAACTTAAAATATGTTGATAGGAGGAAATCGAGAATGCAAATAAACTATAAATAATGCAAAGCAAACCAGATTCCGTCCCTTGCAAATAATTACAAGACCTCCTCCTGATGCAGCAGCGGGAAGTCAGGATCGATCCACGAGGAAGCGTGTCAGCGGATCCTAGGCAGCGAAGAAATCTCACGAACGTCGACAACAGTGGTACTCGACCTCGACTAAGGGCTAGTCGACAGGGGTCAGGCACAGTCGAACACAGCGCAACAGCAGTCACAGGGGCTCGTCGATATCGACAAGGCCTACTCGATGTCGAGTAGAGTCTTCGTCGACTTCGCTTCGTCTCGTCGAGTACCTGCACAGGAGAAGCTACAGCGACTTTGGGTCGAAGATCAGTAGTCGAGATCGAGTAGTGCTATTCGATCTCGAGTAGGACAGGGACTAAAACGAAATAAAATAAATGCAAAGGCTTTAGGGTTTCGACTAAACTCAATGTAAAAAGGACTTCCAAGATTGGGGTTTGCAACAACGATAACCAAGCATGCATAAAGCAGAACCAAACAAATTATCATGTAAATCGCATCAAAGGATTAAGCTTTCGCCTTTTCCAACAATTAGACAACTCTTTCAAGAAACCCTAATTGTCTCTACTAATTTTATGTTTACAATCCAAGTTGTTAACATGGATCTCTATTAGACGGGTAATAAACACATAAACAAGTAGGAAAATGCTCAAAACATGATAAAAGTCAGATCTTTACCTTAAACGCGCATGGCTATCGTTGGGCTCGCCCCAACCCTAGAAGTGGGTGGACTACTCACGCCTCATCGCAAACTCAGACATTGATTGGAAAGAAATAACAACTTGCATTAACTAAATTCAAAGCCTTTACAATCCCGGCAATCAACTCTCGTAAACTGCCAAAACCTTAAAACCTTCGAACTCCCTAAACCGTCTCCTTGGAACTACCTCTCTAACTGAAATTTAATGAATAAAACTGAGCCCCATGGCCTTTATTTATAGCCTTCTATTCCTTGCTAATCAAGGATAGAATATCTATATCTATATCTAAAATGCTTAAGGATAAATAAAAGCAATAAGGAAATTAAATCTAAATAGGAAATTATATCTAAAGTGTCTTCAAGTGGATAAATCTCTTTCTTCCATGATGTATCTTGATAGATTGGATAGATTCTCGGCCTTCTCCGAGCCCAAGTAATCCCACACCGAGTAGGATTCGTCAAGCCACGTCACACAGCTTCTGGAATTGTCGTCGATGTCGACAAGGGTCTTGTCGATATCGAGTAGGAGTGTTGTCGACTGGCTCGGCTTCGTCGTCTCGGCTAGCTGGTGCTCGATGTGGTTCGGACTTGGCTCACGGGTCTAGTCGATCTCGACAAGGGCTCGTCGACATCGAGTAGGCATGTTCATCGACTAGGTCTTCTCGGGTGACTCCGCTCGACATGGCTCGGATCTGGGCTCCTGGGCGTCGTCGATCTCGACTAGGGCTCGTCGACATCGACTAGGGTTCTTCCTTTCCGCTTTCGCGAGCCGCTTCTTCCGCTGCAGCGAGTTCGTCGATCCGCAGGTGCGAGAGACCCCTTCCGCTAAAGCGAGTCGGCGAGCTCCGTCGTCTTGGTGCATCCCGCTGGCAGCGAGTCTAGTCGCTGGCAGCGAATGCTGCCTGGTCGTCTTCGTCCTCGTCTTGTCGATTAGCTCCTCTTCTCGTCGACTCCGGGTGTGGCGCTGAGGTGTCGTCGATCTCGACTAGTGGTCCTCGAGATCGTGTAGGGCTCCGGAGCTGGGTTGGGCTGGCTCTCGACACTGCTCCTAGTCGACAAGGCCTGTGTTCGGACATGTTCGTCTAGATCGAGTAAGGCTTACTCGAGATCGAGTAGCCTGGGCTCTCTTCTTGATTCGACTGGTTCCGCTGCTTCTTTGACCTTGGACTTCTGTAGTGGTTTTCCGAGCTTTTCTGACCTTCCTTAGAGTTGCTGTAAAACGTCTCGAATTCTGCGAATTTAAACAGAAACTGGTATAGATTCCATAATTTGGCAAATAAACATAAACTACATAGATTCTGTACTATCTAACCCAAATGTATGCAAAGTATGCAGAAAACGATATTAAAGTTACTGTAAAATATGGCAAATTCAGCTCACAACAAAATACCACCTAGCTAAGACAATTACAGATTCCAAGAGCTCACCCACAAGATATCTTGCACATTCTGTGCACATTTCTCAGGTCATTCTTAATCATATTGTCCACGGTTCATTAAGCACAGCCCCGTCAAAAATGCACTGCTGGCTTTTGACTATGTTTGATTTTGCGCTTTCCGGTGGCTTAATAGCCTCACAAAATCAAACTGTGTTGAATATCTTTTTTGAATCTTCAGCTCTAAGGCTCACTTCAACCAAAGCTTTTTAGAAGTCATACAAGTTCTTTCACACAGTCGGGATTTCTGATCCCTGTAAGTGTAACCTCACAAGTCAGGAGGAAGACTCAGTAATCTAGAGAAAATTAAACACTAGTCTTACTCTTCAATGGTTCTTTTTTCTTTTTTAATGAAGATTCCTATCGTTTTAAGCTACTATATTCTATTAGAATAATTTAAATAGGTTGATGATTCAATTTCTCAATGTGATGATCAAAGGTACATCACATTGAGAAATATTCAGAGAATGATATAACAAAACCAATCAGGTTTTGCTCAATATGACATTCAGAATATAGCATAAATCAGATATACAAAATACTAGCATAAATCTGGAAGGGAACAAGAACTCCACGCATCAACAAAGAAAATCTGGAAGGAAACGGATCGAAGAAACAAGTACTGGAAGGGATCGAAGAAGGTGAGGTTCAGTGTATACCTAGGCGAGACGAGCAGCGAGACAGAGCGAAGGAGGAGAGACTCGGCGAGAGCTGCAACTCAACGAGATAGGTCTATTCCAGATCTATCGACAGTTACTCCAGCATCTGCAATTGAGAGATGAGAGATTAGAGCGGTGGCCGGAGGAGAGAGTCGGTGAGATTAGAGCTTAAGATCGAGAGCCACTTACCAGGGGAGGAAGGTGCGCGAAGGCGGATAGACAGGGGGAACGCGGTGAGACGATGGATAGCGGCAAAGGCGGTGAGACCGAGGCGGCGAAGACGCCGCCGAAGGATGAAGAGCGCAAAGAGAGAGTTTGGAAGTAGAGAGAAAGTTCGGATTTTGGATAAACTGAAAATAATGTCTGTATTAGCGAAAATAAGTATATATAGCGGACATTTTGCTAAATTGTTCAAAAAGGTGGACATTTCACAAATTTGTCCAAAAAATATCCCTGTTTCGCAAATTTTTTCATTTTTTAATTTAAAAAAGAAAAAATTGACAAACCCGAAATCGACCCGAAAGTCCGAAACCCGGTCATACTCGGGTTCTAGTCAACCCGAAAATACCTGAGATCTGTTTTACCCGAGACCCAAAGTGACCTGATCCGAACCCGACCCGAATGACCCGTTTGATAGGTCTACATGCATGTATATATAAATTAGGAGATATGCTATATAATAACATATTACCATAACTTGTTCAACAGTCATTTTCTTGAGTTAAGTTGGAATAATATGCTTCCAAGTAGCGTATGTAATTGCTACTCTATTTGAGTACAATGACCAATGTAGCTCGAAAGCCTTGAATGGTTTTCCTGTATAGTTTGACCTTTTGAATTCCATTGTATTGAAAACTTCTTATCGCTATCCTTTATCTTAGTGACAAATTTCATTTTGGTAATACCTCTTTTCTTCAACGGAGTAGATTGCTTCTCTGTAGAATCATTGTCTTGAGATGAATTTCCAAAAGATGGAGATGAATCCATCTACGTCAAAAAGCAACAAAATTAAATTGTTAGCCACTAAAAATAAAATATATTAGTTCTATTCGATGCAAATTAAACAATGATAAATTGGATATAAATCTTAACTTTACCTAAGCAATTATGCTTGCTTTTTCCTCTTTCTCTTTTTCGAAGTTTTAACATTTTCAATAATCAATATCCCTTCATCATGATCATCACATAAATAAGATTTTTCACCATTTACATCATTAGATGATGGCAAAGCTACTGAAACTGCCATTTAGAAATCTTCTTTCCCATTACAATCATCCATATATGTCTCTTTTGTTGGAATAGCAACTGATCGACCAAGCACAATCTATTGGATATGTTATGTAGAATACCTGTTTCGCTTGTGATGCTAAAATAAATGGCTCATCTTTGTGGCCTATCTTGTTAAGGTTAACCAAGGTGAAGCCTAACTTATCAACTCATACACTAGCAATATTAGAGGCAACCCATTTACAACAAAATACAACTTCCTTAAAAATCACATAATCCAACTCCCACATTTCTTCAATTACACCATAATATGAATGTTGCACATAAGTAGAATTTTTTCCTTTTCTCCACCTATTTGCATAGCTTTAGCCAATAAGGTGACCCCACTATTTTGCATTGTGTTTTTATCATCTTGAATCTTTGAATTGTGTAGAACGTACAATCATTGATCTCGTACTTCATGGAGGTAGTTACTACTAAATCAGGCAGTTGAGATAACCACTTCAAACGGTTGAAAACTTTTCCTAGACACTGCGCCAAATCCTGAAGAACTCGCTTTAGTAAGCATTCAACAAAGAAGCGATTATGTTCAGATGCTATCCACTTATCACGTACTTATGTGAGATGGATTTTGACTTCTTACATAAGACATATGTTCTGCTATATATGTTGATCGAGATTTTGGGTAGAGTAACTGGAGAGCAAGAGAAAAAGTGGAGAGCGAAGTTGTTATGTGTGCTTGCTGCACAAGAAAGATATGGGGCACGCGGACACGCAGCGCGCTTAGAGTGCCCATAGTCATTTAACTAATAAATCTTGAATGATAAATATTTAACTAATTATGTCTTATTATTAAACAATTACTTTTTTTTCTCCCTATTTTTTAAAATAGAACAACCTACCCGGCCACATTAAGATGCATGTGAGTTGAAAACATGTGAATATCATCATGTGATATTTTTAAAATAGAACAACGTACAACCCACATGTATCCATGTTTTTTAAACCTGATTCTCTTATATAGACCAATGTTTTTAAATAAAATACAATACACGCATTCAGATACGTAGTGGCGGAGCTAGAACTCGAAGAAGATGGGGTACACCGATAATAAACAACAATGAATAACACAAACTCGTACAATACATAATGTCTTCAACACTACAAAATAGCGATAAAAATAAAAGAGTTCACTAGAATAAAAAATTCTTCATTGCTAATTAGAGTTTTATAATGAAATAGTTCAACTCTATACAGGGTAAATCCATTTTATGAGTTTTCATACCCTAAAAATGTTGAATGATAACATCATTATCAATGCGCTTGAAAACATCTTTTTCAACTTAGCCGACAAAACTCTCAGAGTAAAAATATTCTCTTATGTTGTTGCGCAAATGTGGTTTGATAATACTCAAGTCTCATAGTAGAGAAAACTTTTTCATTATAGTTTTTGCAACCGGTACCACTAAAACCAACTCGATAAGATGATAGACCAAATCAAAAGCTTTGTGAATTCCTACCTCGATAATCTTTGTAGAAACATCACTATCTTGCAAAGTAGAACATCGATCTGAAATTTGTCTTCATTTAACCTATCATTTCACAGATCTCAAGATAAATTATAGTATAGGAACGCCAATTTAAATAAACTATAAAAGCATTGTGGGTTATTTAAATAAGATTTAAAGTGATTAATATACCTTCAATTTTCAAATATTCATAACTTTTTACTCGGATATCGGATTAATGCGTATAATATATCAAAACGAAGGTATCGACAAGGAGAATACATATATGGGATTCGTCGGATGAGGGTGGGGGCACGTGCCTCCACATGTCCGCCTTTGGATACGTGTGCGATGAATGCGCCAACAACTCAGTGGAATGAACTTAACATACGTACACTGTATATTCTTTAATTTATAACCCTATCATAGTACTTTTATATTCCATGTGTTTGAACAAGTTGCTCATATACCCGTATTATATAACATTTGATTCAGATCTTTACGCCGATGTCGATGGATCGGAGCATCTAATTAATCGGGTTTCACTTTCACATAATAGAGATACAAATAACATATAAAGCTGACATAATTAATGGGGTTTCATTTGAAATTGTTATCTACAGTAGAAGATAATATATTTAATGAGCTAGACGTAGTTTGGTAATTTACATTGCATTTTTTTTTTATGTAAATTTATATATATCAACACATTTGTATGAATAAAACGAATGATTCTAGCTAATAAAAGATATACATATCCAAGCTAGCAACTCTCAAATTAACCCCAAATATATACATTTCAAGCATGCCCGTCACTGAATCATCCCCACCTCCAAATGCTAAGTATTTGCAAGAAGATGAAATCAGCCATGAATGCAAACAACTCCTCCTAACCCTCCCCAAACACAAAGGTTGGGTCTTCTCCCACCTCTACCAATACCAAGGCTTTTGGCACAGCCCCAGGCAGCTCCAAGGCGTCCTCACCTTCCAGTCCCACTTCCGAGCCCTCCCCTCCGACATCCTCCTCGTCACCACCCCTAAATCTGGCACCACCTGGCTCAAAGCCCTCGTCTTCGCCCTTGTCAACCGCCACCGCCATCCAGTCAACGAAGACCTAGTCAGTTGCCACCCTTTGACCACCCAAAACCCTCACCAAGTTATTCCGGTCCTAGAGCTCACACTATACGCGGACAACAAAGTCCCCAACCTCTCCACCTTGTCCTCCCCGAGGATATTTTCTTCCCACCTTTCGGTTCCTTCCCTACCAGGCACTGTTCGAGACTCTGATTGTAAGATTGTGTACTTGTGTAGGGACCCAAGGGATGCATTCATCTCCCTTTGGCACTTCACCAACAAGCTCAGACACCCAAAAGATGGGGTTTTACCCTTGGAGGTAGCTCTTGAGAGGTTTTGTAGAGGGGTGAGCCCCTACGGGCCTTTCTGGGATCATGTTTTAGGATACTGGAATGAGAGTCGCCAGAGACCTTCTAGGGTTTTGTTTTTGAAGTACGAGGACGTAAAAGGGGACACAACACTGTGTGTAAAGAGGCTTGCGGAGTTCTTGGAGTGCCCGTTTTCGCCTGATGAAGAGAAGGGTGGGGTGGTGGATATGATCCTTAAGTTGTGTAGCTTTGATAACCTGAGCAACTTGGAGGTGAATAGGAACGGGAAGCTGGATTCCGGGGAGGAGAACAAAGCATTTTTTCGAAGAGGTGAGGTTGGAGATTGGGCCAACTATCTGACCCCGGAGATGATTGAGAGGTTTAAGAAGATCACTGAAGATAAATTTCAAGGTTCAGGGCTGAAATTTTAGTTATCTTATAAGTTTGGAACCGTTTGTTATTTACTAAATAGGATGGGGTGTGAGTGTGTATGTAACACGTCCCGTTTGAAATTATCACGTTTAATTAAGAATTATCTAATTACAATTTTTATGTTTTCTTGGGAAAATGATATAGCTTTGTGGTTTCATATTTGAATGGGTGGTGATTGGTAACCCACTTACCATATACTCTTTCTCTCAAAATATAGGTCTTGTGACTTTATTACAGGCGTTTCTTGCACATTATATCTTCTGTAAGCTTTTAATATTCGATTTCGATCATGAAAGCTATAACAAATAGGATCTAGATATTACAAAAATCATTCTGTGATAACCTGCCAGGAGACATATATAAAACTATCTTAATCCATTAGATTAAGCTTTGATGCGGAAACACAATTCGGGATATGAGTAAATAATCTTTTGTTCTCCTTGCCTTTTCTTTTAGTTGTTTTATGATGGATTAAAACACTCTATTTCCTCTTTCTTTTATCGTGTTGAAAGTGTCAATGTATGACATCTAAACTTCACAACTTCATACGTTCTTCGTTCATGTATTAACTAACACGTAATAGAGTTCATAACTTTAATGGAAGAGAAACAACTCTTCACGTAATAGAGCTATATTTTTTCCAATAAAATTTTATAAATATGTAAATACAAGTATATGAAATAATAATATAAATATATTTTTTAAATTTTTTTCAAAGTAAAATTATATCCAAAATAATTTAATAGTGCACCGTGAGGTGCATTGTAGGAGATATTGATTCCCTATCATATTATTTTTATATGGAGCATTTTCTAGATAGGCCATAATTAGGGCCTTTATTAAGAAAATGTCCACTCATGCTTCCAAATTGGCAAAATGTTCACCTCCCTTCACAGTAGAAAACAACACCAACAAAAAAAAAAGGTAATCAAGCACAAAAACATTTCTCGGATTTCAGAGCAACAACAACATCCATCCTGATTTCAGAGCTTCGATCGATCGAAGAATCTTCGGTGCGGAAGAAGTGCATCCCGATTTCACTTCCTTGTCATTGAAATGAACATCATCCACTCGCTCGTCCATCAAAACCATTCCAAATCAGTGGTAGTCGGAATCTCACAACATCGATTTCAGCACAATACAAAAACACGAAGGTTGAGAGACAAAAATAGCTAAAGATGAACAAAGTTGGAGTTGAAAGCGTTGAATCACTTCAAATCGTTGGAGGTGGCCCAGTCGAATCGGGCGACACCTTCGGATCTAAGTGGATGGCATCGGTTAGGGCCTGCTTCCAGGAGGAGAGGTGAGGGTGGCCGCAACAGTTTTTTTTCGGGCTCGAAAGAACAGCTCTGACGAGGACAGGGAGTTGGTGTCGGTGTCGACCTTGGGTCCCCAGCGATGACGCAAAGGAGCACGATGAGGAGTGGCGTTCTAGGATGGAGCTGAGGAGTGGGGGTTGTTCGAATTTGGAGAGGAGAGAAAGGTGGCCTCAGATCTGGCGTCGAGGGGTCGATTCAACGAACGGGGCGGCTTTGGCCTCCTTCTACACTCCGGTGGCGGGCTGAAGGGAGAGCCATGAGAGGAAGACGTGTGTCATGGGTGCTTGGAAGGAGCTCGAGAGAGCCAGCAATGGATGTCCTATGAGAGAGGCAAGAGGGTGAGGGTTTGAAGAATGGTCGGTAGGCTCCCAGATCTGAGCAAGAGTGATACAAAATCATTGGATCTAGGTTGAAGGAGGTCAAGCGAATTCAGATCTGGGAGAAGGAAGCATTCGGTTTCTCGGATTGAAATCTCAGGCTTGGCTTCCCTCAGGCGACGGAGGAGCAGGGTGGACATGACTTCAACTGCGGTAGGGACGCCGGATGAGGGCAGTGCCGTCGGGAAGAAGATGAACAGTGGAAACCTTTTTGGATCCGGCCAAGAGATTGCCGGATTTGACCTCAAATCATATGGATCTTGAAGAAGCAGCCATGGGGAGACCGAATCTGGAGAAGTTTTCTCTGGATTTGAGTAGCCATGGAGCGATGGAGAACGACGACGAAGACGATGGAGAACGAGGGAGGACGCTGAGATCCCGGAGAGCCGATGCACCGGAGCCGATGTTGCAAGCGAGCATCTCAGTATCCCTCGATTGGTTTAGAGGAGAGGGGCAAAGATTTAGGTCTAAAAAAGGGGATGGACTTTTAGCTAATTTGGAAGGGGTAAGGGTGTTATTCAAGCTGAACGAGCCGAGCTTGGCCTGTTCAAGCTTGTTCATTTGTTAAACGAGCTTGAGCCGAGCCGATCCCAATTTTTAAACGAGCTTTCTTTTTTGTTCAAGCTCGGCTTGTTTTAGTAAATGAACGAGCTCGAGTCGAACTTTTTTCGAGTTTTAAGTAATTTTACTTGGTTATAACATATTAATTTAAAGAAAATTTTAGATATTCTATAGAATTCGAGCTATTCGAGCCTAAATCGAACGAGTCGAGCTTTCAACCGAGCTTAAAATCATGTTTAGGCTCGGCTTATTTAGGTAAGTGAACGAGCTCGAGTCGAGCTTTTTTCGAACCAAACTCGAACCGTTTAGCTCATATAACAACCCTAGGAAGAGGTGTGGATACTCTTCTAATTAGATCCTAAAAAATGGCCGGTTTTGCAAATTTTATCTTTTTATATTGACATTGCATGCTGGTATTATAAAATTTGATTCAGCTATTTACGGCGACGTCGAAGGATCGGATCGAGCATCTTTTTTCTGATTCGTTCAACTTAATTAATTCAGATCATTAAAATATTTCCCGCTTGTATTGAGATGTTTTAATCTATCTATATAAACTCTTAATTTAGAAGAGTTTACGCTGATGTGTCAACCTTAGAGGGATTTGAAGAGGGATTTGAAGAGTTTTAACCATTTTTTTTTCCTTTTTTCTTTAATTCTCTTTTATTTTTTTCTTTTTCCTTTAATTCTTTTTGTTTTCTTTAATCTATATCTATATCTATATAATACTTTAAATGAGAAGCATTTTTTATGAGATATCACTCTCTCCTTAAAAGTAGGGTATTCAATCAATTTTTGAAAAAATTCAATTAATCCATGATGTTAGCCTAAATTATAGTTTTAGTAATTTAAAAAAAAATGGGATTAATTCAAAACATAAAATTAATATTAGTAAATATATCTATATATACTACTTTAATTGTTTTTTCAACCAATGAGTTTAATTCAAAATATTTAATTATCTGAACTTTTACTATTATTTTATAATATTAATTTAATCTATTATTATGATTTTATTTATAAATAAATCGTGCCATGGCACGGGGATAATACTAGTTGGTAATTAAAGTCGATTGGGGTAGGTGGGAGGGTGGGACTATAATGCCGAAGGAGGGTTATTCACATACTAGAGATATAAATACGGGTAATTTTTACTGGATATACCACTGAGAGCAGAGGCGGATCTAGGGGGGTCCTCATCCGATAAATTACATATGTGTATTCTCATCGTTGATAGTTTCGTTTTGATATATAATACGACCTAATCCGACATCTGAGTAAAAAGTTATGAATATTTGAAAATTACAATAGTATTAATCACTTTAGTTTTATTTCAATATACTATAATAATTTAATATTTTACTTAAATTGACATTCACATATTATAATTCATCTCGAGAGCTTCGAAACCATATGTTATATTACTTATTTTGAGAATATGGTAAGAAGTTACGCAAGTTTAAATTTTTTTTATATCTAATTATACATTATTACATGTTAATAATGCAATGTTTATTTATTGTGTTCATATCTTTATTTTTCGTTTTTTATCCTTATTTTCGTATTATATATTTGTAGTATTTTCGAAATCATAGGTTGACACTAGTTTGTACTATCGATCACATTGTGTTTTGCGATTTTTTTCTCGACCTTATTGTCGACTACTATGGTGACCCCCTGCTAAAAACTTTCTGGGTCCGCCCTGACTGAGAGGTCCGCGATAAGTTGTGAACCTCTTTTTTATTTTTTTTAATCATGAGATGGGACCGCTAATGGGTCCGCAAGGGTCAACCGCTGGTTGTGGATCTATTAGCGGTGTATCCAGTCAAAATTACCGGTGTATTTAACAACCCTATAGATAACATATAAAGTTAATATATTTAATGGGGTTTTATTTTAAATTGTTAATGAGCTCGACGTAGTACGGTAATTTGCATTTATATATAATTAAATTTACTATACCAAGAATTAATTTGATGAATAAAGCGAAAGATTTTTTTGGTGATTAAATAATTCTAATTAGCTTTAATTATTAATTAATTCTGGCTTCATGTATAAATACCACACCAACACACAAATATATACATCCAAGGAACTCTCAAATTAACCCCAAAAGCTAGCTTTGATTCCTACCTCAGATTTACATTTCAAGCATATGGCCGTCACTGAATCATCCCCACCTCCAAACGCTAAGTACTTGCAAGACGATGAAATCAGCGATGAATGCAAACAACTCCTCCTGACCCTCCCCAAAGACAAAGGCTGGGTCTCCTCCCACCTCTACCAATACCAGGGCTTTTGGCTCAGCCCCAGGCAGCTCCAAGGAGTCCTCAATTCCCAGTCCCACTTCCGAGCCCTCCCCTCCGACATCCTCCTCGTCACCACCCCTAAATCCGGCACCACCTGGCTCAAAGCCCTCGTCTTCGCCCTTGTCAACCGCCACCGCCATCCAGTCAACGAAGACCTAGTCAGTTGCCACCCTTTGACCACCCAAAACCCTCACCAAGTTATTCCGGTCCTAGAGCTCACACTATACGCGGACAACAAAGTCCCTGACCTCTCCACCTTGCCTTCCCCGAGGCTCTTTTCTTCCCACCTTCCGGTTCTTTCCCTACCGGACTCCGTTCGAGACTCTAATTGTAAGATTGTGTACTTGTGTAGGGACCCAAGGGATGCATTCGTCTCCCTTTGGCACTTCACCAACAGGGCCAGACACCCAGAAGACGAGGTTTTACCCTTGGATGTAGCTCTTGAAAGGTTCTGTAGAGGGGTGACCTTCTACGGGCCTTTCTATGATCATGTTCTAGGATACTGGAATGAGAGTCACAAGAGACCTTCTGGGGTTTTGTTCTTGAAGTACGAGGACATAAAAGGGGACACAACGTTGTGTGTCAAGAGGCTTGCAGAGTTTTTAGAGTGCCCGTTTTCACCCGATGAAGAGAAGGGTGGGGTGGTGGATATGATCCTTAAGTTGTGTAGCTTTGATAGCTTGAGCAACTTGGAGGTGAATACGAACGGAAACCTGGATTCCGGGGTGGAAAACAAAGTGTTCTTTCGAAGAGGTGAGGTTGGAGATTGGGTGAACTATCTGACTCCGAAGATGATTGAGAGGTTTAAGAAGATCGGTGAAGATAAATTGCAAGGTTCAGGGTTGGAATTTTAATTATCTTATAATTAAGTTTGGAACCATTTGTTATTTACTAAATATGATGGGGTGTCAGTGCCTCACACCTGCCGTTGAAATTATTTATTACTTGCTACCTTTTCAGTCATGTGAAATAATGGTCACTTACGGTTGAGATTGAAGACTCCACCTTGATTGTAAGATTTTGAGTTCTAACCTGCCAAGTAACACTAAAGGATGATAAAAGACAAAACACTGTCTTGGTTTCAAGATCTTGAAACCAGGACTATGTACTGCATGCTATTACGTGGATTTTATACTCTACTTTGTTATGAATTGGGCTTTTTACATTATATCTATCAAAGCTAACATACAAGACTTTGTTTGAAGAGATGTATTATTTTTCATCTAAATCAGCCCTAGGGTTATATTAGACGGCTGATCGATCTCCTTGTTCCAAACTCACATACAATTCTATTGAAGAAAACTCTCTTTTGTGTGAAACACATTGAGTGCAAGTCGATCGATTCGTAGCTAGGCTCATCGATTGCTAAATTGGTATTGTTTCAGCTTGGTTTGCCTTGAGTTTGTCAATCTTGCAAATGTTTGATAATCCCTGGTATCCACGAGTCCCCTCCTTGTGCCTCCAAGTTGTCCGCTTGGTTGTGTAGGGTTGTAGAGGCGGGTTATATAGTCATTGGTGTTGGTTCCTACCTTCTACGGAAGTCTGGGGTCTTCATCTTGTTCTATATAGATCGTTTCACCAATCTATCGAGTCTTTCAATTCTATTTCGAGTCTTGTTCTTTCCATTACAGCCGCATATTTCTTGTTCTTGCTGCGTTCTTGAGTTTTCCTTGAGTTCTTGTTTGAATCTTGATCGAGTTCTTGAGTTCTTGCATCGTTCTTGGTTGAGTCTTGCAATTTTTGTCTTGATTGTCGAAGATCGGGTCATCCTACGGCTTACCCCGTATCAGATGGGCCTATTTAAATGGGCTTGAGTGTCGAAAGGATTTGGGCTTACATCCATTGTGAGAGATCTCACTTGCCATCTCGATTCAGCATTTAAGGAAAGAAGAATTCTTTCATTCTTGAAGATCAAGACTTGCCGATTTGCACCAAATCAAGGGGGGGGGGGCGTTTTCTGGAATTGGAAGGAATTATTTTTGGAAGAATTTGAAAACTTCAAACGGTCCTCTTAGACATCTATTTATACGCTGCAAACGGAAGATGAAGGTACTGAAGCAAGCACTGATCCAAAAGCATTAAGAACCAACAAAGCATTCTCCTATAGTCACATATACACTCTTGTACTTAGTGTGGTTGGCTTTTAAGTGTTGAGAGTTACACGGTCTTCATTGTATAAGTCATTTGTTTTACTCTTTGAGTTTCATACTCGTCATAGCACACATTGGTGTGTAGTGAGGGCCTCTATTTCACTTGTAAGGTTGAGAGTTAGAATAGAAGCGGTGAGACTTTTTATAGGGGAAGGGAAGTTCTCCTAAGAAGTTCTAGGCTCAAGGAAGTGAAACAAAGAGGTTTGAATCCTACGGGTTGGATAACCCTAGGCGGGGACGTTGGTCAAGTTCGTGTCGAACCTCGTTAACAATTCGTGTGTACATTCATCTTTTATTCCGCATTTTACTTAACTTATTCGATTTTACTTGGTCAAGATTTGATAGTTATATCAAGGTCTTGACAAGCTGTTTTGCAACTGTCTTAAGCAATGTTCCAAAAAACGCTTGACGGATGTTTGGCGGTAGGGTAGGGTCAAGGGTCTAGGCGGATTTCATGGCGGGTTTTTGCAGTCTATGCGGGTTTTTATGACCTTGACGGCCTTGGCAGTGGGGTGAGTTCAAGAGTTTAGGCGAGGGTCTTGAAGGGTTTTTTAGAACAGTGGTCTTAAGTATTTTTATCTTGCGAAAATCGTGCATACTCTATTCATCCCCCCCCCCCCCTCTCTAGAGTATTACTTATCACCTATTAGACTCTTTAGTGATCATTCTTGAACGTATATGTTTAAGAATTATCTAATTACTATTTTTATGTTTTGTAAGTCTTGGGAAAATGATATAGCTTTGTGGTTGCATATGTTTGAGTGAGTGGTGATTGGTGACCCACTTCACATATACTCTCCCGTCTCAAAATATAGGTATTTTGACTTTATTATACGTTTTTTTTAAAGAGATAAAAAACTCTATAAAATATCCATTTTTATATTATTTTAAAAAATCAATATAAAAGTTAGTGTTTTATAGAGTTTAACTTTTAAAAAAATATAAAATAAAGTCAAATGACCTACCAGGAGTAGTTGATAGAGCATAATTAGTATTGCATAATAGATTGCATTTAGCATAGTTTAGTTGTGAATATTGCATATATTTAGCCGCATTTACATTTTATGGTTTATTTCAGATATAGTAGATTGGAAGTGAAAGGAATTGGAGAAGAGCAAAAACAAGCTAAAGAGACGCATGAGAAGTTGCTGAAGTCAAGGATGAAGAAGCTCGGAAGAATCGATGGCCGCCCCGCGGCTTGAAGGGAAAACCGAAGGACTTCGCTGATCGTCGGCCGTCTCGCGGCCTGGCCTGGCCGCCCCGTGGCCCTCGCAGAAACGCAACATTCAGTTCCAGACTTTAATTAGGGTTTTTTGTTTATGTCTTGGCCGACTTGTTAGAAGCTATTTAAGACTTTTCTAGTTTATTATTTCACTTACCTTATGCACTTTATTCAATTGTTGAGAGCGTCGTTGAGCATGAGCAGCTAAACTCTCAAGGTTTCGCCTACAGTTTGGATCTTTGATTGTTGAATTGTGAGATTCTTAATCTAGTTCTTATTCCTATTCCAATATTTTGACTTCTTTGCGCTTAATTGCTTGAATGTGTTTTATTCTCTCTGGCCTGATCAACTAGTTAGAGTAGATTCATTCAATTGCTAGGGTTTTGCAGATTCCTCGTAGCGAACCTTAACCCAAGTGGCAATCATATCCCTTTAGGACTCGTAGGACTAGTTGGATGTGTAGGAAGTTGAATACATGTTGAATATCGACTCGTAGCTTGAGATTATGTATACCTTGGTTAATTCATACTCTTAATGATATCTCTAGGTTGAATCTTAACTGTGTTAGGGTTATTTAGAGATATGGGTTGTTAGGACTCGTAGGACTAGTAATCTACCTAAGATCTGGACAAGGACATTGATAGGAAAAGACAAGAACTAGAGGCTGAAACAATGATCGAATTCATCAATCGAAGTGATAAATTGTAGGTAACCCTATTTCTCTCCACTGCATTCTAAAACCAATTTACTTTGTTTGCTTGCTTCCGCTTTGATAAAAGGCGAATCTTTTTCACACCAAACCCCCCCCCCCCATATTCTTACTAGCGATTAGAATTGACACTCGAATTGAATAGATTTCCCTGTGGATCGACCTCTTGCTTACACACTATACTAATTGTGAGTTTGAGTATTCTTTGGAAAGAACAACGACAGGTTTTCCTCTTGTCAGTAGTATTAAATATATTTTCTCTAACATAGGCAATCGGAAATAAAAAATGAAAATTTGATCCAATAGCCATCCTCAAAAAGCAATTACTGAACATGTAAGTCCAGGCACGGATCTGGGGGTAGGCTGGGCTTTGCTGCAGCCCGCCCCAATAATTTAGAAGATCAGTAATTAGTAGTAAGATTATATCACAAATAGAGGGTAGTGCAGTTGGTTGATGGTGCATTTCCATTATGAATTAAATGCAGTGACCCCATGTTCGATTCCCTTTGCTACCCACACCTCTTTTATTTTTCTTTTCATTAATCATAAGTACTTTTTGGCCAGCTCAAAAATTTGTTCATTATATACTTGATTTTAGCCTACCCTAAATTTTATTTCTGGTTTCGTGCCTAGGTAAGTCCATTTCTACATTATTTGCTAATATGTTTTGGTCGCTTAGGGATGTTCCAAAGGTACTTTCAGGCACCAATTATTTTAATCCGTCCTCCTGTGATCCACGTGAATTTGTGACTTCTCTTTGCTTGTTTTATGGGATTCGGTTCTGTTTATATGCTTTGCTCCCTTCCAAATTACTCTTTTATTTTTCTTTTCATTAATCTTAAGTACTTTTTGGCCAGCTCGAAAATTTGTTCATTGTATACTTGATTTTAGCCTACCCCAAATTTTATTTCTGGTTTCGTGCCTGGGTAAGTCCATTTCTACTTGCTAATATGTTTTGGTCGTCTAGGGATGTTCCAAAGGTACTTTCAGGCACCAATTATTTTAATTCGTCCTCCTATGATCCACGTGAATTTGTGACTTCTCTTTGCTTGTTTGATGGGATTTGATTCTGTTTATATGCTTTGCTACCTTCCAAATTATTAGCATTTGATTACTCAAACCTATTTTTTCGGTTTTTCTATCATATACCTCAAGAGCATAGAATAAGATTTCTCTTTTAGAAAAAATACATTCTTAATTAATTGAAACGCATTATCCAAATTTTAAATTAGATTCCTACAATCGCTTATTTTTTATAAGGTATCTTTCTCAATTAGGATCTTATCCTTTGCCTTTAGGACATAAGATAAAGAGACTATTTTTAAAAAAAAATATTACAGCCTTGGAAAGCAAAAACATATTCATTTGATTTCACCCTTTTCATAGAAGCTGAATTAGTGTACAATTTATACCTTCTTTCATGGTACGCCCTATGAAAATATGAATCAAATACTAAGATCAAGTTATATCAAGCATATAAGTATGTAAGAAAATCATCAAGAACACCAGTGTTCTAGTGACAAAATGGGAAAGGGATAATCGGCATTCATAGTCGTCATTCATTCAAGGCACTAATCCCCAAAACCCTACAAATGTGGGAGTGAGTGCATCACCTTATATAGGTCCCCTACAAAAGGTCATGTGACAAGCACATGGGACAAAGTCCCTTATTACAAACCGAGAAAATAGAACAAGGAAATGTGCTAAGGACAAGATAAAAAGATGCTTGATAGAGCTGATGACCTTGAGCTAACTTGATCAATCAACTAAACTACGCTAAGTTGAATATTCATACCCCCCCCCCCCCTTCAAGTTGGGCTTGGTGGCCAACCGATGAGACCCAACTTGGAAGCTGGAAGGAAGTGATGTTGTCTTTCTCCAAGAGGTTTTGTAAGCAAATCTGCTAACTGTACCCCTGTTCTAACATGTTGTGGATGGTGAAGCCTTCCTGCAGCTTCTCACACACATAATGACAATCAATCTTGACGTGTTTAGTCCTTTCATGGAATAATGGGTTCTCTACAATATGAATTGTTGATTTCCTATCACAAAATAAAGGAATAGGTAAAGGAATGCAATCTTCAGCCTCTGTAATATGCCTTCAACCCACACCAGTTCATTAGCTGAAGTGGACATACTTTTGTACTCTGCCTCAACAGAAGATTTGAACACAACTACTTGCTTCTTTGTCTTCCAGGAAACCAAGGAACCTCCAAAGAACACACAATACCATGTAAAAGATTTAGCACTGAATATGCATGCACCCCAATTTGCATCACAGTAAGCTGATAATATCATGGAGGATTCCTTTGGATAATACAGACCTCCAAAGCAACTCCGGTTTCAACAACTTCGGTATCGAAGTGGTGATGCAAAAAAAAAAAGAAAAAAAAAAGCAACTCCGATTTCATCAGCTCCGATTTTAGCAACTCCGGTGTCGAAGTGGTGGCGCGGAAAAAAAAAAAGCAACTCCGGTTTCAGCAACACGGTTTCAGCAAATCCGGTGTCGAAGTGGTGACTGATAATGCACATTTCTAATGGGCATTATAGGGTAGTTTAGATGCATTTGCATTGTAGAATATGCATGTTTAGTGTCAACTTATATTAAACTCTTTTCGTGGCAAAGTTCGGAATCTACGCTATTTCGGTTGAATTGTGCAGAATCATAGATCCGACATGGTGGAAAGCAAAGGAAAGGTGAACAACATGTCCAAGTGAAGTCAAGAAAGAAAGCTAAGGAAAGAAAGAAAAGAGGCAAGAAAGAACGAGGGAAGAATGAAGAGAAAACAAGCTTCTGGGCATCTGTCGCTGCCAGCGAATGAGATCTCGCTGCCAGCGAGTGGAGTCAGTGGGAGCATGTCCAGGAGCCATCATGTATCGCTGCCAGCGAATGGAGTCAGCGGGAGGATGTCTTGGAGCCAGCATATCTCGCTGCCGACGAATGGGAACTCGCTGCCAGCGAGTCGAGTCAGCCCGGGAGCAAGCGATCAGGCAGTGTCCGCTGCCAGCGACTGGACTTGTTGCAGCGAGCCACTCGCTGCTACGGAAAGGCTTCGCTGCCAGCGGGGTGCACAAGGACGAAGGCTCGGCGACTCGCTCCAGCGGAAAGGAGCTCTAGCGCATGCGAATGGAATAACTCGCGGCAGCGGAAGGGTGGACTCGCGGAAGCGAAAACGATGGAATCGAAGAAGCTTGAAAATATTCTAAGGCATGGACATTCGCTGCCAGCGAGTATGGTAGCGAGGTGGTAGCGAAAATCCAACAGTAGCTAGATTAAGGTCATTCACTGCTAGCGTAAATTTTCGCTGCCAGCGGAATTTGACGCTGAACTATACATGGAAAGTCTATCTTCTATCTAGCTTGTTTAGGAAGTTTCTATCTTATTTTTCTATCTTTTACCTTTTTTATACAAGACTTTAGGCTTATAAATAGGATGTTTAGGGTTAGTTTTCTTATGGATGGATTCAAGAAGAACAATCACCTATGAAGAGAAGAAAGTTTAGGTAAGCCATGTTTGGCTAATTTTGTAGTTTCGCCTACACTTTCGAGACTTGGTTGGTGGTTTGTGAGTTTCTAATTTAAGTTATTTTTCCTCTTTAATTCTTTCGACTTCTTTGTGCGATATTGATTATGTTATTGATGTTATCTTGATTAGCTACCTTGATAATATTGATTTCATGCTAGGATTTAATACTTTCGTATTTGTGTTATTTTCGTAGTAGCACGCATAAGATTGTGGATTCTGTGTTTGAAGCATGATTATGTAGGGAGTTGACATACATCTTAAACATTGATTTACCGTGTTTAATTGGTGTTATTTATATGCTCAAGTTCTGAGGACTATTTGCTATCTCTTTGTTAAATCTTGACCGTGTTAAGGTTGCATTGAGGTGTAAGGGATTAATTGGACTCGTAGGACTTTTAATCTGCTTAAACCAAGACGGGAGGAATTTGTAGGAAACGATAATAACTTGAAAATGATTCGATGATCAATAAAACCAACCAAAGTCGAGAACTTGTAGGTGGAAACGTTTTTCTTCTATCCTTTATTTGCTTTTATCAATATTATTTTCTTTTATTTTCATTCATAAAAATCTTTTCTTTTTATATTGATAAATACACAATATATAGAAATACTTGATTCTCTAGGGTTCGACCTCTTACTTGCACACTATACTAGTTTGTTTGTTTGGGAATTATTTTTGGCGAGGTAAATCAACGACTTTCCCTCTGTGAGTGACATGAAAAAAAAAAAGCATCTCCGGTTTCAGCAAATCCATTTCAGCAACGCGGGAAAAAAAACGCTGAAACAGGAGGGAGGCACTGGAGGCACACGTGGGGGTCACAGAGGGTGGTGGACATTTTGCTAATTTGTAACCCTTGGTGGACATTTTCCTATTAAAGCCCTTAAATATGGCCATTCTAAAAATCACCCCTTAAAAAAATTCAAATTTTAAAATTTTATCTTATAAATAAAATTTTCAAAAATATTAGCAGGAAACATGGTAGTGCATGAAGTAACGTTTTTATATTTACATTTTACATTGATAGTAGGAAACATAAAGTAAGCTTATTACAATTACATTATACAGAGTAAAGCAAGATTTTTAGATCATTTATTCAAAAAAATATTAGCAAGAGACATAAAGCTTCTTAGAATTACGTAAAAAATTCAAGTATAAAAAACTAATTTAAGTACATAATAGTTTGATTTTATTAATTTTACTTTTGATTGACTTTATTCTTCAAACCGACATATAAATATATAAGACACTTCAATATTTGGAAATTCATAATCTCGTGCGTAGCACGGGGTAGCTCACTAGTATCTAGAAAATAAGTGTTTTGATATAAATACTATAATAAATATTTTAAGAATTTTTTTTAAATATTAAATATTTTAAACTATTTGTAAATAGATGTCTTAGTGTCAATGCGTTAGATTTAAGGAATTTTTTTATTATGGTTTCTTACCCTATGTCCTTAGAGCCATATGATAGAAAAATTGATGATTTTAAGCTGAGGAAAAAAATGCATGGAATGATAGATGTCACATTCTTTTTGCATAGACTATAGTACTACACAATAAAAATTGAACTTATTGTTTTATGTCTTTCGCATAATATAACCAAGATATATAGAGCCATTGGTGTTTATTCTCAAGAATAACTATAGTAGAAAGTGTTACACTTTATCATGCTTATTTGTAAAGTAAAATTAGATTATTAGCGTCTTTGATTACATAACTTAAAAATGGGATATATGAAAATAAAAATAATAAAAAATGTATTGATACATAATATTTAATGAGAATATTAATATAAATGTTTAATAGCAAAAAAAATAATTTGAAAATAATAGATATATTTTTTAAACAAAAAAAGGTGCGTTTTTTTAAGAAGGAAGGTATCTTCTAGTGGCATATTAAAATATTTACACATAAAATAATGATACATTATGGACACAAAACATTTTCAAAATAGAAAGTGTGTGGTTAGTGATTATTAAAATTGGAATAAAAGAAAAAAAAAGTTGTAATATATAGGTGGCACAACATTTACACGTGGCAAAAAAAATTTGATAGATAAAATGGACGAAAAAAATTTAATCAGAGCGCAACACGTGGCAAGTCATCTCCTACTTTAATATTGTTTAGGATGGGTTATAGGCAATTTGGACGGTTAATAACCAGGCATGATTAGAAGGGTCAGGGTCGAGTTTATGAGATCTTCTTGTTACGGAGTACGGAGTATTAATTTGTTGGAAATTTTGACGAACTTAATTACACACTCCGTAGTTAATAGGGCAATGGAGATCCCTACCACACAAAAATATTTTAAGATTTATTTAATCTTAAAAAAATTATAAAAACTATATTTATATTACTAACATCTATTTTTATATATTTATAAAATTTTATTTTGAAAAATCATGTTTTAAAATTTTTAATAATTATAATTTGTTAAGTATTCTCTTTTTAATTTTTAAAAAGTGTAAAACATGATTTTTAAAAATATAATTTTATAAATATATAAAAATAGATGTTAGTAATATAAATATATGTTTTATAATTTTTTAAAGATTAAAAAAATGTCATAATATTTTTTTTTTTTGTTGGGAGTAAAGTATATAGAGTGACATAGGAGATCTTGATCAACAAATAGGGCGATGGAGAGATCTGAAATTGTGGATAAGGTTGAGTCATGATCGAGAATTGAACTATTGTACAAACGTTCAGGACGTGGACATGGCCCCATCCCGTGCCGTGATGCCGGTATGCAGAGCAAATCCTATGTTCCATTTTACCGCCTCACAACTCCGTTCCACAAAACTATTTTATCTCTAAATTAATTTTAAAAAAAGTTTAAAAATATGTTTAGGTTCATCCTTATTATAACATATTTGAAAAAAAATCTTAAAAAATCAACTTACGAAAATTATAATAATTCAAGAGAGATAGAAATATATTTTTATGTTTGAAAAAGATGTTGTTTTACTATATGTTTTTTTAAAAACAATTATAATTCGATTTTTTAAGATTTTTTTTTCAAATATGTTATAATAAGTATGTAGAATCTAAATTTATTTTTTTATTTTTTTTAATATTAATTTAGAGGTAAAAAATATTTCCATAGGACGGAGTTATGAAACGGGAAATTGGGGCAGAGGATTTGCTCCGGTATGCCAACGTCGGCGGATCGGATCGAGCAACTTTCTTATGATTCGTACAGCTTAAATAATTCAGATCTTTAAGATGAGGGTCCGGCTCCCATCCCATTACTATTTAACTGGACCCTACAGTTGAGTGATTTTCCATCGTTTGATTAAACTAGTGATTGAGATTAGCTTTTATTTAAAATATAAATAAATAAAGGAAATATGACTCCTCTAGTCTTCTGACCTCTCCCTTCAATTCATCTTCCCCCGAGATCATTAGAACACCCGGTGCACCCTACGGTGCATCACGAAATTATTTTGGGTATAATTCTATATTAAAAAAAATTAAAAATATATTTACATTCCACATACTTATATTTATATGTTTATAAACTTTTATTATAAAAAAAATCATTTAAAAAAAATATAAAATTAAAAGATCAATTATATTAGAAAATAAATTTAATATTTTTTAAAACATGATTTTTTTTCCCAAAATAAAAGTTTATAAACATATAAACTGTTTATTGGGTATCCAGACCCTTCTCCTTCCTTTACCAGCGTCGTATTTGATTAGGTAGTTAGGCCCATTAATTGTTTTTTAGCTAGCGTAAACCCTATTAATTGTTTATTGGGTATTCGAACCCTTCCCACTATTCTCCTTCTTTTACCAGCGGATCTGAAGATTTGGGCGACTCTTCTCTCTCTCCCTATCCCTCTCTCTATCTTCCTCTCAGAATTTGAAGATTGAGTCTCTGATCGTCGAATTATTGAGCGGCGAAGTCGAAGACGGTCGCGGTGACGAAGAACGGTCCCAACCCTAGGGTCGATTCTTCCGCTTCTGGCTTCGACAAGGATATGTCGGAGTTTGGGCGGTTCGTGGGTGGCCCTGGTCGTCGGATCCGGTGGTCTGTTGGCCGGTTCTGGTCATCCACTCCTCTCTCGGTTTCACTTGTCTTCCAATTCCGGGCGGTGGTGGGTTCGCTTTTGCCGCTCGCATCTGCGGATGATTGCTCGGCTGGGGTGGGTGGTCTTGGAGTGTGTATCAGGTGAGTCGGGGCCAGCAAGAACAGTTCCTCCTGGTTCGTCGGATCACTGCAGCGGGGTGGTTGTTCTTGGTGGATGTGGGCGGTGGGTGGTCTATCCTTTTCGGATCTGGTGGGGTGTGTGTTTCCTCGGTCCAGTCGGGTTCATAGGTGCTGGGTAAGTGCTTGGATGTGGGGTCTGTGGTGGAAGCTGCCTCATTTGGGTTTCTCCGGGCCTGCCGAGCGGTTTCCCGATGTCTTACTTGGCCTAGTCCATTGCAAAGGTGTGGTTCGGTGTGGGCTGGGGTCGGTTGTTCCTCGTCAGTCTAAACTGTCTCCTTCATCTTGCCGGTGTGGTGGGGTGGTGCGCAGGGGCGCAGGGAGGGAGGCATGTGGTGGCTTGAGCCCCTTGAGCCGGAGGGAAACGTAAATTTTTTTTATTAAAAATATGTATTTTTTTTTATAATTTTTGATAATTTAAGGGGTAAAAATAGTTTAAAAAAAAAAAGAGTAATATACATCAACAAGTGTGCTTAGCTTAGTTGGCATGAGGTGAGAACTTGAATAAAGTGGTCTTGAGTTCAATTCCCTATAGCTTCATTTATGGATTCTTTCCTTCATATTTAATGTGTTTTCTCCTATATTTTTTACAACAAAGAGTGTATCTTATCTATATCTTCAAAAAATAACCTCGAAAATATAGTTGAGCCCCCCCTAGAGTATTTTTATGGCTCCGCCCCTGGTGGTGCGTGGTGTCCAGCTGCAGTGTATTTCTTCTGCCCCAAATCCCCGTCACAAGTCCCTGTCCCATGAAATTATTTTACATCTAAATTAATATTAAAAAAAATATTTATTTTCTACGTACTTATTATAGCATATTTGGAAAAAAAATCTTAGAAAATCGAATTATAATTTTTTTAAAAAAAATATATAGTAAACTCACATCTTTTAAATACTTAAAAAATCTCTCTATCTCTTATTAATTATTATAATTTTTATAAGTTGATTTTTTAAGATTTTTTTTTAATATATATATTTTTTTTGATAAAGTAAGAATTCGAGATCAGGAAAACCTGATTCTCGAGAGGCCGGCGAATCGGCAGGCATAAACCGCCTAAACATACAATAAAAATAGAAAATGACGCTAAGTAACAAACAAAACTAACTCTACAACAAGAACGATCTAAGAAGAGCTCCTTCAGACAGTTGCAGACGACGGCGAAGAGCGAAGCCAAGCACCACTGAACAGTAGCACCGCGGGCGAGCGATACAGCAGGAATCTATCTCATGTGGGAGGTGCAGACGAAACTCCAAGGAAGCTCCTTCCCGGATACGGAGTCGCCTTGAACGCACCACCTCGACCCCAGCCAGTCCCGACTCCAAACTTCATGCCCCCAACTTAAAAGAACACCTCCAAGAAACGCCGAAAGTAGAGCCACAAACTGCTCGTGTAAAAGCGCCAAAAGATTTAACCAACTAAAATTAAGTCAAGCCCTTACGGGATTTAGTCCAACCCTTTCGGGATTTAGTCAAACCCTTTCGGGATTTATTTTAACAAAATTTTATATATGTATAACAAGAATAAATTTGTAACACATATATAAAAAAAAATGTAAACTTCTTCTGTTTGTTTTTTTTTCAAATATGTTATAATAAGTATGTAGAAACTAAATATATTTTTTTTAATTTTTTTAATATTAATTTAGATGTAAAATAATTCCGTAGGACGGGGACTTGGGTCGGGGATTTGGGGCAGAAGAAACACACTGGTCCTGTGCGTTAGAGCATCAGCAATGGTGGGGAGGTGGGTTGCCCAAGTTGCTTTTTGCCTCGAATTGGGCAACCCGACCATTGTGGTCTACCTCCCCATATTTGAGGCGCCCCAATATATTGGGGACCTTCCCAAATCCGAACCCAATCATATTACGCCATGTGTCACTCCACAAATCATTTCTTTTTTTTTTAATTTCCCTTAACATATTTTAATTACAATATTAAAATTTTAATTAAATTATTTTAAATTATAAAAATTAATTATCAAATATAATTATATAATTAAATTAATAATTAATCAATTATTTCATTTATAAATAATTTGATTTGAATATTTCAAATTATTTAAATTAATTATCAAATATAATTATATAATTAAATTAATATTTCTTAATTTTAAAATTTATTAAAAATTTAGTTGAAATATTTTAAATTATTAAAATTAATAAGAAAAAAGTTAAATTAATATTTTTTATTTCTCGGATTTATTAAAAAAAATTATTTTAAAGTATTAAAATTAATTATCAAATATAATTATTAAATTAAATTAAATAATTTTTAAAATTTCTAAATCAATTAAATTATTGTAATATTTGAAAGTGGGGTATGGAAAAGGTGATGAAATGAATTATTGGGCAACCCGACCATTGTGGAGTATGATAAATGAATTGGGGAGGATTGAGGGTAAAGTTAGTGGAAAGTGAGGTGGACGAATAAGAAAAGGAGAGAGAATTAATGGGGAACCCGACCATTGCTGATGCTCTTAGAGTGTCCAAGAGGATGATGAGTGTGGGCCCCTGTTGCTTTAGTCCTTCCACTTTACTTTCTAAAAAGTAGCTTTAATTTGTTTGTTTTTACAAGAGGTTGTAAAGGTAGGGTTTGACTGGATTAAAGTCTTGTGGTGCACTTTTGTGGGTTTATTTCAATTTGTAGGTTATCTTTTGTGGGATTTGAAATTTGCCGAGAGGTTCATGACTTGTATTGGGGTGACTTATGTGGGTTGAAATTTGTGGTAGGATATTGTGGGATTTTAGTTGATGACATGTTATAATAGGTGTTTTTACGTATACAACAAATTTTAATGTTATAGTTTCGAAGACCTTGTGATTTTCCATGTGAAAGAAGGTGACAATAATTTGATTCCATGTTTTAAGCTCATATGTCATCAATTATACAAAAATGTCACCATAAACAATTGTGATTAGTGAAATGTGATAACAAATGTAATCAATGAATAAAACTCGTCAATAAAAGATGCAATTATTGAAATGTAATCATAATATATGTTCTATGTCATCAATTGTATAAAAATGTCATCACCAAAAAATGTCATCACAAATTAGTGAGATCAATGAAGTATAATCACAATGTCGTCAATTAATAAAAGTCATCAATAAAAGATGTCATCAATGAAGTTTAATCACATTTTATGTCATTATGTCAACAATTGTATAAAAATATAATAAAAAGTGGCATCAAATGATTTGATTAAAAAAATGACATCAACTAATTACATTAGAAAAATGACATCAGAACAATACTTTGAAAAAATTGCATCACATTAAAGAAAAAAATGTCATCAAAAAACTACTTTGAAAAAATATTGCATCACGGTAAAAAAAATATCATCAAAAAAATTGACATAAAAAAGTGGCATCACATTCATAAAAAAATGTCATCAAGGTTTAAAAAAATAGCATTTAAAAAGTGTCATCCAATCATTTTATTAGAAAATTGGCATCAAAGTGAAAATAAAATATAATAAAATTTTGGCATCAAAACGGTAAAATATGGCATTGCTAAAATAAATAAATAAATATATATATATATATATATATATATATAACGAAATGGGTTGGTCAACTTTGATCGGTCAACAATCAACGTTGACCGGTCACTGGTCTACTGTTGACCAGTCGGTGGTCAAACAATTGATCATTGACTATTATATCTTATATGGGGAAGGGTCTTTCCTAGCTCATTTATTTTTTAAGGGGTCTAAGTAGCTAATTAGATTTTCATATAGGTCTAGGTACCAAAATCACCCTAAAAAAAAGCTATTTGTGATTATTTTTTATATATTTTTAGTTTATTTGGTTTGAAATTATCATAATACCCTAATAATAACCAAATAAACACCACTTTTTTTATTTAATAAACTCTTTTACGCCTCATACGGAGTTTATATTATTTCATTATCTTTCAACCTTTATTTTACACAATTTTTCAATTTCAACTTGTTTATAATTTTAAGGAAAATTTTGCATGGTGCCCACGAACTTTTACATATTCCGCGTGGTATACAAAGTTTTGAAAAATTTCGCGTGCTGCCCACGAAGTTTTGTAAAAGTCCAAATGATGCCCACGATATTTTTCAAAAGTTTATGTGATAACAATAATGAGTTTTAATATTGAAAAATTGAGATTAAAAATTATATTATTGTGCATTATAATTTGAAAAAACACTCCACAAGATTTGGTATTGGTTTGAATCTTTTTTAAAACTAGTTTTTTTTTATATAATTTTTCTTAGAGATAAACTAACCAATTTTTTTTCTCAAAAATCTTACGTCTTTAATTTTTATTTGTTCTCAATATTTAGTTTTTATTTATAAGGAAATGAGGGGGGGGGGAGAACTACGGAGTATTACCCATTCATCATTGAAAAAAATTGATACAAAATTTTAAAATTACAAGAAGATATAGACATATGAAACAATTTTTCGGTGAATTTTTTAACGTATTAACCGGGGTTGAAGAATTTAATAACGTGGCATGACATCATAAATTACCGTATTTTAGAGCTAATTATTTACTTATAAAATTTTATAAAAAATAAATTTGGGCATTTAAGAACGTGGTGCTATACTATTTTCCTATTTTTAATACTCAATTAAAATGCGAAACTTTTAATTGTGTATTACAAATTATGTCAATGAAAAATGGTTTAATATGGAAAAGTGTACGTGTATATCTTCTTATAATTTTCAAATTTTCTATTAATTAATATTGGTTCATTGTAAATGGGTAATATTACTACATAGTTCTTATTATTGTTTCCTCATTTTCTTATAAATAAAATCTAAATATTAAGAACAAATAAAAATTAAATACTTTTGAGAAAAAAAAATTGGTTAGTTTATAGGTAAGAAAATATATATAAAAAATTAGTTTTTTAAAAGATTCAAACTAATACACAATCTTCTTAAGGATTTTCCAAATAATGTACAATAATATAATTTTTAATCTCAATTTGGTTAATTAGTTTGTATACCACCCGGAATTTTTGGTAATTAAATAATTCTTAGCTTTGATTGTTAATATATGTTCTGGCTTCATGTATAAATACCATACCACACCAACACACAGTCACACACAAATAAATAATTCTTATCTTTGATTGGTAGCTGAGATTTACATTTGAAGCATGGCCGTCACTGAATCATCCCCACCTCCAATGGCAAAGTACTTGCAAGCTGAGGATGAAATCAGCGATGAATGCAAACAGCTCCTCCTGAGCCTCCCCAAACACAAAGGCTGGGTCTCCCCCCACCTCTACCAATACCAAGGCTTTTGGCTCTACCCCAGGCAGCTCCAAGGAGTCCTCACTTGCCAGTCCCACTTCCGAGCCCTCCCCTCCGACATCCTCCTCGTCACCATCCCTAAATCCGGCACCACCTGGCTCAAAGCCCTCCTCTTCGCCATTGTCAACCGCCACCGCCATCCAGTCAATGGTAGTTGCCACCCTTTAACCACCCAAAACCCTCATCAAGTTGTTCCATTCCTAGATCTCAAACTATACTTGGACAACAAAGTCCCTGACCTCTCCACCTTGCCTTCCCCGAGGCTCTTTTCTTCCCACCTTTCAGTTCCTTCCCTACCAGGCTCTGTTCGAGACTCTGACTGTAAGATTGTGTACTTGTGTAGGGACCCAAGGGATGTATTCATCTCCCATTGGCACTTCACCAACAAGCTCATCAAACACCCAAAAGACGGGGTTGTTTTACCCTTGGAGGTAGCTCTTGAGAGGTTTTGTAGTGGGGTTAGCCCCTACGGGCCTTTCTGGGATCATGTTTTAGGATACTGGAATGAGAGTCGACAGAGACCTTCTAGGGTTTTGTTCTTGAAGTACGAAGATGTAAAAGGGGACACGACATTATGTGTCAAGAGGCTTGCAGAGTTTTTAGAGTGCCCGTTTTCACCCGATGAAGAGAAGGGTGGGGTCGTGGATATGATCCTTAAGTTGTGTAGCTTTGATAACTTGAGCAACTTGGAGGTGAATAGGAACGGGAAGCTGGATTCCGGGGTGGAGAACAAAGTGTTCTTTCGAAGAGGTGAGGTTGGAGATTGGGTGAACTATCTGACTCCGGAGATGATTGAGAGGTTCAAGAAGATCAGTGAAGATAAATTTCAAGGTTCAGGGCTGGAATTTTAATTATCTTGTAAGTTTGAGACCGTTTGTTATTTACTAAAATATGATGGGGTGTGAGTGTGCGTGTAACACCTCCTGTTGAAATTATTGACTACTAGCTACCTCGAGTCATGTGAAATAATGGTCACTTTCTTGAACGTATATGCGTCTTGAGAAAATGATATAGCTTTGTGGTTGAATGTTTGAATGGGTGGTGATTGGTAACCCACTTCCCTTGTACTCTTTCGTCTCAAAATATTGGTCTTTTGACTTTATTATGCGCTTTTCTTGCATATTATTTCTCCGTGTGGATGTCATGTCACTTGTGGTACGTGGACCCATTGTCCACCTCATTAATTAAAAAAATAAAAATAAAAACAGAAATTAAACCCAGTTCTTATTTTAGGAGGAGACATTCAAAAGGTTTCGATCGCTCACGATTCGCAGAGGAGGAAGGAGGAGGACCACCCGCCCGATCGAAACACTCCTGAAAGCCTTAAATGATTTGTTTAAGCGTTTTGATATGTGTTTGTCTTAATTTGGTCCATGTGTTCCGTTACAGTGGCTTACAAGACGTACTTCTTTGAGGCTATAACTTTCGTGAAACATGGCATATTAACTTTTGTTTATGTGGTCATTAATCATATAATTAAATAAAAATATATTAATACCCGGAAGCCGATCAAAATAACTTCTTTAATCGTCCAAACACACCCTTAATTGGAGGCGTGGCCGGCTATATCCTTATGTTCTTCTATCTTACTTTTTATTCTTTTTATTCTATAACTAAGGATATAGGGTATAAGGATAAAATTGTTTCAAGTAAAACAAATTATCTTACTTTTTTTTATTTTTTTCTATAACTAACGATATAAGATAGAAGAATAGGTTAAGTTTTACGTCAAACGTACAATTTTATCTCCTCGGAAAAAAAAACTGATTATTTTAATATAAAATTATCAACAACAAATTCTATACTTAGCTACTTGATAAGAGAAATAAACACTTGATAAGTAGAATTGAATTCCGAAATTTAATTAAAAATTATGTTCGGTAAGTAGATTTTTCAAATTTTGAATTACGAAATTTAAATTAAAAATTGGATAATGTTTTTTAACACTATCTAAATCAAAGAACCTGTCTATAAAAACAATAGCTCAACCACACAACATCTCATCAGATTCATCAATCCCATATTCACATCCCATCGATACTCAACTCCTTACCTCCGATCCTACAAAATCCTCGATCCGATCCTACAATGGCGATTGGTAGCATGGCTAAATCAGCCGCTGGTCAGTACCACCCGGGAAAAACCCGGGAAAGCTTACTGGCCACGCAATCTTCAGTTGCATAGCCGGGGCTACTGGCGGGCTGATTTTTGGTTACGATCTCGGCATCACTGGCGGAGTCACGTCCATGACTCCGTTCCTGAGGGATTACTTTCCGTCGATTTACAATAAGCAAGGGACGGTGGCGGAGCGAGACACCAACCAGTACTCCAAGTACGACAGTCAAACTCTCACGCTTTTCACCTCATCCCTCTATCTTGCTACGTTGCTCTCGTCACTGGTGGCCGGCCCTATTACTAGGCGGTGGGGCCGTCGGATGTCCATGTTCATCGGAGGAGCGATATTCTGCATCGGTGCCATCGTCAACGCAGCTGCGGTGAAGGCGTCGGGGCCTGGCCTCGCTATGCTTATCATCGGAAGGGTCTTGCTCGGCTTCGGGGTCGGCTTTGCTAATCAGGTATTTTTTTAATTAATCGATTGATATATTTAAATTTCAAATCTTGTTTTTCGTGGTATATATTGAATTGTGTTTACTTTTATTAATCGAAATATTGCAGTAGGTTTTTTTTCCAAAAAAAAAAATAGCATATCTTAACATAAAATATTTGTTATTATAATTATTCTAGAGTGATTTTGGTAGATGGCTTTTTTTGAATATTTAATTAGGCACTTAGCCCCTAAATCAATTTAATTAGTTTTACCCTAGACCCCTTCCCAATAGGGTGGGTTGGTCAATGGTCAACCGTTTGACCATTGACCGGTCAACGTTGACCAACCCATTTTTTTTATTTTTTTTTTAGTGATGCCATATTTTACCGTTTTGATGCCAAAATTTTACTATATTTTATTTTCACTTTGATGCCACTTTTCTAATGAAATGATTGGATGACACTTTTTTAATGTCAATTTTTTTAAACATTGATGACATTTTTTGTTTACAGTAATGTCACGTTGATCATTAATGCCATTTTTTTTACTGTTAACGACAGATGCCACTTTTTTTTATGTCAATTTTTTGATGATATTTTTTTTACCGTGATGCCATATTTTTGATGATATTTTTTCAAAGTTGTATTTTGATGACATTTTTTTTCTTTAATGTGATACAAATTTTTCAAAATGGTATTTGATGTCATTTTTATAATGTAATTATTTGATGTCATATTTTACCGTTTTGATGCCAAAATTTTATTATATTTTATTTTCAATTTGATGCCACTTTTCTAATGAAATGATTGGATGTCACTTTTTTAATGCCATTTTTTTAAACCTTGATGATATTTTTTGTTTACTGTAATGTCACATTGACCATTGATGCTATTTTTTTTACTGTTAACGACTGATGCCACTTTTTATGTTAAGTTTTTGATGATATTTTTTTACCGTGATGCCATATTTTTGATGATATTTTTTCAAAGTAGTATTTTGATGATATTTTTTCAAAATAGTATTTTGATGACATTTTTTCCTTTAATGTGATACAACTTTTTCAAAATGGTGTTTTGATGTCATTTTTATAATGTAATTATTTGATGCCATTTTTTGAATCAAATCGATTGATGCCACATGTTTTTAATTTAATCAAATCGATTAATACGTAAACACTTCATTGATGACATTTTTTTCAAAATAGTGTTTTGATGCCATTTTCTTAATGCCATTTTTTTTGTTTAATGTGATGCAACGTTTTTAAAGTAGTATTTTTTGATGCTATTTTTCTAATGTAATTATTTGATGCCATTTTTTTTAAATTTAATCAATTGTATATCGATATATTTTCATCGATTCTGCCATTTTATTCATTGATGACGCGTTTGTGATTACACTTCATTGATGCAATCACTTGTTGTGCCATGTTTATTACATTTTTATTCATTGGTGACATTTGTGATTATACTTCATTGATCTCAATCATTTGTAATGACATTGCTTGTTGATGACATTTTTATTCATAACATTTTTGGTTTACTATGATGCCACTTTGCTAAGTGGTTTAATCTAGTCTATTGTATATCGATAACATATTTTTATTAAAAATATTTTGATGACATATTTGGGGTGGGTATGAGACGGGATGAGATGGGTCATCCAAAATCTAATCCCGTGTATTTTTAGTGTGACGGGATCGGGATGGGATTTAATTTGTTTTTTAAAATCCCACTTTTAAAAAAAATAATAGATGACATTAATGATAATCAAGACAAATAAAAGATCAACATATAGTAAAAACATTTGCACTAACGGTAACAGACCATGAGATTAATAAAGGGTTATCAAGTCAACCGGACATTATATGCCTACTTATATAAAAAATTTAATTGCACATTTTGAGTTAGCATACATCGATCAGAGCTACCTAAGATAATACATTTGATAATAAAATGCATGAGTTGTCAAAGTTAATGTAATTTCCTGCAATTCACCAAGATCATGTCATTATCCACCCACTATTACAAATTTGATGTTATTAATTAATTACAACTTCCCCAGGTATAAATGTATAATACTATTAACAACCCCAAGCAAGAGACTAAAAACCCAAAAGCTACAGAGTATGAATTATAAGACCTTTCAATGCCAGGAAGAGCTTCTAGATAGACAGACTGATACTAAAAGTGAATGATATGTGAAAGATACAAATGAAACATATCAACGCAACTAGCTCCCCCATCTGTCATGCATTTTTTCTGTTCATGGGCTGCAAGAATTGTAGATGGCCTTTCATTAGGAAAGGCATACTACTTGAACAAATTTGTAGAAGCACAACTAAGAGCCCACGTGCTAAAGCAATGGATGTTGGAGTCTTTCCTGCAGGGTCTTGTTCAGTGAGATCAGTGACTACTCCAGGTGATGAGGAATCAGATATATTACCCACCTGCTGAGGCCATAGTGAGGTATCGCAGATGTCATCACGGTTGGTTTTACCATCACAACTGCTGGTGCCAGTTAAGAGAATATAATGGGGCAGGCAGCAAGAGATGCGGTTTTCCCTACAGAAAAATGGAAAGCAAACCGCATCATAGTGACAAACAAGCAAGTCAGAAACTGGAAACACCTATAGAAATTACTCAAATCATCCAAGAAAAAAAAAACATTTGATACCACTAGACAACGAAATCATTAAGAAGAAAACATGGAATTTAGAACAAAATTAACTAAATCCTCAAGGCAGTCAAGTATAGTGAATGATCCCTGATTTGAAACTGTGAGTGATCAAATCATACCAAACACCATGTGATTCCATGTCCTGGAGCAGGCAATTGGAAGATCCACTAGTTTGAATCTTAGGCTTGTGTGGGTACCAATTTCAACTGGAGAACAAACCAATCACAACAGATCCCAAATCCCCAATTTTCAGAAATCCAAATGGTCAAACAACATTTAATCCATATTTTCATACAATTACCACAAAATTGAAATAAATCATCATAGCAATGCCAACAGATACGATTGAACAAAAACTTTCCAGCTGAGAACTACCAAACTCAAAAAAGAACAATGAAGATGAATATGAGGAAGAAAGAGGACAAGGTAAGAATTCATCCTGCAAGGATGTACAGTATATCTAATCTAATCCCCTGCCTAGTAGGAAGTGACTGTATGAATGAGAAAAATGCCTATAAAACTCCCCTTGAATCTTGTTTGAATTTTTTCCATTGAAGCTCGCCGAAGGATGAATGAATGAGAAAAATGCCTATAAAACTCACACAAATGCATATGATGAATCTATGATCTTGAGACTGTTTTCCAGTCAAATACACAACTCTATATTTCCTACTGGCTTCATTCCAAAATAGAAGTGTCATCAATTGTTATTATTAAGACAAACACAATGGAAAAATCAAAAACACCATAATACCAAGCAAACCAACCATATAGAGAACGAAAATCCCTTGAAATGAAGAAAGCTTACCAATTGGAAATGGTGCAGGCGAACACGACCGGTCCAGAAGAGAACACGACCCTCGGCGACGTTGGTGTGTGGACCCTGGCGGAGCGGGTGAAAGGCGGGGCTCTTGGGGCCCTGCACCAGGTTAAAAAAACCTAATTTCGGATCTCTGAAGCCGATTTTGGGGGTCTTCCGGGAAGAGGATATGCAATAAAGGCGTTATGTCGATCTTGATAGAGATGAATTCCGAGAATTTGGGGAAACCTAATTCCGTGAAGGGGATCTGCAACGAAGCCATTAGATGCCTATTTGGGGAATGCCATCGAAAAACAGAAGAAGGAAGCACGACGACGCCGTCGCCGGAAAAGGAAGGAGGGAATCGCCGTCGTAGATGGAAGGAGAACACAACGACGCCGCCGGAGAAGCGCAGGTGAAGTTCGAAGAGAATCGCCGGGGAAGTCGGAGAGAATTGAGTGTGATAGATGGAGAAAGGAGGGAGGGTCGAGAAGGTCTAATAAAAATTTAACAGGTCTACCACAGTTAAAAAAATAATTAATGGATGTAACTATCTAATCAAACAGGTTAAAAGGTCTATTTTAACAAATTCCCTCATTAAACAAAAAAAAAAACAAATTCCCTCATTATTCTACATTAATTAGGTAGACGCTAGAGTATAATGTTTGTTTATTTTATAAATATGAAAATTGCGATTCAAGGAAATTATTTTATAATATACAGTAATAAATTAATATTATAAAATTTAATATTAATATTGATAAAAATTAGCATATTGCAGTAGGTTTACTTTTATTTAATTGTGTCTACTTTTATTCATCTGTGAATATTTCAGTAGGTTTTTTTTCAAAAAGAAAATAGCATTAAATTATCTTAACGAACCTTTAGTTATTCTCGGTTAAGATAAAATCTTTAGTTATTTTCGGTTAAGATAAAAGATACGGAGTTTTAATGTTTGTTTTATAAATATGAAAATTGCCATTCAAGGAAACTGTTTTATAATGTAATAAATTAATATTATAAAACTAAATTAAATATTAATATTAATATTAATAAAAATTAGCATATTGCAGTAGGTTTACTTTTATTTAATTGTGTTTACTTATATTCATTTGCTGTAGGCTATTTAATTATGAGAACTTATATATGAGATAAGTATTTGTTACGATCAGGGTTGTGGATCGATCATTTATGATATATTTAATTATTTTATTTAGATATATATAATTATATTAATTATTAATTCTAATTAAAATTATTTTGTTGTAATTAAGTAGTCTTTTTAAAAGATACGGAGTATAGTAAGTAGATATTTTTTTTACCTGCAATTTAAGGAAGCGGTTAAAAAAGTAAAAAATTCATAGGAAAAGAATTAAAATATTTTGTATGCTTTTTTTAATAAATTTATAATATAATATATTTAAGAAATATATGTATCTAATATTATGATTTAATGTAAATTGTGCAGTCAGTGCCACTCTATGTGTCGGAGATGGCGCCACCAAAACACCGAGGGAAATTCAACAATCTATTCCAACTGTCCATCACCCTCGGCATCTTCATCGCCAACATCATCAACTTCGGCACCGCCAAGCTCCACGGCAGTGCAGGTTGGCGTATCAGCCTTGGCCTTGCCGCGGTCCCCGCCCTACTCATGATGTTCTTCGCTTACCTGCTTCCGGACACTCTTAGCTCCCTCCTTGAGCGCGGCCACGTCGATGAAGCCCGCCGCACCCTCATGCGTGTCCGCGGCATCACGGATGACGCCGAGATCGAGGCAGAGTTCTCCGACATGGTTGCCGCCAGCGAAGCCTCTAAGAGTGTGGAGTCGCCTTGGAGAAACCTTGGCATGAGGAAGTACCGCCCCCACCTCATAATGGCCATCTTCATCCCCTTCTTCCAACAAATGACCGGCATGAACATCGTTATCTTCTACGCCCCCGAGCTTTTCAGCTCCATCGGCATCGGAAACAATGCTGCCTTGGCGTCGGCTCTCATTACCGGTGGCGTTAATATGGTGTCCACTTTTCTTGCCATCTATCTCGTTGATAAGAAGGGTAGAAGGTTCTTGTTCTTGTGGGGAGGTCTTCTAATGCTCATCTTACAGGTATGCTTTTTGTTTTTCATTTTTAGTTTTTCATTTTTTTTATATAATTAGGACAATCCACTTTTAATCTAACTACGTTACTTTGTGCTATATATAGGGAGTGGTTGCGGCCCTAATAGGGAGCGAGTTCGGGACGACGGGACAAGCGAAGGACATTTCAAGTGGCTTTGCCATATTTGTGGTGTTGGTCATATGCTGCTTTGTGTCGTGTTTCGCATGGTCATGGGGCCCTCTAGGTTGGCTCGTGCCGAGTGAGATCTTCCCGTTGGAGATTCGATCAGCGGCTCAGTCTGTGGTGGTGGCCGTCAATATGCTCACGACGTTTGTGCTTGGGCAGATATTCCTATTTTTGTTGTGTCACCTCAAGTTCGGACTCTTTATCTTCTTTGCGTGCTTTATCGCGGCCATGACGATCTTCATCTATAAGTTGTTGCCAGAGACTAAGGGGATTCCGATCGAGGATGTGCAGAAGGTGTTTGAGGATCACCCTGTTTGGAGCAAGTACGTTGAAATGCGTGATCGTGCTTTGGAGCTCGTCCAAAAGGCCACGTGATTACTTACTGAATTGAGTTTTTTTTAACTAGGATACTTGCAATTCCTTTTATTTTTGTTAGTTAAAACTTTCTATTGCTGCTTGGGTCAAAATCTGTGGACTAACCTCTGAAACATTGTACCGTACTGTGGAAATTTGCAGTTACCTATCCACCAAACGCCAATAGCTAGATTCAGTGAGTATTTGGTTTGAATTTGAACAAATTTAGGATTCTTTATTGATTTGACATTCGTTTGCAATTGGAAGAAATTCCTTAACATTTGGTTTAGTTGATTTTCCCTAATTCTGTCAATTCAATTTATCGACTATTCGACAAGTTTAGAGGCACTGTTCATTGATAATAAGAAATTATTCATAAGTACGTGGTTAATTAGATGTGGAAAAATCAAGAATTATATTTACATACTCTTTCAACCTAACGAATAATTACGGTCAATTTAGCGAATAATTACTATTAGTCTAGCGAATAGTTGCAAAATTAACCAACCATTTTGCTATTATCTAAATAATAACTTCTCTTTATAGACGAATAATAACGGTCATTTAGCGAATAATTACTATTAACCTAGCGAACAATTAAGAAATTGACCAACCCTTTTACTATTATATAAACGATAACTCATCTTTCCACCCGAATAAGTTAGCGAATAATTAATATCACCAAAAAACCACTACAAGAAAAACAGTTTTTAGTGACAAACAAATTCGTCGCCCAAAGTAATATTTTCGTCGCCCAAAGTGGTTTGTGACGAAAAGAGTTTCGTCGCCTCAGCCCCGTCGCACAAAGTTTGGGCGACCAAAAATAAATTCGCCGCCGTACATAACCCTTTTGTGATGAAGTTCAAATTTCGTAGCCCTTAAATTTTTGTGACAAATTTTTTAATTTTGTCGCCCAATGTCCTAATTTTGTCGCCCAAAGTACCCTACTTTTGTGACGAATTTCTCCTCTTGTCGCCCTTTCTACCCCTGTTTTTTGTGACAAATTTAACATGTTTGATCCATTTGACATATTTAATATCTTTAACCCACTATATTATATATACAAAACACACATATTTATAATACAATATTATAATAAAGTAGCCAATTAATTTAATATCATTTAAATTTAGTTTTAAATATCCAATCCAAAACCTTTTCTAAAATACTAAAAGGTTCCTAATAAGTACAAAAAGATTACAAATAATTATATTAGTATAACATTTGCATTTCAATGCTATAAAATAAAAACCTCAACACTTCAGCACTTAAGATTCGATAAAAAAAACTGTCCATCCTGAATTTGCTCCATCACATATGCCCAGCCAGCCAATAGGTGCAGAACCATTTTTCCCTGTTATCAACCATGTCAAAACAACATAAACCCCTTCAGATGAGTAACAAACAAGTTGAGCTTCAAATAAAAAAGTTTGTTTTGAGTGATTCATATTATATGTATCTCAAATCAGTAGCAGTAGTAATGAGTTAATGATAACACAAACAATACAATAAACATTAAACTACCATGTTTACCTTAATCTTCATGCCAATATGACTATGCTTTACACAATAAGAAGTTACATCAATAACACATTAATATAGTCACAACTCACAATAGCTTAGAATACATAGCCAAAGAAATTCAACCAAAAAAAAACACTTTCCAGGCATTTTAGGCGCTACTTAACAAGAAAATATACTAGCCAATGTACAAGCATCAAGGGAGAGATGAATAAAACAGTGAGTTTTGAGTTTTGTGTGCAGCCACCATAGCTTTCAATATCATTTCTCTCTCTCTCTCAAATTCACTAGTTTCTTTACATATGGATATATATAATGTCAACCCTAGAATCATGAGTTCTAATAGGGCCAGATGTCCCAATCTAAATGGAGGTAGGATTCTTCTAGAATATAAAATACATGTGATGAAATAGGAAGATCAACATCTGTAAGTATAAGCATCAGCTATGTGTTTGGATTGGGCTGCTCGTTTGTGTAGATTACTGGGCCTTGGATCCATATGCTTTCACAATGAGTAATTATCAAGGAGTAACAAACGTTCAGATTTCAGGCTACGTAAATGGCACAAACTTTGAATGAAGAAGATAGAGAAAAACCTGGAATCAGATTCAAAAAATTGCAACAGCAATGGTTGGGCACTGGTTCTTAGATGAGATCATCGAGACCCTGATTGAATACATGTTAAGATGTAAGGAAAACATGAAATGAGGGATGAATTTTTGGTATAAATGTGGGATGAAAGTATGAAAATTACCCTAGTTGTTATCACCAAGAAGCAGAAGAGCGCTATTAGATAAGATCCCAGCGCTAGTAGCAAGAGCAAGTTAAACGTAACGTTAATTTGCCACCTGCAATGATTATCAAAATGATTGTCAAGACCTCGATGCAACCAAGAATTATCAGAACGGATGACAATGAAGCTAAAATGAAAAGATGTTAAGGAAAATGATCCCAGACCAGTCTTCAAATATTGAGGTAAAGAGGCTGGAAGAAGAGTACTCAGCTCATCATTTACAGTTGTAGTAACAGAATTGCAGCAAAATGTAATTTGAAAAACAGAAATGACAAAACTTGGAGAAAGCTTTTAAATTGTAAAAAATTAATATAAAGAGGTGCTCACTTTCTGCCATCTTGGAGCAAGAAATTCATTAACAGAAACCCCAATCTCGCCATATGAAAGAGACACCCAAAATCCCCACTTTAACCCTGGCACTGAAGCTGTACACAATTAACAAACACATAAGTAAACCAATATATGACTGTTAATCTATATATATATATTGGAATAGAACTGGCGAAAGAACTTGAATATCACGCAAAAAAATAACCCAAGATTACTTTAAACGTTCTAAGAATAAACACTGAAGGAGCTAAAAGGGAATCGAGTGAGGGGAGATTTTAGGGGGATTATACCTAAATGGGTAGAGTTGAATTTCTAGTTCAAAAGCCTCCAACTGCGAATGCGAGTGATGCTGAGATTCAGATTGCTTAAAAACCTGGGGATCTAAGCAAAATCAAACCCAGGAAGTGGAGTAAAAACAGCGATCTAGCAACTTATTTAAAAACTAAGACGAAATTTGCAACAATCTATTTAAAAGGTGGATTAGTAGGAGGACAACTAAAACCATACATATTAGTATTTTCCACAGGAAAATCAAATAGTAAGAGATAAATACATTCGTTTAATATGGAATGAGAATAAGCAAAAGATACACACATTTGCTCCTTACACATAATTAGTAGCTTCATGTCGATACACACAACAAATTTAGCTGCATGAAAGTTCTCAAGTCGTAATTCCTTGTAACATCTCTACTCAAGATTTTCTGTGATCTGGTTAGATCAATAATGCACCAACGGCAAAATGGTTGCATGAAATTCTATCGAATTACCATTTCTTCTTTTGTTGTAAGCCTGTGTTGATGATCATACTGAAGAAGCTTGTCCAGGAAGTCAATAGCCTGCAATGAAACAAAGCATTGCTTACCGGTGTAAATCAATAAGAAAATCAACCTTTTTTCCACTCAAAAGAACAGTGCTAGCTAAAAGCGATCAGAACTAGATTTCAATAAGTTAAATAAAGAAACATGGATAACCTCAGGAGAAATTAGATGTTGATTATTCGCATTAACAAATTTTGACAGGGCTACATTGAATTTTTCATACAATTAAAATCCAGATAAATACACTTAATCCTATTAGTGACATTTTGTGGACTGCAACAAATATATGATTCAAAGATACATTTGTGCATATAATGAAAGTGAAATTCAAATAGTATATATAATACTAAAAATCAGTAAATACAACATAAATAAGGGAAAATCCCAAATAAACTTACTTGACAACCGCTCTCGGGACCTGACTAATTGCTTCTTCAGACAAACTCGCAGCCTTGCCAAAAACCCCACTAGACGAGGAAACTGCGAAATTCGGCGAGGAAGAGACGAGAACATCGAAATCGAGCTCCGTAGCTGGAGGAGAAGAAGAAGTAGAGAGCATCAGCCGCTTCATGCTCTCCTCTACATCTGCCGCCTCCCACGAATCAGGGGCTTCGAGATCCTCCGGAGAGGCGCCTCCGCTGTGTTGTTAACATTTGATTCATCCTCTATATATGTGTGTGTGAGATTATGTGAAATAGCAAAACTCTAAACTAAACATACAAAAAGTTGATGGGTGAGTACCTTATGACTGCAAAGGCTGCATATTTTTAGTTTTTCCGTGATCAATTTGATTTTGTTCATTATTCATTGCACGTACTCTTGATGTTGATCAATCCCTATATATATGCACTGATCAGAACGAAGTGTTCGTAGGGCATATGGAGAAGCTAAAGGATGAGGTAATTATCAGGTCTTTTTTAAAATTATTAGGTCTACTATTATGAGAATAGTTATCAGGCCTACTATTCTCTTTAGTACGTGCTTTAAATTTCTTTCAATATGTACGTATCTAAATATTTCTTACATGTAACGACTCGATCACGAATCTACATCAACTATATATCAAGATTTAAAAAAAATAAAATTTTCCTCTTATTGTCAACTGACATTAAAATGGAACCTTATTGGACTTCTAGAGTGCGTGCGCCCTCGTATGAATATGACCCCTATATATATCAAGAAGTATGTGGTAACTGATAAGAAATACAAACATTACTAATTATGTGTCATAATGTATTTGCTATGCGGTATAAATTACAGGATATGGTAACTATAGATTATATATGGGTATAACATGTATATAAGTACTGCTGTCCCTGCAAATTTTACAGTGCTTGGAATTGATAATGACAATGGGATCCCCCAAGGCACAACCTGTGTTCCTTCTTAGGGACGTGCCTGTAGTGGACGACGTCGTGGAGACTGACCTGTTTATAGGGCCACCAAAAGCACGAAAATCGGCCACCAGGGCAGGTGTTGATGTTCATAAGTTCAATATATATAATTAGCTTTCATTCCAATGATTTCAATCTTGTGAAGCAACCTCTGGTCTTGCTTAATTTGTATGGCTGGGCGCAATGTTGGTCCATCACAAACGTCGAATCTCCTTGTTATCCTATCGTATAAAAGCGTTAAATGGGTCGAATGATAGAGGGTCGACAATGCCAATTTCATGCAGGGTTGATTTCAATTGGGTCCATATGTAATTTTGTGTATTCATCCTTCTATTCATTAGCAGATTGATCTCAACCTGCATATATATATTTGTTACTTGTTAGAATGCAAAACGATGCGTTTTGATCTGTTTTTGTCTTAATTTGGTCCATGTGTTCCGTTACTAATGGATATTGGAGCCGAACGAGCCGAGCTTGACATGTTCAAGTTTGGCTCGTTTTGTCAAGCTCGGCTCGAAAGGAAAACGAGCCGAGCCGAGCTCAACCCCAAAAATTGTTCGAGCTTTTTTTTTTTGCTTTCAAGCTCGGCTCGCGAGCCCAAGTGAGACCTCGAGCTCGGCTTGTTTAGGCTCGAACAAGCTCGTCATCTAGGCTCGCTGCTCGTTCGAACTCGGTTCCGAGTTGAGTTTAAATGAGAATTACAGTCGCTGTGCAAGTCAGAAAAGGGTTAAACACTACCAAATAAGAGAGTTCAAAGGGGTTCTTTGGCACTGCTGTTTCAATTTCAATCAAACCTAAAAATCTAACAAGGAGGGGAACGACAGGACAATTGCTTTCAATTTCAATTTCAACCAAACAAAAGTCAATTAATTGCTCAATTTCAATTCCAATCAAATTAAATGACAAGTTCGTCCACCAAACCTAAAAATTTGACAGTAAAAAATCTGGAAGAAGAAGATGAACAAGGAGGGAGCTTGCGGCGAGTCGGGAACGATCGAGGATGATGACAGCAGCCGGCGGAGGGGGGGTAAGGAGGGGAACGACGCTTACCTGTCGCGTGGTGCTGAGGAGTCCGAGTCGAGGGAAGGAAGGAGGGGAACGATTGAGGAAGATGACAACGAATCGTCGGCGCCGCCTGAGTTATGTGGTGGTGCTTCTGTTCACCGGCGCCGCCTGAGCCCGGAGGGAAGGAAGGAGGAGCCGAGCGAGATTGAACGAACCTGAGGAGGAGGAAGAGAAGCGGCCGACGGGAAATGGAATAGGGATGAAGATTGAATAAGAGAACCCTTTCACGGACGCTAAAGCCTAAACTAGTAAACCCTTCAGCCCTTATAACCCTAGGGGTAGTATTGTAATTTCTCATAGCGAGCTTTCGGGCTCGGACTCGGTTCAAGCCCAAAACAGTGTTCAAGCTCGGCTTGTTTAACCTCTATGAACGAGTCGAGCTCGAGCTTTTTCGAGCCGAGTCCGAACTGTTCGGCTTAGATAACAACCTTATCCGTTACAGTGGCTTACAAGACGTACTTCTTTGAGGCTATAACTTTCGTGAAAGATGGCATATTAACTTTTGTTTATGTGGTCATAAATTTGTAATGTCATTAATTATATAATTAAATAAAAATATATTAATACCCGGAAATCGATCAAAAGAACTTCTTTAATTGTCCAAACACACCCTTAATATATCTTACTTTTTATTCTTTTTATTCTATAACTAAGGATACAAGCTATAAGGATAAAATTGTTTCAAGTAAAACAAATTATCTTACTTTTTTTATTTTTTTTATAACTAACGATATAAGATAGAAGAATAGGTTAATTAAGTTTTACGTCAAACAATTTTATCGCCTCGGAAAAAAAAACTGATTATTTTAATATAAAATTATCAACAACAAAGTATTATAAGATCTTATGAAACAAATACTATACTTAGCTACTTGATAAGAGAAATAAACACTTGATAAAGTAGAATTGAATTCCACAATTTTATCTCCTCAGGAAAAAAAAAACTGATTATTTTAATATAAAATTATCAACAACAAAGTATAATAAGATCTTATGAAACAAATTCTATACTTAGCTACCTGATAAGAGAAATAAACACTTTGATAAGTAGAATTGAATTCCGAAATTTAATTAAAAATTATGTTCTGCAAATAGATTTTCAAAATTTGAATTACGAAATTTAAATTAAAAATTGGATAACTCTATCTAAATCAAAGAACCCGTCTATAAAAACAATAGCTCAACCTCCTAATCTCTCATCGAATTCATCAATCTCATATTCACGTCTCATCGATACTCAACTCCTTCATTACCTCCGATCCTACAATATCCTACAATGGCAGCCGGTGGTCAGTACCACCCGGGAAAGCTTACCGGCCACGCAATCTTCAGTTGCATAGCCGGGGCTACTGGCGGGCTGATATTTGGTTACGATCTCGGCATTACTGGTGGAGTCACGTCCATGACTCCGTTCCTGAGGGATTACTTTCCGTCGATTTACAATAAGCAAGGGACGGCGGCGGAACGAGACACCAGCCAGTACTGCAAGTACGACAGTCAAACCCTCACGCTTTTCACCTCATCCCTTTATCTTGCTGCGCTGCTTTCGTCGCTGGTGGCCGGCCCTATTACCAGGCGGTGGGGCCGTCGGACCTCCATGTTCATCGGAGGAGCGATATTCTGCATCGGTGCCATCGTCAACGCAGCTGCGGTGAAGGCGTCGGGGCCTGGTCTCGCTATGCTCATCATCGGTAGAGTGTTGCTTGGTTTCGGTGTCGGTTTCGCTAATCAGGTATTTTTCCTTTTTAATTAATCGATTGATATATTTAAATTTCAAATATTGTTTTTCAGTATATATATTTTCTTTTAATTGCGTTTACTTTTATTAATGGGAATATTGCAGTATTTTTTTTCCATAGTTATCCTAACAAATCTTTAATTAATATTTTCAAACAGTTTCCAAAGATATTTCACAACTGCGGTTAATATTCTGATTAATATTTTCAAACAGTTTCCAAAGATATTTCACAACGGCGGTTAATATTCTGTGCGGTTTATGAGATAAAATATTTGTTATTAATTATTAATTGTAATTAAAATATTAATTATTAATTGTAATTAAAATTATTCTACTCTAAGTGACGTTAGGGTATAATGTTTGATTGTTTTATAAATATGAAAATTGCGATTCAAGGAAACTATTTTATAATATACAGTAATAAATTAATATTATAAAATTAAATATTAATATTAATAAAAATTAGCATATTGCAGTAGGTTTACTTTTATTTTTTTGGTCGGAAGGTTTACTTTGTGTTTACTTTTATTCATCTGAATATTTTGAGTATTTTTTTTTTCAAAAAGATAATAGCAATATTAAAGTTATCTTAATAAACCTTTAATTATTCTCGGTTAAGATAAAAGATACGAGTATAATGTTTGTTTTATAAATATGGAAATTGCAATTCAAGGAGACTGTTTTATAATATAATAAATTAATATTATAAAACTAAATTAAATATTAATATTAATAAAAATTAGCATATTGCAGTAGGTTTACGTGTGGTGTGGATCGATATATATTTAATTATTTAGATATATATAATATATATATTTTTTTATTATTAGATATATATTAATTATTAATTGTAACTAAAATTATTCTGTTGTAATTATCTTCTTTTATAAATATGTAAGGAAACGGTTAAAAAGTACCTATATCATAGGAATAGTCGAATAGAATCTTCAGTCTTCACCCAATAAAAATTCATAGGAAAAGAATTCAAATAAATGTTTTTATGATTTTTTTAATAAATTTATAATATAATACATTAATATTATAAAATAAAATAAAATATTAATATTAATAAAAGGTTAGCATAAAATTAAAAATATTTGATTTTATTGATTGAAAAGCCTACAATTGAAAATATTTAATTTTTGCTTGGTAATGGGCTTCCCATTTATTTTATTAATAATAACTCCCATGTTATTTATTATTTATTTCTGCTTTTTATAACGATAAAAAGGGAATATTTTAAATAACAGAGAGCATAATGTAATTAAAATAACAGAGCATAATATCATTAATTAAACATTTTAATTTCCAAAATATGTGCATTAATTAAACATTTTAATTTCCAAAATATGTGAAAGAAATATGTGTATCTAAGATTATGATTTAATGTAAATTGTGCAGTCAGTGCCACTCTATGTGTCGGAGATGGCGCCACCGAAACACCGAGGGAAATTCAACAACCTCTTCCAACTGTCCATCACCCTCGGCATCTTCATCGCCAACATCATCAACTTCGGCACCGCCAAGCTCCACGGCAGTGCAGGTTGGCGTATCAGCCTTGGCCTTGCCGCGGTCCCCGCCCTGCTAATGATGTTCTTCGCTTACCTGCTTCCGGACACTCCTAGCTCCCTCCTTGAGCGCGGCCACGTCGATGAGGCCCGCCGCACCCTCATGCGTGTCCGCGGCATCACCGATGACGCCGAGATCCAGGCCGAGTTCTCCGACATGGTTGCTGCCAGTGAAGCCTCTAAGAGTGTGGAGTCACCTTGGAGAAACCTTGGCATGAGGAAGTACCGCCCCCACCTCATAATGGCCATCTTCATCCCCTTTTTCCAACAAATGACCGGCATGAACATCGTTATCTTCTACGCCCCCGAGCTTTTCAGCTCCATCGGCATCGGAAACAATGCTGCCTTGGCGTCGGCTCTCATTACCGGTGGCGTTAATATGGTGTCCACTTTTCTTGCCATCTATCTCGTTGATAAGAAGGGTAGAAGGTTCTTGTTCTTGTGGGGAGGTCTTCTTATGCTCATCTTACAGGTATAGTTTTTGTTTTTCACTTTTTTGTTTTTCTTTTTATATATATAATTAGTATAATCCACTTTTAATGTAACTACCCTACTTTGTGTTGTATATATAGGGAGTGGTTGCGGCCCTAATAGGGAGCGAGTTCGGGACGACGGGACAAGCAAAGGACATTTCAAGTGGCTTTGCCATATTTGTGGTGTTGGTCATATGCTGCTTTGTGTCGTGTTTCGCATGGTCATGGGGCCCTCTAGGTTGGCTCGTGCCAAGTGAGATCTTCCCGTTGGAGATTCGATCAGCAGCTCAGTCTGTGGTGGTAGCAGTCAACATGCTTATGACGTTTGTGCTTGGGCAGATATTCTTATTTTTGTTGTGTCACCTCAAGTTCGGACTCTTCATCTTCTTTGCGTGCTTCATCGCGGCCATGACGCTCTTCATCTATAAGTTGTTGCCGGAGACTAAGGGAATTCCGATCGAGGATGTGCAGAAGGTTTTTGAGGATCACCCTGTTTGGAGCGAGTATGTTGTAATGCGTGATCGCGCTTTGGAGCTCGTCCAAAAGGCCACCTGATCACCTATTGAATTGAGTTTTTTTTTAATTAGGAAGACTTGCAATTCCTTACCTATTTAATTGAGTTTTTTTTTTTTTAATTAGGTAGACTTGCAATTCCTTTTATTTTTTGTTAGTTAAAACTTTCCATTGCTGCTTTATTGGGTCGCTGTTTTGGTGTTCTAGTTAAAAAAAACTTTCGTTTTGAATCCAAGTTGTTTAAATATCTTGCAATTTCAATGATTTAATTTAGTATTATTAATTGTTCACTTCTGTAGCGACTGGACAAGTATTCGTGTAGGTATAATCTCCGTTTACGGCAAACAAAATACAGCCAAAAAAGGTATATACAGACAATCAGGTTATACCATAAACTCGGTAAGATTGCATCTATGATATTGCAAACAGTTAACTCGTTAAGATGCTGCAACTTATCAAATACAAAGCTCGTAAGAAAAATAACTCAGAAAGGGCTTGGTTGTGCCATATTCCTAACCCGAGGGCTTGGTTGCGCCATATTCCTAATCCGAGTGTCCAGTCTCTTTGCCCTCCCCTTTTATCAATTATCTCATTAGAAGTTAGATAAAGGGAAAGATGGTGTACTCAGCATAGAACAGGTTCCATATGAACCTGTAGAAATTCGAGATTGCTTCCTGCAAAACAAAGTTGATTACTAGAGTGTGGACAGAAAAAAACAAACCGACATCAGTCCTTTAAGAACATACAGGCCTAAAATAGTATAGTCATGTATTGTATAACACAGGAAAGTGAGAAGTACCTTGGTGTAATTGGCCTTTTCCAGTAACCATGCCTGAATCCACAAACAAAAGGGTTAAATGTCGAGAAATAAATGAGTAAACAACATAACACAACAGAATATTAATTACTGTGTCCAAGTAATCCTGTGCTCGTATGAAAGATATTTCAGTGTAAGCATAAATCCTGTAACATTACATATGTATCTAATCTGAAGAGAAAATAGCCATCAGTTTCCATATAAAAAAAAAAGGTGATCGGCTTAGATATTTTAATAAGTAAACATAGACTATCATGACTGCTTATGGAATACTATATTATGGTATCAGATATGTCCACAGAAATAGCTCTGAAAATGAACGTATGACAGGGAATGGTTATCATCATGTCACTTTTGAAAGAAACGATTATAAAGTTAAGCAGTGTTTAAATTTAACAAATACTGAGGTTTTAGCAGATTATACCTGATATATCAAACTAAATGCCAATACAGCATGCACTGTTATCATTAAGTTGGGCCTGAAAACCTACAAACTCAGCAACACACAAGCAAGTACAATCAGAGTAAAAGACAAAACAAAATACAGACCTGATCTAGGAGAAGGAATATTTGCACAAATTATTCAAGGCAGAATATTTACCTGAGGCATGTAAACAGCTGCCAATATGGAGCCAATGTAGTTCAGTAACAAAATCCCAGAACCCAGGAATGCAATATTTCTAACTCCAAGCTTGGTTGCAAAGGTCGAGATCTTGAACCTGTAAAGATAAAAGGCAAATGCTCGGTTCACATCAGAACACAATAATTCAATACCCCCTGTCAAAAGCATCTTACAGCTCTCACAGGTATCAGAAACAATAAAAGCACGAGGACCCTTGGGCAGTCGACTAACTCACTTTCTATCTCCCTCCACATCTGGAAGATCTTTAGTTATGGCAATCACCAGTGCAAACAAGGTGACGAATGTTGTAATGAAAACCACTGGAGGACTACATATAAACATTGAATTGTATTAGGAAGTATACAGCTGCTCAATCATATTATGTTGTCGCAAACATCCAATATCTAATTCACACAAGACGGCTTTTTACTCAAAAAGATAAGAATCAAGTAGCATTCAAACCCAAAGGTAAAGACGTGTACTATAAGTTTAGTGAGCCTGATGCTGCAACTGAATTGAAATAATCTATGAACGAAAAATGCATTTCTGAAGAGGACTCACCTCCATGCAAATGGAAGTCCAAGAGCTGCTCTGACAGCGTAGTATACACCGAAATTCAAAAGAAATCCACGTACCTGCAGAAGTAACACATTAGTGTCTTCTGCAATACGAAAAAACAGTGGTTCACCTTGATGAATATAACTCTATACGCGTCATAGATTATATAGTCTGGGAATCTATTCTCTTTTTATGTCCATCAAATAACAAAAACATGGGAGATGATTCATTTAATATTACACCCATGATGAAAAGTTCATACAAATATGCTAATCCCCCCCCCCCCCCCCGGCCCAATAATTCAGCCAAAGTTTCAAGTAAACATTCTCAACAAACTTATCCTAATGCTAAATAAAGAAAAGGTGAAAAGCTACACAACATGTAAAGTAAAATCAAAGCTGGAAAGATGGGCAGAATCGTACTGTAGCGATGATCAGAAACGCAGCGATAGGAGATCTCTTCAATCTAAAAGGAGGAACTGAATAAATGGTGCCAAGAAACAACCCCAGCGAATATAGAGAGGTAATGAAGGGTCCAAAGTTTAAAGCTACAACTGAGAGCCCAATTACTGCAAAAAACAACACCAGCAACCATGCAGACCCTACGGAAAGATCCCCAGCAGCAATTGGCAAATAAGGCTTGTTTACCCTACACAAAACCAGATAAAAACATTAAGACCAAGTTGTTGGATTAATGAAGTTTCATAAATGGACTTCCATTCGCGCCACATGTGAACTTCTATTGTCAAATGGAATCATATAAGTGGAGTTTGTTTATAAAACAAACAAAATGCAAGACAGAGGTACTTCATATTTGAAGATGTAGCCTAAGACATCTAAATGCAAACCGCGTAGTCTAAAAGCATTTAATTCAAAAGACGAATCTAAGGATAACTTTGTGGCAAAAAGAACAGCACGCATAAATTGCATACTTATCAATACCAATATCGTAGATCTGATTGATGCCCACAATGTATCCATTCCCACATATCAAGCCTAGAAGACCACACACGGCCTTTAGCACCAATGACCACTTTATGAGATTGGGATTCTCAATCAATGCTCTGGACACCAAAGCACTGCCAACACAACAAAAGGAGCACAATCAACCTTATACTCAAACCAACTCCAACAGATGCAAGAACTGAATGGTAAATAGCTAGAGGAACACTCACACAGAACCAAGAGCAGTGCCACGAATCGTATGAGGCCTTAGGAATCTCCAAAACGCATCCTTAAAGGCATTGAGTTTATCCGGAAAGGAGCCAGAAGAATCAGCACTTGCTCCAGCTTGGGCGGAGGCCTGACATGGCAAACACATAATTTCAGAGAACGGACGGAAAATGCATTTCCAAACAGCGACTTGCAAAAATAGGTCATTTCATAGGTCGATTCACAAAAACAGATAACAATTCAGAATTCAGAATAGATATAAAGCAGCGCAAACACAAATTATCAAAGAAGTCGACAACGTGGCAGACAAATCCGAAATAGATAGAGCAGATCAGCAACGCCGATTCAGCAACCAATGTGGAATTATAATTCCGAACAAATGAAACGCCAATTGCATTGCAGATCAGCTCAAAAGAAGGCAGCATAGTAGAAATCGAGACTAGAAACGAGGCAAGAAGGAATTGCGCAACCTGCAACCTGCGACTGAGAGGGACGAGAGCGCGAACACTGCGAGCTGCGAGAGTAAGCGATGGCTGAGAGAGTGAGAGGCGGGAGGCGACCGCAGCCCGGTGAGGCGAAGAGAATCGGAGAGGGGACGGAACGGGAACGGCGGCGCAGCCTGCAAGAGAGAGAGAGAGAGAGAGACGGTGAGAAGAAGGCATGGGAAATGATGGCGAAGAGAGGCAGGGAGGATTTGGAGGGAACGGTACCTTGGAGGTGGAGAAGCAGCGCCATGGAAATGGAGAGATGCAGAATGGGAGGTGTTTAATCTGCTTCCCACCACCCCCAAGAGGCGGTGGCTGACTGGGTGGGGTCCTCCTCTATCTCTCCCGCGGTTAAACTAGGAGACTAACCTTGGTAAGAAAGTTATTTATCCGATTAAACATAGGCCAAAATATCAAATTGTTACTCCCTCCGTTTCAAAATACATGGTCTTTTACTTTTCGGCACGCTTTTTAAAGAGCGAAAAACTCTATGAAATATTATTTTTTAATTAAATTTTTTTATATAATTAGATACTTATTAGTAATAAGTATCAAATAGTATAAAAATTTTAATCAAATAAATAATATTTTATAGAGTTTTCCGCTCCTTAAAAAACGTGTTAAAAAGTAAAAGGCCATCTATTTTGGAACGGAGGGAGTATTTAAAATTGACAACATTGGATATGTGGGTATTTAAAAATACTTCGGTACCAAATTGGTATTTAAAAAGACTTTGATCCATCTCTTGAACTCGAGAAAAGGTGTGAGGATATACCCTAAAACTCGGGGTATGAAAATGATACAAGTGGTGACATGATTTTATGAATTACTCTCATATACTGGAAGCATGGAATGTTGTGATGTTGATTGACGATCTTCCCATAAATGGTCATCTCAGAATATTAATTTATACGTCATAAATAGGTCGCCCATCGCGAAAGTAGTAAGTGGAGAAAAGTCTCTTTGCAATAAGTTGTTCGCGATCACATGATCTTGTATTCGATCTTATTGCTTTATCACTACTAAGCTTCTTGTTTATTTAAACCTTTGCGATCAGAACATCCCATGCACTCATCAATATGTGTTCACGATCCAAGTTGGTCGTGAGGCCACCTCCTTGTCTCGTTGATGGATGGCTTTGGCTCGCTTTGAGTGGCGCCCGCCGTCTAAGCGACGTCGTTCGCACTAGGACAACACCAAATTGTGCTGAAATCCACTTACGGGACCACCAATGCTACTCATCCCACCCCTACAAGAGTGGATCTTACGCACCATATCGCTAGCAACATCACATTGGCTCACGTATCGCGGTGTCGTTGTGTTCATGGCCAATTAAATGCTCATTTATTTAATTATTTATATTTTTTGTTTCAATTCCACAAAAGATCACAAACATCTTCATAGCTAAATGGTTAATAGAATTGGTTGATAGGGATAAGGTCTTGAGTTCGAATCCTATTAAGTTACACATTGACCATATTTTGCAATTTCTTTTTATTTCCTCTTAAATTGTCATGTTTGTTATGCATATTATTGTAAATATAAATAAAATAAAGTTGTATAAAGAAAAATGTGGAGAATATTATAAGTTATTTTCTTTATATATAAATTAAAAAAAACTTTGAATTTTTTTAATCAGAATTTATCATATATAGTTTATTATAATATGCAAATGTGTGAATGCGATAATTTATTATACCATTGTCGTAATCTTTTTGTTACAAGTTTAATTTTATTAAATTTAATTTATCATATATAGTTTATATATGCAAATTTAAAAAAATTATTTTCTCTCATATATTAATGGTACAATTTTTCATAATATATCTAAGTTGTGTTCAGCACCCAATGAATGTATATCCAGTTTTTCTTTTTTTTCTCATATTTTGTAAAATTAAACTTAATATACTCTGTTATTTAAAAGTTAATTAGTGTCATCACAATATTAATTAGGCATTTAATTTGATTAGGCGTTTAGAGGGATTAGGAGTTTCATCTTTGTGAAATAATTTCACCTTACAATTAATCAAGAAGTAATTAGAGACTATTTGTATACCATCATTAAAATGCTAGAAATTTACGTTCATAAAATTAGGCGTTTTTGCAAACCTTTCCAATCCCAATATTAATCCACCCCGTTTCCTCAATATGTATATCACAATGTTTGATAACAATCACGGTCATGGCTGGCCACAACCACCAGCGCTACCGCTTGAGATCAAGATCCAAGCATTCAAGCAGCATCACAATCTCCTCCGACCCCAACTTCTCCTCCTTATCGGACGATGTTGACAGCTGCTCAGACCGCCCATACAACTTCTCGGGTGCGCAGGAGCTTTCGACGACCCTGGCCGGTTCAGCGTCGAGGGCTCCCCGCTGATGGCATTCCGACTTCTGATGGTTCTTAATTTGCATCGGTGTGACAGCCGATTTCAAAAACCAAAGGCAGATTTACTCACCGCCTGTTGGATTCACAGTTTGTTCTTTCATTTCTGAAAATTTTCGTATTTTATAGGTACCGGATGAGAAGCTGTACATTGGGGTGGTCTGCGTACGTAGTCGTAAGCATAGACCAAAAACCCACCTGCATCATCCCTGACGCGGCGATGCCTGACCCTCCTCCGACGGGCCCCAGAACGCCCTCATCGGCAGCCATGTCCAGCCACGAGGATTTGCAACTCCTTCTCGATAGTGCCCTCCATATATAGCGAGAACTGTTCTGCCACCAAGGTCTTCATCATTGACAACTGCAGCCACGACCACCGTTGTCTCCGGTCCTCCGCCTGCTGCCTGATGCTCATGTGGAATTAAATTAATTAATTTGGACGACAACCGAGATTATGTACCGTACGTTTCATTATATCTTGGCAAGTTGTTCATACCATGATGTCCATCATTATTATTTTGTAAATTTCACAATTAATTCACAATTTAATTGTTTCTTCCACCTTAATATATAGATATTGACGGATTTGAGATTTTCCGCATCATGAAACTTGACATACCTATTGAGGTTCTGGAGCTTAAAAACAAAATCGACATGATTTTTGCATTTTCTTGGGAGCCGATGGGCCATATATTTGCAGTCATTCATGGCTACTGATGTTAAATGGGATCCAACTGGAACTGGAAGGTGATGGTTTGATCTTTTTTTGTTGTTGTTGTTTAGATACTTAGCTTGCTTAAATATTTTCTTAACCGTGATTTTTAATTTGGTCTATCGTGAAGAATATTATAGATATATTAATTATGGTGTGTAATTTGTCCTTTACTGATCTTAAGAAGCTCATCGATGTATTATGTTAACATGGCATTCGATCTCTTGATATGTTCTTTGCAAGATGAGGAGGCAAGGAGGCAAGCCCCATCTTTGACAATCGACCTAAGCAGTGAAAGGGTGATAGCTTAAAAATGAGGGGGAGTAGTCAAAATTGTAACTGAATCAGAGATTCGATCAGCCCACCATAAACATGTCCCCATTATTTGTCATATTAAACACATTAATCTATTTTGTAAAAACTTAATTTACATCTTTTTTCATACAATAATACGAGTAACGTATTATATATTAATATACAATATATAGAAAGAATGCTTTAAATTGGGCATTCAAAGAGGTGAGTTTTTTTTTTGTTAAACTAATACTTCATGATACACAAGATTAATTTACCAATGAAAAATGAATGTGTGATAGTCCAAGAGGCGAGAATCTTTTTTTTTAAATGATTTGGTTTTCCGATAAATATTCAATTATTAATCCATTATCAATTTCATAAAACTCAGTTCTCTTCTCCAACCAGATGAGAGAGAAAACATATATTATCAGGTGAATATTCTGTTCTCTTTTGTTTTTTCTTTCCAATTTTTGTTTATTTGTTGCTTTGTTTTTAATTGTGCGTCTTATTTCTATTAGTAGATTATATATCAATATATGATTTTTCTCTTATTTTATATCACATTTCTTATTTCTAATTTTGTTGAAATAATTTTTTTCATGTCACCATAATATTTTTAAATTTTTTTCATGTCACCATATATATTTCTTTTTTTTTTCTAATTTTTAATACAATCCTTCACTTGAACTTTTATTTTATTTAATTCATTCCCTCAATTAGTAGTGAATAATATGCATGCATCTTTATTTTCTTTTTATATTGGTTTTTTCCATAATTTTTAATTATATTATCACTATTTTTATTTGTTATTCTAATTTATATTTCATTTATTTAATTTTCATATTTAAAAAAGTTGACAATAAAAAATGTTAATTGGTCACCACATGCCTAAAAACCTAATGAAAAAAGTTTGTATAATTTGATTTCGTTACTATAAAATATTTTTTATTGATTCTTTTCATGCTATAAAAAATTTTAACATTATCAAATACATGAATTTTTTCCATCTTTAAATTTCTCTCGAATTTGATCTCTTCACTCATGGGTATAGGTTAATTTTTTTTTTTTGCTATATATGTAATAGTAGATATATTGTTTTATTTTTTCTATTTGAATAATAATATTTTGATTCAATTGTTGTTTGTAAAAACTACACTATGACATGTTAATTTTTTCTTTATTTACCAAGTATGATCTCACTATAATTTTTGGAGCAAAATCATATGTCCCGGGCGTAGCACGGGTCTGTCTACCTAGTTGTTATTTAAAATTGACAACATTGGATATGTGGGTATTTAAAAATACTTCGGTACCAAATTGGTATTTAAAAAGACTTTGATCCATCTCTTGAACTCGAGAAAAGGTGTGAGGATATACCCTAAAACTCGGGGTATGAAAATGATACAAGTGGTGACATGATTTTATGAATTACTCTCATATACTGGAAGCATGGAATGTTGTGATGTTGATTGACGATCTTCCCATAAATGGTCATCTCAGAATATTAATTTATACGTCATAAATAGGTCGCCCATCGCGAAAGTAGTAAGTGGAGAAAAGTCTCTTTGCAATAAGTTGTTCGCGATCACATGATCTTGTATTCGATCTTATTGCTTTATCACTACTAAGCTTCTTGTTTATTTAAACCTTTGCGATCAGAACATCCCATGCACTCATCAATATGTGTTCACGATCCAAGTTGGTCGTGAGGCCACCTCCTTGTCTCGTTGATGGATGGCTTTGGCTCGCTTTGAGTGGTGCCCGCCGTCTAAGCGACGTCGTTCGCACTAGGACAACACCAAATTATGCTGACATCCACTTACGGGACCACCAATGCTACTCATCCCACCCCTACAAGAGTGGATCTTACGCACCATATCGCTAGCAACATCTCATTGGCTCACGTATCGCGGTGCTCACATAAGGTCTTTTCGACTCCTCGTGTCCTAGCACTATAAATACCCTCCTTAGTATCATAATTAAGGACCAATTTTCTAAGAGAAAAACAACGAGCTCTGCAATTATCTCCCAGAATTAAAGACCCCCGAGTTTGAGTTCTCAAGTCTCTTAAAGCGGAAAAGAATCATTTCTAAGATAACCCGATCGTTTAAAGTTAATACCTTCACAGAGACGATTGAACATTAAATTGCAACCAAAAATCCATTGCGAAGAACCTGTCGCGAAGAAGCCAATCGCGAAGCAATTATCAGATCACACGTCGATAGGAGCATTAAGATATAGGATTAACCAGGATACATGTTACGAGCCAATGTTTAACATATAATTAATTCTCTACATACCAATTTAGTCCTATGAGTCATAAAAAGGCATGATTGCTAGTTGCTACTATGGATTAAGGTTCGATACGAGAAATCTAAAAAATTATAGCAATAATCTCAACTAGTTGCGCGAGCTATATAAGAAATCAACAATATTTAATATTTTGCGCGAAAAAAAAAAAACAATACATATTAATAGGAATATAACAAAAATAGAAATCCCACAACTTTATCAAATCAAAGCTTCAATTCATAGATAAAACCAAAGAGTTTGGCACTCCATAACCACGGAGGCTCCCTCTATAGGTTTTTCAAATTGCTAATCTCAAAATATATTAGATGATGAATTAGATGTTGAATTGGATCCCTAAGGAAACAACCATAAATATCCTTATATAGGCCTAAGAAAGTCAAAATAAAATAAGGTAGAAATATCTATATAAAAGCTAGAAATAGGAAAATCGACGTTTAGGCACGCAAGAGGTTGTGGGGTTGCTTTTCTGGACACAAGGCGGTTTTGGAGGCCGTAGGGCGGCCTTTATGTCACAACATTTTTCCTTTCGAATTGGTCTCAAAAGTCAACACAAAATTTGGAGTTCTCGGAAAGAGATTTCCAATGCATACTTATAAATTAATGGTCAATTGGAGCATTGATGCCTCTAGAAAGTCCATTACAAGTTCAGCTTGTCGAGCAACAACGTGTACTGACTTTGTTCTTCACTTAGGCTTTCGAATAGTCGAACTTCAATTCCTCTCCTGGACTTTTAGTTGTCCTCTTCCTATCAATTCTTCATTCATCCCATGCATGCCTTGAACCACCTCATATCTACATCTCCTGCAAATGATCATAAAACACGGACTCCACCAACATAGCGAGTATAAATGCAAATATGAAATAATGCATCAAAACATGCAGTATGGACATCTAAATTACGTTAAATGCAAACTATTGTGCATACCTAAATGCGTGCTATCTAATTCTCCCACACTTGAAAGATGAATTTTTGACAGAAAACTTGGTTGTTAATTATATTGAAAGGGAAATTTCCAATACCTTTGTCTTAGACGACATTCTTGACGATTTTAGGGCCCGCTTGGTAAGAGTATATTGATATTAGATATTAGATATCGGTATGAGATATCGATGTCAAGATATTGGTATCGTATTGATATCTATGTTTGATATTTTAAGTATACTCCCTCCGAACGAATACATTTGATGTTTTAGAGATATGCACAAAGATTAATAAATGTCACTTCCACCTTTAAATACCCATTAAATAATTTTTACTCCTTCATCACATTAATATGCACAAATGTATTTGGTTAAACAATACAAATTATATTGATATTAGTGCAAAAGTAAAAAAAAGGGTAATTATTACTTCAAAAATATCAAATATTGCTGATCAAATTTCACCTCCCAAAAACATCAAATATTTCCGATCGGAGAGAGTATTAGATATGAGTATGGAAATCCAAAACTCCCCAATTAATTGATTTTTTTGGAGTACCTCAAGCAATCAATGAATCACTAAAACCAAATCCAAACAAAATTTGGGAAAAAAAAAACACAGACTCAAATTGAAGTAGGAATACAAATGCACAACCACGGATAAGGTTGCACACCTTTGCTACTCTGTCCGGAGAGTCGATATTCACAACAATCTTGGTCTTTTAGACCTCATCCAAAAGATGCTATCGTGTAGAGCTCGCTCACCCGAATTCTTTCCTAATAAAAAAAATAAAAATAAAATGCACAACCACTACAAGCCACAAGTCTCTAATAGAGCAAAAATAGATGGGACTTTCAAATTAGAAAGAATGAGAAAAGGGAGTAGATGGTGAATAGTGATGAGCTAATGCCAATACTTTGAGGAACCCTAACATGGTGGAAAACAATTCCGGATGGATAACAATAAAGGATCGGCCACCACTTTAAAGGAGAGAGAGAAAAGAGAAGAAAAGGTGAGAGACCAGTAGACTGCCAAGAGAAAAATCCTACCATGGTTGAGATGAAAGAATAGATGAAGAAAGATTTGGTGGAAGTGGAATAAGCGTAAGTAGATAAGAGGATGAATAATGGTCTAGGAAAAGAGAGGTTAACATTGTATGCCCCAAAAGATTGGCATATCAGATGACAAAGAATCAACCAACTAGTATATCGAAGATATCAACTTGATACCAATGATACCCATATACTTATTACTATATATCAAACGCAAGTATGGATATGGGGATCCTGATACCCATACATGATATATATAAACTTATACCAAACGACCCCCTTTTATGAAAAAGCGTAGGGTACTGTTTAAATAGACTTTGTACATATATATTGACCTTGCTGCGATTTTTTTTAATAAAGGTTAGACATCACATCCTCTTCGATGAACTTTTGTTTTTCCATGTGAATACTAAAGTCTAAGATGAACTTCCTCGTAACTTAGCAAGGTTCAAACCCTTTAATTTTTTTTTAGCTCTATCAAAAATATTTCCCAAGATCCTCCACTTTTAACCCATATATCAACTCTTCCATCGATCACCCAATTTCCATTGCTATTCACCCACATCTAGATCGGGTCGTTAACTTGGATGGGTTCCATCACCCATGGACCGGTGTCGATCGAGATCTGTATACAATATATTTTTGACGAAATCAGGTATATACATGAAAACTTGATTAATTGAGCATTTCTCCATTAAAACTTCAAAATTGTTTATACATTCATCAAATCATTTAAATTTTGTTTGATTGGCCATGATATATTTAATCTAATAAGTACTACTAAATGAAAATGGGATTATAATTTAATTTATACTTAACTTAATTAATATTTAGATAATAAAAAAATTATCACTTTAAAATTATTGGAAAACAAAAATAATTAAAATTTTTAATATAAAATTTAAACTTCATCATACTTATAAGTATATTTTTATCTAGTAGTTTTATTTTGAATATAAATTTCAAAAATATTAGCAGGAAACATGGTAGTCAAGTAAAGTTTTTATGTTTACATTTTACATTGATAGTAGGAAACATAAAATAAGCCTATTACAATTACATTCTATATATCTATCTATATAGTAAAGTAAGATTTTTATAGGTCATTTATTAAAAAAAAATGTTAGCAAGAGACATAAAGCTTATTACAATTACAGAAAAAATCAAAGTATACAAAAATAAATTAAGTACATAATAGTTTGATTTTATTAATTTTATTTTGGTTGACTTTATTATTCAAACCAACTTATGAATGTATAAAACTCTTCAATAGTCGAAAACTGATAGTCCCGCGGGATAACCCACTAGTATTAATAAAAGTACGTTAAGATAAAAATCATAAAAAACTTTACCATAAATGTATCTCATAATTATCTCAAAAAAGTATTTTTTAAAAAAATCTCATGTAAAGTATAATACATAAATATAGATATTTTCAATCACTCAGTAATAATAAATATAAATATCATTATAACTTTGATTAAATCTAATGTATCATAACCAATAGTTATATATTTAATGTTTTTAATTAAACCCAATAATTAGTAAATATGTTAAAAATAAAAGAAAAAATGTGAAAGGTTTAAAAAGATAAAGGGAATAATAAAAAATAATTAAAGGAAAGAAATAATTAAAAAAAAAAGGCAAAAAAAAAACTTGAATGGTGAAAATAAGAGTATTGAGGAGAAGATGCTACGTAAATACTTCGTACTCTTCTAAAATAAGATTATATATAGATATAGATATCCCGACCAAAAAAAAAAGATATAAATATAAATATAACCAATTTCACTTATATTTTTATTTAATTAGGGTTATTTTGGCAAATAGCATATTATGAATATCTCATTAGCTAATTAGCACCCAAACAAAATTAATTAGTTAACCTAACACCCTTCCCAAATTGACTACTGAGGGTCAACAGTCAACGTTGACTGTTGACCAACTTCTTCGGATTTTTTTTTTATGCTTTTTTTTTTGTGTGTGTGTGTGACATATTTTTTGATGCCATTTTTTGCTATTTTGATGCCACTTTTTTATTACATTTTATTTTCGTTTTAATGTCACTTTTATAATGAAATGGTTTGATGACACTTTTTAAATGCTACTTTTTTCATACTTTGATGACATTTTTTGTTTAATGTGATGTCACCATTGATATCATTTTTTTTAATGTTGACTATTGATGACATTTTTTTTATGTCAAATGTTTGATGATATTTTTTTTACCGTGATGCCATATTTTTTCAGAGTAGTGTTGTGATGACATTTTTTCCCTTTAATGTGTGATGCAACTTTTTCAAAGTAGTGTTTTGATGTCATTTTTTCTAATGTAATTATTTGATGCATCTTTTTTAATCAAATCGTTTGATGCCACTTTTTTTTTTAATTTAATCAAGTTTATATCAATATATTTTCATCGATTCTATTTTTTTGCACTGATGACACGTTTGTAATTACACTTCATTGATGCAACTTTTTCAAAATAGTGTTTTGATGCCATTTTTCTAATGTAATTATTTGATGTCACTTTTTTAATCAAATCGTTTGATCCAACTTTTTTTTTAATTTAATCATTTGTATATCGATATATTTTCATCAATTATACTTTTATTCACTTATGACACGTTTGTGATTACACTTTATTGATGCAATATATCACTTATGGTGACATGTTTATTACATTTTTATACATTTGATGACACAAGAGCATGAAATGTGATTAAACTTCGTTGATGACGTCTTTTATTGATGACTTTTATTCATTGATTACATTTGTGATTACACTTATTTGATATCAATCATTTTGTGATGCCATTTTCTATCAATGCCATTTTTATTTGTAACATTTTTTTACAAGAGGAAATTTGGTGAAATTACTATAATTTAACACTTGGTGTAAATGTTTTTCCTCTGAAAAGATAAATATATAGATGTGGTGGTTAAACCATGGGTACAAAAAATAAAGGAACTTGGATCCCACAATTGAACTCCTCATCTACTACCCTCCACACAATCCCGGCCCACCCCGTTACAAGAATTAAATAGCTCCTACAGCTGACCAAACTAAAGAAGGCATATAATCAAGTTAATGTAATTATATGCCCGTTAGAATAGCCCGAGCCCAAGGAGAATGAATCTTGCAACTAATTCTACCTATGCTCCCACAAACCCGGTCCAAAAGATGCCCCAATTTACAAAAATTTGACAGTAGAGCCTGCCCTCCCAAATGATTCACGAACAGTAGTCTCAATTCGGTAGAGCAGCAACACCAAATTGAACCACCAGACAACACCAAAAAAACCTATACTCCCTAAATTCCATATTTCAGTAGATAGAAATATAGACAGATACAACCTCCAGACAGCTTGATCAACCATAAGCCACCAACAGTAAAGAAACCAGCCCACCAGAATTGCAGGGCAGCTCGCACTCAACCAGGGTGATATGTTTCGTCATCCGTCGATGAATCCCCGCATTCGTCGATATCCGACTCATCATTAAAAAGGGCAGCGTCACCATCACCACACTTGGGTTCCCTAATCTCTGACATTACATTTCGTGGAATCAACCACTACTTCTATACAAAAAAAAAGTGCACAAGGAAATACACCAGTAGAATGCCACACTTTATCAGCTTAAAACTAAATTTATGGACTTGCACCTCCCTCGTTCCCGTTCAATGTGCAAAATTAATAAACAAACTTGCACAAGGAAATCCATTTAAAACTAAAGCTATCTCTATCACAAATCCAAGGAAGATATGAAAAAACAAAAAAAAAAACATGAAAAAAGAGAAATATTTCACCAAATTGTCCATGAAAACATGATAGATCAAAAACTGATTTTCCAAGCATCATGACAATCTTCCTCTTCTGAATCATTGAACTTGCAGCAAAAAATCACATCCACGAAAGTTGGAATCCAAATTTGATAATGACCAACTTGTTTTTTCCCCAATGTTTCACATCAATCTAACACCATTTTTCATAGAGAAAAGTGCACATAGACATATTACAATAGAATGCCACCATCTTGAAATCCTAAGCACAAAGGTTGTTTTTATCAACTAAAAAATAAAAAAATGGACTGAACTTCTTGTTCCTATTGCTTGTGCAAAGTCACAAAACAAACTTGCACATGAAAATTCATGTGTAACTCTTGTCCTCTCTATCCCAAATCCAAGGAAAGGAAAAAACATGAAAATTGCCAATGGAAACACGACAGATCAAAAACGCATTTTCTAAGCATCAATAACGAATCTTCTTTTAGGAATTATAGAACTCACAGCAGAAACCAGATTCATGAAAAGCTGGAATCCAAATTTGATAATCACTACTACTATTTTTCAATTTTCACATCCATATTGGTGTCATTTTTCACACAGAGAAGGGTGTGCACAGATAAATACAACATCATGTTGAAAATCCTGAGCACATAGGTTAGTTTCATCAACTTGTAACTATGGATAATGGATAAGTATCCCGTTTCTATTCCCTACGCAAAATCTGTTGAGAAACCAATGCTGTCTATATCCCAAATCCAAAGATGAGAATAAACACGAAAAGAAGAAAACATTTGACCAGATTGCATTGTTCATTCAATTGATAACAGAGACAAACAAAGGACGCATGGAAGATGGGAAAAAAAGGCATTTGCCAAGCACCAGTAACAAATCTGGCATAGCAGAACTCACATAAAAATCACATCCACTAAAGTTGGAATCCAGAGTTGACTATCACAAAAAATGTCACATTTCCATACCGAACGATCTTCACAGAATATTCTATTCAACAATTAAGATAAGAACAGAAATACCGAAACGAAATGAATTGAAGGAAACAAGAAACCCTAAAAATCCATCACCGAAACAAAAAAACAGATCAAAGAGAAAGCGGCCAAACTTCGGCTAGGAATATGAAATTGAAAGGCGAAAGAGGAATTATAGAATGATCCGGGGACGGAGTTGGCAGAGTTGCAATCGGAACCGGAACCGGTGCCGGATAAGGGAGATTTGTAGACGGCGGCGGCGGTGGAAGATTGAGCCGACCTCATAAAAGAAGAGGAAGGCGAGGAGGAGAGAGAAGAGAGCCTCCTGGCGGAGGAGACAAGAAGAGGAAGTGTGAGAGATAGAGAACGAGGTCGATGGAGGAGGAGGGAACGGGGCCATGGACGTCTCTTCAGATCGATCTGATTATCTGACGAGAGAGGAGATACGAATGATGCTAGTCAATTAAAAAAAATTGAATGACCGCTAGAACGACCAATAAGCAAACTTAAGGTGCTAATAACTTAATTAGATTAGAAAAAAAGTGATATTTCACCAAATTTTCTCATTTAATTATCAGGATGTAATTTTTTTTTTTTTTTTGAAAATAATTATCATGATGTAATTAAATATATGTAAAGTCTAAAGTCTAAACCCTAAACCCCAGCCTCCATCTTTGTCACCGTTCTCCTCTCCCTCCATTCCTTCTTTATCGCGCCCCCTCCTGAAGCCGCACTCAAACCAGTGCAGTGCCAAATTTCTAGGGTTTGCACCCATTGCTTCGGAATTCAACAGCTATGGCGCCTACTGGAAAGGCGAATCCGAAGAGAAATTTCGGCGACACTAAAAACAAATCTCCCTACTCCGGCGGCAAGCCGGCAACGGCCAACAGCCAATCCAAGGCTCTGCCTGTGCAGATTGCCGACGACGTGCCGGACTTCCCCCGAGGTTCAATGCCCTCAACTCACTCACTCTCTCTCTTTCCTCCTTTAATAGTTGGTTCGAGGAGTTGTAGTTGCTATTCTTAGGTGTTAATGATGTGTTGTTCACTTGTTTGTGCAGGAGGAGGAAGTAAGTTGAGTAAGAGAGAGAGAGAGGCGATTCGCGCGGAGGTGGATGCTGAGTTCGATGGCTATGGGAGGGACTTCAATGGGAAAAGAAGGAAGATGGTAGGAGCTGGGACGCGGCGGAAAACAGCGGCAGAGGATGAACTAGGTTCGCTTTTCGGAGAGGGACTCACAGGGAAATTGCCTAGGTTTGCTAATAAGATCACTCTCAAGGTATTGCCTTTCTCCACTTTTATCACCCTTAAGAAATTGCATGTCGCCTCGAAGTAAGGAGTTTATCTTGCAAATGGGCTGTGATTAGTGGGTTAGTTTAGCACATCACTCGAAAACAAAGGTTGAATGAGATGTGAGAAGCAATTGATCTTATGGGAGAGGTTGCTTCATTTAGGTGTGCTGGGGGTTTGGGTGCAGTGAAGTAGTATTTAAGTGAGAGGAACTTAGGAGCATTATTGAACTCTCAAATTGAATGGGAAAGGAAAATACTAAAAAGATGGCTCAAAAGATGAGGTTCAAGTCCAAAGAAGGAAAAAGAAAAGTAATGAAGACCCGAGAGATGGCATTATCGTGTATGTTAGTAGACAGTAGACTATCCACATTGGTTTTGTATGTTAGGAGGTAGTCCATGATCCGTATCGTTTGCCTAGTCGATGTTCTTGGGTAGGTATTTTACCTTCTGTGAACATGAAGAAGCTCCTTTACCCCTCCTGTTTCTGTGACATACCTTATTTTGGCCATAAGTTCACAGAACAATCAAACACAATTGCTGAATATTCGTGTATTTGTTGGAATTTTGGACACCCAAACTGTTGCTGTTTGACTTCAACTATATATTTGAGGCTAACTAAAAGATTATTGATATCTTATACTTTTAGTCTTTGTCAAATCTAAATAGGCATGCATCATAATCTTGATGCATTCTATGCAAGCATTGATTTTAAAATTCAAAGAGTAAACTGCATGATTCCATCAGAATGATATATGCTGCCATGCTTTGGGACTTTACTCTCTCCTTGTGCTAGCTGCAACCATTGGCTAACAACAGAGGGGTTTGTTTTCCCTTTTCCATGTGCTTGTTAACTGCACAGTTGTACTCATCCACCTTATATGTATTCGGCACTGAATTGGAACTTCAGGAAGTTATCTTTTGCCTATTGTTTATATCTGATATTAGTCACAAAAGAAAATTATGATCCCCCATGAGAGCTGTAGTTGAAGACTACTTGTGGAGTATATGTTGTATCACAGTGGATAATACAATTAAACTTTTTGCTTCTGCATAAATTTTAGAACATCTCTCCTGGCATGAAGCTGTTGGGAATAGTTTCTGAAGTAAATGAGAAGGACCTTGTAGTTAGTCTCCCAGGAGGCCTACGGGGATTAGTTCGTGCAGATGACGCGGTTGATGCTGCCATACTGGGTGATATAAAGGTAAAAGTACATGCTAATTCTTCAATGAATGATCTCAACCTGGTAGAAATAGCAATTTAAATGGTTGCAAGATTGCAAAGGGGCATCTTTTTCACCTGATCATCATGAATTTCTGGTTTTGTTGTAGCAAACTGTTTAACAAATGGGTACTGTATGCTACTATGTTTCTTTGCTAGTCCTTGGTCTGAGCATTTCAGTTTTCTTGCAGGATGGTGGGAATGATTTTCTATCTGGCATATTTCAAATTGGTCAGCTTGTTCCCTGTGTTGTGTCACAAGTTGAAGATGATCACAAGGAGTCAAGTAAAAAGAGGGTCTGGGTTTCATTATGTCTTTCATTGTTGCACAAAGGCTTAACTCTCGACACTGTTCAGAAAGGGATGGTAAGTTTTTTCTTGCGTTTGGCATTCTTTTTGCTACAACTCATTTTTTCTATGCGACATTTAGATTGTTCTCACTACAGAAACATACATTTGTTCTCTCAACAATCCATTTCCCCTCTATACTATATAACAAGGAAAGTATTTGAAATGAGGGATGCATTTATTCGATTATGATGGAATAAAGACATCTGCTTTAGTGTTAGGGTTTTTGAAAAAAAATTGGTCTTTCTGCAGCTGTATTGCCTGGGTACCTATAGTTTGTAGTTTGTCATCTTTAGTAGGGGGTGAAGTACTGAAGGGGCTGGTTATTTCTACTGTTTTGTTCTTTTTGATGGAACTTTATTCTGTAGCCACATAATGATGTATTTCTTAGTCTTTATTGACTATGTACATTTTCCTGTTTACCAGGTCCTCACTTCATATGTAAGAAGCATTGAAGACCATGGTTATATTCTTCATTTTGGTCTGTCTTCTTTTACTGGATTCCTGCCAAAGAAAAACCTTGAAGGTATTAACTAACAGTCATTTTTTTGGCTAATTGATCATTTAAGTGCAAGCGTCTTAGAAAATTGATTTATCTGTTATTTCCTCTGCGGGATTACTTTAAATTCATGAATAAATAGGAGTATCTGTTATGCGTAGTTGTCTTAGAAAATTGGAAAGAGTCAAGTATACTATTGTTGATTAACCATCAGTTTGTTTCCATATATTCTATTTTTAGTTGATTTCAGGCCTTAGTTATTTGATTCTCTGATTTTTGTAGCATTTGAACAATAAGAGTATGCACCACATGCCTAATCTATGTAGCTTGATAGGCAAGATTAACTCTTGGAGTCATTAGCTTCATTTCTCAATGTTCAGTCTAATTGCATGCGTGTGAAGTTCTTCACCCTTAATATCTTATATATGTTGTTACCCTTTGTTTCATTAAATGACATTATTCACAATAAATTATGTGGCAGTAACGTCGTAAACTTCTACAGATTCCAGGGAGATTAAGGTGAACATTGGCCAACTTATTCAGGGTGTTGTAAGGAGTATTGATAAAGACCGCAAGGTTATTCATATTAGTTGGGACACAGATACAACATCCAAGTTTGTGGTTGGTTCCTAATTATTTTCTTCTCTCTTTGCATTTTCCTTGCGATATTTATCCTTATTTGACTCTTTTATTCCCAAAACTTGTCACAGACAACAGATCTGAAGGGTATTTCACTAGACCTTCTTGTGCCTGGCATGATGGTTAGTGGTCGTGTGCAAGCAGCGCTTGAGAATGGGATTATGTTGTCATTTTTAACCTACTTCACTGGAACTGTAAGATTTTTATTTTCTTGTCTAAAATGCATTATTAACAGGAGTTTTGTTCAATATAATAATTTTATTCTAAGATGATATTCCCTTAATTTTGCTCTTGATTAGTGTCTTATATCACTTGTTATTTTTCAGGTTGATATATTCCATTTGCAAGAAATGTTCCCTTCTGCTGATTGGAAGAAGAAGTACGATAAGAATAAGAAGGTACTGGAAAAAAAGTCTATGCATATGTTTCCTAGATACATAAAGATTGAAGTGTTGATAGATGCATATTTTTCCTTGAAAGACATGGTTTCTCATCTTTTAATTGCTTGCCTGGGTTTGGTATGTCCTAATTCTTCTCAACCAAAATACTCCCGGCCTCAGGCCTCTTCTTGTCCGTTTTGGCTAAACTGCCAGCCAAAACAGCAACTTCCAATGCTGAAACTTACAAGAGGAATACTACGATTTGAAATAAGACATTTAAGTCCATTCAAGATGGTTAGATCACCTCTTTGACATTGAAACAAGGAGTCTTACTCTTTATAAGCTCTTGATGTAGTTTTAGATAAATATCTTTATAAAAAGATCTGTTCAAAAAATAGTTTTCTTAGAATAGACGCTTTTTTCTTCTTTTGATTGGTGCATTGACGAGTTGCTTTAAAGAAAAATCATAGTTTAGGAGTCTATCCTTAAATTTTTGGAAGGCGCACTGATGTCTTTAACCATTTGTTATTTGTGGTCTGCTCTACCATTTTGGCAATAATGTTTATTTTCTTCATATAGGTGAATGCTCGGATTCTTTTTATTGATCCATCTACGAGGGCTGTCGGCCTTACCATGAATCCTCACCTCATCCTGAATAAAGCTCCTCTATTGGTGAGTTTGAAATGCTCCGTTATATTTAACTCGGAAAAATCAGTCTTTATCTTGAAGAGAACAAGCACCTTTGAAAATAAGCAGGTCTTGTTGTTTGTATTGTGAATAGTTTTACTTGCTTGTGAGTTTTTGTTATGGGTATGCTAGTCTGCTTATGCCATTTTGCAGTATTTATTTGAGCCAGGTTTGTTCTGAAGATGCCATTTTGCAGTATTTATATTGATGATGACTCATGTAACTATACCAATAATTGTCCAAGTCCTCAAATCATATTTTTTTGGGTACATATTGCAGGCTGTAAAAACAGGAGATATATATGATGAGTCCAAAATCATCCGAGTTGACAAGGGTTCGGGTATTCTGCTTAAAATTCCTTCAGTTCCTGTTCCAACTCCAGCTTATGTCACTGTAAGTTCATTCCTGAAATTTCATTGTTGTAGTCATTCAATTGATTTCTTTTATTAGGTTTGATATTAATTGTGCTCTTGCACAGGTTGCTGATGCGGCCGATGAGGAAGTAAAAAAGCTAGAGAAAAATTTTAAGGAAGGGAGCTCTGTTCGTGCCAGAATTCTAGGGTTCAAACATTTGGAAGGACTTGCTATGGGTGTACTTAAGGTCTCTCTTTCTCATGGGTTGATTACAATTTATTATAGAGAAGAAGCATTTCTGGTTTATTTTATATCTTCTTTTATGGGTGATGTTTAATTAAACAAAAAGAAGCAAAGGAAAGAAGCCAAAAAATAAAGAAAGAAAAGGAATGGAAACAGACATTAGCAAGTAGTTATTTCATAAAGGTAATGTCTCTAGAAAATACCCCCAGTAGAAAATTTTGGTTGTCCATGGCTGCATGGGCACAATCTTTTGTGGTTTATGAAGAGTCATTTTATTATGGGGTCATGATTTACGATGATTAAGCCTCTTGATTTAAGAACCGGCAAGAAGATGAAATGTGAGCTATGAAAGGGAAAAAATATTTAGGCCAGGGGGATTTGGCAACACTTTACTGTTTGGATGTTATACATAATTGATGTGTAGTAAGCTACATGGTAACAAATTGATTGCTTGATTTACTCATGCCATCTTCCATTCTAATTCATTCAGGCTAGTGCTTTTGAAAGCTCAGTATTTACACATTCTGATGTGAAGCCTGGGATGATAGTGAAGGGTAAAATTATTGCTGTTAAACCCTCCGATGCCATTGTCCAATTTCCAAGTGGTGTTAAGGCACTTTGTCCATTGCAGCACATGTCTGAGTTTGAAATTGCAAAGCCGCGGAAGAAGTTTCAGGTTCGTTCACATTTTATATTATACAGTAAATTACATTAATCACTGTGTAGCTTCCTCTCCAGCACCTTCCTAAGCAATATTCCTTTCTAGTTATCAGGCAGGATTAAATGTTAACATCAGAAATATCAGTGCTAATACTGTGTTAATTGATGTGTTTATGATTATTAAACCTAATTACTTTATTCAGGTGGGTGTTGAGTTGGTATTCCGTGTCTTAGGCTGCAAGTCGAAGAGAATTACTGTTACTCACAAGAAAACACTGGTAAGTATCTTATATTCTGCTGGCAACTATAATTTAGACCCCAAAAGTCTCTTAGTGAGTATGATTCTCATTTGATCCTGGTGAATGACAAAGGTTATCCAATGTTTGAAGTTGGAACTATTTAACAATTTCCTTTCTCACATTCTATTACCGCTCAAGGTTATCCCTCCTGCTGACTTTAAGTCATTTTACACGTGTGTAAAATGGCATGTCTAATGAACATGGCTGTTTGCATCTTATGCTTACCACTGTTACCAGTTACCAATGAGTTGCATTTACTTATATTGTACTATTAGTAATGGAAGTCCCCTGTCTTTTAAATTGCCTATTTTTGTACTATTAGTAATGGGATATATTTTTAATCCAGCTGAAATCAAAGCACAGTATTGTTGCTTCTTATGCTGATGCAACTGATGGATTAATAACTCATGGTTGGATTTCAAAGCTCGAAAAACATGGATGCTTTGTAAAATTTTACAATGGAGTCCAAGGATTTGCCCCCAGGTTAGTAACGCATCTTTGCTATCATAGTTCTCACTTTTTTCCTTCATTTGAACTGTTGTTTAGTATTTTCTTTGGCCAACTAAATTTCTCTTAGCTGCATTATGGCCTGTTTCTTAAAAGGAGGTCTATTGGATGATCTTTATGCAGAGGTAGCTGGAGTGGGAGGTGGAGATTTATCAATAATGGTCTGAGTAGTTGGTGATTTAGGAAATAAATAAATAATATAAACCTTGATGGGTTATAAATAGGTAAATAGTATATTCATGTTATAAATTTAGTGAATCTTGAGTGAGACCTCTCAAAAGTTTGAGGGTTAAGGTTCTCAAATTAACATCTTTAAACCTCCAAAAATCTATTATGAAAGATACGCCTTCCTTCCAGCCTTGCACCTTGAACACCTTGAAAGATACGCCTTCCTTCCAGCCTTGCACCTTTAAACCTCAAAAGTTTGGGGGTTAAGATTCGTGAAGCTTTTTTCTATAAATTTTACAAATTGCTTGTCTTCTATGATCCGTGCAAATTTTTATTATTTTCTCGTTTGCTTATTGCATCAGACAAAGTGTTTTTGTAACTAATGATCTTTTTATTTTCCTTACTGCAGAGCTGAACTAGGTTTAGAGAGAGGTTGTGACCCAAGTTCAATGTACCATGTGGGGCAAGTAGTAAAGTGCAGGGTAACAAGTGCTCTTCCTGCTCATCATCATATCAATCTTAGTTTCATAACATCACCAACAAGGTTGCTCACAAGTTATATCTTTTAGTTGTTAGTTTCATATGGTGTTTTTATGCGTGTTTTATCTTAGTGATTTGAGCTGGGTGGATTGTTTTCTTTTCTTGTAACTTTGCTTAGTAATTGGTTATCATTATATTCACTAGGGGTTACGTACTGCTAGAATGAGACAATGTCATCAGTGTCAATGCTATCAACATGCTTACTTTTTTTTTTTTGTTTCAATTTTGTTTAACTTAAACAGGTTCTATCTTTAGAAACAGTCATAGTTGTGAATCCTTAGCTATTCTTCATGCATGATCATTTCTTATCTTGAATGGAAGAAGAAAAAAGGATACCCAGAGCTTGGTTTCTGAATGTTTCTTGGTTCATTGATGTTCTCTACAAATGTCTTAGCTGAAACCACTATGTAAAAATGCGAGCATTGATGTTCTCTACAAATGTCTTAGCTGAAACCGCTATGTAAAAATGCGAGTATTGATTATATTTTTATCCAAAATATCAATTAGGCAACATTTATTCTGAATATATTTAATTATGCTTCTCATGTATCTATGTTTAGTTTCTATCTTGTTTATGCAATATATGTCATAAAACTTAAGGTACCTGCTTGTATGAATGGATATACTTTACGTGTTTTTTTTTTTTTTTGTTTTTTGTTTTTGAGTTGTTCTGGATTTTTGACGTACAGGGCTTCAGGGGATGAGATGGTCAAGTTGGGTAGTCTGGTTTCTGGTGTAGTTGAACATGTAACCCCTCGATCTGTGCTTCTCTATGTCAACACAAAAGGCAACATGAGGGGTACCATTTTTAATGAACATTTGGCAGATCATCAAGGTATATATCTTCGTTAGCTCACTTTGTGACATTAATCTCGGTTTGATACAATGGTGATTGATACTTGTGATTTTGCAGGGCATGCTGCTAGGATTAAGTCAGTTTTGAAGCCTGGACACCAGTTTTCTGATCTATTGGTTCTTGGTAATGTTTATAATAAGTTATTCTTGGTGAATATCATGAACATACAACCATCTTACTGTATGTTTGGTCAGTGTATTCCTCGTGAATAGTCATGAATGCTGTTATTAGTTTTTTGTAAATTGAAATACCAATCCTCCTACTTTCTGGAATGTGTTTCTCTTTGCTGCTTGCTCTTGTGATGTTTTGAAACAGTGCTTCTCAATCTCTTTATTGTTTGTGCAGACGTTGAAGGCAATAATTTGATACTTTCTGCAAAATATTCTATGGCCCATGCCAACCCACCACTTCCTCTAGATCTTTCAGAGATCAATCCACGCTCAGTGTTCCAAGTAAGCAATTGATCCAGTCTATAATAAATTGTTTGATCGATAGAGATATTTTTATTAAAATTATACGGAGTATTTGATTCTGCTGCTAGGAGCTAAGTTCAGTATTGTAAACAGGGTTACATCTGTAATTTGATTGAAACTGGCTGTTTTGTCCGATTTCTTGGACGATTAACTGCATTTTCACCTAGAGGGAAGGTAATTATGACAAACCTTCCCCCCCTCTTGTCCATTTCTGTGCTCTTCCATGTATCACAGTTATTTCCCGGAATCAAAGTATGTGAACTCTGATTTGTAATGATGCTTCTATTTGTAGGCAATAGATGAGAAAAGTGTCACTTTATCAGAAGCCTTTTACATTGGGCAAAGTGTCAGGGCTAATGTCCTTGATGTAAGTGATGCTGTGTGGACTGAGCTTTCTGATATATATGAGATTTACAGTTCAGTTTTAAGCTCACTCTTGTAAATTTTTAGGTAGATGGTGATACTGAACGAATGACAGTGTCATTGAAGCAGTCTTCTTGCTCATCCACAGATGCTTCTTTCATTCAGTCATACTTCTTAAATGAGGAAAAGGTGAAGCAAACAGGAATATTCACATATTACTTGACCTTTCCAGCTTCACTAAGCTCTTTAATTGTGTTTTTCTTTCAATGCAGATTGCTGATTTCCAGGCATCTGATTCGAGCACTTCGAAGATGAACACTGAAAATTTTAACATTGGCAGCGTTGTTGAGTGTAAAATACAAGAAACAAAGGAGTTTGGAGTGGTTGTTTCTTTCGAAAATCACACTGATGTTGTCGGGTTTATTTCACAAGCACAATGTAAGTTTTTTTTTTTTTTTTGCATGAATTTGATTTCAATTTCTTGCAGTTGTGAGTGCTATACTTGCAGTTGTTTAGAGTGCTGGTGTTTTTTATTCTTCAGTATGTGGCAAGAAATTTGAGGCTGGAGCCACCATTCAAGCTGTGGTTCTTGATATCTCCATGGCAGAAAATCTTGTTGATTTGTCTTTGAAGCCTGAATTTGTTAATAGGTCACAAAAGGCATCAGGAACTTCAGCATCTAAGAAGGTTGGTCAATTCTATGGAATTAGTTTGTGCTTTCTTTCCCCATATCCCCTATTATATGCCACAAAGTTTCCTTGATCATATTTTCAGCTATTTTGGTAATTCACTTGCTTATTTTGCTTTTCATTCATGCTTTTATGAAGATGTTACGGGGTTTGGGAATTTAGCTTTTCATTCTAAATTTGTAGTTAATCTGTTTCACTTTTCTATTAGTTTCTGTGCTTATCGTTTGTGTATCCTTTATTGACTCTAGAAACGTAAAAGAGAAACATGCAAAGAACTGAAGGTGCATGCAACCATCAATGCAGTTGTGGAGATTGTGAAGGACGATTACTTGGCAAGTATCTTTTTTTTCCTGGTTTTGTTTTTCAAGGAGATCAATATGTTAGAGGTATTTCTATTTGGAAGTGAATTGACTGAATCCTAATGCATCTGTTCTAAGCAGGTGCTTTCACTACCAGAGCATAATTATGCTATAGGATATGCAACAACAATGGATTATAACACTCAGAAGCTTCCCCGAAAGCAATTTATCAATGGAGACAGGTGATTTTTGTCTTCCAGAGATACAGTTGTCCCATTACAGTACTTTTCCACAAATCGATAGGGTTTAAATAAAAATCACACAACACACAAAATTGCCAAAGGATTCAAGTATCCATTAATATTTAAAAGATATATAGTTCCAGATTACATGGAACCTTGGTTTAGTATCTTATTTATACTAGCACTTCTTCCCTACAACCATCCAGAAATGTCTTTAACAAACCATTCTTCACAGACGATCTGACTTGATTCCCCAAACTTCTACCCTAGATGTCCCCACTCCCCTCTCTCCAGAACCTTCCAGTCTGTTTTGGATAATCTGCATATCAGTGCAAAATGGGGATGGAATTTTTCTCCAATAGAACTTTGTTTGTCTCTCTCTTTTTTTCCCCCTTTTTTGGATTCAGAATGCTTTCACCGTCAAGGCATAGACCAGGACCCGACCCCCCCCCCCCCCCACCACCACCCAAAAAAAAAAAAACCCCCCTACATCTTAGTGGGATTTATATTTTTTTCTTTATCCTTTTCTTCAATCCTCTCTAAAGATCATTCCTATTTCCTAGACCGAGACTGTGGATAAACAGCTTTAGGTTTCTTTAAATAATGTTTTATTTTGCAGTGTCACTGCAACTGTTATGGCTCTTCCAAGTACATCAACAACAGGGAGGCTATTATTGCTTCTTGAGTCTTTAAGGCAGAGTTCTGACAGTTCTAGTTCTAAAAGGGAAAAGAGGAAGTCAGGGTATGATGTTGGATCTCTTGTTAAGGCAGAGGTTAGTTATTATATTCTTTTTTTCTGAACTGGATACTGAATGCTTTTGTTTCCCAACGTTTCCATTTCCCATTAATGTACTTGTATAACGGCAATCCCTGCCTCTTAATGTCCAGATTACTGAGGTAAAGCTGCTTGAAATAGGATTGAAGTTTGGAATGGGCTTCAGGGGGAGGGTTCATATCACAGAGGTTTGATATGTTTTGAGTAATTGATTTGGCATTTATGTTAAAAGGAAGTAATCTTCCTTGCTCACATATTATATGATATTGTTCCATTCACAGGTCAGTGATGATAGTGCTGTTGCAAATCCTTTCGATAATTACAAAGTTGGACAGACATTGACTGCTAGGATTGTTGGTAAAGCTGCTCAATCTAAAATTAAGAAGAAAGTTCATCAATGGGAACTGTCCATCAAACCTTCTATGGTCTCAGGTGAATCCATTTTCTCAGCTTTTTATGGTATCCAATTTGCCTGAAGAAATTTGTTGTGTCACTATAAAATGATGTTACAAGAATATTATATCATTATACTTTGATTTATGTGATTCGTCAACTCTGATGAAAATTATTTTCCATCATATATTCTTTTTGTGAATACAATGCTTGTAAGATTTGTTTTCCAATGGCACATAATGTGTAGTTTATTAATAAAAAATCATTCTCTTCAATTTGAGGATTTTCTTTCAAACTGTACCATAAGTGATTCAGCTTCAAATTCTAACGGCGTTGTTGACTAACAGGTTCAGATGTCAGTTTGGATCAGCAGATTACTGAAGAGCTTGGTTATTCCATAGGACAACATGCTGCTGGTTATGTGTCAAAAGTGGATAATGACTGGATCTGGTTGGTGGTGTCCCGTGATGTGAATGCTCAGATTTTTATTCTTGACACTGCACATGAAGTGACTGAACTAGAAAACTTTCAAAAGCGGTTCAAAATGGGAGAGTATGTTTCAGGGTATGTGTTAAGTGTAAATAAAGAGAAGAAACTGCTTCGCTTCACTCTTGCACCATTTTCTGATGTCTCCGATGGAAAGAAAGGGCAATATGTTAAGAAAGAAGAAGTTCAGAGTGACATATTAGGTGAGAAGTGTGCATCTCATATTCGTGAAGGTGATATCCTTGGCGGAAGAATATGGAAGATACTTCCTGGTGTTAGTGGTTTGCTTGTGCAGATTGGTCCTCATTTGTATGGTAAGGTACACTACACCGAGATTACAGATAATTGGGTGGATGAACCTTTATCTGTCTACCGAGAGGGCCAGTTTGTCAAATGCAAGGTTTTGGAAGTTAGTCAATCAGTTATCGGTGGTGTTCATGTGGATTTGTCTTTACGTTCATCCTTGGATGGAATGCAAGGTCATAACTTAGACAAGTGTGATAATGAAGGGTTAGTAGCAGCTTTACTTTCCTGTTTTAAAATGTGCCCATAACTTAAGGGAGTATTATCCCTTACGAGTTACGAAACTTCTCATCCCTGTGGATTCATCTTTCTTTATCACTAGTTTGCTCCCACAGTGAATTTTTGTGAAAGGACAATTTGTTTTCCTATCTGCATTTTTTTGTTTACTTTCATCATTTACTTATAAATTTTCCATGTTTACTTTAGGGCTTCCCAAAACTACCACGTGGATAAGATTGAGGACCTTCATCCTAATATGGTTGTTCAGGTATTGTTATCGGGTATTGTGAATGAATGTGGTGCTTATTGTGTATAAATCTGCAAATCGAGAGATTTATGGCTCTCTACATTTTACTTGTTTAAATAGCAAACCAATTGTGATTTCACCACATAAAGATTGATCTTGAACTAGTTTGGTTATGTTTATTCCTCCTACTTGTACTAATGTTTTCTGTATGTTTTAGTATTTCACGACGTGTTGAATGCACATCAGATTGAACTGAATGATTGATAGAAGAATTATAAGTCAAGGACCATTGTTTTTTAACTATGAACTTTATTTTCGTCATAGGGCTATGTCAAGAGTGTCACGCCCAAAGGTTGTTTCATCATGCTTTCACGGGATGTCGATGCAAAAGTTTTGCTCTCCAACTTGTCTGATGGTTTTGTTCAAGTTCCTCATAAGGAATTTCCTGTTGGAAAACGTGTATCAGGAAAGTAAGTATATCTGGCCATGCAAATAATGCTTTGTTTAATACATGTGATCAGATGTCACTTTCTAATTTTATTCTCTTTCACCTAATGAAAAAAACTCTCATCAGAGTGTTATCTGTGGACCCTTCATCCAAACGTGTTGAAGTCACACTGAAGTCATCGAGCGACTCTAGTAAATCTAAGATAGATTTGAGGAATCTGCAAATTGGAGGAGTAATCTCTGGCAAGATCAGGCGGGTTGAACCTTATGGACTATTTATTACAATAGATAACTCCAACCTGGTAAGTTGAGCACTAAAATAAAACTTAGTTGAGTACGACAATAAAACTTAGTTATAGCTATTATGCTGTGAATCAGACAATCAGTTGTTTATTATATCATTTTGTAGGTTGGTTTATGTCATGTCTCGGAGATTTCAGATGATCCGGTCGAAAATGTTGAAAGCTCTTACAGAGCAGGAGAGAGAGTTACTGTAAAAGTGCTTAAGGTAAAATTTGTCTCCTATATACAGATGCAACCTTCTTAATGTAAGCTTTTAGAGATATATTTAGATAAAGCTGTTTAAGTAATCTTCAACTTGCCTGGTGAATTGTTAATTTTTAGTTATCCATTTTGGTGCACTTAATGTCAAAATTTTCTCAGGTTGACGAGGAGAGGCAACGGATTTCACTGGGAATGAAGGCTGCTTATTTTGCTGATGACTTGAGCACTCAGTTGAAGGGACATGAGTCTGATGAGGAAGCTAATGATGATGATTCTGTCGATGAAGATGATTTCCCTGGTCTTTCAGATTCGGAAGACGAGTGTGAAATTGATCCTTCAGCTCTCATCCCGGCAGAATCAAAAGCTGCTGTTCCTGCACTTGAAGTCACACTTGATGACATTGATGAGCCTAGTGTGGATAATGTAGATGTCGTTGCTCCGAATGATGGTGATGGCATGGATGCCCTTGATGAGAAAAGTAGGAAACAGGCGAAACGGAAGGCAAAAGTAGAGAAGTAAGTCAGGGCCAACGTATGCACAGCTTTCCAGTCCCTGTTTAGTTTGCTTTTTCATTTTATTTGATCTTTACTACTTTTCTACAGGGAAGAAGAAATCAGTGCTGCTGAACAGCGGCTTCTTGAGGGGGGTGTTCCAACAACAACTGACGACTTCGAGAAGTTGGTTAGAAGCTCTCCTGACAGCAGCTTTATATGGATAAAGTACATGGCATTTAAGCTTTCTTTGGCGGACGTTGAGGGAGCTCGTTCGGTTGCCGAAAGGTAATGACTGTGTCCAATAGGCGAGAAAATTCTCGAGTATGAGAACTACTCGGTACCTTTTTTATGTCTTTTTACTTGGCTGATATCATTCGTCTTTTGCATCTCTTTCTGTTTCATTTGAAGGGCTTTGAAAACAATAAACATCAGAAATGAGGCCGAGAAGCAGAACATCTGGGCGGCATATCTTAATTTGGAAAATGAATACGGAAGTCCACGTGAGGTACGTTTCAAACAAGAAAATGCAAGGACATCACCCCTTCCCTAATGAAAATAATTCTGAGAGTACGAGTTAAAAGACATATGGAGGTATTTACCATGAATGTGCTGTTTCAGGAATCCGTCATGAAAGTATTCAACAGGGCACTCCAACAGTGTGATCCCCTGAAGCTGCACGTAGAGCTTTTAGGACTATACGAAAGAACAGATCAAAAGCAATTGGCCGAAGAGCTCCTGCAGAAAATGACAAAAAAATTCAAGGACTCTACTGAGGTATATTTATACTGTTTTCCTAGCGGAACTTCTCAATATAAATTTTAGTTATTCTGGCTAACCGCGGTGATATTTCAGGTTTGGTTGAGGCAGATACAGTGGCTCTTGAAGCAAAACCGGGATGGAGTGGAAAATATGACAACACGCGCCCTGCTCAGTCTCCCTAAGCATGAACGCACACATGTCAACTTTCTTTCACAAGTAGCCATCCTCCAGTTTAAATGTGGTTCAGCTGATAAAGGCCGTTCATTATTCGAGAAAATATTGCGTGAAAACCCGAAGAGGACAGACTTGTGGAGTGTTTACATTGACCAAGTAATTTTCATTACATACTGTGTAATTTTGAACATTGGCATTTGCACAAATTCCATTTATCCAGTTCTTTAGACCATTTATCCATCGCCTTACTTTTATAACCCTCTATTTGCAGGAAATTCGTTCAGGGGACCAAGATTTGATTCGTGCATTGTTTGAACGGGCATCAAGTTTGAGTCTTCCTGCCAAAAAAATGAAGGTTTGCATCAAGTGAATCAAACCCTAGTCTGTTTTTTTAGAAAAATTATTCTTATATGATGTGATATTCTGCAGTTTCTGTTCAAGAAGTACCGTGACTATGAAAAATTGCACGGAGATGAGCAACGGGTTCAGTATGTAGTACAGAAGGTTAAAGAATACGTCGAGAGCACCATTGCTGCATAACAACAGATATATACCTCTTCAAGCTCTGGACCAACACTTGCCTAGAACTCGGAGATCCGGCTTTGTTAGAACAGGTGAGCTTCTGTGGTTCACTGGTATCCACATTTTTGCAATGAGAGAGTTATACAGATTTTAGAAATTGTGTTGAATCTCAAGCATATGTTGTAGAGCTAATGCCAGCGGTATAGCTTGCTCTTCAATTTGTACTTTATTTATGGATTAAAGAGACAATCTCAAAATTTTGATCTGAAAATATTTTTAATTGTTAGTCGAGTTTTGTATGTTTTTTGGATCCTTTAATTTTTTTTTCCTGAAATATAATATAATATACAAATTCACCTTTAACCGAAAAATTGTTTCTCAGATGATGGAAAAAAAAATTGTTTCTCGGAATTGCTTTTTACTATTGGATTGAATAGTCAATGAATCGCTGGAATTTGTTTCAGGGTTCCTATCTTTTATAGTTCTTCCGTCTACGACTTAACAATCTATCTTTCAATTATGATTCTTATAATGTTATAATATTTTATTTTCGGAAGATACCGATTTCAGAAAAATAATTCCAAATCATATTATTGTGTTTCTATTATATTCCCCCTTGTATTTATTTATTTATTTATTCATATAGATAAGGATTTGACTGGAATTTATATGCCATAAAATGGGAAAAAAACACCTCTCTTCATCTCAAGTTAAATATATGATTTTTAAAATGGTTATTGTTGTCTCGAAAATTTTTGATTTTTTTTTTGGTGGGCAAACGGGGAGAAGCAGCTCCCCAAATCGTTAAATAGATAAAGATAAGAGTTTTACAAACCAGGAAAACCAAAAAACATTATTTTAAAATAATATTATACTTTTTTTAAAAATATTAAGTATAATATTTTAAAATATTAAGTATAATATTGTTAAAATTAACCAATTTATATCTTTATTCTGGGATATAAAAGCATGAAGTAGTGGGTAATTATAACGCCTATCCTAAAACATCAAGGTAAAATCATTAAATTTCTCTACAAAAAACAAACAGTGTCCACAATAGTCGGAAGCTCCCTCCTGATTGTGGGAAACCTCTCCAAATTTAGATTGCTCGAATATATTGGGCACCTTCCTATATGCGAAACCAATGATAACACGTGTACAACTTAATAAATCATTTTTTTATTTTTCTTAATAGATTTTAATTTAAAGATTCAAAATTATGTACAATTTAATTAAAATATTTTAAAATATGAAAATTAATTATATAATTACATTAATAATTTTTTCCAATTATTGAACTTATTAACAATTTAGTTAAAATATTTAAAATTAATTATCGAATATCATTAGAAAATTAAATTAATATTTTTTTATTTCGCCGATTTATTAACAATTTTGTTTATAGATTTTAAATTGTTAAAATTAATTATCAAATATAATTACAAAATTAAATTAATAATTTTTTGAATTGTGAACTTTATTAACAATTTAGTTTAAATATTTTAAATTATTAAAAGCAATTATCAAATATACTTATAATATTAAATTAGTAATTTTTTTGAATCGCAAAATTTATTAACCATTTATTTTACATTATTAAAATTAGTTAGAAAATTAAATTATAAAATTAAACAATTGAAATTATAGGAAAAATATAATTAGTATGGAAAAAATGATGCGATAAATTATTGAGAAATCTGACCATTGTGGAGACTAGAGAGTGAGGAATGAATTGAGGAGAATTAAGAATAAATTTAATGGAAAATAAGGTGAACGAATGAGAAAAAGAGATAAATTATGGAGAACTCGATCATTAGAGATGTTCTAAAGGGCATTTAGGGGTAGACGTGGCCACGGATTGGCTCTCGGGTCGGTGACCCGCCGGGTCAGGGTTGAGGCCTAGGGGCATATCTTCATCATAATTGATAGATTACATAGGTCTTAATATTGTATAGTGGGCTAAAAGCACATTAAGGCCCAATACCTTTGTAACCTATATATATGTTATATCAATGAATGGAAACCCTCAAATGAGGACTTTACATCAATTCTATCATTCTACATGGTATCACAACCTTTTCTTCCTCACGGAACCCTAATTTGATCCTCCCACCTCACCTCTCCTCTTCTCTCCTCCGACCTCCGGTCCGGCCACCACAACGACACCTCTCCTCGGATTAATTAGCGATTGCTAATTAATTACCAATTCGGCGCCGTCATCCACTTTTGATCGCAGTCACCGTTTCAATTTTTCAATTGGAATTCAAGGTCAACCGACATCCACTTTTGACAGTAGCTGCCGACCTCACCCTCCTATTTCTCCTAATTACGGTTCTGGCCCTAAGTTAGTTCCTTATTAAGTTAAGGGCCAATATAAAAAAATAAAAATGCACCGATACTCTGGATATCCTACCCCTCGACAAGCCGGTCCTCAGGCCTCTCTGACATCGCCTGACCCAGGCTATGTTCCGCCAGCTCTGCATCACGCCTTCTCCTCTACGCAACCGACATCTTCAGACCCTTCTTGGTACATGGACACTGGTGCCACCTCTCACATGACGAACTCCTCAGGTAACCTCTCATCTATTTCTTTTAAGGGCCCTGCCCACTCTATTATCGTCGGAAATGGTGTTCGTCTTGCTACTTCGGGAATTGGCCACGCCAAATTACAGACCCCAACCCACCCACTACACCTCAACAATGTCCTTATTGCCCCAAAGATTGTCAAAAACCTTATCTCTGTCCGTCGGTTCACTACTGACAACAACGTTTCCCTTACGTTTGATCCCTATGGTTTCTCTGTGAACGATCTTACTACGGGGGTTACTCGCATGAGATGTAACAGCACCGGGGAGCTCTACCCTGTCACACCACCTCCTGCGTCCAGTCAGTCGTGTCCGGTCGCCCTCTCGACATCATCGTCCAGCCTCTGGCATGCACGCCTGGGCCATCCCAGCGCTGCCGTTCTAGATGTCCTCCGTTCCCAGAACCTTGTCACCTGTACTAAAGACACACGCTCTGGTTTATGCTCTTCCTGCCAACTAGGCAAACATGCCAGACTGCCGTTCCAACGGTCTTTGACCTCTACCCTTGCTCCCTTTGATATCATTCACAGTGACATTTGGACCTCTCCCGTGCCTAGCAAGGAGGGTCACAAGTACTACCTTTTGTTTCTTGATGATTACACTCATTACTTATGGGTCTTCCCGTTGCATTTCAAGTCCCAAGTGTTTCCTATCTTTGCCAGATTCCATACCTACATCAAAACACAATTTCAAATGTCCATCAAATGTTTCCAATGTGACAATGGCCGTGAATTTGACAACAAAGATTTTCACTCCTTCTTTGCCGCAAATGGGATCTCCTATCGCTTGTCTTGCCCTTATACTTCTCAGCAAAATGGCAAGGCAGAAAGAATCATCAGAACCATTACCAACATGATGCGCTCTCTCCTCTTCCACGCATCTATTCCCCTTCCCTATTGGCCTCACGCCTTATCCACCACATGTTATCTCCTAAACATTCTCCCTTCCACTACCCTACACCATCGCTCGCCAGCTCAGACACTTTATTACGCCGAGCCTAGGTATGATCACCTTTGCACCTTCGGGTGCTTGTGTTTCCCAAACCAGTCCTCCACAGCCCCGCACAAGCTTCACCTGCGCTCCACTCCATGTGTCTTCCTAGGCTATCCGCCTGATCATCGAGGTTACATTTGCCTTGATATCAAGACCCACAAGATCATTCTCTCACGTCATGTCACCTTTGATGAGTCGCGATTTCCCTTTGCGTCTCCCACACCCTCTGTGTCTCCGTCAGAGTCTGAATCACCATTCCCTCACTTCCTTTTTCCCTAGAGCTCTCCCGGTGCTCCTGCTTCTCCCCCAACACCACCGCCACCACCACCCCCCACCACCAGACCACACACCCGCAGCGTCTTCGGTGTCTTCCGACCCCGTCAGATCGTCTCCATGACCACCGCCCATCACCCCGCTATCCACCTCCCATCACCTCGCCAAACAACCTCGCCTCACCTACGTGCGGCGGCCTCCGCAACCCCAAATGTTGCGCCCACCGCCCATAAACCCTCCCTGGCGGCGCCCGCCGCAGGCCTCGCCGTATTTGATCCGCCCGCCGCCTCTTCCCCTTGCTTAGCCCCTCCTACCCCCGTCCTTCCCGACTCCCATTCACCCTCTGCCTCCACCCAGACCTCCCTCTTACCCGTTCCCACCTCCCACAAAACAACCCTCCTCGACCCGAATTGGAAGGTGGCTATGCTCGACGAATACAGGGCCCTTACGAAGAATGGTACTTGGGTTCTTGTTCCTCGCCCTCCTGAGGCGAACATCATTCGATGTATGTGGCTTTTTCGTCACAAGTTCCGCTCTGATGGGACGTTGGAGCGCTACAAGGCCCGTCTTGTGGTGAACGGTAGATCTCAGCAGACAGGTATTGATTGTGATGAGACCTTCAGCCCTGTGGTCAAGCCTACCACTATCCGAGTGGTCCTGAGTCTGGCTCTGTCGCGCAACTGGGCCATCCATCCGTTAGATGTCAAGAACGCCTTTTTGCATGGTCATGTGAACGAGACATTTTACATGTTTCAACCGCCGGGGTTTACTGATGCCGAGCGTCCAAAGCATGTCTGTCTCCTCAAGCGCTCTCTATATGGTCTCAAACAGGCTCCGCGGGCGTGGTTCCAGCGTTTTGCCTCTCATCTGCTCCGTTTGGGTTTCACTGGCAGCCGCTCGGATACGTCTCTGTTTATCTATCGCAGAGGCTCAGACTTGGCATTCCTGCTGCTATATGTCGACGACATCATTCTCACCGCCTCTTCTGATGCTCTTCGGACGTCGATAATCTCGCAGTTGAGTGCGGAATTCGCCATGTCTGATCTGGGTCAACTGTCTTACTTCTTGGGAGTTGCTGTTCAGCAGCATGCGTCTGGTCTGTTTCTCTCACAAAGTACCAATGCTGCAGAGATTGTTGCTCAGGCTAAGATGGTCAACTGTAATCCCGTCGCGACCCCAGTCGATACATCCAACAAGCTCAGTGCTCATTCTGGTCCTTTGGTTGACGATCCCACACTGTACAGGAGCCTCGCTGGTGCTCTTCAGTATCTCACTTTCACCAGGCCTGATATCAGTTACGCCGTTCAGCAGATCTGCTTGTTCATGCATGCTCCTAGGGAACCTCACTTTCAGGCTTTGAAGCGAATCATTCGGTACATCAGCGGCACCCTCGAGCTCGGCACCACCATCACTCCTTCCTCTAAGCTTGATCTTGTGGCTTACACTGATGCGGATTGGGGTGGTTGTCTAGACACACGTCGCTCCACGTCTGGTTACTGTGTCTTCCTCAATGACACTCTTGTGTCTTGGTCAGCCAAGAGTCAGTCCGCCGTGTCTCGCTCCAGCGCTGAAGCCGAATACAGGGGTGTTGCCAACGTTGTCTCCGAGTGCTCTTGGCTCCGCAATCTCCTGCTTGAGCTACGATGCCCCTTGCAGAAGGCCACTCTGGTCTACACTGACAACGTCTCCGCCGTCTACCTGACTAGCAACCCAGTCCAGCATCAACGCACGAAGCACATTGAGCTTGATCTCCACTTCGTCAGGGACAATGTTGCCATTGGACATGTCCGCGTTCTACATGTCCCGTCCTCTTATCAGTACGCTGATATATTCACCAAGGGTTTACCTAGACAGTTGTTCATTGATTTTCGTTCCAGTCTCACTGTACGGACCCCTCCCATTTCGACTGCGGGGGTTTGATAGATTACATAGGTCTTAATATTGTATAGTGGGCTAAAAGCCCATTAAGGACCAATAACTTTGTAACCTATATATATGTTATATCAATAAATGGAAACCCTCAAAGGAGGACTTTACATCAATTCTATCATTCTACAATAATAAGTTTTGGCACATGCACATCTCGCAATCTATCTTTGATAGTTAACACTTAACATGAAGGGCCTAACACTGTTAGCACGAGTTAAATTTGAAACCCTAGTTTTTAAAAAAAAAGGAGAGATGAGACGAGTTAGCTATAAATAGGTCCTCCTTGTGTCAAAATTAAATGCTCTTTTGGTATGTAATTCAATTATTCGGTGATGTCTAATATTTGTGGTTAGTGGTTACCTTGTAGTTACACAACTACATCTTGATCAAAATCATGAGCCAAGACCCATTCGATCTAACCTAACTCCATTGTTTTACACTCATTTAGATTTAAAATTTTAATTTAGTTCATTGTTTTACAAAGCCTCAACCTAAACTGAAAATCAAACCCAAAAATGAACATCTACGAAGTTTAGATTAACCGCATTCGAACTTGAAATAATCTAAACTTGAAACTGATCAAACTCGATAACGATTCAAGTGCAGGGCCGGCCCTGAGATTTTTGGGGCCCGAGGCGGTGTAAAAAAAAGACTTTTAAATATCCATAATTTTTTTAGAAAAAATATTAAACAATGCAAATTTTATATATAATATATATATATATATATATATATAACTATTATAAATTTCAGATTTTATTTTTATCACTAAAAGGAAAATTTACGGACATTCTGTAGTATAAAATCTCTCGGTATAACACAGAAAAATGCTACGATTTATAGATTTACCGATATACTTGTTTACTTTTTTATTACATTTCCTTGCAAGTCCTATTAAAAAAAATATGAATTTTTTAGTGAGAAATAAAAATATTTTTTTTAATATTATATTCTTTCCCATGAATGTAAAACAATATGATTAAACACTTTAAAATATATTATTACTTTACAAATTTATCCAAATAAAATACTATAATCACTTAAATAAATTTATTAAAGTAGTATAAGTTGTTACTTAAAAACTATTAATTTTTGCATGGATAACAAAAATTGAAAGACGGAGACCTTCTTAGACTCTTTATCGTTGATTCGAAATATTGAAAGTGACATCACAAATGAGTTTTTTTATGTATAAATTTTTATAAATATTTTATTACGTGTAAATATAATAATACATAATACCTTAATTATATACTACGTATAACATAATTTTTTTTTTCCAGGACCCTACTCGGTAGGGGGCCCTAGGCGACCGCCTCTTGGGCCTACCCCTAGGGCCGGCTTTGGATTCAACCTAAACTTGCCCAATCTTTGATATACAATGACCCAACTCAGAAATGACCCGTTCCAAGACTACTCCATCACAATCTTTAGTGGTGATTGCCACCGAAAATTTATAGATATGTGGTATATAAAAGAGAGGGGAGTGTTTTGTGGTCCACACTTCCCCATCAGTCGTCTCTTCCATTATCATGGATTTCTGCTCTCTGTCTTCGACGCTGAGATGTCGTGTTAACTTTCGCTATCTCATATTCTCACCATTCACTTAACATTCTAGGTCTTCCACATCAAGCACAGTGCTGCTTGTCCAAGAGTTGCGGGGTTTTTTCATTGAGTTGTTCATTTGGTTTTTTGTTATATCATGACGGTCAATCCGTCTACCGATCTTTCGCCCTCTCGATTTACCAGACAATAGATTATCTGATATTTCGAATTTCTTACCTGTATTAGGAAAAAAAGAAAAGAGGGGAGTGTTCTTTATTAAAGAAAAATGCAGCAACAAAGAAAAAGGGAAGTTTGGCTTTGAGCCCTTTTTAGGTGCACCATAAATTAGGCTGCCAAATGTGTTAATTGTCGCAATTACATTACATGATCATCATGTGGCCGATGCCTCTTTTTTCTTTACCAAAACACATGAATCTCTTATGCACACCATTCACAAAACCGATCATCGCAATTGCTATCAACTCACCTAATTATACAAGTTACATTATCTCTTTACATCTAATCAACATGCTCATCGATTTTCGTTTGGTTGAATGATTGATTTGGAGATCGAAGGCATATAATTGATGATTGATTGAGCTTGCTTTGGATTCGATTTGCAAGTTCAATTTGTTCTACATTATTGGTCGGAAAATGCCCCATTATATATATTATTAATAGAGCTCGAAACAAAAATTAGATCAAAAAAATAAAAAAAATGCGAGGGATTGAGAGTGTCGGTAAATGTCACATGGCGAATTATTTTGAGTGAAGGGTCCCTCTTTTCTTCGTTCAGTCGCTGCAAACACAACCCATACGCCACGCCTTACCAAATGATTCCAAGGAAGATAATAAAACGACGCGTTTGATACCAGAGATTGTGTTTGATATGTATGGCAGTATGGGTCTAAAACCACGTGCATGTGACCCTCTATTGTTTAGTGATTTTCAACTTTTGTTCAGTTCTCTAGAGTCTAGACACTTCTTTTTTTTGGACAGTGGGCGTGGACAAGAAGTAGATCGACTAACCGATCTTAAAATCATTAACAGATGGCTTGGATGACCCTACGCAGAAGGGTCGCCAGTCAAAAAATAAAAAAATTAGCTAAAATTACAATTATAGAAATTTAGAATTAAAAATGCCTAGAAAATTAAACCCTTAATTCTTCACATAAAATTTGAGCCGTTGATTCTTGATTCCGTTCTTGTGGCTTGAAAATTGGTGATTATTGCAGATTTGGATCCCGCTACGGTAACAAGCAAGCTCACTCAGCAGAATTGTTGCATGTGGTGGCTCGGATTCGAAAATTTGAGATATGAAGTCGCACAATCCTTTTTAAATAATTAAGGTGGTAGTAATGCTAGATCCAGACCCAAGGGTCATGAATCATTGCACCAACGACCGACTGTTTTGTGTTTGGAGATTTGAGGATAAAATTAGGTTTGGGTTACTTTGATTATGTTGTTCTCCAAACACTTAATTTATATATATAGTTATAGAGTATGAATCGAAATTAAGATCAGATCATGTGAGAGTCATCATCGGCTTCTTGCGGGTAACTCCAACAATTTTCCTATTTTGAGATTTTAAAATATTCTTTGGTTGACATATTTCTTTCTATTTTATTCTTCAAAATTATGAAGTAGGAGAAAAAATTGAAAAGTTTTTTAAAATCTGCAACATTTATAAAAAATAATTTTTTTTTAAATCTTTATAATAGACTAATACTATAGTATTGTTAGACCATGTGCAACAGAGAGTCACACGACTCTTAACTCATTTCAGCCACATCAACAACTATTCCTACCACGGCAGCTTTCCACTAACTTTTCAGTTTTTTACAATTTTCATTCACAACAGAAAATCGCGCGACTCTTGTTTCACTTTACACTTTTTTTATTTATTAAGCTAAATGTTGATTTATTTGACTTAAATTTTTTTGTTAATGATATTATTAATATTAATATTAATATTAATATTAATATGTATCATTAAAATAAAAAGTCACAATTAAATTTAAAAATATTTTATTAACTTGATACACTGAAAAACACCCAAAAAAATTTACACAACTTAAACTTGCAAAACAACATATTAAATTTGAAACAACACACACAACTTAAACTTGCAAAATAACATATTAAATTTGAAACAACACACACTCGTACAATAAAATTAAATGTCATCTCCGGGAGTGCCTAATTTCTGCCATATATGTAGTGTTTAAGTTTATGGGTATGTGTAATTTCCTGTCTAAGGTGTAATTTCATGTGTGTTTTCATGTTTCGGGTGTAGTGGGTATTGTTATTTAATGTTAAAATTTATGTATTTTTATGGTGTGAGTTTATGTTGATTTAAGTTAATGTTGTTTATATTACTATAAATCTTTAACATATGGTAAACTTAGGAAAAAAAAATTCGTAAAATATATGCAAAATGGGTGTCATTAGATAGAGAAAAATAAATAATATTCAAAAATAATTTTTTCTTTTTTTTAAAAAAATATTTTTATGGGTGAAATGGAGGTTTTAATAAAAATTAAAACCCTTGACATGTGGCGCGTTGCCATTGGCTAAAATCTGGCCAATCGCAACGCGCCAGCGCGCACCCAAGAATTGGCTGGAAAAGCCTCAAAACACGGAGTTTTGGGCAAAACAAACCCAAAACGCCGCGTTTTTGTACCTGCAAAAAAAAAAAATAGAAATCAGATTGCAACCGACTGCAATTTTAGCGTCCATTTTCTCTCCCCTCCACCTCTTACCTTTTGCTGATGTGGCAGGGCAATTAGAGTCGGGCGAATCTACGTTGCCCGTGGTCTTAGAGCATCAGCAACGGACATCTTCTGTCTTAAACTACAAAAATTAAATTAAAAGTCAGAAAATAGAAAATAAATGTCAGAATATGGAAGCATATTTGCCCGAAAGTGGAAGAGTTAATGGAAGAAGGCACCCAATTTCTTGGTTCAATCACCCATTTCTGACACAAATTTACATTGTTTCTTTATTTTATTTTATTTTTTTGTTGGGTTCAATCACCCACTGGACAAACATATACGGAGTATACACTATTTTTTTCTAGTTTTAAAGGACGATCGAAAATAATAATAATAATAATAATAATAATAATAATAATAACAACAACAACAACAGCAATATATTACTTTATAAATAAATTATAAAATAATTCATTATCATTAATTAATGTTAGTTTTTTGTCTCTATGGATGTTTAATTTAATAAAAATCATAATATATATAAAAGTAATAATAATAACTTACTAAATAAATTATTAAATTATATTAAATAAAGTATGAATTGTAATTAACTAGTATTATTTAATAATAATTATTTCTTTACATTATTATTATTCCGCTTATGTAATTATAATTTTTTTTATATAAATATTATAAATAGATTGTGTTGGATGATGCATGAGAGTTAAAGAAATTTTGATTGAGTACGTGGGATGTGTGAAAAAATTAGAAAGAGTATGTAAAGTTGATATAATGGAGAGAGAATGATAAAAAGTGATATAAGAAACTTTGGATGGGGATAAGGGTTGTGGATGCTCTTAGAGTTAAAGGAAATATAATTTATCATCTGCCACATATTTTCCATATGCCTAATCTGGTGGGCTTTTTTTTTGGTCCAATGCCTAACTTGGTGTTAGCTCAACCAACTTGCAACGTTTGGTCAATCTAGCTAAACTTTCATTATTTTTAAGGTTTTCTAAGAATATAGAATAAAACTCTAAATTGAAAAAGATTATCTACTAAAAAAGCAAGCGATTCTAAAAGTCTAATTAAAAAAACTAAACTAATTAAAATTTAAAAAATATTTACAAATTCGTGATACTATCCTATGAGCTTGGAGTATAGGGTCATAGGATAGAAAAATCATTATGTTTAACATTTTATCCACCAACTTCAATCTTCTTCAATCACAAGACTTTTTGGTGCGACAAACACCTTCTTCAATCTCTTGATCCTACGAGCAACGTCATTCAACAGATCCTCTCATGTGGAGAATATGATTTGGGATTGTCCTACATTGATTAGAAAATGAATCCAAGCCTTGCATATAAGTTGGTGGGCTACCCCACCTAACGCCAATTGGTTTTAGGATGGAACCCCCCCTCGACTTGTGTGCTCGGCTTGGTTGGCGCGTGCGCGCTTGGCGTGCGTGGCCCCCACGTCGGATGACCCACCATGATTTAACATGGTATCAGAGCCGAGGTTCGGCTGGGTGCGGTGTGGTTTGGATTCCTGATCTAATTGGCTGGCCGGCCTTAAGACATTGATTCGTCAGGTGCAACTAGCAAATAATGCGTGGCCAAACAGTTGCACTTGAGGGGTGTGTGTGAAGAATATGATTAGAAAATGAATCAATGCCTTAAGGCCGTGTGCGCTTGGTGTGTGCCCCACGTCGGATGACCCACCGTGGTTTAACATCTCCCGATCTGTTGCATCAGCAACGAACGGCGTCTCTCGAAGCATCTGAAGCCACCGTCCCTCTCCTGATTTGTTGCATCAGCAACGAGCGACGTCATTCAACATATCCTACCTTCGTTGCTGATGCTACATCCCTCTCCCGATCTTCCTCGTCATCATCTTCAACGGCTGGACTCGGATCTAGAGTGATGGTGTAGTAGTGTGGCCACCTTCAGTAGATGAAGAAGATGGCAGAAAAGCACCGCCTCCTCACTTTTTGCCGCTACCATGGAAAATGATAAAGGAGAGATCTAATTTAAGGTTGGGAGGAGCAAATTTGTCTAGAAATTTAAAGATGGATAAAAAAACTAATTAAACCAACTTGGGGGACACAAATTTTCTCTTTAATACAGGTTAAATTGCACAAAGCTACCATTTAAATATATCCATTTCTTATAAATCACCCCTTAAGTTGATATTTCTAGGAAAATACCCTTTAAAAACAACTTTTTGTCTCCAATTAAACACCCCCGAAATTATTTCGCCCAAATTTTGGTTAAACTTGTTTAATTACAATTTTACTCCTCTTTTTTAATTTTACGATAATGGAAAATTAAAAATGGAAAAGTAAATAAGTAAGAATTAAATTTAGATCATACAATTGACGTCATTTTTGCTCCCATACAGAAAGTGTGTACAAGCTAATGGAGAATTAAAAAGTGATTTGGAAGGGGAAATCGAGCGACTCAATTGGAGGGAGAACAATTTTGTAGAAGTCGACACCATTTTATCGGTTATTTGAAAAGAAAAAATAACATCAAAAGTTTTCTCTCAATTTCATAATTACTTTTTTTTTTATATATAATTGTTAAAATTCTATTAGAATATTATATTAAATGAGCGGTAAAATTGTAATTTGTCGTATTTAAACTATATATTGAACATAATATATTCAGGGTTCGTTGATTGATGAAAAAAGTCATTTAAAGAGTGGTTTTCTGTGGTTTTTATCACAAACGGTTTTTTTTGTTGCAATTTGTCCTTGATTAAATATACTACAGGTATTTAATTTTCACCGATCTTTTTAAGGCCGGTGTTAATGGCACCACAAAAATTTGATGGGGCATAAAAAAAACATAATACATTTTCGTGTTTTAAAAACGGAAGTTGGTGTCATCTTAATTATTTCCTTTTTATTTTTTGAAAAATAGTTTATATAACTTTCGTGTTTAAAAATCGAAAGATCAAATTGACTTTATACCTTCCATTTTAAAAAACCGGGAGTGATTTTTGCCTTCTGTTTTTAAAAATCGGAAGGTCAAATCTACTTTATAACTTTCGTTTTCTAAACACGAGGGTATAAATTAAGCTTCTTTTTGCCTTCCCCTTTCTAAATATGGAAGTATAAAACTATTTTTTGCCTTTCACTTTTGAAATACGGAAGTACAAAAAGGTTGTTTGTCTTTCGCATTTGATACACGGAAGGCTGGAGATATAATTTGCTTTTAATATGATGAACACATACAACGGTGAATACAATATTTTGCCCTAGTTGCCACCGATACTACTTGTGAGTTAGATAGAAAAATGTCGAACCACGTATATGATGGTAATGAAGCAGTCAACAATAACGTTAAGGTATTTATGAACTTTTATAATACTAGAATTTAATGATAAAATATATTGATTCAATTCGTGAAATTTGATTATTTTCGACACTATTTCAATTGTTTTTAGTTTGATCGAATGAACATTGTTCTTTAAAAAACAAGAGTTATACCTACTTTTACAACTTTCATTTTTTTAAAATGTGAGTTATAACTAAATCTCCAAATTAGACTTCCGTACTTTACACACGAATTTCTTTGTGGTGGAATAAGAGGGTCCGCTTTTAACTTTAGATTTTAGAGGTTTAATTAATGAAGAGTGAGACTATTGGCAAGATAGCAGAATTACTATTGATGACAAGATGATTTTCGCTAAATTGCACAATAAATACTTTGAGCATTCATCCAATCCGACCTTTCTCCCCCAAATCTCCCACCCTCTCTCTCCTACTTCGCCTCCGCTGGACCACCTCTCCATCCTCACCAATCACTTTCACTCCTGAACCTTGCCACTACCGCTGGCATCTCCAAGTCCTCCAGCCACACATATCCCGGCCCCTCAAGACCTGCTTTCTCTTTGGAATTGGTAAATAAAGAGCGGTCATTCCGGAGTTCGAATCGGGGACCTATGAGTACTACCTACGAGAGCCATTCCGGAATGGTTAAGACCTGCTTCCTCTTCCTAGGTGACTTTTACAGTTCCACCCCAAAATCTTCAATATTCTACTCCTACGTACCCTTTCTTGAATCTGATTTTGCTATTAATTAATTACTCAATTAATGCTCGTTTAGTTAATGTTCAAGTGGTTAATCCTTATAAACAATGATGCATGGCTTACTCAATTATACTCATATATCCTTGCAAATTGATGTAGGTGAATATGAACAAAATTGAATGTACGTAGTAAAACACGTCCTCAGGCTCTCAGTATACAATTTGCAAGGCCTGAAAGTCATATACAAAATTAAAAACACATGACTTTCCTTCTACCCAGAATTGTAAAAGCGCATGAGCCCTATTGGCTATTGCCATCACCGATTCATCGTTGATCTACTTCAAAACGTCGATGGATCTGTCAATTTTTTTTATCGCCAACTTATGCTTGTCTTTGTTAATTCGATTTGTTTGAAACGTTTTGTGAATCAATACCTCGATCAATTTGACATGAATAGCTGCAAATTTCACTCAAACCCTGATTAACCAAGGATGATGATTTTTTTTTTTTTTTAAATGGCGTACCAGGAAAGGAAAAAAAAAAAAAAAGGACTCCTGGGGGAGAGATGAACCAAGGGAAAGGGGCAATTAAGTTGGTGGATGATACTATTGTTGGTAGACCCGTCAAACAGGTCGGGTTTGGGTAGGGTTGTCTCGGGTTCGGGTCCATTTCGGGTTCGGGTCGTGAAATGCTCAACCCAGACCCATGTTTAACGGGTTCGGGTTGACCCAACAGGTCAAGAGCGCTACTCATCCACAATTTTTTAAATGTCATTTACTATTTATACACGTTATTTTAAAATGATAAAATTATGTAAAATATCAATAAAAATTTATTACTTGTTATAATTTCATTCTTTTTAGTTTTTGAAGTATGAAATTATATATAATATATAAATTGATATTTTATATAATTATTATCATCCTTAAAACCATACATGAATAGTAAACGACATTTAAAAGTAAACAGATAGAGTATTTTTAATGACTATTTACATAGTTCCTAAATCTAAAATTGTTATATTATCCTAATAATAGTTATATTATAAAAAATAATAATTAATGTTGCTACAATAGTAATATGTAATTTTATATACATAGCAAATTGTAATGTTAAACTATAAAGTAAAGTTGAGGATGAAAAATATAATATTCAATTCTAATTATTATCAGTAATATATTTCAGTATTAGGTTAATTGTAATTTATTTATGTTTTTATTATCTTAAAACTTGACCCAACGGGCCGGTGACCCACGGGTTGAACGGGTTCGGATTGCTTCGGGTTTCGGGTTGAAATATTTGCGCCAAAACCCACGTTTTACGGGTCGGGTCGGGTCACGTTTTGACAGGTCTAGTTGTTGGTGTATCTTTTTTCCATGTGTAAAATTTTGTAAGATTTATCCACTACTTTTAAAATTGTAAAAATTAATCCTAAATTTTTTCTTTAAAATTCTATTATACCCATATTTTAAAGAATAAACCCTAAAAATTTCAATAACTACTAATGATACCCTAAATTTTAAATGGTGAACCCTAAAAAAATAAGTTTTCGGGCTCATCCGGGTTGACCTGACCCGAAAATTCCGGGTGGGGGTCAACCTGAAGGCCCGGGATTTTTAAAAATGCGACCCGCCACCCGACCCGAACCCGAGATTTGTAATTCCGAGTTTTCCGGGTCGGGTGACGGGTTCACCCGAAAACTCGAGTTTTAAAATTCTGATATATTTTACGGTTTTCAAAGGCGTAACACATATAGATTTATAATATTTTATTATTTTTCGTATATATACTATACAATATATATATATATATAATATCCAGTATGTAAGTGTGCATATGTGTGTTACTTTACATGTGAATCCATGACCGAATTCGCATAAAGTCTTATATATGAGGATTCACATTTCATATATACATACAAATTAATATACTATACTAATAAATACTCTCCCAAATGCAGTGTATATGCACTTACGGTATACATACATATGCACACATTGTATACATATTAACATATATACAAAGTATACACGGTGTATACATATACCATATGTATATTTATATAAAAAAAATCTGGGTTAACGGGTCAAACCCTGAGACCCGCCCGTTACCCGTGATTTCCTAAAATTCGACCCGAGACCCGATCCCTAGCCCCTAGGGGTCTCGGGTCAACCCCGACACCGTGTTTTCCGGGTCGGATCGGGTGGGGTTTTTGGCTCGGGTCTATTTTGAGCCACCCTACATACACCAAGTGTATGTGTAACCTTTTCCAATTAGGTACAAGAGATAACATAAATTGTCAACCACTCTCAACCTCTATCATCCGCTGTTTCATCCGTTACCGCTCTTTCAAACGTTATATATCTTTCCAAACACCAAATTTAATTAACGTTTCTTGTTTAAAAGCTAGCCACCGTTGGCAAATGCTGCTCCAAACACCAAATTTAATTAACGTTTCTTGTTTAAAAGCTAGTTACCACTCTTTCAAAGGGCTCCAAATCACCTATCCCCAAATATGTCCCCCCCTCCTATCCCCCGACCCCACCCCCTCACAAGTCTTGGCTAAAAAGAAAAAGAAAAAGAAAATATAAATAAAAAATAGAGAAGTTTTGTGAGAGGGGACAGGAGAGGGGGACAAGGTTAGGGATAGAAGATTCGGACCCCTTTCAAACGTCTATTGTACATGGTTCCGAGGCAAGTTGACGATTAACCCATACAGTATGTAGTATGAGATTTGGCTCCCCTCAAGTACTGTAGGGTTCTTGAATTGATTTGTTGTGGAGCGCAGCCAATTTCATGGCATCCTCCAATTCCTTAGGCCTGTCCAATTTAACTAGGGATTTGATTTCCCCATTTAGGCAGTTGATGTAGCACCAAATGAAATACGATTCAGGTAGATATGGATTGATGGACATCAACCATAATCGGAGTTCCCCAAACCGCTCATTGTACTCCTCAAGGCTATCCCCTTGGCTGAGATTGTTGAATTCTTCAAGAAGCTCCATAGCTCGGCTTGGTTGCGGTTGATTTCAATCGGCGCCTTCGGCCATTCCCGGAACAGGTCGAAAGGTCGACGAGCTCTGATACCAATTGTTAGGACCCAATGCCTTCCATGGATGATTGAAAGGAAAAGATGAGGGAAAGAGAAGGAAGAGAGTTCAGAGGAAGAAGAAGATAGGAGTAACTGGATTCTATATTCATCAATGATATCCCGTACAATGGTAATGGCCTATTTATGCATCCCTTTTACTAATTACATATTCAACCCTCTAATTGGCCTTAATTGCCAAATGACCCCATATGTCCTAATTCCTAACATAAAGATTGCCCCTCTTATAGGCCCCACCTCAGCCTAATTAATTTTTTCTTTTCCTAAAATTAAAATTTGTGAGGAGAAAACTAAATTGATGATACAATACTGCACCGAAATCAAACCCTGTAGTATGTACTATGTACTAGTCAACTCTTTCACTTTGGCAGAATGGGAAATGGCGAAGGGAGTTGTTATGCAATTAGATAAAATTTTACTTTAGTAACTAGTTCACGTTTTTTTAATTTAAATAAATCTGATATTAAAACCCATTTATTGAATTAATTAATTTCTTCTATACTTCTAATTTGTCAAATCATAAACAAAGTTGTAAATAACCTGCCATAACAACACCAAAAAGAAGGGAGAAGACATCAACATATTTGTGAACTAACATTAGCAATCTAAACTAATATAGGTCAAAATCTCAAAAATATATCAATACCTACAAGATAGGAAAATTTTATTTCTTTATCCGCAAAAAGGATAGATCTTCCATAAAAAAAATTGTGATTAAACTCTTCCAAAATTATATCCATATCTAAAACAATTGGAGAAAATATATTAACAAATTATATCCATATCTAAAACAATTGGAGAAAATATATTAACAAAAATTGAAGTTTATAAGTTGATAACCTTTACACGGCTAAGTATTGTTTCAATTTACCCAAAATATTTTATCTTCTTCATATTGAAAAAGTTATTGATAAAGTTATTTAATTAGTAGGACCATACTAAGTATTATTTCAATTTCGTCAAAACTTTTTATCTTCTAAAAATATGTTCATATTGATGAAGTTGTTGATAAAGTTATTTAATTTGTATGACCATGTAATATATTGATAAAGTTATTATCTTCTAAAAAATATGTTCATATATAGCAAAAATAGGTAAAATCTTATCTTATATAATAGTTTTTAAAATTATTTAATATCTTCTATATATATATATATTCAATTTTATCTTATGCAAATATAGATATATTGGTTAAATAGAGTTAGAATAAAATTTTATCTTATGCATATATTGATTATTTAAGAAAAATTGTGATTGGTTCATATAATTACGATTAAGGAGAAACCGTCATGTGTCTCAGATGACTTCTCTTTTATTATATATAATAATATAATAATAGATTTTCCAAACCGAATCCATAAATTAAATGATCAATCCGAAACACATATTTTAGGGGAAAAAACTATAACCTTTGATTAGTGTGATAAAATAAATATAACTTTTTTTTTTTTATGAAACATAAATAGTATAACTTTATAGTAAAATAAAATCGTGAATGAAATATAATTCTAAAGGTTTTAAATCTTTACAAAATCTTACATGGAGTATCAAACATAATAATTTTGTGTTTGGAAAAAAAAAATTATGCAAAAGGAGACAAGGGTATAGTTCTGGACGGCCACGGCTGCACATGTTTTCCATTTGAATTTGATGAAATTCACCAAAAAAAAACTCCCATAAAACGACGATGTGACTCCCATCGCATCCACGTATCTTTGCGAAACTCCGGGGGTTTTGATCGCTTTCAGGAAGTATCCCGCAGCTTGAAGCAACTTCCAAACCCCCCAAATTGTTTCCCCCTTTACAAAAGTTCAATCAAAGATTCAAATCTCCGATTTCAACACTCAAATCCCTTAAGCAAAGCAACACCAACTCCGAAAGCAAGAACCAAAGCAAAGCTAAAATTAAGCTTCTCATTCACTCATTCTCTATTTATTTATTAATCTATCTACTCCATCAATCTTGGAGGGAGCACCGAAAGAAGAAAAATCAGAGCTTGTTGAAATTTCAGATCGATGGGGTCTTTGACGCCTTCCTCCATGTTGATTCCGTCGAAGCTGAGTAAGCCATCGTCTTTCCACCGGGGAAGGCTCAGCAGGAAGAACTATGTTTCCCCTGTAAGGCACCCACACCTTAATTGTTTTTCCCTTTCTAATTTTGTTTGATTTTTGGGGATTTGGGGATAATTTGGTTGTGTTGAATTAGGTCATGAGGTTGTTTGGGCCAGCGATATTTGAAGCATCAAAGCTGAAAGTTCTGTTCTTGGGGTTGGATGATAAGAAACACCCCCCAAATCTGCCGAGGACTTACACTCTCACTCACAGTGATATCACTGCCAAGCTCACTTTAGCCATCTCCCAAACCATCAACAATTCACAGGTAAATTTGTTTTAATTTTTAGAAATTAATAATTTCAAGTGAAGATATATAAGATGGGGAATTGATTAAAGAGAAACTGGTGACAGTTGCAAGGATGGAGCAACAAATTATACAGAGATGAGGTGGTGGCAGAGTGGAAGAAGGTGAAAGGGGATATGTCTCTCCATGTCCACTGTCACATAAGTGGTGGCCATTTCATGTTGGATCTCTGTGCTAAGCTCAGATACTTCATTTTCACCAAGGAGCTCCCTGTGGTAAATTTTTTTACTCTCCTACATCCTATAACAATCTTTTTTACTTGTTGAGAGATGTGAAGAGATCAAAGAGTTCCAGATTGAAATTATGAACAAGTCTTACTATATAAGCGATGAACAGAGGTCTATAGTACCTTATAAGGCACTTGCTCCATTAGATCTTATGAGTCAACTTACAATCAGCAATGCCTTATAAGGTAAGCTTGTGTGGCCAGATATGGTAACAATAATAGGTTATATGTCCTTTGTAAGTTGTACCAGTGTGACATAAGTTGCTTGCAGAACATACCCTCCTTTTTGCACTTAGAAATTACCGAAACTGAAACGGGGCATAGGTTAGAAAGACGGTAACTTAATTTATGTGATAAGCAGGTACTGAGGGCGTTTATTCATGGAGATGAGGATTTGTTCAATGCATACCCAGAGCTGGAGGAGGCTATGGTATGGGTGTACTTCCATTCAAACACACCAGAGTTCAACAAGGTAGAATGCTGGGGCCCACTGAGGGAGGCTGTTGCCCCAACGAGGAGAATTGCTGCAGGAACCCACCAGGAGGAGGAGGAAGAAGAACAAAAGCTCAAAAGTCAGGCTTCCCTCACAAGCAACTTGTGGGATTGGGAGATGCCACGGCCTTGTGAAGAGACTTGTTCTTGTTGCTTTCCTCCAATGAGTGTCATCCAATGGGCTCAACACCATCACAACAAGGGTGGGGCCGCCGCTGGGCCCCGCCCGCAAGGTCGCTTCCTGCAATAAAACTCTTTTTTATCTTTTTTTGGTTAGTTCCTTTTGTCACCTGAATTTCCTCAACGGATATATTATTAGGGCAACACTAGGAAAGGTGGGGAAGGAGGGGAAAAATAGGTGGTATGTTAAGGGTTTTCGGTTATACTTTGTACATACAAATTATTTGTCCGACCACATTGTTTATATGTAACTAATCGTAATTTAAACGATTGTGTGATCAAACTGTTTGAATTCCAAAGAAAATAGCTTTGTATTTTGTTTCTGTAGTATTGCCCAAAATATTTGATTATCAGCACATCGTAGACATGATAAGGTTTCCACGCCTAGAGTGACTGAGTGAAGCCCATGATGATACTTGCTGAGTTGATTTTAATATCATATAATATAATATTAAAAGATTTAATTAGGTGTCATAATTTGGTTTATAATTAGATTGCGTAACACACTTTCATCGTGCACCTTCTTCTCCAGAATCCATCAATCATAAAGAGTCCATGAATTGGGGATTGCCTCACATCCGGACAAAGCTTTCAACAAAATGTCAAAACAACCCCCAAATTTCCATCTTTCCCACTCACTATTCACAATAACAATTCAAAGTTCAACCTAATTTAGTTTATTCGGGTGATTAGACATCATCTACGAGAGGTTAGCAAGGTGGCCGGTAAACTTGCCTTTTAGTCATGCAACTTGGACTGCTGATCAGGACAGTTATCAGAAGAAAAATAAATAAATACTAGCGAGGCACTGGTTCAAAATACAGTTGTGTAAGAAACTAGTTACATAGCACCGAATGTATCCATATATATAGAGAGTATCATGAATTAATAATAAAACTGAAAATTGGAATAAATAAAGGTTTAGGTCCAACTGCATAGTTACAAGTTAGTGGAAGTGGTGATTACTTACATGGGACCAGATGGTCAAGATGATGCAAACTCTTTGATGCAATTTCTGGTGTTTAGATCTTCACCTGGCCTAATCCAGCAAGAACTCGTTGGAAGTCTGTTGAAATTCCTCAACTCAGCTTTGCTTCTTGTGGAATGCCAAACTCCGTGGGCCATGAGATATGAGCCGGTTCTACAACTGGGGATCGGGATTGAAGACGCCTGGTGAGATGCCGATTTGAGCGTGGATATAGAGACTGGGTTGGCTAATACATCAGCGAATTTGAGTTCTTCCAGACGATGCCCCAAAGTCACTGTGTGTGTTCTGCATCAAGAGTTGGGAGTCCGAAGGTTAGCCATGTATACATATTAGAATACATGATCTACAGATCTGTCAAATCACCAAATAGTGTGTAGGTTGATAGCAAGGGACCAAAATACATGCTGGATCTGGGGTTTCCCGAGGGGCATGCTTTTTGTCTCATTAAGCTCATTCCGATTTTACAGGATGGGGTAAGTAACGATCCATGTTCAGGAAGGTAATAACAGCATTCACATATTAAGCTAAGTGGGATGAAAACCAAATGTACCTGAGATTTAGGAGAAGGAAATACATTCCAGAATCTGAGTGTTTCGTCTCCTGCTCCAGTAACAATCGTCTGCAAGAAGCAACCAGGTACAAAGATGAAAGTTAGGTAGGCAGTGTGAGGCAAAGGGCATGGTTGTTGGTGGCTGTGTGTGCCATGAAAGAGAGGCAGAGATATGATGATGCAGAAGTAAAATGAAATACCTGCCCATCAGGTGAAACAGCAAGATAAAGAACTCTGAAAGTGTGCCCAGTGAGAGTCGCCAACTGCATGGAACAAAAAAAATCCTTGCATCATGCATAGTTACAACAAAATGTTATTTATGTGACTAAGACGTCATAGCTTTGATAGGGCTACCTTAGACATGCTGGGATATCTCCAAACAATGATCTGGTTTTGCGAATATCCATGGGTGCTGACAAGCTCATTAACGTTTTTAGACCAGGCCAAGTTGCAGACCTGAGTTGCAGACAAACAACCAGCCAGCAGTCAATAACAGGAGCAATTATGTCCTCTCATGTTTTAAAATTTAAACAAGCAAATAACTATAGCAGAACTATGAATCATGTCATTCACAGATATTGTAATAAATTTATATTCAATTGATAATGCACCAAAGAACCATCCAAAATTAACTGCTGCAATCACACAAAATAAAATATGACCAGGCAGCTAATCCTTGATCCTTATCCTGTTAATTTCAAATCTGATACAGAGCACAAAAACTAACATCAAGCCTAGACAAGAGAATGGGAACCATCTCTTCATGAAAGAAATTTAACATATTTTTATACTATCAATTGCATCATCTCATGGTCTCACCCCTTGTACTGCAGAGAGAGTAAGTGAAAAAAACTATATAACCCTGATGCATCCCAATAAAATGGCACAAGGCAGGAAGGACAAGACAGGGGACTAAATCCCTACAAACCTCATAGTTTGGACCACTTCAAATTTCATGATTTCATTAAATTAGGATGTAACCAAAAAACTGATGCAAACCCATATTATTGGTTTTAATATCATTATTAGTTTTTATTTTTTTTCAGATTCCAACTTCCTAGTTTTTAGCCAGCTTCCACACCTCTTCCATCTGGTTTCCCATTACCAGCATTTCAATTATTAACTCAGTCAGTACTAGGAGTTAGTTATATTTCTTTCACAATTATAAAAAGAGGAGAACCTGGAGCTTGTAATTGGACTGGATTATGAATTGAATTACAGATTGAGGATTCTCAAAAGTGGCTAATTCTGTGAGATGCTTGCTTCTAGTGAGATATTAGCGAGATTCTTGCTTTCACATTCTATTTCATCTTCTTCTTTTTTCATGGTTTGGGGTTCTAAAAACAATACCCCAGAATCAAACACCTATGGTTCATTTCAACAAGTACAGTGACAATTTCATAGTCATGTCTTAGAAGAACACATTTACTAAGGATCCCCAGCATCAAGAAAAAAATAAAATACTCAGTTACTTCCTAGATAAGACCACACATGGGGAGAAAAGAATAGAAAAATAAATCCTGATCAAGGAGTTACAGTAAAAACATACTCAGCTATTGTAAACAGTACAAATATACTCAGCTACTACAATCAATTTGGAGACATAAAATAGATTTTGCCTACTTCCTAATTCTATCATCAACATGGCATAAAAGGCAACAAACATCATATCCGATTTTTCCATATTTCACATTAAAAAAAAGGAAGAAAAGAAATACAACTGCAAGATTTCAAGAATCTAAAACACGTCCAGATGCAAGTGATGCAACCTTAAAAATAGTCCAACAGAAATTATAATTAAAATCATATCAAAAGTTGCCACAGGTGCAAGATTTCCATAATGAGCTCTTAGAAATTTATTTATTTTTTGTTAATGAGTTAATGACATTACCTGGCTTCCAGTATCCATGCAGCCCAAGTGAGCGTTAGTGCTTGTATTCCAGAAACGGATGCAACGGTCAGCAGTACCACCTCCAGATGCAAGAAGTCCATGAAGATGAGGGGACCAAGCAATAGCTTTAACAGCTGCTGTATGTTCACAGTACTTCAGCACAGGCTGTGTTGAATGTTGGTTCCACACAAATAGCTGCCATAAGTAAGCACAATATTAGAACATGAAACAACCATACAACCAATATAAGTTACAAAAATATATATAAGTGAACTTAAAACTGATACTAGCCTTATCAGAACTGTACTTACCCGATTATCATTTCCGCCAGATGCCAACTCACGGTTATCATATGACCACTTGAGACCACAAACCTAAATCATAGTCAGAAATTAACTCATCACTTCATGAATAAGAGTACAAATCTTTATCTACTATATGAGGAACCACAGAAAAAAAATAAGAAACTTCAAGCTGTCTCTTGGGTAAGAACATTAATATCCAAATGTATCTACATCAGTACATCATGGAAGTTACTCAAATACTGGAAGGTATGGTGCATAAAAAAATCACCTCTGACTTATGTCCAGTAAGTTTGCTAACGTAATCATCCTGAACACGTATATCTCTTTGAAGAATATTCTTGTCACGACTACCAGATGACATTACAGATGAGCTCCAAGCCAAGGAACCAACACGTAAACGATGGCCCTCCATGGATCTGATCCTCTTGCAGCGGGATGCATCCCAGATCTGCAGGTTATGAGAAACATATACATTCACAATAAGACAACGCATTTCAAATAAACACTTGCATCCATCATAACCAACAAGCTTAAAGGACATTAAACCATAAATGCAAAAACATAAGGGGAATCACCGGTTCCTAGATTGATAATTCCACACTGACATTAACAGGCAGCTTACACTAGTTACAGTAAACAAAAAGAAAAATAACAGAGGTCATTTTTATAGGGATTTATAAATCTCATGTCAAGGCTAAATAAAAAATATAATGACATAGCAATAAGCATAAGCAATTCAGAGGGTTTATAAATCTAATGTCAAGGCTACATAAAAAATATAATCCTGTAGCAATAACCATAAGCAATAAGGGTATAAACCCTTTGCAATGAACACAGAGCAAATTCCGATAACGATCACCATTAGAGCAAGATGCTACAGTTGAAACTCAGTTACCTGAACTTGGCCATTGTTAGTCCCAACAGCAAGGTGTGTACCTCTCTGAGCCCAGCCGACTGAGCAGACACTATCATCAATTCCTAAATCACACAGTTTTGTTACCTGCATATTCACCCGAATTGGAACTGAATCAAAAACAACTTCCAAAATTCAAAACCTTGGGGGTAAATCACACCAAATATTGCAAAAGAAACCACAATAGATTCAAGATAAGGATTCCAGTCAAAATCTACACTGGAGCTGGGAACCACCGACTTAAGTTGCTTTTTCTTTATTTTAGCCATAAAGGAAAAGGGGGAGGAAGATTCTACCTTGCTGCTGCAAGCGTTCCACAAATAAACACAATTCCCCAATCCAACCGCCAACACATTGTGCGATGACCAGTCGACCAAGTTCAAGTAAAAATCATCTTGCAATGCAGGTGCATCCAAGACCTAGACACAATCACATCCAAAAATTAATGAAAAATTGAAGCAGATAACAAGACGTTCTTCCACAAGCTTAACTAATTTCAAGAAAGACACAAATCAATTCAATTGAAAGAATCTTAAAGATCACATTACCTTGTATGGCGACCTTGCAACCTTCCGCAGAGTCTTGACGGGACTATAGCTAATCCCAGGGAGTGAATCGTCCGATCCGAACGGGAACGACGATCCAATCGGCCGCCTCGTCTCCGTCTTGTACCGAAAAATATTCCGATTCTGCGCAGATAGAGAGCCCCGCGCATCAAACCCTAGCCCCAACCCCTTCTCGGGAGTCCCAGGAGAGACCGGGCCAAACTCAGGGCCGAACAACGCGGCACGCAACAGCGCAGCGTAGGTACCAGAAGGCGAATCCTCACGGCCTTCAGAGCCGGCGGCAGATGCGGCGCCGTTACCAGCGGCGGCAGCGGCAGCAGCGGGCGGGGTAGATATATGAAAGAGGGAGAAATTGGAGCCGGTGCGGGAGGGGATGAAGCGGTCGCTGTAGATGGGGCGAGAGGGGGAGATGTGGTGGTTAGCGTTGATCAGGCGCTCGTAGTGTGCCTGGGATGGGGTTGGGGGCTCCAATACGCCGGAGGTGGCGGCGGAGATGGAGGGGAGAACCATCGATGCAGGGGTGTGGAGGTTGGAGGTCGCCGGCGCCGGCAAAGCGGAGGATGGCTTGAGGGAGGCCGCCGGATCCTCCATCGTCGTCGGCGTCGTGGATGGGAGAAATCTGGAACCTAAGAGAGAGAAAGAGGGGGGAGAGAGAGAGAGAGAGATCTGAAGAAAGGAGTGAAGGAATCGGAAGAAAGAGAAGGGATTTAACCGGGTACGGAGCTGGGCTGTTATTTTTTTCCCGGGAAATTTTGGTGCGCGCAAGCGAGCGACAACAGCCTAATAGTAATAAGCCTACCATTACCATATAAATTATATAATCTCAAGCTATTTTTGGTTACTTTCCTTTTTATTTTTTTGTTTATGTGAAATTACTTTCCTTTTGTGTATATGATGAATTGATGATGGTGATGATATTTATTTATGATTATAATTGTTGAATTTTATTAATACCTGATAAGATAAATCAATTGATAAATTGAGCAAGCAAGAGAGAAAATTCACATACCTAAAAGCTACCTCCCAAATGGTAAGGTAAAAGGGAAATCTCTTTCCTAAATTCCTAATAATATTCAATAATAATTATATACCATTAGTTTCAATGCTAATTAATGTGATTAGCAATTGTTTGTTGGAGTAGGAGGGAATCAAAGGGAAATAAGTCCAATTTTATGTGTAAAATTTGTATGATCATCACTTTTTCAGTGAGTCTAGAAAAGAGAAATGATTAGAGCATCATAGGGATATGGTTACCTTATACTCAAATTAGGTAATCAAATGGGAGAAGTAAAATAAAATTTGTACAAAAAATTAGGAAAAGAGGGTAATTTAAAAATGGGCTAGATTTAGACGATTAAACATTATCTTTCCTTACCTAAAGATAAACGAGGGGTAAGTGAGGAAGAACAAATCTTTTAAAGTTGGGATGAAATTTGAAGCCATGCCTTGCAATTAAAACCACCAAAACAAAGTCACCCACTCTCATTAATAACAATGCAACATGAGGATACCCGCGGTTTCGTCGAATATTTGCTGAGGATTTAACCTTGAACAATCTGCACATTGTCACTTATGATCTGCAACCATTAACAAACTCAACTTGGGCATTCAGTATGTAGGTGAAGGATACAATTTGAATTGAGATCTTGTTGCTACAAGGGCCCCTTGGATTTGTCTCTTCTAGTAATAATCACAATCACAAAAGGTTGGGATTTTTGTACATGTGCTATTTGTTGGTATCTCCAGCAAGGGTTTTAGTGATCACACTTGCAATTCCTTTTACTTTTTCCTTTTTCATTAAAAAAATGGTGCTTGTGCTAACTGCCAACATATCTGTTTCTCAGAGATTTGACTTAAACTGGAGATGACTCTGAAAGTAAAGGCAGCCCATGTTGATTCAGATTTAGCCAGATTGAACCTTTTTGTCAGCTTAATATCTGTCCTTTTTAAAAAATATTTAATCTGACAAAAAGGACTCTGTAATGTGCCTGCCCATGTGTTAAGCCTGGCATTATATAGAAATAAATACTCCAATATAAATATTGGAGTATTTATTTCTATATAATGCCAGGCTTAACACATGGGCAGGCACATTACAGATATCTTTCATTAATGATCTGCTTATTGGCAGATTGTTTTGATGAGCTGTTTAGGGGCTCAACTCTTTTTCACTGTCTCCCTACTGAGGATGTTGATCAAGGTTTGACAATATTTTCTCTCAGATGTGTTTGACGCGAGATGATTTTTTAGGAGCCGATGATTATTTTTTGGTGGAGAGGATGAAGATTAATTTTGAGGATACCAGCAGTACATTACTTGGACAGTTGAGAGTTGCTGTAATTGTACATTTCAGTTCATTTTTCAGTGTATAGACTAACTGAATTACTCAAGTACCTCTGTCATAAGGATCACCAATTTACTTTCAGTAATAGAAAGGTATTGTTGTGCTATGTCAATTTTTTGCATTAGCTATATTTTCTGCCAATTGCACAATTGGTTTCAGTTTCACCATTTTTCAGCAGTTGCTTCTATATCACATTAAGTGTCATCAAAAAAATGATTTCTAATTTTCACATTTATTTCCGATGATTCAAGCTAACTTGTTCATGGTTCCTAACTATAAATCAGGAGAAATGAGCTTGCTCACAAGGTTGCAAAGGATTTTCTGCTCGATTTGCATAGTGCGGAGCTTGACATGTAATCATGTTATATATGAACATATGTTGCCAATCTTTTCTTATCAATAGACAATTAAAGAATATAATTGACTTTTATTTCTTACAGAGGCCCTAAAGCAAATATCATCATCATCAAATTCGACCAAATTGCCGACACAAACTCTGATGATGAAGCTGATGGTGGTTCTAAAAGGAGACATGGTCAAGTTGGTCAACCTTCAATAAAGGAAGCTGTTCTTGTTGCTGCTACAAAAGCACATCCAATTAGTTCTGAGCCAAGGAGAATTCAAGCCCTTCCTATTGTTAGGACTCTTGATTCAGAAAAGGGTATTGAATATTGATGATATCCTTGCCAGGGCTGATACTGATGTAGGGTTGTGCAATCTGTATAAAATATAGTGCTATATTTTCCATTACAGTCTGCATATTTTCCATCAGTCAAATGAAAAAACAAGTGAGTTTGTATACCTGTGAAGAAATGATGACAGTGATGCCTTGGTGAGTACAGCTGCAATAACTCATACAGATGACAAACCATTAGCCCAAAACACAGGCTGTGAGTAGAACTGCAAATGGCCTTGGTAGCAACTGCTTCTTCAGCCAAACCAAAAAAGGTTCAATTGCTGATCAAATTATCAATTCTGAATATGCTGCAGAAATGGACTGTCAAGTGTCAACTCAAACCAAACAAATATCATTCCTAGAGATGCTACTAGATGATGCCCAAGTCTCCTCAAGATAGGAAAGCGCTTTTCGATTTTGGTTATAGTCTAGGAAATTCAACATATATCAACAACGTCTTTGAAGATTTGAGGATTGGTTAAGTTCCTGACAGTCAACAGTAACACATCCAACAAAGGCGAAGCTGAATTGCAAAGCAAGAGAAACTCCAACTCCCACTTGTGCGGATTTGTGATGGCAAAGAACAATGTATTGAATTGCAAAGAGTTGACAGGGATGGATCAGAGTAACTAATTGCTTGTATGGGTTCAGGCAACAAGATTAGTGACGGAACAGGAGGACATTACTTACTCCATCCCTGTTGCCTGAACCCAAACAAGCATCCCTTGTTGGCTGAGCACTTGTTAGCCTTGTTGCCTTTGCAAGTTCTTGTAAGAGACAGGGTCGTGGAACTGTACTTTTGGGATTAGGAGCCTTATATGAACCTCAATATTCCTTCACTAGAATGAGTATTTGTTAAAACTGTATAACTAATATCGATTTCTAGACGACATATATGATGCATACGGTGTCATTGATGAGCTTGAGCCCTTTCACAAAGCAATTGAGAACTAAGTGTTGGCAATCCAATCAAGTTCCTTTGTACAAATGAAACTTGTCAATAGCTGATATCGTGATCGGTGATTGATCTTTTTTATGGATAGTGGACCAGACCGTTATATTTCCAGTCAGACTCAAGACTGGAAATTCTTATTCTGGTCCTGGTCCGATCCAAATTTTGACCAGCCTTACTCTTGCCTTCATTGGTTCTTCTTGGACCACCTTATCTACAATTCAGCTTCTTCTTTCATAACTTTTACATTGGCCATTCAAGAACCCATACATTGTCAAATTCTACGACAATATCTTAACACACATATCAAACACTAAAGTTTGCAACCATCAAAACACACAGTTTTTGGCACACCCATACATCATACATGCATATATATATGAATCGTTCAGAAGGGTGAGGGGTCCTTTCTAATGAAGAAAATCCCAGAAGCTTCGCCTTTAGGAAGCAAGGCGAGCTTCACTGGACTCTCGGCTCCTTCTTCGACAGATAAATGTCCAGTGTTGTAGTTGATATCTGTCTTAACATATCCGGGGCACACACAGTTGATATCAACGTCAGGGTGCTTCTTTGCCATCATCCTTGTGTAAGCATTCATGGCTACCTTAGAGACGATGTAGGGAGCAAAGGGAGAAGGCCATCCTTTCGTCGTCAACTCATCCTTCTTCAAGTCTTGCAAGAATTCATTTATAATCTCGTCGATCTTCTCTTCAGTAAGGTTCTCAACATCGTATAGGATCTCTTTCACCCCCTCATTTGGTATGTTCTATAAAAGGATCCATCCACAAAAATATTCATATTGACGTGCATTATATACAAGTCACTTGCATATTGCCTAACTTTTGAAATTTGTACAAATAAAGTGACAATAATTACTACCAATTGCCTGTTTGTACTAATTCCTAAGAAATTTTCTTTTCAAAAATTAACTTTTGAAATTTTTAGAAATCATGTTTGGATCAAAAATCAACATAATTGTGGAATTGATATCATCGAGTAAATATTGAATTTAATAGTGAAAATAAAAGTGAAAAAATACTTAGCTAATTAGGGACTATATAATTGCACTTCCTAGATTGTTGTAGAAAGTTAAACACTTGTCAAGCCTTACTAGCTTAGCTGGTAAGGATGACATGTAATGACCAATATATCACGAGTTCGAATCCCCTGCCCCCAATATTGTAATGATCTAAGTGCTTATCTTTGAACCAAAAAAAGAAAGTTAAACACTTAGACAAAAACACTAACCAAACACATGTATTTATAGCTACTTGAGAGCTGCTGATTTTACTGCTAAGAATGATATTGAATGTAATCCGTTTAGCTTCCCTTTGAACAAAAAAACTTTGTAACAAGAATTATTTTTTGCTTGCAGAGAGTCAGAGACATTCTAATGGTTGTAAAAAAAAAAAAAAAAAGCTACTTGAGAGATATTAATTGTTTTTTTTTCCTATTGAAAATGTTGTTATTTGGGTAGAAGTTCTGAAATGATAGGGAAAGAATTGAGAGGTGAATTTTAGTAGTGAGGTTGTTGTGTGCCATATATATATATATACCTTAAGGCAGCCTGCTCCAGAGGAGACGTTAACAATCCGGGCGGAGTCGGAGAGGCGGAGAAGTGGAAGCAAGGCTTGGGTGAGCCTCTTGGTGCCATAGTAGTTGGTTTCTAGGCATTGTACGCCCAAGTCGTAGTGGTCGGTTACGAACTCGATGAAGTTAATCTGCTCAGTTGCCTGTAATTGTATCAGAAGAAGCCCAATTGTACAATGAGTATACTACTGATCGATCGATGGTTTGAAGGTTAAAAAGGAAACAAAGACCTTGCCAACTGAAGCCATCAGTGCCTTTGAATCAACATGGCTCCCACTTATTCCTGCATTATTAACCTGCATTTTTGTTATATCATATCCCAAAGTTTATTTGATAAAGCACATAAACCCAATTTCAATTTGTAGTCTCAACTTGAAATTTACCAAGATATCAAGCCTGTGAAACTTGGAATTGAGAAAATCAGAAAGTGAAACAACGCTGGAAGGATCAGCAACGTCCAATTGATGAAACTCCAACAAGTCGGAGAGGGAGGGGTGTTGTTCCTTGAGCTTCTCAACTGCCTGAATGCCTCTGCGTTGGTCTCTGGCAGTTAAGACAACGGTGATTCCTTTGGAACCTAACTGCCTGCAGATTTCAAGCCCAATTCCCCTGTTTGCTCCTGTCACCACTGCATATCTTCACCACACACACCAACACGCACAGAAAAGATCACTAAAACTGCCTACATCGTATATTCGTATCGTATCGTATCATATCATATCATATCAATATGGGAGTGATTGAAGCCGGTTTCGTACCTGTGTCTGGAGAGGAAGGGAGAATCAGCCATTATATTAGAGCAATTGATCGAGATGGATTGTGATCGAGTTTTGAGAGAGTGGTCGTTGGGTTTAGTTTGTGGAAGTAGGAACACTCGGCCTCGATCACTCGTTTTGTCCAATTAATTGAATGGGTGGATAACACAGCAGCTTTTCATTTGTATATGACAAGTGTACATCATCTATCACGAAGGAGGCCGGAGACAAGACGTAATGCGTGACCTCTCTACATCACGGGATCTTTTTAAGTGTTAAAAACTATATAAAATATTAATTTTTTTAATAATATTTTAAAACAATTTCATACTTATTACTATTAAGTTTGAATTTATAAAAACAAAATTTTAAAAAAGTTAATATTTTATATAGTTTTTATAATTCTAAAAAAGCGTGCATGAATAGTAAACGACATGTTTTAATTAACAGAGGGAGTATAAAATAGACATAAACAACATCTAATGTTCCGAGTATTAGACTATAATATCATATCAAGTATCAAATTTATTCGATTGTTCATATTTATCTAAAAGTTGTTAAACTCTCGTTATTCACTTTAGACCATTATTGTATTCACTTTAGGCAAAAAGCTATTCAAAGTTATTTTACTTTAAATCAAAAACTAATTAGTCCACCTTAGATAAAAAGCTATAAATTCACCATGATTTTAAGCTATTACATATGTTATTCACCTTAATTCGGGACTATTAAATAAACCAATAATTGACTACATATTAAACCTGATAACTCCGATGAAATCATATAAGTTATAATTATAATATGTTTCTATAGGTATGATAAAAGACAAAATATGGAAGGTAGTATTTCATACAAATATCAAATTGATATTCATTGACAGATTTAAAGATTGTTTTAAATCTGTTTTCGAAATTAAATGCAGGTTTGTTATTAAGATTTTTGCAACTGATAATATTGTCGATTAACAGTGGTTATATTCGGATTTATCGATCTACTCCCTCCGTCCCAAATTATTTGTCTTTTACTATTCATGCACGCTTTCTTAAGAAGCTAAAAATTGTATAAAATATCCATTTTTAATTAATTTTTTAAAATGATTCTATATTTATTAGTAATATGTAGGATATTATTTAAAAATATTTAATAAAATATTGATATTTTAGTTTTTAGCTTCTTAAAAAAGCGTGCATGAATAGTAAAAGACAAATAATTTGGGACGGATGGAGTATTAGTTAAAGTTATAATCAATAGGATATGTATTATTTGTTAGATATTGTTTTCGGTTAAGATTTGATGCAGGACTGTTGGTTGAATATCATGAGCTGTTTTTTTGTGGATATTTTTTTTGGATAGAAAAGAATCAGGAATTCAAATCTTCAAACAGACTAGATAGATAAGTTTTGAGGATTTGGTCTCAACAACATATCATATTTTGAGAAGCTCAATACAAATTGAAACCGGCCATAAATCAAGCTAAACTTAAGGAGGTTCAAACGACTACAAGATCAAAGCTCAACAATATATAAAGAGACGTTTGCAAGAAGGAAAGACACACAACTCTCTCAAGCACTCATCTGCTAGCAAAGCGATCTCTACATCGTTCAATCGTCTTCCTCCTGATCTTTTATTTAATTTCTCTCACTAGATGTAATTGCTTTACTTTAAATTGAGAGAGGAAAACACAATAGCGTAATAGGATAAGTCAATCCCTATTATATACACTAAGAGTATCCATATACTCAAACATAATCTACACTTCGGTGTAAAGGGGTTGTTGATTCACTAGGATTTGAGTTGACTAGATAGTAGCGCGTTAGGCTACAAGTTATTAGAAGAGAGGAAGTTCTTCTATGTTGTATCTAGGACTCTAAATAGTGAAATAATAGTGGTTTCAATCCTACGGGTTGGATAACCGGCCCTAAGCGGAGACGTATGCTGGTTTTAGAGATAGGGTGGTTTTTGGCAAACAAAAGCTATATAAAGGATGGTTTTATGTAATAGTATTGAATTTAAGGGGTGGTTTTGAACAATATATATGCCATATTTAAGGGGTGGTTTTTTACTGCAGTTTACCCTAATCTAATTATTAATATGATAACAATTAACAAGAATGGTTTGATGTTTGATGTTTTTTTTATTAGGAAAAAATTCGAGCTCAGACAAATCTGATACTCGAGAGGCCGACGAATCAGCAATAGGACTATCCGTCAACAAACAACAAACTACAGAGTACAGACACAAATAAACACAGATGAAAGAAAAAGCCCAAACAACCCGAAAGAGTCGTCCGCCAGCAGAAAAGACGAGGGAGATCCAAGGCGGGCTACGAATGCCGAGAACACGGGGGAGTGAAATGACTCTCACGGCGACTCGATGCCGAGATGGCGGAGAACAGTAATCCACTATCGGAAAGGGCAGAACCAGGGGAAGTGTGGATCACCGACATTGCATCCACCTAGATGAAGGATCTTCGAAGACCACGAACACAACCACGATCCTCTCGATCATACTGGCAGCCCGATACTGCAACCCACCTCGAAACTAAACACCACCACACCAAAGCAACGACCCAACGCCAAACGAACGAACAAAAACGGATCAATAAGGGAAAATCAAGCATCCAACGAAAATTTATGTGCAACTTATTCATAAGATTATGTATATAGTATATAAAAAGAACCCGGTAAGATTTTTTTATTTATTTTTATTTTTATGTGGGCTTATTTTCGAGCTGCCCCGGGCCCAAGGTAAAAGCTCGGGCCCAAAGGACAACCCGACAGGTAGAACACCAGTGCAGACAAAGAGCCGGTGGAAAACAGGAAGGAGAACACCAGAGCAGCCAAAGAGCCGGTGGAACCCAAGGCGACAGAGGACGGCGTAACCCGGGAGCCTAGATCGAGGCCAGATTCACGCAGAGATGAATCCGACAAGGGCTATAAGAGACGGCCGACCGACTGGAGAGAGGAGGCCGATACAGAGCAAGACGATGGCCGGAGGTGAGCAACAGAAGTTGACACGAACCGAAGGTGAAGGCCGATCATGGAGAAGAACAGAGGAGTAAGGTGAATCACCAAACCCACTCCAAAAACCCCCAAATCAGAGGTCGAAGAAGGCTAATCCCAGGACAGGCGACCGCCAAGACAATTTAGAGCGGCCAAAGCCGAATTTGGATCCCGAGGAGGAGTGGATTGGGGCTCCCGAAGAAGGTTTAATACGATCGCCAAGACAATTTAGAGCGGCCGAAGCCGAATTTGGATCTCGAGGAGGAGTGGATTGGGGCTCCCGAAGGAGATTTAGCCTCCCGAAGGAGGTTTAATACTCTCAAAGAGAGAGCGTTTACTGTTTTGTAGTCGACAAGGCAATCAGCACAAAACCACAACCGCAACCCGCAACCGGACCAGGAGCCAGGCGAGGGAGACCCGCCGCAAGCAGAACCACGTTACCGAACCAGGAGATTCCCCCATCGATGCCGGAGAACGGAAGCAGGCAGGCCGGGACCGCGAGGACGACAGGTTGAATGGAAGACCAACCACGGAGGCACAAAACGGGCCAGGCGCCAGGGCGAGATGCACCGACAGGACCAAGGTTGACGACGAACACTAGGCTAGAACGCCGGAGGCAGGCCAGACCGACGACGCCCAACACCGGAGAAGCCAGAAAGACGGGCGCGGAGAGGACGACACCACAAGAAACAAGGAGGAGCCAAAACCCCAAACAAGAGCTCAAATAAGAGGTACCGGAGGATGGAAACTTTGTCAGAGATTTACTCCAATTTGATGAGGAAGGGGATGATTTGAGATTGAAGGATACAAGCTAGGGTTTAGAAAGGAGGGATTTTCTCCCGCACGTGGAGCGCGTTTTTCGGACTCCCGAATGAGTTGGTTTGATGTTTTATGTGTTTAAAGTAAAATCATAAGCTTGTGTTAAAATAAAAAAATCAACATTTAAGCATTAAAATGTTGATATTAAACACCACAAAGCATTCAACCCAAGCATTTTAACATAAATATTTTAAGTCGGGCCAGGTTTTGTCATGTTTAAATTGAGTTGGGAGTCGGGTCGGGTTTGTTTGTGTTAGGGCTGATTTCAGAGTTGGGTCAGGTTCAGTCTCGGATTTGAGTTACGAAAGACTCTAGATTTTCAAGTTCGGTTGGATCTGAATTCGGATGAGTCAGTCGGATTTTTCAGGTCGGGTCATATTTTGCCTGCTCTAGATATAATAACGAGAACTCAATAATTTAAGTGGGATGGTTAGATGACATTAATGACTCACAATCGGGTCCTGCCCGGCCATTGCACCCCAAAAAAATTAATGACTCACAATTAAGACAATCTTCAATCCAGGTAACATGTATGGATTAAGGGATTTTGGGTTACATACCCTAAAACAACTTACTCTCATTAGAATTGAATTACATGATCTTAATTTGATATAAAATCTCCCTCTCATGGTATGTTTTATGTAGAAAGGATATTAACTGTATTTTAATTAAAACTTTGGACCCTGCTTCGAAAAATTGAATTTTTTTTCAAAATATTCATAGAAAAATAAATAATTACACCTTTATTCACTACTTTAAACTATTTACAAAAAATATTCAATTTTTGCAGAGAAATCAGAAAAATTAAAACTTCCGAATGAGGAAGTTTTAAAATTTAAAACAGAAGAAAAGGTGGGAAAAAAATAAATGAATAAAAAGCGGGTTCAACCCGCGTTTTGTACTTTTATTTATTTTAATGATAAAAAACATAAAAAAAAGGTAACACGCGAATTCATCCCGCGTTTCACCTTAAGTAGGTCCCATCTTCTTGTACCGACAATCTAAGGTCGGTGGAGGTCTTGTTCCAAATCGGAGGTCGGTGGAGGGGGATGAACTTGGCAGAGCACTCGATCGATAGCAGAGGGGATGATCTCGCCAGATCTGAAGTCTCGACGCCAGTGGCGAAGCGGAAGACGAAGATGAAGACGAGGTTCAGCAGGGGAGGAAGGCGGTGATCGAGGATGCCGGAGAGGGACATGAGGGGGCAACGGCGAGGGTGAGTGGGGAGGAAGGCGAAGGTGGGCAGCGGTAGAGGGTGGGTGGGAATCCGGAGAGGCAGAGGTTGTCGTGGTGGACGCCGGGGAATGGCAGCAGTAGAGATCGAGTGGGCGGGCGAGGAAGAGACGCAGAAGCAACGTCGAAGTTGGGCGGGGATCCGGGCAGTCGGGCGATTACCGGTGGTGGACGCCGATGAAGGTGGGCAGAGGGAGGGAGGTGAAGTCGTGCAGAGCGAGGGAAGTGCCGCTGACAAAGGGGAAACGCCAGTAAGGAAGGGTAAACAATGAAGGCCGGGAAAGACTGGAAGGGGAAAGTAGGTTTTAACCGTAAAACGCGGGCTTAACCCGCGTTTTACCTTTTTTTTTTTTAACATTTAAAAAAATATAAAAGCATAAAACGCGAGCTCAACCCGCGTTTTATTCATTTATTTTTTTTCCCACTTTTTCTTATGTTTTAAATTTTCAAATTTCTGAATGAAACGCGGGTTTAGACCGCATTTTTCTGATTTCTCTACAAAAATTGAATATTTTTGTAAATAGTTTAAAGTAGTGAATAAACGTGTAATTATTTATTTTTCTATGAATATTTTGAAAAAAAATTCCAAAAAATTAGCTTTGAATTTTGACGTTGTTTGTGTGGGGATGCGTTGGTATTTTGGAGGTTGTTTCTTCTCGTTTCGGGTAGATTTCAAAGGGTCGTGCAAAAGAAGTCCGAGCTCAATTTTCCTAGAATTTGAATTCAGCTTAGGGGGTGCTGCATTCGTGAACCATTATTGGTCTGCAAAGGGCTCCTCGAGAGAGGTTCGAGCTGAATTTTTCTGGATTTTGAATTCAGCTTAGGGGTATGATTATCTAAGTGGGAACACTAACACAGATAAAGACATAAATGTCATACAAGGTTTAAGTGGAAAAAACCCTCTCAACTAGATGATAAAAAAACTTACATTCCATCATGCTAGAACCAAATCCACTAATCATCAAATCCATACAAGTGTTCAACAATCTAGTCTCATATCTAGACAAATAAACATGGAGATCTCAAACATCAATCTAAATACAATTCAGATCTTGAATGGGTTCCTCCCAAAACCTTGTGATTAGATTAGATTTCCATAGAGAGAAAATATCTATCAACAAACTCCCATAGTTGACGTTCCAAGGAGAAAGGATGATCACTCTAACCTCTCTTTGTTTCACTCTCTTCTTTTCTTCCCATGGTGTGGTAGTTGCTATTCTGAGGCCTCTCTCTCTTTCCCTTCAAGGCAAAGGTAGAACAATGCATGTTATGTCACAAAAAGAAGTCAGTTGTGACTTCAACTTGGGCTGCACCCAAATGGGTCATAAAGGCCTTAATTTATAGAGCCCCTATAGAGGATTTTTACAATTTCGAAAAAGTTTAGAGTTTCAATTTATTTTACATGCCAAAACTTTCAAAATCAAACTACTCCGGGTATTTTGAATATGAAGAGTTTATAAGACGATGAATAATACTCTAAAAGGGGGGATGAATAGAGTATGAACGATTTTCGAGTGCAACTTGTCAAGACCTTGATACAGGCTATCAGGACTTGACGAAGTAAAATCGAATATGATAATGTAAATGCGGAATATAAAAGATGAACACACGAATTGTTAACGAGGTTCGGCACCAACTTGGCCTACGTCCCCGCCTAGGGTTATCCAACCCGTAGGATTCAAACACTTCTTATTTCACTTCACTTGAGCCTAGAACTTCCTAGAGAAACTACCCTTTCTCTATACAAAGCCTCACCGCTTCTATTCTAGATCTCAACCTTACAAGTGAAATAAAAGCTCTCACCACACACCAAGTGTGTTTTGATCGAGTATGAAATACTTTAAGTGTAAAATGAATGACTTGTACAATAAGTGCTAGTGTTTCTCTCAACTCTTAAACAATGATCAACACTTAGGCTTTTGGAGAATGTAAGAGAAACTTGAGATGACGAATGCTTTAGGATGCTATGTTTGCTTGGGTGCTTGCTTAGGTAGGTCACATCCTTCTTGGCCTTTGTCTTTATATAGTCGGAAAACTTGTAGAGCTTCTTGGAGGGAGAACCGTTTGAATTTCAAATTCTTTCCAAGACATTTGAATTCTTTCCAGAAGTGATCCTTCCAATTGTGTGCTTTCCAAGATTGTTCCTTCAATCTTCTTCATGATCACGTATGATCAAATATGGATCGGTTCTTTCCTTGTATGGCAAATGAAATTCTAAAAGAATATACATAATTTATCTAGCACACAAAATGGGTTAGATGAGAAACACGTATATAAATCGATTAAGACCAAATCACATCTCATAACCCAATATAAAGCCCATGATAATTTAGGCCCAACAAGGTTGGCCTCAGATTCTTTCTTGTGAGAGAACAATTCAATAGAGAAATGCATAAGTGATATTCCAAACATTTTAGTCTGGGTTTCAAGACCTTGAAACCTGACTTTTTGTCTTTCATCATCCTTTAAATCACCTGCACGTTAGGTCTCAAGATCTTACAATCAAGGTGGAGTCTTCAGAATATTTACCTTGATAAAAAAAAAAGTTTCTCCTTCAATCTCTATGGTGGCGAGACGCCCCTATTTTGGTCATTACAGCTCTTTAATATTTCTTGAATTTGTAAATAAAGAGCGGCCATAAGCTCTTTCATATTTCGGTTAGAGGTTGTTAGACGCTCCCTCCTCCCTTGCTGTATAAATAAGAGCGTTGTTGCTCAACGGAAGGTGTGAAGCTTTTGTAACAAACTTTCCTTGTGTCGCATCAATGGAAACCACCATTTTCGTTTTCAATTGAGCTTTCATATTCTGAAACTGAGTATTAGCTACTAGTTTTCCCCCAACAATATAAGCATATACACACACGTGTGTCCACTGTGTAAGATTATGAGATTGATTATAAAGTCCTCCTTGAGGGTTTCATTAATTGATTAAACATATATATATGTTACAATAGATATGGGCCTTTTGGCCCCCTATACAATATAAAGCCCATGTAATTTATCACACTGGTCTAACCCCGGTCCAAGTCTTGGACCAAAAACCGGAATTACAATTATTATGAATCGTTGACCAGACTGTTATATTTCTGATCCTACTCAAGACTAGAAATGCCGATCCTGGTCCGATCCAAAATTTGACCCTCCTTACTCTTGCCAACTAGTCGGTTACAAAACTGGTTCTTCTTGGATCACCTTATCTACAATTCATCTTCTTCTTTGATAACTTACATTGGCCATTCAAGACCCCATACATTTTCAAATTCTACGACAATATCTTAACACACATCAAACACTAAAGTTTGCAACCATCAAAACACAGGATCGAGTTTTTGGCGGACCGGCCTTAAGTACTAGATCTAACAATAACTTCACATAAGTTCTTCCGGGAAGAGGAAAAGCAATGAAAGTTTGATCTAATATGATGATAGATAGTTCAAGCATTAGTACTCTTTCAAATATTCTAAATTTATGCTTCAGAAACATCTTATTGATCAATCATAATGTAGAAATACAAACACATATTGGGATACTAAGACACACTTTATGGCTAGTTTGCCTTAAACGGTGATAGTGCAGCTTAAACACACATTGGGATGATGCGTAACGGCTGCGCTTTGAGCAACGTGGTTCCGAATCTATCATCCATGTCCAAGCTCCGAGGATCAGCCCCATTTTCTAGCTCCCAATCAAAGGAATGTATCAATGACCCGACGATCAATGGTACCATTCTCATAGCCAGTGGAAGTCCGGGGCAAATCCTCCTACCAGCTCCAAAAGGAATGAGCTCGAAATCTCTACCCTTCACATCAATCTCCGATTTCAAGAACCTTTCGGGCTCAAATGAATTAGGGTTTTCCCAAACCTTAGGATCTTTTCCCATGGCATGCAGGTTGATCCAGATCCGAGTGTCCTTGGGCAATCTAAACCCGCAAATCTCTATCTCCGAGTCTGCCTGTCTCGGCAGCAATGGTGACGATGGGTGCAACCTCGATATTTCCTTTATGACTGCTTGAAAGTATGGCAGCCTTGAGATCTCGCCTTCTTCGAAGGCCTTCTCTTTGCCAAGAATCTGGTTGAGCTCTGCTTTCAATCTTCTTAGTTTATCTGGGTGGCGAAGTAACTCCGACATTGTCCACTCAACCATCCCTGACGTCGATTCTGTCCCACTTGCAATTAGATCCTGCACAATTTAGTGTATTAGAACATATCCATTACATTCTTTAATATAGAGAATTATAAATAACATATTCTATTTTTTTCGCTAAACTCTAACAGCTTCCCCATTCTTCTAATGGGGAGGCCGTTGGAGTAAAAACAATCTCAATATTCTCAAAAACCTCAAGATAGAGAATCTGTTATATCGAAGCTAGTACTTGCCAAGAAAAAGTGCAGAATGTTGGAGTGCTCAAGATCCTCGCTCTTCTCTGGAACAATCTTGAGCAAAGCATCCAACACATCGCGATCCTTTCTAGCCTCGGCGTCTCCAAGAGATTCGCGCAAGCGTTGATCCATAACACCGCCGAAGATATCCATCATTTGGGAGAGAAGTATCTCCATTTGTCGTCTAATGCGGAGAGGATCTAACTTGGTAAGCCCCGGGAAGAAATCAGCGACGTTGGGCCTGCCGTTGAGAACGCTCATTGCCCACAACAGCTGCTTAAGATCACGGCAAACTTCAGAGCCGTAGTCGGATAGGTCGACAGAGAAGAAGGTGTTGGAGAGGAAGTTAAGTGTGGTTGTGAAGGCAACTTGTCCTATATCAATTGCGATTCCATCTCTGCAGCGTTTATGAACGTATTGAAGGAGATCTTCCACCTTCCTTTGGCGTAGGTGTTGGCTTCCATCCAACCGACCACTTGAGAAAACCTGTTAATGAATATATTAAGCAGGGCCATTAGACCACTTTAGCTAAAGATGACATGGATCTACGAGAGATGAAAGGGGTTGAGAAGGTGAGGGTGAATGGAGGTGAGAATGAGGGTTTAGAGGGTATTGAGAAATCAGAGTACACAAAGAGATTTAGTTTTCCTTGAATCGGTTCTTGTAGGGTGCCCGCTTATTGTTTATCGCGTTTTGTTTTCATTTTGGTCGGTATGTTTTAACGGGTTTTTGTTTGCCGACTTGTCGGCAATTGAGATTCAGGTATATCTGATCTCGAATTATTTCCTAATAAAATAAAAAAAAAATCCCCTAGGACCCCTACTATAGAATAACTACTCGATTTAAGACCAAATAAAGAGCGGCTATTTCGGGGTTCGAACCGGGGACCTATGGGTACTACCCACAAGTCCTTTCCGGTGAGCCATTCCGAAATGGTTACATGTGCAAGATCCAATTACCTATATATTCCATATCTATTATATATATCGAAGGAGGAGTCGGATGAGACATATGCTACTTTCTTTTTAATCATAGTCGTATGAACCAATCACAGTTTTTTTAAAATAATCAATATAAATTTATTCTAAATCTATTTAATCAATATATGCTGTATGGACCAAACACAATTTTTTTGAAATAATCCATATATGCATAAGATAAAATTATATTCTAACTCTATTTAATCAATATATCTATATATGCATAAGATAACATTTTTGACCCAATTTCATTAGACATGGATATTAGTCGTATGAACCAATCACAAAATTTTAAAATAATCAATATATACATAAGATAAAATTTTATTCTAACTCTATACATAATTCTTAGCCATGTAAATTAGATCTATATACATATTTTTTTTAAAAGTACATGTTCGGTGAATCATGGAATTTTTTAGATATAATTTTGGATATAATTCATTAGATAAAGATATTTGTATTTTTTTAGACATAATTTTGGAATAGTTTAATCGCAATTTTTTTATGGAAGATCTATCGCTTTGGTGGGTAAAGAAAAAAAAATTCCTATCTTGAATGTATTGAATCCAATACCTTTTGTTTCTCCCTCCTTTCTTATTTTACCACTTGAGTTAGATAACACTCTTATTTCAAATATCATTTAAAGATGTTATACTACCTTAAGAATGCTAAATATATGCAATTTTTTTTGTGAGCACCCCAAGCAACCCCTTAGCTCCGTCACTCATTCTATTATCATTGGCTTATATTAGTGTCATCTTTCGCTTTCTAGTTTTTTCTTGATCGTGAATTGATCACGTACCTGGGTGTTGCAGATTTTACGAAGGGTTTTCCACTTGCTAGCGATGGGTAGGCAAATCACCGAGGACTCGTGGTGGCGGTGAGCTCGCATCGCGTCCACCACGGGTCTAGTACCCAACGATGCATCATTCTTGCCGAGGACTTCCTTGGCCATAGAGGCCGAGGAGACGACCACTACGGTTATGCGACCAAGTCGGAGCGACATCAACGGTCCATGGATGTCGGCTAGCTTAGCTAGCGACTTGTGTGGCTTATCTCTGAGTTGGAAAATGCTGCCCACAATCGGCAAACCATAAGGCCCCGGTGGTAAGGCTTTCAGCTTCTTCCTTCTGCTTGTAATGAGGAGGTATTGGAGTGCTACCAATGGCAACACAAGATACAATAGAAAACTCAATCCATTCATTTTTACAACTCCCGTGTATTTTTGGATTCTTGGTTGGTTGTTAATAAGGCCGGTCAAATGGGTGATCAAGTTTAGAAGGCGGGCGATAAACGGTAGCTAGCTAGGGCGGCAATGTATATAAATAGGCACGTGCCCCCCCCCCTATCCCAGTAATTAGGTAGTTTAAAAAACGTGCTCGCACACCCCAAATCATGCACGTCCTTATCGACCTGCATGGTTAAAAGGAGTTAATTAATTTTTTTAAAATATTAATTAGTCACAAAGCATGCACGTCCTTAACGACGTGCATTTTTTAACCTTGAATTTGTGGTGTACATAACAACACCCATAAAAAAAACGACGTCGTTTTGACATAAACCCTAAAAATCAAACACAAGCCCTTCGCAAAGACACACAGTCGCACGCTCCCTTCGGCCTCCATTCGCCCAAATCCCAATCGGCATCGGACTCCACTAGTGCCACCTCTGCTGCTCAGCCTGCTCCCTCCCCTCGTCGCTGGCGACTTCGGCGAGCCCTGGTGCAACCCCGCTCAAGCAGCCCAGGCGCCGTCGTTCGTCGAGGACTGGAGTGAGAGTAACGACTGACAAGTCGACAAGAAGAAGAAGCCCAGACGCCGAGCTCCGTCGACCGCCGCCGCCTGCTGTCCGTCCTCCTTGGCTCCTTGGCCAGCCGCTCAGGTACCATTACCAAATCCCAAATTCCCAATCGATTCTCCTTAAATTCCAATCTCCATTTCGATTTTTCTATCAGTGGTGTAGGTTCAAATGTTGAATTATTTAGTTGGAATTTGATAGGAATTTGGATTGCAACTTGAATTGAAATGTCGAAGTGGAATTGAAATTTGGATTATGTTTTCTGCAGTAGATTATTTTTGTCACTGTGCAGGGTGTTTTAAACTAAATTCTCTTATTAATACTGAATTATTTTTGTGTAATTGTATTTTATTTGTGTAGGAATATAGATAAATTTGTTATTCGAATGAAAAATCCATCGAACCCACACTACTAGAAACACAGCCAATAACAACGGTCATTTTCAATGGAAACTCCAACTATTTTCACTCTGTAATTGGAATTTCCATCCGAAACCACCTGGTTGGAAAAAATGGCGTTGGAATCAATTCCAACCCTTACTTTCTGATGGAATTTCCAACATTATGTAGTGATGGGAAATTACCAACGGCTGAAATGGATGGAATATATAACCCATTTAACCATTGGAATTTCCAACAATATCTACTAATTGGAATTTCCAACAATATCCATTTTTGGAATTAGTTTTCAACCGGTTGCCATTTACCTATTCCTGGTTGCTAGTTCGACCTCCTCGCCGCGAGATCACCACCGAGCTCGTCAAGACACTTCTCAACATCGTCCATGGAGTCCTCCTTCTACCGAGAGACCACCGAGGAGCTCATCAGCCATGTCAACGTACGACCTCTACCCCATCTAGCTTCCAAGAGATCAAGAAGATCGACGTAGACCTCCCTCGTTTCCGTAAGTCCCAATTCGACTTCCTCTCCGACCTGCTCTACAAGGGCCTCTATCTTTCAGCGAGATCCTCCTCTCTCACCGCTAGCACCTCTACAATAACACCCAGGTATCAAGGAAGATGGAGAAGCTCGAGGAGCGCGCCCGCGGCGCCGTTCATTGAGGGGCAGATACATGCTCACTTGTACACTTATTTGCTCTCTCAACTTGCCGACCATAGAAGGTGATAGACTCGTTTAAATCGTACGTATGATGACTGCTTTCCATCTTGGCGGTTAACAAATAAAAGATTGAAAAACAGATGACATATATATTGAGGGACTGGAGAAGAGAGTCAAGCGGTTAACTAGAGCGTTCATTTTTTCCATTAAATCACCCACTAATTAAGGACGTGGTTGATCAGTTGTGAATTGTGATCCTTTCATTTCAATTGAATTGAAATTCTTTTCTTTTCTTTTTTTTTTAAAAAAAATTATTTGTTTTTTCAATCTAACTAATTATAAAATCTCTCACATATAAATTTTCCCTTTTTATATGTTGCAATTAACGATCAATCTTTACCTAATGGGTGGGTAGTTAGTGAATCTTCCAATATTTTCAAGATTTAGATTTTTTTTTAAAGAAGATTTTTTCATTTTGTAAAGTAAATTTATAATACTTTAAATTAGAACCATTTGATCAGTTGACACCCTCTCCTTAAAACTACAAATCAATTAAAAAATTTAGCAACTTATCTTAACATTAAATTAATATATAATTATTTCTTAAGATATTACATATTGTTTAATCAATGGGTTCAATTCAAAATATTTGAATCAATAAATTTTTAACCAATCAAATTATAATATAGTTTTTTCTTATCATATTCTACATTTTCTAATTAATTGATTAAATTCAAAACATTGAATTAATATATTATCTATATCTAAATATAAATATATACTATCTAACTATTAAATAAGAATTTTTTTGTACGGTCTCATAAATGTAATTGATATATATGTGTATGTGTGTATCAGTATATGAGTATATGTATGTATATATGTATAATCGACATAAATTTAGAAAGAATTAGTTTTAACCGGCTGATGCAAAAATTTGATAAAGAATTAATTTCTATTCATTTTTTAAATAATGTTTCCAACGAAAGTTAGTGATGGAAGGTGTTTTTAATCTATATTTCCAACCATTCAAGTTATTGGAGTTTACTTCCAACGATGTTTAAATGTTGGAATGACTTTGGAAAACTATTTCCAACAACTTTCGATCGTGGGAAAATACCATTTATTCCTTTCCAACAACACATACTTTTGGAAAAAAAATTCCATTATATTTTAGTGTTGGAATTCCATCCATTGAATAATTTTGTTGGAACTCTCTCGTTGGAATTGAATGTGTTTCCCAGTAGTGCCAAATGTTGGGTCTTCTACCACTCCAAATCAATCTGTTGAGTTGAGATTGATGAAAGTGTTGCTAATGTGGAGACAATTGATGCAGTTAGAGCCGACAATGTGGCTAGAGTCGATGATGTGGTTGTTGAAGATGTTAGGAGAGAAAAAAGAGCTCGAAAAGGAAGTGTTCATGGGCATTGATAATAAGGTCATTCTACAATATTTTCAGGGTATGAAGACTAGAAAAATGGATTTGCCCAGTTTATTATTGAGTTCAATTGTATCGTAGTTTAGACTTTTCTATTAGAAATGATAAACTCTTTGTAGTAGCGAACCTTGTATCATTTGGTGCTATTTTGTAATATCGAACATATTATGGCTTGTATGACTCGTTTCTCTGTATTCTAGTTCGCTACTGTTGTGCCCCCTCTCAGAAAATCCTGGCTCTGCCACTGGGATGAAAGTATGGAGGCCGATATTTTTATTATTGAGAGTTTCGACTCATTCGGTTAGCTTTTCGGTCTTTTTCGAAGTAGGATTTGTAACGAATTACGTGTACCAAACCATATGAAGAGTCGTCGGTGTTCGATCGAGGACGGATCGAACTTCAATAATTTCTAATTGTAAAGAGTACGTGGGATTGGAATGTAGACGCATACGTACGTAAGTGGAGTTCCTCCAAAATAGAGCAACTTAATTTTTTTTTTTTTAGGAATTTAACTTCTTGAGTTTTTCTATGATAATGCATAGTATGGATAGTATGAGAATACCCCTTATAGCATCTCATATTTTCTTCAAAATAGAGAATTAAAATTCATCTTCCCTAATTTTTTTTTTTTTGAAAATTCCAACCGCTTCTCCATTTTAAAAAATTGGGAATTAATTTTTAATTGAATTTTTTTTAATTCCAACATGTCAGCTTCAATTCAAATTGTACATGTAGAACCGAGTATTCAGATTGCCAAAACACATTTAGATCTCAACAACTAATTAAGAATTGAAGAAGAACCCACCTTACTTGAGAAATTGTTGAACAATCATTATTCAAAGTTAGTTTTTGAGATTTGGAGGATGGAAGAACGTGGGAATGGGGAACGGGAAAAAAATATGGCGTTGATGCAGATATGGAAAAATACCATATTTTTCCTTCCAGATCCCTATTTTAGAGAATGAGTTAGGAAAACTGTTGGGTTAAAAATGAGTCCAATATTCTCCATAAGCCTATAATTCTCTAAAATAGGGAATCTCTTGGACATGCTCTTAGAGTGAGAACTAGAAACACATCTAAACCATTGAATAATGTAAAATGGATGGTAGAAATTATATAATAGAAGATTTTTTATTTATGATTTTTTAAAAACCGCGGGACCCACCGTGGAATTTCACCAAACCTCACCCACTATGCGTGTAGACAAGTCGAGGGTTGAGGGACATGTACATCGTCCGAGCCGACAACGCCGAGGAGGAGCAACCAACGGAGCCAATTAAGACTCACCGAAGGCAGGAGTTGGGGCTCTCCGAAGAGAGAGATTTAGCCGGAGTTGTTGTTGTTCGGGGCTCATTCGACCAACGCCATGGGAGGAAGAGAGAGTTTTTTCAGGAGGAAGAGTCGTGCCCTCACAAATATGATTGTTGTTCATAAACCTAAAATGGGAGGAAAGGATGGTGCAGTTTTCTCCATAGAGATTCAGCAAGTAGAGCACTTTTATTGGGGTAGTATGAGCTGTTGGGCTGGCTTAGTAATGGGCTGGAGGCCCAAGCTTGTATAGGTTTATATATAATTAAATTGTAACAGATGTTTAACACAATATACAGAAAAACGCAACATCTCAGAACTCTCCACGTTTAGAGTTTTCTTCATTGGCGGTTCCATCAATTCTGTGAAACAGATCATCAGATAAATCAATTTCCGCACAAAAACTGAAGAAATTTCAATAATCACAATCATGGTTGAAGGAGATGGGAGAACAGGGGTTGTAATTGACATTCCAAGCCCTTTTTACCTTCATCCAAGCGATCATCCAGGCCTCGTCCTTGTTTCACCACCGTTTGATGGGAGAAGCTTCGGCGAATGGAGTCGCCCAATGAAGATTGCTCTGTCGGCAAAGAACAAGGTTGGCTTCGTTGACGAAACGATACAGGCACCAGCCAGAACAGACCCAGATTATCGACGTTGGGAAAGGTACAATGACATGGTCATCTCCTGGTTGATCATGTCCATTGGCACCGAGATCCGCAGTAGTGTCATATACACGAGCACAGCAGCCGAGATATGGAAGCAGTTGCAAGCCAGATATGGACAAGCGAGCGGGGCTCGGTTGTTTGCAGTACAATGAGAGTCAAGCTCGATTGTACAGGGCACATACACCATTGCTTCATATTATAACAAGAAGAAATCCGTGTGGGATGAGCCGTCTAGTCTTCGCGATTTTCCGACTTGCAGTTGTGGAGGATCGAAGAAGTTCGTTGAGTTCGTGGAAGAACAGAAGTTGCTCGAGTTTCTAATGGGACTCAATGAGACATATACAAACAGCACAAGGTACAATTCTCATGATGAAACCTCTTCCTGATGTGGATTATGCCTATTACTTGTTGTCACAGGAAGAGAAACAGAGGGAAGTTAATGTTCCCGGTTCTATCCTGTCGGATTCCGCTTCGATGCATGCTAGCACTCAGTCAATTCCAAAAGGAAATTCTGAGAAGAAGGTCTTGTATTGTACAAACTGTAAGAAGACGAATCACACCGTCGAAAAATGTTATCATATCATTGGATTCCTACAACACCTTCAACACAAGAACAAGAAGAAAGGAGTAGATGACAAGTTTGCAGGATCTGCAGGGGCTTCACCCAATGTTGGGGGTGCAGGAAGTTCAGAACTCACACCAACTCAGATTGCACAGTTATTGAGTCTACTTGCAAGCTCCAAACAGCAAGGGATGACTAGTGTTCAAGATGACTTCGCCGGGTTCGCAGGTAACTCTGAGGCTCCTAAGTTCAATAGTATATTGAATAATGTGGCATGGATCATAGACAGTGGTGCGAGTTGCCATATGAGTAGTGATATCTCTTTGTTCTCAAACAAGGAACGTTTGTTGTATCCATTGAGAATTACTTTACCAACGGGAGAGATCACCACTGTGCACACAACTGGAAAGGTTCAAGTCTTGGATGATTTGATCTTGCAGGATGTGCTCTATGTTCCACCTTTCAAATGTAATTTGTTGTCAGTGGGCAAATTGATTAGGGATAGGCAGTGCAACATTTTGTTTACACCAACAATGAAGGTACCGATCGAGCTTGGTAAAGCCTACAGGGAGTTGTTCTTGCTGGATTCACGGTCAAATAGCACTTCTGGTGACAGGTTTTAGTTTAACATATTGCAAAACAAGTTAGCTTGTAATGTGAATGTTGCTTTGTGGCACCACAGACTTGGCCATCTTCCTTATTACAAGCTTAGAACCTTGAATTTTCTGAAATTGGATGAATTTGATAAGGATGCTTTAGATGCTTGTGGAGTATGTGTAAGAGCTAGACAGCCAAGACTTGTGTTTCCTCTTAGTTCCATTAAGAGCACTCGTTTGTTCGAACTGATACACATCGATTTGTGGGGTCCTTACAAGGTCCCGACCTACGATGGTTATAAGAACTTTTTGACAGTGGTGGACGATTTTTCAAGAACAGTTTGGGTGCATTTACTCTCTGTTAAAAGCAATGCGTTCACTGTGTTGAAAGGTTTCTTGGCAATGATTCAGAAGCAATTTGGAATGCAGGTTGCTGTCATCAGATCAGACAATGCCTTAGAGCTAGGCAAGAGTAAAGAAACGTCAGATTTTCTAGTCCAAGAAGGGATTTTACACCAAACGTCTTGTGTGGCTACGCCACACCAAAACGGTGTTGTTGAGAGAAAGCATCGGCACCTATTAGAAGTGGCAATGGCCTTGCTGTTTGATTCCCATCTCCCTATAAGGTTCTGGGAAGAGTGTGTGCTAACGACAACTTACTTAATTAATCGATTTCCAACTCCCTTGCCAAAACAGAGAACGCCTTATGAAGTCTTGTTCGGTTGTGCGCCGTCTTATGATCATCTTAGAACCTTGGGCTGTTTATGTTTTGCATCAACATTGCAACAAGGCAGGGATAAATTCCAGGCAAGGGCAGCACCATGTGCGTTTTTTGGATATCTGTTTCGGCAAAAGGCATATAAGTTATTGAATCTCACAACCAAGTGTGTATTCACCTCTCGGGATGTGGTATTTCATGAAGCAATTCTTACTTTCCAACCACAACATTCTCAACTCCTACATTCCTTTGCACCCAAACCCCTGCAAAACCCCTTTCCTGAACCCACTCTTGACTACACAGACCTTCCCCCTTCATATAATCATACTCTGCAGATCACTTCAGGGGGTTCTTCAACACCAGCTCCAGGATCATCTATTGCTGTTCGGAGATCCACAAGAGTACATAACCCACCCGCACACCTCTCGGATTATGTTTGCCATGCTCGAAATGTGCATTTGTGCAATCATACTTTAACCTCCACTTTGTCCTTCCCAACTCCATCTATTGATCCAATTGTGGAGAGAGATGTTGAGCCCTCATCTTACTCCAGAGCCTATCAATCCAGTGCTTGGCAGGAGGCTATGAAGGCAGAGTTTGATGCCTTAGACCTCAATAATACATGGAGTCTTGTTCGTTTGCCACATGGGAAGAAAGAGATAAGTTGCAAATGGGTCTATAAAGTCAAAAGAAGAGCCGATGGATCCGTTGAGAGGTATAAAGCTCGATTAGTGGTTAGAGAATTTACTCAACGGGAAGGCGTAGACTATACCGAGACTTTCTCTCCAGTCATTAAAATGACAACACTCTGAGCTTTGGTGTCAGTCGCATTAAAGAAGAGGTGGTCGTTATTTCAACTCGACGTAACAATGCTTTCCTCCATGGTGAGTTAGACGAGGAAGTTTACATGAAACTGCCTCCCGGACTGGTTGTGTCTGATGATTCCTTGGTGTGTCGATTGCATAAGTCGGTGTATGGATTGAAACAAGCGTCGAGACAATGGTACGCAAAGCTGTCTGCCAAACTGAAATCAAGAGGGTATACACAATCTAAAAATGATTATTCCCTCTTTTCTAAAACTTCAGAGACCTCCAATGTGTTTGTCACCATATACGTCGACGACATCCTATTGACAGGAGATGATATGAGGGAGATGACGTCTTTGAAAGACTTTCTTAATGATCGTTTTCGAATCAAGGATTTAGGCTCTCTCCACTTCTTCCTAGGAATCGAGTTCATACAGACAGATCAAGGCTTGATCATGAGTCAGAGGAAGTTCATTTCAGAGGTGCTTGACGAGTTTCCATGTGGCTCTCCGGTTGCTAACCCTCTGATTTTGGACTCACCTTTGCTCCCTGATGACAACCCTCTTTTTCCAGACCCACAAGTGTATCGCCAACTCGTGGGAAAGCTCAATTTCCTTGTGAACACTCGCCCGGACTTAGCTTTTGCCATCCAGATGCTGAGTCAGTTTCTTCAGCAACCCAGACAGATTCATATGGCTGCAGCAGTCAGTGTGCTTCAGTACCTGAAAGGCACTCAACAACTTGGCTTACTCCTCAACTCGACTTCCGATTTCAAGTTGCAAACCTATTGCGATGCCGACTGGGCTACTTGCCCTCATACTCGCCGATCTGTCAGTGGTTATATTGTCTTACTTGGATCGAGTTTGATTTCCTGGAAATCGGAAAAACAGCAGACTATAGCTTTGTCATCAGCCGAGGCCGAATACCGATCTCTTCGACGGGTTTGCGCTGAGCTTGCGTGGTTAAGTCGATTGCTGGCAGAAATAGGTGTCCCTGACATCACTCCTATACCGGTTAAATGCGACAATCAGGCATCGATTTACATTGCCAAGAATCCCGTATTTCATGAGCGAACCAAGCACATCGAGCTTGATTGCCACTTTGCTCGTGAGAAGCTGTTGGAAGGCCTCATAGATTTGTCTCATGTACAACTGGCTGATTGTCTAACCAAGGCCTTACCTGGTGTCCGTCTTCGAGAGATCCTGCCCAAGCTGGGGTTACAGCAAGCACCACCATCAGCTTGAAGGGGGGGGGGGGGGGTATTGGGGTAGTATGAGCTGTTGGGCTGGCTTAGTAATGGGCTGGAGGCCCAAGCTTGTATAGGTTTATACTACCTCCGTCAAAAAATACACATTTTTTTAAGAAAGTAAAAACTATATAAAATATTAACTTTTTTATTAATTTCTTTTAATAATTACAAACTTATTATCAATAAATTTGTAATTATTAAAAAAAATTATTAAAAAAGTTAATATTTTATATAGTTTATAGCTCTTAAAAAAATGTGCATAAATAGTAAAAGTACATGTATTTTTGGACGGAGGGAGTATATAATTAAATTGCAATAGATGTTTAACACAATATACAGAAAAATGCAGCATCTCATAACTCCCCACGTTTAGAGTTTTCTTCAATGGCGGTTCCATCAATTCTGTGAAACCGTCTCAAATCGTTCAACTTTTCCCCTCGGAAAGTTAAATTCAATAATATCCTTCAAAAGATAGACAAAGCTAGAATGAAGGAACTTGCCGCTAAAATCACTTGAATTAGTGCGCAGGAAACAAAGAAATAAGACAATGATCCAACTTAATCAAGGAGATGCACAATTTAGGGTGGAGAAAAAAGTGAGAACAAGCTGCATCCACCATTACTATACAAATATATATAATTAAGCAACATGAATCATGAACCAATGATACATGTAGGCATCCAATATAGCAATCCATACAGACAGTACAAGAATCAGATCTCAGATTCTCAATATTATGGCAATGAACTAATGTCGAGTGACATGAAAGATGAAACCCAAGAATTGTAAACCGTAAGTAAAGACAACAAAAGTACCTTAAAATTAGGGTTTACTCAAAGAAGATCAGGCAACGCATGCTCGAGGTTGTGAAATCGCGAGCTCCCGAGGCGAATCGGGATGTTTCTTCGGCTAAGTCTCCCGATGAGGCGCCCGCCGATGTTGTTGCCACTGTTACCAGTGAGGAATCTCTTATGTTGAAAATGAATCTTTCAAAGGACAAACTAGGGTTTATGAGAGGGAGACGGAGAAGGACTTACCAACGACGTTGTCGTTGGCTCCTCCAATTCCTGCGATGCTCCCCCCATCCGGCACCTTGAAGCACAGATCCAGCGCCGTCTTCTGTGCCGCCGCGTCGTCCACCACCTCCAGCCTCGTCCTGTTCATGAACTCCTCCCTCATCACTTTATACGCTGGCTCCTCGATCGATGTATATGATCATCGTCCGGAGTCGATAATCATCCCTCCGGTTCCGTCCTCCTTTAGCGTGAATGTCGACGTTGGGATCGCTAACCTCTCTCGATCTCAGATCTCGCGAATGTCAACTCCTTGATGTACGTGATCGTTGTCTTGCTTTTTATAAAAGTTTTTTGCAAATAGGGGAAGTTGTGTGCTTGCACATTAGATGCTCAAATGTGTACATTTTGCACACACCGTACCCAAAACAACCGATGAAGTTAAAAAATGTTTAAACAATAAACATCTGCATATTTGCACACAACCATTGCGGATGGTCTAACAAGCTGCGCGAGCAACGGGATTAGCTCCATCATACTAACAAGCTGCGGGGAGGATAAGATCAGCTCTGACCGCTAATAAGCTGCGTCATATTCCAATCCTTACTAATAGAGAGCGGATGGCTCCGGTTGAATCCAGATTGGAGGAGCTTTATCACCAATTGGGAGTCGGACTCTAGGATTACGTGACGATATCCTTGGTCCCAAGCTAATTTAAGCCTATTCAGCACACCCCAAAGCTCCGTCATCGGCACTCTGCAAGATCCAACGTTATGAGCGAAACAACTCTTCCCTTTACCCTCGCAGTCTCTGATCAGCCCCCTGCCGCAGCCTTGTCATCCCTCCCCACGGCGCCATTCGTATTCACCCTGGCCCATCCCGCGTCCGACTTGACCCAAGCAACAACCTGCACTTGCTTGCTAATGTATTTATTAATTGAAATCATACATGTTGCCTTTATATACTCCTCTGCTTTATTCCGAATGAAGGCTCCTTTCTTCGATCTGCTGATCTGTCAAGATCTTGGTAGCAAGAGCAGAAGAGCCACAAGAATACACTTGATCTTCAACAAGCATCAAGTATATATTCATCCCAGAGAGATTTCATTTTCGTGAAGTAATCAGTAACATACATTGAACCTTGAGAAAGAGAGGTTAGATCACGCTGAACCTGGAAAAATCGAGTGCGATTTGGCTTACCAAATCGTGCTGCAAGCTCCTTTCAGATTTGCGAAGCAGATCGGCAATACAGAATTGATTCAACGATGTTTTTGTTGACAGAGTGAATGTGCCAAGACATCACCATATTATTACACCTCTCCCATTGCATCAGGAGAAGTGGATTATCAGCAGGAGGACGACACGTACCAGTGACGAACCCCATCTTGTTCTTCGTGCGAAGAGAAACTTCAACCGAGCGCTTCCAATGGTGGAAATTCCGGTCATCAAGCAGATTCGTTGAGAGAATGGAACTCGGATGATCGGAATTGTGGAGGAAGAGCTCGCTGAGTGGATCGATCGGATTAGGAGGTGGAAAACGAGGATCCTGCACCTGCTCAAACGTCGTGGATCAAGAAGAGAAAATCCCGACTGATACCATGTTGTAAGAGGTAATCGAGAGAGAAAACAGAAGAGAGGAAAATGTGTTTATTGAATTGAACTGATTGATTTCACAATACATCGAGGAATCTGTATTTATAAAAACAAGCCACTGCTAACTCCCTATCTGTTACAAAACAATCACCGACTCTAACAACCTTCTAACAGAAAAAGATGCCGAGTTGGATTGGCGCCAACTAAGTCTTCTTCTTCCTCTTGGTGTCGTCAGAGGGAGTATCCAACAGTTACAAAAATCACTTCACTGGTTCTTCTTGGACCACCTTATCTATAATTCAGCTTCTTCTTTGATAACTTTCATTGGTCATTCAAGACTTTGCATTTTCAAATTCTACGACAATATAGATCTTAACACACATATCAAACACTAAAGTAATTTGCAACCATCAAAACACATGAGTTTTTGGCGGACCGGCCTCAAATGTTCTAAATTTATGCTTCAGAAACATCTTATTGATCAATCATAATGTAGAAATACTTAATGACATCAATTCAGGTTGGCCCTTCTTCATAAAATAAAAAAAGGCACCCAGTCATCTTATGGCTAGTTTGCCTTATACGATGATAGTGCAGCTTAAACACATACTGGGATGATGCGTAACGGTTGCGCTTTGAGCAACGTGGTTCCGAATCTATCATCCATGTCCAAGCTCTGAGCATCAGCCCCATTTTCTAGCTCCCAATCAAAGGAATGTATCAATGACCCGACGATCAATGGCACCATTCTCATAGCCAATGGAAGTCCAGGGCAAATCCTCCTACCGGCTCCAAACGGAATGAGCTCGAAATCTCTACCCTTCACATCAATCTCCGATTTCAAGAACCTTTCGGGCTCAAATGAATTAGGGTTTTCCCAAACCTTAGGATCTCTTCCCATGGCATGCAGGTTGATCCAGATCCGAGTGTCCTTGGGCAATCTAAACACGCAAATCTCTATCTCCGAGTCTACCTGTCTCGGCAGCAATGGTGACGCTGGGTGCAACCTCGATATTTCCTTTATCACTGCTTGAAAGTACGGTAGCCTTGAGATCTCGCCTTCTTCGAAGGCCTTCTCTTTGCCAAGAATCAGGTTGAGCTCTGTTTTCAATCTTTTTAGTTTATTTGGGTGGCGAAGTAACTCCGACATCGTCCACTCAACCATCCCTGACGTCGATTCTGTCCCACCTGCAATTAGATCCTGCACAATTTAGTGTATTAGAACATATCAATTACATTCTCCAATATAGAGAATTATAAATCACATATTCTAATTTTTTTTTTCCTAAATTCTAACCGCTTCCCCATTCTTCTAATGGGGAGGCTGTTGGACTAAAAACAATCTCAATATTCTAAAAAAACTCGATAGAGAATCTGTTATATCGAAGCTAGTACTTGCCAAGAAAAAGTGCAGAATGTTCGAATGCTCAAGATCCTCGCTCTTATCTCGAACAATCTTGAGCAAAGCATCCAACACATCGCGATCCTTTCTAGCCTCAGCGTCTCCAAGAGATTCGCGCAAGCGTTGATCCATAACACCGCCGAAGATATCCATCATTTGGGTGAGAAGTATCTCCATTCGTCGCCTAATGCGGAGAGGATCTAACTTGGTAAGCCCAGGGAAGAAATCAGCGACGTTGGGCCTGCCGTTGAGAACGCTCATTGCCCATATCAGCTGCTTAAGATCACGACAGACTTCAGAGCCGTAGTCGGATAGGTCGACGGAGAAGAAGGTGTTGGAGAGGAAGTTAAGGGTGGTTGTGAAGGCAACTTGGCCTATATCAACTGCGACTCCATCTCTGCAGCGGTTATGAACGTATTGAAGGAGATCTTTGACGCTCCTTTGGCGTAGGTGTTTGTTTCCATCCAACTGACTACTTGAGAAAACCTGTTAATTAATGAATATATTGAGCACCATTAAACCACTTTAGCTAAAGATGACATGGGTATAGTCAGAGGCGGATCCTCATTAGGGTCAGGGGTGGCCGTCTACCCCAATCGAAAATAAAATTTAATATACATATTCCTTTCGTCGATAGCTTCGATTTGATATATTATAAGCTCGAATCCGACATCTGAACAAAAAGTTATGAACGTTTCAATTTTCAGCACCGAACACATGTAAATTAATTACAATAGTTTCTACTTCATTTACCAAACCGATATATATCATTTATTAATTTCATATCTTAATAATATAATTATATCCGTGAACTTCAAATTAAGAGGTTATATTGAAATATGTGGAAATCATGAAACAAAGCATGCAAGATTTATGTTTTATTCTAATTACACATCTATAGCATTGATGATTTTTCGGAAGAAAAAAAAAACTAGGATTTAATTTTATCGACAATATTTTTTTATCGTAATTTTTCACCTCCTCAATCAACAATTTGCCCTGGATTCATTCTGTAATATGCGAGCCCATATACACTCTCGGCCCAAACCTCACAATTAACTATTCAATGAATGATTAAATTTTGGGGTAAACTGAAGTAAACCACCCCTTAAATATAACATATTGCACAAAACCACCTCTTATAAATGAAATTGTAACAAACCACCCCTTATACTGCATCTGTTAGCAAATAGCCACCCACCATGTTTATTCCGTTAAAGTTTCTGTCCAAATGCTGAGACTACAATTCTACCCCTAAGTATATACAATCATCCCTTATTAAATCATTAATGAGAGGATAAAAATCAATTAAAAGGAGGAATTAAAACAAAAAGGATCTATTTTTCCAAATAGTTGAACAAGACACAGCCAGGAGAGAGAAGTCGCACACCGCACCAGTCTTTGTCTCTTTCATCGTTGAATCTTACCCTAATTAGTCGCCTTCTTCGCTATGTGGGTTCGAAACCACCATTCTAGGCACGAGCTAGAAAGATTGGGCCGGCTCCTTGTCGTCCAATTTCGTTCCCTATCACCAATCACCATAGTCGCTCGAGCACACTAGCCCTTTTCCCAGCCTGGCTTGCATACACTTGCCTTAAGGGTTTCATGGCTTGGATTTAGGATTTATTTTATAGTGGTTGTAATTTTGGTTTTCAATTTTGATTTCAGTTCGATCGGTTTTGAGGTTGTGGCTTGGATTTAACACCCAATCGTTCTTCCTTGGTTAGCCTGCACACCCACTTCTTTCAATTAAGACTTGAGATCTAGGGTTTTCAATTTTTTTACATTTGTGATTGAATTTATACTTAATTAATGAATTTTTTCATTCAATTGGTCATTTATAGGGAGGACATGGCAGTGGGTGGTTGATAGGATAAGAACAACGAGTTTGGAATGGGAAGATGATGAGCAGTGCAATAGGGGGGAGAAATTGTAAATTGAAATTGCAACCAGTAAAGAGTAAATTTGTAATTTTACTTTTTTTTGACGGAGCATTTAACTGAATAAACATGGTGGGTGGCTATTTGCTAACGGAGACAGTTTAAGAGGTGATTTACTGCAATTTCGCATATAAGGGGTGGTTATGTGCAATATGCTATATTTAAGGGGTGGTTTTCTGCGATTTACCCTAAATTTTGTAAACTCCCCTGGACTCCTACCCTCAATTAAAAAAAAAATTTGAAAAAATAAATAAATGAAAAAAGAGAAGAAGACATGTGCAAGATCCAATTACATATTCCATATCTTCCCTTAAATCCAAGATTGGGTTGGGTTTGGATCACCCATTGGATCAACCTCTAAAATAATAAAACACATATTGAAATTAATCTACTCTTGTCGAAACTAGAGAAATTCCCTTCTTAATTTTTACCATCCCATGACATTTCCCTACCTAGAAAAACGTTTAATGCCATTCAACTTAATTTGATATGTTTTTCTTGAATTAAAGTTCGATTAACTTATTAATTATGCAATTGATTTTCATAATAGGTAAGACATCATTCAACCATATAATAATAATAATAATAATAATAGCAATAATAACAACAAAAACAATAACAATGACAACAATAATGATGATGATAAAGCCGACCAAAATAATAATAATAATAATAATAATAATAATAATAATAATAATAATAATAAAATGACGGGGATTGATTATTATTATTTATCATTTACGTGAATTTATAATTAATTTAGTATTGCAACTTGCAACATATATACATATATATTACTATTATAACAACATTAATTACTTTTTTTCAATAAATATTAACTAGCGGTAAAGTGATATAACAATTTTATCCATTTTTTTCAATAACTATTAACTGACAATAGAGTAATATAACAATTTTAGTTTTTAGAGCATATAAATAATTCACCATTAAAAAATAATGTACATGATCCATTGAGTTGTTTCGGACCCGTAAAATACGGACTCGAGTTGAGCATTTTACATCTGTAATCCTCAATGATCCAACCCATAATTAACCCGAATCCAACCCGCTCAACCTATTTGACGTCATCTTTCACGCGCTCTCTAGTTTTTTCCAGTGTTCTAAAAGGCGCTAGGCGGTGGGTGGTCACCTAGCGCCTAGGCGGTTAAGCGAGCGTCTAGGCGGACTTAGACTAAGCTTAATTATTTCCCTATATTTCAATGGATAAACCTTGTCAATAATTTATATAATGTAGTAATATCTATAATATCACTCATAAACCCAAATTTGGTGTGCTTAACTAACACTAAAGTAAATAAATGTAAAAATGCTCGTCCGGCTGATAACTTTAAACCTCCTAAAATCCGAAACTATAGGCTTGAATCAAAGGTAAATGCATCCCGACTTGGGGGATAAAAAAACTATAAGCTGACTAATCACTCTCCTAGAAACTAACTCTAAATAATCACCCAAGCGGAACTAGGCGGGATTAGGCGGGGACTATACGGCACCTAGGCGGGATGAGACAGCGCTTAGGTGGAAATCTATCTAGATACTGCCTAGGCGTAAAAATTCCTAGGTGCCTTCCCGCCTAGCGCCAAGGCGGTGCCCAAACGGTGCCTAAGCGCGATTTTTAGAACAGTGGTTTTTTCTCGATATAACATCTATGAAGAAGGTCGATCATGAATTCATGACGTACGTACCTGGGTGTTGCAGATTTTGCGAAGGGTTTTCCATCTGCTAGCGATGGGTAGGCAGAGCACCGAGGACTCGTGGTGGCGGTGAGCTCGCATCGCGTCCACCACGGGTCTAGTACCCAACGATGCATCATTCTTGCCGAGGACTTCCTTGGCCATACAGGCCGAGGAGACGACCACTACGGTTATGCGACCAAGTCGGAGCGACATCAACGGTCCATGGATGTCGGCTAGCTTAGCTAGCGACTTGTGTGGCTTATCTCTGAGTTGGAAAATGCTGCCCACAATCGGCAAACCATAAGGCCCCGGTGGTAAGGCTTTCAGCTTCTTCCTTCTGCTTGTAATGAGGAGGTATTGGAGTGCTACCAATGGCAACACAAGATACAATAGAAAACTCAATCCATCCATTTTTACAACTTTTTGAGTACTTTTGGATTCTTGATTGGTTGTTAATTTATATATGTGCGCGCTGGTTCGTTAGACCATTCACAATAATTTTATGTAAAATGTACACATTTGTATAAAATGTGTAAAAATACACACTCCCTCTGTTCCAAAATGCATGGGCTTTTGATTTTCGGCATGCTTTTTATGAAACGAAAAACTCTATAAAATATTATTTTTAGTTATTTTTTTTCTATAATTTGATACTTATTACTAAGAAGTATCAAATTATATACAAAATTTAATTAAAAAATAATATTTTATAGAGTTTTCCGTTCCTTAAAAAACATATCAAAAAACAAAAGCCCGTGTATTTTGGAACGGAGGTAGTATCATTTTTTTAGTAATTTATTCCATTGGTGAAATGTGTATTTTTTACACACCATTGAAATACAATTTATTTAAAACAAAAAAAAATTATAAAAAAATAAACAAATGAAATTGTCTTACTTTTTATAAAAGTTTTGACACATGAGAAGATAGTGTACTCAAATTTGAACATCACATGTTCAAATGTGTACATTTGCATACAATCAAAATCATCAATGGAGCTAAAAAGTATTTAAAAATATACATTTAAATGTATACATTTGCACCCAATCACTGTGATGTGGATGTATTGATGATATTTTTTTAAATGAATCTTTTTAGATTCGTACGTCATGTGAGTGTAGTTTTTTTGGTTGTAAATGTAATCATTGAGGACAGACTGCAGGTATCACGATGTATATTATCACTTCGTATTTTGTCCTTATAGAATACTCTAAATCAATTTAATTTGTATTATTCAGGAAATAATTAAAGAATCAAAATTTCTTAAATTATATTTCCAAAGATTGAGAAAAGAATTTTGGTTAAATTTTAGACTATAATATTAAAATAAAGGAAGTGATAACACGGAGGCAGGTATTTTCAATTACATGTTTTTTTTGGAGCAAAATTTCAATTACATGAGAACATATTTACAACTTTTTTATTTTAATTTAGAAAAAATAAAATAAAATCTCTACTTATTATTAATAAATATAAAATTATTGAAAAAAATAATTTTATTAAATTGATATTTTATATACTCAGTATTTTTTAGCTTATTAAAAAATATAAAAATTTAAAAATATCAACTTTAATTAAGTTGTTTTGGCTAAAGACATCTTATTGCGTTATATAATATCTTTAATATTTATAACAAATTTTAATTTTTTTATATTAAATGAGTTTTTACCCCGATGCTAGAACTTTCCAAATCATTGCTTTGTCCAAAAAAAGTTTATAGGTGGGGATCCCCATAGACATAGATTCCCCTACCATCTTATCCTCATCCTTGCACGAGATACTCATTTCTCCCTATCCCTATGCTACACTATCCCCTTTTTTAAAACGACAAGAATTAGACGCATCAGACAAGTCTGGTTAGTTGAGAAGTCAAAAATGGCCGATGGACTAATTGTCATGATATAGCAATGAAACCAAAAATATAATAAAAAAAGAAGAAGAACTTGGTCACAACCGATCACAAAAAATCAGCCCAAACCAACATGGGAGTCGAGAAGGGTCAAGAATAGACTGTGAATGCCGAGAGCACGGGAGAGTCTATGGACTAACACGGTGTTTTGAAAGTGTACAGTGGCGGATCCAAGATTTCAATTTGAGGGAGCTGAAGACATCGTCTCTAATTAATTTAAGAATCATATTTTCGGATTGGTTTTCGTTGTCCATATGACTAATAATCACCCACTATTTCTCTATCAAAGCTTTTTCACGTACTCTTTATATCATCTCTACAAATATTATTAATATTATCTCCACTTCAACATTCGGAGATGGATCTCCTCCACTTACAACCGTTTCAATTCTCAAACCACAAATTTGTCCATGTTATATATTTCTAAAAAAAAATTCCTAAATTACAAATTCAATTATCGAATCCGAAATTCAATTCACAAAATTTATTCTCAAAATCACAAATTTTTACCAAAATTTCAAAAAATTGGTTCCCAAAATCTAAACCCTAAACAATTTTTTTTTAAAACAAAGGGTCCGATGGGGCTCGATGACCAGTTTAGCTAAGCCTATGCAGAATCAACTTTCCTTTCCTATTACCAAGTGGGCTAAGCAGATTTAATGAACTCATATTCATTCTACTTATACTTCCTCTTACTTCAAATTTGGGGGCTAGCTCCATACATAATAAGTGGATGTTCTAAGTCAAAATCCAATGTAGTATTAGCTAAAGCGACGTTGTTATGGGAAGGGGTTTGTGTCGAAGTGTATATATGCATCTCATATAGTCATATCCCCGAACATGAAATACTCCATCCATTCAGAAATAGATGTAGTTAATTGGACTCTTTAAGACTTTAGCAATATGTTTTCCTCTCCCCTTGACAATATACGGAGTATATGTTTATGGAATTGATGGGATGCAATACCTATATGTATATTGTAAGGCTTCCATATAGTGAATACGTATATTCATGGCCGTCCAATGATTTTTGGGGGTCCTGTTCAATCCAGAGTGTATACTAAATTTTAGTTACAAAATTACAAAATATGAAGTAAATTAGTATTAAAAATATTTTTAATTTTTAATTTTTAAAAATGGTAAAACTAGGCCAAAATAAATTTAATATAGGACTACTTTGTGCGAAGTATTAGATTTTAACTCATTGTATTTATATTGTTACATATATGTTTTATTTTTTTTCACATTTTTAATCCTAATTAATTAGCTAAGTCGAGTTTTAATTTACAATTCAAAATTTGTTGCAAAAGAAATTTTCAAACAATGTAAATTGCTAATTTATGTTTTTCTTACAAGTCAGAAGAGTTTTTTTGGAAAAAAAATATATTTGAAAAGAAAGTAAGGGGAAAAAAAAACTATGTGCATGGAGTTAATTGTAGGATATATTGTAAACAATAAAATGTCATAAACTACACTAGTATACTTCGTACAGAGTATAAAGAACATCAAAAAGGGCCAACAAAATTGAATAAATGAAGCAGTTGTTGAGAATCGAACTCCCCACTCCCCAATGGTTTTAATGAGTTATTTACCACTGGGCTAAGAAAACACAATAATATTTATGGAAAAAAAATATAATAAGTATAAAATACTTACTAGTTAGGGCCCCATAAAAAATGAGTGTCCTGTTCTGTTGGGCTGTTTGCACACCCCAATGAACGGGCCTGCGTACATTTAATCAAACTTGGGGATATACACATAGGACCTGGATCTTGGGGATATACACATATACTACTTATCGCCATATGCACGGTGCCGGTGCGGGACTCCCAGATCGGCAGCGTCGGATGTCGGTGCCGGACTCCCAGTGTGGCATCCAGGATGCAGGTGCCGGACTCCCAGTGTGGCATCCAATGCCCGAGGTAAGTTCAAATCGACTTTCAGTCGATTTGACTGATGTGACCGAACCGGATCCGGAGTCCGGCACCGGCATGCAGGTCTCGCGCCAGCTTTTCCAGTCGATTTGACTGATGTGACGAAAGCTGCAGGATTCCCTCAACCTGTGCCGAATTGGGAGTCCGGGTCCGGCATGATGTTCTGACGATTTGGGAAGCCGACATCGGCACCGTGCCGATGGCGAGAACTTCACCGTGCAAATATCAGAACCGTTTTTTTTTTTGTGAACCCAGGTCCCCTTCAATAAGCAACAAGGGAAGAAAACAGAGTAAAGGGTAGGGGAATTCCTCGGGCGTGAATCCCCCCTCAGCGTCTACATTAATCAAATCATCCCCACCCAAAGGGGCGGAATCTAACCTATGAAAGCCAACTGGTAAACTAAGAGCAAACTTAGCCACCGCATCTGCAACTGAGTTCGCCTCGCAGAAAATTTGACGAAATTGGATCTCCTAATCTCTACAAAGGAAGTCATGACATTGATCGACTAGACTAAACATCGGACGAGCGCGCTTGATCCGGTTGGATATAAGCCTCACTAAGACTTCCGAGTCCGTCTCAACTATCACTTTTCGATATCCCGCATCCCATGCCCACTCTAATCCCTTGAGGACTCCCCATCCTTCCGCCATGAGAGCAGAGCATAGGCCCAGATTGACAGCATAGCCTCCAACCCACTTAGCTTCTTCGTCGCGCACAACTCCTCCAGCGACTACACCTATCCCATCTCTACTCGCGCCATCTGAGTTAACTTGTATCCAACCAAGCTCCGGGGCCATCCACTTGGTAGTACCTCGCTTCCTGCGATTGCTGACCGTGGTTGTGTTCACCTTCTTCATAGCGTTGCTATAATCGTTGGCCCAACCCTTGCAGGATGACCAGCACAAGGGTTCTCCTGCACTTCCCTTGAAGGTGACATGGTTCCTCCTCTTCCAGATCTTCCATAGACCAATCGCGAATACGGCATTCCATTCAGCACCCTCTCTCACCCTGCACCCAAAAATTCCTAGTAGTACCACAGTCTCTGAACAAGTGCTCGAGGGTTTCATCGAATTCACCAAAAACTGGACAGCGGGAGGAGGTGCCAAAACCCCGCCTCACCCTCTCCGAGTTGGTGAGAACTCTACCCTTGTAGCACAACCAAATAAAATAGCGAACTCTCTCGTTCGTTTTAAGCTTCCAAATTGACTTAAAGAAAATGGAATCATTAATTACCTGACGAGTTTCTCCAACCGCACACCGATAGGTAGCCCGATCTCACCGAGTATTCTCCATCCGGATTGAATTTCCAACATGGTAGATCTTCTCCCGTGGTACACCCCACCGCCGCCATTTTCAGCAGCGTCCCAGGTTTAAGCATTTGCCCGAACTCTTCCCACTTCCAGCCTCTTTCAGAATCCCATACATCTGCAACCCTCCACTTCGGCAGCCCGCTGTCATCGGCACCCATCTTGCACAAGGGCTCCTCTTCAATCCAGCTATCTCTCCAAAAATCCACGCTAACCCCATCACGTATGTTCCATCTCAGCCCTGGGCTAGCTAACAATATCTCCCAAGCCGCGTCTAATGCCTTTCCAGACATGAGATGCAACAGTAGAAGGCCCGAGAGCCGTTCCGATGTACTTCTCTAAGCACACTCCTCCACGTCCCTTTATCCTCCATGATGAACCGCCAACTCAGCTTGGCTATGAGAGCTTTTTTCAGCTCCTCCCAAGGCCTCCAATGATCTTCGGTTTCACCAATTCTCCAAGCTACTTTGTGGACCTTTCGCTTAGAATCTGTCGATCCCCATATATATTTTCTGCTCAGCTTATCAACCTTTTTGCATACACTGGTGGGCAGCATGATGGCTCCCATACAGTACACAGGCAGTGCACCGAGCACCGCTTTCGTGAGGGTGACTCTACCGGCGAAACTCATCAAATTAGTCTTCCAGCTAGCCAGCTTTCTAGAGAACTTATCAAAAATAAACTCAAAATCCTTCCCTTTGATCCTTCTATGAAGAAGGAGAACCCCTAGATAGTTACCCAAGTCCATAGTAGCACTGATGCCGCTTCTCTGACTTATGACCTCCACCAGGTTTGAATCCACATTCTTGGAAACGGAGAATCTCGACTTGCTAAGACTCACCTTTTGGCCCAACAGTCCACATAACTCCTCCAAGCAGTTCTTGATGACGCCGACTTGCCCTACCGAAGCCTCCGCGAAGAGGAGGATATCATCAGCAAAGAAAAGGTGTGAGAGTTTGGACCCATTCCGAGCTAGCTTAATGGGTTTCCAGCTTCCCGAGTCCACTAAGGACGAAATCTGATGCGATAATCTCTCCATACATAGGATGAAGATGTAGGGAGAGATAGGATCTCCTTATCGGATGCCTCTCGACGGGATGAATTGTCTCGAGACCTCCCCGTTCCACAACACTTGGAATCTCGGACTCCGAATGCACTCCATGATCCAACTGATCCACTTCTGAGGTAGCCCAGCCCAAATTTGCCTTTAATTAATGACTCCGACATACAATATACCACCCACATTAGCCTTTCTCTTCACAGTTTCCTTCGAACTTGCCAGATATACCATACGTACATATTTGAGAAATGCCTAGAAATTCTATGACAAGTGCCCCGATGTTAACGTATTAGACTCCTCCCAAATCCAGATTTTCTCGATAGGGCAACCAAATGAAGATTGAAGGTATATATACCAATAAATCTTCACCTTAACTTAAATACGCCAAATGTAACATATGCATTGTATTGCCAGATGCACTATATATAATACCAGATGTACCAAATTGACCCAGTTGTTCCAATAAAGGCAACTACGTACATTTGCCCTTAATGGGTGATCATATATATTTTACCCATAAAGGCTGCCAGATTTACCCTCAATATATGGCCCGAGTAGATTTGTTCCAAAAGGCAACAAGTTTTTCCATTAAAAGAAACCAGATTTTCCCTATGAGAGCAAACTAGCAGCTATGAGTATTCAGCAATTGGAACTTGCTACGACGAATAAACTCAACAAACAACTCGGTGGTGGTTTCTTTGTTTGAGCCCATATTAATTACTCGATCACACACGGTGATGGTCGAATGTTCCTTCTTCTCAAGAGTGGCCATTGGCTTTGTCCTTGCCCTACAACGACCCTTATATACCATGTTACTTTAGCAAAACCCACATCTTGATCTATGTGAAATTAAAACTATTCCTTCATGTGAACTTGTCAATGTTGTTTAAAGGTTACATATTTTTTTACCGGTGGATTACAAAACCCGAGCCTACTGATACTAGTTTATTGTGAAGGATGGTGAGAGAAAATAGAAAATTGAACAAATAAGATCAACACATACAAATTTATCACTGTTCACCGAACTTTGGTTACGTTCATGCTAATAGATTTTTATTGAGGAGTTTTTCTAAATCATACGAGGATCGCAAGATATGTCATATTAAAGATGTTAGAGCTAAAGGACAGTACATATTTATAATAATTAAACCTTAGCTCTTCCTTTGTGCTCAAGGACGAAGCTCATATGAGCCCAAGTATTATTCTCCTTGTTCAACAAGGAATAACCTCAGTCCAACTAGAAGTCCAAACATAGCAACAAACAATTCAAGACATATCTAACACTTGTCAAAGCCAATATTTGTAACACTTTTCCCACGTCGAAAATAATAAGGATATTGAGAGTGATTTATAAGTGATTCAAGCTCTACCATTTGTTAAAAGTGCTTTTTCTTTTCATACCCCAAGTGTGAAAAACAGATCTAAATGCTTCTTTCAATATTGGACTCTTGCTTTATCCTGTTTGTGCTCCTTAATCGATTATCAAGAACCCTGTATATTAGGTCATTACAATATATTGAAGCTTCATGCTTTATACAGTAATGACGAGACTTGATTAGCACATCTAATAACCACTCTGAACCATAATCAAGGAAAACGGTAACGACCACATCATTGATCACCAATTCCAAATAGTAGCCGAATTCTTTGGTGATCTTCACACAATCAGGATTTGCTTTCCGTTGGAGCTTCAAATCTAGAAAGGCCTTTAATTTGACACGGCCAAACATATTTGTAATGTGCTTTGCTTCTGAGAAGATACACACATATAAATCCCTCTGTAATGGACATTGTAATGGGATCTTCATTTGAAGCTCTTGAATCAACTGTAATAATGAAACATCCAGGGTGTTTCATTCCAACAATTGTTGTTCCGTGAACACCATGAAGAGCCATTGATTAGATACATATAATGTCCACAAGAAAGCTTTTGAATTAGTTTTTCAAATGCATTTTGGATGTGGAACCAAACTTGAATAATGCAGATATCACAAGGTCCTTATTAAATCGAATTCAGTATGATCCGAACCATAAAAATGTTGAAGAAAAGTAAGTCCTTACTGGATTCAAAGGAATCATCGATGCTTAGATCAAAACAAGTAACACGAGGGAAATAAAACAAACAGCCTCCGAAAGTCAGACGATTTAGGGGTGTACAACAAATAGGAGCACCCATTCAGGTCCTATCAAGTTATTCCAGTGCTAACACCATACATAAATTCCACCAATGTATCCGCCAACGTACCAACACCTATTTGTAGCGTTGGCTATTACATGTCTTTAGATATTGAGAACTTTTAGTTGTTTTTCGGAACTTTTCCTCAATCAAATGAAAAAAATGGGTAAAAACCACTTATAGTCCATGCACTTTGACTAAATATTCAAATGGGTCACTGAACTTAATTTTTGTTCATTCAAGTCACTGAACTTTGATATTTTGTACCAGAGCCGTGCTAAACATTTTAGGGGTCCTGTTTAAAAAAATCTTATAAATTATATTAGTGAAATGAAATTAAATAATCATAAAATTATGGTCCGGCTATATACACCCAAAATCATGCACGTCCTTAAGGACGTGCATGATTAAAAAGGGTTAATTTTTTTAAAAAAATATTAATTAAACACAAGGCTTCCACGTCCTTAAGGTCGTGCAATTTTAACCTTGTGATTTGTGGTGTATCTAGCAACACCCTAAAATTATTTGCTAATCCTAGTGTTAAAACAAGTAATAAAAAATGATTTATCACACAATTATCTATAGATCAAAAGTAAATAATATCAAATTTGAATAATATCAAAAAATTTATACTTACAAAATGTTGAAAAATATTTAAATACTTTTGTATTTATCAAAGATTAAATCACCCATAAAAATATTTATGATTTTGTCTATTTGTATATCATTTGTAATAAAAAAGTTTATTAATGGAAAAAACAACCGATGAATAAAAAGAAAAGAGTTACAAAAAAAAAGGAAAAAGAAAAGAGTTACAAAAAAAAGGAAAAAGAAAAGAGTTACAAAAAAAAAAGGAAAAAGAAAAGAGTTACAAAAAAAAAGGAAAAAGAAAAGTAGTGTGTAAATGAAAAAGCTGCGCACCTGACGGGATTCGAACTGAGAATTGTAAAGTAGAGGCGCACGTATGCAACCAGTAGACCACAAGCCCATTGGTGATTCTCATTGAAAACAAAACGTATATATACATAACTATTTTTATATTGGGCCCTAAAATTTTGGAGGCCTTGTTGTTCGGTCGATCCACCTGAACATGCCTAAGCACGGGTTTGTTTTGTACACATTTAGTCCTTCTGTTAGTAAATTTGTTAAATATGTTTTAAATAATGATATGGAATCAATGTATTTTGGTATATTAATGGCATAAGTTAAGTTATACACATGTAATTACTTGGTATTTGTTTTACTAAAGTAAAAAAATTATATTATATTAAAAATATATGTTTTTAAAAATATTTTTTATAATAAAAAAAACTTTCTATTTTCCAACTAAATGGTATAATTTTCCGATGATATTTTATTTTAAAGTATTTTAATGACTGAAAAATTCTTATTTAATTAAAAAAAATTAAAATGTGTTTTGTTAAAAAATAAAATCTACTTTTGCTATAAAAAATAAATACTATTTGTGTTACCAATATAAACTCTATTTTTAACTAAATAAGGAAATTTCTTTCATTAAAATAAAATATTATTGGAAAATTATAACATTTGGTAAAAAAAATGCTTTGATAAAAAATATATTTTAAAATATACTTTGTTTTAAGAAAACTCTATTATATATGATGACTTTTGAGAAGAAAAAAGCTTAATTTTTTACTTTAGTAAAACAAATACCGGACAATTACAATTGTATAACCTAACTCATGTAATTAATACAAAAATACATTGATTCCATATCATTACTTAACACATATTTGACAACTTTATTTAAAAAAGGACCATATGTGTACAAAATCTCAAAGTTCAGGGATTTCAATGAGCAAAAATAAAGTTCAGGGATCTGTTTGAACATTTAGTCAAAGTTTAGGGACCGTAAGTGGATTTTACCCTGAAAAAATTTGACAGACAAAAATGAAAACCTCTAGAAAATATGAATAAAGTATAAAGAATGAAGAGGGCAAAAAATAGCATAGCAAAACGATGGTAGAATATTTGGGAGGTGCGGAATAGAATTATTTTTCGCAGTGGTTCTGATAAGAGTATTAGCAATGTTTTAATTTAAACTATTGATAAGATTTCTTGCTGGAGTAAGGAACAGGTGAAAACCAAATTACCCAAACTTATTAGGCCTCCCCATAAAATGATTTGGAATCGGGCATCAATTAATGTCGTTAAAATTAATGTAGATGCTTCGGTCAAAATTGGTTTGCAACCTCAGATTGAGTGCATTTTGAGGAATAATTATACTCAAGTTATTCGGATACATAAATGTAATGTTATGATGAGTTCTGTCATTCTAGCAGAAGCTTTTGCAGTATATGCAGGTATAAGAGTGGCAGCGGAGCTTGGAATACGAAATGCCATTGTTGAGAGTGATTGCTCAATTGTTATCAATGCAATTAATCAGGGGGGAAATATACCATGAGAGGTGGTGCAAATAGTTCAAGAAAATCTGTTCATTAAGCGAAGATTTTGAGACCATCACATTCCAGCATTGTTATAGAGAGGCGAATTGTGCAGCTGACTTCCTTACAAAATCTCAGTTGAGCTGTAATTTTATTTTGTATTCTTGTTGTGAGTTCCAGAACATCATCATGTTAGATGATCAAGGATGTCGGTAGTATATCTTACTTTTTACCCACTATAAAAAAAAACGATGGTAGAATAAAGTGTTAAAGATAACTCAAATTATCAAAGACTGAACAAGAAGAAAATGCTAAAAGAGAAGGTGGGCAAAACAATTTTGAAATAAATATATATATATATATATAAATATAAAAGCAAGAAATATTTAGTGCATAAGAAAATGATGGTTACCTTGGAACTATGTACCCATGTGTGCTCGTAGAACTCAGAGACTTTTGCTGATTTGGCAAGGACAACATCTTTGACTTGGATACATATCCCATGTATAAGTCCTAAAGAATGAATGAAAACGTACACTTGCAATTTATGCCATTTTTCTTCGATTAAACATATTTGAAATGTATGATGCTTTATATCTCCTAGCATGAGAAATTATGGGTAACAACGGCCCAATATCATGGGACGATAGCTAATGTTGTTTTAAAAAATCATTTTATTTTTAAACTGTCAAATGCCCCATCAAAGGTCTCATTTTCTTCTTTTCCGAGTCTAATGTCAAGTTCCACACCAAATTTGCGCGGGCGATAAGACCAGCTCCAACGCGCTAATAAGCTAAACTGACGATAAGATCGAGCGTCTATATGAGTGTTAAAAAATATCCTCAACTTTCAACTGTAAAAACAATAAACCAATCTTTAGGGGAGGTGGTAACAAGTATCGCGACTCATTTTTCTGATCATAAATTAGACTAAAATAATGACTTGAAATTGGTAAAATAATATCATTCTCATTAAAACAAGTCAAAATCATCCATAATTCACAAAAATATTAATATCACCAATTATATGTCATCGTTTTGCCCAACTTTATAGTCGGAAAAAGAATCGGAATACTTTGTTACGACCTCCCTAAAGATTGAATTGTTTTTCTGCGTTGAAAGATAAGAGTATTTTTTTAACACACATCTAAAGATTGAATTACTTTCATTAGTTTTACCACAAAAAAAAATCGATCATAGTTTCGCCTCAAACCAAAATATATACAAAAGGATAGATAGATTGGAAGTAGGATAAATGGAGAGCGTGGACAAAAACAGACGGCCCAACCGAAAGTGAAGGACCGGCCCAATAGGAGTGAAGGCCCATCCCCCTCTCTCTCGTCAATATTTATCGAGATTTATTTGAGACGATCCTGTAAAGCGACCCGCTGAGGCAGCCATGGAATCAGAAAGGCAAAAGCGCCTAAACTTGAGCTTCAACGTGGTAGATCGTTTGCGTTCCGAGTGTTTGGGTCCGACCACCGAAATTCCCCCCAATGTCGTCTCCGATATGTTGCTTTCTGATGATTTTGATCCGGCCGCATCCCTCGAAGATCGGAATGAGCGCTGTGAGATGAAATCCACCTCTCCTGAACCTGAATTTGACTGTGCCGGTGAAGGTATTTATATTCATATCCATATCTTATCTGAATTTCGAATTGATTTATAGTTTCTGTTTCTTTCTTCTTATTCCCCAGGCGATTGTTTGAAGCTTCAATTTAGAGGGCATTGGTTACCGAGAAATTGTTTGATCTCGCATAAATTTCTTGAATCGATTCGTAGTTTCTGGTTTCCTTATTTTTTTGGTATTTCGATTATCGTAGTACTTGTTTCCTAGAAAGCAGATTAATTTGATAGCGCAGATCGTTTAAAGCCTCAATTTAATTTAGTGTGCCAATTTGTTGTCGATTTCTGATTTAGCGATGATATTTTATTGCTGTAGTTGTAGGTAAATCAAAATCAAAGCCGGGGGTGAGGCTATTGGAGACCCTACCTCTACCTGCTCAACTCATGAATGCTGAAAAAAAAACAGTGGTCTCCGATTCTGATGATGATTTGGGAAATGAAGATTGGGGCTCGAGTTCAGATTCAGACACACCTTGGGTGCCCCTACTACTGGTTTTCTTTGCCACAAGGATATTTCTGACCACATTCCTATTGATTGCCCCAAATTTGGCCATTATCCGATTAAGAATATTCATTGCAGTTTATGTCAGAGGTTAAATGATCATGTTGCTGAAAACTGCCCCAACAAAGAGAAATATAAACAGATGCCCGATGGAAGCTATGTAAGGCTCAACCCCAGTCCTTGCAAAAGCAACCCTCAACATGAAGACATGTCTGATGACGATTTTGGCATTTAACCATCCGTTGTCGTTTTGGTAAGACATTTTGGTCCGTTTGTGTTTCCTTTGCAGTATTGTAGTGGATGTTGAATGACTTTTTAATCTTAGTTGCATATACATGGAATTCATAGTTGTATAGACATTTGCGGGTTTTGGAAAAAGATATGAAGCACCCTGCCTTGGATAAATGATCAAGGGACCAAATACGGTCACCCAGTGGTGTACATATCTGCGTCCGTTTCTCGGTTCCATAATCCATCTGCTGATGATTATCACACTTGGTGAACATCCTTGATTACTTATGATACAATACAACAGATTCAGTAATGAAGTTATTGCTGGCAATTGTTTGTATCTTGATGGATGAAGGAAATTTGGCAACCTTCTGTTGAAGAGGGTAACATGTGGTTAGTTTATAGTGCAAGACATTTCTATTCTTATCGACTTCGATTGCTTTTCCCCTCCTCATCTCACGCTTCTCCTCCGGAGAAAATCGTTTGAGATTCATCACTTCCGATTGATGGACAGGGAGATAACGCTGTGACCGACTGCCCTACAATTGCACAATCTTTTGGGGATACAATTGTTCAATTGTTTTATAAAATAAATACAACAACAACAACGTTATCGATTTCTAGGATTGTGGAAATGTACTTTTGGGGATTAGGAGCCTTATATGAACCTCAATACTCCTTTACTAGAATGATATTTGTTAAAACTGTACAACTAATATCGATTAAGACGACATATATGATGCATACGGTCATTGATGAGCTTGAGCAATTTCGCATAGCATTGGAGAAGTAAGTGTTGGGATTAATCGAATCAAGTTCATTTGCAGAAATGAGTCGATATACACTGCCGACTAGTAGCTGATATTGTGATCATTTATTAATCTGTCATATATTAGACGGGACATAAGTTGCACAAAGGAACTTCCAAAGTACATGAATCAAGTGTGTGCAACTTTCTTTAATATCTACAATGATATTGAGCACTGTTAGATTGGAAGATATCGAAGGGTGGAGTGCTACATGAAGAAGAATATACCGAGTGCTTTGCTTGCTATCCAGTTGAACTTTGATCGGCTTGTGAATTTGGTGTACAACGAGAACGATGGATATACGTTCCCGGAGAAATCCATGAAACATCACATTGCATATATCCGTTCTAATCGATCTGATTCCATAACACACCTATGACCATTCTAAGGTTTTTGGTTTCTATATCCATCAATGCTGGTTCCTAGTTTTGCTGCCATGTTTTGGATATCAAATCACTTGCATCTTAAAAACAATAACAATAAGCCAATGTCGTTGGCGTTGAACTCCATCTGTTAGCTAAAGTTATATGTAAGTTTCGCTATTTGTTACAAATCAAATTTCGGAGAATTATATATGAAAACCTGAATTCTCTTTGGTAATTTTATTTTCTATGCCCCTTAGTGTCAATCTTTCAAAGCATTGATCGTTTGTCTTTCTTCCAAAGTGGATAGAAGATCAATTTTTTGTTCAGCAACATACAAACGTATTTCGAATCTTTACCTTGATAAAAAAAAAATAAAAAAAAATTTTAAACTACTATGTAGTAGTTTGATTTTGAGAGTATTATATAAAAAATAAAGTCTAATAAAATCTCGTTCTTCCAAAATATAAACCTCAAAAGCTATATATACTCATAATTAGGGATGGCAATGGGTCGGGTGATGGGTGGATGATCTACTTCCGTCACCCGACCCACCACCCAAAATCATTCACCCTACCCGACCCATCACCCACCAAATATTTCACCCGCCCCATCCACCCATCACTCATCGGGTGATCGGGTGGATCGGATGATAATTCGGGTGAAATACAAGACATCAAATTCATCAAAAAAAATTATTGAAAAATATACGTCGAACACATCAACGAATAAACAAGTACCAAATATAGTCAAATTCGGTCAAATACGTGTAAACATCCACAACTTTCAACACTTCAAGCTAGAGAAAACATTACAACAATTATGAATAAAAAGAAGAGAAAACATAATCTTGAACGACCAAAGCCTTCAAGCTCGAAATCATTTATAGATATCTTGAATTAGGGTTTATGGGATATATTAGTAATTTCACATATAAAATATAATTATATAATATAAGTCGGGTGACAGATCGGGTGATGGGTCGGGTGACGGGTGGGGAATGTCTTCACCCGAATCCGACCCGACCCATCACCCGTTCACCCATCACCCATTTAATATCCGCTTTATTTCGGATTTTCACCCACTTTTTCGGGTCGAGTGAGACGGATATCCATCAAGTACGGGTAAAATTGTCATCCCTACTCATAATAAAATATAGTTTTCCAACATACAAACGAGAGAAGCAACATAGTCAAAATAAAACATCACTTTCATAAAATACAAGCCGCAAAACCTACATATTCATAATAAAACACCATTTTTCCAAAATACAAGCAAGGGACATCCCAACTCCCAAGCCACACTTGCATATTGTGTGTCCATCCCAACTCCCAAGCCACACTTGCACCATGGTAATATCTCCATGCCATGAGAATGGGGGCATTGGGAACTCTTCGAAGCGTTGTCACACCTGCAGTAAAAACAAACAAAATATCATGTGTGTTCAATTTCTACAATTCAAGTTATATATCACTACAAAAAAATTTTTTTACCACGCACGGTAGCAACGGCAAGGATCTGCCGTAACTAGTAGGGTGATTTTGGCCACGGTGGAGCTACGGATGAGGAGCATTGTAGCAACGGCAAGGGTCTGCCGTAGCTACACTACAAAAAAGAAATAATTTAGCCATGCTTGATAGCTTCGGCAGGTATTTGCCGTGGCTATTGGGTGAAAAATAGAGTCAATTAGCCACACTTGGTAGCTTCGGTATATATTTACCGTGGCTAATTTCTCTTATTAAAATAAAAGAAAATAAAGAAGAAAAAAAACCCTAACACTATTACCCATCCGCGCCTCTCTCTCTCACCCCGTTCATCCACTTCCGCCTCCCAAAAAAACACAGATCTCCATCTCCCTTCCTATGGCTCTCTCAACCTCCCTCTCCCATATCTCGTTCTTTCTTCTTTATCCTGATGCCTCTCCTCTCATTCTCGAGATATCTCTCTTAATCTTCTGTCTATCACTCTCTCTCGCACGTTTCAACCCGAAGTCGGTTTTGTCGCCTACGGCCTTCCGAATTCCGATGCCGACACCAAGAGCCTGAAACCCACCCCTTGCTGTCGTCGGTACCAGAACGGAACCAACCTAAGCGTCGTCGCCGATGTGGCCTCGAAAGGTAATTGTTCTTCTCCTCTATTGTAGTTGTATATCTGAGTTAGGGTTTAAATTTTGTGGATTTCTAATTTCAATTTAGGGTTCATTCATGGTTGGTGGTTTGGAATTAGGGATTTTTTTCTCCCCTTCTAATCTTATTCACTGTCCAATTTCTTCTAAGCCGAACTTCAAAATTTCCAACAGCCTTGTTGTTATTCCAGATTTTTACCCCTGGATAGGTAAGGTAGAGCTTTAATTCTGTCCAAATCGGTTGAAAATCAAATATTGATGTCTTGATATTATATGTGAGATTTGGGGTTTTATTTTGCCTGTGCTAAAGTTGGGAATTTCACAAGTACATGATGCAAGCAGTAGAGGGTGACTTTAAACACATAGTTGGTATAAGGCAAGTTTAATTTAATTGTGACCTTTTTCATCTACCCTTCCCCATCTTTATTATTACAAAGGGATTTCTTTGCTTCTTATCCCTAGATATAAGTGATGATATTCTTATTTCTGAATTTAAATTATTTCTACTATTTAATAACTTTTTTCATTCTTTTGTCAAAATATCTTGTAGAGCAAATGTGTAAAACTGTAATTTTGGTCTCCTTGTGTATGTGGCTTACATTCCCCTTCTTCCATGGCCTTTCACATGTTTTCTCTTGCACATAAGTTGTGCTACATTTAAAATGACAGAAGCTTGAAGATAATTTTTTCCAAAAAGCAAAAATAAACTAATGTTGAAAGGAAATATAATGTTTCTGGGAGATGTTTTTCTATGCAGGTTGTCACACTTACTTTTAGAGGGACAACATTCACTGCTTTTATTGTAAGCAAGCAAACTATTCTCTAGACGAACTTGCTTACTGATTCTGAATTTCATGCCTTGGTCTTCTCCAAATTCAGGCATGTGTGCAAGAGATGAAAGAGAAAGAACTCAAATCTATGGCCAATGGGAACTCTAATCTATGGCCAATGAGTCAGCAACTGCTGCTATTCTTCTTCCTTGTTGACACTTCTGCTGTATGTTCTCTTCCAGAAAGTTCTCTTACACAACCCTATATGCTTTATGCTTTGTCACTTGCCTCTTCCTTTACTTTTGCAGAGTGTAAACCTTGCTGTCTTGCGTGTTTTGAGTGTCCTATTTGTTGTACAACTATAGCGGACAAAATCTTTGCTTTCACGTGATGATCTTAAACTTTTGCTGTTGGAAATGAAGGTATTGAATGCTCTTTAGAATCTTTTGTTAATTTCAACTTATGCTGCTGCTAGCTTTCTAGAAGATGTGAAATGATGTGAATGTTGACATTATGCATTAGAGAATGTTCTAACAATGCCTTGTCAAGAACCCGCTTTCACATCACGTGGACATTTAATAATATGTTTTGACAAAAGGTCTTGATTATATATAGTTCTTAATAAGTGTAACTTTCTACCGGTGTTGTGTTTTGGAAATTTCATACGAAGCCTTAATTTTAATTTTATGTAATTTTGTCTTCTCTTTCTGAATCCCCATTAATTTTAATTTAATGCTACAATTTCCCCATTCAAGTCCTTAGGAACTATCCATGACACAATAACAGTTGGGCGTGAAGGCCTAACAGTGTTGGAGCTAACAGGAACCGATAGAGTAGGCCTGTTGTCTGAGGTATTTTTCGTGTTGGCGGACATCAAGTGTGATGTGGTAGATGCTAAAAAGTATGGACTCACAATGGGTGGATTGCGTCCCTCATATGAAAGATTGCTGTTCTGGTGCCAAATCAAGGATTCTTAGAGGATTGCTCGCATTCTAGCAAGGTGGATGACACCGAAGGGAATTGGGCATATCTAGTAAATATCTTTTACACCTTGTGCTCTTTCAGTATCAGATGTTTTGATGCAATGTTGATCTACAAAAATACAATTTGTTTTAACACTTGTTCTGTCATAAATTTTCAGGAATTCTACACAAGGCACAAAGATGGGACTCCCATTAGCTCTAATGCCAAAAAACAGCGTGTGGTTCAGTGCTTGCAAGCAGCCATATTTTTTTGAAAGCAACCATTTTGAGAAGAACTTCTCAGGTATAATTGTTTTATGCTCTTACCATTATAGACTTCGATTTTCTTAGAAGAAATCAAGATGTCAAGCTTCTTTTTTATACCTTCTATTTCATATTAAGCTTCTAGCTGAATGGAATTATTGGAAAATAGGTTTGTGGCAGGATTAATTCATTGGGAATACATTGCATCTTTGTTTGGAAAATAGGTTAAGAGTAACTATTCGTGTGCGTGATGCATCCGAATGTGATAGCCACTTTCTTCTTGATTCTCGTCATATCACTCTGCGCACGAAGGTAAAACTTCTTTTCTGTTGGATATCAAGCTTCTTTTTTATACCTTCTGGCTTTGCTTAGAATTAAGCAATCATCATAAATGCAGGAGGGTTTGCTAGATGAAGAGAATCAATCCCTGTATTCTTGATTTTATATTTCAAGAAGAAATCACTATGTGTACTTCTCGTGTAACGGATAGGAGAGGGGACATGGATTTATTTTATGAATAATTGGGCAGATTGTCACAAATAGGCTACAAACAGGGCTTACGATATGTTTAGATCATTTAAGTTGGGATTAGTATTCAGTTTTCACACAACTGATAGGAAAGAGAATAAATCAACCCACTTGGTTTTGAAAACTAAGAAATTTTTAAGAAAATACAATGCTCTTTCATGTCATAGGAAGGTCAGATTAAAATTATGTAATTTCCATAAAATTTAGTGATCTGATTTGCAACTTCCAAATCCTTAAAATTCTGTAACACTCATTCTGTCATGACTTTCCTCATTCACAATTGTCTGTTTTTTTTAACTCCTAGTTTTACTTTAAATCTGTTGAAGCTTGCATTATTTTCTAAAGTACTCATCAACTTGCCTTTCACATTGTCCTGCTGCCATAGTTTCTAGAGAACACAAGGACACTACTCCTGAAGCTAGTCATTTTGACAAAAAGATGTCTTTCCATGACAAAGAAGTTACAGTTCCTCCAAGGTTCAACTATAGTGAACTTAGTCCTCCCTTCCGCTTCCCTAATGGTATGTTCAAATATTGTTACCAACTGAGTTAATTCAGTCTAGAACAATTAAATATTAAATATTCTAGAATTTATTTACCCCTAACACTCAATATCTATCTATATCATAGTGCAAATGGTATTTAAAATATATATGTGGCCATACTGTAACTTGTAGGAATAAGAATTTAAATTTTGTTGTATGACCAGATGAGTTAAAGCTTTCCATCCTGAAGCAGAGTTAAAGCTTTCCATCCTGAAGCATGTTGGATCTCCTTCAGCAGAGGTGTTTTACCTTTTACCATTCAGCCAGGCAATTGGTAAGTTAAGGCTTGATTTGCCTTTCCTAGAGAAGAAAATGATTTCAGAGATAACAAGGCCAGAAAGGGTAAATCTATATAATTACAAGTTTAAGACTTTGATTTGGCTTTTGTATGGATATTCAGTTGTTGTTGTTTGTAGGCTTGATTAGGTAAATTTGTAATTAATGTAAATTTGTATTATTATGTATATTTGAATTTGTATAAATTAATAAAATTTTATTGATAGGTAAATTGTACGTGTACTATTATTTTTTTTAAAATATGGGACTTTTTAGCCCGGGTCGGAAGAAGCCGGGCTAAACAACATGTTTTTTTTTATTTTCCATCAATAACTTAGCCACGGCAACTTACCATGGCAAATGTGTCGTGTCTTTCATCAGGAGTTGCTTTGTCGTCGCTTATCCGTCGCTAAACTAGTAACTACGGCTAACTGTCGTAGCTACTATCATTTTGCCACCCCAGACTTGGCCACCCCTCATTTGCCGTAGCTACTCCCGTGGCTAAATGGGTTTTGCCACCCCAAATTGGCTTTTCGCCACGGAAATCTGCCGATGCTAAATTATTTTTTTTTTGTAGTGTATGTTCTGAAGGAATTGTGTCCTTTAATTTAATGTGCAATGACTAGTTATGGAATAGGACAATTGATAGAGATATTCAATCCGATTATTTTAGGAGTCGTAATGCTTTGCTAGAAGCCAACTACGATTAATGGGCTTAAACGGGTTAAACCCATGGCTATTATAAACGGGTCCTATGCGGTCACACACTTAGAGTTGACGGGCTTGATCAAAAGATAGATGATTTTATTATTAGTGTATATTAGATATATATTAATAATAATGGGATAAGATTTATTTGTGAAATAAATAATTAATCAAGTAAGGTATAAATATAAGCTTATAAAGATGGGCTTATTAGGACTTGACCTAATTAACACATCCCAAAAGAGAGCGTGAGTTTTGCCGTTCAACAGACGTGAGGGCGGAATTCTACCATCATCAATCAAGAGCAATTTGATTGTTCACCTTTCGATCTTCGTCCTAGCAGTCGAAGACAAAGGAGATCTAGACCGGGCTCTTGTGGACCAAGTAGAGGAGCAACACGTGGGGCTCTAGTTCTCTTCCGAATCCTCCCCGTTCAGATCCGGTTCACGCATCAAGAGGTATCTCCTATGAACAATGATTTGATCTATCGATTTTATGCATGAAGATCCTTGCGATTAGATGATAGAAAATAGTTTCTAAAACTTCCGCTGCGCATCTAATTTCCATCATGTTCATGGTCGAAGAAGATACTACAACGTAGTGTTGTTCCATCTTCACCCTGAAAAGGATGAGGATCAAGCTAGGGGGGATGCATGTGGCGCTGAGGCTTGTTTGGTGAGGTAAACTAGTACAAGCACTGTCCTAATCCAAAAACACAATGGTGCACTGATAAGCCATGGTGAAAACTGCGCCAAATACCTATCGGTATATCCATCCATTTATATCAATGTTGTCACTTATTTTTTAATCGAAGTCACTACTCATTATATTGTTTATAATTTTGCTTATTTTACCCATTTGTTCTTTGTGATCCATTAAAGAATAATATTTCTAACTTTTATGATGCAGGATAGGATAAAAAAGTGCAACACAATGAAATCTAAACAAATAAATATTAAATTCCTTTTATGAACAATCTTCTTTATAAGTTTCATTGTTTGTGTATAATTATATCTATTATTTCCTCAATTTGTGTTAGAGCTCATGCTTTAAATCATTAGACATCAAAATCATTTGAACTAATTGTGTTTTATGTTTGTTTGCAATACAACATTGGGTAGAATAGTCTTCAAATACAACAACGATGTTTGTTTTTTCCATGGGAAATCTTAATTTAAAATTTAATTTAATGTATAATTAATCATGGCTTCTATATGAGATAATTTGATGTTTTATCAAGCACTTTCAAAGCAATAATGTCAACTTGCTTTTAGGCACTTTCATAGCTTTTTTTTTCTTCCAAATTTAACAGTGTGGTTTATCATATATCAACTTGCTTTTAGACACTTTCATAGCTTCTTTTTTTTCAAATTTAGCAGTGTAGTTTATTATATAGTAGATGATGGTATTTAAATAATTTTAAACGCTCTTCAATTCATAGCATGAATAATATGCAGAATTTTCTATATTTTATTTCATTATCATTGCTTCTCATGACACTAGATTCTCGTTAAATATGTTTTGAACCTTTAAAAAAGATAAGCTCATATGACTTAACTCTTAAGTCCCATTCCATTTAATGATGTACATTGAAAAGTCAGCTTGGTTCATCATGTATTATATGTTTAACCAAAGGGAGATAAAAATAATAGTTATCTATATTTGGTGATATGACATTTGTAAACTTAATATGATATGAATATTAAAAATGTTCACTTGATTGCAAATTGTATGTCTAACATAAAATATGTCTAAAAAATCTACAACTAACAAATTTATATTAAGGTAATTACATTTTTTTAAAAACAAAAAGCTCATGTCTTGGGCATGGGTACTAGTACATATACTAAAACCGATGCATATCCTAGTCTTCCATCTTCTCGCTGAGTTTTCCATCCTCACTCAGTCGGACTTCTACCAGACTTACATTTGGTATTTTTGAATTTTTACCTTAATCGATACATAGGTGCTATTTTATTTATGTTTAGATTTATTTACACTATTATTAAAATAAATCACGTGTATGGGGTAATGGGGAAAGACACACACTAATACAAAATAAAAGGTTCATCAAGAAGTCACTTATCCCTCCAAAATAGTCAACATACTATCAATGTCATTGTAACAATACTCTTTCAAGAAATTTTCATTATATGTACGAAATGATATTTTAAACACTTTAAAAAAAATATATAATGGTGAATGTATTTATTGGTATATTGATCATTATAGTATAACTATATTGAAGCTTCATGCTTTATACGGTAACGACGAGACTTGATTAGCACATCTAGCAAGTGCTCTGGAGTATAATCAAGGAAAGCGATAACAGCAACATCATTGATCACCAATTCTACATAGTAGTTGGATTCTTTGGAGATCTTCACACAATCAGGATTTGTGGTCCGTGAGAAATCTAAATCTACAACGGCCTTTAATATGACACATTCAAACATTTCTATAATGTGCTTGGCTTCGGAGAAGACAAGCCTATGGAAATAAAATTCCATATCTTTCTTCACAAAAATGTCACAAACGTGATGAAAGCATAATCAATGATGACACATATACACAAATACACACACAAATCACTCCAAACATATACACACACATACCCATGCCACTTAGCCCTATGAAATCCATTGTCCTTATTTGGATCGGAATCTAGAAAAAAAAAGGAGTTCTTGTAACTAAGTAGGGCTTCAAACATTATTATATTTGATGTGTAATAGGGTGTTACATGCACTGACGACCCGTCAAGCCCAAGGGACGACTCTCCAAGAGCAGTGTACCCAAACATACTATTAGAGCACTTCTAAACCTAGAGTCGGCTCTGATATCATTTGTAATAAGACTCGGAGTGATTTATAGTGCAATAATTTATCTTACTTTGCAAAGTAAGATAAATTAAGACCCGGAGTAGATTATTACCCAAAGTTTTCCTTTAGGCCTTCGACCCCCAAAAAAACTTGTTTGTCTTACGAATGCCGACAAGTAGAAACACACTTTCGGCTTCCATTGAATCATAATGATTCTTATATAAAGTGAGAATGTCTTCGATATTTATTTGTTTCTATAACCCTTCAGACACCTCATACACTAAAGAAATATAAACATCAACAAGTAAATTGGAAAAAACAAAAAGTTATAAAGCAGTGATATCAATTAGTTTGGATGAGTAGTATACCACACAAAGGTCCTCCACTAGTTAAATCCCGGTACGTTCCTTCTAAACCACATTGTAATGTGAAGTGAAAATAGTTGTTAACATTCATATTATATTGGTAGTTAGCCATGTTTTTATCATGACATAATAATTGTGTGTTAGTATTTAGTAATAATGTATATATATACACAATAAGAACTATAGCTTCATCCTCTTTATGGTAACAACGACATTCGACTTGGGAACCAAAAGTCCCTCACACAAGCATCCAAATTGTTGTCAGAGATATCAACAAACTAATGCAATTATTCCTCCAAATCAGTCTACAGAATTGTCTTATGGAATTCTATCTCAAACACTTACTGTAGAACTAAATAGCTTCATGGTCTCTATAGTAGCCGCAGAGTTGATGAGGAAATCTAACAACTCCTTTGAACCATAATCAAGGAACACACGAACAGATACATTGTTGATCAAAAATTTCACAGAGTACCTGAACTCTTTGGCCATCTCCACACAAAGAGGATTTAACCCAGTTGGGAACACCAACTCTGCAACAGGCTCTAAACGTCCAAACAGATCAGTAACGTGCTTGGCTTCTCGAAAGACAAGTTGGTGGAAATAAAATCCATCTTCTTCATTCACAAGGATCTCACAAACACGATGAGCCCATAATAAATCTCTGTCTTTCCTGTTGAAATTCTAAGTTATCAATAATGAAGGTCTTTTACATATACATAAACAATAGATAATTAATTAGATTAGATGTGGATTATTACCCAAAGTTGTTAATGTGAAGTAAAACATTTGTCAAAATGTATATTATACCGGTAGTCCGATGTCTCTCTATCATGACATAATAACGGTATGTCAGTAATAAAGTATATGGTACTCGGTGGAATCTACCATAAAGAATCTCTTATTCAGACCAAAAAGATGATATAATTAGAAAATAAAGATATAGAGTAAGTAGGATCCACCTAATGTCAAACCGCCTTACATTTAATTTGGGCTAACACTTTATTGAGCGTAATAATACCCGTCACACAATTCAAGTTGAATAACTCTTATTACTTTGACAAAAGAAAACTCATGAGCCATAATGATCCAAAAGAGTTCCTTTTCCAAAAACTAGTATCTCATAAATACTATTCGTTACATCCTTTCCAGAACCTCCATTCCACAATTTCTCATTGTTACTTAATCTGTATTAGAAACTGCATTTATTTGTGAGAAAAAGGATATGCGAGTCAAAGAAAGTTAAGGTGGTATTTAATGGCAGAATGAAATTTCCTAGGAATATCTGTAGAATGAAAGTTCCTAGGGAAATTATTAAAATTGTGTACATTTAATGGCAAAAAAAAATCAGTTCAAAACTTTTAATAAAAGTAATCAGTAATAATTCTTTAGCTTTTTTTTGTCTTTTTCTATAATTGTATAAATACTATTTCAAAATAGAAATACATACTTTGTTCACATGTATTTGTTTGTTATTTCTGCAGAAACATGTTTGCATGTTCCCAATGCAACTAACTCGAGATTTGTACCATGCTTTAACCTTCCATTAACATCGTATACATAATACATTTGACATGGAAGTCAGATCCCTAATAATACTAATTGCAAAGTAAACATATTTTTATTGCCCAAAATGATAAAGCTTTTGGATATTATGTCAGATTAATAGTTTACATATCTCAACACTGGAACCACATATCAAAGTCCCAAATACTTTACTTGAATTCACTCATATATTTAAACGTATATTCATAGACCTCCGAGACTGAATCTTGTGAATAAATAAAAAATTAATTTTCTTTTCAAAATAGAAATCTATAAGATTAAAGATCAAATTAATATTTTACCATGTTTCTACAATTCTCTATTATTTCCACTTTTATCGCCGTACAAAGGGATATATCACCTATTGCAACACCCATGGTATGGGTGTTTATGCGATATTGTTTCTGATAATGGTCCAAAACTAAAAACAAGAGAAAATAACCCATTACATTAAAAGTTAATTGACATTACAAGAAAATAAGAAAAACTTACTCCTCAACCCTTTAATATTGTCATTCTTTTCTTATAGCGTGGAAATTGTAATATGTTCTTCATTTGAACATCTCGAATTAGTTGCAATCATAAGAGGAGTCAACAAATGCCACATAGCACTCTCAGGTCTGTTTTCCTCACTTTGTGTCCGAAAAGAAAGAGCTATTTTGAAATAAATAGGGTTTAAATCACTTATAAATCACTCCGAAGATTTTTTATTATATCTGTTGGGAGGTGGAGATGTTACATTGAGTGTTGAATTGCTTAGGTTTTGAACCCACTTTACAATTTAACACATAATAATTTGTTTTTAATGAGATAAAAGCTAAACATTTATAGGGATATGCACTAATTAGACCAAAAAATTGGTCCATTTGCAAAACTATCGCCTTAGAGTATATCTAAGCAATGGACATGATTGTAGATGCTCTCCCTACAACAGTAAATTCACTCAATTGAACCAATCATCCATTCTTTCTTTTTTCTCTCTCCTCCATCTCAACAAAATTGATGACTTGTCATCCCTTTTGAAATTAGTTTTCCCGATGGTTCATCAAAATTCAAGAACCGTGAAAATTCCACCTCCGGCGCTGCAATCCCCGTCGGAGACGTGCACAAGCGGGGTGCCCTCCGATTCCGGCGCCGGAGTTGTCGCACCTCCATCGTCGGAGCAGCCCCCACGTCGCTTGTTGCCGCGCACATTAAGGTTATAACGGATTAGTATGCTTGACTAGTGATACGGGCGTCACCGCCTCAGAGTCGATCATCCGACTATGGAGGTTATACGATGTCGGTGGCTCACTGCTTGGATACGATACGCTTAGTCTATTGAGAGGCCACACCAACAATGTCAATTGCCTTGCTCGAACCACAGACAAGATTGTAAGTTTTTTGTTTTTGTTTTTTTTTACTCTATTAAGTTTTACCTTGTTTAGTTTAATATTTTATTTAATAAATTTGCGTTTTTTATTCGGGTATGTCTATTAGAAAGATATGGAAGGCTATTAGCAAGATGATTTACATTAGAGTGGTTCCGTGGTTCTTGCTAAAATTAATGGATGTCAAATTGGCCAAAAGAAAAAAACTTTAAGATGATAGTATATGAGAGGGAAAAGGACGATTGGCTTTGGATTACTTGTCATGACTTTTTTGCCTATATGATAATTATTTGCCAACACTAAATTGCAATTGTACATGTCTCTAGCTGCAAGTCGGGAAGAACTAAGAAGATGATGTATTCTTGATCGGAGTAGGCACCATGTATGTATGCGAGAGATTGTAGGGGGATGGTAGATATATTAGAAGGTGCAGAGATTTTGTATGAATATTGAATCAAACATACATATGGTAATTCCCAACCCGTAGAGACACTAATCGCATCATCATACCAATGTAAATAATTACTCTAATTGTCAAAATTTTACTGTAAATCTCAATGAAGTAATCATTAATCTCAATCAATAGTCATAATTAATCCCATAAAATATATACTCGATTCAACAAATTGATTAGTGGAATCAAAGATCCAAAATGGATTGTTTTTTGGGGTCCAACTTATGCAAGCCAAGAGTTTTAGATAATCTTTTGTTTTGTTTAGTTTTGAATTTCATTTGATAATAGATTGTAGTTTAAATGATCTAATGGATTTGACTATTGTAGTTTATAGTCAGTTAATTATTGCTACTTCAATTAGGGTTATTGTCATTTGATCGAAAAGATGAGTGTTTTTTTGAGATTTGAGTTCAATTTGTAAATATTTTTTCAAGTAGAAAAAATTTGTGTAGTCAATAGATTTTGTGTATATTACCTATATACTTTATATTTTTATTTACTTTGATTTAAATTTAATTGTACGTAGTTCTACTTGCTCATTATATAGTAACTTAAAAAAAGTAGAAATTCCATAAAATTCGAGCTAAAATCCAACGTGCTGAGCTTTGGACCGAGCTTAAAATTATGCTCATATTCGGCTCGTTTAAAAAATGAACAAGCTCGAGTTGAGTTTTTATCGAAGGAGTACAAGTCAAATTCGAGTTGCTCGTGTTTAACTAACACCGTACCCCTAGTAAGAATGGACCAGGAAGATGGAATATGATAAGAAATTAAAATGAATGATATCAAAGCGTTTTTGTTTTATTATACCATCTTTGACATTTTAGTTTTAAATCCAGATTGTTATAGTAAGGCAAGTGCTAAAAGTAGCTTGACTTGCAATAAACTAAAGATACAACAAAATCAACCACCAAACGGCGACAAGTTTACACTAGATAATCATAGAAGTAGCCACTTAAAATCAGTGTCGGTCCTATAGTTTTATAGGCCTGGGGCAAAAAAAAAATTATGGGTCCTAATCTTATATATTCCCTTTGTCCATAAATACACATTGTTTTGACTTTTTAACTCATTTTTTAAATAATTAAAAATTATGTAAAATATCAATTTTTGAAAACAATTTAATACAATACATATTATTAATAACCACTTCATCCGTCTCAAAATACATGTCACTTTAATTCAGTGGCGGATTCTGAAGGGTTTAGTTGAGGGGGCGGATAATTGATCTCTAATTTTTTTCCGAAAAAATCATCAATATTTGAAGTTTTCGGGTTTAATTATAGTACTAAGTTATGAAGTTTAACAAATGATGAGTATGATAGAAGTGTATTAATTTGGTAAATGATGTGAAAAATAATTTATATCGCTTCAATCTTGAAACGTTTATAACTTTTTACTCATTTATCGGATTTGAGCTTATAATATATCAAATCGAAGCTATCGACGAGAGGAATATGTATATTAAATTTCATTTTTAATTGGGGGGGCGACTTCCACCCCCGGTCCTTTAAAGGATCTTCCCCTGCTTTAATTATATCATATTTTTTTATAACTAAAAGATTCTATAAAATATCAATGCTTTTGCTATTTTTTAAATAATTTTATACTTATTACTAGCAATTATAACATTATTTTTAAACTTTAATAAAAAAAATATTTTATAGAGTTTTTAGCTCTTTAAAAGTACGAAGAAAAGCCAAACATGCATTTTTAGATGGAGGGAGTAGTAAATTATATAAAAATTAATTACAAAATGATATTTTATATAGTTTTTCAGTGTTTTAAAAACGTCTTAAAATCTCAATATTAGGGTACAAAATGTCACGGGCAGATTTTAGGGCGGAAGAATATTCACGTATACCTATTCATTGTTGGAGGCCTTGGATTGGAGAATTAGGATAGATGATAAACTAATTAAATTAATTATGGGCCGATTTATACATAACAACATTTTATGGGCTGCATTAATAATGGAGTGTATGGGCCGTTGTTATGGCCGGATTCACATTCACATATTACTGAATTGAAAATGTAAAGAAAATAGGTTGTAAAATGTTTATGGGTCTTTTTTTTTTTTTTTATGTGGCCTTAATAAGCACATACTATAATTATGTATGGGCCCTTCAGAAGCTTGGGTCCTGGGCATGTGCACTTGTTGCCCTTGCTATTGGGTCGGACCTGCTTAAAATCAATGATATGTGGTTCAAAACAGAGGTAGCAAATAGTGGTCAATATCGACACTAGGTTTCCAACTCATACATCTTAAATATTCAAAATACATGTGTTTAAGATGCAATTTAATCGCGCACATCAATCAATGCAAAATAATATCGACTGATTTCTTTCCTATATTGGTTTAGAGTTGGTATAACTTTAAACAAATACTCTTATCAATCCCTGGCAAAATAGATGTTAGTCTTGGTTGCCTTGATCCGAACTTGGATGAAACCGGGCCAACAAACTGATATTTCTTGGCCTTCTTAATGCAAAACTCGCGCATAAGGTCATGCACTCAATATTGGCTACGCTTTTGTGGCTGAAATGCATATATCCATCTAAGAACCTGTACTTTTAATATTGGCCTCCTAGTGAAACGACCGTGAATGATTTCCCTCCTAGTGACACAGTTGTGAATGACACTTCTGGCAAGCTAGTGAATATAACAAAACATGTAAGATGATTGCTTCTGCTACTCAGTTGGGGAAAATGGCATATAAGGGTGAAACATATACGAATCACAGCTAGAGAATAGAAACCTATAAGATTCACAGTTGAGCATCCAGAAGCAATAGTCAAACTCCAAAATAATATACACATCATTTACATCAACAGACAGATAACAGAAACCTTGAAAACCTGGAAAAAAAATTCATGGGAAAAAATAATTCATAAAATATAAAATACTTTTGTTTATAGGGAGGTTTCGGTGGATCACATGGTCTGGTCTGGTGTGACTTGTGCATATGTTAATGGTGTGAGGATCTCTAAGACTCTAACTACAATGAGGAACCAGCAAAAACTATCGAGGTAGGACTATTTTTTCTGTTCTCATAAGTACTGTACTGTCAGCCATTTTTCAACCACAAACCAAAAGGATGGTTGGTCTGTGCTGTAGATTAGTAGATTACGGTTCTTGGGTTTTTCGTTTCTACCATGTATTATCATAAGGTAGTGTTTTTGTAAAGCTTGTTCTCCCCTATTTAAGAACAGAACAACAGAAAGTTAGAAATCTCAACTAAACTCTATTTATAAAAATCAGAACCAGCTCAAATAGCAAACCGAATAACCCCATTTCCAGAACCCTGAAGGGAGGATTTAGACAAGGTTCCGGAAATAAGGTTATGCGGTTTCCTGTTTGAGCAAGTATGACTAGCTATAGGAGGAGTAGCCCACTACTTAAATACTAAGATTTGTTTGTTTATATCATCAATGTGGGATTCTTTAGTCTCTACTATCTTCATATTATCCCAACAGAAATCACACCCACAACTCCACATTTTTATGAAACCCAAATCAGATTCATCCTCTCTCATTCATTCAAAGTTGAACAATTTTCTTTTTACCTAAAAACATAAAAAGGGAAAATAAGGACCCCCAAGCAAGCAAGGAAAAGCAGCAAAGAATGAGTGGATATAAGAAACTCATTCCTAGATATGCTAAATGATGATGATAGATGAGTTGCATACCACAAAGGGAAAAACTATAAAAGAGTTAAAGTTGTCTTCAAACCAATTAATAGATCAAAACTTTGGGCGCCAACAAGGGCTCGTAGAAAGTTCATTGAAAGAAAAAAAAGAGATTAAAAAAAATGTATACTGTTTAGATGATACTAACATTTTTTGGTGGTTTTGACCACGTCCACAACCCTTTGATCCGAGCTCATGAGGATGGAGCTCGGATCCTCCAGATTCATCTTCTAATTGATTTTCGTTCTGGATCTGTTCGGATCTTGAAGTACCTTCTTCTTTATTGGTTCCTTCACCTTCATTTCCAGCCTTTTTCCCTTGAACCTGTTCAGGTTTTGACTTAAATGGGAAGATAAAAAAGAACCACGAGTGAAACTCAGCAAGCATAAGACCCAAGTCATGAAGTGACAGCCACCGGTAAACAGAACACTTAACACGCAAGCTTTGTTGAATTAGGTAACACATCTCCAAGCTGAGAATTAGTACTAACAAGGGACTTTATCTTCTTGAAAGATGCAACCACAGATATGGGAACTGCGCGCATGGTAATTTTGAGGGAAAATGGCAATGAATAATCTAAATCTGGACAAGTAAAAGACAACAAGTTCCTGACAATTATGTGGTCATGCCCGGAAACACGTATTATATGTATCAAATCAAAATAAAAAGATTGGTCATTTGATCAAGATCAATCTTCTACTCTGTATAGTTTACTATCTTTGTTATCTATAGATCACTGCCATTTTCATACCTTTACAAATATAGCTTCTCTTTTGACCAAATACACAGCTTATACTAGATAACTTCATTGTATACACAAGAGGACAAGAACAAGAGACGAAGTACAGAAGCCATAGGTACTTGTATGGGGATAAACTTACCAAGATCCTAATTATGCTTTCATCCTCGAAAAACTATAGCAATAATGATTCACTTTATATGTTGGAAAATAACAAACTGCTGGGTGGATCAATCTTAAGACCCAAAAATTGATCGTTAACTAAGCTTTGGATAACATAAATTCAAGCAAAGGGACTGTAACCTATCAAGCAAACAACAGAACTATTATCTAACACCGGAAGAAACAAAAACGCTTTAAAAGTTTTCAGTAGTATTTAAGTGGCAGAGAAAAACTAAGGATAAAATGAATCATTCAACAGTATATGAAGAGTAAGGTTGCGAAAAAGCATATCTAACCTAAAAATGATATAGAATTCCTTATTTGGTTCTCAATTCCCACTATAATAAATAACAAAAATTATAGCGTAAGAGTCTCTATCTAACTTGCTTTCACTCTCAATACACCTAATCAAGTAGATCAGAGGTTATGAAAGATAGATAGATAAAACTATAAGATCAGAAGGAAGAATATCTTTGTACCGGCCATATCCTTCGGAGTCCTTGTTCATGAACCTTATAAGATGATCAGAAGTAGCCAAGTTTATTAAAAGAAGAAGAAGAAGAAAAGGAAACAGATGTAGCAATTGAAGGTATGAGTGCTCAACTATATAGCACCCAAACTAACACTGAAGGTAGAATCTGTTGACACACACATCGAAGCTAGTACTTGGCAAGAAGAAGTGCAGTATGTTGGAGTGCTCAAGATCCTCGCTCTTCTCTCGAGCAATCTTGAGCAAGGAAGAAATCAGCGATGTTGGGCTTGCCGTTGATCATGAGAACGCTCATTGCCCATATCAGCTGTTTAAGATCACGGCAAGCTTCAGAGCCGTAGTCGGCTAGGTCGATGAAGAAGAAGGTGTTGGAGAGGAAATTAAGGGTGGTTTGTGAAGGCAACTTGTCCTATATCAACTGCAGCGTTTGTGAACGTATTGAAGGAGATCTTCCACGTTCCTTTGGCGTAGGTGTTGGTTCCCATCCAACTGACTACTTGAGAAAACCTGTTGATGAATAATATATTGAGCACCATTCATTATTAAACCACTTTAGCTAAATATGATATGGGCCGGGTATATAGTCATTCAGTAATGTGCGAGCCCATATACACTCTTGGCCCAAACCTCACAATTTACTATTCACTGAATAATTAAATATTATAACATCCCAAAAGACATGCAAGATCCAATTACCTATTCCGAATTAAGGATAATTAAGTCATTAAAACGGCAAATGGGATTGTGAAGCTTTATCTACTTATGTACCACAACATATAGTTAATGAAATCATGGATGTCTATATATTGAGCACCATTCATTAGAAAACTATACATCTCTTGTGCCTCTCCTGCGTGCCCCTCCTCTCATGCGTGCCGCTCTGTGCCCGTGTCAGCATTTTTTTTCCCCGCGTCAGTGCTGACGCCGATGTCGGGAATGCTGGCGTCTGCAATGCTGACGCCGTTTACAGGGATGCTGACGCCAACGTCGGAATTTTTTTTTTCGCGCGTCAGTGCTGACGCCGACGTCGGGAATGCTGACTGCTGACACCGTTTACATGGATGCTGGCGCCAACGTCGAAAATGCTGACATCAGCATTGCTGACGTTGTTTACGAAGATGCTGACGCCGACGGTGATGACATCGGAGATCAATATATTTGACGTATTAAGTAATTACTACTTATTTGGATTTTACAAATCAAATAACATTAGAAATTTTATATAAAATATAAAAGGGGGGGAAAAGAAACAAAGGAATGTTCTACCAAAAAAAAGAAATAAGGGAATATTTTATTTTATTTTTGGTAGTGAGAAACAAAGAATATCGATGAGCAATCAAAACAAATTCAGTATAGAAAGCCAATCCCCTTCTTAGTCTTCTCAAAAGTAGTTTGCTGACGCCAACACCTGATACGCCTAATTTGCCGACCATGCTGACGCCCTTCCTCCTCCATCTCTTATATTGCAAAAACAATGTCGGCAAATATATACCTACATAAAAATATGCATAAAAACGATGTCATCACAAAAAAATATGCATAAAAACGATGTCAGCACTAAAAAATACGCATAAAAACGATGTCAGCACTAAAAAACAAACCAATCTTTAAGGACTCAAGCATATAAATATACCTATTTATATAATATCTAACTAAAAGCGATTTCAGCACAAAAAAATACGCATAAAAACGATGTCAGCACTAAAAAATTATGTCAAAATTAACCGTTCTAGCTGCCAAATTAGAAGCAGGGCTTGCATTCCAAAATTACAACTACTGTCATAGGAAAGTAGAAGCAGTGCTTTACCATTACACATTCTTCAATCCCTAATATTCATATACTTTATAAAAAAATTATCTAAATTCCATAAGTTGTTTTGATTAAAGATCAAAGAGATCCCAATTATTTGATATGCATATACGTTGCAGCACTTCAATCCCTAATATTCACAAAATATAACAATCACATCCCAATTATTTGATATATATTGGAGTTGCTATCTCTAAATATCCACTTTTTCCAAATGCAAGGTTAATGAACTACCTACTACATCTACTTACTATACCTACCTAGTACATCACAACAATGGAAGAAGCTACTCTTATTGAAGAAAAGCTATTTGACAAATCATTTCATGATTCTAAAATTCAATCCCAAACTACTGAGCAATCAACTAATAGATCGATTTAGCTACTACATCCCAACAATGTATTTTAACAGTACTAGGTGGAAGATTTAGCTACTCATGATGTATACTCGTGATGTATACTCTCAGTTCCCACCAAAAAAACTTAGAACTCTCAGCAAAAGAAATCCAAGTACAAACAACAAAAACGCAAGCACTTCACCAGATCCATAAATAGATTGAGCAAACAAACATCGGAAGCTTCAATATGCTGTCAGCAATGGAGAAGCAGAGACGGAAGAGGAGCATGAGAGGAGGAAGAGATCTAGATCCATCTCCTCCGATCACCGACGGTTTTCGAGCCTGGTTGAGCAAATCTGGGAGAGGGGGTAGCGGAGGGAGTCAAAATCGCGGATGCAGATCGGCGCAGCCAGAGGCGACGATTTTGGCTTAGATCGGCTCAGCAAGAGGAGAAGGATCGGGAGGAGGAGGAAAGATAGAGGGAGTAACCGATACCTTGATGTAGACCGGGGAAGACGAAGAGTAGGAGAAATCGCGGAGGCCGCGATTTTGACTCCCTCCCTGCACGAGTCCTGGCGGTACGAGACGACGATTTATACCAAAACGTGTATAGTTCGGCGCAAATTTTCTCTTAATTAAAACTAGTATAATTCCCGTGCTATGATGCGTATTTTTTAATAAATAAAATCGTAATAATATAACAAATTACTATAAAATAAAATAAAATATGTTTAATTCAATGTTTTGGTTTGAACCAAGTTATTAGAAAATGTATAATGTAATGAGAAATAAATTATATGCTAATTTAATGTTTTAAACTAAACCAATTGATTTGAAAATTAAAAAAAAAATTACTTTGTTTGTTTGAAAACCATATAATTATGGTGGTGATGACACCTCATAAAAAATGCATCTCTTTTAATAGTTAGATATAGTAGATGTTTTGATTTGAACTAATTTATTAGAAAATGTATAATGTACTAAGAAATAAATTATATGTTAATTTAGTTTTTTAAATTGAACCAATTGATTGGAAAATAAAAAAATAATCTATTTTAATTTGATTGATTAAACACTCTATAATTATGGTGGTAATGACACCAGCCTCGTAAAAAATGTTTCTATTTTAATATATAGTCAGATATAGACTCTTTGACTCTTAGAGTCGGTGGTTATTAATTAATTGACCCTTCTGCAATTAATTGGCCCTTCTCACTATGTAATTAATTCCCAAATTTGCCTTTAATGACTCCAACATACATATACCACCCACGTTAGCCGTTCTCTTCGCAGTTTCCTTTCGAACTTGCCAGATATACCAAACGTATTTGAGAAATGCCTAGAAATTCTATGACTAGTGCCTCCATGTATTAGACTCCTCCCAAATCCAGATTTTCCCGATAGGCCAACCAAATGAAGATTCAAGGTATATATATCAATAAATCTCCACTTTAACTTAAATATGCCAAATGTAACATATGCATTGTATTGACAGATGTACCAGATGCACTATAATATATATACCAGATGTACCAAATGCATAGACTACTATCTCCCTGACCCAGTTGTTCCAATAAAGGTAGCTAGCTAGATTTTCCCTTAATGGGTGATCATATATAGGTTGCCATATTTACCCCAATGGGCGAGCAGAGATTATTACCCAATATACCATGTTATTTCAGCAAAACCCACATCTTGATCTATGTGAAATTAAAACCATTCCTTCATGTGAACTTGTCAATGTTGTTCGAAGCTTACATATTTCTTACCGGATTACAAAACCCGAACCTGTTGATACCGGTTTATTGTGAAGGATGGCTAGAAAGAACTGAAAATTAAACAAATAAGATCGACACATACAAATTTATCACTATTCACCAAGCTTTGGCTATGTTCATGCTGATAGATTTTATATATTGAGGAGTTTTCCTAAATCATATGAGGATTGCAAGATATGTCATATTAAAGAGGTTAGAGCTAAAAAATAGTACGTATTTATAATAACTAGTACAATTCCCGCGCCATGACACTTTTTTTTTAAAACTAAAATATTAATAATAATATATACATATATAAATATTAAAAAATGTTAAGATAAAAATAAAAAAAACTTTACCATAAAAGTATCTTATAATTCTCTCAGAATTTTTTTAAAACCTTATGTAAAGTATAATACATAAATATAGATATTTTAAATCACTCAGTATTAATAATATCAATATCATTGTAATACTGTTTAAATGTGATGTGTCATAATCAATAATTATATTCAATGTTTTGAGTTAAGTCCAATAGTTAGTAAATAAATTTAAGCCCAATAATTATATTAGATTGAAATCAATGTTTTGTATTAAGCCCAATAGTTAGTAAATATTTAAGAATAAAAGAAAAAATGTGATTGGTTTAAATAGATAAAGGGAATAATAAAAAATAAAGGAAATAAATAATTAAAAGGGGGGGAAATTAATTGGTAGAAGTGAGATGATTAAGGAGAAGATGACATATACGCATTAATTATTCTAAATTAAGAGTAGATATATAGATTCAAAAAATTAAAGAAAAAAGAGAATTAAAGAAAATCAAAGAAAAATGGCAAAAAAAAAAAAAAAAGATTGGTCAACACTTCTAAAAAGCCTCTAAGATTGACACATCATCCTAAACTCTTCTAAATTATATAGCTAGTTAGTAAATATGTTAAGAATAAAAGAAAAAATGTGATTAATTGGTTTAAATAGATAAAGGGAATAAAATAATAAAAAATAAAGGAAATAAATAATTAAAAAAGGGAAAAAATTAATTGGTGGAAATGAGATGATTATGGAGAAGATGACATATAAGCATTAAGTATTCTAAATTAAGAGTAGATATATAGATTAAAAAACATTAAAGAAAAAAGAGAATAAAAGGAAAAAGAAGAAAAAAAGAGAATTAAAGAAAATCAAAGAAAAATGGCAAAAAAAAATAAAAATTGGTCAACACTCCTAAAATGCATCTAAGATTGACACATCATCCTAAACTCTTATAAATTAAGAGTTTATATAGATATAGATATAAATTAAACCCAAGCTCTTCCTTTATGCTTAAGGACAAAGCTCATATGGGCCCAAGTATTATTCTTCTTGTTCAAAACCCAACTAGAAGTCCAAACATAGACCCAAACAATTCAAGACATATCTAACACTTGTCAAAGGCAACATTTGTAATACTTTATCCCACGTCGAAAATAATAAAGATGTTAACAGTGATTTATAAATGATTCAAGTTATACCCTTGTCAAAAGTGTTTTTTCTTTTCATACTCCAAAATTGGACTCTTCTTTCTTTCAATATTGGACTCTTGCTTTATCCTCTTAATTTGTGCTCTTCAATCGCTAATCAAGAACCCTCCAAAATTGTCAACACTTTAAAAATATATATAATGGTGCATGTATTTACATGTATATTAGGTCATTACAGTATAACTATATTGAAGTCTCATGCTTTATACAATAACGACGAGACTTGATTAGCACATCTAGCAACCACTCCGAAGCATAATCAAGGAAAACGGTAATGGCCACATCATTGATCACCAATTCCAAATAGTAGCTGAATTCTTTGGCGATCTTCACACAATCAGAATTTCTGGCTCATGGCCACGAGAAGATGTCAGATAAACATGTTCCATGTTTTAATTTAACCTTCCATTAACAACGTATACATAATACATTTGACATGGAATTCCAGATCCCTAATAATACAAATTACAAAATAAATATATTTTTATTGCCCAAAAATGCTGAAACTTTGGGATATTATGTCAGATAAATACTTTACATACTTCAACACCGAAACCATATATCAAAGTCCCAAATGCTTTATTTTGAGACTTGAATTCACTCATGTATTTAAACACATAGCCATAGACCTCCGAGACCGAATCTTGTGAATAAATAAAAAGTTAATTTTCTTTTCAAAATAGAAATCTATAAGATTAAAGATCAAATATTTTGCCATGTTTCTACAATTCTCTACTATTTCCGCTTTCATCACCGTACAAATGGGTACATCAGCTATCGCAACACCCATGGTGTGGGTGTTTATGCGATATTGTTTCTGATAATGGTCCAAAACTAAAAACAAGAGAAAATGCTTCAATGGCTAGATAACCCATTACATTAAAAGTTAATTGACATTACAAGAAAATAAGAAAACTTACTCTTGAACCCTTTAATATTGAATTGTCCTCACATTGCGCCCGAACAGGAAGAGTTCTTTTGACATAAATAGAGTTTGAATAACTTATAAATCACTCCGAACATCCTTATTGTATCCATTGTGGATTGTGGGCCTTGACAATCGCAATGCCCATAATATATTATTTGATTGGAGAAGAGGAGATTGTATTCATATTGATTTTTAATAGACTATTCTACCAAAGATCACAACCTAAAAGGAAGGTTAACCCACTAACTTTACTTCTATTTCTATCCAGTGGAGAGGGAAAGGTCTCAAGTGAAGAGGGAAAGGATTAATATATTAGACTTTTGGGCATTAAATCTGGAGATGTCAAATACAACAAGTACAAAGCAAATTCTCCTGTTCACTGTTTTGACGCTAAATATCATTTGATTGCGGCTGGAATAACTAATTCCTTGTTGCTTTACAAATATTGTAAAGTAACCGAACCTGCATGGACTTTAAAGACGGCAAGGAAGCCAACGTCCCTTGTATGACATTTCTTGAACGACCATAGTATCATAACCGCCTTTGATGGTGGCTCCATTGCTATCTTGGACATGAGAAAAGGAGTATCACCACCGGTTGTTCAAGTACAAAGCAACATTGCATCCATGACATGGGTTAGAAAGCAACTCGTAATCGGCGACACCGTATCGATGGCTACTTACTCTGTAGATAGAGTTGCTTCCTCCTTTTGTAATGCAAATAGTATAGAAGAATTGCAATTGCAGGAAGTTTTTACTCAGATTCATCTTTTGTAATCAACTTGCAATATATTGCTTACCGAGGCCTGAGATTGAGGAAATAGTTATGAACACTGATAAAAGTGCTTTCTTTTGTAATGCAGATAGTATAGAAGAACTGCAGGAAGTTTCTACTCAATTCATATGTTGTAAACTTGTAATCAACTTTGAAAGTTCAATTTAGAGACCATTCGTTACCAAGAAATTGTTTGATCTCGCATAAATTTCTTGAATCGATTCGTAGTTTCAGTTTTCCTTATTTTTTGGTATTTCGATTATCGTAGTACTTTGTTTCCCAGAAAGCGGATTAATTTGACAACCCAAATTGTTTAAAGCCTCAATTTAATTTAGCGTGGAAGTATGTTGTCGATTGCTGATTTAGCGGTGATATTTTATTGTTGTAGTTGTAGATAAATCAAAATCAAAGCCAGGAGAGGCTATTGGAGACCCTACTTCTACTTGTACTGCTCAACTCATGAATACTGAAAAAAACTAGTGGTCTCTGATTATGATGATGATGATGGATTGGGAGATGAAGATTGGGGCTGAAGTTCAGATTCATACACACCTTGGATCCCCCTACTATTTGCTTCATTTGTCACAAGGATATTTCTGACCATATTCCTATTGATTACCCTAAATTTCCACGCAGTTATCCAATTAGGAATGGTCAATGCATTTTATGTTGGATGTTAGATGATCATGTTGCTGAAAACTGCCTTGTTAAAGAGAAATTTAAACAGATGTTTGATGGAAGCTAGGTAAGGCTCAACCCTAATCCTTGCAAAAACAATCATCAACATAAAGACATGTCTGATGATTATTTTGGTTTTTAACCATCTGTTGTCGTTTTGGTAAGACATTTGGTCAGTTCGTGTTTCATTTGCAGTATTGTAGTGGATGCTGAATAAATTTTTAATCATAGTTGTATATACATGGAATTCATCTGTTGTTGTGTATTAAACTTAAATTTACATAGAAGAACTGGGAATTATGTTGGGGGTTTGGGAAAGGTTATGATGCACCCAACATTGGATAAATGATCAAGGGACCAAAGACGGTCACCCAGTGGCGAACTATAGTGAAGTTTCATTCTTTATACGGTAACGGTGAGACTTGATTAGAACATCTAGAAACCGCTCAGAAGTATAATTAAGGAAAGCGGTAACAACAACATGATTGATAACCAATTCCACATAGTAGCTTAATTCTTTGGCGATCTTCACACTATCAAGATTTGTGGTTCGTGGGAAATCCAAATCTAGAACGGCCTTTAGTTTGACACACTCAAACATTTCTATAATGTGCTTGACTTCGGAGAAGACAAGCCTATCGAAATAAAATTCCACATCTTTCTTCACAAAAATGTCACAAACGTGATGAGCCCACAATAACTCTCCACTTAACCTATTCAAATTATCAATCAATGATGACACACACACAAATAAATCACTCCAAACATACACACACATATACCCATGCCACTTAGCCCTATGAAGTCCATTTTTCGGAGGGCAGGGTTGACGGTGTAACAACTTAATATATGTTACGAGGCTAATTTCGAGGGTATGTTTGATTCTCAATGGTTACGATTTTTTTGGGGGCTAACAATGTAGCTAAGTAACCTCAAATTATGGATTTGAGGGTATATTTCTAGGTGTATATCCTCAAAAAATTGAATTTACTTCGAGGGCAAGGTCAAGGGTAAATCTATTTGCCCTATTTAATGCATTAAATACCCCCCAACTACCTATGTTGCTTTACCAATTTGTACGAGGTTCATCTCTATCTTCCTATTGTACTTTCTTCTAGCCACAACATTCAACCATTCTCTAATTCTCTATCTACCTTCCATTTGCAAGTTTTATTAGATTCGATCAAGAGTGGTATTTGATCTTCATTTCTGGTAAGTATATATCATCATTTTGATCGACATTTATTTTTTTATTTTCATACAAGTTACATGGTGGAAAAGTAAGAAAATTTATATGATTTAGAAACCGTAGAGCGATACCTTGAAAATGGAGTTACATATTATGTAAATATTAATATCAAATATGCCCCATCGAGTTCATAATTTCGAGGTTAAACTATTATGATTACCCTCAGTAATGCTCTCAAATTATTAATTTCGAGGGTAAACAAGTGCATAAACCCTCCCCTTGTAGCAACAATATTAAGGTTTCGAGGGCAAATTTGATGCTAAATATAGCCTCCAATTATGAATTTGAGGGCGCGATCAAGAGTGTGCTCCTGGGTAAATGTATACCTTTTTTTAGCTAAATCTTACCAATCTTTTGTTCCATTGTATTTATCACACTCTATTTTTTTTTTGTTCCTGAGAGTTTGTCGCCGCCACACCAGCCTCACCCCGACACCTCCTCCCCTCCCCCTCTTACCACCCCTTGGTTGCTCCCGGTCCACGATCTACTTACTGGCCTACCGATCCCACCTTGCCATGCAGTAGTGTTGCCTTCCCCAGACGCCAATCAGCTTAGTCTCCATCACCAACCGACGTCTGCCTCCTCCCTTCGCCTACCTGGTTCTCCGGCAGTCCGTTTTCTGCTCTACCCTTAGTTTTCGGCTAGCGAAGGGACACCCTCGGCTCCACCTCCTGCTGCTCGTCTGCTCCATGGGTACTACTGCGTAGTCCTGGTGGTGTGCTTCGCCCCTCCGTGGCTCCTTCGCATTGTTCGTCGGTTTTCACTCCTGAGGTTGCCCTAGCGTTTGAACAACGCTACTTTCATTCTTTCAAAAAAAAATCAATCCTTGTAGATCAGCAACATCAAGAGTTAGAAACAAATAGACCGAATGAAAAGCCAAACAAAGAAGCTTGCTGAAACCACTAACAAAGTACTTAGCACAATCCAGCAAACAATAGTAGATTGAAAGAAGATTTAACAAGCAATTGCAGGATAGAAGCAAGAAGATTTAACAAGCAATAGCAGGATAGAAGAAAGAAGCGTAGATTTAAGCAACAGTAGATTGAAACAAAAAAAGAAGGCATATTAAAATGGCGCAGAAATTAAATGGCGAGCACATGCCTGGAGGTACTTGGACTGCGACTGCAAGAGCATCATCTTCTCTCAATCTCTCTCTATTCGTTGCGTGCAAGAGAGATTATAAAGCATATCTCCTTCCTCCTCGGCTTCGATCAACGATCTGAGCTCCCAGGAACTCTCTCCGTATACAGGTAAAGCAGATCCTGACCATCACCAACTCTGTTCAAACCAGATCCCATCGATCTCCTTTGGATATGAGTTGTGGCTAGATCTGGTGTTTGTCTAATGGTGAGTGTTGATCAGCGGCGAAGACCAACAAGTAGAGGGCGGAGGAGATGCGGAAATCGACGAGGAGGCCGGAGGTGGAAGAACGGAGAGAGAGAGAGAGAGAGCCGGAGATGCCGATTTCAGCAATGGAGATTCGGCAAGGGAGATCCGCTGGGGTTGTGGTCGCCGGTTTCAGCACGCGACAACAGTGGTGGCCCCGACCTCGTGTTCCGACAGCGATGATGGGGGGTTGTGGTCACCGAAGGTGGATGGTGGTGGCGGCAACGGTGGCGGATGCGGTGGTCAGCGAGAAGGACGATGGTGGTGATCGTGAGAACAGAGGAGCGATGGTGACACCCTTTCAGCAGGAGCTCGACGAAGATGACAGGGAGAGGAGCAAGAGAGAAGACGACGAGGAGAGAACGACCAAGAGAGGGAAGGAGATCTGAGATTTGACGGTAAGGAGAAAGAAGGAATGAAGAGAGATTTAGGATTTAGGTTTAGATATGAGGAGGGTAAATTTGTCCAGAAAATTATAGATGGACAAAAAACTAATTTAACAAGTTTGGGGGTATGGAGGATGTAAGTGTGTTGCTAGTGTGTTGCTCTGCAACAGGTTTCATGTAAGGTTGTTAGAACCTTGGTTAAGGGTGGTTAGTTAGTTGTGGTTAGCTTAGAGTTGGGTTAGCTGGTGTATATATAAATAGCTTGTAGCTTGTAGTTAGAAGCTTGTAACAGAATATAGATCAATAAATAGAAAATTCTCAATTCTCTCGTGTGAGCAAGCTTGATCATCCAGATCTAGCTTGGTGATTGTGTGTTGCAAATCTCAGCTCGAGTTGTTGAGATTTGTTAGGGGGACACTCCCCCAATAAAGCCCCAAAAAAGGATCGGGTGGGCAAATTTTCTATAAAAAAAAACTCCTGTAAAAAGGATAGGACTTGAATTAGCCCATCATGTCCAGTGTCCTCTCCAACACATTTTATAAATTACTCATGGTTGGAATATGAGTTGTCCTATCTCGAAAATATTGCGATGTCCTGAATAACATATAAAGTCGGCGGGTTACTTATCTCATTGAATTGTCAAATGATTTTGAGATGAAACCTTGTTAGTTTTATGTGGTGTTCTTGTCTCTTGCACACGGTCTCCCTTTAGATTGTCTTGAGCCCATCAGCCCAACCAACTTTAACACTCCTATGTATTTATATATACGGTCTTCCTATCATGTGCCCTAAGGACTTATGTTAAGAATCTTAATCGGAAAAGATTCATATCAAATAAAGAAGGGATCGATCATAGAAAAACAATATTAAGAAAAACTAAAATAATTTAAATTTAGGTTATAGAAAAATCGTTATTTATATATATCCGTTTTAAAAGAAGTGGTGGCGGGAGTATGGCATGCTCGGAATCGGCGGATCTTCGAGAACTCTGTGGTGCTCCCAACGCAGGTCTTCGAGGATGCGATGGAGCTGAGTGAGAGGGAGACAAGTTCCAAACGGGCAAGGGAGGTCGCGACCACCAGATCACAGGGGGAAGAATTGGCGGGAATGGGGAATCACGCCAAATGGTGGCTTCCGGAACCAGGATATATCAAGGTAAACTGTGACGCCGCGGTCTCGGAGGAGAAGGGGTGCGGAGTGGGTACAATTGCAAGGGACGAGAATGGTGCTCTGGTTTGGGCAGCTGCTGGCACGATTCAAAGAGGCTCGATCCCTTTAGTTGCTGAGATCGAAGCGGCTATTTGGGCTGCTCGGCTTGCTGCGGAAAGAGAGATTCAGCTGGTGGTTATTGAAACTGATTGTGAGCAGCTTGTAAAGTGTACGCAGCAGAAGAAATTCCCAGGAGGCGTGGTGGGGGTCTTGCTCAACGAGCTCACTAGTCTGTCGGCAGCTTTCCGGGAGTGCAAATGGAGCTTCGTGCATCGTAATGGGAATAAGGCTGCGCACTTTCTTGCCCATCTTAGACCCGCATCTTGTTTTTTTAGCTTTTCAAAGGACAATTTGCCGCCTCAATTGTTTGAAATTGTGTTGGGTGACTTGATGGTAATGGAATAAAACAAGTGGTTTGAGAGATGTTGAATTGGAAATTTTGAATTATACTTCATTCTAAAATCAGATTCAAAGGAAGTGGTTTGGGGGATGTTGAATTTCGTCCCGATACCACTGACACATATTAATTTACTCAATATATCAAGACGAAATTCGAGTGACATGAATGTGTAATTGTCTCATTACAATCAACTTCCATTATACGTAGAACCTTTCTTTAAACTTACATAGCGATTTCATATTAAATCTAACCCACCTTCAATTTAAATCTAAATTAATTAATAATTAGTGCTTATAATTTTAATTAATTTATTTTCGTATTTTCTTTTCCATGTTTTGATATTGTTACCGTATTTTTGTAACAAATTTTTTTTACTTTATTATTTTAATTTTATCAGCACTTAAATATTTCAATCCAGAGTTTTGAAACAAAATTATACTCCTTCCGTCTCATATTAATTGACGTTTGTCTTTTTGTGCACGTTTTTTAAGGAGCGAAAAACTTTATAAAATATTATTATTTTAATTAATTTTTTTATATAATGTTATACTTTTTACTACTAAGTATCAAATTATATAAAAAAATTAATTAAAAAAATAATATTTTACAGAGTTTTTCGCTCTTTAAAAAACGCGCCGAAAAGTAAAACGACATTTAATTTGAGACGAAGTGAGTATTTTGGTTATAGTCAAATTCTTTCTTGCTAAAAAGAAATAAAAATGTATTGAACTAGGGGATCTTGATTGTGACTGGTAAAAGTGAGGGAGGGAGTACGTCTTTATCCGTGGGTAAATCCAAAAAAAAACTGGGGGGGAACTCAACACTCTGAAAAACTCGACGCAACAACGACAGTCAGCCAGCCACGGTGGAAAATTCTCACCCGGCCCGGCCCGGCCCGACCCGAGCAGGGCGAGGCGCACACACTATAAATTAGGCCACGGCGCACACACTTAATTATAAGCCATATATATATATATATCCCAAAACTCAGTTAATCAATTAAACCTTAAACATGTCTTCTTCCAGCATCGTTGACCAAGTAGCCCTTGAGTTGAAGAACGACGACACCCACCGTCCGGTTGCCGACTTCACTCCTAGTCTCTGGGGTGACACCTTCCTCAACTACTCTCCTCTTCGCCATCAGGTCTCCTGGCCTCTTTATAAATCTAATTTTAATATATTAATAGTCATGTAATATACTCCATCGGTTAATTAAAATACGTCGGTTATTATTCATGCACGCTTCTTTGAAATGATAAAAACTGTATAAAATATTAATTTTTTTCAAATTTCTTTTTATAAATTCATACTTAATAGTAGTAAGTATGAAATTATTTTAAAAAGTAATTTAAAAGGTTAATATTTTATATACGTAGTTTTTAACGCCTAAAAAAATGTACGTGAATAGTAAAACGTCTAGTTTTGGTTAACGGGGGGAGTATATATATATAGACAATTAATAGATTAAATGTACACAACCCTTAATTATTGCGTATCATGTTAAGATATCTGGACTATTGAATTAAGAAAATCAATGGATGAGATTAAAAGTAACTTTCGATTATTCGTTGGTATTGGGAGATTATTCGGTTGAATGAAATTATTAGGTGGTATTGGGTGATTATTCGTTAGAATAAAATTTACATTCTTTTACACTTTTTGTACAGATGAATAATTACATACTTATAGATGAATAATTATGTGAAAACAGACGAATAACAATTATGAACAAATAGACGAATAAGGTATATGTACATGATAAGGGTTGTGTACACCAGAACTATTTATAAAAATGCCCTTATAATAAGGGTGTTTTTAGATACACCGCAAATCCACCATTAAAAATGCACGTCCATTTCGACGTGCAAGCCTTTCTGATTGTTTAGCACTTTAAAAAAATTAATTAACTCACTTTAACCCTGCACGTCGGAATTGACGTGCATGATTTGGGGTGTATATAGCGGAAACGTATAATAATTAGTAAATTGTTAGTTACAGAGTATAGTTTTGGAGAAAGTAAAAAAGATAGTATAATAAATGATGGTATAATAAGCCGGCCAAAAAAATGATGGTATAGTAATATGTATTTGTTAATTTCCTTAAAATTTGAAAAAGAAACTAATACATTTGTTAAAAAATATAAGTACTTTTAGACATTTGCATACAAATTAAGGAAATTATAAACCTATTTCATTTAAACCCCTCGTTAATTAATATCTACAATCCTTATCAACCAATAAAATTTGAGTAAAAAGTAAAAAATTAACAATTCTCATATCCCAATACCTAGAAAACCTAAAAGGACTTATATTTTCAAACAAAAATCTAAGTTTAAAAGGACTTATATTTTTGAACGGAGGGAGTATGATCCAATATGTTTTAACGAATGGATGGAGTACTAACTAATTGCTTGTGTGGGTTCAGGCAACAAGAGTATCGACGGAAGAGGACACCAGGCGGCTTGAGCTCGAACTGAAGGACGAGTTTGGACGCTTGTTAGCCAAGGCTACTGCTGACAAGGAATCGAAGCTTTTAATGGATGAGGAATTGCTAAGCTTCATTGACAACATCGAACGTCTTGGTGTGGCTTATCGCTTTCACCTCGAAATCGAAGAAGCTCTCCATACAATCTTCACGTCCTACTCTACCGCCCTGCAGACTGCAGCTAACGAGAGCTGTGACGAGGACCTTCATCGTACTTCTCTTCGGTTCCGTCTCCTAAGACAGCATGGCTTTCATGTTCCAACCGGTATCGATCTACTTGCAATTAAATTCATACATAATGTTTATTAATCTCATCATCGATCCATTTATATAGTCCTTTACTGTACGTGTCTATTTGTTTTGATTCGCAGACGTGTTCCAGATCTTCAAAGATGACGATAGAGTACGCTTCAAGGCATCCTTGGCTAGCGATGTCCAAGGAATGCTTAGCTTATACGACGCCTCGCATCTTAGAGTGCACGGAGAAGGCATCTTAGATGAAGCCCTTGCATTCACTACTCTCCACCTCAAATCCCTCGTTGCTAGCGACCTGAGCCCTCGGTTGTCATCGCTAGTGACTCGTTCCTTGAAAATACCACTCCATAAGGCCATGGTACGACTCGAATCTAGGCATTATATCTCCATCTACGAGCAAGATCCCACACACAACAAAACATTGCTTAGATTTGCAAAGTTGGATTTCAATTTGCTTCAATCACTATACAAGGAGGAGCTAATGCCTCTTTCAAGGTAATATATGTATCTACTTTTTTTGATCCATGTTCAATAGTTTTATAAATTAATCCCTAGTTTGTTTTTAAGTTAATATTGATTGATTAATATTCTAATCATTACCATCATTCCCTCATTTTTCAAACAAAAATATTGATTATATACGAGGCAAGAGTTCTAGTGAAACGAATAATATGGTGTAACTGTGAAACAAATGAATATTAAGTCATATTCATATTCATATGACATTAGGTGGATATGAATATATGGATATTATGGTATGGGAGTATGAATATGGTGTTATTCATTTTATGTTATTTGAATATAAATAATATCATATTCATATTCACATAACATAATATTCATTTTTTCATATTTCTATAAAATAATATATTCATATGAATATGACATAATATTCATTTGTTTCACCGTACCGTTACAGCGTATTATTTGTTTCACTAGAACTCTCCCCTTATCTACGATAACCATATCCCCTAGAATATATTATATATAATCATTTCTCTCGATCTCATCTTCTATAAACTCGCAAAAAAAAAAGGGGATGATCATACAAATTTTATACATAAAAAATGATTTCTTTCCTCCTTTCTACGTACTCAAACAAACAAGGCCAATATATATATATAACTTTATTTCGTCGATCTTTGTACGTTTTTATCCATGTTTAGGTGGTGGAAGGACTTGGATATGACTTCAAAACTGCCATTTCTTGTAAGAGACAGGGTTGTGGAACTGTACTTTTGGGGATTAGGAGCCTTATACGAACCTCAATACTCGTTTGCTAGAATGATATTTGTTAAAGTAGCACAACTAATATCGATTCTAGACGACGTATATGATGCATACGGTGTCATTGATGAGCTTGAGCCCTTTCTAAAAGCAATGGAGAAGTAAGTGTTGTCAATCCAATCAAGTTCATTTGCACGTACAAATGAAACTTATAACATACAATACGCTGATATTGTGATCGTGTTGATCGATCGATTAATCTTTTATTAGATGGGATATAAGTTGCACGGAGAAACTTCCCAAGTACATGAATCAAGTGTTTGAAGCTTTCTTTACTACCTATAAGGAGATTGAACACCGTTTGGCAGCTCAAGGACGCTCACATTTTATTCGTTACGTGATAGAGGAGGTATTAATTACTCAATTGCAAGATAGATCGATTCATATTCATCTATTCAAATTGTTTGATTTAAAGATCGAAAAATTAATCTCGATCTATTGATTTGTAGACCCTAGACATCTCTCGAGTTTACTTGCAAGAAGCGAGATGGAGGCACAACAAGTACACACCTACATACAACGAGTATATGACGAAAGCTGCCACATTAACCTTTGGCAACAACTGGGCGCTCGCCATATGTTTCGCAGGGATGGGAGAAGTTGCATCGGAAGGAGCTTTCAACTGGCTTCGCCGCAATCCTTGTGTAGTTGAAGGCGCCGGCAGGCATGGAAGGCTCCTCAATGATATGGTTAGCCGCCAGGTATTCATACATATATATATATATATATATATATATATATATATAACTGATCGAACTGATTGATCAACAGATCAAGCAAGCATTTATATCCATATATATATATATAGTACGTGATATTGATTTTTGTGTTGTGCATCGATCAGTTCGAGCGGGAGAGGTGGCACATTCCTTCGGCGGTGGAGTGCTACATGAAGGAGAATGGGGCAACGAGGGAGGAAACCCACAGGGAGTTTCATGCGCAACTCGAAGGTGTGTGGAAGGACATCAACCTAGCGATGATGAGGCCGACAATCATACCGACTGCTTTGCTTGCTATCCAGTTGAACTTTGATCGGGTTGTGAGTTTGGTGTACAAAGAGGACGATGGATACACGTTCCCGGAGAAATCCATGAAACATCACATTGCATCCGTTCTAATCGACCCGATTCCATAATTAATACAGCGCGCTATGATCATTCTGAGGGTTTTGGTTGCTATATATATCCATCAATGTCGGTTCTTGGTTTTGCTGCCATGTTTAATTTGGGTATCAAATCACTTGCATCTTAAAAACAATAACAATAAAGCCAATGTCGTTGGCGTTGAATTTCATATCTGTTAGCTAAAGTGTTGTGTGTAAGTTCCGTTATTTGTTACAAATCAAATTTCGGAGAATTATATATGAAAACCCGAATTCTCTTTGGTGATTCGATCTATTTTCTATGCCACTGGGTGTCAATCTTTCAAGGGGAATTATTAGTAAATACCCCACTTTGATAATTGGTTTGCAAATATACCTAGTTTTGAAAACAATTGCATCTATATTTGAAAATTTGCAAAAATACCTTATTTAATTATCAAAATTATCCAACACCCCAAAAATTCAGGAAAAAAAAAGGTCAACCCTCGATCCCAATCCCTAATTCGTTGGTGCCTGACCCCAAGGGTTGCCGTCATCAAGCCCTTGGGCTCTCCTCGCTCATCTGGCCGCCGACTAATCTCACCGAGTCTCTCTTCTGTGGCCGCCGGCTCGCCGCCGCTCTAATCTCCCCTCCATCTCTGGTTGTCGATCTCATGCTCGAACCTCATCTCTTTGCTCTCATCTCTCTCTATTGCTGCTCTGTCTCTGTTGATTGTTGCTACTCCGTCAGTTGCTCACACTGGCTGCAAGCTCGTCGTCATCGCCCTACTCCCTTTTCTCTCTGCTTTATCTCCTAGATCTGGTATCTACTATAGTCAGTCACCGTGCTCTCCACTCTCGTCAGTCGTTGTGCTCGCCTCTTTCATTTCTCTGCTTTGTCTCGCTTCTCATCTTCCCACTTGCTCGATTTGGTTTCAACCTGTCCGGTATAAGCCTGATCTCACCTTATGACTTCTTCTTGTGCATAGATTACATTGGTTTACAGTGATTTTGTTTTGGTCGAATTGGATTACGGTGATTTAATATGTGAATTGTGAAGTAGATTACCTTGGATATGTGATTTAATCTGTGAATCTGTGAATTGGATAACGGTGCCATTTGTGTTGTATATAGAGATGCTCATTATATTTGTATTCTTCTTTTTATTGTTCTCTTTCTCAAGTAATGAAATTTCAGGTGCAAATTTTCATTGTGACGATTTTAATCATGCATACACACAACTTTCAATCTCTGCAACTAGCTACACGAGAGAATTTTGACTTTGAGGCAAAATTCAGATTGGTATGGGGTATGAATTGTGGCGAATTTTGAATTTTGACTTTCATCTCAAGGTGATGTGTTTTTCTTTTGAGATATTTGAAGTGTTTTCCTTTCATATTGTTATGTCTTGTGTGCTTTAGCAATTCTAAAATATATAGGAATTCATTCCAACAACTATTTGAAGTGTTTTCTTTTGTGCTTCAACTTTCAATCTTTACACTTTTTTTTTCTCTATTGCTTTAGCTATTCTAAAATATATAGGAATTGCATAATTTGTTTCATCTGATGGCACAAATTCTTCAAAATAGGTAGTTGATTGATTGTTTCCTAGTTGTTCATACTTCATAGCTTGAGGATTGATACCACAGTCCATACCTTTTTACGTTTTCCTTTTACCACCCCCTCTAGATCCCCTGTTAAGTCCACCACACTCCCTAGTATCCCCTTATTGTCCAACCAAACCAACATGTTTTTTTTTATCGTTTTTAAACTAATGTCACTCGGAATGTGATATCTTATGATGCCTTCTCTGTTTAAAAAATGAAAGGGCTGATTAAAACGTTGGTTGCTAATTTGATAACTGATAGGATTTTTCAGGATACTCTTTTATCTCTTCTTCTTACCATTAGAGTATCTTATGATGCCTTCTCTGTTTCAGATTGTGCCTCCTGCACTCCTATTCAATATACTACTACATTGTTAGCTTGAACATGTTCTGTTTGATTACATATATCGCATATGAAAAATTATCGCAATTTCTTGACATAAACGGTTCTATATGTAGAACGTGTGCTGATCCTTGTTGTTCCATTTGTTGACTACTTGGTGTTTCGATTGGGACTCTTGAACATGATTTTTCAGATGAACAAGAAGAGAAAGATGATTCAGATTTTGACATCTCTGCATTTCTCAAGGAAGCTAAACGAAAGAAAGAGTAGTTGGAAATCCTCAAGGAAAAGGTTAGTTAGACACTCATTGATTCAACATCTTTGACATGAATGTTAAGTTTCTATTTACCTTTCATTCATGAAACTAGGTTTGCTGCCTTGAATGTTTAATAAGAGTTATATTTGCGTTTTTCCATTATTTCTATTATTGTTTTAACCTGATTGATGCTCGTGGTTCTTTGAGGTTGCATATATTCTGTACATTTTGATTTGAATTAGTCTGCGTAGAGTACATGTTTTGGGGGTAACTGAGTTTTTATGCATATAGTTTGTACTCAACAAATATGATTTGGATCAGTTTGTGCTTACTTTGTATGACGAGGTAGATTTTAGGGCTGAGAAGTTTAAGATGTATTCCTATTTTAACTTGGAACTTACCTCTCTTTATGTTTCAGCTTAAGGTGGATTGTATGGTATTCTCGGGTGCGATTAGCAAGCTGCATCCAATGAGAACTCCAGGTTGATTAGGTACTTGGGCAAGTGGTTGAAGAAATATGAAAGGTTCCCTTAGGCTATTCCGTGTCCCGAGGCACAGAGCGTGCTTGCTTTGAACGCATGCTAGTGGGTTCCGACTGTTGAGACTGTTGCGGAGGCCCTTGGAGCTGTTATTGATAAGTGGTTTTCGTTGTTGGTGCTGCATTCTAAGTTTCACCGAGAGCTGAAATTGGTTGAAGTTGTGCTGAGTTCATTGGTTGTTGAGGGGATCGGAGACTGTGTGGCTCTTTGACTAGTTTGATTGAAATATCTAAATTTGAATCGCAAGCTTATTAGTTCTTTTTTGGTATTATTTTCCATTTCCTGTAGAAGTTTAAGTCTTATGAAAGTTTGCAAGTTTCGCGAGGAGAAGATGAGGGTAATGCTATGAAATTGGTCTTTGTGGACATGAATGAACACATGTTTTGATACAATATGATATATGAAACTTTTATTTTTGTGATTGAAGAAAGTGTTGTGTTGTATCTAAAAATGTTTGATTTCTTACTTTGATGAACCTGCATATTCATCATGTTCTAGAGATTAAGACACCAAATGCAATGCACAGAGAAAACAATGTGTCAAAACTAGATTGTTAACTAGCCAGATGATCCAATAAACTGTAGTTGTTCATACCCATGACTGCAGTAACAATCAATCGAAGATAAAGCATATTCCACTGTAAGATATGGTTGTCACATGAACCTCTTACTTTCGCAGTAGTTTGAACAAAGATTTAAGAAGATAAAGTTTAGGTTAGATCAAAATAGAAGATAAAGTTTAGGTATTGTTAGAGGCGGGTTAGGTAATGTATATTGGAGGGAATATCTAGTAGCAGGCGGCAATTAAGCGGTTAGGGTTAAAAATCTAGTTGTTATGATTTAGGTCAAAATCGTATCTTTACTCAATCTCCCGCCGATTTTTTATCATATCCTGTCAATATTCGTATGTCGGATTGTCAAGAACAATATTCATCCTGTCAGTGTGATAATATTATGGTTTCAAGATATATATTGACAATCCTTTTGTAAATATGGTTAATATTCCTAAAGATATGATTAACCGTATCTTCATTGATTCTCTCCCCATTTATAGGTTTAATCCTGTCAAAATAAACCTACAACATTGTCACTATGAACATTATTCCTGTCGTTATGGACAAATAACTTTGTCATCTTGGACAAGTCTTTAATTTCTAGTTATTGTATGGATAAAATCGTATCTTTATTCTCTTTCCTATTATAGACTTCATCCTGTCATTATTAATTATCAAGTTTGTCTTAAAAAACCTACATCCCGTCAAAAACAATTTTTATTCCTGTCACTTTTGATTTTCTTAATAAGGTGATGATTTTCATCCGGCTAGTTTTATTATTCTAAAATTTTCGAGAAAAATATATTGAAAATATTATTTTAATATATATTTCATTTTTTTATATATTTTTTACTTTTCTTTAAATTCATAATTCTCCTTTTAATGATTTTTATATTTAAATTTAAAGGTAAAATCAGTCATTATTTTTTAGCACAAATGATCTATTTTTTAGCACAAATGACCCACCTATTCTATTTTTGCTATTCTCAGAAAACGGGTATACTTTTGCAAACCGAATACCAATTTGGTGTATTTATGCAAATCGGCCATCTTTCAAAGCCTTGATCGTTGTCTTTCTACCAAAGTCGACAGAAGATCTATTTCTTGTTCAGCATATATGTAGGGGTGTTATTTGAGCGGAGTAGCTTGAGCTCGTTCATTTTTTAAACAAGCCGAGTATCAGCACGATTTTAAGCTCGTTCAAAGCTCGCCTCGCTCGATTTAATCTTGAATTTTATGAAATTTCTAAAATTTTCTATGTTTTGAGCAAATATTGCTTAATACTCGAAAAAAAAGCTCGACTCAAACTCATTTATTTCCTAGACGAGCCAAGTACGTATGAGCACATTAATTTTAAGCTCGGCTCGTTTAGAAACGAGTCGATCGAATATGAACAGACAATATATGGCTCGTTCGCCTCGAATAACATCCCTATTCAACAAGGATACATGACCGATCCTGACAAAATAGAGGCACGGAGCGAATAAAAATTAAGGCCCTAATAAATTGATTTTTTTAAATAATAGCATATATATATTCCCTAACTTATTGTACAAGTCATGTACTCCTATATAAGTCAATTAATGAGAAAGGCAAACCCTAAGGGGGATTATTGAATCGTGTAAATTATAACATGGTATCAAAGCTTGAAACCCTAACCCTAATTGCTCCTCCTTCCTACCCACCCGCCGCCGCTCTTCCTGAAACCCTAGCCGTCGGTCCCCCTCGGCGCACCTCTTTCGTCTCACCATGTCCAACACTAACGAAGTCCTCGACCCCAACATCGGCAATACCCCCGACAACACTGCTGACTCCCCTTCCCCCTCTAAACCTCCCTTCCACTCGACCCTAGCCATCTCCAACATCAAGCATCTCATCCCGCTTGTTCTCGATACTTCCGACACCAAATACAAATCCTGGGCGGCTCTCTTTCATGTTGCAGCGCGGGCTCATCGGGTGCTCGATCACATTGATGCATCCGTTCCCCGACATGCAGCCGTCGATGATGACCTTTGGGATCAACTCGACACTATCATCCTTCAATGGATATATGCAACTATCTCATCGGATCTCCTTCTGGCCATTCTTGAACCGGATGCCACCGCTCTCTCGGCATGGACGAGGTTGAAGAACATTTTCCAAGATAACAAAGAATCCCGTGCTGTATATCTGCAGAACGAATTCTCCATTTGCTGATTGGAAACTTTCTCATCCGTCTTCGAATACTGTCGGCATCTTAAGGACCTCGTTGATCAGTTGAAGAACGTCGATTCCGCTCTTTCCGAATGACAGATGGTCATACAGATGATCGCCGGCCTCACGCCTGAGTATGACACAATAGCCAGCTTTATCCAACAGACATCACCCCTGCTCGATTTTGCCAAAGCTCAGTCCATGGTCCGACTAGAGGAATCGCGACGCCACAAGCGTGACTCCCTTGCCGCTGATGCCAAAGCACTCGCTGCTGCAACTGCTCTGCCTGAACCGCCTTCGAACACAGCGTCGCAACCACCCCCATAGTCCGAAAACTCAAGGCGGCAATCGTCTGGTGGCCGTGGTCGCGATCATGGACGCGGACGTGGTCGTGATCGTGGTCGTGGACCAGGGGTTGTGCACTTTCAGCGCACACCATTTGGATGGATGCAAGTTCCTGGCTTCTCTCAGCAGCAGCAGCAATCGGCCCCTTGGCGACTCTAGGGCTGGAACCCCGGCCTATGCTCGGAGCTGCCCTTCGGTCGCCCACTCCTTAGGCAAACACCGCATAGGGAGACCCATACGTAGGGTTCATGTTGCCATCCGACCTGTCTGCGTCTTTCAACTCTTTGACACTGTACCCGCCTGACAATTCATGGTACATGGATACGGGTGCATCATCTCACATGACCAATAACCAAGGTATGCTTTCTTCCATCTCCTCTAAGAGTTCGTCCCCTTCTGTGATTGTAGGTAATGGTTCTCGTATACCAACTTTGGGTTCTGGAAAATCCACCTAACCCACACCCACCAATCCCCTCCACTTGCGTCGTGTTTTGATTGCCCCCCATATCATCAAAAACCTTATATCTGTCCGTCAGTTCACAACTGACAATAATGTACATGTCTGTTGAATTTGACTCGTATGGTTTTTCTGTGAAGGATCTTCAAACGGGAACTCATCAACTGAGATGCACTAGCTCCGGCGAGCTCGACCCCATCACCACACCGTCAACTCCCCTGTCTCTGTCTGTTGTGTTGGCTCCTGTGTGGCATGCTCGTTGTGGTCACCCAGGCGCACCCGTCTTCAATTTACTTAGGAACCTTTGTTTACCTCATTGTAATAAAGTGGATGATTCCTCTCTTTGTCACTCGTGTCAATTGGGGAAACATACCCGTCTGCCATTTCATGCTTCTAGGTCTTTTACTACTTGTATGTTTCAATTGATTCATAGTGATGTGTGGACATCTCCTATTGTCGGTAGAACTGGTCATAAATATTATCTTTTGTTTATTGATGATTACTCTACTTTTCTATGGGTGTTTCCACTTAAATTCAAATCTCAAGTCTACACCAAATTTGTGCAATTTCATCAATATGTTTGGACTCAATTCAACTGTCCTATCAAAGCTTTCCAATGTGACAACGGGAAGGAATTTGATAACCATTATTTTCATTCCTTCTTTCAGAAACATGGGATTGTCTTTCGACTCTAATGTCCATATACATCTCCTCAAAATGGAAAAGCAGAACGTACAATCCGAACCATCAACAACATTATCCGCACACTCCTGTTCCATGCCTCTGTGCCCCCTCGGCTCTGGCATTTCTCTCTCAATGTGGCTTCATACCTTCTAAACATTCTTCCCTCTCCTATCCTCAAACAAAGGTCCCCAACTCAACTTCTGTATCTCTTGACACCTCGCTTCGATCACCTTCGGGTGTTTGGTTGTCTATGCTACCCTAATCTATCCGCTCAAACCTCTCATAAACTCCAACCACGCTCAAGTGCATGTGTGTTTCTAGGTTATCTTGACAATCATCGTGGCTACATTTGCCTAGATCTCACCACCAAGAAACTCATTATGTCTCGGCAGTCACGTTTGACGAGTTCGTCTTTCCCTTGTCTCGCCCAAACACATCTCCCCTGAGGACCCTCCCATTGATGTCGATGTCTCCCCGCTCCTATCACAATTCCTAAATGGCTCGCCGGCCGCTGCATCACCCCACCGAGCTTCCCCTTGATCACCGTCACCCACTCCTGTGCACACACCGGCCCACCCCACTCCTCTTGCTCCCGACAACTTACCCCCAGCCCCGGCACCGATACCCCCAACAGCCCCTACCATCACCAACATCCACCCCATGACTACTCGTAGCAAGGATGGTATTGTTCAACCTCGTCGCCTTTTTGATCTCGGTACCACTACCTCACACAAACAACCAATTTCCCCCCTCCCTACATCCCACAAATCAGCCCTGCTAGACCCAAATTGGTGTGCAGCCATGACTGCCGAATATCGGGCTCTTATTGGTAATGGAACTTGGGAATTGGTACCCCACCCGACTGAGGTGAATGTTGTTCGGTGCATGTGGCTGTTTCGCCACAAACTGCGATCTGATGGCTCTCTGGAACGCTATAAAGCTCGGCTGGTGGCTAATGGTCAATCTCAGGAAGTCGGAATTGATTGTGGAGAAACGTTCAGCCCAGTGGTTAAACCAACACCTGTTCGTATGGTTCTGCACTTGGCGATCTCTCGGTCTTGGTCCATTCATCAGTTGGATGTCAAGAATGCTTTCCTTCATGGGCATCTTCATGAGACAGTCTACATGTTTCAACCGCCAGGCTTCGTCGACCCGACTCGGCCTAAGCATGTCTGCCTCCTTAATAAATCTCTCTACGGCCTCAAACAAGCTCCGTGTGCCTGGTACCAACGGTTTGCATCATTCTTGATTCAGATTGGGTTTCACAGCAGTCGCTCAGATTCCTCGTTGTTCATCATTCGCCGCGTCACTCAGACTGCATATTTGCTGGTGTATGTGGATGATATTATCTTGCTTGCTTCTACCGATTCCCTCAGGACAGACATCATCAGTTTGCTCGGCCGAGAATTTGCTCTGTCTGATTTAGGCCCTCTCTTATACTTTCTGGGTGTTGTTGCTACCCGGACATCCTCAGGCCTCTTTCTGTCACAAGAACAGTATGCCCGTGAGATTGTGGAACGTGTAGGTATGACCGGCTGTAATCCTGCAGTCACCCCTGTCGACCCTGGCACTAAGCTTAGTGCTCAGGCCGGCAAACCAGTGTCAGATCCTACCCTGTATCGCAGCCTAGCGGGTGCTCTTCAGTATCTGACGTTCACTCGCCCTGACATCTCCTATGTTGTTCAGCAGATCTGCTTGTTCATGCATGATCCGAGGGACGGTCACTTCGCTGCACATAAGCGCATCATTTGGTACGTTCACGGTACTTACTCGTTGGGCATCACTATCCATCCGGCGTCCTCTCCATCCATTGTCGCTTACACATATGTTGACTGGGCTAGTTGTCTGGATACTCGTCGCTCTACGTCAGGTTACTGTGTGTTTCTCAATGACACATTGATTTCCTGGTCTGCTAAACGACAATCTGTCATCTCCCGATCCAGCGTCGAGGCCGAGTACCGTGGGGTGGCCAACGTCGTCGCCGAATGTACCTGGTTGCGAAATCTGTTGTTCGAATTACACTGCCCCCTATCTCGGGCCTCTCTGGTCTACACTGATAACGTGTCTGCTACGTATCTGGCTTCGAACCCGGTGCAACATCGGCGCATCAAACACGTTGAGATTGACATTCATTTTGTTCGCGAGAAGGTCGCACTTGGTCATGTCCGGGTTCTTCACGTACCATCCGCCTACCCGTATGCAGACCAAACACAAAAGCCAGTCACGATAGCAACACCGATTGGAAGAGATGCCCTGCATCTGACTACTTGATGGAGACGATGATGGCAACGGTGGTAGACCCGGTGAGTCGGTCGATAGTTGAGGCAGCAGAAGTAAGTGGTCGATTGTCCGAGTCAAGTGAGTCTTCGTCGATGACATCGGTAGTGAATAACAGCTTTTTATAGTGTCGCTGATGGCGCTGGTGGAGCAATGGTGGTGAGTTTTCAAGGTACATAGTTGTTGACGGAGGCCATCTCGGTGGTGACGCCTCTAGCATCGAAGCCGGAGGAGAGTGAGAGTCTCTCAAACTTGATGCTCTGAAATGAACACAGATCGAAATAAACAATTAATTGAAAGAGAATCGACACATATGGAATTAATTTGTAGGTTCGATTAGGAAGGGAAATCGAAATCAATCAGGCGAACCTTAATGGAAATCTTGGGCTTCCGAGGGAAATCGATACATACGAATGGTAAATGGCTACTATGGCAATGCACAGGGGGAGGAAGAAGATGTTATTGCTAAATTTCTACTTCAATTGAGATTAGCGGTGAAAAAATCATGAAAGTTTGTATCTTGGTATGTATTACCTGTTTCTATTCCCAATTAAGGATAAACCCTTAATTTCGATTATCAGTGGTTTGATTTGGTCGGATTTCGTATTCCCTCTATGCTCTAGTATCAAATCCGGGCTTCGATTGACAATGTTTTGTAGTTGGTGACAATCAGTTGATGATACTATTTATTGTTGGTGATAACAGATTACTAAAATATAGGTTGGTGATAATAGGGGGTGGTGATAATGTTCTCTATTTAGAGATAATAGATTGGTGGAAATGTTTTTTAGTTGGTAACAATTGGTTTGTGACAATGTTTGGTGACAATGTTCACTTGTTGGTGACAATAAGTTGATGAAAATAATTTGATGACAGTGTTTCATACTTGTTGACAATAGGTTGGTGACAATATCTTTGTAGTGGGTGATAGTATGTAGTTAGTGAAAATTGGTGGTGACAATATTTTATAGTATGTGACAATAAGCTGGTGACAATGTTCTGTAATTGATGACAATGATTAGTGACAGTGTTCACTTGTTGGTGATAATAAGTTGGTGAAAATAATTTGATGACAATGTTTCATAGTTGTTGACAATAGGTTGGTGACAATATCTTTGTAGTGGGTGATAGTATGTAGTTAGTGAAAATTGGTGGTGACAATATTTTATAGTTGATGACAAAAAGTTGGTGACAATGTTCTGTAGTTGATGGCAATGTTCCGTAATTGATGACAATGTTCTATAATTGATGACAATAGGTTGGTGACAGCGTTCACTAGTACCAGATATTTGTTCAAATAATATTTTGGTGACAATTTCATGTGAGATAAACTAGTCAAATTTTTAAAATTTTATTTGACGACAGAATTTGATGATATATAATGTGATGGTGACATTTATTGTGGGGATAATAACATGGTGATTGTTTTAATCAAAGTGTTATGATGATATATTTTTGTGAGCGTTAATGGTTCAACATTTTAAAATATAGATTGATGATAAATTAACAATGCCTTGGGAATGTAAAATGTTATCGTGATAATTTTTTAAGGTTACAATATCGTGGTGACAATATATTGTCATCAACCTCATCACTAACCGTTGTTACATGCAACTGTCACCAGAAGAAAATTATTCATCACCAAAAAAATATATATCACCAACAATTGTCACAAGAAAAAATTTCTCCAACTATCACCAGAAAAAAATAAAATGTCACCCAAAAAGGCAATTATCACCAAAAAATTTATCACAAACAACTGTCACCGAAAATAATTGTCATAAAAAAAATCTCAATCACTGGAAAGGTTAATTGTCACAAACAAATATCACCGGAAAAATTGTCACCAACATTTGTCACCAAGAAAAAAAATCAATTGTCACCAGAAAAAATTTCCCCCAATTGTCACCAGGAAAAAATAAAATGTCACAACAAAAAGACAATTGTCACCAAGAAAATTATCACAAACAACTGTCATTGAAAATAATTGTCATCAAATATAGGTATTAAATGAAATTGTCAATGTTAACTAGTCAAAGTCAAAATTAAAAAAGTCAAAGGGGAAGGAGGAATGGTAAAGGATGGAAAGGGAGGGTAAAAATGTCAAATATGGACACTTACCTATTTTTTTTAAAAAGTGAACATTTATTTAATTTTGTCTTCTTTTTTTGGACATCCACTAAATTAAACCAAAAAATATATAGTTCACTTCCTCTACCAATCTCCAATAATTTCTCTAAAAATTTTTAAAATAAAAAAATATTATTCATATTATTTTTACTAAAAACTCTAATTAACAAGTTCTTACTTTGAATATTTGGAAAATGATGCTTAGTAGAGAAATTCATTTTATTTTTTCATTACTTTCTATTTCAGAGAAAAAGATACAGAATATGTTAGAATATGTTATACTTTGATGTAAGGCTATCTCTCTCGAATTTTTTCCTGATAAATAACTCTATTAAAATACAAAAAACAATTAAAATTCTTCAAAACCCTCAAAATTCTCATTTTGAGAAAATTATTGGAAATGCCCTTAGCAACCAAAAATCTTTAAAATTGTGGGTTATCAAGTCAATCCAACTCTATATTTGGTTTCAATCACCAAAAAATATTCCGGATCAATAAAATTTAAGATTTTATCCAACCAAAAACTTAAATGTCATCATCCACACAGAACCCTTTTTGACCAAAACTATACCAACCTTTCTTATTCATTTGAAACAATCAACTATGGTGAGCACCGCCCGATGAATCTCCACCCCATCACCAAGTAAGTAGACCTAAGCAAACATGGACTAACCCGCCCGCTCCGCCCAACCCGCCCTGTAAAATATGCGGGTTTGGGTAAGGCAATTGGCCCAAGCGGGCCGATAGGCCCGGCCCGGTTGGCCCATAGGGCCGGGCTTGGGCGAAAGATTAAGCCCAAGCGGGCCAGTAGGCCCGGCCCGCCTATATATATATTACTTATATTTTTTTATATTTGTATTAAAATACGACGGAGTATATATATTAATTATATAATATCTAAACTTTTACATCTAACATTTTATAAACACTAATAGTATTTACATCAGATATAAATTAAGAAATACAATAGTACTAAATAAATTATTTTCAAGATTTTTTCATTGAAATGAACCTACATAAAGATTATAGTGTGTAATTTCACATTTGTGTAACTTATATACCTTTGTTTTGTATAAAATTTCAATCTTTTGATACACTTAGCATATTTGTGTAGTTTGAGATCAAACGCAAAAATAATAAAATAAAAATAATATTTTATGAAATTATAATGGACGGGCTTGGGCATGAGAGTTGGCCTAACAATTTTGTGTGTTCTCATAGCCACGACTAGACCTGAGCATGGGCGGGCTTGGGTCGGGCCTATGGGAATATTTTGGCCCATTTTAGCGGGCCGGGCTTGGGCTAGGCCCGGTTTTTGGGCCAACTCTTGCCCAAGCCCGCCCACATGGGCGGGCCGGGTAGCCCACCGGGCCGCCCATTATAATTTTGTACAATATTATTTTTATTTTATTATTTTTACGTTTGATCTCAAACTATAAAAATGTGCTAAGTGTCTCAAAAGATTGAAATTTTATGCAAAACAAATGTATACAAGTTACATAAATGTGAAATTACACACTATAATCTTTATGTAGATTCATTTTAATGATTTTTTTTAAAATAATATATTAAGTACTATTGTATTTATTAATTTATATGCGATGTAAAAACTATTAGTATTTATAAAGTAATAGATGTAAAAGTTTAGATATTATATAATCAATACATATACTCCGTAGTATTTTAATACAAATATATAAAAATTAATATAATTAATATATATAGGCGGGCCGGGCCTACCGGCCCGCTTGGGCTTAACCCTTAGCCCAAGCCCGCCCTATGGGCCAATCGGGCCGGGCCGAATCGGCCCGCTTGGACCAATTACCTTACCCAAGCCCGCATATTTGACAGAGCGAGTTGGGCGGGCCAGGCGAGTTAGTCCATGTCTGCTCAGGTCTAGCCACGACCCAAGCCCGCCCATGCTAGGTCTACAAGTAAGTACTCTCCAAAAATTTCCGTTGCAAGTCAGTCGTCACCATAAAAAACCAGCATCCACTACCGTGCATGGATTGGGGCCTTGCTGTTTCAAAATACATGGGCCCACAAGCTTCACTACAAACCACTTATGCGATTCCCCCCCCCCCCCCCCGCTAACATTTTTTAGCGCGCGGACAGTGGCGGCCTCGGGACTTCCCCAAAGGTGGGGCAAAATTCCAAACTCCGAAAGTATTACATCGTCAATTAATTAACAAAATGTATTCATGTTACAAGTCTACAAATAAATTCAAATGTTCAACACCAACCATTTAAGGTGAATACATATTGAAGATTTAAACATAATATAAGTTCACTTTTATGACAAACAATATTTAGATTATTAATTCTAGCTTTTTTTTCTTCTGAATTTGACTATCGGCATAATCTCTCACACTCGGTCCCCTCGGAACCTCCTCACTACCATTAACAACATCATCTCCATTGTCAAGCGCAAAATCATCTCCATCAATAACCTCAATATTATCAATCAAATGATTAGGATCGGAGTTGAATTATCCACATTAGCATTATCAACATTTGCAACTAAATTGCGATGAGTTTGTAATGCATGAAATCTGCATCATCATCGTTGTTGAAGGAGATCGATTTCGCCGATCAACTCCATTCGAACCTTAGCCTGCAAAGCAATTAGAACAAACGAGGTCGGGGCGGGGCTTGTCTCCCCCGGAGGACCCTCCGACGCTCAAGTCAGTCCCCGTCGAAAGAGTTTCCTTTCCGTATTTATATTAGTCGAGCGTAAAAGAAACAGGCAAAGCATTTAATCAAAGGAATTGTAACGGTTTGGTATTTAATAAATGGAATCATTACCGTATTTAATTCGGTCAACGCTCTTAATGCACGAAACCGCTATCGTAATCAATAGGCGAAACGGTAGCATCAATGTCGTATTGAATACTCGAATTTATTGGTAAAATACCAGAACACCCTTGTGCTATGATGATGGGATTTCCCTATCTCAATTGCCCCTCGGGTTTCTTCTTCATGTCTCAATGATGAAGGAAGCCGAAAAAAGTGCAAGGCGGAGCTTGTCGAATGAACGACGACTCTGTCGACTAATGTGGCCTTGAGCGGCTATTGGTCGTAAGTGACTATCATGTTCATAATTGGCTATTGTGACCATAAGTGGCTATCGTTGGCCTTGATCGGCTAATGTGGCCTTGAGCGGCTAAGTAGGCCTTGATCGGCTAATGTGGCCTTGAGCGGCTAAGTTGGCCTTAATCGGCTAATGTGGCCTTGAGCGGCTAAGTTGGCCTTGATCGGCTAAGTTGGCCTTGATTGGCTAATGTGGCCTTGAGCGGCTAACGAGGTCGGGGCGGGGCTTGTCTCCCCCGGAGGACCCTCCGACGCTCAAGTCAGTCCCCGTCGAAAGAGTTTCCTTTCCGTATTTATATTAGTCGAGCGTAAAAGAAACAGGCAAAGCATTTAATCAAAGGAATTGTAACGGTTTGGTATTTAATAAATGGAATCATTACCGTATTTAATTCGGTCAACGCTCTTAATGCACGAAACCGCTATCGTAATCAATAGGCGAAACGGTAGCATCAATGTCGTATTGAATACTCGAATTTATTGGTAAAATACCAGAACACCCTTGTGCTATGATGATGGGATTTCCCTATCTCAATTGCCCCTCGGGTTTCTTCTTCATGTCTCAATGATGAAGGAAGCCGAAAAAAGTGCAAGGCGGAGCTTGTCGAATGAGCGACGACTCTGTCGACTAATGTGGCCTTGAGCGGCTATTGGTCGTAAGTGACTATCATGTTCATAATTGGCTATTGTGACCATAAGTGGCTATCGTTGGCCTTGATCGGCTAATGTGGCCTTGAGCGGCTAAGTAGGCCTTGATCGGCTAATGTGGCCTTGAGCGGCTAAGTTGGCCTTAATCGGCTAATGTGGCCTTGAGCGGCTAAGTTGGCCTTGATCGGCTAAGTTGGCCTTGATTGGCTAATGTGGCCTTGAGCGGCTAACGAGGTCGGGGCGGGGCTTGTCTCCCCCGGAGGACCCTCCGACGCTCAAGTCAGTCCCCGTCGAAAGAGTTTCCTTTCCGTATTTATATTAGTCGAGCGTAAAAGAAACAGGCAAAGCATTTAATCAAAGGAATTGTAACGGTTTGGTATTTAATAAATGGAATCATTACCGTATTTAATTCGGTCAACGCTCTTAATGCACGAAACCGCTATCGTAATCAATAGGCGAAACGGTAGCATCAATGTCGTATTGAATACTCGAATTTATTGGTAAAATACCAGAACACCCTTGTGCTATGATGATGGGATTTCCCTATCTCAATTGCCCCTCGGGTTTCTTCTTCATGTCTCAATGATGAAGGAAGCCGAAAAAAGTGCAAGGTGGAGCTTGTCGAATGAGCGACGACTCTGTCGGCTAATGTGGCCTTGAGCGGCTATTGGTCGTAAGTGACTATCATGATCATAATTGGCTATTGTGACCATAAGTGGCTATCGTTGGCCTTGATCGGCTAATGTGGCCTTGAGCGGCTAAGTAGGCCTTGATCGGCTAATGTGGCCTTGAGCGGCTAAGTTGGCCTTAATCGGCTAATGCGGCCTTGAGCGGCTAAGTTGGCCTTGATCGGCTAAGTTGGCCTTGATTGGCTAATGTGGCCTTGAGCGGCTAAGTTGGCCTTGATCGGCTAATGTGGCCTTGAGCGGCTAATGTGGCCTTGAGCGGCTAAGTTGGCCTTGATCGGCTAAATGTGGCCTTGAGCGGCTAAGTTGGCCTTGATCGGCTAATGTGGCCTTGAGCGGCTAAGTTGGCTTTGATCGGCTAATGTGGCCTTGAGCGGCTAAGTTGGCCTTGATCGTCTAATGTTATGCGGTCGTGCCCCTTGTAATCCATACTCGGTGCTCAGGACAAAAATCTTCAATCCTGAAATTGTCAGCCATTTTACGTAATTATTCTGAAAATATGGGCTGACCTGTAGTATACGGGAACTCTAGGCCGGTTTCGTAGTTTCTGAGAAGTTTGGGCCGGTTTTGTGATTAGTTGAAGGTTGAAACACAACCCTCGTCGTCTTCATTGTTAGGCCAAGTTGTCGGATGCGGCGGCCATGACGGAGGCCTAATAGGGCCCCGAGTCTTCCGAGATGCCCCTAGCGGTCACGGCGAGCGCTCCTTCTCATCCTCGCGCTTCACGGCCTAGACCTTCTCATCGCTCGTCGCTGCGGGAGTTGGTTGTGGCGGTCGTGGTGGTTCCAACCGGAGCGCTGCACAGGTAGGAGGCTTGTCGTCGACGAGGCGAAAGGAGGAGGCACAGGAATCGTCACCGGATAAATCGAAGAGTGAGTTAGCGGCGGCACGGTCATAACGGCCGTTGGTGTGGTTGAAGTTGAGGGGAGGATGGATGCAGCGACAACGCCATCGCCGTCGGGGTTGAAGGGGACGGCGTCACTCTCGAAGCCCATGGTCGATTACCTCGGTATCTTGCTCGTGGAACCGCCGAACTCCATTGATCATCCCCTCGAGGATAGTAAGCGGAATCCCATGGTCGATTGGAAGGTTTTTCGTTGTTTTTTCGATCTAGGAATATCGATCTCGGTTGGCTTTTTGATCGAATTCCCACGGACGGCGCCAAATGTAATGCATGAAATCTGCATCATCATCGTTGTTGAAGGAGATCGATTTCGCCGATCAACTCCATTCGAACCTTAGCCTGCAAAGCAAGAACAAACGAGGTCGGGGCGGGGCTTGTCTCCCCCGGAGGACCCTCCGACGCTCAAGTCAGTCCCCGTCGAAAGAGTTTCCTTTCCGTATTTATATTAGTCGAGCGTAAAAGAAACAGGCAAAACATTTAATCAAAGGAATTGTAACGGTTTGGTATTTAATAAATGAAATCATTACCGTATTTAATTCGGTCAACGCTCTTAATGCACGAAACCGCTATCGTAATCAATAGGCGAAACGGTAGCATCAATGTCGTGTTGAATACTCGAATTTATTGGTAAAATACCAGAACACCCTTGTGCTATGATGACGGGATTTCCATATCTCAGAGTTGATGAACCAAGACTAGGTACTTTGATGATTCGAGCAAAATATCTATCCATACCGGAATCCATAGTCAAAATTCATAAGCAATAAAAATGAAAAAAAACCCCCCCCCCAATTTTCACACTTTAAATCACTTAAAATCTCAAATCCTCAAACCTAACAAGGAACAAAAATTTCAATTCTCCAAATTCCTAATCCTAATTCATTCATAAACAATAAAATAAACAAATTATGATAATCAAAATCCCCAAATTTCACCCTTTAAATCTCAAACCCTAAAACCTAACAAAATTTCAATTCTCCAATTCTCCAAATCAATTAACATTTCAAACATTTCAATTGTAAACAAATCCACCAATTCAATTCAATATTTAAGTAACTAACAATAACAAAATTGAAGAAAACTTACCAATTTCTCCCAAATTTTTTGCCTTTTCAAGTCACTGTTGTTCTTGTTCACTGTCTTCAATCATCGGATTCTTCACAGCACAGCCCTAGTGCAGGCGGCCGGACGGTGGAGTGGTGATCGACTGGTCGGGCACTCCCTGGCGGCCGGACGCCGGCGACGCGGTGCACTGCTTGGCAGTCTCGGCCTGCTGGTGCTCTCACACTCGCCCTTCGCCCTTCGCTTCCCGTGACTCTCGCCCTTGCGCGTCTCTCAGTTGGAAAAAAAAACCCTACTCAAAACGACGTCGTTTTGTCATTTTTTTTTTTTTACAAAGGGTACATGCGGCTCGAAAGGTGGGACGGGCGCGTACACCCGCCCCACCCCAGGGCCACCCCTGCGCTTGGAGGCCCTTGGCCTCCTTAAGTTCCATTTCATTGATGTGTTTTTTTATACCGTGTGGGTCCCACTTCATATTTAATTCCGATTTCATTTTTGGATTTTTTTACTCACTCCTTCTCTCAAAACTTGTTATTTGATTTTTTTGACACGTTTTTAAAAAATTTAAAAACTCTATAAAGTATCAATTTTTTAAATAATTTTCATTGATAATTGTATTTAGTATGAAATTTCTGTAAATTAATAAAAGCATTGATATTTGATATAGTTTTTATAGTTCTTAAAAGACGTATCAAAAATAAAACAACAACTATTTTTAGACGGAAGGAATATTAAGGTAATAATAGCAAGAACTATGTACAAAGGCATACTATGCCATGCAAAGTCTCATGCTACCACAGTACCACCAACCAATCAGGCATCTACAAAGAATAGGTCAAATTAATATAACTTTCTTTAGGAATAAAGAAAGAAGTTATAAACTCTTAATAGGATGGGATAGAACACATACCAAAATATATAAAAAAAAAGACATGAATTAAAACACTGCAAATGAAATTTCTATGAAAATTCTTGTCTAAATCAAACAACATTTCGTTCCAAGTATTTAAAAAAAATATATATATAAAGGATAAGACACTATGGGGTACAAAAGAAAGAAAAATCCATCATGACATTATTGGAGATAAAAAATGAATTTTGCAAATGACTGATATAGCAAATGGGGAATAAAAAATGATTAGATTCTGGAAGGATGATTGGCTAGAAGAAGAGAGCATATTAAAAAATTGGCTGACATAGATGAGATAGTGAATCATTGTATAAGTACCAACAAAAAGTGGATACGTATTGGAAAAATTACAAAATAAACTACCATAGATAATTGACAAAATTTTGAATATAAAGAATAATAGAATGTTAGCAAATGAGAACGAATGGGTATGTAAGATATAATGTTTTCCAAAATTGAAAAATTTCATGTGAAAGCTAATATAAAAAGATCTACTAATCAGAAACAAAGTTGTGTTTAATTACATCACCCTACCAATTAAACAATGTCTCAAATAGGATATTTAAGGCAACAATTACAAAAACTGAAAGCGCTAGGATTTTATATGGGCTTTACTCATTCAAGCGGGACCCTATATGGCTATATGTTTCTGGATTAATACTTCGAACATTATAAAATATGTTTCCTTGTACAACCATACATCCATGCATCATCCAATTATGTGCTCTGGGATTTATACTAAGAACAAGGTTAGGCTTTACAGCTTGGATGTAACTTCGCCCACTACATCTGATAAGGAGAAGGAATTACCTTTGAAGATTCAAAATGTTTTGCCAATCTTTTGGATTCTCGACAAGTTTTGGATTGGAGTCGATTTCTAGGATTGATTCTTCGACTGGAGTTTCGAGATCTTCCCCTGCTATTTGAACCCTAGACAAACTTTAGTCTGAATCAGATGTACACATCCATAACTTTGAGTGATACCAGCTCTCCATCATCATCGTCGTTTACTTCAACCTCTGAGTCACCAAGAATAGGGTTCATGTATTGTTTGATTAATTGTTTTAATTTGGACTTTGATTCCAAGCACAACCTTAGCTTTTGTATCATATATATTTGGTTGCAGGCGTGGAAGACATATAGGGAAGGGGCAACAATGGAGTTTGTGGATTCAACCATCAGAAGTTCATGCGTGATTGAGGAAGTGAAGAGATATGTGTTCATATGGGATTGTCGTGCGTGCAACATGACATGGATGCAAGGCCGACTATGGCTTCGGTAATGGTCATGTTGCACAATTACTCCAGCTCTCTACCGCCTCTTCATCCCCCTGCTTTCATTATCCCTGCCGATAATGACTCTCACTTTTTGACTAATAAGTCACACAACAACTCAATCCAACGCCCAGTAAATGATGTTACTATCACTGAAGTTGGCCCGAGGTAGTGTGGACAGGGGCGGATGCAAGATTGTCGAAAACAAAACCGAAAAAATACTATTTTTTTTTATATATATTTCGATGTAATAATTTAATGTAAGAGTTTTAAATAAAGTTTAAAACAAAAATTCTTTATATATATGTTCATCTAAATTATTTTAAGTAAAAATATATAAGGTATTGTACATTTTATATATCACACTAGATATATCATGGTTCTTTGTATCTCCATTTCAAAATTTAAGCATTAATTGTTGGAAGATATTGAGATTGTGCATGTTTTGTGTGTTGTGCTATGGGCTTTAGTTTGGGTCTAGCCCACTTGTTGATCAGATCTGGTATTATAAATACCATTTTATGTACATTTTGGAAATCAATACAGAAAAACATAATACCACTTGTTGATCATTCTTGATTGTTCTACGGGAAACACCACAACAAATTTCAATTCCTTCAGAAGAGAAGAGTTTCTCTGATAACTCTTGTCTAGTCGATTCTAATATGTGGAAGGTCGTTTTGCTTTGGATGTCTAGTTAAAACTAACTTCCTACACGTCAATCTGCAAATAAACACCATCTAAGGGAGGCCCCCCTGTTAATGCCTTAAGATAGTCGTGTTTGTTGTCCAACTTAACAACATAATACCCTTTCGGCAAATCAATAAGCATCTGTCTCCCAACCGGCTTCCAGAGTTCACGCGACTTTCTTTCCTTCACCGGGTATGGCACAAAACCTCCTAGCACTTTGATGGCCATTGATGATTTCCAGGCACTTGATAATGCTGAGATGACATCCGGAGGAATAGCTAGAGAACACCGGATCCCCTTCCGCTCCACCAGGGAAAGACATCTTCACACGCTCTTCAGAATTTGATTCTAATCCGTGCCTTTCCTGACCAGCAGCGTCAAGAGGGTCCCCCGGAGGCCGAGAGTTTGTCTGAGTCCCGGCCCATCGGAGGCGCACCCTCCATCTCCACGTACATCGCCCACTTTTCTTCCGCCCATCACTCATGTGTGAGCATTTGAACAACGCTACATTCATTCTTTCAAAAAAAAAAATAATTCAATTCGTCCTTTTCTTGTCTATTAATATTGTTTATTTTTCCCTTCTTAATCCCGTCTCATCCGCCTCTATTTTGGCTTGCCCTTGTGTAGGCACTTACGATCTAGTTATTGTTCTTGAGGGGGGTTTAAATGGGCAATTGTTTGGTTAGGATTTGGGACTGCAGATTGGTGTGCAGTGTTATTCTTGTTGTCCAACAGGCTTCATATATGTGTAAACGGTGGACAATTTGCCATGCTCGTAAACGTCCTGGAATCACGATTGATATCAGAATTGAAGGCTATTTTGTTGGAGTCCATAGTGTTCTCCATAATCTGTGTGCGTCTTCCTTTTAGCCGGTTAGTTCGGTCGGTTCGTTCGTCTAGCTTGTAGTTTTCCGGGTAGAATGATTTGTATATTTCTTTGTACAATTTCTTTTTTTTTTCATTTCCTTATGTTATTTGCTTATGTAAGTTGTTTTCAGTTATACATAATATTTAGTTCATCTACCGACTTGTACGATTTTTCAACTTCTTTAGTCTTATATGGTAACCGAATTCTTATCTTGTTTCAGGTATAAAAAAATGTTTTGATTTTTAATCACTTATTAGGTGTTTAGGTCAAATTGACGTGTGCTATACTCCATTGAAATGAAAAATATACTGTGAGCAATTACGTATGTGTACGACTTTATTATATAGTACGTGGGTTAAGTGGTAATAAATTTCTCTAATACATTATTCAAAGCAGTTTATAATTTTGCCAACATAGGTAATTAAAGAGTAGAGCTAGTAGGTTTCTCGTCAGTACATTTCCGACGATGATGCCTCTCGTCCTCTTGTGTCTGTATCTCTTACCCCTCTCCCTTCTCCCCGGCGGAGCCACCGCGGTTACAGACGGCGCCATCACCGACTGCCGAAACAACACCCCCACCTTCTCCCCCAACAGCGGTTTCCAGAAAAGCCTCAACACCCTCTTCTCCATCTTATCCTCCCACGCCAACACCACAACCGCCACCGGCGCCTTCTACAACACCTCAGTCGGCGCAGGCGGCCAGGACCCTGCCTACGGCATCTTCGTCTGCCGAGGAGATGTCTCGCCGGGGGACTGCTCATCCTGCGTCGCCAACGCCATATCCAGCCTCCGAATCCTGTGCGCCTACAAGATCACCGCAATGAACGGCTACGATAAGTGCATGTTCAAGTACTCAAACACCTCCTTCTTCGGCCAGCAAGACATGGGCATGAAAGTGTTCGTGTTTAACACGCAGAACGTGACCAACAACGTCACTGGGTTCAACCAAGTTGTCGGGGATACGGTGAACAGAGTGGCTGTCAAGGCGGCATCAGGGGGTTCGGAGCTCAAGTACGCGACGGGGGAGGCCGCGTTCAGCCCTTATGAGACGGTGTACACTTTGGGGCAGTGCACACCGGACCTGTCCGGGTCCGACTGCTACAACTGCCTGCAGCAGTGTGTGTCCGCCGTGCCGAGTTGCTGCGCCAACAAGAGGAGCGCGTGGGTGCTGTTTCCGAGTTGCAGTATGCGTTACGAGCTTTACAAATTCTATGAGACGGTTGCTGTAGCTCCCACGCCTGCACCTTCAACTTCCAGCCATGAGCAACCAACACCCAGCTCTAACACTACCGCCGGAGGTAATTAATGAGGGCCTTTTTTTTTCCCTTGTTTCTGGAGTCAGCGTTTCTCAAATTCACCTCAATTTATGATGATCTTGGATTATAATCATCAATATACTCCGTATAATACTAAAACTATATAAAATATTAATTTTTTAAATAATTTTATAGTAATTTCTAATAAGAAAATTGATACTTGTTTTTAATCATTTTTTTTTATCATAGTTCATATCATTAATTATTAAGAAGATACTTATTAGTAGTTAATTTAGTACGATTCTTATCATTTAAATTTTTAATTAATCTATAAGAGTTTTGAGGTGGATGTCTTTTAATTTACCACACAGACTATTGTCTTATAGTTCACCTCCTCTATTTTTGGCTTTAGACCACTCTCCAATAATTTCTCTAAAAAAATTTTAAAATGGAAAAATAAAAAACATATTATATATTCAAATTATTTTTACTAAAAACTCTAATTAACAAGTTCCTTACTTTGAATATTTGGAAAATGATGCTTAGTTGAGAAATTTATTTAAAATTTTTTCATTGCTTTCTATTTCTGAGAAAAAGATAAGAATATGTTATGCTATTGAGTAAAGGTAGGGCTGTTACTTGAGCCGAGTAGCTCGAGCTCGGCTCGGGCTCGGCTCGGAAAAAGCTCGACTCGGACTCACTCGAATTAAATATGAGCCAAGCTTGAGCAGAATTCTGAGCTCGAGCTCGACTCGAGTAGCTTGTATAGCTCATTTTATGGGTGAAATTACAGTTCTCCCATATGTTTTATTTAACCTCATGTAAATAGGTTTTATTTAACCACTTGTAAATAGGGCGTATATCTCGTTTCGTATGTGAAATTACAGTTATGTCCCTAGGTTTTATTTAACCTCTTCTTCTAAAGAGTTTGTCAGTCGCTTTGCCTTTTGGACTCCATTCACTTTGAATCACAGATCTACATTTTGTGAGTAGCTCGAGCTCGACTCGGCTCGGCTCGAGAAAATGAGGCTCGAACTCGGCTCGTTTGTAAACGAGCCAAGCTTGAACACCCACTACTCGAGCTCGTTAGCTCGTATATCAGCCCTAAGTAAAGGCCTCCCTCTTGAATCTTTTCCTAATAAAAAAAATCATTCAAATACAAAAAAAAAAAAAAAATTTAAAATTCTTCAAAACCCTCAAAATTCTCATTTTGAGAAAATTATAAGCAACCAAAAAATGTTTAATATTGCGGTTTACCAAGTCAATCCAACTCCATATTTGGTTTCAATCACCACAAAATATCAAATTTTTATCCAACCAAAAACCACAATTTCATCGTCCACACAAAACCCTTTTTGACCAAACAAACTATGCCAACCTTTCGTATTCATTTGAAAAAACCAGCGTCCCTAACAATTTTAGCGCGTGGGGCCCCTTGGCCTCCTTTAAAGGAGAGGAGATTACCTACACGACACCTATAAACCATATGTGCAACACTAAATTATTTTACCTATAAATTGACAATAAAAAAATAATCTAAAATTATATTTAGGTTATATATTTAGAATCTTATATATTGGTATATTTTTATTGTGAAAACATATACTTTAAAAATTATAATAATTAATATTCAAAACAATCACTCTTTTCATTTATATTAATTTTTAAAATATCAATTTTCACAATTTTTTATTTATAAATGTATAAGATTATTTATACACAACCTTAATATAATTTTCAGAATTTTTTATTATTATTGAAATATAACATAAATAATTAAGCATCAGCATTGAACATGATTACAAAGAATAATAGAATGCTAGCAAATGAGAATGAATGGGTATAGAAGATAGAATATTTCCCAAATTAAAAGTGAAAAATTTCATGTGAAAGCTAATACAAAAAGATCTACTAACGAAAACATGACTTTCTGAAAATGTATTTTCTGCTCCCACACATTGGAGGACAATGAACATATTTTCACTCAATGTAGACACTCAATGGAGTTAATTAAGGAAATTGATTCTAGCATTGAGATACATAATCAGTGGCGGATCTAGAGTTTTAAAGTTAGATGAGCGAAAAAATATGCATAGAGAAGAAGCAAAATTTTGTTAAGCTAAAATATGATCCCGAATCCAAAAGAGATTTAAGTGATTAAGTAGATGTTGTTTCTCAACTTTCTATACCTGTATTAATTTATACTCCGTAATTATTTAAATGGCACAAGAATTGAAGGTAAAATTGTGTGTACTGTGTACGTACAATTGAAGGTTATTGAGTGTCCTTTCATTTAGACCAAACAAAATTAAGCTTAGCAAAATAAAAAATCACCCTAGCAATAATTTTTTTTAACACACTCCAAATTAATTTTTACCCTAGCAATAGATGGGTGAGCTTACCCAAGGATCCGCCCTAATATTAAAACAGTAAACCAGCAAGGAAAGATGACCAACAAAATAATCACTGAGATAGGATATTTAAGACAACAATTAGAAAATTGGAAGCACTAGGATTTCAGATGGGCTTTAGTCATTTAAGCTTGGACTAGTTTATGTTTGGGCTTTTTAGCCCATAGGATATATCAGTGTACGTAATAATACAAGCTGATCCATATGGGTATATCTATCTAGTATATACATATATGTTATATTCCTAAGTTAGACTAGTATAATTGTAAAATATTTAGGCTTATATACAAGTCTAAGTGATACCAACTCTCCATCTTCCTCGTCATTAACTTCAACCTCTGAGTCACCAAGAATAGGCTTCATTGTTGTCATAATAAAAACTCAGAGAACTTCAAATTTAGATTCTTGGGTCGGACTTTCGATTCCCCGTAACATAGTTTATACCTCTTAATCTAATACTCCATCCGTTAATTAAAATTTGACGTTTTACTATTCACACACGTTTTTTTAGGTGTTATAAACTATATAAAATATTAACTTTTTTTAAAAATAATTTTGTAATAATTTCATACTTATTACTATTATGTATGAATTTATAAAAACAAATGTAAAAAAATATTGATATTTTAGATAGTTTTTAGCATTTTAAAAAAGCGTACATCAATAGTAATTAAACGACATGTTTTAATTAACATATAGAGTATAACAGGGGTTCATTACAATCTAACAGGGAGTAGTTCTTAGTGCTGTTGCTAATTCGATATCTTATATCTAATGGTTGCGCGCAGGTAATAGAAAGAAGTTGTCATCAAAGGTGGTCGGGGTTGCTGTTGGAGCGGCAGCTGTTGGATTGCTGCTACTTGCCATCATGATTTACTGTCTAATTCCGAAGAAGATGGCTCACGCACCCATTGAAGCTGCTCCAATTGATATTTCAAGGGGTATACATGCTTTATATACATAGTAAGGAGTTACTGAGTACTGACCTATTAATATTTCTTGTTGTTGTGTATTTTATGAATTGAACTATACAGGGAGTAGCGATGATATCACCACAGTTGAATCCCTACTGTATGATTTTGATACACTACAAGCTGCAACAAATAGCTTCTCCGATGATAATAAGCTCGGCAAAGGAGGTTTCGGTGATGTCTACAAGGTCTTACAATTTGATCTCTGCATTCCAAGTGTTTACAACAAATATCTTATTTGGTATGCTATATAGGGTATATTGTCAAGCGGACAAGAAGTTGCAGTGAAAAGACTGTCAAGAAGCTCTAATCAAGGAGTAGAACAATTCAAGAATGAGGTGATATTGGTGACCAAGCTTCAGCATAGAAATCTAGTTAGACTGTTGGGATTTTGCATATCCGGGGACGAGAAGTTACTTGTCTACGAATACGTACCCAACAAGAGCCTAGATTACTTTCTCTTGGGTATGCCATCAATCCTTTTCATCTATAGAAACTTTAACATTGATGGATGAATTAAGTAATATGATCAATGTATATATGGACTTAATTTATAGATTCGGGGAGGTCAAGGCAGCTAGACTGGTCAAGACGCTACAAGATCATAATGGGAATCGCTAGAGGGATGCTTTATCTCCACGAAGATTCTCAGCTGAGAGTCATTCACCGTGATTTGAAAGCAAGCAATGTCCTTCTTGACGCTCATATGAACCCCAAAATATCAGACTTCGGCATGGCGAAGATTTTTGGGGTTGATCAAACACATGGCAATACAGAACGGGTTATGGGCACTTAGTACGTCCAAAACTCCGCTGATGAATTTCTTATCGCTCATCCTTGATACTTTAGCTAGTTTATTTCCATGTCCAGGCCAGTACTTGAGTTAGTAAATTTTGATATCTGCAATGCCGAATTTTGTAGTGGATATATGTCTCCGGAGTATGTGAGGAACGGACAGTTCTCAATGAAGTCGGATGTATACAGCTTTGGAGTACTGGTCTTGGAGATCATTAGCGGCCAGCAGAATACCAACTATAATGTCTCAGGCACAAATCTCACCATTCATGTAAGTTGATCGAATAAAAATATCTTCATTTTCAATTACAATTAACTAGTTCAGTATGCGGTTTTTTAATTTAAATAAATTTGATACTAAAACCCATTTATTAAATTAATTAATTTCTTCCATACTTTTGATTTCTCAAAGCTGAATGAATTTATACTTTATTAGTATAAAAAGTAATTTCTCCTTACTCCTTATTCCTTGCTAGTATATACTATATATATTAGTGGAAACAACATATAAAAAGCTTATTTCTCAAATTTGAATATATTTAATTTATACTTTATATAGGTCAAAATAACATTAACAATTTATATATAGGTCAAAATATAAAAATATATCCATAATTATATATGTATAATTAAAATCCAAAAATATATCTCATAAACCTTCAAAATAGGAAAATTTTATTTCTTTATCCGCAAGCACGATAGATCTTTCATAAATATGTAGAATGAATTTCATCAGGATTTGTAAAACTTGGAGATTTCCATATTCTAAGCACTCGAACCATGTTTCCATTGTATCCATTGTATTTTCGTGTTGATCGTTGAATTTGTCTTTAGCTAATCAAGGAAATGAAACTTCTTAATTAATACGTACTTGTCATCCTAGAAAAAAAAAATCAAGTACATGTTAATTCAATTCAATTCAAAGAACAAAAGACCAAAAGACCAAAAAATAACTCTATATATGGAAGGTCCATCGAGTCTATCTATGAAGTATGGACTTTGATTCCAAGTAGCTTGTATCATATTTGGCTGCAGGCGTGGAAGACATATAGGGAAGGGGCAGCAATGGAGTTTGTGGATCCAACCATCAGAAGTTCCTGCGTGATTGAGGAAGTCAAGAGATGCGTTCATATGGGATTGTTGTGCGTGCAAGACGACATGGACGCAAGACCGAGTATGGCTTCGGTAACGCTCATGCTGCATAGCTACTCCAGCACCCTGCCGCCTCTTCATCGCCCTGATTTCAGTATGCATCCTGATAATGACTCCCACTTTTTGATTAGTAAGGGAAACAGCAACTCAATCCAACGCTCAGTAAATGATGTTACTATCACTGAAATTGGTCCGAGGTAGCGTGGTACCCCGGAATGGCCGCTCTTTATTTACCAATTCAAGGTCCGAGGTAGTGCACACGCAGAGTTGTTGATGAAAACAAAACCAACAAAAATACTTGTTTTTTTATATTTGGATGTAATAATTTAATATAAGAGTTTTAAATAAAGTTTAAAACAAAAATTCTTTATTTATATATGTTCATCTAAACTATTTTTAAGTAAAAATAAGGTATTGTACACTAGTACAAAATGACCATGTTATCACACTTAGGTATATCACGATTCTTTGTATCCCCATTTCAAAAATTGAGCATTAGCCTCAGTTGCTTGGATGGGGGCATGCCATGTTCATTGATGAGTGATCGAGAGGCGCGGAAAGATCCATTGTTTGACACATATCACGTCCATCCTTTGATCTACATTTGAAGATTGTTTCAGCATCATATGGGTGAATGGTGATCATTGGAGCTGCAAGTGAGCGGAGGATGTATATCCTGTAGCTGAAGCTGATCATTGAGGGGCTCCGCTAAGGTTCATCGGCCAATACAAGAGTTTTAAATAAAGTTTAAAACAAAATTCTTTATATATATGTTCATCTAAATTAATTATGTTAATTAAAAATAAGGTATTGTACACTAGTACTAAATTATCATTTTACCACACCCGAACCCAAACCTGAACCCGGGCGAAACCCAAAAATCTAGTGTCATGCGCAACCCGAACCCGAACCAAAGTCCGACACATTTTGACCCGATACTCGAATGGACATGAATATAAACAAACCCGACCCATAGCCTTCACCTCCTTGACCCGATCCGAATAAGACTCGACTCTTCCTTATAATTACTTTAATTTTCTTATTTTTAAATATTTAAACAACATGAATTACATATAATGAGACCTAATATACTAAATAAATGAAATTTAATAGTCAATAACTAAGATTAACAAAAAAAATTAATCATTTTTATAATAAAATTCAATGTGACCCCTACTTGACCCAACCCGAACCCGACCCAACTTGAAATACATTTGACCCGAACTTACCCGACCCAAAAACTATCCCGACTCGACCTGAACCTAACCAAACATAGAATATACTCGACATATAACTGAACCCGAATGGGTATATCCGAACCCGATTCTGATGCGGGACCATCCAAGGCACCTTCGGATGATGTCCTTCTCGAGAGGAAGAAGAAGGCTCCACCATGGGAGAAGATACTTTGTTTAAATGACGTTTTGGATTCGTTCAGAACATTGACGTCTCAGTAAAATGGGTCGTACGGATTCTATATTCATCGGATTGAGGCGTGCCATATCTTGTTGGAACGAGGATGAAGAGAGCTACAACTTTTATGTTGAAGATTTTTCCAGATTCGACATAGAGCTTGGCCGAAATCCACATTCTTTGAGCTGTCGCTGGTTTTGACGGGATTTTATTAATTCTCGAACATTACAGTATTTTCTATTTTAGCAACTTTCTTACTTAAGTTATTTTAGGTAATTTAGAGGTTATTTAATTACTTAAATATTTTTTTTATCTTCTAGCTTTACTAGAATCGGCCCAAAACAGCCTTTAAGGCCTATATAAGTCGATTCCTCCTTTGTAATTCAGTTGGATTTCATTGAATAGAAAAGCTCTCTTTTTGTGTGAAACACAATGAGTGATTGTCGATTGAATAGAGTTGTGCTCTTCAATTGCAACTATTGGTATTGATCTAGCTTGGTTTACTTTGTGTTCATCAACTTCGCAAGACTTGGTGATCCTAGTATCCACGAGCCCCCTTCTTGTGCCTCCAAGTTGTCCGCTTGGTTGTGTAGGGTTGTAGAGGCGGGTTACATAGTCATTGGTATTGGTTCCTACCCTCTTAAGAGGCCTAAAGTCTTTATCTTGTTTTATATAGATCGACTCAGTCCTTATTAGGTCGTGTCTTTAATTTCATCGAGTCTTTCTTTCAATTCAGTCGAGTTCTTGTTCTTCTTGTTAGTCGATCTCGAGTTCTTTACAATTCTTGAAGATCTTGCGTCGAATCTTGCAATTCTTGTTGCGTTTCTTTTGTTTCTTGTCGAGTTTCTTTAGTTTCTTGCTTGTTGTCGAAGATCGGATCATCACACAGCTAACCCCGTATCAGATTCGAACAACCGATCGAATTGCCACCTCTACCTTAAACACATATGGGATGATACGTAACGTAGCGGTTGCACTCTGAGCAAGGTGGTTCCCAATATATCATTCATGTCCAAGCTCCGAGCAGACCATGAAAATAATTTTTTTTTAATCAGGAACAAGACAATAGACATTTAAAAAATTCAAGCTATTAGATTTAGAATTAGAGTTCGGGTGATATTCAATTCCTAAAAATGTGTCTACACTCGACTTGTTTAATAAAATGGCAAAGCTCTTTCTTAGTTCGAGCTACTCGGCTCATATGTCTTACTCGAATAACATAGTAACTTTGGGGAAACTTTCTAAATTCCACAAAATTTATCTTATAGCCCGAATATGTTGTTATGGATCCAGGTGTTATTAAGCTTTTGTTGGGCCAGTTCTCTTTTTGTTTTGGGCTCGAGCCTATAAATGCCTGATACAGGTTGTGAAATGCAAATAACACTGCATGGGTGGATAAGCCGACTAAAATATTTGGGACACCAGGACATGACGACATCCCATACACAGATGGTTGCATCTTCGGAGGCGGAGTACTTGGAACTGCAATTTAAATTAAATCAAAGTTAATAAAATGTGCAAATTTATTAAATAAAATATTAAACTAAATAAGGTAAAACTTATGAATCAAAAAAGGGAAAACTTACAATCTTGTCATTGGTTCGCGCAACGCAATTCACATTCTTTGTGTGGCCTGCCAATAGACGAGGCTCGTCGGATGCAAGCAGAGAGCCATCAACACCATATAAGCTCCAAAGTCAGATGACCCACTCCTCTGAGGCGGTGACACCCATATCACTGGGCCAACAAACAGATTTTAATAATCCGGTATGACCATCTAACATTCTCTTTGCTTTGAGCCCGACTTTAGCTTCGTAGGAATTTTTGAATCCTGGTCTACATGCGCCAATAACGAAGTTGTCACCTCCACTGAGGGAGGTGACACTTTCCTTGAAATAAAATTTCCGAGCCATCTTCATTTTAGTCAACAAGATGCATGTACAGATGAAATGTGTAACGCCCTTATCCCACATCGAATATAATAAGGATGTTTAGAGTGATTTATAAGTGAATCAAGCTATACCCATGTTACATGAACTTTTTTTTTTTCAGGATTCAAGCCAGGACAACCACCTTTGATGGTGGCTCAGTTGCTATCTCGAACATAAGAAAGAGAGTATCACAACCCACTCTTCAAGCATAGAGCAATGTTTCATTCATGGCTTTGGTCTGAAAGCAACTTGAAATTAGGAGGAGGGGAAAGGATTTACATACCTTTGTTGTTCACCGATGACGAAGAAGCCAAAGAGAGGGTGGAAGAATAGTAGATGACAGAAAGGTGGCGATCGAAGATGGAGCCGACAATCGAAAGTGAAACCAGGAAAAGGAGAAGAAAAAAAAAAGATGATATAACCACAAGGTGCATCAAGGAAGCATGAGGAAGGAGAAATGACTAAGCAGGAGGTGAAAGGAGGAAGGTAGGAACAAATCTGACCATACATAACCGCGACAAGCAACGACTTAGATTGAACAAACGACGGATGAATATGGGCCATAGATTGAACAAGTAACGGCTTAGAGTATATCTAAGCAACATACAGATTGCAGATGCTCTCCCTACAATAGTAAATTCACCCCATTGAACCAACCACCCGCTCTTTCTTTTATCTCTCTCCTCCATCTCAGCAAAATTGGTGACCTGTCATCCCTTTTGAAATTTGTTTTCCCGGCGGTTCATCGGAATTCCAAGAACCATGAAACTTACGTCCTCTGCACCTCCGTCAGGGCTGCAATCCCCGTCGGAGACGTGCACAAGCAGGATGCCCTCCGATTCCGACGCCGGATCTGTCACACCTCCGTCGCCGGAGCAACCCTCATGTCATTTGTTGTCGCGCACACTAAGGTTCCTTTCCCGTTCAAACCCCGAGTTTCCCGTCGTCGCTACTTCAAAGCCCACAGCAAAGAAGCGTTCTTCCAACTCAAGTGAGACGCTTCAGCCCTCTGATTCCGTCGTCGGAGCGTTGCCGCGCACCAGCAAAACACCATTGACCCTTTCCGGTTCAGACCTCGAGTTTGCCGTCGTGGCTACTTCGCCCACGTCGACGACCACAAGCAAGACGCTTCATCCCTCTGATTCCGACGATGGAGCTTTGCTGCGCACAAGCACCCTTTCCGGTTTCGATCCCGAGTTATGCCGCGCAAGACGCTACATAGTTATGCTCCGCCTCCAAAGACGAAACCATCCGTGTATGGGATGTTTATCGGCTTTTTAAGCCGTTGGTCAAGACCATCCCATGTCCTGGTGTCCCGAATCATTTAGCCATTGTATCTACACCTGCAACATTATTAGTATCTAGTGGAGAGGGAAAGGTCTCAAGTGAAGGGGGAAAGGATCAATATATTACACTTTGGGACATTGAATCTGGAGAGGTCAAATACAACGAGTCCAAAGCAAATTCTCCCCTGTTTAGACGCTAAATCTCATTTGATTGTGGCCGGAACAACTGATTCCTTGTTGCTTTACGATATTCGTAAAGCAACCGAACTTGCATGGACATTAAAGATGGCAAGGAAGCCAACATCCCTTGTATTGAACAACCATAGCATCATATAAACCGCCTTTGATGGTGGCTCCGTTGCTATATTGGACATGAGAAAAGGAGTATCACCACCAGCTGTTCAAGCACAAAGCAACATTGCATCCATAACATGGGTTGGAAAGCAACTCGTAATCGGCGACACCGTATCGATGGCTACCTACTCTATGTAGATAGAATTACTTCTTACTTTTGTAATGCAAATAGTATAGAAGAACTGCAACTGCAGGAAGTTTCTACTCGGATTCATCTTTTGTAATCAACTTGCAATATATTGCTTACCAAGGCCTGAGATTGAGGAAAGAGTTATGAACACTGATAAATTAAAGTGCTTCTTTTTGTAATGCAGATATTGTAGAAGAACTGCAGGAAGTTTCTACTTGATTTATCTTTTGTAATCAACTTTCAATATATTGCTTACCGATGCATGAGATTGAGAAATAGTTATGAACACTCATAAAGTGATTTTATCTCTTCCTTTTTCGTATCGTGTGTATTTTTAAGTCGCGAACTTGTTGCTTAGTGATGGTAGCTCTTTTGTCATCCACGTGCCTGCACTAGTCCACAACCTCTGTAAGTCTTTTGGGCCATTTAATCCCAATCTATTCAAGGAGCCACGCTTTAGAGACGGTGGCAAAACAAGTCTTCTAAGATTCTTCATGTTGCCAACAAGACCATCGAGCACTTCAACCACGTCTGTGTCAACCCCAGTTGTATTTTTTTGGTTGGACTCTCTGATACTCGAGTCATAATGTGACCTATTGATCAATAGTATGTTCATCCCCTTCCCCGATACTCAAGTTTAACTCGAAATATCAATACAATATTAATCATAAGATTAATTATACAGATTTGCAAAAGAGAGATAGGGATAGGTGTGTTGATCCTCATTCTCCTGCAACTTCTCCTAGCATGGGTTGCAATGGACTACGTACCTCCTGACTCTCCTAAAACACAACAAACTATACCAAAAACGACACCCCTGGCCCCATTCCTATAGCTAAGGTCGGATGTAATCTTTATGCATATGCCTAGTTTGCATTGCCTTATTCGTCAATATACAATACATACGTACAATGACAGTATAGTTTAATTATAAGCACATATGGGGATGATACGTAGCGGTTGCACTCTGAGCGAGGTGGTTCCCAATCTATCATCCATGTCCAAGCTCTGAGCATCGGCCCCATTTCCTAGCTCCCAATCAAATGAATGTATCAATGACCCGACGATCAATGGTACCATTCTTATAGCCAATGGAAGTCCGGGGCAAATCCTCCTACCAGCTCCAAACGGAATGAGTTCGAAATCTCTACCCTTCACATCAATCTCCGATTCCAGGAACCTTTCGGGCTCAAAAGAATTAGGGTTTGCCCAGACCTTTGGATCTCTTCCTATGGCATCCAGGGTGATCCAGATATGAGAATTATTAGGTAATCTAAACCTGCAAATCTCAATCTCCGAGTCAGCCTGCCTCGGCAACAATGGTGACGTTGGGTGCAACCTCGCTATTTCCTTTATGACTGCTTGAAAGTATGGTAGCCTTGAGATCTCGGCTTCTTCGAAGGTCTTCTCTTTGCCAAGAACCAGTAGGAGCTCTGCTTTCAATCTTCTTAGTTTATCTAGGTGTCGAAGTAACTCCGACATTGTCCACTCAACCATCCCCGATGTTGTTTCTGTTCCAGCTGCGATTAGATCCTGCACAATTTGGTGTATTAGAGCATGTCCAACGGCTTCCCCATTACATTTTCCAATATAGAGAATTATAAATCACATATTCTAATTATTTTCCCTATATTCTAATAGCTTCCTCATTCTCTATAATGGGGAGGTTGTTAGACCAAAAACGATCTCAATATTCTAAAAAAACTCAAGATAGAGAATCTGTTGACACAAACACATATATATCGAAGCTAGTATACTTGCCAAGAAAAAGTGCAGAATGTTGGAGTGCTCAAGATCCTCGCTCTTCTCTCAAACAATCTTGAGCAACGCATCCAACACATCGCGATCCTTTCTAGCCTCAGAGTCTCCAAGAGATTCGTGCAATCGTTGATCCATGACAGCGCCGATGATATCCATCATTTGGGAGAGAAGTATCTCCATGTGTCGCCTAATGCGGAGTGGATCTAAGTTGGTAAGGCCCGGGAAGAAATCAGCGATGTTGGGCTTGCCGTTGAGAACGCTCATTGCCCATATCAGCTGCTTAAGATCAGGGCAAGCTTCAGAACCGTAGTCGGCTAGGTCGATGGAGAAGAAGGTGTTGGAGAGGAAATTAAGGGTGGTTGTGAAGGCAACTTGGCCTATTTCAACTGCGACTCCATCTCTGCACCGTCTGCGAACGTATCGAAGGAGATCTTCCACCTTCCTTTGGCGTAGGTGTTGGCTTCCATCCAACCGACTACTTGAGAAAACCTGTTATATTAATGAATATATTATATTGTGACTAGGATTAGGATCGGAACCAGTACGTACATGCAGATAGTCATTCACTCGTGAGTCGTGTGACGTCCTTTCCATTTTGATATAGTACGTTCACTTATTGTGACTAAACACAACACCCATTACACCAGCACAATCTAACAACTATTCACTAGCTATAAGAAAATAGCTTAATGCAACACACTTTAATTGAATATATATATATATATATAGAGGGTGGTTCATGGGTACTCATCCCTTATTGTGTAACATGAGAACACATCTGGACTGTTGATTGAATGAAATGGAAGGCTGAGATTAATAGACAATTTTGGCTTTTTTAAAATTAAAAAACAGTGGGACCCACGTCGTTTTTTTGCCCACTTGCTGAATGGAGGCGTGCGTGGTGCACTCTCTTCAAATTATTCGACAGTATATCGAGATTATTCGATCATATCGTCTGATTATGCAATGGTATCGACAGATTATACGATGGTATATGATTTTTTTTTTGTTAATCTTTCTAAATGGTTGATTATTCGGTCGTTTATGAATGATTATTCGGTGATATATAAATGATTATTCACCCGTATATGAGTGATTATTTCTTGATTATTCGATAATATCAGTCGGTTATTTGATGGTATCGATGGATTATTCGATGATATCGCTTTATTATTCGATAGTATTACTTGATCATTGACAACTTTAAATTCACCCATAAACAAATCCCACCAAATTATCCTATATACATATGAATAAAGTTATACATACAAACGAATAAACCTAAATTACAAAAATTATTCAATGGTATCGTTTGATTATTCAATGGTATCGCTCGATTATTCGATTACCCAAGCTCGTTTGTTCGGGCTCGTTGCCTACAAAAACCAAAACCTGTGCGAGTTTTTGCTACAAACACAAAGACTAAATTGCAAAATTACCATTCAATTACAATTGCAAAAAATTAACAAAGTCCTGCCTAATCTTTCAATTGCAATTGCAATTACAAAGTCGTGTAAAGCCTAAATGCAATTACAGTAGCAGCAATGCAATTCCAGTCACTAATTGCATGATTCCTAGATCTCTTGAATTGCAGTCAATAATTACAAAAAAATCTACAATGTCTACAACAACAGTACCCCAAATCGAAGTCTGTATACCTTGTTCTTCAGCCTTACGAGAATCGCCGCCGGGAGAGGATACTCAAATAGCCGTCGCTCAAGAAGTGGAAGACGAACCTGCTCGGGGGAGTCCGATGCGGCCGGATCTGGGCTAGTGGTGGCCAGAGTGGTCGGATTTGGGGCTGTTGGTGGCGGCTGGGTGTGGTGGGGCTCGGATCTGGGCTAAGGGTGGCCGGATCTGGGCTTGTGGTTGCCGGAGGAAGGCCGGATCTTTGACTGGAGAGGCGCGACGGGGAGCGAGGAAGGAGAGCGAGATCTGGAGAGCGAGGACTGCGGAAGGCCGGATCTGGAGTCTGATGGGTGCTGTAGCCTCGACCGCCTCTGCAACCGCCATAGCCGTCGCCACCGCCACCTTCGCCATCGCCGGAGTCGTCGCCTTCTTCACCCGCCATCGCCGTCGGACTTCTCGATACTCCGACAACGCCATCGCCGTCGGAATTCGTCAAAACACCAAGCCCTAGTTTCGGTGGTTTTCGCTCTCGCCTAATCGCCCGCCTGCGCTCTCTCTTTCTTCTACGGTTGAAACTTGCGATTGTGTGGTAGGGTTGGGAATGTGTGGGTAACGCGCCTATATAGGGATGTTTTTGTGTTTTTTTTTCTTCTTCTTTTTAAATTAATTAATATTATTGATTAATCTCATCCATCCAATTTCCCTAAATCAATGGATGAGATTTGTTCTCATAATACACAATAAGGGTTGTTCTCATATGATCTATCCTATATATATATAGACTATAGTTAACTATTACGGAGTATTAGTGCGCCTCTTGTTTTTTTTTTTAAAAAAAACAAGAGGCGCACTTGTACTTTTTCGGACAGTATCTCTTGCTTCATACTACTACTAATAGCTATGTTCGAAAATATATGATCGAACTTTTAACAATTTGCACAAGTTTTAATAAAACACTTCACTTAAAAAAAATATCATCATTCCACTTTCAACAATTTGCACAATTATTAAGATAGGTGTGTAATATAATGCTAAAGTAGTGAATATCAAACTATTCCGAAAATTTGTCGATAAAATTACACGCCTTATCTGGAAAAAAAAACGTTCTAATTTTTTTTTGTTTCTTTTTTAAAAAAAATTAGAAAATCACTAATAATCTCACCCCTCCATTTCACTTAAATAAATGGTTAAGATGTTTTAACATGATATATGTTAAAGAGGTGTGTACATATGATCTATCCTCTATATATAAGAAATAGCCATTTAATATTCGAATTATACTTGATATTCACCCACTTATTTATTAATTATTAATTATTGAAAAAGGAAAGGTACGTAAGACGTTTCAGGTCGATCATGAATTGATCGATCATGTAGGTACCTGGGTGTTGCAGATTTTGCGAAGGGTTTTCCACCTGCTAGCGATGGGTAGGCAGAGCACCGAGGACTCATGGTGTCGGTGAGCTCGCATAGCATCAACCACGGGTCTAGTACCCAACGATGCATCATTCTTGCCGAGGAGTTCCTTGGCCATAGAGGCGGAGGAGACGACCACTACGGTCAGGCGACCAAGTCGGAGCGACATCAACGGTCCATGGATGTCAGCTAGCTTAGCTAGCGACTTGTGTGGCTTATCTCTGAGTTGGAAAATGCTGCCCACAATCGGCAAACCATAAGGCCCCGGTGGCAAGGCTTTCTTCTTTCTTCTGGTTGTAATGAGGAGGTATTGGAGTGCTACCAATGGCAACACTAGAAACAATACAAAACTCAATCCATCCATTTTTACAACTTCTGTGTATTTTTGGATTCTTGGTTGGTTGGTTGTTAATAAGGTCACAAGGTTGATCAAGTTTAGAAGGGCGGCAATGTATATATATAGGAGAGGTAACCCAAAGTGCGGAGGCCGATCTTTTTAATATTGAGAGTTTCGACTCATTCGGTTATTTTTTCTGTCTTTTTTCGAAGCAGGATTTTGTTTATTATTTTGTGCCTTAATTTGTATTTCGTCCACCATCCTTAGCAAAATGTCCGCCCTCTCATGTGCCCCCTTGCCCCGCGTGTGCCCCTGTGTCCCCCTCCTCACATCAGTTTTTTTTTTTTCTTGTCAGCACCTTTTTTGTATCAACAGTTTTTTCGCGTCAATACTTTTTTTTTTCGAGTCAGCAGTTTTTCCGCGACAACACTTTTTTGTTGTTGTGCAATATATATAAGTTTATGTTGTGCAAATATAATAGTGTTGTGCAACCATACCACTATGTTGTTAAAAAATAAATTATATTATGAATTCACTAGTGCAAGAACAAAATCCCACCGTGCAAATATAACTTTTAGTTGTTCAAACATAACTTTTTGGTGTGCGAAAATAATCTAATATTTTTGCAGTTATAACACTATATTGTGCAAATATAACATTATGTTTTACCTAATGTAATGTGCCTACATAATTTCAAAAAATGTGAATAAAAAAATGTGCATACATAATTTAGTGGTTTTTATTTAAAAATCATTAATCGATTATGGATGGTTACCTATTGAGACATGATATCCTTGTTTACCGTGGCTACGGCCGTAGCTAAATAGATTTGGCAGGTAAAGTGTCGATGCTATTTTGTTTATTTTTTGTAGTGATAACATATGAAGGTTGCATAACTTAACAATGATGTATTATAGTTGGGAGTTTAAAGTAATGAATGATGGGGGCCTCAATGAAACTTGAATGTCCAATTGGTAAGTGGGCAAATGCGACAGTTTGTGCCTAAAATCAACTGGTTGCCTACTTGGCCTTCTTGGCCTCTCTCTCTCTCTCTCAAATGCATTTAACGTACTTATGGTGATGTATGTTGGCCTTCTTGGCCTCAATGGCCTTCTTGGCCTTCTTGGCCTCAATGAAACTTGAATGCCCAATTGGTAAGTTTCATTGGCCTTCTTGGCCTCAATGAAACTTGAATGTCCAATTGGTAAGTGGGCAAATGCGACACTTTGTGCCTAAAATCAACTGGTTGCCCACCGGGCAATTTTGTAATTGCAAGTGAGTTTGTAAGGAGCTTGCAAGTTGGGCATAAAAGGTCAGTTTAGGCGTCAAGTGCAGTTACAGATTTCACTTTCCCAATTTCTGTAAAGAACTTCTTTGAGCTTCTTCAATGGAAGCTTTGTTATACAAATTCAAAGTACTCAACCAGTTTATAGTACTCCGTAGGTACTATGCCACTCACATGGTAAACATTTAATTCAAAAGCCCAATTTGAACCGGTGCAAATCAACACCAAATTGATTGCAAGAGGAAAGCGGATCTTATCTTCTTGTATACAAGCATTCACGGACTTAGGGATGGACTGAGCTTTGCTGTAGTCCACCCAAAAAATTTAGAACTTATATCATTAGAAGTAGATACGGAGATACCTATCACAATGTTGGTGTAATTTTGGGTACATTGTTACCCGGTGCAAATCCTCTGTCCCCATATCAATCCCCCAGCCCTCCCGTCCTTCAATTTTGATTGGTACAGCTGGCCATATAAATTAATTAATTCTTCCAAACCCATCAATATTAAACCAAAGCGATCCAAAAAAACATTAAACACACTAAACCCCTTTTTTTAATTTGGGTTTCCTCCAACTGGCAATCTTCTCATCATCACAAAGAGATAGCCGAGGGTTCCTGTCGATTGTCAAAGCCGGAAAATCTCACCAGTGGGTGTTCGGTTCTTCTCGACTCAAAGGTGTCAGTCTCAACGGTGAACTTCTCTTCCCCTCCGACTTTTGCATCTACTGAGATCCCTTTGGTCTTCTGCCTCCGTAAGAAGATAGAGAGCAAGAGGGATCGATGGTCGTAAGAAGATAGAGAGCAAGAGGGATCGATGGCGGCAGACCAAACGACTCTCCCCGACGATGCCTCTATCGAGTATGTGATCTCTAATTTGCCAATCCCTACTTTCTCCAATTGAACTCCTTATTTGTCTGGAAATTGAGTTGTTTGAAATCCCTAAATCGAGTTAATTGAAATCCCTAATTTCTCTCATTCAACCCCTTATTTTTCTTATGAAATTGGGTTGTTTGCTTCATTAATGGGACTAAATTTTTCATGGGTTCACTTGGTAACTTCGGTTGCACTGTTGGATTTGATGCCACTTTGGTTACACTGGTAGAGCAATTAACAGTAGGTTACATATCTCATATTGAGATGCACTGTTGGATTGGGCTGTTTGTTTCTACCTTAGCATGCTATAGGCAGATTGCAGATGCAAAAACAACCTATTAGCAAAGTCATAAGCACTGCCTTTTTGCCTAAATTGGCTCTCAATTCAGACTGATAGAAAGTAACTCAATGTTCTTTATAACTCTGGTAGAACATGTATCTGTAAAATAAGAATAAATTATCACTAAAATAATGACAGTGACGAAAAAGTTAGCAAAATTATCAAAAATCACCTGACTTTGTATCTCACTTGGATTGATTACATTTAAAATCAACTATACCTTATTTTTGTTCTGTGTTGCCTCTTCAAATCATGTATAGCAGATTTTGAGGACTGAAAACAGGTTTGATAGTTTTCAAGATTAAAGCTTCATGTTTGCCAACATTTTCTTTCCCTGTATTTTAAACACTTAACATGTATAGCAGATTTTGAGGACTGAAAGCAGGACGGATTTTGAGGACTGTAAACGGGACTGAAAACAGGTTTGATAGTATTCACTGGTGTTTAAGGGTTCTAACGTTGAAAACTAAGCATAGGATATACACACCTAATTTTGGGATTCAAGTATGATTTCTTGGCTGATTGTGTATGGTACATTATACCCTTGATCTATTACGACAGGTAATGTAATTTTTTAGCCTATTAGCTCAAATGGTAGAGCTATGTGTTTTACACATCGATGTGGGTTCGAATCCCACATAGGCTAACTTACCACTAAAGCTTGAATGAGTAAGATGAAGTACCAATTGAAATAGAAAATTTCCCATACATTCATCAAGATGAAACAAAACATCAGCAAGATGTAGTCCAATACTTGGTAGGATAAAAACCACTTCAATAAGACTAATCCAATGTTTATGCAAATGATGACACCTTGTTTTAATATGCTGAAATATAGCAGAAATATAAATGAAGACCGAAATGTATAAAAGAACATCAGAAAGGGCTAAGAGTGGAAATCGGCAACAGCAGCAGCAAAGCAACTTGAACACCGACACATGTACAACAGAAGGCCAAAACCTCAAAGGGTTGAAAGGTCACATATCACTTCCTTGAAGGAGTTTAGCATAGGCATTATAGTCATCACACTAGAATCAATAAGACAAAGCTTAGTGTAGGAAATAATTGTTATAGTTGAAAATCGAAAATAGATATTAACAATGTCAAAACCTGTTGTAAAATGTTAAGCAAAGAACCTTGTTGAGCAGGAGTGTTCATTCTATTAACCTGTACATATAAATCATCCAAGCATGACAATAACAGACAGAAAAGTAGACAGAAATAATGAGAACTGGTAGACAGAAATTTAATAACAATACAGTAACAGATAGAAAGTTTGTACACCTGTGTATGATGGTTAATGTCAGCATCGATTGTAACTTGCTCTGCTTGATGACCAATAAAAGTTTGCACACCATCATTTGGTAATTTATTTTTCTTTACCCTTTTGGATCGTTTCCTCTTTTCAAGAGAACCTTTTGGCATTTTACTAGATTGATGTCTAGGCTTTGGCTTTAAGATTGAGTTTACAACTATCTTCATTTGAGTAGGATCACTTCCCATCAGTTGACAACTCTCAAGAGTGGATTGTACATGGTTTCCTCCTGAATTGCAATCAACTTCTCGACGCAAATTAATGAGACCCTCTCTCACAAGAGTGTAAGCTTCTTCATATTTTGCAGCTGTCGTGGCCAAATGAGTAGATAAACGACATAAATCTCTGTAACGCCTTCCCATCGCTACTTTAGGATCTAAATCAATTGAACTCTAATTGATAACTCTTACACCCTTTTCTTGCATCTTTTGTCCATCTTTTCAAGATGTACTTTTCAGGAACTCTTATAATACCATGGTAAGAATAAATCTTCAGTATATGACTGCACAATATACCCGTAAATTCAAATTTTCTACAACTGCAAGATATCAGTTCTGACATCTTATCATATGAGACAACATAGCTTGATCGCTTCATGACAGGCTTGACAATATATTTCACACCTTCTTCAATCTCACCATCAGAAGGCTTTTCAATCACACAGTCGAAAGCCTTGGACAATTCAGCTTGAAATAATGTAAACACCTCTGGTGTATACACACTTGCCACATGCTTCAAAAGTTTTATCGGCATAGACAGTACCACTTTACTCTGACATGCTTTAAAATCCGCGACTATCTCATCATATCGGCGATCATCAAGTAGCCGCTGAAAGTGTTCAAAAAACCTAGGCAAATCATGTTTAGAACTTACATAGTGCTTAATGACCTTATTCATGCTTTCACTTCGCTGCGTAGTCATCATCTCAACACAAAAAGTGTCCCGCCCATAAACTAATGCCCATTTTTCTTTGATTTTGAACATCTTGTTTAACCAATCATTGTCTTGTAAATTATACTTCTGCAGCATGTTGTCCCACGACAACAAAAAATCTTATTCATAATCATGATCATAGATGCAACTCTTGAATACTATTGAGAAGTCTTTAAACATCTCATATACACTACTCAAGTGAATGGCTGCATTCTGAAAAATGTGCCATAAACACAACCGATGATAAGTCTCTGGCCATTTTTGTTTGAGTGCTTTGGACATTGCAGCATCTTGATCGGTGATCATCGTTCTTGGTAGTTTTCCACCCATAGCCTTCACAAATGTATCAAATAACCATATAAAAGAATCTGCAGTCTCATCATATAACAATGCAACACCAAAAATAATGGTTTTTTTTTTGTGATGATTCACTCCAACGAATAAGGAAATTGGTCGCCCATCTTTATGTTTCCGATATGTAGTATCGAAGCATACTACATCACCGAAATCACCATAATCTGACACAATTTTTGCATCCGCCCAAAAAATATTTGTGATCAAATCATCTTCATCCACTTGAATTGCATAAAAGAAGTTAGGGTCCTCTATTTGCATGGATTGCAAGTAACCAAGAACGTTTTTTTGTCTCACTTGGCCTTATTTTTCCAGTGCGCTTACTTCTCAAGTAATTGTTATAATCCACACGAACAAATCCAAGACTATCACGGCCTCCTGCTTGCTTTGCCATGAGCTCAAAGGCATTTCTGGGGGCAATACCTGACATATCGGCCATATCTACATCTACTGCTTGTGACAATGACACCTTTCTGTGCGATCTAAATAGATGAGCCTTACTTAGACTAGCCAAGATGTGATTGGGCTCGGGAACAAAATTCACAACAGTGTACTTGCTTGTATGACAACGACAGATTTTTAGCATAGCCAAACATCCGAATCTTGTCTCTGGACGATGAGATTTGTAAACATCATCTCGTCTATCTGGTCCCCTTTTACCCTCACATGAGCAAACAAATTTCCTATCCACCACTCTCTCCTTTGGTCCATGTGACTTGCTTTTTCTAACATAAAAGCCAATTTCCTTTGCATAAGCATTGTAAAATTCATAAGCAACATCTTCAGCTTTAAACTCCATGGCAGCTGTTGACTCCACCTTGATGATAATATGTGATATATTTTTGTAGGATGATGGAAGACAAATAAGGTAGTATTTTATGCAAATATCAATTATATTTTGTGGTTGTTTTATTTATTATTCTCGAAATACATTTATTTGGCTCACACAACTATATGTGCTATGTATTTTAATTAGGCCAATATTCTAGAAGAATTGTTTTTAACCACATGCTTATTTACGTGCTTTATATGGAAGATTTGATTTTAACAAATATTTGAAAAAGAAATTGCTTTTACATTTGGCTTGGTTACTTATTAATTAAGTGCTTGGTTTTTAAAAGATTTGGTCAACGTTACGTAAATTGTTTTTAAATTGATATTTGAAAGTGGTTACTTGATATTGCTTAAATTGGATTTGATTTGTGCAGATTATCTATTTTCCATATATATTTTCGGATGAAGTAATTTAAATTTGTATAAATTTTATCTCACATCTTTTATTGGATTTTCGGTTAAGAATATATTGGATATATATATATATATTTGTGGTTATAGAATTAATTTGTACAGGATTTTGTCAAACTTAATTTGGAAGAAAAAGATCTCAGCAAATCCATATCTCAGCAAGTAAGAAGGAGATCTCAGCCAAGATGTTTCAACAACAGTAATTTAAATTGAAGAAGAGCGTAAATTTAAATTAAAGAAAAGCTTGGAGTGGCCATAAGATTTCACCAGCACCAATCTCGGATATCTCTCCATAAATTCAACGTACAAATTGTTGTTACAGTTAAAGAAGATTTGGGGAGATAAAAATCAGCAAACCCTTAGCAGCTCTCGGCTATAAAGACAGAAGGAAGAGATCGATCAAAAAACACCTTCACCAAGCCGTCTCTGCGCATCAAGAGCTCTCAAGTCTTCAGACGCCATTGCTGATTTTATTTCTTTCCCATCTCTCTATTTGTAATCGCTTTATTTCTTTGAGAGTTAGGAAGTCTTGAGCTTCATAGTTTAATTCAATCCCTGTTATACTAAGAGTATCATATACTCAAACGTATCACACTTCGGTTTGGCAAATGGGACTTTTATTTCTCTGTATTTTGGGTGTACTAGATAGCTAAGAGAGGTGGGGCTCTTCTAGACTGGTCTAGGACTCCAAGGGAACGCGAGTTGACTAGATTGCAATTGTATAGGAGATAGGCTTCTCGGTGAGCTATTAGGATCCATAAGGAAGAGGAATAAAAGTTGTTGAATCCTACGGGGTGGATAACCCTAGGCGGGGACGTAGGATGATTTAGAGCCGAACCTCGTTAACAAGTCCTGTGTTATTTATTTCTCTGTTAAATTTCTAACGTCTGATTTCATTGCAGAAGTAACAGGGCACGAAAAGTGTTGTTCAAGGTCTTGAGTTCGAGTTTAAGGTCTTGAGATTCTGTATCCAGCTCTTGAAGTTGCTACTGCAGAAAGAATTTGCGAAAAGCGTTCATACTTTATTCAATCCCCCTTCTAGAGTATTTGTCTATTACTGTTATTTACTTTAAGTACTCGATTCTTCACCAGCCACTGGTATCATTGATTTAGAGACTTTTTCGTGAATGATATCTTTTCACTTTTATTATCCACGGAAGAATCAATAGGATCCTTATCAACCTCAAATTCCAAACGTCTTCGTGATTGATCTTCTACCTCTGGTGCAGAATCCATAGTGCGCCTTCAAAGTTATTTAAAATTAGATTATGGTGTACTTGCACATAATAATTGAATCATCGGTACATGCACATATAAGATTTTATTCTCACATTGGTTCAAATCTTATTCAAGGGCTAACAATTGATTAATTATCAAACAAAACTAATCTTATTTCGGATGATTTGAAAAGGTTAAGTTTGTGAATCATAAGATGCAAAAATCAATTGAATTCATCTTTAATTTCAATCACATACTCAATGGTTATTATGCATCATAAAAAATCACATGATAAAAAGGTTGCACCTTGTGTTAGCGGTGGCAAGGGGTGGCGCTGGTGATGTCCTCAGGCGAACAACGGCTTTGACGGGAGCGTCGAGGGCATTTGATGGTAGTGGTGGCAACAAGGAATTTTTTCCAGAATTGACGGTTGCAAAGGAGGGTGACTGGGTAAGGGTTTGGGTTTAGTTAATATTATTCATGGGTTCACGATTTGGTTTAATATTGATGGGTTTGAAAGAATTAATTTATATGGCCAGCTGCACCAATCAAAATTGAAGGAAGGATAGAGGATTTGCACCGATTGCTACCCACCTGCCCATGTATTTTATTTATTTTTCAAGTTTCAGTTTATGATTACACAACTCATACATGAGAGCATCCGAGAGAAGATCATTTTCAAGTTCTAGTACCTATTTGGAAAGGCTTCTTCATCATTAATCATTAATTTTTTTTTCTCTTCATTAGATTTATTTGCCTCGGGGTGTGTGAATAAGTTTTAAAAATTTGTCCATTTTTTCTGTCATTAGTTTTTTTTTATCTAGGTGTGTATAGATGTGATATTAGTAACTCTTAAAAATTTGTTCATTGTATATTTTATTTTTCTCCTTATTAGTTTTTTTTTTCTTGGTGTGTATACATGTGTTATACATGTGATATTAATAACTCTTAAAATTTTGTTAATTGTATAAGACGATTTTAGCCTATCCCGATTTTTATTCCTGGTTCCGTGCCTGTAAGCATTACAAGTTACCACTTTCCACACAACTATATATGCTTGCTGTTCATAAACCTAAAAAGGAAGGAAAGGATGGTGCAATTTTCTCCATAGAGATGCAGCAAGTAGAGCACTTTTTCCCTCAGACAGTTAAATTCAATAATATCCTTCAAAAGATAGACAAAGAATGAAGGAACTTGCCGATAAAATTACTTGAATTAGTGCGCACAGAGAAATAAGACAATGATCCAACTTAATCAAGGAGATGCACAGTTTAGGGTGGAGAAAAAAGTGAGAACAAGCTGCATCCACCACTACTGTACAAATATATAATTAAGCAGCATGAATCATGAACCAACGATACATGTAGGCATCCAATATAGCAATTCATATAGACAGTACATGACTAATCCTCCATGGGCCGAGCACTAGCATGCAAAGTACTCGAGCTGGGTAAGCCAAGCGACAAGCCGCAAGACAGGCTCACCCATGCCAAGTTAACCAAGGCATGAGTACCCATTATAGCACAAATTGCTCCTAGTGGGATTTGAGCCAAATACACAGCTTATACTAGATAACTTCATTGTATACACAAGAGGACAAGAACAAGAGACGAAGTAAAGAAGCCATATAGGTACTTGTATGGGGAAAAACTTACCAAGATCCTAATTATGCTTTCATCCTCGAAAAATTATAGCAATAATGATTCACTTACCAAGATCCTAATTATGCTTTCAGTAGTATTTAAGTGCCAGAGAAAAACTGAGGATAAAATGAATCATTCAACAATATATGCAGAGTAAGGTTGCGAAAAGGATATCTAACCTAAAAATGATATAGTATTCCTTATTTGGTTCTCAATTCCCACTATAATAAATAACAGAAATTGCCCATGACTGCGTAAGACTCTCTATCTAACTTGCTTTCACTCTCAATACACCAAATCAAGTAGACCAGAGGATACAAAAGATAGATAAAACTATAAGATCAGAAGGAAGAATATCTTGTACCATATCCTTCGGAGTCCTTGTTCATGAACCTTATAAGATGATGATCATCAGTAGTAGCCAATTAGTTTATATCACTCAAGTAGTATTCCACCTGCGTATTAAAGTTGCTACACTTAAGTCTAAATCTTATTAAAAGAAGAAGAAGTAGCAATTGAAGGTACGAGTACTCAACTATATAGCACCCATAAACCTCATTCTGGTCCTTTGGTTGACGACCCAACACTGTACAGGAGCCTCGCTGGTGCTCTTCAGTATCTCACTTTCACCAGGCCTGATATCAGTTACGCCGTTCAGCAGATCTGCTTGTTCATGCATGCCCCTAGGGAACCTCACTTTCAGGATTTGAAGCGGATCATTCGGTACATCAGCGGCACCCTCGAGCTCGGCACCACCATCACTCCTTCCTCTAAGCTTGATCTTGTGGCTTACACTGATGCGGATTGGGGTGATTGTCCAGACACACGTCGCTCCACGTCTGGTTACTGTGTCTTCCTCAATGACACTCTTGTGTCTTGGTTAGCCAAGCGTCAGTCCGTCGTGTCTCGCTCCAGCGCTGAAGCCGAATACAGGGGTGTTGCCAACGTTGTCTCCGAGTGCTCTTGGCTCCGCAATCTCCTGCTTGAGCTCCGTTGCCCCTTGCAGAAGGCCACTCTGGTCTACACTGACAACGTCTCCGCCGTCTACCTGGCTAGCAACCCAGTCTAGCATCAACGCACGAAGCACATTGAGCTTGATCTCCACTTCGTCAGGGACAAGGTTGCCATTGGACATGTCCGCGTTCTACATGTCCCGTCCTCTTATCAGTACGCTGATATATTCACCAAGGGTTTACCTAGACAGTTGTTCATTAATTTTCGTTCCAGTCTCACTGTACGGACCCCTCCCGTTTCGACTGCGGGGGTTTGATAGATTACATAGGTCTCGTATTGTATAGTGGGCTAAAAGCTCATTAAGGCCCAATACCTTTGTAACCTATATATATATATGTTATATCAATGAATGGAAACCCTCAAGGAGGACTTTACATCAATTCTACAATCTTCCACTCTTAACTAACACTGAAGGTAGAATCTTTTGACACACACATCGAAGCTAGTACTTGCCAAGAAGAAGTGCAGTATGTTGGAGTGGTCAAGATCCTCGCGAACAATCTTGAGCAAGGCATCCAACACATCGCGATCCTTTCTAGACTCAGTGTATCCAAGAGATTGAGCACCATTAATAAAGCACTTTAGCTAAATATGATATGGGCCAGGTATATAGTCATTCAGTAATATGCGAGCCCATATACACTGGCCCAAACCTCACAATTATGTAACATCCTCTACTATGTGATCTATAGAAAAGAGAAAAAGACATGCAAGATCCAATTACCTATTCCATATTAAGGATAATTAAGTTGAATATTCAGATAAATGTTTAACTTGTAATCTTGAACATTAGTTGAGCTTATTTAGGAGTTTATCTGTTAAACCTCCTGTATATATTTCCTATCCCTACTCAATATTAATCACTCGACTTTTCATCTTTATCATCTCTCAATATTCCATACCTTCCCTTAAATCCAAATCTTGGGTAGGATTAGGATCACCCGTTGGGTCAACCTCTAAGATAGTAGTAAATATATTAAAATTAACCAACTCTTATCAAAACCAGGGAAACTCCCTTCTCAATGTTTACCATCCCATGACGTACATTTCCCTACCTAGAATAACGTTTAATGTCATTCAACTTAATTTGATATGTTTTTTCTTGAATTAAAGTTTGATCAACTTATTAATTATGTAATTATTGATGTTCATAATAGGTAAGACATCATTCAACCATATAGAATTTGCATATTGAAAAATAATAATAATAATTGATGATAAAGCCGACCAAAAAAATAATGATGTTAATAATTATAGTGATGTGATAATAATAATAATAAGATGGGGCTCGAACACGGGACGCTTCGCCTCTCCTCCTTTACTTTCCTTTCCTTGCTCCAAATGTTACATCCGTGACCAGTTAAACTAAGATGCGGGATCAACTTTCCTTTCCTATTATCAAGTGGGCTAAGCAGATTTAATGATCTAATGTTCATTCTTCTTATACTTCCTCTTCAAATTTCGGGGGTGGTCCGCCAGTGGAGATGTATGCATTCATATCCCCTAACAAAAATGTATCCATACATTGAGAAATATATAGGTGTAGTTGGACTCTTTAATAGTAAGTGGATAATGCTCTAAAGTCAACATGCAATTATATAATATATACATACTTTAGGGTGAGGTTGTTATCAGAGGGGGTTGTCGGGTTTAGGTCGAAGTGTATGCATCTCATATCCCCGAACAAGCTAATACTCTATCCATATTGAGAAATAGATGTAGTTAATTGGACTCTTTATCAGTATGCTTTCCCCCCTTAATAGTATATGTTTATTTAATTGATGGGATGCAATATATACCTATATATTGTAATTTGTAAGGCTTCCATATAGTGAATACGTACATATTTAATCAAACTTAGAGGCGGAGCTAGAGGAGTACTTAAAAAATAAACGTGCCGACCCCAACATTAAGGGCGTGTTTGGATGTAGCGTTTTAGGGCGTTTGATAGAGTGTGAGATAGAGCGTTAGATAGAACGCTCTCCCAATTGTGTTTGGCAGGCCATGGCGTTTTCAGAATTGAAACGCTCTGAGTTCATCTCCATCGACAGCTTTGGAAGCGTTTCATCGGCCGCTCCCATTTGAAAGCGTTGGATGAAATTTTAAAGTGTTCGACGGTGAAGAAAAATTGGAATCCCTCTCCTCTCTTCATCATCGCCATCGCCTTCCATGAGTGGCGCACGACGAGCTCGGTAAGATCTCTAATCGAGTCTATTTCTCATTAAGGCAGGAACCCCAATTTCGATTTCAATCATCGTTTTGCCGGTTTGTAGAGGCTCTTCCCAGATTCCAAATCGTCATCTCCACCAAACTCTTTCACGCTCTTCAGGTAAGAACCAATTTCGATTCCGAGGGTTCTGTAACCTAAAATTTCTCATTTAATTTCGATTTTGTCAGTCATTTGTGAATGGCTCCTTCCAATTGCTTGTTTGATTCATCTGGAAATGCATTTATGGGGTATTATTGGGGTTCTTCTCTTCCTAGTGTTGCAATGCATTTACTTCTGCATCACTGATGTGATTTTGCTTCCTCATTTATTTGAAAGGGACATCTACTATGACTACTTTCTATGTTACCTCCCTCTTTTGGAGTTTCAATAGCTGCTTCTCTCTTTGGAATTGCTGTATTATTTGATTGGAATTTGATTGCTCTCCGTGTCTCAGATAATATTAATTAATTATGTAATCAAACTGTGTAAAATTACAACTGTATATTGGACTATATCCATGAATAGAGTGAAAAGAGCAATGAAAATGCAAAAAGCCTCAGCTTCCTCCATACAAAATGCCCAAATCCTCAATGAAATTGGGGACTGTTTTTATGTGTGGATTTTTGTACTTTGGAGAGGGCTTAAACTGTAAGTTTCTACTCAGATTAATTGGTGTAACTACTTTTATGTGTCATGTGCAGTAAAATTAGATAAAAAGCCACCAAAGAATGGATTAGAACTGCTGTGAAATGCACCTCCTATGACAGGCAGCAGGTGCTCTAGGGTTCTTTTGCTGTTGCTTCACAGTCTCATGTTTCCATATCTTTGCCATGTCAAAATAGTTTCTGTTGAGTGAGCTTGAAAAAAAGCAGCAATGCCTTTTCTGTTGAGTTTCATGTTGATAGTCTCATGTTGACAGGCAACATGTGCTCTAGCAGTCTCATGTTTCCATATCTTTGCGATGTCAAAATATTTTCTGTTAAGTGAGCTTGGAAAAAAGCAGCAGTGCCTTTTCTGTTGAATTTCATGCTGACAGTCTCATGTTGACAGACAGCAGGTGCTCTAGGGTTATTTTCTGTTGAGTTTTTTTTTTCATGCCAAAATATTTTCTGCTGCACACAAGAAATGCAGCAGTGCCTTCGGTTTTCATTGCAGTGCCCAATTTCTGTTGAGTTTCTGTTGGTATTATAGACATGTAAGCTATTCTTGAGTGATGTGTTTGTTTAATTTCAGTTTTATTACACTTGTGTGCTTATAGAAATAAACGGTTGGTTCTATATTGCTCATAAGAGATTTGTAATTCCTAGTGATGCCTGATACTCATAGCCCTTATCGTTATAAATTTCTCAAAATTATACATAAAGTGTACATTTGTTATTCAATCTTAATTTCTGTAATATATATGTATCTATAATTTGTTATTCAATCTTTTTCTAGCAATATAAAAGTAGATGGATGCAAGTTCCAAACGGTCCAATTTTATTTGGACTAAAGCAAATATGAAGATCTTAATTGATGTTTGTCTCCAATATCAACAAAAATATGGGCGTAACCAAGAGTTTCAACTCCTATATTGATTTTCCTTGATTTGGTTTAACTTATTCCGTTTAGTTCTGTTTGCTATTTGCAGGTTGCATTTTTTTTCCTTTTCCTCCCTGTCTTTATACTCGTTAATTGCAATTTAGGATGTATTAAAGAAACATTACTAGCCGTTTAACAGTGTGAGTTCGACCTTTAAAAGCAACCTTATCTTGCTATGCCAATTTGTCTGTTCTGTTTTATGTGCTCCTTTGTTGTATGGTATTTGGCATGAGTGTTGAATATGTGTAATAACTATTAACTAACTAATAAGCATCCTTATCTAGAACTTGATCTGTAGTACATAGAAGAATTTTTTGATGGATCCAAAAATTTGCCCAGGGCTTCTAATATAGGAATCTTAGTTCAGTACTAACTTTTTTGGATGGATATAGAGTTCAGTACTAAGTACTAACTACTATCTTTGGATCACTTGCTATTGCTAGCATGTAACTTTTATTACCAAGTCCGGATCGGACTTTTGTTCATAACAATTTTGACAACTATGGAGGGAATGAGTACTGAGTACTGCTTAGATCTTAATTGAATCACTGATTGAGTAAATCTTGCAGCATAGAAAGTAAAAGTTTTAGAATATTTATATGTTGGAAAAGGTGGAATATTCCACCACTATGTGCTTTTGCACAAATGAAATTTTATACTTGTTTTTTTTTTATGTCCACGTACTTCACTATTTCCTTCTTTGACACTATGGACTATGGAGGGGCTAGACGGAAGGGGCTACACAGCTTGTGCATTTGAGAAAACAGATTTCATAGAAAACAACTTGGAAGAGAAAGATGGTGGCTCCGACAATGAAGGCGCTGAACATGAGCCACTCCCAAGTTTGTCTACAAACTTGGAAGAAGAAGAGCCTCATTCCATGCGGGTGTTTCGAGATGAGATTGCTAATATGATATGGAGTACATATTGATTGAGGGCTTGGGTCATAGCACAATGATTGAGGGCTTGGGCCATGGCGCAATATTGTTCTTACTAAGAAAGCATACACTTGGAGACAATTGCTAATATGATATGGAGTACAGATTTTTGGTTGATTCTTTTGGTTGATTGATAGTTGAATTACAGCTCTAAGATCGAGCATGAGATTCACTTGGAGATATATAGCTAGCTTAAGATTCACTTGTTAGATATATATCTATTTACAATGTATGATTTTGGCTCAAAATTGACAAAACGAACATAACAAGAAAAAACGAGCATAACAAGCAAAAACAAGCAAACGATCTCAAATTCGAGCTCGAGCTCGAGCTTGTCTAATTACTCACAAGCCGAATATGATCACAAAACCAAGCTTGTTAGAAAAAATCACCCCTATTGACAATGTATGATTTTGGCTTTATAGCCCGGACTTGTTGCTAGGCTATAAAGTCATGTAATTTTTCTCTTTTATAAAGGAACTTTATAGCCTGGGCCAAATATGACCGGACTCTAAAGTCACACATCAAATAAAATAGATCCATTTTGGTAATTTGACAATTTAGGGTGTGTTTGGCAACACAAGTAGCGTTTTTGAAGCTTTTTGTTTTAATATTATATAGTTTTAAATTAAATAAAGCTAACATTATTAGTTAATTAGCGTTTTAGAATTGAATTTCCAGCAGCTACCCACCCCAGCTTTTCAGAACTTTTCTTTTTATATACACAAATCTCCTTTTTTATCAGCTAGTTTTATCAGCTACTCATTCAGCTAAGGTTACCAAACACAGTACTAGCTTAATTTAATATATTTTACACAATAAACCATTCAGCTTCAGCTACCAATTCAGCTACTCATTCAGCTACAGCTACCCATTCAGCTATGGTTACCAAACACACCCTTAATCTCCAAAAAGCTCGGATAATCAAAGGCATGCCAAACAAGATGTTCAATTTTAAGCTAGATTATAATTTTGAGCTAGATTACAATTTTTATCTAGATAATAATCTTAAGCTAGATTATAATCTTAAGCTAGATTAAAAAATGTGCATGTCAAACATGGCCTAAGATTCCTTGACTACTCACAAGTCACAACTCTTTATGCCGGTGGATATTTATTTATTTATTTGCCATTATTTTGCTCATAAAATCAATAAAATCATACAAAAATAAGTTTATAAATAGAATCATTCTCATTATAAAAATACGAGCACATAATATAGTAGTTTGCACTTTGTGTATACGAAGAAGGGAAAGCTCGAGATCGAGTTTTTTCTTTTTCTCCTTTTTCTTTGTGCAGTATATATCAATCTTATTTCTTTTAATTAGCTAAAGATGAATTTCGTAGTCTTTTTTAAAATGGAAAGGATTTTGATGCACCAAACAATTCGGATGGATTGAGAGTTCGAAAGATTGATGACGACAAACTAATCATCATAAAAATAAAATTAAACACGTAAAGTAGTAAATAATAATACACTGCGGGTGATAAAAACAATAGTAGCACAAGAGAACTGTGTTAGAATAGAATTAGTGTGATGTGAGGCTTCTATTTTGATAATTGGTAGAGGTTTCTATTTCCTAGTAAGTAGGAACAAATGTGGAAATCCTGGACTCGATTGTTAATTACCAAACCGTAAATGTGTTAATTTTTTAAAATTGATAATTGATAATGATTTTTTTTTTTATCCCATATGAATCGTTATTAATTTTTACTAAATACCAACTTTGATCAAATAAGTAAAATCGTGCATCACACGGGTCTTCAACTAGTATATTCCTATCACACTAAAGTCGGGCGGAAAGCAAATAGATCGAGCTTTAGACGGTCATACCGGATTAGTAAAATCTGTTTGCTAGGCCGATGATATGAGTGTCACTCCCTTAGAGGAATCGGTCATCCGACTATGGAGCTTATATGGTGTCGATGGGTCTCTGCTTGCATCTGGCAGGCCTCGTCTATTGACAGGCCACACGAAGAATGTGAATTGCGTTGCGTGAACCAACGACAAGATTTGAACTTTTCCCCTATTTTTTGTTTCATAAGTTTTACCTTTTTTAGTTTATTAAGTTTTACCTTGTTTAGTTTAATATTTTATTTAAAAATTTGCACTTTTTATTAACTTTGATTTAAGTTTAACTACAGTTCTGCTCCGCCTCCAAAGATGTAACCATCCGTGTGTGGAATGTCTATCGGCAATGTAAACTGTTGGTCAGGACCATCACATGTCCTGGTGTCCCAAATCGATATATATATCAGACTTTGGAATGTTGAATCTGAAGAAGTCAAATACAATAAGTACAAAATAGATTCTCCTATCCATTGTTTGGACGCTAAAACCCATTTTATTATGGTTGGAATAACTTAACCCCCGTTTCTTTATGATATTCGTAATGCAATCGAACTTGCATGGACATTAAAGAGATATATTTTTAGTCACCATATTCAATTCCATCAATCCACCACATTTTTAATGTGGGATAGAAATTGTGGGGAACGAAAAATATATTAGAAGATATATATAGCTTCATTCAACTTCATCCATTCACCATAATTTCAATGTGGGATAGTAATTGAGGGGAAAGAAAATGATGTGGGTAGATAAATATATCTTTCCCATTATTCATTAGCCACATTGACTTCTTCAGATTCAACGTCCCAAATTCTGATTATCGTTACCATTAGAGACTAATAACGTTGCATAGGTGGGTAAGGCGGCAAAAACATTTGGGACATCAAGACATGACGTGATGGTCCTGACCAATGGTTTAAAATGTCGATAGACATCCCATACACAGATGGTTGCATCTTCGGAGGCGGAGTACCTGGAACTGCAATTAAACACAAATCAAAGTTAATAAAATGTGCAAATTTAGTAAATAAAATATTAAACTAAATAAGTTAAAACTTATGAAACAAAAAAGGGGGAAAACTTACAATCTTGTAATTGGTTCGCACAATGCAATTCACATTCTTCGTATGGCCTGCCAATAGACGAAGCCCGTCGGATGCAAGCAGAGAGCTATCGGCATCATATAATCCGGTATGACCGTCTAACATTCTCTTTGCTTTGAGCCCGAATTTAGCGTCATAGGAATTTTTTATTCATGATCTGCATGTGCCAATAACGAACTTGTCACCTCCATTGAGGGAGGTGACACTTTCCTTGAAATAAAAGTTTTGAGCCATCTTCATTTTACTCAACAAGATGCATGTACAAATGAACTGCGTAACACCACTATCCCACATCGAATATAATAACGATGTTCAGAGTAATTTATAAGTGAATCAAGTTATACCCATGTCACATGAACTCTTTTTTTTCTTCTAAAATTCAAGTGATGACAACCGCCTTTGATGGGATGTCTATCGGCGTTTTAAGCCATTGGTCAAGACCATCTCATGTCCTGGTGTCCTGAATCATTTAGCCGCTTTATCTACACCTGCAACATTATTAGTATCCAGTGGAGAGGGAAAGGTCTCAAGTGAAGGGGGAAATGATCAATATATTACACTTTGGAACATTGAACCTAGAGAGGTCAAATACAACGAGTACAAAGCAAATTCTCATGTTCACTGTTTTGACGCTAAATCTCATTTGATTGCGGCCGGAACAACTGATTCCTTGTTGCTTTACGATATTCCTAAAGCAACCGAACCTGCATGGACATTACGACAAGGAAGCTAATGTCCCTTGTATGACATTTCTTGAACGACCATAGCATCGCAACCGCCTTTGATGGTGGCTCCGTTGCTATCTTGGACATGAGAAAAGGCGTATCACCACCAGTTGTTCAAGCACAAAGCAACATTGCATCCATGACATGGGTTGGAAAGAAACTCGTAATCGGCGACACCGTATCGATGGCTACCTACTCCATGTAGATAGAGTTACTTCTTCCTTTTGTAATACAAACAGTATAGAAGAACTGCAACTCCAGGAAGTTTCTACTCAGATTCATCTTTTGTAATCAACTTGCAATATATTGCTTACCACCAAGGCCTGAGATTGAGGAAATAGTTATGAACACTGATAAAAGTGCTTCCTTTTGTAATGCAGATAGTGTAGAAGAACGGCAGAAAGTTTCTACCTGATTCATCTTTTGTAATCAACTTTCAATATATTGCTTACCGAGGCTTGAGAGTGAGGAAATAGTTATGAACATTGATAAAGTGCTTCCATCTCTTCCTTTTTCGTATCGTGTGTATATTTAAGTCGCGAACTTGTTGCTTAGTGTTGGTAGCTCTTTTGTAATCCACGTGTCCGCACTGGTCCACATCCTTTGCAAGTAGAGCCGACAATTCAGGTTATCCGGTTGGGTTCGGGTCGATCACATTCGGGTCGGGTCACTGATGAGTCGAGTCAACTTGGTCAAAATTTCTGTGTCGGGCTTGGTCGGGTCGGGTCGGATTCGGTCAAAATGAAATTCAGATTGGTCGGATTTTGGTCAGAATCGGGTTGGGCCAATTCGGGTTTTCGATCAGAATCGGGTCGGTCTCGTTCGGGTTTCGGGTCGGTATTCGGGCCGGTCTCATTTAGGTTTCAAGTAGAAGCGAGTCTACGTTGGTTTCAAACTTTTAATTGTTTGAGTTGAATTTGTTGAATCATGTTCGTTCGGGACTTTCGGGTAATCAATTTTATTAAATTGAATATGTAATTCATGTTATTTGTGTATTCCAAAAAGTATTTTTAGTAAAAGTAAATATGATTCAATATATTTCATTTACTCATTGGCTCGTAAGCTCCAAATCATAAGATCATTCTATTCATCATTAATTTCATTGAAATTTGGCAATACATTGTTATCAAAATCATACTTGATTCCCTATCTAAAAGATAATTCACGTTATTTGTGTGATTGTTATTTGTCTCTTTCAAAAAGTAGTTTAAAAAAATTATATTATATATATAATTTAAGTTATAATATCCTCATTTTATTAATATTTTATTAGTGAGAAATGAGAATTTTGAATTCAAATAGATCATTCATAATTCATTACAAGAGTAAACGAGTAACTTTGATATATCAATGGAATTTTTATTTTGTTATAAATAGCATTAACTATCAGTACCTCGATAATGGATTACATTATTTTTTTTTTGTTTTGTGTAGAAATGTATAATATATATATATATATATATATATATATATATATATATATATATATATATATATATATATATATATATATATATATATAGGGGTGCGCTCCGGTGAAAACCAAAATTGCGGTAAAAACCTGTGAGGACCGACTTTTTAGCCCGGTTCACTTGCATTATAGTCCGGTTATGAATAGAACTAGGGGTGGGCACGGGACGGGACGAGACGGGATTGAGCCGGGACGGGACTTGTCCCGCGAAATTTTTACGGGACGGGATTGACACTTTTTTTTTCGGGACGGGATGGTGTCTGGACGGGACGGGACGGGCCTTGTCCCGCAAATAAAAATAATAAAATATTATATAAATTTGCAAAGTGAAAAACGATTTCATAATTCATTAATTTGTATAATATGTTGAATACAGTATTCTTCTTAACCTACATTATTCAATAATAATAATAATAATAATAATAATTTAATTGTAAATTAATATTATTATTAAATTATATTATAATATTATATATTATTATTATTATTATTATAATAAATTATTACTATTATAAATTGAAAATTATTATTATAATTATAAATAATATTTTCTCAAATAATAATATTATTATTATTATAAACAAATATTATTATTATTATTATAAATGAAAGATTATGATTATAATTATAATTATAATATTTGCTCAAAATAATAATACTAATAATATATTATTACCCCAATCGGGTAGCTCATCACCTCGCCCAAATTCGGCCTGGGGAGTCCGTTAGTTGCTGCATATGACTTCAATTTGTCTGTTACTTTTATTTCACTTGTTGAACTTGATTTAGAAGGGGTTGAATGGAGTTGTTACTTTTATTTCACTTGTTGAACTTGATTTAGAAGGGGTTGAATGGAGTAGCTTGTTCTCAAAAAATAATAATAATATATTATTATTATTCTATAATATTATATTATTATTATTATTATAAAAATTATTATTATTATTATTATTATATGCGGGACGAGACGGGATTTGTGGGATCCCACCGGGATCGTCCCGCGTTTCGTCCCGCATAATTTTTACGGGACGGGATTCGCTATTTTGTCCTAAATCCCACCGGGATCGGGACGGGATCGGGATTTGTGGGATTTGTGCCCACCCCTAAATAGAACCGATCTATAAAATCATAAATTTTAGCGCAGTTCTGAATAAAACTGAGTTATAAAGTCCCTATGTAATTTTAAAATATGAGTTTTTTAGCACGATTTTTAGGATTGAACGAACTATAAAGTTATGTGTTATTTTAAAATTGGAGTTTTTAGTACGGTTTTTAGGTTGAACCGAGTTGTAAAGTCACCGTGCGATTGAAGCTTTTAGCATAGGTTTCAAATAAACCAAGTTATAAATTAATCCTCACGGTTTTTACCACAATTTGAGATTTTCACCGGAGTCAATCCCTATATATATATATATATATATATATATATATATTCAAAGATATTCGGGTCTGGATGGGAATCGGGTCGGGTTAGGATTCGGGTTTGTCTGTATTCTGGTCACTTCGGGTTTCGGGTCAACATCAATCGGGCTCGATTTCGGGTTATGCATAACGCTAAATTTTCGGGTTCGGTCTGATTTCGATTCAGGTGAGTCGGGTCAGATCTTGCCAGCTCTCTGCAAGTCCTTTGGGCCATTTAATCTCAATTTGTTCAAGGAGCCACGCTTTAGAGACGGTGGTAAAACAAGTCCTCTAAAATTCTCCATGTTGCCAATAAGACCATCGAGCACTTCAACCACATCTGTGTCAGCCCTAGTTGTATAAATCAAGTACAGGAGGTTACGTAGGTAGATTCCTGGATGTTCAAGTATCTCAGGTGTACGAGGTTCCCAATTTGGTTAGGCAAAGCAACATATTCTAGCATCAAGATGCTCAAAACTTTCAACAGCTTAAACTTTTTATTGACTCCAAGTTTCCTCTAGTTTCAGTTGGCAGTTCCTCAAAGTTACCTGAATTGGAAAGTGCTCTCAAATGATCATTTTCCTCTGGATAAAGTTTCCTGCAAGAATGAACCGGGAAGATGGAATATGATAAGAAATTAATATGAATGATATCAAAGCGTTTTTGTTTTGTTATACCATCTTAGACATTTTAGTTTTAAATCCAGATTGTTATAGTAAGGGTGCTAAAATATATAGCTTGACTTGCAATAAACTAAATATATAACAAAATCAACCACCAAATGGCGACAAGTTCACACTAGATAACCATAGAAGTAGCCAGTTAAAATCGATGATATGTGGTTCAAAGAGAGGTAGCAAATAGTGGTTGTTGGAATGGGGGTTGTCCCACATCGGTTATATTGAGAATACTTGAACAACATATAAGGTTGGTGGGCTACTCCTCTCATCGTCAATTGGTTTTGAGATGGAACCCCGCTCGGGTTTATGTGTTGTTCGAGTCTCCCGTATGTGGGCCCGCACACACGACCTCCCTCCAGCGTCTTGACCCGCACCAGGACCAACCGAGTTTAACATGGTATCAGAGCCGGGTTCGGCTAATTTCGGTCTTCGGATTGGTGGGGTCGTTGGCTGGTCTTATGGCATGTCGCGGGCATTGGTTCCCATATAAGCGCATGTGGCAAGTGCAACTTGTTGGCTAAAAATGTCGTTGCACTTGAGGGGGCGTGTTGGAATGGTGGTTGTCCCACATCGGTTATATTGAGAATACTCGAACAACACATAAACCCGAGCGGGGTTCCATCTCAAAACCAATTGGCGATGAGAGGAGTAGCCCACCAACCTTATATGTTGTTCAAGTATTTTCAATATAACCGATGTGGGACAACCACCATTCCAACACGCCCCTTCAAGTGCAACGACATTTTTAGCCAACAAGTTGCACTTGCCACATGCGCTTATATGGGAACCAATGCCCGCGACATGCCACAAGGCCAGCCAACAAAAATTTGGGAGTTTCTGAAACGATCTTATTCGAAAGCAAAAGATGATGCCCTCATCTATGAGATTCAAGTCAAAGCTGCTAGTACTAAGCAAGGAGATCTCTCTGCAAGTGAATATGTCTCTGTACTGCAAACTTGCTGGCAGGAGCTAGACCAATACCAAGTCTTGAAGATGAAGTGCTCTGAAGATGCAGCTCTTTTCAAGGATTTTATCCACAAACAACGAAGTTATCAACTTTTAGCTGGGTTGAACTCTGAATTTGACCTAATCAGAGTTCAAATCCTTGGCCAAAAGGACTTCCCATCCTTGGAAGAAATTATTTTCACTGTTCGGGCTGAAGAAAGCAGGAGAGCAGTAATGCTAGAGCAAAAGATGGTGGAAGGGTCCGTTTTGCTTGCCAGATGGGAGAAGAAAGACGAGCATTGGTGTGCCCATTGTAAAAGATCCGGTCATATCAAGGAAAGGTGTTGGAAACTCCATGGTAAACCATCAACCAAAGAGTGGAACAACAAAGAGAGACCTAATCCCCAGGTCAACCTTGTCACTGGAGGAGGGGGTGGTACTTCTGGACACACTCAAGGGATCAGTGCTGCTGAATTCGAAAAATTCAGTGCCTTCTTCAACTCCCTAGAAAAACCATCAGGTGAAACTTCTTCTAGTCCACACACTCTTACTCTATCAGGTAACCTTTCTATTCCTTTATGTTTGAGAACTTCTGAATATCCTAATCCTATTCAGTGGATCTTAGATTCAGGTGCCACTAAACACATGACCAATTGTCCCCAAAATTTTCATAACTTTCAACCATGCCCTAAGCCTAAACAAGTGCTGACAGCTAATAGTTCGATAGCTCAGGTTAAGGGTCAAGGCAATATAAACCTTTCAGAAAAAATTAGCTTAAAAAATGTTCTCCATGTTCCTACCCTCTCATCCAACTTGATTTCCATCAAAAAACTTTGCAAAGATCTTCATTGTTCAGCAATATTCACTGATTCTGATTGCGTTTTACAGGACCGGGACTCGGGGAAGAAGATTGGTCATGCTAAGGAAAAGAATGGTCTTTACTATCTTGATCCTCCTAGGAACAACCACAACCACCTGTTTTGCCATGCTTTGAACACCACTAGTAGCAACAATGTCATATGGTTACTTCATTATCGCCTTGGTCATCCATCCTTTCACCTTTTGAAGCATTTGTACCCTGAAAAATTTCAAGGAATTGACATTTCTTCCCTTCAATGTGAAGTATGTGAAAAAGCTAAACACGCTCGTGTTCCTTTTCCCATTAGTAGTACAAGAAGTTGTTCTCCTTTTGAGTTGATTCATAGTGACATTTGGGGGCCATCATCTACCCTTAACATTTCTGGGGCTAGATGGTTTGTTACCTTTATTGATGATTGTACTAGAGTCACATGGGTTTTCCTCATGAAACAAAAATCTGAAGTTAGTTCTATTGTGTCTATCTTTCTTTCCATGATTCATACCCAATTCGGGAAGCAAATTAAGAGATTTAGGACTGACAATGCAAGAGATTACTTCAATCAGTCCATTTGTTCTCTTTTTCAAAAGCAAGGGATTATTTATGAATCATCTTGTGTTTATTCCCCACAACAAAATGGAATTGCCGAAAGAAAAAAAACACATCTTCTTGAGGTTACTCGTGCCCTACTTTTTCAACACAATGTTCCTAAATATTTTTGGGGGGAGGCCCTTCTCACGGCTGCATTTCTGATCAACTGCTTGCCCACCAAAATTCTAAATCTCCAAAGTCCTCTTGATTGTCTTAAAAACACTTACCCGAATTACAGAACATCTCACCTTCCTCTTAGAGCATTTGGTTGTTCTGTTTTTGTGCATTTTCATGGTCCTCAAAGAGGAAAACTAGACCCACGTGCAATCAAGTGCATATTCTTAGGGTACTCTTCCACACAAAAAGGGTACAAGTGCTACCATCCTACCTCAAAAAAAACATATGTTTCTATTGATGTGTCCTTTGCTGAAACTATACAATTTTACCCCTCCAAGGATGACACTTCCCAACCTTTTGACCCTGAACCTCAAACCATTGGCACTCTCAAGACCCTACCTCCACTTGAACCTTTCCTTTCTCAGACTCTCCGCTGCAGCAATCAGTGCCGCAGGATCATGAGGATAGTCAGCAACCACCACTTGTCCCAACCACATCTTCCCCCCCTTCTGTGCCATCATTTCCTAAGGTTTATTCAAGGAAAGTAAGACCCATTCTAATCCCAGAGCAGGAGCAAACTTCTTCACCGGCGCCTGGAACTGAAAACATGACAGAAGAAGGTACTTTTTCTACAACTCACTCTTTTTCTCATTTGAACAGTCCAGAAACTACTGATTTGGAATTGCCTATTGCCATTCGAAAAGCAACTCGTTCTTGCACACAAACTTCCCTTTACCCTTTAGCTAACCATGTGTCCTTACATCGGTTCTCTCCCTCTCACAAAAAATTCATTCAAGGCCTAAACCAGATTCCCATCCCAAAAAATGTTTCAGAAGCTCTTAAGATAAAGAAATGGAGAGATGCTATGAAAGAGGAGATGTGTGCGCTAGAAAAGAATCATACTTGGGACATTGTTAACAAACCTTGGGGCAAGAATGTTGTTGATTGCAGGTGGATTTTCACACTCAAATACAAGGCTGATGGGTCTTTGGAGAGGTATAAGGCACGCCTTGTTGCTAAGGGTTTCACACAAACTTATGAGATTGATTATCAAGAAACATTTGCACCGGTCGCAAAGATGAATAATGGTCGTGTTTTGTTACCCTTGGCTGCTCACTCTAGTTGGCCTCTTTGGCAATTTGATATCAAGAATGCTTTTCTCCACGACAATTTGGAAGAGGAAATATATATGAAAATTCCTCCGGATTTCTCCTCTTCCTCTCCATCTCATCAGGTGTGCAAGTTAAAAAAGGCTCTCTATGGCCTTAAGCAATCCCCAAGAGCATGGTTTGGCAGGTTCACATCTGTTATGAAAGCTGTTGGGTACAAGCAAAGTCAAGGGGATCACACTTTGTTCATTAAACATTCCACTTCAAGGGGAGTGACTATTCTCCTCGTGTATGTTGATGATATTATTGTCACAGGTGACAACAAAATTGAGCAGGAGAAACTTAAGCAAAAGTTGGAAGCTGAATTTGAAGTCAAGTCTCTTGGTAGACTTAAATACTTCCTTGGAATTGAGGTTGCTCATTCTTCTGATGGCATCTTTATTTCCCAGCAGAAATACATCACTGATTTACTTGAGGAAACCGGGAAGAGTGGATGCAAACCAGCTTCAACCCCTATGGATCCGAATCACAAAATTGGAGATTGCAAAGAGGAGCCAACGGTGGATAAAGCAATGTATTAAAGATTGTGTGGAAAGCTCATTTACCTTTCCCATACTAGGCCTGATATTGCTTATCCAGTTTCTGTCTTGAGTCAGTTTATGCATGACCCAAGACAACCTCATCTTAGTGCAATTTACCGAATACTTCACTACCTAAAGGGCTGTCCAGGAAAGGGGATACTCTTTAAAAGAAGGAGCAAATTGATCATAGAAGCCTTCACAGATGCCGACTATGCTGGATCCGTTGTTGATAGAAGATCAACTTCTGGGTATTGCATGTTCCTTGGAGGAAATCTTGTTACATGGAGGAGTAAGAAACAAAATGTTGTGGCTAGATCATCTGCTGAAGCTGAGTTTAGAGCTCTTGCACTAGGTTTATGTGAAATGTTGTGGGTGAAAATTATTCTGGTTGACCTTAAAATCAAACTGGAAGAGCCTATGGTTCTATATTGTGACAACAAATCTGCCATTAGTATTGCTCACAACCCAGTCCAACATGATAGAATCAAGCATGTGGAGATTGATCGTCACTTCATCAAAGAGAAATTGGAAGAAGGGGTTGTTAGGATATCTTTTGTTAAATCAGAAGATCAACTTGCTGATTTATTGACAAAAGGCTTCCATTGTTCCAGATTTGATCATTTGACTTCCAAGCTTGGATTGATAGACCTCTACCATCCAGCTTGAGGGGGAGTGTTAGCATGCTTGCATGCATGTAATTATTACTTTATTTCTAGGTTATGCTATAGGCTTTTATAGATAGGCTTTTACAGCTTTTATAGGTATTATTTTTCCTGCACCATTATTACATTTTAGCTTCTCTTACAAGCTTTCTAGACTAGTCCCTCTATATATTTTGTAACCTTCTCTCAGAAATATTAGAACAGATTTTTCTCTTCTCTTTTACTTACATGGTATCAGAGCCGGGTTCGGCTAATTTCGGTATTCGGATTGGTGGGGTCGTTGGCTGGTCTTGTGGCATGTCGCGGGCATTGTTTCCCATATAAGCGCATGTGGCAAGTGCAACTTGTTGGCTAAAATTGTCGTTGCACTTGAGGGGGCGTGTTGGAATGGTGGTTGTCCCACATCGGTTATATTGAGAATACTTGAACAACATAGAAGGTTGGTGGGCTACTCCTCTCATCACCAATTGGTTTTGAGATGAAACCCCGCTCGGGTTTATGTGTTGTTCGAGTCTCCCGTATGTGGGCCCGCACACACGACCTCCCTCCAGCGTCTTGACCCGCACCAGGACCAACCGAGTTTAAAAGTGGTCAATATCGACACGAGGTTTCCAACTCATACATCTTAAATATTCAAAATGCATGTGTTTAAGATGCAATTTAATCGCGTACAGCAATCAGTGCAAAATAATATCGACCGATTTCTTTCCTATTTGGTTTAGATGTGGTATAACTTTAAACAAATACTCTTATCGATACCTGAGCAAAATAGATGTTAGTCTCGGTTGCCTTGATTCGAACTTGGATGAAACCAGGCCAACAAACTGATATTCCTTGGCATTCTTAATGCAAAACTCGCGCATAAGACTCAATATTGGCTACGCTTTTGTGGCTGAAATGCATATATCCATCTAAGAACCTGTACTTTTAATATTGGCCTCCTAGTGACTCGGTTGTGAAGGACACTTCAGGCAAGTGAATATAACAAAACATATAAGATGCTTGCTTCTACTACTCAATTGGAAAAAAAAGGCATATAAATAAGGGTGAAACATATAAGATTCATAGCCAGATAATAGAAACCTATATGAATCACAGTTGAGCAGCCAGAAGCAATAGTCAAACTCCAAAATAATATACACATCAACAGATAGATAACAGAAACCCTGAAAACCTGGAAAAAAAATTCTTTTTTCATGGGTAAAAATAATTCATAAAAATAAATAAAAAATACTTTTGTTTATAGGGAGGTTCAGTGGATCACATGGTCTGCCCTGGTGTGACTTGTGCATATGTAAAGGGTGTGAGGATCTCTAACTATGATGAGGAACCAGCAAAAACTATCGAGGTAGCACTATTTTTTCTGTTCTTATAAGTACTGTACTGTCGGCCATTTTTCAACCACAAACCAAACGGATGGTTGGTCTGTGCTCTAGATTACGGTGCTTGGGTTTTTCGTTTCTACCATGTTTTATCATAAGCTAGTGTTTTTGTAAAGTTTGTTCTCCCCTATTTAAGAACAGCATAAAGTTCAGAAATCTCAACTAAACGCTATTTGCCAAATGACGGTTTCTCCTTTGCATGTATAAACACTAGAAAGTAGAAAAAAGTTAAACTTGAATGAAAAAAAAAATCAGAACCAGCTCAAATAGCAAACCGAATAACCCCATTTCCGGAACCATGAAAGGAGGATTCAGACACAGTTCCGGAAATAGAGCCATTTGGTTTGCTGTTTGAACAAGTATGACTAGCTATAGGAGGAGTAGCCACTAGCTTATATACTAAGACTTGTTTGTTCATATTATCAATGTGAGACTCTTTAGTCTCTTCACATTCTCTCAACGGAAATCACACCCAAAGCTCCACATTTTTATGAAACCCAAATCAGATTATTCCTCTCTACTGTCATTCATTCAAAGATGAAACATTTTCTTTTTACTTAAAAAAACATAAAAAGGGAAAATAAGGATCCCTAAGCAAGCAAGGAAATGCAGCAAAGAATTGAATGAGTGGATATTAGAAACTCATTCCTAGATACGCTAAATGATGAGGATAGATGAGTTGCATACGACAAGGGGAAAAACTATAAAAAGAGTTAAAGTCGTCTTCAAACCAATTAATAGATCAAAACTTTGGGCGCCAACAAGGGCTCGTAAAAAGTTCATTGAAAGAGTTAACTAATCAAATTGTGAAATCAAGTATATGAACCTTAATTGTGCGGCAGAGGCATGATAAAATATCTACAATCTGGAGACTAACTGATTAACACGCATCCATGAAATCTTTAGATGATACTAACAGGATTAGCAAGATTACTAAAGAAAAACAAGAGATAAAAAAAATGTATACTGTTTAGATGATACTAACATGTTTTGGTGGTTTTGACCATGTCCATGACCCTTGCCTCTTCCACGGTTACGGCCCTTCTTTCGTCCACCTTCCTTTTCAGTGCCCTGCTCCTCTCCCTGATTCTCCAGATTAATCTTCTAATTGATTTTCGTTCTGGATCTACTCGGATTTTGAAGTACCTTCTCCTTTATTGGTTCCTTCACCTTCATTTCCAACCTTTTCCCCTTGAACATGTGAGGTTTTTTACTTAAATGGGAAGATAAAAGAGAACCGTGAGTTCAGAAAGTGGAGAGAGAGCTCCATTGTGATGGTACGAACTGTTTCATTAATTTTCCCTCTACTGCTAACACACTAGTGTTCAGACCTTTGTACATGAAATTGGAAATATATCAAAAACATCACGAAGATTCTATTCATTTGTCTGAGTGTGTTCTTGGGCTAAATCTTCTTCATTGGGCTCAACAGCTCTGGGCTGCAGTGTTGGTGCACTTCTTGGGCTAGTACTCCCCGTCGATCCGATCTGTCTAATGCACAGATGGGAGCGATTTTTATGAAATAGAGCAGTTGATTGAGCTTTTGTAAGCAAGTCGGCAACCTGGTCCTTGGAGGATATGAAGGCTACCTTTAGAGACCTGTTTGCGACACGTTCCCGCACGAAATGATAGTCGAGGGATAGATGTTTGATCCGATGGTGTAAGACGGGGTTGACGGCCAAGTATGTAGCTCCTAAATTGTCACACCAAAGTGTCGGAGCTTGCGGAAGATAGATTCCAATTGAGGCTAACACAGATTGAAGCCATATGATCTCACAAGTGGCTAAAGCTAAGGCTCGATATTCGGCCTCCGTGGAAGATCTACCAACAGTAGGTTGCTTTTTGGAGCACCAATGACCAAGTTTGGTCCATGATAAACACAATATGCACCCACGGAACGCCTGTCTAAGCGGTCACTGCCCCAATCCGCATCCGAAAAGGCCGAGAGGTCATGTCTCGGCATTGAGGAGATGTGAAACTTGAAGTCCTTGGTGTGGCTTAGATATCTCAGAATTCTTTTAACCGCCTGCCAATGAGAGTGACAAGGTTTGTGCATAAATTGTGATACCTTATTCACAACGAAGGCAACATCTGGTCAGGTGAAATTTAAGTATTACAGACTGCCAACAACACTCCGATACAAGTGAGCATCTTCGAAACGGAGGTGATGATGTAGAGGTATCGAAGCTGGTCGAGATCGGAGACGACACCGGCTTGGCATTGGTCATCCCAGTCTTGTGTAGGAGATCGGTAATGTGCTTTGACTGACATAAGTGGAAGCCTGTTGAGTCTCTTGTGATGTCAATCCCCAAGAAAAAGTTTGCAGGACCAAGATCCCTTACTGGGAATTTCCTGGATAAGGTGGAAACGAAACAAGCGGACATAGCGGGGTTAGATGTGAGCACCAATAAATCATCAACATACACCAATACGAAGGCGAGGTTATTCCCTTGGCGATAGGAGAACAGGGAAGCATCCGCTGGACATGAGGAAAACCCGATTGAGAGAAGAAAATCGCTTAATTGAGCAAACCAAGCACGAGGTGCTTGTTTCAATCCATATAGAGAGCGATTTAATTTGCAAATGTATGAGGGGAAAGATGAATTTATGAAACCTGGTGGTTGCGAAACATACACATCCTCCGTCAGGGCACCGTGAAGGAATGCGTTTTGTATGTCGAGTTGCCGAGTTGACCAACGATACATGGCTGCAAGAGATAACAAGAGCCGAATTGTTGAGGGTTTAGCCACGGGACTAAAGGTCTCATTGTAGTCAATACCCGGGAGTTGATGGAAACCTTTCGCCACCAAGCGAGCTTTCCTGCGCTCGATCGAGCCATCCGACTTTCGTTTTGTTTTAAAAACCCACTTTACACCAAGCACATTGACAGAGGGAGTAGGGGGGACAAGGGACCAAGTTTTGGTGTCAAGGAGATCTTGAAATTCGTTGGCCATGGCTTGTCGCCATTCATGGTACTTCGATGCCTCCGAGAAACAGGTGGGTTCTTCGGGTGTGATTGTTGTGAGGGAGCAACTAGGCCATGGGATGGTGTCGTCGGTTCTTTGGAGGGGTTTGAAGATGTTGTCTCTAGCCCGGGTCACCATGGGGTGATGAGTAGTGGTCGGACTGGTGGCGATGGCAGAGGAACAGGGAGATGGAGTATGTGAGTCTGTAGTAGGCAGTGACGAGGGAGATGACGGAGGGCTGCTGGAATGAGCCCCCTGTGTTTTGGTGTTGGGTTGAGCTAATGGAAGGCATATGAAATAGTGGTAAATGGGCCTCAGGTGGGGTATATGGGCTTGCTGATGAATGTGATGGCTGAGTCTGAAATGGGAATGTTGATTCATGAAAAAGCACATCCCTCGAAATAAAGATTTTTCCATTCAACCAATCAAGGCAAATATACCCTTTTTGATTGGGACTATACCCCATGAAAGTAGTTGGGATAGATCGCAAGGATAATTTGTGGTGATTGTAAGGTCTAAGGTTTGGAAAACAAAGACATCCGAAAACCTTTAGGAATTTGTAATCGGGTGCTTGGTGAAAAAGCATGGTGAAGGGTGATGTGTTGCCAATGATGGGTGAGGGAGTGCGATTAGCTAGGTAGGAGGCCGTTTGGAAGGAAAAGTCCCAAAATTTTAGTAGTAGAGAGGCATGAGTAAGAAGGGTGAGACCAATGTAAACAAGGCGACGATGGCGAGACTCAACGGATCCATTTTGTTGGTGCGAATAAGGACATGTAAGCCTATGTGAGATCCCCAATTTGTGGAATAATGGTTTAAGTGGTTTGAACTCGGTCCCATTGTCGGTTTGGATGGCTTTAATGGTGTGACCAAAGGCATTAGTGACAAGTGGAATAAAGATGTGAAACTTGATCTTTGGTTTGAAAGGGAAAAAGCCATGAAAATTTGGAGAAATCATCAATAATTGATAAGAAGTATTTATTTCCATTAGTAGAGGGAGTGTGGGCAGGGCCCCAAACATCCATAAACAAAAGATTTAAACCTTGTGATGATCTAGAAGAGCTTGGTTTGTGAGGTAAGGCGTGGGCCTTAGCCCACGAACAAGAGATGCAAGGAAATGAAATTGGGCCAGCGGATCCGGGTAGGTGATTACTGGAAACCACCAAGCGGGTTATTTGCTGGGAAGGGTGACCTAGCCTGTTGTGCCAGAGAAGCGATGACGGCGATGAACTAGAAGAGAAATGGAGTGACGGTGATGATGCTGAGGAAGGCGGTGGTGCATCGGTGGGCAAGACATACAAACCGTTTTCATCCACGGGTCCCCGAAGAAGAAGTGTTGCTGTCGCGGAGTCCTTCACACAAAAACAATCTTTGTCAAATAAAAAGAAGCAATTATTTTCCCGACAAAATCGACTCACTGAAAGTAAGTTTTTTGTGAGGAAAGGAGACTGAAGCAATTGAGAAAGATGAAAGGAATGAGATGAAGAAGTAATTGTTGAAGAACCGTGGTTAAGAATTGGGATGGAAGACCCATCGCCAAGAGAAATAGTCTCGGTGCCCTCGTATGGAAGTCTGTCGAATCTTAAATTGGCCACATCGGGAATGTAGTGGTGGGTTGCACCAGTGTCTGGGTACCAATTAGATCTAGTTTTGTTGGCCTGGAAGGATCTCGAAGGTGGAGGAGGTTGAAATGAGTGATCGAACCGGTTCCAACAACGAGAGGCAACATGACCTCGCTTTTCACATAATTTATAGATAGGGCGATTATCGGGGGCTCCGGTGAAGGTGTGGTAGCCGCGGCCTCCACGGGAAGATCGGCCTCCCCGATTGTCTCGACCTCGACCTCCAGAAAGGTCACCCCTGCCACGGCCGCGTCCTCAAGTGGTGGTGAAGTTGACCTCTGGGGAAGATTCAACGACATTGGTAGTGGTGGTGTTGAGAGAGAGTTGTGTGGTTGCTAGAAGTTGTTCTTGGTTTCTGGCGATTCGGGCTTCGTGGAGGAGCATATGGTTGAGGACATCATGTGGTTGGGGCATGGTTTTTTTAGAGGAGAGAGTAGTGACCATGGCATCATAGTCACTGCCCAGTCCAGCCAGAAGATATGTGATGAATTCATCATCAGAGATGCCTTGGCCAGCAGCCTGAAGGTTGATGCACAAGACCCTTGGCTTTGTTGTAGTAGTCAGTGGCACTGTCATCGCCTTTCTACAAGCTTGCCAATTTGAGTCTTTTCTGAACCACCTGGGGTGTCGATCTTGCAGAGTAAAGGCTATGGAGCCTATCCCACATTTGTCTTGAGGTATCACAATCGATAACTTGAACCAACACTTGTTCGGTGAGGGATGCCGAGAGTATGGCAACAACAAACTGGTCACGAGCATGCCAATCATCAATGGAAGAGGTGTTGTCAGGGGTGGGTGTAGGACATGGGTTTGAGCCATCAACAAAGCTCATAAGGCGTTGGGAACGCAGGTAAGCTGAAATAGGCCGAATCCAGATTGGAAAATTTGTGGGTGAAAGTTTGATGGTGTTGAAGGTGGAGAAGTTTGGCGTAGAGTTTTGAGGGGGGAGAGATACTTGAGCCATGGAGGCTTGAATTTGTGAGAGAGTGGCTGCAAGATTGGTATCAGCCATGGAGAAAAGTTGGGATTTTTGTGGAGATTTTGTGAAGAAAGTTGGGATTTTTGTTTTTGGGGTTTGAGCGAAAGGAGAAAAAAAAAACTGGGTTTAGGGTTTTCAAATTTGAGGGTGGTGCGGCGTTTGCCGTTTGTTGGCTCTGGTACCATTCAGAAAGTGGAGAGAGAGCTCCATTGTGATGGTACGAACTGTTTCATTAATTTTCCCTCTACTGCTAACACACTAGTGTTCAGACCTTTGTACATGAAATTGGAAATATATCAAAAACATCACGAAGATTCTATTCATTTGTCTGAGTGTGTTCTTGGGCTAAATCTTCTTCATTGGGCTCAACAGCTTTGGGCTGCAGTGTTGGTGCACTTCTTGGGCTAGTAGTGAGTGAAACTTGGGAAGCATATGAAATGCAAATAAGTAATAATTTAACACAAGACACAACATGCTCTGTGGGGTTTCAATGTAGCTTCATAATACACTATGTGGACCAAGAATAAGAGAACAATTTCACTAACCAAGAGAAGGACGATAAATATATCACATGTCATAAAAAACTAAAATAAAGCACTCACGATTTCAGTGATAATTTCTGAAACCTATTCAGAAAATGACTTGGTCCTTGACCAGGCATTTAGACTGATAAAAATCCAAGCTACTAGACAGTTCAGAAAAATATAATTAATGAAATGAATGCTTCTGTTGCACGGAATAAATACCTCCCCACCGATGAGAAAACCTTCATGAGGTTTTGGTAACAATGGTCCTCAGGCAGATTCTCAGCCACAATTATGCGACACTGTATGCAATACAAAAGAACACCCTAATTGATAAGTACAGAAATGAAAAGAACAAAAATCTAGTCAACTTTACTACTAAGTAAATTAAACAGGCTGCAGATTACTTACTAATTATACATGTCATATCCCAGAAAAGGGAAGTTCAACAGAGCATAAACTGACCAAAATTGTATTATTTCTAGAAGTAATATAGCACAAATAATACAAAGCAAGTTGAAAAACCATTTTAGTTAACCTACTTTCAACTCTTCCATATCTGGTCCTGCCAAAGGATGCAACTACTTGACCTTCTTTCCATCTTCACTAACCACCTGAAAGAAATATCAACCATGAGATTTGATAGGAAACATTCATATGCTAGAAATGCTTCAGATAATACCACCTTTATACCAGATAAAGACTTACAATAGATGTGAAAAATAAAACATAAGACCCAAGTCATGAAGTGACAACCATCTGTAAACAGAACACGAAACGCACAAGCTTTGTGGAATTACGTAGCACATCTCCAAGCTGAGAATTACTACTAACAAGGGCCTTTATCTTCTTGAAAGATGCAACAACAGAAATGGGAACTGCATGGTAATTTTGAGGGATAATATCAATGAATAATCCAAATCTGGACAAGTAAAAGACAACAAGTTCCCGACAATTATGTATGAAGATGTAAATATATAGATGGGTATAACGAAGTTGCAAGGGAGAAGAAGCCCGGACCAAACCAAGAGTCCGAAGCGTAAAAAGTACAACACAGCAAGCCACACAGGGCAAGCAGATAACATCACTCCAATACTCCAAGCTACCCAATTCCTAACAATTATATATGTGGTCATGCCCGGATACACGTATTTATTCAAGAGATCACGTTAATTATCAAATCAAAATAAGAAGATTGGTCATTTGATCAAGATCAATCTTCTACTCTGTATAGTTTACTATCTTTGTTATCTATACATCACTTCCATTTTCATACCTTTACAAATACAGGTTCTATTTTGACCAAATACAGCTTATACTAGATACCTTCATTGTATACACAAGAGGACAAGAACAAGTGAAGAAGTAAAGAAGCTACAGGTACTTGTATGGGGGAAAACTTACCAAGATCCTAATTATGTTTTCGTCCTCAAAAAACTATAGCAATAATGATTCACTTTATATGTTGGAAAATAACAAACTGCTGGGTGGATCAATCTTAAGACCCAAATTGATCGTTAACTAAGCTTTGGATAACTTAAATTCCAGCAAAGGGACTGTAACCTATGAAGCAAACAACAGAACTATTATCTAACACCGGAAGAAACAAAAATGCTTTAAAAGTTTTCAGTAGTATTTAAGTGTCAAAGAACAACTGAGGATAAAATGAATCATTCAACAGTATATGCAGAGTAAGGTTGCGAAAAGCATATCTAACCTAAAAATGATATAGTATTCCTTATTTGGTTCTCAATTCCCACTATATATAAATAACAAAAATTGCCCATGGCTGCGTAAGACTCTCTATCTAACTTGCTTTCACTCTCAATACACCAAATCAAGTAGATCAGAAGGAGGAATATCTTGTACCATATCCTTCGGAGTCCTTGTTCATGAACCTTACAAGATGATCAGTAGTAGCCGAGTTTATATCACTGAAGTAGTATTCCACCTGCGTATTAAAGTTGCTACACTTAGTCTAAATCTTATTAAAAAAGAAAAGGAAACTTATGTAGCAATTGAAGGTATGAGTGCTCAACTATATAGCACCTACAAAGCTCTTAACTAACACTGAAGGTAGAATCATCTAAATCAGATCATTCATGAGTGATCACCATCATCATGTCACAAACTTTCAGTTCATTGTTTATTTTAGGGGCATCCTCCGAATCAGAGAGTAAGTGCAAATTTGACAAGGTTTGTACCAACTCTGAACATTAGATGTAAACTACTTAGATTGAAATGAGATCTTCAAGAGAAAAATGCATCAGAGCAATATTATTCTACTTCACAAATGTCATAAGCTTCATAAATCAAGAGAACAAAGAAGCAGCATAGTACGATTCATCCCAAACAAGCCCTAACATTCAAATTGATCTAAACAATTCTATAAAACGAGAAGAGAGATCAAACAGAATGAAGCAATGGAGAAATGCCTTATTCACAATTTTCTGAGTCGCCTGCTTGGTGGCCTTGCACCACCGCCTCCTGTTCTTCCCCGCCGCCGCGGGATGAACGTGGTGCTTCTGATGAAGACCGGGATGGTATTGGTGTGGATGAGCATGATGAGGTTGATGGAACTGCTGCTTCCCCTGCCGGTGATGATGGATGTGAGGACAGTGGAGGTGACTCTGAGGCGGAATCGCTGCTTGGAATGGAACGGCGGGTGCTGCACATAGACTTGTACAACAAGGGGTGGGGGAGGGGGCAGTGGGGTGATTACCATCGGCAGAGGCGTTGGCTGCCTCGCCGGGACGAACTCCGTAGCCAGTAGCCTTGGCGCTGCCGCTCAGCTTCCTGGAGGAAAGGTTCCTCGCAGTGGCGGATCTTGGCAAATATTATCGAGGGGGCGAGTTTTTTATTTAGGGTTTGGAACCTGGTCAAGCTAGGAGGCTCATCCCTACGCCTTATATATCATTTATATGCAAAAACAAAGTACATCGGCGGGGACATATAGTGCCTAAACTCCGTACAAAAAACAACATTGTAACCAGTTCAATACAAAGTCTATTTAAACAGCACTCTGCGTTCTTTCATGGAAGTAAAATCATCTAAAATGTCATCTGAGGGAAAGGTCTTGGCAATTTCCCTTTCAATGTAAACAACCAAATTATCTGCCAAAAAATCATCTTCCATCTTATTCCTCAACCTTGTTTTAATGATTTTCATTGCGGAAAATGCCCTTTCACTTGTAGCTGTAGATACTGGAAGAGTCAAAATAAGGCGGATTAATCTATCAAATAGATAATACCTGCTTACCCTCCCCGTCTCCACCAACTTTCTGCATAACTCTGGAATAGTCGACAATGATTGTAGGACAGGATGATTGCACACATCAATCTTAAAAGAGCCTAATTGATATCTCAAGTCAATCTTCTCCTGTTCTGTGAAATCACATGGGTAATATTTCTCCGCAAGTAAACAGATGGCATCAATATCAAATGACTTATACGAATTTCTAGGATCCAAAGCACAGCTAAGAGTTAGAAGCTCCATAATAGATTCACCAAACCTACAATCATGTTCCTGTTCTTGAGCATCTATGGCAGCAACAAATATGTCGAAGTGAAAATGGTGCTCCAATGAAATATCTCTTTTTCGCCGATGACTGTGGCCTTCAAAATAAGGACCATCCAAGTCAGGAACATCAACTTCAAATTTATTACAGAATGCAACAACCTGCTCAAGAAAGGTGACCCATCCATCTTCTCTAAGATTTTGAATCATTGTCTTTGTATCCAAAACCAAATGCATAGCATTCGATATGTCTTGATTCTTCTGTTGCAAGGCTTGGCAAAGAGAATTTGCAATACCTAAAACCTCTTTCATCAAATGCAGAACAAAAACAAACTCAAATGATGTGATCAATTTGTTTGCTGCATTAGCATCTCCTCTTTGTTGATAAGTAGAGCTTTCTATCTCAATTTTGTCAAGCACTGAAATGGTTGGACGAAACAACCGCATCAAGCTACAAAGAGATTGAAAATGCGAACTCCATCGAGTATCACTTGGTCGTTTTATTGTACCAACTTGATTTGATCCCTTTCCACTTTCAAGTTCATCAATAGATAACAAATGAGCAAGTTCTTCTACTTGAGCATCTTGTAACTAATCATGGCGCTTACAAGAAGATGCAACCACATTGATAATGCAGATCAGATTAGAGAAAAACTGATGGACAGGAATTACCTCGCGAGATGCAGCAACAAGAGCCAATTGTAACCTATGAGCAAAGCAATGCACATAGTACGCATATGAACAATCATTAAGAATCAAAGCCTGCAATCCTTTCCACTCTCCTCGCATATTGCTAGCTCCATCATATCCTTGTCCACGAATATTTTGTACATCAAGTGAATGCCGAGAAAGAATGACACAAATTTCATTCTTTAAAGTTGTTGCTGAAGTGTCTTTGACATGAGATATATCTAAGAAGCGCTCTTCTATAAAACCTTCCCTATTGACAAATCTCAAAACAAGAGCCATTTCTTCTCTTTTAGACTTGTCGCGAGCTTCATCTACAATAATACAGAACTTTGAATCCCCAACATCTTGACGAATCTTACTCCTCACTTTGCAAGCCATCACTTGTAAAATTTCCTTTTGAATTGAAGGTGCAATATACTTGGCATGCTTCGGAGCATTCTCTAAAACTGTTTGTGCCAACTTTTCATTATATGTAGCCAAAAGTTTAATCAACTCTAGAAAATTACCAGGATTTTTAGACTCTGGAGCTTCATCATGGCCTCGAAAAGCACATCCCTGAACCGCTAAGTGACGAACTGCATCAATGGAAGCCTTCACTCGCAATCGATTGTTTAAAATCTGCTCTTGTGTTTGCACATTAATCACTTTATCTATATGTCTTGACTGCAATAACAAATCATCACAAGCTTGCATAATCATATTATGAGGTGAGCAAGGATCCTCTCCAATATGATTTAAAAATGCACATTTCTTCCCATCATTAACCTTCTTCCAATTTCTAAAACCCTTCACACAAAATACATCCCAACCAGGACGTTGGCTTGGCTTCATTGTGAACAAATAACAAGGTAGACAATATGCTGCATCGGTAGAGGGAGAATATTCAAGCCATGAAGAAAATTTCATGTACCAAGATGCTTGAAATCGGCGATTGTGTTTCTTTCCCGACTTTGGAAACTTTTGAAGTTGAATTTGAAAAGGGCCAAATTTCAAATAAGCACATCTGATCTCATTGCGCTGGTTAACTGGATAATCCCACATTTTTGGGCGTTTACCGGGATCTCTTTCTATCTTCGCAATATCAAATTCATTGACATTCAATTTAGGCTGTTCAACATATTTCTGGAAGTTTACAATATTTTCTAGTGCAGGTTGTGTAGCAATAGTAGGTGCTCTACTTTCCTCTAAATCACTTGCAAGATTCAAATGAGATTCAGACACAGAAGATGCAACAGGAATACCTCTGATTTCTAATGGAGCCACTTCCTCTATGTGTGTTCTTTTGAAAAATGAATCAATTGTCTTCACCTTCTTCATTTTGCTAATCTGATGTATTGATTGGTGATGAACATATAAATACCTTCACATAAAAATTAAGTGGTCATTTAAGAAAATAAGAAATTGAGGAATAGAAGACATACCAGTGATCGATCAGTGATGTAAATGAAGATGTAGTACACTGTGTAAGCGTGTACCAATAAATACAACCTCACAAATGGGTGTTCTTGAAGCTTTGTAAAATTAAGAATTGAATAGAAGAATTGGAAAATAATAAAGTAAGTGTTGTATAAGGGATAAAAGTCAAATGAAGTAGGTAGATAATTAATAAAACCAATCATTACACTTACCTGCACACGGCACCCTTGCATTGCAACCTTTCAGGATTGATATGACTTAGTTTAATTAATTAATTAATTAATTAAAATTTTTTTTTTGGTGCCCGGAGGGGCAGTGACCCCTTTTAGCCTCCATTGAGGTCCGCCACTGGTTCCTCGCCAGCGAGAGCGCTGGCTCCGAGGTCCATCCGTGGAGTAAAGGGGCTGAAAACCCAATTCAGGAAATCAAATAGTCCATCCGATCAATTTGAACCTCGAAGGCCGACAAGTCGGCAAACGGTAAACCGTCTAAACAAACAGAAAATACAAAGATTGTGCAGATACAAGCAATCAACCCTCTACAAAGGCGAAACAAAATACAACCAAACCGAACGGGATGAGGACGTAGACGAAAGACGAAGCCAAGCACTCCCCGGAAGCAGCACCGCAGGCCAGCGACACATCAGGATACACCTGTGAGCAGTGAAGACGAACCTCCAAGGAAACAGTCTTCCGGAAAAAGGAGATGCCTCGATACACACTGTCAGAGCCCCAACCTGTCTCGACTCCGACTGCCAGAACCCCATGACACGGAAAGAAAGATCAGTCACACCCCATGCAGAGCCACACATCGTCTTAATTAAATGCACCAGAGCCCCAATCGGAAAATAGCAACCCGACTAGGATTTATTTATTAGAGGTATAAATTATTCTTACTAATAATAATAACATAATTTTTATTTAATCCATAAAGTCATGGACCCAAGATAAAGTGAAATATCACAGTCGGGCCTGCTTAGGGCCCAAGTTAGGCCTGATCAAAGGAACCTGGAGAAGTGACGGGAGAAGAAGGCAGAAACACCCAAACCACTTCCAATTGGAGAAGCAGAGGCCATCCCAGCAAGGACACCACCAATATACAAACTTATGAAACTAATTAAATAAGTCTATAAGATTACCACATATAGAATAAGGGATTGAATCAAATAGTGAGTGAAGGCCATGGGTCCCAACCAAACAGGACCAAGACGGCACGACCGGCGGAAAACCGGGGAGAATTCCAGAAATCCAGGCCGACGTGAAGGCCAAGGAGGCGGCCACCACTTTTAGCGGCGCCGGAGAGGATGAGGGTGAGGACCGGAACGAGGACGGACTAATCGTCGCCCAAGCACCACAACCCCATCCAAATCGCCGACGATGAGTAACCCCAGAAGTAACGGCCCCGCACCATTGATACAAGACCAATCAGGGAAGAATAGTGTACAGGTAATCCAAGGAGGAGGAAGAGGAGGCCGGAAAGGGAGTGTTGGAATGTGGTTGTCCCACATCGGTAATGTAGAGAATGCTTGAACAACATATAATCTCATTGCCAATTGGTTTTGAGATGGAACCCCGTTCGGGTTTATGTGTTGTTCGAGTCTCTCGTATGTTTGTCCGCACACACAACCTCCCTCCAGCAACGTCTTTGACCCCACCGGACCCAGCAGAGTTTAACAGGGAGAGAACCCCCAAAACCCAAGCTCTTACTCCGCCAAGACTACACGGACGAGAACCAAGAGGCACAAAAAAACCCCAAAAAGCTTTTGAAATTTGTTTAAAGATTGAAGATATTTGGTTATTTATTTGTTCTTGTTTTAGTTCTTCAAAAAGGAAACTGGACCATGAGTGACGGTACCACTGCAGAACGACGATGGCCGAAGCCAGGATAAAGTGCCCGAGGCCGGATTGGGCTCCCGAAGGAGATTTGGGCTCCCGGAGATGGGTTGGAGCTCTCCCAAAGATAGCTTTAGAACCCCCGGATGAGGGTTAGGGGCTCCCGAAGGAGTTTTAGCGCCACCGCCATGGTAGTGGTTTGGCCACCAGGGGAAACACTGATGGTTTTTTTTACCTTTTCAAAAGAGAGAGTTTTAGAGGATACCACTATCTTGGATACATTATCGATCCAAAATAAACGTGTTTTAACTTTTGAACAATTTTTAAGTAAAATATTAATTATCATTGATTTTATAATTTTTAAAAAAAAAATCTTATCAGTTATTAGATGTGTACCAACTTTTTCAACGAATAGTTGGAGAGTTTGAAACAAAAAGTAGTCAACAAATACAATTTTTAATAGCAATTTTCATTACTCAATCTATTAAATTGCCTAGATAACATAAAACGACTCTTAATTTGGATCAAATTTTAAAGTCTAGAACGACACTTATTTTGGATCGGATGGAGTACATGACTTCCTTTAAGTACTTTGTGTTTGGTCGGAGCCAGAATCATCTTAGACACGTGTGACACATAATTATTTCATGTATAATTTTTTTTTTAATTTAAAATTATATATGTATTCTATATATACTTATATTCACATGTTTATAAACTTTCCTAATGAAAAATAATGTTTTAAAAATATTAAAAAAAGATTTTATCAAACAATCGTTATTTTAATTATATATTTTTTAAATTTTAATTTTTCAAAATAAAAGTTTATAAACATATAAATATAAATGTATAAAATATAAATATAATCGTTATTAGAATGTCGCCTGCCTACTTAGCTTTACTTGTCCTGAATTAAACTCATGATTTCAGGAACTTTCGATTGCTGCAGGATTTCATTCATTAGTAGTATTATTATTTTTGTTCTTTGTTTGAATACACGCAGTAATCCTATGATTCCAGAGTTATGTGATCTCTATTTCAGCTGAGCAACCAGGGGCGGAGGGAGGAGGGCATGAGGTGGCTCGAGCCCCGGGTCGGAGGAAAACGTAAAAAAAAAAATTGTATTTTTTTTATAATTTTTGATAATTTAAGGGTTAAAAAGAGTAATAAATTAATGAGTTTGCCTAGCTTAGTTGGTATGGGTTGAGAATCAGAATGTTGAGGTCTTGAGTTTGAATTAGCTTTATTTTATGGATATTTTTTCCTTGTTTTTAGATTTTTAAACTTAAAATAGCTATATAAATCAAATATTGATTTTTTCGTAGCTCCGCCCCTGTGAGCAACGATTGATGCTTTGAATTATGAGTTTATATAGCTGGTTTATGAAGAGTTAAATTAACATATATTTTGAACAAGCTAGAGATCTTGACCCTATCTACGAAAGCCTGGTTAGGAATTAAGACGTTAGAGCAACATGGTAATCAAAGTGGATTCAATCTTTTAGTGGTTGAAGAATGTGAGTTCTATCAACCTAAGATAAAGATTTTATGAAACTATTAGTTGAATTTTAGCCTATTTGAAATACTTGTTTCAATTCAAAAAAGAAAAAAGAAAAAAAGGAAATACTTGTTCACGCAATGTACATTGGACCTACTTTTTTCTCTTGATGACAACATGCAATTTGTGGTTGTATGTTTTGTTTAGAATGATTCTTTGGGTTCCGAATTGTCATAACTTTCTTACATGTCTTATCTAGGTAAGACCATCCACAATGGTACTGTGCAAATGTCTATTTTTTAGATTTTTTTTAGCTCTATTGGTTGTTTGCAAAAACTTTTACAAAAAGCAAGACAATTTGATTGGTTTATTTCTTTATGATTTTATTTTCTTTTTTATTTTAAATGAATTATATTTCAATGGTGTGTAAAAAATGCACATTTCACCAATTGAGCAAATTACTAAAAATGCACAAAACCATTGTGGATGACTTAGATCAAAATTTGAAGTTGGGTCTGACAATAAGCTAGCTAGAATCTTGGGTTTGAATGCCACTACTTGAAAAAGAGAACTGTAGCAGCAATGGCTTCGAGCGACACCATAGAGTGGGATTGTCATTCTCGTAAGGGGAATTTTTTTATATATTAGTCAAGATTGACCTTAGCATCATCAAGTTTATGGTCTCAAAGAGAGAGATGGAGGTAAAAGGTTGTGCAGCTTGTGCTGGATTCGGTCATCTATCATCACCCATAGGAGGAAGAAGATGACCAAAACAGCCTTTCGATCATTGTTTCATACATACCACCCTGATTTAAATGAGAAAAATCCAGGACCCTCCGATCCTCAAGCCATAATTTGACCTATTGATGGTATGTTCATTCCAAACCTTGTTATCCTATTTGATACTCCATACTTCTCAAAATATAGATAGTTTGACGTGTTTTTTAAGAGCTAAAAACTCTATAAAATATTAACTTTTAAATAATATTATAGTTATTAATTAATATTTTATAACATTGTTTTAAAAAAATTAATATTTTATAAATTTTTTAGTTTCTTAAAGAACGCATCAAAAAAATCAAATGAAATATATTTTAAAATGAAGGGAAATTTAATACGAGTTTAACTATATAAAAGACAAGTTTGCATTCGGGCCTTGATGGAATCTTGTCCTTTGATTAGGGGTGTTATTCGAGCCGAACGAGCAGAGCTTGACATGTTTAAGCTTGTTCATTTGTTAAACGAGCTCGAGCCGAGTCTAATTTTTAAACGAGCTTTCTTTTTTGTTCAAGCTCGGCTTGTTTTAGTAAATGAACGAGCTCGAGCCGAGCTTTTTTCGAGCTTTAAGTAGTTTTACTTGGTCATAACATATTAACTTAAAGAAAATTTTAGAAGTTTCATATTATTCGAGCTATTCGAGCCTAAATCGAACGAGCCGAGCTTTCAACCGAGCCTAAAATCATGATCAGGTTCGACTTGTTTAGGCAAGTGAACGAGCTTGAGTCGAGCTTTTTTCGAGCCGATCCCGAGCCGAGCTCGAGCTGTTCAGTTCATATAACAGCCCTACCTTTGATACATGTACAATATCCATTTCTTTTACAAGGCAGATCTCTCAGATGATCTTCTTTGTCCATTGTGCAGCCGACTTCTAAAGAGGGAAGGATCTTCGGATCTTCCTCTTTCTTATTTGATCTTCATCTGAATACCATCTCTCCATATATATTTCCAACTCCAACTGAACATTAATAATCACATGTTTATTTCACAAATTTCTTTCCTTAATTATTTAGACTAGCTGTCGCATTCCATTCAGTGTCCTTGCCTATTAAAAAAAACACGTACGCAATAATATATTAGTGGATTTTCTATCGGATATAGGATAAAAATCCAAATCAAGAAATATTTTCATAGACACAACTGATTTAGCCATTTTTAAATTAGATTATAAAGTTAATCCATTTTCTGTTATGTTTTCTATCCCATCCTCTTAGACGTACAGTGAACAAACTGATATACTCCGTATTAACTAAGCCTTTGAGAAAATCCCAAACAGACCAAACTTATCTCAATTGAAAGCGGAGATGCAGGCTGTATCAACTCCCATGGCGCCACACAGCTAATTAATACTAATATATATAGTATGCTGCAGCCTCACATGGAACAACCTGTATTGATCGAATTCCCTCCTTATTATTCATTATTGGTTGACTATAAACATTAATAATGTGCACAATTTGGCTACATAAATTAATTAAAACCAGGTCACTGATCATGCATATCCTCCTAGTTTGGCCTTACTATATCATACAATATTACAAATTTAAGCCAAAATGAATTGATTGAATATGGTTGCAACATATATAACTCTATGTTTAACTCGATATATCAATTAATCTTATACAGATTTGCTAAAGAGAGATGGGAATAGGTGTGTTGATCCTCATTCTCCTGCAGCTCCTCCTAGCATGGGTTGCAACGGACTACCTCCTGACTCTCCTAAAACGCAGCAAACTATACCCAAAACGACACCCTCCTGGCCCCATTCCGTTGCCCATTGTAGGAAACCTCTTCAGCCTCAGAATCAGCGGGCCCCACAGGTCCCTTGCCGAGCTTGCCAAGGACCATGGCCCCGCCATCCTCCTCAAGTTCGGGTGCAGTCACTTCCTAGTCATCTCATCCCCTTCTGTGGCCAGAGAGGTTCTTGGGACCAGCGACGCTGCCTTCTCAGGCCGCCATGTCATGCATGCTTGGACCGCAATCGACCACCATCTGTCGTCAGTTGTGCTACTCCCGCCTGATGCACGGTGGAGGGTGTTGAGGAGGGTTTGTACGACGATGGTCTTCGCTAATGACCGGATGGATGCTGCTGAAGGTGTTTTCGCCAAGGCGCTTCAGCAGCTCCTATGCTATGTTCGGGTAATTCATACTTTGCTTGGATGATGCTTGCATTATAAGTCATATATAATAGGTATCCAAACAAACCCTAATATAGAGGTTGGAATTGGTAGAGTTGGATCAAGTAAGGTTCGAATCAGGTTTATATATATATATATATATATATATATATATATATATTCTTAAGAGTTAATCAACACTGGTTTTGATTTAGATTCATTCATGTTTTGGGGCAACTAATCGATTTTATGTTTTGGGGCTTATCATGATCTGTTTTCGATTTATGACCCATAATCTGATTAGGGTTTCATGAGTCGTTGTATATACTTATGAAACGTCATATTATTGTAATCAGATTTGTTCTTAGCCTCCCTAATAAAAGAACACAATTTCTCTATTTGTGGACGTAGGATTTAAATGTCTGTATCTTTCTTTTCTGTTTATCGTTCTCATTACAACAGATATACTTACATTTTATCTGTACATATCAGATATGCAGCAAGAGCGGGGAAGCGGTGAATATAGGGCAAGCGGCATTTGTGGCGGTACTCAACACCCTAACAAACACCTACTTCTCATTGGATTTAGTCGACCATGGGATAGACTACGCTGCCAAGCTAAGAGACCTCCTCTCCTCCATCTTAGAGGAACTCAAATGTTTCGAAGCATCCAACTTGTTTCCGGTGCTCAAGATGGTTGATACGCAGGGTAACAAGAGGCACGTCAAGAGCTACTTTGAGAGCATGATTCGGATCTTTGAATGTATCATCAAAAAGCGTCTCCAGCTCCGGAAATCGGCCTTGGCTGTCACAATGCAGAATGATGATTTGTTGGATGCTCTCCTCGATCTCTCCGATGACCCCTCTGATGAGCTCAAGCAATCCGACATACCCCATTTGCTACTTGTAAGCTTTCCTATAATCCTTTCTTATGAATTTTTTTTTTGCTTCTTTTTATCAATTTTTCTTTGAATTTGATATTGTTTTAACTAATTATGTTCTTTGGTTTGCGTAGGATAGAGCTAGCAAAATCTGACATGACCCGACTCACCCAAATCCAGACTCGACCGAAACTCAAATCTAGTATCATACACAACCTGAGTCTAAGTCTGACCTATTTTGACCCGATACCCGAATGAAACCCAACTCGACCCGAATAATACCCGACTCGTCCTTGACCCGACTCGGACAGAACCGACTCGTTCTTATAATTAGTTTTATTGTCTTATTTTTAAACATTCCGATATTGTGAATTACATATGATGAGACATAATATAACTAAATAAATGATGTTTGATCGTCAATAATTAAGATAAATAAAAAATAATCATCATTTTATAATAAAACTAAATGTGACCCTACTTGATCCATCCCGAACCTGACCCAACCCGAAATCCCTTTGACTCGAACTTACTCGACCCGACACGAACCTGACCGAACATATATACAATATACCCAAGATATAACCCGATCCGACGTATTGTATGATGTGTGCATCGGTTGATCTAGCACGATTTCTTACACATACGGGTCACTTTGGTGTTTGCAGGATTTGTTCATCGGAGGAACGGACACAATATCAAGCACGGTAGAATGGGCAATGACGGAGCTACTTCGCAACCCACAAAAGATGGCTAAAGCCCAAGCGGAGCTCCGACTTGTCATCGGCACAGACAACCCACTCAAAGGAGCCGACATCAGTCGTCTTCCATACCTGCGCGCAGTGGTCAAGGAGACCTTCCGACTACACCCTCCGACCCCATTTCTAGTCCCAAGGGAAGTCTTCGCAGACACAAAACTCGGCGAATTCACAGTGCCAAAGAACACCAAAGTGCTAGTGAACGTTTGGGCGACAGGTAGAGACCCCAAGGTGTGGAAGGACGCGGATGTGTTCGAGCCGGAGAGGTTCATGGATTCCTCCATCGATTTTGTAGGCAACGATTTCGAGCTGATCCCGTTCGGGTCAGGGAGCCGAATGTGCGTAGGAATGGCGATGGCTTCTAAGATGCTGCAGCTGATGTTGGGGTCTCTGATTCATTCGGTGGATTGGAAGCTGCAGGATGGGATGAAACCAGAGGATGTTGATGTCGATGACAAGCTCGGATTCAGCTTACAGAAAGCCAAACCAATGCGTGCTATCCCTGTACTTAAGAACAAGTCAGTTTAAATCGATCATATATACATATATATATATATATATATATATATATAGAATGGGTAACTTGTGCACAAGGCTTACGGTGTAACTTGTGCACAATTATGGACCATTGATCTATTGAAAATAGATGGCTAGATTTGTGCCACGTTGATAAGGTTTTTTTTTTTTTTAAAAAAAAAAAAGAGGCCCAATTTCACAAGTGGGAGCGTGAAGCGCGTCCACCTCCCCTGATAAAACCCTATCTCTGTATCACGCCTCCTCCAATTTCACTAGTCTTCGATTTCCTCTAAAAAAACCTCCTCCAATTCAGCCGCCTCTGATGACGATCGGATGAATACACCGACGAGGATTCTCGTTGCTGTACCAAGCCGAGGATGGCGGAAACAAGCCTAGAACACCAGCCTCGAAGCACCGCCGGCGACGAAGGCGGTGGGGTGTGGTGGAGGCAAATCGACGATTCGGCGCCTGTGGCGGTAGCGGTGGTGGCGCAGACGGCGGTGATGGTGGCGGAAATCCGAGACGCCTGCAATCCCCGAACTCGAGCGGCAATGGCGAGAGCAGGGGCGCGTCTCCGGCGAGGCGATTGGCTACGGGGGTGGTGCAGGGCAACGACGGTGATGGTGACGGCACCGCAGCATCGCTCGGACGGGGATCGACTGGGCTCGATCGACCGGGTGCGCTTCCGGCGAGGCGATTGGCGAAGGTGGTGCAGCGAGGCTCGGACCTCTGCTCCTGGGCGTGCTTCCGGTGAGGGCTGGCAGTGGCTGCGGTTCCGGTTTACTGAAGTCCGGGCGGTTCCGGGAGGTTCCGAGCGGTTCCGGTGGCCGGGCTCATTCAACCGCCTAATTCAGTGGGTCTTTTTCTTTTTATTTATTTTTGCGGCGGGGTGTGGTATGGGCGGGGTGGTATGGGCTGGGTGGTGGGTGGTTGGGGGTGGGTGGTGGTGGTGGTCCGTTCGAAGGCATCGTGGTTCGAATGCATTCGGTGCGATATTCGTTAATTATTCGGATGAATATGTTGAAATTTTGATTGTTAGTGTTGAGGAGTTGTTAATTATTCGGTGAAATTTGGATCATTATTCGTCTGCGTATGGAGTTTTCGGATTGACAAATAGCATAAAGCATCTCATATAAGACCAAATAATCATTCCTATACCACCGAATACTCATAAATTCTATTGAATAATTTCCCAAAAAATATAACTATTTTACCGAATAATATTTCAAAACTGAATGCATAAAAATTAACTCGGAGTCAAAATGAAAATTGATTGACAAAAAATTAAACATTATTCGGTAGTGTATGACAAATTATTCAGTTGAATTGGTAAAATTTGATCTGAAATGGATTGGAAAATGAAATATAACATTATTCGGTAGATTATGAAACATTATTCGGTGGAATGGACAGATTTTTTAAAACAGCAAAATCAGATCCGGAAAAAAAAAATAGCGCGTCAGACATTTTTAGGTGGGTCCCACCAGTTTTTATAATTAAAAAAAAAACACTCATTTAATCCTGGCCTTCCATTTCTTTCAATCAAAGGCCAAGATTTGTGCACTAAGTACACTTTAAGGGGTGTGCACAAGGGAACCACTCCCTATATATATATATATATATATATACTATATATCTTCACTTTCTTGAACATCCGTTTGGTTCAACCCAAGAAGGAAACAAACTAGATTAGTTTTTGATGAAAAGAATTATTAACTAGTGGAATACCCGCGTCATGGCGCAGTTGTGACGGAAAAAAAAGAATATAAAATATTATTGAATAACCAAATAACAATCTAAATAAATGTTTGAAAAATTGCCTACAATAATATTCTTCTGGGACGGCATAAGTGTTCACAAAAGGCACAAAAGCGCGCGGTGCTCGAGGCTTCGTCCATGCAAATCCTGGGATGGATACAATATAAGATATGATGATAACAGAAAATAAAAATCGGTTAGGAAAGAAAATTAGAATAGAAGAGAGAGAGAGAGACAAAAAAAAAAGGCAAACTGAATCAAAAACTCAAGATCGGTTTGGAAAAAAAAATGAATTATATGGTAATAATAATGGAGATTATGAGAATAGAAAATATGAATTATATATGCAAGTATGTAGGAATGAGTAATAAAATAAATATAGCTTAATTAAAGAAGGAAATAATCATAGATTTCATAATAATTGTAGGTACATATAATAGAAATTGACAAAAGAATATCAGAAGTGGTAAAATATGAACTATATGGTAATAAACTAATAATAAGGTAATGAGGTAAAATTCAGTTAGGAAAGAATATCATAATAGACTATATGCAAGTATATAGGAATGAATAATAAAATAAATAAATCTTAATTAAAGCAGGAAAGAATCATAGGTTTCATATTAATTGTAGGTTCATATAACAGAAATTGAGATTCAATCAATTCGAAATTAGCAAACCGAAAGAATCATAGATTTAGATTCATGTGATTCATAGTCACAATAGAAAATCAAGATTAAAAACAAACAAATATTAATATATACTAAAAAAATAGTAATTGAAAGGGAAAATATGGTAAAGCATAAATCCTATTCCCCTTCTCTTACCCAAGCATGTGAAATATCTTAATATTAAAAATAAATTTCCAGATATAATAACTTAACACAGATTGATAAAACTTAAAAATGAATCACAATTGCTAAAAATTGAGACTGAGTTTCAAATTGCTAATTTTGAATTAATAAATTCAAATTGCTAAGTCAAGATGGAAGATAATTGCAGATAACAAGCATTGTGAATACTCTAATTCCACATCAAATCAAGCTCAGAAAAAATCAGCTCTTCCGACATCTGAAACAAATGACGCCACACCTGATGATAAAATCAAGTAACTATATGTGAAATACAATGATCGATTGATTTTAGACTGCGAGATGCTTATTGGGTAACACAAAGTCCAGCAATTTACCAATGACCATAGCTTATTAGAAAGAAGGTTCGCATGTTTAGAGTAACTATAACTAAAGCTCATTGGTAAATACAAGAAGCAACCATAACACATCTTATCTCGGAAAATGAACAATTTCATGACATCGTTTACCTTTCCCGACTTGCAAAGTGCAGCACAGTTCAGATGGAGCCTAAAAGCATTAAACTTCTTAATGTCTTCTTTGTTGTCCCCTTGCATTGATGATTAAAGAAACTGACAAATAAACTGAATTGCTCATTAAAAGGGTTGAATTTGCAGAAATAAGCAAAAATTTGGTTGGAGTCAACAAAATCCTCTCTGGAGAGGGCAACAGAGGCAAAGAAATAGTCGAAATCGCCGGGATTTGGGAGGGCGAGAGGAGGAAGACAGTGTAATTGAACCGGCAGAGGCGAGGAGAAAGAGTCGAAATCGCCGGGATTGGAAGGGGTCGCGCTCTTTGACGAAGACGAGGAATAGGGTGTTAATCTTAGCGGAGGAGGGAGAGCGATGAAATTGGCAAAGCGAAGGAGGAAGAACTGAAATCGCCGGAACGGAGGAGTGAAGCATAAGAATCGACAGTGGCAGAAAGGAAGGAGGCAGGGGAGGAATAGTAACCCTAGCGCTATTCGTTCCAAGATGGGAAGAGGTGTTAAAATATGAAATGAGTAATTAAAATGAAATAATCTGATTGGTCAGGAATGTGAAATAGAAGGAGAGAGCGACACGTGTCAAAAAACTCTTTGCTTTTAAGTAATTATATAGATATCGATAAATAAATATTTGAGAAGTGTTATTTTATTTATATCTAGATTAGTTTTTGATGAAAAGAATTATTAATATCGACATAGTTGTTATTTTATTTTATTTATAAAAATAAATTATTTGTATCTAGATTAATTTTTATTTTATATTCCCGCATACTTTGGTTGTTATTAGTTTAATTCTCACATTGTAATTCAGGTGTATTGTTTTTGTTATATTTTAAATAGTTTTTTTTATATATAAATACGAGAACAACAATCTTAATGTATCCCATCACAAGCTGGGTTTGAAGGTGTTAAGTTGAATGCACTATTTCCTCGACTATGTTGATAGGTTGTTTCCGAGAGATCCAGACCAATCATAAAAATAAAAAACAAACCAAAAAGAAAAAGGAAAAACTAAGATAGTACATATGGTCGTCTGAAGAACACTAATTAAACAATTCATTAGATCTCGTCCGGAAGGACGCTCTAGGACTGGGATGACTTATGTTTGATCATTCCGTCATTAATTTCTTTCCTTGTAGTCAATAAAAAAAAACAATTCATTGGAACATAGAAATGGGAAGAAATGATATGGAAGGGTGGGTAAAAGATAAGCCTCTGCATGTGACACATGATTAGTCCACGTACCTTAATGTGGATAGCCTTCTTCTATTATATCCTATCACATGTGATCTCCTAAAATATTATGTTGGTATAGTTCCGACTCTATCGATATGTTATTTTCAAGAGATCTAGAATAATCATAAAATAAAAAGGTTGTCATCACATGTGTGATCACCGGTCACTAATAAGGATGACAATACTGACATTGTTATTAAAAAAAAAGTTGTGGATAAAAAAATTGTTACCACATGTGTCATCACCAGCGTCACCATTGATAAGGGTGGTGACATTGACCTCGTTAAAAAAATTGTAAAAGAAAGTTGTCACCATTGGCACTAAAGTCTAATTCTTGATCGGTCAATGGTCAATGATTGAAATAAAAATGAGAAGAAATGGTAAAATAGTAATTTGGGGACTTTTAATTTACTTAATTAAAGACTTATAAAAATTGACATTTACATAAATAAAGTAGAAAATAAGAATATATACCGAAGATTTTCTATTTAATATAATTTTTTTTTAAAAGTTTTTTTTTTGTTTTGTTAATGAAGGAGTATTGATGGGATCGATATTGCGGAATTGTGATTATAAAATGGATAAATACTGAAAAGAAGGTGTAAAAAACATCTCGTATGCATGTTCGGGATAATTTTAGGAAAAAAATTCGCATAAAAATATTAAAATAATATATTGTCATAATTTATAGAAAGTTATAATAAGTTAATATATATGATAAAAAATATCAATAAATAAATATTTGAGAAGTGTTATTTTATTTATATCTAGATTAGTTTTTGATGAAAAGAATTATTAATAACGAAATTAATTTAATTAATACACTAGTACAGACTAGAAGTTTATCAGGGGTTATTTTACAAAGCATACGAGAGTTTTTGGTCTCCTTTTATTCCCTTAGCTGATAGATGTCTCTCATGAGTTTTATAAGAACTCCTGATCGTCAATTCTCGGTTAGGAGTTTCTATAAAAACTCCCGAGAGAGAGCGATGTTGTTACTAGACAATGCTTGATTTCTTTTCATATTGGGTCTTATTATGATCAAGTATTGGGTGATGTTGTTATCATGGATTGTAGTCATATGTTATTAGGCCGCCCTTGGTTATTTGATAGGCAAGTCATTCATGATGGTCGCTTGAATACCTATTCCTTTAACTATGATGGGAGGAGAGTTACTCATCTACCCCTTTCTCCTCAAGCTATTTTGCAGGATAGGGTAAAAAAGCGCCAACAACAAGCCGAAAAGGTGGCTATGACCAAAGAGACCGACTGCAGCACAATGGAAGACTCGGATGTGTAGGCCGCACCCGTTTTACCTGCGTCTTCTCCGACCGTGAAGATTCCATCTCCGTTCCCGATGCGTTCGTCGTCTAGCCTTAAGGGATCCATGGAGAAAAGGGCTCTCACTATTCGGCCTTTGCACTTCAAGATGCCTCCGGATTCGCCCAGGCCAAAGATCGCTGATTTCTTTTTGTTTCTTCCGGATGATCCTTCCGACGACGATTCGAGGACTAATCGTGATCAAATGGAGGAGAATAATAGCGATCAAGATCCGATGATTCCCGAAGACAAGACGATTCACAGTGAAAGCTCGCATTGCTCAAAGATCAACCGTGAACTCAAGCTTTTTTGGTGTGCAACTTCATTCCGCCTTGACATCGTCTAGCCTGACTCGATATCGACTGGGCCTTGTCTTGCCGGATTTTATCTTGGGATATTTTTATTATATCTTTCTTTATTTTCATTTATTAGTTGTTGAATAAAAAGGAGGGAAATTTATATTTCCTTACTTATGACTATTTTTGAATATTCAGGTAGATGAGATATTTTTAATAATTATCTATGTTTATTTTAATTTATTAGATAAATTAGAGAACTAGGGTTTCCTTTGCAATGAACCACTCTCATTTACTATCAAACCCTATTTAAGTTGTATTCATCATCTTTTATTCTTACATTGAATTGAATAGAAGATCCTTGGCTAAGCGTTCTCTTCTTTGTTCAACCCTAATAACGCCTATCTTTCTTACGCTCTAATTCGCTCTTTCATCCACACCCGTTAATATTCTTCGAAACAAAATTAATCCCGAATGGCACTTTGTGGATCTAGCCGCCGTTGTCGACCAACTAGTGTCATAGGTGTTGAATTTGCCGTTGAAGGAAACAAGTGTAATGTCAACCTTAATCATGGTTCTAGATCTTTAGGGGTTTTGTGATAGACATAGGTTAGATTAAGGGCTTAATATGGATTATACTAACATATTATATACTCTCCTATATAATATATGTCACATGTTAGAATTGCAAGTTTAACCAAACTTGTGATCATATGTGATGTATAATATATGGTAGAAGAGTTAAAATATGTGACATGGTTAGTAAGCATCCGAATTGGGCCTAAAAAGCCCATTACTCGGACCTGGCCCAAATGCTTGCTCCAACTTGCTGAAGCTTGCCCTAGTTCATTGAGCTCGCCTATTTAAAGGCGTTATGCCTCTAGGGTTGCTCATTCTTCAGCCGACGCTCCAGGTAAACCTAAAAGAGAAAGAGAGAGAGAGAGAACAGAGCGGCGCTAGGGTTTTCCGTGGTTCTCCGAGCTCCTTCCCGGCGTTCAATCTCAGATCTGAGGCGCATCCTTTCAAGGGACCTCCGATCTGATCTCCGAAGATCCACACTCCACTCGTGTACTTCTTGGCCGGCGCAGTTCGTCTTCTCCGACGATCTTCCAGGCGTAGATCTGGTCTCCGACACCATATCCAAGGAGTTTCTTCATAGCTCTACTACTTCTCCTCTCCAGATCTCTTGTTACTTGCGATTCTTGGTTGTGTTCTCTGTATAAGCCTTAGATCTAGCCTTGTCATTCTCGAAACCTTGTAAGCTTGTTTTGATATAGTGGATAAGCTCGAGTCTCCTCTTCTGAGGCTCCGTGGACGTAGGGATTCTTCCCGAACCACGTAAAAATCCCTGTGTCCTTTATCTCGCTTCCTTGTTTTCGATTTCGCGCTCTCGGGTCTAAGATCTTGAACTCCGATCTGTGAGTCAAGATATCCTAGATCTACAACGTGGTATCAGAGCCTGACGCTTTGGTTACTGCTAGATCTGAGACACGGTCACCTGTTCTTGACCTAGATCTGTCTACAGTTTATAAATACTTAGGGTTTTCCTCTTGATTGTGAATCTTGTGTTTATATTATGTATTTTACGATCCAATCGCTTTCGCAAAACTAATTCCTTTGTTTGTCCTCTACATGTACTTAAACAATGGATAGCGCTCTCAAGATTAAACCATTCGATGGTATAATCGACTTCGCCATGTGGCAAGTCAAAATGAGGGCCGTGCTGATTAAGGAGGGATGCTGGAAGGCTGTCAAGACTACAACAACCGCATCCACCGTCGCTACAACCACTCCAGGCGCCAAGGATGAGTTGGTGGAAGGCTCTGAATCCTCTGAAACGAAAAAGGGGAAAGGAGTCAAGGTTGATACACCTCCACCATCTGAGGAGGACCTAGAGCTGGATTTGAGGGCGCACTTCGAAATCATGCTCAGGCTTACTGACGGCATAGCCCGTCAGGTGGTAAGATACTCATCCGCTTCCTCTCTATGGCATGCTCTGGAGGAGCTGTTTCTATCTAAATCTCTGCCCTCCAGAATTTCTCTGCTTTGTCGATTTTTTACTTTCAAGATGAACACACAATTTACTTTGGATGATAACTTGGACAAATTTCTGAAAATGTCTCAAGAACTTGAAAGATGCAATGATGAAATTAAAGATTCTCACCAGGCCATTCTTCTGTTAAATTCTTTGCCTAGTCAGTTTGACAACTTTAAAGATGTGATTCAATTTAGCCGAGATGAGTTAACCAAAGACAAACTCATTGAAGCTATTATTGAGAAAAATGAAATCATGAAGGTCTTTAAAATCAAAGGTTTAAAAATTGACAGAACTGAAAAACCTGACAAACCTGAGGTTATGTTTACTAAAGGTAATAACAAAAAGGGTAATAAGAACAAGAAGGCTAAGAAAGATAAGAAAGAAAATGGAAAAGGTGACAAATCTGAGAAAACTGACCCTAATTCCAAGTGTAATTACTGTGGTAATTTGGGGCATTGGGTTAAGGATTGTAGAAAGAAAAAGAGAGCTGAGCAACTTGCCAAATCAAACAATACTGAATTATCTGCTTCTGTGTTAGAATGCATGAGTGATTGTCCTGCTGAGCTTTTCATGTGTACTGAATTTTCTGCTGACTATTCTGATAATTGGATACTTGATTCTGGTTGTACCATGCATGCTACCCCTTCTGAGCATTATTTTAAAACTCTTGATAAAACTGCATGTGGTGATGTAATGCTTGGTGATGATACTTCTTTGAAAATCATGGGGGTTGGGGATGTTCCTCTTGTTATGCATGATGGTATAGTTGGAGTTTTTACCAATGTTAGATGGGTGCCTAGCTTAAGAAGGAGCCTCATGTTTGAGTCTGCTCTGGAAGAACTTGGCTGTCACATGGCTTCTAAAAATGGGATAAGAATTGTGACTAGAAATAATAGGGTTATAATTAAAGATGTTAGAAAGAATAGGTTGTATCACATTCTTGCTAATAAACCTGAATTAAACCCAGCCATATCTTCTGAGCATATGACCCTAGATGAGACTCTTTCTTGGAATAATAGGCTGGGGCATATTGGCAATAAAGGTCTTGTTCAATTGCATAAACATGGTTTACTTGCTAAAATACCTGCTGAGATTAAATTCTGTGAAAATTGTGTGTTTGGAAAATCTTCAAATCTGAAATTTCCTAAATCTTCTTACACTGCCTCTGTTCCTTTAGAATATGGTCATTGTGATTTATGGGGACCTGCACAAGTCCCCACTGCAGGTGGTATGAGATATTTCATAAGTTTTATAGATCACTTCTCACGCAAGGTATGGGTAAGTCTCTTGAAAACTAAAGACCAAGCTTTTGAAGCCTTTAAAAGGTGGAAAGCTTTGGTTGAAAGCCAATCTGATCACAAATTAAAATGCTTTAAAACTGATAATGGATTGGAATTCTGCAATACAGAATTTAATGACTATTGCCAACAATTAGGGATAAAAAGACACTTAACTGTCCCTAGCACCCCACAGCAAAATGGGGCAGCTGAAAGAATGAATAGAACTCTATTAGAAAAAACCAGATGTATGCTCATCTCCTCTGGGTTGAAAAACACCCTATGGGGAGAAGCTGTCATGACAGCTGCATACTTAATAAATAGGTCCCCTTCTAGTGTGATTAACTTCCTTACTCCTCAACAAAAATGGACTGGAAAAACACCAAACCTTGACTACCTTAAACCCTTTGGTTGTGCAGCTTACCCATACATCTCACAGGGTAAGCTCCAACCTAGGGCTGTCAAGGGTATTCTTTTGGGATACCCTAATGGTGTCAAAGGTTATAGGGTTCTCTTGCTTCAAGCAGGACCCTATAAGGTGATCACAACTAGAAGTGTTAAATTCAATGAAACTGTTTTCCCTATGAAAGAAAAACTAACTACACTTTCTGATTTTGCAGGTACAAATGACCAAGCTGATGGTTGGATACCAGAAGAATCCACCTCCTCACAAGTTGATGAAGATGAATACGACACTGGTCGGGTTTACAGATCAGCAACAAAGTTATCACCCTCTACATTACAAGGGGCAACAATTGAAGAGAAGAAAAAAGAAATTGAAGGACATGATGGCGAGGCTACTGCTGAAGAGGACGAGGTCTCCTCCCCTAAGTCTCACTCTCACCTTCTCCCTTCTACTTCTTCTCCTTCTCTCCCCTCTACTTCTGATTTAAGTGATGTAAATGGCCTCTCTACTGACTCCCCAGTGGAGTCCTCTGTTTTCTCCTCCCCTCATTCTTCTGATTTGCATGCATCTACTTCTACTGCACCTGCATTAGCATCTGCATCTCAGTTCCCTAGCTTGCATGATTATCAGTTGACTAGAGACAGAGAACCTAGGACCATAATCCCTAATAAGAAGTATAGTTATATTGTAGAGTATGCTTTCCTTACTGCTGATCATGTTAGACAACCCACTACTCCAAATCCATATGAATCTGCTATTAAAAGTGAGCATGCTAAACAATGGTTAGAAGCTATGAAAGAAGAAATGGGGTCAATGTATTCCAACCAGACTTGGACATTGGTCCCTAGACCTCCTAAAACCCGGCTTATAGATTCCAAGTGGATCTATAAGCTCAAGAAAGGTCTTAAACCGCATGATCCCCCTAGGTTTAAAGCCAGATTAGTAGCCAAAGGGTTCTCCCAAATAGAGGGAATTGACTATAATGATATTTTTGCTGCCGTAGTTAAGTATAAAACCATGAGACTTATGCTTTCTATGTGTGCTGTGTTTGATTGGGAATTAGAACAGATGGATGTTAAAACTGCTTTCTTGCATGGTACTTTAGATGAAACCATATATATGAAACAACCCAAAGGCTTCATTGCTAAAAGCCGACCTGATCACGTCTGTCTACTAAAAAGGTCCATCTATGGGTTGAAACAATCCCCTAGACAATGGAACCTTAAGTTTGACAGTGTGATTAGGAAACTTGGGTTTCATAGGAGCAGTTATGATACCTGTCTTTACTTTAAGAATATTTCTTCTAAGTCTCCTTTATATGTGCTATTATATGTTGATGATATTCTGCTCATAAGTAGTTCTATTATTCTCATTAATAGTGTTAAAAAGGATCTAAAGAAATACTTCGACATGAAAGATCTAGGTAATGCCAAGAAGATCCTTGGCGTAAACATTATTAGAGACCGACCTAATAAACAACTTTGGTTATCTCAAGATGACTATATGTTAAAAGTTTTGAAGAGATTCAATATGGTCACCTCTAAACCTACCTCCATACCCTTAGGAGGGCACCTAGAACTCACCAAGAAAAGTTTCCCAACCAAACCTGAAGAGGTAAAAGAAATGGCTAGGATCCCTTACGACGTAGCAGTAGGATCCGTTATGTATGCCATGCTTTGCACCCGCCCTGACCTAGCCTTCGCTATCAGTGCTTTAAGTCGTTTTATGTCTAACCCTGGGAATGACCACTGGATTGCTATGAAATACTTACTTCGTTATCTCTCTGGCACCAAAAATCTGTGTTTACACTATGGTTTGCATAGATCTATACATCATTTGCATGGATTTGTTGATTCTGATTATGCCAGTAATAAAGATAATCGTAAGTCTACCACTGCCTATTATTACACATGGGCTGGAAATTGTATTTCATGGAAGTCTCAGCAGCAGACAGTTGTAGCTTTGTCTTCTACGGAAGCTGAGTATATGGCTGCTACAGAAGCTGCTAAAGAGGCTATCTGGCTAAAAGGGATCTTGAAGGAAGTTCTTCAGAGAACTTTAAAACCTGTTCTACACATGGACAGTCAGAGTGCTTTATATCTCTGCAAGGATCCAATGTACCACGAACGCACCAAACATATCGATGTGCGATTCCACTTTGTAAGGAACATGGTTGCTGCAAACGAAATGGACGTCAAGAAGATCAAAGGAGATGTAAATCCAGCTGACTTCGGCACAAAGGTTGTACCCCCTAGCAAATTTCTCTTTTGCAGGGACTATCTCCATCTTGGAGATCCCCCATGACGAACAGGTACAGAGCCGATGATGTTACAAGAGTTGAAGACATGAGCTTATTCCACTATTGTCGAAACAAGCATACGAAAGTTTAGAACCTAGATTAGGAGGGCAAATTGTAATGTCAACCTTAATCATGGTTCTAGATCTTTAGGGGTTTTGTGATAGACATAGGTTAGATTAAGGGCTTAATATGGATTATACTAACATATTATATACTCTCCTATATAATATATGTCACATGTTAGAATTGCAAGTTTAACCAAACTTGTGATCATATGTGATGTATAATATATGGTAGAAGAGTTAAAATATGTGACATGGTTAGTGGGCATCCGAATTGGGCCTAAAAAGCCCATTACTCGGACCTGGCCCAAATGCTTGCTCCAACTTGCTGAAGCTTGCCCTAGTTCATTGAGCTCGCCTATTTAAAGGCGTTATGCCTCTAGGGTTGCTCATTCTTCAGCCGACGCTCCAGGTAAACCTAAAAGAGAAAGAGAGAGAGAGAGAACAGAGCGGCGCTAGGGATGTTGTTACTAGACAATGCTTGATTTCTTTTCATATTGGGTCTTATTATGATCAAGTATTGTGTGATGTTGTTATCATGGATTGTAGTCATATGTTATTAGGCCGCCCTTGGTTATTTGATAGGCAAGTCATTCATGATGGTCGCTTGAATACCTATTCCTTTAACTATGATGGGAGGAGAGTTACTCTTCTACCCCTTTCTCCTCAAGCTATTTTGCAGGATAGGGTAAAAAAGCGCCAACAACAAGCCGAAAAGGTGGCTATGACCAAAGAGACCGACTGCAGCACAATGGAAGACTCGGATGTGTAGGCTGCACCCGTTTTACCTGCGTCTTCTCCGACAGTGAAGATTCCATCTCCGTTCCCGATGCGTTCGTCGTCTAGCCTTAAGGGATCCATGGAGAAAAGGGCTCTCACTATTCGGCCTTTGCACTTCAAGATGCCTCCGGATTCGCCCAGGCCAAAGATCGCTGATTTCTTCTTGTTTCTTCCGGATTCTTCCCGAACCACGTAAAAATCCCTGTGTCCTTTATCTCGCTTCCTTGTTTTCGATTTCGCGCTCTCGGGTCTAAGATCTTGAACTCCAATCTGTGAGTCAAGATATCCTAGATCTACAACAAGTATGCATATTGGACTTCACTTGCATAGTTGCATGGATGCTACGGCAATTGGCAATTCTTGAGCCGTTGTTGACCATTGATTTAACAAATCATTAATTAATTGGTCATTTCCGGGGCCAAGAGGGCTGATTCAAGAGGTTGATTCAGGTTCGATCGCAATCAATCGAAAACGAGTCAAGATTCATCTAAGATCCGCATAATTCGAGTCGTTGGAGATTACAACATATCAAGGACGGTCTCTGATTCTTCTCTCCAGCAATTGGTACCGATTCCAAAGTCGACGATGTGCTTCTTTGCTCTGGTTAGGTTGCAATTCCAACTATTGTGAAGCAAGGAAGAGGAAGAAGCAGCGATGCTGAGATAGAAAAACCTATATCTCAATGTTTTTTGGGTATACAAAGTTGAGGATTTTTACAAATGTATGGATATACGAGGATATCAATTTGATATCCATATACACATATACCCATATACAGACATGTGTTTAAGCATATTCAAATGGATCAATGGAATAAACCCCAAATTTAATGGGCCCAATAATTCACAGAGCACCACGATATTTAATTATAAAAATATGTCTTTCCATAATTGGCAATAGCTTTGTGGTAAAACTATACGCCACGCGTGTGCCTCTCGGCAAGTTCAACTCCTCACTCCGTTGAATTTTTTGCAGCTTCGTTTGTTTTTGTTTTTTTACACAAATGGAGCGGGCCTAGTGGGCCTTTCGTTTGTTTTTATTTTTAGGGTAAACTGCGTAAAACCACCCTTTAAATACGACATATTGCCCAAAACCACCCCTTAAAATAAAAATTGTCCAAAATCACCCTTTAAAATATTTTTTCCAACCAAACACCACCCCTACTTCAATCTAGTCACGGTCCGTCACAGAAATGTAAAACATGGGCCCCTATTCCGTTTTTTTTATTATTATTTTCTTTCTATATTTAAACCTGAAAAAAAAATAGTGTTAAAAAAATTAAATACAATGAAGAAAGCACCCTAGCCACCCTATCATGAACTCCGCCGCCAGCCCGCCACCAACGCAGCCCCCAGACCTCGGCCACCATCAAACGAGCCACCCAGATCTCGTCCACCACCAACGCAGACCACCCAGAAAACCGAAAGCCTCTTCCGTCGTCGGACCTCATACGAAAACCCCAAAAATCCAGATCTAATTTCAAGATCGAAACACCTAAACCAAATCAATATCCAGAACCTTCACAAATCTAAAAAGCTTGCCCAGACCCTTCAAACACAACCTTCAGAACCCGAAAATTAATAAAGAAAAGGCGAATTGAAAGGGGAAAGCAAGCGATCGTCCCGACTTGGATATTCGCTGAAGGGGAAAGAGAATGGCTGGATATGAAAACGGCTAGATATGAGAAAGCACACATCTTCAGCGTTTGATTTGAATGAATTTCTTGTTTCACCATGGTTGCGACATCGGATCTGAGCTTGACTTGTATCAACGGTGCTCGATTCAAATCGATTGCATCAATTTGGTGGTGGTGTCAGATCTTGAGATTGGATAATGAATTCATGGTTGCTTCCAACTTCAGGAGTTAGGCGGCAATTCTTTAGTTCTAGGGTTTTTTTTTGTCTCTCTTGGTAAAACCCAATTCCAAATAAAAAGAAAGGTGGTTATTTTTTTCTATTTTTTTTAATCCTAAAATGGTAGTAATATTAATAAAAGAGCAGGGGTATAAGAGTAATTACATCAATTTAACATCCTACTAACGGAATTAGGGATGAGGGTGGTTAAATGCTAACAGAGTTATTATAAGGGGTGGTTTTCTGCAATTTTTATTTTAAGGGGTGGTTTTGGGCAATATGCCATATTTAAAGGGTGGTTTTCTGCAGTTTACCCTTATTTTTAAGTCCGTTAGAGAGAAACTCTCCCTTGTCCACCATTCAGCCCCAATTTCGTTCGTGAAATCCCTAATTGATTAAACCTCTCTCTTGTCAATCTTCCCAATATCTCTCTGATTTGGTCAAATTTGTTCATCTAAACACAATTTGTCGAATCCATCTCCTTCTATCCATCTTCGCTGAGTAGTTTGTGGTCGGATTTGGTTGCCCTGCGGTTGTCGGTACTCCCTCGCCATTCGATGTCCGACGGTGCTGGGCTGTCCGGCGGCTCTCCTTCCGGGGGGTCCTCGGCGTCTCCAGTTCAATCTCCTGAATCACCTTCCTATGGAGTCTCTTTTGGTCATCATCCTCCTTGTCCCTCAATCGCATCTATTGGATGCGTCCTTGCCCTTCGCCTCTGTTGCCGGCTTCGCCCGGCCGCCAGTGGTTTCCTATAGTCGCCGCTTCCGCTTGCTTTCCGGAGTCGACTTCCCTTGGTTCTCCGACGTGGGGGTAGAGGCTCGGTGTTAATCTCCTCTGGCGGGTCTCCGACTTCCCTTGGTTCTCCGACTTCCCTTCGGGCCTAAGCTTCGGGTCCAAGCTTCGGGTCCTTCGGGCCCAAGGATGTGGACTTGCCATTTTTTGTAAAAAAAAATAAAAATGAGGAAATAGAGAGTGGATAATTCCCGCAAGGGTCTGAGTAAACCCACCCGTAAGGGTCTTGACAATTTCCTGAAAGGGTTTTCTGGTGCGCTTTATGCAGGGTGGCTCTCGGTGACGTTTCCGGGTGTTCTTGGCGGTCTTAGTCCGAGTTGGGTTTATGGTGTCCGGTGTCGGGTCTGGCTGGGGTCGTGGCGGTGTGCATCAAGGCGACTCCGTTATCCAGAAATTTCCTTGGAGGTTCGTCTTCATCGCCCACAGGAGGGACTCCTGATGTACCGCTGGCCAGCGGTGTCATCGCTTGGTGGCGCTTGGCTCCGGTGTTTGTCCGTGTTGTTCTCAGCTTTTTGGTTAGGTTCGTCTGTTCGCCTGGGGTTGTTTGTTTGTCGCTTTTGTATTGCACCGTTTATTTTAGATTGTATGTTCGACGGTTCGCCGTCTGCCGACTTTGTCGGCCTCTCGATGAGCCAGGTCTGTCTGGCCATCGAATTTTTACCTAATTAAAAAAAAAGTTTGTTTGCATAGTCATTTATTATAACTTATAATGCACAATATTGCACTATTAAATAATAGTGGACCCTTTTACCTTTTCTTTTCTTTGGCAATTTCACTTCTCTTTGTTTTTTTTTTGGATACCATTATATTTACAGTGGAATTTGTATAAATATAAACACTTTGAAAGTGTTTATTTAACACTAGTGTATTAGTGTGTATCATGTTTCATTCACGAAACACAATATTACTGTATAAAATTAAATCTATTATCTTTAAAAGAAACTTATTAAAAATATGAAAAAATAATAAATATGAATTATAATGTGAGAATTAAACTAATAACGATCAAAGCCTAGAAGCCACCTAGGAATATCGATCACGAGAAGAGGATCCAAAATTCCCTTTTTAGCTTTCGTTGATGATATTGTCATTTTCTTGTCAGCCACTAAGCTAGACTGGTTGTGACCAAATCAACAAGGTTATCAGAGAATTCTCCTCATTATCAGGTCAAAAAGTAAAAAGACATAAATCACATTTTCAAACAACATTAAACGTAACAACGAACGTAAGGAATACTATACAAAATGAACTAGAGATCCCATATACAAGCAATTTGGGATCTTATCTTGGTTGCTCTATTATTTGCTGTCGAGTAACTAAGGAAACTTTTCAAGACTTATTATCCACAACGAAATCACAACTCCACAAATGGAAAGCTAACTACATGTCCTAAGCTGGGTGTTATACTCTAATAAAAACCACTCTCTCGGCTAAGCCTCTACACCTAATGCAGTGCTACCTACTACCAAAAGCAATGCACGTAGAACTAGACAAAATAAATCGAAATTTCTTATGGAGGAAGGGACCCAATCACAAACCGCTTATCAGCTGGTTTGAAGTCTGCAAGGCTAAGTCGCACGGGGGACTTGGCCTCCAAAATTCAGAAGATATGAACAAAGCTCTACAATTAAAACTACTATGAAAAATCTTGGCTGAGCCACATAACCCATGGGTCACCATTGTGACAGAAAAATACCTCAAAAGTCAACATATCCTAAATTACAAGAAATGTGGAGATTCATCTTGGCAATTGTCTCAACTTACAAAATTAATTCTCCTCTTAAAGACAAGCCTTCAATGGTTAATTGGCGATGGTAAAAGCATTAACGTTTGGTCCGACCACTGGGTGGGTAGTGAGTCACTAACCAACTATCTTCTAACAAACCAACGCGTTGACACTAACATAATAGTTCAGCATTTTATAACAGAAGAAAAGACATGGGAACAAGGAAAACTCAAGACTATGTACTAAAATATATATAATACCTGCAGAAGTAATAAAACAAATATTAGTCACTCATATTCCTATCAACATTCATACGGATAGACTATACTGGAAATGGAGGAAAAATGGTTGGTTCTCCACAAACTCTGCAATTCAAATGATTAATAACTCAAAAAATCAACGAAAATTTGACATGAAATGGATTTGGAACCTAGATGTACCACCAAAAGTTAAAACTCTACTATGGAAAATCACAAAAAATGGCATTTTGACTTTAGTAAAGATGGCCTCCCATGGTTTCGGGATACCAACTTCATGCCCACAGTGCGACTCAAATTATGAGGACCTTGCTCATTTGCTTTGGGGTTGCCCCATTTCATGAGAGACAATTACGGTCATAGATATATCATTAGTAATGACCATAAACAACTGTTTCCTGCAAGAAGCAACATTAAATGAGACCATTCAAGACATAAAAGAAAGAGTTGGGGCTCGTCGATTTTGTACTCTAGCCTTCACCTGGTGGAGTCTTTGGTACTTTCGAAATAAAACGTTATTTGGTGGAACTTAACCATCCCTGACATAAGAGGTGTACGTTTTCTCGTTCATAAAAGATCAATTTTTCTTATGGAAGGTTTCCAAAGAAATTGACGAACCTAAAGAGCAGCACAACTTCCATCAAACCACAAATAATCAAAACACAAAACCAAGAAAAAGAAGCAACGCCAAATGGCGACACCCTCCCCCAGGGACCTACAAGCGCAACTTTGATGGGGCCTTTTCCGCTCCCTCCAAAGGCACTTACGAGTTCGTCATAAGAAACCATAGAGGAACCCCTATTCACTGCGGCGCTGGCCTTTCCTCCATCCCCTCTATATTTGGATCTGAGGGGATTGGCCTCTGGCATGGCATCAACGCTGTGCGAAATCTATAAATAACGAAACTAATAATCGAAGGCGAAAACCTAAACATCATTAACAGTCTCAAAGGTTGTGCGCTGCCTCTAGGAGATTTTGAAATGATTGTCTCTGACAGTCTAATCTCCTTAGGCAGATTCCTCTCTACTGAGATTCGTCATGTCTTTCGGGAAGAAAATAGAGTTGTGGACCAATTATCGCATTTGGACTTTGTGTTCTCGGACTCCTCTCCACCTGACGACTCAGTACTCTGCAATTTCATCCTTCATGACTCATGATGCTCTTGACCTATAAGGTCTATCATTATGGCCAAATTATTTTCGTTTCGAAAAAAAAAAATCAAAGTGTGCGGAAAATATAAAATAAAAATTAATCTAGATATATAATTCATTCTACCAAAAAATATTATAGATATAAATAAAATAACATATATCCTATAATAAAGAGAAAATTTGGTATTTTGTACACCTACACGCTTTTAATTAGATGATTAGCCACTTTAAATGTTTTTTTAGGCGTTATGACCCTCATTAACTATTTTTAGGTCAGTTAGACCCCTTCCTTCATTCTCCCCTCACCCTTCTCCTCTGTCGTCGATTTCCCCCCCTCCCCATCCTCGTCCTTCTCTCCCACCCGTTCTACCTTCTCCTCCTCGCCGATTCTGAAGCCAGAAGAGAGGAAGAAGGAATATGAAGATCACATTGAGTGTGGCGGAGGCGCGACGAATGCAAGGGATCAGCGGTGTTGTTGTCGACTGAAAGAGTTGCGATTGATTAGAGTTTTGGCTCAACGCCTGCATCATCTACTCTCAATTCACTTCCCTTTCTGTCCACATCTTCTTGTTAGAAATCACGCTCGCATCCAATCTTGATTCCAAATCTCACCATTCGAGGTCTCACGCTAAAAAAACCCTAAATCTAGATCCAATTCAGCAAAGGCTCATGCCGTTCAAGAACCATCGCCGCTTCATGGGATTCTAATTTGATGTTTATGGTCATGGAGTTTCGCTCTCTATTGATGAATCGTCATTTGAAAGGTGAGTTCAGATTTATTTTTTGTTTGTTTCATTGATTTGCAAGCAAGGTGTTTGATGAAATGCTCCTGAGTGAGATAGTATATGGTTCTAACTTCCCTCTGCTGGTTATTGTTTAAGCTTTTGTGTGAGTTGAGTTTTGAGCCTATGGTTGGAATGTCGACGGGTTGGAATGTCAGTAGATTTGAGCCTGTGGTTGGAATATCAACCCCAACTCGAGTATTCCAAGGTAATTCCTACCCCGTTGGTTGTAATTGTTAATGTGGAATCAAAGAAAATAATGGAGATTTGAGATGTCCTTCCACTTGACGCAAGATTGAGAAATTTGAAGGTGCTGAATAGCTTTGAATTGGGTGAGGTAAGAGTTGCATCCAAGGTGTTCGATGAAATGCCTAGATGAGGTAAGAGCTTTGAATTCGGTGAATTGGGTGAGGTACGTAAGAGCTTTGAATTGAGAAATTTGAGATCTCCTTCCTTGGTCTGTAGTGTTTCCCTAATCTCAGAGGCAGCAACTTTAGAATTTCTATAATCTCTTAAATATCTGACAAGTTACTGTGGAATCAGATCAAAGATTTTTAGGTTATCTTGGTATATTTCTTAGCTTTTTTTGTTTACTGGAAATTGAGTTCTTATACATGATTGTTTGGTGCTTGTAGCTTGCTTGAGCCAAGGCCTTTAGTGAATGATCTGATCGATCAGATGAACTTAATCGAGGATGCTTTTAGGAGAGATCAGTCTTTGTCCAAATCAAAGGTTTGCAGCTATCTTATACATGTCTAGAGTCCACTTTAGATCCATTATTTTGGGAATTTACTCCATATCTGCATCATTCTATGCACTAGAAATGTTGAGTGCTTACATTGTGATCTTTACTTTTTTTGTTGAAGCTTTTAGATTTGTACCATAGTCTCATAACATTGTTTATGGAAACAGTTTGTTGCATCATTTCTAGAAGAGAGGCCTTGGAAAAAAAGAATGTTGTTGAAGAGGTTTGCCCCTCTCTTTCTCTCTGTAGTTTTGAATTGGCTTCTCTTGATTCTAACATGAAGCCTAAAATTTCTGGACATGCATTCCTTTGTCTTTGCTTGTTTTTACTACAGTCTATATTCTCACTGATTCCCAATCTCCATCATTTTTAAAATGTGGTTCTGATTGTAGTTTTGAAAATCGGCCGAATTGGTAAGTCTCTTACATATGTGATATGATGCACTTTGTGTTGTTTTGTTACTTCTATCCTTTCCTGTTTTGTTCCGGATAGATGAATTTGGTCCTCCCTTGGCAGAGGATGTTACCCCCATATACCAACTGACAGAGAAAGGGTGGGAGGAGTATTTTGCACCTTGGGACTCATGTTGCCTTTTCCGTTTCTCGGATGTTGTCCTTTTGAGTAGTAGCCCTAGCTTGTGGTTCAAGGATTTCCAAATCAAATTGTGTTGCTTTGATTATATGGGACTTTGTTGGGATTGTCATCAAGAATTAATTGTTGAATATTTACTGTTGGGAAGTCTTAAGATTTTGTTCTTCAATTTAGGCTTCGTTTGGATGCATAATTTTTTACTTATAAATCATCCCTTATGAATCATCACTTTCACTATTGTTAGATGTTGTTTGGATAGCTAATACTTCTACTGCACCACTCTTGTAAAATTACAAAGATGACAACATTAATGGAACCTGACTTGCTCTTCCCTACCATCAAGCAAAGAGGAAAGCGAGGGTCTTCAACAACTTCAACCCTCACCAATCTCCTTGTTCATTAATTAAAGCCCTTTTTTGTAAATCAAAACCCCTTTTCGGTTGAATCGAAGGTGCGATTTAGTTTTATGCAAGGTTAGGAAGAAAGAAAAGAGGAATCAGACTGGTTGACGAGCTCGTCCTGGAAGTTGTTGAGGACGAGAATGATGAATCCAGCGACCCCGGAGAAGGCGAAGGGCATAGGTCCAGAGACGGCGCCGGCGGGTCTGCAACTGGCTGCGTTCAAACCCTCAACTCTCCCAAAGTGATGAAAACCAAAGCCCTAATAAAATTCAATTGAAAAGAGAGGGAGTTGCTCTATAATTTTGGAGCAGAAAGGGGCAAAAATGGTGAAGTAGATCAATTTTGGACTTGGGAGACGAGGAGGCACGAGGAGAGAGATGAAATTTGGGGGAGATGGAAGATTCTAGGGATTAAAAAATCAAAATATCTATCTACCCCAAACACCATCAGTCAAAAGTGATGGTAAAAAAAAAAAAAAGATGCTTTATAAGTGAAAATTTATGAATCCAAATGAAGCCTTAGGGTTCCAAATGTCACCCCTGTGACCATGGGAAGTCTTAAGCATATTGGTGTTTGTTCTTCAATTTATGCTTACAGCTTATAGTTGTGATTTTCCATATAATTACTATTCCATTTTGATGTAGCTTTGTCATTTTATTTGTTAGAAAAGTTGTAACTCGTTTTCCCTTGTTGGGCAGTTTATTGGGTTCATTGAGAACATAAATGACGTTTTTGGAAATTTTACAAGCCTTTCATTTTTATGTTTTGGTCTTTCAATGATATCTATGTAAAAAACCTCACATGCCTATTGTAACTATTGTTGTGTGGGTGTTTCCGATTGACTCAACTATTGCTACGCGCACTAAACACCAATATGCTTATATCACCTGAAACAGACATATAAAAGATACACGGGAGGGGACGCTGGATGACCTCAATCTCATCCCGTCTCATACCCATTCCAAATATGTCATCAAAACATTTTTAATAAAAAAAAATGTTGTTGATATACACTCGACTAGATTAAACCACTTAGCAAAGTGGCATCGTAGTAAACAAAAAATATTATCAATAAAAATGTCATCAACAAACAATGTCACCACAAATGATTGAGATCAACGAAGTGTAATCACAAATGTCATCAATGAATAAAAAGGTAATAAACATGTCACCATAAGTGATTGCATCAATGAAGTGTAATCACAAACATGTCATCAGTGAATAAAATTAGAATCGATGAAAATATATCGATATACAATTGATTAAATTAAAAAAAGTGGCATCAAACGATTTGATAAAAAAAGCGACATCAAATAATTGCATTAGAAAAATGGCATCAAAACACTAATTTGTAAAAGTTGCATCACATTAAAGAAAAAAATGTCATCAAAACACTACTTTGAAAAAATATGGCATCACGATAAAAAAATCAAAAAAAAAGTGTCAGCGCTAGTCAATGTTCTAAAAGGCGCTAGGAGGCCGCTAGGCGGTGGGTGGCCGCCTAGTGCCTAGGCGGTTAGGCGGGTGCCTAGGCGGCGCCTAGGCGGACTTAGAACAAACTTGATTATTTCCTTATATTTTGACGAATAACACTTGTCAATAATTCATATAATGTAATAATAATCCATAATATCACTTATAAACCCAAATTTGTAGTAGTTAACTAACACTAAAGTAAATAAACACAAAAGTACATGTCTGACTAACAACTCTAAACCTCATAAAATCCAAAACTATAAGTTCGGCTGAAAAGCAAATGCATCCCGACATGGGGATAAAAAAATCCTAAGTCAACTAATCATATTCTTAGAAGCGCAAATTGAATAATCGTTGGATTAGGCGGTGCCTAGGCGGGCCCAGGCGGCGCCTAGGCGGGCCCAGGCGGGACCAGGCGGTGCCTAGGCGGCGCCTAGGCGGGACTAGGCGGTTCCTGGACGAATTTCCGCCTAGAGGTCCGCCTAGGCTTAAAAATTCCTAGGTCCCGTCCCGCCTAGGCGCGATTTTTAGAACACTGGCGCTAGTCAATAGTAAAAAAATGGCATTAATAATCAACGCGACATCCCAGTAAACAAAAAATGTTATCAAGGTTTGAAAAAAGTGTCATCAAACCATTTTATTAGAAAAGCAGCATCAAAGCGAAAATAAAATGTAATAAAAAAATGGCATCAAAACGGTAAAATGACATCATTAAAAAAAGGGAAAATGGCAGAAAACCACCCCTTAAATGTGGCTCTTTGCAGAAAACCACCCCTCAAAATTGAAACTACAGAAAACCACCCCTTAAACCCATTTTGTCTGTAAATTGCCACCCACAATATTTTTTTCCGTTAGCTTGCCGTTAAAAACGGTGAAAAGTCATTTTTACCCCTCCTTTTTAATGTTATTTTAATGAGAGAAAAATGTATGAATTGAAATAAATTAATAAAATTTATTTATTCATCCCTTTTAATAAGAGAAAAAGATATGTTCGTCCCCTTAAAAATGACTTTTCACTATTTTTAACGGCAAGCTAACGGATAAAAGGTTGTGGGTGGCAATTTACAAACAAAATGGGTTTAAGAGGTGGTTTTCTGCAAATTCAATTTTAAGGGGTGGTTTTTGCAAAGAGCTATATTTAAGTGGTGGTTTTCTGCCATTTTCCCTTTTAAAAAATCCAAATAAGTTGGTCAACGGTTGACCATTGACCATTACTACTCTATTTGGATGGGGTCTATCTCACCTAATTTAATTTTTGAGATGGCTATTTATCTAATTACATTTTCATAAGTGACTAGTTAGCTAAATCACCCTATAACTAATTAGCAAAAAAAAATTTAACATGATCAATTTTAATTTCGAATAAGGCCCTCAAAATAATTGGCATGGCCCTGCCCGTATACTAAACGCAAGTTTGGATGAGTGATATTCATACCCATACTTGATATCGGAATATGGATACCAAACGGGGCTTAAGATCAACCCAAAAATTTTCATTTTTTTTATACAGAAATATGCGTGGTATTTAATTAATTACGTATTTCCTACAATATTGGACTTTTAAGATCAAATTTAAACCTCGCAACTCAATATTTGTCCTTATATATATCGATCAACAAAGAATTTAATGCAAACCTGCACCTTAGACTTGACAGTCGTGAAGATAAAGACTTTGAATCATCCGATGACTTGGGAAGAGATTTAATGCAAGCACCTTTGAATCAACCCATGACTTGACTACCAATACTTTTCTTTCTACTCCCATCCTAGCTATCACAAATTTTTTAAAGTTAAAATATGAATTTTTTTAAATAATGTTTTTTTTAAAGTCAATAGATATAAAAGTATATTTAAAAGTATTAAAAAATGTATATTATATAGTTTTATCGCCTTAAAAAATAGTACGTGACTTAAAATTTTAAATTTAGTTAGAAAATCCTATTTGTAGTTTCATATGACCCATGTTTCCACGCATGGGAACGGATCAGTGGCAGATCTAATGTTCCAAAGCTAGGTGAGCGAAAATATTCATGATAAAGACATAATTTTACAGGCCAAAAATTCAATCAAGGAAACCATACCCCCAAACCGGTAACAACTTGTTTGAGTTTTTTTATAACTCTTAATTGATTAAACTAATCTGGCAAACTATGGAAAAAATCTATCAATTTTCAAAATTTGAAAACAAAAAATTGTAAATGCAATTCATAGGAGTCCAAAGAACAATGGAAAGAAAGTGCAATATATCTCTTCACCAAACTATCATGTTCTTTGCCCATCTTTTGAGTTTTGGTTAAAAAATAAACTGAGATTATAATTATTTATGCCAAGCAAGATTATTATTTTTTAACTTAATCCAAAATTTCTACCCAGCGGCAGCTGGGTTTGCATGCACTCAGATCCGCCTCTGGAACGAATTACCTGGTTATCTCGTCTCGCCGTGTACAATTGCCACCGTGAGCGAGCTGCTAGTCGTCCGAAAACTAGGAAATACTCATATCTTGCTTCTCTTTCTTCCTCTCTTCCCAAGTTGCATTTGACATTCAACCCTTCACAGTTTGGACGGTTGTAATTTTGATTTTGCTCGATCAAGATAAACAAGCAACGGTGTATCCTTTCCTGTTGTTGGCACCATTACCAAATTCTCAAAAAGAAGAGTTAGAAAACACAAAAAGATCATGGTTTTGTCTTCATCTTCATGTGTTACATCTAATGATGGCATATCCCTTATAACTTAGTTGAAAGTGTTGATGTGCTTTACCAAGTCGGAGCATTCCATCATCTTCAATCCATACAATCTTTGTTTTACATACAGTTTGCTAGACAAGGATTTTGATATGTGTGTGTAAGTGTTTGGATAACTGAGTCCTCAAGGGATCTCAGAGACCTACTCCTATATATATATATATATATATATTGTTATGGTAAAAGCCCCGGGTACAATGGTAATTGTACAATGGATATGCATACATATAAAATATTCTAAAATAATCTCTGCTAACAATATATTGGTTCTCTAATTTCACCCAAATTTCCTATTAGGATTTGAGATCAATTACATGGTTTATCACCTCATCCGCTAGACAGATTCGAATGATCGACACAACTTTTTTCCTGCATCTCCTCTCGATTTTCATCTTTCACCGCCTTAGACTTTGTCAGATTCTCTTCTCCAATGCTTTTAATATGCTGAGTCAGCAGGTCCATCGAAACGGAGAATCTTGAATTTGACATTGAATGTCATCATCTAACCTAGCACTTGATACAAATTGTTGTGAATTCCTGTGAGTCGAACATAGTTAAAGAGAAAGAGAATGAAAGAATAATGGGACACAATTAATGATTTCTATTTTCCGGTAAGAAGTGTGCATAACACCTCTCTACATCTAGGTTTCTCATGTGATACTTTGATGAATACAGTAATTACAATCCTACAGGTTTTTATCTATATATACATATACTAAAACCGATGCATTGGTGCTTATGTGGCGGCATGTGAGTGAATTTGCCTACGTGGCAGCGCGTGAGCGCGTCTCGTAGAACTTTCTCCCGTCAAAAAGGAAATCTAATAAAAATAATTATTTTATTTTACCATTAACATATATAATTGGATAGATGGAATATCTTATAAAAGAGTAAATATTATATAAGGAAAAAACTATATCAATATAATTAAACGTAATAGTAGTAATAATAAAAATAATTAATAAAACTAATTTTTATAGTCATACTTACCAAAAATATTAATAGATAAATATGTAATATTTGATAGGTGCTATTTTATTTATATTTAGATTATTTTTTTATGGAAACAATTATTTATATCAAAATCAATCATTTAACAATTGTTATTTTATATCTATCTATATTATTTTTTGAGGACAAAATAAATAATTAAAACATTATATAGCCATATATGTAGCCACAATCCATCCGTACATAGATATTTTAGTAAACTAATGTAATAAATATATACTACATATTTAATAAAAAAGAATATTAAAATATTTTTAAAAATCAACTATCTAATTAAATTACATGAGATTTAATTAACCATAGATAAACTTTTACGTAGTACCTTATAAATGTGAATTTTATTTATATTTTGAGAGAATCTAATTAAAAGATATTTAGAATATATATAACCTGTCGAACTAATTTTATTTATATTTATATTATTTTTTGGAGGAAAAAATAATTTGTAATTAGATTAACGCATTCCCCGTACACGGAACGGGATCTACACTAGTAGATATATAATACACTTATACTTGTGTAGTTGTGAATATTATGATCATATTCCCATATAGAATACACTTACACTTGTGTAGTTGTGAAAAAATAATTAAAAGGGAATTTTTTTCACGTAACCACCCCTTAAATTCAAAATTACGGAAAACCATCTTTTAAATGGTATTTGTTTACAACTCACCACCCCTTTATCTATTTTCCATAATTTATCAATAAATATATTATACTTTAATATTTTTTAAATCGAATTTGATTATAAATATATTCAAAATTTCAATTTAAGAAATTACTCTTATTTATTTATATTTTAAATATATTAAAAATTTTAGTATATGTCTATAGTTAAATATTTTTTTTCAATAATTATCTTTGATAAAAAGAAATTTTAAAATATAATCAGACCCTTAAATTCAAATTTTGAACCTATTTACAATCAAATTTGAGTTTAAAATATTAAAATATAATATATTTAATGATAAATTAACAAAAATCGATGAATGGTTGGTGAGTTATAAACAAAGACCATTTAAAAAGTGATTTTTTATAATTTTGAATTTAAGGTGTAGTTAAGTGAAAACATCAATATTTAAAGGGTGGTTTTATGTAAATTTCCCTTGAAAAAAAAGTATAAATAGGGGTTGGGCTTCACTACACCGTACCATGAAACCCAATTGAGTTTCAATCTCAAACTACAAAGCTAGTATTTTGGAGAGATGAATCTTTTGAGCATTCTTGTGCAGCTCATCTTTGCGTGGGTTGCGACGGACTACCTTATAACGCTGCTAAAACGCAGCAAACTAAACCCAAAATGACAACCAGTGCCGGCCCATAAGCCAGGGCAGCATGGGCGACGGATCTGGGCCCATTCTGCATAAGGGCCCAACCCATAATGAAAAGTAGTATATGTAAGGCCAAATTGCAGAAAACCACCCTTTAAATATGCTGTTTTGCGTGAAACCACCCCTTAAAACGAAAATTCCAGAAAACCACCCTTTAAAACCGTTTTGTTTGCAAAGTCACACCCATCACCCAATTTTCGTTAATTAAATGTTAAAGTGTGTGGAAATTTAATTATACCCCTTATTATTATTTTACTCATTTTAATTGATATTAGTTGATATTTAACTTTTAACATGTTTTTCAAAAGCAAAAAACACTATAAATATAAAAAAAAATGTTTTTTTAAATAATTTCATACTTACAAAAAAACTCTATAAAAAATCGATGTGTAATTTATGTTTTATACATATAAAAAAATGTGTAATACTGGGGCTACTTGAAGAATTTTTTTTTTAAAATAATGTTTCATATAGTTTTTATTATTCTAAAAATGTATGTGGAATAGTGAACCTATTTTTAGAATAATAACAACTATATAACATATCATTTTTTAAAAATTTATTTTCTTTGAGTAGCCCTTTAGTAATATACACTTTTTAAAATATACTCCGTATAAAACATCAATCATATCTATTTTTTATAGAGTGTTTTTATTGATAATTATGAAATTATATTTCAAAAAATGATATTTTATTAAAAAAAATACTTTTGAAAAACATGTTAAAAGTTAAATATCAACTAATATCAATTGAAATGAGTAAAATAATAATAATAAGGGGTATAATTAAATTTCCACACACTTTAACATTTAATTAACGAAAAATGGGTGATGGGTGTGACTTTGCAAACAAAAAGGTTTTAAAGGGTGGTTTTCTGGAATTTTCATTTTAAGGGGTGGTTTCACGCAAAACAGCACATTTAAAGGGTGGTTTTCTGCAATTTGGCCTATATGTAATGTTAACATTAGTTTAGAAGTTAAGTAAGATTTGTATTAGGTCCAATATCTACGTTTTAAAAAAGTCCATCAAAAGCCCAAAAGACAAAAGCCTTATTTAATTTGAAATAAAAGAAAGTTAAATTAGGCCCACTTGTTTTGTTTCTAATTCATTTTAATCAGTATTTACTGTATTTGGAAGAACGAAAAGGCAAATAAGCCTTGATTTATTTTTAAAATTTAAAGTAAACTTAAAACTATGAATTACGTAAATAAACCACCCTTAAATATACAAAGTAAGTATTTTAAAAACAAAGTCATGATTAATGGTTTTAGAACAATGCAGATAAATTGATTTTCTTTCATTTAATGGTTTTAGAATAAAGTACATTAATTGATTTTCTTTCATTCAATAATTGATGACTCTTTTTTAAGTATAAAAATAATTCAAAATATGTACGAAAACAGGTTTTAAGACTTACTTTAATATATAAGGTGATATTAATATTTTTTCACAATTGCTACACATAAAAAAGGTTTTAAATAGTTCATTGAAAGGAAAAAAAAAACATTTTTATTAGTAATTTTATGAAATATTTTGTTTTAAGGATGATTTATAATAATTAACCCTAACGTGATTAAGTCTATACTTATCACATATATTTACATTAAATTAGGTTTTAAGTAAAGGGCCCTTTTATTTTTTTTTTCTGCCCTGGGCCTCTAAAATAATAGGACCGACGCTGCATACAAACTGTAAATTAAATGAAAGTGAAGAGATGCTATATTAAATTGCCCCTCTCCCTCTGCAGACAAAAAAAAAAAAAAAAATTAATTCCCATGATTTTACGAAGTGAAACAAAGTGTTCACTTTATGCCTATATAGGTTATATAATACGAAGTATATATACATAGGATTATATAAATATGGATACATACATATAAATATAAATATATAATATTATATATACCGGGCGGGCCTACCAGCCCGCTTGGGCCTCATACTCCGCCCAAGCCCGGCCCGATGGGCCCACCGGGCCGGGCTTATCGGCCCGCTTGGGCCGATTGCTCTACCCAAGCCCACCTTTTTTACCGGGCAGGTTGGCCAGGCCGGGCGGGTTAGCCCACGTCTGCTCAGGAGGGTTGTAGGGGATGGTCCATCCCCTACAACCCTCCCTACTCCACTATATTTTTTTACATTTATTTAATTTAAAAAAAGTTATATTTACACTACTAACATCTATTTTTATATATTTATAAAAATTTGTTTTAAAAAATTATGTTTTATAATTTTTTTATAATTATATTTTGTAAAATATTATCTTTTTAATTTTAAAAAATTGTATAACATGATTTTTCAAAATTAATTTTCTTAAATATAGAAAAATATACATTACTAATATAATTATAATTTTTAAAAAAATTAAGATTAAATAAATATAAAAAAAATATTTTTGTGATGTAAGGAAGGTAGTAGGGAATAGGTAGTAGGTGATCTCCACTTGTTAAAATCTTCTAATTCTATGAAATCAGTGAGGATTTTCTACTCCCTCCCCTACACCACCAAAATAATTTAACATATATTTAATTTTAAAAAAATTAAAAAACATAGATTTATATTCCTAATGTCTATTTTTATATATTTGTGTAATTTTATTTTGAAAAACCATGTTTTAATTTTTTAATAATTTAAATTTTGTAAAATATTGTCTTTTTAATTTTTTAAAATTTTAAAGAATAATTTTTCAAAATAAAATTTTATAAATGTATAAAAATAGATGTTAGGAATATAAATATAATTTTTAAAATTTTTTATAACTTAAATAAATGTTAAAATAAATTAATGTTGTAGGGAGGGTGGATCCTTCTTGCTATGAAATATAGCGATCATGGTACTTTATGTTAGTTTGCTTAGGTCTTGGGTTTTTTCCGGGTTTACTTTGGGTGCTCTTTTGATGTACTTTATGTTATATTTACTATTTCGTTGTTGTATGTTTATACGACTTGCCGTCTGCCAACTTTGTCGGCCTCTCGAGCTCCGGGTCTGTCCGATCTCGAATTATTTCCTTATCAAAAAAAAAATAAAATAGTGATCATTGTACAAATAGCGGTCAAAGATGTGGCCATATTTTTCAATTCCCGTAACAAATACTACAAGTTCGTCAAAGAAAATAGGGACAGTTACAAAACAGGCCATATTTTTTGCCTATATTAAGAAATTGTCCACCACCCTTTCCATATTAGCAAAATGTCCACCTATGTTAATGGCACTCCTGAAACGAAGTTGCTAAAATTGCCACGTGTGCCCCTGTGCCCCCCCTCAAGTTTTTTTTTTCCGCGTTGCTGAAACCCCTGTGCCACCTTCTGTTTCAGCAGTTTTTTTTTTCCCGCGTAGTTGAAACCGATTTCAACACTGTTGTTGAAACCCCGATTTCAGCATTGTTGTTAACGCTGAAACAGCGATTTCAGCAACGTTGTTGATGCTAAAATCGGAGTTTCAGCAAGGTTGTCAATGCTGAAACCCCGGTTTCATCAACTTTGTTGATGCTAAAATAGTTGCTGAAACTGGAGTTGCTTTTTTTTTTTCCTTTTTTTTTTTCGCGTCACCACTTTGACACCAGAGTTGCTGAAATCGTGTTACGGGATATAAAATTTAGCTTATGCGGGATTCGAACCCACGTATTTGCGCATAAGCACATCACTCTACCATTGAGCTAAGAGGCTTTTAAAAGAGATTTAAAGCAAGGAACATAAAAAATCATTGCAGTCCGCATTTCAACAATTGCTGAAACTACTGAAATGCTGAAATTATAAAATATTGAAATACTGAAATTAAAAGAGGATTTGACGAAATATAGACAGCAAAAGCAATCATTCCCTTAACATTGTAAGAACAATTTAACATGGTAATAACATCAAAGGAATTGATAAGAGACAACAAATTGTAAGAACATCAAAGGGACAACCATAAAAAAATTTAATATGACAAAATTTAGATCGATAAGAGTAACACCTAAAACCAAAAAACATTGCAATTCTCAACCCGGATTGCAATATGAATTTTAGTTCCCAACAATAAGGCTTAATTATCGTTTTAAGAATGGGAGATATGCTAATAATACAGAGTAGTCTTGCTGTTACCTCAACATGCATGACCAAGAAAGCTGTAGCTGTCATGAAGGCTAAGTGCAAAACAAAAGGAAGCACAGCGGCAGGACATCTCACCACCAATCAAAACATAAAGGCTAAGAAAAATTACCTAGACATACGAGTGACAGGTTAGTGAAGGATGGTGGGAGGAGAGAGGGTTTGTTCATTTCAGCAAGTGATAGGTTAGTGAAAATGCCAATATCCAAACTCAAACCATCAATCAAAATCTATATACATATATATGTTATTCAGATTAATTTAATGTCTGTATAAGCTAATTAATCATCCCCTTTATGATTTCATTCATTAAGGATCAATTTCATTCAATCTGAAAAAACTACCAACCTCAAATCAGAAAATGCTGAAATTGTACCAAACCTCAAATCAGAAAAAACAAATGCGGATTAATTAGGTTATAGGCAACCGAACTCAGGAGGCAGGACATCTCACCACCCAAAGCCATAACCATATGAATCCACCAAATGCCTACCTGATGTTCAACACAAATTGGAGGAGATTCAAAAGCATCGGAAGCCTAGTCGATCTCAAATTGTGAGATTGGAGGAGATTCAACACAAATTCAGATTGCTAATCGAAAAGAGAAACACAAATTCAGATTTGAAAACCTAATATGTACCTGGATATGAGATGCGGACTGGAGTTCGGAGATCGGTGAGATGCGGAAACATCAGGCTTGCTCCCGTTTTCTCGATCCCCTGGATCTTGCTGAAACAAGGATGGTGATGGCATTTTCTCCCCTGAAACAAGGATCGGTGAGACCTCAATTTGATCCCCTAAATGCCGACGAGATCGATGAAGATGTGGCAGCGCGTCTCCGGTGCAATGAAGGATCGCAACAGCCACTGGCTAGCGGCGCCCAGTCATCGCCACCAGTTTCGCAACCCCGCGCTGGAGGCGGCGCTCATCAAAGCTACTAGCCACGACGACCGAATCGTCGACTACAAGAACACTCACCACGCCTCCGCAGTCAACGCCTCCACACTCTTCGTCTGACGGAATCGAAAACGGATCTGGATCTAGATCTGAATTGAAAATTGATCTGGATCCGTCGTACGTCGAGGTCGCAGCAGCCTCTGAAATCGAAAGCGGAGGTCGCCGCTGGTGCAGCAGGGCGGAGGCTTGCCGTCGAAGAGGAGGAACGAGAGCGAGAGAAGGAGGAGGTTCCACCTGGTGCAGCAGGCCGAAAGAGAGGAGGAACGACGCCAAGGAAGGAAGGGCGAGGAAGAGGGCGAGAGAAGGAGGAGAGCTTCCATCGAATAGATGGAGGGGGGCACCGTTTTATGCTTTGAAGGGCAATTTTGTTTATAAAATTTTATGTGGACAAAACCTCAATTTGCCACACTTGGTGGACACTCCATTAATTTGGTCGAAAATTTGCACCTTTGGGCTCAAATTGTTCATTGAAGTATAAATTCATGAGACGTAATTAATGCTTATGACCAATACATTTAGACCAAATTAAAACCTCGCAACTCAATATTTGTCCTTTTTTTTTATTAGGAAATAATTCGAGATCAGACAAACCTGGACCTTGAAGGCCGATAAGTCGACAGACGAAAACCGTCATAAAGAGATAAAATACAACGAAGGTGAAAGAAACAAGCACACGAGCTCTACAAAGAGAAACAAGTCCAACTAATATTTGTCCTTATATATAGAGACAACTATTTTTTTTTTATTTTTTTTTTGAGAATAAGCCAAAAGGCTTATAAATTACCGATGGTCTTTAAGATAGGCTACATAAGCGTTTTGTGGCAGAAAAGTGGAAGCAAAGATTAAAAGTGAACTAATAGGTCGAACTCCGGCAAGGCAGTGCGCTACTTCATTGCCACTCCTGTGAACATGTGACCATCGAACCTCTACAAAATTCTCAGCTGTTGCTCGGATGTCCTCGATCATATTGGCCAATATGCCTCTTCCCCCATATCCCTTTTGCAGCTTCAGCACCAGAGCTAAGCAGTCAGTTTCCACCACAACCCTCTGCGCTCCTCTTTCCCCAACCATCTGGATTGCCCATCGTATTGCCTCCGCTTCAGCTATCTCCGGGTCGTGGGTGAAAACCACTGACTTGTAGCCTGCGACACTCATCTCCCCTTCGTCAGTCCTGCATATAAACCCAACTCATGATCCTTTGTCCTCCGAGATAGCTGCATCACAATTCACCTTTACAAACCCCGCCGACGGTCTCTCCCATTTACCCTCGCCAGCTTGTCTTTGCTCAGCCGGGGGTTGTTGCAACCTCTGCGTCAGCTTCATATATGTCAACGCTTGCGAAACATACAGTAATATGTGTTTTTAAGCTGAAATGTAATCTAAAATATCAATATATATTCTTTGTTAATTAAAACATGTCGTTACTATTTTTACACGTTTTTTGAAAAATGATAAAAAAAATTATATAAAACATGAGTTTTTTTTACATTTATAATAAATTCATGCTTATTACTGATTTCATAGTTTTCAATGTCAAGAAGTTTTATGGGTATTTGTATTTCGTCACATTAAGTTATTTTGTAACTACTCATTTTGTAACACTTTAAAAATATAAGGCTACACTTTAGTGATTGTAGGCCGACATTTTGTATTTATTTTTGTAGACAGGCATTGTATATTTGAATCACCTCAATTAATAATAAAAAAAAAGATTTATAGTTTGGTTATTTTTTAATAAAACTTTACTATCTATATTTTATAGCTAGAAACTTATATCCCAATAATATTATAAATAATTGAGAAGATCAGTTTCATAACTAACTAATGATATATTTTTACAAATGCTATACTTACCTAGCATTTATAATAGGGTATCCCATAGATTTTAGAAATTAAACTGAAATAACATGATGATATTTATGTAAATTAATCATAATTTAATTAAATAAAATAGATTGGTATGAAAAATTAGGCCTAAGAACATAAAAGTAAAACTTATAGGTCTAAATTAAATAAAACTATCAGTATAATTTATTATTTATTTGGGCCAAATTTTGGTATAGGGTAAATATTAAATACAGGCCTAAGTGTAACGGGCTGAATTTAAGACCAAAAATAAAGTTGCGGCCCATTTTAGTAAACCAGTGTCATTTGGTCAAAAAAGGCTGTGGAAACTCTGTATTAGGTGGTATTAGTAATTTATCGAAAACATAAGGGTAAAAAGGGCAAATTGTTTTACTGTTCATAAGAGAACTCGGTCTTTTTATATATAGAGAAGATTAATGTACACTTGGTATTAAAAAATTTATAAAAAAATTTATAATCAAATATATATATAATTTAAATTTAAATCAAATTTGGTATTAACCGGGCCATGTAATGTTTCAAGGAGTAATGTGACAAGAATATAATAGGATCTTATTTATATTATTGGTTTTTTTACCTTACTAACATAACAACACTTGAACTTTTTTCTTTTCCAAATAAATCCGACAATAATCTCATTTATACTTAAAAATGTATGCAAAAGACATTAAATAACTACTATATTGATGAAACTAAACCTATTTCATGTCAGAAATGTTGCAAGACATGAGAGGCAGTGAACATAGGGGAAGCAACGTTTGTTACCTCGATGAATTCATTGACAAACACCTTCTTCTCCATGGATTTGGTGGATCTTGGTTCCGAAGGCCCTACCGACTTCAAAGAGCTAATCTGGAGTATAATAAGAGTAGCCGCAGCTCCCGACGTAGCCAATTATTTTCCTTTGCTGAAGAAGGTGGGTCCACAGGGCACCAAGAAGCGCATGACCGCCTACTTCAACAGGCTGTTCCTAATCTTTGATGGTATAATCCAGCAGCGATTGGAGCTTCAGAAATCCGCAGCCATGAATGATCATCAGATTGATCATGTCACTCCCAAAAACGACATCCTGGATGCTATGCTCGACTCCACTGACCTCAAGGACTTCAACATTTCTGATATACCTCATCTGCTTATTGTAATTAAGTTACTCATTCCCAAGTACCATTTTATATCTATAAAAGGCATATGCGGATCTCAGCCCGCCCCTGATTACGTGCCTATATATATGTTCATGATCCATCGATCAACATTTTTGGTTTGAATATGCAGGATTTATTTGCAGCAGGAACAGAGACAACACCAAGAACGGTAGAATGGGCAATGACAAAACTACTACGCAACCCAGAAAAGATGTGGAAAGCTCAAATGGAGCTCCAAGAGGCTATCGGCGAAGACAAACAAGTAGAAGAAAACGATCACTTGCGTCTGCCATACTTGCGGGCAGTGGTCAAGGAGACCTTCAGGCTGCACGCACCAACCCCACTTTTGCTCCCAAGGAAAGTGATCAGTGATACACAGCTCGGGGAATTCACAATAGCGAAGAACACTGAGGTGCTGATAAACGATCACTTGATTTTGGGGACGTTGATCCATTCAGTGAATTGGAAGCTTGAAGATGGGATGAAGCCGACGGATATTGATGTCGATGACAGGTTCGGATTGAGCTTACAGAAAGCCAAACCGTTTTGTGTCATCCCATTTCCTAAACCCATCTAAGATGTGTTTAATACTACCTCCGTTCCATAATACATGAGCTTTTCCTTTTTGACACGTTTTTTAAGGACCGAAAAACTTTATGAAATATTATTTTTTTAATCAAATTTTTTATATCATTTGATACTTATTACTAATAAGTATCAAATTATATAAAAAATTTAATTAAAAAAATAATATTTCATATAGTTTTTCACTCCTTAAAAAGCGTGCCGAAAACTAAAAACCCATGTATTTTGGAACGGAGGGAGTATGCTTATTGTATGACTTTACAATTTCATGTATTTGTGTTCTGGGAGTTGTTGGAGGGAGGCAAGCTGCCGAGTGACACATCAGCTACTTCTGGGTCCATATTGCCAGCTCGGAGGTCAACTGAGCTACAAGCTGGCACGGGTCAAAGCAAGCAAAGTGATCAAGGCTAGAGCGGCGTCGTTTTTGTTTATGTTTTGATCTTTCCTTGATTGTAATAAAAGGCAAACTTGTTTTCAGTTGTAACAAACTCATCCCAGTTCCTAAGCCCGTTACAAAATTAGTTTAAATAATAATAATAATAATAATAATAATATATTATAAAATCATTACTTAAGTGATGTTTCACCTTTTAAACTCCCACGTTAAGGATGATTTACATTTGAACAATTACCTTACAGGTTACAGGGTGGTTATTCAATCAAGCTAAACATAGAATTACATTAACCATTACCTTAGGTCTATTTACACGTTAAGGATGATTTACATTTAAATCATTACCTTACAAGGTATTTGACAATATAGTCTAATGTTTGGTTTATGCAATTGTCCTACATGTTTTATCATCTCTAGAAAATCTATGTAGGTACCATGATTAATTTGTGAAATTTAACTTATATTTATCTTTGCCATTTGATTGCTTACGAGGATGTCATGGAAAATCTAAGAGATGCCATATAAAATTTAAGGGGTGTAATAAAAATTCTAATGAGTGTCATGGAAAAAATTATGGGTGTCATGATATCTTTACATAGGGTGTTTGATCGTATAGGTTGATTTCTTCAATGACTTAATGTCATGTAAAATCCAATTAGAGTCATGAAAAGGTTGATTCACGGATTGTCCAGCAAAATATTGATCGAATGGGTATCACGAGATTTAGCTTTGTAGGATATAAGACTAGTGTTGAGCCAGCATAGCTCACTTGGTCACTTGGGGTTCAGAAGGGCATTTTGGTAATTCCAGTTTGTTCTATTAATTAGTAGTTGGATCTAGGCGGGAAGTTAGTTGAGAGAGTGGTAACAACATTTTGAGTGGTTTTGAGAGCTCCAAGAAACTCTCTTCCTGATTTCGATTCTGTGATGAATGTTGAATGAATTTGTGTTGATTTTTGATTCCGCAAATGTTCAAATGGTATCAGAGCCTCGGTAAAGGCTAATTTGAGATTGGTTTCTTGATCTTCGGTTGAAGAGGATTGTCCGTTGCTGCATTTATTCATCGTCGTTGTTGTTCGTGTTTCTCCTCAGATGGTTGGGCGTGGTAAACCGGCGAATAGCGGTCATAGTCAGGGATCTGCAGTCGGAAATGGTGGAGGACGAGGCGCATTTATGACGCCACCTGCACCTGGAAGAGGAATCAATTGGGGACCGAATGCAGTCCAATTTGGGGATCTCGCTCAGGGATTAGGTAATGTTCACTATAATCCCTTGTACCTTTCGAACTCAGACCATCCAGGAATGCAATTAGTGTCTACTGCATTCAATGGATCGAATTTTACATCCTAGAGTCGTGGAATTCGTATGGCTCTTGGTGCCAAAGCGAAATTGGGATTTATCACAGGGAGTTGCGTAAAGCCTCAAGAAGGTACTGAAGATCATGAAAAATGGCTAAGAGCAGATTACATGGTGATGTGCTGGTTGATTAATTCAATGACTAGTGATGTAGCCGAGACATTCATGTATGTGTAATCTTCTTGGGAATTATGGAATGAGATTAAAGGAAGATTTTGCGAGGCAAATGATCCTCTTATCTTCCAACTTAGGAGGGATCTGTGCAATCTGAAGCAGGAGAATCTCTCAGTAGTTGCATATTTTGGCAAATTAAAGAAGATATGGGATGAATTGTTGCTTCTAGATGCAGTCCTAGGCTGTTCATGTGGAGGTATTAATCAATGCTCGTGTGAGCTACTGAAACGTGTGGTTGACAAAGAAGAAAATGCTAAAGTAATGCAGTTCCTTATGGGACTGAATGAGGTTTATGAGCCTCTTAGAGCTAATGTGATGTCTAAAGTTCCGATGCCAGGACTTAATAAAGCTTTTCAGATGGCAGTACAGGTTGAGAGATCAAAGACTACTACTACTTCGATCCAGGATGCTAATGTGCTTGTTGTTGGTGCTCAACAGATGTCAGATACTGAAGCTAATGCTGTTAACAGATTTTCACAGAATAGGCAGGATAATTCCAGGTTTGGTGATCAAGGAAAGAGGGATTTTAAGAAGACAAAGTATGACAAATATGATAGAAAGTGTGCCTATTGCTGATGATGCCCAAAAATAGCGGAAAGGGGGGAAAAAGGAAAAAAAAAACAGTAAGAGGACCGGAAAAGTGGGCCTGTGCGGACGCACTAACAAATGATCCGCGGATGTAGGTCGCATGCAGCTCGGCCAGATGTCACACATGCCCACCACCCACGCGCCCTTCTCGTTAGAACGCGTGGCGGCCATGCTTCGACAAGTGGTAAAAAGGAAGGAACACTCTCCTGGGGAGGGGCGTGGGCATACACTATAAAAGCAAAAAGACACTTTAAGATCATGACTTTTTCGGAAAACCAAAAGGAGGGTCTTGAGCTACACAGAACAGGGAACGGAGTCCAAACGCAAGAATACCAAGTTAACCGTACAATTGCCAAGCACACACCATAATCACTGGGTAGGCGGGCCCTCAAGTATTAGAATTAAGGGATTACCCGAACCTAGAGGTCCTGACTTCAACCCTCTCGTTCTGTACTAGAGCAAGAACCCATCCTCTCCGAATAGTCTTGATGAATGTTGTGAGCCTAATTTGCCATGTTTTATAGTTACTTTTATATCGATTTCTGTATACATTTCATACATTTGGGTTAGAATGGTACAAAATTTGTGTAGTTTATGTTTATTTGCAATGTATGGAGGTCTACACAAGTTTTTGTTATATTTTGCAGAAATTGGACGCACTTTGAAGCTTAAAGAAAACTCATGAAGAAGCTAAGAATGGTGCAGCCGGAGAAAAGGCCATTATTTACCATTCATCGTTATGAATCAAGCTTTGATGTCTTCATGAGAGTTGTAGCCCTCGAAATGCGTTGGAGTCATATGCGTCAATTCGACGAAAGAGGACTCGTGAAAGTGCGTTTCAAGAACAGAGTTGGGAGCTGAACATTTTACTCGATGTCGAGGAATTTACTCGATATCGAGGAAACACCTTGTCGATTTTCACTTTCTGGTGCCGAGATCGACGAAGAAGCTGAAGACGGACCAAACCTTAGTCGACGTCGAGGAAATTTACTCGATGTCGAGGAAAAATCCAAGTCGACTTTGCTCCTGGAGGCCGGAATCGAGTTGCTGAGCGGAAGACGAAGAAAGTGCTAGTCGATATCGAGGAATTCTACTCAACATCGAGGAAATGCCAGAGGCCGACGTCGAGCTATCCGAATATTGTTAAGTTTCTATCCCGAGTCCAATGGTGATATTTTCGAGATGAAATTCTATCAAGATCTATCAAGTGCCATTAAGTCAAGAGAGAAGAGATTTATCCACATTAGATATTTTCCTTATTTAATTATTAGATTTATTTCCTTTATTTATCAAGTTTTATCTTTGTATATAGATAGATAGATATAGATAAAGATAGGATATTCTTTCCTAATTAGAGAGGGAAGGAAGCCTATAAATAAAGCCCTAAGGGGCTGATTTTGAGACATTCAAGTCAAGTCGTCTTAGGGCGCAAGGAGAGAGGAGAGAGGAGGAGGAAGGAGACGAACGGTTGTAAGTTTTAGTTTATTTTATGTTAAAGTTAATTTCTTTTATTATGGTTTGTTTCTAATTTCCTTCTTCTAGGGTTGGGGTGATCCCAACATAGATATGTGTGTTTGACTTACGAATTTGTATGTCGATCTTTATCATCATCTACCTATGTGCTTAATCCTTTGCGAGAGTTGAGGAAATTCCTTATTCATGATATTGAAGCGAAAGTGATCTTATTATGAATTGGACATTAATTAAGGTTTATTTGCGAGAGCCGACTAATTCTAATTAAGAAAAGGTAGTAACACTTAGGGTTTATGCGAAAGCCTCTATATTCCTATTTGTTAATAACGAAAGTTATTTGATATAAAGCATGCATCTTTATGTGATTTATGATCTGCGCATATGTTTATTGTTGTGGTGATCCCTAAACCTTGGAAGTTTGCATCTTTATTTTTCTCTCCTGAGGACGAACCTGACTCCACTATCCTATAGCGGGGTCTTGACTACAAATTTATTTGGTCGAGAAACCCTCTCGTCAAATTGGCGCCGTTGCCAGGGAGATATCAATCGCGCCTAGTTTAATTGTGTTTAAGGTTCAGAAAAGCCCATCCCTTTTTCTTACCCTATCACATACCCTACCACCACCTACCTCACCGGTACCAACTGGGTGCCAAGCTTTTGCTACTAATTTGTGTTCTTGATTGTGATTTCAAAGCTTAGGTACAAAGATGAAAGACTTTTGGGAAGGGGACTCCGAATGGGATAGATGGGTCCGAAATATGAGACGGAGGAATAGGATCGCAGTGGAGGTGGCACGATTAAGGGAAATAGCCCGGATGGAGGACTCAGTCCGAAGACTTGAGGCTTCCTATCGTTCTAAAGGATTAGAGCCTCCTTCTTATGAGGAAATTGAAGCTATGGAAAGTGATGAGGAAGAAGAAGATTGGAACGAACAATGGGTACTTCCACGGTACATGAGAGCAACAACGCCAATCGATGTCGACTACCCCATAGTCGACGTCGACCACATTACAGAAACCCAGTATGTCCTTCCCCGATCTCGATTCCACCTTTGCAATCTATATTTGAAAAACCATTTGAAGGACCGCAAGAAGAAGAAGCACTAGAAGAGAAGAAGTTGGACATTGTTGCCCATGGCATTCCAAGATCGCTTTTACCTTACAAAGTGAAGGCTATCCCCGATGATTTTGAGCAACCGATGTTAATATTCAAGTATGGGGTCCTAGCAAAGTGGCATGAAGCTCCGCATGATGAGGTGGAAATATCTCTTCCCACTCCACCGTTTTGCTGTGGTGGAGACGCGCAACCAAGTCAACCTATGAAGCGGAAAAGGTATGATGATGAGGTATGTATATTTTCTTTGTATCTTCCCTTATACATGCTAGCTCCAGCCAGGGAAGATGAATGGGTGGAGCCATGGAGCGTCCACTCGGGGAGGTTTAAGCTTTTTCACATGATGCCCCCGGATGACATTCCACGCTTCCTACCACCAGAGGAACCACCAGATCCACCTATACCTCCGGACAAAGATGAGCCAGGCTAATGCTTAATAGAGAAAGTCAGCCTAGCGACTATAAAATCTAGAGCTTGTAAATAGACATTTATTTTTGGGACTTTTGGACATTGTTTCTTTTTATTTGTTTTTTGTTTTTGAACTTTTAGTTTTTCTATTGTGGGTATTTCTCTTCTACATTTTTCAGGTCCATGGGGGATAGAAGCAAGCTAAATTCGAACTAGGCCCAGCAGCATTTCCACTCGATATTTTGAAGCCCTGCACATCTTTCTAGTGAGTTTCTTTCTTTACCCTTATTTTTTATACAGTGAGTACACTGTAATATTTAATTATGAGGTGGGGGAAGGGCTTACTTTATGCATATTTGATTTTATTCGACATTATGTGTGCATTTTTAAAAGTTTATTTCTTGAATTGCTTATACATGGCTATTTTGAAATTCATTATTGATTTATGGGCTTACAGACATGTTTTCCAAAGTTTATAAAAATGACCCCCATTGAAAATTTTTTATTTATGTCATGGAAGCTCATATTGAACTCGACGATGCAAAATTGGATTCATTAGAGATATAGCATGAAATTGCCTAGTAAAGGGAAGTCGCAATGAAGTGCATATTTTCTTGAAAACCATGAAAGGAGGTAAAATTTGATGTTGCTTTTGACATGTTGCATGATAAGAGGATGGAGGACTTTATATTTTTCATATAATGCTCATATGTTTATAATCCTTACCCATACCTATGCTTATGCATTACACAAAAGCCATATTGAGCCTTATTTCATATTTTGCTCAACATGATCTAAATATTGCCCATTCTTTACCTTATTTCCTATCCGGGGATTATGTTGAGAATGATGTCACATTACGGAGATTATTATATGGTGTTTGTGTTGTTATTATCATATATGGAGTTTGGTAGGAAATTGTTTGAAAAATATGGAAAATTTAATGAGTGAAAGAAAATCCGATCACCTCAGAAGATAAAGGTAGATCGACCCTGCTTGCTGAGATAATAGTTCAGTGAGATGGGACACACAGGTGAGGAGTCCAAAGCACTAAGTATCCGGGGCCATTCATGACACCCATGTTTGCGACTCGCGAGAAGGCAGTGCTGAGGTTAGAGAGGTAAAAGCATTATTATTGAGAAAAAGCATTATAAAAGGTGATGAATCTTATGAAGAAGGAATGTGGAAATTAAGTTTGGAAATTACTCCATTTCCCCGGAACATTAGCACCACATTGCCAAATATTGCCCACCTTTAGCCTTTTACCAATCTACTTCTTATTGAGCTTAAATTAAAGTCCTCTTGATTATTAATGCTTTGTCACATGAATCATTTTGTGTAACCCTCCTTTTGTGAGTAGATGTTGCTTTTTAATTACACATGCATGGATTTGTGACAATAGTACCTTTTCGAGGATGGTAATTGATTGCAGGGTTATATGAGAATGAGTCTAATATGTTGAGAGTTTTGTTTCTTCCCCTGTATGACGATTAAAAGTATTGCTTGAGGACAAGCAAGCTTAAGTATGGGGTGTTTGTTGTGAGCCTAATTTGCCATGTTTTATAGTTACTTTTATATCGATTTCCGTATACATTTCATACATTTGGGTTAGAATGGTACATAATTTGTGTAGTTTATGTTTATTTGCAATGTATGGAGGTCTACACAAGTTTTTGTTATATTTTGCAGAAATTGGACGCACTTTGGAGCTTAAAGAAAACTCATGAAGAAGCTAAGAATGGTGCAGCTGGAGAAAAGGCCATTATTCACCATTCATCGTTCTGAACCAAGCTTTGATGTCTTCATGAGAGTTGTAGCCCTCAAAAAGAGCTTTCCAACGCATGGTCATATGCGTCAATCCGACAAACGAGGACTCGGGAAAGTGCGTTCCAAGAACAGAGATGGGAGCTGAACATTTTACTCGATGTCGAGGAATTTACTCGATATCGAGGAAACACCTTGTCGATTTTCACTTTCTGGAGCCGAGATCGACGAAGAAGCTGAAGACGGACCAAACCTTGGTCAATGTTGAGGAAATTTACTCGATGTCGAGGAAAAATCCAAGTCGACTTTGCTCCTGGAGGCCGGAATCGAGTTGCTGAGCGGAAGACAAAGAAAGTGCTAGTCGATATCGAGGAATTCTACTCAATATCGAGGAAATGCCAGAGGCCGACGTCGAGCTATCCGAATATTGTTAAGTTTCTATCCCGAGTCCAATGGTGATATTTTCGAGATGAAATTCTATCAAGATCTATCAAGTGCCATCAAGTCAAGAGAGAAGAGATTTATCCACATTAGATATTTTCCTTATTTAATTATTAGATTTATTTCCTTTGTTTATCAAGTTTTATCTTTGTATATAGATAGATAGATATAGATAAAGATAGGATATTCTTTCCTAATTAGAGAGGGAAGGAAGCCTATAAATAAAGCCCTAGGGGGCTGATTTTGAGACATTCAAGTCAAGTCGTCTTAGGGCGCAAGGAGAGAGGAGAGAGGAGGAGGAAGGAGACGAACGGTTGTAAGTTTTAGTTTATTTTATATTAAAGTTAATTTCTTTTATTATGGTTTGTTTCTAATTTCCTTCTTCTAGGGTTGGGGTGATCCCAACATAGATATGTGTGTTTGATTTATGAATTTGTATGTCTTTATCATCATCTACCTATGTGCTTAATCCTTTGCGAGAGTTGAGGAAATTCCTTATTCATGATATTGAAGCGAAAGTGATCTTATTATGAATTGGACATTAATTAAGGTTTATTTGCGAGAGCCGACTAATTCTAATTAAGAAAAGGTAGTAACACTTAGGGTTTATGCGAAAGCCTCTATATTCCTATTTGTTAATAACGAAAGTTATTTGATATAAAGCATGCATCTTTATGTGATTTATGATCTGTGCATATGTTTATTGTTGTGGTGATCCCTAAACCTTGGAAGTTTGCATCTTTATTTATTTTATTTTATTATTTTTTATTTGGCACATATTCTACTCGATATCAAACCATCATTCTCTCTCCATCCCTCGACATCGACCCCTCTATTCTTTGTCGACAGCCACCCTCATCACCTCCTCCTGCTATCCCTGAACCCCAAAACACACTAAACCTAGAACCGCTGACTTCTTTCCTGAGGACGAACCTGACTCCACTATCCTATAGCGGGGTCTTGACTAAAAATTTATTTGGTCGAGAAACCCTCTCGTCAATGAAATCGACGCCCGAAGGGTGGAACGAGCCGCGAATAGGGCTCGGCGATGCCGGTCACTGGTCATCTGCCGACCGCAGATGACTAAACTGGGGTAAGACCGCCTTAACACATGTGGTCATCTCGGCACAGGTAAAGGTTCTCCTCCCTAGGATAGTAGCTCTGTGAGATCATTCACAAGGGGAGGAACTTCTGGTAAGACCGGTGACCACTTAAATCGAGACACGTGGCTCACCCTCCTCCATGGGGACGTGGGGGTGGGGTCCACCTTTCAAATGCGGTTTTATCACTGGCGCCGTCCGTGGGAACAGTCTCACACTAAAAGGTTTCAAGAAAGTTTATGCTAATGGATTAGCATGGACTTTTTCTAATAATTGATTATGAATTTCTCAAGATAAAAGAAGATGAGCAATAACATGGAAGACACATTCAACATGATGAGTCAAGACGCGGATGGGACCGCAGGGTCTGCCCCGCACGATGTCTCTCCGAACCCTTCAGGGGCTCATGACGACCCTGTCTTCTCACCGTACATACCTTAGCACCTCGGACAGGGCGGGGGCTCAATGGAGACCATTTCTCCTCCCCTCCGAATCCCGAGCATCTTTGGCAGGGTGATGGGGTAAACGGAGGCTACTATTTCCCCCCACCAAACCCTGGACGTTTCTTCTTCTACGAACAGGATGGTTTCCCAACACCTCAGCAGGAAAACGCTCGTAATGGTTTCTACAGAAACGACTACGGTAACGCTTAGCAGGAACATCACCAGCAAGAGGGATTCGAGTACCCGGGTCGACATTTCCATTACGAGAATCGACAAGCCAATAAGTTCCACCACGGAGAACGGTCTTCGGACATCTCCATGTCTAATAGGATCGACTCATTCCACACGCGGATGGACGCGCCAGACCTCATACCTTCAGTCTTTTCGAACGAAATCTGTCGGGACCTAGTCCCGAAGCGATGGAGGGACGTCAATCTCATGAAGTACAATGGCACTACCGACCTAGACGATCACATGTGCCATTTCGTGACGGCTGTGGGGATAAATGAATACAACGATGCAATGCTATGCCGCACTTTTCTTTCGACTCTGACCAACATAGCTTTGACATGGTTCACCAACCTCCCGCAAAATTCCATTGCCGGATTTGCGAAACTTTCCCAGGTGTTCAAATCACATTTTGGGAGCTCTCGGTCGCACAAGAAGACCATGCTGGACTTGAATTCCATCAGACAAGGAATACATGAGACCTTGGGACAATTCTTTGCACGATTCACCAGTGTGGTGGTATAGATCCCGAATTTCAACCACGAGTCAGCCGTCATCATCCTCATGAGGAACCTGGCAGAGGGCGACTTCAAAACTCGCATGTTCAGAAAGGAACCCAAGAGCTACGACACGCTGAGAGACATGGTGTCCACCCAGATTGAGGCCGAAGAGGCCGCGGCCTCCAGTTCGAGGGCAAATGAGGGACAACAAGGTTTCTTCGGGAAAATCGCTGGAAAGTTCCGAAAAGATAAAGGGGCAGGGAAACAGAGGAGGTAGTACTCTGCAGATCACCGACCTGCATCTCGGCAAGAAGGAGTGCACCTCAACAATGAAAAGAGGAACCCAGTTGTGGATCAGAACGATCGCGGCCAAGGGGCACGGCGTAACGAAGAGCACAGCTCCTCCCGGAGAGACGAAGGGCACTGCGACTATTGGCGGCCCCATCGCGGCCCCCAGGACCCAAGGGAAGAGCAATATGTGGAATATCAAAGGGGTCTTCGACAGGCTCAGAGGGAAGAATATTCGCGACGGCAGGGAGATCAGGATGAGCAACCGCGTTATCCTCCTCACAACTGCGGCAGGGGGTGGGGCCGAAGATGGCGAGGTGGCCGAAAGGGCAGGGCCCAGCCGGCACAGCGCTCAGTTAACCAAGCTCCTAGAAATGAAGTCCGCCATGAGAGAACTCGGACCAACTGGATCCCCGAGCCTGAAGGCTTCATCGACACCTTGGCGGGTGGACCATCACTTTTAGCGGCCCCCAGGACCCAAGGTAAGAGCAATATGCGGAATATCAAAGGGGTCTTCGACAGGCTCAGAGGGAAGAATATCCGCGACAGCAGGGAGATCAGGATGAGCAACCGCGTTATCCTCCTCAAAACCGCGGCAGGGGGTGGCCAACAGCCAGAAAGCAGAAGCTGTTATATGACTTCCCTCCGAAAAAAGAAAGAAGTGACGTGTCTCTGTGATACCGCGCAGAGTGAAGTCAAGGGAACAGATGAAAGCCTCCAAGAGGGGAATGAAGGACCAGAAAACCCGGAGGAGAGGACTCAAGAAGCTGACCTTGAGGTCAGACCGGAGGAACGAGAGACCCCAATCGCAGACCAGAGGACGGTCCATCAACCTTTCTCCAACCCCGAAGAAAGAATTTATATAGGTCAGGCTTTGGGAACGGAGGAAAAAGATCGTGTTCTGAACATCATCCGGCAGTCTTGCGACGTGTTTGCATGGTCACCTAAGGATCTTCTAGGGGTCCCTACGTCCATAGCAATCCATACACTCAGAATCCGCCATGACGCTCGACTGATAGCTCAGAAGAAGAGAAAAATGGCCCCCGAACGGTCCCGATCCGCAAAGGAAGAGGTAGAGAAATTACTGGAAGCGGGTTTTATAGAAGCAGTAGAAGATTCTACTTGGCTTTCAAACGTCGTCCTGGTCAAGAAGGCAAGCGGGAAATGGAGAATGTGCGTAGACTTCTCCGATTTAAACAAGTCGTGCCCAAAAGACAGTTACCCCCTACCCTCGATTGATGAGTTGGTAGACGTCACCGCAGGAAATGAAGCTTTAAGCTTTTTGGATGCCTACTCTGGATACAACCAGATCCGCATGGATCCGCTGGATAAGAAAGCAACCACATTCATCACTAATCAGGGAATCTTTTGCTATCGAGTGATGCCGTTTGGCCTGAGGAATGCAGGGGCCACCTTTTAGAGGACCGTTGACAAAATATTCCGCGGAAAGCTGGCAAAGAACGTGTCGATCTACGTGGACGACATAGTAGTACGGAGCCGTAAGGCAGAAAATCATGCGACAGATCTGCAGGAAACCTTTGACTCTTTAAGGCGGGGGGGGGGGGGGAGAGCTTAACCTAAATGCAAAGAAATGTGTGTTCGGTGTCGACTCTGGTAAGTTTCTAGGTTTCATGGTCAGCCAGCGAAGGATAGACGTGAACCCGGCAAGGATTACTGCAATTCAGGAACTGCGGCCGCCGCGTACGATCAAAGAAGTACAGTCCTTAAATGGAGCGGTGAACTACCTGGGGCATTTCTGCTCATGCTTAGCCGACAAGGCACTGCCTTTCTTCGCACTATTAAAGAAGAAGGGGTCGATACAGTGGACCCTAGAGCCCCATCACGCCTTTGAGGAATTAAAAGCTTTCCTACATTGTTTTCCCTCTTTGCACCAACCACAAAGAGTGGAGAATCTACACCTCTACCTGGCCACCAAGGGCACCACCATCAGTGCGATCCTCACCCGAGAAGGCCGGTACCCTGTGTACTACGTAAGCAGAGTGCTGCACGATGTGGAAACCAAATATGAACCAGTCGAGAAAGTAATACTCTATTTGGTCTTTGCGGCTAGAAGACTCCGTCCATACTTCCAGGATCATAGGATCAAAGTACAGACGGACCTGCCGCTGAGATAGATCCTCCATTCACCCAGCTTGCCAGGACGACTAACCAAGTGGGCCATAGAACTCTCCGAGTTCGAAATAACCTATGCACCCCGCAAAGCAGCCCTTGCTCAGGTCCTCACCGACTTCATCTATGAAACGAGATTTGAGGATGATGGAGGAGACAACCAGAACAGATGGGTTCTGAGGGTGGATGGAGGAGTGAATGCTGACGGCAGCGGGACAGGAATCACGCTCACTACTCCCGAGGGAGAACAATCGTGTTTCGCTCATAGACTGGATTTCCAAGTAACCAACAACGAAGCGGAATATGAAGCCCTGATCGCTGGACTAGAAATCGCGCTAGCCCGTGGGGCAAGAACAATTGCCATCTACACCGACTCGGAGGTAGTTGCGAGACAGGTGGATGGGACCTATGAGGCCAAGACAGGCCTTCTGTCGGACTATCTGCGCAAGGTTATGGCGCTAAAACAATCTTTTCTGCACTTCAGTCTGGAATCAGTTCCCCGAGAGATGAACGAGTCAGCAGATCTTCTGGCTCGGATTGGGGCTGCCATACCCCCAGAAGCCAAGGGAAATTTCGTGTTTGGAAGAAAGGAGCAACGGGGTTTCGTCCAGAAAATCTGCGCGGTCCAAACCGAAGGACCAGGAGATTGGCGCACTCCGATAGCAGAGTACCTAGGGAAAGAAGCCATTCCTTCAGGAAAAGTGGAAGCGAAGAAGATGAAGTACCAGGCCACCCGATTCACAATACGCGAAGGCAGACTGTACAAGAAGGGTTTTAATTTCCCCGATCTGCTGTGTGTGACCGGGGACGAGGGGAAAATCATCGTTGAAGAATTGCACGCAGGAGTATTGGCACACCACCAGGGGTGGAGATCCTTGACCGCGAAGATCATGAGGTTAAGGTATTACTGGCTAACCATGAGGAGGGATGTGCAAAGTCATGTGCAGAGCTGCGACGCGTGCCAGAAACATGGGAATGTCTGCGTGGCGCCCGCCGAGCCACTTCAGAGTATTTTTGGAGCATGCCCCTTTACTCTATGGGGAACGGACATCTTGGGACCTTTCCCCACAGCTCCAGGAAAGCTGAAGTAGACTACTTCACCAGATGGGTGGAAGCAGAGGCCATGGGGCTGATCACAGCCGAAAAAGTCCGCAGATTCTTGTGGAAGAATATGGTATGCCGATTCGGAGTCCCTGAGGCCATCATCATGGACCACGGAACACAGTTCGACTGCGAAGGAATCCGAGATTTCTGCGAGGGGCTGGGGATAGCATTGAAATTCTCATTCATCGCGCATCCACAAACTAACGGACAAGCAGAAATCACCAACCGCAGATCCTTGAAGGGATAAAGAAGAAGTTAGGAAATACCGCAAATGGACGATGGGCGGAGTTACTCCCACTGGTGCTATGGTCTTATCGAACAACAATCGAACAACAGCCAAGACCCCAACAGGAGAAACCCCCTTTGCACTAGTATTCAGATCAGACGCCGTCATACCCGTCGAAAGACTGGTCCCTTCGGCACGAGTCCTTGCCTACGAGTCTAGGGCCAATGATGAGGCCATGGAGGTGGACCTACACCTCCGAGAAGAAAGGAGGAGGTTGGCCGCCTTGAAGGCACGAGAGTATAAGAGGAAGACGGAGAAATACCGCAACCAACGACTTGTCCCTCGCCGATTTGAGAAAGGAGATCTAGTTCTCTGGTTTACCTTCACAGGTGGCAAGCTAGATGCGAAATGGGAGGGACCGTACGTGGTGTTTGAATGCATACACACTGGAGCTTACAAACTCCAAACACCTGAAGGAGTAGTCCTCAACCAAACATGGAATATAGAACACCTGAAAAAGTACTATGTGTAACCATCTCATGATTCGGAAAGTGTCTTAAAGTCACCCCTGATGAATGTAAATAAATGAAGGCGGTTAGTGGGTGCTAAATCTCTGTGCAAAACTATCGAACAACCATCTCTAGCGAAGATTAAGCCCCCAGGACGCTGGAGCTTGGTCCGCGTCGGGAATCCGGTTGGAGCACTAGTCTCCCAAATCGACATATTCGTTAAGTCCCAGGACGCTGGAGCTTGGTCCGCGTCGGGAATCAGGTTGGAGCACTAGTCTCTCGGATTGACATATTCGTTAAGTCCTAAGACGCTGGAGCATGCTCCGCGTCGGGAATCCGGTTGGAGCACTAGTCTCCCGGATCGACATATTCGTTAAGTCCTAGGACGCTGGAGCTTGCTCCGCGTTGGGAATCCGGTTGGAGCACTAGTCTCCCGGATCGACGTATTCGTTAAGTCCTAGGACGCTGGAGCTTGCTCCACGTCGGGAATCCGGTTGGAGCACTAGTTTCCCGGATCAACGTATTCGTTATGTCCCAGGACGCTGGAGCTTGCTCCGCGTCGGGAATCCGGTTGGAGCACTAGTCTCCCGGATCCACATATTCGTTAAGTCCCAGGACGCTGGAGCTTGGTCCACGTCAGGAATCCGGTTGGAGCACTAGTCTCCTGGATCGACATATTCGTTAAGTCCCAAGACGCTGGAGCTTGCTCCGCGTCGGAAATCCGATTGGAGCACTAGTCTCCCGGATCGACGTATTCGTTAAGTCCCAGGACGCTGGAGCTTGCTCCGCGTCGCGAATCCAGTTGGAGCACTAGTCTCTAGGATCGACGTATTCGTTAAGTCCTAGAACGCCGGAGCTTGCTCCGCGTCGGGAATCCGGTTGGAGCACTAGTCTCCCGGATCGACGTATTCCTTAAGTCCCAGGACGCTAGAGCTTGCTCCGCATTGGGAATCCGGTTGGAGCACTATTCTCCCGGGTCGACATATTCGTTAAGTCCCATGACGCTGGAGCTTGCTCCGCGTCAGGAATCCAGTTAGAGCACTAGTCTCCCGGATCGACATATTCGTTAAGTCCTAGGACGCTGGAGCTTGCTCCGCGTCGGGAATCCAGGTGGAGTACTAGTCTCCCGGATCGACATATTCGTTAAGTCCCAGGACAGTGGAGCTTGCTCCACGTCGGGAATCCAGTTGGAGCATTAGTCTCTCTGATCGACATATTCGTTAAGTCCCCGGACGCTGGAGCTTGCTCTGCGTCGAGAATCCGGTTGGAGCACTAGTCTCCCAGATCGACGTATTCGTTAAGTCCCAGGACGCTTGAGCTTGCTCCGCGTCGGGAATTTGGTTGGAGCACTAGTCTCCCGGATTGACATATTCGTTAAGTCCTAGGATGTTGGAGCTTGGTCCGCGTCGGGAATCTGGTTGGAGCACTAGTCTCCCGGATTGACATATTCGTTAAGTCCCAGGACGCTGGAACTTGCTCCGCGTCGGGAATCCGGTTGGAGCACTAGTCTCTTGGATTGACGTATTCGTTAAGTCCCAGGACGCTGGAGCTTGCTCCGCGTCGGGAATCCGGTTGGAGCACTAGTCTCCCGGATCGATATATTCGTTAAGTCCTAGGACGTTGGAGCTTGGTCCACGTCGGGAATCCGGTTGGAGCACTAGTCTCCCGGATCGACATATTCGTTAAGTCCCAGGACGCTGGAGCTTGCTCCGCGTCGGGAATCCGGTTGGAGCACTAGTCTTCCAGATCGACGTATTCGTTAAGTCCTAGGATGCTGGAGCTTGCTCCGCGTCGGGAATCCGGTTGGAGCACTAGTCTCCCGGATCGACATATTTCGTTAAGTCCTAGGACGTTGGAGCTTGGTCCGCGTCGGGAATCCGGTTGGAGCACTGGTCTCCCGAATCGACATATTCGTTAAGTCCCAGGACGCTGGAGCTTGCTCCGCGTCGGGAATTCGGTTGGAGCACTAGTCTCCCGGATCGACATATTCATTTAGTCTCAGGACGCTGGAGCTTGTTCCGCGTCGGGAATCCGGTTGGAGCACTAGTCTCCCGGATCGACATATTCGTTAAGTCCAAGGACGCTGGAGCTCGCTCCGCGTCGGGAATTGATGTCCATGTTTTGTGGCATGTTTTATATCTACTTTTATATCGATTTCTACATGCATTTCATGCATTTGGGTTAGATTAATACGGAGTCTATGTAGTTTACACTTATTTGCCAAATTATGGAGTCTACACAAGTTTCTGTTTAATTTCGCCGAAATCGGACGCACTTTGGAGCTTAAAGGAAACTCATGAAGAAGGTAAGGATGGTGCAGCTAGAGAAAAGTCCATTTTTCGCCATTCATCATTCTGAGTCAAGTTCTGATGTTTTCATGAGAGTTGTATCCCTCGAAAAGAGCTTTCCAACGCATGGTCATTTGCGTCAATTCGACGAACGAGGACTGAGGAAAGTGCGTTTCAAGAACAGAGCAGAAAGGTGAGAGCTGTCACATTTGCTCGACATCAACCAAATTGGTCGAAGTCGACCAAGCCCAAATCGAGCTGGAGTCCCAGAAATCGACAAGCTTGTTGATCCAAGAAGAATTCAAGTCGATATCGACCAGTACAAGTCGATATTGAGTAAAAGTTGGCCGATTTTCACTCTGGAGGCCGGAATCGAGTAGCTGAGATGAAGACGCGAGAAAAGTTGGTCGATATCGAGGAAGCTACTCGATATCGAGTTGACCAACAGTGGCCGACTTCGATCTAGTCCGATTCTTGTTAAGGTTCTATCCCGAATCCGATGGAGATATTTTCGAGACGAGATTTCCAACACATGAAGATTTAGATATTTTTTATCTTTTTATCTTTCTATTTATCCTAAGGGTTGAACAATTAATTACCCTAAGATTTATCTAGTTTAGATATATTTATTTCCTAAGTAGAATTATATCTTCTATGATAGATAGAGATATAGATAAAAAATTCCTTCCTTGATTAGCAAGGATTAGAAGCTTATAAATAAAGCTCATGGGGCTAGTTTTTATTCATTCAATTTTAGAAGGAGAGAAGTAACTAGAGAGTAGAGAAAGAGAGAGAGGCCGAGTGGAGCAAGGAGAGCGAAAGTGATCTGGCTTTGTTCGGTTTGTACTTTCTTCAGTTTGGTTTAATGGAAGTAGTTTCTTTTCCATCAATGATGTCTACGATTGCGATGCAGAGCGAGTAGTCCACCCACTTCTAGGGTCGGGGCGAGCCCGACGATAACCAGACGTGTTTGAGGTAAAGATCCGACCTTTATTATGTTTTGAGCATCTACTACCTTTTATGTGTTTATTACCCATTCAATGGAGATCCATGCTAACAACTTGGATTGTAAACATAAAATCGGTAGATTATCGTTGTTTGATCCTTCGATGCAGTTTGATCCTTCTAGGGTCGGGGCGAAAGCTTGATCCTTCGATGCAGTTTGCATGATTATCGTTGTTTATCTTGCCTTATGCATGTTTGGTTATCGTTGTTGCAAACCCCGATCTTGGAAGTCTTTTTCATATATTGTTTAAAGTTCGAAGTTTTGCATTCGTTTTATTTCTGTTCTTCCTCGATTTCGACCAAATCTGGTCGACTTCGACTACTAATTCTCGATCAAGCAGATCGATGTTGCTTGTGTCTCTGCAGGTTCCTCGATTTCGACCAGTTAACTCGACTACGACTTTACTCGACATTGAGTTGTTTACTCGAAATCGACCAAAAAACCCAGTGCCTTCTGCTTGCTCGGATTCGACTGTGCTTGACCCCTGTCAACTAACCTTAGTCGAGGTAGAGTACCCTGAAGTCGATTTCTGCCTGTGAGATTTGCCGCTGCCTAGGATCCGTTGACACGCTTCCTCGAGGATCGATCCTGACTTCCCGCTGCTACATCAGGAGGAGGTCTTGTAATTATTTGCGTGGGCAATAATCTGGTTTGATTTATTTTATTATATTTGAAACTCGATTTCCTCCTACAACAAAACTGGCGCCGTTGCCAGAGAAGCAATCATTCGCGCCTTAGGTAGTTAGATCTCACGTTTTCCTTGAGTTTTCTTCTACAAGTGAATGCAGGACACCTTCGAGTGTTTAGGAACATGGGCCGAAAGGGAAAGAGAGAGACGATATGCAAAAGAATGGGAATATTTGAGATGGCTATACATAGTTGATGAGGAGGCATGGCTTGAGGGAGTACGAGCATTTAGGAAGCTACGAGACTCGTCAAAACCACCGCCAGAAGCCCTAATCCCGCTAGAAGGAGGATCTGAACCTGAGGTCGACCTCGACCAACGCCTAGTCGATATCGACCTATCTACAGTCGATACCCAGGTATGTCCTTCCGCTATCTTAATTCCAACTTTACTATCTATCTTTGAAAAACCATTTGAAGAACCTCAAGAAGAAGAAGAGCCAGAAAAGAAGAAGTTGGACGTCGTTGCCCATGTTGTTTCAAAGTCACTTTTGCCTTATAAGGTGAAGGCTATCCCCGACGATTTTGAGCAATCAATGTTCATATTCAAGTATGGGGTCCTAGCAAAGTGGCATGAAGCTCCGCATGATGAGGTGGAAATATCTCGTCCTACTCCACCGTTTTGCTGTGGTGGAGACGCGCAAACAAATCAACCAATGAAACGGAAGAGGTATGATGACGAGGTATGTATATTTTCTTTATATCTTCCTTTATGCATGCCAGCTAGAGCCCATGAAGATGAATGGGTGAAGCCATGGAGCGTTCACTCGGGGAGGTTTAAGCTTCTTCACATGATGCCCCCGGATGACATCCCATGCTTCCCACCACCAGAGGAACCATCAGACCCACCTCTACCTCCGGACAAAGATGAGCCAGGCTAATGCTTAATAGGAGAAGTCAGCCTAGCGACTATAAAATCTCGAGCATGTACATAAAACTTTTGAATTTTGGGACTTTGAAACTTTTAGTTTTGATTTTGTTTGTTTTTGCTTTTAGTTTTGAATGCTTCATGTGGAAGGTTTTGTCTTCGCGCGAAAATCTAACATTTTTAGGTCGAGAAGCATAAAAGGATCAAAAAGAGTGGAAGAAGAAGTCCCTGACAGAACAGTCGAAATCGACTAGGCCAGTCGAAATCGACCAAGAGGAGCAGCACAAAACTTTACTCGACATCGAGTAGGCCAACTCGACGTCGACCAAGCCAAGAGCTTCCTCGACTTCAGACTCCCACTCGGCGCTGACAGTTTCCTCGACGTCGACCAGCACTCCTCGAGGTCGACCAAACCAATACTCGACAGCTCCTGTTTTGCCTACTCGGCGCACCATTCGGTGAGTTCCTTCCTTTACCCTTGTTTTATATTGATTTTATCCCCACTGTATATTTGAAGTATGGGGTGGGGGAAGAGCTTAATATTAATTATTTATGTTTTATTATTGCTTTTGGTTTTACATGGTGAATTTTGAGTAAAATTTTAAATCTTTGTGCATAATTTCTAAACTCAAAGTTCTATGAGACATCTCCCAAAGCTTGTAAATTGTCTAAATAAATAGTGTCATGGAAGTTATATTGAACTCGACGATGCAAAATTGGATTCATTAGAGATATAGCATGAAATTGCCTAGTAAATGGAAGTCACAATGAAGTGCATATTTTTATGAAAACCATGAAAGGAGGTAAAATTTGATGTTGCTTTTGACATGTTGCATGATAAGAGGATGGAAGACTTTATATTTCCATATAATGGTCATACGTTTATATTCCTAGCCTTACCTATGCTTATGCATCACAAAAGCCATATTATGCCTTATTTCATACATTGCTCCACATGTTCTAAATATTGTCATTCTTTACCATATTTCTCATCCGGGGATTATGTTGAGAATGATGTTACATTATGGAGATTGTTATATGGTGTTTGTTTTGTGATTATCATTATTGGAGTTTGGTGAGAATGTTTGAAATATATGGAAAATTTAATGAGTGAGAAAAAATCCGATCACCTCAGGAGATAAAGATAGATCGACCCTGCTTACTGAGATAATAGTTCAGTGAGATGTGACACAATGTGAGGAGTCCAAGGCACTAAGTATCCGGGGCCATTCATGACACCCATGTTTGCGACTCGCGAGAAGGCAGTGCTGAGGTTAGAGAGGTAAAAGCATTATTATTGAAAAAAAAAAGCATTATGAAAGGTGATTGATAACTCCACTCCCTTGATGAAAATCGGAATAAGTTTCAAAGGCCTTGACAGTCTGTCTACGTCAAAGGTCTTGAAGCGTCAGCAGTGTTGATGAAACACAAAACCTGTTCTCCATGATATTATGTTCGAATATTATTATATACTATTATATGCTTCCAGATATTATTATATATATTCACTAACCTTTCAGGAAGCTTTTTGAATTATATATCCTTCCTTAAACGCTCAAAGCTGAGAAGAATCAAATCGTGATCATGGCTTCAGAAGTTTCCAAAGATAGAAGATTGTGAAGAATCCATCTTAGGCCATGATCTGCTATAGCCGTTGGTGGAGATCCTTGGCGTCGATTTGGTCTCTATAAAGAAAAGGAAGAAGAGAAGACATCGATACATTCTTTGAACACAAGCATTCATACACTCAAGCCCTCAAGCGAGATCTGTCTTCTTTGTGTGCTCTCTGCTAGTTCTTAAGAGTCTGTTATTTCATTTCAAAGCATTTAAGAGTTACACAGTGAGCTTATATGATATATTTCGTGATAGTGTTATACTCGAGAGTTTGTAACTCATGAAGTGGACACTAGGCGATTGATTCACTAAGTGTAAGAGGATTGTACTAGATAGCATAGAGAGGTGGGGCTCTTCTAGATTGGTCTAGGACTCCAAGGGAACGTGAGTTGACTAGATTGCAATTGTATAGGAGAGAGGCTTCTCGGTGAGCTATTAGGATCCTAAGTCTTGTGAATCAATAAAAGCCGATTGAATCCTAGGGTTGTGGAAGAACCCTAGGCGGGGACGTAGGCCAAGTTCGTGCCGAACCTCGTAAACAACTCATTGCGTCCTTTATTTACTGCTTTACCTTATTTCCGAACTTGGTTCGAATTGTTTAACTTTGTGATTCAGGTTTTCAGAGAAAAGACTAATTCTAATCTCAAAGGGTTTTGCACGAGCTTCAAAAGTCTTGAGACTATCTGCGAAAAATCGGCATACTCTATTCAACCCCCCCTTCTAGAGTATCTTTATATTTCTTTGTTTTACATTATCAAACCTTCAGTGATGAATCTTATGAAGAAGGAATGTGGAAATTCAATTTGGAAAGTACTCCATTTCCCCGGATTTAACACCACATGTCCAAAAATTGCCCACCTTTAGCCTTTTACCAATCTACTCCTTATTGAGCTTAATTAAAGTCCTCTTGATTATTGTTGCTTTGTCACATAAATTGTTTTTGCATAACCCTCCTTTTGTGAGTAGATGTTGCTTTTTTATTGCACATGCATGGATTTGTGGCACAAGTACCTTTTCGATGATGATAATTGATTGCAGGGTTATATAAGAATGAATCTATGATGTTGAGAGTTTGAATTCTTCCCCTGAATGACCATCCCAGTTATTGCTTGGGGACAAGCAAGCTTAAGTATGGGTTGATTTGATGTCCATGTTTTGTGCCATGTTTTATATCTACTTTTATATCGATTTCTGCATGCATTTCATGCATTTGGGTTAGATTAATACGGAGTATATGTAGTTTACACTTATTTGCCAAATTATGGAGTCTAAATAAGTTTCTGTTTAATTTCGCAGAAATCGGACGCACTTTAGAGCTTAAAGGAAACTCATGAAGAAGGTAAGGATGGTGCAGCTGGAGAAAAGTCCATTTTTCGCCATTTATCATTCTGAGTCAAGTTCTGATTTTTTCATGAGAGTTGTATCCCTCGAAAAGAGCTTTCCAACGCATGGTCATATGCGTCAATCCGACGAATGAGGACTCGGGAAAGTGCGTTTCATGAACAGAGAAAAAAGTTGAGAACTGTCACATTTGCTCGACATCGACCAAATTGGTCGAAGTCGACCAAGCCCAAATCGAGCTGGAGTCCCAGAAATCAACAAGGATGTTGAGCCAAGAAGAATTCAAGTCGATATCGACCAGTACAAGTCGATATCGAGTAAAAGTTGGTCGATTTTCACTCTGGAGGCCGGAATCGAGTAGCTGAGCTGAAGACGCGAGAAAAGTTGGTCGATATCGAAGAAGCTACTCGATATCGAGTTGACCAACAGTGCCCGACTTCGAGCTAGTCCGACTCTTGTTAAGGTTCTATCCCGAATCCGATTGAGATATTTTCGAGACGAGATTTCCAACACATGAAGATTTAGATTTTTTTTTTTTATCTTTCTATTTATCCTAAGGGTTGAACAATTAATTACCCTAGGATTTATCTTGTTTTCTCTAGTTTAGATATATTTATTTCCTAAGTAGAATTATATCTTCTATGATAGATAGAGATATAGATAAAAATTCCTGTTCTTCCTCGATTTCGACCAAATCTGGTTGACGTCGACTACTGATTCTCGATCAAGCAGATCGATGTTGCTTGTGTCTCTACAGGTTCCTCGATTTCGACCAGTTAACTCGACTACGACTTTACTCGACATCGAGTTGTATACTCGAAATCGCCCAAAAACCCAGTGCCTTCTGATTGCTCGGATTCGACTGTGCTTGACCCCTGTCGACTAACCTTAGTCGAGGTCGAGTACCCTGAAGTCGATTTCTGCCCATGAGATTTGCCGCTGCCTAGGATCCACTGACAAGCTTCCTCGAGGATCGATCCTGGTTTCCCGTTGCTACAATAGGAGGAGGTCTTGTAATTATTTGCGTGGACAAGAATCTGGTTTGATTTATTTTATTATATTTTGAACTCGATTTCCTCCTACAACAGGAATCCGGTTGGAGCACTAGTCTTCCGGATCGACATATTCGTTAAGTCCTAGGACGCTGGAGCTTGCTCCGTGTCGGGAATCCGGTTGGAGCACTAGTCTCCCGGATCGACATATTCGTTATGATAGAAAGTGTGACTATTGCTGATGATGCCCAAAAATAGAGGAAAGGGGGAAAAAAGAAAAAAATACAGTAAGAGAACCGAAAAAGTGGGCCTGTGCGAACGCACTAACAAATGATATGCGGATGTAGGTCGCATGCAGCTCGGCCAGATGTCACACATGTCCACCACCCACGCGCCCTTCTCCTTAGAATGCGTGGCGGCCATGCTTCGACAAGTGGCAAAAAGGAAGGAACACTCCCCTGGGGAGGGGCGCGGGCATACACTATAAAAGCAAAAAGACACTCTAAGATCATGACTTTTTCGGAAAACCAAAAGGAGGGTCTTGAGCTATACAGAAGAGGGAACGGAGTCCAAACGCAAGAATACCAAGTTAACCGCACAATTGCCAAGCATACACCATAATCGCTGGGTAGGCGGACCCTCAGGTATTAGAATTAAGGGATTACCTGAATCCGGAGATCCTGACTTCAACCCTCTCGTTCTGTACTAGAGCAAGAACCCATCCTCTCCGAATAGTCTTGATGAAATCGACTCCCGAAGGGTGGAACGAGCCGCGGATAAGTCTCGGCGGCGCCGGTCAATGGTCATCTGCCGACCGCGGATGACTAAACTGGGGTAAGACCGCCTTAACATGTGTGGTCATCCCGGCACAGGTAAAGGTTCTCCCCCCTAGGATAGTAGCTCTGTGAGATCGTTCACAAGGGGAGGAACTTCAGGTAAGACCGTTGACCACTTAAATCGAGACACATGGCTCACCCTCCTCCATGGGGACGTGGGGTGGGGTCCACCTTTCAAATGCAGTTTTATCAATTGCAATGAGAAAGGGCATACTAGAGAGTACTGTTTTAAATTGGTGGGATATTCCGAGTGGTATAGAGGACCTAGGGAGGATGATAGGTCCAAACAAGGTGGAAAGTTTGCTGCTCACCTTGAAGCCCCACAGTTTGACAACCCTATTGAAAGTTTTGGTAGTGAGTAAAGGCCAAATCCTTCAATGGTGCATGCTATTTTCAATGAAGTTGTGAAGATGATGAAAGGCAAAAGAAAGATGAAAGCTCCTGAAAGTGCAGCAAATCAGGCCATTGTGCACTTTGTAGGTACATTGAGTGTATCCTTTCTTATTGGAGCTAATAAAAGTGACAGTTATTCATGGATTGTGGATTCTGGTGCCACTGATCATATTGTTTTTGACAAATCTGTTTTTTCTTGCATAAGAGCAATGCAATCTGTGATATCACTTGGTTTGCCTGATGATACAAGTATTGTTGTTAGTCAATATGGAACTGTGCAGTTAAGGGATGATATGTTGTTGCATAATGTCCTATATGTCCCTCAGTTTAGACATAATCTGTTATCTGTATCAAAAGTTCTGCATGAGAAGAGGCTGAAGTTCGGTTTTAATGGAGATTCTTGTTGGTTACAGGACCTTATTACTAAAACAATTCTTGCACATGGTGTTGAAGAGGGTGGTCTATACATTCTCAGGTCAAAAGGGATTGCTGAAGACAGGACTGATCTGTCTAGGAAGGTTGTTAGTGACATTCATCATGATTGTAATAAAGTTGTTAGCCTGCAAACATTACATGCTAGGCTTGGTCATTTGTCTGTTTCAAAGATGAGACATATTCCTGAATGTAATTCAGATGATTTGAAGGATTTCAATTGTGAAACCTGTGATCTTACTAAATGTCATAAACTGCCTTTTTCTAGAAGTGTTTCTGTTGCCAATTGCAATTTTCAGTTGGTACACATGGATCTATGGGGTCCATACAGGACTCCTTCATTGTGTGGAACCAAATACTTCCTGACTATCTTAGAAGATAATTCTAGATCAACATGGGTTTATTTGCTGCAAGATAAGTTGCAAGTATTGAGAATGATTTATGGATTTCTCAATTTAGTTGAGACTCAGTTTCAGTTAAAGGTAAGGGGTTGTAAGGACTGAAAATGGTACTGAATTCACTCAGAAAGGGTGTATTGAGTTGTTTGAAGCTCGTGGTATTGTGCATTAGAAATATTCTCCTGGTGTCCATGAGCAAAATGGAAGGGTGGAAAGAAAGCATAGACATTTGATTGAAACTGCAAGGGCAATTAGACAGCATGCAGGATTGCCTGTGAAGTTTTGGGGTGATTGTGTCTTAGGTGCTACACATTTAATCAATAGATTGCCTTCTTCTGTGTTGGGATTAGACTTGTCAAAACATAACCCGACCCGAAAACCCGACCCGACCGCCCGGAATTTTTTGGGTCAAGACCCGAAAATTTTGACCCGGAAATTTTTTTCGACCCAAACCCGAAAACCCGAAAATTTTCCGGGTAATCTGGGTTTTGACCCGGTGACCCGATTGACCTGGTAATTTTGACCAGACTGATCCGGTGACCCGACTGACCCGATTGATTTATAATTAAATATAATTAAATATATAATTAAAATTTATTGCAAATTTGTCAAATCATGATTTTTTTTAATTTTAAAAAGAAAAAATTGACAAACCCGAAATCGACCAAAAATGACCCGAAACCCGGTCAAACCCGAGTTCTAGTCAACCCGGAAATACCCGAAACCCGTCTACCCGGGACCCATTTTACCCGAGACCCGAAGTGACCCGACCCGAACCCGACCCGAATGACCCGTTTGACAGGTCTAGTTGGGATGGAAGTCCCCTTTTGAGGTATTGTTCAATTCCAGTCCTAGCTATGACAATCTTAGAACAATTGGATGTTTATGCTATGTTATTCAACCTAATGCCTATAGAGATAAGATGGGAGTTGTCTCTAGGAGATGTGTGTTTCTTGGTTATCCTCCTGGCCAAAAGGCTTTTAAGTTGTTTGATATTGACAGTAAAAAGTTGATCATCAGTAGGCATGTTAAGTTTGTGGAGCATATTTTTCCTTTCAAACAGTCATCTATTTCTCCAGCACCTGTCATTGTGTTTCCTGCTATTGATCTGGTCGATGTTAATGATGAGAGTAATGTGGTGATAGGAGGTCATATCCCTCAGTCTAGATCTAGTGTTGATTCTCCTGGTCATGTGGTAGTTGAAAATTCCAATGACACTATAGGTTCACAGAGATCAGATGAGGTAGTTGTTTCTGATAGTGTTGTTGACAGTTATCTGAACCAGCAAGCTTCTGTTCCTACTGATATTCATCCTCATAATATTCCTCTTTAGAAAAGAGTCATTCACAGACCAGTAAGGTTCAATGATTATGTATGTTCAGGCTTACCACATAGAACACAAGTTGATCTTTCTGATTCTCAGAGTCAATCTTTTGCTGTGTTCTCTATTCAAAATTTAGCACATCTGTCCTCTGAATATATCAGGTCATTTGTGAATGTTTGTGCCACATTTTAGCCTAGAACTTATAGTCAGGCAAAGGGTAATCCTCAATGGGAGGAGGCCATGAAAGCTGAGCTATCTGCTTTGGAAAATAACAACACTTGGTCAGTGACTCTTCTTCCTCTAGGTAAGATAGCTATTGGATCAAAATGGATTTATAAGATCAAATACAAACCTGATGGGACCATTGAAAGGTTCAAGGCAAGGCTTGTAGCTAAAGGATATAATCAGGTCAAGGACAAGGATTATAAGCAAACATTCTCTCCTGTAGCCAAGTTAGCCACTGTGAGAGTTATTTTGTCTCTAGCAGCTGTTAAAGGTTGGGTTTTACATTAGCTTGATGTAAATAATGCATTTTTACAGTAGCTGTTAAAGGTTGGGTTTTACATCAGCTGTTAAAGGTTGCTTTCTTGAAGAAGAGTTATATATGCAACCTCCTGCATGGTATGACTAAAACACTGATAAGATTGGGTTATGTTCATTCAAAGCATGATTATTCTTTATTTGTCAAAACTTCAGGGACTGCTATGACAATTGCATTAGTGTATGTTGATGATATGCTACTGTTAGGCAGCTCTAGTGATGACATTGCTCATACCAAGTCTGCTCTTCACAGTGCTTTCACAATTAAAGATCTAGGGGTTGCAAGGTACTTTCTTGGAATGGAGATTTCAAGGAGTGCTTCAAGAATTCTCTTGAATCAGAGAAAATATATTCTTGACATACTTAAGGATACACGGATGGAGTCTTGCAGAGTGGTTTCATTTCCTATGCAACATGGCACAAAGCTTTAAGCTCACATTGGCAACACATTTGAACATCCTGATGCATACATACGTCTCATTGTGATGTGATCATAGTCGCCCATGAGCTTGACTCGTTTTTCCTACAAAGGTTTGTCTTTGGAGCAGAACATCAACTTTCATTTGTGAAGACTGTTTGGCGACACCTCGGTATTTTGGCTCGTTCTGGCTGTATAAAATTCCGATTTAAGCCGATGAGCACTTGTTGGAAAGATATTTTAAGTGGATACAACTTTATTGAAGGATGCAATCGTAAATTCAGCATGGAAAATGGCCGAAATCTGGGATCTTTGGTATGTGTCCATTTTTTGGCCAAAATTTAAGTCCTAGGACAAAAATGGAGAAATATTAGGAGAGTGTCCACAATTTCCAACTTTGCCCCTGCCTTATTATTCCCTTCTCCTCCTAATTCACTGATTTTCTTTCTAGAACCCGGCGCTCTCGCTCCCATGGCTCCTTCTCCTTCCCTCGGATTTGCCTCCCAGATCCCCTCATCGCGATCTCCCTCTCGGCCTCTCCTCCGGCATCCGTCGCGACCAATCCCCGTCGCTCTCGCTCTCATCTCCATATTCAATTCGAGGTGTTTCTCGTCAGAATCCGCCGACTGCCATGACGAAACATCATCATAATCCTCATTGCCGATTGTCGTGGCATCCTTCGATCTTCGTTTTCTCCTGAATCGATTGAGTTTCCTCGTCGCTTTTCCTGTTCATTGAAAGTTGTCCAATTCGATTTCTCTTTTCGAGCGGGCGGAGCTCTGGTGTTGATGCTCGAAATCTCTGCTGAGGAATTGGCGCTGCTCTGCTGAAGATTTTGATCAAACAAACAAGGGCTGTGTTTCCATTTTCGTGGCATCGAATTTCACTTTGAACTGCAATCGTATAGTTTTATGTTGCTTCCTCTTGAATTTCTAGCTGTTTGTGCATTTTTCCCCTGAAATTTTGGACTAATATATGAAATACAGCATCGGAAAGTTTTTATCTTGACTCTACTTTTTTGCATTGTTTCCTTTGGAGGTGTGTAGTGTCCCGGATGACCTTCTGTATGCCGGTGAGAGTAAAAGAAAGAAAAGGTAAGAGAGAGTAAGAGGTTAGGGGATGAGAGAGAAGAGTAATATGATTTTCATTAAGTCTATCCTCTTCTGTAATACAAGCTTCATTTTATAATACCATTTGATTGGGACTTTGCCCAATTCTATACACGTATGAAGTATGGGCTTCCATCTTCCTACCCATTACAAGCTTTGTTTTGAATTTTGTCATTTGAAATTGAGTGCAGTGTTGTCGTACCAAGTGAAAGAATGACCAAGTGACGTTATTAGTGGTGTCACTAAGGTAAAAAATTGTGTAATCACAAATCCTATAGGGACTAATGAGAGAAATCCCAGGACAAGCTAAGTACAAACCCTATATGGGTTAATGATAAGTCAAAATACATGTGGTGACATTTATCCTTTAATATATACTAGTACAGTTCCCGCGCCATTGCGCGTTTTATTTTTAAATCATAATAATATGATAAATTAATATTGTAAAATTTTAATAAAAGTTAGTGTAAAATAAAAAAATGTATAGTTTTATTGGTTGGTTCAACTGGAAAGTACCTGCGAAAAGTACCCAAAGGTCCCCTGTTCGAATCCCGCCCCGAGTGACCACTGAAGGGTTTACCTAGTTGTTAACTTCAGGGCCCATGGGATCAGTCGGGTGCTACTTGCTAGTAGTCACGGATACCCATGTAAATTCAAAAAAAATACAATTAAATATAATGATAACACCTAATTAAAAATTATTTTCGCTTAAAGAAGTGTATAGATATAGATATTTTAAAATAATCTTATTAGAAAGAAAAAAAAATACCATCACTATAATATTATATAAAAGATTTAACTAAAGATAATTTTACGAAAATCTCTTAGATGAAAAGAGAATTTATAAGATATGGATATAGATATGTTATCGTGCTTTTAATTTAATATAGTATATAGAAAATATAAAATATATGTTAAATGAAAACTTTAATCTACAATCATCAAACAAAAATCATACTTTCGATAATTTAATAAGATCATTAAATTTTGATGTATATAAACCAATTTTTTTTTTTGGTGTGTATATAGATAAATTAATAAAAATTTAATGGGTATATGTATATATATATATCCAATTATGGATAGATTGAGATATATGGTAAATAATAAATAGGTTAATTAATTTACCCTAATTAATTAGATTACTATAGAAATACACTTACCTAAAATAACTTGGCATAAAATGGCGACACTTACCTATCCCGAATCCGATGGAGATATTTTCGAGACGAGATTTCCAACACATGAAGATTTAGATATTTTTTATCTTTTTATCTTTCTATTTATCCTAAGGGTTGAACAATTAATTACCCTAAGATTTATCTAGTTTAGATATATTTATTTCCTAAGTAGAATTATATCTTCTATGATAGATAGAGATATAGATAAAAAATTCCTTCCTTGATTAGCAAGGATTAGAAGCTTATAAATAAAGCTCATGGGGCTAGTTTTTATTCATTCAATTTTAGAAGGAGAGAAGTAACTAGAGAGTAGAGAAAGAGAGAGAGGCCGAGTGGAGCAAGGAGAGCGAAAGTGATCTGGCTTTGTTCGGTTTGTACTTTCTTCAGTTTGGTTTAATGGAAGTAGTTTCTTTTCCATCAATGATGTCTACGATTGCGATGCAGAGCGAGTAGTCCACCCACTTCTAGGGTCGGGGCGAGCCCGACGATAACCAGACGTGTTTGAGGTAAAGATCCGACCTTTATTATGTTTTGAGCATCTACTACCTTTTATGTGTTTATTACCCATTCAATGGAGATCCATGCTAACAACTTGGATTGTAAACATAAAATCGGTAGATTATCGTTGTTTGATCCTTCGATGCAGTTTGATCCTTCTAGGGTCGGGGCGAAAGCTTGATCCTTCGATGCAGTTTGCATGATTATCGTTGTTTATCTTGCCTTATGCATGTTTGGTTATCGTTGTTGCAAACCCCGATCTTGGAAGTCTTTTTCATATATTGTTTAAAGTTCGAAGTTTTGCATTCGTTTTATTTCTGTTCTTCCTCGATTTCGACCAAATCTGGTCGACTTCGACTACTAATTCTCGATCAAGCAGATCGATGTTGCTTGTGTCTCTGCAGGTTCCTCGATTTCGACCAGTTAACTCGACTACGACTTTACTCGACATTGAGTTGTTTACTCGAAATCGACCAAAAAACCCAGTGCCTTCTGCTTGCTCGGATTCGACTGTGCTTGACCCCTGTCAACTAACCTTAGTCGAGGTAGAGTACCCTGAAGTCGATTTCTGCCTGTGAGATTTGCCGCTGCCTAGGATCCGTTGACACGCTTCCTCGAGGATCGATCCTGACTTCCCGCTGCTACATCAGGAGGAGGTCTTGTAATTATTTGCGTGGGCAATAATCTGGTTTGATTTATTTTATTATATTTGAAACTCGATTTCCTCCTACAACAAAACTGGCGCCGTTGCCAGAGAAGCAATCATTCGCGCCTTAGGTAGTTAGATCTCACGTTTTCCTTGAGTTTTCTTCTACAAGTGAATGCAGGACACCTTCGAGTGTTTAGGAACATGGGCCGAAAGGGAAAGAGAGAGACGATATGCAAAAGAATGGGAATATTTGAGATGGCTATACATAGTTGATGAGGAGGCATGGCTTGAGGGAGTACGAGCATTTAGGAAGCTACGAGACTCGTCAAAACCACCGCCAGAAGCCCTAATCCCGCTAGAAGGAGGATCTGAACCTGAGGTCGACCTCGACCAACGCCTAGTCGATATCGACCTATCTACAGTCGATACCCAGGTATGTCCTTCCGCTATCTTAATTCCAACTTTACTATCTATCTTTGAAAAACCATTTGAAGAACCTCAAGAAGAAGAAGAGCCAGAAAAGAAGAAGTTGGACGTCGTTGCCCATGTTGTTTCAAAGTCACTTTTGCCTTATAAGGTGAAGGCTATCCCCGACGATTTTGAGCAATCAATGTTCATATTCAAGTATGGGGTCCTAGCAAAGTGGCATGAAGCTCCGCATGATGAGGTGGAAATATCTCGTCCTACTCCACCGTTTTGCTGTGGTGGAGACGCGCAAACAAATCAACCAATGAAACGGAAGAGGTATGATGACGAGGTATGTATATTTTCTTTATATCTTCCTTTATGCATGCCAGCTAGAGCCCATGAAGATGAATGGGTGAAGCCATGGAGCGTTCACTCGGGGAGGTTTAAGCTTCTTCACATGATGCCCCCGGATGACATCCCATGCTTCCCACCACCAGAGGAACCATCAGACCCACCTCTACCTCCGGACAAAGATGAGCCAGGCTAATGCTTAATAGGAGAAGTCAGCCTAGCGACTATAAAATCTCGAGCATGTACATAAAACTTTTGAATTTTGGGACTTTGAAACTTTTAGTTTTGATTTTGTTTGTTTTTGCTTTTAGTTTTGAATGCTTCATGTGGAAGGTTTTGTCTTCGCGCGAAAATCTAACATTTTTAGGTCGAGAAGCATAAAAGGATCAAAAAGAGTGGAAGAAGAAGTCCCTGACAGAACAGTCGAAATCGACTAGGCCAGTCGAAATCGACCAAGAGGAGCAGCACAAAACTTTACTCGACATCGAGTAGGCCAACTCGACGTCGACCAAGCCAAGAGCTTCCTCGACTTCAGACTCCCACTCGGCGCTGACAGTTTCCTCGACGTCGACCAGCACTCCTCGAGGTCGACCAAACCAATACTCGACAGCTCCTGTTTTGCCTACTCGGCGCACCATTCGGTGAGTTCCTTCCTTTACCCTTGTTTTATATTGATTTTATCCCCACTGTATATTTGAAGTATGGGGTGGGGGAAGAGCTTAATATTAATTATTTATGTTTTATTATTGCTTTTGGTTTTACATGGTGAATTTTGAGTAAAATTTTAAATCTTTGTGCATAATTTCTAAACTCAAAGTTCTATGAGACATCTCCCAAAGCTTGTAAATTGTCTAAATAAATAGTGTCATGGAAGTTATATTGAACTCGACGATGCAAAATTGGATTCATTAGAGATATAGCATGAAATTGCCTAGTAAATGGAAGTCACAATGAAGTGCATATTTTTATGAAAACCATGAAAGGAGGTAAAATTTGATGTTGCTTTTGACATGTTGCATGATAAGAGGATGGAAGACTTTATATTTCCATATAATGGTCATACGTTTATATTCCTAGCCTTACCTATGCTTATGCATCACAAAAGCCATATTATGCCTTATTTCATACATTGCTCCACATGTTCTAAATATTGTCATTCTTTACCATATTTCTCATCCGGGGATTATGTTGAGAATGATGTTACATTATGGAGATTGTTATATGGTGTTTGTTTTGTGATTATCATTATTGGAGTTTGGTGAGAATGTTTGAAATATATGGAAAATTTAATGAGTGAGAAAAAATCCGATCACCTCAGGAGATAAAGATAGATCGACCCTGCTTACTGAGATAATAGTTCAGTGAGATGTGACACAATGTGAGGAGTCCAAGGCACTAAGTATCCGGGGCCATTCATGACACCCATGTTTGCGACTCGCGAGAAGGCAGTGCTGAGGTTAGAGAGGTAAAAGCATTATTATTGAAAAAAAAAAGCATTATGAAAGGTGATTGATAACTCCACTCCCTTGATGAAAATCGGAATAAGTTTCAAAGGCCTTGACAGTCTGTCTACGTCAAAGGTCTTGAAGCGTCAGCAGTGTTGATGAAACACAAAACCTGTTCTCCATGATATTATGTTCGAATATTATTATATACTATTATATGCTTCCAGATATTATTATATATATTCACTAACCTTTCAGGAAGCTTTTTGAATTATATATCCTTCCTTAAACGCTCAAAGCTGAGAAGAATCAAATCGTGATCATGGCTTCAGAAGTTTCCAAAGATAGAAGATTGTGAAGAATCCATCTTAGGCCATGATCTGCTATAGCCGTTGGTGGAGATCCTTGGCGTCGATTTGGTCTCTATAAAGAAAAGGAAGAAGAGAAGACATCGATACATTCTTTGAACACAAGCATTCATACACTCAAGCCCTCAAGCGAGATCTGTCTTCTTTGTGTGCTCTCTGCTAGTTCTTAAGAGTCTGTTATTTCATTTCAAAGCATTTAAGAGTTACACAGTGAGCTTATATGATATATTTCGTGATAGTGTTATACTCGAGAGTTTGTAACTCATGAAGTGGACACTAGGCGATTGATTCACTAAGTGTAAGAGGATTGTACTAGATAGCATAGAGAGGTGGGGCTCTTCTAGATTGGTCTAGGACTCCAAGGGAACGTGAGTTGACTAGATTGCAATTGTATAGGAGAGAGGCTTCTCGGTGAGCTATTAGGATCCTAAGTCTTGTGAATCAATAAAAGCCGATTGAATCCTAGGGTTGTGGAAGAACCCTAGGCGGGGACGTAGGCCAAGTTCGTGCCGAACCTCGTAAACAACTCATTGCGTCCTTTATTTACTGCTTTACCTTATTTCCGAACTTGGTTCGAATTGTTTAACTTTGTGATTCAGGTTTTCAGAGAAAAGACTAATTCTAATCTCAAAGGGTTTTGCACGAGCTTCAAAAGTCTTGAGACTATCTGCGAAAAATCGGCATACTCTATTCAACCCCCCCTTCTAGAGTATCTTTATATTTCTTTGTTTTACATTATCAAACCTTCAGTGATGAATCTTATGAAGAAGGAATGTGGAAATTCAATTTGGAAAGTACTCCATTTCCCCGGATTTAACACCACATGTCCAAAAATTGCCCACCTTTAGCCTTTTACCAATCTACTCCTTATTGAGCTTAATTAAAGTCCTCTTGATTATTGTTGCTTTGTCACATAAATTGTTTTTGCATAACCCTCCTTTTGTGAGTAGATGTTGCTTTTTTATTGCACATGCATGGATTTGTGGCACAAGTACCTTTTCGATGATGATAATTGATTGCAGGGTTATATAAGAATGAATCTATGATGTTGAGAGTTTGAATTCTTCCCCTGAATGACCATCCCAGTTATTGCTTGGGGACAAGCAAGCTTAAGTATGGGTTGATTTGATGTCCATGTTTTGTGCCATGTTTTATATCTACTTTTATATCGATTTCTGCATGCATTTCATGCATTTGGGTTAGATTAATACGGAGTATATGTAGTTTACACTTATTTGCCAAATTATGGAGTCTAAATAAGTTTCTGTTTAATTTCGCAGAAATCGGACGCACTTTAGAGCTTAAAGGAAACTCATGAAGAAGGTAAGGATGGTGCAGCTGGAGAAAAGTCCATTTTTCGCCATTTATCATTCTGAGTCAAGTTCTGATTTTTTCATGAGAGTTGTATCCCTCGAAAAGAGCTTTCCAACGCATGGTCATATGCGTCAATCCGACGAATGAGGACTCGGGAAAGTGCGTTTCATGAACAGAGAAAAAAGTTGAGAACTGTCACATTTGCTCGACATCGACCAAATTGGTCGAAGTCGACCAAGCCCAAATCGAGCTGGAGTCCCAGAAATCAACAAGGATGTTGAGCCAAGAAGAATTCAAGTCGATATCGACCAGTACAAGTCGATATCGAGTAAAAGTTGGTCGATTTTCACTCTGGAGGCCGGAATCGAGTAGCTGAGCTGAAGACGCGAGAAAAGTTGGTCGATATCGAAGAAGCTACTCGATATCGAGTTGACCAACAGTGCCCGACTTCGAGCTAGTCCGACTCTTGTTAAGGTTCTATCCCGAATCCGATTGAGATATTTTCGAGACGAGATTTCCAACACATGAAGATTTAGATTTTTTTTTTTATCTTTCTATTTATCCTAAGGGTTGAACAATTAATTACCCTAGGATTTATCTTGTTTTCTCTAGTTTAGATATATTTATTTCCTAAGTAGAATTATATCTTCTATGATAGATAGAGATATAGATAAAAATTCCTGTTCTTCCTCGATTTCGACCAAATCTGGTTGACGTCGACTACTGATTCTCGATCAAGCAGATCGATGTTGCTTGTGTCTCTACAGGTTCCTCGATTTCGACCAGTTAACTCGACTACGACTTTACTCGACATCGAGTTGTATACTCGAAATCGCCCAAAAACCCAGTGCCTTCTGATTGCTCGGATTCGACTGTGCTTGACCCCTGTCGACTAACCTTAGTCGAGGTCGAGTACCCTGAAGTCGATTTCTGCCCATGAGATTTGCCGCTGCCTAGGATCCACTGACAAGCTTCCTCGAGGATCGATCCTGGTTTCCCGTTGCTACAATAGGAGGAGGTCTTGTAATTATTTGCGTGGACAAGAATCTGGTTTGATTTATTTTATTATATTTTGAACTCGATTTCCTCCTACAACAGGAATCCGGTTGGAGCACTAGTCTTCCGGATCGACATATTCGTTAAGTCCTAGGACGCTGGAGCTTGCTCCGTGTCGGGAATCCGGTTGGAGCACTAGTCTCCCGGATCGACATATTCGTTATGATAGAAAGTGTGACTATTGCTGATGATGCCCAAAAATAGAGGAAAGGGGGAAAAAAGAAAAAAATACAGTAAGAGAACCGAAAAAGTGGGCCTGTGCGAACGCACTAACAAATGATATGCGGATGTAGGTCGCATGCAGCTCGGCCAGATGTCACACATGTCCACCACCCACGCGCCCTTCTCCTTAGAATGCGTGGCGGCCATGCTTCGACAAGTGGCAAAAAGGAAGGAACACTCCCCTGGGGAGGGGCGCGGGCATACACTATAAAAGCAAAAAGACACTCTAAGATCATGACTTTTTCGGAAAACCAAAAGGAGGGTCTTGAGCTATACAGAAGAGGGAACGGAGTCCAAACGCAAGAATACCAAGTTAACCGCACAATTGCCAAGCATACACCATAATCGCTGGGTAGGCGGACCCTCAGGTATTAGAATTAAGGGATTACCTGAATCCGGAGATCCTGACTTCAACCCTCTCGTTCTGTACTAGAGCAAGAACCCATCCTCTCCGAATAGTCTTGATGAAATCGACTCCCGAAGGGTGGAACGAGCCGCGGATAAGTCTCGGCGGCGCCGGTCAATGGTCATCTGCCGACCGCGGATGACTAAACTGGGGTAAGACCGCCTTAACATGTGTGGTCATCCCGGCACAGGTAAAGGTTCTCCCCCCTAGGATAGTAGCTCTGTGAGATCGTTCACAAGGGGAGGAACTTCAGGTAAGACCGTTGACCACTTAAATCGAGACACATGGCTCACCCTCCTCCATGGGGACGTGGGGTGGGGTCCACCTTTCAAATGCAGTTTTATCAATTGCAATGAGAAAGGGCATACTAGAGAGTACTGTTTTAAATTGGTGGGATATTCCGAGTGGTATAGAGGACCTAGGGAGGATGATAGGTCCAAACAAGGTGGAAAGTTTGCTGCTCACCTTGAAGCCCCACAGTTTGACAACCCTATTGAAAGTTTTGGTAGTGAGTAAAGGCCAAATCCTTCAATGGTGCATGCTATTTTCAATGAAGTTGTGAAGATGATGAAAGGCAAAAGAAAGATGAAAGCTCCTGAAAGTGCAGCAAATCAGGCCATTGTGCACTTTGTAGGTACATTGAGTGTATCCTTTCTTATTGGAGCTAATAAAAGTGACAGTTATTCATGGATTGTGGATTCTGGTGCCACTGATCATATTGTTTTTGACAAATCTGTTTTTTCTTGCATAAGAGCAATGCAATCTGTGATATCACTTGGTTTGCCTGATGATACAAGTATTGTTGTTAGTCAATATGGAACTGTGCAGTTAAGGGATGATATGTTGTTGCATAATGTCCTATATGTCCCTCAGTTTAGACATAATCTGTTATCTGTATCAAAAGTTCTGCATGAGAAGAGGCTGAAGTTCGGTTTTAATGGAGATTCTTGTTGGTTACAGGACCTTATTACTAAAACAATTCTTGCACATGGTGTTGAAGAGGGTGGTCTATACATTCTCAGGTCAAAAGGGATTGCTGAAGACAGGACTGATCTGTCTAGGAAGGTTGTTAGTGACATTCATCATGATTGTAATAAAGTTGTTAGCCTGCAAACATTACATGCTAGGCTTGGTCATTTGTCTGTTTCAAAGATGAGACATATTCCTGAATGTAATTCAGATGATTTGAAGGATTTCAATTGTGAAACCTGTGATCTTACTAAATGTCATAAACTGCCTTTTTCTAGAAGTGTTTCTGTTGCCAATTGCAATTTTCAGTTGGTACACATGGATCTATGGGGTCCATACAGGACTCCTTCATTGTGTGGAACCAAATACTTCCTGACTATCTTAGAAGATAATTCTAGATCAACATGGGTTTATTTGCTGCAAGATAAGTTGCAAGTATTGAGAATGATTTATGGATTTCTCAATTTAGTTGAGACTCAGTTTCAGTTAAAGGTAAGGGGTTGTAAGGACTGAAAATGGTACTGAATTCACTCAGAAAGGGTGTATTGAGTTGTTTGAAGCTCGTGGTATTGTGCATTAGAAATATTCTCCTGGTGTCCATGAGCAAAATGGAAGGGTGGAAAGAAAGCATAGACATTTGATTGAAACTGCAAGGGCAATTAGACAGCATGCAGGATTGCCTGTGAAGTTTTGGGGTGATTGTGTCTTAGGTGCTACACATTTAATCAATAGATTGCCTTCTTCTGTGTTGGGATTAGACTTGTCAAAACATAACCCGACCCGAAAACCCGACCCGACCGCCCGGAATTTTTTGGGTCAAGACCCGAAAATTTTGACCCGGAAATTTTTTTCGACCCAAACCCGAAAACCCGAAAATTTTCCGGGTAATCTGGGTTTTGACCCGGTGACCCGATTGACCTGGTAATTTTGACCAGACTGATCCGGTGACCCGACTGACCCGATTGATTTATAATTAAATATAATTAAATATATAATTAAAATTTATTGCAAATTTGTCAAATCATGATTTTTTTTAATTTTAAAAAGAAAAAATTGACAAACCCGAAATCGACCAAAAATGACCCGAAACCCGGTCAAACCCGAGTTCTAGTCAACCCGGAAATACCCGAAACCCGTCTACCCGGGACCCATTTTACCCGAGACCCGAAGTGACCCGACCCGAACCCGACCCGAATGACCCGTTTGACAGGTCTAGTTGGGATGGAAGTCCCCTTTTGAGGTATTGTTCAATTCCAGTCCTAGCTATGACAATCTTAGAACAATTGGATGTTTATGCTATGTTATTCAACCTAATGCCTATAGAGATAAGATGGGAGTTGTCTCTAGGAGATGTGTGTTTCTTGGTTATCCTCCTGGCCAAAAGGCTTTTAAGTTGTTTGATATTGACAGTAAAAAGTTGATCATCAGTAGGCATGTTAAGTTTGTGGAGCATATTTTTCCTTTCAAACAGTCATCTATTTCTCCAGCACCTGTCATTGTGTTTCCTGCTATTGATCTGGTCGATGTTAATGATGAGAGTAATGTGGTGATAGGAGGTCATATCCCTCAGTCTAGATCTAGTGTTGATTCTCCTGGTCATGTGGTAGTTGAAAATTCCAATGACACTATAGGTTCACAGAGATCAGATGAGGTAGTTGTTTCTGATAGTGTTGTTGACAGTTATCTGAACCAGCAAGCTTCTGTTCCTACTGATATTCATCCTCATAATATTCCTCTTTAGAAAAGAGTCATTCACAGACCAGTAAGGTTCAATGATTATGTATGTTCAGGCTTACCACATAGAACACAAGTTGATCTTTCTGATTCTCAGAGTCAATCTTTTGCTGTGTTCTCTATTCAAAATTTAGCACATCTGTCCTCTGAATATATCAGGTCATTTGTGAATGTTTGTGCCACATTTTAGCCTAGAACTTATAGTCAGGCAAAGGGTAATCCTCAATGGGAGGAGGCCATGAAAGCTGAGCTATCTGCTTTGGAAAATAACAACACTTGGTCAGTGACTCTTCTTCCTCTAGGTAAGATAGCTATTGGATCAAAATGGATTTATAAGATCAAATACAAACCTGATGGGACCATTGAAAGGTTCAAGGCAAGGCTTGTAGCTAAAGGATATAATCAGGTCAAGGACAAGGATTATAAGCAAACATTCTCTCCTGTAGCCAAGTTAGCCACTGTGAGAGTTATTTTGTCTCTAGCAGCTGTTAAAGGTTGGGTTTTACATTAGCTTGATGTAAATAATGCATTTTTACAGTAGCTGTTAAAGGTTGGGTTTTACATCAGCTGTTAAAGGTTGCTTTCTTGAAGAAGAGTTATATATGCAACCTCCTGCATGGTATGACTAAAACACTGATAAGATTGGGTTATGTTCATTCAAAGCATGATTATTCTTTATTTGTCAAAACTTCAGGGACTGCTATGACAATTGCATTAGTGTATGTTGATGATATGCTACTGTTAGGCAGCTCTAGTGATGACATTGCTCATACCAAGTCTGCTCTTCACAGTGCTTTCACAATTAAAGATCTAGGGGTTGCAAGGTACTTTCTTGGAATGGAGATTTCAAGGAGTGCTTCAAGAATTCTCTTGAATCAGAGAAAATATATTCTTGACATACTTAAGGATACACGGATGGAGTCTTGCAGAGTGGTTTCATTTCCTATGCAACATGGCACAAAGCTTTAAGCTCACATTGGCAACACATTTGAACATCCTGATGCATACATACGTCTCATTGTGATGTGATCATAGTCGCCCATGAGCTTGACTCGTTTTTCCTACAAAGGTTTGTCTTTGGAGCAGAACATCAACTTTCATTTGTGAAGACTGTTTGGCGACACCTCGGTATTTTGGCTCGTTCTGGCTGTATAAAATTCCGATTTAAGCCGATGAGCACTTGTTGGAAAGATATTTTAAGTGGATACAACTTTATTGAAGGATGCAATCGTAAATTCAGCATGGAAAATGGCCGAAATCTGGGATCTTTGGTATGTGTCCATTTTTTGGCCAAAATTTAAGTCCTAGGACAAAAATGGAGAAATATTAGGAGAGTGTCCACAATTTCCAACTTTGCCCCTGCCTTATTATTCCCTTCTCCTCCTAATTCACTGATTTTCTTTCTAGAACCCGGCGCTCTCGCTCCCATGGCTCCTTCTCCTTCCCTCGGATTTGCCTCCCAGATCCCCTCATCGCGATCTCCCTCTCGGCCTCTCCTCCGGCATCCGTCGCGACCAATCCCCGTCGCTCTCGCTCTCATCTCCATATTCAATTCGAGGTGTTTCTCGTCAGAATCCGCCGACTGCCATGACGAAACATCATCATAATCCTCATTGCCGATTGTCGTGGCATCCTTCGATCTTCGTTTTCTCCTGAATCGATTGAGTTTCCTCGTCGCTTTTCCTGTTCATTGAAAGTTGTCCAATTCGATTTCTCTTTTCGAGCGGGCGGAGCTCTGGTGTTGATGCTCGAAATCTCTGCTGAGGAATTGGCGCTGCTCTGCTGAAGATTTTGATCAAACAAACAAGGGCTGTGTTTCCATTTTCGTGGCATCGAATTTCACTTTGAACTGCAATCGTATAGTTTTATGTTGCTTCCTCTTGAATTTCTAGCTGTTTGTGCATTTTTCCCCTGAAATTTTGGACTAATATATGAAATACAGCATCGGAAAGTTTTTATCTTGACTCTACTTTTTTGCATTGTTTCCTTTGGAGGTGTGTAGTGTCCCGGATGACCTTCTGTATGCCGGTGAGAGTAAAAGAAAGAAAAGGTAAGAGAGAGTAAGAGGTTAGGGGATGAGAGAGAAGAGTAATATGATTTTCATTAAGTCTATCCTCTTCTGTAATACAAGCTTCATTTTATAATACCATTTGATTGGGACTTTGCCCAATTCTATACACGTATGAAGTATGGGCTTCCATCTTCCTACCCATTACAAGCTTTGTTTTGAATTTTGTCATTTGAAATTGAGTGCAGTGTTGTCGTACCAAGTGAAAGAATGACCAAGTGACGTTATTAGTGGTGTCACTAAGGTAAAAAATTGTGTAATCACAAATCCTATAGGGACTAATGAGAGAAATCCCAGGACAAGCTAAGTACAAACCCTATATGGGTTAATGATAAGTCAAAATACATGTGGTGACATTTATCCTTTAATATATACTAGTACAGTTCCCGCGCCATTGCGCGTTTTATTTTTAAATCATAATAATATGATAAATTAATATTGTAAAATTTTAATAAAAGTTAGTGTAAAATAAAAAAATGTATAGTTTTATTGGTTGGTTCAACTGGAAAGTACCTGCGAAAAGTACCCAAAGGTCCCCTGTTCGAATCCCGCCCCGAGTGACCACTGAAGGGTTTACCTAGTTGTTAACTTCAGGGCCCATGGGATCAGTCGGGTGCTACTTGCTAGTAGTCACGGATACCCATGTAAATTCAAAAAAAATACAATTAAATATAATGATAACACCTAATTAAAAATTATTTTCGCTTAAAGAAGTGTATAGATATAGATATTTTAAAATAATCTTATTAGAAAGAAAAAAAAATACCATCACTATAATATTATATAAAAGATTTAACTAAAGATAATTTTACGAAAATCTCTTAGATGAAAAGAGAATTTATAAGATATGGATATAGATATGTTATCGTGCTTTTAATTTAATATAGTATATAGAAAATATAAAATATATGTTAAATGAAAACTTTAATCTACAATCATCAAACAAAAATCATACTTTCGATAATTTAATAAGATCATTAAATTTTGATGTATATAAACCAATTTTTTTTTTTGGTGTGTATATAGATAAATTAATAAAAATTTAATGGGTATATGTATATATATATATCCAATTATGGATAGATTGAGATATATGGTAAATAATAAATAGGTTAATTAATTTACCCTAATTAATTAGATTACTATAGAAATACACTTACCTAAAATAACTTGGCATAAAATGGCGACACGTGGCAAAATTGCTTCTCATTTAATAATATATATAGATATATAGATTGAGATATATGGTAAATAATAAATAGGTTAATTAATTTACCCTAATTAATTAGATTACTATGGAAATACACTTACCTAAAATAACTTGGCATAAAATGGCGACACGTGGCAAAATTGCTTCTCATTTAATAATATATATAGAATAGATATATAGATATATAGATATATAGATATATAGATATATAGATGAATAAGTAAGAGAATCATAGATTGTGTAACCAAAATAAAAATAGGGTCATAGACATTATCACCACTACAAAAACAGGGTCATAGACAGTGTAACCAAAATAAAAATAGGGTCATATACACTGTAACCAAAGGAAAACCCTAGGACAAGGGAAGCACAAAACCTATAGAGGCTAATGAGAAGCCAAAATACATGTGGTGATAGTTCTCCCCTAATATATGGATAGGTAAGAGGGTCATTGACCTTGTAACCAAAATAAAAACAAGGTCATAGACGTTGTAACCAAAATAAAAACATGGTCATAGACAGTCCACTATAAAAACAGGGTCATAGACACTATAATCAAAGAAAAACCTTATGACAAAGGGAAACACAAACCCTATAAGGGCTAATGAAAGCCAAAATACATATGGTGACAGTTCTTCTCTTATTTCTAATTTCTAGTTTTCTAGATTTTTTTAAAGTAATGTCACCACAATAAATAAAAAATTAAAATGTAACTATTGTTGTTACCACTATAAAAATAAAGTCATATATACTGTCACCACTATAAAAACATGGTCATAGACACTGTAATCAAAGTGAAATCAAATGATAAGGGAAGCACAAACCCTATAGGGCCTAATGAGAAGCCAAAATACATGTGCTGATAGTTCTCCTCTAATACATGAATGGGTAAGAGGGTCATAGACACTGTAATCATTATAAAAATAGGGTCATAGATACTGTAACCAAAAGAAAATCCTAGGATAAGAGAAGCACAACCCTATAGGGGCTAATGAGAAGCCAAAATACATGTGATGACAGTTTTTCTCTAATTTCTAATTTCTAGTTTTCTAGATTTTTTTAAAGTAGTGTCACCACAATAAAAAAAAATGTAACTACTGTTGTAACCACTATAAAAATAAATTCATAGATACTGTCACCACTATAAAAACATGGTAATAGACACTGTAATCAAAGGAAAATCATATGATAAGGGAAGCACAAACCCTATAGGGGCTAATGAGAAGCCAAAATAAATGTGGTGACAGTTCTCTTCTAATACATGAATGGGTAAGAGGATCATAGACACTGTCACCACTATAAAAACATGGTCATAGACATTGTAATCAAAAGGAAAACCATATAGACGTTGTAACCAAAATAAAAACAGTTTTATAAGCATTGTCACCACTATGAAAAAAGGTTCATAAACACTGTAATCAAAGGAAAATCTTAGGAAAAGGGAAGCACAAACCCTAAAGGGGCTAATGAGAAGCCAAAAGAACATGTGATTTACAATATGGTTTAGGGTTAAGTCTTTAGGGTTTAGGGCCAAGGCCCTAAACCCTAAACCCTAAACCCTAAAATGTTAAGTACAGTACGTCGTTAAGAGATGATTGTTGTCACCAAATGGAAAACCCTAGGACAAGGGAAGCACAAACCCTATAGGGGCTAATGAGAATCCAAAATAAATGTGGCGACAGTTCTCCTCTAATACATGAATGGTTAAAGGGTCATAGACACTGTAATCAAAATAAAAACAGTGTCATAGCCACTGTCACCACTATAAAAACAAAGTCATAGACACTGTAATCAAAAGGAAAACCCTATAGACGCTGTAACCAAAATAAAAACAGCATTATAGACACTGTCACCACTATGAAAAAGGGTCATAGACACTGTAATCAAAGAAAAACCCTAGGAAAAGAGAAGCACAAACCCTAGAGGGGCTAATGAGAAGCCGCTATTCATGTGGTGACAGTTGTCCTCTAATATATGAATGGGTAAGAGAGCTATAGACGTTGTAATCAAAATCAAAACAGAGTCCTAGACACTATAACCAAAGGAAAACCCTAGGACAAGAGAGCACAAACCCTATAGAGGCTAATCAGAAGCCAAAATATAAGTGGTGTCAGTTCTCCTCTAATATATGAATGGGTAAGAGCCTAAGAGGGTCATAGACAATGTAACCAAAATAAAATCAAGGTCATAGACACTGTCACCACTATGAAAAAAGGGTCATAGACACTGTAATCAAAGAAAAACTGTTGTAGGAGGAAATCGAGTTCAATAAATAAGAATATAAATCAAACCAGATTCGTGCCCACGCAAATAATTGCAAGACTTCCTCCAGATGTAGCAACAGGAAGTCAGGATTGATCCTCGAGGAAGCTGGTCAGCGGATCCTAGGCAGCAGAAGAGTCTCACGTCGATTTCGACCTTAGGGGACCACTCGATATCGACCAAAGGCAGAAGTCGACTCCAGAGTACTCAACCTCGACCAAGGGTGGTTGACAGGGGTCAGGCACATTCGAATTCGAGAAAGCAAGGTCACTGGTGGTGGTTGACGTCGAGTAGAAGTCGTCGATGTCGAGTAAGGCTGGTCGATCTCGAGTACCTGCAGAGACAAAAACGAGAGCGATCTTGCTTGATCGAATATTAGTGGTCGACGTCGACTAGATCTGGTCGACGTCGAGGAGATGTGGTCGACGTCAAGGAGATGTGGTCGACGTCGAGGAGAAAACAGTAACGAAACGAATTGCAAATTTCGAAATAAACAATGTAAAAGAAAACTTCCAATATCGGGGTTTGCAACAACGATAACCAAACATGTATAAGGCAAGATAAAGAGAAATAATCATGCAATCACATCAAAGGATTAAGCTTTCGCCTTTTCCAACAATTAGACAACTCTCTCAAGAAACCCTAATTGTATCTACCAATTTTATGTTTATAATCCAAGTGGTTAACATGAATCTCTATTCTTTCAAATAGGTAATAAACATATAAAAGGCAGTAGATGATCAAAACATAATAAAGGTCGAATCTTTACCTCAAACACACTTGGCTATAGTCGGGCTCACCTCGACCCTAGAAGTAGGTGAACTACTTGCTTTTCATCATAACAAAACTCATCAATAATAAAAGAAAACTAAATTGCATTAATAAACTAAAATAGAGCTTATAACCGATCGAAGCCAAATCCGCTCTCGCAGGACACAACAAATCTCGACCTCCACTCTCTCTCTCCTACTCGCTATCTCTTTTCCTCTCTAACTTGGAATTGAATGAAAAACTAGTTCCATGGGCTTTATTTATAGGCATTAATCCTTGCTAATCAAGGTAAGGAATATCTAACTTCTATCTAAAGATATAATTCTACTAGGAAATAAATAACTCTAATTAGGTAAACAAGATAAATCCTATAGGGTAATTAATTGTTCCACCCTTCGGATAAATAAAAAGATAAAAAGATAAATCTTCAAGTCTTCATGTGTAAGGAATCTTCTCTTGGGAATATCTCCATTGGATTTTGGATAGAAATTTAAGTAGAGCTCGGAATCGAGGTGGACATGTCACTCGTAGTTGGTCGATATCGACCACGTCTGGTCGATATTGAGCCGTTTCGTTCGGCTTCACTCTGGCCACTCAATTTCGGCTTCTGGAGGAATATCGACTTGCATGTTGGTCGATATCGACCACTATAGATCGATATCGAGTTGTCCTCTTGTCTGCTGGTCGATTTGAGTCGATTCTGGGATTTTCGACCAAGATTAGGTCGATATCGAGTTGGTCTGGTCGATATCGACCACTTTCTCAGCATCCTACTCTATTCTTGAAACGCACTTTTCCGAGTCCCCGTTCGTCCGATTGACGCATATAAGCATGCGTTGGAAAGCTCTTTTCGAGGGTTACAACTCTCATGAAGACATCAGAACTCGACTCAGAATGATAAATGCCGAAAAATGGCATTTTCTCCAGCTGCACCATTCTTAGCTTCTTCATGACTTTCCTTTAAGCTCTAAAGTGCGTCCGATTTCTGTAAATTTAAACAGAAACTAGTGTAGACTCCATAATTTGACAAATAAGCATAAAATACATAGATTCTGTATTATTCTAACCCAGAATATATAAAATGACAGAATAAGGGGCTAAAATAGATATAAAAACATGACATAAAACATGGACATCAAAAACCCTAACAAAAGGGAAGCACAAACCCTATAGGGGCTAATGAGAAGCCGATTTTCATGTGGTGACAATTCTCCTTTAATATATGAATGGGTAAGAGAGTCATAGACACTGTCACCACTATGAAACAGGATAATAGACACTGTCACCGCTATAAAAACCGGGTCATAGACACTGTCACCACTATGAAAAAAGGTCATAGACACTATAATAAAAGGAAACACTATAGAAGTTGTAACCATTATAAAAACATGGTCATATACACTGTAACCAAAATAAAAACAGGTTCATAGACATTGTAATCAAAGGAAAATCCTACGACAAGGGAAGCACAAACCCTATAAGAGCCAATGAGAAGCGAAAATACATGTGGTGGTAGCTCTCCTTTAATATGTGAATGGGTAAGAGGGTCATAGTCTCATAGACGTTGTAACCAAAATAAAAACAGGATCATAGACATTGTCAACACAGTAAAAACAAGGTCATATAAACTGTAACCAAAGGAAAATCCAGCGAAAAAAACATTTCAATTCAATTAATTACTATTTAGAAATGCAATGCAACCTACATAATTACATATATGTGGATTATGAAGCCAATTCAAGATATGTGTGTAATCGATCAGAAATGGTAGCTTATGTTCTAATCAACATGTTGATGAATTGTTGTTTATTAATACATGATGAATAAAGATCCACTCATCTCGTTGCAAATTGGGCACTTTGATGATCGGTGACTGCCAATTCACTTTGATGAGGTGACTGCCAACTCAATCAAGTTAATTTTCATCAAATTTGTTCAGTTTATCTTCCAATTTTCAATACGGAAAACAAAGCAATGCAAAGACACCAAAAATGAAATTTTTATCCTGGAAAAATTGAAATCGAAGTGTAAAACAGGAGAGGAACCATCAAATTGAACGCCATTGAAATCGATGGAGAAATTGAGCCACAGATCGAAGAAAATCAATACGGAAACACAGGATGTGAAATATCGCCATTGAAGGCAATAAATCAGTGAGCCACGGATCGAAGAAATTCAATACGGAAACACAGGTCAAATTGAACGTCGAAACTGGCAAGGGAGACATCCAATTTCACAATTAGCAATCCGGTAATTTCAAAGGCAATTGGCAAGGGAAAGAAACGGAGAAAGATGATTTAATTGAGATTGTCGGAGGAATTAAAGAAGACGGCCCCGTCATTCTTCTTCCCCTTCATCTCCTGTCGGTGGCAGCAGGCGCGTCGAGGAAGGAGCCACCGTCACCAAGCACTTCGTCTTCGGTTGTGGGGGTCGCCATCGAGGGCGCTCCGACGAGCTCAGGCTTGCAGCAAGGCTCCCAGCGGCATCCGAGAGAGAATCAGCGTCAGATCGGACGAATTCTGCGCCGGAGACGCTGTGGAGGTCGAGGAGGAGTACCGGCGCCATGGAGGTCGAGGAGGACGTTCTCCGGCTTCCTATCGCTGCGCGGTGGACGATGCCGGGACGGTGGAGGCTCATATCTGGACGGGAGAAGAGCATACTCAGCGGCATCCAAGAGAGAGAGAACGAAGGTGGATTCTCAGATCTGCGGGCAAAATAAAAAAGAGGGCAAAAGGGGTATTATGAAAAAATTTCGGACATTTAGTTAAAACCTTAGGATATTTAGGCTTCGTTTGGATAGCCAACTTATAAAGTCATTATAGTTTATTTTTGAAAATGTTTTATTGAAGGGATAAGTATCAATTTATGTTGTAATTACTGATTTAAATGAACAATATGCAATGGTATTTCCTTGTTGCAACTGTTCATCTTCCCTCTACCAACATCCCTGCGACGGTTCATTTTCCCCTGTCAACTTGCCGACCTATCGGCTCTAATGGCGCCCGAAGAGTCCAATTATTCCAACATCGACTACTGCTCCGCCACCCAAACCTAGGTACTGCCTCACATCGTCCGTATCTCCACTTCGGTTGTCGTCTTCTCCGCCTCCTCTGAATCCTCCTCCCCTCGTTTCTCCCTCCTCGACTCTCCTGAGTTCGACTCACTCCTCACCGATTCCGATTTTCTCCGATTTGACTCTATAGGACCCTCATGGATGCGGTAGTTCCGGTGGCTTGTCGATGTCCTTCTTTCGCTAACTCTCTCTAGTTTGCACAGCCTTGTCGTCAACCCACTTCATTCGGATGCTCGCCACCAAATCCAGTAGTCTTCTTCGCCTCTTTTCAAGGACACTTCCGACTAATTTGCCTCTCAATTGCTCCATCTATTGGCCTCCATCGCCACCATCTCCAAACCTGTGCTTCAACAGAAGGTTATTGATAGCATCGCCGCTGTTGAAATCCTGAATTATGAACAAGTGAACAACAACAGATGAAGAGATCGATGGTGCCGAGTTTTTCATCGGGAAGATGAGTTGGTTTAATTTTGTCATTCCAAACGTTTGTAACAAACAGTCATCATTATAAATCAAAAGGCAAAATTTATAAAACATAATTTTGCTATGCAAACGGAGCCTTACTAATTTGGTCCAAAGGCCTCTTATTTTAATGAGGGAATTTGCTGAAATGGACCTTTAAGCATATTTGATTAAGTAGATAGCCCCCTTATTTTTTTATTAGGTTTGCTGGATCCTTTTAATATTTTTTTAGCCGCATAAACCCTAACCCTCCTACCCTGTTCTCTCACGCGCTCTCGCACAGTCGCCCCCTTTCTCTCTCTCTCTCTCTCTCTCTCTCTCTCTCCCTATGTACGCTCTCTCCCACGCCGTTCCCGTTCGTCTTCTTCCTCACCAACTTCGGATCCGTCCTCGTCTCCGCCGCCCCCCGTCGGATCTGTTCGTCCTACTGCTCGCACCTGAATCATATCTGGTAGGTATTGTCGTTTTGTGTTCAATTGAATTTTTGTTTCATCTTTGTCTCGTAATCTCATGCTCGGTAGGTACTGTCGGTCTTCAATCTGATTTTTTTTTTTGTTTCAGTGAACTGATTTTCTGCATCTATCGGCTTTTGATTTTTGTTTTAGAACAATCAGGTGGTTTCGACTTTCGAACAATTGGAAAAATTAGGTTGCAATTTGTTCAACCCGGATTCGAAAGTGAAGCTTGAGAAATTATGCTTTTTTTTTTATTCAATCATTCGAAAGTGAAGCTTCGAACAGGCAGTATTCTGCTAAATTGACTGCAGATATTGAATATGCTTTGAAAGAGAGGAATTATGCTTCGAAAGTGAAGCTTGAGAAATTATGCTTTTTTTTGTATTCAACATAACACAGGCAGTATTCAATCATTCGAAAGTGAAGCTTCGAACAGCGGCATGGATGCAGAACGATCTTTCTGGGACGGGTTTGAAAGTGAAGCTTGAGAAATTATATTTTTTTTACACAGGTAAAGAATATAAAGATCGAAGGTCCTGCTAGCCATATTTTGAACAATGGTGCTTTCAAAATTTGCAGAAGATTAACTAAGTTTGAGCTTTTATTTTGTCGGTGTGTCATGGTCATCACCAGAAGGCTTTGTCAAATTTGTCCAATACCTCACACCCAATTAGTAGAAGATCATTGTCCGATTAGAATGATAAAAATGATGCCATATTAAAAGTACACTTCACAACCCATTCTTCGGCTCCGATTGAAAGTAACCAAGTAAGGATGTTTATGCATCAAATGTTGTGGGTTTTAGTCGTCAATTGGGATCGTGACCCTAGGCGTATCAAATATCACATATCCACGTTCAATCGGTAAGTTGAAACAATTCGTTGATCCTAAACCATATCAATTTGGGGTTGAACTTACCTAACCAAGCATGTGTGTGTTTTGTTTTGTTCAAATCGCAACCAAAGCATATAAAAAATACTATTGATATACAATCGATTAGATTAAATCACCTAGCAAAGTGGCATCATAGTAAACAAAAAATGTTATCAATTAAAATGTCATCAACAAACAATGTCATCACAAATGATTGAGATCAATAAAGTGTAATCACAAATGTCATCAATGAATAAAATTGTAATAAACATATCACCACAAGTGATTGCATCAATGAAGCGTAACCACAAACGTGTCATCAGTGAATAAAAGTAGAATCGATGAAAATATATCGATATACAATTTATTAAATTAAAAAAAGTGGCATCAAACGATTTGATTAAAAAAAATGGCATCAAATAATTACATTATAAAAATGACATCAAAACACCATTTTGAAAAAGTTGTATCACATTAAAGAAAAAAATGTTATCAAAACACTACTTTGAAAAAATATCATCAAAATACTACTTTGAAAAAATATCATCAAAAATATGGCATCACGGTAAAAAAAATAGCATAAAAAAATTGACATAAAAAAAAGTGGCATCAGTCGTTAACAGTAAAAAAAAATGGCATCAATGGTCAACGTGACATTACAGTAAACAAAAAATGTCATCAATGTTTAAAAAAAGTGGCATAAAAAAAGTGTCATCCAATCATTTCATTAGAAAAGTGGATTTCATTAGAAAAGTGGCATCAGAGTGAAAATAAAATATAATAAAATTTTGGCATCAAAACGGTAAAATATGGCATCACAAAAAATAGCAACATTAAAAAAAAAAAAAAAAAAAAAAATCCAAATGGGTTGGTCAACGTTGACCATTGACCACTATTTGGATGGGTTTACCAAAAACTAATTAAAGTGGTTTGGGGTCTAAGTACCCAATTGAACATTCAAAAGCTATCTACCAAAATCACCCTATTTTAATTAGTTTGGCTTTTTTTTTTTTTTTATATTAGAAGCAATAGATAAAAGAAAAAAATTAAATTTAGCTATTAAATTTAGAGTTAGAGTTGGGGTGAGTTTCAATTTGAATTGAGTCTAAAAACGTGTCTACGTACAATCAACTTGTGTAATAAAGTGGCCAAGCTCTTTCTTAGTTTGAGCTACTCGGCTCAAATAGTCAAATGTATTACTTGCAGACTTGCAGTGACATATATAGTAACCTTGGAAAAACTTTGTAAGGGTGTGTTTGGATTCCATTTTATTTTAATTATAATGTAATTATTTTACCTCGTTTTATGTGAGCGTTTGGTTTTAAAAATAAAAATCTCGTAAGAATCTAGATAAGACCGTAAATTAACCAGATAATCATATAAAAAGAGATGGAATAATTACATTATAATTAATACACCGTGAAATCTAAAAACAACCTAATTTAATTTAAACACCTTAAAAATTATGTTAATCAAACACTACCGTATCGTATTGCATTATAAACATAATGTATTTGGAATACACCCTAAATTCCACAAACTTTGAGCTATAAGAATTAGAGTTTGTTGAGCTATAAGAATTAGAGTTTGTATCTTATAGCCCGCATATGTTGTTATGGATCCGAGTTTTTATTAATCTTTTGTTGCGCCAGTTCTCTTTTTGTTTTGGGCTCCAGCCTATAAATACCGGATACAACATACAAGTTGTAAAATGCAATCAACGAAAAATCACAAAGAATTTGTTTTTCCCCCTCCTTTTGATGCTCATCATCTTCCTCGCTTGCGAATTCCAAGCTTGATTCACAGATCGATCCATATTCCGACCCTTTTAGATCCAAGAACCAAGGAGCTTTCTTCCTGTTCTTCCTTGGCACCGCCGCCGCTACAAACTACCGTTTTCGACTCCGATCCATTCAAGATTCCTTGTTTTGGTAAATAGAGAGTGAACATGTCTGAGAGTCGATCGAATTACAAAGAAGGAGCTTTGATCACTGCACAACATTTAGTATTAATATATATTTAAGTTAGTGCACTTGATAGGGCAATATTGAATGATTTTGAAATCATTTTTGAGGCAAGAAAACGAGGAGAAGGAAAGCAAAATACTCCCTTCCCCTCCCCTCCCATCTTGCAGGTTCCAAAACACAACAATTGACTTTATAGTCTAGGAGTCGAACCGGAGACCAACGACATCCATTCAAGATTCCTATCATCACTACTTCGCCGATGCCCACAAGCAAGACACCCACTGCGTAATCCTTGAAGGACATGGACACCGTGGCTCATTGGAAGCGAAATCGAAACATTGCCAGGAAGTCCGTGGAAAACTGTGGTCGGGAAGTCGTCTTTCGACGTCCGCTACTGCCTCTACATAGCTCCACTGCTGCCACTATTTCTTCTAGGACGCTCCTTGCATAGCCCTCTCTTCATTGCAACTTTACATTTACTTGGATACGCCCCAAGTAGTCTGCACCAAGGTCCAAAACTTGACTGTTTCAGCAGTTTTTTCTTCCTCCGTAAAGGCGTGATTTCCTGCATATTTTTATAATCCCTTTTGTCGGGCGTTCGAGGCTGACTCGACCGACCTTTGGGGAAAGTTAATCAACCTTCGGTGGTAGGTGGCATGGCATAGGCTTATGAACTTGGATCGCGAGCATGCCATGTTCATTGGTGAGTGATCGAGATGCGCGAAAAGATGCACTGTTTGACACGTATCACGTCCATCCTTTGATCTACATTTGAATATCGTCTCATCATCATCTGGGTGACCGTTGAGAGAGTGGAGGATGTATCGTATAGCTGATGGGGATCATCGAGGGCTTGCGCTAAGGTTCATCGACCAATACATTTGGGACACCATCTATCTATCTATCAAGTAATATTACTAATTCTGCTAGTATTTTGCTGACGTATCACGCCGACAATTAAAGTTAAGTTTTTTATTCAAATGAGATTTTTTTATTGGTCAATATTATTACAGAAATTTTAAAATATTTATTTCCTATTTTAAATATGGTTTTAATCCATTCCCCCTTTTTTATTGGTCAGTTATATTGCCGTAAATCTTGAGATATGTTTCCTTTTTTTTTTTCCGATTGTAATATTATCATAATTCGTCAACATACATTAAACTTGAATTTGAATTTGAATCTTGGTATATTTTATTTTTGGAAGTTTATATTATGCATAAACCCATATCCAAGTGCCGATTTATAAAAATGCTACGGAGTATAAATTAATTTTCACATATGTTCATATTTACTAACCAACCATGCAAGTAGTTCATTTTCAAATAAATTAATCGAAGATGTACTCAGATTGCCTGCATTCATTATCTTAACGGATTGAATTCATTTAAATATTTATTTATTATATCACATTTATCCCAATCATGATAAAATTTACTACTCTCTATTCGTTTAGCTAAATAAGGTGTTTAATATTCATTCACGCTTTGTTATGATAGAAATTTTATATAATTTTTTTCATCTTTCAAAATTAAGTGTGAACAATCAATTATATGTTTGTTTTATGCGGTTACGCGCGGGGAGAATTCCCAATTCCAAACCCTAGCCTTTACCTTTCGGCCTAAATCACCTCCTTCTTTCTTGGATTGGGCAGATTTCCAGTTCGATTTTGGGAAGTAAGCAACTTTTCTATCTATTCCGACCTTCAATTTGGGGTTTTGACTCCCTTTTCGACCTCCAATCTCGACCCTCGAAACCTTCCGATGGTTATCGCGTTCGGCTGGGCTTTGATTTCGTTTTCTTTCTTCGGTTCCGGTCGTGCTTCATCTTCAAGCTTGGGTTATCGGCCACGGGCTCGGTCGTTCCGGCCTGTCTCCGACGTCTTCGTATGGATCCCTTGGCGCCCACCTCTCGCTCGTATGCACCGATTTGACACTGGTTGGTGGTTTAGCGCGACGACGCTCCCTATCCTGGTCGTCGTCCTTCGCCCTGTGCCTCCGTTCGCCGGCGACGATGGTGGAGGTCTTCTGTCTGCCGCTTCCATTGGGGTTGTGGGTGAGCTTTGGCTTACCCAAATCGTTTGGGATAGCAAAATTAATTAGGATGATAATTAAAGGGGCCTACTATTTACACCGTCTATTTTTCGCCAAATACACGGTGCGACCGCGTGTCCGCACTCTGCGGTTGCATTTTTTTTTTTAAATCCTCTTCTTGTAGCTCGCAAATCCCTAGCGTGGATCTCCTGAACATCCCGCCGGCGAGGCTCCGTCATCGTGCTTCTTCCGAACGATGTCCTTGACTCTGACTCAGACCACCACTGCACCCTCCTTTGCATTCGCCGCCTTTTTCTTCTTGTTACGAGGATATGGCAGAGCCGGAAGAAGGTGAAGGGAGCGATGAGACCTGACGGTGTTGAGAAGCTTCAGTAGGGCTGAGACGGTGGCCTCAAGCGCCGCCCTGGACCTGGAGCGGCTCCTCTGCAGACGGTGACCTGAAGCTTAGGAGGAATTGGGGGATGAGTGGGCGAGGAAGGAATTGAAGTTGGATGAGAAATTGGGGGATAAATTAAAATCAGGGGAGTGAGTTGGAGACATAAAAGGAGGGAGGAGTACACAGGAAGAAGGAGGAAAAGAGAATTTCATTCAATTTCAGATCAATTTTGGAAGCATTTGCCTAGGAGGAAGAAGAAGGCAAAGCATCTGCCCACCTATGTTACACGGAAACAGAAACGGAAAGCGGAAGGGAAACGGAAACGGAAACGGGGAAACGGCAATCCAAATTTTGTAGGAAACGGAAACGCCGAGGAAACGGCAATATGAATTATATGTTCATTTAAAGGTCTAAATAAGAGCAGTAAATATATCACAAAATTATACACATAGAATGCAACATTAGGCTACAAATTAAAATGTCCAATACTGTGATATACAATGTCCTTTACTCCATCAATTGCAGATCGAGTCGGTTTGTTGGCTTTGTTCAACACTATGACTTCCGGTAGGACCACTACTCGCATTTGAGGATGACATAGTTAGAGGTGAGAGGGAGAGAGCATTGAGCAAGTGGGAGTTTACCTAGAGAGAGAGAGAGAGAGAGAGAGGGTCGTCGGAAGAGAAGAGAGGAAGGAAGACAAAAAATGGGAGAGAAGGAGGTGGCAAGGTTAGAGGGAAATGAGAGCTTCGGACGGGATGAATGGGAAGTATGTTTTAGAGTTTGATTGTTTTTTTTTCAATTATAAAATTAGTGGAAACGCCACCTGGAAGGTAGAAACGTTTCTGACCAAGCGGAAACGGTCAAGGTTTCTGACTTTTCTGGTCAACGAAACGGTCAAAGTTTCTGACCTCTCAGAAACGTTTCTGAGGTGTTTCCGCGGAGTTTCGGAGTTTCTTCATATTCAGAAACGGGAAACCGCTATGAGATGGAGTTTCGGAGTATCATAGCTGCCCACTCAAAGTCCGTGTGTGCATTTGATTTTTTTTAATTTTTAAAAGGCATGATTTCGGGGTGGGCCCACCTCCGCGCATTCGCACTGCGCAATTGCACCCGTAAACCGTGTAACTTGCGATAAATTGATTGTGCAATTAGCAATCCCGTAATTAAAAATATGATAAAAGCTTTAGTGTATATACGTATTTGTATTGATATGTATATATACTTTGAACAAATCCACCCGAAAGGGTTGAACCCAAATCCGGAAGGGCTTGATCAAATCCCATAAGGGCTTCAATAAAATCCCTTATGGGTCCTTGGTGCGTCTTACAAGGTGGTTCTTGACTGCGAGTTTTGGTTGTTTTTGGCGTTCCTCTTCTGTGCTGGGGCTCTGGCGATCGATGTCGGGTCTGGCTGGGGTCGAGGCGTTGTGTATCGAGGCGACTCCGCGTTATGGAAATTTCCTTGGAGGATCGTGTTCATTGCCCACAGGGAACTCCTGATGTACCGCTGGCCAGCGGTGTCACTGTTTGGTGGTGCTTGACGTCGGCTCTTAGTCTATGTTGTCCCCAACTTGTTTGGGTTAGGTTTGCCTATTCGACTGCACTTGTGTGTTTCCCACCTTTGTTTTTGCACCCTTTGTTTCTTATGTTGTATGTTGTTTGTATTGACGGTTCGCCGTCTGCCGACTCTGTCGGCCTATCGAGGTGTCGGATATGTCCGACTCTCGAATTATTTCCTAATCAAAAAAATAATAATTACATGTTTGTTGACCCCGTATTTAAATAATGGAAATTTTATATAATTTTACACATGCATGTGTTATTCACCTGTCACCGTACATGAATAAAATATTATTATATTATATCTTCAGGTTCATTCTTTCATTTGCCCAAATTTAAGGGATTAGTATGGTGCCCTTTTTTCACCCATCTTATAAGTGAAACTTATTATTATTTAAGTTTCTTTTATTATCGACGCTTCTTCTACTCAATCTCTTTTATCAATCCTTTAATATATTGATATAATGGCCAACATCATATATTATTAGTATGGTGCTTCTTCCATCCATTTTATATGTATTTTCAAGCAAATTAAACATTATATTTTTTGACGTGGGGGTTCCGAGGTTGTCGACTAATCCCCCACAAGTCCGATCCCTAGCCTGCAAAAGACGCGAACCAGGTAAGCCAGGCAGCAAGCCACTAGGCAGGCTCACCCAAGCAAATTAAACACTTTATAAGTTATCTCATAACTATAATGATCTAAATATGTTTCCTTTTGTGATTTATTTCCAGGTAGATTTTATATTATAATGCTTCAATAAATGACGTTCATATCTTCATCCGTCGTTTCAACAAATATACGATATATATTTGTCATCATAATTGAATATTAATCATTTGATACTATTATTGCTTTTTTCATTACTTTATATAAATATATATGATTTTTTTTTTGTAATTGTTGATACGTACGTCAGTACCGACTATAATATTTATTATATTCAAAATTTCGAAAACATTTCGTGCCTTCAAGGCACGGGTATTACACTAGTTAGAGACTAATAACGTTGCATGGGTGGATAAGGCATCTGAAACATTTGGGACACAGGGACAATGACGTGATGGTCTTGACCAACAGTTTAAAATGTCGATAGACATCCCATACATAGATGGTTGCATCTTCAGAGGCGGAGTATGTGGAACTGCAATTAAACTTAAATCAAAGTTAATAAAGTGTGCAAATTTATTAAATAAAATATTAAACTAAATAAGGTAAAACTTATGAAACAAAAAAGGGGGAAAACATACAATATTGTCATTGGTTCGCGCAATGCAATTCACATTCTTCATGTGGCCTGCCAATAGACGACACCCGTCAGATGCAAGCAGAGAGCCATCGACCCCATATAAGATCTATAGTCAGATGACCCACTCCTCTAAGGTGGTGACGTCCATATCACTAGCCCAGCAAACATATTTTAATAATCAGGTATGACTATAACATTCTCTTTGCTTTGAGCCCGGCTTTAGCGTCATAAGAATTTTCGAATCCTGATCTGCATGCGTCAATAGCGAAGTTGTCACCTCCACTGAGGGAGGTGACACTTTCCTTGACAAAAAAATTCTGATCCATCTTCATTTTACTCAACAAGATGCATGTACAGATGAACTGTGTAACACCCATATCCCACATTGGATATAATAAGGATGTTCGGAGTGATTTATAAGTGAATCAAGCTATACCCATGTCACATGAACTCTTTTTTTTTTTCTTTCAGGATTCAAGTGAGGACAACCGCCTTTGATGGTGGCTCGGTTTCTATATAGGACAAAAGAAAGGGAGTATCACAACCCGCTCCTCAAGTATAGAGCAATGTTTCATCCATGGCTTTGGTTAGAAAGCAACTTGAAAGTAGGAGGGGAAAGGATATACGTACTTGTATTGTTCACCGATGACGAAGAAGCCAAAGAGAGGGTGGAAGAATAGTAGATGACAGAGCAAGGTGGAGAAGATGAAGCCGACAATCGAAAGTGAAACCAGGAAAAGGAGAAGAAATAAAAAAGATGAGAAGACCACGAGGTGCATAAAGGAAGCATGATCGAGGAAGGAGAAATGACTAAGCAGGAGGTGAAAGGAGGAAGGTAGGACCAAATATGACCGTACATAACCGCGACAAGCAACGACTTAGATTGAACAAGCGACGGATGAATATGGGCCATAGATTGAACAAGTAACGGCTTAAGAGTATATCTAAGCAACGGATAGGATTGCAGATGCTCTCCCTACAATAGTAAATTCACCCCATTGAACCAACCACCCGCTCTTTCTTTTCTCTCTCCTCCATCTCAGCAAAATTAATGACCTATCATCCTTTTTGAAATTTATTTTCCCGGCGATTCATCGGAATTCCAAGAACCATGAAACTTCCGTCCTCTGCACCTCCGTCGGGGCTGCAATCCCTGTTAGAGACGCGCACATCCCACATCGTTGGTGAAGGTGGCGTTGCACAGCCCACATCGGAGCTTGCCCTTCGCTTGCGACATTCTCGCTTCCCCTTGGCGCTTGCCCTTTTCCCTTCTCCTATTTTATTTACCAATCGCCCATTTTCCCTTCCCCTATTTTATTTACCAATCGCCCCACCCCCCACTCGCAGATCTCTCCCCAGACGCGCGTGGCTTCACAGCTTCTGCTTACAAATTAATACTCCGTATTGAAAAAGGAGATGGGGCTGGAATCGAACACGGGTCCTTCAATTTTCAAACTCAACCCTTGCGCCAACTTTGCATGCAAATTAACCCTGCCTAAAATTGGTATTGCTTTTACTTTATGTAGAATGACAGAATTGATGTAAAGTCCTCCTCGAGGGTTTTCATTCATTAGACAAAGATCGTTCACAGAGATAATTGGATGATTAATACCTCTTTCAATAAAATTAGTAGTTTATAGACCTCATTGTTAATAATTTAGGTAAGTAGACCTTTTTATTAGTGTTTTTACTTAATTGTCCTTAAATGTTTTGTTTTAAAAAAAGATAATAGACTAAAAAATAAATAAGAAAATTATTACAATAAAATCTTTTAGTTGAGATTACAATCAAATTTTATAATATTTCCTAATATAAAAAATCAAATTTTGGAATATTTTCAATCCCTAATTAGGCGGTTTGAGATTGTAACACATAAATTCTATTTATTGTAACACATTAATAATGACAATGCGCACTTACAATACAAATGAATGACAATACGCATTTACAATACCATAAGTTCTATTTATTGTAACACATCAAGAATCACAATACACACTTACTATATCATGTTACCATACCATTTTCTTTCCCATTACACTAAATTTCGTGCAATCCGCATTCAAACTTTCACTGACAACCTTTGCATGGGTAGATGGGCCATCTGAGCAGGCCTCTTCAGACCCCGTTTGCACCTTTTGAACGTTAGTAGCATCCATCACAATAACCTGAGCACCAGCATCTTCCCCCATGCTCTGTGTGGTGCTCTTATCAAGCTCATTTCTCCTATTGTTCAAATCTACAGGAGGCTCATACACACTTGCCTTCGGGACCTGCCCAATTTCTATCCTGGGCTGCTGTCTGCATCTATCCAAGCTATGCCCAAACACATTGCAATAGGCCAATAGCTACATATTTTAGGCTTCCATTCAAAGACTATCTTCTGATCGGTAGTATTCCCCTGCACATCCTCAATCTCAATTTTACAAACCTGGGCTTCTTTGGCATTGACTTCAATCAGCAATCGAACATAGGAAAGTCTTTCGCCACGCGCAGCACATTCATCCATACAAATTGGAGTTCCAATGGAACACCCCAACTGACTCAACACAACATAATTATAATAAATGGGGTTTAAGTCAGGGACACAATTACCCACGGCGGGATACGATCGAAGGTCGTCCAGTCTATCGTCATACCCGAGCACCACACTTTGAGCAGCAGACAGCAAGTTCCATCGATATGATGTACCAAGGGCCATGGCTAAGAACCCAATCCCTGTCTTCATCCGTCTGAAATCTAAATACAAAGACCCCATTACCTTTGAAGAACATAGTCAGAGTCGTCACGAGCCATTTCAAGGGAACACTGGATAAAATTGAGATTGAGGGAACACTGGATAAAATTCCGTAAAGCTGGTGAATTTGAAAAAATTTCGAAATAAAAGATTAATAACTGGCCTGAGATGATTAAGCTCTTTAACCTAGGAAGACAGGCTGGGTAAGTGTCAAAGTATGGATTTAGTTGCTGAATCCATACTTTGACACTTAGTTTTGGATTCAGGAATACTAAGGTATCATGCTGAAATTTCAGCATGATACCTTAGTATTCTTGAATCCAAAAGAAGAGGTCTTAGAAGTCAGCTGAACCACTTATATATAGTTCTTAAAACTAAAAGGATATAGAAAGCAACATGAAAGCACCATGTCTTGTAAAGGATTCATATATAATAACTTAGGTTTTTTTCATAAATACTTCTCCTACCAAGTTATAAGGGGCTCAGGGCACAAGCTAAACTTTCTACCGAAAGGTAATATTGGGAACCTGAACTCTGCTGCATCTTCATAAGGTCCTTAATTCTTAAGCCAGGTGTAGCAGAAAATATAATCACACTCTAGCTACCAATATAACATAGACTTGTTATCTTTATAATAATTCAGCTAAAGTGATCAAGCCCTACCTCCATGAACTCCTTGACATGGCGAACTCCTTTGTCCCGACGCCCAAGTGTTGCAATTATCCCCATATTATTCTTCAGATCTGATTCAACAAACTAAAATTTACAAAGTGGTCAATATAAAATAAAGTGCTTGGGTTTGAAAAGATCAGAATTGGTGCAAACTGTTTCAACCCTTCGTCATAGCTACATACATCAACCTGATTGAATTCCACCTTGTCCAACTTTTGGGCTGCATTAGTACTCTGTAATGATAGATCCAAGACTGGAAAGTTGATGCTTAAGATATCATCTGTCAACACTTCCAATCCATTGTAATAAGAGAATAACCAGATAACTATAAATAATAGAGTGCACACTCTCAATTGTGATAAAGGAACAAACATTATTTAAAATTTTTAATATTTTATAGAGTTTTTGGTTTCTTATGAAAAAATACGTTAATTAAAAAAATCAAATGAACTATATTTTAAAATACGGTTTTTCTATCCTACGCCCTTGTATAAGACCCTAAATTGGTAAAGATTTCCTGCAAAAGAGGCAAACGACCTTAAAAATCTAATTAAAAAAAGAGAGAATTTGGTGATTTAGACCCCTACACATATTTAGTTAAGTCATTAGCCTCTTTAATTATTCTTTTAGCCATCGAAAACCCTAGAAAATATTTACTAGGCGTATAGACCCCTTCCCGTTTCTCCATCTATCACACTCCCGTCTCTTTGTGTCCCCCAATTTCACTTTCCCGTTCATTCCTTCTTCAGATCTCATGGCGATTCTGTTATCCTTCTCTCTCAACTCCGATTCGGACCGTTCCCTTCTCCTCCATCGCCATCATCGACCTCGTCTGTCTCCCTCGCTCTCTATCTCTCCTGCTTGCCCTTCCTCGCTCCCATCGTTTCCTCTTATTAGGATATAATATTATTCAGGATATATTTCTATCCTTTTGTATTTTTGTATATCTTTCCATATCCGCTGTGCATATCCAATAGGCCTTAGAGCCCAAGCATTGTATCTATATATTCATTCCAAGTTAATGAAAGAAATCAAGAATCACAATTATCAAACCCTACTGATTGTTTACATGGTATCAGCCTTAACCCGATCCTTCTAATCTTTTTCCCTTTCGCCGCCGCCGACCATGTCTGCCGACCAAACCCCACCCTCCGGCGCCGTTGTTTCCAACACCACACCCAACCCCACCGACGGCACCAAGAACTCAGGCAACATCCTCCTAGCGGCCTCTGGAACCGGCCCTCTCCCGGCTCTCCAATTTCCCAATCTCAATGTTCGCCTTGATCGCTCCAATTATACCCTCTGGCGACACACAATCAAATCTGCCCTCGAGGCGTTTGACCTTGAACCCTTTCTTCTCAAATCCAACGCTCCCACAGCCACCCTTGATGCCCCCACCACCACTCCCGACACTGGCGCGCCCGCGCCTGCTACTGGCGCGCCCGCGCCCGCACCACCCAACCCCGCCTATGCCGATTGGAAGAAGAAGGACCGTCTGGTTCTTCTTTGGATCCGATCAACCCTCACAACACCGCTCCTCGCTCATGTTGCTCGCGCGCAGTCCACCCATGAAGCCTGGACAATCCTTGAGCGTATGTTCTTTGCTCAGACTCGTGCTCGTCAGATGCATCTCAAACAACAGATGCAAAATCTTCAGAAAGGTTCGCTCACCATTCTCGAGTATGTTGAGAAAAAGCGTTCCTTTTCTGATGCTTTAGCGGAATGCGCCTACATTGTTTCTGATGCCGACTTCGTCGAATGCATTCTCAACGGCCTTGGAGCATCTTACTCGGCCTTTCTCACATCCTACAACATGCAGAGGGATCCGATTTCCTCTGATGAATTACTTGGTCTTCTTCTTCGGGAGGAGGAGCACATTGCAGCGTCTCTTGTTCCCGCCTCTGACTCGGCCCTCTCGGCTAATGTGGCAAGTCGTGGCAGTCGCTCCTCCCAATCCACAGGGCGTCCCGAACAGCCCCCTCATGATCCCTCTCGACCACGTCCTCAATGTCAGATCTGCTCTAGGACTGGTCATGAGGCCATCAACTGCTGGCAGCGTCTCAACACCAACGACTTTCCTCCCACGAACAACACCAGCGGTCGTCGCGGTGGTAGAGGAGGCGGTCGTGGAGGCAGATCTGGCGGCGGTCGCGGCACACCCCAGCATTCCGACCAGCAGCAGCTTCAGCAGCAGTTTCAGCAGCCTTCGCCACAGCGCCATGCCTTCACCGTTGGTGCTCCTCCGTCCACACTAGTTGATCCCAACTGGTACTTTGACTCTGGTGCAACCAACCATGTGACAGCTGATTTTGGTAATCTTTCTGTTCACTCTGATTACACTGGCAATGAAGGTCTGCAGGTGGGCAATGGTATGTCCCTTCCTATACTTATTTGGGCTCTTCTTCCTTGCCTGCTAATCCTAAACCCATTCGTTTACATAACATCCTATTTGTTCCTCAAATTCGAAAAAGCCTCTTGAGTGTTTCTCAATTGACCAAAGACAACAATGTTTACATGTTATTTTACCCATCTGCTTGCTTTGTGAAGGACATGCAGGGCCGCACCCTCCTCAAAGGAATCGTTGAGAACGGGCTTTACCATCTCCAACCACCTGATCCATCTCGGCCACCCCATCAAGCCTTTCTTGGAGAAAAGACAAGCCTTCAAACATGGCATGAGCGTCTTGGTCATCCGCATGAGTCTGTTTTCCGTCGTCTAGTATCTAGATTTCAATTACCAGTGTCTTTGAATAATCTTAAAAAAGTTTGTGAGTCCTGTCAACTTGGGAAGAGTCATCGACTCCCTCTCAATAGTCCACATGAGTCCAGTCAGCATCCTTTTGAATTAGTGTACTCTGATGTCTGGGGCCCTGCTCCTGTTGCATCCTTTAATGGCAATTCATATTTTTTAATTTTTGTGGATGATCACACCAAATTTGTCTGGATATATTTTCTGACTCATAAATATCAGGTCCTTCATCATGTTCAGTTATTTCATAAAATGGTTGAGACCCAGTTCTCTAGCAACATCAAACAGTTCCAATCAGATTGGGGAGGAGAATATCGAAATGTATCCTCCTTTCTTCAGTCTCAAGGTATTTTACACAGAGTCTCCTGTCCTCACACTCAATCCCAAAATGGGGCTGCTGAGCGTCGTCACAGGACCATTGTTGAAAAGGGTCTTGCCATGCTCTCTCACGCTAAACTCCCTCAGAGCTTCTGGGAGCATGCGTTTCACACGTCAGTCTACCTTCACAACAGGACTCTCACTCCTGTGTTGCATTACAAGTCTCCCTTTGAGAGTCTTTATGGCAAAATCCCTGATTACAAATTCCTTAAGACTTTTGGGTGCCTCTGTTATCCTTTTCTGCGCCCTTACACCTCCAACAAATTGGAGTTTCGGCCATCCCCTTGCATTTTCATTGGCTACAGCTCCAAACACAAAGGGTACTTGTGCCTTCATGTTCCCACAAATCGAGTCTATGTCGCTCGTCATGTCATGTTTAATGAAGCCACCTTCCCATACCTATCTCATACAGCCGTTCACTCCCCCTCACCATCCTCTGACTCGCGTCTCCCCACCCTAAGCCTATTACAGCAAGCTTCCTCCCCTTGGCTACCATCGCCCCTACCCTCACCACAATCTCCAGCCGACACCCCCACCACCACTCCCAACACTGGCGCGCCTGCGCTTGATACTGGCGCGCCCGCGCTGGATCCTGGCGCGCCCGCGCTGGATCCTGGCGCGCCCACGTCGACCACTCCCGGCTCGGTCTCAAGGTCTTTAGAGGAGGAGCTTGCGGCTCAAGTGTCACCATCTCAAGGTACGTCTCCCTCTCCTATCTCTTCTGAGAAACCCATCATTCCATCCTATTTTCGCCCTGCCGCTGATAGCACACATCCCATGCTCACACGAGCACAAACAAATAAATTGAAACCCAAAGCTCTTATCACCACAAATCACCCTCTTCCCTCTGTTCCTGATTTGTATGATGAACCAAAAACCTTCCTTCAAGCCTCCAAATCCCCTGAGTGGCAGAATGCCATGCAAGTTGAATTTGATGCCCTCATACGTAATGGGACTTGGACTCTTGTACAACGCCCTCTGCATGCTAACATTGTTGGTTGTAAGTGGGTTTACAGGATCAAGCGTCGCGCTGATGGTTCCATTGAGCGTTATAAGGCTCGCCTTGTTGCAAAGGGCTTCAATCAGGAAGAAGGGGTTGATTACTTTGACACCTTCAGTCCAGTTGTCAAACCAACCACCATTCGCATTGTGCTCTCCTTGGCTCTCCATCAGTCCTGGCCTCTCTGACAAGTTGACATTAATAACGCCTTTTTGAATGGTGATCTTTCTGAACAGGTGTATATGGCACAACCTCCAGGGTTCGTTGATCAGTCTTCTCCTCATGCTGTCTGTCTGCTTCGCAAAGCTCTTTATGGCCTGAAGCAAGCGCCCCATGCCTGGTTCACAAAGCTTCGACAATTTCTCCTCCAGCATCGCTTCCGTCCTTGCCAGTCAGATACCTCGCTATTTATTCGGCGTCAGGGGTCATCCACTCTCCTCGTCTTGGTCTATGTTGATGACCTCATTGTCATTGGATCTGTGTCTGCAGAGATTGATACATTCATTGGGCTTCTCAATCAGACTTTCTCTTTCCGCGACTTAGGTGATCTTCACTACTTTCTCGGCATTGAACTAACCCGCCAATCAAATCAGATCGTCCTCTCTCAGCAGAAGTATATTCGCGATCTTCTCTTGCGAAGTAAAATGCAAGATGCTCTCCCCATTTCGTCTCCTGCTGAGCCGGCCTCTCGGTTAGTTCGTGACGGTGATCCTCACTCGGATCCACACCTCTACAGGAGCATTGTTGGTGCCCTTCAGTATGCCACCATCACTCGGCCGGAAATTTCGTATGCTGTCAACCGGGTTTGTCAGTTCATGCACTCCCCTACTGAGGTTCATTGGTCAGCTGTTAAGCGGATCCTTCGCTACCTGAAAGGTACTCTTTCCTCTGGCCTTGTCTTCTGTCCCCTTACTGACAGTCGTCTTGTGGCCTTCTCTGATGCCAGTTGGGCATCTGATGGTGATGACTGTCGCTCTCAGCATGGGTTTGCCATCTACTATGGTGGTAATCTTATCAGCTGGGCATCTAAGAAGCAAAATGTTGTCGCCAAATCCAGTACGGAAGCTGAATACAGGGCCATTGCATTCGCCGCTACAGAACTCATTTGGATTCAACAATTGCTTTCTGAATTGCGAGCTCCAGCTGTTCGGCCTCCCATAGTTTTGTGTGACAATTTGAGTGCAATCTACATGTCTGCCAATCCAGTTTTCCATCAGCGGTCTAAACACATCAAGATTGATTACTACTTTGTTCGCGAGCAAGTTGAGGATGGCTCTCTGATTGTTCGTCATGTCCGCGGTCAGGATCAGATTGCTGACATCTTCACCAAAGCGGTCGGTACGGCTCGTTTCCTCTCCCTGCGCTCCAAGCTCCATGTTCGTGACCCTCCATGAGCTTGCGGGGGGGTATTAGGATATAATATTATTCAGGATATATTTCTATCCTTTTGTATTTTTGTATATCTTTCCATATCCGCTGTGCATATCCAATAGGCCTTAGAGCCCAAGCATTGTATCTATATATTCATTCCAAGTTAATGAAAGAAATCAAGAATCACAATTATCAAACCCTACTGATTGTTTACACCTCTCGACCACCACCCGTTCGAGATCTAAAATCGGCTCCTACTGTGTGCACTCCACTTCGGTCTCCCTTTCGGCTTCGAGATCCTAAAATCAAGGGAACGATTAGATCAACGAGCACTGGCTTATCCCCATGGATTTCCATAAAGACCCCGCCCCTTATCACCATGGATCTCAATTTGGAACTCTCCCCGACGACGAAGGTCAGATCACTTGCCCGCCTTTCTTCTTGCAACTCTCTTTCTATGCCTGTCAAGTCCACTTGTTCGATTGCACACAATTTATTCGATGAAATGCCTGGAATGCCCTGTGAGAGCTAATAGGTATGTAGCTCTAGGGTTTGGGTTTTCAAATTCGAAATTTCTATTAGATTCCTTTATTGTGATAATGAGATAGTTGATTCCTATTAGGAAGAATATGAAGTCACTTTCTCTAAAAGGCCAACCAATTCATCCGAGATGTTTGAAGATGTTGTTAAGCCACAAATTGAACAGAAGCTAATGCCAAATCTCATTGAGTAATCTAAATTTTTGTGAAATTTTAATCTTGGTTACTTCATATATTTATGATAGTTCAATCTGGACTTGAGAAGGGTTTTGGATTAATCCAAGTTTATTGATTTTGGTTGAGGTACTTGAGATCAATTTGAGGCTGATTTGACTTCAATTTTACTTGTGGGTCTGATAGATTTAGAAGTATTTTGATATCTATGCTTAGTCTGTTTCTTGATTGATTCTGCATACCTGCATATTGTTGTATATGTGCTTAATCTGACAATAAAACTTTGTTGATTTGGTATATGTAAATTACTGTCATTTTTTATGGCTTATCATCGATGTATGAAATGTCAGATTATGAATTTAAATTGAATGTGCTTTTATTTTTCCTGTTTCTGTTGGTATTTGAAGAAAATTTAGGATTGGAGTTTGGATTTAGAGGGTGAAATACTGAAATGTTAAAGATGGTGCAAGACTACAAGGTGCTTAACAAAAAAAAAGGTGCAAGCTGCTGAATCACTAAATGACCAAGTTGTGATGCTAAATGTAAGTAAACATTTAATTTCTCAACAAAATGCCAAAATGTATACGGGCATTCTCTTTTGCTGTAATTTGTAAACAATTAATTTCTAGTACAAAGTCATTATTATGCAATTTGTAAACAATTAATTTCTCAACAAAGTCAAATTGTTTTTGGGCATTCTTTTTTGCTATACATTAAAATATGTCCAGAGTGTTTTCCTTAAACCTTTTGGTCAAATTTATGATAACTAACATAATTGTGTTAAGCTAATCAAATTCGTGAAGAGCATATGCATAAAAGAAGCGTGAAATATGTGACGTTTGGCTAACTCATTATCCCATATACACACACACACCGGCTAGATCATCTCCTGGTTAATCATCTATTTTGGATCTTTAGAGGGCGTCCGCCACTTAATTGCTTTGGCATTCAAAGTTTTTCTTGTGTTAATTACTTAAGTTGTCTAGATTTATATATGTTTTGTTCTTTTATTCACATGCATGTGTTTTTTAGATCATAATTATCCAGCTCTTATAAGTTATTATGTTGTCATTAACTAGTTGGAAAAGGCAAAGAAGAAAGAAGCTACATTTATTTCAACATTTGCCAAAAAGCATAAAGTTTTTGGGTTGTTAGCAACTACTTTCATGGTTGAAGAAGAGTTCTGTTGTTAGCAACTACTTTGATGTCACTCTTGAGAAGGTGGAATCTTTAGAAATGTTGTATATAATTTTTGGATGGTTACGTCACCTTGTATGATTTTATTGATTTCACATTATAGTACTTACATTGATGCATTTTTTTAGTTGATGACATGTTATAATAGGTGTTTTTACGTATACAACCAATATTAATGTCGTAGTTTCAAAGACTTTGTATTTTTATATGTACAATAAGGTGACAATATTTTGATTCCACGTTTTAAGCTCTTATGTCATCAATTATATAAAATTGTCACCATAAACAATTGTGATTAATGAAGCGTAATAACAAATGTCATCCATGAATAAAAGTTTAATGAACATGTCACCACAAGTGATTGCATCAATGAAGTGTAATCACAAACGTTTCATCAGTGAATGAAAGTATAATCGATGAAAATAAATTGATATACAATTGATTAAATTAAAAACATGTGGCATCAATCGATTTGATTAAAAAAGTGACATCAAATCATTACATTATAAAAATGACATCAAAACACCATTTTGAAAAAAGTTGTATCACATTAAATAAAAAAATGTCATTAAAATACTACTTTGAAAAAATATCATCACAATACTACTTTGAAAAAATATCATCAAAAAATTGACATAAAAAAAGTGGCATCGGTTGTTAACAGTAAAAAAAAATGGCATCAATAGTCAACGTGATATTACAGTAAACAAAAAATGTCATCAAAGTGGTATAAAAAAAGTGTCATCTAATCATTTCATTAGAAAAGTGGCATTAGAGTGAAAATAAAATATAATAAAATTTTGGTATCAAAACGGTAAAATACGGCATCGCAAAAAACGGCATCAACGTTGACCAGTCAACGGTCAACGGTCAACGTTGACCGGTCAATGATCAACTGTTGTCCGGTCAACGGTCAAACGGTTGACCATTGACTATTCCACTCTATTTGGACGGGGTCTATAAAAAAACTAATTAAATTAATTTGGGGTCTAAGTACCCAATTGAACATTAAAAAAGGGCTATCTACCAAAATCACCCTTAAAAAATAGCTAAATTGATTAAAAATTTTAAAAATTTCTAAATTTAGGGTCAAAGGGTGATAACTCAAGTCCCTTGATGAAAATCGGAAATGGTTTCAAAGGCTTTGATACATAGTCTGTGTCAAAGGTCTTGAAGCTACAACTGTGTTGATGAAACACAAAACCTGTATTATGTGCATATTATGTCCGAATGTTATTATATGTTATTAATATATATTTCCAGATATTATTTATATGCTAACCATGCAGCATGAATTTCGAAAAAGATCTCCTTCCTTGAGCTGAATCACGTGAAGAATCAAACGGAGATTATGGCTTCAGAGTTTCCCAGAATAGAAGATTGTGAAGATTGCCATGATCTGTTCTAGCCGTTGGGTGAAGATTCTTCCTTCAATTGGCACCGATTTGATCAAGTATAAAAGGAGATGAAGAAGAGAGAGAGGACTGACGGACACTTACGAATATCAACGCTCTACATTGCACACTCAGCCCTAAGTTTACGATCTCTCTTCAGCATGTTCTCTCTGCTTGTTCTTAACAGTCTTATATTTTGTTTCAAAGCATTTGAGAGTTACACAGTGAGCTTATAGGATATATTTCGAGAGAGTGTTATACTCGAGAGTTTATAACTCAGGAAGTGGACACTAGGCGATTGATTCACGAAGTGTAAGAGGATTGTACTAGATAGATGAGAGAGGTGGGGCCCTTCTAGATTGGTCTAGGGCTCCAAGGGAACGTGAGTTGACTAGATTACAATTGTATAGGAGAGAGGCTTCTCGGTGAGCTATTAGGATCCTAAGTCTTGTGAGTCAATAAAGTCGGTTGAATCCTAGGGTTGTGGAAGAACCCTAGGCGAGGACGTAGGCCAAGTTCGTGCCGAACCTCGTTAACAATTCGTTGCGTCCTTTACTTATTGCTTTACCTTATTTCTGCACTTGTTTCGAATTGTATAACTCTTTTGTGATTAAGGTTTTCCAGAGGAAAGAATTAAGTCTAATCTCAAAGGGTTTTTGCAAGCGTTTCAAAAGTCTTGAGATTATCAGCGAAAAGTTGGCATACTCTATTCAACCCCCCTTTTAGAGTATCTTTATATTACTTTGTTATACATTATCGAACCTTCAATTGGTATCAGAGCTTTACTCACTGCTTTTTGATCTAACAATCTTGTGAGTTTTGATCGTGTCTGGTGAAGCAAGCGGAGGATTTGCACAAGGAAGGTCCACTAGTAGACCACCACTCTTTGTCGGAAACAACTTCGTCCACTGGAGATCCTTGATGAAAATGTTCATTATAGATCAAGATCTGAAACTTTGGAACATTATAGAGAATGGTCCGAAGGTTCCAGAGAAAGACGATCCAAATGTAACCAAAGTTGCAAAGACTGAGGCTGAATACATCCAAGCGGATCTTGAACTCGTCTCCAAAAACTACAGGGCTATTAACATACTATATTGTGGTCTTAGCACTGATGAGTTTAACCGTATTTCATCTTGTAGGTCAGCTAAAGAGATTTGGGACAAGCTGGTTGTCACCTACGAAGGAACTAGCCAAGTGAAGGACACCAAGATCAGCATCTTCCTTTGAAAGTATGAACTTTTCAAAATGAAGTCTAATGAGTCTGTTGAACAAAAATGCGCAAATAATCGTACAACACATTTTATTTGATTTTAATATTTGAGTTCGACCCCTTTTGGTTATCCTCTTGATTCGAAGTCGTACCGATACCAATATTTGAATGGTTTTGGTGATTTGGGCTGCACCCGAGTTTTAGCGGGTTGCCTACGTATCTCTTGGAAGAGAATCAAGCCTTACGTAGTTCAGAGGATTTAGAGTTTGTGTTTGGTTTGGTTTGGATTCATTTCCTTGTATGCATCAGAGGATGAAGTTCAAGCCCACCTTTTACGAAGGGTAGCTCGAACAACACTCCACCCGAGTAACCTGAGCCCACCTTCTCGGAAGGGTAACTCAAGCACCCGCCTATCATTTGCATAGAAAACGATTTGTGATTTTGATTGTGGAATTTAATTTGATTTGACTTAGAGGTTTGACTTAAAGGTCAATTTGGGGGTTGTGATTGAACTCGTTTGTAAGTTTCCTACGTACCCTTTTGGAAGGGATCAAATCAAACGTAGTTCTTAAAAAGGACAAATTTGAATTTGGTATTTGAGTTTTTTTGAGGTTTTGGTCATGACTGAACTCGACGAGCGGAAGCTTTGTATCGAGTCGGCGGAGACACTTTGGATCTGATAGAAATTTGATATTTGGGACGACATAGAGTCGACAAATGAATTTGGAGAATTTGATTGAAGATTTGGGTGTGACTGGACTCGGTGAGAATTTGATTTACACCGGGTTTCCTACGTATCCACTTGTTTGATGGAATCAAGTCACCGTAGTTCGGGACAAAGATAAATTTTGTTTTTGGATTTGATCATGAGATCATTTGAGAGTGGTGATTGAACTCGACGAGCAGAAGCTTTATATCGAGTCGGAATGGACAATTTGAATTTGTTTGATTTTAACCTCATATTCATTTAAAGGGAATTTAGAGGTTGACGACTGTACCCGATATATTTTTAGAATTTAATATCGGGTTATCTACATAGCCGATAGAAGGCTTCAAGTCTTTACGTAGTTCTAAACGAACCGATTTGATATTTTTGGATTGATGATTGTACTCGACGAGCATAAGCTTTATGTCGACCTACCTACGTACCCGTTTGGACGGGATCAAATCATCCGTAGTTCTTTTAAGAAGAAACCAATTTGATTTTGTGGTTTTGCCCTTTTGGTCGTTTGAGGACCGTGTGATTGAACCCGATGAACTATAGCTTTGTATCGGGTTTCCTACGTATCTCTTGGAAGAGAATCAAATCACTCGCAGTTCGTTTGGAGAACAAATTTGATTTTTTTTGTAACCGGTGACTGAATTCGGCGTATTAAAATTTTATACCGAATTTCCTACGTAACTCGTAAAAGAGTATCAAGTCTATACGTAGTTCTGAGCGACAAATTTGATTTAATTTGAGACGGGCGACTGAATCCGATATATAGTGAATTTGATACCGGATTTCCTACGTAACTCATAAAAGAGTATCAAGTCGTTACATAGTTCTTAACGGAAAAAAGACCGAGTTTATATTTGGTGAAACTCGATTTGAGATTTTGACTCCGTTTTGTTGAAGCCGATTTTGAGATCGACCCACTAGAATTAATTGGCAAAGAATATTTGACGAGTTTAATTTTATATATATTTTTCATTAAACTCGAATTCTTAATTTGTGTCAATTATAATTCTTGTATTTTAGTGGGTCGATTTTGTAATTAAGTGGATTTCTCTCAAAAAATCTTACAAGCCATGTACGTGTATGCATACAATACAATGTCTTGCTTTTGCTTTCTTTCTTTTTTTAAATAAACCGGACCAACTCATCATCATCTCATGCCAATTTTTGGCCTTGAAGACTGATGAGTCCATTTCAATTAATTGAGCCCAATTAATCTCCTCAAGATCAACTGAGCCCACCCTCTTTGTTCTTTCAACAGCTACACGTTTGCCCTTTGTTCATCGATCCCTTCTATGGCGAGAAACACACTCCTTTGTGCTTTTCAACAGCGGCGCTACATCACCACACAAATTCGAGGCGTTTGCTTTGGGCAATTGAAACGGAAGGGGGCGGAGCAAGGCCGGCTTTGACGATGGGGGCACGAACTTGGCCTTTCTAGTCCCAAGCGCTTCCAAAGAGGTACATTCTAGGGTTTTTCTTTTGGTCAATTTCCACCCCAAAATCTGCTATTTGATTCAATATTTGGATGATTTGTGCTCCAAAATTCGAATCCCCCTTTTTTTTACCTTCAATCAAATGCCCAATTTCTAAATTCGACTGATTTTTAGAAATCGCGATTTTGGGCGTTTTTGAATTAGGGCAATTGAAGAAGGGGGCACACGACCTCGGTGCTTCGGGAAATCAGAGGAGGCGCCCGAGAAGCTCTGGCTTTGAGCACTTGAGAGAACAGGGGCGCGGCCACTGGTTCGGTTTAGGTATGTTAATTTCCCCTCTTTTCTTTGTTTTCACTGAATTACAAGATTTGCAACATCAGTGTGTGTTAGACCTAGGCTGATTTTAGTTTGGGTATAAATTTGGAATTATCAGTTCGGCCTTTTTTGACTTCTGACTGATTTTTTTTAATACCCAGTTCCATCTTGGACTGATTTGGTGCTCAACATTGTCTGCCTTGAATGAGTTACAGATTCTGATGATTTTTTTTATGAACACCTAATCTTTTGTCTGTTTGGTGTTGTCATGGGACCGCAGAAAGACATTGTTTGTTCACAATTTTAATGCCTTCTAGCTGCTGGTTTTGTGCTGTTATTTGACAATAGAATTTGTCCCATATTCATTTTCCCTTGTGACAGTCTGTAGAGTTCTGCGTTTTATTGCTTGTAAACTCTGGACAAAATCCGGCAGCACTTCGACCCTTGGAGGTCGATCCACGCCGGGATCGGGGTGTAGTGGCGAGAGTTGAAAACTCTTGAGCCGACTACGAGCGACTCTCGACCTACTATGAGGTGACCCCTAGGCGAAGGTGAAAACCTTTAGCCTACTATGAGATCATCCCCTAGGTGAGAGCATGTGAACCCAAGATTTTGACCCTCCATCTTCTTTGTTTACCTGCAAATCAAAAGAAAGAAATAGGGATAGAGTTATACCCTCTGTTGGATTTAGAGGATCTAAGTGCTTGTGCTTTTCTGTGTGATGATTGCAAGTGAACTTTGTAGAGGAAGGGGATGTATTTGTGTTTGCTTCTCTGCTGATTTTTTTTATTTGGTTTTGTGCAGTTGCAGGTAACTGCACAGAAGGAAGCCCCGGGTGAAAGAAGAATGAAGAAGATGTGCTTCTTGCTTTGCTGATGTTTAGAAGTGAAGGAAGCCCAACAGCCCATACGCAGCAGCAGTAACTTTTTAAAGGGTGATGTTGGGGCAGTTACTTGTATAAACCGCTTTACCCACGTACTGCCAGTTGCACTCCTTTTCTTTCTTTCTTTTTTTCAAACGTGCCTCTGCAGTTTTGTTGTTGTTGTTGTTAACTGCAATGTGAAACAAGCAGCTCCAATTGCTTTTTTGATGGGCCAATTGGGCCTGTTAACATGTACTGGGCCTAAGACTCAGAATTTTTTGATTGCCAAGCTTTATGCTTGAATAAAAGAAATCCATCACTTTTTTTATGGAACGAATGTGAAAAATTTATTTATGCCATGAATACTAAAATTTATGAAATTTTACCCTCCAACAGAGTCTATTAAGGCCATGTTCACACGGTTCACAGAGATCACGAACAACCTTGACTCTCTCGGCATGACATTTGAGAATGTTGAGAAAGTGAGGAATATATTGAGGTGCCTCCCAAAGGACAAATGGGGCCCTAAGGTAACAGCCATAGAAGAAGCCCAAAATCTCACCACTCTACCCCTTGATGACTTGCTTGGAACTTGATCACACAAGAGATGATTCTCAATGAAAACAATAGTGAACTCCCAACAAGCACTAAGAACTTGGCACTCAAGTCTAAGAAGGATGAGCCCAAAGATGTGTCTGATTCTGAAGATGAGGATGATGATGAGGATGATCCCTTTGATCTCATTACAAGGTGTCTTTCTCGAATCCTCAAGATGAAGAAGCAATTCAACAACAAAGATGGATCAGAGTCTTCTAAATTTCGAGGTAAGTCTCAATACAGCAAATATGACAAGAAGACTAAACCTTTGTCTTGTTTTGAATGTGGTGAAACAGACCATCTAGTGAAAGACTGCCCTCAAAAGAAGAAGAGCCAGTTCAAGAAAGTTGATAGATGGAAGAAGAAAGCCATGGTGACAGCTTGGAGTGATTCTGACTCAGGTGACTCGGACTCTAACGATGAAAAGGCCAACCTTTGTCTCATGGCCTCAGGAGATGAATCCCACGATGAGCAACTTGAGGAAACGGTGAGAGAACTCATGGCAAGTCCAAAAAGGTACTATCAGAATTCCTTTCCAATATGATTGCCAACAAAGAGAAACTTATTGCCCAAACCAACATTCTTATTAAGAAAACTGTGGACCAGGAAAGAACTATTGAGGAACTGTCTATGAGGGTCAAAAGTCTTGAAACTTCTTATTCAGGTCTTGACATTAAAGTCAAGACTCTTGACTCAGAGAAATCTGAACTCAAGCAAGATCTCTCGTCTCTAAGAAGTGAACATCATGACTTAGAGAACGAGAAGATCTCCCTGAATAAGAAGATTCAAGACCAACAGACAACCCTCATAAGATTTACAAAGTCCAAAGGCACTCTTGATAGGATGTTGGGTGAGCAACAAAGTTGTGGTGTTGGCTACAACCCGAGATTTTTAAAGAAACAACACATTACCACTTTTATAAAGGCAAAAGGAAGCAGATCGAACCTCTCCTATATGTCACCACTGTGCAAGAAAGGGACATGTAAAATGATGCGGGACCATCCAAGACACCTTCGGACACACCTATACTTGGGGATGGACCTATGATTCAAGCTCGTGAGAATGTTGTCATTCTAAAGAGGAAGAAGAAGGCTCCACCATGGGAGAAGGTCCAAAGGTGGAAGTTTGACGTTTTTAAGGTTCGTTCAACATTTGACAGCTTTTCGACGTCTCAGTAAAATGAGTCGTACGGATTCAATATTAATCGGATTGGATCGTGCCATACCTTGTCGGAACGAGAACGAAGAGATATACAACTTTTTTGTTGAAGGTTTTTCCAGATTCGACCTAGAGCTTGGCCGAAAATCACATTCTTTGAAGCTGTCATATGTTTAGCCGAATTTACTGAAGTGTTGGAACATTTTTATTGTTATTTTTAGTAACTCTTTTACTTAAGTTATTTTAGGTAAACTTTAGGGTTTATTTTTATTAAGTCTTTTATTTATTATTTTTATTAGAAAATCATCCTTTTAGGTTATATAAGGCCGATCCCCATTGTAGAACAATTCAGACGTCTCTTTTATGAAAATTTCAGTTTGTGTGAAACACAATTGAGAGAAAGTCAATCGACTCGAAGCGTGGCTCGTCGATTGCAACAATTGGTTATAGATCTAACTTGGTTTGCTTTGAGTTCGTCAACCTCGCGAGACCTTGGTGATCCTGGTAATCACAAGTCCCCTCCTTGTGCCTCCAAGTTGTCCGCTTGGTTGTGTAAGGTTGTAGAGGCGGGTTTTATAGTCGTTGGTATTTGGTTTCTACCCTCTTAGGAGGCCTGGGGTCTTTATCTCGTTCTATTTTAGTTCGAATCAGTCCTTATCGGTCGTGTCTTGTTTTCAATTTCGAGTCTTTATTCTTGTTCATCGAGTCTTTGCTTCCGTTCTTGCTATTTCTAGTTTGATTGTCGAAGATTGGGCTATCTTACGGCTAACCCCGTATCAAATTGGCATCAAAGCTTTGGTTTCCGACATCAAAGTTGTGTCTTTTGTTTCCCTAAACACACTTTGATCAGCCGAGTTTATTGGATCAAATTGAGTCCAAATTGAGTCATCTATATATATATTTCATAGCCTAGCCGTGACCATCAATCATTGGAGCCAATCACTGTTGCCGCCGACATCTTGGTGCAACGTACAGCCTTCGGCCTTTGCTTGCAATCTCACGAAGCCTAGTTTGCTTTCTATCTTTGGCTATCTTGTTCAATCCTAGATTTATCTATTTAATTGCCTTATTTAATTTATTGAAATTTGTGGTAGATATATCTCATATTTTCTATCATAGATTATCAAAGGCATAGATAGATTTATTTACCATATTTAGCCACAACATCACCTATATATATTTCATTGGGGCTATACAAATTTTATTTTTTCTCACCATAGTTTGATTTTCAAGAGTCCTTTATTTCATTGTTAAGTTTTCTTGCATTAGGTTTAAAAAAAAAAAAACAGTCCGAAATTTAAAAAAAAAAAAAGTTACATTCAAAGCTTAGTCCTAGGAGGATAAAATTCACTAGGGGCAAAAGTAAGCTTTCAAAAAATAAAAAATAAAATTGTTGAGATATAGTGCAAGAACTTTCAAGGACCAATTTTGGTGAAATCCTATAGCCCTAGTCGAAAGTCTCAAACACATACCTCCCAAACCATAATTTTTTTTTAAGCCCTACCTTGCAACTACAACATCCACAATAAGGGTTTAAATCAAAAAGAGGTAAAAATCCAAGCTTTCCTTTCTTTTCCTTCATTTTCTTTTCCTATTTTTGTGTGTCGTGTACTGCAGTGCCCATACCGACCCCATAACGACCCCCTACAGTCTCGGTACGGGTCCTGTCGAGTCAGTTTGGTCGATTCCGAGCTTCTGCCCAGCTTGTGTCGAGCACTTTCTTCGGTGTTTCTTTGTCCTTTCTCTTGATTACTCTTTTTTTTATTGTTAAGTCCTTGCTTGAGTGTTGATTTGCCCAAAGCGGATTGCCCCAACAAGCTTGTCATACCAATTAGAGAGAAGAGTGTGAGCGAAACACATTGTGAGTTTGTTTATATTTTACTAACCTTTCACATAGTTCTTTGTTTGTCTTTATTTGCAATGTCTAATAACCAGGGCAATGACTGATACACTACCTTCATGGAGAACATGGCTAAGATAAATGCAAACATAGCTAAGATAAATGACGGAAATGAAAGGCGTGACGAGCCGCCTCGCGATGAAAGGGAAGTCAATAATCCTAATCCTAATCCTAATCCTAATCTTAATTTAAATAACCCTTTATTTAATGACAACAACTCTCCACGAGGTGGGAAAAATGATAGGAATAATGGGTTTGCTAATGTGCAGGGACAAGGACAAAGAAGGGGAAGAGGCCGAGATTTCCAAGAGGAGTTCTACTATTCGGAGCGTGATGACGACTTCCAAGAAGATGAGTATTGGGAGCAACGTTCGAGGCGGAACAACAGAGGAGGTCGATACGACTATCGAGCACCTAGAGAGCCTATGCAAGATGGCATAGGTAAGGTAAAGGTAAAGATCCCTCAATTTGATGGTAACACCGATCCAGATGCATATATTGATTGGGAAACTAAAATGGATCAAATATGGAATTGTCATAACTTCTCCGATGCTACAAAGGTACGACTTGCTTCTCTCGAATTTCAAGGTTTTGCTTTGATTTGGTGGGATAACTTAGTTAGAGAAAGGAGAAGAGTTTTAGATGCGCCTATTTCTTCATGGAAGCAAATGAAAGCGCTTATGCGAAGTAGGTTTGCTCCTCCACATTATGCTAGAGAACTTAGACAACGTTTAGAAAACCTTAAGCAAGGTAATAAAACTGTCGAGGAGACCTTTAATCTTATGCAAGAAACCATGTCTCGAGCTAATGTAGTAGAATCACATGAGAAAACTAATGCTAGATATCTTAGGATCTTGCATCCCGCTTTGGCTCATGGAGTTGATTATTTCCCTTATTCTACGCCTACTGAGCTTTTGCATTTAGCAATAAAGGTAGAACGAGGAGCACGTTATAGGAGCCAAGGGAGAATGTTGAGTGGCCAACAGCCCCAATGGGGCCAATCTCGGCCAAATCAGTCCCAATGGCGTGGTGATAGTGGTGCACGAGATCGACCAAACCAGCCCCAAGGGAGAGGGGAAGGCCGAGCACTTCAACAGCCCCTCGACAAGGGCAAAGCGCCTTGGAACGGACGTGAATCGTCTGGGGTATCTCCTGGCCCTAAAGGGAGTAATCCTAACTCTTCTACTCTTAAACCTATGTACATTCCTTGCTTTATATGCCAAGGTAGAGGACATGTTATGAAGAATTGCCCAAATAAGAAAACTCTCATGATTAATCACCTAGGCGATAATGAATCTGAAAATTCTAGTGGTGAAAATGATGAGCATGTTAATAATGATCAAGATCTTAGTTTACTTGCCCCTAAAGATGATTGCATTGAATATAAGCATGATGATTCTTTGATTGATAGTAAAGTTTTAAGTGTTCAACCTAGTCCTTGTGAGGATAATCAAAGAGAAGATTTGTGCTTAGCAAAAGGCAAAGTTTCTAATATGATCATTGATGGTGAAAATTGTTCTAATATTGTTAGCTTTGAAATGATTGATAATCCAGCCATGACAAAGGATGAAAACTTGCTATCCTTTGATGGAAACATAAAGATAAATGAACAAGCTATAGTGCATATTGAGTTAGAACACAATGAAGATGTTATGAAATATGAATTATGCACTAATCAAGTTTCTTTTCTTGGTGTTGTAGTGACCTCTAATGGCCTTGAGAGGAGTTTCCATGGGCATGAGGTATTCGATCCAGGAGCTCGTGTGGATGCATTTGCGGAATCTTATGCAACCTTGGATTCGAGGTCGAATCCTTTTCAAGAAAGGGGGAATGATGCGGGACCATCCAAGACACCTTCGGACACACCTATACTTGGGGATGGATCTATGATTCAATCTCGTGAGAATGTTGTCATTCTAAAGAGGAAGAAGAAGGCTCCACCATGGGAGAAGGTTCAAAGGTGGAAGTTTGACGTTTTTAAGGTTCGTTCAACATTTGACAGCTTTTCGACGTCTCAGTAAAATGAGTCGTACGGATTCAATATTAATCGGATTGGATCGTGCCATACCTTGTCGGAACGAGAACGAAGAGATATACAACTTTTTTGTTGAAGGTTTTTCCAGATTCGACCTAGAGCTTGGCCGAAAATCACATTCTTTGAAGCTGTCATATGTTTAGCCGAATTTACTCAAGTGTTGGAACATTTTTATTGTTATTTTTAGTAACTCTTTTACTTAAGTTATTTTAGGTAAACTTTAGGGTTTATTTTTATTAAGTCTTTTATTTATTATTTTTATTAGAAAATCAGCCTTTTAGGTTATATAAGGCCGATCCCCATTGTAGAACAATTCAGACGTCTCTTTTATGAAAATTTCAGTTTGTGTGAAACACAATTGAGAGAAATTCAATCGAATCGAAGCGTGGCTCGTCGATTGCAACAATTGGTTATAGATCTAACTTGGTTTGCTTTGAGTTCGTCAACCTCGCGAGACCTTGGTGATCCTGGTAATCACAAGTCCCCTCCTTGTGCCTCCAAGTTGTCCGCTTGGTTGTGTAAGGTTGTAGAGGCGGGCTTTATAGCCGTTGGTATTTGGTTCCTACCCTCTTAGGAGGCTTGGGGTCTTTATCTCGTTCTATTTTAGTTCGAATCAGTCCTTATAGATCTAACTTGGTTTGCTTTGAGTTCGTCAACCTCGCGAGACCTTGGTGATCCTGGTAATCACAAGTCCCCTCCTTGTGCCTCCAAGTTGTCCGCTTGGTTGTGTAAGGTTGTAGAGGCGGGCTTTATAGCCGTTGGTATTTGGTTCCTACCCTCTTAGGAGGCTTGGGGTCTTTATCTCGTTCTATTTTAGTTCGAATCAGTCCTTATCGGTCGTGTCTTGTTTTCAATTTCGAGTCTTTATTCTTGTTCATCGAGTCTTTGCTTCCGTTCTTGCTATTTCTAATTTGATTGTCGAAGATCGGGCCATCTTACGGCTAACCCCGTATCATAAAAGAGACCTGCCCCTATAGAAGAAAATATCCACATATTATTCGCAATACATTTCCTGTTCACCTGAGAAAAGAACGGATAACGCAAGTTTGGGTCCCCAAAGGCACTATTTTACCAAATATGGTTTATCCCAATAAAGGACTTCAAAGGTATTGAGATGTGCAAAGCATGCACACAAGGTAAACAAACACGTAGCTCTTTCAAACCCAAAAAGGTTGTAAGTTCTTCTAGACCCCTTGAACTTTTACGTATGGATTTATGTGGTCCTATGCGGGTCAAATCTCCCAATGGTAAATAGTGCATGCTTGTTGTTATATTTGATGAATGCAATGGCGGTTCTTTAAGTGAAAGTGTTGCAGATCTAGATCTTAATAGCCATACAGAGAATGAGGATGGTGATGATACTGCTATCAAGAACACAGAGAAGAGGAACATGAGTAAAAACAGTCACCAAAAATAAAACAAAGTAAGGACTTCAAAGGTATTGAGATGTGCAAAGCATGCACACGAGGTAAACAAACACGTAGCTCTTTCAAACCCAAAAAGGTTGTAAGTTATTCTAGACCCCTTGAACTTTTACATATGGATTTATGTGGTCCTATGCGGGTCAAATCTCTCAATGGTAATTAATAGTACATGCTTGTTGTTATATTTGATGAATGCAATGACGGTTCTTTAAGTGAAAGTGTTGCAGATCTATATCTTAACAGTCATATAGAGAATGAGGATGGTGATGATACTGCTATCAAGAACACAGAGAAGAGGAACATGCAGGATCAGATTCTCAACACTGAAGAATTGGCCCAAGGTGTTGGCGCTTCGTCCAAAGCCCTTGGTGACCAATCCAAAAGTGTTGAGACTTCAGAAACTGCTGTAACTGAGCCTAACATATCTATCGAGTCAGATGTACCAAAAATCAATCATGTTGGTGTGACGAATCAAGGAGCTGATACTAGCAAGAGAAAGTTCAAATACTCCTCATCACACTCATTAAAGGATATCATCTCTGACCCTACATCTAGTGTTCAAACTCGTTCTAAACTTAAAGATCTTTGTGCTTTTCGCGCGTTTGTTTCTCTGATAAAACCAAAGAAGGTAGATGAGGCCCTTCAAGAGCCAGACTGGATCATTGCCATGCAAAGTGAGCTTAACGAATTTGAAAGAAACAAAGTCTGGACCTTGAAGCCTAGGCCAAAGCATCAATCAATCATTGGCACATGTTGGGTGTTTCGGAACAAGCTAGATGAGAATGGTAAGATCGTGAGGAACAAAGCAAGGCTTGTTGCTCAAGGCTACAATCAAGAGGAAGGTATTGACTACGAGGAGACTTTTGCTCCCGTAGCCAGGCTTGAAGCCATTCGCATACTATTAGCATTTGCATCTTTTATGAGCCTAAAGTTATATCAAATGGATGTCAAGTGTGCTTTTCTTAATGGCTTCTTAGAGGAAGAAGTCTATGTGGCTCAACCCCCAGGTTTTGAATGTTCGGAACTTCCTAATCATGTTTACAAACTAGACAAAGCGCTATATGGTTTGAAACAAGCCCCAAGAGCTTGGTACGAGCGCTTGTCAAAATATCTTTTAGAAAATGATTTTAAAAGGGGGTTGATCGACAAGACTCTTTTTATCAAGACCAAAGGAAATGACATTTTGGTTATTCAAATATATGTTGATGATATATTGTTTGGAGATACTAACACATCTTTGTGTATGGAATTTTCTGACATCATGTGCAGTGAATTTGAGATGAGCTTAATTGATGAGTGAACTCAACTTCTTTTTGGGATTACAAGTTCATCAATCCAAGAAAGGGATCTTTGTCAACCAAAGCAAGTACACTAAGGATCTCTTGAAGAAGTTCAAGATGGATCAATCCCAAGCAGCCAAGACACCCATGAGCTCAACCTTATCTCTAGATCAAGACAAGACTGGGAAGAGTGTCAATCAAAAGGAGTATCGAGGGATGATTGAATCTTTACTATATCTTACAGCTAGTAGACATGACATCATGTTTAGTGTTTGCATGTGTGCTAGATTTCAAGCTGACCCCAAAGAATCTCCCCTCGTGGCTGTGAAGAGGATCTTTCGATATCTCAATGGCACTAAGGAGCTTGGCTTATGGTACCCAAAGCAAAAAGATTTTACATTAATCGGGTATTCTGATGCATATTTTGCAGGCTATAAGGTGGATAGGAAGAGCACGTCAGGATGTTGCCAATTCTTAGGAGCATCCTTGATTAGTTGGCACTCAAAGAAACAAAAATCAGTTGCTCTATCCACTGCCGAAGCCGAATACATAGCAGCTGGAGCATGCTGCTCCCAAATCCTTTGGATATCTCAACAAATGAGAGATCTTGGCATCAACCTCAAAGGTATTCCCATTAAGTGTGACAATACAAGTGCCATATCAATCACAAAGAATCCTGTTCAGCATTCAAGGACCAAACATATTGATGTGAGGCATCATTTCATTAGGGACCATGTCGAAAAAGATGATGTGTCCATATCTTTTATTTCAACTGATTATCAATGGGCTGACATCTTTACTAAGCCTTTGGCAGAAGACAGGTTCACCTTCATTAGACATGAGATCGGAATGCTTAACAGGGATGCACTTTCGTAGGGAGAGCTTTCCCTTTACGAAAGATAAATTCAACTCGGTGCCAAGATCCTTGAACATCATTTCAAAGGTTGTGAACTGAGCAGTGGAGTACATATAACGGATCGGATATTTGGTTGATATCTTATTAGATATTTGATCAAATATGGTTTTAATGGATTTTAACCTTCTTTATATGTTACCTATTTTATTTTCAGAAAAATCCTTTTATTTTATCCGAGTATAGTTTATTTGTGGAAATTATTTTAAAATCGGATAAATCTATTCTTGCCTTTAAGAATTGAAAGGATCTTCTTAAAATTTGAATTTTTGGTGACTGTTTTTATACTCCTCCCTTTGTTGAAAGACAAAAAGGGGGAGATGGTTTGATGGTTTAGACTTTAAAATTGATGTGAACCATGGTCTTGGAAGACCTTACTTTTTTTTATTTTATTGGATGTCTTTCATTGGCTTTAAAAACTTATGATGCAACATTTGTCTAACCCATGCAGGTACTTAGTCCGATTTTGCCTTATAATATATCTTCTTGACTAAGTTACAGGGATGCACAGGTTTTGTCTTTCATCAAGGGGGAGATTGATAACTCCACTCCCTTGATGAAAATCGGAAATGGTTTCAAAGGCTTTGATACACAGTCTGTGTCAAAGGTCTTGAAGATACAACTGTGTTGATGAAACACAAAACCTGTATTATGTGCATATTATGTCCGAATGTTATTATATGTTATTAATATATATTTCCAGATATTATTTATATGCTAACCATGCAGCATGAATTTCGAAAAAGATCTCCTTCCTTGAGCTGAATCACATGAAGAATCAAATCGGAGATTATGGCTTCAGAGTTTCCCAGAATAGAAGATTGTGAAGATTGCCATGATCTGTTCTAGCCGTTGGGTGAAGATTCTTCCTTCAGTTGGCACCGATTTGATCAAGTATAAAAGGAGATGAAGAAGAGAGAGAGGACTGACGGACACTTACGAATATCAACGCTCTACATTGCACACTCAACCCTCAGTTTACGATCTCTCTTCAGCGTGTTCTCTTTGCTTGTTCTTAAGAGTCTTATATTTTGTTTCAAAGCATTTGAGAGTTACACAGTGAGCTTATAGGATATATTTCGAGAGAGTGTTATACTCGAGAGTTTGTAACTCAGGAAGTGGACATTAGGCGATTGATTCACGAAGTGTAAGAGGATTGTACTAGATAGATGAGAGAGGTGGGGCCCTTCTAGATAGGTCTAGGGCTCCAAGGGAACGTGAGTTGACTAGATTGCAATTGTATAGGAGAGAGGCTTCTCGGTGAGCTATTAGGATCCTAAGTCTTGTGAATCAATAAAGCCGGTTGAATCCTAGGGTTGTGGAAGAACCCTAGGCGGGGACGTAGGCCAAGTTCGTGCCGAACTTCGTTAATAATTCGTTGCGTCCTTTACTTATTGCTTTACCTTATTTCCGCACTTGTTTCGAATTGTATAACTCTTTTGTGATTCAGGTTTTCCAGAGGAAAGAATTAAGTCTAATCTCAAAGGGTTTTGCAAGCGTTTCAAAAAGTCTTGAGATTATCAGCGAAAAGTTGGCATACTCAATTCAACCCCCTTCTAGAGTATATTTATATTACTTTGTTATACATTATCGAACCTTCAATTGGTACCCGACTCACCCAAATCCAGACCCGACCGAAACTCAAATCTAGTATCATACACAACCTGAGTCTAAGCCCGACCCATTTTGACCCGATACCCTAATGAAACCGAACTCAACCCGAATAATACCCGACTCGTCCTTGACCCGATTCGGACAGAGCCGACTCGTTCTTATAATTAGTTTTATTGTCTTATTTTTAAACATTCAGATATTGTGAATTACATATGATGAGACATAATATAACTAAATAAATGATGTTTGATCGTCAATATTTAAGATAAATAATAAATAATAAATATTTTATAATAAAACTAAATGTGACCCTACTTGACCCATCGCGAACCTGACCCAACTCGAAATCCCTTTGACTTGAACTTACTCGACCCGACACAAACCTGACCGAACGTACAATATACCCAAGATATAACCCGATCCGGCGTATTGTATGATGTGTGCATCGTTGATCTAGCACGATTTCTTACACATACGGGTCACTTTGGTGTTTGCAGGATTTGTTCATCGGAGGAACGGACACAATATCAAGCACGGTAGAATGGGTAATGACGGAGCTACTTCGCAACCCACAAAAGATGGCTAAAGCCCAAGCGGAGCTCCGACTTGTCATCGGCACAAACAACCCACTAAAAGGAGCCGACATCAGTCGTCTTCCATACCTGCGCGCAGTGGTCAAGGAGACCTTCCGACTGATGGAAATTAGATGCGCAGCGGAAGTTTTAGAAACTATTTTCTATCATCTAATTCAAGGATCTTCATGCATAAAATTGATAGATCAAATCATTGTTCATAGGAGATACCTCTTGACGCGTGAACCAGATCTAAACGGAGAGGATTCGGAAGAGAACTAGAGCCCCACGTGTTGCTCCTCTACTTGGCCCACAAGAGTCCGGTCTAGATCTCCTTTGCCTTCGACTGCTAGGACGAAGATCGAAAGGTGAACAATCAAATTGCTCTTGATTGATGATGGTAGAATTCAGCCCTCCCAAACCAATTGGTGCGGCTAAACTCACGTTCCTGGTTGGGATGTGTGAATTAGGTTAAGTCATAATAAGCCCATCTTTATAAGCTTATATTTATACCTTACTTGATTAATTATTTATTTCACAAATAAATCTTATCCCATTATTATTAATATATATCTAATATACACTAATAATAAAATCATCTATCTTTTGATCAAGCCCGTCAACTCTAAGTGTGTGACCGCATAGGACCCGTTTATAATAGCCATGGGTTTAACCCGTTTAAGCCCATTAATCGTAGTTGGCTTCTAGCAAAGCATTACGACTCCTAAAATAATCGGATTGAATATCTCTATCAATTGTCCTATTCCATAACTAGTCATTGCACATTAAATTAAAGGACACAATTCCTTCAATCTCCCACTTGTCCTTAAACAAGTGTGCAATTTCAGATACCCGTGTCTCTTAATGTCATATTTGATGATATGGTGACATTCATATCTATTATCAAATATATATTCCTTGAACTCCGAGTTCGAACTGTCAATTAAACGGATGATTACAAATAAACCATCCGAGCATGGCCATGCATTTTCAGTTCTTGCTCTCCAAGTGGCCTAGACACCATTCCTTTTCAATGCATCACAGTATGCATGAAAAAGGAGGACATCTACAGTCTTGTATGACTATGGCTCCCACTCAACTTTTGGCAATCCCAACTACGACCTTTATAACTCCCTGTTACGGAAAGCGTTTAGCCGTGTCAAAGAAATACCAATCATCAAGAGAGACCATAACACACTCATGTATGAGGAATCTACTAATCATGGTTTAACTTAAAACTCTGCAATCCCTTTTGTAGAGTCTTAAGGTGGGTCTGTCCTATATGTATCATCCATACATATATCTGTAATTGACTAGACATCTCCATGTCCCTATAGCCCATGAAACCTGGCGCTATCAATCAACTTACAATATAGTCATTTAATAAAATCACCTATGTCCAATTGATGATTTCAGACTATGGACTTGTGATAATTCATAACTGCATTTCACTTAATGGGGTTTCATTTACCAGAACACTTAAGATAAGCCCATTTGCGAACTATGAATTATTTGGACATTTTATTTATTATCGTTCAACACAATATATAAATAAAGATGAAATATCATATATCATAAAATCATCTAGTCGAACATAAACTCAGTGTCTAACACTCTAGACGTAAAATGTAATAGAAAGCAATCTCAAAGCCATTCTCCAATGTGTTTGAGACCCTTAGCCCTAGTGTGACCATCATGCTTGGGCTAGGCATAAGCTTCGTCAATGGATTTGCAATATTGTCATATGTATGCACCTTACACATCTTAATGTCAAATAAGGTGAAACATCCTCATAAAATATACGATCAACTTGTCATCACCCTTAAGAAATCATCATTGGTTCTTCTCAAGAACTTCAGGATGTTCTTAGTTGCACACTAGTGTGCCTCTCATGGAATCAATTGGTATTTGCTACACCTGCTCATAGCAAATGCAACATCAGGTCGTGTACACACCATGACATAGGTAAAACCCTTTCTTGGAATCTTGCATATTGAATATGTTAAGAATCTTATCTATATATAAGCTCCTTGATTCAATCTAAGCAATCTCTCAGATCTATCTCTATAGATCTTTACTCCAAGTATGTACACTGCCTCCCCAAAGTCTTTCATTGAGAAACATTTCTTCAGTCATTCCTTAACGGACTCTAGCATCGGAATGTCATTCCCAATAAGTAGTATGTCATCCACATACAAAACTAGGAAGACCACTTTACTCCCACTAAACTTCTTGTATACACAAGGGTTCTCTTCGCATCTGACGAAATCAAACTCTTTGATCTTTTCATCAAACCAAAAGTTCCAAGTCCTGGATGCTTGCTTAAGTCCATATATATAGACCTCTTAAGCTTGCATACCTTCCTAGCATCACTTGGATCTTCAAAACCCTCGGGTTGTGTCATGTACACATCCTCTTCCAAGAATCCATTCAAGAAGGCGGTTTTGACATCCATTTTCCAAATCTCATAATCATAATAGGCGGCAATAGCAAGGATTATCCTAATGGATCTTATCATTACAACTGGTGAAAAGGTCTCATCATAGTCTATACCATGAATCTGTTTAAAGCCTTTGGCAACTAATCTTGCCTTGTATACAGATACCTTTCCATCCTTATCTGTCTTAAGTTTGAAAACCCATTTGCTCCCTATGGGTTTTACCCCATCTGGCAAATCTATCAAGTCCCATACTTGATTTTCAAACATTGAATCCATTTCGGATCTCATGGCCTCAAGCCATTTCTTGGAGTCTGGACCCGTCGTTGCTTGCTTATAGGTATTAGGCTCATCATGTTCTAGCAGAAGAACATCAAGGTTTACATTCAAGATGAAATCATCATAACGTCTTGGTTGTACCCTTGGCCTATCTGATCTACGAGTGGGTTCAACTGGTTCAACAACTGGAGCTGGAACAGTTTCCACAACTATTTGTGGATCCTCTTGTTCCGGTTCTTGGGGCCCTTGGCCTTCCAAAACCATCAACTCGTCATCGACATCATCTATGTCATCTCGTTGTTGAGTTTGTTGCTCTTCATCATGAACTGGTTCAAGATGAATATTTCTCCCACTTGACTTATTGGAAATGAACTCTCTTTCCAAAAAGACACTATCCCTTGCAACAAACACCTTTTGTTCAGCGGGATTATAGAAGTAATATCCAAAACTACCTTTTGGATACCCTATAAAATAGCATTTATCTGATTTAGGGGCAAGCTTATCCGTTTATAAACGTTTTACATAAGCTTCACATCCCCATATCTTCATAAAAGACAATTTTGGAACCTTTCCAGTCCATATCTCATATGGAGTTTTGTCTACAGCTCTAGACGGAGTCCTGTTTAGTGTAAGTACGGCAGTTGTGAGGGCATATCCCCAGAAGGATACCGGAAGGTCAGCAAAACTCATCATTGATCGGACCATGTCTAACAGGGTCCTGTTTCTCCTTTCAGATACACCGTTAAGCTGTGGTGTTCCTGGAGTAGACAATTGTGTTACTATCCCACAATTTTTCAAATGATGATCAAATTCATGGCTCAAGTACTCACCACCACGATCTGATCGAAGTGCTTTTATTTTCTTGCCAGTTTGAGTCTCTACCTCATTTTGAAATTCCTTGAACTTTTCAAAGGATTCCGATTTATGTGACATAAGGTAAATATATCCATATCTACTCATGTCATCAGTAAATGTGATGAAGTATTTATAACCACCTCTAGCTTCTGTACTCATTGGCCCACATACATCAGTATGTATAATGCCCAATAGCTCATTAGCCCTTTCATTTGTTCCTTTGAAAGGTGACCTTGTCATCTTGCCCATCAAACATGACTCACATGTATCAATGGATTCACAATCCACGTCTTTTAGAAGTCCATCTTTATGGAGCTTTTTCATGCGGTCTAAACTGATGTGACCCAAACGACAGTGCCATAGGTAGGCTTCACTCAACTTACTTGATTTTTGCCTTTTTGTATTTATGTTATATGATTCTGTTGTAAGGTCGAATACAAATATTCCATTAATATCTTGAGCACGAGCATAGAAGATATCATTCTTGTGAATAATTATACCTTCTTCTGTAGTGCTAAAATTAAAACCTTCAGAATAAATTAATGCAGCCGAAACAAGGTTCTTTGTAATGCTAGGAACAAAATAACAATTATTTAGTTCTAAGATTAAACCAGAAGGAAGAGATAAACTAAAATCTCCTACGACAAGTGCAGCAACGCTTGCTCCATTTCCAACGCGTAGCTCTATCTCCCCTTTCTTCACTTGTCTCCTATTTCTTAGTCCCTGCACATTTGAAATAATGTGAGCACCACATGCGGTATCTAATACCCAAGTAGGACCATTATCTAATGTGCAAACATTGGTTGACAGTAATTCAATAACATAAATACCTGAAGTGTTGGAACTCAAAGTCCCATTCTTCTTGTCTTCCAGGTACTTGGGACAGTTTCTCTTCCAGTGTCCCTTCGCCTTGCAATGGAAACAATCATGGTCTGCAGCCACTCTTGGCTTCTCACCTCCCTTAGGTTTTGCAACTTTCTTGCCTTTCTCTCGGGGATTGTTCCTATTCTTGGCTACCTTCTTAAACCCTTTCCCTTTATTGACATTAAGAACTTCTTTCTTGTTGTCAGTAGGAGTATTCTGCTCAGCAGCTTTGAGCATACCATGGAGTTCATTCATGTTCTTCTTGAGACCATGCATATGATAGTTCATCCTAAATGAGGCAAATCCATCATGCAATGAGTGCAACACGATATCTGTGGCCAACTCTTGGTCATATGGGGTGCCTAGTGTCTCCATACGGCTAAAAAGCCCAATCATGTTAAACACATGAGGACCTACTGGCTTCCCCTTCACAAGCTTGCTATCAAGTATAGCCTTGTGAGTTTCATATCGTTCAATCCTTGCTTGTTCCTGAAACAACACTTTCAGGTTGGTGATGATTGTGTAAGCATCCTGATGTTCAAACCTCTTTTGAAGATCATGTTCCATGCCTGCTAGCATCAGACAAGTGACAGGCAAAGACTCACTCCTAAGCTTTACTTCATTAGCCTTCTCCTCATCTGATGAGGTATCAGTAATGACAGGGATAGGGGTTGATAGGACATCTTCACGCCCCTCAGACCTGAGGACGATTCTCAGATTCCTTTCCCAATCGAGAAAATTCGTTCCATTCAATTTGTTTTTCTCAACTATTGAGCGCAGGGTGAATTTCAAGTTATCGTTCGACATAATGCCTAAATAAAAGGAAATGACATACAAATCAGTTCATGTTCGAAATGCAAATTACTTACGATCAAACACCTTTAAAATAAGTAAATGCACATTTTATTCAAATTGTTATTGTTCCTGGTGAATAAAATGATTCCAAGATCCCATTACACACAAGACCCAACGTACTTTTGCACTGCCTTGAGTCTTGTATGCTCAAAGTAAGTAACAATTATTAATTATAACTCCTTATAATTCTTGGTTGATGATCCACATCCAATGTAAAATCATCCTATGCCTCAAGATCCAAAACTTTGTCTTTTGGTCTCTCGTTGGGTACAACCATATCAAGGTTTATGAACCCCCGTATAGATTCACCCTCATTAGCCCAAGATTATGGAAAGACACCCTCACTTTTGTGAAGCCCATCCAACCAAAAATCCAAAACATAATGGGTTATGATATGGAAAGGCATTGCCCCAATTTACCTTAGGAACTTAAGTCTTTTATTTGTCTTTATTTATAAGTGAAAAAATGTCATAAATAAAAACAATATAAAACTTAAAATAAGGCATTCAAAATGCAATGAAATTGTGATCCTAGTATGGCCCCTACGATGCATAAAATAAAGATCTAATCTTCATGGGTCTCCACCCTCGCGCCCTTCATGGATCTCCATCCTTGAACTTCTTATGTCTTCTTGTCTTCTTGTATTAATTACAATATTTTCTAATAATCTAATTACTGAAAATAAATTACAAAAATACATAACGATACGCAGATCGTGTACAAAAAAACATAACGATACGCAGATCGTATTTATGGGCCATACTAGTCACCTTATGTATGCAAGCAATATATCATAATATAAAACAAGCATAATAAATCCATGAACATTCTTGATATTTTAATTCAAAAACTAGCAATAATATATATGGAATTAATTTTATGGTAACTATTACTTGTATAATTGGATAGAAAATTTTTATTAGGGATAAGATATCTACCATATCTAATTAAGGTAATTTAAGATTTTACACTAAAATCATAAACATCTTCCATAACCCTAATTCCGCCCTCATCCACTCCCACTCAAATTTTGTAACAATTACAAATTTTGACAATTGTAGGATTAAGATGGTAAGTTTTCATAAAACTTAAACTTTTGACAAATTAATATATGAATCAAATTCACATAAAATCCACCAACTTTAGACATCAAAATAACTAAATTCCCAATTTCTTAAATTTAAATCAAATCAATGTATGTTTATCAAATAAAACATTTCATAAGTCATACAATAAATCATATCTATTGTTGCAGCCTCTATCGATCGGAATCAAATTCAATCAATACGTATGCATACACAATTAAGTAATTAACAATTAATTGTTGCAGCCTCTATCGATCGGAATCAAATTCGTAATCAAATTCAATCAATACGTATGCATACACAATTAACAATTAATTGTTGCAGCCACTATCGATCGGAATCAAATTCGTATGCATACACAATTAACAATTCATTGACTTTGATCAAGTGGTATGTGGATTTCTAATTCGAACAAGGTAGCGGTTTATGATCGGAATACGATTCCGATAGTAAACTAGTTTCACATATTAAATTTTATGTATCCAATCAATCAAAATCATAATTTTAATTATATAAATTATTCCATATATTAAATATATTGCTAAATTAAATCAAAACTAACAAAAAATCAATCGATCATATCAATTTACGCAAGATGCTCTGATACCACTGATGGAAATTAGATGCGCAGCGGAAGTTTTAGAAACTATTTTCTATCATCTAATTCAAGGATCTTCATGCATAAAATTGATAGATCAAATCATTGTTCATAGGAGATACCTCTTGACGCGTGAACCGGATCTAAACGGAGAGGATTCGGAAGAGAACTAGAGCCCCACGTGTTGCTCCTCTACTTGGCCCACAAGAGTCCGGTCTAGATCTCCTTTGCCTTCGACTGCTAGGACGAAGATCGAAAGGTGAACAATCAAATTGCTCTTGATTGATGATGGTAGAATTCAGCCCTCCCAAACCAATTGGTGCGGCTAAACTCACGTTCCTGGTTGGGATGTGTGAATTAGGTTAAGTCATAATAAGCCCATCTTTATAAGCTTATATTTATACCTTACTTGATTAATTATTTATTTCACAAATAAATCTTATCCCATTATTATTAATATATATCTAATATACACTAATAATAAAATCATCTATCTTTTGATCAAGCCCGTCAACTCTAAGTGTGTGACCGCATAGGACCCGTTTATAATAGTCATGGGTTTAACCCGTTTAAGCCCATTAATCGTAGTTGGCTTCTAGCAAAGCATTACGACTCCTAAAATAATCAGATTGAATATCTCTATCAATTGTCCTATTCCATAACTAGTCATTGCACATTAAATTAAAGGACACAATTCCTTCACCGACTACACCCTCCGACCCCATTTCTAGTCCCAAGGGAAGTCTTTGCAGACACAAAACTCGGCGAGTTCACAATGCCAAAGAATACCAAAGTGCTAGTGAACGTTTGGGGGATAGGTAGAGACCCCAAGGTGTGGAAGGACGCGGATGTGTTCGAGCCGGAGAGGTTCATGGATTCCTCCATCGATTTTGTAGGCAACGATTTCGAGCTGATCCCGTTCGGGTCAGGGAGCCGAATGTGCGTAGGAATGGCGATGGCTTCTAAGATGCTGCAGCTAATGTTGGGGTCTTTGATTCATTAGGTGGATTGGAAGCTGCAGGATGGGATGAAACCGGAGGATGTTGATGTCGATGACAAGCTCGGATTCAGCTTACAGAAAGCCAAACCAATGCGTGCTATCCCTGTACTTAAGAACAAGTCAGTTTAAATCGATCATATATATATATATATATATATATATATACACACACTACTATCTTCACTTTCTTGAACATCCGTTTGGTTCAACCCAAGAAGGAAACAAACTAGATCAGGTGATTCCTACTTGGTTCCACTAATAAGGACTAAGGAGCTACGGAAATTTATCAGAAATACTGAAAAGAAGGTATAAAAAACATCTCGTATGCATGTTCGGGATAATTTTAGGGAAAAATAAATTCGCATAAAAAATATTAAAATAATATATTGCCATAATTTATAGAAAGTTATAATAAGTTAATATATATTAGTTATATGAAAAAAATATTAATAAATAAATATTTGAGAAGGGTTATTTTATTTATATCTAGATTAGTTTTTGATGAAAAGAATTATTAATATCGAAATTAATTTAATATATACTGCATAGTTGTTATTTTATTTATATCTATATTATGCTTTTTGGTAGAATAAATTATTTGTATCTAGATTAATTTTTATTTTATATTCCCGCATACTTTGGTTGTTATTAGTTTAATTCTCACATTGTAATTTAGGTGTATTGTTTTTTTTTATATTTTTAATAGTTTTTTTATATATAAATACAAGAACAACAATCTTAATGTATCCCATCACAAGCAGGGTTTGAAGGTGTTAAGTTGAATGCACTATTTCCTTGACTATGTTGATAGGTTGTTTATGAGAGATCCAGACCAATCATAAAAATAAAAAACAAACCAAAAAGAAAAAGAAAAAACTAAGATAGTACATATGGTCGTCCAAAGAACACTAAACAATTCATTGGATCTCGTCCGGAAGGACGCTCTAGAACTGGGATGACCTATGTTTGGTCATTCCGTCATTAATTTTTTTCCTTGTAGTCAATAAAAAAAAATTCATTGGAACATAGAAATGGGAAGAAATGATGGAAGGGTGGGTAAATGATAAGCCTCCGCATGTGACACATGATTAGTCCATGTACATTAAGCCTTCTTCCATTATATCCTATCACATGTGATCTCCTAAAATATTATGTTGGCATAGTTCCGACTCTATCGATATGTTATTTCCAAGAGATCTAGAATAATCATAAAATAAAAAGGTTGTCATCACTTGTGTGATCACCGCTCACTAATAAGGATGACAACACTGACATTGTTCAAAAAAAAAAATTGTGGATTAAAAAATTGTTACCACATGTGTCACCACCAGTGTCACCGATAAGGGTAGACATGAGCAAGGGTCGGACCCGCCGGGTCGACGGGTCCGACCCGCCTGGTCAAGGGTCGAGATATCCCTGACCCTAACCCTGACCCTTCCAAGCCACGAGTCAACGGGTTTTGGTGACCCGCTGGGTCAAGGGTCGACCCTTTGACCCGTCGGGTCATGGACATGTTATTTATTTTTTTTAAAGTTTTTTAAGTTCAAAAAAATATAAATAAAAAGGAAGAAGAGCATTGACCGATTTTCTAGTTGTCTACGTATCTCTCGGGGAAGAGAAATCAAATCTCACATAGTTCTTTACATTCGTTCTGATCTCTGCTTACCTTATCGGCTTATCCCATGCTAGGACTCTTCTCCTTGCTTTGCATGTGAGCTCCTCACCATTGTGTTATCGTCGAGTTCTTCATTCGATTCTGACTCCATTAAGTGGTCATTATTTTGAATTCGCATCTCCGCCCTCTTCCAATCGTTTAGGCAAACTTGACCTAGAGTCTCGGGCAAGAGTCTTGATCTCTTCTCACTTAATATTTGACCACATTGGCTAAAATGTTGCTCCACCGCTAGAGTTGAGCAAGGAGCGATAAATATTTGACGAGCGATTGCCTACAAAGTAGGAAATTGGGATCTCTCTAGATGGCTCCGTCATTCTATAATGTTGAATTCCTCGTTCTCTTCACCTCGATTTTTTGAAAAAAAAATAGATGACCCGGCGGGTTGACCCTATGGGTCGATCCTTCGGGTTGGACCCGCCGGGTCCACGGGTCAAAAGCAGCATGACCCTAACCCTAACCCTGGACCCGCCTCGACCCTGACCCTTGTCGACCCTAACCCGCCGGGTCGTCGACCCATCGGGTTCCCACCGGGTCAAAATATGTCGGGTTCGGGTCGACCCTTGACCCTTGTTCATGTCTAGATAAGGGTGGTAACATTGACCTCGTTAAAAAAAATGGTAAAAGAAGGTTGTCACCATTGGCACTAAAGTCTAATTCTTGATCGGCCAATGGTCAATGATATTGGGGACTTTTAATTTGGGGACTTTTAATTTACTTAAAAGACTTATAAAATTGACATTTACTTAAATAAAGTAGAAAATAAGAATATATACCGAAAATTTTCTATTTTATATAGTTTTTATCATTTTAAAAAAAACGTTTTTTTTTTGTTAATGAAGGAGTATTGATGGGATCGATATTGCGGAATTGTGATTATAAAATGTATAAATACTGAAAAGAAGGTATAAAAAACATCTCGTATGCATGTTCGGGATAATTTTAGGAAAAAAAAATTCGCATAAAAAATACTAAAATAATATATCATAATTTATAGAAAGTTATAATAAGTTAATATATATTGGTTATATGATAAAAATATTAATAAATAAATATTTGAGAAGTGTTATTTTATTTATATCTAGATTAGTTTTTGATGAAAAGAATTATTAATTACGAAATTAATTTAATACACTAGTACAGATTAGACGTTTATCAGGGGTTATTTTACAAAGCATGCATAAGGGAGTTTTTGGTCTCCTTTTATTCCATTAGCTGATAGATGTCTCTCAAGAGTTTTATAAAAAATCTTGGGAGTCAATTCTCGGTCAGGGGTTTCTATAAAAACTCCCGAGAGAGAGCGAATTCCATACAACTGTTTTACTTTCAACTCTGTCGGGAGTTGTTACTAGACAATGCTTGGTAATTTCTTTTCATATTGGGTCTTATTATGATCAAGTATTGTGTGATGTTGTTAACATGGATTGTAGTCATATGTTATTAGGCCGCCCTTGGTTATTTGATAGGCAAGTCATTCATGATGGTCGTTTGAATACCTATTCCTTTAACTATGATGGGAGGAGGGGAGAGTTACTCTTCTACCCCTTTCTCCTCAAGCTATTTTGCAGGATCAGGTAAAAAAGCGCCAACAACAAGCCGAAAAGGTGGCTATGACCAAAGAGACCGACTGCAGCACAATGGAAGACCCGGTTGTGCAGGTCGCACCCATTTTACATGCGTCTTCTCCGGCAGTACGTGAAGATTCCATCTCCGTTCCAGACGCGTTCGTCGCCTAGCCTTAAGGGATCCATGGAGAAAAGGGCTCTCACTATTCGGCCTTTGCACTTCAAGATGCCTTCGGATTCGCCCAGGCCAAAGATCGCTGATTTCTTCTTGTTTCTTCCGGGTGATCGATCCTTCCGACGATGATTCGAGGAATAATCGTGATCAAGTGGAGGAGAATGATAGCGATCAAAATCCGATGATTCCCGACGACAAGACGATTCACGGTGAAAGCTCGCATTGCTCAAAGATCAACCGTGAACTCAAGCTTTTGGTGTGCAACTTCATTCCGCCTTGACATCGTCTAGCCTGACTCGATACCGAGTGAGTGTCACTCGATATCGGCTGGCCCTTGTCTTGCCGGATTTTGTCTTGAGATATTTTAGTTGTTGAATAAAAAGTGGGGAAATTGATATTTCTTTACTTATGGCTATTTTTGGATATTTTAGGTAGATGGTATAGTTTTAATATTTGTCTTATTTTAATTTATTAGATAAATGAGAGAATTAGAGTTTCCTTGGTAAAGAACCACTCTCATCTAGTATCAAACCCTATTTAAGTTGTATTGTCCTTCTTTTATCGTCACGTTGAATTGAATAAAATAGTGATTGACTAAGCGTTCTCTTCTTTATTCAACTCTAATTACGCCTATCTATCTTACGCTCAAATTCGCTCTTTCATCCACATCCACACCCGTTCATATTCTTCGAAACAAAATTAATTCCGAATGGCACTTTGTGGGTCTAGCCGCCGTTGTTGACCAACTAGTGTCATAGGTGTTGAATTTGCCGTTCAAGAAAACAAGTATGCATATTGAACTTCAGTTCCATGGAAGCTACGGCAATTGACAAGTCTTGAGCCGTTGTTGACCATTCATTTAACAAATCATTAATTAATTGGTCATTTCCGGGGCCAAGATGGCTGATTCAAGAGGTTGATCCGGGTTCGATCACAATCAAGCGAAAACGAGTCAAAATTCATCTTAAGACGACACAAGATCCGCATAATTCGAGTCGTTGGATATTACAACGCATCAGATTCCCAATCTCCATCATTTTTAAAATGTGGTTCTGATTGTAGTTTTGAAAATCGGCCGAATTGGTAAGTCTCTTACATATGTGATATGGTGCACTTTGTGTTGTTTTGTTACTTCTATCTTTTCCTGTTTTGTTGCGGATAGATGAATTTGGTACTCCCTTGGCAGAGGATGTTACCCCCATATACCAACTGACAGAGAAAGGGTGGGAGGAGTATTTTGCACCTTGGGACTCATGTTGCCTTTTCCGTTTCTCGGATGTTGTCCTTTTGAGTAGTAGCCCCAGCTTGTGGTTCAAGGATTTCCAAACCAACATGCCTATTGTAACTATTGTTGTGTGGGTGTTTTCGATTGACTCAACTATTGATACGCGCATTAAACACCAATATGCTTATATCACCTGAAACAGACATATAAAAGATACGCGGGATGGAACGCCGGATGACCTCAATCTCATCCCGTCTCATACCCATCCCAATTATGTCATCAAAACATTTTTAATAAAAAAATGTTGTTGATATACAATCGACTAGATTAAACCACTTAGCAAAGTGACATCGTAGTAAACAAAAAATATTATCAATAAAAATGTCATCAACAAACAATGTCACCACAATTGATTGAGATCAACGAAGTTTAATCACAAAATGTCATCAATGAATAAAAATGTAATAAACATGTCAACATAAGTGATTGCATCAATGAAGTGTAATCACAAACATGTCATCGGTGAATAAAATTAGAATCGATGAAAATATATCGATATACAATTTGATTAAATTAAAAAAAAAAGTGGCATCAAACGATTTGATAAAAAAAAGTGACATCAAATAATTGCATTAGAAAAATGGCATCAAAACACTAATTTGAAAAAGTTGCATCATATTAAAGAAAAAAATGTCATCAAAACACTAATTTGAAAAAATATGGCATCACGATAAAAAAAATCATAAAAAAATGTGTCATAAAAAAGTGTCATCACTAGCCAATAGTAAAAAAAATGGCATCAATAGTTAACGCGACATCACAGTAAACAAAAAATGCCCTCAAGGTTTAAAAAAAGTGTCATCAAACTATTTAATTAGAAAAGCGGCATCAAAGCGAAAATAAAATGTAATAAAATAATGGCATCAAAACGGTAAAATGGCATCATTGAAAAAGGGAAAATGGCAGAAAACCACCCCTTAAATGTGGCTCTTTGCAGAAAACCACCCCTTAAATTTGAAATTACAAAAAACCACCCATTAAAATCATTTTGTCTGTAAATTGCCACACACAATATTTTTTTTCCCTTAGCTTGCCGTTAAAAACGGTGAAAAGACATTTTTACCCCTCATTTTTAATGTTATTTTAATGAGAGAAAAATGTATGAATTGAAATAAATTAATAAAATTTATTTATTCATCCCTTTTAATAAGAGAAAAAGATATGTTCTTCTATTAAAATAACATTAAAAGGGATGGATGAATAGATTTTATTAATTTATTTCAATTCATACATTTTTTTCTCATTAAAATGACATTAAAAGGGAGGGGTAAAAATGACTTTTCACTATTTTTAACGACAAGCTAACGGAAAAAAGGTTGTGGGTGGCAATTTACAAAAAAAATGGGTTTAAGGGGTGGTTTTCTGCAATTTCACTTTTAAGTGGTGGTTTTATGCAAAGTGTTATATTTAAGGGGTGGTTTTCTGCCATTTTCCCTTTAAAAAATCCAAATAAGTTGGTTAACAGTTGACGATTGACCATTACTACTCTATTTGGATGAGGTCTATCTCACCTAATTTAATTTTTGAGATGGCTACTTACCTAATTACATTTTCATAAGTGACTAGTTACCTAAATCACCCTATAATTAATTAGCCAAAAAAAGATTAATATGATCAATTTTAATTTCGACCAATTTTAGTTACCTCAAAATAATTGGCACGACCCTGCCCGTATACCAAATGCAGATATGGATGAGTGATATCCATACTCATACTTGATATCTGAATATGGATACCAAACGGGGCTTAAGATCAACCCAAAATTTTTCAATTTTTTTATACAGAAATATACGTGGTATTTAATTAATTACGTATTTCCTACAATATTTGACTTTTAAGATCAAATTAAAACCTCGCAACCCAATATTTGTCCTTTTATATATATATATATATATATATATATATATATATATATATATCGATCAACAAAGAATTTCATGCAAATAAGAAATATGCACCTTAGACTTGACAATCGTGAAGATATTTGACTTTGAATCGATCAACCGATGACTTGGCAAGAGATTTAATCAACCGATGAATCAACCGATGACTTAACTACCAATACGTTTCTTTCAAATCCCATCCTAGCTATCACAAATTTTTTAAAGTTAAAATATGATTTTTTTTAAATAATGTTTTTTTAAAAAAGTTAATAGATATAAAAGTATATTTAAAAGTATTAAAAAATGTATATTATATAGTTTTATCGTCTTAAAAATAGTACGTGACTTAATATTTGTTTCCATGCATGGGAACGAATTACCTGGTTATCTCGCCTCGCCGTGTACAATTGCCACCGTGAGCGAGCTGCTAGTCATCTGAAAACTAAGTAATACTCATATTTTGCTTCTCTTTCTTCCTCTCTCTTCCCTAGTTGCATTTGACATACAACCCTTCGCAGTTTGCACGGTTGGAATTTTGATTTTGCTCGATCAAGATAAACAAGCAATGTTGTATCCTTTCCTGTTGTTGGCACCATTACCAAATTTTCAAAAAGAAGAGTCAGAAAACACAACAAGATCATGGTTTTGTCTTCATCTTCATGCATTACATCTAATAATGGCATATCCCTTATAACTTAGTTGAAAGTGTTGATGTGCTTTACCAAGTCGGAGCATTCCATCATCTTCAACCCATACAATCTTTGTTTTACATAAAGTTTGCTAGAGAAGGATTTTGATATATATATATATATACACTACAAGAAAAATAGTTTTTTGTGACAAAATGTTTCGTCGTCCAAAGTCATTTTTTCGTCGCCCAAAGTGATTTGTGACAAAAAGCATTTCGTCCCCTATTCGTCGCCTTAGGCCCGTCGCCCAAATTTTGGGCGACCAAAAAAAATTTCGTCGCCTTCGGTAGCTCTTTTGTGATGAAATTCGAATTTTGTTGCTCATTGAGATTAATGATATTAACTCAATTTGATCTGCGATTTTATCTTTGTAGAGATTCGCCACCGGATATGATAGATCTATGATTTCTTAGGTTTTGGATGGATGCGAAATGAGAGCTAGGGTTTTAGAGGGAGCGCCAGCGGAGGGAGTAAAGAGGCAGAAAAGAGCGTGCGATTTATTTATCTTTTATCACTGAATAATGGGCGACCAAATACATTTTTTTTGTAGCCCTAACATCTTTTGGGCGACAATATTAAATTTTCGTCATGAAAAGCATGTTTTGGACGACAAAGTATAATTTTGTCACTGAAAGGCAAGTTTGGGCGACGATGTTGTTTTTGTCACATTTGTTTTATATTTTTTGTCACCAAAAAACAGTTTTCTTGTAGTGAATATATATATATATATATATATATATATATATATATAGAGGATAGATCATAAGTACTCAAGCCTTAATGTGTATCATGTGAACACATCCTAACCATTGATTTGGAAGTATTGAATGGCTGAGATTAATCAAGAAATTAGATTAATTTAAAAAGAAAATAAGAAAACCCCAAATGCCACACTTATCAAAGCGCGTGAAGTGCCTAACCCAAAATCTTATCAAATCCCCATTCTTCAACCGTACAGAATCAGAGAGCGGGGAGGAGGAGAGCAACAGAATGCGATTGTAGGTGAGGAGGAGAGCGACGCCCACACGCGGTGGACCTTTAGATCTCCGGGCCGTCCGACCTCTAAGGGCGGCGCCAATTGGCCGAGAAGCGACGGAGCGGTTGTACCTTCAGATCTCCGGGCAGTCCCTTCAGATCTGAACCGGGCGACGACGCGTATGCGGCGACCTTCAGATCTGTTGAACCAGGCGACGTTGATGCGGTGTACCTTCAGATCTCCGGGCCGGTCGACCTCCATTGGCGGCGCCGCCTACTCGAAGTTCTCGCTTATGCAGAGCGACGACATGTCCGGCCCTCCTGGTCGTCGACCTTCCTCCTCCTCCATTCTTCGACTTGGGTGGCAATTTGAAGGACGTATCGGAGGCCGACGGATTGGGTTGTAATTTCAAAAGTAAGTTTAGAAATTTATCGGTGTTCTAGTGTGGATAGATTCATTTGGTATTCGATGGTTAGGGTTTGTGGACGCTCTCGAATTAGGATTTGTTCTTGATTTTCCGGATTTGGTTTGTTGGATTTAGGGTTTTTGGTTGTGATTCTTCGATCAGGGTTATTGTTTTTGATCGATTTTTTATTTGCTAAAGTTCGTTGTTTACATCTCACAGATTTTTCATTTGCTTAAGTTCGAGCATCCCTGTATCAATTTCGTTGACATGTTTTTGCATTCTAGTTTGATTAAGATGTATTGAATGTATCGATACCATCGAATAATCATATGATATAATCAAATAATTCAGTGATTTCATCGAATAATTTTTAGTTATTTGTTAAAATGACATAAGTAACGGAACCATTGAATTATCAAGTGATACAATTGAATAATCAAAAGATACCATCAAATAATCAAATGATACCATCGAATAATTTATTTTTGGTAAACGGTTTAGGGAGTTTTCAGGGTACTAGCCGATTAGAATAATCCATTGATACTATTGCATAATCCATTGATACGATCAAATAATCCAGTAATACTATCGAATAATGATCGAATAATTCATCGATATGATCGAATAATCTAGTGATACTATCGAATAATGCGAAGAAAAAAAAACCCGCCTTTCATGTGGCAAGTGGATACCATTGAATAATCTATTGATACGATCGAATAACCCATTGATAGCAAGTGGATATCATCGAATAATTCATCGATACAATTGAATAATCCATTTATACGATCGAATAATGTTATAATACCATCGAATAATTTAAAGAAAAAAAAATTCGGCCCTCAAATGGTGTACACGCACCTTTTATGTTGCAAGTGGAGCAGATTTCATGCTAGGGCCCACCACTTTCTTAATTAAAAAAATTGTAAAATTGCCTATTAATCTCAGCCACCTATTTAAATCAATCAACGGTTCCGATTTGTTCACATGATACACAATAAGACTTGAGTACATTAGAACCAACCCCTATATATATATATATATATATATATATATATATATATATATATATATATATATATATATATATATATATATATATATATGATAGATCATATGAGAACAGCCCTTAAAATGTATCATGAGAACAAATCTCATCCATTGATTAAGGGAAATTGGATGGCTGAGATTTTTTGAGTATTTAGATTAATTGTTAATTAAAAGGTAAAAAACACAATCCCACCCATGTATAAAGCGCGTGTTTCACCCTACCCAAACCCTATCGATCCCACCCAATTAGTTTTTTCAACCCAGGAGATGAGAGAGCGATCGGAAGTCCGACGCTCGGGAGTGCCAGGAAGAAGATGACGACAACGACCAGGGCGGGAGGCACCCTTGCTCCGCCGTCCTCACCCTCGTCATCCCACACACGCCGAGATCTCGCCTTCGCGCCGCCCTCCTCCCCGTGGATGCATCTCCTTCACTGAGATCGGAGAGACCCCCTTCTCCGGTAAGCTTCTCTCTGTCTCGAAGGCGTACGACATTCGAAGGCGATGGCGATGGAGATCCTGCTCAGGGAGGCCGGATCTGGGCGAGGTGGTGATCGGCGGTGTTGAGAGGCGGCCGGATCATGAGAGCAAAGGAGTGACGGCAGGGGCTGCGTAAGTTCTGCGAGGAGAGGAAGGAGAGGATGAGGGCTGCGTGGTGGTTCGTGGGTGCACCGGTGGGTGGATCTAGGCAGGAGGTCGCCGACGATGGTGCTGCAGGTGGTGGTGGCGGCTGGTTCTGGGTGCTGAGTACATGAGGGAGGGGGCGGCTTTGATCAAGAGAGATGGCGAGGTTTAGGTCGAAATCCAGCGAGGCGAGATGGTGAGGCGACTCCCTGGTGGTGGATCTGCAGTCGGGGAGGTTTTCCGATGGTGGTGGATTTGGAGTCTAGGGTTTGTGATTAGTTGAAATCCTTTTTGTTTGCAATTGATTTAATTGCTTGATTGAAAGATATATTCGGGGGGAAAGCCGAATTATTCATATGTATGGACCGATTTTGTGTTTCATGAAATGTGTTTTTTTATGTTGCCAGTCATATGATTGAAAAATACATCGATATATACTATCGAATAATCATGGGATACTATCGAATAATCATGTGATACCATTGAATAATTTTTAGTTATAACACTACAACACCATCGAATAATCAAGTTGTACCATCGAATAATCAAGTGATACCATTGAATAATTTTTAGGTAAAAATTTAGAGGCGTTTTCAGGATGCTAGCCGATTTGAAAAATACAACAATACCATCGCATAATCCCTCAATATGATCGAATAATCCAGCGATACCGTCGAATAATTTAAAAACAAAAAATACACGCGCCCCAACGCAACAAGTGAGGAAGGAAATTTGTGGGTCCCACCGATTTTTAATTAAAGAAAAAAGGTTAAATTGGCTATTAATCTCAGCCACCCATTTCAATTAATCAACGCCCAGGATGTGTTCTCATGTTACACAATAAGGGATGAGTACCCATGAACCACCCTCTATATATATATATATATATATATATATATTGTTATGGCCAATGTTCTAAAAAACGCTCGTCGGACCCTTGATGATAGGTTACCGCTAAGTGCCAAGACGGTTTGGCGGCCTTATCGGCGGTTTCCTGGCAGACAAAACGGTTTTCTCTATTTTATGATATTTACCTTTTATAACATGATTAGAATATATAAGATGTAATAACTAATTATTAAGCTTCTCAAATTCAATCCAAATCATCTAAAATAAAAATTTTAATTTCGTGTTATGTTGGGATTATGTAATTGTAAATCACTAATCAAACAAGAAGGCTAAGAAGTAAAATCTATAAATTCACAAATAAAATCTTGTAAATTCGCAAATCAAACAAAAAAAAATAATCAAATTCTTTTTTTTTTTTGATCCAATAAAAAATCAAATTATCTACCTTCCCCGTAGATATACAATTACATAATCCCATAGTCTATGGAGAGAGAGGCTGGAAGTTCCGTGGAAAATGGGACTATTTCACATCGGAAATCACAAATCAACTACTCCTACAGATCATAATCCCAGATTTGGATTCCTAATCACAATTTCATAAATCGGCAAACCATAATTAAGTTGATTCAATGGCGAGTCGATAACCAGTCACCAGAGAAGGCAAAAGAGAGAGTTATGAACGATTGAACGGTGAATCAAGCAATTGAAGATCCAGAGAGCATGGGTGGCATCAACGAGTCAGCAACAAGAGGAGGGCGGAGGCTTGAGAGGGTTAGTGTACAGTCAGCAACCTTATAAAAGCATTTTTTTCCCTTGACCGCCAAGCCCGTCCCGCCCCGCTAAGACCGCCACAATTCCGTCCCGCGACCGCCAAGCCCGCCAAGAGACTGTTCTGAACACGCCAAGGTTCTCCTACGCCAAGATCCCACCGTTCTGGCCTATTTCATAATGGTAGTGTGCCGCCAAACATCTTGGCGCCGTCTTGGCGGCCGCCAAGCCCGTTTTTTAGAACACTGCTTATGGTAAAAGCCCTGGGTACAATGGTAATTGTACAATGGATATGCATAAATATAAAATATTCTAAAATAATCTCTGCTAACAATATATTGGTTCTCTAATTTCACCCAGATTTCCTATTAGGATTTGAGATCAATTACATGGTTTATCACCTCATCCGCTAGACAGATTCGAATGATCGACGCGACTTTTTTCCTGCATCTCCTCTCGATTTTCATCTTTAACCGCCTCAGACTTTGTCAGTTTCTCTTCTCCAATGCTTTTAATATGCTGAGTCAGCAGGTCCATTGAAACGGAGAATCTTAAATTTGACATCGAATGTCATCATCTAACCTAGCAGTTGATACAAATTGTTGTGAGTCGAACATAGTGTGCATAACATCCTGTAGAGGAAATCTCTCTACATCTAGGTTTCTCATCTGATACTTTGATGAATACAATAATTACAATCCTACAGGTTTTTATAGATATATAATACACTTACACTTGTGTAGTTGTGAATATTATGATCATATTCCCATATAGATGCATGACAGGATTTACTCTAGTATTATATTTTCATATGTTCCTTAATTTTAAAGGATATGAAATCGGAAATTCTAGAACTATGAAAATTCTAAATATTTAATTTTTATTCAAAATTAAATAATATTATAATTATAAAACAATTCAAATAGATAAAATAGGAATACTTCTCTTTTTGGGTGGATTTAAAAAAGGGAATTTTTTTCACGTAACCACCCCTTAAATTCAAAATTACGGAAAACCACCTTTTAAATGATATTTGTTTAGAACTCACCACCCCTTTATCTATTTTCCATAATTTATCATTAAATATATTATACTTTAATATTTTTAAATCAAATTTGATTATAAATATATTCAAAATTTCAATTTAAGAACCAAATTATATTTTAGAAATTATTTTATCTATTTTAAAAAAATAATAATAAATATAGCCTAGAATTATTATCTTAATTTATTTTTGATAATGTTTATAAAATTTTTAAAATATTATGTAAATTACTCTTATTTATTTATATTTTAAATATATTAAAAAATTTATTATATGTCTATAGTTTAAATATTTTTTTTCAATAATTATCTTTGATAAAAAGAAATTTAAAAATATAATCGTACCCTTAAATTCAAATTTTGAACCTATTTACAATCAAATTTGAGTTTAAAATATTAAAATATAATATATTTAATGATAAATTAACAAAAATCGATGAATGGTTGGTGAGTTATAAACAAAGACCATTTAAAAAGTGATTTTTTATAATTTTGAATTTAAGGTGTAGTTAAGTGAAAACATCAATATTTAAAGGGTGGTTTTATGTAAATTTTCCTTGAAAAAAAGTATAAATAGGGGTTGGACTTCACTACACCGTACCATGAAACCCAATTGAGTTTCAATCTCAAACTACAAAGCCACTATTTTTGGAGATGGATCTTTTGAGCATTCTGGTGCAGCTCATCTTTGCGTGGGTTGCGACGGACTACCTTATAACGCTGCTAAAACGCAGCAAACTAAACCCAAAACGACAACCCCCGGGGCCACTTCCCCTTCCAATCGTAGGCAACCTGTTTAGCCTCGGAAAAAAACCGCACAAGTCGTTGGCGGAGCTTGCTAAGGTATATGGCCCCGTTATGCTTCTCAAAATCGGATACAAACCCAATCCCATCATCGTCGTGTCGTCTCCTTCAATGGCTCAAGAGGTTCTCAAGACCAAGGATGCCTCCTACTCTGGCCGTAGTGTTGTCCACGCACTCACGGCTTTGGACCACCATTTGTCGTCGGTTGGTCTCTTACCTCCCGATGCTCGTTGGAGGGCCTTTCGCAAGGTTTGCGCTATGCAGATCTTCGCGAATAGCAGGTTGGATGCTACCCAACATCTTCGGCGGAAGCAAATTTCTAAGCTTCTCTCTTTTGTTCAGGTATATACATATACACCGTTTTCAATTTTCAGTAACTATATGGATTTATATAAAAAAAAAACAAGCTAATTAAATTAATTCTAATTAAGCTTCTCTCCTGCGATGCAGAAAAATCAATTGAGGGTTATAGGATTAAAATCTTCTAACCTATGGAATATAGAAAACCCAAAGAACAGCTCCCATTTGAATTTGATAAGTGAAAGATCATACTACCTCTGATCCAAAATACTATGTCGTTTTATTTTTTAACACGTATTTTAAGAAGGTAAAAACTATATAAAATATCAACTTTTTTAAATTATTTTTTTACAATTTAATATTTGTTGGTAATATTTTTAAATTGTATAAAAAAAAGTTAATATATTATATAGTTTTTAACTCATTAAAATACGTGTTAAAAATTCAAATTACATACATTTTGAATCGGATAGAGTATATGATTATAGTGATCATGGTACAAGTTCCTCAAAGAAATTAATTGCGTTCAAATTGTTCATTGAAGTATAAATTCATGAGAAGTAATTAATGCTTTGGCCAATACATTTAGACCAACCCAAATTTTTTCATTTTTTTTATACAGAAATATACAGTATTTAATTAACTACGTATTTCCTAATTAATTCCTACGTACAATATTTGACTTTAAAGATCAAATTAAATCCTCGCAACTCAATATTTGTCCTTATATATAGAGACAGCTAGTTTTTTTTTTAATATTAATGTACTTGGTATTAAAAAATGTATAAAAATATTTATAATCAATATATATATATATATAATTTGAATTTAAATAAAATTTGGTATTAACCTGGCCATGTAATGTTTTAAGGAGTCATATGCCAAGAATATAATAGGATCTTATTTATATTATTGTTTTTTTTACCTTAATAACACATAACTTCACTTGATTTTTTTTCCCAAATAAATCCGACAATAATCCCATTTATACTTAAAAATGTATGTAAAAGACATTAAATAACTACTATATTGACAAAACTTAACCTATTTCATGTCAGAAATGTTGCAAGACAGGAGAGACAGTGAACATAGGGGAAGCAGCGTTTGTTACCTCGATGAATTCATTGACAAACACCATCTTCTCCATGGATTTGGCGGATCTTGGTTCCGAAGGCGCTACCAGCTTCAAAGAGCTAAACTGGAGTATAATAAAAGTAGCCGCAGCTCCCGACGTAGCCAATTATTTTCCTTTGCTGAAGAAGGTGGATCCACAGGGCACCAAGAAGCGCATGACCGCCTACTTCAACAGGTTGTTCCTAATCTTTGATGGTATAATCCAACAGCGATTGGAGCTTCGGAAATCCGCAGCCATGAATGATCATCAGATTGATCATGTCACTCCCAAAAACGACATCCTGGATGCTATGCTCGACTCCACTGACCTCAAGGACTTCAACATTTCTGATATACCTCATCTGCTTATTGTAATTAAGTTACCCATTCCCAAGTACCATTGTATATGTTCAGGATCCATCGATCAACAATTTTGGTTTGAATATGCAGGATTTATTTGCAGCAGGAACAGAGACAACACCAAGCACGGTAGAATGGGCAATGACAGAACTACTACGCAACCCAGAAAAGATGCGAAAAGCTCAAATGGAGCTCCAGGAGGTTATCGGCGAAGACAAACAAGTAGAAGAAAACGATCACTTGCGTCTGCCATACTTGCGGGCAGTGGTCAAGGAGACCTTCAGGCTGCACGCACCAACCCCACTTTTGGTCCCAAGGAAAGTGATCAGTGATACACAGCTCGGGGAATTCACAATAGCGAAGAACACTGAGGTGATGGTAAACGTCTGGGCCATCGGTAGAGACCCCAAGTTGTGGGCCAAGGTGGATGTGTTCGAGCCAGAGAGGTTCCTGGATTCGTCCATGGATTATGTGGGACAAGATTTCGAGCTGATTCCGTTTGGGTCAGGGCGTCGGATATGCCCTGGGATGCCATTAGCCTCGAGGATGTTGCATTGGATTTTGGGGACGTTGATCCATTCAGTGAATTGGAAGCTTGAAGATGGGATGAAGCCGGAGGATATTGATGTCGATGACAGGTTCGGATTGAGCTTACAGAAATCCAAACCGTTGTGTGTCACACCATTTCCTAAAGCCATGTAATATATGTTTAATTATATGCTTATTGTATGACTTTACAATTTCATGTATTTGTGTTCTGGGGGTTGTTGGAGGGAGGCAAGCTGCCGAGTGACACATCAGCTACTTCTGGGTCCACATTGCCAGCACGGATGTCAACTGAGCTACAAGCTAGCATGGGTCAAAGCAAGCAAAGTGATCAAGGCTAGAGCGGCGGCGTTTTTGTTTATGTTTTGATCTTTCAATGATTGTAATAAAAGGCAAACTTGTTTTCAGTTGTAACTAACTCTTTCTACACAATCCAAATTCACAAAAATGATCGAAAAGAGAGAAAACCCTATCTGGGCTCTCAATTTTGTTCATCATCTTTATCTTCCATCTCTGTTTTTGATTGATCACATCTTGAGTTTCTTCAAGCTTTACATGGTCTTGGAGCCTTGACATCTGGTTGGACATTTTTTTTTCTGCATTTGTTTTTGTGAAAACATGCCAAATTTGATAAAAGTAGAATACAGAAATAAGCAAATAAACATCAAGAACAGACCATCACAGGGCAATGTTTCATCAGCAATGCATAGAATCAAAAATGGCTTGTCATAGCCTTCATTAGTGCGGCCGCAATCCCAAAAACCCTACTAATTGGGAAGGGAGAATGCTAGCTTATATAGTAGGGTTATACACCAACATGTGCCTTGCACATGAGGTACCAAAAGAGGACAAAAGTCCTTATTACAGAAGACGACAAAGGGTATTGAAAACTAAAGGAAATACATCTAGAATGCAACTCATATTCAGCTAAGGCAAATGAAGGAAATAAGAAGATTACGATGAAGACATATAATCTTCATATCCCCCCTTCAAGTTGGACTTGAGGAGAAACCAACTAGTCCCAACTAGTCCCAACTTGAGAGAAAGGAAAATGTGTTGCTTTTCACCAAGGGGCTTTGTAAGGACATCTGCAATCTGTATGCCAGTTCTAACATGTTGAGGGAGTACAAAGCCTTCTTGCAATTTCTCTCTAATATAATGACAGTCAATTTTGAGGTGTTTGGTCCTCTCATGAAATACAGGGTTCTCAACAATATAAATGGCAGACTAGTTGTCACAAAAGAGAGGAATAGGCATTGGGACAGATATATGCAATATCTGCATAACTCCTTCAACCCATATCAATTCACTAGTAGTGGTGGACATGCTCATGTATTCAACCTCTTCTGATGATTTAGAAACAGTAGCTTGCTTCTTTGTCTTCCAAGAAACAATTGAATGCCCAAAAAATACACAATAGCATGTTAAAGACCTTGCACTGAACTGGCATGTCCCCCAATCAACATCACAAAATGCAGTGAGATTAGCAGCAACATATTTGGAGTAAGAAAGACCAACTGAGATGATCCCTTTTAAATACCTCACCACATGAAGAGCAACATCATAATGTGGATGTCTTGGTTCAACCATAAATTGACTCAAGTGTTGCACATCATAAAAGATGTCTGGTCTAGAAAGATTAAGGAACAACAATCTGCCCACAAGCCTTCTGTATGTCTCTGGCTCAGTTAAAAGAGCACTTGAATCAATAGACAATTTCAAGCCTCTTGCTAGAGGAAATAATGCTGCTTTGCAATCTGTCATCCCACAATCATCCAAAATATCAAGGATGTACTTTCTCTGATGTAATAGAGTGCCATTTTTATCATGAAGGATTTCTAATACCAAAAAATATCTTGCCTTGCCAAGATCTTTAATAGTGAAAGCCTTATGCAGTGAATCCTTGGTGTGTTGTATCACAGAGTCATCATCACTTGTGAGTAATAAGTCATCTACATAAACCAAGGCAATAACAATACCTGATGGCACAGGTTTGACAAACAAGGAATAGTCTCCATAGGATTGAACAAATCCTAGATTCATTAAGAATTTGCAAAGTTCAGAGTTCCATTGTCTAGATGCCTGCTTCAATCCATAGATTGATCTCTTCAATCTGCAAACTTGACCAAGTTTCTGTACAGGATATCCCTCGGGAGGTATCATATAAACCTCTTCTTCAAGCTTTCCGTGCAAGAAAGCATTGTTAACATCAAGTTGGTATAGAGACCAGTTCTTGACAGTTGCAACAACAATAAGAATTCTCACAGTGGCAAACTTAGCCACCGGTGAGAATGTATGTTTATAATCTTTCCCTTTAATCTAATTATAGCCTTTGGCAACTAGTCTTGCCTTATATCTTTCAATTGTCCCATTTGGTCTATACTTGATCTTATAGACCCATTTACTGCCAATAGCTTTCATGCCATCTGGAATATCAGTCATCTCTCATGTGTCATTTTTCTCCAGGGCTTGCAATTCAGTTTCCAAAGCATCTACCCAGTTAGGATTCTGAACTGCTTGCTTATAAGTATAAGGCTCAGGCTCTGCAGCCATACAAGAAAAGGAATGAACAATATCTGGATCAGATTGGAGAACATCTCCTAAGCATTAAGCTGGGAAAGATTGGGACATGGAATTTCTTTGCCTGTCATTTCCACAAACAAAATCATCTAGCCTTCTAGGCATAATATGATGTCTCGTTGACCTCCTCAATGGTGGGAAGACATTCATATCTTGCAACAATTCAGGTGTCATATGATTAGTATGGCCATCAGAGGCCAAGGAATCTGCAATCTGTGAAGGCAAGAATTATGAACTAGGTTCTGATTGCATTGGCTCAGTTGTATGAGGAGGTGTAGTACTATATGTGGGCACTGTATGAATATGATAATCATCATCCAAGGCAGGTGACGGAGGGAAAACCTGTCGTTGATCCGTCAAAGAAAACTCAAACCTATAACTAGTATAGCAATAAGTAAGAGGTCGATCCCACAGGGAAATTCGCTATTCAAGTGTGATTTAGATGCCAATCAAGTAACCAAAAGGGATTTTGATGCGTGAAAGTTCCGCCTTTTATCAAAGCGGATTGAAGCAAACAAAAGTAAATGGTTTTAATTCAGACAATTAGGAGAAGCAATTCTACCTACAATTTTTCACTTTATTGGATTGAAGCGATCCTCGTAACTTCTTCTCGTCCTATTAAGTTTCCTATGAATGCCCTTGTCCCGACCTAATATAGTTACTAGTACAACCAGTCCTAGCAAACCCTTATCAATCGAACAGTCCCTAAAGAAGAATTTAACCCAATTGATAGCTTTAAGTTCAGAGATTAGCCAAGGTATTTGCAGTCCCTAAAGAGGGATTTAACAACACATTCAACTTCCTACTCATTCAATTAGTTCAACCAGCCCTAAAGGAACAAGTTTGCCACTTAGGTTAAGGTTCACAACCAGGAATCTACAAAACCTTAGCAATTGAATTGATCTAACAAGTTGGCCAGGCAAGATAGAACAAATCAATAAACAATCAAGCACAAAGAAGTTGAAGCATTCAAATATAGGAAACAAGGAACGAGAATTAGAAACTCACAATCAATCCAAATAAAGCATCAAATTGTAGGCAGAATAGATGATTTAGTTCCTCATGGAAGACATCGCTCAAAATCTCGAAAGTGTCTGATGAAAGAATGAATAGAATAGAAGTGCTGGAAAAATAACTAAATTTGGCCTTATATATGACCCAAAGTCGGCCAAGAAACAAAGTAATAGGCTCTAGGGGTTTTAATAATCAAAACAATGCGCACAGCGCTGACGCCCAATGCTGCGGCCGCGACATGGATGCTGCGGCCGCGGCATCAACAGCTCTCCCATATCCCGCTGCAGCGGCCCTTGCGGCGGCCGCGGCAATCATGCTGCGGCCGCGACATATTGTCTTTCACGGAAAATCTGTTTCGAATTTGCTCTTCTTGTCAAAATGAAAGTTGTAGCTCTTTGAAAGAGCTTTCCAACGCATGGTCATAAAAGTCAATCGGACAACCGAGGCCTCCAGAAAGTGCAAAACAAGTTCAGCATGTCTGGCGGCAACTTCTGCAGACTTGTTCTTCGTTTAGGTCCACTTCTTCTTCTCAGGACCTCTTGAGATCTTCATGTAAGCTTCTCCGATCAACTAGACATTCTCATCTAATGCGTTAACAACTCATGTCTCATCATCGGATCCACGATTACCTGAAATAATCAATAAAAGTGTGTAGATTCCGACTCCACTAACTTAGAGAGCAAATATGCAAATTGTACTTAATCCATCCATGAAATGCATCTTAACTAAGCTAAATGCAACCTATTATGTCTACCTAAATGCATGCTATCGAACTCCCCCACACTTAACCTTTTCTTGTCCTCAAGCAATGATAGAATGAACATGAATCAACACATCCCACAGGAAATCCCTTCAAGTTTCAACCTCATCAAAAAGCAACATCATAGCAAGTGAAAACATAAGCCAAGTAAACAAACGTCATATCATGTATTCCAGTGATCAAAGCTTAGAAGTAGACATCATCCAACCTCACCAGAAATACGTGTTTCACTCATGTGTTTAGGCTTTAAGGTACAACTCTCAACTCAATCCAAAATGCACTAAGCTCATAGACATTGACCACCATATCACCAAATATCTACCAAAATGTCATTACTTGCGGGACACAATAAAGAGAACCAAATAAAACGTGACACTTTTTTTTCTTTTTTTTTTTTCTTTTCTTCTCTTTTTTTTTCTTTTTCTTGTCTTGGTGCTTTCCTTACGCGAGGCGCAAACATGGGTGTCATGAATGACCACGGTCTATCAACACCTCAACCTACTAATATGAAGTCCACTTGAACATCTTTTGACGCAAGTTACAAACATGGGTGTCATGAATGAACCTGGTTACTCAATGATCAAGCTTTCTTTCCTAGTGGATAGTTTTCAACACCTTTTTGCGCGAATCATACCCTTGGGTGTCATGCATAGATTCGGTTACTAAGTGCATCAACCATTGCCACCTTATTCACTAAATATGCACAAATTCAAACCAAAAGACTCAAAATATAAACATAAACTCCGCAAGCAACAAACATGTGAGTCGGTCTTGAAAAATAGATAATGCAGTCAATGCCAAGAGGTAGCAACACAAGGAGAGTAGTTCACACAATTGAGCAAAAGATTTCAAATAAGGCTAAACATTCTCACAAGGTCATGTTTTTAGGACTTCAATCATACTTTAGCTCAATTATACATGCTCAATTATATTTGCCAGCTCATGTTCCACAAAAATCAAATAAAGACAAAACCAAAACATCCAGAACTCCATGTGACTTTTATGAACATGCTTGAAATTTAAATTAGAGGACAAACTAAGCCAGATGGATATTTGAATAACACATAACATATGTATGCAATGCATGATTATTTTTGGATTTTTCGAATTTTTTTTAATACGAAAATAAACAAAAATTTATAAAATGATTACAGAAATTAAACATGATGCAGAAATTTAAATATGATCTCCTATATGCATCTATATATAGAATTCCTCTCTCCCACACTTAAAGTTTTCATTGTCCTCAATGAAACAATAAAGATAACAAAAGTAAATCAGATATAATCAGGGTGAAGGAAAAGAAAAAGGAAAAAGAAAGAAAGACTTACCTCGGGTTGCCTCCCGAGAAGCGCCTTGTTTCATGTCGTTGGCTCGACGTAGTGTTGAAGCTCAAGACACTAATCGGACATAGTCAAAGCCCTCATCAACCTGTCAAACTCTTGTGCACAACTAACAAACAAACATGCACTACATACAAATAAATTGAAACTAAATATTAATACATTTAAGAATTGTTTCAACTTATTGTATTCATGAGCTTGACAACCCACAAAGGGTGTATAATACCACCAATTGAGTTCTATTGGTGACTTGTCAAAGTAGCAGTCAAATGGATCAACGTATCCACCAATATTCTCTGTAGTGCAGGAGACAACCTTTACTTGCTCTGTAGCCTCAGCAGTAGGCTCTATATCAGATTCATCAATGGGGGAGCTAGGGATGATCTCGTCAGATGGAGTGTGGTCTTCCTCTACCTTCTCAATGTGATTTTCCACCATGACCTCAAGAGGTGCAACATAGGTCTCAACGATTTGAGATACGAGAGGAAGTGACTCATTCTGCGCACATTGATGATCCATGTAGCAGAAAAATTCCCATATCTCCGAGAGTCCCATATCTAATAAACCTTCATCACTCATGCGCTCAGCAAGACTCCGTGTCTCAGAAGTCATGCCATCAAAGATGCATAAAAGCACTTCCCTTATACTAGCTTGATATCCCCATGAATAAACATCGTTCATGTACTCCTGCAATCTGATGAAGTATTGATGAAAACACTCTCCGTCTAACTGCAATAACCTCACCTTCAACATATGTTAGTAGCACGAGTGCAGACCGTGTAAGTGGTCCACACCAAAAATAAGCAACAAAAACACACAAGAATCAATAAATTTCCCCGGCAACGGCGCCAAATTTGACGGAGGGAAAACCTGTCGTTGATCCGTCAAAGAAAACTCAAACCTATAACTAGTATAGCAATAAGTAAGAGGTCGATCCCACAGGGAAATTCGTTATTCAAGTGTGATTTAGATGCCAATCAAGTAACCAAAAGGGGTTTTTATGCGTGAAAGTTCCGCCTTTTATCAAAGCGGATTGAAGCAAACAAAAGTAAATGGTTTTAATTCAGACAATTAGGAGAAGCAATTCTACCTACAATTTTCCACTTTATTGGATTGAAGCGATCCTTGTAACTTCTTCTCGTCCTATTAAGTTTCTTATGAATGCCCTTGTCCCGACCTAATATGGTTACTAGTCCAACCAGTCCTAGCAACCCTTATCAATCGAACGGTCCCTAAAGAAGGATTTAACCCAATTGATAGCTTTAAGTTCAGAGATTAGCCAAGGTATTTGCAGTCCCTAAAGAGGGATTTAACAACACATTCAACTTCCTACTCATTCAATTAGTTCAACCAGCCCTAAAGGAACAAGTTTGCCATTTAGGTTAAGGTTCACAACCAGGAATTGATCTAACAAGTTGGTCAGACAAGATAGAACAAATCAATAAACAATCAAGCACAAAGAAGTTGAAGCATTCAAATATAGGAAACAAGGAACGAGAATTAGAAACTCACAATCAATCCAAATAAAACTTCAAATTGTAGGCAGAATAGATGATTTAGTTCCTCATAGAAGACATCGCTCAAAATCTCTAAAGTGTCTGATGAAAGAATGAATAGAATAGAAGTGCTGGAAAATAACTAAATTTGGCCTTATATATGACTCAAAGTCGGCCAAGAAACAAAGTAATAGGCTCTAGGGTTTTTAATAATCAAAACGATGCGCACAGCGCTAACGACCATGCCGCGGCCGTGGCATCAACAACTCTCCCATATCCCGCTGCAGCGGCCCTGGCGGCGGCCGCGGCATGCATGCTGCGGCCGCGGCATATTGTCTTTCACGGAAAATCTGTTTCGAATTTGCTCTTCTTGTCCACAGGAAAGTTGTAGATCTTTGAAAGAGCTTTCCAACGCATGGTCATAGTAGTCAATCGGACAACCGAGACTTCCAGAAAGTGCAAAACAAGTTCAGCATGTCTGGCGGCAACTTCTGCAGACTTGTTCTTCGTTTAGGTCCGCTTCTTCTTCTCAGGACCTCTTGAGATCTTCATGTAAGCTTCTCCGATCAACTAGACATTCTCATCTAATGCGTTAACAACTCCTGTCTCATCATCGGATCCACGATTACCTGAATTAATCAATAAAAGTGTGTAGATTCCGACTCCACTAACATAGAGAGCAAATATGCAAATTGTACTTAATCCATTCATGAAATGCATCTTAACTAAGCTAAATGCAACCTATTATGCCTACCTAAATGCATGCTATCAGCAGGATTGACCAGAGGCAAAGACAAAGCATCATGAACACTCACTGGTTCATCAATAATACTGTCATTTTTTAAGGGAAATATGTCTTCCCTGCATACCACATCTCTGCTATAAAACACAACTTTTGAGTCAAGATCCCACAACTCGTATCCTTTTTTACCAAAAAGATATCCTAAAAGAACACATCTTCTGGCTTTAGCTCACATTTTGTCTCTTTCTGAGTGAGCAACTGGTGCATAGCATAAGCAGCCTATAATTCTCAATTCATCATAGGTAGCAGGCTTATCAAATAACCTCTCATGAGAAGATTTCCAATTCAATATCTTCGTGGGCATCTTGTTGATCAGGTGAGTGGCTGCCAATAAGCACTCTCCTCTAAACTTAATAGGCATACTTGCATGGATTCTTAGACACCTTACTGTCTCTACCAAGTGTCTATGCTTTATCTCCACCCTACCATTTTGTTGTGGAGTGTATAGGACTGACTTCTGATGAACAATCCCTTTGGATGCAAACAATTCTATGCATTGTCTCTGCACAAACTCAATGCCATTATCCGTCCTTGTGACTTTCACTGGAAGACCAAATTGATTTTTCACATAATTGAGAAAATCTTTGATAGTTTGCAACACCTGCAACTTATTTTTCAGTAAAAAGATCCAAGTGACCCTTGTATAGTCATCAAGGATAGTAAGAAAGTAAGAATATCCATTATAAGTGACATGTTTATAAGGACCCCATAAGTCCATATGAATCAAATCAAAGGGTTTAGCAGCAATGCTCAAACTTCTCTAAAAAGAAAGTCTATGATGTTTTGATAAAGAACAAGAGTCGAATTGGAATTCATCCAACTTTGAAGAACTAAACATTCTTAAATGTCTTAACTTAGAGACAGAATTGTGACCAAGTCTAGCATGAACAGTTTGAAAGTCAACACTAGCTTTATTACAACTTTTCATTCTCCATTTCTCTGTGTCACTTGAAGTTGATGATTCTGAGAAGACCTTGTAAAGACCATGCTTTCGGACTTCTGACAACATCACCTTCTTAGATTCAGGGTCCTGGAAATGGCAATAAGTTTTGGTGAATATAGAAATCAAGTCAGTTTCATCAAGCACTTTCCCAACTGATAATAATCGGTACTAACAAAACATCACTTAGAATAATATGATCTGTCAGGTGCAACATTCCCATTTCAGTCACTGTTTTGATAGATCCATCTGGCAATCCAATATGAACAGGCTGATTTAATCTTCTTTTGTTGAACAATACATGAGAATCAGCAACCATATGATCTGTAGCCCCGGTATTTATTATCCATTCAACAAACACAACACTTTGTGACACACTATTTGCAACTGTAGGAGAAATCATACCTGCAAAATTTGCAAAGGATCCACTGCTGCTTTCTGCTTGATTTCTTCCTCTCATTCTCTTTAGCACTTCTTGGTAAACTGCATTTACCATAACATAATCAACATTTCCTTCTCCTGCATCATCATTCAGAGGGCTTCCTTGCATCTGGTTGCCCATTAAACCTGCTATGTAAGCTATACTTTTACTGGAAGTCCCACTCTTCTCCTTTCATCCGACAATGGGAGCACTTAGAATTGGCTTTTATCCTTTTCAATTCTTGCCAATCCTTCCACTCTCTCTTGACCGGCTTACTTCCGATCCACCAGAAGGTTTGTACTGGTAACATCCTCCGCCTCTATTAGCAGCCATTGCACTTGAATCAGTATTAATTCCCTGCGGGTGATGTCTCCAAAGTAGCCATGTCTTAATGCATATTTCAGTTCCATATTCTTTACATTTTGCATATTTTGGGTTGGGAATATGTCAGATTTATGTAGTATATGCTTATTTGTCAAAAATGGAGATCTACATAAGTTTCTGTTTAATATCGCAAAATATGGAACCATTTCGGAGAAAATTAAGAAGCGAGAACCGGAGCACAAAGCTACTCGACATCGACAAACCCTAGTCGATCTCGACAAGCCATGCCTAGACACCTGCCAGGATCGAGGAGCCTATGTCGAGAAGCTGAAGACAAAGAACCCGGCTCCACACCCTCCTCGAGATCAAGTCCCACAACTTCAGATCGACAAGACCTCGGAGAACAACCCGGAGTCGAGGAAAGCCTGCCCGAGGAGACTGAGGAAGAGAGTACCCGACCTGGCGCCCAGACACATTACTCGATGTTGAGGACCATACTCGATGTCGACGAAGCAGTTGAAGACCATGTCCGAGCATGTCGAGAAGGGTTCCTCGACAACACCAGAAAGCCGTAGTCGACGAACCTCTCTTCTCGATGTCGACAAGGGGTCCTCGAGATCGATGAGTGCTGAGAGCCATGACCGAGCCACACCGAGGACCTGCTAGCCGAGATGTCGAGCCAAGCCCAGTGGACAACACTCCTAGTCGAGATCGAGTAGGCTCTACTCGAGATCGACGACGGTTTCAGAAGCCGCGTGACGCGTCGACGCAATTCTACTCGGATTTGGGATTCCTTGGGCTCGAAGTTGCTGATTCTATCCGATCTATCAAGATACATCAAGGAAGGAGAAGATCTATCCGTTGAAGACTTTTAGATATATTTCCCTATTTTAGATTTAATTCCTTTATTTCCATTTATTTATCTTTTAAAGTTTTAGATATAGTTTTAGATATAGATAGATGTTTCTATCCTTGAGTAGAAAGGAATAGAAGGCTATAAATAAAGCCCTTGGGGCTGATTTTTATAAAAAGACAATTTCAGGAGAGAAGGAAGTAGGAAAAGTAGAGAGAGAGTGAGCGGCCGATTGGAGTTGTGAAGCGAGAGCGGAATTGGCTTCAAGCGGTTGTAAACTTTGGTTTATTTTAATGCAATTAGTTATTTCCTTTCAATCGATGATGTCTGAGTTTGCGATGAAGCGCGAGTAGTCCACCCACTTCTAGGGTTGGGGCAAGCCCAACAATAGCCCTGCATGTTTGAGGTAAAGATCTGACTTTTATCATGTTTTGAGCATCTGCTACTTGTTTATGTGTTTATTACCCATCTAATGGAGATCCATGCTAACAACTTGGATTGTAAACATAAAATCAGTAGAGACAATTAGGGTTCCTTGAAAGAGTTGTCTAATTGTTGGAAAAGGCGAAAGCTTGTCCTTTGATGCAATTTACATGATTATCTGTTTTATTCTTACCTTATGCATACTTGGTTATTGTTGTAGCAAACCCCAATCTTGGAAGCCTTTTACATTAAGTTTAGTTCGAAATCCCAAAGTAATTGTTTTTACTTTCTTTCGTTTCGTTTTAGTTTCTGTCTCCTCGATATCGAATAGCACTCGTCGATATCGAGTACTGATCTTCGACCCATCTCGCTGTAGCTTCTGTGTGCAGGTAGTCGACGAAGCCTACTCGATCTCGAGTACCCTCTAGTCGAGATCGACTACAACCTGTGCTTGCTGCTGCGCTGTGCTCGACTGTCCGATCTTCTGTCGACTAACTCTAGTCGAGATCGAGGACATCTGTGGTCGACTTCCGTGAGATTTCACCGCTACCTAGGATCCGCTGACACGCTTCCTCGTGGATCGATCCTGACTTCCCACTGCTGCATAGGGAGGAGGTCTTGTAATTATTTGCGTGGGCAGAATCTGGTTTGATTTAGTTTGTTATATTTCATACTCGATTTCCTCCTACAACAGTGGGACAGAAGTACCACCTGAAGCCTCGTTGCCCCTCTTTACCTGATGCTCGGCAAGGGATCAGTAGCCAGTATAGAGTTCCTTACAGCATCATACCCATCATTCAAGCTAACCAAAAACTGCATAATTGTTTCTAGATTCAATCTCAGCAATCTTTCTTTTCAAATCATAGGTACAAGTAGCACCACAAACATATTCAGGGACACTCTCTAAGACTTGCAACTCATCCCAATGACGCTTAAAAAGATTATATAGATCTGCTAGATTCATGTTACCCTGATTTATATTTCCAAGTTTCTTTATGATTTGAAAAATAAGTGGAGCATTGAATTGACCAAATCTCTCCACTATCTCATCCCAGAGACCTTTAGAAGAATCCATAAACATAAATCCCTCAGCTATACTCTTAGTCATAGAGTTGAGAAGCCAACATCTCACCATGTAATCCACTCTTATCCACCTCTCCAAATCAACAAATCCAGCAGCTGACTTAACACAAGAGCCATTAATGAAGCCAAGTTTGCATTTGGCTCCTAGGGCTATCATAACTCCACGGCTCCATGTCATATAATTACTTCCATCAAATGGAATTGCAACCAACTGGGCATCGGGATGATTAGAATTAGAGAGAAATAGGGGATCTGCCAGATTAGCCTGAACACTCATATCTTCAGGTATCATTTCTCCAGAATTAGAACTATCACTCACAGTGAACATAAACACATAAATCAGCTAAAAATGCAAGGAATAACAATGAGAATCGACTGCAGCTCTGATACCATGTGAAAACATGCCAAATTTGATAAAAGCAAAATACAGAAATAAGCAAATAAACATCAAGAGCAGGCCATCACAGGGCACTGTTTCATCAGCAATGCAGAGAATAAAAAATGGCTTGTCATAGCCTTCATTAGTGCGGCTGCAATCCCCAAAACCCTACTAATTGGGAAGGGAGAATGCTAGCTTATATAGTAGGGTAATACACCAACTTGTGCCTTGCACATGAGGTACCAAAAGAGGACAAAAGCCCTTATTACAGAAGACGACAAAGGGTACTGAAAACTAAAGGAAATACAGCTAGAATGCAGCTCATATTCAGATAATGCAAATGAAGGAAATAAGAAGATTATGATGAAGACATATAATCTTCATAGTTTTCTCTGTTTCCGATTTAGTTTGAATCGGACTTGAGGAATCCAGAATTTGAGTGAGTTCTCAACGATGGACGAAGAGCAGGGATCCTTGATGTTGGTGATCCGCTTAATGTTCATGCGTATGATAATCTAGGAGCTATCCTGGTGTCAAAGGTGTTCAACGAAAAAGGATTTCGTTCATGGAAAAGAGCGATGCAGATCGCAATTTCGGCCAAGAACAAGAGTGGCTTCATCGACAACTCCTGTGAGAGATCTACTGATGATGAAGTCAGAAGAAAAACTTGGGATCGATGCAACGATATGGTAATATCGTGGATCGTCAATGCTCTTGACAAAGATATTGGAGAAAACGTGTTATATTTCTCCTCGGCGAAAGACATTTGGCATGATCTTCAAGATAGGTTTGATAAACCGAATAGAGCTCACGTGTATCAAATCAAGAAGGAGATAGCTTCAATCAGTCAAGGTAAGGATCGATTTCCTGAATATTTTACAAGAATCAAACAATTATGGAATGAGTTATCTTGTATGCATAAACTTCCGGTTTGCAACTGTGGTTCGCAAAGGGAAACTATGAAGCGGGAACAAGATGAGAAGTTGATGCAGATGTTAATGGGGCTCAATGAGTCATATACATCTGTGAGAGGAATGATTTTGGAAATGAACCCTCTTTCTTTGGTTAGCATGGCTTATTCTCTTCTTGATCAAGAAGAGACTCAGCATGAGGTGAAATAAAATGTGCGGTTTTCAAATGATTCTGCTTCTTTGAATGCTTCTGGCCACTGAGTGTCAGAAGCAATTTTTTGATAGTTCGAAGCAACAATCAGATAATGGTTCAAGGCAATTTGCTTTGTCTCAGTCCACAGTGATATGTGATCATTACAAGAAGCAATGACACCCGAAGGAGAGATGCTACAGGATCATCGATTTTCCTTCTAATTTCAATAACAACAGAGGGAGCAATGTTGCAGGCAATGCAGAGGTTGAGCCCAGCACTAGCTCAATTGTTATTGGCTCTTCCATCTTGTCTGATGATCAGATTCATCAGATCATGAGTGTGTTGAATGGTCTCAAAGCTCAGAATTCTTCTCATATATGATGCCAGTGAGGCCAATGTGAATTTTGCTGGTACTTTCTCTCTTCTTTCACACTATTTAAATTCCGATAATGGTAGTGTGAAGATTGATAGCAGTAAATGGATCATAGATTCTGGAGCAAGTGAGCATATGACTTTTGATAAGACTTTATTGTCAAACAGCATACCTCTTTCTCATCCTTGTCTAGTGTCTTTGCCTAATGATAACAAAGTTGGAAGTCAGAGTTTGTGGTGATATTTTGTTCAGTTCAGACATTCATCTAAGGAATGTGTTGCTTTTGCCTTCATTCCATTACAATTTTTTGTCAATTCAGAGGTTATGTTCAGATGCTCAATGTTTGGTTATTTTCACTCATAGACAATGCATTGTGCAAGCCCCTTCTCTGAAGAGGCCACTGGTAGTTGGTGAGGCTCGCAATGGTTTATATATGATGTCCTAGGGAGCTGAGAAACTATTACAATTGCTTGAGAAAGCTTGAAATGCAGCTTCTTTTGCTGATCAGTCAGTTTGGCACTCAAGGCTGGGACGTCTTCCCCAATAAAAACTTGTACAGCTTTCAGCTTTCCTAGATATTAATAAAAGTTATAGCACTTCCACTCTTGATTCTTGTGTGGTATGTCATAAGGCTAAACAACATAGACTTTCATTTCCTTCTTCTGTAAGACAGTCTTGCTCTTTATTTGAGCTTATTCATGTTGATGTATGGGGACCCTATGCTTCCCCTACTCATTGTGGACAAAAATACTTCATTGCCATCTATCTATTATGTATTATCTATTATCTATTACTAACTATTAAAACAAAAACCTTAGCGATGACATGTCGCCCTCTCCTTAATTCTAGGCCTTTTAACCAATCACTTTAGCCTAAATTACAATTTTAATAGTTTAAAAAAAACATCTATTATCTATTACTAACTATTAAAACAAAAGTCTTAGCGATGACATGTCGCCCTCTCCTTAATTCTAGGCCTTTTAACCAATCACTTTAGCCTAAATTACAATTTTAGTAGTTTAAAAAAAACAATGGGATTAATTCAAAACATAAAATTAATAATAAGGAAATATAAAATTAATATTAGTAATTTGTATCTATATATATCTATATATACTACTTTAATTATTTTTTCAACCATCTATTACTAACTATTAAAAAAAAGCCTTAGCGATGACATTTCGCCCTCTCCTTAATTCTAGGCCTTTTAACCAATCACTTTAGCCTAAATTACAATTTTAGTAGTTTAAAAAAAACATCTATTACTAACTATTAAAACAAAAGTCTTAGCGATGACATGTCGCCCTCTCCTTAATTTTAGGCCTTTTAACCAATCACTTTAGCCTAAATTACAATTTTAGTAGTTTAAAAAAACAATCTATCTATTACTAACTATTAAAACAAAAGCTTTAGCGATGACATGTCGCCCTCTCCTTAACTCTAGGCCTTTTAACCAATCACTTTAGCCTAAATTACAATTTTAGTAGTTTAAAAAAAGAGAAAATTTGTGCCGAAGGCACAAATTTTCGGCCAAATTAGGCAAGTATACACGTTTTTGAGAAAATTGCAAAAGTATACATGATTTTAAAACACACCCCCCCCCAACTGCTCACTCCCTCTCTCTCTCTCGTTTCTCACTCTCTCCATTGCGGTTTTCACTCTCTGCATCTGTTCTTTGACGATTTCCTTCGACAAGCGGCATTTTCCGGACGTTGTTGTGCTCGTTTTCGTGTGTTATTGAAGGTTATTGAGTATGGCTAGCAGCGCAGGTAAGCATTTTGTTGATTTTTTATGGTTTCTGTGTGTTAGGGTTTTGTTTATGTCAGATTATGTGCTGGTGAGTATGTGCGATGGCACGATGTTTGTCGTTAGGGTTTTTTTGGATGAATATGTGTTGTTCGTTCTCAATCGCACTAGTATGTGTGCCTGATTTTGCAGTTACGACTTCTATTTGTAATGTTGACCTCGATTTTGGCATCTTATTCTGTCCTTTTGGAATCCATCTCCATCCTTTTGCATGTCCACTCTTTGTCTTCTTTGATTTTTGGCGTGTTCTGTTTGTGGTGTATGTATGTTTGTGTTTGATATCATATTTCTGTGGGGCTGGCATCTATTTATCTTTTGTTTATCTTGTTTTTGTTATGTTCACAGGGACCTCAACTGATCTTGATATATACAAATGCAAGTTTGATGTGAGTCTATGAAATTTATATAGCAGTTTTTGTCATTGTGTTTGCTTCAAATGCTGACATGTGCTTTTGTATTCAATCTGTATACTTTTTTTGCAGAAATTGAAGTTCTGTATTCTATATAAAGAACGTTTCCATGCCAGATCTAACCTATACTCTCGCCCTGAAGTCTGTGACATTATTAAACAACATTTGTTGCCTGAGCACTATAAGATGTTGAAGGAGAGTTTTCTGGGATGGGTGCTCTCCCAGGGCAACAATATGACTGTTAACTTTCAGTTAATCCATCAAATGATGTTGCGACAGGTTAAGACTAAGAAGAAGAAGGAACTCTGGTTCAAAGTTGATGGACTTATAGCTCGTTTTTCGTTGGCTGAATTTCATGTAATGACTGGTCTTCCATGTGAAGACCGTGTCTACAATCCGTTGAATGCAATGACTTTTTCTGATTTTCTTGGGATGGATAGATGCTCCCATGATGATTTGATCAGTTGTTTCAAAAAGATGAAGAAGACGTCGAAGAAGAAGCTAATTTTAGCGAGGTTGTTGCTCATTGAGATGGTTGTGTGTTATAGGCGGATAGACTATATCACCGAGGCAAATCTATCACCTGCTTGTGATGACGAGAAGTTTGGACAATATCCATGGGGCAGACAGTCCTATGAATATCTATTGAAGGCCTTGAAGAAGTCATCTACGATGGATCGCAAGAAAGCTAGTCCTTCTTATGAGTTGTATGGATATTGAATTGCTTTCCAGGTATTCTGTTTACTTGTTTCATATCTCTTTTTAATCATTCCTCACTATGTGTCAGCATTGTAGGTATTCCTTACTACGTGTCAGCATTGTATGTATTCCTTAATATGTTTCAGCATTCATCACTTGTGTCATCATTCTTCACCATGTGTCAGCATCTTATGCATTGTTATTGTGTTTGCATGACCACTTGTTTTGTTTTTATAGGCCTGGATATTTGAAGCTTTTTCGGCGTTGTATGATAAGTTTGAATGTAATTTGAGGATGAATGATAAAGATCATCATTCTTTGCATTGGGTTTGTAAGGTTAGGCATACTTATGATGAAGCTGACGAGCTATTTGATGGTGACTTGGTAAGAGAAATATATCAGTTGTGATTCCAACTCTGTGTTCTTATATACATGTGTTTTCTTATTTATATTTTTTTTTGATGTGCATCATAGACACCGATGTTCCCAAACTATGGAGAGTTTGCAAGAACCCTAGGTATGGGTTATATTGATGAAGAGGCTGATGATGTATGTGATGCCATTGGTGAGCCTATGTTTTCTCAACCACCTACTGATCTTCTGTATGATTGTCGGCATATGCGCAAGTATGCATATGAAAACAAGTTTTTACGTAATGATGGTTCAGAGATTGAATCGTTCCTGTCTCTCGAGTATGGATTTGTTGAAGGAGAGGAAGAGGAGATATCTGCTGACATAGAGAAGCGAACGAACATGAAACTTGCGGTTGATGAAGGAAATGTTGAGGACAAATTTGTTGATGTAGAGAAGGGGAAAAAGAGGAAACATGCTGACATAGGAAAGCCTTCTAAGAAGAAGCAGAAAGGTCCATCCACTGAGATCCAGGTGAAGAGAGTCGTTGTGAGGAGAGGGCGTTCTATTGGACCTCCACGAACCAACCCTCAGGCTGACATAGAAGTTATTAAATCAATCAGGAGGAAGGCTGGGAGGATTAGAAAGAAGGTTGTTGACTTTAAGAGAGGTGAGGAATCTAAGAGAGATGTGATTCTTTATGATGACACAGAGACAACCACAGTGGATGCAGACAAGGGGTCTAAGAAGCGTGGTGCTGACAGGGAGGAGGCTGTTGTCCAGGCAGAAAAATATGACCAAGTTGGATATGCTTGTGATACATCTGATGAGGATAAACCTATTCAGTATGTTTTGAAGAAGAGGAAGAAGGCTATGGGAAGTACAGGGAAACGTAGAATGTTATATAAAAGTAGCAGTTCAAACAAGTCTTCCTCCATCCCCCAAGCCCCCTTGATGTGTTGTTATCTCCTGTTGAAGTTGTGAATGATGCATGTAAAGTGATTGTACCGTTTGTTGAGGTGCAAGGTGAAGCTCAGGCTGACACAGAAAATGCTGACCACAATGATGATCAACTTGATGGCAGCCAAGGTGTTGGTGTTGACACAGAGAATGCTGACCCCCATCATGGAAGTCAAGGGTTTGATGATATCAAGGTTGATTCTGGAACTGTTTCTCCGTTGGCTGCTCTATTGCTTTTGAATAAAGGAATGGATGGTAGTTACGACATGAAGATAGTTGATGAAGATGTTGTTGTTGATGGCCAAAATGCTGACACTAGTGGTGATGACAAGCTGGAGATAGGTGGCAACAGAGACAAGGGTGATTGTGGTGACAACCAGAAGGGAGTGTCTGATGAGCATCCAAAAGATGCAGAGATGGATGGTGGTGATAAAGATGAAACTGCAAAGGACGATGGTGTTGCTGGTGAGGCTGACGCTAAATCCAACCCAGTTTGGGTACGTGATTTAATTAAAAGGATTCAAAAGCTTGAAGAGCTGCCTGCACGTGTAGATGATTTAGTAAGAAGGATTGAAAAGCTTGAAGAGCTACCTGCACGTCTAAATGAGTTGGGTTCTCGTGTTGATAGGGCGGTTGAACTTGTTGCAATGGTTACAGACCTGATGGAAAAGTATAACTCACTTGAGAATAGGTTCACACTGCATGAATCTATTGTTGCAAGGTCACAGTCATCTGTCAACATTGATCAACCAAGTACCAAGATTGTGAATGATGTTATTGCTGACATCAAGATGGGTGTTATCCCTGAGGATGTTATGGCTGAGGAGGAAGCTGAGTTGGATTCACCCGAAGATTGTAAACAACTGAAGACACCTATTTGTGGTGATGAGGGAGATGAACCCCAACAACTGACAGTTGATGTTGTAATTCCGGAGTCTATCATTCCTGTCACATTGGTTGAAGGACAGAGGACATTAGAGTCAGATTCAGTTCACTTTGCTGTTGTTCTAGGTCGTGATTCTGATTTGATGTCCATGGAGCCAAGAGATGAAGAGTTTAAGGACAGCAACGATGGACTTCATGAAGATGCTGACAGGGGATTGCAGAGTACTGGTGAGGATGTAGAAGCTGATCTGCTGGTGAAGTCGAGCAATGAAGAGTGTAAGGAGGTCATTGCATGTGGTGATGCCAAGGGTGTTGTTACCCCATCAGGTGGCAAGGGTGATGGGGATGAGAAGGCTGATGTTGCAGTAACTCCACCTCCTACCATTGCACCACTAGGGACTATCAACTTGGATTCTGCTGAAGGTGATGAAAATGCTGACACGGTTGAATTGCCTGTAATCAGTGACTGGGTTGCCTACAGCAAGCATCCTAAAGTAGTTGAAGAGATTGAATTACTAAGGCGATCCAAGCGTATTCCAAAAGCTAGTACCTTCCTGACGAGTCCATATGAGCAGCAAGAAAAGAAAGGGAGGTGGCCAAAGCACAATCCGAAGAAGTCACTTTTAAGTGAAGATGATCATGAGTTTATGTACAAAACTATGAGTAGTAATCGGTATTTTTTTTTATCTTTTTACTCGATATATATTCATGAACTGTCTTGTGCTGACACTTCTACCTCTTATGATCTTGTGTTTAATTCACAATTTTTGCTTGTTTCCAGGGATTTTTCTGTCATTGTTGCTTCTGGACGGGTTGATAAATCGTTTTTTAAACCAATTCTAAACAAGGACATGTGGTTGGACTGTTCGGTAAATGTTCTGACAGTAGCTTGTTACTGTGTGTTGTAGCATATTGAAGCAGGTTTGTATTATTTGAGGAAGAGGATTCATGAGGAAGCTGACAAGTATGCAGATTTCGTTGTCTTGGATTGGGTGTTCTATCAGAACTACCTGCCATCTAATGCTAGAGCGTACGAAGTAGATTTGCCTGTGTCAGACATGACTGCGAGTTATTTCTTGGGTCTTTACCCTGACCAATATGGTAAGCCATGGGCATCTGCAAATAAGATTTACACACCCTTCAACGTTGTCAACAAGCATTGGGTTGCTTTAGAGATCATAATTGATCAGAAGGTGATTAATGTCTATGACTGCAATGTCTATGACGTTGGCAAGGGTATACTAGATGCAGAACTCCAACCTATTGCTCACTGGCTTCCTATACACTTGGTGAAGTGTAGAATATATGAAAACTTTAGCTCTACACCATTTGAGATAAGGAAGGTTCCTGACATGGTCCATGATAAATCTGGGTTTGTACTCTTACCCAACTTATATATTAATTGCTGACATACATTTATTTTCTATTTATCTTTTGTTGACACACCCCTATTTGTCTGTTTTGTGAGTGTGTGCAGAAGTGCTTGTGGGGTGTTCACAGTGAAAGCAATCGAGGTTGTTGTATTTGGCGGAGATCTCACAACAATCACAAATGAGAAGCTATTCCGCTACAGAGAGCTTATTTGCTCAGACTTGATTAAGGAGTCTTGGAGCTTCATAATTTGAGCAATGCTGACACCATCATTTTGAGTACTTAGTTTAAGTGACATTGTAGGTTATGATCTTAGTCACATACTATGGATATGTAGTTGGATATGTCAGTATTTAGTTGGATATTAACTGTTTCCATTGAACATCGTTCGCGTATATTGAATGTATGTATTTTGTTGTGTTAAAGTTCTTATTCGGAATTAAGCATCTGGCTTTTTACATTAGATCGAGTTTGATATAGTCTCCAATCACATACAATGTATAAAATCCAATATGACAGAAGTAATGCTGAAACAAAGTGCATTCAATTTATTTGAAAACATATGGGAATGTATCTGTGTCAGCATTGCCCATAATGCTGACATGGTTTTATGTATACTATGAAAAAGTAATTTCTAAACAGAACAGGTTTATTGTATGCAATACATATCACTGGGTGGTTCTAAGTGATTGTATCTTAGAAGTATATGATATAAAGCGAGCCGGTCTTGAGCAATGCTGACACCATCATTTTCTTGAGTACTTAAGTCTCCTCTTTAGCTCACACGCAGACACCAGTCTCTTAGATGGAGGTCTTCCTGGTCCCCTCTTAACAACAGGAGGGTAAGACTTTATAGATCTTATTGCTTTAGGGACGTCTGATTCATCGCCTGTCAGCACTGGGTATATTGTTTCGTCATAAGCTAATTTCCAAGCTTCAGTTGTGTAAAATCTGGCAACAAAGTCTGATACATTTGCCTTAATTTTTATGATGGCTGAAAGAGCATGAACACACGGGATCTTCTCTAGATCGAAAAACTTGCAAGTGCATGTTTTTGCAGACAGGTCCACCATTGCATGAGACCCTTGCCCTTTTACTTCAAATTTATATTCATCCAGCCTCTGAACCTTGTATGATCCAGCTTCATCTTGTAGGTTCCTAATCAGATCAAGTATTTCTGGCATCAACTTGTCCTCATGTTTGGATGCCTTTTCTCTACGCTCTTGGAACCATGTTCCGAGTTTCTCTCTAGCAAAATTCAACAGTGCAACAATAGGATAATTCTTCTTCCCCTTGAAAATGGCATTTATGCTTTCTGCATTATTAGATGTCATCATGTTGTATCTGGTGATTGGTGAATGTGCTCTAGCCCACCTATCCACTCCTGCTGACAGTAAATATTTCGACATCTTCGGGCAGCTTTCCTTTATGCGGTCAAAATATTTGTCGAACTCCCCAGTAGTATAACTATCTGCTGCTTTCTTGAACCAATTTCCCAAGTATCTTTTCTTGAAGGTGCTTCTAATGTTTTGTTCCATGTGCCATCTACAAATGCAGTGATGTGCACTAGGGTAAACCAAGCCAATTGCTCTTGAAATGCTGACATGTCTATCAGACACAAACACTAAATCATTTGATGGAGGAACAACCTTCAGCAGCTGTCGAAGAAACCACTCCCAAGAGCTGTTGTTTTCTGTGTCAGCAATGCCAAATCCAAGCGGGAAAATATTTCTGTTTGCATCTTGCGCTACTGCTCCAAGCAAAGTCCCTTTGTATTTCCCAGTTAAAAATGTTCCATCAATAACAACCTGTAAAATAATGATTATAAGTTGTGTGATGACAATGAAACATTCAAAAGTGATTACATAGTCGCTGTGCTGACACTGATAATTTCATACCTTTTTCAACATAGGGAAGGCCCGAATACACTGTCCAAATGATAAAAACAAGTATTTAAACCTGTCATCATTATCTGTTGACATCAATGCCACAGTTCCATCATTTTTCTCCATAATCATGTGACAGAATAATGGCAAGTCAGCAAAGTTTGATTCCAGTGTCCCTTTGTCCCTTTCTTGTGCAATTCTTCCTGACCGCCACGATGTCCAATAACTAATGGGCATTTTCTTTTCGGTCCTCATTTTATCCACTATCTGCTTTGGATTGTAACCGCTGTTGACACTGTAATATTGTATACATTAGAATGAATAATGTGATACTTGAATTGAGAGTTATTTTGATGACATATAGACACTTACATTGGCTGGATTATGCTTGCTATCACTGAGGAAGGTGCTTTCCTGCAATTGCTTGTTCTCACATCCCACGTGCATGTGTGCACATCATTGTACGCTAACACCTCGTAGCAAGTATGAGAAATAGTATTTACGTGTAACTTCCATCTGCAGCTATTATCCACACAATGCGCCCTAAAATACTTGGGTTCTGATCTTTTTACTCGGTACCCAAATGTTTCTGTCACTGATAATATACGTAAAGCATCGTTTATTTCCTGCTTTGATTCAAAGATTCTCCCAATGTACATTGTGTTGGATAAGGTATTGTTGAAAGTACTCATGCTAGAGTTGTCATCCCTGTAATCTTCTAGTGTTTTATCTCTACTGCGCATTGAAGAATGTAGTCTCCTCCAGGTGTCAGCATCATAATCAATGTCATTATCATCATCCATATCATCATCCATATCATCATACATATCATCTGACGCCAATGTCTGCATTTGAGTGTCAACAATCATATGATTTTGCTCCATGTCATACTCAATCAATCCAACTGATTTCCTACTCTCCCTGTCATCTGTGTCAACAATTGCAAGTGTTTGTGCCTGTATGCTGACACACAACTCAACAGCATAGTTTACACCATCTAGTGCTGATATATTAAGGAATTCTTTCAAATCAGAGTCACAATCAACTGTAAGTGGGGCTTTCAGCTTTTTGCATAGGTGCAAATGACTAAATTGCAATTCAAGCACATTGTCTACATTGAATCTAGTGCACACCTTTCTCTTCAAGTCATGTAGTGTGGTTGAATCATACAGCAAAAACACTTTTGATGTTGTATTTCCAACGAATTCCAGGCCTGTGTCAGCAAATACCCATGATCCACCAAATGCTATTGTAATCACATGAGGTTCCATTTATGTTTGACCTATCAATTAATTACAGACAATATGCAAACAACTACAACGAGTTACTTCTGATTCCGTGTCAGCATGATAGAAATAAGTTAGATACAGACAATATGCAAACAAGTACAATGAGTTACTTCTGATTCCATGTCAGCATGATAGATATAAGTTAGATACAGACAATATGCAAACAAGTGCAATGAGTTACTTCTGATTCCGTGTCAGCATGATAGATATAAGTTAGATACATGTTATTTATTTACGAAATCTCAGACAGTGTCAGCATTACACAACGAATCCAGAATTTAAAACAGATCTATGTAGAACAATTTATACAATTATTTCCTTTCAATTCATTCAAGCACAACATTTTGAATTCATTGAACAGACAGATTTAAGTTTCGTGATGTTGACAGATCGAGTATATATTAACGAAGCAGATCAACGAAGAACTTGAAATTCTATATATTGTCGACGACCTACTCTGATTTATATTGAAACAGCAACAAACGAAGTGGAAATTACACGATCTACACTATACGAGTTCAGCAATTGGATATAAAACGATATTTACACACGAATTGAAGTTTTTTTCACAGATCTATGAACGACAGATCTATCCACTATACGAATGCTGACATTAAAACCACAATCCAGTAATGCTTGGATGTTAGAAGGATGTAGTGCCGAGATTCAGGAGGAGATCGGAGTCGATCAATACCTACAACGATCAAAATCAGATCCTCTACTGTCGTGTCAGCGCTGGCGAAGAAGGAGAGATCGGGGAGGCAAGAGCGCGTGTGGGGAGAGTGTTGTGTATAATTTGCTAATATTCCCACAACTTTGTATAGTTCCCTAATTTAGCCTTATTATTTGTATACTTTGCAAACCCACCCTTAAAAAAACATCTATCTATTACTAACTATTAAAACAAAATCCTTAGCGATAACATGTCGCCCTCTTCTTAATTCTATGCCTTTTAACCAATCACTTTAGCCTAAATTACAATTTTAGTAGTTTAAAAAAAAACAACTATCACTAACTATTAAAACAAAAGCCTTAGCGATAACATGTCGCCCTCTTCTTAATTCTAGGCCTTTTAACCAATCACTTTAGCCTAAATTACAATTTTAGTAGTTAAAAAAAAACAATCTATTACTAACTATTAAAACAAAAGCCTTAGCGAGGACATGTCGCCCTCTCCTTAATTCTAGGCCTTTTAACCAATCACTTTAGCCTAAATTACAATTTTAGTAGTTTAAAAAAAACAATGAGATTAATTCAAAACATAAAATTAATAATAAGGAAATATAAAATTAATATTAGCAATTTGTATCTATATATATCTATATATACTACTTTAATTGTTTTTTCAACCAATCTATTACTAACTATTAAAACAAAAGCCTTAGCGATGACATGTGGCCCTCTCCTTAATTCTAGGTGTTTTAACCAATCACATACTTTAGCCTAAATTACAATTTTAGTAGTTTAAAAAAACAATCTATTACTAACTATTAAAACAAAAGCCTTAGCGATGACATGTCGCCCTCTCCTTAATTCTAGGCCTTTTAACCAAACACTTTAGCCTAAATTACAATTTTAGTAGTTTAAAAAAAACAATGGGATTAATTCAAAACATAAAATTAATAATAAGGAAATATAAAATTAATATTAGTAATCTGTATCTATATATATCTATATATACTACTTTAATTGTTTTTTCAACCAATGGGTTTAATTCAAAACATTTAATTATCTAAACTTTTACTATTATTTTATAATATTAATTTAATATATTACTAAGCTTTTATTTATAAAAAATAACAACATAGCGCCGGGATATAATATCATTTCTATTTTTATGATGATTAACATATGCTTTTGGTAAGTCAACTATCGTATAAAATAGCTTAATTGATTTGATCATTATTATAATTATAATTCATATTTATATTCTTTTTATGATAACATGTGCACACTTTCAACATTACCTAAATATATAAATATCTACTTTGCTATCCAATATCTAATGTAATATATACTACTTTTGATTTCTTTTTCACTCATCCACCCATTTTTTAATGCATGAAAATTCAAATGGTTAGTTTAATTTATAATGTATATCCACTTATGGGATATTTCAATATGATTAAATTTTTATGATTATTCTTAATTATCTTATTGCCTTTACCTTTTACCGAAAATCTAATTGGTTAATTTAATTTTGAATGATATCCGTTTAGGTAATATTTTTATTTGATTTTATTTGATTCTATCTACAAGATCTACAAGATTTTTCTTAATTATCTTTTTACCTTTTACTTTTGTCCAACTATCTTATAAATAATACACTCGGTACTGAATATTGTCAGTCATCCCAACCGTTTTCTATTATCCTTATTTGCTAGGTTAAAAATGACAAGAGTGGTTGACTTGGCAAAGCAGTTTGTAGGCGTTTACGAAATCATCACAACCGTTTACATACTACGTATTATACAATTTACTCTATTATTTTATAACCGTTGATATGTGTATTTTTGTCGACAATTGTTTTGTACTATTTAATATTCATAACTTGACTATTAAATTATGCGCTATTGGCGCGGGTATAGGACTAGTTGTTGATTATTACAGTAGAGCCACTAACAATGCATATGAACTTGGTTCTAACAATGAGGGTAAAATGTTCTTTACTGAAAAAGGCATTATCCATCAATCTTCTTGTGGTCAAAGTAGGAGTAGAATCAACTCAAATATTTCAAACCTTCACCTCATCCATCCGGACTACTTTGTATCCTGTCTACTTTTTTTTTAGCAAGATAAGAATTCGGTTAGCTAGACAAGCCTAGCTAAACCAAGAGACCGGTCAAGCCGATAGGTGGACTAACCATCATTTACAACCAAATAAAAAAACAAAAGCAAATGACATAATGGAAAAACATGAACCAAAAACAGAAACAAAATGCGAAAATAAAATAAATGTGCAGGCTATCCTACATTTTAAAACAAAACCAACGGCAAACGAATCAATCAGCCAACGGAGGACGCACACAGAGAACTCTGGGGACACTGGCGGACATCTCAGATTATGGACTTCGAACAAAGAGCCATCAGATATCGATTGAAAATCCACGACGTCTTCGGATACAGCTAATCAAACAACGTTCACAAAAGGCCTGCATCACTACAAGAACAACACAACACACCGTACCGAAAAACTAACCCCAAGCCAAACCATTGCCCAATTAAACCCCCAACCCGTCTCACCCTCAAGGACAATAACGAGATCGCAAGCGACTACTAAGTAGTCAATTAGTGGCGACAGAGACGGGGCAGAGAAAAGAAATTGAACAACAATACAAAGGCAAAGGGAAAGAAAGACGGAATGGAAAAGAGAACTCCAAGCGTGTGAACAACGCTAAACACAAGCTAAAGAGGACCGACCCAGGAAAGCCTCGAAATGAGCCTACGGCGCCGCCAAGAAGGGTCGGCTGAGGACGGAGCCGAGGACAGAGTCGAGGGTGGCCTCGGAGAGGTCTGAACCGAGAGAAGAGCCGAAAGGCGGAGCCGCGGTAGCCCTGGTGTGGCCGGAGTCGAGGGCAACAGAGGAAGGCAGAGGAGGCGGTCACCATGGCAGCAAGAGGTGCCGATGCGAGCCAAGGGAGGCGAAACAGAGGGAGGAGCCCAGCGAAGCGGCGAAAGGCCGACGGCGGAGGCGGAGAGAACAAAGGCTCTACCGGAACCAACGCCGAAAGCCATTGGAAATTTGGGTTTGGAGACGAAGGGGATGGGGGATGACGGTGGTGTACCAAGCGCTCCCGAAGGTGTGGCCGGAAGCAGGTTGTTGCTGGGCACAGTGAATAGGGCGGCGGCCAGGGCCGGCCCATGGGGAGTGCGAAGGGTGCAACCGCACAGGGCCTCAAAATTTTGGGAGCCTCGTATAGGTATTATAATATATATGTATATATATGTACAAGTAAATTGTGTAGTGTAACATGTTGGTGTGGTAGAGCAGTTGGTAGAAGGACTTGTGACAGGAAGGGCGTGGGTTCGAATTCTTGCGGCAGCAAATGCTGGAACTTTTTTTTATAAAAACAGTACAACAGGGACAGCCCATTCTCATATTTTTAGGCCCAGCCCATTTCGTTTCTTTCTTCCCTAAAAAATTACACAAGTGGTCACCTTTTTTTTTTTTCCCCTAACAATTTACAAAGAAACCCTAATATAGGTCCAATCAATTTAACTTATTCAACCATTGTAATCGTCTCTTCAAACTCAACGATTTCGATAAGTAGTCTCAAATTTCAACTATATTCTTTTGTTAGTTTTTACTTTTTAATTTCTTAGATGATCATATTTTTTTTGTTATTGTTTTGAACCTTTCTACCTTAGAAATCACTAAGTTCGGATTTAAAAAGATAGAATGTATCCTAGAAGATTCGAAAGTGGTCATGCCAAGCGCAAAAGAAAAGAGAGATAGAAAATTGGTTGAAAGTAAAAAAGAAGCTATTCGCAAGTTTGTAGTCCTACAACCAAATGAGTCGATACATAAGGAGGATGAGAGTGCTAGATTATCATGCTCTCCGGTAAAAGTTTAGTTTTAGTTAATAATTCTTTGTAATGACTTTACATCTACGAGAACATCTCTTTTGTATGTTAGTGGATTTGGTGAATTATTTTTTCCATTTGAATTAATTAAAAAAAAGGCCTCAACATGTAAGTTGCACAAGGCCTCAAATCCTAACGGAACGGCCCTGGCGGCGGCGCGAAGCAAAACGCCTCATAACGAGAGCGTATTAGGTCGCGGCCCTTGTACTAAGGGAGAACCGGGAGAGACCGGTAGGGGGCGATGGTGAGCCGAGGTCGAAGGCGGAACCAAGGATGGGTGATGGAGAGCCATGGTAGGTGGTGACGTTTGGTGGAAACCGGTGGAGAAGGGCAAGGATTGCTGATGGGCAAAAGTCGGTGGAAACCGACGTTTGGAGGCGGAATGAGGGCGGCGGCCTCTGAACTTTCTACTTAGTGTAAAATAATACTCCGTATTATGAGGCTTTAGCCCTCCTTTTTACCAAAAATAAAATCTAGAGAAAAAGGATCTAAGGCTCTGTTTGTTATGAATGTTGCAATCGAAACGGACTCAGAAAATCGTAATAACCCATTACTGGGCTCCAACGCCTTTTTGGTTTTTTGAAGCGGGTTCAGTTGGTTACGAAAAGTCATGGTACGGGGTTTGTTAATGGCGATTTTGTTTTTTCATAGAGTTGGTTTTACTATTTAAAAGGCGTTGGAGCCCAATTTGTTACGAGACTTCCAACCAACTTTATGTAAGCCATCTTTACAATAATAATAATAATAATAATAATAATAATAATAATAATAATGTAAGCCCAATTTCACACAGATTACGAAAGATGCAGAGACTACCTTTTCCGTATCACGGCGTCAGATGGCTTTGTGGAGTTCTCAACGTCGAGACCATGCTACTGATTGGCTTAGAGTTGTCCCTATCTCTGGGTTGGGTCAGACTATGAATGGTAAGACGTACCGTTGTGTGTTGTGCTATCAGTTAGGCATCCCTTTGTTTTCCATTTCGAAGCCTTGTTCTTCTTGCTCCAGGGTTTTTGAGGGAGACATTTTTGGAGATCATGTTGTGTCGTGTGATGGTATTTTGGGGATTAAACATCGCCATAATGCTGTTCGTGACACTTTAGTGAATGTTTGTTATCGATCTGGGATCTCAGCTGGTAAAGAAGTTGATATTGGCCTGTGTGGGGGAGACGGGAAACCCCTCCGCCCTGCAGACATGCTTCTGTATGCGTGGGACGAAGGGCTGGATGTTTGTGTTGACTTGATAGGGTCTTCTCCCTTGACGCAATCTGGGTTGAGGGATTTTGTTCCAGGACATGTGGTGGCGGAGGCAGCTCGTCGTAAGCGGGTCAAGTATCAAGATAAGTGTAAAGCCATTGGTTATGGGTTCTTACCCTTCTCTGCATTGGGGGAACTTGAGACAGACGCCATAGCCCTTCTAAAGAGGATTCAGAAATTTGCTCAAGCTCACGATATGGGGGCCCATAATGCAGCTCATATTTTCACTAGGGTAGGGTTTTCTATTGCTAAAGGAGTGGGCCGGGGCTCAGATTGTCTCTCGGCTTCCCACTAATTCTTTGTAAGCTCCTATATTTCTATTATATTATAATAATAATAATAATAATAATAATAATAATAATAATAATAATAATAATAATAATAATAATAATAATAATAATAATAATAATAATAATATCGTCTGCTAGGGCACGCGATCTGCTAGGGCACGCGATCAAGAGGCGATCGGCGATGTGGTCCTCTCCGGCTCATCCCGGTGCCTATAGGCCACTTCCTCTCCGTTGCGCCTCCTCTCGGTACTGGTAATTAGGCTGTCCGGGATGGCGTCTCGATGCCGGACGTCTCTTCAGGTTTGATTTCTTCCTCTTGGTACGGTGTCTGCGTGTTTGATCGGGTTTACTTTCGTTCCGATCGTTGTTGCTTCTTCACTGGCTTGTCATTTCGTTTCGATCGTGGTTGTTTTGTTGTTGCTGCTGTGTCGTTGTTCTTCTCCGGCTATCTCCTCCGGCTGCTGGTCAACGTTGGTTTATCAGGTTGTTGGTCGGCAGTCTTCTCCCGGCCGGTTGCTGTCGTGTTGTTGGTTTTTGGAGCGGCATCGTCGACTTGTTAATTGGGTTGTTGATCGGCGTTGTGGTCAACTCCAATTGATCATCAACCGGTTGCTTGCAGTGCTTTGTTGAAGATTTAAGTTTTCCCAATTGATCATTGCTCGGCCGGTTGCTTGCAGAGCTTTAATGGAGATTTAAGTTTTATTATTATTATTATTATTATTATTATTATTATTATTATTATTATTTTAATTTAGATTTGAGTGCTTTGTTGGATATTGTGATCGGGTGTGGGATGCCCGATCTTGTTCGGTATCATTGCCCTTTTGTGGGCCTTTGTGGGTGTCTAGATGGTGGAGGTCGAGGTCTTGTTAAAACCGCTATGCTTAGACATCTTCGTGATCGACATTGCAGTGGTGATGCTCAGGTGCTTACCCGTCAAACTCTATCTGAGAGTTCGACTATTTATTCTGATGCTGAGATGACTTTCAAGCGTATGGGGGTTTGGTTATGTGGGGTATGTCTTAAAACACATACCTTTCGTGCTCGGTGTCGGCATAGTCAAGATGATTTTGTGGCGCCTCCAGACTGTGGTGATGGGCTTGTTCGTTTTGTTATTTATGATATTCCCCGACCTTCAGCTCCATTTATGTCGGTTCCCTTGTCTGATGTTGGGGTCGTTCCTCTTGGTTGGTCTATATCTTTGTTAGACCGTTTGCTCTCTTTGGGGTTACGTACCGTGAGATCCATCCCTCCTAAGTGTCGTTTGGGATTTTCACGGGTCTTGAAAGGGGCGTTAGATGGTGTGGTTGACTCTCCTGGTGACCTCTCCTACTGGATTCGCTTGCTTGTGATGCCTCTTTGTATACTTAAGACCTTTTCTCCCCGGAGTAATCTTGAGTGTAGGACTGCTGTCAAACGTCAACGTCAGGAGGAGAGTATTGCTAGTGCTATTCGTGCTTGGGGCGTGCCTGGCGGCAGTTTGCAACTTGTTCAGGAGACCTTAGCTGAGATTCCGCCTCCTTTTAGTGTGGAGGAGGACCTTGATGTGAGTGAGCTTAACCTTCGACAGTGTCGAAGGAAGATTTGTGATGGTCATTACACTGCCGCTGTTCGGGTGCTTTCTTCATCAGGTATTGCTCCTTATTCTGATGCCACTCTTGAGGCCCTGCGGGATAAGCACCCTACTGCCCCATCTCCCGAATTGACGCATTTGCCTGTTGATCACCATCCTCTAGTTGCCTCTTCGACTGTTGTTTTGGATATGATTCGAAGTTTTCCGCGGGGCACGTCGTGTGGGAGGGATGGGTTTCGTGCTCAGCATCTTTTTGATTGTTTGGGTGGAGCTGCTATTGCTATTTCTGATGATTTGGTCTCCTCTATTACTCGAGTGGTTAATCTTTTCCTGGAAGGCCGTTGTCCGCAGGATCTGGGTGAGTATATTGCTAGTGCTCCGCTCACGCCGCTTGTTAAACCAGGTGGAGGCATTCGTCCCATTGCTGTTGGCACTATTTGGAGACGCCTTGTCTCTAAGGTTGGTGCATGTTTAGTTGGTCCCTCTTTGTCGGGCTATTTTGCCGGTCTTCAGTTTGGGGTCGGGGTTTCCGGTGGCGGAGAGGCTATTTTGCATGCCCTGAATCGGCTTGTTGAGGCTCGTGGTAGTGAGGAGGGTCTTTCTATGTTGCTGGTTGACTTTCAGAATGCTTTCAACCTAGTTGATCGTGTGACCATGTTACAGGAAGTTCGTCGTCACTGCCCAGTTCTATCCCGGTGGGTGGAGTTTTGTTACTCTACTCCTGCCCGACTGTATTATGGGGAACATAGCTTATGGTCTTGTCGGGGGGTTCAGCAAGGGGATCCCTTAGGGCCTCTACTTTTTGCTTTGGTGTTGCATCCTTTGGTGTGCAAGATCAGGGATTCTTTCACCTTGAGTATGCAGGCTTGGTACTTAGATGATGGCACTGTTGTCGGGGACACTTTGGTGGTGGGGAAGGTCTTAGAACTGATTATGGCAGATGGTCCCCGCTTTGGTCTTCATCTTAATGTTGATAAGACCGAGGTTTTTTGGCCTACAGAAGACCCCAGAAGTCGGCTTCTTGGTGTTTTCCCCCCCTCTATTGCTCGGCCTTCACGTGGTGTCAAAGTTCTTGGGGGGCCTGTTAGCACGTGCCCTGTTTTCGGCAGCGACCTTATGGCGAAGAGAGTGACTAGGACAATAGAGCTTATGGATTCTGTCGCGAGGATTGAGGATCCACAGTGCGAGTTGCTTCTGCTTCGGGCTTGTACGGGTATTTCTAAACTTTACTTTGCTTTACGTACTTGTTCTCCGCGTGTCTTTGGCCCAGCCCAACTCTCATTCGATGCGGCACTTCATTCTAGCTTGGAACGTATTGTCACTGCGTCCGGGCCTGGCTTTGGAGATTGGCAGTGGCGGCTTGCCACCTTCCCCTTTCATTTTGGTGGGCTCGGAGTGTATGCTGCTAGTGATGTCCTACATTATGCTTTTCTGGCGTCTCGTTTGCAGTCTGCTGAGTTGCAGGCTAAGCTCCTACGCCACTCTGGTATTACTGCTAGTGGTCCTATTTTTTATGATGCTTGTCAGGCTTTTAATGAGACCACAGGTTCTGATCTTCTACGCGATCCTAGTGAAATCGCTGCCCCCAAACTTATGAAGAAATTGGCAGATATATATTTCACGAAGGTTGCTGCTACATCAGACTCCGTTTTCTCTTTGACTTCGCGACAGGTGGCATTGTGGAAGTCTCAGCAGGGTGCTCACTCCTCCGATTGGTTGCGTGCAGTTCCTATTTCTGGGTTGGGGCAAACTATGAATGGAAGGACCTATCGTAGTGTGCTTAGTTATCGATTGGGTGTTCCATTGTTCACAGTGTCTAGGCCCTGTCCGGCTTGTTCTCGGGTCTTTGATGGTGATGTCTATGGAGATCATGCTGTCTCCTGCGCTGGTACTGTGGGCATTAAACATCGACACAACCTGGTGCGTGACACCTTATCGGATATCTGCTATAGGGCTGGGATTTCTGCCGGTAAGGAAGTTGATATCGGTTTGTTTGATAGGCATGATAAGCCTCTTCGTCCGGCAGATTTGCTTCTTTATTCATGGGATAAGGGACGAGATGTGTGTGTTGATCTGACGGGATCCTCCCCTTTGACTCAATCGGGGGTGTCTGACTTTGTCCCTGGCCGTGTTGTTTTTGATGCTGCTCAACGTAAGTGTGTCAAGTATAGAGATTTGTGCACGGCGGCTGGATATGGTTTCCTACCCTTCTCCTTCTCTTCGTTGGGGGAGCTGGATACAGATGCGGTTGCCTTGCTGAAGCGGATCCAGAAAATCTCGGTATCTCAGGATGCAGGGGCTCGTGCTGCAGCTTATATTTTCACTAGACTTAGCTTTGCTATCGCTAAAGGAGTGGGTGCCCAGATAGTGTCTCGGCTACCCACTAATTTCTTGTAATTTGTAATTACATTGGTGATGATAATAATAATAATAATAATAATAATAATAATAATAATAATAATAATAATAATAATAATAATAATAAGCTATAAAACTGGGAATGGAAGATTACCTAATATTTTAAAGAGAAAATAATAAGCTACAAAATTGGGAATGGAAGATTACCTAATATTTAAAGAGAATGAAATGAGCTACAAAATTGGGAATGGATGATTTCTGAGAATCATTACGATTCCAAATTTCTTTCATACCAAAAACTTAAATCGAAAATCATCTATTACGATTATCAGTTTTGATTTCCGAAAATGGATACCAAACAAGCCTTAATATCGTTTGTTGTTTATACTAGCCAGCGTCTTTGACCCATTAAGGTTTTGACCTCGAATCTACTCCCCAACTGCATTCCACCATATACTGGCCGATGCTGACAACTTGATGTAATTAATGGAATATATATATATATATATATATATAGGGACGGATTTAGGGGTGAGCCGATGTGTGCTGCAGCTAGGCCTGATACATGAGCCGAGTAGCTCGGGTTCGGCTCGGGCTCGACTCGGAAAAAGCTCGGCTCGAACTCGTTCGAATTAGAAAACGAGCCGAGTTCGAGCTCCCAGTCGAGCTCGAGCCGAGCTCGAGTAGGCTCGGTTAGCTAAATTTCAATTTTTACCCCTAGGTTAAAACTACCCTAATCTTGTGTGGATATGTCTGCCCCATTGAGCGCAGCCTCCATTTCAATATTTCTCAAGCTGATGTCTCTCCCTCTCCCTCATCATCATCACTGGTTCTCACTTCTCAAGCCGCTCCGGTGCTCCCTCCTCTGTCAATCTCAGCCCGGTAGCCGGTGGCCGTCGTATTCTTCTCTGGCCGGCGTCGCGAAATCTCTCATCCGTCAGGTATACGCCGTCGTCCTCTCCCTCCTCTGTCAATCTCAGTCCGGTAGGCGGCGGCTGTCGTATTCTTCTCTGGCCGGCATCGCGAAATCTCCCATCCGTCAGGCATGCGCCGTCGTCCTCTTGCTGTTTGTAGATCTCGAATCGAACGATTGTCCGTCTCCTACCTCCTCTTGTCTCGGCTGGTCGAGCTCTAATCTCGTCGAGTAGACCAACAAACCACTGCTCTAATTAATCTCTCTCATCCCCCTCGCAGGTACTGGTGGTGGAGCCCTAACGAGCTCATCGAGCTCGAGTTCGAGCTCGTAACGAGCCCAACCGAGCTTATCGCTCGACTCGAGGACAAACGAGCTCATCGAGCCGAGCTCGACTTCTAAACCTTGTTCGCGAGCCGAGCTTGAGCACATGTATATACTCGAATAGGAATTGAGCTCGAGCTCGAGCTCGGCTCGTTTATAAACGAGCCGAGCTTGAACAACAAGTACTCGAGCTCGTAGGCTCGTATATCAGGCCTAGCTACAGCCCATCCCATTTAACTAGTAATATATATAATATAGGTAGTATGGATATTAATGCTCTGGTAGCGTAGTTGGTAGAAATGTAAGACAAGGCTAAAGTAGTCGCGAATCCCTCCGGCTCCCACCCCATTTAACTAGTAATATATACAATATAGTTAGTATGGATATTAATGCTCTGGTAGCGTAGTTGGTAGAAATGCAAGACAAGGCTAAAGTAGCCAGCGAATTCTTCAATTTTTTTCCTAATTCTTCTTCTTTGCTGATATCATGTTCCAAATGCTGTTTACAGAGTATTATCATTCCCCCCCCCCCCCCCTCCTCCTTTGATGTCATTTCCTGAATGACCACAAATCTTGGCCGTTGATTAGTTGAGATGGAGAGTGGAGATTAATTAGCTCATTTGTTTAATTGCCTGCATAGATAATTATTTGGTCGAGTATAAATGATTATAAACTAGTATATGAAGGATTATTTATTCGCATGAGTCTGTCTAGTAGGTTAGTCATTTTGATTATTCGATTATTTCACTATATTATTCGATCGTATTGACGGATTATGCGATTGTATTGCTTTATTATTCAATGGTATAGCTTAATTTTTCGATGGGGTGACAATATTATTCGATCGTATTGACGGATTATGCGATGGTATCGATAGATTTTTCTAATAGGTAGCTCCATGAAAACGCCCCTAACTTTTACCTAAAAATTACCGTCAATACGATCGAATAATAATGTCACCCCTAACGTTAAGGGGTGGTTAAGTGAAAACACCCGTATTTAAAGGATGGTTTTTGTAAATTTCCCTTTAAAAAAAGTATAAATTGGCCTGACCGCACCATGAAACCCAATTGAGTTTCAATCTCAAAACTACAAAGCTACTATTTTTGGAGATGGATCTTTGGAGCATTATGGTACAGCTCATCTTTGCGTGGGCTGCGACGGACTACCTTATAACGCTGCTAAAACGCAGCAAACTAAACCCAAAACGACAACCCCCGGGGCCACTTCCCCTTCCAATCGTAGGCAACCTGTTTAGCCCCGGAAAAAAGCCACACAAGTCGTTGGCGAAACTTCCTAAGGTACATGGCCCCGTTATGCTTGTCAAAATCGGATACAAACGCAATCCCATCGTCGTCGTGTCTTCTCCTTCAATGGCTAAAGAGATTCTCAAGACCAAGGATGCCTCCTTCTCTGGCCGTAGTGTTGTCCACGCACTCACGGCTTTGGACCACCATTTGTCGTCGGTTGGTCTGTTGCCTCCCGATGCTCATTGGTGGGCCTTTGGCAAGATTTGCGCTATGCAGATCTTCGCGAATAGCAGGTTGGATGCTACTCAACATCTTCGGCGGAAGCAAATTTCTAAGTTTCTCTCTAACAAAGTCCGACTCGGACCGATGACTGGGGGTCGTGTGCACGGGCGCACATGCGCTAGTAGCCTAGCACATAAGCCGAGTGGGGTTTCATTCTAAAACCAATTGGCAATAGAAGGAGTAGCCCACCGACTCATATAATAGGGCTTGATATGTTCAACTTTCCGATGTGGGACACTTTTGGTCACATTCACATCTCAACACGCCCCCGCAAGTCCAACTAGGAATGATCATCTAGTTGAGACTTGGACAACTAGGTAACCCAGACTAGGATCGACACGGGCTATTAGGCTAACCGCTTTGATACCATGTTAAAGTCGGCTGGGCCCGGTGAGGCTAAGACAAGCTGGAGGGAGGTCGTGTGTGCGGGCCCACATACAGGATACTCGAACAAAACATAAACCCGAACAGGGTTCCATCTCAAAAGAAATTGGCAATGAGAGGAGTAGCTGTTGTGAGTCTAATTTGCCATGTCTTACACTTACATTTATATCGATTTTTGCATGCATTTCATACACTTGGGTTAGAATAGTACAGAATCTATGTAGTTCACACTTATTTTCCAAATTATGGAGTCTACACTAGTTTCTGTTTAATTTCGCAGAAATCGGACGCACTTTGGAGCTTAAAGGAAAGTCATGAAGAAGCTAAGGATGGTGCATCCGGAGAAAACTTCATTTTTCACCATTCATCGTTCTGAATCAAGCTTTGATGTCTTCATGAAAGTTGTAGCCTTCGAAAAGAGCTTTCCAACGCATGCTCATATGCGTTAATCGAACGAACGAGGACTCGGGAAAGTGCGTTTCAAGAACTGAGCAGAATGTTGAAAGCGCACAGAACTAGGGATGGGCATCCGGTCTGGACCGGACCGGACATTCCGGTCCCGACCCGATCCGGTGGACCGGAATTTTTGAAAACATGGACCGCGGATCGGACCGGGACCGAGAAATATGGTCCCGGGTTTTTCGGTCCGCGGACCGGAATTGTCCAAGTAGCCACTGTTTTTTTTCTTTTTAAACCACAGCAGGCCCTATTTGCATTTAGTGTTGGCCAAATTGGACGGGGTTTAACACATACAGTACATAGCTTTGATATACAAACAATTCCTCAGCTAATTCAAAACTCTATACAAAGTACTGTTGAAGACTTAATACAAGTTTTCAGGTTATTACAAGCATTTTCTAATGGTAACATGATGATGGATGATGAATGAGGATTTTTTTTATTTAAAGGTTAAAATTTATTAATATAGACAAGGGGTACAACAAGTTCCTGCTACAAAAACATCCACATGGAGAAGACATGAAGACCAACTTCTCTTTATCTTCCAAGGACCACCAGTCATACCAAGGGAGGATCAAAGCAGCTAGATGAGTAGAGAATCTAGTCCAAATCAATGCTCCGAAGGCAGCCCGCAAGAGCAGACAACATGCGATAGACCAGTGAGGAACCTACAAAGCAGCCCCCAAGTTTGATCGAAATGAAGCATCCCAATGAGATTCTTTAACATTGACATTTCTTAAACCCTTAAATTTAAAACCGAACCTAGATCTAAAAGTATTACAAATTGAAATTTCTTAACCCTAGATTTAAAATCGGGATGAGATTCTTCAACATTAGACTAGAATACTTATGATTTCTCTAAATCTATACTAAAATCAATATTAATTTGTAAAAATATACCTAAAAACCTAGATCTAAGAGTGAAATTGAGAGAAAGAAAGACTTACCGGGAGAGCCGAGAGTGATGGTGCCGATAGCCGAGGGCCGACGGGCGTGTGGCTTCTCGCGAGGGAGCGTTGAGCGAGGGCCTACGGGCGAGTAGGACAAGTAGGTGGTGTTGTGGTGGTGAACAGAGAGAGACTGAGGTTGGCAGTGGCGGTTATCGAGCGCAGGGAAAGAAAGAAAGGGTTGAAGAAATGAAACTATGAAAGTGGAACGCGTTTCTTCTTTACTCTTCTTCTTTTGTTTCATTCTTTTTTCTTTTAATAATGTGGATTCCGGTCCAATTCCGGTCCGGGCCGGAAATTCCGGTCTGGTTCCGGGTTTAGACCGGAACCCGGAAATCCAAAAATCTTGGACCGTGGACTAGACCATAATATCCCGGTTCGATCCAAAGACCGTAAATTCCGGTCTGATCCCGGTCCGATTACAGTCCGATCCAAAATTTGCCCAGCCCTACACAGAACTAGTCGACGTCAACCAAACTGGTCAGCGTCCAGTAACTTTTTGGTCGACTTGTCTCCCAGAAGTCGAGAATGAGCACCAGACCACTCGAGAGCACAATTCTTGTCGATGTCGAGTACACCCGACGAGTCCAGAACCTGCTCGAGCTCGAGTGCAACCCCGGAGGAAAAATCCTACTCGACGTCGAGGAGTTTGGTCGACATCGAGGACAATCCATAAGCATATTGAGTCCGAGATCGAGTTGTGTCCAAGAAGATAGAGTTACTTGCAAGCCAAGAGATGTGGAATTTTATCCAACCACATCAAGATCTATCAAGTCAAGAAGGATTTATCCACAAATAGCTTTATTTCCTTAGGGATTTATTTGTTTTATTTTCAAATTTAATCATTAAGCTTTAGATAGATAAATTTAGATATAGATAGATAGTTCCTTCCTAGAATAGCTTAGATTGGAGCCTATAAATAAAGCCCTAGGGGGTTGATTTTCAAACATTCAAGCCAAGTCGACTTCGGGCGCAAGGAGAGAGGAGAGAGGAGAGAAAGAGAGAGAGAGAGAGAGAGAGAGAGAGAGAGAGAGAGAGAGAGAGAGGGGACGCAAGGAGGAGGAGAGAGAGAGGAGGAGGAACTTTTGGAAGGTTTTGTAAGTTTTAGATTTACTTTAATGTTACAGTTATTTTCTTTCATCATGTTTGCTTTCTAATTTCCTTCTTCGAGGGTCGGGGTGAGCCCGACGATAGTCATGCACACTTGAGGTAAAGTTTTGATATTTATTATGTCTTGATCATCCACTGCCTTTTATATATTTATTGTCTACTCAAAAGAATAGAGATTCATGTTAACAACTTGAATTATAAACATAAAATTGGTAGATACAATTAGGGTTACTTGAAAGGGTTATCTAATTGTTGGAAAAGGTGAAAGCTTGCTCCTTTGATGTGATTACATAACTATTCTATCTTATCTTTTGTGTGTTTGATTATCGTTGCGGTGATCCCTTACCTTGGAAGTTTGCACCTTTATTACTTTATTTCATTATTTACATTCTGCACAAATTTTACCCGACACCAACCACCATTCCCTGTCCATCCCTCGACATCGACCCATCCTTAGTCGACATCGACAACAACCCTCATCACCTTTTCCCGCTATTCCCTGAACCCCAAACACACTAAAACCTAAAACCGCCGACTTCTCTCATGAGGACGAACCTGACTCCACTATCTTATAGCGTGGTCTTGACTACAAATTTATTTGGTCGAGAAACCCTCTCGTCAAATTGGCGCCGTTGCCTTTTTCTTACTAGTTTAGTTGTGTTTAAGGTTGAGAAAAGCCCATCCCTTTTTCTTACTATCACATACCCTACCACCACCTACCTCATCGGTACCAACTGGGTGCCAAGCTTTTGCCACTAATTTGTGTTCTTGATTGTGATTTCAAAGCTTAGGTACAAAGATGGAAGACTTTGTCAAAGGGAATCCCGCATGGGAAGAATGGTTTCAAGATTTGAGACGGAGAAATAGGATCGCAGTGGAGGAGGCACGATTAAAGGAAATAGCTCAGCTAGAAGACAAAATCTGAAGGCTTGAGGCTTCCATTCAGTCTAAAGGACCATGCCCTCCTCCCAATGAGCCAATTAACCCACTCGATGTCGACAACCAGGTATGTCCTTCCTCGAATTTCATTCCTACTTTGCTACCTATATATTGTTGATGAATCATATGAAAGATCCCAAGACGAAATAGCACTAGAAGAGAAGAAAGCGGACATTGTTGCCCAGAGTGTTACAAGGTCGCTTTTACCTTACAAGGTAAAGGCCATCCCCGACAATTTTGAGCAACCGATGTTCATATTCAAGTATGTGGTCCTAGCAAAGTGTCATGAAGCTCCGCAAGATAAGGAGGAAATATCTCTTCCCACTCTATCGTTCTGTGTTGGTGGAGATACACAACCAAGTCAACCTATGGAACGGAAGAGGTATGATGATGAGGTATGTATACTTCCTTTATGTCTTCCTTTATGCATGCTAGCTGGAGCTCGGGAAGATGAATGGGTGAAGACATGGAGTGTTCACTCGGGGAGATTCAAGCTTCTTCATACGATGCCCCCAGATGACATCCTACGCTTCCCACCACCGGAGGAACCACCAGATCCACCTATACCTCCGGACAAAGATGAGTCAGGATAAGACTTGAAGGGAAGTAGGTCAAGTTAAAGACTTCAAATTTAGCGCTTACGGGAGGCAACCCGCTATTTCTTATTTCTTAGATTTTAGATAATGTTGGTTTCTATTTTTTAAACATTATTTTGGATTTGCTATTGTGGATTTTTTCTTTCTAACAGAATCTTGCAGGTACGAAAGAGTTGCAGAAGTACTCGACTTCGAGTAAACTACTCAACGTCGACCACCCCTATCGAGCAAAATGGCATGTGATCGACAAGGATCACCCTGGAGGCTTTCACTGTACTCGATGTAGAGTAACTGAAGTCGACGTCTACTACTTCACTCGAGATCGACCACTTCTGCACAAACTTCAGCACTTGATTCCGAAGTTCGGCACACTTGTCTAGTGAGTTTCTTTCTTTACCCCTTGTTTTTTATACAGTGAGAACACTGTAATGTTTAAGTATGGGGTGGGAAAGGGCTTACTTTATGCATATTTGATTTTATTTGACATTATGTGTGCATATTTTTAAGTTTATTTCTGGAATTGCTTATGCATGGCTACTTTGGATTTCATTGATATCTATGTTCTTATATGCATGTTGTTTTCCAAAGTTTATAAAAAAAAAACCCCCATCAAAATTTTTGATTAGTGTCATAGAAGCTTAAATTGAACTTGACGATGCAAAATTAGATTCATTAGAGATATAGCATGAAATTGCCTAGTAAAGGGAAGTCACAATGAAGTGCATTATTTTTTAAAACCATGAAAGGAGGTAAATTTGATGTTGCTTTTGACATGTTGCATGATAAGAGGATGGATGACTTTATATTTTTCATATAATGCTCATATTTTTATATTCCCTAGCCATACCTATGCTTATGCATCACAAAAGCCATAATATGCCTTATTTCAATTATTGCTCCACATGATCTAAATATTGACCATTCTTTACCTTATTTCCTATCCGGGGACTATGTTGAGAATGAAAGTACATTATGGAGATTATTATATGGTGTTTGTGTTGTTATCATATTTGGAGTTTGGCAGGAAATTGAAAAGTTATGGAAAATTTAATGAGTGAAAGAAAATCCAGTCAGTTCAGGAGATAAAGGTAGATCAACCCTGCCTGCGTTGAGATGTTAGTTCCACAGGATGGGACACCAAGGTGAGGAGTCCGAAGCACTAAGTATCCGGGGTAATTCATGACACATATGTTTGCGACTCGTGAGAAGGCAATGCTGAGGTTAGAGAGGTAAAAGCATATAAGTGAAAAAAAGAAAAGAGTGATTTATGTAAGGATGAGTGATGTGGAAATTATGATGGGAGAAGGTGCATCAAAGCAAGAAAGCAAGTTTGAAGAAGTTATCCCCAGATTTAGCACCACATTGCCCAAAAATAGCCCACCACTATACCTTTTACCTTTTCTTCACTATGAGCTTAATTGAAGTCTTCTTGATTATTAATGTTTTGTCACGAATGAATGTTTTTGCATAACCCTCCTTTTATGTGCGAAGTTGCTTTTTTTGACATGCATGGATTTGATGACATTAGTACCTTTGCAAGGATGGTAATTGATTGTAGGGACATATGAGAATGAATCTTTGATGTTGAGAGTTTAATTTCTTCCCCTGTATGACCAATAAAAGTATTGCTTGAGGACAAGCAAGCTTAAGTATGGGGTGTTTGTTGTGAGCCTAATTTGCCATGTTTTCCACTTCCTTTTATATCGATTTTTGCATGCATTTCATATCTTTGGGTTAGAATAGTACAGAATCTATGTATTTCACACTTATTTTCCAAATTATGGAGTCTACACTAGTTTCTTTTTAATTTCGCAGAAATCGGACGCACTTTGGAGCTTAAAGGAAAGTCATGAAGAAGCTAAGGATGGTGCATCCGGAGAAAAAGCCATTTTTCACCATTCATCGTTCTGAATCAAGCTTTGATGTCTTCATGAAAGTTGTAGCCCTCGAAAAGAGATTTTCAACGCATGCTCATATGCGTCAATCGGACGAATGAGGACTCGGGAAAGTGCGTTTCAAGAACTGTGCAGAATGCTGAAAGCGCACAGAACTAGTCGACGTCGACCAAACTGGTCGACGTCGAGTAACTTTTTGGTCGACTTGTCTCCCAGAAGTCGAGAACGAGCACCAGACCACTCAAGAGCACAATTCTAGTCGACGTCAAGGAGTTTTGGTCGACGTCGAGTACATCCGACGAGTCCAGAACCTGCTCGAGCTCGAGTGCAACCCCGGAGAAAAAATCCAACTCGACGTCGAGGAGTTTGGTCGACGTCGAGGACAATCCAGAAGCATGTCGAGTCCGAGATCGAGTTATGTCCAAGAAGATAGAGTTACTTGCAAGGCAAGAGATGTGGAATTCTATCCAACCACATCAAGATCTATCAAGTCAGGAAGGATTTATGCACAAATAGCTTTATTTCCTTAGGGATTTATTTGTTTTATTTCCAAATTTAATCATTAAGCTTTAGATAAATATTTTTAGATATAGATAGATAGTTCCTATAAATAAAGCCCTAGGAGCTGATTTTCAAACATTCAAGCCAAGTCATCTTCGGGCGCAAGGAGAGAGGCGAGAGAGAGAGAGAGAGAGAGAGAGAGAGAGAGAGAGAGAGAGAGGACGCAAGGAGGAGGAGAGAGAGGAGGAGGAACGTTTGGAAGGTTTTGTAAGTTTTAGATTTACTTTAATGTTAAAGTTATTTTCTTTCATCATGTTTTCTTTCTAATTTCCTTCTTCTATGGTCGGGGTGAGCCCGACGATAGTCATGCACACTTGAGGTAAAGTTTTGATATTTATTATGTTTTGATCATCCACTGTCTTTTATATGTTTATTGCCTACTCAAAAGAATAGAGATTCATGTTAACAACTTGAATTATAAACATAAAATTGGTAGATACAATTAGGGTTACTTGAACGGGTTATCTAATTGTTGGAAAAGGCGAAAGCTGGCTCCTTTGATGTGATTACATAACTATTATATCTTACCTTTTGTGTGTTTGATTATCGTTGTGGTGATCTCTTACCTTGGAAGTTTGCACCTTTATTACTTTATTTCATTATTTACATTCTGCACAAATTTTACCCGACACCAACCACCATTCCCTATCCATCCCTCAACATCGACCCATCCTTAGCCGACGTCGACAACAACCCTCATCACCTTTTCTCGATATTCCCTGAACCCCAAAACACACTAAAACCTAAAACCGTTGACTTCTCTCCTGAGGACGAACCTGACTCCACTATACTATAGCAGGGTCTTGATTACAAATTTATTTGGTCGAAAAACCCTCTCGTCAGTAGCCCTTCAACCTTATATGTTTTTCAATTATTCTCTATATAGCCGATGTGGGACAACCACATTCCAACACACCCCCTCAAGTGCAACAGCATTTTGAGCCAACAAGTTGCACTTGCCGCATGCGCTTAAATGGGAACTCAATGCCCGCGACATGTTAACAAGGCCAGCAACCCCACTAATCCGTAACCCATACCGCAACTAGCCGAACTTGGCTCTGATACCAATACTGAAGTCCGTTGGGACTCGGGATCGGGGGTCGTGTGCACACGTGCGCCCTTGGGGTAATATCCTAGCACATAAGTCGAGCGGGGTTCCATCCTAAAACCAATTGGCAATAGAAGGAGTAGCCCACCGACTCGTATATTAGGGCTTGATATGTTCAACTTTCCGATGTGGGACACTTTGGTCCCATTCACATCTCTAACACGCCCCCGCAAGTCCAACTAGAAATGACCATCTAGTTGAGACTTGGACAAAGGGGTAACCCAGACCAAGATCTACACGGGCCGTTAGGCTAACCGCTCTGATACTATATCAAAGTCCGACTCGGACCGATGGGTCGTGTACATGGGCGCACATGCGCTAGTAGCCTAGCACACAAGCCGAGTGGGATTCCATTCTAAAACCAATTGGCAATAGAAGGAGTAGCCCACCGACTCATATATTAGGGCTTGATATATTCAACTTTCTGATGTGGGACACTTTTGATCACATTTACATCTCAACACTCTTTTTTTTTCCAGGTATATACATAAAGACCTTTTTCAATAACAACTATATGGAATTTTTTTTAAAAACAAAATGAGCAAATTAAATTAATTGAGGATTGGCTGGGAATTAGGACTGTGCATAATCGGGTATCCGACACGACACGACACGGTATGTCAGATACCCGAAACCGATAACACTCAAAAGGCCGTTCCGAACACGACACGATAACTACCGGGTATCCGACACGAAAATACGAAACGGTTTCGTGTCGGATACCCGTATAACACGGAACGATACGATAATTATATAAAAACTTTTCTTTTGTGTCGTACAGTACTACAGTGTGCACAATACGACAAATGATTGTGTTCTTTTTTTACTGGATGAACAAATTAAACAAGAAGAACAAAATCAACGGAGGTTACAAATATCAACATCAATTACAAGCACATCAAGCCAATTCAAAGAAGCAATTACAAAGTTCAACCACAATTACAAGCCCTAAATAAGGATTTCGAGCAATCAAGAATAGGTAAGAACAAATTACCCATAAAGATGTTCATAAACCCTAAATAATTTTTCAATTTCACCGTAATTTGAGTTCAGTATAGAAATGGAGAAGGGCATTGGTTGGGAACACCGTTCAGGGTTCGTCCATTTCAACGTAGCCACAGGAGAAGCCGAAGATGAACAACCCCTCCAGAACTTGTTGAGATAATTGGAGAATCCGGATATGGAGAAGTGGGCATTCATCACCGTCTCATACTCGGCGCTCCGGAGAAGATCGAGAGGGATAGCAACAGATCTGGAGATGACGATCTACAGAACTCGAAGATGAACATAAAAGGAGAAAGACGGAGGCGCGGATGAGTGGATCTGGTGGTTTGAGTTTGAGTGAGAGAGAAGAGAGAGGTTTGGATCTGATAATTACTGTATTTCTATATCTATATCTATATAGGGGTGTGCATATCCGGGTACCCGACACGAACCGGATAATCGTGTCGGGTACCCGAAACCGTTAAGCCCCAAATGACCGAACCGTACACGGACCACTTTAACCGAGTACCCGACACGGTTAAGCTATTCGGTTCCGTGTCGGATACCCCGGGTACCCGACACGAACCAGATGATTTTTTCCCCTGTGCAGCCAGTTTGGATCTGAGAGTGAGAGGACGAACTCAGATGAAGAACGAAGATCAATTACACCCAAATACACAGCAAATCCCCACAAATCGGTTAGAATTACTTACTATGGTTTCGAGCGGTTGTCAGCCGAGGATCTGAGAGTGAGAGGACGAACGAAAAGTTGATGGCCGAGGATCTGAGAGTGAGAGGATGAACGAAAAGTTGAGGGTCTCGATTTCAAATCTCGATTTCGGATTGAGATTTGAGAAAGTTAGAGGTTGTCAACCACTCAGCCGAGGGTGTGAGAGTGAGAAGACGAACGAACAGCCGAGGGTCTTGATTTCAGATCTCGATTTGAGAGAGTTCAAAGTTTGGGACCTTAGGGTTAGGGTTGGTCGGCGTCGCTAGTCGCGGAAGTGGTACGATTGTCCTTGTTTGGTCGACTATGGTGTGTGAATACTGGGAAATAAAAACGCGGCTCTAAGGAGGTGGTCTGAACTAGGTCTTCAAAAAAAATTCAGAAGCGAGAGGGGAGGTCTTCAAAAAAATTAATTAAGAAGGGAGAGGGGAGGCCTTAAAAAAAGGCTCCTTCAGGAATCGAACACGAGCTATTTGGAATTTGTCCAAACCATTTATTTCCCTTCAGCCAACTGAGCTAGCAAATTTTGTTGTTACATTAAGGATTCTTTCTATACTAATATTATAACACATTATCTAAAAATTAAAAAAAAAAAATTGGTTCTTGTCAGGTACCTGATAAGGAGATTTGCCCGACCCGAACACGAACCATTTACATTCGTGTTTTTTCGGTTCGTGTCATTATCGTGTCGTGTTTTTTCGGTTTCGGGTTTTTTCGTTTCGTGTTTTCGTGTCGTGTTTTCGGTTTCGGGTTTTTCTGCACACCCCTATATCTATATCTATACTATTTAAAAAAAGCCAACTCTCAAATGAATAGTAATTTAACGGTGTTACTGTAATTACGTTAGTGTTAACGGCGTTTTGAAATGACAGTTACTTTCCACAGGACCACAAAAATGCCCCAAATCACCTCCGAAATCCAAGCCCAAACACAGAAAGTTTTCAATTGTGGAAGCTCTGAGTGATGAAATCAGTAAACCCCAAAAAATCCCCAAACCAACAAGTCATGAAAAATCGAAGTTCTTCAGCAAATCCAAGTCAGGTCAGAGAAGCTTATTCAAGTCCACTGCCTATCAATGGAGACGAAGTCGACGACAAGCAAGTGAAGTGTGAGGGGCGGCATCGACGGACGATCTTTCGCCCAACAGAAGGTGTGACAACCACTGCCTTCCAATGGAGACGAAGTCGCCGACGAGCAAGTAGTGTGAGTGGCGGCATCGACGGACGATTTTTCGCCCAATAGAAGGTGTGCTTTCGATTTTTCTTTTGAAATTTCCATAATTTAGGGTTTAGGTGTTTGAATTTGAGAATTTGATTAAATCGAAATTTGGAATTTAGGGTTAGTTTGTTTTGAGTAATGGGCCATCAAATTTGAAAATTTAGGGTTTAGGTGCCGGAACATCTTATTCATATGATTTATCAAAGTTGGCTTGAGTGCTTTTTTTTGTTTGATGATATACCCTGCTCTTTTTTATTTTTCCCCCCTTTTAGAAGTTGTTAAAATGGCAAAGGTTCATTGCTTAATGAGAAAGAAGAAGAAAATAGAGAAAGAAGAAAATTGTAGAGTATAAGGTGTGCTTGTGTAGTGAAGGGCAAAATGGTCATTTTAGCTGCTTCCGTTTCTGTTACATTTCTGTTGCTGCTTCTGTATAAATACAGAGAGCTTGTATTGTACAGCTGGTGATTTTGGTTCAATAATCAGAGTTTGTTAGTTACTCTCTCAACCGAATTCAGTTTCAATTCTTGAAATGGTATCAGAGCTAGTTTGATCTCCTTGAGATCAATTGTTGCGTTTTTCTTCGATCTGTGCATCTATTCGACGATCGTCGTGTTTTCGGCTTCAAGTAATCTCTCGACATGGTCGGGAGAGGAAGCAATCAGATGAATCAAGCTTCTGGAAATGGAGGCGTAGGTGGCGGAAATGGTGCTGGAAGAGGCATATTCGTTACACCTCTAGCTAATGGATTTGGAAGAGGGATCAATGGAGTTGGAGCTGCTGGAATACCAGGAATTGGCCAGAATCCGATTTAATTCGGCGAATTCTTGCAAGGTATGAATACTGTGCATATCAATCCTTATTTCCTGTCAAATTCCAACCATCCAGGCATGCAGCTGGTGTCGAATTTGTTCAATGGCTCAAATTTTACCAGTTGGAGTAGAGCTGTGCAAATGGCGCTTGGCAATAAGGTGAAATTAGGATTTATAACTGGAGCCTGTGTTAGGCTTGAGGAAGATAGTGATGATTTTGAAAGGTGGAGTAGAGCCGACTATATGGTCATGTGCTGGCTTGTGAACTCCATGAATAGCGAGATAGGTGAACATTTTATGTATGTTCAATCCTCGAAAGAACTTTGGGATGAGATTAGGGAGAGGTTTTATGAGTCAAATGATCCACTCATATACCAGCTTAGGCGTGAAATTGGTTACTTAAGGCAAGAGAATATGTCGGTTCCTGCCTACTATGGAAAACATAAAAAGATTTGGGATGAGTTACAGTTTCTTGATCCTTTGCCGATCTGCAGTTGTGAAGGTATTAGTCATTGCAGTTGCACTATTCTGAAAAAGATTGTAGACAGGGAGAATAAAGCCAAAATCATGCAATTCTTGATGGGATTGAATGAGGCTTATGAGCATCTCAGGAATAACATCTTGTCTATGGATCCAATGCCTGGATTGAACACGGTCTTTCAAATGGCAGTTCAAATTGAGCGTCAGAAACGTATTACTGGGCTGTAAACTGATGTGAATGCTTTGAATGTGGGAAGGAGTGTTCAAACTGATAGCACTGTGTTTGCTGTTGGAAATAGAGCTCCTCAAGGGAAGGGATCTGAGCAGTTCCAGAAGGATTATAAGAAAGCAAAGTTTGATAGATAGTGTGAATATTGCAAGGAGAAAGGTCACACTAAGGATTATTGTTTTAAACTTGTGGGCTACCCCGAGTGGTTTAAGGGTCCTAAAGAAGGTGAAAGACAGTATGAGAAGGGCAGTACCAGTTCCAATAGATTTGCTGCTAATACTGAGGGATAGCAAATGGAGTTTGATAGCCCCCTAGACAGTGAGATAATGAAGCCAGATCCTAGCATGGTTAATGTTGTTTTCCATGAAATTGTCAAGATGATGAAAGGCAAAGCACAGATGGATGGAGCTGATAGCTCTGTCAACCATGCATGCCTTTGTCAATTTTGCAGGTAACATGAGTTTATCTTTCTTAGTTGGGAATCATAAAGCTGATAAGCGGTCATGGATTGTGGACTCGGGTGCCACATATCACATTGCTTTTGACAAAACTGTTTTTTCTGAGTTGCATAGCTTAGACAAATTGGTTTCTCTTGGTTTGCCTGATGGAACATCTATTTTGGTCAAGATGTCGGGCACTGTTGTTATTTCAAAGGATTTACAGTTGAAGCATGTGCTATTTGTACCTCAGTTTCAGCACAACCTTATGTTTGTGTCTAAGTTGTTGAAGGATCAGAGGTTGAAATTCAGTTTTAACTCAGTCTCTTGCATATTACAGGACCTTACAACTAGATCCTTAGTTGCCAAAGGTGTTGAGAATGGAGGCTTATACTACCTGAAAGCTGGATCTTGCAGTGTTGTTGCTGACTACAAAGATTGTTGTGATTTCAGTTCATATGTTTCCTTAAATAAAGCTCATAGGAGCAATTGTAATAAGGTTGAGAACCTGGATTTGTTTCATGTAAGGTTTGGGCCCCTTTCTGTGTCTAAGATGAAGCACTTAGAAGCTTGTAAAGGATGTGATCTCAGTACTTTTGCATGTGATTCTTGTGATATGACTAAGCATCACAAGCTACCATTTTCTTCAAGTGAATTCATTGCTCCTTCTGCATTCCATTTGGTACACATGGATCTTTGGGGACCTTACAAGAAGGTTGCTTTGTGGTGTTGCTCGAGCCCTTTTTTCTTTTTAGTGATATTTTTATTTTGGTGGTAAAGTAGGGGATGGGGGTTGAAGGATATGTGATGCAAGATCCCGAGGGTATCGCGCCCTTAGAATCTCCAACACTCGACCAAAGACACCCTCCGAATCGCACTTCGGGTGTTGTTGATCCTTGTTGTCGTCGGTGTCGCGCCTAGGACAACTTTCTCGTAGGTATCGCGCCTAAGAGAGATCGATTTAGAATCGCACTAAATCTGATTTTGTGGAAACACAAAGAGAGTTTTGTTCATTCAAATTCAACTTCTCGAATCTAGCCATGTTCTTACAATATATATAGGAAAAACACAAGGAAAATGCAAAGAGGGAAGGGCAAAGGGTGGCCGGCTCCTAGGGAAGGGGAAAGGAATGGTCTTGAGTTGATTATGGCCATCAAAGAGATGGAAGGTCGGAAATCCCTAAAGCCCCGTCATTTAATCCGACTTTATTGATCGCATTCCGTCTTCCTTTATTGCATTTCCGACAAGTTGCCTGATTTTTCGGACCGATCCAAAGATCCCAGATTTCGGCCTTGTTCCAATCTGAATGGACGATTGCATCCTTCAACAAAGTTGTAGCCGCTTAAAATATCTTTCCAACAAGTGTTCATTAGCTTCAATCGGAATTTTATACAATCCGTTGGATCCAAAATACCGATGTATCACCGATCTATTTTCTCAATTGAGATTTCGTGTGACTCATGCTCATATGGTAATATGATCACATCATCCTCCTCCCCTTGAAAAGGATTCGTCCTTGAATCCGTGATAGAAATGAATGACTTCTTCGAACATGCTTCTTCTTCTTCTTGAATCGTGAAAGGCAAGCAAGACGGAATGAAAGAAGTCGAATCTAACCACTTACTTGACATGGAATTCAGAAAGTTAGGCATGTCGGTTGGCATTCGTTTCCTTCATGAAAAGCGCAACCTTGGGAACTTGAATGATTTCTCCATCTTTCTTAAGCTCAGGGTTGACCTTCGCAATCTCAATATAAACTTCCTTGGACTTGCCTTCTTCAATCTCAAGTGTCTCACCCACGGCCGTAGAGGATTTTGTCTTTGAAGAAGGAGGTGGGGTTGTTGTGGGCTTCGATAGCGTCGCCCCCAATGAGTTGACGATTTTTCGAAGTTCCTTTACTTTTTGCAATGAATCTTCCGCGAGCTTGCGGATCTCTTGCCGAGGTAGTGTAGCCTTCTTCTTACGCCGAGCCTCATCCTCTCGAGCCCTTTTCTTTCGGTATCTTCTCTGGAGCTCTTGATCAACTACATCATATGTAGCGCCATCCATGTCAATCCAACGAAGATACCCATCATCATATGCTCGAATAGCCCATCAGATGTACTCTTCGGACAAAGGCTTGAAACTCGTTTTCTCGAACATTTTGACCCCAAAGCTTGAGGAACCCTTGTCGTTGCTCTGATACCACTTGGTGTGCTTGGGCCCGGGCTCGAGCAAGAGGATCGGCGACGAGAGTTGCGAGAGGTCGGGAGGTCTTGGTCAGTTTCTGGAGCAGCAGATCAGTCAACAAAGAATATCAATTTCCCGTTGATTCGCTTGGCCTCTGGGGACGTGCGAGTACTAGATTTGTAGCTCTTGAAGTCGCGGTCGTGGATTGGGGCGGATCTTGGCAATCGGAGGTGAGACAAAGCGGGAAATCGCGTTTTACCGAGACGTTTCCTGTGCAGAGACGATTCCGAAACTGGGTTCGTTTGAGGGGTATTGAGGGCTGCTTTGGAGTGACGTTTTGGGGGTGGTTTGAGGGTGATGGTGGGGCTGTGGAAGGCCTTATAATGGTGGTAAAGTAGGGGATGGGGGTTGAAGGATATGTGATGCAAGATCCCGAGGGTATCGCGCCCTTAGAATCGCCAACACTCGACCAAAGACACCCTCTGAATCGCACTTCGGGTGTTGTTGATCCTTGTTGTCGTCGGTATCGCGCCTAGGACAACTTTCTAGTAGGTATCGCGCCTAAGAGAGATCGACTTAGAATCGCACTAAATCTGATTTTGTGGAAACACAAAGAGAGTTTTGTTCATTCAAATTCAACTTCTCGAATCTAGCCTTGTTATTACAATATATATAGGAAAAACACAAGGAAAATTCAAAGAGGGAAGGGCAAAAGGTGGCCGGCTCCTAGGGAAGGGGAAAGGAATGGTCTTGAGTTGATTGTGGCCATCAAAGAGATGGAAGGTCGGAAATCCCTAAAGCCCCGTCATTTAATCCGACTTTATTGATCGCATTTCGTCTTCCTTTATTGCATTTCCGACAAGCTGCCTGATTTTTCGGACGGATCCAAAGATCCCAGATTTCAGCCTTGTTCCAATCTGAATGGACGATTGCATCCTTCAATAAAGTTGTAGCCGCTTAAAATATCTTTCCAACAAGTGTTCATCAGCTTCAATCGGAATTTTATACAGTCCGGTGGATCCAAAATACCGATGTATCGCAAATCTGTTTTCTCAATTGAGACTTCGTGTGACTCATGCTCATATGGTAATATGATCACATCACTTTTTGTGGGGAAAAATACTTTCTGACTATTTTGGATGATCACACTAGAGCCACTTGGGTGTATTTGATTCAAGATAAAACTCAGGTGTACAGAATGATTGTTGCTTTCTTGAATATGGTTCATAATCAGTTCAATGCTTCAATTAAGGTGATTAGGACTGATAATGGTACAGAATTTACTCAGAGATCTTGTGTTGAATTGCTTGAGAAATTTGGGATTGTTCACCAGAAATCTGCCCCAGGGGTGCCTGAGCAAAATGGAAGAGTTGAAAGAAAACATAGGCATTTGATAGAAACTGCTCGTGCTATCAGACATTTTGCTAAATTACCCATAAAATTCTGGGGTGATTGTGTTTTGAGTGCCACTTATTTGATAAATAAGATGCCCTCGGCTGTGTTGAATTGGAAGTCACCCTTTGAAGTGTAGTATGGGAGACCTCCGGGTCAAAAGGCTTTCAAAGTGTTTGACTTAGATAGAAAACCTTAGAACTATTGGCTGTTTATGCTATGCTTACCAACCCAATGATCCAAAGGATAAATTTGGGGTCAAGTCTAGAAGATGCATCTTTCTAGGCTATCCTTCGGGTCAAAAGGCTTTCAAAGTGTTTGACTTAGATAGAAAATCTATGCTAATTAGCAGACATGTCAAGTTTCAGGAACACGTGTTCCCCTACAAAGATTCTCATTTTCATATTGGGTTGCCTGATCAGTGTAAAGGTCTTCCCCTTGTTAATCCTGCTTCTACTGAGTTTACATTGCCAGTATACAGCTCCCCTCACAGTTCTACAACTAGTCCTTCTTCTATGAATGATTTGAATCAAGACACTGCTGTCAGTGATACTTCTCCCACAGCTGCTTCACATGAAAATGCACACTCTACTTCTCTTATGCCAGACATTGTGCCTCAATCTCCTAGTCCATTGGCTCATGATTTGCCTCCAAAGAGAATTATTCATAGACCTCAGAGATTCAATGACTACATCTGTTCAGATATGCCAAGCAGAAGTGAATCTCAGTCACAGTCTTTCTTAGTGTTTTCCACTCAGCACTTGGCTCATTTGACACCTTATTATGTACAGTCCCTTGTGAATGTTTGCACTGTGTTTGAACCTAGAACCTACAATCAAGCAAAGGATGATGTGAGATGGCAAGCTGCTATGGATGCTGAAATCACTGCTCTAGAATCCAATCACACTTGGTCTATCACAGACTTGCCTCCTGGCAAAAAGGCCATTGGTTCTAAATGGATTTTTAAAATTAAATATAAGCCTGATGGTGAGGTAGACAGGTTCAAAGCCAGACTTGTAGCTAAGGGTTATAATCAAGTCAAGGCAAAGATTATAAGCAAACTTTCTCTCCAGTGGCAAAACTCTCAACTGTCAGAATTGTGTTGGCTCTAGCAGCAGCTAAGGGTTGGAAATTGCATCAACTAGATGTTAATAATGCTTTTTTGCATGGTTTTTTTGGAAGAAGAAGTGTACATGACTCCTCCACTGGGATATACAAAGACAGCTCCTGGTCAAGTTTATAGACTTCTCCGATCTTTATATGGATTGAAACAGGCAAGCAGCCAGTGGAACCTAGAACGTACTCACAAAGTTCCTAGGAAAGCTGGGCTTTGTTCAATCTTTGCATGATTAATCTTTGTTCACCAAGTCAGAAAATGGTTCCTTCACAGTGGCTTTGGTTTATGTGGATGATATGTTGATAATGGGGAATGATGGAAATGAAATTGTATCCACTAAGCTTGCATTGGATAGAGCTTTTACCATTGAGGATTTAGGGACTGCTAGATATTTTCTGGGGATGGAAATCTCTAGATCATCCAAAGGCATCCTTTTGAATCAAAGAAAATACATTTTGGATATTCTTAAGGATGTTAACATGATAGAATGTAAGACAACCTCATTTCCTATGCAAAGGGGTTCCAAGTTATCTGCTAATGAGGGAGATATACTACCTGAGCCAGAACTGTATAGAAGGTTGATTGGTCGATTGTTTTACCTCACCTTCACCAGACCTGACATCTCTTTCACAGTTCAACAACTGAGCCAGTACATTAAGTGTCCAAGGCAACCTCATTGGAAAGCTGCTTTGTATCTCCTAAGGTACTTAAAGGGAAGTTTCAATGCTGCCTTTGCCTATCCTGCTATATCAGATCTCAAGCTCTCTGCCTTCAGTGATGCTGATTGGGGCAACTGTCCAGACTCAGGCAGATCTCTATCTGGCTATTGTGTTTTTCTTGGAGGTGCTCTGGTTTCATGGAAATCTAAGAAGCAAAAAGTGGTGTCCAAATCGTCTGTAGAAAGTGAGTACAGGGCAATGTCTTACACAACAAGTGAGTAAATATGGATACAAGGCTTATTGTCTGATCTTCACATAACTATATCATTGCCTGTCACCTTGTTTTGTGATAACAAGGCTGCACAGAGCCTTGCTTCAAATCCAGTTTACCATGAAAGGACTAAGCATGTGCGCATAGATTGCCATTTCATCCGAGAACTCATCCAACAAGGATTCATGACCACATCCCATGTCTCAACTCAACTCCAAACTGCTGACATCATGACTAAGCCTCGTGGAGCTCATCAACACCATGTGCTCTGTGTCAAGCTTGGGCTTGTGACAAGCAAGTGAAGTGAAGGGCAAAATGGTCATTTCAGCTACTTCCGTTTTTGTTACATTTCTGTTGCTGCTTCTGTATAAATACAGAGAGCTTGTATTGTACCGCTGACGATTTTGGTTCAATAATCAGAGTTTGTTAGTTACTCTCTCAATCGAATTCAGTTTCAATTCTTTAAAAAAATATAGAAATCCCAACACTCGATCAATGAGTCATTAGAAATTCATTGCCATAGAGCAGAGGTTTCAGCCACCAATCATCTCATAGCTCATGAATCTCATTCTTCTTTCTATGATTTGTGTATTAATCTAATCTGTTTGATTCATTTAATTAGGTATAAAATTTGATCTATTAGGAATGTTTCTTGAAATGTAATTGTAGTCCAAATCGATCCTGACTTGAAATTCTTTTGCGATTTATTGAGGATTCATAGTTAGGATTCGAGTTTGTACATTAAATTTGATCTATCCATCTACATCGGATGATGTTTTGAGTTATGGTCATTATCCTAGGGAATTAAGGGAAGAGGAAATCCAGTGCATATTTATGGTTTACTTATGGTTCGACTAATTTCTGGTGACTTTCCCCAATTTGGGGAAAGTCACCAGAAATTAGTCGAACACTGACGAGAAAGGAAGGAGGAATGAAGGAGGGAACCGCCGGAGAAGAGCAGGTGCGGGATGTCGTGGTAGATGAACAAAGAGAATCCCCGGAGAAGGAGAGTCGGGGAAGGAGAATCGCTGGGGAAGGAGAAAGGAGGAAGAGTCGGGTGTTGGAGAAAAGAAAGGGGTCTAAACTCCTACTAAAAATTTAATAAGGTCTACCACGGCTAAAAAAATAATTAAAGAGGCTAACTACCTAATCAAATGTGCTTAGGGGTCTAAACTACCACATTCCCTCCAAAAAAAACACAACTGAGCAAAGCTAAAAAATTGAATGAATTGCACAGTTTTAGAATTTTTAAGTTTAAGACCTTAGCAGGGTATTTATATTAAATCTAAATGCAAAAAATGGAAATTCATGTGTATTTATACGAAATGTTCAATTCATTAAGAATCAACCAGGCATTCTTTGGCCTCATGCTCTAACCCTAATTGCCCACTGTCCTCTGTGCAATATTTAAAATCTGAACCAATTGGATATGGAAATTCATGTGTATTTTTAATTTAAATCTTTTGATATTATTTCTGTTTTGTGAAAATGAGTATGGAAGGACCAATTGAGGAGATGGCGAAGATGGAAGCCGAAGAAGGTGGATCTTTGCTCAAAGATTTGCAAATTCCAGTCTGTTTTTAACCCTTTTTTACCCTCCCCTCCTCTTTGCTTATATCGGACTGATATGAGTTAAAAGTTTTCGGAACTTCTGTTTAATTAGTTGGATTTAACTTCCAGATTTTACTACAACTTTTGAACTCCCAAAAACAACACGTAAGCCCTAAAATCAATATCTAATGGGTAGAGTAAACAAATAAATGGATTAAGCATTTCATCGGGCCATAAAAATACCCGGCCTCTACAAATAAAAATGCAACAGAAACCAAATATCACCGACACATAAGATCAGGAATCCAAAAAAACGAAGGTCCTTGCAGCTGTAAAAGTGAAACAAAAGAGGAACAAGTGAACAACGCCGCTGGTTACAGAGTAGTTATCTAATTAATTAATTAAATGTTGTTTAGGTTCTAATTAAAATGATTAAATAATGCATTTCGGTTAAAGAAGCTTATTAATTTTGATCTTTTTTTTGATCGAGTCTGATATACATATATATTTCTGGATACTACATCAGGTGTTTTTTTCTTGCAATTGGTAATTTATTAGAGGTATATAAATGAACAAGTGATGTTACAAATTACAAATTATACATCAACACAAAAATCAGTAGACATTACACACCCAAATAAGAACTTGAAGAGAGTTAAAAGGACATGTATGGCTGTAAACTGGATTTGATCTGTTCGTACAACACCTAAAGCAGAACCCCCCCAATCACAGAATCCCGGACCAAACCCTTTAATTACAGGGCGAATGACGAAGGTTTCAGAACCAATGCCAGCGGTTGTTTTTCCATCAAGATCTCTAAACCACAAGTTTCCTTGATCGGATACAAGGGCGTAAATCACCCCATTCAAATGGCCTTTCCCAACAGTACATAGCTGGCCTGAATTTCCCTCAAAACAAGTTGAATCTTCTTCATAGTGAGGCTTAGATGTATACTTTAGGCTCTGGTTTTACTTGTAAAATATGATAATGTTAAGACCTCGTTTGATATCGATATGATCTAGATATCAGTTATTGGCTTATATATATGATTAATTTGAGGCAACTTAATATTTTGGCCAAGGAATCCTTAACAACATTAGGAATGAGATGAAAGAATGAGAAAGATAACAAAAATAGATCAATTCTATTGTAACCAATTGCAGCATCTATATATAAAATCAAAGCTCTTCAAGTACTTGATTCTTCCTGCGCTCAAAGCTTATTCATGAAACTTAACTAACTAATTGCCATAGTAAGGAATCGAAACGGATGATAACCAAAGATCTCAATTCAAGGGATTTTGTTTAATTTTGAAAAAATTCAGTTCATGGAATCCATAAGTAAACCATAAATATGCACTGGATTTCCTCTTCCCTTAATTCCCTAGGATAATGACCATAACTCAAAACATCATCCGATGTAGATGGATAGATCAAATTTAATGTACAAACTCGAATCCTAACTATGAATCCTCAATAAATCGCAAAAGAATTTCAAGTCATGATCGATTTGGACTACAATTACATTTCAAGAAACATTCCTAATAGATCAAATTTTATACCTAATTAAATGAATCAAACAGATTAGATTAATACACAAATCATAGAAAGAAGAATGAGATTCATGAGCTATGAGATGATTGGTGGCTGAAACCTCTGCTCTATGGCAATGAATTTCTAATGACTCATTGATCGAGTGTTGGGATTTCTCTATTTTTTTAAAGAATTGAAACTGAATTCGATTGAGAGAGTAACTAACAAACTCTGATTATTGAACCAAAATCGTCAGTGGTACAATACAAGCTCTCTGTATTTATACAGAAGCAGCAACAGAAATGTAACAGAAACGGAAGCAGCTAAAATGACCATTTTTTCCTTCACTACACAAGCACACCAGTAATCTCTAATAGTTCTGTTCTGCTCCTCCTCCGCCAGACTCCTATCAATCACTCCTTCAAGACTCTCCTCCAACAACCATCTATCCTTCCAGAAGAGGATCGACTGTTCATCTCCGACGACCCACTTTATACCCTCATTCACCACCCTATTGAGGCTTCTTCTCATGCTCGCCCAGATTGCTGAACATCCCACCATCACGGTACCATTGTCGCGGACGTATTTGGCCTGCAAAATCCTGCACCACATTGCGCTGTTATTGTTATTAATAAACCTCCAAACCAATTTACCTGTGACCGCAATGTTCAAATCCTTCATAGATCGCACTCCCAGACCTCCGCTAGCTTTCGGCTTGCAAACATCCTCCCAAGCAACTAAATGAATCTTCCTTTGAACATCATTATCTCCCCAAATGGAGCCCCGAACCGCCTTGTCGATTGCTTCACACATCGCAGCCGAGAGTGAAACAGTGGCCATGGTGTAGATTAGTATCGAATTAAGGACAGATTTAGCTAGCGTCACCCGACCCGCCAGACTCAGTCGCTTTTGCCGCCACCCCGCCAATCAGTTGGTCACCTTATCGAGCAAAGGGTTGAACGTATCTTTCTCAATTCTAGTATGTAAAATCGGCATCCCGAGGTAACTACCCAGGTTAGTAGTCACTTCGAAACCGCATCTTGCTTTCAGATCCTCAACGACGGCCTCAGACACATTGGGGGACACAAACAGCTTCGACTTGCTGATGTTCACCCGCTGCCCGGAAGCCTTGCAAAACTCCTCCAGAACCTCTTGTATAACTGTGAGTTGTGAGATAGACGCCTCCGCCACCAACACAATGTCATCCGCGAACATGATGTGTGAGATCTCTGGTTCGTTCCTCGTAACTTTAGCCGGTTTCCAGCAGCCTCTATGCACAACCCTCTCCACCATGTGACTGAGTCTTTCAATGCACAACACGAAGAGATAGGGAGAGATCGGATCCCCTTGTCTGATGCCCCTAGAGGGTTCAAATTCCTCCGTAACCTCACCATTAACAAGAACACGTGTATTTACGGAACTCATGCATTCCATGATCCACTTTTTCCACTCCTTGGGCAGCCCCGTATCGACAAGAGTATCAGCAACGAAGTCCCAATGCAGCCTGTCATAGGCCTTTTCGAGTTCGATTTTGAGTATCATCCAACCGACTTTGCCTTTCTTCCTTCTCATGGAGTGCACCATCCCTTGCATAACGACGATATTGTCCGTAATCTGCCTCCCCGGAACAAAACTACCCTGCATAGGTCCAATGAGAGATCCCAACAGAGGCTTAATCCAGATCGCCAGAACCTTGGTAATGATCTTGTAGATGACGTTGCATAGATTGATCGGCCGGAACTGGAATATCAATTCAGGCCTATCCACTTTAGCTAAGAGGAAAATAAGAGTCTCGTTCGCAGCCCTAGGAAGCTTACCAGTAGTGAAGAAGTCCCTAACAAACTTGATAACATTGCAACCCACCGTCGACCAACATTTTTGGAAGAAGATAGCTTGGAATCCGTCAATTCCAGGTGCTTTGAAGGCGTCCATTTCCTTAACGGCATTATATATCTCCACATCCGAGATCTTCTTGTTCAACTGCTCCAAGTCTTCCGACAGGATTTCAGGGAAGGCTCCCCTCTCCAGATCAATGGGAACCCTTTCCGCATCCGGGATGGTATAAAGGTTCTTGAAGAAGTCCACAACCTTACCTTCAATCACCTTCATATCCAGCGTCTCCGAGCCGTCTTCATCCTTCAAAACCTGGATCCTGTTTCTCTTGCGCCGGATAACGGTCGAGAGGTGGAAATAAGAGGTGTTTCTATCTCCGGCTTTCAACCAATTCTCTCTGGATTTCTGAAACCAAAGAAGTTCCTCCTGCTCAAGCACTTTATTTAAATCGGATTGAATTCTGCTCTCCTCGTCAATCAATTCATTCATCGGACATCTGTTAATCTCCACCTGGACCCTACGCAGCTCCTCCGCCACCTTACTTTTCCTTTCAAAAATGTCACCAAACACCTCCCGGTTCCATTTGAGTAAGCAATCTTTGAGATGTTCCATGGCCGCAGGCGCATTCTCGTCTCCATTCCACTCCTTATCCAGCAAACCATTGAACTCCGGGTGAGTCAACCAAGCAGCTTGGAAACGAAACGGCCTTCTACTCTTATTAAGGTGCATCGGCGGATTCATCGTGAGCAATAAAGGAGCGTGATCGGAATTGAACTTCGGCAAGTGGCGAACCATAGCTTCCGGCCAATCCAAACGAGCCTCTGCATTTCCCATCACCCGGTCAAGGCGTCTCTCCTTCAGAGTATCCACTGTCTTACCTCTCGACCAGGTAAACGTAGGTCCCACGAACCCCAAATTAATCCACCATCCCAAACTCATCAATCCAGCTTCTGAAAGAGTCCAAATCCGGAGAAAGGTTGTCGTCATCCTCATTTTGCTCCCAGTTGTTAATGATGCAGTTGAAATCCCCGCCGACCACCACAGGACCAGCAATATTCTCCGTCGCAGTCGAAAGATCCCTCCAGAAACCTCTCATGTCCTGAGCATTCAGATGACCATAGACAACAACCAGGTGAAACTTCTTCCCATCATACCCAACTTCAGCGACGACAAATCTCTCATGAGCCCTCCTGATAGTAATATTAACCGTATCATCATTCCACAGAAGCCACACGCCTCCTTTAAAACCGTTAGCTTCCACAATATACCTGCAAGAAAAATCCATACGATCACACACCTCTTTCGCCCGAACCCCGGAAATTTTGGGTTCGAAAATCGCTAAGACATCAACTTTGTGACGCTTCAACATATATCTAATAGCCCTGCGGAACCCGTCACTACCGGCACCACAACAATTCCAAAGTAGGCAATTCATCAAAACAAGTTGATAAAGAAACCGGGAGCACCAGGACATCTTAAGCAGATTCCCTATCAATACCGTCTTCAACCATCATCGTCACCTCCATAGGTGCGCTAGAATTGGTCGCATCCTTACCTTCATCCGTATCCAACCTTTCTCTGTTCGCTGTGTTCTCCGAACCCTGAACCACATTGATTTCGACCTCCGGATATACCTCAACCCTCTCGCCGTCTTTACTGGTATTGGCAAGGGGATTACCCTGTACCCCTTCAACATTAATATTCATCCCTCTAATTGGGTTGGAATCTTCCTGGCCCGGGCCACTTCCAATCACGAGACCTTTGAGATTTTGGAAATAAGATTCCGGATCTGTCCTCGGCCTTTTAAGTGGCCCAGTCTGGTCTCTCGCATTCAGGCCCGTCTCATTGGGCCCTTTTCCCTTCCCCTTCGGCCTTCTAGGTTTACTCTTCTTACTAGAATCGCCAATCACAAAATTTATTTGTCATTGGTGCTGTGTAGCCTGCACCTGCACATTCTTTTTGCCATTCGCCTCAACACCGTTCTTCTTGCTTTTATCCCCATCAATTCCAACGCCTTCATTAATGGTATCCCCTTCAATTCGCGCGTTATCCTCATTACTCCTCCTTGCGGCTCCCGAGGGATTCTTTACGGATTCCACCTGACCGTTGTCCACCCCTGGCCCGGCGTCCCCACCGACCCTACTGGTTTCCTTTCTTGCTTTGATTCCGGCGCCGGCGACTGACTTCCATCCACGACCCATAGCAACCTCTATTCTCCTCCATAGTTTCCCGGGTGTCCGTTCCTGGAGTTCTTCCTTCCCCCTTATCAACTCCTGGATTACCGTCTGTCTCCATGTCTTTCGTCTCGCCATTACTCCCTGGTTCCTTTCTATGTTCCTTCCTTGATTCTCCTCCAATATTGCACTGCATCGCCAGATGGCCAAACCTGCCACATTTGAAACAAATTTTGGTAAGTCCTTCGTATTCAAGAAAATAAACACATCCATTGATTGTTATGGTTCCTTTAAGAGGCTTCACCAGATCTACTATATTAAACACATCGATTGATTGTTATGGATTATATAATAGTAAGAGCATCTGCCACCATACCTTAAATTTGGTAGGCTATATCTTTGGTTTTAGCATATGGAAAAGGCTAACTTAAAAAATAGCCATACATATTTTTTTAACTCCTCCCACCATAGTGTATAAAAGGGTAGGTTTTATTTAAAATTATGAACAACAACTAGTTTACAAAACTAAATACTTGCTATATTATACATTACAAATTATAATGTATAATATATATGTTATTTTAAGAAACCTTAAATAATGATTATGTATTAAATTAATTTGGTTCAATTATATTCAAATATTAGTCTCAAATTTACAAGCTTGTTTATGAGTTTGTAACATTATAATTTTTATAATTCGCTGACTCCGTACGTCGACTATGATCGATAAAAAGATGTCATTATCAGGCTCAAATACATAATTATTAATTTATTGAATGGTTTTGTTATTTTTTCAAAGTGTTATGAAGATGTCATTATCATATTGTGTAATTTTTTTTTATGTTGTATTACGACACATTAATTAATGATTATGTATTGAAGTCATTTTGTCCGATTATGCTCAATATTAGACTTATATGAAAAAACTTGTTATGAATAATGTATTGGCATAATTTTTATTTTTATCAAAATTTAATAGCATAAAATTAAAGGGCAAAAATAAATTTAACAAAGTATACATGTGAAATAAGAATAATAAAAAAGGGTAAAAAGTGAAAAAAGGCAAAAAGAATAATAAATAGAAGGAGTATAGCATATGAGTTGAAATGGCATATATAGCAAGCTCCTGTAGACAATTGGTAAAAAAAAATTTGGGGAGATGTGAGATACACTACGGTGGGAGTGATTATATGGTATAATTGGGGTTTAGAGGGGTTTTGGGGTACGGTGGTAGATGGTCTAATACTATATTAAATATAGATTTAATTTTTTAAAAAAAAATAAACGGTTCGTGTTGGATAACCGACAAGGGTAAATGCCCGATCTAAATACGATCCGATTATTACCGTGTTTTAACGTGTCGTGTCATTTTCGGTTCGTGTTTTTTCGTGTCGTATCATCGTGGTTTCGTATCATGTCAGTCGTGTCGGATTTTTCTGCACACCCCTGGTGGGAATGAGGCAAAAGGGGGATATGATTAAAATCCAATCCTAATATTCTACTCCACCCCCTACAACCCTCCCTACTCCACTATATTTTTTTACATTTATTTAATTTTTAAAAAATTATATTTACATTACTAACATCTATTTTTATATATTTATAAAAATTTATTTTGAAAAATCATGTTTTATAATTGTATTTTGTAAACTATTATCTTTTTAAATTTAAAAAATTGTAAAACATGATTTTTCAAAATTATTTTTTTTAAATATATAAAAATAGATATTAATAGTATAATTATAATTTTTTAAATTTTTTTAAGATTAAATAAATATAAAAAAAAATATTTTTGTGATGTAGTGATCTCCGGTGTTTAAAATCTTCTAATTCTATGAAATCAATGAGGATTTTCTACTCCCCTCCCTACTCCCTCCCCTACTCCACCAAAATAATTTAACATATATTTAATTTTTAAAAAAAAATAAAAAATATAGATTTATATTTCTAATGTCTATTTTTATATATTTGTGTAATTTTATTTTGAAAAGCCATGTTTTAATTTTTTTTAATAATTATATTTTGTAAAATATTGTCTTTTTAATTTTTAAAAATAATTTTTCAAAATAAAATTTAATGAATGTTAAAAAAATTTACAACTTAAATAAATGTTAAAATAAATGAATGTTGTAGGGAGTGGAGTAGAGAGTGGATCCTTCTTGCTATGAAATATAGCGATCATGGTACAAATATCCTGTTAGGAGTCAATTCCCGAAAGAAATACTACAAATTCCTCAAAGAAATTAATTGGCGTTCAAATTGTTCATTGAAGTATAAATTCATGAGACGTAATTAATGCTTATGAGTTATGACTTATGACTTATGACCAATACATTTAGACCAACCCAATTTTTTTCATTTTTTTAATACAGAAATATACGTAGTACAGTATTTAATTAATTACGTATTTCCTAATTCCTACGTACAATATTTGACTTTGAAGATCAAAAATTAAAACCTCGCAACTCAATATTTGACTTTTAATATCATAATAACGGGGTTAATAAACCGACTAAAATTATAAACATGGTAAAAATTTATAAAGTGTTGGTAAAAGTCGTTAAAAATTTATGAAAAAAATATAAACTCCGTATGGGACGAAAAACAGTTTATTTGTAAAAAGTGGAGTTTATTTGATTGTTATTAGGGGTATTGTGGTACTTTCAATCCAAAATAATTCACAACTAGCCTATACCCCGTGCGCTACGCACGGGATTTTTAAAATTAATCGACTCATGGGATTTTTAAAATTAATGTATACTTATCTTATTTTTTGAATGAATGTTATCATATTAATCAACGCGTTTTAGATGATAAGAGTTTAAATATCTTGTAGACTATCTATGCTATGTGTAATTATGTAGTTATCATGTTGCTTAACTTTTGGTCTTTTGTGATCAATTGAAATAGAATTTAGATTAAAAAAAAATTCATAAACAAAAAGCTTGAAATTACAGAATTTGAAAGTACACAATTAAGAAAAACAATCAAAGCTAAATCCATGCCCATACATGACAGCAATGGTTGAATCGAAGCTAAATAAAATATGTATGCTGTCAAAATTCAGTAGTTGTAAATACGAAAATTGGAAGATGCTCCTCAAATTGACGCTGATTCTCCCGTGCCAATGTCAAATCAGTGACCTCAAAGTAGGAAGGATACCAAAGGATTACACTCCTTTGTACCAAAAACCAACATCAAATAGCGGGCAGAAACTATAGTCTCGACATACAATCCCCTCCATCTTAGGCGTGAATTGTGCACCACACTGATGCTTCAACTTTGCAAGTATACTTCTTTCATGATCATTGTTAGGACTCTTATTAAATAGCAAGCATAGAGATACAAAAAATTATTGATTAAATCGGCTAACCTATAAAATTCTGGGAAGCAGTAGTATTAGAAAAGTTAGAACCTAGGAGTGAGAGGTCCCTAACATGGATTATTTGACATCATTTCTTAGTGTTTACAATGGAGTTTTGGGTTGTGTCATAAAAATCCTATTCAGATTCCAACCTTTTATCAGTGTAATAAAATCAATAAGGTGCTAAAAATCTCAAGTGTCACATACTTACATCCAGAGTGGATTTACGAGAGCACCCTCTCTTCCAAAATAGATGATCTTTTATGTTTTCTAGGTAGGCAGTTGTAATAATTTGTGTTGTTGACTTTTTAAAAAAATTTGATTGGTTAAAATATGTAGTGTGTATTAAAAAATATTAAAATTTATGAAAAAAGTTAGTGAAATAATGATTTTTTTTAAAATGAAGTGTTTTATTAAAACTTGTGCATAAAGCTAAAAGCCCATTTATTTTGTAACGAATGGAGTAGTATCCACAAAGAGTCTTTTGCTGGCAAGCAATAAGCATAAACGACAAAATCAGTAACATGGTGTTTTAGTAACATTTACTTGTTAACAAACTGGATGCAAAAATGGTACGATGTCCAAGTCAGAAAGAGGAGAAAACAAATCATTGAGGAGACATAAGTTTGATCGATACTAGTCATACTAATAGCGTAATAGCATAACCTAATCAGATAAGCTCAGTTCATAAAAATTGTGAGAAAACATATCTATTGTTTTGATCCTAGGTAAGGTGACTTAAGTGGGAAATGCCACCTTGAAAATAAGAGCTTTTACCTTGTTTGTAAGAAGGAAGTAAATGAAAATGAGGAAGTAGAAGCACCTTAAGAACCTTAAAAGTTCACCCTACTCTCTCTTGTGCAAGTACTTAACTTTTTCATGCCCTTTTTTATTACTCCGTATTATTTTGAACCACATTCAATCATCCTTCCTGTGCTCACAGTGGAAATTACCATCAAAAGCTAATTCCCAGTTAGTTTAATTCTTTTCTTTATTTAATCATCCCAAACCATATGCAACAAAGATTATGCATGCTTGCTTCCAAATTAAAAGCATGGAAAATAAACATTAATGAAGTCCATGAGGGCAAAATACCTAGAAGAAGAAGAGTTGTACCTTTGGAATGCCTCTATGATATCTGTCATATGAGGCCGGTTCCGGAAATAATATTCAAAGCAACCAGATAACACATTCTTCACTGCAAGTGGAAGGCCACTTGGGATAAGTGGTCTCTCGTGATTTACAACGACAGATTGGTAAATTTGCTTAACTGATCTCCCACGCCACGGCTGGATGCCTGTCAACATCTCCAGTATACTGCATCCAAATCCCCAAAGAATCAGTCTCAAAGGATAGTGGACCTCTTACGTTCGGTTCCCATTGTTCTGGAGCCATATATGATTTGGTGTTCCATTCCTGAGAGCCATATCAGGGTTTGACAGGGAAGCTCCAAGGAGAAGGTAAGGTACCCCAAGATCTCCTAATATTGCTCGGTTGCTCTCATCTAGAAGAAAGTTAGAGGGCTTGAGATTAAGAATCAGAATTTCTTTGGAGTGTACAACCATTACTGCTCGAGCCAAGCTTATACTGTACCTGCATATATGCCAAAACATCAGGAGTTGGATCACAAAGTTGTGTTGATATCACTCACAGATTTTAAGGACCAATGATTAGCATCTTTGTAATCTATCTATAGGTGCAACAGGCGGCGAAGAGGAGGGAGGAGGGAGAACGTGATGGCAAGAGGAAGGAGAAGATAGAAGGAAGGTGGCGAAGAGGAGGTCGAGCGGCAAGGAAATCAAAATCGAAAAGAAATTCAGAAATTGAATAGCAATTAAGAAGGAAATTGAAAGAGATAAGCAATTCAGAAACAACCATTTGAACATGAAATCGAACAAATCATGGAAAACAAATCATTAAAAAACTAAGGGCCCGTTTGGTACTGATATACGTATATCAGATATGGGTATGGGTATTACTCATACCCATACCTTTGTTTGGTAAATAGGTATATGGATATCAAAGTGATATACCCATATTTTCCTTCCTTTGTATTTTCCCCCAATCTCATATACTCTTCTAAGTAGGGATATCAAAACCTCTTCTTTCTCACTCCCTCCTTCTTCACCGCTTCTTTCTGCCTCCCTCATTGCTTTTTGCAAATAGCTTCAACTGGCTTGGCAATGCATGCCTTCTGCACTTCCTTCTCTCTGCAAACACTCTCTTGTCCCACAAGAATCCCCACAAAAACCTAATCGTAAATTAAAAATCCCTAAAATTTCTCAGAAATTGTGAACGAACCCACCACCTACCGTCGTTTGCCAAGGAGGATGAATTGGGGAGAGACAACGAATTTGATGGGAAATCAAGCTTTCCGACCACGAATTTGATGGGGAGCGACAACGAATCTCTTTATTCTCAATCCCTCCTTCCCCAAACTTTCTCAGAAATCGTTTGACAGGGCAAAGGTGAAAGCTCAGAGGACGAATTTGATGTTTTTCGATGAATTTGATTCTGACGAGGACGAAGATGACGAATTTGATTCTAAAGGTAAAGGTGCTACTCACTGTATTCTGTTCATGGGGTGTGGTGGTGCAGAATTTCAGTTTGAGGGCGAGGAGTTGGGCAAGAAGGAAGAAGCCAAAGAGGGGAAGGAAAAGCTAATGTCAGATCCTATATCTGATATACTATGCACGTACCAAACAAGATATCGGATATCAGATATCAACTTTGATACCCATATCTCTTATATCGATATCTCATACCCATATCCGATATCTGATATACGTATATGGATACCAAACGGGCCCTAACAATCTGAACATACTTGAGTTCCGGAGTACAGGGCGGTTCCATTCCCATCCCCCTCTCCTCCCCCGCCGCAATCAGTCGACTCTTCGCCACCAATCTGTCCTTCCTTTGCTGAGACTCCATCCTCTTCCTCTTCTCCTCCCTCTCCATTGCAGTAGCGAACACGGTGAAGAAATTCCTATTCCGACAAACTAACGGCGCATTTCGATCCCTAATAGGCCTCTCAGATTCAAGAATCATTGTGATGACATCGATATCTTCTCCGGCCGCCTTTGTAGAATCCCTAACCCTAGAATCCTCGCCATGGCTATCGGCGACCGGCGCGACCTCTAGATCGAACCCTAGCCTCGCTCTGGCTCCATTTTTTGCCAAGTCGGCGGCTTGGAAATGGGGATCGTCGAGCGGTACTCTTCGGGAGGGCTCCGGGTCTCCCTCGATCGATCCTCCTCTGTCTTATGTGGTGATTGAGAGGGAGTTCGAGTTGGAGAGGAGTTGGAGAGGAGACGGAGAATGGAGAACGTGGGAGAGAGAGGGTAGAGAAAAGGATAAAAAGAAAAAAAAAATGAAAGTAAAAAAAATAGAGAGAGGCTCCACGTGGATAGGCTGAGAAAGCTTGAAAATACTGAGCTTTAAGATATAGGAGGATCTCCCAATAATCTACTAAAAAGCTATAAAAAGAAGCTTTTTATATAAACTCCCATTTAAACCAAAATCTACTTAAAATCTATCCCCCATACACCTTTTAAATTTTAAAGTAGTTAAAATTTTTAAAAGCCCCCAAACACACCCTATGTGTTTTTAAGCTGAAATGTAATCTAAAATGTCAATATATATATTCTTTGTTAATTAAAACAATGTCTTTTACTATTTTTACACGTTTTTTTTTAAATGATAAAAATTATATTAAACATGAGCTTTTTTTTACATTTATAATAAATTCATTTTTATTACTGATTTCATAGTTTTAAATGTCAAGAAGTTTTATGGGTATTTGTATTTCGTCACATTAAAGTTATTTTGTAACTACTCATTTAGTAACACTATTAAAATATAAGGCTACACTTTAGTGATTGTAGGCCGACATTTTGTATTTATTTTTGTAGGCAAGCATTGTATATTTGAATCACCTCAATTAATAATAAAAAAAGATTCATGGTTTGGTTATTTTTTAATAAAACTTTACTATCTATATTTTATAGCTAGAAACTTATATCCCAATAATATTATAAATAATTGAGAAGATCAGTTTCATAACTAACTAATGATATATTTTTACAAATGCTATACTTTAACCTAGCATTTATAATAGTGTATTTGTATCCCATATATTTTAGAAATTAAACTTAAAGAACCTGATGATATTTATGTAAATTAATCATAATTTAATTAAATAAAATAGATTGGTATGAAAAAGGGTAAAAATGGCAAAAAAAAAAACTACTGTTCATAAGAGAACTCGGTCTTTTTATATATAGAGATTAATGTACACTTGGTATTAAAAAATTAATAAAAACATTTATAATCAAATATATATGTGCCAAGAATATAATAGGATCTTATTTATATTATTGGTTTTTTTTTACCTTACTAACATAACATCACTTGAACTTTTTTCTTTTCTAAATAAATCCGACAATAATCTCATTTATACTTCATAATGTATGTAAAAGACATTAAATAACTACTATATTGATGAAACTAAACCTATTTCATGTCAGAAATGTTGCAAGACATGAGAGGCAGTGAACATAGGGGAAGCAACGTTTGTTACCTCGATGAATTCATTGACAAACACCTTCTTCTCCATGGATTTGGTGGATCTTGGTTCCGAAGGCCCTACCGACTTCAAAGAGCTAATCTGGAGTATAATAAGAGTAGCCGCAGCTCCCGACGTAGCCAATTATTTTCCTTTGCTGAAGAAGGTGGGTCCACAGGGCACCAAGAAGCGCATGACCGCCTACTTCAACAGGCTGTTCCTAATCTTTGATGGTATAATCCAGCAGCGATTGGAGCTTCAGAAATCCGCAGCCATGAATGATCATCAGATTGATCATGTCACTCCCAAAAACGACATCCTGGATGCTATGCTCGACTCCACTGACCTCAAGGACTTCAACATTTCTGATATACCTCATCTGCTTATTGTAATTAAGTTACTCATTCCCAAGTACCATTTTATATCTATAAAAGGCATATGCGGATCTCAGCCCGCCCCTGATTACGTGCCTATATATATGTTCATGATCCATCGATCAACATTTTTGGTTTGAATATGCAGGATTTATTTGCAGCAGGAACAGAGACAACACCAAGAACGGTAGAATGGGCAATGACAAAACTACTACGCAACCCAGAAAAGATGTGGAAAGCTCAAATGGAGCTCCAAGAGGCTATCGGCGAAGACAAACAAGTAGAAGAAAACGATCACTTGCGTCTGCCATACTTGCGGGCAGTGGTCAAGGAGACCTTCAGGCTGCACGCACCAACCCCACTTTTGCTCCCAAGGAAAGTGATCAGTGATACACAGCTCGGGGAATTCACAATAGCGAAGAACACTGAGGTGCTGATAAACGATCACTTGATTTTGGGGACGTTGATCCATTCAGTGAATTGGAAGCTTGAAGATGGGATGAAGCCGACGGATATTGATGTCGATGACAGGTTCGGATTGAGCTTACAGAAAGCCAAACCTTTGTGTGTCATCCCATTTCCTAAACCCATGTAAGATATGTTTAATATGCTTATTGTATGACTTTACAATTTCATGTATTTGTGTTCTGGGGGTTGTCGGAGGGAGGCAAGTTGTCGAGTGACACATCAGCTACTTCTGGGTCCACATTGCCAGCTCGGAGGTCAACTGAGCTACAAGCTGGCACGGGTCAAAGCAAGCAAAGTGATCAAGGCTAGAGCGGAGTCGTTTTTGTTTATGTTTTGATCTTTCCTTGATTGTAATAAAAGGCAAACTTGTTTTCATTTGTAACTAACTCGTTCTACACAATCCAAATTCACAAAAATGACCGAAAAGAGAGAAAACCCTCTCCGGGCTCTCAATTTTGTTCATCTTCTTTATCTTCCGTCTCTGTTTTTGATTGATCACATCTTGAGTTTCTTCAAGCTTTACATGGTATTGAAGCCTTGACATCTGGTCGGACATTTATTTTTTTCCGCATTTGTTTTTGTGAAAACATGCCAAATTTGATAAAAGCATAATACAGAAATAAGCAAATAAACATCAAGAACATGCCATCACAGGGCACTGTTTCATCAGCAATGCAGAGAATAAAAAATGGCTTGTCATAGCCTTCATTAGTGAGGATGAAATCCCCAAAACCCTACTAATTGGGAAGGGAGAATGCTAGCTTATATAGTAGGGTAATACACCAACATGTGCCTTGCACATGAGGTACCAAAAGAGGACAAAAGTCCTTATTACATAAGACGACAAAAGGTACTGAAAACTAAAGAAAGTAAAGCTAGAATGCAGCTCATATTCAGCAAAGGCTAATGAAGGAAATAAGAAGATTATGATGAAGGCATATAATCTTCCTATCCCCCTTCAAGTTGGACTTGAGGAGAAACTAACAAGTCCCAACTTGAGAGAAAAGAAAATGTGTTGCTTTTCACCAAGGGGCTTTGTAAGGACATCTACAATCTGTATGCCAGCTCTAACATGTTGAGGGAGTACAAAGCCTTCTTGCAATTTCTCTCTTACATAATGACAGTCAATTTTGAGGTGCTTGGTCCTCGATCTCATGAAATACAGGGTTCTCAGCAATATAAATGGCAGACTTGTTGTCACAAAAGAGAGGAATAGGCATTGGGACAGATATATGCAATCTCTGCATAACTCCTTCAACCCATATCAATTCACTAGTAGAGGTGGGCATCCTCCTATATTCAGCCTCTACTGATGATTTAGAAATAGTAGCTTGCTTCTTTGTCTTCCAAGAAACAATTGAATGCCCGAAAAATACACAATAGCCTGTTAAAGACCTTGCACTGAACAAGCATGTCCCCCAATCAACATCACAAAATGCAGTGAGATTAGCAGCAGAATATTTGGAGTAAGAAAGACCAGCTGAGATGGTCCCTTTTAAATACCTCACCACATGAAGAGCAACATCATAATGTGGTTGTCTTGGTTCAACCATAAATTGACTCAAGTGTTGCACAACATAAGAGATGTCTGGTCTAGAAAGATTGTTATCTGCACACAAGACTACAACAAAATGACTTATTAGCGACCAAAGTTTTAGCGACAAATTTATTTTCCTTACTAAATGTAGTTTTTTGCGACGAATATAATGATTCCTCTTAAAATAATATGTGAACTTTAGCGATGAAGCTATATTCCTCGATAAAGACAACATTCAATGACAAAATTTTCTGTTCATCACTAATTGATACCATAATCTGGTCACCTAAAGCATAAAAGCAACAACGAGAAATGTTGAGCTTTTATTGAGTAATGTTTTCATCGCAAAAAATATTATCTACGAGGAATTTTCAAATTCGTTGTTATATGTTTGGTGAGAATTATACAGAACCCGTGAATTTTTTACAACGATGAAGAATGGACTTTGTCGCTAAAAGTGTATTTTTAACGAGAAAATATTCTGTCATTAAAGATATTAGTTAGCGATGAAATATCAATTTCGTCGTTGTTTGTTGGTGTGAATAATAGTTTAATACGAAAAGGCAATAACAATAAACGTTGAACTTTTGTTGAGTAATGTTTTCATCGCAAAAAAATTCAAACAACGAGGAGTTTTCAAATTTGTCATTATATGTTCGGTGGGAATTATATAAAACTTGCCATTCTTTTTAGCGACAAACAAAGGGCATCGTCACTAAAAGTGTATTTTAACGAGAAAATATTCCGTCATTAAAGATATTAGTTAGCGAGGAAATATCAATTTCATTGTTATTAGTTGTTGTGAATAATAGCCTAAAATGTAAGAGCAATAACGACAAATGTTGAACTTTTATTGAGTAATGTTTTCGTCGTAAAATATTAAATCAACAAGGAATATTCTAATTTGTCGTTATATGCTTGGTGAAAGTTATATAGAACTCCCCAATTTTTTACTACAACAAAGAATTGTTTCATGAGGAAAGATTATGTGATGAAAGATATTAGTTAGCAAGGAAATATCAATTTTGTCATTATGAGTTAGAATGAATAATAGTCTTTATTGTAAGAGCAATAACAAGAAATTTCATCGCCAAAAAATTCAATAAATGAGGAATCATCAAAATTGGCGTATGTTCGGTGCAAACTGATATATATTTGCATATAATAAACGATGTCTAAAGATACTAAAACATCGTTTTCTTGATCTTAAACAATGTTTGCATGCCCAATAAACATTGTTTAAAAAAAAAATTGATATCAATTATCACCCCAAAAGTTAATAATAAAAGAATAAATTATAAAAGTAGCCTATACGGGATTTGAACCCGCATCTCTGTGCTTTGAGCACATCGCTCTACCATTTGAGCTAAAAGGCTTAAATAAAACAATATCGTTTCCTATCAAGAAACTAACATATACATTCAATTAATAAACTAGAGAAAATCGATTATAATTCTACTGCAAATGCCAAAGTTAATCATTTGGAAAACTTAATAAAAATGACACTACAAAGAAAAAGAATGAACAAAAGTAAGAAACAGGGGTTAATTAACACTATCACAAAAGTTTACTTGGAATAAGTAATCAAAATGCTACTAAAAAGAAAAAAGAATGAACAAATGTCTATATTTAACGACGTACATTGCAGTACACTATAAGTTTATAGGAGTTGGCCAATGGATGAGTACCAAACCAAAGGGCATTCTTTGAGCATAGAATTGTAATACCCTTCAATCTAGGAGCAACAGAACAATGAAAATGAGATATATGCTTCTGAAATCTCTAATATTATAGCGACTTGAACTTGTTTTCCTGTACATAACAAAATTTCAACGCCAGATATCAAGGACTCGTGATTAGCAGAACAAAATCTAAATCCATGCTTGAAACAGAAGATAGATGACATGGGGACTGAGTTTGTTTAAACATATTCTAAGGCCTATAGAACAAAATCACTTCAAGAATATAGCAAAAAAAATTCAATGTTAAACAAGCTACTTACCTGACAATAACCACAAAGAAGCAGCACACATATATTAATCATGCAGAACTTCTCAGCACTGAGTGTTCTCACAATCTCATAGATAACACACACAAAAAAAGTATATAATCTAAGATGTATATATATTCATTGGAATCATGTGCATATGCTCAACATTTCATACATATTTTAGAATTCAGCTAAGTACATATTCAGTTTCACAGATGTTAGCTTAATACAGATTCAGTTTTACAGATTACAGATTTACAAATGCAGTTTTTCAGATCACTTTCAGAAAATTTCATGATGAAAACTTCATTGCTAAAAGTTACAATAAATGCACAGTGACTGTCAATTATGACAGAGCCAGTGCATGCATACCTCTAGAAGTTGGAGACTTCTTTTCTCTATTCCAACCTCGTGACTGTCAATTTTGACGGAGCCAGCCTGAAAATCATCAAAACCACAGCTCAGAAAAGGTAACAAACACCTATTTGAACTAAAGATTATAGAACAAATGGATAACAAAAGATCAACCAAAAGGAAGAAAAAAGGCACATAATAGTTGCATGACATCAAATTAGTACTCCAGATTTCAAAATTGTCAATAATAGATCGAGCAAAATATTAGGCATTTGCCTTCATCTTTGTCGAAGAATGGCAGGGTATCAGCAAGGGAAATTCATTCCCAAGGAAGGAAGATGAACAAACCTGGAAACAAATGTACTCAATAACAGTTGTGAGTAGAAGTTTACATTTCTAGTTCCCTGCAGAAGAGGAAAAATGGAATGCTTTACTGATCACAAGCACAATTTACAACTCAAAAATCAAGAAGATTGAAGAAATTGTGAAGAGTTAACTCTCAGAATAGACAAACAAAACAAATAAATCAGATAATCCACAAATAAAAAGACCGACAAGCGACAGGGATGCCGACCATTTTTAAATCGGTTACTCTATGTTCTATAATAATAGTCATCTTTGAAAACCTCAAACTTTCTGAACACCAAAATAAAAGAGATTGTCATAGGGACAGGAGCTAAAATAGTACTCATTTACATTTGAATATGTCAACTGGTAGGTCAGATTTGGGTCACTAATGGTTCGAGGTTAAGCAGTGTCAAAAAATAACTCAAACTTACGGGACATGATTACTATGCGCCTAAAAAGAGAGAGATCAAGTTGCATGCAATTATTGAATAAGAGCATAAAGGACAACCTTTGTCAAGTTCATGCATATATCAATATAACCAACTTGCGAAATACATCTGCTACAAACAAGAATGAAAAAATAGTGTTACCACCGAACATGATAAGAGTCAAAGGCTAATAATAGTTGTTAAATCTCATTAATATCATTTAATTTTCTAAAATTAGCTTAAAGTTGTGTGCTTGGAGAAATAGCTTAACTAATACATCATGGAAATAAAATTACCATCACCATGCAATTGAGAGTAGGTAAGAAATGCTCTAAAAAATGATCCATTCTGATATGCTAAGAACAATAAAAAATACACCATGGAAATCATTTAGATTGAAATTTTCTAGATGATGATCTGCATTAACATACCAATGGTAATAGTTCTGAGGCTCATTTATCCATCTTTATATTTATATTCATATTTACATTAAAAAAAAAGTTTTAAAAGTTGACACATAAGCAAAAAGTTGTGATAATCATGCCCAATAGGTTAATAGCGATGCCTTATATCAGTATAACTAAAAGCAGACAATTGCATATAGAAATATTAACCGATCTGGAGGAAAGATGCAAGCAATATCATTTTTCAGTTCTTGCAGCTAACTCCATCAAGGAGGAGCATTTTTTTAATCTAAAATAAGCTTGAAATGAAATTGAGGAAACAAAAACTTTTTTCATTGAGAGCACCTCAAGCTATGAACCATTCTCCTTCGCCACAAGCGAGGCCCTTCTCCCCACATGTCTTCATAGTGACCACAACTTCACAGACAATTGATGTAACAATAATTACATCCCTCTTCTTACTCGTACTAGAATGTCCTGGAATTCTACAAGAAGATCAATCAATCTAGGCTTTAGCTTTCTTATCAGGAAAGCTTATAGGCACCTTGACAAGTAAAAATGTAACATGCAGATTTGGACATATGCATTTGACAAAAATTAGTAGCTAAAGTCAAAGAAGCAAGACATTAATAATTAGTAGTTAAAATCCACTTAACAAAAAACAAAAGGCACAAAACAAAAAAAAAAAATTGTTTTCCCAATCAAGAGGGAGTTATAAGTTATTCAAGGATCATACATTCATACTCTAGGCATTGTGAGGGTAAGCAAATTTTGTGCCTTTGGGCAGACACATTATTCACTTATTCCGTGTCTCGAAACAAGGTTCATTTGACATGTGATACCAAGCCAAACCCATTGCTTATAAGAGAAAATAAAAGTCAATTTATTACTTTACAACCATTAATAAATTGAAACAAAAGGTTTGTTTGCCTTATATACATGTATGATCTTACTAAAAACACATAAACGCTCTAGAAAACCATCTCAATTGTAAATCTTTACAAACTACTATCATCTATTATACAAAGTTATGGTATATCATAATACAAAAAAGTTAACTAATATGAAGAATGAAATTAGTCTATTCGGCAAAATTCAGCTGCTAAAATACAAACAAGGTAATCAACAAAAAATAGGTTGGTTGGATTGATTAAGTATTCCTTTGCACATAGGCAGCATCAGACGACAGGAAAAGAATGAAAGTAATCCAATAACAAACCACAACAATGAAACTAGCCTACCATGAGTGAGGTGCTCTCTCAATTGGCAAGCAATTGAGCAACAATATATCCTAGGAATTTCATCGAACACCTTGAGGGCATCATCAACTAGCATGTCTAAGCCTAAATTTCAAGAGTTTTTAATGTACAAGCAACCAATTTGAAACCAAGTAGTAATCAAGATGTGTTACCAGTGTTTCGGGCCAAATATTAGGTAATTAGGCGCCTAATTTAGGCCACTGTGGGGAGGAGGAATCACTTTCGAACCATGAAAGAGAGGAAGCGGCGATTCCACGAACTCGGAGAGGGCGAAACCAGGATGATACGACGACAGAGAGGGAGGCGATACGAAGCAACGATTACGGAGCCGGAAAGAGGTCGAAGAAGAAGAGTACTAGGAGCAATCAGAGAACTAGCTTTCATGGATGGTCCAGCAGAAGACAGAGAAGGGGGAGGGGAAAAGAACAAATATTGTATTTTTGTGATTTTATATAAATAATATCTTTTCTTATGTAAATCTATACTCCCATACATAGATAATACGTTAATATAATATGATAAATAATCTAAAGTCATTTCTATAAATAAAAAAATATAAATAATTTTTTCCACTAAAAAATAATATAGATATAAATAAAATTATTTCGGCATATTATATATAACTAGTGTAGGTCTCGTTCTGTGTCCGGAAATACGTTAATACAATATTATAAATACTCTAGATATATTCTAATAAATAAAATATAATAATCTAAATATAAATAAAAATTTCCATAAAAAAATAAGTTTCGGTAAAGATTTAAATATCTTTTATAAATTTTTCCATCAACCACAACACGCCACATATGATTTTTTCCCTAGGATCAACCACAACGAACCACATAGGACGCTATGCATCGGTTTTAGTATATGTATATATATGTATATAGAGATAGATTTAAATATCTTTTATTTAGATTCTCTCAAAATATAAATAAAATTCACATTTATAAATTTATAAGTTACGGTAAATTTTAATCATTAAAATTAATGAAAAATAATTGCAAAAAGGGAAAGAGGGGAGGGGGTCGGAGAAAATAAGTTGATTGATTGAAAATTAGAGATAGTTGCGATCTATTTCGTATAAGTGAACTCTTATGTTTAAAGAGTTTATATAGATAGATACGATAGATTATTCATCTGCGAGCATAGATTTCTAATTATTTTTTAATAGAGATTATCGCGTTTAATTTAACTATAGATAACTAATCTTCATTATATGTCTTGTCATTTTTATATATACATTATCTTTTGTTCAAGTCAGTGGGCACGGTTTATTTTCCAAGATTTCAATATTTAATTGACTTAACTCCAATCTTTAGCGTAGTTATCTTGATCAGTGTTCTAAAAATCGCGCATAGACATCCCCTAGGCGGCACCTAGTCGCTAGGCGGCCTAGGCGGGAGGACACCTAGGAATTTTTAAGCCTAGGCGGTTCTCTAGGCGAAAATCCATCTAGACTCCACTTAGTCCCGCATAAGAGCCGCTTAGTCCCGTCGAGGCGCCGCTTAGGCTTGTTTAGTCAGACGATTAGTTAATTTTAGCGTCTATGATGATTATTAATCGTAATCGTTGTTTACTCAGAATGTATTTGCTTTTGAATCGAACCTATGGTTTTGGATTTTGGGAGGTTTAGAGTGGTCAGTCGGATGCGTACTTTAGCGTTTATTACTTTAGTTTTAGTTAAGCATCGCAAATTTAGGTGTATGAGTTATATTATGGATTATTATTATATTATACTCTCTTCGTTAATTAAAACATGTCGTTTTAGAAAGGAAATCTTGTTATGAAAAACTTATTATTATAGGTATTTTGTCATCCACTTTACGAAATTGTCATTGTAATCATTAAATAGTTATTATTTGTATTTTTTAGAAAGTAAAAAGTAGAATACTAATGGAGAAGGTATTTTGGATGGAAAAATCATCGGAAAATAATCGTAATTGACAAACATATTATTTTTGGTTAATAAGGACATACTTTGTACATGGATTAGTTAAAACTAACGTTCGCATTATATATTTTCGGTTAAAAGTTGATACTTCGTATTATTTAGAGTTATTTTTCCTTAATTTTATTCAATCTTCTCCATAAATTGAAGATAGATATTATCATCTTATATGAGAATACTTATGTCTTATAAAAATGCTGACATGGGATATATATAACTTTTATTTATCGTGTATGTACCTTTTGTCTTATCATTTTCACCTAAACTTTTACTTATTTGATTGTATCAAATTTATAGTCTTTTTATAATTTATAATATAATCTTGTTATTATTCTACCTTGGTCCCAATAAGATTTAATGTAATGCCCACCAAAAAAATGATTTAATGTACTATATTTTATAAGTAAGGACCAATTAAATCACAAAATTAGCTCATGAATTAGACAAAAATTACACTATTAGAATTATGTCACTGGATATAACTTTATTTAAAATTTGTTCGAAAAAGGCATGATGTTAAATTTTCATAACATTGGTCTTTAGGTTATGTTAATAAATTTAAACAAAATTTTGAAAAAAAAGATTATTTTTTTAGCGGGATACTCAAATTCATTTCCCTCCACGAGTTGTCAAATTTTTACTTTTTTTTCCCACTATTGATAAAAAAATTTGCCATGAAAATCAAATTATAACAACCATTCCCAAACTTAAATCCATTTTAGAAAAAAAATCCCCAAATGTTTCATCCCTATCGGGTGATCTTTCTTCCTCCTCTGCTTCAACGATGGGGAAGAACCCCCCATCTTCTTCCTCCGTCCCTGGGCGTCGTTCCTCATCTTCTTCTTCTTCTTCTCTTCTTGTTCCTCTCCATCCCCTTCTTTAACCACTGAATCCTCCATCCCCATCGCTAACCAAAACCCAATTGAGTTTTCCGCCTCTTCATTCTACTCCCTCCTCCGCCTTCTCATTCGTCGATCCCATCCCAACCGGCTACAAAACCCATCTCATGAAATCCCGTTAGTCTAGGTTTATCTTATGAGAAGCGATTTGGGGGAGCGGCGCCTGGAGTGACGACGAATCTTCAAGAGATTGGAAGTCTGACTAGTGCGCAACAAGTTCAAGCGATTTGGGGTAAATATTCAAAGCTTCAAACATCTCGAGAGTTCATTCTTCAAAGCAAGTAATTCAAGTCCAAAAACTGTTCAATTTTTCAAAGCTTCAAGAGATTGGAGGTCTGACTTATTCACGGGGAACCAACATCTCCGGGTTAGTTAATTTCTAAAGCATTTACTGATTTGAAGCCTTTACTGATTTGCAGCAGCTTCCAAATGATTAGGAATTTTCAATCTAGGGTTTTAATTCCGCCTCCATTGACGCTTCAGATCTAGGTTTAGGGTTCTTTAGTTTAAATCTAGGGTTTTCGATTTTTGTAAAGAATTTTCAATATAGAGTTTCGATTTCTAAAGTTATACATATTATGTGGGTTGGCTGGGGCACTACTACATTAAGGGGACATTAATCTTCAAGTACTTGTTTATTTGTAATTAGTATATATTTGATTTGCCTTTCATTATGTGAATGTGAATGTGTAGTCATCACTGCTTATCCAGTTATCCCATCCCCTGCAATATGAATACGGAAGACAGTAATTTGTACTTCGATGTTAATCCCTTAATATTTTTCATGTGCAATCATCGTGCACCATTTGTTAAAGATAAGTGCGACCGTTAGTCATCTGAGAAAGATCATCACTCTAGTCTATATTTGCAGAATAAGACTCTTCCCTTCTCTAACTTAAAGCAAGAAAACGTTGCTATGTAGTATTGTTGTAAGGAGGTACTGCCCAGTGAATTTAAAAATGAGATTTATGGTATTATACTCTAGTGAACGAGTATAATTTTTGAAATCAGGGTGGTTATATATTTGGGGATATACAAATTATTAAATCGGGGTGGTTATATATTTAGGCTGCCTTTTTTATATTTAAAAAGTAATAGTTTCTTGTTTCTATATTTTTTGGGTTATGCGTGATATTTTATTTTATCAAATAGGTCAATTCATTGTTCTAGTTGCTTGTATCCAATCAATCTCGGCTTGTGATTAGTTCTTTATCTGACTTATGTAAGCACCAGATTCTTATCATGCCACTAGTGCTGAGCAAAGCAACACAAGTGGATCTCAGCTTGATGATGGTAAGTTGCAAGAACGGCTCCGTGAAGACATCTCAGGTAAACTTTGCATTTTCTGCCCTCTCTGATTTGATTAAGTTTGGGGATAAAATTTTCACTTTGTTGTTGAGTGGTTGATTAATTTACTTTTGTTGAATTTGATTTTTTATATCATTTCAGTATAGCGTTACTTTTGTTGAATTTGAATTGCTCAATAGGTATGAAAGGGAAGTCTACTTTGGCTGGTGTTGTGTTTGTATATTAACCCTTAAATGTAGTAGTGTTATCAAAATCCCCAAATCCATATCTCAATCCCTCGTCCTATGATCTGCTCCACCTGCACTCCTGATGCCTGCTAATCTCCACTTATCCACCCTGACGCTCCGTCTCTCTACTCCTCTCCGGCGCTCTCTCAGCTATCATCTTGTCATAATGTTGGTTAGTCGTCCTCTTCTTTATCAACAAACCAGCCCGGGTTCGAAAGTCAAATCAAAGTTTAGGTTTACATTTTCGTACTTTCAAATGTTGTCAAATTCATTGAGTCCTGTGAGAAATTATCCTCATCATCCTCCGCATCTGTCATAACTTCCTGCTGAACATACTCCATAATTTTTTGTTTCATCTCCCTTTTGTGCTTTGAATCCACCCAGCTGGGGCCATTCTTAGAGCACCTTCCATCTGTTTCTCATCTTCTTCTTGTTCTGCAGACACCATTTATGACATGGATAGCCTCCATAATGCCTTCAATTTCAGTAGCTTTCACAACTGCTCCCTCCTTACTCTCAACACCGTTAGTTATATTAAATGTGCATGATTTTTCTGTTGTAATCATACTTGCAGCAGGAATATTACTTACAGATTTTCCTTGTACAGTGTTTTCTTTGCTCTCATCGCTGGCATGATGGACTGCACTGTTGTAAAGGTTAGTTAAACTTCTCCTAAGAGTTCAAACTCCTAAGTTGAGGATTTCCGAATTTTTTTATTGGTCTATGGTATTTGGTAACACGAATGTTCCTTGTATGTTGTACAATATCATACTAGATGGTATAGATCAAGTAATGGGAATGATTACTAGGACATAAGTTATGTGAGCTGGTGGATAAGATGTAATTGTTTTTTTTTATTTAATGAAGGGAATCTGGGTCTTATCTGTGAATTTGGGGATATTCTCTAGTGCTGCAGTGCAGTTAATATTCTATTAGCTACTGGTTTGTGTGATGTTGTACTGTACTTAAAACGTTTGGGATCTTATGCTGTCATGCGGAACAACTCATACCAGAACTTTATGAAACACTAATGTCTCAATGTGTGAGATCTTTCAATTTTATTTCGCCTTTCTCACTATGATCTTTTTAGTTGTATTGGGGCATTATGTGTTGTTAATTCTATTTTATGGAACTAGGAGATTTGTCTGGAAATGATTCTGGATTCTTTGCACATGGTCCTGTCTCTGATCTGCTTTTCATGGCGCAGGTTGATAGTGCCAGCAAGTGTGGAATTCTTCTGGACATGCTCCAAATCTTGGTTGACCTTGACCTTGTCATATCCAAGTCATACATTTGCTCGGATGGTGGATAGGTTATGGATGATCGGTAATGATCCCTCCAATCTAAGTAGAATATATTATTGTCTTGATTTAATCTAGTTTCTTTTAGCTCTTCTGAATTGTAGAGATGTTTGAAAGTAGTGCCTCCTTTTGTTTGTTTAACCATGTCGTTTTCTTGTTTGCTTGAATGAAAATGCAGTTTTCCATGTGACTGACCGAAGTGGCAACAAGATCACTGACAAAAACATTATCATCTGCATTGAACAGGTAATCTATCTATCTCCCTTTCACTGTTTGGATCTCAAAAGTACTTTCAACATCATAAAAATAAAGTAGGTGGTAGATGGTTGCGGAGTTCCAGCCTCTCTCCTGGAGAAAACATAAAACTAAGGATCCACGTTGTATGCTTGGTTAAATACATTTTGATTTATGCTCTATGTTTCAGATGATATTAGCGCATTGACAAATCTGATTCTATTAATAACCATGTGAATCAATGTCCATATAATTGGTCAACTTGACATTATGGGAAGATTTGAGTATTTAATTTTCTCAATGTAATCTCTTTTTTATACCTAGTTTGCCTACCGACCTTGGACCCGTACAAAATTTTCAGGCTTTATGCACACGACTAGAGTAAAACTGAAAGATGGCCCAGAAACTTGCCCAGGGAGAGGTTTGAGGCCATCACCAATCTCCACAACAGGCGCAGCCTTAGAGATTACAACTGTCGATAAACCAAGACTACTATCAGTGGTATCTGCTAGGCCTGATGGACTAGGATGCCATGTCACATGAGCAGTCGCCGAGACCCATAACACAAGGGCAGCATGCATCATCTATGTGGCTCACCTGGCCAGCATACAAGACCAACTGCAGAGTGTGGTAAAACTCCGACATCAGATTGGGGAGAAGTGGAGTGTAAGGTTGATCACTCCAATAGCTGGTGAGCTGCACACACAGCAGCGAGGTCTATGAGAAGAACCAAGAGTTGGAATAGAGTCCAGAGATAATTGCTCTAAACCAAGAGTTGGAATAGAGTCCAGAGATAATTGCTCTAAATGAAAAGGCTGCAAATTTTGAAGAATTCAGGGCCAAATTCAAAGACCAAATGCTTGATATTTAGGTAGTATATTTTATTATAGAACTTTTACTTGTTAGGATTGTTATCTTGAATTTATTTATGTGATTTACTACTGATAGATTACATAGGTTTCATATTGTATAGTGGGCTAAAAGCCCGTTAAGGCCCAATATCTGTGTAACCTATATATATATATATGTTATATCAATGAATGGAAACCCTCAAGGAGGACATTACAATCAATCTCATGATCTCACATGGTATCACAGCCTAAGATCCAAAGACCCAAATTTTTCTCTCTTCCCTTCTTCTAAAAACCCTAGCCTCCCCCCCCCCCTCTCCTTCGGCCGCCCCTCACCCCTCTCGGCCACCCCTAGCCGAGATCAGTCCACCCCCCTCCTTCGGCCGCCCCTCACCCCTCTCGGCCACCCCTAGCCGAGATCAGTCCGCCACCTCCCCCTTGTGCCGCCACCCTTTTTTCCCCCGTCGTCCCCAGGCGCGCCCGCGTCGTGCTCAGCGCGCCCGCGTCGCCCTCAGCGCGCCCACGTTGTCCTCAGCGCGCCCGCGTCACCAGCCCTTCTCCCTCTCCACGCCGCCCTTAGCCCTCTCTTCTCGTCCCCATGGCTAACCCACAACCTACCGACCCTATTAAGCCGCCCTACCATTCCGCCCTAACCATCTCCAACATCAAAAATTGCATCCCTATCATTCTTGATCATGAGTCCAGTACCTACACCATGTGGTCGCACCTCTTCACGACCCATGTTAAGGCTCATAAAGTCCACCACATTGACTCCTCCGCTAACCGCCCTACAAGCGAAGACGACGATCTCTTCGCTCAACTTGACACCATTGTTCTTCAATGTATCTTTAACACCATCTCAAAAGATCTATTGACCACCATCCTTGACCCCAAAGACAACGCCTTGAAAGCTTGGAAGAAACTTCAGGATCTCTTTCAAGACAACAAGTCCACCCGTGCTGTCTATCTCGAGCACGAATTCTCAAGTTGCAAGCTTTCCTCCTTTCCGTCGATATCTGCCTACTGTCAGCACATCAAGACCCTGGCTGATCAGCTCGAAGCTGTCGACTCCAAACCCAGTGCCACCCGTCTTGTTCTTCAGGTTCTCTCTGGTCTCCCTTCTGAATACAACGCTGCTGCTACTCATATTCAGCAGACAGAGCCTCTCCCTACATTCGAGAAGACCCGGTCTCAACTGATCCTGGAGGAGACTCGCCTTCACCGTCAGACAACCAACGCCGCCAAAGACAAGACGTCGTTGGTCTCATCCAGTGACATCATCGAGCAACTCGCCCTCCAGCCTGGCCGCAGCAACGATCAGCAAGGACCTAGAGGCGGCGGCCGCAGCGGCGGGCGCAGCCGCGGCCGCGGCAGAGGCCGCGGCGGCCGCAGCAACTGGCGCCCGCAGCAAAACGATAACCGCCACCCCTCTTGGTACCCCAACCCTGGCTACCCTCCTTGGATGCCCTATGGCTACCCCGGTGCGTCGTTTCGTGGACCTGCCCCATATCCCAACCGCCAGCAGGGCTTGTTGGGTCCTGCTCCCCGTCCATCGTCCGATCAGGCATACCCGACTGATGTGCACAACGCCTTCTCTTCCATGCAGCTGACACCTCCTGACGGATCTTGGTACATGGACACTGGCGCTACCTCTCATATGACGAACTCCTCAGGTACTCTCTCATCTCTTTCTTTTAAGGGTCCTGCTCATTCTATTATCGTTGGCAACGGTGGTCGCCTTGCTACTTCGGGCATTGGCCACACCACACTACCAACCCCTACCAATCCTTTGCACCTAAACAATGTCCTTATTGCCCCCAAACTTGTCAAAAACCTTATCTCTGTCCGTCGGTTTACCACTGACAATGATGTTTCTCTTGAGTTTGATCCGTTTGGTTTCTCTGTGAAGGATCTTACTACGAGGGTTACTCGCCTGAGATGTAATAGCACTGGGGAGCTCTATCCTGTGTCGTCGCCTTCACCATCCAGCCCGTCAAGTCCAGTCGCCCTCTCGGCATCATCATCCAGTCTTTGGCATGCTCGTCTTGGTCATCCCAGTCCTGCAGTTTTAGATTTACTTCGTTCTAAGAGTCTTGTCATTTGTAATAAAGAGCACCGCTCTAGTTTATGTTCGTCTTGTCAGTTAGGCAAGCATGCCAGACTTCCGTTTCAGCGATCTTTAAACGCTACTTTCGCACCTTTTGATATTATTCATAGTGATATTTGGACATCTCCTGTGCCTAGCAAGGAGGGTCATAAGTATTACCTTTTGTTTCTGGATGATTTTACACACTTCTTATGGGTTTTCCCTTTGCACTTTAAATCTCAAGTGTTTCCTATCTTTGCCAAATTCCACGCTTACATCAAAACACATTTTCACGCCTCTGTCAAGTGTTTCCAATGCGACAATGGCCGCGAATTTGACAACAAGGATTTTCACACTTTCTTTAATACCAATGGAATCTCCTATCGCTTGTCCTGCCCCTACACCTCTCAACAAAATGGCAAAGTCGAACGAATCATCCGAACCATTACCAATATGATGCGCACCCTTCTTTTCCACGCATCCATTCCCCTCCTTTATTGGCCGTATGCCTTGGCCACCACATGCTACCTCCTCAACATACTCCCCTCAACCACCCTCAACCATCGCTCACCGTTTCAGGCATTGTATTGCACTATGCCTATATATGATCACCTTCGTACCTTTGGTTGCTTATGCTTCCCTAATCAGTCATCCACTGCCCCCCACAAGCTTCACCCACGTTCCACCCCTTGTGTCTTTCTTGGCTACCCGTCTGATCATCGCGGTTACATTTGCCTCGATATCAAGACTCACAAGATCATTCTCTCTCGCCATGTCACCTTTGATGAGTCGCGATTTCCCTTCGCGTCTCCCACACCCCCTGTGTCGTCCACAGAGTCTGAGTCACCATTTCCTCACTTCATTCTTCCCCAGAGCTCTCCCGGTGCTCCTGTGTCTCCCCCTCCCCCACCCCCCCCGCCACCATCCATCACCAGACCTCACACCCGCAGCGTCTCCGGTGTCTTCAGACCCCGACAGATCGTCTCCATGACCACCGACCATCACCCCGCTATACACCCCACATCCCCTCCACCAACATCCACGCCTCCCCTACGCGTGCCCGCGCCCCAAGTTGGCGCGCCCGCGTCCCGAGCTGGCGCGCCCGCGTCCCGTGCTGGCGCGCCCGCGTCCCGTGCTGGCGCGCCCGCATCCTTAGCCTCTCCTGCCCCCATCTTTCCCGACTCCCTTTCACCCTCTACCTCCACCCAGACCTCCCTCTCCCCCGTTCCCACCTCCCACAAAACAGCCCTCCTAGACCCGAATTGGCAGGCGGCTATGCTCGACGAATACAGGGCCCTTACGAAGAATGGTACTTGGGTTCTTGTGCCTCGCCCTCCTGAGGCGAACGTCATTCGCTGTATGTGGCTCTTCCGTCACAAGTTCCGCTCTGATGGGACATTGGAGCGCTACAAGGCCCGTCTGGTGGTTAACGGTAGATCTCAACAGGCCGGTATTGATTGTGATGAGACCTTCAGCCCTGTGGTCAAGCCTGCCACTATCCGAGTGGTCCTGAGTCTGGCTCTGTCGCGCAACTGGGGCATCCATCAGCTGGATGTCAAGAACGCCTTTCTGCATGGTCATCTGAATGAGACGGTTTACATGTTTCAGCCTCCGGGGTTTGCTGATGCTGAGCGTCCACAGCATGTCTGTCTCCTCAAGCGCTCTCTGTATGGTCTGAAACAGGCTCCACGGGCATGGTTCCAGCGGTTTGCTTCTCATCTGCTCCGCTTGGGTTTCACTGGCAGCCGATCGGATACGTCTCTGTTTATCTATCGCAGAGGCTCGGACTTGGCTTTCCTGCTGCTCTATGTCGACGACATCATTCTCACCGCCTCTTCTGATGCTCTTCGAACGTCCATCGTCTCGAAGTTGAGTGCGGAATTCGCCATGTCTGATCTGGGTCCGCTGTCTTACTTCTTGGGGGTTGCCGTTCAGCGGCATGCGTCTGATCTCTTTCTCTCACAGAGTAAGTATGCTGCTGAGATTGTTGCTCGGGCTAAGATGGTCAACTGTAATCCCGTCGCCACCCCAGTCAACACATCCAACAAGCTCAGTGCTCATTCTGGTCCTTTGGTTGACGATCCGACATTGTATAGGAGCCTCGCTGGTGCTCTTCAGTATCTCACTTTCACTAGGCCTGATATCAGTTATGCCGTTCAGCAGATCTGCTTGTTCATGCATGCCCCTAGGGAACCTCACTTTCAGGCTTTGAAGCGGATCATTCGGTACATCAGCGGCACCCTAGAGCTCGGCACCACCATCACTCCTTCCTCTAGACTTGACCTTGTGGCTTACACTGATGCGGATTGGGGTGGTTGTCCAGACACACGTCGCTCCACGTCTGGTTACTGTGTCTTCCTCAATGACACTCTTGTGTCCTGGTCCGCTAAGCGTCAGTCCGTCGTGTCTCGCTCCAGCGCTGAAGCCGAGTACAGGGGTGTTGCCAACGTTGTCTCCGAGTGCTCTTGGCTCCGCAATCTCCTGCTTGAGCTACGATGCCCCTTGCAGAAGGCCACTCTGGTCTACACTGATAACGTCTCCGCCGTCTACTTGGCTAGCAACCCAGTCCAGCACCAACGCACGAAGCACATTGAGCTTGATCTCCACTTCGTCAGGGACAAGGTTGCCATTGGACATGTCCGCGTTCTACATGTCCCGTCCTCCTATCAGTACGCTGATATATTCACAAAGGGTTTACCTAGACAGTTATTCATTGATTTTCGATCCAGTCTCACTGTACGGACACCTCCCGTATCGACTGCGGGGGTTTGATAGATTACATAGGTTTCATATTGTATAGTGGGCTAAAAGCCCGTTAAGGCCCAATACCTGTGTAACCTATATATATATGTTATATCAATGAATGGAAACCCTCAAGGAGGACATTACAATCAATCTCATGATCTCACAACTACTCTAGTCTAGGGAGCTAAAACATAATATTTAGTGTTTGTTTGATCTAATCAACTTCTTTGCCATATTCTATATTATCTGACGATAGATATTTCATCGCTAAAAAGATTTTTATAATGGCATAAAAAAATAATATCTACAATGATGGATTCGACCTCCTCGCAATATAATTTTTATGGTAATAAACAATTTTCTCGCCAACTAATATATTAGCGATGAATTTTATGTTTTCGTTAAATATATTTAGCAAATATTATCGATTTCATCACCATTTTGTCGACGGAATTATTATTTTTTTAGTGACGAAATATACAATTTTGCGAGGAATTAAAGTTTCTCACCATGTACCTTTAATGACTACTATGGAATCCTTTGACTTTTTTCGCGACAAATATAATTACCTATTACGATGAATTTAATAGTCGCTAATGACTTACAACGACGAATATTGACTTCGTCGCCAAATGTTTTATTTGTGACGATTTCATTTTTCGACACTAGACTCTTTTGTGACGATGTTTCACCGACCACTTAAAAAGGAAGCATATTTTCTCGCTAAATATATTTAGCGACGAAATATCACTTTTCAACGAGGAAAAAATTCTTCGCTAATAACCCTTTCTGTTGTAGTGGGGGCCTTCTGTATGTCTCTGGTTCAGTTAAAAGAGCACCTGAATCAATAGACAATTTCAAGCCTCTTGCTAGAGGAAATAATGGTGCTTTGCAATCTTTCATCCCACAATCATCCAAAATATCAAGGATGTACTTTCTTTGATGTAATAGAGTGCCATTTTTATCATGAAGGATTTCTAATCCCAAAAAATATCTTGCCTTGCCAAGTTCTTTAATAGTGAAAGCCTGATGCAGTGAATCCTTGGTATGTTGTATCACAGACTCATCATCACCTATGAGTAATAAGTCATCTACATAAACCAAGGCAATAACAATACCTGATGGCACAGGTTTGACAAACAAGGAATAGTCTTCACAGGATTGAACAAATCCTAGATTCATTAAGAATTTGCAAAGTTCAGAGTTCCATTGTTTAGATGCCTGCTTCAATCCATAGATTGATCTCTTCAATCTGGAAAACTTGACCAAGTTTTTGTACAGGATATCCCTCGGGAGGTATCATACAAACCTCTTCTTCAAGCTTTCCATGCAAGAAAGCATTGTTAACATCAAGTTGGCATAGAGACCAGTTCTTGACAGTTGCAACAACAATAAGAATTCTCACAGTGTGAGAATGTATGTTTATAATATTTCCCTTTAATCTGATTATAGCCTTTGGCAACTAGTTGACGAAACCGGCCGAAAAAACATCTGAGAATACATAAGAAAAGTAATGATAAAAGGGGAATAAAACGATAATATTATCATCCGCGGTCTAAAATAGCCACTCAAATTTTAGGATCACCCCATCCGCGGACAAGAGAAGAGGGCACGTGCCCTACATGCCCACATCCCACGAGTAAGACACGTGTCGATCAAGAAACAACACGTGGCAGAAGACAGAGAGCTTCTCGTCGGCTATAAAAAGGAAGAAACATGTCTATAGAAAGGGAGGACTTTTTGGCCAGAAAAAAAGAGAGAGAGTAGAGCGGACGAAAAAAGTATATTTTCTCTAGGAAAAGATTCACGAATAAAGAGACAATAGAGAGATTACCACCAGGAAGAAAAAACTGCTCTACGGATGAAATTAGGCCACATTCGCGTGTAGTCGAAAGGGTCAGAATCATAAGCCAAGAGTCTGAAGTGAGGATCGTGAAAGTCGCAACTGTTTTCTCATATCGAACGGGGACCGACAGGTAAATGATTCAGTCCACATTTCGTTGACGAAGTCTCGAGAAAGAGATAGTCTTGAAGGGATTTTGGACCTCCCGCGGCATAGGTTGGGCCGCGCCGAATTTCTCGGTGTGGGTTAGGTAAGCCCGTCGGAAACGTCCCGAGTCCCACGAGGACCACCTCCGGGTCCCACCGAAAGTAGAAACCTGATAATCGAGTTTCGTCACTGGCGCCGTCTATGGGAACCCCCTCACGCTAAGGGGTTCCCTAATAAATTAAAGTCTGAAAAGTCGAATTGACTCCCCCAACTCCAAAAGGAGAAAAGGAGTCCACATATGAAGGACAAAAATAATTTTCTAGAAAGAATATAAACCAATGAATAACTGACTTATCAAAACCGATGTGCAGAAGTGAAGTGCTAATCAGGACGATGCAACCCATGAGATGAGTCAAGACTTTCCTCAGGATCAGGAAGCCTCAAGTATGTACGTTCCTTTATCTTTTCAACCCGACCTACAAGGAGAAGCGAGGGAGCAACCCCAGGGCACTCCCCTCTATCATTATTATGATCAGTACCGGGGGAGGGGGGGGGGGGGGGGGAGAGAGGGGGGTACATACCCCAGAACATTTGGCACTATGAGATCCCTCATGAACAAGCTAACCCTCGGCAACAAAAGCAGGCGCATTACTACTACTATGATTATGGAGGACCATATCCGCGGCAATAGGGAACGACTTTTCAAGGTGGACAACATGATACTTATGATCGGCGATACACCGCATTCAATAACGCTGGCAATGCTTTCGGCAACATGAATTTCGGTTTTCAAGGCCAAGGCTATGCGATGCCACACCAATCATGGCCGAATGACGAGGATCAACACACGAATAAACACCGACGTGGAGAACGATCCGCGGACAATTCAACTTCCACCAAATCAGATTCGGCAAACATGAAAACAGAATAACCTGCGATCTTGCCTTCTGTCTTCACCAAAGAAATCTGTTCCGCATCTGTACCAAAGAGATGGAGGGACGTGGGCTTAATGAAATATGACGGAACGACCGATCTTGAAGATCATCTGTGTCACTTTATGACAGCAATGGGGATAAATGAATACAATGATGCCATGATGTGCCGGACTTTCCCCTCAACACTGACGAAGATAGCCCTCACTTGGTTTACCAACCTGCCCAAGAACTCCGTGGCTAATTTCACCCAGTTGACTCACATCTTCAAATCCCATTTTGGAAGCGCGTGCTCACGAAAGAAGACAATGCTTGACTTAAACTTAATCAAGCAAGGAGCTGGAGAGACTCTAGGGCATTTCTTTACACGATTCACCAGTGTGGTGGTACAGATCCCTAACTTCAATCATGAATCAGCAACTATTATCCTCATGGGAAATCTAGCAGTGGGAGACTTCAAAACTTACTTATTTCGAAAAAAGCCTTCCAGCTATGATGACCTAAGAGATCGCGTGTCAAAACAAATTGAAGCGGAAGAAGCGGCCGCGTCCAATTCAAGAGCAAACACAGGAAATCAAGGTTTCTTTGGAAAACTCGTCGAAAAATTCAAGAAAGAAAAAGTTAAACCTCCCAGGCATCAGTCAGCTAAAAGAGTTTTTCATTCTCACCGCGACGAAGTAAATATGAATTCCGAAAAAGGTTAGGGGTCCCGTCAAAGCGAGGATGCACGAAGGCAAGAGATTGACCACCCGCGGTCTTATCATCCGCGAGAAAACGCTTACCGAAATCCGGAACAGAGATATCCACCGCGGCAGGAAGATCGATTCGATCGAGGTCCAGATTGGGAAAATTACGATTCGCGACCGGATGGCCCTCCCCACCGACGAAATCGAAACCGAGGCCCTCATGATCAGCAGGGGGATGCCCCTCCTTTCAATCGAGTAAGGGGAAGAGGGCGAAGATGGCGTGGAGGCAGGCATAATCGGTTCCCTACTATGCAAGGATCCGTCAACCAAGCACCAAGAAACCAAGAAGTACTCAAAAGACCAGGAGAAGGTCAGATACCAGAGCCTGAAGGATTCATAAATACCCTCGCTGGAGGGTACTCCATGACAGGAATAAGTAGACAAGAAAAGAAGAACTATGAACGAGAAGGAAGGCAACCACCGTCTGCTTCAAGCAGAAGAATATCTTCAACACCACACAAGGAAGTTATTTTTTCTCCAAAGGATGTCGAGGAAGTAAGAATGCCGCACTCAGACCCTTTAGTCATCCACGCACAGATAGCTACCAAAACAGTAAAAAGAGTTTTCATTGATACTGGATCCTCTATTAATATTCTGTCATGGGATGCTTTCACTCAAATGGGGATCTCCGCGGCATCATTAAAACCTTATGCGGGAACTCTGGTTACTTTCTCTAGAGGAGGAGTAGAGGTGGCTGGGACAATCGAGTTAACAGTAGTACTGGGAACTATTCCAAAAAGGCGATTGGAGGATATCGTTTTTACTGTGGTAAGAATACCGACTGTTTACAATGCATTGCTTGGACGCGTTTCACTCTATAAATTCCAGATGATAGTTCTCATTTACCACTTCATTGGGAAATTCCCTTTATTGGGGGGAGGAGTGGGCGAAGTCCGCGGGCAGAAGCCTGAGAGTCGAAGTTGTTATTTGACTTCCATTAAAAAGAAAAAAGAAATAATGTGCATCAGTGAGATGTGTGAGTCCGTGGTAGGAGACAGTAATCCGTCAGAACCATCGAAGGTTGAGCTCGAAGTTAGACCAACAGATGCAAGAATACCAACCACGGATGAGAGATCCGTCTATACACCATTTCCAAATCCAGAAGAAAAAATCTATGTTGGTCAAGCATTAGAGCCAAAGGAGAAAGAGCGAGTCTTGGAGATCATAGAAAGGTTAAGGGATGTTTTCGCATGGACTCCATGAGACCTCTTGGAAGTCCCATCCGCGACAACATTACACACTTTAAGGATCCGCTAGGCACGAAACCCATTGTACAGAAAAAAAGAATAGAAAAATGGCCCCCGAAAAAGCAGCCACTGCGAAAGAAGAAATCGATAAGCTTTTAGAAACAAGATTCATTAAAGAAGTAGAGGATTCGGACTGGCTCTCGAATGTTGTCTTGGTAAAAAAGTCTAATGCAAGGTGGAGGATGTGCATTGACTTCTAAGATCAAATTACGTATTTCCTACAATATTTGACTTTTAAGATCAAATTAAAACCTCGCAACTCAATATTTGTCCATATATATATATCGATCAACAAAGAATTTCATGTAAATATGAAATATGCACTTTAGACTTGACAATCGTTAAGATATTTGACTTTGAATCGATCAACCGATGACTTGGCAAGAGATTTAATGCAAACACCTTTGAATCAACCGATGACTTAACTACCAATACTTTTCTTTCTACTCCCATCCTAGCTATCACAAATTTTTTAAAGTTAAAATATAATTTTTTTTAAATAATGTTTTTTTTAAAAAGTTAATAGATATAAAAGTATATTTAAAAGTATTAAAAAATGTATATTATATAGTTTTATCGTCTTAAAAAATAGTACGTGACTTAAAATTTTAAATTTAGTTAGGAAATCCTATTTGTAGTTGCGTAAGACCCATGTTTCCATGCATGGGAACGAATTACCTGGTTATCTCGCATCTCGTCTCGCCGTGTACAATTGCCACCGTGAGCGAGCTGCTAGTCGTCGGAAAACTAGAAAATACTCATATCTTGCTTCTCTTTCTTCCTCTCTCTTCCCTAGTTGCATTTGACATACAACCCTTCGCAGTTTGCACGGTTGGAATTTTGATTTTGCTCGATCAAGATAAACAAGCAACGTTGTATCCTTTCCTGTTGTTGACACCATTACCAAATTCTCAAAAAGAAGAGTCAGAAAACACAACAAGATCATGGTTTTGTCTTCATCTTCATGCATTACAGCTAATAATGGCATATCCCTTATAACTTAGTTGAAAGTGTTGATGTGCTTTACCAAGTCGGAGCATTCCATCATCTTCAACCCATACAATCTTTGTTTTACATACAGTTTGCTAGAGAAGGATTTTGATATATATATATATATATATATATATATATATATATATATATATATATATATATATATACTACAAGAAAAATAGTTTTTTATGACAAAATGTTTCGTCGCCCAAAGTCATTTTTTCGTCGCCCAAAGTGATTTGTGACAAAAAGCATTTCGTCCCCTATTCGTCGCCTCAGCCCCGTCGCCCAAAGTTTGGGCGACCAAAAAAAATTTCGTCGCCATAGGTAGCTCTTTTGTGATGAAATTCGAATTTTGTTGCTCATTGAGATTGATTTACTCAATTTGATCTGCGATTTTATCTTTGTAGAGATTCGCCACCGGATATGATAGATCTATGATTTCTTAAGTTTTGGATGGATGCGAAATGAGAGCTAGAGTTTCAGAGGGAGCGCCAGCGGAGGGAGTGAAGAGGCAGAAAAGAGCGTGCAATTTATTTATCTTTTATCTTTAATTTTATCACTGAATAATGGGCGACCAAATACATTTTTTTTTGTAGCCCTAACATCTTTTGGGCGACAGTATTAAATTTTCGTCATGAAAAGCATGTTTTGGGCGACAAAGTATATTTTTGTCACTGAAAGGCAAGTTTGGGCGACGATGTTGTTTTTGTCACCTTTGTTTTATATTTTTTGTCACCCAAAAACAGTTTTCTTGTAGTGAATATATATATAGAGAGGATAGATCCTATGAGAGAAACTCTTATCATGTAATTTGTGAGCAAATATTGATCATTGGATTGATTGAAATGAATGGATGAGATTTAACCAATTTTTTTAATTAATTTTAATTAATAATAGATGGGACCCACATACGGTAAAAAAAAACATGCTTTTTTTGAGAGAGATACTATTTCACCAATCGAGTCATAGGTATCTAACATATTCATACCTAACGATTTTCCACAAAGGGGTAACGAAAGGTATAACTTGTACAAATCTTTCCATTTTCCAATTCGATCCGATCTATTCGTTCGTAGAACTATTTACTCGATCGCAGATGTATCTCACACTCTTGCAAACCCTAATCACGCCGCTCTCTTCTCCAATTCCTCCCGTCTGGATATTTATACCCAGAGAACATCGACTGCCATGGAAAAAAATGAAATAGAGCAAATCGAAGCATTCGTTTGATGCCAACAGAGCCAATCAAACCACTAAAGGCACGATGTTTTGCCACGATCAAGCGTCGATCTCAAGATGTTCAAGACTTGATCGAAACGTGATCGAAAATTGAAGATTTACGGTAGACTTCGTTTCCTTCCAAACGTATACAATCCGATCGCCATTGCTTTGGTAGGTTCAGAGCGTATACTTCAATTTTCAATTACAATGCTTCAAAATTGATATCCTATTGGTATTATAATTGTGGGATTTGTTAGGTTCGGTGGGTATTACCTAAAAAAATTAGGGCTTTTGATCTCCATGAATGTGATTGTAGTTCATGCAGACATAAAAATTATTGAATTGTGTCATGAAATATTTTATAACTCATCTCACAATCCTTTCTTAAAAACAATTGCAGGTACGTACTACTAGAGCAATCAATTAACTAGCTTGCACGGTGGATTCTCCGTATTTTTTTGGGATAAATCGGAGATTATTCATGTGTGTATGTGGTCCTTTATTCGTATGTACGTATGATATTTTCGGGGATTTATGGATGAATATGAAGATTATTCATATTTATATAGTAAATTATTCATTTGTATAGGTAAGTTTGTAATTTAAGTTTATTCGGTTGTATGAAACATTTTATTTTTATGAAAATGAGATATTATTAGTAATTTAAATTTATTCTATCGTGGGAAATACATAGTATTTGTATTATTCCAATAATAATATACACAATTTAGGTTTATTCGGCTGTATGGAGATTTTATTCGTATGAAAATGATATATTATTCCTTAAAAATGATAAATTGCTAGTAATATTTTTGAATAAATATGATATTATATACGAATAATCTTGTGGTTGTAACTTGTACGTGTATGAATAAATGTCATGTTCTATACGAATAATTTTGTGAATCGATATATGACCTCATAATGGCATGGAGAGTGAAAGTCACTCTCTCTATTAGGAGAGTAAACCAAAATCTTATGCGGGCCCCATGGTAACTAATTTAAACGTGTTCCCTATATACACCGTAAATACTTCGTCGGATTCAACGTTGTAGCAACGTTGGATTAGACGTTGCTACAACGTCCAATCCGACGTTGTTAATTGTGTGGTAATTTCACTTATCGGATGTTATAACAACGTTGAATTTGACGTTTTACAACGTCAAATTGAATATTGCTAATACGGGTCAGATCGGGCCTAATATAAGATATTAAAAAAAACAAAACAAAAAATTAATTTGGACGTTGTGTTTTTTTTTTTTTGTGAGTGTGGGTGGGTTGGTGTGAATTTTTTTTTTTTACCCTAACAACGTCGGATCCGACGTTGTTAGCCCGGTTCGGCCCGATCCGATCCTTCACTTCACATATTACAACGTTAGATCCGACGTTGTAATATAATTAATGTTGCAACGTCGGATTCGACGTTGATTAGCAGCTCTAATCCGCGAAATTTAAATTTGGAATTAATCTCATCCATTAAATCTCTATCATTCAATGGCTTAGATTTGCTCACATTTTACATTGTAAGACTTGCTCACATAGGAGCCAATATATATATATATATATATATATATATATATATATATATTGTTATGGTAAAAGCCCCGGGTACAATGGTAATTGTACAATGGATATGCATAAATATAAAATATTTTAAAATAATCTCTGCTAACAATATATTGGTTCTCTAATTTCACCCAGATTTCCTATTAGGATTTGAGATCAATTACATGGTTTATCACCTCATCCGCTAGACAGATTTGAATGATCGACGCGACTTTTTTCCTGCATCTCCTCTCGATTTTCATCTTTAACCGCCTCAGACTTTGTCAGTTTCTCTTCTCCAATGCTTTTAATATGCTGAGTCAGCAGGTCCATTGAAACGGAGAATCTTAAATTTGACATCGAATGTCATCATCTAACCTAGCAGTTGATACAAATTGTTGTGAGTCGAACATAGTGTGCATAACATCCTGTAGAGGAAATCTCTCTACATCTAGGTTTCTCATCTGATACTTTGATGAATACAATAATTACAATCCTACAGGTTGTGAATATTAATTGCTTTGGGTAGTTGTGAATATTATAATCATATTCCCATATAGATGCATGACAGGATTTACTCTAGTATTATATTTTCATATATTCCTTAATTTTGAAGGATATGAAATCGGAAATTCTTTAAATAATATTATAATTATAAAATAATTCAAATAGATAAAACAGGAATACTTCTCCTTTTGGGTGGATTTAAAAAAGGGAATTTTTTTCACGTAACTACCCCTTAAATTCAAAATTACGGAAAACCACATTTTAAATGATATTTGTTTAGAACTCACCACCCCTTTATCTATTTTCTATAATTTATCATTAAATATATTATACTTTAATATTTTTTTTAAATCAAATTTGATTATAAATATATTCAAAATTTCAATTTAAGAACCGAATTATATTTTAGAGATTATTTTATTTATTTTGAAAAAATAATAATAAATATAGCCTATAATTATTATCTTAATTTATGTTTGATAATGTTTATAAAAATTTTAAAATATTATTTAAATTACTCTTATTTATTTATATTTTAAATATATTAAAAAATTTAGTATATGTCTATAGTTAAATATTTTTTTTCAATAATTATCTTTGATAAAAAGAAATTTTAAAATATAATCGGACCCTTAAATTCAAATTTTGAACCTATTTACAATCAAATTTGAGTTTAAAATATTAAAATATAATATATTTAATGATAAATTAACAAAAATCGATGAATGGTTGGTGAGTTATAAACAAAGACCATTTAAAAAGTGATTTTTTATAATTTTGAATTTAAGGTGTAGTTAAGTGAAAACATCAATATTTAAAGGGTGGTTTTATGTAAATTTCCCTTGAAAAAAAAGTATAAATAGGGGTTGGGCTTCACTACACCGTACCATGAAACCCAATTGAGTTTCAATCTCAAACTACAAAGCTAGTATTTTGGAGAGATGAATCTTTTGAGCATTCTTGTGCAGCTCATCTTTGCGTGGGTTGCGACGGACTACCTTATAACGCTGCTAAAACGCAGCAAACTAAACCCAAAACGACAACCCCCGGGGCCACTTCCCCTTCCAATCGTAGGCAACCTGTTTAGCCTCGGAAAAAAGCCGCACAAGTCGTTGGCGGAGCTTGCTAAGGTATATGGCCCCGTTATGCTTCTCACAATCGGATACAAACCCAATCCCGTCATCGTCGTGTCGTCTCCTTCAATGGCTCAAGAGGTTCTCAAGACCAAGGATGCCTCCTTCTCTGCCCGTACTGTTGTCCACGCACTCACGGCTTTGGACCACCACTTGTCGTCGGTTGGTCTCTTGCCTCCCGATGCTCGTTGGAGGGCCTTTCGCAAGATTTGCGCTATGCAGATCTTCGCGAATAAGAGGCTGGATGCTACCCAACATCTTCGGCGGAAGCAAATTCCTAAGCTTATCTCTTTTGTTCAGGTATATACATATACACCTTTTTCAATAACAAGTACTATATGGATTTTTTTTTAAAAAAAAATACGTAGTATGAGCTAATTAAATTAATTGAGGATTGGGTGGGAATGGGGCAAAAGGGGGATAGGATTAAAAAAATTAAAAATATAGATTTATATTCCTAATGTCTATTTTTATATATTTGTGTAATTTTATTTTGAAAAACCATGTTTTAATTTTTTTAATAATTATATTTTGTAAAATATTGTCTTTTTAATTTTTTAAAAATTTAAAATATATTTTTTCAAAATAAAATCTTATAAATATATAAATGAATGTTGTAGGGAGTGAGGGTGGAATAGAGGATCCTTCTTGCTATGAAATATAGCAATCATGGTACAAATATTTTGTTAGAGCAAGCGTAACAACTTTTGTAAAAAATCTCTAAAATAGAGATCAAAATATCGAAATCTCTAAAAAAATTACCCTCTCTCCTAAAGAAAATTTTCCCCTCTCTCCTAAATTTTCTATTATACAGATTATCTATTATACAGATTTCTACATTCTATATTATACAGATTTCTACAACAGATTCTCTATTATACAGATTTCTACATTAATTATATAATACGATAAATACAAAATCTCCCATCTCTCCTAAAGAAATTAATGTTTTCCCATCTGTCTCTCCCAAAACAATTAATGTTTTCTCCTCTCTCCCAAAAATGGTGGATCCTACCAAAAAAGAGATGGTGGATCATTAAATTTTTCCCTCTCTCTCCCAAAGCAATTAATATTTAGAGTGAGTTTGTTTTGTTGCAAATATAGAGAAAAATGTAGTCTCTCTCCAAATTTCTCTATTTTGAAGATGGATATCCGAAAGCTGTTGGAGCAAAAATCACCCATTTTTCTCCAAATTCTCCACTTTTCTCTATTTTAGAGATGTTGGGGTTGCTCTTAGAGCAAGCCCAACATCTTTTGTAAAAGTTCTCTAAAATAGAGATCAAAGTATTAAAATTTCTAAAAAAATTACACTTTAACTCCAACAGCTTCTCTATTATACAGATTTCTGCATTTATTATATGTTATATTAAATGCAAAAATCTATAATATAATAAATGCTTTATTAAGAAAATGATTTAAACCATTACAAAATCCACACTAGGGATGGCAATGGGGCGGAGACTCCCCGATCCCCGCGGGGAATCCTCGCTGCGGGGACGGGGATGGGGAAATTAAACGGGGACGGGGATGGGGGCTAAAGTGATTCCCCGCGCGGGGACGGGGATAGTAGTCCCCAACCCGATCCCCGCCCCGCCCCCGTTGGGGAACCCCGCGGGGATCCCCGATGGGGAGTATGAAATCCCCATTTTTATTTACATCTTACCTAATTTTAAATAATTTTGTTTTTATTTTAAAACTTTTACCTTATAATTTACATTTATGAGATATTATATGTAATATTTATATCATATTTTTTACATAACTTTAATAATATCTTATAGTTTTTTATTAAATGAGGGAAACCATAAGTTTTAAATGGGGAACCCGACGGGGAAACCCGCGGGGAATGCAAACGGGGAAAATTACGCGGGGAAGGGGATTCCCCGATGGGGATGGGGACCCGACGGGGATGGGAACGGGGGGCATTTTTGATCCCCGGACGGGGACGGAGACGGGGACGGGGGGACTTTTTGCAAACGGGGACGGGGACGGGGAGGGTACTCCCCGCCCCGTTGCCATCCCTAATCCACACTATGAACAACAAAGATGAAAAACATAGTAGTATATATGTGATAATTTGAATGATCACCTACACAAGCAGTGCCACTCTAAGGCTAGTCTTGATTGCAAGAATGATGCTTGAATTCCCATTTCCCATCCCAATTCATTTCCATCTCCAGAGTGACACTATCCCCCACTGTCTTTAGTAGTTGAGAATTTGAGATCCCTAAATTCACAAGCATTAACAAATTGCAATATATCAGCATTTCTCCACCTTGGATTTTTCTTTGAGTAAAAGAGATCAAAAACACAAAGAAGCATTACCACAGGTCCATAGGTCCAAAACTGCAAGCAGCGAAAGCAGATGGAGCGGAGGCTCTTGCCATGGTTAAGAGTCCTTGTAATTGACAATGCATGCAACTCTAAAAATCGAATTTGAATGAAAATCAAATTATGAAGCCTTGCCTTCTTAATTTTCTCTGGAGAATATGTCTCACTTCTGCGCAACTTCAATTTCTTTTTCCTTAGATTATGCAAATGCCCTATAGTGATTAAGCAACAACACGATAGCAGTGCTCGAAAAAGATGAAATTCAGAAGCAACAACACTCGACAACAACACTCGAAATCAACAGAAAACAAGACGCAATTCAGAGGAAACAAGAGCACTCGAAATTCCAAAGCAACAGCACAACAACAACACTCGAAAACTCGACAATAGCACTCGAAATCAACATAGAGCAAGCCAAATCAGCAGAAGCAACAAGGGTGCTCGAAATTCAGAAGCAACAACACTCCCGAAATTTCAGAAACAAGAAGAAAGAGCGCTCAACAACAAGCGAAATCAATAGAGAGCAAGCGAAATCAGTAGAAGAAACATCACTCGACAACAAGAAACAAAAATCAAGCAAAGCAATGAAAACAATCGAAGTTCAGAAGCAATGATAGCAACTCTCGACAACAGTCGAAATTCAGAAGCTATGGCAGCAATCGAAATCGAAATCAATCGAAAAAGGGGCAAGCATAATCGAAATAAGAAATCGCATACCTCCATGGATTTGATCAATAAATTCAATATAGGGAGGAGTGCACATTGAATTATACAGATTAATTCTCATCTTGCAAGTTTAGAGATTTTTCATCTCTTTCTATCTCTTTCTCTATTTTACAGATGTGTTTGGATAATCTGTTGGGGTAAAAAAATGATCTTTTTCTTTAAAATCACCCATTTTCTCTATTATAGCACAATTGTTGGGCTTGTACTTAGGACTTTAGGAGTCAAACATGTGGCCATATTTTTCAATTCCCGAAAGAAATACTAAAAGTTCCTCAAAGAAATTAATTGGCGTTCAAATTGTTCATTGAAGTATAAATTCATGAGACGTAATTAATGCTTATGGCCAATACATTTAGACCAACCCAAATTTTTTTCATTTTTTTAATACAGAAATATAAAGTATTTAATTAATTACGTATTTCCTTTTTTTGATCTTAGTCCAGTTCGATCAACTCAGTCGCTCTACATCTGGATCGGGTACTGTATGACCCATTTACTCACAAGCGACTCCATGTTTCCAAGAGGATTCGAACTTTGAACCTCTTGGCATGGGATGTAGCCCCACAACCACTACACCAACTTGTGATTGGTTAATTACGCATTTCCTAATTCCTACGTACAGTATTTGACTTTTAAGATTAAACTAGTACGATTCCCCGCTATGCCGCGTTTTTTATAAACTAAAATATATATATATTATAAAATATTAATAAATGTTAAGATAAAAAAAAACTTTACAATTAATGTATCTTATAATTATTTCAATTTTTTTTTTAAATCTTATGTAAAGTATAATACATAAATATAGATATTTTAAATTACTCAATAATAATAATATCAATATCATTATAACATTTTTTAAATGTAATGTGTCATAATCAATAGTTATATTCAATGTTTTGAATTAAGTCCAATAGTTAGTAAATAAATTTGATTAAGCCCACATAGTTATATTAGATTGAATTCAATATTTTGAATTAAGCCCAATATTTAGTAAAATTAAAGAAAAAAAAATTAAAGGAAAAAGAAGAAAAAAGGAGAATTAAAGAAAATCCAAGAAAAATGGCAAAAAAAAAAATTTGTTAAGACTCCTAAAATGACTCTAAGATTGACACATCATCCTAAACTCTTCTAAATTAAGAGTTTACTAGTACAATCCCCGCGCCATAGCGCGATTTTTAATAAATAAATTTTTAATAACATAATAAATGAATATTATAAAATATTAACAGTTAAGATAAAATAAGGAAGGCAGACTTGAAATCTTTAAGAAAATGATAAAATTATTTACCATAAAGTTAGGCTTCATAAAAAGGCTTTTAAGTATAGATATTAGATTGATATAAATTATTATTATTATTATTATTATGATATATATAAAGATATATTTATATATATTAATAGTAGACATTAGAATAATTAGATTTAATTCAATGTTTTGAATTAAACCCAATTGTTAGTAAATGAGTAAAAAATAAAAGGGAAAAAAATGTAAATGTATGAAAGAGATGAAAATAAGTGAAAAACCTTAAATTAAGGAGGTGTTGACACATCATCAAAAGTCTTCTAAATTAAGATATTATATAAATATAAATTGTTAGTAAATGAGTAAAAAAATAAAAGGAAAAAAATGTAAATGTATGAAAGAGATGAAAATAAAAAAAAAAAGAAATAATAAGTGAAAAATCTTAAATTAAGGAGGTGTTGACACATCATCAAAAGTCTTCTAAATTAAGGTATTATATAGATATAGATATATAGATTGTTAGTAAATGAGTAAAAAAATAAAAGGGAAAAAAATGTAAATGTATGAAAGAGATGAAAATAAAAAAAAAGAAATAATAAGTGAAAAACCTTAAATTAAGGAGGTGTTGACACATAATCAAAAGTCTTTTAAATTAAGGTATTATATAGATATAGAAGTTCGTAAATAAATTTGATTAATCCCAATAGTTATATTAGATTGAATTCAATGTTTTGAATTAAGCCCAATAGTTAGTAAAATTAAAGAGAAAAGAGAATTAAAGAAAAAAGAAGAAAAAATGAGAATTAAAGAAAATATAAGAAAAATGGCAAAAAAAATAGTTAAAACTCCTAAAATGACTCTAAGATTGACACATCATCTTAAACTCTTCTAAATTAAGAGTTTATATAGATAGTTAGTAAAATTAAAGAGAAAAGAGAATTAAAGAAAAAAGAAGAAAAAAGGAGAATTAAAGAAAATCTAAGAAAAATGGCAAAAAAAAAAATAGTTAAAACTCCTAAAATGACTCTAAGATTGACACATCATCTTAAACTCTTCTAAATTAAGAGTTTATATAGATACAGATATTTAATAAAATTAAAGAGAAAAGAGAATTAAAGATAAAAGAAGAAAAAAGGAGAATTAAAGAAAATCTAAGAAAAATGGCAAAAAAAATAGTTAAAACTCCTAAAATGACTATAAGATTGACACATCATCTTAAACTCTTCTAAATTAAGAGTTTATATAGATAGTTAGTAAAATTAAAGAGAAAAGAGAATTAAAGAAAAAAGAAGAAAAAGGGATAATTAAAGAAAATCTAAGAAAAATGGCAAAAAAAAATAGTTAAAACTCCTAAAATGACTCTAAGATTGACACATCATCTTAAACTCTTCAAAATTAAGAGTTTATATAGATGGTTAGTAAAATTAAAGAGAAAAGAGAATTAAAGAAAAAAGAAGAAAAAAGGAGAATTAAAGGAAATCTAAGAAAAATGGCAAAAAAAAAAAGAAGTTAAAACTCCTAAAATGATTCTAAGATTGACACATCATCTTAAACTCTTCTAAATTAAGAGTTTATATATATATATAGATAGTTAGTAAAATTAAAGAGAAAAGAGAATTAAAGATAAAAGAAGAAAAAATGAGAATTAAAGAAAATCTAAGAAAAATGGCAAAAAAAATATATTTAAAACTCCTAAAATGACTATAAGATTGACACATCATCCTAAACTCTTCTAAATTAAGAGTTTACTAGTACAATCCCCACGCCATAGCGCGATTTTTAATAAATAAATTTTTAATAAGATAATAAATGAATATTATAAAATATTAACAGTTAACATAAAATAAGGAAGGCAGACTTGAAATCTTTAAGAAAATGATAAAATTATTTACCATAAAGTTAGGCATCATAAAAAAGGCTTTTAAGTATAAATATTAGATTGATATAAATTATTATTATTATTATTATTATAATATATATAAAGATATATTTATATATATTAATAGTAGACATTAGAATCATTAGATTTAATTCAATGTTTTGAATTAAACCCAATTGTTAGTAAATGAGTAAAAAAATAAAAGGGAAAAAAATGTAAATGTATGAAAGAGATGAAAATAATAAAAAAAAATAAGTGAAAAACCTTAAATTAAGGAGGTGTTGACACATCATCAAAAGTCTTCTAAATTAAGATATTATATAAATATAAATTGTTAGTAAATGAGTAAAAAAATAAAAGGGAAAAAATGTAAATGTATGAAAGAGATGAAAATAAAAAAAAAAGAAATAATAAGTGAAAAATCTTAAATTAAGGAGGTGTTGACACATCATCAAAAGTCTTCTAAATTAAAGTATTATATAGATATAGATATATAGATTGTTATTAAATGAGTAAAAAAATAAAAGGGAAAAAAATGTAAATGTATGAAAGAGATGAAAATAAAAAAAAAGAATAATAAGTGAAAAACCTTAAATTAAGGAGGTGTTGACACATCATCAAAAGTCTTCTAAATTAAGGTATTATGTAGATATAGAAGTTAGTAAATAAATTTGATTAATTCCAATAGTTATATTAGATTGAATTCAATGTTTTGAATTAAGCCCAATAGTTAGTAAAATTAAAGAGAAAAGAGAATTAAAGAAAAAAGGAGAAAAAAGGAGAATTAAAGAAAATCTAAGAAAAATGGCAAAAAAAAAAAGTTAAAACTTCTAAAATGACTCTAAGATTGACATATCATCTTAAACTCTTCTAAATTAAGAGTTTATATAGATAGTTAGTAAAATTAAAGAGAAAAGAGAATTAAAGAAAAAAGGAAAATTAAAGAAAATCTAAGAAAAATGGAAAAAAAATAATAGTTAAAACTCCTAAAATGACTCTAAGATTGACACATCATCTTAAACTCTTCTAAATTAAGAGTTTATATAGATATAGATAGTTAGTAAAATTAAAGAGAAAAGAGAATTAAAGATAAAAGAAGAAAAAAGAAGAATTAAAGAAAATCTAAGAAAAATGGCAAAAAAAAAAAAGAAGTTAAAACTCTTAAAATGACTATAAGATTGACACATCATTTTAAAGTCTTCTAAATTAAGAGTTTATATAGATATAGATATAGATAGTTGGTAAAATTAAAAAAAAAAGAGAATTAAAGGAAAAAGAAGAAAAAAGAAGAATTAAAGAAAATCCAAGATAAATAGAAAAAAAATCAGTTAAGACTCCTAAAATAACTCTAAGATTGACACGTCATCCTAAACACTTATAAATTAAGAGTTTATATAGATATATAGATTAAAACCTCGCAACTCAATATTTGTCCTTATATATAGAGACAACTAGTTTTTTTTTTTGCAAGCGGAAAACATACAGTAATATGTGTTTTTAAGCTTAAATGTAATCTAAAATGTCAATATATATTCTTTGTTAATTAAAAATTATCGTTTACTATTCTCACACATTTTTTTTAAAATGATAAAAATTATATAAAACAATAGCTTTTTTTTACATTTATAATAAATTCATGCTTATTACTGATTTCATAGTTTTAAATGTCAAGAAGTTTTATGGGTATTTGTATTTCGTCACATTAAAGTTATTTTGTAACTACTCATTTTGTAACACTTTTAAAATATAAGGCTACACTTTAGTGATTGTAGGCCGACATTTTGTATTTATTTTTGTAGGCAGGCATTGTATATTTGAATCACCTCAATTAATAATAAAAAAAAAGATTTATGGTTTGGTTATTTTTTAATAAAACTTTACTATCTATATTTTATAGCTAGAAACTTATATCCCAATAATATTATAAATAATTGAGAAGATCAGTTTCATAACTAACTAGTAACTAGTGATATATTTTTACAAATGCTATACTTTAACCTAGCATTTATAACAATGTATCCCGTATATTTTAGAAATTAAACTGAAAGAACCTGATGAAATTTATGTAAATTAATCATAATTTAATTAAATAAAATAGATTGGTATGAAAAATTAGGCCTAAGAACATAAAACTAAAACTTATAGGTCTAAATTAAATAAAAATATCAGTACAATTTAATAATTTATTATTTATTTGGGCCAAAATTTGGTATAGGGTAAATATTAAATACAGGCCTACGTGTAACGGCCTGAATTTAAGCCCAAAATTAAATTTGCGGCCCATTTTAGTAAACCAGTTTCATTTGGCCAAAAAAGGCTGCGGAAACTCTGTATTAGATGGTATTAGTAATTTGTCGAAAACATAAGGGTAAAAAGGGCAAACAAATTTTTTATTGTTCATAAGAGAACTCGGTCTTTTTATATATAGAGAATTAATGTACACTTGGTATTAAAAATGTATAAAAACATTTATAATAATATATATATATATATATAATTTAAATTTAAATAAAACTTGGTATTAACCGGGCCATGTAATGTTTCAAGGAGTCATATGCCAAGAATATAATAGGATCTTATTTATATTATTGGTTTTTTTTTACCTTACTAACATAACAACACTTGAACTTTTTTCTTTTCCAAATAAATCCGACAATAATCTCATCTATATAAACTCTTAATTTAGAAGAGTTTATGTTGAAGTGTCAACATTAGAGAGATTTTAGGGGTTTTAACCAATTATAATTTTCTTTTTTCTCTTTAATATTTTTTTTTTAAATTCTTCTTTTTTCTTCTTTTTCTTTTAATCTATATCTATATCTATATAAACTCTTAATTTAGAAGAGTTTATGTTGAGGTGTCAACATTAGAGAGATTTTAGGGGTTTTAACCAATTATAATTTTCTTTTTTCTCTTTAATCATTTTTTTTTAAATTTATCTTTTTTCTTCTTTTTCTTTTAATTCTTTTTTTTCTTTAATCCTACTAACTATTGGGCTTAATTCAAACATTGAATTCAATCTAATATACTACTTATTGGGCTTAACTCAAATTCATTTACTAACTATCTATATCTATATACTATATTAATTTATGTCACATGTCCTCTCCATGTTAAAAGTTATTTGTGGAAATATTATTTACATAATATCATTTTATTATGGTAACTATATTTTCTATTATTATGTTTTTGAAAAATATTATAATATTAATTACCCAATCTTATTTGATGTTACATTTTTTAACCAATGAGATTAATTCGAAAATTTTATCTTTCACTATTTATTATTTATTTATCTCTTTATCTCTTTAACCCAAGTATATTTTTTCTATTATTTTTAACACAATTACTAATCAATGGGTTTAATTAAAAATATTGAATTAAATCTAATGTCTATGATTTATCTATATCTAAATATTATTTATAAAAAAATCGCGTCATGACGCGGGGATCGTATTAGTTTATACTTAAAAATGTATGTAAAAGACATTAAATAAGTACTATATTGACGAAACTGAACCTATTTCATGTCAGAAATGTTGCAAGACAGGAGAGGCGGTGAACATAGGGGAAGCAGCGTTTGTTACCTCGATGAATTCATTGACAAACACCTTCTTCTCCATGGATTTGGTGGATCTTGGTTCTGAAGGTGCTACCGGCTTCAAAGAGCTAATCTGGAGTATAATAAAACTAGGCGCAGCTCCCGACATAGCCAATTATTTTCCTTTGCTGAAGAAGGTGGATCCACAGGGCACCAAGAAGCGCATGACCGCCTACTTCAACAGGATGTTCCTAATCTTTGATGGTATAATCCAACAGCGATTGGAGCTTCGGAAATCCGCAGCCATGAATGATCATCAGATTCATGTCACTCCAAAAAACGACATCCTGGATGCTATGCTCGACTCCACTGACCTCAAGGACTTCAACATTTCTGATGTACCTCATCTGCTATTGGTAATTAAGTTACCCATTCCCAAGTACCATTTATATATAAATATAAATATAAATATAAATATAAATATAAATATATATATATATATATATATATATATATATATATATATATATATATATATATATATATATATATATATATATATATATATATATATATATATATATATATATATATATATATATATATATATATATATAAGGCATATGCGGACCTCAACCCGCCCCTGGTTACGTGCCTGTATATACAGTTTTGGTTTGAATATGCAGGATTTATTTGCAGCAGGAACAGAGACAACACCAAGCACGGTAGAATGGGCAATGACAGAACTACTACGCAACCCAGAAAAGATGCGGAAAGCTCAAATGGAGCTCCAGGAGGTTATCGGCGAAGACAAACAAGTAGAAGAAAACGATCATTTGCGTCTACCATACTTGCGGGCAGTGGTCAAGGAGACCTTCAGGCTGCACCCACCAACCCCACTTTTTCTCCCAAGGAAAGTGATCAGTGATACACAACTGGGGGAATTCAAAATAGCGAAGAACACTGAGGTGCTGGTAAACGCCTGGGCCATCGGTAGAGACCCCAAGTTGTGGGCCAACGTGGATGTGTTCGAGCCGGAGAGGTTCCTGGATTCGTCCGTGGATTATGTGGGACAAGATTTCGAGCTGATTCCGTTTGGGTCAGGGCGTCGAGTATGCCCTGGGATGCCATTAGCCTCGAGGATGTTGCATTTGATTTTGGGGACGTTGATCCATTCAGTGAATTGGAAGCTTGAAGATGGGATGAAGCCGGAGGATATTGATGTCGATGACAGGTTCGGAATTAGCATACAGAAAGCCAAACCGTTGTGTGTCATCCCATTTCCTAAACCCATGTAAGATATGTTTAAGATCCTTATTGTATGACTTTACAATTTCATGTATTTGTGTTCTGGGGGTTGTTGGAGGGAGGCAAGCTGCCGAGTGACACATCAGCTACTTCTGGGTCCACATTGCCAGCTCGGAGGTCAACTGAGCTACAAGCTGGCACGGGTCAAAGCAAGCAAAGTGATCAAGGCTAGAGCGGCGGTGTTTTTGTTTATGTTTTGATCTTTCCATGATTGTAATAAAAGGCAAACTTGTTTTTAGTTGTAACTAACTCATTCTACACAATTCACAGAAAAATGATCGAAAAGAGAGAAAACCCTCTCCGGGCTCTCAATTCACAAAAAATGCTGCGATTCGGTTGCTCTCTTCATCAGGTATTGCCCCCTATTCTGATGTCACTCTTGCGGCCCTACATGATAAGCACCCCACTACTCCGTCTCCTAACTTTCCACCCTTGCATGTGGATCACCACCCTCTTGTTGCCTCTTCGACCGTTGTTTTGGATATGATTCGGAGCTTCCCGCGTGGTACGTCATGTGGGAGGGATATGTTTCCTACTCAACATCTTTTTGATTGTTTGGGTGGAGTTGTTGTTGCTATTTTAGATGATTTTATCTCCTCCATTACTCGGGGTCAATCTTTTCCTTGAAGGCCGCTGCCCGCAGGTTCTGAGTGAGTATAATGCTAGTGCTCCGCTCACGCCGCTTGTTAAACCAGGTGGAGGTATACGTCTTATTGTTATTGGCACTATTTGGAGACGCCTAGTCTCTAAGGTTAATGCTTATTTGGTCGGTCCCTCTTTGTCCGGTTATTTTGTTGGTCTTCAGTTTGGGGTCGGGGTATCTGATGAAGGAGAGGATATTTTGCACGCCTTGAATCATTTTGTTGAGGCTCGTGGCGGTGAGGACGGTATGTCTATGTTATTGGTGGATTTTCAGAATGTTGAGTCTCTGATTTTGCACGCCTTGAATCGTTTTGTTAATCTAGTCTTGCCCGACTGTATTATGGGGAGCATAGCTTATGGTCTTGTCGAGGGGTTGAGTAGGGTGATCCTTTAGGCCCTTTACTTCTTCTCCATGGATTTGGTGGATCTTGGTTCTGAAGGTGCTACCGGCTTCAAAGAGCTAATCTGGAGTATAATAAAACTAGGCGCAGCTCCCGACATAGCCAATTATTTTCCTTTGCTGAAGAAGGTGGATCCACAGGGCACCAAGAAGCGCATGACCGCCTACTTCAACAGGATGTTCCTAATCTTTGATGGTATAATCCAACAGCGATTGGAGCTTCGGAAATCCGCAGCCATGAATGATCATCAGATTCATGTCACTCCAAAAAACGACATCCTGGATGCTATGCTCGACTCCACTGACCTCAAGGACTTCAACATTTCTGATGTACCTCATCTGCTATTGGTAATTAAGTTACCCATTCCCAAGTACCATTTATATATAAATATAAATATAAATATAAATATAAATATATATATATATATATATATATATATATATATATATATATATATATATATATATATATATATATATATATATATATATATATATATATATATATATATATATATATATATATATATATATATATATATAAGGCATATGCGGACCTCAACCCGCCCCTGGTTACGTGCCTGTATATACAGTTTTGGTTTGAATATGCAGGATTTATTTGCAGCAGGAACAGAGACAACACCAAGCACGGTAGAATGGGCAATGACAGAACTACTACGCAACCCAGAAAAGATGCGGAAAGCTCAAATGGAGCTCCAGGAGGTTATCGGCGAAGACAAACAAGTAGAAGAAAACGATCATTTGCGTCTACCATACTTCACTAGTACAAAAGGGGGGGATAGAGCACGCTTTTTTTATACATGGGAGCACGCTTCTCTTTCTGTACTTATAGTAAGTGCGCTCCCAAACAAGCACGCTTCGAAATTAACCGTGTTCTGAGTATTTAAGTACGGTTTTACTTTAAAGTGTTCTTAAAGTTGGTGTACAGCCAGAAGGAAGCGTGTGGGTTGAGCACATGCTTATACGTAAGTGTGCTTAAAACTAAGCACACTTCCTTTGAAAGCGAGCTTATTAACTAGCACATTTGTTCCAAAACCGTGCTTAAATTTAAGAACACTTTATTCTTAACCGTGCTTAATCCTAAGGGCACTTTAATTTAAAGCGTGCTTTTTGATTTCATTGAGTTTTAACACGTTTTTATAAAACCTGTGCTTACAAACGAGCACACTTAATTCAAACCGTGCTCTTTTTATATTATCATTAACACACTTGTATAACAAGCGTTCTTAATATGTTACAATTTTTTAACCACGGTTTGACACTCAACCGTGCTTATTGGTTGAGCCATTTTTTCATACCGTTGTAACCGTCCATTTTGACCCCTATTGATAAATATTCAAATCTCAATGATGCACACACTCCTAAAACAAACAATTTCGTGACATATCATGAATATACCCAATAATGCATACAAATGAGTCTAACTGTACATACATATATATAATTTGAAATTCACAATTGTAGTTAATTTACCGAGTAATTAATGTAAAGAAGCTAAATAAGATATGAAAGTTGTGGAAACAACTAGTTTCGCTACTAATGTTAAACTAAAGTTCTACCAATGCCTAATTATCCTAAGTAGAACTAAACTAGCTATAAGGATCTTTTCTCTAAAACCATAATCCTCTTGAAACACTTCAACCTGCAAGTAACAAAATAAATTGATGGAATTATCATTGGATACAACTTTCAATAATATTCGGAAAACAATCTAAACAATAAGCCGAATCTAAATTATAGGTAAAATACTTACTAGATTGATCTACTGCGGTATTGGTACGCAAGTGTATGTATGTTTCAACAAAATCAAGCCATTCCTTGTACAAGTCCTCAATCTGATAATCTTTATACTCTTGAGGCGAGTCGTCGAAATACTACAAAAACATATTTCATATTAAAAATATATGAATGAATAAAATAATTTATCATCCAAGTTATGTTTCACAAATAAATTAAATCCAACAAGCAAACTATGCTCTACTCTACAACAAGCTCGAAAGATATGGATCTTATCTCATAGAGTACCATAATTGATGGTTCTAAAACAAAAGAAGACAAGTAAAATGCCCAACCAATAATATGTTCATTCAAGTGGTATAATACACACTGCTCACAGAAGACATGGAGGGTTATGCTAAGAGTGGAGGGTCGGATTAACAACGATATTATGCTTGATGTGAGCAGCAAAAGAGAGATGATGGGCGGAATGAAAGTAGCACAGCAGAGCAACATAGAAAAGGGATGTACAAGGAGGAAAAAACAGATTGCTATGAGCAGATGAAGGGAGATGATGAGAGGAATGTAAGTACCACATCTGGAAAGAAAAAAAAAAAAAGGAGATGGGCAAGTCCAGGCATAACCATGTCCATTTACTGATCTTGGCAAAGTAGAGGGGATCGAGCACCAGACATTGCTTGTTGATCAGCTTGACCTGTTTGTGGAGAATCAGGCAGCTTCAGAGGTTTCACATTTGGGGTGGGGCCAATGGTACACTCTCAGGGAGGTCGAGAATGCGACCAATGGGTACAGCTGCATATATATATATATAAAGGTTGCAGCAAACTCAAATTTTCTGTCCTTGTTAATGATGTGTGGATGGACTCCTATGCAAACACCAAAGCGTTCTTTTATACCCCGGCGTCTCAGACCATTCACCAGCTATAACAGTGCTGAGAAACGAGAAGAGCAAACCCAGATATCCATTGAAATAAAAATATGTGTGGGGCAAAGAACCGGAGTTCCAACAACTGGTGAGAGCAGCGTGGAGCATGGAGGTTATTGGATCAAAGCAGCACAAACTAGCAGAAAAACTAAACAATCTCATGGAAACTTTGATGCCTTGGGATAAAACTAGATTTCCGGAACTGCAGACACAAATTAAAGTGAAAAAAGGGATTCTCCACGAGCTGTAGATCAGATCACGTACTGAAAAGCAAAACATACAGCTCTGGAAGAACAGATTTCGAAGGCAGCTGAGAAAGAGTTGAGAGAGAATATTGCTCGGGTAATTAGCTTAGCCAAGATACATTGGCTTACCATGGGAGATGAGACATCTTCACTCTTCTATAGGAGTGTTAAGGAGAGAAGGTCCAGAAATGCGATCATTACAATGAGGAATAATAATGATGAGATAATAGAGGAAGAAGTGGATATAAGACAGCACATAGGGGTAGGGGGAAGGCTAATGTAGTCAATGATGCTCTTTGAAAAGAGAAGTCTAATGCAGTCAATGATGAAGGTATAGTAATCAACAAATAGCACTCAAAAGAGAAACATAAGAACTATGAGCAAACGATAGAAAAGTGAACACTTAAATGACACCAAGAGCATAAATACCTTTTTCGGGATTCGAGTGGCACCTTTCTCAATAATTTCCCACATGTACCGACATATGTACTGACCACATTGGAAATTGTTCGGTTGTTTAGGGCCCTTGTAAAATTACAAATAAATATAGTTAATCTTCGTACGTAGAACATTAATTCTATAATTCAATTTGAAAACACTATAAACATAAAAAATAATTATACAAGACATCACCTTGATTTTCTTCCAAATCATAGACCTCTTTTTCCCCTTGGTTTTGTTTCGATGATGTCTTGCATCAGTATCATCATTAAACCGTTTCATAGCACTATAGAAATACAAACAAAATAACAATTAATATTCAATTGTTGAAAATAATAGGAAATAAATTGTAGCATGAAACAAACTACAAAGTATCTTACTTTGTAGCTATTTGCATAAAATCATCTCTTACTTCACCATGTAACGGATCCAACCAATAAATCTTGCTTTGTAAAGGATCGATCACCCCTAGCATCCAATGATTCCTATATATCCAATGGGAAAGTGTATATTTTCAAGTAACCAGAAACATTAGAGAAATGTATATTTCATGAACAACTCAACTTGGTCTATCAATTTTAAACCTGTCTAGCAACAATAACACATTTTAGGTCATGAATAGCTATCTAACCATGAGAAAAATGGCAGCAAATATGAATTGATGCAAGGATGACATGGAGGAAGCGGATTTTAATAGAGGAATGAAAAGGTACATATCAGTTTATTAAAGAGTCAGCTAGTTCTATTCACAAGGTAAATGGAGTGTAAGGATTCACATATATGGAGCAATAAAAACTTACCCTCCATTATATGGAGCAAGCCATACACGTCCTCTCATATTTGATTTCATCATGGATGTAGCAATATATTGTGCTCGCCGCTCTACTTCTTTATCAGATCCCAAAGGAATGCCTAACAGTGTCGGGCATAGAAAGCCAAATTGTTTTGCGTTGGCCAATTCAAATAAATACCTGTAATTATACAATGACAAAAACAAATTGAAGCATTTGACACGTTATTAAATTTTAGCGTATGGTTTGTAGATACATACTTGATAAAGATCGAGATATGCACCGCATCCAACTCTCTTCCTTTTAGCCAAACATTTATCTCGTCCTTTCCACAATACAACACATGACGATGATGTACAGTATCTTCTGGCATGAGTATTTCAAGTGGGAACTCTTCAATAGAGGACAACATGGATGAATATTTTTCAACCATTGCATTGTGGCCTTCACAGTCATTGTCACTTTCAATCGAGTGTTTGTCAGATATGTTTGAACCTTTTGAGCTCTCTGAGTTCTAATATAAAGTGGTAAATGTCAAAATTATTTTATTATAGATATAAATATAATACGAATGAAATATAAATTTAATTTGTCATACCGATACAAATGAGACCATACACTTTGGCCATTCCACAAAATGTCCCAATGTTTCCTTCACCTTGGTTACTTCATCCGTCGGGCATGGCACAAGTGCTCCATCATCTAACACTGTCTCCACGGTGACCTTTAGTGTATTTGAATCCAACCGCTTGCCATGAAGCATCACAAATGAGTTCTCATCAGGGACAAATGCTCGCCCTTTACCTACCTCCTTAGTTGGGTCGGGCCAAAACAATCGACATTTTTTAAACTCTCCCTGTAAAAACAAATACTAATGAAAACAGCAGCAACAACCCACTCCAAAGCGTTATTTTGCACATAGGGATTTCAATTTCACTATGAAGTGCTTTTTATGAAAGGGGTCATAGTTGGGGACATAGGGAAAAACAATAGGCTAGCTGTGAAAACTTATCTGTTCTCTTTCCTTGTGTTCAATATTTTCTATGAACTAGTAAATAAGAGTACCTATTTACAGAACAAATGAATATATGCATTGAACTATAAGAAACTATAATATGAGCAGCTCGTATTTCATACATTCTTACTTTTTGGTAGGTTTTGAGTTAGAACAGTAAAACTAAATTATTCCCCATAGTTATCTTCTATCGGATAACCTACATTGATGTGGAACCTGGCACAAATATGTAATTCTCATTTTTTTTCCGATCAAATATCTATCAAGTCATTCTTGTAAGTCTTGTAGTTTTCAGCTTAACACTCATCAAAATAAGTAAACATAGCACAAAACCAGTCTTATAATATGACATAATTATGATAAGAGATTTATCAAATAATTTGAAGGCATACCTTTGGCTCCTCGCTAGAAGGTCGATTCTTCAATGAGCAACTATCATCTCTACTAATATTAACCTGGTCAGCACTTGTGCTTTGTACCATCGTTCCCCCTATCATACAATTTCTCAATTCTGCAATCTGAGATCTCATTGTTGTCACTAAAGCCTCAAGCTGATGAACTTTTTCATCACGGGCACATCTACTCTTCTTTTCACGATAATATGCCTTCGCAGTGACCCCCAAACCTGCACATCTTACCCGACCAGGGCGGTCACCCTTACCCGTGGCATGAGAAAGACGATCATGTCTCTTTGTTGTGACTATGAGCCCTTGAGCTTCTTTTTCCTTAACCGCAGCCTTCAATCACACATACATTAATATGAAATTGTATAAAAAATCAATTATATGAAAATATGAATCATATGAACCCAAACTTACGATTTCTTTAATGATTTGTTGAACATCGGGCTCCAATATACCACTTTTTGGTGTTCGCACAGATACCCACAAATCATCCCTATCAACGGAGGAGGTGAGAGGATCTTCCTCCTTTGCCTTCAGCTATAAAAAATATAACATAATATCTTATTAACTATTGCAACTCACACATTATACAAGCAACCATTATTTTGACAATGGATGTGATGAACCACTTTACAATTTTGTGCTCATGACGATCATAACCCTCTCTCGATTTCCTGTACTTGTACCCAATCTTCCGTGCATTTGCACTATTGCGCTTGCTTAACGCCTGCATTGAAAAGAAAAGTTAGTAATGACAACTTTGCTTCTAACCAAAACAAAGATTTATTGAACAATCCTGGAAATATTATAGGATGCATCACTTAAGTAAATCAAAAGTTACCTCAAATTCATTTGTGCAACGTTGTCGAAGATATTCATCCCATGTATCTTGATCAATGTAATCGAACTCCGGCGGGGGTTTCTTTCTCCCTTGTTTGACATATTCATTGAGCTTACTTTTGAATTTTCTCCACTTGGCACTTGCGCTAATAAGGATCCTTGACTGATCATAGTTAGAAGGGCACTGAAAAGTTCTCTGCAGCAGCTTGGGCCATTTCCTCAAAACTGTCATTTCCAAAATCAGGTTGGTGAGTTGATGTATCCATATTATCAACTTCAACTTCTTCCTCACCATGCAATGTCCACCGAGTGTAAAGCTGGTCAATCCCATTGACACCCAAATGCTCCTTTAATCCTTTAGCATCGGATCTCTTAGAATTCAAGCACCTCAAGCACGGACAAGGCATTTTTCTAGGATTCTTTGCATTGGCTTCAGCAAACTTGATGAACTCTTTGACCCCATGTCTGTACTCAAGCGTCAACCGATCCGCAGACATCCACATTCGATCCATAATTAACTCTAATTACAAAGAATATAAATTTTAAGAATTGACAAAGCATTTAAAGGATGTGGATTTTAGTAATAAAAGTAAGTCAACAAGATGTAAAGAACCAAAACAACGTTTCAAGGACTAGGCAGATGAGACGATAGCTAACATTTGAGGGTTACCAAGGAGGTGGTGGAGGTGATCAGTGGCTTTGCTTAGAGGAGTGCAACTGAAGTTATGGCTGAGTAGAAGAAACTGAACAGAAAGCAGTGTGTATATTGTTCACCCAAAACATAGTGGGGTTATTTCTGGGAAAGAGACTGCTTCATATAAGCACTGTGCAGATGATTACTTACTTAGATTGGACCGAGACAGAACGGTTGAGTCATACAAATGAGGTTGTGTAGTCCTTAATGAACACGTTTATCCATAATAAGGTTTATCCACTAAAAGGTTTATAGTTAAATATAACCCAAAACATATTTGGGTTATATTTTTTCCACAAAAACTGAATGTTTTGCCTCCCAAAATTCTGACAACTTAAATTATTCTTTCCTTTTTTGCAAGAATAATTATTCTTTCCTTTTTTGAACTTTGAAAGCTTTATATAGGGTCCATTTGTTTACACACAGTTAGTACTCATATACATTTAATATACATACAGAAAGAGAGTACTCAGATTCCATTATCAATTATATCTAGTGTATGTTCTCCTATTGCTTAGATTAACCATTGGCCTCCAATTTCCCAGAGCGTGAATAAGGAATTAATCAACTTTTATACTTGTAACTAATTGTAATCCCTGATCTACTTGTGCCCTTGTAACTAATTGCATAGCTCATATCACATCAGAATATCAACAAGAATACCCAGAAATCGTATCTGAAAAAAACAGACTAAACCAAAATTCCAGAAACAACACTAAAAGATTAGCAGTTAACACAGACAGATGGATTGTGCACATGGAATTCACATATAGTATAAGCAGCTGATTTCGATCGTATAAGCAACCATCACTAAAATTCTTATGAAGCGGTTTTAGGCTCAAGCAACCTTGATCAGATTTTTCACATAAAGAAAAGAAAACAGAAGTTTTCCAAACTTAGTACTTACAGATGTCTTCAAAAGAGCTTGAAAAGAGCATAAGCAAGGAACCCCGACAAATTGCAGATTTCACAATACGCTTTCTCAACCCTGAAAAGGAAGTTCAAAGAGTGAGGGGAGAGCGGAGGATACTTCAATTTTGCAAATAAGCTTCAATCGAAGCAAAGACCCGCTGCTACCCACAGATGAGGAAGAAAGACCCTTACCGTGCTTGTCGGGGGTTGAAGAAGCCGATGGACGATGAAAGAGAGTTAGGGGAACAAGGAAGTTCGATTGTGTGAAGAAGCCATCAACCGCAGATGACAATTGCCCGCCCAAATCATCGATTGAAAGGAGGAAGAGAGCTAGGGCACTATTCCTTTGCGCGGGTTGAGAAGAGCCTTCAATGAAGTTCCGCGTTTCCCTTTTGTTTTTTTTTTATTTAATGTAATTTAATTTCACACACACACACACACACACACACACACACACACACACACACACACACACACACACACACACACACACACACACACACACACACACACACACACACACACACACACACACACACACACACACACACACACACACACACACACACACACACACACACACACACACACACACACACACACACACACACACACACACACACACACACACACACACACACACACACACACACACACACACACACACACACACACACACACACACACATATATGTATGTATGGGATAAATCTTTATATTTGGAAATATTAATCTTAGGTTAATCGAATAATAATGTTAATAAGATAAAATATTATACATAATAATAATTATTTTATTTTAGTAAACTAACATAATAAATATATCATATATATTTTATACAAAAAATTGTTTTAAAAATAAGTTATCTATTAAATTATATAAGATTCAATTAATGGTAGATAAGAAAAATAAAACATTTTACCTTATAAATGTGAAATTTGTTTATATTTTGAGAGAATCGACATAAAAGATATGAAGTATTTAGATTATATATAATCTATCAAACTAATTTTATTTATATCTACTTTATTTTTTGTTGGAAAAAAGTATTTATATTTAGTTTATTATTTTATTTATTTATTGAAATCTATCTAAATTATTTATAATATTGTACTAATGTATTCTCTGTACACGGGACGGGGCCTACACTAATATAAGATATAGCACAAAAGTTATCGTCGGAGGTGATCTAGGTAGTCGATGTCTGATTGCTTATTATATATGATACCTTTTTAGATATGGAATCGTGTCATGAATCAAACACACTACTCCCTCCGTTCACATTTAATTGTCATTTTACTATTAAGGCACGTTTTTTAAGGTAATAAAAACTATATAAAATATTTATTTTTTTAATATATTTTTTTAACAATATCATACTTATTAGTAAAAAGTACGAGATTATTAAAAAAAATTAATTAAAAAATTAATATTTTAAATAGTTTTTATCATCCTAAGAAAACGTGCGTGAATAGTAAACGATAAATAAAAGTAAACGGAGGGAGTATTTTGCAGTGAAATATGAGTTTTTTTTACAATCTTTATATGCATAAGATAAAATTTGACCTAATTTGATTAGATATGGAAATATTTTTAGAAGATATTAATCAAATTTAAATACTATTATTTAAGATAAGATTTAATAATCAATATATGCATAAGATAAATTTTATTCGAACTCTATTTAGTCAATATATCTATATATTCGTAACATAAAATTTGACCCAATTTGATTAGATATATATTTTTAGAATATATTAACCAATTTGACCCAATTTGATTGACTCCGGTGAAAACCTCAAATTGTAGTAAAAACCGTGATGACTACTTTATAGCTTGGTTTATTTGAAACTCGTGCTTAAAACATCAATCGCACGGTGACTTTACAACTCGATTCAACTTAAAAACCGTGCTAAAAACTCTAGTTTTAAAATAACACATGACTTTATAGTTTGGTCAAATCTAAAAATCGTGCTAAAAAATCATGTGTTAAAATTACTTAGTGACTTTATAATTCGGTTTTATTCAGAGCCGGGGTAAATTTTATGACTTTATAGATCAGTTCTATTCAGAACCGGGCTATAAAGCAATTGAACAGGGCTAAAAATTCGGTCCTTACTGGTTTTTACCAACTTCGGTCCTTGCTGGTTTTTACCGCAAGTTTGGCTTTCATCGGAGTGCACCCCATATACTATATATAATAAATGGTGAGTCGTATGTGACATATGACAACTTCTCATTATCTTAATAGTAAATAACAATAGGAATTACCACCAAATGTAATAAACTTGTAATTAATTCAAACAATAGTACAAAAAATTGTCAACTTAACAACTTCACATAGTTTGGAGTACTGAAATAACATTTAGACCAAGTCTATATATAACTCTAGGAAGCATACATTTGTATAATATCTTAAAGAAGAAAATTACACATTTAAACATTATTCTTCTTCTCTGATAGTAATAGAAATTTCATGATAAAAAGAACAAGCATACACTTTCTTAAAGTGTATATATAGCTCTAGAACCATGCTGCAGTTCAATCACAACCCAACCCACCTCACCGCTTTACTCATCTCTTCAAACCTCATTGCACTAATTGGCGCCAGACTCGTAGTCCCAGGCTTCCCGGTCGTAGAAGACCCAGTTGCCTCGTCCACCAAACATTCTGACCCTATCCTCTGCTTCACTGATTCCACAAACTACTCTGCTTGATCACAAGCAACTCTGAACAGTTCCTATCTCTGCTTGAAGTTTTCCAAGGCTGCATCTGTTGTTGGCGTTTTATGACACTGGTTTTGGCAGCAAGAAACGCCTCATATGCGTTCTGTAAACACTCTACGATGTTATCCATTTAGATTAGCATACACTTTTGGCCTGCCAACAGATTCCTCACCAAATACTAATCAAAGAGTGCATAGAAACTCAAGAACAGATTTAATGGTGATATTTATCAAACCAAAAATGAAACTAGATAAAAAAAACAAAAAAAAAAAAGAAATAAAGAAGCCCCAACCCACCTCTATAAAGAACACCTAATTTATCCTCATCAAGACAGAACTAAAGTGAAGTTTAAGAATCCAGTGTAGATAAATCAGAAAGTAGCAGCTTCTCCAAAACCAAGAGAGCCGTGTAAAAATTCAGTCGACTGATCACAGGAGGCAAACATGCCCATGTTGAGCGCCATAGCTAGAACAACAGTAGGGCCAACACCCTTCCAGAGAGCGAGAATCCCTTCGTCAGCACGAAAGTGGTAGAGGGCATGAAATACTACTGACTTGAATTATAATACAAGACATTTGTTAATTTGAAATTTAAGTTTAAATTGAATCGACATTTAAGCAAATGACATGTCTATAATCTTGTCTACATTTCATTTTTTAGGAAAATACATGAACATGTGGCATCTACACCTCTCATATATAAAATTTCATTAATCTTGTCACACATGCCCTCTCTTATACATATATTCCTCAACCTCAGGTCTTTACGATTAAAGACAAGTGGCATCTACACCTCTCCATAGAGAAGATATGTCCATTACTATTTGGCATCCAAAGATATTTAAAAGTGAATTAGTGGCATCTTTTGCTAAATACAAAATTTTGATCTTGAAATTTAAAGAGTTTAAAATAACAGGAAAACACATGAACATGATAAATGCCTCTCTTTAATGTAAGCTAGATAACAAAGCATGATAACCTTATAGTAGTTAATAACATTCCTAGATTTTCGAACTTTGAATGAATTACTGTTGTGTTCCCTCAATGCCAGAAACAACTTCATCAATTCTTTTGTCAACTGCTTCTATTTTAGATTCAGTTTCAGCTATATCTGCTTCCTTTGCACATACTAAAACCAAAAGACATTCTAGTTCCTCCATCAACACAACCTTCTTCTCATGCAGAAGATCCTTTTCTTTTCTGTCATTCTCAACTGACAAATAAAATTGTACAGAGTTGAGTGCGCTTTATTTACTAAATCTGATGTGATCTCTAACTCCATCTTTTTAACCTCAAAAGACTCAACAGATTCAAACCACTCATCCATCTCGTTAGAAGACTTAATTTCAGCATTTTCAAATAACAAATTTGCATTGATTGCACAATCCTTGAGATGGAGTACAAGATTTACAAGCTACAACCCTAGACCAATTCTCAATTAAAGAACCACAACCTTCCCTGAGATTAGCAAGTATTGAAACTAATTGGATGAAATCCTTACCAAAACCGACCTAGACTTGAAACACACCATATCAGAAAAATTAGCACAAATACACGTCTCAACATAATTCAGCACAAATTCACTAACTTCTAAAGAAATTCAGCCCAAAGTAAACATAATTTCACTCGAATTCACTTATTTATCAAACATAAACCTAAATGGGTAAGCAAAGCATTAAGAAAAAACACCTTTTGTATTCTGTAGTAGCAATGGCCGCTCCTTCTCAGCCGATGCAGTTCGTGGTGGCAGCAATTGTCGCTCCTTCTCAGCTAAAGCACATACCAATCTCAGAGAAAACAACCAAACATTTCACATTCAAGATACTAGACTTAAACTGGAATTGTATAAAGCCAGCAAAATTGTGCTAGAAAAGACAGTAGAAGTGCATGCCTCTTAAACCAATATGATAACTATTTCCCCAACAATTTACAAGCTTCAGATTTATGCATAATATAGGAATGGTAAAAAGGGATGCAAAGGGATTGATATGGAAGAAAAAACAATACGTTTTCCACAAAGCAATGCTTGATTGAATCTCATAGAGAAAATTTCTCTAATATTAACTGATTAAGCTGTTTTTTTCTTTCCTATCTAAAATTCAAGACTAACGGAAATTTGTTTCTCCAAAAGCTCTCATATTCTATCATGTTAACAAATACAGTAGTATCATACAGGCCCTGTCTTTCATAGGCCTTTGACATCAAACATTTTCTTTTACCATTCCTCGATTTAATACCCAACTCCGCTAAGCAAATGCAGAAATCTAGCTATGAAAAAGAGATGGCAGTTAAAACAAAATTTGCACTAGAGATTTCATTAAAGCACAAACCATTATAATCTATCTGAATTAAGATTCATAGTAACCTGTTTTATATGGACATATGTTCTGGTCAGAATTACATAATTAACACATAAAAGAAATAATGAAGGTGTCAGAGAAGTTTTCTTTCTCTTTAGCAATAATAAAGGCAGCTTATGAACTTAGCAATGAGATTATAACCGGCTACTCACCAAAGGAAAACGGAGAGGAACTAACAATGTCAAAGTGATATATAACAAAAATGTTTGAAAAACATACAAGGGAGCACGAAAAGGCAGTTCAAGATCTCCAAAGCGCAGCTGTCCAGATTCCTGTTTACCTCCTAGGCCCCCTCCTGGGAACAACAATGAACAACAGAATTAGAACACACACAAGTAACAAATGTATCAGACTTTGAGAATCTCGGACCAATTTTGTGACTAACCTAATCGTCTAGAGATCCACCCTGGCATTAAATGCTGCCTGTAGTAATCAACAATTCACAATCCCTATATTATACATAAATCACTATTCATTGTCACTGAAAGAGCAGTGGAATGTCGAAAGTCACATGGACTGGTACCTTAGTCTTAACAAGACAGGTTCCTTGCCGGTATATCTGGAGAAGATTGTTATAGTTGACACCCAGATGGAAAAGTAATTCATTCCTTTCCTGCTTTTGGGTAGCCTGTATTATTGCAAACACATTTCAAATCATCATAAATTGAAAAAAATTGCATCTCTTTGATTTCCCCAACAATTTACAAGCTTCAGATTCACTATTTCCGCTTCAAAATAAAAGCCTCAAGATGAATCATCAAGCCACAAAGAACAAGAATCATAACATGCACGCAAGTAGACCAGATCAAAGCACTCATCATATAAATAAGATCAGATTGAGAGAGCCAAAAATAGATACAAATTAAAGACTAAGATTAACATACACCTGAATTCGCCCTTACAACGAATTGTCGGATCGGGGGAGGTCGAGCAACGGAATAATCAGATCTGTAAATGGGGACGGCAACGGGATTATCAGATCGAGGAGGGGTCCAGTTTAGGGGGTCTTCAATGGCAGAGGCGCGAGGCTGAGTACATGAACAAGAGGACGAGATAGGTCGAGGGGAGGAGGGCGAAGGGGCTTAGGTTTCTCAGATCTGTTAGGGAGAGGGAAAGGCGGCGTTGGTCGGGTTCTTCTTCTCTGTTATCTAGGGCTCGCGCGGGAGCGAGACAGTGAGAGGGACGGTCGGGCGCATAATATGAGAGAGATCTCCATGGGGGGAACTTTACCTTGGGCATGGAAATGGTGGATGGGAGGTACATTGGGCGTGGAAATGGTGGATCTCCACGGACGGGATCATGAGAGAGATCTGATAGGAGTACAGAAAGAAAATAATAAAGGTAACAATAAACAAGAACGGGAAAAAATATAAGTGATATTAACCGGGTTCATTTTAATTTTTAAGTACGCTCTCCCTAAAAACCGGTCTAAATAATTTTTCAGACATAAACGAGAACGGTTTTATAGACAAGCGTACTGCTGATTTTGGTTTAATTTGATTTGGGAACACACTTGAAAATGAAATCGTGTTTGTTGTAATTTCTTTTAAGCACGCTTTACACCAAAACCGAGCTAAATATTTTTTAAGAAACAAACGAGAACGGTTCTATAGAAAAGCGTGTTGGATTTTAATTAAATTCGGTTTCTGGGAGCACACTTTGTAATTAAAGTGTGGTCGTTGTAGTTTTGTTTAGCACACTTTCACGAAAACCGGGCTTTATATTTTTTAAAAATAAACGAGAACGGTTTTTCAGAAAAGCGTGTTCCTTGTAGTCAATTCTAAGACTGGGAACCCACTTTGAAAAAAAAATGTGCTCGTTTTAATTTTTTTTAAGCACGCTTCAAAAGAAAACCGGGCTAAATATTGTTTTAGAAATAAACGAGAACAATTTTTCGAAAAAGTGTGTTGCTTTTCGTTGAATTTGGTGTTGGGAACACACTTTTAGATAGAAGTGTGCTTAATATTAAAAAATAAGCACGCTTGTAAAAAAGCGTACCCAACTTAGCGTGCTCCACCCCCCTATATTGTACTAGTGCTTGCGGGCAGTGGTCAAGGAGACCTTCAGGCTGCACCCACCAACCCCACTTTTTCTCCCAAGGAAAGTGATCAGTGATACACAACTGGGGGAATTCAAAATAGCGAAGAACACTGAGGTGCTGGTAAACGCCTGGGCCATCGGTAGAGACCCCAAGTTGTGGGCCAACGTGGATGTGTTCGAGCCGGAGAGGTTCCTGGATTCGTCCGTGGATTATGTGGGACAAGATTTCGAGCTGATTCCGTTTGGGTCAGGGCGTCGAGTATGCCCTGGGATGCCATTAGCCTCGAGGATGTTGCATTTGATTTTGGGGACGTTGATCCATTCAGTGAATTGGAAGCTTGAAGATGGGATGAAGCCGGAGGATATTGATGTCGATGACAGGTTCGGAATTAGCATACAGAAAGCCAAACCGTTGTGTGTCATCCCATTTCCTAAACCCATGTAAGATATGTTTAAGATCCTTATTGTATGACTTTACAATTTCATGTATTTGTGTTCTGGGGGTTGTTGGAGGGAGGCAAGCTGCCGAGTGACACATCAGCTACTTCTGGGTCCACATTGCCAGCTCGGAGGTCAACTGAGCTACAAGCTGGCACGGGTCAAAGCAAGCAAAGTGATCAAGGCTAGAGCGGCGGTGTTTTTGTTTATGTTTTGATCTTTCCATGATTGTAATAAAAGGCAAACTTGTTTTTAGTTGTAACTAACTCATTCTACACAATTCACAGAAAAATGATCGAAAAGAGAGAAAACCCTCTCCGGGCTCTCAATTCACAAAAAATGCTGCGATTCGGTTGCTCTCTTCATCAGGTATTGCCCCCTATTCTGATGTCACTCTTGCGGCCCTACATGATAAGCACCCCACTACTCCGTCTCCTAACTTTCCACCCTTGCATGTGGATCACCACCCTCTTGTTGCCTCTTCGACCGTTGTTTTGGATATGATTCGGAGCTTCCCGCGTGGTACGTCATGTGGGAGGGATATGTTTCCTACTCAACATCTTTTTGATTGTTTGGGTGGAGTTGTTGTTGCTATTTTAGATGATTTTATCTCCTCCATTACTCGGGGTCAATCTTTTCCTTGAAGGCCGCTGCCCGCAGGTTCTGAGTGAGTATAATGCTAGTGCTCCGCTCACGCCGCTTGTTAAACCAGGTGGAGGTATACGTCTTATTGTTATTGGCACTATTTGGAGACGCCTAGTCTCTAAGGTTAATGCTTATTTGGTCGGTCCCTCTTTGTCCGGTTATTTTGTTGGTCTTCAGTTTGGGGTCGGGGTATCTGATGAAGGAGAGGATATTTTGCACGCCTTGAATCATTTTGTTGAGGCTCGTGGCGGTGAGGACGGTATGTCTATGTTATTGGTGGATTTTCAGAATGTTGAGTCTCTGATTTTGCACGCCTTGAATCGTTTTGTTAATCTAGTCTTGCCCGACTGTATTATGGGGAGCATAGCTTATGGTCTTGTCGAGGGGTTGAGTAGGGTGATCCTTTAGGCCCTTTACTTTTTGCTTTGGTGTTGCATCCTTTGGTCTGCAAGATCAAAGACTCTTTTTCCCCGAGTCTGCAGGTTTGGTACTTAGATGATGGCACTATTGTTGGGGACACTTTGGTTGTGGGGGAGGTCTTAGATATGATTATGGTGGAGGGTCCCCGCTTTGGCCTTCATCTTAATATGGATAAGACCGAAGCTTTTTGGCCTACAGAAGACCCCAGGAGTCGGCTCCTTGGTGTTTCCCCCCCCCCCCCTCTATTGCTCGGCCTTCGCGTGGTGTCAATGTTTTGGGTGGGCCTGTAAGCGCGTGTCCTGTTTTCGGCAGTGACCTAGTGGCGAAGAGGGTGGCTAGGACCATAGAGCTTATGGACTCTGTCGCGAGGATTAATTATCCACAGTGCGAGTTGCGTTTACTCCGAGCTTGTACTGGTATTTCTAAGCTTTACTTTTCTTAGTGTACTTGCTCCCCGTGTGTCTTTGGGTCGGCCCAACTCTCCTTTCATGTGGCACTCCATTCTAGCTTGAAGCGTATTGTCACTGGGTCCGGGCCTGGGTTTGGGGATTGGTAGTGGCGACTTGCCACCTTCCCTTTTCATTTTGGTGGGCTCGGAGTGTATGATGCTGGGGATGTCCTACATTATGCTTTTTTGGCATCTCGATTGCAGTCTGCTGAGTTGCAAGCTAAGCTTCTATGTCCTTCTGGTATCATTGTTGTTGGTCCCGCTTTTGATGATGTCTGCCACGCTTTTAATGAGACTATGAGTTCTGATCTTCTACGCGATCCTAGTGAAATCGCTGCGCCCCAAACTTATGAAGAAATTGGCAGATATATATTTCGCGAAGGTTTCTGCTACATCAGACTCTGTTCTCTCTTTGACTCCATGGCAGGTGGCATTGTGGAAGTCTCAGCAGGGTGCTCACTCCTCCGATTGGTTACGTGCAGTTCCTATTTCTGGGCTAGGACATACTATGAATGGAAGGACCTATCGTAGTGTGCTTAGCTATCAACTGAGTGTTCCTTTGTTTGCGGTGTCTAGGCCGTGTCCGGCTTGTTCTCGGGCCTTTGATGGTGATGTCTATGGAGATCATGTTGTGTCCTGCGCTGGTACTATGGGCATTAAACATCGGCATAACCTCGTGCGCGACACCTGGCCTTATTGGATATCTGTTTCAGGACGGGGATTTCTGCTAGTAAGGAGGTTGATATCGGGTTGGTTGATAGGCACGATAAGACCCTTCATCCAGCGGATTTGCTTCTTTATTCGTGGGACAAGGGGCGAGATGTTTGTGTTGATCTGACGGGATCCTCACCCTTGACTCAGTCTGCAGTGTCTGATTTTATCCCCGGTCGTGTTGTTGTTGATGCTGCTTAGCTAGACCTGTCAAAACGTGACCCGACCCGACCCGTAAAACGTGGGTTTTGGCGCAAATATTTCAACCCGAAACCCGAAGCAACCCGAACCCGTTCAACCCGCAAATTTTTGGGTCGGGTTGGGTCGACCTATGGGTCACCCGTTGGGTCAAGCTTTAAGATAATAAAAACATAAATAAATTACAATTTAACCTAATATTGAAATTTATTACTAATAATAATTAGGATTGAATATTATATTTTTCATCATCAATTTTACTTTATAATTTAACATTAGAATTTGTTATATATATAAAATTACATATTACTATTGTAGAGACATTAATTATTTTTTTCAATAATATAACTATTATTAGGATAATATAACAATTTTAGATTTAGGAACTATGTAAATAGTCATTAAAAATACTCCATCTGTTTACTTTTAAATGTTGTTTACTATTCATGTATGGTTTTAAGGATGATAATAATTATATAAAATATCCATTTATATATTATATATAATTTCATACTTCAAAAACTAAAAAGAATAAAATTATAACAAGTAATAAATTTTTATTGATATTTTACATAATTTTATCATTTTAAAATAACGTGTATAAATAGTAAATGACATTTAAAAAATTATGGATGAGTAGCGCTCATAATCCGTTGGGTCGACCCGAACCCGTTATATATGGGTCTGGGTTGAGCATTTCACGACCCATAACCCGAAATGACCCGACCCGGAATGGACCCGAACCCGAGACGACCCGACCCAAACTCGACCCGCCCGACCTGTTTGACAGGTCTATGCTTAGCGCAAGTGTGTCAAATATCGAGATTTGTGCACGGTGGCTTGGGGGAGATGGATACGGATGTTGTTGCCTTGCTAAAGTGGATTCAGAAATTCTCAATATCTCAGGATGTCAGGGCTCGTGCTACACCTTATATTTTTACTAGACTTAGCTTTGTAATTGCTAAGGGAGTGGGTGCCCAAATAGTATCTCGGCTACCCCCTAATTTCCTGTAGTATGTAATTATTTTATAATAATAATAATAATAATAATAATAATAATAATAATAATAATAATAATAATAATAATAATAATAATAATAACAGTGCTAGGGCACGGGCGATTTGGCGATCAGCATCCGGCGCTCTCCGGCGGTTAGCGGCCTCGGCGGTTGGGCATGGCGATCTCCATGGCGCGCGATTCGTGAGGGCCGGAATCGCAGGAGTTGACCCCTCACACATCATCGTTGCTGGGGACGCGGGTGCTTGCTCGTCGTGGTGGTTCGCGCATCATCTTCCTTGCTTATCGGTTCAGTCCGGTGGCGGCTCAGGTGTGTCTCTTATCTCTCTCTGTTCGGTGGTGGTTGTGGGATGCACTGGCGGCGGCACTGGTGGTGGTTGCAGGGCGTTTGCTGCTTGCGCTGTCTGTGCTTGCGTGCTGTTCGTGCTCGCCTTGGGTTTCCGACGTGCTTTTTGTGCTGTTTGTGCTCGCCTTGGCCCACCCTTTGCCGACGCCAGTGGTGGTTTGCCTACCGGCGAGTGCAGGGCTGTTCCGGTGTCCGCAATTGCTGGTGCCCAGTGACGCAGGTGGGAGTTGTTGATTAGGTATGTCACTATCCGAATTAGGAGACCGGTTTCATTGCCCCTTCCGAGGTAGTGAAGGATGCAGGGATGGTCGCTCCGCAAACACCGGTCTCACGTCAAAATATTTTGTTGATAACCTCTCTAGGCATTTCAGTACACCAGAGGCTGTCGACAAATACAAGGGGGTCATATCTTCGGATGTGGGTGTTTATGATTTGTTTGTCGCTAATCTCGAACGGGCTGGTCGATGGATGTGTGGTTTGTGTTTGCGTAATCACACAGTTAGGATGGCATGTAAACATGGAGAGGTAGGGATTCCTATCGCCGGGCCGGGATGTAGTGTTAATGGGGAGTCGTTCGTCATCCATGGTATTTCAAGACCTTCCGGTTCTCCTTGTTTGTTAGCTTCTGGTGATCGGGGCTCTCCTGTTATCCATAATGTTGGCAATGCAAGACCGATGGATTTGATTTTTGATGAGCATTTATTTGAGCGCTTTCTTGAAGAACGGTTTATGACTTCCAAAAGTATCCCTTTCAAGCTCCGTCTTGAGTTTGGAAGAGCATATCTTGAAGCTCTTTGCAAAGTCATTGCTCAACCATCGGATGTTTCTTGTTGGGTTCAGTTGTTTGTTCTACCGGCTTGTGTTCTTAATACGGCATCGCAGCGGGGTCGCCCTAAGGGCATGTCGGATAGTAGGAAGAGGGATCAGTTTGCTTCTATGGCTGCTGCCTTGACTTTGTGGAGAGAGCCAGGGGGGATGCATTCCCTTGTTCAGGATATACTCACCTCGTCTACCTCTTGCGCCTCTGGCACAGTTCAGAAGAAAAAAGACTTGTCTCAATTTGAGTTGAATGTGGTTCAGTGCAAACGCAAAATGGGAGATGGTCATTATGCTGCGGCTATTAGAGTCCTCACTTCTTCTGGGGTGGCCCCTTTCAATGATGACACAGTTGTTGAGCTTCTTGCTAAACACCCTACCTCTCCCCCGCCAGTTGTTTCTTCTGATCCTCTTTGAGTGCCTGCGTTGTCAGTCAGTCAGGAGTTGGTTCTCAACAGAATTAGGAGTTTTCCCAAGGGTACTTCTTGTGGAAAGGATGGTCTTAGAGCGCAGCATCTTGTTGAGATTCTTAGTGGTGCATGTGATGGCATTGCTAGTGAGCTTCTTGCGGCTATCACGAGAGTTGTTAATCTTTTTCTGTCAGGCTTGTGTCCTCGTGTACTTGCAGAGTTTGTGGCGAGTGCTCCCCTCACGCCATTGTTGAAACCGGGAGGGGGTGTTCGTCCCATTGCAGTCGGGTCCATTTGGAGGAGGTTGGTTTCCAAAGTTACTTCTTCCGTCATCGTCAAGGAGCTTAGCACATATTTAGGGACACACCAGTTTGGTGTGGGTGTGTCTGGGGGCGGTGAAGCTATCCTTCACTCAGTTAACAGGCTTTTGGTGGATAAAGGTCTGGACAGTGGCAGGTCCTTACTTCTTGTGGACTTTTCTAATGCCTTTAATCTTGTCGACAGGAGTGCTTTGATTCGAGAAGTGCGGGCCCGTTGCCTCTCTATTGCTCCTTGGGTTGAATTTTGCTATGCCCAACCTGCTCGTCTTTACTGGCAGGATGTCCCTTTGCGTTCTTGTCAAGGTGTGCAGCAAGGTGATCCCTTAGGTCCGTTGTTGTTTGCTCTGGTTCTGCATCCTCTTGTCACGAAAATCAATACCTCATGTGTTCTTGATATCAATGCTTGGTATTTAGATGATGGTACTTTAGCTGGTGAAACCGTTGAGGTTGCTAAAGCTCTGGAGATTGTGGTCAAGGAGGGTCCGAAGTTAGGGTTATTTATTAACATTCAGAAAACTGAATTGTTCTGGCCAACCAAAGATGTGAGGAGCTTAGAAGTTGGTTTGTTTCCATCTAACATTTCTAGACCCAAATTGGGAGTGAAATTGTTAGGTGGACCGGCCAGTAACAATGATACATTCTGCAACAGGTTGGTTATGAAGAGGGTTGACAAGGCATTAGAGGTTTTAAAGGCTGTAAGGAAGTTCGATGATCCTCAATGCGAACTGCTCCTTCTCAAGAATTGTATTGATGTCTCAAAGATGATGTTTGCCCTTCGTACTTGCTCCCCTCATGCTCTTTCCAGTGTTATTAGTTGTTTTGATGAGGATTTGCGGGTCTCCCTTGAGCATGTTGTTACTGCAGGGGGTCCTGGGTTTGGTCCATGGCAGTGGCGTCAGGCCACTCTTCCGTTAAAGCTTGGTTTCAGCGTCCTTGCTCAGGCTGGTTTAGCCACATCAGTACCCGGGCGCCCTGATATTGGCTCTGACATTGTTCTCACCCAGTCCATTTCGAGGTATGTCACTTGTGTTGGTTCGAATATTGATGACTTAGTTGTATCCCCCGCCCCAAAAAAATTCATGTCAGTGATGGCGGATCGATACTTCAAGTTCATTGACGACAACTTAGTGTCTACTCTTAATCCAACTCCTAGACAGTTAAACATCTTACAGGCTGTGAGAGGAGAAAGAGCACAAGATTTTCTGTTGGCCACTCCTATTGAGGGGCTTGCTCAGACCATGTCATCGCGACAATATCGTTCTGTCCTTCAGTACCATCTTTCAATTCCTATGTTTAGTGGTTATCCAACTTGTCCCAGTTGTGAGCTTGATAGGATGGATCCTTTTGGAGATCATGCTCTACATTGCAGTAGGGGCATAGGGACTAAACATCGACACAATATAGTCCGAGATGTTTTAGCGGACATTTGTTTTAAAGCAGGCACCGCGGTTCAGAAGGAAGCACATACAGGTATGAGCAGTGATGATGGTGTTGAGCTGAGGCCGGGTGATCTGTTAGTGTATGGGTGGGACAAGGGTAGAGACACTTGTGTTGATGTGGTGGGAGCGTCGCCGTTCACGACCGGCCAGAGCCAATGACTCCTTTGTACCTGGCAAGCCAGTCTCTCAAGCAACGGAAATGAAGGAGAGAAAGTATGCAGATATTTGTGCGGCTAAGGGATACTGCTTCATGGCATTTGCGTTCTCCACCTTTGGGGAGTTGGGGGGTGATGCTATCGGTTTCCTAAAGCGGGTTCAGTTGGTTACGAATAGTCACGATAGTGGGTCTGTTAAGGGCGATTTTATCTTTCATAGAGTTGGTTTTACTATTCAAAAAGGTGTTGGAGCCCAATTTGTTACGAGGCTTTCAACCAACTTTGTGTAATTTGTTTTTATAATAATAATAATAATAATAAGCTACAAAATTGGAAATGGAAAATTACCTAATATTTTAAAGAGAATGAAATGAGCTACAAAATTGGGAATGAATGATTTACGAGAATCATTACGATTCCAAATTTCTAACATATCAAACATTTAAATCGAGAATCATCTATTACGATTATCAGTTTTGATTTCCGAAAATGGTTAAGATATTGCCCTCTCATTTACCGCAATCCAACCAATCTGACTGACCCCATCAATCCCAATTAAAATCTTTTACTTCACTCCGTCCTCCATTAAATTATTGAAACATTTATTTAATTTAATAAACTTACATATAGGGGGCTTTACTAGACCATGAAATCCGACTTTCAATCTCTCACTACAAGCTAGTATTTTGGAGAGATGAATCTTTTGAGCATTCTGGTGCAGCTCATCTTTGCGTGGGTTGCGATGGACTACCTTATAACGCTGCTAAAACGCAGCAAACTAAACCCAAAATGACAACTCCCGGGGCCACTTCCCCTTCCAATCGTAGGCAACCTGTTTAGCCTCGGAAAAAAGCCACACAAGTCGTTGGCGGAGCTTGCTAAGGTATATGGCCCCGTTATGCTTCTCAAAATCGGATACAAACCCAATCCCGTCATCGTCGTGTCGTCTCCTTCAATGGCTCAAGAGGTTCTCAAGACCAAGGATGCCTCCTTCTCTGCCCGTAGTGTTGTCCACTCACTCACGGCTTTGGACCACCATTTGTCGTCGGTTGGCCTCTTGCCTCCCGATGCTCGTTGGAGGGCCTTTCACAAGATTTGCGCTATGCAGATCTTCGCGAATAGCAGACTGGATGCTACCCAACATCTTCGGCGGAAGCAAATCTCTAAACTTCTCTCTTTTGTTCAGGTATGTATGTATAGACATTTTTCAATATCAACTATTTTGGTTTTTTTTTTTTGGCCAAATCTTGAAAGAATTTGAGCTAAATTCAAACCGTTACTCCAGTTATTCTTCCAATATTGATGAATTCTAACCCGGTTTCTTGTAGTCGTATGGCTCTGTTTGACAACAGTAGGTAGCTTTTCGAAATTTATGATTTTGATATTATATAATTTGAAATAAAATAAATATAAGATTTTTATTTAATCTACTTTTGAAATCTATGTTTTACAACAATTACTCACCTTATCTTTTTAGAGCTTTTGTTTTTTTTTTATTTATCAGCTACCCTAATAACTAGGTTTACCGAACACAATATTAACTTATTAATCTATATTTAACACAATCGATTAGTTTCATTTACCAGATCATCAACTACTCTTTTGCCAAACATATCTTATATAAAAAAACATATCTTATATAAAAACCCAAAGGAACCGTTCTAATGTGAATTATTGTTAGCAGTCAAACATGTGGCCATATTATTCAATATATCCCTGAAAGAAATACTACAAGTTCGTCAAAGAAATTAATTGGCGTTCAATTTGTTCAATGAAGTCTAAAATATTCGTCATACGTAATGCTTATGACCGATACATTTAGACCTAACAAATTTTATCATTTTTTATACAGAAATATATTTAATTACGTACTTCCTACAATATTTGACTATGTAGATCAAATTAAAACCTCGTAACTCAATATTTGTCCTTATAGAGACAACTATTTCGTCTTTTTAATATTCATATATTTGGTATTAAAAAGATACATTGTCAAATTTGGAGGAATTTTAGTTGGCATTCATCATAACCGTATTTTTTTTAATTATTAATATGTCCATATATAATTCGAAGATAATTAAAATAATAATTTCAAAAATTCTTGTTGTTATTATTCAACCTAATACTTTCATATTATTTAAAATCGGTTGAATTTCTTAAATAAAGAGCTGTCATTCGTAGTTCGAATCGGGGACCTATGGATACTACCCACAAGTCTTTTTCGGTGAGCCATTCCGGAATGGTTTTAAAATCGGTTTACCTATCTCAGTGAAACCACGACTTCCCCGGTTGAATTTATATAATGTTTATTTGATGTTTTAGGAGAAGAAATTTAATCAACAATATGATGTTTTAGAAGTAATCATTACACTTTTTTTATTTTGTACCAGTATCAATATAATTTACATTTTTTTTCAAGTTTAACCAATTACATTTTTACATAATAAATATGATGAGGTAGTAAAAATTACGGAGTATTATATGGGGTATTTAAATGTGAAAAGAACATTTGTGCATACATCTAAAACATCAAATAAATATGATTGGAGTGAGTAATAATTAATGTAACTCACACCGGTTGATATATTTACCTATTTCATGTTAGAAATGTTGCAAGACAGGAGAGGCAGTGAAGATAGGGGAGGCAACGTTTGTAACCTCAATGAATTCATTGACAAACACCTTCTTCTCCATGGATCTGGTGGATCTTGGTTCCGAAGGCGCTACCGGCTTCAAGGAGCTAATCTGGAGTATAGTAAAGGTAGCCGCAGCTCCCGACATAGCCAACTATTTTCCGGTGCTGAAGATGGTGGATCCACAGGGCAGTAAGAAGCGCATGTCGGCTTCCTTCAACAGGATGTTTGTAATAATTGATGGTATAATCCAACAGCGATTGGAGCTTCGGAGATCCGCAGCCATGGATGATCAGAATGTCACCCCCAAAAACGACGACGTCCTGGATGCTATGCTCGACTCCAATGATGTTAAGGACTTCAACGTTTCTGATATACCACATCTGCTAACTGTAAGTAATTGGGTATATGAATATAATATTATTTATATTCAAATAACATGAAATGAATAACACCATATTCATATTCACATTGACACACCATAAATATTCACAAATTCATATATATTCACATAATATCATATTCATAATATTTATTCGTTTAACTGTTACATCGTATTATTCGTTTCATTCGTTTCAGCACTATAACTCTTGCCTTATGCCTTAATCTCCATATCTTGTGTGTTACGAGCATATATAGGTAAGGTAACTATATACGTATGTATGTTCATTAATTAATAGTTTTGGTTTCGATGTGCAGGATTTATTTTTAGGAGGAACAGAGACAACACCAAGTACGGTAGAATGGGCGATGACAGAACTACTACGCAACCCAGAAAAGATACAAAAAGCTCAAGCGGAGCTCCAAGAGGTTATCGGCGTACACAACCAAGTCGAAGAAAACGACCACTTGCGTCTGCCCTACTTGCGAGCAGTGGTGAAGGAGACCTTCCGGCTTCACGCTCCAACCCCGCTTTTGGTCCCCAGGAAGGTGATCAAAGATACACAACTCGGGGAATTCACTATATCGAAGAACACTGAGGTGCTCGTAAACGTCTGGGCCGTCGGTAGACACCCCAAGTTGTGGCGCAACGTGGATTTGTTCGAGCCGGAGAGGTTCCTGGATTCGTCCATGGATTATGTGGGACAAGATTTCGAGCTGATTCCGTTTGGGTCAGGGCGTCGGATATGCCCTGGGATGCCATTAGCCTCGAGGATGTTGCATTGGATTTTGGGGACGTTGATCCATTCAGTGAATTGGAAGCTTGAAGATGGGATGAAGCCGACGGATATTGATGTCGATGACAGGTTCGGATTGAGCTTACAGAAATCCAAACCGTTGTGTGTCACACCATTTCCTAAACCCATGTAAGATATGTTTAATTATATGCTTATTGTATGACTTTACAATTTCATGTATTTGTGTTCTGGGGGTTGTTGGAGGGAGGCAAGCTGCCGAGTGACACATCAGCTACTTCTGGGTCCACATTGCCAGCTCGTAGGTCAACTAAGCTACAAGCTGGCACGGGTCAAAGCAAGCAAAGTGATCAAGGCTAGAGCGGCGGCGTTTTTGTTTATGTGTTTGATCTTTCCATGATTGTAATAAAAGGCAAACTTGTTTTCAGTTGTAACTAACTCATTCTACACAATTCACAAAAAATGATCGAAAAGAGAGAAAACCCTCTCCGGGCTCTCAATTTTGTTCATCTTCTTCATCTTCCATTTCTGTTTTTGATCGATCACAACTTGAGTTTCTTCAAGCTTTACATGGTATTAGAACCTTGATCGACATCTGGGTCAAGCTTCTTTTTTTTCCGCATTTGTTTTCTCTGTTTCCGTTTTGGTTTGAATCGGACTTCATGAATCTAGAATTTGAGAGAGTTCTCAACGATGGCCGAAGAGCAGGGATCCTTGATGCTGGCGATCCGCTGTACTTCTTGTGTCTGATAATCCATGAGCTATCTTGGTGTCAAAGGTGGAGTTATCTTGGTGTCAAAGGTGTTCAACGGAAAAGGATTTAGTTCATAGAAAAGAGCGACGCATATCGCAATTTCGGCCAAGAACAAGAGTGGCTTCATCGACGGATCCTGTGAGAGACCTACTAATGATGAAGTCAGAGCAAAAATTTGGGATTGATGCAACGATATGGTAATATCGTGGATCGTCAATGCTCTTGACAAAGATATTGGAGAAAGCGTGTTATATTTCTCCTCTACGAAAGGCATTTGGCATGATCTTCAAGATATGTTTGATCAACCGAATGGAGCTCCCGTGCATCAAATCAAGAAGGAGATAGCTTCAATCAGTCAAGCTAAGGATCGATTTCCTAAATATTTTACAAGAATCAAACGATTATGGGATGAGTTATCTTGTCTACGTAAACTTCCGATTTGAAATTGTGGTACGCAAAGGGAAACTTTGAAGCAGGAATAAGATGAGAAGTTGATGCAGATGTTAATGGGGCTCAATTAGTCATATACATATGTGAGAGGAAAGATTTTGATGATGCACCCTCTTCCTTCGGTTAGCCAGGCTTATTCTCTTCTTGATCAAGAAGAGACTCAACGTGAGGTAAAATCAACCGTGCAATTTTCAAATGATTCTGCTTCTTTGAATGCTTCCACTCAGCGTCGGAAGTAATTTTCTGATAGTTTGGAGCAACAGTCAAATAATGGTTTAAGGCAATTTGCTACGTCTCAATCCACGGTGATCTGTGATCATTGCAAGAAGCAAGGACACCCAAAGGAGAGATGCTACAGGATCATCGGCTTTCCTCCTAATTTCAAGAACAACAGAGGGAGGAAGGTTGCAGGCAATGTAGAGGTTGAGCCCAACACTAACTCAACTGTTACTGGCTTTTCCATCTTGTCTAATGACCAGATTCATCAGATCATGAGCGTGTTGAATGGTCTCAAAGCTCATAATTCTTATCATGATGCCAGTGAGGCTAATGTGAATTTTGTTGGTACTTTCTCTCTTCTTTCACACTGTTTAAATTCTGATAATGTTAGTGTGAAGATTGATAGCAGTAAATGGATCATAGATTCTGGAGCAAGTGAGCATATGATTTTTTTATAAGTCTTTATTGCCAAACATCATGCCTCTTTCTCATACTTGTCTAGTGTCTTTGCCTAATGATCACAAGGTGGAAGTCAGATTTTGTGGTGATATTTTGTTCAATTCAGATATTCATCTAAGGAATGTGTTGCTTTTGCCTTCATTCTATTACAATTTGATGTCAGTTCAGAGGTTATGTTCAGATGCTCAGTACGTGTTTGATTATTTTCACTCATAGACATTGCATTGTGCAAGCCCCTTCTATGAAGAGGCCACTGGTAGTTGGTGAGGCTCGCAATGGTTTATATATGATGTCCCAGGGAGCTCAGAAACCATTGCAATTGCTTGAGAAAGCTTGCAATGCAGCTTCTTTTGTTGATCAGTCAGTTTGGCACTCAAGGCTGGGACATCTTCCCCAATACAAACTTGTGTAGCTTTCATCTTTCCTAGATATTAATAAAAGTTCTAACACTTTCACACTTGATTCTTGTGTGGTATGTCATAAGGCTAGAAAACATAGACTTCCATTTCCTTCTTCTATAAGATAGTCTTGCTCTTTGTTTGAGCTTATTCATGTTGATGTATGGGGACCCTATGCTTCCCCTACTCATTGTGGACAAAAATACTTCATTACCATTGTGGATGATTACAGTAGAGCCACTTGGACTCATTTGATAAAATCAAAGTCTTCTGCTTTGGAATTAATCAAGTCTTTTGTGGCTATGGTTGAAAGGCAGTTTTCTGTTTATGTTAAGAAGATTAGAACTAACAATGCATATGAACTTGGTTCTAGCAATGTGGGTAAAATGTTATTTGCTGAAAAAGGCGTTATCCATCAATCTTATTGTGCTCATACTCCTTAGCAGAATGGAGTGGTGGAAAGAATTCATAAGCATCTACTAGAAATTTGTAGAGCTTTGTTGTTTCATTCTCATCTACCAATTGAGTTTTGGGGAGCATGTTTGCTCACGACCACATATTTGATCAACAAGTTTTCCTTCATCAGTTTTGAGTGGGAAGTCTTCATTTGAGCTAGATTTAGTCATTTGAGGGTGTTTGCCTATCTTTATTACATATAAGTGATTGGCAATGCCAGTGATAAGTTGAAACCAAGGAGTGTGCCTTGTGTGTTTCTATGATATCCTTATCGCAAGAAAGCATACAGATTATATGAGTTGGAAAGCAAGATGTTTGTGGTATCCAGAGATGTTATCTTTTATGAGCACATTATACCATTTGCTTCCTCTAAAATATCAATTCCAAATTCTGTATTTTATAGAGTTTTTCGCTACTTAAAAAGCGTGCCGAAAAGTAAAAAGACATGCATTATGAAACGGATGGAGTATCTCTATAATTTTGCAGTATACTTTAACTCATTTGGTTTGATACTCAATCTTCTTATTGCTTGTCTTTAGGTTCTTGAAGATCCGACAAAGTGAAGGAAAGAAAGTTTAAGCTATGCTAATGGGTTGTTCAAAAAAAGAAATCAGGTAAATTAATCTAAATTAACATGGAAGAGTTTGGATGATTTTTTTTTGTTTTGTAAGTATGTCATATTGTCACAGAAGCAACCAGTAAACAAATAAAAATATATTCCACGACTTCAAATAATTAATAGTCGTGAAAAAAGTGTAATTAGAGACATCATTTAGTTTATAAAGTTTTTACTTTATAAAATCGTTTCGCATGCACTATCACGTACAAGTACGACTTATAGTGGCTGTAAAAAACAACAGCGTAAACTTATAATGGCTGCCAAAACCAGCGGCTTAAAAATGTTCTTGATATCGACAATGGACGCCCCAAGTTTGTGGAGCTACTTCGAAACTACAGGACACACAGCTGTGGACAAATGAGGTTAGTGTCCTTAAATTCAGGTTTAATCTAGGGTTACGTTTAATCCATGCACAACTATTACGCTTATCATCGCATATTGTGGTTATTAGACGATGGTCTGTCCTGTCTAGCATCTAACGTACGGGACAGTTTACTGCCTTACAACGATGGCCTCGTGACACCAGCCAATGGAACTAATGGTATTTGGTTAGGTGTAGTAGGTTGCATGTGCTAGAAGATATTAGTTTTGGGAACGTCGATCATTGTCTCATACAAGCATTCCTGTATCGATGGCACCCGGAGACCAACATCTTTCATCTCCCCTGGGGGGAGATGATGATAACCTTACACGATGTGCATAAGTTGTTAGGTTTGTCAATCGACGGTGTCACACTAAGGCCCAACAGCTCCAATCATTTACGAGCGCAGTGGATGAGTGGCCACCTCAACTTCGCCCATGATGATTTAACGCCTAGTGGGAATGCATTTTACCACAATAAACTGGATAAGAACCTTGAGGATCTGTTGGCCAAGCCCAACACACCCCATCGGGTACTCGCGACAGGTTATCTGCTGGAGGTTCTAGGCAGCGTACTGATCAACGACAGAACTACAGCCTCCATCCCCATATGTGCATTGGATTTCGTCATCGATCACAGGCATACCAGAGAGTATGCTTGGGGAGAAGGCGTCCTTGCTTATCTGTACCGCTAGCTGGGTATCTCGTCTAGGATCGGGATGAATGCTATTGGTGGGTGTACTGCTCTGTTACAGGTACTGCACTCTTTCAAACCCCCTACGCGACTGTGTTTTGTTATTGAATATTATTAACTGTTTTATGTTTGTTATTGTCTTGCAGTATTGGATATTTGCCCATTTCCCAATGTTCGCACCCGGCGTATCTGAGGACTCGGCGGAACATGGAGACCCTCGCTAGGCCAAACGGTACACTATCAGACCCACTCCAAAGTTGACTACGGAGAGGACCCTTAAGTTCATCAAACAATTAGAAACAATTGCTTCATTTGTTGAGAGCTTAATTTGGATATTGGCAATTTCAACAATTTTTTTGCCTTGTTGAAACTTTTTTTTTAGAATGCTGAAATTAATTCTTTATTAGCAAAATTCTTTATTAGAAAAATTCATTAAACCTATTTACACATTAAGCATGATTTACATTTGAACCATTACCTTTCAGGGTATTTGACAATACAATCTGATGTTTGGTTTATGCAATTACCCTACATGTTTTATCATCTCTAGTAAATCTATGTAGGTACCATGATTAATTTGGGAAATGTAACTAATATTTATCTTTGCCATTTGATTGATTACGAGGATGTCATGGAAAATATAAGGGGTGTAATAAAAAAAATCTAATGAGTGTCATGGAAAAAATTATGGGTGTCATCATATCTTTACATAGGGTGTTTGATTGTATAGGTTGATTTCTTCAATGACTTAATGTCATGGATCTTAGAGGCATGAAAAGTTTGATTCACGGATTGTCACGCAATATTGAAGGGGTGTCACCAGGCACGGAGCCAGAATTATAATCTTGGGTAGGTTGAAATTGCATATAATTTTAATTTTTTTCTGCATCTATTCAGTTAAAAATTAGAGATATTTTTTTATCTATATTTAAATTAACAATAATAGAGTTAATTACTTATTAAATATTCTTCGAGTTTTATATATATTCAATACCATTAAATGATGAAATTAAATAATTAATCCACATATATATTTTTTTAGAGGAAATGGTAGTAATTAGACCAAAAAATGGGCTTATTTGCAAAAATAACCTAGAAGGCCCAATAATGTACCAAATAGCCTGGTCTAACTTTTGCAAAAAAATTGTCCGGTTATTTGGCACTATTTGTGACCGGGTATCACAGGTCCTTCTTGACCCGAGAAGAGAGATAACATAGAGACGCGGTGAGAAGCTCGAGAGAGAGAGAGCGCGCCAGTCGGAGGAGGCCTGTCGGAGGAGGCGAGTGATTGTGAGCCTTCTGTGCAAGAGCAACGGAGAGGACTTTACCGTCGATGGAGAGGAGAAACTTCTGCGAGCGATGGAGAGGAGAAACTTCTGCGAGGATACAATCGACGACTTGGCTGGCTGTAGGCCGTCGACGACTGGACTGACGATTGAAGGAAAGCAGCAGGTGTGCGGTGAGCTCGATTGGACCAGCGACAGGTACGTATGAGGTCTTTCAGTTTTGGGGGGTTTTCCATTGGCAAAAATTAGGGTTTAGTTTTTCAAAATCGAATTTGGGGGTTTGATTCTCGGCTGATTTGTCTGAAATTTGTTTTTGTTCTAAACTTATTTGGAATTGGTGCCTAAATTGCTTAATTTGCCTGTATATACTTTAGGGTTGTGTTTTGTCCGTTGTTAGTGCTACTTCTATTCCAAGTAAAATACTGAGCTATATAAACGTAGTTGGCAATTTCTTAGTTATAAAGATAAAAGATGTAAAATTAACTAGGAAATCAGTTCCAAATAATCATCCCACTAGGAAATTTGATTTCCTAGTTTGATAGGAGTTATATGGTGTTGCCATGTTGCCAACTGCTCCTACATAAAAGTAAATGGTAGAGTTGGCATGTGACGTTTTTATTTGAAGCTCAAGATTTGGTTTCTAAGAGCATCAACATCCCTGGAACCCACTAGGGTTCCTTAACTCCACTTTTTACTTTTCTCTCTCTTCCATATTATTTTAACAACTCATTACATTTTTACACTCACATCCCTAGAACACACTAGGGTTCCTTAATTTTTTTTTATTCATCCATCATAAAAGTTTATATTTTATAATAATAAAAATTTAAATGTCGATAATTATTTAATTAATAACGTTTGTTATTAATAAATTAAATAATTATATATTTGAGAATTTTTTTTTGCATAAATTAATAAAATATGAATTCCCTTCCACAAATGTAGTGAAAATGAGATGCTCGAAAACTTCATTGCAAGTTGGAAACATCGAAATACATAGCACTTGAAGTAAAGACAACAACATACGAGACGAAAAGAAAAGAAATACAACTTGACAAATGAAAACGATAAATGAAAACATACATGAAATTACAAAGTTTTAAACATTAGCATGTCCGAATTTTTGCCATATGTGTTCAACCAAATCTTCTTTTAGTTGATAGTGGGTGTTCCTGTTTCGAAGTCGCATTCTATTCTGCAGATACTTCTCCATTGGGATAGGTCGGCTAGTAGAGTACGATGCGTCATTATCATCTGCATGCTCAAATTGAGAGAAATCATAATTAAAACTATATGTTTCTCGTTCATCCTCCACTATCATGTTGGGCAAAATAATACATGCTCTCATTATCTTCCCAATAAAAGTAAGATCCTAGGCAAGAGCTGGGTTCTTGATTATGGCAAATCGAGCTTGTAATACTCCAAAAGCTCGCTCCACATCTTTGCGAGTCGCCTCTTGAAGTCGAACAAATAACTTAGCTTTATCCCCTTGTGGAAGAGTGATTGACGGTATAAAAGTTGCCCATGGTGGATAAATCCCATCAGCTAGATAATAACTCGTGCTATACTCATGGCCATTAACAACAAAATTTACTGGTGGAGATAACCCTTGTAACACATCATCAAATACCGGGGAACGATCAAGAATATTGATATCATTACATGTACCTGGTGTTCCGAAAAATGCATGCCAAATCCATAAATCGTATGAAGCCACCGCCTCTAACACAATAGTTGGTTTCCCTCCTTTCCCTGCGAATTGGCCTGCCCAAGCCGTAGGGCAATTTTTCCATTCCCAGTGCATACAATCGATGCTACCAATCATACCAGGAAATCCTCGCATCTCCCCTACATATAGCAAGCGTTGCATGTCTGATTCGGTTGGTCTTCGGAGGTACGTGTCACCGAATGCATAAATGATGCCCTCCACGAAGTTGGACAAGCACTGTCTGGCTGTACTTTGTCCAAGGCGTAGATACTCATCAACAGTATCTGCACCCACCCCGTAGGCCAACATTCGTATGGCTGCAGTGCATTTTTGTAAAGCTGAAAGGCCCATTCTACCTGTAGCATCCCGCCTTTGTTGGAAATACTCCATCTCATTTGATAATCGGGTGACAATGCGTAAGAATAATGATTTACGCATTCTGAACCGTCTTCTAAACATAGATGCTGGGTACACTGATGGTGGATCTTCTGAGAAATAATCTTTGATTAGGCATTCATGACCCTTTTCACGATCCCTTTCTATATAAGCACGTCGACGTGGCCTGGAACTTTGCCCTTCATCTCTTGTTGATTGTTGGTTGGAATGAGACATCCATTCCAAAAGGGTTTGATCAATCTGGTCATCAAGCTCATCAGAGGATGAACCAGAACAAGGCTTAAGAAAATCAAACGACGGTTTGTGTGGCTCCATAGGGGTAAGATAGTGTTTGATGGTGAAGGTATGTTGTGAAATTAAAGAGGAGTGACTGTTTGATGTCTTCATTGTGTCAATATATATAGATCCTTGATATTTCAAATTTTATAATATAAAAATTGAATTTCATTTGTAATAATTCAAATGAAAGTCATCAACTTAAATTGAATATAAATACGGAGTACTATTATTTGTAGAGATTCCACTGCCAAAGTTAGATGAATTGACAAGACGTGGCTCTTCCTCCTCTTCCACGAGCCCTTCCCCGGGTGGATATTTGTCGACGAGTGGCATCACCCTCTTCGAGATTAGGTTGTATGTTGTCAAGGCATGGTATTTCTTCTGATGTGCCCCATCGGTGCATTTCGGATGTGCTACCAGTAGATCCTTGAGTATTGGAAAAATGAGATGTAAACGTTAGAGAATGTGGATTTTGGTAAGCTTGGAAATGAGACGATGGATTCTGGTAAGCTTGAAAGTTTGAAGGTGGTGGGAGATTCATATTGGGTTGAATGAATTGGTAATCTTGATAACTTGTTGGATTTTCTGACAAATCAAGAAAATTCAAAGCAAATTGGATGGGAGTTTGAGGACGTTGTGGGTGATTGGGATCCATATGCTCAACAATACAAAAGTTTTGTAGGAGGGTAGAGAAATGAAGATGGTTGATGCATTTGCCCACCTCCCCCTTTTTATAGGAAATTTCTCCATTTTTAATTTTATTTTTTAAATCTACAAAATTATTAAAAGTGGGTTAATAATTATATATATCTACAATTTACATAAATTAAAAAAATTTAACCTAATGATATTGGTGTCTATAGATTAAGAAAAATAAATTATGCATATCTACAACTTCCAAACTTTAAAAAAAAATAAAAAATCTAGCCTAACTTGAAGTTCACATGCAATAAGAGAAATTTAACCTTGAAGCTAGTTCACATGCAAACTTCCAAACGTATATGTGGCACTATGTGCCATGAAAATTAATTGAGTGAAATATCATTCTGCCCACCTTTTTCATTTTATTCCATTTTTTTAATTGTAATCCCCTTCCCAAGGCTTGGATTGTATTGCAAGTGGTGGGTGTTTAAGCATTCTCTACTTCCAAACATGTCCCATCGTTCTTTATACATATCCACCCATTCTTTGATATTTTAATATTTTTTTTTACATATTGAGGGTTTACAAACCCCCAATGCAGCTGCTCTAACTCCTATGTATAATAGGAAATCAAATCTCAGTGTTGGCAATTGACAATTTCACTACCCCACTAGTAAATTTTCGAGTTCTAAATGATTGCTGATAATCTTGTTATAGAAATCTTAGTGTTGTACTCACCTTGCAGTTTCTCCTTTTGTGGATTATGAAGAAGTGATATATATCATGCTTGAATTCAACTCTCACCTTGCAGTTGTTTGGCTGAATCATGGTTTATGTCATTGTTTTAATTGAGAGTAGCGTTCATATCCAGATCATGTTACCTGGTTGTGTCATTTAGAATGATGGTGCTTATGCTGTATAGCCTGTGTTCAGAGATCCTATTGCTAAGTAGATTGCCAAATAAGCCTGGTTTTCGGGTGAAGTGATCAACATGTGTTCTATACTCTATAGTTGATGGCTTGATGCTACCAATCTCGGTGTTGCTGTTGTCTTTTTTTTTCTTCTTTACATCGTCATGATTGAGTACTTACTATTCTGAGACCTGCTAAATAGATGTTTTACATGTAAAACTCAGTACATAAAGTTCAGCCATCTTTGTTTCCTTTATTTGGAAATATAAAACTCAGTACATATTTCCTGAACTATTTCTAAATCGCTTCTAATATTGCTCGGATTTAAACTCTATTTTAAGGGACTTGTTGCTTCTTTAAAATTAGTACAAAGTACAAATTAGTTTAAAGGGATAAAAAATCCTTTCTGGTTTAGTGTATGCTCCGATTGAATTTTAGCCTTTTGGAATAGAGAGGTCCTCTTATGTACATACTGATTAAGAACTTTAGAAGGCAAAGTTGTGAAAGCTGGTTAATGGATGATGAAATAAACGTTTGCAGGAAGTCAGTCGGCTGCTTCTGGGGCTGAACTGTGGAAGAGCACTTGATCTTTTGACTTTGCCAGGGACAGCATCTACCTTGTCCTCTAATCGTGTCGGGACAGAGGTCTTCCCGAATGCGTTCACATCAGGTGATGGGAAGCCCGAACACAAGGATTTCGGACACTTCTACGGCTCCAGCCACTTCTCCGCACCCGATTCTTCTTGCTCGCCATCCCTCTCGAGGTACAGAGACGGCTTGCTGGTAGCTGACATGGACCTGAATCTCTGCAGGCCGCTCAAGGATAAGTGGGGGTTCCGAATGACTGCTCGCTACGATCTCTATGCCGAACTGCTTACCCAGTACTTGAACCCAGACTTCGAGCCCCAAGTGATTGCTGATCCCCTATTGCATAAAAAGGCAGCTTAATTTCACCCCCTAAGAATCGGTGCAATATGGAAAGCTGGAAACCACTGTTGCAATTTCATTCGTGTAAATGAACACTGAATAAAATGGTCTCTACTTGAACATTCTTGTGGCACAACGTTTTTCTATGATTAAGAAAGTTAGTACGTTTTTCTATTAGAGCCCTTAGACATTAAGATATCCTTTCTTTATTAATTGCATGAATGAACATTATTTTGAATCGGTTACTACATTCTCATTAGATTGAGATTTACTTGTTTTTTAATCTATACGATGATAAATAGCCTATTAGCTTAATTGGTAGAGCATTGTGTATGCACACAAAGATGTGAGTTCGACTCTCACATAGGCTAATGCGGAGTATGTGTTCATATCTCTCGGACTTATACGATTGAACATGGTAGGAAATATATACACTAATGGCAGGACAAATTTGTGAATCTGGTACGACAAATTTATGAATTATGAATATCTCTAAACTTATAAAATTATGAACTTGGTAGGAAATATATAGACTAGTGGTAGGACAAATTTGTGAACCTAGTAGGATAAATATACGATATTGGCATGATAAAAATGTAATCACCGAAATTCCTAAGTGTATAACTTCACACTAATGGTAGGATAGATGTACACGAATCGTAAGATATATTTGTACTATTGGCAAAGAAGTAGAATTAATATTGACCAATCCACAAATCCCAGACTAGTAATCATTGAGGCGTGAATTGACCCTAATCTCAATCTCAATTACCAATCCCTAAATCCCAATCTAAATCCAATTTCTATCAATCAAAATTCATGAATACAATCTAATCCAATGCTAGAACGACTGAATTAGAGCCTCTAGCCTTGGATATAATGTTACTTAGGTTTCCTTCATCTTCTGTTGTAGACTGGAAACCCTCTACCCTTGATTGTTTTTCTGAAAAATGTGGAACATAATTTGCTATGGTTTCTAGCTTGATTTTCCTTGAAAGCTATTTAAATTGGTATGATAGATGCACAAAAATGGTATGATAGATGAAAACTAATGGTAGGAGAAAACAACGATATCGGTAGGATCAGAATGGTAGGATTGATGGAAACTAATGGTAGGATAAAACAATGATATCGGTAGGATCAGAATGGTAGGATTGATGGAAACTAATGGTAGGAGAAAGCAACGATATTGGTATGATCATAATGGAAACCCAGTAATTCATGTATAACTTGACACTAATGATAGGATAGATGCACACCGATGGTACGATATATTTATACTATTGGAAAAATGTAAATGCATAATTGACTTTAAGAAAAAAATTTGTCCTAACATGTTCGTAAATTTGTCCTACCATTAGTATATATATTTTCTGCCAGGTTCATAATTGTATAAATTTAGAGAGATTCATGAACACATACTCCGTATTAGCCTATGTGAGAGTCGAACTCACATCTTTGTGTGCAAACACAACGCTCTACCAATTGAGCTAATAGACTATTTTCAATGAGTCCTTATGATCGTCTAGGCACCAAGAAGTGATAGTTTCGCAGGAAGCAAAAATAGCGCTTGAATTTGTAATCTTAATTTGCAAGTTCTGCAATTGATCAAAAAGATAGTTTATAAATTTGTAATCCTAATTTTCAAGTTCTGCAATTGATCAAAAAGAGAGTTTATAAATTTGTAATCTTAATATGCAAGTTATTCAATTGATCAAAAAGAGAGAGTATAAATTACGAACTCTCTGCAACTGGTCTCATAAAACCGTCAACTTGGGGTAGTTCTGTTATAAGAAAAAGGAACAACTACAAAGGATGGGTACAAGATCACTTACCCATCACTGCCACTGTCATCGGACAAACTTTTTACACTTTTTCAGGTATGAAAGAACAGTTGTACACTATTGGTAGGACGGAAATATTCTATTGGTAGGATGGGGACTGTATCGTTTCATGGGATGAACGGGTAACTTTTTTCCCCTCCTTTCCGCTTCTCTCCTATTCTGCCTCACTTTTTGCAGAGCATGTTTTGGTGTTTCAGATCCTTCTCTCAAGCTTATATATGTCTTGGGGACACCCATCAATGCAATCATTGCATTTTGCCCTCATAAATGCCCCCCCCCCTTTTCCCCAAAGGAGGAGCCCTGTTTTGGCGCCAAAACTGCATTGACAGCCCGCCAAATCAGCGACAGTGAATCCCCTTCAGATTCTCTCCAAAATATCTCCAGGTATGGAAAGACAGGTTTAGCCTATTGGTAGGATCAATTCATTCTATTGGTAAGATGGACAGTGTACTGTTTTCTGAAATGAACGGAGGATGCCTTTTGGTGCCACATGTCACTGACAACTACTGACCGCTACATTGTAGCTACAGTGTCCCACCCCTTCACCTGCTACTTCCTCTCCCGGTTATTTTTTATTTGCAAAAATTAACCACTTTCTACCCCTAACAAATAAACAAGGGATATGGCTATTTGTGCAATTTTTTTTTTGTCTAGTTATGCAAAATGGCCTATTTTTTATCGGGTGTCACTATGTACACCGCAAATCCGGATTAAGGATTTGCACGTCCTTAAGAACGTGCAAGCACATCCTTAAGGACGTGCAAGTCTGGGACGGTGCACATCCGCTAAAAAAGTCTTGCACGTCCTTAACAACGTGCAAGCACGTCCGTAAGGACGTGCAATGCTTGCACATTATTAAGGACGTGCAAACCCTAGTTAGGGTTTTGCGTTTAGGGTTTAGGGTTTAGGGTTTAGGGTTAGGGTTTAGGTTTTCCGACGGTTTTGTAATGTTAATTGATAAAATTGTGTTTAGCTAGTTTGAAGGATTTAGGGTCAAATTAAACAGAACACAAGAATTGTTAAGGTTTTCATTCGGATAATATGCGAATAACGTTACAAGGAACGGAAAAAAAGGTTTACATTCATAATTTTAATAAAGTTGTGGAATACAATCTAGGAAAATAGTAAAGGACGGCCGGACTCAGCACACAAGGCTCTAAATCTCTCAATCTGAGCTTGAAACGGAGCATCCCATCCTTCGACGCTCGGATGATGATGTTCGACCCATTCTAGTGGAGGCGGCGGAAGAGGAGCGTTAGGACGCAACCAGATCTATGAGAACAAAAATTTAGAATTAGAGTATTGACATATGTATGAAAAGCATGAATAGGTAATAAAAAAGACGTTTGAAGTCGTACCGCGGCAAAATGGTCTTGGTTTCCGATGCAGGCTACACCAAGAGTTGCTGATTGGGGAGGGTTGTTAGCAGATGTCGGCGAGATCATGGGGAGACATGTGAACGGATGATGCCAAGCTAGGACGACGAGAGGAATCTGATATACCGTCGCAAATACTAAACCCATGATGGGTAGCTCTATCCACCGTCTCCTATCACCATGTGTGGCTCCCGCCCATCTCTGGTAGTCGACGAACTGCTGGAATGGGTACTCTCCCGTATAACAACCGGCGTACAGATCGGCGTGATCCTCAAAGTGATTGCATAGTAATGTTTTGAGTTCTGGGAAAGCAGTCTCGCCGATCGGTGATGTCAAAACCGCCAAAGCACGGTAGCCACAATGACCATCTCCAACAGTGTCCCTCACCGTCTGAATATGACCGAGCATGAAGGGATCAACGTTGTTTCGACCCCAGTTGAACCCTCCGAACACATCATCACGTCCACGTCGAGCTGAGGTCGCTTGTGGACGAGGCCGAGCAGCATTTCGAGCAGCACGCGCTTCTTCAGGGTCGTGTCGCGGCAGACCTGATCCGGCGCGATGACGGCCTGCGGGATCCCCTGGACCCGTCCGAACTGTCGGAGGCACCTATCGGGCATATACGGCTCCTCCTCCCCGCAGAAGGTGATGGTGCCCCGATAGGTGGACTGACGGTACTGGCCGTCGAAGTCCAGACCACGCCCAAAAGGCATCCACCGGACCTAAAATTAAACAAATCAGATGTAAGTCACAACTAAGAATTATAAGTGATATAGATAGAGTCTCGAATACATACATCATCGACGGTAAGTCGGTCCACCTCGTCCCGCAGCTCCCGGATCTTCTTCAGCTTCGCATCGTCCTTCATGCGCGGTGGCTGCTTCGGACCGATGAACTTCGCGTAGAAGTGGGGGTCATCCCTCCTAGCCGGGTCGCTGGACAAATCACCTCGGAAGCGAGGGAAGTACGCCCATATCCAAGCCTTGACACAAAAAAAGTATGTCGTTAGCATATAATTTAAATATTTGTTAACTAAAACTCTAATTCAACGGTCTCGTACCTGTAGGATCGGCGTGCAGCTGTCTATGCCCTTCGCGCCTGAGCGGGTAGCCTCGCCTAGGCCCCTGTAGAGACATGCTAGGGCACCAGCAGCCCATGCAAGGGTGGCCGTACGTGGGATGTCCCAAATAAGGCCCAATACCCTCCATGGGATTCGGCTCTGCGACTTGTCCACAAACAAAGTCGCGGCGAGAGCAATGGCAATGTCGGTCCTGTGCAGAAACAGACGCTGTGCAGGGTCATCCTCGGGCTGCCCCCCTCCCACATGCGTGCGCAGCCGAATCTGCTCAGGATCAGCCGCGGCCTCTGGGTCATCGGCGGGGGCGGGGTCGACGAGCGGCCCGTGTCTCTGCTGCCATAGGGTAGTAAACCCAGTCACTGGAGGGCCGCCAGCATGTCTGTACGACTTCAGAGTCGCAGGGGTGAGCTGGTAGTACTCCGCGATGGCGGGGACCAAAGCGCCCGCGGGCAGATGTGACGTGCAGGGCTGGCCATCAATCGGAAGTCCCATCAGACAGGCAACATCGTGGAGCGTGATGGTCATCTCGCCCCATGGAAAGTGGAAGGAGTTCGTCTCCGGGTGCCAATGCTCCAAAAAGCCCGTGCAGGTGAACTCGTCGACACACTGCCAGTGGAGGGACCTCAGCTAGGGGATGCCGGATGGGAGGAGATCCTGCACCCAGGTCCCCGGGCCCTCAAATATGTAGGGCTCGAATGGCTGCAAGTGAGTCGCCCGGTGGCGGAACTTCAGCAGCGGCACCTCCACCGTAGGATCTCTCCACACCTGGTACGCACGGTGATGCATGTAAGACACAAGCAGCTCTCCCGGCGGCATTAAAGGGTCGACCTACACAGCCGGTGCGACAGCCTGCGCAGGGATGGGCTCGGGCTCTACCTGTGGGCCCCCTGGCCCTGAGCCTGCCCCTCCTGACCGTCGTCAGCCTCCTCAACGACGTCAGGGATCACATCATCTGCAGAGCCCAAGGAGATCGCCGCTGGTGTGGCGGAGGTCGAAGGCTCGGGCTCGTGTGTGCCGGATGTAGAAGCCTCTGGCACGGCTGAAGTAGAAGCCTCTAGCGGCACGGCTGAAGCAGAAGTCTCCGGAACGGCTGAAGAAGATGCCTCCGGGATGGTGGGTGGAACACGAGTAGGAGGTCTACTCATGTCGGCCCGTCGCCCAGCGACTATGTCGGTGATGCAGCTACTCAAAACCTCAGGGGGGCCGTCGCCCAGCGACTACGCCGGAGGGTACCGTCCTCCCTCATGAGCCTCCCTGCCTGTTATTATGAAATGTATTTTATTATAATTTATTATATTATAACTTAATATAATTTAATATATTTTAATGATTTTATTTTCTTTCAAATTAAATTTATTTCTATGTATTTTATTATATTTTAATGTTTTTATTTTCTTTCAATTTAAATTTATTTCTATGTATTTTATTATAATTTATTATATTTTATTTCAATTTAAATTTATTTCTATGTATTTTATTATATTTTAATGTTTTTATTTTCTTTTAATTTAAATTTATTTCTATGTATTTTATTATAATTTATTATATTTTAATGTTTTTATTTTCTTTAAATTTAAATTTATTTCTATGTATTTTATTATATTTTAATGCTTTTATTTTCTTTCAATTTAAACTGCACGTGTTTAACCACGTGCAGTTTTGCACGTCCTTCAGGACGTGCAAGCACGTTTTCAAAAAAAAAAAAACGTGCTTGCACGTCCTGCTTTGGGTGGCTCTCACCCTACTTGTACGTCTTTAAGGACGTGGAAATTTGCGATGTATATAGCCGAAACATTTTTATCTATTACTACGTACATCACTAATAACAATAAAATTAGTGACAAAAGGTTAATGGCTGGGCCACCACCAATTTGAAGTGAAAGCTGCAGCATGCAGGCTGCGCGTACAAGAAAAAAATGAAGGGAAAAGAGGAGCAAAGGGATTCGCGAACCTGCGTCATTCCATAACCTTCCACGCTCTCTCTCAACTGGGCTATTCAAACATCAAGATATTAATATACCTATATACTCCCTCCGTTTCCTTTTAATTGACTTTTTACTATTCATGCACGTTTTTTAAGGTGTGAAAAACTATATGAAATAATAATTTTTTTAAATATTTTTTTCGACAATCTCATACTTATTGATGATAAGTATAATATTATTAAAAAAATATTTTTAAAATATTAATATTTAATATAGTTTTTATCGTTATAAAACTACGTGCATGACTTGAAAAAGTCATTTAAAAGGAAACGGAGGGAGTAATATATATTACTAGTAAACTAACACAAAATAAATTTATTCACTTCAATATTTATATCATGTGAATTAATCTTCTCATCAATCTCCTATATCACTCTCACTTCTTTGCCTCAGCGGTGAACAGAAAAAAAAAAATTCAACTGTCAAAACCAAATCCGATCCGACTGACCTGACCCAAACGCTCGAAAAATTTTGAGTCAATTAAGACCCGAAAATTTTGACCCAATTAGTTTTACTCGGATTAAAAAAAACAGTATTTTTTAGAGTAAATTGGGTTTTGACCCGGCCAGTGACCCAGTTTGTTAAAACAAAACTATAAAATCAAAGAAAATCCCAAAATCATATAATCATATTAGGGTAAATTCAACAATTAATTTTATTAAAATTAATTGAGTTATAATTATATACTACGTATTATTTAAATTATTTATGGAGATTCCAATTTATTATATTTTATAATTAAAAACTCTATAAATATCAAATAAATTTTTAAATATTTTTAAAAAGTTATTTCATACTGACTAGTAATGTGTATAAACTTATTTTAAAATTTTAAGTTTATAAAAAAATCATGAGTAATTTAGTAAAAATCAAATACTTCAAATCAAAGGTAGTATATAATTACAAGCGCATCTAGAATTTAGAATGACAACTTCTAATAAGTATAGGCTAAAAAGAATTAAACAACTTAGCAACCACGTTTTTAACTTTAACATTTTAAAGTTATCGTAAAATCATTAAAACACGATTTTTTATTTTTTAACAAAAATTGCCAAACCTAAAATTGACCCGATTTTATTCAAAATTGGACTAAATCCGGGTTCGTGTTAACCTAGATATTCCCGAGATCCGTTTTACCGAAACTGCTCATTCGATTCACATGCCAATTCAAAATGTACTTCCCGAGATCCCCACACCTACTAAAATGTACTTCAATTCACATGCATATATAATCACCAAAAAAAAAAAATTCACATGCATATATATATGACAGCCCTGCCTCGTCTCGTCCACTTCAAACTGCGCATTCAATTTCAGATTTGCAGTTTGCCAGAACTTTAAATTTGGTTGTTTTCGTATGTGCACTCTATAAAAATGTGCCGTTTTAATCCTCTCTTCGTATGATTTCAGTCTTTAAAATCTTTGAAGGAGCAAGAGAAAGAGAGGAGATAAGCCAAAGCCCTCAAATTCTCAAAATCCACTTTAGGAAGTTGTAGATTTTCTTCATATATGGAATGGAGATAACTAGCTACATATGTAAATGTAAGTATCTCCAAAGCTCTATATATCTCTAATCTCTATCATTTTGCATTATAGTTTAATTGGTTTGGTTTGATGTTCGATTTGGAAACCGATGCAAGCTGTTGATCGACGATCAATTGATTTGGCAGCTCGCAATGTTCAACAGAGGAAGAAGAAAGGGGGCAGTTGGAATACGCGGGAAAATGGGAGAAGCTGTGATCTCTTTCTGTTTCATTGAATTGGATCAGTTTACAGATGGAGCACCATCTATTTATATACAAGCAATCAACAACAGCTCTACAACAAAACAGGCTTTCTGCGAGGAAAATTTTCCTCGCAAAAAATAGAGATTTCCTCGCTAAAAGTGTTCAACGAGGAAATAAATTTCCTTGTCGGGTGGTCGAAGAAAGCTCGTCAATGAAAGTATTAACGAGGAAAAATAATTTCCTCGCATGCAATTTTTTACGATGGTTATATTTGGTCACTATTATAATTTGGCGACGAATATTTTCCTCCTCAAAAATCAAAAAATTTCATCGCCGAATAAGTTTCGGGATTAGAAAATGGTCTTCGAATATATTTTTCAATGAAATAAAATTTCTCGCTATTGTTTTTATTTCTTCGTTAATGATGACTAGCAATTAAAACATTAGAAATTAAAAAATAATTTAAATTATTATTTTTGTCGACGAACATATATTTGTCGCTAAGGATAATGTAGGCGAGAAATTATTTTCTCAAGAAAACCTATTTACTGCGAGAAAATCAAAACTCCTCGCTATTTATATCCTTTTAGCGAGAAATATTATCTCGGTACATATAATAACTAACGACGATATCATTTTGTGGGTGTAGAAATTGCATTTTTAGCGATGAAAATTGTTTCATTACTAAAAATAATTTAGAAAGAAGTCATTCCTCGCTTTAGCCCTGTCTTCAACTAGGAAATTATATTTCATCATATTATTTATTTAATTTTTTAGTGAGAAAATACATATTTGTCGGTGTAAAGAATGTTTTTAGCAAGAAAACGTATTCATGCTAAATATATGGAACGAAGAAGAAATTTAATTTCATTGTAATCACCTTATCACATGAAAATAATGGAAAATATACAAATAAAATGCAAAATATATTAAAATTATAATATAAATAATTCTCACTCTTTATTAAAGTAAAACGCCACTCAAATGAGTTCGGTAGAATGCAAGCCACCATGCTCTCAAAATGATTAAACAATCCCATTGTACCTAGCAAAATGTCTAAACAATAAGGAGTAACTACCAATATTCAGCCTTGGCGACCTTGTCCAACAGCTTTTAGAGATCGAAGTCATGCATCTTACAAACCTCCACCTACACCCTCCGCCAAACATAGCCCAAGTATCTATTGAGCGGGTTCTATCTTCTTGAGTTGTCTTGGCTCAGAGGAACACCATCTCATCCTGCAAATGAAGTCAAACATGAGTATAAAAGTTAAGTGACCCAGTGTGGGTAGAACGGCTGGTGAACAATACGAAAACAACAATGAAGATCTTCTAGTAGTAAGTAGTAACTAATCCAGTTCTGTGTTTGCTGCTGCAAATAGTTTACAAAAGTACTTTTAATACACCATCCGTGCATCATAGACATTTTACAATTTACATAGACAAATTTATGTTTAACTCTCCTATTTATCACATAGACATTTTATCGAACACATATAGAGTGCATCATTTAATCACATGGATTCACTTTAAACTTCAAAAGCTTTGAATCTACTTTTATTCATACATGATCAATTGCACATCAACATAATCCGAATTTCAAAATCAAATCAACTAAATAGGCCCGAATCAAATTTGGGGGGAATTTTTTTTAACCCAAACATTGATTGAATTGTCGAACCTGGACTGGATATCGACAAAGAAGAGAGAGATCTACCAGCGTTTGGAGTGCTAGAGTAGAGTCGCCATTCGCCAAGCATCGGAGGCTCGGAGCGGATGAGAGTAGATTTGCAGGCGTCGGGAGTGCAGCCTGAAGGAGAAGCAGATAGCGGAGGAGAAGATACGGTGTTTAGGATTTTCATCAATCCCTTTTAATGCGGGTGGAGGCAATTGAAAAAAACTGTGTTGCCGCCCATTACTAGGGGTTCAAAATTTTGGAGGGATTATAGAATTTGGCTCTTTAGTTTTACAATTATGTCTCCTAATTCATGTATATCCTTCCAAATTTTTTTTTAGAAATTAAATATTTAAATTGGAAGAAATTTTATTAAGGGAATATAGAATTTTATTTTTTATTTTAACAATTTTTTATCAAGGGTTTATATATATGTTAACATACTTTTTTTTAACAAAACACCTAAATTTTTTTTAAAAATAAAACCACCTTATATAAGATAATTTATTCAATTTAAACACCAATCTATATTTTTCAAACGAAATCCCTTTATATAATATAGTAATTTGTTAATTTTTTTAATTACAAGTTATAAATTTCAAAAGGTGTTTTGTTTTTAAGAAAATCTATCATATAAGGTATGTTTTGGGGAAAACAATCCATCTATATTAAATTATCAATTATTTATAATAAAGAAAAAGTCATTTGAAACAATATATATATATATATATATATATATATATATATATATATATATATATATATATTAATTGATAAAAAAATATAAATAAAAAATATTTCATTGTAATACTAACCGAAAATATTAATAGATAATTATGTAGTATTTTATAAGTGTTATTTTATTTATATCTAGATTATTTCTTGATGGAAAGAATTATTTATATCAAAATTAATTATTTAATAATTATTATTTTGTTTATATCTATATTATTTTTTGAAGAGAAAATAAATTATTAAAATATCATGTAGCCATAATATGTAGCCACATTCCATTACATGAGATTTAATTAACGATAAATTAGGCAAAAAACCTTATCTTATTAATGTGAATTGTATTTTATAGAGAATCAAAATAAAATATATTTAGATTATATATAATCTGTCAAACTAATTTTATTTAGATCTATATTATTTTTTGGTGAAAAAAAAATTATTTATACTTAGATCATTATTTTTTAGTTATTGGAATCTATCTAGATTATTTATAATATTATATTTAATGTATTCTCCGTGCACTAGTTAATTATATAAAGACATTAAAGAAGATTTTTATGTTTTGTAATATACGAAGTAGTACGTGCTATATGCGCGTGTGTATATATTTCAACATTAATATATTGAAAGCATTATCAAACTTTTATATAATTATTATCAAAATCTTACAAAATTAGGTAAAATCTTTTCAATATATATATGTCTAAAAACATATGAAACCTATTATCTTAAGATTGATTACGGTGGAGATAAAAAAAAATTTGATTGGTTATTAGTTATTACTATTAAGATAAGGAGAAGATGTCATATGTCACTTAAGACTTATCATTTATTATATATAGTATATAATAGATAAATAGATATGATTACCAAACATAAAAAATAATATAATTACATAATTGGATAGAAATTTATAATTACATCAAAGCACAATTCTAGAAGAGCAAAAGCAATAGATCTTCCATAAAAATAACGATGAAAGTATTCCAAAATTATATCCATATCTAAAAAAATTGGGAAAAATATATTAAAAAAAATTGAATTTCACGAGTTGATAATCTTTACATGGCTAAGTATTATTTCAATTTCGTTAAAACCTTTTATGTTCTAAAAATATGTTCACATTGACAAAGTTATTTAGTATGACCATGTAACATATTGATAAAGTTATTATCTTCTAAAAATATGTTCATATATAGTGAAAATAGATAAAATCTTATCTTATATGATAGTATTTAAAATTGGTTAATATCTTCTAAAAATATATCCATATCTACTCAAGTTGGGTCAAATTTTATATTTTATCTGATATTAAATAATAGTATTTAAATTTGGTTAATATATTCTAAAAATATATCCATATCTAATCAAATTTGGTCAAATTTTATCTTATACATATATAGATATATTCATTAAATAGAGTTAGAATAAAATTTTATCTTATGCATATATTTATTATTTTAAAAAAGGGAAAACTAATTAAAATACCCCCACCTTTGGGGGTATGGTAAAAATATATTCTCAACTTTCAAATGTAATAAAAATATCCTGACCTTTGAGGGTAGTGGTAATATATTACCATGGGTTTTCTCACGGGTCAAAAATGCTGATAAGACAACCTACGTACGTGGATTTTTTTTACAAGGGTTTTCTTGAACGATTTCTGTAGGAAAAAAAAATAAAGATTTAGGCCGGGTTCATACCCAACGCCTTTTCTCCCCTCATACCTTCTTCCGTGGCCGCCTCTTGAACTGTCTTCCAGGTCATCCAGGCACCTCATAGTTCCTGTTCAATGACAGTCTTCCTCCATTGTGGTCGCATATCTTGAGTTGTCTCTCTCAAATCTTCTTCTTCTTTGATTCGCTCACGGACTTGGCTGAGTAAGTTTTTTTTTCCCTCTTTGTTGTTGTTGTTGTTGTATTCGGTTTAGTTTTGATGTTAGGAATAGTCGTGTTGTGTTAATTTTAGGCAATTTTGACTGGATTAATCTCTTGGTTGAATCAATTTCGTTTTTCGGGTTTAATTTTGTTGCCGGTTTTTTTTTTCCTAAGGAAATCATTCAGGAAAACCCAATTTCAATGATAATTTGTAAAAAGGCTTCCACGCAGGCTACCCTGTCAAAAAAAAAACACTTAGGCGGCCTTATCGGCATTTTTGACCCGTGAGAAAATCCGTGGTAATATATTACCACTACCCTCAAAGATCGGGATATTTTTATTACATTTGAAAGTCGAGGATATATTTTTACCATACGGTATTTTAATTAGTTTTTCCTTTAAAAATTGTGATTGGTTCATATGATTACGATTAAGGAGAAGTCGTCATGTGTCTCAGCCCCTTTATTATATATAATAGATAGATATGCTAAAACAATATTTTAAAATTATATCCACTGTATATATAAATCACCTATTATAAGTATGAAAACACAATAAATTAGAATTACAATGTGAGAATTAAACTAATAAAGGTCAAATTATGCGATAAATAAAAAATAAAAAATAATCTAGATATAAATAATTCATTCTAACAAAAGTTAATATAGATATAAATTTCTATCTATATACATATACTAAAATCGATGCATAAAGTTCTACGTGGTGTGTTGTGGGTAAATCTTCAAAAAATATATTCCTATCTGACGAAATTGGTCAAATCTTATCTTAAGTGTCTATTACAGTATTACTATATCAATATTCAAAAAATATATTTTATTATATTAAAATTATTTTTATCAAATTTTATGTGAAGATTAAAATAGTTTATTTTAAAATTTTAATAAGAATTTTCAAGTAATCATAAATTAACTTAAAGTATAAAAAAATCATACAAAATAACTTAAAGTAGGTAGATGTAGATAGATTAGATATTAGATTACTTAATATTATTGTAAGATAATACTTTTTGAAGATAATTATTTTTAAAAAAAATCCCATTGACGATTTTTTGCTTAAATATTGTTTGTTAGATTTACAAATCCATTTGTTCCTTAATTATTGTTAATTTTAAGAATAATAATCCTATCACGGTATGGTTGTTACTTAATTATGACGGAGTATTAGTCGTTGCCATTATTGAGTTAACCATATCGGTTGGTTTATATGCAAAATTTCATCTTATTTTAAATAAATAAATAATTCAATAATCATTAGGAATTTTTTAGTCATCATTAAATCTCTTTATACAATAAATTATATAAAAGACCACGATAGTTTTGAGGAAGGATTGCCACATAGGAATTTTTTTTTTGGTGATTTTGTCATTAATAAGTTAGATAATGCGATTGTTTTTGTGATTTTGTAAATTTTGTGATTTTATAAAATCTAATATTTGGTGTTTTTGTGGTTTAAATAAGAATACACTGGTACGTAGTTGTAGAGTTATATATTTTTTTTTTATTATTATTATTAATTTGTTACCCGTACTTTTACGCGTTTTGTTAATAAATTATATTTTAGAATATTAAAATTATATTTGAATTAAATTTTATATGAAAATTAAAATAGTTTATTTTAAATTTTTAAATAAATTTTTTAAGGAATTATAAAAAAAATAGGTTTTGTAACAACTTTAGATATGAGGTTGGGATAAATATTTTGATGATAAGATTTGGCTTTGTCACCATTTGTAACCAAATTACACTATTATAAACATTTACCTTTTTTAAACTCAAATAGACCTTAAATTTAATTTAATTTTTTTTATTTATCTTAATATATATTTAATACCTTAATAGTTATCATTTTAGGTTTGTGTGTATTATTTCTTACCCAAATATATTGCTTCTTAATTTATTTTTATTTTTTTTTCTAGAAAGAGATGAATAAAAAGAAAAGACCGCTATAAAAACACATGGCGAGGGATTTAAATTTATTTCCTCATTGAAATTAAGTCGTTATTTGCTCTAATTAATATGTTTAGTGATACGTTTGTTCATCAGAAAATAAATACTTTTAGCAACAAATAACAATATTTGTCGTCAATAAATTTGGTGACTTTTTCCCATATAAATAGCGACGAAAGTGATATTTCCTCGTTAAATAGTTGTTTCAACGACAAAAATATTACTCGTAAAACATCAACATATGGCAACGAATTGAAAATTTTCTCGTTAATAAATTTGACCCATTTTTCCATATTTTACCCAAGTCAATAACAACGAAAACAAAACTTCCTCGTTGATTAATATGTTTAGCGACAAAAATTTTCCTCGAGAAACACATACGTTTAGCGAGTAACTACAATCTTTGTTGCTAATAAATTTGGCGGGTTTGACGTAATTCCAACCAAACAAATAATGACAAAATTAAAAATTCCTCGATGAAAGTATTTTTAGTGATGAAAACATTCCTCGATAAAAGCTCCAAATTCGTCGCTATTTTCCTTATGGTTTATGCGACCACATTATACTAACAATTAGCGACGAGTCAAAAATATTGTCGTTGAATATCACTTTTAACAAAGGAATATAGGTTTCTTGCTAAAGTTCATGTGCCATTTGATGAGGAATAGGTATGTTCGTCGCCAAATATGACATTTACCGAGGAAAAACAATTCATCGGTAAAACTTTGGTCGCTAAAACGCCTTTCTGTTGTACGGGAATTGATCCTATACAACTCAACCTATAGCTTTCTCATGTGGCTGCACTTTGGAGATGCTCTGTTGATGTTGTTGATCAGCTGAAGACGTCACTAGCAGCTGAAACATAGCTCAACACCCCCCCCCCCCTCAAACTTGGGGTGTTGAAAGCCCAAGTTTGCCAAGCAATTCATTTTGCTGGTGAGAAGGAAGAATTTTAGTGAGGACATCAGCAATTTGTGAAGAGGTTGGGACATGACATAAATCAATCAAGCCTTCGACAACCTTTTCTCTAGTGTTTCGTGCGCTCGTGATAGACAGGATTGTGAGCAAGATGGATAGTTGATTGGTTATCACAGTAGAGAGTGATTGGTTTGACTGGAGCAACTGCTAATTCCTCAAGAAGACGAACTAACCATGTTACCTCAGCTGCAGTTTGAGCCATGGCTCTGTACTCAGCCTCAGTGGAGCTTCGAGATACTACTCCCTGCTTTTTGGATTTCCAGCTAATGGGAGAGGAGCCTAAGAGGATGACAAATCCAGTAACAGATCTTCTCGTATAGCCACATGAAGCCCAATCAGAATCTGTGTAAGCTGCAATCCTGGGCTTGTCAAAACCATTGAGAACTATTCCATGATGTAGGGTCCCAGCAATATATCTAATGGTGTGATGAAGTGCCTCTAGATGAGAGGTACGAGGAGACTGGAGAAACTGACTTAAAGATTGAGTGGCAAAGCATAGATCTGGTCGAGTGTGGGTTAGAAAGTTCAGCTTACCAACCATTCTTCTGTAACAAGATGCATCTGGCAATAGATCACCTAGGAGAGGGTCTAACTTCAGATTTTGAGGAAGTGGAGTGTAGACAGTGTGGATGTTTGTGAGGCATGATTCACTGATCACTTCCTTATTGAACTTGTGTTGAGACAAATGAATTCCACTTGAGCTATAAGACACCTCAAGGCCCAAAAAATAATGTAGAATGCCTAAGTCCTTGATGTTGAACTTGTGATCAAGATATGCTTTGAGATTGGAAATCTGGAGGGGATCTGAACCAGTGACCAAGAGGTCATCCACATATACAGCAACAATGGTGATGTGGCCATTAGCTCTCTTGGTAAACAGGGAATAATCCAATTTTGATTGAACAAATTGCAGGGCCAATAATGCAGATGTGAGTTTGTGAAACCACTGATGACTGGCTTGCTTAAGGCCATAGAGTGATTTCTAAAGTTTGCAAACAAGATTGCCAGGAGTAGGATACCCTTCAGGCGGCTTCATGTAAACTTCCTCATATAGATCACCATGGAGGAAGGCATTATTGACGTCCATTTGATGAAGAGACCATTGGTTGGCAGCAGCAATGGCAATGACAGTCCTAATAGTTGTCATTTTTACAACAAGAGAAAAGGCTTCATGATAGTGCCTTCAGTTTGAGTGAAACCTTTGGAAACCAGCCGAGCTTTATGGCGCTCAAGGCTGCCATTAGCTTTCAACTTGACTTTGAAGACCCATTTACAGCCTATAGCTCTCTTTCCTGTAGGCAAAGGAACAAGTACCCAAGTGTTGTTGGCAGTTAGAGCATCCAACTCCTTTTTCATTGCTAAAATCCAATTGGGGTCCTGGACAGCCTCTTTATATGTGGTTGGTTCAATATATGTGGTGATTTTGGACAAAAAAGAGAATGATGTGGATGGTAGAGAAGATGCAAAGAAAGTTGTAGGATAGTGAGATATTGAAGAAGTGGAGCATACATTGCATACAAAGTCATTGAGATGAGTGGGAGGATGATGGATTCTGGATGATCTCCTGAGGTTGGGGGCAACAGGAGGTGGGGTAATTGAAGGTGTAGCAGCAATTTGTGTATTGGGTGAAAGGCTGTCACTAGGTGAAGGTGTATCAGCAATTGATGTATTGGGTGAAGGTGAGGGAGAAGAGTTAACTTAAGGAAATTAATTTGTGTCTGGCAATGGTGAAGATGTGGTAAGAGGGAGAAAAATATGAGAAGGGAACTCAGTGGCAGGAGGTGGAAGAGTAATGTCAGGTAGTGTGGTGGTATGGAAAGGGAAGTGTGTTTCAAAGAACTGAACATCTCTGGTGTGAAACACAGCTTGAGAAGCGATGTCAAGAACAGTATAAGCACATTTGCCATAGTTGTAGCCTAAGAAAACACATGGTTTAGCACGAGGTTGGAATTTATCCCTTCCTCTCTTCAAAGTACTCACAAAGCACATGCATCCAAACACTCTGAGATGGGCATAGGTAGGAGGTTTATGAAAGAGGAGTTCATAAGGAGATTTATTGGACAAAACTGGTAAAGGACAGCGGTTAATCAAGTATGTGGCAGTCATTATACACTCACCCCAGTACTGTATAGGCACTTTGGATTGGAATCTCAAAGCACTGGCTACCTCTAGTAAGTGTTTGTGTTTTCTCTCAACAACTCCATTTTGTTGGGGTGACTCAACACAATTGGTTTGATGAATTATGCCATGCTTGGCAAAAATATTGGACAAAGTTTGGTCAATGAACTCAGCAGCATTGTCTGACCTCATGGCTTTGATAGTAGTGTGGAATTGAGTTTTGATGAGAGACACAAAATTGGACAAAATGTTGAAAGTGTTGGTTTTGGATGCGATTAGGTAAGTCCATGTGCTTTTGGAAAAGTCATCAACCAAGGTTATAAAGTACTTGAAACCATTGTGAGTACTGAACTGATATGGTCCCCATGTATCAAAGTAAACAAGGTCAAAAGGAGCTGCAGACCTGTGTGATCTCAGCAAAAATGGTTGTCTGTGGAGCTTGGCTTGAGGACAAATTTGACAAATGGATGGTGGGGAAGCAATGTGTATAGTATCATCTATGAATTTGATTTCAGAGAAAGGCAAATGCCCCATTCGACAATGTAAGAGTTCAGCTTTACAAATAGTAGACAAACCAGTAGCTGCAGTGTTCATGAAACTAGATGACACATTATTACATTTGGAAAAGTCAAATTGCAGAATGTGAGACAACTCAGGAGAATTTGGCAGCTCATATGGCTTGTGTGCAATGTATAATCCACGATCTTCACTTCCAACAACCAGAGGATTCCTCATCAAAGGGCCCTGGACGATGCATGAAGATGGAGTAAAAATCACATTGGACTGTATGTCTTTTGTGAGTTTATGAATGGACATTAAATTGAAGTGAAAATCTGGAACATGGAGAACATTTTTGAGAGAAATATCATTGTTAACTTTGACAGTACCAATATTGGTGATGTTGGCTTTCATGTTGTTTGGTAAGGTGATGGAAGATGGCTTTGAGGATGGCTCAAAGGAGTGAAAGAGATGAAGGTTGGGGCTCATATGGTCACTGGCTCCACTGTCCAGTATCCAAAAAGAATTAAGCAATGAAGAAAAGAGACAGGATTTCATACCTGCCAACATAGATGAGGGTTCCTTGACTTCATGATGCTGTAGAAGAGACATCAGCTGTTGGTATTGTTCTTGAGTGATGGAAGCTGATGAAGTGGCAGTTGCAGCTATCTTCTTTGGAGCTCCTGCAGATGAACTATCAGTGGGATAGCCATGGAGCTTCCAACATCTATCAATCACATGGCCAAGGGTCTTGCAGTGAGTGCAGAAAGGGCGAGATCCATTGGAAGACTGTGTGTTTCTATTGCTAATACTTGATGAGTTGGATGGATAGCCATGCAATTTCCAGCATTTGTCCATGGTATGACCTGCAATCTTGCAGTGATCACAGAAAGATCCTCCTGAGCCTAGGTTTCAGGACGATCTCCGTGGCCTTCTTGATCCCCTTCCAAACGTATGAGGCTCCATCCGAATTCCCAAGGGCTTTGTTGGCATATTTGCTCACAATGATTTCTGCCCACATTTGACAGCTTCACCTCTTTCAACTCATCATACGCAGTTTTCACATAGAAATACTCCCTCCGTTCATTAATAAGTGTCGTTTGACTTTTATACATGTTTTTAAAGGTGCTAAAAACTAAATAAAATTTTAATTTTTTTTATTAATTTTTTAAAACAATTTTAAACTTATAACTAATATGTATAAAATTATGAAAAAAAATCAATTAAAAACTTTATATTTTATATAGTTTTTAACTCCTTAAAAAACGTGCCAAAAAAGTCAAACGTCACTTATTTCTGAACGGAGGTAGTAATTGTTAGAACCCACAAAAGCATCTAGACCGCAACATTCACATTTCCAGCTCGTAAGAGGAGACCACGAGCGAGCTTTCATTTTCTCCACGTATGAGAAAATGGAGCTCATAAGAACATACATAGAGAAGTCTCTCCCCCATTGAATGGGTAACACCAACAACTAAGGTGGATGACTTCTACAGGCAGACTTCCAAGCCCGAGTACAACTTAAACCTGTCCAAGCACAACTCATAACAACAGACACAGAGAAGTCCCCTGTTGAACGTAACACATCGTCATCAGAAAAATACCATGTGTAATCTTCAAGCAATCAAGGATTACTTCTATGGGCAGACTTCCAAGCCCGAGTACAACTTAAACCTGTCCAAGCACAACTCATAAGAACAGACACACAGAAGTCCCCTCTCATCAGTAAAATACCATGTCTAATCTACAAGCAATCAAGCCTAGGAATTTAGGTTGGAACCTAAATCCGTCAATGATGCAATCCCTTGTCTCTCTTTTCAGCTAAGAGATAAACTTAGCTGGGAAGTCAAGGCCATGCAGAACCCGGGGGAGAAAGACCCAAGAGATAGAATCATCCACCCTTCTTTAAGTAAATCTTCATAATACACCTTGTTGAGACATTTTTCCTGATGTACTTCCCGAAGAGCTCATAGCACATTATCTGCCATTTGCCTCCAATTAACAAAACCAAGTTGAACAGGATTAGACAGTCCAGCACCTTAGCTAACCGAGAAGTTAATCTTAGAAATAATCATGTAAGTTCCATTGCAGCAGTAAATCTGTTCATACTGACACGATGGAGAACTTTAACTTTCATCCTATTTCCTTTCCGGTTCAAAGGAAATAGGATGAAAGTTCTCCATCCTGTCAGTATGAACATATTTAGGGATCAAGAAAATCGAGGTATCATTCATTTGCTCAGACAATTAACTATTGCTACAAAATCATCTGCACGTCACATTTCTTATTAGAGGCATTTCATATCCATTTCGGGATAGGGACATTCCATCAGAAATTTCATTCACATTCTGATGCCTTTCAAATTTTCTCTTTGGGGCTGGAACTAACAGTTTTGAGACAATCTTTTCTATTCAAGATAGGGAGTTTCCATTTCCATTTTTTGCAAGATTGAGAAACTTCAATTTCTTGTCGATACATTTTCAGATCTCTTTCCGGACAAGGACATTCTGTTTTTTATTTATGCTGGGACAATGACATTCCATTCGCATTTGAGGCTTTTAAACTTTCCTCTTTTACAGGGCAAAAACTTTCGTTTCGGGACAGTTTTCCATTTTGTGGGACCAAGAAATTGTCATTTCTTATCGAGGCATTTGAACTTTCTTTTCCTTCTAGATAGCTAAGACCATGACTTTCATTTTTAGGACCAAAACTAACATCCTATTTTGAGACACGATATTTCTTTTCGGGACGGGGCATTTCCATTTCCATATTTCAAGATCAAGAAACTTTTGAGACACGGACTTTCTTTTCGGGACAGGGCATTTCCATTTCCATATTTCAAGATCAATAAACTCTCATTTCTTATCATGAAATTTAAAGTTTTCGTTTCGGAACAGAGAGAGATTCCATTCTCAACTTCTCTCATTTTGAGGCATTTACACTTTGTCTTTCTTTTCAGGGCAGAAATTACTGTTTTCTCTTTTCTATTTCCGGGACCAAGAAAATGTATTTCTTTTCGAGGCATTTCAACTTTTTTTTCTTTTGAGACAGGGACATTTCATAATCTTTGTTCGGGATAGAGAATTTTCATTCTCGTTTTGAGGCATTTCAACATTTCATTTTAGGGACTCGAACTAAGTTCCCATTTCCGAGAGTTGGGACAATAGTCATGTGCCCATATTGTTCCAAATTTAAGAACATCACAAACCAATGGAGACTCCTACATTTTATCGTACATGTATATACTAATTGAATAGCCTGAAACATGCATCAATGCTAGATAAATGCCAATGTTGAAAAAAATAATTAACTAAAAAACTTGATGCTCTTATGCAAAACAAACACCAAAGAATAGAAACTGCAACATTCGGGACGGGACAAGACGATTCCATTTCCATATTAGTATCTCTTTCGGGAAAGGGAGAGTATGTATTTTATTTATCTCCCTTGGACAATGACATTCCATTCTCATTTGAGGTTTTTAAACTTTCCTCTTGTTTGGGAAATTCTGTATTTTCTTCATCTCCTTGGGATAATAACATTCCATTCTCGTTTGAGGCTTTTACGGGACAAAAACTTTCTTTTCAGGACAGTTTTCAACTTTGTGGGGCCAAGGAATTGTCATTTCTTATCGAGGCATTTAAACTTTTTTTTCTTTTTGAGACTGTTTTCCATTTTTTGGACCAAGAAATGATCATTTCTGATTGAAGCATTTGAACTTTCTGTTTTAAGAAAGTGCCATTCTGTTTTCCATGTTTTGGGACAGAGAGACCATTCTCGTTTATGGGCATTTTATCCTCTTGTTTTCTAGACACAGAATTACCCATTTCTTTAGAGACATTTGATATCTATTTCGGGATAGGGACATTCCATGAGAAATTACATTCACATTCTGAGTCATTCTAAATTCTCATTTTGAGACGAATCTTTTCTTTTCAGGATGGGGAGTTTTCATTTCGAGACATTTTAATTATCTTTTTCGGGACAAGGGCATTCTTTATTTTATTTATCTCCCTGGGACAATGACATTCCATTCTTGTTTGAGGCTTTTAAACTCTCTCTTTCCAGGACATTCTGAATTTTATTTATCTCCCTGGGACAATGATATTCCATTCTCGTTTGAGGCTTTTAAACTTTCCTCTTTTACGGGGAAAAATTTTCTTTTCGGGACCGTTTTCCATTTGCAGGACCAAGAAATTCATTTCTTATCGAAGCATTTGAACTTTCTTTTTCTTCTAGACAGCTAGGTACCATAACTTTCATTTTCAGGACCAAAACTAACTTCCTAGTTCGAGACACGATCTTTCTTTTCAGGCCGGGGCATTTCCATTTCCATATTTCAAGATCAAGAAACTCTCATTTGTTGTCATGAAATTTGAATTTTTCGTTTTGGCACAGAGAGAGATTCCATCCTCTCAGGACAGAAATTACTCTTTTCTCTTTTCTACTCCGAGACCAAGAAATTGTATTTCTTTTCGAGGTATTTGAACTTTTTTTCTTTTAAGACTGGAACATTTCATAATCTTTGTTCGGGATAGAGAATTTTCATACTCGTTTCGAGGCATTTGAACATTTCATTTTTGAGACTCGAACTAAATTCCCATTTTCGGGAGTCGGGACAATAGTCTTGTACTCACATTTTTCCAAATTTAAAAACTTCATCACAAACCAAATGGATGCGCCTACATTTTATAGTACATGTATCTACTAAATGAATATCCTGAAACATGCATCAATGCAACATAAGAATCATTGCATAACTTGTTATGCTAGATAAACAACAATGTTGAAAAATATAATCAACTAAAAAACATGATGCTCTTATGCAAAAGAGACAGCAAAGAATAGAAACTGCAATATTCGGGACGGGACAAGACGTTTCCAACTCAATATCTCAGGTTGGGGAGTTTCCGCTTCCAAATTTTCAAGATCAAGAAACTTCAATTTCTGGTCATGACATTTTCTCTTTCGGGAACAGTACATTATGTATTTTATTTATATCCCCTGGGAGCTGGGACAATGACATTCCATTCTACATTTGATGTTTTAAACTTTCCTTTTATTAGGGACATTGTGTATATTTTTTTATCTCCCTGGAGTGGAAAATGACATTCCATTCTTATGTGAGGTAATTAAACTTTCCTCTTTTACGGGACATTATGAATTTTATTTATCTCCCCGGGACAATGACATTCCATTCTCGTTTCAGGTTTTTAAACTTTCCTTTTTTTAAGGGGCAAAAAATTTCTTTTCGGGACTGTTTTCCATTTTCTGGGACCAAGAAATTGTCATTTCTTATCGAGGCATTTAAAAAAATTTCTTTTGAAACGGGGATATTTCGTCTTATTTTTCCGGGACAATCATTCTCATTTCGAGGCATTTGAACATTTCATTTTAGGGACGGGAACTTAGTTCCATTTTCGGGACAATATTCCTACACTCACATTTTTCCAAATTTTAAAACTTCATCACAAACCAATGGATGCTCCTACATTTTATCGTTCATACATCTACTAAATGAATATCCTGAAACATGCATCAATGCAACAAAAGAAACATTGCATAACCTCTCATGAAACTAAGTTCGAGACACAATCTTTTCGTTTTGAAACGGGTCGATTCCATTTCCATTTTTTCAAGATCATGAAACTTGCATTTTTGTAAAGGCATTTGAATTCTCTCTTTTGGGCCAAAATCTTATTTTTCATGACAGTTTTCCATTTTATCAAGAAACTGTCAATTCTTATCAAGACATCTGAACTTTTTTTTCTTTGAATGGGGGCCATAACTAAGTTCTCATTTCGAGACACAATCTTCCTTTTTGAGACTGTTTTCCATTTTTCGGGACCAAGAAATTATCATTTCTTATTGAGACATTTGAACTTTCTCTTTCGGGAAAGGGCCATTCTATTTTCCATGTTTTAAGACACATAAACCATTCTCGATTTCAAGACAGTAATTCCCCCATTTTGATATCTATTTCCAGATAGGGGCATTACATCAGAAATTACATTCACGTTTTGAGGCATTTTAAAATTTCCTTTGGGACCGAAACTATGTTCCCATTTCGAGACAGTCTTTTATTTTCAGGATGGGGAGTATCTATTTCTTGATAGGGGCATTCCATCAGAAATTACATTCACATTATGAGGCATTTTAAATTTTTCTTTGGGACTTAAACTATGTTCCCGTTTCGAGACGGTATTTTATTTTCAGGATGGGGAGTTTCCATTTCCCTTTTTTCAAGATCAAGAAACTTCAATTTCTTGTCAGATCCATTTTAAGATCTCTTTTGGGACACAGACATTCTGTTTTTTATTAATCTCCATGGGACAATGACATTCCAGTCTCGTTTAAGCTTTTAAGCTTTCCCCTTTTACCGGACAAAAACTTTCTTTTTGGGGCTGTTTTCCATTTTGTTGGACCAAGAAATTGTCATTTTTTTATCAAGACAGTTGAGCTTTCTTTTGCTTCTAGATAGCCAAGGACCATAACTTTCATTTTTAGGACCAAAACTAAGATCTCATTTCGAGACACGGTCTTTCTTTTCGGGACGACGCTTTTCCATTTCCATATTTCAAAATCAAGAAACTCTCATTTCTTATCATGAAATTTGAAGTTTCCGTTTCAAGATCAAGAACATTCCATTGGAAACTACATTCACATTCCAAGGCATTTTAACTTTTCTTCTTTGGGATTGGAACTAAGTTCCCATTTCAGGAGAGACAATATTTTCGTTTCAGGACGGGTGGTTTTCATTTCAGTTTTTTCAAGATGACGAAACTTCCATTTCTTTTCAAGGCATTTGAAGTATCTCTTTCGGACAAGTACACAACTTTTTATTAAATGGGCCAATGACATTCCAATCTCATGTCGAGGCATTTAAACATTCCTTTTTCAAGAGCGGGGCAATATCTTTTTTCCCGAATGTTTTCCCTTTTGTGAGACCATGAAATTGTCATTTCATATCGAGACATTTGAACTTTTTCTCTTTTTGAGACTGTTTTTCATTTTATAGACCAAGAAATGATCTGATTGAGGCATTTAGATTGAGGCATTTAAACTTTCTGTTTCACGAAAGGGCCATCGTGTTTTCCATGTTCTGGGACAAAGAAACCATTCTCATTTCTGGGCATTTTATCCTTTTGCTTTCGGAACAGAATCACCCATTTCTTATGAGAGACATTTGATATCTATTTCGAGATAAGGACATTCCATCAGATATTACATTCGCATTCCGAGGCATTCTAAATTCTCTCTTCTAGGACTGGAACTAAGTTCCCATTTTGAGACAATTCTTTTCTTTTCAGGATGCGGAGTTTAAATTTCCATTTTTTCAAGATCAAGAAACTTCAATTTCTTGTCGAGACATTTTAAGTATCTCTTTCGGGACAAGGATATTCTGTATTTTATTTATCTCCGCGGGACAATGACATTCCATTCTCTTTTGAGACTTTTAAACTTTCCTCCTTTATGGGACATTTTGTATGTTATTCATCTCGCTAAGACAATGACATTTCATTCTCGTTTGAGGCTTTAAACTTTCGACTTTTATGGGACAAAAACTTTTTCTTCGAGGACTGTTTTCCATTTTGTGGGACCAAGAAATTGTCATTTCTTATCGAGGCATTTGAACTTTTTTTTCTTTTTGAGACTCTTTTCTATTGTTTGAGGTATTGGAACTTTCGGTTTTAGGAAAGTGCCATTCTGTTTTCCATGTTTTGGGTCAGAGAAACAATTCTCATTTATGGGCATTTTATCCTTTGTTTTTGGGATACAGAATTACCCATTTCTTTAGAAACATTTGATATCTATTTCAGGATAGGGACATTCCATCATAAATTACCTTCACATTATGAGGCATTCGAAATTCTCATTTTGGGACAAATCTTTTCTTTTCGGGATGGGGAGTTTTCATTTCGAGACATTTTAATTATCTCTTCCGGGACAAGGACATTCTTTATTTTATTTATTTCCCTAGGACAATGACATTTCATTCTCATTTGAGGCTTTTAAACTCTCTTTTCCGGGACATTCTGAATTTTATTTAATCTCCCTGGCACAATGATACTCCATTCTCGTTTGAGGCTTTTAAACTTTCCCCTTGTACAGGGAAAAAAACTCTTTCCAGGACTGTTTTCCATCATTCAGGACTCTTTTCAGGACTGTTTTCCATTTTTTAGGAAAGGGCTAGAGAATTTTTCTTTATCTTTTTTCGGGACAGAGAATTTTCATTCTCATTTCGAGGCATTTGAACATTTCATTCTAGGGAATGGTACTTAGTTCCATTTTCGGGACAATATTCCTGCACTCACATTTTTCCAAATTTCAAGACTTCATCACAAACCAATGGATGCTCCTACATTTTAGATCTCTATAAAAAACATAGTTAGGGTTAGAAGGAAGCAAAGTCAGTCGGCCGGTCACGTTCGGCCTCCCCTTCCCACCGTATGAATGAATGTATATATAATGTAAACCTATCTAATTTTATCAATCTAATCCTATTCTAATATAAATATATAATATTTTAATATATCTTATCCTATCCATCAAGCTAATCTACCGAATGTATTAACGGAAAGTAGCACTTTGTAGCTTCCGAACTTCAATTGCAGAAGGTGACGTATCATGCCCATGTATCGCTTCGAGCTGGCCCATCTTTTCATCCAAATTGCATAATAATCCCATGAGTTATGATTAAATAACTTCTAAATTCATACGATCCAGCTCAAAAATGCTTGAAACATATAAAAGCACTAGTGTAGACTCCGAAAAGCAAATAATACAAAATAAACTATAAAATATGTAAAAATGTTATACATTGATATGCAAATCTATACTTTAAAACATAACTAAAATAGACCCTATCAATATTCTCAACCCAAAATATGCAAAGTACTTAGAATAAAGAGCGAAAATATGCATAAAAACTTGGTTACTTTAGTGAACATCAGTCGCCTGACGAACGAGGCCCTTGAACACATCTCAATCCATATTTGTGCGACAAATATCATCAAAGCCCGTCGCCTGAATGTAGGTTCAGCCGACGAACATATCCAGGCAACGAATAAGGAAGGAGGATGGTTGCTTGAGCATAGGGCCCAACTGGTTCTATCAAAATCAACATCCAAGCTACAAGTATAGAACTATGTTCGTCGCCTGAGATTGTGACAAAAAAAAAACACATTCAAGTTTAATTTAATATGTACATTCAGACGGCAGGTATACTATATGCCTTATCCGCTGACACGCTTCCTCGGGGATTGATCCTGACTTCCTGTTGCTACATCGGGAGGGAGTCTTGTAATCATTTGCGTGGGCAAGATCTGGTTTGATTTATTTTATTATATTTTGAACTCGATTTCCTCCTACAATAGTCGGTTGGGCACATTTAATACTATTCACTCAGGCGACCATCATAGGACTATGCTCGTCGCATGAGGTAGGCAAAAAAAGTAAGGTAGTTAGAGGACATTTAATATTGTTCATTTAGGAGAGGAACTTATGCGTATGTTCGTCGCCTGAGTGTTCTTTTTGAATCAGAATGACAAAATCTCGCCATTTCTCCATTTTTGTCTTCCCTATCCATCTCTTCCCCGTTTCTCTCCCCTAATCACCTCTAAGCAAGTCTTTGACATTTATCAACTTTACTCTGCAATTTTTAATTAAAGTATGTTCAAATATCTTAAGCTTTGTATGGATTTGTTGAATATATGTGTATAAATTAGGTTGGTGATTGAAATTGATGATGAGAATTAGATGATCATGAGAATGTGGTTTCAATTAAGATAGATAATGGGAATATGGATTATTTATGTCGGTTATTTTGTATTGATTACGTATATATGATGTTCGTGTTTTAAATTGATAATGAGAATGTGTTTTAGATTGAAAATATGGATTGAGAATATGTTATAGATTAGGAATGAGGATTGAAATTGACTATGAGAATGAGAATGTATTTTCGATTGAGAATGTGTTATAGGTTGAGATTGAAATTGAGATTGAGAATGTATTTTTGATACAGGGGGTTCTCTCGGTTGCAAACATCCAAGAGTCGTACATGCCAGATCGGGTATTACGGCAGTTTGGACGTGCGCAAATCATACCCATGTATCGTATCCCACCTACCATTGAGATTTTTGTTGTTGGGACGGCTCACGTCAGGCTGAGATTTTCATATATGTTCGATGTCTGGGATGACCATCACCATCCCGCAAGTTTGTTGGATCTACAGAACGTACCTGTTGCACATAAGACACATTTTGCTATGTCAAACTATATGGGGTGTTTATGTCGTCATGGACACTCATATGTCTTACAGACTACAGTTGAGGCTCAACCTATCGAGGAGGAACCGACACCAATATTCACAATACACGATCGGGTATGGATCGTGCCTTAAATGTTTCATTACTTGTATTACATTTGTGAACAGTGGTTAATTATATGATCCTCACAATGTGGGTTTTTTGCATTTGATAGCGACACACCTTATTATCGGAGCACCTCCGGAGGATGCTAGAACGTGCTAAGGAATTCTACAGCCGTCAGAAGTTTCTTCGTTTCTATGTCGAAGCAATGGGCCACCCAATACCACTCGCCCCCACTCAAGTCCAGATATCATAATGGCGATTGTGATATTTTATATAGTTTGGTCTTCAATGTTAGGGACTTTATTTCAAAAACGTTTGATGTTATGCACTTTAGTTAATAATAGTTGTATTAATGGATTTCATCGACCTATATTCACGGTCGTATTCACTAATTTTATGTTCTACTAACACTACTAGAATTTTGTTATTTAACATCGGATATTAACCGATGTCTTTCAAAAACAAAATCGATGTCTATGTGGGTGATGTAAAAAACCAAATCTTTTTAACATCGGCTATAGCCCGATGTCTTTGTATTTTATAACATCGGTTATATTTTTAAATCCGATGTCTTTGTTATGTTATAACATCGGTTATATTTTATAACTGATGTTATAAGATAACAAAGACATCGGGCTTTGACCGATGTTATACAGTTTTTAGTTTTAACATCACCCACATAGACATCAATTTTTTATTTTGATTGACATCAGGTTTTAGCCGATGTTAAATGAAATATTTATATTTTTTTTTTCCTGATTATTAGTAGCCTATGCGGGATTTGAGCTCGCATCTTTGTGCTTGAGCACAACGCTCTACCATTTGAGCTAATAGGCTTAAATAAGATATTAAACTAACATATACATATACATGATTCTTCACACTCCAAAATGGACATGATAAACCTAACACTAACCTAACTAATACAAATATATAAAAGGGTCTAGGCAAATGCAAAGCACATTATATAAAAGGGTCTAGCAAAGACATGACCGCGCCAAGAAGCTAGGCAAATGCAAAGCATATTATTTAGATACTTAACAAATAGCTAGAAATATAAACATGCAGCAGGAGAGTTGTAACCCAGCAAAGGCTTGCCAAACCTGCATAAAAGACATAACCTTAAAGACTTCATGTATCAACTTCTCAAAGACAAGCTGATCAACCTTTGTATACAAAATAGATTGATTAATTATTATCACAAGGACTAAATAAGAAAGACATTACTCCCAAATTCAAACCATTACACAAGTATCTGCATTGCACATACTTCTGCATGTGGTCCTGCTGAAGTTCCAAATAAAAAGGGCAGAGGGTCGAGGATAGTTAGAATTGATAACATCAAACACAAGATTCGCATTGTAACATAAAACTTGATTATTAACATACCAAAATGCATTTTCTTCCGGCATCAAGAGAAGAAATAGTCTAGCAAAGAAATTCATAAAGCTTGGATATTTTTCAAAGGCAAATCTCAAAACATCAGGACTTTGATTAAATCAAAAGGAAAAAACTTACATGAGCATATTATCAACATAGAAGGAAACTAAGATGTCAGGGTTATCCAAAAGTAGATAAAAGTGGCAATGTTATAACTAGACAAGTTGCAACGACACTTTGAGCAAACACATTTGCACAATATTAGTAAAAAAAAGTGACAATGCTATAACTAGATCTATCTAGGAGTAATTCAGACTAAAACACACAGAAATTAGGGATAAACTGAGGTCTAGCCTCTTTGCACTGACTCGAATTTGGAGGAACAAGACAGAAATAGGAAGATGAGAGCCAAGGTAGATGCACCTGACTCTATGCTGATATGCCTAACAAACTCTCAAGTACTTGCCTTGATAATGAACTAAGAGGCTAGTAGTGCATGCCTTACTTATAATACTCCCTATCTTCTAGCTTATTGTAGAAGCTTCTATCCTAACTACCCATATGTGTATCAAAGTATGTCAAGTAATTACATACGTGAAGAGATTTAATCTAGTGTGGAAGACAAATAGAAAGTACAATTAACATGGACTGAAGATCCTTACTGAGTTAATATCTTGTATCCAGTATGCCATTGAGATCTAAGGTGGAAATCAATCCAATTGTATTCACATCCAGCAGTACATATGCACCAGATTTAGCACTTTGTGATGCAATACGAGGGACTGGAGGAGCACATTTAACTAATTGTAAAAAAATTCCTGCATCCTGGTATGGGAAAGTAATAAAATAATTTTAAGAATTCAACCAATAAAATAAGAAATCAATATAAAGGAGAATTATCTAGCACTTGCCACAAACCTAAACCATTATTGTGGCCACATTTCAAACAAAAGCATTATTCACAATTTTATTAAGCTTAAGGGGAGCATAATGCAGTAAACCTTTTTAATCATCCTATCTATGTTTAAAAACTCCTTTGGACTTTCTTAACTATGTCAGACTCAAGGACTTCTCAATTCTTGGAACAAGAAACGCATATCTATGGTACATCACCTCAACCCTGATCTTATTGAATCAACATGAACATGTGCAATATAGATTTTTACTTTATTTGTATCCATGGTTGTGTTTGCAACCAAATCTAAGGCCTACAATCAAAAGACTCACCCTATATCTAGAAGAGAATCACTCAGGGAGCCACCAATGCATTAACATGATCCAGTTCGGCAAAATGCTCCTTGCCTTGGAGATAATTTTTTACCTTAATGTTGTCATTGCAATTTTTAGTGAGTCTCTTCTGAATTTATCAGAAAATAGAAAATAAATGCATTATCATAAGCATTATCATAAGCAATTACATCCAAATGCAAAAGATATGCAAAAGAAAAGAGGATCTTATCAAAAGGCTTGACTACGAGTACCTTCATCTTCTTTGTTATCTACTACCCTCTTCAATAAAGCATCATGACACCATTCAGCTGTCCTCCTACAACCCAAAGAGGATAAAAAATAACTCCCATGAAACAATAAGTCAAGCCTTTTTCTTGAAAATATTTTGTTACAACTAGGGATATCTTATAGGATCGTTGGAGCTCAAGAGATATGATATTTAATATAATCGTAATAAATTATTTCTTTCAAATGATGTTTTTATTTATTAGATAACATTCAACAATTACAATCAGCAGATTATTCAAGGCAAGAAACACAAATCAATCCATTCATTTTAAATGGGGAACCCAACCAAAACCTAGAACTCTAATGATTAAAAAAACACCAAATATCTAATTAAAATCAAGAAAATTTAATGCAAGATTAAGAGGTTGATGCAAAAAAATTAAATGCATTCCGAAGGAAACAACACAAATACCAATATTGGTTAAAAAAAAAGAGTAGAACATATAATTTACTAAATATACTCCATATGACTAGATATTATCGTGGCCTAATTGGCCCTGCTACTAGGATATCCTAATAGCAGCTATAGTTTTGGTTTTGACATCTTAACTTCTATCAAATGACTAGATATTATCGTGGCCTTCTCCCCCTTTGAAAATTTTAATCTTATTTGAGGAGTATATCATGGATTTTATAACACAAGCTAAATGTCCTATTGTTATACTTATTTCATACAAGATAATATGCTAAACAGCCCAAGCTTTAAATGTCCTATTGTTATACTTATCGTGGCCTAATTAGTCCTACTGTTATACTTATTTTGCACAAGACCATATGCTAACCAGTCCAAGCTTTAAAGTGATGTGCAGAAAATAGTATGACCTGTTCCCAACAACCCGTCGGTGTTAGTGCATCAACAATGTCATGAAACTCGATGGTGGTGAACATTTCCAAAAACGCTAACTAATTTGAGTGGCTCATATTAAAAGTCCATGTCGTGAATAGAGTCCATATCATTCAAACGGTTCTGACATGTTAGCTAGACAACACTGGAATTTTGAGTGGCTCGTATAACAAATATCACAAATTGATTGTTCAAAATCCTAACAAAATCAAACCCTAACAAAACCGTAAGAAACCAAACCAAACCTAATCCAACCCTAACCAAACAATAACTTCCCCCCAAAATCAAACCCTAACCACACGTAATCAAGCTTTTGGATTGAATTGAAAGGGATTTAAAGATATTACCTGACAATTGAGATGTCGATCGAAGATCTGGGGAAGGTGTATGAGAACCACTTCTTTCGAAGGTTCCTGAGATCCGACAAGCACAAACGAGCTACACATCAGCCACGCGGGTTCACGACACTGGCAGCGTCACTGACGATGTAGAGACGAGCGGTAGCACGACGGCGTGAGGATTGGCTGCTCCGACACATAGGCGAAGGTTGATGGGGTTTGGAACCGTCTATGTGTTTGAGAGAAAGAGAGAGGCCGAAGAGAGATTCAGATCTACAAATCTGTGGGGGTGAAGATGCAGAGGAGATGGGGAGGGAAGGTGGTGGAGCAGATTGGGAGATGGAGATGGGGCTTTCGCTCCAGCGAGAGAGGAGAGAGAAGAACTATAGAATGAACGTGTAGAAGGGAACTCCGTGTAACCCTTGGGTTGAAATGAAGAGAGGGTTGGATTTGCTCAGGAATCTGATGGGCGGGCCTTTAATTAATTCATGATTTGCTTCCGCGCCTTTATAAAAAATTTCAAAATAAATATTTAACATCAGTCTAAAATAAAGGGTGATGTATATTTTATTTTTAACATCACAAATTTAGAAACTGATGTTAAAAAGTTGTTTAACATGGCAGGTTTTTCTGACCGATTTTAATGAGCCGATGTTAAATAGCAGAATTCTAGTAGTGTAAAGTTTGAAAACAAACTACATATATCAATTCGCTAACAAGAAATCTAAAATAGTTCAATACCAACTACTCACTCTAATCTAATAGGATCTGCTTTGTCACCGTCTTGGTGGCCCGAACCATCATGATTAGCACGTTGGAGGTTTCTGTACTCTGCCATCCTTGTAGCGAATGGTTCATCCCAGAGCCGTTTCTAAGTATTAGGGCCCAAAATGAACAACTTAGAAGCCACGTTTTTAACTTTAACATTTCGAAGTTATCGCAAAATTATCAAAATACAATTTTTTATTTTCTATTTTAAAAAAAAAATTGACAAGCCCAAAATTTACCCGATTTGACTCGAAACTAGGGTACATCCTGGTTCGAGTTAACCGAGATACACCCGAACCTGTTTTTTTTATGAAATCTCTGTTTTACCAAAAACTCAAAATGAACATACTCGAATCATCCGATATGAATAATAATGGTTCTAATTCAACCCCGTGAACTCGGAAAAGTTTGACCGTGTACGGGAAACACAAATGAATTGATTGAGACACGAATCTCCTAAGTCCTACCCCACATGACACCCACTTGCCAATTCAAAATGTAACTCAGTTCACATGCATATATGACAGCCCTGCCTCGTCTCGTCCACTTCAAACTGCTCATTCAATTTCAGCTTTGCAGTTTGCCAGAACTTTAAATTTGGTTGTTTTCGTATGTGCACTCTATAAAATTATGCCGTTTTAATCCTCTCTCTTTGTCTTTAAAATCTTTTGGAGGAGCAAGAGAAAGAGAGGAGGAGAAGCTAATTCAAAGCCCTCAAATTCTCGAAATCCACTTTAGGAATTTGTAGATTTTCTTCATATATGGAATGGACATAACTAGCTATATATGTAAACGTAAGTATCTCGAAAACTCTATATATCTCTATAATTTACTTTAACTCGTTTGGTTTGATACTCAATCTTCTTATTGCTTGTCTTTAGGTTCTTGAAGATCCGACAAACTGAAGGAAAGAAAGTTTAAGCTATCGTTACTTGAAGCTAATGGGTTGTTCAAAATCAGGTAAATTATTACTCCGTATGGAAGAGTTTGAATTTTTATTTTTATTTTTTGCTTTTGTAGGTCATATTGTCTTAGAAGTAACTATTGTACAAACAAAAACATATTCCACAACTTCAAATAATCGTCGTGAAAAAAAAGTGTGATTAGGGACCTTGTTTAGTTTATAAAGTTTTTAGTTTATAAAATCGTTTCTCATGCACTACTACAAATATGACTTATTGTGACAGTAAAAAAACCGTTGCCTAAAGCCCTATAACTGCTACCTAAAGTCTATTGTGACGGTTTCCAGCACTCACAAAGGAGCAACAAGTCCCCGTCAAGGATTACTTGAAGGTACATCTCTAAATAAATTGCTTAACTTTAATAAAAGTCAAGTTCTCTGAATATGTTTCAATAATCCATCTCTAAATAAAAGTTATGTTCTGATTGTTTGTTTGACACTTGCATAATCCTGAGTGCTTGTTTGACACCTGCATCATTGATGAATAATTGCTTGTTTGACACTTGCAACTATCCATCTATAAATAAAAGTTATGTTATGTTTTCTTGTTCGACATTTGCATCAAGCCATCTATGAATAGAAGTTAGGTTCTCTAAAGATTTTTTATCAATCCATTCGATGAGTGATGAATGATTCCTTGTTTGACACTTACAATATCCATCTGTTGAGCGATGAGTGATGCTTTTTTATCTCTGTTTGGTTGTATGAGATTCAGTGCTTTTGGTTTAATCATTTTACTTATGATGATTGATCCATGTCTTGAATGTGGTTTGGTCAATGGCCAGCAAACCTATCCACAAAATATCATATGAAACTCACACATTGATTATAGATGACATCATTTATGTACGATATTATAACTTTTTCTTTACTTCTAGATGTATTGCACCTTGCGGACCTATTGCTCAAGTCAGACACACCCCATCGGGTGTCGCCCCAAGTTTGTCGAGCCACTTCGACACTACAAGACTCACAGGTGTCGCAGCCTGTGGATAAATGAGGTGGGTGTACATGTATGAATGATTTGAAAACATTTACGGGTATTGTGTGTCCAACTGTGTAGCTGAATATCTCATTATATGTTTTGTAGGCAGTGGAGATGAATAAGAGCCTCAGACGTGGAGATCAGTGGCAGACAGTGTGCAGCTGGCCTCGTGAAGCAAACCAGTGGAACTGGTGGTATCTGGCGAGGCACAGTGGGTTACATAACTTGGATGACATCAGAATGGATACAGTAGATCACTGTCTCATCCAAGCCTTCCTCTATCGTTGGCATCCGGAGACCAACAGCTTCCATCTCCCATGGGGGGAGATGACAATTACCTTGCACGATGTGCACAAGTTGTTCGGTCTGCAAATCGAAGGACGCGCATTGGTCCCTACCCTTTCAAACTCTGTACGACAGCAGTGGCTGTCAAAAAACTTCAACTTCGGCACGCACGATTTCGTACAAAGTGGGAATTCTTTTTTCCACAACAGCTTGGATTTGCACATGGCGAATCTAGTGCTCAACCCACAGACACCGCATCGGGTAATCGCAACAGGATATCTGTTGGAGGTTCTTGGCTGCTTAGTGCTGAACGATAGAACCACCACATCCATATCTACAGTTGCGCTGGACTTTGTGACGGATCATACACGCACACCAGAGTACGCTTGGGGAACGGGTGTTCTAGCTTATCTGTATCGGTAGTTGGGGATCTCGTCGAGGTCCGGGATGTCTACCATTGGGGGGTGTACTGCTCTGCTGCAGGTATGACTCAATCCCCTACATATGTTGTGTTTTATTATTTAATATTAGGCAATGACTTACATGTGTTACGATATTTTAGTATTGGATCTTTGCTCACTTCCCAATGTTCTCACCCAGCGTATCTGAGGACCCGGCGGAACATGGAGACCCTCGTTGGGCAAAGCGATACGCTTCTCGACCCACACCCAATATGACCTCGGAGATGACTCTTCAGTTCATAAAACAACTGGAAAAAAAATGCGTGTGGAGTATGTCAAGTTCATGCCCTACGGTCATCTAGATTTCGATGGGTTTTACCGAGTATCTCGGTACAGAGGAATAATCCAATTTTACACCACCAAGGAACCCTACATGCTAGACCGAGTTCTGCGCCAGTTTGGGTATGTGCAGACAGTTCCGATGGAGAGAATCCTCCCGCTTACATAAGAGAGACCTCAACAGGTCAAGGGCCTCAAGCTGCTCTGGCACCCCGTGGACGAGTATTGGAATGACTACTTAATTGTTTCAAATGTGTACATCTCATTCATCGGACATACAACCGCGCTTGAGCCTCACGCCGTTTCCGCAGACTACATGGAGTGGTTTGGTGAGCATGACCACCCATTTGTTTTCAAAAGCTCACGGCAACAGCTACCAAAAACATATGCTCCGCCTGTTGCCGTGTACGATCAGCGGATACGTATGAATAATACCAATGTCCTTTCATTTTAGTTGGTTTGTTTAATACATAGTTATTGATCACCATCATATTGTTTGATATGTAGCATTTTGGTGTGTTGATGTATCGTCTGGAATCTATGCTGGTTCGGGGTGATCAAGTGTTTTCTGCTTCTGAGATTGGGGATTACATCAGGGAAGCTCGTGGTGAAGTGTTGCTTGTGGCGCCTACTCAGGTTTGTGTCTCTCAGTTCTACCAGTTTATGCCAAACATCTAAGTGTGATGGGAATGGACTCGCGAACGTGTACTTGGACCCTCCTATTTGTTTCTGTTTGGGATTGCAGTTTTCATTTTGTTCCTGTACTCTGTTTGGGATTGTGCTATGCTTCATTTTGTTCTTCTAGTTATGTTTGTTCTAAGTAAATTTCAATCTGCTGGAGGAGTGTAACGGCTTGCAGTTTTCAATGTTTATCATAATATGAAAGCTGATCAAAAATGTGATTTCGCAATTCTTAAATATTAGTTGTACGTATTGCGGATTGCTAACACTTCGTTAAAATAAAATTGCATAATAGTCTAGTACGTAGCTGCATCAACTCAAATCCATTTCGTACGCTATGTGAAAAGCAAATCATCACTACACGTGGCCCGCTCTCTACACGTGGCCCGCTCTCATCACTACACGTGGCCCGCTCTCTTCACAGTTGGGTGGTGGAAATGCGACCATTATGGTACAGTAGGAAGAAGTGGTGACCCTTGTAATAGCCAGACGGGGCTCCAATGGACTCTTCCCAGCCAGGCTAATGTGATAACCTCAGTAGGTGGAGTTTGGTTCGACCCATTTGCGACAATAGGAAAGCAGGTGTGCGGATTGTCGTTACTTAGGACCACTGCGACCTTGTGGTAGAAGGTTGCTACAACAAGTAGGATCACTGGTGCCTCGATCCATCTTTCATGACGATGTAAACAAGGAGCTGGGTCTTGCACATCAACATTCTCGATGAGATCGTCAATCGAATGTAATAGTGATGCGGGTTGGTATAACCACCTATTCGCTCGAAGCTCGGCAACAACCTCTCATCTGACTTGCATGTACTGGTTTTCTCCAAACCCAAGAACCAACGCTAAGGCACGATAACCGCAATGACCATCACCAGCAGTCGGGCAACATCTATCAACAAAGTGTAGCATGAACTTATGGATGTGATCAGTCAATATAACCAAATGATCTACATGTCGAACTCTACCTCTTGATCGGCCCCTACCACGCGCCTAGCAGCACCATCTCGTCTCCCATGATCAAATCCAGAAAGGTCTCGCTGCAATGATCGTCTCCCTGTAGGACGGCCCTTTCGATGGATCTTGGTTGGCTCTCTCATGGTCGACAAACCAGGGTTGTTCATGTTGAAGTATGCCTCGCCCATCAAATCCTGCTGATCATGCGTGAGGCTGTTTCCATCAATCTCACTTCGAAGGGTGGCAAATTCTTGACTATTTGGAGTTGTGTCATCGTTTTCTCCATTGGAGCCCTCGGGAGAAATAATTGGATCCCACATTACTTGTTGCCAGAATGGATGAATCTGCAAGGGCCTAATAGATTTTCGTTTAGAGATCGCGTCTAAGAATTCATCTACACATGGAACACCGTAAGCATCCCTCCAATAGCGATCCCTGGAAACACCATCATGACTTGACAGAAGTTCCTTTGCCTTGTTGTAGTTGGCCAGCAGAAGGTCGAAGCATGCGTCAGTCACCAGCATCAATAGCGAGGAGAAAATTGGTTCACTCATGACACATCGTTTGATTGTCAACCGTGACTTCTCAAGGAACTCTCTGAGTTGGTCTACGACCATGTTGTCAATATAGTCTGTAACGTCAACGAACTCACCCACCCACAGCCATCCCTAGCATGGACTTTAATTTTGCATGTGCTGACTCGGCACTATAACATAAAAAAAACAATGAGTGTGACGTATGTAGGATAATTAAATATAATAATTACGAAATTAGACAATTCAATGTCACTTACTTATTCGTGGTTCGCATCCCCAGATGTAGGAACATATCAACCCATGCATGAACAATCGCCTCCTTGAATTCGGTGAACCAGGTGTCTTCAAGGTACTTCATAAGACCCCATTGTGCCTCCCATTTCGACTTCATCAAATGTAGACGCACCTCATAACTTTCTTCAGTCTTCGACTCAAATAACGCAAAACAGTCATTGTAGAAGGCGGTTCGCTTCTCACTCGATTTTGTGATCCTACCCTTCAGTTCAATGTTGCACATAATATGAAAGGAGCACAACATATGCTTTACCGTGGGAAACTCCTCCTGAAGAGCCTTGATGAGACCCAATTCTCTGTCTGTAACAATTACTTCTGGGAGTCATTGTCCGCACAAAAGACGTAGTCGCCTTAGTGCCCAACTATAGTGATATGTGGTCTCCTCTGCCATGAATACGAACGCAATTGCAAATGTGTTTTTTGTGCTAATACTCCCAAAGATATCTAGCAACGATATTTCAAACCTACCAAATGAACATCAATTAGTAAAAAAAAAAAGGTACAACGTATGAAAAATATAAAAGTAGTCGACAATATGTGATAACTCTTACTCGTTCGTCTTGTACGTCGAGTCCATCACGATAACATATGGAAACAACATCAGAAGATGGCGCGAGTGCGGATGTGCCAAAAGTACGTCAGTAACCTCGTCTACTCGTGCCTTAGAGGACTTCCTGGTGGCGATATAGTGTCCTTTTTGGTAGAGTTTGTGTAGCGCTTGAGGCAGGTCACTCCGTCCCTCTGCATCGCTTCTCCGCAACTGGGCTCGTGCATTGTACACTTGACGAATGTCCGTCACGTAGTCATGATCATCATACTTCATCCCCCGCATCCCATCTCGAGGTCTTAACCCAATCAAGGTATCACGACGAACCTGCCGATGTTGATCTGGTCTTAATCGACCAGCATAATGATGTCCTAACATCTTATCCACAAGTTTGTGGTTATGCACACCGCATATAACCTTGATGTTTCAATTGTCAACATCATTTTGATGACCCTCCAGCTCAAACTCGCATCCGAGCTTCGTCGTTTTCCCTCACCTACTAGATGCAGGAGGAAAATCTAAGTCGACATTTGGACTATGTCGAGCCCCTTCGTACTTATCACACACTAAACGAAAGGTACCCAATCCACTCATTTTGTTCTTCCATGACCGAGTGATCATAAATACCATGTTTTTTTTTTATCTTCCCTACATATTTAGCCCATGCCTTCATGTTTACTTGATCAGTCCAAAAACCATCAAGTGTAAACATCGAACCATATTTTGTACCCATATCAAGAGGTTGGTTTTGTTCCTACATAATGTAACTTATCTACTAAGAACATTTTCGCACACAATCTCACTATATGCAATTTTACAAAATATGATACAATAACGCTATATTATATGATGGTTTCGTTTTACACAACTATGCTATATTATGATTCTATTCAAACAACATATCCATAATTATAAAAATATTCCCTCTATATAAACAACTTTGTTTGATCTATATCGTCATTCCGCTATATATATATAGTTTTACAAACTTTAACAATGTATGAAAAGTTTACCTCAAGATTCTTCACGAGCTCCTCTGCATCACTATAGCTAAAAATATCGAACGGTAACTCGCCTCCGCCATCTTCTTCCGAAAACGCCATTTTTTCCGATGATGTAGAGAATATGATGATATTGCAATCGAAAATAAATACAACCATGATCCTATTTATAGACCTTGGGCACTCGGCATATGACAAGAATACCGACTTGGGCACTCGGCATCGGCATGGTCTATGCCGACTTGGGCACTCCACATCGGCATGATCTATGCCGACTTGGGCACTCGACATCGGCACCGTGCCGATGGCGATATGAAACCGTGCGTATAGCATAAACGTTTTATAGGTTTAGAACTTTCATACTTTGTGATAATAGGTGTAGAGAACAATGTGATGAAATTTAGGTTATGTAATATTATTCAAGGAAAAAGTTAATTATATGTTGAAAACATAGATTTAGTTGGGATAAAATGAAGTATGAAAGTTTATGTAATTTAAAAAATGTGGTTATGTTATGTGAAAAATCTAAATTATGTTGCATTTGACGGCTAGTTTTATGATAATATAGGTGTAGAAAGCAATGTGATGAAATTAAGGTTATGTCATATTATTTAAGGAAAAAGTTCTTAATAGATTTATGTTCAATTTAAAGGTTAATTTTATTACAATGTAGCTGCAGAATTAAATTGGATATAATTTAATGGTTAATTGGATGTAGTATAAAAGATGATTTCAGGGAAAAGTTAAGTATTTCATATTAATGTGAAAATTTCTATTACAGGCAATGAGGCGTGCCCTTTCGCAATGCGAACGGGTACGGCCAACCGTTTCGTTCAGGAAAGGTGATAGGCCTTTAGAGCCCGCGAGAGCGAGCACGTCAGCAATCAGACAGTCGGAGTATGAACCAAGTTTGTCGGCACCCTCGTGACACCACCCAATGGACATGCATGTCAAGAGCATCAGGCGTACTGACCGGTTTACTACATTACGAAGATGGCCTCGTGACACCATCAAGTGGAACTGGTGGTATTTGGTCAGGAACGGTGGGTTACATGTTTTGGAAGATATTAGTTTTGGGATCGTCGATCACTGTCTCATTCAAGCCTTCCTGTATCGATGGCATCCGGAGACCAGCAACCTCCATCTTCCCTGGGGGAGATGACAATTACCTTACACGATGTGAACAAGTTGTTAGGTTTGCCAATCGACGGTGTTGCACTAAAGCCTAGCAGCTCAAACACTTTACGACAACAGTGGATGATGGCCAACTTCAACTTCTCCCATGCTGATTTCATCCCTAGTGGGAATGCATTTTTCCACAACAACCTAGATAGGCACCTTGAGGACCTGTTGCTCAAGCCCGACACACCCCATCGGGTACTCGTAAAAGGTTATTTGCTGGAGGTTCTAGGCAGCGTAGTGCTCAACGGCAGAACCACAACCGCCATCTCCATAGCTGCATTGGACTTCATCATCGATCATGCACGAACCGCAGAGTATGCTTGGGGAGCGGGTGTCCTTGCATATCTCTATCGCCATCTGGTATCTCGTCTAGGACAGGGATGAATGCCATTAGTGGGTGTACTGCTCTGTTGCAGGTACTACAATCCAGAAATCCCCTACCTATGTTGTGTTTTGTTATTGAATATTATTCACCGCATGACGTTTTTTATGGTCTTTCAGTATTGGATATTTACACATTTCCCAATGTTCTCACCCGGCGTTTCTAAGGACCCGGAGGAACATGGAGACCCTCGCTTGGCCAAGCGGTACACAGCTCGCCCCACACCAAGGGTGACCACGGAGAGGACCCTTCAGTTCATAAAACAACTGAAAACAATGTGTGCGGAGGACGTCAAGTTCATGCCCTACGGTTAGCTGGATTTCAATGGGTTTTACCGGGTCTCTCGATTTAGAGGAATCATCCAATTTTCCACCAACAAGGAACCCTACATGCCAGACCGAGTTCTGCGATAGTTTGGCTATGTGCAGACCGTTCCGATGGAGAGAATCCTCCCGCTTAGAGAAGAAAGATCACAATAGACCAAGGGCCTCAAGCTGATCTGGATGCCTGTGGACGAACGTTGAGATGACCACTTCAATGTCTCAGATGTGTACATATCATTCAACGGCCATTCACTCGTGCTTGAGCCTCACGCCGTTTCCGCAGACTACATGCAGTGGTTTGCTGAGCATGGCCACCCCTTTGTTTTCAAAGGCTCACATCAACAGCTACCACCGACATATGCTCCTTCTGTTGATGTATACGATCAGCGGGTACGTATGCAGATTACCAATTACATTTCATTTTAGTTTCTTTGTTTCATACCTTTGTTTTCATCGCCATCTTATTGTATTCGCCTACTCGATGCAGAAGGGAAATCTAAGTCGACATCTCGACTATCCCGAGCCTCTCCGTACTTATCACACACTAAACGAACGGTACCCAGTCCACTCATTTTGCTCTTCCATGACCGAGTGATCACAAATACCATGTTTTTTTCTTCCCTGTATATCTAGTCCATTCCTTCATGTTCACTTGATCAGCCCAAAAACCATCAAGTGTAAACATCGAACCATAATCTGTACCCAAATGAAGAGATTGGTTTTGTTCCTGGATAATGTAACTTATGTACTAAGAACATTTTCACGCAAAATCTCACTATATGCAATTTTACAAAATATGCTACAATAACCCTATATTATATGATGGTTTCGTATTACACAACTATGCTATATTATGATTCTATTCAAACAAAATATCCATAACTATAAAAATGTTCGCTCAATATAAACAACTTTGTTTGACCTACATCACCATTCCGCTATACATATAGTTCTACAAACTTTAGCAATGTATGAATACTTTACCTCGAGATTATTTACCAGCTCCTCCGGATCATTATAACTGAAAATGTCAAATGGTAGCTCGCCTCCGCCATCTTCTTTCGGTAACGCCATTTTAACCGTCCCCTTTAACAGATGATGGAGAGAATAATATGATAGAGAGCAATCGAAAAATAAACCCAACTAAGCTCCTATTTATAGACCTTCGTGTGGGTAAGCATAGGACAAAGATGTCGATTTAGGAACTCGGCACTGGCAAGATTGTTGCCGACTTCGGCACTCGACATTGGCAAAATCAATGTCGACTCCAACAATCGGCATCGGCACCGTGTCGATGGCGATATTTTGCCGTGCAGATAGCATAACCGTAGATAAAAGATAAATCAAAGCAAAGTTTCAAGCATAACAGTGATTAAAATTTTAAAACATAAATCAAAGAGATGCTAGATAAAACATAAATCCTGTTTCTTCATCAAAACTTTCGCCATCGATTGTCGAGTTCGAAGAGCTTTCAACATAGTAAAAAAAATTATATCTACAATCATTAAGATCCAATTTCACTTGGGCTTTTGATTCAATTGAATACATGACATTATAATATGCTTATATAGGTCTCAGAAACAACGTAACAAACAGGAAAGTCAAAATCGATCATACGATTGAAATGGGACAAGAGTGGAATCTAAACGTGCACCTTGATCGATACATGGGGCTAGTAATCAAGGGCGGAGCGGAGGGAGGGGGTGCATGGGGTGGCTCGAGCCCCTGTCGGAGGAAAACGTAAAAAAAATTAAAAATATGTATTATTTTTTTTGTAATTTTTGTTAATTTAAGGGTTCAAAATAGTTAAAAAGAGTAATAAATTAATAAATGTGCTTAGCTTAGTTGGTTTAAGGTGGGAACTTGAATGACGAGATCTTAAGTTTGAGTCCTTATAACTTCATTTATGGATTTTTGTAGCTTTTTAAATTTAAAATAGTTATTTAAATCATACATTTAATGTGTTTTCTACTATATTTTTTACAACAAAAATGGTATCATATATATATCTTCAAAAAAAATCTCCATAATATAGATAGTTATTTAAATCATACATTTAATGTGTTTTCTACTATATTTTTTACAACAAATATGGTATCACATATATACATTCAAAAAAAAATCTCGATAACATAGTTGAGCCCCCTGGATTTTTTTCTGGCTCCGCTCCTGATAGTAATGATATATGATGGAGGGAGTCGATTTCCCAAAGAGAGCTTTCTATTTCAAAATTAAATAATAAATCCAAGTTTAGAGTTGGATGAAAATAAATTAATTATGTGCTAGAGGTGGAAGAGAGGATCGTATATGTGAACAAAAGTCCGGAGAGAACAAAATATATACCTTTAGGCTTCAAATATATCCAATTTGGATCGGGTGGATCATGGAATGCATCCGGAGTCCGAATATGCAGATCCTTTGGAATGGCGAAGCATCCGAGCAATTCACGCCGACGAGGGGGGTCCGCCAAGGTGATCCAATATCTCCATATATATTTATCCTTTGTATGGAGAGACTAAGTCACCTAATCTCAGCCTCAGTCGATGAAGAAAATTGGAACCCGATTCGTATAGCGAGAGAGGGCCCCGCTCTGTCGCATCTGTTCTTCGCAGACGATGTCTTGCTCTTTGCCGAGGCTTCCGTGTCTCAGATTAGAGTTATCCATGAGTGTCTGGAAGCTTTCTGCAACTCCTGCGGGCAAAAGGTCAGCCTCCAAAAATCCAATGTTTCGTCTCCAAAAATGTCAGTGAGGAACTCCGATCAAGAATCCAAGTTGAAGGTGGGATTGAGGCCACTAACAACTTGGGGAATTACCTGGGGATGCCCATCCTCCACAATCGCGTCAACAAAGGTACGTGCTCTCACATTTTTGATAAGTTTAATGCTAAATTAGCGGGGTGGAAGGCCTCTCTGTTGAACCTTGCAGGAAGGGCTACCCTTACTCGAGCGGTGCTCTCGACTATCCCGGTTTACACTATGACCACTATCCTCCTCCCCACAAGCATGTGCAAGAACATTGAGAAAGTGTGCAGAAACTTCCTTTGGGGTTCTAGCCCGAAGAGAAGACGGATCCACAAAATTGCGTGGGATAAAATCACTCGCCCTAAAGCTTTAGGGGGCCTCGGACTTAGGCGCATGGCTGACCTCAACCTTGTCTTGGTAGTGGTAGCGAATCTCGGATTGAGACTTTTGAATGATGATAGAGGCATGTGGGCAGAAATCATTGTGAGCAAATATGCCAACAAAGCCCTTGGGAATTCGGATGGAGCCTCATACGTTTGGAAGGGGATCAAGAAGGCCACGGAGATCGTCCTGAAACCTAGGCTCCGCTGAAACATTGGCGACGGGTACAATGTCAAGTTTTGGAAGGATACCTCCACGGAGATCCCTCCCTTTGGAGGTGCTGACGACGGTCCTCCCAGCCCAGCAGGACGTCGCGGTCTCGGATCTGTGGGAGCAGAGGGCGCGTCTGGAAGTGGCAATAGTTTTTCGGGCTCCTCCCGACTTCAACATTCCTCCTCATCGCTGTCGCTACTGTGTTCGATCGAGAGGATACCCTCTGCTGGCCCTTGAGCAAAGATGGTGTTTACACTACGAGCTCCGGGTACCTCACTATCGGGAAATGGGCAACACCAACTTGTGCGACAGTCTTTCTTCAAATCCATCTGGAGCTTGGATGTTAACGAGAGAATCAAGACCTTTGTCTGGTCTGTTTCAAAGGGAGGGTTCATGACGAACCTCGAACGCTTCCGATGACACATCGGTAACTCTAATATTTGTCCTTGTTGCCATAAATTCTCGGAATCCCTTATCTACCTCTTTAGGGATTGTGATTCTGCTAAAGCCTTTTGGATGCAGGTGGTGGAGGGCAAAAGGAAGGTGGACTTCTTCTCCCTTCCTTCACGGCTTGGATGCGCTTCAATCTGCCGCCTGACATGGTGGAGGTTCCGGCGAAGAAATGGAAGGAGTTCTTCGGGGTGGCGTTGTGGAAGATCTGGACTAGAAGAAACGACATTGTCTTCAATGGCTCGCATGATGGTACACTGTCCCCGTAAGGATGCTGGAAATTAATTGGATGCTGACCATAGCAATGCCAAGAGGATGCTCGCTACTCTGGCCCCCATGAACCGAAAAGCGGCCGTTTCTGCTTGCTGGTCTCCTCCGAAGACAGACTGGATTAAACTCAATGTTGATGGAGCTGTCAAGAGCTCTGGAGAAGCGGTTGCTGGTGGTGTAGCTCGCAACAAGAACGGAGAATGGCTCGTGGGTTTCTTGCTTAACATCGGAGCCTGCTTAGTGGTGGATGCAGAGTTGTGGGCTTTGGCGAAGGGACTTGAGATTGCTTGGTCCTGGGGCTACAAGAAAGTCTTACTTGAATCAGACTCTGAGTCCACGGTGAAGCTCTTGGAGAACGCGGTGTCTCCCCTACGCACCCTAGTGCGATCCTCGTAGCCCTCTGCCATGGCTTCCTTGGTAGGAGTTGGTCGATCTAACTCCGTCACATTCGTCGCAACTGTAATCGCCTAGCTGATGCCCTTGCGAAATTCTCTTTCTCTTTGCCTCTTGGATGTTGTATTTTGGACTCGGTTCCCCTGAGGGTCGCTTTGCTCTTCTTTTGGATGCACAAGGGGCCGTTTCGGCCTCCTTGGGCTCCCTGTAACTTTCGCTTCTTTTAATAAATTGCTCCCCGGAGCGAGGGCTTGCCCTCCGTTTCTCACCAAAAAAAAAAGATATATCCAGTTTATGAACATAACAAAATCAGAGGACAAAGTTTGAACAATCGATTACCAACTGAACGTAATTCCTTGAACTTGCAATCACTTGAAATTGCTTCGCCCTAATCCTTCGCTCAAATTGATTTACTCGAAATTGCTCCCCAAATCGCTGTTAAGCACTAGTAAGACCTAGTTACCCCTAATCGATCGATTCGCTCATCGCTTTTTCCCCCAAAACCCCAAATCGTCTAACCCCGATCATCGAAAGTGAAGTACTGTTTATTTTTTTTAGCGGGCCCTTTAAGATTTTGGGGGAAATTAAGGCGGCACTGAACATAGTAAACACGTCAATTTGATGAATTACCGCCTCAAATATATATTTTTTAAGCGTATTTTGGTGATCCGCTTCCAAAAGATACTTGGACCGTCTCCATAAGCATATGTTGTAAAAACAGCTGTCTAAACCGCCTTTGTTAAACTCGGTTGGCCCTGGTGCGGGTCAAGACAAGCTGGAGGGAGATCGTGTGTGCGGGCCCACATACGGGAGACTCGAACAACACATAAACCCAAGCGGGGTTCCATCTCAAAACCAATTGGCAATGAGAGGAGTAGCCCACCAACCTTATATGTTGTTCAAGTATTCTCTAAATTACCGATGTGGGACAACCCACCATTCCAACAGCCTCCATAGACTAAACCAGTTCTAAATTCGTAAAACTCTCCTAAACCGCTACGACGAATTGCTTCCTTACTTAACCACTGCTCTAAACCACCTCCTCTGCTCGGCATTGTAGTAGTGAGGATAAATTAAAGGTTTGTGTTGAGGAGCTCCTCCAACTTCGAGAAGGAACCGAGCCTAGCTAACTAGCACCCATCCCCGTCGAACAATAAACAAGCATCCTCTTGGAATGCCTCGGAGAACGATGGGGAGCAGAAGTGCGAGGTATTTCTTATTACTTAGCTTTTCATTTTTGTAATTGCCATAGATTTCATAGATACAATTTCAGATTTTTTAGATTCATAATATAATTTTGTATTACAATTTCATATTTTTTAATGATTTGTAGAACAACCTACTGTATCAACCTCACGAACTCATTATAATCGGGTCGACATGTGTTTTATATGATAATTTTGCATCGCTATCTTGCAATTCACATGACAAATGAATGGAGTGAGGCGTGAATCTCCTACCCCTCACCCACTAGCCAAAATGTATTGCAATTCACTTCACATGACATACCTGCATCGCTATCTTGCACTTCAAACTCCCCATTCATCGTTATCTTCCTTCTTGTATGATTTCAGACTTTGAAATCCTTTGCAGGAGATAGGTGGGGATGGAGAAGTAGTATCGATTTGAAGCACTACAGCACTCAAATTCTTGAAATTCACTACTGTCCGGCCATAATCGATTTTCGGCATAGCAAAGCTTTACGAATTTGTAGACTTCCTTCATATAATGTAAGTATCTCAAGAACTCTACCGTATACTTTAATTTAACTGGTTTGGTTTGATGTTGAAAGCCATGTACGTAGATGTTGGTGACACGTACTCATCCGATCTTTTTTAATTATATACTTATGTTTAGGTTCTTGTACATCCCGCAAAATGAAGGAAAGAAAGTGTCCTTACTTGAAGCTAATTGGTTGTTCAAAAAATCTCAATTTAGCGATTGGCAGCCAACTCATCGCTCGGAGGACTTGGTGGGTGCGGGCAACCGATGGGGGTGGCAATCGGGATCGGAATAACCAAAGTGTACAAGGAGAACAGCCCGACGTCGTTGATCGTTTAAGGGGTATTCGACTCGGCTGCAGCCGGAATACTCATCTACATGGCTCTGGTGGACCTTTTTGCTGCACACTTTATGAACCCAAGGGTCCAGAACAACCCAAAGCTCCAGCTCGGTTCTAATGTTTCCCTTCTTCTTGGGGCTCTTGGGGCTCTGCCTGGATGTCTATCCCTGCTAAATGGGCTGAGACACTCTCTCTAAATTTATAAATTAAATAAAAATTGTTTGATAGCTAAATTTTCTAACTTCAAAATCTTAGGTATGGTTGGTGCATGAGAACTGAATTTCATGTATTTTTTTCCCATGTGCATCAAACCGTGTAATAAAAAGGTAAAATTGCAGGAAATATCCCCAACTTTGGGGGTAGTTGCGCTAAACACCCTGAACTTTTCAAATTTCGTGTAATATCCTATACTTTAGGCTAAGTTGCTTTCGGTATCCCACATTTTAAATTTTAAATTTTAAATTTTAAATTTTGGGTTTAAATAAATGTTAAGGTATAATATAAATATATTCTTATATATTTCTATTAATTTTAATTAAAATATATAAATATATATAATTTTATATATATGCGGGACGGGACGAGATTTGCGGTATTCAAACTCTCAGTCCCGCGTAATTTTTGCGGGACGGGATTGGATTTTATTTCTCTAAATCCCACCGGGATCGTGACGGGATGCGGGACGGAACGGGATTTGCGGGTTTTGTGTCCACCCTTATTTTCATATTTAATGAAGAATCAATTTTTTTTTGCTGGATTAATTTTAGTTTTTTTTTTACTTTTGTTTAATATCTTGATTGGAAAAATGACAGTAAATGCATTATTGCTTGGAAAAATGATATATTGATTGGAATACGTACGTACAAGATATTGATTGGAACATTTTAGTTTTTTTTTTGCTGGATTAATTCTCTCCTCTTATGATTGTAAATGCATATGACAGTAAAATTTTAGTTTTTTTTTTGCTGGTTTAATTTTAGTCTAATGTCATTACTTTTTGTCATAATTTGAAAAAAAAATATGTATTGGATACCGAAAGCAACTTACCCTAAAGTATAGGATATTACACGAAATTTGAAAAGTTCAGGATATTTAGAGCAACTACCCCCAAAGTTGGGGATATTTCCTGCAATTTTACCTAATAAAAACCATGCACATGTACGTAAAAATGGAATTGATTAGTTAGGGTGTGTTTGGAGTTATGCAATTATTTTACCTCGATTAATGTGATATATATTAATGTGATTATTTAATTAAATTGTTAATAAGTTTCAGTCTTTTCATTAAAATCTGTTAAAGAAAATAAAAAAAATGAAATGTTTATTAAGTTGTACTCCCTCCGTTCCAAAATACATGAGTTTTTAGTTTTCAGCACGCTTTTTAAGGAGTGAAAAACTCTATGAAATATTATTTTTTTAATTTAATTTTTTATATAATTTGATACTTATTAGTAATAAGTATCAAATGATATAAAAAATTTAATTAAAAAAATAATATTTCATAGAGTTTTTCGCTTCTTAAAAAACGTGTCAAAAAGGAAAAACCCATGTATTATGGAACGGAGGTAGTATATGTTTCATCGATTTATTTGTTTCAAATATAGGAAAGTGTTCAGTATATTAGGACACCTCAAATTTAAAAAGTTTGTTCAAAATAGTCTTGTCTCCCAAATTTGGGGAGTTTCCAATCTTAGCCCAAATTGCTTGCTGATTCTTTCCTTTTTGTATTACTGAGTAATATACTGAGTAACTCTTTCAAAAATTAATCAAAACTGAAGGCAGATTGAATTATGGTAACGGAGTGGCCGATAAGATTGCACATCTTTACCGTTTTATTATGGGCCTCAACATTTACACTTGTATAGGTTTATAAAATCTCATCCGCAAAAATACAGTACTGTACTCCCTCCGTTTGAAAATATTTGTCGTTTGACTTTTCGGCACGCTTTTTAAGGAGTTAAATACTCTATAAAATATAATTTTTTTAATTAAATTTTTTTCATAATCTTATACTTACTACTTATATGTATTAAATTATATAAAGAAATTTGATTAAAAAAATATATTTTATAGAGTTTTTAGCTCATTAAAAAGCGTGCACTATAAACGATAAATATTTTCAAACGGAGGGAGTAGTATTTAAAATCAATTCAAAATGAATTGACTGAGACGTGAATCTCCTACCCCAACACTCACTTCAGTCACTTGTCAATTCAAAATTTACTTCAATTAATTCACATGCATGACAAGGCTGCCTTGCTGTCTTCCACTTCAAACTGCCCATTCAATTTCAGCTTTGCAGTGTTCAGAATTGTGTATAAAAGTAACGTTTTTATCCTCACTCCAAGTTGTATGATTTCAGTCTTTAACATCTTTTGGAGGAGCTAGAGAAAGAGCAGAGAGAAGGGAAGCCCTCAAATTCTCAAAATCCACTGTAGCAAAGCTTTAGGAATTTGTAGAGGTTCTTCATATATGGAATGGAGATAACTAGCAATGTAAATGTAAGTATCTCAAAAACTCTATATATCTCTATAATTTTGCATTATACTTTAACTGGTTTGGTTTGATGTTCGATCGGGAAATCGATATAAGCCATGTGGATGTTGGAATTCAATCTTCTTATTGCTTGTCTTTAGGTTCTTGAAGATCCGACAAAGTGAAGGAACAAAAGTTTAAGCTACCACTACTGGAAGCTAATGGGTTGTTCAAAAAAAATCTCAATTTAGAGATTGTTTCAAGGTAAATTAATATATAAGAGTTTGGATAAAAAAAATTAAAGGTAAATCTCAATTTAGAGATTTTTTATATCTAGGTATTTTTGGGTCAGATGTTCGATGTTAAAATTAGTGGAAAAGCTCTCTTTTGAGGCTTCTCAAGACCCAAATCTTTGGAGGTCCAAAATCTCCTTCGGAGTTCGGAGCCACTAAACCCTCCTCCGGAAGCCCCTAAATCTCCTCCGGGAGCCACCAATCTGTCTATCGGCGTGTATAATCTCGGTCAAACTGCTACTACCTACTTGTCGCCACCTCTGTTCCGGGTATGCTACGGTGGTGTTTTCCGCCTTCGTTGGTGGTGGTACCCTGGGTGCCTAGTCCGGCTTTGGCCGCTTGACCTTGGCCTCGGCCGCCTCCTCCGACCCCCGCTCCGGTTGTTCTCGACCCAGTGTAACGCCTCCAACCCACATTGCATTTGGCAAAATCCATTCCGACTCCCCATCGGCGGAACTAGTTCAAGGCCAAAATTTAGAGTTCACATCTTGGGAAGGGAAAAGATGGAAGCAAAGGTTGAGGCTTGTCAGGCAAAAAAGCAGGATAGGATTGAGGAGATCAATAGGATCTTGAACGAGAAGGCGGAAGCGGAGAAGAAGGTTTTGGAGCTCCTCGAAGCTTTGGAGGAGGAGGGAGAAGACTGAGGCGATTAAGAAGAGGATCTTTGCTGAGGCTTATCGGGCAAAGAGTGCAGATTTGAAAGAGAAGGCCCACAACGTCAATCTTGCTGTAAGTAACGACCACCTGGTCCAGAGGGTGGCCGAGCTCTACGCCTTCATGTGTTCCCGCTGGGTGGAACACGCTGGGGAGCAGCGCACGTCGCCTCTCCCACTTGAACAGGCTGCTAGGTTGGATTATACTCGTACTCCTCATCGTCATTGTGCCTCTGGTCCAGAGGCCATAGTGCTGGAGCTGCTGCGAAGAACTGCTGTGAAGATCTGCTGTGAATCTTTTGCCCTTAGTTTGTTTACACTTTTGTTGTATGTTAAGTAGAACGTTGACGTAACTGGGAACATGTAAGGTAGGACAAAAACTTTGTGGTTGACGACCCCCATTTTGTGCAGTTCGGGGTCGCGGATATAACGCAGGACTAACCAAGATTGCAACCTCGGCACTGGTTACCCCTTTTTGTAAGTTGAGTGTTGTTGCACCCATTTTGCAATGGTGCATTATTCAGGCATGTAAGACATTTGTAACCGAAACATCATCGTTGTAATTTATAATATTTACGCATGTCTATCAACATTCTTGCAATTGAGGTGTCATTATTTAGGGACATTTGAATGGATGAGGTCGAAATCAGAGTATGAGCGACCGTATACAAATGAGACTATCGCATCACAACATGTTATCCACAACATCGAACACCAAAGTTAACCGCAACATCCAACACCAACACTTCCACAAAATGTTACTGGCGGAATGCATTCGTTGGCTCCTACACAACAGGAGCTAATGGGGCAATCATTGAGGACTGCATTGACGCTCTATATTCGGCCCCATGCATACACTACAAGCCACCTGCCTATACAAAAAATGATATCCTGGTCTACCCATCGTGCATCGAGGGTGATTCTATCTTACGCGATGGTCGTTCCAAATTTGGTGAGCAATTTCGTCTCTAAGTGCCTTGATCTCTTGGCTTACCCTCGCGGCGTCGTCCACGGGGAAAAAGGGGTCATCGTCCTCGTGCCCAACCTCATCTCCCGCGTCGTAGGCGTCTTCGTCACCGTCCCCGTCGGATGGTGCATCAGTGTCCAGCGGGGGCTCCATGAACCTTTCATCGTCTTCTGAGTCTGAGTCCGAAGCATCGCGGGCATCCCGGGCATAGTTGTGAAGGGCGAAGCACGCAATGATGATCTAAATCTGCTTCCGGATCGAATACTTGGGGAGCTGACGGAGGATCCTCTACTTCATCTTCAACACACCGAAGGACCTCTCAATCGCGCCTCGGAGGGATGAGTGTGACTTGTTGAATGCTTCCTTTTCGTTTTTCAGTTGGGATGCAACGAATGTCGGTCTGTGGTACTTCATCGTCGAGTACGGGATCATGTACCCATTTCGGAGACCATACCCCTTGCCGCATAGGTGGTACTTCCCTGCAGGTGGATGTGGGAGCCTCAACGCAGGCGTTGCTGCCCGGCGCCTGATGCGCCTTGATCGCGGGTAGGGGGTGAGTCCTCGTCATCCACAATGCCCTGCACAAAGTATTGCATGGAGGGCGTTGCGGCATCGTTGCGAGGGGTGTTGAACAACTCGTCGAACTCCTGCTCAACACCCTCAAATTGTGACTCCTTGGGGTCACCCCTTGAATCGGTGTCATTGTCATCGTCCTCTTGCTCATTGTCTTGGTCCTTCTCAACCTCCTGCGCCACCTGCGCAGCACGGACGGCCGAGTCCATGGAGGGGGCGACGCAGAACTCGCCGGTGGCAACGGTGCCGCCAAACACCTGGTGGAACAACTCGTCCAGTTCCGGAGGAATCCCCTTCTTTCGGAACCTGCTGAAGTTGCTATCCTCCTGTGCAAATCAATTCAGGAGGAGGTGACAACAACAACATCATTTATAACAGCACCTAGTATACAACGGAAATAATGGTAATATAAACACCGACAAATAAACACATAATTGAATTCATCGATTATCTCCAATAATCCTATTACCCCATAGTCAGTTTAGTGGCAACCAATTGAAATTCACTTCAAGCACACAACAAATCATTTGCCAAGGCCTAATAACGTTCCGAAGGGCCGGTGTACTTTGTTGAGTCACTATGTTCATCTCCAATTCCAGAACCCTAATTCCGCAATAATGTAATCCAATCGACTGCCCCTACCTCGCTATGTTCAGACCCCGTTAGTAACCCCCATGAGGGTCTCCAATCTTCAATGAACGATTTGCCCATACCCTCAACACGGAAATTCATCAAAAACCCCCAATTCAGTAACCTAATTCTCCGACTAGAGAAAGAGAGGAATGAATGGAAACTCCCACAAAATCGATTTCTGAACTCACTGAAGACAGGACAGGTAGGGGTAGAAGACTTACATGGAGTCCGAAGTTGTCGGCGGCGTCGGTACCGCAGGGGGAGGGAGGTGAAGCGTCGGAGGCTCCCGGTGTGAAGCTCGCAGCCACCTTCGACCGATTCGTAGGGGGTCTGAAAACGTCGAATTAAAGAGGAAAGGGAACTTTTGAGGGGTATGTTGGAGGGGCATTTTTGTCCTTTCATGTCACAAAGTGGGGGCAAAGGTGTCTTTTCCATTTACTCTCATCCCATGAACTTTAACCTTCAACCAAACACGAACGGGATTAAACTGACTTCAAAACTCCACCCGGTCCACCCCGGAATTCCATCCCCATCCCGTCCACCCCATAAAATCCATCCCAATCCACCTACCCCCATCCCGTTGCCAAACACGCCCTAAGTTCTCGATACAGGGGGGTTCTCTCGGTTGCAAACATCCAAGAGTCGTACATGCCAGATCGCGTATTACCGTTGTTCGGACGTGCACAAATCATACCCCATTTATCGTATCCCACCTACAATTGAGATTTTCAGATATGTTCGATGTTTGGGATGACTGTCACCATCCCACAAATTTGTTGGATCTACAGAACGTGCCTGTTGCACATAAGACACACTTTGTTATGTCAAACTATATGGAGTGGTTAAGTCGTCATGGACACCCATATGTCTTGCAGACTACAGCTGAGGCACAACCTATCGAGAAGGAACCGACACCAATATCCACAATTTGCAATCGGGTATGGATCGTGCCTTAAATGTTTCATTACTTGTATTTCATTTGTGAACAGTGGTTTATTATATGATCCTCACAATGTGTGTTTTTTTCATTTTATAGAGATTCACCTTATTATCGGAGCACCTCCGAAGGATGCTAGAACGTGCTGAGGAATTCTACAGCCGTCAAAAGCTTCTCCATTACAACGTCGAGGCAATGGGCCACCCAATCCCACTCGCCCCCACTCAGGTCCGAGCATCATAACGGCGGCTGTGATATTTTATATAGTTTGGTCTTCAATGTTAGGGGCTTTATGTTTTTCAAAAATGTTTGATGTTATGCACTTTAGTTAAGAATAGTTATATTCATAGATTTCATCGGCCTATGTTCGCGGTCGTATTCATTAATTTTATGCTCTACTAAAGTTTGAAAACAAACTACATATATCAATTAGCTAACAAGAAATCTAAAATAGTTCGATCAACACCATGCTACTCATTCTAATATAATAGGATTTGCTATGTCGCCGTCTTGGTGGCCCGAACTATCATGATTAGCACGTTGGAGGTTTCTGTACTCTGCCATCCTTGTAGCGAATGGTTCATCCCAACCGTTTACGCTTTGATGGTGGAAATGACTCCAATCTTGAGCTGTTGGAGGGATTGGTGAATCGGGTCGAAGCCATACCTCTTTTATTAATAAGTACAACAATTTACAATTCATAAAATGTGTATGTATAGTGATGGTTAGGGTGGAATTTAACTAACCGGTACCTAGTGCACTCGCCCATACTACATCATTGCAATAATCTTTGTCGGTGGCCTTGCGGTCGTTGTAGGTGCCATCATCGGGATACATGAATATGGACCATCCCTGCTAAGGACAACCACAACAAGATGATATCGTGTCGCGGCTGCCAAAGAAACTAACGACGCCTCCATCCACCTCTTCTGCCCTCCACCCGATTGTCGCCTCCTATTACTCACCGACAAGGGGGTCGGCCCGCCCACTAACAACCCTCCGACCGTTCACCAATCGCGCCAAGTCTTCACAACAAAATCTCAAATCAATTATGGGGAAGAAGTTACCTTTGAGGAAGAACGTGGATGAGAACAAACGGTTGAAGGAGAGAACGTGGGTCTACAGATTGGAATTCTTATGGTTGCTCAAAGATAGACACGTGGTGCAAATTTTAACATAGAGGTTGTTACTGATTTAATAAGTATATTATTATTATTATTATTATTATTATTATTATTATGGTGGGATATTTTTTAAGATATCCCATAAAGAGTATATGAAATTTAAAAGTCAATATTAAAAATAATCAGGTGAGATCTTCTACAACACTCCTTACACCTTTTCATACTCCACTAATTTTTTTTAACATTTATTTAATCTTAAAAAAATTATAAAAAATATATTTATATTCCTAACATCTATTTTTATATATTTATAAAATTTTATTTTGAAAAATCATGTTATAAAATTTTTAATAATCGTATTTTGTAAAATATTTCTTTTTTAATTTTTAAAAATTGCAAAACATGATTTTTCAAAATAAAAATTTATTAACATACAAAAATAGATATTGGGAATCTAAATATAATTTTTTAAAATTTTTTTGATATTAAATAAATGGTAAATATTTTTATGATGTAGGAAAGAGGGTAGAAAATGTGTTGTAGGAGATCTTTGCTTAGAAATAATTATATCGCACATAGCGTGAGAATACCTTGTGGAGTGATGATATATAAATAAATAAATATTACTCCCTCCGTCCAAAAATACATTGACTTTTACTATTCATGTACGCTTTTTTATGAGTTAAAAACTATATAAAATATTAACTTTTTTATTAATTTTTTTTAATAATTACAAACTTATTATCAATAAGTTTGTAATTATTAAAAAAAATTAATAAAAACGTTAATATTTTATATAGTTTTTAACTTCTTAAAAAAAACGTGCGTGAATAGTAAAGACAATGTATTTTTGGACGGAAATAGTACAATACATTAGTATTGAGTCACTCCCACGTTTGGAAAAAAATAAAAATTACATTTCGAGGTTTACTATATTAAATTAATTATATATATAAAAAAAACAGAGACCTTGTTCTGGTGAGACTCCTGCGAGCCTCGTTCCCCTCTCCCATCTCTACCTCTGTCATTCATTCTTGTACACTCCATGGAATCCCGGTCATCCCAGGCGCCATGACCCTCTCCCCCCGCCGCCGCACCCCCGCCCCCGAACCCCCACCCCGCTCCGCCGCCGGCGAAGGAGGCACAGGCATGAGAATCATCGTCCCTCTCCAAGGCATCGTCCAGGGCAGGGGAGGCCTCTTCCTCGGCTCCGCCATCCCCTGCGCTCTCTTCTACTTCCTCCAGCTCTACCTCAAGCGCCACCGCTCCCATCCTCCTCCTCCCTCTCCCCCTCCTTCCCCTTCCCCTTCCCCCGACGGCCTCCAGAGGTCCCTCTCCCGCTCCCACCTCTCTTCTAGGGTTTCCGCTGGCCCCGCGAGTCTCTCCGCCAGGGCTATTTCCGTTGCCAAACCCTCCGATAATCCGTATTACACCGGGTTGAGCCGAGCTGCCGATGATCCGTACGACCCTGAGGATAATCCGGATGGGGTTATTCAGCTCGGCCTCGCTGAGAACAAAGTATTGATTGGTCTTTTTAGGTTTTTCTTTTGTTTTTCTGTATTGATTGATGATATGTGATTTTGAGTTAGGGTTTGGTTTTTGCAGTTGTCTTTGGATTTGGTTCGAGATTGGATGGCTGAGAATGTGAGTAGTTCTGAGCTGAGCATAAATGGGATTGCTCCATATCAACCACTTGATGGATTGATGGAATTGAAAGTGGTATTGCTTCAATATACACTTGAATTGGCTATTTGGAATGTGGCATTGATTTGTATGCTTTTATCATGTTTGTGAGCTGACAAGTTTTTCCTATGTTAATCGGATTGAAGTTTGAGAGCTTGTAGTTGTAAATGCAAGCATTGGGGTTAATTGATTAAATGATTAGGAAATTAATTTGTGAAATTGCATTATTGATTTAGTATCACATCACTGATGCATATCCATTTGTGCTAACCACCTGCATTTAGGCCACGGATTGCCATAAACTAAGCTCAGTTTGATCTTACTGACTCACTGTAGTGGGAAACTTGTACAGTAGTGATTCTACTCTTGCATGATATCGGAGATAGTGAAATACTTCTGCAATAGTAGAAACGGACTTCATCAAGTTTAATTATGTTAGTCAAGTGATGCCTGGTTTCATAAGTTGGACTCTGGATATACCATAATCAGGATTCAGGGATAGCCGCATCGCATGTACAACAACCCTTTGGTCCGATGCCGTTTCTGTGCTAACAACTAATTGAAGTATTGAACTTCATAATTAAGCTGAATTGTACTGATGTAATTTATTATTGGCCGAGTTGATTTTATGTAGCAGGCTCTTTAATTGTCTTCAAATCCATGCATATTACTTCCTAGATTTGCAGAGTTGCCCTTTTGTGTTTTTTACTTCTTGTTAATATTCTGGTTGATTGAATTTTGTGAACCATGAAACTATCAATTTGAAGCGTAATTTTTAAGCAGTTTAGCATATTCTTGTTGATGGTTTGGTGTATTGTATCTAAAATTTACTCCTGCAGGCCGTAGCAGGATTCATGTCTGAAGTGATGGGAAGAGCTGCTTCCTTCAAGCCATCACAAATGGTATTAACAGCGGGTGCAACTCCTGCAATTGAAATGCTTAGCTTTTGTTTGGCAGATCCGGGGAATGCATTTCTTGTTCCGTCACCGTATTACCCTGGGTAACCTCTATGATTTCCCTGCTTGTAAATTGTTGAATTGATCAGCTGTTTACTCCCTTCATGATACTGACCACACCAAGAACTTCAGTTTTGACAGGGATGTAAAATGGCGAACAGGTGTTGAGATCATACCTGTTCCTTGTCGAAGTGCAGATAACTTCAATATAAGCATTAACGCCCTTGATCGGGCATTCACTCAGGCAAAGAAACGTGGTCAAAAGGTTCGTGGGATCATTATCTCAAACCCCTCCAATCCTGTGGGCAATTTGCTCACTAGGGACACTCTATACAGCCTCTTGGACTTCGCAAGAGAGAAGAACATCCATATAATCTCTGATGAGATATTTGCCGGGTCTACTTATGGCTCTGATGAAGAGTTTGTCAGTATGGCTGAGATTGTTGGATCGGAATCAGAGTCTGAGCTAGATGATTTCGAGAGAAGTAGAGTTCATATAATCTACGGGCTATCAAAGGACCTCTGTCTTCCAGGTTTCAGGGTTGGAGTGATCTACACATACAATGAGAATCTCCTAGCCGCTGCGAAGAAACTATCAAGGTTCTCATCAGTTTCAGCCCCTACCCAGCGTATGCTCATTTCAATGCTCTCAGATGCAAGATTTATTCAAACCTTCATTAAAGCGAATCATGAGAGACTCAAGAGTATGTACACGAAGTTCACTGCTGGGTTGAAGGAACTGGGCATAGAATGTGTAAAAAGCAGTGGTGGTTTCTACTGCTGGGCTAATATGAGTTGTTTCATTCAGTCATTCAGTCAGGAAGGGGAGCTTGAGCTCTGGGACAAGCTCTTGAATGTGGCAAAGGTTAATCCGACTCCGGGATCATCTTGCCATTGTATGGAGCCCGGGTGGTTCAGATTTTGTTTCACCACATTGTCTGAAAAGGACATCCCTGTAGTTATTGACCGAATTAGAAGAGTAACTGAATCCTGTAAAGCTTGATGGTCAGAATCCCCAATTGTTTGTCTATATTATAGTTAGATAACCTCAGAAATTATACCATTTGCTTCAAGTTCAGCTTGGATAGTTCATATATTTAAGTTCCGATTGTTGAATTCATTCAAAGAAATTAGCTTGATCAAGAGTTTCTTTGAAACCCCACGGAACAACACCCATCTTTGTGAATGTTTCTTAAAATGAGATTAGAAATGAACAATTTTATTGCAGGAGCTTCCAAATCTGAACAATAGATTAGGAATCAAAAATAAAATAAAATCAATAATAAGAAAGAATATCCACCATTTTTCTGTAGGACTCCTGTACCTCATCAGCCCCCAAAATCACCCCCAAAACCTCATTTATCAGCTAAGCTAAACATTTATGATTTCCTGAAATCTGAGCTTCAACTGTTATGATTCCTAATGGATTCAAGAAACTGAACAACTTCCACCATGCTAGGTCTCTTTGAAGGAGCTTGGGCAGTACAGAAGAGCCCTAATTTCATGACCTGGATCAGCTCGTTTTCCGCAAAGTTCCTCAGGCTCCTGTCAAAGCAATTAGAAGCTGAGCCACTCTCCAGCAGCTTCCTAACATATTCACACAACACAACTACTTCTCTGGCAGTGGGGCTCTCGACTGGCTTCCTGCCCGTCACCAGCTCCAACAGCACGACCCCAAAGCTGTAGACATCACACTTCTCGCTTGGCCTTGAGCTCTGGGCCAGCTCTGGCGCGATATAACCAACTGCATTGTGGAACCGCGTTAGGCCATGGTTATCCATCATTGATAGGAGCTTTCCCAAACCGTAATCTGATAACTTGGCCTCATACATTTCGTCTAACAGGATGTTGGTCGACTTGATGTTGAGATGCAGGATTTGGGGCCTGCAATCATGGTGAAGGTAAGCGAGTGCTCTTGCTGTTCCAAGCGCAATCTTGAACCTCCTGTCCCAGTTGAGCTCCCTGTTGCCGGTGCTGGTGCTCGTGCCAGGGTAGCCAAGCCCATGTAGATTATCATAGAGGTTGCCATTAGGAATAAACTCGGAGAGAATCAACTGCATTGTAGAGGACCAGTAATAGCCTTGGAAGGCTACTAGATTCGGATGCTGAATGTTTCCTAACCGACCGATTTCCTGCTCAAATTCATCCTGGCTTGTGATCCTCCCCAAAGTCTCAAGCTTTTTGACAGCAATCAAGATCCCACCATCAAAACTGGCCCTGTAGACAGCACCTAAGGAGCCAACACCAACCAGGCACCCTTTGTCGAGCAAAGCCTTAGTACCAGCCTCCCAGTCCTCGTATCTAGAGGGCAGGCTTTTGCTGAACAAAACCAGCTTCCCTATTATCACATTCGACTCTGAAGAAGCTAAAGGCGTGCTCTCTGCAGCCCGTGTCATCTCATCACTGCCCTCTTTACCCCTTGCTTTGATGTTCAATACCGTAATCACACAAACCCCGACAAGTATAAAAGCAGCAGCTACAATAGCAACAATGGCAGTAACACTAAGCACCTTAGCTTTTCTTGAACCGCTCTTTGCCGAGCAGGATGTATCAAGAGGCTGACCACAAAGGCCGGGATTGTGAAAGAATGCAGTATCACCAAAGTTTGTGAGATTTGCAATTTGGGGAATTTCCCCGGACAGATTATTGTACGAAACATTAAAATGAGCTAGCATGGACAGATTCCCCAATGAATCAGGGATTGAGCCAGATAGTAGATTTTCTGAGAGGTCGAGGAAATCCAAGCTTGACAGGCTTCCAAGGCTTTGTGGGATACTTCCATTGAGCTTATTGTTATGCAGATCAAGAATCAGAAGGTATGTCATGTTGTCAAGCCTTTGGGGTATTTCACCATCAAATGAATTACCAGAAAGGTCCCTGCATTGTATATAATCATATGCATTCAGTTCAAAGCAACCACCAATACAACATTTGTATCAAGCTCCGGGTTTTCATGTACTGTCTGAAATTTCTTGGTTTTTAATCATGCATTTATTTGTTTATGATACCACATAGCCAATATTTATCATTTATAAAACTGCAATGGCAAAGAAAGTTCAACTTACAGTTCAAGGAGAAATCTGCAGTTGCTTAAAGTAGGAGGGATTTCGCCATGGAGATTGAGGTTATGAAGACTGAGCACTTGCACGAGCTCAATGTCGCCGATTTCTGGCGGGATGGTCCCATCTATTGAGTTGTTACCAAGCCTAATAACTGAAAGGCTCTTCAAATCCCCAATCCCTTGTGGGATACTGCCATTAAGCCTATTGTGTTCCAAGTCCAAAACCCTAAGGTTTACACAACCACTGATGCCCAAAGGGATCTGCCCATCCAACTCATTGGATGAAGCATCAAGAAACTGCATCCTCTCACTACAGGACTTGATCTCTGGGATTCCTCCTGTGAACCCATTGTGTGACACATTGAGGTAAGTCATATTCACCAACTCAAACCCATCAAAGGGAGCCGTCCCAGTGAACAAATTGCTACTGATATCCAGAAACTCCATGCTCTTGCACCCAGATAACTGATTTTGGACATTCCCAGTGAGCACATTGTTTCTCACTGAGAAAAATCCTAAATTGGGGAGCTCACAGATTTGGGAAGGGATGGTGCCATTAAGCACATTGTAAGATGCATCAAACCCAATAAGACTAACGCAATTGCTCAAAGAATCAGGGATTGGACCTGTGAGATTGTTGCTGGAGAAAGAAATGAACTTCATTTTCCCACAACTCCCAAACAGCTTTCTAGGGATTGACCCTGAAAACCCATTCTTGGACAAATCAAGAAACCTCAAATTCCCAAGCTCCCCAATGAAATCTGGGATGGACCCAGATAATGCATTGGAGCTGAGATTGATCTTCCATAGAGTAGTGATGCCCCCATACTCTTCAGGGATGCTTCCACTGAAACCATTACCAAAAAGCACCAGTTGTCTGAGTGATTTCAGCCCGGAAAGGGAAGGGGATAGGGGCCCAGATAAGCTGGTGTTCCACAGCACAATCTTGGCTACATTGCCCTCAGAGTTGCAAGTGATGCCAGTGAAGTTGTTGCAAGGGTCAGCAGTTGGGACCCATGAAGCTAGGGCTTGGAATGGATCATTTGAGACATTGGCCTTGAATTGCAGCAAGATTTGCTTCTCGGTTGAAGGTGAAGCTGAGAGGAATTTGAGGGAGATGGTGAATAGAACAAGGAGAAGCACCACATCTGGGTTCTTCTTCTGGAATGTTCTCATGCTATGTTGTTCTTCCGGCCGGCATTATCATTTGCCGGATCAAAATCAGCTGTGAAAAAGAGGGCTTTTTGAAGCCATTGAAGGAATGATTATGGACTGATGAGGAATAAAAACTTGCCACCAAAATGGTGGAGAGATCTTTGAGAAAACAAGAAAAGGGGGAAGAAAGCAAGAATGAAAATGATAAAACATGAATGGGGACACTTGCCGAATGTTTCTAATACATTACTACATATTATGGGTTTACTTACAGAGTACAGTAAATTGTAAATAAAATGGAATTAAAATGAAATTGAAAAAATGGAAGAAATTAAGGTGGTCCAAAAAAACCTTGGTGACAGGTGGGAAATGACATTAATATTTGGGGGAGAAGTAAAGAAGGTCATTTATGAGTATAAACAAAGGATCAGTTGCAGACCAACCAGACCTCTTCATTCAACCCCTAAAAACCCACAAAACATTGAAAAATAAAATGTACTCCACTATTCAGTTTGTTGAATTATACTATTTTAATTGCTGAGATTTTACCAACTCTGAGGTTTCATGTGAGCAAAAGAGATTAGTTTAGTGGGAAATTGAATTGATCTCACATTAATGGCATTGGTGAGAGAGAGAGAGAGGGTTTTATTGTTGTTGTGTAGTTGTGGGTGGGTGTGCTGGAAAGGGGAAAGAAATCTGTGGGGAAGCAGGTAAAGATTGGGAGCAATTTAATAAATCACTAAAACACTAATGTGGTGAGGGTGAGTGCCTGAGTGGTACAACTAACAAAGAGACCCAGCTGAAGAACAAGCACATGCCAACCTCCTTGTCTGAAGGCCTCTTTTGTGTTGTATTGTAAAATTGTACACAAATTTGTATGGTCTTTGAGAGAGGTAAAAGAAAAAGGAGGTGCGATTCAAATAATTGAGGAATCCATCTTCCATATAGAGGTGAAATCCTGAAAGGTGAGTGACCCCATACTGTTGTGTTTGTTTCATTACTCGGAAACTCTTTGGCGAAATTTAGGCACGCAGGATATGAATCCGCATCTTTGTAAAACTATAGCAATTACTGTTTAAAAATGAAAACATTGTCTCTTTGTTGTATACAGTAAATCAGTTTGTAAATTAGTGATGGTGATGCAAGGGGCAGGAAAAGGGGGGGAAGGAGAAGCATTTAAGGGTATCTACCCAACAACCATGGCAGAGCAATTAAGAGGATGAACGAACCCCATCATTCTCATTTATACTTGTGTTACCTCAATTTTGCTTCCAACGTCTTCACCTACAATACCAACTTCTTCATTTTCTAGCCATTCATGTTACTCATCTAATTAATGAGTTTTCACCATATACACCTATCTAATTAATGAGTTTTCATAAGGCATTGAAAATATATATATACTACCTTCTTTAATAGTCTGGAGTTAATGCTAGGGGTTTATGTTAATACGAATAGCTCGAATTCGGCTCCTACTCACTCGATAAAAACTCGACTCGACCTTGTTCATTTTCTAAACGAGTCGAGTATGAGCACATTTTTAAGTTCGGTTCAAAATTCGACTCGTTCAAATTAAACTCGAATAGCTCGAATTTTATGGAATTTCTAAAACTTTCTTTAAGTTAATGTATAATGAGCAAGTAGAACTGCTAAAAGCTCGAAAAAAGCTCGGCTCGAACTCGTTTGTTTCCCGAGACGATTATGAGCACATTTTTAAACTCGAGTCAAAATTTAGGCTCGGCTCGAGCTCGTTCATATCCTAAATGAACTAAATACGAACAATCAATACTCGACTCATTCGTCTCGAATAATAGCTGAGTTTTTTTTTATACTATTTTACACTCACTTAAAAAAAAACTAAAAGGGCTTATACTGCTAAACAAAATTTAGTACTCTACATATTTGGATAATGATGGAAGTTTATTTTTGGGAATTTAATTTATAAGAACTGTACTTTTTTATGACTACACTTTTTATGATTTTATAAAAACATGTTTGGTTAATTTTGAATTACTACTAATATGGGATCTGTTGGTGAAATAAAGGGTGAAAATCCCCCGATTTTCGGGCCCTAAACAAACTGTGGATATTGAGGATTTCATCCTCTCTATCTCCGGTTGTGATGAAATACTGGTTTCTTTAAATCTTGATATTGAGATAATATGTCTTGGTTTGACTGTATTATTGATTTGCTGTAATTGTTGTTGTCTCTATCTTGAGGAATTTGAGCTTCCTTATGCCACTGGTGTCGCATTTGGGGGTGTCTTTTGTCCCCTTAAGAGTATGCTTACTAAGATTTTCAATAAACACTATAATGAGTGTCTTACACTTGACGTGGGGTTGATCCCTCACCTTGCTATGAACTATTATTCATGTTTAAAATTGAGTTATATTTTGGTGCACAAAAGTTCCTATATACATGACAGGGCCTTCTCTGCTCGGTTTCGGCCTGAGTGGCTTGGCAGTTCATGTGCTACTCTTGATATGGAATCTCAACTCTCTGCACTTAGATGTGTCATTTCTCCAGTTACGGTTTAATTTGATCTGTTGTTATGGTGGGGGTTTCTCGCTTCTGATGCCTTTTTATTTGTGGCTTCAGGGTGCCTTGTGCCATTGCATCATTACAAAATCCCTCATGATGTGAATATGGGTCTATATGTCTTGGGTTTGCCTAATAACTCTTTGTACATAGAGGCTAATGATGCTTGTTTCGGGTTTGAACCGGTGCTCATGGTAATTCTGATTTGGTTAAGTGACCTTGTTAGGCTTGACTTTCAGGTGCTGTCTTCTGGCCCCTTTCTACTACTTGCTACAATGCTGCTCAGCCGTGGTTTCATTGTTTTTCTCTTTATTCTGACTCTCGCCTCCTTTGTTGCTCCTGGTGTTTTACCGTCGGGTGTCCGCCAGTTTGAGCAGCAGGAGGTTGGGATGTCACTGGAACCTGAAGCTAGTGTGTATACAAGTAAATTAGGCAAGGCCGTCTTGACATCGCCCATGATGAAGGGAATGGAAACCAACCTGCCATGGTTGTGTCTTTTTGTGGTTGATGATAAATCAGTTTGTACATCAGATATTATTAGTAGATGGAAACTGGACAATTTATTTTTGTATTGCTCTCTTGTAATCTGTTATGATACCCACATTACCCCGTTTACTCGTCATTCCATTGAAATCTCTTTTATGTCTTGTGAAGGTAACTTAGTGATGAATAAGCCAACAACAATCCATGAGGGTTTGAATAATAACCTTGAAAAAAATTTCTTACCAATATTTGTGTGGGGGTTTGTTTGGCTCAAGTTCAGCTTTTCGCTTTCGCCTTCCCACACCTTGTCGAAAGAGCTGTTGTACTGTCATAGATGTATACTAAAGAGTAACTTACTTTCTACAAAACCCAAATCATATTCATCTATATGGCCAGATAAGCTCTGGAGACTTAATTGGTTCCGGTGGGCATCTGTTTGGGTCGACATCATGAAACAAGATAGGAAACCGGGTTGTTGCTATTTCCAAACACTTAGGCTCACCAAAAATAATAAATCACCGCATTCGCTACAATGTCTCGATTTAAGGACCCGGTACATCGGTCCTTTAATCATTAGAGGTTTTCTATGAAGATATGTTTTTGGAACTGTCGTGGGATTGGAAAAAGAACTTTTTAGACGGAAATTGATTCTATATGCAAAACGACCACATTCAAATCATGTCGTTAGCGGAAACAAAATCGGAAAATATTTCTAACGACAAATTATGGAGAAATATTGGATTCGACGAAGGAGTATGGTCGCCGGCTGTTGGAAGATCTGGGGGTATAGGAGTCATCTGGAAATCCCATCAATTGCTAAATTACTCTATTTCCATAGCTATCCATGCTCCTCGCATCATCGGACTTCGAATTGAGAGCACTCAGGACGGTTTTTCGATCCTAATTATGTTTGTTTATTCTCCTCCGTCTCCAACGGATAAAGATATATTTTGGGAAACGCTAACAACAATTGTAAATGATTCCACTATTCCGTGCATTGTGATGGGGGACCTAAACGAAATCTTGTGCAGCTCTGATAAACTTGGTGGGGCCCCTACCCGGATATCCAGGTTCTCACGACTAATGTCTTTTAAAAACAACTGCTCTCTCTTGGACTTGCCTACATTTGGAAACCCGTTCACTTGGAGGAAGAACCCGGATGAAAATTTCAATATTCACGAAAAAATTGACCGTGTGCTTGTTCACCAACAGATCCAAGCATCATTCCCTAATATGATAACCTATCATGGTGCTTTCTCTACCTCAGATCACTGCCCAATTTCCATATCTTTGGAGGATAACCCTATCTTCAAAGCACCACCGTTCAAATTCGAAAAACGCCTGGCTAATGCGGAAAGACTTCCGTAACATAGTCAAGCAAGCCTGGAGGGCTACATGCCCTGGATCGGCTATGTTTCAATTAATGTTTAAACAAAAAATACTAAAAGCCAAGGCAAAAGAATGGAATAAGACTAGCTTTGGCAACATCTTTCGTCAACTAAAAAACGTTGACTCCGAGTTGCTGCACCACCCTATTCAGTCCACGAGACCTGGCTTTATCTCTTCAGCAGATCGAATGAAAGAAAAGCAACTCCTTGAAAAGAGGGATAAACTCCTTTTATTTTAGAAATCTTTCTGGAGCCAAAGGGCTAAAACTAAGCATTTAAAACTCTCTGATTCAAACACGGCCTATTTCCATCGAGTAGCTTCAGGACGACGACATAGAAAACAAATACGCAACATCATTTCCTCCACTGGCACGGTTGTCATTGGAGAAGAAAATGTTAAGACTGAGATAAAAAGGGATTTCGAAAAGAGGTTTAAGAAAGGGCCAACTGATGATGGACTTCTTAATAATCTCCTGGAACTCATTCAACCGGCCGTCTCACAGGATGAAAACTGCTTTCTTACAGCAATCCCGACTAATTCTGAAGTTAAAACATCGGTTTTTAGTTTAGGACGAAACAAGTCCCTAGGACCTGACGGATTCACGGCTGAATTCTACACAAAATATTGGGATATAATAGGAAAATCGGTAATCTGTGCGATAAAAGGGTTTTTCCATTCCGGTAAAATGCTCCGACAAATTAATCATACTTTCATCTCTCTACTTCCAAAGAATGATGCTCCCACAATGACAAGTCACTTCAGGGTGCCTTTGTTTCAAAATATATACAAAATAATATCCAAAATTCTGACAGAACGAATGAAAAAAGTTATTGGTAAACTCATACATCCACTTCAGGGTGCCTTTGTTTCAAACAGGGCTATTCAGGACAATATCCTCATAGCGCACGAAATTTTCCACTCCTACAAGAATCGTAGGGGTCGGGAAGGATGGTTGGCTATAAAGTTAGATATGGAAAATGCCTACGATAGGGTGGATTGGTGCTTCCTAAAAAGTGCATTACTCAGATTCGGATTTCATGAAAGGTTTGTCGCGTGGATTATGGAATGTATTACGACGGTCTCCTTCTCGGTGTTAGTTAACAATGGTCCTACGGACCTGTTCTATCCGTTTCGTGGGATACGCCAAGGCGATCCGCTATCCCCCTTTCTATTCATTCTAGGAGCTGAGGTACTAGCACGGAAGCTATCAGCAGAAGCTAGCTTGGATAGGTCCCCGCTTGGCTTCTCGATTGGCCGCAGCGGTCCACGGGTTCCATTTCTTTCTTTTGCCGACGATATCATCATCTTCTCTAGAGGAAGCGTGGAAGCAGGGAACAAAGTAAAAATGATCATTGATTCATACTGTAAAGTGTCTGGCCAGAAAGTCAATTACCACAAATCATGCTTCCAAGCAACTCGGGGGATCCCTAATCACAGGATCCTCGAGTTACGTACATTTGAAGACCTCATTTGTAAATCTAAACAACAACTCACAAAATGGAGGGCTAATACCCTTTCCCAACAAGGTCGGGCTACACTAATAAATTCTAACCTCTCGGCTAAGCCTCTTCATGTAATGCAGAATTTCATGCTTCCTGTCTCGATGCATAAAGAACTTGACCATATAAACCGCTCCTTCTTCTGGAATAAGGACCTCCAATACCGCCCATTAATTAGCTGGGACAGGATATGTAAACCAAAACAGTTTGGGGGGCTAGGTATTCGTAAAACAGGAGATATGAATGCTGCTCTCCAGATGAAGCTTTTGTGGAAGATCCTGGCTGAACCTAGCAATGTGTGGGTTACCATGATTAGACATAAATATCTACGTAACACAAGTATTTTCGAGTACAGAAAAACAGGTTCGTGCTCGTGGCAATGGTCCAAGCTTTCGGAACTGATAGACAAATTTAAAACAGGCCTGATTTGGTCAGTTGGTAATGGACACTCAATAAAATTCTGGACCGATAATTGGATCTCTTCCTCACCCCTCTTGGCTAGGGAGAACTGTCCTATAGATTACGATCAGGAGGAAACGGTTAGTGACTATATTTTGGGGGGTCAGTGGTGGGCTGAAAAACTTACTCGGGCCCTCCCAAACAATCTAGTACAAGAAATACTAGACATTCCGCTCCCCGCTTCAGAACTACAAGATCGCATGTACTGGTGGCCGGATAGGGAAGGATGGTTTTTTACTGCCAGTGCATATAAACTTATTACATCTCAAGAATCGGAAAACCCGGACAATAATCACTGGATTTGGAAGATCGACTCACCGCCGAAAGTCAAGAACTTCCTTTGGAAATTAGCTCAGAATGGTCTCCCGACAGCATCTAGGTTGTCCTGCAGGGGTTCGGCGGTTCCTTCCACATGTTCTCTATGTAACTTGGCTGTTGAAGATGATGTTCATTTGTTCTTGGAATGTCCCTTCATTACTTCAATTCACCAGCTGCCGAGCCAAGATCAATCAATGGTTGCTGGCTTGATTGCTCATTCCCGGGACATTAGGCCCATTCTATCTGCCTTAGGGAAAAGGCTACAATCCACCGCTTTAACAAGGCTAGCTTTCTCCTGGTGGTCAACATGGTATATTAGGAACCAATTTCTTTTCCAGCAGACGCCTATTCCACAAAAAGATAAAGTGATACAAATGATAAAAACTCATATGGACAACTGGAGTAGAACGTCTGTGCGCGAAATGGAATTTGACGAAGAACTTCGGCCGCCTCGGCAGCACTCGGTGAAACAATGTGCGAATCAACGTTCGGTTCAGTGGCGAAATCCGTCTAGGGGCACGCACAAACTAAATTTTGACGGTTCGGCACTTTCTAATGGCGATAGTTCAGCAGGCGCAATTATTAGGGATTGGGATGGACGGCCTGTATTCTTTATACATCGTCCGCTTGGAAAACAGAGTCCACTTAAAGCGGAGGCTTTAGCTCTAAAATCTGGGGCTCAAAAAGTTCGGCAATTAAATATTCAGAAGATACAAATTGAAGGTGACTGTAAGATTATTATCGATCATTTAAAGGGGTTATCTACATGTCCTTGGGAAATCGAACTAATCCTTTCGGATACACAAGCGCTGCTATCGACGGTGAGAGAAGTAACTTTCTTTCACATTCCTCGCATGGGCAATAGAGTGGCTGATAAGATGGCACACCTTAGCTACTCTGCCCGAGGTGTCGATATTCAAAATGATTCTGGTCTTCTCGACCTCATCCGTAAGGATGCTGCCGGGTAGGGATACCCCACCCGAATTTTTTCCCCATAAAAAAAAAAGGGTGAAAACCATCGTACCTATTCCTAGGTAATTTCATTTTCAATGTTTTAATACGGAGTAGAAGTTAAATTCATGTGAATTTCAATTTTTGGGGTTTTTAGAAAAAAAAAATTCATTCAATTACCGATATTTAACTACACTTGCAACAATATCGTACTTGGGTTTTGTAATCCAAACAAGGACTTGGATGATTAGAGAACATTTTTTTTTGGTAGATTGCATAAAATCATCTATTAAATATTAAATAATGAATTTTTTATTTAACCAGCAACTAAATTTAAAATTACACAAAATCACCTATTAAATACAACTTGTTTACAAACACCTAAGCAAGAACATAAAAACCTAAATAATAAAACTAATTTACCCCCATTTTTGAAATCAAATTTTCTTTGAGACTTGCAATTAGACGAAAATAAAAGTCGTTTATTTACCTCACCATCGTAATATTCACTAGTAAAATGTCAAATTTGTGAATTTTATGCATTTATTATCTGTATATGTGGATGTTCAATCCCCAAAATAAGTTTATATTGCCCTTTTTTGTATAGAACCTTGTCAGAATATTCGCATGAGTAGTGATTTGTTAACAAATTATATTTAATATACGATTTTGTGTAATTTTAAATTTAGCCTATAGTAAAGTAATAAATTTAATATTTAGTGGGTTATTTTCCGTGATTTATCATTTTATCCTATATTTTTTATTGAATGGATAGATTATAGTTTCAGGTTCTGGGCTATTGAGATTTTGTGCCTAGCAATTGTATTGACCTGCTGTAATGTGTGCTTAGCCCACCTTACTGAAGATTTTACTAAAGTTCGTTAGGACTCGTAATCGAGAAGTCGTGGCTTGTGTGCAGGGCGCTTGTATCTAGTAGCCTACCACATAAACCGAATAGGCTCCATCCTTAAATCAATTAGAACAAAAGGAGCAACTCACTAGTTTATAAGCTAGGCTTGTTATGAAATTATTTTTGTTCTCATTCACATCTCTTGACAAACCTGAATACCATCTTGATCGATAAAAAAAAAATCAGATATCATTCTTGTAACAAGATGATTATTAATTTATTAAAAATCTGGATTGTGTGTTTTTATTTGATTTAGGGAGAGTTGATGTAAAAGTTTTGTCTCCAAGTAAGAATATTGAAAGAGACGGATCATCAAAGGCTGATTCCATCTAAAGCACCAAACATTCAAATTATAACACTATTTTGGAGTTTGACGATGACATTCCTTCTGCTACTTCTTCTTTTCTTCTTCCCTTTTTTTTAACGATTTATATTTTATATTCCACTTTTATCAAATCTCTTTTCAGCAGCCAAAATGTGTTAATATATGTATGTTGCTAAATTTTCTCTTTATTTATGTTTCACCGATCAAATTCAAAGCATGATTTTGTGTTTGTTCATTTTATCAACCCTCCACGTAGCAGTGTAATCACATCAGAGTATCCCAACAGTTTCTTCAAAATGAAGTGTTTATGTTCAAAAGTTTTATCTCATTTTTCAAAATAAAAAAATAGCAGAAAAAATAGAATAAAGTAATCAAATTCGTAGTATTCTCTAAAACCAGAGGTGGATCCTCTTTAGGGCCAGTGGTGGCAGCTGCCCCCCCCTAATCGAAAATAAAATTTAACATACATATCCCTCTCGTCGATAGCTTCGATTTGATATATTATAAGCTCAAATCCGATATCTGAGCAAAAAGTTATAAGCGTTTCAAATTTCAGCACTGAATTAGAATATTTCCTACATCATTTATCAAACCGATACATTTTTATTGTAATTATCATTTATTAATTTCATATCTTAATAACATAATTATATACGAGAACTTCAAATTAGGAGGTTATATTGAAATATGTGAAAACCATGAAATAAATCATGCAAGATTTATGTTTTTATTCTAGTTACACATCCATAATATTGATGATTTTTCGGAAAAGAAAAATTAGGGTTTAATTTTACATACAATATTTTTTATCGTAATTTTTTGCCCCCTCAATCAACAATTTCAGGATCCGCTACTGTCTAAAACTAAAGTGTGATATACGGAAATAATCTATTTAAAATATAGAGTTACATATAATAATGGGTAAATTCCTTTGGTGGTCCCTAACCTTTAAGGGTTAGCCACTATCAGTCCCTAACTTTTTTAAGTGTTACTTTTAGTCCTTAACCTTTTAGGTATTGCTACTATTTGGTCCCCGTCTATTTTCTAATTAAACTAAACAATAAAACTATTTAATTTTCTAAATAAATCCAATAGAGATTAGAGAATGGTTCCGTCCAATGAATTTTAGGGGTTCCGTTCAATATTACCTTAATCTTAAAATATTTGATTTTTTTTCCGACTTGCTAATTATTAAAAAAATATTTTATGTGTAGTTTTTAACTTATTAAAAAATGTGTCAACAAGTTAAGCATCCACTATTTTGATACGAATAGAGTACTTATTACATTTACCAATCTTTCAAAAACATGTAGCACATAAATTATGTAAAATAAATGTATTCCTTTAAATAGGATAATTAAAAAAATGCCCAAATAAATTTAATATAGGACTTCTTCCTATTGGATTTTAAGTCATATATTTTAACTTTTTTAATTATGTATCAATACATATAGTATTTTCACATTAAAAACTCATTCATTGTGTGAAGTTATAATTTACAAATAAAATTTTGAATATATATGTGAAAAATCTTAAAATATAATAAATTATACTCTAATACAAGAGTTTGTATTAAAATAACAAATAAAAATAGTTAATAAGGAGGCTCAATAACTAAAATAGTTTTTCATTTAGAAAAAACAATTATAAAATGTACATTTAATAAAATGTTGGCATTTAATTGGATGGAAGGACCAATAGTAGCAATATGTAAAAGGTTAGGGACTAAAATTAACACTTAAAAAGGTTAGGGGCTGATAGTGGCTAACCCTTAAAGGTTAGGGACTACCAAAGGAATTTACCCTATAATAATACTATTATTTTATAAGTTTAAATTTTGAACCGTTTATTTAGCATTATTATATGTTTTAAACACTACCGTAACTTAATCCAATGTAATTAATGTTTGAGAAATTTGTAATTTCAGATTTTCTATGTACATTAGTAATTAATTTGGTGCAAGATTCGTTAAGTACCCTCTAAAAAGGTGAACAAACGGAAACATTGAAAAAGAGGAGGATTCAGTAAGTAGACGGTGATTAACGTTAAAATCAAGGCATTGGTCTTTGCATCCAACGGATCACATACAGTACGTAGGACTTTTTTTTTAATAAAAAAAAAATAAAAATTCGAGATTAAACATGCCTAATTCTCGAGAGTTTGACAAGTCGACATACGGATATACCGTCAAACATACAATAGTAAATCGAAAAGAGGCGCATCCAACAAGCATCAAACACTCTACAAATGACGAAAACTAAGCAAAAACTAAACCTAACTAGTTGAGGAACAAAGTCAAAGTCAAGCACCACTGTGAAGAATTAGCACCATCAGAACGATATTTCCTATGAGTGGTGTACATACGTAGGACTTGTTTCGTCACAAAATGGGGCGGACTGAAACGAACCTCAACCCACCCCTCGGTACGTGCCTGGTGGCAGGTAAATGGTTCACGGACTACTGCCAAAAACCCAATGAATGCATGATTGATTAGAGGATGGTAGATTATTGTTGCTGGATCTGAATATGAATGATTATGATTTGAGGGTTTTGTCTATGTGAGACATAGATGTGGAAATTGAACTTCCAAAAACACAATGTAGAGGAGGAGAATCCAAACCTGAATCAACATTTGTACATACAAAATGATATATTGATATGTGTATGTATTATACTCTTTGTACATACCTTTAGCAAAAATGAATATTCAGAAGCACATGCAAACAATTGAAGATGACAAAACTGACAGTTGAAAATTATTTATGCTTACTTTAATTACACATATCTTTTTCTGAGTATCTGGATGGCATTAAAGAAGATGCTGCTATGTATATTTTTATTTTTATTCTTGAAAATGTTCACAAGTACACGTTTACTTGGTGCTGGAAACTTGGAATGGGAAAGCTAAGTGAAGCACTGCAAAAATAGAAACATGAAAACAATTGGAAGTGTAGCAAAAAGTACAGGAAAATTGTATACATATGAATTTCAAAGATGAAACCCCAGCCCAGGAAATTAAATAATGCAGTCAAATTTCAAAGCTGAAACCCGGAAAATTAAATTTAATGCAGATCAAGGAAAAAGAATCATACTCCCACTGTTGTGGGGTCGTCTGATTAAAAATACACATCTGTGCCCACTTGTATGCAGTAAACTATACAGTAATTTCCTTACACACAATCAAATACTGTATACAATTTCCCATAAATCCAAGAACTGTTATGTCAATGCAACCAAAATAGGCAATTAAATGGTTAGCTGGGAGTGGGAAGCGGGACTGCACCTGTTGAAGGCAATTTGCCTCAGCATTAATCGAAAAAAAGGGCTGGGTTCATGCCAAGATAACCATAACATGAACATAAAATGCATATATATTGAAGTGTAACAAGTTCATGAACTGCATCACAATGACCCACAAACGAATTCCACTACTTACATTGATAAGCAGACCACGAATGATCAGATCCCAGAACTCCCTTGGAGCCAATTAGAGATTATATACAGTGATGAATTTCAAACCAAACACGAGATGCTGGAGGAGAGAGTGACATGTAGTAGTAGCTGGTGACAAAGAAAAGTCCCTTTTCGTTGACAGAACTGTCTACACATTGTGTTACCATCTGCTCTTTGATTCCACCCCACATCAGCCTCGAATAAGTACGAGATTCAGTTATTCTATCAAGCTTCAAATGTTGTAAGAGCACACCAATCAGAGAGCTTGGCTTGGATTTAGTTCATAGTCTTTGGCTATTTCCAAGATCACCAGCTTGAACACAGCTGTTCACTGCAATAACATGTCCTCCTCCATCTGTAATTTATTGAGGCGTCTCCTGGCCAAAACTGTGCAAATAATTGTGGTAATTGCCGTGGCAATAAAGCCAACAACAGTAAAGACAATTTGTTGCGCTGAAAGGGAACGATGCTCATGTGAAGCATCTGCTAGTGTCCTTATTAATATGCCACTGCAGATATACAAAATTAAAAATCAAAACACCATAGTTGCTAATTTATTGACATAAACACCAACATTAGTAACAGAAAGATGAAAAAGCAAAATATGGGCTCGAAATTTCTTGAAAGATCATGGCTATGCTAGAAGGTGGTAACATCCAGTTAGACTGTGAGGGAATTAATATAATGTAATTGTGGGCAACATAAGGATTGGCCTGACTATAAATAAGAGGACTAGCCTCTGGATTTTATGCTAAGAAGAATATTTGTGAAGGTATTTATTTGCCTAGTGTAGTTAGTGGCCAGAGAGGATTTCAGCCAAGGCTCTCTTAAAAGCCTTTGGTTTCACTGTGTTTCTGTAATTTGTGGGTGTCCTTTGTTTTACTGATTTTCCTATCTATTCCCTTCCCCATTCTCTCTTCCCTTCTATTTTCTCATTATTTTTCTTCTTCATCTGCTTCTTCTTCCAATGCTTCTTTGTTGGATGCGCTTTACCGTATAAATGCTACTTAAAAGAATAGTTTGTTAGAGACGGGGAAGAAATAGAGGAAGGGAAAGATTAGAACGGAAGGCTGGATAGAACTAATGAGCACGGAGGGAAAGGAAGAAATGCATGAAATGACAAAAGATGTGGAGCGCCTAAATGCATCCAATAGGTTTGACTCCTCGCTACAAATTGTAATCAGGAGACATTTGGTAACAAGACCAGCGCCTAACAAAAAGTTAGTAATCTCTGCAAGAATTGGAGCGCCTAAATGCATCCAATAAGCTTGACTCCTAGCTAAAGAATGGGATAAGGAGCCATTTGGAAATTAGACCAGCATCTAAGAAAACGTTGGTAATCTCTGCAAGAAATGGCTACTTGGTGAGCTTCCCCAGGGCAATATTTTCAAAGCTACTAAGTGATTGTGAATTCCACCAGGGAAAATTATGGGCAAATTAACCGATGTCCAGAAATTAAACACTATTGTCCTCAACACCTTTATTTGCTTTCAGATTTTATGACACCTCTATAATGCCACCCATACCCAGTGCCTGACCGCGAGGAAGTAAATGGCAAGACAAGTAAAGGCAAGGCGAAGATTAAAACACATCAACACTTTCTCATAAAGCTCTTCTTCTTTCTGTTGCCAAGTGCCTCAAGGCCTAAATTTGTATTTTCTTATATACAAGCTACTATCTTCTCAGGAAAAGCTGCTATCTTAATATCCCTTCTTAAACAGCAAAAAAGGCTCTATTTGTGTTGCAAAGAATGGAAAATACGAATCTTAGGCCTTGAAGCACATGGCAGCTTTTCAAAACCTAATGTCTTAAACAGCTTTTCAAATATGATTCTGATCTCTCAATATATTCAAACAAGGTTCTATCTGTGTTACGAAGAATCATATTTGAAAATATGAATATAGTTATATTGGTCCACATACCCGCTACAGAAGATAATTGTTTACAAAAGCATATCTAATCACACGAATAGTCTTTCAAATAAAGCTGAGGATGTCCAAGTATTTGATTTTCCTACGATGAGCCAAATACAACACAAAAGCCAAGCCCAGCCCTGAAGTGTTTATCACATATGAAACAAAAAACTCAAATAGCTGAATGCCAAAACCAAAACCATGGTGAGTGCCATAGAGCTCATTTGGCCAAAATAACTGCAGGGTTAGATTTAAGCATTCATAGTTGTGTAATTTGTTAGATTCACTATTCTGAATTATTTTGCATTTTGTTTGCTGGGTTATGTAAGCCAACTTTAAGCCTTATTATTCAGCTTTTAATATTAGGTTATGCTATAGGCATTAGGTTTTGTTGCTTAGGCTACTTATGTAGGTTACTTGTGTCTTTTGGGTGTCCTCTTTTCAAATACAGGGCTCTACCATTGTACTTCACTGCTCAGAACTTCTCTTCTGCAGCTCTAAATATGCAGTTTTTCTACACAGATTTGCTTCGCCTCAAACTCTCTCATTTACTAACATGGTATCAGAGCTCCTAAGCCTCATAGTTTTGATCATGAACTGTTGTTCAAAAGAAGGAAAAAAAAACCTTCCGGTTTCTCAGCCTTCATTGTAGCAAATTGCTTATCGTTCTAGCCTTCATTGCTGGAAAATTCCTCCTGTTTTTTCAGCCTTCGTTGCTGAAATAAAAAGCTCCAATCTTTCCTCTCTCCTGCCTCCATTACTTGAAACTTTATGTTTTTTCAAGCCTTCATTGCTTAGAAAGTTTTCCTGTTTTCACAGCCTTCATTGCTGGAAAATTTCTTCTCCTTTCGGCCTTCATTGCTGAAATTACTTTGTTGTTTCTCATGCCTTCATTGCTGAGAACGTTTTCAGTTTTTAGGCTTCATTGCTGAAAGATGGTTGGATTTCAGCCTTCACTGATGTATCTACATCCTTCCTGTGACATCATTTTATATTGTGGTTCCTTCAAAGTGTTGGTAAAGTTTGTTGTTCTGAATCTTGTGGACTCATTTGCTTTATTGAGCTTTCCATTGTTCTGATTCTGAATCTTGTGGTTCCTTCAATTACGATCAGCCTCATTCATCAATGTTTAGCCAATTTCAAGGGTCTTCTTTCAAGATTGTCTAGAATTTGAATTTTCAGGAGCTTACTTTCAAGAGCTTTTTTCCAAGGTGAGAATGGAAGATCTAGAAACCCAGATTGAGGGCGACTGTTTGCTGGGTTATGTAAGCCAACTTTTAGGCCTTATTATTCAGCTATTAATGTTAGGTTATGCTATAGGCATTCAGTTTTGTTGCGTAAGATACTTTTCTGGGTTACTTTTGCCTTTTGGGTTTCCTCTTTTCCTGTATTTATACCGGGCTCTACAAACATAATTCACAGCTTAGAACTTCTCTTTTACAACTCTAAATCAGTAGTTTTTCTGCAGAGATTTTCTTCTCAAACTCTCTCATTTACTAACAATAATCATAATTGTACAATGCAACCATGAAAGTATCCTAAAGTTTAAATGCTTCTCTGACCTACAACTCTGTGAAATACCTAACAGTTTTATCATCCACCACAGACCAATGTAGATAAATTGCCATCCATATTAAGTAAGATAGCTAACCTCCAAGGCATATACAGGGCTAATATTACAAGCAAAAATACACAAAATTGTTTATGCTGTTGAAGCATTCACATGCAAATGCCTGGCAATATTAGGCATACATTTATGAAGCTAAGGTAATCACGATTTAAAGCATCAAATAAACTTATGTAGCAAATAAATACAGTATAAGAATAGAGAGCTTACGTGTAGATTGCAATGAAGACATCTGGAATCATTCCCACCAAAGACCCAAAAAAATAAGGTCCATACTTGACATGTGTTGCCACGGCACAATAATTATAAAAAATGTAGGGGAAAGGAGATATTCTTATCAGGACAACAGCACGAAACTGGTTAATCCAATCTCCCTCACCAGCTAGTCTTATTATTGAGGCTTGCTTTGGATATTTCTCCAGCCAACCCTATACAAGTGAAAAAGTGATTCAGTTAGTGTGCACCGCCACTAGTGGCTTTAATTTCCCAAATATATATAAGGACACATACTGATTTCGCAGGAAAGTAGAACTAACCTGAATTTTATGGTAAAATAGATAGCTGATGAAGTAAGGCAGTGACACACCAATAGCCACAGCAGACATTATAAGTAGAAATCCAAATCCATAACCAAATGTCATTCCTGCTACCCACATGGAAGGGGTAGATGGCAGAAGCATTGCAGGAAATAATGCTACAGTGAAAAAGAGGATGACTCCCAGCACAGGAACGCTGAATGTTGAAGTCTCCCAGTTAATAATTGGTATTAGTTCCTGGAAAAAGAATGACGCCAAATTAGATGATGAAACTTAAGGGCATCTGATAAATTACAAAGCATGGCAAATTGACAATCTTGGAAAATAACATCTTGAACCCAAGAAATTGACACATAAGTGATTAGCCTCGTTGGGGCATATTATACACTTACGCAGTATATACTATATTACTATGTGCTGTTTTGTGCTGTGAAACATTAGCACGATAACAATGGAGAAATTAACAATGACCATAACTGGATTTGCTTAGTTACGGATTGTTTATCCCCACCCTCTTCCTGAAATACAATTTATAATTTCCCTTGTCCTCTGCAACCTCGATTGATAAGGGCTTAGAAACCAGTACAAACTAAAACCGGGCATAAAAGCTGTCTACAGTGTTTAAGTTTATAGATAAAAAATGCTACTAAAATTCTCTGTCAATAATCATCAATTCCAGAAACCAAATTTCCCAAAGGCGATCATCAAACAAACTCAACGGAAACAGGAAGAAAAACAACACAACTGAGATACATTAAAAACAAACAGCATTAAGGGAAAGGAGAAGGAGAAGAAATTGAGACCTTATTCATTACAAAGGGGCCGATCCATATGATAAAAACAACGGCCAGGACAGCAATGAACAGAAAAAGCAACACCCTTTTCACCCACTTGCACAGAAACCGACATCTTATCCTGGGTGTAGAAGGCTCCAACAACGCCGTCAATTCGCCGCCGTCGTCCTCCATCGTCACCACCGGCACTCCAACCGGAGGCACTGAGCCATCGCGTTGCGGGAGCTTCAGGTAGTCACCTCCCGTGTCGCTATAGTCAACTAAACTGATCCGGAGCTCCGGCACCCCACCGTCATCTCCTCCGCCCCCATCATAAGTCATCGATCAGAGACAGCAATCTCTACTTGCATCAAACCCTGGATGAAACCCTAAATTTGGAATCGCAGAAAGAGGGGTACCAGCGAGGGAGTGAGAGGACAGTTCCCGTTCGATTTGTAGAGAGAGATCGAAGAGAGAAATTGCAACGAAGAAAGCAATCATCAATCAAACATAAATTGAAAGGGAAAGCGATTTGGGGAAACTGGAAATTTGGAAGGGGAATTGCCGAGTTGGGATGGAGTGAAGAATACACAATTATTTCTGTTTTTTTTTTAATTTAAAATGGCAAAATCGTAAAATACGACTCTCCTCCGGAGGTAGGGAATGCAACGTGGAGTAGGAGTAGGAGTATAGCTGTATAGCAACAGAATGAAACGACGTAGTTTTGTTAGCACGACGGTAAAAACGACGATTTGTCCATCTTATCTTTCTTGGGATTTCGAGTGGATTTGGAGGCACGTTTGGAATGAAGTATACGCGATTCTCGTAACACAGCAGGCAACTAAAGTGGCAACCTCAATCTTTAATTACTCCATAAACTATACAAAGAAGTAAGTAAAAGCAACAAATTTTATTCACAAGCATGTGTGAAATGCGAATTTGTGTTTGGTTTTCGTTTTAAGATTTTTCTATCCTATATTCAAGGGCATTTAGATGTATTGTTAAAGGTGATTTATAATTATAATGGAATCACTTTTAATGTGAATTTTATTAATACGAAATTGTAAAGCATATTGAACCTCCCTCTTAAGAGTAAGAGCTTCCACTTTTAAAGGGCTTTGTTTACCAAGATTTTTATAACCTATGTGTACCGGACATCCTTCCCAGTCCCGGATTACAACTCCAGTCGGACTGACGTTGTTTGCAATCGTGGACCCATCAAAATTAAATTTGAGAGTGTAGATCTCAGTTGTCTTGACTCACAGATCGGAGTTCAAGATTCAGATCAAGAAGTGCGAATACGAAAACGAGAAAGCGAGAAAAGGACACAGCGATTTTTGCGTGGTTCGGGAAAAGATCCCTATGTCCACGGAGCCTCAGAAGAGGAGACTCGAGCTCATCCACTATATCAAATCAAGCTTACAAGGTTTCGAGATCGACATGCTAGATCTAAGGCTAATACAGACGATACAGCAGGTAATCGCAAGTACAAAGGGAAGACACGAGGAGAAGTGGTAAAGCGTAGAAGAAACTCCCTGGATCTGGTGTCGGAGACCAGATATGCACCAGGAAGGCCGTCGGAGAAGACAGCCAACGCCGGACAAGAAGCACACAAAGGCGGTGTAGATCTTCGAGGATCAGATAAGAGGTCTCCTAAGGAGATCCACCTCAAATCTGATCGGAAACGCCGGAGGGATGCTCGGAGCACCTTGGAAACCCTAGCGCCGCTCTCTTTCTCTCTCTCTCTTTCCAGTTGGATTACCTGAAGCGTCTGAAGAAATGAGGAACGTATAGCGCTCTCTTTAGCTTTTATAGGCAAACGGTTTTAGCTGAAACGAAGCGTTCCGAGCTAGGGCAAGCCAAGAAGGCTGGAGCGAGCTCGTTGGGCCGAGTCCAAGTAATGGGCCTTTCAAGCCCAAATCCGGCAACACATATGTGTATCACAATTACATTAACTCTACCACTATATATTATACATAACACATGATCACAAGATGTAATCTTGCAATTCCAATGTGTAACATATAATATGTAGGAGAGTATATGTATGTGACTATCATCTATATTAAACCCTTAATCTATCCTTAACTCTATCTCAAAACCCCTAAAGATCTAGACCATGATTAAGGTTGACATTACAATTTGCGCTCCTAATCTAGGTTCTAAACTTTTGTATGCTTGATTCAACAATAGTGGATATCGCTATTGTCTTCGACTCTTGTAACATCATCGGATCTGTACCTGTTCGTCATGGTGGATCTCCAAGATGGAGATAGTCCCTGCAAAAGAGAAATTTGCTAGGGAGTACAACCTTTGTGCCAAAGTCAGCTGGATTTACATCTCCTTTGATCTTCTTGACGTCCATCTCATTTGCAGCAACCATGTTCCTTACAAAATGGAATCGTACATCGATATGTTTAGTGCGTTCTTGGTACATCGGATCCTTGCAGATAGGGCTGTTATCTGAGCCGAACAGCTTGAGCTCGGCTCGGGCTCGACTCGGAAAAGCTCGAGCTCGGCTCGTTCGAATATCTAAAACAAGCCGAGCTTGAACAAGATCTTGGGCTCGAACCGAGCCCGGGCGAGCTCGAGCTCGAGCCGAGCCAAGCTCGAAAGCTCGTTTTTTTTCTTTCCAAAAATGCCCCTAGGGCAAATAAAGAAGGAAGGCGCCTGAAGGGAAGCGCTTGAAGACTAGAGTGCCGTCTGCCGCCTCCCCTCTCTCCAACAAAACTCTCTCTGTTACTCTTCTCTTTGGCTCCTCCCAGATCTACTCTCCATCTCTCTATCACCGACGCATCCCGATCGATTATGCTCCCTCTCTCCGACTTTATTCTCTACTCCGCCTCTTATTCTGTCTCCAACTCTTCCTAGCACTCTGTCGGCGCGCGTCTTTGGCTGAGACCTCGAGTCCCCGTTTCTCCGGCATACTTTGCTCGAGCAGAACCCCGAGTCCTTGGCGCTCCGTCGGCATCCTTGACTTGAGTATGGCTTTTGTTTTTCTCTAATTGATGTTATGGAAGTTGTAATTAGGTTTTCCCCTTAGCTTTGGTGTATGTAATTTGTTTGTTTTTTTGACAGATCTCATACTTCTAGATCTCCTCCTAGGGTTTGTTTCTCTCTCATCTGGATTTCTCCGAAGATATGTCGATCTATGATCTGTCCGACCACCAGATCTGAATTAGGGTTTGTCCGACACCAGATCTGTGATTCGTCCCTCCTCTAGTTCGCTATTTCAGGCGGCGCCGACGAACTCGATCCCTCCTCTAGTCCCTCCTCGGCTTGTTGTGTTCCTCAGTCTCACTCCCTCTTCATTCTTCTATTAATCGCTCGTGATTGAAGTAGAACTCTTATGTTGTTCAATGTTCATCTTCCTGTTGTTCTTTGTACATCCTAATTAATAAATATGCATGGTTGATTAGAAATTTGTAGAACTTAAAATTGATGAATTTTTGTATAAGAAATTTGTTTATCTTCCTGTGTAATTGTTCAGGTTCCTGTGTAATTTGTATTTAGGATTTTGTTACAAACCGAGCCGAACGAGCTTGAACGAGCCCACCTTACGAGCTCAAACGAGCTTAGGCTAGTTCGTTCAGCTTGTTCGAGCTCAAACAAGCCAAGCTCGAGTTTCACCCTGGGCTCGCGAGCCGAGCTTGAGCACCAAAAAAAGCTCGAATATTTTTTAGGCTCGAGCTCGGCTCGGCTCGTTTTCCGTTCCAGCCAAGCTTGAACATGCCAAGCTCGGCTCGTTCGGCTCGAATATCACCCCTACTTGCAGAGATATAAAGCACTCTGACAGTCCATGTGCAGAACATGTTTTACAGTTCTCTGAAGAACTTCCTTCAAAATCCCCTTTAGCCAGATAGCCTCCTTAGCAGCTTTTATAGCAACCATATACTCAGTTTCCGTAGAAGACATAGCTACGATTTTCCGCTGCTGAGACTTCCATAAAATACAATTCCCAGCCCAAGTGTAGTAATAGGCAGTGGTAGACTTACGATTATCTTTATTACTAGCATAATCAGAATCAACAAATCCATGCAATTGATGTATAGTGCTATGCAAACCATAATGTAAACACAGATTTTTGGTGCCAGAGAGATAACGAAGCAAGTATTTCATAGCAGTCCAGTGGTCATTCCCAGGATTAGACATAAAACGAATTAAAGCACTGATAGAAAAGGCTAGGTCAGGGCGGGTGCAAAGCATGGCATACATAACGGATCCTACAGCTACATCATAAGGGATCCTAGCCATTTCTTTGATCTCTTCGGGTTTGGTTGGGCAACTTTTCTTGGTGAGCTCTAGGTGCCCTCCTAAGGGTATGGAGGTAGGTTTAGAGGTGACCATATTGAATCTCTTCAAAACTTTTAACATATAGTCATCTTGATATAACCATAATTGTTTATTGGGTCGGTCTCTAATAATGTTTACGCCAAGGATCTTCTTGGCACTACCTAGATCTTTCATGTCGAAGTATTTCTTTAGGTCCTTTTTAACACTATTAATAAGAACAATAGAACTACTTATAAGCAGAATATCATCAACATATAATAGCACATATAAAGGAGATTTAGAAGAAATATTCTTAAAATAAAGACAGGTATCATAACTGCTCCTATGAAACCCAAGTTTCCTAATCACACCGTCAAACCTAAGGTTCCATTGTCTAGGGGATTGTTTCAACCCATAAATGGACCTTTTTAGTAGACAGACATGATCAGGACGGCTTTTAGCAATGAAGCCTTTGGGTTGTTTCATGTATATGGTTTCATCTAAGGTACCATGCAGGAAAGCAGTTTTAACATCCATCTGTTCTAGTTCCCAACCAAAGACAGCACACATAGAAAGCATAAGTCTCATGGTTTTATACTTAACTACAGGTGCAAAAATGTCGTTATAGTCTATTCCCTCAATTTGGGAGAACCCTTTGGCTACTAATCTGGCTTCAAACCTAGGGGGGTCATGCGATTTAAGACCTTCCTTGAGTTTATAGATCCACTTGGAATCTATAAGCCGGGTTTTAGGAGGTCTAGGGACCAATGTCCAAGTCTGGTTGGCATACATTGACCCCATCTCTTCTTTCATAGCTTCTAACCATTGCCTAGCATGCTCACTTTTAATAGCAAATTCATATGAATTTGGAGTAGTAGGCTGTCTAACATGATCAGCAGTCAGAAAAGCATACTCTATGATATAACTATACTTCTTATTAGGGATGATGGTCCTAAGTTCCCTGTCTCTAGTCAACTGATAGTCATGCAAGCTAGGAAACTCAGATGCAGATGCTAATGCAGGAGCAGTCGAAGTAGATGCATGCAAATCAGAAGAATGGGGGGAGGAGAAAACAGAGGACTCCACTAGGGAGTCAATAGAGAGGCCATTTACATCACTTAAATCAGAAGTAGAGGGGAGAGCAGGAGAAGAAGTAGAGGGAAGAGGGAGAGGATAAGACTTAAGGGAGGAGTCAGGGTCCTCTTCGTCAGCAGCCTTATCAACATCTTCTTCAACTTCTGTGTTCTCCTCAGTTGCCCCTTGTAGTGTAGAGTGTGCTTGCTTTGGTGTTGGTCTGAAAACTCTACCAGTGTCGTATTCATCTTCATCAACTTGTGAGGTGGTGGATTCTACTGGGATCCATCCATCAGCTTGATCAATGGTACCTGCAAACTCAGAGTGTGTAGTCAGTTTTTCTTTCATGGGAAACTCGGTTTCATTAAACTTGACACTCCTAGTAGGCTAGTAGTGATCACCTTATAGGGTCCAGCTTGAAGCAAGAGAACCCTATAACCTTTGACACCATCAGGGTATCCTAAAAGAATACCCTTGACAGCCCTAGGTTGGAGCTTACCCTGTGAAATGTGTGGGTAAGTTGCACAACCAAAAGGTTTAAGGTAATCAAGGTTTGGTGTTTTTCCAGTCCATTTTTGTTGTGGAGTTAGGAAATTAATTACACTAGAAGGGGACATGTTGATTAGGTATGCTGCTGTCATGACATCTTCTTCCCATAGGGTGTTTTTCAACCCATGGAGATAAGCATACACCTAGTTTTTTCTAATAGGGTCTTGTTCATTCTTTCAGCTGTCCCATTTTGCTGTGGGGTGCTAGGGACAATTAAATGTCTTTTTATCCCTAATTGTTGGCAATAGTCATTAAATTCTTTGTTGCAAAATTCCAATCCATTATCAGTTTTAAAACATTTTAATTTATGATCAGATTGGCTTTCAACCATAGCTTTCCACCTTTTAAAGGCTTCAAAAGCTTGGTCTTTATTTTTCAAGAGACTTACCCAGACCTTGCGTGAGAAATGATCTATAAAACTTATGAAGTATCTCATACCACCTGCAGTGGGGACTTGTGCAGGTCCCCATAAATCACAGTGAACATATTCTAAAGGAACAGAGGCAATATAAGAAGATTTAGGAAATTTCAGATTTGCAGATTTTCCAAACACACAGTTTTCACATAATTTAATCTCAGCAGGCATTTTAGCAAGTAAACCATTACCATGTTTATGCAATTGAACAAGACCTTTATTGGCAATATGCCCCAACCTATTATGCCAAGAAAGAGTCTCATCTAAGGTCATATGCTCAGAAGATATGGCTGGGTTTAATTCAGGTTTATTAGCAAGAATGTGATATAATCTATTCTTTCTAACAGCCTTAATTATAACCCTATTGTTTCTAGTCACAGTTCTTATCCCATTTTTAGAAGCCATGTGACAACCAAGTTCTTCTAGAGAAGACTCAGACATGAGGCTCCTTCTTAAGCTAGGGACCCATCTAACATTGGTAAAAACTCTAACTATATCATCATGCATAACAAGAGGAACATCCCCAACCCCCATGATTTTTAAAGAAGTATCATCACCAAGCATTACATCACCGCAAGCAGATTTATCAAGAGTTCTAAAATAATGCTCAGAAGGGGTAGCATGCATGGTACAACCAGAATCAAGTATCCAATAATTACCAGAATAGTCAGCAGAAAATTCAGTACACATAAAAAGCTCAGCAGGACAATCACTCATGCATTCCAAAACAGAGGCAGACAATTCAGTATGGTTAGATTTGGCAAGTTTGTTCAGCTTTTTTTTTTTCTTTCTACAATCCTTAACCCAATGTCCCAAATTTCCACAGTAATTACACTTAGAATTTGGGTCAGTTTTCTCAGATTTATCACCTTTACCATTTTCCTTCTTATCCTTCTTAGCCTTCTTGTTTTTATTACCCTTTTTGTTATTACCTTTGGTAAACATAACCTCAGGTTTGTCAGGTTTTCCAATTCTGTCAATTTTTAAACCTTTGATTTTAAAGACTTTCATGATTTCATTTTTCTCAATAAATGCTTCAATGAGTTTATCTTTGGTTAATTCATCTCGGCTAAATTGAATCAAATCTTTAAAGTTGTCAAACTGACTGGGAAAAGAATTCAACAGAAGAATAGGCTGGTGAGAATCTTTAATTTCATCATTGCATCTTTCAAGTTCTTGAGACATTTTCAAAAATTTGTCCAAGTTGTCATCCAAAATTAATTGAGTGTTCATCTTGAAAGTAAACAATCGACAAAGCAGAGAAATCCTGGAGGGCAGGGATTTAGATAGAAACAGCTCCTCCAGGGCATCCCATAGAGAGGAAGCGGAAGAGTGTCTTACCACCTGACGGGCTATGCCGTCAGTAAGCCTGAGCATGATCTCGGAATGTGCCCTCAAATCCAACTCCAGGTCTTCCTCAGATGGTGGAGTGGCGTCAACCTTTACTCCTTTTCCCTTAGAGTCTTGCGTCACTAAGGTTCCAGAGGCGTCCACCTCATCCTTGGCGCCTGGAGTGGTTGTAGCAACTGTGGATGCGGTTGCTGTTGCCTTGACAGCCTTCCAGCATCCTTCTTTGATCAGCACGACCCTCATTTTGACTTGCCACATGGAGAAGTCGATTATACCATCAAATGGTTTAATCTTGAGGGCGCTATCCATTGTTTAAGTACCTTTAAGGACAAACAAAGGAGTTAGATACGTTTTGCGAAAGCGTATAAGGATCAGAAACACAGAATATAAACACAGAGTTCACAAACAGAGGAAAACCCTAAGCATCTATAAACTGAAAACAGATCTTGGTCAAGAACAGGTGACCAAAACTTAGATCTAGAGGTAAACAAAGGCAAGGCTCTGATACCACGTTGTAGATCTCACTTGTCTTGACTCACAGATCGGAGTTCAAGATTCAGATCAAGAAGTGCGAATACGAAAACGAGAAAGCGAGAAAAGGACACAACGATTTTTACGTGGTTCAGGAAAAGATCCCTACATCCATGGAGCCTCAGAAGAGGAGACTCGAGCTCATCCACTATATCAAATCAAGCTTACAAGGTTTCGAGATCGACAGGCTAGATCTAAGGCTAATACAGACGATACAGCAGGTAATCGCAAGTACAAAGGGAAGACACGAGGAGAAGTGGTAAAGCGTAGAAGAAACTCCCTGGATCTGGTGTCGGAGACCAGATCTGCACCAGGAAGGCCGTTGAAGAAGACAGCCAACGCCGGACAAGAAGCACACAAAGGCGGTGTAGATCTTCGAGGATCAGATAAGAGGTCTCCTAAGGAGATCCGCCTCAGATCTGATCGGAAATGCTGGAGGGATGCTCGGAGCACCTTGGAAACCCTAGCGTCGCTCTCTTTCTCTCTCTCTCTCTCTCTTTCCGGTTAGATTACCTGAAGCGTCTGAAGAAGTGAGGAACCCTAGCGCTCTCTTCAACTTTTATAGGCAAACGCTTTTAGTTGAAACGAAGCGTTCCGAGCTAGGGCAAGCCAAGAAGGCTGGAGCGAGCTCGTTGGGCCGAGTCTAGGTAATGGGCCTTTCAAGCCCAAATCCGGCAACACATATGTGTATCATAATTACATTAACTCTACCACTATATATTATACATAACACATGATCACAAGATGTAATCTTGCAATTCCAATGTGTAACAAATAATATGTAGGAGAGTATATGTATGTAACTATCATCTATATTAAACCCTTAATCTATCCTTAACTCTATCTCAAAACCCCTAAAGATCTAGAACCATGATTAAGGTTGACATTACTGTTGTGAGCTGAATCTGCCATGTTTTACAGTAACTTTTATATTGATTTCTGCATACATTGCATTCATTCGGGCTTAGATAGTACAGAACCTATGTAGTTTATGTTTATTTGCCAAATTATGGAATCTACACCAGTTTCAATTTAATTCGCAGAAATCGAGGCATTTTACAGCAATTCTACAGAAGGTCAGAAAAGCTCGGAAAACCACTACAGAAGTCCAAGTTCAAATAAGCAGCGGAACCAGTCGAATCGAACCGAGAACCCAAGCTACTCGATCTCGAGTAGCTCTTACTCGACTTAGACGAGCATGTCCGAGCAGCCTTGGTCGACAGAGCCTGATCGAGAAAGCCAGACCAACCCGACTTCCGGAGTCTACTCGATCTCGACAAGCCCTAGTCGAGATCGACGAAGCCCAGCGCCACGCCCGGAGTTGACGAGAAGAAGAGATAGTCGACAAGCCGAGGCCGACATGGAGGCACTCGCTGCAGCGGACGTCTCGCTGCCGCGGAAAATCCCGCTGCCAGCGGGATGCACCAAGCCGACGGAAAAGCTTACTCGCTCCAGCGGAAGGGGCAACTCGCGGAAGCGGAAGGGAAGACCCTTGTCGAGATCGACAAGCCACCCAGTCGAGATCGACGAGCACCAGGAGCCCAAGTCCGAGCCTGTCGAGCAGATCTAGCCGAGAAGTCCAGTCGACGAACAATCCTTGTCGAGGTCGACGAGCTCTTGTCGATGTCGAGTAGACCAGTGTCCAGAAACGCGTCGTCGAGGGCTGTCCTAGTCGAGTTGGGATTCCTTAGGGCCAAAGGAGGAAGATTCTATCCAAATCCATCAAGTTCTATCTATGGAAGACGCAATCTATCAAGACATGAAGACCTACCCTATTTAGATTTATCTTTTCCTTGTTGATTTATTTCTTTATCGCAATTTATTTATCTTTTAACAAATTAGATATAATTTTAGATATAGATAGATATCTTCTTTCCTAGATTAGCTAGGGAATGAAGGCTATAAATAAAGCCCTAGGGGCTGGTTTTTCATTCATTCGACAACACAAATTCAATTTCAGAGAAAGACAATTAGTTAGTTCCACAGAGAAGTTTAGGAGTTCTAAGGTTTTTAGGGTTTTGGCTTTCTGCGAAAGTTGATTGTCAGGATTGTAAAGGCTTTTGAATTTAGTTTTAATGCAATTTAGTTCTTTTCATCAATCAATGTCTGTTATTGCAATGAGGCGTGAGTAGTCCACCCACTTCTGGGGCTGGGGTGAGCCCGACGGTGGCCATGTGAGGCGATGCGATAAAGGTCAGATCTTTTTGTGCGATTCATCTTCTATCCCTATGAGCATGATTCTTTTGCGAGAATTGAAGGTGATCCTTGTTTGTGTTATTGAAGCGAAAGTGATCTTAATGCAACTTGGATTAATTATGTGAAAAAGGGCTAGTAACAATTAGGGTTTATGCGAAAGCCTCTATATGCCTATTTGTTAATGACGAAAGTTATTTGATGGAAAGCATGATCTTTTATGCCTTTGTGTGTTACTTTGCATGGTTATCGTTGTGGTGTTGAAACCCTAGTCTTGGAAGTCTTTTATTATATTGATTTATTTCTGTCAAAAATCTGAGTTTTAGTTTCGAATTTGCAATTTATATTTTCTATCAATTCTTGTCGATACAGAGGAGATCTTGCCGATCTCGAGTTGGTTGTACTCGATCTCGAGTACGCTTCGTCTAGGTCGAGTTGAGTTCTGTTCTGTTGTCGATTTCTGAAGTTTCTGTCTTGACTTGCCCTTGTCGATCTCGAGTTGACTTGGTCGAGATCGAGTTGCCCTTGCCGGGTTTGCCTGTCTGCTGTGATTTCCGATTTTCTGTTGTCGACTGCTGTGGTCGATCTCGAGTAGCTGTTTGTCGAGATCGACGAGCCCTTTGCTTTGCTTTTAGTTTCTGCTTTGCTTTGTCTTTCCTGTTTTGCTTTGTTCTTTGCTTTTGCTTTTATTTCTGTTTCTTTCGTTGTTTCTGTGTTTCTGTCTTTTCTGCTGCTCTGGCTGTGAGAATTTACAGCTACCTGAGAACTGCTGACGTGCTTCCTCGTGGATTCGATCCTGACTATTCTCTTACTACAACGAGAGGAAGTTTTGTATTTATTTGCTGAGACAGGGAAGTCAGTCTGATCTATATTTTATATTTATTTCATACTTGACCATCCTCCTGCAACAACAAATTGGCGCCGTTGCCGGGGAGGCAATCTTTCGCGCCTTAGGTAGTTAAATCTCACGTCTACTTTGAGTTACTTTTCAGGTGTATGCGCCGTTCTGGTCTACCACCCGAGTTTGACAGCTTAGACGAACCAGAGCGTTACCTACACATCCACTCTAAACTCAAAAGGATTATGGCGGCCGCTGAAACACAAGAACAGCTGATTGCCAGGCTTACAAGGGAGCTAGCCGCAAAGGATACCACTATAGCCAATGAAAGGGCAGCGAGGGAACAAGAAGCTGAGCGCGCAAGGCAAGCAGAAGCTGAGCTTGCCCAATATCCAACTACTGCTGAGGATTATATGCATCCAACCCTCGTCGTGCCTGAATCGGCGATTCTTATCCCTGAAAACTCTTTTAAAATTCGCACTCAATTTCTTATAGAGCTTAAAAATAATGCCTTTTTTGGTAGATTTAATGAGTGTCCTCTTGAACATATTACGAACTTTTCTGACATGTGTCGTACTCTTGCTGAAGGTACAACTTTGGAATATGTCAAGATGAAGTCTTTCCGCTGGTCGCTGGCTGGACCTGCACTGAAGTGGCTTGAAGGGCTTAAACCAAGATCACTGACAACATGGGCCCAAGTAGAGCAAGAGTTTCTGAACAAATTCTTCCCTCCCGCCAAAACAGCACATCTCCGCCAGAAAATCACCGCCTTCAAACAGAAGCAAGGGGAACCGCTGGCAAAGGCATGGGAGCGCTACAAGGAATTTCTGCGATCTTGCCCTACTCATGGGCAGCCACCCTACGTCATTCAGGAGATCTTCTTCAACTCTCTTGATCAAGTCACTAAGGACAGAATCAACCACTATACTCGCTATGAGTATCTGACAATGCCGCCAAGTGACGCATGGGGTGTGCTAGAGAAGCTCACCAACTACGACAACAAGTATGGGTCTACTGCAACTTATGAAGAGAACCCATACGCCAGGCCAGCACCTTCCATGCCCCTCTATGAGCCTCCTAAGGAAATTGATCCGGATGTAAGGGAACAGTACTACAGAGATCAGAACAAGAAGCTCATAAAGCAAGTAAAGTATCTTTCTGTCAACCAGCCTTGCATTGAATGCGGATCGCAGCGGCACACCACTCATGAGTGCCCACACACAGAGCAAGTCAGGATGGCAGAACACCACGAGGAGGTAGCTTACGCAGGGGGTCCCAATCGCTACATAGGGGACCAAAGGTTTCAGCAACCACAATGGAACCAAGGTGTCCCTAGGAACCCCCCGCCCTATAGAGCTCCAGGACATCCGGAAAGAGACCAGAAAAAGGATGATATACAGACAGTCCTGGAGGAAATACGGAGGAATCACTTAGAAACTAGGCATTCCTTCAACTCCGTCTACACTCAGATGCAAGGGGTCAACTCTAGGCTTGGGGAGATTGATATCCGGCGAAAATCAGTTGATACACAGATTGGTCAGCTAGCAGCAGGAATCCCCAGACAGTCAGGCTCGCTCTCGGGATCTTCAGAACAAAATCCTAAGGGAAAGACTGGACATATCGCCGCTATAAAACTCAGAAGCGGCCATCAACTGCAAGAGCCAGAGGTCGGAAAGCAGCAGAACGACGAGGAACAGCAAGTCGATCTCGACAAACCTATAGTCGATCTTGAGAAGGGCCTCGTCGATCTCGAGGAGAACCTGCAAAAATCCTCGTCTGCACCGAACAGCAACTCGACTACGCCCAACCTGGTCGATGTCGGCATGACTCTAGTCGATGTCGATGAGCCCCTGGTCGACATAGAACAGCCTGCAGCACCTCCGACGTCCGTTCTGGCTCCGAATCAGAAAAAGAAGATGCCTTTCCCCACAAAATCTCTAAAGGACCCAGCAGAAAAGAAATTTCAGCGCTTCATTAAGATGCTTCAGAAACTCAACGTCACCATCCCCTTCACAGAAGCTCTCAATGAAATGCCATCTTATGTCAAGTTCCTGAAGGAGATTTTGAGCAAAAAGCGATCGATGGCTGAAATCACAGAGGAGTGCAGCCACTTGGACATATTGGAGAAGAGGCCGGATCCAGGTAAGTTTGCTATAACCATTGGATTTGGTCCATACAAAATTAATGCCTTATGTGATCTTGGAGCTAGTGTGAGTATAATGCCTTTAACAATTTGGTCCAAGATTAAGATAGGTGCCCTGGAGCCTGTGGATGCTAGACTATACATGGCCAACAACACGGTGGTCATTCCAACAGGCATGGTGGATAATGTGCCAGTACAAGTAGGTAAATTCTTTGTCCCTGCTGATTTTCTAGTTGTTGATATGCAAGAAGATCCTGCTTGTCCAATTATTTTAGGAAGACCATTCTTGGCGACGGTGGATGCCAACATAAGCGTTAGGAAAGGAGTGCTCACCTTCAACATCAGCGATGAGGTAATTGAGTATTCCTTTAATAAAACTGAAAGGCATACAGGTCCAATGGAAGAGGTCAAATCTATCTCAGCTGGCTACATCACCTGCGGGGAACCCAAGGTCAGAAATATGACCCCTGAGGAGCTGGAAAAGAGGGACATGGAGGCCCAGGTGGAGGAGATCATGGCAATCCTCAAGGAGAACACAGAGAATCCAATCGACACAGACCAAGGTAAGTCGTTGTGGATTAATTATTTTTCGGATGCCTTGACAGGGACTAAGTATGGGGTCAAGATCGACCAAGGCTCCTCGACATCGAGTAGAACCCTAGTCGATCTCGACCAGACCAAGGAGACTCCACCAGCACCAGCATCGTCGAGCAGCGAACCAGACAAACCAGGCTCGTCGATCTCGACTAGACTTGTCGAGGTCGACCACCACTCGACGGCCTCGGCTTCATCTCCCTCGACGCTGACTCCACCAGACGGCCAGAGCTCGTCGATCTCGACCACCTTTGTCGATGTCGACCACCACTCGGGGAGCCCAGTCCCTGCTTCCTCGACGCTGAGACCACCAGAGCAAGGATCCTCGTCGATCTCGACTAAGCTTGTCGAGATCGACCACCACCCAGCGCCACCAGATCCGCCTTCCTCGATGAGCAAGCCACCAGGAGCAGAACCCTTGTCAAGGTCGACCAGTCTTGTCGAGATCGACAAGCCATCGTCTTCGTCGACCTCTGCATCTTCGAGCAGACCACCACCAGAACCTGCAGTCTTGTCGAGATCGACTAGCCCTAGTCGAGATCGACCAAATACAGTAGTCCCCGATTTCCTCTCTGCGAAGGTAAGTCAAGGTATGGATCTTTCTTCTCCTATTTCCATTAAAGATTTATCTATACATGGGAGAGGTTTGCCTTGGTATGTGCGATTGTGCAGGATTTCCAATGATGAGCCTAAGGAGTATGAAGTTGGAGACAAGCTCTATGTCTCTAAATCAAAGGATCATTGGTTTCCCAACAAATTCAACAAGAAGCGGATGGGACCTTTCGTGGTGAACAAGATCCATTCTGGAGGACTACAACTGATGGACAAGAATGGAGTCCTATTTGAGGCCCAAGCTACATGGGCCCTGCAGATGCCACCTTGAGCATAAATGGAAAGTCGGCCTAGCGACTATAAAATCTAGAGCATGTACATAGACTTTTTAGGACATTTTGAGACTTTGTTTTTGTTTTTGGATTTGAACATTTCTTTGGTTTTTGTTGTTTCTATTATGGGTATATGTCTTCTACTTTTCAGGACAATGGATAGAACCAAGCTACATTCTTACTCGGCCTAGGAGGTGCTCCATTCGATATTTAGAGAAATCTGCACATCTGTCTTGTGAGTTTCTTTCTCTACCCTTACCTTGTTTTTATACAGTGAGGACACTGTAATGTTTAAGTATGGGGTGGGGGAAGGGCTTACTTTATGCATATTTGATTTATTTGACATTACTTGTGCATTATTTCTTAGAATTGCTACATGGCTATTTTGGAATGCATTATTGATTTATGTGCTTATATGCATGATTTTCAAAAATTTAAGAAAAATGACCCCCATTGAAAATTGAAAATTTTGAAATAATGTCATGGAAGCTTTATTGAACTCGACGATGCAAAATTAGATTCATTAGAGATATAGCATGAAATTGCCTAGTAAAGGGAAGTCATGATGAAATGCATTATTTTGTGAAAACCATAAAAGGAGGTAAAATTTGAAGTTGCTTTTGACATGTTGCATGATAAGATGATGGAGGACTTTATATTTCCATATAATGCTCATTACTTGAATCCTAGCCTTACCTATGCTTATGCATCACAAAAGTCATATTACGCCTTATTTCAATTATTGCTCCACATGATCTAAAATATTACCATTCTTTACCTTATCCGGGGATTATGTTGAGAATAATGTTACATTACAGAGAATATCATATGGTGTTTGTGTTGTGATTATTATCATATTTGGAGTTTGGAAGGAAAATATTTGAAATATATGGAAAATTTAATGAGTGAAAGAAAATCCAATCACCTCAGGAGATAAAGGTAGATTGACCCTGCTCTCTAAGATAATAGTTTGGAGAGATGGACACATTGTGAGGAGTCCAAAGCACTAAGTACCCGGGGCCATTCATGACACCCATGTTTGCGACTCGCGAGAAGGCAGTGCTGAGGTTAGAGAGGTAAAAACATTATTATTGAGAAAAGCATTATGAAAGGTGACGAATCAAATGGAGAAGGAATGTGGAAATTCAAATTGGAAATACTCCATTTCCCCGGATCATTAGCACCACATTGCCAGAAACTGCCCACCTTTTAGCCTTTTACCAAATCTACTCCTCGTGTGAGCTTAAATTGAAGTCCTCTTGATTTTCAATGCTTTGTCACTTATGAATGTTTTTGCATAACCCTCCTTTTGTGAGTAGATGTTGCTTTTACATATTTGCACATGCATGAATCTGTGACACTAGTACCTTTTCGAGGATGGTAATTGACTGCTGGGTTATATAAGAATGAATCTGATATGTTGAGAGTTTTTGATTTCTTCCCCTGAATGACAGATAAAAGTATTGCTTGAGGACAAGCAAGCTTAAGTATGGGGTGTTTGTTGTGAGCTGAATCTGCCATGTTTTACAGTAACTTTTATATCGATTTCTGCATACATTGCATTCATTCGGGCTTAGATAGTACAGAACCTATGTAGTTTATGTTTATTTGCCAAATTATGGAATCTACACCAGTTTCTGTTTAATTCGCAGAAATCGAGGCATTTTACAGCAATTCTACAGAAGGTCAGAAAAGCTCGGAAAACCACTACAGAAGTCCAAGGTCAAATAAGCAGCGGAACCAGTCGAATCGAACCGAGAACCCAAGCTACTCGATCTCGAGTAGCTCTTACTCGACTTAGACGAGCATGTCCGAGCAGCCTTGGTCGACAGAGCCTGATCGAGAAAGCCAGACCAACCCGACTTCCGGAGTCTACTCGATCTCGACAAGCCCTAGTCGAGATCGACGAAGCCCAGCGCCACGCCCGGAGTTGACGAGAAGAAGAGATAGTCGACAAGCCGAGGCCGACATGGAGGCACTCGCTGCAGCGGACGTCTCGCTGCCGCGGAAAATCCCGCTGCCAGCGGGATGCACCAAGCCGACGGAAAAGCTTACTCGCTCCAGCGGAAGGGGCAACTCGCGGAAGCGGAAGGGAAGACCCTTGTCGAGATCGACAAGCCACCCAGTCGAGATCGACGAGCACCAGGAGCCCAAGTCCGAGCCTGTCGAGCAGATCTAGCCGAGAAGTCCAGTCGACGAACAATCCTTGTCGAGGTCGACGAGCTCTTGTCGATGTCGAGTAGACCAGTCTCCAGAAACGCGTCGTCGAGGGCTGTCCTAGTCGAGTTGGGATTCCTTGGGGCCAAAGGAGGAAGATTCTATCCAAATCCATCAAGTTCTATCTATGGAAGACGCAATCTATCAAGACATGAAGACCTACCCTATTTAGATTTATCTTTTCCTTGTTGATTTATTTCTTTATCGTAATTTATTTATCTTTTAGCAAATTAGATATAATTTTAGATATAGATAGATATCTTCTTTCCTAGATTAGCTAGGGAATGAAGGCTATAAATAAAGCCCTAGGGGCTGGTTTTTCATTCATTCGACAACACAAATTCAATTTCAGAGAAAGACAATTAGTTAGTTCCACAGAGAAGTTTAGGAGTTCTAAGGTTTTTAGGATTTTGGCTTTCTGCGAAAGTTGATTGTCAGGATTGTAAAGGCTTTTGAATTTAGTTTTAATGCAATTTAGTTCTTTTCATCAATCAATGTCTGTTATTGCAATGATGCGTGAGTAGTCCACCCACTTCTGGGGCTGGGGTGAGCCCGACGGTGGCCATGTGAGGCGATGCGATAAAGGTCAGATCTTTTTGTGCGATTCATCTTCTATCCCTATGAGCATGATTCTTTTGCGAGAGTTGAAGGTGATCCTTATTTGTGTTATTGAAGCGAAAGTGATCTTAATGCAACTTGGATTAATTATGTGAAAAAGGGTTAGTAACAATTAGGGTTTATGCGAAAGCCTCTATATGCCTATTTGTTAATGACGAAAGTTATTTGATGGAAAGCATGATCTTTTATGCCTTTGTGTGTTACTTTGCATGGTTATCGTTGTGGTGTTGAAACCCTAGTCTTGGAAGTCTTTTATTATATTGATTTATTTCTGTCAAAAATCTGAGTTTTAGTTTCGAATTTGCAATTTATATTTTCTATCAATTCTTGTCGATACAAAGGAGATCTTGCCGATCTCGAGTTGGTTGTACTCGATCTCGAGTACGCTTCGTCTAGGTCGAGTTGAGTTCTGTTCTGTTGTCGATTTCTGAAGTTTCTGTCTTGACTTGCCCTTGTCGATCTCGAGTTGACTTGGTCGAGATCGAGTTGCCCTTGCCGGGTTTGCCTGTCTGCTGTGATTTCCGATTTTCTGTTGTCGACTGCTGTGGTCGATCTCGAGTAGCTGTTTGTCGAGATCGACGAGCCCTTTGCTTTGCTTTTAGTTTCTGCTTTGCTTTGTCTTTCCTGTTTTGCTTTGTTCTTTGCTTTTGCTTTTATTTCTGTTTCTTTCGTTGTTTCTGTGTTTCTGTCTTTTCTGCTGCTCTGTCTGTGAGAATTTACAGCTACCTGAGAACTGCTGACGTGCTTCCTCGTGGATTCGATCCTGACTATTCTCTTACTACAACGGGAGGAAGTCTTGTATTTATTTGCTGAGACAGGGAAGTCAGTCTGATCTATATTTTATATTTATTTCATACTTGACCATCCTCCTGCAACAACAATTACAAAGAGTATCTCTAGGGGGTTTGCAGCGCCAATGCGCCATACAATCTTAATTATCATCCTTATTTTTCTTCCTTGGGTGATTGGGTCTCTATACCATATGGCTTTTATATAGCTACTTAGAAGTGTCTATATATGGACTTCTGACTTCTCAATGATTCGAGGATCTAAGGCTTTCAGCTAGTCCATGACTCAACTATCTCCCAGATTACAACCAAAAGATTGACCACGTACTCGAATTCAAAAAAAAAGAGGTCCTTATCCTCCCCCAAGATCAAAGACTAACAATACACATACATGATATATTCCTAGAAGGAGAGAGTAAGGGTAAAGGAGAAAAGGTTAATTGGGATTCTTTGATTATTTTCAATTTTTCATGATATGGAGTAATTATAACCAACAAGGATATGTATGCTCAATAACCATACACATATAACTCCTACAATACACATACATGACATGTTCGTAGAAGGTAAAGTTGGCAATACTCGGCTCAACCCGAGAAAGCCGATTCGATTGATACGACACTGAACCCGGCCGATACCGAATAAATGAAAAAAGTAAGATCTTTTTTCATCTTAAAATGTGGATAGGATACTTAAATTTGTTTTATTTGTTAATAGTAAGTAATGCCTCAGTCTCACTTTTTTTTTTTGTCTTTTTGGATGCTTTGAATGGAATTTTCTTCTCTTTTTTCCGATAAGGAAAGATTTCGACTAGGCATTCAGAACCAAATCATTTGCCTCTCGTGCACATCCTAACGGATGAGGTCTAAAAGACCTAAATGATTATGAATTTGTACTTCATAAATAGTATAAAGGCTCAAATGTGCAATCTTATTGGCCATCTGATTGCTTTCGTGGAATACATGTTTGATGAAAGCCTATTTGAATCTTGCTAGGTAAGGAAGAGAGAGTCTAAGATAATAATCTTGATATTCGGCCCATGGACAATTTCAAAACCTTTTATGGCATTAATGAAAATAATGTTGTCACTCTCAATTTAAATTTTATCGAAACCTAAAGATTTTGTTGGTGTAATGAACTTGAGGATCCTTGGAGGTTATGCTTTGAGTCTCATTTACTTTCTATACTTTTCACGGCCTAGCTCATCTCATGTGATAAACCTAATTGTGGTACGGTTTCTCCTCATTGTAATGTTGATCCATTGAAATTTAGTTTGGCAAATCCATGTTTAAGTTAGTTCATTTATTATTCTTCCTTGTTCCCTGTATTCGCCTATTCTGCGTCGTTATGCAATGATTGTCTTCATCTTCGTGGAAGCTCTTAGACTTTTATTCTCGATATGTTTTTATATGGCCTATATAAGATCCTGAAGTTGGGGTTTTTGTGTTTGTTCAAAAATATTTTTGTTCATATAGTACCAAATGGTTTACCATACCATTGCTAGTTAAGCCCTTTCATCCTTCTAGAGTTTAGTATCCAATTGGTGCATCATCTTGGCTATGTCCCTAATTTGACTGTTTAGGCTTCTAATAATAATCCTAATGTTTGACTTTAGTTTATTCAGGACTTGGAGGGTAAATCTAAATTTAGAGAAAGATGCACCCCATCCTTTGTCAAGTTGGTGCATAATTGACTCTCTTAGGTATGGGTGGAAATGAGGCAGGTTATGGGTGGATGACATCATTCCATCACCTGACCTGTGGGTAAATAATTCCACCTACTAGCTCCACCCATCACTCGCAAACCTCTTTACTAGACCTGGGCAAACGCGGGTAGGCCCGCTCGGCCCGCCCCGCCCGCCCGCATTAGCAAGCAGGCTTGGACATAGGGAAAAGCCCACGCGGGCTGCTAGGCCCAGCCCGCGCCCGCAGCGGGTGCGGGATTGGACGTATCAATCAACCCGTTACGGGACGCTAGGCCCGTAATGGGTACCCGCCTTTTTATTTATTAAAATTAATATATATATGTGTATATATATAATAAATAATATTAATTATTCATTTAAAAAAACATATAATATATACATACATACAGTAACTATATATATAATACATACAATAACTTTTAATTATTCATACAGTAACTCTATATATAAATGTATGCATGTATTCATTTTAACATACAGTAGCTATATGTGTTATATATAAATAACATTAATTGTTCATTTTAAAATAAAAAAACAATAACTATAAAATTGATTATATAACTTTAATAAGAAATTTTCATTATGTTTGCGGGTACCCGCGGGCTACCCGCACCCACATTCGCGGACGGGCCTGGACACGACTTCCAACCCGTTAAGCGGGCTTAGCCCGGCCCGCGCCCGCAACAACGGGATTAAATTTCGGATAAAACCCGTCCCAAGCCCGGCCCGCGCCCGCGTTTGCCCGGGTCTACTCTTCACCCGATAGGGAATGAAACAAGGAGAAATAAAAAAGAATTATTTTTAAAACAATATTGAAATAAAACGTTAGATATATATAATTTAAATATAAATACGATTTTTTTATTGAAATAGTTGAGAAAAAAACAAAAAATATAGAAATAAATCAAGAAGGGTTATTTTTAAAACAATATTGAAAGAAATCATTAAATATATAATTTAAATATAACATTTTTAATTAAAATAATTGTGAGGAATAATGATATAACAAAAGAAATAAAAAGTGAAAGAGCTAGGATTTTAACTTAAGACTTTTTTATTCCCCTTCCTTGCTTTACCATTTAAACTAGATAACACTTTTACTTTAAATATCATTTAAAGATCCTATATATTAATTACCTCAAAATACTATATATATACAAAAATTTGTTTTTTTTTTTCCGGCCCGAGGTGCTAAATGCATATACTCACATATAAGAACGGTTCAAGCGAGCAATAAAAAACATAAAGACGATAACTACATACATATATATTACAAAAGCTAAAACTAGAATAGAGAGAAACAAGATCTTATTTGAAAACCAAAGTCTAAGAAGAATAGATGAGCGGCTAGTAACGATCAGACAACACATAATAAACTTAAAAATAAGCCCAAAAGGATGATCTAGATGATGATGATATAAAAACCAGACAAAATAAACCGCCGAATAATCCACGCTAGAGAAATATTATTCGATGGAGGAAACCCAAAGAGGGGTTCATGAAACTAAATTTTGATGGCACTAAAATTCCTTCGGGCTTTGCATCTGCATGTTTTGTGATCCGAGACGAAGATGGGAGGATGACGCAGTAGGGAGTCGTGGAAGGCATGCAAGCGCGAGCCTTTGATGATAAAGGGTTCGAAAGCATCGAACCCCTAGGAAATATGTTTGGAATCCACCAAGAAGGGGGCTTGGAATTCGTTCTCTACTTGACGAACTCGACCCCGAGTTCTCTACTAGAAGTAGGACCCATTGGATGTTTGCATCTTCCTAGTATCAATTATCGTACACCTTTCCTTGTACGATGTATCTTTATCCTTATCATTCATGACTTCATAATTATTCTTTTGAATCTGATACAATATGCGAAAAAATACGAAATTTGCCCAGACCAACCTCGGAGCTTTTGGCATGGTCCACAAAATTTGCAAACTCATCTCCTTCGGTTCAGAACTCCTCAAGCAATTGGTGAAAGGCACCACCTCCTTTAATGATTGGCTTTCCAGAACCCTCGTAACTTCAAAGCTTCTTTTAACTTTGCTTTGTCGGTCCATGCATACTTCAGAGACTTCCTTTTCAATGACCTTCTTTTGAAGGGTCTTTTCTTGAAAGACCTCCCTCTCAAAGACCTCCTTTTGGAAGACCTCCTCTTGAAGTATCTCATCTTGAAGGACCTTCTCTTCAAGGACCTCCCCCTCAAAGACTTCTTCTTTTTCTGAAGTAGACTCATCTTCCTTGGGGTTGCAATCGCCTTACGGTTGATGAACTTGATTCGAATCTTTGTCCACCAACGACTTGTGGTTGGAATTGTTGGGGGAAGTGTTGGTGTTGACAACGCGGGTACTATTGATGGTGTTAGTTGCTGAAGTTGAGGTTGGTGTTAATACGGATGTTGCGAATGTTGTACATGGGGTTGTTTACGCATTTGTTGTTGTCTCCGTTGATTTTGCTGGCAAACAATGCCATCAACTGGTCCTCCAGGCCTTTAAAAGCCATGGTAATGGCCACAGATCGAGAACTCTTTAATGTCTGCCTTTGTAGCTCGTTGATCTCCCATCGTGCTTCAAATCAAAGACAGACAGGAGAAACTTGCTCTAATACCAATTGACGCGGTAGAAAGTCGTGGAAGGCATGCAAGCGCGAGCCTGTGATAATAAAGGGTTCGCAAGCGTCGAAACCCTAGAAAATATGTCTGGAATCCATCAGAAAGGGGGCTTGGAATCCACCAAGGAGATAAAGAGAAAATTCTCTAAACAAATATTTGATTAATAATATGAATGATTTTATTATGGCTCATGCCTACAAATGCTTAAAAAGAAGAAAACCCCTAGTTCCTAACTTGTGTGGCAAGGATGGCTAAAAAGATAAAATATTAAAAATAAAGATATAAATTCCTAATTTATCTAAAAAAACCTATAAAATAGAATATTCTAATTAAAAGATAAAAGTGTTCCTAAAAGATAGAATTACTCTCCTGCATCAGAGGATGATCGCTTGTGATGCCAAAAGATGCGGGAAGGTTTCGGCTTTGCAAGCTGAAGTTGTTGGTATGCGGCTTGGCCTAGTGGAAGCCTGGGAAAGAGGTATTAGAAGACTTGAAGTTGAGGGTGACTGTTTGGCGGTCATTAAACGCTATTAAAGGTGTTTGGAAATGGCCGTGGGAGATTGAAATGATGATTTCAGACTCTATTCTCCTTCTTTGCTCCTTCGAGGAGGCCTTCATTTCCCACATTTTCAGGGAAGGCAACATGACAGCTGATCGTGTGGCGCATTTGGGCCTGGGATCCGACGCTTCTTCTTGGAGTGCCGATTCAGAGCTTCTAACTCTCGTCTAAAAGGACGTCATTGGGTGGTGGTATAACCGAGGTTTACACAACCAAAATTCTCTTTGTAATAAAAAAAGAAAAGAAAAAAGAATGGTTCAAGTGATGCATAAGACTAGGGCTGATATACGAGCTAACGAGTTCGAGTAGTGGGTGTTCAAGCTCGGCTCGTTTGTAAACGAGCCGAGCTCGAGCTCGAGCCTCATTTTCTCGAGCCAAGCCAAGTCGAGCTCGAGCTACTCACAAAATGTAGATCTGTGATTCAAAGTGAATGGAGTCCAAAAGGCAAAACGGCTGACAGACTCTTTAGAAGAAGAGGTTAAATAAAACCTAGGGACAGAACTGTAATTTCACCTACGAAACGAGATATACGCCCTATTTACAAGGGGTTAAATAAAACTTATTTACATGGGGTTAAATAAAATATAGGGGAGAACTGTAATTTCACCCATAAAATGAGTTATACGAGCTACTCGAGCTCGAGCTCAGAATTCTGCTCAAGCTTGGCTCATATTTAATTCGAGCGAGTCCGAGTCAAGCTTTTTTCGAGCCGATCTCGAGCTACTCGGCTCAAGTAACATCCCTACATAAGACCCATGCGGGCTTCAAAGCTTAAAGATAAAAAAATAAATTTCAAATATGGAAACTTTTCTTATGAGAAACTGGATCAATGGAACAGCCTTTTAGATAGAAGATATAGTTGTATTAATTAGGAAACTTGTAATGAGAATCCATGGAGGCCGGCCTATTATATTTTATGTAAATATGTAATTGGCTTATCTTATTTTTCGTTTTCTCATGTTCTTTTAGCCGGTGTATATCATGAACTTTTTTCTTTCTTCTTCTCGTTGATTGATCGATCTGAGTAGGGTTCCGACTTCCGAGAGTTGAGCTTAGGTCCATGGACTGGCTCTCTTCCATGGTTCAAAGAGCCCATTAGGAGGTCAAGCTTATATAGCTCAATAAATCCATATAGATCATCAATTGTACCCGCCAAAGATGCCATATCTCCTTGCATTTAAGATCATTAATCATGCAACATGATATGATTAATTATTAGCTAAGTAAATAACTTGGACATGAGAAAGATTACAAACAACTGAATATCAAAATCAAACGAGGCATAGCTAGCTAGTTTAGATTGAATTTATACATGTCTATGACTTTGATTCAAATGAAGGATCTGCGAATCGATCTTGAGAGAATTTCTGTTGGAGCTGAGAGAGGAGGGCGAGGTTCTCTTGGCGTAGGAGGAGCGCCTTCTTCCTCAGTTGGATGTTCTCCTCCAAAATGCACTTGTTCTCCAAATACAACTTTAGGTTCTTCTCTTCAATCTCCTTCTCAATCCTCTCTAATTCCCACTTCCTTCTCCTACATATAAATTACATGTGTTTTGTAACTTTCATATATGTATAATCAAATACCAATCAACTTTTCATGATCATTCATAGGGATGATCAAGTGTGTTCTCTGTAATTCGAGACGCTCTAATGTTTGCCTACTGTAAAAAAAAAAAAAAACTTTTCATGATCATCCACTATATATACCTCATGAATCGATGAACTCGGACCCTTGATCTGCACCGCCTCTTCCCATAGTTGCATCGGAGAAAATGAGGTTCGGGTGCCCGTTCCCTTGTGCTATAACACATGGATCAAGCTTTTAGAGGAGTTGGGATCGATATATGAGCTAGCCAAAAGCAAAGCAATAGCTTAGAGTAGAAGATGAAGTTGTAATGAAGTTGAGGTTTTGGGAATTGCTTATAAGGTAGAAAGGGTGAGTGGGAGAGTTGATGGAAGGAGATGGATTGTCATGTATTCTTCAATATGGTAATGATGGGAGGTGGGCTCAGTGATTTCTATGGGTTATCATCCCAATCTTTGGCCCTTCAATTTGAGGTAAAAGCTTAAAGAAGATGGGAAACTCTTATGTGTACTTAATTAGCTTTTTTTTTTTTTTTTTGGATTCACGTTTCTCACTTTCACTCTTCTAACCTCTAGGTTTCTTATGATCCTTCACATCAAGGGGGGTTTAGCTTTTATAAAAGGGTCTTTTTTGGTTTAAGGGTGGGACTTCATTACTTTAATTATTATGTTTACTGATATATATAGTGAAAATTGATCATTCTCCCATCCTAATTTGAATGCAAAGTGATCTAACTTCTAAGTCTTTGTATAACTTAATCAGGGAAAAGTTGTAAGGGTAATTAGTGCTCGTTTGGATTGGTTTAAAAAACCCAGGAAGTAGAATATCCCAGAAAGTTGAATAGAATATCTGCGTTTGGTTAAAAAATTTGTTCTCTAAAAACCCAGGAATTGAAATTCCCATGAATTTAACTTCCTGTGAAACACAGGAATTGAAATTACCAAGGGGGTACATGGTAAGACAACTTCCACCCTTTTCTTACTAATAAAAATCCCATATTTATCTCAATATATCAAATCCACCATTTTTTCATTTTTCAACCAAACATGTTTCATAAAATCCCAGAAAGTGTAATTCATGGGAAGTAGACTTCCCATGAATTAAATTCCCGGGAAGTATAGCACTTAAGCTTTTGAAATTGTTGGTTGTGCCCACATGGTTAAACTGGTTAATTATTAATTATCAAGCAACTAATATAATCTAATCACAATTATATGCAGTGGCGGCGGGATTTCATATAGAGGGGCGAAAGTTGATATTTTGACGGGCGCGGATCCTTTAAAGGATCGGGGGTAGAAGTCGCCCCCCAATCAAAAATGAAATTTAATATATGTGTTCTTCTCGTCGATAGCTTCGATTTGATATTACACCCGAGTAAAAAGTTATAAATATTTAAAGATTGAATCTTTATATCATTTACCTAACTAATCGATATACTTCTATCGTAATTATCGTTTGTTAAACATGATAGCGTACTAGTCAATACTATAACTAAATCTGAAACCTTCAAATTAGTATGCTATATTAAAATATTTGAAAACCGTGAAATAAAGTATATACGATTTATGTTTTTATTCTAAGTTTCTACCTACACATTCATAATATTGATGATTTTTTGGGTAAAAAAAAATTTAGGCTTTAATTTTCCTCCCCCTCAACTAATTGTATCAGGACCCGCCACTGTATTTTGAAGAAACTTTTAAAAAAAAAAACAAATTGGGGAAAAACCTATATTATTGTTTAGATATAAAGAAAAAGTTGATAAAATTATTATAATTATATATAACACAAAGAGTATTTTAAAAAAAGATCATATCATAAAATTTAGTTTGAATATATCAATTTTAGTTTTAAGAAAAAAAAAATATAAAGAGAAATTGACGGTATAAAACTAATATAAAAACAAATTGGTATGAAAAGGAACAGTGAGAATTAAACTCTTGACCTCTTAAGATATTGCCGTGGCAAATAGAACAACGACTCCTCCCACGCCACCCCCCGACCACCATTGGGTATATTAAATTCCGGTGGGCTATATGACGTGAGGGGTCATATGGCTGGGATGCGTATCATTTCACATCTTCCACACACACCCCTCAAGTGCAACTATCTGGCCACATAATATTTGTCAATTTCACTTGACGGCAGACCAACCTATACGTCTATTAGACAAGGAACTCGGATCGCACCGCTCTGATACCATGTTAAATTTCGAATGGCCGACCATTTGACGCGAGGGGTCACACGTTCGAGTGCACCATGTGCTAATTAACTCGAACACACAAGACCAGTGAGGTTCCATATATCTTAAAACCAATTGGTACGAGCTAGGAGTAGTATCATTTCACATGTACATGTGAATACTTTCTAATCAACAAAGGCATCATACCTCAAAGCATAAACATCCCAAGTAGCTAGATTAATGAAGCACAAATGATCAAACATATATTTAACACCCAAAGGATTTGAGTGATCACTAGTACATATATATATATATATATCCCATATTGAACGTAGGAGATCGATCGATTGAGATTGCTCTATAAGTGGTTGAAGCGCTACCCAAATATGGCACATAATTACAAACCACATTTTCAATATATTCCAAGCTAAATCATATCCAAAACAATTAATGGGTTTCAAGCGTGTATGTCATCTTTCTTTTGGCCACAGATGGTAAGGGAATATAAGGATGATGCCTTTGAAGACAAAAAAATTAGAAATTGGCGCTGCTATCCAACGTACTCATCAACATACCATGTAACATAGAGGGAGATACATAAGAAATGACATGATAGAAAGTCAAAAGGCAAATCATATTTAACACATCATGTTTTTTGACAAAATAAATAAATAAATATTTGCATTTCTTTATGTTGCTCAAGTGTTCTGAATTTTTTTGTGCCTTTTTTTTCGGTACAATTCATGCATTTCAATTATAGCAATGCAGTTGAGTGGGGATCATGAAGAAGATGTGAAGAAAAATGATGGATAAATTGCATCTAGAAGATAGAATTATTATTATTATTATTCGATTTTTCTATCCTATACCCAAGGTATAGGATCAGATTTCCGTTTTAGAAAAAATATCTCCTTAATTAAAATACATTAACCAAATTTTAAATTAGATTTTTAGGGTTTCTTTGTTTTAGGCCGATAATCTTTCCCAAATTGATTCTTATCCTATATGTCCTTAGGTCATAAGTAGACCTGTCAAAACACAACCCGATCCGGTGACCCGACCCGAACGACCCGAAAAATTCTCGACCCAAACCTGGAAATTTTGACCCGAATTTTTTTTCGACCCGAACCCGAAAAACCCAAAATTTTCCGGGTAATCTGGGTTTCGACCCGGTGACCCGATTGACCCGGTTGATTTATAATTATATATAATTAATTTTTTGTATATATAATTAAAATTTATCACAAAATTATAAAATCTTGATTTTTTTAATTTAAAAAAGAAAAAATTGACAAACCCGAAATCGATCCGAAACTCGATCAAACCCGGGTTCGAGTCAACCCGAAAATACCCGAAATCCGAAGTGACCTGACCCGAACCCGACCCGAATGACCCGTTTGACAGGTCTAGTCATAAGATAGAAAAAACCGTTTGGGAATTATAGAAAGCTTGATTGTTGTTCAAAATTTAGTTCAAACTGAAATTTTGAACCGAACTGAACCAACCAAACCGAACCTAATAGATTATGTTTGGTTTACGGTTCGCAATTTTTAAAAATTCGATTTTAGGTTCAATTCAGTTCAAACCTAATTTTTATTATTTAAAAAAAAATATGTGATAGATCAATTTTCATTAAAAAAAAAGGGTAATAACCCTTATAAGAGTATTTTAAAGAAATTTTCAATAACATTTTTTTAAAAATTAAACAGTTTAATTTTTTATAATTAATTATTAATTAGGTTCATTTAGGTTTGAAACCTGAACCGAACCTAAATTGAACCGAATCTAAGCTGTTAGATTCGATTTTTGATTTGCAATTTTTAAAAATTTGATTTTAGGTTCAATTCAGTTTAACCGGTTCGATTCGGCTTTGAACCAATGAACAACCCTAAAGTCCTAAACTATAAGTGTGTGAGATTAACGGATAATATATTCCCTCAAAAATAAAAACGGACAATATGGATATTAATATATTAGATGTATTGGCCGACTCATCATCCAAAATTAATCCGAGTTATATATTTTCGTGATGAAAATGATATCACAATTTCCATTTCTTTCTTAGCATCATTTTTTCACCCTGAGAGGAGGGGATCATCATGCCAGTTTTTGAATGTAAAATTGTCCACATGAAAATTTCCAATGGATTAATGATCATTTTTATTCCTTCCCTACTCCTTTCCGCATCTCTATCATATATATGCAAGTATACTTGTCTAATAGCACCGGTGGATGCTACTTTTTTTTCCCCTCCCTACATTTTTTCTAAAAATTATGAATAATAAATAATAAGAATTTTAGAAATAATACGGACTTTAGAAATGATAAATTCATATATAAAATATATTCATATTAACCAAAAAAAAATAATACGGTTTTAATTTCCGGTCAAAATTCCAATCAAATCTTAACATGGCATCCCGAGATATAAATAATGGTTATTTTTCGTAATTAAATAAAATAATGGATGCAGTGTTTAGAATTATGTGCAAAGTATCATCCTCCCTCCCTCCCTTGGTGGTTGGGTGAACGCAACCATAGTCTTCGTCGATCTCCCGTCGACCTCGAGCTCCTTGGCCAGAGAAGGCCCAAGCAGTGGCTTGTTTCGAGAGCCACCTCGCAATCTACAACGCCAAACCTAGTTAGAATCCGGACGACCACGCAAACATGGAGATTAAAAGTATAAGGAATGATTTCAAGCAGGAAGTTGGCAAACCATAAAGTTGGGGTCGTGAGGAAGATGGTGAATAGTGGAAGAAGAGTACGGCTACAATTAAAAAAAAAAGGGTGAGGCTAATATAACGATAAGATGAAATTTATGTATTTATTTTTGATCTTTTTCAGTGTTTTTTACAAAATAAGAGTGGTCCCTCTCGGAGATCTAAAATCCCGACCTTCCACTTGACGCAGTCGTCCATCAATAAACCCTTTAAGTTGAACTCCTCATGAATTGATCAATCGATCAGTTGTAACGGTCCGAGATAATGATTCCCGAGTTAAGTTTTGAGAGATAAAACTCCTCGTTGGATCTTGCGCTTCGAGCACAAGTTAAAGGTTTGAAACCTAAAATCAGTCGTTTAAAGTGGGATTTTGCACCCAAATCCGTAAGGTCCGTTCGAGAATCGAGACCCTGGAGTAAACCCATGTACCTGTCCTAAGTCTATAATGCGAAAAATCCATTTAGGCATGTAAGATCATGAGATTGATTGTAAAGTTCTCCTTGAGGGTTTCATTCATTGATTAAACATATATATAGGTTACAATGGATATGAGCCTTTTGACCCACTATACAATATAAAGCCCATGTAATCTATCAAACCTCCGGAGTCGAAAGTGGAGGGTCCCGTACAGTGAGACTGGACCGAAAATCAAGGAACAACTGGCGAGGTAAACCCTTGGTGAATATATCAGCGTACTGAAAGGAGGACGGGACATGTAGAACGCGGACATATCCAATGGCAACCTTGTCCCAGACGAAGTGGAGATCGAGCTCAATATGCTTCGTGCGCTGATGCTGGACTGGGTTGCTAGCTAGATAGACGGCGGAGACATTGTCAGTGTAGACCAGGGTGGCCTTCTGAAGAGGGCATCGGAGCTCAAGAAGGAGATTGCGGAGCCAAGAGCACTCGGAGGCAGCGTTGGCAACACCTCTGTACTCTGCCTCGGCGCTGGAGCGAGACATGACAAACTGTCGGTTTGCTGACCACGACACTAGGGTGTCGTTAAGGAAAACACAGTATCCAGACGTGGAGCGACGTGTGTTAGGACAACCACCCCAATCTTCATCAGTGTAAGCAACGAGGTCAAGCTTAGAGGAAAGAGTGATTGTGGTGCCTAGCTCGAGGGTGCCGCTGATGTACCGGATGATCCGCTTCAAGGCCTGAAAATGGGGTTCCCTGAGCGCATGCATGAGCAAGCAGATCTGCTGAACGACGTAACTGATATCTGGCCTGGTGAACGTAAGATACTGCAGTGCACCAGCGAGGCTCCTGTACAACGTCGGATCATCAAACAAAGGACCAGAATGAGTACTGAGCTTATTGGATGTATCCACAGGGGTGGCTACTGGCTTACAATTACTCATCTTGGCCCGAGCAACAATCTCATCAGCATACTTACTATGAGAGAGAAACAGCCCAGACGTATGACGCTAAACAGCAACTCCCAAGAAGTAAGACAATGGAACCAGATCTGTCATGACGAACTCAACACTCAACTGCGAAATAATACACGTCCAAAGAGCATCAGAAGAGGTGGTGAGAATGATGTCATCGACATACAGCAACAGAAAGACCATGTCTGAGCATCTGCGATAGATAAACAGAGATGTATCCGAGCGGCTGTCAATGAAGCCCAAGTGTAGCAGATGAGAAGCAAAACGCTGGAACCAAGCTCGCGGAGCCTGTTTCAGACCATACAGAGAGCGCTTCAGGAGACAGGCGTGCTTGGGACGATCAGCATCAGCAAACCCCGATGGCTGAAACATGTAGACTGTCTCATTCAGATGACCATGCAGAAAAGCGTTCTTGACATCCAACTGATGAATGGCCTAGTTGCGCGACAATGCTAAGCTCAACACCACTCGGATAGTGGTAGGCTTGACCACGGGGCTGAACGTCTCATCACAATCAATACATGCCTGCTGAGATCGACCGTTGACCACAAGACGGGCTTTGTAGCGCTCCAACGTCCCATCAGAGCGGAACTTGTGGCGGAAGAGCCACATACAACGAATGATGTTCGCCTCAGGAGGGCGAGGGACCAGAACCCAAGTACCATTCCTTGTAAGGGCCCTGTATTCGTCGAGCATAGCCGCCTGCCAATTCGGGTCGAGAAGGGTTGTCTTGTGGGAGGTGGGGATGGGGGAAAGGGAGTTCGGGGTTGAGGCAGGGGGGGTCGGGAGTCGGGAAGGATGGTAGGGGGTGCAGCGGGGGAGGCTGCGGCCGCTGCATGGCCGCAACTGGTTGATTGGCTGCGGTCGCGGCATGGTGTTGCGGCCGCCGCCAATGTCAATGGTGGGGGGAGGTTTTGGGGAAATTGATGGGCTGCGGCCGCGGCATCAAGTCTTGTGGGATGGAACACGGGGAGGATGAAGGGTAAGGGGAGGCGGAGCGATGTGTGGTGGTCATGGAGACTATCTGACGGGGTCGGAAGACACCGGAGACGCTGCGGGTGTATGGTCTGGTGGTAGGAGGTGGTGGTGGTGGTGGAGGGGGAGAGGCAGGAGCACCGGGAGAGCTCTGAGGAAGAAGAAAATGAGGGAATGAAGACTCGGACTCCAAAGGTGTAGGAGAGGGGAGGGGAGGAGAAGCAAAGGGGAAGCGAGACTCATCAAATGTGACATGACGAGACAGAATGATCTTGTGGGTCTTGACATCGAGGCAGAGGTAACTGCGATGATCAGACGGATAGCCAAGAAAGACACAGGGAGTGGAGCGTGGGTGAAGCTTGTGAGGGGCGGTGGATGACTGATTTGGAAAGCACAAGCACCCAAAGGTACGAAGGTGATCATACCTAGGCAAGGTGCAATAAAGTGCCTGAGTTGGTGAGCGATGGTGGAGGGTAGTAGATGGGAGAATGTTTATGAGGTAGCATGTGGTGGCTAAGGCGTAAGGCCAATAGAGAAGGGGAATAGATGCGTGGAAGAGGAGAGAGTGCATCATGTTGGTAATGGTTCTGATCGTTCGGCCTTGCCATTCTGTTGGAAGGTATAAGGGCAAGACAAGCGATAGGAGATCCCATTAGTGTTAAAGAAAGTGTGGAAGTCTTTATTATCAAATTCGCGGCCATTGTCACATTGGAAACATTTGATAGAGGTGTGAAATTGTGTTTTGATGTAAGCATGGAATTTGGCAAAGATAGGAAACACTTAAGACTTAAAATGTAATGGGAACACCCATAAGAAATGACTATAATCATCCAGAAACAAAAGGAAATACTTGTGACCCTCCTTGCTAGGCACAGGAGATGTCCAAATGTCACTATGAATTATATCAAATGGAGCAAAAGTAGTGTTTAAAGACCGTTGAAAAGGTAGCCTGACATGCTTGCCTAACTGACAGGAAGAACATAAACTAGACCGATGCTCTTTATTACATTTGACAAGACTATTAGAACGAAGCAAATCTAAAACTGCAGGATTGGGATGACCGAGGCGCGCATGCTGGATGACGATGCCGAAAGGGCGACAGGACTCGACGGGCTGGACGGTGAGGGCGACGACGCAGGATAGAGCTCCCCGGTGCTATTACATCCCATGCGAGTAACCCCCGTAGTAAGATCCTTCACAGAGAAACCAAAGGGATCAAATACAAGAGAAACATTATTGTCAGTGGTGAACCGACAGACAGAGATAAGGTTTTTGACAAGTTTTGGGGCAATGAGGACATTGTTGAGGTGTAAAGGGTTGGTTGGGGTTGGTAATGTGGCGTGGCCAATACCCGAAGTAGCAAGGCGACCACCGTTTCCGACGATAATAGAATGTGCAGGACCCTTAAAAGAAAGAGAAGAGAGAGTACCTAAGGAATTCGTCATATGAGATGTGGCGCCAGTGTCCATGTACCAAGCAGAGTCAGGAGGTGCCAGCTGCATTGAGGAGAATGCGTGATTAGGGTGGCTCATCCGAGTCGACACGACCCGACTCGAGCCGAACATTCCGGGTGGAGGTCAACCCGAAGGCCCGGAATTTTTAAAAATGCGACCCGCCACCCGACTCGAACCCGAAATTTGTAATTCCGGGTTTTTCGGGTCGGGTGACAGGTTCACCCGAAAACCCGTATTTTAAAATTTTGTTAATTGTTACAAAATTAAAATATTTAAATTAAATAAAAAGGATTTTTTTTTTACTTTTCATCCGCATATTAGTTATTACATATACTCCGTAGTCTCCAAATTAGTTACGTATTACATATAAACGTACTATTCTTAGTCTCTCGAAGCTACAGAAAAAAAAATAAAAAAATAAAAAAATTTCAAAAAAAAAAAAGAAAAAGAGAAAAAATGAAAGAAAAACAAAAGAGGAAAAAGGAGTAATATGTATGGAAGTAAGGTAATGGAGCATCCGAAAGGGTCGGAAAATTCCGTATGGTCTCTTGTTAAAATCCCAAGAGGGTTGTTTGGTGCGTTTTTTACGAGGGCGGTTTTCGGCGGCGTTTTCGATCCTTCTCGATTATCCTAGTCTGAGTTGGGTTCTGGCGTCCGGTGTCGGGTCTGGCTGGGGTCGTGGCGGTGTGCATCGAGGCGACTCCGTATTCCGGAAATTTCCTTGGAGGTTCGTCTTCATCGCCCACAGGGACTCCTGATGTACCGTTGGCCAGCGGTGTCATCTCTTGGTGGCGCTTGGCTCCGGGTTTAGTCTATGTTGTCCTCGGCTCTTTGGGATTAGGATCGTTTGGTAGGCTTGGGCCGTTTGTTTGCCGGTTCTTGTATTGCACTGGTTTCATTTTATTTTGCTGTATGTTTGACGGTTCGCCGTCTGCCGACCCTGTCGGCCTCTCGAGGATCCAGGCCTGTCTGGTCCTCGAATTATTTCCTTATCAAAAAAAAAGAAAAAGTAATGGAGCATCCGGCTATTAGAGCCACAAATAAAAAAAAATTGGGTCAACGGGTCAGACCCGAGACCCGCCGGATCTGACCCCGACCCGCCCGTTGACTCGGGATTTCCTAAAATTTGACTCGAGACCCGACCCCTGGGGTCTCGGGTCAACCCCGACCTCGTGTTTTCCGGGTCGGGTCAGATCGGGTTTCCGGGTCGGGTCTAATTTGAGCCACACTAGGCGTGATGCACATCAGTCGGAGCATAGGTCTGATCGGACAAAGACGGGTAGGCCTGGTGACCGGCGGATCGAGGAGATGGACCCAACAAGCCCGCTCCCTGCTGACGGTTGGGATACGGGGATGGTGGGCGATACGTCGCAGGTGGGTAGCCAAAGGGCATCCAAGGCAGATAGCCGGAGGCAGAATACCAGGAAGGGCGAGGGGAATCCGACGGCTGAGGCCGCCGCCTCTCTACGCAGGTTGGCCATGGTTACGAACTTACGACTCTGCTGCGGGGCATACGTCTCGTCAATGTCGCTTGACGAGACCAGGGCTGTTTGTCCTTGGCGGCATCGGTGGTCTGACGGTGAAGACGAGTCTCCTCCAGGATCATTTGAGACCGGGTCTTCTCGAAGGTGGGGAGAGGTTCCATCTGCTCGATATGAGTAGCAGCAACATTGTATTCGGAGGGAAGGCCCGAAAGTACCTAAAGGACAAGGTCCGAAAGTACCTGAAGGGCGGCTTGGTAGCGGTTGTTTCGGCCATTGAGACGAGAGGGAGAGAGAAGATTTGAGAGAGGGGGGTTGGCGGTAAGGAGAGGCCGAGAGGGGGTCGGCAGCAAGGGGAGGCCGAGAGGGGAGGGCTGGCGGCAAGGGAAGGCCAAGAGGGGAGGGCTGGCGGCAAGGGAAGGCCAAGTAAGATGGTCGGCGACGGCTAGGTCGGGGAGGGTAAGGAGGCCGGCGGCTAGAGAAAAGAAAGTAGGGTTTTTAAGATCTTAGGTTATGATACCATGTAAGATCATGAGATTGATTGTAAAGTCCTCATTGAGGGTTTCATTCATTGATTAAACATATATATAGGTTACAATGGATATGGGCATTTTGACCCACTATACAATATAAAGTCCATGTAATCTATCAAGGCATGCAACCAACAAAAGTTCTGAAAACGATACATCGAGTGCCGCGGCAGAGCCGGGCCAAAACAGAGCATAAGTAGTATGAAATCCCAAAAGTGTAAATATGGTGAAGTCATAATTTCAAGCACTCGCTCTCCGCCATACGAATGGACCCCGCCATAACAGCACAAAATCAAGCAGTGGAATAAGTACCTGAAACTATACCACAAGGTCAGGCCAAGAGACGCTCGCGGGCCCTAAAGACCGCGTTAAGGACATATAATACACCTATACCTATAATAAAAGATACTTTAATGTAGTGCTGAAATTTAAATCATGCAAGCATGCTGACGGTTTATATAATGCAGAAAGCTGTAAATGGGCCCACACAGAATGCCAAGTGGCATGTCCCGCTAGCTAGGCGCGCTCCTAAGGAATCCTGTAGAAACTCACCATCAAAGGAGCTACCTCACCTCACGGTGCAGGCCAACCCCACGCGATGAACCTAATATCTATGAAGGGGAGACAAGCAATGACAACTATATAAGGCCTAAGGCTCTAAGAGTCCTATGACACTTAATACTAAAAAGCATACCGCATAAGCAACTTTCTATAATAAGCACCAACTAAGATGACAAGAATAAAGTAAAAGGTCCTATCTAGTAACATCCATAATGGTCGTTCTGTCTACATACGCATACAGAATAAGAATGCTCATTCGTTAAGTGCAAGTCATAAACATGATACTACATGGCATGTTGTTATGCATATGCAACACCTACATACTATATGACACATCAAGCAGGAGGTCCTAGTTACTGAATAAGCCCTGGAAGACTTACCTTGAGAAGCGCAGAATCCAAACAATAATCAGCAATGGCAAGCAATCCAACATATCAGAGATCACCTAGTAATCACATAAATAACATATAAATCAGTCTAAGTCTAATTTACATAAGGCACACAAGTCACATATGAAACATATAAGATACACATAAATATGATAACTCGATCGTCTCATCATTATTAACATTATCATCTCATCTTCAGTTCTCATCTCGTCTAATTATATATCATAAATTAACATCTTTCTCAATTCGATCATAACATCGTCCTCCTCAGCTCATGACAACCTCCATACTTACCCAATTTCACATATTACCGTTTTATACTCACACTTGGCATATATATATATATATATATATATATATATATATATATATATATATATATATATATATATATATAGAGAGAGAGAGAGAGAGAGAGAGAGAGAGAGAGAGTATGGATCAAATGTTAACAAGTCTTATTGTGTTTTGTGTTAATAAATCTCGACCCTTGATTGAGGAAGGATGGATGGCTCAGATTATTCTAATATATTAATTTAAATGGAAAATAAAAAAAACCCACCCACCCTTTAGCGCGTGACTACCGTCTATAATATAACCCTAACCTAAAGCCCCGTTTTGTCGACCATGTTCAGAGGAAGAATGGCGGCGATGGCGATGGTGATTTGTGGCGACTGGCGATGGCGAATTGCGGAGGTGGAGGCGATTTCAAAGGAAGAACATCTCGAGCCTAGGGACGAGGGACGGTTCGGGATGGCGGAGGCGATTGGGGAGGCCAGGGACGAAGAACATCTAGAGCCCAGGGGGAGGCGATTGACGATGGCAGTTCGGGATCTGGAGGCCATGGACGAGGCGATTGACAATTGTCGAGGAAGAACTCGGCGGAGGCGGAGTTTCGCGAGACGGCGGAGGCGATGGCCGATTGCAGAGGAAGAACTCTTGGATGCCAATCTCGCGAACCCTAGGATCTCCGACGACAGCTTCCGATTGCGAGCGAGGGCCACGAACAGGTAGGCGGCGATCAATCTGTGTTCGATTGCTGCTCAATCTTGTGTAACTCTTGTTTTCTTCTTCCTGAATTGCTGCTCAATCTATATTCGATTTCATCGGATCTCCAAGGTACATGATGAGTTTGTAACCTTAGACCATAGCTTGAAGGAATTATTCATTGGTATGCAATAAATATTCGATCAAGAATAAGAAATTATTCATTGGTAAGCAATAAATATTCGATGGAATGTGATAGAGTATTCGTTACTATTTAGTTGATATTTCATGTAGAGTCACTATTCGTCAAGTTCATAGTTTATATTCGTTGATAATACAAAATTATTCATATGTATTTGATCAAGAATAAGGAATATTGTATATAGATTAGTGGTTGTTCATGATTCTCCTCCTTATTCGATCAAGAATAAGGAATTATTCATTGGTATGCAATAAATATTCGATGGAATGAGATAGGTTATTCCTTACTATTTAGTTATTATTTCATGTTCAGAGTCAATATTCGGCAAGTTCATATTTTCTATTCGTTGATAATATAGAATTATTCATATGTATTTGGTTAATTAGATGTGTAAAATCAAGAATTACATTTACATACTCTTCCAACCCAGCGAATAATTACTATCAACTTAGCGAATAATTACTATCAATCTAGCGAATAGTTGCAAAATTGACCAACCCTTTTGCTATTATCTAAATGATAACTCCTCTTCACGGATGAATAATAACGATTAATTTAGCGAATAATTACTATTAACCTAGCGAATAGTTGCCAAATTGACCAACTGTTTTTCTACCAAAAAAAAACGTTACGTCACAAAGTGCAAGCAAAATCTGGAAGTTTAGAGTCATTATTCGTTGATAATATGGAATTATTCGGTAATTTATTAGGAATTATTCATTGAACACACAGTGCAAACGAAATCTCCCCCTAAAAAAAACGTTGCCTCAAAAAAAATATTCAAAGCACGCGCTTCCTCTTAAGCAAGTTGGTTATAAAAGTGGTGGGGTCTACTTTTTTTATTTAAATAAAAAGAGAAAATCTCAATTAATCTCACCCATTCATTTCTAATCAATCAATGGCTTAGATTTGTTAACACAAAACACAATAAGGGGTGTAAACACCTGACCCAACCTCTCTCTCTCTCTCTCTCTCTCTCTATATATATATATATATATATATATATATATATATATAGAGAGAGAGAGAGAGAGAGAGAGGTTAGGTCATGTGTAAACATCCCTTAATGTGTTTTGTGTTAACAAATTTAAGTCGTTGATTGATTGCAAATGGAAGGACGAGATTAATTACCGAAATTAATTAATTTTAATATGAAAAGATAAAAACTACAATTTTCTCCTAACACACCCGCGTGATATCCCAACCCAAATCCCCCCTTTTTTTGGACGATTAGAAAACAATCGTCTCTCACCCTCTTCATCGCATCTCATACTAGGGCAATTCCGGCGAAATTAGAGGGCGACTTCGGCAAATAGTGCTCATCCGAGAGTCGCACCTTTGGCTGTAACGCCTGTATAGTGAACCTAGTCGGCGGAGTCTGTAGGCGGCTTGAAGGGACACCACGATGACGCCATTAATGTAGCGCACCATCGAATTCGCCCCGAGTTAGGGATGAACGCGAATTTTCATTAGAAGGGAGTTGAAAGGGGATTAATTTGATGAATATTTGTTGTCTTGATATGAATATTGTAGAAATTTGAGTCACTGGTACGAAATAGGTCATGTTTCATACTCGGGGGACGTGATATGAATATTGGTGAAATGATTCTTGACTTTGATGAATAATTGTGTTACTGTGATGAATACTTCTTAAATTTTGCCGAATATTGATGAATATTTGGGAAATTGTAAATAATTGAGTAACTGTGATGAATATTTGAGTGGTCGTGATGAATATTTGAGTGACTGTGATGAATATTTGATAAATTTTAACAAAAACTATGATGAATAATTGAGTAATTGTGATGAATATGTGAGTGACTGTGATGAATATTTGAGTGACTGTGATGAATATTTGATAAATTTTAACAAAAACTTTGATGAATAATTGAGTGACTGTGATGAATATTTGATAAAATTTGCCGAATATTGATGACTACTTGAAAAATTATGAAGTTAAAAAACTTTGATGAATCTTCCTCTTCTTCACCGTTCGCTTGGATGAAACTGTCACGGATTTTCAAGGATTTTACATACCAGATTAATAGATCACGATCTTAATTTGTATGACCAAAAATTTTTTCAAAAAGGAAATTGGAGTAAATTGGCAAAAAAACAAAAAAAATTTAAGCGTATCCCACGCTTTTCTCTTTGGAGAATTCAAGCAGTTACATGTGCATCACATGCACTTCCCTTGTGAGATTGGATTAATTTTCCCCGTGGGTCCCACTTTTTTATTAAAAATAAAATACTTAAATTCAGGATTAATCACAACCTTTGATTTTGATTCGATCAACGGCCTATATTTGTTAACACAAAACACAATAGGACTCGTAAACATTTGATCCATCCTCTCTCTCTCTCTCTATATATATATAGAGAGAGAGAGAGTATGGATCAAATGTTAACAAGCCTTATTGTGTTTTGTGTTAACAAATCTGGGCCCTTACTTGAGAAAAGATGGATGGCCTAGATTTTGTCAAAATTCAAATTAATTATTTATTTATCAAGATGGGCCCACAAAAAAAATTGTGTTACTCTCAACTGTTGGAGCGTGTATTTTAATTCCCTATAAATTCTAGGTTTACCCTAATCGATCCCAGTAAACCTCCTAGATCGACGTCTCCTTCTTCTTGCTTCTTGCTCCCATGGTGGATTCATGAATTCTTTTGCCCCCAAATTCACCATCCTCTGCGATCCAATTGAAGCCATCACCGTCATCGTCGCCGCAAACGCCGAAGTCATCCTTCTTCGCCGCCATCGACTCCGCCTCCGCCATCTCCTTCGAGTTTCCTTTGTCTTCGATTGGAGGTGGCGAATTCCATCGACCAACATCCTCTGCGATCCAATTAAAGCCATCGCCATGGTCGTCCCTTTCGCCAGAGTCATCACCTTCTTCGCCCGCCATCGCCTCCGTCGGCCTTTGCACACGGAGCGCCCGACACCGGACTTTGCTCCTCTGCCGATTGCTTCAAATCGCCCCCACACTCCTTCAAATCCCCATTGAGTACTCCAATTGAAGCCATCACCATCGCCATGTTCGATTGGCGATGACAGGGAGGAAATTCTTCTATGATGGCGGAGCGGAGCGCGATTTGCTGGCGCAGTACCCATCGATGACCTTCGGTGGCGATGAATGATGTTGGCGATGACCCTTGGTGGCGATTTGTTGGCGCAATACTTTTTCTCCTTTCTTTTTTTGCCGATGGAAATGATCTTCAGTGGCGATGACCTTGAATTTGAGTAAGCCTTTGTTTTTAATCCATCACTTACTGACTTAGTGGATTAACTCATCTGTGTATTGTAATTTGTGGATTAGTGGATTAACTCCATGTAGTGCAATTAACTCCGGTTTGTCAATTTTGTGTATTTGTCAATTTTGTGTTAACTTACTAGTGAATAATAATAATCAATTTAGCGAATAATTACTATCAACTAGCGAATAATTGTAAAATTGACCAAACCCTTTTGCCCATTCAATTTATAACTATTCGACCCATTCAATTTATAACTATTCGGCAAGTTCAGAGGCACTATTCCTTGATAATAAGGAATTATTCAGTTGTATGTGGTTAATTAGATGTGGAAAATCAAGAATTATATTTACATATTTTTTCAACCTAGCGAATAATTACTATCAACTTGGCGAATAATTACTATCAACCTAGCGAATAGTTGCAGAATTGACAACCCTTTGCTATTATCTAAATGATAACTTCTCTTTTCAGACGAATAATAACAATCAATTTACTGAATAATTACTATTAACATAGCGAATAGTTGCAAAATTGACCAACCCTTTTGATATTATCTAAACGAAGACGAATAATAACGATCAATTTAGTGAATAATTACTATTAACCTAGCGAATAGTTGCAAAATTGGTCACCCCTTTTGATATAATCTAAACGATAACTTGTCCTTACACACGAATAATAACTCTAAGTTAGCGAATAATTAATATCACTTTATCGAATAGTTCAAACAGTGTACCGCACAAAAAACAACGTTATCCCACCAAAAAAAACGTTACGCCACAAAAAAAAATACAACACACGCGCACATAATTTTGCAAGTGGGGAAGGAAAGAGGTGGGTCTCATTGATTTTTAATTAAAGAAAAAAATAAAAATTGTCAAATAATCTCAGCCACCCATTTCATTCAATCAATGGCATATATATATATATATATATATATATATATATATATATATATATATATATATATATATATATATATATATATATATATATATATATATATATCATCAACATCATCATATCTAAAATTTAATCTCTTATGATAAATCACCGTAAGTCATGATATTAGTCACACATATTAGAACATCATGCTAGTTAGTAATCGAATAAGTCTTATTTCCAAGTTAGTTCCAAAATCGTTTCAAGTTCGAATTAAACAGTTAAGAATTCTGACCCTTGAAAATACTCGCTAAATTCTTTTTTTCAATTTATTATTTTAAATCACTTTCCAACTTTGAAATTCTTTTCCAAATTCCATTTAAATCTTTAAGTCCAAATAATATTTTTTAAACCCCCAATAATATTGTATTTTATTTTAAATACCATTAAATAATTAAATAAGTAAACGAATAAACCCGAACCGAACCCGCTAATTTATAACTCCTAACCGGTTCAATATTAATCAAATGATATAAAATGAGGAGGTGGGGCCCATAAGTCCAACATGTCATCGCCTTCTTCTTCGATTCAAAAGGAGGTTCCCGCCAGAGCTTGGCTGATGGAGCTCGACGCCGCTTCCGGCTCCTTGGCTCACCCCCGCTCGGTCTGGTCTGGCTTCTCCGGCCTTGGCTCGCGCTCATCCTCGCACCCTCCCTCTCAGGTTCCTCGTTCGCAACCTCACGGCTCGCTCCCTCTCTCACCCGCTCGCACACACGCCGGACGTTGCGACTTCACCGCCCTCGAGCTCGCCGGAGCTCTCGAGTTCACCCGATCGTCCCCCACTCAGCCCTCACTCACTCCCGACTAATCTAAGTATCGAATAAAGCATGAATTCAAAACGAGGAAGGGAACGAAGCTACAGGAGCTCACCGAGGTGATTTTGCGGATGTCGGAGCTTCGATTGGAGGTTTGGGCGTCGTCGGTGCGATGGATCGTCGGACTAGAAGCTAATCTTGCTCGAACGGAGGAGGTGGAGCTACGGTGGCTCTGCGGCGGCGCTGGGTGGCTCTTGGGTGGCTCCGGTGTGGCGCTAGACGTTGGTGGAGGTGCGGGTTAGTGCTGCTGCTGCTGCCCTTCAAGAATTAAAGAAGGACGAGGTGTGTGGGAGCAACGTCTTGAGCCTAGGGAGGAGAACAAAGGCGTAGTGGTGCCCACGGTGGTGGTCGATGATGACAGATCGATGTGGTGATGATCATGAACCGATATATGGTGAAGCGGGAAGGTGATGGTGAGCCGATGGTGAAGGAGGAAGGTGATGACATGGGATGGTGAATGGAAATGGTGAGGGTGACGGGGGTAAGGGTGGTTTGAAGGCGGGAGTGACGGGGTATGGGGTGAATCTGAAAGGTATGGTGAGGGTGGAGTGTGAATTTGGTTAAAACTAATATCCGAAATTAAATCCCGAATACGCGAATTTCGAACCCCGAAATTAGTTTTTGAATGTTAGTTTTCCCGAATCTTGCTCTCTCGATCAATTAGATTTTTAAAACTAAAAAAGGATATCGCCATCGGAATTTATTTTAGATTCTCTAGGTGAAAGGACTGAAATTGTTCGTCAAATTTTAAATCCCGGTCCGAATCCGCTCTACGAGTTTTAAATCCGATTTAAATTCATTTTTAATTCTCTTTTTACGAACAATTATGATTTGAAAAGCCGAGCCTTTACATCTGTGGATTGCAAATCCGAATCCGGAACTGAAGGCAAAGAAGAGGACATCGCTAGGGAGGAGAAATATTTCGATAAGGAAGACCGGGGACAAGAACTAGGAGCACATCACCATCATTTCTTTCTTGGAGGCTGACAAGGCCTTCTCGTTCGGCCACCCGAGCACTGACTCCTTCATCGACCAATATTTCCACGGCGGCTTCGGCGCTTCCTCCGATCTCATCCGCATTTCAATCACTACGTTGTGATTCAAATTCGGTGAAAAGGTTGTTCTGGTGGGACTACTCTATGGAACAATTAACTAGGATTAGAAGATCTTGAAGTCCGCAACAATTAAAGAAATCGATAAAGGGGAAAGTCACCTTTCTACGGTCGTTTAGAAAATATTTAGAACTTCGTCGGAATCTTTTACCTAAGATCAATCAAACACTTGAACAGAGAAGACCGGTGGTGTGGTGGGTGTCTCAAATTTATACTCTCAATTGATATTAACATTAACGTAAATATACTTTTCGATCTCTTGAGAAAGTGTGAATGTGTGACAACATATAGAGAAAGAGATGGAAGAAAACGAGAGCGAGAGAGACCGTAGTCGAAGCCCTTAACGTCGGCAGCGGTCCGACCAGATCCCACCGATTAACCCTGCTCCGCCTAGCACGGAGAATCCCCCGGATGGCCCTCCAAGGGAAGTGGAGGTCCTCACCAATCCGGCTACCAACAATGACAATCAGTCTGCTCCGAAGGCTCCAGGGGCGGAGTACGTCATCAAAACAGACTAGTCAACCTGAAGTTATGCTTTTTGGCATCCCAAAGACACAACACACACTACAACTGAATCGGCATTTCCCATCTCTTCAGGAGATCATTGGGAACCAGGGATCCAATCCGATGAGTTACAAATCAAAGCTGGTGGAGAGGGCTAGTGAGGGGTATGCCATTAACATATCCAACCCTATATATCAAGCAGATGAACTTGGCTACGCAACGGATGACGAAATGCCGCCGACGGAGGATGACCCAATGTGCCCTACGATCACCCTTTCCAAAGCAGAAAAGCAGGAGCTCTGGAAGCATGGAAGGAAACACTGATCGTAAAGCTCTTTGACAAAGGTCCTGGGTACATGCAACTCCATAGGAGGCTATCCCAAAAATGGGCGTTGATTGCACCGTTCAACCTGATCGACATCGGAAATGACTATTCGTTGTCCGATTCTCGATCCAATCAGACTATGACCATGTGCTGATTGATGGTCCCTGGATGATCGGAGACAACTATCTCTCCATCCGAAAATAGGAACCACGTTTTGACACTTCCTCGGAGAAAATCACCAAGCTGGTGGTATGGATTCGCATTCGATTCCTCAACATTGAGTACTTTGATCATCGGTTCCTCAGGCTGATAGGCGACCGGGTTGGAAAGGTACTCCGGGTGGATAACACTACTGCAACAGCGATGCGGGGGCAGTTTTCAAGGTTGAGTGTGGAGGTGGGTCTATCCAAACCGCTCTTGTCGAAATTCAAATTGGACTGTAAGATCTGGCCCATCCAATATAAAGGCTTGAGAATGATGTGCTTCCAATGTGTCAAGGTGGGTCATACTGTGGAAACATGTGAAAAGGAAGGCACTGAGAAAGAAGAACAAGATGAATATGCAGGAAGCACTAGTGTGGAAGATGAATTATCCAGCAAGAACTTCGGTGAGTGGATGGTCCCGAGGAAGACAACGAGAAGAAGACAGGCAAACCAGAAGCCACCAATGCAAGAAACTAATCCAAAAGAAACCATATCGGAGCCGGCGCGGGATAACTCGTCAGAGAAGCCGCAGGAGTCATCGACATAAATCAAAGAAACGACGGTCAACACGGGTGGGGCTAGGGTCAACGCGAATTCAAATTTGGAAAGTGGGAATTCGAGTACTAGGAATATCGGGGATATTGGTCAACCATCTAGATTTGTAGTTATAGAAGATATGGATGAAGATACGTCGGATTGTGAGATATTAGATAAGGGAAAGGTCCCAATTGTAGCTGATCCTAATAGTCATAAGGTGGACAACACGTGGAAAAAACCAAAGGAAGAGAAAGGAGGCAAGTCCAATCAGACCCCGCAAAACCCTAATTCCCGTCTAAATACCAACCAAACAAACCCCCACCCCAAGAAACAGAAGGCACCGACGAACCCGACCAAGACCCCAAACCCACCCAATCCAAAAGTCCACAGTTCAGTCGAACCCCCCAAACATCCATAACCAAGCCATTCCATGCCCCATCCAAGCAAACCCACGCCACCCCAAGCACTCCCACACCCGACAATTCCCAACTAAAGAACCCCCAACCCAACTTGAAGACAACATCAGGGACTGATGGACCGAACTTGGAGAGCCACGGTCATCCTAGTAACCTCGATCCGAAGTTTTCTGGTAACGAACCGCCAGGCGGGTCCGTTCCTCGCGGCGCTGCCTCTGGTAGTAAGCAGGGTATGGATGGATCTACTGCCAATGAACACGGACACGCATCCCATGCTCTGTCAGGTAAGGATACCCGAAACGATCCTCGCCGCGATTGAGCGACTTAATGAAGCGGCCTCGGCCTTCGCGAGTGCTAATTTCTTGAGCAATTCTGCCGTCATTTGGGCCCTTGGACATTCAGTAGTTTTTATGAATAATTTACGCATAATGACCTGGAACACCAGTGGGGCTGGCAATTCAACATTCTTCAATGCTCTCCGAGACCTCGTTCATTACCATGATCCCCAAGTGCTTGTGCTGGTGGAACCACGTATCAGTGGTCCCCAAGAAGCACAGGTCTGCAGCCGTATCGCAACCTTGGGGTTATAATGGAACTCGCAGAATGGAAGCTCAAGGATTTGCTGAAAGGATTTGGATGTTCTGGAAAACAGTTGAGGTTTCAGTGTCCGTAGTTATCAGTTCGGTACAACACATCATAGTGGAGATTGCTAGAAGGGGGGAAGAGCCATGGATTCTGTCGGCGGTCTACGCACCTCATAATGCAAGCAGTCGTCTTGATCTGTGGAGGGATCTGGAGCACTTTGCTTTAACAAATAACAAACCATGGCTGCTTGCCGGCGACTTTAACGCCACAATTAGCGCTGACGAGAGGAATAGTTCTTTGGTTGGTTATAATCGCAACTCCTAGGCGTTCAGGGAATGGATTGACAACCTTCAGCTGATGGATCTTGGTTATACTGGAATCCCTTACACGTGGTGGAGGGGAAACTCGCCGTCTAACCGTAAGTGGGCGAGACTTGATAGAGCTTTTTGCTGTCCGAAGTGGTTATTACGCTTCACGGAAGCTAAAGTATCACACCTTACGGCTGGTTATTCAGGTCATACGCCTATATTGGTGCAACTAAGCTCTCCAGCCGAGCACAATCAACCGAGAAGACCGTTTAAATTCTAGGCAGCCTGGCTTCTACATGACAACTTTAGTAGTTTTATCTGCTCCTAGTGGAAGAAGGAGCAGGAGACTTGTGCTGTGCTAAAGGCTCTTGCGACTGACCTTGGTGTTTGGAACAGAGATGTGTATGGAAAAATTTTCAAAACCAAGCACCGCCTGACAAGGAGAATTGAAGGAGTCCGACGCAAACTCAACGAGAGGGTAACACAACACTATATCACCCTGGAATTTAAGCTATGTGGGGAACTTGGGGCGGTACTTGAGCAGGAGCAAATGTCGTGGTACCAGAAATCCCAGGCAAATTTCCTTATTGATGGAGATAGAAATACTAGATTCTACCACCTCTCGACTCTGAATAGACGAAAGGTGAATCAAATTACAACTCTAAAGGATGAGATGGATAACTGGGTGGAGGAGGCCAATGCCATTAAGAATATGCTCGTATCGTTCTTCGCTAGTCTCTACTCTGAGGAGCCTAATCAGATCTCCTCAGAGATTGCTCGACCGTCAGGGATGCCTGGCTCACCCTGCTCGACCACAAACCGCTCCTGACTTTCTTCACGACCTCGACGATTCGTAATTGGATTTTCATGAACGTGGAAAAGGAGAATAGGTGGAGTTCAGTATTCACCACGACCTTATGGTACATTTGGAAGGCTAGGAACCACCTGATTTCGAGGGAGAGGACAACGCCTAGGGAATCCACTACAAGGTCTGGCGCACTGTGTCGTCGTTCTTTCATTTGAAGTATCGAGGGGAGAGGCTGAGCTCAGGCATACTGGGGACGACTACCCCCAAAGCCCCATGGTGTCCCCCCTCGGCATACTGGGCCAAACTCAATGCAGATGGCGTTTCTAAGGGCGACCCGGGAAGGCAGGGGGAGGAGGCTTAATCCGGGATGAAGAGGGAGTGATGTTGAGGGCCTACACCTTCTCATGTGGTATATGCTCGACAACCACGGCTGAGTTCTGGGCGGTCCTTCATGGTATAAAACTTGCTCAAAGGATGGGAATTCGGAAGCTACATGTGGAATCGGACGCGGAATTGGTGTGCAGGGCATTGACAGACTTGCATTTGGAAGTGCTATCAAACCACAACCTGGTCATCCAATGTCGCCAAGTTGCCCTCATGCCGAGCTATGAAATTCAGATCAGGCACGTCCGTAGGCAAGCGAACGTGGAGGCAGATGCGATCGCAAACTGGGCCTTGAGCTTTTCTTCCCCTTTTATTGAACATTTGACAATTTCGGATGATATCCGTGCTATAATAAACGCAACCCCAGGAATAGCGATCTAAATAATTATTTCTGAATAAAGGACCTTAGCCCACCTCTTAAACCAAAAAAGAGAGAAAAGAAAATATTTAGAAAGGAGATTGAAACCTAAAAAAACCTCACCCACACACTTAACACATTCCTCCACACACTCATTGAGTTTGAGTTCACATATCCATTCAAATCCAAGTTAAGGGTCACTAATCCATTTATTCTTTGCTGCTACTGTACCTACCCTCATCCTTAGTGAGTCTATCAATTGATTTCATTAATAAATTTACAGGGCCTTAGCCCTCGTTTTATGACCCCAAAAAAGCCTTTGGGTTGTTTTATGTCAATTGTTTCATTTAAATCTCCATGTAAGAAAACAATTTTGATATCCATTTGTTATAATTCATAGTTATATACAACAATCATATATAACAAGTGAAATTCTCAAAGTTTTATATACTTAACCACATGCAATAGCAAAAATCTCATCATATATTCCCTCCCTCTTTGAGTAAAGCCTTAGCAACTAATCTAGCTATGTATATCTGAACCACTAATGCATGTTTTAAGCTTAAAATCTCACCGTTCGAAGTCTCAAATATGCACAAACCAAAACGCTATTCATCCAAATTTCGAAAAAAAAAAAAATTATCTGCAATTTATTTTAAATTATCTTACTCCCTATTAAACTTTTTTTCATATGATTTCCCAATTATTACCTATCTCATTCTTCTTAAAAAACATTATCACTAGCATACTGATTAATTGATTGATTATCTAGCAAAGTTGGTAAACTTATCACCAAATAAATATACTAACAAACTCAACAAATAAAGGGAAACGAATGTAGGGAGTCAAATTTGGTAGGAAAAAAGGGTTTAAAATGAAAGGGGAAAAAAAAAAGAGGACAAGGTGTCAATGGATTTACATCATCTAGTCCAGAATTACGGTTCGTATCGAGTGATTAGTTGTGCTGAACTATTTTATTATTTTTCGTAATAAATAGGGTAGTATTATAATTGATTTCAACTAATAAAAAAAAACGGACTATAGAATGGACTATAAATACGGACCAGAGGATCCTCACCGAGTGTCAAGATATCGTAATTCCGTGGGCCTCAAATAATACCATTTGGGAAAGTGGTTCCTTCCGTGTTTCCATTTTCTTCCTTTTCAAGCAAACTCTCTCTTCTTTTCCACAATTACCCCTCCCGTCTACGTCGTATTCCCTGATTTCACAAGGGCAATTTCGTCCAACCAAAATAGCCCCCGGAGAAACATCAATCAAATGAATCAATCTGCAAATCCCCATATTTTTTCGAATTAATTTGATAGTTTTAATTTCCCGATCTCATCTGCAATTTCCTCTTTCGATCCTCCCAAGACGAATCCACGCCAAATCCAGAAGCGAGAGAGAGAGAGAGAGAAAGAGGAGATTCGAATTTCCGAATTTCAATCTCGGACGAAGTTTCAAAAACCCTAGCTTTCGCTGCCTTCCTCGCTTCGTTCGATTCCGAATTCCGAGAGAGAAATCGATGGCTTCCGAGAACAATTTCAGCGACGCCACCAGCTTCCAACAATCGGACGCTCCGATCCTCTGCGCCAACGGCTGTGGCTTCTTCGGTACGCCGGCGACGATGAATCTCTGCTCAAAGTGCTACAGAGACTACAAGATGCACGAGGAGCAGGCGGCGACCGCCAAAGCTGCCGTCGAGAAGTCCATGAGCTCCGCCCCTCCCTCGCCGAAGGTATTGGTCGTCGCCGAAAAGGTCGCGGAGGCTGCGGTGGCGGTAGAGGATGTTCTGGTGTCGGAACCTTCGGCGTCGGCTGCCATAAGAAGGTTGGAGGAGGCAGCGGAGAAGGTCGCCGAAAAGGTCGCGGAGGAGGCAGCAGAGAAGAAGGCGGTGGCGCCTCCTCCGGCGAAGGCTTCGAATCGGTGTGGATGCTGCAACAAGAAGGTTGGAGTTATGGGGTTCAAGTGCAGGTGTGGAGTTACTTTTTGTGGGTCTCATAGGTACCCGGAGGAGCACGACTGTTATGTCGATTACAAGGGCGCTGGAAAAGCCACCATCGCCAAGGCGAATCCGGTGGTTAAGGCTGATAAGGTGGAGAGGTTTTGAAGGAGGGGGAGAGAGGAAACTATTGGGGAAGTTCAAGGGGAAAGGTCTTTGGAACTCGGTAAACTGAGAACCTTTCTCTATTTTCACTTGATCCTGCTTTAATCTGTTTGGTATCGTCGTCCTTTTTCTGTTTAGTTTGCCAAGGTTGGTTCCAGTTAGGGCAAAATGGCAGCAATCGAAAGGGGGTTCTTTCATATCAGCCTTGTGGGTGTTGACTAGGGTATGGTGTGTCCCTTAGAGCACGGGCTGGACTACTGGAGGGTTTGGATTCAAGGGTTATGTTTGTTATGAACAGATGAACTCTATGCCTATTTCTTATAATAAGAAATCTGTGATGATGAATGGTTTGCTATTATCCTTCTATGAATGGTTCGTCCCTTGCTTCTTTCAGTACTGTTGTACTCTTGTTAAGGTAATAATACTCATCATCGCTTTTTTTCTATCCAATCTTTGTTCTTGTTGTGTTAGGTACTCTTCAGTATGCTAATTAGGGGATGTTGCCTTGAGAAAAAAAGTAAAGCTTTAGGTCTTGCTTCCTGAACATCTACTTTTTTGAAGGTTGCTTCTTTAAGAAAATACTTGGTTTATGGCTGGTTGTATTTGTAACCTCTTTGCTCATGGATAAAGCCCTTATTAAAGGAGGGTCAGGAAATGTAACTCATAGATTTGTCTTAATAACTAGTGTACTAGTGGTTGATAACAGTTAAGACATTCTCAGCTTCAGTTAACGTATTGGTGACCTGGAAGATAGTTTTTTAATTTGGATTGAAGAATAGATTTCTACAAAGTTTCTGTCTTCTGTCAAATCCCGTGATAGTGAAATGTCTTTAGGAGCTTGAAGTCTTACGTTTTTCTAATCCCCAACTTGAGTTATGTGGGTAGTTTTCTACATACTTGTATTTGCTTTGTTTATATTAGCTATGAGCCTCTGATATTTCTGTATGTGTATCATAAAAGGAGAGGTATTTTCAGATTATGATATAGATGATTTTACATTGAGAAAGCTAAGTTTGGGTTTTAGTTCCATCAATCTGGAGCGCCCGCTCAGTTTCCACAACATCTGCTTTAAGGTTGTTACTTTGATAAAATAAATTTTTTTAAATAAAAAATTGCTGGAAGTGAGGATCTTAAAGTAATGATTTATGGCTGGTTGTATTTGCAACCTCTCTTCTCATGGATTAAACCTCTTGAAGAAGGATCTGAAATTTTAATTACTAGATTTACTCATGTTCTGTTCTTATGTGCACTAATGCCTGATAATAGTTCAATAGACAATGTACTTTTGAACTTCAGTAACTTACTGGTGATGTCTACTATTTTAGTATTTTACTCATTGATTTTGACTGTAGTTATGATTTCATTCAGTTATCTATCTTCTATAAGATCCAGAGATAATGAAATACCCTTGGGAGTTTTCTTCACCACTACATTTTATTAGGTTTGGACAAGTAAATTAAATTCCCACAGCTTGGAAGAAAATAATTGTTCCTTTAAACTGGAAGCTTTGGGTTTTAAATCTCATGCAACATTTCTCTCCCAATACTTTTATCATTTGGTTAGGCATCTCCACCTCTTCTTTTATGTGTGCTCGATTTGTTTGTTCTGCTAGTCTCCAGCTCCTTGTTCTATTTCTCTGGGTGTCGTATGCCGGACAGAGAGTTATCTTTCTATAAGAGTAAATAGTCTTCATTAAGGTCGTGGAAGGTTCTGATTTAGCTCTTATTTGGATGGTACAACCCTTTAATTAGCTTTTGAAGGTTCAGTAGTCAGCACTAACCAGTCCTTCATGGTGGTCCTGATGTTGAATGTAATATTGTGACGCTAAACTTTGTTAGCTTGTTTCTGGATACCTTTTTTTGCATGGATATTAGACCTACTGAAGCTCATAATAATTGTTTTCCCTGCATGAAAGTCCATAAACAATATCCTGCCATTCAAGGAGATAAATGAGTTAACTCCCTCCTTGCATCCATAGATTCCATAATGAAAGATCTATTTTTTTGCTTTCTGCTACACGTGAAAGATCTATTTTTTCGCTTTTGCTGCAAATTCAGGTTTGTGATTCACAAATTGAACTCTCGAAGTGGAATCCATGCAATACTTTCCTTGTTGGCATTTTGGTTGTGTAATTTTGCTTTTAGTTGCTTTGAAGTGAATGACACCCAATTAGTGATGATACTAGTAGCCCAAGAAGAAATTTTATCTTAAGATGAGTTGCTATCTTTACCATAATCATTTTTTTTTTTTGTGTTTAACTGTCTGCAATTAGTGTTGGTTTTGATGGTTATCAATCAGTTCAGCCTTTTTACCCATGTACATGCATACATAGATTGCTTCCGAGCACTAACTTTATAGATCAATGAACAGATTATGGTGTTATAATTGCTTGCTGTAATGTAATGCTATCGTTTGTTAATTGTTGCTATTGGTCTGTTCTTGGGAGAATTATTCTGTTTCTATCCAACTTCATTGCTTTGGTTTCTTCTTTTACCTTCCTGTAGTGTGAAATAGTTTGTTCAGTGCTTATGGTTTATACCTTGGCTGTGCTGTTATGGCCGATTTAAGTTCCAAGATCAGTATACTGTTTACACTAATTGTGTTTTGGTTCGTTAACATTTGCTATCTTGCCTAGTTTGTTGATTGTGCTTTCATTTGCACTTTTGGAACTTCTAGACAAGCATATCCATAGACTTCCTGGCCATAGCTTTATCTGTAGGTAGTTTATAACATGAAATCAATAACATCTAAGTCAGGTGAATCATCCTGGCTTGAATGCAATTCCTAGGTTTGCTGTCTTATATTGAATCACCAATGCATTTTTATCTTCTGGTGATTCCCATATCTGTAGTTTCAAGGTAAAGGAGTGAAGTAAGATCAACTGATGTGTATTCAAATGACTTGTGGTCTGAACAAATGGCAAACTATTTTGTGTCCCTTCTTCAGTTCCAAGGTCTGAACTCCGGACCTCTAGTTAAGGCAGTAGCACACACTTCCATCACAGCCAAGCAATGGCTCCCTGCCATGGTCTCACCACCTGACCTGGGTTGTCATTGTTTGCTCTTTTCAGACCCAGATTAGGCCTGCATAATTAATGGTCCAGTGAGATGTTCGAATGGCAGTGCACGTTTTCCATCACTGTTGAATTTTTTTAGGTTCACTTTCGACGACACAAGGCCGCTGGTAGGCGTGCAGGTAGATCACCGATCATCTTTTCTAATTTTGTACTACGTTGATTTGCTTAGGTTCGCCTTCGACAACATGGGGACTTCATGTGGGAAAAGTACTGGAAACCTTTTTTTCTACTACATTTGATACCTGCTTAGGTTGATTAGCCTAGGTTCACCTTCGACAACAAGGGAGCATCTACAATGGTCGGGTTTTCTGAAATTTCTCTTTTTTTTTCCTCATTCGGCCACATTACACTCCACGAAGTTTATTGTCAACCCTTTTTAATTCATTTCTCACTTCCCAATCTCGGGTTCTTCAATAATTCATTTCACATACTTTATGCATATCTCGCCATATTTTTCCAAATTGATTTAAAAACAAAAAATGTATTAATTTAATTTATCATTATATTTGATAATTAATTTTAATAATTTAAAATCTTTTAAATAATAAAAAAAATTATATTTGATAATTAATTTTAATAATTTAAAATCTTTTAAATAATAAAAAAATTATATTTGATAATTAATTTTAATAATTTAAAATCTTTCAACTAAATTATTAATAAATTCAACAATTTAAATTTATCAATCGGATCGGTTATATTATGTGTTAATGATAATGATAACTATTTAATAAAAATTATTATTATAAAGTATGAACCAAAAGACAAATAATAATAAAAATTATTCAGTTGTATGTCATCGTTTAATTGAGTTCGGAACTGGGAATGTTTTCAAATTTTTAGATAGCTCTGAAAGTGGGGAGATAGCCACAATGATGGATTCTCCGAATCAAGAAAAATGGTGAATTGAGGAAGGGAGCTCTCAAGTCTCGACATTCAGTGAGGATCTGTTGTCTCCTCCCCCTCACTGTCCTTCTCACAAATCTCTTCTCTTATCATTTTTTTTTTTTTTTTTAACATTAAATTTATTTATTTTTAAAATTTTGGGGATGGGAAGGGCAATTCAAGGGGCCCTCCCTTATGAGAAAGGTGATCCTATATGCTCGACATTGTGGATGCTATCAAGAAAAACAAGTCGGTGCATGTTATAAATAGGCTGAAAACTTAGTTTTAGCTGCTCTAAACACAATGGACAACCTTGAAAACGGCAGTCCACCCACTTGTACTTTAACTGCTAAACACTCTCAACAGCAAAGTACTTAAGTACATGTACATGGTGTTTTGTTATGACTTATGAGACCATCAACCTCTCGAACCACCAATTTGTTGGTGCATCCTTTCTAAAAAAAACATATGTACATGTGCTTGTAATAAAACCACCGAACCAGCCATATATAAACATCTTTTATATATTAAAATATTGTGCCCACAACACACTATTTTTTAACCTTAAAATGCATGAACAATGTTGATGCTGAAAATTAAGCCGATCAATTTTTTATTATAAAAAATTCCATAATTTTGAAATACCAATCTGCTAAATCGAGAGACCGAAGAAAAAAGACAGATAGAGAGAATTGTCGAGGAAGAGAGCAAACATATCAAAGAAGGTGGTAGACATTCAGCGGAGCACCAAAATAAGAATGATTTTCTTGTGGAGTTCAAACATTACTAAAGTAGCACTGTAAGCCGAGAAGTATAATATGGCACGATCTCTTGTGAAAAGTGAAAACATAACTCTAGGGAGCACCCGATAGAGGGGAGAGCGACAGTCGATTATGATGGCGAAGTCGCTCTAAATCTCGCATTTGCTATAGACCATTCCACAACGGATTTGAGGGTCGAGGATTATAGAGTTGATGATCTACTTGAGAAAGTAGATTTCAGAGTTGATAATGTGGACTAGATCATAGATGTCGATAACGGAGATGGAGAGGATGTATGCGCACAACTCATAGTTGGACGATTCAGAGGACAACGTTGTGTTCGATCACCTATCCAGGAGCGCAATAATATATGCGTGACTTAGATTGGACAGACACTGGGAGCCTTTGTTATCCCTCCGGTCGAGCCATCCGAACAGTCAGAGACATCCGGTGATGTCCAGGAGGAGGAGGAGGTTGCTCCTACACAAGAGCAGTCGGAGCGGGGGGTTGTTGTGCAGGAACAACATCAGCAGTAGGAGGCACGTGGGGCAATGTCATGAAGCATGACTTAGATGGAGGCGGGACTGGAGACTTGGCTACCCTTAGCTCAACAGATTGGCCTCCCACATGAAATGGATCTTTAGTGGGCTCATGTCGATAGAAATTTGAATCACGGGTATCGAGTTTAAATCTCTATAGCTTTATTTTATGGAATTTTGTTCCTTTTTAATTTTTGAAACATGTTATTTAAAAAATAATGTCAAGGGAAAGAGACGTCTCATGTGAAAGTGTAGATCAACGACATCCCTTACCTAAATGAGTGGATCAACGACATACCTTCACCTAAATGAAAGCTCTTCAGACATATCATTATACGTACACTATTTTATTACTTAATTTTTTTTACCTTTCTTGAAAATTATAATTAATTATATCTCCCAATAATTACAAGGATATAAAAATAGGATAAATAAACACCAAAATATTTAAAATATCATTTTTTAAATAATAATTATTCTCCATCTCCCCGATGTCAAGACACCGGATTAGTCTCTCGACTCTCCCGTGCTTTCGGCACCAAAATATTTGGATTACAGAACCAATCCTCACTTCCTGATTGAAAATGTCAATTACATGGCTCCTAAAATCACGAATGATTCCCCCACTTGGCAAGTGCTAGTGGAGTTGACAGAACTATCTATATTGATTTTGATTTTGTAGAGGATTTTTTGTGGCTTGGTCCATTTTGTTTTGGACCTCTTAGCTTTATTCTTTGCTTTTTTGTTTTTGTCACTATTAGCTTGATTCCAGTCTAACAAGCTTGTTTTGATTCAATGGATTAAATTACATACTTGTTTAACAAATAAAACCCTACAAAAATAGTAATCCCTAAAAAATATTACTTAAAAAAGTGGCTAAATAAGTTATTCTAGTGAAATATTTCTCAAATGAGCATACTTAGTCTATGCCCTCGAGACATGATGACAAAATCCGAAATAACTAATTATCTTTTTTTTTTTAATTTATCCACAATGAGTTTGGTTTTAAATTTCTACACATATCCACATCGAATGCAGTGGCTGACAAGATTGTGCGTCTGACCTACTGCATCCCTGTCGATGATAGTTTAACTACTGATTCAGAACTCCGGGTTCTCTTCTGTTCAAACGCCCTAAGAAAGAAGCCCGTTCGTCGGCGGTTTTCCTAATTTTTTTCTCGTTTCAAAAAATAAAATAAAATTCTACATATATATTATAAAAAAAATATATAATTTGGAGATGCAAAGTAAATAGATTATGCATTAATTTTCCTGATAATGGAACTTTCTCCTTACAACTAAACCCGATCTTACAAACCTATGCCCTTATAAAATGTTTAACATATACCCTATAACACAATTAAAATTGGGCACAATCTAGACACAATCAAAAGATCCATCGAAAGTTCTTCAAGATTCAAGATTTCTCCTAAATGCAGTGAAGGAAAATGGAAAGAAAGAACCAAAATTACAAACCCTAGCTAGCTTATCTCCCTAATTTCTTCCCCTTCTATCAAATTGATCATACAAAAATACCACATTTAAAATGACATTGAAACATGTCTTAACTCCTACTCATGAACCCTAATTAACTAAAATCTTTCTTAAAATGACATATATAAATCAATCTAGAGACCAATTTAAAGCTCAATTCATAGAAATTAATTGACTCACCACCAAATGTATATAACCTTTGTTAACATTTCATGTCACATTCTCATCCATTTTCTTGCACTTCAAACAATTAACAATGGCGCGGTGTTAGTACTGCGGCCTCCCGGCTGCACCCCAGTATCCGTCGCTCGGCGGCATCTGAATCGAATTCAATAGATTTGGCGGCGCTCCGGCCATCGATTGGAACACCGGTGAAGAACTAGAATCGTGTACCAGACCTCCGCTGCTGCCGCCGCCGCCCATCAATTCGGTCTGAGAAACCGGTGGCGGGGGCGCCTCGGTGTTGTGCTGATCTTCCTCCTCCAACGGCAGCCTCTCGTAGGCGGCGTTGCTGAAGGAAGCGGCCATGACCACCACGGGGCCTGAAGCCAGTAGCTGCCCGACGATGCTGCCCCCGACCACCTGCCCCTGCCCGCCGGCTAAGTAGATGGTGAGCCCAGTGGCTGCCGGCGGGGCCGGGGGAGGGAGAACCGATCCGGTAAGGGAGAGGATCTCGAACCTGCCATGGAGAGTGACGACGGATCCTGGGGTAGCCGGCTGGCGGAGGGTGACGTTGACGACGGTGCCGGAGCCACTCAAGACGCATACACCTCGCTGGCGGCGGCGGGCGAAGCCGGTGACGCTGTCGAGGATGTCGCAGCCGTCGGCGACCTCCATGAGGTGCGTCCGGAGAGCATTGGCGCTGTCGCGGGTGATGATGATGGGAGGCTTGGGCTTGTTCTTGGAGCCGGCAGGGCGGCCCCTGGGACGGCGGCCGACTCCGGATCCAGGGGCGGCTCCGCCGGATTCGGAGTCTCCGACACCGTTGGATGTAGGGGAGGTGTGGTCGTCCATGTCGCGGCCGTCGTCGTGGGGGTGCTGAGGGTCGTCGGAGTGGTGGAACTGGTGGTGGAGGTGGAAGGGGGGAGGGAGAGGGTGGCCGGGCGGCGCCATGGGATCCATTATATGTATATGGTGGCCGGCGATTTGAGATCGGAGCTCAAGAAGGATCAATTTAGTTTGTTGAATTGAATTGAAGGGATGGAGTAATATAATAAAGGTGGCCGGGAGGAGAGCCGAGGGATCAATTTGGGGATGATGTGAAGAGAGACAGATGGGGAGTGGAGAAGGAGCTGTAAAGGAGGGGAAGACAGAGAGGGCCGGCGAGGGAGTGAGGGATCGACAAAGGAGAGATTCAGGGGGGAGTTGCAGTAAAGGAGAGTTGCTTTGTTGGGTTGGGGGAGTCACACTGTTGAATTTTTTGACATTCAAGGAAGGGGGAGAAAGACCTTTGTAGAGATTCATCTCTCTCTAAATAGGTCAATGTGGGTATAAATGGATCCGAGTTGAAGGAACCATTCCGGAATGGCTCACCGGAAAGGACTTGTGGGTAGTACCCATAGGTCCCTGGTTCGAACCCCGGAATGACCGTTCTTTATTTACCTATTCAAGGAGGGGAAGTGGCTAGGGTTTGTTTTTTTTTTTTTTTTTTTGTAAATTATTTTCTTAGCAAGAAAAAAACTTGGAGAGACTAGTTCCTTGAATTCGTCGGCATCCCGAACGTGCAGTTCTAAGTCATTGGAATGTTCATTGGTAGAGATAGAGTGACCAAGTTTAGTCAATCTGTCAACTATACAATTTGCTGACGTGTTTGACGTCGATGTTGTCGAAAGACATGACATTTAAGTGGGAGTCAGATATAATTATCTCAATCTTCCGAGGGCAACTTCATGGTAATGCCCTTAATTGTGTTAATTATCACACAAAGGTTATCACCTTATCGACACAAATGTTATCACCTTATCGATCGACTGCAAGGTTTCGTATATTTAGCCTTTGAGCTTCTTTGTTAATTCACTAGAATATGCAAACATGCTCTTATATTCACTTTATGTAGAGGATATTAGGATACAACTTTTTACTTCTTTCTTTTCCATGAAACTAATGAAGAACCACAAGCAAGAAAATGCAAAATTAGCCTAATCAACATAACTAGCTAAAAGCTTGCAAATTTATATAAATGATTTTGAAGAATAAGCACAAGTTGAAGTTTCCTTTGAGATACTTGAGTAAGTACGTTGTACATGGTTGCATTCTAATGTGGAGTAAGAGGGTTCTATAAAAGTTGATACAGTTTCAGAACCGTATACGAAATATCAGGTCTTATGAGATCAAGACAAATATATATAGCAATCGACCCACCAATATTTGTTCCTTGTTTAAGATGTTCAATAGGGGATCTCCCATAATAGTAGACACCTTATTGCGTGCCATGTTGCATATGAATAATATAGTTCCTTGACTCAATAAGATGCATGTAGTGTTTGTTTTAGTATGAAGATCAATATCAGTACTTGAATCACACACAGGTAACATATCATCAACATATACGAAAGATATTATAATACATGTTGAGTCAATTTTGTAAACAAGGAATTAATAACCATATAGCCCAAATGCAACACAAAATTTAATATTTATCTTGTCATTTCTAATACCATTTTTACTATTGCCCATTTTACCATAATCTTTATCCTTTATAGCCTTTAACGACCAAACGAGCATTGTATCTTTCAATACTTCCATTAGGTTTGTACTTAATCTAGAATATCTATTTAGAACCAATTCCTTAATTACTTGATAAAAGGCCAATCAATGCTCTCTCAAGTATGATTTCTTTCTAATTAAAGCATCTAACTTTGATTTTGCAACCCTTGTGGTGCCCATCGCAATCCAGTAGGATGATGGTTAGCTTTCGAGTATTCAATTCTTGTGGTGCCCATCGCGATCCAGTAGAGCATGGTTAATTTCCGGGCATTCATCCCCTGTGGGTTTATCGCATTTCAAGCTATCGTCACCGAACAAACCGATCAAAATTCAATTTTACCTAAATTGTGTTGGATTAAAAAATCCCACATCAGTGGTGGACCCAAAACAACAACACAATATGAGAAGAGGAGAACCCCTTTTTTTGTTGTTTGTTTTATAGCAACCTAGCTTTGTGTTAACAATCTAATTTTGACTAGAAAAATTTCACTGGAAAGGATTCGGAATGGCTCACTGAAAATCATTTAGAGGGAAAAAAGAGTAGCATTGGAAGAAGGGAAGAAAGCAAAGATTGCGGGGGAGGGGGACACGAATCATGGCATTGTCCTCTTTTAACGTTAACATCGATGCCCATTGCTGACTGCTGGTGGCATGCTTCCTTGTTTTCCTACTTGTTTTAATATTGTAACAGCTACCCCTCTTTTTCCTTTTGTTTTTTAATATATCCTTCAAATGTTTAATTAATATTCCGCATATAATGTAACACTGCACATACTTATAATTGATTGATTTCTTGAGTCAACTCGATCATCTATAAGATTTGTATAATCTATATTGTAAGACCATCACAATGGTTTTGATTAAAATATGCACATTTGCACAAAATGCTTAAAAATACATTTCACTTTTTTAGTAATTTACTAAAATGTGCATTTTTACACTTCACTCCAATACAATTCATTTAAACCAAAAAATAAAATAAAATCATAAAAAAAAACTAATAAAATTGTCTTACTTTTTGTAAAAGTTTAAGCACACGAGGAGGCGGTGTACTCAAATTTGCACATCATGTGCTCAAATGTGTACATTTCCACACACCTAAAACAACAAATGGAACTCAAAATTGCCTAAAAAATACACATTTGTACATTTGCACACCATCCTTGTGGATGATATAAGAAAGTTCACTGAGTTTTGATAATGATGTGTAAAGTAAATAAGTAATTTTTGCTATGATTTGTACAGTTTAATAAAAATTACTCGTAGTACATAAATAATTACTAAAGTCAATGCCGATATATTGATAAATTGAGAGCCACATGTGTTGAGTCTTTACAAAGAAAAAAAACGTATATAGAGTCTTAATCGGCCCTATGAGTCCCAATTTATTTATTTACTCTTCCATACGGTGATACGGACCATAGTACTTACCCTAGCCCTTTAATTAATTAATATATAAGTTAATTCACTTAATTAACTAGTGTAGGAGAGGATAGCTAGACGACAAAACATCAAAGGGTCTTCAAGGGAAGCCCCATGTGATTAACAAAGAATCATCCCATTTAGGCAGCTCTTCAGTAACCTCAATTAATACTCGGCTCGTTGCAAACCTCACTTTCTTCCTCTTTTCTTTATTCCTTTATTCTTAACTCTTAAGGCTGGGTTGATTATTGCTTTTTCGATCCACAAAATATGCATTTTCGTATTGTACACCATTTTTAAGTAACACATTTAACTACCAATGACCCTTGTTTTAGTGTGGTCAAGAGGTGGTTCGTGTATGAGGCTAAGGGTTTAAATCTCACTTCTTACGTCTATCTATTATATTATACGTAGTATATGATAAAGGAGAAGTCGGCTGAAACACATGTCGGCTTCTCCTTAAAAGTAGTTGTATGAACAAATCATATTTTTGAAATAAATAATTAATATATGTACAAGATAAAATTAGATATATCTATTTAATCAATATATCTATATATGCATAAGATAAAGTTAGACCCAGTCTAATTGATGAATATATGCATAAGATAAAATTTTATTCTAACTCTATTTAATCAATATATCTATATATGCATGAAATAAATTTTGATCCAATTTGATTATATATGGATATATTTTTAAAAGATATTAACCATATTTAAATATTATTATTTAAGATAAGATTTAATAATTAATATATGCATAAGATAGAATTTTATTCTAACTCAATTTAATCAATATATTGATGTCGGAGGAGGAGAGAAGGAAGAGGATGTGCAGGAGATCGACGAGGCGGAGGTGACGGGAGGAGAGCAACCTGGAGGACGTTGTGGCAGTAGGGAGAAAGAAGGAGATGAGGGAGATATGAGATTAGGGTTGGATCTCATGAGGGAAATTTTGTCCAAAAATTTTTAGGTGGACAAAAACCCAATTAAACATACTTGGTGGACACTCCCTCAATAAGGCCCCCAAAATGGGTCCATTTCTCAAATTTTCTCTATTTTTTTAGACGTTTTAAATATAAATTTATGTAATTGTAACCATTTTTTTTTCTTTTGACCGGTGAACCTCTTCACCATAGGGTTTATCAAGCCATCTTTTGATGGTTTCAAGATCGCTTTATCGATCCAATTCTTGCCTACTGTAAAAAAGGGTAAGGTATGGAGTACCTGTAAAAAAAAAACTTTATTTTATTTTAAGTAGGAATGACAATGAGTTGGGTGGTGGGTGGAAGGACCCTTATTTCACCCGATCCACTATGGGTGAACTATCACCCTACCCGACCCGCCATCAATATCTATTTCACCCATATCCACTTCACCCACCACCCATCCGGTGAGCTGGTGAGATGGGTGAAATACGAATGGTTTTTCGCCCATTTGATTTTGTCCATTTCCGTCTAATCCGAAATATAAATTTCCATATATACAACATACGAATATAATAAAAAAATGTTATAAAAAATACAACTCTTAAATAACATTATATTTTATAACATAAAAAAAAAGTCAATATTAGAAGATACAATTATTATTTCACTCGAATTTCATTGCCAAATCGTATGTAATATTAGAGATTTCGGATTAGAAAAGAAAAATAAATAAATTTATATATTTTTATTCATAAATCACAATAATAAAATAAACAAAGATTATACTATATTGTAAATGGGTGATGGGTGGAAGCGGGTGGTAGATGATAGGTCGGATGTGGGTGGAGAAAATCATCACCCACCTCCAACCCGACCCATCATCCACTTTCCATCCATTTTTTTCCCCAACTGTCCTAAAAAGTGGCCCGTTGGCTTTCTAGGCCCATTGGCCCAATTTAAAGCTGACTTTGTCTCAACGGGGTTTCGACTTATAAAAAGCGTTTGACGAAATTCGATCTCCTTTTCACTTTTCCTCCTGGAGAATGGCTTCCCAAATCCTAGGTCGTCTTCTGCGAAGGCAGGTCTCCTCGCCGGCGTTCCTCGCTAGCCCTAGCCGCTCCTTCTCTTCCTTCGGCTCCCCCGCGCCCATCACCGCCACTCTTTTCCCGGGCGATGGTATCGGCCCCGAGATTGCAGAGGCCGTCAAGGAGGTGACCGATCCTCAATTTCCTGTTCTTTCGTTTTTTGCCCACGGTTCCATCTCCGGACGTTCCTTATTGACGACGCGTTCATAATTCTGTTGTGATTTGATCGATTCGTTTCTCATATATTCATATTTGCTCCTTTTTTCCTGTTTCCTGTTTTCCGCTATTGGCAAATGAGTTTTTGGATCTTATATTTGCTGAATTGAATTTTCCTTGGATGCGGCTTTTTCTTGCATTTTTGGTGACGAGGCATTGTATTATGATAGAATTCATATCGTTTTTTTAAATAAGATTTTGTGATGATGAACGAAAGTCGTTGGTTGTTCTTCATTCAGGTTTTTAGAACCGCGGAAGTACCGATTGAATGGGAGGAACACTACGTAAGGACGGAAGTTGATCCGAGAACACAGAGCTTTCTCACGTTGGAGAGTTTAGAATCTGTTCGTAGAAATCGGGTGGGGCTGAAAGGGCCAATGGCTACTCCGATCGGAAAAGGTCATCGTTCTTTGAATCTCACCTTGAGGAAGGAGCTAAATTTGTATGCCAATGTTCGGCCTTGTTACAGTCTTCCTGGCTATAAGACCCGCTATGATAATGTAGACCTCGTCACTATTCGTGAGAATACTGAAGGGGAATACAGTGGACTTGAACATCAAGTAAGTTTATGCTATTTGAAATATGCTGGATTGAATTGTGTATTCTGCAAGTTTGTTTCGTTGACTAATAGCTTTGACTTATGTCTACCTTAGGTGGTGAAGGGTGTGGTTGAGAGTTTGAAGATTATCACTCGCCAAGCTAGTTTAAGAGTTGCTGAGTATGCTTTTCACTATGCAAAGACTCATGGAAGAGAGAGAGTTTCTGCAATACATAAAGCCAACATCATGCAAAAAACTGATGGTCTTTTTCTCAAGGTTTTTTTTTTTTTTCAGTGTGATGAATTGCTATTTAGTGATTTTATTTCTGTATTATCATAGTTGATGTATTTATACTTTGTTTCGTTACTGTCAGTGCTGTCGTGAAGTTGCAGAGAAGTACCCTGAGATTAAATACGAGGAAGTTGTTATTGACAATTGTTGTATGATGGTATACTCTATTTCTTCCCTTTTGTATTTTCCATGAAACATTATTTGTCTTAAAGAAATTGGCAGTTAAATGAATGAATAGTTAATGAAATTATGAAAAGCAATGTTACTATGTAAAAGGGATATTGGCATTGAAATCTGGTGAATAGGAGGCTTTTCCTGCCTAGGTTGTAGCTTGACCTTTATGGATAGAAACTTAGTTTTCAGCTATATGATCTGGTCTGGTCCGGGTTGCTGTTCAGGTGGAAATAGCCATGGTTTATTTCCATCCAACATCACCAACCCTTTATCTGTTTTAGTTTAAAGCCATTTAGTGGGCTGCTGTTTAGCATTCATATTTTTCTACTAAATTAGATGCATCTACAAGGCTTAATGCCAATTATCATGGGTATCAATGTGAGAGAATTGAATATCTGAAGTGCACTTCATCAGGAAGACTGTCTATACAATTAAATTGACAATTGACATTGACTCCATCCTTTCTATTGGCAGCTCGTGAAGAACCCATCACTCTTTGACGTGTTGGTTATGCCTAACCTTTATGGAGACATTATCAGTGATCTCTGTGCTGGCTTGATTGGAGGTCTTGGGCTGACACCGAGGTATTATCACTTTAGCTTCAGTTCACTTTCTGTTGCAGACTTGCAGGGTTTTAATTTTCTTTGAAGCTAGCAAGATTTGTTACTTCTGTTAATGTAGCAGTAATATTTGTGTAATCTTTCTAATGCAGTTGCAATATTGGTGAAGGAGGGATTGCTCTAGCTGAGGCTGTTCATGGTTCAGCCCCGGATATTGCTGGGAAGGTTAGCCAACAAGTCCTTGATTTCTTTCTTTTTTCTTTGGGTATCAAGTATCCCAATTTGAAGTATTTTGGTTGAGTTACTCAGCTCCTCATTACCATCCAACAGAAATCCATTGTCAAAAAGAAGTGGCATTGCTCTCTTTTGTGAAAAAAAAAGCTATTTTATGAAGGAAAAAAATGAAAAAAGGCATTTTGCGTCAAATCAGAGAACTTAGAGGACATGCTGCCAAGTAATAAGCAAAATGGCACTTTCATTCTCTCTCAAGACATTAGAAGCACCATCAACATAATAGTCTCATAACGAGACAAATGAAAAATAAAATTGTTCAGCGCATCCACAAGAGTAAACTTGTCATAAAAACAAAACCCATTTTTACTAGATATGTAGATAAGAAACGGCAGAATAAGAATCTTATTGGTATTTTTGATGTTCAAGCTACATAAAGATTTTATCACACAAGTGATGAGAGCTAAATTAACACCATCATTTCAGCTGTATTTGAAATGTTTTGTGAAAGAGAGAATTTTGCAATAGAGACCAAGAATACAAGGGAATCTAAAAAATATTCCTGAGAAATCTTCCCAGCCTGGAAATTCGGTAGCAAAATACAGATATGTGGATAAACAGCCTCTATGACAGCATAACAAGGCTTCACTTTATAGGGGAATCTATTCTTTAAAGCAAACAGAATGAACATGACTGAAATAGCAGGTACAAGGTAGGAAGCATAGAATGATTTACAGGCAAATTGGAAAACAAATGAGCTTCAATCTCTATTATCCACAGGCTTATAGAAATGATTTGGTTCAAGGGGGGCAAGTGGGAGCAATGACCGCCCCAATTTCCCTGTTCCTTTCCTATCAATCTACAGTAGGAACTTGGTGCACAACCTCCTCAGTTTTCTGGAAGTTACTGTAAAATAGATAAATACCAACATATAGGCGATAGTGAGACTATCTCAATGTATCATTGACTAAGATATGTTGTATGCCACTATTTTGTTTTAGGAATATACCTAACTAGGGGTGGGCACAAAATGTCACAAATCCTGGTTTCATCCTAGTCCCGTTCCGATCACAGCAGGATTTGGAAAAAAAAAACAAAAAACAAAAAGGAATCTCGTCCCAGTCCCGTCCCGCAAAAATGATGTAGGAGGGGCCCTAACCTTTATTATTCATCTTATTGAATTCTTAAACCTACATTTTATTGCACTGTAATGTCTAGGGAACTAAAATCGGATTTACTGCCATCGTTGGGTAGTCACACCTTGTATAAATATCCAAGTCAAATACCTTGTATAAATATCAAGTTGGCTGATTGTTGATTGTTGTATGTTAAGTGCTCACATGCCTGGACCATTATGTGAAAGGTTTTAATACCTTTCTGATAGTTATATCTCTGCGAATGCCCACTCTGGTTTTGTTTCCCCTTTTGTTGACTTGTTTCTGTTGTGTTTGTAATTCGTATTCTTGTAGAATATGGCAAATCCAACTGCGTTGCTGTTGAGTTCTGTGATGATGCTTCGTCACTTGGAGCTCCATGACAAAGCTGAACGAATCCACAACGCCATTATAAACACAATTGCAGAGGGAAAATACAGAACTGTCGATCTTGGTGGCTCCTCATCCACAAGTGAATTTACCAAGGCTGTCTGCGATCATCTCTGAAGGAGGATTCCTTCATAAACATGCTTTTTTGTCAACTCGGTTTTTGCTATTGGTTGGAGTTCCTTTGCAGAGTGTCTGTTCAGACTCTCGTGCGCAGGTCCATTGGGATATAGGTGATGCCTAACATTCTTATAAAATGTTCTATTTAAAATTTGTCGATATTCTTCTATGCATAGGTAACTTAGCCTTCTGTTTGAGGTTCGAGCAATGATATTACATTGATCCAGACTTGGAAGCCTGACTTACCTTTGCATAGAGCCTGTTTAACGTGCTCGGGAACTGAGCACACATGTAGAGAAGACTATTATCTTCCAGAGTTGTAGTTTTTTTTAGATCATTTGATATACATTGCTCATTTGCATACAATAATGGCATCAGCATTATTTTTGATGTCTTCCCCTCTTCTCCCTCCCTTCGTATCAAAGTTACAATATATCTGTAACTCTATTTTTAGTTATATTTATGAATGTTTTACTCATTTCAGATGATCCTTCTATTCTTGGTAGATCCCTTGTATTGAATTCACATAATATATTGATACTTTCCCCTCTTAGTTGATGAAGTGTTTGTTGGATTTCATTGTTTGATTTGCGCGCCCTTGAAATTCAGTGATCGATAGGGCTTTATGTTTCACTGTCATTAACATTTTTATCATATCAGCGACTCTACTTGTACGCCCTACAAAGATGTGGATCAGCTGAAATGATTCGAATACCTTCATTTTTGGCAAGCATTTGCACTTTTTTCAGATATTTGAGAAGTAAAAACAGCATCGAATGATTCGAATCGGGTATGGTGCCCACCGATCATTTCTTGGCCTTTAAACAAATGTGCTCACTGTTTATTCGGCCATATACCACCGGTTCTCCATTGTGAGTTGATGCCCAAACCTTACCCTTATGTTTGTCTCAATATCCATCTACCACAAGGTCCACAACCTTCCAAAATAAAAAAGCTTCATCTTTTACCCTTATGTTTGTCTCAATAATCGACCGTCCTTTCTTCCGACAGATGACCTATATTTGTTCTACCCGTCGATAGCTTCATTTTTATAATATTATAAGGCTCAATCTGATCAGATAACTAAGTAAAAAGTTATGAACATTTGAAAGTTAAAAACAGATTAATTATTTTAAATGTCTTTTAATGAATCACGGTGCTGTTTTTATATTTTACTTAACTTGATGTTTTGGAAATATAATTCAACTCAAGAGCTTTGAAACTAGATGTTATTTTGGTAATAATAGCTTACATATTGACTTTATAAGTTTTACAAGATTTCTTTTTAGACAAAAAGAATGTTGTTATAGAATAAAATGACATCGTTTTTTTAGTTTGAAGAGAAAAAATATATATAACAACTCATGACACAATTTTTGAACTAAAACACCATTGTTTTGGAAAAAAACGTTGTTTTGAACTAAAAAAATATTGTCTTGAACTAAAATATCACCGTTTAATCTAAAATATCATAGTTTTGGTTCATTAAACTAAACAAAAATCTATCGAAGAGTGACTCGGTAATTCGTACAAAACTTCGCCCCCCTCCCTGTTCGATAAATTTCTAGCTCCGTCATTGTTAGTGCTTAGGTGTCAATGGGTCCAAGAGAGAGTACAAGATTGAGAATAAACTATTCTAATATTGTACTGTGAGGCTTGTTGGAATTCATGACTGGGGTACGTTTGCACATACACTAATAGTAATATAACATAACACAAGTATTGTGAGGTTTGTTGAGATTCATGACCAGAGATTTAAAATAAAATTTAAAGACCAAGATTATTTATTGAAAACGACATGATTATTCTTACATAAATCACACGAATAACTAAGTAGGAATAATCACGTTACAACACGAAATTTTCATATGCAAAAAACTATTCACGCATACGAATAATTATTTTACACCAACCTAATATATATATATATATATAATGGAGACAAATGACTTGACAAAACTTGACACAACCTCAACATCAAACCATTTTTTCCAGTGTACATAAGTCATCCTCGTCCACTCAGACCTTTGATCAAAAGATTGCAACAAAGTTAACTTGACTTAAAATTCTTTTAAGAGTGAATTATTGCACCTTCAAATATTCCACAAGTGGGCCAATCTTGAGAGAGTGACACTTGAGTCCCCATCTTTGTCCATTCTTCTTCTTGCTTCATCTTTGAGTGTCTTCATCCTCTCTTTGATCTCTTCCCCGTCCTTCCCTTCCATTAACGCCTTCACCGCCTCCGCAATATCCTCCCTCTCTACGACCCTCTCATCGTTCTTCTTGACCCGGAGTGCCACCTTAACCTCCTCCACCAGCTCTATTGCGTTTATCTTCTGCTCCGCGTACAATGGCCACGCGATGAACCCTACCCCGTTAAGCACACCTTCCAAGATCGAGTTCCACCCACAGTGCGTCAAGAACCCTCCCGTCGCCCCATGGCTAAGGATCTCTACTTGCGGTGCCCACGAATGCACCACCAGACCCCTCCCCTTTGTCCTCTCCACGAACCCTTGAGGTAGAAACCCTAATGGACTGCTTTCTTCTTTCGACTCCGAGCCCAAGGTTATGTATGAAGCCGAATCATTCGGCCTCCTCACCACCCAGAGGAACCTTTGCTGGCTCAGCTCAAGCCCCCATGCTAGCTCGGTCACCTGTTTGGTGGAATGGGTCCCACCGCCCCCGAAGCTCACGTATAGTACTGAGCCTAGCGGCTGCTCATCTAGCCATCTTAGGCAACCTGATGGCTCGCTTTTCGAACCCTCCCTAACAATTGGACCCACAAGATGGACAGGTGGACCGGTGTTCAATAAAGCCCTAATGGGGCAGTCCTCTAAGGACTGAAAGCTATTCAGTATAATAGCTTCACATGACTTGAACCTCTTGCAATGATCGACGAACCACTTGGGGTGTACGGTGGTTCGGTGCTGAAACGGATCAGGAAGATCCTTCACTCGAACCGTAGAGCATCCGGGGAAGCTGAGGGGCTCATCGGGGCCCCATTCGTCGTGTGATTCGATCTCCGTAGGGAGGTGGAGGAACACTGATAAGGAGATTGCGGAGGCAGCGTAGTATAGGTAGGACTTGATCCCAAGCTCCGAACCGACGCGGATCACATCGGTAGCAAACATGTCGACGATCAAGGCCGCGACGGGGAGCTCACGGGAGATCTCTCGGAGAGTTTGGCGGAGAAGGGGGAGGGAGCGGCTGATTGATTGGAGGACACGGGAGAAAACCTCGTCATGGAAGTCGGAGAAGGCGGGGAAAGACGGAGGGGGGAGGTTGATGATGTTGAAGGCGGTGACGGGGAGCGAGGAGAGCTCCGGTGGGGTGGTAGGGGCGGAGGTGTTAGCGTCGTCGTCGGTCATCGGGGTGAGGATGAAAGTGAAGAATAAAGAGGGGTTATGGAGGAGGAGGTGCCGGGCGAACTCGGCGAGTGAGATGAGGTGGCTGCCGGTGCCCGGGATCGGGATGATGGCAATGTGAGTTTGCTTGTTTGAAGTTGCATCCATGGAGGCCATAGCTAATAGCTTTGTACGTCGTTGTTAAGTGCTTATGAGAACACAACAAATTGAATATAAAGGCTGAGAGTAGCTGTGGTCATGTGGATAAGATATCTTCATATCCATGTAAGAAAATCTGGTGTGGAAGATCTTGTGGTCTATTTAATTTTTTTTTTTTAATAAGGAATGAGGAGTGAATACCTCAATCTCATAATTCTTTTAAAAATTGGCCTATGTACTTAACACCAAAAAATTTTCAAAAATAAATTATATTTTTGTTGTATACCTTATATCAATATATTTATAAATTTTTTATCATTAAATTAAAAACATGTTTTAGAAAAATAGTTGTAAAATAATACTGTATGTTTTTAGATATTTAATACTTGGCATATATAGCTTATAAAATATAAATATTTTTTTTTTAAAAAAAAAGTTTGGTGATATTCAAAATAATTAAATACTCCGTATTTTTTTTTCTGTTTGATGACAAGGAACGGTAAACCAACTTGCGTCGATCGGTTCGACCCACTAATAAGGAAAGACAAACATTTGATGAAAATCTCAAATAAGGGGAGAAAGTAGGAATCGAATTCGGAACCTCACCACTAAACCACCGGGCATTAAATACTCTGTAATTTGTTACACGAACGAAGGAAACTTGCTAAATGATGAATCAACTTCATCCATTAACTTTTCTTTCATAATGTTAATATCTTATCTTCAAATTATGAGTCAATAATGAAGGTGTTGAACCCTTGCTCAATAATTTCCCCTGCACTAAAATGATAAATCAACTTCATCCATTAACTTCTCATTCATCAACTTCAAATGGTCAGCAATGAAACCCCCTTTCACCGATCAACGACCACCTCGATCGATCAACCATGGCTGAGGCCGCCTTGCTGATAGGCTAAAAACCTACATGTAAGTATACGGGATCGATTGTAGTATCAAGGAATAAAATTATCGTTCTTCCCAAGGGTCCTAAGTTAAGGACCAATATCAATCAATCTAATTAAGTAATTAAGAACTTCTACATCATGCCAAGTATTGAATTAATCCGGTTACGTTGTTCATATTCATCTATAAGTTATTAAACTCTCATTATTCACTTTAGACTATTACTAGTAAACCGGTGTTATTCCAAAGCTAGTAAATTCACTCTCAATCCAAAACTATTGTGTTCACTTTCGACGAAAAGTTATTAAGCGTGTCAAAGCTATTCACTTTAAATCAAAAGCTAGCTAGTTCACCTCAAATAGAAAGCTATTAGATTCACTTTGATTCGGAACTATTAAACATACTATGTTATATTGTCATGCTATTCACAACAAATCTATTAAACAAATCAATACTTGACAACATGTTAAACCTAATAACCCATCACCTTAGACCAGAGAATTAACCAAGCATAATCGAATATATGATAAAAACAATTGAATCAATCTCAACAATCATGAACTAAATTAGAAGAGAAAGAGTAAGAAGACTTATTCTTAATCTTGTAAATAATCCAAAAGTTAAAACTTGATTGAAGCTTAAATCTTCGATCACACCAAACTAAATCGCCGTTAAACGATAGAAAAAACTACTCCCTCCGTTTGGAATTAATTGACGTTTTGGAATTTTACACACTAATTAAGGAGTTCAGTTTCCCAATTCAACTTAAAATTATGCACATTAATCAAGTACAAAAGTGATTTGAAGTGACTCTGCACCTTCTTACAAAAAGTACTCCGTACAATTAATTAGTGTAGAACTAGAGGGTAAATGGAGAAGTTGATATGTACTTGGAGGTGGGGGGTTAATTAATGGAGGAGTTGATACGTATATTTGGAGGTAGGGGGTTGATTAGCCGTACAATTAAATTAGTAAAAGTGGTGTGTCAGACTCAAAAACGTCAGTTAAATGCAAATGCAAACGGAGGGAGTAAACCCTACAAGCCTTATTGTACGGCAAAAGTCCCAAGAGACCTCTAATCATTCCTCTCTCTCTCTCTCAATATATATGAATAGAAAAAGAAAGCGAAGGCCACATGGGCCGATCCATGTGTACAGCAAAGTCCGAGCTCAACTCCCCTTTGCTCTTCCAACCAATACGTATATAAATATATTATATATATGTGTGAAGTGTGATCATTCCACCAAAAAATATATACTGTATATATTTTTTTTTTGGGTAAAAAGGTGAGAGAGGTAAGCTCTCAATAAACGAAAGAAAACGGGCTACACAGGCAAAAGTCGGAGATTAGCCCTTTCCCTAATATCCTCGAAGACAAGCTCATACATCATAGGAGATGGCACAACAAGTTCATGAAAACCAAGAGAAGAAGAAAGAGCCATGGAAGCAAGGGAGTCAGCTCATGATGTCAAGGACATCAAGGAGCGTCTAGATCACATTTCCAAAGATATGATTCATTTCAATTTTAATTATGAGCAAACCAATTGAAGAGAACCCAACTAGAGCCCCCATTAGGTTTAGGAATGAAACTCACTCCTTTGTCAAATCAGAGGATGTAATTGAAAGAGACCGGGAAAAGGAGGACATCATCGAATTGTTGTTGCCTAAAGAGAAAACTTGTCAACTCAGTCTTTCTGTTATCTCTGCAATTGGGTTTGGTGGATTGGGGAAGACTACATTAGCTCAATTTGTGTATAATGATGTCCGAGTACAAGCGGGTTTCAGGGGCGGAGTTAGAAAGTTTTGAGCAGGATGTCATCATAGCATCGACAATAAGATCGAGAAAAAAAATCGTATAACACAACGTGTTCGATAGTACAAACTAGTGTCAACCTATGGTTTTGAAAATACTACAAATATATAAAACGAAAATAAGGATAAAAAATGAAAATAAAGATAAAAAATGCAATAAATAAACATTGCATTATTAACATGTAATAATGTATAATTAGATATAAATAATTTAAACTTGCGTAACTTCTTACCATATTCTCAAAATAAGTAATATAACCTATGATTTCAAAGCTCTCGAGATGAATTATAATATTTGAATGTCAATTTAAGTAAAATATTAAAGTATTATAGTATATTGAAATAAAACTAAAGTGACTAATACTGCTGTAATTTTCAACCATTTATAACTTTTTACTCAGATGTCGGACAGGGAGTATTATATATCAAAACGAAGCTATCGACGAGGAGAATACACTAGATAATTTGTCGGATGTGTGTGTGGGGGGGGGTGTCACGTGACCACCTAGGACCCCCTAGCTCCACCTCTGGGGGTTTGAATTGTGTCTATGGGCTTGTGTTAATTACTTTTTGGATCTAAAGGAGGTCTTAGTGACAATCGATCTTAATTAACATCTGTTCTTGGGTCTAAACCCGATGACAACAGTTTAGATCACTTGCATGCAAAGGCAGTTGTGGAAGAAAATTAGGGGGAAAAAATATTTCATGGTGTTGGATGATGTTTGGGATGAAGATCCATCCAATTGGCATGAGTTGAAAAAAATCCTTGATTGTGGAAAAATCGGTGGTAAGATTTTAGCCGCAACACGCAGTACCAAGGTTGTCCAATGTTTGAATGCAATAAAGCCTTACTACTCTGTAAAAAAAATCTGTCAGAAGAGAGTGCTTGGGATTTGTTTGCCAAGTCAACATTTGAGGAGGGTGAAATTGTTCATGATTCTGAATTAGTTAGTTTAGGGAAGAAGATTTTCCAAAAGTGTGGATATGCCCCCCTTGCTCTAATTACTAGCTACTGGTAGCATGTTACGATCTAAAGAGAAGGATAAGAAGAGGTGGTTATCTGTAGTGGATAATGAGCTTGCAGATGTTCTTGTTGATAATGAGGATGACGGAATCATGAAAGTCTTAATGTTTAGCTACATTTGTCTCCCGTCTCCATTAAAGGATTGTTTTGCTTATTTCTCAATCTTGCCTAAAGATTATAGATTTGAAAAGGATGTGTTGGTTCGTATGTGGGCAGCCCAGGGTTTTATTAAGGGAGATCCTAAGCAGAGTTTGGAGGAAGTAGGGGATGCGTATTTCTTTCAAATGGTTGATAGGTGCTTCTTCCAAGAGGTGGAAATGGATACATGGCAAGGCTATCCCAGATACACTTGTAAAATGCATGATTTGCTACATGATTTAGCATTACAAGTTGCAGGAGATGAGAGTACGTAGATGCTTCATTGGGAAAGTTAAGAGCATGAGTGGAAAGAGCTCGCTTCGTCATGTGTTTGTCAAGTGTGATCGAAATGTCGTGTTTGGACCTTCTGGTCTGTCTCCCCATTGAAAGATGTTAAGGACCCTTTTATTTGATGGTGTTTATAATCCCTTTGAAACAGCAAGCTACTTGAATTCACTTTTGGGGTGTTTTAAAATGTTGCGCGCATTGGAAATTAAATTGTCAAGTCTTATCGACATTGATATGTTACCTGATTCATTTGGAAGATTGATTCACTTGAGATACCTCAATCTATCATACAATGAAAAACTGGAAAAAAAATAAATCTGAATTCAATTTGTGAGCTTCAACATTTGCAAACCCTGGATCTTAAGAATTGTTATTCTCTTGTGGAATTGCCTTTGAACCTTGGGAAGTTGGTGAGCTTGAGACACCTTTGCTTAGAGAATTGCAATAGCTTAGGTTCTTTAGCTTAGGGGTTGGCAGATATATATCTACACTACACTTGTGAGTTTGAATCGGTTTATTATGCATCCTAGTAATGGGGGTTTGAGATATTTGGGATGCCGGCCTTGATGATATGTGTGGGCCGGGGTTGTGAAAATTGAGCTTCCAAATAAGGGATGGACTGCTTGCATAGAAGATGCAAGAAAATCAAACATGTCGAAAAAGCACAAACTGCATGGATTATAGAGTGGATCAATGATGGTGAACATGGAATGACCAAGGAAGAAACAGAAGAAGCAGTGATAGAGGCAATTCATCCACAGGAAAATCTTGAGTATTTGTTAATACACGGGTATGTTTGTGATAAACTTCCAAGTTGGGTTTTCTCACATTCAAATCTCAAGTAGGTCCGTCCAGATGGATCCACTTTGGAGTACTTATGTGGTGAGAATGTAAAATTTGAATCTAGTTCGTCGTGCCTTGAAATCCCAAAAATGTGGGACTCGTATCTAAGATGTGTGCCAAAGGATTCAATAAAATTCTTAACTTCTCTCAAGTGTTTGCAAATTGAGTTCTGTGACATAAGATGTGTGTCTAGTGCTGGCTTGGCGTATCTCACTGCCCTTCAACAGTTGGAGATATCCTGCTGGGGAGACTGGCAATTAAATATTGAAATTGAAGGACATATCTGATCATAAAAGTGGAATGGGGATGCCATGGAAAGCCTTGCAGAGGCTGCGAAGATTTGTAGTGTCATGGCAGAGACACTTACAAAGAGGGATTCAATACCTCACTGCTCTTGAAGAATTGAGGATTACATATTATGAAATCAGGCAAGTAGAAGAAGATAATGAAATGGTGGATAAAGGACCTGATGCGGGACCATTCAAGACACCTTCGGACACACCTATACTTGGGGATGACCCTATGATTCAAGCTCGTGAGAATGATGGCATCCTCAAGAGGAAAAAGAAGGTTCCACCTTGGGTCGTTCGTTTTTGGTATCGTCATGTACAGTTGACAGCTTTTCAACGTCTCAGTAAAATGAGTCGTACGGATTCAATATTAATCGGATTGGATCGTGCCATACCTTGTCGGAACGAGGACGAAGAGATCTACAACTTTGCTGTTGAAGGTTTTTCTAGATTCGACATAGAGCTTGGCTGAAAATCACATTCTTTGGGCTGTCACTGTTTTATACGAGAAATTCTTAAGTCTTGGAACTCTTTTTATTTAGAGACCTTCTTTACGAGAAATTCTTAAGTCTTGGAACTCTTTTTATTTAGAGACCTTCTTTATTTAAGTTATTTTAGGTAATTTAGGGATTTATTTTAATTTCTATTATATTTATTATTTTTATTAAAATCAGCCCTAGGGTTTTCTATATTAGAACGGCTGATTCCTCCATTGTAACTCAGACGCCTCTTTGAATTAGAAAAATACAGTTTGTGTGAAACACGCCTGTGAGAAAGTCAATCGATTCGTAGCGTTGCTCATCGATTGCAAATTGGTTATAGATCTAACTTGGTTTGCTTTGAGTTCGTCAACCTCGCGAGAGCTTGGTGATCCAGGTAATCACAAGTCCCCTCCTTGTGCCTCCAAGTTATCCGCTTGCAAATTGGTTATAGATCTAACTTGGTTTGCTTTGAGTTCGTCAACCTCGCGAGAGTTTGGTGATCCAGGTAATCACAAGTCCCCTCCTTGTGCCTCCAAGTTGTCCGCTTGGTTGTGTAAGGTTGTAGAGGCGGGCTTTATAGTCGTTGGTATTTGGTTCCTACCCTCTCAGGAGGCCTGGGGTCTTTGCCTCGTTCTATTTTAGTTCGAATCAGTCCTTATTGGTCGAGTCTTTATTGTTTCTTTGTTCGAATCTTGCTGCGTTTTGTCTTGTTCTTGAGTCATTTGCTTCCGTTCTTGTTATTCTAGTTTGATTATCGAAGATCGGACCATCCTACGGCTAACCCTGTATCAAGACCACTCCTAGCTAAAAGGTGGGCTTCAATACCTCACTGCTCTTCAAACACTGGAATTCAATTTTATTCATAGTGTTACCACTATGAGGCAGGGAAGTAATTAATTAGATGAGGCAGCAGGCCGGTGTTGTCCTTAATTCTCTTCAGAGACAAGGTCTACCTTCATCCGGATAAGGTCTACCTTCATCCGGATAAGTGGTCACGTGACCACTGAATAAAAGAGTTGGGTACATTGGCTTCATTTAGACAACGAGTCACGCACCAGATAAACCGGTTTGCGTCGACTGGTTCGATTCACTACTAGGGAGCAATGCAAACATTAGATTTTCACCTAAGGAAAAGGGTAGAGACATTATCGAACCTAGAACCCCCTCTTACTTCTCCCCTTACTCGACACCACTGGACCACCACAGCTGGAGCAAAAGATTTATATTTTAACCATATTTTCTTAAACGCTCTACTCATTTTCCGTCTCTCCTGACTCAAAAAAAATAAAATTAACACATAAAATTTAATTTATTTTCCTTTTATTTTCTACTTCTCAAACAAACACAAACACCACAACAAAGACAAACCAAAATAGTAGATAGCAATAAGTAGATTCACCCCAAAACAACTTAACCCTCAACATCAAACAATTTTTTCGGTAATGCACCGACAAGTCATCGCTCATTCACACCTTTGATCAAAAGATTGCAACATTAATGTTAACTGGACTTACTCTATAGTGAATTATTGCACCTTCAATAATTCCACAAGTGGGCCAATCTTGAGAGAGTGACACTTGACTCCCCATCTTTCTCCATTCTTCTTCTTGCTTCATCTTTGAGCTTCTTCATCCTCTCTTTGATCTCTTCTCCTTCCTTCCCTTCCATTGACGCCTTCACCACCTCCGCGATATCCTCCCTTTTTGCGACTCCCTCGTTGTTCTTCTTGACCCGGAGTGCCACCTTAACCTCCTCCACCAGCTCTATTGCGTTTATCTTCTGCTCGGCGTACAATGGCCACGCGATGAACCCTACCCCGTTAAGCACACCTTCGAAGACCGAGTTCCACCCGCAGTGCGTCATGAACCCTCCAGTCGCCCTATGACTAAGGACCTCTACTTGCGGTGCCCACGAATGCACCACCAAACCCCGCCCCTCGGTCCTCTCCACGAACCCTTGGGGTAGAAACCCTAATGGATTACTTTCTTCTTCCAAGCCCAAGAAGGCTCCGTATGAAACCGAATCATTCGGGGTCCTAACCACCCAAGGAACCTTTGCTGGCTCAGCTCAAGACCCCATGCTAGCTCGGTCACCTGCTTGGTGGAGAGGGTCCCACCGCTCCCGAAGCTCACGTATAGTACGGAGCCTAGCGGCTGCTCATCTAGCCATCTTAAGCAACCCGATGGATCACTTTTCGAACCCGCCCTAACAATTGGACCCACAACATGGACCGGTGGCACGACCTTCGTTAAAGCCCTAATGGGACCGTCCTCTAAGGACTGAAAGCTATTCAATATAATCGCTTCGCATAACTCGAACCTCTTGCAATGATCGATGAACAACTTGGGGTGTGCAGTGTTGCGGTGGAGGAGCGGATCAGGAAGATCCTTCACTCGAACCGTAGGGCATCCGGGGAAGTTGAGGGGCTCATCCGGGCCCCATACGTCGGACAACTCGATCTCCTTAGGGAGGTGGAGGAACATGGATAAGCAGATTCCGGAGGCAGAGAAGAATATGTAGGACTTGATCCCGAGCTCCGAGCTTACGTGGATGACGTCGGTAGCGAAGATGTCGACGATCAAGAGCTCATGGGAGATCTCTTGGAGGGTTTGGCGGAGAAGGGGGATGGAGCGGCTGATTGATCGATAGCATGATATGGGAGAAAACCTCGTCATGGAAGTCGGAGAAGGCGGGGAAAGAATGAGGTGGGAGGTTGATGATGTCGAAGGCGGTGGCGGGGAGTGAGGAGAGCGCCGGTGGGGTGGTAGGAGCGGAGGTGTTAGCGTCGGCGGTGCTCGGGATGAGGATGAAAGTCAAGAATAAAGAGGGGTTGTGGAGGAGGAGGTGCCGGGCGAACTCGGCGAGTGAGATGAGGTGGCCGGCGCCCGGGTTCGGGATGATGGCTATGTGAGTTTGCTTGTTTGGAGTTGCATCCATGGATGCCATAGCTAATACCTTTGTACGTAGATGCAAAGTGAATATATAAGGCTGAGAGTATTGAAACCTCTCTATTGCATCATTTAATTAGGGCGGTTCAAAAATTAGAGCGGACTATAATCAGATCGGAATCGGTCGGAATTACTACTCTTGAATCGGACCGAGATTATTATGGTCCGATTTACGGTTCAATGAGCTGATGGACCGGAATTAGACATGTCAGCGGGTCTAGCTTTCAGGTCAGGTTCAGGTCCTAGGTAGATCAGATTTCGAATCATTCAGATTATCGATTATTTCGGGTCGAGCCAAACCGAATTTGTTCCGGCTTTCAATCCACCCAACGGGTCAAAAAAAATGTATACTGTAGCGTTTAATTTGTAATGATGACAAAAATTCCACCTTCACTCTGCATTTGACCGAGTTTATATATTTTACCTACTTTATTAATTTTTTCAGTAACTTTTACAAGTTAATTGTATTATATTTTTAAGGGCAAATTGCTGAAAATAGCATGAACTTTAGGGGTGGTTGCACTCAGTGGCACAAACTTAAAGAAATACAAAAATAATCACCAACTTTGGGGTTTAGTTGCGGTCAGTGACACATACCCCATATCTCACTAATGTGGACTAGTGGGGGTGCTTACATGAAATTTTTTTAATTAAAAAGACATATATCGAGATATGGATTAGTGAGAATGTTTGCAAATGTAACATTTGCAAATTAAAATAACTAAATTTTAATTTGCAAATGTTATATTTAATTGTCACAATTATATTTGATTTGGAATTACATGAAATAAAAAATAAAATTGGAACCTAGCTAGTTTCATAATTTGGGCACATCTTTTATGTCTTATAATTTTTTAAAAAAAAATCCATGTAAGCATTCCCACTAATTAATCGGAGCAAATCCTCTGCCCCATTTTTTTCGCCCCAACACCATATCCCACATAATTATTTTACCTTCAAAATTAAAATTAAATTTTTAAAAAAATATATATTTAGCTTCTACATACTTATTATAACATATTTGAAAAAAAAATCTTAAAAAATCAACCTAGAAAAATTATAATAATTCAAAAGAGATATAAAGATTTTTTAAAAATTTAAAAATATGTGATTTTACTATAGATTTTAAAAAAATATATAATTCAATTTTTTAAGATTTTTTTTTCAAATATGTTATAATAAGTAGGTAAAAGTTAAATATATTTTTTAAATTTTTTAAATTTTAATTTGAAGGTAAAATAATTATGTGGGATGGGGTGTTGGGGCACGAAAATGGAGCAGAGGATTTGCTCCCCTAATTCATATCTCGCTATATGCCTTTTTAATTAAAAAAGTTTCATGTAAGCACCCACATTAGCAAGATATGGGTTATTTTAGCAAGATATGGGGTATGTGCCACTGACCGCAACTAAACCCCAAAGTTGGTGATTATTTTTGTATTTCTTTAAGTTTGTGCCACTGAGTGCAACCACCCCTAAAGTTCGTGCTATTTTCTGCAATTTCACCCCGGATAATCCGGATATTAGCTATATATATCCCGGGGTTTTTAGCCGAAATTTTGTTTGAGTATATCCCGGATAATAACAGTATATACTTCGGACGTTTTTTTTCCTTGAAAATTTGCTTGAGTATACCCTAGATATGTTTTTCAAATATCCGGGTTATAAAGTTTCTTTGAAACGAGGAAGATTAAAATTAATTGAGAGTTTCTTGAAGCTTAACCAACTAGATTTCATTCAACTGAAGCTTCAAGAAACTCTCAATCAATTTTGATCTTCCTCATTTCAAATGATATTAGAGCCGGGTTCGGCTAGTTACAGTCTGGGCTTCAGATTAGTGGGGTTGCTGGCCTTGTTGATATGTCGTGGGCATTGGTTCCCATTTAAGCGCATGTGACAAGTGCAACTTGTTGGCTAATGTCGTTGCACTTGAGGGGGCGTGTTGGAATGTGGTTGTCCCACATCGGTTATATAGAGAATGCTTGAACAATATATAAGGTTGAAGGGCTACTCCTCTCATTGCCAATTGGTTTTGAGATGGAATCTCGTTCAGGTTTATGTGTTGTTCGAGGCTCCCATATGTGGGCCTGCACACACGACCTCATGATTTTGTACTAGTGTATATATCTTCACATTAGTCAAGAACAAGGCATCTAAACCACCTAATAATATGGATCTCAACAGTGCACAGGCCGGGCTTGACAAATACCACTTTATATCATCCAACAGTTTTAGTCTTTTAGAGGGGTATGTGGATTTCAACAAATACTACTATGTTAGGGAAAACTGATAGAACCTTTATGCTAAAAAATCAGATTGAAAATCATACAATGACTCTCTTGTCTCTATATTTCTATATATGCACTAACAACCACGACAGACAAAGTGCTCTTTTAGAAAGATATTTATAAAAGAATCAACAACCATGTGCTGCCCATCGTATTAATAGGTGACCCCGAGAAAATGGGAGGGGTCACCCCGTTGTTAAAGAAGAACTAAATCTCCATACGATTCCTTGTAAAGGTTCTCCCTTTACTTGGCGAAAAAATAGGAGCACAAATTAAACAACACATAACAGAGACTAGACCGAGTTATACATGGTTCACCAAGACATTATGCCAAAATATATATCAGTCTATATGTCCAACACCATCCCTTCACCTCATCCGACCACTGCCTCATCACTCGCAGCTAGGTAAGGAAACAAGTAAAAAATGATCCCCATTTCGTTTTGAAATTACTTAGACCACAAATCCAAAATATGAACATCAACGGGTTTGAACAAAATGGAAGGATCTATGACCTACAAATTAGTCCAAAAACAGAAACTATAAAAAGAAAAACACAAAGCAATAGTGAAAAACCCACTCCAATAATACGACTATCTTTAAACAAGTAACAAAATTGGACAAGGATATAACAGGTCTTCAACTAAACTAATATTGGGGAAACATTAATGAGTAGCAGATTGCAAAACTCTCGCGTCTAGAGAATAAACGCAACGATCTCCTAAAATTTAATCTTAAATTCTGGAAACAACGAGCGCGAGTAAAGCATCTCCAACTGGAATAGCAAGCGCTATTTTTTGGTTGGAGTTTCCGTTCAGACTAACTGAGCACCCACATACAGAGAAGCGTTATAGTTTTTTGCTACCTTGCTCGTTTGCATACAATAATGGTAGATCCCTTGTACTAAATTCACATAATATATTGATACCTTCCCCTCTTAGTTGATGAGTGTGTGACTTGAAATTCAGTGATATATATCGGTTTTATGTTTCACCGTCAGTAACATTTTGATCATATCAGCTGAAATGTAACTTCTTCTACGAAAAACCTCATACATTGCGATGAATAAAACAAAGTAATAAACAATACTCTAGAAGGGGATGAATAGAGTATGACAAATTTTCGTAAACTTTCTGCAGACGGAATTTCAAGGCCTTGAAATGAATCTCAAGATTTTGAATCAGAACTCAAGGTCTTGAAATGATTCCGAAGATCTATTCAGTTGTACGAAAATAAAACTTATCAAAGTATAATGTGGAAATTAAATATGAAAGTAAAACTTCAAGAACACGAGAATTGTTAACGAGGTTTAGCAAAACTTGGCCTACGTCCCCGCCTAGGGTTCTCCAACTCGTAGGATTCAAAAGCACTATTATTAATTTCACTTCATATGGATCCCAGATACAACTAAAAAGATCTTTTCTTTCTTCTAAACAATCGAAGCCTCACCCGCTTCTATCTAGTCAACTCAAACCCCTTAGAGTCCTAGATACAATTTAGAAAAACAACTCTTCTCTCAACTTGTAGCCTCACCTGCTATTATCTAGTCAACCCAAAACACTCGTTAAATAATAGCTTAGTGAATACGTTTGAGTAGATGTATACTCTTAGTATAACACTTTAGACTTGTACAATGAAGTTCTAGAAGCTCTCAATCTCTCAAAAGATAAAGCAAGAACAACAATGGAGAAAGAGAGAATCAAAAGGCGGATGATTGCAATGAAGAACGCTTTGCTTGTAGATTGAATGCTCGAGTAGCTAGTATTCTTCTCCGCTTGCACCATCTCTTTTATAGGTTGCATGGGCTGGGCTGATTTTTGAACGTTTGAATTTGAATTGCCAAATCTTTTCTTTCCACAAAATCATCCCACAATCTTCAGCAAATCTTCTCCTTATCTTCGTATCATATCTAGCATTGAATAGAAAATTCCAACCCTTTCTAGAAGATTTTCCAGTCACCAAATTCTCCAAAATCTGCATAAAAAATCTCAGCAACCTTTTCAAATATTTAATATAAAATATGCACATAAAAATCTTTAACAAATAAATATATAAAATATTCGACATATCCAATTCATCCAATTTGTCATTGCTGTCAAGACCTTAAAACTAAAGTCTTACTTTGTCTTTCATCAAAGGATTGGGTACATTGGCTTCATTTAGACATATATTGTTTGCTTGGTATGACACTGGAATCAGAAATCATAATGACGAATCACGCACCAGATAAACCGGCTTGCATCAACTGGCTCGATTCACTAGTAGAGAGCAATGCAAACATTAGATTTTCACCTAAGGAAAAGGGTAGAGGCAGAGATCAAACTTAGGATCCCCTTACTCCACACCACTGGACCATTAGCCGGAGCAAAAGATTTATATCTTAACCATTTTTTTTTTATCTTAGTCCAGTTCGATCGGCTCAATCGCTCTCCATCTGGATCGGGGCAACTATATGTTTCCAAGGGGATTCAAACTTCAAACCTCTTGACATGAGATGTAGCCCCACCGCCTCTCTTTGATCTTTCTCCCTTCTTCTTCTTGCTTCATCTTTGAGCTTCTTCATCCTCTCTTTGATCTCTTCCCCTTCCTTTCCTTCCATTAACGCCTTCACCGCCTCCGCGATATCCTCCCTCTCTACGACCCCCTCGTCGTTCTTCTTGACCACGAGTGCCACCTTAACCTCCTCGACGAGCTCTATTGCATTTATCTTCTGCTCGGCATACAATGGCCACGCGATGAACCCTACCCCGTTCAGCACACCTTCCAAGACCGAGTTCCACCCACAGTGCGTCAAGAACCCCGCCCCATGGCTAAGGATCTCTACTTGCGGTGCCCAAGAATGCACTATAAGACCCCGCCCCTCGGTCCTCTCCACGAACCCTTTGGGTAGAAACCCTAATGGACTGCTTTCTTCTTTCGACTTCGAGCCCAAGGTTATGTTATATGAAGCCGAATCATTCGGGGTCCTAACCACCCAAAGGAACCTTTGCTGGCTCATCTCAAGCCCCCATGCTAACTCGGTCACCTGTTTGGTGGAATGGGTCCCACTTCCCCCGAAGCTCACGTATAGTACGGAGCCTAACGGTTGCTCATCCAGCCATCTTAGGCAACCCGATGGATCTCTTTTCGAACCTGCCCTAACAATTGGACCCACAGCATGGACCGGTGGCCCGGTTCTCATTATAGCCCTAATGGGGCCGTCCTCTAAGGACTGAAAGCTATTCAATATAATAGCTTCACATGACTTGAACCTCTTGCAATGATCGGCGAGCCACTTGGGGTGCACAGTGGTGCGGTGCTGAATCGGATCGGGAAGATCCTTTACTCGAACCGTAGGGCATCCGGGGAAGTTGATGGGCTCATTCGGGCCCCATTCGTCTTGTGTTTCGAACTCCTTAGGGAGGTGGAGGAACACGGATAAGGAGATTGCGGAGGCATCGAAGTATAGGTAGGACTTGATCCCGAGCTCCGAACTGACTTGGATGACATCGGTAGCAAAAATGTCGACGATCGAGGCTGAGAGGGGGAGCTCATGGGAGATCTCTTGGAGGGTTTGGCGGAGAAGGGGGGTGGAGCGGCTGATTGATTGGAAGATACGGGATAAAACCTCGTCATGGACGTCGAAGAAGGCGGGGAAAGACGGAGTTGGGAGGTTGATGATGTTGAAGGCGGTGGTGGGGAGTGAGGAGAGCGTCGGTGGGGTGGTAGGGGCGGAGGTGTTAGCGTCTTCGGTCATCGGGGTGAGGATGAAAGTGAAGAATAAAGAGGGGTTGTGGAGGAGGAGGTGTCGGGCGAACTCGGCGAGTGAGATGAGGTGGCTGCCGGTCCCCACGTTTGGGATGATGGCAATGTGAGTTTGCTTGCTTGGAGTTGAATCCATGGATGCCATAGCTAATAGCTTTGTATGTATGTAGTTGTTAAGCTAGTGATTATCAAAATTTGAGAACAGCAAATTGAATATAAAGTATGGAGCATATGTAGCTCAATTCATTCATCTCACATCTGACATCAATGCAGTGTATTGGATACAATACATAGGATAAGGGCACTTTTGGGTTAACACGAAATAAATAGGGACATTTAAGTAAATTCTCCTAGAGTTAGTTGTTGGGATTTCTGTTAGTAGAATATAACCGAATTGATGTTGTTGTAAGAGCTCAGAAGCTCATATTCATCTTCTTCAATTACAGTTTTGAGAGTGTTCTTGATAGCTTCCATTTTCTTCTTCCAAATTGTGATGAATTGAATCGAATTCGTCACATTTTCTCATGGTATCAGAGCGCAGGATACAGATCTGAAGTTTTTCTGTATTTGCGTTTGTTTTTCGATTGCTTCCGCTCGTTCGTTGAGATCAAATCATCTGGATTTTTGAAATTTGAGGATGGCTGGTCGTGGATCGCCGATTGTCGGACGGAATTCGGGAATTGGTGCTGGTACTAGCGTCGGAAGAGGTGCTGGATTATCGCCTCCTATTCCGAATGCAACACAGCAAATTCGTCCAACAGCTCCACCTGCATTTGGAGGTCTGCAATTTGGAGATCTCAATCAACAATTCAATGGCGCACATGTGAATCCTCTTTACTTAGCCAACTCCGATCATCCCGGTATGACACTCGTCTCTAACTTGTTCAATGGATCAAACTTTACAAGTTGGAATAGAGGTGTCCGGATGGCCTTGGGAGCAAAGGTTAAGATTGGATTAATAACCGGTGGATGTGTCAAACCTGATGAGTCAAGTGATGACTATGAAAAGTGGATTCGAGCAGACTATATGGTCATGTGTTGGATCCTTAATTCAATGACTAATGAAGTGAGTGAGACATTGATGTTTGTACAATCGTCCAAGGAACTATGGGACGAGATCAAGGATCGTTTCTCTGAGTCAAATGATCCTTTGATCTACCAATTACACAAGGATTTGTGTAATTTGAAGCAAGAAAACTTGCCTGTTGGAGCTTATTACAACAAGATCAAGAGAATCTGGGATGAATTACTGGTTCTTGAAGACATCTCTGCTTGTGATTGTGGTGTCATGTTACAGTGCAGCTGTAATGTCTTGAAAAAGATTGCTGAGAAAGAGGCTAAAGCTAAGGTCATGCAGTTTCTTATGGGCCTTAATGATGGTTTTGAGAATCTGAAGCAAAGTGTTCTCACCAAGGATCCACTTCCATCAATAAACAAGGTGTTTCAACTGGCTGTACAAGTTGAGAGAGGACGTGGAGCTTCTTTTGCTAGCTCTTCAAATGATGCTGATGTTTTAGCTGTGGGAAGGAACTTCTCAAGCTCTGGGAAGCCAGATTCAAAAGGACAGTTTTGCCAATCCTCTCAACAGAAGCAACCAACAAGCTCCTCTGATCAGTCCAAAAGAGATTCTAAGAAGCCTAAGTATGACAGGTTTTGTGATTTTTGCAAGGAAAAGGGTCATACCAAGGATTACTGCTTCAAGATAGTAGGATATCCAGATTGGTTTAAGGGACCTCGTCCCAATGGGGATGGAAAATTTGCTGCTAATGTGGAGTTTCCACAGGCTAATCATCCTTTGGAAGGTGCTTCCAAGCCAGATCCTTATATGGTTAATGCCATATACCAAGAGGTCATCAAGATGATGAGTGGGAAACAGAAGGGTGAATGCTCAATGACAAACATGTCTACTGGGCAGGCCATTGTCAACTTTGCAGGTACACTCAGTTCTTCCTTTCTTATTGGTGCACATAAGTCTGATAGAAGAGATTGGATTGTAGACTATGGGGCAACTGATCACATTGGATTTGATGAATCTATTTTCTATAATCTGAGAAGTCTTGATAGACATATTATGCTTGGGTTACCTGATGGTTCAGCAAAGAGTGTGAAATATACAGGAAGTGTATGGATTTCAGATAGTTTACAGCTTGATGATGTGCTATTAGTTCCTGAATTTAGACACAACCTGCTTTCTGTGTCAAGAATTCTTAGTCATAAAAGGTTGGAGTTCAGGTTTGATGTTGTATCATGTGGTTTGCAGGACCCTACAACTAAGGGTTTGGTGCTGCAAGGACATGAAGATCAAGGACTGTATAAGCTGAGAGCTAAGGAAAGGCTCATTGGTGATGGATTTCAGTTTCAGTTTGGTAGCTTACCTCAGTTTAAGAGTTGTAATTCTGTGATCAGTTTGCAAACTCTTCATTCTAGACTTGGTCATACATCTGTGTCCAAAATGAGGCACATTGATGGTTGTAATAAGGCTGATATTGACAGTTTCTTCTGTGATATTTGTGCAATGACTAAGCATCACAGATTGCCTTTTGACAGAAGTGATTCAATTGCTTCTGAATGTTTTGATTTGATTCATATGGATCTATGGGGTCCTTATAAGGTTCCTTCATTATGTGGAGCCAAGTATTTTCTTACTATATTAGATGACTGCAGCAGGACCACCTGGGTTTTCTTATTACAGAACAAGCTCCAAGTTCATAGAACTATTGTTGAGTTTATAGCCTTGATTGAAAATCAGTTTCAAAAAAGGGTTAAGGTTGTGAGATCCGACAATGGCACTGAATTCACACAAGCATCTTGTAACGAGTTGTTTGCCAGCAAAGGTATTGTACACCAACATTCTACTCCTGGGGTGCCCCAACAGAATGGGAGGGTAGAAAGGAAACACAGACATCTTGTAGAAACAACTTGAGCTATCAGGTTGCAAGCTGGTTTGCCTGTTGAATTTTAGAGAGAATGTGTACTGGTTGCAACACATTTGATCAACAAAATGCATGTAGCCATCCTTCAGTGGAAAACTCCTTTTGAAATTTTATATAAAACTCCTCCATATTACAAGCCTTTGAGGGTCATTGGGTGTCTATGTTTTGCTGAAATCAATTCTCCTACAGTTGACAAGTTAGGTGTTAAGGCTAGAAAATGTATTTTTCTTGGCTACCCACCTGGTCAGAAGGCTTATAAAGTATATGATCTGTCTGCTAAGAAATTGGTGATTTGTAGACATGTGATATTTCATGAATCTATATTCCCTTTCAAGGATGGTCAATTGCTGCCCTCTTTCACTAACCCTCAGGTTCCTCTCCCTTTGGTCAATCCTGCCCCTATTCCTCAGTATGAGGCATCTTTGCCTTCTCCTGGATCACCACAAACATTTGGCTTAGATGGTGCTCAGTCCACAGATGAGTCATTTAATAATGTCAATGAGCATGTGGTGTCTGATTCTTTGGAATCTGTTGACTCAATTGGGACTGTTAATCCAGGATATGATCTTGCTAATGCTCCTATCATTCATGTGAATGCTCCTTTACCTGCCAAGAGGATCATCCAAAGACCTGCCAAGCTGCAGGACTTTATTTGTGGAGATCTTCCTTCTAGAGATTGTTCATCCTCAGACTCCTTAAGTCAAGTATTTTCTATTATGACTACTAGAGACGTGTCTCATCTCTCCCAGTCCTATGTGGCCTCTCTATTCAATGTTTTCAAGGTATTTGAACCTCACTCTTATAACCAAGCCAAAAATGTGCTTGAATGGCAATTGGCTATGCAGAAAGAGTTAGATGCCTTGGCTGCTAATCACACTTGGGAACTCACTACTCTGCCTGATGGTAAGAAAGCTATTGGTTCTAAATGGGTTTATAAAATTAAATACAACCCCGATGGATCTGTTGAAAGATATAAAGCCAGATTAGTTGCTAAAGGCTACAACCAAGTGAAAGACAAGGATTATAAACACACCTTCTCTCCTGTTGCTAAGCTTGCAACAGTTCGTGTGATTCTTGCTATTGCTGCTGCTAGGGACTGAAATTTGCACCAACTGAATGTCAATAATGCGTTTTTGCATGGGTTTTTGGATGAGGAGGTCTATATGGTGCCCCCTCCTGGTTTTGAAGTGCCCACTGGACAGGTTTGTAAACTTACCAGGTCTTTGTATGGCCTTAAACAAACCAGTCGCCAATGGAACTTTGAGTTGACAAAGTTTATGATTCAGTTGGGTTTCACACAATCTAAGCATGATTACTCCCTGTTTGTCAAAATTCAGAATTCTTCCTTCACTATTGCTTTGGTTTATGTTGATGACATGTTGATCATGGGCAATTCAGATTCTGTCATCAAGTCCACTAAGGAAGCCCTGCATAAAGCCTTTACTATAAAGGACTTAGGAATTGCTAGATATTTCCTTGGTATGGAAATCTCTAGAAGTTCTTCTGGCATTTTGCTAAATCAAAGGAAGTTTGTCCTTGACATTCTTAAAGATGCTGGCATGGTAGGATGCAAACCAGCTGAGTTTCCAATGCAACATGGGACAAAGCTATCAATTGAGGGTGATGATTCTTTCCCTCATCCAGAGAAATATAGGAGAATTGTTGGGAGGTTGTTGTATCTTACTCTTACAAGGCCTGACATCTCCTTTACTGTTCAACAGCTCAGCCAATTCCTGCAACATCCTTTAGTTTCACATTGGAACTGTGTTCTATACCTATTGAGGTACTTAAAAGGGAGCTTCAATTTCTCCCTCTCTTATCCTGCATCTTCAGACTTGATATTATCTGCCTACAGTGATGCTGATTGGGCTAAATGCACCTTCAGTAGTCGATCTCTTTCTGGATATTGTGTCTTCTTAGGAAACTCTCTTGTTGCCTGGAAGACAAAGAAGCAAAGGGTTGTGTCCAAGTCCTCCACTGAGAGTGAATATAGGGCAATGTCTTATGTTGCCAGTGAGCTTATTTGGATGACTGGATTACTCTCTGATCTGCAGATCACTCCTCCACTCCCTATCAAGCTCTTTTGTGATAACAAATCAGCTTAGCATTTGGCTGCAAATCCAGTTTTCCATGAGAAAACCAAACACGTTAGAGTGGACTGTCACTTTATCCGTGAGTTGATTCAAGATGGCTTTCTGCAAACTGCTCATGTTCCCACCAACTTACAGACTGCAGATGTTTTCACCAAGGCACTAGGAGCTGCTCAACACAAGTTTTTTTGCTCCAAGCTAGGCCTTGTTGTTCCTCTTTCAAGTCCTGCTTGAGGGGGGGCTATGGAGCATATGTAGCTCAATTCATTCATCTCACATCTGACATCAATGCAGTGTATTGGATACAATACATAGCATAAGGGCACTTTCGGGTTAACACAAAATAAATAGGGACATTTCTGTAAATTCTCCTAGAGTTAGTTGTTGGGATTTCTGTTAGTAGAATATAACCGAATTGATGTTGCTGTAAGAGCTCAGAAGCTCATATTCATCTTCTTCAATTACAGTTTTGAGAGTGTTCTTGATAGCTTCCATTTTCTTCTTCCAAATTGTGATGAATTGAATCGAATTCGTCACATTTCCTCATAAAGGCTGAGAGTATTGGAACTTGAAAGCCTTAGATTTCTTTTAGGTGAGGGTCCTTGTAGCGGTATGTGGTCCAGTGGATAAGATATCCTCGTATCCATGTAGTGGAAACCTCTCTATTGTAGCGATCAGATCAGAATGATTGGTCTTGATTAGACCGGTCAAAATGTGACCCGACCCGACCCGTAAAACGTGGGTTTTGACGCAAATATTTCAACCCGAAACCCGAAGCAACTCTAACCCGTTCAACCCGTAAATTTCTGGGTCGGGTTGGGTCAACCCGTGGGTCACCCGTTGGGTGAAGCTTTAAGATAATAAAAACATAAATAAATTATAATTTAACCTAATATTGAAATATATTACTGAAAATAAATATTAATTAGGATTGAATATTATATTTTTCATCATCAACTTTACTTTATAATTTAACATTACAATTTGTTATGTATATAAAATTACATATTACTATTGTAGCAACATTAATTATTATTTTTCAATAATATAACTATTATTAGGATAATATAACAATTTTAGATTTAGGAACTATATAAATAGTCATTAAAAATACTCCATCTGTTTACTTTTAAATGTCGTTTACTATTCATGTATGGTTTTAAGGATGATAATAATTATATAAAATATCAATTTATATATTATATATAATTTCATACTTCAAAAACTAAAAAGAATGAAATTATAACAAGTAATAAATTTTTATTGATATTTTACATAATTTTATCATTTTAAAATAACGTGTATAAATAGTAAATGACATTTAAAAAATTATGGATGAGTAGCGCTCTTGACCCGTTGGGTCGACCCGAACCCGTTAAATATTGGTCTAGGTTGAGCATTTCACGACCCGTAACCCGAAATGACCCGACCCGAAATGAACCCGAACCCGAGACGACCCGACCCAAACCCGACCTGTTTGACAGGTTCAGTCTTGATTATTATGGTCCGATTTACTGTTAATTAAAAATGCAATTTTGGGTTTTATTGCAAACAAAATTATAGGCTAACCCTCGCATCAATCATCTCGGTGTCAAATGGATATTAAAAAAAAAAAGCAGATGGCAACACCACAAGTCTCGTCTGTCGCCAAGCGATTCGACCGTTTGAAATGTGACCGTTGCCCCCGATTCAATTTTTTTTTTTTTTATTTGTACTTGGGTGGTGTTTGGCTACTAGTTAACTAGCTTAACTTTGAATTAAATTTATATGTTAAGTTTTCAATATATTTTATGTAGATTTTTATTTTTTGAACATTTTAAATGTAATATATATTGTTTAGGTAATTTTTTCTAAGTTGTTAGGTAATTAGTAAAAATATTATCTTATAAAACAATATTCTTTGAATCATTCAAACACAAGTTTATTGTAAACCGAAAGACGAATACACGTTTACAAATCACGACTCACATTCACCGATTCACATAACATAACATAATAACATAAAAACGTAAAACATAAACTCACTACATTACTACAAGTCTACAATACTCACTAGTCACTTCTTATTATTAAGACTTAGGACGTAGGAATAATAGACTAGTTTTTACCACCACTCGTTCCACTCGAGCCCGAAGCGCCATCGTTCTTAATCTTCTCGGGGTGCTTGTTGGTGATGTGATACTTCAAATTACCATGGCCAAGGTTATTCCGCATCTTGTACCTTTTAGCACAATGACGACAAACGGCTACGAATGATCGATCGGGTTGCACATCCGCCTTATCGTAGTGATCTTGAAACAACGCCTCTTTGAGGTTGTCACCGGACATGATTACAACGTAGGAGCTTCTGAAAATCAAATTGATAGAATGATAGGTGATTGATGGATTGGATGGGATTTGTGATATGAGGAGTCGGGTATTTATAGCCCCGAGTCTACTAGCCGATACAACGGCTATATTTTTTAAAAAAAAAAAATAGCTCCGACCTGTGTGCCCCACCTCCAACGGTCGTTTTTTTAAAATAGGCCGACCCGGCGGGTCACGGGTCACTAATCCCCCGACCCTAACCCGCTACCCGCTACCCGCCCCTACCCGGCAACCCGGACCCGGCGGGTCGTTGACCCGTACGACCCGGCGGGTTACGGGTTGACCCGTAACCCGTGGCCACGCCTAGCAGGGGGTAATAAAGATTCCCTATGTATCACTCGTGCATCACAAAATTAGTTTACATGAAAATTATTGTTAAAAAAAATTTCAAAAATTATAACAATATTGTATTTGATAATTCATACAGATTTGCAATTTTTTTTTTTTGAAAATTGCTAAAATGTTGTTATTTTGTGACTTTCACTCATAAGTATTTTTTAATAAAATATTTTTATGATTTTTCAAAATATTTTTTTTAACAAATATGTATGAATTATCAAATAAAATATTGTTATAATTTTTTTAAAAAAAATTAACAATAATTTTTATTGAAACTAATTTTGTGACACACTAAGTGATATACGGACACACGGTGTGTTATAGATGATCTCCATTGGGCAGCGGCAAATCCTCTTTAGGAAAGTTATAAGCATTTCAACTTTCAGAAGGGTTACATTATTTACCAAACTGATATATTTTTATCGTAATTATCATTTGTTAAACTGAATACCTTAATAATATAATTATACCCGAAAACTTCAAATTATGAGTTTATATTGAAATATTTGAAAACAATGAAATAACATGCGCGATTTATGTTTTATTCTAGTTACGTATCCATAATATTGATGTTTTTTTAAAATAAAAATTAGGCCGGGTTTGTTTTCACAAGAAAAAAATTTATGGTAAAATTTTCACCCACTCAACCAACAATTTCAAGATCCGCCACTGGTGTGGTCAAGACATGAACAATGCAGATTGTGCTCTCTATTGTAGTCAATGAGAAGTGGCCGATTCAACAAATTGATATCCAAAATACCTTTCTTAATTCTTTACCGTGACCTTGACGAGGATATCCAAAATATTTTCCTTTCAACCACTGATTTTAAAATCAATGGTTGAAATTCTCTCACTCTACCCATAAAGTTTTTTACAAACTCTATGGGATCCAAAGTGACCTGAAATGCATAATAAAACCCATGATTTATTCGAATTCATAATCTTAACAATTGGAAGCTGTTATGCCATGGGAACATCTAGAACACCTGCGGAGCTATTTTTATGAAGAATTACACACTTGAGAATACAACAAAATCAATAAGGAAGATGTCAATCAGTCTTCATCTGGTCCACATTCTGAACTCTGAGTTCTAAGCTGTTGCGCCTTTTCATCATCAAATCCCAAAGATGCCAATATCTTTTGGCCCGGTGATCCCTCTTCCGACCATATGCCAAGGAGCAAATTACTTACTGTGATCTCTCTCTTCTTACCTGCAAGTAACAACATCCATTAATACGCGTCACCTTCTTTTCTTTTCTTTTTTGCCACATTACACCAAATTAAACAACCATGGAAAAATCGCTCATTCAAGGGTATTTTTTATCAGAGAATGACCAAATTTATCATACTTCAATGTGTGTATATAATACCTCTCCCAAACCCTGGCATAAGATTCAAACAAATACGCAAAACTAGTTCAACTATTGTTTACATTTCATGGGGGAACTACTACTATCTCGGAAGAAATAGAAAGCATTCATAGAATATAAAGAAAACATAAATCAGGATTTTGCTGTCAATCATTGTTGCATAACCATCAAATTCTTCTGTGGCATGATAAGGAATGATAAATTTTAATGCATTATCATTCAGTATAAAAAGGGAAAAACTAATCTTGTTATTGTTCAAGTGTTCATGAATCTTAAGAACAACATAGTCCATTTGGGTGAAAGTAAATCATGAACCTCCCAAAACCCACATGATTAATCTTCAAAGTTGGTATGTTTTCTATTGTAAATGAACATCAAATTCAGAGGCAGTTGTCCACAACCTTCAGTAAGCAGAATCAAGATATCTCAGATAATCAGACAGATTCTATTGCAATAAGGCGAATGTCACTTAGGAGATAGGCATCCTCTACTCTACCAGTAAAAAGGGTAGGAAATTAAAAATAGTTGAAGTCTTGTAAGATAACTACTCCGTATAATAAAGAGATCCACAGCACATTCCCACAGAGAGTGTTAACATAACAAACTGCTACTGTAGGAATTCAACTGACAGTAAGCTATCAATGAACGCCGACGTCAACCAATTTTGGCACAAATTATCCAAAATAGGAAATACTCATGTCACTTTCTTCAAAAACATAAACTTAAACTTACTCTTAACACTTAAATTCATCAAGAATGTCTATAAGAACATGGCGAGACCATCAGGCATTTGCAACATTATGAATGAGGTACAAGTGCTAATAAGTAATTTCCCTGAAAGCCCTTTATTGCCCCGAACAAAATTGAACCTCAAGATACTACCCCTTAACAACAAAGACAATGTCCATGGAAAAAGTAACCTCAACGATAGTAAGATGCCAGATATTACCTGATTTGAGGGTTTCATCAACAGCTGAATCTAATGCTCTTTGAGCTGCTTCGGTTAGAGGTGGATGCTCCGGGCTGAAGGAAAAAAATTCGCCTTTTCCAAGCAACTTTACAGATTCCTCTTTTACCTTTGTGAGTGTAATTCCGAGTGATCTCAAAAACTTTGCAGTATGGCTAGTCCCTGGAAGTAAAATCATGGTTCAAATATGACGAACAAACACAAACAACTACATCACATTAACAATGATCAAGGATTCCAAAATGTTTATCGAGCCTTAAAGACTTGTTTGTCATCTCAAAAAGGCTTAAGATTTATTTTCAAATCAAGGATCAATCATCTCAAACCTATTATAGAATCTCCAGGTTCACAATCAATCAGCCAACTGATTGGGTTGTCAAATGGATCGCATAACCCACAAGAGCTCCTGCCATCCAATTTTCTAGGTTTCAGCTCTGATAACTAATGCTGGATTCAATTTGAAACTCATAGATGGAACAAATTAACGGAAAAGTTACATACTTGACAATGGAACATAGAGAAAGAAAAACAAACCTTCAATAAGGATACCCATAAGAAGGGATTCAGTCCCAGTATTGGTGTACTTGAGCTTCCTAGCTTCCAATTCACCCATTGCAAATGCCTTTATTCCCCTCGCAGACCATCTGCCACATCACATTCACTCCCCAACCATCAAAAATTGCCCCAAATCCATTCCCCATTCCACAATTCGTTTAAAACACGCAACCATGAAAGCAAAATTATGAATTAAAACCACTCACTTGGGCAATTTCCCGTCCTTAACCTTCTCCGGATTCCTGTAAAAAAAATCAAAACTCAAAATTGGGCAAAAAGAACAAAACGCATTGAAAATCCGGAAATAGATTCGGCGGGGAAGAGATTACCCGGTGGGTAGACTTAAGGAGACGGAGGCAGCAATCCGTCGGCGTGCGGGAGCAAACAAGCTGTTGGGATTTGAAGAGCGGAGGGAGAAGGTGAGAGGGGTGCCGGCCAGCCATGGATTATCCAAGCTCTGAGCAAGCGAGATGAAGGAGAAGGAAGGAGATGGGGAAGCGGAAGAAGGTAATCTTGTAGCTCTTCCACGGAGTTGCGTGAAGTGCGCTGAAGGGGGTCTGGAGAGAGAATGGGAAGCCATTGTTGAAGAAAACTGTTACCTGTACGAAATGCAAAGACGAGTGTGGGGGATGTGAGGTTTTGGATAGAATGAGAGAGCCACTTCAATATTGGGCCTTTTGGGTTAAGTTATGGGCCGGGTGAACTGTTTTGGATCAGGCCCATAAGAAAGATTTGTTTGCATAAGAAATACTAGTTCACTACCCTACCCGCACCCTGTTCGGTTTTTTATTTAAATAAATTTGATATTAATACTCATTTAAATAACTAATTGTTTTTTTTTCAATACTTCTTAATTTTTACATAATTAAGATATAACTAGTAAAGTCCCCGCGCCATGGCGCGTAATTTTTTTAAAAAAATAAATATAAAATTTTGTAAGTATAGAAAATTATTACAATATTACAAAATTAAACAAACTATTACCAAACGTTAATATAAAATAGAAAAAAAATATTTGATAAAGTAAGTAAAAATAATAATAATATTTCTGAAAATTGTGTAAAAATTACATGAGTTTAAGATTTGAGTAGAATAGATTAATTGGGTGAAAATCGATCTCAAAATAAAAGTGGTTATTATACCTAATAAAAAATTCTTATGGTTTATTAGTTAGATATAGCTAGATGAATTGAAAAACTTGTACAAATGTCATTAGTTGGATTTTTTCCTAGGTTAAGTTGATTGGGAGGAAATCATAAAATTAAAGTGATTATCACATCTAAGCAAAAATATTTCTCATTATATATATAGACTGGGAGGAAATCATTAAAAAAGATGTTTAAATTTTTTATCATTTAAGGTTTTATGTAGTTTATATTAGGTTGGTTGGGTGAAAATCCAAAATTTAAGTTTATTATAAGAACAAAAATAGTTTTCATTATATTTAGATTGGCTGCTCCAAAAAATCATATATTTGGAACTATATATTATTCTTTTTATAAAAAAAATGCTTTTGAATTCATCCAATTGTTTTAAAAACTAAATAGAAATGATATTGTGTGATTAATGTAGAATGAAAACAGTGTATAGTTAATATTATCTTTATTTTTTAAATAAAGTTTTGAATTAATCTCATTGGTTAGATAAAAAGGAATTGCCTAAAATAGAAAAATCATATATTTGGAACTATAATTTTTTTTATAAAAAAATGCTTTTGAATTCATCATATTGTTTAAAAAATAAATGAAAATAATAATGTGTAATTAATATGGAATAAAATAATATTGTATAGTTAATATTAACATTATTTTTTTTTAAAAAGTTTAGGATTAATCCCAATTGCTAAATAAAAAGGAATTGCCTTAAATAACTTCGCGCGAGGATGCGACACGTGGCCAAAAGGCTTTGGTTTTAAGTAATATATAGATATAGATATAGATATAGATTAAAATAAATTATTATAATATATAAATACATATTTGTTGATTTTTTTTTAATTAAAAAAGTAGTTATTATTGCCCATTCTTCTAATTCTATTATTCTAAAATAACCCAAAGGTTACATCTTAGATAATAAAATTGATTATTTAAATTTTTATAGGCATAAGTGAATTGATTTTTCATTATATATAATATAAAATTTAGATAACTTATTATTTTAACTTTATGATTTTTTCATATCTCATGCAATATATCAATTGCATCTTCAACCCTAAGGTCTTTTGTATCTTCTTCAAGGACCCCCGTTTGTGGTTGTTTAGACTATATAGTTTCCAAGAAAAAAATACATCTACACCATTATGGATGGTTGCTTTATGAGTCTACAATATCATGAAATAAATGAGATTTAAATTGAAAACATAACCTTTTGTGAAAATATTTCAATAAAATGACTATTATCTGAGATATATTAAGCACGTGAAATACAAAGAGGTATGATATATGTTATACGATTCACATCCAAGTAAATAGTACGGACTACGAACAATGTATTTAACATTCAATTCATTGAATTTGAAGAAAAATAATAAACTTCTACAAAGAAAGAAAGGTAAAAGAATAAATATACCTTCTTAACTTTCAAATTTGTTGAGTGTTTAGAGAGGGAGAGGTGGTATATAAAATACAAATAATACCCCATCATATATATGGGAAAAATTGATGAATGGATAAAATTTGTTACCAAATAAATACTATCACATTATACTAAATTTATATTGTTGAGCTATATTATAAAAAGATAGATATTTAGATAGATGGATAAATATGTGATTGGATAGATCTATATGATATATCTAATCAAACTGGGTAGAATTTTCTGAAAAATATATCCCTATCTAATTTATCTTATATAATAGTCTTCAAAATTATTTAATATCGTCTAAAAATATATCTATATCTAATTAAATTGGGTCAAATTTTATCTTATGCATATATAGATATATTGATTAAATAGAGTTAGAGTAAAAATTTATCTTATGCATATATTTTAAAATTAGTTAATATCTTCTAAAAATATATTCATATCTAATCAAATTTGGTCAAATTTTACCTTATGCATATATATAGATATATTGATTAAATAGAGTAGAATAAAATTTTATCTTATCCATATATAGATATATTAATATATAGATATATTGATTGAATAGAGTTAGAATAAAATTTTATCTTATGCATATATAGATATATTAATATATAGATATATTAATTAAATAGAGTTAGAATAAAATTTTATATATCTTATGCATATATTGATTATTTTAAAATTTTGTGATTGGTTAATACGACTACGATTAAGGAGAAGCCGACATGTGTCTCAGGCGAATTCTCCTTTATTATATAAAATAATAATAATAGAATAATAGATAGATAATAGATATACATGATTTCCTTTTTATTAAGATAAAATTTTATTAAAAGTTGTCATTGCATTAATTATCATTTATCACAAATTTGATTATTTTAGATTTATCATTTATATATATATTCTATATAAAGAAAGATTGACATAAGTACTTTTATAAATATTAATTAACTCAAAATATCTATTTTATCCTATAAAATAAAGGCAAAATATCCATTTTATCCTTTAAAGTGGTGTTAAAAAAATATCCACACATTTCAATAGTACGAAATTTTTTTTTATTAAGTGTGAAAAATGTTAGTGAATAATGACATATTTTGATTAGCCGAGAGATCGAGAATTGAACATGGTTTAAATTGTGAGGATCCTAGTCAATTTATATATATAGTAATAACATATATCCTAAATAAACAATACTAAAGTATAATCTATTTTGCCACATGTCACTTTCTCGTGAAAAAATTTCCCGCTCAATTTGTTTAGCCAATAATTTTCTGCCACTTTTGTTTAGAATGCCACATAATTAACTATATATTTGTAAATATTTTTTTATATTTTCAGCTTTCAATTTCTAAATAAGGTAATTACTATAAATTATAGTTTAGAAAATATTCTGCATTCATATTTAAATGATTTTATCTTATTTATATTTTTGGCAAGTATATCAAGCTATCTTTATTTAATTAATGAGGTTGAATTTTTTTTATTTATGTTTTGTAGTTTTAAATATTTTAGTATTTTTGATAGCATGCATTTAGGTAGGCATAATAGGTTGCATTTAGCTTAGTTATGATGCATATCATGCATGGTTTAAGTATGATTTGCATATTAGTTCTCTATGTTGTCGGAGTCGGAATTTACACGCTTTTATTGATTATTTCAGGTAATGGTGGATCCGAGGAGGAGACATGAGTTGATAACGCATTGGATGAGAATGTCTAGTTGATCGAAGAAGCTTACATGAAGATCTCAAGAGGTTCTGAGAAGAAGAAGCGAACCTAAACGAAGAACAAGTCTGCAGAAGTTGTCTCCAGACATGCTGAACTTGTTTTGTACTTTCTGGAGGCCTCGGTTGTCCGATTGACTATTATGACCATGCGTTGGAAAGCTCTTTCAAAGAGTTACAACTTTCCTGTTGACAAGAAGAGCAAATTCAAAGCAGATTTTCCGTGAAAAGGAATGCAGCGGCCGCCGCATGGTGTGCAGCGGCCGCCGCCAGGGCCGATGCAGCAGGTCTGGGAGGAAATGCTGATACTGCGGCCGCAGCATACATGCAGCGGCCGCCGCATTTGCCGTCAGTGCCAGTACGCTGCGTTTTGATTACTAAAAACCCTAGATAGTTTTGTTTTTATTCATGGCCGACTTTGGATCTTTTATAAGGCCAATTTTAGTTTATTTTCCATTACTTCTATTCTATTCTTTTCATCAGACACTTTAGAAATTTTGAGCGATGTCTTCCATGAGGAACTAAACTCATCTATTCTGCCTGCAATTTGAAGCTTTATTCGGATTGATTGTGAGTTTCTAGTTCTCGTTCCTTGTTTCCTATATTTGAATGCTTCAACTTCGTTGTGCTTGATTGTTTATTGATTTGTTCTATCTTGTCTGGCCTACTTGTTAGATCAATTAAATCGCTAAAGTTTTGTAGATTCCTGATTGTGAACCTTAACCTAAGTGGCAAACTTGTTCCTTTAGGGCTAATTGAACTAATTGAATGAGTAGGAAGTTGAATGTGTTGTTAAATCCTTCTTTAGGGACTGCAAATACCTTGGTTAATCTCTGAACTTAAAGCTATCAATTGGGTTAAATCTTTCTTTAGGGACGGTTCGATTGATAAGGGTTTCTAGGACTGATTGGACTAGTAACTATATTAGGTCGGGACAAGGGCATTCATAGGAAACTTAATAGGACGAGAAAAAGTTACAAGGATCGCTTCAACCAAATAAAGTGGAAAATTGTAGGTAGAATTGCTTCTCCTAATTGTCTGAAATACAATTATTTACTTTTGTTTGCTTCAATCCGCTTTGATAAAAGGCGAAACTTTCACACTCAAACCCCCCCCCCCCCTCTTTGGTTACTTAATTGGCATCTAAATCACACTTGAATTGTAATTTCCCCGTGGGATCGACCTCTTGCTTATTGCTATACTAGTTATAGGTTTGAGTTTACTTTGACGGGATCAACGACAAGTTTTCCCTCCGTCAATTTTCATATATTGTTTTTGGGCATATCTTTTTCCGTTAACTAGATTATTATTGGTTTGTTTAAATTTATCAGTTCTAGCACATTATAAGGGCGTTGTACTATTTTTCCTAATTTTCAATGTTATAAAAAAATGTGTATAATTTTAAATTTACTAAATAATTTAGGATGTTTTTTACTCATGTTAGTAAGTTTGAATATTTTTCTATTAAAAATAGTTGAATCTATATCTATCTATCTATATATTACTTAAAACCAAAGCCTTTTGGCCACGTGTCGCATCCTCGCGAGCCGATATTTTTGGCAACATTTGTTTTATATATTTATTTTTATTTATTTAACTTCCTATTATGAGAAAGCTACATTTTTGGCAACATCTATTTTATATATTTATAATTTTATTTTTCATTTACAAATCACATTTTTTGACCAATCACATTTTTTTTATCTTTTATTTTTTTCCTTTTTCCATATCAAAACTCTTATTCACAAGAAAAGGAATTTTAGTCGCCTCTTTCCTGCAGACGCCTCCTTCTCCAAAGAGCTTAGAATTTCAGTTGCCTCTTTCCTGCAGACGCCTCCTTTTTGCTTATTTCGCTCGCCATCTTTGTCCAATCGCACAACGAATCTTTTTTTTTTCGCTTTCATATTGGGGATTCGCCATCTTTGCTGCTCAGACCGGGGATTCATCGGCTTTTAGACCGGGGATTCGCAATTGCTGCCGAGGTATATATTTTCATTCTCGATTCTTCTTTTCTAGATTTTGCTTTTTTTTTTTCTCTATGTGCTGGAAATCGATTGGAATTAGTTAGATTTAGCACTTGATTGGAGCTTTGATGATTTTGCTGGTTAATCAGTCGATTTGCAGTTGCTCAAGTTCTTGATTCATCTTTTTTGGATGTGATGACTCTCACCATCATGCGTGCTCTGCCTCGTGAGGTGAATTTAATATCTCTGTCGAGGGCCTTCTACCTTATAGCCATTGCATTACCTTCAATGTAAGTGTATGTTGTTGCGATTCGAAGAGATTATTGGGAACTGAATTTAGTGTGCGATTCATTTTTGGGGGGTTTCAGGTACAATGCGAAGTGCAGGCACTGGCACCGAACCAAGCTTTGATTCTAAGTTGTTTCTCCAGAATCTAGCGTGCATCGCTTTCTGTTTTATTCAAATTTAGTTGTTTGTTTGTGAGAGACAGCTACATGAGTTGTATGTTGATTAACGATTTCTCTTTGGTGCTCTGCTCTACCCTCCCGTTGTGTTTAGTTGGTTTTATATAATAATATTAATAATACTATCATGAATAACATGTACACTACAAGTGTTTTCTATCTACTATTATCGGGTTATACAGGTATAAATATGTTTTTTTCTAAAAAGTGTCATGGCACGGGCATGGGACTAGTATGTCGATCTTTAATTGAGAATGTTAGTTAGTTTGAATATTTTGTATATTAAAGTATTTGTATTATGATACAACGCATGCTACACTTAAAAATACTTAACTAAACAATTTTGGAACACATGAGATATGATGGTTTTATTTAGTTAATATTTTTCCACTTGCTATGTACAAAATGGGATGTATTTGAGTTATTTGTATATGAGTTTAAAAAAAAAGTTACCATTTTTGTAAGAGATTGTAATATTCTTTAACATATTATTTTGCTTTATTTTCTATTCATTTATTTTAGAAGTATTATTTAATAAAAGTGCGGGTAATGGGCTCTCTACAATATTTTTACATTAAATCTGTGTAACGCACGGGGAATGGACTAGTACTGTGCTAATTAAGATTGATGTCAATTTCTTGAATTTATTATATAAGCTTATTGCATATATCACGCTCGAACATAAACCTTAACTAATTTAGTTCATCGAACTTTGACAAACTTAAATGGTATGCATGGCCACACAATAAATCCAACGGTATCAACAACACATTATTATATATATATATATATATATATATATATATATATATATATATATATATATTAATTATAAAAACCCAATTGGGCAACGAAACTCAATTTTCATGACGGTATATGTAATAGCAAGTCATAGTCGTGGGCCTCCACAGGTTTCCTAATGCATAGACAAAATCTTTGACCATGCCTAAATAGGTAGGGCACTACGTCCTGCGTTTTCTCATAGTTAATCACATATACATAATACATATATGTATTGTATAGCCGATGTGGGCATAGTGGACAGTTTGATGCAGATGACAAGTGGTAAGTTTGTTAAACGGGCTTGAGGTGAGGTGGGTCCAATTTTTAAACGAGGTTTTTTTCTTGATCAAGCTTGGCTTGTTTAGAAAATGAACGAACTCGGGCTGGGCTTTTTTCGAGCTTTAAATAATTCTAGTTGGTCATAACATATTAATTTAAAAATAAATTTTAGAAATTCTATAAAATTCGAGCTATTTGAGTTTTGATTGAACGAGTCAAGCTTTCAATCGAGCTTGAAATCTTAAACTTATATTTAAATAGTTAGACATGATAGAATCAAATTTCACTATCGATAGCCTCTTTCCAAAATAAAATAAAATAGCATCAACAGATTTCATATGATCAGAGAAGCATTTAGGGTCTTCTTCTATCAAAATTTTAAGCTTTAAACCGAGCTTTCAACCTGTCGATAAAAAAATATCAATGAACTTGTTTCGAGCTTTAAGCTTTGAACCGAGCTTTAATGTGTTCTAGCACTTAACTAATCCCAATAACCAAAGGTTTCAACCGACATAATCAATTTGTATACTTTGTGTTCCTATCCAACCACTGCAAAACCTTCATGTTGCATGATTTAAATATCTTCATGCAAATCACCATTAAAAAATGCAATTTTCATGTAGAAACGCTCTCTTTTGAGCTTTGAAAACCACCACAAAAAAGAAAAACCACTATCCAAAGACTAAAACCACCACCCAAAACTATGAGCTCCCCTCCTCACCCTTGGTGGACGTGCTCTTCCTTTCAGCCGGCTCTTGCAGTTGCAGGTTCAAGGGCAGTCCAGGCCGGCCACCGTTGTCACCACCATCCCCACCAATCCGCCGCGGGTTGGAGTCGGCTGGAGCCTGGAGGCTCATCCCACGGAGCCACAATCTCCGCTGCCTAGCTCCCACCTCGGTGCTGCTCCCCTCCCTCTCATCCGCCACCCCTACCGACTCTGGTGTGGTTTCCGACCTCGCCTAACTCCACCACCGTCGGTCACCACCCGGAAACATTCAGACCCCCCAAAACACCCAAGAAACACTAAAGCTCAACCCACCCGAGAAAAACCAAACGACCACCTATCCCACCACCGCCGATCACACCTCCCACCACCATCTACTTTCTTCCGCCATCCCCAACACACATGCAGCTGCCGCGGAGGCTCCCGCCCGTTTTCTCGGGTCGGGTTGTTGGGTCACCACCTCCACATGCAACAACCCTATCGAGTTACTACTAAAGTCTAAACCCCCGTTGAATCCCAAAATTTCATTCACTTTAAAACCTTTCTCTTTTAAAAATCCTCAAACAACCTTTTTCTTCTTTCTCCATACATTATATCTGCCAGCCTCAATTTGGAGATTTGCTCCCCTTGTTGGGGCTGAATGAGGGCTTTTCTCTTAACATCACAAGTTTTCAATTCCCCGTCACCACATCCGAACGGCCGTACCAGAGCCGTAGGCGCCACCGCATTCTCAGCCAATGAGATCAAAGTCAACAACCTCCTCAATTTGCATGCAAGCCGACTAAACACTAGATTTCAATTTTAATTTTGTTGTAATCTTAGATTTAAGTTTAATTTTTATTGTAATCTTATATTTAAGTTATTTTTTTTGTTTTGACTGTGTAGGGTTTTCAAGCCATCTTTTTGATGGCTTCAAGATCGCTTTGTCGATTTACTTCTTGCCAACTATCAAAAAAAAACATCCATCTGATGTACAATCAATTTATGAATGTAAGCAAGAGAAAGCAAGATGTGAGTGGTAGAGATCTTAGTAATAGGAGCATAAATATTGAAATAATCAACTCTTTTTTTTTTAAGAGAAACCTTGAGTCATCAACCTTGCCTTGAATTTGTCAACTGAACCATCTACTTTGAGCTTTTTCTGTAGAATCCACTTGCACCTAATTGGTATGCAGCCTCTAGATAATTCAACAAGTTAAGTTCCCAATATAGTTAAACATAATAAAATCAATTTCACTATTGATAGCCTCTTTCCAAAAAAAATAGCATCAACAGATTTCATATGATCATAGAAGTGTTTAGGGTCTTCTTCTATATAAAAAAAAAGGCATGGACAAAATCGTCACTAATTTCATCATATTCAAATATTTACAAATGCAATTACGAAATAAGACTAAAAGGTTGCTTCAATCCTTACCCTCTTACTCCTAAATTCTTTAAAGTTACTCCACTTAGCTTCTACATGAACTAGATTCAATTGATCTTTTAAATGGAAATTCATGCTCCAAGAATCTAACATCTCTATATTCAATCATGTTATCAAATTGCAGAGAATCATATTTGAATGCAGCACTATTATGAGCATAACCAAGAACGATAGCATCAATAGTCTTAGGAATAATCTTATCCCTTTTAAATGCAAGCAAACCAACTATTGCTAGACACCCCCCACACTCTTAGATAGCTCAAGTTAGGAGGGTAACCTTTTCAAAGTTCATATAGGGTGACATACATTCCTTTATATATGTGGCACAAGATTTAAGATATGGCATACATAAAAAATGGCTTCCCACCACATTTGGTTAGGTAACTCCGACTAATTAATGAGCATTACATTCATCATTTCTTTCGGTGTATAATTTTTCCTTTCGAGAATACCATTCTGTTGAGGTGTGTAGGGTGTCGCTTATTTCATGTATGGTGCCTTCTTTAACATACAAGGATTTGAGAACTTCTTATTCATACTCACCACCTTTGTCATATATATATATATATATATATATATATATATATATATATATATATATATATATATATATATATATATATATATATATATATATATATATATATATATATATATATATATATATATATATATAAACCTTTTTATTCTCATGTTAAGTTGATTTTCAATTTCATAATGCATGAACATTCCCGAGGCCTCATCCTTAGATTTTAACAAGTAAACCCTTGTGTATTAAGAGAAGTCATATACAAAAGTTATATAATAATGTTTGCCACCTCTACTAGTGGTGCTCTTACAATTATCAGCTAGGTCGATATGTAACCATTCAAGCAACTCCGATTTCCGAATAACAACCGAATGAAAGGGTTTTCTATCATGCTTAGCCTTTATACAAATTTCACACTAACATTATCTTCCAAAGTTATGAATCAATTTAACATGTTTCTTGCATTTAGTAACAGTTATGTGCAAATGACCCTAGCTAGCTACCATGTCAAGTATCAAAACAAACACAAATAAGAAGCAATACTTGCCTTTATTTCATTAGAAACATCGAGAACAAAGAGATCTCCAATACAAAACGTCTTAGCCACATAAGCCTCATTTTTAGTGATAATCTCATCTTACCACCTACAGCGGTCAATTTCATCTCGACTTATAAAGGTAATGGACATTAAGTTTCTACGAACATTAGGCACATATAAAACCTTAGTCAAAGTTAAAGTTCTCCCAGAGCAACATCCCCTCCTCCCAAAACTTCCAAAGTTGTATTATCACCTAAACAAACCTTTTCACATGGAGACTATGCAAGACTTAAAAGTAAACCTAATCCTATCGAGGCTTAAAATATCAATAAGATCCAGATAGATAAACCTAAATATACATAAAAACAAATATTATCTAAACTCTATTATAGATAAAAGCATATATAATGAATCTCATAAAGATAAAATCGATAAATATTAAAGCCCAGATATATTAATTTTTAGAAAAGGACATTTTCTATTAAGGGACGGAAAGAATAAATATGAAACATGCATGTATATATATCCATTTGTTTTAATAGTATAGTTGATAGTTCATATTTGTTCTAGAAAAGCATACACTACTTACCAATTACCACAAGATGGACGGCAAGAATATATATCCAACGTAATTAACACATTAAAGTGTTGAGAATCTCCAACCCCACAAAAGATACAATATACTACTATATAATATTTCGGTTGGAATAAAATTATCCTTTTGTTTATTTTAGGGAATATTTTAGGCCTTTTGGCAATGAATCTCACATCATTTATTCTCTCTACTCGTGGAGTATTTTTCTACAACCATTACATTAACTAATTTAATTAATTAATAATTCTATTGACGCATCTCCAACAAAAAATTTGTTTTTAATAAATTAATTTTTTTGCTACGGAGTACTACCTCTGTCTTAAAATATTTGCAGTTTTACTTTTAACACGTCTTTTAAGAACGGTAAAAATTATATAAAATATTAATGATTTTATTACTTTTAAAAATAATTTCATACTTAATATAATTATCTATGAAATTATTAAAAAAATTATTTTAAAAATTAATATTTTATAGGGTTTTTTCACTCTTTAAAAAGCGTGTCAAAAAAGCAAATCTACAAGTTTTGTGATCCTTAAAAAATGTGTTAAAAAATCAAAACTACAAGTTTTGTGATACGAATGAAGTTTTTTTAATATTAAAACACAAAACGAATAAAGTGGGATTAAAATTAGAAATTTGTTGAACGTGACCCAACCCGCTAACGCAGGAGTCGGTTCCAAGCAAGCCATAAAGCCAGCTACGTGTCATATTAGCTCTACACTCGGAATTAACCCATTACCCAACGATGACACGTGTCAGTGTCTCATTGGTTTGTATATTAGATAGCACGGAGTATAGTGGCCGCATGTGGTCCACCGTTTTGCCTTTGCGTACCGCTGTGGCTTCCAAAATACTCCCTCCGTCTCGAAATAGATGTCATTTTAACTCTTTAGTTTTGTATCAAAATAGATGTCGTTTTAGGTTTTCTAGGTAGTGGAAAGTAATGATTTGTATTGATTTGTGTGTTGTTGACCTTTTTAAAAGTTTTGATTGGTTAAAAAATGTAGTGGGTAATAAAATTAATGAAAAAGTTAGTGGAATGATGATGTTGATTGATAAATGAGTGTTTTTATTAAAATTTGTGCATAAGGCTAAAATGACATGAATTTTGAGACGGATGGAGTAATAAATACGGTATAAATATATACGTATTTTGAAAGAAATAAAATAATGTAATGTTGGAAGGAGAAAATCTTTTAATTACATAACTGGAAAAATATATTCACGGCTTTACATAATTTACACTTTATTGTGTTTCCTCATTTATGCAAGCGTTTTATACGGTACACCGAACAAATCGTATTTGATTTTAATTTTCCGAAAAGGTAGATATGTTTGTTTTCCGAAATAAAAAAGGAAAAGAAAAGAAAAAGGGTGTTGGTATATAAATTGAATGAATTGGGAGGGTTTTCTAGACAGAAGAGAGAGAACATGGCGTGGTTACCGCTTTTGCTTCTGAAATTCTGAAATTGGGGAAACAGGAAAAGCAAGGAAGAACAGACCAGACGACGACCACCGCGGTTTCCGGCAAGAAATTGTTTTTCGGCCTGAGTTTTTTTTCTGCCTAAGCCGTTGATTTGGACAAGTTGTGGCTCGGAGGATAGAGGAGGGAGTTGCTGTGGTTGATCTGTTTAGTTTTTTGTTCTGTTGTAGAGTTTTTTTTAGGGTTGAGGTAGGGGAGTTGAGGATGGCTATGGAGTGGATTCCTTATTCTAACGAAATCGAGAAGATTATCTCTCGGATGACTATTCCAAGGTGCGTTTTCTGTTGTTGTTTCTGTTGTTTTTGCGGTGGGAGGTTTGATCGTCTCGTCAAATTTACGCATTGTTCTAGTTGAGTATGCACATGGATTTTTAGCTTTTACTTTTTTATTTGAAGATTTTTTGTTGTTGTTGTTGTGAAAAATCTGATTGTATTATAAGGGAGAGCTCTTGCAGTCTCGTTTCTTTGAATTTGGATGTTTCCGATGTTTCCGATGTTTTTGTCTTTCTGTGCAATTTGTGATTTTATTTTGCAGAAACTTGTAAAATATCTTGCTTAATCCCTATCCTTGAGGGATTAATCTCACGTGTATTTTGCCTTGGCGCTTCAAATTCCACCGACTAATCACGTTTGCACCGCCAATTTCGAATTTCAAATTTCAAAATTTGTGGACGAAAACGTATTTTGCACAAAACTCATTCTCACTTTCCTCACTCACCCGTACTCTAATGTTGACTCTTGCTTTCACAGAGCGGTGATCGACAATGGCGTTTGCACCGATAGTACAGTAGTCAAGGTTGATAGTGCGAGGAAGCATGGGATTCTTCTAGAAGCAGTTCAGGTTCTCACAGATCTGAACCTTAACATCAAGAAAGCTTACATATCTTCTGATGGAAGGTGGTTCATGGACGGTGAGTGTTAATCCCCCATCCTTATCTTTTTGCTAACTACATCGTTTTAGGGTTTCTTTTCCTAAAGTAACCGTCCATTACTGCCTACAGTTTTCCATGTAACGGACTTAAACGGGAATAAATTGGCTGACAAAAGCGTTATCCGCTACATTGAGGAGGTAATTAATTGCAAGAATATCATCTACAGTTGAACATTTATTCTGTTTGTGCTGTAACTGTTACCGGCTGAATCTCCATTAATGTGATTGAATTCGATCCATCAATTTCCTCATTTGCAGTCATTAGGAACTATCCACGATACAAGGACTCTTGGACTCGAAGGATTGACCGCCTTAGAGTTAACCGGGACTGATAGAATAGGCTTATTGTCGGAGATGTTTGCGGTGTTGTCAACTTTGCAGTGCAATGTGGTTGATTCGAAAGTATGGACTCACAATGGGCGGATTGCATCGCTTATATATATGAAGGATTGCAGGTCTGGATGCCAAATCAAGGACTCTGAGAGGATTGCCACCATCCTAGCTAGACTGGCACCTGTTCTTAAAGGCGACAATGATATCAGGAGTGTGAAAACCACTGTTTCCCCAGGTGTCACTCATACTGAAAGAAGGTTACATCAGATGATGTTTGCTGACCGTGATTATGAGAGGTCTGGCATGGGCGGGATGATATACGACCCCCCTGTTATCACGGTCCAGAATTGGGTCGAGTGGGGTTACTCTGTTGTGTATGTTCAGTGCAAGGATCGGATTAAGCTGCTTTTTGACATTGTTTGTACGCTGACGGACATGGATTATGTTGTCTTCCATGCAACGGTTAACACGGAAGCAAATCAGGCATATCTGGTATTACCTTTTGCACCTGATTGTCTTCCACCTTGAACCAATATTTATCAATTTATGTATGAAATCAGTTTAACTCCTTGTTCTTCCATAAAATGCGCAGGAATTCTATATCAAGCACAAAGATGGGAGCCCAATCAGTTCTGATCCTGAGAAGCAACGAGTTGTCCAGTGTTTGCAGGCTGCCATTGAGAGAAGAGCCTCTCAGGTATATAACTGTCCATATTTGACTTCAGGATACTGGTTTATACTTTTGAACATGTTATAACTTTTGCTACTGTTATCAACAGGGTGTAAGGCTTGAACTCCACACGGAGGATCGCCCATTCTTGCTAGCAGAAGTGACAAGAACATTCCGTGAGAACGGACTAAAAGTGACAAGGGCAGAGATCTCAACAACCGGTGCTTCAGCAACCAACATATTCTACGTGACCGATTCAGAGGGATTCCTCCCACACAACAAGACCATCGAAGCAGTCAGGGAGAAGATCGGATTGCAGTGCCTCAATGTCAAGGAGATACCTTCAATCCACCACAAGAAGGCGGACGAGGGAAGGAACGAGGAAGGCAGCGGCCTTGGCACCAACATGTTGTTATCACTAGGAAGCATTGTGAGGCGGAATCTATACAATCTGGGTTTGATCGGATCATATACATAGAAAGACAGCAAGGGCCCAGGTGATACTCTCTGCCATTGTAGATATGGAACTTGTGGGTGTGAAGGGAATTTTTTGGAGATAGGAAATTTAAAAGAAAAGATAGCACATGAGGAAATGGGTAGGTACGTACAGGAGTATATGTTTGGTGGGTGATTAGTTGGTAAGTGAATCAAATTCTGCACAGTGGAGGGAAACTTGCTAGATAGCAAAAATATGGTTTATTTTGGTACAAGAGTATAGTTTGAGCTAGTGTTTTACATTATTATAATGCAAGTAGATGAAAGTAAAAAGTGTAGTTTAATTAGGTAGGAATTTGCGTTATAAATTCGATTCTGATTCGGGGAATGTCACCTCATTGTCTCCTTTGTACATATAAATTCCACACTAGCTAGTAGTAATTCGTTTGGTTGACTTGGTTATTATTATTTTTATTTCGATTTTCTATTGACCTTGTCAAATTTCATGCCGCTTGATTATTCGATGAATTTTATAATCAATAATAATATTTGAGTTATTATCCATAAATAAATCTTTTTAAAAATAGTATAAATTTAAATACAATTTTCATCACCTATACTCCAATAACTTAATCGTCTATTTTTTATAAAAAATTATAACTATTAATTATTTTAACTATTTTTTTAGTTAGATTTCTTACTATTTATGATTTAGACTTAGATTTCAATTTGATTTCTTACTCAAGCTTGTATCAAAAAAAAAAAAAAAAGGTTCAATTTGATTTTTTATCATACATCTTAATAGTATAAATTAGAAAGGTCAAGGATTAGATGTGGACACAATGAAAAAGAAGAATGCAAGGTGTGCTTCTGCATGTAACTATATATATAAGTAGAAAGGGAAACATAATGGTCTTCCTCACCCACTGCACGTCACAACTCGATCACAAATATGTACCGGAAAAGTAAACCCTATTCTTTAATACATTACATTATTAATATTAATAATTAAAGATCGATGATGTCTCGGCTCGATCAAGGCCACTCAAACAAGTGTACGTTCAAATTTTGCAATTTTATATTATATCTATAATAATTTTAAATAGTCAGTTTTCTAGTCGGCTTTAACCCATATAAATATAAAATTAATGCACAGTCGTGGACTTTTTTTTTTAATCATCATTTATATATCATACATATATGTCAAAATTTTATAATCCTAGACTGTTTTTCCCCCAAAAAAAACACCTTAATCAATTTTAAAGATATATACACCATTAGAGGAGTAGTATATATTAATTAATGAATGAAAATTGTAAGTAAGTAATTAATTTGTGACGAATTAAAGTTGCATAAATGAAAATCAGTATATAGAGCAAATTAATTAAGTCACGTTGTATATATGTCAGTGCAGACATCACATTAGTTTTCTTACGCACTCTATGTGCATTAGTATTAAGTATTAGTTGAGTTGTAGACATCCAATTACCAAATCAAAATTAGCACACCAACTATATATAGACATATAGTGTGTTGGACTTTTGATACATATAAATGTCCTTTTAAATGTGACAACTGCATGTTGGAATAAATTAATATATATATATATATATACACACCAAACATGAAATACATGTAATGGTTACTTAATAATGCAGGCCACTTGCTAGATCATGCAACTCGCAAGTTTAAAAAGTACTTATATCTAATTTATTTATTTTTCAGTAAGGGGTTTATTTACATGGGTTTACTCAGGGCTAAATTAATAATAAAAGAAGTATAATTAGACCCCTTACATCTTCCAAAATAAAATCTAAAACACCTTTTAAGAGAGATGTATACCGATTATAATCCTATTAATTGGAATGTTAAAAGCAATAGACCATAAAAAATGGCTAATTTATAGACCCAAAGAGTCTCACATAATATGAACAAACAAGTCTTAGTATATAACCTAATGGACTACTTCTTCTATAGTTAATTGGTTTTAGGATAGAATCTCACTAAGCTTATGTGCTTGGCTACTAATGTATGGGCGCACATGCACACAACCCCAATCACAAGTCTCAACGAATTTCAGTAATCAATAGGCCGGTTTAACCCCCCCCCACCCCCCACCAAAAAAAAAAAAGCAATTAGCAAGAGGCTTAGAACGTATGTTATGCCCTCTTCGAATCTAGATTGTCTATGACGCTCAATGCTCGTTGAAGGGTAAAGTGCGGAATAGGCAGATAAAAGGCAAACAAATACTCTAGAAAGGGAGAAAATAGAGTATGACAACTTTTTGCAAATACAGGAAATTGTAAGACCTTACCAACCAAAAGTAAGACCTTATTTGTAAAACAGAAGCAAGTCAAGACAAAGTAACGAATAGCAAATGAAAACAATAAGGATAAAGCGCAGAAAGTAAAGCACACAATACTTGTTAACGAGGTTCGACACAACTGCCCACGTCCCCGTCTATGATTATCCAACCCGTCGGGTTCAACAACTTTATTTCACTTTATCTTATGAGCCCTAGATACAACCTTTAGAAGGCATTCCCTCTTCTAGACTAACTTCCTATCTAGCAACCCAAACACACCAGTGAAACAAAGTCCTACCGATACCAAAGTATCTATACGTTTGGGTAGAGATATACCCTTAGTATAACCTAAAATGAATTGTACGATAAAGCTCAATGGAAACCTCACACTCTCAAAGAAATAAAACGCTCAAACCAAAGAGATACGTGAGATCGATGTTGTAGGAGACCAAGGATTGCAGGAGAATTTGTATGCGCTGGGGGTGAAGCTTGTGTGAACTGCGATCCTCTTGATCTTCTTATAAAGGTTAGCCTAACTGAGTTTGAATTAATTTGAACGCTTGAACTTTGGCTTCTCGGTTGTTGGGGAACGTTCCAAGATATCCGTCTGGGAGGAGCAACAACTTTATGGAAAACGTTCTAGAACCTTCTCCTGGATTTGCTGGGATCTTGTTGAAATGGAACGTTGAAAGAGCTGAACAAATCCCCTTAAAATCTCAACAAAATAAAGAAAACAAATCTACGTAGTTAGTTAGAAAAAGATAGAATTTAAAACATTCTAACAAATATATTGGTCATTTAAAGTTGGAACGGTAAGCTTAAGTAAAATAGGCCCATTTAACAAATAAGTCCAATTACATTGAGTCTGTGTCATATAATTCCAAGCTTGTGTAATTCCTGAGGCCACTATCGGTAAGGTCTTACCAGTGTCGGTAAAGCCTTACCAAAACCTGGAAACCATGGTTTTGACTTTCAGCTCAAACAGTAAGGTCTTGAAACTGTTTTGGTCCTGATGGTTTATTTTAAAACGTTGAAGACAACTTGGAGATTGGTTCAACCAAATCTCTTGAAGATCTCAACAAACCAACAACCTTTTTAAAAGTCAACCTCAAATCTCCAACCACCAAATCAAATTCTGCACAAAACCTAATTTGAATTTAAATACCAGGAGATATACAAATATATAAATAAATATAATCGCATATATAAACGGATTGATATTATTTGTCTTCCATCATATTAAAATATATCACATATAAATGCATATCATCAGGGTGGAATCAACAAAGGGCTATACACTCTGAATAGATTCACATTAAAGGCACTACAAAAAAAAATTAAATTTGCCACGCCATCTAGCTTCGGCAAAGGCTTGCCGTGTCAATTGGTACCCTTTTGCCACGGCATTAGCCACGGCAAGCCTTCAATCTGAAAAATAAGACAAATTCGCCACTAATGGTAGCCTCGGCAAGGACTCCTTGTAGCAACGGAGGAGTTGCCGTGGCTATTGTTCTTAATTTGTAGTTTTTACTATGATAAGGTGGGGCGGTTCAATTTGCCACCCCAATAAACTTACCGTGGCAAATGCATTTTTTTATGAAAAAAATAAAAAAAAAAAGAAACCTAGAAATCAACCCGCTCGCCTCCCTCTCTCAGATTGATTTATCATTCTCTCTCTCCTCTTCTCCATCTTCCCGATCTCCTCTATCACTCAACCTCTGCTATCCATTCCCGCTTGCCTCTTTCCGATCTCGTCAATTCGTCATCTTCCAAGGTATTGGTCTCTTTTTTCACGAATTTTCCCTGGAACCCTAAACTTCTCATTTCCTCTATTTTCAGATCCGATAAATCTGGATCTCGTTGATTCGAAAATTCTGGAACCCTAGAGTGGTAGATCTAACCTCCATCTCGTTCTCCTCCTCCTCTTCCACCCATCTTTGTCATTCTCCTGCTCTTTTGTTTTCCTTTCCCCGATTCTCTGTCTTTCTGCCTGTAATAGTCTCGAATCTAAATCTCTCTCGCCACTCTGCTCCAGCTCGCCGGCGGCGGCGCCGCTCCTGCCTACTGCTCTTCGGCCATCGCTCTCTCTCTCTCCGCTATCAGTTCTCTCGCAACTCTCAAGCACTCAGAGTCCAGCCTCACTCTGGCATCACCAAGTCGCTACTCAGTCTCGCTCGCCGCTGCCGTGAAGAGATCCACTCTTGCCTACTCACTGCTCGGTGCGGCTCCCTCTCGTTCTCTCAATATCTCCGACGCGCCGCACTCCTCTGGTGCTCAGTCCGGTTCCCTCTCTATTGAGTATTCAATGTAAGTTTTATTTTATTCAGTTTGAAAGATGTCTCGATCTGGTTCATTTTCGATTGAAGAAAGATTAGGGTTTATTTGATTTCTTAAAAATCAAAATTTTGGGATGAAAATAAGAAATTGGAAGAATTAGGAATTGTTATTTGTTAGGGTTTATTTGGTGTAGACTTGTGATTTATTGATGCACTTTAGGTGTTTGATTAAATGTCTATGAAAGAAATAGGAGAATCAAACATACATTTGCCTTGGAACTCCATATTTGCCTAGTTGTTATTCAATTTGTTACCATATTTTGGGTCTAATGGTGTACGTTCTTTGTTTAAATGGAGTTTGATTGGGGATTTTTTTCCGGTTATTGGGTATAATTGAAAGGCACTCCTTGATTATGACTGGTTCTGTTGTGGGGCTTTTGGCAGAATCTATTAAGGTCTGTTGGAGCAGTTTGTGAAGGGCATGGATATAGTCCCAACCTTTGTGTTTAGCATAACATTCCAACTAAAAGCTTTAAACAATGCTTCTGAAGATGTTGTGTAATTGAAGATAATAAACGGAAGCTAGCACAATAATCAACAACAAATGTTTCTAGTAAGTTCTTTATAATGAATCAAGTGTTTCATTTGGTCTCTTAGATTTCAAAATATTGAAGTGACGTGACTTAGGAGTACCTGAACAACCCTCTATCTTTTCTGCTAATGCTTTTAATTACCTGAGCAGCTCCTTATTAGTTAACCTTATGCATTATAGATTAATAGATGATAGGAAAAACATCTAAAGTCTCTTATTTAATGTCAATGTTTATGTTGTTAACTCGATGTCTTTTTTATTTGTTTGAACTAGTAATGATGCAGATCTTTATATTACTATCTAGTCTATTGCAGGTTTGTGTTAGAATCTTATCTTTATATTACTATCTGGTTGATCAGTATTCACTTGTATATTTGATTTTAAGGATTTGGATTTCTTGAATGCTATTTCTTTTTGTGTTTTAAGGTATACTATAAACTGTCGTTGATTTGCTTAAACTTAAATTCTAACTTTGAAGATCAACTTTAACTAGGAATTTTTTTTATTTCCCTAATCCTTTGTATAAACAACAAAAAAAAGTAGGTTAGTAAAAATCAAGAGAAACTTAGCAAGTAATGACTTAACTTTACCAGTTTCTCTGTATATTTTTCAGAATTATAATTTATAACTATATACATATAAATTGTTTCCCTTTCTTGAAGCTGCTGTCGTTGAAATCAAATGTCAAAAGTTAGTGGCTATTCTTACTCGTCCCATTCAGGAATCATGCATTCAAGTCTATTGTTTTAAGTAGGGACAATTCTCATTTATTAAAAACAAAGTTAATAGTCTAAAAATGATCCTATTCAAAACTAATTTGAGATCCCAAGAAAATATGGCTAGTTAGTTGATCTAAGAAATTAGGTATGAGCGCCACGACAAACTTATTTTATTTGACATCCAGATATTGTAGTCAACAACAACAGTAACATCATGCACTTCCTGAGTTTCGTGGATGAGGCAACTATTCTTAATGAAACTAAAAGAGAACTCTAATGTATTTTATCCTTAGTAGCTTCTGAAATTTGTTAATTTGAAAAGGAAAAAAAATGTTCTTGATTGAACTCCAACAACATCTTTTGACAAGAGATATTCAAGAAAGGAATGCATTGTTACAAGTTATCTTTCTTTACATTTCATGGTTAGTTTGCATGGTGTATGGTATTGTTCATATCTTGTAACTTTTATAGTCTATTATTATTTACATGCTTAATGTCATGGCACCATATTAAGTGGAAATGCATGGTCTTGATTATAATTAAGAATGGAATTGATTCAACAAGTTGATGTTGGTGTGAAGCAGAAGTTGTTATTGTATCTTCTGAACTGATTTACCTCTTCTTTAGTTCTCACAATTTGTCCTAATATTCTCTTTGATGCAGCTGCAGAAACAGGTGACCCCGATTAGAAATTAGAGAAAGTTGCGGTGTTTATTTTTCTTCTCAGAAATTAGAGAAACAGGTGATTATTTTTCTTCTCTTTTTTAGTGTTATATGCTGTTACTTTTAATTGAGAGAGTAGTATTCAATAGCTCTAGTGTTTACCATGTTTATTCTAATGTTTGAACTTGCATTGGACTGTCAGAGCAAAGAAAATATCAAATTTGTGTATCAATTAGACCCAAATGCAGGGATTTTAATGTGTTAATTACTGTTAGATTTCTAAACTGAAATCATAGATGCGGAAACAACAAATCTTGGGAGGATCTTGAGGAAGAACAAACAGAAGTTTAAGTTCTTCATATTGTCTTATCATATTATTCAAGGAGAAAACAACTATTTAAAGACAAGAGAAGCTATAAAGTCTTGGAAAATAAAGCTACAAAAGAAATAATAACTACTAGAAAAACACCCTAGGAAATTTAAACCTAGGCTAGAAAATTTAAATTAAAGCAACACATTAAATGCAACCACCAACAAAATTGTGACATAAAAGTAAAACCAATTTATCCAACACTCCCCCTCAAGCTGAGTTTGTAAATCTCGAAATCCAACACTCGCCCTCAAACTCAGCTTGCAAATAGCACTTCAAATTGGCTGAACATAGATGAACATGGCTGCCACTCCTTGGAGAACGTTGTTGTAGCACCAGAAGTTCATCAGCAAACACCAAGATAAACAAGCAAGAGCCCAAGAGAATATCAACACCAGTTCTAGCACGAGCTCCAAGCGAGACTGATTGACCCGCCAGGAACAAGTCTGAATGAGACAAACCTCAGCAGAAACGAACAACAAAATCCAGCAACCATGATCTGGATATCAGCCTTTGGCAACACCAATCTCTTCTGGAGGAAAATGTCACATGATGTCACACACCGGACGAAGATTCAGCATGGAGGCTTAAACCTTGAACATTCTTCAGCAATGAAGGCTGAAGAAACGGAAAACATTCCCAGCAATGAAGGCTTGAGAAATCAGAAAGTCGTTTCAGCTAAGAAGGCTGGAACCATAAACAAATTTTTCCAGCAATGAAGGCTGAGAAAACAGGAAAAGGTTCTCAAAACCAGAAAGTTATTTCAGCAATGAAGGCTGAAAAGAGGAGAAGTTTCCCAGCAATTAAGGCTGGAACCATAAGCAAATTTTTCAGCAATGAAGGCTACAAAAAAAGGAAAGGTTCTCAGCAATGAAGGCATGAGAAACAAGAAAGTTTCACCAATAAGGCTGAAAAACAGATTGGGCAGTGAAGGCTGGAGAGAGTAAAGGTTGAAGCTTTTCAGGAATGAAGGCTGAAAAAGGGAGAAATTTTCCAGCAATGGAGTCTGGAACAAACAAATTCGAAGCAATGAAGGATGTGAAATAACAAGGACTTTGTAGTAAAGTAAAGGCCAGAAAGTTCTCAGCAATGAAGGATGAGAAAAAGAAGAACATGCAGAAACAAATATGTTAAAGGGGATTTTCAGCAATGAAGGCTGAAAGAGAAGTTTTTTCTTTCCCTTTTAAACAATAGCTCAGGATAAGGACCATGAGCTCTGATACCATGTTAGATTTCTAAACTGAAATCATAGATGCGGAAACAACAAATCTTGGGAGGATCTTGAGGAAGAACAAACAGAAGTTTAAGTTCTTCATATTGTCTTATCATATTATTCAAGGAGAAAACAACTATTTAAAGACAAGAGATGACCTTAAGGCTTACAAGAGAAGCTATAAAGTCTTGGAAAATAAAGCTACAAAAGAAATAATAACTACTAGAAAAACACCCTAGGAAATTTAAACCTAGGCTAGAAAATTTAAATTAAAGCAACACATTAAATGCAACCACCAACAAAATTGTGACATAAAAGTAAAACCAATTTATCCAACACCAATATGGAAAAAAAAAAGAGTAAGAAATTTGAAGGGGGGAATTTTTGGGGGAGTGGTGTGATGAATACGGATGAGAAGACAAGATGGTGCAGTTTATCTGTTTAAGTTCTTATAGGATTAAGCGATTTAGCAATGCTATGCTGAATTTCTTGAGCTTAATGTTGCTCAAGTTGTGCATGTTATGTCTAGTTGACATCTCACAAATTTGAAACCTTAGTACTTCTTTCCCCTTTGGGGAGAATGAGGCAAGGACCTAATATTACCATGAAACTCATTAGAAACCAATCTAAATCAACACATGAAATTAGTGATAGCAGCTTCCATACCCTTGCTGGATGAAGCTAGGTATGCAGCTTATGTATGAAGCTTGTTATGCAGCTTCCTTACCATTTCTTATTTTCTCCTTCAATAAATTAAATGTGTACTGTATCGCATTACAGAAAACCATTTCTTATTCTTCTTCTGTCATGTAGCATGTTCCCTAAATCAACATATGAAAACTAGTGATAGTAGTGTCCCTATTGACAAGCCACTGGTGACATCAAGCAAATCTCAACAAGGTTTATTAGCCTTCTCTGTCATGGCTAGCCTTATTTTTTTCTCATAATAAATCTGTGTTGCTGCTAGTGTTTTAAGATTTTATATTTTTACTGGAATGCATATGACACATTTTAGGATTCTTATCTGTTTCCCTCCCTGAGGCTAAATTGCATGCTTATTTATTGCCTGAATTGTTTTGTTTATTCATGCTTGCAGTTGAGGATAAAATCAATAAGTTGTTTGATAATGTTGGTGCAATTCGTAAGCGAAAGGTACAAAGTTCAATTTTGTTTTTGTATGTTACTCATCTTTTTTGGAATCTTATTTTCCAGAAACTATTGTTTTTATACGAAAAGCTACTTGAGCACTTGATAATATATTAAGGAAATCCTTTTCATCTCTTCCCTGCTTTTCTGTCTGCATTTATTGAGTAATGGTTGGTTTGAGCAAGCTCTTGATGTTCTCTAGTGTGACAGGATGCGTTCAAGGGCTACTTGAAACTTTTGGTTCTGACTGCACCTTCAGATGATTGTAGCCATCATGAGACAATTCAGAGGTCAGTTTGTTCCTGCATTTTTTTTTTGCAGTAACAAAGATCTTTCTATGATCCTTGATGCCATCTTGAAACAAAGTCTCAAACAGTTCTGATCGATATTCTTAATAAAAATGGTACCTTATTCTCGATTAGTTATTTCAGATGTACAGAAGGTGCCGCTTCCTTTTATATTCATCAAAGGTGTGTTCTGTTTTTTTCTTCCAGGTCTACAAATGCTCCATTCATTGATGAAGAAGTTTAAGGGAAACTTCACCAAGATTCCAATCATGAGGAAGCTTCTTAAATCTAAAGGTTACTTGTATAGCTAGGTAGCTTCTCTTTTTGTAACAAAAGTCATTAAATTTTGTATAATTAATGAAAGTATGTATATTTATCGTACATAAATTTATGTAGTTTTTTTGACATTTTAATATATATGGAAATTTTGTATAATTAATGAATTATATTATATATGTAAATTGTGTGTATATAATGTATATTTATTGTAAATAAATTTTATTTTTTTTAACAAAATATTGGACTTTTTAGCTCGGGTCTGAAGATTCTGGGCTAAAAAGCAGTGTTTTTTTTTATTTCCACCCACACCTTAGCTACGGCAGCTTGCCGTGCCGTAGCAGATGAGTCGTGGCAACCAAAGGAAAAAGGAGCCAAAATTTTGGCGCCTTGAATTTCACTAGCGACGGCAACTTACCGTCGCATAGCCGTGGTTAATATCTTTGCCACGGCTAGTAGCCGAAGCTACCAAATTTTGCCACCATCGAACTCGCCACGCCCCCATTAGCCGTCGCAGAGCCGAAGCTAGATGTCTTTTGCCACCCTAGAAGGGGCTTTTGCCACGGCTTTTTGCCGAAGCTAATTTAATTTTTTTTTTGTAGTGAGGGTTGATGTTATATTTGGATCCAAATATTGTTGAGTGGAGAAGTTGTTGACGTTGTTAGATGACAAATAAAGGATTGAGCTAGTCAAACTAAATTAGGAACGGGTCAGATGTTGCTAAAATGAATATTTTTATTAAAAACCCACAAAAAAACACACATTATTTTTAAAAAAAACACATAACGTCTTGGACGTTGTGAACTTGCACACAAACTCCTTTTCTTATTATGTTTTGTATTCGATGTGACCCTAGTAGCAATGACCGAACCGACATTGCTAATCCAGTCCGACCTAATCATCAGTGGCGGAACTACTTGGGGGCCAGAGATGGCCCTGGCCCCCACAATCTCTTTTTGAACGAATAGGTAGTATAGGTAAATTGGTAATTATATATTTAGTATTATTTATATAAGTAATTATATGTGATATTAGTAGTAAAAGAGTAAAATAATAAATAATTTAGCGGTTAAAGGGTAACCACTTTAATTTAGAGATTAGAGATTCAAACCTTAATACCTTTTGTTTGGTCAAAATTTTGTATCGATGATTTTTTTAAAAGAAATTGCATATTTAAACTATAAATTTATTGCCTTTTTATACATTTTTCAAAAAATTTGTGCTTGAGAAACAAAAATAAAAAATTGGCCCCCTCATTGTCGAGAGTCTAATTCCGCCACTGCTAATCATCCAATGATTATGTGCAACATTAGCAACTTTTCTACACAAAACCTCTAATCTAATCTAACGTTGTTCAACATCTAAAAAAAGGTAATTTCCAATGTATATAGCCTCCACGTATAAAATTTAATGACCCGGTCTATACCACAGTTTATGGTAAAGTTACACGAATGACATGCATAGTGTCTTACTGTCTTGTGATGAAAAAAACTTAAGCAATGAATGTGTTCGATGGGTCTGTAGTGTACTGCTCTTTCCGTCCCATAATGATTGTCTTTAACTATTTATGTACGTTTTTTTAAGAAGCTAAAAACTATACTCCGTATAAAATTTCAATATTTTATTAAATATTTTTAAATAATATCATACATATTACTAATAAGAATAGAATTATTTAAAAAAAAAATAAAAAAATAATAATTTAGTACTAATTTCTTTGATACTCTTTCCGGTCGGAAATATTTGATGTTTGACTTTTGTACACGTAGTTTTAGAAGCTAAAAACTATATAAAATCTTATTTATTTTGATTAATTTTTTTCATAGTTTAATACTCCCTCCGTCTCGAAAAACAAGTCGTTTTAGCATTGTGTGTTGAGAATGAGAAACAATGTGAAGAGACAAAAATGTCCCACATTGAATATGTGAAACATTAAAGCCTTAGCATATAACCTGGTGAGTTACTCCTATTGCCAATTGGTTTTAGGATGGAACCCCGCTCGGCTTATGTGCTAGGCTATTAGCGCAAGGGCGCACGTGTGCACACGACCCCCGATCCCGAGTCCCAACGGACTTCGGTATTGTGCACTAGTTTTAATAAAATACTCACCTATCAATCAGCATCATCATTCCACTAACTTTTTTCATTAATTTTATTGTTTTTAAATACGGAGTACACACTATATTTTTTAACCAATCAAACTCTTTTAAAAAGTCAACAACACAAAAACCAATACAAATCATTACTACCCCTTACCTAAAAAGCATAAAACGACATGTATTTTGATACAACTCAACTAGTCTAAAACGATTTGTTTTTCGAGACGGAGGGAGTATTCATTAGTAATAAGTATTAAACTGTGAAAAAAATAATTAAAAGATTAATATTTTATACTCCCTCCGATCCAAAATACATGTCGTTTGACTTTTTAATACGTAGTTTAAGGAGTTAAAAACTATATACTAATATATTAACTTTTTTTTTACAATTTAATACATTATTTATTACCAAAAAATATTAAGTTGTAAAAAAATAATTAAAAAATTTTGATATTTTATATAGTTTTAACATTCTTAAAATATGTGCTGAAAAGTCAAACGACATATATTTTAAATTGGAGTTAATATATTATAGTTTTTAGCTCTTTAAAATACGTGTAGAAAGTCAAAACATCAAATATTTACGATCGGGTGTGGTTAGCGAGTTTCGAATATACGGGCTGCTAAATCGTACTCCATTAAATCAAACTCATCTACAGAACAACAGTGTAATTTTTGTATGGATTTTTAATTTTTTTTTAAATTACAAAAAGCAATGAAGTGATTAAGTGGGTTGGGCGGGACAGTGTGTGTACGGAGAGCAGAGTAGAACAAGGTGTCACGTGCCACAGCACACATCACACAGCAGTCTTGTCTGCAGATTTGGTGCTCCTTTTAAAGCTCGTTGACTTTGACTCTCCTTTATTTCCAATCCTTCTCTTATTTTTTCAGTTCTATTCTATGTGCTTCTCCTATTTTTGCTTCTTCGGTGGGACTTCAATCTAAACAAACCACTCCCATTGACGAAAAATTGGGATATGTGTTGTATTAGTAGTATTAGTGTATTACTACCCTAAAACGTTCGGTCAGACGAGAGTTTGAAACTCAAGGTCGAAACTCTAAAGAGAAGAAATAGGCTCTAAAATTGCCTTGTTGACCTCTATGAAGATATGTGGCTACAGATATCGTTTTAAATGAGGCGAGTAGAAGAAGAGCATCCGAAATATACTTACATGTCATGTCACTCCCATAAAAAAATGTACTTACGTATTTACGAATATACAAATTTTAAAACTTGGGTAACTGAATTCGACCAAACTTCACATCCTTCTCCAGCTCCATTCATTTGAAATGATGGATATATTTTTGTCATATCTTTTGAGAGAACCACCGTAAATCCGGATGGCTCATCTTACGAAATGTTATTGGGTGTCGGACGGATCATAGATGATGTCACATAAATCTTTGTTATATATATAAATTTGTTTGAATGTTCACATTCCTTGGAGTTTGGATATAATTTTGGTGTTAATGTGTCTTGAACGATTGTTGACCGGCGATGCATCAGGGGTTTTGAGGGGCTCCGTCCCCCGACGGTGGTTTCGCTGACACAAGGGGCGACGAGCCCCTGGCGGGGGGGGGGGGGGGGGCTAGGGGGGCAGCGCCACCCCGCCTAGCGACAGGAAGCAAAGAAAACTCTTCTTATCTCAAGAAGGGTACATCAAGAAGATATTGAGCAGGTTTGGAATGTCTTCGGCTAAGTCTATAGATACTCCAATGGCATCTAACAGCAAGCTGGGAATGTACACACTTCAGACTGAGGAGGAGAAGGAGTACATGTCTAAGGTCCCTTATGTCAGCGCGGTGGGGAGCCTGATGTATGCTATGGTCTACACTCGACCAGATCTAGCATTTGCTGTTAGTGTGGTAAGCCGCTTTATGGTTCAGCCTGGGAAGGAACACTGACAAGCTGTGAAGAGGATCTTCAGGTATCTCAGAGGCACTACTGATGTTGGTTTGTGCTATGGAAATGATACAGAGTGCTTGGTTGCTGGGTTTTCAGACTCTGATTATGCCGGCAATGTGGACGGTAGGAGATCGATGACTGGCTATGTTTTCACTCTTGGGAGTTCTGTGGTGAGTTGGAAAGCAACTCTACAACCTACAATCACTTTGTCTACCACAGAGGCAGAGTACATCGCGTTGATAGAAGCTGCTAAGGAGGGAATCTGGCTGAAAGGCTTGGTCAATGATCTAGGGCTACATCAGGATCAGGCTTTAGTGTATTGCGACAGCTTGAGTGCAATATGCTTAACCAAGGATCAAGTTCATCATGAGAAGACGAAGCACATTGATGTCAGGTACCATTTTCTGAGGAATGAGAAGAGAATCAGGGTGAAGAAGGTGGGAACTGCTGATAATCCCGCTGATATGTTCACTAAGCCAGTTCCAACTTTGTTTGGACTTGCTTAACATCACCAGCTGTTGAGTTGCCCTGCGGGGCAGTCTAGGTCCTTCTTCAAGGACCAATTTGAGGCAGAGAACGTCTGGGCACTTTGTCATAGGTGCATCTGTTTCTGAGAGGATTCAATTCAAGGTGGAGGTTTGTTAATGTGCATTGAACGATTGTTGACCGACGACGCATAGGGGGGTCCTGGGGGCGGAGCCCCCCGGCGGCGGTCTCGCTGACCGGTATGCGATGTTTATTGTAAACGGGCCTATCGTCTGTCTATTTTGGGCTTTCAGTCCATTGTCTGTTTAGGGTTTCATGAGTCTCTTCATATACTCATAGAACGCCGACCCCTTGTAACCCTAATCTGTTTTGCTTCCTCTAATAAGAAAACTGGTTCTCTGCCCGTGGACGTAGGCAACACACCATTGCTGAACCACGTAAATCTCTGTGTTGTTCTTCGCTTTATCATTCTCGTTACAACATTTGGCAAAATTAATAATTTTATTATGGATTGCAATTTTGGGGCTTGAAAATGGATTATTGGTGCTGAATTTACATTTAATTCGAAGTACTAGATATCACCTATGTCAGGTAAAACAAGAGGTTAAAAGAATCGACAGACGAACTGACCGTCTTGATAAAAAAAAAAAAGCAACCGAAGTTTAGATTCTAATTTAACATAACAATGAAAAGACCAACACATGAAGAATTCGAGGAATATACCTGATCCATCTGTTAGTAAAAAAAGATGTTATTTTAGAATGTTTTTCCTATGAAATAAAAAAAATTACTTTAGATATTTTGGTCTTTATTTTACACAACTATCCTTGCAATCATTAGTAGATTATTAGGTATGTAATTTTTTTTGAAACGAGGATATGGTAACTGCACTCCCCTGGATTACCCATGACAATCGTCAAACTAATTAAAGCTATGTTTGAATCAAAATATATTATAACTTATAATGCATAATACTGCGTATTACTTTAACATATAATGCAATATTATGATTACAAATTACAATGTATGGTGAATATCCAAACAAAGTAACAAACCCGTGACCACATTCAAATATACAAACAAGGATTGCTAAAAAAAATATACAAGGACATTATCTGAATTGCCTTGATGGAGTTGAACTAAACAAAGTGTAATGAAGGCATCAATGCCTCAAATCAATGAATAGAGACAATAAGCCCCTAATGAGGTAGCTCAATGGTAAAGAGTAAGGGGGTTAATGGGAGGTCCCGGGTTCGATTCCTGTCCCTACTCTTTCTCTTGGTGAAATAATTAAGATTCACCTTGCTTATACTATTGGGTCTAGCCGGTCGGCGCGCGTCGGTTTACCTGGCGTGTGGCTCTTACCAGCTGGGTCACGTGCACGGGATTTACCACCAAAAGGTGGGTTACCCTCGTTTTAAAAAAAAAAAATAAATAGAGACAATAAATAGCAACAATTCTAGTATCCGCTCTTTTTTTTGGATGAAAAAATCAAGATTCACTTTACTTCTTATCATTGTGTCTAGTAGATCTACGCAAGCTGATTTATCTAGTGCTTGGCTCTGACCGACATGGTCACGTGTCTAGGTATATCACTAAAGGTGAGTTATCCTCGTTATTAAAATAAAAATAAAAATTAAGAGCGACAAAATCCTACTGTAATTCCTAATCATGAGCTTGCCAAATGGGCTCATGATTTGTTGAGTCATTCTTGGGCAGGCTAAAGTGTATATATTGTACGGCCCAAATGAGAGATTATGGGCTCATGATGAGATTGATTTCAATCCAATGGGCATCAATCCATCAAGCTATATCATTATATGTATGGTATAAAGAAAATCCATCAATCCATCAAGAACTACAAACCGGTTTGATATACACAAGGTGAATGCAGACTCGAGAAGCCGATATTGACAAGCTGTTTTTAGCTAAAAACGGTTATATACTCCGAAATGAAAGTTGATATAAGGCCGTATATTTGGCGAAAAATTGACCGTGATCTACAAAAAGATCAATTTGCGGGCTGCCATTGCATCATGGGATGTATCCGCAACATCTCTGCTTGCAAGCCACTCATGCCGACTATTACTTGCTCAAACGATGATTGGAGGTGTTGAACGATGACTCATGGGAGGTGTCCGTTAAACACGTCATCTACGGAGAAATGTTCAAATCACAACTTTTTTTTTTTATTATGAAATAATTCGAGATCAGATATACTTGAATCTCGATGGCCGACAAGTCGGCAGACGGAAACTCGTTAATACATAAAAACGAAATCAAAAAGCGGAGCAAAACAACAAGTGCAAATACACCATACAAGAAAACGAACCAAGGAAAACTAATTTTAACACGAAGGAAACGTAGACTACGAACGAAAGTCAAACATTGTCCTCAAATAGCACCGCTGACCGACGATACATCAGAAATCCCTCCAAATCAGAACCTTTAAATAGCACAAAACCAGCAAGCTGTCAAATCATACATTTCACAATTCTACCCATTTGAAATTTTGAATTCAAGTCTTCTTTTACACAACGTTGATTTTTCAAAAAGATATCTTCATAGATTTCTCAAAAAAAAAAATAAAAAAAAATTCAATCCTATTTCCACAGATATTGCACTCCTTGGGTTAACGTTAGTGGATACGGAGTACCGTCTAAAAAAGCACTTAATTTAGGGCGTGTTTGGCTAGGAGGTGGGAATAGATGGAACAGATAGAGGAGATGGGGGGTGGGTTTTGGGAACTGTGCCACCATGTTTGGCAACGGGATGGGTGGGGTGGGAGGGGTGCGAAAATGGGGATAGAACGGGGTGGGAGGGTGATTCTCCCCCACCTTGTAAAAGGACGATGAAGGAGATGAGGAGATGAAGAACCCCGATTTGCCCTCTCCTCATAAATAACAAATCCAAATTCTCCTCTCACCCTCGGAGATCCTAGCCACCGCAGATTCAGCGACCTTCCGGTGCCGAAAATCGGACCTCTTAGCCAAGCGACTGGGTCGGACCCTAGCCACCCCTTAAAGCTTTTTTATCCTACCAAACACATCCATTCGATAAAATAGAAGAAAATAGCTTAATCTCTGTACAATATTCCTTCTAGTTGATATGTTAGCTTACAATTTTAGAATATTTTAGGTTAGAATAGCTTCAAATTTTATCATAGAATATTTGATATTTTAGACCTTCTATGCGACAAGATGATGCGAATCTCGAAGCGGATCGATACTTTTTGTCCGATTCGAGAGAATACCCATATCAATATGGTACGAGCATCGAATCCTCGACCTGTATCTAGTGATATCCCAGACGTGCCGCTTTGATGGAGGACTAGTGACGTACGAAGGGAATAACAAAGGAGGAGGAGACGCACAAAAGAGAGAAGGAGAAAAACTTACAGTGTTACAAACGAGTGAAACGACAGAGAGAGGAAGAGAAAGGGTTTTCTAACCCTAAATCTAGCTCATTTTGTTAAAATACAACACAAATAAAAACCATAAATCTAACTCAATGAATTAAAAGTAATCTATGTATCTATATATTCAATTTATTTAAGAAAAATAACCACCATATCCATCATATTGAAATCGGATGGGATAGTGAATCCTGTGTCTGTATCCCTGTCCCGTTTCGAATTTAATCTCATATCATGTAACATTGTTTCAGACCACTTTTTCGCTTGATCATTAATTTTAAAACTACTATTTTTCATGCAAAATTCAAGTATTTCATCGTTTTCCATGCATATTTTTTAATTTTCAATGCAAAATGCAATATAAAGGCTATTGAGAACACGTGAAAATGGTTACTGGCAAGATTATTTTCATAAATTTGCACACAAGTCATTTCCATTCTACAAAATAATTATAAATCTGCCCAAGAAAAAAATAAAAATCCTAATTCATACCATCCATCCCCAAATCTCCACTGATCGACCAAGTTGAAAGAGGTTCACCGCAACCTAAATCTAACTCGTTGTGAGAGATTTTAACAAATCAATTAAGTTCAAAATAAGAAGTTTTATTTACAATTGGTTTTATAGGTATTTTGATAAGAAATTGTATGTTTTACGGTTTGAGATTATAATTGAAATTGGTACGTAGTTATATGTGAGTTGTTGTTGATTTGTGTGATGTTGGTGTTGAATTCTGAGAAGAAATGGTAACTAAAATGAAAGAAATTGCTCCTTTTTTTTGTGATTTGGGGCTGCTATGGGGTTACTCTCGAGTTTCGAGGCTTAAGGCTCAAGCATAGATGGCGAGGTGATGGCTTAGACTCAGCTCTATTGGCCGAGGTAAGATAGTAGGCTCAACGGGAATGGTCGAGGCTATGAGGCACCCTCGTCGTCAGTTGTGGCCGAGACACAGTGTCCGGGATGTTATTTGTGTGAGTGAGCAGATGGAACGAGTGATGCAAGAAGTCTCTGCATGATTTGTCGAGCATATGTAGGAGCCTCGGCAAATACTCCCGAGGTTCAGCAGTTACCTCAACTCCTCCAAATGAGGCTCCTACATAACCTCAATGGATTTTGCCGAGTTTCCTTATTAACCTCGACAAACTATTATCGGCCCTAGTTTCAACGAATATTTTGTAGTCGTCCAAAACTATTGGAAAATCATCTTAAGTTATTTAACGAATTGAGTAATCATATCGACCTTTTTTCATATGTTTCAATAAGTTTATTATGTATTCGGAATTAAGGTTAACAAATTGTTTTGTGTAGATGAATGATAATAGATTTTCTCTTTTACTCTCTAGCATAAATATTTTCGGAAATAGAGAGAGAACTTGTCATGCAATTTCGTGTTAACAATCTAGCCAATAATCCTTTTGCAATCTTGCCTATAACCTCACTCAAAATCCAATTGCAAAAGTAATTAAAAATTGAATGATAATCATAATAGTTTATATATAGCTGTATATAAATTTATACTCAATATTTATATACTCAAAATAACGAGTGTAACACCGGTGTAACACATATTACTGGGGATTTCAACTGGGCAACCATCCACCCTTTAAGAAGTTGAGTATAAAAGTCACACTCTAATAAATACATAAAATTAATGTTGTACTTTTAAGATTTGGCCGGTGTGTTTGAGTATGCTAAGGTAACTTCACACTTAAGAGGCGACGACGAAGACCAAGACTTTAGGCTTTGCATTTTAAGGCCAAATATGAATAATGAGCAAATTGGATATAATCGATGAATTGATAAATTGAGCTTCTAAGATTCTAGAAACTTTAAAACTAGTGGATATGGTTGTTGATTACAAAAAACCGTGAATTTGGACATATTTGACGGAAATAGGTCTCAACCCTCACTCGCATCAAAAACTAGCTTTCCCCCAGAATTTGGTAAATAAGGAGCGATCATACGAGATTCAAATCGGGGACATTTGAGTACTATCCGCAAGTCATTTCCAGTTGAACTATCTCGAAATGGTTTTTATCCTCATAATACATATCAACAACATTCGCATTTCGTCCAACAAAGTGCTAATTAATCTACATTAGACCATTTTCAACAACTTCTTTGAAATTTTCTCAAAATGAAAAAATAAAATATACATTTTTCAAATTATTTTTGCTTTCTCCAACAACATCCCTATTTTGAAGATTTGGAGAATAATTTAGTTTGAAGAATGTTGGAGATTTAAAAAACCATCTCTATTTTGTTGTTTTTCCATTTTGGAGAATGTGATGAGGAATCTGTTGAAAAAAACCCCTTAAAATCCTCCAAAAATTCAAATATCCTCAAAATGGGAAAACTGTTGGAGATGCTTTGATACCTCTAACATGTACGGGTTGTTTTTTTTTTTTTTCTGGATTAATTGAAACATACTTTGGGCTAATATTATTCTAAAAAATTAGGTCTTTCTATCCTATACTTCTAGGACATAGGATAAAAACTTTATTGGAAAAATTCCCTATAATATTATCGGTTCTAGAAAAGCTTAATAAACATTGGAAAAATTAGGTCTTTCTATCCTATAATTCCCTATAGCTCTTAATTTTTTGATGACGCGGAACCACCTTTGGTGGTAAACCCCGAACACGTGACCCAGTCGATAAGAATCATGTACCAAGTAAATCGACTTGCGCCGACCAACTCGACTCACTAGTAGAGAGCAAGGCAAATCTTGAATTTTCATCCAAGGAAAGGTACGGAGATATATATCTTACTTCGTAATAGATTTATTGGTGGTATAATTTTTCGTACAATTCTATCAAAACAATTTCCTAACTAATACTCCGTATATTATTTATAATTTCATTAGAAAATAAATAAATAAATACTTTAAAAGACTACGGGTATTTGTTAATAAAAAAAGTTATTGTTCGGTTTGTTAAAAAAAATTAAAATTTTGAAAAACAATGAGAAAAGAATAATTTGAATTATTTTGATAACAAAAATAATAACTGTAAAAATATTTAAAAAAATTATATATCAGTATATATTAACCACGTGATTAATAAAATGTCTATCTATATAAGTAGTAAACGTGATGATTAATTAATTTAATTCTGTATCATTAGATAGATATGCTTATCATTATTAGTGCAATTATCGCATTGTGTTTCAAAAACAAAAAGAAATCAATTATTAGTGCAATTCCTATATGAGCTGAACATCTTGAGCTCGGCTTAGAATCAGCTCGAAAAAAAGTTCGACTCGAGCTCGTCCACCTACCTAAACAAGCAGAGCCTAAACAAAATTCTAAGCTTATTTGAAAGCTAGACTTGTTGGATTTAAACTCGAATAGCTCAAATCTTATGAAATTTCTAAAATTTTCTTTAAGTCAATCTGTTATGATCAAATAGACCTAGTTAAAGCTCGAAAAAAACTCGACTCGAGCTCGTTTAACAAACGAACCAAGCTGGAACATGCAAACTCAGCTCGTTCGACTCGAATAACACCTCTAGATTCTACAACTAGGAATATGATCAATGTAGCGGTAGTGACAAACTGCAAACCCCTTTAGACCGGCAAATGAGATAGGTTAGAAGGACTTGATCGCTATGTCTTTGAATTCAACGTAACACTGTCTAAGTGGGGACTAATTAATTGACATATCAAATAAAACGCAAATATTTCAAGCACTAATAAATTGACGAAACTAGCAACCCCTATATTTTTGGTCTCAAGTCTACACACTAAATGAAACTACCACTTTCCTATATACTACACACATATATATTACAAGGTTTCATGGAATCCCAAGGAACTCATATTACAGAATATACACACACAGTTTTCCAACCTTTCCCCCTCCTTGTAAGGGTTATGAAGCTTGCCCACAAACCACTACTTCTTCTACCTCTTTGTTTCTTCATTGTTCTCACCCTTCTTAAACTCTTGCTCTCACCGTCCTATGATCTCCGCGAGCTTTGCTGCTGCCCTCTTTTTATATATGCTGTGTTAAACGCGGTGATCTTTGGTATACTGCTAGATAACAATGGCTATATACTATCGAGCAATGAATCCGAAGAGAATTCTCTAATGGTTTTCTTTGCTTGCGAGATAGAGGAGGGGAAACAAGCAGGGGTAACAAGTCAGAGATTTAGCAACGGAAATGATGAGGATGTTGCTGAGAGTGATCACGATGAGTGCCATGGTTCTGATGGTTATCATGAAGATGATGACGACAATGGAAGCGAGTATGAGTTCATATGGGAAGATGAGGAAGAATATGACCCTGAATTTGATAAGAAGATCGAGGCTTTTATTTCAAAGGTTGTTGAAGGATGGAAAGAAGGCGTTTCAAGGGAAAGCTTAGCAGCCGGAAATCGAATGGTAGAGAACTAGAGTAGATGGCTATGCTCTCCGGCATCACGAAGCAAGTCATATCCAAAAATAACAACAGAGTAGAAATCTTGAACTAACATGTACCAAGAAGCAATAATATACAGAGATTGCTTAAATACCCATGTTTTAAGGGTTATATTTGCTCCAACTGTGCTTAGTAAGTGGTTAACTGTCTTGTTGTATAATATCTGTGAATGCCAGAAAGGCCCTTTCCCTGTTTTTCTCCAGGTTATGATACATTCAGAAAGTCTTTACTAGCATAGTTTTAGATTTCTTGAAGATAAATTTCATCTCGATTAAGTATGCAAAAAAGTCAGTATTTAAGTTTCTATGTCCATACAAACTAAAAACTTGGGGACTGATTTGCCTAGTCTACAGCAACTAGCAGAAGAATGAGCTACCATCAGTTAGTATCAATACATAAGGTGAATCAGTGAATCTCAACTCTCTTCTATCAGGATGAAAGTAAAATAAACTAAGTTTAGCGGCCACTCGGAGTTGATTAGAAACTCATCTACGACTTGTAAGTATAATTTGAACCCACAAAAGTAATTATGAAGCTAGTGCGTTGAAGTTCTAACAAGCAGCTTAATGGACTAATTACTCAAATTCTAGCCATAATAGAGGGCAAAACTAAAATGCAGAGAAATGGGTATCTACTGTGAAAGGAATGAAAACTGGATTGCAGGAAAACACGGTGATTGTGTGATTCAAACAGTGACAACACATTAACACATGGATTGCAGGAAAAAAGGATACACTTTTCATTAAAAAAATTACTGTGTATTAGGTTTAAACTTGAGCATAATCATCTGTTAAAGAAGGCCACTTTTAAGTACGCCCAAAGGAATAAACAAGTTCATTCAATTTTTCCTACAAGTACTATTTAACTTTAACATAGAACACGGTGCAAGATTCTAATATAAGACAATAAAAACATGAGTCTGACCTAGCCAGAGAGCCGCATGGAGAAGGAAACAAATTCCAATTCAACGCCAACACATGTAGTGTAGAACAATGAAGCATTTGAGCAAGACTGTCTAAAGTGTATAGAGACCACTGATTATGGGATGCGACAGGCACTAACCAAGACCAGTGTTTTTACGCGGTGGTGCATCAGCCTTAATGCGTGATGGTCGAACTATGCGATCAATAATGCCATATTCAAGAGCTTTCTGAGCACTGAAGCGCTTCAACCATTTTAGATCTTGGTAAATCTGGTAAAAATGGAAAGGAGATCTGTTTCACTGTCTGAAAAAATCAAATAAAGGAACAAGAAATTATTGATTGAGAGGTAAGTGAACCTTTTCAACAGGCTGGCCTGTATTTTCAGCCAATTCATTGAAGAGGTAATCTCTTATTCGAAGGAGCTCGTTAGCCTCGTTGCGGATGTCATCAGCCTGCATTAAGAAATGATGTTAACATACTGCCAAAGGGAGCTGAGAGTAACAATTGAAATTCATCTGTGTAAACATCATTCGCCCATTGAAAAATAATAAACATTTGTCATACCCTACCACGAGCAGCACCAGCTGGAGCTTGCAATGCCACACGTGAGAGTGGCATCCCAGTACGACTGCCCTGGAAGACAGAGAAGAGGAAAATTTCAGATGGGTTCATGCAGAGAATATGTAGGAGGTTCTTGTGGTAAAGAACATTACCTTTTCTCCACCTGAAAGAATAAATGCTGGCATATTATATGCAAACCCAATGCAGTGTGTACCAATGGGATTCTTCAAGCTCTTTAGGGTGTCATAGAGAGCTAAGCTAGGAGTAATCTGAAAAAGAGCTTGCAAATAAGTTAGTTAGAAATAGCGATTTGGGAGACAGCAGGAGCAGAAGAATCAACCCAAGCAAAATACGGTTGAAAACTCACATCTCCACCTGCACTGTTAATGAATAGCCAAATCCTCTTTGAATTCTCGATACTATCAAGATAAAGTAATGTTCCAAGAACTTGATTGCTGTATTCTTCATCTATATCTTGTCCAAGGAAGATAATACGTTCACGGTACTGCCAACAAAAGAAAAAAAAAGGGAGCAACTATTGACAAACTTAGAAGGAAAAAAGAATATATTGCTAGAAACCAGAAGAAGAATCATCATTATAGGAAAGAGGAAGCCTACCGATTGAGCAAAAGAGTGAACTAGATATGCAAAGAAAGATTATAAGGTAGTCTAATTAGGCTCCAAGTAAAAACTACAACATACTTACCAGGGCATTCCACAGATCCACCCACTGCCACGTACTCTCTCCAGGGGTTTTATATGGTACTCTTGGTGTCCCAATGGGCATCATATAGACTCGTCCTCTTACTGGTTTACTGCCTCTAAACCTGCAACAGATAAAAAAAAAAAACAGATTGCCTCACCCAATCAAGCAAACTCCAACCTAAACACTCCAAATCTTCAAAACTATTGATAGCCAAGATTCAAGAAATATAAATTTGATTTTATACACAACTCACTGGCAACAGTGGTTGTACTACTCCATCCTCTATACTTCCTGAACCCTGAGCGAGCTAATACTTCTTAGTATTTACTAGATTCAGCCCCATTTTCAGTGAAAAAAGCATTTCCCTAGATGTAACCTAATGTAATCCACTTTGAAAACTAAGAAATTCCTACATGCGATATGGTAGGAAATGTTCCTATCACCAACCAAGTACTGATGCTCTAGCATCAGGCATTCATCGAGTTTAGGCATTCCAGGCACATCATGTCATTCTGCCACTGAGTGCATAATCAACTGCTTTGTGTAGGAAGCATGGAGGCAGATGACATGATAGAGTGATTGTAGGCAGCTTTGAGATGACCCACCCATGCCATGTAATAAGAGTTATGGATAACAAGCAGATGATCAATGCAGCTTTTGTTGTTAGAAGCAGATTGAAACTCAACTAAGCATCTTAGTACTGGCCAGGCTAGAGGCATCTCCGCCAAACATAGTCTTCAAACATTCAGCTCACAATTTGCTCCTAAATATTACTTCAACAGATTATCCACGACTCTCAAATATCAAATCCCCACCCGAAATTGCTTCATCAATTTAAAATGCCATCAAACAACTCAGCATCTTCACGAATCAATCCCAAATTCACAAACAAAATTCACTTCTAAGTAGAAAAGGTACTGTTCAGCGCAAATGTGTAATAGCCAAAAAGATAAGATAATCTACCGAGTTTGCACACTCTTATGAACTTGATCATAGAACTGAGCACTCAAATTGGGTGGCTTCTGGCTTCCAACGAGGCCTGCAAGTGAAACACAGAGCAAGAAGAAATTAAAAACACACGAATTTCACAGAAACGCAAATGAAAAAAGAAGTTTATACAGAAAACGGATTAATTACTCGAAGATTGGGGCCTAAGACCGACGAAAACCTTGGTTGCGCAGCTGCAAAACGCAATTAATTACACAAATCAGCGTAAAGCGGATAGAATTAGGTAGAATAATTGGGGGAAATGAAGAAGAGGAAATAGATTGAGAGTAACCTGAGAGAAGGTTGGGAGGCTCGAGTGTTTCGCGATTGTAAACACGAAACAGAGCCGGTGGGGTGAGGAATCACCGCCATTTTTGTATAGCGGGCGATGGAGCGAAGGGATTGAATCCCGGTCGAAGCGAGGGTTTGGGGCCGAAGAGGAAGTGAAGGGCTGCTTAATGCTTATCAATCCTTCCAAGTCATGTTCATCTCCGTCTCATCCAATTTCGCTCGGAACAATAAAATTAAGGCACAAATTTTATTTTATTTTATTTTATTTTTTTAAACAGGGTAAGAGTTTGGGTGAGATCGGAATCGTTAGACCATTACCCAAGCAAGAGGACTAAATTTTGGATGAAACACTAATTTAACCGGGTTCACGGTAAGCCAAAGGTGGACAAATCACAGATGTTGTCCAATCAGTCTGGATCAAAATCCGATCAAGACTGGTGGATTAGAATTTTGAAAACCTTGAATAGTGGTCTTGGGTTTTTCTGATCCGCCGGTTAGACGTGATTGATTGATTTGAAAATTAAATGGATTTAAAAATAATTTATAATAATTTTAATGTGATTTATTAAAAGTTAAGACTTAATTAGATTAATATTGCTAATACATGAATAAAAATAGTTTATTTTTCATTTGGTCACTTTATTTTTATTTTATAAAAATACATACATACACACATTTCGGTCCACCGATTCAAGACCGAAAATCGGAATTATAATTTTTATAGATTGTGGACTGGACCGTTATATTTCTGGTCTAACCCGAGTCCAGAAATTTCGGTCCAATCCAAATTTTATGTAGCCTTAAGATGGGCCATCTTGTCAAGAACTATTTTGACTTCTTAGAAGACGTGGTTGCAAGATGTTGAAGTGAATTTCCGGAGCATCAAACGAATGTCGGAAATCGCTTTTTTTTTTGTTAATACATATAAGGAATCAATATACCAGACAACCACATCTGATATACTGAGAGACATGAAATACCGGTAAATGGGCAAATCATCATGAGAAAAAATGTCTGAAATCACTATCTCCACCTCCCAGGGACACTTCCACGGAATTAACAAAAACAAGATTGTCGCGCCTTCAATTTTGATGTGATGCAACCCTATGAATTTTGCAACCAAGAGACCTTCACTAAGGTCGAGAGCAGTGGTGGAGCTTAGTGTAGGCGGGAGGTGGCCATGGCACCCCCTGTGGACAAAAAAAATGTTATATGTAATATATTTTTATGATATGTAAATAATAAAAAAAGAACATTTTAACAACTAACTCCCCTTGTAGAGCGATAAAGATGTACAACTTTGTCTGTCACTCTATTGCCAATGTGGGGCACATGAGAGTACGAAACCTCTCTCATAATTGATAGTAGTAATTGAATACTCCATCAATTAATTAAAACATGTCGTTTTAGACATTTGCACATTTTTTAAGAAAGTAAATAAAAACAAACAAAAATACATTTATATCCCTAATTATTAATTTACTTTTTCACTTTATTGAAAACTATACAATAAACAAATCTCTAATCATTACAAGGATAATTTTCAAAAGTGAATGCCAAAATATCTAAAATGACATGTTTTTTCTTAATAAGATTTTACTACTAAAACGACATGTTTTTCTTAACGGATGGAGTATCAAACATTATTAATTCAATATCCCATGGACAAGAGCTGTCGGACTTAAAATGGATTATAATGATAAGAGAGCCGCTCTCGATTTGAATTTTGAGAATGCATAATTGGAGGACTTTTATAACCCCTTACTCAAGAGCGAGCACTTTAGCTTTTATAGGAGGGCTGATGTCCCACTTAGAAAGTGTAGACCCATTGAAATTTAACTCAAGTGTTCCCAATGGTGGTTTGCACCATTTAACCGTATTTTTATTAATTGTTTTTTTATTTAACCTTACAGCCAGGACCCAACGTTTTGCCGGAGCTGACTGAACATCATTATCGTCCTCATCCTAGCTTGCAGGCGAAAGGTCACTTATGTATATGGTTATGCATGATTGATTTTGTAACTCCTGTCGAAAGATGTTCATTTATTAATCGCCTATAGTGATCACTTGTAGAGGTGTCCATTGCGAAGGGTCATGTTATTCACAGGACCATTTTTTCACCATTCGCACAGTGTCGATGCCGAGTTCCCGAGTCGGCAGCCTTTCACTGGCCGACAACCCTTCATTGAGTGGGAGATCACCGTTGGATCAAGTCGGCTCATCTGCCGATGCCGAATTCCTAGGTAGGAAGGCCAACATTGTCGGACTTCGAGATCGGCACCGTGCGGATTGCGAAATTCCGCCATGCAAACAACAAGGCCGATTGCGAATGATTGTTTTGATAGACAAAAATACAAATATATGTTTTAGAAAAATAGAAAAACTAATTTGTCAAAATAAAATTTTATAAAAGTGTCAATATAAGTATACAGAGTATAAATATAACTTTTATAATTTTTTATAACTTGAAATTATACCCGTAATAATAAAGTGTAACACTAGTCATCTCCCTTCTGTAAGCTTTATATATAGAGTAGTTTGCGGTTTTCTCCACCGATCTCAAGACTACGTAGCAAATAAGTGAATTGTTACAACCTCAAAGATCCAGTGGTCTTTAACAATGGATGATGCCGAATCTAAACCACAGTTTTTCTTGGTATATCATGACTGGAGACGAACAAGATGAAGGCGAATGTACTTTATGTTAAGGTGGCTTCTCAAAGGTGTTCTGGTCTCTGAATGCAGTAATAGCACTTTTTATCATCTCACCAGCATGAGGTTGTACAAAGAGGTGAGTGCTGTCCAAGACTTGTATTATGAATTTCTGTGACGAAGGAAGTGTGGCATTGTGGCTGATTATGAATTGCGCCATGGGTATGTCACTGCAGTCCAAGGCATAAAAGATATCCTCTTAGGGCCTTAGAGGTATACACAAACAAAATGTAAATGCATACAGATAGCGAGAGTGCTGATATTGATAATTTGAAATTAACAATCTAATGCAGAAAAACCGAAGACTCAGCTTCTATTTCAACGTTTACACTCTTAATGCACAAATATGGAAAGACAAGTGAAATGTGGTTATGTAAAAAGATATGGAAGTGATTCAGCACAGTACCATGAAATGAAGACTCCTTTAGTGGCGTTCACCATGATTTGGTTACAAATCTACAAACTTCACCTGCAACAACAGATATTGGCAAGGAATTTAAATGAGCACTGGCTATTATGTTTCACAACGTTATCTATGCATTGTCTGGAATCAAGTGACAGTGAAAGTAACTACACTAATAACCAACTCTAACCAACAGCGCGTATAAAATACCTCCACTCCAATGGATAAATACCGTGGATATAAAGCAATGTTTTTGCTTCACATGAAGTGTGAGGGCATACCTTGATATTAAGTCCCCACTGATATAGGGTTTCCTCACATGAAGGCCCTCAATTCCATGAAAAATCAAGCAAAAGACAATTAAGCCAACTCAGTAGCTAGAGCTCTTAAAATGAACCCCTTACAATGATTTACATCGTTCTTTTGTTCACAGTGCTTATAACTCTCACATCTTTTGGGAAAACCAATATGGAGGGTTTCTACGCAAAGCTATTATTCCTCAAGAGTTTTATGTCACTTTTGCACAAAATAAACTCAGGTTGCCTAGAGTTCCAACAAAGTAATCTCCTTTTGGTCTTATGGTTTCATCTATTGTTCCAATCAATAATTCTCAAGTATTGCGTTTTGAACATAAAAAGATCAAATCAATTTATATCAATTAGATGAAGCACACATAGACTAAATCAAATGAAGTGGATTCAGGTTTTCATTCAGACAAATATCATAATCAAATTTACCTATACATTATTGTGATTTTGGTAAGAACCTGATTTAAACTAACTTAATGACATTACTGAAATAATAAATTAGCAGCTGATTTCCTTCTCCTCACATATGTAATTATTGGCTTGCTTGGTGGACTCGCATCAGATTTCCCTAACATTATGCATAGTATGGAATTAAGTGAACAAAAAAGTGACAATACTTGCAACCAACTCTAACCAATAACACCTTTTTTGTGATCTCTCTAACATAAGAAAGATGAATTCAAATAACCATCGAGATCATTGAAACAATAGTAAAGACATAAACATGATTGAATTAACTATTTGCCATGGATTAGAAAACCAAACACACCATGTGAATATCAAAATCTCAAAGCATTTAGTAGCAGTCCCTCCTCAAATCCCCAATTAAAAACAAATAACTAAACGAAACTAAAAACTAAAATATATACATAAAAAAAGTTCAGCTCAAGGTTTGTGGCCAGAAAAATGGCGACCATAGGTGCGCCAAATCATGCGGAAATAGGACACACCAGAAACTACACCAAAATGACAATAACCAAGAGACAGAAATAATTAAACATCAGAATATAGCACGAGTCACCAAAGGGTAAAAACTACTCTTTAGCTCAATAACTAGTACAGTGAATCCTAGTAAAAGTATAATCACTTTCAGTTCACCCAAATTAGTTACCCAAATCAATAAGAAAGTAGCATTATCTTTGTAAAGAACCAGATTATAACAGCAAATAATTGGGCAATTTCAGCAAGAAAGGACGAATTACAACGCAAATGAGATCAATAACATCCTAAAACATCAAATTCACGCACTAGAAAGGAAATCAATGAGTAAACAAACAATTAATGCCTAGCCACAACAAATCAATTTCAAGGACAAGAGAAAGCAACTAGATTTGCCAACTCAATAGGAATCAATAGAAACACAAACAAGCATCAAGTCTCGGGCAGTAGCATTTCCGATTCAAGCCACAACACAATAATTCTGAGAAACCAATTCGGGAGGCAAACAACAGATTACAATAGCAGAAAGGTAGCTCTCAAGCAACAATAGCACAAAAGCATACCAGCTAAACAATTGGCGAGAGCAATTCCAAAAATTGGCGAAATTGAAATCAAGCAAACAGCTAGATGTACATGAATTCACCGAATCACAACAACTTAAGGGGAATAGGGTTACCTGCACTAGACTTACCAATTTCAAATGTCTCAGAAGAGCAGCGGCTCGACGATATGGTATCGCCGGAGGAAGGCAAGCGCAGGTTAGAGAGCGGCGGCGGTGGTTGTGGGACGAGATTCACCGTTAGGGCTGGTGTGGTTAAGGGAGAGAGGGGAGTGGGATCTGGGTTTGCCGTTTGGCGCGTCGTCTTCAGTCTTCACGGTTAGAGAGGACGGAGAGAGATTAAAAAGAGAAATTACCTTTTGACTCTAATTTTTACCACTTATTTCATTTTGGTCCCTAATTTTTGAAACATTTAAAAGTAGTCCTCAATCTTTCCATCTCGTTTTATTTTAGCCCTTAATCTTCCAAACATTGCAAAATAGTCTCCAGACTTACATTTTTTTATTTGTTTGAGTCCCTGATTTTAAAAACAATATTAGACATAATTATCAAAAACCACCCAAAATTTATCATAATATATATAAAAACATTTATACAAAGAAAAGGTACATAAAATCATTCACCTCTATTATTTTAATTCAAAAAAACACTAGAACTATTTTGGTATTTAAATTCATAAGATTTGGTGTAGTTAAGGTAAATTCATAAGTTGATATTTTATAAAAAAAATTAGCTCCTCAAAAAACATTACAAAATTAAACGACATCTATTTCTGAACAGAAATAATATTAAAAGTAAAATTACATCTAATCAATAAAAATACTACTAAAAGTAAAACTATACCAAATCTTATGAATTTAAAAATTAAAAGTCTAAGAGAGCCTGGGTGTTTTTTTAAAAAAATTAAAATAAGAGTTGAATGATTTTATGTACTTTTTCTTTGTATAAATGATTTTATATACATTACGATAAATTTTGGGTGGTTTTTGGTAATTATGTTTAAAAATATTTTTAAAATCAAGGACTAAAATGAATAAAAAAAAGCTTGGGGGCTGTTTTGCAATGTTGAAAATGTTAAGGACTAAAATAAAACAAGATATAAAGGTTGATAACTATTTTGAAATGTTTCAAGGTTAGGGACCAAAATAAAACAACTGATAAAGATTAAGGATTAAAAATGTAATTTACTCTAAAATACAAGCTAAACTAAATTTGCGTTACACCAAGTAAAGTAGAGATCTTCACACTGAATAGGTCTAGGCTAGCTAAACCAATGGAGTATCACTAGTTAATTTGATATTTTTTTTAAAAATCAAAATTAGTGACCCCACTGAATAGGTCTAATAAAGAATATTTTTTTGGTAAACCAAGATTGCTCTCAATCAGTAAAAGCGGGAAAAGTGACAAGCGAACTACACAAAAATGAGGCGGGGATTGGAGAGCAGTCCTTCACTCCTTCCCCTCAAGTCTCCCACAATGAGCAAAGTAGAGTCCATAAATCCTAAAGGAAATGAATTAGCATTTCCTAGACCATCTGCCATGGTACTTTATAATTATAAGGTATAATGTGAAATATAGCATGTTAAAAATAGCATGTTGGTATGCCTGTTGAATTCAATTGCCACCATAAGCTTAATTTCAAGTATGTATAAATGGCAACAACTATTTTCTTTTCAATTTGAAATATGTTAACGGCTATAAATTAATTAAGGGGTACGTATACATTTAATATTGCAACGGCTCTAAATTAATCAACAGCTCTAGCTTCCAATTCATCCATATTTGAACCTCTCCAAACTCTCAACACCTTACTGTGAAATCACCCGGCCACCATTCCTCCATGAATCACTATCAAATTTCATCCTCTTTATCTTCCTCAAATGAAACCGATGATTATTATCATCGGGTCATGGCTTCATTTGATCAAGAACAAGACATATTGTTTCGCACTTACGCAAACAATAACGAACTCTTGTCGGCGTTGAATGAAGACGAGGATGGCGATGAGGCGGAATCGAGTCGTAGAGGAGCAGTTTATGGGCATATCACTTATTTTCGTGATCGAGAAAAAGCTGCGTGTAATATTTACACGGATTACTTCGCCGAGGTTCCGGTCTATCCCGAGCACAAGTTTCGTAGAAGGTATCGAATGAGCAGGAGTTTATTTCTCCGAATCGCAGATGTTGTCAAAGATCATGATAATTTCTTTATGCAACAACGCGACGGTATTGGTAAGCTTGGATTATCTACTTTGCAAAAATTAGCTGCTGTGTTTAGAATGCTTGCATATGGTGTACCAACTGATTCTCTCGATGAATACATAAAGATCGGGGAGTCTACTGCGATTCGATGTTTGAAAAGGTTTTGTCGAGCAATCATAGAGGTATTCGGAGATCGATATATGAGAACACCTAATGCAGAGGATGTTGCAAGACTTCTATATATTGGTGAAGAACGTGGGTTTCCAGGGATGTTAGGGAGTCTTGATTGTATGCACTGGCGTTGGAAAAATTGTCCAACATCTTGGGCAGGCATGTATGTAGGGCGTAGTAGATCACCAACGATTATCCTCGAGGCGGTAGCTGATTACGATCTTTGGATTTGGCATGCTCATTTCGGTTTACCGGGCTCCAACAATGACATCAATGTACTTGAGGCATCTCACCTATTTGCAAATCTTGCAGAAGGTAAATCTCCTCCTATTAACTATAAAATTCTTGGTAAAGAGTATGACACCGGTTATTATTTGGCTGATGGGATATATCCCAAGTGGTCTACATTAGTTCAAACTATTCATGAGCCTCAAGGTCCAAAAAATATATTGTTTGCTCAAAAACAAGAGTTGTCTCGGAAGGATGTCGAACGAGCTTTTGGCGTTCTCCAATCTCGTTGGGCAATTGTGAAAGGACCGGCGCATTTTTGGGATAAACGTGTTTTACATGATATAATGACTACTTGTATCATAATGCATAACATGATAATCGAGGATGAGCGTGATCTAAGTGCTCCGATCCGAAATTTCAACCCAGCACCTGAATTGTCGGTTGAGTTGGTAACTAATGAATCTACACGGTTCAAAGATTTCCTGGCTCGACATAGAAAAATCAAGGACAAATCTGCTCATATTGCACTTCGGAATGCATTAATTGAGCATATTTGGAACCAACATGGTATACATGGGTGAAAGATGTTAGATGCTTAATTAGTTAATTATATGTTAGAGTGTATTTACTTGTCCAGGGTATTGGTTTTATGTCCCCCGGACAATTATTTTCTTTGTAAGGAAAAAAAATGGAGAGAATAATATTATGTCATCAAGGAATATTATGTCTTTCAACTATAGCTACTTGAGTGTTTAAAAAGGAATATCATCAGAGAATAATATGTCATTAAAAAATGTAGGATAACTTACACCTACGTGAATTGAGTGTTTCAAAGCAAGATATCATCAAATATGAAAGCAACACTCATATCTTCATGTATATATATACATCATCCTTCTACTAGTTACTCAAACCATTATTTTCAAAACAAAGTATCTGTATACACTTCAATGGAAGATTTAAGTCAAAAAAAATCCAATGGGCGAAAAGGAAATTTCTCCATTGAAGAAGATGAACTCTTATGTCATGTATATCTTTAAATTTCTGAAGATCCTATTGCAGGTATTAACCAGAAGAAGGATAAAATATGGGAGAGGATAAGCGCTTTGTGGAATCAAGATAAGAATGATCATCAGATGCGAAGCACCAAATCTCTACAAAGTCGATTTTCAGATCTTACCTATTGCTTAGGCAAATTCCGTGGTGCACTTCGACAAGTGGAGCATCTAAATCCAAGCGGCGCTTCGGAGAAAGATATTGTAAGTTTTTATCATGTTTGGTCTATATATTCTCAAGACAATTGATATTTGTAAAAATTGCAGTGGAAGATTTTAGTCTTCAAATTAAATGTATTTTTTAACATTTGCAGCACACTAAAGCAAAACAACATCTACAAGATGATCCAACCTTCACAAAGAAGAAACTTCAGTTTGATCACGTGTGGCCTATTCTCAAGAATGGTGAAAAGTGGACTGATAATGGTAGAAGTTCAAAGAATCCACGACAAAAGAGTGTCTCAAGTGAAAGATATGATTCAACCTCTCAAACATCAAGGAGCAGACCATTTGCCGTCGATTTGAATGAAGATGAGGATGAACATGAGCTACATAATGAGGAGCTTCATACCACACATCGACCTATTGGTATTAAGAAAGCAAAGGCAAAAAGATACGAGGAAACGGAGAAGTTCAAGCTAACTAAACAAATCAAGGAGTCTAATCAAGAACTAAAGGCATTGTTCGAAAAAAGTATGTTAGAAAGAAATGCATTTTCTGCTATGTACGAGGATCGTGCATCTAGAAAATTAGTTATTCAACAGGAACGCGAGGAGAACAAAATCATGCTTACTAGCATTGACTCGATTACAGATCATGAAGGCCGTGAATACTTACGAATGAAGAAGGCTGAAATAATGGAGAAAAGAGCTCATCTCTCGCACCCACAACAACCACCTACAACATTTGGGGCTCCTACTCCATTTCAATTTCCAAGTGCAACTACTACTTATGGAGATCACCAAGCAGGAATGGCTGAATATGGCAGTGTACCTCGCTATGGAGTAAGCGGTGGATCGAGTTCAAGCGGTATGCAAGGAGCACAACAATTCGGTGACTCCATCGGCTATGGCGGATTGGAAGAACAAGGCAGAAATGATGATGTCTTCCCGGAATACTAAATATCTTCATTTAGGGGTTTAATTATATTTTTATATCGCTTTGTCATTTCTTTCCATAAGTGTGTGTGGTACTTTTTCCGAGCTTGGAGACCATCTCCGAGAAGGTTTTGAAGAGGCCCTAATCACATTGTGTATTTTTATTTATTTATTGTTGTGTTATTAAATAGTATTTCGTGATTATGTATTAAAGTAATGTATTCCGACTATATTCTATATTGAGCTCATATAAAAAAGATTGTTACGATTAATATAATGGCATAAATTTTATAATTATAAAAAATAAATATATTCAAATTAAAGGCTCAAAACTAAATTATCAATACAATTAATATGGGACATATTTGAAAAAAGAACAATAAAGAGGGGTAAATATGGAATAAACTAACAAAATAATAAATAAAGAAACCAATATAGCAATTGTATTTCCTACCCCATATATAGCATATATCAAAGTGAATGGTAAAAAAAAATTATGGGGAAATGGGATATAGGGTGTGGTGGGAGTGGGTTGTAAGGTCCCGGTTCGAATTCCGGAATGGCCGCTCTTTATTTACCAATTCAAGGAGTGGGTTGTAAGGTAAAAATGGGGTATTGGGTATTTTTAAAGTACCATGGCAGATGGTCTTACAAGGAGTTTGCGACCATATTCACTCCATAAGAGCATCCACAACCCTTATACCATGCGTGTATTCCCAAAGTAATTAAAAAAGGAAAAAAAAGAGAGAAGAAAATGCCAGAGTTGATGTCTTGAATTTTCTACTACTAGACACAAATGCACTAATCAATATTAAACACCACAACAGTATCTCTATTGTTGGTAATACATGCTAAAACTTGGTACTGACAAAGGCTCCAAGCCACTTGCCGTGGTTGTCCCGGATCACCCCGCCGGCAGTAGATTGGTAGGTCTAATAAAAGATCGGCTCAACTAAATACACCCCAAATTTATACGTCGGAATGGACGTGCAAGTTTATTGTGGGCTAATTAATTAAGAAAACCTATTAATTAATTAAAAAAGGTTGCACTCGCACGTTGGATTGAACGTCATTTTAAAAGGGTGATTTGCGGTGTATCTAACAACACCTAAAAGATTAAAGTATCTTACCTAAAAAAAAATAAAAAATTAAAGTATTCCCTGACATTCCATTTTCATTATCTTTAATAAAGTGTGGACAGTAATGTCCAAAAAAAAAAAAAAAAACCACCCTTTTGGGGTCGGGAAGAACGCGCTGGGGCTTAGCCCCACGCGCCTCCACCCTCCTCCCTCAAACCTCCTTGGTTCATCTTGTTGTCTCCCCAATCGCATCAATTTCTCTCGGCCTTGGCGGGTTTCGCTTGTCTTGGTCGGTTTGCCATCTCCGGCTCCCTCGTCGCCGGTCGTCTTCCCCATCTCGCGCTCCTTCTCCGGCCTCCCTTGACGCCGGTGATTGATCCCCCTCCCTTGGGTACATCCTCCTCCTCTTGCCCTGTAAGGGTATCACTCCATTTGTGTCCGGATGGGATATTGAAATCCTTTCATCTTGATTGGACTTTTTTCGATCCGGGCCGAGGTATCGAATCTCCTTCTCGTGCAAAATCAAATTGGGGCTTTTTGGGATTGAGAGCTCTTGGTTCTCTTCCACTGTGTCTTCATCAATTTGGGACCCTCAGCGCTCTCTGAGATGTTGCCGGTGTCCTGCCGTCATCATCTCGGTATGCCCGTCATCCTCCCTCCGTTTCAGTTGGGGTTTGGGTTGGGTCGTGCCGTTGGTGCTCCGCCGGTGGGCTTGTCGCCGTTGGTGCTCCGCCGGTTGGCTTGTCGCCGCCGCTGCGTGTCCGACGTCCTCTGGTGTAGATTGGCGTGCAAACTTGCTGCCTGCAAATCCTTGGCGTGCAAGTTCCAATTTCGGCTTTGCACGTCAAGTTTGGATTAAAAAACAATAATAATAAATTATATATATATTTAAATATATATATATATATATATATATATATATATATATATATATATATATATATATATATATATATATATATATATATATAACAAACTCATCCGAAAGGATTTGACAAAATTCCCGAAAGGGTTTGACAAAACTCCCACCCGAAAGGGTTTGTTTAAATCCCGCAAGGGCTTGACCATTTTCTTGTAGGTGAAATCTTATCGGCGTTTTGTTCGAGCAGCATGCGGCCCTACTTCCGATGTTTCTAGGAGGTCTTCTGCTTAGTTGGGGGGAGTGGAGTCTGGAGTCGGGACTGATTGGGGTCGAGGTGGTGCGCTCAGGGCGACTCCATATCACGGACTGAGTTTCCTTGGAGTTTCGTCTGCACTACCCACAGGAGATAGAGTCCTGCTGTACCGCTGGTCCGCGGTGCCACTGTTCGGTGGTGCTTGGCTTCGTTCTTCGACAGCTTCCTTAACTTTTTTGGAGTTGGTCTTCTTGGATCGTTCTGCTGTAGGGTTTTTCTGCTTGTTTCATTTCGCTTATTTTCTGTATTTTTGTATGTTTAGGTTGTACGTTTGACGGTTCTCCGTCTGCCGACTTTGTCGGCCTCTCGTTGAGTCAGACATGTCTGACCTTCGAATTTTTACCTAATCAAAAAAATAAAATAAAAAATAAAATAAAATAAAGTGTGGACAGTCCAATCACTTTCCTCTACTGTATCAAACTAAAATCCACCCGGTGGTTGACTTTTTAGTTCGTGTTCATACATGTATACCAAAAACAAATGCGCGTTCAATCCCAAAATTCACCCACCTTCCATTCAACAGAGTCTCAATGGCTGAATCAGCTCTGTTCAGTCTTGCTTCCGACCTCTTGTCCAAGATTGCCTCCTCTGCATTCAATCTCGCATATCAAAGGGCTCAAGCCATTTGGGGAGCGAGGGAGGATCTTCGTCGGCTTCAGGACACAATCGCAACCATTCAAGCTGTGCTACTTGATGCCGAGAAGAAGCAACAAGACTCCGCCGCCGTCAACAATTGGATCGCACGAGTAAGGAGCGTGCTCTATGAAGCCGACGATCTATTCGACGAGGTTGCCACCGACGATCTGCTTAAAAGGCACATCAAACGGAAACCGCTGCTTAAAGAGGTACGAGTTTCTTTCTCTACGCGTGACTCTATTGCGACGAAAGTTAAGGCTATCAGGAAGAGCTTGGTTCAGCTCTCCGAAGATATGGCGCTTTTTAAATTTGAGATCATTTGTGAACATGATGATAAGGGATCGAGGCTGGAAACTAGGCCTTTTGTAGATCCGAAAGTAGTAGTTGGTAGAGATGATGATAAGGAGGCCATCTTGAGGTTTCTTTTTGCCGACGATTTGTGTGACGAGCAATGTGTTTCGTTCGTCGCTATAGTTGGGATAGGAGGTATGGGAAAAACAACACTTGCGCAACTAATCTATAGCGACGAAGAGGTTCAAAGGAGGTTCGAAAAGAGGTGGTGGGTATGCATTTCTGATATATCGGATGAGACAGAAGTCCTTAGAAGGATCTCGCAGTCTATGTGTGGTGAAAGCCATCATGGTTGCGACTTCAAGCAACTTATTAGCGATAAAGCGAGTTTTTCCGGGAGTTGCTTGCTTGTCTTGGATGATGTTTGGGACAGTAATGTTGGTATGTGGATTGACATCATCCCATTGTTAAGTGTAAAAGGGTGCAAGATAATCGTCACTACAAGATTCTTATCGGTTCCAAGGGCAATGCAGAAGGATAGATGTCAAAATTACACATTAAGTGGCTTGTCAGAGGACAAGTCGTGGGAGCTCTTCAAAATGATAGCCTTTACCGAGGAACAAGAGAATGATCCGAATTGGAATGTTCTTGGACGGGAAATTGTGAAGAAGTGTGCAAACGTTCCTTTGGCGATAAAGACTGTAGCAAGTCTTCTTTGTACAAAAACTACTATGGTAGAATGGGAGTCTCTTATAGGTGATAAGCTACTAAGTATTGGTTCCATAAAGTCTACACTGAAACTGAGCTATGACCACCTACCGTCGCATTTGAAGCATTGCTTTGCTTATTGTTCCTTATTTCCAAAAGACCATACCTTTCACAAAGAGCGGTTAGTAAATCTCTGGATCGCCCAAGGATATGTGAAGACAAATGACGAAGAGCAAACTGTTGAGGACATAGGTCATTCATATTTCATGGAATTGCTCAGAAGGTCTTTCTTCCAAGAAGCAAAAGAAAAATACGGTGAGATAGAAAGCTGCAAAATGCATGATCTAGTGCATGATTTGGCACAAGAGATGGCTGGAGAGGAATGTGTTATGCTGACAGGAGAACCGAATCAGTTGCGCAAGACAATCAAGCATTTGAGTGTTGGTTTTCATCAGATAGATGATTCATGGAGGGCTTCCTCGTTGTTGCTTGATGTTAATAGAACGCGTTCATTTATCTTCTTGTATGGAGTTTCGCCTAGTGACATAGTTCTTGATCAACTCTTAACAAAGCTGAAGTTGTTGAGAGCACTAGATTTGAGTAATCAAAGCATTGAGACGGTTTCAAGCTCTATTGGGGAGCTAAAGCACTTGAGATACCTGAATCTTTCGGATAACTTTTTCAGGCATCTTCCGGATTCCATCACAAAGCTGGTGAATTTGCTCACTCTAGATATCAGTCACTGCCAAGAACTCGAAGTGTTGCCGAATGATTTTAGAAAATTGGTCAGCCTCGGACATTTGGATACTAAACAATGTAGAAGATTGAGGCATATGCCACCTGGTTTCGAGGAACTGACTTCGCTTCAATCCTTAAGCTATTTCAAGGTGAGTAAAGCAACAGGGAGTGGTAAAAGTTGTGGGCTTGATGTATTGGCAGGGTTGAAGCTTAGGGGAGAGTTAAAGATCAAGTTCGACGAATGTGTTGATGATTGGGATGGAGATCAATGTTGGCAACTACCTTCAGCAATGCGAGTTCTTAGTGTTGAAAACTACCCAGGGATGAGAATACCGAATTGGGCTAAGGCCGAAAAAGGCCTCCCCTTGCTGCCTAACCTGGTTAGGCTCCAAATCTCTCATTCTGCAACAATAAAACATCTCCCACCTATGAGACATCTTCCTTATCTCAAGATTCTTGAGCTTGTTTCGCTGCGTGAACTTGAATACATAGAAGAGGAAGAATCAACAACAGATTCCTCCATGCTATTTTTTCCATCTCTAGAGGATCTTGCACTTGTGGGACTACCAAAATTGAAGAGATGGTCAAGTGAAGTAGCATCAACAACAACCAGAATACATAGGTGTCTTCCTCTTCTTACAGTCCTAAGAGTCATTAAATGTCCAGAGCTCAAGTCCTTTCCTGTATCTCCATCCCTTCAAAGTCTACAGTTGGTGGCAGCTACTGAGGAGATGTTCCAGCAGCTACTGTCGTCGCCTCTAAAGAACATAAAGATCCACACGAATGATTGGCTTAGGAGTTTCCATGGTGAAGCCCTGACCTCTCTTCAATCTGTTGAGTTCAGACTTTGCAACAGCTTGAGGAATTTGTACTTTGCACCACCGCAACACAACATTGTCCAAAGGGTTGAGATTGACAGATGCGCGGAGTTGGAGTTGTGGGATGAAGAGAAAAGAGGTGTGGATTGGGATTCCCTCCCTAAACTCAATCTGTTGTTACTCAACAGAATGCCAGAGCCTCAACACCTTCCAGATTGTCTTCAACGCCGTCAAGCCCTTGGCGAATTAGAAATCTGGTGAGTTGTTTCATTCAAATTTCAGCTGATTAACTCCTCAACTTCTCCATTATTTGTTTAGTGCAATAAACATTAACTTGATCTTGTTGTGTTGTGTTTCTCAAGTGCAACAAATCTTACCCAACTCCGATTTTATACATTCGCGGATTAGAAGGTATATTCCAAGGTGTAGATAATATATCTCTTTCAAGTGAGTTTTGAGGTAAGTTCTTATATCCTTCTTCATAGTAATGTAGCTTATCATCAATTTAGCAGGTATGACTTGGCTGAAGTCATAGTAAGTTTAATCGGTCAAGTTTCATGTTTCAGGAGTCACAAAGTGTTTCGCCATCAAGAGATGTCAAAATTCTTCATCCTTCGACACCTTAAATGGTCAGGTTCAATATGTTGCTCTCCAAGAAGACAAGATGAATCGGCACCACGCAAACTAGGAATATGGCATCTGGGAGCGCTCATGAAGAAGCTGAATACAGATGAACTGGGCTATCTTACATTGGTTCATATATCGCAGATTCGCAATAAAGATGAACCTATATACACTGATGATCACTGAATGTCACACCAATGAAGCCTAAAAGCACCCGGTTAATGGGGTTGCTGATAGGTTGGCTGCATTCCTTGATCTGTATCCAAGGAGTACCAACAGAACTTACACATCTATTATTACTGTCAGATAGGATCTTAACAAACTCACCCAAAAGAATGAAACAGGCTAGACCTCCTAGAACTAACTGATTCTTAATTCCCTTTAAATAAAAGTTAAAAAAAAATCTTGAACTAGTAAAGTAATAGTTAGGATGAGACCATCAATGAGGAGCACTGCTTTTGCGAAAGCTATAATTTACACTTGCAGTAATTGCGATTTCACTGGTCTTGGGGCACTGGCAGCAGTCTCAGGGAGCATACCGCCTCAAAGAATTGGTGTGCCCATGTGACCTTTGTCACATGTAATCATCGTCTTCCAATGCGCTATAGATCAGCCTACAACAATCACAAAAGAAACAGAAGGCAATAACCGAAGGGTTTAAAATGGTTGAAATTCGGTCAATTCTAGATGTAAGATGGTTTTGTCAATTAATTATACAGGTTAGGAGCTTGTGTAACATACCAAAATAATGAGGAGAAGAAGATGAGGACGAGGTAGGCAAGTTTGAAGAGTCGCTTCTTCTTTTCCCAGTCAAGGAGATTAAAGATTTCGGTAACATCTATCAAATGTTGTTTGTCCATGTACCTAAGCAAGGGAAGAGAAACCGACAGTCAAATGCCAATGCATTACTACAATCACTTTTAAGTGATAACAAGTAGATCCCTTCCATCAGTTCTATATGATCTATATCTATATATCTATTTAAATGCATTGTATTTTCGCCGCATGTCGAATTCTGCTGCAAGGATATTTCAGGTAATCTACATAAAGTATTATTTGAACCACTCGAATCAAAAGATAATTATCTAAATTCAGTTAGTTGAATACATTTTATTTTGGTGAAATAGTTAATATGAATACATGATTAAACCATTCATAGCTTGAATATATGTTATCCCTGTTAATTTATACAATAACAACAACATCAGCACAGTGTATCCTCGTTAATTTATTGACATCATTATTTTCACCTGTTGTATATTTATAAAAGGCATCCACTTTGTTTATAATCAAAGTTCTTTTCATCTAAAATTTTCTTTTAATGAAGTGTCTCCATATATGTTCCATGTCTACAAACCTTAGGACAATAACAACGAAGAATGTGTAAATAAGCTACCTGGATATTTTTATTTTCATTTACAACCTAATCTACTAGTTATATCCCATTTTTTAAAATAAATAAGATTATAAAAAGCAAATTTTATGTTCCCGTCAGTGGAAACGCACGGGAATTTTACTAGTTACTAGTGAAAGTTGAAAGAAGAAGACATTAGACTAGAAAGATCCAAGAAGGAAGGCACTTACGTTTTTACATTGAAGTACAGATAAGGGATGCACACAAGGCACATGAACCAATGCCCTGTTGCAAGGTACAAGAGGCAGAGAGCTCCCTGCGTAATGAACTCTGGCAAGACAATCCTGTTTACCTTGGATGCAGTCTCATACGGGTTGATATAATCCATCTCTAGATCGGCCAAGCACATAAGCTGCATTAGAGCTCTCAGAGTTAGAACATACACAAAAAAAAAACACCCAGCAGTCAGCGGCATAAATCATTTAACAATTATGCAGATCCTTGATGCCCTGGCATTGGATGGAAATAAAATTTTAACTAGAGCCACTACGAGAATCGCATGATTAAAAAAAAAAAAGAGCAAGCCATGCATATGTTAAGGGCCAAAAACTCATGTATCATACACAGCACTTTTTTCATTCATCTGCATAAGATTTTTTTTTTTTTTGCAGTTTTGCAATATTCACAAATAATTATGCCACAAAACTATTCCCTCTAAAACAGGCATGAAAATCACCCATAGAGGCCAACCCACACAACCTTTTAGAAGCAAGTGAAAACAGCAGAAAAATCAGGTGATGAGTGCCAGGATTGGGTCGGATTTAGGTTTGATCTCCATCTCGTCCACAACTCAACATGTAACCAGCATCCATCCATCCAAACCATCACCCATTGGAGATATAAATGTAATATATTTACCTCAAAGTACAAAAAGAAAACACTTTCCATTCCATTCCAAGGGCTTGTTTATATTTCTTGAGGAAAAAAAATACTTCATATGCTTCCAGAAATACCTCATATGAAGTATTAACACAAACTCAGGGCTCGTTTGTTTTTTCATGAGGGCAAAATAATTTCCTAAATGTGCTCAAGCTCGTACAAGTCTTGTTGCTAAACATAACCTGAATCTCAATGGAAGACAATATAGAAAGCTGATGATAGATTCCCTAAAACTTGCTGATTTACTCACCAAAACTTCAATGTCTTCACCATTAACAGGTTTCACCCAATTCACATAAGCAAGCAACAGTGGCTAGACCCCAAATTCAAGACACTGTTAGGATCCATCACAAGATGAAGACCACGCTCAATCAACCCCAGACAAGGAAAAAAAATGGTAATCAACTCAATTTAATTCGTATTTGGTGTATTCACCTCGAAACCGATCCAAAACAGTTGATGAATCCCAACAGAGATGCCAATCAAATACTCCAAAACAACAGTTCTTACACAGAAATCAAATTGGGGGAAAAAGACGAACTTTTTAGGGCATCTAGGGTTAGGAAAGAGCGGGAAAAGGAACTGACCTGGTAAAGGACGAGGACGAGTAGAGCGATGACGACAGAGAAGGAAAAAAGCCATGTGAGGAGCTCGCCAATCATCCTCTGCCCGCAGTGAGATTCGTAAAGTCAATCCCTGGGATTTACTTCCAACGCGGCAACTGCGAGTGGGGGAACCAGTTGAGCAGAGATGTGTCCTAGGATGTGTGTGGTGAGCGATCTGATTTTGAGCTCAAGGTTTTCAATGGCTGTGGTTATAGAGAGACGGTACGGCAGCCATTGGAGAGGGAAAGGTATTTTTTTTTTTTTTTGACACAAGATAAGAATTAGGTCGGGTCGGCCGCAGCAGAGGCCCTTCCTAGCGCATCCTTCCGGACGAGAACTAGCAGTTCTGGATCATCCTCACAGCAGACGTCGGCAGGGGAACGTGGGCACTACGAGCAAGGTAGTCAGCCACAACATTCGATTCCCTGAAAATATGACGAATAGCAACATGAGTAAAGGACGAGATATCAGACAGTATATCAGCTTGTAGTATCTCTATTGTCCAGGGGCATTTCCAATCCCCAGTAGAGATTTTATCACCAATAGGCTGTCTCTTTCGATCAGAAGTGTAGATAGTTGCAACTCCTTTGCACGTAACAAACCCATTCTGAGTCCGAGATTTTCGGCATAAATCACTGAGATCTTTGTACAAACAGATCTGCCAGCAGAGACCACTAAACCCGCAGAGTCACGGATGACAAAACCATAAGACGAGTTGCCACTCGGGAGTACCGAACCATCAAAATTGAGCTTATAACAATTCGGCGGAGGTTTATCCCACTTCCCGGACCGATTCTGGGCCCTGGTTTTCGTAGCACAACCCCTAATAGCCTGGTTGTGCGTACCGATATGACTGCTATGACCGGTCGGATCATCGTCTAAACGTTTTGACTGTTTCCAACGGAGACTAGTTGTGTTGTGGAACAGCAAGATTTCATTGATAGTTACCTTGTTAGTATGATCGAAAACGAGTTGGTTTCTAAAGAACCACATGGCCCACTGAGCTGTAGCTAGAACGACAAAAGTGTTGAACCCAATAGCACATTTTATAGCAGTAAGAGGAAACACATTTCCCGTGCCGACAGAAACAGTGATAAATCCCGGAATGTGGATGCGTAAAGCTTTAAGCAAAGCAGTAGCCATGGGACACCGAAGAAACAGGTGATCACCCGATTCATTTGTATTGCCACAGAAAACACAACCAGCAGGTACATCCACGTGCGACCTCTGTAATCTGGTTTTGGTCGGTAGACCATCACGGGAGATTTTCCAGAGGAAGTGTCGAACCTTAGGGGGCACATCGAGACTCCAGATCCAATCACAATCGAAATCAGGCGAACCGGTGTTAACAGATAGGAAGGAGTTGGCAGAGGCGGTTGAGAACCAGCCATTTTTGCTTGGGCCCCAATATAGACGATCCGAGATTTGATTACTAGGCAAAGTTAGACCCATGATGTGGTCGATATCATCTTGTTTCAGAACATTTGCTAATGAGTCATTTATAAATGTTTTGTTCCACTGGCGGTTGGTGATGAAGTGAGCCACCGAAACTCCCAAGAGATTATCCGGGATGGGTCTCAATGTTTTGGAACTCAACGGCCTCTCGAAGGCCCAGTTATGGGACCAGAAATCAATGGATTCCCCATTTTCGACCCTCCACTGAACAACTGGGAGGAACTGAGGTCTGATGGACATAAGGCGGGACCATTGCCACGAGGTATTACCTTTTTTGTTATAACTGTAAAGGTTCTGGCCTTTAAGATATTTTTGTGAGATGACATGAACCCAGATGTTGTCTGGTTCAGAAATTATTTTCCAAAGAAGCTTCATCTGGAGAGCTATATTCATAGACTCCGCCTTATGAATCCCCAAGCCACCTTTCATAGTGTCCGAACAAATTTTGTCCCAGCTAATCAGCGGTGGAGCTTTAAAGGTTTTGTTCCAAAAGAATTTTCTATACACTTTGTCAAGTTCGTGAAGAACATGAGAGGGTAGCAGGAAAGCTTGCATAAGAAAAATTGGTTTGGCACTCAGGTTTGCTTTGATAAGAACCCGTCTCCCTTTGGCAGAAAGGTTTGAAGCTTTCCATTTTGCGAGTTGATTTTTGGTCTTGAGAACCACATCAGCGAATGTGTCCTTATTGGTCCTACCGTTAACGATAGGGCAACCTAAATATTTGTCAAAATTGTTAGCCTGGAGAATGCCAAGTACTGCAATAGTAGACGCTATGGCGGTAGCAGTCGTGTTAGGAGACGCTTGGAAGCTGGATTTGTGCAGGTTCACCTTTTGTCCCGAAATTAAACAGTATCTGTCTAAGATAGACAGTACAGAAGTACATGCCGAGTGGGAGGCTTTGCAGAAAATAAGAATATCATCAGCAAACGCTAGGAAGGGAACCTTGATACCCGGACTACCGAAAGAGATACCCAGGTCCTTACTAGCGAGCCCTTTGTTATGCAGTGTACGTGCTAATACCTCATAGACCAGGATAAAGAGAAAAGGGGAGAGGGGGTCTCCTTGTCTTAAACCTATGGTGGGTTTAAATACTGTGGTTGATTCATCATTAACGAGGACCGAGTAGGATACAGTTGAAACACATTCCTTTATTCTGTTAATAAAAAGGTCATTGAAACCATACTTAGATAAAACTTGGAACAGAAAGGCCCATTCGATGCGATCGTATGCCTTTTCCATATCTAACTTAAGAGCAACCATGCCCATTTTGCCCTTCTTCATCCGAAACGAATGCAAGGCCTCATGAGCAATCAGAATGTTGTCCTGGATGGATTTCCCTTTGGTGAAAGCTCCCTGGAGGGGGTGTATAAGTTTGTCAAAAAACTTGGTTAACCGTGCTGAAATAACTTTAGCTATGATTTTGTAAATTGTAGAGCATAAACTGATAGGTCCGTAGTGGTTTACTGCAGTCGGGTCATCACATTTTGGTAGAAGCGTAATGAAAGTATGGTTTGTCTGACGCAGTAACCTGCCACTGGTGAAGAAAACTTTGACGGCTTTTATTACAGAGAGCCCCACTGTAGGCCAGAACTTTTGGTAGAAACCAGCTGGGAAGCCATCAGGCCCCGGAGCCTTATCCGGGCTCATAGAAAATACAGTCGCTTTAATCTCATTGTTTGTAACAGGAGCCGAGAGCATGTCGTTATCTGCTTGTGAAACTAAGGATGGGATGACCGCTAGGTCTGGAGACAGATCTGAAACAGGGGTCGAAGAGGCTCTGAAACGAGCTTTGAAGTCGCGGACAAATTCCTGTTGGATTGTGTGGAAATCAGCTGTGGATTCTCCACCGGGAAGTAGGATAGATTTGATCATTTTCCTGCCTTTTTTTGCAGTAGCGATCTTATGGAAGTAGCCTGAAAAGAGAGCTCAAGGTTTTCTTTTCTTTTTAATTAGGTAAAAAATTGAGTTTAGACTTACCTGAAACTCGATGGCCGAACAAATCGACTTTTGAACCGTCAATACAAACGAAACACAATAACACAAAACGTTATAGAGGAAAGAAAAATCCAAGGAACCCATACAAGACGTCAACCAGTAGAGAAGCCGATCGAGAACCAAGACGCGCCACGAGTGGCAAGTGCGTGGGAGAGTGCAAAGACTCACGAGGTGACCCTAGCCGAAAAGGGCGACTTATGAGGAAGTTGGATCGCAAACATTGCCTCCACCTAAATGAAGGATCTTCGAAGACCACGAACACCACCACGACCCGTTGTCGATCAAACAGGACGTCTGATACTGCAACCCAACACAAAGTAAATGCAGCCACACCAGAGCACTGACCAAATGCTAGAAGACCGGACAAATACGGGCTAAAAAGGAAATATCGATCCACCGTCGGAAATGTGAAGCGGAAATTCACGAACCAACCAGGACGATTCGGGGAGCATTATTATTTTATAAATATAAAAAAATTTCCAACCCTTTACGGGATTTAGTGTAAGCCCTTTCGAGTGGGGTTTGAAACTCTTAAGATATTTTATAATTATATATATAGCACTATATATATATACCCGGTTGGAAAATGATTTTTTAAAGCATATATTTGTTTTTATCTTAGCCTTGGGCCCAAAACACCATCTTTCTGGCCCACCTCAAGCGCAGGTGGAGGACACACCAGAGGAGATGGCTCTTCGACGAGATGGTACCCAACGAAGCTACACACAGGTAGGGGGCAAGACAGCTAGACCCCGGCGAGGACAGCAAACGAGTCAGAGGCCCTTGAAACACAGAAGCCCCAACCCAATTACCCGGATCGAGTCATGGCGCACCCACCCCAGCCAACCCTAAATTGGACCGGGGAAGACAGCAAGGAGCCCCGATAACACCAGGATCGCGACAATCTTCCCTGCTAGACGAGAGGGAGGAAACTGAAGGGAGGAGGACATTGGATAACGGCGAGTGTGGACGGAGGGAAACCCCAAAGGACTGCAGCCGACCTCAACGAAGAAGACGACCATGGACCAAAAAAAACTTTCTCAAGACCCAACAGGACTACGGTTAGAGGGAGATTGATCTGAAAAACAAAATTAGGAGACATAGATTAAGCCAACACCAGGATTGATTTGGGAGAGTGGTGCAAACATCTCACAAGACGAACATCAGAGGGAGATGGATCCGAAGAGTAAGTTATTAGCCACTGAAGATCGAGGATTCGTAGACGAGATAGATTTTCGACCTCCAGAGAGGAGTTTATTCACCTCCGAATAGGAGTTCAAAGTCCAGGGGGAGGTCGAGTAGTGGTGGTCACTAGAGGTTTCCGACCCATCTCTCTAGAAAACTAGAAAGAGAGGAGAGAGCCAACTTCCTTAGGGTGTCCCATCTAGCTAATATCTAATATCCATCTCGTTGGAGGTTTTCGCGGTAGGTTTCCGACTCCATTTACCTACCTACCTACCTACCTATATTCTTAAAACCAAAGCATTTCAAGCTATATAATAGTTTTCTTTCTGTCCTATATTAATTACAAAATATCACTTCAAGCTATATTTTTTAAATAATTTGATAAATTCGAAACTTTTTTCTAAAAAAAAAAAACACAGTTCCAAATATATGAGATTTTTCATTTAACTACCCATTAAATATGAAATTATAAAAAATAACTCATTAAAGAGGTTTTGTTTACAAAAGACCACCCATGGAGTCTTTCTCTATTAAGAGTCCATTAAAATATATGAAAAGTTGTAAATGTCCTTGTTAAGCTTATGCTAACCCCTTATTCCATTGTTGTTCATTATATTTAACCACATATTAGATATTCCACTATAGGTTCAAAAATATTGGGAGACCATTGGTCATCAATTTCAAGCATTCCAAATAATTTATGAACCAAAATGAGGGACAAACTATGTAATGTTGCTTCTTTTTAAAATTGCTACAATGGTTTTGAAAATTTAAAACCTCAATTTAATATATTTAACTAGGTTATTTATTATATAGTCTAATATGATAAATTAACCCCCCAATTTTGTCATCTTCTCTCACTTTCAATATGAGACAATCACCACTTAAATTTTAAGCCTTTCTAATTACATCCACAAGCTGGGTTCGTCGATTAATTACAATCATAAGTCTATTTTTTTACTAGGAAAACATTCGAGGGCTAAACTTACCTGACTCTTTGAGAGGTTGAGAAGATCGGTAGACGACAAACCATCAAATAAAAATAAAAAGGTGCAAAACAAACAGTGGCAGACACATAATTCTGAGCGAACGAGCGAACCTAATTCTAATACGTTGGACATAACATAGACTAAGAACTGAAGCGCTACATGCAGTGACACCGCTGTCCATCAGTACATCAGGGGTCCCTGTGAGCAGTGAAGACGATCCTCCAAGAAAATCTCAGGATTGTGGAGTCACCTTGATACACACCGCCTAGACCCCATACAAACCCGACTCTAGACGACAAAGCCCCAACAAAGAAGAGGATCACCAAGACCAACCAGAATTATAGTCGAGAACCACCCCAGAACGACGCACCCGGAAGGCTGGAAGCCCTTTCAGGATTTTTATTAGTCCCTTTTGGGATTTGGTTTCAACCATTTTGGATATGTTTACTCAAAAGTATAGTTTTTTTTTTGGGCCAAATTTGGCGTGCAAGGAGAAAGGAAATCCTTGGATGCCAATACATTCCCAAGTCAGTACCCCACCTCGTCGAATACCCAGGTCGATCCCCAGAGGCGGTGATGACGACCGAGGCTTTGTCATCGCCATACCCGTTCGAAAACGGTGGACAAAACCGGCCAGGCACAGAGGAGCCGATTGAAGCAGTGGGGGAAAGAAGAACTGAGGCGAACCCTGTATGAGATAGAAGGTAGCTCGAAGTGGAAAGGGCTATGAGCCCCATTAGGGTGGCCGGAGCCAAGTTAGTGACGGTCGAGGCCGGGATTCGAGCGCTCTCTCTAGAAAACCTAAAGAGAGGAACAATCATAAGTCTATATGCATGTAAGCAATTTGTCAATTAGTTTCATTTTTTAAACCTATGAAAAAGGGTTATTAACTTGAGTATGATATGACTTATGAGTGGTGTTCATTTTCTTTTATATTTAAGGGCATTTAAGTTTTTTAAAAATATTTTAGCATGTTTTAATGGGGGATAGGCCATGGGTGGTCTTTTGTAAAAAAAAAAACCCTTTATGAGTAGTTTTTTTTTTATAATTTCATATTAGACTCTCGCTGAGTTTAAGCATTTCATCTCATTTTCTCTATTTCGTAGGTATTTCTAAGGGTTTCTTTAAAAATCAAAGTTTGGAAACAAAATAAGAAATTAAGCGATTGTAGATTCTCTCCGAGTTTAGACACTTTTTATTAAAATCTTATTTCTGCCATCCTCGTTTCTGATTAAGATCCTTATTTCTGATAACCTCTTCATTCTTTTAACGGTTTGAGGTGGAAGGCTTCTACCACGTTTTCAGAGAAGTCAACAAGTGCACTAAGCACGTGTTTGGCAACATCTTTCAACAGGTTTTAAAAGCTTTCATCAGGTTCCAAAAAAAAAAACCTCTTACGCTGGTGTTTGGCAATCAGTTGCAATGAGGTGCAGTTGGAGGTTTCATCAGGTTAAATCCATGGAAAATGGAACCCTTGGGAGGGAAGCTTTCGGGAGGTTTTGTATCAGGTGCCCTTGAACCGAGATCCAGGTACGCTTCTCTTCCTGCTCTCACCCTCCATCTTCGATCCTTCTTCTCTCCTCGTCCTTCTCTCGCCCTCCATCTTCGATCTGGCAATTAATTACCATTTTGATTTCTCATTCCCTCTGCCCCAACCTCCTGTTTTGAAGTTGCGGCGATCTCTTTGCAGAAAACGGCGAGATTGGATTCAAAGATCTCCGGCATGCCCAATTGGCCTCTTCGAGAATCAGAATCATAGAAGAACAAATCGAATTGAATTCAGTAGGCCTAGGGTTTTGCATAAAAGGCCGTCGAGATTGGGGGTTCGATGGTGGAAGGAGGAAGCAGGGTTATGTGGTGGGAGGAGACCGCCTCCCCTCTTTATCGTTCTGATTCCGGCCGGAGGAGGTGTGAGGGAGGAGTTTGGAGGCGTCGGTGGTGGTGGTTGCCTCTGGCATATAGTGAGGGAGGAGGTTGGAGGCGCGGTGGTGGTGGTTGCCTCTGGCGTACGGTGAGAGAGGGTGAGAGGGGAGGGTCTTCTAATAAGGGTATTTTAGTAATATTAACCCTAAAAAAATCTCCCAATTCATATACCCACCAAACATCATTCAAGTTTTTTATAAGGTTATTTTTAAAAATAAACTCCACCTCCCATACCTCCATAAACCCCATAAATAATATCCACCTCCTAAAAAAACTCAAACCCCTAAAAAAACACCTTTTTGCCAAACACGCGCTAATTGTGTCGCTAGACTCTTCCAAATTGATGTGTCGTCACCTCTTTGAGACAAAGAACTTGTACTTACATCCTTAAGAATGCCATTGAACGACAGTCTAGCTAGGATTGTTATTTGTGCCGAACGAGTCGAATATTACTTGTTCATATTTGACTCATTTAGAAACGAGCTGAACTCGAGCCGAACCTAAGTTTGAATTCGAGCTTAAAATTGTGTTTAAGCTCGACTTATTTGAAAAATGAACGAGCTCGTCCCAATTTTTTTTTGAATATGAAACAACCTTACTTACTCATAATCTAGTAGCTTCAAGGAAAATTTATAAATTTTACAAAATTCAAATTTGAATCGAGCCAAACCAAATTTACAAATGTGCCCATACTCACTCATTTAGTATATGAACGAGTCCAAGTCGACGTCAAAGTACTCATTTGTTCATGAAAGATTCAGATCATTATTACACAAGTATCCAAATCAAAAGGGAAAAAAAAGAGATGTTTGGAGTGAGATATAGTACAAACCAGTGGCAGTTTGGAATTTTGTGAGAAACTGAACGCACACAGAAATGGAAGCCGAAACCCTAAACCCTTCTTCCTCCTCCCCACCTCCACCAGAGCCTGCCCAGAAGAAGCTTAAGCTCTCCACAGACACCATCTCCATTGACCCCACCATAACCTCCACCACCACCACCACTACTACCGCTGAAGCCGTGGCCGTCGACAACAAAAAGCCCAACTACAAGCGGCGCAAGGTCGCCATCTTCTTCGCCTACTGCGGCGTCGGTTACCAGGGTATGCAGAAGAATCCCGGCGCCAAGACCATCGAAGGTGACCTCGAAGAAGCGCTGCACCTCGCCGGTGCTGTCCCCGATCAGGACGCCGGCCAGCCCAGGCGTTGGGATTGGGCGCGATCTGCTCGCACCGACAAGGGCGTCTCCGCAGTTGGCCAGGTTTCCTCGGGCTGGTTTTACGTCGATCCGCCGGGCTTCGTCGACCGTCTCAACTCCCATCTCCCTGATCAGATTCGGATCTTCGGATACAAGCGGGTGACGCCGACGTTTAACGCCAAGAAGTTGTGTGATCGTCGGAGGTATGTCTACTTGATCCCTGTCTTTGCACTCGATCCTAGTCGTCATCAAGATAGGGTTTTGGGATACGGTGATGCTGCTGCCGAATGCTTGGAGTGCTCCGAGAGGGGCGGGAGAGTTGCTGGTGATTCTGAAAGTGTGGTTCAGTCAGGCATTTCGTCAAACGGGGAAGATGCATTGGTGGAAGGTGGGAATGTGAAATTGCAGGAGCCATCATCAATTGGGGGAGAAGGAAAGTGGGGCAATGCAGAGTTAGAAGGTGACAGAGTTGCCAGTGATGATTTAGTTGATTCTGAAAGTGTGGTTCTGTTAGGCATTTCGTCAACTAGGGAAGCTGCAATGGTAGAAGGTGAGAATGTGGCCTCTCTGAAAGAGGAGGAGGGTTTGTCTGTGGGATCTGAAATGGGTGAAGACAAGGGAACTTCTGATTGCCTTGTGAAATCGCAGGAGCCATCATCAGTTGGCAATGCAGAGGTGATGGGAGTGAAGAAGAGTGAGTTCAGCTATGGGGAGAAGGAGAAGGAAAGGTTCAATCGAATCTTGAAACACTATGAGGGCACACATAACTTCCACAATTTCACCACTAGAACAAAAGCAGAAGATCCTTCTGCTCGAAGATATATAGTCTCTTTCAGTGCCAATACAATTGTCACCATCCAAGGAATTGAATTCGTCAAGTGCGAGGTCGTGGGGCAGAGCTTCATGCTTCATCAGATTCGAAAGATGATTGGTTTGGCTGTGGCCATCACGAGGAACTGTGCAGATGAGTCCATCTTTGATAGGGCGTTCCAACAGTAAGTCCCATATATGATCATCTACCATAAATCCAAGGATCCTATTTGGTTGAGTTGTTTGCCTTGAGTTCTAGGTGTTTTTATTTTAGATGCCAGTTTGGTATATATTTTAGAACCACTTGTGTGAAAATTGTGCCTTTGTGCTGCATCTACAGGGACGTTCGCATCAATGTGCCTATGGCTCCAGAGGTGGGCCTATACCTGGATGAATGCCTCTTTACCTCATACAACAAACGGTGGAAAAAGTCCCATGAGGAGGTGTCCATGAAATCCTACTCTGAAGAGGCTGAGGAGTTCAAGATGAAGTACATTTACTCCCACATTGCGACCAATGAGCATAAGGAAGGGTTGGTTGGGCGCTGGCTTCATTACCTTAATCTCCAAAACTATCCTGATCTTGGTCCTCCTCAAACTGGATCAGTTGCAGGTGCTGTTGCAGCAGAAGCGGATAATGCTGAGGCTGCGGGTGACAATGACAGTAAGCACCATCTTAGTCCGGTTGATAATGCTGAAATGGAATGATGTCTTCGTATGCAGCCAACATCATCTTTACTGTCATGGGCAAGATCCAGCTGCTAAGATTCAGTGGTTCATCATAAGGTATCAATCTTCTGTCTAGTTTAGGACAGTCAATGGTAAAGTATAAGCCAGGTTAAGTACATGAATTTTGAGAAACACAGCATTCCCTGGATCAATGGGTGTGGGTTATTTTTGGATTGCTTTTTTATTCCCCTTGTATATCATTTTACTTTGAGCATTTCCTGCTGACAGTTTCGCTTCATCAGAATCTCTGCTTTGTTGCTAAGTGATATCTTGTGCTAATATTTCTCATGCTCATTCCCAATGCTTAGACTGCATGTGCATACGCCTTGGATGTCTTCCTGGCCTAATCTACGTCTTAAATCCTTTGATGATTGTCATTTTCCATCAGTTAGTTGTATTTCTTGATATTTTGATTTTCAGTAAAAGGCTACCAAAAGCTAATACATCTGAGACTGTCAGTATGTGCATTACCCATAGGTTATTTGTGCGTCGAAACTAGTGCATTCAGATGCTTGAGGCAATTTGTATTAATATCATAATATGCTTTGTGCATGTACATTGCGTAGTATTTTAGGCTTTGTTGTTATATCCCAATGTCCTATCGTCTGTTCCTTCGTTTTAGCTTCTTTACTGTCCTTTTACCTTCTGTCCCCTTGTGGATGCAAGAACTGGCTGTTATGCTTGCTCTTTTGGTAATGATTCCCGATCAACATTGGGACACTTGAATGCATCTTAGCAAAAACCAGTTTCATAAATTGACCAAAGGGCATATGCATACTTGCTGTTTCTACCTGATAGTGTTATGTTGCTTGCTGTTTCTATCCTGGGTTCGTAATACAAATTGCGGAAAGTTGTTGCAAATGGTCTCTTGATAGTGTTATTTTATTAATTGTTATATGCCATTGTTAACTGAACTTGTGGCTTTTGCTCCAGGCTGCAGGAGCATTAACAGGAAAGTTTCAGCAATCATTTACCGCATGGTGATTATATATGAAAGAAATGCAAGACCTCTGTTCATTGTATTTATTTGGATGGTTTAGCTAAGGTAAAAAACTCTCAGTTTAGCAATTGAGTCTAATACTTTATTTTCTTTGATAATTTGACCGTCACATTTACTTGGTACAATAGAGGATGCTAACCAAGAACTTCGACGAGAAAGGTCCATAGACGGCCACATGTAACTGTTGAAGATGTTGTTTTGCTTTGATTAAGAGAGTATTTGCGTCTTTATATCTATCTGTGAAAAGCCACTGCAATCGATGCTAGAAGATGAAGGAAAGCAGGAGTTTATTCATGGAGTGGGAAATCAATACAGCTTCCATGGTTCTCAGTAGAAAACCGGAAGAAAAGAGAATAGTTTGTTACCCTTACAATGTGTACATCAATCCTTATTTATACTCTCTCCAAGCCCCAACTGACCTTCTTTATTGTTATAACAACTTATCCAACTAATCCCCTATGTGCACCCTCATCTAGCTCGCTGTACACTCTCATCATCCCCCCCCCTCAAGCGGGACATGGGTGAGTGAGCACAAGTCCGAGCCTGGACGAGAGAAAACGGTGCTGATCCCTAACATAGTGACAATCAAGCTTCAAATGCTTAGTCCGCTCGTGAAAAACGAGATTAGCTGTGATGTAAATTGCCGCCTTGTTATCACAGAACAGAGGTACTGGCAGGGGAAGTGAGACTTTCAAATCCTCGAGGATACTCTCCAACCATACAAGTTCGCTAGCCGTGTATGACATAGCCCTATACTCAGCCTCTGCCAACGACTTCGACACCGTTTTCTGCCTTTTCGTTTTCCATGAAACTAAAGATGTACCCAGAAAAATGCAAAAACCAGTTACTGAGCGACCAGAGAAAACGCAAGTTCCCCAATCAGCATCGCAATAGGCCGACAATTTCAAATCTCCATCAACTGGGTAATGTAAACCCAGATTTACCGAGCCTTTGAGGTATCTGACGACGTGGTGCGCAACCTGCAAATGAGGAAGACGGGGATCTCTGAGGAATTGACTTAGGTGCTGCACCGCGATTGAGATGTCTGGTCGGGTAAGATTAAGGTACAGCAGGCGCCCAACCAGGCGACGGTAAACCTCAGGTTCCTGTAACAGCTCACCCTCATCAATTGAGAGCTTCAGGCCCCGCGGCAAGGGAAATGGAGCCGGCTTACAATTTACCATATCCACGTCGGAAAGGATATCAAGAATGTACTTTCGTTGGTTCAATAACATGCCAGAAGAGGTACGAGCTACCTCAAGACCCAGGAAGTAGCGAATCAACCCCAAATCCTTGATTGTAAAAGCCCTATGAAGAGAGGATTTGACCTGCTCAATCACATTCTGATCGGTGCCAGTTATGATCAGGTCGTCAACGTAGACGAGAGCTGCTACTAGACCACCATTGGGCAAGGGCATAATGAACAGGGAATGATCATATTTGGATTGGAAGAACCCAAGATGCTGCAAAATTTTTGATAGTTCCAAGTTCCATTGCCTGGACGCCTGTTTTAGGCCGTAAAGAGATCGTTTGAGAAGGCACACCTGTGTGGGCGATGCCTTGGAATAGCCCTCTGGTGGTACCATGTATACCTCTTCCTCAAGGAAGCCGTGGAGGAATGCGTTGTTAACGTCGAGCTGATAAACCGGCCATGATTTTGTAGCTGCCATAACGAGAAATAACCGAACCGTGGTGAACTTTGCCACAGGAGAAAACGTGTCTTTGTAATCCTTTCCTTTAACTTGGTTGTAGCCCTTTGCCACTAGACGGGCTTTGTAGCGTTCAACCGAACCATCGGGTCTGAATTTGACCTTAAACACCCACTTACTCCCAATGGCTTTCTTGCCGGGAGGGAGGTGAGTGAGCACCCAGGTATTGTTTTCTTCAAGTGCAGAAATCTCCTTGTTCATAGCATCGATCCATTGCCGATCTTTAGATGCTTGAGCATAAGAAGCGGGTTCAGGAATTGATAAAACATTATTCAAAGATACCACATATTCATCTGTATAGCAGTCAGAGTTGAGCAAGGCCGACACCATGAAGGAGTGGGATCCAGGACTCTGATCAGGTAAGGTAGGGTACAGGAAGTCCCGAAGGTGTGACGGTCTGGTAATCACCCTGGATGACCTGCATGGGTGCTAGGCAAAGTGGAGGAAGACAGTTCAGGTTCAGGATTGGGCAAAGATTCATGAACTGGGGAGTGAGCTGGTGATGATGAATGAGGTGAGGAATGTGTGGGTGGTGGAGATATCATAGTAGGAGATATCACAGTAGGAGGAGGTATGACAGTAGGAGGTATGACTGGGTATGCAGCAGGATTTACAAGTGGTAGAGAGGGTTGAGGGGCTGATGGGTGAACTGGTGTTGAAGCAAAAGGGAACACTGTCTCAGAGAAAATAACCTCTCTGCTAACGAACACCCGATGTGTCTCTAGATCATAAACTCTAGGCTTTTTGTCCCAATGGGTATCCTAAAAAGATGCACTTTGTGCTCTTGGCTCCAAATTTATCAGTCCCCCCATTTTGAATCATCACATGACATAGGCATCCAATGACCCGAAGATCTGAATAGCAGGGAATCGTGCCAAACAACAACTCATAAGGAGTTTTCCGACCCATCACCGAGGATGGAAGACGATTGATAATATGGGTAGCCCCTAGAATGCAGTCTCCCCAAAAGGATAAAGGAAGATGAGCATGGAAACGAATCGCTCTGGCAGTCTCCAAGAGATGGCGATGTTTCCTCTCTACCCTTCCGTTTTGTTAGGGAGTGTAAGGGATAGTACGTTGATGGACGATCCCTTTCTCTGCAAACAACGCTAAACATTCCGTATTCACAAATTTAGTGCCGTTGTCTGTACGAATTGTTTTAACCTTGCAGTGATGCTGAGTCTCAACCAAATTCAGAAAATCTCGGATTACACGATGTACCTGCTGCTTGTTGTGAAGCAAATGAGTCCAAGTTGCTCGACTTCTATCATCTAGGATAGTCAAGAAATACCGAGCACCATCTCTGGAGGAAACCCGATAGGGACCCCAAAGATCCAAATGTAAGAGATCAAACAAACCATTAGCAATCGACTCACTCTTAGGAAACATAGTTCTGTGCTGTTTAGCTTGTGCACATATATCACAAACTGAATCAGAAATAACCAGGTCCTTACAATCAGAAATTCGAGACATCTTTGAAAGAGACAAATGACCCAATCTAGCATGAAACAAGTCATGACTAGGGGTAGATCCCAGTTGATTACAACTGAATTTATTTGGGATTTTATTTGAACTAGGGAAATCTGTAAATGTTACTCTACCATCCACAATCTCGGTCCTATAGAGCCCAACAGTCCTTTTCCCAGCAAAGCAAACACGACCACTCCTAGGGTCCTAAAAGGAACACATTCGCTTGTTAAAGACATCATTCAAGTCTGTATCATCACAGATTTTCCCAACAGATAGCAGGTTTTTGTTAAACTCAGGCACAAATAGAACATCTCTCAGCCATATGTCCTTGTTCAATCTCATATTGCCAACGAAGTGCACAGGCTTAATCGTTCGATCAGGCAAACATATATATATGGATCGATCAAGTCTGTGCACATCCTTTAACCAATCAAAATGGCAAGTCATATGATCGGATGCGCCTGTATCAATTATCCAATCATATGCACATTGACTAGAGCCCTGAGATGAATTAAAACATAGCACAGTACTTGAGAAGTGAGATGGATCAGTGCCATCCATCTTGCCCTTTCCTTTCATGATTCGGACAAGCTCCTGGCAGACCTAATTCACAAAAGCAGGATCAAGATATGGATCCTGCACAGCAGCTGCAGTTCCTCCAAAACCTGAATTCAGAGGAGATTCAGGAAGTATCCCAGATCCAGCAGTATTTGCCGATTTCTTGTTGTCCTTACCTGCCTCCTTAGCCTTGATCTCCATGTACCACTCAGGATAACCAATCAGTTTGAAGCACTGATCCACCAAATGCCCCTTCATGTTGCAATTGGTGCACTTCCTATCCCCCTTGTCAAATTTTCCTTAGAGGGACCAGCACCATCCTGATGGCCCTTAGTGCTTCTACCAGCATGTAGAGCACTGGATTCACCTTGAGAGGTGAAATTGGTGACAATCTTTTGCCTTTCAACCTGTTGCACCAGGTAATAGGCCCGATTGACAGACGGAAGGGGTTCCATTGACAAGATCTGGTTGCGAACAGCTTCAAATCCATCGTTAAGACCGAGTAGAAACTCCATTAGCCTGTTCATGTTCTGTCGCTCAAGCATCCGCTTCAGAAGAGTACACGAGCAATGTTTCTCCAAAGCTCCACAGGTGCACTCGGGAATCGCATCCAGATTGTCGATTTCATCCCAGATCCTCTTTCGTTTCCCATAGTAGTCCGCAATCGACAAGTTCGCCTGCGTCTGGCTGCTCAATTCGCGCCATTTGTCTGTCCGAATCGCTCAACAATCTCTTCCCACAGTTGCTTGGCAGACTTTGAATACATGAAACCTTCAGAAATATTTCAAGCCATGGAGTTTATGATCCAGCAACGGACCATGTAGTCACACCTCAACCATTGCTGATACGCCGGAGTTCCAGGATCCGGAAGCGGAACACTCCCGTCGATAAAGCCAATCTTGAATTTGGCTCCTAGAGCCATTCGGATGCCACGACTCCAACTGAGATAGTTAGATCCGTTGAATCGATTAGCCACGAGCTGTGCGCCTGGGTGATCCGAGTTGGATAGCGCCAACGGATCGTTGATCACACGGCTATTGACTTCTTCTGAATTAGTGCGTGAACCTTCTTCCTCACTCATCGTCGATCAGCAAAATCAGATCGGAATTACAAGCGAAATCAGAGAGCGCTCAGAGATTCAAAGATCGAAGTAAAAGAAAAACGAACTCGATTTCCAGAAGGAAAACGAAGGAAATCAAGTAAGATCAATGGACAAAGCAACGATTTCAGTGCAGTATGGCTTTCGTTTGCTCTGATACCATAAAAAGCCACTGCAATCGATGCTAGAAGATGAAGGAAAGAAGGAGTTTATTCATGGAGTGGGAAATCAATACAGCTTCCATGGTTCTCAGTAGAAAACCGGAAGAAAAGAGAATAGTTTGTTACCCTTACAATGTGTACATCAATCCTTATTTATACTCTCTCCAAGCCCCAACTGACCTTCTTTATTGTTATAACAACTTATCCAACTAATCCCCTATGTGGACCCTCATCTAGCTCGCTGTACACTCTCATCAATCTGTCTATATTTATTGATATGTATATTTTATATAAACTATTAAAATAGAATAGTTTTGGGTAATGTCACTCAAAACCACATTCATTATAGGGAGTTCATCCGATTATGTTTTTATTTATTTTTAGTTTTATTTTCCATTTACAACAACAACCCAGTAAATCCCGCGATAACGCAGGGTCTGGGGGTCAGGATGTACGCACTCTTTTCCCGACGAGTCGAGAGAGTGTTTCCGAAAGACCCACAACAATAAGCTACTTAAAGCGCATGTAGACAAGGCAAACAATAGGTAAGCATGCACATGGAGGCAGAAACAATAAGACTGGAAGGAAGAAAGAAGCAGAAACAACAAGACCCAACGCCCAGACTCGGATAACTAAACATCAGGAACCCGAGTGCGCCTCTTCCAGTGGTCTCTATCTAATGCCATATCTTCTGGGAGGTTCAACAAATTGAGATCATGACGGATAACCTCTATCCAGCTCTTCTTCGGTCTACCTCTCCCTCTACAAATAGCACCAAGATCCAAACTCTCGCACCTACGCACAGGGGCTGAAATAGGTCTCCTACGAACATGCCCAAACCACCGTAATCTGGACTCCCGCAGCTTGTCAACAATACTCGCAACACCAACCTTACTCCTAATGTCTTCATTTCTGATTCTGTCCAATCTTGTGTGCCTACTCATCCATCGCAGCATTCTCATCTCTAGCACCTCTCTCGGCGACCAATTGATGTTTGGGAATTTGAGAGATCTCTGTGATTGGGGGAAGAGAGGTCACCTTGATATGGTGTTGGGTTCCCGGTAGTTTCCGATAATGTTGTGCCATTGACAGACAAAGGTTGAGGCATATTATAAAAGCTGCAAAAAAAGAAGTAAAAACACAAGGATCAGGTTTCTTCCCAATTAGGATTAGACTTAATGAATATGCAGTTTCAGCCTTTACATTGCTTATAATACTTTCCGCAGTTGGATAAGACTCGGTTTAGTGCAAGATGATCGAGCTAGCTCAAGAAAGGATATTTCGGATCTAGTAAAGATAGGTCCTATTGTGTTTCGGATACTAAGATCGTATCGCCTACAACAATAGAAAGAATGAGAATGCAGCAACATTCAACAACAAACCATGGTTTGTGCTGATTTACAAAAATAAAATCAGCAATTGAAAGAGAGACTTTGTAGCAACATTCAACAATAGTCAGACCAAAAAACCCACGGCTTGTGCTGATTTTTAGAACCAAAGAATAAACAACAGCAATTGGACACCCCCTAATAAAACAGCAATAGAAAGAGAGAGATTGCAGCAACCTTCAACATTAATCGGACCAAAAGAACCATGGCATTGAAGAAGAAGATTGTGGGATGTGCCGCTGCGCTTGAAGGAGAGGCAAAGAGAGAATGGTGTGTGATTGTGGGGAGGTGGGTAGGGTGTAATTTTTGTTCATTGAAGGGGTATTTTCGTCCTGCTTAAAAAAAAATTTCACCTTGCTCTAAAAAGTAGACCCCATATTCCAAAATTATTAACTGAAGTATTTAGTTATGTATTTTTATTTAAAATAAGATCTCATAATACAAATGTTTTTAAGAGAATAAAAAAATCAAAAACCTACTAACATAATGAAAAAAATTCAAATGCTTTTCACTGAAAAAAAATATTCAAACTTACAAAATATGTCAAAAATATCCAAAATTATTTAGTAATGTATATTTATTTAAAATAAGAATATATTTAGTTATAAATATAATTTTAATTAATTAATATAATTTAGTTATTTAATAACAAAAAGAAGAAATTGAATTCTTGATTTGAGAATGTATGCACAAGTTGTTACAATATGAATGTGTAGCTCCTATATATACTACTCCCTCCGTTCCAAAATAAATGGGTTTTTAGTTTTCGGCACGCTTTTTAAGGAGTGAAAAACTATATGAAATATTATTTTTTAATTAAATTTTTTATATAATTTGATACTTATTAGTAATAAGTATCAAATGATATAAAAAATTTGATTAAAAAAATAAAATTTCATAGAGTTTTTCGCTCCTTAAAAAATGTGTTAAAAAGGAAAAGCCCATGTATTATGGAACGGAGGTAGTAATATACAGAGGAGGCGTGTACAAATTGCCTTCTAACTAACTAACTAACACTACTAATGATTAACACCTCCCGCAAGGTGGAGGTGATTCAACTGAGTGAAGATTGAATCAGACCCAACTTGGGAAGAACCGGGTATCTAAAGGTCCTTGCAAGGACTTAGTAAAAATATCAGCTAACTGTGCACGAGTAGGAACATGCTGAAGAGATATAGTACAAGCTAGCAACTGAGAACGAACATAGTGACAATCCAACTCAATATATTTCGTTCTTTCATGATAAACGAGGTTCCTTGCAATATAGATCGCCACATGACTATCACATTTGAGAGGGATAGGCTGAATACGAGGCACTTCAAGCTCAAAGAGGAGATGACTCAACCAAGCAAGTTCAGTAGTTACACGGTGTATGGATCTGTACTCGGCTTCAACAGATGATAACGAAACAGTGGCTTACTTTTTGAACTTCCATGAGATAGGGGAAGTGCCCAATGTGATGTAATAATAACCACTAACTAATCGTCTTGTCGTAGGACAAGAGGCCCAATCTTGCATCACATGAAGCTTGAAGATCGAAATTATCAACAATGTTTAGCAACATACCAGAATAAGATGTTCTTTGAAGATAACCGAGTACATGGAGAGCAGCTTTCCCATGGGAATCTGCGGGAGCTTGCATAAATTGGCTGAGGTGCTGAACTGTGAAAGAAAGATTTGGGCGTGTATTTGTGAGAAAATTCAGGTTGCCCACAACCTTTCTGTAGGGAGCATGATCAAACAAATTAAGGAGTGCTAGTAGAAACACCGAGCTTGATGCTAGGATCCAGGGGACTCGAAGTTGACTTGGAAGAAGCAGGAGGGAAATCCTTTAGGAGTTCCTGAATGACCGAACTTTCTCTGTGGCATTATAATCCCTTTGAGAGAAGACAAAAATTCAATGCCAAAGAAGTAATTCAGTGTGCCCAAATCCTTGGTACTGAATGATCGATGCAGGAATTTCTTAACACTCTCAATCTCAGAATAATCATCACCAGTAATGAGAATGTCATCCATGTATATATGGCAAAAAAAAACACAATCATGAGAGCTCTTTTTGTGCAACAAAGAGTAGTCATTGAGTGATTGACAATATCCTTCAGAGATCAGGGCATCAGACAACTTACTATACCATTGCCTAGAAGCCTGTTTTAATCCATGTAAAAACATGTTTAGACGACAAACCTTGCCTGGAAACACATGTTGCAAACCAAGAGGCATCTTCATGTACACCTTAGTGTCAATCTCCCCATGTAAAAAATCATTATTAACGTCTAATTGTTAAAGATTCCATCCTTTCTTAACAATAATATAGCAACCAAGCTTCGAATGTAGCAACATGGGAAAAAAGTCTCTTGATAATCCAAGCCTCCCTTTTGTGTGTATCCTTTGATCACAAGACGAGTTTTATATCTCTCAAGAGTGCCATCAACTTTCAACTTTAGCTTGTAGACCCATTTTGAACTGATATGTCTTTTACCTTTAGGGAGATCAACAACATCTCAGGTATTATTGGCTTCTAATGCCCGCAATTCAAGATCCATGGCCTACCTCCACTCAGAATGTGAAACAACATCTTCATAACCATATGGTTTAGTTAGAGAGGAGAGGTTTGTAATTGCTTGTGAGGTAGAGGATAAGGCATGAAAGGAAATTAAAAGAGGGAAGGTTATGGGCTGAATGACAAGATTAGCAAGGGGATTATAGGGTCTAAAAGACCTCTTGAGAGTAGTTATGGGCGTAGGTAACTGTGAGTGTGTAGTAGGTGAGGGAGATTGAGTGGATATAGGAAGATCAACATAAGGTGCATGTATGTATTGAATGAGGTGAATCATGAGTTGAATTGTTTTTGAAGGGAAAGATGTGCTCATGGAAAGTCACATCCCTAGGAAAAATATATTTGGCTAGTGTTTAATGAGAAGAGTTTGTAGGCCTTTTTGTTGGATGGATAACCCAGAAAAACACAAGGTAATTAATGCACGAGGCATAAACTAGGAGTTATTGAGGCATGAAAAAGACAATCAAAGGTTCTCATGTGACTGTAAGCTGGAGGTTTGCCAAATAACTTGTCATGAGGAGAAACATTTTGTAGGATCTTTGACGGATAACAATTGATCTGGTAGGTGGCTATGAGGATGCAATCTCCCTAATATTTGAGTGGAACAGTCGATTGAAATAGAGGTGCTCAGGTGTTTGTGTTTCCTTTCAACTACTCCATTATGTTGGGGAGTATATGCATAAGTAGTCTGATGAAGAATCCCCTTTTCTTTGAAAAAAGCAATGCCCTCAAAGCGTACTAATACTAAGATCAAGGGCATTATCTTTTATAATCTTCTGAACTGGTTTGCCAAACCAAGTAGAAATAAGTTGCACAAAGTCCTTAATAATAGAGAATGCAGTAGATTTGGATCTAAGAAAATGAGTCCAAGTCACACGACTGAAATCGTCCACAATAGTGAGAAAGAAAGTAAAACCATCACAGGTTGTTGTATTATATGGACCCCATACATGAACATGTAACAATTCAAATGCACAAGTGGAAGTAATAGAAATTGAATGAGATGGAGACCTTTGATGTCTAGATTTTGCACAAACTTTACAAGCTGAGAAAAAATCCTTACTGACTTCACAAGGAAAATTGTATTTGAGTTTATACAATGGAAGATGTCCTAATCGATGATGAAGAAGAGTGACATCTTTCTCTGTTGAAAGAACTGAATTATCAACTCCAGGTGGGAGCAACTTACTATTCTTGGTGATATTAGGCATAACATACAGCTGATTCTAAAGTTTACCAATAACCAAATGGCTCTTCAGATAAGGGCCCTGCAACCAGCATAAGCTTAAATCGAAAACATAGTGCGATCCTATCTACTTGCAAGCATAATTAATGATTGAAAGAAGGTTGAACTTGAAATGTAGAACATATAGAAAATCAGTAAATATATCTCATCTGAAATTGTAACTGAACCAATGACTAAAATCACAACTTTGTTTGGCAAAGAAATCTGGCTTGGATTCGGTAATGGATGCAATTTATAAAAAAAAAAAAATCCAGATTGTGACAGATATAATCACTAGCACCCATGTCTAATATCCATGTGTGTATATCAAAATACCTTTGAAGATTGAAAGGAATTAGCAGACGAGAAGCAATAAATACCAGTGAAATTTCCAAAGCTTGGTGCAGGGTTATCAGATCCAACTGATGTTTTCTGAATAAGGCTCATAAGCTAAATATACCGCTCAGAAGAAAGAACAAGCACCATGGAAGTGGCAGAGGAATAAGTGGATAATGAAGTTGGAGAAGACACATTCGCAGCAGAACCATATTTAGATCCAAGAGGAAAGCCATGTAGATTAAAACACCTATCAACGAGATGTATAGCTAGTCTTGTGATAATGTGAGCAAACAGGACATGGTTTAGAACCATTGTGTTTGGCTTGAGACTGGGATTGCGATTGAGATCTAGATAATTCCGATTGAGAGCTAGATAATTGCGACTTAGATCTAGAAGTAGCAGAATTTGCATGTAGAACCAGAAGAATATATCCATAATAGATCTTGGGGTTGTTTTCATGGTTCGTTGAGTTTCCACTTGAACGAGATGATCGAGCATGCATGAAATACATCTGATTCACAAAAGAAAGGGGCGAATTCATCAAGATGCTCCCTCAAACAGCCAATAAAGAATCATCCAGAGCCATAAGAAGTTGCATCAACCTTCGACCTTGCTCGTATTTGGTAATAGCATGAGAAAGACCGCAAGCACAAGGGGGAAATGCGCGTAAATAATCTTCCTCATCTCGCAACCTCTTGATTCTTGTAAAAAGACATGCGATGGTGTCCGAACCTTGAGAAATTGAACTGAGCTCTTGTTCGACGGTGAATAATTGAGCTCCACTTGAAAGGGAAAATCGAGCCTCCAAATTGAGCCATATCTGACGAGCATCACGAGATAACAGGAAAGTGTCTTGCAATATCCTTTGCCATGCATGGCATTCAATAGCCAAGAGGTGACCATGTCGTTGCAATGGAGCCAACAAAAGAGCATTGAAGGATCAGCTGGTGGTTGAGAAATCTCCTCGTCGACGAATCCTAATTTGTTTTTCGCGGAGAGTGCGATCACCATTGCATGCTTCCAAGAAAAAAAAATTAAACAGATTCATCAAATACTTTGTTGGTAAGAACGCATCCAGGATTGTTGGATGGTTGCAAATACAGTGGATCATGAGGATCGATGGTAGAACTAGACTCTTCGAGAGTCACCATTAATGATGCGAAAAAAAAAAAACAGAGAATCAAACGAAGAAGATGGACCAGTTGTGCTCTGATACCATGCTGATGTAAACAGAGAAAGAAAACAGAAGCAAGAAGAAGAAGAATGTGTAGCTTCTATATATATATACATAGGAGGCGTGTACAAATTGCCTTCTAACTAACACTACTAATGACTAACAAGATGGCTATGGCAAGAGCCAAGGAGATCGCTCTGATATCCCCTTATATAATTGTGATATGTATGGAAGTCTTGCATAGGGTGTTTCAAGAAGCTACGGTCGGCCCAACTTTTAATCATCATCATCCCAAGTGCAATGTACTTCGGTTAGGCTACCTTGCGTCTACGGATGATTTACTCTTGTTTTGCAGAGCGATCACGTGCCATCGTTGAAAGTCCCAAGGGAGTGCTTAAGCATTGATATTTTGCCAAACGTACTAATTCTAATTGTAGAAAAATGAAAACAAAATCTAAAACAGAAATATATAATGATAAATTTAAAGTATTTTTAATACTATTTTTTTAAGTTTGCAAAGCAAAAGCAAAAGGAGGAATGTGATTAAGAAAAATAAAGGAAATGAACGAGGCCCTACAGATGAAACTCATCTGGAAAATAATTGATGAACCGGATAATAATTGGTCAAAATCATCAATTATAAGTATCTAAAGTCAACACCAATACTTAAATTCGAGAAAAAATGAAATGCTACATGGCAAGGGACACAACTGAGAAAACTTATTAAGCCATTCAAGGAAGGCCTAGCATGGTCAGTCGGTGATGAGAAAACAATCAAGTTTTGGCATGACAAATGGGCTCTGGTTAAGAATATTCAAAACGCCTGTCTTGACCCGACTAAAATCAACTGGGAAGAAACTGTTGATCAGTACATTCGAAATGGGACATGGAATTTGGAGAAACTTAGAACGATAATGCCAAATGATATTGCGCAACAGGTAGCGGAGGTTCCCCTCCCAATAAATCAAATACAAGACAGAATGTATTGGTGGCCAGATAGAAAAGGATGGTTTACGACGTCTAGTGCCTATAAACTTAACACAAGAGCAACATAGCATAATAATGATAATAATACTTGGATTTGGAAATTAAATGTTCCTCCTAATTAAAATTAAGAATTTCATGTGGAAAGTCTTGTCACAATGGACTACCAACATCTAGCCGTCTTGCTAGAAGAGGAATCGCTATACCACCTTACTGTGCCTTGTGCAATCACCATGAAGAAAACACTACCCATCTACTGTTTGAATGCAGATTCTCACTCTGCTGCTCAAGCCTATCTCCTAGAGTGAAATCTATTATTTCAGACAATATCGTATTATCAAGAAATATAGAGGCATTACTGGCAAAACTAGGTGGACTACTTGATTCACAACATAAACAGAAACTAGTTTTCCATTGGTGGACTATCTGGATTATTCGTAACAAATTGATCTTCCAACAACAAAAAGTACAGTGTAAGAGGATTTGAAAAGCTTGTCGACTCCAATATCAATGAATGGAATAACGCAGGAAAGCATTACGAAGAGGAAAGCAACAACGCACAACATAGAGCAAGCAAACACAGTGCAAATGTGAGGATTAGGAGGAGGGAAAAATGGAAAAAACCGTCTATTGGGAAACTAAAGATAAATTTTGATGGTGCAGCCTCGAGCCAACGACAAAGTTCGATCGGATACATCATTCGAGACAGCACAGGAAATTATGTAGCAATGGGAAGTAATCTCATTGGCCACCAATCCCCTTTAATGGCTGAAACCTTGACATTGAGGTCGGGTGATTAGAGGACTCTCGAAATGAAAATCCCAAAAATTATAATTGAAGGAGACTCACTGACCATCATCAATCATTTACAAGCTAAAATCAAATATCCATGGAAAATCGAACTAATTATGTCAGATATTAGCACTCTGCTTACAGGGTTTTACGAAGTTTTGTTTTCACACGTTCTTCGTAACGGCAATTGCGTGACAGATAAGGTTGCACACCTTGCTCATATTGCCCCTATCCTTACTTTATACAATGACCTAGGTCTTACTGACCTCATCCGAAAGGATGCTGTCGAATAACAGTTTGCATCCGAATTATTACTCAATAAAAAAATACAAATTTTTTTGAAAGCATTTGTAATACTATTTGAATACATGAATACTTGTTAAAAAGTAATTCAACTTCGCAAATACTTATTTAAATATTATTGTCGGTGATCCTTTTCAACACTATTTTAATTACAAAAGATTATTGCATACTCTCTCCGTTTCAAAATAGATGTTAAACATTTTTTTTTTTAGAAAAAAAAATCTATAAAATATTATTTTTTTATATATAATTTGATACTTATTAGACCTGTTAAACCACGACCCAACCCGATCGACCTGACCCGAATGCTCGAAAAATTTTGGGTCAAGATCCGGAAATTTTGACCCGGAGTTTTTTTCCAATCCGAACCCGAAAATCCGATAATTTTTCGGGTCATCTGGGTTTAGACCCGGTGACCTGATTGATCTGGTAATTTTGACCTGACTGACCCGATTGATTTATAATTATATATGATTAAATTTTTTTACGCAGGTTCCAATTTATTACATTTTATAATTACAATCACTTGATCTTTCATTTTGAAATCAACTTTTATATTTATTTGTATTGTGTAATACTCTCTCCGATCGATAGTGTTTTTTTTTCATCAGATTTTTTTAAGAAGATAAAAACTCTAAAAAAATTTAAAACAATTCTATGCTTATTACTAATTGTATGAAATTATTTTTTAAAAAAAAATCTGAAAATTTATATATTTTGAAATTTTATTAAAAATTACGAGAAATAATAAAAATAAATATTTTAGATCAGATTTTAAATATTTCCGTTTACATTTTTTGGGATTTCGGTTTTCAATTTGGTTCGATTTGGCCTGATTCAGAATAGTTGAGAATGATTAATAATTAATTTTCAATGCATTAACTTAAGGGTGATTTAGGTAAGTAGGCTATTTAGAAAGTTTAATTAACTAATTAGATAAAAAACTTATTAAATTAGATTAGGTAGTCCATTTCCAAATGGGGTATTAAATGGTCAATGGTCAATTGTTTGACCATTGACCAACTCATGTGGAATTTTTTTTAATGACATTTTTGTGATGACATTTTTTTACCGTTTTGATGCCATTTTTTATGACATTTTATTTTCACTTTGATGCCACTTTTCTAATGAAATGGTTTGATGACACCTTTTGAATGCCACTTTTTTCAAACCTTGATGACATTTTTTTGTTTACTGTGATGTCAGGTTGACCATTTATGCCATTTTTTTTACGGTTGACTACTGATGACACTTTTTATGTCAATTTTTTGATGATTTTTTTCCCGTGATGCCAGATCTTTTCAAAGTAGTGTTTTGATGACATTTTTTTATTTAATGTGATGTCATTTTTTTAAAGTAGTGTTTTGATGTCATTTTTCTAATGTAATTATTTGATGTCACTTTTAATCAAATCGTTTGATGCCACTTTTGTAATTCAGTAAATTGTATATCGATATATTTTCATTGATTCTACTTTAATTAAATGATGTGATTAACTCAATTTGAAATTGAATTAATTCTATAAAGTTAAAAATCTATACCAATATGAATTCCTCTAGAAGCGGGATCCGGCGTGGATGCTTTGGGATTTCTTGGTGTCGCTGAACCGGGCAAGAATTGAATAGTTTAGAAATATTGACCGCATAACTTAATAAATAATTAACTTAGGGCAAAAAAGGGAAATAGTATAAAGATAAAGGACGTTTCTGTAATTTTGATAAAAGATATTAAAACTCCGATTGATTTCAATGGAGTTTACACGTACAGAGACGAAGCGTAGGGCGAAGGTACGGGCTCGACACAGCTTCCCTCCAGCATCGATATCTAGCGGCGATCGAAGACGACGACTCGGCGGTGCTGAGAAGAGGCAAAGTGGTGATGTGCGGCGGCAATCGGACAGTGCTGGCGGCAACAATGGAAGGCAGCAAGAAGGGCAAGGGCGCCGCGGGGGGGGGGGGGGGGGGGCGGCCGCCCCACCCTCCGACGACGTAAATTCCTAGTATTTATATGTTAAAAAAAAAAAGGTAAAAAAATTAAAAAATGTGAAAGGGAACACTAAAACCATCTAGCTTAGTTGGTGGAAAGGAGGGAAGGAAGGAAAATGAATCCAAGAGGTCATGGGTTCAAATCTGGTCATGGGTTCAAATCTCATTCCTTCCCTTTTCCACTATTTTTTATTAATTCGACCAAATTTTGCCTATTATAAATGTCATATTTAAATCAAGGTATATATTTTTCTTTTAATATTTTCATAAGATTATTCTTTATGTTATACATATATTTTAAAAAATTATTCTAATTTTTATTCCTATGAAATTGTTTTTGTTAAACCACAATTTATGAGGTTTTTTGTTATAGTTTTCAATCTTATCAATTTTTTTTTCATTTACCAATGACAAATTCTTTTAAAAATTTATAATTTTCTTTCAATATTTTAAAAAAAAATCTTAATCATGCTACACATATAAATTATTAAATTATTTCATGAATTTTTGTAATAAAATATCATATTTATACCACAATTTATAGTTTTCTTTCAATATATTTTAAAAAAAAAGTCTTTATTATATATACCGAGGAGTTTTTTTTTTTCCCAACAAACAATTTCGCCCCCCTCCAGCGATTCCTGCGGCCGCCACTGAACGGCGGTGATGGGCGCGGCAATGACAGGCAAACAAGGGCGCGTCTTCGGCAAGGGCTGCGTTCTGTGGGGGCGGCTCAATTCCGGTGGCTCAGGTCGCCGGCGGTGCTCAGGGGAGATCGGAGGCGGTTGCTCACGGCTATGCGTCACGGATCGGGAGTAATTGGGAGAGGAGACGGCGATAGGAGGAAGGAAGGTAAAAGGTTAGTGCGACTAAAAAAAAATTGAAGTTGTCTAGCACGCCTAATAAAAGAAGTTTGGTGACTAAATATCTAATTAATTGTGCTCGGGGTATAAAATATCAAATTTTCTCTTAACTTAACCTGGCAATTAAAACAACATAAAAAAAAGGATAAAATAATTAAAATTTGAAAATCTTATAAAATATAATCTCAAATATATATGTTAGAAAAAGGGTAACAGCTTCTTGAAAAATAATAGAGAAAGATATCATATTATTGTAGGTCATAGATCTTTTTACCTATTATAGATTTTTTAAAAGAATAAAGGCAGTAATATATTACCAATCTAACAAATTGTAGAAAAATGAAAACAAAATCTAAAACAGAATTGAAATATATTATCAAAAATAAATTTAAAGTATTATTTAATACACTATTTGAATACATAAATACTTTTTTGAAAATAATTCAACTTCCGTAAATAGTTATTGAAATAAATAAATAAATAAATTAGTGAAAATATTTGCCAATTAATTAATTAATTAATATTCTTTAATTAAGATATTAAAAAGAAAAGGATTTATAATATAATTAATAATAGTATATTACAATTTTATTAGTCAAATTAACAGAAGATATAATATATTAGATAGATATTATATAGAAGTAATTTGATCCAAAGATCTTCGGCCTTTGGACTAAATACTAAATGTCCTAAAAAATTTCCTTTGCTAATAAATGTCCATTATTTTTCCATAATACCAAATTTGCCCTTGCATATTATTTATCTATCCGCTTCTTTTTATTAGATCTGAGAACCACGAAGCTCTCGGAATCCTCTCCCATGGCGCCTCCTCTAGACTGATGCCAGTCCGACATCGATCTGTCTACGAGTCCTCCTCGCGCCTCCATCGCCATCTCCTCTACGCTGCCTCCTTCTTCCTTCATCCGTCCTTCACGAGTGGAAGCCGCCGAGGAAGAAACAACGCAGATCGGGCAAAATTGGAGCCGGATCCGGTTTGTGATTCTGATTCAAACGGCGCCGCCACACCTCCCCCTCTCCTCCAGATTTCATCTGCACCGTCGCCCTCCACCGCCGCCTTCGCCTTAATCCTCTCCGATTACCACACACCAAGCCGCCGAGGAAGAAACAACGCAGATCGGGTAAAATTGGAGCCGGATCCGGTTTGTGATTCCGATTCAAACGGCATCGCCACACCTCCCCCTCTCCTCCAGATCTCATTTGCACCGTCGCCCTCCACCGCCGCCTTCGCCTTCATCCTCTCCGATTACCACACACCTCATCTCTGATCGCTTTCATCTTCTGCTTGGATTTGGTGTGCACTGGTGTGCCTGCACTGGCAGGAGTGCAAATTGTAGGACAATTGTGAATTTGTGATTAGTTGATTACTTGATTAGGCTGTCGATTAGGTTTTACGGAGTATTTATGAATTGTGATCAGTTGTCCTACCGATTATGTTTGTGAATTGTGATCAGTTTGCCTGCCGCCTCTTGTACTGGTGTTGGGTGTGTAATTGGCTAATTTCAGTAAATCAATAATTCACTAATTGCTTTGTTTGTGTTAGTGTTTTAAATTGATTTGTTACTACCTTATTGTCTGATTGATTGCAGACTTTCCTATAGATTATGTTTGTGAATTGTATGCATAGAATATTGACCTTGTTTTTCTTTGGTTACAGTGTCTACGACTCTGTTTTTATTTTGATTACAGTGTCTATGACTTTGTTTTTGTAGTGGTGACAGTGTATATTACCCTGTTTGTCTACGACTCTGTTTTTATTTTGATTAGTGTCTATGACTTTGTTTTTGTAGTGGTGACAGTGTATATTACCCTGTTTTATAGTGGTGACAGTGTCAATGACCTTGTTTTTATTTTAGTTACAGTGTCTATGAGTCTATGACTCTCTTATTCATTCATATATTAGATGAAAATTGCCACCACATGTATTTTGGCTTTTCATTGGCCTCTATAGGGTTTGTGCTTCCCTTGTTCTAGGGTTTCCCCTTGATTACAGTGTCTATGACCTTTTTTTAGTGGTGAGAGTGGCTATTACCCTATTTTTATTTTTGTTACAGTGTCTATAGGGTTTTCCTTTGATTGCAATGTCTATGAACCCTTTTTTTAATAGTGGTGATAGTGTCTATCACCCTGTTTTAACAGTGGTGACAACATCTATGACTCTCTTACTCATTCATATATTGGAAAGGTTTTCATTTGGTTACAGTGTCTATTACTCTTCTTTTATAGTGGTGACAGTGTTTATGACCTTGTTTTTATAGTGACGACAGTGTCTATGACCCTGTTTTTATTTTGATTACAGCGTCTATGATCCCCTTACCCATTCATTTATTAGAGGAGAACTGTCAAAACATGTATTTTGGCTTCTCATTAGCCCCTATAGGGTTTGTGCCTCCCGTGTCGTAGTGTTTTCCTTTGATTACAATGTCTTTGACCCTTTTTTCATAGTGGTGACAATGTCTATAGCCCTGTTTTTATTTTGGTTACAACGTCTATATGGTTTCCTTTGATTACAGTGTCTATGATCTTTTTTTCATAGTGGTGACAGTGCCTACGCCCCTTTTTCATAGTGGTGACAGTGTCTATAGCCCTGTTTTTATTTTGGTTACAACGTCTATAGGGTTTCCTTTGATTACAATGTCTATGATCTTTTTTTTCATAGTGGTGGCAGTGCCTAAGCCCCTTTTGTCATAGTGGTGACAGTGTCTATGACTTTGAAACCACATTTATTTCGAGTGAAAGTGTCTATGACCTTTGATTACAGTGTCTATGACCTTATTTTTATAGTGATGACAGTGTCTATGACTCTATGACCCATTCATATATTGAAGGAGAACTGTCCACCTAATGTCTTTTGACTTCTCATTAGCCCTTTTAGGGTTTGTGCTTACCTTGTCATAGGGTTTTCCATTTGGTGACAACAATCATCTCTTAACGACGTACTGTACTTAGTATTTTAGGGTTTAGGGCATTGACCCTAAACCTTAAAGACTTAACCTTAAACCCTAAACCATACTGTACATCACATGTTCCTTTGGCTTCTCATTAGCCCCTTTAGGGTTTATGCTTCCCTTTTCCTAGGGTTTTCCTTTGATTACAGTGTCTATGAACCTTTTTTCATAGTGGTGACAGTGTCTATAAAGTTGTTTTTATTTTTGTTACAACGTCTATAGGGTATTCCTTTTGATTACAATGTATATGACTTGGTTTTTATAGTGGTGACAGGGGCTATGACACTGTTTTTATTTTGTTTACAGTGTCTATCACTCTCTTACCCATTCATGTATTAGAGGAGAATTGTCATCACATTTATTTTGGCTTCTCATTAGTTCCTATAGGGTTTGTTCTTCCTTTATGACATGATTTCCCTTTGATTACAGTGTCTATGACCATGTTTTTATAGTGGTGACAGTATCTATGACTTTATTTTTTTTTATAGTGGTTACAATAGTAGTTACATTTTATTTTATTTTTATTGTGGTGACACTACTTTAAAAAAAATCTAAAAAACTAGAAATTAGAAATTAGAGAAGAACTGTCACCACATGTATTTTGGCTTCTCATTAGCCCCTATAGGGTTTGTGCTTCCCTTTTCCTAGGATTTTCCTGTGATTACAGCGTCTATGACCCTTTTCTCATAGTGGTGACAGTGTCTATAAAGCTGTTTTTATATTGGTTACAACGTCTATAGGGTTTTCCTTATGATTACAGTGTCTATGACCCTATTTTAATAGTGGTGATAGTGTCTATGACCTTATTTTTATTTTGCTTACAGCGTCTATGACCCTCTTACCCATTCATATATTAGAAGAGAACTGTCACCACATGAAAATCGGCTTCTCATTAGCCCCTATATATAGGGTTTGTGCTTCCATTTTCCTAGAGTTTTTCTTTGATTACAGTGTCTATCACCCTTTTCTCATAGTGGTGACAGTGTCTATAAAGCTGTTTTTGTATTGGTTACAACTTTTATAGGGTTTTCCTTATGATTACAGTGTTTATGACCCTATTTTAATAGTGGTGACAGTGTCTATGACCTTATTTTTATTTTGCTTACAGCGTCTATGACCCTCTTACATATTCATATATTAGAGGAGAACTGTCACCGGATGAATATAACCTTCTCATTAGCTCTATAGAGTTTGTGCTTCACTTGTCCTAGGGTTTTCCTTTGATTACAGTGTCCGTAACCCTATTTTTATAGTGGTGAAAGTGTCTATGATCATGTTTTTGTTTTGATTACAGTGTCTATAACCCCGTTTTTATTTTGGTTACAACGTCTATGAATCCATATAGAGTTTAGGATCAAGTACATGATGGGAGCGAAATCATGGTCGTTTAACGACACCAAAATTAAAATAAAAATTATAATTGAAATCACTACCACTAACATCTCAAGTCTCACCCACCTTCCTGTATATTTGTCTGAAATTGTTTCAGTGCAGTGCACCAATTATTTTTACAAGTAAACACACCTATATGAACTCAAATTTGTCAAGCATAGCAAATTTCTATGAGTTTTTAATTGAACATCATAAATCATGAGTTGTTAACTCACAAGATTAACCACAAATTTGTCAAACGTACCAATTTTCTATGGGTTTTTAATTGAACATATAGGTTTACACTTACAGTAATACAGTAGTGAATTAGGAGTAGTAAATTAGGAGGAGAATAAGGAGATCGAAACAAGGGTGTTGAATGTAGTGTGGAGCAGCATCGTCAGTCGTCACCGCTGCCGCCGCCTTCAATTGCGTCCACCGCCACCACCTTGTCCCATCGGCGACCACACTCTCCTCCTCCGCCGCCGCCTCTCCGATGTTCCAATTGAAGTCCTCAACCACTCCTTCTCCGCGCTCTTCGCAGCCATGGCCGCAACCGGCGTCGAGCGCCTTCAATTCGATCCTTTTGCATCTCCATCTCTCTCCCATGCCGGATCCCACTTCAATTTCATCTTCTCGATCCACCACGGAAGCGATAATTGCTTCAATTGCAGTAGACCTGGACACAACAATAATTCCAATTCCGGAAGCGTTGCCGTTGGCGGTGGCTAGTGGCGGTCTCCGATTGCGTTTCGTCATGGCAGTCGGCAGATTCTGACGAGAAACACCTTGAATTGAATATGGAGATGAGAGCGAGAGCGACGGGGATTGTTCGCGACGGATGCGGGAGGAGAGGCCGAGAGGGAGAGCGCGATGAGGGGATCTGGTACACTGCAGTCACCCACTGCCCCCAATCACCACCCACTGCTTCCACCTAGCGCCGCCAGGAGAGATCGGCAAGGACGAGAGATCGACGGTGGAGAGAGATGGCGAGTGAGATCGGCAGAGGGGAGACGCGAGAAACAGATGAACGGGGAAATTGGAACGCGAGAAACAGATGCAAACAATTTTATAAGGGTTGGGGTAAAATTGAAAAAAGTGGACACTCATCTAATATTGTAACCCTTTTGTCCTTAGGCTTATATTTTGGTCACCAAAAATCCACTTAGCAAAAAATCCCATTATATATTATACTGTTCAAAAATATAAATATATTTATCGTATGTTTGTTAATTAAGTTAGAAGAACCCGGCCTATAAATTAATAACAGGAAGTACAAAATTTAAGAAGCAACAAAATCTAAGCATCAAAACCTAATTAAGCTAATAGATCGATCGATAGAGATATGGGGGATTACGATGACCCTTTTGTCCTTAAGCCATTGTGTAGGGACTTCTCCTTCCTTATATTTTGGTTTGGTTTTCACCTTATTTTTCGATGAGGGATACCCACAAATCCCAACATGCCCCCTCAAGTGCAATCCGCCTGGATCGGGTTGACACTTGAACATTTTTTTTTTCTCTTCTTCCGGGTATAGCTCGCCCGGTTTTTTGGTTTTTTTTTTACGACGGGTTCCGGCATCTCAATCTCTTTTAGCCTTACCCGAAGCCAGGAAAACCGACCCGACTCAGACCTGCTCTGATACCATGTGAGATTCCGAGAATCCCGAGCCGGATCGTATCAAATTGGGAGTCGTGTCGGATTTATTTTTATTTTTGTTTATAAGGTCGGGATCCACCACTTTACACAAAAGCTTAAACCATTGTGTAAAGGCTTCCCCTTCCTTATATTTTGGTTTGATTTTCACCTTGTTTTTCGATGTGGGATACCCCACAGACCCCAACCGCCTAATTGTAGAAAATGAAAACAAAATCTAAAACAGAAATATATATATATTCTCAAAAATAAAATTAAAGTATTTGAATACATAAATACTTGTTAAAATAATTCAATTTCAAAAATACTTATTTACTGTAATGTCCAAAAATATTTTATCCTGGGGTTTGTTAATTAAAATTTGAAAATCTAATTTTAAAATATAATCTTAAGGATATATGTTAGGAAAAAGGTAACATCTTCTTGAAAAATAAATGAGAAAGATATCATATTATTGTAGGTCTTAGATCTTATTTCCTATTATAGATTTTTGAAAAGAATAAAGTCAGTACTATTTTACCAAACTAATTGTAGAAAAATGAAAAAAAATATCTAAAAACAGAAATATATTCTCAAAAATAAATTTAAAGTATTTTTTTATACAATTTGAACACAAATACTTTTTAAAAATAATTCAACTTCCAAATATTATTTATCAGGTGATCCTTTTCGATCAACACTGGTTTAATTGGTAAAGATTGCATACTAATTAAATAGAGTATCTATATATATATATATATATATATATATATATATATATATAGGGAAGCTTTAAAATGTAAAAACTCCTTAACGTGTAAAATACGCTTAACGTGTAAATTTTGAGTTTTAAAAGAACGAACCAGGGCTAGACCGGTTCAAAGAAAAAAAACACAAAACCTTCTCCTCCAGACCGTCTGGACTGAAGAAGCGAAGATATGGAAGAGCCACAATGGAGGCGCGATAGGAGAGAGAGAGGACCGAGGGCGACAGAGATGGAGAGGGAGAGGAGAGATCGAGTTCTTCAAGGAGACATCCATGTCTTCTCCAATGATCTTGTCCTCGTCTTCATCCATGTCTTCATCTTCATCGCAGATCTGCACACCACCGCTACAGCTTCACCGTCGCCGCCCGCCGATAGGGTTAAGCTCCTCCTCAGCCAACATCAGCGCCCCTTCCTCCGCCTCAGCGTCAAGGCTCGCGGCTGCAACGGCCTCTCCTATACCCTCTCAATTACACAGGTTCGATCCCCTCTCTCTCTCAATTAGAGATCTCTCGGAGTTCTTCATAACGTAAGCGAAAGCTTCACCTTTATTGCTTGATTTTTCTTCGATTCGAAGTGTTGTGCTTTGAATTTTCTTTCAAATTGGAAATCTCACTTTTTGATTCATAATGTGATTAGTTTTGGTGTGTCTGTTGCGCCTTGAGCCTCTGAGAATGAGTTTAGGTTTCCTGTTATGATTTTGTGGCTGTTGATGTGCGAATCGCTTTGAATTAAGAATTTCTATGAACCTTGAAGGTTCGGATTTAGTGATTTCTTATGATCCTTGAAGAATGTCTTTGTTTGATCCCTAATTCTGCGAAAGGGAATTCTCGAACTTCATAACGTGTGTCGTGTGGATTGGTTAGCCTGGAGAGATATTCAGATTTTTAATGTTATTTGTAGTTTAATCTTGTGGACTGTTTGCTGATCTTTTGCTGAATTTGTTTGTTCTGATTATGCCTTTCTTAATTTTGTACAAGTATGCATTTTGGTCATTCAACAAATGGAGAAGAACACAAACGACACGGAGATGGCGAGAACCCCGGTGCGATTCTCATCGAGTTAGCCTCTCCCTTCACCGTAATTTACTTTGCGATCTCGTGAATTCGATTGCTGCATACTGCTGCAGTTGTTGCTTAGGGCCCCCTGCCCCTGGTACGGGTATGTGTCTTTGCAGATTGTGTGTTATCTTCAATTGACAATCTTTAGTATTCTTGCACATTCCAATCACATTTTTACTTCTCAATTTCATTTCAATTGTTATCGGTTTCACAACCTTGTTGGTTCTCTAATTTCGGAATAATTCAATTCAGATTTAGGTTTGATGTGTTGGTCATTTTATTTGCTTAATTTGTGTCTCTTTTTGCTAGTTTCTGTAGGGTATGTTTAATTAATTTGGGGCAGGAAACCGAGTTTTGTATTGGAAGGTGGTTAATTAGGGTATTGGATTGTGGTGTAAAGAGATGCAGTGTTGAATAGTTTGGGGCAGGAGGTATGTTTAGTTAGTGAATTTGTGTCTCTTGATGCCATTGATAGGTGCTAGATTGGTGTGACTCCTAGTTCGATGACTCCTAGTTCTCTTTGATTTAGGGAAATCAGATGGCACATTGTCTATTTTATTTTAGAAATGATAATCAGAGTTTATTAATGCCTGATTCATAAAAGACAAACACTACTTATTTGCTTGATTCTTACAACTATAATAGATATTTTTGGCCTATTAGCTCAATTGGTAGAGCGATGTGCGTAATGCACAAACATGTGGGTTCGAATCCCACATAGGTTACATAATAGCTAAGAACACATCAATCCCAATTGTTGAGCATGCACGTTATAATCTTAGTTATGCACTTTTTAACCTTAATTCTGCACTTTTTAACCTTAAGTATGCACTTTAATTTGAAATTGTTATACGTAAAAAAATCGATTTCAAACTCACATCTATCAACCTAAATTACGCGAGAGGTGCACCCACACTCTCAAAAGTAAAAACAAAAAAACAAAATTAAAACATCGATTTCAAAAGCATATCTTTTGTCTTATTCATGCACATTATGATATTACTTTTGCACAATTGTATTCTAAATCTGCACAATTATATCTTACTTTTGCACAATTGTAGTTTAAATTTGCACAATTGTATCCTACTTTTGCACACTTGTATTCTAAATGTGCACATTACAATTTTATTTTTGCACTTTATATTCTTATATTTGCACTTTAAAGTTGCACAAATGCACTTCACAGTTGCACAAAATGCACTTCACAGTTGCACAAATGCACTTCACAGTTGCACAAGTCCACAGTCCTCCTCTTCCATTGGTCTTCTAGGCTAGCTTGGGTTTTTCCATTCTTTGTAAATGGAGTGTCAAACAGAAATCGGTTGAATACACGAGCACGGACACTTCCAGTGGAGAGAGAGAAAATCCTCTCCCTTCTACTTCCCAAGTCTTCATCCTCCATAATAGGATCAACGGCAGTAACCTGCAGATAACAAAACCCAGGCTCCAACTTATCTGGCTTGACTTCTCCTGAATCTTGAATAATCTTAAGCATCTTGCTGTCGATCCTTGATTCATACATGTGGGTGATCTTTTCCATCATATCACCAAGCCGGACATCACGAGGTTCTCGGTATACATATTCTCCTCTATCAAGTTTTCCGAATTTCCCCCCATAAAAGCCCAATCCTGTAATATGTAGCATCAACAAAAGGTATTGGGCTTGCCTCTTGCTCAACTATTGACTCATAAATATTAGTCAACTTTGTGTGGCATTTCGCAAGTTGACCATAGGCTCTTCTGCTCTTGTATACTGGAATGACTAATTCCAAAATGCTTGCACAAAAATGATATAATTCCGCTTGAGAAAAAAGATTATTAGCTAACTGAAGGTATTTGACAGCCGAATCAACGGTTAGTTTTGATGCACCATAACCCTCCACTTCGGCTGCAGATGCTTCAGAAGTGATCTCACAGCTCACCATTGGGCATATTCTTCGCAGAGCAAAAACATGATCTCGGCTCCAGACACCATCATTTCTACATACAAGAGCCTGCAAATATTTTCATTCAGGTTCTTAGAAAATGGCCAAGTTCCTAGACCTACTGCAATTGTATAGAACTTAATCATGAGACAACATATCTAAAAGAAACAAGGTCAATAAAAAAGATGATGCCTTCATCTTATCTGGAAGAGTGATAAAATGGTTCAATCCTAAAGTAGGAAATGAAAATTGGTAATTTCGAAACAACTTGAAACAATTGGAATGATAACCAAATTATTGAGATACAACTATATGTTGCTAAATGCCCTCGCTTTTATTTAATATGATCACATATTGACCAGATTGACTCCCGCACTTTTGTTATGTGACACTTCAATCTACCTTGTTTTGATAATATTTAAAGTAGGGATGTAATACCTGCATTACAACACCAGCATCAGCGACTGCACACTGAGCCGCCTCTGCCCACGATTGCATTTCCTGATGGGCATCACATAGGTGCAGTAGCCACATTATATGAAGATCAGGCACATGCGCAAAAGCCATTGCCAGTTTGTGAAAGCTTTCAGCAGTAGCATATCTATCCGCATGCATCACGGGAGACTGTATTGTACAAAGGCGACAAAAAAAAAGGGGAATAGAGAAGAAAGGGAATTAGAATTTATGGCTGAATAGTCTCTGAGCTGTAACAAACTACACAAAAGAAACTCACAAGAATTGCATGCTCCAGACTAGCATCAAGGGCAAGAATAAGACTGTCTGACAAACATTTCACTTCTGACCAGGACCACCGATTCTCAGAGGATTTTTCTAGAATTGCAACTAATGCATATTCAGAAAGTCCACATTCCGTTAGCAAATTAATGGGACAAGGGGATGCTTTTAGGATGCTTTCTGATTGAAAAAAAAATGATTTTATATTGCCTTATTGGAGTATCTCTACAATATTTCAGGAGGGAGTAAATTTTCGGATGAAAGTGGAGTAACTCACTAAATAGTTTTCTTGTGCATGTCATGTGTAATTGAAGTGTTGTTAAACAATTGAAGGCAAATTGATGCTGTTAATTTGGCTTTTGCATTTGAGCTGACTCAACAGTTTTCACCGGTTGCTATACTGAAGTCCTACTTAAAGGAGGCAACTAAGGTTGCTGCTCTGAAGCCTAGGAATGCATCTCCATCATCTTCGAGTGCACAAGTTTCATCTGGATCTGAATTTCACTTATATTTACGTGAACCCTTAATCATTATTGCAGTAGTTGTGATTCCTAGACAGTATCTAGATAGTTTGCAAATGCATTGAAGCATTAAGCATTTGCAATTTCACAAAAGGGATTCTGAACTTGAGATAAAAGGGTAAAATGGATCTGTTGAATTGAAGGTTGTAAAATGATCTTTTTGTAAACATCCTTGAGCTTATTTTCATGCTTGGTTAAAAGCACTTCACAGTTGCACAAATGCACTTCACAGTTGCACAAATGCACTTCACAGTTGCACAAATGCACATTTTAATTTTATTTTTGCATCTTATACTATTCACGAAGAGAAACATAATAAGAGATACTACATAGATAGCCTATATGGGGTTTGAACCCGCATCTTTGTGCGTAGGCACATTGCTCTCCCATTTTGAGCTAATAGGCTTATAATCGGACATCACGCATATTAATGCAATTTTAGAATACAATTGTGCAATCTGAACTATATTAAGTGCAAAAATAAGATATATTAGTGCAATTTTAGATAACAATTGTGCAATCTGAAGTCAACAAGTAGTAGAAGCATATTACTCAATCCAGCTGCTATTTTAATAACAACAAATGAGCTCTTAATTATTTATTTGACAATAAAGGAAGTTGACTAGCAGAGCACTAATTCAGATACAATAGTGAAATTCAGCACTTCTCAATAAGTGCACATACTCGTCAGACCAGCAAGGTATATCAATGTTCAAGTTGAAACCTAAACTATAATAATTAATTAACAATCCTTCATGAGTTTGTGTGTTCCCCCCTTTTATACTGTTTCAGACTTTGGATAGCATAAACCGTATATAGTAGAATTCCCAACTGATCAATAAGCAGTAGAGGTGCACCACATCATGCAGAGACTGTGATTCACTATATTCATAGCAACTAAATCAGGCTAGCTACAGGAAAGAAAAAACATGGAAACTTAGTCTTGGTAAGTATCTATCATCAAAACGTGATCAAAGAACAGCTTCAGTTTGGTACTCCATTTAAGACTAGCTAACCTTTCCTTCATGTATAAAAGAACAGCTTCAGTTTTAGCCACATCTCTTGCTTTCTTCTCCACTAGAATTATAGCATCGCCTCTTAAACTCTTCAACACTTTTTCATACACGGATGAATCCCACTCGAACCCAAAAACCGAATCACATAACACTGACTCCAATTCATGAATGCGATGTTTCAAATCCCTTCTAATCGACGGCCAGCAGTCACTTTGACCAGCTTTCATCATCTCCTTTATTTGGATCACTTATATAGTGTCTGATATTTTTTTCTACACAGAAAATAAATAGAAGTGTTTTTTAGTTTACAACTGATACAGATTTTTAAATTACATATTTTAGTTTACAGCTGATACAGATTTCAGATTATATGATTTGCATATTTTAGATGATAGTTTATACAATTTCAGATTTTAGTTTACAGCTTATACAGATTTCAGATTTTAAATTTACAGATTCTAGATGAGAGTTTATACAATTTCAAAATACACATTATATAATTACAGATTTCAGATTATATAATTACAGTTTATACAATTTCAAAATACAGATAACAATTTATACGGATTTACAGATTATATAATTACAGATGCCCAGCAAGAAGGGGAGTATTTTATTTTTAACAATACAAGATGGAAAAAAGGATAACAATTACGACATGGAAAAGCCCAGAAGCACAGATCACAAGGTCAACCAATCTATGGCATCTGATGTTGTAAAGCTAACTCATTTATGAGAAACAGGAAAGAATTATGCACATTATATCATCTGCAGTAAGATTTTCAGTAGACTTTTTAGCTTAACTAAATTTTTAAAGAAGATACTGAGCATTGACAATGATTGACTTGGTTTTCCAGTTCTAATAGTCTCTTAGGAATATCTTATATGTTTCCACATTGTTAGTTATATCAAAATTATACCTCAAAGTTAGCGATTCCAACCCTCAGAAACCATTCAACATTAATATCCAGCTCCTGTTATTGCCTTCTGCCTTCTATTAGAGAAAATGACAAAATGAAAATGAACAAATTCTAAAGTTCACCAACAAAAGACACATAAAAATCAACTTCTACTACCCTATCAAACCAGAACTTTTAGATAACCAATGAAAGAAACTAAAAATCATTCAATAAGAGTTGGTTGATGTGTTATTTCTCATGTATCACAAGAAATGCTTGCTTGGAAGGAATCTTCCAATTAAAAGATGTGAAAAATGATTCAACATTTGCACCAAGGAATCGACCTTGAATGTATTGGATAATTGAAAGCTTGCTTGCAAAATCCTAAATCCCCAAATATCTACCCCTAAATCCCTACAATTTAGAAATCCCTAAATCACAATCGAAATATAAGCATGAACCAATTTATACCAATCTCAGAGCTCTAATTACATTAAGAAGATGAAACCGACGAATAATTGATCGAAGAGGGCCAAAATAGAAGCAACGAACGAACCTGAGACTCTGAGAGCCCTAGGCGAATGGATTGGGTTGAGAAGTGCTGCAAATGGAGAGGACGAACCGGCCGATTAGGGCGAAATCGTCCAGAGCGAGGATGTGGCGGGGGTGAGGAAGAGATGGGGTCGGGAATTTGGGAAGGTAGCCATGGATACCAAGAGGAACGATGGGCTCTTCTTCTCCATGGATTGAGAGGAGCAGGAGAGAGGTAAGCCAAAACGCATAGTTGAACAAGAAACCATTGCTAATTTTGGATTAGCGTGTCCTAATTTAGAAATTTTACACGTTAAGCCAATTTTACACGTTAAGGACTTTTTACATTTGAAGCAAACCCTATATATATATATATACTAGGTAGGTGGGGCGCGCGTTGCGCGCCGCCTTGTGTTCGATTTCGTGATTTCTCATTTCGACTTTGGGTTATTTTTTTGCTCAGATTCATAAATGCTTTGCAAATGATTTTGCCCATTGTATTGATGTTCATTGTGATCAAAGATTGCCTTTGAAAGCTTGAAGATAGCTTCCAGAATCCAAAAAAGTTTCAATAACTTAGCAAAATATGAGTTACATTGCATCCCAAGCCTATGCGGTTTAATGAACACAAGTTCAGGTGCTAATTCAAATTACACCCTTTTTCAACTGAACTAAAATCCAAAGTTATATATACCTTATCCATGTAATGCTTAACGAGCACATGAACATCAGATTTCGGCTTCAAACCTCCAAACAAAGAACCCTTAAGGCTTTTCCCATTGCGTAGAACATCAAAGGAGCTAAGCTTGAGCTGATCATCCGGCTTGTCCACCCCTAACACTGATGTCTTCCCCCATCCCTACAATTCAGCCTCAAAATTGAAACAAAGTGTATTGCAATTTCATTACTATTGTAAAAGATTAAACCAGAGTCGGTTACACTACCTTTCTACAACAAGAATAGATAGGCCTCTTCAACTAATGATCCCATTCCAATGCACTCTCGAAACAATAATCAGCACCGCCATTGGTCATCTCATTGATCACCTGCTCAATGTAAATATGGTAATTGTCCAAACAAGGCAATAATGTGTTGAACTTAAAACGTAATGGTTTTGGTTGTTTCATCTTTCTGCAATTATATCATTTGAAAACAAGGAAGTAAAACAAGTTTTCAGACCTTAGTCAAAGATTTATCATTGCAACCATTGCAGGTGGTTGAAATCACAAACTTAGTAACCCCAAACTTTTTTCGTTACATAAAATATTAGGCTAAAGCTTTATGATGTTTATATGAACACATCTGATACACATCAAAGTGCATAGTTCAAGAGGAAAAATTAGACTGAAGCATTTATCATCCAAAGACCATCAAAGAAAGACACCTACTTCTTGTACATAAAAGAGGTCAAACGGATCACAACCTCACATCCACAACGCCAATATAGGCAAATAAGAGACACCAGAAAACAAAGAAAAAATTACAATAGGGTGTGAAACCATCCTAGAGTGCTATGAATTCAGTCTTTATATTCATCATTGCCTCATGGTCTGAATTGCAAAAACTATTTGTGTATAGAGTCTGATCTATACCTTCCACTCTTCTAGGCATTATCCAAGCTTCAACCTGTAATTTTTCTAGCTGTTCTTAAGTTCAGTAAGTTTCGACTCCACCTGCAAGATGAAAGTTCATTGAGTAAGGCCCCTGTCATAACTCAAGCAAAAGATCAATTTTTTTTAACCCAAAGGTAAATACGAGGTATGTATTAAGATGTAAAAAAAAGGTACTTAAAACCATGAAATTGGGATATATATCTTGATGAGATCAGCGGAAATGAATTCCAGTATCTAACAATATTATTAAGTAAAACTGCAAATAGAGTTTTGAAAACACAAATGTGACACAAAGTTTCTTTATGAAGGATAACCCACCTGAGCAGAGACAGTCACAAGCCCAGACTGCAATTAAGATGCTAAATTTCTCACCTCTTGAACATGAGTGTTATTGCCATGATCAGATTCAGCAACAATGGCCACATATATCATTGGTTTTGTACTAAGAAGACAAAGATGTTTTATTGCATCCCTTTCAAAATCTGACAAATCTACTGATCGTGCATGATTTCCATCCAATAATGCCTGGTGGATCCTTTGGAATGCAGCTTTATCTGCTTCCTCCTGAGACGATGAAAGGTAAAAATCAAAAGGAGGAGAAAAAGAGGATGCAGTGGCACAATTCAACCAGCCAAATTAAGATACATAATTAGGCTTGGCTAATTCACTCAATTCAAACCCAGAACTGAAGAACCTGAAACAAGATTGAATACTCATAAGACAATTAATCAAAATTTATACAACCTACGAAAAGAAGGTCGAATTTGAGATATAAAACCCCTAATCTTAAAAAAAACGATATTCAATTAAGAAAAAAAGTGCTACTAAATCACAACTAAAAAAACAATTATGGTTTAACTTAAATTGGGAATAAACAAAGCATCATCCTATATTTCTATATGAAAACATAAGTAACTCATCTAGATTATTAATAGCTTCAATGTTAATCATTCAACTAAATTAAAACAAGAAACAATCTACAGAAGCAAAATCAAGAGGAAATAAGAGCTTGAAAGGCAAAAACCAAACCTAATCTAATAGCAACAGAAGAACAAGGGAGTGAGGAGAGGAATTTTCGTGACGATCCAAGATATCAAGCAATTAGTCATAGTCGCTGCACTGCCACCAAGACCCTTTACAATAACATGCATAATCTGATCAGAAGTTCCATAATCAAAACTTTGTAAGATCCTTCAGTCATGCTATGCAAAAACACATTCTTAAATAACCATGACGGAACAAAAAAAACCAAAGGCAAGCTTCGAGTCTTAACAGTTATTAGTTATCACAGAAATAGAATAACGAGGCTTTGCTATGACTATGGTTAAATGTGTCAGCAACAGACCCGAGCAGATGAAGAGTATTTGAAGACAAGGGAAACAACATGAGAAGAAGAAGATTTTGAAGCCATTTTTTTCTCGAAATTCCGTTGCACCCCAATGCTCAAGTTCACTGAAATCTCGGCAAAGCTTGAGTTGTACTAAGAAAGTGGAATCCAAAACAAATTTTAGATCAATTTCTTTTTGTCTAACAAAGTTACATGACTCAAATCCATCTTTAGAATCTCCAAAACAAATCATTAAACGAAAAAGTAGATAGGTAAACTCGAATCCAGATATGCAAAAATCAGGAACAATGCCCTAAAACAAGATAAAAGTGATTTCAAAATGTAAATTCCTAAGCTTAACGAAGTCCCCTAAAAAGTTCGGTAGAAAAAAAAAATGAACCTGAGCATCATCTTCCTCATAGCCTGTTCTCCCGTTGATTCGAGTAGAGAAGAAAAGTCTCTCCATCTTTGTGAGCATAAGGGATCAGGAGCACTGGTATGCTGGCAAATAATCATATTCTACAGCATAAGCAGGCCGCAACATTGTACAATTCTCAAACCACGAAGTGTTCTTAACAGAGGCAGCTGCAGTCTCTCAAGCAAACCAGTTGAAAATCCCTGTAATTAAACAAGTTTTATTTTTTATTAAAAAAAACATTTTTAAATATTGGGAGATAAAGATAAGACTTTCAACACTACTAGAATTCTGCAATTAGACATCATATGATTTAAGTCTGTCATCAAATCAACAGATGTGAAATTAATTTATGACATCAATATTTTTTTTTTGTGATGTTTAAAACGGTTTACACAATGGTCAAATTTTTAGACAGATGTAAAATTGTTAATTCGAAAAAAGGCATAAAAGCGGGAAAGGGCGGGATTAAAACACTTAGAAAATTTTCGTAGCCCGGGCTTCCAAATTTAAAGGTACACTTAAAAAAAATTGGAACCTTCTCTCTCTCCTCACTCCCTCTAAACAGGTTCTACTCTCTCCAGACCCCCAAATCCCGAACTCTTTCATCGCCTATCTCTCTCCAGATCCTCCATCTCCGATCATCTCTCTCCTAATCCGAGCTTTCTCTCCGGTGACCGTCCTCCTCGGTTCAGTGCTCCTCCTCACTGTCGTCTTCCTCCCTCCAGTCCTTTTGCTCGCCGGCCACCCGCACAATCTCCTCACCTCCTCATCGCCGCCGTCCCCCTTCCACCAGATCCGAGATCTCCTCCTCCTCGCAGACCACTGACATCATCTCTTCACCTCCTTATCGCCGGTGTCTCCCTCCCTCCAGATCTGAGATCTTCTTCTGCTCGCCGGCCACCCACACCCTCTCCTCGACATCGTCTTCCTCCCTCCAGATCTGAGTTTTCCTCCTTCTCGCTGGACATTCACACCGTCTCTTCATCTCCTCCTCGCCGCCATCTGCCTCCATCCTCACAGCCTCCAAAGATGCTCGCCAGGTTTCCCCCTTATCCCTTTCCGCTCTACCAGGGATTAGCTAGGGTTAGATTTATTAAATGGTTTCCAATTTCTGATTTTGGATGCTAATTTTTTCGTTTTTGATTCATCTGCTAGGATATGGTTTTTGATGTCAAAATGAAGGTTGTATTGCATACTGAGATGGACAAGAAACATGTTTTTATCAAGAGAGGTTAGTTTTTTAGTCTGAAATTGCTCAGTCTGAAATTTTGTGTGATTCAGAAAAATGTTCATGGCAACAAGTCTGAAATTGCTCAATCTGAAATTTTGTGTGATTCATCTGCTAGGATATGGTTTTTGATTCATCTGCTACGATATGGTTTTTGTGTGTTTAAGAATTGCTCAGTCTAAAATTTTGTTGAGTATTGCGATGAATGTGTAATCTGTGGATTTTAAATGCTTGGTGGGAGGCAATGAATAATTGAGAAGATGCATGAAACTATGTGACATTAATCCTGCAGCTCTACATTTGCTTATTCTATGGTACTATCATTATCCTTTATGAAAGTAGGGCATTTAGGTCTAGTACCAAGAGCTATGATTTGGAGATAACTAGTTATAATTATGAAACCACTACAAAAATTCTGGGTAAACAATTAAAAAAACTTCCAAAAGATGATAAAATGGATCAAAAGATATTAAATTTGTAGAGACAATTTAGAAATGAATCAACCAGAAAATAAATGTACTGATGAAACTCTTTATAGTGTAAACCAAATGTTTCGTTTTACTTCTGTAAAACTATCTATTACAGCTGCGCTGCATTTAAATTCCTCCTAATGACTGCAACATGCAGGTTTCTTAGGCATTTCCCACCACAACAGGGAAAGCCTGCTATATGGGTGTTGGGTTCAGATCAAGAATATAAATTTAAGAGGAATGGGAATATGGAAAATAAGGAAGGTAATTTGCTATTGTTAAAATGAGGAAGGAAGGAATGTGCTCTCTTTTCTTTCCTTGAAGTAGAGAATGGGTCATTCAGGAGAGCATCCTTTAGTGAATGGATCTTCTGAAGCTCTGTTGCTCCTTTACTTCATTCCACATTTCTTTTGTTTTATAGTATTCTTGGTATATCTTTATACCTCTCTTTGTATTCTGATGTAACTTGTTATATATTTTTTCCGTGCAGTAGCTTTCAAAGTTTTAGCATATGATATGCTTCTGTTAAAATTCTCTAGGTATACATACTGCTATTCAGATTTGTATCAACTCTAGCTGATTTGTATGCACAAGAACATTTTGTTAAGGTGAATCCACTATTGTATACGAACCTTTTTGAAAAAATGTTTCACAAAATGCTTCATTAAGATATTGATTCTCATCTGGAGGAAGATGAGAAACTTGCTAGAGCGCTCCAAGATAGCTTGAATATGAAATCTCTTCCCCATCATGATCATGGAACCACATTCCGACCACAACCCCAACCTGAAATTCATCCATCTCATTTGTTCTATCCTTTTGGATACAGGTTCCTTCTTAGTTTTTCTTCTCACCCACCTACAGTGAGATTCTATGTTGGTTGTGTACTGAACTCTGAACCTTCTATTGCAGGATTTGTGTTGTTTGCAAAACAGAGATTGGTTGTGGATGGTTCTTGAGTTTCATCCTTCCCATGAACATGACACGACTCCAAGGTGTTGCTGTTGTGAGAGAATGGAGGTGAGTTGCCAAAGGTTAAAAGGGTTATCACTATTAACATTGGTGTTGTATCACTATTAATATTGGTTCAACTTTCATATTAGCTAGTTTAACAGGGTGAGTAATTTCCGTTGTAACAATTTATCTCATATTAGCCAGTTCTACAATTTGATCCTCCAACTCCTTTTTTCTTGCACATAGATTGTCCTCACTACCGGCACTACCATCGACCAGGTTTTTAGTTCTCCACTTCTCCTATTCCATGCTTGTAATGTTATTTACCTTTGTTTATGCTCTGGCCAAATTATGATACATCTATATGCTACATTCCTGATATTGTAATCTATGCCTCCAGCCTTCTCGATCTCCTCCGTGATGAGAAATGTAACTGATTGTTTGACTGCTTGCTTTATTTGTTGTCTCTCCGTGTTGATGACAAATGAAACTAGCATTGGTTTATCATGATGTTACTTCTAGAATTGCTGCCATGAACTGTCATCCTTGTTTTCTAAACTGTATTGATTTTTTGCTTTCTTCTGTTTTTCTCCATTCGCAGAGAGATACTAGCAGGAGCTGATCAATATTTATATGTTTTTTCTATTCTCTATTTTTTTTTACCATAAGAAAGCATATCAATATTTTTCCCCTGATGAATATTGATTTACTCGGCTTTACTATCTCTTTATCATCCATATTTTATTATGGAATGTGTGCTAGGCATTGAAGTTGTTCTATGGTATAGTACTGGACATGCTAGGGAGTAGGGACTTTACGTTAAGATAATACTGGGTATGATTTGAAGCATTTATTTATATGTTTGTTCTATTCTCTAATTGTTTTACCATAAGAAAGCAAATCAATATTTTTCCCCTGATGAATTTTGATTTACTCAGCTTCTTTGGTGCAGGAAGCGAGGGATCATTAGGTATTGTTAGCAAGGTTTCCATATTCACTCCGCCAAAGCTCTCTTTTGTCAACATTGCTTTTTCTGGCATGTGAGAATATATAGAGTTGTGAGTTCTATGAATACCATAGTTCAAACATACAAATCTGTAGAGGTACTAGTCATGACTCATCAGCTTAGATTGTTAACTATATGTTGAATGATCTCAGCTAAATACATATACATCCACTGTTATCCCTTGGAAGTTGGAATGCTTATTTGCGTATCTCAAGCTTCAAACGTTAATAAAAATTTGGTTGTTAGCTCATAATAAATGCATTTAGGCTTGCTTGATAAGTCTTTATTCCGTCACTACTTGAAGTCAGGGCCTATATGATCTTCTTGATGTATAATTGACATTACTCAACTTGCTTGCTTTTGTCCTCCTTTTTTAAATGTCCTTTCCAGTTTACCTAAATGTGAATCCCAAAGCTCTTAAACTTGATCAAAACATTTGGGTAGTTTGATCATATTCGCAATGCCTGAAGTGTGAAGTGTCTTCTTGTTCTTATTATTATAACTATGCATGTCACTCTTCAGAAACTCTCCTTGTTTGTTTGATGGTACAATCTTGCTTGTTTGTTTGATTTTGCACAAGCATTTATCGATGGCAATTAGCAACTATGTTATGCTATCATTTTTTTTTATTTTTCTAATTCATCTTCCCACCTCCCTTGTTTGAAACTATCCGTCTTTTTTTATTTCTATGGTGACCTGGGCATTCTGACAGCTTAGCGTGTATCTTGAATTTATTTGCTAGGTGCTGCAAAGATACTGGATATGGCCATATGGGAGATAAAACTTGCCTCTTTAACATATCAACTTCTCGTAAATTCCCGTCCTTCATTATTTGTCAACCTTGACGGCTTCCTCTTTGTTTGTGGAGAGAATAGTCGGGGTCTCTTTGGTTGTGTATTTTTAAGTACCTATCCTTTGTAAAATATTTGTAAGTATTGATTTTGAATTTATTTTAATGTACATGTTCATTAAATTAAGTACCGATCATTTGCAAAATCTTATTTTATATTGAGCAAAGGGTGTTTTGTATCAAGCGAAAAAGTATCGGATTATAAATGAAAAGTGTTGTGCCTTAATAGCTATGTAATCGAACCGTTACATAAAACAGATGTTAGTATCATTATAGACATCGTCTTGATAATCGAAATCAACGTGTAACATATATTTTTACATCACAATGTTACTATAAATTGATATATATTGCTAATAACAACATCTTTATAAAAATTTAAAATGATGTCCATATCATATTAATACATCAGTTAGTTACATATTTAATATGATAGATTATTTTAAAACAATAAAAAATCACAAATTATATATATATAATTAATACACACAAATCAACATAATAAAAAAGATGTCTATTTTGTTTTAATACATTGACTAATTTAAAAATAGTGATGTAAATGTAAACTTTAGGCTTGGTGTGGACATCTTCAAAAGTTTATAAATGAAAAATAATGAGGCTTAACAACAAGTGAACATGTCAAAGATAAATTTGATGGCACGAAGACATCGGCTTAAAACCGATGTGAAAATTTTGATCTTTTACTACACGCACAAAGAGGTCGGAATTTTTTTTGAAAGACATCGGTTCACAACAGATGTCTAATTGCGTTTTTCTAGTAGTGCAAACAAAAGGGAATATAGTTCATAAAGCATCATCTTGAAATTACAGTTAGAATACCTGGACATAAAGCTCAAGCACAATTCGACCCTCTGGCTCAAGGAAAATCTGATGGGATTCTTTGTCTTGAAATCTAACAATCTGAGATTAAAAAAAAAAAAAAGGGTCAAGAGACACTATAGATAATTATACGAGCAAGCATTATCGAAGGAGTTTACCTGGTTTTGAAGCGGAACTCAACGCTAAGACACAAATTGAGGGAACAACACCCAAAGCAGAGAGATAAGAGAAAAAAAATGAAGAACAAGAAGATTTAAGGGTCACGAAAACTGGAGCCCTAAAATAGAGGTAAGTACCCGTTGGGTTCGTAATTTGAACATTACTTCCAGCCGTAGATAATGACTACTGTCAATTGCCAGGATGAACAACAAGAATCAGGACAACAATATACTCAACAAGAAATCTCCTCGTCGACGAATCCTAATTTGTTTTCGCAGAGAGCGCGATCACCAATATTGCATGCTTCCAAGCAAAAAAAAACAAATCCATCGAATACTTTGTTGGTGAGAACGCATGCAGGATTGTTGGATGGATGCAAATACAATATAATGGATCATGAGAATCGATGGTAGAACTAGCTAGACTCTTCGAGAGTCGCCATTGATGATGCGAAAAAAAACCAGAAAAAAAGAGAGCAAAGGATCAAACGAAGAAGATGGACCAGTTGTGCTCTGATACCATGCTGATGTAAATAGAGAAAGAAAATGGAAGCAAGAAGAAGAAGAAACCGAATTCTTGATTTGAGAATATATACAGTACAAGTTGTTACAATCTGAATGTGTAGCTTCTATATATACAGAGGAGGCGTGTACAAATTGCCTTCTAACTAACTAACACTACTAATGACTAAAGATGGCTAAGGCAAGGAGATCGATCTGCTATCCCCTTACATGGGTGTTTCAAGAAGCTACGGCCGGCCCGACTTTTAATCATCATCATCCCAAGTGCAAGGAACTTCGGTTAGGCTACCTTAGCTTGCGTCTACGGAGGATTTGCTCTTGTTTTGTAGAGAGATCATGCCATCATATCGTTGAAGGTCCTAAGGGAGTGTTTAATCAGTGATATTGTACCAAACTAATTGTAGAAAAATGAAAACAAAATCTAAAACAGAAATATATAATGATAAATTTAAAGTAATTTTAATACTATTTGAATACATGAATACTTGTTAAAAGGTAATTCAACACTATTTTAATTACGAAAGATTATTGCATTCTTCTCCGTTTGATATCCTTTTGCTTTTTGACACGCTTTTTTATGGAAAAAAACTTTATAAAATATTTTTTTAACTAATTTTTTTTTATATAATTTGATACTTATTACTAGACCTGTCAAAATATGACCCGACCCGAATGCTCGGAAAATTTTGGGTCAAGATACGGAAATTTTTTTCGACTCGAACCCGAAAATCCAGTAATTTTCCGGGTCATCTGGGCTTAGACCCGGTGACCAGATTGATCAGGTAATTTTGACCTGATTGACCCGATTGATTTATAATTATATATGATTAAATTTTTTTTACGGAGGTTCCAATTTATTACCTTTTATAATTACAATCACTCGATCTTTCATTTTCAAATCAACTTTTATATTTATTTGTATTGTGTAATACTCCCTCCGATCGACAGTGTTTGATTTTTGATTTTTCATCATATATATTCTCAAAAATAAAATTAAAGTATTTGAATACATAAATACTTGTTAAAAATAATTCAATTTCAAAAATACTTATTTACTGTAATATCCAAAAATATTTTATCCTGGGGTTTGTTAATTAAAATTTGAAAATCTAATTTGAAAATATAATCTTAAGGATATATGTTAGGAAAATGGTAACATCTTCTTGAAAAATAAATGAGAAAGATATCATATTATTGTACGTCTTAGATCTTATTTCCTATTATAGATTTTTGAAAAGAATAAAGTCAGTAATATTTTACCAAACTAATTGTAGAAAAATGAAAAAAATGATCTAAAAACAGAAATATATTCTCAAAAATAAATTTAAAGTATTTTTTAATACAATTTGAACACATAAATACTTTTTAAAAATAATTCAACTTCCGTAAATACTTATTGAAATATTATTTATCAGGTGATCCTTTTCGATCAACACTGGTTTAATTGGTAAAGATTGCAATATACTAATTAAATAGAGTATCAATATATATATATATATATATATATATATATATATATATATATATATATATATATATTCCATAGAAAAATAATATTAAAAAAGGTAAGATAAATAAATTTGTGAAAATATTTGGCAATTAATTAATATTCATAAAGATATTAAAAAGAAAAGGATTTAAATATAGATAAAAATTACTACGTACGTACAATTTGAATTAATAGTGAAATTAACGGTTAATTAGATAGATATTAATGTCCAAAAATATATTTATCCTATATATTTGTTTGTTAATTAAGTGTCAGGCAAGGAATTAATGAAGTAGCCCTAGCTTAGGTAAGAAGTTAGAAGAGCACTATATATAAATAATATATACTCGGTACAAAATTTAAGAAGCATCAAAACCTATAAGCATCAAAACCTAATTAGCAGCTAATAGAGAGAGAGCGATAATGGATTACGATCACCTCCTGTTCCACCCCTACGCCCTTTACAGTACAATGGACATTGCCGATTATGACAAGTGGTGGCGCGAAACGGAGAGCCCGATAGAGCCTCTTTGGGATGCCCCTGTCCATTTAACGTACTCACCACCACCGCCAGCCATTAATGAGTCCGATCTTGCAATATATATGGAGCAATTAGAACTAGACCTCGCCTTCGACTTCACTGCAGCCGCTCCTTGTGTTGTCGACGTGGACACAGCCCAGATGCAACCAGCACCAGCACCAGCACCAGCACCGACGACGTCAGTGGTCGACAGTACTGATCAAGTCGACTTGATCAACTCGAACTCCAAGAAACCCGAGTCCGATCTTGCGCAGCAAGACCTCCCTGTCGTCGTCGACGACGAGTTCATGTTGTTGGATGATCTGTTAAAGTACTTGAGCACCGAAGACCAAGAAAGGGCCGCTCCTTGCGTCTTTGATGACCCTTTAATAGAGCCGTACTGTGTCGACACCGCCGGCCAGAAGATGCAAGCACCACCAGCCGCACCGTCGTCGAAGATGACAGTGGTCAACAATTTTCATGATCATGTTCCCGCCCCCGGTGAGACAACATTAATGTTGCGGGCTGATCAGGTCGCCACCAAGGTTCCTAATCCTTGGGCGGCGGAGTTTCAGCAGCCCTGCCAGACTATGCCGGTGGGCAATGGTGACCATAAGAGAAAGAGGAATCCTTGGACTGTTGAAGAGCACAAGTAAGTACAGTGTTTCCATCAACTAATCCTAGCTATATCACAGCTTGATCGATTTAGGTTTAATTAATTAGGGTTTTCACTATACCTTTTACATTTAGCTAGGTTTAATTAGCTAGGGTTTGTATATTAATTAACTAATTAAGTTAAATTTCTGTAATTTAAGGTTTAATTAGGGTTTAATTCGAGATCATATATATAACACGTACAAGTTACACAAGGCAGTACTTTAATTAAGTTAGAATATTGAATTAGGGTTTATATATGTTAATTACAGACTATATATATATTTATGTGTGTTTAATTTGTGATGGATTTATAGGCTTTTTCTGATGGGGATCAAGAAATATGGACACGGAGAATGGATAAGCATTGCAAGAGACTTTGTGACAACAAGAACGCATATCCAACTTGCGAGCCATGGTCAGAAGTACTATAAACGCTGCAAAGCGAATGCATCCTGCACCAGCACCAGCACCAGCACCAGCAGAAAGAAGAGGAGAAGCATCCATGACCTAACAATTGATTGATCATCACAGTTTATATTTTTGAAACTAAACACAGTTTATGTATTGTCCATCAACGTAACATTGTTCTCTTATTACGGTTTTAATCTATGAATTATAATATATAGATCTGCTATTGGATCAATTTGTATATATTGAGCTTATAGTATATTTATAATTCCTGCACTTAATTTATATTTTTCCAATGGCACAATAATTTAATTAATTAATCACTTTATTTTATTACTATATATGACAATATGCATGATTCAATTAGCTAGCCTCATCCCCAAATAAATTGGAATTGACAAAAAATGCAAAACAACGAAACTCCAAAGGGTAATTAATAGAAGTGATAGGCCGGGGAATTATTCAACTTACATGCTAAACGGTACAATGTAAATCTATCAAAACATGAACCGACCCGAATATCTGAAAAGTTTTCACTAATCAAATTACTTCTTTCATTTTCACCGAACCGGGTTGTTCTCACCGGAACCCAGGGTTCATGTGAGAAGTACCTGGTCCGATGACAAGGAAAAAAGCTAGTAATCTGATTGGCTAATTAGAAAAAAAACACACATGCGCTTTGTTATTTATTTAAATTAAAGGGTCCAATTTAAACCTACATGCTAAAGGGTACAATGTAAACCTATCAAAATATGGTAAAATGAAAGTCACATCTTTCTCGGTAGAAAGAACTGATCGAATTAGGAGCTTTAGGTGGGAGTAACTTATTGTTCTTGATGATAATAGACATAGTAGACAAAGCATATATATAAATGATTCTAAATTAAGTTTGCCAAGAACCAGATGACTCTTTAGAGAAGGGCTCTGCAACTACCATAAGCTTAAATTATAACACACAATGCAATCCTATCTACTCGCAAGCTTACTGACTGAAAGAAGGTTGAACTTGAAATGTGGAACATATAGAAAATCAGTCAATAATATCTCATCTGAAACTGTAACTGAACCAGCTAATGTGACTGAAATCACAACTTTGTTTGGCAAAGAAATGTAGATTGGATGCGGTAAATAATCGATGCAATTTTATCAAAAAATTTCAGATTGTGACAGATATGATCACTAGCACCCGTGTCTATAATTCATATGTGTATATCAAAATAGATTTTTGAAGATTGAAAGGAATAAGCAGATGAAAAGCAGGAAATACTAGTGAAATTTCCAAAGATTAGTGCATGGTTATCATATCCAACTGATGTTTTCTGAAGAAGAGTTATAAGCTGAATATAGTGCTCAGAAGAAAGAACATTCACCATGGAAGTGGCAGAAGAATCAGTGGATGATGAAGTTGAAGAAGACACATTCACAGCGGAACCAGATTTAGATCCAAGAGGAAAGCCATGGAGTTTAAAACACCTATCCATGAGATGTCCAGTCTTGTGATAATGCGAGCAAACATGACATGGTTTAGAACCATTGTGTTTGCACTAGAACAAAAAAAACCAATTTTATCACCCTTTATTTATCACGGTTTCGTGTAGTTTCATCTTAAAAGGTTAAATCAAGCTTTATATCACTGTATATTGTACCACCCGTGATAAGAAAGGGAAGCACTATTCGCAGTTTCACACATTTATTCAAACTAGGTTTACGTCTTTGCCTTTGATTTTACCTTGTCATCACTATGAAGCACACGACTATTATCCAACCCTATAACCGTTGTGGAGATTTCAATCAATCCAAAATTGGAGATCGAGTTTGCCCTAGTTTCAATCTCCCCAAATCAATTTCCCAGATCGGACCACCGATGGTACTTCAAGACCCACAATTGTCGATGCTCAACCAGTGGAAGAGTTTCCAAGCACACCACTTCAAGACCAACAATTATCGAGTTTCATCGCTCTATTGTCGTCTAGATTTGTAAATTTGGTATTAAACATTCTTTTTTTATTATTCAATGGTGTCAAGTGCTCAGTCGTTTCTGGTCTTGGTCTCGTTACTCAACAGGGTTCAATCTGGTCAATGCTCAGGTATCACTTCGACTGGTGCTCAACGAAATCAAGGAAGAAATGGTGCGTGCCGCGTTGTCCGATTGCACCTCTCTGATCCTCTCAGGTTACTAATTTCTCTATCTACAATAACATGTTTTTGGGATTTTATTTCCTCTTTTCAAATTTGGGTCACTGGAAACCAGATCTTCTTAGAGTAATTTTCTAATTACATTTCCTTGATTTGAGCCCCAAAATTCAGCATATTTTTCTTTCCCCTAGTTTTCTCTTGGCAATTTACACAAATGAAAACACACACTTACGATTGATTTAAGGATAATATTCTAATAATAGTTCTTAAGTAGATTTCCAATTGAATTGGTTTTCCAATTTCCCTGGGTTCATTTTTAGATTCTTTAGGATGAGTTTGAATTCTAGGTTCTTGATTTTTAAATAGGGTTACTGAATTCTTATTGGGTTATTGTGTGTTGAAATGATGCATCGACAACCTAGAATTTCCGTATTATTTGGTCGAATGCTGAAGGGTAAGTAATACGGAGTAGTGTATATATATATATATATTTTGTAACCAAGGGTTAGTCGTATTATATCCTTACAATATATACTACACCTAAAAGCAGAAGCACTCACCTCCTACGTGGCTTCACCAAAGTGCTCAAAAGTCAAGTCCAGATGTCAACATGAAGAACGCTCTCTACTTCTCCGTCCATATGTGGCACCTATATATGTGGAACTTATATGAAACCTATGTGGCAGCGTTTGGTTTACACCGTGGATTCCCACGTTCTCCACTTCTTCCTTCACAGTCTCAACCACATTCTCAACCATCCAACACCTGTTTGTTTTCCATCTTTATTGTTTTCGGATATGTATTCTTTTGTGCCAGAGGAGATGCCAAAGGGGGCAACATCGGGGAGGAGCGTTCGTGGATCTCCCTCTCCCAGGTCTGCTTGGTGCTCGCTGGAACACAATGGGGAAACGAGCATCGCGATTCTCGGGAATATTCAACCGATATCATACCTTAATCTGATTCAATTTTCGAAATCTGATTTGGGATTTTGATTTTGGGTTTAGGCGCTGGATAAGATTCGGTTGGAGGCTTTGACAGATAAGAGCAAGCTCGATGCACAGGAGGATGAAAATTCGGTTCGATGGCTTGATAGCGACATGGGTATGACCAAATAAGGTAATTCAAGTGCAGTTGTTGTCAATTTAAATTTCAAGATCACGTTTCTAGGGTTTGGGATTTTTATTTTGGGTTTAGGCGTTGGATAAGATTCGGTTCGAGTGATTGACGGACAAGGGGAATCTCGATGCACATGAGGATGACAATTTGGTTCGAGAGCTTGATCGGTTTATTTATTATCAGTTATGTAGCCTTTTCAAATTGAATCAGAGTAAGGTATGATATCTGCCTCTTCTTTCAATCTGGGATTTTTTTTATATGCACTACTAGAAAACATAAAAATATCATTACTTTAACCAAATAAAGGATAATCAAAGTTTCATCTTTATATACCTTGTTCAACATCCTGAACTTTCATTTTACCATATGTTTTGATAGGTTTACTGTTTACATTGTACCCTTTAGCATATAGGTTTACATTAATTAGAGGAGTATCCTAGTTTTTGTAAAAATTGGTGGAGTGTCATCGTTTTTAACCTATTCAAAAGCCTTTAGTTTATCTCCTTTTTAATTAAAATAACCCTAACTCCGTTGCCTCTGTTTGTCAGATCTCATAGCTCAATCCCATCCATGGCTTCTGTATGCTCTTCCTCCGGCTCTCACCTCCCTCACCACCATCACCACCTCCACCGCCGCCGCCATTGAAATTGTCGCCACCAGCAGAAAACGCCAACGCCGATGCTCCGATGTTCTGATGCTTTGTCGTTCAATCCAATGTCGAATTCGACGAACCTAAGGAGAAGTAGTGCAAGTGATAGGAAATCGAAGTCTGAAGAGGTGGAGGCGGTGAGTTCTTCAATTGGAATCATATGCTAATTAATTTCTTTGTAGTTTCTTCGTCATCTGTTGTTAAATCGTTGAATTGAGTGATCAATTTGATGTTCCAATTCATGAACTACAACATGAGCCTTTTCTTTCGTATCAAGCATGAGTGTATGAATGATGATATATTGATATCAATTGGATGATTTAGATACTGCAAGGTCTGCAATTGTTCGATTCCGGTATGAATGATGAAATCCAGTATACCTCTTTGGATGATGCATTTTAGAAAAGAGCTTAGGTCTGATAAGTATATTGAGGCTATGAAGAAGAACACCAATCTAGTACCTTATACTTGAGGCCTTAGTGTGTATGATCTTTGGTTATGTTAAATTAATATATAAATAGACTTGTAGAGATGATGGCATGCTGTGAATCCTTTAGTTGCTTTATATGAGCCTATCAAATCATTTGAACTACCCTTATGTTTTTTGAATCTTATGATATAGATGTTGACATGTTGTGAATATATACAGACGCCGACATGCTGAGATGTTGTGAATATAGATGCTGACATTTGTGTGTGATCTAGGGCTGGGCAAAATATAGACCGAACCGGAATCGGATCGGGACCAGACCGGAATTTACGATCTTTGGATCGGACCAGAACATTACGGTCTGGTCCGCGGTCCAACATATTTATAAATCCGGGTTCCGGTCCAAACCCGGGACCAGACCGGAATTTTCGGTCCGGACCGGAATTGGACCGGAACATGTTTTATTTAAAAAAAAAAAAGAAAAAAAGAAAACAAAGACATAAAAGTAAAAGTAAAACCACTAAACCCTATTTCTTCAAGACAGCTGCGCCGCGCTTTCTTCTTCTTCTCCAGCCTCGTTCAGAAGTAGATCCAGCCTCCACTCCAGGCGTATCTCCAGCCTCCACTCCAGGCGGTTCTCGACTTCTCGGCTCTCGGCGGTTCTCGACGGCGGCTCTCGGCTCTCGGACCTCAGACCTCGGCGCTCGGCGGCAGGCCTCTACAGTCCTCACTCCTCACTCTCCTGACAGTAAGTCTTCCCGACCCCGTTATTTCAATTGTAGATCTAGGATTTTTTGTATATTTTGACCTATTAATGTTGATTTTAGTATAGATTTTGAGAAATTATACATATTCTAGCCTAACATTGAAGAATCTTCCCCCAATTTTAAATCTAGGGTTAAGAAATTTCAATTTGTATTTTGTAATATTTAGATCTAGATGCGATTTTAAAGGTGGGGTTTAGAGAAATGAGATTAAAGCACTTGTTTTGAATGTATGAGATTAAAGCACTTGTTTTGATTTTTGAATCAATCAATTATTCAATTTGGGTAATAATCATGTAACTATGAATGAGATTAAAGAACTTGTTTTTTGTTTTTTTGTTTTAAACAGAATTATGAGTAATTCGATATCCATGGAAATTTCTTCAAAACATTCCTGCAACGTAAGTGAGAGGGATTATTTTTGTTTTGAATGTATTAAATTTGTAGCATAGAATGATTTCATGGTAATCTCTTATTTGTTTAAATAGATACGTATGGACCAAACGGAGACTACAGAGTTATCTGATGATATCGGGGCGCCTTCCGAGGTGCAACCACAAGCGGAGTTAAAGTGTAAACAGGTTCAAGGGCTGCTGTAAACAGGTTGAATTGTTGAAGGGGCTGCTGTAAATAGGTTAAGGGGGCTGCTGTAAACAGCTACTGTAAATTGTAAAATACAGCAGCCTTTGGCCCTCTGCTGTCATATTTATCGGTCCTAACGGCTACCGTAAAAAAAGCTTCTGTAAAAGTCGTACAAACGGTCCAAACGGTCTTTACGGTCCGCGGACCGGAAAGACCGGGACCATAATTATCGGTCCCGGTCCGATCCGCAGTCCAAGTTTCAAAAAATTACGGTCCATCGGATCGGACCGGGACCGAAATGTCCGGTCCGGTCCGGTCCGGTTGATCAGCCCTAGTGTGATCGTTTGCTTTTATGTGACAATTGCTGCTGTTTTACTTCTTCTCTGCCTAACAGAATGATGTTTTGAATTTCATTATCTTTCTAAGTTCTTATTTGATTACAAGGACCAAATGAAGATTCCTTTCCTCAGAGATCTTATTCAGCGAACTATTAATCAAAATGTTGGATTGAGGTATTCCAGATGCTTTTCCGAATTTTGTTTTCTTTTACCCATGGTCTGTTAAATCTTGATTGCTTGCCACCTATAAAAATAAAGGTTACCCTGATGGCTTGATTAACTTACATTTAACCTGTGATGTTAGGACTGATACTGAAGGATAAAAATAAGGATTTTTATCCTTTGTTTTGCGAAATAAAAGTTACATTATCTACAAGTCCCTAACTTACTTGAATAAAACAGATTTGATGCAGTGGTAGATGATTTAAAATCTTGATTTCATTTAATTGATGCAGTGGCAGATGATTTGATGAATTAGGATTTACTTTGCTTTGTCATTACTTCTAGATGAATTAGAAAATATACCTTTTTTCATATGAATTTTCGTGTGTTAATCTGTCTGTTTAAATAGGTACTTGGTGTAGGCCATCCTGCAACAGAGTTAAGTATGCTAAATCTTAAATATATTCAGTGTGTTTTTTCCATAAGCTGTTCTTTATCCTTTTGTTTTCACTTTCCTTTTTTTTTTTTTATGTTTCTTGTGCTTTCCCTCTCCTTTTCCTTTCATGTCTTTTGGCTTCTGCAATGAAATTGAACATTTGGAAAGGGATGGTTTCTTTTGTATGGCCTATGAAGGGTTAATTGTGCTATTTATGCTTCTCATGCATTTGCAAAGTGAGGCCTACAAATGGCATATAAGCTGAACACATTTGGAAAGGGGTGGTTTCTTTGTTTTGTCTTGTTAGGTATTCTAGACTTCTAGTTCTAGCAAATAAGGAAGATGGGCATCTTTGGTCATTGAAATTAGTTACCTAACTTCCATAAAAAAAAAAAAAATTCTGTGTTGAGCACTATTGCGTGCACAAATTCCTTTCCCTTTAAGGGAGGGATTTGATGGTTTTATATGCTTTTTAGGGTATATATCACAAGCATTCAAGCTTGTTAGAGGTAGCAAAACTGCAATTGTCCACCTTCTGAGCAATTTTCCAGCTTCTTTTTCAATGTCTAACTTCTAAGATCCGTGTTTTTCTATGCTGAAATAGGGCGGATTTGTGTTCTTTTTCAATGATGATCATGCATTTCTGAGCAATTGTCCAGCTTCTGCATTTTTCATAAATGGATATTTATTTAATCATATAAATTTGGAATCTTGTGCTGAGAGCTGCTTTTTCTTTGTGAGTGTTTGCCTGCAATTTTATGACTACTAATATTTTATTTCAGTTTCAAGATAATGAGAATAGAGCACTAGATTGATTGTCATCTGGAATAAGAAAGTGTTCTTTAGTTTGCTTCTTCTTCTTGTGTGTTGAATTAGAGAAGTGATGATCAATAATTACATTTGTTTCCCGTGCCTGTGTGATTCTAGCCTAATATATGCTGACATGGTCTTTTTAGATTTGAGCTTTTCTTCTTTTTACTGATTTGAGTCTTTTATGGAGTTGCTTTGCATAGTAAGGATATCCTGATCTTCGACCTGCTCATGGTGCATTATAGATGCATGTGATAAATTAAATGTGAATAGGTCATAGCTAAACAACTATAAAGTTCCCTTTTTCGATTTGAGTCATTTTTCATGATTATTTTATGTCAGTTATCGTCAATAAGAGCATCATAGACTTGCAGGCTATGGGTTCGGTGACACAGAATATGTAAGAGTCCATTTTGGAGATGGACTTGAAAGCTATAGGTTCGTTGATGATCTTGGCGGGGTGCTGACGGGGAGATCTGGTGAGGTGCTGACACGGTGACTTTGTGCGCAAAGTAAGTTCTCAAACTTTAGCTACTCGTGTCTTATGTGTTGGATTCATCTACCTTGCTGAAAATCTACTATTTCAGCCCCATCCAGATCCAGTTTCTGTGGCAGGTCTGAGCCTGTTTTCGAATGGAATCAGCCCCTTCTTCAGCCTAGCAAGGGGACTGTGTTGGTTAGTGCTTAGATTTTGAAATTTTGCTCAAGCATTGCTGAATTTCATCTGAATTTGCTCATAATCTGTCTAGCAGTTTTCAACTTGTTAGTGTTGTTTATGCTACTGTGACGTTAGGCGTTGACTTCGTTGACCTCCACCCTTGACTGCGAGTGTTGTTCACTTCGTGTCTTATGCTGCTATTACTGATGGTACTGTTCTTTTTCCTTTTCTCCATCTTTATGTGCAGATTTCTTATTATCATCTATGATCCTCTTGTCTTGTTAGTAGTAACGTGTGATGAATTTTGGTTGATAGGTACATTGTAGCTGAGTGCACGACGAAGTCACTTTGCTAGAACTGCAGGGAACCCTTGAATCCGCCATACGTCCCATTCAGGCAACTACTCCGGCCTTCTCTCTACCTTTCTTCCATATTCTGTTTATGATTTCTTATTCCTCCGTTTTTGTTTTTCTTTGTCTTGATTCGGCAGATTCAAACTCATTCGGTTCGTAGGGCGCACGAGAACATCGAAAGGACTCTGAAGCACTCCCAAGTTAATCTCCAACAATTCGATCTCTCTCGCTAGGTGTCTTGCATTTGTTCTCGCTTTCAAATTTTGTTTGTAATTAACTTTCATTCACGGTGTTTAATCCGTGATCGATCTCCTGATTGATACAACATTTGTTAACTAATTCAGTGGCAGATAGTTAGTGTGCACAAATTGATGTTAGTGATAGGGATTTGATTAATGAATTAGGGATTTGCGCAAAAATGCAGGTAGAGGCTAGGATACTGAGAGGGCCACACGAGGATTTGGAGAGTTATCTCCAAGCAATTGATCAGTTAAAGAGCACTGTTCAGTTCTTCAGCAACCCTAAACATTTCAAGACTAAGAAGTGAGAATGATGCACTTACCATTGCTAACAACTTGCTTTCTGGGGCCTTCTTCAGGCTCTTGGACGAGTTTAGAAACCTTTTAGCACTTAACAGGTTCGTTCGATACCATCAGAACTCATCAAGTGTGTGATTCATGCTTTTTTTTTTCTTTTCTAAAACCACTGCCATTTTCCTCACGTTAAACAGATAAATAGATTCAAGTACTAATCTCTTACAGACTTTCTTAGCTTCTTGTTATGTTAATGTTTGTTACTAGTATTATTTTCTATTATCTTGAATCAGAAGGAAATCATTGCGGGATATAATGGGATGGTTTTGTTGTTGTTATTGTATCTTGATACTTCTCGTTCTCTGTTGCTAATGGGAGGTGTCTTCCTTTGATAGCTTTGGTTTGATGCTTGATATTCACATTATCTTTTTGTTCACTGCAGATGAATAGGGAGAAGATCATGAAGATGGCTCGTTGATGGACGGTTTTTAGTCGTGTTAACCGTATCAAAATAATTTCGAGCCTACCTAACTAATGTAGCGTGGTAAGCACGAGTCGATCCCACAGAGAATTAAGTTATTCCTAAGTTAAGTTTATTTACCAATTAGTATCAAACGGGGGTTTTTGGGTGGTGAAAATAAGAAATAAACTAAAATAAAGTATAAACAAATTAATGGAGATAGCAATTAATAAAATAGTTTCACTTACAATTATCCACTTTAGTTGGTTGAAACGATCCTTGTAACTCATTCTCGTCCTTTTAGGTTTCCTATGAATGCCCTTGTCCCAACCTAATATAGTTACTAGTCCAACTAGTCCTAGAAACCCTTATCAATCGAACAGTCCCTAAAGAAGGATTTAACTCAATTGATAGCTTTAAGTTCAGAGATTAACCAAGGTATTTGCAGTCCCTAAAGAGGGATTTAACAACACATCCAACTTCCTACTCATTCAATTAGTTCAACCAGCCCTAAAGGAATAAGTTTGCCACTTGGGTTAAGGTTCACAACCAGGAATCTACAAAACCCTAGCAATTGAATTAACTCTAACTAGTTGCGCGGGCTAGATAGAATAAAACAATAGACAATCAAGCACAAAGAAGTCGAAACATTCAATATAGGAAATAAGGAACAAGAATTAGAAACTCACAATCAATCCAAATAAAGCTTCAAACTGTAGACGAAACGGGAGAGTTTAGGTCTCCATAAAAATAAAACAAAACACAATTAGGTTAAAGTAGGAAACAGTTGTGACGGTCTCGGCCTCCCCCTGTTCCGAAAGATTGTATGTATATATATATCAACTAATATCCTATCCTAAATCTATCAAACTAATCTAATACGGAGTATTTCCTAATTTATATAATAAATATTACTATATTATAATTCTATCTACCTAATTTAATCTAATGAAGTATCGGTAGAGCACTTGTTGAGCTTGCACCTTCCCACTTTGGTACGTATGAATATATCATCTCCCAAATATCGATCCGAGCCACCTTAAAGATCCGAGCCTCTTCACTTCCAATTTGCGAAATAATCCCATAAATTATGATCAACCTCCAATTTTATACGATCCAGCTTAAAGATACCTGAAATATATAAAAATACTAGTGTAGACTCCGAAAACCAAATAATATAAATTAAGTTATAAAATATGTAAAAATGTTTTAAATGAATATGCAATTCGACACTAAAAACATGACTAAAATATACTCTATCACTCGTGCTGTGCGCAATGGTGGAAAGGGCAACGTGAGAAGGTTGGAAAATGAGTTTAGATTGATACTTGGTCGGATGGAAATAGTGCTTTAGTTTGAACATGTTTCACTTCTGAATTAGATTCTTAATCCGATATGTTTTAATATTTAACTTCTACTAGTCTTTCAACCTACAGAATATTCATTGCATCTATATCTTATAGACTTTCCATTGAGGATCTCGATGTTATTCCTTGTCTTTCACGGGCCAAGTTAATTTGGCATTGTTCTATGATTAGAAAAATTAATTTATGCATATTTTAAACTTATATTTGCATATCATCAATTTATAATTGCATATCATACTTTCACGGGCCAACTTAGTTTTATTTACTAAAAATTAAAATCTAAGTATTAGATATCAATAGTCTTATATATGTACAACGTGAATTAATTTATGGATAGTTTAATCTTATATTTTCATATCATCAATTTATAATTGCATATCATACTTTTACATTTGCACAACATCAATTTGTATTTCCCCAACTTATTTTTATTTACTAAAAATTAAAATCTAAGTTAGATATCAATAATCTTATATATGTACAATGTGAATTAATTTATGCATATTTTAATCTTATATTTGCATATCATCAATTTAAAATTGCATATCATACTTTTACATTTGCACAACATCAATTTATATTTGCATATTATAATAATACATTTGAACAACATCATCAAATAAATGTTGACATTTAGCTTAAATGTTGACATTTAGATTTTATGTTGACATTTAGCCATTGATGTGCAAAAACTTTATCTTTTACCATTTCTTTTATTAGAGGATTGTAGAAGTTTGAGCTTATCATCTCATGTAATATGATATCAATTTTGAGAATGATCTTATTTGTAAACTTTATCTTTTATTAAATGTTGACATTTAGCTTAAATGTTAACATTTAGCCGTTCATGTGCAAAAGCTTTATCTTTTACCATTTCTTTTATTAGAAGACTGTAGAAGTTTGAGCATCTCATCTTACGTAATATGATATTAATTTTGAGAATGATCTTATTTGTAAACTTTATATTTTATTAAATGTTGACATTTAGCTTAAATGTTGACATTTAGCCGTTGATGTGCAAAATCTTTATTTTTTACCATTTCTTTTATTAGAAGATTATAGAAGTTTGAGCTTATCATCTCATGTAATATGATATCAATTTTGAGAATGATCTTATTTGTAAACTTTATCTTTTATTAAATGTTGACATTTAGCTTAAATGTTGACATTTTAGCTTCAATTTTGACATTTAGCCGTTGATGTGCAAAAACTTTATCTTTTACCATTTCTTTTATTAGAGGATTGTAGAAGTTTGAGCTTCTCATCTCATGTAATATGATATCAATTTTGAGAATGATCTTATTTGTAAACTTTATCTTTTATTAAATGTTGACATTTAGCTTAAATGTTGACATTTAGCCGTTGATGTGCAAAAACTTTATCTTTTACCATTTCTTTTATTAGAGGATTGTAGAAGTTTGAGCTTCTCATCTCATGTAATATGATATCAATTTTGAGAATGATCTTATTTGTAAACTTTATCTTTTATTAAATGTTGGCATTTCGCTTAAATGTTGACATTTAGCCGTTGATGTGCAAAAGCTTTATCTTTTACCATTTCTTTTATAAATAGAAGTTTGATATTCTCATCTCATGTAATATGATATCAATTTTGGGAATGATCTTATTTGTAAACTTTATCTTTTATTAAATGTTGACAATTAGCTTAAATGTTGACATTTAACCGTTGATGTGCAAAAACTTTATCTTTTACCATTTATTTTATTAGAAGATTGTAGAAGTTTGAGCTTCTCATCTCATGTAATATGATATCAATTTTGAGAATGATCTTATTTGTAAACTTTATCTTTTATTAAATGTGGACATTTAGCTTAAATGTTGACATTTAGCCATTGATGTGCAAAGCTTTATCTTTTACCATTTCTTTCATTAGAGGGTTGTAGAAGTTTGAGCATATCAGCGTCAGCATCTCCGATGTCGGCGTCTGCCGACATCAGCGTCAGCCGACATCAGCGTCAGCCAAAATAAGCGTCAGCATCTTCGATGTCGGCGTCAGCCGACATCAGCGTCAGCACTGACACGAAAAATGTTAGTGGTGTTCGCAATGTTAATGGTGACAGTGTCAGTAGTGTCAACAATATCAGTGCTTACACGGAAAAAGAAGCGTTGACACAAAAAAAGCATCTTCGACGTCGGCGTCAACAGCGTCCGCAACATCGATGTCAGCGTCAGCTGACATCTCCGATGTCAGGGTCCGCATCTCTGATGTGGGCGTTAGCCGACATCATCATCAGCCAACATGAGCGTCAGCATCCCTGATAGCATGCATTTAGGTAGACATAATAGGTTGCATTTAGCTTAGTTAAGATGCATATCATGCATGATTTAAGTAGAATTTGCATATTAGTTCTCAATGTTGTCAGAGTCGGAATCTACACGCTTTTATTGATTATTTTAGGTAATGGTAGATCCGAGGAGGAGACATGAGTTGATCACGCATTGGATGAGAATGTCTAGTTGATCGAAGAAGCTTACATGAAGATCTCAAGAGGTCCTGAAAAGAAGAAGCGAACCTAAACGAAGAACAAGTCTGCAGAAGTTGTCGCCAGACATGCTGAACTTGTTTTGCAATTTCTGGAGGCCTCGGTTGTCCGATTGACTATTATGACCATGCGTTGGAAAGCTCTTTCAGAGAGCTACAACTTTCATGTTGACGTCAAGAGTTGATTCAAGACGGATTTTCCGTGAAAGACCAATGCAGCGGCCGCCGCATGGTGTGCAGCGGCCGACGCAAGGGACGACGCAAAAGGAATTCTGATGCTGCGGCCGCATCATGCATGCGGCGGCCGCCGCATCTGCCGTCAGCGTGTAACGCTGCGTTTTGATTAAATAAACCCAAGATGCTTTTTGGTTTTTGTTTATGGCCGACTTTTGGATCTTTTATAAGGCCAATTTTAGTTTATTTTCCAGCACTTCTATTCTATTCCACGTTCCATCAGACAATTAGAGAGAGAGAGCGATGTTCGCCATGGGCGGCTAAACTCTCTTCGTTCTACTTGCAATTTGAAGCTTTATTTGGATTGGTTGTGAGTTTCTGAATCTTGTTTCTTATTTCCTATATTGAATGTTTCAACTTCTTTGTGCGTGCATGTTTGATTGTTTTATTCTATCTAGCCCGCGCAACTAGTTAGAATCAATTCAATTGCTAAGGTTTTGTAGATTCCTGGTTGTGAACCTTAACCTAAGTAGCAAACTTGTTCTTTTAGGGCTGGTTGAACTAATTGAATGAGTAGGAAGTTGAATGTGTTGTTAAATCCCTCTTTAAGGACTGCAAATACCTTTGTTAATCTCTAAACTTAAAGCTATCAATTGGGTTAAATCCTTCTTTAGGGACTGTTTGATTGATAAGGGTTTCTAGGACTGGTTGGACTAGTAACTATATTAGGTTGGGACAAGGGCATTCATAGGAAATCTGAAAGGACAAGAGGAAGTTACAATATCAATTCAACCAAATAAAGTGGATGGTTGTAGGTAGAGCGATCTTCTCTAAATTGTTTTGCATCAATCTGTTTATAGTTTATTTTGTTTTCTTTCTTATTTCAATCAACCAAAACCCCCCTTTCTACTAATTGATAAATACACATTGTTGAGAAATACTTGATTCTCTGTGGGATCGACCTCTTACTTACTTGCTATACTAGTTTGTAGGTTTGAGTTTTATTTTGATACGGTTTACGCGACTAAAAACCGTCCATCAAATTGGCGCCGTTGCCGGGGAATCGTTTATTTCTTTGTTGTGTGTATTTATTAATTTTTGTTTATATATCTAACTTTTTTGTGAACCTATCTTACGGTTCACAACACCCTTGCTACTAACTTTTCAAAGATGTTGAGATTAGCGCAGTTTGAAGGTGAGAATTTTCACCAATACTTCAAGAGATTGCATGAGTATGTTGACGACCTTGGTTCATGAGGTTATCAATTCAGCATCCGGGATATGATTATTTGCATAATTGATGGGATGACTGTTGAGACACGAGCGCTTGCTGAGCACCTGAGTAACGGAGGCTTGAAGCGGTTAGGAGGATTGTTGGGGTTGTGGGATTTTTTCTGTTATATGGATTACCATGTTTCACAAGAAGAAGTGCTCACCACGTCTCCTCCGCCAATGGAGAACTCTGTCACATACCTGGAGGATCCATTCTATAGTCTTACACAAGTGTTGCAAGAGCAAGCTGAGAGCAGTAAGAACTTGGAGAATCAGATGAACAAACTCATTCAAATTTTAAGTGCAAAAGCTGAGAAGGAAAGGGGCTTAAAGGATGCCTCATCGACCTCTTCTTTTGTTGATTCTGAGAAACCCACCCCACCAACCCTTGAGTCTTTAAAGGATGCAAGAATGGAAGATCCTATCAAAGTCATTACACTAAGTTCATTCCCTCCTATGTGGTTTCAACACGACAATGACATGCCGAATGAGGAGGAATTGGTTGCAGACAACAATAGTGTCTTCGACGATGGAGGAGAGGGTCTAGTGCTTCCTGACTTGGAATCTCATGAGTCGACACATGAGGTTACATGTGATATGTCTCCTACTCCATCTGCAACATCCATTCTGAGATTTCCCATTGATGAACCAAGTCTAGAGCCATCAGCTGAGGCGCAAGAGGTAATAAAGGTAAACTTTTGCAATTTGGAAGGTAATGGTGATTGTGTTGATCCTTTTGATTGCTATTTTGAAAAGCCACAAGCGGAACTGTGCTGGTGGTATCATATTCCTTATGAAGAGAGTCTTGCTAGACTCTTTGATAGATTGAAAGGGTTCTTGAGTTTCACATTTTATGCTTTCAATTTATTGTGCTATGATGTTCTTTGTAAGATGTGTGCACAGGAATATGATAAGCTACTGCGGGCTTTGACGATGTCTGATAGCTAAGATCTTGAGATTGAGAATAAGTCAGGCCAATGACATTAAAGAAAGGCGCTTCTCGAGAGGCAACCCGAAGTAAGTTTTCTAATTTAGTTATTTCAATTCCTAGTTAGCTAGTTTTCTTTTCAATAAATTGGGTTTCCCATTAGGCATTAGATAGTTGTTTTTGGTTTGGGATAGACTAAGTTTTCAGGAAAGGCCATTGAAATCCTCAGATCCGACCTATAGAGACCCATCCACCACATTGTGAGTATTTCATTCATCTCTTCCTTTATGTTTTTATTTTTTGTTGTCTTTTATGATTCATTGAGGACAATGAAAGGTTTAAGTGTGGGGGAGGGATTGCATTGCATATAGATAGAGTTTGCATATCATGTTTACTTATGTTATCATGTTTATTTATGTTGTCATATTTATTTTTATTCATATACTGCATTTGAAAAAAAAATCCAAAAATATCATGCATTGCATTTAGGTGTTATTAAAAATACCCATCTTGGTTTAGTTTGTCCTCTAATTTATTTTTATGATCTTAATGCATAAATCCCATGATTTGATTGAATTACTTGAAAATGATTTTTGGAGCATGATTTGAGAATATAATTGAGCAATTATGGTTCATAGTTGAGGTTTAATTGAAATCTAAAAAAAAAAACATAACCCTTGTGAGTTTGTTTTGGCCTTATAGGGACTTTACATATTATTCCCTTTTGCTTTTATTGTGTGATTATACTCTCCATATGCTTCTTATTTCAATACCGTATTGCACATGTTTGTTGCTTGTGAATTTCAAATGATTGAGGCATGTTTTCTTTAGCCATATTATACCTTATCTACCCTTTGCATTATCCTTTGCTTGAAGCCCATCTGAGTCTTAAAGCCTATTCTTTTTGATAGCTCCACAAAAATATATCATAGCCAATGATTAATCTAACCCTATCCGGGAATTAGGAGGGGAATTGGTGAAAAATCTTTATGTTGGAGTTGCTTTGAGTGGATATGATGTATGTATGGTTGTGCATTGCGAGAGGCATAGCCAAAATAAGGTAACCCTTCTTGCATAATAGAGATGACTTATTACTAGGGGCCTAAGGAGGATAAAATTCACTTAGGAGTAAAAGTCTAGTAAGCTTGGACTTAGGGAGGATAAAATTAACCTAGGGGCAAAAGTAAGCATAAAAGAAAACAAAAGAAGTCATCATAATGGGAAAAAAATGCATGAGTTGTATGGCTATTGAAATCGAAGAGTGCTTATTGATGTGTATTGGAGTTTATGTTATTGGAATGGTTTGTGAAGTATGGAAGTTTTGGTGTTGTTCTGGTTGGTTGTTGTTCCCTTTTCCCGGATTTTTAGCATCACAAGCCTAAATATTTCTCATGTCTTATGTTCCTACCAAAGCCCCATTACAACCCTATAAAAGTCCTCATGATGTTGTTTGCAAGTGATGACTTTCACGGTGTATAGAGCATTTTGGATTGAGTTGAGAGTTGGACTTTAAAGACTAAACACATGAGAGTTTGAGTGAAACACATCATCCTGGTGAGGTTGGATTAAATTTCCTTTTACTATTGGATCGCTCATATATTTGCTAGGATATTTGTTCTTTTATTCATGGATCCTATTGCTTGATGTTGCTTTTCTAAAACAATAGCATGAAGATCTTATTTGTGGGATGATTAATTCTATATTTGTTTTTCATTGCTTGAGGACAAACAAAAGCTTAAGTGTGGGGGAGTTTGATAGCATGCATTTAGGTAGGCATAATAGGTTGCATTTAGCTTAGTTAAGATGCATATCATGCATGATTTAAGTAGAATTTGCATATTAGTTCTCTATGTTGTCGGAATCTACACGCTTTTATTGATTATTTCAGGTAATGGTGGATCCGAGGAGGAGACATGAGTTGATAACGCATTGGATGAGAATGTCTAGTTGATCGAAGAAGCTTACATGAAGATCTCAAGAGGTCCTGAGAAGAAGAAGCGAACCTAAACGAAGAACAAGTCTGCAGAAGTTGTCGCCAGACATGCTGAACTTGTTTTGCACTTTCTGGAGGCCTCGGTTGTCCGATCGACTATTATGACCATGCGTTGGAAAGCTTTTTCAGAGAGCTACAACTTTCATGTTGACGTCAAGAGCTTATTCAAGACGGATTTTCCGTGAAAGACCAATGCAGCGGCCGCCGCATGGTGTGCAGCGGCCGCCGCCAGGGACGACGCAAAATGAATTCTGATGCTGCGGCCGCCGCATCTGCCGTCAGCGCGTAACGCTGCGTTTTGATTAAATAAACCCTAGATACTTTTTGGTTTTTGGTTATGGCCGACTTTTGGATCTTTTATAAGGCCAATTTTAGTTTATTTTCCAGCACTTCTATTCTATTCCACGTTCCATCAGACAATTAGAGAGAGAGAGCGATGTTCGCCATGGGCGGCTAAACTCTCTTCGTTCTACTTGTAATTTGAAGCTTTATTTGGATTGATTGTGAGTTTCTGAATCTTGTTTCTTATTTCCTATATTGAATGTTTCAACTTCTTTGTGCGTGCATGTTTGATTGTTTTATTCTATCTAGCCCGCGCAACTAGTTAGAATCAATTCAATTGCTAAGGTTTTGTAGATTCCTGGTTGTGAACCTTAACCTAAGTAGCAAACTTGTTCTTTTAGGGCTGGTTGAACTAATTGAATGAGTAGGAAGTTGAATGTATGTGTTGTTAAATCCCTCTTTAGGGACTGCAAATACCTTGGTTAATCTCTAAACTTAAAGCTATCAATTGGGTTAAATCCTTCTTTAGGGACTGTTTGATTGATAAGGGTTTCTAGGACTAGTTGGACTAGTAACTATATTAGGTTAGGACAAGGGCATTCATAGGAAATCTGAAAGGACAAGAGGAAGTTACAATATCAATTCAACCAAATAAAGTAGATGGTTGTAGGTAGAGCGATCTTTTCTAAATTGTTTTGCATCAATTTGTTTATAGTTTATTTTGTTTTCTTTCTTATTTCAATCAACCAAAACCCCCCTTTCTACTAATTGATAAATACACATTGTTGAGAAATACTTGATTCTCTGTGGGATCGACCTCTTACTTACTTGCTATACTAGTTTGTAGGTTTGAGTTTTATTTTGATACGGTTTACGCGACTAAAAACCGTTTATCAATCCCCGATGTCGGTGTCAGCCGACATCAACGTCAACGCTGATACAAAAAATGTTAGTGGTGTTCGTAATGTTAGTGGTGACAGTGTCAGCAGTGCCAACAATGTCAGTGTCAACGGTGTCAGGAATGTCGGTGTCAACAACATCGGCGCTGACGTTAATGCAATTTTAAAAGCCTCTTAGGTCAATCAATGGTTGAGCGATATGCTTATGTGCAAATAAGATATATTAATGCAATTTTAAAATACAAATGCATGTGTATATTCTTTCCATAAGGTTGTTTAAGCTTGCATAACATAATATTATATTTGCATAACATCGGGTTATAGTTGCATAACAGAAAGTGCTGACATGTAATTTTTTTTTTAAAAAAATTATCTTATAACATAACATTCACAAATTAGATTTAAGTTTTAAAATTGCATATTCAAACTAAAATTGCACTTTTTTTCCCGTGTCGACACTTTTTTGAAATTTTATATTGGTGTGCAATTTCTGTTGTGCAAATATAATAATGTGTTGTGCGAATATAAGTTTATGTTGTGCAAATTTAAGTTTATAAAATTTCACTTTTTAGTTTTCTATTTGAGTTATAAAATTGCACTGTTTCAGTTTTATATTTGCACTTGTTCAAGCTAAAATTGCACATTTAAGTTCTAAAATTGCACATTCAAACTAAATTTGCACTTTTTTTTTTCCCATGTCGGCACTTTTTAAAATTTTTTATTGGTGTGCAAATATAAGTTTCTGTTGTGCAAATATAAGTTTATGTTGTGCAAATATAAGTTTAACAAATTGCACTATTTAGTTTTGTAATTGAGTTATAAAATTGCACTTTTCAGTTTTATATTTGCACTTTTTCAAACTAAAATTGCACATTTAAGTTTTAAAATTGCACTTTTTTTTTCCCGTGTCAGCACTTTTTTGAAATTTTATATTGGTGTGAAAACATAAGTTTCTGTTGTGCAAATATAATAATGTGTTGTGCAAATATAAGTTTGTGTTGTGCAAATATAAGTTTATAAAATTGCACTTTTCAGTTTTGTGTTTGAGTTATAAAATTGCACTTTTCAGTTTTATATTTGCACTTGTTCAAACTAATATTGCACATTTAAGTTCTAAAATTTCACATTCAAACTAAAATTGTACTTTTTTTTCCATGTCGGCACTTTTTAAAATTTTATATTGGTGTGCAAATATTAGTTTCTGTTGTGCAAATATAATAATGTGTTGTGTGAATATAAGTTTATGTTATGCATTTTCAGTTTTGTATTTGAGTTATAAAATTGCACTTTTCAGTTTTATATTTGGACCTTTTCAAGCTAAAATTGCACATTTAAGTTCTAAAATTGCATTCAAATTAAAATTTAATTTGGTTCTTACTAAACTGAAAATCTAATTTGTGAACTTTATAATATTAGTCTTTTAATCTAATTTGTGCACTTTATAATTTGGTTATCCCTAAACTAAAAACCGAGCATTTGTAGACTGTCGACTAGTGAATTGAGCGTTGCTAATGAATCTACAAAAACAAGGAGCATGAAGTCCTCAAACAAAAGTGCACGGTGTATCATAAATGTATCGCCATGTCAAGATAACCGCAGGCAGCAATAAGAAGTTAATATGCTTTAGAAATACTGAAGGGTGTGTTGTAAACTGAACAAGGCTTTAGAACAAATTTAGTTCCTCCTGATGAAATGGAATGAACAGAAAAATTTGAGAATGTCAGTATCAGTTCAGAAGATGAAGTTTTGTCATCTTTGATGAGAAACAGATTGGGAATGCTACGATATCTATCAAGAGAAAATCAGTTCAGCACTCCACCCTTTTCATGATTTTGTGCTCCCCAACTTGAATTATTAGCTAATAATTTCACAAAGTCATGATTAAATTACATGAAGAGAAAATGGAAAAGGCTGGCATTGTCCTCTTCAGGTACACCATTAGGAGACAAAGGTTTCACATCAACGTGTGTGCATGAGTTGGGCATAAATGCTGGTAGGGAACAAGACATAAGCATAGCTGAATTAAGCTATACGATCCAGATCTCGTAATCTTCTTCTGCTGGCATTGAGATTCCTTGAGCCTACCTTGTTTCGCAATATATAAACTGCGCTGGACCTACCCAAGGAGAGCAAGTTGGTAGCCTTGATTAGCCTAAAAAATAGAAGCTACGAAATAGCCTCTCTTCTTACTACACTCACTCAAACAGTCTGCTAAGCGGACCAACCCTCTCTGTTTCCCAATTCGATGAGTAGCTTAGCAGGCTCAGATCATCTGAATCTGCGTCTTCCTCATCCTCCACAATCAGTTCAAATGACTTTAAAGTAGTCTTCCTCTTCCTAAACTGGCAAATTCATATGCTAGGAAAACTTCAATGACTTTAAAGCAGAACACGGTCTCCGGGTTCGTGTTGAAAAAGGTGGAAGAAGATGAACTCACAAATTACAGATTCAGCATACAAATTACAGATTCAGCATACAGATTCGGCAGGTTCAAGATTACAGATTAACACAAATTATAAATTCAACATACAAATTACAGATTTAGCATACAGATTCATCATGTTCAAGATTACAGATTATCACAGACTACAGATTCAACATACAAATTCAGTAAGTTCAAGATTACAAATTAAAGTTTTTAAAAATTACTGATTTTTCGAGATGCAAAGATTTTTCAAAATGTATAGAATGTACAGATTTTTCAAAATTACAGATTAAAGTTTTTAAAAATTATAGATTTATAATTTCAGTTTTTCAAAATTTCAGATTTTAGTGTAGATTCAAACTTGAAATTAAAAGAGAAATGAATATTTTGGTACCTTATCAAAAATGGACAAGAACTTGAAAATGTCACAGGCTAATGCTGACACCGATAATCCTGACACTGATAATGCTGACACCGCTGACACAACATTTATGAATCGGGAAGAGACTAACATTTACGATTCTGGATGTCCTTCATATAAAGCAACCGAAGGATTCACAGCATGTCAGTATCTCTACAAGTCCATTTATATATGAATTTAATCTTGACGCTCGAAAGAAAAGCATACCCTTCTTCTGAGAATCGGGAATATCAAAATCCTATATTTAAAATAAGTATTTGGTAAGCAAGCTAAAGCCAGAGAAATTATATGGAAATTTGGTTAAACCACAACTAAGTTCTGTGCCACCATTAGCTTAAGCAAATTATCTACCACTCACAGACCTCATTTGGATGCTTAAAAGCCATGTATTTTTGCATCTCCTGTTGCAACCTATAACGAAAAAAAGAAAAAAAAAACACTTAATGCTCGTAGAAACCCCCCCTCCCACTCAGTAAACATAATGAGCAATCGGAAAAGATATTGAAGATGAAGATAGACACTGCAAAATGAATCAAATTTGAAATGAAACAGAATTACAAAATAGATACATCAAACCGCAAGGGAATCAAGGGAGCAAAGCAATCTAGTCAAATCATGCTTACAATTTGGGGTAATGTGGAAGCTGGATAGAGGTGTCAGCATTAACACCCCTAATTTAATTATTAGGAGTGGACAAATCAAGAGTTTGTGGAAGGTAAAACAGGAACTGGTCTCAGCACCATGATTTGTTCTTCTAAGAATCCAAGAAATAATGTATTCTTATGAGTACCTTTGCCTTTCATATTTCTTCATAGAGATTTCATTGATCAGCATGATGTGTTTGCAAAGTATGTTCTTCCTGAGTGAACTACACTAATAAACATGGTAGAATGAGTACATTTGTTTATGGTACATTTGTTTACTGTCAGCAGTTGGCAGTTCTAATTCTACTGTCAGCAAACTTTAGGAAAAACATCATTGAGTTCAAAGAAAGAGTACCCTCTCATGCTCCTCCTTAACTTGCATATTTTGTTGTTTAACTAACTCATAAACATCACCAAGGTCTTGCTGGCTTACAGATTTCTCCTGCTCTAGCTCCATAATCTGAAACAAAAAGAACTAAAGCAATACAAATTACAGTACAAAGCCAAGAAACCTAAAACAGCTTAGAAGAGTTGACAAGAATTCAAGAGAGAAAAGAGCAGAAAACTAAGGGAACCTGATCTTGCAAATGTTTTATCACAAGAATAGATTCTGACTCCCTTAAAGATATGTTGTGGTCCAAGCCATGAACATGATTGTTGAGAAAATTACTGCAGCAACTATGATCATTCATACTGCCTTCATTCAGCTTTCTCATCAAGCAATCAAGTTGCACGTCATAGATTATACTCTGTTATCAAACATAAAGATGAATTGTTTTAGCATCTCACTTGACCTCAATTCATTGCAGAAGGCAAATTGAAGTGTATAATTTATTAGAACCTGGGTTTCAAACTTGAGCAATAACTCTTAATAGGGCGGATTTTTTACACCATCAATTTCGAACAAAATCACTAACTCGAAATCACTCAATTTTTTACACCATCGACTATTGAGAAATCCAATTGTAACCTTGGGCAAATGAAATCGAACGAAATCGATAGAGAGGAAGGGAGATGAAAGAGAAGGGGAGAAGAAAGACATTTGCGTCCGGAGGTGATCGGAGAGCTTTTGGCGGCGGCGGTCGAAGAGCTTGGTCGGACAGAAGCGCCAGCGCCACCTCATTCTCTCTCATTCCAGCGTCATCTTCCTCGATCTCTCTCTCACTCCTCATCATCCTCAGTCCGTCGATTTCAATGGGGTAGATTAATTGAAGATGAATTTTGTAGGGTTAGATTGATTGAAGATGAGTTTTGTAGAATTAGGGATTTGAAGGAAGGAAAAAGAAGGAGGGGGATAACGATGTCAGCAGTGTTCAGTTCCGTTAGAAGGGATTGGACAGTTTTGTAAAATTTTCAAATATATGGATACTCCTCTAATTTAGGCAAATTTTATGGATATTTCACAAACTGTCCCTTTACATTATACCCTTTAAACAAAAAAAAAAGCGCGTCTGTGTTTTTTTAATTAGCCAATCGGATTACTAGCTAGCTTCTTTCCTTGTACCTTTTAGCATGTAAGTTGATTCCCCTATGTTAATTAACCTTTGGAGTTTCTTCCGCCACTTCCATGGTGACTGTTCTTTCTTCTGAGCACTATATTCAACTTATAAGTCTTCTTTAGAAAACATCAGTTGGCCGGATATGATAACCATGCACTCATCTTTGGAAATTTCACTAGTATTTCTTGCTTTTCACCTGCTTATTCCTTTCAATCTTCAAAGGTCTATTTTGATATACACATATGAATTATAGACACGGGTGCTAGTGATCATATCTGTCACAATCTGAATTTTTTTGATAAAATTGCATCCATTACCGCATCCAATCTAGATTTCTTTGCCAAATAAAGTTGTGATTTCAGTCACATTAGCTGGTTCAGTTACAGTTTCAGATGAGATATTATTGACTGATTTTCTATATGTTCCACATTTCAAGTTCAACCTTCTTTAAGTCAGTAAGCTTGCGAGTACATAGGATTGCACTGTGTGTTATAATTTAAGTTTATGCTGGTTGCAGAGCCCTTCTCTAAAGAGTCATCTGGTTCTTGGCAAACTTTAGAATCGGTTATATATATGCTTTGTCTACTATGTCTATTATCATCGAGAACAATAAGTTACTCCCACCTAAAGCTCCTAATTCAGTTCTTTCTACAGAGAAAGATGTCACTTTCATTTTACCATATTTTGATAGGTTTACATTAATGTACCCTTTAGCATGTAGGTTTACATTGGACCCTTTAATTTAAATAAATAACAAAGCGCATGTGTTTTTTTTTCTAATAAGCCAATCAGATTACTAGCTTTTTTCCTTCTCATCGGACCAGGTACTTCTCACATGAACCCTTGACTATATATATAGGCAAGGGTTCCGATGAGAACAACCCGATCCGATGAAAATGAAAGAAGTAATTTGATTGGTGGAAACTTTTCGGACATTCGGGTCGGGTCATGTTTTGATAGATTTACATTGTACCTTTTAACATGTAAGTTGATTAATTCCCCTATATTAATTAGGGTTTTTTTGTTAAGTGGACTTTTGGTGACCAAAATTTAAGCCCTAGGACAAAAGGGTTACAATATTAGGTGAGTGTCCACTTTTTCCAATTTTCCCCTGCCTTTATTTCTCCCCCTTCTCCCCAAATTAAAACAAGCAACGAGAACTCCTTCTTCAACAGATGAATCGATTTCCTCCGCCTCCGAATCCAAGTGCAAGATGTGATGGCTTCTGAGCAGACACCTTTACCTCCTCCAGATCGGCGTCGACGAAGAAGCCCCCATGGGAGAGGAGTCCAAGAGCTCGAGAGGGAGCACGTAGATCTCAGATCTGGAGGCAGAGGGAGCGCGTAGATCTCGATTTCTGTTCTCAGATCCTCCTCAGCTCCGGCGACGTCAATAGCTGCTCCCCTTTGAAGGTATAGGGCTCAAATCAGTTTGAATCGATCCGATCGAGGAGGAGCCAGCCGCCGGCGTGGAGGAGCTCTGTACAAGCAATAAACGGGTGCGTTTGTTCAATTTTATTTTCAAGCTCAGAATTGTCAATTTTGTTCACCAATTGAAGGTATAGGGCTCAAATCAGTTTGCACTAGTTAATTAATTAATTGATCTCCCGATTGATTTCTGAAATTTTTTGCTTCATTTGAATTTTTTTTTCGAATTGCAACCTGGAAGTAGATTTAACCTGCAAATTGCGTATCTTACTATCTTAGGGTTAGAGATTGTTTACCGGGATGAATTAAGTCTTTTCTGGTTCAACCTGTAAACAAGGTTAACTTGAAGCTATTGTAATAGCTACTGGTGTTCACACTTTCTTTGGCAAGGTTTCTCATTTTATTGACAACACCACTGCAGGAGTTTGGAAGAGGATATTTTTAGGAGTTGGAGTCTACAATAAATTGGGGCATCATTTGGAAAGGGGATGGCAACAAATTACTAAGTGTGGAGGAAAAGAAGAAAGAAGGCAGCAAACAGATTGAGAATGTCAAATAGTCCAAATCATTGTTTATTTGTTTTAAATGAATTGTTGACTACTGAGTATTGTATAGAAAAATTGTGGTGTACATACAAACCATTATCCATGTGTATAGAAGTGGTGTTGACTTTATGTCATTTTTTTTATAAAAGCCAAAATACATGTCACCACATTCTTCTCTAATATATGAATGGTAAGAGGGTTATAGTCTTATAGACACTGTAATCAAAATAAAAACAGGTTTATAGACTGACATGCGATATATTCTATAGCGCATTTAGTAGTTTTTGTCATCATTTACATGTCATTGTGAGAGATATTTGTATGAACTTGGTGATTCAGAACCTGTTGAAGAAGTTGAAGAAATCATAGGATCATGCAAGTTACAGAAGAGTTGAAGTGAAGAAGTTCGGAAGCAGCTGGAAGCTGGTGACCTTGGCGCGGCCGCGCTGCTACTGGCGCGCCCGCGCTGCTAACCGACGCGCCCGCTCTGCTCGCCAACGTGCCCGCGTCGATGCACCAGATGGAAGTAGCAAGACGAAACACTGGCGCGCCCGCGCTGCTACTGACGCGCCCGCGTCAGTCCCTGGAGACGGATTCCTATCCGAGTTTCCCCTATCTTATTAGTTTTAATATTATATTTTTTTATATTTTTTACGGGATGTTAAACCCGATTTTATTAGTTTATATTATTGCCGAGAAGGCAGCAGTTGGGGGGAGGTTATTTTCCAGAGACGTAGTTTCCTTTTCTTCATCTCACAAACCCTATGGAGAACTAACTCTCCGTTGTTGCACTTGGTTCTTTGAAGCCTTCGATTGATTTGGTTGTGAGTATTCTACTCTTGTTCGTCCTTTGTTAATTGTTTCGATCTCCTGAGCTTATTGCTTGATTGCTTATTATTGGTTAATCTGGATTGATCACCTAGGTTTATCGATACTAGTCATATTGCTAGGGTCTCCAATTCCAGGTTTGGGGTTGTAGATTCATTGTAGCAAACCCAATCGTCATACGCAGGTTGCTTGTGGTAGATTGTGAAGGAGATTCGATTACAGGCTATTTTAACGGGTTGTTAGAATCGCTTGTATCTCATTATAATTCATGTTTGAATGCTATCGCTTTATTATTCGGTGAAGGTTTTCCCTTGTAATTTGGTGATAAGTGCTTTTAGGACTGGTAGGACTAAAAGCTATTACACGATCTGAATTGAGAACAATTACTGGACATTAGAACTTGAGACTCATAGAATGCGATGATGAACCATCTCAATTGTTGTGCGGATAATTACCTGGTGTGATACTTTTCCATCATATATTCGCAACCTCTTATTGCAACTTGTTCTGTCACTATTGTTTACACACAAAACTCCCCCTTGAATTGGTTACTTTTGGGTAATAATACTTGCTCTTACAATTGATTCTGTTTCCCTGTGGGTTCGACCCTAACTTACCTACTATACTTGTTATAGTTTGCATCTTAGGAATTTACTTTGATTTGGCATAACGACTTTAGGCCTGTCATAGACACTGTAATCAAAATAAAAATAGGGTCATAGACACTGCCATCGCTATAAAAATAGGGTCACAGACACTGTCATCACATTTTCTCTTCTTCTTATAATTAGTCTAGGTTTTATACTCCCCTTGTCCTAAAGCTTTAGTTTGGGTAATGTCATCATCATGTATAACGGCCCAGAATTATGATTTCCGGGTTACGTTTCAAGGGATGAAACCCCTTGATCGGATCTTGCAATCCAGGTACGGGTCGAGGTTTCAAACTCATTTTAAGATTAGTAGAAAGAGGGATTCCAAACCCTAAAAGCCACGAAGGGTCGTTGGGTACCCTTAACCTGTCCTAAGACTATGTCGCGAAATCTATTTCAAACGGAAGTAAAGCAGAAGCAAAGTAGAGATACAAGAGCCACGGCAGAGCCGGGTCAAAACCAAATCATGAGTGGGTAATTACCATTTTACTAAGTTAGGATATTAACCAGATTCTTCGTTTCGCCAAAAGGGAATCCCGTCATATAGACATCGAGCACTCAAAGTCTGTAGAAAATACCTTGAAAAAAAGAACGGGGAAAGGAGTCAGATCGAACCACTCATGCGGGACCGGCATTCCTCGCTGAGGCCACATAGTATGTGCTATTCCCGGGTCGAAGTCTTGTCTTTAGTCTTGTCGTTCTTAGCCTTGGTGTATGTTTGGTTCCGAAAGGAACATTGGGTTGTCCGCTCTTGTCACTCCCCTTTATATGAATGCTTGTAGATGATTGCCTTTACACCATGTATGGGTAAAGTCCCCACATATATCTCTTTTTTAACTTGTCATTCTCCATTTTACTAACTAAGGTAATGCCCACTTCTTATATGATCCACAAATTAAACTAGTTAATTGAAATAGTACGAATCACTTTATAAGACATTATAAAGTCGGCCTACATTTTATAGACATTGTAACCAAAATAAAAACAAGTTTATGGACACTGTCACCACTATAAAAATAGGGTCATAAACATTGTAACCACTATAAAAACAGGATCATAGTCACTGTAACCAAATGAAAAAGTTCATGTAACCATCCTTCCCTATTTTATTTCCAATGGAATGGGCTGATTATTACATATTGGGCTAAAGGCTCACATCTCTTTTATGATTCCATTGAGGCATGTGTAACTAATTCGGGCAAGAAAATGAAATCACAAATTCCCTTATCTATCTCTCTTATGATTTCAATATATCACTTAAATATATCTCTTTCTTATGATTTAAATATATATCTCTTATGATTTTATAAGGTCGTATATATAGACGCTGTAATCAAAATAAAAACAGGGTCATAGACACTGTAACCACTATAAAAACAAAGTCATAGACACTGTAATCAAAAGGAAAACCATATAGACGATGTACCAAAAATAAAAACATGGTCATAGACACTGGTACCACTATAAAAACAGAGTCATAGAAACTGTACTCAAAGAAAAACCCCTAGGACAAAGGGAATCACAAACACTATAGAGGCTAATGAAAGCCAAAATACATGTGATGACAGTTCTTCTCTAATTTCTAATTTCTAGATTTTTTTTAAGTAGTGTCACCACAATAAAAAAAATATAACTACTATTGTCACCACTATAAAAATAAAGTCATAGATATTGTCACCACTATAAACACATGGTCATAGACAGTGTAATCAAGGGGATATCATGTGATAAGGGAAGCACAAACCCTATAGAGGCTAATGAGAAGCCAAAATAAATGTGGTGACAGTTATTCTCTAATACATAAATGGATAAGAGGGTCATAGATGTTGTAATCAAAATAAAAACAGTATCATATCCACTGTCACCACTATAAAAACAAAGTCATAGACACTGTAATCAAAAGAAAAACCTTATAGACGTTGTAACCAAAATAAAAATAGCTTTATAGACACTTCCACCACTATGAAAAAGGGTCATAGACATTGTAATCAAAGAAAAACCCTAGGAAAAGGGAAGCACAAACCCTATAGGGGCTAATGAGAACCCAAAATACATGTGATGACAACTCCGCTCTAATATATTAATGGGTAATATTCTCATAGACACTGTAACCACTATTAAAATAAGTTCATAGACACTTGTCACCAAAAGGAAAACCCTATGAATAGGGAAGCACAAATCCAAAATGGGCTAATGAGAAGCCAAAAGAACATGTGAGGTACAGTATGGTTTAGGGTTTAGGGTTAAGTCTTTAGGGTTTAGGGCCAAAGCCCTAAACCCTAAACCCTAAAATGTTAAGTACAATACGTCGTTAAGATTTGATTGATGTCACCAAATGGAAAATCCTAGGACAAGGAAAGCACAAACCATAAAGGGGCTAATGAGAAGTCAAAAGACATTAGGTGGACAGTTCACCTTCAATATATGAATGGGTAAGAGAGTCATATACACTGTAATCAAAGGAAAATTCTAGAAAAAGAGAAGCACAAACCCTAAAGGGGCTAATGAGAAGCCGATATTCATGTGGTGATAGTTCTTCTCTAATATATGAATGTGTAAGATGGACATAAACGTTGTAATCAAAATCAAAACAGAGTCATAGACACTGTAACTAAAGGAAAACCCTAGGACTAAGGAAGTATAAACCCTATAGGGGCTAATGAGATGTCAAAATACATGTGATGAAAATTCTTCTCTAATTTCCAATTTCTAGTTTTCTAGATTTTTTTTAAAGTAGTGTCACCACAATAAAAAAAAAAAATGTAACAACTATTGTAACCATTATAAAAAAAAAAAGTCATAGATACTGTCACCACTATAAAAAAAAAGTCATAGATAATGTCACCACTATAAAAACATGGTCATAGACACTATAATCAAAGAGAAATCATATGATAAGTGAAGCACAAACGCTATAGGGGCTAATGAGAAGCCAAAATAATTGTGGTGACAGTTCTCCTCTAATAAAGGAATGGGTAAGAGTGAAGCACAAACACTATAGGGGCTAATGAGAAGCCAAAATAAATGTGGTGAAAGTTCTCCTCTACTAAATGAATGAGTAAGAGGGTCATAGACACTGTAATCAAAATAAAAAGTGTCATAGCCACTGTCACCACTATAAAAATAAAGCCATAGACACTGTAATCAAAAGGAAAACTCTATAGACACTTTAACCAATATAAAAACAGCTTTATAGACACTGTCACCACTATGAAAAAAGGTTCATAGACATTTCTCCTCTAATATATGAATGGGTAAGAGGGTCATAGACGCTGTAAGCAAACTAAAAATAGGGTTATAGACATTGTCACTACTATTAAAACAAGGTCATAGACACTGCAATCAAAAGAAAAACCATATAGACTTCGTAACAAAAATAAAAACAGCTTTATAGACACTGTCATCTTTATGAAAAAAGGTCCATAGACACTGTAATCAAAGGAAAACCATAGGAAAAGGGAAGTATAAATCCTAAAGGGAGTAATGAGAAGCCAAAAGAACATGTGATGTACAGTATCGTTTAGGGTTTAGGGCCTTGGCCTTAAACCCTAAATCCTAAACCCTAAAATGTTAAGTACAGTACGTCGTTAAGAGATGATTGTTGTCAACAAATGGAAAACCCTAGGATAAAGTAAGCACAAACCCTAAAAGGGCTAATGAGAAGCCAAAAGACATTAAGTGGACAGTTCACCTTCAATATATGAATGGGTAAGAGAGTCATAGACACTGTCACCACTATAAAAATAAGGTCATAGACACTGTAATCAAAGGTCATATACACTTTCACTCAAAATACATGTGGTTACAAGGTCATAGACACTGCCATCACTATACAAACAAGGCCATAGACATTGTAATCAAAGGAAAACCCTAGGATAAACCCAATAGCGGTAATGAGAACAGGACAATAGACATTGTAATTCCGTCTAGATGAATTTAGTTAACATAATTTTAACTTCATTCGATCCCAATACTATTAATTCTCCAACAATGGACTTACACAACAAAAAACCACCAATTCCGATTCAATCAAATGAAATCTTCAAAATCGAGCTTCTATACCATTCCAAAACACCTAATTAAATTCTGTTCGGATGAATTCAATCACAAAATCTACATTTCATCTGATCTCTTTACTGTGATAAATTCATCAGATCTACAGAGCAAAAATCCTGGTGCAGATTCAATCAACATTTAAGTACAACCAAACATTAAATTAGATAGACCACATAACTCAAAACTCAATTGAATTAATGTTTAAAACAAGAACATATTGCAGCACTGCTGAAGCAGTAGCAGCAAACGAAAATCAAGTAGCAGCAGCAATAATTGGGCTCGTTTGTAACGACAAAAGCAATCGAAGAGATACAGAGGAGCGATTGGGCTCGTCTAGATTTCGGCTTCAAACAACATAAACTTGAGCACCGGTTTCGGGATCCACCTGTTGATGGCGCGGCCGCAGCGAACTAGATCGATGACGCCGTTGAAAACCGGAAGCTGCTGCTGCAGCGGCGCGTGGAGCGGCACAAAGCCTCTCAACATCACTGAGGACCTCTTCGCCGATGAAACCGGGGCGGAGCGGGTGGAGGAGAGGCGGTGGGTGGAGGAGACCGGGGCAGAGCGGACTGTAATCAAAAGGCAGCGCCTAATCTAGGGTTCGCAGCGGACGACCGGTGGAGGAGTCAGGGGCGGGGCGGAGCGGAGTTGGCAGCGCCCAATCTAGGGTTTCTGGATTCGGCGACGGACGGCGGCGCTGAGACAACTGCGTCGGCTGGACGTAGACGGGCTTGGAAGGCCAGGAATAGGAAGGGGTGCGGCGCTAGTTGAGATCATCATAGTGTACTGAGAGAGAGAGGAAGAGGATCGATCTCCCAGATCCACATAGCTCGAAGTCGCGCGGTGGGGAAGCATCGAAGAAGAAGATGTCGATGTTGTTTCTCCAGAGGAAGTCGCAAGGAAGTTCTGGAGGGAATGAATAAAATACAAAGAAGAAGAGACGGGGATGGGGTTAATTAAAATAGGGGTAAACTTGGTATTATGAAAATATAATGGACATTTACTAGCAATGCTCCAATCTTAGGACATTTAGTATTTGGTCCAAAGGCCTATCACTTCTATTAATTACCCTTTGGAGTTTCGTTGTTTTGCATTTTTTGTCAATTCCAATTTATTTGGGGATGAGGCTAGCTAATTGAATCATGCATATTGTCATATATAGTAATAAAATAAAGTGATTAATTAATTAAATTATTGTGCCATTGGAAAAATATAAATTAAGTGCAGGAATTATAAATATACTATAAGCTCAATATATACAAATTGATCCAATAGCAGATCTATATATTATAATTCATAGATTAAAACCGTAATAAGAGAACAATGTTACGTTGATGGACAATACATAAACTGTGTTTAGTTTCAAAAATATAAACTGTGATGATCAATCAATTGTTAGGTCATGGATGCTTCTCCTCTTCTTTCTGCTGGTGCTGGTGCTGGTGCTGGTGCAGGATGCATTCGCTTTGCAGCGTTTATAGTACTTCTGACCATGGCTCGCAAGTTGGATATGCGTTCTTGTTGTCACAAAGTCTCTTGCAATGCTTATCCATTCTCCGTGTCCATATTTCTTGATCCCCATCAGAAAAAGCCTATAAATCCATCACAAATTAAACACACATAAATATATATATAGTCTGTAATTAACATATATAAACCCTAATTCAATATTCTAACTTAATTAAAGTACTGCCTTGTGTAACTTGTACGTGTTATATATATGATCTCGAATTAAACCCTAATTAAACCTTAAATTACAGAAATTTAACTTAATTAGTTAATTAATATACAAACCCTAGCTAATTAAACCTAGCTAAATGTAAAAGGTATAGTGAAAACCCTAATTAATTAAACCTAAATCGATCAAGCTGTGATATAGCTAGGATTAGTTGATGGAAACACTGTACTTACTTGTGCTCTTCAACAGTCCAAGGATTCCTCTTTCTCTTATGGTCACCATTGCCCACCGGCATAGTCTGGCAGGGCTGCTGAAACTCCGCCGCCCAAGGATTAGGAACCTTGGTGGCGACCTGATCAGCCCGCAACATTAATGTTGTCTCACCGGGGGCGGGAACATGATCATGAAAATTGTTGACCACTGTCATCTTCGACGACGGTGCGGCTGGTGGTGCTTGCATCTTCTGGCCGGCGGTGTCGACACAGTACGGCTCTATTAAAGGGTCATCAAAGACGCAAGGAGCGGCCCTTTCTTGGTCTTCGGTGCTCAAGTACTTTAACAGATCATCCAACAACATGAACTCGTCGTCGACGACGACAGGGAGGTCTTGCTGCGCAAGATCGGACTCGGGTTTCTTGGAGTTCGAGTTGATCAAGTCGACTTGATCAGTACTGTCGACCACTGACGTCGTCGGTGCTGGTGCTGGTGCTGGTGCTGGTTGCATCTGGGCTGTGTCCACGTCGACAACACAAGGAGCGGCTGCAGTGAAGTCGAAGGCGAGGTCTAGTTCTAATTGCTCCATATATATTGCAAGATCGGACTCATTAATGGCTGGCGGTGGTGGTGAGTACGTTAAATGGACAGGGGCATCCCAAAGAGGCTCTATCGGGCTCTCCGTTTCGCGCCACCACTTGTCATAATCGGCAATGTCCATTGTACTGTAAAGGGCGTAGGGGTGGAACAGGAGGTGATCGTAATCCATTATCGCTCTCTCTCTATTAGCTGCTAATTAGGTTTTGATGCTTATAGGTTTTGATGCTTCTTAAATTTTGTACCGAGTATATATTATTTATATATAGTGCTCTTCTAACTTCTTACCTAAGCTAGGGCTACTTCATTAATTCCTTGCCTGACACTTAATTAACAAACAAATATATAGGATAAATATATTTTTGGACATTAATATCTATCTAATTAACCGTTAATTTCACTATTAATTCAAATTGTACGTACGTAGTAATTTTTATCTATATTTAAATCCTTTTCTTTTTAATATCTTTATGAATATTAATTAATTGCCAAATATTTTCACAAATTTATTTATCTTACCTTTTTTAATATTATTTTTCTATGGAATATATATATATATATATATATATATATATATATATATATATATATATATATATATATATATTGATACTCTATTTAATTAGTATATTGCAATCTTTACCAATTAAACCAGTGTTGATCGAAAAGGATCACCTGATAAATAATATTTCAATAAGTATTTACGGAAGTTGAATTATTTTTAAAAAGTATTTATGTGTTCAAATTGTATTAAAAAATACTTTAAATTTATTTTTGAGAATATATTTCTGTTTTTAGATCATTTTTTTCATTTTTCTACAATTAGTTTGGTAAAATATTACTGACTTTATTCTTTTCAAAAATCTATAATAGGAAATAAGATCTAAGACGTACAATAATATGATATCTTTCTCATTTATTTTTCAAGAAGATGTTACCATTTTCCTAACATATATCCTTAAGATTATATTTTCAAATTAGATTTTCAAATTTTAATTAACAAACCCCAGGATAAAATATTTTTGGATATTACAGTAAATAAGTATTTTTGAAATTGAATTATTTTTAACAAGTATTTATGTATTCAAATACTTTAATTTTATTTTTGAGAATATATATGATGAAAAATCAAAAATCAAACACTGTCGATCGGAGGGAGTATTACACAATACAAATAAATATAAAAGTTGATTTGAAAATGAAAGATCGAGTGATTGTAATTATAAAAGGTAATAAATTGGAACCTCCGTAAAAAAAATTTAATCATATATAATTATAAATCAATCGGGTCAATCAGGTCAAAATTACCTGATCAATCTGGTCACCGGGTCTAAGCCCAGATGACCCGGAAAATTACTGGATTTTCGGGTTCGAGTCGAAAAAAATTTCCGTATCTTGACCCAAAATTTTCCGAGCATTCGGGTCGGGTCATATTTTGACAGGTCTAGTAATAAGTATCAAATTATATAAAAAAAAATTAGTTAAAAAAATATTTTATAAAGTTTTTTTCCATAAAAAAGCGTGTCAAAAAGCAAAAGGATATCAAACGGAGAAGAATGCAATAATCTTTCGTAATTAAAATAGTGTTGAATTACCTTTTAACAAGTATTCATGTATTCAAATAGTATTAAAATTACTTTAAATTTATCATTATATATTTCTGTTTTAGATTTTGTTTTCATTTTTCTACAATTAGTTTGGTACAATATCACTGATTAAACACTCCCTTAGGACCTTCAACGATATGATGGCATGATCTCTCTACAAAACAAGAGCAAATCCTCCGTAGACGCAAGCTAAGGTAGCCTAACCGAAGTTCCTTGCACTTGGGATGATGATGATTAAAAGTCGGGCCGGCCGTAGCTTCTTGAAACACCCATGTAAGGGGATAGCAGATCGATCTCCTTGCCTTAGCCATCTTTAGTCATTAGTAGTGTTAGTTAGTTAGAAGGCAATTTGTACACGCCTCCTCTGTATATATAGAAGCTACACATTCAGATTGTAACAACTTGTACTGTATATATTCTCAAATCAAGAATTCGGTTTCTTCTTCTTCTTGCTTCCATTTTCTTTCTCTATTTACATCAGCATGGTATCAGAGCACAACTGGTCCATCTTCTTCGTTTGATCATTTGCTCTCTTTTTTTCTGGTTTTTTTTCGCATCATCAATGGCGACTCTCGAAGAGTCTAGCTAGTTCTACCATCGATTCTCATGATCCATTATATTGTATTTGCATCCATCCAACAATCCTGCATGCGTTCTCACCAACAAAGTATTCGATGGATTTGTTTTTTTTTGCTTGGAAGCATGCAATATTGGTGATCGCGCTCTCTGCGAAAACAAATTAGGATTCGTCGACGAGGAGATTTCTCGACCACTAGTTGATCCTCCATTGCTCTTTCGTTGACTTCATTACAACGACATGGTCACCTCTTGGCTATTGAATGTCATGACAAAGGATATTGCAGACATTTTCTTGTTATCTCATGATGCTCGCCAGATATGACAAAGAATTATTTTTAAAAAGTATTTATGTGTTCAAATTGTATTAAAAAATACTTTAAATTTATTTTTGAGAATATATTTCTGTTTTTAGATTATTTTTTTCATTTTTCTACAATTAGTTTGGTAAAATCTTACTGACTTTATTCTTTTCAAAAATCTATAATAGGAAATAAGATCTAAGACGTACAATAATATGATATCTTTACGATTATATTTTCAAATTAGATTTGCAAATTTTAATTAACAAACCCCAGCATAAAATATTTTTGAACATTACAGTAAATAAGTATTTTTGAAATTGAAATGTTTTAACAAGTATTTATGTATTCAAATACTTTAATTTTATTTTTGAGAATATATATATTTCTGTTTTAGATTTTGTTTTCATTTTGCTACAATTAGGCTGGTAAAATATCACTGACTTCATTCTTAAGAAATTTTATATATAATAGGAAAATAGATCTATGACAATAATATGATATCTTTCTCAATTATTTTTCAAGAAGTTGTTACCCTTTTTCTAACATATATCCTTGAGATTAGATTTTATAAGATTTGCAAATTTTAATTATTTCATCCATTTTTTGATGTTGTTTTAATTGCCAGCTTAAGTTAATGCATTGAAAATTAATAAGTAATCATTCTTAACTATTATGAATCAGGCCAAACCGAAATCCCAAAAAATGTAAATGGAAATATATAAAATTTGATCTAAAATATTTGATTTTTATTATTTCTAGTAATTTTTAATAAAATTTCAAAATATATAATTTTTTAAAAAATTTTTTAAAAAATAATTTCATGCAATTAGTAATAAGTATAGAATTTTTTAATATTTTTTTAGAGTTCTTCTTAAAAAATGTGATGAAAAATCAAAAATCAAACACTATCGATCGGAGGGAGTATTACACCATACAAATAAATATAAAAGTTGATTAGAGAATGAAAGATCAAGTGATTGTAATTATCAAATGTAATAAATTGGAACCTAGCTCCGTAAAATAATTTAATCATATATAATTATAAATCAATCTCGTCAATGAGGTCAAAATTACCGGATCAATCGGTTCAGTGGGTCTAAACCCAGATGACCCGGAAAATTACCGGATTTTAGGGTTCGGGTCGGAAAAAAATTTCGGAGCTTGACCCAAAATTTTACGAGCGTTCGGGTCGGGTCGTGTTTTGACAGGTCTAGTAATAAGTATCAAATTATATTAAAAAAGTTAATTAAAAAATTAATATTTTATAGAGTTTTTTTTCCATACAAAAGACGTGTCAAAAAGCAAAAGGACATCTATTTTGAAACACAGGGAGTATGCAATAATTTTATTTTTTTTGATAAGGAAATAATTCGAGGCCGGACAGGCCCGGACCTCGAGAGGCCGACAAAGTCGGCAGACGGCAAGCCGTCAAAACATACAACAATGAAATAGAAAATATAACATAAAATACATCAAAAGAGCACCCAAAGAAACCCAGAAAAAACCTTAGATCTAAGCAAACTAGCGGACACGACATCGAGAGGAAGGAAGTCGTCGCGGAGCAGTGGATAGCGAGCGCATGGGACAGCTCTAGCTGACACGATGTCTCGCCGCCGAAAAGACGGAAAGCAGAAATCCTCGTAAGGCAAAGGCGACACCTAGGGAAGTGTGGATCACACGACGTTCCCCCCACCTGGATGAGGGATCTTCGGAGACCACAAACACCACCAACACGATCACGTCGATCAACCAGGGCCGCAGAACTGCTCCTCCACCGAAACTAACCACGAACCAAAGACGGACACCAAACCACACGAGTAAATGAAGCACAGCCGCAAAGAGGACGAAGAGCGCGGGAAGAATCCGGATTTAATTGACTCTATGCATGTATATATATGTAATTTGTTTATTATTTTAAGATATTAATTATGATTTATAGTTTTTACTTTTAATTTAAAATGTTCCACATTTCTTCGGGCCAGCTTAGGGCCCAAGGAAAAGCCTTGGACCAAAAGCACTAAATTCAGGCCCAAAGAAACCTAGGGTTCCTGACTCCAGTAGAGGAACAGGACGCCGTTTCACGCAGCCACTACGCAGAGTGGCAGAGGCGAGCCGAGACCAGAATACCGCCGACCACCTCGGGAGATGGGGGAAGAAGGCGAGTAGGAATGAGGCGCCTAATATCAATCCAGAACCACCGGCAACGACGACGACGCAAAGCGCCGGCGGCGTTCAGGGCGGACGGAGGCGGCATCGGCCGAGAAGCAAGTCGAAAAAGGCGGACGGCGGAAGGGGCCAAGCAATTCCAGATCCGACGAACCAAGCCAACCCAGAACGGAGGATCCAAGGGCCTGGCGCGACGGCGGAAGCCGGAGGAGGAAGAGGATGGAGGCGGACGGAACGAATCCGAGAGCGACGGGATTAATTGAGCGAAATTTGGGGAAAACCGACCAGAACTCCGACGAGCCACGCAAAGCCTGACCAACAACGGACCACGACCGACGGCCAAAATCCGCCGAAGTGGACAGGAAGTGGAGCCAGAGGCCAGAAGCGGCGGCGGAAGCCGGAGGAGGAGGAAGATGATGGGAAACCAACACGAGGGCCCTGGAAAAATGACCAGAACCACGCCGGAAGATAGCTCCGACAAGCGGAAAGCGTACTAGACCCCGGAGGGTGGGTATGGGCTCCCGAAGGAGATTTAGAACTCCCGAAGGAGATTTAGGACTTCCGAAGGAGGTGTAAAGGTCCCTCAAAGGAGAGGGTAAGTCGACCCGAAGAACGTCAGTGTTGTTGTACCACCATGTCGGAGAAGGAGGGTGATGGTTGCCCCTGGCGCCTGGCCTGACACTTAGTTAACAAACAAATATATAGGATAAATATATTTTTGGACATTAATATCTATCTAGTTAACCGTTAATTTCACTATTAATTCAAATTGTACGTACGTAGTAATTTTTATCTATATTTAAATCCTTTTCTTTTTAATATCTTTATGAATATTAATTAATTGCCAAATATTTTCACAAATTTATTTATCTTACCTTTTTTAATATTATTTTTCTATGGAATATATATATATTGATACTCTATTTAATTAGTATATTGCAATCTTTACACTACTAGAAAACTGTGTAAATTCCGACGGTTCCTTCCCGACACTATTGATATGCGTCGAAAATTACCGACGTTTAAAAGTGTTGAAAAAAATCCTAGCCTTTCTCGACACTTCTATGTGTCGAGAATGACAATATATTTTATTTTAAATAATTAAAACCCTAGCACTCTCTCTCTCTCTCCTCAATCAGTCCTCGCTGTCTCCGCTAGATCTAAAAATTCGTCGCCCTCAGCAATCCATCTCTCTTGTCCTCTCTTTCCCCTCAAATCCTCGAAAAGAATTTCTAATGGCGGTGAAGAAAAATGAATAATGATATTTGGTTCTCGAAGAAGTCACGCGATTCCGCCAACGCTGCTTCGTTTGTGTCGTCGAGGAAGAGCGATAGGAAGGTTAGGTTTTCCGGTGAAGAAAAGTAGATCGACAAAAATTACAGGGGACAGCAAGGCTTCGAGTTCAGGTGGTGATGGCGACGTGTTGAAGGCGAAGCTTGGCGGCGGAGGTGCGGTGGAGGTGGTGAGCTTTGTGAGGTAGCAACAAAATCCGAAGAGCTTGGGAGTTCGTGCCGCGATGAAAAAGGTAAAGTGAGAGCGAGGATCGACCACCAAGGAGATGATCGGTAAGATGTCGCCTTGTACGCGGACAAGCGCAGCTCCATCTACCATGGATTTACTAGGTTTGGCCTGTTTTTTGTTCGATCTTCTTCTTCTCTTTTTTCATTCGATTAGTGATTTGTTTTGTCACCTCTGATTGCGGATGATGGTTGGTGAATTGAAGAAGCTGAGTCAGTTGATAAATAATTGTTGCTATGCGGCAGAGGAAATTTAATCAATTGCAATTGCAATGTTAGTATGGTAAATGTGATTTTGATCTCCGGTAATCGGAAATTCAGGCATAGATGGACTCTAGAGGGTATGAAGCTCATCTTTGGGATAAGAGCACTTCAGAGTTTTGAATGAAAATCAGAACAAGAATGGGAAACAAGGTTCCTTCTTATTCCTGTTGAACAGAGATTAATTTCCCTCTGGCTTTGGATTGTTTTGTTACTTCTTTATTGATTTCTAGTCACATTCTTCCAACCTTTTTTCCTCTTTCTGTGCAATTTGATTTCTAGTCATATTCTTTTGCAATTTGTCTCTTTCATTGTATGTATATATATATTGTCAAGTATCGAGTTACAAGCTTTGGCAAGAGCCAATTTAGATCAACTGTCTGTTTGAACAAAGCTAGATTTTCTATACATTAGCAACTTGCATTTCAATAAATAAAAAAAAAGGGAATCCTTAATATATGTTGATATATAGGTGTGAGAGAGGTGAAGGCGAGTGCTTACTCGAGAGGCTAAGCTTTAGAAAAGGAGTGAAGAAGCTGTGCAGACACCCGGTTTTCCAGTTGAGTAAGCCTACCAAGAAGAATGGAAGTCTTGATGTTATAAATACTTGAATGGGAACATCTGAAATGTCTCTGGTCGATCGTCTCAGTTCTGGTTTAGTTTAGATTTGTGTAGTGACTACCGGTAAGTACAGTTTTCTTCTTCGTTGGCTTGATTTTCTTTATCATCAAGTAAGCTTGTGTGTTTGTGGATGGTTGGAAATTGAAAGGTCTATTATAGTTCAGAGTTCTAACTTAGGGTATGGTCTGGTTTAGGCAACTACTATACTGCATTTTTAATGGTTTGAGGGACAGTAAGCATAGGGGATGATGTTGGGGTTTTGTTTCTACTCCATACTTTACTAGCCCCTTCTTTTTTGGGGGTTTCTTTTTACTCTATAATGAAATACTTTAGATAAAGGTGTTGGAAACTTCCATTGTCTCTTTGCTTCTTGCTCCGCTCTCTTTAAGCATGTGTGCTTCTGTTGCTCCTTTCTCCGCTCTTTTCACATGTTTTGTTAACTAATTCAGGAATTTTTGGTAGCTTTAAAATGTGTCATTGATACAGATTTCAGGAGGGCCTTTTTCCCTTTGATTGACACACTTTTTGAAGAGAGGTATAGGTTTGGAATTTTTGGCCAAAAAAAATCCTGAATGCTTTTCTATTTCTGATTTTTAGATTTAGATTACAGGCTGAGATTTTGATTTTGTACAAGTTACCAATTTCATATGCCTTTGGATAGGATCTCCATCGATATACAAGTTACCAATTTTTTAAGAGAGGTAGTTGTTAGTGGTTAACTCAATATGAATCATTTTCCTTTGAATATTTCCCTCACAATGATAGTTTATGACAGTTCAGGTAGTTGTTAGTGATGCTTGATGCTTATGCATAGTGTCCAATGCCTTAGCTTTTATATCATCTTATTTATATTGGATGTTCTTTATATATATATATATATATATATATATATATATATATATTTTTGTGTGTGTGTGTAGTTATACACTTTATATATATTTATAAATATGTGTTTGCATCTTTGCTTGGTAATGTGACTTTGCTTGGTAATGAAATACTGTAAAAGTTATGAATGTTGTAAAAAAGTTTATGACATTTCTGTTTCTCTTGTCTAATTTATATAACAGGCCAGTGCTTGACCAGAACCTATACTTCCTCGGAATGAAGTACACATCAGCGACTTTTGCAGCTTCCATGTACAACATTCTCCCCGCAGTCACCTTTCTCATGGCTTGCATTTTCAGGTACTGATACATATATCATGCCAAAAAAAAAGGCGAGCGAAGCTGTGCAATCAGCCAAGCCAAGGTGCTTGGAACATGCATTACAGTAGGAGGAGCCATGGTCTTGACGCTCGTGCGATGGCCCTTGATAATCCACGGATGGTCATATCATATTGGCATTGGCCATGGCACTCTAAGGATCAAGATAACCCTTCATGACACCATAAAGGGTTCTGTCCTGATCAGCATCAGCTACTTCAGCTGTGCTTGTTTATTGATCTTGCAGGTACTTGAGCTTTACCTTTTCAAAATTTCGTATTTCACTTCATGCCCGAAAAATCCATTTTTCTTAGAAAACTGATCAGATTATTCATTCTCATTTACGGAAAGGCGATTACTCTGAAGTGATCACTTCAGCTCAAGATAAATAAACAAATGATGGAAAATGTTATAGTTTTCATGTTGGTATAATCATTCGTGCAGTCATAGATTGAAGCCTTCTTCTTATTGGAGCTGATTTGATGCAGTTAAAGTGTTTGATAACATAACTCAGCACAAATTCATGTCCTTGACTCATGACAATGCACTTGCTTTTACAGCTTATAGTTACTTGTTCCCTTCATCACAGCTGAGATTGTCTTTCTTTCTGATTTCAGTCAAATGGGAGTGTTTGATCACAGTTGATATCTTAGCAACCAATTTTCAGTCAAGTGGGACAATGAGCTCATTGCCCATGTATGTTATATTAAGGTATCATGCTGAATCCGTACTATATTTGTTATTGTCGATGTATGACTAATATAAATCTGATCATGGTTCAACTTCACTTCACTTGCCTTATTTGTAGGTTTATAAATCCAACCGTACACTGTAAGTAGCTGAAATTGCAGTCTTCACTTTCAGCTAATTAACTGAATAGAGATGCTTATGAAGGATAATTTTTTTATATTTTCTTTCCTTGATAATTTGCCAGTGTAATGTTTGAGCGACTTTCGGACAAGGGGAGAGCCTTTGAGCAGGAGACTAAGGAACACTTGTCTTTGCATATCGAGAGCTTGAAGAAGAAGAGCTTAGAGATCGACTAAGTCAGAAATTTCTAGGGCAAAAAGTTATGTGGATGCAAACTGCAATGATAAGATTGATGCCACTGCTGATAAAATTTAAAGGGATTTGAGTCTTCTTGGCACTACAGCCGTTGAAGACAAGCTCCAGAAACACAGGAAAGAAGCTACTATAATGCTAGATTTACTCTCAACACCATGATGTATAGCGGATTTGTTAACAGATGTTACATTACACGTGTCTTTTATTTATTTTCTAAATGCTAAATTAAAATTTGTTATACTCCCTAAATGCTAAAAACTTGTTGTCTAATTAATGCTTTAGTTAATGTTGATTACTTCAATCGTAACATACGTGACTTATCAAAGATTTATAAATATTCGGTTAATGCTTTGGTTAATGTTTTTTTCTAATTAATGCTTTAGCTTAGAAAAGAGGAGAAAATAAATAAATAAATATATGTTCCAATTTCGACACCCTAGGGCGTCGAAAATGGTTGGTAGGTCAAGCAGTGACATAAGCCATTTTCGACACCTTAGGGTGTCGAAAATGACATGCCAATCTCAACGCTTTTAGGCGTCGAAATGGACCTCGACATAATTTCGCGTCGAAAATGGTAGATTGCCATTCGTGACGCTAAAAATACCGTCGCTTTCTTAAAGCGTCGAAATTGATTTTTTCGACGTTTTAAAGCGTCGAGAATGGTCTTTAAAAACGTCGAAAATTGTCTGCTTTTCCTGTAGTGTTACCAATTAAACCAGTGTTGATCGAAAAGGATCACCTGATAAATAATATTTCAATAAGTATTTACGGAAGTTGAATTATTTTTAAAAAGTATTTATGTGTTCAAATTGTATAAAAAAATACTTTAAATTTATTTTTGAGAATATATTTCTGTTTTTAGATTATTTTTTTTCATTTTTCTACAATTAGTTTAATTGGTAATATATTACTGACTTTATTCTTTAAAAAATCTATAATAGGTAAAAAGATCTATGACCTACAATAATATGATATCGATCTTTCTCATTTATTTTTCAAGAAGATGTTACCATTTTCCTAACATATATCCTTACGATTATATTTTCAAATTTTAATTAACAAACCCCAGGATAAAATATTTTTGGACATTACAGTAAATAAGTATTTTTGAAATTGAATTATTTTAACAAGTATTTATGTATTCAAATACTTTAATTTTATTTTTGAGAATATACATATTTATGATTTAGATTTTGTTTTCATTTTGAGAGAATTTGGTGTTTCGGACCCTTTTGTACATTTGATTAAGTAGTTAGCCCCCTTAATTATTCTATTAAGTATGTTAGACCCTTTAAAAAAAAATTAGCCCCAGCTCTTTGACCCCTCCCCTTCTACCAGATCCCGTTTCCAGTTTTGGACCATACCTACCCCTTCACAGAAAACCCTTTTACGCCGTAGCCGCTCTGTACCCCCACCTTCTTCCTCCCCCTTCCTTCTCCGGCGGTTGCGATTCGTCCTTCCTTCCTTCCTTCCTCCTTCCTTCTCCGGCGGCTTCGATTCGCCCTCTCCATCGGCGTCTTCTTCCTTCCCCAACGCTCCACCCATCCATCGGCATCTTCTTCGTTGCTTCTCCTCCAGTTCCGCTTCCAATTCTGGCGTAGATCTCGCCATCGGCGTCCAGAGCAGTGATTTTACTGTCGATATACTGATCGTACAGTTGGATCTGAAAACGTCGAAGTTCAAGTCTTAGAGGTGAAATTTCGCGAATCTCGTTGCTCTCTCTTCCGCTTTTTGATGAAATTTTCAGTGTTTGGGCAATGAAATTAGAAGAAGTTGAAGCACCTAGGGTTTTTAATGGACGATCTTCTCCTGAAATGTCCACATAGATTCATATTGACTTATCAATGAAGTGATTGATTTTGATGAAATTGAGTGGATCGACAGTGAGGATCCGGCATTTGATGAACCAGTTCACCTTCTTGCATATTATAGTAGCTGTGGACCAACCAGTTCACCTTCTTGCATATTATTAGGGTGTGTTTGGTAACGATATCTAGATATCAAGATATCGATATCGGTATCGATATCTCGATATCTCGATATCTCGATATCTCGATATCTTTGATATCTTGATATCAAGATATCGGTATCGATATCAAGATATCGATATCGGGCGGTATCGATATCAAGATATCGATATCGGGCGATATCGATATCAAGTGATACCTTCCAAAAAATGGGTATATCAAAATAGGCCAAATTTGATATCTAGATATCAACTGATATCGATATCTGACTCTTGCCAAACACAGATATCAGATATTACTTGATATCAAGTGATATATTATGCATACCAAACACTAGATATCGATATCACTTGATATCGATATCTAGCCCTACCAAACACTAAATATCAGATATCGGGGCTGATATCTGATATCTAGATATCATTACCAAACACACCCTTAGTTGTTTGCCTTTCAATTTTGTTAACCCTAACGAATTCCATTGTTTTGAGAGGAATTGGAAGTCAGTTGATCTATGCAGATTCTTTGATGCAGTTCTAAGGGGATATACAAGAGTGTGGTAAGGGTGTGAATGGTAAAAGAATGATCGATGGTCGATGGCCATGGCTTTTAATTTGCTTTTAGATCTTCATGTACTGCACTAGAGGAGGTCAGCTAAGAAATGGATCTATTTCTCAGAGTTGGCAAAGGTTTGTAAGATATATTCCACTTATTTTTAAAACAAAATCTTGTTATTGGTTGATGCCCACTAATTGCTTCCAGGTTAAATTGCTTTGAGTTCTTGATTGCATCAACATGTTAATGACTGTCATAGTTATTGGATTGCATCAAAATATGCATATATTTTGCAAATCCTGGTTTATAATACTGCGTAATTGAATTTACTTCTTGTGTAGGTCACAGCTTCAAAAGCAAATTCAGCTGCTAGAGCAAACGATTCGATCTAATTTTGTTGATGAAGAGAGCTTCTTGATGATAGATTATTAGTTGCACCTTGTATTGATTGTGAGATATGAAAAGAGATCGTTTGATATTATATTTTTATATAATTCTTAGATTGTTACATTGATGTCACCTTGTATTGATTTTATTGATTTCATATTATATTACTTACATTGATGCATGTTTTTGAGTTTTTTTTTTTACAATAGGCAATACTTGATGCATGTTTTTGAGTTGATGACATGTTATAATAGGTGTTTATATGTGCAATAAGGTAATAATATTTTGATTCCACGTTTTAAGCTCTTATGTCATCAATTATATAAAATTGTCACCATAAACGATTGTGATTAATGAGGCGTAATAACAAATGTCATCCGTGAATAATAATTTAATGAACATGTCATCACAAGTGATTGCATCAATGAAGTGTAATCACAAACGTGTCATCGGTGAATGAAAGCATAATCGATGAAAATAAATCGATATACAATTGATTAAATTAAAAACATGTGGCATCAATCAATTTGATTAAAAAAGTGGAATCAAATAATTACATTATAAAAATGACATCAAAACACCATTTTGAAAAGGTTGTATCACATTAAAGGAAAAAATTTCATCAAAATACTACTTTGAAAAAATATCATCAAAAATATGGCATCACGGTAAAAAAAATATCATCAAAAAATTGACATAAAAAAAAGTGGCATCATTCGTTAACAGAAAAAAAAAATTGCATCAATGGTCAACGTGATATTACAGTAAACAAAAAATATCATCAAGGTTTAAAAAAAGTGGCATTAAAAAGTGTCATCCAATCAATTCATTATAAAAGTTGCATAAAAATGAAAATAAAATATAATAAAATTTTGGCATCAAAACGGTAAAATATGGTATCACTTTATTTAAAAAAAAATCCAAATGGGTTGGTCAACGGTCAACCAATTGACCATTGACCACTATTTGGGTGAGCTCTACCCAAACTAATTAAATTACCTTGGAAACTAGCTACCTAATTGAACATTCAAAATGAGCCATCTACCAAAATCACCCTTTCATTTTCTACAATTAGGCTGGTAAAATATCACTGACTTCATTCTTAAGAAATTCTATATATAATAGGAAAATAGATCTATGACAATAATATGATATCTTTCTCAATTATTTTTCAAGAAGTTGTTACCCTTTTTCTAACGTATATCCTTGAGATTAGAATTTATAAGATTTGCAAATTCTAATTATTTCATCCATTTTTTTATGTTGTTTTAATTGCCAGGTTAAGTTAATACATTGAAAATTAATAAGTAATCATTCTTAACTATTCTGAATCAAGCCAAACCGAAATCCCAAAAAATGTAAATGGAAATATATAAAATTTGATCTAAAATATTTGATTTTTATTATTTCTCGTAATTTTTAATAAAATTTCAAAATATATAAATTTTCAAATACTTTTTTTAAATAATTTCATGCAATTAGTAATAAGCATAGAATTTTTTTATTTTTTTTAGAGTTCTTCTTAAAAAATGTGATGAAAAATAAAAAATCAAACACTATCGATCGGAGGGAGTATTACACAATACAAATAAATATAAAAGTTGATTTGAGAATGAAAGATCAAATGATTGTAATTATAAAATGTAATAAATTGGAACCTACCTCCGTTAAAAAAATTTAATCATATATAATTATAAATCAATCTGGTCAATGAGGTCAAAATTACCGGATCAATCAATTCACTGGGTCTAAACCCAAAATACTTGATTTTCGGGTTCGGGTCGGAAAAAAAAAAATTCGGATCTTGACCCAAAATTTTACGAGCGTTCGGGTCAGGTCGATCGGGTCGAGTCATGTTTTGACAGGTCTAGTAATGAGTATCAAATTATATATAAAAAAAATTAGTTAAAAAATATTTTATAAAGTTTTTTTCCATAAAAAAGCGTGTCAAAAAACAAAAGGATATCTATCTTGAAACGGAGGAGTATGCAATAATCTTTCGTAATTAAAATAGTGTTGAAAAAGATCACCGGACAATAATATTTAAATAACTATTTGCGGAAGTTGTTAAAAGTATTCATGTATTCTTTTCTTTTTTTTACTCAAGATAATAATTAGGTCGGGTCGGCCGCAGCAGAGGCCCTTCCGGATGAGAATAAGTAGTTTTGGATCATCCTCACAACTGACGTCGGCAGGGGATGCCAGACAGAATATCAGCTTGTAGCATCTCTATTGTCCAGGGGCATTTCCAATCCCCTAGTAGAGCTTTAATCGCTATTAAGTTATCTCCTTCGATCAGAAGATTCGAAAGTTGTAACTCCTTAGCTCGTAGCAACCCCATTCTGAGTCCGAGGTTTTCGGCATAGATCACCGAGATATGAGTGCACACAGACCTGCCAGCAGAGACGACTGTACCAGCAGAATCATGAATGACAAAACCATAAGATGATGTGCCACTCGGGAGAACCGAACCATCAAAGTTGAGCTTATAGCTATTCGGTGGGGGTTTATCCCACTTTCCAAACCGCTCTAGAACCCGAGAAACCGAGGCAGTACCCCTATTCCCGAAGGACTGAATTTTGTTAAGAGGCCTTAGGTTGGTGGTTAGAGGTTGAGTCGGATCGTCTTCTAAAAGCTTTGACTGTTTCCAGCAGTGTATCGTAGTGCTGTGGAACAACAAAATTTCGTTGACACTAACTGTGTTGGTATGATCAAAGACAAGTTGGTTTCGAAAAAACCAAAGAGCCCACCAAGCGGAGGCTAATACGGCGAACTTATTGGTCCCAAACGCACATTTTATCTCATTGAGCAGAATCATCTTGCCCATACCTACAGCGACAGTAATATATCCCGGAATGTGTAGACGTAGAGCTTTTAACAGATCTATGGCCATGGGACAATGAAAAAGAAGGTGATCACCTGATTCGTTTGTGTTACCACAGAACGCACATCCAGCAGGTACAGCCACATGCGATTTGAGTAATATATGCTTTTAGTCGGAAGACCATCACGAGATATTTTCCACAAGAAGTGACGAACTTTAGGGGGCACTTCAAGACGCCAGATCCAATCGCAATCGAAATCTGGCAACCCGGCGTTTTTGATAGGAAGGAGTTGGCCGAGGCAGTAGAGAACCAACCATTCTTGCTGGGTCCCCAATAGAGACAATCTGTGATAGGATTGTTTGGCAGAGTTATGCCAATGATGTTGTCGATAACATCTATATTCAAAACATTTGTTAAGGATTCGTACAAGAGAGATTTGTTCCATTGCCGATTGGTGATGAAGTGAGCCACTGAAATGCCTTTTAGATCATCCGGTATTGGGCTAACTGTTTTGGAAGTCAATGGCTCTTGGAAGGCCCAGTTATGTGACCAAAATTCAATTGTTTCCCCGTTTCCGACCCTCCACTATAGAGCCGGTAGGAAAAGATGTCGGATGGATATAAGGCGGGACCATTGCCACGAGGTGTTGCCCTTCTTGTTATAACCGACAATGTCGCTGCCTTTGAGATATTTTTGTGAGATAACACGTACCCAGATGTTGTCTAGTTCAGAAATTATTTTCCAAAGGAGCTTCATCTGAAGAGCTATATTCATAGACTCCGCCTTGTGAATTCCCAAACCACCCTTCATTGTGTCTGAACAAATTTTGTCCCAGCTAATAAGCGGTCGTGCTTTGGAGATTTTGTTCCAAAAGAATTGTCGGTACACTTTATCCAGCTCCTGAAGGATGTGAGTAGGTAGCAGAAAAGCTTGCATAAGGAAAATCGGTTTTGCACTAAGGTTTGCTTTGATAAGTACCCGGCGCCCTTCGGCAGATAGGCTTGAGGCTTTCCATTTGGTGAGTTGGTTTTTTGTCTTAAGAACCACATCAGCGAATGTGTCTTTATTTGTTTTACCATTAACGATCGGGCAACCCAAATATTTGTCGAAGTTGTTTGCCTGAGGAATGCCCAGAACTGCAATAGTAGATGCTATGGCGGTAGTAGTCGTGTTAGGAGATGCTTGGAAGCTAGATTTATGAAGATTCACTTTTTGTCCCGAAATTAGACAGTATCTGTCGAGGATGGACATAACCGAGGTGCATGCCGAATGGGAAGCTTGTGCAAAAGATAGGCATCAAAGGTCTCCATCTTATTCAAGTTCTATTACTTCAACTTCTGCATTTGAATTGTTACACATTGGGTCCATATAATACAACAACCTATGATGGTTTTACTTTCTTTCTCACTATTGTAGACAATTTCACTTGTGTGACTTGGACTCATTTGCTTAGATTCCAAGCTACTGCATTCTCTCGTATTAAGGACTTTGTGCAACTTATTTCTACTCAGTTTGGCAAAGTAGTTCAGAAGATTAGAATAGATAATGCCCCTGATCTTGGTATTAGTACGTTCTGTGGTCATTGGTTTTTTCAAAGAAAAGGGGATTCTTCATCAGACTAGCTACTTGTGAATATACTCTTCAACAAAATGGAGTAGTAAGAAAGGAAACACAAATACTTGAGGAGTATCCGTCACAACCACCTACTTGATCAATTGTTATCCGTCAAAGATCCTACAAAATGTTTCTCCTCATGAGAAGTTATTTGGCAAACCTCCAACTTACAGTCATATGAGAACCTTTGGTTGTCTTTTTCAGGCCTCGATAACTCCTGCTGGAAGAACCAAGTTTATGCCTAGTGCATTAATTATCTTGTGTTTTTCTGGGTTATCCGTCTAACAAAAAAGCCTACAAACTTCTCTCATTGGACACTAACCAATTTTTTTTTTCGGGATGTGACTTTCCATGAGCACATCTTTCCCTTCAAAAATAATTCAATCCATGATTCACCTCATTCATACATACCTGCACTCTATGCTGGCCTTCCTATATCCACTCAATCTCCCTCACATACTACGCATCACGGTTACCTACTTACCTATGCCCATACCTATTCTCAGGATCGAGGTCTTCTAGACCCTCTAATCCCCCTTCTAATCTTATCATTTAGCACATAACCTTCCCTCTTTTTTACTTTAATGCCTTATCCTCTTCCTCACAAGCTCTTCTTACAAATCTCTCCTCTCTAACTAAACCATATTGTTATGAAGATGTTGTTGCACATTCTGAGTGGAGGTAGGCCATGGATCTTGAATTGCAGTTTTGCAGGTATTAGAAGCCAATAATACCTGGGATGTTGTTGAACTCCCTAAAGGTAAAAGGCCTATCAATTCAAAATGGGCCTACAAGCTAAAGTTCAAAGCTAATGGCACTCGTGAGAGATATAAAGCTCGTCTTGTGATCAAAAGATGCACTCAAAAGGCAGGCTTGGATTATGAGGAGACTTTTTCCCATGTTGCTACATTTGAAGCTTGGTTGTTATTGTTGTTAAGAAAGGATGGAATCTTTGACAATTAGACGTCAACAATGCCTTTTTACATGGGGACATTGACACTAATTAGTGTACATGAAGATGCCTCTTGGTATGCATCATGTGTTTCCAGGCAAGGTTTGCCATCTAAACAAGTCTTTATACGATTTAAAACAGGCTTCTAGGCAATGGTATAGTAAGTTGTATGATGTTTTGATCTCTCAAGGATATTTTCAGCATCTCAATGACTACTCTTTGTTTCACAAAAAGAGCTCTCAATATTGTGTTTTTTTGGCCATATATGTGGATGGCATTCTCATTACTGGTGATGATTATTCTGAGATTGAGAGTGTTAAGAACTTCTTGGATCAATCATTTGGCACCAAGGATTTGGGCACACTGAATTACTTCCTTGGCATTGAATTTTTGTGTTCTCCCAAAGGGATTATAATGACACAGAGGAAGTTCATTCAAGAACTCCTAAAGGATTTCCCTCATGCTTCTTCGGAGTCATCTTCGAGTCCCCTAGATCCTAGCATCAAGCTCAGTGTTTCTACCGGCACTCCTTTGTTTGATCCTACTCCCTACAAAAAGGTTGTGGGCAAGCTGAATTTTCTCACAAATACACGCCCAAATCTTTCTTTCACAGTTCAGCACCTTAGCAAATTTATGCAAACTCCCACAGATGCCCATTGGAAACCTGCTCTCCATGTACTCGGTTATCTTCAAAGAACATCTTATTTGAGTTTGTTGCTAAACAATGTTGATAATTTCGATCTCCAAGCTTTATGTGATGCAGATTGGGCCTCTTGTCCTACGACAAGATGATCAGTTAGTGGTTATTATTACATCACATTGGGCACTTCCCCTATCTCATGGAAGTCCAAAAGGCAAGCAGTTGTTTTGTTATCATATGCTGAAGCTGAGTACAGATCCATATGTCGTGTAACTACTGAACTTGCTTGGTTGAGTCGTCTCCTCTTTGAGCTTGAAGTGCCTCGTATTCAGCCTATCCCTCTCAAACGTGATAGTCATGCGGTGATCTATATTGCAAAGAACCCGCGTATATCACGAAAGAACGAGACATATTAAGTTGAATTGTCACTATGTTCTTTCTCAATTGCTAGCTGGTATTATATCTCTTCTATCAGCATGTTCCTACTCGTGTACAGTTAGCTGATATTTTTACTAAGTCCTTGCTAGGACCTTTGCATACTTCTGTTCTTCCCAAGTTAGGCCGATCTGATTCAATCTTCACCAAGTTGAATCACCTCCAACTTGCAGAGGGGTGTTAGTCATTAGTAGTGCTTGTTAGTTAGAAGGCAGTCTATACACACTTCCTCTGTATATATAGGAGCTACACATTCAGATTGTAACAACTTGTACTGCATACATTCTCAAATCAATAATTCGGTTTCTTCTTCTTCTTGCTTCTACTTTCCTTCTCTGTTTACATCAAAACATCTCCTCCCTTTAAAGAATCCTTCTAGAGAGCCGATAATTATCAAGAAGAATCTTTGTTAATCCGACGAATAATCACATGGTACTTACGAATAATATCATTGTTCGCAAGTTACTTTTAATCTCAGCTGTTTGATCTTCTTAATCCGATACTCCATATTTGCTCACAAATTACACTGTAAGGGCTGCTTACAGATGATCTATCATATATAGCATTTAATTATTTATAGCATTAGAAAATACATTAAGACGCATTGTTAGACAGTATGCACTCATTTCTACCAAGATACTATAAAAAGTGTTACATTGTAATCCATATAGAGATACAATAGGCGATCTATGAATCATATTGTAGGCATCCAAGCATCTTCCACATCTTACACACTCGTCTCACAATCTCAACAATCTTCCGAGAAATGTATGCAGGGAGAAACACCATCGACGAGCATGGTTGATGATCATCCGTGCAAGTGATATCTGTTGTCAAGGCTCTCGTCGAGTGAAGGCTCTTGCGTTTTCTAAGATAGAATGTCCTACTTCCGACGCTTCCAATTGCATCCGATCCATCCAAACCTAACCACGAGAAAATGAATCGGTCATTCTATACTTCGTTTTCGTTAATTATCAGCATAAACAAGAAGATGAAAAGAAGGAAAAGATGACTGACACTCAAGGCTAAAGTAGGATAGGTGCAGTTCATATTGCGAGGATGCATCTTTGTCGAGAGGAGGGCTACGACCTTCTAGGGCATACTCGTCGATCACAAGCTTGATAGTATCCTCCACAGTGGAGCTCAATTTCACCATGGTTCGAATCGGACCAGGGCTCCCTTCCACAGTGACAGTTACAACCACTTTAGAATCTTCAGGATACACCTGAATTAAAGTAAACACGAACAACACTGTCAAAGTCTGGTGGGTCAATCAACGCAAATGCATAGTAAGCCTAACAAATTGATTGAAGTAGACAAACTACATTGAAGTAAACACCTTGTGGGGGCTATGGAGAAGCTCCGGTGAAAGCAATGGAGGGGAGGGGGAGATGACGGTGTCATCGGAACAAGTCATTTGCTGGTGGTAAAGCCACCAGTCAGAGACCGAGCTCCGGCAAGCATTGCTTGGCTCCACTGATTTGGATGTCGTCCTTCGGCGAGGGGAGGATAAAGAAGGCTGTGGAGGCCCATGGGCTCGCCGGCTGGTCGAAGGTGATTGGAGACGGAGAGCGATTTTCGACGACATCCAAGTCCTTGGGGAGAAGGGTGTGGTTGTAGTAAGGGTGTAAGGTGTGTATAAAATGCAGGGGAGTGGTGAAATTCACTCATAACGATCGGCCCCTGAATGTTTTGTCGTTTTATGTACAAAGTACTTGCGTTTAAAGATTAGGAAACTTCTTCCTGAATTACTCGCCTCTTGTTCGTTTGCTTTATTCCCCCTTTTGTTTTTTCACACTACGTTGCTTTCACAATGCATCTATCTCCGATAGGTTGCTTTCGCCAATTTGAAGCTGAGGTAATGTATTTTTGATATAAGAAAAAAAAAAATTTTATGGCGAGAAATCCACCTTCGATGGTAAACTCCGAGCACGTGACCCAATCGACAAGAGTCATGTACCAGATAAACCGACTTTCGCCAACTGGTTCCACCCATAAAAGAAGAAATTTTAGTCATAGATATTGTGATGTAACTTTATTAGTGCAGTTAAAAAATCCAAACTATTTTTTAAAAATCAATTATGATATAATCTTTTGGAAACTATAAATTTTATTTTGTCCATTTATGACCATCCATAGAATTTATATTTTTTACTTCTAATAATATTAATCTAATATGCAAAAATAGGAGGAGGTGAATTGAACAGGGTGCTAATTTCTTTGTTCCTAGTCCGTTGAATGCAATCTGTTTTATTTCAAGAGGAAAAAAATATCATATCAATTTTGTTTCTTCCTTTGATCATTTTAATCTTGTTGATTTATGTGTTCATATAAAATATTAGCCTGATTTTGCTTTCCCTTATTGGTTGTTCATGAAAGGTTGAGTTTTCTTGCAAACAATTCAAATATCATACATATTTTTATCAGTATGGAGATAACTTCCATACCTTTGATTCTTTGAAGGATCATAATTACTTGAAGAAAGATGATTATTGGATTGTTGGTGTTAATATTGTGGTAACATTATTTATATGATTACAGAGGAGGCTGCTAGTTTATTCGAGTATGAAATGAAAGATCGAGCTCGATAGGCGAGAGATTGGGATCGTCATCTCACTTTTCTTCTAAATTGTTCATTTTCCTCAATTGTGATGCAATGTCATAAGCAAATTAGATAGTCCCTACTAGATTCATCATTTTCTTTGGAAAATTGCTCGGGACAGTTTACCTACCTCTGACAGACTTCACCGGTCTAATGTCTCGGTTCCTTCGAGCTGTTACTTCTGTGGTTGTACTGTAGAGTCTACCACTCACCTGCTCTTAGACTGTCATATGACCTTGGATTTTTTATCTGTTGTTTGAATTCCACGTCCAATTCTTCAAAATGGCTTTGTGAATACTAAACCAAACATCCTTCTAGACACCATTTACTCCAAACAATTTCGCAAAACTAGCCTTTACTTGGTGGAGTATCTAGTATTTTGGTAACCAACTAGCTTTCCAGCATATAAATACCACCTCTACTCAAGCTATTGTTTTGTTCTGTAACTCTGCTTACCAGACTTGGTTTGCTAGTTTGGACTTACGGGGAAACCAGATTGCAACTACTGCTAACCACAATCAGAGAAGAACCCACACAGAAACTTCCCCGCATAGTACAAATTCACATAGATCTGAGGCGTGGAAAAAGCCTCCTATGGTGGGGCACTATAAACTCAATTTCGATGGTTCATACTGACAGTTGGAGGCTGGATCCTGGTCGATGGTATAGTAGTTTCCTTTGGCTCTGGACACTGTAATAATACTTCTGTTGTCTTTGTCGATGCAATGGCCTTGCATATGGATGTTGTTAAGGCAGTTGACTTGGGTCTCCATAACCTTATCATTGAAGGCGATTGTTTGGTCATCATAAAAGCTCTTCTGGGGAATTCATGTTACTCTTAGCATTTAAGGTTTAGAACCCAAAGACTAAAGCCTAAACCATAATGAACCCATCCTTTATGATGTTAAATATGTCCAAGTAATCAAAGTTGAATCAACTTATTCCTGATGGTACCTAATCCAAGCTTCACAAAAAGCCCGTCTAGCTCAGTTGGTAGAGCGCAAGGCTCTTAACCTTGTGGTCGTGGGTTCGAGCCCCACGGTGGGCGTTCTTTTTTCGTTTTTCTTCCCCAGCTTTTGCATAACGACTGGGCTTGGGGTTTTATCAGCTAGACCACAGTTGGGCCTGTGTGATTACCCGGCCCATACCATACTAAGGCCCAAATGGAATCTCAACTGCATTCCCGTTATCGTGTTATAGGGAATTTACACCGAGTCATAAATACTCATAATAGCCTCCTCGAGTGTCGTTGTTGAATCCGATTGATGGGTTTTTTCGAGAATGAAGTATTATATAATCACGTAAAATTTAATCTAATCTACTAAGTATTATATATTGTAAACCATTTTATATACAAGAATGAAGTATTGGTTGAAATGGTTTATTTTCAACATATGGTTTAGATTTTGGTTTGGGGTGGGTCCAGGAAACATGTGAATGATGAAGCAGCTATCATCATCTATACCTATCTCCACCCTAAACCGTACTAACAGCTTTGATTGTAATTTGTAATCTATTATTGCTTAGGTTGTTTTTGAGTTCAATTCATTGTATTTTAGGGCATGTTTGGTTTAACACGAAAAAAAAAAAACAATTTTTGTGAATTAAATTCTCACGAATTGCACTTCTTGAAAATTGAGAAAATATGTTTGATTGGATTTTAGATGGTGGATATTAAAATAAGAGAATTGAAATTTTTTAATTATAAACGGGGAAATTGCAACTTCTCTAGACAGAGTAGATAAGTTAAATTCCTTTAAAATGGAAGAATTTAAATTCTTAGGTTTTTCTGTGATAAAAAATCCAACCAAACATATATATATATATTTTATCTACTTAGTGAGTTTTTTCACTTTTGGGGTTTTTCAATTGCCAACCAAACGAGCCCCGAATAATGTTTAATTGATACAATGTATAACAATTTTTTAAAATTTATGTTAATTCAAATATATTTTAAATTGAATAAATTAAACACTATTCACGTGATTACATTTTTTATTGCATTAATTTTAATTAAAAAGTAACAAAAATATAAATATATCCTTCTTCCAAAAAAATCATCTAAATATAAATAAAGTTATAGCTATCAAATATAAATAATCTAGTAATTGAATCTAGTAATCGACGCTCAGTCCATCTTATGTGATGCTTTGATGACTTTCCATAAATTATGTCAACATATTATTTTTAATAATTGTTTTTTGCAGGAGAAATGTTTTTCATAATTAACCACATATCATCACATAAGATTGAGCGTCGATTTTAGTATATGTACATAGACGATGTAACCACTCATCCCCTTCTCCTTTTGTACCTGCCTTTTCTTCTTCTTCTTCTTTTAGGCCCATCCCTTTTGTCTCACTCACTAGTATATACTATCTTACTAGTAATTGCATGTCTATCTTTTTATATGAAGGTTGCAATCTCAACTAATTTTAATATTCACCATTCGGTTTGAACCTTTATATAGTAATTTCAAGCTTTCCTTTTTATGTCGAGGATGTAATTTCAACTAAATTGTTTTTTTTTTTGCCAGCACTAAATTGTACTCCCTCCGTCTTAAAATATATGTCTTTTTAAATCATCTAATTTTGTCAAAAATACATGTCTTTTTAGATTTAATTATTACATTTAACATACATTTTACATCTAATCATTACTCTAATCTTTACATCACACCTACTCCCCTCCTTTACAAATTGAAAAAAAAAAAACAAGCACTCTAATACCAAAGTCTAATCATTACATTTAACCTACTTTTTTATATCTAACCATTACAATTAACCTACTTTTTAATTCTTGTGCATAGTCCTAAAAAAACATGTATTTTGCGACGGATGGAGTATATATTATCACCATCATATTAAACCTGGATTTGTAATTTTATCTAGAATACAATTTTGTAAGGTGTGGTTTTAAAAAGACTCAAATACCTTTTTTCAGATTTAAATGAAAAGAGCAAACTTTCATTTTGAATATTAGATTTATTAGAATAAGCGAGATAAATGATAATGCTTTCCCCCTTTTTTTCGAAAATGGAGAAAGAAATTAGGACACAACTACGTACCGTCCGTTGACGTCATTGTATCTTAGAGCATCCTTGCAAATGAGAACCTGAATTTTTGCGTCAACCTCCAATCCTTCGTCTGTAGGAATATTGTAGGCCAGATGAATCATCCGATCAGACACAATATTAGCTTTCCTAAAAATATGACGCATTCCAATGGTACAACAATCCCCTAGGAGAGCTTTGAAAACACAGAGATTATCGTCTTCAATAAGAGGGCTATCTTATAAACCCGTTTCAGCAGCATTAATAACCCCTTGACGAAGGCCCAACACCTCTGCAAAGAGCGTAGATGAGCAATTACAAGTCCACATCCCTGAGTAATGACAATAGCATTAGAGTCACGAATAACAAACCCATAGGTTCTCAACTAGATCTGTCAAACGGGTTATTCGGGTCGGGTCACTTCGGATTTTGGGTAAAACGGGTTTCGGGTTTTTCGGGTTGACTCGAACTCGGGTTTGATCGGGTTCGGGTCGATTTCGGGTTTGTCAATTTTTTCTTTTTTAAATTAAAAAAATCATTATTTGATAATTTTTTGATCAATTTTAATTATATAAAAAAAAAATTAATTATATATAATTATAAATCAACCGGGTCAATCGGGTCACCGGGTCAATCGGGTCAAAATTACCGGGTCAATCGGGTTACCGAGTCGAAACCCAGATTACCCGGAAAATTTCGGCTTTTTCGGGTTCGGGTCGAAAAAAAATTTCAGATCAAAATTTTCGGTTTCGGGTCGGGAATTTTTCGGGTCGGTCGGATCGGATCACCGAGTCGGGTTGTGTTTTGACAGTTCTATTCTCAACCCATTGCTACAATACGAACCATCAAAGCTCTTCGATGGTTTTTCCCACTGAGCCCTACGTGTTTTCCCAATATTCTTGCACGTACGAATAGAAAACTTATTGTTTGGAGTTATTTTATGGGCAATATGCCCCTCTCCATCGTCAATTTCAGCTTTTTTTGATGCACACCACGTTTGTCTGACCGAGGATACAAGGATTTGTATCTCCCGAATAGTAACAATACTGATCGAGTTAAAGACTAGTTGATTCCTAAACAACCAGCACCCTACCATCTCAGTTTAGCAACAATAAAAACCACCATGCTTTTTTTTTTAGCATCTAAAAACCACCATGCCTTGATTATAAATGAATACAATATTAAATTTTTATTGCAATTAACCTACCTTTTTTTTTTATAAGGTGGTAATTCGAAGGTTGGAAAAACTTGACTCATCGAGAAGCCGACAAAGTCGGCAGACGGTGAACCGTCAAACATACAACCTAAAAGGCAGAAATATAGACAACAAGCGGAAAAAAAAAAGCAATTAACCTAACTTTAGTTAATCTTTGAGGGTGTCTTAAAAAGGACACCCCCATTTTCTTTTTTCACCTCATGTTTACACCTACCTATATAAACTACTTTTTAAAAAACAAACCTAACCGATTTTGATAAAAAAAAAAATTAAAACATTATTTATGAGTTTTTAGATGACATAATTGCCCTAAAAATTACACTTTGGTAGGTTGTAGACATAACATATTGATGATTAAGGAGAGGAAGAAGGTCAAATTCCTAACCGAAGTGATTATAAATTAGTAGTTTAAAGAAGTAGTAATTATTATTGGATTGGCCTTAGGCTGAGTAATTGGCTCCGCTCTTTCTGCCTCTTTAGACTAAGACGGTAAGACCACCTACAATTGGCTGCATAATTACCAATAACGACCATGTATGAATATAATGTACGGATTTTCTATCCTATGACCCGAGTGTATAGAATAAGAGGCCAAGTTGAAAAATATTTCTTTTAGATACACTCGATTTAGCCATTTTTAGATTAGATTATTAGAATTACCTATTACCTTTTATGTTTTTCTTTCCCAATAAAGTTCTTATTTTATGCCCTTAAGGCAAACAATAGACAAACCGCATGACATATATGTAGATATGAATATATGAATATTGTTTTGTGTGAATATGAATATGATGTTATTTATTTAAGGGGTGTTTACTAGAATGTCCATATTTTTATCCTTTATGAGCATTTTGTCCAACAACCTATCCATATTAGCTAAATGTCCACCTGTGTTGCTGAAACTGGAGTTGCTGAAATTGTGTCCTTGTGCCCCCCACGTGTGCCCCTTGTGCCCCGGTTTCAGCAGTTTTTTTTTCGCGTTGCTGAAACCCTGGTTTCAACACTGTTGTTGATGTTGAAACCCCGGTTTCAACACTGTTGTTGATGCTGAATGGTTATTGCTGACACTGCTGAAATTGTTATACATTCAAGCTACTGAAATACTGAAATGTTGAAAGGCTGAAATGTTGTCATATACACTTGTAAGATATAGTAACTCATACAATTTTATAAGAATTAATTTCAGCAAAAATCAAGAAGCTAATAAACTCTCCAAAAGTTTCAAAAAGACAAATTTTTTTTTGTTGAAATCGTCAATACACAATAGACATTTGTATTCACACAAATACACCAGTACACTAGTCAAATACAACAGACATTTGTATTCACAACAATTTGCTGAAATTGAACCCAAAAAAAAGTCCGATTGAGGTAATTTACACCAAATAGGTGATGATGTCAATGAGATAATGGCGGGATTGGCAGCATCAAACAACCATTCACCAAAAAAAAATGGCCGAAAATCAGACCTGAGAAGAAAAGGCTCACTAGATCTGGAAGTTTCAGCAAATTGTTAAAATTGAATGTCTCGATCTGGAAGTTTCAGCCCCCTTCTTCACAGATCCTACTTAACCAGATTGACAGATCAAGAGAGCAAAACTTCCATATCCAAGTCATGGCAAGATTGAAAATGTGGCTTCCCTTGTCCATGTTTTATAAAGTTGGATAAATCACACAAGGCTTCCCTTGAGTAGTACCCTGTCCATGTTTTTACACATGAAGGTGAAAACTTGACATAAAGAGCCAAGAATAGAACATTAACCCAATAGAAGATGCCATTTGCTAGAGTAGCGCCTCTAGTTCCAAGTCCAGATTTTAGTACGAGAATCCAACAAGACAATATGTGCAGTAAAGGTGAGATTGCAGTGGTTATCATCATTGGGAAAACAATGCTTTGAGTTTGCAAAAATTTAATAAGTTAATGAAGAAGGTTGTAGCCAAACACGTTAGGGATCAAGAATAAGGCATATTTTTCAGCCTCTGCTGCTATCTGAAGGTTTTGGCCTAAAGCAATATGGATGGCTTATTTGAACACAAGAATTACCCTATAAATTTGCAGAACATACCTCAAGAAAGACAGAAGCAGGCCCACACATGTGCTTAGCAACCAAGCAACAAAACCATACTGGAAAAATAGAAAGCACAATTAGAAATCTCAAGTTTTTTGTATAAATCACATTGAACAAAGACATATAGTATCCAATTAGACTTCATGGTATAAGAATTGAATGGAAAATGACATGTGGATTGATTATGAAGACAATGATGAATCACTAAGCATCAAATTAAGGTCAGAAAACCTTAAAACAACACAGAAAAGAACATTACATTAGAAAGAATGGTAAAGAGCTGACAAAGTTGAAATATAGAAGCACGAAATGGGCGAGGTTATGCCTACAATTGTTGGACAAATAGCTGAAGAACTGAACAAGAATGGACATTGTATTAGTACCTTGGGGGTTTAGCTGTCATAACCATCTCTTCTACTTACAGAGACCGGAAGTAGGCCATGACTGAACAAATAGCAAGTGATAACAGCAGCACACAAAGGCCATGACTAGAGAAATAACAAGTAATAAATATTTACATTCATCAGGTGTTTCGGCTGAATAGCCAACTGTTAGCATCAAAATCAGAATGAGACAGTGAATTGCCATCTTCATCCCAATCTTACAGTCTGAAGGAGATCCGAATGGATAGTTGCAGTTGACAACTAAAAAAGTATGAAGAAGATATCACCATATCAGCTATCTTGCTCAACCAAGTAAACGAGAGGTTCAAGCTACACACAGTGTTAAAAAGAAACACCATGAGTATATATAGTTATGGATTTCGACATAAAATAATCAAAGAACATAGAGTGAACCAAACATCGATGAGCACTGAAAACACTCATACATGATCAATTTGACATGGAATTCTACACTGTAGAATGATAGAATTGATGTAAAGTCCTCCTTGAGGGTTTCCATTCATTGATATAACATATATATAGGTTACAAAGGTATTGGGCCTTAACGGGCTTTCAGCCCACTATACAATAGGAGACCTATGTAATCTATCAAACCCCCGCAGTCGAAACGAGAGGGGTCCATACAGTGAGACTGGAACGAAAATCAATGAATAACTGTCTAGGTAAACCCTTGGTGAATATATCAGCGTACAGATAAGAGGACGGGACATGTAGAACGCGGATATGTCCAATGGCAACCTTGTCCCTGACGAAGTGGAGATCAAGCTCAATGTGCTTCGTGCGTTGATGCTGGACTGGGTTGCTAGCCAGGTAGACGGCGGAGACGTTGTCAGTGTAGACCAGAGTGGCCTTCTGTAAGGGGCATCGTAGCTCAAGCAGGAGATTGCGGAGCCAAGAGCACTCGGAGACAATGTTGGCAACACCCCTGTATTTGGCTTCAGCGCTGGAGCGAGACACGACGGACTGACGCTTGGCTGACCAAGACACAAGAGTGTCATTGAGGAAGACACAGTAACCAGACGTGGAGCGACGTGTGTCTGGACAACCACCCCAATCCGCATCAATGTACGCCACAAGATCAAGCTTAGAGGAAGGAGTGATGGTAGTGCCGAGCTCGAGGGTGCCGCTGATGCACCGAATGATCCGCTTCAAAGCCTGAAAGTGGGGTTCCCTAGGGGCATGCATGAACAAGCAGATCTGCTAGACGGCGTAACTGATATCAGGCCTGGTGAAAGTGAGATACTGAAGAGCACCAGCGAGGCTCCTGTACAGTGTTGGATCGTCAACCAAAGGACCAGAATGAGCACTGAGCTTGTTGGATGTATCGACTGGGGTGGCGACGGGATTGCAATTGACCATCTTAGCCCGAGCAACAATCTCAGCAGCATACTTACTCTGTGAGAGAAACAGACCAGACGCATGCCGCTGAACAGCAACTCCCAAGAAGTAAGACAGCTGACCCAGATCAGACATGGCGAATTCCGCACTCAACTGCGAGATTATGGACGTTCGAAGAGCATCAGAAGAGGCGGTGAGAATGATGTCGTCGACATAAAGCAGCAGGAATGCCAAGTCTGAGCCTCTGCGATAGATAAACAGAGACGTATCGGAACGGCTGCCAGTGAAACCCAAACGGAGCAGATGAGAGGCAAAACGCTGGAACCATGCCCGTGGAGCCTGTTTCAGACCATAAAGAGAGCGCTTGAGGAGACAGACATGCTTTGGACGCTCAGCATCAGCAAACCCCGGCGGCTGAAACATGTAAACTGTCTCGTTCAGATGACCATGCAGAAAGGCGTTCTTGACATCTAATTGATGGATGGCCCAGTTGCGCGACATAGCTAGACTCAGAACTACTCGGATAGTGGCAGGCTTGACCACAGGGCTGAAGGTCTCATCACAATCAATACCTGCCTGCTGAGATCTACCGTTCACCACAAGACGGGCCTTGTAGCGCTCCAACGTCCCATCAGAGCGGAACTTGTGACGAAAGAGCCACATACAGCGAATGACGTTCGCCTCAGGAGGGCGAGGAACAAGAACCCAAGTACCATTCTTCGTAAGGGCCCTGTATTCGTCGAGCATAGCCGCCTGCCAATTCGGGTCGAGGAGGGCTGTTTTGTGGGATGTGGGAACGGGGGAGAGGGAGGTCTGGGTGGAGGCAGAGGGTGAATGGGAGTCGGGAAGGACGGGGGTAAGAGTGGCTAAGCAAGGGGAAGAGGCGGCGGGCGGATCAAATGCGGCGAGGGTTGCGGCGGGCGCCGCCAGGGAGGAGTTATGGGCGGCGGGCGCAACATTTGGGGTTGCGGCGGCCGTCGCACGTAGGTGAGGCGAGGTTGTTTGGCGGGGTGATGGGAGGTGGATAGCGGGGTGATGGGCGGTGGTCATGGAGACGATCTGACGGAGTCGGAAGACACCGGAGACGCTGCGGGTGTGTGGTCTGGTGGTGGGGGGTGGTGGTGGTGGTGTAGGGGGAGAAGTAGGAGCACCGGGAGAGCTCTGGGGAAAAAGGAAGTGAGGGAATGGTGACTCAGACTCTGACGGAGACACAAGGGGTGTGGGAGACGCAAAGGGAAACCGCGACTCATCAAAGGTGACATGACGTGAGAGAATGATCTTGTGGGTCTTGATATCGAGGCAAATGTAACAGCGATGATCAGACGGATAGCCTAGGAAGACACATGGAGTGGAGCGCGGGTGAAGCTTGTGCGGGGCTGTGGATGACTGGTTTGGGAAACACAAGCACCCGAAGGTGCGAAGGTGATCATACCTAGGCTCGGCGTAATAAAGTGTCTGAGCTGGCGAGCGATTGTGTAGGGTAGTGGAAGGGAGAATGTTTAGGAGATAACATGTGGTGGATAAGGCGTGAGGCCAATAGGGAAGGGGAATAGATGCGTGGAAGAGGAGAGAGCGCATCATGTTGGTAATGGTTCTGATGATTCTTTCTGCCTTGCCATTCTGCTGAGAAGTATAGGGGCAAGACAAGCGATATGAGATCCCATTTGCGGCAAAGAAGGAGTGAAAGTCTTTGTTGTCAAATTCACGACCATTGTCACATTGGAAACATTTGATGGACATGTGGAATTGTGTTTTGATGTAGGTATGGAATCTGGCAAAAATAGGAAACACTTGGGACTTGAAATGCAACGGAAAGACCCATAAGTAATGAGTGTAATCATCCAGAAACAAGAGGTAGTACTTGTGACCCTCCTTGCTAGGCACGGAAGAGGTCCAAATGTCGTTGTGAATGATATCAAAGGAAGCAAGGGTAGAGGTCAGAGACCGTTGGAACGGCAGTCTGGCATGTTTGCCTAGTTGGCAGGAAGAACATAAACCAGAGCGTGGGTCTTTAGTACAGGTGACCAGGTTCTGGGAACAGAGGACATCTAGAACGGCAGCGCTGGGATGGCCCAGGCGTGCATGCCACGGGCTGGACGATGATGCCGAGAGGGTGACCGGATACGACTGACTGGACGCAGGAGGTGGTGTGACAGGGTAGAGCTCACCGGTGCTGTTACATCTCATGCGAGTAACCCCCGTAGTAAGATCGTTCACAGAGAAACCATAGGGATCAAACGTAAGGGAAACGTTGTTGTCAGTAGTGAACCGACGGACAGAGATAAGGTTTTTGACAATCTTTGGGGCAATAAGGACATTGTTGAGGTGTAGTGGGTGGGTTGGGGTCTGTAATTTGGCGTGGCCAATTCCCGAAGTAGCAAGACGACCACCATTTCCGACGATAATAGAGTGGGCAGGGCCCTTAAAAGAAATAGATGAGAGGTTACCTGAGGAGTTCATCAAGTGGGAGGTGGCACCAGTGTCCATGTACCAAGAAGAGTCTGAAGATGTCGGTTGCGTAGAGGAGAAGGCGTGAAGCAGAGCTGGCGGAACATAGCCTGGGTCAGGCGATGTCAGAGAGGCCTGAGGACCGGCATGTCGAGGGGTGGGATGTCCAGAGTATCGGTGCATTTTTTTTTTTTTTTTGTTGAATAAATAATCAACTTGGGGCTAACAATGGAAATACTATAAATATAGGGGACGTTTCTGGAAGTTCTTCAAAAGAGATTGAAAACTTGTTTCTTTCTCCCTGGGACACACGTACAGATGAAGAAGACGACGCAGCCAAGGGCTGATGGCTTGGCGCGGCTCCTCGGCGTCGGCGGTTAGCGGAGAAGGTTTGACCGGTGATTGGCGGCGGCAAGGCAGCGGCAATCGGGAACGATCGGCGCTATGGGCGGCGGCAATCCGAGACGAAGGCGGCGACTCGGCTTTGCTGGTGGCAATGGGCAGCGAAAACAGGCGGGAGGGAGTGAGAGGAAGAGGGCGATGAAGATGATCGGCGATGTGGTGACCGGCGACGGAGAGCCGGACAGTGGAGGAGGAAGATCTGGGGGGGGGGGGGGGCGGATCTGAGGATGACGGCGACGGCGAGTCGAAGGAAGAAGAAGACCGGTGAGACGGGAGGATCAATTTAGGGTTCCGTTAGGAAGAAAAGGCTCTGATACCATGTAGAATGATAGAATTGATGTAAAGTCCTCCTTGAGGGTTTCCATTCATTGATATAACATATATATAGGTTACAAAGGTATTGGGCCTTAACGGGCTTTCAGCCCACTATACAATAGGAGACCTCGCCCGTGCACTGACAACCTCAGCTACTTCAAAAAAACACATTTTTTGAAGTAGCTGAGCTGACAACCTCAAGAAAGTCATTAAGGAATAATAATTCCTATCAATAATTATGGCCGATTCCGTTGCTTCTACATATCCATCGATGATACTCGTGTGCTTACATAATTTCTTCATCAAAATCTTTCCAGATTTTTGTAATCAATCAAAAATAGGTTCTCAATATATTTAGAATTCAGATACTGTATTAAGACTGATGAAGAAATTTGTTCAGAGAAACAGAAATTGCCTGGATTATCACTTTCATCAACAAGCGAAAAGAAGCACAAAGAATCGATCAGTTGATGTCGAACAGGACGAATGAATCAAAGAAGAAAGAAGAAGAAAAGTGTGAGAATATGAGATTGATTGTAATGTCCTCCTTAGGGTTTCCATTCATTGATATAACATATATATAGGTTACAAAGGTATTGGGCCTTAATGGGCTTTTGGCCCACTATACAATAATAAGACCTATGTAATCTATCAAACCCCCGCAGTCGAAACTGGAAGGGCTCGTACAGTGAGACTGGAGCGAAAATCAATGAACAACTGTCTAGGTAAACCCTTGGTGAATATATCAGCGTACTGATATGAGGACGGGACATGTAGAACGCGGACATGTCCTATGGCAACCTTATCCCTGACGAAGTGGAGATCAAGCTCAATGTGCTTCGTGCGTTGATGTTGGACCGGGTTGCTAGCCAGATAGACTGCAGAGATGTTATCAGTGTAGACCAGAGTGGCCTTCATAAGAGGGCAACGGAGCTCAAGCAGGAGATTGCGGAGCCAAGAGCACTCAGAGACAACGTTGGCAACGCCCCTGTATTCGGCCTCAGCGCTGGAGCGAGACACGACAGACTGACGCTTGGCCGACCACGACACAAGGGTGTCGTTGAGGAAGACACAGTAACCAGACGTGGAGCGACGCGTGTCAGGACAACCACCCCAATCCGCATCATTGTAAGCAACAAGGTCAAGCTTAGAGGAAGGAGTGATCGTGGTGCCGAGCTCGAGTGTGCCGCTAATGTACCGAATGATTCGCTTTAAGGCATGAAAGTGGGGTTCCCTGGGTGCATGCATGAACAAGCAGATCTGCTGAACGGCGTAACTGATATCGGGTCTGGTGAAGATGAGATACTGAAGAGCACCAGCAAGGCTCCTGTACAAAGTCGGATCATCAACCAAAGGACCAGAGTGAGCGCTGAGCTTGTTGGATGTATCGACAGGGGTGGCGACCGGATTGCAGTTACTCATCTTAGCCCGAGCAACAATTTCAGCAGCATACTTACTCTGTGAGAGGAATAGGCCAGACGAATGCCGCTGAACAGCAACTCCCAAGAAGTAAGACAACTGACCCAAATCCGACATAGCGAATTCAGCACTTAGCTGTGAAATAATCGACGTCCGAAGCGCATCAGAAGAGGCGGTGAGAATGATGTCATCAACATACAGTAACAGAAATGCCATGTCGGAGCCTCTACGATAGATGAACAGGGACGAATCCGAGCGGCTGCCAATGAAACCCAAGCGGAGCAGATGAGAAGCAAAGCGCTGGAACCAAGCTCGCGGAGCCTGTTTCAGACCATACAGAGAGCGCTTCAGGAGACAGACGTGCTTTGGACGATCGGCATCAGTAAATCCCGGCGGCTGAAACATGTAGACTGTCTCATTCAGGTGACCATGCAGAAAAGCGTTCTTGACATCCAGCTGATGAATGGCCCATTTGCGCGACAGAGCTAAGCTCAATACCACTCGGATAGTGGCAGGCTTGACCACGGGGCTGAAGGTCTCATCACAATCAATACCTACCTGCTGGGATCGACCGTTGACGACAAGACGTGCTTTATAGCGCTCCAACATCCCATCAGAGCGGAACTTGTGACGGAAGAGCCACATACATCGAACGACGTTCGCCGCGGGAGGGCGAGGGACAAGAACCCAAGTACCATTCTTTGTAAGGGCCCTGTATTCGTCGAGCATAGCCGCCTGCCAATTCGGGTCGAGGAGGGCTGTTTTGTGGGAGGTGGGGATGGGGGAGAGGGAGGTCTGGGAGTCAGGAAGGACGGGGGCAAGAGGCGCAAGGTGCAGGGAGGAGGAAGTGGCGGGTGCAGAGGCGGCGGGCGCCGCCAGGGAGGGGTTCGACGCGGCGGGTGCAGCAAATGGGGTTGCGGCGGGCGCCGCCAGGGACGAGTTTGTGGCCGCGGGCGCCGCAAATGGAGTTGCGGCGGGCGCCGCATCCGATGCCGCGGCCGCCGCATGTAGGTGAGGCGTGGGTGATTGTCGAGGTGAAGGGAGGTGGATAGCGGGGTGATGGTCGGTGGTCATGGAGATGATCTGACGGGGTCTGAAGACACCGGAGACACTGCGGGTGTGTGGTCTGTTGGTAGATGGTGGCGGGGGAGGTGGGGGAGGGGGAGACGCAGGAGCACCGGGAGAGCTCTGGGGAAGAATGAAGTGAGGGAATGGTGACTCAGACTCTGTCGACGACACAGGAGGTGTGGGAGATGCGAAGGGAAATCGCGACTCATCAAAGGTGACATGACGAGAGAGAATGATCCTGTGAGTCTTGATATCGAGGCAAATGTAACCGCGATGATCAGACGGGTAGCCAAGAAAGACACAAGGGGTAGAGCGAGGGTGAAGCTTGTGGGGGGCGGTGGATGCCTGATTGGAGAAGCACAGGCAACCAAATGTACGAAGGTGATCATATATGGGCAAAGTGTAATACAGTGCCTGAAACGGTGAGCGATGGTTGAGGGTGGTGGAAGGGAGAATGTTGAGGAGGTAGCATGTGGTGGCCAAGGCGTAAGGCCAATAAAGGAGGGGAATGGATGCGTGGAAAAGAAGAGTGCGCATCATATTGGTGATGGTTCGGATGATTCGTTCGGCTTTGCCATTTTGTTGAGAGGTGTAGGGGAAGGACAAGCGATAGGATATCCCATTGGTATTAAAGAAAGTGTGAAAATCTTTGTTGTCAAATTCGCGGCCATTGTCGCATTGGAAACACTTGACAGAGGTGTGAAACTGTGTTTTGATGTAAGCGTGGAATTTGGCAAAGATAGGGAACACTTGAGATTTAAAGTGCAAAGGGAAAACCCATAAGAAATGTGTATAATCATCCAGAAACAAAAGGTAATACTTATGACCCTCCTTGCTAGGCACAGGAGATGTCCAAATATCACTATGAATAATATCAAAAGGTGCAAATGTAGTGTTTAAAGATCGCTGAAAGGGAAGTCTGGCATGCTTGCCTAACTGACAAGACGAACATAAACTAGAGCGAAGCTCTTTATTACATTGGACAAGACTCTTAGAACGAAGTAAATCTAAGACTGCAGGACTGGGATGACCAAGGCGTGCATGCCAAAGACTGAATGATGATGCCGAGAGGGCGACTGGACTTGACGGGCTGGATGGTGATGGTGACGACACAGGATAGAGCTCCCCGGTGCTATTACATCTCAGACGAGTAACCCCCGTAGTAAGATACTTCACAGAGAAACCAAACGGATCAAACACAAGAGAAACATTATTCTCAGTGGTGAACCGACGGACAGAGATAAGGTTTTTGACAAGTTTGGGGGCAACAAGGACATTGTTGAGGTGCAAAGGGTTGGTAGGGGTTGGTAGTGTGGTGTGGCCAATGCCCGAAGTAGCAAGGCGACCACCGTTGCCGACGATAATAGAATGAGCAGGACCCTTAAAAGAAAGAGATGAGAGAGTACCTGAGGAGTTCGTCATATGAGAGGTAGCGCCAGTGTCCATGTACCAAGCGCCGTCCGGGGGTGTCAGCTGCATGGAAGAGAAGGCGTTGTGCACATCAGTTTGGTATGCCTGATCGGACGACGGACGGGGAGCAGGACCCAACAAGCCCTGCTGACGGTTGGGATATGGGGCTGGTCCACGAAACGATGCACCGGGGTAGCCATAGGGCATCCAAGGAGGGTAGCCAGGGTTGGTGTACCAAGAGGGGTGGCGGGGATCGTAGTGCTGCGGGCGACCATTGCTGCGGCCATTGCCGCGGCTGCGGCCGCCGCCGCCCCTTGGTCCCTGCTGGTCGTTGCTGCGGCCGGGCTGGAGGGCAAGCTGCTCGATGATGTCACTGGATGAGACCAACGCCGTCTTGTCTTTGGCGGCGTCGGTTGTCTGACGGTGAAGGCGAGTCTCCTCCAAGATCAGTTGAGACTGGGTCTTCTCGAATGTAGGGAGAGGTTCCGTCTGCTGTATATGAGTAGCAGCAGCATTGTATTCAGAGGGGAGGCCCGAGAGTACCTGGAAGACGAGACGGGTGGCGCTGGGTTTGGAGTCGACGGCGTCTAGCTGATCAGCCAGGGTCTTGATGTGCTGACAGTAGGCAGATATCGACGGAAAAGAGGAAAGCTTGCAACTTGAGAATTCGTGCTCGAGATAGACAGCACAGGTGGACTTGTTGTCTTGAAAGATATCCTGAAGTTTCTTCCAAGCTTTCAAGGCGGAGTCTTTGGGGTCAAGGATGGTGGTCAATAGATCTTTAGAGATAGTGTTGAAGATCCATTGAAGGACAATGGTGTCAAGTTGAGCGAAGAGATCGTCGTCTTCGCTTTCAGGGCGGTTGGCGGAGGAGTCAATGTGGTGGAGGACTTTATGAGCCTTAACATGGGTCGTGAAGAGGTGCGACCACATGGTGTAGGTACTGGATTCATGATCAAGAATGATAGGGATGAAATTTTTGATGTTGGAGATGGTTAGGGCGGAATGGAAGGGTGATTTGGAGGCGGTGGTTTCGGTGGACATGGTGGCGAGAAGGATAGAGAGAGAGGAGGGATGGTGCGGCGGCAAGGGGTGGGCGAGGAGAGAGAGAGAGGGGGGCGGCAAGGGGCGGGCGAGGAGAGAGAGAGGGGGCGGCTAGGGTTAGAGAAAAAAAGAAATTTAGGGTCTTTGGATCTTAGGCTGTGATACCATGTGAGAATATGAGATTGATTGTAATGTCCTCCTTAGGGTTTCCATTCATTGATATAACATATATATAGGTTACAAAGGTATTGGGCCTTAATGGGCTTTTGGCCCACTATACAATAATAAGACCTATGTAATCTATCAAAAAGGTTAGGTTTAAGAAAATTAAGATCAACCAAATCGATTGACAGAACCTTTCCCCAATCCAAATCCATTGAAAAAACCTAACTCAATCACGAATCGATCAATCAATTAGCTAAGCTGATACTCGATTTGGTGTGGATCGATTGAATCGAATGGAATCAGATGCACGCAAAGATGGTGAGAGGCAAGATAGAAATCAAGGAATTGCAAGAAGAGAACACATACTTTTCCACAGGAGATTCATAGTAAGATCTCGAAATCTTCACCGTCGCCGTCACAGGGACTCGACGCAGGCCCATCTGCCGCTCGCTCGCTCGGCTTTCCTCGCTCCCTCGCTCGGCCTCGCTCGCTCCGAGGAGACGAGAAGATCCGAGATCTGGCAGAGGAGATCCGGCGATGCTCCCGCTCCCTCGCTTCCTTGGTCAGCCTCGCTTGCTCGCTCGACGAGATCTCGGATCCGCCGCTCGCTCGATCGACCTCGCACCGGTCTCCACCGCTCGCTCGCAACTAGACAACGGCTCTGGCGCCGGATCGAGAGCTCCATCACCTTCAATGGCGAGCGGAGAGAGAGATTGGAGAGACGATGGGATTGGGGAACGATCACAAAAAAAAATTGAGAATTAGTATATATAGTGGGCATTTTGCTAAATTGTCCAAAAACGTGGACATTTTGCAAATTTGTCCCAAAAATAGTGCCTTTTTTGCAAAAAAATTCATTTATTTAAGGGGTGTTTACTAGAATGTCCATATTTTTATCCTTTATTAGCATTTTGTCCACCAACCTATCCATATTAGCTAAATGTCCACCTGTGTTGCTGAAACTGAAGTTGCTGATATTGTGTCCCTGTGCCCCCCACGTGTGCCCCTTGTGCCCCAGTTTCAGCAGTTTTTTTTACCGCGTTGCTGAAACCCCGGTTTCAACACTGTTGTTGATGTTGAAACCCCGGTTTCAGCACTGTTGTTGATGCTGAATGGTTATTGCTGACACTGCTGAAATCGTTATACATTCAAGCTACTGAAATGTTGAAAGGCTGAAATATTGTCATATATGCTTGTAAGATATAGTAACTCATACAATTTTATAAGAATTAATTTTAGCAAAAACCAAGAAGCTAATAAACTCTCCAAAAGTTTCAACAAGACAAATTTTTTTTTGTTGAAATCGCCAATACACAATAGACATTTGTATTCACACAAATACACCAGTACACTAGTCAAATACAACAGACATTTGTATTCACAACAATTTGCTGAAATTGAACCAAAAAAAAGTCTGATTGAGGAAATTTACACCAAATAGCTGATGATGTCAATGAGATAATGGCGGGATTGGCAGCATCAAACAACTATTCGCCAAAAAAAAAACGGCCAAAAATCAGACCTGAGAAGAAAAGGCTCACTAGATCTGGAAGTTTCAGCAAATTGTTAAAATTGAATGTCTCGATCTGGAAGTTTCAGCCCCCTTCTTCACAGATCCTGCTTCACCAGACTGACAGATCAAGAGAGCAAAACTTCCAGATCCAAGCCATGGCAAGATTGAAAATGTGGCCAGATCTAGCCCCGATTACAGCAGAAGAAGGAATATGCGGCTGTTCAACGAGATGCAAAGCGCACTGTGAGATTAGAGTTAGAATCTCCAAAATTAGAATTGTAATTTTGTGAGAGATGGAGGAGAGAGGAAGGCAGCATCGACTGGTCTCCTCCATCTCCCGTCGGCAAGGGCGTGGCTCTAAATGGCTCCCTCTTCGGCGTCAGATATGTGGCTCCATGGAAAGCCATGGGAGAAGGGCGACCAGCACAATCGATGACGCCAAATCGTGTTGTGGTAGCAGTGGCGAAGGCTGCGAGGAAGTGAACGGATCGAGATCGAATCCTCCGGTTGAGGAAGGTGGTCGGAGGTAAGACAAAGTAGATATCGGATGAGAGGAGGAAAAGGATGTGCAGGAGATCGACAAGGCAGAGCTGACGGGAGGAGAGCAACCCGGAGGACGTGGTGACGACCATCGTACATGCAAGAGCAACATGGAGCAACCTGTAGATGTGACTTTCAACAACACCGTCTCCTTAGATGACAACCTTGTAGCAGGAGCTCGATGAAGATGACGGAGAGAGGAGCGAGAGAGAAGACGGTGAAGAGGAGGAAGGCGTTGCAGCGGCTCCTGCTCATCGCCTCAAGATTGACGAAATCGCCACCCTGATTTCCTCTCGGAGTAGCAACTCAGATTCCTGAGGAGAAAGGCGTTGTGGTGGTAGGGAGAAAGAAGGAGATGAGAGATATCAAGGTTGGATCTCATGAGGGCAATTTTGTCCAGAAAGTTTTAGGTGGACAAAATCCCAATTTAATTATCATATTTGGTGAACACTCTCTCAACAAGGCCAAAAAAAAAAAGAGTCCATTTCTCAAATTTTCTAATGTTATGAAAGAATAAATAAAGAATGAATAATATGAAACATTTGATATTGTATACCTGTCACAAAGTCAAACAAATTCAACTTATTTAACTAAACAATCATTTCTCCCTATGCTTTTTTCACTGCAATTTGAATATGCATCCGTGTCACAAAGAAAATTTCATCAAACACACTCAAAAGAATCACCAAATTGTAAACACTAGTTATAAACTTATAATGTTAACTAAAACAAACAGTTTGACAATCATTCGAATGCTTAGATGTTATATAATTCATATCCATCCCTAAACTATAACTTGCAAAAAAGTAGACCGGTGTCTTCTTTTACCTGATGATTGTTAATACGCCCACAATAGACAATGTATTATACTATTATCAACCAGTGTCTTATTATAGTTCTCTGATTGGAAAGTGTAATGTTGGGTTTATGGTGTAACGTTAATTTTTTTTTAGGAAAATAGTTGCATCCTATCTGTGTCGTCGCCCTCTAAAGTGTACTTGTGTCCACTTGGGGGTTTAATAAGAATCATTTTCTGGGTCAAGGGATCGATAACTTTCATTCATTCTGATCGCATGGCCGAACTATTCCCGAGTTATAGGGAAAATTTTAATCGTATAAGTATGAGTTAACTCAAAACATATTTAGTTAAATCTTGATTATATTTTCAAAAATGTTATGTTTTAAGAGTTTATATAAAATATAGATATAAATTATATTTAAAAAATTATCTCATTAACATATTCTATATTTTTTAACCATTGAGTTTAATTCAAAACATAGTTAATTAAATCTTTTAAGTAATGCGAAAAACTCTCTCCCTCTCTCACACAAGAAAATTGTAAACACAGTTATAAACTTATAATGTTATCTAAAACAAAATTTCAGATATAATTGTTTTTATGGCTCTCAATCAGTTACTTTTCAGGTCCGATTCATTGCATGCACAAAGGTTTTAGGAATCTAGTAGCCCAACGTCTACCAAGCAACAACCAACTCGCACCGCCTTCGGCGGTCGCCGCCGTTGAGAACATGGTTCTTGCGCGCGGGAGGATCCCGATTTGGTGTTCTGCATCCGCTTGCGGAGCTCCACCGAATCCGTCTATCCTCCTCCCGGGAGCCACCGCCACCTCTCCTCCACCTGATGCAGTTATGAAGATTAAAACTTCACATATACTTGCAACTTTTACATGTCACTCTATCATAAAATTTTAGGGATATTTTATCTTAACTTTAAAATTTGTAATTTTTTTTTACTGGCGACCCTTTGCGTACGGTTTATCAAACCATCCTTTTAGATTGGTTTCAAGATCGCATAGTCGGTCTACTTCTTGCCTACTGTAAAAAAAAATCTTTTAAGTAATGCTACAATAATATTATAGTATTATTTTTCCCTTTCCAGTGATCATATTAAAATATCTATATCTGTATATCCTACTTTAAATGAAAACTATTTTATCCAGTTATTGTTATGTAAATCTTTTAAACAAAATACAATGATATTAATTTTTTTTTTCTTGTGTTTTACTAACGAATGAGAATGATTTAAAATATCTATATCTATATATAATACTTTAAACAATAATAAATATTTTTTTTGAGGGATTTCTAAGATACTTTTATTGTAAATATTTTTATGATTTTTTATTTACTTAATCATCTCTACCTTTCTTATTTTATCCTAATTTTTATTAATATTTATTAATATTAATTTATTACATTATTAATATTTTATTTTAAATAGAATCGCAGCATGCTGCGGGGATTGTACTAGTTATGATTATAAAGCTAAACATATGTAAAGTGTTTGGTAAAAACAATTTACAAGATATTTAAAATAATGTGATTTTAAAATAAAATACCTTATAAATTGTGTAAATCAATTACATTTAATTTATGAGTAGTTATAAACTTAACGCAGCAGTGAGTGTTTGATTAATACAACCTACATAATATTTTATTTTAAATTTATATTATTTGAAACACATACAAATAATTTAAACAAACAATTTTCAAAGTATTTAATTACTCCATCTGTTTCATAATAAAAGTCATCTTACTTTTTGGCATGCATGTTAAGGATGTAAAAACTCTATAAAATATTATTTTTTTAATGAATTTTTTTAATAATTTAATACTTAATAGTAACAAGTATGGAGCATCAAATTATTTTAAAAAAAATTGATTACTCCGTAAAAAAAATTATAGATTCTTAAAATACGTGCACAAAATGACAAATGATACTCCCTCCGTTCAAAATTATAAGTCCTTTTAGACTTTTGCACACATATTAAGAAAAGTCTAAAAATATTACTTTTATACCCCTCATTAATTATCCACTACTATTATCAACCAATAACATTTCACAAAACAACTCAAAAAGTTACTTTTATCTTATTCCAATGCCTCGAAAACCTAAAAGGACTTATATTTCTAAACAAAATTCCAAACCTAAAAAAACCTAAATTTTTAAAAGGAGGGAGTATTTATTCTGAAACGGAGGGTAATTATAAAAACTTGGATTCCAAACACACCCTTACCTCATTCATTTTCAAATTGAAAATTGAAAAAATAAAATAAAAATTGGATTAATGATTAATTGGTGGGTTAAAACTTAAAAGTGATGATGGGTCTCATCTCCTCTCCTGGCTCTCAAGTTCCAATTTCATCCCCCGTAGAAAAAACACACACACGCACTCACTCACACTCTCTCTGTCTACACACTCTCCAGTCTCCCCCCTTTCTCTTTCAGCACAAAATCCCTGCAACTCCTCCCTTTCATTTCCATCCCTCAATTCAGTGTTGCAAGTAAACGGAAAACCCCCAAAACATGTTTCCAGTTTTTTTTTATTTAATTAAATAACCCCAGATCGTTCCCCTGCTTTCTCAGCCATGGAAATCACCCCAAATTTCACTCTCCGGTACAAAACAAGAACCATCCGTACCACCGCAACCCTAGAAGCTCAACCACCGCAGCTATGGCGGAGTAGTTGAACAAGAACATCGAAACCCCACTAAAAAGCAAGAACCTTTCTCTCCTTTTTATTCTGAGTGGAAAAATGGCGGTCGGGAACACGGCGACTCCGCCGCCGCCGATGGAGCCCTCGACGTCGCCGCCGATGACGAGCGAGGAGGCGGCCGCGAGGGCGGTTCAGAAGCGGTACGAGGGGCTTGCGTTGGTACGGAACAAAGCAGTGAAGGGGAAAGGCGCGTGGTACTGGGCCCACCTCGAGCCCCTCCTCGTCCACCACGGCGACACCGGCCTCCCCAAGGCCGTCAAGCTCAAGTGCCGCCTCTGCGACGCCGTCTTCTCCGCCTCCAACCCCTCTCGGACCGCCTCCGAGCACCTCAAGCGCGGCACATGCCCCAATTTCTCCATCTCCTCCCTCCCCCCCGCTTCCGCCGACTCCTCCACCCCCAACCACCGCAAACGCACCTCCTCCACCGCCGCCGCCCTCGCCTCCGCCGAGCCCTCCCCTTCCTCCTACCACGCCTCCCCTCTCACCATGATCGATCCCTCCCGGTACTGCAACGACGTCGTTGGCTTCTCTCACTCCACAGCGATCGTCGTTGCCTCCGGAAACGGCGACCACCACTCGAATTTGAGCCCTCTGGCCGTGTTTGAAGACAGCGTGAAGAGGCTCAAAAGCCCTAAAACCTCACCGGGTCCGGCTGGGCGTGCCCTAACAAAATCCCAAATTGAATTCGCTCTTGATTGCTTGGCCGATTGGGTGTACGAGTCAGGTGGGGGAGTCTCCCTCTCAGCGCTTGAACACCCCAAATTCAAGTCCTTCCTGACACAGGTGGGCTTGCCAGCTGTCTCAAGATTTGACCTTTCGGGCCCCAAATTGGACTCCAAGTATGAAGCCTCCAAGGCGGAGGCAGATGCCAGAATCAGGGATGCTTTGTTCTTCCAGGTTTCATCTGATGGGTGGAAATGGAGTAGCACCAATGAGGAAGAAGATCATTTGATCAATCTGAGTGTTAACCTCCCCAATGGGACCAGTGTTTTCAGGAGGGCTGTGCTCACTGGGTGTGCCCGGGTGCCGTCCGATTTCGCCAGGGAGGTGTTGTGGGAGTCGATTTCAGAGATTTGTGGGAGTAATGTGAGTCAGTGTGTGGGGATTGTAGTGGACAGGTTCAAGAACAAGGCATTGAGGGAGCTGGAGAATCAACACCCATGGATGGTGAATCTCTCCTGTCAGTGTCAGGGCTTCATTGGACTGATTAAGGACTTTTACAAGGAGCTGCCTTTGTTCATGAATGTCGCTTACAGCTGTCGAAAGGTTGCGAATTTTGTGAATAATAAGACCCAGGTGAGGTGTAGCTTCAAGAAGATCCAGCTGCAGGAGTGTGGGTGTTCAGATCTGTTGAAAGTGAATGATAGGGTGATGAGCTTTGAGTCTGTTTTCGCTATGGTGGAGGATGTAATCGGTTCAGCTAGAGCTCTTCAGGGTTGCCTGTTGGATGAATCCTTGTCGATTGAGGACCCGGTGGTTGTAAGGGAGTTTGGGGAGATGGTAAGGGATGTCGGGTTCTGGAACGATCTGGAGGCGGTGCGCTCGCTCGTGGGGTTGATCAAGGAGATGGCTCACGATATGGAGACCGAGAGGCCGCTTGTTGGGCAATGCCTCCCGCTGTGGGAGGAGCTAAGGGCGAAAGTCAAGGACTGGTGTGCGACTTTCAGGATTTCAGAGGGTGCTGTGGAGAAGATCTTCGAAAGGCGGATGAAGAAGAATTACCATCCAGCTTGGGCTGCAGCCTACATACTTGACCCACTTTACTTGATCAGGGATGCGAGCGGGAAGTACCTCCCGCCATTCAAGCACTTGACTCCGCAGCAAGAGAAAGACGTTGTGAAGCTCATAACGCAGCTGGTCCCAAGAGAGGAAGCCCACATTGCACTGATGGAGCTCATGAAATGGAGGACTGAAGGGCTTGATCCTGTCTACGCCCAGGCGGTGCAGCTGAAGCAAAGGGATCCTAACACGGGGAAGATGAAGATTGCGAACCCTCAGAGCAGCAGGCTTGTGTGGGAGACGTACCTAACCGAGTTCAAGTCGTTGAGGAAGGTAGCTGTTAGGCTCATCTTCCTCCACGCAACCTCCCGTGGTTTCAAGTGTAATTTATCCTTATTGAGGTGGGTTCAAGGCCTTGGGCGATCCAGGGCGGGGATGGACAAGGCCCAGAAGATGATCTTCATTGCAGCGCATTCGAAGCTCAAGAAGAGGGACCTCAGTAGTGAGGACAACGAGCTCTTTGGCGCTGCACCTGCACCTGCTAATGGTGAGGAAGATGTGCTGAATGAGCTTTTTGTTGATGCATCCTCAATGTAGCTTTCTTGTTCCACAATCCCATTTTGCCTTGATTTTCATTCCTGTTAGGATTAATTGTCTTTGTAGGCTTTCTTGAATTCCTTCTGATGACCTTCTTGTGTTCTTGCTCTTTTGATTTGAATGATTTCTTCCCCCATACAATAGGTAGACTTAGTGATTGGGGAGCTACTTCACTGCCTAGGGTTTTGGATTTTCATTTCCATTTGTTGTATTTATTCCTTTATTTGAAGCAAATTTGTCTCTTAATTCAGAGCTTTACTCTTTGGATCCAAACTTATCTCTATGGATCCTTGTTGGTAGCGTCAAATGTGGAGATGCACATGAAATTGGATTGGCATCATCTTAGCTCATTTCTATAGCATAACTGCATCTATGATAATGTTTTCTGCATCTTTCTCAGGTGAAATTCATGGTCACTGCTCACTTCTGAATCTGAATTCTTGGACGTCTGCCAAATTCGAAGATGGTTAACAAAAGACGAACTGTACGTCTCTGCAGCCTACGCCCTAATAGGTAACGATGAACGACTAATGAGCACATTAACTACCAGATCCATGTCTTCAAGAAGCATTTTCCAGAGCTTTTAGATTGTGCCATAGCATATACTGTGTTACTGACTGAATGAAAATTGAAACTGCTGTTAGTTTTTCTCCACTTAGTGCAAAAACATGAAGTAATTTCGTCGTGTGTTGGCATCAAATTCTACTGAAGCTCCAATTTTGGAAAGGATTTCAGATCTGATGAATCGTTGTTTAACTCGACTTGGGTCAATCTTTGAAGTTATTAACCCACACCGTGAAGTGAAAGCCTAACTTTCTCGCCCTAAATCAGGGGCGAAGAGCACGAGAGAAGCAGGAGTTCGACATCAGACAGGCTTGATGATCAACTCCTCACCCGAAAACATTCTAAAATCTTCGACATTCATGTCGCGTGGTGGTTTAGACACCCTATGAGCACACAGGTAGTCGATCACAGGTGGACCACTGGTCCTACAATCGTTAGGACCATTGTCGGGGGCGAAGCAGCTAACAGCTAACATCGGTTGCCTGATAGGGAGGTTAGAACTCAAGCTATAAAAGCCAACAGTTTGTAGCTCTTGTGTGGCTTTCAAATTAAATTGATAATTGGGGGGTCTACCTGTGTTAAAGGGTTAACCTTGTTTGGGTTGCTGTCCACATCTCTTATTCCATATGGATGTTTCTTCAAGTTGAAGCCTTTATTTAAGACCTTGAATGATACTTTATCACCAGCAAGAAAGATCTTATTATATGTGTATAAAACACCCAAAAAGGAAGCACTGTTTTTGCATTCTATTCCTATTGCAATGTGAAAACTGTGGGGGGCAAAAAGGTATACCTTATAGGACTATATGTTTCTATTTGTGACTGTCTTAAAAGTACCACCATAGATGAGTATTTGAATTCAAAACATGTATCGTTGGTTGGTGCTCAAATAGTAAGTTGAACAGATTTTCATTGATGGTCAAATCTTTGAGTTCTGATGGAAACTCTCAAATACATTTTTCACATACATACTTTAACTTAGGGTGTGTTTGGCAACGGGATGAATTTTAGTGGATTTGTGGGATTTTAGTGAATGTGTGGGATGGGGATGAATTTGTGGGATGGAAGAGATGGAAACTCAACACCCAAATTTTTACGTTTTGTGTTTGGTTTAATTTTGATTTTTTGGTAGATGGAGTGACGGAAAAAGACCGAATTACCCCCACTTATTCATATGAAAAGACCAAATTGTCTCCATCTTCATACCCCAAGTCCTGGCTATGCTTTTCCATGGTGATTTCCGGTCATCCGAGGCTGATTCAGGCGGAAATTGCGCAGAAATTAACCGGCCGGATTTTTCGCCGGTAAGTGCGAGTAGTGTTGTATTTCGTGAATCTTCTTCTATGGAGAAAGAACTCGCGAGGCTCGTCGGAACCGGTGGAAGAACTCCCAACGGCTGTGCTCGAATTCAGTTAAGCTAGGGTTGGAGAAGTTATATTCCATCCTCTGTACTGTCGTTGAGCCGATCGAACAACGACATCGGAGTCTTCGTCGGAATCTGAGTCCTCGGCACCGCCTCCGCGGGCGCTGATGCTCTCGAGATCATCGTTGGAGTTGAGGGTGCCATCGCGGGTGTCGGCGGAGAAGGTGGCAGTGGAGGAAGGGGGGAAGGGTGGGGCGTGGTCGTCCGAGGAAGGAGGGAGCTTGCGCAGAGACGAGGGCTCGGTCGAGATTGGAAGATATAAAAAAACAAATTATTTGGAGGGAGAGGGGGATGCGAAGGGCATTTCGGGGCTTGCTGGATGCCCCATCTAACAAACCTTTTTCAAGGAGGATCAAAAACCCGTTCAGTTCCATCCCACAAACCCCCGTTTCCCATCCCTCACGTCCCATTAACACCGTTACCCAAACATGAGGGCGGGACTCCCGGTGCACTTTTCCTATCCCACAAATCTCATAAACATTACACTCAAACACACCCTTAGGATCTCATGAAATTGGTAAAATAACTCCATATAAAGTTGGTTTTTTAACCATTCAATTTAAAATAAGTGGTTTAGTTTTAAATTAGTTTAGCTATTTTTTAATTTCTTTTTTAGGGCTGATAGGTTGCTATAGAGTTCTATCAACTCCATTCAATTTAACTCTACGCTCTTTCCGATCATAAATATGGAGTGTATATTACATGTTCTAGAAAAAATATTTTGATTAGTTATACATTTTTTTGAGTGATCGATTAGTAATGATTTGTGTTTTTTTTTTGTTTTTTTAGCAATTTTGATTGGTTGGGGGTAATACTTTAAAAAAAAATAGTAAAATGTATATATTAAAAAAATTAATTCAATAATGATGGATTCAAAAGAATACTCGTACTCACTCTGTTCCAAAATAATTATCGTTTAATGTACGTTTTTCAATGAGTTAAAAAATCTATAAAATGTTATTATTTTAGTTAAAAAATTTATACAATTTTATACTCCGTACTTATTAGTAATAACTATAAAATTATATAAAAAATTTTATTAAAAAAATAATATTTTATAGAGTTTTAAACACCTTAAAAAACGTGTCTAAAAGGAAAGTGACATTTATTTTGGCACGGATGGAGTAATGTATTTTCTTAAAATACGTGTCATTTGCTAAAAAAAATCTTATATTGTTTGATCGACGGAGCAATTTATATTGCTGGGTATATGTTAAGTTAAAAAAATTAAATCTAATGACCATTTAGATCTAAAAAAAGCATTCAATGAATCAATGGTGATTAATCTATATGTTTTTTTTAAACCCCGTTGAACCACCACCTAATGCCATCTCTCCTAACAAAGGAAAGAAAGTTCGGGTGTGACATGAGAGCATCATGGTCCATAGAATGCTGAAGATGCGCCACTTTTTCTACCACTTAGTTGACCTCGCTTGGTGTAGGACAACCACTAAAAATGTTGTAGGAGTTGTAGATTGTCCGTGATGAGCATATCGATCTACCAAGGATAATTCCACTTGCTAGAGATGGAATTCATGATCTGTCTCCTTCGACGTCGATGTGTTGGAAGTCGAGGTCCCTTCTAGTCACATGACTAAAACGAAGCATCAAAGCTTCAACCATCAAGAAGGACACTCCATCGCAAGGGAAACTACCAGAGGCCATAATCGAGTCATTGACATCTCGGATGACAAACCCAGATGTAGTGTGACCAAATTTCATGCTGTATTTAACTACCAGAGACTAGAACAATGCTTTATTTCCAGTACAGTTGATGAATTTCCAAAAGGTTTGGTTGATATTTTGTTAATGAAATGACTTTATCACTCCTTATATCCTTATGTGTATGTAAGAGTTTATAATCTAATTGTGTTCATACTCTCGATCTAGTTGTGTTCATTTCCTGAATAGTGTAGTAGATAGTAGATGATTGATCCTGTTGGTATTATTTTTCCAAAATCTAAACATCTACTTTAATCATTTTTATTCCTGTCATGATCATGTAAATATACCGACAATACACTACCACCAGTAATGCAATCATGCTTTGAAAATTCTCAATTTCTCAATTTTTTTTATAACAAAAAATACTTATCTCCCCTTTTAAAAACATATTTTCCCAAGATTTGATCCATCAACCTACATAAGATTACAAAAACAGTGAAAAGGTATGAAGGAAAATTAAATTTCCAAAGGGGAGTGGTGGTTGTTATGGCTTTTACTTTTTTAGGGTGATAGGTCAATGGAAAAGTTGCATAATGGTTCTCTTGTAAAAAAGATCACAACTCTCTACTAACAAGTAACAACACTGTGTGTACAAATGATTTCATTATAGAATCAAATTCATAATAAAATAAAAGTAGTTTCTATCAATTATAACTAGTAAAAAGTGCATATTAAGAGCAATTTTTCATTGAAGAGCGTAACGATTTTTTCTTATATGTTGTTAACAGAAATGTTGATAACATTGTTTAAAATGGTGTTTGGAAAACTTTACTGGGATAAAGTGTAGGGGTAGAGGTAGAGGTAGAGGTCGATATGAAGAGGGTAGAGGGAACTTTTGGTATAGACTTTCCGTTTGATCCTATAACTTTTGTAACTTGGTTTAACAACTCCATCTATTTAGTTACTGATTCAGGGATAAAATATAGTGCTTTCTAGAAATATGTGCTCTGAAACTTCTTTTTTTTAAACTCGGGTCATGGGTGAATTTTTTTTTTTTTTCAAAAATTGCATGTTTTCCCCAAATTTTAGAAAGAAAAAAACACTCGTAACCTTGCATAAAACCTCTTGCAAAATACGAGAATTTCTTCAATTTTCAATTTATTGAAGCTTCCCAATTTCTTCAATCGCTCGATTCCTGCTCGGTGCTTACTTGTTTGCAAACCCAAAACTCGTCCATTCCACATTGGTCGAGTTTCATTCCACATTCTTCAATCACTAGCTACTTACTAACCTTACCCAAAACCTCTTGCAGAATACGAGAATGTGGTGGATGATTCGAAAATCGTCCATTCCTGTTGATCGAACTTCATCATGCATTGGGCACCAGATTAGCCTATGTATGCATGACTTTGCTATCAAGTCAAGTCAACCTACAACTACAACTGCCTTAGCCACTGCGAGCATGTTTACTTCAATGAAGCAACAGTTTGTAGGCCAATGGCTGAAGATAAGCTGTGAACTACCCCATTGGAGTGTTGGGGTGTGGTGAAGCTACCATAGAGTCGGAACTCGGAAGCAGTTCTTGTTAAGGCACAATGATCAAGTTTCCTAGCAGTCGAACCCCAAAGGATGTCAAGCTAAGCTACTATGCAAGCACCAAGTTATGGGCTACCTACAACCTACCTACTTTAATCACTGGCCTTGTGTTTCATGGAGTAAACAGATTTCAATGACAAAAACGAAAACTTCAAAAACCGTTTAGTCTGATACGACAATAGCATACAGTAAGTGTCAAAAGACAACCATCCAGCCAGATACATATTGCACTGTGTCAGACTGGAATACATTTTTGTAGCGTAATAAGCAAAGTTTGGACAAAAGTGTTTGCTAAGAGCCATGAAATGTGTGCAAAAACAAAACTCAAGAGGACGTCAACTTGTCTATGCTGCACTTCTTCGGCCAACGCGAGCAACAAATCCAGCCTTGATGGGTGCAACTGATCGTCCAGACCCACACTACATACAAGGATTTAACAAACAGGATCAACAATTGCCATAGAAACAAGATTATATGTTCCTTCAAAAATACTTTTTGGTCGATTACACTGATTTCGTGATTTTGATCGGAAGGTCACTTTGCAGGTACTTTATGCACAAAAGCAAGGGGATAAAACATCAGATTCTAACAAGAGGCCTCCGATACAATTTTGGAAAATAATCATTAAATCATACAATGTAGGCAAATTGTCATTCATCATCATAGGCCTGAGCAACTAATGGAGGAGGAGACTCAGAAAGGGTTACTGAGAAGTAAACAATGTAAAAATGATATTGTTGTAAAATTTTGCATCAAGATGTAAGTATACTAATGCTACAGGGGAATCATCCAACCTAGTAGAAGATCAAATCGATATTTATTTAGGGTCTCAGATAACATGGACACCTTTTTTCAAATCAAATAAAATAATACCCAACTATTATTATGCCAAAAGCACCACTATGTTCACAAGCATTCAGCAAGTAATCAAAGCGCAAGAATCTTACAATGCACACAAATGGGATAGAAATCGCAAATTAAACAGACGCAATAATAAGAATTGATACAGATCAGAGAGAGAAAAAAGTTCAATCATGCAAAAACAAAAAAAAACATTTACCTGTTCACATCTAAGGAAGAAAAGGCGATTTTCTTTTGTAAGAATGGTGTCTGAACTCTTACATCCATTGCATATGACATATTCATCTGAAACAAGAACATTTTAGCCATTTTAAGAGAAACATACAATGAAATATCAACCAACCAATCAAACTTTACATTAATTGCACAAACTGATCAAAGATGTCAATGTAAGAGAATATTGCAGGGGTAAATTTCAGATTAGTGAAAGCTACATACTACAAAAACAATAGTGAGAAGAAAATCAGACATGCTACTGAAAGACATGCTACAGAACAATGCAGTCAAGCTTCAACATACTATAACTATAAAGACTACCACTACATAGAGTGGATACTTACTAACGTATCTTCTCAGAATCCCTTCGAAGTTTTTAGGTGCAAACCTTCCCTTAACCACCAATCTCTGTTGCCCGTCCAGAGATCCACTTGTTCCCATTTCAGCAAGTAAGAAGTTCATAACATGTTCTGGTTGTCTATGCATCCTGCTCCACCAGAAAAGGTTGTGAAATTTAAAAAATTCTGGATTTAAAGACAAAGAAATACAATAAATAAATTGGGAAAAAATACAATACGTTTTGCAAAGATCCATGAAGTTCACAAAAACAGTCTTCTTTGTTCCTTCACGAAGAACCTGTGGGGGCCTCATAACTGTCCTGCGACGGTCTCCAGCAAGTTCTGGATTATTCTCACGAAGGATGCTAAACACCCTTCCTAAAAGCTGCATTACAAAAATACACACAGGTGAGTGTCCATGTACATACCAAGTTACCAACAGAACCATTAATGACTATCAAACTCAAAGTAAATGACAATAAATAAAACTCTAGAAAATATAGCTCCCCGGCTGAAACAGATTACCCCCAAAGGAACAGCACAAAGAATACCCCAATCATTCAAAAGAGAGAATATAAACATATGACAATGTCAAACATCTAGGACATTAGTTTCCCAATTCAGAATAAACCAGTTGCTCAACACTGAACAGCTGAAAAAATCAATGAACCAATAATAACAAAACTGATGAAAAGAAGCTAATTAATCAATCCACAACATGGAAAAGAATGAACACTAAAGGAAGGAAGACAAATGTCAAATAACCATGAAGTCTTTGATGATTAGTACCAAACAAGCAGAAAGAAAATCTAAAGTCAGTTAAGGAACACTATTCACTTGTAAACCTCATTAAAACCCCATAGGTCTGTGAGCCTCTTAGTGGACCAACAGGTGCAAACAAAAAGATATAACAAGCTATTTTACATTCATGAATCAAAATCATGTTGTCCTAATAAGTCATAACTATAGAAGCTAAACAATATCTCACCTCCTCGTAGTGGTAGTCTCTGTCAGATCCTTCCCAAGGATATTTAGGCTGCTGCGCCTTCAGTGCAATTTCCTCGCCCTCTTCTTCCTCACCGATGTGTTCTTGAACATAAGTGAAATTTGATATAAATCTTTAATTAGCAAAAAGCAAATCCGTAACTTGCAATTATCAAATAAAGAACCATATCGAATAAATGAAGATTATGTATTTTTTATTGTCACGGGACCTCACCATCCTTCTTGAACAAAAGTGAAATTTGATATAAATCTTTCATTAGCAAAAACAATTCCATAACTTACACAGACAAGTAGCAAAGGGTGCAATTATCAAATAAAGAACCACATTGAATACATGAAGATCGTGTATTTTTTATTGTCACGGGACCTCACCATCCTTATCTTCAAGTTGTTCACCAGCATCATCACTCAAAAGGCTCGTCTCAACCTGAAATTATTAAAAAAAATAAAAGAGAGATCTTATCAGAGGAGCTTGGATACAAGAGAATAATTCCTGGTTTTTCAATTCAAAGTAGTAACATACAGGCTTCTTCTTTTTCTTCTTCAATCCAGCAAAAGAAGGCTCAGTGCCTTCAGAAACTGCAAAGCAAGTAAATCAGATGGAGCAAAAATTAGTCAATTCCGGGGATGCGCAATGAAGTCTACCGAAAGAGCGAATTGCTAGAGATAATACCTGAAAGATTTTCTGTTTTCTCTACCAAATTCTCCAGGGGTTCTTCACTAGGATCCTGAATAACAACTTTCTTCTTTTTCTTCTTTTTGGTGGGATCAAATGGGACTATCTGATGAAAACAATATATGAAGAAAACAATCAGATTCCGTCAACTCGAACAGACAAACGTCATCCATTGATGCAAGCTACCGAATCTACGAAGAGAAGAGAACAAAAACAAGAAACGTTACCTCAGGAACCTCTTCCTTCATCTCGATTTCGTCCGAAGCCATGGTGACGGCGGCGAGCAAGGGAGTTGCGGTCTGAGAATTGCGAGATCGGAGAGGTGGAGCGGCGGTGATTTTACAACAGAGGGCAAATAAGGGAGTGTAGAACGAATGTAAAACGATGACGGATGGGGGAGGAATTAGGGTTAGATGGGTTGTGTTTTTGCTTTTTTTTTTTTTTTTTTTTTTCCCCTGAGCAAGAATAAAAATATATTCGGTTGAGAATGTTAAAATTTGCAGGTTACAACGAAGACAAAGGGCAAGGGGGTGATCTTTGATCATAACAAGTGGAGAGTATCGAAATATTCGTCTTTCTTCGTCACTAGATCATGATAAGGAAACCTGAGGGGCATCTTTCTTCGTCACTAGATCATGATAAGGAAACCTGAGGGGCAATTGATAGAGCAAAAGTAATTCCATAAGATGTTCAGGGGCATAATCGTCCTTTACCAGGTGAACCCTAATAAAAAACCCTAAATCCTCGTTATATATTCGGGTGTTCTACTAGGGTTTGGGTTTTTTTTTTCGATCAGCCAACACAATCCTGACTTGAGCATCAGAGGCTCTTTCGGGGAGCGAGCCCCGCCTCTTTCTTTCTTCTTCTATGCAAGAAGCTAGGGTGGGAGGAAGATCAATCAACATTCAAGAATCATGAGATGCAGATTTGATGTATTACAAGTATAGACGGGCTTTATTTATTTTTATTAAAAAACACCTAATGGGAATTTTTATATATATTAAAAAAAAAATCTTGTGAGATTCATCTCTCCTGATAATTTTGTGTCGTAAGATTAACATTTTGTAGTAGTGAAGCCCAAGGATCGAGAAATCAACCATTAAAGTAGTGAGTAGGCCATACTTTCTCTCTTATTCTCTACATCATCATTGCTCTCGTTTGGTTATGCTTACTTTCACTATGCTTCCAAAACATGTCTCTAAGAATGACAATTTCAGTCGCACCCAACTTGAACCAAAATCACTCGACCCGAAAAAGTGGGTGAAAACCCGCTACCACCCATCTCCCATTTACAATATAATAATATTATTTGTTTATTTTATTATTGTGATTTATGAATAAAAACATATACATTTATTTTTTTCCTTTTCTAACCTTAAATATCTAATATTATATACAATTCGGCATCGAAACTCGAGTGAAATAATAATTGTAATATAATGTTATATGCTTCATTTTGCTTATAATGTTAAAGATACATTACGTATCTTCTAATATTAATTTTTTATGAGGGAATTGCACATACTAACCCAAAAAACGAAAAGTGTTGCAAGGTTAACCCAACCCGGTTTTAAATTAGGTCAAACCGGATATTTGGTAACCTGTGTACCCGGTAGCCCGTTGCAAATGAGAGAAGGGAAGAGAAAAGGAAGGGGATCGGAGACGGGGACAGGCGGAGGCATCTCCCTCGAGGCGAGGCGCAGACGACCAGAAGGGGATCGGAGGCGGGCGAGAAAGGAGGGAGAAGGAGGGGGATCGAGGGAAGGCGCAGGCGGAAGCATCTCCCTCGACGGTGGATTGCTCGAGGCGAGGCGCAGGCGGAGGCATCTCCTTCGATCTCTGTAGTTGATTGAAGGCAACGGGGTTAGTTCCTTCTGTTGTTGGCTATTATCGTCGGAGATCCGTGGCTTGGAGGCGCAGACGGCGAGTACTTCCACTCTCTCTTTCTTCAGGCGATTTCGAGCCTCGTCGAGGATAATCTCCACAATTGGCTTCCATTCTGCGATTCCAGGTACAATCCTTCACCCTTCTTCTTCTCTGCTCTATCTTTCAAGCCTTTGAATTGGAATTTTTAGTTTAGGGCTAGAGACTGAAATTTCGAATTTCGAAATTGAAATGGTTTGGTTTGAAATTTCCCATTCGGTTAGGGTTGGGGTTTGCTGTCTGTCATGTCTGAATAAACAGGTGACATGTTGATTGGTGTAGGTGTCATGTAGAAAGTGATGTTGCCAAATAGAGGGTTGAGTTTGTCCGTGGGATTTTCTAGTGGGGCAGGGGGTAATGTCAAGGGTAGGAGTTAGTAAAGAGGAAGATGATGATGAAGAGTTGGGATTGGTTGGAGAAAGGTCAATGTCAGGAGTAGGAGATTCTGAAACAATACCTCATATGGAGTACTCCATGAATGCAGCGTTCACATGAATTAGGATTTGTTACTTGTGGAATTGTGTATCATCATCTTCTTCCATGTCCCCGGACAATACTCCCTCCATGAGTTGAGCGCTTGGTTGTTCTAGAAGGAGGGCCTGTTGCTGAATATATCAGCAAGGCTATCGATCTCCCACCGTTGTAAATTTGGCTTTCCTGTGTGTTATTTGTTCTCTCATGAGAAATGGGAGATCTAAATGAATGAAGAAACCTTTAATATAGGTATGTTGCTGACTTGATTCATTTTAGGGTTGTGTATTATGCACTAGTGTGTTTTGTGTGCAGAGCAAATGATAATGGCCAAGGTAAATGAATAGACCCTCACATATCAAGTTTCTTTGACATAAATATTCTTCCCATGTAGCCTATTAGCTCAATGGGAGAGCATTGTGGTCATACACAAAGATGTGGGTTCAATTCCCACGTAGGCTTATTATTCATTAATCAACACCGACTATCAACTTATGTTTAGAACAAGTCAAGCTTGCTACATCACCAAATTCATGTGTCAAGTAAAAACAATTCATATGTCAAGTAAAACACATTATATGTCATGTAAATCCGGTATGAGTGACATGTAAATTCAGTATGGGTTATGGGTTATTTTTGGTGCTACTATCACATAATTTAGTGGCATAAGTGCTTGGATTAGCATGTTTCTTTGCTTGAGGGACTCGCTACGCAGAAGTGAGTTCATTATTAATAAAACATCAAACGAAGGCCACTTTAGTTTCTTTGCTTGGATTAGCATGTCTTCTTATTGTTGAAATTAATAAAGTTGTTGGAAGGCCACTTTAGTTTCACAGTCATTCCAGTAGAGTGAGTTCCACCGTTCGGCTTATCTCACACTTGAAATGTAGGAAGAGGAAGATTGTTGTTGCCCAAAAAAAAGCATTTTTCTTTATGTTAAAGGATATAAACTGTCATGTTAATACCATTACATGTCATGTTATTTTCATTCATTAAGGAGAAGAGGCTCGATTCGCATTACCTGTCATGTTATTCGCATTACCTGTCATGTTAAATAGTATAACATGTCATGTTAATAGCATCACCTGTCATGTTATTTTCTTTCATTAAGGCAAGCTTTTTCACAATCAATATTTTTTTAAAATGAAGATTATATATATAAGGCAAATAGATAAAGCACTGATCAATCATTGCAGCGCTAGCATAAACAGCAGCTTCATTAGTCACATTGCAACCCCCCTTGTTCATCAGATGTTGTGCCTTGCTAGCAACTCCATGATCTTGCGAGATGTCATCCCCACCCCTTGTCCAGTGTAACGGCAACAACATTGACAACATCAACCGTGCACAACATTGACAACATCAACAAACTAGCAATGTTACAATGTTCAAGAATACACTGATTGATCCACCAAAAGAAATTACCATGTCAGTTCAGGTGCCGAAAACACCCATTAAAAGAAAATGTGTGGTGATAGTTGCACAATTATCTTCAATATGGAACTTGTACAGAAGTTTCACTCTTGCTATAAATATTTATGAATAAAAGATGTTATCTATATCAAGGTTCAAGGGCACTAATTGACAGCCATTACAATAAAACGCAGCATAGTTTGTACACATCAAAACATAGCTTTGGTACACCAGATCGATCAAAGGAAATCCTGCATACATGACATGAACTTATATTAACATGTCATTCAAATCCTGGATACATGACATGAACTTATATTAACATAGCTTTGGTAGCAATTGAAACGAAATTGGACAAATCTGATGAGCAATTAAGTAGTACCTGCAGCTTTAAGAAGGAGAACTGATGCTGGGGGAGTTTTGAGTATGAAAGTAAAGCACTAAAGCTCTTATCCTGTCATCCCAAAGCAAGAAATCAAAATTGTGACTGAAAATTGAAATCCAGGACCATCAAGAAGCAGGAATCAAAACCCTAATTTACACTATAGAAATCAAAACCCCAAATCAACAATTTCTATCTATGTATCCCTAAATTAGGTTTAATAGATGGAAAATCAGGGAGATGCCAAAACCTTAACCCTAGAATTTTCACTTACAATCGATCAACAACTGCTTTCGACTCATAACTGCCTCTATCGACCTTAGCAATTGCCTTTAATTTCGTAGGAGTCGTGCACCACTAGCCTCAAAATCTGCCAGATCTGGAGAAATTTCCTAGCGACAGGATCGACCGCAACAATGGCATCCGGGTTTGGGGCCGCCATGGGAGACGAATGGGAGGAAGAAGGACCAAGATGACTGCGCTCAAGCCCTCCCGTCGAGCCCGGAGGCCTATCGCCTAGAGCCGCGAACCCCGCCTCCAACGACGGCGTCTTCCCTCATCCTTCCCTTCCTCTCTCACTGTTGCGCGCTTTTCTCTCTCCAACCGGTTGCAGGCTGTGAGAAACCAGTTACTTTGCAATTTTTTTTTTTTTGGGGTTAACCCCGCAATCCAACCGGATATTTAGGTTAGTTTTGCAAATAGCCCATTTTTTATTATGTATGTTATAAGACATTTTTTTTTGTATTATTATTAGGAAATAATTCGAGGCCGGACATGCCCAGACCTCGAGAGGCCGACAAAGTCGGCAGACGGCAAGCCGTCTAAACATACAACATAGCAAAAGAAAATACAACAAAAAACAGAAGACAAACACCTAATACTACAAAAGAACTACGCAAAATAAACCCGGAAAACCCCAGACCCTAACCACACCAGCGAGAACAGGGAGACCCGGCATGGAGAAGTGGATAGCGAGCGCATGGGACAGCATAGCTGACACGATGTCTCACCGCCGGAAAGACGAAAAGCAGTAATCCATGAAGGGCAAAGACGACTCCTGGGGAAGTGTGGATCACACGACGTTCCCTCCACCTAGATGAAGGATCTTCGGAGACCACGAACACCACCAACACGATCACTTCGATCAACCAGGGCCGCAGAACTGCTCCTCAACCAAAACTAACCACGAATCCACAAGACAGAACTCCAACCAACCCGAGAAAGTGAAGCACGACCGCGAGAGGGCAAAGAGCGCAAGAAAAATTCCGGAAATATTTATTTAAACGTAATCGATATATATTGTTTATTTATATATTTTAGCGGGCTGACTTCGGGCCCAACGATAACCCTTGGGCCCAAAGCACCAGGTTATGGGCCTCTTCCGGCCCGAAGAGAAACCAGAGGGCGGAGAACCAGGTTGGAAGCGCACCGAAGAGCAATCCAAGCCAAGGAAATGCAATCCGGTCGCAGGAGAACAGAGAAGAGGACCGCCTATTTTCCCAGCACGGACCTCCGACCGCCACGGCAATGCGCCACCAGGATAGCGACAGCACCACCGCACAGCATCAGGGGCGAGAGCTGAAGCCCCAATTCGGAGGGGGGGTGGTTAAGCCCAAGGATGTAAAGGCTCGGATTTTCTAATCCCAATTTTTTCGAAAAAATTATGATTAAAAATGAATTTAAGTCGAATTTAAAACTCGTTTAGCGGATTCCGACCAGGATATAAAATTTGATGAACGATTTCCGTCCTTTTACCTCGAAAATTCAAAATAATTATCGGATGACGATATCCTTTTAAGTTTAAAAAAAAAATCTAATTGATCGAGAAAGTGGGATTCGAGAGAACTAATTTCGGTTTTCGAGATTTATTCCGGGTATTTGACTTTAACCAATTTTACACTCTACCCAATCCCCACCCACTCCCGTCACTCACCATACCCTTCTCAGACCCCCCCTACCCCGTCATTTTCACCATCACCACTCCACTCCCTCTCCCTGTAAATTACCACCATCACTCATCGTCAGTTCATCACCATCACCTCCTCACCGTCTTCGATCTCCTTCACCATTTCACGTCACCACCTCCGCTCCATCCTATCTCCATCATCACCACATGTTCTTCTCCGAGCCAGCAGCAACAACAGCCTCAACCTCACCCTCGAGCCTCCCAGAAGCCCCAACGCCGCCCAAAGAGCACTCCATCGCCGTCGCGAGCCACCGGAGCTTTATGTCCCCCGTTTGATCGCGAATCAATTTTTCGGTAAGCCGTTCTCACTCGTTTTCCATCGGAATCGCCCTCGGACTTCACCACCACGCTGACCTCTATCCCACGCAGGTCCGACAAGCCATCGCGAGCCACCGACGAAGCCCAGAACTCCGATCGAGAGCTTCAAAGTCGCGAAAAATCCATCTCGGTGAGCTTCGAATCTATCCTCGTTTTGATTCGTTTTTTTTAGTCTTTTTGATGTCTAGACTAGTCGGGAGTGAGAGAGGGTTGAGTGCGGGATGGTTGGGCGAGGTCGAGAGCTCCGACAGCTCGAGAGTGAGGCCGAGGGTGCGAGACGAGAGCAGAGGCGAGGGCAGCGAGGCCGAGCAGTGGTAGGAGCAGCTGGGCGTGGGAATGTGAGCGAGGAGGAGGCCGTGAGTCCGAGCACTGGGCAGCTAGCGGGTTAGGCGGAGGAGCTGAGCTCGAGAGCCCCGATCGTCGGCGAGAGCGAGGCGCGAGCAGAGCCATGGCGCCAGGCTGTTTTGAATCGGGAGGAAGACGATGTCGTGGCTCATGTGGGGCCCTTGCATTTACAAAATGTGTTTTACTAACTTAACTGGTTTGGGGTTGGTTCGGTTCGGTTCGGTTTGGTTTGTTTCGATCCGGTTTGTTTCGGTTGGATTTAAATGTGTTCGGTTCGGTTCGGTTCGGTTCGGGTTTATCCGTAATTAATTAATTAATTAATGGTATTTAAAGTAAAATATAATATTACTGGGGGTTAAAATATAACATTATTTGGACTTCAAGATTATAAAGAATTTGGAAAAGAATTTCAAGGTTCGAAATTAATCTAATAAATAAATTAAAAAGGGAATTCGGCGAGTATTTTAAGGGTCAGAATTCTTAACTGTTTAATTCGGACTTGAAACGATTTTGAACTAAACTGACAATAAGAGTTATTCGGTGACTAACTAGCATAATAGTATGATCGTTTGACTAACGGCGTGATATGTGTGACTAATGGCATGACTTGTGGTGATTTATTATAAGGGGATAAATATTTGTTACCGATGATGATAATGATATATATACTTATGAAGAGTATGAGTATGAAATAGTAATATGCAAATGTGACTAAGTATGATATGGAGGTTATCTTAAGTTATAAGAGATGGTTGATCATGATGAACTGGAAGTATGGTTGGTGTGATCTTGCTTATTTATTTGCTTGTATGAGTGTGTAATATATGTGATCAGAAAAGCTATAGAAGTATACTTAGTACATTCTCGTTATGTAATTAGGTGATATTCTGTGATCGTGACTACTGTGTGCTGGATTATTCTTTTGCTGATCTTCTCTCCAGGTAAGTACCTCCGGGGCTTACTCAGTAACCAGTACCTCCTGCCTGATGTGTCATATAGTATGTAGGTGTTGCATATGCATAAGAGCATGTCATGTAGTATCATGCTTAGGAATTGCATTTACGAATGAGCATCCTTATTCTGTATGCGTTTGAATACAGAACGGCCGTTATCTGTGAGTTCTAGAGTCCTTGCTAGGGTCATAGGACAGCCCAGCTTCATCGGGCGTTGTCCTCCTCGAGTCATTTATATATATATATATATATATATATATATATATATATATATTACGAGATGAGCATGAGATATGATATGATGATGAGATATGATATGATGATGAGATTTGATATGATTATAGCATCGAACTGGCCAGTCTCCACCTTGTCTGGAAGAGGGGTGGTGGTAAAAGAGGGATATACCGTTTGGTATTCTTTGTTAAGGCCTTCCTCAATATTCTGCACATATGAATTAGGAGCATGATAGTGTGGTTTTATTTCAGCACTGCATGAAGGCATCCTTTATTCTAGGTATAGGCGTATTATATGTCCTCAGCGCGGTCAGAGGACCCGCGGGCGGACTCTTGACCTGACTTGGTGGTATAGTTTCAGGTACCCGATCTACTACTTGATTTTGTGCTGATATGACGGGGTCTATTCATATGGCGGAGAGTGAGTGTATGAACCCTGACTTCACCAAACTCATGCTTTTTGGATTTCTTCCTATTATACTCCGTTTTGACCCGGCTCTGCCGTGGCACTAGTTGTATCGTTTTCAGAATTTGTTTTTCCTTTGCATGATAAAGGTTTTCGCGCGTTGTAGACTTAGGACATGTACAGGGGTTTACCCCGGGGTCTCCAACGGACCTTCCGGGTTTGGGTGCGAAATCCCACTTTAAACTGCGCATCTTTGATTTCAAACCTTCAACCTGTACTCGGGGCGCAAGATCCCAACGAGGGGTTTCATTTCTCGAAACGTAACTCGGGAATCATAATCCTGGGCCGTTACAAAGGAGGGGTTCCGATTGTAGGAGGAGACTAACTCCACCGCACGACCGTCGGCCCGGAAGAACCCAGAGGGGGAGGCGACAAGGCCAAAGCCAAGCTAGATTGGAAGAGCAGATATGGGACGGGGGAGTAGGTGACACCGAGGGAAAGGCCAACGCTCGATGAGGGACGAAACCAGGCAGAAGGCCCTGAAGATTGAAGAAATGGTGGCAGTAACCCAAAAGCAACAAAAGCCCACATCAGATTTTGGGTTTAATTTGATATCCAACGATGGGGATTGGATTAGGGTTTTCACAACTCCAACATACAATCAGAAACTGGAGAAACCAAGGCAAGGCGACTCCAAAATGGGTTGACAACGGCCGGAGACGGGGGTGGAGTGGCCGAAGCTGAGGCAAAAACGGCTGGCGGAGGCGAAAGTGGAAGCAGCGCACAACAAAACGGTGCGACCGAAGTGGATTAGAAGTGTCTAGCGGCCGAGGCGAGACTCGACAAGCCAAGGAGACGCGATGGTGGCTCCCGAAGGAGATTTTCGGGCTGCCGAAGGAGATTTTGGGGCTCCCGAAGGAGTCACTGTGGTGTCTGCGGCTACTCTCACCTCCACCAAGGACGGTTTGTACGGAGAGCGTTTATTGCATTCAAATTTATACTCCCTCCGTACAAAAATAGATGGTATTTTAGACTTTGAAATTTTGTCGAAAATACATGGGTTTTTAGGTGTGTAGGTAATTATTACCCCTAAAATATTACCTTTTTTTACTTATTAAAATTAAAGAAAACTTTTCATCTTCCCATCTCTATATGGATAACCAAAGATTTTAAGTTTTAACCTATAATAATAATGATGAGATTTAAGTTTAAATATGTTCCTTAATTAACATGCAAGAGCCTAAACGACCATGTATTATTCGACGGAGGGAGTAAGACATAATGTTATATAAGAATTGTATTTTTTATAACAATTTTTTTTATTATAATTTATGTTGTATATATTACAATTTATCTTGGATTAGACGAAAATAGACAAAAAATCAAATGGGCAAAAAAACACGGGTAAAGTGGATATTGATGGTCGGTCGGATGGGGTGATGACTCATCTACAATGGATCGGGTGAAATGAGGATCCATCCATCCACCACACGACTGTCATTCTTGCCTTTCTCTTGTTACTCCGTACGCGCTCTATGTGTGATCGACCTCATACTCTACCGTTAATCCGTTATACTAGCTTTTGAGTTTGAGATTATCTTTGTCGGCAACCAAAATCGTTTTACGCCCGTCAAGTATTGTTCACTTTAACAAAAAGTTGTGAGAGTGGTCTAATGTTTTTCAATACTGAATGGAAAAATATTGTTCACATTCCAGAACAATATGGAGAAACAAGAGATATAAGCACCATACAAAAACAAGAAAACGAGCCACATTCTCGCTTTCATACTCCTAAAAAAATGGCGGGAAAACCCCTCGAGTAGGGGAGAAAGCTAAATTAACATAAAAACAAAAGTATTTGCTAAGTGCCATGAAATGTGCCCAAAAACAAAACTCAAGAGGGCGTCAACTAGTCTATGCTGCACTTCTTCGGCCAACACGAGCAACAAATCCAGCCTTGATGGGTGCAACTGATCGTCCAGACCCACACTGCATTCAAAGGATTTGAAAAACAGGATCAACAATTGCCATAGAAAAAAGATTATATGTTCCTTCAAAAATACTTTTTGGTCGATTACATAGAACTGATTTAGTGATTTTGATCGGAAGGTCACTTTGAAGGTACTTTATGCACAAAAGCAAGGGGATAAAACATCAGATTCTAACAAACGGCCTCAGATGCAATTTTGGGAAATCATCATTAAATCATACAATGTCGGCACATTGTCATTCATCATCATAGGCCTGAGCAACTAATGGAGGAGGAGACTCAGAAAGGGTTACTGAGAAGTAAACAATGGAAAAATGACATTGTTGTAAAATTTTGCATCAAGATGTAAGTATACTAATGCTACAGGGGAATCATCCAACCTAGTAGAAGATCAAATCGATATTTATTTAGGGTCTCAGATAACATGGACACCACTATGTTCACAAGCAGTCAGCAAGTAATCAAAGCGCAAGAATCTTAAAACGCACGCAAATGGGATAGAATTCGCAAATTAAACAGACACAATAATAAGAATCGATACAGTTCAGAGAGAGAGAAAAGTTCAATCATGCAGAAAAATTTAATGAAACATTTACCTGTTCACATCTAAGGAAGAAATTGTTATAAAAAATTCCTTTTTAATTAGCAAAAATGGATACAAGAGAATAATTCCTGGTTTTACAATTCTTATCTTCAGGTTCACCAGCGTCATCACTCAAAAGGCTCGTCTCAACCTGAAATTATTAAAGAGAGAGAGAGATCTTATCAGAGGAACTTGGATACAAGAGAATAATTCCTGGTTTTACAATTCAAAGTAGTAACATACAGGCTTCTTCTTTTTCTTCTTCAATCCAGCAAAAGAAGGCTCGGTGCCTTCAGAAACTGCAAAGCAAGTAAATCAGATGGAGCGAAAATTAGTCAATTCCGGGGATGCGCAATTAAGCGTACCAAAAGAGCGAATTGCTAGAGATAATACCTGAAAGCTTTTCTGTTTTCTCTAGGGGTTCTTCACTAGGATCCTGAATAACAACTTTCTTCTTTTTCTTCTTTTTGGTGGGATCAAAAGGGACTATCTGATTAAAACAATATATGAAGATAACAATCTGAGTACAGATTCCCTCAATTCGAACAGGCAAAAGTCATCCATTGATGCAAGCTACCGAATCTACTGAGAACAAAAACAATCAGGAACCTCTTCCTTCATCTCAATTTCGTCCGAAGCCATGGTGACGGCGGCGAGCAAGGGAATTGCGGTCTGAGAATTGCGAGATCGGTAGCGAACAATCTGGGTTGTGTCTTTGCTTTACTTTCTCTTTTTTTCCTGAGTAAGAATAAAAATATATTGTCTGGGGGTAATACTTCGTAAATTCCGTAATTTATAGTGTATCATACTTGGACATCAAGCTTATCTTTTACTTGGACATCAAGCTGACTAAAGATAAGATTTATCCATTTTTGTATCCTATACTCTTGGAAATGATAAGATATAGAGTTAAATAAATCTCATCCAATGATTTTAATCAATGGCTAAGATTGAAACAATTAAAAACTTCCTTTTTAATTAGCAAAAATGGATAAAAGAAAAAAAAATGTCAAATGGAAAGAAATCAGAGAGAGCAGACCGGAGAACTCATTCTCAACTTGCATTGCGCAAGGAGAAGGGTGTCCGCCTTCTCTAAATCATTTTTGCCTCGTTGATATGGAAAACCTCGCCGACCGGAGAACTCGTAGCTCTGCTTCTAACTGGCGATGGAAACTGCTCCCTCTCCGACCTTCGCTTGTCGTTTGCCTCCCTGCAAAGATAGAGAGCCAAACTTACGGTGGTGAACTAGGCAACTCCGCTAAAAGATCCCTCTATCAGGTTTGTAAACCCTAACATGTCAATCCCTAAATCCTAATTTCTGTTTTCACCCCTAATTTATCCAATCAATATGAGGGGTTTATTTCATTATTATCCCTAATTTGATTTGTGCAAGTTGGTTGGTTTGATTGCACTTGGTTTTGCTGCCTTATTGATTGAACTCATTAAAATTTTGATATTTTGGAGCTATTCTTTTACACGGGAAGATGCAATAATATATGAATATTGGGCTGAGACTTTCCTGTAGCCTGGTTGCGGATGTGTTCTATGCCCATGTCTTAAAAATTCCCATTGATTGATGGTATGCCAGGGCGGAGCCAGGAATCTGGCTAGGGGGGCTCAAACAAAATTCACGAGACCGGCGACCCAACTGGAGGAGCAAGTAGCGAGCCCTTGCTGCTGCACCGGCCAACATACACTGGAGGAGAAGCGAGGCTGTTGTTTCTCTCGGTTGTTGCAGCCCTCGCTGTCTCAAAGTGGAAATGAAGTTTTTCTTTTTAAAAAAAATGGGTCAGCTGTGGTGAAGGCCATGGTGAGTCGAACCCTTGATGTCCACTGTCCACCTCCCCACCTTCTACTAATTGTGCTACAATAAACTCTTTTCTTGTTATAACCTCTTTTACTCAAAATCGTATATACATATATATACATTTTTTTTTTTTTTGTATTTTTCCAGGGGGGCTTGAGCCACCGCATGCCCCCCTTCCTCCGCCCCTGTGGTATGCCAATGGCCTCAATTAGTGCAAGAGCAAGTATGCCCCTGTTACTGGATTCCCAATGCCTAATTTGGTCGTTTGGATTGGTTGTTATATATCTTCGTACTTGTGTTTATTATTTACAATATTTGAGCTCCACTTGTTGAAATTGGTCTATCTAGAGGATATGTAATGTAATTTTGAAGACATGTTCCTAGAAATGGACAAAATTATGCCTCCTTTATGAACAATCATGTTCGAGATGAGGTTGATGCACTGACATTGGTCTGTCTGGATGAGATTATTTTATTGGGGACATAGGTAAGCATTTGGGCACTTCCTTGGCTGATTGTGTATAAGAACAGTTAATCTATTACGATTTGTGAGGTAATTTTGTAGCCTATTAGCTCAAACGGTAGAGCTATGTGTTTTTACACATCGGTGTGGGTTCGAATCCCACATAGGCTTCAAAAACTTGTAATTGGCATGGGAACGTAATAGAAGAATCAATAGGCGAATGAGTTCATAAAGAACAAGAGTAGAGTCAATAAGAACTGAAACTTGCTTAACTCTATCAGTATTGAGCTAAATTGTAAAACTAAGTTTTGGTTACTGGTTTTGATGAACTATTTGCTTTCCAAGTTTTCTGTCTGGTTTTGCTTATTCAAATAAGTATCAGCATCTAAGGAGTTGTGATGTATGATACACAGTTAAATCAGTAATTAAAAATCCACTTCTAATGCATCAATAATAAATAATATGGAGTACAGAAGCTCCAAAAAAAGGATGTCATTACAATCTAACAAAGACAATGTCAAAACAGAAAAGGATGTCATTACAATCTAACAAAGACATTGTCAAAACAGACAATTTCATAACAGCATATATACTACGCCACTAGCACAATGTTGTTAGAAGCCATGCTGTTTTGCTGAACCATAGCTTTCATTTGATAATCTTCGTCCCATAATCATCAATCATAGACCTACATTAATGTATTATAAGTTATAACTCAAACTCAACTAGTTTATAAGCAAAAGTTAAAAACAAAAATAGGATACATATTATACATACCAAGGCTAATATTTGATACATTATTTAAAAAACCATGATAAGTATGTTGAGTAGATTCCCTGTTCATATCCTGTATTAGACAATTCTTGTTAGAAACTTCATATACATTTTTTGAATAAACATATAAGTGTAAAAAAAAATTAAAATCACACCTGATTTGAAAGACATGTATCCTCTAATGAATTAAAAGAGAGCATCACTTCAGGACCGACAGTAATTGGCCCCTAAACAAAACCACAAAATCTGTTTTATGAAAAAATGGAAAACTAAAAAAGGGCATCATTTCACTGCATTGTTTGATCCAAATAAATAAAACCACAAGTTCTTGTTTATATATAGCATACCTCTAATGGTTGATTTCCTTTGGTTTCCTGATCTTGTTTCTTCTTCTTTCTTTGTTTGCTCACAACAGATTGATCTTCCATATTATATCATGAACTTGTAGGTTCTTTCTCTTCCTCGTGTGTAGTTTGTTAGTCCAAGATTTTAATCATTGCCCTCCTTTCCGTACTCCTTTTTTCTTTAAACCAACATTGCGAGGAATTACTGCAGCATCTTGTTGAACACTTTCATTAAGATCAGGAACTAATGGAGCAGTTCCATGCCCTACATCTTGCATGCTTGATAACATCGTATCAACCTCAGCAATCAAAGTATTCAATTTGCTGTCTAAAAACACCGAGGAATCTTCAAAATTAGCGGCTCGAGAAGCTAAACTCACAAATTTCCGACATAGAGCTCTATATCTCCGTGTTGCACTCAGTTGTGGATCCTCAAGAATGATTCTCCCACTGATATCTCTCACTATATCACTTCATGCCTCATTAGTCCAACGCTTTAAAATGTATTTCTCAGGTATTAATTTAATGTTCATCATATCAAGGACTTTTAAAGCATGAACACATAATATTCCCATTCTCTCAAACATTTTGCATTCACAAGAAACTGTTTGAGTCAAAGGATCACCCGAAACTGTATATTGCATATCAGCAAAGTTATCATCATCAATATTAGAAATTGCAATGACATACTTGTTACTTGGTTGGCCTTCAACTGATGGCTTGATGTATGCAGCAGTAGACCAGTTATACTCTTCTTGAAAAGCTTCAAAAATCTTAGGAGTGTACAATTGGCCTGCTTGCTTGAGTAAGGGCGTCCTCTGCATTTTCATTCTAGGCAATTTTTCTCGAGAAGCAAATTCATAATTTATGTCATTCTGTCGTTTCAGCCTAAGAACACGCTCAAAGTGCTTGAAGAATGTCATTATATCCAATTTGCAATTTAGATAACCTTTCAAATCTCGGTTGAAACTTTCACTTAATTGTGATGTACATCTTGCATGTAACATTCTGCCCCCTTTTTCTTCAAGGCATAAATACTTTCCAACCAAGCAACTTTTTTCACTTTTCCACGCAAAGCATTGAAAGCTTCTTCAAATCTATCAACTTACTTAAAATCATACATACATGCCTTGAAATCTTGAAGAACATTTGGCCCATCATGAATCAAGTGCTTCAATGCATTTTCCATTATATGCCATGTGCATAATCCATGTAAAGTATTTGACATAACTTCACTTATAGCCCTTCCCATAGCAATGTCTTGATCAGTGAAAATGGTCTTCGGTTGCTTATTGTCATGTGTTGCCAGAAATGTCTCAAATAACCATCTAAAAGATTACATGGTTTCATCATACAAAAGTGCAGCTTCAAAAACAACAACTTCTCTGAAATGATTAAAACCAACAAAGACACTAAGAGGTCTATGTTCCTTGTTTGTACCGAATGTAGTATCAAAGGCAACCACATCTCCAAACGAAGCATAATCTATAATCATCTTTGCATCAGCCCAGAATATATTAGTTATTTGCTCTTCATTATCCAACTGAATTGAGTAATGAAATGAAGGATTCTCCACTGTTTGGATATGAAAATACCTCAACAAACTACCAGGCTCCCCATACATCAGATTTTGATGTCGCTTTCTCTAGAGATAATTTCTGTGATCTTGATGGGTGTAGCCTAAATTAGTTGATCATCCAACATGTGCACCTATAAATTCGTGAGCTGCTCTGGGATTGATACCAAAGTCATCTGCAAGATCAATTTGAACTGCCACTGCTTCATATATGTTTCTTTGTGACCTCAACAGGTGACTAGTCTCTGGCAAATGAAGGAGGTGATTGTGCTCGGATACAAAATCATGTACTTTATATTTCTTCGTTTCCTTGATAACTGAAAAGCCAATCCGTATTTTGCAGCCAGTTCTAGTTTCAACTCGGTCCCTTTTACCCAAGTTATCCCCCTTGCCATTTGCATGATGACCCTCTTTAGCACGTACAAATCTTCTCGAAGTCACATCTCCACTCTTATTCTTATTCTCATAATGTCTGCGGACATTAAATCCCATATTTCCTCCATATTCTTTCCAGAATTTCCATACATCCTCTACAGAATCAAACACCATGCCTATTTTGGGGATCCACTCGACCGAAGTCTCCATGTCTATTTTGATAGACGAGAGAACTTTTGTGCATTGAATTGATAGATTTACAATGAATCAACCTGTAAAGACCATAAAGTGGTGCAAAATTAATATTCCGAATTTGATACAAGTGGAAGAATGAAGTGATAGAAGGATGAAACTATAGTAAAAGAGGAGATGAATTTCACCATTACTGAAGATGCGATGAAGCTGGCGGGAAGAAGGAAAAAATGAAGAACAAATGATCAGCGTATCAAGCAAATATTGGCGTACCAAACAGTTAATTTTCCATGATTTTTTTTTGTTTTTAATTACCTCTAATTATCCTAATATATTAATAAATCTTAGCCCTTCACTTCAATCAAGGATTGAGATTTTTACAACACTAATTTGAAAATGTTTTTTTAAATTTTAATTAGTTTAACTTTTTTTCAATTAGATTTCTAGAGTCGTTGGTTTTTTTTGTAGGGAATCTTTTCCGATATAGGGTCTTATCCTATGTCATTAGAGTATATGATAGAAAAACCGATTTCACCTTGATTTTTTTTATACAAAGTAAGAGTTTGGGTGGTGTTATTTTGGACGAGAAGTTGGATCTCAAGATGAGGAGGTTTATGGTTGTGGCCTGTGGATAAAGACAACCCTAAATTAGCAAGATTAATTTTGATTGAAGAGGGCGAGAGGAGTGATGCAGCAAAGTCTTCAACTTCAACAACATGACTTAGCAAGATTGATCGAAAAGGGCCATCGAAGAGGGACGAGAAAAGCGAAGCAAAATCTCCGACTACACCAACCTCTCTGACTTCAACTGTGTGGCTTAACACTATTGATCGAAGAGGGCGAGAAGGAAAGAGGAGCGAAGAAACAAAATTTCTATCAACCACCTTCAATAATCAATAGTGTTCGATTTCTGGTAACACTGATCAAGACTACGTTTTGCTTCATGACTTACTCTTAATTTTTATATTTAATTGTAGACTAAACACGGGAATTATTTATAATCTTTTTCGGATCTTTTACTAAAATTTGCCGAAATAAATTGATTTTTGTTTTGGTAGAAAGAGAAGTGAAGCTTTCCAAGGTTTATGCAAACGCTTTATTAAAAAATAATAGCGGCTACGGTCTAATCAATCGGGATAGTCAGACCTCTTATATCATTCACCAACGAATTTAAAGCTCTCACATGAGGATTAGCCAAGACATGATAACCAAAAGGAAAATTATAAGCTAAGCTAGCTAAATGGTCCGCAACCGAATTGGCTTCACGGTATATATGACGAAACCAGATCACTCAGTCTCTACGAATAAAGCATTGGCAAAGAGTTTAAATAAAAATTCTTGTAAGAGTAACGAGTTTTATTTATTTTTATTAAAAAAACACCTACATCTTTTTTTTTACAAGGCAAATATTTGAGGTGGTCAACTGCGGTTGACCCATCGTCCGAGAACGTTATCGCTGATGAAGTCGCCGATCTCGACTGGAGAGCAGTACTCGAACATAGTCAAAGTGAGTCCCAAATGTGTTATTCTGTCCGCTCCAAGTACCCTAGCTACATCTACCAATAACATCCTGCATATTTTGTATTTATATATAGGTACATTGCGATGTTACATCACATGTACCAGTCATTTCACTTTGCTTAAAATGATTATGCAATGCAATGAACAAAAAACTGAATATTTAGCCTTTCAAAAAACTTGCACAAGGCTAGACCATTTCATAACTTGAACAACCATTACTATAGTATCTGCAAAGAGCCTTGCACTTGATCACATTATCATACACATAAAACCCAGGTGCTACCATGATCCGGACGATGATAGGGACCGCCTTACGAGCATCTCGAACCTCACCAATGTCCTCCATGTACACCGGATCGAACCTCGAACCTCCCTCCACCCTGAAGACAGGCAACCCTGGGTGTATCGAGTTTGCCAGCAAGTGAACCAACCACACGCTCTTTGAGGCCCTGAAGAAGGCTTGAAGTAGCGGCTCGGGCCAGGCCTGGTTCCAGCCTAGCATGCCAACAATCTCGCCCATCTTTCTGTCACAAAACTTGCTGAAATCCTCACTGAAGTGCTTTGTCCCTTTGTTAAGCACCTCCTCCCAGGTTAGGTCCTTGAGGGCACTAAACGCAGCGTATTGGGCCTCGCACCGGTCTAGAGGGTTCAGGATCCGGTTCGCGGGGAATTTCGTGAACCCGGGCGATTCGAAGTCTTGAAAGAGGGATGAATTCAAGAGGGCTTCGAGGCAGAAGATTAGGGTTCTAGGGTTTCTGGAGAGGGAGATTTTGATGTCGTAAGGTTGGAGGAGCGATGAAATCCGCTCGAAAACCTTGACTCCCATCTGCCGAATATGGACGGTGAGCGCGCGGCTAAGCGATCGGACGGCGGTGCGGGATTCGGCGACGGAGAGGAGGAATTCTTCGATGATCCGATCGGTGCCGTTTATTTGGAATTTGTTGAGCGGCGAGAATCCATGGCGATTGCAGACTTCGAAGCCTGATTTGAGGCTGTGGCAGTACACCTCGAGCCTGTTGAGCTTGTTCTCGAGCTCGGCCATGGAGAATTTGAGCTCGGAAGCTTCCAGAATCGCCTCGTCGCGCTTCCTCGTCGCTTCCGCGAGCTTCCGTGAAAGCTCCGCGGCTGCGATCTTCCAAAGATCCTCCACCTCCTTCGCCGCCGGATATGAGTTAGAAGAGGTCTCCGCCGAAGACAGCTTGGGGCTCCGGCGGGCCAGGCCATGGAGGACGTTTTTGAAGATCCGATTGGGGCTGGGGACAACAAAAGACGCGATTTTGTCTTGGATGTTAGGGCGGCACTTATTGTAGGCGACAGCAACGTTCTCAGCCCGCGGGGCTCCGACGATTGCGCCGATGGTTGTGGCAGGCGATGGCACGTGAAACGGGGTAGGTGGGTGGTAGGGGTAGATCGTTGGGGATGTGGCTGGGCCGGGACGACGTGGCTTGGAAGTGTCCTCATCGACAGTGAAGGGGCTGAAGCGGTGAGGATGAAGACGGGGAGAGTTGGAGGAAGAAGAAGAGGAAGAAAGAGCCATGGATGGTTGGCTATGGCGGTATCTTCCCGGTGAGTGTTTGGGGTTGGGTTTTGACTGTATATATTACACTTGCAGGGAGTGGAATGGATTGATTTTGATTGTGATTTTGGCGGGTTGCGCGTTGGGTGTGTTTTGTTGTGGGAAATTTACACTCAATTCAAATTAAGTCAATTTATTAAAATCGTGTTATATTTGTATACTTGAAGATATACTTGAAGGAAGATGGTGTATGATCAAAATTGACTTAATGGGATGGGAGCCATCAGCCATGGATGGGTGGTTTCTCAACCTTAGACGTCTCTGTCGATCTAGCTAGTTGTGTTGTGTTGTACAGTTTCCCAGTCTGCAAGGTCAACTTTGCTACCCTCCAAAATCCCATAATACCTCTCCATCAATCTCCTCGATTCAACCAGCTCTTCTACAAGTTTCAAATTAAAATTATGCTGTACTGTTTTTTTTTTTTTTTTGGTCGGAAAAATTAAAATTATACTGTAATACTGTAATATTGAGTTTCTATGCAAGATATAGGTATAGTATATGATTGTAGAGGAACAAACAACTTAACAACAGCTTGAAAGAGAGCATGTGAAGGTGATAAATGGGAGAGACGAAGCATTCAAGTGGGTCCCATCCCATTGGTCCCTCAATTCATCCATTAATGTGACATGATGCTTCCACCACATATACGGTATACCCCGAGCGATCCATGTACAGTATATTACTTAGGACCCAAAACTAGAGGGGGCAAAATATAACCCGATCCGAGTACCAAAGCTGAACCATTTGAACTCAAATTCGACTGAAATAAGAAAATCTAGAGTTCGGCCCATTTGAACTCAAATTCGACTGAAATCATAAAATCTAGAGTTCGGCCCATTTTGACACGATGTCCAAATGAATATGAATATAGACAACCCCGATATGATGTCCCTCATTGAGCATTTCTGAGAAATAACCCTACCAAGGGCAAATGTCAGGGGTACTTCTCAGAATTGCTCAACGAGGGATTCAACTCTTCTGTTACGAGTCCCAACTCCTAACTTATAAAGACGAATGGATAGTGACTTCCACCGACGCATCTCTATAGAGTGTTAGTCCCAACTTAGAGGAGTTCTTGGTAAGTCAAAGAACAAGGGAGCTCTAGGACCAGACGATATTCCTGGGGATGTTTGGAAATGGTTAGGGGTCAAAGGTTTGGAATGACTAACATCTCTTTTCAATGTTATCCTAAGTTTAGCTAAGATGTCACTGAAATGGAGGCTTAGCAAATTGGTCTCGATCTACCAGAATAAGGGTGACGTCTAGTATTGCGGTAACTACAAAGGAATCAAACTACTAAGACATACGATGATGTTATCCAAAAAGATTTATAGAGGTGAGGCTTAGGAGGTTGGTGCACGTTTTTTAGAACCAATTTGGCTTCATGCACAATAGATCAACTGTGGAGGTTATCCATTTGTTGAGGCAGTTGATCGAGATGCAAAGAGATAGGAAGAAGAATTTGCATATGGCCTTATTGATATAGAGAAGCCTTATGACAATGTTTCGAGATAGAGTTGTTATGGAGTTGCCTAGTTGGGAAGAGATTGTTGGGGATGTATATTAGAGTTATCAAAAATATATACGATGGTTCACTAACAAGCGTTAGTACGTCTACTCGAGATTCAGAATACTTCTAGGTGTGAGTGGGGCTACATCAGGGTTCGGCTCATAGTCCGCTTCTGTTCACTCTTGTTAATGATGCACTTTCCTCTCCACTCCAAAAAGAGGTTCCTTGTTGCATATTGTTTGCAGACGACATAGTGCTAATGGACAACTCAAGTTCGGGTTTGGATCGCATGTTAGAAAACTGAAGGGAGGTACTTGAGTCCAAGGGTTTCCGTTTGAGTAGGACAAAGGCCGAGTATGTGCAGTTTCATTTTGAAGAGAGTTTGAAGATTCAGAGGATTCAGTTTTGTTGGGGGAAGATCTTGTCCCCGGGAAAGAGTATTTCAAGTAGATAGGCTCGTTTGTTCAAAGCGACAGGGGTATTGATAAGGATATCGACATCGGATTCAGGCGAGGTGGTTGCGATGGAGAATGGCGTTGGGTGTGCTTTACGATAAGAAAGTTCCTGCAAAACTGAAAGGAAAATTTTACATGGTGGTTGTTCGACCAATATTTATTGTGCCTATTAATACAGTTCAAGAGTAGAGGATATCAGTGGCTTAGATGAGGATGTTGCGCTGGATGAGTGGGTCCACGAGATTGGACAGAATAAGAAATGTTGACATTAGAAGCAAGCTAGGTTGAAGTTACGAGTATCGTGGATAAGCTATAGGAGACCAAGTTGCATTGGTTTGGACACATTCGGAGGAACTTCCTTTGGCACCGATTCGTAGGAGCAAGAGTTTAGATCTAGGAGCTACCCATAGGGGAGATCGAGGTAGACCAAAGAAGAGTTGGATAGATGTTATCAGACATGACCTCAATGTTCTGAACCTTTCGGAATATACGACTCTGGATAGAAACCACAAACGGAGGTGCATCCATGCGATAAATGTTTAGTGTCATGGGCTGTTGTGTAGTGTCATTTATTTTATCTAAGCATCTATATATGCTTCTTTTCTAGCTCTTACTTACGTGCTACTTTTCTGTTCATTTGTTCTGTTATTTTTGGGTCGATCAAAAACACTCTCTTGACTAGTTTGGGAAAAGAGTGCGTATATCCCAACCCCTCAGACTCCGCTTAATCGCGTGATATATTGGATTGTTGTTGTGGTGGTGTTGTTCTTATTTTTAAACACTAAAATAGTATATAATGAAATTTAATATAACTAAATAAATGAAGTTTAATACTAGTAGTCAATAATTTAGATGAATAAATAACAATAATCAATTTATAATAAATCTAAATGTGACCCGAGTTGACCCAACCCGAAATCCATTTGACTTGAATATACCCGACCCCATCCGAACTCGATCAAACATACAATATACAAGACATATGATCCGACCTGACATATAACCGAATCCGAATAGGTATATCTGAATCCGACCCGAGCAACTCGATTGTCACCTCTATAGTGGACTCAAAACTCAAAAGCTTACTCCATCGATCACATCAAATGTGAAATTAGGTTTTTTTTTTATATATATCGATCTACTCCCTCGTTAAAAAATACATCATCAACAAATTTTTTTAAAAGCTAAAAAAATCTATAAAGTATTATTTTTTGTAATTAAAATTTTAAAACAATTTCATACTCATGTATAAATTTATTTATATTTTATAAAGTTTTTAGTATTTTTCTGAAAAGTCTGAATTCCCAAGTCTAGTTCCAAATACCTTAAATATGAACAGTCCATCAGTAGTCGGAAATAGGGCCGTTCATTTTCGATTTGAACCGAAATTTTGGGCCAAATCAAACCGAAAAAACCGGAACCTAACCGAACTGATATGTTTCGGTTTAGCGAATTTTTATTTTCGGTTTTAGGTTCGGTTTAGACTCGGTTCGGTTAAACCGAAAAAAAAAACCGAAATTTAATTTTTATTTGTATTTAATTTATATTTTAATTGTAACACACTAAAACAGCAAAACCCATTAACATTAACCTGTTTCTGTCCCTCACCCTTACGGCCCAGACTCATCTTTCTTCGTCGCCGCCTCGTCGTTCTCCACTGTTCAGATAGATTCGCTGTTCTCCGTCGCCGCCTCGTCCTATCTTCGTTCTCCAGTCGCCGGCGAGGTGGCCCTTACCAGCCCACCAGCGCGGCTTGTTCTCTCTATCCTGCTCGGCTTCTCCCGCAATCCCTAGCACAGTCCGCCTCAGCTTCGATCTCTCCGTTCTCCCCCCCACTGACGCCGGCAAGATCGCAAACTAACAATCCCTACCACAGCCCTGCTCCGGCATTCCGCAATCTCGCAATTCGCTAACTCCCTAAGCACAGTCCTGCTCCGGCTCATCCTCTGTCTACCGTAAATTGAAATCCCAAGTCCATATCAATTTAGATATTCTATTTCTACTTCTCCCAAACCCAAGTCCCAATTCCCTTTTTTTGGTACTGATCTTGCTTTGTCTAATTGTTTACTCCGTATTGCTTTTTTGATTGAATACGAAATGATGTTATATATACAATTGTTGAAGTCTGTTCAATGTATATAAAATTTCAAGTCTTTACTCTTTAGGTTAGGTTTTTGGTTCAACGGGGCCGCCCGCATTTTTCCTCCACCCAAATTCGGTTCTGTGTGCCAAGAACCGAACCAAACCGGGACCGAACCGGCATAAAACCAAACCGAACCTATTAGTTTCGGTTAGGTTTTTGGTTTGATGTTTTTGAGATTTCGGTTTTAGGTTCGGTTTTAAACCGGTGAGCAGCCCTGGTCGGAAATCATCACTCTGACTTTATTATATAGATATAGATTATTAAATTAAAAGGGTATATTTTTTTTTGTACGTACAGTGATTCATATCAAAGACGCTTATATGGGCAATTCATATGATATGTGAAATTTTAATAATACTTAATATAAAGTATATATTTTTTCATACAAATATTTTATAGTAAAAAAATTTAAGATATCATATAATTATAATGTATTATAAATTAAATACATATGAGATAGTGAGGTAAAAGAGAGGATAATTATACAAAAGAAATAAAATAATATATAAGAAATCATATAATATATATTCATTTTATTCTTATTTCAAAAACCAAATCATCAAACTGTATTAATACATTTATTAAACTTTAATCCAAAAGCAAACTATAAAAAAAAGGTGACAAAGGAAAAAAAATGCTAAACTGTTGAGAGTGATATATATTCATTTTATTCTTATTTCAAAAATCAAATCATCAAACTATATTAATAAACTTTAATCCAAATTTATTTCCTTAATCCAAAAAAGCAAACTACAAAAAAAAAAAAAAAAAAGGGGTGACAAAGGAAAAAAAATAAAATGCTAAACTGTTGAGAGTGGGATTTGAACCCACGCCCTTTCGGACCAGAACCTTAATCTGGCGCCTTAGACCAACTCGGCCATCTCAACTTATTGATACTTACTTTCAAACATTAAGATATGAACAAAAGAGTTTGTGATAGTATTAACACATTGTTCCCTCTTTCGACTCCCCTCAGTCTCAATCTCATGTTTCTGTTTATAGGAGTAGGCCGGTAAAAACAAAAGCCCTCTATGCCCAACTTATTGAAGAGGATCCTAACTTCTTGTTTTCACCATACCGGAATCCGATGGCAACAATGCATAATCCTCTGCAGAGCAATAAACAAGCAACTAGCCACTCTCACTGAGTAAAAAGAGCTAGCTAGAACTAGGATGAACTTTTGAATAAATTAAACGAGTTGCATAACAGAAACATATAAGCCAGCAATGAACTGAACTCTTAGGTCTCAAAATTGAGTTGATGATGAGCAATGCAACCTTCAAAGTTTGGCATATAATAATCAAACATTATCATTAATCACAGAGTAATAAAGCGAAAACATCCGTGTGTTTCCCATTTCTTCAATAGCATTAAGCAAATCCATTCATAGGGCAACTCTCCTTTGGCAGGTAATCTGGTTCATCTCAATGCACCGAAAATCCCTAGGCTTTTCGGTTTTTCCATTGAACCATCACATGCCAAGAGGAGAGGTGCCCTACGACTAGCTTGCTTAGCTCCACGCGACATGAAAAATCTTCAAAGCTCCCTCCCTATATCCTTGCCATGTTGTATTGCATCTAATGTAGATGGCGATGCCCTTATATATATACTCGGTTTCTGCTGCAGAAAGAATGGCATATATATGCTCTAAGTTTATGCCGCGGATATCCTATATAGATATGCTTTCAGTGGCTTCCTTTTTCCTAGCTTATAGAATCTCAAGATTGCCAGTGTGTCGACTTTGCATATATATATAGGCCTTTTTCATGGTGGATGCTCATCTTTTTCGCTTCGAGAAACCTAATTTATTTGAACCTTTTAAAGGTATATCCTGTGTCATATTCTTCTTCCATTTTAAATTTCACTTTCTCCTTTTCAAGATTTTATCAGCAAGAACCAGACAGTTTGCCACAAAGGACTTGAATAAATACCATGTTGATTGCAAATTTGCAACAACTGAACTTCACAATCCCTATAAAAAAAACCAAAGGGTGTGTTTGGTAATAACGACGTTTATAGACTAGTTTATAAGGTCTATAACAAAGGTTACTACTTACTACTACAGTAATAATCATCTGCTGCAGATAGCTTATAAGCAAAACATATGTATATCTTTTCCAAACATATCCTTTAATTTGCTCTCCGTTTCTGTATTAAATGCATTTTTTTAAATTTAACTAGGATAATCAACCCAAGTTTTCTTTGGCCAAATATACATATGTAACCAATTTAGACTCATTTTGCAATTTTGAATTGCATCTGCATATATCCTATAATTTGTGGTTTCTGATGGGTAGCTTCCTTTATGTTTTACAAGAGGCTAAGTGCTGTTAATACGTTTAAGTTATAATAGGATTAGAACTACTTTATTGGCATGTGATCTTGTTGAGCCTTGAGGTTTGAAAATTTGCCCTTTGGTTTGCTGCTAAATTCCGGTGGAATTTCAATCGTGTCAGGTTTATTTTGTTTTTAGGTTAAGATCCACCTTCAATTACAAAAAGCTTAATCAATTGTATATATATATAGGGATTTCACTCTTCCTATATTTTCCAGCTTTATTATGTTACTGAGAGGAGATTTCCATTACATTACATGAGCATAAGATAGATTTTATTTGTGGGTCTCAATTGGTGGGCTACTGCCCTATAGTTTTATTGATCAAAGCATAGTTTCTGATAATAATGTCTCAAATACGGTATAGGCAAAACAAAATGCTTAATAAAAGAGTTTTGTATCAGCAACCGTGTTAGCCTGATGACAGATGTTTCTAATCTCGACCTCCCACCTTATGTGTGTCCCAATTAAGTCTATGTGAGATTGTGACGTGTGAAATCCATATATTGTACACCAACCATAATTCAGAAGTTTAAGTGTATGACAATTGTCGCAAATGAAAACGTAGAACCACATGAACTCATGTAACTGTAAGATAGAGCTAACGTACGTGTCCAACAAAACATAGCACAAGAGATTCAATTCAATGGATTCGACCAAAAAATAGAAGAGAGATTCAATGGACTATAGCGACTAATGTTTTGGATTAACGAGCATTTTGGTTTGAAACTAACTTGTCAACATCTGCTTATATTTGACTAACAAGCTATTTTTAGGTCAAAAATACTTATCGACACCAAAAATCGTCGTCAAAAGACTCAAAACTGTACATTTGGCTAAAAAAAAAAAATCACGGTAGGAATATCAAACCGATTTGGATTTTCGGTAATAAGGTAATTTGTGACTCGTGAGGCCCACCATTTCTTCAGCTGAAACCCGGGCCTGGTTCGGGCCGGGCCAACCCGTATGGATGACCGTCTCGCAGTCGCTTATGCCTTCGTGTAAAATCGGCAAAACCGTAGTCCGTATCCGGACGGTAACCAAGAATCTTGTTTTCCCCCAAATCCCCCTCTCCCCGATCACTCTCCCTGATTTGGAAACCGCTCGATTCGAGATTGTCTTCAAGCTTCCATACCTAGGGTTTGATCTGCTTTGGGTAAGAAACGTTTTCTCCTTCACTTCTTCGTTTCTTAGCGTTGGTTCACCTTTCGTTCTGCTGCTTCGTCCTCTTTTTTTTTTTTCTTTTTTTTATAACTTTTCCCGGATGCTTTGTCTGTTTGTGTGAAATAGAAACTGTTTGGGGAGTTTGCAATTGAGATTCTGTTGACTGAGTAGGGAATTTAGCTTATTAGGTTTTTCAATTTGATCGTTTTCCTTCTTCTTTGGCGCTCTTTTTTCTTGTTTTGAGAAATGCATAGGGGCTTGAGTGGCTGATTGTCAATTTGTCGTGTATGCGTTGTTTGTTTAGTTACTTCAATTTTGGTTTATATAAATTTTAAAAAAAATCACTGATCATGGGAAGAAATGGCAACCGGAATGCAATTTATTTGTTCTTTAGTTCTTTCATCTTGTTTTTTTTTTAAGTTTAATTGTTCAGAAATGGTATTAGGTTTTCTGTTGCAGGTTTTGAATTCTAGAGTATTGTAAGTTCAGTGTCGTGATCTCTGTTCTTGTGGTCATATATCAGATTGTCCCTTCCAATTCTTTCATAATCTGTTAATTATAGCGTCAACATTTGTTCTTTGGTATTGCAAATGCGCAGCTAGAAAGGCTTCTTGGTATATTAGATTTGTATCATCACACGATTATCTTTTGCATGCTATGATCAGTTTGTAATTATTTTCTTCAAGCTAATGTCATGAACTCGGTTTATCAAATTGACATCTGATCGGGAAGATGTTTTTTGCTTGATTTTAGTGTCCATTGTTGAGTTGTTGACAGTGGTATATGCATGACTTGATCAGCTTGCCTCGTGTATCTTCTTCCATTTTGCACGAGAAGCTCTTAGTCCTCCTATCATTTGCTTCTGTCTCATTTTTTGAATCCTGTAAAATACTCTCAGTTTACCGGGGCTTTAGCCAAAAATATGCAAGGAGGAGGAGGAGGAGGCAGGGATAGTTTTTTTCACCCATTTGGCAGCTTTGGTGGATTCCAAGGCTTTGGAGGCCATGGCAGTCTCGTACCTAATGTTTTTGGAGGAAGGAGTCTATTTGAGGATCCCTTCTTGTCAAGTCCATTTGGAGGTAGCCCATTTAGGAGCATGTTTGAATCTAGTTTCGACGGTCTTGGAGGGAGTCCATTTATAGGTACTCCTGCGGGATTCTTTGAGCACCAACATCCTATGATGCCCCATGCTCAGCCCTATCCTCCTCAGTCTAACCTACAGAGGGGTCCAATTATTGAAGAATTAGATTCAGATGACGAGAGGGCAGCTGATGAAGGTGCCACTCAGTGGAGAGACAACCCTCGAATGCATAGTAGGTCAGGACGGGAGCCTTTTGTTCAATATCCTGATGCTGCTGCAGAAGGTATGGCTTATTGATGCCTTCGTCTTGCATCTGGTTTTATGTAGATGTATCTTGTGTTTGTAATTAGTATTTATTGGTGATTATATTTGGTTGCAGAGAGGAGGAATAGGGAGATTCAAATCGGAAATGACTATAATAGGATGTACAGTATGCAATCACAACCACAGTCTCAGTCCTTCTCCTTCCACAGCTCTTCTGTTACATATGGTGGTGGTAATGGATCGTATTACACTAAATCTTCAACCAGAAGAACAGGAAGTGATGGAGTAAGAACTCTGCTCGAGTTATATTATGTTATTAAGAACTTGTTGTAGCTTCATTTACCTTTATCATTTTGTGTCACACCATCTTGCCTTTCTTTATCTTGGTTAACATGCTATCACTTTTGTGTTCTAGGTGACATTTGAAGAGCACAAAGAAGCCGACAGCACTACAGGACAGGCACTTCATCAGGTCTCTAGGGGAATTTATGATAAGGTAGCAATCAAATGGAACTAATAATAGTATTCTTTCATCATTGCTTCTGTTCTTAGCTTTAGTTCGGACGATTATATATTTAGTTAATACTTAATCTTCACATCATGAAGCAGTTGAAAGTAAAGAGTGCTTTTTTTCCCCCTTTGTAGGGCCATACCTTGACAAGGAACCTCCATTCAGATGGTAAAGTGGATAATATGCAAACACTGCACAACCTCAACCAAGGTATTGCTGTGTTAAGTTGGAGTATCTGACTGACCGAGTCTATATCAGTGCTGGTGTTGATTAGTTATTGGCTTGAATTATCTGCAGATGAACTTGCTGGTTTTGAAGAAACATGGAAGGGGAAAGCTAAAAAGCATTTGCCTGCCGTGATCAAGAGAATGAATGTGCTTGATAATGCTGGTAAGAATTCAGGTTGGTTTGCCTATGTCGTGGTTGTAGTACACTAGTACCATGCGAAAATAGAAGAGCAAATAATAACTTTTAACCCTCCATTTCTTGGTGATCCAATCTGTTTTTCCGGACGAACCTACACAGTACACATACACCAAGTATATAATTTAAATTCTGCACCAGTAATTAAAACTCGCCATGTGTAATTAAAGTAAAATGAATTAAAACTCGCCATGGCCAACTCTCCTAAGCTCCCTTTCTCCGAGCAAGTTTTTAGTTTGTTACTGCTGATTGCTGAGTATGCTGATTTACACATTGATATTGCCGATTAAGAGATTGTGTAATGGCTATTTGATTTTTTTCATTGATCTAATAGCTTAAAAAGGATCTCAGAGTTTTGTTAATTTTTCTTCCAATTCATACATATTGCTGAAATTTTCGTTGGATAAATTTGGTGTTGATTTTGGAACATATCTTCATTTGTAATTGCACTTGTATTAGAGGCTTCATTAGCACATATAATGTGGCCTTTTACTAAAGGTGCATAGAGAAATCGCTTTTAATTCAGTAGTGGCCAGACAACCATGGAGATGGATCCACAGATGAGTTGTTCACATTGCTTCTTGTCTACTAATTCCATCTCACATTGTACTCTCTCTCTCTCTTTTTTTTTTTTGCAATGCAACAAGAAAGATAAGAAAAAGATGAAATTTAGAATATAGACAAGTATATTTTGAATCAAGTCATAGTTCTTACCCTTTCTAATTTATTTTCAATTATGTATAAATGTATGTTTTTGTTAATGCACTTGTATTATAATAGGCTGCATTATTACAAATAGTGTGACCTTTAAGTAATTGTGCATAGAGAAATGGCTGATAACTCAGCAGTGGCCAGACAACCATGGAGATTGATCCACAGATGAGTTGCTCACAGTGCTTCTGGTCTACTAATTCCATCTCACATTTAAGTGTTCTTTATAAATGCCAAAAGAATAATAATGCATTTTTTTTTTGGCAATTGGTGCGTTCGGGCAATCGATGTTTAGGGTTATGGGATGTGGTGTTGATTCATTTTGTCTATGCTTCTTTTCTGACTTATTCTGCCTCTTTATTGACTCTTCTGCCTTTTGTGTGATATGCTGCCATGTGGTTCTTGTGTCCTATTGTTGTGATCTCCGGACCCGGTTAATCGCGGGATACACTGGGTTGTTGTTGTTTTAAATAAATATTGTATATCCATCAAAATATGAATGCATATATATAAATGGATAACTTGGAATATAGTGTGTATTGCAGAGAAATGTATAAATTTATATAACATATATATTTTGATCGATCTATTAATTTAATCTACATCAATTTTGAAATGAGTCAAGTATAAATTTTTAATTTAATATTAATTTGATATTTTATTTATACTTAAAATATGTTCAATTTTTATACTGTATTCAACAAGCTTTTAGTTAGTCTAATTGTCTATAATTACGAGGCATACCTAAAACATTGCTCAAAATAGTTTTTCAAATCTAATAGGCTCAGATATATTTTTTAGGAATCGCTTGGAGTCGGATAACATTGTCTATAGGTTCTACTACTCATTCTGATCTTAGAATTTGCAACCTGGTCCTAATTATAATTGATTGTTGTATGTTTAGTAATGAATACTCTGATTTGATAACATATATTTCTTAATCTTTTTTAATACAATCCTAAAATTTTATACACCTTAGCTAATGCATACCATATTCGACCAACCTTTTGCACATATGAGATATGAGTTTTCCCCTGTGTTTGGAGTGAAAAAATTTGATCCTAAAGATCTATCTTCAAACCCTTCGAAAATCTAATCATAGAATCCCAATTTTAATACTGTAAATTTTATCAATGCATATAATAGTAAAGTTCATTAATTAGATTATACTGGCCTAATGAATTCCTTGCCATTTAAATTGAATTATACCTTATTAAAATTAAATTATACAAACGGCCGAATGCTGGAGTGGTTTTGAAACTTGTTATTTAAGTCAATACAACCAGGCCATTTAATAGTACTCATTTTTGTACATCTGTGTTTGTGATAGGTAGTGTAAAAACCAGGGTATACAATATCTGTATCAACCTCTGTTTAATCCTGAATGAGTATCCTGTATTATGGCCTATGTGTCTTCAAATATTTCAAGTCAATGAAGAGGCTTAATTTTTCTTTAGTTCGGAAAGTGTTGTTACCATATACAAGCTGTACACATTGACTGCTCCGGAAAAAGAAAAATCTCCTATAACCTCCACTGTTTTGTTGTATTGGGGTTTAGCCTTAATGTAGGTGCATTAACATTGCTTCTGTATCCATTCAGGGGCAAATAGCGGTGGACAGGACGGGCATACAAGCAGGGGAGGATGGGCGCTTCCTTCCACACAGCAACCTCAACCACATCCTAATTTGAAAAGGGTGAGGGAAAACGGTGTATCAGCATCAGATCCAATGGCATCTCAGTCACAATACTCAGGAAGGCGGATATACGAAAATGGCTCTCAAGGAAGAGCATGACCTTAAAAGGTATATATATATATATAATAAATCGGGTTTTTAATTGCATAGCGATCTTGAAGTCTCGACTATGGGTTTATAATCTGCTTCTGTTAGCACTTTGTATAGCCTGCCATACCTTCTAGGGTGTATACAAGAACAGGAGCTAGCATTCCAGAGATCTGTCTGTAAAAAGTAAAAATTGAATCTAGTTTTCGCGTATCGTACCGATATAATGCATGCAGAATGGCTTGCTAGATGCTTTCATGGTTTACAATTTATCTCATTCATGTTAAGTATACCGAGATGGATGCGCACAGGCTCAAGACCTCACTATTGGGATCTACTGGGCTTTATATTTGGTGTCAAGTGAATGAATGAACTACAATCATCAATAAGGTAAATAAATTCCAACTTATTTCAGAGATTATTTATTTTCTCAAGAAAAATATAATCACAGTAAAGATAAAAATGAGTTTTTCGCAATTATAGATCCTACCAACTATCCGACATGTCGACAATAAAAGGGTTGATCCAGAATGGCAGTCTTGAATTCGTGGGCCTTAAGTTCGGCCCATCAAAGCGTGTAGACCTAAATTCATTAATTTTTTTTTATACAATTAAGAGTTTTGAGTGTTGTCAAGTTTTACTTAACCACATCACCCAAACCCCCGGTGCCCTTGGGAATCGAGATGACGGTTTCGGATATCGCTAGTCTTTGTTGTACTTGTGCCTTCAAGAGTATCATCTTCTCGCACACCTCCAAATAGGAAAATCGGGTAGCTGATAGGCTAGCATATACTGGATTATCCTTGTCGTTTGTTGAAGAGCGTGCTCCAACTGAGATCTTTGACATCGTCCGACAGAACGCTTTTGGACAATCACCCACAAATCTTTGTCTTGTATAAAAAAAAATCACCCAATAGTGTCTTTTTGGACCTTCAATAATGTCCTTTTAGATGAGAGAACTAGATAGTGAAGAGGGTAGTCTAGATCCAGAACGTGGCGAATCTAAGCTACATTGTTTACTACTTAGTTGGTCTCTTGAAACACATGGCAATAGAAAACCCTCTAGAATGTCTAAAGTAAACATTTGGAGTCTACAACTCTAGAAGACACATCTCGATTGATCTCTCTGGTATAGTTTTCAAAAATGTTGATACGATTAATGATAATAAAACTGTCACATTTGACCTCAAACTTGAAAAGTCCAAGCTCTACCGTCTTTGTCTACCGCCTTTTGATTCCGAGGATAAAACTCAAACGGCGAAATTGGGTAGTTATACCCTTTTCAAGTTTTTTTTGGTAAATGTACCTTTGAAGATTTTATTTTTGTTACGACAGATTTGCTCTTGATTTGATTGCAACAACTAATCGTAGAATCTCTAATTAATTCTAATTTCATTGACGCTCATCCCATTCTTCCATCAACGCTCGTTCTTTTCCATTTCTCTCTCCAATTAAGTGACGATCATCCCATTGTATCTTCCTTGAAGCACGGTGATTGCGAAGATATTGAAGGTTGGTAAATTTGTTTTATTTGTTTATGTGATTGTCACTGTAACTTTCAGGGTATATTAAACTCTAATTTGAGAACCCTACTTCAATCACGGGAGTTATGCGCCTCAATACAGACACAAAAACTCGTCATCACCATTTGTGATTTTCAAAAAAGAACGAAAATGCAGGGTAGATGAAATAACGAAGATATGGGGTAGATGGAAACTTCAGGGAATCAATATCTTACCTACGGATATTGTATTCGCTTCTCGTTAGTCAGGGACAATAATTTAGGTTACAATAATCGTTATCTATTTTTACAATAATTGTATGCTACTTTAATTGATACTTGTCTTTACCAGGATTCAGTCATTACAGAAAATCATTCATTACAATAATTGTATGCTATTGTAGTTGGTTATAGTAATGGGTACAAGAATTCGTTCATTACAGTAAATCATTCATTACAAGAATTGTATGCTACTTTAGTTGGTTATAGTGATTTCTTATAATACAACTCTACAAGACAAATGTGGGTATAGTAATGGGTAGAATATTTCATTCATTACATGAATTGATTACATGAATATTATTGTATTACAGAAGTGTGATTTCTTCTAAGTAACTCATGACATTGTATTACATGAATATTATCGTATTACATGAATGATTAATGTAACGTTAGAAAATTCTTGAAGTGGTACCCTAGAAAATTCTCCGTTGATAATAATCTCTTCATCCATAAATTCGTCTGCAGTAATCCAACTGAGTAGTTTTTAAAAGGATAAAGTTTGTCAAAATATCTTCATCCATCAATCTTTTTAAAAAAGGATAAAAAAAATTTGGATAAAATTTGATTTGTTAAAAATATCATCATCATCAATCATTTTTAAAAAAGATAAAAATTGAAAAGGGTAAAAATTGATTTTAAGGGTAAATATGTAATATCCACCGTAAAAAACGTACAATTATCCAAAACAAAATTAAAAGAATACAATTACTTAAAAAAAACCTGAAAATGGTATACTCCACCCAATTTCCTCAAACTTGTTCCATGCATTTTTATATGACTTACCACGTTAAAAAATAATCATAAAAGAACAAACACAATGTAAGTGTTCTATTTTAGTCAAGAATCATCATAATTGGTATGTTGACCTTCATGATAGATCGGTGCAAATTTCCAATGTTCATGAAGGAGTTGTGTGTACGATCGCATGTACGCTAGTACATTAACACATAAAGAAAGTGATGTTTTATTTTAAAGCCAATTAACAATAAAAAGATTAGCCTACCAATTTATATATTCATTCCGTCTCACAATAGATGTCTTTTACTATTCATACGCGTTTTCTTAAAAAGCTAAAAATTATAGAATAAAATATCAATATTTTATTAAATATTTTTAAATAATATCATACATATTACTAATAAGTATAGAATGAATATTTTATATAGTTTTTAGCTCATTAAAAAATATACGTGTATAAATAGTCCAAAGACAACTATTATGGGATGGAGTGAGTATTAATTAAGACTTCATTTGGTCATATTTTCAACCACAACTCACCATCTCAACATCATGAGAACAACTTTTCTCATGTATTGTCAATACATTGGGACATTTTTTTTAGGCGAGGCAAGTTGATTTGAATTCAGATTAGTGTCACTAAGTTTTGATGAGTGTGAAGTGTGACTGCGTGAGGCAACTTGCCTACTAGTTTTTTTTTTTATTTTTTTTATTTTTATTTTTTATCAGGTAATAGTTTGGGTGAAATTTCACCTTTCTATCAAAGTTGATTTTCATACTATATATTCACCAACATTAAAAAAAAAAGGCATTTCCACCAATCATGTTTGGTGCTAATTTTGTTCTCAGTCCTTGGTTATAAATTTACATGGATATTTTTTTAGGTTTTATACCCTTATATTGATATGTTTATAAATTTATATCTTTAAAAATCACATTTTAGAAAAATAAAAATATATTTTCTAAAACAATCGATATTTTATTTATCTAAAATTTTAAAATGTGATTTTTAATTTATAAATCTATAAACATATCAATAGGGTATATAATCGAAAAGTATTTTAAATTTTTTCTAAATGTAAATTTATACTTGAAATAATTAAGCGATGCACCGAGGGAGGGAGCGGGGAAGATTGTAGAAGATTCACACTTTTTTTCTCTGGTTGGAAAAAACACACTATGCACTCTCTTTATGAAGCATTATTTAGCATAATCACATCGAATATGTTTAATATGTGGTACATTTCTTACATTATCTTCAATCCTCACAATCCCTGCCCAAACAAACACATCCTAAAGAATTCAAGTTTTAGCTACGTCATAGGCATTTCTCATACTCTTCATGACGGATCGTTTCAAAATCTTAGCTAAAGAAACAATTCAAGTTTTTTCAACAAAAGGTTCCATGAGGTTCACATCTTTGTCAATGATTCTATGATATAAATTGACATAATATAATTTCATAAATGTTAAACTAATTAAAATAATTCAAGGTTTTTTTTTCTAATTTTAAGAAAAATAATCTCATCAAAGCCATCACTAACAGCAATAATGTTAGATGAGAGATTATACATCACATTGGAAAGATCAAGCAACTGGAATATGCTTTTGACCTTGTTCAATACAGACACTGCTACCGAGAAGCGAATCAAGTAGCCGACTTTATAGCTCGGAAGGGTATCATTAGTAATAGCTCTACTATCCCTTTTAATAGGGAACTTTGTACCATCATCCTTAGGGATGATCAAGGAGCCAGATTACAACTTGTGTAATCGCTCCTAATTCTTGCCTACTGTAAAAAAAAAAACAAAAAAAAAGAAAAGGTATCATTCTTCTTAATTCCACCGATTATATGTTACAGTAGTATTTTTAGTCTAATTTACGGTTATAATTCATAAAATAAAGATAGGATACTTTGTTATAACCTCCCAAGGCAAACCTTAGAACATGAACAACCATGGGTTTTAGCAACCTTAAAGTTGCTAAAAGGTAAGCCCATGGTTGTGGCCTTTACCTTAAGGTAAGAGGTGAGAAGGGGTTACCTTGGTAGATAGAGGTAACCTCTTCCCTTTTCTAATTTTTTTTTATGATAAAGTAGGTTATATATTTTGCATTTAGATTTATTAGTTGTAATAGGATTTAAAATGAAATAAAAATATATTTATATTTCATTATTTTTTAAAATAAAATATCTCATTGGTTTAATTATTTTTTTTCTATAATTTGAGCCTAATTTTATCCTATATATAACTTCATCTTGATCTATTGTAGTTGCACCTATTTTCTTAACTATGGATCACAATAATCCAAATACTCCACCCATTCCACATATGCCTTATTTTTTCGATTTGCAATAGTACGACAACCGGCTCTAGCATGGAGTGAAGAAATATTGTGGAAAATTATGATGACATGTATTATCATGCACAACATGATTGTCGAAGATGAGCGAGGCATGTATCAAGACCCATTTGATTTGAAGAATGATATCCGGGATAGACAAAATCATATGAATTTGAAGAATGATTTGGTTGAGCACTTGTTGAACCAATTCCAAGGCTATGATCCGAATTTATAGGTAGTTTTGTTAGTATTTACGTATTTTTAATGTTTTTAACTTTTTTTTTATTTTAATCTAGATGTAATAAAATATATTTATATTAACTACTTGCTATTTTTATTTATTTATAAAATTATAAATAAAAATAATTCACAATAATATATGATGATACACATATAATAAAGGGAAAGATATAAAGGAAAAGAAAAAGTGAAAATAAATTTGGAAAGAGGTAAAAGGGGTTTCCCATGGTTGTAGAGGTAAACTAGTAAAAATTATTTTAAAGAAAAAAATAAATAAGTTGTAAAGTTGTGATAGGAAGATGGGAAAAAATGGGAAAAGAGGTTACCCCATGGTTGCGGATGGTCTTATGGATTCGAGCGGTTTAAACCCTCCCAGTCCTAAAAAAAATAAAAAATTATGTGTTTTTTTTAAAAATTCTTTTTAACTAATTTTAGAATATAAAAAATAGTTAATTACAAATCAACTCACTTTAGTTGGTAGAAAGTGCTATTTAAACTCTGAGATCAAAGTCAAACCCCCTTTACCTTTCTTTCTAAATAGTTTTTATTTATCTTAATTTTTTCCCATTAAAAATCAACAAATTGATTATTTTCTTATAGTTAAAATGTGTTTTTTTCCTACCCCTCTCACAATTGAATTATTTTAAATCTCTCTAAAAAATTTAAATTTCACTTGTTTATATAATGAATCAAAATGGACACGCGAGAAAGCACTATAATTCCAGCTAGAGATTCCCACTCCCACCCACATCTTCCCCGTCAGTAATTGTCCACTCCACAAATCATTCACCCCGCCGTCACGACGTCGTTTTTCTTCCATTCACTCATCTGCAGCAGCTGAGCTCACTTGACCTCACAAAACGACGTCGTTTCCCACTCGTCCCATCACCGCCACTTCCCCTATAACCCGCTCCCACTATAAATCCCGAATCCGGAAAACGCAGATTCACAGAAACCAAACCAGAGAGATCGCACGAAAATGGGGAGACGACAACTAGACGAAGACCAGATCGCGTCGATGCGGGAGGCGTTCGCGCTCTTCGACGCCGACGGAGACGGCCAGATCTCCGCCGCCGATCTCGGAATCATCATGCGATCCCTCGGATCCAACCCGACGCAGGCTCAGCTCCGCCACATCCAGGAGCGGGAGAAGCTCTCCGGCGCTTTCGGATTCGATCGGTTCCTGGAGCTGATGTCCAACTATATGAAGCCGGAGAACTTCGAATCGGAGCTCCGGGATGCGTTCCGCGTCCTGGACAAGGACTGCTCCGGCTTCGTCGACGTTTCAGATCTGAGGCACATCCTCACCAGCATCGGCGAGCGGCTTGAGCCCGAAGAGTTCGACGAGTGGATCCGGGAGGTCGACGTCGCGTCTGACGGAAGGTTCCGGTACGATGAGTTTATTGCAGAGATGGTCGCCAAGTGATGCGTTTTGAAGATACTCCGTATCATCGGGTTCCGGTACGATGACTGTACCCCTAATAATACTCCGTATTTCTTACTGTAATATACACTTCCTGCCTTGTGGCTCCTTTGAATTTTGAACGACGTCGTTTTGCCTGCTGGGATTTAGATTCACAATTTCAATTTTCAAACCTCATTCTCTGATTTTGTGTGATAGTTAATCTAGCAACAATGGCATGAAAAATAAGATCCCCTGAAGGTGTTTAACGTCGGATGTGTTTCGGAAAACTCTAAATTAAGCTACAATCTTACTTTCCGTTACCCCATTAGTAACAATTGTGACTTGTGTCCATATTTTCTCTCTTTATATATTTTTTTTTTATGACCTATTTATCTTTTTGCAAGCAAAAAAATAAATAGGTCATAAAAGGAGAGATAAACAAATCACTCTTGACAATACCAGTACCAATTTATTTTTGCCAAAAACACCTTAATAATGCATAGTCAGTTAAGGACTCAACTCAAGGCATTGGTTAGTATAATTGCTAGAATGGGAATGGAGATGGAATAAGAAAATCATGATGACTCATTTTTGTTATATAATTATCACTATTTTATTATCCCTTTTTTTTTTTACGAATGCATGCCCAACGGGCCGCCCTAAGATTAGTAACAATTTTCTTTTAATGTTGTTAATCAGATTAGTAACTCGTGAGTCACAAGTTGTAAGTTGCGACTTACACCTGTTTGGATGGAGGGATTTTTAAGGATGGGAAAGTAAATTATGTGTTTGGGTGAATAATTTAAAGGAAGAGAAGGAATCTGAAATTTAAGTAACCGTTTAATTCCGTGGGATTTCACAACTCATCAAAAGTGTGGAATTTGGTGGGAAAGTGAAATTCCTACCTCTTCCATTCCCTTTCTTTCCCCTCTTCAATTTCCCATCCCCCCTTCTCCTAAAAAACCCATAAGCCAAACAGAGGATTAGCGAAAGTTAGATTTTACGGATTTTGGGTTTCATTTGTTTGGGTGATTTTAGAAGTCCCATGGGCCAACCGGCCCATTTTATTCTCTCTCTCTCTCCCTTGTTAGTTAACCATTGGCGCCTCTTGAGTATGATGATTGATGAATGATTGAATGATTTCCTCTTGTTCCTTCCCAAGCTTCTCTTGTATGATGTATATATGTCTGACTCTTCAAACAATTCTCTTTCTTGCATAGTCAATGGCAGATTTTCAGTGACCAACACCCCAATTGATCCATCCACCAATGGTTATGCAATTGAATTGTTATATATCCATGTCCAACTCATCAAGATTCCAACTTGATGGCAACCCACTTCCTACTCTCACATCACAATAACGTATCCAATGTGCCCAAAAAATAATAACGTATCTAATGTGCCATCCATCATCCAACTCGTTCTCCCCTTTAATTTCCACTTGCAAGCTTATCCAATTGCCCTTCCCATTTCCCCTTTGGCGCTTGACCTTCAAAACCCCTTTCTCTAGGTCAATTATCTTCCAGGTGGGGGTTTTGTTGGTTTATGCCTAATTCCATTTTCTCAGTGCTGTATCTTTGATTGTGTAAATCTTGATCATCAAGTTTGTGGGTGATCCCTAAATATGTCTCATTGCTCACATGTTCACACTTCCTCTTGCAATTGCTCAAGTTATGGGCAAGGGCTTGAGTTTGCCCCATTTGACACTTCCAACCAGTCCCTAAAAGTCCTCCTCTTACATGGCCACTTGGATATTTGGATCAAAGGGGCAACTAACCTGCCCAACCTGGATTCATTTCACATGAGCTTAGCTGGGATTATTGGCAAATCTGGGAAGAACACAAGTGATCCATATGTAACTGTTTCCGTGTCTGGTTGCATTGTTGCAAGGACTTTTGTCATCAACAACAGCGAGAACCCGGTCTGGATGCAGCACTTCTTTGTGCCTGTTGCACATAGTGCTGCTGAGTTGCACTTTGTTGTCAAAGACGATGATTTTGTGGGCTCCCAGATCATAGGTGCCATTGGGATCCCAGTGCAGCAACTGTATAGTGGGCAACGTATTGAAGGGACATTTCCGATTCTTAACGAGAAGCGAAAGCAATGGCATTCAGGGGCTTCTTTAAGTTTGTCTGTTCAGTACTATCCAGTGGAGAGGATGACTCTCTACAATCAGGGTATTGGGTCCGGTCCTGAATATTATGGGGTCCCGGGAACGTATTTTCCGCTTAGAAGAGGCGGTAATCTTACGCTTTATCAAGATGCTCATGTTGAGGATGATATGTTACCTAATTTCAAGCTTGACCATGGCATGCTTTATGAGCACAGAAAGTGCTGGCGTGACATTTTTCAGGCGATTTGTGATGCGCGTCACTTGGTGTATATTGTTGGGTGGTCTGTTTTCCACGTAGTTAGATTGGTTCGTGACGCTCAAACTGCAACAGATTCTCAATTAGGACATCTTCTGAAGTCTAAAGCACAAGAGGGTGTTAGAGTTCTGCTCCTTGTGTGGGATGACCCTACTTCAACGAAAATCTGGGGGTATGATCATGTAAGGGATCTCCCTCTACCTCACTTCACTTCATTCCTCATTTGCTACAAGTTATTTATGTATTGTTTATCATAGATTTACGCCTTCTAGAGTTAGATGACGTGTTCTGATCTTCATATAAATTTGTAGTGTTAAAGGATTAATGCCATAGAAATCAAACGTAAATTTGCATTCTGCTAACTTATGCTTATGTTATTTCTTTTCCTTGCATTTCCATAGGGTCAATTCGATAAGATTAACATGACATTATTGGCAAATGTTTTGCAGAGAAATGGAAAGTGCAAGCTTGCCTATAATTCTTATATCTGTTATGTAGAAACTTTTATTGGATTAGCAACCCTTAACGTTCATGGACAGAAATGTTCTGTTTTAAGAAAAGCTCTACATCAGATACTTGTGTCTTCTGATGTATTGTGAACAAAGAGCTTTGTTCTCTTTAGTTCATGTTATACATGCTGTCAATTTGCTGATTTATAAGATCAGTATCCAAAGATGCTCATTAGAGTTTTCAAATTTCTTATGACTGCTAAAGATTTTAATTTGTATTAAAACCCAGTCTAGTGGTTTAAAACTTGAAAATGTTTCTGTTTATGGTATGTAGGAAGGCCTCTTGGGTACAAACGACGAAGTGACTCGTGATTTTTTCAAGGGATCAGCAGTTCATGTAATACTTTGTCCACGTTCTGGCGGGAAGGGGCGCAGCTTGATTGGGAAAACGGTGGGACACCTGCAGTTTATGTGGCATACATGTCTACATTAATTAATATTAGTACCTTGTTGTTGTGGATACTGAATCCTATTTCCACTTATCAACAACCATGGATTGCTAAATGGATCAGAGATCCATTGAAATTGGTTCCAAGATGATTTTTTCTTGGGGGATAAAAATGAAACGAAGCTATAGCTGCTTTTATGTCTTCAAGTATGTCTTTATTGACACTTATGAATTAAAAATGGATGCTTTCTCATAAGGATTAGAAATTATAGATCCTAGAAGGCCAATGTTTTGTTGAAGATTGCTATAGTTACTTGCCTGCTGATATATCCTATTTTATCCCCCTTTTGTTATCAGGAAGCTGAAGCAATCTATACACATCATCAAAAGACCGTAATTGTAGATTCTGACGCGGGACATTACAGGAGAAAAATCGTAGCTTTTGTTGGAGGCCTCGACTTATGTGGTGGCCGGTATGATACTCCAGCACATCCCCTCTTCAGAACATTACAAACAGTTCACAAGGATGACTATCATAACCCAAACTATAAGGTAATCATTCAGTTGAGCTTCTCATCAATTGGTATAATTGAATGATTTATTATATGCTCATTTGTGTTTGGTAGTTATGAAAAGCGAGCTGAGATTACCATTTCACTGCAAGGACACGGTTCATCAAAATCACGAGTCATTAAAAAAAAAAATGTAAAGAGGTTCAAAGCATATAAATGCTAGAGCAAAAGTTTCCTTAACCTGAGAGTTAGGATTCAATGATTATAGTTGGTAATATAATCAGCTCTTAGAAATGTGATGCTTAAATTTGTTTCTTTGTTCCTATTGTTTGACAAAACTGTACCATTGTGGGATAGGGAAATACCGACGGTTGTCCTAGGGAACCATGGCATGACTTACACTGCCGAATCGATGGTGCAGCTGCATATGATGTTCTGGCTAACTTTGAGGACCGTTGGATGCGAGCTTCAAAACCCCGTGGAATCCGGAAGATGATGTCATCTCATGAAGATTACTTGCTCAAAATTGATAGGATTCCAAACATTATCGGGCTGGCAGAAATTTCTTCTATGCAATATTGTGAAAGAGAGGGCTGGCATATCCAAGTAACTCTTAAATCATTTATGTTCTTTGTTATTTACCTTCCTCTTAAGTGTTTTATCTCTTAACATCTGTTCTCATTGATTCGGTACAACAACATTGCAGGTCTTCCGTTCCATAGACTCCAATTCTGTGAAAAGCTTTCCAAAAGATCCAAACGATGCAAAAGAGATGGTTGTGCAAATTTTTCTCTTTGTTTTTTTATTTAACCTTTACATCTTGCATGTTCTTGCTTCCTATGGTCTATGGAGTTCGCTGAATCGGAATTCCTTTTGCTGTGATAGAACCTGCTATGTGGAAAGAATGTACTCATAGATATGAGTATTCAGACAGCTTATGTGCATGCCATTCGTGCCGCCCAACATTTCATTTACATTGAGAATCAATACTTCCTTGGTTCTTCATATTACTGGGATTCATACAAAGACTTGGGTGAGGATCTGTTGCCGACTTCCATTGAAGACTGTTGATGAAAAGCAAAATCACACTAGTTGCATTAGGAGTTTAGGACCTTACTTATTCCGTAATTTTGCTTATGCAACTGTCCTAGTTAGGTGGATCAAGAAGCCTAAGCTTGATAAAGTGATATGCTTATTCTGATTCTTTTTGTTGAGCAGGAGCAAATAATTTGGTACCAATTGAAATTGCATTTAAGATTGCTAATAAAATCAGAGCTCATGAAAGATTTGCTGCATATGTCGTCGTTCCAATGTGGCCAGAAGGCGATCCTAAAGGCATTCCAACACAGCGGATTCTCTTCTTTCAGGTAACTTCTGAGTTCTGACTAGATACATTTTGTTAGCAACCAGACCGCTGTTTTAGCTGAATCCTTTTCCGCCATTGGTTCTTTTCTCTCCTATTTATAGTACCAAACGATGCAAATGATGTACGGGATCATTTATAAAGCACTGGAAGAAGTAGGACTCCAGGACAGATATGAGCCTCAGGATTACCTGAATTTCTTCTGTCTTGGCAACCGAGAAGCCAATGAAGGGTGTTGCTCGGGCAAAGCTGCTAAGCCTACTAATGCTTCTAACTCTCCTCAGGCATTTACATCTTGCCTTCCCTTCCTCTTTTACAATAATCCTTGAATTGTATTCTTGAAGTGATTTCTGTTTCCCTCTTTGAATAGGCACTGAGTAAGAAATATCGACGCTTCATGATCTATGTTCATTCCAAGGGGATGATTGTGGATGATGAGTATCTGATAATAGGGTCAGCAAACATCAATCAGCGTTCCATGGATGGCACTAGAGACTCTGAAATTGCAATGGGAGCTTATCAGCCGCATCACGCGTGGGCAAGAAAACACGATCATCCATACGGGCAGGTAAAGTTCATCTTACTATAGTTAGACAAACACCTTGACCTTGGCCAGATAACTTCATCCGTGGTTGAACAGATCTATGGGTATAGGATGTCACTGTGGGCAGAACACCTTGGCCAGCTCGATGAATGTTACAGGAGCCCGGAGAGCTTGGGGTGTGTGAGGAGGATACGGGCAATGGGGGAGGCGAACTGGCTGCAGTTTGCTGCGGAGGAGGTAACTGAAATGAAGAGCCATCTGCTGAAGTATCCTTTGGATGTGGATCGAACCGGGAAGGTGAAGCCACTCCAAGGGCACGAAACGTTCCCGGATTTTGGCGGGAAGATCATGGGGAGCTTTAACGGTATTCAGGAAAATCTTACCATTTGATAGAGAGAAGATAAGTTGTTGTTGGATTGTCTCATCTTTGATTCTCTCTTTATGGTAATGTTTATGTTATTTAGTGATCAAATTGAGCCTAAATTTATTAATTTACACGAAGTTTTGAATACCAAAAAAGAAACTTTTCAAGTCTAAAAACATATATGGATTCAAGGCATATTCATAATCATCTTCAGTCATTAAAATATAGAGCTTTTATTTATTGAAGTTGTAGTACTCCTTGCTAGCTATGGGCTATGGCTAACAGGGATGGTAAGCAATGGTTTAGCCTTGTGCAAAGTAATACCAAACACTTCTTGTCTTCTTCCATGTCCAAGTTCTCCGGTTCAACGCCATTTGCAAGCTTCCAATCGAAGGAATGGATCAAGGATCCCAATATCAGATGAACATTCCTGATGGCGAGCGGCAGGGCGCCGTTGTTCCGAGGGGCCCTGTGCTATTAGTTGTGCTAAAAATAAAATGATTCAAATCTAATGTATTAAAATTGCAGTGTGAATTGTGTATTTGTGTGAATTTGTGTGAATTGACATTGTGCGGGTGAAGCTTGACAATTTTGGAGCTTTAAGATAGCCTGAAAAACACAACACACAATCAATAAATTACAATTCACGCAGAAGATAAATTTTGAAACAAAATCTCTTATTGAATCCCTTATTTGATGAAATTTCAAATTGGAGATGAAAATGAATCTCTTATTGAATCCCTAATTTCAAACAAAATTGAATCCCTAATAAAACAAAATTGAAATATGAGAGACTGGAGATGAAATTTCAAACAAATTGAATCCCTAATTGAAGATGAAATTGAATGTTAATTCACTAGATAAAAGTAACAAACCCGGAAGAATTGAAGGTTGTGAATGAATGGAAGAAGACGCCCAAATTTATAAGTTGAGCCGCTCTCATATTCCCGTTGGGATTTCTCAACAAAAATCTTTAGGAAATCAACTGAATCGCATGATTTCACGCTTGACATTAGTGAGGGATTGAGATTTGAGATATTGGGAGTAGAGGGGAAGGTAAATCGTTGCAGAATTTACAAACGAATTTTAAGGGGATGAACTGATGAAGTTTGAAGGTCCAAGGAGAGGGAGAATTTAATGCTTGCGGCAAGCGTGCTGCGTTGGTTATGTTGCCTGTGTAATTAAATTCAATGACAGTGGTGAGGACTTTAGATTTATTTTTTCATAGATAGTACCGTAGGTCCGTAGTATAATAAAAAAAAATATGGGCCCCTAGGGCCCTGTGCTGTTGGGACTTTTGCACATGCTTAATAACGGGCCTGGCGAGCGGGAGGCCGGGACACAACTTGCGGCCTCCGCCAAAGGCGAGTAACTCAAAATGCAAGCCCTTGAAATCAATCTCCGATCCCAAGAACCTCTCTGGCTCAAAAGAGTAAGGCCTCTCCCACACGCTTGGGTCCCTCCCAATGGCCCATGCATTGATCAACACTTGAGAGTCCTTTGGCACCTGGAAGCCACACAACTCGATATTCGAGCTTGCTAATCTCGACATCAAGAATGGCGCCGGAGGATGCATCCTTCGGGTTTCCTTTACTACTGCTTGCAGATACGGAAGCCTTGCAGTGTCTTCTTCCTTAAGGCGATTTCCTCTACCGACAATCTGGAGAAGCTCTTCTTGTGCTTTCTTCATTTTGTTTGGGTCGCGTAGTAGCTCTGCCATTGCCCACTCTATAGTGCCTGATGTTGTATCAGTTCCTGCAATAAATAAGTCCTGAAAATTTCCACAAATATATAAGATCATGAAGAGCTGATTAATTCAGTGGCAGATCCTGAAACTGTTGATTGGGGGGCGGAAAATTACCATTAATTTTTTTCCATGTAAAATTAAGCCCTAATTTTTCTTTTTCGAAAAATAATCAATATTATGGATATGTAACTAGAATAAAAACATAAATTGTGCCTGCTTTATTTCATTGTTTTCAAATATTTCAATATAATTAACCTTCTAATATGAAGTTTTCAGGTATAATTATATTATTAATTAAGGCATGAAGTTTAACAAATGATAATTACGATAAAAGTATATCATTCTGGTAGATGATGTAAGAAATAATTTACATATGTTCAGTCACGAAAATTGAAATGCTTGTAACTTTTTGCTCAGATATTGGATTTGAGCTTATAATATATCAAATCGAAGCTATCGGCGAGAGGAATATGTATGTTAAATTTTATTTATGAGCTGATTGCATGTTGAAAATTGAAAAATATTGGGGGAAGAAGGATTAATTTGAGTTACCATTAGTGAATGCATTGTGCAGGACATTCCAAACTCCTCCTTTTTGTCTTGGTTCTCTTGAGAAGGGCATCTAATACATCATTGCTTTCGGCCACCATTCGATCAGCACCTTTGGCCAATCGCTCGTCTACTATTCTCTGAAAAAAAGATTTGGTCTTTGCACATGTCTCCTTCATTCTAAGCCTAATCCTTTGGAGATCTAGACCTTTCAACAAGGGAAAGTAATCCCCAATGCTAGCCTCACTTAATATGGACAATTGTTGTAAGATGCTTTCCCTGAACTCGCGGCAAAAGGCTGAATTAGGGTCTTCTAAATCCAAAGAGAGGATGGTGTTGGAGATTAAATTCAGGTTTGAGGAAAACACTGCCTCACTAATATTGACTGAGCTGCCATCTCGACGACACCCATCGATGTATGAGATCAGCTCCTCCACCTTCTTCTGTCTAATGTGCTTGCTACCATCCAAACCTCTATTCGAAAACAACTGTAGATTGAAAATACAATCTTATTTAACTTGCTAGGATCCAAACTTCTGTGACAACAAAGATATCAGTATCGAATGATATCTGATACTAAGATCTCAAGTGGTATCAATCCTATATGGATTATACAAAAAAAAACTATGTATTGGATATTGGGGTTATATCTGGATATCAATACCAAACGTGGCCTAAGATAGGACTCACCTAGGTGCTGCGCGCAGAGTTTGCGGACGTTTCGCCAATGAGGTGACTTGGCAGGGAGAAAGGCCACGGAGAAGTCGCTGCAGTGACATGAATTGATGGCATCAGACACCCACCTATTGCAGAAGACGAGGTCGTGCTTTTGGAGGATCTGTTGAGCAACAAAGGGCGACGACCCGACAATGGTAGTAAGGCTTCCGAGCTAGAGGGACATCAAGGGGCCATGGATCTGGGCAAGATCGGCTAAGGATTTGTGTGAGGATTTGCCAGCTAGATTGAGGAGGTTGCCGATAATGGGCAACCGGAAGGGTCCCGGCGGTAAGTTTCTGGGCGTCTTGAAGAGCTTGATGAACAACCAATACTGAAATGGTATCAGGAGGAGGAGGACCCCCAAGATCGGCTAAGGATTTGTGTTGTTTTTCTGTTGCATGCATTGGGTAAACCCCGAGCACGTGACCGAACCGACAAGAGCCACGTACCAGGTAAACCGGCTTGCGCCGACCGGCTCGACCCACTGGTAGGGAGCAAGACAAACCTTAGATGGAAATCCCAAGAAAAGGGGCGGAGGTCGGGATCGATTTGGAGCATCATATTTTCAATTTAAAAAACATTGATTCTACACCTTTCAAAATTCAAATGCCACATTTTTATTTTTATGAACTTTAATATGACAAAATCCTTCACTAGGTGTGTCCAAATTTTAAAAGGTAAATTACAGAAAACTACCTGCACACACTAAGGGTGTCTTTAGATTCCAAATGCATTATTATTATAATGCAAAATGATAAGGCGGTGTTTGATTAACAAAAATATTAAGGCGTTTAAATTATGATATTTTTGAATTCCACGATATATTAATTAACATGCAATTATTTTATCTCGATTTATGTGATTATTTGGTTAAATTACGGTTTTACTTCGATCTTTATTTTTACAACCAAACGGACACATAAAACGAGGTAAAATAATTGCATTATAATAAAAATGCATTGGAATCCAAACAAACCCTAAATATTGATGAGAAAATGGTATCCAATATACCACTTTATCATCCTCTTTGCAAAAATGTCTCTCTCCCATACAAAATTAGTTAAATGTCAAAAAGTAACTTTCATTTGCAAAAATAAAAAGTCACCCTTACCCATTATAGTGGGTTAAAAATTTTGGAGGGAGTTTGAAATTTTGGAGTTGGTTTGGGTGGGATTTATGGCAAAGCAAAGGAGGGAGAGAGAGAGAGTTCACAACAACTGAACAGGAGAAGGAAGAAGGGGAAGTGGAGGCCTGAGGCTAGGGCTGTTATGTGAGCTGAACAGCTCGAGCTCGGCTCGGAATCGGCTCGAAAAAGCTCGAGCTCGGCTCGGAATCGGCTCGAAAAAGCTCGAGCTCGGCTCGTTCGAAACCCTTAAACAAGCCGAGCTTGAACAAGGATTTGAGCTCGAGACGAGCCCGAGCCGAGCCGAGCTCAAAAGCTCGTGAGTTTGAAAAATATGTTCCTAGGGAGGCTAGGGCAAATAAGGCCGAATTTACCCCGGCCCAAATCTTGTCACTTTTAATATTTGTAAAACCTAGCCGCAGTCACCCTCGTTCCCATTTGTACTGATTTCTCTCTCTCTCCTACCGTTCTCTTGTCTGCGCTCTCTTTCTCTCTCTCTCTGAGTCTCATCGTCGTCGCCGATAGCCGACGTTCCTGTCCGTCTCTCCGGCTCTTCTTATATACCTAACCCAAAGCAGCCTCTTCCATAGTTCCATGGGATTGAGTTTGTTTGTTTTCGCCTTCGTCTCTATCTTGTACTAAGATTTCAGCCTCTTCATATTTTCAACTTCGTTCAATTGAGGTCAAGGAACTGATGGTTTGGTGTTTCTCCTTCCTCCAAAGGAGTGTCAGCGGCGGACGGCTTGTTTCTAGCCCAAAGCGGTGGGTTCGGCCAGATCTGAATGAGGGGTTTTGCTTTCATTTCGATTTTGTTAAACAGATTTGAAGATCTGTCGACTGGTGTCTGCGACTGGTGGTTGAAATCTCTTTAGGGCTGCTCTCTAATTTTTATACTCTCCCTTTAAGATCTTTTAGTTTCTTTGTTTGATTTTTTATGTTGGATTTTGGCTAAGCAAGGTGTATTCAGTTTGTATGCTTTTTGCTTAGTCTGTATTCTTGCTGCTGCTTAGTTTGTAAAGTTCATTATTGAAGACAAATTTTGTATTCTCTGTTTTACTATTTACTCCTAATATATATATATATATATATATATATACACACACACACACACACACACACACAATATGTTTGGAGTATTTACTCCTAATATATGCGGATTGCGGAGTATAGTATATCGTATATATACAGATACATCCGTTTCAAGGTATATATTCAGATACACGAGCTGAACAAACGAGCTTGAACGAGCCCAACTATCGAGCTTGAACGAGCTTAGGCTTGTTCGTTTGGCTTGACCGAGCCTATCAAGCCGAGCTCGATCATGTGGTAGGGCTCGCGAGCCGAGCTTGAACACTAAAAAAAGCTCGTATAAATTTTGGGCTCGAGCTCGGCTCGGCTCGTTTCCCTTTCGAGCCAAGCTTGAACATGTCAAGCTCGGCTCGTTCGGCTCGAATAACACCCCTACATGAGGCTGAGGGCGGCGGGGTGGAGGGTGACGGTCGTGGTGGTTCTTCCTCTTCTTTCTCTCTCTTTTTTTTTTTTTGGATTTTGTGAAAGGGGAAATGAAAATGTGTGGAAGTCAGTCGGATTTGTTGAGATGGAGGGAGATTTGTGGAGGAAGGGTGGTAGTCTGGTAGAGATGGATGGATGGGGTTCACTCCGGCCACGATGACTCTTTGCCTCGCTGGACACCAAAGTGAAGCGGATGGTTGAACAGTGGAGGGTTTAATAGGGGTTAGTCTTATATTGGCTAAGAGATCGTAGTTAGTGGTTCGGGAAAAGTAGTTACTGGCTAGTAAGCGTAAATCGTAACTTTTTCTTTCTTTTTTTTTGGCGGGAGTTTGAAATTTTGGAGGTGTGTTTGGGCGGGATTTAAGACAAAGAAAATGAGGGAGAGTGAGGGAGAGAGAGAGGGTTCACAACAGCTGAACAGGAGAAGGAAGAAGGGGAAGTTGATGCCTGAGGCTGACGACGACAGGGTGGAGGGCGGCGGTCGTGGTGGCTCTTCCTCTTCTCTTTTTTTTTTTTGGATTTTGTGAAAGGGAAAATGGAAATGTGTGGAGATCGGTCGGATTTGTGGAGATGGAGGGAGATTTTTGGAGAAAGGGCGGTAGAGATGGATGGAGGGGGTTCCCTCCGGCCACGACATGCAGCTCTTTTCCTCGTCGGACACCAAGGTGAAGCGGAGGGTTGAACAGGGGTTAGTCTTATATTGGCTAAGAGATCGTAGTTACTGGCTAGGCAAGAGTAGTTACTGGCTAGGCAAAAATAGTTACTGGCTAATAAGCGTAAATTGTAAATTGAGATCAAGATACGATGTAGACCAACTTTACTTCGTAATATTTTTTTCCATAAACATGTATAAAGTGGGTGTCTATATTGGCTAAGAGATCGTAGTTACTGTCTAGGCAAGAGTAGTTACTGGCTAATAAGCGTAAATCGTAAATTGAGATCAAGATACGATATAGACCCAACTTTACTTCGAAATATTTTTTTCATAAACATGTATAAAGTGGGTGTCTATAGATAGATAAAATTAAATTAAGTTCAAAAATATATTTATTTTTTAATTTTAACAAATAAAAATGATCAAAAATTAGTTTAAAACAATTAAAGTGCCTCTCTCCTCCTCTCTCTCCCCTTGGTTACCTTCAACCTATTAGGAAGGTGCCCAAAAATTTTGCAAAAATAACATTTTGTCATTCCAATATAAATAATCCATTGGGAGTGGTTCTTTTGGTAATTCAACGGCATGTTCCTTTGAGAATTCTCCTATCCCTCTGTTCTCGTCGTCTGCAATGCTTGTTGGTAGTCAGAAGATATATTAAAAAACTGTAACTTGTAGGTTGTACAGATGGATATATTAGTTTTGAAACTATTCAATAAGTGTGGAGAGAGTTGCATCCATCGATCGATCATATATTCATATATAAACAAACATGATTTTGTTAATCAGTAGAATCTCCGGCCCCAAGATCTCGGCACTAGCCCCTCACCCTTTTAATTATGGGATCATTGCTCACTGCATACAAAGAGATTAGACTCAATCGATCCTTGATTTCTTATTCTAAATACTACCCATGTGACCGGTTCAGCTAAGTCTTTTACTTCTTCATTCTTACTTACGATCGTATTGCTTTTAGATGGTTGTTTGGTGGTTAGTTACTTAGTTATTGCCTCACAACTCACAACACACAACTTGAACCAAATTAGCAAACTTGCAATATGAATCCTCAAGTCCAAAACGTAACATACGTACTATATATATAGATTCGTAAACATCTTCAGTTATTCAAAGATAAATCATTTATTTATTGAACCAAACTGCATATCAAGAGTTGTAGTACTCCTATAGTCCTATAGCTAGCTATGGGCTATGGCTAACCGGAATCGTAAGCAATGGTTTAGCCTTGTGCAAGGTAATACCAAACTCTTCATCCATGTCCAAGTTCTCCGGTTCAACGCCATTTGCAAGCTTCCAATCGAAGGAATGGATCAAGGATCCCAATATCAGATAAACATTCCTGGTGGCGAGCGGGAGGCCAGGACACATCCTGCGGCCTCCCCCAAAGCTGGCTAACTCAAAGTGCAAGCCCTTGAAGTCGATCTCCGATCCCAAGAACCTCTCTGGCTCGAAAGAGTAAGGCCTCTCCCACACGCTTGGGTCCCTCCCAATGGCCCATACATTGATCAACACTTGAGAGTCCTTTGGCACCTGGAACCCACACAACTCGACATTCGAGCTTGCTAATCTCGGGACCAAGAACGGCAACACAGGATGTAGCCTTAGGGTTTCCTTTACTAGTGCTTGCAGATACGGAAGCCTCACGGTGTCTTCTTCCTTAAGGCAATTTCCTCTACCGATAATCCGGAGGAGCTCTTCCTGTGCTTTCTTCAGCTTGTTTGGAGCTCGTAGTAGCTCCGCCATTGCCCACTCTATAGTGCCTGATGTTGTATCAGTTCCACCAACAAACAACTCCTGAAAAATTCCACAAAAATAGTTAACATCATGAAGATCTATCCATCTCATTGTCCAAAAATGTAATTTGAGCTACCATTAGTGATTGTATTGTGTATTGTATTCCAAACTCCTCCCCTTTTTCTTGGTTCATCTTGAGAAAGGCATCCAATACATCATTGCTTTCTTCATCAGCCCCTTTTGCTAATCGCTCGTCGATTATACTCTTGAAAAAGGCTATGGTCTTTGAACGACTCTCCTCCATTCTGCGCCGAATCCTTTGGAGATCTAAGCCTTTCAACAAGGGAAAGTAATCCCCAATGTTAGGCTCACTTAATATGGACAGTTGTTGTAAGATGCTTTCCCTGAACTCGCGGCAAAAGGCGGAATTAGGGTCTTCTAAATCCAAAGAGAGGATGGTGTTGGAGATTAGATTTAGGTTTGAGGAAAACACTGCCTCACTAATATTGACTGAGATGCCATCTCGACGACACCCATCGATGTATGAGATCAGCTCCTCCACCTTCTTCTGTCTAATGTGCTTACTGCCATCCAAACTTCTATTCGAAAACAACTGCAGATTGACACAATTCATATCAACATCGAATAATAATATCTGATATTTAGATATCGAATCCGATATCGGGGGGTTAAGTATATATGACTCACCTGGGTGCTGCACAGTTTGCGGATGTGTCGCCATTGCAACGACTTGGCAGGGAGAAAGGAAATGGAGAAGTCGCTACAGTGACATGAATTGATGGCGTCAGGCACCCACCTGTTGCAGAAGACGAGGTCGTGCTTCTGGAGGATCTGTTGAGCCACAAACGGCGACGACCCGACAATGGTAGTAAGGCTTCCGAGCTGGAGGGACATCAAGGGGCCATGGATCTTGGCAAGATCGGCTAAGGATTTGTGTGGGGATTTGCCAGCTAGATTGTGGAGGTTGCCGATGACGGGCAACCGGAAGGGTCCCGGCGGTAAGTTTCTGGGCGTCTTGAAGAGCTTGATGAACAGCCAATACTGAAATGGTATGAGGAGGACCACCCCCAAATTGAACCAGTAATCCATATTTAACAATAACGAGTTAATTTTTCAACCCCAAAATAAAAACAATAACAAGTTAATTTCTCATCTTCTCTTCCTCACAAATACTTATGATTACACATAGTAGCTTCTGTAGATGTATAATCGGAGATTCAAGGTGAATATTTTATTCAAGGTTTTGTTTTTTGGTCCGAATATTTTATGTTAACTCGATTTGGGTTTATATTCATTAATTAATACCACAGACAAAAACGTTACAGATGATAGAGTCATGTGGAATTTTCTATTCTGCTTACCATAATTATTGGCGACGAGGCGTGCAGGATCACCGATAATAATCTATGCGAAAATATGTCATTTTTAATCTTTGTAAAGTATAATTTTTTAAGAAAATCAATAATATACTTCTTTTTACTAATTTACCTTAATTTATTACTCTCGAAAACTATAACTCACAAACTGTCAATCATGTCAATGACATTTTCGTAAAGTGAAAACTAAAATACATACAACATCATATTTTTATGAACAAAATCAAACCTCTAAAATTACATATTTTTGCTAACAGAGGGAGTAAGTATTTAGAAATTACAATAAGTATATGAAAAAATACCTACAACAACATAGTTTGAAGGAAGCTTGAAATGCTATTGAAGGCAGCTTAAAATAGAAATTTAAATACTTGGTCAATATGAAAAAAGAGCATAGTAGAATTTAGCTTAGTAGAAATTATTAAATTAAAATAGAGGTTTACTCAAAGGATTTTTTTGGATAAAGCAATTTGAGATCTTGAGTCAAAACTTGCTGAGTGTGGTATAGTACACTGGACAATTAGTTACATTATATTGTTATTAATAAGTATATAAAATATTTTAACAACTTCGATAGGTAGTATTTGATGGATTCACAATTGTTGTCTCTCCAAAGGGGTGAATCATAAGTTATAATGTGTGACCCATGATACTATGAGCTAAGTCAGAAATTCAATCGACTAAATAAAGTCACACATCATACGCCATTTTTAATATCAGGAGAAAATATTGCCATATGGCACACATGATTGTTGAATATGGGGGTAGTCAAATAGAGCAAACTCATGAAAAGATGTGATGTCTCCTTTAATAAACATAAAAGATGTTCAACTGAGTTCTTTCTTAATTGTTGCTTACCAAAAAAAAAAATATAAAGGACGATAGCAATTGTGAGCATGTGTCAATGATAGAGTTAATTATGAATTGTTTTATAAGAGAGGCTCAATTTTTTTAAAAATACTTTTTCTTTATAGCTATATATGAGAAGGAATGTTATTTTTTTTTTTAAAAAAAAACCCTTAAATTTATTATTTTAACTGTCATTTTTAATTGGGTAAATTGCAACTAATATCCCAACCTTTAGGGATAGTTGCTTTCAATACCCTAACCTTGTAAAATTTCACAAAATATCCTAACCTATACCAAGAGTTGCAATTAACACCCTAAATGAGTTTCTAAAATAAAAAAATTACCCACATCAAACAAAAATTACACAAAATCACCCATATTCATAAAATATTTTCAATGAACCCCTAATACATTTAAAAAAAATGAGAATTAAATAAATCTCTTACAATTTAACCCCACCCGACCCACCATCCAAAAATAATTATAGTAGATATATAAAATATACTCCTTTAAAATATAATATAATTACTTTAGCATCTACTCGTTTAAAATTTTATTATAATCAATCAAGTAATTATTTATTTATCTAAAAAAACATACATTATAATTAAAATCTGAATTTATATAATTTTGTCTCGGGGACGAGACTTGTTTTTAGAGGTGGATGATGTAAAGGCTTGGATTTTTAAAATATTAATTATCGGAAAAAGAAAATCAAAATGAATTTAAAATAAATTCTGGTCCAAATTTTCGATTTAAATATCAATTCCGTCTTTCATTTCGGGTTTTGAACGACCAATTGGCGGAAATTTAAATTCCCGACCCGAGCTCTCAATTCCGTCATATTCCGAATCCTTATCCATCCGACTCACCCTATTCTAGTTCGGGAAAATCTTATCCTCTCCTTTCCTCCCTCCACTCTTTGACCCCCTTATTTTGGCAAACAAACAACACCTCACTCTACCCAAAAATGAGACCTCTTTGTGTTGCAATTTGACCTTGAAAAATCAGATTCTTTTCAACCTTACAACCCACACACTATCCCCTCTCTCTCGGCATCTCACTGTCACAAGCAATCCAAAACCATTTGTTTGAGCTCCACCGCCACACCTCCACCATGCCACCACACCTCCACCGCTGCCGCACCACCTCCTCCCCGGAGCGCCGCCTCCGTCACCAGCACCTCGGAGCACCGCCGCCGGACCCTCCGCGTTCCCCTGTTTCCCCTTCTGAGGTCGGTAAGCTTCGACCTCTCGTTCTATTCGAAATCCCATTAAAGAACCCTCCTTTGACCTTCCTTTACTCTCCTAGGTCGAATCCGAGGTTCCTCCATCTCTGACGCAGCGGATCGAGTCTCCGGCGAGCTCCGACAAACTCCGACGAGACCTCGAAACCCCCCCTCGGTGAGCCTCTTTCCTCCTCCTTCTTTCCGTTTCCGTTCTTGTGTGTGTGTGCCGATGTCGTAGCCGGAGTCGGAGTGGTGGCCGGACCACCGGCGAGGCCTCCCCTCCTCCCTTCTTTTCTTCCCCTCCGCCGTACCTGGGCACAAGCCCTGTTCCACTTCCCTCTCTGTTCGGCCAAATGAAGAAGAAGGTGAGCTTGTGGGCCTCCCTCGCCACATCACACGCCACCTCACCCATGGGCCCACCCTCTTTTTTTTACATGTCACAAGCCGGTCCACCCCCCTCCCTTTCTATTCTTCTGGACTCGTTTTTTTAGTGAAAGATGTGTGTTGTTGGGCCTGTTTCTTGGGCCGGTTTTGGGCATTTTAGACAAATCAGGTTTGGGCCTATTTTTATTATTGAGGCCGGTTTGGGTTAAGTAGAACATAGGGCTCAGTTGGGTTCCAATTTAATAAAAGGTCCGGTTTGGGTTAACAACAAAGGGGTTCGGTTTTGTGTATTAAAACATGGGCCGGTTTTGGGGTTTTTATAAAATAAGGGTTTGGTTTGGTAATTTAAAAAGGGATGTTTTGATTTAATAAATATTATTGGGATTTTATAAATAATTTATAAAGATGTTAAAATAAAGTGATGTTAGAAGTAGTTTGTAAATTATTGAACCAGTTATCCATATTGAACCAGTAATCTTCTCTTCCTCACAAATATTTATGATTGCAAATTATCTGGATGTATATAGGAGATTCAAGGTGAATATTTTATGCAAGAGTTTGGTTTCATTTGGTTTCATTAATACAACAGACAAAAACGTTACTGATGTGAGTCACATGGAATTTTATATTCTGCTTACCATAATTATTGGCGATGAGGCCAGGATCACCTAGGGGCGGTATTCATGCTGCGCCCGCCGCTTATTTGCTGCGCCCGCCGCAGCTACCGTCAGCGCGCAGCGCGTAGAGGAAAAAAACCCTAGTTTTTCTATGTTTGTTTTGGAGGCCGACTTGGATGTTTTATTAGGCCACTTTTATGTTGTTTTTCATTACTTCCATTCTATTCTACATTCATTAGACAATTGGAGAGGGAGCGATGTTCGCCATGGGCGACTAAACTCTCTTCGTTCTGCCTGCAATTTGAAGCTTTATTTGGATTGATTGTGAGTTTCTAATTCTCGTTCCTTATTTCCTATATTGAATGCTTCGACTTCTTTGTGCTTGATTGTTTATTGTTTTGTTCTATCTTGTCTGGCCAACTTGTTAGATCAATTCAATTGCTAGGGTTTTGTAGATTCCTAATTGTGAACCTTAACCCAAGTAGCAAACTTGTCCCTTTAGGGCTGATTGAACTAATTGGATAGGTAGGAAGTTGAATGTGTTGTTAAATCCCTCTTTAGGGACTGCAAATACCTTGGCTAATCTCTGAACTTAAACCTATCAATTGGGTTAAATCCTTCTTTAGGGACTGTTCGATTGATAAGGGTTTCTAGGACTGATTGGACTAGTAACTATATTAGGTCGGGACAAGGGCATTCATAGGAAGACTAAAAGGATAAGAGGAAGTTACAATATCAATTCAAACAAATAAAGTGGATAGTTGTAGGTAGAGCGATCTTCTCTAAATTGTTTTGCATCAATCTGTTTATAGTTTATTTTGCTTTCTTTCTTGTTTCAATCATCCAAAAACCCCCCTTTCACTAATTGGTAAATACACTTTGCAAAGGAATACTTGATTCTCTGTGGGATCGACCTCTTACTTGCTTGCTATACTAGTTTGTAGGTTTGAGTTTTATTTTGATACGGTTTATGCGACTAAAAACCGCTCATCAGTATGCGTGCCGGAGTGGCCGGGTCGAGTGGCCGGAGCCCAGCTCCACCTCCGCCGGAGCCTCCCTTTCCTCTCCCTCATTCGGTTTTCGGGCACAATGGAGCCCCTGTTCTTCCTTCATTCGATCAGAATAGGGAAGGAGAAGGCGTGGGCCCCGCTTCCAACTTGGCAGCCACCTCAGCCAGCCTCACCTCTTCTTTCTTCCCTTCTAATTCGGTTTTACAGAATAAAGAATGAGACATGTTCAGCTGGGCCTATTTTTTTTCTAGGCCAGATCGTTTAGTCAAGGGAGAATGGGTTGCACTTGTTTTGCAAAATAAAACGGATTTTAATCAAACAAATATGGGTTCGGTTTTGGGTTCTAACAAAATAAAGGGGATAAGTTTGGGATTTTGCAAATATAAGGGCGGTTTTGATAATTATATAAAGGACTGATTATAATAAATAAAATGGTAGGGATTTGGAAATATTTGTGAAAGTGTTTAATAAATGGCATTTAAAATATTATATAATATTATTTGAGATTTAAAATATAAAACATTAGTATTGAGATTTAAAGATATAATATTATGATGATTTAAAAATATAATATTATGAGACTTGAAGATTTAAAAAAAAGGTATTATCGGATTTGAAAAGGGATTTGATATGAGTAAAGATGAGTTATGGAAACTTGAAGAGGATTTTGGAAATATACTAACCTTGTCGGATTTGCCTTGAAATAATAATAAAATAAGTTGATGAAAGGGTAATGTTTTATAAATGGATTTATGGATGATTGAGAAAGCGTTTTGAGTGGTGATTTGATCTAACTTGAGCTTTTAAAAGAGTTTTGGGAAATCTTGGGAAAATGAGGAATAAATTGGATGACTTGTGTATGATATTATATGCTTAGGTAACATTAGTAGTAGACTTATTTATATTACTTCTATATGTGTTAGGTGATCATTTGTGGCATGTTGGCTTTCTGTATAACTAGTTGTTGCCTTTTGCTGTTCTGCACTTCCAGGTGAGTTCCTATATGAGCTCACTCAGATTCGAAAAGAGATCTCCCTGCTTGTAGCCATGTGCATACCAGGTGCTTGCATTCATAATAAAGCATGTCATGTAGTATCCTGTTAGGATTGCACTTATGACTGAGCATTCGTTTACTCATTGCTTTTGTAAACAGAACGGCCGTTATCTGTGAAGTAACTAGAGTCATTGCTAGGGTTATAGGACGACCTAGTCTCATCGGGTCCCGTCCTGAGTCAATCGAGTCATGAACTTCCTTATATTATGAGATGTCTGCGGGCTTTATAGTGGAGCGGGTTGGGCATGTGTGCCGCCTGATTATGAATGAATGCATTCACGAGCTGGCCAGTCTCCGCCCTATCGGAAGGGGGTGGAGGTAGGAGAGGGATATACCACTTGGTATTCGGTGCTAAGGCCTTATTGTATTTATGCACTTGATCTTAGGACCGTGCTAGTGTGTTAATATTCTGCCTTGCATCTAGAAGCATCTTTATTAGGTCTAGCGTGTGTATGTGTCTGCTTGTTTGGGATTATATTGCGTAGGGCTTCGATCTGACACCGCCCCGCATACATTTTTTTTAGGTTTGTTTTGTAGCATGATTATCCCTTGTTTACGTGACGTGGAAACTCTCTTGGGCGATCTCAAAGAACTGGTTTAACCCTACCAACATTGTCTATTAAATTTCGATAAATACGCTTACTGGTTTGGTTTTGACTCGGCTCTGCCGTGTCACCCTCTTGTATTACACCTTGATTCTGTTAATTTCATGATTATTGGTTCTTCACGCTTAGACTTATGACAGGTACAGGGGATTTTCCCGGGGATTCCAACGATCCCTTCTAATTTTGGGTAACAACTCCCACTTCAAAATGTTAGGGTAGAATTTCAAACCTTCAACCTGTACTTGGGACGCAAGATCCTAACGAGGGGTTTCATCCCTCGAAACGTAACCCGGGAATCATAATCACGGGCCGTTACAAATATGGACAATTGTTGTAAGATGCTTTCCCTGAACTCGCGGCAAAAGGCTAAATTAGGGTCTTCTAAATACAAAGAGAGGATGGTGTTGGAGATTAAATTCAGGTTTGAGGAAAACACTGCCTCACTAATATTGATTGAGCTTCCATCTCGACGACACCCATCGATGTATGAGATTAGCTCCTCCACCTTCTTCTGTCTAATGTGCTTGCTACCATCCAAACCTCTATTCGAAAACAACTGTAGATTGAAAATACAATCTTATTTAACTTGCTAGGATCCAAACTTCTGTGACAACAAAGATATCAGTATCGAATGATATCTGATACTAAGATATCAAGTGGTATCAATCCTATATGGATTATACAAAAAAAACTATGTATTGGATATCGGGGTTATATCTGGATATTAATACCAAACGTGGCCTAAGATAGGACTCACCTAGGTGCTGCGCGCAGAGTTTGCGGACGTTTCGCCAATGAGGTGACTTGGCAGGGAGAAAGGCCACGAAGAAGTCGCTGCAGTGACATGAATTGATGGAGTCAGGCACCCACCTATTGCAAAAGATGAGGTCGTGCTTTTGGAGGATCTGTTGAGCAACAAAGGGTGACGACCCGACAACGGTAGTAAGGCTTCCGAGCTAGAGGGACATCAAGGGGCCATAGATCTTGGCAAGATCGGCTAAGGATTTATGTGAGGATTTGCCAGCTAGATTGAGGAGGTTGCCGATGATGGGCAACCGGAAGGGTCCCGACGGTAAGTTTCTGGGCGTCTTGAAGAGCTTGATGAACAACCAATACTGAAATGGTATCAGGGGGAGGAGGACCCCCAAGATCGGCTAAGGATTTGTGTTGTTTTTCTGTTGCATGCATTGGGCATCTGTGTTGTCGTCAGTAATTCAGTATGTGTTGTTGTCATAGGTATTTTTTTGTGACTAGTGTTACCCATGGATTGTCACTTTTCATTTTACACACAATTCTTTCTCCGTTAAATTTTATATTTTCAATTTTTTTTTATGACTAGGAACCATATTTGGCGGCAAACCCCAAGCACGTGACCCAACCGACAAGAGCCACGTACCAGGTAAACCGGCTTGTGCCGACCGGCTCGACCCACTGGTAGGGACTAGGGAGCAAGACAAACCTTAGATGGAAATCTCAAGGAAAGAGGCGGAGGTCGGGATCGATTGGGAGCATCATATTTTCAATTTAAAAAACATTGATTCTACACCTTTCAAAATTCAAATGCCACATTTTTATTTTTATGAACTTTAATATGACAAAATCCTTCACTAGGTGTGTCCAAAATTTAAAAGGTAAATTACACAAAACTACCTGCACACACTAAGGGTGTGTTTAGATTCCAAATGCATTATCATTATAATGCAAAATGATAAGGCGGTGTTTGATTAACAAAAATATTAAGGCGTTTAAATTATGATATTTTTGAATTCCACGATATATTAATTAACATGCAATTATTTTATCTCGATTTATGTGATTATTTGGTTAAATTACGGTTTTACTTCGTTTTTTATTTTTACAACCAAACGGACACATAAAACGAGGTAAAATAATTGCATTATAATAAAAATGCATTGGAATCCAAACAAACCCTAAATATTGATGAGAAAATGGTACCCAATATACCACTTTATCATCCTCTTTGCAAAAATGTCTCTCCCCCATACAAAATTAGTTAAATGTCAAAAAGTAATTTTTATTTGCAAAAATAACAAGTCACCCTTACCCATTATAGTGAGTTAAAATTTTTGGAGGGAGTTTGAAATTTTGGAGGTGGTTTGGGCGGGATTTATGGCAAAGCAAAGGAGGGAGAGAGAGAGAGAGAGAGTTCACAAAAACTGAATAGGAGAAGGAAGAAGGGGAAGTGGAGGCCTGAGGCTAGGGTTGTTATGTGAGCTGAGCAGCTCGAGCTCGGCTCGGAATCGGCTCGAAAAATCTCGAGCTCGGCTCGTTCGAAACCCTTAAACAAGCCGAGCTTGAACAAGGATTTGAGCTCGAGACGAGCCCGAGCTCGAGCCGAGCCGAGCTCAAAAGCTCGTGAGTTTGAAAAATATGTTTCTAGGGAGGCTAGGGCAAATAAGGCCCAATTTATACTCTCCCTTTAAGATCTTTTAGTTTCTCTGTTTGATTTTTTTATGTTGGATTTTGGCTAAGCAAGTTGTATTCAGTTTGTATGCTTTTTGCTTAGTCTGTATTCTTGCTGCTGCTTAGTTTGTAAAGTTCATTATTGAAGAAAAATTTTGTATTCTCTGTTTTACTATTTATTCCTAATATATATATATATATATATATATATATATACACACACAATATGTTTGGAGTATTTACTCCTAATATATGCGGATTGCGGAGTATAGTATATCGTATATATACAGATACATCCGTTTCAAGGTATATATACAGACACACGAGCTGAACAAACGAGCTTGAACGAGCCCAACTATCGAGCTTGAACGAGCTTAGGCTTGTTCGTTTGGCTTGACCGAGCCTATCAAGCCGAGCTCGATCATGTGGTAGGGCTCGCGAGCCGAGCTTGAACACTAAAAAAAGCTCGTATAAATTTTGGGCTCGAGCTCGGCTCGGCTCGTTTCCCTTTCGAGCCAAGCTTGAACATGTCAAGCTCGGCTCGTTCGGCTCGAATAACACCCCTACCTGAGGCTGACGGCAGCGGGGTGGAGGGCGACAGTCGTGGTGGTTCTTCCTCCTCTCTCTCTCTCTCTCTCTCTCTCTCTCTCTCTCTCTCTCTCTCTCTCTCTCTCTCTCTCTCTCTCTCTCTCTCTCTCTCTTTTTGGATTTTGTGAAAGGGGAAATGGAAATGTGTGGAAGTCGGTCGGATTTGTTGAGATGGAGGGAGATTTGTGGAGGAAGGGTGGTAGTCTGGTAGAGATGGATGGGGTTCACTCCGGCCACGACGACTCTTTGCCTCGCCGGACACCAAGGTGAAGCGGATGGTTGAACAGTGGAGGGTTTAACAGGGGTTAGTCTTATATTGGCTAAGAGATCGTAGTTAGTGGCTAGGGAAAAGTAGTTACTGGCTAGTAAGCGTAAATCGTAACTTTTTCTTTCTTTTTTTTTGGCGGGAGTTTGAAATTTTGGAGGTGTGTTTGGGCGGGATTTAAGACAAAGCAAATGAGGGAGAGTGAGGGAGAGAGAGAGGGTTCACAACAGCCGAACAGGAGAAGGAAGAAGGGGAAGTTGAGGCCTGAGGCTGACGACGGCAGGGTGGAGGGCGGCGGTCGTGGTGGCTCTTCCTCTTTTTTTTTTTTTTTTTGGATTTTGTGAAAGGGAAAATGGAAATGTGTGGAGGTCGGTCGGATTTGTGGAGATGGAGGGAGATTTGTGGAGAAAGGGCGGTAGAGATGGATGGAGGGGGTTCCCTCCGGCCACGACATGCAGCTCTTTTCCTCGTCGGACACCAAGGTGAAGCGGAGGGTTGAACAGGGGTTAGTCTTATATTGGCTAAGAGATTGTAGTTACTAGCTAGGGAAGAGTAGTTACTGGCTAGGCAAAAATAGTTACTGGCTAATAAGCGTAAATTGTAAATTGAGATCAAGATACGATGTAGACCCAACTTTAATTCAAAATATTTTTTTCATAAACATGTATAAAGTGGGTGTCTATAGATAGATAAAATTAAATTAAGTTCAAAAATATTTTTTTTTTTTAATTTTAACAAATAAAAATGGTCAAAAATTAGTTTAAAACAATTAAAGTGGGTCTCCCTCTCTCCTTCTCTCTCTCTCCCCTTGGTTACCTTCAACCTATTGGGAAGGTGCCTAAAATTTTTGCAAAAATGACATTTTGTCATTCCAATGCAAATAATCCACCCCATGGTTATTTTTGCAAAGTTGGGTGTGAATTGGTATATTGGTGCAAATCATCCTTATTGTTAGGGGTATTATGGTATTTTCAAATCAAATAAACCACATAAACTCCCAAAAAGCTATCAAAAATAGCTTCTTAAATAAACCCCCAAATAAACTAAAATCTCCTAATCAACCCCTTCCCATACAAGGTTAAAATTTTCAACCCCCAATTTTAGTAGTTTATTAACTACTAAAATTGCATCCATACACACCCATAACCTTTTGGAACGATTTTTTTAGGAGCTAAAAACAATATAAATTAAATTTTTTTAACAAATATTATATATATAATTTTTACCTCCTAAAAAACACATCAACAAATAAAAGCACATGACGGAAATAGTATATATAATACCAAAATATTCCCTCTGTTAATTAAAAGTTAAAACATGTCGTTTATTATTAAGCATACTATTTTATAATGATAAAAATTATATAAAATATTTAATTTTTTTGAATTTGTTTTTTAAAATTCCTAATTGATAGTAATAAGTATGAAAATATTTTAAAAAATTATTAAAAAAACTAATATTTTATATAGGTTTTAACATCTAAAAAATGACGTGTGAATATTAAAATGTTAAGTTTTAATTGACGTAGGGATTAGTAAACTTATGCAAATTATCATTGTAGGCAATTTCAGTTCCATTTCAATACAATTTTTTTTTATTAGGTAAAATTTTGGGTGAGATATCTACCCGATGGCATCCTTACGGATGAGGTCCTAGAGACCTATGTCGTTGATGATGTCGAGACCCCTGGCAGAGCGGAAAAGGTGTGCAACCTTATCCGCCACTATGTTGCCATCACGGGGTATATGAAAGAAGGACACATATCTCACTCTCGACAGAAGAGTTTTAATGTCTGACATAGTGAGTTCGATTTCTCAAGGGCATCTGCTTTGTGTTTTGAGGTGGTTTATGATTATCAGGGAGTCCCCTTCAATATGTAATTTGTGTATACCCAAAAACAGGGCCTGGGTAATGCCTTGTCTCAGTGCAATGGCTTCAGCCTTTAGCGGAGTTTGGTTACCTATTCTGTCGTAGCCAATATGAATCGGTCGGCCCTCCCAATCTCGGATAACGAAGCCGATCGAGATGTCGTTATTAGGAAGAGTGGATTCATCAAAGTTAAGTTTAAACGTGCCTAGTGGAGGTTTTTTCCATCTAATCATTTTTTGTTGGGAATTCTTCTTAATCCTCTGATTATTTGTTTTTGCATAATTTATACCATTGGTGATATTTAGTTCATCCCTTGTTGTTTTTAACCAGTTTTCCATGTGTATATTAGTTAATTTGTTGATGGCTTCCTGTGATGGTGGTGGTTCATGCCGAAATATAATTTGGTTTCTAGTGTACCATTTTGTCCACCAAGAAAAAGGCCAGTTTTGTCTTTTCAGTTTTCGTTAATTTGTTGCCGAGAAGCGCTAGGATAAGCTTAATTTCTCTTGAGTTTGTGATCCTGTTATTTATGGTTTGGTGTATATTCGATGGCAGAGTTGGCTGGATATTATAAAAGTAGCATTCAATGAAGAGGTGTGTATCATCCTCAATTGCATTATTGCATAAGGTGCAAGTCGATGGGACTGAGATCCCTTTTTGGATGAGTCAGATTACTGTTGGGAGTCCTTGCTGACTTAGTTTCCAAAGGAAATTTTTGATCTTAGGCGGAGTATTAATTTTCCAAATCCACGAGTTCTCGTCATTCCCGATTCCATTGTGAGACGTGATTAGTTTGTATGCGCTAGCCGTTGTAAACCACCCTTCCTTGTCCGGCCACCAGTACAATCTATCCTCAAATTGATTTTTTGGTAATGGAATGTCGATAATGGAATGTCGATAATAACTTTTACAATACTTTGTGGCAGGGTAGAACATAGCTTTTCCACCCACCACTTCCCTCCTAAAATATATTCACTAACCGTTTCTTCTGTTTGTGTAATCGCAGGGCAATCATCCCTATTTGCAATTGGTGTCGTTGTTACCCAGTTATCCGTCCAAAACTTCATGGATTGGCCATTACCCACCGACCAAATTAAGCTGGTTTTGAATTTTTCGATAAGGGGTGTCAGTTTTGACCATTGTCAGGATGCACCACCCTTTCTCTTGTAGTTTAGGATGTGAGAGGTTTTTAGATATTTATATTGTATTAGTTGGACCCAGATATTGTCTGGTTCAACTAAGATTTTCCACAAAAGCTTCATTTGAAGTGCTTCATTCATGTCTGTTGTCTTCCTAATACCTAATCCTCCATTTTCTTTTGGTCTACAGATTCTGTCCCAGCTTATCAGAGGACGGTGTTGAAGATCTATAAAGTGAACAGAAATTTATTAATTAGTCAAACGCCTATAATGGTAATTTGAAAGGCCCAAGTTTTCGAAATTGAACAAATAGACCGTGGGCCGGAATACCGTATACTTCACTTGTGGAGTATAGATTTGTGGGCCTATTCATCTGTTGTCATTCTCAGTTTTACACGTAGTAATTTTTATGGCTTTTTGATACGGGCCCTTTTAAAACTTGCCAACTTGGGTCCTAGGCTGGTGCACTTGTTGCCCTTGTATGCTTTTGTAGCATCTAGGGTTCAATCATGGGTGTTGCATGATCATATATTGCGAGATAGCGAGATAAGTGGTACGGACTCTGATTTTTGCAGAGCTTTGGGTAATCTTCATGTTGCACTTCCTGAGTATTTTCAAAATAAGGATAAAAAACGAAAAATAAAGATATAAAACGCAATAAATAAACATTGCATTATTAACATGTGATTAATAATGTATAATTAGATATAAAAATTTTAAACTTTCGTAACTTCTTACCATATTTTCAAAATAAGTAATATAACATATGATTTCAAAGCTCTCGAGATGAATTATAATATGTGAATGTCAATTTAAGTAAAATATTAAAGTATTATAGTATATTGAAATAAAACTAAAGTGATTAATACTGCTGCAATTTTCAAACATTCATAACTTTTTACTCAGATGTTAGATTAAGGCGTATTATATATCAAAACGAAGCTATCGACAAGGAGAATACACTTAGGTAATTTTTCGGATGAGGAGGGGGTCACGTGACCCCCTAGGACCCCCCTAACTCTGCATCTGAATACATACATATACATATAGAGGAGGGTTCAGGTGAGATATAGATAGATAGTTTTCAATTGATCAATTGTATAGTACTATATATATAGGGGTGCGCTTCGGTGCAAATTAAAATTGCGGTAAAAACCTATGAGGACAAACTTTTTAGCCTAGTTCACTTGCTTTATAGCCCGGTTATGAATAGAACCGGTCTATAAAGTCACAAATTTAAGCCCGGTTCTAATAAAACCGAGCTATATAGTCACTATGTAATTTTAAAATATGAGTTTTTTAGCACAATTTTTAAGTTTGACCGAACTATAAAGTCAGGTGTTACTTTAAAATGAAATTTTTTTGTGAAACAGGCACTTTTTTTTGGTCAAATTTGTAAAATGATCACACTTTTGGACAAATTAGTAAAATGCCCACTATATATACTCTTTCCTAAGCTGGAAAAGCCTTCTCCGATCTCTATCCCTCCGCTTCATCAGTCGCTCCTCCTCCCCTCCTCCTACGCCTCCTCCGATCTCCGGCACCGCCTATCGGCGTCAAGGCTCGCGGCTGCAACGGGAGATTGAGATCGCTAGGGTTAGAGTAAGCGATTCGCCGGCGCATCTTTCCATGGCTGGATCTGTCCTTCAGCGAGATCGAGCGAGGTCGAGTGAGCGAGCGAGGTCGGCGCATCTCTCCATGGCTGGATCTGTGCTGCCGGAGCGAGCGATCGAGGAAGCTTCCCTTAACTGCCGTGGTCGCGCAGAGATTCGATTCGATTCAATCGATCCACACCAAATCGAGTATCAGCTTAGCTAATTGATTGATGGATTCGTGATTGAGGTAAGTTTTTTCACTGGATTTGGTTTGAGGAAAAGGTTCAGTCAATCGATTTGGTTAATTTTCTTCAACCTAATCTTTTCTTTTTCTTTCTTCTTCGATTCATTCGTCGACATCAACTGATCGATTCTTTGGAATTTGTATAAACATTAAGTTCTATTCTTAAGATATGTGGATAGCTTTCTGAAGCTGTATCATGTGGGCAGGTACTTTGTTTATCAACAGCCGAGTTGAAAGAGTGGAACCAGAATCCTGAGACCTTCCACCATGGACAGGATATGGTCCAATGGATAGAAAAACTTAGACCTTGTGCAGAAGCTCTATACATAGTGTTAATTGAAAACCACAGCCGGTGCATCTATTTGTTGCTGAAATTTTAAGATGTATCCATATTATTTGCTTAGCTATGTTCAACAAAGAAATATTACACAGTTTTGAAAGTATTCAAAATTTTGATGGCAGCCGTTAGGTCCTGTTGTAGTATCCATCCTTCAAGAGGCCATGAATGGCTGCCCAACTTCAATAACTGATATCACTCTAGGTTTACTTCTTAATTTTTTTTTTTTTTTTGATTTTAAAGGTAAATATATTGAAAGAAATTAAAATATTTACATGCAAGTTTGAAAGGTTCATAGGCATAACTAGGGAAGCCTTAGTTACCCTTGAAAGTGAGTAAGGCTCACATCCTAAGATTCCAATGGGGTGTGCAAGACTAGGTCCTTGTGTGGTTCCTGTCTCCTCAGGCCACGACCATCAGAAGTCGGACACACACCTCAGTGTAGCATAAAATAACCTCCCCTTCGGCTATGCCATCAAGGAAGTTATCTCACACTACACTGAGCACCCTAAAACAATATTCTGCATGCCTTAAATATCAACCCATAGCCTAAAGCAAAAGCAGTCATACAGTCATTATGATGATAGGCAACAAGAGACAAAAGGTTGCCTAAGCATGTGATCCTCGAGGCTATACTAATGCTGATCCAAGCAAGGAATCAAAAAGGGGTGCCAGCATTGCCTTGAAGCTCTTGTTGAGGTATACCACTGAAGTCTTCTCTTAGTATCCCTCCCTGAATTGTGGTAGCCGATCTGAAAAACAGGCCGTGAGAGTAGCTCAGCACTTTGTAGACATGTAGCTTTATGAGATATATAATCTCATTTGGGCTCTTGTCTACATTCTCGAATATCTTCTCATTTCTTGACTTCCAAAGGTAGTAGATAGTTGCACCAAGGCCTGCTCTTTTAGCTTTGGATATCCAGCCCCGCCCTTTTGCCTCCATCTTCATCCATTTTAGAGCTCCTTGTAGAGTGCTCATCTCTCTCCATATGCCTAGCCATGCTTTGATCTGAGACCAAATTTGTGAAGAAAAATTACACGCGAAAAAGATATGTTCATGTGTTTCTAGTGCTTGATTACACAGCTTGCAATTTAAATCAATTACTTCCCTTGTTTTGATCTTATCTTGTGTGGCCAATCTCTTCTTTGCAGCAAGCCAGAGGATGAAAGATTGCTTGGGGATAATGCTAGAGTCCCACACCACTGAGACCCATGGAGGCTTAGGTAGTTTCCTTCTAAAGTGTTCATATGCAGCCCCAATCCTAAATTTTCCTCCTTGACACCAGGAATTTAGTAGTTGTATGGCTTGTTCTTCCGTACCTGCATATGTTAGGAGCTGATTTTTTATTTCCAATACCTTTTTAATTAAAGGGGAGTCGTTTGTTTTGTGAGGCTCCCAGTTCCATATGTCACAGTGCTGGAGGTACTGATGGTGCACCCATCTGATCCATAGAGTATCTTTCTTTTGCCAAATATCACATAAGAGCCGAGATAGAAAGGCCGTGTTCCATGATTTGAGATCCTTTAGGCCTAGCCCTCCTTCTGATTTTGGTACACAAACATCCTTCCATCTAATCCTGTGGGACTTCCAAAGAAACTTTGCACACAGACTATTAATTTTATCAATTAGTGTAGAGGGAGAAGGCAAGACGGAAAACCAGAAATCTTGTATTCCTTGTAGCACAACTCGAATAAGCTCAACCTTCCCTGCACATGAGAGTGTTTTAGAGTTCCAGTAGCTAATGTTTGTCAGCATCTTGTCAAGCAAAGGAGAGAACTGCGATATTGAAAGCTTTCCTGAAGATATAGGTAAGCCTAAGTATCTAAAAGGGAAATCTCCTTGTGCAAAACCTGTCCTCCTTACCAGATATTCTTTATCTTCACTATTTACACCTGCTAGATAGTAGGATGACTTTGAAGCACTTACCTCTAGGCCAGAGACTGCTGTAAAGTGGTCTAGTGCATCTAAGAGTATCTTCATGGAATCAGTGTCACCTCTAGACAATAGGATTATATCATCTGCATAAGCTAGGTGTGAAATTTGTAACATACCACATTTAGGATGAAAAGTAAAAGGTGGAAGCCTTGTCTTGCATTTTAGCACCCTAGAGAGATAATCCACAGACAAGACAAAAATGAGGGGGGAGAGGGGATCTCCCTGCCTAAGACCCCTTTTACCCTTAAAATAACCATGCATGCTACCATTTATGTTGATAGAAAAAGAGGTAGTTGAGATGCATTCCAGAACCCATGATATAAATCTGTGAGGGAAGTTCAAAGCATAAAGCATTTGTTCAATGAAGCTCCAAGAAATAGTATCATATGCTTTTCTAAGGTCAAGGTTCAAGATGCATCTAGGACTAATTCTTTTCCTAGTATATCTCCTTATGAGCTCCTGAAGTAGCATTATATTCTCACTCATCAGTCTCCCCTCTATGAATCCCATTTGAGAAGGGGAAATCAGAGACACTAATTCTGGTCTTAGTCTAGCAGCTAAGATCTTTGTAATTACCTTATAAGTGACATTGCAACATGATATAGGCCTAAACTCCCCTACTCTATTAGCATTTGATGTTTTGGCAATTAAAGCAATACAAGTGTGGTTAATCTGTTTCAGGAGTTTGCCTGAGGTGAAGAATTCCTGCACTGCCTTTGTAAACTGATCACCCGTGATCTCCCATGTGTCTTTGAAAAACTTGAATGTAAAACCATCTGGCCCTGGTGATTTCTCATCTCCTATATCCCATAGAGCTTGTTTGATCTCCTCTGTTGTCACTTGCTGAACCAAACATTCATGTCTGTCACTTTCCAGAAGCATACCCCAATCTCTAACAAATCTCATGTCAATGCAGTCTGTATTTCTGTTGGATCCAAGCAGCCCTTTGTAGAAGTGTTCAAATTGTTCAGCTACTTCATCTAGAGACATTGTTTCCATCCCATCATCTTTGACCAGAGCACTTATATGATTCCTTCTCATGTTTTTTTCCATCAGCCCATGAAAATACGAGTTGCATTTGTTGCCTTGAAAAGTATGTTTAGCTTTGGCCAGTTGAGAGTTGAATTTGAATTCTGCTTCTCTTAATCTCCTTGTTTTCTTTTTGGATAGCTCCATGGCCTGTAACAACTCTTCTGATTGAGGATCTTCTCTCAAAGCTAAGAAGTTCCTTTCATATTCTTCTTCTGCCTTTTTTGCCCTGCTCGAGATGTCTGAAAAATGCCTTTTGTTCATCTCTTTGAGCGGTTTCTTCAGGTTCTTTAGTTTCTTACACAAGATGTATTGTTCAACCCCTGTGCCATGGAATTGCCAATTTTCTGTGATTGTGTCCCTGAAATTTTCATCTTGTCCCCACATGTTGAAATATTTGAAAGTGCTTCTTTTCATTCTCTGTTGTTCCAGAATTTCCACAACAACCTGAGAGTGGTCATAGAAAGCCTTAGGGACCAGATAATTTGCCTTACAGTGGTACTGAGATTCTTCCCAATCTTCATTAACCATAACTCTATCTATCTTGGAGGATTTTTTTCCTTGGAACCAAGTGTGCTCCTGCCCTGATATCATTGCATCCTTCAAACCAATCTCTGCACAGCATTCCCAAAGGTCTGCTATTTCATAAGCTGTGACTGTAGACCCATTTTTCCTTTCACACGATCTCATTATTGCATTAAAATCACCTTGGATCAACCAGGGTCCTTGCCTTGCTGTAGTTTCCTCTTTGAGATCATTCCACAAATCCCTTCTTCTGACTATTGTGTGTAATCCATATACCTGGGCAAACTCAAAGACCTTTCCAGACATTTTACATTTCACCTGCCCATTGATCAGTTGATCTGTCGTCTTTCTGTGCAGAAAGTCTACTCTTGAGGGATCCCACATAAGCACAATCCTCCCTGCATTACTGTATTCAAAATTGTGCATGCAGTGCCATTGACTGAAACCTTTCCTCGTGATTTCTTCTAATTTTCTCTGATCCAATTTTGTTTCCATTATTCCTAAGAGAGAGATACCTTTCTCTCTTAAGAAAATCCTAACAGCTTTTTGTTTGGGTGAGCTGTTAAAACCCCGGACATTCCATGAGCCTAAAATCATTTGGGTTTTCTAGAGAGGGTGCTAGGCCCCCTTTCATAGAGAAAACCACTTTCTTTCTTCCCTGTAGGCCAGTCCTTCGGTCCCAAAATCAGTTTCTTATGCTCTCTGTCAAGGAAGTCTCCTTCTTGCTCCTCTCCACTGTCATTTGTTATCTCATTCCTTTCTGGGGGTGGTTGGTGAGATGTGAGGTTCTTGTTTAACCTTTCACTCCGCCTTACTTCCAGCTGTTCCTTCTCAGTGTGGCTAGTCTCCTGCCTGAGCTTTTCTCTTTTTCTTTCCAGATCCTTTTCCTTTCCTTTTACTGAAGTGTGTCCCTCCTTGTCTTTCTCCACAGGGAGAACCTGTTCTAGAGGCACTATTTGTAGCTGAGATTCATTTTGTTGTCCCATTTGTGCAGGTTGAACCTCAATGTTGTTGTCATTCAACTCTGATAACAACCGGAACCTATTTTCTTCCATGAAAGTCACTTTCTTTTTCTTCTGTCCTTCTTTTCTTTGCTGTATCTGCCTCATCTCTTCCTCATGCCTTTTGGATGTCTCCTTATACATCCTTTAGGTATCCTCTAAAACCTCGACTCTAGGTGGAGGGGGAGGGGAAGCCTTTTTCTTTTGGTAGGCCATGTGGATCCTGTTTATGGGTGAGAAAAGGGAGCTTTTGACATTAGTTCTTGTGGTCCTAGAGATGGAGGGAGAGGCTCTGTTGGAGGGGTTGAAAGGAGTGTGGGGAGGTGGTGGAGGTGGTGGAGGAGGGGTATGGTTGTTTTCTTGTGGATGGTGATTGTTCAGTGTAGTTTGACCAGAGCCTCTTCCAGATTGTGAATCTGAGTTGGTTTCTAAAACAGAGTGAGCATGCGAGGTTTGGTCTTGAATGTGGGCATTTTGTGAATGGCCATTCTCACCAGCTCTAGCATTAGGAGGGGGATTTGGATTGGTACGGGAGGGATGTTGGGCTTTTTGTGGAGGAGGAGGGGGGGGGGGGGGGAGGTGGGGGTGGTGGTTGTAGATTTGCTTTCCTGGGAGGAGTCTGGCCTGATCTTGAGGAGTTGCCCTTGTCCAATAGTGGACCTTTTCCTTTGTCTCTGGTGTTTGTTCTGTTCACCGGGCATTTGGTTGTTTCATGCCCATAAGTCATACATCTATTACATCTAGGAGGTAGATTTTCATATTCTATTAGGCATGTGTGATCTGGAGCATCTTCAAATTCTATGTTGATCACACTCTTTAACTCCTTAGAGCAGTCCATGTCCACTAGAACTCTTGCAAACAATTGCTTTGATTTATCTTCTGTGTAAGCATCGGTCATTATTGGATCTCCCAGTTTTGATGCAATTCTTTGAAGCATAACGGGAGTCCAAAACTCTATTGGGAGCTTATGGATTCTTACCCATATAGGGAGACTGGAGAATAGTGCCTTGTCAAATGTGAATCTTTCAAGGACACATTTTAGGAGCAGTGTGTAACCCGGGCTAGTGTAGGGACCTTTCATCATAACTGTATCTCTGTCGTCTTCAGAGTAGAATCTATACATGAACCACCCTCCTTGGGCATTAAACTGATGCCTGGGCCATCCCTCTGTAATTCTCCCGATTGCTTGGAAGCCTGGAAACCTTCCAACTATATAGCCCACCAGAGAGAAACCCCAAGCCTCTTCTAGGCTGAGACAATCTTCCTTCTTTGCCTTGACTGTGTCTCCTTCACCAGATTTTTCATATTCTAGCTTGAAACCCCTTGATCTAAGAGGTCTACCTGCAATACCAGCTTTATCAGCCCAGACACCTTGCAGGGGAGCCGACTTTTGGGTAGGTAAGGTTTGGGAGCCGGCCGGAGGAGATTTGTTTTTGTAAGCTTCAGCCGGGGTTGGATCAGTGGTTAGGTCATTGGGGTTGGCATGAGTTCGGGGGAGGGGTTGTGAATTTCCTGAAGATGAGCTAGTGGCTTGGTTGGAAACTTTTGGGTTCAGGCCATTTGAGGGGGTCACAGGGCCAGTGTTAACCTCATCTTGGTTCAGAGGAGGCAACCTGGTGGCTGCAGACATATCTGAGATCATACCCACATTCAGACTCGCAGACCCCTGATTACTGGTATTAGCTTGTTCTTCCACACAATTGATCTCTGGCTCAGCAGTTGCAACATTCAGGTTTGAGTTAGGTGCATGGGTTTTCTCAGCAGCAGGCTCAGGGTTCACCAAATCAGAGGAGGATAGTATTTGCTTTATGCCATTTCCATCAAATGTATTTTCATAATTCGCATTCATATCAGATTCTGCCCTAAAGAGGTCAATATATTGTAAAAGTTGTTGTCCCTCCATTGGGATCTTCTCAACATTTGATTGTAAAGCACATGAATAAGAAAGAGCAGTAATCACATCTTTTTGTCCCTCCTTAGGGATCTTCTCATCATTATCTTGTAAACAAATCTCAGAATTTAAAACATTAATCTGTCCCTCCCTTGGGATCTTCTGCAAGCCATCTTCTAGCCTAGAGGACCCGGCAAGATCCGGGGGAAGGGAGGAAGAGTTGCATACCTGTGTAATACGGAATGGTTTGAAAATAGAATAGGGAGAAGAACCTGGAGGAGCTTTCTGGGAGTCCGGATTCCCTTGCTCTGATTGTTGTAGGAGGGATGCTGTGCTTTTAGGGAGAGTTCCAAGCACATTCATTTTGGAGATCGAGCTCGCATTAGATCCAGCAGATGTCGGACTTGGGGTGAGGCATATTGCCCGCCGACCAGATCCTGGAGATTTCTCCTTACTCATCTTAACTTCACAGGCAGATGCTCAGATAGGAGACATAATTCATCATATAATCATGAACAATCCCTAGATTTTGGGGGTTTTCAAGCCGCTTATGGCGTTGCTGCATATGTATATTATGAACTCTCAAACTATTTAAGCTTTAGAGACTGGTAAGAGTATTTGTGTCTATTTATATTATTATTCACTATTTGTTTATATCTACAATTTTGTTTGGCATCTTGTAACAACATAGTGATGCATATGTAAATTAGGATCTTTCCAATTCTCCCTTATTCCCATTCCCTGATATGTATATCCAATTCAATGCATGCATGCTTACTCCATGGGAAGGAACTTGGGATCATGTTCTCCATTGCTAGAAAGTCTTTATTTTTGGAACTGGATTGGTAACATATAATCATTTCATGGATTTGCTTCTTTGCTTGACACTTGTTAAGGGATATTTGATGACAATCTCTCCAGAACTCATGCTAATATATTGCATATTTTGAAATGAATTTCAGGTTCAATGGTGTACTGTCACATGAACTCACAAATGATCATCCAAATATGCGAATCATCCATAGGAAAGTTGCATTGATACTTGGGTAGTGGGTTTCAGAGGTAAGAGGGATTTTGGCTTTTTAGTAGATGTACATAGCCATGTAAATTTTTTTTATTTGGGGAATGATGTGTTATCTCCCTTCTACAAATGTCTTTTATTGGCACTTATCATCTTCTAGGGAAAAGTAATATTGCATTTTCTTATTCGATCTAGTGGGAGGAATGAGGTGGTGGATTTGGAGGGATGGTGAAGGATTTGTTTGGTAATTTTGGGATGGGAAACTGCTTATAAAAACAGTTGTGTAACTCTAAATTAAAGTTGTGCAATTCTAAAATACAGTTGTGCAACTAAAGCCTATTAGCTCAAAATGGTAGAGCAATGTGCATACCCACAATGATGCGGGGTCAAATCCCGCATATGCTATTTATGTTTGTCTTTTTTTTTTTGCTTTCCTTTCCAGTTGAGAACAAGGGGAAATTGATCATGAAGGGATGGTGAGAGCTTTGGTAAACCGCTATTTAGGTGGTAGTAACTGCATCACTATTTTGTAGATGGGTTGAAAAGGGGGATAAAGAACTTCCTAATCAAATATAGACAAAACCAAAATCTAGACCAAAAGAAAAGAAAAGATGATACACACAATAATTCAAAGGAAGAAATAAACAAATATAGCACAAGCAATTAGTGCTGACACTGATGTTAGTTACAAATATAGCACTAGCAATTAGTGCTGACACTGATATTAGTTACAAATTTTCAGGCTCCTTGAAAAATCCACAGCAAAGTTCAAAATTGCTCAGCAGTGCCCCATCTCCTTGAAGTGTGCAAATACGCTGCTTGAAGAATCGCTAAACAAAAGTAAAGATCGAAACCTCGACTCATAAAAATTGATCGACAGTGATCCTGCATGCAAAGAAGCAAAGTCGGCAAAAGTAAACATACAGTCACTAGGCCTAATAGGGCATTTCATCAAACGGGTTATGTGCAAAACATAAAACAACATATCAATCACAAATATAAAACAACAACGATAAGATTTCAGATTTCTCTCAGCAATTGCAGCCATTACAAACAAAATCGAGTTCCTTATCAATCGATCAAGATCGATTGATAAGTAAAACAGCCGGAAACAAAACATGGGGGATTGGTGGAAATTTGCACAACATGATCTTATTTTTGCTCAATAATAGATTATTTTTGCACAACAATCGAGACTTGTGAAATTGTTCTCAACATGATTTTATTTTCTCTTAATACGTGTTCATACTTTCTCAATAGATTATTGCACAACGTGCTCTTATTTTTGTTCAACAATTCTTTATTTTTGCACAACAATCGAGACTTGTGAAATTGTGTATCCACATAATCTTATTTTTTGTAAATATAATTTTATACCTTTTTAATAGATTATTGCACAACACAGTCTTATTTTTGCTCATCAATAGAGTAAAATTGCACAACATGGGGGATTGGTGAAGTTTTGCTCAACATCATCTTATTTTTGCTCAGCAATAGGTTATTTTTGCATAACAATCGACACTTGAGAATTTGTTCTCAATATGATTTTATTTTCTCTCAATATAATTTCATACTTTCTCAATAAAATATTGCACAACATGCTCTTATTTTTGCTCATTAGTACTTTATTTTTGCACAACATTCGAGAATTGTGAAATTGTGTCTCAACATGATCTTACTTTTTGTAAATATAATTTTATACTTTTTTTAATAGATTATTGCACAACATGATCTTATTTTTGCTCATCAATAGACAATAATTGCACAACAAGGGAGATTGGTGAAATTTTGCTCAACATCATCTTATTTTTGCTCAACTATAGATTATTTTTGCACAACAATCGAGACTTGTGAATTTGTTCTCAACATGATCTTATTTTCTATCAATATAATTTCACACTTTCTCAATAAATTATTGCACAACATGCTCTTATTTTTGCTCATCAATACTTTATTTTTGCACAACTAGTGGTGAAAATTAGTGCTGACACTGATATTAGTTACAATTAGTGCTGACACTGATATTAGTTACAATGAGTGGTAAAAATTTGCTCAACATGTTGAGAAATACCATGTTGAGAAGCAATACCATGTTGTTTTTTAACATGGTATTGTTTTTTTAAGTAAACAATAATGATAAAATCTAAAATTTGATGAGTACCGATGATAGAATTGTGCTGACATATAAAAAAAAATACACAAACTTGTCTTATTACATGATAAAACCTAAAATATTATTCTATAATATTGAATTAATGTTTAATATGGAACATAAATGTCTAAGATATAGTCTTTCCTAGTAGTACTTTTATATAGTACCGATGACAGAATTGTGATGACAGCCTTAGTTTGAATGCTTTATCCTTCTCTTGAACTCTCCTATTGAAATCTTTTTATTGCAGGGTGGTCTTCCCTGCTCTCGAAAATCAGTAGGTTGTCCCTCTGTCGAGCAAAAAAGAAATCCAATTACACCATTGGAAATCAAGGCAAATGAAAAAAAGAAATGAACTAAAATAGGGATGTCAGACATACTAATAAGCTATCAAATATGAATTTCAGTTTCAAATACCAAACAGAATTAACTTGCCTCTGCACAGAGAAAGAAATAACAGTGATGACAACATCAACAGTTCAAATACAAGAATAGTGAATATGTAAATACAAGATGGAAGTGGGGGCAAATACAAGAAGAGAAAATTTGTGCCGAAGGCACAAATTTTCAGCAACAACAAACATGATCATTAAATTAACTAGATGAATAGAATATACCATTTATGAACACAATCCTACAAAATTTGCACCTCCGGTGCAAATTTTCTACTCCCTCCGTTCGGCAAAACTTGTCGTTTACTATTCACGCACACTTTTTTAGAATGATAAAAATTATATAAAATATTCATTTTTTTTTAACAAGTTTGTACTTATTAATAATAACTACGAAATTGTTAAAAAAATATTAAAACAACTAGATATTTTATACTACTTCCGATCCAAAAAGATTGTCGTTTGACTTTTTAACACGTATTTTAAGGAGCTAAAAACTATATAATATATTAACTTTTTTATTATTTTTTTTTATAATCTAATACTTATCACCAAAAATATTAAGTTGTAAAAAAATAATTTAAAAAAAATTGATATTTTATATAGTTTTTAGCTCCTTAAAATACGTGCTAAAAAGTCAAACGACAATCTTTTTGGATCGGAGGGAGTATAGTTTTTATCTCCTAAAAAAGCATGCGTGAATAGTAAAACGTCAAGTTTTGCCGAACGGAGGGAGTATGATTCAAGTGCAGTGATGACATGGGCAATGAAAGTGTAATAAGGAATGAATACTTCATTATATTGTCAAATGCAACAATGGATGCAACAGTGAGGAATGTATATCATTAAATCAACTAGATGAATAGAATACACCAGTTATGAACACAATCCTACAAAATTTGCACCTCCGGTGCAAATTTTCTATGACTCAAGTGCAATGATGACATGAGCAATCAACTATATGAATAAAATACACCAGTTATAAACACAATCTATCAAAATTTGTACCTCCGGTGCAAATTTTCTATGATTCAAATGCAGTGCTGACATGGAGCAATGAAAGTGTAATAAGGAATGTGGAGTTCATTTTATTGTCAAATGCAATAATGGATGCAATAGTGAGGAATGCTTATCATTAAATCAACTAGATCAATAGTGTAAGCACATTTTTCGGGATGTATTTGATCTAGATATAGCAATGTTACATTTTAAGTGCAAACACATTATTCGAATGAGCATAAAGAAGCATGGATTCAAAAGGAGACTTCAAAATCTCATCCAATACATCAAAAATGAAATAAAATTTACCGATGTAACATATTAACGAGCATACATAAGCATAAACAAGCACATATTCGATTGGAGACTTGAAAATCACACACATATAGCAAAAAACGATCATAATCAGTAATTAATGCTTCAAAAATCAATCAAAATTTGCGCCAAAGGCGCAAATTTTGAGGCATTCCATAACATGAATCACTTGATTCAACTGTATTTCATAGAGATATAGCATAAATAAGCATAAACAAGCACTTATTCAATTGTAGACTTAAAAATCACACACATATAGCAAAAAACGATCAAAATCAGTAATTGATGCTTAAAATACAGGTTATGTGCAAAACATAAAACAACATATCAATCACAAACATAAAACAACAAGGACAAGATTTCAGATTTCATTCAGCAATTGCAGCTATCACAAACAAAATCGAGTTCCTTATCAATCGATCTTAGATCGATTGATAAGGAAAACAGTCGGAAGTAAAGATCGATCAGTCGGAAGCAAAAATTGAGTTGAGATTAAAAAAGTATAAAATTATATTTACAAAAAATCGAGTTCCGCCACCCGCTCTGCGCGCCATCACTTAATATCAATCGGCTTTGCACGCCTTCGCCAACCCGCACCGCCGCCGTCGTCCCCTGCAATGGTCCCTGCCGTCGTCCCCTTCCGAAACCGACTCCGATCTCCCCTTCTGAAACTTGCTAGAGATCTACCAACAAAAGGGGCTCGAGGTATGGCAGCAGTGCGTGAATTTGCCATCCGCCTTCGCACTCGCCTCTCACCGCCGTGACAAGAGGAAAACCTGTCGTTGTTCTTGCCAAAGAATACTCAAACTCACAACTAGTATAGTGTGTAAGCAAGAGATCGATCCACAGGGAAATCTATTCAATTCAAGTATCAATTCTAATCGCTAGTAAGAATATGGGGGTGGGGGGGGGGGGGGGGGTTGGTGTGAAAAGATCTGCCTTTTATCAAAGCGGAAGCAAGTAAACAAAGTAAATTGATTGTAGAATGCAATGGAGAGAAATAGGTTCACCTATAATTTATCACTTCGATTGATGAATTCAATCCTTGTTTCAGCCTCTAGTTCTTGTCTTTTCCTATCAATGTCCTTATCCAGATCTTAGGTAAATTACTAGTCCTACGAGTCCTATCAACCCTTATCTCTAACTAACCCTAACACGGTTAAGATTCAACCTAGAGATAGCATTAAGATTATGAATTAACCAAGGTACACATAATATCAAGCTACGAATCAATATTCAACATGTATTCAACTTCCTACACATCCAATTAGTCCTACGAGTCCTAAAGGGATATGATTGCCACTTGGGTTAAGGTTCGCTACGAGGAATCTACAAAACCCTAGCAATTGAATGAATCTACTCTAACTAGTCGACCAGGCCAGAGAGAATAAAACACCAGGCCAGAGAGAATAAAACGCATTCAAGCAATTAAGCACAAAGAAGTCAAAACATTGGAATAGGAATAAGAACTAGATTAAGAAACTCACAATTCAACAATCAAAGATCTAAATCGTAGGCGAAACCTCGAGAGTTTAGTTGCCCATGCTCAACGGTGCTCTCAATAATGGAATAATGTGCATAAGGTCAATGAAATAATAAACTAGAAAAGTCTTATAAAGCCTCTGACAAGTCGGCCAAAGAATAAAACAAAAACCCTAATTAAAGTCCAATTCTGAACGACGTGTTTCTGCGAGGGCCGCGGGGCAGCCAACCCAGGCCGCGGGGCGGCCGGCGATCAGCGAAATCGCTCGTCAGAGGTTCGTGCCGCTGGGCGGCTAGCTTGGCCGCGGGGCGTCTTTTTCTGTTCACAGAGATTTTTCCGTTCCGAATTTGGTCTCAATGTCAACACGAAAGTTGTAGATCTCGAAGATAGCTTTCCAACGCATGGTTATAATAGTCAATCAGACCACCGAGGCCTCCAGAAAGTGCGAAACAAGTTCAGCATGTCTGGCGACAACTTTTGATGACTTGTTATTCACTTAGGCTCTCGAAATTCGACTCCGCTCCCGTGCTCTTCACTTTTCTTCCTCAACTTGAATCTTCCTTCATCCAAGAGTCTCCTAATTCCTCTTCGGATCCACATTTACCTGAAATTAACCATAAAATTGCATAGATTCCGACTCTTTCAACACCACAGGTAAACATGTAATTGTAACTAAAATATGCACTATTCACAACTAAACTATGTTAAATGTAATCTATTATGCCATACTAATTATGCTCTATCACGCCGCCTTCAAATCGTCGTCGTCGTAGCCGGACTGATATCTCGTGTCCACGTTCAAGCTCGTCAGTCATCCGAGCGCCCTTTCACTTTCCTCTGATCGCCCCCACTTCTCTTTCTCTCTCCTCTTTGGTTGAAAAGGCTAATGGGTGGGATAGAGTTACGGTGATTTGTAGACATGCGCTTATGGCAAGGGTGAGAATGTGTTTTTGCCATTTTAATTTACAATTAATCTAAAATCTCAAATAATCTCAGCCTTTCATTTGCACTAAATCAATTGTCCTGATTTATTCACATGTTACCCAATAAGAGCTGATTACATATGATCTATCATATATATATAGGGTTTGCTTCAAATGTAAAAAGTCTTTAACGTGTAAAATTTGCTAATGGCCTAATTTAATTACTAATAGGCCTAATTTAATTACTAATGGGCCTAATTTAATTAGTAGAATGTCTGCCCCCTTTGCCCATGCGTGTGCCCCCCCTTCTCGGGCCAGATTTTTTTTTCCTTTTGTCCCAGATTTTTTTTTTCGTGTTAACACTTTCTGCTGTGCAAGTATAACTTGTTTTTGTGCACATATAACATCTTATTGTGCAAATATAACTTTATTTTGTGCAGACATAATAATTCATTATGGGGTAAATGTGGCTATTTCAATTATAAAATTTTATAATTGAAATATGTTTAATTTATGGGTAAATTGGTAAATATGTCTAATTTTATGGGTAAATGCACTTTTTCCCGTTTTCGACACCTTTTGTTGTGCAAATATAAAGTGTATAAATAAAATGATAAAGTGCAAGAATAAAATCACGATATGTATGAGTAATAATATGAAGTGCACAATTAAAGTTATTGTTAATGTGTTTTGACTCATTTTTCATCGGCGTCGCATCAGGGGGTCCGGGGGGCGGACTTATCGTTTATTTGTTTGAGGGGATTACGAGGGCTGAGATGCCCAACTCCTGTTCGCGGGAGGGTGCTGCTTGTTATTTTATCTTCATTTTTTGCTACTTACATCCATTTCCCTCGCTTCCAATGTGTCATATGTGTCATTAAAAGCCTATTAGCTTAAAATGGGAGAGCAATGTGCCTACGCACGAATATGCGGGTTCAAACCCCGTATAGGCTATCTATGTGGTATCTCTTATTATGTTTCTCTTCGTGAATTGTATAAGGTGCAAAAATAAAATTATAATGTGCATTTCTGCAACTGTGAAGTGCATTTGTGCAACTGTGAAGTGCATTTGTGCAACTTTAAAGCGCATTTGTGCAACTTTAAAGTGCAAATATATATAAGAACGTAAAGTGTGAAAATAAAATTGTAATGTGCACATTTAGAATACAAGTGTGCAAAAATAGGATACAATTGTGCAAATTTAAACTACAATTGTGCAAAAGTAAGATACAATTGTGCAAAAGTAAGATAGAATTGTGCAAAAGTAGGATACAATTGTGCATAACTAAGATTATAATGTGCATGATTAACAATTTGCGATTGTTGCGCTCTTGTCTATTATGTAACCTATGTGAGATTTGAACCCACATCTTTGTGCAAATGCACATTGCTCTACCAATTGAGCTAATAGGCTAAATTATGATTTTCATAAAGAACCTAATCAACCTAAAGCATATCGCAATAAAATTCTAAAATCCAGTTAGCTCATGATTCACAAACAATTTGACAATGATATGAACATGAAATTAGCTCCAAATCAACCCAACAACACAACCATATTATCAATTTCAATCAATCTGGATGTTGGCAAAAAAACCCCAAATTCTAAAATATATCGCAAAACAATTCTAAAATCCAATTAGATCATGATCCATAAACAATTTAACTATCCTATAAACATGAAATTAGCTCCAAATCAACCCACCAACACAACCATATCATCAATTTCATTCAATTTGGTTTTTGGCAAAAAACCCCAAATTCTAAAGCATATCGCACTATAAAATTCTAAAATCTAATTAGCTAATGATCTATAAACAATTTGACAATGATATGAACATGAAATTAGCTCAAAATCAACCCAAAAACACAAACATGTCATCAATTTCAATCAATTTGACTTTTGGAAAATAGCCCCAAATACCGCTCCTAAATCAAACCCTAGATTTTCAATCTCAACCTAAATCATTCAAACAATCTAAATAATTGTAATAAACAAGTTTAGGGTTATAAATCCTACCAAATTCGAGTTGAAACAAGAAGCAAAATTGGGATTTTGAAGGTATTTCGAGCCAAAAATGTCGTACAACACTATGGGGGGAGATGGGCTCGGTGTGAGCTCGGCTGGGCTCGAACCATGGGGGTTCCGGTCTCGGGGGGTGCACCTGAGGGAGGGGGTTCGAGCAAGTGGGGGCTGGTGGCCGGAGGTGGCTCGTGGGTGGCGTGGGAGGCCGACGAGCGAAGATGCGACGTGAGGCTTCGAATGGTCAGGGTGGGCGCGTATGGGCTCGAACCAGGCCAAGCCAGGGCTCGGGGGTTGCGCACCGGGGTGGGCTCGAGGGCGGCTGGTCGCTGGTGGGCGGAGGTGGCTCAAGGTGGGTGTGGGTGCGGGAGTCCGAGAGTGACGTTGCTTCTACTGTTGGACGCGCGTATGTTTATGTGGGATTTGAAAATTTTACACGTTAAGCAAATTTTACACGTTAAGGATGTTTTACATTTTAAAGCTTCCATATATATATATATATATATATATATATATATATATATATATATATATATATATATATATATATATATTGATAATTTATGCGTGGGACCCACTGAAAATAAGTGTTACTCTCTAGCGTAGCGTTGGGCGCGTGCACCACTTGAACTCTAGGATGTGGGACCCACTCAGTAGTTAAAAAGAAAGAAATTTGTGTTGAATCGTGGGAGGGGACGAACATGTTGAAGGAGTGGACCCAATCAATAAAAAAAATTGAAGAAACCGGTGTTGATTACTACAGTACAGTAGTATACGTAGTATTTCATATCATAGATTCATAGAACCCATCCATTCTAGTATTTTTTTTCATTATAATTTACAATATTTCATATCTTAATCTACCCACCATGATCTTTTATTTATTTAAATTGATAAATAGTTTATCCATATCTATTTTATTTGTAAAGATTTCGATTTAGATCAAAACAAACTATTAATTTAATTCACAATATAGGTAGTTTAACCCTATATTTTTTTTTGGATAAATCCGTTTATATTTTTTTTACTCTACACGTTAGTTTGATCTTATCATCACAATATCAACCTCAATTATGCCAATAAATACATCAATTTCACCGAATAATTGCTTCCATATAAATGAATAATATTTCACATTCTACCGAATTTCTATGTTTTTAAAATTTGTCAATTCAACCGAATAATACTTCACGTTCTACCGAATAATGTTATTTTATATTTTTCCATCCAATTTAGATGAAAAATTACCAATTTCACTGAATAATTTGTCACATGCTGCTGAATAATGTATTTTTTTTAATAATATTTCATATTTCACCGAATAACCCTTCAAAATTCACCGAATAATGTTTCATATTTCAGAAACCCCAATTCATAAAAAAAAATACTTCTAATTTTCAGAAACCCCAATTCATAAAAAAAATACTTCTCATTTCTATGAATAATGTTATTATGCCTTAACATTATGTCAATAATTACATCCATTTCACCGAATAATTTTTTTGATCGGCAAACTCACCCCTTAGATTAATTTAAATCAACCAACAGTACATCATTCAAACTAGAAGGAATTTGTGAAGGGAAACTTCAAATAAATTCCTCTACAGATTTGATCTTTGCCATGAAGTGTGCCGCATTGTTACCTTGTCGCCGCACCTTGCTCAAACATACCGTCTCGAAGTTTTCCGCTAGTTGCCATAGCTTGTCCAGGAGCCAGCCAAGCCCGCCTCTAACCTTGCTTCTCCTCTGTAATTTCAGTATTACAGCCTCACAATTCAATTCAATCACAACTTCATCACTTCAAAACCAAGAAATTTTGTGGCTTACCTATTTCGAAATCGGTATCCCCATCGGATTTAGGGTCACACGAAGGAGAGAGGCCGCCAGAGTCAATTTTTGTGGATGAATTCCCAGTTTCACTGAACGGAGGAGAGAGGCCGACACGAGAAGCGCCTCCGCTCGCATGCGCTGCTGCTATGCATCACCAGCCGCCGCAATCGACGCCGGTGCACCGGAATAGGCGCCGCTGGGTGGACGACCTCTGCGGTTGGGTGAGTGGCGATGTGGATGGGAGGAGGTTTTCGAATCTTCCGAAGTACGATTGAAACCACTTTGATGTTGAACGAGGCAGACTTTTAGTCTTCTAAGGTTTTAATGAAATTTTGGGTTGCACGCGCCCCACTTCCTTCTTGCGGTTGCAGGTTGCCTTTTTATTTTTTTTAAAGAAGTACATATGGCGTAATCTAAGCCATTCAATTCATCCAGATCTATAGCTAGTATTTGTGCATTAGATACACTATAAGGGGTGTGCACAAGAGAACCACTCCTTTTATATATATATATATATGGAGTGGTTTCCTTGTGCACACCTCTTAAGATATATCTTGTGCACAAATCTTGACCTTTAATTAAGAGTTGATGAATGGTTAAGATTAATTAGTTGTTTTTATTATTTTTTAAATTAAAAAACGTGGGACCCACTACACAAATTACTTACCTTCCTTGAGGGAGGCGCGTGCATGTGGTACTCCGTACCCATATCTCATTTTTTTTGTACAGTTTTTTTTTTTTAATCTTTCCTTCTTTCTCTCTTTTTTTTTTAGAAACTGCCCTTCCTTTTTTTTTTAAAGTTCTCAACCCCATTTTTTTATTCAAACCTACTTTTTACAATATGAGTGAGTTTTGGTGGAACCACCGGATTTTGTTTGTTTTTGAAATTTATCAATTTATCCGAATAATATTTTACATCCTACCAAATAATATTTTTTTTTGCGTCCAATTTATATGAAATTCACCAATTTCAGTGAATAATTTGTTATGTACTACCGAATAATGTTTTTTTTCCCATGAAATTTAGATGAAAAAAAACCTCAAACCCTTAAACAATACTTACGATTTATATGAATAATGCTTCATATTTCACCGAATAATCTCATATTTATGTGTTGCGATAAAAAAAAATGTATTTTATAAACGAATAATACCTAGAAATTCATCGAATAATGCTGGTATCACACCGAATAATGTTTCCTGTGTAACGCATAAAATTAACCATTTAAGATTTCTTTAAAAAAATGACAATTGTAATGAATACAATAATATTTAGAATTTAAGATTTCTTTAAAAAATGACAATTGTATTTAATAATATTTAGAGATTCACCGAATAATAATTGTCTTCAGAACTCAACGAATAATATCAAATACCTTATACCTCAATCACACATTGATTTTGAATTATAAAATACACACATGCATTCTATCGAATAACTATTCAGAATTCAACGAATAATATGGATCGACAATCTCAGATCCCAATTGTATTTCGAAATACAAAATACACACGTTTCGCTGAATAATTATTCAGAATTCAACGAATAATATCGACAAATCTATCTCTCAATCACAAAATACACACATTCCGTTGAATAATTATTAGAGATTTACCGAATAATGGTTGAATTAAAAATAAAATTATTTTATAATGAAATAAGTAGCAGCTAACTCAACTGGACATTCTCGGTTGGCTTCCAATTGCACCATCTCCTTCCACAATCAACCGCATCGGCTAGTTCGACATTGCACGCATCGATTTGAAGGAGGCACTGAAAACCCATTGCTTGGACAGTTGCCGATGTGATTGGGAAGGGCAACCACAACGGCTCGTTCAACCCTCAACCGCAGCGGCTCATTCAACCGCCATCGCACACATCCATTCGAAGGGCGACCAAAACAGTTGTAAAGATCCTCAAAACGATCGGGAAGGCTGGTCGCGGTGTTGGGAGGCAAGTGGCGGCGATTGGCATTGACGTCGAGGGCGAAGAGGAAGGCTGGTTGCAGCGTATCGAATCGATCGACGGCGGCGGCGAGATCCAGTTGAAGAAGATTGCCCCTCGCCGCTTCTGATAGCCCAAAGCCGTCGACAACCCTTTCATCTAGATTCGATTCCACCGGTGTCGTCGACTTTGCTTTCGCCATCCTTCGCCGCCGGTTGTTCTCCTTGGATCCATGGGAGGAAGAAGCACGATGAAGAATACTCTAATTGAGGATTTAGGGTTTTATCCCCACCAGTACCACACCCCTACACGCGCTATACGCTGCAATTTAGATTAGTTTTCAAAAAAAAAAAATTAATTTATGGTACACGTGTCGCCATCTCATCCATCTATTTCATTGAGATCAAGGGTCCAGATCTGTGCACAAAGTACACCCTAAGGGGTGTGCACAAGTTACCCATTAATTGAAAACTGTCGACGGATGGGGCGGGGACAATTGCTGAATGAAACGACCAAGACTTTTCTTGGTCAAGCATACGTGGAAATTTTGTTAGAAAGTACGTAACAGGGTAACTGAGCCGGTAACATATATACTACAGGTAGCAAATTGTTGTATTAATTACTACAAGTAGCAACTAAGACTTAGTGGTCAACTACAAGTCATCCTTGACTCTAGCAAATTTTTTTTTTTTTTTTTTTTTTGATAAGGTAATAATTCAAAGGTCAGACAGGCCTGACTCATCGAGAGGCCGACAAAGTCGGCAGACGGCGAACCGTCAAACATACAACCAAATAAACCAAAACATAATACAATACATAACGGTGCAAGCTCGGACAAACAAACTCTGCAAAAGACGAAACCTAGCAGACCTAAACCAAACTGGATAAGGCCGAAGACGACGGACGAATTCAAGCCCCACCCTGAAGCAGAACCGTAGGCCAGCGATACATCAGGACCCGATCATCCCGTGGGCAGTGAGGACGAAACTCCATGGAAGCAGTCAACCCGAGTAGTGGAGACGCCACAAAAACACTACCACGACCCCAGCCTATCCCGACTCCGACAATCAAAACCAAATCCACGGAGAAGAGCGCCAAATCACGCAACCGCAGAGCCGCAAACCGCCTGAGAAAAGAGCACCCATAAACCCAATAGGGATTTAGTCAACCTTAATGGGATTTTGATACGAGCCCTCACAGGATTTTGTCAAGCCCTTTCGGGATTTGATTCGAACCTTTATATATATAAAAATTATATAACCGGTTGTGTTCTTTTTTTTTTTTTTTTTTTTTGGGTCAAGCCCAGCTTTTTCCCCTTCCAATTTTTAGTCACCCCCACCAGTACCACGCCTTGCCTTGCAAGGCACACGAAGACCCGGAAATCCCGGATCGTCCGTGCGACGCAAGGAAAGGGAAGATGACAGAGAGACCAAGGAGGCCATCTGAAAGGGGGACCGTCGAAGACGCCAAGCCGATGGCGGCTTCGAGCAGTCCAAGCGGAGGGAGGATGCAAGTGAGTGGAGATCGAAACTCCGGCGAGGGGGGGGGGGGGGGGGGCGAGAGGCTATCATCGGAGACGCCGACAGTTGAAGCAACGCCCATTTATATAACCGAAAGCAGCCGGAAGGATCGAGCTGCTCCGGAAGTTAATCGACGACCCAGCCAAAGCCGAATGGAGAAGGAAGCGCTAGCGGAGGCGGAGGTGCAGCCCGGAGACAATGAAGATGCCGATTATTGGGCTGGAGAGCCAATTAGACACTGAGAAAGATGGATTTGGGGCCAACGAAAAGAAATCAACAAAAGCCCCAACTTTATTTTCGATTTGAATCGAATTCCGACCAAGGGAAGTCAGAATTAGAAACAAATAGGGGAAGTTTTCCCAAACCACAGTAGAGAAAGAAACTGAAGGGGATGATTCACAGAAGAGAAATAGAGGACATGGCCTCCTAGAAAGACTCCCCACAAGGGGTTTCACTTCATAGTTGTTTATTCAAGCCTCCGAAGAGGGTGTTTTTCAAGCCTCCGAAGAGGATGTTTTTCAAGCCTCCGAGGAGGGTGGATTTTCGGCGGTTTTCCGGCGCAATTGATGGGTGGTGGCGGTGTTATCCTACCCCTTGACTCTAGCAAATTGTTTAATCAAATTCCTGTAGTGTAAACTATAATTTTTTTAAAAAAAATAAAAGTAAAAGAAAGTTAGGAATTTAGATGTTAATCTACCACTAAAAGAAAGTTAGGAATATATTTAGATGTTAATCTAAATCTACCACTCGATGACATTTTTAATGGTCGACAAAAAGTCTGGATGAAACGAGAAATCGAGTCAAGATCACAAATTGCTCCTCTCAAATATGATAGTCGCCCACAATCAACATATATTAATTGTCTTCCACTTAAAAAATATTATGACAAAGGAATTCAATCCGTCTCTCTTTAATCCCAATGTAAATTATTTTTTTCAAACACGCTTAACTTTAGAGTTATGATATATTAGTGCTTATATGGTCGCATCCCTTAATTTGAAACCCTAACAAAACAACAAAACCCAAATTCCTCAGTAAATGGCGGATTCGAACCCCTTCACTCCTCCAAACCCTCTAAATCGATACCAGCTACTCACTGTTGAAATCCATGACGAAAACGTAACACGTTGTTGGATTGAAAACCCCAAGTCAATCAAGAATCGAAATTCTACACCACATCTTCTCGAATTACTCCACTGGAAATTCAGATCCAAATTCATTGATCGACATATATACCGACGTACCGCCTAATGTTTTAATTGAACACAAACACTTATTGAACCCCAAACGCTAATCATTATAATTTAATTGAATTGAACATTAATCAAATTCAATGGCCTACCACGGATTGAGATCACCTAGTCTATAATCACGGTCCATTTTATGGTCCGTATCGGGTGATTGATTGTGCCGAATATTTTTATTTTTTTTTAATAAATAGGGTAATATTATAATTGATTTCAACCAATAAAAAAAGACGGACTATATAATGAACTATAAATATTGACTAGATGATTCTCACCGGCCTACCACACCTGATCGGAGTTTTCCCATTAACTTTGATCTGAGACACTAATTGAATTCTCCTAAATCAGGTTTGGACACCGGAACGAAACCCACTATATGATTATCTCTTGCTAGAATATTGAACCTGACCGGGCCCGGGGTAGTGGATGAACGGAGCCAACGACGACGACTATGACTTTTATTGGTCAAGCATCTTGGAAATTTGTGCAAAGTTTCTAAAAAATTCTTATAATGGGTAGAGTTTTTTTACCATCTTGAAAATTCATAAAAAATTATAAATACATTAATATAAGTATATACTCCCTCCGTCTCGAAATAGATGTCGTTTTAGACTAGTTGGGTTGTATCAAAATAAATTTCGTTTTAGGTTTTCTAGGTAGGGGATAGTACTGTAATGATTTGTATTGATTTGTGCGTTGTTGACTTTTTAAAATATTTTGATTAGTTAAAAAATGTAGTGGGTATTTAAAAATAATAAAATTTATTAAAAAGGTTAGTGGAATGATGATGTTGATGGATGGGTGAGTGTTTTATTAAAAATTGTGTAGAATGCTAAAATGACTTAAATTTTGAAACGAAGGGAGTATATACAAACATAGTTTTTAAAACTTTTTTTTAGTGTTGGTTTTTTCTCGAAATCATAAATAATATATCAAATGTTATTCACTCTCATTTAATATGCCTGAAATTATTGTTGACCGGCGACACACAAATGATCTCGCTGTTTTGGATCACTTATCTTTTTGGGTCTTATGAGCCTATCGTCTAATCCGTCTATCTGTTTTGGATTTACGGTCAACTGTTTGTTTAGGGTTTCATTAGTCTCTAGCTACATACAAAATTGGTTATCTGACCATGGACGTAGGTAATGCATTATCGTCGAACCACGTAAATCTTTGTGTCGTTTTTTGTCTGTTTATCATTCTCGTTACAACAAAATAAATACCTCGAAAAATGAAATAAAATATTATGATATGGTAATTTTCTCATTTCTATAAATCGAACTTGACCATCGGGTGAAGGAATACATGTTATAGCCTCCAATTCCTACCATGATGAAATCCTCATTCTATGTAGCAATAGCAATATGGCTACTCTTGCACAACTTTGAATCCATTAATATCAATGGTTGCTTGCAAGAAGAGAGGGATACTTTGCTCCAAATCAAGTCTTATTTCAACTCTATGCTCAATTCCTCCTCATACCAAGGTGATCTCTTCCCTTCATGGGTTCCGACGACGACGACTCCTCGAGTTGTTGGTGGTGATCATGACTGTTGTCTTTGGGAGAAGGTGAGCTGCGATCCCTCCACCGGACATGTGATCCGGGTCTACCTCAACTACACCATGCCCATGGATCAACAGCCTTGGCCTCTCAACCTGACGATTTTCGGGCCTCTTCAACAGCTAATTAGCCTCAGCTTGCCGTGGAACTCCATTGGGAGTTTGGTTGGTGGGTTTCAAGGTGAGTCTACACTTGCAAATTCCAATTCCATTCCATTAATATTGAGCCTGCAACCAACAATTAATTGTACACGACGTCTTTTTTACATTAATATATATTACCTTGCAGTGTTACCAAGCCTAAAGAAGTTGCAGGTTCTGGACTTGGCTGTCAATAGCATAGTTGGAACGGTTACACCTCACGGTAAGATCGATCAAATTCGGATTCATAATTAAGCTGAGTCACTCACTCACTCTCGTTCTATGTTACTGATTTGGAAGAAGGCACCAGGAGAGACAGGGATGGATTTTGGGACAGCAGTTTCCAACTGCCAAATCACCAGTTGAAATCTGCTGACCCAATCCACCCTATCCCCAATATGTCCCTCTTCACAACACTTTTCTTTATAAAAAAATTAATTAGAATTAAAAAAAAAACAGTAAAGGGGTACGGTAGGACTCGACGAGCTTGAGCTGTTCGGCTCAGATAACAGCCCTAGGTTGAGCGGGTGATTATTGAATATATATCCAATAAGACGAACCAACAATTTTTATTTTCAAACATTATATGAAATATATACCTTAGAAACACGTACTAGCATATCAACTTTAACTTCAACAATACGTGGAAAATACACCACTTGTAAAATAAAAAAATATTTTGAGACGTAGTTCAACCATACGTGGAAATACGTAACTTAGAAAATAAAAAAGACGATGATATCTTCAACAAGATCACAATATAGAAGCAGTTTGATTAAGATTAGCTAATAACAACATAAATACAATATAGAAACATTTTCCGGTTAACTACATAATCTAGTTTTCAAATTAACTACGTAATCTACTAACAATATAAACCCAAATATCAAAGCACTATATAAAATCAACGTGAGAAAATGGTAGCAAAAGATAAAAATTTATAGGTTTTTTAAGGGGTAGAAAAGTAGTTAAAATCATATGTTTAATTGGGTTATTGGATTCTTATTGGGTGATTTTTGGTGCATGTTAATGGGACGAGTTATTGGAGCGGATATTGAATGAAAAATCATCATCTATATCCGTTCCATCGCCCACTTCACCCGTCATCCCTTTTTAGCGGGTTTTCGCCCCAAAAATGATGTGGATGGAGTTGGTGAATTGGATATCTGTACCCCATTTCCGACCCTACTTTCAACCGATCTATATAATCATATGTGGTTGATTTTTTGAAAATTCCCTCCGCCAAAAAAATCTGTTAAAATAATAAATAATATGTAGCAAACTATCACAAGGCTAAATCTATCTATCTATAGATTTTTTTTTGTTAATATATACAAGTTAGTAAAATATTTAAAACTAATTAGTAAAAACTTTACAATAAATGTATCGTATAATTATATTAGAAAATTATGATTTTTTAAATCTTATGTAAAGTATAATACATAAATATAGATATTTTTAAATTACTCAGTAATAATAATTCAATATCATTATAACATTTTTTAAATGTGATGTGTTATAATCAATAGTTTTGCTCAATGTTTTGAATTAAGTCAAATAGTTAGTAAATGAATTTGAGTTAATCCCAATAGTTATATTAGATTGAATTAAATATTTTGAATTAAACCCAATAGATAGCAAGATTAAAGAAAAAAAAGAATTAAAAGAAAAGGAAGAAAAAAAAGAGAATTAAAGAAAATAAAAGAAAAATGAAAAAAAAAGATTGGTCGAAATTCCTAAAATGTCTCTAAGATTGACACGTCATCCTACACTCTTCTAAATTAAGAGTTTATATAGATTATTAAATGAAAAAAAAAAAGAATAATTTAGATGTTGTTGGTAGGAAAAATAAGAAATGCAACACCTTTAAAAAAAATTATATATTGTATTCACCATATGATAAATAAGATGTCAAATCTAAATTGTAAATGTGTTTATTAATTCTATGCCATTAAACAGATCTAATCGTTGTTAAATCTCAAATTATAATTAAGGTTCATAAAAAAATATAATTAAGATTTATTGGGTTCATTGTCATATTTTTAATAATTGTTTTAGATAATACGATTTCAGTTGGACAAAACCTATCGCTTACTACTCACACACGTATTTAGAACGATAAAAACTATATAAAATATATATCCATTTTTTTTACCAAGTTTTTAAAACAATCTCGCACTTATTAGCTAGTAATAAATAAAAAATGTTCAATTTTTTTAATAAAAAATTATCATCTTGAAAAAGTGTGTATAATAATAAATAATATGTTGTAATCACCTAGATATTTTAATTTCTTAATTCCTCTTTTTCTAGTCACCCTTACCCTTCATCTGGGCCTAGTAAAAAAAGAAAAAAAAACTAGAGAGTATATCCAAATTATGGTTAGAGCTAGATAGGGCTTATTCTTTTTTGGATCTTTTCAATCTAAGTACGAGTTGCTTATTTTTTATCTTGAAAGTTATAATAATCATTCAATAAGTCTTAAAGGTAACGACTTTATATCCGCTCATTTAGGGTTAGTTTGGGAGGATGTAGAAAATCTGTCTGTAATTTCTCAACTTTAAAAAAAACACCCATATTATATTAAAAAAAAAAGCACCAATCAATTCATTTAAAATGAAAGCTACGTGAGATTCTTAGGCCATGTTTATCAAGAGATAATAGGAATGCTAGAAATACTAATATTTTATTCTTCTCTTTCCGCATCATCATCCTATAATCTCATTCTCACTTTTCCCACTTTATCAATAACATCCCTAGGATCCCAAAATCCACCTTTTACTATCAATTCAATTTACAATTATACCTCTCTCCTATAATTATTTCCATCCTTTACTAGCAACAATTTACGTTTATACCCCTCTCGAACTCATTTTCTCAATCTAGATTAATTTATAATATTCATTTCTCGTTAAAAAATATTATTCACAAATTAATATTAATATTAATATTACTTATTAAATTAAATGGTAACTATATATCAACTTAAAATATAAATTTCATTTAAATAAGTGGAAATACAATGATTACTTCAAAAGACATTACACTACGGACAAGTCACTTCATAAAAACATCAATTTCTACCATATTCTTACACGAATTATGAAAATTAGTACCTATTATGACATATTTTATATTTTTTAAAACAACATTCTAAAATTTTCAAATGATAATAAATTGTTACTAATAAAATATAATGATCATATTATTCAAGGTATTATTACATGTAATTGTATTTAAATTTTTTTTTTTTTTGAAATATAATCAAACATATACAAATTTGATGTCTATGTGTAGAGAAAAATGAATCTAGTATTGTGATATTTTTTTATATTTTTTAAACATATTTTTAATGTCGAAAATTGCATATTATAAATGTTAATATATATTCGCCGGATTAAATCTCAGTCATCCAAGTGTCAACCATTAACCCCACTCTGTTGCAACCAACCCACTTGCGCCACTTGTCCCACCTCCTTTAGCTCACTGCAGCCCAAAATGTTGTGTTGCACTCGTATAGTCTTCAATATGGCGTCGCTTTACTTGCGGTAAAGGAATAAAAAAATGGAAGACTGACACACAATTCCCGTTATTATTACAATGGATATTTGCCCGGATACTACCCCAAGTATCCCAACCCATTGAAACTTGTGCCCTTACCCATTTTTTATTCAATTAAATTGGAGTATCGATCCTAGAAATAGACCGATAAACATGCCCTTAGAATCATCTCCATGCTAATTAAAACAAATTTAATTCAAAATCCATCAATTTATAAAAGCACTCAAAATGTCATAAAATCAATTTTTATTTAAATGTCAATCAGGGTCTAGTGTGGATAAAAAAAAATAGACAAATAAGGTCAAAGTTTCAATATAAAATATTTTAAATGAAATATAAAAGTCCCATTACACATGTTTTGCCAAATGGAGGAATTATGTGATTTTAGAATATTGTGTTAATATATTAAGGTGCACGAGATATATATGACTTATACTAATTATTTTCAGTTAATGTAGAAGTAGATGAAGTGTATTGTCCCTAAATTCTATTTTACTATTGAAAGAATTATGAATTGGCCTGTTCAGATCACAACTAGCTATATATAGAATTAAGCAGATTTAGAAATGGTGATCCTTGATTAATTTTGCAGGCCTATGTGAGTCAAGGATCTTGCAACAGCTGCATCTTGACTCCAATCATTTCAGCGGCCGTATCCCAGAATGTATTGGCAACATCACTTCCCTTCGAGTCCTTGACTTGTCGTTCAATCATCTAACCGGAAATATAACTTCAATCCTCTCGAAATTGACATCTCTAGTACACCTCAACATTGATAGCAACCCTTTTGAACCCATCTCCATTGGTCGTTCCTTCTCAAACACTCCTACCCTTACTCATCTTATTCTTTCAAATAGTGCTTTGGTACCAAATGGTGAAGATATCCGTTGGATACCCCCTTTCCAACTGAGATACCTTCAGTTAAACTACTGCAATCTTAGCAGGTTTCCAATAAAGCTCCTCTCCAATCAACGTAATTTGTACAACATTGATATGGTTGGCAACGGCTTTGTTGGTTCATTTCCAACTTGGCTATTGCAAAACAATTCTCAACTTTTGTATCTATATCTTGACAATAATTCACTCACAGGCAGTCTTGAATTCCCCAACCATCAAAACTTGTCCTTGATTTACTTGTATGTTTCCGGAAACATGTTGAATGGTACTCTTCAAGAAAATTTTGGCATGATCCTTCCAAATCTCCAAGAGTTAGATGCATCTAAAAATCAATTGCAAGGCGGGATTCCTGCTTCAATAGGCAATATGACCGCGTTAGATAAACTTGATCTATCTCTCAATCACTTCTCAGGTGAGCTTCCACATAGTCTGTTTATCGGTTGCAGTTCATTATCTATCATCAATCTATCTAACAATCATCTTTGTGGAGATGTGATTCCCAAGATCAACGTGAACCTAACATTGCTAATATGGATGTACTTGGATAATAATCACTTCAATGGGATCCCGGAGGGAGCATTTTTTGCAAACACTGAATTAAGTTGCTTGGATATATCCAACAACAACGTGTTTGGTAAGATCCCCAAATGGATTGGTGGGTTAACAAAGCTGGAGATTTTGTCAATGGAAGGAAATCGGTTACAGGGAAGTGTTCCAGATGAGGTTTGCGAGCTTACATCCCTTACCTTTTTGGATTTGTCAACAAACGAAGTAGAGGGAGAGATGCCTTCATGCTTCTCTAACCTTTCAAGTCTGAGCTACTTGCATTTGCACAACAATAAGTTATTTGGACAAGTGCCATATGTACTATCGAATGGATCAAATTTGGAGATTCTTGATCTAAGTTACAACCATTTTTTAGGTAGAATTCCGTTATGGATTGATCAACTACAGAATCTCAAAGTCCTCCTACTTGGAGGCAACTTGCTACAGGGTGAACTTCCAAGTCAATTGTGCCATGTACAACATCTAAATATCGTGGATTTGTCTAATAATGGGATTTATGGTCAAATTCCGGCTTGCTTCAAGAACATGTCATTTGGTACTAATGGAACAGGTGAAGGTTACTATCAGGAAGAACTAGGGTTCAAAACCAAAGGCAGAAACTACTTTTATGTGGGTACGTCATTCATGAATATGTCGGGATTAGATTTGTCATGTAACCAACTTACCGGCCACATTCCTTGGGAGTTGGGGGATTTGAAAGGAATGCATGTCTTGAATCTGTCACACAACCAATTATCTGGACCGATCCCAAGTAGCTTCTCCAAACTCGAGAGCATTGAAAGTTTAGACTTTTCTTACAATAACTTGAGGGGAACAATCCCTTCTCAGCTGGGTGCTCTTAACTTCCTAGAGATCTTCAATGTGTCTTACAATAATCTAAGCGGAAAGCCTCCTATGAGTGGGCAGTTTGCAACCTTTGACATCAACAACTACAGAGGAAATGCTCTACTTTGCGGGTATCCACAAGGAAGAAGTTGCAATAACGTGCCTCCAGCTACCCCTAGTTCCAATGAAAACAATGAAACATTTGATGAAGAGTTTGATTGGGAAGTTCTCTTCTGGAGCCTTGGCATTTCGTATGCCATTTTCTTCATGGGGTCAAATGCGGTGCTTTATATAAATCCCCAGTGGCACCATACTCTGTTCGTGTTCTTTGATTTGCACATCTTTTGGTGGCTTCATCCATCATATTAATAGTTTTATATCATTCTATAGTGGAGTATTATACTATAGTGTCTGTCACGCCTATTGTACGTGAGGCAAATTATGTTGTTTAATATTGCAAACTATGCTTTTAGTTTTCCAGTTGGGTTTTATATATTGCTTCTTGTTTGTGATAATGTAAGGGGCCAGGTTGTTCCCAATTAAGAACTACTTGTTGTTGGTGTTGTTGTTTTTGTTATTGTTGTTGTTGTTAAAGCACATCTAGATGCACAAAGAGTGTCGCCTCTCTTCCAGTTTGTTGGAGAATTATGGGTTCTTCATGTTCTCATGGTTTTCAAAGACAAAATTGTAACAGCCCAGAATTATTATTTCCGGGTTACGTTTCAAGGGATGAAAACCCTTGTTCGGATCTTGCAATCCAGGTACGGGTCTAGGTTTCAAACTCATTTTTATGGTCAGTAATAAAGAGGGATTTCGAACCCTGAAAATATCGTAGGGCCGTTGGGTACCCTTAACCTGTCCTAAGACTATGTCGTGAAATCCAATTCAAATGAAATAAAGCGGAAGCAAGGTTAAGATACAATGACACAACAGAATCGGGTCAAAACCAAATCATAAACAAGTGATTACCATTTGCCAAGTTAGAATATTAGTCAGGTTCTTTGATTCGCCCAAGGGTTTCCCGTCACATAAGCATGGAGCAAACAAGATCTGCAGAAATACCTTTAAAAGAAGAACGGGGAAAGGAGTCAGATCGAGCCACTCATGCGGGACCGGCAGTCCTCGCTGAGGCCACATAGTATGTGCTATACCAAATAAAGATGCTCTAATGCAATACGAAAGTCAAACACACTAGCATGCGCCTAATTCATAATAATGTGCAGAAATACTGTAAAGGGCCCAAGACAATGCCAACGGCATATCCCTCTCCTACCTCCACCCCTTCCGATAGGCGGAGACTGGCCAGCTCGTGAATGCATTCATTCATAATAGGGCGGCACGCATGCCTAACCCGCTCCACAATAAAGCCCGCAGGCATATCATAATATAAGGAAGTTCATGACTCGATTGACTCAGGGTACCTGATGAGGCTGGGCTACCCTATGACCCTAGCAAAGACTTTAGGACTATCACAGATAACGGCCGTTCTGTTTCAAACGCATAAAGTAAACAGATGCTCAATCAATTAGTGCAACCTAAACATGATACTACATGGCATGCTTTTATGCATATGCAACACCTAACATAAAATGCAACAACAGGCATGAATGTCCAACCTGAGTAAGCCCCATAGGGAACTTACCTAAAGATGCAGAACATCAATATAACACAAGCAAGGGCCCAAATGCAAGTCCAAAGCAATCCAAAAGCGATACACATCTATCAGCAAGTCACTTCCGTAAGCTACCAGACCAACATTCACACACACGAAACCCAAGTTCTCAACATCTTTAAAACCACTCGACGGTAAAACCATTTTCCAAAGCCTTTCCGACATGATTGACATCAACCAAAACCATTTAATCAAAACCATCGATAAATCTCACGAAAATATTTCTCAACTCTTAAATCCCAAATTAAGTCAACTCATATTCAAAATAACTTATCAAATCATTTTATACAAATAATTCCAGCACCTTATTTCAAAATCATACTATAATAAAATCCGACATTTAGTCACCACAAAAATTTTGAGTCCGACATTTCATGTCAAAATCAATTTTCCTTAAATTACAAATTAACCCATGTTATAATATATATTAGTAATTTCAGAATTAAAATTCCTCAAACAGAATATTATATTAATAATGATATTAACTATAGCTACTAATCATAATATAAAACCATAACATATATCATAAACATCTAACACAAAATAACATTTTTTTAAAACAAACCAAAAGAAAAGGCCCAAATGCCCTCAACCCGAATAGAAAGAGTGACTCGGCCCACAGGGAGCTGAAGAAAAAGGGAACCCGGCCCAGCAAGGAAATAGGCCCAATCCGAAACAAAACAAGCCCAAAACCCAATCCCATTTCATTTAAAAGTGAACCGGTTTTGCTTTATTTAAACCCCTGAACCGGACCACACAAAAGAAGCAACCAAACCGAACCCAAAGTTACTGTTCATCATCTCCCCCACTCACTGGATTCGGCAAAAGAGGAAAAGAGGAGGAGGAGGGGGCTGCCGCCGGTGGCGAAGGCCTGCTCCGACCACCTTACCGACGTCCCAACACCCGACACCCATGGACCCAAAAATTGAACAAAGTGGAGAGAGAGAAGCGCTCACCGAAGGTTCGACTCGCCGGAGACGCCGTCGGGGTTCGATTTGGCGTCGGAGATGGTGGAAGGGACTCCGACGGACCTAGGGTGGATAAAGGGAGGTTAAAAGAAGCTCTTTACGCAGCTATTGCGTCGGAAAACAGAGGCGGACGACTCACCGATCGAAATCGAAGAAAACAGGCGAGGAGGAGACCCGGCGGCGCGGCTCCGAGATCCTGGGCGTCGTGCTCGGCTGCGGGTTGCTGCTGCTGTGGCGTCGAGGAGACTTGAGGCCTGCTGCTTCTGCAGAATCAGGGGAGGGATTGAAAGAGGAAGTGTGGGGTGGCTTGGGATCTCTCGGCAACAGGGGAGGGATTGAAGGCTGCGGTTCTTGGCGGCCACTGGCTCGGACGGCGGCGGTCGGCGACGGTGACCTGGTGGTCGCCACTGGCTCGGACGGCGGCTCAGCGGATGTGGATTGAAGAAAGAGTGGTGTGATGTTGTGTGCTCTCATTAGATCTAGAACCAAAGGAGATGAATGTGCAATGAGAATGTGGGAAATGGGTACTGTGCTCCTGATTGTTTTTGAAGAGGAAGGGATTCACAGTGATGCATTACCAAAATCAGGAGAGAAGGAATGCAATTTGTTGGTTTTCCAAAAGAGGGGAATCAAAGAAAAGAGAGAGGGACATGGAGATAAGATTTTACCTCAATTAGGATAGTTAGAATTGGTCAACAAGGAGACCAAGTCTAGAGATTTGATAAGAATTGGTGATATGAGACGGAAATTGCGGTTTCAAAGGTAAAGTTTAAATACCCGGAATTACATCTCGAAACTCGTTCGCTCGAACCAAAATCCGACTCTATTAAAATACTCTTCAATTTTCAAATTTTCAGCTAAGTAATGCCAGAATTCATTTTAAGAGATTTTAAATAACCCGATTTAAATTCGTTTTAAATTTCTTTTTCCAAGAATTAGGATTTAAAAATCCGGGCATTTACAAAAATGTTGTCGATACTTGATAGGTGCATGATACTGACAGTATGTTCAAGGGCAAAGAAATAAAGAGAAAATGAGAAGCTAATTTTCTTACTGATCTCCATTCATCCATATCAAACCAACTTCTGGGTTATTTCCCCAAAGTTGAATTTCTCAAAATGACTAGTAAATATTTTGTAAGTGGATAGGAAAGTAGTGACATACTAGTCTATTTCCCGTGCTATGCATGGATTTAATGTAAAAATATTAACTTTAAAAAATAAATAATGTGTATTCATCTACAAATAAAAAAGATGGTATGGATATTATAATAAGTTCATATAATTTAATATTAAATTTTTTTGAAAAGGAACAGAGGAAGTTTTTAATGAAACCCCGTATTGATGATGAAACATCATAAATTTAAAATAAATTAAAATCAAAACAAATCATATAGGTAAAGAAGAACTATGAAAATAAAAAATAATAGAAAACACAAACAAATCTAACTTGAGCGAGAAAATATGTATTCCCTTCTTCAAAATGAAACCCAACATATTTCTCGAAAGGGTTTTTATTCTACAATTGTGAATTTAACGATTCGACAATCAGACTCTACAATGATATCATGATATGTGTCAAACCATCATCTTATATATGCTAATTGGAAAACATAAATGATATGCCCATGCATCTGTCATCTCCGAGGTTGAGCCCATTTGAATAGCTCTTACACCCAAACAAGAGTAAAAGACTTAGAAGGGTATGAGGTGGTTGAAGGCCCCCTCTTTTTTTTTTTTTTTGATTAGGTAAAAATTCGAAGGTCATACAGGCCTGCCTCATCGAAAGGCCGACTGGAGTCGGCAGACGGCGAACCGTCTGACAGAGCAACCTAAAAAACAGAAATACAAATAACAAGCGTAGTGAACCAAGCAGTAATAAACTCTACTACAAACGTTCCAAGAAGACCAACACCCGAAAAGCTGAGGAAGCAACCGAAGAACGCAGCCAAGCACCACCGAACAGTAGCACCGCGGGCCAGTAGTACATCAGGACTCTAACTCCTGTGGGTAGTGCAGACGAACTCTAAGGAAACTTTATCCCGAATAACGGAGTCGCCTTGAGCGCACCACCTTGACTCCAACCAGACCCGACTACATACTCCACGCCCCCCAACCAAGCAGAAGATCTCCTAAAAACATCGGTAGCAAAGCCGCGGACTGCACGAACAAAACGTCATCAAGCTTCCACCTACAAAAGTATCGACAAACCCTTGCGGGAAATTCTCAAACCCTTTCGCGTGGTTATACTCAAAACCTCTTCGGGACAATATCAAGAACCCGAATCGGGTTCTTGATAAAACCCAAAGGGCATTTCGGGTTTACACCATATAAATATATAAATAAGGGAATAACCCACATTATTTATATATTTAAAAATTATCTTTTCTCTTTTTCCAACAACTTAGAGACCAAGGAAAGGCCTTGGGGCCCAAGCACCAACACTGGGCCACCTCAGGCCCAAGCAAAGTCCTTAGGGTCCAAGAAATGTGATGTGACGACGCCGAACTATACATGGGACCTCATCCAGCACCAAAGGTAAGGCCAACCCAACCGAGGGTAGAAGCGAGGCCAGCGCCACCACCAGACCACCCCCATAGCAAGAGGATGGGCAAACCACCGGAAGAGAAGAGATCGACGATGGGGAATCAGCAATTGGGGCTCGCCATCAGCAGCGAGGCCAATAGTGCCGGTGTGAAGGAAAGCCACCAACCCGGAGACGAAGATGCAGGAGGGGGAGAAGAAAAGAAAGGAAGGAGACAACAGCGCGACGCCGTCGACAACAACCAATCTCCCGCTCCCAAACCGTCTACACACAGATACTCAAAGCCACCAACAAGGGAGAACTGACCAAACAAAAGGCCAGGACCCAAACTGGAGGGCGAAGGTAGACGAAGACGAGAGGCCAAATTGACACACGGTGAGGGATCCATGTGACAAAAGAAGATGAGCAATAGGGAAGATTTCTCAAAAGAAGATGAGCAATAGGAAAAGCCCCAATTTGTTTCCATCAACCAATACACAAAAGAAGGGATTCAAGAAGGGTAATAACCCTGGGTACACAAAAGGGTGGAAGAAATTCTAGAGAGATGGGCTCCCCTCTCTCTGTTGAAGGCCCCCTCTAGCTGGGAAGGAAAAAATATATGTTTTTTAAAAAAATATTTTTAAAATAAGTTTAGAACTAAAGTAATACAAAAAAAAAATTATAGTAAATTCTAAAGTCTATTTATATTATTGGTAGTGAGTATTAAATCATGAAGTCATGAGTTCAAATGATTTTGGCTAAAATTTTGCTTCTCTTAGTTTTTTAAATTAAAAAGGGTAAATTGCAACTAATATCCCAACCTTTAGGGATAGTTGCTTTTAATACCCTAACCTTGTAAAATTTCACAAAATATCCTAACATATACCATTAGTTGCACTTAACACCCTGGATGACATTCTTAAATTTAAAAAATTACCCACATCATACAAAAATTGCAAAAAATCACCCGTATTCATAAAATGTTTTCAATAAACTCCTAATATATTTCAAAATTTGAAATTAAAAAAATCTCTTACAATTTAAGCCCGTCCAACCCACCATCCAAAAATAATAATAACAGGTATATAAAATCTACTCCTTTAAAAATATAATATAATTATTTTTGTAACGGCCCGGGATTATGATTCCCGAGTTACGTTTCGAGGGATGAAACCCCTCGTTAGAACCTTGCGCCCCGAGTACAGGTTGAAGGTTTCAAAACTTACTTTAATGTTTTCAAAGGGGGATTTCATACCCAAAATCGAAGGGATCGTTGGAATCCCCGGGGAAGTCCCCTGTACCTGTCGTAAGTCTAAGCGTGGAAATCAGAAATCATGCAACTAGCGAAAACAAGCGTAATACAAGAGGGTACCACGGCAGAGCCGGGTCAAAACGGAGTCTAAAGTGTAAATCCAAAAATATAATCAGAGTCTGGTGAAGTCTATAACTCCAGCGCTCACTCTCCGCCGACAAAATGACCCGCGCAATAAGCAAACAGCACCGATAGGATGAACATAAATAATACCTAAAAAAATTGATATGGAGCGGGATCAGATCGATGCCCACTTAACTCTTCATCCCAACCATAAGTACACATATACACTATTCCTAATAAAGATGCTTCTCGATGCATGGCGGAATATTAACACACTAACATGCTCCTGAGAACAAGTGCATAATAATAATAAGGCCTTAGCACAGAATACCAAGTGGTATATCCCTCTCCTACCTCCACCCCTTCCGATAGGTGGAGACTGGTCAGCTCGTGAATGCATTCATTCATAATAGGGCGGCACGCATGCCTAACCCGCTCCACAATAAAGCCCGTAGGCATCTCATAATATAAGGAAGTGCATGACTCAATTGACTCAGGACGGGACCCGATGAGACTAGGTCGTCCTATAACCCTAGCAATGACTCTAGTGACTTCACAGATAACGGCCGTTCTGTTTACATACGCATAAAGAAATAGGATGCTCAACGTAGATGCAACCTAGCATGGTACTACATGGCATGCTGATCATGAATGCAAGCACCTAGTATATCATGCACCTAAAGCAGGGAATAGCTCTATTCAATCTGAGTAAGCTCCGAAGAGACTTACCTGGTATCGCAGAACAGCAAAAGGCAATCAACCAGGCAATATGAAATCCGACACGTCACAGATGGTCACCTAACAAGTATAAGAACATCAATGAGTCTATCTCTAAGGCACACAAAGCATAGAATTATCACACACACAACTTCACAACTTAACATAATAACCGTCACATCATCATTTCCATAATATCAACTTTATCTCATAATCTATCATCTCAATATCTCACAACCATACTCAATGTAATTCTCCAATTCACCAACTTAGGATAATTCCAGTTCATACTTAACCAATTTGCATGCCATTATTTCAAAATCTTACTTAGCATATAATTGCACATCTTCAACATAATCATATAACATTTAACCACAATAATAAATCACCACAATATCATATATTAAATCTCAAAACAACATTTTATATTTTAATCCCAATAATTTACATACTACTTCTAACATCACTTTATTTTAACATCTTTATAAATTATTTATAAAATCCCAATAATATTTATTAAATCAAAACATCCCTTTTTAAATTACCAAACCAAACCCTTATTTTATAAAAACCCCAAAACCGGCCCATGTTTTAATACACAAAACTGAACCCCTTTGTTGTTAACCCAAACCGGACCTTTTATTAAATTGGAACCCAACCGAGCCCTATGTTCTACTTAACCCAAACCGGCCTCAATAATAAAAATAGGCCCAAACCTGATTTGTCTAAAATGCCCAAAACCGCCCCAAGAAACAGGCCCAACAACACACATCTTTCACTAAAAAAAAGAGTCCAGAAGAATAGAAAGGGAGGGGGGTGGACCGGCCTGTGACATGTAAAAAAAAGAGGGTGGGCCCATGGGTGAGGTGGCGTGTGATGTGGCGAGGGAGGCCCACAAGCTCACCTTCTTCTTCATTTGGCCGAACAGAGAGGGAAGTGGAACAGGGCTTGTGCCCAGGTACGGCGAAGGGGAAGAAAAGAAGGTAGGAGGGGAGGCCTCGCCGGTGGTCCGGCCACCACTCCGACTCCGGCTACGACATCGGCACACACACACAAGAACGGAAACGGAAAGAAGGAGGAAGAAGGAGGCTCACCGAGGGGGGGTTTCGAGGTCTCGTCGGAGTTTGTCGGAGCTCGCCGGAGACTCGATCCGCTGCGTCGGAGATGGAGGAACCTCGGATTCGACCTAGGAGAGTAAAGGAAGGTCAAAGGAGGGTTCTTTAATGGGATTTCGAATAGAACGAGAGGTCGAAGCTTACCGACCTCGGAAGGGGAAACAGGGGAACGCGGAGGGTCCGGCGGAGGTGCTCCGAGGTGTTGGTGACGGAGGCGGCGCTCCGGGGAGGAGGTGGTGCGGCAGCGGTGGAGGTGTGGTGGCGTGGTGGAGGTGTGGCGGTGGAGCTCAAAAAAATGGTTTTGGATTGCTTGTGACAGTGAGATGCCGAGAGAGAGGGGATAGTGTGTGGGTTGTAAGGTTGAAAAGAATCTGATTTTTCAAGGTCAAATTGCAACACAAAGAGGTCTCATTTTTGGGTAGAGAGTGGAGGGAGGAAAGGAGAGGATAAGATTTTCCCGAACTAGAATAGGGTGAGTCGGATGGATAAGGATTCGGAATATGACGGAATTGAGAGCTCGGGTCGGGAATTTAAATTTTCGCCGATTGGTCGTTCAAAACCCGAAATGAAAGACTGAATTGATATTTAAATCGAATATTTGAGCCGGAATTTATTTTAAATTCATTTTGATTTTCTTTTTCCGATAATTAATATTTTAAAAATCCAAGCCTTTACATCATCCACCTCTAAAAACAAGTCTCGTCCCCGAGACTAAAATCATTCTAAGGTAGGGGATGAAGTTGAAATTGGTGAGTCCAAGGATCACGTCATTGATCCCGTAAGTACCTCATAAGTGCCCCTATGAGACCTCACAGTATCGTCGTCATGATCATAATACTCCCAATCGGTCGTAGTAAGGATGCGGTAGGGGCCCCTACCACACCCCACTCCGACTCCTCGGGCATACCATAACTCGAAAACCATCATGACATCTCCGCTAGGTCTTAGCAAGCGATCTACAGGTGCCCCCATACATACTTGTATCCACTTCGTGGGGCGTCATAATGAAAGCTCGGGTTGGAATAGTTTTCTCAAAATCTATGTCCCTTTTTAAATCACCATTTGAATTCTTTAAATTCGATATTAAACACGGCATTCCCAATTTCCCAATCATTCTAACATCCACCTCTAAAGGCTAATCCCACATTCTCTTCCTAGGTTCCGAGTCAAATCGTGATTCTACAATTCAATCTCTAGCATTTCTAATATTAGGCATCATGGATATAGAAGAATGATTATAATCTCAAGATAAACAGAAGATTATAGCACATCAAAGGCAGTCACATACCATAATATCTAGCACATCATCATATCATCGAGGCTCATCACATCATATCACCAAGTATCTGCACACAACTACCAAGCATAAGCACGCAATCAAAGAGACACCACTAACCAATCCCAACCAACTAACTAGGCATACTCACCGCACTCGAGAGGTCAAGGTAATGTCTACGCTCGGCTCGACATAGGACGCAAGTAGCTCATCTAAGACATCTCCATAGCTAGCCCGAATGCTCTCCTCGGTCTCCCAGGTGGCCTCCTCAGGGCTCCTCCTAGACCACTGAACCAGAAGCAAAGGAACCTCCCTGTTTCTAAGCTTCTTGACGCGACGGTCAAGGACCCTCACCGGACGCTCTACAAAGGTATGGTCAGGCTCGATGTGAAGGTCTGAGTGGTCAAGGACATGACTAGGGTCGGGAATATACTGACGGAGCTGGGAGACATGAAAGACGTCATGGACGCCGGCTAAGGATGGAGGTAAGGCTAAACGGTAGGCTACCACACCGACTCTCTCTAGGATCTCAAATGGGCCAATGAACCTCGAACTCAACTTCCCTTTGATGCCGAACCGTCGAACTCCCCTGGTGGGCGAAACTCGAAGCCATACATGCGAGCCTACCTCAAACTCAAGCTCGGTCCTCCGTCTGTCTACATACTTCTTCTGTCGATCCTGGGCTACCCTCATATGCTCTCAGATGCGACCAACCTTGTCAATTGTCTCTCTGACCATCTTGGGCAACGACAGAACTGTATCTGTAGGCTCGTCCCAGCAAACCGGGGACTTGCATCGCCTCCCATACAAAGCCTCATATGGGGCCATCTCGATCGACGCGTGGTAGTTGTTGTTGTAGGAAAACTCCACTAGCGGTAGATGCTTGACCCAATGATCACCCCAATCCAAGACGCACGATCGCAACATGTCCTCCAACGTCTGAATCGTCCTCTCGCTCTGGCCATCTGTCTGCGGGTGATAAGCCGTACTAAAATGCAATCTGGAGCCCAAACTCTCCTGAACCTGCTGCCAAAATCTCAAGGTGAAGCGTCCATCTCGATCAGATACGATCCTCTCTGGCACTCCATGAAGCCTCACAATCTGGCGAATGAACTCGTCCGCTAACTTCGAAGCTGGCCATGTCTCCTGAATAGCTATGAAATGGGCCGACTTGGTCAACCTGTCGACCACGACCCAAATAGCGTCAAATCCTCTGACATCTCGCCTTAGCCCAGTGACGAAATCCATGGAGATATCCGTCTACTTCCACTCGGGAACTGGAAGTGACTGGACGAGTCCTCCCGGCCTCTGGTGATCAATCCGAACCTGCTGACAAACCTGACATCTGCCCACGAACTCTGTGATGTCTGCTCTCATCCTCTGCCACCAATAACTCCTCCTCAGATCCTGATACATCTTATTCGTCCCTGGATGGACAGAATAAGGGGTGGAGTGAGCCTCCTGCATGATCCTCTGCCTCAAATCTGACGTCGATGGAACTACAATTCTGCCCTGGAAGGTCAGCATCCCGTCTGCTCTCTCTGCAAGCTCTCTAAATCTGCCCTGAGCCATCCGCTCTCTCAGAGCTGCAATCTCGGGAAAATCTGCCTGACCCTGCTGAATCTCTGTTGTTAACTCTGCCTGCACCTCTAAGAACGACAACTGCCCGCGATCTCGCTGAATCCAAACCTCAAAGCAGCATCTCAACAGATCTCTCTGCAAGTCTCGCTGAGCTGTAAGCCTCTCAACTGCCACCTCATGATGAGTCTTCCTACTCAACGCATCTGCCACTACATTGGCCTTCCCTGGATGATAGACTATGTCCAAGTCATAGTCCTTCAGAAGCTCCAACCATCGTCTCTGACGCATGTTGAGCTCCTTCTGTGTGAAAATGTACTTCAAGCTCTTGTGATCCGTCATCACCTTGCAAGAAGTACCATACAGATAATGCCTCCAGATCTTCAGAGCGTGAATCACGACTGCCAACTCCAAATCATGGATGGGGTAAGACACCTCTGCAGGCTTCAACTAGCGCGAAGCATAAGCGATGACCCGATCTCTCTGATGCAGAACACAACCCAAGCCGGAATGCGAAGCATCTGTGTAGATAACGAAGTCCTCCGTCCCATCTGGCAGAGCCAACACCGGAGCAGTCGTCAACTTCTGCTTCAGAAGCTCAAAGCTGGCCTGACAATCTGAACTCCACTCGAAGGGGACGTCCTTCTTCAGTAGCTGCGTCATCGGCCTAGCGATACTCGAGAAACCCTGGACGAACCTCCTGTAATAACTAGCCAATCCCAGGAATGAGTGGATATCTCTGACGTTCTTGGGCACCTCCCAAGCAACGATGGCATCAATCTTTGCCGGATCCACGACAACTCCCTCAGCTGAAATAACGTGGCCTAAGAAAGCCACCTCTGTGAGCCAGAACTCACACTTGCTGTACTTCCCATACAGCTGATGCTTCCTCAGCGTCTCTAGCACAATCCTCAAATGCTCCTCGTGCTCCTCTCTACTCCTCGAGTAGACTAAGATATCATCGATGAAGACGACGACGAACTTGTCCAAGAAGTCGATGAACACTCTGTTCATGAGTTCCATGAACGCGGCTGGTGCATTGGTCAGCCCAAACGGCATGACCACGAACTCGTAGTGACCATAGCGGGTCCGAAAAGCGGTCTTCGGAACATCCTCTGGCTTCACCCTCAGCTGATGATAGCCCGACCTCAAATCAATCTTCGAGAAGACCACGGCGCCCTGCAGCTGATCCATCAGATCGTCAATCCGGGGAAGAGGATAACGGTTCTTCACCGTCACCCGGTTCAGCTCCCGGTAATCGATGCACAGTCTCAACGACCCATCCTTCTTCTTGACGAATAGCACTGGCGCTCCCCAAGGCGATGCACTAGGCCGAATGTAGCCCTTCTCAGCTAGCTCCTCTAGCTGAGCCTTCAGCTCGGCCATCTCCATCGGTGCCATGCGATAAGGAACTCGCGAGATAGGCCTGGTGCCTGGCTCTAACTCAATCGCGAAGTCGACCTCTCTCGGCGGGGGAAGTCCTGGCAGCTCCTCCGGAAACACATCTGCGAAGTCTCTGACAACGGGAACATCTGATATACTGGGGTGCGTGCGATTCACCTCTAAAGCATAACACCAATACCCAACGCAACCCTGGTCTAAAAGTCTAGCGGCTCTGACTACGCTGATGAGTGATCCATTCCTCTTGGGGTCGCTCCCCCAAACCTGGTGCTCGGTCCCGTCGGATGCCAAAATCGACACTATCCTCGTCTGCAAGTTGATGATAGCCCCGTAGTGGTCCATGAAGTCCATACCCAAGATGAGATCATCCATCCTCAACGGCATAACGATAAGGTCGGTAGGCCACTCTCGCTCACCTATCCGAATGGGGCACCCTAAAATCTCACGACTCGTCCTAACCTTGGCCCCATCCGCCAGACCAATAGTAAGGGGTGAACCACTCGTGCAGCTCAGGCTCAGCCTGGCCACGCACGCCTCTGCTATGAAGCAGTGAGTCGCACCAGTGTCAAACAAGATAGATAGGCACTCATCATGGAAGAATATCGTACCTGCGGAAGTCGGGGCTGAGCGGTCATCAGCATGCATCTGAAATACGCGGGGCGGTGGGGGTAATCCTGGTCCTCGACCTCCCGAACTCTGGCCACGATCATACCCTGACCCTGACGGTCCTACAGAAGATGATCCACGACCCTGACCTGACCCAGATGGTCCTCTACCTCCACGTCCAGAACCTCTACCTCCTTTACCTCCGCCTCGGCCTCTGCCGGAAGGGTCACCTCGTCCCTGGCCCTGACCCTGGGGATATGTCAGCAATGGTGGCTGAGGAGCCGCAGGAAGTCTCGGTGGCTGTGCAATAGCTAGAGCTCCACGACTCTGAGGGCATGTAGCAGCTCGGTGCCCCATAGTACCACAGGTGTAGCAGACAGTCGAGCGGTCTGGGCAAGAAGCAATGAAGTGGCCCCTCCCGAAACACCCATGGCAAGTCCTCACTCTGGCGTCTCCTCCATAAGAAGTCTGAACTGGGGGTGCTCTCTGTGCAGCTCCGTGATACCCTCCTCTAAACGCTCCTCTCCTAGATCTGTCATCTCCACGGGGGTCAGCTGGACGCGCCCTCTTCGCCTCAGGGCGAACAGTAGAGTAGGAAGTCTCACACAGAATCCTCTGCTGATCATACATAAGGATGACCTCTAGAAATCGGTCAAAGCTGACAGCTCCCAAGCTGGACGCATGCAGAAGTACAGGAGGCGGCAATCTCATAGACAGCAAACGGATCCGACTCTCATCTGATGGACATAGGTGATCGCAGTATATCAGCTCGCTCTTGAACTGGCGAACGATAGCAGCTACAGAAGCCGACCGGTCATAGGTGCCGCGCATAAAAGATACCTCCCTAGCCATCTGTATCCCTGGTGGACAGTACTCTCTCATCATCAGGGATCTGAACTCGTCATAGGTCCACTCGCTCCGCTCCTTCTTGCAGACAAACCACCTAGCATTTGCGTCCTCCCGTAGAAGTCCGGCTGCAAGTCTCTGTCTCTCGGAGATAGGTACATCCACATGGTCAAATAACCCCTCCATATCACGCAGCCATCTCTCCACGTCATCTCTGACGCCTCCTGCGAAGGTCGGCGGACCACACTGAGCAAACCTCTTGACCCAATCGATGCGCTTCTCAGGGCACGCATCGACCACGGGCTCGGCTGGCTGCTGAACTGGAACCTCTGGCGTCGGCGCCGTAGATCGAGGCCCTCCACGTAACTCGCTCAGAATATCATGAAGCGCTGCCTCTAGCTGCCCAATCCTAGTCTCTGGGGAAGCTGGCACCCGGTCATCAGCTCGCGGTGGCGAAACTCGCTCCTCAGCACCCTCAGCGACAACTCAACGAGGGCGTCCCCTGCCGCGACGCGCCCTACCCCCACGCCCATCTAAGCCACGTCTCGTGTCGGCCATACTTGCTATATAACAATAATTATATCACTCAGCACAGTAGCACTCAACGATTCAATATGACCCTCTTCAGGGAGGATCGCCCTCAGGCCCAATTGAATTGAAGACATACAAGCACAGAGACGATCTATGCTGCCCTTCGGGGGACGGCTAACCGGAGGGGCAAATACCTCACGGTCTCCTAACCCATTTTACTCCAACCCTCGAGTTCCTTGGAGTCTTCACAACCCATCTGTAAAAGAAGCTAGTATTTTGCCTACCTTCCCCGAATTCTACATCCATAAGGGATGCATAGCGCATAGTCTCTACCCCACGAGATTGCCATTCATAATTGGTTAATTTATGCTTATGTCCAATTAAATTCATTTTTCCCCTTGAAAACATTTTGGAAACCACTTGAAAGCAAATTGAAAACCTTGGGCCATTTTCAAAACCACTTCAACCTATCATACTCGGATTGCAAAACCTGGCTCTGATACCACCTTTGTAACGGCCCGGGATTATGATTCTCGAGTTACGTTTCGAGGGATGAAACCCCTCGTTAGGACCTTGCGCCCCGAGTACAGGTTGAAGGTTTCAAAACTTACTTTAATGTTTTCAAAGGGGGATTTCATACCCAAAATCGAAGGGATCGTTGGAATCCCCGGGGAAGTCCCCTGTACCTGTCGTAAGTCTAAGCGTGGAAATCAAAAATCATGCAACTAGCGAAAACAAGCGTAATACAAGAGGGTGCCACGGCAGAGCCGGGTCAAAACAGAGTCTAAAGTGTAAATCCAAAAATATAATCAGAGTCTGGTGAAGTCTATAACTCCAGCGCTCACTCTCCGCCGACAAAATGACCCGCGCAATAAGCAAACGGCACCGATAGGATGAACATAAATAATACCTAAAAAAATTGATATGGAGCGGGATCAGATCGATGCCCACTTAACTCTTCATCCCAACCATAAGTACACATATACGCTATTCCTAATAAAGATGCTTCTCGATACATGGCGGAATATTAACACACTAACATGCTCCTGAGAATAAGTGCATAATAATAATAAGGCCTTAGCACAGAATACCAAGTGGTATATCCCTCTCCTACCTCCACCCCTTCCGATAGGTGGAGACTGGCCAACTCGTGAATGCATTCATTCATAATAGGGCGGCACGCATGCCTAACCCGCTCCACAATAAAGCCCGTAGGCATCTCATAATATAAGGAAGTGCATGACTCGATTGACTCAGGACGGGACCCGATGAGACTAGGTCGTCCTATAACCCTAGCAATGACTCTAGTGACTTCACAGATAACGGCCGTTCTGTTTACATACGCATAAAGAAATAGGATGCGCAACGTAGATGCAACCTAGCATGGTACTACATGGCATGCTGATCATGAATGCAAGCACCTAGTATATCATGCACCTAAAGCAGGGAATAGCTCTATTCAATCTGAGTAAGCTCCGAAGAGACTTACCTGGTATCGCAGAACAGCAAAAGGCAATCAACCAGGCAATATGAAATCCGACACGTCACAGATGGTCACCTAACAAGTATAAGCACATCAATGAGTCTATCTCTAAGGCACACAAAGCATAGAATTATCACACACACAACTTCACAACTTAACATAATAACTGTCACATCATCATTTCCATAATATCAACTTTATCTTATAATCTATCATCTCAATATCTCACAACCATACTCAATGTAATTCTCCAATTCACCAACTTAGGATAATTCCAGTTCATACTTAACCAATTTGCATGCCATCATTTCAAAATCTTACTTAGCATATAATTGCACATCTTCAACATAATCATATAACATTTAACCACAATAATAAATCACCACAATATCATATATTAAATCTCAAAACAACATTTTATATTTTAATCCCAATAATTTACATACTACTTCTAACATCACTTTATTTTAACATCTTTATAAATTATTTATAAAATCCCAATAATATTTATTAAATCAAAACATCCCTTTTTAAATTACCAAACCAAACCCTTATTTTATAAAAACCCCAAAACCGGCCCATGTTTTAATACACAAAACCGAACCCCTTTGTTGTTAACCCAAACCGGACCTTTTATTAAATTGGAACCCAACTGAGCCCTATGTTCTACTTAACCCAAACCGGCCTCAATAATAAAAATAGGCCCAAACCTGATTTGTCTAAAATGCCCAAAACCGGCCCAAGAAACAGGCCCAACAACACACATCTTTCACTAAAAAAACGAGTCCAGAAGAATAGAAAGGGAGGGGGGTGGACCGGCTTGTGACATGTAAAAAAAAGAGGGTGGGCCCATGGGTGAGGTGGCGTGTGATGTGGCGAGGGAGGCCCACAAGCTCACCTTCTTCTTCATTTGGCCGAACAGAGAGGGAAGTGGAACAGGGCTTGTGCCCAGGTACGGCGGAGGGGAAGAAAAGAAGGGAGGAGGGGAGGCCTCGCCGGTGGTCCGGCCACCACTCCGACTCCGGCTACGACATCGGCACACACACACAAGAACGGAAACGGAAAGAAGGAGGAGGAAAGAGGCTCACCGAGGGGGGGTTTCGAGGTCTCGTCGGAGTTTGTCGGAGCTCGCCGGAGACTCGATCCGCTGCGTCAGAGATGGAGGAACCTCGGATTCGACCTAGGAGAGTAAAGGAAGGTCAAAGGAGGGTTCTTTAATGGGATTTCGAATAGAACGAGAGGTCGAAGCTTACCGACCTCAGAAGGGGAAACAGGGGAACGCGGAGGGTCCGGCGGCGGTGCTCCGAGGTGCTGGTGACGGAGGCGGCGCTCCGGGGAGGAGGTGGTGCGGCAGCGGTGGAGGTGTGGTGGCATGGTGGAGGTGTGGCGGTGGAGCTCAAACAAATGGTTTTGGATTGCTTGTGACAGTGAGATGCCGAGAGAGAGGGGATAGTGTGTGGGTTGTAAGGTTGAAAAGAATCTGATTTTTCAAGGTCAAATTGCAACACAAAGAGGTCTCATTTTTGGGTAGAGTGAGGTGTTGTTTGTTTGCCAAAATAAGGGGGTCAAAGAGTGGAGGGAGGAAAGGAGAGGATAAGATTTTCCCGAACTAGAATAGGGTGAGTCGGATGGATAAGGATTCGGAATATGACGGAATTGAGAGCTCGGGTCGGGAATTTAAATTTCCGCCAATTGGTCGTTCAAAACCCGAAATGAAAGACGGAATTGATATTTAAATCGAAAATTTGGACCAGAATTTATTTTAAATTCATTTTGATTTTCTTTTTCCGATAATTAATATTTTAAAAATCCAAGCCTTTACATCATCCACCTCTAAAAACAAGTCTCGTCCCCGAGACAAAATTATATAAATTCAGATTTTAATTATAATGTATGTTTTTTTAGATAAATAAATAATTACTTGATTGATTATAATAAAATTTTAAACGAGTAGATGCTAAAGTAATTATATTATATTTTAAAGGAGTATATTTTATATATCTACTATAATTATTTTTGGATGGTGGGTCGGGTGGGGTTAAATTGTAAGAGATTTATTTAATTCTCATTTTTTTTAAATGTATTAGGGGTTCATTGAAAATATTTTATGAATATGGGTGATTTTGTGTAATTTTTGTTTGATGTGGGTAATTTTTTTATTTTAGAAACTCATTTAGGGTGTTAATTGCAACTCTTGGTATAGGTTAGGATATTTTGTGAAATTTTACAAGGTTAGGGTATTGAAAGCAACTATCCCTAAAGGTTGGGATATTAGTTGCAATTTACCCAATTAAAAATGACAGTTAAAATAATAAATTTAAGGGTTTTTTTTTAAAAAAAAAAATAACATTCCTTCTCATATATAGCTATAAAGAAAAAGTATTTTTAAAAAAATTGAGCCTCTCTTATAAAACAATTCATAATTAACTCTATCATTGACACATGCTCACAATTGCTATCGTCCTTTATATTTTTTTTTTTGGTAAGCAACAATTAAGAAAGAACTCAGTTGAACATCTTTTATGTTTATTAAAGGAGACATCACATCTTTTCATGAGTTTGCTCTATTTGACTACCCCCATATTCAACAATCATGTGTGCCATATGGCAATATTTTCTCCTGATATTAAAAATGGCGTATGATGTGTGACTTTATTTAGTCGATTGAATTTCTGACTTAGCTCATAGTATCATGGGTCACACATTATAACTTATGATTCACCCCTTTGGAGAGACAACAATTGTGAATCCATCAAATACTACCTATCGAAGTTGTTAAAATATTTTATATACTTATTAATAACAATATAATGTAACTAATTGTCCAGTGTACTATACCACACTCAGCAAGTTTTGACTCAAGATCTCAAATTGCTTTATCCAAAAAAATCCTTTGAGTAAACCTCTATTTTAATTTAATAATTTCTACTAAGCTAAATTCTACTATGCTCTTTTTTCATATTGACCAAGTATTTAAATTTCTATTTTAAGCTGCCTTCAATAGCATTTCAAGCTTCCTTCAAACTATGTTGTTGTAGGTATTTTTTCATATACTTATTGTAATTTCTAAATACTTACTCCCTCTGTTAGCAAAAATATGTAATTTTAGAGGTTTGATTTTGTTCATAAAAATATGATGTTGTATGTATTTTAGTTTTCACTTTACGAAAATGTCATTGACATGATTGACAGTTTGTGAGTTATAGTTTTCGAGAGTAATAAATTAAGGTAAATTAGTAAAAAGAAGTATATTATTGATTTTCTTAAAAAATTATACTTTACAAAGATTAAAAATGACATATTTTCGCATAGATTATTATCGGTGATCCTGCACGCCTCGTCGCCAATAATTATGGTAAGCAGAATAGAAAATTCCACATGACTCTATCATCTGTAACGTTTTTGTCTGTGGTATTAATTAATGAATATAAACCCAAATCGAGTTAACATAAAATATTCGGACCAAAAAACAAAACCTTGAATAAAATATTCACCTTGAATCTCCGATTATACATCTACAGAAGCTACTATGTGTAATCATAAGTATTTGTGAGGAAGAGAAGATGAGAAATTAACTTGTTATTGTTTTTATTTTGGGGTTGAAAAATTAACTCGTTATTGTTAAATATGGATTACTGGTTCAATTTGGGGGTGGTCCTCCTCATACCATTTCAGTATTGGCTGTTCATCAAGCTCTTCAAGACGCCCAGAAACTTACCGCCGGGACCCTTCCGGTTGCCCGTCATCGGCAACCTCCACAATCTAGCTGGCAAATCCCCACACAAATCCTTAGCCGATCTTGCCAAGATCCATGGCCCCTTGATGTCCCTCCAGCTCGGAAGCCTTACTACCATTGTCGGGTCGTCGCCGTTTGTGGCTCAACAGATCCTCCAGAAGCACGACCTCGTCTTCTGCAACAGGTGGGTGCCTGACGCCATCAATTCATGTCACTGTAGCGACTTCTCCATTTCCTTTCTCCCTGCCAAGTCGTTGCAATGGCGACACATCCGCAAACTGTGCAGCACCCAGGTGAGTCATATATACTTAACCCCCCGATATCGGATTCGATATCTAAATATCAGATATTATTATTCGATGTTGATATGAATTGTGTCAATCTGCAGTTGTTTTCGAATAGAAGTTTGGATGGCAGTAAGCACATTAGACAGAAGAAGGTGGAGGAGCTGATCTCATACATCGATGGGTGTCGTCGAGATGGCATCTCAGTCAATATTAGTGAGGCAGTGTTTTCCTCAAACCTAAATCTAATCTCCAACACCATCCTCTCTTTGGATTTAGAAGACCCTAATTCCGCCTTTTGCCGCGAGTTCAGGGAAAGCATCTTACAACAACTGTCCATATTAAGTGAGCCTAACATTGGGGATTACTTTCCCTTGTTGAAAGGCTTAGATCTCCAAAGGATTCGGCGCAGAATGGAGGAGAGTCGTTCAAAGACCATAGCCTTTTTCAAGAGTATAATCGACGAGCGATTAGCAAAAGGGGCTGATGAAGAAAGCAATGATGTATTGGATGCCTTTCTCAAGATGAACCAAGAAAAAGGGGAGGAGTTTGGAATACAATACACAATACAATCACTAATGGTAGCTCAAATTACATTTTTGGACAATGAGATGGATAGATCTTCATGATGTTAACTATTTTTGTGGAATTTTTCAGGAGTTGTTTGTTGGTGGAACTGATACAACATCAGGCACTATAGAGTGGGCAATGGCGGAGCTACTACGAGCTCCAAACAAGCTGAAGAAAGCACAGGAAGAGCTCCTCCGGATTATCGGTAGAGGAAATTGCCTTAAGGAAGAAGACACCGTGAGGCTTCCGTATCTGCAAGCACTAGTAAAGGAAACCCTAAGGCTACATCCTGTGTTGCCGTTCTTGGTCCCGAGATTAGCAAGCTCGAATGTCGAGTTGTGTGGGTTCCAGGTGCCAAAGGACTCTCAAGTGTTGATCAATGTATGGGCCATTGGGAGGGACCCAAGCGTGTGGGAGAGGCCTTACTCTTTCGAGCCAGAGAGGTTCTTGGGATCGGAGATCGACTTCAAGGGCTTGCACTTTGAGTTAGCCAGCTTTGGGGGAGGCCGCAGGATGTGTCCTGGCCTCCCGCTCGCCACCAGGAATGTTTATCTGATATTGGGATCCTTGATCCATTCCTTCGATTGGAAGCTTGCAAATGGCGTTGAACCGGAGAACTTGGACATGGATGAAGAGTTTGGTATTACCTTGCACAAGGCTAAACCATTGCTTACGATTCCGGTTAGCCATAGCCCATAGCTAGCTATAGGACTATAGGAGTACTACAACTCTTGATATGCAGTTTGGTTCAATAAATAAATGATTTATCTTTGAATAACTGAAGATGTTTACGAATCTATATATATAGTACGTATGTTACGTTTTGGACTTGAGGATTCATATTGCAAGTTTGCTAATTTGGTTCAAGTTGTGTGTTGTGAGTTGTGAGGCAATAACTAAGTAACTAACCACCAAACAACCATCTAAAAGCAATACGATCGTAAGTAAGAATGAAGAAGTAAAAGACTTAGCTGAACCGGTCACATGGGTAGTATTTAGAATAAGAAATCAAGGATCGATTGAGTCTAATCTCTTTGTATGCAGTGAGCAATGATCCCATAATTAAAAGGGTGAGGGGCTAGTGCCGAGATCTTGGGGCCGGAGATTCTACTGATTAACAAAATCATGTTTGTTTATATATGAATATATGATCGATCGATGGATGCAACTCTCTCCACACTTATTGAATAGTTTCAAAACTAATATATCCATCTGTACAACCTACAAGTTACAGTTTTTTAATATATCTTCTGACTACCAACAAGCATTGCAGACGACGAGAACAGAGGGATAGGAGAATTCTCAAAGGAACATGCCGTTGAATTACCAAAAGAACCACTCCCAATGGATTATTTATATTGGAATGACAAAATGTTATTTTTGCAAAATTTTTGGGCACCTTCCTAATAGGTTGAAGGTAACCAAGGGGAGAGAGAGGAGGAGAGAGGCACTTTAATTGTTTTAAACTAATTTTTGATCATTTTTATTTGTTAAAATTAAAAAATAAATATATTTTTGAACTTAATTTAATTTTATCTATCTATAGACACCCACTTTATACATGTTTATGAAAAAAATATTTCGAAGTAAAGTTGGGTCTATATCGTATCTTGATCTCAATTTACGATTTACGCTTATTAGCCAGTAACTACTCTTGCCTAGACAGTAACTACGATCTCTTAGCCAATATAGACACCCACTTTATACATGTTTATGGAAAAAAATATTACGAAGTAAAGTTGGTCTACATCGTATCTTGATCTCAATTTACAATTTACGCTTATTAGCCAGTAACTATTTTTGCCTAGCCAGTAACTACTCTTGCCTAGCCAGTAACTACGATCTCTTAGCCAATATAAGACTAACCCCTGTTCAACCCTCCGCTTCACCTTGGTGTCCGACGAGGAAAAGAGCTGCATGTCGTGGCCGGAGGGAACCCCCTCCATCCATCTCTACCGCCCTTTCTCCACAAATCTCCCTCCATCTCCACAAATCCGACCGACCTCCACGCATTTCCATTTTCCCTTTCACAAAATCCAAAAAAAAAAAGAGAAGAGGAAGAGCCACCACGACCGCCGCCCTCCACCCTGTCGTCGTCAGCCTCAGGCATCAACTTCCCCTTCTTCCTTCTCCTGTTCGGCTGTTGTGAACCCTCTCTCTCTCCCTCACTCTCCCTCATTTGCTTTGTCTTAAATCCCGCCCAAACACACCTCCAAAATTTCAAACTCCCGCCAAAAAAAAAGAAAGAAAAAGTTACGATTTACGCTTACTAGCCAGTAACTACTTTTCCCTAACCACTAACTACGATCTCTTAGCCAATATAAGACTAACCCCTGTTAAACCCTCCACTGTTCAACCATCCGCTTCACTTTGGTGTCCAGCGAGGCAAAGAGTCATCGTGGCCGGAGTGAACCCCATCCATCCATCTCTACCAGACTACCACCCTTCCTCCACAAATCTCCCTCCATCTCAACAAATCCGACTGACTTCCACACATTTTCATTTCCCCTTTCACAAAATCCAAAAAAAAAAAGAGAGAGAGAGAGAGAAGAGGAAGAACCACCACGACCGTCGCCCTCCACCCCGCCGCCGTCAGCCTCATGTAGGGGTGTTATTCGAGCCGAACGAGCCGAGCTTGACATGTTCAAGCTTGGCTCGAAAGGGAAACGAGTCGAGCCGAGCTCGAGCCCAAAATTTATACAAGCTTTTTTTAGTGTTCAAGCTCGGCTCGCGAGCCCTACCACATGATCGAGCTCGGCTTGATAGGCTTGGTCAAGCCAAACGAACAAGCCTAAGCTCGTTCAAGCTCGATAGTTGGGCTCGTTCAAGCTCGTTTGTTCAGCTCGTGTATCTGAATATATACCTTGAAACGGATGTATCTGTATATATACGATATACTATACTCCGCAATCCGCATATATTAGGAGTAAATACTCCAAACATATTAGGAGTAAATAGTAAAACAGAGAATACAAATTTTTTCTTCAATAATGAACTTTACAAACTAAGCAGCAGCAAGAATACAGACTAAGCAAAAAGCATACAAACTGAATACACCTTGCTTAGCCAAAATCCAACATAAAAAATCAAACAGAGAAACTAAAAGATCTTAAAGGGAGAGTATAAATTGGGCCTTATTTGCCCTAGCCTCCCTAGGAACATATTTTTCAAACTCACGAGCTTTTGAGCTCGGCTCGGCTCGAGCTCGGGCTCGTCTCGAGCTCAAATCCTTGTTCAAGCTCGGCTTGTTTAAGGGTTTCGAACGAGCCGAGCTCGAGCTTTTTCGAGCCGATTCCGAGCCGAGCTCGAGCTGTTCAGCTCACATAACAGCCCTAGCCTCAGGCCTCCACTTCCCCTTCTTCCTTCTCCTGTTCAGTTGTTGTGAACTCTCTCTCTCTCTCCCTCCTTTGCTTTGCCATAAATCCCGCCCAAACCACCTCCAAAATTTCAAACTCCCTCCAAAAATTTTAACTCACTATAATGGGTAAGGGTGACTTGTTATTTTTGCAAATAAAAATTACTTTTTGACATTTAACTAATTTTGTGTGGGGGAGAGACATTTTTGCAAAGAGGATGATAAAGTGGTATATTGGGTACCTAATAAAAAAAAATTGTATTGAAATGGAACTGAAATTGCCTACAATGATAATTTGCATAAGTTTACTAATCCCTACGTTAATTAAAACTTAACATTTTAATATTCACACGTCATTTTTTAGATGTTAAAACCTATATAAAATATTAGTTTTTTTAATAATTTTTTTAAATATTTTCATACTTATTACTATCAATTAGGAATTTTTAAAAACAAATTCAAAAAAATTAAATATTTTATATAATTTTTATCATTATAAAATAGTATGCTTAATAATAAACGACATGTTTTAACTTTTAATTAACAAAGGGAATATTTTGGTATTATATATACTATTTCCGTCAGACAATACATGTGCTTTTATTTGTTGATGTGTTTTTTAGGAGGTAAAAATTATATAAAAAATATTTGTTAAAAAATTTTAATTTATATTGTTTTTAGCTCCTAAAAAAATCGTTCCAAAAGGTTATATATTTGTTAAAAAAAATGTTAATTTATATTGTTTTTAGCTCCTAAAAAATCGTTCCAAAAGGTTAATGCTCTTATGTCGCCGAACGGAGAGAGTATAATATTAGGGCCCATAATTTTCTCCCGCCCCAGGTCTATAAAACTATAGGACCGACGCTGGCTCTAACCTCTTTCTAAATAGTAAAACTAACCCTGTGAAATATGAAATCGGTGTTATCAAACCCCCGCGTCACGACTTTTCGTTACCACTCCTACGTACTCCTACTATTATACGTACCACTCCTGCTCCTGATAGTGCTACGGCTGATGCTACTACTAGGATTAGCCTATAACCTAAAAAATGTTAATATTTTAAATGGAATTAGGATTGGCCTATAACTTAAAAAGAATAATCATATCTCACTTGAAAGAATATTTAGAATTAGGACCTATCCTACAAAATTTATTATTAAAAAAAAGTTAATTTCATTTGAAATAAATATGATTTGTAGAGCTGGCAAAACCTGACCCGAACCCGAAAACCCGACCCGGTCGACCCAGAACCGATTGTCTTAAACACCGACCTAACCCGACCCATTTTGGACCCAAATCCGAATAACCGATAACTGAAACACATTCAAATCCCAATGCACCGAACCCGATTCAACCGAAACCCATTAAGATCCGAACCCGTTATAACCGAAATCCGAAATAACCCGAACTTTAAGATACATTCTAGTAAGATTTTCAAAATGAATATTGAAGAAAACTTGAGACAATCCAAACCCGAAATAACCGAAACCCGAGACAACCATAACTCGAGACAATTGAAACCCGATACAACCGAAACCCGAACCCGACCCAATCGAATTACCAAATTATTAGACATTACCCGAAACCCGACTAACCGAACCCGAACCTGACCCGACCCGCCCGATTGCCACCTCTAATGATTTGACTCAAAATGAATGTACTCAACTGATTTACCTTCATCTTTAGCCATGTTGACAATTCTATCATAACCATATTTTATAAACAATTGTGACAAACTCCTGTTATATTTCCAAATGCATACAATCCAAATAAAAAAATATATATAAATCTAGAAGTGATTATTAGTTTGATTGCATATTTCAAAATTAAAATTAAGTTTTATAATAAAATCTAGAAGTAATTCTTATATATACAAATAATAATTGATACAATAAATATTTAAAGATTAAAATTAATTAGATTGTTTCGCTACTCTATGTATAAAATATTATAAAAATTTAAATTTATTAAATCACACACATAGTAAATTGAATCAAATAAAAAATCAAAATATTTACAAAATAATTTACAATTAAAATTATTGAATTATTATAAAATAAAACAAAATGCATTAGACAAATATTGATTCAGAAGACAAAAATTAATTAGATGGCACAAAAAGATAGCATAAAAATTTGAATAAATGTATTTTGGAAGAAATAATAAATATTTAGAAATTACAATCATTATATGAATTATCAGAAAAATATTAGCATCTAAGTATGTGTTTGGTTGATATTTTAAACATCTAAATTCTCATAAATTCAACTTTCCAGAAATTTGAATTCCTTCACTTTAGAGGAAGTTCTCTTACCTTGTACCCTTGTTAAGTTCAACTTCCACCTTTTTTTGATTTAGAAATTATCAATTCCCCCATTTAATCATCTAGAATAAAAAATCAACCAAACATATTTTCACAATTCCCATAAATTAAACTTTACGTACGGGAATTCAATTCCCCATAAAGTAAGTTCTCGAGAATTTCAATTCTCACGTCAAACCAAACGAGCTCTAAGAAGTTTTTGAAAAAAAAAAAAAATTACAAGCCCTTGGGTGATCCACCCCCAAAACTTCGCTTTGTATAAAAAAAACTCAAATCATCTGTATTTGCTGATTTCTTCAACAACATTAAGCAAGTCCATTTATAGGGCAACTCTCCCTTGGCAGGCAATATGGCTCAACTCAATACGCCTAAAATCGGTATTCGATTCGGTTTTAACATTGAACCATCGCATGCCAACAGGATAGCTGCCCTACAACTAGCTTGCTTAACCTGAAAACTTCCAAACTCGTCGATCTTCCTTTTTTTCGTGTGGTATCGTGTATCAATCGGTGTTGTGTATAATACAGATGTCAATGCACTTATATATACTCGGTTTTGTTAGAATGTAATTTAAGATTCCTAAGCTAGGCTTATGTTAGCTTAAGTTAGTTAAGGTTAGTTGTGTTCATGTAATGCAGTTGTTGTAAGCAATGCAGTTGAAGGTCAGTTTATTTTGTCTTAGGAGAACCACTATCTAGGAAGTTATGTTAGCAAGGTAGTGGAGTAGTGGGTGTGTATTGCAATTAACTTAGTATGGAGTATGTAAGACTTTTTTCAAGTGAATTAAGGTGTAAGGCAGTTGTTGAATTGTTGTGTTCTCTTCTGTGTGCTACAGAAGAACAATCTGGCTTTCTTTCTCTCGAGTTGTTAGGTGATCAAAGGTGTGTTTTGGTGGTTGAATTCCCTTGCTTAGACAACATTTGGTATCAGAGCAAAACACTTTTCTGTGTTTCTGGGTTCGAATTTGGGATTGAGAGTGTGAGATTAAAACACAAAGAGAAACACTTGAGTGAAGTTCTGTTTGAGAAAAGATGCAGAACAATAGCAATGGGAATCTGAGCAGCCCTCAGTTTCCCATCTTCAAGGGAATTAACTACCACTTTTGGAGCCTAAAGATGACTACCTTGTTCAAGTCACAAGAGGTCTGGAATCTTGTTGATCAAGGATTTGAAGATGCAAATCCTCCAGAGCCAGATCAGGCATTAAGAGAGAAGAGAAAGAAGGACTCCAAGGCACTGTATATGATACAGTCAGCCTTAGATGATGAAGTATTTCCAAGGATTGCTGCATCAACTACAGCTCATGAGGCTTGGGAGGTTCTCAAGCAAGAGTACATGGGAGATAGGCGTGTGATCACTGTCAAACTGCAGTTACTAAGGAGAGAGTTTGAAACTCTGGTAATGCAAGAGAAAGAGACAGTTCAAGTGTACTTGTCTAGGGTGTCAGCCATTGCCAATCATATGAGATCATATGGTGAGAGCATGGGCAGTGAAGTGATTGTGAGCAAAGTGTTGAGGAGTCTAACCAAGAGGTTTGACCATGTAGTTGCAGCTATAGAGGAGTCCAAAGATCTGTCTGTGTACAGATTTGAAGAGCTAGTAAGTTCCTTGCAAGCTCATGAGGATAGGTTGACAAGAACAAGTGATTAGAAAGAAAAGAAAGTATTTCAAGTAAAGGATGAAACTTCAAAGGGAAAGCCTGAGAGTTCATCAAGCAGAGGTGGTTCTAGAGGAAAAGGTGGCCAAAGAGGAGGCTACAGAGGCCGAGGAGGTAGAGGCCAAGGAAGATCACAAGGAAGTGGTTCAGGAAGAAGGAGCAACAGTGATCAGGGGAGAGATCAGTGGAAAGATTCATCCAAGAATCAAGGCACTGAATCAAGGTCTTACAAGAGTAACATAAAGTGTTGTTACTGTAAGAAATTTGGTCACAAGGAGGCATTTTGTTGGGAAAAGCAAGAGCATGAACAAAAGGGTGCAAATTACTCTGAGAATTGTGAGAAAGATGATAGGCTTTTCATGGCATTGGCATCAGTTGAGGAAGAGGTCAGCAGCTTGTGGTATTTGGACAGTGGATGTTCAAATCATATGTCCAGTTCAAAGAAGATGTTCAAGGAACTGGATGAAGCCAAGAAAGGGAGAGTTAGACTTGGAGATAACAAGGTTCTTGAGGTGGAAGGAAGAGGCACCTTGGCTGTGAGAAGTGTACAAGGATCAGAGAAACTTCTCTATGATGTGCAGTATGTGCCAAAGCTTGCTCATAACTTGCTAAGTGTTGGGCAGCTTCAAGGATCAGGTTATTCTCTTCTATTTGATGAAGATGTGTGTGTGATCAGAGAAAAGAAAACTGGCCATGTGATTGCAAATGTTTCAATGACCAAGAATAGGCTGTTCCCTCTGGATTTATCAAGCAGTGTTGGCAAGGTGATGGCAGCTAAGAGTGATGAAAGCACTATGCTGTGGCATCAAAGGTATGGACATCTAAATGTCCAAAGTTTGAAGATGCTGAACTCTGGTGAAATGGTTGAAGGTGTGCCTAAGATTGGAGAGCTAGAGCTATGTGAAGGGTGTATCTATGGCAAGCAAATGAGAGGATCATTCTCAAATAGAGATGCATGGAGAGCTGGAGAGTGCTTGGAACTAATTCATGCAGACTTATGTGGACCAATGCAAACTGAGTCTCTAGGTGGAAGCAAGTATTTTTTCCTCCTCACAGATGATCATAGCAGGATGAGTTGGGTCTATTTTCTGAGACTGAAGTCAGAAGCATTTGATTGCTTCAAGAAGTTCAAGGCTCTAGCAGAAAAGCAATCTGGATTGATGGTGAAGGCATTGAGAACTGACAGAGGAGGAGAATTTATGTCCTATGAGTTCATGAATTTTTGTGAAGAGAATGGGATAAGGAGGGAGTTGACAGCTCCCTATACACCAGAGCAAAATGGTGTAGCAGAGAGGAAGAATAGGATTGTGGTGGAGATGGCAAGAAGTATGTTAAAGGCTAGAGGAGTTCCAAATCAGCTTTGGTGTGAAGCTGTGGCTACTGCAGTCTATGTTTTGAATGTCTCTCCTACTCGAGATGTGTTGGGAAAGACACCATTTGAAGTATGGAGAAAGAAGAAACCATCAGTAAGCCATTTAAGAGTATTTGGATGTGTGGCTTATACACTGAAAAACTTGAGATCAAAGTTGGATGAGAAAGCTGAAAAGTGTGTGTTTATAGGATATGCAGCTCAGTCAAAGGCATATAAATTATACAATCCAGTGAGCAAAATAACTATTGTTAGCAGAAATGTGATCTTTGATGAAGGAGTAAGCTGGAAGTAGGAGAAAGCAGGAGGTGATCATGTGATAAATAGAAGTGTGCCAGCTGATAGTTCAAATGAAGAAGCCGAAGATGATGATATGTTTGATGATGATGATCATCATGGAAATAACTCTCCAGCAACACCAGTGCATCAACAAAGTTCCTCAAGCAGTGCAAATTCATCACCTTCAAGCTCCTCAAGTGAATCTCCTCCAAGGAAGTTTAGATCTCTTGCTGAGATCTACAATGATTGTGGCTTTGCTCTCACTGTTATAGATCCTGAGAGCTTTGATGAGGCTAAGGATAGCAGTAGCTGGCAAATAGCTATGAAAGAAGAAATGAAGGCCATTCAGAAGAATGAAACCTGGGAGTTGGTTGACAGGCCACAGGAAAAGAATGTTATAGGCTTGAAATGGGTTTTCAGGACTAAGTACAAGACTGATGGGAGTGTACAGAAGTTCAAAGCAAGGTTGGTGGATAAGGGGTATGCACAGAAGGAGGGAATAGATTATGAAGAGACTTTCTCTCCAGTGGCTAGGCTTGAAACTGTAAGGGTTGTGCTAGCTTTAGCAGCTCAATGGAAGCTACCAATCTATCAGTTGGATGTGAAATCAGCTTTCCTAAATGGAGAACTGCAAGAAGAGGTTTTTGTGGAGCAACCTCTAGGATTTTTCAAGAGTGGAGAAGAGGAGAAGGTGTACAGGTTGAGAAAGGCTTTCTATGGCTTAAAACAGGCTCCAAGAGCCTGGTACAGTAAGATAGATCCTTTCTTTCTTCAACATCAGTTTGTAAGAAGTGAAAGTGAGCCAACCCTGTATGTGAGAAAGAAGGTGAGCACAGGAGATTTCATTGTGGTCTGTCTGTATGTGGATGATATAGTGTACTTCAGCAACTCACCTGTGATGTTGGGACAGTTCAAGAAAGCTATGACATCAGTGTTTGAAATGACAGACTTGGGGTTAATGCAATACTTTCTTGGACTGGAAGTGAGGCAGAGCAGTGAAGGCATTTTTCTTTGTCAAGAGAAGTATGCTACTGACATGCTCAAGAAGTTCAACATGGAGGATTGTGATGTGGCTCAGACTCCTATGAACACAAATGAAAAGCTAAGAAAGGAAGATGGAACTACAGGAGCAGATGAGAAAGAATACAGGAGTTTGGTTGGAGGTTTAAATTACCTCACTCATAGCAGGCCTGATATTGCTTATAGTGTTAGTTTTGTGTCAAGGTATATGCACAGCCCTACAAAACAACACTTGGGAGCAGCAAGAGGAATTTTGAGATATGTTGCTGGCACTGTGAAGCATGGGATATGGTATGAGCATGTGAATCAGTTCAAGCTCAGAGGCCACACAGATAGTGATTGGGCTGGATGTTTGGATGACAGAAAGAGCACTTCAGGCTCTGTATTTGATCTGGGTTCTGGAGCTATAACTTGAAGCTCAAAGAAACAAGATACAGTTGCATTATCATCCTCAGAAGCTGAGTATGTTGCAGCTGGAGCAGCAGCAAGACAAGCAATGTGGTTGAAGAAGTTGCTACTGGACTTAGGATGTGATCACACAGATGCAATTGAGCTATGGTGTGATAATCAGTCAGCTATTGCTATGACAAGGAACCCAGTGTTTCATGCAAGAACCAAGCACATAGAGGTGCAGCATCACTTTATTCGAGTACTGGTGGCAGAAGGTAAGGTGATGCTCAGGTTTTGTGGAACAAACAATCAAAATGCAGACTTGTTTACCAAGTCTTTGAATGGTGCTAAGCATTACTATTTCATGGAGAAGATTGGCATGGAGGAACTTAAATTAAGAGGAGGTGTTAGAATGTAATTTAAGATTCCTAAGCTAGGCTTATGTTAGCTTAAGTTAGTTAAGGTTAGTTGTGTTCATGTAATGCAGTTGCTGTAAGCAATGCAGTTGAAGGTCAGTTTATTTTGTCTTAGGAGAACCACTATCTAGGAAGTTATGTTAGCAAGGTAGTGGAGTAGTGGGTGTGTATTGCAGTTAACTTAGTATGGAGTATGTAAGACGTTTTTCAAGTGAATTAAGGTGTAAGGCAGTTGTTGAATTGTTGTGTTCTCTTCTGTGTGCTACAAAAGAACAATCTGGCTTTCTTTCTCTCGAGTTGTTAGGTGATCAAAGGTGTGTTTTGGTGGTTGAATTCCCTTGCTTAGACAACAGGTTTCTGATACATTAAGAATGGCATATACTCTAAGGTTATGCCAAGGATATCCTTTGCCTTCCCTTTGTATAGGGCTCCGAAGAGGGAAACACAGTATACAACTATACGTACGTCGACTTTGCATATGCTATATGGTTATCCCATGGATATTCTGTGTGTCATATTCTTCTACCACTTTGGACATTGGTTTCTGCATTTTCAAGATTTTATTAGCATGATGAAGAATCATAGCCATGAATGATCCCATACAAATCATTCGTCGTTAAGGACTATAATAGTACATTCGTGCCTTCATTGTTATCCTACGGACTGAATTCGAACATCTCAATCCATAAAAAGCTTTGTTTAAGCATGGAATTTATAATGTGTTATTGAATATATTGCATATGTGTGATGCACGAAATCCGCATCAAGCTTCTTCACGAACGTCGATCGAGCAAGAATATGCAAATCATTGACAAACAAGGTCGGGTGGGGCTAACCTCCCACGGAGGGCCCTCCGACGCTCAAGTCATATTTTTTCGGCTGCCAAAAAAGCCTCGAACATCATGAACCACCGTCCCCATAGGATCTGGATCAAGAACCAGTTGCTCGACGCCATTGATGGATCTATGAATTGGGGATCTAGATTTGGATTTGAGGAATTGGTTGCAATTGATCCGGCTCCTATGGGGCCGGTGGTTCATGATGTTCGAGGCTTTTTTGGCAGCCGAACAAATCTGACTTGAGCGTCGGAGGACCCTAGCTCCGGGGGAGGTTAGCCCCGTCTAACCTTGTTTGTCAATGATTTGCAGATTCTTGCTCGATCGACGTTCGTGAAGAAGCTTGATGCGGATTTTGTGCATCACAATCTGCATCCTAATTTGCAGTGTCGGATGAAGTAGCTTCCATTATTAAGTGTCATTGAGCTTCTATTTCACTTAAGGGATTACCGAATATGACAACTTTTGATATCTCTGTTTGGCGATTTGATCACAGAATATATACATTGAAACCTAAGGAGTAGATGGAGCTGGCAACTGGGGGAGTCGGGTTGGGTTCATTTGTGGTAGCTAGGTTATTGATGGGTCAGGTTGTTTCGGGTAAAATTTGTACTCGGGTTTTCATCAAAGTTGGGTTAAAGAGAGTTAGGTTTGTCCGATCCTTGTTTTGAGTCCAATCGAGTTGGATTTATTCGAGTTTTGGATCAAGTCATGACAACTTTGTTCAGGTTATCACGGGTCGAGTTTGCTTAGGTAATTAAACATCTGGGTTTTTTTTTTTGAAACGGAAAAAATTTGACCATAGAGCTAGGCCCTATTAACCAAGAGCATCCTTGCGGATGAGACTACGCAGCAGAGAGTCATCAGGCGTCAAAGATCCGTGTGAAGCAGAGCTAATTAGTGATAGGCGATCGGCCACTAGATTTGCTTCACGGAAGACATGACGAATCTCAACAGAACCAAAGAAGCCCAACGAAACTAGCTAGACTGTCCGAGACAATCATTTCAGAGTATCCAGTAGACTTCCCCAAAACCTCTAAGGCTTTTGATAATTGTTAAGTTATCTCCTTCAATGATCAGGTTTCTGATGTTTAGTTCCTTTGTGGCTAAAAGACCCTTCCATAGACCAAGGCTCTCACAGCCGCAAACAAAGTGAATTGGTGAGGATCTCGATCCACTGAAGATAGGAGCACACATGAAATCACGTAGAATAAACCCATACGAGCCCCTACCACCAGAGGAAAGGGATCCATCAAAGTTCAGTTTGCAAGTGCCATTTGGCGGCGATTCCCATTTGATTCTTTTTTTTTTCGAAATTGTTTTGGTTCGATCACGGTTCGTGGGTAAATTTTTATCTTCTTTACTGTCATTTATATGAGATGTTTTCCAAATAAATATTTGATCTCTTATAAACGATAAAATGCGTCTTGTGTCAGCGTTTATGTCCTCAAAAAGTGTTGAACGCATAAGTAGCAGTTGATCCCCTAAGAAGGCGGACTAAAATAGAAGATAAACAATGATTCAACAGAGGCAAATTTTGGCTCAACTTGCCGGGATATAGTATTTGGTAAAAAAAAAAGGAAACAATGTTGAGAGTGGGATTTGAACCCACGCCCTTTCGGACCAGAACCTTAATCTGGCGCCTTAGACCAACTCGGCCATCTCAACTTATTGTTACCTATTTTTTCAAACACTAATGTATCACTTCTGAAACAAGCAGAATCTAGAGGTAAAAACTTGCAACGGTATAACTTCCTTGGCGGTCTTGGAGATCCCCAAGATTGCGAGTCATGGCGCCTTGAAAAGGCCTGTTGAGAATAGGATCCATCTGCCCAAATCAGGGACTAACAATACTAATTTTTATAAAGAGGAATCAAGACCAATCAATCAAAGTTAGGGGTTTAAAGCAGACAAGTGGCAGGCATCAATTTATTATAAAGTCTTAAGTCATTTTTTGGGAGCAAAACTTGATGTCAAGGTTGTTCCAGTGAGTAATTGATATTATTTGTTGGATTATTAATTCCTCTATCATCTCTTTCTTCAACTACTTATAACTCATTGTACTTGTGTACACTTTTATAAGCTTTTTGGGCCATTCGTATAGGTACGTAGTAAGACTCACATGGGGAGTTTGGGATGAACACATGATTGGCTTGTCTCCTCAAATTATACTTGGCGCCGACGTATTACATGATCCGTGTGGTAAGCTTATATGTAACTGTTTCACTGCCATGGCTATCTTTTCCATTCCAAACCTGAAAATCTTTGATGCTTATATGTTTTGGTTTACTATATATCTGCAAAGTTGTAACATGTGCTGGCTAAAATATTTCCTTGGACTCTGTAGTTTCTGTTTAGAGGTGCATCATGTTATTACTTATCAGTTGGGAGTTGGGATTGGGAGACCCCTCAAGTTGTATACAAGTCTCAACACATCTTCAAGAGTACTCTTAATGTGATAGACCTTTTTCATTTCCACGCCAATGCTAGCTAAACACGCCTCATCGAAAAATATATAGAGATATAGATATCTTCTCGCATATGTCACACATTAAACTCGCCTCAATCAATGGTATCTCTTGACTTAAGACCATGCCAAGGCTATCCACGCCAAGGTTTGAAACCGGGAATGAGCCAGAAGTGAAAGCTTCATCATCTACAACCCCTCCTATTTGCATCTTCTCTATCAGGTCAAAGTGATCCTCAACACTAAACTTTAGCTGCATCTTGCGCAAGGGTACGTTTTTTGGTGTGGAGGAAGGCATTTATCTTCTCAATTAAGACTAGGAGTTGTTCATACATGAAAATCGAAGTCGCTTTGGCACCATCAAAGGTTGTTGAAAGCTTTGCCTTGTGCAATAACTCACACCCAGATGCAACAGTAGCCTTAGTTAGCGCTCTCAACCTTCTCAATGAAAACTCCTAACAAATGGACTTCCGACAAAACAACGACTCCATAAACCTGTGTGTTGTGTAACTGATAGGCTAAAAATCTACACCCACAAGTGTATGGGGTTCAGTTGTAGTATATCGAGTGTCGAATCACAGGGATTATGTGGTATCAATTGTAATTCTAAACTGATTAAACTAAGCCAAACAAATAAAGGACAAATCTTTATAAGGATGAGAAGGTAACCAACTAATAATAAAATAACTATACAAAAAGTGGTATTCAAACACAACAAAAACGAGGCAAATTTAGGATAAGGGATCCCTACAACAATTATTTAGTAGATTAATAACGATATTCGTGCCACATTGTCTAAGTTTGTTGAAGGTAGCTATCTAAGGTACTTACTAATCTCCTTTCGGTCTCATAGTAATTGTGCCTAAATTGGTTAACCATCTTCTTTCGGTCTCAAGCAACCAATTCAAACCTTTTACGCTCTTAGAACCTAGATCTCAATTGCATCAATATCCGCTTTCGCGCTCAATCAAATACAATCTCGACCTAGAGTTTATACGATAGCTATTAATCCACAAGGAATCTTATAAAGCTTTCACAATAATAAAATTCCAGGTTCAATCCTAAGGTTCCGATAGTAAGTTATCGCCTTTCGACCTCAAACCCTTATCTAATTTCCCTATTAGTCTTATCTCCTTTCGGTCTCAAATTCTAATAGGAACTCCAATCAATTATAAAATCAATCAGATTAAGCACATTAGGATTGAATCTAACAAGTTCTCAGACAAACGAATATCAATACTAACGCTACCAAATAATCATCGGGATCACCCAAACCCTAGAACGGAGAAATCAACCAAACATATTATAATAAACGATGAAATAAATTATAGACAGAAATAGATCAAAGTTTAGAATAATATGCAAACCGAAATCTTCGTCCTCGATCCAAAGTGTAATACCGAAAACAAGGAAAGGGAAAATAACTAAACCTAATCGGCCGAAGCCACTGTATGGCGCAAGTCTCCAATATCTCCTCCCCCGGACTTCTGTTCATCCGAAGTATATATAACATAAATTTAAGAAAATTACACTTTCAGCCCATGAAATTGATTAATTAAAATTCAGCCCAGCAACCAATTCTAATTTCAGCCCATAAGATAACTTCCAACTTTAGCAATTTCCACACTTGATCATTCGAATTCTCAGGTCCGATCCAATTATGCTCGCCCTCCGTATTTAATCTCGAATTTCCATAATATTCATCCAAAAATGCCTGAAATAAATAAAAACTCGGTGTAGACTCCGAAAATGCAAAATAAAATAAATAAAGTATAAAATATGATAAATATGCATGAAAATAATCTAAACTAATATGCAAATGCAACCCTAAAATATGACTAAAATAGATGTTATCAAATCACCCCATACTTGAACCTTGCTTGTCCTCAAGCAAGAACAAATGTAAATATTCACAAGAAAGATTTCGGTTTCTATCCAAGCAATGCTTTTGCCCATTTAGATCTAGACATTGGGTTCAAAACAAGACAAGCAAATCATACAGGAGACAAGTCAAGACATCAATTCTAAGACCTCACATAGGACATATTTTGTGGAACACTCTCACTCATGTGTCTAAGGTATAAAAGTTTCGCTCGGGCTCAAATCTTGAAGACTCATCTACCATAAGCTTGAATTAGCGTCCTAACTCTCCACCACTTTGACTATGCACATAAACATAAATCATGAGGTCTTTTCATGGGTTGTAATGGAGCCAAGGTAAGAAACACAAGGTATGAGTTCATTGGCCATGTGGTGCTAAATCCGGGAAATAGAACTACTTCCTAAACTTCAACCACAATTTCAACTTCTTTTCTCAACACACATACCAGATTTCATTACAAAGGCCACATCACATAATCAAATAAACTCATAAGCTCTCAACTTTTGATAACCAATTCCCTTTTCACAAATTATCTTCTAGCGATGAAGAAGAATTTATTCTCTTTTTTTTCTTTTTTCTTTTTTTCTTTCTTTTTTTATTTCTTCATCACAAGAAACTTACATTTGAAGCACAAATCCTCCACTCAATACATAAATCACTCAAAGCACATATTCCTTCTTCTCCATAAAACTATAGATAAATCTATTTCATCCTAATTCCCGGATGGGTAAACAAGGCTAAAATAGGCTTAAGAATAATCTTGTGGAGCTACAAATGAATAGGCAAATAGGCTCAATGGGCTTCAAGCAAAGGATATGATAAATGGGTAGGAAGGGAATAATAGGCTAACCAAAATTGCCTCAATCATATTTATGCAATGCACACAAGTCATATATGTGATCTCAAGAGGTTCTAACGCAAGTTCTGAAGATAAAGCAATCAAGATGAGCAATTCACACACAAAAGAAAGAGGACTCATGAATGTTAGTCCTAGGCTCAGAAGCTCACAGGCTTTGGTCTCAGAATCTCAATCTCAACAAGTCTCAAGCAATGATTAGTTTTGAAAGAATTATAACATGAACCCAATAATCTAAATCATCATAAGCCTTTTTCAACATGCCTTAGAGGATATCATCAACCAATTTCAATCAATGAAATGACATGTTCTTCAAGAAGAGCAAGGAGTTTTTAAAACAAGGGTTCATCTCAAACATCTATATGCAAATGCAATGCATGAAATGCACATGAAAGGAAAAAAAAAAGGAAAGAAATATATGCAAAGTCGGAGCTACACATGAACTATAAGTGACTTGAAAGTGAGTTACCCCCACCCCATGCTTAAAACCTACTTTGTCCCCAAAGTAGAGAAAAAGAAAGAGTAAGGGAAGAGGAACTCACCAAACATTCAGGCAAAATCAAGCAATTCAAGCAGGCGGTAGTAGTGCAAGTTGTATTGAACCTTCCGTGATATTTAATTAAATTCTGGCAGCATCTCCATTGTAATTTGGTATGTACACAACATAAAGAACAAACGCAGACACAAGCCTAACAAATACAAATAATATCACACAGCAACCAGGATCCAATAATCAATCAAAATCGACACTACACCAACTCAAATGTTAACATGATCAAATCAAAACAAGTATTGCAGTTGCACCCAGTCACATGCCGATAGCAATCAAAGAATTCAAGTGACTGCAGAGGGTGCAAAACTAGCAAGAATGAGAAGAGCACCTAAACCATCACACATTTGCAAATAAACTATCCAGCAAAGTGAATGCACCTAAGATCAATCGGACTCTCAATGGAGGACTCATGTAAGCAAAAAGTCTAGTAGAATGATCAAAGGCCAAGGTAAAATTGAAACAAGTCCAGCAATTACTCAGTCACAATTCGATAAAAATCAGTGCACTCAAAGTATCTAGTCTCAAAAGTCCAAGTAGATAACATGAGTAAAACCAATGTTAACCTTCTTGCAAACACACTCAGTCACATACTTTAGTAAAACCAATAAGTTCAAGTGACCCCAGGGAGTATGAAGCTAGCAAGAATTAAAAGAATAAGCATACTATACCCAAAATCATCTACCTAAAACCACAAATAGAAACTTCGACAAGATAAATAGGCAATAGAGTATAAAGCATGAACAAATCAAGTGCTCAAACAAGATCAAATTCCTACAGCCCTGTGAACCATCGAGTAATAGGGGCAGCTCGATCAAACCGAACAAACACTCACTAATTCTACAATATCAATCAACCATCCCACAACCCATATCTAAGAATAATTCAGCCTACAATGTGATTACAAGTGAGAAATTGATTTCGAACTTGCACATACCAGACCAAGATCAAAGTCGAGGGCACAGATTCGGGGATTAGAGTTGAATTCGGCGGCGGCAGCGGTGAGGGCTGAGTACAGAAGCTAGGGCGGAGGCGTGGTGGCTGCTAACGGAAGAGATGAACAGAGAAGGAGAGGAGGGCGCCAGTTAGAGGTGAGGGGTGGTGGGGCGACGCCGGAGCAGGGATCCAGCGATGGAAGGAAGGGTGATCGACGGTGAGAGGCAGAGAATGGGAAGAAGGAAGGAGGTGGGCTGGTGGTACCGCGCTGACAAAGAAGCAGGGGGATGGAGATGGCTTGAGTTAGGTCGGGGAGAGAGAAGGGCTGAGAGAGAGGGTTCCCCTTTTTCTTTTCTTTTTTGTTTAAGACAGAAATGGAAAAATGGAAGAAACATAAAAGAAAACAGTAAGAATGCGCGCGGACGCGCGTCAATACGCACGGGCGTGCGCCCAAATTTTATTTTTTTTTCTTTTTTTTTTATTATTAAGATCGAAATTTAAAACCATACCTTGGGTTGCCTCCCAAGAAGCGCTTATTTACGGTCTTAGCTTGACCTTATTCCTACGAAAACGCTTGTATCTCCCTGAATGAATGGTCCATGGCTCGATCCACCCATCCAGCAGCGTCTTCTTAGAGCGAAATAGATGCGATCATTTCCCACTTGAGCTCCATAGGAAAGTGCTCTTCCTCTTCTTATCATATCGTCCTTTTGTGTCTTCGCTAAACTCGAACAATGGAACCCGCTCCTTATGCTCTAAAATCTCCATGTCTTCGAAAACCTGCATCTCGAGAAAGGCAACAGTACAATCGTCATTGTCACTAACCTCAACTTGAACACATAAATTTTCTGAAAAACATGGAAACTTAATTTGTTGAGCCTCTTGGATTTCTAACATCTCATCTTCAAAATCGGCCTGGGTCCTTGCAAGCCGAGTCTCCAGTTCAGTGAAGAACTTCTCCATGGGACTCAGCTTGGACGATTCTTGTGAAATTTGTGAAGATTGATCTTGACACCCAGATGGTGCGTATCCCTCACTGAGATCCATCTCATAAGAAAGGTGAGGATGCAAAGTGTAGTACACCTCTAGTTCCTTCCCAAACGGAGCTCTCAGCATCGGGCAATCAATAGCTACATGACCAAAAGCTCCACAAAACTCACAATAATATGCATAATCCATGATAAGAGCACAACCTAACATCAAAAACAAAAAGGAAATAAATCAAAAGAAAAAGAAAGACCTAGAAAAATCAATTCAAAATAAACAATCAATACAAACAATAGTCCCCGGCAACGGCGCCTAAAACTTGATAGGCTAAAAACCTACACCCACAAGTGTATGGGGTTCAGTTGTAGTATATCGAGTGTCGAATCACAGGGATTATGTGGTATCAATTGTAATTCTAAACTGATTAAACTAATCCAAACAAATAAAGGACAAATCTTTATAAGGATGAGAAGGTAACCAACTAATAATAAAATAACTATACAAAAAGTGGTATTCAATTACAACAAAAACGAGGCAAATCTAGGATAAGGGATCCCCACAACAATTATTTAGTAGATTAATAACGATATTCGTGCCACATTGTCTAAGTTTGTTGAAGGTAGCTATCTAAGGTACTTACTAATCTCCTTTCGGTCTCATAGTAATTGTGCCTAAATTGGTTAACCATCTTCTTTCGGTCTCAAGCAACCAATTCAAACCTTTTACGCTCTTAGAACCTAGATCTCAATTGCATCAATATCTGCTTTCGCGCTCAATCAAATACAATCTCGACCTAGAGTTTATACGATAGCTATTAATCCACAAGGAATCTTATAAAGCTTTCACAATAATAAAATTCCAGGTTCAATCCTAAGGTTCCGATAGTAAGTTATCGCCTTTCGACCTCAAACCCTTATCTAATTTCCCTATTAGTCTTATCTCCTTTCGGTCTCAAATTCTAATAGGAACTCCAATCAATTATAAAATCAATCAGATTAAGCACATTAGGATTGAATCTAACAAGTTCTCAGACAAACGAATATCAATACTAACGCTACCAAATAATCATCGGGATCACCCAAACCCTAGAACGGAGAAATCAACCAAACATATTATAATAAACGATGAAATAAATTATAGACAGAAACAGATCAAAGTTTAGAATAATATGCAAACCGAAATCTTCGTCCTCGATCCAAAGTGTAATACCGAAAACAAGGAAAGGGAAACTAACTAAACCTAATCGGCCGAAGCCACTGTACGGCGCAAGTCTCCAATATCTCCTCCCCCCGGACTTCTGTTCATCCGAAGTATATATAACATAAATTTAAGAAAATTACACTTTCAGCCCATGAAATTGATTAATTAAAATTCAGCCCAGCAACCAATTCTAATTTCAGCCCATAAGATAACTTCCAACTTTAGCAATTTCCACACTTGATCATTCGACTTCTTAGGTCCGATCCAATTATGCTCGCCCTCCGTATTTAATCTCGAATTTCCATAATATTCATCCAAAAATGCCTGAAATAAATAAAAACTCGGTGTAGACTCCGAAAATGCAAAATAAAATAACTAAAGTATAAAATATGATAAATATGCATGAAAATAATCTAAAATAATATGCAAATGCAACCCTAAAATATGACTAAAATAGATGTTATCAGTAACCAATCAACGGAAGATGTTCAACACGTATTGATGGAATGCCCAAAATCCATCAACCTCATTAAAAAAAATTAACATGAGATCGAGTAGGTGACGAGATAAATAAGATCAACCAAGCACCAATATCAACATAATATAAGGTGAATGAGATATTTAAGAAATTAAACCGCGGGGAGCAGATTATATATTGGCAACCTCGTGGTGGAGCATCGATTTGGACAATGCGAAACAAGATTGTTTTCAACGATTCAAATGTCATTAGTGAGAGTGATTGGGAACAATAGATTATACACCTGGAAGAAGACGAAGAACACAAATAGCTATGGAATAGTGCAGTCAAACACAAGGCAACCATCTAGACCAAGAAGGAAGAAAAACATAAAATGGGAATAACCACCACCAGTGGGAGCCTTCAAGATCAAATGGCGTCGCGGTGGTGTATTTATGACGGCTCTATTTTTCGGGAGACACTTCCTTGGAGTATCAAATCTTGATGTACCACTGCCCAGCAGTGCTACCGTGGTGGTGCTTGGCTTGATCCTTGTCTGTTTCTCCAAAGAGTAGGTTTTCACTTGGTCTTGGTTCCATTTATAGTGTTGTGGGTTTAGCATGCTCAATGCGTCTGTTAAGCTCATCCCTCTCTAGTTTGTGTAATTCTAAGTGTACATTTGGATGTTTATTTGTAAAGCTGATTGTATTGACTTTGGGCCAAACCGGCCCAAAGATGATCTCAGCTGTCCATTGGGCCAGAAGCCCATACGGATGCTTTCAGCCTCTCTTGCTGAGCTTTAGCAACGACTTCGTTCAGCTGAAGCGCTCTCCTTTATATGGGTTTCCAAAACCCTAATCCGAGAGTTGAGAGGGTTGTTGCTTACTGTAGCTCTATTCTTGTCTCCTGAGGCGATTCTAGGGTTTTCATCCCTTTCCGGCCTTTGTGAGCATAGATCCAGCTCCCTTCCATCCAAATACACTCAGTGACATTGTGTTGGGAGAGATTTGTAGCCTCTTTGCCCTCTAGGTTTTGACCTTGGTGGCTGGTGTCCTCGTTGAGGCTAATCGTCGCTACAATCTCTACTTTCTGCTTTTGCTTTGGTTTTGCTGGGTTGTAAACTTTGTTCATTATCATTGCTTAAGTTTCTGTTTATGTATTCTGGTGTTTTGGATCGATTCTCTTCAAATTGGTATCAGAGCTTTCAGGTTTTAAGGGGTTTTCTCGTTTTAAAATCGGATTTGTTGAAGCTCTTGAGTTCTCAGTTCTCTTAGGCTCCAGATCTGATTCATTCTTTGATTTTATGTTGAATCTTAGAGGGTTCTTCATCCTTCTAAGCTCCAGATCTACGAAGATAAAGTGTCACTTGTCCCAAATCTCTATATCTGTTGAAGTTTCTGGAGCTTGCACTCCTTAAGGCTCGAGATCTTTCAAGATATGTGAGCTCTTCTGATAGAAACTCCAGATCTGAGGTTTTAGAGGACTCATTCCGTCGGAAATCTCAATCTGATAAACCATTTCATATTTGAACTAAAACCTTCGGAAATATTTGAGTTTAGAACATTATATTCTTCAGAACTCTCATTGAAAGCTCTTACTTTTGCTTCCGCTAGCACTTTACGAGATTCAAACTCTTAGTTTCATAGCTGTAGGGTTTGAGTGCTCAACTCTCTCCAACTTTTACTGATTTAGTCTTTCACTTGTTGCAGGAACTTTGATTCATCATGTCTGATAACTCCTATCGCATTAAACCATTTGATGGCACTACTGACTTTGTCATGTGGCAAGTTAAGATGAAAGCTATCCTGATAAAGGAAAAATGTTGGAAAGCAGTTGCTAATGAGCTTTCTGCTGATATGGATGCTGAGGCTAAGAAAGAACTTGATCTCATTGCACACAGTGAGATCATGATTCGTATATCAGATGAGATAGCTAGACAGGTAGTAACTTGTGATACTTCTGTATCTCTATGGAAAGCTTTAAAAGATCTTTATCTAGTTAAAACTCTGTCTAGTAGAATATCTTTGTTATGTCGTATTTTCAATTTGAAAATGGATGCTTCTGTGTCTTTGGATGATAATCTGGATAGATTTCTTAGGATGACACAAGAGCTTGAACGTTGTGATGATAAAATTGATGATACTCACCAAGCTGTTATTCTGCTTAATGCTTTGCCATCTCAGTTTGATACTTTTAAGGATGTTATACAGTTTAGTAATGAGTCCTTGACTAAGAAAAGAATTGTTGAGGCTATTGCTCAGAAAAATGAAGTTATCAAAGAGTTCAAAGTGAAAGGTGATAAATCTGATAAAAACTGGTTCTAAAACTGATGTGCTTTTTACTAAGGGAAATTCTAATAATAGAAAGAGGAATAAGAAAAAGGATAAGGATAAGGCTCCTGAACCTGGTAAGAAGCATTGTACTTATTGCAAGAAGAATAACCATGTCATTGCTGATTGTTATAAGAAAAGAGATGATGAGGAAAAGAAATTTAAAAATGGTACAACTGTTGTGCTTGATTCCTCTGTGTTCTATTCTTCTGAGTTGCTTATGGTTGCCTGTGATAGTTCCTCTGATACTTGGCTTCTGGACTCTGGTTGTACTATGCATGTTACACCTGATAAGCATGTTTTTAATTATCTTGATGAGTCTGCTAAAGGTGAGGTTAGACTTGGTGATTTATCTGTTCTTAAGATTAAAGGCATAGGCAATGTTCCCTTTAAAATGCATGATGGTGTTATTAGAACCCTCCAACAGGTCAGGTGGGTACCTGACTTGAAGAGTAATTTGTTATCTGTTTCTGTGTTTGATGACTTGAACTATGATGTTAATACTAAAAATGGAATCAAAACTGTTTCTATGAATGGTAAAATTCTCATTAAAGGTATTAAGAAAGGTGGCTTATATCATGTTATTGGAAACCCTGTTCTTTGTGCTTCATCTTTGTCTGCTGAGTGCTCTACTTCTATGAATTTGCATAAAACTATGTTATGGCACTCTAGACTTGGTCATATTGGCAACAAAGGGCTCAATCATTTGTTCAGACAAGGTATGGTTGAAGCTAAACCCTCTGAACTTAAACACTGTGAGAACTGTTTGTTTGGTAAACATGCTAAATCTGTGTTTGGTAGCTCAAAGTTTGTTGCTCTCAAGCCCTTAGACTATGTACACGCAGACCTATGTGGACCTGCACAGGTGGATACAATAGGTGGAAGGAAGTATTTCCTTTCACTTATTGACCACCATTCCAGGAAGGTTTGGGTGCACATTCTTAGGGCTAAGAGTGACACTTTGATGCTTTTAAACTTTGGAAAACAAAAGTTGAGGGTTACACCACCTTTAAACTTAAATGTCTAAGAACTGATAATGGTCTTGAGTTTTGCAACAAAGATTTTGATGGTTTCTATTATACACATGGTATTAAAAGGCATCTCACAGTTCCAAGTAATCCACAGCAGAATGGTACAGCAGAGAGAATGAATAGGACCTTGCTTGAAAAGGCAAAGTGCCTTCTCATTAGCTCTGGTATGAAACCTTCATTGTGGGGGGAGGCAGTTACTACTAGACACGGCCACGGGTCACAGGTCGGGCGGGTCGACCCGTGACCCGCCGGGTCAGGGTCCACGGGTCCAAGGGTCGGGAAGGGTTAAGGGTTAGGGTTAGGGTCGACTAAATGTGAACCCGTGACCCACCGGGTTGACCCGCCGGGTCGACCCGGCGGGTCGGTAAATTTGAAAAAAAGTGGCCGTTGGGTAGGGGCCCACTTTTTTTTTATAAAAAAATAGCCGTTGCTCGGCTAGGTGTAGTAGGCTCGAGCCTATAAATAGGCTCGATGTTCTTCCCAATTCATTTTTACTACACATCAATCAATCAAATCACTCATATTTTATCCAATCCCGTCGTAATGTCGAGCAAAGGAAGCAAAAGTGGATCCTCGACGCCGAGCTCGTCCGACTTGTTCGAGCACCATTTCAAGAAACTAGTCAAAGCCCCGGGCGAGACAGGAGCGCCTGAAGCGGAGTGTTGCTACTGTGGTAAGAAGTACAAGATCAATAACAACCTTTGTATTGGCAACTTGAGGAATCATCTTGCCACGAAGCATCCCGACAAGTAAGTCCAAGTCCAACTCCAAGCATCGGGAGTAAGTTCTTCAAATATGAACGTATGAAGAACTTAAGAAGTAAATAAAGTAGGAAGTTAGTTCGTGTTGTAGGTTGTAAACTTGTAATCTCACGCATGACGTGATGAATCGCCGAGACCGATATCGACCGGACTATGAATCCGACACCGACGAATAGCCGAATAGGTAAGCGGGGTTCAAACAAACAGGTAAAGAACTACGTGGGCTTTGATTCCTCTCCCCCGGGAGGATACGTAGGCAATTGGAAAACCGATTCAAGCCCTTCTTCCCTCTTTTTTCTATTCCCCAATGGCCAATATCCCAATACCCACAATTCACACATACAATTCACAAATATACATGATACATCCGAAAATTTAAAACAAAAAAAACCAACCCGGCCTGACCCGCCGGCTCCGACCCATTTCGAGCCTCCCCAGCCACGTGGCCGACCCGGCAGTCCGACCCGTCGACCCGTCCCAACCCCGGGTCAGGGTTAGGGTCGGCCTCCTCGGGTTGTCGACCCGGCGGGTCGGACCCGTGGCCGTGTCTAGTTACTACTGCAGCCTACCTAATTAACAGATCCCCTTCTTCTGCTATTGGTTTCAAAACTCCACAGGAATTGTGGAGTGGAACCAAGCCTAACATAGAACATTTGAGACCTTTTGGATGCACTGCCTTCGTTCACCAGAACACTGGTACGTTGCAACCAAGGTCTCTCAAATGTGTTATGATTGGCTATCCAGAGGGGGTCAAAGGCTATAAGTTACTTGTTCTCCAACCAGGAGGGTACAAAGTAATTCTTAGCAGAGATGTCATTTTCATTGAAACTGAATTTCATTTCAGAAAAATTTCTAACACTGATTCCGAGAATGCAGGTGTTCAGTTTTATGATTCAAATGCTCAAGAAGCAAATTTGGATGATGAATTTGATATCAATATCCCCATTGGAAGCAACTCTACTTATCATGGTAATGTTGAGCAGCACCCTGCTCACTCAAGTACTGAAGACAACCCTCACCAATCAGGTGGGGAGGTAAGCAACTCAAACTCCAGCTCTGCTTCTACCCCTTCTGACTCCTCAAGTTCTGGAAATTATGAAAATGCCTTGTCTGAATCTGAGCATGATATTGAGCATGATGTTTCTGATTCTTCTGAGCATGATGTTTCTGATTCTTCTTCTGACTCTTCTGATTCTGAGCATGTTTCTGAAACATTTGATGAGGTGCCTGATTTGTATAATTATCAGCTTACTAGAGATAGATCTCCAAGAGTGAAAATTCCCAATAAGAAATATTTCACTAATGAGATTGAGTTTGCTTTTGTGATTGCTGAGGTTGTTGATGCTTATACTCCTGAATTGTTTGAACATGCTGTTAAATGTAAACATTCTGATAAGTGGTTGCTTGCTATGAAAGAGGAAATAAACTCCATGACAACCAATAAAACCTGGAAACTGGTTCCAAAGCCTAAAAATGCCAGGTTGATTGGCTGTAAATGGGTTTATAAGCTCAAAAACAGTGTGGAACCTGGTGGCCAACCTACCTACAAGGCTAGGTTGGTAGCCAAAGGATTCACACAAAAGGAAGGGATTGATTATAATGATGTTTTTGCTCCTGTTGTGAAATATAAAACTCTGAGACTTCTGCTTGCTATTGCTGCTGTTTATGACTATGAAATTGATCAAATGGATGTTAAGACTGCCTTTTTGCATGGTGAGCTTGATGAGATTATTTATATGAGACAACCCAAGGGTTTTGAGGATCACTCTAAACCTAATCATGTTTGCTTGTTAAAGAAATCTTTGTATGGCTTGAAGCAGTCCCCTAGGCAGTGGAATAAGAAATTCGATAATTGCATGTGAAAACTGAATCTCCCTTATATGTCTTGATGTATGGTGATGATATTCGCATTATATGCAAGTCTAGAGCAAAGGTACTTGATGTTAAGGAATCTCTCAAGAAATCTTTTGACATGAAGGATTTGGGCCCTGCTCAGAAAATTCTTGGCATAAAGATTTCTCGAGATAGATCCAAACATCAAATATTTTTGTCTCAAAAGGATTATCTTGTGAAAGTCCTTAATAGGTTCAATATTTCTAATGTCAAGCCTGCTCCCATGCCCTTAGGAGGTCACCTGGATCTTACCAAGACTGGGATACCCCTTGGGAACGAGGAGGAAGACTATATGAAATTTGTTCCTTATGATGCAGTTGTTGGGTCAATTATGTATGTTATGATCTGTACCAGACCTGACCTTGCCTTTGCAGTGAGTGTGTTGAGCAGGTACATGTCTAACCCTGTAGAAAAACACTGAGTGGCCATGAAATATCTCCTAAGATACATTGTTGGCACCCTTGATATTGGTTTGGTTTATGGTTTGCATACTTCACCCTCTGAGTTGTTTGGCTTTGTGGACTCTGACTATGTTAGCAATAAAGATAACAAGAAATCCACCACCTCTTTCTTTCATTCTTGGTGTGGGAACTGCATTTCTTGGAAGGCTAAGTTGCAGCCTGTTGTTGCTCTGTCTTCTACAGAAGCAGAGTACATAGCAGCAACTGAAGCCTCCAAAGAAGCAATCTGGCTCCAGAATATTATGAAAGAGGTGGATAGGAAAAACCACAAATCTGTATTGCACACTGATAGACAGAGTGCACTTTACTTGTGCAAAGATCCTGTCTATCATGAGAGGACTAAGCACATTGATGTTCGTTACCACTTCATACGTGTGTTGGTATCCAAAAATCTCCTTATTGTTAAGAAGATCGATGGAAAACTTAATCCTGCAGACTTTGGTACTAAGATTGTGACCACTGATAAGTTTCTCTTTTGTAGGGAGTTCCTGCACATGATCAAATCCAACTGATGCTGAGAAGGGTATGAAATAGCCGATGATAGACAAAGGTGTAAATCCAATCCACATTTCAACAAGGAAGATTTATGATATGTGTAAACTCAGAATTAGGAGGGTAAATTGTTAGGCTCGTCCCTCTCTACTTTGTGTAATTCTAAGTGTACATTTGGATGTTTATTTGTAAAGCTGGTCGTATTGGCTTTGGGCCAAACCGGCCCAAAGATGATCTCAGCTGTCCATTGGGCCATAAGCCCATACGGATGCTTTCAGCCTCTCTTGCTGAGCTTTAGCAACGACGTCGTTCAGCTGAAGCGCTCTCCTTTATATGGGTTTCCAAAACCCTAATCCGAGAGTTGAGAGGGTTGTTGCTTACTGTAGCTCTATTCTTGTCTCCTGAGGCGATTCTAGGGTTTCCATCCCTTTCCGGCCTTTGTGAGCATAGATCGAGCTCCTTCCATCCAAATACACTCAGTGACATTGTGTTGAGAGAGATTTGTAGCCTCTTTGCCCTCTAGGTTTTGACCTTGGTGGCTGGTGTCCTCGTTGAGGCTAATCGTCGCTACAATCTCTACTTTATGCTTTTGCTTTGGTTTTGTTGGGTTGTAAACTTTGTTCATTATTATTGCTTAAGTTTCTGTTTATGTATTCTGGTGTTTTGGACCGATTCTCTTAAGCGTCTTTTTCTGTTTGTTTCATGTGTAGTGATTGTATTTGTCTATGACGGTGTTTTCTTCTATTGGTTTTAGCGGCATATCGAGAATCAGGCATGTCTGATCTCGAATTTTTACTTTTGATAAAAAAAAAAAGAAAAAAAAAAGACATCATTGAAAAGAAAGAAAAGAAAAATAACAACAGTTGGAATGATATAACATGAGAAGAACCTCAGATCATCTGTATTTGCTGATTTCTTCAATAGCATTAAGCAAGTCCATTTATAGGGCAACTCTCCCTTGGCAGGCAATATGGTTCAACTCAATACGCCTAAAATCGGTAGTCTATTCGATCGATTTGAGCATTGAACCATCGCATGCCAACAGGATAGCTGCCCTACAACTAGCTTGCTTACCTCAACACACAACCTGAAAACTTCCAAACTCGTCTTCCTTTTTTTCGTGTTATCGTGTATCAATCGGTGTTGCGTATAATGCAGATGGAAATGCCCTTATATATACTCGGTTTCTGACGCATTAAGAATGGCATATACTCTAAGGTTATGCCAAGTATATCCTTTGCCTTCTCTCTTTGTATAGGGGCTCCGAAGAGGGAAACACAGTACGTATACTACTATACGTCGACTTTGCATATGCTGTAAGGTTATCCCAAGGATATTCTGTGTGTCATATTCTTCTACCACTTTGGACATTGCTTTCTACCTTTAATTTCAAGATTTTATTAGCATAGCCATGAAGGATCCGATACAAATCATTCGTCGTTAAAGTATGGATTGAATTCGAACGTCTAAATCCATACAATATTCTTAATTTGTTTAAGCATGGAGTTTTTATTTTGTTTATAAGTGTGAGTCCTTTTTGTTGGCAATTAGTTAACAAATTCAGACTCATTTATAATGTGTTCTTGAATTGCATCTGCATCCTAATTTGCAGTCTCGGATGAAGTAGCTTCTATCCTTAAGTGCCGTTGAGCTTCCATTTCACTTCATGGATTACCGAATATGCACAACTTTTGAGATCTCTGTTTGGCAATTTGATCACATAATATGAATTGTAACATACGGAGTAGATCAAGCTGGCAACTGGGGGAGTCGGATTGAGTTCATTTTGATTTAGGTCATTGATGGAGTCGGCCCATTTCGGGTAAAATTTGAGCTCGGTTTTTGATCGGATTGGACCAGGTCAAAATGATTTTTTTTTTGTTTTTGTTTACCCACGTTGAAGCGAGTCAGGTTGGTTCTGATTTCGAGTCAAATTGGGTCATATTTGTTTGGGTTTTGGATTAGTCATATCAATTTTGTTCAGGTTATTACGGGTCGAGTTTGCTTACGTTCAAATATGTTGGTAACTGATAACAATAATGTAACCAAATTAAACATCAGGTAGTGGAATTGAATTCACAGTGAGAATGTTCATTACACATCGGATAACTCTAGACTATACTAAACATAGTTTAGTAGTTGATAGTTCTTACTCATTAGTCATTTTGTATTGTTTCAGTCCGGTCAATTCGGTTATCAAGCAAAAACTGTCAGGTCGGGTTTCGATAGCTTTCCCGTTCCCAGTACGAGTCGGGTCCGTCAACATAGTGTTGAAATAGAGCAACATGGCAGAAAAACAATGATTCCAAGGTAAGCTACAAAGATGTGGTAAATTGCCGATAGATTTTGGTTGGTAATCTTTCATTCCACAATCACATTGGAAAAACGTTAAAAAAAAAAAAATTGTTGAGAGTGGGATTTGAACCCACGCCCTTTCGGACCAGAACCTTAATCTGGCGCCTTAGACCAACTCGGCCATCTCAACTTGTTACATTTTTCCAAACATTAAAGGTTGACAAACAAAATTGCAACTTCCTCTTTGCATTATCCTCTCCTTTTTTTTTTTTGGAGAATTTGAAAACAAAAGACCTCTATACCAACTCATGTAAGAGGATCCTAGCTTCTTATTTTAGCCACACAGGAATCCTATGCGCCCACCGTAGTACTAGCTGTTAGCTATACTTGCATCTGCAGCCAATCTCGCGAGAGTCCCTCTAGCTATTTCCATGGCAAATAACACTTCGTTATACGTCCAATGTCATAGCTTCTATGACATCCGTTGAGAAAGCAAGTAAAGGTTGACACTTGACACCAACGAACATTACACAACCAGGAAACAAAACTATTACATGAGTTGCATAACAGAAACATGTAAATTAACAATGAACTGATCGAACTCTTAGATCTAAAAAAATTGAGTTGATGAGAGGTTGAAAGCTGTACATAACTGGTCACATACTCACATTCGCCTTCATCATAGCAATAGTGTAACAATTAACATCAACGTTTCCGATTTCTTCAATAGCATTAAGCAAGTTCAATCACAGGGCAACTCTCCTTGGCAGGTGATCTGGTTCAGCTCAATGCACCAAAATCTTCAAGCATTTCGGTTTTACCATTGAACAGTCACATGCCAACAGCAGAGCTGCCCTACAACTAGCTTGCTTAGCTCCACACGGCAAGAAAATCTTCAAAGCTCTCTTCCGATATCCTCATATCATATATTGATCTGCATTGCATATAATGCAGATGGTGATACCCTTATATATACTCGGTTTTTGCGGTAGAAGGAATGGCATATGCTCTATTGTTATGCCACAGATATAGGCTTTCGGTGCTTGCATTTCCCCATGTTGTAGAATCTAAAGATTCTTGCACGATCTTCCGACCTCTCAAGCCCTAAAGGGCGCGTACTCTGGAATGAGACAGTGTGCCGACGTTGCAGAGGCTTGTTCATGGTAGATGCTCATTTTTGGCTTGGAGGAACTTAATTTGATCCTCTCAAAGGCATATCCTGTGTCATATTCTTCTCCCATTTTGGATTTCTTTCTCCTTTTCAAGATTTTATTAGCATTAAGAACCAATGCCATGAACCTTTCCGTCCAATCCAAATAATTTGACATAAGGACTTGATACACATATTTTCATTGTTATCTAATTGATGGCAACTTAAGTTCCCAAACCTAATCTCCATACGAACTAATAGGATGAGTTTGGCCATAAACTGCATTGATAAACTAGTTCAGGTGGTCTAACAAGATAACTAATACGGCAACAAATGAGATGTCAGTCACTGTTGGAATACATGGATTCACATACATGAACTGAGCAAACTCGGCTTTGTTTGCCATTGATATAGATATGAACTGAGGAGATTGTAATAGTCACTGGAATCTTCAGGTATAAATTGCAGTATAATGGTTTGCTTGCTCTCAAACAAGACCAGAAAGCATATAGAAAGATATCCGGATCCTTCCTACAAAGGGATACATTGCTTCTGTAATGTCTAAAACTGATAAATCAGAACTTTTCATTTCTTCAGTAATCTGATTGATCTGCCTACAGTTCCATATGATTCATTCAGTTCTCGGGACAACATAAACGGCAAGCCCTCACAAAGGGCACCAAACTTTATCTATGAAGAATATACTCCAAAGAGACCAAAGAGATGAGGGAAACAATAAAAATCAAGATGAAACTAGAACTAATTCCATACATGAATTGACAAAGAATTGATCCAGGCACAACCAAGCTACCATCATGTACAATAGTGGTTTGCCCCAGCCAAAATTTGAAAGAAGAAATAGAGGAGGATGAGAGTACTAGGTGGACCAAGCATGTACTAAGATACCTGAGATACTCTTAACCTTGCAACCTATCAGTAGAGAGTGTTGTAGGTGCAGCAAGTAGCGATGATGGAGCCTATGCAGATAACCAGCGAAGGAATCAGCGAGAGATTTAGGAGCTTGCTTTCGCCCAAGTATCCGATCAAGGTTATGGTGCTATCTGCAACGACTCTAGCGAGTGTCCCAGCCTCGGTTGAGAGTAGGCCACCATTGTATGTACCACGCGAGAGCCTAGATGACATGACACGGGAAAGGAGTGACAGATTGACCCCTGTGAAGAGAGTAGAAATTGTATTATGAGAAGAAAGGACAAGAAAAGGACTAGGGAGAATGAAGATTATCATGTTTATATTGACAAATAGCACAAATAAATGAATTGACAATCATTTCAAGTTATATACAAAGACATCATGCAACAAAAACTAGGATACTTGTGACCAAGATCAGAAAAATCCCGAGCACATCAAATCAGTGCAGCGTAGTATATGCTTTAAGAGCAAAATAGTGTAAAGGTGCATCTTACCTTCAAGAACTTCAGCCGATACAAACATGATCAGCCCAGAGATGACATATTGTGGAACAGAGTATTTAATGAAGATGTTGAAACTCATTATAACTCCAATGCAGACTACTATTTCAGATACGAGCAGAATCTGCCTGTAATAACAAGAAAAGGTAACAGTAGTATCAGCGGACAATAGGGATATAAAAGTGACGCTAATTTAATTTGTCGACTCTGTGAACTGATCAAGTAAAACAGTAGTTACCTCTCTTCAAACATGTTACTGATGTAGCTTCCGACAATTATGTTGACTGGAAGCACAGTCAGGCCGATACATGCTAGGAAAATGGCCACTGAACTTGTTGACCAGTCAAAATAGTATGCAGTGACAACACTAGATTCTGAGAGTAGGATTTCCATTACATACTTCAGCATAAAATAGATCAACAATTGTACCTGACGCAACAAAAGAAATAGAGTCATATCCTGTAACTTTGATCCATCAAGACTGTTTCTTTAAGTGATAACACCAAGTGCAAACAGGTCCAACAAAACAACAATAGATTCAACAGGGTCTTTAATGAGTTCTTATAGGAATCAGAATTGCATATCCAACCCGATAGTCAAAGCTCAAAAGTTGCAAAAAGGTTCTGTGAAATTATCTTACCTTAACTGAAGGAGTAAGTAATCGATATGCTGAAACAATTGAAGTAGCTGGCTTGCGAGATTCCTCAGGAGCTTCTTCACTCTCATCATCCTCCACATTGTCATCACCATCTTCTTGCTTCTCTGATGTATTTAAAAGCAATGGTTGTTTGATTCCTTTTTCAATCTCATCACTCGGCCCTGATTCTGCTGTAGAAAAGAGAAATCATAATGGAATATCAAAAAATCGTCGCTTTGGGCTAAAGAAGACATGATAATTTATAACAAAAGTAAATGAATAAAATTGTTTCCACAAACCAGATGCATAGAAAGTTAATTCATACCTGGAGCAGATCTACTTTCTACATAATCATCATCACGGTTAGGTTCTTTAAAAGAGATTGCCAGCCAAACTAGGTAAAATAGCCATGCAACAGCCATAACCCAACCTGGCAAAGTATCCTGATTGAAAGTGAATACATAAATCTTGAAATTTGTTTGTAGTACACCAGCAAGAGCAGGACCGCATGCCATTCCCAGAGCACTGGCGCTAACAAAACCAGCTGATGCTTGCATCCGGATTCTAAGAGGTACACAGTCACTAATATAACGGCGGTTAACAGCTCGAGCAGATCCAAACCTGTGTCATTAAACGGTGTAAGTCAGCCATTCATGCAACATTACGTACTGCAGCCATGTTAGCTCCATATAAATAGGCTAATGTGGAATGGAATCAATGGATATTAAAAGAACCAATTAAGCTACAGAACCACCTAAACATTAACCATGATGAGATTTTAACTTGGAAAGTAAGGGAAAATCCTCTCTGGAAATTTTACAAATAGAAAGCTCATAATCTGGCAGAGATTGCAAGTCCGCTAGGAAGAAAGATTGCTAGAAAAGCCAAAAATGCTGTGACAAGGAAGAATGCTGTGATTAATTCAAAAAAAAAAGTCTGTGATAACTTTTTCAAGCATGGCTAGCAACACTGCATACTTCCACATTCATAAGAGATTATAAACACTAACAAAGTGAAACATAAGAAAAAGTGGGGAACAGCTTCTACATACCCACAAAGTAAACGACCAATCAGGAGAACCCATATGGAGTTGCAATCATAAGCCACGGCATACAAGATATTTCCCACCAGAAGGACGATGCTGCTAAATATAAGGGGCTTGAAGTATGATCGATTTGACCAAGCGCTGAAGTATACAGAAGAAAAGATCTGTGCAACAGCCATTGCTCCAATAACCACACCACAAACTGTTGCTGCTGCTCCAAGACTAGTCGAGTAATCATCAGCAGTTGGGACAATAATATATGTATTGACCATATACAAAAATGTATTAGCCAGATTCAGAAGAAGTGATGAAAAATGGTATCTCTGATCATCAACTCGTTCTTCAGTTGGAGAGGGAAGCAACTCTTCTTGCATGATAAGTGCATGTTGTGCCAGAAAGTTAAGAAAGTTCGTCGAGTGACTTAGTCTGTCAACAGCTGCCCTTAAGGAATCAATTACAGGATCCTACAAGATTAGCATTTGAGCACAAAATTCAAAGAGCTGAAGAGAGGAGACAAAAAAATAACAGTTATGCTTCATCCATTCTTAAACAAGCAGAATCTAGAAGTAAAAACCTGCAACGGTAAGGTAGGCGCATCATAAATGGATAAATAACTTCCTTGACGCTCTTGGAGATCCCCAAGATTGCGAGTTATGGCGCCTAGAACTGCCCCAAGACCCTGCGAGATCAATAAGTCTTTACTATCATTTATCGGATACATAACAATGAAAAGGCATGTTGATAATGGGATCCATCTGCCCAAATCAGGCACTAACAATACTAATAACTCAAAGTTAGGCATCAATTTATTACCACATGCTTGAATACTTGTTGCAACTGGGAATAGGGGTGATTCGCACGAGTCTTCACATAGTAATCTGTGAATCTATATCCGAATCGTTTATCAAATTTCTTGAGAATCTTCCGAAGGCCTACAGCATTGACTTCAACGAAAAAGAGAAGCTTTAGAAGGTCCTGTCCTACAGCTCTATAAGCCTCCCGTAATTCACATATGTTAGCTATATCTTGCTGTTGATCTGGAGAACTTTGCTCCTCTCCTAATTTGGCCAGCCTCCCAGCAAGTTCTCCTTGTTGTTCCAGAAGAAAAAGTACGATCTTCTCAATCTGAAAAGCAAGAAAGCATGTATGTTTTCAACACATCAAAATAATGAAAACCAGATTAAATTATTTCCAAACAAGTTTAGTTTTGAAGGATGGTCCTAAGTGCATACCTGGCTGTCCAGCATTCTTGAGAAATCCTTGAGAACATGCCTTCGCTCTATAGTGCCATTTTGAATTTGTTGACCATACTGCTTGACCCTCTTCTTCATCAGCTTATAGTTGATATAATACCTGGAAAACATCAAAACGAAGGTAAGCATAAGAGGATTAGCATCCTAGCAAAATTGTGTGGATTGCAACAACTTTGTACTTAAACAGTTGAACCTAAAAACTAATCCATATAGATCATAATGCAATTAAAAGAGGTCATTGCAAATACATGCTATTCCAGAAGCAGGATATGAGGCAAATCAATTACAAGCTTTCTAGCACAACAATACTAACTTGTACATTCCCAAAGCAGGACCACTTGACCCATCTCACTATACGGTGTCCTCACTCAAACACCGTTTGTTCAGTTCAGAAAACTGACAGCGAGCATATAACAATTTTATTATTTGAACATGGAAAATTAAATGCCTGACAGAAGTAATATTCAGACATCTACAATTTTTCCTAACCTAGATATACAGTAACTTCACTGAGACAATATGACAGCAATTCAAGGATCAAATTCCCTGAACCTACAGTAGCAGTTTCCCAAATTTACTTAAAACTCAAAACTGATGCTAAACTAAACCTTCCCTGGCACCTTTGCCCTGGAGAAAACTGAAAAAGAGGTCAGATTGCCTTTAATCCTCTCTTTTAAAATCTTTCCATCACATATGTAATACAAAGTATAGTCTATGAATTTCCCCCAAATCCATATATGATATATACAAACAGAGTGGCACTGATATTATGAAACAGAAACACGATGAATTGCCAATATTATTAGAAAATCCCTGATACTATTAACAGAAAGAATTCCCTATTGCGATTGATCAAAACGGAATTGTGCGGAAATTACGTACCCTTCCCATTCTTGGATCTGCCTTTCCTTCAGCTTTTTCCCAAATGCAACCATTTTGGAATATGATCTGTAATACAGAAACAAAAATTAAGAATGCAACAAAAAACGAAATAACAGCAATTACTTGTGCACTTAACAGCATCCAGCAGACCATAAATTTGCAAGTTACCAAATCCTACAAAACAACTACTTCTCCAACCTTATCACTGGAATTTATAAAGCCTGACTAATAACTAACGGAAACTAGTTGAAAAGGACAAAGTGAAAATGATGATTTGACAATTTGGCATCTATAAGCTATCCATAATCCATATACGTAGCATATGACATGTTCCTAATTCCTATCACTGTATTGCAAACTCAGATTTCCAAGATATCAAAGATTGAACCACAATTGCCAGCAACTAAATCCTCCAAAAAAAAGGTTCCGAAGTTCATACCCTTGATCTCTGAAAGCTGTTCACACAACAATCAGTTCTCGGTAATAAATCACAAAATTTGGGAAAGTTTCGACTAATCAAGTAAAAAAAAAAACGGCACAGCCGATGAACGAAACACAGAAAGCAGCTGGTGAAATCAAGAGTGAGACAGAAGCTATGAAAACCTGCGACTGTAAAATGGAGTTGGAGATTCGATGCAGTAGAAAAGAGAGGGGATTTAGATTAGATGAGCATCAAGAAGCGGTAATTCACACGAATCTAGGGGCGAAGGAAAAATCCAACACGTCTTTTCGAACACTGGAATCCCGTGACGGCGAATTGAAACTAATTGAAATGCATCGATCTCAATCAAACTGAAATCCTTGATTTCTTGATGTCTTGAGAGGTTTTCAGAGATTTTGGATGAAACTGGAGAGATTAGGGAGGGAGGGAGGAGTGGAGAGTAGAGAGCAGCAAATCAAAAGGAGTAAATAGGTTTGATTTTGATGACTCGATGCCGACTTTTATAGAATGATGAGTGCTGATTTTTACAGCTCATATTCCTTACTATCTCCGTTACATCTGTTTCTTGGCATCCGTTCGGTAAAACATACGGAGTACTGTATAATTTTAGAGTCATTATAGATATTTTTATAGTAATTAATTACACTGTAATTGTTGTTAGGGGTAGTTTTCGATTAAGTGAAAAATATTATAATAAATTAGGGTAAAATAATATATTTGTTGATTTTTATACTAGTTGTGTACAAAGTTAAAATGACATGTTTTGATGAATGATAGAGTATTTTTTTTTATTTACAAAACAAAGTAAAATTAGTAATGATTGAGGATTGAGGATAAAACTTATAGCAGCTTAAAATGGATAAAAATGTGATTCTCTATTTGTATACGTTTCTGATCGAGTCTATGGCTGTTTCTAAAGATTCGTTTGCTGCAGGCAGATTTTTGTTGCGCCTTTTTAGCAATTCATAAATCATTTCAAACAAATGGTTGATGTGATTTTTAGCTTTATTAGAAGGAAAAAAAATAGATTGTAAATGTCAAATAAAGAGTAACAAATTACACGCATCTGTTACCCTGCTTTTGGGGCGGGATGTTATCAATGATATAAGTCTCTTGAATTTGTAAATAAAAACGGTCATATCCGGGGTTCGAACTGATGACATTTGAGTACTACCTACAAGTCATTTTCAGTGAGCTATTCCGGAATGGTTATCAATGATATAGGTCTTCATTACCTCGTCCAAATGAATACTATTAGGTAGGATTTCTCCTCCCCGAATTTTTTCCGTATTACGGAGTAGCATATATTTGCACAAATATTTCATATAAAATCATATTTTGAAAATTATTTAGATTAAAAGACTGATTATTTTATAATATTACTTATATACTTTTTAAAAATATCACTGGTTTAAGAAAACAAATATACATATATATATATTATTGGACATTTTGAATGTACATATACTTTTTTTTATTAAAACATCAACTCTTAAGTCAAGATGACCCTCATCTAAACTCACCAACATTAAATCAGATAATATCCCTTAGTATAGTCACATCTCGCTTACTAGTTTTTATTTTCAAACATCATATTTGTGCATTTATAATATGGTGTCACATCATTAAATTTTCGAACATTTAGTGCCATATCGAAATTGGTTTGATGTGAAATAGTTTGGATACTTTTTAGGAGTTTTAGTGGTTTTCAAAGTTTGTATTAATATTGGTTTAATTATCACTAATAGATCGTATTATATTTTTTTGTTATTTTTCCTTGATTTATCTTTGGAATGAAGATATAATAATAATAATAATAATAATAATAATAATGAGGTGCTAGAGATTGTGGTTAGAGAGGGGCCGAAGTTGGGACTATTCATTAATATTCATAAAACTGAATTATTCTGGCCGATTGAAGATCCGATGAAATTTAAAGCTGGTATGTTCCCATCTAACATTTCTAGACCCAAATTGGGAGTGAAATTGTTAGGTGGCCCGACCAGTAACAATGCTAGATTCTACAATAGCTTGATTATGAAGAGGGTTGACAAATCGATAGAAACTCTTAAGGATGTTAGAAGGCTAGAAGATCCCCAGTGCGAATTGCTCCTTCTACGAAATTGTATCGGGGTCTCTAGATTGATGTTTGCTCTTCGAACGTGTCCCCCTCATGCCCTCCCTGAGGCTATAAGGTGCTTTGATGATGAGCTTCGGGCCTCCCTTGAGCAGGCTGTTATTGTAGGAGGGCCAGGGTTTGGTCCGTGGCAGTGGCATCAGACAACTCTTCCTTTAAAACTTGGTGAATTTGGGGTGCTTTCGGCGGAGGATGTTAGTCATTTTGTTTTCATCGCATCTCGTCTCCAAACGACTAAACTCCAAACATCCATTTTGAGTAAGTCTGTTGTGGGGATGGTGATTACGAATCGAGATTTGCTTTTTGCAATTTCGACTTATTTTGCCCTCGATTTCGGATCTAGGTTGTTGAAATTATAGCCCTCTCTTCTCGTGCTCTCAGTCGTCGTCTTCGATCCCCACCACGAGTTGGTTTTGGCTGCCCTATCTCTACTGCAACTTCGTCTTCGATCCCTCCCCTGGGTTGGTAGTGTTCAACCAGCCTTTGCTGCATCTTCGTTAGTCAAGGTGTACACCGCCGATCGTCGTTGGTTTCCTCCTCCTTCGGTTCTCGGTGTTCCCGGCGGTCCCCTTCCGACCTTTTGCGCGCTGCCATTGTCGGGGGTCTAATCCGGCCTGGGCATCGACACTTACTAGTTACCCCGCTCGCCCTCTCTCTCCCCTTTTCCAGTGGTTAGGCAGCGGCGGCTATACAAACTTTGTTGCTGGGTGCTAAGTCGGAAGCGACTCCTCCCTTGGCCTTTGCTTGGGCCTAGGCTATGCCTTGGACCCGAAGCGGCCCACTATAATAAAAAAAATTATAAATAAATAATAAATATTAATCTCTATTAGTTATTTATATATTTATAAAATCCCGTGAGGGTTCCAAACCCCCTCGAAAGAGCGTGTACTAAATCCCCTATAGAATAATAATGCTCTCCGAATCGTTCTATTTGGTTCAGGGAGTTCCGTTCACATTTCCGTTAGTGGATCGATCTTCCCTTTTTTTGGCCATATTTGCTCTGTCTCCTGGGGTCTAGTCAGTGCTTTGGTGTGCCTACGTCTGTTTTGTGTTGGGTTGCAGTATCAGGTGTCCTATTTGATCGACAACGGATCGTACGTACGTGGTGGTGTTCATGATCTTCGAAGATCATTCATTTAGGTGGAGGCAACGTCGACGATCCACACTTCCTCAGGAGTCGCCCTCTCCGGCTGGGGTACCGTCGTGAGTCTTTGCACTCTCCCACGTTCTTGGCACTCGTGGCGCGTCTTGATTCTCGATCGTCTTCTCTGCTGGTTGACAACTTATATGGGTTGATTGGGTTTTTCTTTCCTCTCTGATGTTTTGTGTTATTGCATTGTGTTTTTATTGACGATTTTTCGTCTGCCGACTTGTTCGGCCATCGAGTTTCAGGTATGCCTGAACTCGAATCATTACATTACCTAATCAAAAAAAAAAAAACTCGAACCTATACAACTTGTTCTATCTATAACTCCTACGACCCCCCTCAAAGCCAAAGCTAGGATGATCTGTCTTACCCATTTTGCCCAAAGTAGATGATGAATATATATACAAGGCAATTGATAGGCGATATATTCTATAGCGCATTTAGTAGTTTTTGTCATCATTTACATGTCATTGTGAGAGGTATTTGTGTGAACTTGGTGATTCGGAACCTGTTGAAGAAATCAGGCAAGTTACAGAAGAGCTGAAGTGAAGAAGTTCGGAAGCAGCTGGAAGGCTGGTGAGTCTGGCGCGCCCGCGCTGACCCCTGACGCGCCCGCGCTGCTACCCGGAGCGCCCACGCTGCTAGGAGGAAGTGGCCGCGTCGATTCACCAGACAAGAAGCAAGTCAAAGGCTGGCGCGCCCGCGCTGCTACATGGCGCGCCCGCGTTGGTCCCTGAAGACGAATTCTTATCCGATTTTCCCTATCTTATTAGTTTTAATATTATATTTTATATTTTTACGGGATGTTAAACCCGATTTTATTAGGTTATATATTATGGCCGAAAAGGCAGGAGAAGGGAGATATATTCCAGAGACGTAGTTTCCTTTTCTTCATCTCACAAACCCTATGGAGAACTAACTCTCCGTTGTTGCACTTGGTTCTTTGAAGCCTTCAATTGATTTGGTTGTGAGTATTCTACTCTTGTTTGTCCTTTGTTAATTGTTTCGATCTCCTGAGCTTATTGCTTGATTGCTTATTATTGGTTAATCTGGATTGATCACCTAGGTTTATCGATACTAGTCATATTGCTAGGGTTTCCAATTCCAGGTTTGGGGTTGTAGATTCATTGTAGCAAACACAATCACCATACGCGGGTTGCTTGTGGTAGATTGTGAAGGAGATTCGATTACAGGCTATTTTAACGGGTTGTTAGAATCGCTTGTATCTCATTATAATTCATGTTTGAATGCTATCGCTTTATTATTCGGTGAAGGTTTCCCCTTGTAATTTGGTGATAAGTGCTTTTAGGACTGGTAGGACTAAAAGCTATTACACGATCTGAATTGAGAACAATTACTGGACATTAGAACTTGAGATTCATAGAATGCGATGATGAACCATCTAAATTGTTGTGCGGATAATTACCTAGTGTGATACTTTTCCATCATATATTCGCAACCTCTTATTGCAACTTGTTCTGTCACCATTTGCTTATACACAAAACTCCCCTTGAATTGGTTACTTTTGGGTAATAATACTTGCTCTTACAATTGATTCTGTTTCCCTGTGGGTTCGACCCTAACTTACCTACTATACTTGTTATAGTTTGCATCTTAGGAATTTACTTTGATTAGGCATAACGACCTTAGGCCTGTCAAATTTGGCGCCGTTGCCGGGGAAACGGATTATCTTTGTTCTTGTTTGTCTTATTACCTGTTTGGGTGCGAACCTCTTGCATGGTTCGCACTCGTGCTACTGATCCCCATCTTGTTGTTTTTGATTGGGAAATTGACAGGACATACCACCGCCGTCTTAGAGAACAACCCCAACATTCCCAACAACCCGATCCAATGGCTGATAATGTAAATCAGACGCTGCGACAGCTGACAGCATCAAACATCACACAGCAGGCACCTGCTGTGACAATCCCTGCTATAGGGGATGACAACCATTTTGAGCTAAAGTCTGGGCTGATTCATCAACTGCCCAAATTCCATGGATTGGCTGGAGAAGACCCCATCAAGCACATGGGGAAGTTTCATAATGTGTGCATGAGCATGAAACCAGCCAATATATCCGAAGCACAGATAAAGATGAGAGCTTTTGGGTTCACGTTGGTCGATGCTGCGGATGACTGGTACTACAGCCTTCCTACAGGGAGCATCGATACTTGGCCTAAGCTCCACAAGGCCTTCCTGGAGAAATTCTTCCCTGCTAAGAAGGAGAACACCTTGAAGAAGGCAATCAGCAATATAGAGCAAGAAGATGATGAAACCCTCTATGATTACAATGAAAGGTTCAAGAAGCTTTGTGCTAATTGCCCTTTCCATGGCTACAGCACGAAGGACCTAGTCTTATACATTTATGGGGGATTGCTGGAATCTGATAGAAGGATGATTGATGCCGCCTGCGGAGGAAATATTCTGAATGCCACGCCAGAGGGAGCTATGGAGAAGATTCAGGAAATGGCCGAGGGGACTAGAAATTTTGGGAAGTCCACCAGAAAGAAAGGGGTCAACTCGGTAGACTCTAACCAAGCCAAGGATATTGCTGAATTGAAGGATATGGTTAGGAGGCTCACTCTGCAAGGGACTCCTCAACAAATCAAGGCTTGTGGAATCTGCAATGATAACTTCCACCCAACTGATGCGTGTCCTACACTCCAGGAAGACACCGCTGAAGTAAGCGCTATAGGTGGAAATGGACCTCAGAGACCCAGACATGACCCCTACTCAAACTCCTACAACCCAGGTTGGCGGGATCACCCAAATTTCAGATGGAGGGACCCACCGAACCAACCACATCAGCAACAGCCACCTCCCTACAATCAGAGGCAGCAGGGTAACGCTCCCTCTACTGAGTCCATGCTCAATACGCTGACACAGCACTTTACTGCGCATGTTCAGACAACTGAATCGAGCATAAAGGATATACAGAAACAAATGGGGCAAATGGCTGAAGCAATCACGAGAATGGAGGCAAGGACGTCAGGGGGTCTACCATCTCAAACGGTGGTCAATCCAAAGGAAAACGTCAGTGCTATAACTCTTCGGAATGGAAAAGAGCTGAAAGGTCAGGAAGATGAGGAGGAAAGCACGCCAATCTCCGACGTAACCACGCCTAACACTGGCGCGCCCGCGCCACAGTATGACGCGCCCGCGCTGCCTTATGACGCGCCCGCGGCGAGTCCGATCTCGCCTGAATCTGAGTCCTATGTCGATACATATGTATGACCGAATTTTCCCCCTCTCGGGTCGGAGAAACCAAAACCTCCGTTCCCTGAGGCACTCAATGAGAGGAGGATAATCGATGATTCGGAGCTTTTCGAGACATTTAGCAAGTGTCAGGTGAACATTCCTCTGCTGAAAATGTTAAAAACTGTGCCCAAGTACGCCAAGTTCTTGAAGGAGCTTTGCACAGTGAAGAGGAATCAGAAGCTGAAAGGAAAAAAGAAAGTGAAAGTAAGTGAGCAAGTATCCGCTATGTTTCAGAGGAGAATGCCGAAAAAGTGCACTGACCCAGGTATGGTTACTATCCCTTGTGTCATTGGAGATGTCAAATTTGATAGAGCTATGCTTGATTTGGGTGCTTCCATAAATGTGCTTCCCTACTCACTTTACAAATCGCTAGACTTAGGACCTTTGCATGAAACTGGAGTAATTGTGCAACTAGCTGATAGGTCTAATAAATACCCTAAAGGAGTAGTGGAAGACGTATTAGTTATGGTCGATAAACTGATTTTTCCTGCAGATTTCTTTGTCCTGGATATGGAACATGATAAGCATGATGCGCCTATTCTGTTAGGTAGACCTTTTATTAAAACAGCTAGGACAAAAATTGATTGTGTCTCTGAGACACTAACAATGGAATTTGATGGAGAAAAGATTGAATTCGATTTATACAAGGCTATGAAACATCCTGTTGATGACCATTCTCTGTGCTCTATTGATGTGATTGAACCATTAGCTCAAGATCTATTTGATATTTCTAGGGAAGATGAGTTGCAGTCAATTATTGAGAATGATATTGACGAGTCCTATACAGAGTTTTCAATTTCATCTAACATGCAGGAATTAGTAGCCCTGATGGATGTAGAAGGTAATTCCCCTACTCTTTTGGGCATTGGCCCCAATCTACTGACTCCAAGCGAAGTGCTTGTTCCATCTGTTGTGCAGGCACCTAAAATTGAACTCAAACAACTCCCTAGTCATCTCAAGTATGCTTTCCTAGGAGTTGATGACACTTTACCAGTTATTGTGTCAAGTAAGCTCTCAGCAGAGCAGGAGGAAAAGTTAGTGGAGGTTCTAAAGGAGTACAAAACTGCATTGGGATGGACCATCGCTGACATCAAGGGAATTAGTCCATCTACATGCATGCACAGGATCCTGCTGGAGGATGGAGCTAAGCCATCACGCCAACCACAGAGAAGGCTCAATCCTCCCATGATGGATGTGGTGAAGAAGGAAGTGCTGAAATTGCTATCAGCAAACATGATTTTCCCAATTTCTGACAGTCAATGGGTAAGTCCTACACAAGTTGTCCCTAAGAAAGGAGGGATTACAGTCGTGGAGAATCAACAAGGTGAGTTGGTCCCTACCCGGACACAAACAGGTTGGAGGGTATGCATAGACTATCGCAAGCTGAATACAGTAACCAGGAAGGATCACTTCCCCCTCCCCTTTATTGATCAGATGCTAGAACGCCTTGCTGGGCGCCCCTATTATTGTTTTTTGGATGGATATTCTGGATATTTTCAGGTGGCCATAGCGCCAGAGGACCAGGAAAAGACTACATTCACATGTCCTTTCGGTACTTTTGCATATCGCAGAATGCCATTTGGACTATGTAACGCACCCGGGACATTTCAACGATGTATGGTTAGTATCTTCTCTGAGTACATTGAGAATTTCATTGAAGTATTCATGGATGATTTCACAGTACATGGGGATAGCTTTGATACTTGTTTGAGCCATTTGACACTAGTGTTGAAAAGATGTGTTGAAACTAATCTGGTTTTAAACTCTGAAAAGTGTCATTTTATGGTAGAACAGGGAATTGTTTTAGGTCACATAGTCTCTGCAAAGGGTATTGAGGTCGATAAGGCGAAGATTGATGTAATTCAATCTCTGCCTTATCCTACTAATGTGCACGAAATTCGTTCTTTCCTAGGCCATGCAGGTTTTTATCGCAGGTTCATCAAAGACTTTTCAAAGATATCCTCACCCTTGTGCGACCTTCTGAAGAAAGATGTGACCTTTGCACTCACACAAGAGTGCAAAGAGGCGTTCGACCAGCTGAAAGGACGCCTCACTAGTGCACCAATCATTCAGGCACCAGACTGGTCTCGCCCATTTGAGATCATGTGTGATGCGAGCGACTATACAGTGGGAGCAGTGCTAGGCCAAAAAGAGGGAAGAGCCTCTCATGTGATCCATTATGCTTCCATGACTCTGAATGGAGCGCAGCGCAACTACTCCACCACTGAGAAAGAAATGCTAGTTGTGGTGTTTGCACTAGAGAAGTTTCGACAGTATCTGCTTAGGGTCAAAGTGATTATCTACACAGATCACGCAGCTCTCCGCTACTTGATGACAAAGAAGGAGACAAAGCCAAGATTAATTCGATGGGTCTTGTTGCTCAGCGAATTTGATGTGGAGATTAAGGATAAGAAAGGAGCGGAGAATCTGGTGGCTGACCACTTAAGCAGATTGGTGAATGAGGAGGACAAGCCGGAGTCACAGAAACCCATCTTAGGCACGTTTCCGGATGACACATTATGCAGAATCGAGCACAAAGGCACGCCGGAGTTTGGCGTGCCCACGTCAACAGCTGACGCGCCCGCGCTGACATCTGACGCGCCCGCGCTGCTCCATGGAGCGCCCGCGCTGACCCCTGACGCGCCCACGCTGTTGCTTCTCAGCCCATCTCAGCCCGTTCTGAGACTCCACTCTGTAAGCCCTTGGTACCGGGACATTGTGAACTACTTAGTTTGTGGGGAATTTCCTCCGGATCATACCAGGACCCAGACGGAGAAGATTCGAAGAGAAGCAAACCACTATGTTTGGGATGACCCATACCTTTGGAAACATTGTGCTGATCAGGTAATTCGTCGTTGTCTTCCAGATAATGAGGTACGATCTGTTCTTGAATTTTGTCATTCTCAAGCATGTGGGGGACATTTTGGTGCCAATAAAACTGCTAGAAAGGTACTTGAAGCTGGATTTTATTGGCCACATATTTTTAAAGATGCTTACTCTTTCTGCAAGGCATGTGATAGGTGTCAAAGATTAGGGAATATCTCTCAAAGGAATGAAATGCAACAATCACCAATGATTTTCTGCGAAATCTTTGATGTTTGGGGCATTGACTTTATGGGACCTTTTCCTAGTTCTTGTGGGAACTTGTATATTTTACTTGCGGTGGACTACGTTTCCAAGTGGGTGGAAGCGAAGGCCACCAGAACTGATGATTCTAAAGTTGTGGCAGGGTTCTTGAAAAGCAATATTTTTGCCAGGCATGGTATTCCTAGAGCGCTGATTAGTGACAGGGGTACCCATTTCTGCAACAAAACTGTGACTGCCGTGCTAAAAAAATATCATGTCACACATAGAGTTTCCACCGCATACCATCCACAGACGAATGGCCAAGCAGAGGTGTCCAATAGAGAAATCAAAGCCATTCTCGAGAAGACTGTGAATCCTAACAGGAAGGATTGGAGTTTGAGACTTGATGATGCGTTGTGGGCTTATCGCACTGCTTACAAAACTCCAATTGGGATGTCTCCTTTCAGACTTGTCTATGGTAAAGCATGTCATCTTCCTGTTGAGCTGGAGCACAAGGCTTGGTGGGCAGTGAAACAATGCAATATGCAGAGTGACGGGGTCGGAGAACACAGGAAGCTACAGTTAGGCGAGCTCGAGGAGTTACGGTTGGACGCCTATGATAATGCGGCAATCTACAAGGCGAAGACCAAGGCATGGCATGACAAGCACATCCATAGGAAGGACTTTAAAGCTGGTGACAAAGTCCTACTCTTTCAGTCTCGCCTGAAACTCTTCGCTGGGAAGCTCAGGTCAAAGTGGGGGGGACCATACATTGTTGCTGAAGTTTTCCCACACGGAGCTGTAGAGTTATATGACCCGAATAGCCACAAGAAGTTTAAGGTAAATGGTCAAAGGCTTAAGACATACTATGAAGGGTTCCCAAAGGAGGCTATGGATGAGTTAGCTTTGGAGGAGCCAAATGCAGAGTTAGAATAATCGAAAAGGCTTAGTCGAGCCAGCGACATGAAACAAAGGCGCTGCTTGGGAGGCAACCCAAGGTATTGCATTCTTTCCCTTAACTCGATTTTATTGTAACTTGTAGGTAATAAAGACGGAGTTTTTAGCGACGAATTGCACCCGCATTTCGGACCCACTGCTTCCACAGTGTTAATTTTCGTAAAAAAAAAAAAAAAAAAAAAAAAAAAAAAGCCCCACGGGCTGGAAAACCCGCTTCGGGCCAGCCCGCCATTTTCAAGCCCCATCATCACTACCCATCACCATCCCCTCAAATACCACCAAAACCCTACATCCCCCACACTCTCTCACCTTCCCCACACCCTCTCCTCTCACACCCAATCTCCTCCACACTCCACTCAAACACCCCCCACCAGGGTCCCCACACCCCGTCCCCCTCCCCTCCTTCAACACATCGGCGGGCTCCACATCGACAAGCTGCTTTCGACGACTTCCGGATCTGCAGAAATCGCCGACGCGGCCGCGCCACCCCTAACGCGCCCGCGCCTGTCAGAGAAAACCACCAAACAGCTGACACAACCGACGCGGCCGCGCTGCCACTCGACGCGCCCGCGCTGCTCCTTGACGCGCCCGCTCTGTGCTCCAACCTGCCCGCGTCTGCCCCCTGCGCCGAGACTCCGCTGTTCTTCGTGAGTTACTCCCGCTGTCCTTATTTCGATTCCGATTTAGTCCTATTATCTATCGAGTATGAGTTCATCGGAGGAGGAGGCGAGTCGATCTGATAATGGATTAGAAATGTCTGATGAGGAATGGGCTATTTACAATAAGGTTGGCTGTGTCAGTTCTACGAAGTATTTGCATGGAGAGACACTTCAGAGACTTCAGATCCTAGATTGTATGCAGAAGTGTCTAGCTCACGCTGGTATTAGTGACTTTTTGGAATTGAGAGCGGTAGGATACCCGGAACTGTGCAAGCAGTTCCTCGCAACATATCAGCTTTACCTTGGGGAGAACAGAATTAGAGGGGTTGCTTTCAGATACAATGGCACTACCTACAGGGCTTCTGCAGCAAGGTTGCGAAAAGCTTTGGGAGTCACTAAAGCCCCAACTGATGGATGGGTAACAGCCGCGACCGACGCAGACCTTGTTGCATTCTTTAGAGTGGTGTCTGGAGAGGAATTCTTGACCAGTAACGAGTACAACAGCAGGATTACTCATCCTGTCTTCCGTATGTTGTGCAAGATCGTTTCTGGAACATATTATGGGCTGATCACAGATACAAAGCTTTCCATGACGCACCTGCGGTTTGCTTACAGCGCTGTGCCTACTGCAGATTATACGCCTGACTGGGTTAGACTCTTTTTCGATGGCCTCGACAGGATCAGAAAGGATCGCAGTGCCGCTGGACCAGAAATGGTCCAGAGCGGACTTATTACTCGGGTAGCCATTGCTGCAGGCGTTGGGCAAAATGGTTTGCAGGCACTGGAGGAGCAGGTCATAGCGAGGACCTATACAGAGGAGTATCTGCGAAGGTGTTTGATGCTTGATACTGCACCGGATGGGGGAGCCATTTGGTGTACAGGCAAGAAGAAAGAGCATCAGTTCAGGCTCCCTAAGCCCCTTCCTTGGTCTGAGACTTGGACGGATTGGTATATTGAGGCTGATTATTTTCCGACGTCAGTTCTAGGTAGACGGCGTCGCCTTGAGGTGGGTAGCAGTAGTGGCACAGCTAGAGCTGCCACGGACGAGGATGCGCCTGTGGCTCCGCAGGCGTTTGTTCAGACAGATACACAGGGTTTCGCACAGAACCCACAGCAGGAGATGCCTGCTTATCAGACCCCCACTCACGGTTGGGACTCTCAACCGACATATCAGAGCCAGCAGGATTCACATCAGTGGGCCCCTTGGCCCCCACAAGCTTTTCAGGATGCCCATCAGCAGCCTCATCAGTGGGGCTACCTGGTTGATCAGATTGGCCTTCTGCGCCAAGACGTGGGGAGTTTGACGACAGTGACGAACCAGATTCTCCACCAGCAGGCCGACATCCTAGAAGGCTTTGGCGAGTTCAGAGAGATGAGGGAAGAGCTTCGCCGCATGCGAGAGGATTACTCTCGCCACTATCCACCCCCTCAGTGAGTCCTTCTGGTCCCTTTCTCTCTACTTATTTCTGTCTTCTTTCACATTGAGGACAATGCTTCATTCAAGTATGGGGGAGGGAAAGGACTTACATATCTTGTACATATTTCATTTCCGCATTATTTTTGTACAGATTCTGCACTTGTTATTCTAAAAAAAAAAAAAAAAAAAAAAAAAAAAAAAAAGCAATCAAAATCCTGGGATGAGTTGAAAACCCGAAAGGGCGACTCAGGCAAAAAGCAGGTAGTCTGGCGAGCCTTAGGCTTGGCAATATGAGACTTGAGGAAAGTGAGAATGTTTATGTGAGTACCATCTTTGAAAAAAAAAAATGAGTGGCTTGGTGAAAACCCGAAAGGGCGCCTTGGCAAGATGAGCGTTTACTTTGAGTGTTTAGGATTGATCTCTTGGCGAAGGCGACATAAGAAGTGGAGTGATAAGGAGGTTTTCGGGTAGGCCACTGGGAGCCATAAGGTGTAGATGGTTGAGATACAATTATAGATCTCATTTTCTATTTTGATTGTCTTTTGGGCTGATTGTTGAGATGGTGAAAACTACTAGTACTTAGTGTTCATTTTCCTTGTACTGTCTGTGAACCTTTGAGATTTATGGTGAGAGTAGGCTTAACTTCTATGCTTACTCGGGACGAGTAAAGGTTTAAGTATGGGGGAATTTGATAGGCGATATATTCTATAGCGCATTTAGTAGATTTTGTCATCATTTACATGTCATTGTGAGAGGTATTTGTGTGAACTTGGTGATTCGGAACCTGTTGAAGAAATCAGGCAAGTTACAGAAGAGCTGAAGTGAAGAAGTTCGGAAGCAGCTGGAAGGCTGGTGAGTCTGGCGCGCCCGCGCTGACCCCTGACGCGCCCGCGCTGCTACCCGGAGCGCCCACGCTGCTAGGAGGAAGTGGCCGCGTCGATTCACCAGACAAGAAGCAAGTCAAAGGCTGGCGCGCCCGCGCTGCTACATGGCGCGCCCGCGTTGGTCCCTGAAGACGAATTCTTATCCGATTTTCCCTATCTTATTAGTTTTAATATTATATTTTATATTTTTACGGGATGTTAAACCCGATTTTATTAGGTTATATATTATGGCCGAAAAGGCAGGAGAAGGGAGATATATTCCAGAGACGTAGTTTCCTTTTCTTCATCTCACAAACCCTATGGAGAACTAACTCTCCGTTGTTGCACTTGGTTCTTTGAAGCCTTCAATTGATTTGGTTGTGAGTATTCTACTCTTGTTTGTCCTTTGTTAATTGTTTCGATCTCCTGAGCTTATTGCTTGATTGCTTATTATTGGTTAATCTGGATTGATCACCTAGGTTTATCGATACTAGTCATATTGCTAGGGTTTCCAATTCCAGGTTTGGGGTTGTAGATTCATTGTAGCAAACACAATCACCATACGCGGGTTGCTTGTGGTAGATTGTGAAGGAGATTCGATTACAGGCTATTTTAACGGGTTGTTAGAATCGCTTGTATCTCATTATAATTCATGTTTGAATGCTATCGCTTTATTATTCGGTGAAGGTTTCCCCTTGTAATTTGGTGATAAGTGCTTTTAGGACTGGTAGGACTAAAAGCTATTACACGATCTGAATTGAGAACAATTACTGGACATTAGAACTTGAGATTCATAGAATGCGATGATGAACCATCTAAATTGTTGTGCGGATAATTACCTAGTGTGATACTTTTCCATCATATATTCGCAACCTCTTATTGCAACTTGTTCTGTCACCATTTGCTTATACACAAAACTCCCCTTGAATTGGTTACTTTTGGGTAATAATACTTGCTCTTACAATTGATTCTGTTTCCATGTGGGTTCGACCCTAACTTACCTACTATACTTGTTATAGTTTGCATCTTAGGAATTTACTTTGATTAGGCATAACGACCTTAGGCCTGTCAGCAATGCAGAGCATTTCAAGAACTCAATCGGAGGAAATTTTCGCGGGCATGCTCTACAAGCTACAAATCGAAGGTTAAGAAAGGTTCAGTCGGAGGAAATTTTCACTTGCCTCTATACAAGCAACCCCTATTTGATCGATGGGAGGGTATCGGTTGGGTTAAGAATGGGAGGGTTTCTTTCGGGTGTTTTAACGAAAAACTCTAGATAAAGAGTTGTGATTCTAAGGAGTTAAATAAAAAAACACCTATGGTTCGTATGGGACGGGGTTAATAAACTGACTAAAATTATAAACAGCGTAAAAATTTATAAACTATTGGTAAAAGTAGTTAAAAATTTATGAAAAAACATAAACTCCGTATGGGGCGAAAAACAGTTTATTTGTAAAAAGTGGAGTTTATTTGGTTTTTATTAGGGGTATTGTGGTACTTTCAAACCAAATAAGATAAAAGAGAAGGGATAAAATAGTAATTATGAAATATAAACCTCAAAATAAGCTTCAATCTGCAGCTTATTTATAAACCCTTTTTTTAACCGACTATAGCTTATTTGTTGTTCTCATACACCGTTTAAACCTGTTTATTTTTTTAACAGCTAATAATTTCACACTTTTTAACTGGTTTATATGCGGCCATACACTAATGTCATGAGTTAAAAAAAAAACTCCTTTTTGAGTAGGTTTTCTCCGGAGTTTTTAAAAACTCCAGAGAATTTTTTGTTGTAGAATATTTGATTTTTTGTTGTAAAATTTCATAGGAAATAAGCTTGTTTTTTGGTGGATTTTCTTCATTGCATATTTTCAGACTATTCAGTCATGTTTCTATAATTCTATGTGAATGTTAACTAATCAACGTTTCTATAAGTAGGAACGTTGTTATAAGTGTGAAAAGTTTAGGAGTTGTTAGATACACTGCAAATCTTTCATCAGAAATACTCGTTCTTTTTAACGTGCAACTTTTTTCCTCTAATTAGCACTTTTAAACAATTAATTAACCCACTTTAACCCTGCACGTCGTGCAGGGTTTGGGGTGTATATAGCGGAACCGAAAGTTTATTGATTCATAATAAATTAGGCCGTCCAGTCGTCCACCATGTATATATACTAATTTCTGGTTTTTCGATTTATATATTTAATAAAACCGTAATTAATTAGTACATAGCACATGCCATGTATGCATTGTTAAGAGGAAATTAAAATATCAAGATCCAAATCTGATTGGAATCCAAAACCTATGGAGTTGGCCGGCATGTGAATTATGAAGATACCAACAATTTCCTTTGTCTGTCTCTATCTCTTGTGATTATGTACATAAAAACACGTTACTTTTGTTTTCCTCCATATAAATAAATAGCAGACATATATAATAATGATATACCCTACACTTATTGAATCTAAGCTTACTATTAACTATAAAAATAAGATATCATACATTCATACGCGAGGAGGCATGAGGTGGCTCGAGCCTACTGGGTCGGGGAAAAACGTAAAAATAAAATAAAAAATATGTATTTTTTTTATATAATTTTTGATAATTTAAGAGATAAAAGAAGTTAAAAAGAGTAAGTTGGTATGAGGTGTGAATTTGAATGATTAACTCTAAAGTTCAAATCCCTTTGACTTTATTTTATGAATTTTTTTTTTCTCTTTTACCTTTTTAAATCATATATTAAATGTGTTTTTTATTATATTCTTTACAAAAAAAATTATATATATTCAAAAAAAAATCCGATAAAATAGACGAGCCCCCCTCAATTTTTTCCTGGCTACGCCCCTGTTCATACTTACATTTTGGTATGGGGGGAGCCATTAAATATGACTTGATGAGAGAAAAACGGAAAAATCAATGATATTGATATATAAGGGACAAAGTGCAGATGTTGACATCCATGTATTGGCATCCATAAGATGACGACCATTCAAAACCACCATGTTAATTGTATGGATCACAAGCCCTAAATTTTTTTATATATTTCAAAAGATAACTATGTGAATTTTTTATCCCTCAATGTTTTTCTCATCACTAAATAACAAAAAAAATTACGGATTTAATAAACAGTGACAGATTCAAAATTTTGTAGTGTGTTTAAAAACTTTCCGGTCATCTATATATAAAAAATAATTTTAAAAAAATATATTAGAAAAAGCGATTAAATTTATGATTTAAATAGTATTTTTAGTACAAAAAATATAAATTATCAAAAAATGAGATTTTTTTATGTATATATTAAACAGAATATTTTTGTTTACATATATTGGAAAAAATATTAAAATTGGTTTATAAAAAATTTCAGAGATTAAACAGATTTTTTTTATATATATATGGAGTATTAAACAGAATATTTAAATTTTTTTTATGTATATATTAAACATAAGATTTTTTTTATTTAAACAAACTACCGTACCATATATCTCATTAAAATCTGACTTGTAAAATTGTCGTGTCATAAATATTCAAATTGGTTTATAAAAATTTTCAGAGATTAAAATCTAATTGATCTTCAAAAAAGTTCTTAGAGATCAAATTGACTTGTAAAGGACGTTCATCACTTGCCCTTTTTCTTTAGCAACCTTAACACCCATTTAAAAGGACAACTTAATTTAGTGGACTTTTTTGTTTGTAGCTAATAAATTCGACATGTATAACTGATAGTTGAGATATTAAATGCAAATAAAAGGTTGTAAATTCAGTTTGAATTTTTTTTTTATTATTTTTTTTTCCAAAATCGCTGAGTTTCGGGACCAGTGGCAAACCACCGGTTCCGAAACAGTGGCTTGAAGCCACTATTTTGGTTAAGAGGTGCTTAAAAAAATATTGGGGATTATATATACATATAAGTCCGTTTCATTGTACACAACTCAACTCTTATAGTTTATACGGGACAACCCTGACTTCATAAGAAGTAGTATGAAAATTTATAATCTTCTAATCTCTTCATTAAGCCAAACATGTTGTTTATTATCCACATTTTTTGGAGGATGATAAAAAAAATATAGAAAATATCCATTTTTTTTGACAATTTCGCAGATACTATTAATAAGTACGAAATTGTTTAAAAAAACTATATAAAAAATAAATAATCTATATCAATACCCTAAAAAGAAATATATAAATAGTAAACGATATGCTTTTCCGAATAATGAAGTAACGTTTTCTCCCACATCGAAATAAAATGACCACGTTTTTAATTAAATAGTCAAAAAAAATTAATAACCCGCTGGATCTACGGGTAAACTCGTAACTCGCCGACCCATATAATTTAAATTGGGATATCCCAATTCGTGACCTGATATATTGAACCAGTTAACCCGGTAGGATGGACCTGTCACCATATCTAGGGTATGTAGATCCTTGTTTTGATAAATAGATAGCGGTCATGTCTAGGAGTTGAACCGAAGACCAACGGATACTACCCTAAGATCCTTTTCGGCTCAAACTCAACCACCCCGACCTGGTTTGTCTAGGCTATATCCAATAGTGGGAAGATGACAGCAATGCTTTAGTTTGGTTTTCTTGTCAATTCTCTCATTCATCTCAGACTCTTCAACCCGGTTTGTGTCCCCACCTCCACGTCCCCAAGTTAATACCAGCTTTTGTCATCTTCCTCATTACTTGCAGGCTCGTTTGGCCCACTGAGTTGGCGTGGTTTTGTTAGTTTCGGAAGTTATTTTCAGGGCTCGGGCTCGCATCCAATTACATGGTGTTGACACCAGCTTTAGACATCGACTTTAAGACCAGTGTCGGTACCGTGGTGCATTTACAACGTATTCAGTCACTTGTAATGGATGAATGATTTTGGGAGCACTTTTTAGGATCACTTTGTGAATTGTTGAGCAAAGATTGATTGGCCAATAATGATTCGTCTAAAAAAGTATCAATGAGTGATAAGTTAGCAGATTCTGACGCCGCTCAAGTTCTTTCCTTCTATTCTAAAAATAAAATTTGTGGCACGTATAATAACTCTTTTTGAATACAATGAAGTCCATTTTGCACAATTGCCAGTGGAGTATTATTCATCATTAGGTTTTAATGCTCTTTTTCTAATGGTTCGACCTAAAATTTTTTATTAAGGATTTAAAACCCCTTTATTACTTTCATTTGGGTTGGTTAGATTTGCATCGAGGGATAGGTTGGGTACAAACTCTTGTACTTCTGTTTCTTTTGCTTGTGAGTTGTGACTAGGGGTGTTATTTGAGCCGCGAACAAGTCGAGCTTGGCATGTTCAAACTTGATTCCTTTGTTAAACGAGCTCGAGCTGAACCTATTTTTTAAAACGAGCTTTTTATTTTGTTCAAGTTTAGCTTATTTAGGAAATGAATGAGCTCGAGCTGAGCTCGAGCTTTTCAGTTCATATAATAGCCTTAGTTGTGACTCGTCACAACAAGCTTAGTTTGTCGAACACAGTATTGATATAACGGATTAACGAAGGCATAATATAAGAGTATTAATTTGAAAATACTTTTCAAATTTTAATTATTTTAGCTTTTCTTTTAATTAGATTTCTAGGGTCGATTACTTTTTTGATAGAAAATATTTCCCAATTTAGAATCTTATCTTATACACTTATGATATATAATAAAAAGACCGTTGATATAAAAATATGACCAACAAATTGCTACCTGACAGCATAACTGATTTTCATCTATAAAATTAAATTAAACTATAGAATAAAAAAATACTCGTATATAATTAAATTAAATTCACTTACGTTTATTTGTGTGAGGTTAGGTTAAAAGTCTCCAAATGCCTACTTTTCCACATTTTCAAATAATCAAATATTTATAAGTTAATTAGATTATTTTTTTAATAAAAAGTTTAGATAAAGGGGAAATGGTTTGATAGATGATGATGTATATAATTGCTTTAAATTAGGTAATGAAATAAAGATCTGTAAAATAAATTTTCTTTGAAAAAGAAGAGAATGATAAATAAAAAATTTGATACAGGTAAAAATTTAAAAGTGACTAACCCTTGTTAGACCATTCTTTAATAGCATCTTAACGGATGTACACATCAAACTCTATCCTGAGGATGATAATGGTTACAATCTTGATCGATGAACCATAATTTAAATGTTTGCCTAAAAATAAACAACTGTACAAGAACATGTGTGATATGATTCAAAACGTGGATTGTTTGGTGGCCCTTTAGGTACTAAACAATTAATGCATTGTTCGTGATATGGTTTCTAAGTAATTGAAGAAACAATGGTTGATTGGTAACCGTAGCTGAAGCTGAACAAGTAGTTAAATGGGTAGCTGAAGTTAAATGATTTATCGTGTAAAATATGTTAAATTAAGCTAGTATACTTATGTTTGGTAATCTTAACTGAATGGCTAGCTGATAAAAGAGGAGAATTGTGTATATAAAAGAAAAAGCTCTGAAAAGCTGAAGTGGGTAGCTGGTGAAAATTCAATTCCAAAACGCTAATTAACTAATAATGTTAGCTTTATTTAATTTAAAACTATATAATATTAAAACAAAAAGCTCCAAAACGCTACTTGTGTTGCCAACCACACCCCTAGTCCATGTTTAGTGCACAAATGGACTCCAAATTGCAACCAATTTTCATAAATAAATTACAACGTCAGACTTCAAAAAACTATTTGCATTGGAGAGGTACGAAATAAACAGTTTGCATCCTTCAAATTCACCTCATCTGAGAACTGCGAGATTATCCGCAACAAAAAATTGACAAAACTGGTGCTTAACACATCCTATAACACAAATGTCAAATGGCAAGTTTACATCAATCAAGATGTATCTCCATGACATAAAAAAAGACAACAATGAATTGAAGTTCATAAATAAGCCAGTACAGATTGATAATTTAACACAATGTAAGAGAGATTAAGAACAAGAGTTTGGGCATCAATAACATTCCTAATTTGAGTTCATATGGATATGGTACACTTACCTTTCAAGCATTATAGAAACAGATGGGCGTTCCGGGTTTGATCCCCATTGCTTGAGGACCCAAATGGTCCTCTGCTATTACAAGCACCCATATTCTTGGGCTGCCAAATACACGCAGCTTAAGAATTTCAGCCCAGATCACCCGGTAGGAGACCAATGTAGGAGGTCGTCGAGTAATGGTATTCAGGCTGCAGGTGCATTTTCTCGAATGGCTTCGGCCAACTTATTCCTCTCTTCTTCATTCTTGGTCTTTATCAAAAATGTTCGTGCCACTATTTCGCTCTTGTTACCATTGCTTCCTTCCTCAGCCTAAACAAACAAGAATTCATTGATTATTTAGTAAGATATGCAGCTAATCTTGAGCTTAGATACAAGATGAACATTTTAGAGGAACAAGCAAGTCTAGTATACTCTCAGCATCACAAACCATATGTCACTCATTCGAGTTTAGCTATTTCCAAAAAAGGAGATCAAGATGTGTGAATCCATAATATATTTCCAGCAAAACCCGTTAAATAATAGATTCAGAAACAAAAAGGACCCACAAAATAGATATCCCCTGCAACTGCATTCCCTCAACCCCCGGCATGATTATCTAGTGAGCTTCAAAATTTGCAAATACAGTAGATGGCAGGTTGGTTCTACATCATGATGGTTTAAAAAGACAGAAGACATGCTTCTGAGCTTCACCACTCGTCACGTCTACAATACGAGTATTTGTTATGAATATAAAACTGTAAAACAGTGTAACTTTATCTTACCGCAGTATGGAATATTGCCATAATTGAATTACTTTTTACTGAAGTAGTCTTGATCCCTGGATATAGCAACGCGTTGAGCAAGATCCTCCCAACCTACAGACCACCACCCATGAGAATATGGGGAAATCTTAACATATACACAAGTGCGTTTATGTCATGTGGAAACAAACAAGCCCCAGAAACATACATCATTGCGGACAAGAATTGTCGGTTTGGATTCTTTTGCTCCCTTGGACACACCCTCTTTGCATTTTATTGAGAGTTGACCAGTGCCTTTATCCTTCCATGGGTCTTTATCAGCTGGATCGCTTGACTGAAATTGTAAAAGGAAAAGGGCAAAGAAAATTATGAAGAGAAGATGAACAAAGGTTACCAAGTACAATATGTTCATTAAACCTGGCATATAATATTGAAGATAGTATACCATTTCACTAACATCAAATGTGTGGTAGAAAAATATTGCATAGGTAGCACCTTAAGAGGAAAATTATCAATCACTCTCATAGACCATTACCTTAAGATATAGCTTGCATTTGACTTCATGTACTACAGCAATACCCTTCTCTTCGGATTTTTTCAGAGACGGACTGCTAGGTTGCTCCTCGTTTTCTGACAATTGAAAAACAATATATGTGATTTCAAAAATTAGATAGAAGAACTTAGACTTTAGGGAGATGATTCTGTGCAGCCTTTCCTATCTCATTCCAACAAACCACATCCCAAGCCAGAAGTTGGGACATGATTCCGTGCAGAAAAGCGTTTTATATATTCAACCATATTCATAGGAATAATGGATGGTTGAAAAAGGCAGCAAATTCTTGGTCCACTAACTGACTTGAATATCCAGCACTGATTTTCCGTAAATCTAAAACATACATTAAACTTGTTTGAAACCCGAAAATTAATAGAAAAACACTCCCTGTGCAAAAATAGAAGAATTTGAGATTAACTGCTACAATGACACGGGGGTAAAAATAGACACATTCTAGGCTATCCACTGTGTTTGGTATTTGAGACACAATCTCCTCTTCTCCCTCTTCAAACCAAACCCTAACACTCTTGACCTTAGACCTTACACCGAGAGCCCAAGCTCAAGTAAGTTTTCCGAAATTTCAGATCTTTGTTCGCTCCAAAATGATCATGGGAAGACACACTAATTGGACCTTTGGCATAAAGCCAACGGCAAGTCGGCAATATAGAAAGGAGATTGTCTAAATCAGCTCTCCCTCTCCTTGTTTATACACATTAACCTCTGCTATGCCGCTTACCAATGACAAAACATTTTCTCACCACCCATAACTTTCTTATTCTAGAGCTTTCCTACTTGTGCCCAAGAACCTTCACATGGGAGATATATGTATGTCGCACGTTTATTGATGTATGCATGAAACATGCCATTTTAAACAATAATGGAAGGGATGCATCAACTTTGAAAAAAACTAACATTCAAGAAAATAATTGTTGAATAAAATTATAAATTGAAAAAAAAAATGTGACATATAAAAACTCGCCTGATATATGAATCATGGTTTGTATGAGAGAAGAATAATTACAAAATTTAACCATGCTGACATAGATTCACATCAAATTTCAAAAGCAGTCAATTTTACCTTCATCGGCATCATCATTGGTGGCTCTCACACTCAAAGGAGCTGTGCTTTGGTTTCCTGTAAAAAAATACAAAAAATTAAATTGCATACATGAATTTACTTGATTAAATCAACATCAACATTCAGTTCTGCAAAACGTAGACAAGTTGTAGCCTGCAGGAGAGCTCTTCATCCTCGGCGAAATTCAGTACTTATGCAGAAACAGAAAATATAAAAAACATCAACTTACGGGGCGGGTTCGGGGCGGGGAGTACCCTCCCCGTCCCCGTCCGGGGATAAAAAATACCCCCGTCCTCATTCCCGTCCCCGCTTAATTTTCCTTAAATTTGGTAAATAAAGAGCGGCCATCCAGGGTTCGAACCGGGGACCTTTGGGTACTACCCGTAAGTCCTTTCCGGTTGAGCCATTCCGGAATGGTTCCTTGAATTTTCCCCGTTTGCATTCCCCACGGGTTTCCCCGTTTAAAACCCATGGTTTTCCCACATTTAATAGAAAACTATATGATATTATTAAAGTTATGTAAAAAATATAATATAAATATTACATATAATATCTCATAAATGTAAATTATAAGGTACAAGTTTAAAAATAAAAGAAAAACTATTTAAACTTAGGTAAGATATAAACAACATTGGGGATTTCATACTCCCTATCGGGGATCCCAACGGGGGCGGGGCGGGGCGGGGATCGGGGTGAGGACTACTATCCCCGTCCCCATCCCGTCCCCGCGCGGGGAATCACTTTACCCCCCATCCCCGTCCCCGTCGCGGGGATTCCCCGTGGGGAATGGGGAGTCCCTGCCCCATTGGCATCCCTAAGAGAAATCATGTATATCAACCAAACTTTGCAGAGAAGCTCCTAAATGATCTTTTGTAACGCAGCGAGGAAAGCCTTCATGGCAAAGAGAAAGGGATGCCTAAAACTTTTATCAATAGTAAAAGTTAATCCAAACACCATTTGCAACGAGCAACAATTGTAGATTGAAGTAAACAAAGATCCAAACAGTATGCCAACATTACTTAATTGCTTCCATCAAACAAATTTCAACAGATGATATTAACCTATCTTGGAGTGAAACATATGTTCTATTTTGGATATTCACAGCAGAAATTTCAACCCTAAAATTTCTTTCTAACAACAACTTGAACGTTTCATGTGTCTTTACTCGCTCAAGTCTTTTTAGCTTTTTAAAAGGAGCGTAACAAGATCGATGTCATCCAAGGAGATTTCATGAAACTAGGAAGTAGGAATAGATTCAGTAAAATGGACATATACCAAAGTGAGATTAGCATTAACTAATCTAATTATCTATCAAGTTGCCAACATAATACCTACCAAAACTGAATGGTGTCTGATTGTTCGGGGAAGACCCAAAACTCCAAGAAGTAGCAGCTGGAGCATTTGCAGGTGTCCCAGATGATGGTGATTCATTCTTTGAAAAACTAGATGTCCATGGGGCGGTAATAGGACTTGTACCCTGTGCTGAAACTTGACTATTAGAGGAAGCTCCTCCACTTGCATTAGTACCCGATGATGGTGATTGATTCTTTGAAAAGACACCAGATGTCCATGGGGCGGTAATAGGACTTGTAACCTGTGCTGAAACTTGACTATTTGAGGATGCTCCTCCACTTGCATTAGTACCAGCTGATGGAGATGGACTCTTAGAAAATACACCAGGAGTCCATGGAGGAAACAAAGGAGTTGTACTCTTTCCATCCGGTTGACTATTGATGGATGTTTCTAAGCTTGCATTTGCACCCGAAGACGGAGATTGACTTTGAGTAGTTACACCAGAAGTCCAAGGGAACAAAGGGGATTTATTCTGTGTTGAAGTTTGACTATTGGAAAGTACAGTTGAATTCCATGAAGGTGCAAACTTATTTGTCGCACCAAACAAAGGTTTCTCGGGCCGTGCTGTCTCATCAGTGGTGGTAGTTTCCTTATCTTCTTTCTTCTCAATAGGTGCTGCTTTCAATGAATTTGGAATTCCTCCATTTGCTGTATTTGCTTTCAGCCAACTGACTACATCACTAAAATTTTCCTGTAAAAAAAGGAACAGGAAACATCAACATCCCATTGTAGGGGTAAGATGATATTGGAGGGCAGGGACGATGGATTGGAACTTAGAAGTAAATAACAAAAGATAGAACAAAGACATAACATGTGAAACTTTGTATAGTCATACATCAAAAGATTTAGAAAAACTAGGGATCAATTACTGACATAAATAAAGAATAAAAGTACAATATCATTCTGCAAAAAAGGATATGATCAGCAGTTGGAGAATTCATCTTTGCAAGGAAAAATCCTCTAATAGATGCATACCAAAGATCATCTTTCCAAAGGATATCCCATCCTCTATACAACACATTTCAAACAAACGTTCATTCTAGTATGTTTGAAAATGAGGTAATATCACCAAACAAAAAGACTGAGAAAAAGAAATGGGAATGCTTCAACGTCATATATAGACTGAGCAAAGCCATCTTATGATGCATCTTGTAAAGCTGATCCCTAGTTATGCATTGGATCTCCTGTCAAGGAGGATATCAGACAAACTTAAGATGCGACAGCCAAGCTATGCATACATACGAAATAACTGAAAGTTTACCATAACTTAATGCAAACTGAACAAAAGACAAATAAAAAGCAGCATACATGTTCAAGATAATCTGCTTACCAATATGTTTGAAGCATGGGTTAGATAGTCACGTACACCATCTTCCCAGAGCTCGTCAGGATGATTTTGTAATTGAGATTGAACCCAACTGTATACATAAATAAGCACAAACAAAACACATTGAAGCAACCAATCAAGCAAAGGCCTTCTCAATGTACCATCCAAAGCAATAAAAAACTAAGTATAATCAAGAGAGAAACCAAAGAAATGCATGAATAAAAAAAAACTATTGAGAAACATTAAAGAAGATAAATAAATCACCTTGCAAATTGAGTATTTAATGCTCTAACATGCTGTTGAGATGATCCAGCCCTTTGCGAATCCAAAGAAGGTGCAACTGCTACTTGCTGTTGAGAAGACTCTAGGCCCTGGCTCTGAAAGAGAGAGTCCCCTGATATTCTCTTACTCTGAAACTGTGTTTAGCAAATTAAGCATTAGATAATGAAATATCCTCTGGAAATAACACTGCTTAAAGGAAGGGGGTGGGGGGTAAACCAGTTGAGCTACAAAAAATGGTGAAAGCGTGTTATCATGGATTGCCAATGAACTTGGCATATCTTGATTACCTCCTCTAAGAAGCCATAGATTGACAATAAAAATTACACCTTGTGACCTGTATTAATGATTAATGATTATTCTTAAATTGTAACTGAATAAATGATATTCCAGTTGATTTGCTTCCACACTGAGAGGCACAGAATTTGAGTGGAGGTGGCATGCTGCATTCAGCCAATGACATATCTAACAGCTGTAATGTATGTAACCTTGAGACGCACAGAATTTGAGTCATGAAAGAAGTTAGAAAAAAACTAAGACAACCAAAGGCACATAACACCATCACTCTTCAGCTATACCAGTTTATATTGTATATTGACAACTATAAACTATTGTACTGCCCCCTAAAGAGAAAAGGGGAGAAAGAACCGCTAAGTATAGGGATTCAACATTCATCACCCACTCCTAAGAGAAAGAAGAGTTCTTGACTTCATGCACTTCATATAAACTGAGGATTTGTTCCTTCGGATATAAAACGGCTTTGGAGGTAGTTAAGAAGTACATGTCGGAGGCTCGCAGCATAAAAGCGAGCAAATGTGGAATAAATTAGTAAATTGCCCTTCCATTACTGATATAACAAAAGCTCATAAAGACATCCATCTCAAGGAACCAAAAAGGCGAGAACAAAGGAAAAAGAAAGAACTTTATGAATCCACACAGTGTAGTTCAATTGCCAGAGGCCCAAAAACCTATTCAGTCTTTCCAAGATTGAAATTGCCATCCGAAAATCAATTACCACTAGCAAATTGACAACTTCACAAGCCAACTTACACCCCCGGCCATGGTATGAATGTTTAAAAAAAATCTCAAACACAGCAACCAAAAGAAAAAATTGAGATAACGAGCTAGAGAAGCTAAAAAAACTAGGAATCGAAGTTCAACAGATTATTCGGAATCAAACAAAACAAGAAGAGCGTGTCTAGGGTTTTGAACACGGCGAATTAGAGGAAGAAGAACTCACAGCAGATTCTTCTGCATCGGGTCTCAATGAAACATTTCGGCGTTTCGTTCCCATCATTGCCGCGGCGTTGATGCCAATTCGAAGTTGTTGAGCGCAACCGGGAGGATTTGGAGAGGGGGAGAGAGAGAGAAGGAAATAGGGTTTTTCAAATTCGGTTCGGGGAATGAACAAGGAGGAACCAAGGGCTAAACTATTGAGAGGGGCGGAGAGGGATGATCTCGACCGTTGATCCTAGAGGGAGTTGTTTTTTAACTGGGACCGTTGGACGGTACACAAAAATATTTTTTTTTTAGTGCAACAAAAAGAAACAATTTTATTTTGGTAATGTGTGGCGCACGTGCTATTTTTTTATTAACAATGTACGTAAGAATTTAGGTGTTATCACAGAGACGTTGGCATATGAGATTCAATCAATCAAACATAAGATAAAATAATATCCAGATAATTTGATCACACATCTTGATCACTTTATCGACTAGGCATCTTGGATGTCTATTTGAATTTTGCGTTAACATTTCTAAAACAATCTCCTTCGACCTCGATACAAGTCAATTCTATATATTTTACGGAGATTGACTTGTCATTCAGAGTATGCTTTTAGACAACATAAGATAACCATGAAGCCGAGCAATCAATGATATTTCCTAAGCGATCTCAAATCACTGATCAAGCAACTTCTTCATCTCAAAGTTTATACTGTCAAAGTTGATTTTTTTCTTTTTTAACCTTTTCACTTTTACAAATGTTGCTTTATGTACTAGTTCTCTTTGTCGTATTCACGACATTTTGTTCATTAAAGACGAGTTGATTTTTAATTGTCTGCATTGCAGTTCCTACCAACCTCAAACACCAAAAAAGTCATCACACATTCGCACCAACCTAGGAAAATAATAACTCAAGGCATCGCCCTCCCAACCACGGGTCAACTACACATAAGACAACTCCATAAATCAAACCAAACTACCACCGCTCCACCCCTAACTCAACAACAACAAAATAAGATAAAAGACAGCATCGTACCCTATAGGGAAACTTTCGAAGTTGCGAAGCGTCGACCACGCAACTCCAACTATGAAGGTATGGGAGGCACGCGCTAGCAAAGAACGGCGACGTAACCCGAAGGTTGGAAATTAATCGCTCTATGACAACCTCCGAGTAGTCAAGAGAGAAAAATATCTCAACCTTGATCTAGATCTTGAATGAAACATCACCCATGGTCCTGAGATGGACAAAGAAGGTGTATAGGTGGTTTGGTGGTAGCCAGTGAGGTCATGAGGAAGACATGAACAACATATGTGTGGTAAGGTGATTGTAGATCGTATCTTCCTTGACTCACAGATCGGAGTTCAAGAAACAGATCCAAAAGCGCGAACACGAAAACAAGAAAGCGAGAAAGGACACAGCGAGATTTTTACGTGGTTCGGGAAAGTTCCCCACGTCCACGGAGCCTCAAAAGAGGAGACTCGAGCTCAATCCACTATATCAAATCAGGTTTACAGGGTTTCGAGAACGACAGTCTAGATCTAGGGCTTATACAGAGAATACAACCGAGAATCGCAAGTAACAAGAGAATAAGCGAGGAGAAGTAGTAAAGCGACGAAGAAACTCCATGGATCTGGTGTTGGAGACCAGATCTACACTAGGAAGATCGTCGGAGAAGACGACCAACGCCGATCAAGAAGTACACGAGTGCAGTGTTGATCTTCGGAGGTTGGATCAGAGGTCCCGTGAAGGGATGCACCTCGGATCCAAGCTTGAACGCCGGGAAGGAGCTTGGAGCACCAAAGAAACCCTAGCACCACTCTGGTTTCTCTCTCTCTTTCTTTCTTTAGGTTTACCTAAAGCATCGGCCGAAAAACTGAGGAACCCTAGAGACATCAAGCCTTTATATAAGCGAGCTACATGCTAGCTAAACGGAGCGTTTAGCTCTAGGGTAAGCTTCGGCAAGCGATGGAGCAACCATTGGGCCAGATCCGAGCAATGGGCCTTTTAAGCCCAATTCGGATGCCCACAAGAATGTTACATATTTATTAACTCTTCTACCATATACTACTATTCATCACATATGATCACAAGTTATAAAAAACTTGCAATTCTAATGTGTGACATATGATATATAGGAGAGTATATAATATGTTAGTATAATCCATATCAAGCCCTTAATATATCCTATGTCTATCACAAAACCCCTAAAGACCTAGAACCATGATTAAGATGACATTACGATTTGCACTGTGATAGCATGCATTTAGGTAGGCATAATAGGTTGCATTTAGCTTAGTTATGATGCATATCATGCATGGTTTAAGTATGATTTGCATATTAGTTCTCTATGTTAGTGGAGTCGGAATATACACACTTTTATTGATTATTTCAGGTAATCGTGGATCTGATGATGAGACATAAGTTGATAACGCATTGGATGAAAATGTCTAGTTGATCAAAGAAGCTTACATGAAGATCTCAAGAGGTCCTGAAAAGAAGAAGCGAACATAAACGAAGAACAAGTCTGCAGAAGTTGTCGCCAAACATGCTGAACTTGTTTTGCACTTTCCGGAGGCCTCGGTTGTCCGATTGACTATTATGACCATGCGTTGGAAAGCTCTTTCAAAGAGCTACAACTTTCCTGTTGGAAAGAAGAGCAAATTCGAGACGGATTTTCCGTGAAAGGCCCCTGGCCGCGGCCGCAGCACCCTTGCTGCGCCCGCGGCAAATCAATTGCAGCGGGTACGAAGAATCAATTTGCAGCGCCCGCAGCATTAAACGTCAGCGCTTCTGCGCATTGTTTTGATTATTAAAAAACCTAGAACCTATTGCTTTGTTTGGTGGCCGACTTTGGATGTTTTAAAAGGCCAAGTTTTATGTTATTTTCATAACTTCAATTCTATTCTATTCATTAGACGCTTTAGATATTTTGAGCGATGTCTTCCATGAGGAACTAAACTCATCTATTCTGCCTGCAATTTGAAGCTTTATTTGGATTGATTGTGAGTTTCTAATTCTCGTTCCTTGTTTCCTATATTTGAATGCTTCAACTTCTTTGTGCTTGATTGTTTATTGATTTGTTCTATCTTGTCTGCCAACTAGTTAGATCAATTCAATTGCTAAGGTTTTGTAGATTCCTAGTTGTGAACCTTAACCTAAGTGGCAAACTTGTTCCTTTAGGGCTGGTTGAACTAATTGAATGAGTAGGAATTTGAACCTGTTGTTAAATCCCTCTTTAGGAACTGTAAATACCTTGGTTAATCTCTGAACTTAAAGCTATCAATTGGGCTAAATCCTTCTTTAGGGACTGTTCGATTGATAAGGGTTGTTAGGACTGGTTGGACTAGTAACTATATTAGGTCGGGACAAGGGCATTCATAGGAAACTTAATAAGACGAGAAGAAGTTACAAGGATCGCTTCAATTCAATAAAGTGGAAAATTGTAGGTAGAATTGCTTCTCCTAATTGTCTGAATTAAAACCTTTACTTTTGTTTGCTTCAATCCGCTTTGATAAAAGGCGGAACTTTCACACACAAAATCCCCCCAAATTGGTTACTTTGATTAACACTAAATCACACTTGAATAATAATTTCCCTGTGGGATCGACCTCTTGCTTATTGCTATACTAGTTATAGGTTTGAGATTTACTTTGACGGATCAACGACAGGTTTTCCCTCCGTCACACTCCTAATCCAGCTTCTAAACTTTTATATTCCTGATTTAACAATAGTGGATATAAACTCATGTCTTCAACTCTTGTAGCATCATCGACTCAGTACCTGTTCGTCATGGTGGATCTCCAAGATGGAGATAATCCCAGCAAAAAATAAATATGCCAGGAGGTACGATCTTGGTTCCAAAGTCAGCAGGGTTTACATCTCCTTTGATCTTCTTGACGTCCATCTCACCTGCAGCAACCATGTTCCTTACAAAATGGAATCGCATGTCGATGTGTTTAGTGCGTTTGTGGTACATCGGATCTTTGCAGAGGTATAAAGCACTCTGACTGTCCATGTGTAGAACAGGCTTTAGGGTTCTATGAAGAACCTCCTTTACTATCCCTTTTACCCAGATGTCTTCTTTTGCGGCCTCAGTGGCGGCCATATATTCAGCTTCGGTGGATGATAGAGCTACCACTATCTGTTGTTGTGACTTCCATGAAATACAATTTCCCGCCCATGTGTAATAGTAGGCAGTAGTGGATTTTCGATTATCTTCGTTACCGGCATAATCAGAATCTACAAATGTGTGTAACTGATGTATGGGATGATGTAGACCATAATGCAAACATAGATTTTTGGTGCCAGACAGATAACGAAGTAAGTATTTCATAGCAATCCAGTGATCATTTATCGGGTTAGACATAAAACGACTTAAAGCACTGATAGCGAAAGCTAGGTCAGGGCGGGTACACAACATAGCATACATAACGGATCGTACAGCTACATCATACTATCATAGGGGATCCTAGCCATTTCCTTGATATCTTCGGGTTAGGTTGGACAAGATTGTTTGGTGAGCTCTAGGTGCCCTCTTAAGGGTATGGAGGTGGGTTTAGAGTTAACCATGTTGAATCTCTTCAACACTTTAAGGGTATAGTCATCTTGAGATAACCATAACTGTTTATTAGGTCGGTCTCTAATTATGTTGACGCCAAGAATTTTCTTGGCGCTACCTAGATCTTTCATATCAAAGTATATCTTCAAGTCCTTTTTAGTATTACTAATGAGCAATATAGAGCTACTTATAAGCAAGATATCATCAACATATAGTAAAACATATAAAGGAGATTTAGAAGCAATATACTTAAAGTAAAGGCATGTATCATAATTGCTCCTATGAAACCCGAGTTTCCTGATCACTATATCAAACTTAAGGTTCCATTGCCTTGGGGATTGTTGTAATCCGTAAATGGACCTTTTTAGTAAGCATACGTGATCAGGTCAGCTTTTATTAACAAAGCCTTTAGGTTGCTTCATGTATATGGTTTCATCTAAAGTACCATATATGTAAGAAAACAGTTTTTACATCCATTTGTTCCAATTCCCAATCAAAGACAACACACATAGAAAGCATAAGTCTCATGGTTTTATACTTAACTACGGGAGCAAAGATATCATTATAGTCTATCCCTTTTATCTGTGAAAACCCTTTGGCTACAAGCCTTGCTTTGAATCTTGGCGGATTAGTGGGCTTGAGACATTCTTTTATCCTATAGATCCATTTAGAATCTATAAGACGGGTTTTGGAGGGATGAGGGACCAATGATCAAGTATGGTTGGTGTACATTGATCCTATTTCCTCTTTCATAGCCTCTAACCATTGCTTTGCATGGTCACTTTTTATGGCTGACTCATATGAGTTTGGAGTAGTGGGGTGCCTAACATGCTCAGCGGACAGAAAAGCATACTCAACAATATAGCTATACTTCCTATTAGGTATAATGGTCCTAGGTTCTCTATCCCTAGTAAGCGGATAGTCATGCAGATTAGGCAAGTTAACAATATCAGATGCAATAGATGCAGCAAATGAAGTAGATGCAGATGTATGAGAATCAGAAGGGGGAGAGGAGAAAACAGAGGAATCTGCTTGAGAGTATTTAGACAGGCCATTTACATCACCAGAAATAGAAGTAGAGGGTAGAGAAGAAGTGGAGGAAGGTAGAGATGTTTCCTCGGCCTGTGCTTCGTACTCATCCTCTTCTTGGTGTTATGGTGTAGGAAGTGTTGTAGTTGCCCCTTGTAGGGTTGAGTTTGTCTTTTTCCAAGCATATGTGGGCACTCTGCCAGTGTCGTACTCATCCTCATCAGATAGTTCTGAATTATCTTCTTGATTTGTCCAGGTTGTAGTTTGTTCATTGGTGCTTGCAAGCTTAGATCGAGAAGGTAGTCAGTTTATTTTTCAAAGGAAATTCTGATTCATTAAACTTGACACTTCTAGTTGTTATGACTTTATAAGGTCCTGCTTGAAGCAAGAGAACCCTATACCCCTTTACTCATTCAGGGTATCCTAAAAGTATACCCTTAAGAGCTCCGGGTTGTAGCTTACCTTGAGATATGAAGGGATATGCTGCACACCCAAAAGGTTTTAGGTAATGGAGAGCTAGAGTTTTTCCAGTCCATTTCTGTTGGGGTGTATTGAAATCAATAACACTAGAAGGGGACATGCTGATAAGGTAAGCAACTGTTAGGACAGCTTCTCCCCATAGGGTATTTTTCAACCCAGAGGAGATAAGTATACACCTTGTCTTCTCTAATAAGGTCCTGTTCATTCTCTCAGCTGTCCCATTTTGTTGTGGTGTGCCAGGGATGTCCCATTTTGTTGTGGTGTGCCAGGGACAGTGAGATGACGTTTAATGCCCTCTTCTGAACAATAGGAATCAAATTCCTTATTGCATAATTCCAAACCATTGTCTTTCTTAAGACATTTGACTTTATGGTTGGATTGGGATTTGGGATTCAACCATGACCTTCCACCTTTTAAAGGCTTCAAAAGCATGGTCTTTAGTTTTAAGTAAGCTAACCCATACCTTTCTTGAGAAGTGATCTATAAAACTGATAAAATATCGCATGCCACCTCCAGTGGGGACTAGTGAAGGCCCCCAAAGGTCACTATGTAGATACTCTAAATGAATATTAGCAACATAAGATGACTTAGGAAATTTCAGTTTAGCAGCTTTACCAAAGATACAATTTTCACAAAATTTAATCTCAACAGGTTTCTTAGGCAGCAAACCATGTTTATGCAGATGCATGAGACCTTTATTGCCTATATGCCCAAGCCTATTATGCCATGTCAGAGTATCATGCAATGTCATATGCTCAGAACTCACAGCAGCATTAATCTCAGGTTTAGAAGTAAGGATATGGAATAACCTTTTTCTCCTAATAGCTTTGATTATAATCCTACCATTTTTAGTGACAGTACTAATATCGTCTTTAGAAGACACATCACAGCCAAGTTCTTCAAGAGCAGATTCAGACATTAAGCTTCTCCTAAGGCTTGGGACCCATCTAACATTGGTAAAGACTCTAATGCAACCATCATGCATAAGAAGTGGAACATCTCCAGTTCCATGATTTTCAAAGAAGTATCATCACCAAGCATAATATCACCAAAAGCAGATTTATCAAGATGCTTAAAATAATGTTCACAGGGAGTAGCATGCATGGTACACCCAGAGTCTAATATCCAACTATCGGGCATATGATCAGCAATATCAGTACACAAAAACAATTCAGCAGGACAATCTTTCATACATTCAAGAACAGAGGCAGAGAGTTCAGTTTGGTTTGATTTGGCAAGTTGTTCTGCACGTTTTTTCTTTCTACAATCCTTAACCCAATGACCCAAATTACCACAGTAGTTACACTTAGAATTAGGGTCAGGTTTCTCATGCTTGTCACCTTTACCATTCTCCTTTTTATTTTTCTTATTCTTATTACCCTTCTTTTCCTTACCTTTAGTGAACATAACCTCAGGTTTATCAGATTTTTCATTTCTGTCAGTTTTGAGACCTTTTATTTTAAAGACTTTCATTATCTCATTTTTTTCAATAATAGCTTCAATGAGTTTGTCCTTAGACAATTCATCTCGGCTAAACTGGATAACATCTTTAAAATTGTCAAACTGAGAGGGCAAGGAATTCAGTAGAAGAATGACTTGGTGAGAGTCTTTAATCTCATCATTACATCTTTCAAGTTCTTGGGACATTTTTAAGAATTTGTCCAAGTTGTCATCCAAGGTAAGTTGGGTATTCATCTTGAAAGTAAACAAGCGACACAGCAAAGAAATCCTGGAGGGCAGAGATTTAGATAGAAATAGCTCCTCCAGGGCATGCCATAGAGAGGAAGTGGATGAGTGCCTTACCACCTGACGGGCTATGCCGTCAGTGAGCCGTAGCATGATCTCGGAGTGTACCCTCAGATCCAACTCCAGTTCTTCCTCAGTGGGTGGAGTAGGGTCCTTTTTAACTCCTTTGCCCTTAGGATATGTCTCGGTAGACGTAGAGGACGTAGAGTCCGGATCCCCATCCTTGGCGCATGGAGTGGAAGTTGCAACTGTGGATGCGGTTGCCTTGACGGCCTTCCAACACCCCTCCTTGATTAGCACGGCTCTCATTTTGACTTTCCACATGGCAAAGTCAATAACCCCATCGAAGGGTTTGATTTTGAGAGCGCTTTCCATAATTTTGGTACCTGAGAAAACAAGACAACCAAATTAGTATGGAAAGAAATCAGCGGAAACGTTTACGGATTTAGTACAGAGAAAAGAGCACAGAGCTAACAACACACGAAAAACCCTAAGCACTCAGATCTCAAGAAACCAGAAGGTCAAGAACAGGTGACCAAAAGCCAGATCTAGCAGTAAACAGAAAACCAAGCGCTCTAATACCACGTTGTAGATCGTATCTTCCTTGACTCACAGATCGGAGTTCAAGAAACAGATCCAAAAGCGCGAACATGAAAACAAGAAAGCGAGAAAGGACACATCGAGATTTTTACGTGGTTCGGGAAAGTTCCCTACGTCCACGGAGCCTCAGAAGAGGAGACTCGAGCTCAATCCACTATATCAAATCAGGTTTACAGGGTTTCGAGAACAACAGTCTAGATCTAGGGCTTATATAGAGAATACAACCGAGAATCGCAAGTAACAAGAGAATAAGCGAGGGGAAGTAGTAAAGCGACGAAGAAACTCCCTGGATCTGGTGTCGGACACCAGATCTACACCAAGAAGATCGTCGGAGAAGACGACCAACGCCGGTCAAGAAGTACACGAGTGCAGTGTTGATTTTCGGAGGTTGGATCAGAGGTCTCGTGAAGGGATGCGCCTCGGATCCAAGCTTGAACGCCGAGAAGGAGCTTGGAGCACCAAAGAAACCCTAGCGCCGCTCTGGTTTCTCTCTTTCTTTCTGTCTTTAGATTTACCTGAAGCGTCAGTCGAAAAACTGAGGAACCCTAGAGACATCAAGCCTTTATATAGGCGAGCTCCAGGTTAGCTAAACGGAGCGTTTAGCTCTAGGGTAAGCTTCGGCAAGCGATGGAGCAACCATTGGGCCAGATCCGAGCAATGGGCCTTTTAAGCCCAATTTGGATGCCCACAAGAATGTTACATACTCCCTCCGTCCAACAATACATAGGTTTTTAGAGGTAAAATTTTTTCCAACAATAGATGGGCTTTTATGTTTTCTAGGTAGGAAGTTGTAATGATTTGTATCGGTTTGTGTGTTGTTGACTTTTTAAAATAATTTGATTGGTTAAAAACTTAAAATGTGTAGTGGGTGTTAAAAAATAATAAAATTTATGAAAAAGTTAGTGCAATGATGATGTTTTTTTAAAAGTAAAGTGTTTTATTAAAATTTGTGCAAAATGCTAAAAGATCATGTATTTTAGGACGGAGGGAGTATTTATTAACTCTTCTACCATATATTATACATCACATATGATCACAAGTTATAACAAACTTGCAATTCTAATGTGTGACATATGATATATAGGAGAGTAATATGTTAGTATAATCCATATCAAGCCCTTAATCTATCCTATGTCTATCACAAAACCCCTAAAGATCTAGAACCATGATTAAGATGACATTACAGTGGTGAAAGGGGGTCGAGACAATGTTAATAAAGGCAATGTAATAATATCATATATTACTATTGTTTTCATATTATCACAATCTCATAACACATGTTTTTATATTATCACATGGACTACACTAGTTACGTTACGGTTAACTCGAAATTAAACGGGAGTAGAGGTGGCAATCGGTCGGGTCGGGTTTGGGTTCGGTTAGTCGGGTTTCGGGTAATGTCTAATAATTTGGTCAATCGGTTGGGTCGGGTTCAGGTTTCGGTTATTCGAGTTTCGGTTGTCTCGGGTTTTCATTATTTCAATATTCATTTTAAAAAATTTACTTGATTGTAGTTTAAAGTTCGAGTTATTTCGAATTTCGGTTATAACGGGTTCGGGTCTTAATGAGTTTCGGGTTAATCGAGTTCGGTTCATTCAGATTTCAGGTCCAAAATGGACGAGTTGTGTCGGTGTTCAGAATAATCAGTTTCGAGTCGAACGAGTCAGATTTTCGGGGTCGGGTCGGGTTTTGCCAGCTCTAAACAGGAGTGATATTTGCACCACATTTTTTTACTTGTTATATCACATACTTTATGTTTTTATTTTATTTTTTAAAATAGGCCTTACTCATCAAACAATGAAAAATTTGAATATGCAGTCCAGGCTACTATCTACGTAATTAAAAAAAAAACGCATATAAATTGAATTGGCAGATATAAATTGAATTGGCAGATAGTTTTAGATCTGCTTTTGATCTTTTCCACCTTGAAGCTTCAACTTGTCTGAGCTCGAATTTTTACTTAATAAAAAAAAAATTGAATCAGCAAATAAATGGTTCAACATCCGATTTGGTCCGGAGTCACAAAGAGATCGACAGGCAATGGCGGTTGAGAATACGAAAAAAAAAAGGTTGCACTTTGTAAAGGAAGGCTGGCTCCCTGGCTCAAGGTTCTCAATCTGTATCAAGGATGGCTCAAAATCCGGGCGTTGTCGTATACAGAAATAGGCACGTCGTTCTTTGAAAAAGAATGAGGTTCAACATAAATAAATTGCTTCATAATTTTCAGACAGTTAACATAAATAAATTGGAACTCAATCACAAAATTCGCGCGAAAAAACAAAAGATGCTGCAGCAGCAGCAGCACAAAATTTCTCTGAAACTTATCTGGTAGAATGCCGACCGTTGTTTTTCTTGTTGCCACCCTTTCTCGAACTCGATTCAGCTACTTGTTGCTCTTCAGCTTTCTGCTCCGCCTCCAGAACAGCAAGCTATGGTTTCACGCGGACAATAAGTAAACACAATCGCCTCAAGCAAGTCGTGAAATCATCATAGATCACGGAGAGTGAGAGAGAAAAAAAATAAACACCCACCTCATCAAGGATTGGTTTCAGCTCCCTGTACCGTGATTCAGCCAGATCAAATCCATCCTTGCGTAGTTCCTGCAAATCACAAATAGACACAAGGAAACCTCAATAATCTGATTGTAAATATGACACAAGGATCAAATCGGATGCATTGTCTGAATAAAACTCACTTTTCCAGTGTGTTGCGTGTGCTCGTGTGCTGCCATTTGCCAATACATATTTGTACGCTTGTAGAAGTCTCTCAAGGTTTCTCCGGGCTTTACAGAGGTTAAAAGATGCGGCAATTAGACCACAAAATTCAAGGATTGCCTCTTACTAAAGACATCATTTGGATAGAGGCTATTCAAAATGAACACAAGACAAATCGGGGGCTTTTTGTTTACCATTGGGGTTCTTGCGGAGTCAGAAAGGCCAAGACTCGCTCGGATTTGCTCTATCCTAGCCCGTTTCTCCTTCCTTCGAAGTGCTTTGCCTTCCCCTCTGATCAAGGCCACCGCATTATCCACTTTACTAGCCTACACAGCAAGAGCATTGAAGACAACCGGTCAATAATATACAAGATCGGATCAATAATATAACATCCTCTCGACTAGTTTGGGGTATGGACTCACTGGGTTGATGTTATGGTGGTGGTTGTATCAGATCAAAAGACAAAACGGTTAAAAGAGTAAACAGAACATGTTCACTGTTGGTCAAAAACTAAATATGCAACTGTATTCGTCCTACCAGCATGCAAAAATATTCAAGTTCACCTGTACAGTAATCATGTAATAATTTATCAAAGGTCTCTCCTACACTCAACATTCTCAATCGGAAGACTGTTGCATCTACTTCAAATAGCATCAGCTGCCAAAGAACTAGTTACTACTAAATGACCCATCGAACAACCAAATGCATCCAAAATCCAAATCGAAATATAAATTGGAGAAGCAATCGCTCCACATATAAGAAGGCAAAGACCAAAGCACAATATAGTAAATAGAAGATATATGTCAAGTGATAAAATGGCTTAAAAAATAAGGATAATAATATATGACTGAATCAAAGACAGGCACCTTTGTCTCATCGTCGTCGTCGTTGTCATCATCATTTTCATCATCAGCATCATCGCTACCACTTCCACTATTCTCTTCAGAGTCGTCATCTTCATCTTCGTCTTCGTCTTCCTCCTCTGAAGCTTCCACCCATTCAGATTCAGAAGTCTGCATAATCAAATAGCTTGAGAAACAAACCTTACATGCATATTTCTATATGCCAATCAGGTCTTGAGAAAAATTAACAAATGAATAATACTGACGGGTATCAGACACTTCCACTCATCCAATTTGCTAAGATTCAGCATGTACAAATCATCTAGTGTGATCTCACGATCTTTGATCTCCATCATTCCTCCATATAGGTATAGTGTATCTCTGCCGACAACCAAGCAGGAATTGATACGTCCGCAAGGCTTTACTATCTGAAATAGTTGCTACATCAGATGAGTCAAATAAAACAAAACAATAAGCAATAATATCAGATTTGGCCATCCCAAAATCACACACCTCCGATTCAGCTATACTTTGTATATTGTTACTGGTGCTGGGTTCAACAATCTTGCCAACATTATCAGATGCTTTTGTCACTCTATCCAAAGACATTTCACTGAGATTGTCTTCCAAATCAGCTGCTTGCTGGCCTTCTAAAGTCCCGTTACCATCATTGAATTCGACATTCTCTGGATCAGTTGAACTGTCTGTGTTCTCAACAGACGATTCATTATTTCTCTGATCAGTAATCCGCTTTAGCTGCAAAACCAAGTCAAGAAGATTTATGATTACACAAAACCACAAGTTAATGAAGCAACAATAAATTTTTAATATATCCTCCAAATAACGCTATTAGAAACATTGAGGGAGAAATATGCAGAAAATTTGAGGAAGATGTTGTAGCGAACCATTTTTATTTTTGCATAGATAGATGCTTGAGGTTGAGGGTTTGTTTGGCAAGAAGACAGTATGCATCATTAGTCCCATATCATTAAACATCATACATTATAAACTCCTTGTCAACACAAACTAGCACCTAAGCAGTCAGCATATCATGCCAAATGAACATTAATCTACCGGGATGAGAAAAAACTATGATACCAAACATTTAGATTATCAAATGTAGAAAAAGGATGATCCGAAATGTCAAGCAATACAATAGCACTAGTTCCCTATGCATACATTAAAAAGCATATATTTCACTGTCCAAGTTCACATATTTCTGGGAGATGCTACCTTGTCTTTAGTTGACTTCTCTTTGCGTAGCTCCAATGGATACCTGTAGCCAAGAAAAATGATAATTATTTGTTTCAGCTATGGATTTATAATTTTTTTCACATTTTATGCCAAATAAACAGCAGTGATCTGCAATGTACATACCACAGGAAGTTAAACCCTCACTAATGCATTTTAAACTATATATCATAGGAATGATTAAAAAATACTAAAATCAAAAGGAAAAATTTGATGGTAGCAGTTGAGAGTTACAAAAGCTTTCCATCTCTGAAAAAATTTGAAAATAGCAAGACACTGTACAAACCATCGATGATTGTCCAACTGAAAGCCATAAAGCTCGTTTAGAAACAGGCTCATCAAGACATCACCTGAACACGTAAACAAAGACAGCAACCATTAAATCTAAATCTTCCAGCTGAAGTAATACTAATTTGAAGCAAATACATCTTCTGCCAAAAATAAAAGCAAATATATCTTCTACAATAAAAATTACAGCAAACACCATATTTTTTATTGTAGAAGATATATTTGCAATACCAAAACAGATGTGCAGTTTTGATTGAAATTCAACTAGTCAATCAAGCTCGGAAGATATTTCAGAAAAACTTAAACTTCAAAATCAAGGGCTTGAGCTTGAAGGATAGAGCAAGCCACGCACTCTATTATTTAAATCGTAGCTCATGGAGGACAATGTCGGGTTACATTCATGAGCTCGGATCAATATACCATGCCATCTATTTTCGGGTTGACCAAGCTTCATGAGGTAGCCTACCACATGAGATGTGGTCAACCAAAGACACAGTAGATGGCAGCCTACTTCCCATTGTCTTTTTTGTTCTTTTACTACCTTTTTTTTAACCCAACAGAGCTGCCCCTATTCCCACTCATTAGGAGAGAACATTGTTGTTTCAGATAAGGGAATAAGCACCTTTATCCATTTTTAATTAAGTTTTAACCGCCATATAACCCTAGATTGTACCTTTTTTTCTCCTCCCATATAGAACCACTCTTTCCCTTCGTTTCATACTCAGATTTCAGATTCGAATAGCAAGGACACTGCCTCTCTTTAAAAGTTCTCCATATAGGCTAACATGGAGAGGAAGAGTGCCTTTTCACTCTTTTGAGCAGCAGTCGAGTGCATTGAGCATTTCTATACTTTTTATGCTTCAAAACCATCTTTGGAAATACGCCCGTGGTTCGGCTATTTTGTAAAGGTTGGGTTGGTTCATATATCTGTGGTTGAGTGATCCCTTTCGTGCTTACCCGAAGATCAGGATGGTAGTGTTTTCATATCAAGTCCTGGAATTGGAGTATTGGGCTCGAGTGATGAATAGATGAGAGTTTCCAGCAACATTAAAATAAAAACAAAGGCATCAAACCTATTCTGCAGAAAGTAGCTGACCTTGAACTTCCATATCCACAACACCTCCAAAAAGAACAGCTCGCTTCTTATGGACACACATAGAAAATCCAGCACGGGGACCAGGAGGCATCCCACTTTTCTTTACCTGTTCGCCATTTGAGGTGAAATATAAAATTTCAGAAATTTGCATAACAAGGAAAAATTGAACTATTAAAGCAATATGCCGCTGGTAGACCAGCAAAAAAATCAGAAGAGCTACACAGCTACTTATCACTTGTTTAAAATAATAATCCGTCGTAAACAAACTGAATATCTTATACATGAACCTTTCTGAATAAGGGAAGAAAACCATTATTTGTCATTTAAATGATGTTACAGATGTAGTTATATCTCCAGACTAGGACGTCAAAGATGCGTCACTTAAATTTTAAGAGTGGGGGGTAGAATCAGTCCAACTTTTGCAGCGATGAACGAACACACAGAAATTGATTATTTTACTCCATTTAAACATGTAATAGATCATAACTAAAGTGCAGCGTGCATTAAGAAAGAAACCTTGTTCCACTCCCAAGTCCTTGGATCAAGAGACCACAAATCTGAATGGACAATGCCCTTCTCAGAGCTGCTTTTATCTGCAATAACTTGAACTTCTTTGGAATAACCACCATACAAAAATATCTGCAAATGAATACACCATTATTAGAAATAAAGAAGAAAACAAGACAAAATTTTCAGTGAATTTGAAAGCAGTTTTTTGCACAAGAACAGACATGTAATGAGTTTGTTGTGCAAAAAAGCAAGCAGTTAAGTGAAACTTGTATATCCAAAACAAATATAGAAAAATCTCAGTAGTAATTTCTTAAGTCACTATGTCATGCAACCAAGCTGCTTGAGTCATTGACTTACAAAGTATGGAATTCGAACTGAAACGGGTATGGATATAGAAATGCGATTCATTACCTCTACCGAGTTCTATGCTATGGAGTATTTTACTTTTCATTTTTTTTAAATGAAAATATTAAAAAATCAAATCCAATTACGCAAGTTAAATGTTTCTCACATATACGATGCATAGCAAAATTAAGTAACTTAGAACTTACAACACCCAACTTAGAACTTACAACACCCCAAAAAATAGAAAAGATATAACTACTAAATTGTTTGATCTTCACATCTCAAATCCTCAAACTGGATTTTTGAATCATCAACATATGTGCTCTCTTGGTGGATATCCCAGTTCATAGAATGGCCTTCATGGTAGGCTGATGTTTTGATTGAATGAACAAAAAGTGTGACGGCCCATTTAGTATTGGATTTGTTTCTCTTGACGTTATGAATGTAGGAGTACATGTTCCACAGTTCACACTCTCTGTCGAAGAACAACTGATGGGTTGTGAGAACCTTTGCATTGCAATCTATGCCAACTATGGAGTTTTTATCGCCTATGAATTAACTCCGAAGTTGGCAAAGTTTGCAATGAAAGGGGTTTCACGATCCATTAGTAATTCTTCGGCATATACATCAGAAGAGAGGGTGTGGAGCACGTATTATTACCACATTCACAACGTCAAGAGAAACAGACTCAATGCTGAAAAGGTTCACTCAAACATAAGACTTTTATCCCACAACACATCAGCTTACAAGGAAGGCCATTGCAGGAAGGGATATTGACCCGGAGAGCACAGATTTTGATGATTAAACAATCTGGTTGGAGGATTTGAGATGTGAAGATCAAACGATTTATTAGCTACATCTTTGTACTTTTATTTTGGATTTTGGAGTCGTAAGTTTTAAGCTATTTATTTTTTCTATTATTTTTATATGTGAGAAACATTTAATTTCGTGATTGGATTTGGATTTGATTTTTAATATTTTTGTTTTTAAAAAAAATGAAAAGAAAAATACTCCATCATACCCATCTTATCCAATTCAGTAAATGTAACGAAGCCTATCTATACCTCGTTTCGAAATGAATTCCATACCATGTAACTATAGGCTAGATCCTCCTCGCTGTTCAACACAAAGTGGAAGCCTAAGCATTCTTTTTTTTTCATTGGCGGGTTTACATTTTACCATCTAGATATTTTTTTTAAATGTTGCCCACCGACATGGAATTTATAAGACTAAAGCAACAAGAGATTTTCTAAACCTCGTCTTCAGCCTGGACCATACAAGGAAGTTTGTAACGATAGTTAAGACTTCTACTGGAAAGTATGACAATGAGAGAACAATGTTTTTCATTCACTAACCTCATCTTGATAAACGAAAAACTGAAAACCACTCCTTGAGCTAGGCCACAGACAACCAGGTCTTGGTTTTATTTCTTGCCACTATAATTCATAACATGCCAAAATATTTAGAAACCATGGAATGGCAAAGCCAGGAGACAAACTAGGCTCCTTTTAATTCAAACAAAAAGAATAGCAAAGGAGAAATATTTTTAACGAATAATAGGAAAAGATGACCTTGAACTGATCCAGATCAAATACATGCAAGTCATTGTAGTACCTGTGGAAATGAGAAATGATGTCATGAAAATGCAAGAGTTGTATAGTAAAAAAAAAAATCTAATCACTGGTAATATGCATATGTTACATCTTAGATTATAGAATAGGTCAAAGAGGGTCTTTACAGACAGCAATATAGCATAGCAACAGCAGCAATTATTCAAGATGTGGGCTTGCCACCTCAGCATGTTTAGCAAATAGCTCATGGTAGAGAAAATTCAACATTTTCATAGCTACAAGCCTACAATTGGACAAATTTGTAATTTTAGATTCATAATTAACACATTCTTAATATAAAACCAACCTCTGTGATATTATTATTAAATTAAATACTTCTAAATAAAACAACATACTATAATATACTAAAGAGTAATGATCCAAAGGGCATTGTAATTTGAGTAGCAAATCTGTTGCAACTTACAAGAAACGTTCTACCTCAGCAGAAAAACTCAATCCACAACATCTAGGCAGATGAGCTGAATCACAATAGTAACTTTTCAGTGACTTATCCGATAACATGCAGAAGAGAACAGTAAATGAAAATCTTTTCTATTTTGTTTTAAACTATCATTTAAGAAAGTTGAAAAAAATGAGGTACACTTCTCACATTACCCTCAAGTACTTAATTGCTCCAATGGACACATGGACATTAATATGACAGGTGGCCAATTTAATGGAAAGAAAGCAGTTCTGTGGAAGCATGAGCAATCGATCCCACAAGTAAACCAAAATAGATTTACAGTACTCATCAGGATGCATAACACAACTACACAAGCTGCAAAAGTTGATATTCTCTTATGCTTCTAAAACATGATAAAGAATAGAAAGACAACCTCACTTCTCTAAGAGTGTCATAGAACCCACCAAAGACAACAATCTTATGCTTGTATAATACCTGCATTCAATAAAAATGAATAAATGAAAACATCAATAAGGAGAAGATTTTGAACGGCCGTAAATCTATGAAACAATTTCACCAGGAACATCCTGCTTATATCATGAATAGTTCTCAAATAAACCCCAAGGAGGAAATTTCAACCATAACAAAATAACAAATGATTTCAGAAGTACTTTATAGAACTTGAGTGCAATTTTACTAGAAGTAGACCGAAAAAATTTAAGGGCAGAGGCTTTAAACAAAAAATTGGAAAATGTAGACATAAACAACATAGAACTTGAGTGAAAATGCTCTTGAATTGTCACTGCATTTTTATTTTTATTTTTACTAAATGACAGCATGTATACTCATAAGGAAAATAGTTATATGATCGTTTAATGAACAAACAAAAAAACCCATTTAACAAGGTAACTCCATAACAGCTACTGTACTATAAAATTACCTTGCACAATTCCTCATTTTTCATTATCTTTTCTAGCTTTCATTTAGCTAAACAGTTTAGTTTAAGAGTCTAGAAGTTTTTGTATTCAGGAAAAAATTACCATACGATGGCCAGAACGTGGGCTGGGACAACCTTTATAATTCAACTGTTCCCATTGGTTTGTTTTAAGGTCTAACATCCAGAAGTCCTGAAATATAGGCGAGTTTTTGAATCAGAAAATGGTACATAATATTTAAAATTGAAGAGCCATCTAATGGCAAAATGAATTTTACTAGTGAGAAGGGAAAGAGAAGTGAACAGAAGTCTGCACCTTGTAGTGATGGAATCTCTCTTGATTGGGGGACGTAAATTCACCACCTTCGTAGTAAGAAAGTAGAAGGGTTAACAATCTCATAGAAGAAACTACTCATAGATGAGTAAAAGATGGGGAAAAAAAAAACTTAAATAATAATAAATTTCTCTCGTACCATAGACATAAATGTAATTCTTCCAAGCAACTGCTTGATGTGCACTACGAGGCGGTGGGCTGTTAGGGCTTGATATCGACTTCCACTCTTCTTTTTCAATGTCATAGCGATAAAGATCGCCATACACATAAGTCTGCACATATAAATAAATCAAACAGTCTTTTTTTATGGCGTAATATACAATTACTATGAAAGCATTTCAGAAGCTAAGCTCTTGATGTTTCTATCATCGTAAATCCTCAAACCTTGTTTCCATTGTAAAATTCACCACCATAAAGTATCAATTCAGTCTCCTTCAAAGGATTTACATTCAGCTGCAAAACAACCAACAATTATGACTTAAAACCAATCCTCAAATTCAGCCGGAATTCCAATTGACCGCAAAACACAAGCTGAACAGAGACGCGAGAAGAGAAATACCGAGCAATTGGAGCGAGGAGTTGGGCGGGGCACATTGTCCTCCACGTGAACTTCCTTCTTCTTAGCCTCCTCTTTTTGTATGCTCAGCTAAAAAATAAAAGCCATGGAAATTGCATAAGTGCATAACAAAGGAGCAGAGGATGGAATCGCCAAAAACCCTACTTTCAATGAGTAGTGGAAGCAATGATTCATAGGAGTGCAAAAGTGTGTGGGGCAAAAATTGAAAGGGAATACAAGGGAGGGAGGGAGGGAAGCAAACCAAAATGGCATCGATGTCATCTTCGGGGGAGAGTTTCTTGGATTCACGGCGGGACTTTTTCTCCTCAGCTTTGGCGGTTTTCTTTTCGGTTTTCTCCTTCCCTTTTCCGGGCTTCTTCTGCTTCTTTCCCATCTTCTACAACAGAAACGGAAATGGAAGCTCGATTTGTGGATGGTGGAAGACGAATGAAGGAGGAGGAGCCTGTATTTCGGCGGTCTCAACTCAAACACCGGCGGGGTTTTTACACTAGGGGAAGGTTCATGTCTGAATGTTGAGTTACTGTTCTATCCTCCATCATTATTATTGAGTTTTTTTAATTACGAATTTGCCCCTATAATTCACTATCTCCGCATTCCTCTGCTCTGTGGTGTCGCCGATAGGCGATAGCTGCGTCGACATCTCACTAACAAGTTATGAATGTTTGATATATAATTATAGGTATATTAATCACTTTAAATTCGTTTTAATAACTATAATTCTATTATATTACTTATGCACTTCTATGAATGTTTTACATATTATAATTCATCTCAACAGCTTCGAAATTATAGTTTATATTACTTATTTCGACATTAGATAAGAAGTTATGTACTACTACGTGTTACGACATGCAATATTTGGTTATATACTATTGCATGTTAAAAGTACAAAATTTTAAATATTGATTCAATGTTTATTCTATTGTCTTTACTATCCTTATTTTGTTTTTATTTTATTTTATTTTTTATTAGGTAAGAATTCGAGTTCAGACATATCTGAAACTCGATGGCCGGTCAAGCCGGCAGACAGAGAACTGTCTAAAAAGTCACGACATACAAATACAAACGGTGCAACCTCAGTCAAACAACTCTACAAAAAAAACGAAATCAAGCAGATATAAACCAAACTAGATGAGGACGAAGAAGACGGATGAAGCCAAGCCCCACACATAAGAAGAATCGTAGATCAGCGATACATCAGGACCCGATCATCCTGTGGGCAGTGAGGATGAAACTCCAGGGAAGCAGTCAACCCGAGTATTGGAGACGCCACGACATACACTGTCACGACCCCAACCTATCCTGACTCCGACAGCCTGATCCAAATCTATCCTTATTTTGTTAGTTTTCTTTTTCTTCGGTTGTTTCATTTATTTATTTATATTTCTTTTTTGTAATAGGAAAAAATGACGGCGTCTTATCATAAACCGAAGATGTGTTATTCTAAAATGACATTATTTATTATCGTATTATATAGAGATATTTATGATGCTTTAACCTAAACAACACCAAACATATAAAGATAATTCTCCTTGCGTAACTGGATTTGTTGTCTAATTATTCTAGGACTTGTTGTATCCTTAAGAGTTAATTTCTCTATAAGCCAACTGTAACATCTAGTGGGTACGAATATCACTTAAAATATAGTGATTTTAGGTACCAATAATTTTTAAGTGGTATTTGTAATGGGGGCTAGCTCACAAGCAACAACATTAACCCTAATGAATCAAGAATTCTTCGAACTGGATTGTATTGATGAAATCAACCTCAATCATTGGAAGTTGGAAGGACCAGATGATATTTCTTTTCATTGCATTGAAGATCTCTTATATAGTTATATGTTGGATGATAGGTATATCAGGTCCAAATGGCAATGAAGAAAATAGGACATCAAGGAGAAGCGAAAGAAAGAGACAAAGACAAAGTGTTATGCAAAGGATGATGAAACCTGAAATTCTGGACCCCACGTCAGCAGTGGGGTCGGATAAGTCATGATTGTCCAATTATTTTAGTCAACGATCTTACTTGAGATATCCCGCACGTGGGCTCGGGGCCGCGGACATTTTCCTCACATGCAAATTACAATTCCTCTTCCTATCTTTCAAATTCATCAGGGCCCTTTAAAGAAATGAGAACCGAAATTAATGGAAAACATTAGCGGTTGAATATCCTACGTCCATTACCTGTGGCGTTTAATCGGTTCAAATTGAAGAATAGAGAAGGTGTGTTGGGTTACTGATTAATGCTTGCAGGCTCTTGACCTTCAGACGCGGATTGTGTCTTCCCTTTTATCTTCCGTTTTTCTCTAATTTCCCAAAAAAAAACATAAATGAAAGAGTGTTAGGCTTTTATAGTTCTGTTCGTGGAGGCCTCTCAGACACGTCATTTCAGCTGCTTGACAAATGTCATGGAGTTGATGCCACGTGTCGGAGCCTCCTTGACACGTGTGAGGAGGGCATGTGAGCCACCTCACACTTTTTACTAGTTTTATACCGGGACGAAAATGTTGTATCTGTCCACGAGTTGGAGTTTTTTATTTATCAAATGAGGGGCATCGTCAAAGGACATACCCTAAACCGTCTCTACAATCTACTCATTGTCATCCAATCACTGAAGGACATATGGCCCCCGTAGGTGACGAGATACAACAATGAAAAACAAGGGACGGATAAGTTTATCATAATGAAATACTTTGATCGAATTCTCTATGAATACTGATAAGCCTGTCTTGAAGAGTATCGTTAATCGACTAAATGAGTTGAAAGTTGAGATCTTTGAATCACTGCAATTGGGTGCTATTATTGTTGAACTGCCAACTATGGAATAATTATAGAAAGAAAATCTTACATGCCATGAAGAGTTATCCTTGGAGCAATTACAAAAACATTTGCGGATAAAGTAAGCTAGAGACTTTAAACTAATACAAAAAGCAAGTGGATTCTCATCATAATCTAAAGTAAACTATGTTGTTAGGGAAAATTCCAACATGAATAATGGACTGAACAAATGGAAGAAGGGTTAGGAAGGAAACTCCCACAACAAGAGTTCCAAGACGGATGATAAGGATAATCATGCTAACATGGTAGAGAATGGGACAATTGAAATCATTGTTATGGTTTTAGACCTTCATATTACCATACTAAATTTAAACATGGTTGCATCACCGATATCTATAGATTGGTGGTCTGACTCAAGCGCCATTGTACATGTTTGCAACCACTTATTTCACAACATATGAAGCTACTGAGAAAGATGATGGCGCTCTGATAGGAAACTATAATGTTGCCAAAGGTTGTGGGAAAAGGTCGTGTTGAAATTCACTTTATCTTTAGAAAGAAAGTGACACTGACTAATGTCTTATATTTTCCATAGATTATGAAGAATCTTGTTTCCGCAAATCTCTTGTGAAGGGGGGCATAAAGGTTTCTCCATATGAAGTTTGGAATGGAAGGCATCCTAATTTGAATTATCTAAAGGGATAGGGATGCATAATGTATTACATAATTATGCATACTAAAAGTACCAAGTTTGGTCATAAACCACTAAAAATTGTATTTATATGATATGTTGAAAATTCTAAGGCATATAGATTTATGGATCTAGAATCAAACGTGATAGTTGAATAAAGAGATGCTCGATTATTTAAGACAAAGTGTGTCAGTGATACAACCTATGACACTCCAAAAGTCTCAAGAATTCAATTCCCTCGCATTTGATCAATTGCACCGGAGATGCAAAATTATAAACGAGGATTTAAAACTTCCCATCGGGGATCCCATTAAATTCCCTAATGGCCGGCGGGGAAGAGGGTAGGATGAGGATCGGAGTGGGGACCATTATCCTTGTCTTCATCCCAGCTCGGGGAATTACATTTACCCCATTCCCATCCATGTATGAGTCAAGGAATCCCCTTCCCCATTATCATTCCTCAACACAACTATTATATGCACACAAAGGGCTTACATTGATAATCCGTTCAATCTCAATGGTGACACCTGTCTCATAACAAGTAACAAATCATGATTTATTTAAATTTGTCTAACGGACCCACGATCCATTCACACCGTTATTTTTTTTTTAAAAAAAAAACAAAGTTACAACCTTTCAAAATATTACAATTTTGAAAAAACAATGTATATATGTTTGACTTTTTTATATAAAAAAAGGGCAAATTGTAAAAAATAACACGAACTTTAGAGGTGGTTGTGTTCGGTGGCACCAACTTTTAAAAAATCTATAATAATCACCAACTTTAAAGGGTGGTTGTGGTTAGTAGCACAACCATTTTATTTTAAAAGTGCACCCCTTATTAACATTTAGTTTAAAAAAAATCACATTTTCCATTGTTTTTTTAAACCCACTCACAATTTTCTTTTCTTTTTTTTAAAAAAAAAAACAATTTTCAAGTTTATAAACACAATTTCAATTTTTCAAAAAAAAATTATTTAAAAAAAAATATAATTGTGATATTAATTGGTATCTTTTTAAGACACTTATTTTTCATTTTAAACTGAGTTTATGGAGAAAATAAAATTATTTCTTTTTTTAACCGGGTGTAAATAATGAGTGTATTCTTTTAAGGAAAATGGGGGAAAATAGTGTTTTATAAAATAAATTATATTTTTTTAAATTAAAAATGAAAATGGGTTATTTTTAAAAATGAAATATGGGCTTTTTTTTAAATTGAAAATTGGATGATTTTTTTCCTACAAAGAATGTTAATAAGATGTGATATTTCAAAAAAAAAAAAAAAAAGATGTGCTACTTATTGCAACCAGAACCAAAGTTGGTGATTATTTTTAAAATTTTGAAAGTTTATGCCATTAAACGTAACTACCCCTAAAGTTCATGTTATTTTTCACAATTTGCCCTAAAAAAATTGCAATATTGTTTTGTTTGTTAAATTGTAATGTGAACGAATCACAAATTCATTAGGCATATTGAACATATTTTGGAATTTGGATTTATTTGTGTTATTCTTAAAAAAAATTATAATGATTATTTAATACATGTTAATACCGAGATTAAGTGCATATAAAATCTGTCCATATAACACTTACAACGAGTTTGCAAATAATATCCTTAAAAATGGTTAAAAGAAGAGAGGTCAAAATACTCATCTACAATCAGCAATCCAACATCCACCACCTAGCAAATAAACAAATAGGATCGAGAAGATCCTTTCATAATCATACTTGTCCTAAATTAGATCCACCCAACCTTCTTGGAAAACATAAAACTAGGAGGAATTAACAAAATCTTTACCATCTAACCTCACGCTTTAATCCCTAAGAGGATCATAATTCTCACCTCCCAAAACCTAGCTAGATGAGAATTACAATCATCTCTGGAATTAAGGCAACTACTTCCAAATGTCAAATTGTTCATACTTAAAAACTACTTATTCCGATGTAGCATATATTCACAATGAAACTCATGTTAAGGAGTCCATTACTCCCTGACCGCGTGCTTGTTGAAGAATAAACCGATGACTCATAGGCAGTGGCTTCGACCAAAAATTGCAAGTAGCCATACCAGCTACTTCAATAGCATAACAACTTGAGAAGTTCCAAATTGCTAAACTCCCCCACAATTTCGTCGACCAAAGAACTCAATACCTCGCCCTCCACTTGAATGGCCACCTCCTCTTTATCCGCGTCATGGTTGCTGTTCCACTCCCCTGCTTCCTCCACATCCTTCACGTACACCTTCCTCTTCTCCTTCACCTTCCATCCTAATGAAGCCTCACTGTAGCTCCGCCCACAGAGCCAATCCTCCGCTTCAATCAAAAGAGTGTCTTCCACAAGCTTGTAGTTCTTGCCACTCGCTTTAGCTAACCCTTCTTGGAAGAAACCGATGAGTAAAGCATCCGCATTGAGCATGTCTCCACTAGACAATGGTGTTTTGGACTTGAGGAGGTTTAGTAAGCGCTCTGCCACCTCCTCCTCCGATTCCTCCTTGATAGAGGAAACGTTGGTTGCGTGTAAGGGCGAAGGAGAAGATTGGAAAGATAGTTTGGGAGAGCCATCCTCTGAGCCCGCGACAAGTGGAAGTACTCGAGCCTCAAGGTTTATCTTGCCAATTTTAGAGAGGCACTCGAAACGCCTTAGCTTTTGGATGAGTTTTTCCTTGGTCCCTGCATATCATGGAGTTGTGGAACAAAAGTTAGACAAAGAACTTCTATAAAATCAATAAGATGATCAAATACACAACAATGTATATACCTTCCAAGTGACCGAGCCTACGGGTGAAAGGGGAAGAGCTCCCGACTTCTTCATCATCGTCAGGGAAGTTCAGGACGGAAACTGGACTGGATTGCTCTTTCTCCCCCTCGTTGATCCAAACTTTCTGCTAGAAATTCAGTTACATGGCTCGATTAGCAAGTCATCAACCTCAAACTATACTATTGTGTAAATCAAGAATACGATTAGAATGATTCAAGTAACAAACTAACCAAACCAATGTCCTTCTATAAAAGAAGATTGTTGAGTATATAATATAATTCAGTTAAAAATTATCAAATAATTGTTGAGTATATAAATTTGTGAGTTATTTTGGCTTCAGGACGAAATATAAGTTTATATACACATTGGGGCCCATTAAACTTTAATACCATTATAGATTAAACTCCAAAAAAAGCCAAATGTCTTATGACTTATGAGTATCAAAATGTCAAAAGCAAAGAGGGTAGACATCTCTTGAACTTTAACCATCAGAAACTACCCTACCAAGCAGATAAGATACAAAGGCATTTTTTTGGAGGTGTCCAGCTCCTATTTGTACTAGTGCAAGTAATGCCAAACCTACCTTTGGGCCTTCACTTAATTGAATGTCCCATGCCCCCCCATACATGTGCAATTATTTAAGTATATAATACTCCCTCCGTTCCAAAATACATGGGCTTTTGCCTTTTGACACGTTTTTTAAGGAGCGGAAAACTCTATAAAATATTAAATTTTTAATTAAATTTTTTTATATAATTTGATACTTATTAGTAATAAGTATCAAATTATATAAAAAAAAATTAACTAAAAATAATATTTTACAGAGTTTTTCGCTCCTTAAAAAGCGTGTCGAAAACTAAAAGCCCATGTATTTTGGAACGGAGGGAGTACTAATGAGAGATATGTGTCAGTGCCCACACTTGACTCTTTCAGCTTCCAGATTTGCTAAAACAGACAATTTGTTTGTTTATTTCCTTCTTATTTATTGCACTTCCTCAATGTATGCTACAGTCATTGTGTATAAATTCCTTTATTTTAAGCCAATAACAGAGATCATTTTCCTTTTCTAATGTCATTTTAAAGCATTAAATATACTAGTTAGCATTAAGATCATTTATAATGCTAGTTAGCATTAAGATCATTGATGTTAAGTTCCTTACATTTAATGCACACACTGACTTGCTCCCAAAGAATTAAATGTGTTGGGCTGTATTATTTAATACGTAATTCTAATTAGTAGTAGCTGTAAAAATAACTTGAACATAACCTTCAACATTTTAAAAATTAACATCAATATCATAGTTTAAATCTGTATCAATTATTGTTATTTAATAAATAAGATTAATTGAAAGTGTTTACTGTATTATAAACTATAGTCTAGACCTTTTCCAATAAACTATACTACATCCGTCCAAAAATATATGGATTTTACTATTCACGCACGTTTTTTTAAGAAGGTGAAAACTATATAAAATATTAAATTTTTTATTAATTTTTTTAATAATTAAAATTTTATTAATAATAAATTTGTAATTATTAAAAAAAATTAATAAAAAAATTAATATTTTATATAGTTTTTAGCTCTTAAAAAAGGTCCATTTATTTTTTGGCGAGCGATAGGTCTTTTCTAATTTATTTAAATGCAATTTACCCAAATAAAAAATTACTCTAATTAATACGTAGCGGAATCCTCGCCGTCGATATGTTCGTTCACTCACACGTGGGTGTGTGAGATTGGACAACTACTCTCTTCCTGCAGCCATTAATCCACCCCACCGAAAAGCTCAACCTTCTGACCTAAGCCAAAATTGTAGGGGCAACGTCCTAAATTCTACTCCGATTCACGGCTGTGATTTGATAGTTAATTCAAAACAAGATCTAATAGACAGTAAAGAGCTGCTGAACAGAAGTTGTGAATTTAGATTCGAAGCACCAAATAATTTCTCTTTAATTAAATTAAAATTAATGCTCCGTACCTTGGTGGTGGCCGCTTCGATAGATTCACGTGTCTTGCTCTTCGCCGACGAAATTAGCTTCGCTTCGACGACGCCGTTTTCGTCTACGCTTTGACGCGGCTGAGTGAACTCACTTTCCGACTCGGACCAGGCATCACTGTTCGTACTGCTCGTCGTGGATGCCGAGGTGACGGTGATCGTCGTGCTCGTTGTCGTTGCATTGGACAGATCGGACGGCTGGTACTTCTCAGCGGAGGCCGCGCCGGATGATATCCACCGCTCGATCTCACAGCTAGTGGTCCGGTCATCCGGTTGCGACGATGCCTTCTTCCACAAGCTCTTCCTGAAGAGCTTCTTTGAGAAGCTTCTCGGTAGGAATGTTTTCTTCTTCCCGTTCTTCCTGGCGTTCGGTGAGCTCCTCTTCGCCGAAATCGACTTGAACGGCAGGAGCTTAACGGCGCTGATAACAGCCATTGACGCTTTGTGGATCGCATTTGAGATCTTAGATGATGAGGACGAGGATTTGGAGAGGCGGCGACAAGTGGATCCGGCGGAGTTGCGGTTGCGGACCTCGATCTCGATTAGGTTTCGGACGGCGACACAGCACTGCCGCCGAGGAAACGAGCGGAATCCGCTGGAGGAGCACGAACCGAGGTCGTCGAGGAGGAAATCCTTGAGCATCCATGGCTTGTGATCCCCTCGGGACGAGCTGATTCGCGGACTCGAAACCACCAGCGCCATTGCTGAATCGAAAAACCTAGTTTCTTAGATTCGATCACCACAGTAACAATGCAAAACAAAACGAATCAAATCAAATCAATCAGTCAATGAAGGAAGAAAATAACTGAACTAGAGTGAGAGCAGTGTGAGAGCTGATGATGCAGTGCGTGTGCGAGCTTTAAAGGGAGTGAGAAAGCGGGAGGAAGGTTCTTGATGGAGGAGTGAAGATCTCAAGAATCCGAAGGGGATTATAAAAATGGCGGAATAGCAAATGAAAGATCGGATTCGGAGGAGGAAGCAATCAGTGAGTATATGCGTTGGAGAGATTTGTGGTGAGACTCAGAGAGGTAGAAGCTCGGATGCTTCTTTTAAAGTTGTTTTTTTGAATCACAAGCTTTGTTATTTTAATTAATTAATTACTGTATTTGAAATTGAAAGTTGATTTGAAATTTGCATTAATTAGGGATGCGCCACGTGGAATTGGAACTGCTTGGACTTAAATGGAGACCAGAGTTGACCTTTATTTACTGGATTTTCCTGTACTTTTTTTCCAGTGATCACAACTCACAAGCTTATTTTTGCAGAGATGGATCCAGACCGGTTTAAATAGTTGGACCGGACTGATTTGAACCGGCTGACCTAACGGTTTTGGATTTAGTGAACTACCGGTTCGCCCCAACTCAAAATTGAGGGTAAGGTTTAAACCTTTAACTACCGGTTTAATATCGAACAAGTTTATAGTGCTTGAAATGTTTTGTGTTTTGTTTTGTTTTCCCCGAAAATTTCGCTTTATATCCCGAGATACATAAGTTCACGGAGTATATAAAACTTTTGTACATTTCACTAAAGTACCCTGATATTTTTAAAAAAATTGATGACGTGTCCCTCCGTTAAATATCTTATCCAATCTGTCAAGATGGTAAAAAAAGGTGATTATCTCTTTCGACTCGATTGCTTGGAGCAATTGGTGGAGCATCGATTACTTTCGAGGGAGGGACATCCTTATGCTGGAGATAGTCTCTTATATCCAAATTATAGTTTGTATAGCAAATGAATGAGTTTGAACCAAACTTATTAAACAATCCTACTTGCTCGTGAGTCGTGACATGAAGGAAATCTTGTAACTTTCACTAAATTCGAGCTTGAAATAAGATAAGTTGAGCTTTGAATCAAACTTAAAAATGTACGTGTTTATACTCTCTTTGTTTATTAAATGGACAAGCTCGAGGATAGTTTATTGAGCTCAAACTACCTAGTTCATATAACATCCCTACGTTGAAAGTTAGAGTATTTAGATTTGATTTTTTTTTTGTTTAATTGGAGTCATGGGTGTGTTTTAGGATTAAGGGTTTCGAATGTGGATTACTGTTAAATATTCCTGTAATTCTTATGTACGTTCAAGACTCCACAGATTGGGAATTTAGAACGGGGTAAGAGAAGCAGAAACAAACCAAAACGTAAACCAAAGAACAGACGCAAGATTTACGTGGTTCGGCCGAAGCCTATGTCCACGGAGCCTCATCCGAACGGCTTGAGAGCACTAATCCACTAATCAGGTAAGAAGGTTTACATAACAGGTTGCCCTAACTCAAGACTACGGCAAATACAAGCAAATGACAGAGTACGAGAGACATATGAGTGCAAGAAAGAGATAATCGAAGCAAGCAAGGAAGAAAACACCCTAGATCTGAAGATCGGAGTCAGATCGTCGTCGGAGTGAACCAGAGAAGAAGATCTTCGCCAGAACTGTGGACAGTGCCTTCTTCTTCTTCCTAGAAGCCGGATCTGGAGTCTCTGAAGGAGACTCTCTCTCTTCTCTTTCTGGATTACCTTTGGAGCGCCGCGTCGTATGAGCTCTGAAACCCTAGCTCTTGGCTTATATAGAGCGAGCTTCTAGTGAAACGCTGCGTTCCACTTAAACGGATCTCATGAGCCAAGACATTAGGTGGACAAGGAGCTGGGCTGGCTTTGGGCCTAAGAGTTGGGCCGAGCCAGTGAAGCTAGTAACCAGTACATGCATACATACATAATATATCATAAAACGCATGACCTACATATATACTATACTATAGAGGTGTAACATATATGAGCATAAGATATAAAATCCTACGCTTCTAATATATGATAATTCTAAGTATAATATATATGTTAGTACTTTGCCTTAATCTACCAAGTAACCTAAGTTAGGGCCTTCCAATATTCCTAGAACTAATGTTTAGATTAAGATTGACATTACAATTTGCCCTTCTAATCCAAACATTAGATCTATTAAAAACACAACCTATTGATCAGTGGATAAATATTCTCAAACCATTCAACCTCATCATCGGCTCAAAATACCTTTTATCTAAGGTGGTTCTCCAAGGTGGAGAAAATCCCTGCAAAACACAAATTTGTTAGGAGGGACTACTTTTGTCCCAAAATCAGCAGGATTGATGTCGCCTTTGATTTTCTTCACTTCTAATTCTTGAGCTGCAACGCGATTACAAATAAAGTGAAAACGTATATCAATGTGCTTAGTTCTTTCGTGATACATGAGATCTTTGCACAAGTATAGTGCACTCTGACTATCCGTATGTATAACGGGTTTTGGTGGCTTTTGTAGGATTTCCCTGAGGATTCCTTTAAGCCATATGGCCTCTTTTGCAGCTTCAGTAGCGGCCATGTATTCAGCTTCAGTTGATGACAGAGAAACAACTGTTTGCTGTTGAGATTTCCATGAAACACAGTTACCAGCCCATGTGAAAAAGTAGGCGGTAGTGGACTTGCGGTTATCCTTGTTACTAGCAAAGTCAACGTCTACATATCCATTCAGTTTATCAATAAGTTCATGTAAACCATAATGCAAACAAAGACTCTTAGTACCAGTAATGTAACGTAATAAGTATTTCATGGCAGTCCAGTGATCATTTCCAGGATTAGACATAAAACGACTTAGCACAGAAATGGCAAATGCAAGGTCTAGGCGGGTGCACAGCATATCATACATAACGGACCCTACCGCTACGTCATAAGGGACCTTAGCCATTTCTTTTATGTCATCTGGCTTAGTGGGACAGCTTTTCTGGGTGAGCTCTAGGTGCCCTCCTAGAGGTATGGATGTAGGCTTAGAATTCAACATATTGAACCGATTTAGGACCTTAACTACATAATCGTCCTGAGACAACCATATTTGCCTGTTAGGTCGGTTTCTAATAATGTTGACACCAAGAATCTTCTTGGCGTTTCCTAAGTCCTTCATGTCAAAGTATTTCTTAAGATCCTTTTTAACCGTACTAATAGGAATCATAGAACTGCGGATCAATAGTATATCATCTACATATAATAACACATAGATCAAGGATGATTTAGAAACACTTTTGAAATAAAGACATGAATCATAACTGCTACGAGTAAACCCAAGTTTCTTGATCACAGCGTCGAACTTAAGATTCCATTGTCTAGGAGACTGCTTGAGTCCATAGATGGATCTTTTTAAGTGACACACGTGATCAGGGAATTTGGAGTTTAAAAACCCTTTGGGTTGTCTCATATAAATGGTTTCATCAAGAGTACCATGTAAGAAAGCAGTTTTGACATCCATTTGCTCTAATTCCCACTAAAAAACAGCACACATAGCAAGCAGAATACGCATGGTTTTATACTTAACAACAGGTGAGAAAATATCATTATAGTCTATTCCTTCTCTCTGGGTAAACCCTTTTGCCACAAGACGAGCTTTCAACCTAGGGGGCTCTCTAGGGTTTAGACCTTCCTTGAGCTTATAGACCCATTTAGAGTCTATTAGCCGGGTTTTAGGAGGTCTTGGAACTAGACTCCATGTTTTGTTTGTATACATGGAGTCCATCTCTTCTCTCATAGCAGCTAGCCACTGTTTGGCATAGCTATTCTTAAGGGCAGATTCATAAGAGCTAGGAGTAGTAGGATTTCTAACAATATCAGCAGTAAGAAAGGCATACTCCACAATATAAGAGGTATACTTCCTATTGGGGATGATGGTCCTAGGTTCTCTATCCCTAGTTAACTGATAATCATGCAAATTAGGTATAGCAGTAATATCAAAAGCATGTGAATCAGAAGGGAGGGAGGAGAAAACAGATGATTGTCTTTGAGAGTCAATAGAAAGGCCATTTACATCACCAGAAGCAGAATAAGAGGAAGAAGAAGTAAGAGAGGAGGGAGAAGTAACTTGCTCGGTGTTAGACTGAGGCTTAGATTCCTCTTGATCAGTTTGAGGATCATGTTCTTCAACATCCTCTTGTTGTCCCCCCTGTAGTGTGGAGTGTGTGCCCTTCAGGGCTGTTGTGAAAGTCCTACCAGTGTCATGCTCTTCATCATCTGAGGACTCACTTTCTTCAGGTAACAACTGTTTTGTCTCTTCAGGGGTACCTGTGAACTCAGAGAAAGGTGTTAGCTCGGTTTTTAAAGGGAAATCTATCTTATTAAATCTCACATTCCTTGTTGTGATAACTTTGTAGGGTCCAGGTTGCAAGAGGAGCACCCTGAACCCCTTTACTCCGTCAGGATAGCCAAGAAGAATACCCTTCAAAGCCCTTGGTTGCAGCTTACCATCACTGATGTGAGGGTAGGCTGCACATCCAAAAGGTTTGAGGTACAGTACTCTAAGCTTGGTTGCTTACCTGTCCATTTAAACTGGGGAGTAACAAAATTAAGCACATAAGTAGGAGATCTGTTAATAAGATAGGCAGCAGTTAATATAGCTTTACCCCAAAGAGTAATCTTAAGGCCAGAACTAATTAACATGCATCTCACTTTTTCTAACAAAGTTCTATTCATCCTTTCTGCAGTTCCATTTTGTTGTGGAGTTCAGGTACAGTTAAGTGTCTCTTAATCCCATGTTGTTGGCAATAAGTATCAAATTCAGAATTACAAAATTCTAGACCATTGTCAGTTTTAAAGCATTTCAGTTTATGATTGGACTGACTCTCTACCATTACCTTCCATCTTGTGAAAGCACCAAAGGCCTGATCCTTTGATTTAAGAAGGCTTACCCAAACTTTCCTTGAGAAGTGGTCAATGAAGCTAATAAAGTATCTCATACCCCCTGCAGTAGGGACTGGTGAAGGCCCCCATAGATCAGAGTGTACATATTTTATAGGAGATTTAGCAACATATGAAGACACAGAAAACTTAAGTTTGGCAGATTTGCCCAAAACACAATGTTCACAGAATTTGATATCAACAGGTTTCTTAGGTAATAGGCCAGATTTATGCAACTTTAATAAGCCCTTGTTGCCTATGTGACCAAGCCTGCTATGCCACATTTTAGTCTCAGATAATGTCATAGAATCAGAAGTAGAAACAACATTCACTTCAGGTTTAGAAGAGAGAACAAAATACAATCTTTTCTTTCTAACAACTTTAACAATTACAGTTCCATTTCTGGAAATAGTTCTCACACCATCAGAAGAATTAACATTGCATCCTATTTCTTCTAAAGCAGATTCAGACATCAAACTTCTTCTAAGACTAGGGACCCACTTAACATTGGTGAAAACTCTAACAATGCCATCATGCATGAGTAAGGGAACATCACCTACACCTTTAATATGCAAGCAAGTATGATCACCCAACATGACATCACCACACACAAACTCATTTAAATTTCTAAAGAAATGCTTATGAGGGGTGGCATGCATTGTACAACCCGAATCTAATATCCATGCATTAGAAGAATCAACAGATGAAATCTCAGTACACATGAACAATTCAGCAGAGTATTCACACATATTTTCAAGCACAGCAGCAGACAATTCAGTGTTATTTTTCTTAGCAAGATCCTCGACCTTTTTCTTTTTCCTGCATTCCTTAACCCAGTGACCCATATTACCACAGTAATTGCATTTAGAATTAGGGTTGGATTTCTCAGATTTAGGCTTATCTTTCTTATTTTTCTTATTCTTATTCTGCTTATTGCCCTTCTTGTCATTTCCTTTAGTGAACAGAACCTCAGGTTTGTCAGCTTTATCATTTGTCAGACCTTTAATCTTGAAAACTTTCATGATTTCATTCTTTTCAATGATAGATTCAATCAGCTTATCCTTAGTAAGTTCATCACGATTAAATTGAATGACATCCTTGAAGTTATCAAACTGAGTAGGCAGAGAATTAAGAAGTAAAATATCCCGGTGAGAATCTTTTATGTCATCATTGCATCTTTCTAGTTCTTGAGTCATTTTAAGAAACTTGTCTAGGTTATCATCAAGAGTAAGAGTAGTATTCATCTTAAAAGTGAACAGACGAAATAGCAGAGAAATCCTGGAGGGCAAGGATTTAGATAGAAAAAGCTCCCCCAGGGCATGCCAGAGGGAGTAAACGGAAGAGTGTTTTACCACTTGTCGAGCAATGCCATCTGTGAGGCGTAGCATTATCTCTGAGTGGGCTTTCATGTCCATTTCGAGCTCTTCAGTTGTGGACTGAGTGGTAGAGGATCCTCCTTCAACTTTCTTCAGTTTTTCATCAATTTTTGGTGGATCCTCATCATTGATGTCAACTCCCTTGAGGAGGGAGGACATCTCAGAGGTCGTGGTTGCAGGCTTCAAGACTGCCTTTCAACAACCTTCTTTGATGAGAACAGCTCTCATCTTGACTTGCCACATGGCGAAGTCGATAACACCATCAAATGGCTTGATTTTCAAAGCGCTATCCATGATGTTTGGTACCTGCAGTATCCAAGAAACAAGTAAGTATCAAAGTTTATGTAAGCGGAAGCAAGAAGAGTGCAACGGTATACAAGACACTCTACAAAACCCTAGAATCACAGGTCTTCGAACGGATCTAGACTGGTGGTACGTCAGACAGGAGAGGAATAGCCCAAGCCTGAGCTTTTTGAAGGACTACCCAATGTCCTGCCTCCAATCCTGCTCCCTGAAATCCAATAATGGCACAAGTCGGTAAGGAAAGGGACTCCTCACTCTGATACCACTTTGTAATTCTTATGTACGTTCAAGACTCCACAGATCGGGAATCTAGAACGGGGTAAGAGAAGCAGAAACAAACCAAAATGTAAACCAAAGAACAAAAGTAAGATTTACGTGGTTCGGCCGAAGCCTACGTCCACGGAGCCTCAGCCAAACGGCTTGAGAGAACTAATCCACTAATCAGGTAAGAAGGTTTACATAAGAGGTTTCCCTAACTCAAGACTACGACAAATACAAGCAAAGGACAGAATACGAGAGACATATGAGTGCAAGAAAGAGATAATCGAAGCAAGCAAGGAAGAAAACACCCTAGATCTGAAGATCGGAGTCAGATCGTCGTCGGAGTGAACCAGAGAAGAAGATATTCACCAGAACTGTGGACAGTCGCCTTCTTCTTCTTCCTAGAAGCCGGATCTGGAGTCTCCGAAGGAGATCCGCTCGAGATCGGCCGCCGGAGCTTCGCTGGAGCTAGGAGAACAGCAAACCCTATCAGAGACTCTCTCTCTCTCTCTTCTCTTTCTGGATTACCTTTGGAGCGTCGCGTCGTATGAGCTCCGAAACCCTAGCTCTTGACTTATATAGAGCGAGCTTCTAGTGAAATGCTGCGTTCCACTTAAACGGATCTCATGAGCCAAGACATCAGGTGGACAAGGAGCTGGGCTGGCTTTGGGCCTAAGAGTTGGGCCAAGCCAGTGAAGCTAGTAACCAGTACATGCATACATACATAATATATCATATAACGCATGACCTACATATATGCTATACTATAGAGGTGTAACATATATGAGCATAAGATATAAAATCCTACGCTTCTAATATATGATAATTCTAAGTATAATATATATGTTAGTACTTTGCCTTAATCTACCAAGTAACCTAAGTTAGGGCCTTCCAATATTCCTAGAACTAATGTTTAGATTAAGATTGACATTACAATTCCGATGGCGGGTAACATCGAGAGCAAGTATCATCTCACATTTGTCTTTAGTTTTTGTGGTTATAAGGAATCGGGATCCACCTTTTGATACAAGAATTTAAGTCGATCAATATGCAGGGTTTCACTCTACCCTTATAATTAAACCATTACTTTTTTTCCTTATTTTTATGCCATTGCGGGGCTTAAGTTTCGAACACCCTTATCTCAATAGTTATTTAGAGATAATTTGAATGTTGCACCAAAAAAAAAGATAATTTGAATGTGGTTCGATGTTAATTTGCATATGTATATATGCTTTCCCTTTGAAAAATGATATGTTGGTGTGTATATTATGAATCTCTGTGTATACTATGAATATGTCATCCAATTATCAATAGAGGGATTTGTTATGCAAATAACGAATAGATTCGAAGTTGGATATGCGAGTTCGAGGTTTAAGTGAGATCAAGCAATGTAAAGACAAGAACGAGACACCAGAGTTTTACGAGGTTCGGATCTAAGATCCTACGTCCTCGGGGCCTCAAGAGGCAGCCAGAATCCACTATATCGAGAAGATTACAAAACAGGGGCGAGTTTATGCGTACAAGGAAGATCTAAGCAAACAAGAACATAAAACATAGAACAGACAACGAAAACCAGAAAGAAAAGCACTCCCTGAAAGACTCTAGATCTCGAAGATACAGATTCGAGATCCCAAGTCGGAAACCCAGGACAGCAAGAGCTAGCAGCGCCGGAGGAGCCTTCGCCTTGCCAAAGGAAGAGCCGGAGAAGAAGACCTTCACCGGAGGAAGCGGCGATTGCACAGAAGTGGCTTGAGGAGCAAACCCTAGAATCGCCAGAAGCTCTCTCTCTCTCTCTTTCTCTTTGGATTACCTGGAGACGCCGACCACAAATGAAGCAGCTCTCATGAACAGGATCCCTTATATAGGCTCACACAAGAGAACCCTAGGTGAAGCGCTGCGTTTAGAGCAAAAGGGAAAGCTTCAACCCTAGCTGAGAGCCGAGCTCAGCTGTTCAATGGGCCAATGGATCCAATAACAAGCTTGGGCCGAGTTTCTTGGCATCAGCTTTGGTTAGGAGATCAAGCCCATTGGGCTCAATACAATCCAGTCCAAAGCTGTTAACTCCCAAGTATCTCTAAGCTTAAATTATATTATATATCCACTTACATATAAATTCTATGCTATATATATGAAATGTTACACTTATTTTTATTTTATTTTTGATTAGGAAATACTTCGAGACCGGACAGGCCCGGACCTCGAGAGGCAGACAAAGTCGGCAGACGGCAAGCCGTCAAAACATACAACATAGTAAAAGAAAATACAACAAGGAAACATAATACAGTCGCCTAATACAACAAAAGAAACTACGCAAAAAAACCTGGGAAGCTCCAGACCCTAAGCACCCAAGCGGACACATCAGCAAGAAGAAGGAGACCCGGCAAGGAGAAGTGGATAGCGAGCGCATGGGACAGCATAGCTGACACGATGTCTCGCCGCCGGAAAGACGGAAAGCAGAAATCCACGAAGGGCAAAGACGACACTGAAATGTTACACTTATACATATAAACAAAACTTAGAGAAATATATAAATCTCAACAGGGATAATACCGAGATTAAAATTAGGCTTTAGAATTATTTATAGTGGGATAATATCGAGATTAACAAGATTTTTTTTACACAATTTTAAACCAAAACAATTCTTTTATCCACTGTTTAAATCTCTACCAATAAATACACAAATATCTAGAGAACAAGACTGATATACCTACACATCTACAACTAACTACAACAGACGCTAAGTAAACCCAGACTTAGAGCATCATTATCTACGGTACTCATTCAAGTATTATATCTTACATTTTTTGTTGTTACATCATTTTTAGATACTTGAATGCATAACCATGATACTCGCAAAAGTATCTTAACATATATTTAATCTTATTTTTAAAACTTTCTGGGTGTAGAAAAAAAGTGGTCCCCACGTATTATGATTCATTGGATAAAACTAATGATATTGTGTAAATGATTATCGCTTCAACTCTTACATTTATTTTTATTTTTTATTTAAAAATAGAACTATAGTACTCATAGTACCATCATTAAAAATGGTCTTAGGATATTCGATATTTCAAACGTGACATTTTCAAGTGAAGTATATTGGAGTATTGCTAGCTAGGTTTTTTTTTTGGATGCTAGAGTTATTTTTTGCTATTGCAATTTTACGGAGGATGATAGACATACACCAAGTGTATGTTGGTGTATCTTTTGTTCATGTGTAAAAATATGTAAAATTTATCCACTACTTTTAAAATTGTAAAAATTAACCCTAAATTTTTTCTTTAAAACTCTATTATACTCATATTATAAAGAATAAACCCTAAAAATTTCAATAACCATTAATGATACCCTAAATTTTAAATGGTGAACCCTATAAAAATAAATTTTAAAGAAAAAAAAAATGGTGTATACATTCATAATTTTGTACACAGATGTCGGATTATGACTTATTATATATCGAAATGAAGCTGCTGACAAGGAAAACACGAGTCAATTTATAGTCTTTAACATTATCTTTGAATCCAACACTTACTTTAGTCTCTGTATTTTGAGTCAGCAATTTCTATTTTTTTTCTTTCTTTTCGCTTCAGGTCGGAAAAATAAAAGAGTTGCTTGAATAAAAAAAATGAACACAACTAGTTCCACGATGAGATAGGGGGCACGTGCTTCTCGATGCCGCCTTAGCTCCGCCGATGAATTGGAGTATATTTTGTATATCGTTTTATAATTTCTAAAATCCGTATTGTTTTTTATTCAAATTTAATAATTTATAATTTTTTTATTATTATTTAAAAAGTTAGGTATAAGTGTACTAAAAAGGTGCAGAAGGCAATAAGTTGAATGTTTGTGTTTGGCCAAACAAAACAATTAATCATACACTGAGTTAGTGAGTTACATGAACGGTTGTTGAGATTTGAGACATATAAAGGCCAAATGGAAGAAAATCACTTTTTAAATACACTTATTTATCAGTAATTAGCTCTTAAATTGATATTTTTAGAAAATCGCATTTTAAATCACTTTCTTCATCAATCAATCACCCTTGAATATATCCCGTCCAAATATAGGTTAAATTTCATAAATTACAATTATACCACTCCTTTTATATAATATTATAATAGAATGTTAACAATTAAAAAAATGTAAATAATTAAGTATGAAGGAGAAAACTATTGAATATTGACGTTATTTTATCTTTTCAAATAACCGATAAAATGGTGTCGACTTCTACAAAATTGGTCTCCCTCCAATTGAGTCATTCGCTTTCCCCTTCCAAATCACTTGTTAATTACGGAGTATCTATTAGCTTCTACACGCTTTTAATTTAGGAGAAAAGATGACGTCAATTGTATCTTTTCAATTTAATTATTAATTTTTTTTAATTATTAAATTTCCAGTATCATATAATTAAACGAGAGTGGTAAAATTATAATTTAAAAAGTTTAGCCAAAATGTAAATGGAATAATCTCGGGGTGGTCAATTGGTGGTTTAATGAGTGATCGATTTTCTGTAATCTGGCCACATGTATATAAGACTTGAGTAATACAGTAGTGTAGTCTACAATGACTATACATTTTAATTATAATATATAAATATTTATATAGTGTTTATTTAACAGATTTTGCAATTTATTTAAAAACGTAAATTTTGAAAAAATATATACGTTTTATACAGTTTTAATTAAACCATTGGGGTTCGAACCGAGAATTTTTGGGTATTATCTGTAAGTTCTTTCCGGTTGAGTCATTCCGGAATAACTTAAACCATTACTACTCCGTATTGTATAAAATTTACAATTTCTTCAAATCCTTTTCACTGTCCAGTTTCAAATTTAATGTGAGGCAGATAGGCCGTTATGGTGAGTATGACCTCTCATGCTTAATTTCAACCTTAATATTCTGTACTAGAGTTAAAATCCATGCCAGTGCGTCCAATGTGGGCTTTTAAATTTTGGTTTCTTCGACCCATTTTCACACAAAAAATTATTTGTTGATGCAATCAAGCTAGTAGTGCAAATTATGTGTTGGGATAAAAAGATTTGTGGTATAACCCATACAAAATATAAGGAAATGAGAAGTCCAACTTACACAATAACTTAAGCATTTATGTTAGAAAAGTGAATCCCGACCTTATAACCAAAAATAACATAAACCCGACACGACTCCTATTTTCATACGATCCGGGCGGCTTTCTCAGAATTTCACATCATGTAAATCATTGATTGCACATTTTCTCTTTGAGTTTTTTGGTTCATTTACATAGTCGCGTCCTAACCTTAATAACAGACATGCTATTCGGATAGTTTACATATCGTCAATCGCACGGTGCTGCATCCGAGCTCCGATGTCGACGACTAGATATTACCGATACCGTCCTAACCTTGGTTTTGGCACTCCTTAGCCTTGTCCTAGCTTTCCTTAGTTCTTACTGCTCTGTGCTTTTTTTTTTTTTTTGCCTTCCGAGATCGGATCCATAATATCTAAATAAACACTAAAACTGCGTAAATTTCGACTCGAACACCAGAATGATATAATATAGAATTAATACTAAAACATACGTTATTTATATCTAGTCTAAGTTAAGATGATAGAATGCCTATACAAAATACGCGTTATCATACTTGAATTAAATCCCGAAAGGGCTTGACTAAAATCCGTGTCCGTTTCGACCAGTACCTCTTGGTGCGGTTTGCCCTGACGACGTGCATCTTTGCTTTGATGTGTCTAGGCGATCTTCTTATACATTGGGGTTTTGGCGTTCGGAGTTAGTACTGGTTGGGATCGTTATAGTGTGTACGGGGCGACTCTGTGTTCGAGAAAGAGCTTCTTTTGGAGGTTCGTCTTCACTGTCTATATGGATTCCTGATATATTTTGCCGGCTACCAGTACGTGCTATTTCTTGATGGTGCTTGACTTCGTCCCTAGTCTACTTCCTCAACTTTCTAGCTTTAGGTTTGCTTAGATTCGGCTTTTGTAAGGCGCGTGTTGCCTGTTTTATTTCACCTTTTTGTTTTGTACTCTGTTGTACGTATATTTTGACGGTCATCCGCCTGCCAACTTATCGGCCTATCGAGCTTCAAGCATGTCTGATCTCGAATTCCTACTTTATATAAAAAAAAATGGTTGAATAGTTTTGTGATGAATCAAAGAGTATATAATAAAAAAGAGACGGTTAAATCAGAACTTTTACAAAATATGGTTTAGGATTTTAAAAAACAGTAGTATTGTTTTATGATATACTCCCTTTGTTGATTAAAGCATACTCCACATATTTTTAGAACGATAAAAACTTATATAAATATATTTTATTTTTTATAAATTCATATTTAAGGATAATAAGTATGAAGTTATTTTAAAAAATTATTAAAAATTTGATAATTTGTATAGTTTTTAACACCTAAAAAAGTGCATAAATAGTAAAATATCATGTTTTAATACATCATGTTTTAATTAGCAGAGTAACAAGAAGTGATTCAAATAATATGCAAACAAAATAGAGCTCAGTACATATGAACCACTACGATTAAATGGGGCGAACTGCACCGTATGCTATAAAATAAAAAGTTGATTCATATGAAACAAGTGAAATATTTTATTTTATTATATATATTTATGATTTTTAAAATGAAAATTTCGATAAGATATATATTAAAATATATTTTAATGTGCAATTAATAAATTTATATGACAATATTTTAATTAACATTAGCAACAAAAAAAGAGGTAATTGAGTTTTTGGAAAAACTCATTAAGAGGAAAACATTTAAGAGTTAATCTATCGAAATGGAGAGCCTCCACACTTTCCCAGACATGGAGAGCAGTTCTTATCCAAGCTAATCTTAGCTTCAAAACAAACTATCTAATGCAAAATTTCTTAATGTTAAAAGAAATACAATAACAAATTGATCAAGTGAACAAACATTTCTTCTGGAATAAACTTCAATCACAACAATACACACCTTTTGATTAGTTGAGAAAACATTTGCAAACCAAATAGTGAAGGTGGTCCTGTGTTTAAAACTGCAGAAGATATGAATGTAAGCTTGCAAATGAAGTTACTTTGGAAAATTTATAGGGATCAAAATAATGTATGAGTTAGAGTTATCAAAGAAAAATACCTTCAAACCGAAACAATTAGACAAAAAATGAATCAAAATACTTCCTGACAATTTGGAAGATTGTTACAACTACGTGAAAAGTTCCACAATGGCCTTTTGTGGATCATTGGAAATGGGGACTCCGTCAATGTTTGGCAAGATCTTTGGGTCCCCAACCAAAACTTATTTGATTACCAAGATCGTCATGATCCCGAAATGAGAGTAGCACAACTAATTATCATGCCACCAAAACAATTGAACCTAACACTTCTGAATCAATTATTCCCCCATAATATTATACAAAAAAATAATAGAGATTCAAATCCCAGAATGGGGTACAGTAGATAAGCTGATTTGGAAACCAAACCCCAATGGAAAGTTCACAACCAAATCAACTAATAAAATAACAAGACAAATGCATCAAGTAGACACTGACTACAGTTGGAATTGGAAACTAAGAATACCACCTAAAACTGCATAATCTAGTAGACACTGACTACAGTTGGAGCATCCTCATATCATGGTCATAATCCGACTGTTGAACTTGTTATTGAAAAAAAAATCACTATGGTTGAGTAGGTGGAGAGAAGACGCACAAGGATTCCGCGATTTGTCCATCGAAATATGGTGGAGTAGTGGAGAGAAAACGCACAATGATTCCGCGATTTGTCCATCGAATAGGTTATTGCTTGCATTATGACCAGTCAAATTCGATTGGAAGAGGTCGAGTAGCAACTCCCCACGGGACGAATTGCTAGACATTGACCGCTCAGATTGACACGCCTTCATTGTCTCCATCAACAAGGCTTTCGTTCCCAGCCACAAAACACGATCGATGCCTTAGAAGTTAGAAATGCCTCCGACATCGCCGATCTCGCAACCCATCTGGCCGTTCTCCTCCACAAAAATGAAAAGAACCCGAGCGTAAATACATAAAATTCATCTTACCATCAGACGAAACTCATCTTGCCGTTGGACTCATCCTAAATAAAAAAAAGACAGTAAAGAATTTTGTTTTAAAAAAAAACAAAAATGGAAAATAAAACGAATATAATTATCAATTACTTGCCAAAAATGCCATTTGTCAGCACTCTATGAACCTTTTCCCCACCGATGCTCCCTGTGCCCACCAACACTAAAAAAAAACCCCGTTGTCCCCATACGTCCCTCCCTCTGACCCCGTATTAAACCCCTTCCTCTTCTAGAATCGCTGCACAGCAAAGACAAGGAAGTCTATTGCATCGAAATTGAGTGTGATACATGAAGGCATTTTAACTTCACACGCCGAAGACAACTTTCAGACTCGACATACAACTCATGAAGTCGACATTATTAAGAAGTTCAAAAAGCTTATCAGAATGAGAAATTTGCAAGAAGAATGTTGAATTCATGAGAGAATATACATACTGCACTCTTTTTCCCTTCGATAAGGTTTTGTCACACTGGGTTTTCCTGACAAGGTTTTTAACGAGATAGTATCACCAAGCGTATCAAATGACATTTGTACTCTTTTTTCCTTAGTCCTAGTTTTTGTCCAACTGAGTTTTTCTAGGTGAGGTTTTTAACGAGACAATTTATAATATTAGAAGTGTACATGATCCTCGACAATTTATAATATTAGAGGTGTATGTCCAAGGGGGAGCGTTGTAATACTAATGGTGGATTGTTCACCTCCGTTGCCTTTCACCTTCTATATAAACTCTCACTGTGATTACACAATATATGTATGACCTATATATATGGCTTTATACTCTCCAAGAATCAGACACAGCAATAGAGAATTATCCTTTCTCTGCCTCTCCTCTACTCTCTTCTTACCTCTATCATAACAATTTTTCTAGGGTGATAATATTTACACCCAAAAAATTTACTATATACACCACACCATGCCCCTTTTGAGACACACGTCTGTGACTAAAAAAGAGGCAGGGTCTATTTAAAAAAAAATGAAATGTGTGGTGTAGATAGTAAAATTTTAGGTGTATAAATCACTTCCTTTTTTCTATTTTAGAGAAATTTTAAAGAAATGGCCGGATATGCCTATCATCTTTTTTTTAAAACAAGATAAGAATTCAGTTATCTAGACAAGCCTAGAGCAACTAAGAGACCGAACAAGCCGATGAATGGACTAACTATCAGAAGCAAATGACAGAAAGTAAATAACTCATTTATAAACAAATAAAAAACGGTGGTAATTTTTTTTTAAAAAAAAAAACAAAAATGGAAAATAAAATGAATATCATAATCAATTCCTTGCCAAAAATGCCATTTGTCAGCACCCTATGAACCTCTTCCCCACCAAAGCTCCCTGTGCCCACCAACACTCTACAAAACCCCCCGTTGTCCCCATACGTCCCTTCCTCCGACCCCATATTAAACCCCTTCCTCTTCTAGAATCGCTTCGCTGCACTGCACACCAACCAGTAGAGAGAAATGGCGGTTCCGTACGCTGCCTCATACCAAATGCCAAAACCCTCCTTTTCCCCATTCTCGAAGCTCTGAGCCATCTCTCTCCTCCTCCTCCCTCCCGCCTCTCTCTCGCTGTATGTCGAATTTTATATTCACAACTGTTCAGTTCTTCCTTTTTACTAGCAGTACTGTATTTGTTTCTAATATTTAATTCGTGCCTTTTGCTTGATGATTTGTCTGATTTGCCACAAAGTTTGTCTCTCTCTCTCCACCTTTTACTTTACTATCTGTGAAACAGTGAAAGCTCCCCCGCTTTCCGTGGATTTGATCTTGATTTTGCTTGCGGTTTCACTGTCTGCTTATGTCTTCCTTCCTTCGTCTGCAAAATGTGCGATCGAGTTTTGGGCGTTTTACTTTTCTAGTTCTTGCTGTGCTCACTGTTAAAGCCAAGCTAAACGCCGTTTTAACCGTAAGATCAATTTTGTAGCGTTTGACTTTCGTTGACCGGAGTGAATTTCCCCCTTTTTTCTCGCTCTAGGGTTCGCGATTGATTTCCTGGTGTTGTGAATGTTGTGTCATTTCTAAGCTGTTTCGTTCTCGTTAGAATTCCATGGCCACGCTGAATGTACTAATGGTTGTTGTTGGCTTCTTAAAGAGGGATTTGCTTTTAGGTGGTCCTGTAGAGTGATGCTGTACTCAACTTAAGAAAGCATTTGAATCAAGTGGAGTTGCTTTTCTTCCTAATTTGAATAGTCATTCTCCTAAAAGCTTTTGAAAGAATTTAGTACAACACTGAATTTAAGAGAAGTTTTGGTTAAACTTGGGTATCTATAGGCATCTCTAGAGTCCAATTTCAGTGTCATTGTTGGTGTAATTCCCCTGTTTTGGCAACTTCTGCAATCTAATTCCAGATTTGAACTCAAAACAGGGCTTAATTTATTTTCTCTTGGCGGTATAAGAACTATGTTTCCTTTTGTTTTCTTTCCAGCCTTGATTGTTATATTATTGAAAAATTCCGTAAGGCACTGCTGAATTTTAGGATGTAGTAAATTTCATTTTATTTTTTAAAGTTCACATTTTTAAAATTCCATGTCCAACATGGATGTCACATAGACCCCTTGTGAAACTCAAAGATGAAATTTACCTCAAATCCCGCTTCAATTCACCACAATAAGTTTTGGGGACTCAATTGTAATATCCCCATATTTCAGGGACCACCCATGATTTTTATTCTATGAAAATCAAACAAAAGTTATCAACATTGTTCCACGCAATCAAGGGTAACATGTGGAATTTGATAGTACCTCGGGATTACCTTCTGAAATTTGGAGAAATTGTGGGTAATGATTGAAATATTCAATACCTTAGGGGGACCATACAGAATTTCCCTATATTATTTTGAAATGAGTCTTATAATGTGATCACATTACTTGCCGAAGGGGTTTTAACATTTGTAAATCTTGATTATGTAGAGTTTTAAGCGTGCAAGGAACTATTTCAATGGATTTTGAGGCTTACTTTGGATCCAAGTATCAATTACCAATTCAGGTGACTGGGGAAATCATGCATCCTTCGAGTTCAGAGCTTTTGATACAGGATGGCATATTTCCCAACACCGCGGTGTCTTCCCATTTGGATACTTCTTTTGGAAATCTGTCACAACCTTTTGCTGCAGGTCGTTCGAACCCACGGTTTATCTCCAATGATATGGACCCAGGAGTATTGACTTACAACCAATACTTAGCTGCAAGCATCGAGAAAAGCACTTTGATGGCAAATTTTCATTCTGCTACCCCTCTCCAAGATGGTTCTTATTGGAATCGGAACAACTTTAATATGGACTCCTACCTGAATGTACCATCTTGTCCTGTGACAATGAGCAATCCCAGAGTGACAAACTCTTTGGGTGTAGATCAAATGCTGGCCTCACAGCAACTCTTAGATGCAGTTCAATGCCAAGGACAACAATGTAAAAGGCAACAGAAACAGCTCAGTGTTCTAAGCCCAATGTCCCAGTCGATATTACAGGCAAATCAAGCGGTAATCCCTTCTCTGATGAAATTTGACAATTCAGCTCATCTGCAGAAGAAACCTCGATTAGAATCCAAGAAGGATGACGTGTTTCTTCGATACATGGTACATCAACTTCTTTTGAGCGAAAGCTCCAAGAAGTTACAAAGTCATGACTCAAAGCTCGTCGCATCAGTTAGGCAATACCAAGCTCTAAATGCGATACAGAGAGAGACGAATCAATTCCCCTCCAAATCAGTAGAAGTTCATTGTGAGCAGTTATTGACCCAACAGCCAATGACAGGTCGCCAGAAACAAGTGACTGAACCTCAAGTGTCCCCAGTGCCCATGACAAGTGGTAGTAACTGTGCTGATCAGTTGAAGCAATATTTAGACAATCAAAGACACCGACCTAAAGTAATGCTCTTGCTTTCTTTGTCCAGCAAATGTTGCTGTAATTTACTACATTTCATTGTTAGGCCTGTGGCTTTTCTTTTCATATTTTGCTTCACTTTTTATAATCCGTTCATGCTCCAAATATAGGTGTATCTGTTTGTTTTGTATTCTGATAATGGTCCCTTTTTCAATTTTGTAGCAAAATAGCATAACCTACTGGAGGAAGTTTGTGGCAGAATTCTTTGATTCTGATGCTAAGAAAAGATGGTGTTTGTCAAAGTATGATCGTGCGGGATGTCATGCACATTTTGCCTTCTCCCAGGGTGCTGTGGTGAGATTTGTGTTACATAAATATTGGATAAATATGATGTTTTATATTTTTGATAATGTTGCAGACATCCAGAATATAGTAAATTATGGCATCTAGCCATCTGGGTATAGTTCTCATAGATCAGGATAGACTACCATTTTTGTCCCATAAAAATGGAAACAAAAACACTGTTCATTTTTGAGCTTCTGGATATTATGAAGCCACTTCAATACTGAGATTCAACATCAGGAGCTGTTAAAGTGTTAAATAAAAGCTAATCTTAAGTTTTCCTCTTGGATCTGCATTTTTTGCATGTGAACTTCTACAATTTCTTCGTTAGACATGTGTTTTCTGTCTGTTTGATATTAATCAAGGCTTCCATTTCCTCATTACAACCCCAGGATTCTTGGAATTGTGATCTTTGTGGAACCAAATCAGGACAAGGATTTGGTAAGGATTTCTGATTCTCGGTATCCAATTATTATTGTTATTTGTTAGAGAATATGTTAATGGATTCTATGTCAGTATGTGTCCTGCTTAAGATCTTATTAATATTTAAATCAATGTTAGCACAGTTTTAAACTCTTCTATCTTAAATTATCCAATATTCAGATTCTCTCTCTGTTTTCCCTTTGCTGCCACCTAGCTCCTCCAACTATTTTAATCATGCTTTATTGATTTTCTCTGTATAACTCCAATTCTTTTTTATTGTGTTTGCTTGGAAGAGGCGAAATTTGATGTTCTCCCAAGGTTGTTCAAAGTGAATTTTGACAATGGTTTAGTTGAGGAACTCCTATACCTTGACATTCCCTGTGAGAGGAAGCAGCCATCAGGATGCACAATGTTGCAATACACAAAGGCAGTCCAGGAGAGAGTTTATAAGCATTCACGTATTGTTCAGGAAGGGCAACTTTCTGTAACTTTTACAAAGGAATTAAAGGTTGGTAGACTACTTATGTATGCATGCTGGAAGTTTCAGATGTCTTTCTAACCTTTTAGTTCTTGTCCCCAAAATAGATAATCTCATGGGAGTTTTGTGCCGAGCATCATGAGGAGTTTGTTTTGCGCAGATCGATTGCACCACAGGTACTAACTTTTATTATAACAATTTCTTTAAACTTAAAAAACAAAACGCTATAAATAATTTTAAGACACAATAGTAAAATCTAGGAGAATATTTCCAAATTTCAATGCTGGGGAATAGGTTTAAAAAACCGTTAATATGATAGATCTTCTAAGCACCTCAGGTATTCAGGTGCTTTTTTTTCTCATTGTTTCTGGATTGATATCCAGTTATTTCTCTGCACCTTTTCTTTGTTTCATTTGGTTTGATGTAATGCTATCATTTCCAGATCGGCTAAATCTTCATCCACAATTCTGATCATCTCGTAAACTAAATCTAGTTAAAATCACATGAAATGATAGTTCTTGTACACTTGTCCTGTGGTTAAAATGTTAATTATGATATACCTCTATTGGAAATCAGTACCTTGTAATTAACATTACATATTCTAGGTGGTTTAGACAGGTGGTAAAACTGATAAAATGTAATTATGACCTAGCTTTTGGTGCAAGTTCCTCTTTAATTTCCTCTGTTCTATATTGACAATTAAATTGTGCTTTGGATAGTAATTTATTTTCCTTGTTTACCTTCTAAACTTTATCATCAGTAAATGGTTCACGGGTCCTGTTCACTTTGGTATTTGTGTTTGGTTTTTCAAACCTATGCCCTAAGGGAATAGGTTAAACATTCCAATTGAAATAACATTCTCCTAGATACACTAATTTAACCATTTTAATCTTGGCCCTTGGAAGATAGATTAGAAAGACCGTTTTATGTTTATATGATTGAACTGATGTTTTTTTTCGCCCATCAGGTGAAGCAGCTGCTTCAGGCTTCTCAGAAATGTCAAGATGTTGTTGATAGAAACAAATCTGATGGAAACCTCAGACATTCTTTGCAAGTAACACATAATAGGTAAGACATAATATCTGACTTTTTCTAATTTTTCCGTTATTTCAATCAGTTTGATATGGCAATAGTACAAGAATATCGTTATTTATAGCTAAATGTCATTCATTGATTGCTTATTTAGCATTTCAATCTGCTAATGTTGAGGAAATGTTACACTTTTGCTTTAGGGTATTATGCAATAGAAGGGATTTTAAGGCTGATATTCTGTTGAACATTTTCTTTAATACATGCAGGATGGTAAAATCTGGAGAGCAGATTGCAAAAACTCTGGATTTACATGCTGTTAATGAATTAGGACTACCGAAGCAACTTGCGCGCTTTCTGCAGGTATGCTTTTTGTCTATGTATAGTTAATCCTATTTTCTTCTAGCCTTTAACAAACCTCAGTTGCCTCAACCGCCATAATTCGTTATACAGGTGGCTGAAGTCATTGATTGTATGAAGGATTTGATCACATATAGCCATGAGAATAAGCTTAGTCCGATTGGTAATCTACTAATCTTGTATTGCTATTATTACATGGCTTCATCTATTATAATGGTTGACCCTAAAACGTTGACCGATAAACAATGACTAATCCGGGAATTGAACTGCAGAGAGCTTGAACAGATTCAAGCGGAAGCAGATGAATGTGCAAGCACTCCAGCAAGATGCTCAGGGTTTCTCTTTTACTAGAAACAATCGAATGCGCATGGGCACAGTTGCTACTCAATATCTGGGTACTGGTTCGGTGGTGATCAACAATGGAACTGGCACCACAGACTCAAAGGGAATCATGTCAAACTCTCGTTCAGATCCTTCTCAAGAAACCAACATCGGTGCTCATCAAGCAAGCACTGATTTTACAGAACGGAATACATGGAATTCTTACCAAAACCTCCTATATGCAAACATGATGGTGAAATCTGGGCCACCCCATTTGTTAAACCATAGCCCCTCTTGGCATGAAGCACTGCCTTCTTCGACACTTAACATTACACTGCAACCCTCCAGCTCATCTGGAAGTCCGGGGGACCAGGATCAAAGAAAGTATCTCATGAACAAACTACTGATGCAGAAGATGTTCAGCAACATCGAACCACAGGAGCCCCAACTGCCAGCATCACCGTTAACTATGCAAGCCAATGGCAGTATAAACGGAAAGAAAGCAACTTCGTCCAGAGCCGGTGGTAATTCACAGACTCAGACTGCATCCAGAAAAGGGTCCATGACAAAAGTACTAGAGGATCTCGGTGTGCCCATCCTTCCCGGAGTGCAGGTTAAGGAAGAGATTTTCTATGGATAACGATGGACGCCGACAAGCCAGGAAATGTCGTTTTTGAGTATCTGTTGTTGTAGTTGCAATAGCAAAATGGTGATTTGGGAATGGTCCGTCGGTGGTTTTGAATCTGGTGTGTTTTTTAAATAGGCTCAACTTGTCTGTGGCGGATTGCAATGGGCGGGACAAAGAATCAAGTTGGGCATCGGCCAGTTTTGTTTAGGCAAGTTGATGGACATGGGTTTTGTTTTGTTTATTACAGTAGTATTATTTTTCTTTTAATATTTTGGGCAACTTGGGTATGGAGTTTGACATTAAAGTATTCATGAATGTGGATAAACGTTGTGGAGACAACTTTTCGGTTTTAGGATAAGCAAGTTTGGACCATTTCTTGGACTCATCCCTTAAAAAAAAAACTTTGTACGGTCACTTTTAACATACGCTTATTCATCATTAATGACGTTATCTTTTAGGTTCTCATGTGTTGGATTAGGGTCGTTTGTATTTCCATTAATTATAATTTATAATATAAAATATTATTTATAATACACAATGTTATAATTAATGGTCATGTAAATTGACTCTTAAGTATTCTCTCTAGGATTTTTAGAGAAAATTGTAATAAATAACCCACATTTTAAGGATAATTCCGAAAAACGTATAAACTCTATAAGATTGATGAAAATAACATCAATTCACACAATTTGCAAATAGTAATTGTGGTTTGTTAACGTATTTCCTAGTAGCATAGGTTATAAATCGGAATTAAGAATTCAAATTTAAATGCATAAACATTATTAAAATATTTAAAAATGTGCTAAACTAGTGTATTTAGAGGAATTATTCCAAAATCGGATATAGATTAGAAATTCCGATAAAAGAATCACGAATGATAGGGTTCTTATGTTGTGACTGTTGTCATGGCATAATATGCAAATTAGGCTTCTAAACTGTTTCACTAAAGCGATTGATACCCACCAATCCACCATGAACAACCAAACCACGATGGATTCTGAAATGAATCTCCCTCAACAGTGCGAACTGCAACTCGAAAACGCAGAACTCATAACGCTAAATAGCTAAACCACGCCTAAGACTCCTCTTTTTTGTACTCAATCCGTATCAATACACACACAGCCAACCTCCTAACCCAAAAAAGAGGAGGTTGATAGCATTATCTAGACACCCTTTAGCCTCATTCTGAGCCTGATGGGCAAATGACCACCGAGTCCAAGCAGAGCCCGCCTTTCGTGTGAGTGCAGTCTATCTGTGCCATCGAAAACTTGAGCTTCATCGGCTTGCTTGGGTTCTCCACCACAAAGTCACCAGCATGGTAGCGCACCCACTTCCCCCGCTCTTCCAGGAAGCGCTGGGAGGTCCCTCGCTGTCCATTGGAGGTGGAGAGTTGGAACTGCACCGGCTTTATGTCCCAGCCATGGATGTTGTCAGTGTTGCATTGCCATCGGCCGAACTTCTTGACTGTCCGCCCCAGCTGGACCTGGAAGAAGATGCTGTATTTCCCTGCTGGGAAGGGGAATTCCACCTCGCCATTGATCTCAAACCACCAGATTTGTTGAAGGTATGCTACTGTGGAGAATCTACATCCAACAGAAAACAGAAGCAGCTTAATAACAGATATCAATCTCGAGTTCAAGGCATCGGTTCATAACTGTAACAGCAACATTAGAAGATAATTGATTTCACACTTCATTATAAAAAACTTCTCATAATGCATTTTAGAAGAGTTTCTTTGTTAGTGCTGTCACAAAACGCTACCATGTCAAACACCGATATACGAACTACAATGCTAAAATGCTACTTCTAATGCTTTGCCAAACGAATTCCTAGTCAAACAAAGGTGTCTTTCAGATAACCACTTGATTGCAGACTCTGAATCAGATGACAAATTCCTACTTGAAAAGATTAAGAAAGTGAAAATCACAACCAACAACAAACTCACATATGGAGGATTTCGGCAAGGAAATGCTCCGGGCAATTGGACTTGGTAAAATCAATCTAAAATCCAAACAGAAATAGAATTCGGTTAGGCGATTGATCGAATCTCACCTTGATTCTTGAGAAGGTATATGATTCCAATATCTTCTATCATCTATCCCGGTTATTGTAAGCCTCCTGGGGGATATGGCCATACACATCCCTCCTGTGTTCTTATCAAGCCACACTTTCTGCATCAAAATCCAAACTTCCATTACTGATGAATCAAGTCAAGAAGAACAGAATTAGACATCTCAGGAGGAAAGCAATCTGGAAATCCACAGCGAGAAAAACCTTACTAATATAAAGAAGTTACCTTCGTGCCGTTGTCAATGGAGTTAATACCACACAGCCGAGCATAAATATCCTTCTTAGACAGTCCAACCGGCATTTCATCGAACACCTTCTCAACCAGAGCAAGATAATTCTCAGGCAGCTTTGACTCCCACACGAAATCAGCCGAGGAAGCCCCTCGAAACGCTCTGTTGAGCCTCGCCAGCCTGCAAACATCTCTCGGCTCCAAGTACACCAAAACCTCCGCCGCGCATCCCTCCGGCAAATCACCTAGTCCCGTCGGCGCCGGCGACATGCCGGATGAATCTTCTCGAAGCGCGGAAGATCCGGAACCCATCGCACTATGAATAAGCAAATCAGGCAGAGAAAATGAAAATTTTCAGGGTCGAATTTCGCAAAATAGCTAAATTTTGGATAGAAATTGTTCGCGGGATCGATCTCAGGGAGAGGGAGAGAGAAAGAGAGAGAGAGAGAGAGAGAGGGGGGGAAATGGAAAATGGAGCGCTGTATATATTTTAGTTTTGATTTCTGTTTGGATGCCTTTTTATTCAATGAGCAGAAAATTGAACGATCCTATTCCTATAAAAGACAAAAGGAAAGTAAATTACAGAAAAACCACTCTTAAAATTTTTACGCCGTATCAATTTTTTTTTTCCGATTATAAGTCCGGACAAAAATAATAATATATAATTAGCGATATTAGTGGTTGAAAAAATGAGCCGAGATGCTCTATTGTCACATTTGATCGATTCTATGTCATTATTTTTGACCCAATTTATGGTCGGTAAAATGAGTCAGGATTTTTTTATTATTCCTTCTCAAATGGTGGGTTATTTTTCTTATAGATAAAATGTGTTGATTTTTTTTAATGTTGAATTATTTAGAAAACATATAAATTACAAAAGAAAGGAGTATAATTTTGCACATAATCATCCAAAAATTACAAGTATGTGGGAAATCACCCGTAACTTTGATAACCCTTTTATATGTAACAACTGTGGGAAAAATAAAAATTTATTACTGTATTGATAAAAAAAAAAAATCTTTTAAAACATCCCCATAAATAAATGCATAATCCTTTTTACATGTAAATTTATGACTGAATTTCTATAAGTTACTTGCAGTGATTTTGATGATTTTATAATTTAGCCAAAAGAAAAGGGAAAGAAGTACGGGTAGAACAGAACTTGTGGTATTGTGCTTGGTTGGTGTTACTCGGATCTCAGGATAAATTGATAAGGATGGTTTGATATTTTTCTTATAGAGATTTTTTTTTTATTTTTTTTGGGTTTGTTTTTAACGATTTGTTTTTTGGTATAAGAAAAAGGAAAGAAGTACGGTGGACAGCTGTGTGTACAAAGTTTGGTGGTGAGAGTTTATGGATTAAGAGTACGGAGTGTTAAAGTTAATACACTCGGTAGTCAAGTTGTAATTGAAGTGGCAATTCCAATTTTGTGACTCGTGTCTGCCGCGTCGGATAGAGATTGAGATTGAGATTGACGCAATAACGTTACCACTTTTTTTTTTTTCCTTTCTACCTAGGTTCCGTTTGGATGATCATTAATTATAATTTATAATGCACAAGATTGTATTATAAAATAGTATTGAGAAAGATGAGGGACAATATTGTAAAATGACGCCTCTGTGTCGAGAATCCATCACTGAGATAGAATGAAGCCAAGGCTCACTATTGCTAGCTCGATGTTGCTAAGAGGCGCACGTGGAGTACTTGCATTTATAAATTAGCTTTGTTGGTTATAAAATACATTGGGCCTATTTTTTGTTTAGTTCGGGCTATGATGTATGGGCTGGCCCATTCTCTATTTGCTACTCCCTCCGTCTCGAAAAATAAGTCGTTTTAGACTTGTTGAGTTGTATCAAAATACATGTCGTTTTAGGTTTTCTAGGTAGGGGATAGTAATGATTTGTATTGGTTTTTGTGTTGTTGACTTTTTAAAAGAGTTTGATTGGTTAAAAATTATAGTGGGTATTTAAAAATAATAAAATTAATGAAAAAAATTAGTGGAATGATGACGTTGATTGATAGGTGAATGTTTTATTAAAACTAGTGCACAATGCTAAAACGACTTGTTTTTCGAAACGGAGGGAGTACTATATAAGATGTTGTCTTCCTCTTTGAAACTCATTCAATTCAAGAGAAAATACAGAACTCAATTTGATCTTCTTCGTTCAAACTCATTTCACATTTTCCATTGTAAAAGTTCAAATTCCAGATCGATTTAGTATTCCAGCATGGTATCAGAGCTAGATCTGGTAATTTGAGCTTGTGTTTGTCTCAGATCTGTAGTTTCTGGAACATCTGCCTAGTGTTCGTGTTTTTCCCGCTAGAAAATGTCGGATGAACAGCTGAAGCTTGATCCAAACGATCCTTATTACTTACATCCGAGTGACCATCCTGGATTGATTCTTGTTACTCCTCCCTTTGATGGAAAAGGTTTTAGAGAATGGCAGCGGTCGATTCGGATGGCCTTATCAGCCAAAAACAAAACTGGTTTTATCACTGGCGCCATCGCCAAACCAGTTGCAAATTCAGCAAAAGTCCAGTGCTGGGAACGGTGCAACGACATGGTATTTTCATAGATTTGCAACAGCCTGAGCCCAGATATTCGACGAAGTGTTATTTACAATAACACAGCTAGTGCAGCTTGGAAGCAGCTGGTTTCTCGATTCAGTAAAGTCAGAGGAACTCAACTATACTCTGTGCAACAAGAGCTAGGTGCACTGTCACAAGGTACAAGCTCTTTCTCCTCCTATTTCACAAAAATCAAGTCATTATGGGACGAATTGGAGAGTATGAAAAATTCGTCGTCATGTTCTTGTAAGAAATGTGATTGTGGATATGTAGCTAATACTTCTAAGTATGATGAGAATCAGAAAACAATTCAGTTGCTTATGGGGCTTAATAGCTCTTATACTACAGTTCGTGGATCTATTCTCTTGATGGATCCTTTGCCGGATGTGGACCGTGTTTACTATTTGATCTCACAAGAAGAGAATCAGCGGGAAGGGAAACCGGGATCTGGATCTGGTGTGGTGGATGGGGTTTCGATGTTTGTCAAGGCACCTAGCAATTCCACCAATACTAAGAGTCCTGGTTTCAATCCTAATGCTGCTGCTAATTCCAGATCCAGTGCTCCTCAGTCAGGAGGAATGAAGTTCAATTTTGATAAAACATGCTCCGATAAGTCTCGTGGTGATAGAAAACCACTATTCTGCACCAATTGTAAGAAGACAAACCACACTATAGATCGTTGTTTCTTCATTATTGGATTCCCTCCAGATTATCCAGGCAGTAGAGAGATGAGGAAGGAAGGTACTGAGAAGAGATTTGCAGGTTCGGTTTCACAAACTCAAAGGCCAGATTTCTCAAAGGAACAAATAGCACAGCTAGTTGCACTATTGCAGGCTTCTGGATCCACTACTTCACACAGTAAAGAGCCTATTCCTGATGATTTCGCCGGTTTCTCAGGTACCACTCTCTCTACACAGATACTTTATGGTCGAGTCTCGATAATTGATAGCGGCGCCAGTGGCCATATGTGTAGTGATATGAGCTTGTTTCAAAGCACTTATGTTCTGTCTCGCCCTTTCAAAATCACTCTCCCTACAGGAGAGACAACTTTGATCACGACAGCTGGAACAATCAACCTTATGCAAGGACTCCAGTTGCATAATGTTCTCTTTGTTTCAAAATTTGTATGCAACCTTGTTTCTGTAGGAAAGCTGATCAGAGAACTCCATTGCTTTGTGCTCTTCACTGAATCTGGGTGCTACTTGCCGGCTCCTTCAATGATGACACCTATGAAGATTGGTGAGCTTGTTAGGGATCTGTTTGTCCTGGGGCTCCCTTCACAAGCCAGACTTGCTGCTCACTCTGCTCATTCTCCCTCCAAACTGAATAAGTTGCCAATTGCAGTGGATGCTTCAATTTAGCATAAGAGGCTGGGTCATCTGCCTTCTCACAGGTTGTGTAAGCTTTCTTATGTGACTGTGACAAACAATAGTGTTTCTGATTTAAGAAATTGTTCAGTTTGTGCACGTGCTAGGCAAGCACGGTTGCCTTTTCCTTTGAGTTCAATTCAAACAATTAATGCATTTGAATTACTACATGCTGATGTTTGGGGGCCTTACCGTGTTCCCACCTATGATAATTTCAGATACTTTTTTACTCTAGTTGATGATTTTACTAGAGTAACTTGGGTGCAGCTGCTACCAACTAAGTCTATGGCACTCCTTGCCATTAAAAAGTTTTTTACCTTTGCTGAGAGGCAGTTTGGGAAACGAATTAAGATCCTTAGATCAGATAATGCTTTTGAATTAGGAGCAAGCAATGAGCATGCTCAATTCCTCTTGGATAATGACATTGTTCATCAGCAGTCATGCACTGCTACCCCATAACAGAATGGGGTTGTCGAAAGGAAACATCGACACATTCTTGAGGTAGCTAGGAGTCTCATGTTTGAATCAGGATTACCTAAACGTTTCTGGGGTGACAGTGTGCTCACTGCAGTCCATCTCATTAACAAGTTTCCTAGTAAGCTGCTAAAACTGAAATCTCCCTTTGAGTTGTTGCATCACAGGCCTCCATCATTTGATTATCTGCGTTGCTTTGGATCCTTATGCTTTGCTTCTACCCTTCAGCAAGGAAGAGACAAATTTGATGCAAGGGCTTCTCCTTGTATACTTCTTGGCTATCCAGGAGGAAAGAAGGGATACAAGTTGTTCAACCTAGAGACAAAGTGCACTTTTGTCTCTAGGGATGTAGTCTTTCATGAGGAAGTTTTTCCATACAAAACTCCTTTTCCTGCCTTACCTAGTACAACACCTGAGACTCCTTCCTTCTCTTTGGCCTCATCTCATCCTCCCTTGGTTGTGGATGACACTACTGCATTATCCCCTCCATCAGTCCTTGCTGATCATCATGTAGATGTTTTGAGTAACTCTCCCTTGATCACTGCTCCTAGACGCTCAGCCAGAGAGCATCACCCTCCCTCTTACCTATCAGATTATGTTTGCAGCCATTACTCTGATATAGAGGTGTGCTTCCATACTCTCACCTCCACATTTGACTTCCCATCTGCTTCTGCCTCAGTTGTTCAGCTCCCAGATCATGAACCTCTCACTTTCAATGAGGCTTGTGAGTTTGCTGTGTGGCAGGATGCTATGACTAGTGAGTTCAAGGCCTTAGAGGCTACACATACATGGGAGATTGTTGAGCTGCCTAGAGGGAAAAGGGTTATTTCATGTAAATGGGTTTACAAAATTAAACGAAGAGCTGATGGGAGTGTGGAAAGATACAAAGCTCGCCTTGTAGCTAAGGGGTTTACACAACAAGAGGGTGTTGATTACAATGAGACCTTCTCTCCAGTCATAAAGATGACTACTGTCCGAGTTCTTGTCTCCATTGCTTTGCATCACAAATGGCATGTCTTGCAGCTTGATGTTAACAACGCTTTCCTACATGGAACCTTGGACGAGGAGGTTTTCATGAAAATTCCCCCTGGATTAGAGGTTCATGGCAAGAACTTGATTTGTCGCCTGAGAAAGTTGTTATACGGGCTTAAACAGGCATCTAGGCAATGGTATGCCCGCCTTTCTCAAGCTCTTCTCAATCATGGCTATACATTGTCTCAGAACGATCATTATTTGTTCTTCCGCAAGAGTAGAGGACTGTGTGTATTTGTTGCAGTTTATGTCGACGATATTCTAATCACTGGAAGTGATTCTATTGAGGTTCAGGATCTCAAATCGTTTTTGGATTTGGAGTTTCGTATCAAGGATCTGGGGGTTCTCAGTTTTTTCTTAGGAATCGAATTCATCCCTGTGGCTGACGGTGTGTTACTCAGCCAGCAGTGATTCATCAGTGATATTTTTCTGGATTTCCAGTGTTCAGGAGCTGCAGTTGCTTCCCCTTTGGATCCTCATCTCCAATTGTCTCCACATTTGGGAGATTTACTCCATAATCTTACTCAGTACAGACGTCTTATTGGAAAATTAAATTTCCTTGTTCATACCCGGCCTGATCTGGCATTTACGGTTCAATTCCTCAGCCAATTTCTCCATTGTCCTCGTCAGCCTCACATGGATGTTGCTCTCCATGTCTTGCGCTGCCTTAAGGGTACTTCTACGAGAGGGCTTTTGCTCTCAGCCACTCAACCTCTTACTCTTCGTGCCTATTGTGATGCTGACTGGGCAAGTTGCCCGTTTTCTCGAAAATCTGTGAGTGGATATGTTGTGTTTTTGGGAGATTGTTTGATTTCGTGGAAATCAAAGAAACAATAAAGTGTATCTCTTTCGTCTGTAGAGGCTGAGTATAGATCCATTCGTCGAGTTTGCACTGAGCTTGCGTGGCTTACTCGTCTGTTATCTGATTTTGGAGTTTCTGGGATCACTCCAATTCCAGTCAAGTGCGATAATCAAGCCGCAGTTCATATTGCTCGCAACCCTATTTTCCATGAACGGACGAAGCATATCGAGCTAGATTGTCATTATGCTCGGGAAAAGCTGCTTGAAGGTCTTATTGCACTCGGCCACGTTCCCTCTCGCGCTCAATTGGCGGATTTTCTGACCAAGAACATCCCTGGTGTCCATCTCCGGCCACTCCTTCGCAAGATCGGCGTCGTTGAGCCACCGCCTTGATCTTGAGGGGGGGTGTTGGGTTATAAAATACATTGGGCCTATTTTTTGTTTAGTTCGGGTTATGATGTATGGGCTGGCCCATTCTCTATTTGTTACTATATAAGTTGTTGTCTTCCTCTTTGAAACTCATTCAATTCAAGAGAAAATACAGAACTCAATTTGATCCTCTTCGTTCAAACTCATTTCACATTTTCCATTGTAAAAGTTCAAATTCCAGATCGATTTAGTATTCCAACAGGCTCACCAGAGTTTCATTCGCATAAACCTAGCTTATACCATCTTGCATTCTCCTCGGAGATGATATGCGTGAAAATGTTTCAGATATTGGCCTAATTTGTCTTACACCAAAATGGTGTCGATGCAAACAAAGCTTGCGGGTACTTAGAGCGTGTTTGTCACAAGTTAGCGATTTACAATTTTCAAGGGAATCACTCCTCATTGTCTATTCGACAGTCCATAGCGATTTAAAAAACATTCAACATTTCACCTCAATTTAATCTACTTTAGATTTTCATAAAAAAAAATCATCTAAATTATAACAGTAACCACATTTGTAATTTTTTTTATAAAAAAATAAAGATTTTATATAGTTTTTATCATTTTAAAAATTATGTTTAAATAGTAAATGACATATTTTGTCAAACAGAGAGTATCACTCGATTCACTCGCCCAAGTTAAATTAGATTAAACCAACAAGTGTAGAATTGTAGAAGTTAACACCAAGGAAACTCCATAATAAGATTGATCTATAATGATCTTCTTATCAATACAAAGTGGTGTAGATTAAAATCAATGTAGATGGATCTGTCAACAACAGAGGAGAATGCAGAGTGGGAGGGATTGTGAGAGACTACAATGGAAATGTAATTGAAATATTTCAACATCAAGTTACTCAGGGATCGGTAACCCTAACTGAATCCCTTGCGTTTTGTGCGAGATTAGATCTAGCCAGAAGAAGAGGATGGAAGAACATTGTCATTGAAGGGGATAGCTTGATAGTAGTCAATGCTATTTCTAATAAAGCAGTAGTGCCATGGGAAATTGCACGAGTAATCGAAAAGATACAAAGACTCAACGGAGCTTGCTCACCAGTACAAGTCAGACACTGTTTCAGAGAAGCAAATATAGCAACAGATGTCATAGCTAAATGTAATCTGAATTGTAATACTTGTACCCTTCCTTTTAACGAGGAACTATGTAACATCATCCGTAGTGATGATTAAGGATGATCTTTACTTGTAAAGACATTTTAATTTTCGCTTACTGATTAATTTTCGCTTACGGAAAAAAAAAAAAAAAACAAAATGGTGTAGAAGTTAGTGATTTAATTTTTGGATCTATTTTTTTATTTCGATAAATAGAGAGCTGTCCTCTACGAGTCTGAAAGAGATATTTGGCTCCTTTCCGACCCGACTCTCTTGGGCCTACTTCCTCTTGTTGGTGCCAAACATCAAAGCGAAGCAGAACAAAACCCTAAACAGAACCCCCCAAGCAATGGTGATCCACAGACAACTCCACTTGCTGACGTCATCCGCCTCCTGCCTCCTCAGCACCTCCACCCCCGTCATCACGCAGCTACTCTCCGTTATCTCCCCCCTCCCTCCGATCACGGCGTTGATCATCTCCAGCAGCTCTCCCTTCAACTCCCTCGGCGCCCCCTGCAACGGTGTCGCATCGAACATCTCCCATCCCCTCCCGAAGCACCGCTCTCCCCCGAACTCCCCCTGCAGCACCCCCTGGTAAGGGTACTTCACCATCGTCCCGTAGTGGAGCCACATCCAGTACCCCGGGATCCGATTCCGGCTCACGAAGAATCCGCTGAACAGCACGCAATTCGCGAGGATCGATAGCGCCGCAGCGTAGCCTAGCAACGCGCTTGTGACGACGCCGGAGATGAAGGTCACGAAGGAGTGCCCCGCCCAGAAGGCCGCGAATATGAAGAGGAAATAGGAGAGGTATCCGGCGACTCCTCCCGCTAATCCCACCCCCCAGAAGGTGATTGATGTGAATGTGATGGAGAGGAGTGCCAGCGCCGGGATTGCAGTCAGCGTGTGGGATAGCACATAAGATGTTCGACGATATGCCTGAAAGGCGGTTTCCCGCGCGAAGATGAACTTCTGCTCCACGAACTTCGGCAGGGCCTCCGCCGAGACGAAGAACGTCGTGCTGATGGCGAAGATGAAGAAGCTGATCCGGTCCTGCGCGCCGCGCGGGCTGGCGTCGGGGCGCCAGAACACGGTGGCGAGGATTATCCCGGTGAGGACGACGACCCCGAACCTGATCCCAAACAGCTCCGGCATCCTGATTGAGTTCAGGATTGTTCTTTTCGCGATCACATACATTTCGACATAAATCGGATTGGCGTAGGTTGGCACCGAGCTAGGGTTTTGTCCATTGTTGATCGTTAGCTTCCCCTTCGAGATGCTTGTGGCTATTGCTTGCTTAAGAGTGAGGCTTTTGGTAGCTGAGTTGATCGAGCTGCTCATCTTATTCCGCCATAGCTTGTTGAAATCGACCAATTTCTGAGCTCCACCTGGTGACTCTTCAAGCTGGAGGATCAAATCGAGGACAAACTCTGCTCGGTTTTCGCTCTCAGGAATCGATTGGCCATACTCGTCGAAAAACTTAGGTATCTGATCAGGAGGTCCATTGTAGACTGTCTGACCACGCGATAGAAAGATGAGCTTGTCCAGCAAGTTGAGGATCCTGGAGCTAGGCTGATGAATTGACATGATGACTGTGCTTCCGCTAAGAGCGATGCGCTTAAGGACCTTGATCACCATGAGGGCGCTGCTGGAGTCGAGCCCTGAGGTGGGCTCGTCAAGGAACAGGAGGATTGGGTCATGGATTATGTCGATACCTATCGAAACCCTCCTCCTTTCGCCTCCTGAGACTCCACGGTGGCCCTCGTCTCCGATCATGGTGGCGGTTGCATCTTGGAGACCGAGTTGTTTGATCAATGTCTGGACTCTTGCTCTCTTTTTAGCCTTGGAGAGTGATCTCGGTAGCCTGAACTCTGCGGCAAACATCAGCGTCTCTTCCACCGTCAGCATCGGAAATAAGAGGTCATCTTGCATCACATAAGCCGAAATTGCTCTTAGAAGTTTGGACTCCAATGGTTCTCCATTGAAGGTCGTTGTTCCTTTTAGACTCTCCTTGGATATTCGATCAGCGAGAGCATCAATCAGAGTCGACTTTCCTGAGCCGCTAGGACCCAGAACTGCAAGTATCTCCCCTTCCCTTGCCTCTCCCGATGCATCATCCAGCAGCACCTTGTGCTCGGAACCAGGAACTCTTCGGAAACCAGGACAAGTCCACCACCGATGACGGTGAACCATGACACTGTATGTCAAGTTCTTGAAGGATAGAACGAACGAGTGTTGTGCTGTTGAATCAGCACAATTGGAATCAGCGTGATCTTGAGAGGGAATTCCTTTCCTGACATTGATTTTAGCTGTGGGAGGTGGCATAGCTAACAGACCAGTGCTTGCTGTACCGATGAAGCCTGACATTGGTTCCGCTATTGAAGTAGTGTTTTGTCACCGCTATTGAAGGAAGCGATCTAGGACGATACTGCTTCCGCTTGACAAACTGATCCTAAGGTTGCGGTTTTACGGGGTTTACTGTCATTGAGTCTGATGGATGTGAAATTTTTCTTCAAATGTGTAAGAATATGTAGCAAGGAGGGCCAATGGCTCATGTAGCTGGTTTAGACTTGCAAGAGGGTTAATTGGAATGAGGACTTTTTTGTTGTTTTTCAACTTGTGGTTTTTGGGTTGAATAAATCAAGCAATCAAGGGACCTATCTTGCTCCAGTTTAAATTTTGACTAATTTGCAGGTCTGCACTGAGCTGCATTTGATCTCAACATGGGTGAATGAACCATGCGAATGAAAGTATTTGGGGTGGTTCACAGGGGATGAAATCAAAACAAACAAGAACATAAAATAAGGCCAAATCAGGCAACATGCATATTGCATTATGTATGAGAGGGTATTCCTCTGAAACCGTGACTGCTCTGCTGTCACGGGTTGATGTCGCATACATGTTTTGTTTACTGAGTATTTGCGCAATTAATTAATTAAATTGATAAGTCTATAGTATTTTTTTTGGTAGAAATTATAAAACCATGGAATTCGAGTTGTTGACCGGCTCGCTCACCTTGAAATATGATGTTGTAGTCGACGAGCTCATCTATAAAGACGCACTTGGTGGTGTGGTTCAACCGTGGTTGACCACCCCAAAACCTTCACCTTGTATAATACGGTTGAACCACCCCAAAACCTTCACCTTGTATAAAAAAAACATAAAATATAAAAATAAAACCATGGAATTCAACCCCATGCGGTCTTACAACCAGTGCCAATTGGATGAGTCGAATCGGATTTGGGATATGCCATTTCAATTTCGGATCAACTCAGTCAGACTCGATTTGAGGATAATTCGGATCGGATTGGATTGAGTTTATTCGATTCTATATGATAGAATAAATCGGATTTTCGGATCTAATTCGGTGGAACAATTTTGAATTTCGGTCAAATCAGGCTTTGCTTGAATTGGATTTTGATGAATTGAACTTCGATTCGCGATTATATCGGACTCATATGAATCAAATAGGATAAATCAAATTTTAGTTAAATCAAACTTCAATTTCATTAAAATTTCAATTTGATTTAAAATTTTGTTTATGAGTTACATAACTCAAAATTAACCAAGTTTTTTATACTCATTTATACAATTTTTTTTTACCTATAAGAAATTTATCATTTTCTACAGAAAAAAATAATGCTTTTCCATTTCTTGCAGCTAAGTGGCAAAGTCAATTACTTTTACAATTCAAGTATCATCTTTTAATCACAATCGAATATCCATAGCAAAATTCCCTGCAGCTAGAAGAGCTACTACCACGGTTTCAAGTCGCCAACAGGTCCTGCAGTCCAGTTGAGGGTCTTCTCCCCTGGTCTCAAGTATATGCTCCTGTCATGGGGCAGTTTTCGAGCCAGTCCATTCAAAATTTGATGGAAGGCATCCCCGGCTTGCACGGGTTGTGGAAACAGCATCGCTTGTTTCATTGATGGGTTTGCGAGCAATCTCTGCTTCCGTAGTATAACTTCTGGTGGGATTGATGCAAGTATGCTGTCCAAATTCGGGACGTCCTTCTCAGCAACAAAAACCCCAATATCTTCCCATGGGATTGCATCAGCAAAGGGTAACACAATGTCGTCGGCTATAATAACAGGAATGCATCCAAATATAACTGCCTCAACCAATCTAGGACTCCAAGGTGCCCAGCCAAGTGGGCATAGACAGAAAACAGCTCGCTGCATGTCCTCGTAGTATGTTGTTGGATGCTCAGTGGAGATGTCAAATAATGGATTGTCTTTGAAGTTCTCCCATACAGCAGCTCGGGCACCTCTGTAAAAGTAATAATTTCATTAGTTGCCTTCCAAGAAAGACAGTATCAGTCTGTTCAAACACACAGATTAAATGAAGCATACCTAGCATAATAACCACCTTCAGGGTCATTACCCACATCATAAAACAATCCTCGGAAGTAAACAAAGATGGAACGTGGCGTATCTGGGGGGATTAAATGAGCTTGCATTTTCTGTGGTGGAGCATATGGGGGAATTGTAATTGATCCTTCCTTTAAGCACACATGGTTCCTTTGGCCAAAAGTTTGCACTAAGGTGGCACGCTGAAGCAAGGGCAGAATTCCTCTTTCAATTGCTTTCTCTTCCTGGTAAAGTTCACAGGGATTTCTGTAAGAAATAACATGATTTTCTAATAATATAGTTAGGGGCACTTGTGTTCTGGTTCGGGCCAGAAAGCTGCTCTGAACTCTGAATCACAGATTGGAATAAACATACCAAACCTGGACCAAAAACGTCATTCCTAGTTAAATCCTTTATGGTATGGGTTGGGCGGGTAAAACCAGTCAGTTAAATCCTTTAAGGTTTGGACTGTGAATGTCCTCAAATATTGCATTCAAGGTCTTCTCCTAGTTCATTATTTATTAGAAGGCAATAGATTAGGAAGAGTAAGGATGTATTAGGTAAACACTTACTTGGTAATGAAAGCAAGCCCCAAAGTCATGAGGCGCCACAAAAAAGTGATCAGCTCCTTCTGTCCGGTTCCAATACGGCCAGTTTGATGAGATGAGTTGTATTGCACTCCTCATCATTCGTGGGGATTTGAATGGCAGAGGAAGGCCATTTGGTGTTAAATCACAGGTAGAGTATACTGGCGTGTAGAACCAATCAGCTTCATCAGGATTGAGGGTTCTTACAGGACTAGATAATAGGAAACGGTGCATATATATCTCTGCAGCAAACATGTGGGTAAGACACCTAGGATCTTTCTGCAATATCTTTTTGTTGTATTTGCTTGGAAGCTCATACACAAAAACCTTCAACCTTCCAACAGGATTGTCTTCTAGAACATCACCAGCGCTCCCTGCAACAGAAAAAAAAACAGTTGTCAAGTACCGAACGAAAAAAGAGTTGAAAGGGTCTCAGTTTACATTACTGTAAGAACATTTTATAAGAAAAAGCAGCCATACATTACTGCTCCATATGGCTAGTGGGATACCGAGAAGGATATCAAGAAGTATTCAAGTGGCAGGTTAAAGCATGAAAAGTTCAAGTATTATAATGCTGAAGATTTCCCTTTAAGAACGATTTAACAAATTGAGTTATTTTGCTCACTATTTAATTTTTCAATCAGTGGAGATGCTTGCGCGTTGCTTCTAATTAGGAAAGACAAATGATCAGAATGAATACAACTAGGGTGGGCTACCAGTTTGGTAGATATCCTAATTTTTGCCTACCATAACAAAATTATCAGAATGAATACACAGGGAGAATTCAAAGAATTACCACTCCATATTTAAATCATTTTTCTATCGAGGTGAACATACAACATTAGGATTAAAATGCTACTTTCTGTGGATACTATTGTGATAACCAAGTAGGAATTCCCAATTATCTAGAAAGTACAGAGTAATAGTTCAAAATTTTTAAGAACAGGACAAGTTCTCAATTGTTCCTCATCTTTTAAGTGCTCCTCAACTCAAATATGTTACATGCAAGGCCTCAAAATGAATACATATTTCCTTGGAAATTTTCCCTGATTCCTTTTCACTATGCAATAGCTTCGGTAATAAACTCACAGGCAATCAATCTATAAGAATGGGGTCAGATCAAGAATGGGGTCAGATCATATAACACAATTTCTGAAACTTGTGTCCACAATAATGCAATACAAATGAGGAAAGGTAACATAACAGAGTGATCTGAAAATCTGACTGTATGAACTGAGCAGATATCAAAACTTGGGATTCCTTCATAGCGCAATCAGGCTATAAAAAACTGATGATATAAGGCAAAACCAAACAATAGAACTGTTTGAAATATGTATTCAGAAGGTATTGCATTGCTCTCCTCTCTCCTGTGACGATCTTATTTACCCTTCAACACCAAATATCTTCCAGTTGCTGGAAGCTGATGCTTCTAGGATGATCATTGAATTTTTAACCAAAAGCATAAAATGAGACGGCGCTAAAATAAAGCAGCAATGCCATGACTATGCCAATCTGATCCTTTACCAATAAATCTCAAACAAAGAACAAAGAGCTGTAAACTCTGCGGTGGAAAACACCAAATCATCTAACCAAATAGATCTAACTTGATATACCTAACCAAATTAAACATATCATAGATCAACATACGAACTGCAAAGATCCAGCCAAAAGCTTGAAGATATTTACAAATTAATACAAATTACCGAATCCAAACATACGGAAAACTCAACTCGCCCGAAGAAGCACAAACCTCTAAATTTCTACTTCTGAACTCGAAATTAAGATCAAACAGAAAGCAAAGAGAGCAAAAAGCTGTAAAGATAAACCTGAAATACGCTCGGTGCGAGGCTTTTGCAGCTGTTGCTGCTCAGCACCAATTGCGGCAGAGAAGATGAAAATTGAGAACAGCAAAAGAGAGATCTTCAACTCCAACCTCGAAATCTCCATCTCCGTCCCCAATGCAAGGCGAAATCTCCGATCTGCGGTCCAAATGAAACAGTCGAGCAGCGATTGTTAAATTGCAGCGGTGAGGGTTAGGAAGGAAGTCAACTTCATTTCTGATCGATTGAATCGACGTTCAAACCGCCTGAGCTGCCTCTCTTTTTCTTTACTCGTCTTCATTTTTTTTTTTTTTTTTTGTGATGCAAGGCAAAGATTCGGAGAGGGTTAATGACGATTAATCCACCAACCGATTGTTCGTGACCTCAACTGGAGTGCAGTTAGCAACGAAATGTGAAGAGAGCCTCATATGCGCCAACTGATCCGTCACATGGTTACCCCCTTGAAGATATGTGCAAATGTGATCGGTCCGGAAGAACGACAAAGACCAAGATATCCGAGATCGACATCTCTATCTCCCACCGTCCCACAGACACTGCCTACAGCCCCGCAAAACGTTGATGATGATGAGACAATCACCTTCAATCTCCAGACAACTGAACCCCCTCTTGGAAACTTCCAGGAGGCCACCAATAAGGCCATAACACTCCGCCTGAATAGCTAACACACCGGCCCATGGCTACGGGCATCACAGGAGAGAACCTTACCCAGACCATCACGGATTACAAAGCCAAAAGCAGCGCGGTCCGATCCAGTCTAAGCCTCATCGAAATTTAGTTCGACATAATAATCAACAAGCTTTTTCCATCCTACTACTTTCGGGTTTTTTTTTGTTTTTTTTTCGTGCTTGTTTCCACATTTTCCTAAATTGTTTTATATTTTTTATCCAATCTTCCATCGATCTTATATAACTGCTGTAAAAAAATATTCGATTTCTCATTGACCATATGCCTCATAGAGCAAAAGCAAAGATTGATTTTTGTTCCGGGGATAATTGATGGAATATTTTGGAAATTATGTCTTTGTATGACTTGTTTGTTTTGTCATTTTTCCATATTATTTGTCCAATCTGCCTATCAAGACTCACAACAAAGGATAGAGAAATATGACATTCAGAAAAGAGGTGAGTGTTATCTTCGTCATGGTGGGAGCACAGAGGGCACTGCAGTGACATATGAATCCCTTTACCTTGTAACCTAACTTTTGTTGGGGTTCCATTTAGTAGGGTTTTCCATATAATTTTTTTTTGGCCGGACAATCAATTTTCCATATCCAATCCAAAGGATCAAAGTTGGACCTTTTAGTTCGAGTGACGTGATCTAAAGCACTAGCAGTAGAAAACCAACCATTTTTTCTCGCTTTCAAAGATAGTCTATCTTCAATGTCATTAGAGGGTATATAGACGTCTAGAATTTTGTCAACAATTTTCGACGGAAGATACAGACTCAACTTATCTTTGACCTAGTCTTGTCCGGTTTCATAAAGTTGCCAAGTCTCCTGTTCATCTATTTGGTAGATGATACATTTTTTTCGCAGGATCCCTTCATTTTAGAGCCCGTTATCTGTCCAGAATCTTATAGATTTTCCATTTTCAACTTGCCAAATAAGCCCATCACAAAATTCGTCTTTGATATCCATTAATTTTGTCCATTGTCAGGAGAAGTTTCCTTTTCGTTGGTAACTCCAAATGTTATCATTTCTGAGGTACTTATGCTTGATAATTTTAACCCATCCATTTTCTGGCTCTGCCATGATTTTTCAAAGCAGTTTTATTTGTAACGTTTTTTTCATGTCTTTAGTCTTATGAAGTCCGAGTCCTCCTTCTTTCTTTGGTCTACAAACTTTATCCCACCCGATCAATGACTTGTATTGGAGATCTTTGTTCCAAAAGAAGCATCCGTTAATTAGGTCTGCCTAGGTCATTCCGTATGTTTACAGGAAGCATGAAGTTTTGCATAATGTAGCTTGGTTTCATTGCTAGGTTTGCTTTTACTAGAATCGTTCGTCCTTGTTGGTGAGTTCATTTGCTCTCCATTTTGTTATTTGAGTCTTTGTTTTCCCAATGACTTTCTCAATGATCAAGAACTTAATCTCATTTTCTAAAAGAATGCACTTTGATAATGATTAACCAGGGTTTAACCTCGCCCAAAATTTTACTGAGTAATTTTAAAAAGCAGTTTTATGGTAAATAGATGAATTTCATCATTCGGATGTATAGAAATATTTTTCAATTGGGTTGCCCTCAGGACATAGGATTGAAAAACGGTTTATAAAAACAGTATAAGCAAAAAAAGTCCCATGACACCAGGAGTAGGATTGAAAAACGGTTGCCCTCGCAACATAGTTGTGTTTAGTTTCGTCTTGTAGAGTGCTATTTCCTATACTTTGCACCAATCTTTGTATTTTTGTTTGTTTACGACGGTTATCCATCTGTCGACTTGTCGGCCTTCAAGGTCCAGGTTTGTAAGGCCTTGATTTTTTACCTAATTATAATAAAAAGACAACATTGCCCCTCTCTTGTTCAGATATTCCAATCTGCCCTTCTGTCTTGTGCAACAAGATTGAAAAAAAAAAGAGGTTCTTATGCAACTTCGAAGAACATCAGCTTCCTCTCCCCCTTTTCCCTCTCTCCTGAGTTTTCATCAAATCTCAATTCTCTCTCTCCCTCCCAAAGGGTTCGTTCCCACCTAACCCCATATATATTCGACGCCCACCCATCAATCTCTCTCAAGTATCGTATCTATTCTCTTCCCCCTTTCCCTTGCTTGAAGGAACCCAAACCTGTTCCGAGATTCCTGTTTCAAATCTCTTCAACTCGACCTTCCAATGGCGATTCCCGATCGTGAAGCAATCGACACTTTTGTAAGCATCACCGGTTCTTCCGAGGAGGTCGCTGTTCAAAAGCTGCAGGTGAAATTTCTCGTCTTTGTTCCCGATTGGATTTCTGTGGTGTTTCCGCTTCAATTTTAGGTTTTGGGGTTCTGGGCGAATTTCGTTGCTTTGATTTTGTGTGGGATTTCTTGTTGCGTGAGCGTGCCTAGGGTTTTCATCGATCAGTTTGATGCGTTTTGGAATTGGATTGTGGATGTTTGTCGGCTGCATGAAAGCGTTTACTCCTAGGGTTTGAACGAAATGTTAAGTTATCTGTTGTTCTTCACAATTCACATCTTGGTTTGGTTTATTTTAGTTGGCTGTATTTTGTTAATTTTAGGGAGGCCTTTGTTGTTTGGTCAATTTGGTGGATGATTTCCTTTCAAATTGTCTGTATCACTTGATTAACATAGGTTTCTTTTTTTTGGATTGAGGTTGGTAATGCATTTCGATGTCTGTTTTTTGTCCAGATGATTGTGCTGCATGTTTATGATGTCAATTTTGTCACTACTGATAGATAGTTGTTTGAGCATTGTTTGGTCTTTAAGCTTGGTGGACGAAGTGATCACTTTATGTTTAACTATGACAATTAGGAGCTTTCTCGAGTTGGTCATTACGTTTGTATTTACCACTTTAATATGAATGATTTCTATCCACTTTAGCGTGTACCTTATCTGAACCATATAACCATATGTTTTTCATGGTGTATTTTCTGTTGTGTCTCTTCCATTCCCTTGTTGTAACTAAGGTTATCTTAGGTACCTATATGATAATTTTCATTCGACGTCACAAGGGTGAATGAAAGTTGCCTCAGATTATTCATATATTATGGTTGAGTTGCCTTTGGAGCAACCAGTTTTTTCTTTTTGCTCATATTGTAATAAATATACCTTACTTTTGGGGTGTTAACTGTTAATCATTCTACGGATAATTGTACTACTATGTTTAAAATGAGGAAAATAGCACTAATTTTTGTATTTGCTTTAAGAAGAGCATTTTTTTTAAGTATTTCAAATTTTCAAGGGTTGAATGGTCAAATGTTTATTATCCTGATTTTATCCTTATAACACTGACTGAGATCCCTTTTTGCACTCCTCGTAGCTATCTCTTTCTGTTTATTTAATCTTTACTACTTAAATATAAATAATGCCTCTTTGACTGTGCTACTAATGGTTCAGAGAAGGGAAATGAGCTCTATATATAACATTCATAAATGTTTATTTTATTTATATATTTCTGAAAAATCTTTTGCAAAGAGAACTTTAGATTTTATTCTGTCACCCTATATACATGGTAAGATGTTTCAATTGTTGATTGTTCAGAAACTTATGTTGTTAGTTTCAAATTTGTATCTAATTTATAGTACCATTGGTAAGATATAAGAGTATGGGGGAGGTTAGGTGCCTTAGCAGCTGTTGACCAATTCTAGATTCTGTAACTCTCTTGATAATTTTGATATGTTATGTTTCTTTTGGTGGTTTGAGATTTTTTTATATAGGTTGGATGAATCCTTGAGCTATGCTAATTCTTGTACAGCGTGTGATTCATGCTTGTCTTACATTTTTTTCCATTTTGACGGTTAAGTAATTGTGTATTTTTAGGCACAAATAGAACCAAATAGGTTTCATTTCGTGTATTCATGATTTTATTTTGTTGTTGGCGACCAGGAATACAAAGGGGATCTTAATCGAGCTATTAATGGACATTTTAGTGAGGCAAGCAGAAACCAGTAAGTCATTTTTTTCTGAACAAAAGAAGACTTTTTTATTATTTTTCTAGTGGCGTTTCTAACAAGAAAATACTAAAGCTTATGAGGTAGTTTCCAATTAGTGATCCTTGTCAATGTTCATATTTAGGCTGCAAGCTGAATCTGCTTCTACTGCTGCAAACAATCTCATGGAGGTTGATCAACATGCAGAAATCGTGGATGTAACTGATTCTGTACAAGCACAAGGGCCAGCAGCCCATGGGACTGTTATTATTGATGATGACGATAATATCTCCGACAGTCGCTCTCATTATGTTGGTCAGAGTCAGACTGAACAAGGAGATCAGACTTACAACAGTCATACTGGACCAAGGGCACCTGTATTTGATGGTGTCCCTGGCGAAAGTAATGAAATCGAGGAGCAAATGATAAGAGCTGCCATTGAGGCATCAAGGAATGACGCTGAACTCCTATCGGATCATGTACTTTCCCTAGAAGTTTATGCTTCTAATTTTAAGTATATGTATTTGTTTGTTGTTCTAATTGAGTATGGTTCATTGCCAGATACACTGAGTTATTATTGTTGTTGTTCTAATTGAGCATGGTTCATATTTCTTGTGTGGTTGTAGGACTTGAACAATGCTTCTCGCGAAAGTGAGTCAAACCTTGAGGATGATGAGCTTCCGCCATTGGTTAGGAATAGATCATCACATATGGCTAGTGCCTCTGTTAATCCTCACGAGGAATCTGTTGGAACTGATGGTAGCCGTCCATTGAGTTATCCCGATCATGCTGGTGGTGACCAGCCCCCGATCAATGAGAATGCACTCCAATCTGATGAGGTATTTTGTTTTCAATGCATTGTTTGGTATAATTTTCTTTGGAATTTTCAGGGACGATTAGGAAATATAATACTCGTAATATATGCATCTTCATGGAAATGCATTAGCCTTGGAAAATCAACTTGACCATATTTGAGGTGGTCTTTGGTTGGCTGGGTTCACCTCTTTTCAGATTCATTTGTTATACTGTAGATGCACTTCAAAAAGCATTAATTGTTACAATTTGATGACCAACAGCTAATTGTATTACATTTCTTTAACATAATGGAACTGGGTACAGCTTACACAGTCCCGTTCAAATATCATATACATTTATATATGTGTAGGTTTGAACTAAGTATATCATAAAATAATTTGCTGCTGTTTATAGTGGGGTGGCATCTCCTCTACTGAGCGCGACGAAGCAATGATGCTCGAAGCTGCAATGTTTGGTGGCGTTCCTCAAGAGAGTCTTCCATATGCTCAGCGATTTGATAGGCCTTGGCGCGCCCCTCGTCCTCCGTCACCTGGGCTTACTGCTCAAAGATTGATACGGGAGCAGCAGGTTCGTAAGATTTTGCAGAGAATACTTGTTCTGTTTAAATATCATCTTACATGCAAGAACAGGTTGAGATTTGCAATTATTGTAATGGTTTCAGACTTCACCTACATACTCTTCTCTCTCTTTCCAGGATGATGAATACCTAGCATCACTTCAAGCTGATAGAGAAAGGGAATTGAAAGCATTAGAAGAAGAAAGAGCAGCTGAGCAAGCAACTCTAGCAGAAGAAAGACGGAAGGAAGAAGAAGCTCGTCGCAAGTTAGAGGAGGAACAGGTCAGTAATTGTGCAAAAGTTTGCACCGAATTTCTGGATTGAGCAGTTGGAATTAGAAATTTTAAGGGGGTGAAATTATGAGATTTGCGAGTTTTGATGATTCAAGTACATTTCGACTTGTGAAGAAATGTTTTTGTTCAGTCTCCTTCAAGATTTAGAGGAGAGTAGTCTTGTGCCAGTCACCCCCATATTGCCTTAGCTATAAATATATCTCGTTTCTTATCCTGTATTTGTATATTTTGGGTTTTATGGAATATGTGAAGGGTTTTACATTACGCATTCTCCTACAGGAACTTGAGAGGCTTCTAGCAGCTAAAGAGGCTTCTCTTCCCAAGGAGCCTGCAGCCGATGCTGACAACACAGTAACTCTTCTTGTGCGAATGCCTGATGGAAGCCGCCATGGTCGCAGATTCCTTAGATCTGACAAATTACAGGTTCGTATCTTTATTTTTGGAAGGACAATCTTTTGTTCATTTTCCCTACCTTTTGAATTCAGCTGATCCATCTTCACTTTGCAGTCCCTCTATGACTTCATTGATGTTGGTAGAACTGTCAAACCAGGGACATATAGAGTGGTAAATGTTCTATCCCCTTGCCTGTGATTTGTTATCTTTATGTGCTTTTAGGCTTTTTGTTTTTTACTGCTCTGCTTTTCTCGTTTTTCTTCTGAACTTCCCATATCTGTTTCAGCAATATATTCCAGATATTTAGGATGTGTTTGGTAGAATACATTGGCATCATATGTTACAGTTGTACTTGTTGGGATAACTTTCTAGTGGGTAACATATGATGATAGAAGGCCAATGTTTTCTTTCCTGGCTGCTATTTTTTTTAATGTTCTTTTCTTAGAGTCGTCTGGTTCAATCGGTCATTGCCACTCTGCATATTGACTAGTTATGTGGGACGTTCATTTGGGAGCATGTAATAGTTGTTACTAATGTCAGCCAACTTTCTGATCTGCTACCATAACATTGTCATTTTTCGTAAACAGGTAAGGCCGTACCCTCGCAGACCTTTTGGTGAAGGAGAGAGCTTGTCAACTTTGAACGACCTGGGATTGACAAGCAAACAAGAAGCCTTGTATCTAGAGCCAATCTAGTTAGCAGCGCAGTGCATTGCAAAAGATTTGGTTTTCCTGTTTTTTTGTTGGTGACCAAAATTCAAGCATTTTACAGTTGGTTTAATTAATCCATATAGTACATTGTATTGGTTTCTCATATTTAGATTTGCATAGAAAGATCATTTGTGGGAATGCAAGGGGATGATCACTGATCAACATCTCTATCTATCTGGAATCTCATATGTTGGGCAACTTTTCCACTATTCAAAGACAGATATCATCTGTTGGATTTATTTAAAATGTGGTTCAATTGAACAAATCTAACTAGCTCACATTGTATTTATAATACAGTTATATTTTAACTTAATTTATGCGAGTGTTTGGTTGTACATATGGAAAGCATCTCTTAAAAACCGAGATAAAATAGTTGATGCTGTAGTACCAAAGACTCTTAGGAAGGGCATACGACGAGCTGAGTATCGTCGTTCAATGCCTTGGTGATTAGATTGTAGTCCAGACTGTAAGAGCTCCATGAAACTGGAGCTAGTTTAAAGTGGTGAGTTCAGTATGAGCATATAGAGGTTTTGTGTGTAAGATGAGGCATATAATTCAGAGGTTTTGTGTGTAAGATGAAACAAAACTAACATAAATTTCCAACTAAAATGTAATTTGAAGAAAATAAACTAGTTTAGAATTCTCAATATTTGAGCATATTTTATGTAAGTTCTGGTTGAGCGAGGCTATATGGTTAAATATATGTTTTTATTTAAATTTAAACATTAATATCGGAGATATAACTTTATAAAATACTACAAAAATAAAATCTTAATTAAAGAGTCATGTTTTGTACTTCTAGTTCATATAATATTTTTAATATGATACTGTAAAAGGTTGTTAGAGCATTTCTAACCACCCTTGCATTTTATAGAAAAATACTAGTGATTTTGCAAAATATAGTTATTTTTTCCCTCCAACATCTTTTCCATCTAACTATCTTATACTCCAAAACAAAAAATGGGAAGAGAGAACATAAAATTCTATTTTTTTTTTCATTCTTAGAGCAATTGATTTACATATAGACAACCTCATAATAATCAACTATTTCAAGAAGGGGTAAGCATGTCCATTGGGAAATTGAACTTCTGCTGTCAGACATTAATTGTCTACTCAGATCTCTCAGGACGGTCTCCTTCTCTCATATTTACCGTAGTGGTAATAGAGTGACTGATAAGGCCGCACATCTTAGCCATTCCTGCTCTAGCATCGGAGCCAGTACTTTAGACCCTATCTCATGTCATGGACCTCATCCGGAAGGATGCTTTCGGCTAGTCCTCTTTTTGAGGACACCCAAATTCTTACCTAATAAAAAAAAGTCATTTTTTATTTTTTGGCATGTTTTTTAATGAGCTAAAAACTATATAAAATATTACTTTTTTTAAAATTAATCTTATCAAAGTTGGATGAGATGAATGACTTAGCTCGTTGAAATATATTGAGCTTATGCTTAAACCAAAATGCAAATATCCAATTGTAGTTTTGATTATCTTACAATAAAAAATTATGTTAGAGTTATCTAAAACTCATTTAAACTCACCAAAAACAACGTAAATAATAGAATAACCATATCGATTCGTTCCTTGATGTGCATTCAATGAGTTTAGGGTGTTTTATGGATTGAAAGATAGTTGGTTTCACAGATTGAATATTTGGATGAACTCGTTTAAGTTTTTTCTTTTTCTCTCAATCTGATGTATAAATATTTTCAAAAATAGAAAATGTCTTGTTGAGTAATTTAGTAGATTTCGTTCCGTCAGTAAGAAAAAACGTATTAGTAGTAGTTTATATGCGGTGGGAGGATTACACCTGAGTCAGACATCCAATTAGTCGGTTCCCTAGATACATCTATTCAATTAATTGAAAGCACATCCTAATCTCCGTCGAGATGAATGCCTCGAACCTCCACTTAATTTCACCCAAGCTTCATCGTGCTATTACGTACCAGCCTTTTAGCCCCCCTATAGCTTCTTCCTTTTAATTAATTCACTTCAAGGTTGGTTCTGAATGTCCATGTCGATGAATTATAAATATGACATAGATCGGAGAATCATAAAATGCTCAATGGGGTACGTACCAGTCTAATGATCGAACAAGTTCTAGTTATTCTTCCCATAAATGCTTTTTTGTATTTCAATACCCCATTCTCATTAAAGGACTCCTGATGTATACGAAGAATGCAATGGTGGTTGGTTCTGATTCGGCAAGCCTTATAGGCTTATTCTATATCTTTCCTCGGGGCTAGCGTCAAAAAAATATATAGAGGAGAAATTGCAGATAAAGCTAGCACAACCAAAAAATTATTCAGTGGGTTTACAAGAAGATAAAAAAAATACCATTTCTTCATATATACGTACTAATTATATCCTTTATTCTAATAGGAGTATTTGATTCTTCATTTTAAAGATTTAGTATAAAATATATTGGAGATGCTTTTGTAAAATAGAATATTACCAGCCAAGATCCCCTACAAGTTCTACAACACCTTCCCTACTCCCCTTCCTACATCACAAAAATATTTATCATTTATTTAATTTTAAAAAAAAATTATAAAAATTATATTTAGATTCATAATATCTATTTTTGTATGTTTATAAAATTTTATTTTGAAAAATCATGTTTTACAATTTTTTAAAATTAAAAAAGCAATATTTTACAAAATACAATTATTAAAAATTTTAAAACATGATTTTTTAAATAAAATTTTATAAATATATAAAAATAGACGTTAGGAATATAAATATAATTTTTATAATTTTTTTTAAGATTAAATAAATATTAAAAAAAAATTAGTGGAGTAGGGAGGGATGTAGGGGGTGTTGTAAAAGATCCCACCTGGAATATTACCATCGTAAAACTCATTATTAATATTCCCTTCATCCCACAATACTTGTATTTGGACTATTCATGCACATTTTTTAATGAGCTAAAAACTATATACAATATCCACTTTTTAATTAATTTTTTAAAATAATTCTATACTTATTAGTAATATGTATGATATTATTTAAAAATATTTAATAAAATATTGATATTTTATATAGTTTTTAGCTTCTTAAGAAAACGTGCATTAATAGTAAAAGACATCTATTGTGTGACGGAGGGAGTGATGAATAAAAAGTTAGTAAAAGTTGAAGGGCACGTTATGAAATTCAGGAAAAATTGTGGTTAGTACCGTAGCGACAAGTATCCAAAGATGTTGTCTAACATAGTTTCTACATTGCAATTTGGAGGAATGATTGCGTTATTGTTTTTACTTTTTAGTTTGATGTATGTTTTTCTATGATTACATTTTGTCCTTCAAGCACCCTATGAATTAAAACGTTTTAATTATAACATCTGCCTTTGATCCAATTAAAGCACATAGAAGGACTTAATATCGAATTTAACATAATTTTGTTAATTGAAACGAGTTTCAAATGCAAATATGATAATAATTTTTGGGGGACTAAACGACCTTTGATCCTCTTACCAACAACCTTTTACTTTAGTTTTCATTAATTAGGTTTTTTCCTCCAACCCAATTTTTCTCTTCATTAGTCTTCATTTAGATTTTTTTCTCAAAGTATGTAACATATATATATATATATAGGAAGTGGTTCCCTTGTGCACACCCCTTATAGTGTATCTTGTGCACAAATACCAGCCATAGATCTAAATAGATTGTATGGCCTTGATTACGCCACGTGTGCGGATAAAAAAAATTAAAAAAAATAAAAAGCAACCCACTCCCCTGGAAGAAGAGCGTGTATCAACAATTCTTCAAAACCCATCCTCTAACCCTCGTCATCCTTATCCTCATCCTCTAACTCCGAGCACCTGCCGCCGCCACCGCAAAACTTCACCGGAATCAAATCCTCCATTGCCGCCGGACTTTTCGACTTCAACGACCTAGATCCAACCGGAAAAGAGGGGGCTAGAGCAAGAGCACGACACGGAGAGGAACAATTCACGATGGGCTTCTTGCGGAGTAGATCGGTGGAGCCGACGGTGCCAATGGGCGATTTGGGCTTTCCGCAACAACCCAGGATCCCAGAAACAGTAGCGGCGACCCTCTCTCGGACTTCAAGGTCGTTGCCGCCGCGGCCAGACTCTCGTAAACATCATCGCCGACCCTCTCCCCGTCTCCTGGAGGCGCCCTCGCACAATCGCACCGACTCGCACGCCAACCAGGTCGATCACCCCTTTACTCCTCGCCTACTGCTGCTCAGGTTCTCAATTCATCACTCAATTTCTTTGTTGACTCTTGGATTAGGAAATCAATTAGGAATCATTATTCAAGTAAATTGGTGTATTTTGAAATTGGAGTTTGATGTTTAGGAAGTTTTGAATAATTTGTTGAATTCTTAATAATTATTCAATGGAATGTGTGTATTTTGTAATTGAGGTATGAAAATTGTCGATATTATTCGTTGAATTATGTATAATTATTCAATGAAACGTGAGTATTTTGTGATTGAGATATGAGATTGTTGATATTATTCGTTGATTTCTGAATAATTATTCAATGGAATGTGTGTATTTTGTGGTGCGAAATAAATGTGTGATTGAATTGGAATATGAGATTGTCGATATTATTCGTTGAATTCTGAATAATTATTCAATAGAATGTATGTATTTTGTAATTCGAAATCAATGTATGATTGAAATATGAGGATTGTATTATTATTCGTTGAATTTTGAATAATTATTCAATAGAATAGATGTATTTTGTAATTAGAAATTGAATATTAGGAACACCATCTCGAACATTATTCGTTAAAATATTTTTTGTGTATAATTGTAAATTTATCATAATATTATTTGTAGAAAATTGGTGTTTGATTATTATTCATAGAAATTTGTCGTAATATTTGTATAATTGTAAATATTTCTTTTAGAAAGGGTTTTTTAATTTTAAAATAGAAATTTTGAAATATTATTCATCGAAATTTTAGAGAATATCCTCAAAAAATTACTCTAAAAAAATCAAAATACGGAGTAGTAATATATCACTTGTCAATTATTGTAGTATAGAAGATTTAGCCATTGTTTTCAAATAAAAAAAATAATGGATTGGTTTTTAGGGCCCACATTTGAAAATGGTACGGTGAAATTGTAGATGGAATTCATCAATTGAATTCACACTCCACACGCGCTTTTCCGAGGAAGTATGATGGGTTTTTGCGTGGGTCCCACATATTTCTAATTAAAAAAAATCATAAAACCCTCTATTTATCTCAACCATCCATCTCCTTTATTTCAACGGACCGGATTTGTGCACAAGATACATCCTAAGGGTTGTGCACAAGTTACCTATTCCATATATATATATATATATATTGTATTAATAAGTTTTGAAAATTTGTCCATCATTTTTTCTCCAGGTGTGTATGTATGTGTTAGATATATGTTATTAATATATCTTACAAAATTTGTTCATTGTAAATTTTATTCTTTTCTCTTTATTAGTTTTTTTTCTAGGTGTGTATATATAGTTGGTAAGAGGATCTGGGTTAATTATATAATCCCAACGCAATGGCGGTTTGGGTCTCCGCTCTTCAGAGGATATGAACAAAACATTACAGCTAAAACTTCTTTGGAAGATTCTAGCAGAACCAAACAACCCCTGGGTCCAACTAGTGACTAAAAAATATCTCAAAACGGATCACATCTTAAGCTACTAGAAAAAAGGTAACACATCATGGCAATGAGCCAAATTAACTAATCTACTAGACCTATTCAAAAGAGGTCTTCGTTGGGGAGTAGCTGACGGCTCCTCCATCAAATTTTGGTTTGATGTTTGGTGTGGTTCCGCTCCCCTTTCGGCTCAAGCCACAAATTTCACTAATGCTAACCAAGCTCTGCTAGTTAGCGAATTCATTACCCAGACAAAAGAATGGGATACTGCCGAGCTCAACTCACATCTTATTGGTCATCTCCCACAAACAACTATTGAACAGATTACACTAATGCCGATCCCAAAAAAATAATGCAAGACAAATTGTATTGGCAATGGAGTCGCAATGGTTGGTTTAGTACCGCCTCGACAATAGAAATGATACAACACAACAAACAACATTCAAAATTTGACTTTGCTTGGATCTGGAATCTAGACCGTGTGCCCAAGGTTAAGGATTTCCTCTGGCGAGTTACCAAAAATGGTTTACCAACCTTGGTTAAGTTAGCTCAGCGGGGAATTGGTCTACCGACTAATTGCCCGTCATGTGACATGAACCATGAAGATTTTGAACATCTTCTATTTAGATGTCCAATCACAAAATCAACTCCCTGGTTGCTTTCACCTCGCATCGCTAAATTAGTTGACAAAACGTATAACACCACCGCAACTATTGCTTAATCCTTATAACAACTACGACAGGCTCTGAACTGTCTTCAGTTCTCCACTCTGTCTGTGGCTTGGTGGACTCTGTGGTACTTTCGAAACAAAAGAGCCTTTGACAACGTTACTCTTAATCCACAAACCATAGTATCCTTTATCAACGAACATCTCTATAGCTGGAAATGTGCAAAAGAACAAGATGCTGACTCTGAAATCAGGCCACAATCTCACACTCACAACCCAAACAAAAAAATATACAATCTTAGGACATGCAAATGGACTAAACCTCGAGATGGATAGTACAAACTCAATTTTGATGGGGCCTTATCTGATACAAACTTGGACTCCTATGGATTTCTTATTCGAGATGCTTCTGGTTCAGTTCTCTTCTCTGAGGCTGGAACCTCTTACTTCCCTTTGGTACTTGGGACTGAATGCTTTAGTCTCTGAAAGGGTTTACTTAAAGCAATTAATCTAAATTTAAAAAAACATGGTTATAGAAGGTGATAACCTTGACATCATTAACAACATTCGATCTGGATGCTCCTGCTCTAGGGAGATTGAAATGATTATTTCCGACTGTATTCTTTCTCTCCTCCATTTTACTGAGTCTGATATTAGACATGTTTATAGGGAAGGTAATGAAGCCGCAGATCAACTTTCTCATCTTACATTCTCTTTCTCTGGCATTGGCCTCCCCGCTGACGCTGCGCTCAGCAGCATCCTTCAGGATGCTCTTGGATAGTTGTTCTATAACATCCAAATTCTTTTCAGTAAAAAAAAATGAATAAGACGATTTCAGCCTATCCCAAATTTTATTCCTGGTTCCGTGCCTGGTGGAGTGTGATTTGTATCCACAGGTGAGTGCGGTGGGTTGCTGGTGGAGGACAGGGTTGCTGGTGTGTCCATCACTTGATTTTCCAAGTATGTAAAAAGTATAGTGGAGTGTGATTTGATGTATAGTTTCCTTGTAATATTATTTTAATTCTTCTAGCTTAAATTTGACCGCATAATCTATACTATACTTTGTATAGAATATGACATTATGCGGCTACAGAAAGTTGTGCCAGCCTAACTAGTAAAGAAATGAAATGCATGCAGTAAAAGAAATCAAAGTGTCCTTTTTACTTTAAAGTTGTGGCTGCCTAACTCTCTCTATGTATATTTTTAATAAAGTAAATGGTTTTACTTTTACTTTATAACAGAGTAAAGTTTTATTCTTTTACTTTTAATAAAGTTATGTATATAAAATTAAGGGAAATTTACGGAAAACCACCCTTTAAATAGGTAAGTTTTCACTTAACCACCCTTTAAATGTTAAATTACAGAAAACCACCCTTTAAAGGGTTTTTGGTTACAATTCACCACCCATTCATCTATTTTTACTAATTTATCATTAAATATACTATATTTTAATATTTTACACTCAAATTCGATTATAAATTTATTAAAAATTTGAATTTAAGGTCTTAATTAATTTTAGGGACAATTTTATTTATTTTTATTAAATAATAATAAATATAGTCTAGTATTATTATCTTAATTTATGTTTGAACATATATATAATTTTTAAAATATTATGTAAATTACTCTTTTTTTATTTATATTTTAAATATTTTAAAAATATTACAGTATTATTTATTTATATATAATTTAAATATTTTTGTTCAATAATTGTCTTTGATAAAAAAAAATCTAAAATGTCTATTGTTATATTTAAATTATACGATTAATCGATAAAATATTTTTTAAAAATTTGGGGTAAAAGGCAGGTGAATTCTCCCACATATATTTTTGTTTTAAAAAAAATTATCTATTAAAAATAAGTTAATATTTTTCAACTTAAAATATGAGTTTAATGCATTTTACTTGTTATAGATACCCTTTTTCTTTGAATATAATTAACAAATTTAAAAAAATTGTTAATCAATTAATCGTATCACTTAAATATAATTATAGACTTTTTTAATATTTAAAAAATTTTAATTACTGGAAAAAGAATTTAACTATAAATAAATAATAATTTTAAGGTTATTTTTAACTTTATAAATAGAAATTATGATTTCTAGTCATATTATAAAGAAAATATTAATTTACATAATATTTTAAAAATTATAAACATTTTCAAACATAAATGAAGATAATAGTTCTAGGATATATTTATTATTATTTTTTTAAAATAAAAAAAATTATCCCTAAAATATAATTAAGCCCTTAAATTCAAATTTTAAATAAATTTTTAATCAAACATGAGTTTAAAATATTAAAATATATTATGTTTAATGATAAATTAGTAAAAATAGATAAATGGGTGGTGAATTGTAAAGAAAAACCCTTTAAAGGGTGGTTTTCTGTAATTTTACATTTAAAGGGTGGTTAAGTGAAAGCTTACCTGTTTAAAGGGTGGTTTTCCGTAAATTTCCCTAAAATTAAACTCTTTCTATAAATTTTAATTTCTACATATGTACTTGATTCCATTCCAATATTGTCCATAATTTGGAATTATAGAGTTAACCAGTACAAGGTTGACACATAACCCAGATCCTCTTACCAACAACCTTTTAGTTTAGTCTTCATTAATTAGGTTTTTTCCTCCAACCCACAGTCTTTTATTTTTCTCTTCATTAGTCTTCATTTAGGTTTTTTCTCAAGGTATGTAACATATATACATATATAATATTAATAAGTTTTGAAAATTTGTCCATCATTTTTTCTCCAGATGTGTATGTATCTGTTAGATATATGTTATTAATATATTTTAAAAAATTTGTTCAATGTAAATTTTATTTTTTTCTCTTTATTGGTTTTTTTCTTCTAGGTGTGTATATATAATTTCAATGAATAAGACGATTTCAGCATATCCCAAATTTTATTCCGGGTTCCGTGCCTGGTGGAGTGTGATTTGTATCCACAGGTGAATGCGGTGGGTTGCTGGTGGAGGACAGGGTTGCTGGTGTGATTACTTGATTTTCCAAGCATGTAAAAAGTACTCTGTATAGTGGAGTGTGATTTGATGTATAGTTTCCTTGTAATATTATTTTAATTCTTCTAGCTGAAATTTGACCGCATAATCTATACTATACTCCGTATAGAATATGGCATTATGCGGCTACAAAAAGTTGTAGCAGCCTAACTAGTAAAGAAATGAAATGCATGTAGTACAAGAAATCAAAGTGTCATTTTTACTTTAAAGTTGTGGCCGCCTAACTCTCTCTATATGTATACTTTTAATAAAGTAAATGCTTTTACTTTTACTTTATTACGGAGTAAAGTTTTATGATTTTACTTTTAATAAAGTTATTTATATAAAATTAAACTCTATCTATAAATTTTAATTTCTACGTACGTACTTGATTCCATTTCAATATTGTCCATAATTTGGGATTATATAATTAACCAGTACAAGGTTGACACATAACCCAGATCCTCTTACCAACAACCTTTTAGTTTAGTCTTCATTAATTAGGTTTTTTCCTCCAACCCACGGTCTTTTATTTTTCTCTTCACATTAGTCTTCATTTAGGTTTTTTCTCAAGGCATGTAACATATATACATATATATTAAAATTAATAAGTTTTGAAAATTTGTCCATCATTTTTTCTCCAGGTGTGTATGTATGTGTTAGATACATGTTATTAATATATCTTAAAAAATTTGTTCAATGCAAATTTTATTTTTTTCTCTTTATTAATCCCTCCGTCTCAAAATCTAGGTCGTTTGACTTTTTGGCACGCTTTTTAATGTATTAAAAACTCTATGAAATATTATTTTTTTGTCAAAATTTTTAAAATAATTTCAAACTTATTAGTAATAAGTTTCAAATTTGAAAAAAAAAATATTTTATAGAGTTTTTAACACATTAAAAAGCGCATCAAAAAGTCAAACGATCTAAATTTTGAGACGAAGGGAGTAATTTTTTTTCTAGGTGTGTATGTATAATTTCAATGAATAAGACGATTTTAGCCTATTCTAAATTTTATTCCTGATTCCTTGTCTGGTTGAAACACTTTATTAGTTATATCGAAAATCCTCTTTTCTTTTCAAAAGAAAGAACGGAGATAAGGATCGAATCAAAGACCTTTTATTAACCCGTAACTAATTGAGCCATAAGGCAAAAAAAATGGAGGGGAGTATGTAAACCCATGAATTGCAGTGTTTTTTATTCACAGGGTTTCTAGTTTGGGAACGAATTCCAAATTCAGAGTGATTTTGCTTGTCAGCAAAAAGCTAAGCAATAAAATAATTATTTAATTATGAATAAAATAAAGGAAAAAGGCAAAGGTGTACATGCGTATTGCGTAATGCCAGTTTATCCCATCCAATCCAACGGTCATGTTGACAGTAGACCGGGAGAACGTTGTAGAGACATTCACGTGGCACCCACGTGCGCTTCGTGAAGGACCCAGACGCCACGTGTCTCCCAAACCCCCGTCTGGGGCTCCGTACAGCAACGGTCTTATTCCCTCCGACACACTCCAACGGTCATATTCTCCCTCCCAAGCTCTTTCTCCACCGTCCGATCCAAATCAACGCTCACGATGCCTCCATCCCACTTCCCCCGTTTTCAGTCAACAAAAACCCTCCCAGAAACGGAAAAAAGCGAAAGCTTTGACAGAGACATCCATGGAAGGAGGGAGGGGGTAAGGTAAGGCAAGGTAAGAGAGAGAGCAAGAGAGTTAGCGCAGCGAGGGAGAGACAGACAGAGAGAGAAATTGAGCTTCAAATTCACGGAGGGAGTGAGAGAGAGAGAGAGCGGGGATGGGGAGTTCGATTTGACTTCGGTTTCTGAAATTTCCTAGGGTTAGGTTTTCTCGATCGATTTCATCTTCTGTTTTTACTGAATTCGGTGTAGGAGAGTATGGATTTGGTGTCGAGACCTTCAATGGCAGATGCTTCGGCTACAATGAAGATCGATTTCTCGGAGCTCCGCCTCTAATTTTCGGTTCTTCATCTGTGTGAGTCGCTCTGCTAACCGGAGATTTTTTATACTCGTGATTTTCGATTGAAAGCTCTGGAATCCGATGTTTAATTTGACTACTCTTCATTCTTTATTTGCATAGATCAGCTGTCAATGTAGTGTAATTCATTACAGGAAAAAAAAATTCATTCATTCATTATTCATTCGTTGCACATACACCTTCAGATTCTTGATTCTTTGTTCAATTTGTTAGAGAAACACACAAACCACTCAACACTTGATTCATCCATCTGTGTTTTTGGTACATTTGATTTACTCTAACTCATCGGATTCCTTTTTTTCTTCTTCTTCTTCCTGATTGGTTTTTCAAAATCTCCACACACACAACACAGTAAAACAAACACACATTTAGGCTCTTCTCTTGACTGCTTCCATCCAAAAAGGACTTTGTTTATAGACATCACATAAATATAACATAGTTGCAGACCTTTTGGTTCAAGATCAAAGCAAAAAAAAAAAACACACACACACACAAAAAAAATCAAGTGGTGGGAATAGATTTGAGAGATAAGAGATCAAGATTGAGAGGGGAAAAGAGGAAGATTTTGGGGGAAGGATTTCTGGTTAGAGGATGTTGGCTGGGTGTTCTTCCACACTACTGTCACCGAGACATCGATTGAGGAGCGAAGCATCAGCAGCGGCACAATTCCAAGAAGCTTGTCATTTCCAGTTACCTTCTTCAATGAGCACACAGAGATTGGACTTGCCTTGTTCTTTCCCATCAAGATCCCAATCTTCCAGCTCTATCCGGCCCCAGCCACCGGTGCTTAGCCTTCCGGTGGGTGATACTAAGCCCATCGATTCGGGTCGTTTCCTGAAGGCCTCACCGGCAACAACTCAGTGGGAGATCAAAAGGGAACAACAACACCATCACCATCACCATCACCATCATCATCAGTTCTGGAGGGAGGAAGAGGAGGAAAAAGAGAAGAGAGTTGAAGGGCTGTCAAGAAAAAGGAGGCTATTATTGGATGATCAGAGTGGTCTAAAGAGGAAAAAGGGCTGTACTGATGAGGGATTGGACTTTCTAGGGCATCTTGGTAGCACTAAGAACTTGTGGTTTCATGATGAACAACATCAGGAGTTGTTGGTAGGGCAGCAGCAGCAGTCACAAGTCCATCATCAACCTCACTTCTCCGTCACTTGTTCCGGTGGCGATGTCGAGACTAATCCAGAAAGCTCTAGGTCCAGTTCATTCTCCTCCGAAGAACACAGCTTGGACCTTGAACATGGCAATGGGTCCAGACAATGGAATCCAACCAATCCAGCCACTGCTATCACCACTACTGGTGGCATTGTGGCAGCTGCAGCTCACAATGGCGGCGGAGATCATGAACCGCAGGACGAAGAAAGGCGAAGGGGGTTCGAGCTCGTGAGGCTGCTAACATGCTGTGTTGAATCTATCAGTGCAAGGAACATTGGAGGGATCAGCCAGAACATTGCCAGGCTTGGGGAGATTGCTTCTCCAAGAGGGGGATCTCCTATTGCTCGTCTTGTTGCGTATTTCACCGAGGCCTTGGCATTGAGGGTGACCAGGATGTGGCCTCATGTGTTCCATGTCACAGTTCCAAGGGAGCTGGAGAGGGCGGATGATGACACCGCGAATTCGCTGAGGCTGTTGAACCAGGTGAGTCCGATCCCTAAATTCATCCACTTCACAGCTAATGAGATGCTATTGAGATCCTTTGAAGGGAAGGATAGGGTCCATGTGATCGATTTCGACATCAAGCAAGGTCTGCAGTGGCCTGCATTCTTCCAAAGCCTGGCCTCCAGGGGAAACCCGCCAAGCCATGTCAGGATCACAGGCATTGGAGAGTCCAAGCAGGATCTGATCGAGACAGGGGAGCAGCTCCATGGTTTCGCCGAGGCATTCAACCTTGATTTCGAGTTCCACCCGGTGGTTGATCGATTGGAAGATGTTAGGCTGTGGATGCTCCATGTCAAGGAAGGGGAGAGTGTTGCTGTCAACTGCATCTTCCAGCTGCACAAGCTCCTGTATGACCTCAACGGAGGAGCTTTTCGGGATTTCATGGGCCTGATTTGGAGCACAAACCCTGTAGCGGTTGTGATGGCGGAGCAGGAGGCGGACCACAATGAGATCAACTTGGAGAGAAGGGTCTGCAACTCACTCAGACACTACTCAGCCATATTCGACACGATCCACTCGAGCCTCCCGCTGGAGAGCGCAACAAGGCTGAAGACGGAGGAGGTGTTTGCCCGCGAGATCAGGAACATGATTGCCTGCGAAGGGAGGGACCGGTTCGAGAGGCACGAGGGGTTTGGGAAGTGGTGCAGGAGGCTGATGGATGGAGCTGGGTTTCGCTGCGTCGGGGTCAGTGATAGGGAGATGCTTCAGGCCCGGATGCTGCTGAAGATGTACGATTGCGAGGAATACAATGCGGTGAAGACGCGAGGAGACAGCAACGAATGCGAAGGGGTCACATTGAGGTGGCTTGATCAGCCTCTTTACACTGTCTCAGCTTGGACACCGGAGGGAGATGGAGTGGCCCGGAGCTGCTCTTCCAGCTTTTCTCAGCCGTGTTGATCGACATCAACAAACGATGACAATGAGGACGACGACAGCGCCACACATTGCCACCAAGTAGCAAGTTTCCATTGATTCTTTTGTGCATCTATCTAGCAGTTAGTGATTCTTTGATTCTTTGTTGCAGATAAGAGAAATTCATTTGTAGCTTTAGCAGAACCAGGAAAGATTTTTTATTCTTACATGTAATTGTTTGGCATTCATTTTGCAGATACAGATTAGTTTCTTTTTGAATACAGATTTGTAGGATTCATTCATTCTTTCATTGTTACATTACAGCAGCTTCACATTCTCTGTTTAATCCTCTCCTTTGAGTCTTTGACGATACTCGAATCCGAGCAACTAGGAGAAGGGGGAGTCTCTTCAACCTCCGCCTCGGGCAATTTGCAAATGGTCCACTTATGATCACCAATGGAAAACCTTTGAATGGTTATAGTTTGGTTAACAATGTTGTAAGCTATTGTGTTGAAATGTATCCGTCAAAACTCTCCATCAAAAACTGCATGGTTAGTTATTTAAATCCCCCTTTTGAAGCTCCTCCTCCGAAAAAGCTCAATACTTTCGTTTTTCATTTCCTATCTTGATTGCGTTAAATGTCGTTGTTCGACAAAAGTTCCATTTTGATACAATAATCGCACTGTAGCGGGTATAGTTTAGTGGTAAAAGTGTGATTCGTTCTTGAAGAGTTAAGGGATCCTTCGGTTTGATCCCTAATCTGAAAAAACTCTATTTCTTAAAAGAAATTAATCCTTTACCTCTCAATGACGAATTTGAGGAGAATTTTCCATTCTCGTAGTTTGTATCCAAGGATCAACTATTAATTGAATAGTTGAAAATTTGGATTATGAAAATACGAAACATAATTGGTTTTGAATTGGATCAATATTTCCAATTGAATGAGTATGAGTAAGGAATCCATGGATGAAGATATAAATTTGAATTTTTCATCGTAACTAAATCTTCTATTTTTTATTTGTCGAAGTGACATTGAAGCAAAAAAATGGCTAAAAAACGATGACTTTAGTTTACTAAAGTCATCGATCGGCATATTCTATTCTTTTAGCTCGGTAGAAACAAAATGTTTTTCCTCAAGATTCTCTAAAATAGAAATAGAGAACGAAGTAACTAGAAAGACTTTTAGAATACACATCTTCTAGAGGGATCATCTATAAAGCGAGTACTTTTTAATGCCTTTCGGGCAAAAGCTGACATAGATGTTATGGGTTAATTTTTTTGTTCCCATTCTAGATCTGGATCCGGCAATTTATCCATCTTCCATAAAGGAGCCGAATGAAATCAAAGTTTCATGTTCGGTTTTGAATTAGAGACGTTAAAAATAAAAAATAGACGTCGACTATAACCCCTAGCCTTCCAAGCTAACGATGCGGGTTCGATTTTCGCTACCCGCTCTATCCTTTTTTTAGTTTTTTAATACATTCAAAGATTCATTAATTCCCGAAATTCTTTCATCTCACATCACGCACAATCTGATTCACACAATAAATAGGAAAGTAACAAATTTCAAATCGTAATGAGAAGCGTCTATTGTCTAATGGATAGGACAGAGGTCTTCTAAACCTTTGGTATAGGTTCAAATCCTATTGGACGCAATTTTTTTCCATATGTTTTTTCGATATCTATGGGATTTTTTTATATTCTAAAGATAAATAATTTGAATAAGAAAATTTTCTTTTCGTTTTTTTTTTGTAAAGAATCAAAAGAAAATTTTCTTTTATTATTAAGCTAAGAAGGCTAAATTTCTTTGTTGGCATTTACTGAGACCCCACAAACTTACTGTCAATAATTTTGGACATAAAACATATATGGAAGTTAAAATTTGACGAATCTAAGTCAAGTACGGAGTATTATTTAACTATGAATCGGCCGGTTAATCGAGCTTGGACGCAGATCGAGTTGATAGATCCAGCGGTCAAAGGCTCCTTATTTGAAAAGGGTAGTTCTTAACACACAACAATAATTATTATTCTTACAGTACATCTATAAGACACATACAACACTATTATTCTTACAATAGCCTCCCGTTGCTGTGTAGCAGAATATACAATTGTAACAATTCTGATTACAAAGCGAGTCGTTACATGTCCCCCTTCCTTGAAAGGGTAAATATACAAATAATGCATATAGTCCAGGAGTAACAAAAAAAAAAAGTAAGATCATACCGAGAGTCTGACAAAAGTGTTACCCACAACATGCTCACCACTACGGCACTACCCCCAAGCTGATAGAGTGTACCAACAATAAGCTAGGTAACAAAATAAAATTTATCATATAAACCTATAGCCACAATAGCTTTATATGATAAATTGAATTAAGACTTAGCCCACTATCGAAAACACCCAAGCAGCTTGGGGGAGAAAAAAATAGGCCCACACACAAAAGCCCAATTCTGGGACTCACCACTCAAAGAATGAACCGATCCAATTCATGACATGCAAAGCCGACGCCACAAAACACAAAATTTTCATGACAGCAAAACGCACCCAACAGCTCCTCAACAGCTTGCGACCTTCTTCAGTGTAGTTTTTTTTATCTCACATTCTTCCTCATATCATCAGGGAACCCACGCTTCCAGTTAGCCTCGTTGTTGAGGAAATGAAAGATGTGAAGGAGACCAAAAGAGTCCCACATCGATAGTTTGAACAAACAAGTCTTATTATATAAGCTAGTGGGTTACTCCTCCTATTGCCAATTGGTTTTAGGATGGAACCCCGTTCGACTTAAATGACTAGCACTATAATCTCAACTTATTGTGATGTTAAGTCACGTGTGTATGTTGGGCCTAGGGCTGTGCATAACCGGGTATCCGACACGACACGACAGAAACACAAAACCGATAAGGGGGAAAATGCCGATCCGAACACGACACGATAAGTACCGGGTATCCGACATGAAAACACGACACGACACGATTTGGGCAAAAACCTTCCCCCCCTAATGTTGTCGTACAGGCCTACAGCCTGTGAGCCAGAAAATCCCGTCGCCGCTGCCGTCACCACCGTGAACCAAAAAATCCTGCCGACGGATGCATGATTTCCGGCAAGATCCACACTTGAAGAGCAAGAAATCTAGGGTTAGGGTTTACATGAAGATTTTGATTTCAATTTCAATTGGTGAAAGTTCAATTGAAAGTGAAAGTAGAGAAAGGAGGACTTGAGCGTGAGCGAGAGTCTTCTGGCGAGCCGAAATGCGAGCTTGAAGAGCCAGAAAATCTCGCCACCGCTGCCGTCACCACCGTGAACCAAAAAAATCCCGCCGGCGGATGCAGGATTTCCGGCAAGACTTTTATTTTACTTCACCTATTACAACAGAATACCAATATTAAAAAAAATAAAAAATTAACGTGTCGTGTCGGATACCCGACAAGAGAAATATGCCGATCTGAACATGACACGATTATTATCGTGTTTTACCGTTTCGTGTCATAATCGTGTCGTGTCATAATCGTTTCGTGTCGTTTTGTTGCGGTTTCGTATCGTGTCAACCATGTCGTATTTTTCTGCACAACCCTAGTTGGGCTATGGAGGTGGTTTCACCTTGGTGGTATTTCAAAATTGTGGTTTTTTATTTAGTGGTATTGCAAAGTGTGGAGATAGGACGTGTTACACATGTATGTCCTTTGTGATTGTATTTTGTGTGGTGGAAATTTGAGTGGCGTGTAGTCTAGGTGTGAGGATGAACCTTAGTGGTTGGTAGCAAGTCTATGTCCTTCTACCGTAAGACCCTTGTTTGGTTTTATGTCTTTATGTAACTACTCGCCTTTTATGCCATCCATCTATCTATTTATCTCTTCAGATAATATTATAATATTATTTAATTATTCATACCATATTTTATTTACCTAAAAATTTCATTTTACTCTACGACGTACTACATCCGTCTCGTTAAACTTGTTGTTTTACTTTTGACACGTTTTTTTAAAAATGGTAAAATCTATATAAAATAACAATAATTTTATTAATTTTAAAAAATAATTTCATAATGAATACATTTATCTATAAAATTATTAAAAAATCAATATTCTATAGAACTTTTATCTTCTTAAAAAATATACTATTAAAAAGTAAAACTACAAGTTTTTTTATACGGAGGGAGTATTTATTTAGCCAACCTAAATGTTTAACTTGAAATTCTTTTGATTATTTGAACACATTAACCGTATGAATTTCAAGTTTCTTATAAAATTCTCTCGATTAAAAGTTTATTAAAAATAATCAATTAATCTATACTTTTAAAGTATAAGTTAGAAAAGAAAAGTGGTTTCTAACATATGGCATTACAATTATGATTTTTTTTATATAAGTAGTGCGTTACGAATTACCAAATACAAAAAGCAAGACGTTAAGACCACAAGTTTTTTTTATAGGGAGGGTAATTTGGTCTTTTGATGTAAAGCCAAACACGGCTATAAAAGGAGGAAGATAATCCTCTCAAGTCCAGCATCGTCCCGACGCCGCCCAAGACCTCGTAAAGGTCCACCTTTACTCACTCGTCTCTCGTCCCAGGCCAAGAACGCCTTGTTTCCGACACCGACGAAGCCCAACGCATCTCCGGCTAGCATCGACACCATCCCGCTCGGTGAGCTTCCCCTACACCTCATTTGATTTTGTTGTGCACTTGAACCTTGGTGCTAAATTCGTTGATCGCTGCTTGAAATTGATCTACTCGTATATTTTTCAGATTATTATTTACAAAGAAGATACATTCTACAACAGCAGCTACCAACAATGAAGAGCGGCATTCGCTTATCATCAATAGCAGTTTTGATATTGATTTCCCTTATTCTTTTTTCATTTTCCGAGGAAGCGTTTGGATCTGACAACTACTCGAAAGGTCGAAGGAAATGCAACAAAATTATTTGTCCGCAAGATTGTATAATTCAGTTTCACAATAGTGTGGCTATTGTGAAAATAACAATTAATGTGAATGTTCCACCCGGCTCACCACCAGGTCCGAGCACAGAAGCTTCTACCCAGTGCCGGCCCATAGGCCAGGGCAGCAGGTGCGACGGCCCAGGGCCCAACTCACAATGGGGCCCAAAGTTAATTTAGTTTATAGGTATATAACTTACTAGAAGTAGGGATGGCAATGGGTCGGGTGGTGGGTGGATGAACCCCCATTTCACCCGACCCACCATGGGTGACCCATTTTCCCACCCATCACCCCACCCATATCCACTTCACCCACATCCACTTCGCCCATTTCCATCGGGTGATCGGGTGAAATGGGTGAGATATGGGTGAAATGTGGGTGATTTTCCTTAAATGCATGCAATTGAATTCCAATCAATTTGGTACACAAAACACCGTATAAAATATGATTATCTTACACATTTAAGTCTTAAATAAGTCTTAAACACATACAATAAGTCTTAAACAACACATGTCACGAGTCTTAAACACATATCATAATTCTAAAACATACGAAAAATAAGTAGTTTTAAACACATACAATAAGTCTTAAAATAAGTAGTCTAAAACACGAGAGGATGAAGGGAAGTTGGGAACTTTGGGAAGGGAAATTAGGGTTTACAAAAGTGTATATATATTTTTTTATATAAAAAATATATATTTTATATAAAAAATATATATTTTTATACGGGTCGGGTCGGGTGGCGGGTGGTGGGTCGGGTGGTGGATCGGGTGCGGGTGGAGAAAAACTTCACCCCACCCGACCCACCACCCATATCCACTTCACCCACATCCACTTTCCACCTGCTTTTTTTCGGGTTTTCACCCACTTTTTCGGGTCGGGTGATTCGGGTTCGGGTCGGTTGCGGGTGAGATTGCCATCCCTAACTAGAAGCCCAAAATTATGGGTAGATATTTTTTTATGGAAAATAAAAGGTCCAAAGGAAGCCCAATTTACCAAAATAGTACCGGAGTATTGGGAGAAATTTGAAAAGAAAAGAAGATGAAATCAGTGGGCCTTTTTATTACTGGTATTATTATATTATTGTTATTGTTATTATATTATTAAATAACGGAGTACAAAATGGTGTCTGACTTAGTTGATAGTCCAAATACCTGTCTCAATTGGCCAAAATCCCCTCAATTCTAATCGATTGAAAATATTAAATATTATTTCATACTCCCTCCGTTCGGCAAAACTTGTCGTTTACTATTCACGCACACTTTTTTAGAATGATAAAAACTATATAAAATATTCATTTTTTATTTTTTTTTTAACAAGTTTGTATTTATTAATAATAACTACGAAAGTGTCACTAAAAAACGTGCGTAAATAGTAAAACGTCAAGTTTTGCCGAACGGAAGGAGTAGTGCTTACTTATAATTAATTGTTTTAACATGTATTCTAATCATATTATATTATATTTATTTGATGTATGTATTTCAATTATATATATTACGTGATTTAAAGAATTATACATGTTTCATTTTAAATTAAGAAATGATACTATTTGTTTTTAATACGGTTGAAGAAGTTTTTTTTGTAAAATAGGGGCCCTTAGTTTTTTTCTCGCCCAGGGCCATCAAAATGATAGGACCGGCGCTGCTTCTACCCAACCTTCTATGGCCACGCCGACTCCCCCCCCTCATCCTTTCCAGTCGTCCTGAGGTACTCCACACGTTCCTCTTCGACGACCTGTTCCGTCGCGCGCCTCTCGCCCTCACCAGCATATTGGCTTGCCGCCTCCTTTCCCACCGTCACTTGCCTCCAGCCCTTGCCTGCTGCGTCTCCCCGCCCACGCCCACCGCCTCGCCGCCTTGTCGCCAGCGGTCGACCACCCGCTACCGCCTGCCTACGGGAGCCACTCCTCGTCAGCCTTGTTCCGTCCTCAAGCGCTGTCGGCTTACCCTGGTTGTGCTTGCTGGAGGGGAAGCCCTCATGCGTTGGTTCAACGGTAGATTTGTTTTTACCAAAAGAAAAGAAAAGAAAAGATCGACAAGTTAGGAAAAAAAAGAAGGGGGGGGGGGGGGGGGGTGGTTGTGGTGGGGTGGGGTGTATGTGAGCCTTATTGGCAAGTGTTGTTGTTTATTTATTCTTGTCCCGTCTTATATATTACCTCTATTTTGGTTTTCCTTTTGGTTGTCGTTACGATCTTGTTATCGTCTTTAAGGGTGTGAGATGGGGTTTTGGGATTTGTTTTGACAATGATTTGACTGGAGTTTTGGTATGCGGGATAGTGTACTTTGATTTTCTTGCTGTGGTACAAGTTTCATGTGAACTGTGATTGGTTTGGCGAGCTTGTTGACGTCGTGGAAATGCGACGATGTCTGTTGATTCTGCAAAGAGTCCATGTTGAGGTGTCCGCTAGTGATCCCCAGAGTTCTTTGTGTGCGTCTTCCATTTGCTTGATCGGTCATTGGTTCTGCTAGCTTGTTGATTACACTGTAGATGACTTGTACTTTATTTTTGTCTTTTCAATTCAGTTATTTGCTTCCTGTTATTTTCTTTCCGTCATTTGCTTATGTTATTTGCTTCAGGTTGTACATGATGGTTAGTCCATCTCCCGGCTTGTTTGGGCTCTCGGTTTCTCTAGGCCTGTCTAAAGAATCGAGTTTCTTTCCTTATATAAAAAAAAATAAAAAATATTGTGAATGTGTCCCATAAATATAAATGAATTTGATATGTTTATTTAGTTTTCACCATTTTTTATATTGTATTAGATTTGTGATGGCATAATGAAGGGAGTGATAACACAATAGGTTCTTAGTATTGCCCGGTATGAATTTGTACACCGAGACATTGGGTTCGTAAGAGAGCTAATTTGAGGGAATTATTTTCACGGTTTTTAGAAAAATAGCTTTAAAAAACTCTGTATAATTTATCATGTCTAATAATAATGTATTCTTTTAATCTAACCACAAAGGCTAGAATTTCATCTAGATTTTGATCGATCTTAAGCTAGATTAATCTCTGACGCACCAATCAAGCCGGCCTTAAGTCGTGGATTAGCTTTGATACAAGATTTGAGAGAATTGTTTTCACATGTGAGCATATGACAATTAAAAATAAATAATTAATATAAACTGATATGATATCGAAATGGTAAGCTTAATACATATGAATATGATCGATCGAATATGAGCATTAATCACGAGCATTGTTTTCGCTGGCAGGCATGCAAATGCAAAGTACTCCGACTAGTTAACGTTGTAGGTAGCTAGCTTGTAGGGGTCCATGTCCATATATATATATATGATCGAATATGAGCATTAATCACGTCCCCATAAAGTAAACACATGAAGATAGGGAGGGAATGGATCAGAACAAACCACGTCGGTTTTAAGATAGATAGATCGATCGGACACATTGTCTTGATGTAAAAGATGTGTAGGGGTGTTACTCGAGCCGAGCTTGACATGTTCAAGTTTAGTTCATTTGTTAAACGAGCTCGAGTCAAACCGAGCCTAATTTTTAAACGAGCTTTTTATTTTGTTCAAGCTTGGCTTGTTTAGAAAATGAACGAGCTCGAGTCGGGCTTTTTTCGAGCTCTAAGTAGTTCTACTTGGTTATAACATGTTAACATAAAGAAAATTTTAGAAGTTCTATAGAATTCGAGCTATTCGAGCTTTATTCGAACGAGCCGAGCTTTCAACCGAGCTTAAAATTTTGTTCAAGCTCGGCTTGTTTAAATAAGTGAGCGAGCTCGAACTGTTCAGTTCATATAACAACCCTAAAGATGTGTGATGCATGTGCAATTAATGGCGGATCCTGAAGGGTTTAGTTGAGGGGGCGAAAAATTGATCTCTAATTTTTTTTTTTCCGAAAAAATCATCAATATTTGAAGTTTTCGGGTTTAACTATAGTATTAATTTATGAAGTTTAACAAATTATGAGTATGATAGAAGTGTATTAATTTGACAAATGATGTGAAAAATAATTTATATCGTTTTAGTCTTGAAGCATTCATGACTTTTCCGAAAAAATCATCAATATACTCCGATCCTTTAAAGGATCCGCCCCTGTGTGCAATTGCTACATCAAATGTACAATATGTGTATAACATTGCAATTGTAGTGCCTAATTAGCTCGCTCTTCACATGGGTTGCCTCACACGTATGTTGCCAATTCTCACTCTTTTTTCTCCATGTGATCGAGTGGGTTTTTTTGGATCTTCTCTAAAGTTCATTTATATATTTTGGCCGGCTTTAAAACAAATTTCCTTATTACATCAATTTGGCATATATGCTATGGAGTATATATGGGTTGTTATTTCTTACCCTACTCATCAAACAAAGTTAGTGTGTGGTTGAGTCATATCACTATCAGGAGTAGTTTTTTTTTTTTGATGAAATTATTGCATATTACAGTAGTTTTCTAGACGGTGGGTAAAGCCTCCAACTGATTGCTACAAGCTGAACTTTAATTTGATGGTTCCGTAAGACCAGGTGTTTCGACGTCGTATGATTTCGTTATTTGAGACTGTCTGGGTGTTGTAGTGGCTTTGGGATTCATGTATCGTGCTTTGGAGGCTTTCACACCTTGAAGCAAAGTAGAGCATCATCCACTAAGAAATTAACTAACCCCCACTCTATATTTCTTCCATTGGATGATGAGTGATGACAACCGAAATGAAAGCTACAAATGTTTTGTATCTAAAGGCTCATAAAGGCTGGATAACTCAATTAAACTTACACTATCAGCTCTAACTGATACACAAGCAAATTTTATACTCTTCATAAAACATCGCATCACTCGCTTAAAAAGCTTAGTTGCTCAACAGATAGTCATAATAGGTCAAATATCACCACTCCAGAATAGTTTGGTGATCTCTGCTGCTTTGTAAACAAAATCAATAACTCGAGAATGTTTGATACATAATACATTAATCACCTAGATCTCACCGTTGTGACCCATGATTAGACAACCCCTCCAGGACCGCTTCGAGTAATGTCCAAGACAACAAATGTCCATTACAATCCCTAGTGAACACTGCATCAAGTCGTTTATTGGTTCGAGTTTTATAGGTGTTATGGGTGTCAATATTGAGAAGAGCATTTTTGTAAGTGGGATATGTGGGATCCAAAGGAAAGCCAAATGACAAGGAAGACTGCATAATGGAGAATCTATGGAATTTGCGAAATGCAATAGGTAGGTGTGAGTATAGAGAGGATATATATAATATGGCTTAAATCGACAATCAGATCCACATGCAAAGGAAAATTGAGATCAAAAAATATTAAATGAAAATCTAAGTGAAAGATTAATTATATGTAAAGACTTTGTATTTGAGGTTACCTTTAAGATTTATACCCTGCAGATAAATCAAGCCTCTTATGATTATAAAAAATCATTGCAAACAGGGGTTGCCGCAGGAGTCACTGAAAGGTGGAGTGAAACTAGCTTTAAAATCATATATTTTTTTAAAAAATTTATACTCGGCAGATAAATCAAGCCTCTTATATATTTTTATTAAAAACTTATAAAATTAATATTACAAAAATTGATTTGAATATATCATTTTTAACTTAAAGGAAAAAAATAGAAAGAATAGAATTCCACCAAAAAATAGAAAGAATAGAATTGTGCATATTAAGAATCAAACCCCGAACCTATTGATTCATTCACCCACCTTTTACCAACTGAGATATAAACAATTGATGTTCACTATTTCTTTTCAACAATATTTATACCTTTATTTTTTTTTTAAAATAAAAATTAAATTTTTTTTTACGTATAGGCGGATGGAGCGACGAAAGGTGTGGCGGTCGCCTATGGGCAGTTGGGCACCACCCCCTGTGGCCGCCCCTACTGCAAAAGATGATTGTTTAAATCAAAAGCTCGTGATTATAAATTCAGTAAGATAGACCTAGGATTATGTAGCCATCCATACAGAAAATGAATATGTAATAATATGTCATTCATAAAATAGTAAACAAGGATTCATAAACAAAGATAATAAATTTTGAGCAAACATTATGCAAAACACATGTGAAGAACAAGTTAAGCCGTTAGTGCTTTGAAAATTCATTATCAACCCCTTAGTGCTTTTGTGTGTGTTGGGTTTTTTTTTGGGGGGATATCTAATTTTAAACTGAAATCCATCGAATTGAGAAAAAGTAGTTACTAATCAAACGGAGAAAAGAGAAAATAATGGAAGTGGAAAAACTTAATTAGATAGGATTAGTGAAACATAGCATCCTTCATCTGGACAAAAATCCATGTAACAAAGCAATCTAAATGAATGTACAAGATTAATTAGCAGGAGATAAGCACAAGTCACATTAGGATTTTAAGAAAATAGCCACGAAAGATAAGCACTATATCTGACTGTGCTGCACATCACAGTCAGATATGGTATCAATTAAACCTGTGTTTATGTTACATTTTGTAACATCTAATAAGCACTATATCTGACTGTGCTACAAGATGAATTTCAGTTGGTGTTGTTTTTCTTGGGGGTATCAATTAAACTTGTGTTTATGGTAAACAACAAGAAGGTGACATGTTGGCATCAAAGTCCTATTATGTAAACCTAACATGCATTGTACAAAATGTAACAATTAAACTCAAAGTCTTTAAGATGGACATATTGAAGATGGACAAAGTCTTTTAAGTTTTATGGGAGATCGGGGGAGCTCAGAAAGACTACAACAGGAAAATTACCATCATGGGGAAATTAACAAGTTCAAAACTCTAGGATACCCTGGCGCCGCCTCTGATATTACATTATTATATACATATATGGGACGGGACGGGATTTGCAGGATATATTGGAACGGGACCGGAATTTGCGGAATATATTAGAACGGGTCATTCCGCGTTTCGTCCCGCAAAAATTATGCGGGACGGGACCGGAATTTGCGGGATTTATACCCACCCCTAGTAAAACATTATTCTTGTGTTCTAAAGATGTTGAGTACGTCTACAAGTTTAAACTTGATATACGTGGAGTTGCTAGCTTATTTACAAACAAATAATTATAAAATATCATAATTGTTTAGAAAAAGATATATTTATTGATTAATTAAAATTTATAAAGTGCCAATCCATTTTTTCTTAATTTCTTTTTTTAAAATAAAAACGATAGAAACGAAACTATAAACAACAAATATATACTAAGGAGTAATTAAGAGTGTTTTGACATGACGACTTTTAGGCCCAAAATGTAAGAGTGTTTTGACATGACGACTTTTAGGCCCAAAATGAAGATTTGAAAATGTGATCCATTTGTTGTGCTATTTTTTACTTGAGAAAATTTGCGTCGCAGACCCTTTTTTTTGGACAAAATAAAAAAACTGTCCATGAATTTATTTATTTTTGTTAAAAGTCCATCTAAAACACCGTAATATTTCCCGGCCCCCCTACCATACCCCTAAATTAGATCTCGTGGTGGTGCCTTGCCGTCCGAGGAAGAAAACCAAATTGGAGCTCGCTCTCACGACAATGGCGATTCCGAGGAAGAAGACGAAGGTCGGGCTGGCGGAGCCGATCGCGCTGGTGCCTTGTCGCTCCGACGAGCCACCTTGAAGCCAGATCTGTCCGACAACGATATCGGTGGCGCGACGACGGAGGAAGGCGGCAAGTTCTTCTCTTCCCCTTCAGATCTGTGCGCTCTCCCTCTTTCTCTCCCCCCTCAGTTACTTGTGTTTCTCCATCACAGTCTCCCTCTGTCTCGATTTCTCAGATCTGTTCTTTATTGATTTCTCAGATCTCAGATCTGTGCGTCGATGGTTCAACCTCTCGAGCATCTTCCCATGGCCGCCACCGCAAGACACCAGTCCCACCGGCCTTCTCTGTTCTCGATCGTCCTTGTTGAGCCATGTTTCAGCTACTGAAGTCGTCTCCGGCTAATCAACAAACACCAACACAGAGCACCTCCAGTATGTAGCTGCACGGGAAGATATTAGATTGAGTTGTATAGGATTACATCTCGTGTAACTAACTAGAGCTAAATCAGTTGTTGATTGATCAAGTGTATAAATAGATAATGATCCATCTGTACATTCATTCAATTCAAGGCAACAGAAGCAATTCAGAGCTTTCTCCATTTTCCCGCTCAATCCAACCGACTCTTTCTTCCTCCTTCAATGATCTCTGTGAGATCTCAATCCAATTAGGCGTCGTTCGACATGGTATCAGAGCACAGTGAAGAAACAGATCCTCGGAATGTCGTGGTTGCTGGAATCGATCCAATGGATGAACTGTTTCTCCATCACTCGGAAAATCCGAGCTAGATTCTCTCCACGCGACTCCTTGATGGAAGGAATTATGGTCACTGGCGAAGCTGTAGAAGTGTCGCTGCTGGCGAAGAACAAAATCGGCTTTGTCACCGGAACTTGCAAGCGACCGGCCGCCGATCAGCCTCTTCTCCAGCAACACTGGGACAGATGCAACAACATGGTACTCTCTTGGCTCTTACACTATGTGAATAAGGACATTGCTGAATCTGTAGTCTATTGTCGAAATGCATCACAAATTTGGAAGAATCTGGAAAGTAGATTTGGTGTGGCAAATCGGACTCGCTTATATCAAATTCAGAAAGATGTGATTTCAGTTGAGCAAGGAAACCTTAGTATTCCAGATTATTTCACCAAATTCAAGAAATCTTGGGATGAATACATGAATTTCATCGAGTGTGAATCATGTGAATGTGGTTCAACCCTTGCTATGTCAAGGATGATCCAAGATCAGCAGGTGATCTTCTTCTTAATGGGACTTAATGAGTCCTACAGCAGTGTTAGAGGCAATATCCGCATGATGAAACCACCTCCAGGCATTGATGAAGCCTACAGGTTCCTGATCCAGGATGAGCAACAAAGAGGTGTCAACAAAGGTGCTACTTCAGGAAGTGATGCCTCTGCCTTTGCATCACAATCCAAAGGAAACTTCAAGAAATCTTTGTTCTGTGAACACTGCAAAATGACTGGACATGTCATGGAAAAGTGTTGGAAGATACATGGGTATCCTTCCAACTCAGGGAGCTCAGGAGGATCTTTCTGTGACCATTGCAAGATTGCAGGTCATACCATGGAAAAATGCTGGAAATTGCATGGATATCCATTCAATTCATCGAGTGCAAGCAATGGAAACACACAGTCTCCCAGTGGATCTCGCCCTTTCTGCACTCACTGCAAGACACTTGGCCATGTGGTTGATAGATGCTGGAAGCTCCATGGCTATCCCACTGATAGCTCACCTGCAGGAGCCTCAAAGAAGATAGCAGCAACTGCCTCTTCATCAGGTTCTATTACTCACGAACAATACCAACAGTTGTTGTCTCTTCTCCAGCATCATGAAGTCAAAGAATCCTCAGCTATGTTGGCAGGTATGAAATCTTGTCTCTTTTCTTCATTGCTTAATTCCTCTTGGATACTGGACAGTGGAGCCAGTGACCACATGAGCCCCAACCTTACCCTCTTTCATTCCTTTGAACCATCCTCAAAACCATCTTCCATCACCCTACCAAATAACATGAAAGCCAACATTACCAACATTGGAACTGTCAAAGTTAACAATGATATTTCCCTTCAAAATGTCCTTCATGTTCCAGATTTTCATTTCAATTTAATGTCCATTCATAAACTCACAAAAGACATACAGTCCAATGTGATTTTTACTCCATCTTCATGCATCATCCAAGACCCTTTGATGAGGAATCCTCTGGTCATTGGAACTGAAGATCGTGGAATATACATTGCACACAAGCCATATGAATTGTCAAATTCTCCTGAGTTGTCTCAAATTTTGCAATTTGATTTTTCCAAATGTAATAATGTGTCATCAAAATTCATGAACACTATTGCTGCTGGTTTGTCTGCTATTTGTAAAGCTGAACTTTTACATTGTAGAATGGGGCATTTGCCTTTCTCTCAAATCAAGTTCATAGATGACACTATACACATTACTTCCCCACCATCCATTTGTCAAATTTGTCCTCAAGCCAAGCTCCACAGACAACCATTTCTGCTAAGATCAGAGAGATCTGCAGCTCCTTTTGACCTTGTTTACTTTGACACATGGAGACCATATCAGTCTAGCACTCACAATGGCTTCAGGTACTTCATTACCTTAGTTGATGACTTTTCCAAAAGCACATGGACCTACCTAATGGCATCCAAAACTAACACCTTCAACATTTTGTCCAATTTTGTATCCCTCATCAAAAATCAGTTTTAAACCACCATCAAAGCCATGAGGTCAGACAATGCTGCTGAGTTCATTGACCAAACCTTGTCCAATTTCTTTGCCAAACATGGTATAATTCAACAAACCAGTTGTGTTGAGTCACCCCAACAAAATGGTGTTGTTGAGAGAAAACACAAACACCTACTTGAAGTAGCCAGGGCTTTGAGATTCCAATCCAAAGTGCCTATACAGTACTGGGGTGAGTGCATAATGACTGCCACATACTTGATTAACCGTTTCCCTCTCCCAGTTTTGTCCAATAAATCTCCCTATGAGCTTCTGTTCCATAAACCTCCTACTTATGCTCATCTCATAGTTTTTGGATGCCTGTGCTTTGTCAGTACATTGAAGAGAGGAAGGGATAAATTCCAACCTCGTGCTAAGCCTTGTGTTTTCTTAGGCTACAGCTATGGAAAGAGTGCATATACTGTCCTTGATATCACCTCTAAGGCTGTATTTCATACTAGAGATGTTCAGTTCTTTGAAACACATTTCCCTTTCTATACCAACACATTCTCTGGCATTACTCTACCACCTCCTGCTACTGAGTTTCCCTCCCACATCTTTCTTCCCCTTACCACATCTCCACCAGCATCAATTGCAGTTGATCCCCCACCCATTGACCCTTCCCCTACACTTTCACCAAATAATAGTCCTTCACAACATGACACTTCAATTACTGTCACACCATCACAAAGTGACAGCCCTTCATCTATTTCACTACCTGATGTCTTACCCTCAATTTCCCCACCTCATGTTGCTCCCACACTCAGGAGATCATCCAGAATCCATTATCCTCCCACTCACCTTCATGACTTTGTATGCAATGTATGTTCCACTTCCTCTATACCTCAATACCCTACAGCTCTCTTTGCCTCTTCTATACCATCCACATCATTCTCTTTTTTTTTGTCTAAACTTACCACCTACATTGAACCAACCACATATGAAGAGGCTGTCCAGGACTCCAACTGGATTTTAGCAATGAAAAAGGAACTAGATGCTCTAACTGCCAACAGCACTTGGGTACTTGTTCCTTTGCCTCCAGGAAAGAAAGCCATAGGCTGCAAGTGGGTCTTCAAAGTCAAGTTGAAGGCTGATGGTAGCCTTGAGCGCCACAAAGCTCGACTAGTTGCCAAAGGTTTCACACAAACTGAAGGTTTGGACTATCATGAAACCTTTTCTCCAGTTGTCAAAATGAAAACAATAAGAACTGTAATTGCAATTGCTGCTGCCAACCACTGGTCTCTTCATCAAATGGACGTCAATAATGCATTTCTCCATGGTGATCTATATGAGGAAGTCTACATGAAACCCCCTGAAGGGTACCCCACAGCTAGCAATCTTGTCTGCAAACTTCAGAAATCACTCTATGGTCTTAAACAGGCCAGCCGCCAGTGGTTTCACAAACTTACCTCTGCACTGTTGGCTCTCCAGTTTGTCCAATCAAAGCTAGATTACTCTCTATTTACCAAGAGAACTAATGGCCACATCACCATTGTTGCTGTGTATGTGGATGACCTCTTAGTCACTGGTTCAGATCCTCTCCAAATATCCAGTCTCAAAGCATACCTTGATCACAAGTTCAGCATCAAGGACTTAGGCATTCTACACTATTTTCTGGGTCTTGAGGTGTCTTACAGCTCTAGTGGAATTCATTCGTCTCAGCACAAATTTAGTAAGGAAGTGATAAGTGATTCAGGCCTCACAACCATCCACCCTGTTTGCACTCCACTTCCTCAAAATCTAAAGCTAGACCCTCTCCAAGGTGATCTGTTGCCTGATGCATCCTATTACAGAAGAATGGTGGGTAAGCTGAATTTTCTATCCAACACTCGTCCTGATCTATGTTTTGCCACACAATCTCTAAGCCAGTTCCTTCAGTCTCCACGCACCTCTCATCTTGAAGCCCTTCATCACACAATCCGATACCTTGCTGGAACCTTACACCATGGGATTGTCCTCAATGGTTTTGACAAACCCAGAATTGCAGCTTACACAGATTCTGACTGGGCTTCATGTGGGTACACCAGAAGATCTGTTACAGGGTTTATCATCCTCTTAGGCTCTTCTCCTATTAGCTGGAAATCCAAGAAGCAGGGAGTGGTCTCTCGAAGCTCAACTGAGGCTGAGTATAGAGCCATGGCTCAAACTGCAGCTGAAGTAACATGGTTGGTGCGTCTTCTTGAAGAATTAGTTGTTGCCCCAGTCAAACCAATTACTCTTTACTGTGACAACCAATCAGCTATCCATCTTGCTCACAATCCTGTCTATCACGAGCGCACCAAACACATAGAAATTGACTGCCATTTTACTAGAGAAAATGTTGTCGAAGGCTTGATTGAGTTGTGTCATGTTCCAACCTCTTCACAACTTGCTGATGTCCTTACCAAAATTCTTCCTTCTCACCAACAAAATGTGCTACTTGGCAAACTTGGGCTCTTACCACCCCAAGTTTGAGGGGGGGTGTTGAGCCATGTTTCAGCTACTGAAGTCGTCTCCAGCTAATCAACAAACACCAACACAGAGCACCTCCAGTATGCAGCTGCACGGGAAGATATTAGATTGAGTTGTATAGGATTACATCTCGTGTAACTAACTAGAGCTAAATCAGTTGTTGATTGATCAAGTGTATAAATAGATAATGATCCATTTGTACATTCATTCAATTCAAGGCAACAGAAGCAATTCAGTGCTTTCTCCATTTTCCCGCTCAATCCAACCGACTCCTTCTTCCTCCTTCAATGATCTCTGTGAGATCTCAATCCAATTAGGCGTCGTTCGACAGTCCTCTTCCAAGGCCGGTTTCCGAATGGCTTCCAGGCAGATCTCAAATCTCTCCCATGGCTCCCAGGTAGATCTCACTGATTTCCGCATCTCTCTCCATCGCCAGTCCCACCGCTTGTTGCTGAAACAAGTCCGGCATCCCCTGATTCGCCTGCAAATCGTCGATCTCGCGCATTAAGCTTTGAGGTGAGTTCTCTTGATTGTGTTCGAAACCTGTGTGAAAATGCAATTGATATTGTATTGAGTGCTTGTGCTCAATCTCTCTGAATTTTCACATAGTTGATTAGTATCAAAGACAGTAATTTCAGTTGTAGAATATTTCGGAAGTGGGAAACAATTGACCTTATCAGGTTTTATGTATTGGATGCTACTGCTTTTGATGTTGTTCTGATTTCGTTACATTTTGGAATGCTGTTCATTTCTTCTCAAATTTTGGTTATGATCAATAGAATTTGATTCCAATTGTTCTACCTTGCTCCCACATAGTTTCTGTAGTGTGGGTGCCTGCCTTCTCACGCGTCCTTGAGTTTTAATTGAGCACTGCCTATAGAAATCATACTTGTTTTAGTTTCCTAGAAATGAATAAGAGGGCCCCTATGGTAAGATACCAGTTTATGGTTTTGGTATCTGTTGAGTTTTGGCATCATGGTTACATCAATACATGTATTAGCATTACTTTTTTTTTGGTCCTGATTCTTCATGTGTTATGCAATTTTTATAGTGTTGTGATAATCAATTTCATTTGTGTGATAATCAATTTTTATAGTGTTGTGATAATCAATTTTTATAATGTTGTTGGGGTCAAAGTCGAAGATCAAATGTTGTTTATGCAATTTCAGCATTTTTTTTTGTGTGATCTGAAATGTTGGAATTAATTTTTATAATTTTTATTAGTAAAATTCGTTATGCTGAAATGCTGAAATTAATTTTTATTAGACAATTCGTTATGCTGAAATGCTGAAATTAATTTTTATTAGCAAAATGTTATTTGAGTTTGTTTTGTTGATAGTTTTGGATATTTACAATTTCAGCAATTTTTTTGCCTTGTCGAAACTTTTTGTAGAATGCTGAAACTAATTCTTACTAGTAGAATTCATTATGCCGAAATGCTTAAATTAATTCTTATAAAACTGTTTGAGCTACTATATATTACACACAAGGATATATTTTAGCATTTCAGCATTTTTTTTAGCATTTCAGCATTTTTCTAGCATTTCAGCATTTTTGAAAAAAACCTCCATTTTCAGCAACTCCGGTGTCGAAGTGATGACGCGAAAAGAAAAAGAAAAAAAAAACAATTTCTGCAACACGATCTCAGCAAAATTATTTTTTATTAGCAAAATTCATTATGCTGAAACGTGGAAATTAATTCTTATAAATTTGTATGGGCTACTATATCTTACACACAAGCATATATTTCAGCATTTCTTTGGAAAAAAATCCGATTTCAGCAACTTCAGAAGTGGTGATACGGAAAAAAAAAAAAAGGGAAAAAAGCTACTCTGGTTTAGCAACACGGTTTCAGCAACTCCGGTTTCAGCAATTCCGTTTCGGCAACGCGAAAAAAAAAACTGGAAAAAAAATGAAACAGGAGTTGCTGAAACCGTATGTGCTGAAACAGGAGTTTCAGCAATTCCGTTTCAACAACACGGGAAAAAAAAACTGGGAAAAAAATTGAAATAGGGATTGCTGAAACCTTATGTGCTGAAAAAGAAGTTTCAGCAATTCCGTTTCAGCAAATTTGGAAGGGGGGCACAATGTACGTACGGTGTCAAGGGGAGCGGTGGACATTTTGCTAATTTGGAGGAGGTGGGAGCCTTTTTCCTAATAAGGTCCAAAAATTAGGACATTCTAATAATCACCTTTTTTACTTCCTCTATCTAATTGTTACCCAATTGAAGCCTCAGCTCATATATATTCGATATCTCGGATAATGCACTCTTTATAATGCACATGCTTTTGTCTAACCGATTTTCTTATAAAAAAATAATAATATTCGAATCCCATTTTCGACATCCAAAATTAACAAACCCAAAGCTTATTTTCGTAAATGAAAACGACTTGATATAAGAGATGGAGATTCCCCACCCTATCATAAGTGAAAGATATCAAACCGTGCACCATAAAATGAAAAATCAAGGTGTTGCTTTTACCCTTTGGTAGTGGGGTGGGTGTTTGTTCCTCTAGGTTGTCTTGTTTAGTGAATTGATTGATCTAATTGATTTCCTAACTTTCAGTAATTTATAACATATAATGTTCAATATATGCCCTATGATCCTATGGACTATATAGTGTATGTTTGGTTATATGTTTGTTTACATAAATACAAGGGACATTTCTGTAATAAAAGGGAATAAGAGGGACATTTCTGTAATTGCATTTAGGAGGTTGTTAGAATGGTTGTTAGACGTCTGTTGGCAGGAGGGAGTATAAATTGAGGTTCTCCACTGTAACAGAGAGCTTCTTGATCAATCCAATTGATTTCACTTTCTTCTTGAGAGCTCAATCATGGTTTTCCTCCATTGATTCCGAGCTTAGCTTGATAAGCTTACCACATTTCTTCATGGTATCAGAGCGCAGGAACTGAATCTGCGTTTAGAGAACTCAATCCGAGTTCATCTGTTGCTTCCGCTTACAAATCCAAAGTTTCTTTCGTTTTTCGGTGTCGATTGCGATGGCAAGTCATGGATCTCCATTGATTGGGCAGAACTCAGGATCTGGTGCAGGTTCTGGTGCAGGCAGAGGTACTGGAGGTACGTGGATGTCACCTCCTAATCCGAATCCAAATATTGGCCAAACACCATCAGTTCGTCCGACGGCTCCACCTTCGTTTGGAGGATTGCAGTTTGGGGAATTCAATCAGCAATTCAATGGAGCTCACATCAATCCTTTATATCTGGCTAACTCAGATCACCCTGGTATGACACTTGTCTCTACTTTGTTCAACGGTCTGAACTTTACGAGATGGAATAGGGGTGTTAGGATGGCGCTGGGCGCAAAGGCCAAGCTAGGCTTTATATCTGGTGGTTGTGTGAAGCCTGATGAATCTAGCGATGACTATGAGAAGTGGATTCGCGCAGACTATATGGTCATGTGCTGGATACTGAATTCCATGACTAGTGAAATCAGTGAGAGTCTTATGTTTGTGCAATCATCCAAAGAACTGTGGGATGAGATTAAAGATCGATATTCTGAGTCGAATGATCCTTTGATAAAATTTGCCAGTTGGAGCTTATTACAATAAGATGAGACAAATCTGGGATGAGTTGCAGGTTCTTGAGGGAATTGCAACCTGTGATTGTGGAATTATGTTGCAGTGCAGCTGTGGTGTGCTTAAAAAGGTTGCAGAAAAGGAAACTAGGGTCAAGGTTATGCAATTTCTTATGGGCCTTAATGATGGATATGAGAATTTAAAGAATAACGTTCTCACCAAGGATCCTCTTCCTACAATCAACAAGGTGTTTCAGTTGGTTGCTCAGGTTGAAAGAGGTCGTGGTGTGTCCACACTTCCTCCAAATGATGCAGGTGCTCTAGCTGTGGGGAGAAATTTCTCGAATTCTGGAAAGCCAGAATCCAATGGATCATTTGGACAATCATCTCAGCAAAAGAAATCTGTATCTCCTTCATCTGATCAGTCTAAAAGGGATTCTAAGAAGGCTAAGTATGATAGATTTTGTGATTTTTGCAAAGAGAAAGGGCATACCAAAGACTATTGCTTCAAGATTGTGGGGTATCCTGATTGGTTTAAGGGACCTCGTCCCACTGGAGATGGAAAGTTTGTTGCCAATGTGGAGTACTCACAAGCAGATCACCCTCTTGAAGGCAATGGGAAGCCCGATCCATCCATTGTCAATGCCATATATCAAGAGATTGTTAAAATGATGAAGGGCAAGCAGAAAGGTGAATGCTCTATGACTGATCTGTCTACTGGACAAGCAGTGGTCAATTTTGCAGGTAAACTCAGCTCTTCTTTTCTTATTGGTTCTCATAAGTCTGATGTGAGGGACTGGATTGTGGATTCAGGTGCAACTGACCACATTGCTTTTGATAAGTCCATTTTCTTTGATATGAAACATCTTGATAGACATATTATGCTTGGTTTGCCGGATGGGACAGCTAAGATTGTGCAATGGGCTAGCAGGGTTCGCATTTCTGATAATCTGCAGTTAGCCAATGTGTTATATGTGCCAGAGTTCAGACATAATCTCTTATCTGTTTCTAAGATTCTTAAGGATGAGAAACTAGAATTTAAGTTTGATGGAGTGTCATGTACCTTATAGGACCTTACAACTAAGGGTCAGTTGCTGCAAGGGCATGAAGATCAAGGATTATACAAGCTAAGAGCTGCAGACATAAATACTGCTAGTTTCATTCAACTCCATGATGAGAATTGTAATGCTGTTGTCAGTTTACAAACCTTGCATTCTAGACTTGGTCACACTTCTATGTCAAAGATGAGACACATTGATGGTTGTAATAAGGGTGATATAGACAGTTTTACTTGTGACATTTGTGCTATGACAAAGCATCACAGATTACCATTTCAGAAAAGTGATTCAATTGCATCTAATTGTTTTGATTTGATTCACATGGACCTATGGGGTCCATACAGGGTTCCTTCTTTGTGTGGAGCCAAATACTTTCTCACCATTTTGGATGATTGCAGCAGAACTACATGGGTTTATTTGTTGCAAAATAAACTCCAAGTGTATAGAGTCATATCTGATTTTTTGGCAATGGTTGAAAATCAGTTCCATAGAGGTGTCAGGGTGGTAAGGTCTGATAATGGGACTAAATTCACTCAATCTTCTTGTAGAGATTTGTTTGCTGCTAAAGGAATAATACATCAATGTTCTACTCCTGGTGTTCCACAGCAAAATGGAAGAGTAAAACGCAAGCATAGACACCTTATTGAAACTGCTAGAGCCATTAGGCTCCAAGCTGGCTTACCTATTGAATTATGGGGTGAATGTGTGCTGGGAGCTACACATTTTATTAACAAAATGCCATCTCCCATTCTTCATTGGAAGACTCCATTTGAAATTCTATATAAGTCACCTCCAGATTACACTAATCTAAGGGTCATTGGCTGCCTTTGTTTTGCTGAGCTCAATGCTCCCTATTGTGACAAGTTGGGTGTCAAAGCTAGGAAATGTGTTTTCCTTGGCTATCCACCAGGCCAGAAAGCCTACAAGGTTTTTGACTTGTCTACAAAGAAAATAGTTACTTGTAGACATGTCATATTCCATGAAAATATATTTCCCTTGGAAATGTGTTTTCCTTGGCTATCCACCAGGCCATGAAAGTATAATAGAATAGCAAAGTTGCATTGAAACTGATGAGCTAACGAAGGAACATAAACAACAATGATGTGATAACATACCTTTGGACAAGATTTAAACTCTACCTTTAACTGTTTGTCATTTGACTCATTGCTCCTCTTCATGCTTTTCTCTCAAGATCCTCAATGCTAGCTCTTGCCATAAATTCAAGGCCCTAAAAACTCATAATATAAAAAATGATATTAGCCACATCTTCAAATTTCTAATAATAAAATTATTAAATGAATTCAGGGAACAAAGAATAACCCATAATCCATATGCGAGAAAAGGTAGAGGAGAATATGAACAATTGCCTAAAACTAAGATGGAATATATACCATAAAACTTAATCACTTCAAATCTTACAACTTCAATTACTCTATCCGTTTCAAGAACCAAAATCAATGGAATAAGCAACCTGCAAAGCTGCTCCCAACAAACCAGACCCAGCCCCCCACCAACATAAAACACATATCTAAATAGAAGTGAGAACACTATGAATAAGCTGGTGAGAAAAACCTAACAGTCAAGCACCGTAAACTTGTTCTAACTTGTGCCCCAAGCAAAGAAAAATTAGCACAAAGAGCAAATGATCATTAATTAATAAAGGAATGAAGAATATTTCTCCATTTACTTTTGAAAAGCTGCAACAGGTGCTATGTATATGAATAATAAGACAATAGTTGCACACTCATTTTCAAATGGAATAGATTGGGATAGAGAATACAATGAACTATCAAGCATTGGTTTCAAACCCTTATAGCATCCTAAAACCCAAAAATGATTTATACAATGAAGCTAATCTCCATCTCCGCTAATAGAATAAATTAGATTAGATTAAAACCTAACATCCAAGCTAAATCACGATGCTGCTGCACAAAGATCCTTATCAAAATCAGCACGTGGTTAGTTTGTAAAGGGTTTTATTTGTGCAATAGGTACAAGTGGTTACAAAACATCCAAGCATATGAACTTATGAACAAATATTATGTGAAATGATTTATACAAAAAAATCATTTCAAATACCTGAATAACTATGCATCACACAAGCTTAGTGGATGGGTTTATTATCAAAGGAAGTGGTTTTGATCACACAAATAATTTAAGTCCTAATTAAGAATTCAATTCAAAACAAAAAATAAAATCATAAACTTTTTCATTCACCTTCGCCGAGAAGCAACTGTGGCAATAGTGGTGGGCAATCGTCCTCTCCATTCTGCAGTTCTGAGAAGAAATAAACAAGTAGATAGCGAATTAGGGGCCTATTGAAGAAAAAAGGAATTTCAAAAGTAAGTTGTATCAAGTAAAAACACAACCAAGTTTTGACTTTAATTTGAACCATGAATAGTTCTTACAAAAAGGACAATGTGATAGATTTCCTAGTTCATCTCGGGACACTGAAACCGCATCCTTCCAAAATCATATTATGAAAAATCCAATGTTGAGTTTGCTAAGCTGATTGAGCTCCGGAGAAAGAGTGCCAGTGCCAGTGAGCTCTGTATTGTAAGAGAAGTGCCTAAGAGTCATATTAATTCAATCATATTAGTACTCCTCCTTTCTCATTCCAAATGGTTTCCTCTTCTTTTTCTTTAAAAAAAACTCAGTGATTTAAGCTATGTGAGGCCTTTAATACCACCTCCTAGCTGACCTTTGAGCCCCATAATTGACAATTTCCTGACAAGCAGTAGAATCATGCAGCAAAATTGGATGTTAGAGACACTCAAAGGGTAAAACAAGAGTGAAGTGAACTAAGGGAAGAAGTTATATATATGAAGCCCGAAAAGGAGCTATCAAGGACCTTCCTACTGTCTAAAACTAATCAAGGGAAGGGATAAACACCTCTTGTAAACCAGCTAAGGAATTCAATTTATCCATCAATTAGGCACAAGTCATTGATGATAGGTTGCAAATAAATAAAATTTAAATTTAAATACATAATCTTTATCTTTCTTTTTCAGTTATATATTGTTATGCCATAACCTAAAGTAGTGGTATTAAGGAAGATCACGCTTTTCATTCAGGCATTTTTGCAAACATCCGATGGGCACGTTTCAGCAATCAATGCAGCGGCCATAGAAGGTGCTTTAATGGACAAAGATATAAGAGAGGGAGAAAGAAACAAAGAACCTTCTTGACAATCTGGGGTGTAATCGTAGAGGAAAATCCTAAACCTGCCAAGAACATCACTGTACCTGCAGCTAGTACTCCCGCGCATCACCTCGACACCATCTTTTTCCTTCTTCAAATCGCCCATCTTCTCCTCGCTGAACATCACCATCTCTCCTTCTCCTGCAACTCTATTCTCTTCACTTCCACAACGAAGGAGGTTTAGTTCCGAGGGAGAATGGAGATCTGTAAAGGAGATGTAAAGAGCAACGAAAAAGGAGGGGAGAGAAGTTGGGAATCTGAGATTAAGCACAAGTGACCATACCTGGGCTGCTGCAAGGCCACGATGACGGAGACGGGAGAAGCAATGAGAGAAAATCGTCTCTTGTACGTTCTTTCGATGTTCTGAAATTAGGGTTTCCTTTTGGATTTCAAGTTTTTGATTTCTAAGCAGATATGGAGGAGATTAATGAAGGAGGAGTTAAGAGCGAGAGCAAGAGTGGTTCTAGATCTAGATCTGAGAGTGGGAGGCAAAGAATGGAAAAAGGGGTTAGGGTAAGGGAAATGGGAGGCAGAGAATGGGATAAGATAGGATGGTAAGAGTTTTTTTTTTTTTTTTTAATAATTGATAAAAGCTATTATTATGCAACGGTACCACTTTACCGTGGCAAAGTTAGCTAAAAGTTATCAACAGTGCAAACGCCGTCGCACAACCGTCACAAAAATCCATATATTTGCGACCACAAATCCTTCCCGTTTCTAAATCCGGTAGCAAAAGGAATTTTTTTTTTGTAGTGTGAATAGGACTACCAAGGTGAAAAGACAGGATGCTTTAATAATAGGCTCGTGATTCGATTTGATCGTTAATGGTTGAAGAGCTACAAGTACATTCACTTTTATTAAAGTGAAAGCATCTATTCACTTTAATAAAAGTAATGTAAAAGCATATGTTCACTTTAAAAAAAGCAGCATTAATTACCGAACTGAATTTAGAAAAATTGGAGCTATCCGTTTTTGTCATGTGCTGTTCAATTTGTACTTGGTAGAAATTCTAATTCCTACCGTACGTACACTGGGAAGCTTAACTTTATTGGACTAATGATAGTGTGTCTGATGACATCTTCCTAGTGTAAATTGTAAAGGACGTCCACCCATAAAAAACAGATGGGATATATGATGGATCCCATATGCCCTATCACCCATCCTCACCAGTATAAAATTTATGAACTTGAGGACCCATGTAAGTCCATGAATTGGAGTGGGTGATGGGTTTTCTTACTATATACAATAATTAATTGGTTGGTTTTTGGCTTATAAATCCATTGCAAAATTTTAATTTTAAGCAAATACATCTATTGCGTTTGCTTTATGGCTTCTATTACTAGGACTACTCTATTTCAGTTTTTTTTTCCATGTCTCTTTAATTTATCTACCCCTTTCTTCTTCTTAATCTTTTTTTTGGAATTGTTGGTTCGAATTTTAGGTGGAGTACGTAGACGTACCGATCACAGTTTACCTAGGTTGAAAGACTGAAGATCCATGTATGGGTGAAGATCATTTTTATATTTTGACGAAATGAACACAACACCGGGTTATACGAGATATATATTTCTTTGTGAAAATGTACGTGTGCTCTATAGCCAAAAATGGCATTAAGCTCAATTACCTTAGGCTCTTGTGTATTGAAATCAAAATGAGTTTTTGATAGAGGTGAGTGGCTAACGACCTGTTGAGGCGGAGATGAGTATAAAGCAGGGAGATTGATGGATACCAATTCAATGGTTAGGTTCCATCAATGGCTTATTTGAGATAACGTGGATACCAATTAGATTGTTGAGTTGAAGGCTCTAATTTTTGTTGTTTCTTCGATCAAGCTATTACTACTATTATTATGTATTTATGTATCTCATCTGATATTGGGAGCAATAAATGAATTAAAGGAATATGTATATCTCATTGTTAATCTTTAGAGAAATAGTCATTCATTAACGGCCGAATAGGACTACCAAGGTGAAAAGACAGGATGCTTTAATAATAGACTCGTGATTCGATTTGATCGTTAATGGTTGAAGAGCTACAAGTACATTCACTTTTATTAAAGTGAAAGCATCTATTCACTTTAATAAAAGTAATGTAAAAGCATATGTTCACTTTAAAAAACACAGCATTACCTAATTGAATTTACAAAAATTGGAGCTATCCGTTTTTGTCATGTGCTGTTCAATTGGTAGAAATTCTAATTCCTACAGTACGTACATTGGGAAGTTTAACTTTATTGGGCTAAGGATAGTGTGTCTGATGACATATGAGAAATTAAGCTTCCCAGTGTAAATTGTAAAGGACGTCCACCCACAAAAAACAGATTGTATGGATCATGGATCCCCTATGCCCTATCACCCATCCCCACCTGTATAAAATTTATCAACTTGAGGACCCATGTAAGTTCATCAATTGCAGTGGGTGATGGGTTTTCTATATACAATAATTAATTGGTTGTTTTTTTGTTTCTAAATCCATTTGCAAAATTTTAATTTTAAGTAAATACATCTATTGCGGTTGCTTTATGACTTCTATTACTAGGACTACTATATTTTAATTTTTTTTTCCATGTCTCTATAATTTATCTACCCCTTTCTTCTTCTTTTTTTTTTTTGGAATTGTTGGTTTGAATTTTAGGTGGAGTACGTAGACGTACCAATCACAATTTACCTAGGTTGAAAGACTGAAGATCCATGTATGGGTGAGGATCATTTCTATATTTTGACGAAATAAACACAACACCAGGTTATACGGGATATATATTTCATTGAGAAAATGTACGTGTGCTCTATAGCCAAAAATGGCCTTAAGCTCAAATACCTTAGGCTCTTGTGTATTGAAATCAAAATGAGTTTTTGATAGAGGTAAGTGGCCAACGACCTGATGAGACGGAGATGAATAGACGGTAAGGAGATTGATGGATACCAATTCAATGGTTAGGTTCCATCAATGGCTTATTTGAGATAACGTGGATACCAATTAGATTGTTGAGTTGAAGGCTCTAATTTTTGTTGTTTCTTCGATCTAACTATTACTACTATTATTATGTATTTATGTGTCTCATCTGACATCGGGAGCAATAAATGAATTAAAGGAATATGTATACCTCATTGTTAATCTTTACAAAAATAGTCATTCATTAACGGCTGAATAGGACTATCAAGTTGAAAAGACATGATGCTTTAATAATAGGCTCGTGATTCGATTTAATCGTTAATGGTTGAAGAGCTACAAGTACATTCACTTTTATTAAAGTGAAAGCATTTATTCACTTTAATAAAAGTAATGTAAAAGCATATGTTCACTTAAAAAAAAGCAGCATTACCTAACTGAATTTACAAAAATTGGAGCTATCCGTTTTTGTCATGTGTTGTTCAATTGGTACTTGGTAGAAATTCTAATTCCTACAGTACGTACACTGGTAAGCTTAACTTTATTAGGCTAATGACAATGTGTCTGATGGCATATGAGAAGTTAAGCTTCCTAGTGTAAATTGTAAAGGACGTCCACCCATAAAAACCAGATGGGATGGATCATGGATCCCCTATGCCCTATCACCCATCCTCACTAGTATAAAATTTATGAACTTGAGGACCCGTGTAAGTTCATGAATTGCAGTGGGTGATGAGTTTTCTTACTATATACAATAATTAATTGGTTGTTTTTTGGCTTCTAAATCCATTGCAAAATTTTAATTTCAAGTAAATACATCTATTGCGGTTGCTTTATGGATTCTATTACTAGGACTACTCTATTTCAGTTTTTTTTCCCCATGTCTCTTTAATTTATCTACCCCTTTCTTCTTCTTTTTTTTTTTTGGAATTGTTGGTTTGAATTTTAGGTGGAGTACGTAGACGTACCAATCACAATTTACCTAGGTTGAAAGACTGAAGATCCATGTATGGTTGAGGATCATTTCTATATTTTGAGGAAATGAATACAACACCAGGTTATACGGGATATATATTTCTTTGTGAAAATGTATGTGTGCTCTATAGCCAAAAATGGTCTTAAGCTCAATTACCTTAGGCTCTTGTGTATTGAAATCAAAATGAGTTTTTGATAGAGGTGAGTGGCCAACGACCTGATGAGGTGGAGATGAACAGACAGCAAGGAGATTGATGGATACCAATTCAATGGTTAGGTTCCATCAATGACTTATTTTAGATAGCCTGGATACTAATTAGATTGTTGAGTTGAAGGCTCTAATTTTTGTTGTTTCTTCGATCTAGCTATTACTATTATTATTATTAGAGGTTAGGTCATGTGTTTATAGCTCTTATGGTGTTAAGTGTTAACAACTATAAGCCATTGGATCGTTATAAATTGAGGGCTGAGATTCATTCCCGAATTTTGGGTTTTTTTTAATTAGAAAATTGAAAATCCACCGTTTCATCTTTCCCAAGCGCGTGTATTCAACCCAAATCTATCTTCTTTTTTTTTGGATAAAACAAAATCACTTTCTTTTTGGGTACCCAGAACGTCTCTTGTCGTAGGGCGAAACCGGCGAGCGAGTTCATCCAACCGGTGCAACTGCTCTCCGACACCTTCTTCTTCACCGACGCCCCCATTCAGCCAAGCAATATGGACAGCGGCGGCGACGAGCACCACCGCAATAGTTGCTGCAACCGAAGGATCGGAGGAGCGAACCCGACCTCCATCTCCAAGTCGTGTTCGCTAGTCGGGAAGATTCTACACCATGGGTTAGTTCCAATTCTATGACAATGTTTTGCTTAATTGATAGTGAACATCGATTTTTTATTTAGGCGTGGATTGATTTTTTATTTAGGTGTGGGTTGAACTCCGATTTTTGGAGAGAGAAGAATGTCGATTAGGGTTTTCCCTTTTTTTATAAAAAATCCCGCTGCATATCGGTTGATTAATGATGAAATTCGAGTATTAATTTGTTTATACTGCTGAATGTTTATCCTGTAGAAAGATGCATCGATTTCTCATGTGTATTGGTGAATATTTGGTGAATACTGGATGAATTTTTTTTATGAGTTTTTAATGAATAATTGTGATAGATTGACGAATATTGGATGAATATGTGAAGAATATTAATGAATATTGAAGTTATTATGTAGGTGTATGAATATTGTAAGAATACTAGATGAATCTTTTATGGTTTTTTAATGAATAATTGTGATATGTCGATGAATATTGTTTGACTATGTGAAGAATAATTATGAGATATGGAGTAATAGTTGATGAATATTTGCTGAATGTGAGATGAATATATGTGAATTATTGATGAATCGTTCATGTGTCTAGCAGGGAGGAAGATGATGGCTAGAAGAGTTGGAAACACAAACCCCATCGTAGGGAACGAAACATTTTCAGACAAATCAACGGGAAAACGGTCAGTGTATCCCGAAGACCGCAGTGACGACTTTAATTTGAAAAACAACCAGTGCGAGCTGAAATGGGACAGAAAACAACAACTTCCAATGTGAAGAATATTAATGAATATTGGAGTTATTATGCAGGTGTATGAATCTTGTAAGAATACTAGATTAATCTTTTATGGTTTTTTAATGAATAATTGTGATAGGTCGATGAATATTGTATAACTATGTGAAGAATAATTATGAGATATGGAGTAATAATTGATGAATATTTGTTGAATGTGAGACGGATATATGTGAGTTATTGTTGAATCTTTAATAAATGATGAAGATGACTTACCACAACTTGATGAATAATTTATGAATGTTTGATCAATATGAGATCTTCACTTTGACATCTCACATACTCATAAATATTCACGTCCGGTTTCATTTGATTGAGAAAATAATTTTTAAAAAATGAAGTTGTTAACAATTGTAACAAAAAATAAATTAAAAAAAATCAAGATGGCCCCCCTTTTTTCTCCAAATCTGGATTCCACCGATCTTTATTTGATTGAGAAAATAATTTTAAAAAAGGAATTTGTTAACAATTGTAACCAAAAATAAATAAATAAAATCAAGGTGGTCCCCTTTTTCTCCAAATCCGGATTCCAGCAGTTACATTAATTATGTGAGTGTTTCACACGCACGTTTGAGTGAGAGTACAGTGATTTTTGAGTGGGCCCCAACCTTTTAATTAAAAAACAAAAAAAAAACAGATTAAATCGTAGCCTTTGATTTGGATTCGATCAACGGTCATAATTTGTTAACACAAAACATGTTAAGCCTTGTAAACATTTGATCCATACTCATTATTATTATTATTATTATTATTATTATTATTATTATTATTATTATGTATTTATGTGTCTCATCTGACATGGGAGCAATAAATGAATTAAAGGAATATGTATATTTCAAAAAATAAAAAAAAGGAATATGTATATCAGTATATAGATTTGTAACTAATTAAGAATTTAAAGAAGCATGGCTATTAACCCCTACTATAGATTATAGAATAGGCACCCATACTTGCTTTGTGATTGCTATTTCCCACTAACTAACTTCAGCCATCAGCCAAGAGTGAATGTAGTATCAATTTTGATAAAGGTGAACTCCTCTTTAGTCTTCACCACTCTTTTTACTCTCCCTTTACTCTCCTACCGTAGTTTTTTTTTAGTGGTACGTGTATGGTTAGGCCTAAAAGTATTGTGTACTATGTCAAGTTTATACATATAGCTAGACCTGTGAAACGAGTTATTTGGGTCGGGTTCGGGTCGGGTCACTTCGTGTCTCGGATAAAACGGGTCCCGGGTAAAACGGGTTCCGGGTATTTTCGGGTTGACTCGAACCCGAATTTGACCGAGTTTCGAGTCATTTCGGGTTTATCAATTTTTTCTTTTTTAAATTAAAAAAATCATGATTTGATAATTTTGCGATAAATTTTAATTATATATAAAAAAATTAATTATATATAATTATAAATCAACCGGGTAAATCGGGTCAAAATTACCGGGTCAATCGGGTCACTGGGTTGAAACCCAGATGACCCAGAAAATTTCCGGTTTTTCGGGTTCAAGTCGAAAAAAAATTCCGGGTCAAAATTTTCGAGTTCGGGTCGAAAATTTTCCGAGCGTTCGGATCGGGTCGACCGGGTCGGGTTGTGTTTTCACATGTCTACATATAGCTCATAATGTATTAGCCCAAATTGTATGTAGGAAACAGACAAATGAATTATGAATGCAGTTACGTTATCCTCCTTAAATATGGGTCCATGTGATGCAGTGATGCCCATAAAAGGAGGGAAGGGATGGGGAAAAAGTGGGGCTGTCACTGTCAGCTGCGATAAATAAGGGCAAACAACAAGCCCAAAATCGGAAGAAAGAGTTGAAGACTATGTAAACAACTTCCACCCAGAAAGGATCTTACTATTTACACGGTCAAAGTTTCGCCGTTCACACGATTTGCGATCGCGTATTGCGAGTACGTGGATCCGCGCACCCGCAATGCGCGGTCGCACTATTTTTTTGTTTTTAAAAAAAATCTTTTTCCAGATCCCCCATTGTTGAAGTCGAATTTCAGGTCTGAATTTAGCATTGCTATTGATGCAATCCACTGACAGATCTAGGTTCAGATCTCGTCTCCGGCGGAAGGAGAGGAAGAGGGAGGAGATGGAGACGAGGAAGGCGGAGTGCTGGTGGAGGGAGAGGCGGCGGGGGTAGGAGGGGCGTTTGAGGTCGGCGGCGGTGGGAGATTGGGCGACTGAGGAGACCGTGAAGAAGGCAAGCACCGCGGAAAAGAGTATCTCATGGCTGCAATTTCAGATCTGGGTCCACTAACGGATCTGGGTTCAGATCTCATCTCCGACGGGAGGGAAGGCGGAAGGAGAGGAAGAGAAGGTGGCAGTGGTACGAGGGGCAACTAAGGTCGGCGGCAACGCGATCGGAGATCTCCTCGAAGAGGCGGTGGAATATTGGGTGACTGAGGAGACCACAAGGAAGGCGACTCATGGCTGTTGTTGTTGAGTGGAAGAGAGAGACAAGCACCAATTAAGGGGTTTAGCGATGGTGAATGAACAGAATCTCAGGACGAGATGTGAGCAGGAGAGAGTGGGGAAGTGCGCGACTCCGTGATGCGCGTGCGAAGATTTTGTTTTTTTGACCGCGAACTCGTGATGCGTAGTTGCGGATCCTTTCCGTGTAAATTGCGCGAAATTGACCGTGTAAATAGCAATTCTGACCCAGGAAAAGCAGAAGGGATAAATGGAATATGGATCCTTCAAAGGCCAAAACACTAAAAAAAAAAAAAAAACTTAAAGTAAAAAAATTAGCTTTTTTTTTAAACCAATATTTCTTTCTCATTTATACTTGAAAAAACTAGCTAGTCCCCCTCCCCACCCTATAAATTAAGTCTTCTTTCAAGGGCAAATACGTTTGGTATGTGAATGAATAATCTAACTTTAGATTAAAATATAATATATCTAGATCAAATTCTTTAAAAAAGTATTTGGATCAAAGTGTATTATTAATTACGATTTTTCTATGTTATGTCCTTAGGGCATAGAATAAAGACCCTAAATTGAGAAAAAATCCATACTAAAAAGTCAAACGACTATAAAAATCTAATTAAAAAAAAGGCTAAAATAATTAAAAAATTAAACTTATTGTATTTCATAGTAATGTTATAGCTTATCAACATATTCAAACTCAAATCAATATGTCTAACATTAACAAAGGCACATATACCCATATATATAAAAAAATTGCAACTTCAGGTGCATTTTCTCAAACCAATACGCTTTGCATTAACAATGTCACATACACCCAACAAATTAAAAAATATGCAAGTTCAGTTGCAATTTTCAAACAATCACAAATTCAAGAAGGTTTCCCATGAATATATGCTATTGGAATTGTCGCGGCCTAAAAAGGCGGAATTTCTGGACAAATACGAAACTATTCTGTAGAAATAACTATATCAACATTTTAGCTCTTTTAGAAACTAAAACCAATAAACCTCCGCCGGATTACTCGTGGAAGAAATGCGGGTTCTCGAACATCGCCTTCGACCCGGCCATTGGCTTCTCGGGTGGGATCTGTCTGCTTTGGAGGGATCTCCCACCAAACGAGGGTGTAATCTCGCTCGTTTCAGTAAATCATAGATATATACATATCGACTACCATGACTGTAGTTTAAACAAAACGTTTGCTTTCATTATTGTCTATGCCCCTCCTGATTTTGCTTCAAAAGATTCCTTCTGGGAGTCTCTCACCCTGTATTCCTCCCATTTAGTCACCCCCTTCTGTATTCTGGGCGATCTCAATGAGATTGCCATCCCGGACGACAAACTGGGAGGCATTACCCCGTCTCATAGGAGGTTCCTTAGGCTTCAAGAGCTCAAAAACAACCTCTTGCTCCAAGATGTCCCAACTCACGGGGGTAACTATACCTGGCAGAGAAAAAAGACTGGCTCACCAAACAACAGTTTTGCCAAACTGGACCGACTGCTCGCACAGAGTGAAGTAATTTCAGCCTATGACGGCCTACGGGTGAAGATTCACCCCTTCACGTCCTCTGATCACGCTCCGATTGCTATTGACCTACGTTCCCCGGCGCGTCTCCATAAGAAACCCTTCCATTTCGAATTAGCATGGACGACAAAACCGGAGTTTAAGAATATTGTAAAACAAGCGTGGCGCGTTAACCCAACGGGTTCCAACCTGTTTAAATTGGTCAAAAAGACGACCTTACTTAAAAAACTGGCTAAAAAATGGCACAAGCGTACTTTCAACAACATCCACAAACAGATCTACCAAACCGATGAAGAGATCCTGCGCTTACAACAGATTCTAATTAAAAACCACAAACCGGACATTGCTATACGACACAACAGACTTCAAAACAAAAGGGAAAGAATGCTCGACTTCCAAAGGCGATATTGGAGCCAAAGAGCCAAACTCAAACACGCAAAATTAAATGAGCCAAACTCAGCTTATTTCCACCGAATCGCCTCGGCAAGACGGGGAAAAAAAATTATTAAACATCTAACCTCGGAATCAGGATTGCATCTAACTGATCATAGTCTAATAAGAAAAGAGTTCGCGTCATGCTTCTCGTCCCGCTTTAAGTCTTCTTACAACCATGACATTTCCTTCAGCAACGACCTTGACGTTATCGGTACTGAGATCTCGGAGGATGAGAATTCTTTCCTAACCTCTGCAGTTACAAATGGCGAGGTCAAAAACGCCCTGTTCTCCATTAAACCAGACAAGGCACCGGGTCCTGACGGTATGCCGACAGGTTTCTACCAAACCTACTGGGACATTGTTGGTCCATCTGTCATAAAGGCGGTGAAGGCCTTTTTTCAATCGGGGAAAATGCTTCGTCAAATAAACAATACTTTCATTACCCTGATCCAAAAGAAAGATAACCCTGAAACAGTCAATCATTTTAGACCAATCAGTCTATGCTCTACAGTTTACAAAATTATTTCCAAAATTCTCACCAACAGGTTATCAAAAGTTTTCAATAGACTAATCCACCCTCTGCAAAGTGCGTTCACTAAAGGCAGATCCATTCAGGATAACATTCTGATTGCACATGAAATTTTTCATTCATTCAGAATCTCCAAAGCTAAATGTGGCTACATGGCAATCAAACTAGACATAGAGAAGGCATATGACCGAATCGAGTGGCCATTCCTTTTCGCCGTTCTACAGAAGTTCGGTTTTGATGAGTTATTTATTCTTTGGATCAAAGAATGTGTACAAACAGTTTCTTATTCTGTTCTTATAAATGACGAACCATCTTCTCCATTCATATCATCTAGGGGTTCGAGACAGGGTGACCCTCTCTCTCCCTTCCTTTTTATCCTCACAGCCGAGGTGTTGGCTAGGACCCTTCATCGTCAGACAACTGTCTCCAAGGATCTTGGTTTCTGTCTTGGGAGGGGGGGAGGGGGTGTTAGGGTCCCGTTTCTGGCTTTCGCAGATGATATTATGCTTTTCGGTAAAACCAACCAGACAACATGTAACAATCTATTGCACACAATCCGCCGATTCTGTCTTATCTCGGGACAAAAAGTTAATTTGAACAAATCCAGCTTCCAAGTTTCAGCTGGAACTACAGCATCAGCAGTGAATACTATTTCCACTACTCTGGGAATCCCACAAACCAATAATCTTGAAAAGTACCTTGGGTGCCCGATCATTAACGGAAGGGTTAATCGCGATACCTTCGCGGACATTATACTTAAAGCTAAACAACAAATGTCCAAATGGAAAGCTTCTTCTCTGTCAGCTGAGGGGCGTAAGGTTCTCATTAAGTCCAACCTCAGTGCCCAACCAATCTTCATTATGCAAGCATTCATGCTCCCCTCTTCGATTCTGCATGTACTAGATAAAGTCTACAGACAATTCTTTTGGAACAAAGGGCCAAATGCGACTCCTCTTGTCAGTTGGGACAAAATCTGCTCAGATATCTTGTCTGGTGGCTTGGATATTTACAAAGCGGAGACTATGAACCTAGCACTACAAATGAAATTGTTATGGAAGATTATTGCGGAGCCTACCAATATATGGGTTAGGGTCATCTCTGCAAAATACCTAAAAGGGGCAACGCTTTTGGATTATACTAAGAAAGGCAACACTTCGTGGCAATGGTCCAAACTGGTAGCCATCAGGCATTTATTCAGACCGGGGCTGCGCTGGTCTATTGAGGATGGGCGCTCAGTTAAGTTCTGGACGGATAACTGGGCCCTCAACACCCCATTATCAGATTCTGCTTTGGTACCAATCGAGGGTGCAACGGCGAGTTGGTCTGTAGACCGATTTATTACCAATGATAATAAATGGGATATCGACGCCATAAACATTGGGTTACAGAGTTTGCTCACTCCAGCTATCATTAAGAATATCACAGATATAAAACTCCCAGATAACCTTTTTCCCGACAGGCTCTATTGGGGGCCTAGTAGGGATGGCTGGTTCTCAACTAGCTCGGCCACATCTATCATCCCGCTACACGATGGGGACCCTCGTTTCGATTGTCATTGGCTCTGGAAACTAGACATTCCTCATAAGATCAAACACTTCCTTTGGAAAATAGCTCGTGATGGTCTGCCAACGTCAGATCGCCTACAACGCTCTCATGTGGCGGTTCCGTCGAGTTGCTGCTTCTGTGGCGGTTCAACAGAGTCTACCTACCATCTTCTGCTACAATGCCCCATGACCATTGCACTTCTTGCGAATCTTCGCATTACTTTCCCAAGTCCCCATGGCTTAGATATCAACACTAAACCTAACACAATCCTTAATCAAATCTATAATTCCGTTGGTAAGAAAGCTACTAACAATCTAGCTTTCGCTTTGTGGAGTCTCTGGTTCTTTAGAAACCAGTTGGTATTTCAACACACCACATCGACTTCTTGTCAGGCAATTGCGCTTTTCTGTAACTCTAGCCAGAGGACTTGGGCGGATCGCTTGGATAAAATAGACGACACTAACAATAGGATATCTAACGTACCCTCAAGGGGCATTAACATCGGATCTACTGTCTCCGGGATGCCCAGGAACCAATCTCAAGCTTGGGAAAAACCTCCATTAGGTCATCACAAGCTTAACTTCGACGGCTCTCACTGCCAGTTCGGGGCGGGTTCGTAAGGCTTTGTCATTCGCGACCATCTAGGGCAATTATGTTCGCTCGGATCGGGCATTTGCAATAATACATCAGCGGTGTACGCTGAAGCCTTAGGCCTTCATATGGGGGTTGCTAGGGCTAAGTTGATGGGCATTCAAAATCTCTTAATAGAGGGAGACTGTTTGGTCGTCATAAAAGCTCTCATGGGCGACTGGTCGTGCCCTTGGAATATCGAGCTGTTGATGGCTGATACGACTATAAATAGTAAATTTATCGCTAATGTTGCTATTCGTCATGTTTTCAGGGATTCTAATGCGGTTGCTGACAGGATTGCGCGTCTGGCTTACTGCATCCCTTCCGATGATAGCTTGGCTACTGATCCAGAACTTCGGGTTCTCATCCGCTCGGACGCTCTAGGAAAGAAGCCTGCTCGGCGGCGGTTTTCCTAACTCTTATCTTGCTTCCAAAAAAAAAAAAAAAAATAGTAATGTTATAGCTTTGGTCTCCTCCTCCCATTCGTATATATGACAGCAAAGATGCAAACTTTCATAGTAATTAAACTAATTGTATTGCAGGTAGTCGGTGATTCAATCTGAAATTCATATACAATAAACAACCCTTTCATCCAATCCCATGACAGTGGTAATATAAAGTATCATATAAAACTAGGATTAAGATCTAAGCAAATTAGGGACTATTATGCAGCTGCTTGTTTATTCAATTAAAAACTAGCGTAAGCCTTTAATTGGATCCAAGCAAAGTAGGCGGATCCCTCACCTCGATTATAGATTACCTCTTACTGTGAAACGGTTCCCACGGACAACGTCAATGAAGTTGCCTGTTTTTTCATACAATCCGCACACTCGATCGAACACCGACTCTCCATGTTCGATTGACACAATTTTGCAATTAGCAATAAAGCAAGCTTTAATGGCATCCCCACTCAAATACTCCGTATATATTTGTGATAATTTTATGGGTAAATTACAGAAAACCACCCTTAAAATATGTGAGTTTTCACAAAACCACCCTTAAAATAATTTTTTACAGAAAACCACCCATAAACCTATTTTTCTTTCAAATAACCACCCTTAACCCTTATTTTTATGTGTAAAAAGTGTTTTAAAATTTTTAACTTCTCATTTTTTTGTATTCAAAGTAGCCTAATTATATAATAAAATAACCAAAACATTTAAGAAAATATAAATTTTTTTAAAAAAAACTATAGCTTTTTACAAATAAAAATGGTCATGGGTGGTTCTTTGAAAGACAAGTAAATTTATGATAAACTTTTATTTTAAGGGTGGTTTTGTGCAAACTCACCTATTTTAAGGGTGGTTTTCTGTAATTTACCCTAATTTTATTACACATTTTCGATATAAGATTCTTTATCAAATTAACCCTAGTGTGATTCATAAATTAAGAGTTTGATTTGACTTTAGAGTAAATTATAGAAAAAATGATGCGCTTCTCAATTACAAATTAAAAATTAATAAATTCAAATATTAATATCTTTGTGTGTGCAAAAGCTGCACACACATTGGAGTATAGTAGTCTATAGACACTATACGAAAATGAGAACTAATTAGCGTCTATAGTGAGTAGAAGTTGTCAACGCATTGGAGTATGAAGTTGAACGAAAACAAACTAATAATGTAGCAATTTAATTAGTCCCTGTCAAGAGGGGTTACTAATATATTTATATATGACCACATTGAGGCTAATGTCATGTGCAATGGCTACATCAATGTAGGGTGAAATTTCAAAACTTGATATTTTACCATTACCAATCAATTACATTTATTCTATATAAACTTTTAATTTATAAGTGTTTAGCATAATGTATCAATCTTGAAGGATTTTAAGAGTCTTAACTAATCATTTTTTTTTTGTCATTTTTCTTGAATTCTCTTTTTTTTTTTCTTCTTTTTCCTTCAATTCTCTTTTTTTCTTTAATTTTACTAACTATCTATATCTATATCTATATAAACTCTTAATTTAGAAGTGTTTAGGATGATATGTCAATCTAATATAACTATTGAGCTTAATCAAATTTATTTACTAACTATTGGATTTAATTCAAAACATTGAATATAACTATTGATTATGGGTATGACACATCACATTTAAACAATGTTATAATGATATTGATATTATTATTACAGATTAATTTCAAATATCTATATTTATGTATTATAATTTACATAAGGTTTTTTTAAAAAAAATTCTGAGATAATTATAAGATAAATTTATTGTAAAGTTTTTTTTTTATCTTAACATTTATCAATATTTTATAATATTTTTATATATAATATTTTAGTTTAAAAAAAACGCACCTGGCACAGGAATTGTACTAGTTAGTTACCAATTAAGTTGGTAGAATGGTTTATATGGTTGGTAATGGTATGAAGGTAATAAGAACATACATAAATGACTCAAACCTTATTGTTAATCTTTATAGAATAATAGTAATTCATTAAGGTGAAAAGATAGATGCTTTTGAATAAAGAGATGGCACGACAAGACCCATATTCTATTACTATGCATAGGACTACTAAGGTGAAAAGATATATGCTTTTATTAATAGACACGTGATTCGACTTTGATATTTAAGGGGTTGACTCTCCCACTCACAATGGTTTTTGATTGAAGAGCTACAAGTACATGCATTTATTAATAGACACGTGATTCACTTTAATAAAAGTAACGTAGGAGTTTATGCGTTGTCATGTGCTGTTCAATTTGGTAGTTGGTAGAAATTCTAATTCCTACAGTACACCGGAAGCTTAACTTGGGCTAAGTTAGGGCTAACGACGACAGTATATCTGTATATGATGACATGAGAAAGGGGAATCACGTATATATGTAACCCGGCCATGTGGAAGATTCAAATTTGATCGAGTGTGAGTGTGAGTTGAAAACAATTGAATTGATCATCATTGTACCTAAAGACTTTATAAATTAGGTGGGTGATTCTTCATCGATGATTTACGACCACGATAAACCTAAATACTAGAGTAGGATATGTAACTTTTATTAATCTGGGTGTCAAAAAGTAGAAATTGATGTCCATGAATGACAACCGTACAGTTGAGAATAACACACCTAAATAAAGGTGTTCAACTGATTTCAGCACAATGAAATGACTGCGATTGTTACCAATAATCAATCAAGAGTCCAATTCATTTGATTGCATTGCAGCTCCCCTCTCCCATGGATTCCAGCTCTCCTCTCCTCTTCTTTCTGTCTTCAAATGCTCACTCTCTTTCTCCCTCTTCTGTCCGCATAAGAACCCTTTTTACTTAATTACTCCTGAGAAAGTCGAGATCTGTACCCCTCCGTTTTCGAAGCCAACAAGGCCGAGACTTCTCCGAGCGCACCACCTCCTTCCTCCCGCCCTGTTTCCGAGTAGGTGGGATTTCGATTTTATCTTCTTTTCCAGTTCGATAATCTCCTTCAAGCGCTTCCTTACCTCTCCCTAGGCCTCATCTCGCGACTGTAATCTCGCGACTGTCCATGGGTGAGTTTGGGTCGGAGAAGACCCGCCGGCCGGCCCTGGGTTTTCTCCTTTCTCTTCCCTTCTTCTTCCCCTCGGATTCCAGATCTCTTCTTCCTTTCAATTCATATGGGCCTATTTTCCGGGTTGGTGGATCCGGATCCTCCCTCTTCCGGGTTTCGGTTTTGGGGAGAGTGGGTTTCGGTTCGGCTTGCTGGGTGAATCCGGGTTTTTGTATTTGTGACTGTGAGCAGTGAGTTTGGGCTTCACTCTGGGCCGGATCCGACTCTTGTTGGATTGGGCCTGTTTTGTGTTGTTGTTATGTTATTGTTAAGTTGTTGCTGGGTTATATATATTATAGGGTAAACGGCATAAAATCACCCTTTAAATATGACGTATTGCTCAAAACCACCCCTTAAATTCAATATTGTAGAAAACCACCCTTTATAAAGTCTCCAATTGCAAATAGCCACCCAACCCTCTTGTTCTGTTAAGTTAGTGTTAATATACTTAGGATTACAATTATACCCTTTATCTTTTATTATATTTTAATCTATGGCATAGTTAAAAAAATAAAATATTCCCACTTCCACCCTCCCCAAAATAGTGAAACCCTATCCCATCACCACCCAAATTGCAGCCTGTACACATCTCTGCCTCCAAATCTCCATTGATTTAGCCCAACTCTAAACATTGTTAATATATCCTTGATTCAAATTGATTTCTTAATTACAAGAGACATAATTAGAGGGGGGTAGATCTATCATGAATATGGATCGACATCATCTGCTTAGAAGCGAGGACATTGATCATCTCATGCTTGTCATTGGGATTTAGTTTGCAAGAAAATTTGATGCATCTCTCCAGATCCAAGTTACTACATTTAAATTCACATTCGATTTTTCACTTTCATTATTCGGTGCCTTGTCTTGACGATAAGAATTAAAAATTCGAGTCCTGCAAGCGCCATTGAAATTAAGGGCTTTCTCCAAAAGATGAGCAGGATCGAAATCAAGTCGAGAACTAGTGTTTGATTGAATCTATAAGTTGAGTTTTGCAGGGTTTGGGTCTTCAATGGTAGGTTCTAGGGTTTCGGGTGTGTCATACTTCTCTCATACAACCCCTAACAATGGTTGAAATCGAAGGAATTGAACGGATGTACGTGTTTTGATTTCGTTTTTTCAATGATTTGAGTGGATTTTGGTCTTTAATTTAGATGAATTTGAAAGGGGGTTTTGGTCTTGATTTCAGTGGCATATAAGTGAAAATTGGATATTTAAACAAGGGTATTTTTGTCATTTTCATTCAGATTTACACAGAAACTTAACGGAATTGAAGAGCGGGTGGCTATTTGCTAACTAAGACTTTATAAAGGGTGGTTTCCTGCAATATTGAATTTAGGGGGTGGTTTTCAGTAATATGCCCCATTTAAGGGGTGGTTTTCTGCAGTTTACCCTATATTATATGTTATGTTTATATGTTGTGATTTCTATTATTGTTAGTCTATTATTATTATTATTATTATTATTATTATTATTATTATTATTATTATTTAATAACAATTTACAAGAAATTAGTGGGTAGCCGAGATACTATCTGGGCACCCACTCCCTTAGCGATAACAAAGCTTAGTCTAGTAAAAATATAAGTGGCAGCCCGAGCCCCAGCATCTTGAGATACCGAGAATTTCTGAATCCGCTTCAGCAAAGCTACAGCATCTGTATCTAACTCCTCCAACGAAGAGAAGGAGAAGGGTAAGAAACCATACCCAGCTGTCGTGCACAACTCACGATACTTGGCACACTTACGTCGGGCAGCATCAACAACAACACGACCAGGCACAAAGTCAGACATTGCAGACTGAGTCAAGGGGGATGATCCCGTCAAATCAACACACACATCCCGCCCCCTGTCCCAGGAATAAAGGAGCAGATCCGCCGGACGAAGGGGCTTATCATGCCCGTCAATCAAACCGATATCAACCTCCTTACCAGCAGAAATCCCAGCTCTATAGCAGATATCCAATAAAGTGTCGCGAACGAGGTTGTGTCGATGTTTAATACCCACAGTACCAGCACATGACACAGCATGATCGCCATAAACATCACCCTCAAAGACACGAGAACAAGCTGGGCAGGGCCTAGGCACCGTGAACAAAGGAACACCCAGTCGATAGCTAAGCACACTACGATATGTCCTTCCATTCATAACCTGCCCCAGCCCAGAAATAGGTACTGCACGCAGCCAATCAGGGGAGTGAGCATCCTGTTGAGACTTCCATAATGCCACCTTCCGCGAAGTCAAAGAGAAAGCAGATTCCGATGTAGCAGCAACCTTCGCAAAATATATATCTGCCAATTTCTTCATAAGTTTAGGGGCAGCGATTTCGCTAGGATTGCGTAGAAAGTCAGAACCCGTGATCTCATTAAAAGCACGACAAGCGTCATCAAAAGTAGGGCCAGCATCAGTGATACCAGAAGGACGTAAGAGCTTAGCCTGCAATTCAACAGATTGCAAACGAGACGCCACAAATGCATAATGTAGGACATCCCCCGCAACACAAACTCCAAGTCCACCAAACTGAAAAGGGAAGGTGGCAAGGCGCCACTGCCAATCCCTTAAAATATATATTTCTGGAGTTTTATAATAAATATATATTTCTGGAATCTTATGGATTATAAAAGTATTTGGAAATGATATTATTGGTATACATATTGTGTAATGATTTAGATATGTAATTTTTGGATTTTGGAAATGAAATATTAGTAAATTAGTTGATGATAAATTATTTAAAAAGGAATTTTCAAGTTTCCGGAAATATCTCTTAAATGATTTATTGTTTGAAAACCAAAAATGTCGGAATTAATTATATAATATGATTTTAAGGTTTAAATGTTTAATATCGGGATTCGTTGTTTTGGTTTGGTAATGTTAATTTTGGGAAGGAAGTTTGAAAGTTATTGTTGGTATGATTTTATCAATGAGTTTGATTGGAAGAATGATTTTGGTTGATGTTGATCATATAAGAAAGATTTTAGAAAATGGTTTTACCATCGATTGGTTTTGAGGATGTTTGGAATTGAACAAGGGGTTTCATCCCTTAAAACGTAACCTGAAAATCATAATTTTGGGCCGTTACAGGTGACATGGACAATTTTCGAAGTCCACTTTCTCACCTGTGTACATGTTGTTGATGGAAAAACACTTTTGATGAATTTCTGTTTGATTGCAATAATAAGGTTTTTATGGAAGTTTTTTTCTTGATGATGTGTGCTTGCTTGCAGTTGCATCATAACACTAAACTTGTAAACTTGATGCAGTTATTTCAGGTCCAAAAGGAAGAATCACAGCAAATCAGACTGCAACTGCAATCAATCTAAAGTAAGTCTCTCTCAAGGCTTCAAGTTATACTAGAGTGTCCCATGTATGAAAAATCCGTTTGTGAACACATTCACCACTGGTTTTGAGCTGCTTCATCCGTTTGTGAACTCTAGACTTAAAAGACTTAAAAAAAAAAATCAAAAATATAATACTCCTGTGCTCAATTAACATTCTACTTTTTCCTTTTTAATTTCATGTGTAAAAAAAATATATTAATATATCAGCAGCTCTCGTTTGTGTTTCAATTTTTATTCTCCTCTGCTCAATTAGTCTGATAGCAAAGATGATTCATTTTACTTTTAAATAAAGCTTTTACTTTATTAATTAAAGTGAAAGCCTTTATACTTTTATTAAAATTATATACTTTTAATAAATTAAATGCCTTTACTTTATTAAAACTATGCTCTGTGATGTATTAGCAAATGGGAAGCTAAAATGCCTTGGTGACTGGTTGCATTGTCTACTTGTCTAGATCTTTTAATTTCCTCTTCGAAGTATCCTTGCATTTTTATTTTATTTTTTGCTTTTACTATTGAAACATTTTAATTGAGAACTTTTTAAAATCATTAAACTCATGTCCTTAGGTTGTGGAAGAAAATCACACAAGAAATCTTGTGTAATGCACACAACTCATCATCTTCGGATGATGATATAGAAAAGAAAATCAAGACACAAAATGAACCCTACTCGAGCCCAACAAGCACATGCACCTGAGGGTGTAGAATCATCCTTTGAAAAGAAAGGATGGAGGATGATAGCTCCTAAAAGGATACCTTGGTGTTATTTTGTGCACGAGTTAAGTGTTATATGGAAAATAGTAATTTACAAATGTTATATGCAACAAATCAATATACTGAATTGCATTATATATTTCCATATTTGATAATAAATCGTATCATCAATAGCAGTTTTTATATTGATTTCCCTTTTTCTTTTTTCTTTTTCTGAGGAAGTGTTTGGATGTGACAACTACTGGAAAGGTAGAGGGAAATGCGACAATAATATTTGTGCGCAGTATTGTATAATTCAGTTTCACTTTAGTGGTGGCTTTTGTGAAAATAGTCATTGTTGTCAATGTGTCCTATAGATCGATCTAATGTAACTATATGCTACTTATTATCAAAATAGTCATTGTTGTGAATAAAAGAGAAATATTTAATCAAATTCTGTGTGTAAAATATATATAATTATTTTTTTTTCTCTAAGTTGATCTATACAAGAGCGGAGTTATTTTAGCAACTCCATGGGATCCAAAGTGATACACAAGAGGGTGGAGAAATGGTTAGAGTATTAAGAGAAATAGATTTAGAAAAAAACTGTGAAAATAAATGATTTGTTTCATTGATTAGATCATTATTTATATTTTTCCTTACCAAAAAAAGTCATTATTTATATTTTTATAATTTAGCGATATAAATTTAATATGTTTATTTAGTTTCCACCATTTTTTTTATATGGTATAGATTCGTGATGACATAATGGAGGGAGTGATAACACAATAGGTTCTTAGTGTTGTCTGGTATGAATTTGTACGTTGAGCATTGGGTTCGTAAGAGAGCTAGTAGAAGAATTTTTTTTTTGATCAGAAGTAGAAGAAATTTTTTGATATGAGGTTTGAGAGAATTATTTTCGCGTTTTTTGAAAAAATAGCTTTAGAAAACTCTGTATAATTTTTCATGACAATTGACAAACAAGAATTTATTCTTTTAATCTATCCACAAAGGTCAAAATTTCATCTAGATTTTAATCTTAAGTCAGATTAATCTCTGACGCACCAAACAAACCCTAAGTCGTGGATTAACTTTGATATAAGGTTTGAGAGAATTATTTTCACATGTGAGCATATGACCATTAAAAATAATTAATACAGTATAAAGTATAAACTGATCATATTGCGGTGCGCGAGCAAATATTCCAAGTACAACAGTTCGATCGGACACATTGTCTTGTTGATGTAAAAGATGTGGCATGCATGTGCAATTGCTACATCAAATGTACATACTATATAGGTGTTTTTTGGGGGTTTAGGTTTGATGATGATATGAGCACTTAGCTTGCTCTTCATGACCACATGGGTTGCCAATTCTCACTCTTTTTTCTCCATGTGATCGAGTGGGTTTTTTGGATCTTCGATCTCTAAAGTTCATTTATATTTTGGCCGACGTACGAGATTTTTAACATAGTAATGATGTATAAAATATAGTACTCGACTGAATCTTACCTTCGACTAATATGATACAAGAAGGAGCAACATATAAATTATTTTAACATGGTTTCATAAAGTAAAATAAGTCAACCACAATGCACGCAAATAATAATCAACTGAGTCATAACATCTGCATGCATATGTCCTCAACACAAGTTTCTACAAACTATACGTTGTGAAAAACCTCTTTATATACTACATTAGTAGGATACATAACCCACGTTCTTTATATACTACATTAGTAGAGTACATTGGAGATAAGATAAAACTCGACAAAACACCACGTCTTAAAGAGATGAAAGTTTGCTAAATTCCAACAAAAAAAAAGTTAACAGGATACATAACCCACATGAAAACATTTAGTTTATGCAAAAAGGATGTCAAATGTTACTAATCACACTGTTATGTCGCCTCCGGTAACAACCTTCTTGGTTGATGACGATTGACCTTCACCACTCGTACGTAGTGCAAGTGTACTCATCTTCAGATGCATAGGATCGCTTTGATGGAGTGAGGACAATACTTGAAGAAGCATTGGAAGGAGCTTCGGGTTGAGGAGACAAATGATCTGAATCATAATCCTATAACACCAGACACGCATGAACGATATATGCATGCACTTAGTATTCTTTAAACCATAGAATAAAAGAAAAGGAACAACCACATGTAATAGGTAAAAAAACCACCTTCGCAAAAATCAGGTGATTTTCAAACTTCTCAATCAAGGACTCATCCTCACTGACTCTCTTGACAGAATACGCATCACGTGGATGCTCAATATTGTATTGTCCAACATCAACAACGAACACATACTTACGAGAGAGAAGCTTGTTGAATTCGGGGGGAAATGTAAGCTTGGAATCTCCCTATAAAAAAAAACAATAACAAAACAACACAATTGATATGATGCCAAGTAGACTAAAAACACAATAATTACATACAAATATGTGTTAGAGGGAGTGACCTTAACCATCTGAGCACGTAAAGTAGAAGCATCCTTTTTAAGTAGTTAGATGGTTTCTTGATTGAACAATGTCATCTTGGCAGTCCCCGTAGCACCCTCCACAATAATCTGAAACAAATATCTAAATGATAAATGAATTAACATTAGTCATGACAGCAAGGAACTAAAAATAGTAAAAGAGCGTGGGTAATTGAGATGCTTTGCCAAATATTTAGGTCGTTGTTCCTATTAAAACAAACATACAAAACCTATGCAAACATATGTAAACTGACATTAAATACATCATCATACATACCTTTGTTCAGGGAACTCGACATGTATAGAACAACTATTACACCAAAACATAGAGTCCTTATATATAGCCTTCTTGTTGCAAACTTTGCATCCATTATACGCCCAATCCACATCTTTGCATATTTGGGCGATGCTTCCAACAATAACTACAGTACACGGTTGTTAACCAAAAAAATGTAAGCAAAAATAATCACTTAGGGAACTTCAATTTCATATAGTAACTAATAGTATTTGAAAATGACGATGAAGTAAACCTCGGCGATTTTATGTAATGATTGGATGCACTGCTTAGAATCAATTGGAAAGGGATCTTGCACAGGTGTTTGAGACAATTCTGCAATGGTTGATCTCACGAGAACATTTGAATTTCCATCACACCACCTACATTGCACAACATGTGAAAATAGGTAAAGAAAGTTCATATTCGACAAGAGTCATATATCAACTTGACATATAAAATGATAACCTTTCTTTGAAGGTTGCGATCTCCGGTATTGTTGCATCAAAATAGAGCTTTGTTCCGTTGAAAGCATTATTCAAAATAAATCCACCTGAAGTTATTAGTTCAAAGAAGACAGAATGATCATTTATAGTGATGAACGATAAAGGCAAGTGAATGACCAATAAAGTAAAGAGGGATCGGTGATACAAACCTCCAAACTTCTTCACCTTTGCAAATTTGATGATTACAAACACCTTTTCTTCTCCAACGCTCGTCAAGTGATTATTCAATTCATGCGCATACTTATTCCACAGAGTGCAATTCAGAGTTTCATTCCTGAAAATAAAGTAAAATGAAAATGATAAATTATAAGCATTAACCATGTAGTTCTTAATACTTGTACAGAGTGCAGTTCAGAGTTGGTAATGTAAGCGATACATAACAAATTTAAATGGAAACTAACACTTCATTTTTCAGGGCGAAATCAAGTTTCGCAGGTGAAGACGAATCGTTCACGTCAGCTTGAAGGGGAGAGAGAACTTGGTAATGTAACCAATCACATCTACATTAGAGAAAACACAAGCTGAAACTCATATCATCAAACCAGAAACAACAACATAATCAATAAAATATTTGATGTAGTGAATATACACAATTACCAATAGCAGAATCATGGTCAAAGACGTTGCAGTTGATGTCTCTAAAATCAACAAAGGTAAAACTATGCAGAGGAATGTTCAGCCCTTCAATCCGAGAAACAACAGTCTTGAAAGTGAAGATCAATTTGTACTTATGAGGAGCAAATGTGACGGAATCCTTGTTCTCAGAGAGAAGAAAATTATCGAACGAATATAATCCGCCCTCCTTGATAAAAGGTGAAAATTTGGCAACATTATTTTTTGTTATCATCCCTTGAATGGTACCCCCCTGTGCAGAAGATCATATATTATATAAATGTATAATAAATATATATAGGATGAAAACAAAAACCAAATCAACTTATAACCAGTTCATCCATGATAATAAGTTGAATTCCGTCGACGTCCTTAGAGTCTCGATAAGACGTTGTCCAAAGAACGGTAATCCTTCCCCTAATTGTCCAAATTTTAATTGTGGATCCATCTAAGGTGTTGATGGTATCTACAGGTGGTGCCATTTGAAACCTGTAGCACGTAACCAAATAACGAAGTCAAATTAACAACACAAACATCGAAATGTTTTCACTCGAAACACATCATGTTTGCTGAAAAAACTAAGTAAACGCACCTGCGCACTCTAGGATGGATGTTCGGAAATCGATTGAGCATCAACTGAAAAATATAACTTCAATAAGTCACACAACTAAACAATGATTCCAAAAAAAAAAAGAGGTACAAGGATACCATCAACAGATGTAGAAATGAGTAGGAAAAATAGAATACCTTGTTTGTGGTTTTTATTCCTCGGAGTGGAAGCCTCGTTATGAGCTTAGTATGCGAGTGAGGGGGTGGGATAACTAAGTAACTAAGGTAATTCAGCTTTAAGAGAAGGGCAAAAATGTATTTTTTATCCAAATATTTCAACATAATTTTAAACTGACAGAAGCTACCATGTTGCATAACTAATTTGAAGGTGGGGTGATTAAAATAGGTAGTGGGGTTAGTGGGATAAAATTTGGAATATTTCAACATAATTTTGAACTGACGGAAGTTAGCATGTTGCATAACTAATTTGAAGGTGGGGTGATTAAAATAGGTAGTGGGGTTAATGAGATAAAATTTGGAATATTTCAACATAATTTTGAACTGACGAAAGTTAGCATGTTGCATAACTAATTTGAAGGTGGGGTGATTAAAATAGGCAGTGGGGTTAGTGGGATAAAATTTGGAATGTTAATTTAAAATAGTTATTTTTAAGGTGGGGGAATTAAAATAGGTAGTGGGGTAGTGTTAATTTAAATTTGGAATGCTAAATTTGAAAAATGAAGGTAACTTCCAGATTTTATGTGTGTATAAGAAAAAATGGGGGAGTGGGATAACTTCCATACTAATAAAAATTTAATAGTTATTATATTGCTAATATCAAAAAGAAAGAAACGTGACTAGATAGTTATTATATTTGAAAAAAATACTTTTGAACATAAAGTAACGTGGCTCATATTTTTAAAATGTGTTCCAACTTAAAATTATTTAGAAACGTGGGTAGATGTTTTTATATTTATTTCACACCTGTTGAATTTTCCACCACCCGTGATGTGTGCTGTTAAAAATATTGGAATCAAGTAACACAAACCGATACAAAACTAAAAGGTAACACAAAATCAAGTAATATATATTATTGATCACCGACAACAAATATTCACGTGTATTTACAAGCTAAACCTAGTTTGTACAACATTTCAATTGTTCAACAACTCAAGAAGCATCGTTGGTAGCCATCGGCAACTTAAACCGACACATTGGGCAAGAGTTAGGAATAAAGGAATAAACCTTTCTCTTTACAGGGCCTTGTTCTTTCAACGATGGCTGCTTGAAGAATTCCAACCGAGTAGTGGCGTGGTCGACATACTGTGACGCTTGCATCTCCCTCGCTCTTCGCCGCTTGCAATTTGCAATGAGCTCCGTTACCTTGATCGACGACAGACGACGGCGGCAAAGTTTCTCTTGATATCCCAGCCCCGAATCCGGCCTTGTTCTGCTTCCTTGTTTTGGTAGTTTCAGATCGTGGGAGAGAGAGCTTCTCTAGAGAGAAGGAGAGAGAAAGAAAACAGGTCCTTCAGTTTTCAAAAAGAAAGAGGGAGAAAAGAGCAAAAACGGAAATGATGAAAAAAATTGGAGAAGGCTCCACGTGGATAGCCTCTCTGCTCTCCAAAACACTCAACTTTAAGATATAGGAAAATTTCCCTTTTACATCAGTTTGGCATATAATGTTGTGAGTTGTTATTTCTTAGTTCTTACCCTACTCATCAAACAAAGTTAGTGTGTGGTTGAGTCATATCAGGAGTGTTAAGCGTTGTGTCTATTTTGTCCACATTCTCCATCGATCTCTCAGTTAAGAGCCATTTGTTTATGATATCATTCTCAAATTTAATTTATTAATTTTTTTTAATTTGCTTGTTTTAGGCTAGAAATCACTTTCCAGCCGCACCCTGAAGCGAAGTCGGGTAATAAGATAATCAACAACAATCAGCCAGCAAATCAAATGACCAATCGATAATATCCAATCCGGAAACCAAACAACCAAGCAACCACAAACACAGATAAAAGCACAAAAATTGACACAAGATTTACGTGGGAAAAAACCCTCTCTAACCAAATGATCAAAAAACCCACATCCACCAGAGCAACCAACTCACTAATCAATAGTTCGTGTTTAAGAGAATAAAGGTGTTCAACTGATTTCAACGGATGCAATGAATGACAACGATTGTTATGTTACCAGGCCAATAAATAATAGCATGTGATGTGGCGTTTGTTGTTGAGTTGAAGGCTCTAATAATTTTGTTTCTTCGATCTAAAGCTATTCTCACGTGTCTAATTTGACATGGGAAACAATGAGTAAATGAATGTTATATACCCCTACTGTAGATCTCTCCTTTTTCAAACTCCCTCCTCCCCTGCCATTCTCAGATCTGAAAACAAAAAAAAAACAAAGGGGAGCTCCCATGGTTGCACCCTTCTTCCTCCTTCTAGCTCCAAGTCCTCATCCATGGCTTCCCCTTCTCCTCATTCTGCGCCACCCTCTCGCTCTTCCTCCCGCCTCACCGCCTCCTCTCTCGCTTCCCTCCTGTTCACAGATCTAGCTCCCATGGCTTGTCCGCTTCCCCTGCTCGTCTCCCCTCCAATTCCGACCTTGCTAGCTCCCTCTCGAGCTCCGACTCCTCTCCCATCGCACCAACGCAGCTGCCTCTCCAGTCTCCAGATCCCGCCCGGAGCCACCGCGATTACAGTAGTCTCCAGTCTTCTTCTCTCTGAGTCTGCTCAGAGTCTCAGACTATTCACCTTCCCTTTCCGCTTTCCATTACACGCCATTAATTCCGCTCTCCAATTCCCAAGTTGTTGAAACTCAAATATGAAAGATGAAATTGCTTCGCTTCCATTACACGCTATTATGTCTTCGATTTCATCTCCTCTCCACCGACTCTACCGTTTGTTCGCCGTTCCCAATCTCGTATAGCTTCAGTTCCTCTTTTGTTCGGCTTCAGATTTTGTCCAAATCCGCCGGCCTTCTGTTCCTCTATTCGGCCTTCCACTTTGGTAATCTCTTATCCATCTTTCAATTTCTGATGTAATCCCTAATTTTAATTTATTCATGTTATTGTCGAATTTCATTTATTAATCTCTGATTTCTGATGTTGTAATTGATTTTTAGAGTTGCTGTTCAACTAGTCCGTGGTGTAATGGTGTCTTGGTTGGGGCAATTGGGCAAGTAATTCAATTGAAGAAATACAGCAGGTTGTGTAATTCCTCCCTACTAGTATAATTTAATAGAATTTTGGTGTGAAAGTGTGATAATTTATAATTGTGAATGTTGCCTACTTGCCTTTCTGGTTGTATGTATGCTGTGTTGAATTGTGGTATGTTTGGATTTCTTACATTTAATTATGTCTTCTAAAAGAAAATTTGAGTCCAAAGTCTAAAACGTGAAAGAGAATGGAGAATTGAAGACTTGATTAAAAATCTAGAAAGGAGCTTTTGGATTTTTATCTAATAAACAAAAAATGAGTTCTTGATAAATTTATACGAAAAGACCTACAAGTTCATGTTGAAAAATGTCACCGACAACTCAATTAAAAATCTAGGGTAAGATTAGAACTGACGTAAGAATGTCAGTGGCATTCTTCTTCTAATCTTACCCCAGTTGTATCTCGTACGTCCACTGAAAAATGTCACCGACAACTCAATTGAAGACCGTTGTCATTATTTAGTGAATACTCTAATTTCTTCTTCTAATCTTACCCCAATTGTATTTCGTACGTCCACTGAAAAATGTCACCGACAACTCAATTGAAGATATTCTTCTTGATGACAATTTGGTTAAGTTGTTCTTCCATAGCTGGAACTGAAGACCCACTAGTATCCGCTGAGTGTAACCCCCAATTTGGCAATGAAGTTTCGACACTTTTGCATTGTCAACAAGCCCAAATTGATAAGCTGAAGCAGCTGGTGAAGAATTTGACTGAATTAGTTGCTAAATTAGGGTCATGTGAGTATGGAATTCAGCGAATTGGGGAAGCGAGTGAAACCGTAGGTTTTGAAGGTGGGGATCTTAAGGTTAATGGATCCAGTGAGAGGCGAGAAGTTGAAGCAAGTGACGGGAGATTTAAGAAGACTATGGCTTATGTGACAAAGCACATTACTTTTTGGTCTGAGCGGTTTTGGTTTGTTTTAGCTATGAATTTGGATTCTAAGGTTGTGAGCTTGAGGGTGTTGCCATTCTGGGATCACGAGGGTCACAACAAGTATGTCGCAATTGGTGATGATCGGCTAATCGCGGCAGGGTTTATGTGTTCTTCCAAAAATAAGGAGGTTTTTGTTGAGTTTTCTCCTTTTTCGGATTCGCCTGTCACTGCTATGACCTCTCGTATGTCTGTGTATAAAGTGTTGTTGTAACAGATCATAGTAACGGTGCAGTCTAGGTTCATAGTATTTGGGAGAGTTCTTTGGGTGATGAGTGGATGAAGCTTCATATGGAAAAGGTGGTGGCATTGAACTCGATTGGAAAAGAGGAAATTGGGTCTCCTATATCCCTATTGGAAGTTCATTACGTGGGGAGATCACGATTCGTTTTTCCGGTTGATGCGAAGGGGAGAATTAAAGCTTTCAGGGAGAATGGAGACTTGCGTTGCATTCTTGAAGCAAAGACTCTTGTTCTTGACGGAAACTGGAGCATGCTCCTTGGATTTCTATACAATGAAGATCAAGGAGGTTGAGCGCGAAGGTCTGAATCGTTCTCTTGTTAAACAGTACGCATTTGACTCTACCTAAATGGTGATTTGGTTCATGCTTTATTCTTGGGCTATTCAACGAATTTCAAATGCATGGTTAGCTCATGGAAGAATATTGGTCTAGATAAGTCAATTGCCATTCAAGTGATCAAGGGGTACTTACTGATTGCTAACCATGAAAAGCTTTGTGTATAATATTTCGTTTCGGTACTATTCTCGATCATCGACTTGTATTCTCAGCAGGCATTGATGAGATAAGGTCCTCAACATGCATTGATGAGATAAGGTCCTCATGTGTTCTTCAGAAATGAGGAGGTTTTGGTTAAGTCTTCTACTTTCTCTGTCTGAAGATCTTTGTTCATTTCTGTATCAGCGCCAAATGAGGACCTTTTCTCATCAATGTCTGCTCACAATATATACAAGTCGAGGAGCACCTAATTGGGAATAGTGCTGAAACGAAATATTATAAACTTGAAGCTTTTCATGGTCAGCAATCAGTAAGTACCCCTTGATCACTTGAAAGGCAATTGACTCGTCTAAACCAATATTCTTCCATGAGCTAACACTGCATTTGAAATTCGTTGAATCGCTCAACAATAAAGCATGAACAAAATCACCATTTAAGTAGAGTCAAATGCGTACTGTTTAACAAGAGAACGATTCAGACCTTCGCACTCAACCTCCTTGATCTTCATGATCCATAAATCCAAGGATCCTGCTCCAGTTTCCGTCAAGAAGAAGAGCCTTTGCTTCAAAAATGCAACACAGGTCTCCATTCTCCCTGAAAGCTTTAATTCTCCCCTTCGCATCAACTGACAAAACGAACCGTGATCTCCCCACGTAATGAACTTGCAATAGGGATATAGGAGACCCAATTTCCTCTTTTCCAAACCGAGTTCAATGACACCACCTTTTCCATCTGAAGCTTGATCCACTCATCACCCAAAAAACTCTCCCAAATCGTATGAACCCATACTGCACCGTTACTAAGCATTATGCCCTGTTACAACAACACTTACATTCTTATACACAGCCATACGAGAGGTCATAGCAGTGACAGGCGAATCCGAAAAAGGAGAAGACTCAACCAAAACCTCATCATTTCTGAAGAACACATAAACCTTACCGCGATCATCACCAACCGCGACATACTTGTTGTGACCCTCGTGATCCCGGAATGGCAACTCCCTCAAGCTCACAACCTTAGAATCCAAATGCATAGCTAAAACAAACCAAAACCGCTCAAACCAAAAAGTAATGTACTTTGTCACAAAAGCCACGGTCTTCTTAAATCTCCTCTAACTCGCTTCCATTTCTCGCCTCTCACTGGATCCATTAACCTTAAGATCCCCACTTTCAAAACCTAGGGTTTCACTCACTTCCCCAATCCGTTGAATTCCATACTGATGTGACCCTAATTTAGCAATTAATTCAGTCAAATTCTTCACCAGCTGCCCCGTCTTATCAATTTGGGCTTGTTGGGTACAATGCAAAAGTGTTGAAACTTCATAACTAGATTGGGGGTTACACTCAGGGGATACTTGTGGGTCTTTAGTTCCAGCGCTGTGGAAGAACAACTTATAGTAAAAAGAGTAAAAGCATAAAGATCTTGCCTTTGAGAGAGCTCGACATTTTTTTCCTCTCTTTGAACTCTTTTGTAGTTGGGTTTCGCCGTTGCCTTTGAGAGAAACAGTGATTTGGGTGCTCAGATCTTAAGATGGAGTGGATTTTACTGGATATTTAAAAAAATCAACTGGGTTGCTTTGAGTGGAAGAGATTCCCTCGGGTTTTTAGGTGGATTTACTGGGGCGAGAGTGGGACTGGGAGACGGGCGATGGGGGAGATGCGGGTTAGGCGCCGGGGATGTCAAATTCTTACTCTTTGGCTCAATTGAAAAGGGTAGAAAGAGGATTAAGAGAAAAAATTCCGTTGTTGGGAATCGAATAGGGTCACCTAGGTGAAAGCCGATATCCTAACCGCTGGACGACAACGGATTTGTATTTCTCATATTTGTTTCTTTTTAATATAAAAAATACTCCGTATTATGTAATGTCACGGGCTTAAAATTCTTGATATTTGGATCGAAGGACATGAGAACCCGAAGGTGAGAGTGGTATAGAAACGCTTGAGATCTTAGAACGATATAATAACCCGGGTATTTTAACTCCGGAGTATTTGGTGTGATGGGTGAGAACTCACTCAACATATAATATAATAGCCCGTGCGTGTTTGGAAATCTGGGTTATATACCAGCCTATTTCTAGGTTTTTTTAGAAAAGAAAAATACGTAATTTTTATTTTCAGTCATATTATACCCTAGTGATTTCACATCCGGGCAATTATATACCGGGTTAAAATGTCATTTTTGTACTAGTGCCGATCGCCATGATCGTTGCTCAATCTTAGCTTACTGCATTTATCTTTCAGTGCCACTTGTAAGGCCATTTGGATTCAGCTATTACTTGCAGATATTGGCATCTACCTCTCTACCTCTCTGGTGTTGTGTTGTGATAACATCGAAGCCACGTATGTTACCATGAACTCCGTTATTCATCATCGGATCAAGCATCTCTCATTGGACTATCATTGTTGACTTCATCTTGATCAAGACAAAATTTAAATATATAAAAATATGGGTTTGATTTTATTGATGAAAGTCAAAACCTATTATATTAGGTTGAATTAAGTTTTTGGGCTTTATTATTTTAGGTCCCTATGTTGTTATTGAACTAACTTGCAGGTTGGCCCAAAAATGATTCATTCAAATGTATCTCGGTTGCGTCTAGAAAGAGGAAGATTGAATTGGCTGAGGAGATCTTCAAGTATCAAGGTTGTTACTGAAAGTGTTTTGGAAGTGAGTCCCTGCTCATCTCATCGTATTAACATGCTTAAATAGAGGATTACAAAAGATTTACAGAATCAAAATAATAACCAACTAAATCCTAACAAGATAAAGAGATATATACAAATATACTCTAACAAGATAAAGAGATATATACAAATATACTCTAACATACCCCCGCAGTCCTAGCGGGAGGTTCTCGAACGCTAAGACTGGACCTGAAATCCAAGAATAATGATAATGGAAGGCCCTTAGTGAAGATATCAGCGTATTGGTGTGACGAGGGAACATGAAGAACTCGTATATGACCAAGGCGAACCTTTTCACGGACAAAGTGAATGTCCATTTCGACATGTTTTGTCCGATGGTGCTGCACTGGATTCGTGGACAAGTAGACTGCGCTCACATTATCACAATAAACAATGGTGGCTTGGCGCAAGGGAATGTGTAATTCCAGAAGGAGGTTGCGGAGCCAACTTGTCTCTGAGACGGCATTTGCAACACCCCTATATTCAGCCTCGGCACTTGATCTTGACATTGTTGCTTGGCGTTTTGAAGACCAAGAAACCAGGTTATCACCCAAATAAACACAATAGCCTGAGGTGGAGCGCCGAGTGTCTGGACAGCCCCCCCCAATCTGCATCCGAGTAAGCCGTCAAGCCGGAAATGGATGAACTGGCTAGGTGTATACCGAGAGTTGGTGTACCTTTTAAGTACCTAATGATGCGCTTCAATGCTTGAAGATGCGGTTCGCGAGGATCATGCATGAATAGGCACACTTGTTGAACAGCATACGATATATCGGGCCTTGTGAATGTCAAGTATTGAAGAGCTCCGGCGAGGCTGCGGTAAAGGCCTGGATCTGCGACCGGTGGACCTGCAGCAGCCGAGAGTTTGGACTTTGAGTCCACAGGAGTGCCTGCTGGTTTGCAATCAGCCATGCTAGCTCGATCGATAATTTCCGCAGCATATTTTTGTTGAGACAAAAACATATTGTCCTTTGTACGTGTGACGGAGACTCCCAAAAAATATGATAAAGCTCCCAAGTCTGTCATGGAAAATTCAGCACCTAGGCGACCGATGATCTGCTCCAAGAAAGAGGATGACGAGGCAGTTAAGACTATGTCATCAACATATAGCAGGAGGTAGGCGGTATCGGAGCCTGATCGGTACACGAACAGAGAAGTGTCCGAGATGGCGCTTTTGAATCCAATAGACGTGATGAACGTGGCGAATCTGGTATACCAAGCACGGGGAGCTTGTTTCAAACCGTACAATGACCTGCGTAGGAGACAAACATGGTTGGGTTTAGTGGAATCTCGAAACCCAGGAGGTTGATGCATATACACCGTCTCGTTGAGGAAACCGTTGAGGAATGCATTTTTGACATCCAACTGATGGATCGGCCATGAACGAGAGAGAGCGATGCTAAGAACAGTCCGTATTGTGGCAGGCTTAACCACCGGACTAAACGTTTCATCGCAATCGATGCCAACCTGTTGAGCTCTACCATTCACCACCAATCGAGCTTTGTATCGTTGTAGGCTCCCATCCGACCTGTACTTATGCTTAAAGAGCCATATACATCGAATAATGTTAGCATCATGTGGTCCTGGAACGAGGTCCCAAGTCCTATTTTTAATTAGAGCATCATATTCTTCAATCATGGCGGAGCGCCAGTTGGGGTCGGATAGAGCCAATTTTGGAGATTTGGGGATCGGTGAAACAGATTGAGATGCAACGTGGAGATTATATTTCGGGTTAGGAAAGGTTTTACCACGTTGACTCCGTGTCACCATAGGGTGTTTTGCTAGTGAAGGTGGTGGTACTGAAGCAATTGGAATTGCAACAGGAGAATGGATCTGGGGAGAGCTTGAAGTTGTTGGTGAAGGTGGAGTTTGAGGAAGTGGACCTGCGTTGACAGCTAATGGCCCAAATTGATGTGTTGGGGACTTCCTGGTGGAATCAAAAAATTGAAGCAATAAGGGGTGTAATTCATCCGAACGAACAGGTGGGGGTGCAACCAAAGGACTGGAGAAGGGATATACTGACTCGTCGAAGACCACGTGCCGGGAAATGATGATCCGGTTCGTAGCAAGGTCGAGACAGCGATAGCCACGGTGTACGGAGGACAGCCCAAGGAAGACACACCTAGTTGATCGATCGGCTAATTTATGAGGGGATGTAGCATATGTGTTTGGAAAACATAAGCACCCAAAAACTCGAATGTGGTCATAGGAAGGATGACGACCATATAACCTGAATGTTGGTGTGATATTTTGCTTGGTTTTTGAGGGTAGAATGTTATGAATATACACTGCCATATTTAAAGCTTCGACCCAAAAAGAGATTGGGCAAGAGGCATGAACCAAGAGGGATCGTGTTTTGTCATTAAGTGTACGAATCATTCTTTCGGCCTTACCATTTTGGGGGGAGGTTTGAGGACATGAAAACCGAATGACCATCCCATGACTTGCACAAAAGGAATGAAACGAGTGATTGTTAAATTCACCCCCCATATCACATTGTAAGCATTTGATTTGGTAATGGAATTGTGTTTTGACCATGGCTTGAAATTGCACAAATTTAGAATAGGTTTCGGACTTGTGTTTCAAAGGATAAACCCAAACAAAGTTTGTGAAATCATCAATGAGAACAAGATAGTACCGATGACCGTTTTCACTTTTGATCGGTGATGTCCACAAATCGCTATGGATTAAATCAAATGGTGCAAATGTCATAGATTTGGAATCAGCAAATGGAAGTCTTTTGTGAGTAGACAACTGGCAACTAGAACAAACGATGGAGCTAGGCTCCTTATTACACTTAATGACAGAACAACGATTTAAAAATTGTAAAACTTGAGCTCCAGGATGCCCGAGGCGAGCATGCCAGAGAGGACTTGGGTGACCAGCGGTAAAGGCGGATGGCTTGGTGGGTTTGACAGCGGCTTTGGGGTGAAGCGGATATAGATCGCCTGGGCTATCACATCTCAGGATTGGTATCCCCGAACGAAGTTCCTTCACAGAAAAACCAATAGGATCAAATTCAATTGAAACTTGATTATCTCTTGTGAATTGTTTTACGGAAATAAGGTTCTTAATAATATGTGGAGTGTACTGGACATTTTTAAGAGAAAGATTTGTAACTGGTGTTGGAATGTTGGCTGTACCGGACCCAAGAACTGAAATTGTAGAGCCATTGCCGACATAAATCGAAGGTATCATGCTAGAATTAAAAAAAGGAGCGAGGATACCTGCGTTGGCGGTCATGTGGGCAGATGCCCCAGTATCCATAAACCATGTATCATCTGGTTGGTTCAGGGAAGCTGTAGTGAAGGCCGACGGAAGGTCGGTTGCTGTGAAGTGTGCCTGTGCTTGCTGAGGGCGCTGCTGTGGAAACGGAGGGCGAGCCATTGGCATTGTCGGGTACGGGCACGGTGGTGGTGACCACTGCGGCGGCCAGTAGTAGTTCATCCATGGAGGAAGAGTGGTGGGGTTTGGGCCCTTAGCACCCTCCTTGTTCTTGCCCTTACGGTTTCGATTGCCATTCTTACTCGTGTTTGGCTTGGGCGTCTGGGGCGTTGGAGCAGCAGGTGGTGTTGCTGCTGGAGCAAGGAGAACTGTGGCAGGCTCAAGTGTAGGCACAGTCGGGCGAGCACGGCGTGACTCTTCACGAGATAACATGCTTCGGGCAGTTGCAAACGACGGAAGGGGCGTTGATTGACTGATGATACTGCCGACGGTGTCAAAGGCGGAAGACAACCCATTTATCAACTGGAGAACTAGCCGCTTGTCAGACACTGGATGTTCGACGCCGGTAAGCTGATCGGCGAGGGATTTGAGAGCCTGACAATACGCCGAGACTGTAGGAAAAGTCTCTAGGCGAGTATTGATGAACTTCTGTTCCAGATCGGCAGCACGAGCACTCATGTTGTCATGGAATATTTCCTCGACTCGTAACCATGCGGCCCTAGCGGTAGAGCCTGGGTGGATGACGGTCAACAACATGTCCTCAGATATGGTTCCATAGATCCATGAGAGAACGATCGCATCGAGTTGATTAAATCGTTCATCCGACAGATTCGGGGGACGAGGGGAATCGTCTATATGGTAGAGGACGTTGTGTGCTCGGAGGGCGATTTTGAAAAGTTCAGCCCATGTATGATATGGGACTTTGTGGAGGTCAAGAGAGACCGGGATTAAATTCTTAATGTTTGTGATGGATTGAGCCGAGTGAAAACGGACCTCAGGCTGTTGATTGTTGGCGGCAGGGGCCACTGGTATGACTGGGTTGATATTGTCATCATTTGGGTGATTGCCGTCAGCCATAACAAACAAGAAGAGAAGGGCGGAAGGTTGGTGGGATTAGGTCAGGAACTTAGCCTGATACCATGAAAGTGTTTTGGAAGTGAGTCCCTGCTCATCTCATCGTATTAACATGCTTAAATAGAGGATTACAAAAGATTTACAGAATCAAAATAATAACCAACTAAATCCTAACAAGATAAAGAGATATATACAAATATACTCTAACAAGATAAAGAGATATATACAAATATACTCTAACAGTTACATGGAGATCTTCAAACACCTTCATCCTCCTTTCCCGGATGTGGTTGAACGGTAAGTTCAAACGACTCTTTTCAAGATAGCCATGGACGATAAACAAGCAGCATCTATATAAAGAGATCGATGGACTACAGTGAAGACATAAGCTTGCTCTCTCATCTCCAAAGCATTCACTGCAATCAATCTCCAATCTCTCAAGGCTTTTATTTTCGTTGCTTTATCTTTAAGTTATGAGAGATTTTCATTGAGCGTTATTGTACAAGTCATAGTGTTATACTAAGAATATACATCTTCTCAAACATATTCACTAGGCTGTTATTTCACGAGAGTTTGAGTTGATTAGCTATAGAAGCGGGTTAGGTTTCGAGAAGCAGAAGAAGAGAAGTTCTTCTAGGTTGTATCTAGGATTCATAAAGAGTACTGAAATAATAGTGCTTTTCAATCCTACGGATTGGAGAACCCTAGGCGAAAACATATATAGGACAAGTTTGTGCCGAACCTCGTTAACATATCATGTGTCTTTGCATTACGTTTTGTTATTTATTTTCCGCATATTTACTTTTGAGTTTCGCAAGGTTCTTTAACCAGTTCCTGGAGAATTGACAAGACCTTGAAACTCATTTTAAGGCCTTGACATTGGGACTGCGAAAATTATTCAAACCCCCCACCTCCCTGAGTATTGTTTATTACTTTGTTTTACGCGACTCTTAAATCATTTTGTTCGGGAACGGGTTGCCAACAAGTCACTTCATGTGGCATTTGTCTCAAAAGATCAGCTTGCTGATTCCCTGACTAAACCATTGTCACCGACAGCCTTTGTTCGAAACCGTTCCTACCTCTGTTTACGACAGTTAGGAACGAGGGGGAGTAATGAGCCACACATCACTTCTTATAGTTCTACAGCCCAAACTAAATAGGACACCAAGACCCATTGCATCTCAGCAACCCAACAATCTAGCCTATGAAAGGCCCATAAGCAATAATATCAGATGAAAATATGAGGAACAACCAATTTTCCTTGCCAAAACCCACTAGGGTTTAGGGATTTGTGTATTTCATTTCACCACTTGGACAATACAAAAGCGAGCTTATACTCCGTATATCTCAAGGAGGTCAGCTAGAAGATAGGGCTACTGTTCTAGTCTTCTAGAGATTTCTATGTACAGATAACACTACTATGGGCCTTTCATAGGCTAGATTGTTGGGTTGCTGAGATGCAATGGGTCTTGGTGTCCTATTTAGTTTGGGTCATAGGCTAGAATTGACAAGACCTTGAAAATTGCTTGATATTACATTGATAGCTTACTCTTCGCCCGAATTCACCTCTAGTGATCATATTTTTTCCTACAGTTCGGTCTCGATAGAACACCGCCTCTCCATGATTCAGTACACACAATTCGGTACAATTCGTACTTCGAGAAAGACCGAAAAGCTAACCGGGTGACTCGAAACCCTCCCGAAATAAAAAATACCGACCCGGTTTAGTTGGGTTATGCTTTGTATTTATAGGCAAGTGGCCTGTTGGGGCTCAAGACTTTGATTTTGCCCCACCACATCATTTTGATCCATTCCTATGTTGACACTTGACAGGTGTTTCTTGTAGCTTGTATAACTGGTTGCAGTAACTTATGTGACCTCATGGTTCATTTTTTGCTCTAATTCGGTGGGCTGATGCAGTATTGTTTTCATACTATGGGCTGCAGGGCCTTTGGGCTACGAGGTGAATTTGGGCCAAAAAGGCCTTTGTATAAATGGACATATACGCGTAGAAACAAAACATGGGCTATTTGTGGGCTGAATTCGTGATTGCTTTCGGAGCCTTTTGCACTTTGCGAATGACGAATCTTGCACCGACTTATATATTGTTCAGTTGGTAATTGATCTTTATGAAATACCGTGATTCAACCTATATATATAGTTACTCCTCCAAACTGAAATAATCGATCAAGTATGAGATTTATGGTACCAACGACGGATCTAGGGGTGGACTGAGCTTTGCTACCGCCCACCCCGAAAATTCAAAATATATGTAATAGGGAGAAACTTGAAACATATAGTTTACTTAGCCCATTTGGTTGCTTCTTTGCACTAATGGCATGGAAAGCCCACCCGAGATCGAATTCTCACGCAGTCCCCACAACCTCATTTTTTTTGTCTAATTAATATATATGTATGAGCGAATAACTTCAAAAAAAAATTGTATAATATTATTTCAGTCCACCCCGATTTTTATTTCTGGTTTGTGCATGTATGGTGCTGATGGTTTCGTGAGCTGGTCTTTATTCGCCATTTATCTTCGCATACAAAATCACAAGTGTATGCGTGTACTTTTTCTATTCGACAAACTCTTAGCCATACATTAACATGAGCTCGATATATTTTTTTTTAACATGAGATCGATATTAGTTTAGCTTTTGGTGTGTCACTGAATATAATGTTTTGACTACTATAGAGTTTAACTCGGTCATTACATCTGTAATCCCTAGTCGATCTCGATTCCACGGATCGGGAATTAAGAACGGGGTAATCGATTGCAAATCGACACAGAAACGCTAATCAGAGAGCAATACACAAAATTTACGTGGTTCGGTCGAAGCCTACGTTCACGGAGGCTCAGCCGAACGGTTTGAGAACATGAATCCATTAATCGGTAAGAAGGTTTACATAATAGGTTGCTTTAAACTCAAACTAAGGCAAATACACCCTAGATCTGAAGATCGACGTCAGTCCTAAGCACCAGATCTAGAGTCTCCAAGGGAGATACGCTCAAGATCGGCCACCAGAGCTTCATCGGAGCTATGGATATCAAAAACCCTAGCGTCGCCTCTCTCTCCTCTCTCTCTCTCTTTTGGATTACCTGATGGAGCGTCTGCTGAAGTGTTCAACCCCAAACCCTAGCTTCCTTTATATAGAGGTGAGCTTAAGGTAAAACACAGTGTTCCACTAACGAGCTTCACAAGTGAAGGAGCCAGGTAAGGTTTCCAGCGACGCTAGACATGGGCCTCGTTTTGAGCCAAGCCCATCAGATCATGCAATCATACAAACATACATATAATATGTCTAATATAATACATACTATACTTATAGATATGAAACATATATATATGAGCATAGGTAAGAACCCACACTTCTAATATATGTTATGATATAATTGTATAATATATATTCTAGTGTTATGCCTTAATCTACCATTTAATTTAAGTTTAGGGCCATCCAATATTCCTAGAACTAATGTTTAGATTAAAATAGACATTACAACATCCACACAATCCCTTTCCATTATATTAATTTGCTCTATATTTTAGGGTATTGTTAGTTTAGATAGACATTCTAAAATGCAAGCAACATTGTAGGGGCATGTAATCATACTATTTGACTTATCAAGATTGTAACTGTTCAAGAAACACGAGAGATGAATTGAAGGCTTAACTGTCAATTATATCAAATAAAATAATACTGTATAAGATGCATTGGCCATCTTGAAGGACAAGCTTGCATAGAGCACAATCCAAGTTGTTTAGCCAATTCAGAACTAGGTTTCAGATCAGAAGACAACAAGAGGAAGAAGTAGACTTATAGAGGGTCGGCACGTTCATATCTAGGGCTCGTTTGTTTATATAAGAGGAGACTGGAAAGATAAGGTATTAAATTTTACATATAAAATGTATATAATCATCATTTTTTGTGAGCTTGGAGGAGAGGGTGAGAGGGGTTATTAGCCCATCCTATACGTATTAGTTGCCATCTTTCAAATTAGAGAAGAAGAGTAACAAATTTTGTATGAAAAATAGGAGAAGGAGATCGGGGAATGATTAGAATAGTGATAAATAAATCTTAACTTAAATATGGACTATATTTATAAGGATAATCATTACCTTTCTCTCCCAAATACAAACTGGGTTAATATTTTAGTCTATATGTACCCTCACATGCAATGCTTTTTTCTAAAAATTCTCTCACAAGGATAAAGGTCCATATGTACCCTCATATGTATCATATTGTGAATAAAAGAGTAATTTACATAATATTTTAAATTTTTTATAAACATTTTCAAACACAAATTGAAATAATAATGCTAAGCTATATTTATTAGTATTATTTCAAAATAAATAAAATGGTCCCTAAAATGTAATTGAGCTCTTAAATTCAAAATTTAAATACATTTATAATCAAATTTGAGTTTAAAAATATTAAAATATAATATATTTATTGATAAATTGATGAAAATAGATGAAGGCGTGGTGATTTGTAAATAAAGACCATTTAAAGGATAGTTTTATGTAACATTAAATTTAGTGGGTGGTTAAATGAAAACCCCCTTATTTAATGGGTGGTTTTCTGTAAATTTGCCAAATAAGGAATACCCAATTCCCATCTTCCAAACCCTCTGTCCACGCACAGCAGCAGGCGTCCAACCTCACTGCAGCCGCTATCCAACCTCCGGGCGCCATCACCATTGTCCTCCTCCGTTGCCAGTAGCGTCCCTCCGTCGCAGACACCAGGTTCGTTCTCTTCCTCCCTCACTGTCGCTCTATTCCTCCCGATGTAACCCGCTCATCCCGCTCCCGGATTGTAGGTACTCCAGGCCTCTCACCGGCGGCCTCCCTCCTTCGCCGGAAGCCTCCCGAGGTAGGTTATCTCTCTCCCTCTCCCTCTCTCAGCCTATAGATCTACTTCAAATTTTGAATTTGTGGATTTGTTATGCTCAATTCGTTAGAGGAGATGAAAATTAGTACTGTAGACGGCTTGGAAAGTGCAGGTATTACTTTTTCATGACCTAACTAGGCGATATTTCTTTTATTGCGGCTGTTTTGTTTGTTGGTGTTGTGCATTAGATTTTGTTGATTACCTTTATGTCAATCCATCCTCAGTTTCTAGGCTTTCGGATTCGATTTCCAAATTCTGGAAATAATGAAAGCAAAAGTACATGAAAAAAACAGACATTCACATCTACACCCACCAATAAAGTTAATTGATCAAACAGGAATTGTTATTCAGTAAGCATGTAATTGTTTAGTAGACTTGCCAATACAATTTAATTGATAGCACATTAAGCAACAGGCTGCATTGGATTCTGGATAGGCATAGGTAAATTTTAGCAATGAATTTTTTGCCAAATGGGTTGATATTCTATCAAAATTGGCCCTCCTGGATGCTAAAATTGAAACCTTTTTAATTAAAGTCTTGCCCGTGTCTATTTGTTGGAGATGCAGCTCATTTTTCTATTGAAAATGTTGTTTTGATCTTGTTCTTACCAAAGTTTTTGAAGTTTTTCCCTTCATTTGAGGGGTGTTTCACCTGAGTTTTTATTTTGGCCTGTAAATTCATACAAATAATATTAGTTACAGAAAATAAGAAAATACAGGAGCTAAAGAAATATATCTGCAGATGCTTATGGGCAGTTGGGCACCAACTGATGAAATATCCACCAAGCAATAACATTATAAAAATAATTCAATTAAAGCAGATATAAGATATGTGAGGCCAATAAGAACTTACCATGGCAATAACATATTCAGATTGTCAATTGTCAAAGACTGAGGTGGAACTTGGATTTTGCTACTTGATTTTAGTTATTCACTATAATTAACTCTGGCAGGTTTCTTGATCAAGTAAGATTGTTCACGAAATGACTACTATAGAATCATATTAGGAATAGTTGGAGTGGTTTCACAGATTGTTTAAGCTACTTAGTGGCGGTTTAACATATTCAGATTTGAATGGTCTTTCAAAGAATGAGTTGAAACTTGAAGTTTGCCACTTGGAGTTAGTTATTCGGTTTAATGAACTCTTTTTATTGGACCTCCACTAGCTACTGGTTAATTTTAGAAGGACATTTTCTTGCTCCATTTGTTGCCTGCTTAGCTTTTTGTTTGAGCCACTTTGTCGGGGTTTCCCTTATTCAGATTCAGATACCTCATGCAAAATATATACGCTCACTTACGCCTATCTGAAACCTTCTATTTGCCAAATACACCAAGCTTGGCTTGTCTCTGAGCAGTTAATAAAGCTCTTATTTTTTGGTCTCTTGAAGTGCTTCTTATGAATCTGGGTAGTAGAAATGTTGGGCTGTTTTGCTTGTAGGCTGAAACTTTTTGTGCTGTTTTTTTGTTCACATAAACCTTTTCAGTCTTGGTTATTTTATTAAGTCATAGAAACAAGCAGATGTATGACTTGTTACATGATTTGAAGGAATGATTGCTCTCTTCTGAAGGGTATGATTCTGTATGGACTATGTTATTCATCTGCCAGGCATTGTCCTTTCTAGCCTCCTAACAATGTGTTGTGGACGTCATTTTGAAAGATTATAAATATTGTTTTCTGGGTATCATTCTTACTTTGTAGGTTCTATCTTCAAGTTTCCATCTTCTCCTTGCAGGATATATATCATATACTGTACACAGGTGGATCTAAAGACTGAAGCGCTGAGAGTTTAGCTCCTGCAAACAAGATACCTGCTGTAGCCATCATTTTTATAAAAGAATGCGATTCAATATTCTCTTGAGAGCCGCACGACTCCACTCCACTTCACGTGGAACTGCAGCCCCATTGCTAGTTCGCTACATTCAAGCTGATGCAGTACAGAACAGCAATCCGAAGAAGTACAGGTACCCACCGTCTTACGACCCATATGGCCCCAAACCACCACCTTCTGAGAAAGTAGTCAAGCTTGCCGACTTAATTGCTGCATTATCACCCGATGAAAGAGCACAAATCGGGCCTGCACTGGGAGAAAAGCTCAAGCACCCAAAGCTAGAGCCAATCTCCACCGAAGGTTTGGACTTGGGTTCTGCCCAAGGAGCAGCTGCAGGTGGAGCTGGCCAGACTGAGGAGAAGGTGGAGAAAACAGCGTTTGATGTGAAGCTGGAGAAGTTCGACACAGCTGCCAAAATCAAGGTGATCAAGGAGGTGAGGGCCTTCACCAACCTTGGGCTCAAGGAGGCCAAAGACCTTGTTGAAAAAGCACCGGTGTTGCTGAAACAAGGGGTTACCAAGGATGAGGCCGCCGAGATCATTGAGAAGATCAAGACTGCTGGCGGAGTTGCTGTAATGGAGTAAAGAGCATGGAGAAAGAGAAGAAATTGAAACACTTAAAATTCACGTTTGTTCCGTTGCCATTTCTAATCAAGTTCTGGCAATTTACAGAGGAAAGGAAGGACTCCTTGAGAAACAGCACTTCCATAGCCTCCATATGGATGCCTGGTGAAATGGTGGATTCGTTTTTTAAATTTCTTAGTTCCTGTACTTGCTTGGATGAAGATGGTTTGTTGAGTTGGTGCAAACTGCAAAGGTGTTTTCCCCTCTATAATTTTCTGATAGAGTTGGTCATCATGATCTAATAATTTAAGAGAAATTGGTACTCTGTACTGTAACTACTAGATCAAGTTTGTAAAAATGTTTTGCAAAAAAAGTAGGACTTTCCTATGAATTTTTGCAAAACAAGACTATAATACCTTCAATTTTTTGCAGCAAAGTGCAGGTTGCAAAACAAAAACAAAAACAAATTCAAATGTATATATAAGCAACGAGAAATTTTTTCATAAATGAAACTCCCAAAAAAGAGCGTCGTCGCCTGCGGTGAGATAACTATCCTCTGCGGAGTAGTGCGGTGAGCTCTCGTTTATTTGTTTCCTCACCGGATTTACTGTTTCAGGCTGTCTCCCTCTGTGAATCCCTCGTTTCTCAGCATATCAGTCCGCCGCCGACCTCCGTCGCTGTTTGCCGAGCCCCATCTCCTCTGGTCGGCCTTCATCTCCGTTGCCGACCCCCATCTTTTCCCGTTCACAATTTCACAGTAAGTTTTCTCTAAAACTCGATTCTTCGTTTACAGTAAATGGAAATCTGAAATTCGTGACTTGAAATTGAAATCTCAAATAGCCTAATTTGTTCCTGGAAATTGAAATTGAAATCTGAAAGTTGGTTTTGGGTTGAACTTGAATTTGACATTGACATTGAATTATGTTTCTGTGCAATTGTAGTTTCTTTGACTAGGATCATGGATAAATACGTTATTCGAATGAAAAATCCATTTGTCCCAAATGTTGGTCCTCTACTACTAATCCCAAATTCAGATCGATTGGATTGGGGATTTCATTTGATATTACTAGTTGAGAAATTCGTGGATTTGATTAATTTTTGATCCGTGTTTCTTCAAAGAAGACATGGAAACTGGCAAGGATACGAAGCCAAATCACAATCTCAAAGTCAGGAGACTCGAGATAACTGACAAAGGCAAGAGTTTTATAGAGCTTCTCCAGCAACTGACTACTTGCGACTCTCTCTCTGACAAGGCATTTGGGGACCGCTTCCAAGAGCTTTGCTCTTACGGTGATGATCATCTCATTTGCGTGATTGAAGATGAGGATTCGAAGAAGATCATAGCAACCGGGTGCGTGTTCATTGAGAGAAAGTTCATCCGAAACTGTGGGAAAGTCGGTCACATTGAAGATGTGGTTGTGGATTCCAATTCCAGGGGCTTGCAGCTGGGGAAGAAGGTGGTCGATTTCCTCACGGAGCATGCCGAGTCGAGGGGATGCTACAAGGTGATCCTTGATTGCAGCAGTGAGAACAGAGGGTTTTATGAGAAATGTGGGTTCAAGCAAAAGGAGATCCAGATGGTCAGGTACTTCATTTGATGTGCTTTTCATTTGTTCTTGGAAATTGGAATTCAGGATTAATGCAGATTAAAGATGCTTTTATGCTTCTTGTTGTGTCTTAGATATGCATTTGCTTTGACTTTTTGGTTGAAATTAAAGGGCATTATATGTCAGAAGTTTGTATCTTGTTGTATGGAAATTCCATTGAATACTTGCCAGAACTCTTTGATCTGTATTACTAAATGAATCTGAAAGCATTAGCTCAATTCTTATAAAGGCTTTGTAAAGTTTTGATCGTTCCTGAGGTGCATCATTTTATAACTTTACCTACGGTTTCAGCAAAAGGCTGGCATGATTGACTTGGAAGTTGTGGAGTGTTAATCGCTTGAACCTGACTTATTTGTTATACAACCTACCCACACCCTATTTGTGTGTGTTTGGTGTAGGGTTTTTTGGTATTGGCTCGAGTCGTTGTGAGAGTAGATTTTATTTTGTGCAAACTAAGTTGAAACTATATTGGGTGTTTAGCATTTGAAGGTTTGAGGGTAAGTTAAAGGTGGGAAATACTAAAATGGCCAATAATAAGGTAGCTAAATTTTGGGCATGTAACCTGTGTATGTTCAGTCTTGGCCAAAGTTTCCCACAAAGGAGGGTCGAAGCTCATTTCCCCAAATTCCCAAGAACCCTAACCATGTAGCACGGCTACAACAGTTGGCGACTGCAACATTAGATTAGGCCCAGGGTTTGGTTTTTGGATGGCTTGGTTGGAGTTGGAGGAGTTGTCGTTCATACTAGGAGTTTTCTGGTTGTGGTCACAAGGTTTTCGCATGCGTTGGGGGGTGTCTTTTGTACCTGCTCAGAGTTGCCTGGTTGTGGTTGCGAGGTTTTCCCCAGTGATGGGGGTGTCTTTTGTAACGGGTAAGTTATTGTTCATGCAATTTTTGTTTTCAGCCATTAATTCACTGTGCAGATGTTTTGTTTAGGTCGACAAGTGTAATGTTGGCTCCGTTCATATTCGTATCTGTGTTCAACAAATCAACCAATATTTGAAAAAGTTTCTATTTGTGAAGAGTTCAACCTCTTATTTTTCGATGAAATTTCTGCTCTTGTTTGGTGAAGGCTCCAATGGTCAGTTGATGCAATCTCATTTAATAATTAACATCAAGGATTGATGCATTAAAACTATACCATTTGATATGAGGACTAGGAGTTTTCGTCGTTTGTTGTATGTTATGTTTTGTCCAGTCGGTAGGAGTTATGTGCTGACTAGAAGAGTTACTGTTTGATAGTCTCCATTATACATCACGGATTTCAATTGCGCCTTTACATTGATGTTTTTTTTTGTATGCTGTGCTGCTCAATTGTAGCACACCATGAGTAATACATGAAGTAGGTGATCGTGTTGTCTGTGCGTTATAGTTGGTCTTGGACTCAATAATGTTTGCTTCTCTGGTTTGATAATCACTGCCGGACATAACGAATTGTGTTTGTTTTGCTTCCAATTGTTCCACTGTGGGTTGTTATCTTTCTTTCCCTGTAGGATCTGCGAGCACTCTAATGAGTGTGATTACAAGGCTTTGTTTGGTAAGCCTCTAGCAAAAGAAAAGACATTCCCATGGAATGACAAGTTAATGTGGTCGTTCATAGCCATGCTTGGTGAACATCAAAGCAACTATGGTCGGGGTCAGCCATTTAGCTGGGTTGAGCTTACTGTCCAAGTTGAGGAAACCGCAGGGAAGAAATGTGGAAAGGAAACTTTGAAAAACAAATACGGTGGAAAGAAAATGAACTTTATGGAAAGCATTGAAGCATGGTGAGGCTGGCTTTGAATAGGATCCCATTGAGGGTCCGTCGTATAGTGGCAAGGTATTAGTTACAGATGTCAAACCAGTTCTATGACATTGTTGGATTCATGTTCGATGCTTTATAACGACGTTGTCTTTTGTTTTATCTAACAGGAGAATGCCGAATTCAGGAAATTCCGTAAGAATGGTGTATCTCCTGACCAACCATTCCGGAATAGCTCACCGGAAAGGACTTATGGGTAGTACTCATATGTCCACGGTTCGAACCCCAGAATGGCCGCTCTTTATTTACCAATTCAAGGTGTATCCCCTGACCTCGAAGAAAAGTGTGATGATATATTCGGAGAAATCATCTCCACAAGGCAGCACTGTGACACCACTGATGGATCCACCTCCTGGGTTTGGAGATGGAAAGATGAAGGTGAAGTCTGAATTCAAAGACGCTGTCGATATTGATGGTGGCAATAATGACCCACAGCTCAAGCAAAACACAATTAGAGAATTGAATTCGCCAGATCCTGAAACACCTACTTATATCCCACCCAGAAAACAAAAGCAGACAATCGAACCAACTTCGAATCCCTCTACAAGTAAACGCAATACTAGCCAGTCGGTTGGGTCTATGCTTCACCAATAAAACCTTGCACTTCCATTACTAACAAATCAGAAGGCATTGCCAATGTGTGCGCCAGATGCTACCTCAGCAGAGGATTCATCTGAACCGTGGGCGAAAGCAGCAATGGTGATGGAGGTCATAGAAGAAATGGTGAATGAAGGTCTAATGGTTGAAGGATCGCCACTGTGGTGCTTCTCGGTTACTGCCCTTGTGAAGGATGCCATGAGCACTATGTTCTTACCCATGTCGCGAAATACTGCATTGCCATGAGCACTGTAGTTTGTTGGGCCACTGGTGTTCTACTTGTTTATGTGTTACTTTATTTTTGTATGTATTACTCTTTTTGGTTGCAGGTGTAACACCGACTATAACACACAATCTGGGAATAATAGTTTTTTTTTTTTTGGTGGGAAAACCGGAGAAGACTTCTTATTAAAACAGCCCCAAAGGAGCCAAGAAATTGCACAGAAACGCAACGAGCTCTGGACAAGCCCTAGCATCGTCCGAAAGACAAACAGCAGCAACAGAAGGAAAAGAGTCTAAAACAGTGAGGCCAAGCGGCAAAGAGAAGGCAAAATGAGAAATGACATCGGCAAGGCGGTTGCCTTCACGACATGTATGACGGAACTGGACACTCCAATCCCTACTAAGGAAGCCGTGGCATAGAAACACCAGGCTGGCACCGGGGTGAGAGGGACACACCGGCTTCTTCAACAGATTCAAGGCAACCTCCGAGTCAGATTCACACACAACCTTCTTGTAGCCATGCTCCCAAGCAACCTCTAGGCCTTTCACGATGGCCCATAGCTCGGCATTTACCACCGAGCAAATCCCAATATTGTGTGCGTAACCAATGAGCCAGACCCCATTTTCATTCCGAATCCCCCCCCCCCCCCGCAGCAGAGGTTCCATCGCCTTTTACAACACCATCAGTATTGAGTTTAACCCATGTGCTTTCAGGAGGTGCCCAACGAGTACTCCTCTGCACCTTCATCTTCTCCGGCTCGCTCTTCAGCAAGCTCACCCTCGCCTGGTTGTGTTCATTGGCCAGGGTCCAGCATTGCTCAACCGACATGACAACTCCCTTGCCATCCTTGTAGACCGCCTTGTTCCTCCTTAGCCAAAAGTTCCACACGACAATTGCAAAGAAAAAACACCACTCGACTCCGTCTTCAACACCTTTATCAAGGATGTTTTGTCGAAACCAGGATGCGAAGGGGAGCACGAAGAAATCCGCTCTCCCCCTCACACCCTGCACCTGCAACCAAAACATTCTAGCAGTACCACAATCCCTAAACAAATGTATAAGAGATTCACTAGAAACGAGACAACAAGGGCACAGGTCGGACGTACCAAGATGGCGTCGGAAACGTTCACTGTTTGTCAAGACCCCACCTTTGCTGGCTGTCCACACAAAGGTTCTAATCCTCTCATTCACCTTAAGCTTCCAAATGCTTTTGAAGAAGCTTTTATCCACGGAGGGAGTAACGCCTTCATTCAGGAGCACAGAGTAGCCTGACCGAGCAGTGTATGTACCCTCCCCATTTCCAGGCCAACCAATCACATCTTCCCTATCGGTGATACCCGTAGCGGCAATCTCCAGAAGCGACGACGTCGGGAGAAGATCGGCAAAAATGTGCCATTTCCAGCCAAGCTTCGGATCCCACACATCAGCAACCATGGCATCCCCGATATTAGGCGGTAAGACGCCAGTAGTCCGAGACCCCAGGGAAGTATTCCCAATCCAGACGTCACTCCAGAAACGCACATTCTGCCCGTCCCCCAAACAACGACGGACATTAGGCTTTAGCACTTCGTCCACCGCCTTCACGATTCCCTTCCATACGTGCGAGGCGCCAGCCGATCTCCCCATCGTCTTCTTAACATACTTGCTAAAAAGAACCTTAGACCACAACCCTTTGTCATCCTGCAGAAGCCTCCACCCCATTTTAGCAATCAACGCGAGATTCGAATCCTGCATTCTCTTCAAACCCAGGCCACCCAACTCTCTCGGGCGCAAAAGCTCGTCCCGGGCCACCTTGTGGAGTCTGCGCTTCTCCGGTGTGGAGTTCCAAATAAAACCCCTACAAACCTTTTCAATATTCTTGCAAACACCTTCCGGGAGGAGCAGGGTTGACATAGAATAAACGGGGATTGTCGATAGCACAACCCGCATAATAGTAATCCGGTCGGCAAGGCTGAGCAAAGAAGCTTTCCATCCAGCAAGTTTACTAGCGAATTTGTCAAAGATGGTCGAGAACGTACCTTGACTAACACGTTTGTGAAGGATAGGAATCCCCAAGTAATTGCCCAGGTCTCTCGTGGCCTCGATACCGCTAACGGCCTGAATCCTATCCCGAAGCTCCTGCTTGACATTCTTCGAGACGAAAACCTTGGACTTCTGTAGACTGACCTTTTGTCCGGAGCTGCTGCAGAAATTATCCAAACACTCCCGAACCACCTTAACTTGAGCGACCAAAGCTTCAGCGAATAGAAGAATATCGTCCGCAAAAAAAAGGTGGGATAACTTCGGCCCTCCCCTGGAAATGCAGATCGGTTTCCAACTACCATTTTCAACCGCTTCCGAGATAATATGGCTGAGTCTCTCCATACATAAAATAAATATATATGAGGAGAGTGGGTCGCCCTGACGTATACCCCGTGAAGGAATAAATTGCTCAGAGGCCTCCCCATTCCATAAGACTTGCATCCTCGGCGTCCGAATGCACTCCATAATCCATCTAATCCAGGTTGAGGGCAGGTTGGCCTGCATCAGCGTGTCTTCGACGAAATCCCAACTCAATCTATCATAGGCCTTTTCGAGATCCAGCTTCAGGCACATCCAACCCTTGACCCCCTGTTTCCGCCTCATCGAGTAAATAACCTCCTGAGCAACCACAATATTGTCGGAAATCAGCCTCCCGGGAATGAAACTCCCTTGCGTAGGCCCAACCAATTTCCCCATATAAGGCTTTAGGCGGGTCGCCAAGATCTTTGTAATGGCCTTATAAATGACATTACAAAGACTAATGGGGCGAAATTGCTGTATCAACTCGGGTTTCCCCACTTTAGGAAGAAGGGTGATAAGGGTATTGTTAACACCGGCAGGGAGCTTCGATGAAGCAAAAAAACACTTGATGAAGTCCACGACTTAATTCCCCACAGTATCCATTCCCAGCACCTAACGAAGAAAGCCGGCTGGAAACCATCAATGCCAGGAGCTTTGAGGGCTCCCATCTGCTTGAAGGCGCTTCTAATCTCCTCCCTCGAAAACGTCGTGAGCAGCGCCTCCCACTCATGCTCCTGCAGTCGGGGAAAAGCGCTCGGAATAGTCGTATGCGATCCATTGGACTCAGCACAGTACAGACTCCTGAAATAATCAACAGCAAAGGCCTCGAGCTCCTCTTTCCCATCGATCCATTCTCCATTAACTGCCCTAAGCCCCTCAACTCTGTTACGCTTCCTTCTCACCACAGTAGAAGTGTGGAAATAACCAGTGTTTCTGTCTCCAAAGGCCAACCACTTCTCACGAGACTTCTCGAACCACATAATTTCTTCTTGGTCTAGAGTCTCGTCCAGATCTTTCCGGATCTTCGCTTCTTGATCACGCCCAAACAGAGAGATACTTCTCGCATTCTTAATTTGAATGGAATTCAGAGCCTTCATCAGATGCTCCTTACGAGTCTGAATATTTCCAAAAACCTCCCTATTCCACTTCCTAAGATCGACACTGAGTTTCTCAAGAGCTTCCGGAGTATCACACAAACGGTTCCACTTGGAGTCAACCAGATCAGAGAATCTCTCGTGCGTTAGCCAGGCAGCCTCAAACCGAAAAGGCCGACGCTTACAGTCCTTGGAAATGGTGGGATCCAACTCAAGGAGGATTGGGCAATGGTCCGAAGAATAACGAGGGAGATGTCGGACTTTGGCTTCCGGCCATCTCAACCTCCCTTCAACATTGGCCATGACTCTATCAAGGCGCTTGGAGATCACCCGATCGTCGAGAGAGACTTTGCTCCAAGTGAACTATTGGCCCGAGAAACCCATATCCAAGGGCTCACAATGGTTAATGAGATCTCGAAAAATAGGAGCATCACGGTGGACAGCCCCGGTACCACTGAACGTTTCCTCAGAGCTAATGATACAGTTGAAATCGCCTCCTATGAAAAGAGGGTCCTTTATGCCGTTGACACAGTTTCTGAGATTATCCCAAAAATGAGCGTGTCTAGCCACAGAGGGAGGAGCGTAGACAACAATCAAGTGGGATCTTATCCCCCCAACCATCCAAGATGCGTGAATAAAATCCGAGACGCTTTCGTGGACCTCCAGCTTGTGCTTTTCCCCATTCCATAGCAGCCAAACACCCCCGGCGAAACCGACAGCCTCAATGCGAATGCAGTTAGAAAAGCCCAGTTTATCGCACACTTCAGTAGCTTTCTCGCCCGAGACACGCGTTTCCATCAGAGCGAGGATATCAATCGAACATCGCTAGCGGATGTAACGCATAGCCCTTCTAAAACTCTTTTTTCCTGCACCGAAACAATTCCAAAACAAAATATTAGTCTTACTATCCATAATACTAATTAAATACTGTAACAAAAGGGAAGGAAAGAGGGTCAAGGACAGAGAATTAATCCCCCCTTTCTGTGCTCTCCGTCTGCACCGATTCATCATTCTTCAAGACAATCTCTTGCTCAGCCGGAGCCCAGAATCTTCCTTCCAAAGGAGGCGAAGAGGAGCATGGTTGATCACTACCCCAGGTCTCGGACATCCCGTAATCCATACTGGACGAGACATAGACTTGCTTATCGATGATGCAGTCGCCTTCCGGGTGCGTCATAGAAACCACCGTCCCATTGTTCTTCAACATCACAACCCTTCCTCCTAATTTGGATCCTTTGAGATTTTTATTCTTACCCTGGCTCTTCTTCTTAAAATTAGAAACATTAAGAGTTTTGAGTTTGGGCTCCCTTTGAATGTTTTCCGGGTTTGAATTGGCCGTAGGAAATAATTCATCAGGCTTGTTAGTTTCCATGGCCACATCAGGCCCAGACCCAAACCTCGGCCCATTATCGCCCAGGCCAGTGCTCACGTTACCAGACTTTTGTTTACCCTTTTCTTTGGAAGGAGCCGCCGTTTGCTTTCTTTCCTCGGCTCTCCCGCCCCTGCCTTCAATTCCTTTCTTCTTTTCCCCATGACTTCTACTCGTGCTATCCTTAACCAATCCCGAGATATCATTAATGCGGTTGCCACCTGCACGACCGTTGGAGTTCGACCCCCCACCAAAGGTCTGGGATTCCTTCGCTTTTCTTGCCGACGCCGTCACCGGAGCCGTAACCGGTCTGAACTCAGTCCTGCCGCCACTTCCGTTCCCTGGGTTCTCCGGTCGGACTTTAGATTTAGCCGATTTCCCCCGCCTAACAACTTGCATCCAAGGGCCATGATGTTTATCATCGTCATCCAGGCAGGCCGCGTTTGGTCGGGGGCCATTAGCCTCCACCGTCGCCTCGCCACCCTTCCTCTCAGTATTAAGATCTTCCACCTTGATCTCCGGGCAGTGGGCCCTCCAGTGTCCCACCCTTCCACGATTGAAACATATTCTAGGAATGCCTTCATATTCGAGCCGAAAACTTTCCCCATTGATGGTAATCAAACCTTTCAAGGGTTCCTCCAGATTCACCTCCACACAAACACGAGCGAAATTCCCCCTATTCGTATAGATTGTCCGGTGATCAACCTTGATACCCTTCCCTAATCCTTCAGCAATCTTCATTAGCACCTCTTCCTGGTACAGAATCATAGGGAGATCGATGATTCTGACCCAAGCGGGAACCGTCTGGATAATCTCTGAGGATCTGAATTCCGGCGACCATAACTTTATAATCAAACATTTACCGAAGACCGACCATGGTCCTCCTGTAAGAATCTTCATACCATCTTCCTTCTTCTCCGGGCGAACCAGGAAGTTCCCGAGCGGGAGATCGATGACTTGGAAACGACCACATTCCTTCCAAATTTCCTTTAACTTTCTCTCCATAACATGGAGCGGGATTTCGGAGCCCAACATTCTCACCACTAGAGAATTTTCCCAAGCCCTTGCCAGCACCGCCATAACTGTTGGGTCTATAGTGACCACCGGATTTCCTCCCTTTCCCGCAGGGAAGGACACATCTATCTTGTTCTCCAGGACCCCCTCACGCAGGGTAGTTTTTTGCATAGCCACTCCCCCAACACCACCTTGTCCCGCCAAGACAGGGTCTCCCCTTGGGTCGTATTTGTCTGACCTATAACCGGAGTAGTTCCTGGCCCCTGGCCGTCCGGGGGGGGGGGTACCGGTGTGGGGTTAGTTTGTATCTCGACGGAGGGTTTTTCTTTTTGTCTCGCAACCATCGCTCTTTTCAGCTCAATAAAGTCGAAGGGGTCAAGATTGTATCAACGACATGTCGTTGGTGTCTTGGGGAATAATAGTTTTTGGTTACCTGCTTTAAGCGGTTAACATCCTAGTATTCATATTTAACATTAAATATGAATACTAGGTAGTTACACGCTTAAACAAGAATTTTTAAAACTAATCCAGACGACCATTGGTTTTCTTTCATCCAATGGCCTAGATTTGTCCCCCCGTTTCATAGTAAGGGGTGTACTAACCGGAAAATCCCCATATATATATATATGGGGAGATATGTAATGAGAAGTAACATTTAAATAAGAAGATGAGAAGTAAGCCTTATACCCTTTAGATTAAAATAATTTTTTTTATATGGATATAGGGGACATATCTAATGATAAATATATCAATGTTTTTTTAAAATTATTTTTTATGCTATTTTTTTAGATGATGAATGAAAAAGCTAATTTAAATTAGCATAAAAACCCTAAAATGAATCTTAAATCACCCTCTAGATAAATAGCATAAAAAATAATTTTTTTTTAAAAACATTGATATATTTATCATTAGATATGTCCTATATATCCATATAAAAAAATTATTTTAATCTAAAGGGTATAAGACTTACTTCTCATCTTCTCATTTAAATGTTACTTCTCATTAGATATCTCCCCATATATATATATATATATATATATATATATATATATATATATATATATATATATATATATATATATATATATATATATATATATATATATATATATATATATATTCCATAACTACCAATTCTGTTACAACTTAATTAATTATTCATCTATTTATATTGCTCTAAACCTCTCCTAATCTAATAACAGCTTAATCTAATTTGCGCCTTGGCGTTTGGCACCACCACCCCTACCCCAAGCCCTTTTCTTTATCACAAAACATATAACATCGACTGATTACTTTGCTAGATAGGGGATAATGTGCTGTCTATAGGTGATAATGTGCATGTCTATAGACTATAGGTGATGTACTGCCCACTTGTGGTCTTTAATTACTTTGCTAGATAGGGGATATAATGTGCATGTGTAGGCGTGGCCACGGGTCGAACCCGCCGGGTCAAGGGTCAGGGCTGGCCGACCCGAACCCTAACCCGTAAATCTCACGAGTTGACGGGTTCGGGTCGACCCGTTGACCCGGCAGGTTACATTATTTTTTTAAAAAAAATCTTTTTTTTTTTAAATGACTATTAAAATAAATAAATAAATAAATAATATGTAAAGATTCTTTCATCCACAATAATTTCATTGTGTGATGTAAGAGAAAAAAAAATATGAGAATATATTTCTCAAACTTCATTTCCAACTTAATTTCCAATGTAGGAAATGTAGGAAACAAGTGAAGTGGAAGAAATGTGGTAGTGGGATACATATATATAGCCCCATGCCTTCTCATTCTATCTCCATATTTCCGATGTGGGACAAAAGGAAGACTTCCAAGTCTATAAAATGAGAAGGATGGGGTTTATTTGTCTCACATTGCACATTGCATATTAATTTATGTATTATTGTGAGTTATTTTAAGAATAACTTACATAATTTACATAATATTATAAATTTATTTTATTTAAAATAAATTTTTTAAAAAAAAATATTTTGAAAAAGCGGGTTGACCCGGCGGGTCACTGGTCACGGATTCCCCGACCCTAACCCTAACCCGCTACCCGTCCCCACCCGTCAACCCGTCAACCCGGATCCGACGGGTCACGGGTTGACCCGTAACCCGTGGCCACGCCTACATGTATATAGGTGATGTAATCAAAACCGAGATGAAGATCGATGGAGGCTAGGCCATGATCGTGACATACAAGGATGAAACTATATATTGATTTAATTAATTGCCTAGAGAAATCTGGGTTATCATGTGTCAACCTTGTACTGGTTAATTATATAATCTCAAATTATAGACAATATTGGAATGAAATCAAGTACGTACGGAGAAATTAAAATTTATAGATAAAAGTTTAATTTTAGTACATAACTTTATCAAAAGTAAAAGCATAAAACTTTACTCCGTAATAAAGTAAAAGTAAAAGCATTTACATTATTAAAAGTATACATAGAGATTTATTAGGCAGCTACAACTTTAAAGTAAAAAGGACACTTTGATTTCTTTTACTATTTGCCTTTCATTTCTTTACTAGTTAGGCAGTCATAACTTTCTGTAACCGCATAAAGTCATATTCTATACGGAGTATAGTATAGATTATGCGGTCAAATATCAGCTAGAAGAATTAAAATACTCCGTACTATGACAAGGAAACTATACATCAAATCACACTCCACTATATTTACATACTTGAAAAATCAAGTGCTGAACACACCAACAACTCTGTCCTCCACCAGCAACCTACCACATTCACCTGTGGATACAAATCACACTCCACTATACTTGTATTGGAATCTTGCATTCGCCTTATCAGTTCATTAAACAGAATCTATATGAGTTCTCATATTAACGAAATGACTAACACCGGCCAACCCACTCACCTAATATATTAACGAAATGACTAATTAACACCAACTCACTTGCATGTAGACCTGTTAAACGGGTCATTCGAATCGGGTCCTGGGTAATACGGGTTTCGGATATTTTCGGGCCCCGGGTAATACGGGTCATTTCGGGTCGATTTCGGGTTGATTAATCTTTTCTTTTTTAAATTAAAAAAATCATGATTTGATAATATGCGATAAATTTAAAATTCTAAAGTTAAAGACATTGTTCATAAGTTCTGATGCTTGTAATTATATACTATATTTGATCTAAAATATTTGATTTTTATTATTTCTCGTAATTTTTAATAAAATGTAATAATATATAAAATATCAATTTTCAAATAATTTTTAAAAAATAATTTCATGCAATTAGTAATAAGCATATAATTGTTTTAATATCTTAATATTTTTTAGAATTTTTATATTCTTATAAATGTCCGTTGAAACATAAAAAATCAAATACTCTCGATCGGACGGAGTATTACACAATACAAATAAATATAAAAGTTGATTTGAAAATGAAAGATCAAGTGATTGTAATTTTAAAATGTAATAAATTGGAATCTCCATAAAAAAAATTAATCATATATAATTATAAATCAATCGGGTCACCGGGTCAAATGGGTAAATCGGGTCAGAATTACCGGGTCAATCGGGTCACCGGGTCGAAACCCAGATTACCTAGAAAATTTTCGGGTATTTCGAGTTCGGGTCAAAAAAAAAAATTCGGATCAAAATTCCCGAGTTCGGATTGAAATTTTTTCGGGCGTTTGGATCGGGTTGTGTTTTGACAGGTCTACTCGCATGCCTTTGACAAAATCTAGGACCTTGAAAGACAAGTGAAGACACTAGAGGAGAATATCGCAAAGCTAAGTGACCGAGAAAAAGAAGACATTCTGATAAATAAATAAATAAAGACATTGCATGTGATATTTGGCATGTGAGGAAAAGTTGAGAAATTTGAGCACATGTGAGGAAAAGCAAACTTTCATTGGTGACTAGATTCGGATACATCCTGATCCCGCTGAAAGATGCCAATGCGGACCTCCCTTTGTAGATTAATTTGAGCACGTGTGAGGAAAAGTTGAGAAACGGTTTGATCAATTTGTAGGCCCAATAGGCCCATTTCCCTTTCTAGTCTAAAGGCAACGGAAGCCAAACTCTGCAAGGCTTTGGATTTTTTAGGTCGATTCTCTGTATGTGGCACGATGGAATAACAAATCATTTCGAAATGGCTCACCAAAAAGGACTTGTGGGTAGTAATTATAGATCTTCGGTTCAAACTCCTGAATGTCCGCTCTTTATTTACCTATTCAAGGCACGATGGAACAGCAGCATCTCTTTTTATGATGCTCACTCTCAAACTGGACATCGTTCTACTAAATTGATGAAACATTGATGCAAAATAGTGTGAAGTTATCAAAGCTCACTTATATAAAGTTGTTTATGTTACTATAGACCTAGATATAGACATTAAATGAATTGATGTGAAGTGGGTCCTCACTAGACCTGTCAAAACACAACCCGACCCGACCGTTCGGAAAATTTTCGACCCGAACCCGGAAATTTTGACCCGAAAATTTTTTTCGACCCGAACCCGAAAACCCGAAAATTTTTCGGGTCATCTGGGTTTCGACCCGGTGACCCGATTAACCCGGTAATTTTGATCCGATTGACCCGGTGACTCGGTTGATTTTTAATTAAATATAATTAAAAAATTTTATATATAATTAAAATTTATTGCAAAATTATCAAATCATGATTTTTTTTAATTTAAAAAGGAAAAATTTGACAAATCCGAAATCGACCCGAAATGACCCGAAACCCGGTCAAACCCGGGTTCTAGTCAACCCGAAAATACCCGGGACCCGTTTTACCCGAGACCCGAAGTGACCCGACCCGACCCGAACCCAACCCAAATGACCCGTTTGACAGGTCTAGTACTCACACATCAACCCATCACATTACATACACATGCCCACTCTTGAAAAAAAAATGGAGTTCCATGAAGAAATTAATAAGTGTTAGCAAGTGGGAGTGAAGCTGACTTTAAATACACATGCCTAACCCATCTTTCTCTTGTTTCTGGCTTATTGCTTAAGTAACTAATTTATCTAGTATTTCATCATGTTTTGCACAAATCAAGGGATTGACAATATATGGTTGGTGGATCAAGAAAAAAGAAGAGTTTATTTTATATTCCATAGGCAATAATTTTAACTAGTTTGTAATGCAAGCTTATTTTGTTTGAGTATCGGAAATGAAGACGCAATGCATAAAATATAATAAGATTATTGTGTCTTCTTTGTTTAAATAAGAGGTACAACTATGTGACAAGTACTTCTAGCACAAACCTAATTGACCAAGAAATTTGATAACTGGTGCTTTTTTTTGTAACATCTTTCTTGATAACTCGTCGAAATCATAGATAAAGATTAAAAAAAAATTGCTAATTTGTTACCGAATGTGTCAAAATTGTGGGTTTTCCACAACTAAAGCGTGGTGATAAGAAAATGTGAAAGTAGAAGATAAATAAGTGTTACGATTTCAACCATATTGAGTAATGCTAATGCATAGAATTTGCACCCTGTTGAGGTCGTGTTGTTCTAAACCACTCTCCCTTCAAAGACTACATATTCGCATCACCCTGAGGGGCAAAGAAACCCGGCCACACCGCCAGGAGCACCACCCTTAGCGTTCAGCCCATCCAAGTAGGAAGGAGCCAAGGGCGGGAGGACCAACGGGGACCGCTCGCTTGACCCCACAAGCCATCGAGCAACAACCGAGCCATCCTCGAGCCACTATCGAGCGGCCATCTCAAGAGGATCAAGAAACCAGCCACAGCACCCAGAGCCGTCTACCAAAATAAAACTTTCATTCTGTTTATGTTTTCATGTGCTCGGTGGCCCATATTCACATTTGACTTGTAGTTGGCCCAACAGGCCCATTTCCCTTTCTAGTTCACTAAGTCTAAAGGCAACGGAAGCCAAACTCTGCAAGGTTTTTGTTTTTGTGGGTCGATTCTCTGTATGTGCTAATGCCTAATGTGCATCTACTTTTTGGGTCGTTTTGCAGGGGTCTAAAAAAATCGTTTCGGCTATATACACCGCAAATCTACACGTTGTTAAAGATGTGCATGCACGTTCTTAAGGACGTGCAAGTGGGTTTGCAGTCACCCGAGCCCGGACGTGCATGCACGTTTTTATTTATTTTTTAAAAACGTGCTTGCACGTCCTTAAGGATGTGCAATAGTGCACACTACTTGATTAATAGGAAATCCATAGGGTGATGAAGGTTGGAATTTCCAATGTTTTCAGCTAAAGCCTTGGAAATTCCAACCTTTATTACAAGGTTGGAATTTCCAATGTTTTTAACGTGGTAATCTCCAATGATTTGAAGTTTTGGAAAGAACCAACCGTTGGAAATTCAATCATGTGATTTCAACAATCGAAGTTTTTTAAAATATATATAAAAAAAGACCCCAATCTTTTCGATTATAAAAATCCTATAAAATGTCTATATAAGACATTTATAATATACACTTTAAATCTAATAAATCTTCAATATATTTAGTTTATATTGTACGTAGTTTATTTTTCAAATTTTATAACCTTTTATCGGTATTTTGTTATGATTTAACATAATATTTATCTAATATGAAACATCTTAACTTCATTTAAAAAAAATCCATTCGTGTGGCGAGATCTTATGATCTCACAATTCAATTCTATAATCCAATTTTTACACCATATTACCGATCCAATCTAGAATCTCGATTTTAACAACATTTCTGATAACTAAGCATTGGAGAATTTTTAATGAATATATATAGATTATAAAATTAAATCATGCCCCATTCCAAAATTCACAGTCAAGTTAAACAAAAAAAGCTATAAAGTATACATCAATGAAGCTTTGATAAATGGAATTTAAGGCCAGTTTGATTTTATATAAATCAATAAAACTTTAGTATATGAAATTTAACTACGTATGTAAGTTTGATTTTATATAAACCAAGTATAAATCAACGAACTGAAATTTAATTAACTACTTGAATATGATGTTATTTATTTCATATTATGTAAGTATAAATAATATCATATCCGTATACTTATTTTTACATTATATTCATATTCAAAGAACCTAATATTCATATATTCATTTAAAAATAACATGATATTTATATATGACACCATATTCATTCATTTCACCGTATTTTTTATTTCATCTGAACCTTACCCTATATATATACACCTATTAGATCCTTAATAAAAATAATTAATTAGAATATGTACATGTTCTACCACAATCAAAACAAACTCATGATTTTTTTCACCTGCAACTTCCAGAACTAATTAATTGTTTGTACGTTTTTTAATGTATATTTAACAACATTTCCAACGCTAACTACTATTGGAATGATTTTCCAACATTTTAAACCCTTAGAAATGTTCATTAAAATCCTCCCGGCGGTCTTGACCCTTGGAAATAGAGCTCCCAGTAGTCTTAACCCTTGGAAATAGATTTCCAACACTTTTCACCGTTGGAAAATATTCCAACATATTTCACTATGGTTGGAATATTTGCACGTCGACGTGCAATTTGCACGTTGTTAAGAACGTGCAAACCCTAGTTTGCTAGTCGACGTGCACAGTTCTACACTTGCACGTTGTTAACGACGTGCATGCACGTCCTTAAAGACGTGCAAATCCTTAATCCGGATTTGCAGTGTATATAGTGACACCCAAAAAAAATTCGAGAAATTTTTTATTGTATGTATATATGTATGAAAAATATATATTTTTTGTTTAAATATATTTTAAAAACCCTTAATTTATTATTCAAATAGTTATTTTTAGAACTTAAAAAAAATGATTTTTTTTTTGTTTAACTAAACTAGTGAAACTAACCACATTGTAACTAGCCCATCTAGCTAGCTTACAATTTACAAAAGTATCAACATCGCTGATCCAAAGAGATGTGAGTGATCATGTGGTTGAATAGCACTTTAAACCTACAAACCTATGAATTAAATTGTACAAATTCGAGCTATAATTCGGCCACCCGTGTGCTACCTAATAGGAAGGCATCAATCTATCCTAATCGAAAAAAAAAAGGAAGGCATCAATCTATATACTGTCAGAAAAGCAAATTAAGATCAAGCTGGATTTGGATCTTAATAACGTCTCACCTGTACGTGTAACAAATCCCACTTGTGCAACAGATGATATCAAGGCTATATAAATATATAGCCTTCATTGTCTCTACAGAAAATAAGATCTTCAGTTGAATAAAGTTGCACTCAACTCAAGAAATCTAATCTGGTCCTCTCTCTCTCTCTCTCTCTCTCTCTCTCTCTCTCTCTCTCTCTCTCTGCTAGTTGATCAATCTTGTTTTTTTTTTTTTTTAATCCAGGTATCCCAAGCTTACACTTACACTAGTCCTGAACCTCAAGTCTTCGGCCCCTCATCGATTTGGGAAGGTAAACCGCGGGATGTGCCTCACCAATGGTCCAACCACCCCCCTTTATACCATTTGGCTCCAGGAGGCCCACTCCACAAGAGAAACAAATAATGCTCCTCATGGGAATCGAACCTCCCACCCGAAGCTTTCAGGCCCAGTGTAGTGTGACATTTCAACCAGTGAGCTATGCCCCGGGGGCAATTGATCAATCTTGTGTTATGTGGGGATGTTGTGGGTTGTTTTTTAACTTGTCTACATTGTTTGGGCCTGTTTACATTTTGGGCCGGGTAAAAAGATTGGGCTAGGCCCATAAACTTTTGTATAAATTAGTTGTATACGGCAAAGTTCAAGCTAATTGGAAAACGAAAACACTTTCGAATTCTGATTAGTGATTTTCTCTCCCCGGCCTTTCTCCTTCTTCTTCCTTTGTTCATCTGAGTGAATCGATCTTCGTTTTATTTCCTTTTGGGTCTCATCGTCAAATCTAATGGCTAATTTGGGTGTCATCGTCCTCCTCCTCCTCCTCCCTTTCGCCACCTCAGTACCTGGCGTGCCGCCGACAATGGAATTCATCTATGGCGACTGCTCGCCGACGACCTACGCGCCCGAATCGCCTTTCGCGAGAAACCTCTACTCAGAGGCGGATGGTTAGGTTAGCGCACCCATCAACTGCCGGGTAAAATTTGGATAGTTTTGGGTTAATTTTAATTTTGTTAGCCCATAATCAAACGCATCCATGATGAAGCCCATACACCTTTGCTCTGTTACTAATGTATCAAGATTGAAACTCTCCTATCCCTTAATTAATTTAATTAATTAATTACTATCGTACTTAACCGATAACCACTTTCACTAACTCCAAATTCTCTCGCCATAGTTTTTAATTTTAATTAATCTGTTTTCCATATGCCTATTGCCTGTTAACTCTCTTTTTAGTAATGACTATAAATTCTAGAGTCAGGTTTTCAATTTATACATTATCGCCATTGATCATTTTGAACCGACATGAGATCATATAGTACAATTTCAATAGAGCATATTCACAGATAAAATTATTTATTATTATAAAAAACAAGTAACTCTTGTAATAGATAAATCTTAAATTTCTTTTGTATTCTTGATGAAATTGTGTGTATGTATAGATATAAGAATTATATTTTGATTTATTAAAGTTTCATTTTTCAATAGTGAATATTTTTTCGCTCACCTAACTCTAAGATACTAGATCCGCCACTGCCTCTACTCGCTCCTCCTCAAGCTGGCCGACTCAGCCTACAACTTCACCATGATCACGTCCCCATCCCAAAGCGACGTCGTCCACGGCCTCTACCAATGCCGCGGCGACCTCTCCCAGCAAGACTGCACCTCCTGCGTGCGCCGCTCCGTCATCCAGCTCTGCGCCATGTGCCCCGTCTCCTCCGCCGCCGCCATCCAGCTCCAGGGCTGCTATCTCAAGTACGACAACGCCTCCTTCCTCGGCGTCGAAGACACCTCCATTATCTACAACAAGTTCGTGCCCTCCGTCGGGTACGACTACCGGAAGTTGGCGGCCTGGGATGCCGTGCTCACCGGCCTGCTCAAGGGGGACACCTATTACCGGGTGGCCGACTCGAAGGACGTCCGCGGGGTGGCTCAGTGCGTTGGGGATCTGAGCGCTGGCCAATGTCAGAACTGCGTCTCATATGCCGTCAAACAGCTGCTAATTCAGGGTAGCCCCGCCGGCGATATGTTCTTGGGCAAGTGTTACGCTCGGGTTAGTGTTGGTGGTTCCGGCGGCGGCGACTACTCCAAGTCTTGCAGTAGCGGTGGTAATGGTAATCAGGGGGAAACATTTACACAACCGCTTTCCATTTATGAGGAAGAGATGGATTGCCAAAACTATTGGAGAGGAAGCAGGGGGAAATGTAACATCTTGCTCTGTAAACAGAATTGTATATTTGGCTACCGAGCAATTGGAGGATATTGTCAGGATAATAACTGTTGTATGTGTGTACCGTGAAATAATAATTAGATTCGTCATGTTTTAATTTCTGTTGGCGGAGTCATATCTTTGGTTTCAGTCAGGCCTAAGATGTCAAGTTTGTTTTTTACTCTGATGTGTTTCAATTCATACCACAACACCAAAGAAAACAACCAGAAGTCCAAAAACTGCACCTCCCAGAACTCACAGGAGCCACATCAGTATACAAAAACATCCAAACTTTAACATAGCAATTAAAAGTACTTTAGGATGGGCAGACTTATAAATACAACTTTTGCAAATGTCCCTCGGTAATGCCCTTCAATAGAAGCAATAAAGACAATGACCCTCGTACGACTCTCACTTGAGCAAATAAATCACCAAACACTTTCAAATTAGACCATGTATCTATTTACCATATGCTTCAAAATAGTGAACATTTCAGTGTACAGCTTATTCAACCGCGGGTATTATCAAACACATATGCTTTATAGTCAAGAAACTAAATCAAGCAACGAGGTAGTGCCCACTCCCTGTCTGTTAATGTTTTTACAATTTTACTATGAATTAAGAGGCTTGATCCTTTTAGCAGTAGTTTACAAGGAGAAATTAGCCCTACATCGATCTTATTGAGCATGAGCAATAAGCTGCAAGGCAGTGCCCACTCGCCCAACTCCCAAATACATCCACATAAACCACTCAGCAAAATTGTTGAGAGATGTGAATGAGATCATACAGAGTCCCACATCGAAAGTTGAACATAAGTCTTAGTCTATGAGTCGGCGGGCTACTCTTTCTATTACTAATTGGTTTTAGAATAGAATTTCACTTGACTTGTGTGCTAGGCTACTAGCTCGGTCCAAGTATATTGCATATTTTTTTCCGGATGCATAAACCCATTGCTTCATAAACCTAGCAAAAGATTCATAAATGATAATTGGAAAAATAAATCTCAACTTAAGGAAAGCTAAAAGATTACTATCTATTAGAACACAAATGATTAATTCTTATAAGCAACCTAAATGAGCATATATAAACTATTTATTTGGAATCCTTTATTACAAACAAGACAACCAATTCTTATAAACAAAAGATTTGAGGACTATAACACACTCATAGGAGATTGCCACACAAAACATCCTGCCATGCTCATTCTTTCTACTCCCATCTTTTTCATTTTCTCTTCTCTTTCCTTCCCTTCATCCATTTTCTAATAGTAGTCCTTCTGAAGCATATTCTTCTGAAGCATCAAGTATGAATTCTATGATGGTGGCACATGACATAAGCAAGAGCCTATGAGTAATTGACAGACAGTAGAAAAGAGAAAGACAAAAGAGACTTACCTGCATTTGGAGGAGAACGTTTTCAACCACTAAACTAAGCCTATACATTTCAATTTCTTGTGACTTGACCTTTTCGAAACACGGGTCTTAGAGCACCCACGTTACACATATTGTGGGTGTCTTTAGATTAAAAAAATAAAAGAAATGCAAGAAAAAGAAATGAAAAAGTAGTAGAGTGGGTATCTTCCTTTTTCCCAAATTTCTACGCAAGAACCTATCTTATCTTATGACATTACATTTTTAATATAATTTTTTTTTTAAAAATATTAAGATATGAGTGTTTACTTTTAAGTAAAAAAAAATAAAAATAAATTTTAAGAATCTCTCTTCCGAAGTTATGTCTGACAAATGCCCATTTATTTTAATTTTCATTTTATAATTAAGACACTCATTTTTTTTTATTATATATATATATATATATATATATATATATATATATATATATATGTATAAGACACTCATTATATTAGGTTTTTTTTTATACAAGGAGATAATTTGGGGTGGTCAACCGCGGTTAAACCACCGTCTAAGAGTATCTTATTGGACGGCGTCAACGCACTCATAAGGAACACAAACGTCGACGAACTGTGAGGAAAGACCAATATGAGCGAGCTTGTCCGCCACACGATTCCCCTCGCGGAAGGTGTGAGAGAAGGAGACGTAATCGAAAGCCCGACAAAGACCAATAGCATCAGAAATCGCCATCTCGATCTCCCAAGAACACCGCCAAATCCCCTTCAATGCGTTACTCACCTTGGGAGGAGTCGCCTTCCACCTCAGTATATTAGGGTTGTGGAAGGTATAAGATCAAAGAGTTTTGAATTATTTTCTTCTTTTTTAAATTAAAAAAAAAAAGCTCGTTGACATCCTTCCGCCGGAAACGGCTACGTGGCACCCAGCCGTTAAATCATTCCTACTCCTCTATTAGCGTGTACAAAATCTTACTCGTACAAGTACAATAGAAGTGATAATAAATTAATGTAAACCCAATAAGTGCACCAAAAAAAAAATGTAAACCCAATAAACAATTACCAGTATTTTCCCGGTATTTAGGGGAAACAGTTTTTAGAACGATCCCCTCCGAGTATGCGTACACCTCACGCACCCTCCACCACCGCCACACCATCCACCGCCCCCGGTGCCTCTCCGGCGATGACATGGAGCCCGGCGAATCACATCCGAGCCTCTACCGAGCGATGATGGAGCGCTGCAACGAGCTGGAGTCGAGCCTCGCCAGCTTCAAGGCGCACTTCAACGAACTCGCTCGCGAGCACCGCAGCGGGAGGTGGAGCGAGGAACGTGGTCTGACGTCATCTTCCGGCGATTCGGCGGCCAAGGAGTCGGCTGGCTACTCGATTGCAGACACGGGGTTGCTGATGCAGTATTTCAAGCCCGGGGGAAGGAATAACCCCTACGAGCTTGTGCTCCAGGCGCTCGGCCACGCCGTGCACGTCACCAGATCATTCACTGGAGAGATCACTTATTGGTATAGCTTAATTGAATTTGAATTTTGCAGTCTGATTTGGTTGATCTGTTAATTTTGCTGCGATCGATTTTGTTTTGTGAATTGATATTTCTCTGCTTTAGGGCTTTTGGATGATTGAATTAGCAATTTGTTGTAAGAACTGCAAAATCTTTGTGAATTTGGATTCTTCTGAGCTGGAGGCGTGTAATTGGAATCCCCTTGCTGTTTCTGATTGGTGATCGATACACATTCAAATACTTGAATTGATTTATCTAGAGTTTTCCTGCTTCCATATTTGGTGTGGTGGTACATACAGAGCGATCCGGATGTGTTTAGTGCTTTAAGTGTTCCATAAAATGCATAGCTAGATTTTGTATCACGATTTCTTTGTGCTTGACTTCTTTGGGTTCTTATCATTGATCCATGTGCAGTTTTTTTTATTTTTGTTTTGGTTTCTTCTGCATACAACACAACTTCGTATGTACAGTATATTTTAGTGATGGACTGATGGGTCGTTAAAACTTGCTTTATTGCTGTTTGAAGGAACCGTTCTGCAGAGAAACTTTATGGATGGAAGGAGTGTGAAGTGATTGGTAGAAGAGTGTTGGACTTTCTCATTGACAGAGAATATGCTCCATCCTTCGACAGGATCATGGAATGGTTGGATTCAGGCCAGTCGTGGGCTGGTCAGTTTCCCTTTAAGAGGCGGTCTGGTGAGATATTTATGGCAATGGTGACTAAGAGCCCAATGTATGAGCATGGTGAGCTTGTTGGTATCATCACCGTTTCAAGTGATGTAGCTGTATTTGTTAATGCTAATGTAAACTTCAAAGAATTCCAAGACAATGGAAATGAGAGTAATAGAGTACCTCGATCTAACCAGAGAAGGCCTCAGTGGAACCACCCGCCGCAGCTTCCGTCTATTCCGCAGATTACTTCATCTGTTTCCAATCTGGTGCTTATAAGCTACAATTGACAATTGACATTTTGTTTTAGTTTGTTCACAATTGTTTATTCTTTTACTAATTAAAAACTGCTCCTATTACTGATCAGGCCTCAAAAGTACTGTCGAAAATGCATGGAGAGGATGCAGATGTGCCTGCAACTTCCAGACACATGGCTGAATCTGTTTCAGATTCTGAAGATGGAAAACTAAAGAATCCCAAAGCAGCTGTAAGATTCAACTTTTTTGTTTGTGACATCTTCCCAAAGCATTTCGTGATGCCAATAGAAATATGAACAAGCAAATAGTTCTTCTGATTTTGCCCTGGAATTTGCTTAGTATGTTAAGGGTTTATTTCATGTTCTTTTGGATGCAACAATCAACTTCAGCTTCTCTACTAGATTGAGGTCTTCAAATCTTGGAAATGTTCAGGACTGCTTGCATTTATTATTCTCTTGCAAAAACTGGTTCTTTTCATATTGTCACTTGTCAGGATATATTATTGTAAATTTGTAATGACAGTATTTGTATGGTTCTCTTATGATCACCTGGTGGCTGGTGATCATGATAATGGCTGAGAAACTGAGGTACCTTTCTCATTGAACTGATCATGATTGTTTTCTGAAATGACTGAAAAATGTCATCATGAACACTTGATTTAATTGCACAAGTAGTTTTGGACATTTGAACAATGATTCATTGGTATGATGCAGGTAGCAAAAATCTTCTCAAAGCTGAATATTAGAAGTGGTAACAGTAATGTGAAAGAAAATGATGCTGTTCATGATGGATCTTCCCAAAAAAATATGTTACATTATCAAAGAATTGATGCCAGGCGCAGAACTCCAAATGGTTTTGAGGAGGCTCCATGTGTTGACACCTTGCCAAAAGAGTGTAGCGAGTGCTATGGGGACCATAACCTTCAATGGGAATTGCCTAAATCAAGGATGCAACAAAATGAGAAAGACAGGGAGCTTCATTTGGAAAACATGGTAAGGGCTGAGCCAGCAGGTGAAGATGAACAGCTTCCAGTAAACAAGCTGCTTCCCAGTTCAGGGGATCGAGAATCCATCTCACTCATTGACTGCAAGATTCGTTGGGAGGATCTGCAGTTAGGTGAGGAAGTTGGTCAAGGTATGTTCCGTGCTATTTGCAATGCATGGCTCCTCATTTCTTAACATAACAAAAGCAGGACATTCATGCTAGAGTAACTCTTCTAAAAAAGGTAACATCCACTACTAGTTATAGTGTCAAGATCCTTTCAAACTTTAGCCCAATGTTAATATTTATTATTCCTATGTTTAAGAACAGATAATAAGTAGATCCAAGTGCCAGCCTAAGAAATTTTACTGTATGAATTATCCTTAATTGTGAAATTAGATTTTTGTGTTTCATTCAAGGGAGATAGGATAAATGAGCTATAAAAAGCGGTTATGACAGTTCAATATTCTTTCATACTTTGTTGTTTCACAGGTTCATATGGAGTAGTTTATCGGGGACTATGGAATGGTTCAGTAAGTTCATAATAACGAGAAGCTTGTGTCTGTATTCAAAGAATATAATATAGAAGACATTTATGACATTCTTCACTTGTCTCAAACAGGATGTTGCCATCAAAGTTTTCTTCGGGAGTGATTATAATGAGGGAATTTTACTAGATCATAAAAAGGAGGTATATCATAGCTTGGTCACTAATTTCTAGGAAAAGTATCTATTGCCGAGTACTTTACATTTCTGTAACCTTGTAGATTGATATTATGAAGAGATTGCGACATCCAAATGTGCTGCTCTTCATGGGATCGTGTTATTCACATGAACGTCTTGCAATAGTTACAGAATATTTACCCAGGTAAGATATTACAAGGCATTTGACTGGTTTGTTGCTTCAAAGCTTCTAGTACAAGGACACTTTCGAAACCTGTCTCCCAACTGTCAAGTTCTATTTGCTCAAAGCCATCCTAATTTCTTCTCTGATGGTAAAAATATTTATGCATGTCATAAGCTGTTATAAATATGTACATTTTACTTGAGCTGACATTCTGGAAGCATCTTATTTAACTCCACTAAATTTCATCCAAGTAGGGGAAGTCTCTTCAAAATTCTTCACACGAGTACCCAGAGCTTGGACATCAGGAAACGTCTGAGGATGGCCCTAGATGTTGTACGTCACACCAGGAACAACAATCCTTTTTCCTTGATTTTTCCTCTCTCAGCTGAACATGTAGTAAACCTTATTCCCTGAACCTTGTTTTGATGCAGGCACGAGGAATGAATTATTTGCATCGTAGAAATCCACCCATTGTGCATAGAGACCTTAAATCTTCCAACCTTCTAGTTGACAAGAATTGGACTGTCAAGGTACCATTGCATTATAAATTGTTTATCTTATTTTTAATCTTTATAGTCTGTCTTGATTCATGTGTGTCTATCGTGTTCGTATAAAGGAGAGATGGTTGGCAAAACTTGGCATATCCCCTGACAGGGACGCAAACTGCTCTCTCTGGGCTTTTCTTCTCATCACATGTGTGTCTGTCTATTCAGGTAGGGGATTTTGGCCTATCAAGATTGAAGCATGCAACTCTTTTGTCTGCAAAATCTGCATTAGGAACAGTAAGATTCATCTGCATCTAAATTTCTTTTAATTGGAATTTTAAATTGTCTTATACAAGTTTGATGGATCAACTAAGCAGTTAACTCTCTCTTTGTTTTTATTTTCTTTATCCCTGCCTCTTGCAGCCCCAGTGGATGGCCCCAGAGATCTTAAGAAACGAACCTTCCAATGAAAAGTAACCCTCTGCTATTAAGCTTCCTATCCGACTATTTTCATTGGGTTGAAACATAATCTGGTTCTCTATCATGTATATCTCTGAGTTGATCAGCCATGTGAATGACTTGACTTTCCCCTCTTAGGTTTTTCTACCTGATCTAGTGATCTGGACACACTGATAGCCTTTGGTTCATATCTCTTTATCTTGGCAGGTCAGATGTGTTCAGTTTTGGTGTTATTTTGTGGGAACTAATGACGGTATCAATTCCATGGAACAATCTTAATTCCCTGCAGGTTCGTCTTTCACGCTCTAGGTGCCACACCCATAAGGGGGAAAAAACAATGCCACCACACCGCACACATAGAGTGCGCATGTATTATATCATTAAGATTTAAGACACACATGAACATTTATGCGTTGCTTTCTTGAAGGTTGTAGGCGTTGTAGGATTCATGGACCGGAGGTTGGATATCCCAGAAAGCCTAGACCCACCCGTTGCATCCATCATCACTGATTGTTGGGAGAGGTACGGTACTTGACACAAAACTCGAATGACTTAGCTTTCACTCGTGCTAAGTTCTTGGATTCCCTATAAAACTCTGCTTCAATACTTATGCTGATCCTCTTTTTGCAAATGAATGCACAGCAAGCCAGAAGACCGCCCATCCTTCCAAGATATCATCCATAGAATGACGTCACTTTTCCAGACCATCCAAGGACCTCAGAAAACATTGCATGTGTAAAACTTTGCTCCTCCAACACACACGTGAAGTGGGTCTGGGCTGTGTGAAATCTTGGATCCTGGTAATGGATTAAAAAAGGTGTCTTTAGCTTGTAAGAATGAGTGTCCTGTATAGTGTAACTAGCTAGCTAAAATATTCCATAGATCTGAGATATATGTTTGTTGATGCCCCCCCCCCCCCCCCCCTTTTTTTCCCTAATGATCATCGTGTTCTGTAAGTGTTATTGATAAATAGATCTACTGGTGTAGATTTGTATAAAATTATAACCTTATACTATGCTGTAACACTGATATTTATGATGGATGGTGAGAAACTTCATTGTAATAAAATACATTTGTTATATTAGAAAATGAGTATTAAATGGTTTCGTGGTGTAGTTGGTTATCACGTCAGTCTAACACACTGAAGGTCTCCGGTTCGAACCCGGGCGAAGCCAATTCTTTTTTCTAGGTTTACCGCAGTGATTTTACAGTTGCACACTTGCACTGAATTTAAATGCTGCACTTTGACTCAACTCTAGGCTCTGTGATCAACAAATGAACTGTCTTTTTTTGCATCACGTAGCTCAATTCGAGTCGAAACTGAAGTACACACCTCGATTGTACCAATTGCAACTGGCCCCATCACTTGGTGTTGATTAGTATATAATGGTGGTTAACAATTGGCAAAATCAACCAAAACATCATTTTCGTTTTCCTTCAGGTTTATATGTCTTAGTTGAGCCTCTGCCTCCTTTCAAGGTAGTTAGGTAGGTAGTTTATTTGTATGAAGATGGTAGGGCTGTTTGGTCTTAGTTTTATTCTTCTCCATCAATAGACCAGGAGCACTGTCTCCTTTGTCGATCTGAACAACCAAAACACAGTGTGCAAGCAATCTATATCTGCCTTGGATAAACAAAAGTGGGCAAGCAAGCAGTCCTTGTACTCAAGGCATCTGTAACATGACTCAACCTGAATCATATCTAACTCGACCTTTAATTTATGCGAATTCGTGTAATCGTGTCCAGAAAACTGAGACACCTAATCCAATACTTGAAGCCACAGACCTAACATGATGTAAATTTAAATGAAGTTCGAGAGACTATCAAAAGGTTTCGTGGTGTAGTTGGTTATCACGTCAGTCTAACACACTGAAGGTCTCCGGTTTGAACCCAGGCGAAGCCATATGAATTTTTTTTTTTTAATTTTCGACCCAGCCAACTCACTGAACCCTTATCCGATCTGAAGTTGACCTAGTCATCGAATTGATCGAAAACAAGTGGGGAAAGACTTGAATACGAACTCGAAATAAAATTTGGTTATTTTCGATCTTCTCAACTTAAATAAAATTGGATTATTTTCGATCCTCTCTACTTTAAGTTATAATTTTCAACATGACTTGGTAATGATTCGACCCAAAGCAAGACCTGATCGGCACCTCTCACCAAACTACATCAGGAGTTGCTTAGCTTTTTGTAAATGTTGCTCTTGCCAAAGAAACACTTCAAGTATATTTCAATTGCACTCTACTGATTCAACATCTTAATCATATACTCCCTCCGGTTTTTTTTATTAGGCGCGGAAGGTTTCCTAGTTTGGCTCATATTATAAGACGCTGAGTATACAGTAGTACCAGTAATAATTACTACTTGTCTAAATCATCTACCCATTATGTGTCAGTCTTATATGCTCAGATGCCCATTGGCCTCCTCCCTCCCCAACCTTTCATTTTCCACTTGCATTTTTTGAATAAATAAATGACCCACTTTCTATTTTTTACTTAATCAAATGGGTGGAGGTGTTATTAAAATACAGTAAAAAGAATAAGCAATCATTGTGGAGTAATTAATGCTAAACACAGCCATGTCCTATCTACAATAAAGGTAATGCAAAATTACTTCCTTAAATACTGTGTAAACTCTACCGCGCCTAATAATAAAAATCGGAGGGAGTATTGTTCTGCTGACAATTTCTCCAGCAGCATATATTAAGGTTCTGAGTTGTTACCCACATGAATTCGAATCTCATTTTGGCTCTGGGTTTAATGTAGTCATCGGCTCTTTAACCAAATATGTGGAAAACAAAGTATGTGATAACATAAAGTGGAAAGAATTAACACAAGTTTTCAACTAACAGTACGCAGTGAAAGTAACTATAACCTGTACACACGAGTAAAATCCAATATACATAGCTATAGACTGTAAGAGTGAAATAACAGACACGTATAAAATATGGGAGAAGAAAAATGAAAGAATAAAAATCAAGAAAAATAAGCTAGGAAGGTGTGTGTAGACGATCATGTCCGAAATCAGTTATCACAATGCCATTTGGATGTCGGAACACAGCTCAGGTAATGGCACCAGCTACAATGATCGTTTCCATTCTCTCCTTTGAACAACATCACTAACGATACAGCATATCTGCAACCAACAAGATACGGAGATGTTTATTTATTCAGACATCGTTCTTTCAGAAGTTAAGATCTTATGTGTTACTTGAGTTTTATCGGTTTCTGTTATGCTTCTGATAACTTGAAATGAACAAATGTATGTTAATTGCTAGTAGTGGCAGAGCCTTGCAAACAAGAGGATTTTGCTTACCCCACAATGAGGAGAACCAATGCGAGGACAAACAGGACTTGTTGGTAAGCCAGGTACTTTGTCTTTACCCGGGCATGCTCTGGGAATTGGTGGCGCTCCAACCAACCAAAACGAGGGCGGATCAGCACAATGAAGCCCAATAGAAATCCAGATAGAAACCCCCCAATGTGGGCGAAGTTATCAACATGGGGTAGGAGCCCCACGGCCAAGTTAATAGCTATGATCACGATGAGGGTGAAAAGTGCAGCAACCTTCAAGATCCATGTAAAAGTATCCAATTAGAGACATAATCACACGAAAGCAACTACGATATTGTTCTCATATCAGAATCAAAAGATGTAAACACCTAGGCAGAGGGTTCGGATTACCTTGTTGGCATAGATAGTCCAGTTGATCAAAAGTTCAGAAAGCATTGCACCGAGAAGGCCAAACAAGGCACCAGAGGCACCAACTGAAATGCTCTGTCTTAGGAACAGTGCAGACAGTATGCTCCCACCAAGGCCAGACACAAGGTAGACTATCCCGACTCTCACTGCACGAGAAATAGCCAAGCAGAGGGTTCAGATTACAACAGTACAAACCCAAATGGAGATCAGATCTCGAAAATAGTTATGCAGCATTTGATGAACAAGGAAAGAAGTTGACTGATAGAAGATCTTACAAAAGCCGAATTGCTGCTCCAATCGAATCCCAATAACCACCAAACTTATCATATTGGCAAGAATGTGAATGACACCAGCGTGCAACCACATAGCGCTCACGAGTCTCCATCCTTCATGCTGATGCACTACTTTATCCCACTGAAGACCTCCCATTTCCAACAATCTGCAAAACATCCATAACATGGATTATCATCTCATATAAAAGGTAAAGCTGCAGTAGGCAGAAGGAATTCAACTGATTACTGGCAAATACATGACAGATTCTTTCTCATCCTTAAGACAACTTTGAAATTTTCAGTAATCTAGATTTTGAGAAATTGACACTTATTTTCAGATCTCATGATATATTGATATGCCAACAAAGACTGCAGTTCCCGCTGCTTACTCACCCGGATCAAAGTCAAAGCTGTGAAATGATAGGAATTATATGAATCCTAAAATCATCAAATCAAGGACAAAAAACACACATGCTCATGAGTGATGAGGAAGATCTTTCAAACAGTGAATTCAGCCACAAAATCCAATTTCCAATTAGTCAAACTTCCTCCCAATTGATCAAATTCACAAAAGCCCCATTTAATTGAAAGAAGTGTTTTCCCCCTAATGATCCAAACAAGCGCCAAGTTTCTTACCACCTACTCACATCGAAGCTTTCAACAGCTAATTGAAATCAATCAAATTCACTCCGGATCAATTTCAGCTAGATCAACAGCCAAAAACATAAAGCTAAAGAGAGAAAGAGAGATTACGTGGAGGAAGAAGGGCCGAACAGGGGATTCTCCTTAAGAGGCTGAAACGAGAGTCTTCCAAGAAACTAGCGACACACTGGCCTTGAAATCCGACGATGCTCTTAGGGCAATTGTTGACGAACATGACGATAATGAACAGGGCGACATTCACCACCACGAACAACGGTATCAGCCACGACGTCCACGACCTCTCCGTGGTCTCAAAGTAAACCGGAGCACCACCACCACCGCCACCGTCATTCGCGTATGCGCGGTTAGCGTTGTTTTTCTCCAGATCCGTGCTTGCCATTGCTTATCGTTGCTGCTTGTTCTGACTGATTCAATTTGGGAGTTCACAGAGATTCAACCGATCCGAGACGAACTGTATATATAAGTAGCTTAGATTTCGGGATGAGATTGAAGAAGGTGGGGGTAGAGAGAGAAAATGGAGGTTTCCAGGAAGGAAAGAAGAGAGAGAACAGGGAGGGGTGGGGGTTGTCCGTGTGGAGCTGTAAACTGTAAAGTCGGAAGCAACTCCTCCACTAATCTGTGTTCAATCCAAAATTCAACGAGATGAAGAACAATTTCACAATTAAAAAATCTGGTCGATTCCGAATTTGTCCCTTCATACCGTGTGCCGTGTGCGTATCGCGTGGGACCGGCGTCAATTTGTGTTTTTATAATTTAAATATAATGAATATAATAATTTTAGTAAAATTTAATAAAAATAATTCTAATATAATTAATACTCGTATGGTTCTTGACGCGATTTTAACAAACTAAAAACTTAATCATAAAATAAATTAATATTATATAACAAAATATTAGTTTAATATTTTGAATTAAACTTATAATAAAACCTTCGTAAGAGAAGTGCATAATGAACTTATTTCAGATGGACTTCATTATGATAGTCTTTATTTCTAACTAGCTATTTTTTTAATGTAAAATCACATCTAACTAAAAAAATTACTTAGTTTGAGAGACATTATCATTTTAATATTATTTGAAAGTTAACTAATTTTGATATTTAAATAATTAAATTTTAATAATTTTTACATTTAATAGTATAAATTAAATATATGATTGACGATTAAACAAAATATAAATGATTTAATAAGTATATAAATAATTTTAAAGTTTTAAAGGATATATACCCAATTAATAAAGTTGTCATATACTCACATCAGAGATATGGTATGAATATCACTTATCTGTGTTTATTATACGGGTATGTGGATATCAAATGATATACTTTGATATCTTATATTCTTTGTAAATCTGTCTGTTTCCATATACTAATAAAGTAAGGGATATGGGGTCTCACCTTTCTTCTTCATCGATTCTACACACAGAGAGCCACTCCATCACCTTGCTTCTTCTTGGTCCATCTCTTCTCGCTCCAGCACAGCAACATAAGCCCTCACCGGCCACTTGATTGTTTTGATTCTTCTCTTCTCTGTTGTTTCTGATACTCTATTATCACTAGTGATGTAATCTGCTTTTAGCAATTGAATTGAATCTCGAATCCAATCGAAGGAAGAGGTGGAAGGACCGAGGAAGAAGAAGGTGATGGTCGCAATCGACGAGAGTGTTTGCAGTCACTACGCCCTTGAGTGGGCGATCTCCAATTTCAAGCCCTCCCTCACCTCCGACTCTAGTCTCCAACGACTAAGGCACCGTCATCGCCGGAAGTTACGACGCTGCTCGTACTTATCTATCTTCCATGTGAACTGCTTAAAATTTTCCTTCTTGGATGATTTTGTTTCTGTTATGGACGCACATGCGCTAGTAGCCTAGCACACTGTTATGTTCAACTTTCAGATGTGGTACACTCTTGGTCTCATTCACATCTCTAACAACATATTAGATATAAAAGTTGATACCCCATATCGATATATGATATCCATATCCGATTTCTGATATATGATATCTTATATAAATATCAAACATGAGCTAAGTGAGTATCATATTTGGTATTATTAGGTAGTTTTGAAAATGTTCACTTCGAAAAGGTGAACTATTAGCTATAATGGGTCATGTATGCATGTTATTTACGAGCTAAGTCGAAAATTCAATCCAAAATGAGTTACATGTCATATGTTTTCGTTGAATGTCGGAGAAAAATGTTATTCTAAATTTTGACAAATTATGTTGTACAATAATATATATTTTCAACATTTTTACATTTTTGTACATCTTTTTAATTATTATAATTTTCATAAGGTAATATTTTTATAAAATAAGATTTTGGTTAGAATCGGGTATTGAAGTAGAAGATTTAGAATTATGAGAAATTGGGTGACTTTTAGTGGGAGTGTCCCACCATGAAAGGTATTGTTATATACACCGTAAATTATGTCTCCCGGATCCACGTTTAATCCAATGTGATCCACGCTCAATTAGCTAGACGTGGTATAATTTATAATTAATCATGCTTTTGATTATCTTTAGAAAGACAAGTAACCCACGTCAAAAACTAACGTAATCCGCGTTCAATGCGACATTGCTCCACATAAAAAGACGACTAAGGGCCTGTTTTCTTCCCACTTTTTTAGGAGGTGGAGGAGGTGGAGATAGGGAAAATTTTGGTATCTTGTGAGAGGAGGTGGAGGGGATTTACACCCCTTCCACCCCTTAAATGAAGATGGAAGAGGTGGAGGGAAAACAGGTCCTAAGATCTACTGTGTATATAATTTCTCCAAATCTTGTAAATAAAAAGCAGTGAATTTATTTAATTCATCAAACCCATCATTCTGAAATATGGAAATTTTCCATTACCCATATAAGTAGTGTAGGTTTAATTTGCTAAATTTGGAGAAATAGAATTGATATGTGAAATTTATGTTTGAAAATGAAGAAAAAAACGTAACCAAAACTGTGAACACCTAAGAGCATGTGCATTGGGAGTTCCTTAACCAAAAAATGTAAAAACCTATTATTATTATATTATATTTGTAAAAAGTAGTATAAGGAATGATTTGATGGGTTCATTACTAAGAAACCCCTAAACACCCAATAGAAATAGAGAGGTTTAGGGTAAGTGGTGGGACTGTTTTCAATTTTATATTATTTGTTTATAATAAAATGAGTTGTAGGGATGTGAGTTAAAAATTAAGTTGGGTTTATTAAGGAGGGAGAAAAATAAAAATGAGAGTTAAGGAACCGAATCGAGTTCCATGGATGCGGATGCTCTATGCACCTTTTACTTTTTGTGTTTGGACGCGGATCCGATGGAGTAGTTTGGAGTAACGCGTAAACGCAAAGCCAAAACGGCGGGCGGGCGTTTAAACATGGACGGCAACTGTGAACGCCCACTTGAGTTCATCCAAAGGGAAACGGGGTTCCGTCACCGTTAGTTGGTGGGTGAAGGTGACGGGCGGGGGCGGGTGATTGCTTGTCGTATGTCAATGCCGACTGTTTGAACGACAACCAAACATTGACAAAAGACAACCTCTCTCTCATATCTCCCACCAATCCTTCAATTCATTCCCACCTCATCCCCCCACTATTTCCTCGTTTTAATCTTACGGATTATTATTAAATTCCCATGTCATCCAAATTTTAAGTAACTTATTACGTATGCAACCATGACTATACTCCCTCCAGTTTTTACTTTTTAGTAGTGTTCTATGATTCTCAAAAAGTATGCTGAAATAGTAAAAGGAGAAATAATATTGGGTTGTTTCGACGACTAACAAATTATAAATATCTAATTAGTTAACTAACATCCAAACAAAATTAATTAACTAACCTAACACTCTTTTCAATTTAACAATCATGGTCAACGTTGACCGTTGATCGGTCAACGCCGGTTAACAGTTTTTTTTTTTTTTAACCAATAATGCCATTTTTTGTCGTTTTGATGCCATTTTTTTTTTATATTTTATTTTCGCTTTAATGTCACTTTTCTAATAAAATGGTTTGATGACACTTTTTTAATATCACTTTTTTCAAATCTTGCTGATATTTTTTTATTTACTGTGATGCCACATTGACCATTGATGCCATTTTTTTTACCATTGACTACTGATGACACTTTTTTTATATCAATTTTTTGATGATATTTTTTTTTTAGCGTGATGCCATATTTTTTTAAGGTAATGTTTTCGTGATGCCATATTTTTCCACTGTAATGTTTTGATGACAATTTTTTCTTTAATGTGATGCAACTTTTTCAAATCAGTGTTTTGATGCCATTTTTCTAATGTAATTATTTGATGCCATTTTTTTAATCAAATCGTTTGATGCCACTTTTTTTTAATTTATTCAATTATATATCGATATATTTTCATCGATTCTACTTTTTATTTACTGATGACACATTTGTGATTATACTTCATTGATGACATTTGTATCCAATAACTCAGTCAGCTCTTATAACAAGAGTCGTGCAACTCTTGTCACAGAGGTGTGCAACTCTTATATCGTATGTTGTGCAAAATATGATTTTTTTCCGCTTTTTTTTTTCGTTTCAGAACTTTTTGTTTTGCAAAAATAACTTTACGTTGTGCACATATATGGACTGATCGAGTCGCACATCCAGATCACATATAAAAATATAGAAGAAGTGAATCATATAATAAAATACATATAGTTTTTTTCATTCTCATATTTATGGGTTAATTTTTGTAATTTTATAAAAATTGCTATTTATGGGTTAATTTTTGTAATTTTATAAAAACTTCTTCTTCAACCTCTGTAAGCCTCGATAGCTCTTGCTGCCGGCGCCGCTCGTCAATCCCTCGCTCCGGCCGCCGCTCCAGGGTCCCTCGCTCCGGCCGATCGACGTCGCTCGCTCCGGACGCTCGCTCGATAGCTCCGCCGCTCGTTCCCTCCCTCGCTCCCCCGCTCGCTCGTCACCGCCTCCATCCCTCGCTCAGATCCGGACTCACTCGCTCCGCCTCGCTCGTCCTCGGCTCAGATCCGGCGCCTCCGCACCAGATCCGGCGCTCCCCTCACCAGATCCGCCCCTCCTTGGCCACGTACCGCCCTCCCGAGCCCGAATCCCGTCGATTCGACACCCAGCCACCACCGACGAAGCCTCGCAAACTCCCTCCCGTTCTTGCACCTGCCCAGACGCTTCGTCGAAGGTCTCTGACCACCCATTCCGGCCACCTCTCACCGGATCCGAGTCGGATCCACCACCCTCACACATCGTCGAGCCGGATTCCTCACCGTGGTTGGAGGAGAAGTCAATTAGTGTGAGAGAGAACAGGTGAGTGTTAGGGTGTTAATTTTTTTTAATAAGGTGTTATAAAGACAAATTTATTTTATTAGAGTGCTAATAACCTAATTGAATTAGCAAAAGGTGATATTCCAACAAATTTTCTCAATAATATTAGAATAATTTTTATAGTATAATTTTATGCTACCCCTTCTGTTGTGGAAAATATGCCATTTATTATTCATACATATTTTTTTTAAAAACCAATTCAAAATAATATGAAGTATCAACTTTTAATTAACAAAAAATAATTCGATTTTTAGTTTTAACTAATCCATGTATGAAGTATGCCTATTATATTAACCCAAAACAATAAGATTTTTAATTTGGGAAAACTAATTAAAATACCCCCACCTTTGGGGGTATGGTAAAAATATATCAACTTTTAAATGTAATAAAAATATCCCGACCTTTGAGAGTGGTAGTAATATATTACCCTGTGTTTTCTCACGGGTCAAAAATGCTGACACGGTTGCCTACGTGGATTTTTTTTGAAAAGACAACATAAATGAAAGCCTTTTTTTTTACAAATTAGTACTAAAATTGGGTTTTTTTAAACGATTTCCTTAGGAAAAAAAATAAAACGATAACAAATTAAACCCCCAAACCCGGTCAAAATTGCCTCAAATTAACACAACACGATTATTCATTACACCAAACCGACAACAAAACTAAACTGACAACAACAACAACGAAGAAGGAAAAAAAAATAAAACTTACCCAACCAAGTCTGTAAACGAATCAAAGGGGAAGGAGACGTGAAAGACAATTCAATAGGCAACCACGGAAGAAGATATGAGGGAGGAAAAGGCGTTGGGTATGAACTCGGTCCAGCTCGATCTTTATTTTTATCCTAAGAACACTGTTTAAGATAAACCCTTGTAAAAAAAATCCACTTAGGCTTTCTTGTCAACATTTTTGACTCGTGAAAAAACTTGTGGTAGTATATTACCACTACCCTCAAAGGTCGAGATATTTTTATTACTTTTAAAACTTGAGGATATATTTCTACCATACCCCCAAAGGTGTGGGTATTTTAATTAGTTTTTCCTTTTAATTTCGGTTAAAAATTATATATATAATCTTTTTAATTAATTTTTAATACTACATTAGCATAAAAAACACCCTTCCAACTTTTGATCAATTTCGCTCACATTGTACATTCCAATTTCGAGCCCATCTCCCACCTTTTAATCATTTTCTCTCTCTTTTTTATTATTATTATTCAAAATTATAAATCGATTCATTTATTATTATTATTTTTATTAATGATTATGTTGGATGTGATGTTTTTATTATTTAAATAATAAAAATTTTAACCAATATTTTTTAAAATATTAGTGAGCTAATAATTTTTTATTTACTTTTTTTCCACCTTAAATATATGTAAAACATATGTCTACCCCCTTTGAAAAATAATGGCTCCAACCAAAAAATTTCCAACAAATTTTTTTGGCTAACCTCTTGTTTCAGGATTCGAATCGAACACCTCCCCTTCTGAAGTTCCTTCCATTGAATGGATTGCTTGGATGCAAATAGAACCATCCTCACCCTAGGGTGATCGCTTAGATGCAAATAGAATGGATTGCTTGGATCTATGTGATCATCTTCTCTAACATTACTATTTCAAGATCTGATTAAAAACTCCAACAGACGACGAAATTGTGTTTTGATTTTTGTGGAAAACAAAGGAAAACGAGCGCAATCAACTAAATAATGCTCTATTACCTTGTTGGCGTGGGAAATCAATTGTAATTGAGAAACAAATGAGAGCTTCAAATTAGGGCTCTCCAATGGTCAGAAATCGGGCCAAATCAAACCAAACTGAAAAGCAAAACTCCAAAGAAGGCAAATCGAGAATCAAACCTAAACTCATAAGTTAAGTTCGGTTAGGTTTTGGTTCAATGGTTCGGTTCAATTTGTATTAGGTTCGATTTTAAATTGAAATTTGCTATAGAGAGGGAAAATCAATGAGTAAATTATATAATAGTTGCTTAAACCTTACTAACTTAGCCATATATATAATAATAGTATATCTATTTAAAAGTCTTAAACCATAAAATTTTATAACAAATGTACACAAAAACGACGCTAATCGATCTTATACCTTAAAAGTTTATAATATATGCTTACTTTCATTCAGACTTCTTAGAGAACGGTCATAATTCTTCACTTGTATAGTTGTATTGGGCAGTGGAATGTAAAATAAATTTGGAGATGGATAAAGGGAATAAGTATAAAATTAATTAAAATATAGATTTTTAATCCAAACCAAACTGATAACCAAAATTTTAAAATCGATTAACCTAAAAACGAACCTAAACTCATAGGTTTGATTTAGGTTCGGTTTGAACCAAAATGCAGCCAACAACCATTTTCATTAGTTTGAGGCCAAGATCTAGCAAGCACATTTATATAACAAGATATGGGCTTAGCTCGACCCAGTACAAGTAAATCAGTTAAAGCCCGAAATGAAAGCCCAATGTTCCAACAAACAACTAATCATTTCATCAATCAGCACTGAACCTAAAATGATGCTCTATGGTGCACATTACTTGATTGGATTGTTGTAAATAGAGAGCGATTATCCGAGTTCGAACTAGGCACCTTTAGATATTGCCCACAAGTTAACCCTTTCGGAATGGTATTGGTGCACATTACCTACATTTCATTGAATATCCTAGTACTTGAAAATGCTTAATCTTCCGCCATAATGAGAAAACGGTTGATCCAAACGAGCGAGGTTTCAGTCGCTTTCTTTCTCTATCTCTGTTGTTCTTCACCGGCATATAGAAATCAATGATCTTTCTTTGGTTCGTTAGGGACTGATGTATGATTCGCTTTCAATTGTCATGGTTTTATGATTTCGAATTGATGTCATTCACAACGTTGTTAAAATCGGAATTTTGAATCGGATAGAAAAAGGTTCATAAAATCGAATCGTGGAAGCATAAGATGTCACCACATCAATGATTTTTTTTTTCTTTCAAATATTAAATGTTACATTAAATCACAAGATTTTATAAATAGACTAATATGGTAAACTAACCTCATATATTTAATGTGAAATTTTCTTATATTTAATGTCAAAATATGTTTTAAATTTCTTATAATAAATATTTTGTATGAATTAAGAATCATATTTAGGATCAGGATCATAAACAATATCCTACAATTTTTTATTTTTTTGTAACAACTATGGATGTGATGTGGCTTTGGGTAATTGGGGTTGTTCGTGTTACTAGCTAGAATTTTCTTGGGATATATCATATATACCATGAATTAGACTTGGTTGAGGCCTGAGGGTGTGGTAATGTATGATATCTGCTTGCTTGCTTGCTTTGGCATATTATGGATAGTTTCCAAGTAGCTACTGATGCATAAGGTTTCTTTTAATTGAAGCTTATTAGATATTAATTCTTGCAAGTTCTCTCGATAAAACTAATCCGGAACAAGCGAACTCAACAATCGGAGGGCTTGGGTTTATAGAGTTTGCTAACCTTGCAGCTGCTGAGAGAATTTTGCAGACTTAAAATGGCAGTTTGATGCCGAGTGTTAAACAGAACATCAAGGGAGAGATGCGATGATGCTCCTGATAATCACCCAAGAAAGACCTATGCGTATTGGCCTTGCTGCAAACAACAAGACTAGCAGTGGCAGTGGCAATAGAGCAGGTCTGGAGATTTCTTGGTTGTTCATTTATTCTTTTTTCCATGGTTTTGGATCCTCATTTTGATGATTCGAAGCATTCAATTTTAGCTAATATAAGATCTGTACGATTAGTTTGAGTTCCTTTTTCATGAGCCCTTCGTGTTATTAATCGGTTCTCTAACTGACATAAAATGCAGCACTCCGTCCGTCCCTTAAGTGACTCCACAGTGAAGAATGCGGCGGATAGTCATTTCATAACTAAGTGAATCTTGATTATGTTCATTGCTGTCTCTCCATTGACAGCGATAATATTTATCAACCCTCTCTTTTTTCCCTGTTTTGTTCGGAAGATCTCTATCTGATGAGAGCTATGAGTCCCCTCTTCATGAAGATCAAGAAGAATGTACTTCTTGCAGAACCGAAGGAGTAGCTACGAAAAGTGGACGTTGTTATCTAATTGTTTCAAGTATTCAACCGATATGAGGCTACGCGGTTTCTTGTGTTGTATGCCACTCTTTTGCTATATATAATCCACCTCCTACTAGTGCATTTGTTCGGTAGCTTGAAGAATGTCTTCAATAAAACGCTATTCACTCATTCATTTCCTCGGTGAGTGGTGTCTGTGACTTATCAGGATCAATTTATCAAAACATAATATGCTGTGACCTATCAAGATCATTAGAGAAGGAAATCTGATATATATAGTTCACTTGAAAGTGTTAAATTTTGTCGGATATATGATGCTTGACTGTGCTCTCAAATCACTTATCTGATCTCAGGTAGTACCAGCAATGTGGATGCTGAGCCTGAGCCCTCCCAGTGGGCAGTGAAAGAGCCTTCAAATTATCAGACTCCTAAGTATCCGATGACAAGACTTGGGCGAGTTGCCAAAAGGCGATTAATTTTCAAGGCTCGCGAAGACTACACACCTCTCTGCCTTCTCATCGTACCTTATATCAATCTTTTCATTATCAGGCTTTTCGATGATTATATGTCGTACTAGAGTGATCGATCCCTTGATTTGTATCTAACAGAGAAAAAGAAGAAGATGGGAAAGGAAACAAGGGTAAAGTGACCAAGGTGAAACAGAAAAAAAGGGAAGAGAAACCACAACCACCATTGGCCAACTACATCAAACTAACTTGAGTGTGATTCCCCTTGTAATTAGATGTATCCTAATCCAGATGGGCGCGAAACTATTCACTGCTCCAACCTCACTCCTGGCATGTCATTGTTGAGTAATAAGGCCCAATTTGGTATCGATACCTTGATATCTAGATATTAATACCAAACAACCCCTAAGATACACCTGTGGTTTTCTTACAAGGGTAGATGCTGATGCTGATATCTTTTGAGCATATATTGTTTGCTATCAGAGCTCAAGGAAAAGCTAAAAGTACCAAGAAGCAGTTCTCCGATTGTGCGGAGAGATTGAGCTGAGAAACGTTGTAATATATATCTGAAGAAAGATCACTGGTCTTCAGCATGCCCTTATCGGTATGAATATCCGCCGGGTGCAATCGTGGGCCATTTTGCTGCAATAATTTACCTGTGTTGTGGTATGGAGAAGCAGAAGCCCCACTCTGGTGTGACTGGTCTTGACTGGAAAGCATCAAACCTGCTTATCCTTATTCCCAGTCTTGACGAAGCGCTGAGGGAACTGAAACTGGCATCAGAGCCAGTCTTGACGAAGCGCTGAGGGAAGGCATCAGAGGGCGCAACTGATGGCAATGCAGCCAACAATGCAAGTAGTACATGGATGAGACTCAGTGATTGCAAGGGGTGATGAGGATTAGGGTTTTTGGTATAGCGTCACAAGTCATATGTTTTAGTTTAGTTTAGGCTCAATTTGAAATGGAATCAGATTCATCAAAATGTAGGAGACTGATCAGAAACTCTGCATACCATAACCTCTGATCAAAAGCAACCATCATTAATGGATTTATTCAGATATAATCTCTATATAAGCAACACACATCACTATTAATCAACACAAGTATAAAATCTCACCCCCCTCCAGAAAAAATACATATAGTTTGCGAAGGTAATTCGGGTGGGACTTATCATGGAATGTAGATCAACAACTGCCTTGATGCAGGAAAATTGTGATAGGTTGTCTGTTTTTGACAATTCACAAGGGGAGAACTGAGGAAGACTGGCTTTTGCTTCCCCGAAACGAAGACAAGATACTTGAACTTGTTGAAGATAGGGATCTCTTCATGGAAACAGGTGCCTTTTGCAATGAAAGCCCTATTGAAGAACTCTTGATCAATCTGGACATGCTTGAATCTCGACGCTCTCTCTTAGCGCCTTTTTCCGCCTCTATCACTCTCTTATCTCGCTTAGAACTCCCTTCACCCGCGGAAATGGCGACATTGTAGACAACAGCATTGCTTATTGCTGAGGCAGCTGATGCATCCATCGAAATCGACCTCCTCACTGGCTGTTGGAAGTCTTCGTTTATGATTCGACAATTCTCGCCGAGATCACTCAGCATCCTGTTCTCCCTGTTCCTCTTCAAAATCTCAGCTATTCTAACACCCTCAATAGGCAAATTGTCGGATTCATCATCGGCTCTATCTCTATCTCTATCCCTAATTTGACTAGTTTCGCCTAATTGTCGAACCTGATGATCATGGCTCTCAGGATTCACAGGGGCTCTGCACAGAGGGCAGTTCTTGTGGGAGCGCAACCAGGTATCAATACAAGGCAAATGGAAGGCGTGGCTGCACTTTGGCAGAAGCCGAAGATCATCGCCGTCCTCAAACTCGGTCAAACAGACGGAACAATCAGTGCCCTCAATCAGCCCATCGCCGCCCCTCTTGTACTTGAGTGAAGTGATGGAATCGATGACCGACTGAGGGAGGCCGACGGTGACTATATGCCAAATGGGATGGTCAATGATCGGACCGTGATCTTCGTCAACAAAGACGGTCTCTTGGGTACTATCCAGCGTCCTCCTCCTCCTCCTCTGCGAGAATCGGTACCTGATCAGGATCGTGCAAGTGATGAGGATTAAGAAAGCGATGCCAAGAGCGCAGACGGCGGAGATCAAGTAAGGGAGGACATGAGCCTCCGAGGACTTTTGTCGAACAGGTGGTGGGCATGGGGTAGAGATTTTAACGCAGCGCAGACAGTAGCCATTTATGTACTGATCTCCGCAGTCATCGGTGAAACCGCAAGTATAGATGCTGCTTTCGTTTGCAGAGAGAAACTTCCGGTGATGAATCGCCATCGATTGATCGGAATCAGAGATCGATTTTGGGGAATTACTGGGTGGGGATTCAATTGGGAGTGGTTGGAGGGTTGAGTCGAGGAAAGAAGACGAACAAGTCAAGATTTGGGGATAGCCGCGTTGAACAGGGGACGGGGAGGCATCAAAATGAAGGATTTGGATTTAGTTGGAGAAAATGGTTGGCAACGAAGCACTCAACAAATCAAAATCTCCCACCGATTTCAAGTCAACAAACCACTTTCATCCCATCTCTCTTCAAATCCATCAACTATTTTATTTTTTTAATGAAATAAATTTAAACAGAACTATGGCTCTATGGAATATGGATGAATTACTTGATTTTTTATGTGTATTTTAGTTCACAAATTTTCAAATATGGTAAAAAAAAGTCAGTCTTGGATAATTGTGGTAGTAAATTTTTGTTATCCCTGGATTTAGGGATATTTTGCCTTAGGAACCTTTGAATCTTCACCTTATATCATGGTTGTAAGAGCATTTACATTGGGGAGAAAAATAAGAAACTTACTAATAAAATAATGGAGGAAGGATATGTTTTGCTAAGGAATGATGTGATGGGTTTATTAGTAAATAACCCTTAAAAACTCAAGAAAGAAAGAAAGTGGGGGACATGAGTGAGGGGATAGGAAAGAGAAAGAGAGGGGTTTGGGTATGTAGTGGGGCTATTTTTAATTTTATATTATTTAATTTATAATAAAATGGGTTTTAGGGATGTGGGTAAAAAATGAAAATGGGTTTCTTAATGAGAGAGAAAGAAAAAAATGAGAGTTAAGGAACTGAATTGGGTTCTACGGGTGCGGATGCTCTAAGGAATGATATTTTTAGGCCATGTACTCATCAATACGGAATATGTCATCGTGTATATTAAGAGAACGAACGATTGTGGGCGAGTTCATTGATTAAGCTTTATACATATTGAATCTCTTCAGAATTTTCTCGATATAATTAGATTGATGGACAAAAATTTCATCTCATACATGCTCATTTTATAAATCGAGACAAAACTTGGTTCTCCCAATATCTTTTATTTCAAATCCCAAGATCTTTCATTTCAAATTCTTCCATCAAGTATCTAGTTGTACTTGCAATCTCATTTGGGGTTCCAATAATGTTTATATTATGTTGATACTACAGTGATAGCAAACACCGATTCATATCTTTTGATAAAGATACATGGATGCCTAGAGTAGTTCTTCTATCGTTAACTTTAAAGGTATTCGCTAAGACAATTGTACCACATTCATCCAGATTGTTTCAATTCATATAAAATCTCCTCAACTTTATAGAGAACATTTCTCAAGCCTTTGTTTTGCAAGATTCATACAACTTTAGTTCTTCATGAACCTTCATGTAGTAGATATCGGTATCAAGTGACCCATATGCAGTATAACCTCATTTGTTTATAATGGTTAGGTATATTCCAACTTGTTAAAGGGTTGATGAGCACTGCTTTCCCCGATTTGTAGTCGAAATACGCACATAGTTAAATTCAAAATCATAGAGCACAAAGACTTGTCCATAAATGTAATTTTTTTTATAATTAGGGTAATTTGCATAACTAGACATTTTTTTTGACTTTGCAAAAATGTCACCACTTTTGGGGAAATTCCAAATGTAGCATAGGGGTGTATTTGTGCAAAATAAAAAGGCGACTTGGGCAGCCGGTTGAAGGTGAAAAGTGAGCAGATGAGAGAGGAACCCAAATTCCCCGTGTCACTTTAAACTAGAACTCAGATTTTCCGTGTCACCCAAACTTAAACACCATGTCACCCAAAATGAAACTGGAACCCAGATTCCCCTTCTTTTTTACACTCGTTTTCCTTTTTTTTTTCTTTTCCCCAAGCTCTCAGGCGTGTCACCCGAAGGATTTACCGTGTCACTTGTTTGATTTTGAAGTTTCACATTTCTGAATGTGTCTGCCAATTTGTTTAGGAAATCACCCATGTCACCTGTTTGTATGACTCTGTCACATGAAATAATGCATTAAATGTCATGTCAACTCAGTCTTTGAATTGGAACCCAGATTTTCTCTGTTACCCAAACTTAAACACCGTGGCACTCAAATTTAAACACCATGTCATCCAAAACGAAACTAGAAATCAGATTCCCCTACTTTTTACACCCGCTTTTTTTTCTCCCACATTTCTTTCGATTTGACCTGCTAAATGTAGCAGTTTTTTTTCCTTTTCCCTTTTCTTTTCCCCTTTACCCCCTAAAGCCGGTATGCTTGACCTGCACTTTTGTGCAATTTCCCCCCAAATCATGGCATGTGTGCTCAATTTCAACTGTTAGTGACATTTTTGCAAAGTTTTTTTTTTTTTTTTTTGCTAGTTATGACCATTATCTCTTTTAATTATTAGTAACAAGAGGGTCAAATTGTAGTTATGGAAGCAATTTAAGGTCAAGTTTCAATACTCTTGCTTTCCTATAGTGGTTTGCTGGTTGCCATTGTAGTAGCATAGGTTACAAAGTGTTATTTTAAGTTTTATAGTTGTATTTTAAGTTTTGTAGTAGCATAGATTCACCGATCATCATTAATTATTTGCAGTCTAAAACTAAATGTCCATGAGAAATTGAGCTAATTATGTAAGATATTAGCATTCTACTTACGGGGTTTTACGAAGTCTCGTTTTCACACGTTCTTCGTAACGGCAATTGCGTGGTAGATAAGGTTGCACACCTTGCGCATATTGCCTCCATCCCCTCCTTATACACTGACCCAGGTCTTATCGACCTCATTCGAACAGATGCTCTCAAATAGCGGTTCACATCCAAATTATTACTTAATAAAAAAAAAGTTGGTTTTCTTTATCCAGGGTTGAACTTGGTACCATTGTATTTTGTTGTTTTACTGGAAGATAAATCTCCTTGGCTATTAGGCTTTGCTAGATTCGGTGCTACTTTTTGGCGGTTAGGCATGGATTGGTAGATTGAGCACCATTGGTGGTAGATTAATTAGTGACAATTGCTTTCAAGCTCCCAGTAGGGTGTTATTCGAGCAGAATCAGTCGAGTTTAGTATGTTCAAGCTTGGTTTATTCGTTATACGAGTTTGAGTTGAGACAAGCCCAATTTTTATACAAGCTTTCTTTTTTGTTCAAATTCGACTTATTTTAATAAATGAACGAACTCGAGCCGAACTTTTTTTGAGCTTGAAGTGATTTTACTTAACAAATTAAAATCTCCCACCGATCTCAAGTCAACAAACCACTTTCCAGTCATCCCATCTCCTTCAAATCCATCAACTATTTTAGTGTCATCAACGCGGTAGAGCACTGATGAGAGATTGATATCACTCTTGCTCATTTGGACTATTTCGAGATCTACACTGTTTCACATAAGCCAATCTAAATTATCTAATGATGGACTTTATTGCTAAAAATAATTGTAATATGAGTTGTGTATCATTTCTCATACTAGGTAGGCAGATCCGTGCTACGCCCGGGACATGTGATTTTGTCTTAAATATTATAGTGAGATCAGACTTGGTAGATATAAAAAAAATAACACATTACATAAATTTTTAAAAGAAGAGAATAATAGCATGTAGTGTAGTTTTTATGAAAAAATAATTAAATTAAAATATTATTATTCAAAGAAAAAATAAAACAATACATACAATACTCTTTTGATTTATATTAAATTAAATATTTTTACAGTGAATTATAAACTATTATAAACATACACATTCAATTAAATTTATATTAATTTTATTCAATTCAATCTTTTTTATCACCTACTTTACGAAATTTCCATCTTTGGATTTTTATTTATTTTGCTATAATTACTGGAACAATAATGACTATAATTCAATTCTTAAAAAAGGAAATGTAATGACCATAATTCTTATCAAATGATAAATTTTTAAACAGATTATAGAGTCTTTTTAAAGTTACATGAGATGTGATTTTAAGAGCATATAATATTTAACGATTATACTCATATATATATATATATATATATATATATATATATTAAGGTACATATTAACTTTTTTTAAAATGATAAGGAAAAATAAACCACAAATGAGAGAAAGTAAATAAAAAATACTATTTGAACTCTTTTAATATTTATGTATAGAGAAAGTTATATGAGATTTATTAGGTATATATTTATGCATGAGGCTATGAGATTTATGAGGTGAAGATTACTACTTGGAATCCAAAGAGGTTAGCATTGAATAACTTAGAAGATAAAAAGAGAGTCATTTATATTTATTTGAATTCAAGACATTCTATTTAATAAAAAAAATTCATTCATAAATAGACAAATTTTGGAAGATGAAAAGATAGACATTATTTTTATTAATTTAAGAAATTATAATTTTAAATTTTCAATTGATATAATATTAGAAGTAATGAGGTATGCATTTATGGTGATATAATAATATTAGAAGTCATTGACATTTATATGTATTGATCAGGGTAAATTAATATTGTCCATTATTCTAAATACTAATAAAATCCTCACCCCTTTGGCTACCACTTTAAGGCTACTTAATAAGAAGAGTATATGTGTTGATTAATATCTCTCATATTGACCTTTTTATATATTTTTTATTTGCTTCAATGAATTTATATAATCTATGATAATGGATTTTAGTTGTAAATAAGGTATCATTAAAATTCTATATTTATTATTCAGATAAAGATTTTGATTGTTGGGTGAGAAATGTACATCTTTCTTATTTGATAAAGATTTTAATCTATTATTGGTTCACTCGCAAAAAAACATAAAATAAAATATTTTTCATAACGGAACAAAAGAACATATATTTGAATTTAAATGGATTTTGATTCAGATCGAAATAAATTTTATTATAATTAAGTTAGTATATTATAATAATTTAAATATCCTTATTAATGATGTTTGGTATTTTTCTATAAAGAACACTTTGAAATGTTAAATTACAATCTAATATATTTATACTAATTTGAATTGCATTATATTTCATTGAGTTCAAAATTTTATTTAATACTTCCATTTTCAATTAATTTAATTTTTTTTTTCTCATATTACATTCAATAATACATAAAAGTATAGTATTAGATGCAAAAAACTAAATGGATATCTTTTCATATTCTAAATGATTTAATGACCAATTAGTTTCTTTAGATTTAGGTAAAAATTAATGAATATCTTTTCATCTTCTAATTCATGTCTATTTATTAATTTAACTTTTTTTTCCTCATATTATCTTCAATGCATTAAGTTGAATGCCTTAATTGTAAAATATTAAATGACTATCTTTTTATTTTACAAATATTCAAATGACAATTTCTTTGGATCCCAAGTTAGAATTAAAAAATCATATATTACTGGAACAAAATAATAATTAACACATATGTTAAAAATATGAAAAAATAACATTCACAATCTCCAATGTATAAAATTAGCGAATCGAAACACACACACAATGAGAGAGAGAGAGAGAGAGAGAGAGAGAGAGAGAGGAGTTTCATACCACTAATATATTTCTTTATGTTTAAAATTACATATGAGATAAATATTACATATTGTGCTTCCAACAATGGATCAAATGGTGTAAGATTCTTAACACTTCAATTAAAAAATAGGAATACATATTAGAAAAATTAACAATTATATATTCCTTGAACAAAATAAGAAATATAACATATGATATAAAATAACACCATAATATTGGAGGAAGCCAGCAACACCACTGGGCAACAGCAACCAAAGCCAGATGACAAACCGGGGACTTAAGTTCCTAAGGGGTGTTGAACAGAAATCCTAGCTGGCTTACTTAGTTTGTTAGCATTGGTTGTTTAGTATAAATAATCAGTTCATTCACTTCAGCTGTAACAGAACATAGAACTTGGTTTCAAGCATCAATTCATCACAGGAGAAAACCCCTTTGGGGCTCCTTCGTTCAATTCAATTTCATTTTCCACATTTCATCAATTTCAGATTCGGATTTCAATCCAAACTTTCATGGTATCAGAGCAACAATCGTTGATTCGTGTCGTTTGTCTGTAAAATTCCGCATACTGTATCATTTCTTGCTTGATCATGGATCAAGAAGCGTTGAGAACGATCATTGAAGAACGTAGAGCTGGAATTCTCGATGTGTTGGATCCTTTGTACATCCACGCATCGGACAATCCAGGAGCCATTCTCGTTTCGAGGATCTTCAACGGGAAAGGATTTGGTTCATGGAAGAAGGCAATGAAGATTGCGATTTCGGCCAAAAACAAGATCGGGATCATCGATGGCAGCTGCGAGAGACCGATTGATGATGACGTTAGAGCCAAGGCTTGGGATCGCTGCAACAACATGGTCATCTCATGGTTCGTAAATGCCTTGGACAAGAACATTGCAGAGAGTATTCTGTGTTTCGACACAACTAGGGAGATTTGGTTGGATCTACATGAGAGGTATGATCAACCAAATGGTGCTCGGATATATCAGTTGAGATCGGAGATTGCTTCGATTAGTCAAGGCACTGATCGGTTTCCAGATTACTTCATGAGGCTCAGGCGTCTTTGGGATGAACTGTCTTGCTCACGACGTGCTGCTGTGTGCACCTGTGGTGCGAGAGCGGAGAACTTGAAGCAGGAACAAGAAGAAAAGATGATGCAATTACTGATGGGGTTGAATGAGTCCTACGCTGCTGTTAGGGGCTCAATCTTGATGATGTCGCCATTGCCGACAATCAGTCAAGCTTATTCTCTTCTTGAGCATGAAGAGACGCAGAGAGAGGTAAAGGCTATTACTCAATTCTCGAATGATTCAGCTTCTTTGAATGCATCCACGGTTCGACAGAAGGGAAATTTTGATCAGAGAGGAAATCCAGATCATAGAGGGAATTATGATCAAAGAGGGAATTTCGATCAGAAAGGGAACTTTGATCAACGAAAGCCGTTTGACAGATCAAGGCAATTTGCTCCCTCCCAGTCCACTGTTGTGTGTGATCACTGCAAGAAACAAGGACATCCAAAGGAAAGATGTTTCCAGATCATAGGTTTTCCTCCGAATTTTCAGAACAACAAAGGAAGAAGAGTTGTAGGTAATGTTGAGGTTGAGGTTGGGTCATCTTCCAATGTTACTGGTTCCAGTGTAATGTCCAGTGACCAAATTCATCAGTTGTTGGGAGTGCTAAATGGTCTCAAAGCTCAGTCATCGTCTTCTGCAAATGATGATGTTTCAGTCAATTTTGCTGGTATATTTTCTCTTCTTTCTCACTGCTTATCATCTGAGAATGGTAGCTTCAGCATAGGCAGTAATGAGTGGATTCTTGATTCGGGGGCTAGTGAACACATGACTCATGATAAGACCATTCTTTCAAGTATTAGATCTCTTGTGCATCCCTGTGTGGTTTCTTTACCAAATGATCACAAAGTTAAAGTTACTCAATGTGGAGATGTTGTGCTCAGTCCAGACTTTTGTTTAAGAAATGTTCTACTTTTGCCATCTTTTCATTACAATTTGCTGTCAGTACAGAGATTGTGTGCTCAGTTGAACTGCTTGGTGATCTTCACTTCCTCCCATTGTATTGTGCAGGCCCCTTCTCTGAAGAGGCCACTGGTAATTGGTGAGGCTCATAATGGCTTGTATGTGATGCCCAGAGAGACTCAGCATCTTGCTTCTTCTATTTCTGAGTCCCATTACAGTGCTGCTGCTGCACATGTTGATCAGGTCATCTGGCATCACAGGCTCGGTCACCTTCCTGTATATAAACTGAAACTCATGTTTCCTTCTTTGTCAAATAATACCACATTAGATTCCTGTGTGGTTTTTCACAAGGCTAGACAGCAACGATTGCCTTTTCCAATTCATTCTAAGCAATCCAGTCGTATTTTAGAAATTTTACATGTGGATATTTGGGGTCCATATAGTACTCCTACTCATGGTGATCATCGGTATTTTCTCACCATTGTAGATGACTACAGTAGAGCCACTTGGACACACTTGTTGAAGACTAAATCATCTGCTTTTGATTTGCTTAAGTCTTTTGTTGTGATGTCTCAAAGACAGTTTGCAGTTTTGGTCAAAGTTATCAGGTCAGACAATGCTTTTGAGCTTGGTTCAAGCAATGAAGGGCAGGCTTGGTTCAGACAATCTGGAATCTTGCATTAGACCTCCTGCTCTCATACTCCACAACAGAATGGAATTGTGGAACGTAAGCATAAACATCTTCTGAAGACTTGCAGGGCATTACTATTTCACTCTCACCTTCCAGTAGAATTTTGGGGCGACTGTCTTTTGACTGCAACATATTTGGTTAACAGATTTCCCACAAAGGTGAATGCAGGGAAATCTCCTTATGAGCTCCTATTTGGCCACTCCCCTTCTTACTCACATTTGAGAGTATTTGGCTGTTTGTGCTACAAATCTGTTATTGGTCCTGCTAGGGATAAGCTGAAACCAAGAGGGATTCCATGTGTATTTCTGGGATACCCCTTTGGTAAGAAGGCCTATAAACTGTATGAGATTGAATCCAAAAAGTTTTCTGTTTCTCGTGATGTGGTGTTCTATGAACACATTATCCCATTTTCTTCTAAGAAATTGGAGTCTGATGATTACTTCTCTCTGCCAATCATTGATCACATGGAAGATTGTGAATTGCCTGGCACCACTGAATTCCCAGTTGCTCCTCCCTCACCTATAGCTGATAGTTCCTCAACTGAATTTCCTACAGTTGCTCCACCAGGAGCTGAAGCTCCTCTAAGACGTTCTTCTCGTAATGTTCAAAGGCCTGCTCATCTTCAAGATTATGTCTGCTCTTCTGCCCATTCAGATGTCCATGTATGCTCTCTCTTGGATGGTTTAGCTCCATCTTTTTCTGCTTCAATTGGAGCTTTCTCATGCCACAGTCAACAGTTGCTAATGTCTGTTACAGCACAACAAGAACCCACTTCTTATTATCAAGCAATTAAATCTTCTGAATGGAGAGATGCTATGGATCTAGAGTTTGCAGCTTTAGAGGCTAATCACACATGGGATGTGGTGTCACTACCTGCTGGCAAGAAGCCTATTGCTAGCAAATGGGTTTACAAAGTTAAGTACAAAGCTGATGGGGGAATTGAACGTTTCAAAGCAAGGTTGGTCATCAAAGGCAATACTCAAAAGGCTGGCATTGATTTCACTGAGACTTTTTCTCCTGTTGTCAAGATGACAACAATCAGAAGCTTGATTACTGTTGCTGCTAAATAGGGTTGGCTCATGAGCCAATTAGACGTCAATAATGCTTTTTTACATGGTGATTTGGTTGAGGATGTTTACATGAAACTGCCACTTGGTTACTCTCCTTCTAAAGTCTGTCAAGGTGTCACAGTTTGCAAATTAAATAAGTCTTTGTATGGCTTAAAACAAGCCTCAAGACAATGGTACTCCAAGCTTTCCTCCTTTCTTCAGGATAATGGTTACATTGTCTCAAAGAATGATTACTCTCTTTTTGTGAAACACACATCAGGAAAGGGTATTGTCTTACTTGCAGTCTATGTGGATGATGTTTTGTTGACTGGAAATGATAATTCAGAGATTGCTATCATCAAAAGTCGTCTGCACTCTCAGTTTAAGATCAAAGATCTGGGCATGCTCAATTATTTCTTAGGGATGGAGGTCTTGTATACAGATTCTGCAATAATCCTATCTCAAAGAAAGTTTGCTCTAGATCTGCTAAAGGATGCCAAGGTTTCTGTCACCAGAGAAGTTCTTGCCCCTCTTGAGCTCAATATGAAACTTCTCCCTGATCAAGGTGAGTTGTTTCATGATCCTCTTTGGTATAGACAAATGGTAGGGAAGTTGAATTTCCTTACCAACACAAGGCCAGACTTAGCTTTCTCAGTTCAGTTTTTAAGCCAATTCATGAAGACTCCCCGGGTGCCACACTACAATGCCTTGATGCATACCCTTAAATATCTTGCTTCAAACCCAGCTTATGGCTTATTCTTCTCCACTTCACCTGACTTCTCCTTACAAGCATCTTGTGACAGTGATTGGGGTGCTTGTCCCTCAACAAGGAGATCTGTAAGTGGTTACTTTGTCCTTCTTGGTGGCAGTCCCATAAGCTGGAAATCCAAAAAGCAACACACTGTCTCCCTCTCATCTGCTGAGGCAGAGTATCGCTCAATGAGGAGAGTGGCCACTGAGCTCACTTGGCTATCCCGTCTCCTTCATGAGATGTCTGTCTCTTCAGTCACACCCATCCCACTTCACTGTGACAACCAGGCAGCCATATACATTGCCAAGAACCCGGTTTATCACGAACGAACAAAGCATATTGAGCTGGACTGTCACCTGGTTCGTGAGAAGCTCAATGATGGCTTGATCTCCCTTCACTTCACTCCAACTGGCTCCCAATTGGCGGATATCTTCACCAAATCCCTTACTGGTGTTCATCATCAACATACTCTTTCCAAGTTGGGTCTGTCATCCCATCCTCCAACTTGCCGGGGGGGGGGGGGGGGTATTGGAGGAAGCCAGCAACACCACTGGGCAACATCAACCAAAGCCAGATGACAAACCGAGGACTTGAGTTCCTAAGGGGTGTTGAACAGAAATCCTAGCTGGCTTACTTAGTTTGTTAGCATTGGTTGTTTAGTATAAATAATCAGTTCATTCACTTCAGTTGTAACAGAACATAGAACTTGGTTTCAAGCATCAATTCATCACAGGAGAAAACTCCTTTGGGGCTCATTCGTTCAATTCAATTTCATTTTCCACATTTCATAAATTTCAGATTCGGATTTCAATCCAAACTTTCACATAAACATATATTAGAGAAAATTCATAATATATCAATACTAATAATAAATATAATTAAACAAAAATTTGTAATTGTACATACTTATATAAAGGCAAGAGAGAAAGGGGAAAAACTAATCATAAATTTGTTTTCGACGAAATAAAATGTATGTATCAATTATGAATAAAAACAAAAAAAAGGTGGGGAAACATACTCTTAATCTGCAATGTTTACATATCGCGGCGAATATATGACACGCTTTAGTTTTCACCCTTCAGAAAAAAAATAAGAATATGAATTAGAAAAAAATAATTATATATTGTTTCAACAAAATAAGAAATAAAACATATGATATATAGTAACAACATAAAGATTGTGAAAATAAATCATAACATACAAATAAATACAACTGAAAATAATGCAAAAAATAAAATAAAAATCCAAGGTAAAAATTGATACATTGCATGACCGTTCAACGTGGGTCTTCCTCCGATTGATTAATGTCACATTGGTGTTCATCCTGCAGGCACTCTCCTTTTCCATTGGAATATTATATATAGGTGAAACTTGGAATCCAAGAAGTTGGCATTAAATCATTTAGAAGATGAAAAATAATTATTTATTATTATTTTGAATTAAAGACAATCAATTTAGTGTAAGATATAAATTCAAATTAATAAATGTACATAAATTAGAAGATGAAAAGATAGTGATTAGTTTTTTTAATTCAATGAATTATAATTTTACAATTTAAGTTTATATAATAGGAGAAGTAATTTAGATGACGAATATATATGTTAAATGTGTAATTAGGAGTAAATTACATTTCGAATTCACCTTATTTTTTTTATCAACAAATTCAACTTTCTAAACTATGTAGGGATAGAATAAATAATTACAAAAATATTATGATGATGGTATGATAAATTCTCTGATGAACACATTTGTATAGTATAACTTATATATGATAAATTTTGACAAAATAATTTAGATCTTTTTATTAATATATATAAAAAGAAAAGAATTTACTTACAAAAAGATTATGAATATGATGATATGGTATGATAAATTATCTAATTAACACATTTGTATAGTATAAACTATATAAGATAAATTTTGACAAAATAATTTAGATACTTTTTTAATATATATGTGGACAATGTGTATCTAATAGGAATTGAACTCAAGACCTCATGTGTACCAAACAACTCTTCTAACCATTGAGCTATAGAAGTATTTTTGATATTGTTTGAAATAGAAACAAAAAAAGTATAAAAAATAAATCATTAAATATGAATGGACATTAAATTGGAGGTGAACACAACTTTTCATGTATTATATATATATATATATATATATATATATATATATATATATATATATATATATTATATATATATATAGAAGATAGATATAGATGGACTTGAATAAAATTATAACCGAAATAATTTTGTTTTATGGTACATGGTAGGGTGCACCGAAGGTTATACTCGGATAGTCATTTTTTCTTATTTCTGCATATAGTAAGAAAATCCATCAACTATTTATTTTATGAAATAAATTAAAACAAACTAAGAACTATGACCTTATGGATGAATTACTTGATTTTATAACCACTCAAATCTTTGCCTAGTTAAAAAATTGCTTGATTTTATGTTTATTTTAGTCCACACAATTTTTCAAAAAGTTAGACTTGTGATAATTACGGTAGTAAGCAAGAGAGCGAGATTATTTGCCCTTGAACTTGTGCTATGTGTGTTTATCTGATTTCTGGTTTGAATTAGTAACATTCAGGGATTTTACACAAGTAACAAGTTAGAATCTAACGTATTTTACACAAGTTTAAACTTATTATACGCATTGGTGATGTTGTCCCATTAAAAATCTTGTCATGAAAAATCCAGTAAAATAAAAAACTCAATCGAAGGAAAAAAGAGTGTAACATGTAATTCTTCCCCTGAATGACCCGAGAATTTTAGGGTCGAGATCCGATGACTCTGTTTAGTCAAAATCGACCCGATGAGTCAGAACCATGTAGAAGCCACATAGACACCACATAAACCCCACACATATTCGTTATGAAATTATATTCATTAAGGTCATTAATAAGTTAAATAATGTATATATTTTATAATTATAGTATGTTTAGAGAACTTATTTGTATAAATATGATTTTTATGCTTAAAATATTTATATAATATTATTATTTTAATAATAATTATATTATTATTATTTAGATTAATTAATTCACATATTTATATAACAATTTAATTTTGATAATATTCGGTTAACTCGAAAATAAGATAAACCTGGTTTTGTTCGAACCGAAATGACCGATAACCTGATCGATCCGAAATCCGATCTACCAGCTGGGATCCGAATAACTCGAATCCGATCCGAATGACCCGATTATAGTCTACGTACCACCGATGTCCCAATCGGAATCAAGTTGCATGTTTGTATATTTCAAGTTGCAACTTTTTAATAGTATTGTTGACAATTTACAAATATTTGAGAGACTTTTCAGCAAATTAATGAGATATGAATTGTGAGGTAGGCAGCCTGTTGATGGTACCAACGGGGATCCCCTAGCAGCTTTCCCTCTTATTGACTCTCCAGTATACTAAAAAACACCTCAAACAAATCTGCCAAACCCAAATTGCCTTCCTACTTGTCTATCTGTTAGTACATATTTTTCGAGCACAAAGGAAAAAGATGAGTATCGGATCTATTGTTAGTCTTGCTGCTGGAAAAATCTGCGACCTTCTGGTCCAAGAAGCCACGTTGTTGTACGGTGTGGAGGACCAAATCCGGAGCTTGCAAGATGAGCTTGAGATATATGATGGACAGCTTCCTCGGAGACATGGAGGCCATGGATGAAGGAGGTGATCAACGAAGCCGGACCACCATTAAGCAGATCAGAAAGCTTGTTTATGATGCTGAGGATGTAATCGAGTCCTACATCCTTGAAGCTAGTTTTCCTCTTGATAAGACAGAAGCATTGTTCAAAAGGTATGTATGCCTCGGTAGCTCCCTTTATCACACCCACCAAGTTGGCTTTAAGATTGAAGCCATCAAAGCTAAGATAGCTAAAACTTTGGAGAGTTGGAGGAAATATGCAGGTCCCAATATTGGGGGAATTCGAAAAGATGTAGGAGCCGAGATGAATACAGGTAGATGGACGAGGCCACCTGCTTATTCTCATACCGAGGAGGAGCATGTGGTTGGCCTTGAGAAAGACATCAACAAGTTGGTCGTTATGCTGACTACCAATGATACCAAAATCCAAGTTCTATCAATTGTGGGAATGGGTGGTTCTGGCAAAACCACTCTTACTAGGAAACTTTACAACCATGAGAGCGTCAAGAGGCATTTCAATTGTATAGCATGGTTATCAATTTCAAAAGAGTGGGATGCTCAACAAGTCCTGTTTGAGTTATTGAGAGGCGTCAGTGGGAAAACTATGAGAAAGGATGAGACACAGAGCCTTCAAGAATTGGTAAAGAACATTTACGAGTATTTGGAGGGTAAAAGGTATTTGATTGTTCTTGATGATGTGTGGACAAAAGAAGCATTGGAAATGATCTATCCGGCTTTGCCAAATGATGGAAGGAGAATCATAATCACAACTCGAATACGAGAAGTTGCTGATTTTCCAGATTTAAAATGCTCTATCCATGAGCCAAGTCGCCTGACCGAAGAAGATAGTTGGGAGCTATTTAGAAAGATAGCTCTCATTCATAGGGAGCGGAGTAACAATTCTATGGATAATAATATCTTTGAAACTCTGGGGAGGGAGATGTTGAAGAAATGTCAAGGGCTACCATTGGCGGTGATTGCACTAGCTGGAATTCTAAGTAAAAAGGAAACCCTTGATGAATGGGAAAAGGTCAAGAAGGCAGTAGCCTCAAGGATAATGGAAGAGGGGAGAGGCACACACTTGTACGGGCCAGTCAATGAGATGCTAACATTAAGCTATAATGATCTACGTCGTGACCTTAAGCCGTGCTTTCTTTACTTGGCAATGTTCCCAGAGGACATGATTATTCAAACAGGGAGGATGATTAGGATGTGGATAGCCGAAGGGTTTATCACATCTAATATGTTGCAAGAAGGTGAGACGTTAGAGGATGTGGCACGAGACCATTTGGAAGAGTTGATTGATCGCTGTGTGGTTCAAATTGTAAGTAGTAACTATAAAGGGGAAGTGAAGTCTATTCAAGTTCATGATCTAGTGAGAGATTTATGCGCCAGAAAAGCAAAGCAACAAAACTTCCTCGAGATATTCACTTCTCAATCCTCAAATTTAGATGCAAGAGTGACAGAATTACGTCGAACTACACTTTATTCAAAGAAGTAAGATATTTACTACTCCCTCTTCACTTGTCATTTTGGCTTTCAAATTTTATTCAAAAATAATTGTGTACTAATTATATAAACACGATAATGTTGATATGAGTAATGCTCTTTTTTTTTTTAAAAAAATTAATTTGCAGAAGGTGCCCTCCGCTCCCAACACACAGCCCCCACCTTCGATCTCTTCTCTGTCAAGGCCGATTTCCGTTTCCCAGTAGTTTCAAGTTACTAAGAGTTCTATTCATTGAAGGTGTTGAATATCCTACTTTACCCAAAGGGATAGGAAGCTTGATTCACCTCAGGTACCTTGCTTTAATGGGGACACATATCAATCAAATGCATGAGTCTGTTGGAAACTTGCGTAACCTTCAACATCTAGAGTGGAGGGATAATGCTCCAGCAATAAAGAGGGAGGTGATTTGGATACCTGATGTTCTTTGGAAAATCGAGAGCCTCAAACATCTTTCAATACCTTATCAACGTTGTAACATCAAGGGCGGTAGGTGGAAGTTGCATACCCTAAAATGCTTGCATACACTCAAGGGTATAAAAGGAGGTCCTTGGATGTTGGAAGAGTTACCCCGTTTGAGCCCAACTGTTGAAAAGTTGGAAATAAGTCACATATCGAGCGAGGAGCAACTACAAGCGGTATTTCGATGCCCAAGCATAATGTCGGATGGTCTTCATTCATTGGAGTTGGAATGGGATGTAGACACAGAACAAGGCAAAGTTGTGATGTTGGAGAATTTACAGCCTATCAGACATTGCCAACATCTAAGGAAGCTGCGGTTATGGGGAAGAATACAAGATACATTGAGCAGCTGCAAACAGTTCCCCACCAGCATTATCAAGTTAGAGCTCGGAGCCACATGGTTTGGAGAAGAAGTTGAGCTAGCAACTTTGGGCGAACTCCCTCATTTAATGTGCCTTAAGTTGGGTTGGAAGTCTTACATGGGCGCCAAGTGGACTCTGATATCGGGTCAGTTTACACAGCTGAAAGAGCTCCACTTATTATCCCTTGTAAAGTTAGAGGAATGGAGTGTTGAAGCAGGGGCAATGCCCCAACTGAGGACATTACGAATTGATGGATATAAGAAACTGAGAACGCTTCCAGAGGGATTGAAATTCATCACTACCTTGAAAGAATTACAACTTTGTTACATGAGAGATGAATTTAAAAAGAGAGCAGGAGGAGGAGGAAAAGATGCGCACATTATTCAACATGTTCCTAGAGTTTATTTTTTACCCTAATTAAATATGCCCAATTTGTGTCAAATTCATAACATGGATTGACGGTTCTTGGACTAGTGCTCAAAACTAGTGTTTAGTTTCACTTTTGTAAAGAAAAGTGCTTTGACATTATGGTTAAGTAGTATGATGTTTTTGGTTTCACTTTTTGTAGAGAAAGAATATGTGCATCTAGCTAATGTATCTTGGTAAAAAAACCTGATACAAGAGGAGCATAAATTTGCTGTTTTGTTAAAGTGATTAACTTGGTTGTATTTTTTTTTTGGGTTTTGATTTCTTTGTTCAAATAGTCAATACTAGGTGGTTGGTTTTTATAATACAAGTTTAAAAAAAAAAATCAAAAAGAAAGAAATAAATAAGAATACAGATGTGTGCCTACTAAAAGAAAAGAAAATTAAAAATCAAGTTATGCTCCGTCAATGCTTAACTTCGATGGAGCAAAGGTCCCCTCCTTTCGCTCCGCTTCTGGTTTCATCATCCGCAGTGGCCAAGGTAGAGTTGTGGCGTGTGGTGCGCAACGCCATGTGAAGTTATCTGCTCTGCAAACAGAGAGATTTGGTCTACACATTGGTTTAGCAAAAGATGTGAAGAAGGGAATTACACGGCTCGGGGTGGAAGGTGACTGCTTGAAGATTATCAATGCCATAAAAGGGATCTGGAAATGCCCGTGGGATATTAAGATGACAATTTCGGATGCGCTCGGCCCTTGCAATGCTTTTGATGACATGATGGCACATCTTTGGTTGACTTCGAACATCTTAGATTTAAGATCTCAAATTGAGTGATGGTACAATTGCGGTTGAGCCTTGAGCATACCTAAATCTTTGCATCGTATAAAAAGATAAAATAAAATTCAACAACACAATAAACAGAATGTTAGAATATCAATAAGAAGAGAGCAAAGAGGAGGCAGAGAGAAGAGAGAAAACCTATTGTCTGTCTTCCATTAGACTATCCACAATGGTTAGGTGTGCAAATGTGCACATTTGCACAAGATGTGTATTTTTGCACACCACTTTTTAGGGTTTTACTCCATTGGTTAAAGTGTGTATTTTTTGCACACATCTCTTTTAATAACCAAGTAATCTATATTTATCTTCACATTTTAATTGTGATTAATATCTATTAAATATTAAATATGTATTTTGTATTATAAATTTTTATTACCCACATTTTGATATAAAAAAAATATAATTTTCACCACAATTTGAAAAATCAAAATTTCAATATTGTTCACAAAATTGGATGGTTATTTCTTAAAAAATGTATATCACTAATCTAACTTTTTTTTTGTTAGATTTAAACTTAAATATTTAAATGAATTTTTTAGTCATTACATGTGACTTTTTAAATGAAGTTTATTAGATTGATTTAATTTATATTAAATCAAATTTAGTTATAAAAGAAAAAGAAAAAGAAAAATAATAAAAAGTCATTTATGAAACCATGCATTCTCTCTTCTCATTGGATAAAGCTTCTATCCACTTTCTCAAAAAGTGGGAAAGTTTTTGCACACAGGGGGATTTTGTGCTCAAATATACACACTTCATGCTCAAATGTACACATTTGAGCACCCATAAAACAACCAATGGAGCTCATAATTGTGTAAAATATACACATTTACACAATTGCACACCACCACTGGAGTTAGTCTTAAGGTTCTAAAGAACCACATATATATAATTATATATACGGAATTACAAGGGAAGGGTAAAACGGGTATATTCATAAAAACATATAATATACAATATTATAACACTCTCTCTTGGATATACACCCATTTATATTACAAAACAGTCTCGTGCTGATAACGTGTTAGAATATCAATAAGAAGAGAGCAAAGAGGAGGCAGAGAGAAGAGAGAAAACCAGTTGTCTGTCTTCCATTAGAGTTTTAAAGAACCACATATATATAATTATATATATAATTACAAGAGAAGGGTAAAACGGGTATATCCATAAAAACAAATAATATACAATATTATAACACAGAAGGATTAGTGATGCAATCTTTTAATAATTTTAGGGATTTAAATGAAAAGAATGAAAGATTAAGAATTAAATCGAAAACACATAAAAGGTTTGGGACTGTTCACATAATTTACCCATCTTTTTGTTACCAAAAAAATGCGAAACGCTCCACAGATTTGCCGACCAAATAGAAAAACAAAAGAAAAAAAGTTGAAAAGCGAAACAAACGCTCAAAACCTCGAAAGCAGTAACCCCCCCAACTTCGCTCCCTTTTCGCGCTTTTGCTTTTCGATTCCTAGCCACTCTCCTCCGGCACCGGCGAAGCGCCGTCCTCTCCGTCGGCGATTCTATTCTATCCCTCCCTATCCCTCGTTCATTTGGCTGAACTTCCTTCCCAAATGCTATGAGATGAGACAGGAGGATGGAGCCTGTCGCGCTCGAACTCGAACGCCTTCGCCGCGATCGACAGAAGCTTCTCGAATTCATCATCTCCTCTGACTTGATCTGCCAAGTCCGCTCGCCGGCCGGTGACCCTGCTCCTGTCTCCGCCGCTGACCTTGACTACATCAGCGCTGATTACGTGCTTCGATGTGCCAACTCAGGTTGCTCAGCTAAATTTTAGTCTTCGTTGTTATGTCTTCTCAAGATTTGTGCGTTTGCTGTTGTTAGACTAGTGTTTGATTTTTTTGTTGTTTCAATTTTTGTTCAGGCGGAGTTTTGGACATTTCTGAGGGCTCCGAGCATTTTCACTTGGAATCAGCTTATCCGATAATGGTAAAAATTCTGACCTACGCTGCTTTAGATTTATACTCTTGACTGATTTTAGTATTTTAGAACTTTGGATTTTTTTTTTTTTTTGGCATGGACATTGAGAGGTTTAGCTTGTTGTGGCATTTGGTTGAAGTTTAGGTACGGTATTGGAATGAAGAAATGGAATGGGAGTTTGGGACTTGATAGATTATTTTAGATGTTTGGTTAGATTGTGGAATCATGTTGGAATGCAATTAGAGACAAGCATCCATGGTGGGATACGGGAAAGTTGGTTGTTTAAGGAACTGGTTTCAAAATTCAAAAGCGCAAAACTGACACTAGGTATGGGGTCTCAAATCCATTCATAATACATCCCATTTCTCGCAACCAAATAACATCTAGGTTTTTGTTCTTTTTTTTTTCCCCACTTTTTGAATGGATGTTTCTATTTTGCACCATTTTCTTATGGGTTCTATTGTTTTCTGAGTTCTCCGTCTAAATAAGGATTAGTATTTGGTGTTTGGAGATTAACTTGTGGGCGTGGATAATAATTATCTTTGAGCACCTTTATCAATTCAACAAAAAGAGGTGAAATCCCCTCTTTGGGCATGCTCTTAGCTTTCATTGTGAGTGAGAGAGGACTTTACCTGTTTTATTGAATTGATACAGGTTTTTCCTTGGTTAGATGTTGCCTTTGTTTCTTAGAATGCTGGTTTGAAAGGTCTAAAAGAGTCTGCTTAATGGTTCAATGTGCAGGTTCATTCTCAGTCTAAGACTTCTTATTTTACGCTATCAGACCCTAATTGGTCTGGATCTCCCCCTCGGCGTGAGCCCCCTTCAGTTGATTTGGGACATAATCATATACCACATTCATCCGACATGAAAGAAGAGAACTCACAAGAGAGTAGTTCGGTGGCCAAATGCAGTAATCAAGCTAAGCATGCAAGGCAGAGATGTTTGAAACCTGTCAGAAATGTTCCTTCACTAGGTTTACCCCCACTAAAAACAGGTATCCCCACACTAATATCTTGCAGTCTTATTTAATATGCGCTGTTCCACTTGGTAGACATCTTTGAAAGAAACAAAATGACGTGATAAGATTTTTTTTATTGGGTCCTAACCTATTGAGCAGTTTTTGCTTTCAGCCTTTCACCTTTGTCTTGTTTTATTTGATGCCTAGAGTGTCCATATTTGAGTCAACTGATGTATAATTCTAGGAATTTTGAAAAGGAATGTCACAGGATGACTTGCGGGAGTCAGCCTATGAAATACTACTCGCATGCATGGTTTTGTCTGGGTACTTTATCTCTCTCTCCTCCTCCCTTTTTCCTTCTCTGTCCATATGCAGGTTAATCGGCACTTAAAGTCCCTGTCGCAGCTTTGAATTCTTTCCCTTATTTCGTTTATATTCTTCACTAAGGTGATCCACTCTTTGTTTTTGTTTCTGCTATTTAGGATTGAAGTATTACCTGACCAAGACAAGGTAAAAGAAAGAAGTTCTAAACTTCTTTCAGGTTTCAAGAGTAAAAAAGACAGAGATAAAGTACTTCCAAAGTCTCGGTCTCAGCAGAGAACTTTTGCTTTGATTGATAACATTCGCCTCCAAATGCAGGCTAGTCTCTTTGTCTTTCTCTTTTCTACTGTCTGTCAATTACTCATAGGCTCTTGCTTGTATCATGTGCCACCATCATAGAATTCATACTTGATGCTTCAGAAGAATATGGGGGTGTGTCTTTCCAGATTTTCAAGCTTTTTCTTAAGGAGTACTATTAGAAAATGGACGAAGGGAAGGAAAGAGAAGAGAAAAGGAAAAAGATGGAAGTAGAAAGAATGAGCAGGATGATGGAAAATCCAGAGGATGTTTTGTGTGGCAATCTCCTATGAATGTGTTATGCTCATCAAATCTACTGTTTGAGAACCTGTTTAATGCTTCCCAAGTCCCAACCCATCCCTTGTACATCTTTGTGGCAAGCATGTTTTTGCTGCACTCCCTATTGGAGAGGGAAAGGTCTGCGTTTGATTTGTAACCTTTTGCAATTCTTAGGTGAATCAGATCTTTCTTTAGATTTTTCATTGCAATGATATATTTTCTGAATTGACTGTCTTGTTGTCATAATGGATTCCAAATAAATAGCTTATGCTCATTTAGGTTGCTTATAAGCATCTTTTGTATTCTAATAAATAGTAATCTTTTAGCCTTCCTTGAGATGATATTTATTTTTCCAATTATCATTTATGAATCTTTCACTAGGTTTCTGAAGCAATGGATTTATGCATCCGGAAAAAACTGATGGGAAGCATTTCAAGGTTGTCAGGAGGACAAGTCAGTGTTGTACAGATCGTCCTGGGGCTCTTGAATAACACTTCTAGATCCAAATTTCATAATGAGAAGGCTTACATTCAATGGAAGAAACGACAGGTAGTAGCAATGACAGTTGCATATTAAGAATGCAATGCTTTCTATTTATTTTGTTGCGTGGTTTATGTGGATGTATTTAGGAGTGGGCACTAACTTGCAGCTTATTGCTCATGCTCAATGAGAGGATTGAGTGCTGATTTCTCCTCGTAAAGTACTGCTGAAAGGATTAACCCTCTTAATCCATAGTAAAACTATAAAAACATTAATAGACAGACGACTTAGAACTGTAGAAGATTCCTGACTTGATCCAGCTTAGCATTTGTTACCCTGCTAGCTCATTGCTTGATTCATTTTCCTGACTACAAAGCCTATGTGTTTGATAATACCTGCGGTTGAATAAGCTATACATTGAAATATTCTCTATTTTGAAGCATATGGTAACTAGATACATGCTCTGATTTTGGCAGTGTTTGGTGATTTATATGCTCAAGTGAGATTCGTATGAGGGTCCTTGTCTTTATTGCTTCTGTTGAAGGGCATTACTAAGTGACATTCGCAAATGTGTATGTACAAGTCTACTCAACCTTGGTTTTTCTTATCATGCTGACTTTTTTGGTCTTAGGCAAATGTCTTGGAAGAGTTGCTATGTTCTCCAACTCATTGTTCCACAGTTGAACATGCAACTATCAATTATTCAATTGGAAAGATCAGACATGCGCGGGTATGTTCTTTTGCAAACTGGGGTTGAATAACTCGTTAATAGTTTATTTATTCTCATGTATGCAATATAGTTGGATGTTGTGTAGAAATATACTAAACTACCGTCCTGAATATTTCTGTGATGTTTAATGCTTGAAATTAAGTTATGAATCCATTCATTTTCCTTTCTGTACAATATACTGCAGGAATGGGATGAGATGTCTTCCAGTGAGAGAGCTGAGGTTTTAGATTCCATAAACTCTGCTTCAAAAGCACTGCCTTTACCTGGAAATGGACAATCTCTCATTGGAGACCAAACCAGTCACGAGGCAGCTAGTTACCATTTGAAAATACGTATTTATGAGAAATTGCTGTATATTGTCTTTGACATCCTTGATGAAGCTCAAATTATAGCGGTAATATCAAATTGATTCTTTATACACTTATTTGGTATATTTTATTAAGTTAATGATGTTATTGATGATACCATTATAAATAACAGGAGGCCGATGATGTTCTGAAGCATGTCAAGCTAACCTGGTCTACTCTTGGAATCAATCAGATAATTCATGATACAATGTTTGGTTGGGTGCTTTTCAAGCAGGTATAATTGTTTGCTAGGAGCAATACTGGATCCTTGGGCTGGGTGCCACAAGGTTGTGTTACAGTGTCATCTAGCACACGAACTTGGCACATTTTTTTGTGTGTCCATGAACAACAAGAGTTTTTAGGGGGTAATAAAATGATTACAAAACAACTCTTATAACTTATAAAGTGAAAGAATCCCCAATGGTGGGGTGCCCCAAAACTTCTCTTTCCCTTGCTCATCCGTCCACCTCACTTTCCACTAACTTTATTCTCAACTCTCCCCAATTCATTTTTCACTTCAAATCACCTTTTCCATCTCACCTCCAATAAAAAAGCAATAAAAATGATTTATTATAGGGACATATGGCATCATTTAATTGGTTTCGAATTTGGGAAGGTTCCCAATATATTGAGGCACCCGAAAATTGGGGAGGTTGTCCACAATGTTCTGAGTACCCAAATCGGATGAAAAAGTAAAATGGGGAGGTTGGTTCCCCACCATTGGGATTTGGGGATGCTAGCTATCTACAAATTTTATGCAAATATTTTAATACTATTTTGTTAAAGTTTGAGGTAATTGCCTTTGCCGAAAAGTTACAGTATTTTAATAAAAAATATCCTTAAGATCTTAAAGAATGGTTCCTTATATTTGAAAATGGTTTGGAACTGTCAAGGAGCCAATGTTCTTCCTGTAAAGTGCATACAAGAATTCAAGTTTCTCTTTGTTTTGCTTGCATGCTTCTGTGATTGTCCATTTTCTATGTGAATTAGATTGTATTATACGTGATCTATGTATTATTCTCATTTTTGTTTCTCACACCTTGCATTCTTGAAGTTTGTCCAAACAGATGAGGATGAACTGCTAGATTATGCGGCTCATCAGCTACAGAAAGTTCTGGCTGCTACTCCCTGTGATAGTGAAGAAATAAAAGAAAGGCAGTATCAGGTTTCCTTGGAATGTAATGGGCATATCATTCAGTCTGGTTTGGTGCCAGCTATATTCTTCTCCATCACTCTTTGGTGTGATGGGATACTTGATGATTATCATCTGCACTTTGGACAGGTAATAGGACATTTCTTAAATTTATCCAGTTACGCTACTGCTGGTTTTGTCCTATTATTTCAGTTTCGGTTTCTAGAATGCTTTATCTGACAATATAATGAAAATTTTCAGAAACCTTCTGAATTTAAAAGGCTGATGACCTTTGCTTTGACAGTCGGTGTTTTTGTTCCAAATAAACGCGGTGAGGTTAGTTCTAAATTCTGATGCTACTCAGAATTATTTCCTTCTCATTGACGTGAACCTTTAGAACAATGTTGCCAACTCATTATGGTTATCTTTTGTTGTAGATAATAAAATCTGGAAGCAGTGATAAAATTGCTTGCAAAAGGGTAAAGACATATATCAAAAGATCTGTTCAGGCTGCATATGTTCGAGTAAGTAATAAAAAAACACAGTTCTTTATTGTCATTTTTAAGGAATTGGTTTAAGATGGTGTATTCAGTTTTGTCATTGATGTTCTCAGGTGGCTGATAGTTTGGATTTTAAGTCTAAATTGGAGAGCACTCATCCTTTAGTGCTTTTAGCCGATAATTTAAAGTTGATTATTCATAAAGAAGTCACTGTATTTTGCCCAGTAATGCATCAATGGTATACTGAAGCTGGGAAAATCTCTTCTACCTTGTTGCACCAAGTGTTTGGTGAAAGACTGGTTAGTCCACTTTGCATTATACGAGACTGTGTATTTTGCTTCTGGAAACTATTATAGAACCTAATGAACTTCTTTTTGCTCAAATCAGAAACCATTTGTCGAGGAAATCTCTTCTTTTTCTCAAGATGCTAAGCTGATACTCTCTGCTGCATATATGCTAGACCAAGAATTGGCTAAACTTCATATGTTGGCAAGTGAAGGAAATGACAACACTCAGCAGCCTATTCATGTTCTGGATCATTACAATGTAAGCAAGTCTTGGGTGAATGGTGGACCTTCATAGGCCCACCTTAGTTTGCCATCTCCTCTTGCTGTGGATTGTGATTAGTATTATCATTTTTATCTTTTTCTATTTTGAAGTGAAATCAATTTAGTTTATGTCTACCCTTTGTAAAATTATGAGACTAAAGCTTCCATCTACAATTTCCCTTAGATTTTCACCCACTAGTTTTAGGTTGTTACTTGTTCCAGAAAAAGAGATCCTCAAGTTCTCTTCATAGGATTTCAACTTAAGCTACAACATCAAGATTTTTGCTCTAAAATTTATTCGTGTAAAGGGCTCTTTATATTTAAGAGTATGCTTTAGCTTCTCTTTGATATTCTTTTTTAAAGTAATTGGATTGGAGTTACATGGACTTTCGGCTGGGAGCAATTCCAAAAGGGGGAGTTGCACAATGATCTCCTATTGTTGTGAAATCGACTCCTATTTGCAGATTGGAGAAGTTTCAGGGCCACTTATTCTTGACTGGGTAATATCTCAGCATACTCATATTTTGGATTGGATTGACCGTGCTTTCAATCTTGAGGTGGGTGCCCTTTTCCTGTGGATTTCTATGTTTAATCATCTCATTTTGTTTCACTTAAACGTGTACTTTATCCGTTGGCCCATTTTTATTATTTATTTGTTTATACTTACCTCGGTTTATTATTGTTTGGGCAATGTGGATTGACTTAAAAGAATTAAATTTTGGAGGTCTCAAGATCTGTTGAGGAATAAAATCCAAATTCTTACATGCTTCTGATTATAAAGCTGTAGTCTGGAATGGATGACTGACATTGTGCCTTGTTGCCATGCAGGGCTGGGAACCATTATCGTCTCAGCAAAAACTTGCTTTATCTGCAGTTGAGGTTTTTAGAATGGTCGAGGAGGTATGTTTGATTCTTCTGATTTTCTTAGTATCATATCTTTGTTATGTAATTTATAGTTAAGTTGTATGTTCAGTTGTGATTTGAATCCCCTTGACAACATTGCCTGGTGCAACAATGATTATCTTTATTCGATTACTAATGATTAATTGTTTTGTATTTCTTTGTTTTAACTATTAACTTTTGACAACTGCAGACAATTGCTCAGTTATTTGGGTTGAACCTTCCATTGAATATCACTCATTTGCAAGCTCTGCTCTCAGTAACTTTCCATAGCCTGGATGCTTATCTTACTAAGGTGGTCAGCCAGTTAGGTAAGACAGAACTGTAGAATTCAAATAATGTTAACACTTAACATGATAGTACTATTAACTTTTGTCTTTCTAATTCAAATAATGTAACATGGAGTGCATTGTCATATGTTATGGAAATTTGTTTGGAAAAAGCTAAGGCATTTTCATATTCTCAAATCACATATTCAATGAAATAAATATGGAAATATGCTGTTTTTGCCATTCATAATGGATTCTCTGTACAATGCAGTTGAGAAGAGTCGTTTGTACCCCCCTGTTCCCTCTTTAACGCGTTATGAGGAGACAGTTATTCTGGTTCCTGTTATCAGGAAAAAACTTGTTGAGCCCACTAATTTGGATGAAAAAGTCACCAACATCTTGAACGATTTGACGCTGTCAAAGCTCTGTATCCGACTAAACACTGTCAATGTGAGTTTGTCATTTCCTTGGTTCCTTCTCTCATAGAAAACCCAAAGTAAGGAAAAGAAAGGGGATTTAAATGGGGCACCTTTATAGCTCAATGAATACATAATTATTTTTCATTCATTTAAATTATAAGAAGGTTCGTAATATTAATTTCTCTTCATAAATAGCATATTCTACCTTTCTAGATAATGGTTGCCAAACTAATTAATACTTTCTTGACCTTATTTACTCATATGTTGGTTTCATCCGCAGTATATCAAAAATCAAGTTGGGCTCTTGCAAGATGGCATTAGGAAATCTTGGGGATTAGTTAAGCCAGCCGTCAAGCGAAGATGGTGTAAGTTCTGTTTTGTTCTTGAAGTGTATGCTGGTTCTCATAATTGAATAAGATTTACGTCATTTTAGTTCATTATCAATGTAAATATAAGGTGCACCTGGGTGCCATGAGCAACAATTGACCACTTTGAGTTATGGACTGAAGTAAAGCTGGATGCCGGCGGCAGCTATAAGCCATCTCATGATATCACATTTGCTTTAACTTGAGTCCTTTTATCTGACCCTTAGCTTGTTCAGTATAATCGTGCTGCTCATGATATTTATGGAGTAATATACTGCAGTATATATTTTTGTGTTCAACTAACCAGCAAGACATATGTGTAATTGACAGTTAACATAGAGGATGAAGAACCTGCAGAAAGTCAGGAACGAACCATGTCAACAAGTGATGAGTCTATTGATGAGCTATTAGAAACTACTTTCGATGGCATCAGAAACCCTGCTACTGATGCTATCAACAAAATTGTTGACTTCATTGGTAAGCATGCAATATTGTCACTTTCATTTGGCTTGCTAATCTACAAAGGCTTGAAGAGTGATGCATTACTTTTAGTTGATTGGTGATCCCATATATTGTTGCTTTCGTCATTTGTGAAATAAGTTCTCAGAGTTTTCCTTCGGTGTCATATTTGTTTTAATATTTCCTTACCCTCGCTAGCTATGGTGGTGAAATGATCTTTAGAATTTGAATATTGAATCTATAGGAGCCAGAGCTGTTTTCATTGATATGGGAGAGCCGCTTTTGTTCGGTTTATATCGAGGTAGTGTTGAAGGAGCCCGCATGGAAGGTGTTCTTTCACATATTGACAATGTAAGATTTTGAACCTACTCCTGCTAGCAAATGAGTCAACTATCAAGAGTTGTTTTCATCTTCCAGACTTTTCAGTGTAACTTTTATTGGAAGTTCTTGTCATATGATTTACGAACACAGTGCTTTTCTGGGAGTTTTTTTTGCAGATATTGAACCATATCTGTAGCTTAATTGATGATACTGTGAGAGACCCTGTTGCTCTAAGCATCTTTAGAGCATCTCTGGTACATTTCCAGCTCCATTTAAATCTTTGTTTTTGATAATCCGAAGTTTTTTCTTTTTATTTATCCAGCTTAAATTTCAGGAAGCTTTTGTTTGGGTATTACTTGATGGAGGACCTTCTCGAGCATTTTCCTCTGCAGACATCTCTTTAATGGAGGATGACTTGCAAATTTTGAAGGTTTGTGTTTTCTGGATGTAACTTTATATACATGTATATGAATGAATTGTTTTAGGCAGTGCAAGACTGCAAGGGCAAAACCACTAGAGAATTGTTTTAGGCATTAACATCATCTTTTTTCTAGGACTTTTTCATTGCCGAAGGTGAAGGCCTTCCTCGTTCCTTGATTGAGAAAGAAGCAAAGTTTGCCCATCAAGTATTAAGCTTGTTTTCCTATCAGGTTTGATGATCTAATGACCAAGCATATTTGCGCAAGTGTTTTACCAATATTTGATAACTAAAACCATAATACCTTTCTCTGTCTCAACAGACTGGGTCCATCATACAAATGTTGATGGCTGCAAGTGAGAACATCCCAATTTATCTGGAGTTACGAAGACCTGCTAGAAGACGCTTGGATGACGCTAATACCTTAGTTCGGGTTCTTTGTCACAAGAAAGACAGAGAGGCTTCCAAGTTTCTACAGAGGCAATATGGGTTGCCTGCTTCTTCAGGTGAAATTTTATGGCCTTTCTTAGTGTAAATTTAGCTGTCTGCGACATATTTTTAACCAAACGACAGCTCTTATCTGAAATTGATTTTTTCCTTGCAAGTTTTTTGAGCTTTAATTCCCTTTCTGATCACTATCAAGCTATGTCAATGAAAACTCATTTCTTCTTTGTTGAACTATGATAAAATCCATGAACAATATTTTGCCTATCGCGCAGCGTATGATGACAACCCAGGAAGCGAAAATACGCCTTTGACCAGCGCAGCCGTTATCACAGATCTTCTTAAACGGAGTGCTTCTATTCGCAGTGCTTCATCTCGGTGGTCGGAGGCTGGGCAGAGTAGTTTCAGGTCACTGAAGCAGAGATTCCAAGGGTCCAACTTAGGATGGTAAGGAGCCCTTCTACAGTTCTACACCTGCAAAGCTCAAGAACAAGAGTTGTCTTTCTGCTTCTTACGTTTAATTTCTTTATTGGTTGATGCTTTAACATTTTTTTAGAAAAAAGTTTTGTGGGTTCTCTTTGATGGTTTAAATTCGGTCACATTCCGGTGGAGTTTTCCATTCCTCTTTCAAAAAAAATAAATAAAATAAAATAAAATAAAATTGAGGATGGGGGTGGGGGGAGGAAAAGGAGGGGGAGTATTTTTAACCATTGATTTTAAAACGGAATTTTCGCTAAATACCCCTGAGGTTAAGGCTAATTCGCGTGGTGTACAAAAGTTTGACATATTTCGCCAGATGCCCTTGAGATTTTTATTTTTTTCGCTAAATAACCCCGATGTTTATATTTTTTCGCCAAATGCTCCTCTATCGAATTTGTTAACTTTTTTTTTATTGAAAAATAGTACAATTCCTCCATCATGGCGCATATTTTTAATAAAAATAAAATTTTCTAAGTATAAAAAATTACTATGATAAATTTAAATAAGATATTATCAAACGTTAACATAAATACAAAAAAATAGATTTGATAATTAAGTAAAAAATAATTAAAATATTTATGAAAAATGTGTAAAAATTACACGAGTTTAAGATTTAAGTAAAATATGTTGATTGGGTTAAAATCCTAAAATAAATGTGTTTATAACACCTAATAAAAAATGCTTATTAATTAATATTTAGATATAACTAGATTGATTAAAGAAACGTGTACAAATTTCATTAGTTTGATTTTTTTTTTCAAGATTCAGTTGATTGAGAGGAAATTGTGAAATTAAAATGATTATATCATCTAAGCAAAAATATTTCTCATTTAACAATTAGAATAGATAAATATCATTGGTTAAAAAAATGTTTTAAAAATTTGTTATTTGAAAATTTATGTAGATTAGGTTGATTGTGTGAAATTCCAAAAATTAAGATTATTATATAAAAAATAGTTTTCATTATACACACACAAAAAGAGAGATTAATTGCTTTGGGAAAAAAAAGATTTCATATATTTGGAACTATGTATTTTTTTTTTTAAAAAAAAAACATTTTGAATTAATCTCATTGTTTAAATAAATAGCATGAAATGATATTGTGTAATTAATACATAATGAAATAATACTGTATAGTTAATTTTAACTTTATCAAAAAAAAAGTTTTGAATTAATTCCATTGATTAAAAAATGTAATATGATATGGTATTGTGTATATAATATTAGATAAGTTAATTACCATAATTAAATAATATTGTTCAAATAATACCTTACAAAAATAACAATCAAATAATATTTTCTATTCTTTTTATTTTCAATAAAAAAAAACGTTAACAAATTCGATAAAGGGGCATTTGGCGAAAAAATAAAAACCTTAGGGGTGTTTGGCGAAAAAAATGGAAACCTCAGGGGCACCTGACGAAATATGTCAATCTTTTGTACACCACGCGAATTAGCCTTAACCTCAGGGGTATTTGGCGAAAATTCCGATTTTAAAATCAGTGGCTGAGATCCTCTCAACTCTACCCATAGAGTTTTCCACAAACTCCACTGAATTTTCAAGTATTCATATGTAAATGGTTATGGTGGAATGTGGTTGTTCCACATTGGTAATATATAGAATGCTTGAATAACATATAAGGTTTAATGGCTACTTCTCTCATTGTCAATTGGTTTTGAGATAGAACTCGTTGGGTTTATATGTTGTTCGTGTCTCCCGTACGACGCCTCTACGCACGACCTCCCTCCATCAATATTTATTCAATTTGAATAAATAGTTGTTGGTTACACGTAATAAACGATTAACCAACTAGTATTCAGATTAACGTTAAGATTTCTTCAACTTTACCCTAAAGTACTCGAGGGGAGCCATTCCTAAATACGAATACTAGGTAATTATACAATTTTTTTTTAAAAAAAAATCTAGCCATTGATTTTTTTAATCCAAGAGTATAAATTTGTCCTCCTGTTTAATGGTAAAGGGTGCACTAACTAGAAAGTTTATCTATACTCTAATTTGTGGAGTATTTTTTTTATACTTTTTTTTAATAAAAAATTACAATCAGCATTCCCTTTTTTTTGGTGGGGCTTCCTTTAACTATTGCAAGGACAATAGTATAAATTCAACTTATAAAAAAATAGTATAAATTCAAGATTAAAATATTCAAAAAGACAATTTTTAAATAAGGAAATGACATCATTTATTTGAAAATAAATACTTCATCGTTTTGTTCTATTTTTTAAAATGTTTTTTCAAGTAAAAAACTTTATAAAATATCAACTTTTTATTTTTTTATAAAACAATATCATACTAAGCAATAAGCATGAATTTTAAAAAATTAATATTTTATAGAGTTTTTAACTTTATGAAAAATATGCTAAAAAGTCAAATCAAGTGAAATCATTTCCTTTACATAGTGGTTCAACTTTTTTTTATTATTATTAGATCAATATACAGTATAATTATGAAAATTCTACTTAGCGCATAGTAGATTTATCGTTTAGCACATAATTAGTTACATTTACCATATAGGTAATTGTTCGCAATGACCATAATATAGTTTGGTCATTGCGACCGTTTTATATATTTTTTTTAAAAGAAGATTTTTTTAGCTTGGTATAAAAATAACTAGGCTAAAAAGAGTCACTTTTTATTTCTGTTATTAATAGAACTGAGATAAAAAAAAACTCCTTAATTTTTTTTTAAAAAAAGGAGGATGAAATTGACCCGCCTGTCTGCGGGGCTACACATCTTCTTCTCCACAGTTAGAGTCAGTTTGATAACCCGGAGCTGATGGGGTAGCTGAAGCTGATAGGGTAGCTGAAGCTGATGGATTAAGTGTGTTAAATATATGTTAAATTGGAGTTTTCATAAGCTAGTAAGGTGTTTGGTAACCCAATTGATAGAGTAGCTGATGCAAACTAGCTGATCAAATAGGAGAAAATTAATAGAATTCTGAAAAACTTGCGGTTAGTAGCTGTTAAAAATCCAATTTCAAAAGTTAATTAAATTAAAATCTTATATTTAACTTATTTAAAACTATAAATGATTAAAACCAAAAGTTCCGAAAAACTCCATACATTACCAAACGGACCCTAAAATTGTTCAACTTTAAAGACATATCGGAGTATTGAGCCACACATAAAATCCCTAACTTCCAAACAATCTAATAAACCCTAAAACTAACTCCCAAATTATTAAAGGGGCGTTTACGTAAATATCTAAAAAAATTACCTAAATTAGAGGAGTATCCACATGTTTGAATATATTACAAAACTATCCATTGCTTTCATTCATTGTTTTTCGACGTTGAATCCTCCATCGTCGCTCCCGTTTCATTCACCGTTCTCCCCATCCCCTTCCTCCACCGTCGTTCTTCCGTCTTCCTTCCTCCGTCTTCGTTCCTCCGTCTTCGTTCCTCCGGCATCGTTCCTCCGTCTTCGTTCCTCCGGCATCGTTCTTCCCCTGTCGTTCATCGGTTGAGTTTCCTGTGTCCTTCTGCAGTTGATCTGGAAGAAAGAAAACATCAGATCAGCCGTCCTCCTCGCATATTAAAGGTATGAAATCGCACAATAGTACAGTATTAATTTTCGAAACGCATCTAGTTCGACAGAAAACCTACTTCTGCTGACATATAATCTAATATCTGCTTTCGAAGAACAGTAGTACAATGGAGTATTAATTTTCGAATACCTAGTTTTGCTGATATATAATCTGATATATAAATGTGTGCCTTCGGCACACATTTAGATTGAATTTGATGAATTACCTGCTCTTTTAATAGTTATGCTACTGTGTGCAAGTAATGTAATAAACTGGTGCTGCTGACAAGTAAAAAGGCAGAAATTCATATTGAAAGTGTTACTAGTCTTTTGTATTGAAACTAAAAAGAAATTATTTGTCATTATTCTAAAAGAAAGAATAGTTGTGCAACCATTGTGTGAAAGTAATGCAAATAAATGGTGCTGCTGACAAGTAATAGTTTACCACAATCTAAAGTGTTGATTGAGTTGATTATGATGTAGCATGCAGTTAGATGTTATGTAAATAGCTTGTAATGGTTATGCACACTGAAACTGTGGATATTGATTTTAGAATGAACTGAATTATTGTAAAAATCAGTTACACTGCTGACATTTTTATGTATTGAATTGAAATTTCTTGCAAAGGCAAAAATTCATATTGAAGTTTATTAATTTACTAGTATTTTATATTGAAACTAAAAATAAAGTAGTTGTCATTATTCTAAAAGAAATAATAGTTGTGCAACTACTAATTAATATTTATGCAAAAATCTGGTGCTGTTGACAATTAATAGTTGAACTCAATCTAAAGTGTTGAATGAAATGATTCTACTGTAAAATACAGTTAGATGTTGTGTAAATAGTTTTTAATGATTATGCACACCAAACCTGTCATTTTTGATTTCAAAACAAACTGGATTGTTCTCAAAACCTGTTCCACTGCTGACATTTATATCTAATGAAGTAATATTTGGGCCAAAAGGAACAGATTTAGATTGAATAATTAGGAAGTTACTACTCTTTTGTATTCAAACTAAAAACAAATTAATAGTGATTGTTCTAAATGAAAGAATAAATGTGCAAGTATAATTAATCGTTATGCAACAATTTAGTGCTGTTGACGAATAATGAATGAACTCAATCTAACATTTTGACTGAATTGTTTCTAAAGAAAAATGCAGTTAGATGTTGTGTAAATAGTTTGTAATGATTATGCACCCCCTAATGAACTAATTTATTGTAAAAATATGCTACACTGCTGACATCTTACGTAATGAAGTAAAAATTGTCCACAAAGGGCACAAATTCTGTTTGAAATTTATGAAGTTACTACTCTTTTTATTAAAACTAAAAAGAAATTAGTAGTTATTATTCTAAACTAAATAATAGTTATGCAACTTCTAAAAAATCATTATGCAATAAATCTGATTATAATGTATTGAATTTTTGAAAAAATCTGTTACACTGCTGACATATAATGTAACAGATTTAAATTTAAATTTAGGGAGTTACACTCTACTTGTAATTGGGTTAAAAATTGAAAGAAATTGGTATTGATCACAAAAAAATAAACAATAGTTGTGCAAATACTAATTAATACCTATGCAAACCTATTCTACTGCTGACATGTAAGAGTTAAACTCAATCTGGTGTATTGGTTTAGTGAATTGGGGAATCCTGATGTTAAGACATACTCGGATGTTGTGTTTACTGGTTGGTAATGAAAATGCGCCTCTCCAATGATATTTAGTTTAACCAGTAGTTTAATTAATATATCAATTTGTTATTGTGTTGACATGTGATGTAGTTGCAAGGCATAATTTTATCTGTATTATAATAGTACTGAAATATATTTAGTTGAAGTGTTTAGCAGTAGTATTGACGTGTCTTGTTTTCTGTTATCATAGGTAGGGAAATATATATGGCTCCATATGTGATTACAGTAGTATATGGTGGAGAATGGAGGTTTTCTGCGACTGGGCTTTCGTTTGTTGGAGAAAAAACTTCCAAGGTTTTTATATTAAATAATTCAATCCCTTTTCAGCGGCTGGAAGAAAAAGTACGTAGTAGGTTCAATATTGATACTGCAGTTGGTTTAGAATTCAACCACCTACATCCTTTAAAATTGCTGAGATCGCCGCTGAAAGTTGAGTGCGATGCTGATTTTGAAGAATTTTTGGCTTTGACAACACTTGCCAATGTAAAATTTGCTGTTGAACTGTGTGTGAGCAAAAAGTTTTTGCCTCTGCCAATAGCTAATGTAGATGATAGGGAAAGCTGGAGATCTTTTACATCGGAACAATTGCAGTTGGTCGAGTATAATATGAATTTGGTTCAAAATATTGTTGAAAAGGATAGCACATCAGTGATGCCTGACTTGAAGATGAAGAGTGTAAAAGTGGAAAACATGGAAGAGGATGATTGGTCTCAATGTTCTAAAAGTGAAACAGAGTCAGATGCTGAGGTCTGGAGGAATCTATACTCTTCAATGCAGGGAAGAGACACGTTAAAGGAAGAGTTGGATGATTCTACATCCAGTGAACTGGTTTTACCAAACAACTCAAGTGAAATTCTGTATGTTGGAAAAAATTTTGTGTCAAGACAAGCATCAAAGGATGCTTTGACAATTCTATCCCTAACTCAGACATTTGGTTTTAGAGTAACAAAATCAGAGCCGAGGTATTTTAGAGTGCATTGCATGGATGCTAAATGCAACTGGAAAATGCATCTAAAGACTGTTTCTCAGACTTCTTATGTCGTCACATTGTACAATGAGAAACACACTTGCACGTGGGATGCCAGAACAAAATATTGCAAAAAAGCTCCATCCTCAGTTGTTGCAAGACTCATTGAACCTAGGTGTGCATTATGTACAAAATAAAATTTTAATTAATTTCTTCCATATTTATTTTTTATTTGTTCTAACAAATCAATTTTTATAAAGTGTGGACAGTGGATTCAAACCAAAGCAGATAATCGATACGATGAGAAATGAAAAAAAAAATACCAGTTAACTACTAGACAGCTTGGAGAGCATAAAAAATAGCAAAGGAAAAAGTTCGGGGGACACCAGAGTCTAATTATGCTGATATGCCATCATTTTGCCATATGCTGAGGGAGAAGAATGAAGGAACTATTGCATTAATCTCAACTGATAATGAGGACAGATTTAAGTACTCATTCTTATCATTTGGAGCGAGCATACGTGCTTTTCCTCTTTTAAAGAAGGTATGGCATGTTGTGTGTCAGCATACAGTCTCGTCCTTTTTTATTTAGACGATTAATTACAATCAAATGTACTTTGAATCCTTTTAAGCAGGTAGTTGTTGTCGATGGCACGTTCTTAACTGGGAAGTATAGAGGGACTTTGCTTGGTGCCACTGCCCAAGATGCAAATAGGCAAATCTTCCCTCTTGCAGTTGGAATTGCTGACACTGAAAATAATGACTCTTGGGAGTGGTTTTTTAGGCAACTGCTGAAGGTTTTGCCACAACAAAATGATTTAGTCTTTGTGTCTGATAGGCATGCGAGTATTGCAAGAGCGGTTGCCCTGATTTATCCTACTGCTACACATTGCTTTTGTAATTGGCACTTAAAGCAAAACATCAAATCTACCTTCAAGAAAAAGTATCTGTCTGGATGGTTTCAGAACGCAGCAAATTGTTACACTATTGGGGAGTTCAACATCAAATTCAGGCACATACAAGAGAATTTCCCCAAGCTAGCAAAATATTTAGAGGATGCAGGTTTTGATAAGTGGGCTAGGGTACATGCAAGATCAAACAGATACAACATGATGACTTCAAACAATGCTGAGACTTTAAACTCTGTAATAACAGGGAAGAAGAATTATCCAGTTGTAGCCCTGTTAAAGTTTGTGCGAGAAAAGCTCACTTCCTGGTTTCAAGAAAGGAGAGAAAAGACACTTCAAAACCAGGACAAAATAACACCAGAGATACTGAAGTTGATCAGCGGTTTACAGGAGAATATTGGAGCATACAAGGTGGTGAAAATTAATGAATTTGAGTTTGAAGTCACAGGAGAGGGAGCAGGGGTAATAGTTGATCTGTCAAGAAGGAGTTGTACGTGTAGGGTATTTAATGTTGAGCAAATACCTTGTGTGCATGCTTTGGCAGCAATTAAGCACATAAAAGCAAATATATCAGATTTTGTAGCAGATTTTTACACGAATGAAGCTTGGGCATTGACCTACTAGGAAACGATATATCCAGTGACGTGTGAAGATGAAGAAATTCTCCCTGATGCTATAAAACTTATCAAATGTTACCCCCCCGTTGTGAAGAAAAGGGCAGGCAGACCACCATCTAAAAGAAAACTTTCTGCTTCGGAGTTCAAGAGAAGGATAAAGTACTCAAAGTAACTGTCTCAGCAACACAACTTCTGGGCCATTTTTTAGCAGAATAATAAATTCTGTAAACAGCACTGCATATGCACTTTTTAGGGTTGCAAGTTTGATACATTACAATTTAAAATCTTCTACTGTATGAATTGAATGACTTTAATATTTTAAATTCGAACAGATTTTAATTTTTTACTGTCTTAGCAGTAGTTTCTTTTCATCTTGCATTGGTTTTTCTTGCATATTATAATATGCAAAACTTAAGAGAAGATGTGCAAATATATGCAAATACTAGTTGATGATATGCAAATACTAGTTGATGATATGCAAATATAAGTCGATGATATGCAAATATACGTTGATGATATGCAAGTATAAATTCGTCTAATGCATATATAAGAGTATTAAATATAAATACTGTGGTGGTAAAAATAAAGACAACAATGTTATGCAAAATGTGTAATTATAATATGAGATCCAAATATAAATTCATGATATGCAATTATAAGTTGATGATATTCAAATATAGTTTGGTGATATGCAAATATAAGACTGTGATATGCAACTATAAATTGATCATATGTAAATATAAAAACATTTAGGGCATAAATAAAAATATTAAAAATATAAATATTAAATGTGGTAGTATAAATAGAGCCAGCACCGACCTTCTATTTTTGTTGGTTTCTCCTTTTACGAGTTTCACTTTTTACAAGCTTCTTCAATAACCTTCGTCCAGGGGTGAGCGTTTTTGTGTTGATCAACGATTCCTTCGTTCGAGTGATCGTTGTCGATTAATATTGAGCTTCGCTGTTGCCATGTCTCCCAATTCATCTGGTAAATCTGTGCTATCTCCAAATTTCCTTTGTTTTTTAGGTTAGGGTTTAATGTTATGCAAGTTTTTACCAAAATTTTCACGCGAGTTTTTTCTTGTATTGTCTTAGCTAAACGATTACGAACTAGAGGTGATTTATGTTCAAATGCTGTTCCTACCTCCAGTAAGAAACGTGTTAAGAGATCTGCAGGCCCTCGTCCTGCCAAGAAGGCAGTTGATCTGTCGAGGGACTCTCCCGTTTTTCCAGATCTATCACAGCTTAGTGGGTCAGTAGAAGTTGAAGAACAGCAACAAATTATTTGCAAGGATGGAAGGGGTGTTGATAGTAGAACGCATATTGATCCAGGCTCGCAGTCTCCCATAATTTGTCCTCAAATTCTATCAACTAGATACCCAGATCCGGTTAATTCCGCTGAATGTACTCCTAATAAGAATCCTGATGCTTTTGTTTCCGTTAAGTGCACGGTTATTCTGAGTTCTGATTCTCAAAACCCAACTTGTGAGGTAGCAGATGAGACTCCAGGGTTTACAGATCCTGTTAATACTGCTGATTATACTCTTAATGGGAAACCTCATCCTTTTGTGTCTGTTGAGTGCACGGTTAATCTGGATTCTGAATCTCAAAAAGCAACTTGTGCAGCAGCAGATGAGACTCCAAAAGTTACAGAACCTGTTAATACTGCTGATTATACTGTTAATGAGAATCCTCATCCTGTTGATTCTGTTGAGTGTACCGTTGATCTGAATTCTGATTCTCAAAATGCCACTGGTGCAGCATATCAAGTTCTCTCTGGTTCTTTTCTTGGTGTTAATTTGCCTCAAAATATATCTTCTGATTCATTCCCTTCTGTGCATGGTGCTACTATATTAGATTCTGGAAAGGAAAATGCAAATCATCAAGTTCATGGGGTCCCACCTGCATATAATTTTGAGACTGCTGCTGCTGAAAAACAACATCATGATATGGATGATGTGCATGGTAAAAAACAGACTGATGTCCCAGGGTCTTCTGCTGGATGTCAAGAGGTTGACAAAGATGAATCTACTAAAGTCCAACCTACTGCTGATTTGAAGACTGATGCTAATGAAGAAGAACAGCATGTTGTGGATCATATGCATTAGAAACAACAAACTGGCAAGGCCATGGATGTTGATGTCAATCTGCATACTGATTCCTCTGGTATTCCAACTCACACATCCAATGTAGAGCCTGGTCCTTCCCATAGAGTTGGGTTGTTGCGGAAACAAAGAATTCCAAAAGGTAAAAAGTTCCTTACCCTAAAAACCAGATCCAACCCAAAGATGTTTGTTTCTGCACTTGAGAGGCTAGGTGATAAACAGAAAGAGTGCATTAAAGGGATTGGGTTTGGACATCTCCTTGATTTAAAAATTCAGAATCTGCCGTTATCGCTTTCCTACTGGTTGGTAGATAACTTTGATGCAAACAAATGCTCTTTGATTCTGCCTAGTGGAGATAGATTAGTGATAACTGATTTAGATGTGCACATTTCGTTGGGCCTGCCTATGGGAAGCGAGTTGATAAGCAAGAAAAGTTGTAAGGGAAATTTTGATGTTATCAAAGAGTGGCGGGCTTCTCTTTCAGCTGGTGAAATGATTCAACCTTCTATCTTGATAGAAAAGATAATTAATGATGTTGATGCTGGTGATCAGTTCAAGCTGAACTTTGCAGTTTTGTTACATTCTTTGTTGCTGGACACACATCAGAGTGGGCACATAAACCAGAGTTTAGTTAAGAGTTTTTACTGGCAAAGAAGATTTCAAGGAGTTTAACTGGTGTGCATTCTTATTAGAATGTTTGGTTGACTCAAAGAAAAGTTGGGAGAAAACCAAACAAGGGCAGTTCAGAGGTCCTGTGTTGTTTTTAAACGTAAGTATCTGTTTTTAAATTATTATATCTGATTCTACGAATTAATATCATATTGGCTGTAATATCTAAATAACATCGTGTTTTCCTGTTGCAGTTGTTCTATGTTGACAGAGTAAAGTTGTTTTCGAGCATTATGTTCAGAAGATTCACTAGATCAATTCCAGTTTTCATTGGTTTGACGTCAGCAATGCTTCGTCAACGTGAAAAGGATGATATTGAAGCAGGAGAATATTGTTTTTGGGTTAATTCAACCTCGTCAATGCATCCCTAGCTCTGAAACTGGAAATACAGAAACTGCTCCAACATCACCTCCCCTTATGGAACAACCTGTCCCAACTAATGAGCCAACTCCTATTGAGGTAGGTTTTTTATTATTTGATGTTGACATATAGAGACTACGTTAAATCTAAGGTATTGGGTTTGGGGAAATTTGATGCTAAAATGCACTGAAATTTTTTGATACTAGCTTCATATGAGTATGTACATCGAAAATATCCCTATGGTGATGGGACACTAAGTTAAATTAATTTTGTACAAGTGTAAAATTATGATATGCAACTACATTTTACTGATATGCAACCGCATATGACTCATATGCAAAATTAAGATTATTATATGCATAAGTTGGTGCTGATGACATATACAGGCTTAGCTACTGACTTCATGAGTGTATGCACATCCAAAATATGCCTAGGGTGATGTCCAACTAAGTGGAAGTTATTGTGTACAAGGATAAAATTATGATATGCAACTACATTTTACTGATATGCAACCCCCACATTACTGATATGCAAAATTAAGATTATTATGTGCATAAGTTGATGCTAATGACATATAGAGACTTAGCTAAATCTATGATAATAATTTACTGATTTTTAATGCTTAAATGCAAGGTGATGTCCTAACAAGATTGTGATGATGATACACATCTAAAAGTTTGCTTTACTCCCTTTAAATGGATTGAATTAACATAACAATTTGATACTCTGCTGACATGTGATATATATAACAACTCCACCCCCATCTAGGGTATTAGATATGTCAGTTCTAATGCTAAAATGCACTGAGATGGTGTGTGTCTTTTGTGATGAATTGAAGTAATATAACAATCTGTCAAACTGCTGACATTTGGCTTAAAAAAAAACAGTATTTGTGGCAAACGCAGGAATGCAGATTCAATATAATAAAGTTATTTCTCTTGGAAACCAATCTTCAAAAGGAATTAAAAGATACAAATCAGAAATAAACCACAGATATGCTACGAAACCCTGTATAACTAAGTAAAAACTTTAATGTTGTTGACATATTATTTCTCTTGGTTTTGTTGCATCCCTTCATTTTGATATATTATTTAAAATGTTTTACTTTGATCTATGTTTAGTTGTTCATACAAGCTTTGGCTGAAAAGACTACTGCACTAGCATCTGCAATCTCTGAATTTGCTAGTATGTCTACAAATGTTCCATCTGAGTTTTAAGATAATGAGAAGGTCAAAGGTCTCATTGATGCTGCTAATAATCTTCTGGGGTTGGTAAATGAGCCGATTCAAGCTGCACCTGCACCTGCACCTGAAGATCATCATCCTAGTTATATGGATGACTCTCCCAACACAATCTTCAACAATTCTCAGCATCCTTTTTGGACAGATCCAACGCTTTTGGATGTCCTAACTCAGGTTGAATTGGCTGCACAGAACAAGGAACGGATGAAAGATAACCTCCCTGAAGAAGGTCCTGCTCATGACTTCGCTTTTGTGGTTTGTCCAACAACAACAAGTGAACCTCCAGCAAAACAAGATGCTGGTGACAAAGAAGTGCATCTTGCAGATTCCCAGAAAAAAGATATTTTACATGAGAAGAGAATGAGAAAAGGAAAAGCCCCTCTCTTTGATGGGCCAAGTTTTGATTTGTTTGGGTCTGATCCTGCTTTCTTATCACCTAGGGTAGAGGAGGTTGTTAATGATGAAACTATTCCTCCGTCACACTCAGATGGAAAAAATGGAGAACCTGCACAGAAAGAAGCTAGTTTTAATGAGAAAGGAAAGGGCAAGAAGAAAGTGAGAATTTCTGAAGACCCAGATTTGGATATATATGATACTTACACAACACCTCCAAGACCTACCTCAAAACATTGTGCAGAAGAAGGGGAGAAGGCTGATGGAGATGCAATGAAGGGTGTTAGTGATGCGTCAAAGGTTGTTCATGCAACAGTTCATATTGGATCAGATGCAGAGAATGTTCACAGTGTGCATCCAGAAAATATTCATGCAGGCCAGAAGCATGTTTCTAAAGAACAACAAGCTTCACAAAAACCTTTTGAAGAGGAAGGCCATGCCAGAAAAGAAGCTGATGTTGTTGAAGACCTACCCGCTGAAAAAGTTGTGAATGCTAAATCTGTTCAAACAGTATATTCAAGGAAACCCAAGCCAGTTGCTGCTATGCCAACACGTAGGTCTACTCGCAGTTGTGCAAATGTTTTGGGTGATAACGAAGAAGTTCATGTAGACAATGAAGATGGAGATGGAAAAAGGGAACATAAACCAGCAGCCACCTTGAGAAGCCCTTATTATTCTCGTGTTGTTGACATTGGGGATAATATGTCTGAGCTTGAGAAGATTCTATATGCAAGTGTTAGTAGGAGAACATCATCTGGCGCGTATGTTTATTCCCATTCATTTATTTACTTTAGAATTTATTCTATATTCTAGTTACTTGGTTTTATTGACATCTGTTTTCTGTTCTTCATGCATCTAATTGCAGTGAGACCTTATTTAGAGGAAATACTCTAAGCTTATTTAGGGCTGATTTGAGAAGTCTGGAGGAGGATTGTATAGTATCTCCCATTATTATTGATGCTTGGGCAGCAATCCTAAATCACAAAGAACAGTACAAGAGTGATTTGTCTCCTTTAAGGCTTTTCTTGTTTATTGCCTCGTCTGTAAGACTGCAACTTTTATCTTATTTTCCATTTCATGTGTATTTTTTTTAAATTTACCAAGTTAAAACAAAACATTTTACCGCAATTCTTCTAATATTTTTTTCCATCCAGAAATATCAAACAGATGTATCGTTATCTCAAAGTGCGCATCAGGTTGAAAAGTTTTGTCTTCAAGTTGACAAAGCATTGTCCTTTGCTCCTCACATTAAATTGAAAAAACTGGACATGGTAATTACATAGTAATTCTCTTTTCTTTTCTTTTGTTTTTAATTTAGTTTCCCATTTATGTTAATAACACAATTTTGAACTACTGACATGCTAGTTGCTGACATATATTCTGATATATGATATTGACCTTTGTTGAAATAATATGAAAGACAATGTATATTAAAGTAAACTCTTGTTTTTTTATATGAACTTTAAATGCAATACCATACCTATATCCCTGTTTATTTTTTTATGTCAGCTGTATTTAAACACAGTTGTCGACTTCCTGTAAAAAAATGTACTGCTGACATGTTTACTGATGACATGTAGTGAGTTGAATAATACATATATGTGTTCATATGATATGAATATGCATACATTAATAATCAGTATTTTTTTTTTCATATGATATGTTAATATAATTTTTTAAGTATATAAGTGATAACAAAGACCCACTTCAGATGTCAACACTAATACAAATGTCAACACCGATAATAAAAAATCGCTTCTGATAGACATCTTATGAAATATTTTTACATGTGGCAGTTATTTCTTGATTTCTAGTTGTTTTTAAATATCTATATTAATGATTATTTCTGCATGCCATAAGTATTTTGAAACAGTTGTAGAATTACTTGTAAAAAAATGGACTGCTGACATGCTTACTGATGACATGTAGTGGGTTGAATAATAGTACATGTATGTATTCATACGATATGAATATACATAGATTAATAATAAGTATTGTTTTTTGATACAATATGTTAATGTAATCTTGTAACTATATAACCGATAACAAACACCAACTCAGATGTCAACACTAATACAGATGTCAACACTGGTACTAAAAAATCACTTCTGATAGCCATCTTTTTATATATTTAAACATATGGCAGGTATTTGTTAATTACTAGTTGTTTTTTAAAGCCTAAATCTTTTATCTACAACCCTGATTGTTTTCTTTGTAAATTCATATACAATATAGTTGGTCTGTCACTCTGAAATTTATACTGATGACATTTAAGTTGCTGATATAGTTTTGAATTTGGTGTATAGATTGTGTTTGGCATTTACGCTAACGACTACATGTACATGTTGGTTTTCAACTTGAAGACCAAGATCACACAGATCTTGGATGTGAGTCCCTGCTGTGATGAACCAAATGGCAAGTGCAACGTCCCGACTATGGTTAACAATTTGCTTACCAATTTGGTTAGTCATATTATTTCCAATTTCGAAATTCAAAGTTACTTTTTCTTTTAAAAGTTTATAGATTGTTAATTTGGTATTATGTTTAATTTCCCTTTCCTTGGCTTCTGCAGGCAGACCTAGTGAATGAGTATTTTATCAGAAAAGGGTTAAGAGCAAAGGCAAATATAATCACACATTCCAAGATTGATATGCTGAAACTTCCATGGGCTGGTGAGGACAAGGTTTTGCATTTAGGAATATGCACTATGCGTCAAATGGAAACTTTTATGGGGAGTGCAAAAGGCTACAAGTGCGGGTTCGAGCCAAATAGTGAGAAAAATATTTCAAAGCTGCGTTTGAAGTATTTGGCTGAAATCATTTGCTCAGACGTGAATGAAAAAAGGAGAGAAGTAGTAAATGCAGCAAGAGCACATGCAAAATTGACAATGAAGGGTATCAAACCAGAAAGGTTAAACTTGGGTTAGAATGGAAAGACAAAGCTGGGCTGTGTATTGATCATCCTCTTTAAACACTAGTTGTTGATAACTTTTTAAGACATTCTATCTCTTTAGGTTCGACTTATGTAATAACTACTAATACTTACCTATGTTGAGTATTCTGAACTTATGTGGTATCTTGACTGACTTACCTGCGTTAGGTTCCTTCATTTGTTGTTTTTTAACCTCATCGTTAGAATTTCGATGTGCAAATATATTGTGCCTATATGTAACCAACTTGCAATGGTGTTTAATCCGACTACTAGTTTATGCAAAAGTACTGATAGTAATATCTTATATTTATTTCATTAATATAACAGTTAAAAAATTCATGTTTTCCTTTTTCAACAAGTACACATATTTAAACATCATATGCAGTAATAATCGCCTGATATGCAAGCGTCCAGTTGTGTTCTGTAAGTTCCCAACCCACGAAACACATAACAAAATCCAACTTGATATCAATAAGGAGAGGAGATGTTTGTTTGGGAAGAATATAAACTGATTGAAAAGCTGAAATGAGAGGATATGCAACAAGTTTGGCAAGGGTATGTTTTTATATCTTGTAATGATTCACTTTTAAACCTTCACCTTCCACCTGCCCTTTCTTGTCCCACAGTCTATAATGCCCTTTTAATTGGTGCTTTTGTAATTAAAAATTTCAGTTTCAATTATAAAAGTTAATAATACTCCCTCCTATCATTATAATGTTTGAAGGGGATGGATCTAATAAGAAATCTTAGATTTTCTAGGAAGTTTACACAATTTTATTTTATTTTGTCATTTACCCTCACATTTATTTCTGTTTGGGTATGGGTCAATTTGCAAATGGATTTTTTATATTAAATATGCATATATTATGTACTAATATGCAAATTCAAATACTACTTATGCAAGGAAACTGATTGAGTGTGATAAAAGTAGATGTCCCATCCTTTTTGAAAAAACCAAAACTACATTGCATAGGTATTGAAGAAAAGTAGTAAGATTTTCGAATCTACCATAATCATTGGATTTTTTTAAATGCAAGATATTTAAAAAGAGATTTAAAGGATAAATAAGAAAGCTTCCTTTGCAAGTTTGAAAAACATTCTGATAAGTCTGACAAGGTATTTAACATGAGATTTAAAGGAAAAATAGGAAAACGATTATATATGCAATGAAGTTTGAATAACTTTCTTTAAAACACCTTTTAAAGATGATCAGATGGAGTTATAAAATAGCAGAAACATAAAACATAACAGTTAAAATATAAAACATTAAGTAATAGATTCATCAGCAGGCATAATGTTCCATAAGCAGCAAAAGTACATACATCTAAGCCCAAAACATAACAGAAATATTGTTTGATAACCGCAAAATAACACAAACAGAAAGATGATCATCTAGTTGGCAAGGAAGGCTGCGATTTTCTCCTTCCTCTTCTTTTCTTCTGCATAAACCTCGTCGATACTCCCAAATATGTTAATCTTGAACTCCTTCATCTGTTCCTCCACCTCATCTAGCCTTTCTTGATTCTACAACCATTTTTTCATGAAAAAGTTAAATATTTAACTACTTATTAAATAATATTATGTATAACAGAATAGACTTGCCATCTCAGCAGCGTCCTGGTCGTCGTCTTCAAGGGCCCTCCTGATCAAATAAGAGATGTGACCTCTCTCCTTGTAGAGTTCAAAGTAAAAACCCTGGAAAACAACGATCGTTTCCAACAGATCCCTTCTCTTGGTTGCCGTATTAGTCTGGGCCGCCTCTTCAAGCTGTGGCATTTGATACCCTGGGTATCGTTCTTTATCCAGATCATCGCACATCTTATAGTACTCCTCTATCATTGTGGTCGGATAGAAAAAGTAATCCATTTTTGGAGTTGAAATGGAAGGGATGAGGTTTCAAAGATGGTGAGAGAGAATAAAAAGCATCAGGCGATTTGATGATGGATGATAACAGATGGGTGAGGGACTCTTTGTATAGGCAGAGCTGGTTATACAACTTCCCCCATCAACAAGATGTCACTAGTCTTAAAGGGCGGTTTCCCAATGTAATTTAACCTTTCCTTTTATCCATAAGATTTATCTCTACTGTAGTAATAAAGACTAACTGTACTGTAATAATTACTTCTATTAAGTAATACATACAGTACTAGTAATAATTACTTCTATTAAGTACTGTATCATACACCCCCCTTTTAATGATAGTCTTTTTTTTAATGTATTTCCTTTGGTTTTCATTTACCATCACATTTATTTCTAGGGGTTTGTGTCCATTTGCAAATGAATCTTGAATATTATAATGATTGCCAGTGAGAGAGGGGTGTTAGTACATAATATATTAAATATGCACATATTATGTATTGATATGCAAACCCAAATAATACTGTATTTAGACTCTCGAATCTACCATAATCATTACATTTGTTTAAAATGATGCATTATTAATTTAAATATGGTGAATAATTTCTGGTTTGGCACAAAGACATTTTAGATGTTAGAAATGATAAAATATACTAAAAGTTAAACTTACTGATAATCCATACAAAAGTAAAAAAACAGAAATGTAAAATAACAGAAACATAAAACAAAAGAGGTAAAGTATAAAACATTAGAGTAACAGAAGCAATAACAGTTATATTGTTTGAAACCCAAAAGAACTTACTTTAAACCATAAAAGTAACAGAAATATTGTTTCATAATAATAAAATAAACATGAATGGAAATCTAGTCATCTAATTCCCAAGGAAGGCTGCAATCTTCTCGTGCCTCTTCTTTTCCTGTTCATATATCTGCTCAATCGTCGCAAACACGTTCACCCTGAACATCTGCATCTGCTCCTCAAGCTCCGGTAATTTTGCTTGATTCTACATTCATTTTTAAATGCAAAAGTTAAATATTTAACTACTTATTAACTAATATTATGTAAAACAGAATAGACTTACAGCCTCAGCAGTCTTCTGATCATCATCTGCAAGGGTCCGCCTGATCAGAGAGGAGATGTGATCTTTCTCCTGGTACAAGGTGTAGTAGAAAACTTGAAATTGCTCAATCGCATTGAGTAGATCTTTCCTCTTGGCGGCAGTGTTGGTCTCCGCAGCATCTTCAAGAAGGGACATATGATAACCTGGGTATCTGGTTTTGTCCAGTTCGTCGCATGTCTTGTAGTAGTCCTCCATTAGGGATAGAGGGTAGAAAAGATAATCCATTTTTGGAATTGGAATGAAAGGAATGGGGTTTCAGTGGATGGTGAGAGAGAAGAAAAATGGCCAGGAGATTTTGTGATGGATAGAAACAGAGGGGTGAGGGTCTCATTATATAGGAAGAAAGGAGCGGTTATCCAACTTCTACCATCAACAATATGTCACCTGTTTTAGAGGCCGGTTTCCCAATGTATTGTAACCTTTCCATTCCCCAATAACTGTACTAATTAGATCAGATTTACTGTATTTCTTAGGAAAAGAGTAACTGTAATTATTACATCTATTAAGGAGGCACGGTTTCCCAACTACTTTATATTTACAGAGCACCAGATACATCCCCCCCTAATAATCATCTATTTTTACTGTATTTTGGTTTTCCCTAATTTTTTCCAACTACATTTTACTGATATGCAACCCCACATTACTGATATGCAACCCCGCATGAGTGATATGCAATATTAAGATTATTATGTGCATAAGTTGATGCTGATGACATATAGAGATTTAGCTAAATCTATCATAATAAGTTACTGATTTTTAATGCTTAAATGCAAGGTAATGTCCTAAAAGATTGTAATGATGATACACATCAGAAGTTTGCTTTCCCCCCATTTAAATGGATTGAATTACTATAACAATCTTCTACTCTGCTGACATGTGATATATATAGCAAATCCACCCCATATAGGGTGTTAGATATGTGAATTCTATTGCTAAAATGCACTGAGATGGTGTGTGTCTTTTGTGATGAATTGAAGTAATATAACAATCTGTCATACTGCTGACGTTTGGCTTAAAAAAAAACAGAATTTGTGCCAAAAGCAAGAATGTAGATTCAATATAATATAGTTCTTTCTCAAGTAAACCAATCTTCAAAAGGAATTACAAGAGATAAATCAGAAATAAACCACAGATATGCTACGAAACCCTGTAAAACTAAATAAAAACTTTAATCCTGCTGACATATAAAGACTGCACACAATTTAAGATATTAGATTTGTGGATTTTCATACTAGAATGCACTGACATGTTGTGCTGATAGCTTTTAATGATTATGATCATGAAATACTTGCTTTCTCTCCAAGAATGACTTCAAAATTTATGAAAATCTGTTACTCTGCTGACATCTTTCCTTAAAAATAATAATTACTGCCAAGGGTACGAATTTAGACCCAATCTAATAAAGTTTCTGCTGACATATGATATATATAGCAACTCCACCCCCTCTAGGGTGTTAGATATGTGAATTCTATTGCTAAAATGCACTGAGATGGTGTGTGTCTTTTGTGATGAATTGAAGTAATATAATAATCTGTCATACTGCTGACGTTTGGCTTAAAAAAACAGAATTTCTGCCAAAAGCAAGAATTTAGACCCAATCTAATAAAGTTTCTGCTCTTTAAAACCAAAATTAAAAGAATATAAAAGTGATCAACAGAAGAAAAAAAAAGTAGGTATGCTACTAACACCTGTAGCACTTATGCAAAACTCTGATGCTGCTGACATATATAGACTGCACTACACCTAAGGTATTATATTTGTGAGGTTTAATGCTAAGATGCACTGAGATGGTGTGCTTGTAAGTTTTCATGTTTATGGACAACAAACCTTTTCTTTGTCTCTAATAACGAATTAAATTAGTATAAGGATCTATTACTCTGCTGACGTCTTAATTTAAAAATAATAATTAGTGCCAAAAACCAAGAATTTAGATCCAATTTAATAAAGTTACTGCTATTTAAAATATGCCTAGTGTGATGTGCAACTAAATTAAATTAATTTTATACAAGTGTAAAATTATGATATCCAACTACATTTTACTGATATGCATCCCCACATTACTAATATGCAAAAATAAGATTATTACGTGCATAAGTTGGTGCTGATGACATATACAGGGTTAGCTACTGCCTGTGATATGGGTATGCACATCCAAATTATGCATAGGGTGATGGGGGACTAACTGAAATTAATTTTGGACAAGTGTAAATTCATGATATGTAAGTATATTTTACTGATATGCAACACCATATGACTGATATGCAAACATCTACCCTGTTATGCAAACCAATGAGAAACTAAAGAAATAGGGCAAAGAATGGAGAAACTATTCTGAATGTCCTAAACTGTAATTTAAAAATCCCATTACCATCAACACATATATAATGGAGTGCAAATCTTAGACAAATACGAACAACAGAGAATTCCATTCATTTCATAAATATGTTTACCCCAAATCCTAACAACAGATACTACATCTTCCATTACACAACTACCACAAAAGTGTTAGAATACATAGTCTTCTGCTACCATGCCGATCCTATACAAAAAGGGCTACAATGCCGATACTACAACAACAAACAAGTTAAAAGCTAACTTCTAATTACGTCGACTATTCATTCCAACTACAGTTACATTGCAAATCGACATAAGGGGCAAAAGCTTTGAACAGTCAGCCATTCTCTAATACAATCTGGGTGAAAGGAATGTGAGCATGGCAGGACTATGACAGGCATTGACTGCGACATCACCTGGCGACAGATGCTACAATCGTCACCATCCCGCTCTAGATCATAAACCTCTCGAAGGGCTGTGACAACATCTGCTGGGGCTGGATGATGTTCATACACATACTCAAACTCCATAGGAACCTCCATAGGAATCTCCATGTCGGAGTTAAAGTCCAAGCTGGAATCCGATTCAGCCACTTCCGTGTAGTACAAATTAAAGTCGATGTTAGGGCACAACCCATACTCCACCAGATCAGCGTCTTGCTGAAACCATGACCTCATGAAATCACTTAGGATCTGATTTCTTAACTGATGTCGAACCTCCTCTGGGATTCCCACATCATCCAACCTTATATCGCAGTCCTGTAAAGTCCATGGCATACCATCCCAGAGATAATATTGCTCAATGGTCTCCGGATGGTAATCGGAGTGGATGGACAACCGAACTTCGCCGAATCCATAATTTGGAGACGGCAAGGGAATGATCATTACAGAAAAATGCCCAACACTGGGGTGAAACCCTTGGTCCATAACCGTGTGCGTGTGCACTGCCATTCACGAAGAAAACCCTACAAAACAAACAATCAAAAGACAATAACTTTATAATCGGATCACTTTAACGCAAAAAAACAAAAAATATGAAACCAGAACAGAAACAACAACTACAATCTAACCCCTTTTGGAAGAAGAAGACTAACTCAAATGCATGTGGATGAAGGTTACTCGGCCGAAACAGCAAATGCATGTGGAGTGTGGATGAAGAACAATCTCTGACAACCGTAATAAAGGGGAAAATGGAGGGAGATGAAACGCCGGGGGGGTGAATTAGTACAGATGATGAATGTGGCCGGGCCTTGGTTTTACAAATTAGGATGAAGCCCAATAACATTACTAAGAATTATACCCAATGCCCTACTATTAGATCCGTCAAAAACATAACCCGACTGAAAACTCGACCCGGCCGAAAGAAAGTTTTTGGGCTTTGAAGCGAAAATTGGGACCCGGAAATTTTTTTCGAACGGAACCCAATAAACACGGGAATCTCCCAGGTAATGTGGGTTTCGACCCGGCAACCCGATTAAAGGCAATATTAAAATAAGATTAAAATATGCAACCCCATATGACTGATATGCAAAAGTAAGATTAAAATATGCATAAGTTGATGATGATGACATATACAGACTTTGCTACATCTAACATAGTAAGTTACTGATTTTTAATGCTTATATGCATGGGTTATGGTCTAAAAGATTCTAATGATGATACACATCAAAAGTTTGGTTTCCCATCTTTAAATGGATTGAAAAAATATAAAAATCTAATACACTGCTGACATGTGATATGTATAACAACTACATCACATCTAAGGTATTAGATAAGTGAGTTTTGATGCTAAAATGCACTGAGATGGTATGGTCCTAACTTGTAATGATTATGGATGTCAAGGCTTTGCTTTGTCTATAGCAACGAACTAAAATAGTATAGCAACAGGTTGTTCTGCTGACATTGTACTAGATATGCAACAATATTTTAGTGATATGCAACTACATTTGACTAATATGTAGATATAATATTAAAATATGCATAAGTTGACGATGATGACATAGAGACAATTAGCTAAATCTAATATATTAAGATACCAATCTCCAATGGTTAATTGCAATGTGATGTCTCTATTAGATTGAAATAATTATGGACAGCAAAAAGGTTGCTTACCCTCTTCGAATGAATTGAATAATTATAACAAATTGTTGCTCTGCTGACAAGTGACTGCTGTTTTAAAATAAACTCCCCAAAATACAGAATCTTGCATGAAAATACAAAGTTGAGAACACAGCTAATATATGTCTAATGACAATACATATTTACATTATAAAGCTCCATCGCTCCTTTATCAAATCTACGCACATAAGTTCTCGATATCGAAAGAGATGTTCATTTGTGATTGCCTTCACATCTCCTCCAAAAATAAGCACTTCAATTGCTTTTACTACAAACACCCCACAAGCAGACCTACAATTTAAACACAATAAGGGGAAAATAACCAGGTGAAAAAGTGTAATATATGATAAAAAAAAAATATGTCAAGACAGGAAGAACACGTATGAAGAACGATCGTGAAGTAAATCAGGCACCATGATTAACTTGAAGGGGGATGAGGTGAAATTTTCGCACACACTAGCTTTCGCCAAATGGATTGGAAGCCACTTAGTAATAGGTTGCAGATATTGGTCAAGTAACCCAGCAGGAATTCCAGTAACGTTGCAATCATACACATTTATAACCTTTTCATCAATTAGTATCTCCAAGGCTACCCAATGCAAGTTGTGGATATTGAAAGGTGTATAAATCTTCTTTGCTGACGCCCAAGCTTTAGGATACTTGTCAGGACAATCGCCGGTGAAATAAGCCTCAATAGATTTGTCAACATTATCATCTTCCATAAAATCTGAAGCATATGCAGGCCAGTACTTAACGGCAAAAAGCCAATCCACCACAACACAATCTTTATACTTGTCCGCTTCTTCAGAAATTTGCTTCCTTATATAATAGAACGTTGCTTCAAGATTCTGTAAAAACAAACTACTGTCAAGCATATTAAAAGGGAAAGTATCCCCATATTTGGTTGATGTCAGCAGTTCTTACCTCTGAATCCAACCACTTGATCCTGCTTATAATATTGTGGAAAAATGATTTCCCAAACCGTACAGAAGGAGTACAAACAGAAAAATCCCTGAGAAGGAATATACAATACGCATAACTTTACAACAATCATAGATAGAGTAATAAATAATAAAAGCATATTAATATAGAGGTAATTGAATAATATAGAAAAAACAAAATACCGTTTGCTCTTTATAATGGAATACATAAACTGGTGATCCTCGCGGCTGATGAGTGACTTCTTGGCATTGTACTGTGCCAATTTCTTTTCGTTTTCTTCTACACGTGGGCCGAACAAAAAGCTACTGTCCATAGGAATGCTGTTGGCTTGCTTTAATTTTTCAATGTCACTTAATATAGTAGGATCCTTTGCATATGAATCCCAATCAACAAATTATGATGGAACATAATTGTCTGGGACTATAACAAGACTGTCTGATACACACGGAATAGAAGAAGCAGAACCCTTTACAGAAGCATCGCCAACTTCCGTGGAAGAGATGTCAGCAGGCTTACCAACCCCATCTGCCTCGCCAACGACCGTATCCTTCACATCAAATAGACCACCCTCAACAACATCTTTTAATGACAAAAGAACCTCACTGATGACAATAGATGGAGAGGATGACATATCACAAGCATTTGCACTGCATTTAGCATCATTACAAACTGCATTTACATCACCAACCATTAAATTGTGCACGTCACCAGCAAATGTTGATTCCTTTCGATATGAATATACAGCATCAGAACCCATGTCATCAACTCCAACATTTTTTGATGGGGGGTCCATTTCAAGAGCAACAACATTACAGGGAGGACGCAGAACATCAGAATCATCTGATTGCAACTTTGTATTAACACCTTCAAATCCTATTAGTGTGATATCGTCATCCTTTTCATCACCACCCGTAAAACCATTAATTGAATCCTGCATATCAGAGCCTCCCACTTCATGTTCGGTCTCGGTAGCAGTCAGCTCAACAACTTCATCACTGCACTTGCTATAGATGTCAGCCTCAAATAACACATTAAAATCTGATGACATCTGGGTGTCAACGCACATAATTTTTAAGCACTGTGCATTCCCTTGAGGGCGCTGTGCATCAATAATTCCACTTTCAATTGGCTTCACATCAACAGTAATGTCGCCGACATCCTCACTAACTCCCTTTGCTTCCTTGACATCAGAATCTTTATTCTGAGCATCATTCTGTGCATCCCCTTGAGGGCGATGGGCATCAATAAATCCACCTTTCAGTTGCCTCCGATCAACATCCATCCCACCTGCATTCTCAATAACTCCCTTCACATTCTTTACATCAACATCTTCTTTCTGAGCTTCATTCAAATCCCCAGCTTCACCGCTACACTTCAAATCAAAGCAAGTCCGAACGGCATAAGATTCCTGCTCAGTGGAATAAACTTGACAACCTACGACACCCCCCAATGAAATGTCAGTATTAGTATGGATATCAGCAGCAGGAACACTATTTGCATCTCCAACACCCACCCCTAGTAGAGAGATGTCACCATTGTTTTTATCTACATCGCCAGCAAAATTGATTGAAAAGGGTGGATCACTGTTAGTACAATGCGACCCGACAAAGTCACTTTCTGTTGGAATGACATCAACATCCATCAGGCCTGCATCCCCAATAACTACTTTCCGTTCTTTCACATAAGAATTTTTCCCATCAACTTCGGGGTGAACATTATTCAAATCATCAACATCAATGCGACGCTTGCCTTCAATGTCAGCTTCAGGTATTACAACAAACTCAGATGACATTTCATTAGAGGGTAAATTTAGATCAACATTTGGAATACCTACTTCATCTCCTCTATTGAAATCGGAAACAATTATGTGAGCAACAGGCAAATCAGCCAGTATATCAGGAAAAACTTCGTCATTAACTGTTGTACCAGCATCATTATTAGGTATGGAATGCACTGGCTGGGAGACATCAATTGTACATGCATGCGTTGTAACCTTATTCTCAAGGGAAGTGAACTTCTCCCCAATGACAGAAAACATGTTAATAATCCCATCTAACTTCCCCATATAGGTCTTAATTTCTCCTACACTGGCAGCCAACTCCTTTAGACATTCAGGCAACTGTTCTAGCTTATCAAGACGCCTAAAAATTTCTTGCACCACCTGAGATGAACTATCAATAACAGGAGCGGGAGCATTAGCATCAACTCTAAAAGGAACATCACCCATTTCATCCCGTATTTCACCCTTTTTGGGAGACGACAGCCCCACACCACACCCATTTCCGGGTACATGGCAATAGGTCTCAGCTTCAGGAATTGAAGCATCAATCGGATCATCAACACAAACACCAGGTTTTTTTTGCGTCAGAATCAACTCCCAAAGGTATGTCTTGAATCTATGGACCAGATGAATTAACATGGGCATGAGGAGAACCAATAGGAGACACAGTTGAACCAGGGGAAGCAACAGAATGGGTTCCACCAAATTCATCATCAAGAGCACCCCCAGTTTCAGAGTCAACATCATCATCATGGACCCCACCAGTATCATGATCAGAACCAAACACATCACCTTTTTCATTAGACAGTCCATCAGCGGCCAACATATCTGCAGTAGAAACAACTTGCAAAGATACAGAATTGTCAGCACATTCTGAATAGAATACATTCCTAGGCTCTTTATCACCAGTCTTCCTCTTCTTCAGACTGTGATACACAATCTTCAAAGGTACAAGCTTCTCACACTCAATCATTGGATCAACCTTGTCACCAGCAATGACAGGTACAACAGACTCTTTGACTAGCACATCTGTCTCAGCATCTAAAAACCGAACCTTCTTACCTGACTCTTTCTTCTTCCGCATATTAGTGGCTTTCCTCTTATTTGATTTCTTATCCTCTAAACCCAAAACAGGGGAGGAATGAAAGGTACCTGCAGAACGACCCCTTCTCAAGGATGTCATCTTCTTTCCTTTATGTACAACATCAAGTTTTACCTCCAAATTGACTCCATCATTCTCAACAACAGCATAATCATTTACAACATCCTGTTTGTTGACCAAATTGACGGCGTCATTCCCAACGACAACAGCTAAGGCATCATTGCATATGAACATGTTATTATACACATTTGTACGCAATCGATGACTTTCATACAAACAATCGGCAAGCTTGGGGAAAACAGGTTGAGCAATGTCATCAACTCTTTCATCAGCAACTTCTTCACTATAAGCCATCCCTGGTGTTCTTGCAAATTCACCATAAATAGGGAAAAATGGTGCCTACACAAAAAATAGAGGAAATATATGATTAAAAGCACGGACATTTACAACAAAACAACAACAATGCTAATAACCTTTAATATTTACGCAAAACTTTGGGACTACTGACATAAAATGACTAAGCCAACTAAAAGATATGCACCTACTAGCTTTTAATGATAAAGTTGAATTATATGTTATGCAATAATATTTAAATGACTATGCACATCCAAACCTTCCTTATGCAATTATATTTAAATAACAATCTATTACTATGCTGACTTGTGATCTAAATCAAAGTATATTGACACTTATGCAATAATTTGGTTCCTACTTGTTAAGATATATATAAAAAAACAAAAAAAAAAACAAGATCAGTGTCAATAAAAAATCATTCCTGATACAAAAAATTAAAAATCTTGCAAACAATGTAGTGGACAATGGTGCCTAAAACAAGATCAGTCTGGTGTTTTTGCAAGTTTCTGCTGACGTCTCTGGTATTTTTGCAAATTTACCAAAAGTAGTGGACAATGGTCCCTAAAACAGATATTAAATTAATACACTAACAACTACAAAACATAATAAACTTACCAGCGCATCATCAAAAAGTGCAGAAGCAGTATCATATACGTGTTTAAGCTTACATTCCCAGTGCAAAGAGTATGGATCTCCAACAACCATTTTGAAATTACAGTCAAATTTTGCAGCTATTGATGGGAAGGCTTCTATAATCCATGACTGTTGCAAAAAAACATAAAGTATTTCAAATATTCAGCCAGAATAGTAAGATATGATAACAAGCAATAAATATGATGACAAACTTCAAAATGGATAACATGCAATAAATATGCGACATTAAAGACTACTTGGAAAGCAAGATTATACCCATGTATATCATAACAACGTCTACCATCGTTACGATAAGCCAGATCTATATTCTTTAATGTCGTAACCAACTTCGTGTACGAAGCTCTCCCCCAGGGATAAATTTCAAACTCATTCTCAGCGCAAGCAAGGGATAAGTTTTCCTCACTGACAAACTCTGATCTCCTGAATAATAGGACCTTCTCAATAATAAGCAGCTTAGCCATAATCAACTTCTTCTCTGATGATTTACTCTCAGATTCAAAACACTGTACTAACTCTTTATAAGAGCATTTCTTCTGCCCAAAAAAATCAATGGAAGACACATGTTTGGGTGGTTTGCAATCATTAGCTTCACAAGGAAGACCAGTAATAACATGGAATTCGGCAAGAGAAAACCGAGCCAAAAATCCATCAACCTTAAACCACAACTCCATCTTCTTTTTGGTGGAAACTCGACGCAACATAATCTGATGCATGAGCTGAAAGTTAGAAACCATATTGGTTCCCTGTGTCAGCACCCACCCAACACAACTATTGCATAATATCTCATAGTGTTTATCCGACAGATGACTTTTGATGAGTTGACAAACATCAGGATAAGAATATCTGTTTGATCTAGAATGGAACCACTCATCCTTAGGAATACAATAAGAAATGTTCTGTTTAAAAACAAGCAAAAATGTCCAAAAAAAAAATGCATATCAACATAAATAAACAGCACTATATAAACAGACAGGATAAAAAGATCAATATCAAAAAAATAAAAAAAAAACTCACATCAAATTGCCTTCTGTATCTCACTAAATCAGTAAGTGACCCTGATAAACACGAAAACATAGAAATCAGAAGAGGAAAAACGATAGGAGCATGTAGAATTATTCAGTAGAAATCGCATATTTGATAATAAAAACACGAACAACACTCCAGCATTTGCTATCACGACACTAATCAACACTAGACCAAAACAAATCCCGCAAAAGTCGAACAAAAAGCTACATAAATAGCAGAAAAACAAACCCTAACTAACAGGGAAAACGTTCAAGCAAAATCAGCACCTGAACTACCAGAGATTTCCGCCCTATGAGCAATTATGATAAGAAAATGCAAGAATCGACCGCAAAATTCACTCCTTTTAAGGTGATTCACTCGAAAATTGACAGGAATAGCACATAGAACATCGACGGGGGTGTTGCCGCTGGGTTGAAGTCGAACAACGGTAAAAGAGGATGGAGGGGCAAAATCGTAAAATTTCCAACGGAAATTATAAACGCGGACACTTTTGTAAATATTACAAAACCTTGGACGAAACTCAAATTAGCTTGAAAATTTGTGCCTGCGGCACAAATTTTCTCATTATTAAAACATCACAAACACATCACATTCAACCTAGAAATTAAGTGAAAAAACATTTCTCATATTTATATAATTTCAATCTTATAAGGACTTTGCTTCAAAACTAAATTTATACTGTAAGCTTTTAAAACAGGTTAATCACACATTCATTACACTTATTCCTAAGACGGATGATCCGACTACTGTTAACCAGTATAGGCCGATCAACCTGTGTTCAACAGTTTATAAGATTATTGCGAAAATTGTTGCCTTACGGCTAGCTCCGATTGTGGAAAGTCTAGTTCACCCATTACAGGGTGCCTTTGCAAAAGGTCGTTCTATTCAGGATAACATCCTAATTGCACATGAAGCATTCCATTCCTTTCGTAAAAAGAAGGGTAAGAGTGGACTGATGGCTATTAAGCTAGACATGGAACAAGCTTATGACAGAATTGAATGGTCCTTTTTAAACAAAATTTTACAGAAGTTTGGATTCCATCCAAAATTTGTGGCATGGATTAAGGAATGCGTTTCTACGGTTTCTTTCTCCGTACTTGTTAACGATGGTCCCACAAATCAATTCTTCCCACAAAAGGGCCTCAGACAGGGAGATCCGCTCTCTCCATTTCTGTTTATTCTTGCTTCTGAACTTCTTGGGCGTTCGCTTCATACAGCGTCTACCATCGATAAGGATTTGGGATTGCGTTTCTAAAAAAATGGCACTACAATCCCTTTTTTAGCTTTTGCGGATGATATCATTATCTTCGCTAAGGCTACAGACTCAGCTGCTCTCAAAGTTGCAACTATGGTTCAACGGTATTGCTTGATATCAGGCCAGAAAGTAAACTTTCATAAATCAAGTTTCCAGATATCCCCTAATATTGGACGAGCGACTATTTCTTCGATCTCTTCGAGATTAGGAATTCTACACTCCACGACAATTGAAAAATATCTTGGATGCCCTATTATTAATGGACGAGCTAATAGAGAAACTTTCAATCAAGTCGTTCTAAAAACTAAGGCACAATTGTCCAAATGGAAAGCTTCTTCGTTATCATCAGAAGGCCGCAAGGTCCTAATCAAATCTAACCTTAGTGCACAACCGACTTTTTTGATGCAATCTTTTATGCTTCCTGTTTCTATCCTTGATGAACTGGATAAGGTCTACCGACAATTTTTCCGGAATAAACAGCAGTCGTCGACTCCTCTTATTAGTTGGGATAAAATTTGTTCAGACACCTTGGCGGGCGGTTTAGGGATCTACAAAGCCGAAACTATGAACACTGCATTGCAAATGAAATTCCTCTGGAAAATCATTGCTGAACCGACTAATGTCTGGGTTCAGGTGATCAAAGAAAAATATCTTAAAGGTACTGACTTACTTTCTTATCAACAAAAGAGTGGAACCTCTTGGCAGTGGTCAAAACTGTTGCCTATCCGGAAATTTTTTGCAAAAGAGCTTCGATGGGTTGTTGGCGATGGTCATACGATTAACTTTTGGTCAGACTCTTGGCCCCAAATGGTTTGCTTCTTGATCATCTGGTGCTTTCTGTTTCGGCTGATCAATTGTCTTGGAAGGTAAGCCGGTTTCTTACGAATTCAAATTGCTGGGATGTTTCTGCATTGAGAAGGGATCTTATGGAGGTTCTTCCTCAACGTGTTATCGATGAGATTCTGACGGTTCAACTGCTGGTTCTCCATATAACTGATAGACTATATTGGGGTCCTAGCCCGTCTGGGTGGTTTACGACCAAATCGGCTTCGACAATGATCCCGAATGGCTCCCAACTGCATAACTTCCACTGTCCTTGGATTTGGAAGCTTGATGTCCCCCCCCCCCCTAAGATTAAGCACTTCCTTTGGAAGATTTCTCGAGATGGATTACCATCTAAGGAACGACTACAATGTTCGCATATCTCAGTCCCTACGGCATGTATGTTCGGGGACTGCACTTTGGAAACGACAAATCATATTCTACTAGACTGCACGATGACAAAACAGGTTCTAGCTATTCTTAATATTTCCTTTCCAGTTAATTTGAGTTACAACTTTAATAACCAAAGGAATGATATAGCTTTACAGAGCATTTATGACCATATTGGTCCTAAGCTAATGCCGAACCTGGCTTTCTGCTGGTGGGCTCTTTGGACTCACAGGAACCACCTCATTTTTAATCCTACAGAAACTCCAAATCTGAACCGTATTAAGGCTTTACTCCTAACAACACAACAAACTTGGATTCAAGCATCCTATTTCAATTTAAAATTGGATGATTGGGATGATAACCCTACCAGGAGCCCTTCGCTCCATAAACCTTTTAGTCATTATAAAGCTAAACACCAGAAAAGACAGGTGATATGGGATAAACCCCCCCTTAATTATGTAAAACTAAATTTCGATGGTTCTAGTCTGCAGTGTGGAAAGGCATCATTTGGTTTTGTTATCCGCAACCCGGACGCTTCTGTCATCTCCCTTAGTGGGGGTTTATGTGGTGGTATGCCTCCTATCTATGCAGAAGCTCTTGGCCTCCGTAATGGCTTGCTAAGGGCTTACTCTTTGCATTTGGATAATATCCTTATAGAGGGGGATAACCTCACAATAGTTAAAGTTCTTTTGGGTGAATGGAGTTGCCCTTGGATTATCGAGATCCTGGTAACGGAGATTAGGCTACTATTGTGTAATTTTAACTCTATTTCAATTCGTCATATTTTCAGGGAAGCTAATACAGTTGCAGATTGGATTGCGCATCTGGCTTACTGTATCCCTGCCGACGAAGTTATGGAGGCCAATAAAGAACTGCGTGTTCTCGTCCGCAAGGACGCTCTAGGATTGGGTTAGACCGTCGCTCTAGGATTGGGTTAGACCGTCTGTGGTCTCCCATTCTAAATCTTTCCTTGTATTAAAAAAAATAAAATCCTAAACAATACTAAAACAGAAGCTGGCACGGACACGTGTCAGCTTCTGGTTAATTTTTTTCCCGCCTCTTTTAATAGCCAATCAACATTTGCCACGTGTATATTATTTTCCACCTATTTTTATTTATTTATTTACTTTAATAGATATTATGTTATATTTGGTAATTATATGATTTATTATACTATTATATATACGTGGCATATCCATCTAAATATAAAGAGTAAGTATATATCTTTTTATATATATTGTTGATTGTAATTTTTTTTATATAGTAATTATATTCACACACATGTGAAACCCTCTTTAATTAAGAAAAATCTATTAATATTACTAATTTTGATAGCATTTTGCTGACGTGTCGCTCTGTAAATTAAAGTTAAATTTTTTAATCAAAAGTTTCTTTTCTTATTAATCGATGTTATTAAGGGAAGTTTAAATATTTGTTTCCTATATTATATTCATCACAATCGTATTAAAAATGTCTAGATAATTAATTCAAATGTCAAAATAAAAATCTATCCATTATCTAATCTAATAATAATACTAATTATGCTAGTATTTTGCTGACCTGTCGCGCCCACAATTAAACTTAATTTTTTATTCAAATGTATTTTCTTATTGGTCAATATTATTGCTGAAATTTTAAAATACACGTTTCTTATTTTAAACATATTTGTTTCCTATTTTCATACTAATCAAAAGTTTCTTTTCTTATTAATCGATATTATTAAGGGAAGTTTAAATATTTGTTTCCAATATTATATTTATCGGTCATATTAAAAATGGATAGATATTTAATTAAAATGTCAAAATAAAAAGTAAGTATAAAAATCAATGATTCTCAAAATCATATTTCTTTTCAAAATTTACATATTATACGGTATATGCATCTTTTTTCTTGAATTTTTTTAAATATTTTTGGAGATGGAAGCAAAACGTCATTAATATTAAGAAGAGATTATTTTTTCACATGTTATCCTTCAAAAATTGTAGAAAAAATAATTATAAAAAATTAATAAATCTATACTGTCTCTATACATTCTACATGACATCTATCTAAATTTTTAACCTGTGATTTTTTCAGATAGAAATTATATTTATTATAAACATCTTAAATGACTATTGGGAATACAAATAAAAGAACATTTTAAGATCTACATACAAAAATTGAAGAATTTTTAGAAAAGAAAATGTGAAATTTGAATAAATAAATAAACACTCTTTTATGATTAATTTATGGGTGGTTGGCTTCAAATATTGAAGAAAAAAATTCAAAATGATATTTTACATCTATATTTATTTTATACAACCTATAAGACCCTTATTATAATTTCAATATTGTAAGGCTTGCAATTTTTTTTTTTTATGAAGTTAGGAAAAAATAATCTATTTGTGAATACTCGATTTCAAAAATTAATTATAAAAATCAATTAGAGCCAAAACAAAAAGTTTTTTTCTTACAATTTACTTATTTTAGGCATTTAATTAAATGAATATCGAAAAATAAATAATATTTTAAGACTTACAAGCATTACTAATGCTTATTTTACATCTTGGATGAGGCTTCTTAAATAAAATGATGTTCAAATTAAAATGGATCAAACTCCCATACCTTTAAGGCACGAGTATTACACTAGTTTATACTGTAAGAATTATTATTACCCTATGTTAAATAGCAAATCTATCATGTTCTATAGTTTTTTTTTTTGTTGATTTGATAGAAATGATTTGACATATACTATTTTTTTATAAATTTTTTTTAAAGTAAAGAATATACGGAGTATAATTTATGGACGCAATGTACTAATTATATAGAAGGAGAGATAATTAGTAATCTTGATAAATAGGTTTAAACCTATAAATCTAGTGCAAGAAAAAGAGGGTGAACACCCCATGCCACTATTACTAGAAGAGCTTATCCACATATAAATTAATCAGAAAGCTACACGACACGTTAATAATGTTGTGTGGAAAAATGGAAGACACCTTTTGTCCATTTGAGGAAAGGTGTCTCTTGGAATAGTCTCTGTCGTTTCCTATACGTGTATAAAATAAATATAATCATAGCATTTTGTGTTAATTTCTAATTAATTCTCTGTATGGTTAATTTCTTATTATTCATAATTCCAGGTGGATCCAAATTTCATTCTCCATGCAGCTATATGATTATCCCATCACCACCATCTACTCCATTTTGGATCCAATTTTCCAACTCCAATGGGTTTTATCATCTCAGTACGTCTTTGTCTTCTAATACACGTATAGCTTTTGGGATACGTTATGGCCGGGTAAATAATTGTTTTTTTATATTGTTTATCCTTTTGAATTAAGGACAAATTGCATGAATATATCAAAAAAAAAAATTCACCTTTGTAAAAAGGTCACTGACATGTAAAAATTAGCATGGAGGGGGGAAAATGTCAGTTTTGTAAAAAAAAATTGTGACTTGTAGGACCGGTGGATGGTAGCATGGAAGAGGCAAAAGATGAGGTGGACCATTAGAGCTCAACACAAGAGAGGCAAGGAAAAATAAAATAAAAATAAAACAGGAAAAGTGGAAGATTTTACAAAGACCATAGAGAGAGATAAAACAATGACATCACCCGCATTAAATGTTATGAAGAGAAGTTTGGAGAGAGTGGCTTGGAGAAAAAGGGAAGTTTGGAAAGAGGATATATAAGGAGCAGTGGGGTGATGACAAGTGGATAGAAAAGTCTCAAAAGCTGCAGGAGGAAGAGAATGTTGATAGGCGGCCATTGATGGTGGAGTGCGAAGAAGAAATTCCACTATTTTAGTCACTAGCTAGTAAAAAAGAAGTTCTGGACATCAACATAATATTTCTTGCCATACAAAGGGATACACATGGATTTTCCCATTCATCTCCTTACCCCTAACCGATAATGATAAGACCATCTTATTCTATTACTTTCGCAGGGGAGAAAGGGGTGGTCTTTCTAACTATCGTGTGCGATGGTTAGTGGGAACGTCAAGGAGGGGGATGGGTGTTTCAAGGTCGAAATTCGCACAAGGCAATGCTCATAAAGGAGACCTTACCGTTTGGGTCCGTGAGAAGAATGATAATGGGGAAGCTCGCGGTAGACCCGAGTTGCTACAAGTTGGAGTTAAAGTACCTACTCGATACGAAGAAGGAGGGATGTCATCCGATTCAAGTGGATGATGATAGTGATTGGGATGCTTTCAAGTACTAGAACTCTAGGGGTGGAGATGGGGCATGACCCTTTCCGTTGTACGCTTTGGTTAAAGAAATTGGAAGCCAAAATGGCACTTGCTCTCTGGGGGTGGAGAATGCAACAATGAACACAATCTATGTTACCGTTACACCTTCATTCACAACATTACGTAATAGAAAGCACAAAATCACAATAGTTTGTCAACGATGCAAAAGACGAATGTTTGCGACTGTTGCTTACTAGCCAGTAAATGATTTTTCCTTGCCAATAAAATCGATTGCTAAGCCAATAAAAGAATAACCCCTGACAGATTTTATCTATCTAAGAAACTTCCCAGGAGAAGGATATCGAACATTCAACTCAAACGAAATGAGTCATAAAGCCTACATACTTACCTAAGGCGAACAACAATAAACAACATAAACCATAACTGATAAAAATAGTCCTACAACCAACATAAACCAGCAGTCATAAAAACAGTTCTAAACTAGAAAAAGACTATGTACGATTCATAAAACAACAAAAACAGTAGCATAATGTCGGCTACTTCGACATCTTCCAGGTTGCAGCAGATAGGGATCCGTCCATGCGTTCCAGCATGCCCATCTTTGACAAGTGGTTGGACCTCCCTCTAAAGTACTTCTCCAGGAGAAGAGCTAATGTCGGCTACACATATATCCCATTTCACGATTAACATCACCAACACAAATGTAAGGCATTATTCAAAATGACAATGTATAGTTATTTACCTGCTTATTGGACAGTGTTAAGACCTTCCCTCCTTTAATTCTAGGCATGGCTACGAGGGGTATCTAACATGTGACAACAATGTATAACTTACTCAAAGGTTGGTAACACTAGTGTCAGTAACAAAAAAACCTTGCCAGTAATGCCAAATTCATTCCAGTAAATAAAAATTGCATTATAGCACAAAAATGAATAAAATATGTTTCTTCAAAGAGATGCTCAAATGGTAATCTGATAGCAATGTAAAATGCAACAATCAACAAAATCTACGACTATTTTAGCACATTAATTCACAATATTATGTAATACAATTCACAAAATGACAATAGTCTACAACTATAATCTCTAATTGAAAGCATTATAACCAATAGATGCCCCTTCACCATATTTGAGTGACACATTTTATAAAAAAACACCTAGATACGAACTTCCAAACCCCAATTCTCTCCAAGTTCCTCAGTTCCAATTTCCAAACCCTGAGTAATATCTCATGGCAATCAAACGTTTTTCCATATTAGCCGTATGAACCTACCTGCCATTCACAAGATCCCCAATTCCATATTTGAAAGATTAATGGAGGTTTTCAATTCCATTCAAATCCGACCTTCAATTTCATCCTCAAGTTTGCATCAGTGGTGATTTCCCGAATTCAACACTAAACATTCATTCAATTTCAGTTGTTTGCCTTTTCCGAACATAATTCCCCATTACAGCTTGAGAAACCCATAATAATGCAGCTTGAGAACAAGAATCAAGTTCTCCACCTGGATAAAAAAACAAAGCCCTTGATAGTAGCCACTTCATTTCCTGATTTTCCTCTATCATAACGCAATGTATTTTCTTCACTACATAGGCCATCAAAACCTCCACCCGGGTCGAAAATAGTCATGTCTACCATTCTTGGCATTTCTTCAAACACTTGGAGTGCACTACAAATTTTCACACTACCATTTGAATTTGGCCTAACTCCTTTTAACGCAACATCTATGATCACCAAAGGAATCTCAATTTCCATTTTTTGTTTCTGAAATATTTGTGCTAAACTATCTCAAGGTAGAGAGCTGAAATTTACCTTTGACTGCTCGAATTGGGGATGAAGTTCTCCAGGCTTCTCGTCAAATCCTTGCCTCAGTGCTTCAACATCTAGCCAATAAATACTATTATCTAGCCAGCAGGGCCGTCCAATGATTTTCGGGTGCCCTGTGCGTATATCAAAATGAGGCCTAAGAAATGGTTGTTTTGTTGCCATAGAAAAGAGAAAAAAACAGTTGTCATTTAATACAATCAAAATAACAATACTATTGAACATTGAAGCTAATATATCAATCCATCACTTAAATAGCATAATACTTTGAAACAAAATATTCAATTAACTCTTGTAGCTGACTCTCAATTGCTGATGGAGATGAAGGTGAAAATATGTCAAAAATCATGCACCGAAATCTGTGAGAATCAGGAAAATCCCTAATTGCAAACTTCAATTCTTTAAGTCCCTAATTGCAAACTGACCATATGGAGATGAAGGTGCAATTAGGAAAATCCCAAATTGCAAGTCCTGAATTGCACAAAGACAACAAATTGTTGCCATAGGTCCTGAATTGCAACAGAAGAGTCTGCGTTGAAAGTCCCAAATTGAAAATAGGACATTAGCAACTTAGATAAACATGAGATTGAATTCGAATTGAATGTTCGACACAGGAATTGTCGAATTGAATGTGAAACAATGAAAGACCTAGATGCAGACTGAAATTCGAAAATCGGAGATCAAAATTCGATAATTACTGATGATGGAGATGTGGATGCAGGCGAAGGCATAGGGGAGGCCGAGGAGGGAGTCTGCGACAAGGGGAGGCCAAGGAGGGCTGCGACACTGGATAATTACCGATCGATGATGGAGATGCGGAGGCAGACGAAGGCGAAGGGGAGGCAGAGGAGGGAGTCTGCGATACCAGCTAGGTTGCGGCCCCGACGATGGCAAGTCTGGGACTCAGGCAAAGGCGGCGACAAGGATAAACAATAGCCGGCCTGTAGGATTGAGCCGAGTCGGTGGTGTGATTTAAAGAAATGCATACTGAGAGAGAGGAGTGAGAGATTGAGATTTCGAGAAGGTGGTGTGATTTCGAGAAGGGCGTGATCTTTGCGGGGAAGATGAAGGGCTGCAATTAATCACCGCGTGATTTCTGGGAAGAAGAAGAGGCCGCCATTAATTAGGGCGTATTCTTTCCGTTTTTCCCTGATAAACTCTAAAACAATTAAAATATATACATACATACATATATATATATATATATATATATATATATATATATATATATATATATATATATATATATATATATATATATATACCCATTAAAAAATATGGTGCCCCATTAAAAATGTGGTGCCCTGTTTCATTGGGCTTTTTGAACAGCCCAATGGACGGGCCCGCTAGCCAGTGACAACGACCAAATTCTCTCTCTTCCAGCGAAAATGGCCACTTGTGGATCAGAGCTTTGCGCTCTTGACCTGTCTCCTCCGGAACCCTCCCCTTTCATCGCCTCTTTCCTTGCTCCTTTAGATTCTCCTCCCGCCGAGGCCGGAGGTCCCACTTTAATTTCACATCCTCCTCCCCCTCCTCGTTGTTGGACCTCGCTGTTGTCGCCTTCTTCTTCACCTTCACCGTCTCGTATCTCCACCATCGTCGTGGTTGGTCTTGTAATCGGAGGCGCGTCTGTCGTGATTTTCGCTTCCGCTTTTCTGTATTTATGTTTCGCTAAGAAACGACGAGGAACTCAAAATCACTTCGCGGAGGATCGGAATTTGCCTCCTCCTCCTACTGGACCTTTAGGTTTGACTACCCCACTTTCAATATATTTCAAAATCAATTCCCCCGTGAGCTTCTACAGTCCTTTACCTTGCCTCCCCCTTCCGGATCCCGCCGGAGATTCCGCTAGCCGACGAGGAGAAGTCGCAGGAAGATTTGGAACCGGAATCGTCGGAGCTAAAGAAAAGGAAAGACAAGGAGGAGGTCAACCAGGAAGAGAGGACGACGCCGACCGAGAAGCTCTTCGTCGGATCTGGAAGCGACGACGGAGGTAATTGAGATTCCAGTGAGAAAGTAATCATCCTGGATGGAGAAATTCGGTGTTGAAAGTCTCCATTCGATGGAGTTTAGGGCTGTCGCATTTCATTCTCGGAGAAGAGGGGGTTAACCGGCCAGAGGAGGTAGTGGGCACCGGTTATTTTTGCTAAAAAATGGGCCAATTTCCTATTTTTGCAAATTTGGACCTGAGGTGTTATTTTTGCAAACGGTCCACTTTTTTGGTATATTGAGTTGCATTTTCTCTTGAATTAAAGTTTTTTTTTATTTTGTTTTTGTTTTAATGATAGTTAACTTCACGTCAAGTAGATTCAAAGATTAAAGTGTTCCATCACACAAAATTCTATGTTATCTAGTGTAGGCCATGGATAGGGATCTTTCAACTAACTCATCTTGCTCAACATGGTTTAAGAAATGTATTCTAATATCAAAATTTGACTTAAATATAGTTTTAAGATAGGAAGTGGCATATCTACAAATGTACCTAAAAAGGCTGCGCTCCTTTGGTATAAGTATGTAAGGTAAACGGAATGGAAATAAATTGTGCATGAAAAAATATATTTAGATGAGAGAAGAGTACTATTTTTTGTATGAAAAATAAGATAGGAGAGGTTGCGATAAGTGTTTATATTATATTAATTTTTTGTAATTTTTTAATATAATATAAATACTTATTAATAATAGAGAAAATTGGAGGATTAAGACCCCTTTCAATAAACTTATTAGTTTATAAACCCCCTTGTTAATCTGTTAGGTAAGTAGACCTTTTTAGATGTGTTTTTACTTAATTGTCCTTAATTGTTTTGTTTAAAAAAAGAATAATAGAAGGAAAAAAATTAAATAAGAAAATTGTTAAAATCAAATCTTTTGAAGTGAGATTACAATCAGATTTGAGAAATGGTTTTCATACGCTTTCTTCCGTTCCATTTTGCAGGGTTTCTTTGCTCGACCAAATTCTCTCTATGTTCCATGGAGTTAGAGGTATTGATTTTTAATATGCTTATAAGAATTTTGATGAATTTGTGAACGGAATTTGCTGATACGAGTCTAGATTTATCGATCTTCGATTTGCGCTTGAAAATTCTGGAAATCAGAGATTTGTTTTTCTATCTGACAGGTTCTTCTCCATGCAATTTTGGGTTTATCAGTTTTTGGTTTGATTAAATAGGAATATTGTATTCACACATGCTAAGGCATAAAGGAGGGCCGATCTAGTGTAGCTTTCATGATAAGGGAGATCACTACAATCCCAAGATGTCACCCAAGATTCCAAAGGAGAAATGGAGAAAGGGTTCCCAGGTAACTCCTTTAGCTCATAGAATGGTGGACGTGAGACGTTTATGGTTTGTGTGGATTCAGTGTGCAAGAGAATACATTTTAACTAAATCGTATAAGTTCCATATGCTATTTGTGCTTGTTATTTTTCCTAAATAAAACTTTTGGTGGGGCTTAATGGGTTACATACTTATATTTGACTTTAGTTAGAATGAAAAAATGACGGGGATTCTCCGTTTTTCTCAGAATTCTGAATCTTGGTGAAGGTCAACGAAGATGATTACATTGACTTTTTCCATTTTGTTTACCATAAATTCTTATTATTGTAACACATTGCCAATGACAATAAGCACTTACAATACCACTTTATTTTCTATTACACTAAATTTCACACTTATTGTAACGACCTGTATTGAATACCGTTACAGAGATCGGCGTCGGAGGAGGAAGATGACTGGTTGTTAGCATTATATTATTTATATGTCTCCATATCATGTACAGTTACGATTGTACCCTCAGGATTTTCACCCATTGATATATATACAGAAGTAGACCTCTGAGATCCGGTTAAGGACCCAGTTCTCCAAACACTTACATGATATCACGCCTCCGTGTGAAACCCTATTTTTTTTTCTTGTTTCACACCTACGATCCTTTGCCGCCGCCGATACGCCGCCGCCGCACCCCCTTCCTACCGCCGCTACCCCCAACCGCCGCCGCCCACCAGGCCGCCACCGCCTATCTCCTTGTAGCCGCCGCCACCCCTCACCCACCCCCTTTTTCCGCCGCATCTCTTTCTTTTCGATGTCTACCGTCGAGGATGGAAACCCGCTTAACCCTAACCCACCTCCACCCAACCCTAACCCTCCACCACCACCACAAAACCCCTTTCACTCCGCTCAATCCATCACCAACATAAAAAATCCCCTCACCCTTGATCTCAAGAAGGTTCAATACCACACATGGGCGGAGCTTTTCCAAACCGCCTGTAAGGCTCACGACGTCATCACCCACATCGATGACTCTGGTCATCCGACTGATGTCCCTGAGCCCCTCTGGAAACCGCCTTGACTCCATCGTTCTTGGATGGATCTATGCCACCATCTATGAGGACGTCCTGATTACCGTCCTCCAACCAGACTCCACCGCTCGAGATGTCTGGCTCCGCATAAAGGGCCTCTTCCATGACAATCAATCCGCTAGGGCAGCGGATCTTGAGGGTAAGTTCATCAACACCCGTCAGGGAAGCTTCTCCACCGTCTCTGACTACTACCTCGCCATAAAAGCCATCGCTGATCAACTAGGCGATGTTGGACACAAGGTTAGCGAAGAACGCCTTGTCCTTCAACTTATCAACGACCTCTCCACCAAATTTGATGTCGTCGGTGGCATGATCAGCAACACAGTGCCACTTCCTACTTTCATGGTGGCTCGCATCATGCTCTCCAGGGAGGAAAGCAGTCAGGGACGCCCCCAGGGTCCTTCCCATGTCCTTGTTTCCTCCAAGGATTTCATAGTCTCGGACCCAATTCCCCAAACCCAACCCAGACCACCCCAACAGCGCGGAGGACGCGACAGAGATGGCAACAGCGGCGGGCGCCGCCAGGGAGCTGGTACCCACATCACCCGCAACAGCCCTGGTCCCCCGCTCCGCCGCCCTGCCCTTATCTTACGTGGGCGGGATACCCCCCACTAGGCTTGGTCTTCCCCCAGCGTCAGCCACAGTAGCCGGCCCCTTCTCCGGCAATGTACGCGTCTCAGCAGCCTCCGCCGAACCCCATGCACACCAACCTCTCCACCGCTTTCTCCACCGTGGGACTTCAGCAGCCGGATGACAACTGGTACATGGACAGACCTTCTCTTTCGCCACACCACCCACCCCTGTTGTTCCCAACCCATCCACACCACCCAATTCTGACGAATTCCCACCCCTCCTACGACACCTATTTCAACAAGCTTCATCCGGAACAATGCCCGCAGCAAACCAACCCCCCTCCCATTTTGATTGGCCGCGAGCGCAGCACCATGCGGCGGGCGCAACACCCCATGTTGCGGGGTCCCCCCCTAACGGCTCCCGCAACACAACCCACAACAAACCAACATTTTGATTGGCGGCGGGCGCAGCACCCCATGTTGCGGGGTCTCCTCCCCTGGTGGCGCCCGCAGCACAGCCCGCCGCAAACCACGCCCCTCTCCTTGCCCCCCCGCAGGCAGCCCCACTTAACCCCCCGCCTCCGCTTGCACCCCCTGCCCAATCCATGAAGACCCGGTCTCAGTCCGGGATCTTCAAACCTAACCCCAAATACAACCTTCTCACTCCGTCCCCCGACATATCCCCTCTCCCCAAATCACCCCACAAGGCCTTACAGGACCCGAACTGGCACGCCGCCATGATGGATGAGTTTAGTGCTCTTATTAAAAACGGCACGTGGGACCTCATTCCAAGGCCTCGGGACACTAATATCATTAACTGCATGTGGTTGTTCAATCATAAGTACAGGTCAGACGGGATTCTTGAGCGACACAAGGCTCGCCTAGTGGTCAACGGCAAGTCGCAGGAGGTTGGGGTTGACTGTGATGAGACTTTCAGCCCGGTCGTCAAACCGGCTACCATCCGCACAGTTCTGAGTATCGCCCTTACCAAGGATTGGCCTATCCATCAGCTTGACGTCAAGAATGCCTTCCTTCACGGTAACCTTCAGGAGACTGTGTATATGCATCAGCCGCCAGGCTTCTATGACCGCACCCGCCCATCTCACGTCTGCCATCTCCGGAAGTCTCTCTATGGGTTGAAACAGGCGCCTCGCGCCTGGTATCAGTGATTCGCCATGTACCTCACTGCATTGGATTTCAGGGCAGTCAGTCTGATCACTCCCTCTTTGTGTTCCACTCAGGGTCTGACACCGCCTATCTTCTCCTGTATGTTGATGACATTGTGCTCACCGCTTCCTCTACATCCCTCCTATCTAGGCTGATGGCCCTGCTATGTTCAGAGTTTGTCATGACTGATCTCGGTTCCCTGAGCTACTTCCTTGGCGTCTCTGTGTCACGCACTCCTTCTGCACTGTTCCTTCATCAGCAAAAGTACGCTCTTGAGATCGTCGACAAAGTCGGCATGACGTCTTGCAAGCCCGCCACCACCCTTGTCGACTGCAAGTCCAAGCTCGACGCTGCCTCTAGTCCTAAGGTTGAGGATCCTACAGCCTACCGCAGTTTGGTCGGTGCTCTCCAGTATCTGACATTCACCAGGCCAGACATTGCCTTCGTCGTCCAACAGATCTGCTTATACATGCATGATCCCTGCGAGCACCATCTTCAGGCGCTCAAGAGGATAATCCGGTACATCAAGGGCACCTCTGACATGGGATTGCATTTCGGTCGCAGCCGTTTTGACTCCCTCACCGCCTATTCTAACGCTGACTGGGCGGGTTGTCCTGAAACTCGCCGCTCTACATCTAGTTTCGCAGTGTACCTTGGCGACAATCTGTTCTCGTGGTCCTCCACGCGTCAGGCCACCATCTCCCGCTCGAGTGCCGAGGCTAAGTATCGCGGTGTTGCCAACGCCGTGGCTGAGACCTGCTGGCTCCGCAACCTTCTCTGCGAGCTCCGGGTTCCCCTTCGATCGGCTACACTGGTCTACTGCGACAATGTCTCTGCTGTTTATCTGTCGTCGAACCCAGTTCAGTACCAGCGGACGAAGCATATCGAGATTGACATCCATTTCGTCAGAGAGAAGGTCGCCCTAGGCCAGGTCCGAGTTCTTCATGTCTCTTCCGCACATCAGTATGCGGACATTTTCACAAAATGATTACCTACTCCTCTTTTTACTTCTTTTCGTTCCAGTCTTGCTATTCGCTCACCTCTAGCTGCGACCGAGGGAGGATGTTAGCATTATATTATTTATATGTGTCCATATCATGTACAGTTACGATTGTACCCTCAGGGTTTTCACCCATTGATATATATACAGGAGTAGGTCTCTGAGATCCGGTTAAGGACTCAGTTCTCCAAACACTTACACCGGCGAGGCGCGGCGATGATGAGAGAGATGAACGGAGTACCTGTACTGAAAGAAGCAGAAATTAAAAAGGAGAATACCGTTGAACTCTTCAATGGTGTCATGATGGGGGGTTGATTTTGTACGTGACACTTTCCAATTACAAATCAAATTGGGTTGTTAATATCTTCCCTATCTTTTTTGTATTTTCTTCCATAATTAATTCACATATTTGATTTTTTTTATGGCATGTGGAATGGAAAGGTAACCATAAGGGCTTTTTTGGCATCATAAAATATAAAAGGTCTAAATTACAATAAAAATATTAAAGAGGTCTATTTACCTTTACAATTAATGAATAAGGTCTATATACCTTAATAATAAGTGTTATATTATTAAAAAAATTATTTAAAAAGTTTATATTTTATATAGTTTTTTAACTCGTTAAAAACGTGTCAAAAAATTAAATGACATCTATTTTTATATAGTTTTTATCGAGACAAGTGAGTTTTCCTTTATTTATGCTTTTTTGTTGGAATTTTGTTGTCTCAATCATGCAATGAGCTAAAAGCCTAGAAGTGATTTTTCTCACCATGCCAATCACACACGATAAAACGTCCTTTTTCCACGTTGGAATTTTCTTCCCGGCATGATTAGTGGATTTACTACTAAAGTTAAAAGAGTTACAAACAATTTGCGGAGATAGACAAAAAATAAAAACATGCTTGATGCATATGCCTCTTTGTAAAAGGACCCTCCAGACACTCGCAATATATTCATAATCCATAAGCAAGTGGATCAGGTCGTTGTTATATTTTTATCCAAAATATAAGTCGTTTGACTTTTTAACACGTATTTTAAGGAGCTAAAAACTATATAATATATTAACTTTTTAATTTTTAATTTTTTATAATTTAATACTTATTACCAACAAATATTAAGTTGTAAAAAAATAATTTAAAAAAAGTTGATATTTTATATAGTTTTTAACTTCTTAAAATACGTGTTGAAAAGTTAAACGACATATATTTTAGATCGGAGGGAGTAGCAATTTGTCCATTTATCGATTCATCGTTCTCTCAAGTATAAGATTATTATTTTATGATCTCTCAAATTTTAATTTTTTCTTGTATCAAAAAGAATATATAAAGGTTGGATCATAGAGGGCACTTAGTGGCTCAAATAATTTTTTGGTAGTTTTATATATAGCTAAAAGAGCCCGAAATTGAATATAAATTATAAATTGTGCTTAGCTTAGTCAGATAATGAAGTGTAGAATTTTATTTTTCCTAGATTTTTTTTGGACGTTCCTGCTAAAAGAGCCCGAAATTGAATATGAATTTTATTTTTCGACAATTTTGTTTTATATTTTTTTTTATTAAGGCAAAGAATAAAAATATGTAATTTTTTTTATCAAGGAAATAATTATTTGAAGACATTGAAAACCAATGTTATCCGAGCGCATCCTTACGGACGAGGTCTCGCAGACTTTGATCGTTTCAAAGATTGTGGCTCTAGGTAACATGACAAAGATTTGCAACCTTATCTACCGCTTTGTTACCCGATCTAGCCACATGAAGTAGATGAACTTTAGTGAAATTCCTAAGATGAATCATTGTATCTGTGATAATCATTTTGATCTATTTTCCACGGGCATTTTCAGATTCCTTTGATATAGTTTATATATGACTATAAGTGAATCACCTTCGACTTCGAGTTTCCTAATTTATTTCTTACTTATTGTACACCATGTAGAACGACAAGCATTTTAGCTTTTAGTGGTGTTTGTTTTTCGATTTTTGCATATACGGAGTATATCTTAAGTGAATGGGTCGGACGGAGTCATCGATCGATACATTAATGTTTTCTCCCGAATCCCGATGCTGATGTTAATCAGCCTATATCTATATTTCTATATTATAATACTAAAGGAGAAGTCGCCTACGATATGTGGCGGCTTCTCCTTTAATGTAGGTTTTTTTAATTAGATTAATTGATTTATGTAGCTTTAAAGGAGATTAATTGGTTAACAAATCTTATCTAATTTAAAGGATAAAATCAAATCTTAACTAATTAGAAAATATTATTAATCTAATTTTGAGGATAAAATCAAATCTTAACTCCTTAGAAAATATTATTAATATTATTAATTAACTACCTTACCTAAATTATTATTTGTTAGCTTTTTTATTTATTTAAGATTAATAATAAAAAATAATTAGATTTAAAAATTAAATTACTAATTAACCTAATTGATATGCCATATCTAAAATAACTAACTAACCAAAACGTAATCTTATTGTTTGCATGATGATATATGCAAATCCAGAATCTAGAAACTTACGCAGATCTTATCACTTTTTTTTTAATCACCAATCTTATCACTTTGTAATGTAATCTCTTACTGTATCTATTGCAATCTTATCACTAAAATAATTTTAAAAAAAAATCAGATTAGTCCATTCCAAGTTTCAGATGGTTATTAATCAGATTAGTTAATTTTTATTTTTATTTACAATTATTTATTAATTCAAAGTAGATATCTAAAATCAATGATCTCTGATTTGGTTAAAATTTTGAATTTTGAAATCAGTTTTTGTTTTTCCAATTCTTTAGATCAACTAATCTGATTTGGTTACAATTTTGAATTTTGAAATTAAAAAAAAAAAGTATTCAGATAGCCAAAATCGTAGTACTACACTACTACTGTTATAAATACTACCCTAACTCTTCCTGATTCAATTGTTCACATTTTTACGGAGTATATTCATTTGCTTTTGTGCTGCTGTGTTGCTTTTATATCTTAATCTAACATAATCATATTTGCAGATGCAGGTTATTGATTGTACCCTAATTTACTTGATTTTAATCACACCCATACTTCCCTCTCTTATTGTCCTTCTCAGTTTATCCGATTAATTACGATTCCATTGATTCTACTTGGAATTATGTCCAGTTGTGCTTAACTACTCGGAAAATTGATGTGAAATCGATCGACTTTGTGTTGCTACGTGGAATCCTTAGTCAAGATGTACGTGAAATCATTCAACGTAACACTAAATACTTCCAATTCGATTTGATTTGAAGTTATCTAATTAATCTTTTGGTTTCATCTTATAAATATAGGGGTAAGCTAATGCGGATTTCATTTATTTTATTTAGGGTTTTAGTTAATTAGTTGCATTCGTTCAAACATACACCGTATATTCTCATGGTTATATAATTAAATTTATGGAAGATTTTGCTAATTAATCTTTTGAACCATGCACTTTTTAATCAATAAATTTTATATTTTCAATTATAATTTTGTCATGATTATAAAATTAAATTTATGGAAGATTTTGCTAAACAAATCACTTAAGATATGATTTGTTTGTTAGTTTAGATATTCACTGGATAAGATCAAATAAAATCATATTTATCTCAAAAAAATCCAATTTGATTACATTATAACTTGCCATTTGTTCAAGAAAATATTTGATTCTTTTTTTTTGTTATATTTTTTATTCCACAAATTACTATAGAATATTTCGGTTTTAGTTTTAATTTCTATTTTTTTAGATAAATAACTCAATATTGATTCATTCATTTAATTTTGAACCATATGTATGTTAATTCAAAGATAAAACCAAATCTCATAGGTTCTATTGTTTAGGTAATGTATCTTTAATTATTTTTATTTATTTCTTCTTCTTATCAGTTTGCTAGAGAAAATACATATGTGACTCTTTTTTATACGGATGTTTTCCACCACATGTTATATACAAGAATTCAAATCCCTATTCATTTCTGTATGTAAGATTATTATCTCCATATGTATTGGATGGTTACAAGTAATGCTTACAAGTTTTGGTATCGATGAAGAAATGATAAATGAAATTATATAAACACATATTTTTAAAAAAGATCTGTGCAATGCACGGGGTACTAAGCTAGTTGAGTTTAAAGTAATTGACCTTTAGTTTTTTCTATAATTTATCCATAATATTTTAAAAATTCGATCGAAAAAAAAATTATAAAATATGGAATAGTTTATAAAAGAGCAGTGTAAGGATCAACAGCATGAGTGATCTATCCTTCGCTTGGTGGACTACCTGGTACATCAGGAACCAAAACTTGTTTCAACAAGCACCAATCCCCCAGCACCAAACCGCCGTCCATCTGGTCAGATCACACATAGATAGCTGGAAGAGAACATCCGCGATCGACGGTGATGGTGATGACGATATGCATCCCTCCTCTAGAGTCTATCCAAGAAAGACCGACAAACAACGTCCAATTAAATGGCGCAAGCCTCCGTTAAGGTGGTTCAAACTTAATTTTGATGGTTCGTCTTTAGCCAACGGTGACAGTACGGCAGGTATCATTATCAGGGATTGGAATGGCCGCCCGGTCACCATCGAGCACAAATTACTAGGAAAACAGCATGCATCATGGCAGAAGCTCTCGCCCTCAAACTGGGAATCCAGAAGGTATTACAACCGCACATTGAAAGAATCCAGGTTGAAGGTGACTGCAAAATAATTATAGACTATCTAAACAAGACGACTAAATGTCCTTGGAAGATTGAACTAATCCTCTCCGATATTCAAGTCATGTTGTCGACTGTAAAAGAAGTAGGTTACTTTCATGTACCTCATATGGGCAATAGAGTGGCTGATAAGGTTGCACACCTTAGCCACTCTGCCCGAGGTAATGACATTCACAACAATCCAGGTCTTATTGACCTCATTCGCAAGGATGCTGCCGGGTAGGGCTTGCCCACCCAAATCTTTTCCTAATAAAAAAAAAAATCAACAGCATGACATACATTACATTATTTACATACAATGTGATAGATTATTAATTAGATGCCACCACTGACCAATTATTCATCACTCGTCTCTCACCAAACTTTTTTTTACTTTTATTTTTAAATCTGTACCGATTTTTTTTTAATAGGATAATTAATTATCCAACAATTTCAGGTGAGCTAATCATTCTTAGAAACATCTTATTTACTGTGATCTCCTTCAAAGATAAGGCGGTCTATCATCGGACGTGGCTGGACACATTGTTACCGGTATACCAATCGCCGTACGATCCGGGTTGGGATCCGTGACCCGGGCTCCACCAAACGCCAATGGCCGGCCCGGGCCCGGAACCGGGCCCATTAACTTCACCGTAACGTTCACAACCCCATCACCCCTCGACCCGTCTTTGGCCTGAACCCGGTAACTAAGGTTCCTGTGTAGAGAATAAGGATAAGAGATTTTGTTTAACAGATTGATGATGCTTCTCATTAATTGAGTTGATATTTAAATACAAAATACAACTAACTAATATGAGAAAATGACGAGAGTAGTGGAGACAAATCCTCCACTTACTTTGATTAATTAAGTAAATACTATCACAACCAAATTGCCCTGGATTGTAGGCGTTGATCTCTAACATACCCCCGCAAGAAGGGCCGCCGATTAGGCGAGACCGAACTTGGATAGCAGAGTATTGAACTTGGGGCGACAAAGAGGTTTTGTTAGGATGTCCGCTATCTGATCATCTGTTGGAACGTAGGACACTCGAAGTCGTTGGCCCTGCACCTGTTGGCGGACGAAATGGAATGCTAGTGCAACATGCTTCATCCTCGAGTGAAATACAGGATTAGAACTCAAGTGTATGGCCCCCAAATTATCGCAGTAGATGACCGGCTGCGTCGGTTGTTGGACCCCCAATTCGTTGAGAAGGGTTTGAATCCATATGAGTTCCGAACAAGCGTCGGCAAGGGCACGATATTCAGACTCGGTAGAGGAGCGAGCAACAGTCTTCTGTTTTCTCGAGCTCCATGAAATGGGGGTGCGGCCAAGGAAGAAGACGTACCCGGTGGTGGAGGTATAATCATCCTTGTTGCCAGCCCAATCTGAATCCGAAAAACCATGGAGGACATGAGAGGGATGACGATGGATGATAATACCTTTGTCGATGGTGCCTTGCAGATATCGAAGGATGCGTTTCAGAGCACTCCAATGAGATGACGTAGGCTGTTGCATAAATTGAGACAACTTATTGACAGAATAGCTGACGTCGGGCCTGGTGAGAGAGAGGTATTGAAGACTTCCGAGAACCGTCCTGAATTCCGTGGGGTTTGGTAAGAGGGTACCTGTGGTTTTAGTGAGGGCGGTGGTTGTATCCATAGGTGTGGAGATGGAATTGCAATCCTGCATATTCATCTTGGACAGGATATCGGAAATGTACTTGCGCTGATTTAGGAACAACCCATGGGGGTGTGGTTGAACCTCTACGCCAAGAAAGTAAGACAGGTGGCCCATGTCCTTCAAGGAGAAGCGACTGGAGAGGGTACGGATGATAGAGGTTACCATAGGCATGTGACTTCCGGTGATGATGATATCATCAACGTACACAAGAAGGTAGAAGATCCCTGTGGAGTTGCGAAGAATAAATAAAGAAGCATCTGCAACCGAGTTGACGAATCCAAGCGATAAGAGGAATTGACGGAGCTCGGTGTACCACGCACGCGGTGCTTGCTTAAGGCCATAGATGGCCTTCTTGAGGCTGCACACGAAGTCAGGCTGAGATTTGTCATGAAAGCCGGGAGGTTGGTCCATGAATACCTGTTCTTGTAAAGTTCCTTGCAAGAATGCATTGTTGACGTCGAGTTGACGAAGAGGCCAGCCTGCCTGAACTGCAAGAGCAAGCACTGACCGGACAGTGACAGGCTTGACGACGGGACTAAACGTCTCGGTAAAATCACAGCCGGGGCGTTGGTGAAAACCCTTGGCGACGAGACGGGCTTTGTACTTGTCCAGGGAGCCGTCGGGAAGGAGTTTAGTCCGAAACACCCATTTACAACCAACAACATTCATGCTTGGGAGTTTGGGCACTAACTCCCATGTCCCATTGGCGATGAGGGCATCAAATTCCATCTGCATAGCCTTCCGCCAATCCGGGTCCTTTAGGGCTTGGGTTATGTTTTGTGGTTCTTTGAGGGGTGAGAGAGTAACATGAAGGTTTAGTTTGGAGATAGGTTTAGAAATATTACTTTTGGATCTTGTGATAATTTGACGAGAGGGAGGGGTAAGAGGGGAGAGGTGGGGAGACGGAGCAATAATAGATGCAGAAGCAGGAGGGGATGTGGTGGGCGATGAAGTCGTCGATAAAGGGGAAAGAGGGGTTGTTGGACTAGGAATTGGGGAAGCAGTATTTGTAGGGGAGGATAAAGTCAACGTATTAGGGGAGATGGGGGACGTTGATTGGTGAGGTGGATTGGGCTCCAAAGTGGGCTGGGTAGCCGGTTGTGTGGGAGGGGTGGAATAAAGGAGTTGGGTTGAAAATGAGGGAATTGGGGCAGTGAAGTCATCAATGGGGTTTGTGGGGTTGGGTGTAGAAATATTGGGGGATTTAAAAGGGTAGGTGGATTCTTGAAACATCACATGGCGAGAGACATATAATTTGTTTGATTGGGGATCAAGGCATAGGTAGGCACTTTGGCTAAGGGAATAGCCTACAAACACACAAGTTATGGATTTCGGATCCATTTTGGTAGAAGCGTATGGGCGAAGCCACGGAAAACATAAGCAACCAAAGCATCGTAACTTTAAATAGTTAGGCGTTGTTTGAAAAAGAGCAAGATAGGGAGATTTATTTTGAAGAGTAGGGGTAGGGAGGCGATTTATTAGGTACACCGCAGTTTGGAAAGCTAGGGGCCAAAACTTGTGAGGCAAAGCCGAGTGTGACATTAGAGCTAATCCAGTTTCGACAATGTGGCGATGTCGTCTTTCGGCAAAGCCATTGTGCTGGGGTGTATGAGGAGGAGAGGTGAGATGAGTGATACCATTTGTGGAGAGGAATGATTTGAGGGAAATGAATTCCCCACCATTATCTGAAAAGAATGTTTTGATTTTTGTATTAAAGTGATTTTCGACCAAAGCTTTAAACTTGACAAAAGTTTGATGCGTGTCCGATTTGTGTTTGAGGGGAAAAAACCATATATATTTGGTGAAGTGGTCAACAAAAATAACATAGTACTTAAACCCATCAAAAGACAGAACGGGACATGTCCAAACATCTGAAAATACAACTTCTAAAGGGGACGAGGAAGTAATAGAGGAAGTAAAAAATGGAAGTTTATGAGATTTGTTAATTGAGCAAGCAGCACAATGATCTGGACTAGAGGTAGCAGGTCCAGAAGGGAAAAAAGATTGCAACAATTTAAAGATGGATGCCGAGGGATGCCCTAAACGGTGGTGCATATCTGCACTTGAAGAAGCTCGGGAAGCTGAAAAGGAAGCTAGACACGCAGTGGGCGGCCAACAGTAGACGCCATCGGCCAGGGGGCCTTTAAGCAGGATGTTGCCCGAGAGGAGATCCTTCACGAAGAAGCAAGTAGGTAAGAATTCAATAGAAACATTATTTTGGGAGGTGAATTTAGAAACAGAGAGGATATTTCTTGCAATATTTGAAACACACAAAACATCATTAAGAGTAAAATGTTTGGTTGCCAAGTTTAACGTCGTTGTACCAATGTGTGAGATTTGAAGGCCATTACCATTGCCGATGACAAGCTCGTCAGTGCCGTCGTATGGATAGTGGATGCTTAGGTTGGACAAATCATTGGTCACATGATGCGACGCACCACTGTCGACCAGCCACGGTTGAGCGGAGGCTTGCGTCGTGGAGGCATGAGCTTGCGGCTGGACATGTTGGGATGGAAACGAAGGGCGGAAGGTGGGAGGGCGGATAGAGGGTACCTGACTGCGGAAGACCGGACAGTAGGAGACGACATGACCCTGTTCCCTGCACCATTGACACTTACCTTGGAATGGTTTGAACGGAGGGCGTTGAGAGGGAGGAGCCGTTGGGTTGCTCTGCGGTAGTGGAAGAAGAGGAGCAGAGGACTTGGGCTTTGGTTTGGAAGGTCTGTACTGCATTGACATTGCAGTAGTTGGATCAGGAGTGGAGGTAGAGGACGATGCCCGGCGGAGGAGGTTTTCCTTGGTGAGTAGCTTCTCATGAAGTTCAGGAATGGTGATGGTGGTATCGCGGGCATAGATACTGTCCACAACAGACTGATAAGCAGAATCGAGGCCTTTGAGGATAGCATCGATCACATCCTCGGGATCTTGTGGTTTGCCTAAGGATGCAAGCACATCGGCTACCCCCGTGACCTCATGAATGTAGGCGGTGATCGACTTTGTACCTTTAGTTCGGGAATTCATTTTCTCCTTGAGGAGATGAATATGGGCTCGAGAGGGTTTGGCGAATGTTTGCTCCAGGATATTCCATGCCTGTCGAGAGGTCTCCGCAGGAGTAACCAAAGGGGCCACTTCCGTCGAAAGGGTACCGACGAGGGAGCCAAAGAGTAACTGGTCTTGGCGAACCCATGTGGTGTAGGCTGGATTGGGTTGATCAGATGGATCAATTTTAGGAGACGGCGCAGGGGAAGAGCCATCAACATAGGGGAGGAGGCCATGGCCAACAAGAGTGGATTGAACCTGCTTACGCCAGGTTATGTAATTAGTTGTGTTTAATTTTTGGATATTTATGAAGTGGACGATGATGAAGGGTTTAGAAGGCTCGGCCGAATTGGCAAGCATGTTGGATGGAGTAGACATTGAAAGGAGGCTAGAGTAGGACAGTAGGAGGAAGAGAGATTCACAGATTTGGATCAAAACCTGATACCATGTAGAGAATAAGGATAAGAGATTTTGTTTAACAGATTGATGATGCTTCTCATTAATTGAGTTGATATTTAAATACAAAATACAACTAACTAATATGAGAAAATGACGAGAGTAGTGGAGACAAATCCTCCACTTACTTTGATTAATTAAGTAAATACTATCACAACCAAATTGCCCTGGATTGTAGGCGTTGATCTCTAACATCCTGACCCGCCCAGCGGCCGACGGCGGGCCATCCAGGATATCACTGGCAGGAACACGGCACCAGCCTAGATGGGCGGGCCCGCGGGCCAATAAGGCCCGCTTCGAGAACAGCTGGAGGAACAGGCCCGAAGTGGGCCCGGGAGTGAAGAATGTGGGGTCAAGTGGGATCCGGAGCGTATCCCCCCAAGTGGGGTTGACGCCGCCCTCCTCATCCACCCCGGTGGAGTACACGGGGCGGCTTCCGTCTGCGGCCGGGGCGGCGGTTGTGACGGTGGCGAACGGGCGGGGCGGGCGGGAGAAGAAGGGCGTTGAGGAAGCGCTCTTGAGGCCTTGGGCTGAGACGACCGTTATCTCCAAAATGGACGGCTGGGATTTCATCATTCATTTAGGAAGATTTAAGGGCGTGTTTGGAAGGGAAAGAAAATGTGGGAGATTTGGAGGGATTTATAACAAGAGAGGATGGGTTGGCGAGGGAGGTTCCTAGGGAGCTTCATAAGGAGGTGTGTGGGGTGTGTGTGTAGTTTCGCTTGTGGAAAAAAACGTTGTGAGGGACAATCTAGTTGCGGTGGAGGGGTTTCCGATAATGACTTTTGCATTAAATTATTTGATGCTACCTTAGTTTAACTTTCTATATTGGATTACAATTTTTTTTGTTTTTATGCTGGAATTTTTTTTTGGTTTGATTTTGGGTTTCTATATTGGAGGGATTTTGGGTTCATTGACTACCGGTGAAGCTCTACTTCTTTTTATTGGATGTGCCTAAGTTTACTAATCTAGCACTACCGTGAGGAATGTCAAAAAGTTTATAGCATCAAATATTCTTAAATTATTAACCGATGATGTTATTGTAGAATTGTAGAATTGATGTAAAGTCCTCCTTGAGCCTTTCCATTCATTGATATAACATATATATATAGGTTACACAGGTATTGGGCCTTAACGGGCTTTTAGCCCACTATACAATATGAAACCTATGTAATCTATCAAACCCCCGCAGTCGATACGGGAGGTGTCCGTACAGTGAGACTGGATCGAAAATCAATGAATAATTGTCTAGGTAAACCCTTTGTGAATATATCAGCGTACTGATAGGAGGACGGGACATGTAGAACGCGGACATGTCCAATGGCAACCTTGTCCCTGACGAAGTGGAGATCAAGCTCAATGTGCTTCGTGCGTTGGTGCTGGACTGGGTTGCTAGCCAAGTAGACGGCGGAGACGTTATCAGTGTAGACCAGAGTGGCCTTCTGCAAGGGGCATCGTAGCTCAAGTAGGAGATTGCGGAGCCAAGAGCACTCGGAGACAAGTTGGCAACACCCCTGTACTCGGCTTCAGCGCTGGAGCGGGACACGACGGACTGACGCTTAGCGGACCAGGACACAAGAGTGTCATTGAGGAAGACACAGTAACCAGACGTGGAGCGACGTGTGTCTGGACAACCACCCCAATCCGCATCAGTGTAAGCCACAAGGTCAAGTCTAGAAGAAGGAGTGATGGTGGTGCCGAGCTCTAGGGTGCCGCTGATGTACCGAATGATCCGCTTCAAAGCCTGAAAGTGAGGTTCCCTAGGGGCATGCATGAACAAGCAGATCTGCTGAACGGCATAACTGATATCAGGCCTAGTGAAAGTGAGATACTGAAGAGCACCAGCGAGGCTCCTATACAATGTCGGATCGTCAACCAAAGGACCAGAATGAGCACTGAGCTTGTTGGATGTGTCGACTGGGGTGGCGACGGGATTACAGTTGACCATCTTAGCCCGAGCAACAATCTCAGCAGCATACTTACTCTGTGAGAGAAAGAGACCAGACGCATGCCGCTGAACGGCAACCCCCAAGAAGTAAGACAGCGGACCCAGATCAGACATGGCGAATTCCGCACTCAACTTCGAGACGATGGACGTTCGAAGAGCATCAGAAGAGGCGGTGAGAATGATGTCGTCGACATAGAGCAGCAGGAAAGCCAAGTCCGAGCCTCTGCGATAGATAAACAGAGACGTATCCGATCGGCTGCCAGTGAAACCCAAGCGGAGCAGATGAGAAGCAAACCGCTGGAACCATGCCCGTGGAGCCTGTTTCAGACCATACAGAGAGCGCTTGAGGAGACAGACATGCTGTGGACGCTCAGCATCAGCAAACCCCGGAGGCTGAAACATGTAAACCGTCTCATTCAAATGACCATGCAGAAAGGCGTTCTTGACATCCAGCTGATGGATGCTCCAGTTGCGCGACAGAGCCAGACTCAGGACCACTCGGATAGTGGCAGGCTTGACCACAGGGCTGAAGGTCTCATCACAATCAATACCGGCCTGTTGAGATCTACCGTTAACCACCAGACGGGCCTTGTAGCGCTCCAATGTCCCATCAGAGCGGAACTTGTGACGGAAGAGCCACCTCCCACATGACGCGGGCAGGAGAGGCTAAGGACGCGGGCGCGCCAGCACGGGACGCGGGCGCGCCAGCACGGGACGCGGGCGCGCCAGCACGGGACGCGGGCGTGCCAGCTCGGGACGCGGGCGCGCCAACTTGGGGCGCGGGCACGCGTAGGGGAGGCGTGGATGTTGGTGGAGGGGATGTGGGGTGTATAGCGGGGTGATGGTCGGTGGTCATGGAGACGATCTGTCGGGGTCTGAAGACACCGGAGACGCTGCGGGTGTGAGGTCTGGTGATGGATGGTGGCGGGGGGGGTGGGGGAGGGGGAGACACAGGAGCACCGGGAGAGCTCTGGGGAAGAATGAAGTGAGGAAATGGTGACTCAGACTCTGTGGACGACACAGGGGGTGTGGGAGACGCGAAGGGAAATCGCGACTCATCAAAGGTGACATGGCGAGAGAGAATGATCTTGTGAGTCTTGATATCGAGGCAAATGTAACCGCGATGATCAGACGGGTAGCCAAGAAAGACACAAGGGGTGGAACGCGGGTGAAGCTTGTGCGGGGCTGTGGAGGACTGGTTTGGGAAACACAAGCAACCAAAGGTGCGAAGGTGATCATACCTAGGCTCGGCGTAATAAAGTGTCTGAGCTGGCGAGCGATGGTGTAGGGTAGTGGAAGGGAGAATGTTTAGGAGATAACATGTGGTGGATAAGGCGTGAGGCCAATAGGGAAGGGGAATAGATGCGTGGAAGAGGAGAGAACGCATCATGTTGGTAATGGTTCTGATGATTCTTTCTGCCTTGCCATTCTGCTGAGAAGTATAGGGGCAAGACAAGCGATAGGAGATCCCATTTGCGGCAAAGAAGGAGTGAAAGTCTTTGTTATCAAATTCACGACCATTGTCACATTGAAAACATTTGATGGACATGTGAAACTGTGTTTTGATGTAGGTATGGAATCTGGCAAAGACAGGAAACACTTGGGACTTGAAATGCAACGGGAAGACCCATAAGTAATGAGTGTAATCATCAAGAAACAAGAGGTAGTACTTGTGACCCTCCTTGCTAGGCACGGGAGAGGTCCAAATGTCGTTGTGAATGATATCAAAGGGAGCAAGGGTAGAGGTCAAAGACCGTTGGAACGGCAGTCTGGCATGTTTGCCTAGTTGGCAGGAAGAGCATAAACCAGAGTGTGGGTCTTTAGTACAGGTGACAAGGTTCTGGGAACGGAGGACATCTAGAACGGCAGCGCTGGGATGGCCCAGGCGTGCATGCCACAGGCTGGACGATGATGCCTAGAGGGCGACCGGACACGACTGACTGGACGCAGGAGGTGGTGTGACAGGGTAGAGCTCCCCGGTGCTGTTACATCTCATGCGAGTAACCCCCGTAGTAAGATCGTTCACAGAGAAACCAAAGGGATCAAACGTAAGGGAAACGTTGTTGTCAGTAGTGAACCGACGCACAGAGATAAGGTTTTTGACAATCTTTGGGGCAATCAGGACATTGTTGAGGTGTAGTGGGTGGTTTGGGGTCTGTAATTTGGTGTGGCCAATTCCCGAAGTAGCAAGACGACCACCATTTCCGACGATAATAGAGTGGGCAGGGCCCTTAAAAGAAATAGATGAGAGGTTACCTGAGGAGTTCGTCATGTGGGAGGTGGCACCAGTGTCCATGTACCAAGAAGAGTCTGAAGATGTCGGCTGCGTAGAGGAGAAGGCGTGATGCAGAGCTGGCGGAACATAGCCTGGGTCAGGCGATGTCAGAGAGGCCTGAGGACCGACATGTCGAGGGGTAGGATATCTAGAGTATCCAGAGAAGGCGTGATGTTGGTGATCGTAGAGAGCCATGGTAAGAGATTTTTTTTTTTTTTTTTTTTTTTTTGATGTAAACGGGAGGCCGGTGAGGAGGGGAAAGAGAAAGAGAGGCGACGAGGAGACGACGCCGGCGACGGGAAGAGGAGGTGGGGCGGGAGGATCAAACTAGGGTTCCGTGAGGAAGAAAAGGCTGTGATACCATGTAGAATTGTAGAATTGATGTAAAGTCCTCCTTGAGCCTTTCCATTCATTGATATAACATATATATATAGGTTACACAGGTATTGGGCCTTAACGGGCTTTTAGCCCACTATACAATATGAAACCTATGTAATCTATCAGTTATAAGTATTAGGGATGGATACCATATAAATAAACATTATTAATAGCAATACATATTTTATCTCGAGAATTATGGCCCGAGTCATATAAAACAAGAGTAGAATTGAATTTATTTCATCTTTATATTATTGGTATAAGAATAAAAACTTTGGCATGTCACAATTTTCATGTGGGAAAAAATACTTATTCTTGCATATCCACATGTTGTACAACTATTCTTGCATATCTTTTTGGTCGTCGGTTCATTGGTTTTGCTAGCTTGTAACTTTGGTGTAAGATAGCATGTGCTTTATTTTTACATTTTCTTTCCTTCATTTGCTTCATGTTATTTCTGTTCTATTGTTTGCTTATATTATTTGATTCTGGTTGTACATGATGGTTAGTCCATCTACCAGCTTGTCCGGTCTCACGGTTTCTTTAGGCTTGTATAGAGAGTCGAATGTCTTTCCTTATATAAAAAAATATGTCTAATTTTGACTTACTTTATATAGAAAGAGGTTAATTAATTCCAGTGTACACACCCCTTAACATGTATCATGTTAACAAATTTGGGCTCTTAATTGATAGGAAATGAATGGATGTGATTATTTAGAGAATATATATTATCTATATAATACTTTAAAACAGAAGACATTGCTTATGTGTCGTCCTCCCCTTAATTGTAGCATTTTTTTTCCAATTATAATTAAGTAACTTTTAAATCAATTTTTATATTTAAGATTTTTACCTATTTACTAACAATTGGGTTTAATTTAAAACATTGAATTAAATCTAATGTCTACTATTAATTTCTCTTATTATTTCTTTTTCTTTTTCTCTTCATCTCTTCACACATTTACATTTTCTCATTTTTATTTTTTTACCCATTTACTAACCATTGGGTTTAATTCTAAATATTGAATTAAATCCAATGTCTACTATTCAAATATATATATACTTATATATAATAATAATAATAACCTAGATCAATATAATAGTTATATTTAAAAACTTTTTTGATGAAGCCTAACTTTATGGTAAATATTTTTACCATTTTCTTAAAGATTTCAAGCCTACCTTCATTATTTTATCCAAACTTTTATTAATATTTTCTAATATTAATTTATTATGTTGCTAAAATTTTATTTATTAAAAATCGCGCCATGGCGCGGGAATTATACTAGTTTTAATAAAAACCAAACAAAATCTCGTAATTGTTCCCCTTTTTTTATTAGGTGAAAATTCGATTTCAGATATGCCTGAAGTTCAAGGGCCAACCAGGTCGGCAGACGAATCGGAGAATCGTCTAAACAAACATAAAGTGCAAAAAAGGTGCAAACTCAGAGAGAGAGAGAGAGAGAGAGAGGGAGAGAGAGAGAGTAGTGTGCTATTGCATGATTATTGAGCGAAGAGATCGAAGGAGTGGAAGACGGTTGAGATGGTCATCTCTTGTATATTTGATCATATAATTCTTGACATTAATAAAGGCCTAGTCTTATCAACTATAGTATTAGCATTGTTTTTGGGATCATCTTCAATACCTAACGTAGGAAAATATTTTATGAACACCTTTGTAAACCGATTATTTTATATCATGGGTAAAAACAAAAAAAAAAATGAAATATCCTTATAACATTCCAACCATATAAGCCTATATTTCCCCCACGGTATAGGTGATGCTGATGCATGGTATATACAATCCATTTTTTTTTCAAAAAAAATGGATGACCTGGTGGGTTGACCATTTGGGTCAACTCTTAGGGTTCGACCCGCCAGTATGTGACTCAAAATCAATGCGACCCTAACCCTTAACCCGTATGAAGTATAAATGTGCCCTTAATCTTTGGTGATCACCTTGACTCAATGGGTCATTATTTGATCCAATAGCCTTTCGTTAGATAGGAACGAATTTGATAAGTATTGATTAACAATATAAATGACACGATTACCTAAACTTGACGCAAATTACTGAACTTGGTTAGGGTTATGCTGAATTTTGGTAGGTTCTGTGTGTTGACCATAGTTCAGGCTGTGTTAGTCAAACTTTGTCAAAGTCAGTTTGTTACAAGTTGTTGTGCATAGTTTCACGTACGTAAGAAAAGAAATCTTCCCCAATAAGTACTTGACCTTGCTCTATAAATCATTCATTCATTCATAATAAGAAAAAGTTTCCTCTTCCATCTTTGATTCATTCATTCGTAATTGAGGTGAGGATTTTTTGCTGAGTCAGGGTAGAAGATTGATCTATATTTCTGGTTTTCGCCCTCGCCGACTTGTGCTTCTTTGTTTCATGATTGCAACTTGGTTATTCTTTGATTGATTTTGCCACATCGGATCATCTAGGTAACCCTTTTGTTTATACGTATATACATATATGTATATACACACATATTCCCGCCATCCTGTACGTACTAATTAATCAACCCCACACAGCGTATGAATCCTAAGCTTTAACCCAATTCAATCCCTCGATATCTCAGCTCCACCAAAACAAAACACATATTATACACAACAGTTACCCACAACTAGCATCGAACTTCAAGGTGATCAGCGCGGCTAATACGAATCATCATCAATCGAGGTGTCCTCGTCCTCCTCATTTTCCATCTCCTATAGAAGGTAATCCGCATCTTTGTCCCCACAATTAGGGCTTTTATATTATGTTGCAGCCGAAAGAGAGTATTCGAATGAGACTGGTATATAGATATAGATATAAGTATTTGTTTGGATGTATATAATAACATTCTAACAGTAAGTGCAAATTAGCTAGATTATATACACAGGGTTGTTGAAGCAACAATTGAGGATTAACCAAGTTGGTGAACACTCTAAGACACCAAACAAATCACACAAAACTGAACACACAGAACCTAGTCATGAGAGAGGAAGTTTTCTCCACAAAAACCTTTCTTAACTTCCACACGAATTGAATAAAGAAAAACCAAACATAAACCATCCTTACAAGGCTTGGTAACTGCCTTAGAAACAACACACCACTACCCAACTACTTGTTCAACTGAAAGCAAAACTAAACTGTCATAAACTGCCCTGCTGCTACTCGATTTAGAGCAAGCTAGTCGAAATCGACTTACACCAACAGAATTAACTAACATTTAAAAACTAAGACTTAAAACCTGAAATGAGAATTACATTTCAACACCTCCTCTTAATTCACATTTCTTTCATCCCAATCTTCTCCATAAAGAACTCATGCTTAGCTCCATTCAAAGCTTTTGTGAACAGATCAGCATCCTGGTCATTTGTTCCACAAAACATGAGCACAATTTCTTCCTTGCTCACAAGTTGCCTGATGAAGTGATGCTGCACATTTATGTGCTTGGTCTGAGCATGAAATGCTGGATTCTTGGTCATTGCAATGGCTGACCTGTTGTCACACCAAATTTCAATTGCTTCTGTGTGATTGCACCCCAAATCAAGCATCAGCTTCTTCAACCATAAGGCTTGCCTAGCTGCAACTCCTGCAGCCACATATTCAGCCTCTGAAGAGGACAATGCAACTGTGTCCTGCTTCTTCGAGCTCCATGTTACAGCTCCAGATCCAAGCCCAAACACAGAGCCTGATGTGCTTTTCCTGTCGTCACGGCACCCAGCCCAGTCACTATCAGTGTGCCCTTGCAACTTGAAATCTTGAATGCTTGCACACTCTCATACCAAATGCCACACTTCAAGGTACCAGCAACATACCTGAGAATTCTCTTTACATCTCCCATGTGCTGCTTGGTAAGACTGCATATATCTTGAAATCACACTCACACTAAAGGCTATGTCTGGCCTTGAGTGTGTGAGATAATTCAATCCACCTACCATACTCCTGTACACTTTCTCATCAGTCCTAGGAGTCCCATCTTCTCTCTGAAGCTTCTCATTTGTATTCATGGGAGTATGAGCAGCTTCACAATTCTCCATTTTGAATTTCTTCAACAAGTCTCTGGCATACTTCTCTTGACAGAGGAATATCCATTCCTTTCCTTTCCTTACTTCCAAGCCTAGGAAGTATTGAAGCAATCCCAACTCTGTCATCTCAAACTCCTTCATCATAGTTGTTTTGAACTCCTCTAACATCACTAGTGAAGGACTGAAATATATGATATCATCAACATATAAACAGACCACAATGAACTCTTCTTTGTTAAGTTCCTCCTCTTGTCATACAAAGTAGGTTCATTCTCACTTCTCTCAAAACCATCTTCAAGGAAGAAGGTGTCAATCCTGCTGTACCGGGCTCTTGGAGCCTGCTTCAATCCATACAAAGCTTTTACAAGTCTGTACACTTTGCTTTCATTCCCAGCTTTCACAAATCCTTGGGGATGCTCTACATACACTTCTTCTTGCAACTCACCATTCAAGAATGTTGATTTCACATCCAACTGGAAGATTGGCAACTTCCACTGAGCTGCTAGAGCCAACACAACTCTCACTGTCTCTAGCCTTGCTACTGGTGAGAAGGTTTCCTCATAGTCAATGCCTTCTTGCTGAGCATAACCTTTTGCAATCAGCCTTGCTTTATGTTTTTGCACACTCCCATCAGTTTGGTATTTTGTTCTAAATACCCACTTCAACCCAATAGCTCTCTTCTCTTGTGGCAAATCTTCCAACTCCCAGGTCTGGTTCTTTTCAATACATCTCATCTCTTCTCTCATTGCAACTTGCCATTCTTTCCCATCCTTTGCTTCATCAAAGCTTTCAGGATCAGTTGCTATCAAAGCAAATCCACACCTTTCACTTCTGTCATACACATCAGACACTGATCTGTATTTCCTAGGAGAAGACTCTCCTGAAGATCCTGAAGATGTAGAACCAGCACTGCTGCCTGAGGGACTGCTTTGTGGAGACTGTGTTGAGAGAGAGTCTGTATTAAGCTCATTTATATCATCTACATCATCTGCATTCACTTCTTCTGATGAACTCTCAATAGTGATCACACCAGGTATCACACTTCCTTTCTCATTTCTCATCCAATCCCACTCAACCTCCTCATTAAACACCACATTTCTGCTAATGACAGTTCTCTTTGTCACAGGATTGTACAACTTATATGCTTTAGATTGAGAAGCATATCCAATGAATACACATCTCTCTGCCTTGTCATCAAGCTTTGTTCTTAGGTTGATCATTGCATAAGCAACACATCCAAACACCCTCAAGTGTAGTACAGAAGGCTTCTTCTCTCTCCACAACTTAAAAGGTGTCTTATCTTGTACAACCCGAGTAGGTGATCTATTCAAAACATACACTACAGTGGCAACAGCTTCACACCAAAATCTCTTAGGAACATTTCTGGCTTTCAACATACTCCTAGCCATTTCAACAACTGTCCTGTTCTTCCTCTTAGCTACTCCATTTTGCTCTAGAGTGTAAGGAGCAGTGAGCTCCCTTCTAATACCATGATCATCACAAAAGGAAGAAAACTCCTTGGACATGAACTCACCACCTCTTTGTGTTCTGAGAGCTTTCACCTTCTTGCCTGACTGATTCTCAACAAGAGCTTTGAACTGTCTGAAATTCTCAAATGCTTCACCTTTGCTTCTAAAAAAATAAACCCGACTCCATCTACTAAAGTCATCAGTAATGAGCAAGAAGTACTTGCTTCCTCCCACTGATTCTGTTTGCATAAGACCACATAGGTCTGCATGCAACAGCTCAAGACAGTCTCTCGCTCTCCATGGTTCTTTGTTGACAAAAGAACCTTTGCTTTGCTTTCCATAGATGCAGCCTTCACATAGATCAAGTTCACCAATCTTAGGCAACCCTTCTACCATTGCCTTGGTACTCAACACCTTCAAACTCTGAAGATGCAAGTGGCCATACCTGAGATGCCACAACCGAGTTCCTTCATCCCCCATTTACTGTCATTGCTTTGCTCACATTTGCAGCTAGATCACAGGGAAACATCCCGTTCTTTGTCATGGCTACAACTGTCACCAAATGCTCAGTCCTTTTCTCTCTAATCTTACACTGATCATCATCAAAGAGTAAGGAATAACCTGTTGCTTGCAAGTGTCCCACACTTAGCAAGTTGTGAGCCAATCCAGGAACATATTGAACATTAGTTAGGTGCTTCTCTCCACCTTGTACACTTTTGATGACAATAGTTCCTCTCCCTTCACATTGCAGTACCTTGTTATCTCCCAACCTCACTCTTCCTTTCTTAGACTCGTCAAACTCAGTGAACTGATCTCTTGAACTTGACATGTGGTTTGAACATCCACTGTCAAGGTACCACACATCACTAGCATTCTCAGTTGACAAGGAGAATGCCATGAAGAGCCTATCCTCTTTCTGACTGCTCTCTGAGTAATTTGCATTTTTCTGCTCATGCTCTTGCTTCTCCCAACAGTATGCTTCTTTATACCCATACTTCTTGCAATAATAGCATTGAATGCTACTTCTTTGAGATCTTGATCCATTTCCATGATTCCTTCCTGAATCCTTCCACTGATCTCTATTATGATCACCACAATTTCCTCTTACAGATCCACCCTGTGAACCTCTACCATTTTCTCTACCTCCACGACCTCTGAAGTTACCTCTGTAACCTCCTCTTCCTCTATGGCCACCTATCTGACCATCCCTACTTGATGAGCCCTCACTCTTGCTCTTGTCCTCTTTCACTTGAAAGACTTTTTCTTCCTTAACCTCACCAGTCCTGCTCATTCTTTCCTCATAAGCATGTAATGAACTAGTTAATTCTTCAAATCTATACACTGGTAGATCTTTAGATTCTTCTATAGCTGCCACCACATGATCAAACTTATTGGGCAAACTCCTCAACACCTTGCTCACTAGTGTCTCAATACTCAAATTCTCTCCATATGCCTTCATATGGTTGACGATTCCTGAGACTCTTGAGAGATAAACCTGCACAGACTCCTTGTCTTGCATTGCCAGGTTCTCAAACTCTCTTCTCAGTGACTGCAGCTTCACTGTAATCACTTTCTTGTCCCCCAAATACTCCTGCTTCAAGGTTTCCCAGGCGTCATGTGATGTTGTTGCATTGCCAGGTTCTCAAACTCCCTTCTCAGTGACTGCATCTGCTCGATTTCCAACGCCACTCCTGGAGTCAACGGGCTAAGGTCAAGCACTCGAAGCTTAACGATTCCAACACTGCGTACTTCCATCGTATTGCGTCTTCCAAACGGGGAAGAAAATTTATTAAAGTTATTCAGAACAACGTTGGTATTTGTATTACTGATAATAGGCTAATCCAACAGGAAATTGTTTCCGAGTTCAAAGCTAGATTTAAGTCTTCTCTGGACCCAGGCTTATCCCTATCCAGTGATCTGGATGTCATTTCGTCTGAAATTACGACTGATGATAATATTAAACTCACTGCCCCTGTCTCAAACGCTGAAATCAAAACGGTCCTCTTTGCTATGTCGGCTGATAAATCGCCAGGGCCTGATGGAATGCCTCCGGGATTTTACCAAACCTACTGGCCTACTGTGGGTCCTTCTGTGACGAAAGCAGTAAAGGCTTTTTTCACCTCCGGCAAAATTCTTAAACAAATTAATCACACTTTTATTACCCTAATTCCTAAAAACGATGACCCGTCCATGGTGAATCATTATAGACCTATTAGTCTTTGCTCCACTGTCTACAAAATTATTTCGAAAGTTTTATCTGCAAGACTTTCGTTGGTTTTCGATAAACTTATTCATCCTCTTCAGGGCGCTTTCACCAAAGGCCGCTCTATCCAGGATAATATCCTTATAGCTCATGAGATTTTTCACTTTTTCCGCTCCCTTAAGGCCAAAACGGGCTTGGTTGCTATCAAACTGGATATGGCGATGGCATATGATCGGATTGAGTGGCCTTTCCTATTTCAGGTTTTAAACAAATTTGGTTTTGCTTCTAGATTCATCCGGTGGATTCATGAGTGCGTTACCACAGTATCCTACTCAATATTAATTAATGATGAACCATCTGTTCCATTCACCCCATCGCGAGGACTCAGGCAAGGTGACCCTCTATCTCCGTTCCTATTTATTCTGACAGCAGAAGTCTTGGCACGTACCTTGCAAGTTGCAACGTGAGTCAACTATAAACAAGGAATTGAGATTCGCATTTGGGAGGGGGGAATTAACTACCCCCTTCCTGGCATTTGCTGACGATATCATTATGTTTACCAAAAGTTCACAAATGGCATGTTTCAAAGTAAATTCCATTATACAAAGATTCTGTCTCGTCTCGGGTCAGAAGGTCAATCTTCACAAATCAAGCTTTCAGGTGTCTCCGAATACATCCTCTGTTGCTATCAACACAATTACGAACTCCCTTGGTATCCCCGAATCTAATAACTTGGAAAAATACCTGGGTTGCCCAATCATTAATGGTCTGGTTAACAAGGATACTTTCTTTGAAGTGGTTCTGAAAGCAAAACAACAGCTTTCAAAGTGGAAAGCATCCTCTGTTTCTACATAAGGCAGGAAAGTCCTTATCAAAGCTAATCTGAGTGCTAAACCAATTTTTCTCATGCAAGCCTTTTTGCTACCAACGTCTATTTTACATGAACTAGATAAAGTATACCGTCATTTTTTCTGGAATAAACCTGCGACGAGCACACCTTTAATTAGCTGGGATAAGGTCTTTGCTAATACTCTAAATGGAGGCCTGGGCTTATACAAAGCTGAAACCATGAATATCGCTCTTCAAATGAAACTTCTGTGGAAGATCATTGCGGAACCTAATAATCAGTGGGTTCGCATCATCTCACTTAAATACCTAAAGGACACTTCCTTGATAAACTACAATCGGAAGGGTCATACGTCCTGGCAGTGGTCCAAGCTTATGTCGATCAAACACTTGTTCAAAACAGGTCTGCGTTGGTCTGTGGGTGATGGAACGGACATAGATTTTTGGACCGATAATTGGATTTATGAGGTCCCTCTTGTTGGTACAACACTGGTGCCTCCTACCAGCCTAAATCTGACTTGGAAAGTGGGACGTTTTATTGACTCCAATAGTTCGTGGAATCTTCTGAAACTGCAACATGACCTTACAGGTCTTTTATCTCCCAACCATATTACCAATATCGGTCTGTCCTAGTTACCTACAAATCCCTTTCAAGATCGTCTGTACTGGGGTCCGAGCAAAGACGGGTGGTTTTCTGCTAAATCTGCTAGATCCATTGTGCCTTCTTCCAAAGGTGATCCAAACTTTAGCTGTAACTGGATTTGGAAACTTGATGTTCCGCATAAAGTTCGACATTTCCTTTGGAAAATCTCGCGCGATGGTTTACCCACCACTGAAAGACTTCAACGTTCGCATCTGGTTGTGCCGTCAGGTTGCCCTCTTTGTGGTAACACGCTTGAGACTGGGTTCCACCTTCTATTGGATTGTAATATCATCTCTATTCTTCTCAAAAGCTTTCATTTAGCCATTCCTTCTTCTGTAAATGTTCTACTCAACTTAGACTATAATACGATGCTTACTCAATTGCATTCTGCGTTGGGTAACGCAACTATGGCCTTGCTGGCCACGATCTGGTGGAGTGTCTAGTTCTTTAGAAATAAAGTTATGTTTGATCCTCATTTTAAACTTCGAGTTACCGACATCTCAGTTTTCATCTCTACAAATCGTGATACTTGGTCTGCAACCAAAGATGCTTTGCTGGTTGACGGTTCTTCGGATAGACCACAGCATGGTCTTTCCCGTCCTCTTGATTTTCAGGGTCGTCGTCCGGTTAAATCACCAAAGCCTTCCTCATGGAAAAAACCGCCTACGTCTTTTTATAAACTAAATTTCGATGGTTCTTTCGGATCAAATGGATCGGGTTCTTTCGGGTTTGTTATTAGGAATGATTGCGGTGCTATTATTTCATTGGGCAATGGCCCCTACAATAATACTACTGCTATCTACGCTGATGTTTTGGCCCTTTGGATGGGTGTTCTGAAAGCTAAGCAGCTTCATATTGACAATCTTCTAGTTGAAGGGGATTGTCTAACGGTTGTTAAAGCTCTTCTGGGTGACTGGTCCTGTCCCTGGAACATTGAGCTTTTACAATCAGATACGAGGGTTGATCTATCATACTTCACTAATGTTGCTATTCGTCATATCTTCAGGGAATCAAATGTTGTGGCAGGCAGGATTGCTCGTCTTGCTTACGGATACCCTGCCGAGGATAGCTGCTCATCGGACCATCTGTTGGCTGATCTCGTCCGTCTGGACGCTCTAGGAAGGCCCCCGGCATGTCGGAAACCTCCCTAACTCTTATCTTGCTTCGAAAAAAAAATGCACTAGACATCCACAAAAAGTGATTATAGAAACTGATTTCTTTCTCTCTTTGTTTACTCACCTTTTCTCTCTTGCTTCATTCACTCTCCCAATCCCAGCAATTACTTTCTAGCTCCCCCCCCCCCAAGGCCCTCACGGACCTCTATTATTTTTTTTTTATTTTTTTTGATAAGGAAATAATTCGAGGCCGGACAGGCCCGGACCTCGAGAGGCCGAGGCAAGCCGTCTAAACATACAACAACGAAATAGAAAATATAACATACAATACATCAAGAAAGCACCCAAAGTAAACCCAGAAAAAACCCAAAACCTAAGCAAACTGGCGGACACAACATCGAGAGGAAGGAAGTCGTCACGGAAAAGTGGATAGCGAGCGCATGGGACAGCTCTAGCTGACACGATGTCTCGCCGCCGGAAAGACGGAAAGCAGAAATCCTCGTAAGGCAAAGGCGACACCTGGGGAAGTGTGGATCACACGACGTTCCCCCCACCTGGATGAGGGATCTTCGGAGACCACAAACACCACCAACACGATCACGTCGATCAACCAGGGCCGCAGAACTGCTCCTCAACCGAAACTAACCACGAACCAACAGACGGACACCGAACCACGCGAGCAAATGAAGCACAACCGCAAGGAGGACATAGAGCGCGAGAAGAATCCGGAATCAATTAATACGGTTAGATATAACTCTTTTATTTAAATATTACTTCTATAAAACCCACCCATCGGGCCAAATTTGGGCCCAAGGCAAAACCTTGGGCCCAAAGAATCAAATTCGGGCCCAATGAACAAGAAACAAAAGAAGCGTGGATGACAGCTTCAAAGAGATGGATTAGTCCGCAATTTCCGGCGGCCGACGACCACCGCCCACGAAAGGGAAGAGGGGGCAAGACACCGGAAACGGAGGGAGCAAACGCCGGCGCCGCCGACAACGACAGCTGAACGGAATCAGTGACTTACGCCTCCCCAAGCCGAAACGAAGAGCGCGGCGAGAGATGAGCCCAGAAGCGCCAATTCGGCGTCGGGGAAACCAGATCCACCACTCCCAGGGTGAACGGACGCCGAGGAGGGTGAATAGGAGTAGGTGCAGGCGAGGATAACGGGACCCGGAGACACCCGTGAGGGCGGGGGAAGGAGATCTCGCGAACCGACGGGAGAGACCAATCGGAAGGCGAGACAGAGAGATCGGAGTACAAAAAACTCCAAACCCAACCAAACTCAGTCCGGTAGAGCCACAAAGAAGCCGATATGCAGAGGTAGAGTCGAAATAGGGCAAGAAATCAAAAAGCCCCAAATCGAATGTATGGACGCGGGGTTCGACACGATCGAGAAAAAGGGCGCGGTGGTGGGCGAAATCGATGATTGAGATTCGGATTAGGGGTATCCACCACCACAAAGGCGGAGAACACCACAACCGTAGACTAATGCGACGGTGGTAGCGGTTAACCCCGCCTTTTTTTATTTCTTTCTCTATTTTTTCTTTGGGTGAAAAAGCTGAAAACTCACCCACAACCTCATATTTAACAGTTTCTTTCTCTACAAAACTGATGGGTGGATGCAATTGGGTTATTTTGGATTGATGGACTGATGGGCTTTTGTTTCCTTCGCATTTCAGTTGTAATTGGCCCAATAGGCCCATTTCCCTTTCTAGCAGTACAGATGCCAAACTTGGTTAGATAGGGTCGTTCAGAGAACATGGTTAGATGATTTGGATTGATGGACTGATGGCCCATTCTCTACTTCTCTAGGGTCGTTCAGAGAACGTGGTTAGATATTCTCTATGATTTTAGTTATTGAAAAATTATAAATTTATCCTCACTTGTAGCGAGTATAAATAGAGACTTGTGAACCGAATTCCTGCCATTCAAATTCAGTTGATTCCATTTTCCTTTGTGTTCTTGATCTAATATTCCTCACATACACACCCCACCGTTCACTCACCATTTTTTTCATCACCCCTTGTTCCCCCAAGCTACAAGCATTCCTATAATAAGATAGGATTGATCTAATATTCCTCACATACATCACCCCTTGTTCACTCACCATTTTTTTTCATCACTCAGTTGAGTTAGATAGAATTGATTAGAAAGGATCTACAGTAGCACTAATCACTCTAATGAATACATGTCCATCATCTTAATTCTTGCATAATTGATGTGTTCTAATCTTAAAATAATAGTGTTACATTACCTTATTTTAATTGGAGGGCAAGGAAAAAAAGTCAATTAAAGTGGAGGGGTGATCACATGAAAATTGATTTAAATGGTAGGTAAAAAGGAAAGACCAATTGGTATTTAGTATCTGTATGTGGAAATTAGTACTTGTGATGCAAGCTGCAACCTATAATAAGATATGACACAAACTTTTTTTCATTTACAATAAGAGCAATACCAATCGAGGAGTATGAGTAGACTTTATATATGTATATATGTATACATACATGTCAGCTAATAGAAACAAATATCTAGACTTTATATATGTATGTACGTACATACGTACATACATGCATGCATACATATATAGGTGAAGGTCTCTAGTGAAACGGATTTTCGAATGTAACATGTAATGCAATTATAGTCGTTAGATTCAAAAGTAATCAATGGACCATATTCGTTTAAAGTACGTCTCATAATAATTATAGAGGTGGAGTTGTATAGTAGTAAAACTAGTTTATTACCCGTGCTTATTTGTAATGACCTAGTATTTTTGCAATTTATTTAAAATATTTTTATTTAATTATTGACTTTATTTACTTGATTCAAAATTGCAAAGTGATCCACGCACTCAGCGAGGTAATATTCCTTTTTACTAATAAACTTTTAGAATTATAGCTTTAAGATTAGAAATGTCAATTATGGATCGTATGCTTAAATTATATTCAAAACAAGAAAATATTAGTTTCCTCCACCGGATTTGACTAAGCTAGCTTGTATGATATATATTGAAGAATATTCCATTTCCAGTATTTAGTGAATATCAAACTGTCGAACATATAACAGATAACCAGAAAAGGCGCAAAACCCTAGCATTTTAACAAGTGCAAACGTATATATATGGTGTAATATAAATATATATGTTACATACTTGGATTTGGAGATATTTGTCTCGGGAATGGAGGGCTTGTAAGACAACCGAGATATGGAAATCGACCATATCAGCACTCGCGTGAGTAAACACGTCGACCAAAGGCGTCGAACCGCCATGAAGTAGCCATCCTATAGAGTGCCCCACTTAGCTGCAATCTTTGCATTGTACTTGTGCTCCGCCTTCGGCATCACCGTGCCCAACGAGATCACCAAGAACCGCCCATAGTCCATCGGCGAAATCGGAAAGAAATCAGAGTGTTGGTCTAATATCTGCTTTGTCACTTCGCTTATAGCCACCAATGCTGGAATATTGGCAGCAACACCGCCGTCAATGAGGTTAAACTCGTGTCCGTTGCCATTGGAATCCGTGGTTTTGAAGTAATGGGCCGGAAGATAGGTCGGGCTGCAGATGTGCTTATGCAAATGCCACATAGTCGAGCATCTAGATATGGCATCTTAGTAACTTGTATTAATTATGTTTTGCTTCGTTTAGATATATAATATGGTATGAAAGTTTGGTTTAAAAATAAATAAATTAACTATAAAGTTAGATGAGTTGCAACCTGTGGACATATAATCATATATCATAGGCCATAGCTAGTGAAGGCGGGGAAGGGTCGGTGAGGGCGGCGGGATGGCGGAGCCGAGAGAGCCACAACGGTGGTCGGAAACCAAGGCGGAGCCGAGGTAGGAGGCGAAAGCGATCGAAGCCGCGGAAACCAAAGAGTGATGGAGAAGAATATAGTTGGCACGAAACTAAACCGAATCATATGCCCATTACACTCCAAGCAAACTAATAAAGACAAATATCTAGACTTTATATATGTACATATATACATACATGCAAACTAATAAAGATAAATATCTAGACTTTATATATGTATATATGTACATACGTACATACATAAGCACATGCATACATACATACATATATAGGTGAAGGTTCTAGTGAAACGGATTTTTGGATGTAACATGTAACGCAATTATAGTTGTTAGATTCAAAAGTAATCAATGGACCATATTCGTTTAAAATATGTCTCATAATAATTATAGTTGTGGAGTTGTATAGTAGTAAAACTAGTTTATTGCCCGTGCTTATTTGTAATGACCCGGTAGTTTTGCAATTTATTAAAAATATTTTTATTTAATTATTGACTTTATTTACTTGATGCCCACCTTCTAACCCGGCCATATTCACGTGCACTCTCAACCTTTTTAATATCATTTTCTCATTTTAATCAATTAACACTTGTTCAATAAGTCCAAGAGTTACATTCCGTAGGAAGAAAAACAGTACAAGAGGATTGCATAATTAAGCTGTGACTTTAATCCTGTTATAGAAATCTAGAGAACAACTAGTGCTCCGGTTTCCGTCATTTCAGTCTAGTGATCGGTGCTCCGTTCCTGTCATTTCAAATTTGTGAGGAAGGTATTCATTGAAAATGTTGATGAATAGATCGATTTGTTATGTGTGTGTATGTATATATGCATGTATATTCGACAACTAGAGACAATTATACAGTTTTAGGAAAGGGGAAATGTGATATCTCTCTTTGCCAACAGAATTGTGTGTTCACTACAAACTAGATAATACATGTGCTTTGTTTTTTCAAATAATAGAATAACAAGTGCAAGTGCTCAGTCTCAACCTAGGATGGAATGAGTTGAAACTTGAAACTTAGTGCGTAGTATATATAAAAGCTACTCCATTAACTAGTACATATTCCTTTAATAATTAATTTTGAAATTAACCTAAAAGTCCCTCCCTCCATCCTACAAGTTACTGTCTACCCATATTCACCCCCCAATGGCCCCCGTACGTATCAGATGGGTTAAAGATCGAAGATGAAGACTTAAGGTCGGTAGAAGAATATATTATGAGGATGGAGGAGTGGGTTGCTTAATCAATTCCAAATGTATAAACGCCGGGGAATCACGCGTGTGTAACATGAGAACACATCTGGGCCGTTGATTTAAAGAAAATAAATGGCCAAGATTGTGCCACGTATTGGGTTGAATTTTACAATAAAAATAGGGGAAAAGAAGTCAAATCCCATATATCAAGCGCGTGTAGCCCCCATTACCCACATCTTTCAATCAGTTTTTAGGTTTGGCGAGTGCCGACTCTATTGCATATCCCTCTGAACGGAGGTTTCTCCTTCAGATCTCCCCGCCTTCCGGCCTCCAAGGGCGGCGCCTCCTGGTCATCGACGATGGAACTCGATCTCTGTCCCCCGTGATGCCAACGACGCCGCTGCGAGCCCAAAACTGATTGTCGAGCGCTGCTGGGAGGTTTCTCCTTCAGATCTCGAATTCGATGTCGAGCGTTGCTGCCAGGGCCTCCTGCAACTCGATCTCCCTCCCCCTCTCTCGATCGCCCCACCTTCAAACGCCGCTGGGAGCCCAAAATTCCGTGAGGCCATCGATCGCCCCACCTTCAAACGCCCCCTCTCTCGATCTCGCTCTCCCTGCTCTCACAACCGTCGTCGAGCCCACTGAAGACCAATCATGTCGTCGATCGCACATCTTGACGAGGCAATAGCCATGGGCGACTCCCTGTGGTGGTTTTGCAGTTGGCGATTTGTGCTGGTAAGGGTTTCATTCCTAATGCTTTCAATTCGGGTTGTAGGCATAGTTTTCACTGGATCTGGGTTCAAAATGTACCTCGGACGGCTTCAATTGCAGCCATATGTGTGAGATTTTGTAATTTGATCTGGTTTCGTTCCTGATCTTTCAATTGAGTTACATTTTCGTTCCTGATGCTTTCAATTGGTTTTGTTAATTGATTTTGTGAGTGGTTGCACTATCGAATAATATCGTTATACCATCGAATAATCAAGCAATACCACCGAATAATTTTTAGTTAAAAGAGATGTCATCGAATAATTAATCAATACCATCGAATAATCAAACTATATCATCGAATAATCAAGCGATATCGTCGAATAAAAGTTCAGGGCGTTTTCAAGGTGCTAACCGTTTAGAAAAGTTCATCGATATCATCGCATAATCAATTGATACGATCGAATAATTTGGCGATACAACTGAATAATTTAAAGTTGCGATCGAATAATTTGGCGATACAACTGAATAATTCAAAGGAAAAAAACTCAGCCCCACAAAACCCAAAACAAACCCACGCACGCTAAAACGGAGAGTGAAGTAGAATTATTGGTGTGTCCCACCATTTTCTCAATTAAAAAAAAAAAGAAAATTGCATATTAATCTCAGCCATTCATTTCACTCAATCAATGGCCTAGATGTGTTCTCATGTTACACAATAAGGCATGAGTACCCATAAACCATCCTCTATATATATATATATATATATATATATATATATATATATATATATATAGAGAGAGAGAGAGAGAGAGAGAGAGAGAGAGAGAGAGTATGGATCATATGTACTCACCCCTTATTGTGTATCAAGTACACAAATCTAGGCCGTTGATCTAAGTAAAATAAAAGGCCGAGATTATTCCACGTCAATCAGGAAATTAAAAAGGAAAATTGGTTAAAAGAATTCACTCAAGCGTCTAAACGCTTGAGTGAATTCCAAAACAATTGAGAGAGAGAGGCGGAATGAGGGCTTGGAGGAGGCGGAGGCGATTCTGGTGTTCGTTCCGGTGTTCGTTCGCAGATTGGAGGAGGCGCCATAGAAGTCGAAGGAGGAGGCGCCATAGAAGTCGCAGACTCGCACTAATTAGGGCTTGGAGGAGGCGGAGGAGGCGGAGAGCCCCAGACGATGTGGTGGCGAGGAGAGATCGGAGCGATGTGGTGGCAGGGACAGTTGCAGGGGACTGCCGGCGCGCGATGATGACGGCCGGAGATGGCGGCTTGCGGTGATGACGGCCGGCGCGCGATGGCGGTTTGAAGAGAGAATCGTTGTCTTCTTCGCAGATCTTCATCCTTCTTCTACTTCACAGATCTTTTTCTACTTCGGCTTGCAATCACCATCACCACGCCTCCTGTCCCCAGTCACCATCACCATTCCTCCGACCCATAACACTCTTCGACGGTAGCCTGCTGCCCCTCTTCCTTTCTCTTTTCCCTTCGATTCAATTTCAGGTATACAATTTCGTCGATTTCGTTCCCAATTGATTCGAGGGTCGCTCAATTGAAATTGAAATCATGAGGCCTTTAATCACAGACTTGTCCTCGTTGATTTCGCCCCCAATTAGGGCTTGGTTATTTTCTTGAACGAAATGGGTGCTTGAAATGTGCTTTCATGGCGGATTGTTTCATTTTTGTGCCTTATTAGATGACTTGTCCTCATTGATTTTTGTGCTTAATGTATGATCGATTCTTGCTATTTGATAAGTTTTTTAATGTTGGCATTTCAATAAAAAAATCCAACGAAACCATCGAATAATCTATTGATACGATCGAATAATCATGTTATACCATCGAATAATCTATCGATAGCATCGCATAATCTATCGATACAATCAAATAATAAAACAACCCAAAACACAAATAATGAAAAAAACCCAAATCTTGTCGATATATTATTCGATATTATCGAATAATCATGTGATACCATCGAATAATCCAACGGAACCATCGAATAATCTATCGACACGATCGAATAATCTATCGATACGATCGAATAATCATGTGATACCATTGCATAATCTATCGATACGATCGAATAATTCAGCGATACGATCAAATAATCATGTCAAATCATGAAATAATCTATCGATACGATCGAATAATCCTGTGATACCATTGAATAATCTATCGATATCATCGCATAATCTATCGATACAATCGAATAATGAAACAACCCCAAATCACAAATAATGAAAAAAATAATAATCCATTGCACGCGTCTCTTATAAAGCAGTGGGGCTGAGAAATTGTTGGGACCCACCACTTTTTCAATTAAAAAAAGTGTAAAATTACTTTTTCATCTCAACCACCCATTTCCTTTAATCAAGGGCCTAGATTTGTGTACTTGATACACAATAAGGGGTGAGTACTCCGGAACCATCCCCAATATATATATATATATATATAATTGGGCATAAAGCTATATAAGGAAACAAATTAAAGGCAAGGATCTCGGCATGAGAAAAAAGTAACCAGTAGGAATAAGATATTTTTCTCAAACTCATGTGCAATAAGATATGTATATATGTACATACATATATACATATATACATACATGTCGGCTAATAATAACAAATATCCCATTGTCATGATATATATTGAAGAATATCCCATTGTCATGATTTAGTGAATATTCTAATTTCTTCTTCTAATCTTACCCCAGTTGTATCTCGTACGTCCAAAAAATGCCACCGACAAATCTATCGAAGATATTCTTATTGATGACCATTTGGTTAATAATTTACTTTTATATTTATAAATACATAAATATCGCTCTCTCCATATATATAAATATGAATTAATTTCGATCTTTACGCAATCTTAAATAGGTCATCGCCATGATTGTGCTAGTGACAATGAGATTAGTTTTTACTGCCTTTGGGGATGAGAGAGACCCTTTCACCTCTGCGGATGATCACTTGGTGGTTGCTCTACCGGAGCAACCAGGAGTAGTACCATTCAAGCAATACGCGGGATATATAAACATAGGTAGTATGGGAGAGAAAGCTCTCTTCTACTATCTAGTGGAATCTGAAAAATCTCAATCGAAGCCTCTTGTTCTTTGGCTCACTGGAGGTAAGTGCCTCTTCTAGCATTTTATATTTCTTACCTTATTTTTCAATTTATTTCTAATGATGTCTTTCACTGTGTTCATGGTGTTGTAGGGTCGGGTTGCTCCTCTATTGGCATAGGAGCCTTCTCTGAGAACGGACCATTTCGTGTGACCAATAATGGTCTTGAGCGAAATGAGTTTAGCTGGAATAAGGGTAATTTTCTTAAAACTTCTTATAAATATAATCTTATTTAGTAATCTTTTATTAGTGTAATTAATCAATTACAATTCGTTCTAATCCGAACATAAAGAATTAGAACACCTGCATTTGTGGAATCCACTATGATAACAGTGAACAAACAAACAGAGAGGACTAGTGGAGTAAGGAGTTTAAGTTGAGTTACATAGGATTGATTAAAAAGGATCTACAGTAGCACTAATCAATCTAATGAATTCATCTTAATTCTTACATAATTGATTTGTTCTAATCTTAAAATACCAGTGCTACATTAACTTATTTTAATTGGAGGGCAAGGAAAAAAGTTAATTAAAGTGGAGGGGTGATCACATGAAAATTGATTTAAATGGTAGGTAAAGAGGAAAGACCAATTGGTATTTAGTATCTGTATGTGGAAAATAGTACTTGTGATGCAAGCTGCAGCCTATAATAAGATATGACACAAACTTTTTTTTCATTTACAATAAGAGCAATATTAATCGAGGAGTAGAAGTACACTTTATATATGTATATATGTACATATGTACATATATACATACATGTCAGGTAATAAAAATAAATATCTAAACTTTTGTATTTCGTACATCCAAAAAACGCCACCGACAAATCTATCGAAGATATTCTTATTTATGACCATTTGGGTAATAATTTACTTTTGTATTTATAAATACATAAATATCTTTCTCTCCATATATATATGAATTAAATTTGATCTTTACACAATCTTAAATAGGCCATCGCCATGATTGTGCGAGTGACAATGAGATTAGTTTTTACTACCTTTGGGGGTGAGAGGGACCCTTTCACCTCTGCAGATGATCACTTGGTGGTTGCTCTGCCAGGGCAACCAGGAATAGTACCATTCAAGCAATACGCGGGATATATAAACTTATGTAGTATGGGAGAGAAAGCTCTCTTCTACTATCTAGTGGAAGGTGAAAAATCTCAATCGAAGCCTCTTATTCTTTGGCTAACTGGAGGTAAGTGCCTCTTCTAGCATTTTATATTTCTTACCTTATTTCTCAATTTATTTCTAATGATGTCTTTCATTGTGTTCATGGTGTTGTAGGGTCGGGTTGTTCCTCTATTGGCATAGGAGCCTTCTCTAAGAACGGACCATTCTGTGACCAATAATGGTCTTGAGCGAAATGAGTTTAGCTGGAATAAGGGTAATTTTCTTAAAACTTCTTATAAATATAATCTTATTTAGTAATCTTTTATTAGGGTAATTAATCAATTACAATTCGTTCTTATCCGAAAATAAAGAATTAGAACACCTGCATTTGTGGAATCCACTATGATAAAAGTGAACTAACAAACAGAGAGGACTAGTGGAGTAAGGAGTTTCAGTTGAGTTAGATAGGATTGATTAAAAAGGATCTACAGTAGCACTAATCACTCTGCGGATGATCACTTGGTGGTTGTTCTGCCGGGGCAACCAGAAGTAGTACCATTCAAACAATACGCGGGACATATAAACTTAGGTAGCTAGTATGGGAGAGAAAGCTCTCTTCTACTATCTAGTGGAAGCTGAAAAATCTCAATCGAAGCCTCTTATTCTTTGGCTCACTAGAGGTAAGTGCCTCTTCTAGCATTTTATATTTCTTACCTTATTTCTCATTTTATTTCTAATGATGTCTTTCACTTTGTTCATGGTGTTGTAGGGTCGGGTTGCTCCTCTATTGGCATAGGAGCCTTCTCTGAGAACGGACCATTTCGTGTTACCAATAAATGTCTTGAGCGAAATGAGTTTAGCTGGAATAAGGGTAATTTTCTTTAAAAATCTTATAAATATAATCTTATTTTGTAATCTTTTATTAGTGTAATTAATCAATTACAATTCGTTCTTATCCAAACATAAAGAATTAGAACACCTACATTTGTGGAATCCACTATGATAACAGTGAACAAACAAACAAAGGGGACTAGTGGAGTAAGGGGTTTCAGTTGAGTTAGATAGGATTGATTAAAAAGGATCTATATTAGCACTAATCACTCTAATGAATACATGTCCATCATCTTAATTCTTACATAATTGATCTGTTCTAATCTTAAAATATCAGTGTTACATTACCTTATTTTAATTGGAGGGCAAGGAAAAAAGTTAATTAAAATGGAGGGGTGATCACAGGAAAATTGATTTAAATGGTAGGTAAAGAGGAAAGACCAATTGATATTTAGTATCTGTATGTGGAAAATAGTACTTGTGATGCAAGGAGCAGCCTATAATAAGATATGACACAAACGTTTTTTTTCATTTACAATAAGAGCAATACCAATCGAGGAGTATGAGTAGACTTTATATATATATATATATATATATATATATATATATATATATATATATATATATATATATATATATATATATATATATATATATATATATATATATATATGTACATATACATACATACATACATACATATATATATATATATAGAGAGAGAGGGTGGTTCATGGGTACTCATCTCTTATTGTGTAACATGAGAACACATCTGGACCGTTGATTGAATGAAATGGAAGGCTGAGATTAATAGACAATTGTGGCTTTTTTTAAATTAAAAAACAGTGGGACCCGTGTCTTTTTTTGCCCACTTGCTGAATGGGGACGTGTGTGGTGCACTCTCTTCAAATTATTCGACAGTATATCTAGATTATTCAATCGTATCGTTTGATTATGCAATGGTATCGACAGATTATGCGATGGTATATGATTTTTTTTTTAATCTTTATAAATGATTGAATATTTGATGGTATCGCTGGATTATTAGATTGTATTCACGAATTATGCAATGGTATAGACGAATTATGCATTGGTATCGATGGTATAGCTTGATTATTCGATGACCTAAAAATTAATCGATGGTATCGCATGATTATTTGATGGTATCACATGATTATTCGATGGTATAGGTGTATTTTTTATTCATAGGACCGTCAGCATAAAAAAAACTCATCCCATGATGCACAAAATCAGTCATACATATGAATAATTTGGGTTTTCCTCCGAATAAATCTTAAATCTCATGAAATGTCGATTCAAAACAACCCAGGACTTCAATTCCAGGACTTCGACCTAATTCATTCCAAGACTTCAATCTCCATAACAGCAATTCAACACAAAACATCAATCTCCCCACCAGATCATTCCAGGGCTTCAATTTAATACACAATTCCTAAGGTATCGACCTAATTCATTCCAGGACTTCGATTCAAAACAACCCATAAATCTCGATTCAAAACCAATTTGGATTTGTAAGAAGGGAGAAGGAGGGAGGTCGACGACCAGGAGGCGCCGCCTTTGGAGCCGGACAAGCCGTAGATGTGCTCTCACCGCCTTCGCAATCGTCGTCCGCCTTCACCATACCTTCAATTGAAGAGAAAAAGAGAGGAAAGGCTTACCAGACTAGGGGCTAATTGGTAGCGTTGGCGGGTGTTGGTGACCGGAGAAGACGGTTCGGTTAGAGGCATGGCGATGGCGATGACGATTGGGGACAAGAGGTGATTATCAGCGTCGTCCGCCTTCACTGTCGAATAATCCACCGTCGCAACCGCCGTCTTTTGTCGAGGCGCCCTTCGCAATCGCCGACCACCTTCGCAACCGCCGCCTTTCGCCCAGATCTACCCCTCATGGCTCCGGCTTCACAACCGCCGCGACGTCAAACCACCTGCAGGCCCATATAGCCACCGTCGCAGCCTTCGCCAGTCGGCCATCGTCGTCTCCTTCGACAAGCTCGGCGAATCGCCACCGCCTCTGTGGGTTGTCCGCCTCCGTTGGTCGTCCTCCTTCTCCGATCGCCATCACTGCATCTCCTCTTCACCGGCAATTGCAGTCGTCGGCGCCTCCTGGACAGGCGGCAGCGGTTGCTGAAATCGGAAAAGAGGCCCAATTCAATTGTTGCAGCGGTTGCTGAAATCGGGTGGTATCGGGGGCGGTGGACAGTGCAGTCGTCGGCGCCTCCTCTTCACCGGAAATCGCCATCGCCGTTGTTAGAGATGAATCCAAAGAGGCGACTATCAGGCTTCCCGTTTGCAGAGACAGAGATGGACCACGAAACGTCGAAACCTAGGATTTTATGGTTTCACTCCTACACGCCCACGCGCTACAACAATTGAATTGGGCCTCTTTTTCCGGAATTGTTTTACAAAATTCATCCTAATACGTGGCACAATCCTACCCATTGATTATCTTTAAATCAAAGATCCCGATTTGTTCTCATGATACATTTTAAGAGTTGTTCTCATATGATCTCTCTCTCTCTCTCTCTCTCTCTCTCTCTCTCTCTCTCTCTCTCTCTCTCTCTATATATATATATATATATATATATATATATATATATATATATATATATAGGTACATATATATACATACATACATACATGTCAGCTAATAAAAACAAATATCTAGACTTTTGTATTTCGTACGTCCAAAAAATGCCACCGACAAATCTATCGAAGATATTCTTATTGATGACCATTTGGGCAATAATTTACTTTTGTATTTATAAATACATAAATATCTCTCTCTCTCTCCATATATATGAATTAATTTTCGTTCTGATACCCTATTTGGCTCTGATACCATGTAATAATATGTGCAACAGATTATGAGAGAGGATGAAGAACTCAACCTCTATTCTTGGAGAGAAACAGAAAACGAGAGGGAGAGAGTTGGGTTTTCATTCAACATCTGTAAAATGTAATATGTATGAATTGGTTAAATCATATCCTATTTATAGACAACCTTAGTGAATGAATGGCAATGATGTGGACAACTTACAACCACTAAACTTCTAACAGAATTAGGTCCTAACCACTCTAGTTGTAACCTTCTCTTCTTTTGTCTTTCCCTCAATAAGTACACCGGAACCAACCTCTGTATGTATATATGTATTTATATATGTATATATGTGTATATGTATGTACATTGGGCAATTAGCTAGAGATAATTATACGGTTTTAGGAAGGGGGAATTGTGATATCTCTTTGCCAACAGAGTTGTGTGTTCACTATGAAGTAGATGGAGGCTCCTCTGCATCTTTTTGTGTTGTAGTTCTTCTGCCCTTTCCGGGCAAGGCAAACTTTCTTTTCCAATGGGCTTAGTATTTAGGGAGAGATAAGGACCAAAAGAGGTTTGAGTATTTAGGGGAAATCTTTCTTTTCCTACAGAAACAAACTTCAATCGGTCAAACCATATTGTAAGCCTATAAGGACTTTGGGCGCTTTAATGTAAGTAAGAGGAAATTGATCTTAAAACGTCGTCGTTTCCTCACTTGTAGCTACTATAAATCGAGACTTGTAGCTGAGCTCGAATGTCATCTTCAGTTTGTTGTAACCGAACTGAATTCCTGCAATTCAATTCACTTGATTCGATGTTCTCTTTGTGTTATTGATCTAATATTCCTCACATACACACCCCACCGTTCACTCACCATTTTTTTCATCACCCCTGGTTTCTCCAAGCTACAAGCACTCCCCATCCCAAATCCAAAAACAAGGCTCCACACACTCAGTCCGAGCACCACCACCTCGAGCACAAGTTCGCCCTGCTTACGTGAAAAATCGCCGCTCGGGAAGCTTCTTCCTCTCACTGCAGCTGAAGAACCCAGAGTTTCTGGGCCCTCCGACTACTCCAGCACCTCCCCGGCTAAGTGACGAACCCGTGCATCACAGATCAAGGTGGGACGAGCATGAATTTGGAGCGCCAATTTGAGCCTTATATTGTGTCTTTGTTTGAAGCCAATTTGAGCATTTAGCCTTTTCTTTTGAACTCCACAAAATTCATACATATAACCTAGCACATAATAAGCTTGGCCCATCTAGGAATGAGGACTGGAGTTGGTTATGGATTGATCATTTTGAGTAGAGAAAGAAAAACTATGGTTTATGATTAACGTTAAAAGTTTCAAGAAAGAATTGTAATGTTTTGTGCTTTATTTTCCTCTAATGTATTCATTATTGGCTCTCAAAAAAAAACCGAAAAAGAAAAGAAAAAAAGAAAGAAAGAAGAAATATATAGTATGTGTTGTGAGCCTAATTTGCCATGTTTTACATTTACTTTTATATCGATTTCTGCATGCATTTTATACATTTGGGCTAGAATAGTACATAATCTATGTAGTTTATACTTATTTGCCAAATTATGGAGTCCACTAGTTTCTGTTTAATTTCGCAGAAATCGAGGCAATTTACAGCAATTCGGAGCAAGGAAGGAAAATCACGAAGAGGTCGATATCGACCTGACTTGGTCGATATCGAGTGAAGCAGATCGAGCCAGGAATGCCAGAAATCGACCAGAAAGTTGGAGCGGAAAAGGACAGGTCGATATCGACCACATCTGGTCGATATCGAGTCAAAGCAGGTCGATTTCCACCCAGAAAGCCAAGATCGAGTGAAGAAACACAAAGAGGTCGATTTCGACCTATACCGGTCGATATCGACCAAAATCAAGTCGAAATTCTTGCCAGAGCCGAAATCGAGTTGTCAGAAGCCGAATCCGAGAAATTAACTCGATATCGACCAAACGTGGTCGATATTGACCAACCATCAGAGGCCGATTTCGAGTCGAGTGTTGAGCTGGCTTTCTTCCACATGAAGCAAGAGATATTCTATCAACTCAATGGAAGATTTATCAAGAGAAGAAGGATTTATCTACTTTAGATATAGTTTCCTTATAGATTTAATTGTTTTATTTCCCATGTTTTATCTTTATGTTATTAGATAGATAGATCTAGATAGAGATATAGTTGTTCTTTCCTTTATTAGCGGGGAATGAACACTATAAATAAAGCCTTAGGGGCTGAGTTTTTATTGATTCAAATTTAGTTCCAATTCAAGTCATAGAGAGAGAGAGAGAGAGAGAGAGAGAGAGAGTTATGGCCGAGAGAGGTTGCAGAAAGTGAGAGCGGAATTTGGCTTCGATCGGTTGTAAGTTTTCTTTGAGTTTATTTAATGCAATTTAGTTCATTTTTGTTATTGATGAATTTCTTGATGATGAAGAGCGAGTAGTCACCCAACTTCTAGGGTCGGGGTGAGCCCGACGGTAGCCATGTAAGGTAATGCAATAAAGGTACAATCTTTTGATGTGATTTCGTCTTCTATCCCTACAAGCATGATTCTTTTGTGAAAGTTGAAGGTGATCTTTGTTTGTGTTATTGAAGCGAAAGTGATCTTAATACAACTTGGATTAATTATGTGAAAAAGGGTTAGTAACAATTAGGGTTTATGCAAAAGCCTCTATATTCCTATTTGTTAATAACGAAAGGTATTTGATGAAAAGCATGATCTTTTATGCCTTTATGTGTTATTTTGCATGGTTATCGTTGTGGTGTTAATGCCCTGATTCTAGAAGTCTTTAGTTTATTGATTTTATTTCATCAGTTTCGTGTTCTGTCTTGCGAAAAGTTACGATTTTGGTTTCTGAGTTACTCGACATCGAGGAGTTTTGGTCGACATCGAGTAAGTTTTCGTCAACGTTGAGGACGTTGGTCAACGTCGAGGACTTCTTCTAGTCGAATTCGAGAGCTTCTGGAACTTAAAAGGCAGGCGCTGACAGGCTTCCTCGTCGATACGATTGTAACTGCCTTCTACTACAACGGGAGGAAATCTTGTATTTATTTGTTGAGACAGAGAGTCAATTTGCTTTATATTTATTTATATTTTCATACTTGACCATCCTCCTGCAACAACAGTATGTTATGAAATAAAGAGCCTTAGTTTTATTTCTTTTTGCATATGAGAGTTTGATAAATATTTGGTTAAGAGTTTATTTTGATTATTTATGGAAGCTTGATGTACTTTTTGAGTTGTTTTGAGTTGTGTTGGAAGTTTTAGGAATCTTAGTTCCCGAAATTGAAAGCACCATATGACCAAATACAATTCCTTTCTTTTATGTTTCTACCAAGCCCCATTACAACCTTGTCGAATAGAGTCTTATTTGAAGTCTTCCATTGAGCGAAAGTCCTCTTTATGTTGCTTGTTTGCTTTGATGTATTCGGTGGAGATACTGTTATATAAGTGCCAATGCTTAAGATTGATTTTTGCATACATAATTGAGTTGAGAGTTATGCTTAAATCCTAAACACATGAGAGCGAGCGAAAAACACTTTCCATGTGAGGTTGGATGGATATGCATGCGGACTACTTGATTACTCAAATACATGTTATGATGTTTGTTACTTTGTCTATGTTTACACTTGCTAATGTTGCTATGATGTTGCTTTTGATGGGGTTGAAACTTGAAGAATTCTCCTGTGGGATACATTGATTTATGCTTTATTCTATTGTTGCTTGAGGACAAGCAAGAGCTTAAGTTTAGGGGAGTTTGATAATACATATTTTAGATAGACATTACAGGTAGGTTTAGATGCATTTAGAGTAGGTTTATTAATGCATGTTTATTAGTTGATTTGCATTGTCACTCATTTGGGCATTCGAGTTCGGAATCTACGCAGTTTTGTGCTTAATATGCAGATTTACAATCCAAGCTTGAAGAGGGGCTAATGGTGGACTAAAGAAGGATGAAAGAGGTTGGTTTGGAGATTTTATCCTCTTTTTGATAGATTTAGATAGATCTTCTTATATTTAGTTTTCCTGAGATAGAGTTTAGATTTTTAGTATAAATAGGACCCATTGGGATCAGTTTTACACACGCAATCTCAGAGAGAACAATTCAGCTTAGGTTTTAAGAGCTTTGGTGAGTGATTGAGAGCTTTTTAAGGCGTTTTCTTAGGTGAAAGTTTAGGGCGCTTTGTGAAGTTGTCAAGACGCGTTGTTGAAGTTATTTTTCAGGTTTAATTCAGTTTATTTTCTTTTCATTTTAATCCTTCTTATGTCTTCTTCAATGCTTAATTACCATGAGTATGAGTGAGTAGTCGTCTTTTTCTAGGGTTGGGATGAGTCCAACGATAGTCATGCGTGTTGAATGATATGAATCCATGAATTGAGTGTCTTTATCTATCCTTTGTGCTTATTACCTAACAAAAGTTAGGGAAATTAATATTCTTTATTTACAATTAAATTGAAAGATATAATTTTGAATTGGATAGTAATTAGGGTTTTGAGACAAAAGTTATGAATAAGCTAATTAAGAAAAGTAGTAAAGTTAATTAATTTGGCAAAAGTTGATTTATAGCTTTGTTGTTAACCTCTTTCATAGATAAAAGTGCAATTTTTATGTGATTTGTGGTGTTTCCATGCATGATTGTCGTTGTGTGATCCCTAAACCCTAGAAACCTTTTATTATTGAATTTTATTCCTAAAATCAGTAACTCTAAACCCCATCAACAAAAAAAACCCTAATCTCCACCTCTCCTTGCTATTTCTTTGCTCTTCTAAGAGCATCAACAACCAAGAGTTTTGGTTACCTTAAGGTCACTAAAAGGTAACCCCTTGGTTGTGGCTTATACCTTAAGGTTAAAGTAATGGAATGGAAGAGGTTAACCATTTCGGAATGGCTCACTGGAAAGGACTTGTGGGTAGTACACATAGGTCCCCGGTTCGAACCCCGGAATGGTCGCTCTTTATTTACCAATTCAAGGAATGGAAGAGGTTACCTTGGTAGAGAGAGGTAACCTCTTCCCTTTTGTAATTTTATTTTCCTTTTTTTAAATCAAAAAGTAAAGGAAGAGATATGATGTTACACATGATAAAGGAAAAGAAAATGTGAAAATAAATTTTAAAAGGGGTAAGAGGTTTCCCCATGATTGTAGAACAAACCTTTTAAGATAAGGTAGAAAAAGTGAAAAAGTATTTAAACAAAAAAATAAATGATGTGTAAAATTATAATAGGATGAGAGAAAAGAAATTGGGTAAGAGGTTTCTCATGGTTGTTGATGGTCTAAAGTAACTAAACGAAGGAATCGGCTATCTCCCTAGAAACGAACTTGACTCTACTATTCATAACTGGGAGCCGATATGGAAATGGAGGAGTTGTAGACAGCCGAGCATTTCAGCAGATTCAAGCCTACGAGCAACACGAAGGATCTAGGTAGTGTTGAGACCGAATTTGTCCTTCTTGCCAGAGGTGGATCCAAAGTGACCCGAGTTCTTTGTGCGGAGCTTTGCTCGCATCCCAATCAAGGGTCGGACTCTCTTCAATCACGTACCAGATAGAACTCTCTTCAATCTCCTTCATCTTCTATCCTCACATCTGCCCTTCCCTCAAATCCTTTCCTTCTTCTTACACTCTGTTTGGATGATGGGATTTGATGGGAATTTTAGGGAGGGAATGGAAGGGAAAATGAATTGAGTGTTTGGATAGACCATTGGGAGAAATGGAAGGGATTTTAAAGTTGAATAACTACCCTATTTGATGGGATTTCACACCCCAACAAATGGGTGGAATTTGGTGGGAAAGTGAAATACTTTCTCTTCCCTTCCCTTCCCTTCTCTTTCTCCATTTCCAATCCCTTCCCTTCCCTAAAATACCCACGTGCCTACTGAAACCCTAGCCCCCGCCCCCAAAGATTCTCACACCCTCTCACCTTTTTCGGATCCAAAAGGAAAATTATGGATCTGCAATCGATCTGTATGTTGAAATCCCCTCAAGTCTAGATCTGTCCCATATCTGAAAATCCCCTCACCTTCCCCACCCTTTCCCGGTACTCCCAATTAGCTCCTACTGAAGTCGGCGTGGGGATATACACAGTCGTCGGTGCCGGAGTTCCAACATCTTTCCTTGATAGATCTTCCCCCGCCTACTTCTTTTGAGGGGATAGCTGGGGCCAGGGGTCTCGACGGGTTCTAAAGCCCCCACTTATACAAACGGCAAGGCCCCAAAATCACAATTCATTCTCTAGCCTAGTTTAGTTTCTTGAAGAACATATTGGGGAAGAGCAAGATGTCGACTCTGGCTTGTTTGGTCGACGCTAATACCACTTTCGCTCCTCCTGTCTTCGGCTTCTTCGCCGCAGACTCTTCTCTTCCCTCGCCGAGCCTATTCCCCTGCGCATTTCCGACGACTAACTTACCTTTCTCCGCCACTGCCGAGGGTGATTCCAAAGACTACATATGGGTTGAGATTATAGGAAGATATGGGTTGGGTTGAGATTATAGGAAGATGAAATAGGGTGGTGAAATGGTGCACTTGTGCAAGTTTTATGATAATTGCAATTTGAAGATAGAAAAAAATAGTGGAAGTTTGATTAGAACAGAGAGAGTGAAACGGGAAATGAGAAAGAAATTGTATAAGGAAGAAGATGAACCGTCCAGGTTAATTCTGTTTCAAAATAAAAGTCGTTCGTCTTTTTCTGCACGCTTTTTTAGGCGATAAAAAAGCTATAAAATATTATTTTTTGATCAATTTTTTTTTAATAATTTCATACTTAGTAGTCATAAGTATAAATTTATCGAAAAAAATTCATTAAAAAAATAATATTTTATATAGTTTTTACCTCATAAAAATGCGTGTAAAAAAGTCAAACGACTTTTATTATGAAACGGATGAAGTATCTTTTTTCAATTTTTCACGTCACTTGGCAAGTTAGTATTGGAAGTGTAAACTATATAGGATTACACTTGGGTAAACCTACAATTTTTTTCAAGTAAATGTCAACTCTTTAAACAACTTAATTAATTGTCCATAATTGACATTTTTACCCTTCCTTCACTTTATCCCCTTTTCTTCTTCCCTTCCTCCGTCTTTGACCATTTATAATTTTGACCTTGACTGGTCAACGTCTAGTTTTGATGACAATTTGTTATGGTGAATGTTTTTTTTATAATTTTATTTTTTATTTTGGTGACAGTTGTTTTTGACATTATTTTTTCTCGGAATATATTGCCACCAATTGTTATCACCAATAGCATAACTCTATCACCAAATATTATTACGAACTAGTGAAAACTGTCATCGGCCTATAGTCAATATCAATTGTCATAAACTACAAATCATTATCACCAACCATTTGTCACCAAATATAACACACTATAACCACCTATTACTACCAATTACCAAACATTGTTACAAATTTATTTTTATCAACTAGTGAACACTGAAACACACCTATTATCATCAACTATAGAAAATTGTCACCGATTTTTGTGTCATCAACTATTAAAAACTGTCATTGCCTATTTCATCTAACTACATACCACTTTCACCAACCTATTATCACCAACTACGGAACACTGTCACTATATTATTTTTTTTTCAACGTATTGTCACCACTCTGTTGGCATCAACCTTTTGTCAGTAATCTATTGTCACCAATGACATAACAATGTCACCAACCTATTATCACCAACTAAAGTACATTGTCAACGCCCTATTGTCAATTTGTCACTGACTATAAAACACTGTTAGCATACTCTTTTCTCAAACGTATTGTCACCAACCGGTAACCTCTTGTTAGTAATCTATTATCACTAACGACAAAATAGTGTCACCAGCCTATTGTTACCAAATACAGAACAATGTCACCATATTATTTTCTCGAACGTATTGTCACCAACTACAAAACAATTTCGTCACCATATTGTCATCAACATCTTATAAGTAATATATTGTCACCAACGACATAACCTAGTTGATGATTCTCATCATTAAAGATATAAAAAATTGAATTATCTTCCATGAATGGTACAAGATACTTATCAATTTATCATCATTCCATACATCTTTCAAATCATCTACAATATCAATTCTATGCAGATAATTCTCCAAGTCCCAATTGGACTCGCAATTAAGGCCGCAACTCCAACATCTATTCTAAACAACTTGTAAACAACATGAAAATGTACATTGAAACTACTGAAAAGTAATTGCAAACACTACTAACAGCAATACGCCTACCATCTGTCTAACATAGTTGATGAGCTTGAAGGCGCCATAGAAGTCCAATCCCAAGCTCTTTTTGATACACAGGAAACCAAATCGGTGACTCACGGCGCAGTGCTCGAACAAGGAATCGGACGACGAGAAGAAGGAATCGCATAATAAGCACTTGAACTTGGAACAATTGTCGCTCTCGTCGTCTTCATCGGCGTTCGAATCGTCCCAACTCCCAACTTTCATCAACTACATTTTCGTCGTCTTTCTCTTCCTCGGAAACTTATACATTAATAATTGATTATAACAAAGATAGTTTGGGGATTAAATAAAATATATGGATATTTACTTAATTACCATCTAAATATGGACATGTAGCTAATTAGATTTGCAAAATTCTTCAAATTAAATTACCTTTGTACGTAGTATTCTTATGTACGTTAATATAATTTCGGCCTCGATCTCCTCCGATCCTGCTGCAGACGAGGAAAGCTTTTACTCGAGAGCAAATCAACGAAACGTGATCTTAAAGCAAACAAAGCCGTCTTTGATAGTTTGAAGAATAACTTGAAAGTTCATTATGATGGGAAGCGATTCTCGTACAAGGTACTCGGTTCATCGATCAACTCCTGATCGATCGTTAATACTCCATTTGCTCTCTCTTTTTGGATTCTTTTAGGGGTTGAAACTTGAAATGTACACTAATGCAAGGAACTTTTTGCAGCCAAAACATGATGTCAAGGACAAAATTGGATTATTTAACCTAATACGCTGATCTCAAACTTCCACTCCCAGGAATATATGGGCTTAAAAAAACACGTGCCAATTACAAAAACTGCTTTTTTATTAGATACACTTTCTCTTTCTGGTATTCCAACCCAAACTCTGGTGGTATGAACGCCAATGTGGATGATGAGCTTATTAGGGGTGGGATCAAACCAGCGACAAAGACCGTTGAAAGGAGGGTTGCAACTAAAATGAAGAGTATTTCTCCCAACTCCCAAGTCCAACCCGAAGAAGAGGAAGCATGACATCACCAAGCTTACCAATGCCCATCTCCCGGAACTCTTCTGTGATGTTTAGAACGGAAAGCATGACATCACCAAGCTTAACAATGCCCATCTTCCGGAACTCTTCTTTGATGTTTATGTTGGGACAATTGTGAATCCCACGTCGGAAGTGGGATAATTTTGAAACTAACATATAAGTGGATGAGCTACTCCACCTAATGTCAATTGGTTTTGGGATGGTGCCCCGGTCCGGCTTATATGTTGGGCTTTCTGGTCGGGCCCAACAAGACTTCCCCCTGACAAACTGGTATGAGAGCCGGGTTCGGCGGGTGGCCGGTGGCACCGATGATTGAGATGGACTCTACATCTGAATCGATGACGGGTTAGTCGAACCCGTTGCGTGGAGGTCTCAATTCCAACCGGGCTAGGTGAAGTCTTGTTGGGCCCGACCAAAAAGCCCAACATACAAGCGAGACTGGGGCACCATCCCAAAACCAATTGGCGTTAGGTGGAGTAGCCCATCCACTTATATGTTGGGTTCAGAATCATCACACTTCCGATGTGGGATTCACAATTGTCCCAACAAATCCCCCTCTCACTTGCGAATCCATCACAAGTCTAGCCCGGTTGGAATTGAGACCTCCACGCAACGGGTTCGACTAACCCGTCAACGATACAGATGTGGAGTCCATCTCAATTTTCGGTGCAACCGGCCCACCTGCCGAACCCGGCTCTGATACCAGTTTGTTAGGGGGAAGTCTTGTTGGGCCCGACCAGAAAGCCCAACATATAAGCCGGACCGGAGCACCATCCCAAAACCAATTGGCATTAGGTGGAGTAGCTCATCCACTTATATGTTAGTTTCAGAATCATCACCTATTTGTTAATGTGCCTTGAACAACTGTTGACCGGCGACGCATCGGGGGGTCCTGGGGGCGGAGCCCCCCGGCGGTGGTCTCGCTGGGGGGCTAGGGGGGGCAGCGTCACCCCGCCTTTACGGTATGCGATGTTTATTGTAAACGGGCCTATCGTCTGTCTATTTTGGGCTTTCAGTCCATTGTCTGTTTAGGGTTCTATGAGTCTCTTCATATACTCATGGAACGCCGACCCCTGTAACCTAATCTGTTTCGCTTCCTCTAATAAGAAATCTGGTTCTCTGCCCGTGGACGTAGGCAACACACCGTTGCTGAACCACGTAAATCTCTGTGTCTTTCTTCGCTATTATCGTTCTCGTTATAACAGTTTAGAACGGAACTCTTCTTTGATGTTTAGAATTTTATTCAAACTACTTGATCTTCATGTAAAAGACTTATCTATTTTGGAATTTGCTGATGGAAATATTGATGATTGAAGAATTCACGTATAATTCTTGCTACGTTTAATTTCATTTGCTTAAAGCTATTTTGGAATCTGTCTAGTTCTTGTGTGCTTATGTTGTAGTCTTGATTATTAATAAAATTTGTGTTTAAAGCTGGATGATTTGCCTCAACACTTGAATTAGGATGTTTTTACGAATGTAATCGATGATAGATCGATCTGAGCAATACCGTAGTGGTTTCGACAACCTGCTGATTAATTTTGCTTATACCAACCAAGCCCTTAGTTCATCCATCTTATAATCTTAATGTCTTTTAGAAACAGTAGTTCTCAATCCTCACTTCCTCAATGAGTGTGATAATACCAAATCACCTATTGAGGAAAGCAGTTTGGTAATTCGCGTTTTCTAGCCTGGTAGTAGTTCAAGCAGCAGCCTGCACATGCCGGTCAGGCACTTCACCTATCGAGCTCAATTTAGTATCTGATCTACTAACTGACCAAAACTGATGCTTCCTCAAGATCTGATCTACTAACTGACCAAGATCGATGAGGTTCATTCTATGTGTAGCTGTAAATCGTGTTGCTGTAAGGAAATGTGTTTTCATACTTGAGCCCTCTCACACTCCATCTTAACTCTCACGTCTCCCAGCATACTAGGAAGGATGGGTCTAGCATGACTCTGCAAGATGTTTGTAAGGCCTATTAGTCTCGTGTTATGAGTGAAGGTACCATACTTGTGTATTACTAACAAGTGTTCATTCTGAGCAAGTGTAATATATTAGAAACTTCACTGCTGTATTAAATGTGCTTTATGTATCAAAATCTCCTCAAGATTCCAATGCCAAATTCATTGGAAGGAGGGTTCTGAGTGCATTACTTTAAGGTCTAACATGTACTTGAAGGTGGGCTTGGACTAACCTTGAAAATAGACGCACCTTGAATACAGTGTGCAAATGGCGGAAATGATAGCGCATTAACGCTATATGGAGATCCAACCCGAACACAGCATTTCTTAACCAGGTGAGGAAATGTGTTGCTCAGTCTGCAAGGAAGGAACCTCATCCTTGCCCAGTAAGTCAATGGAAGATCCCAACAATGTCCTGCGGCGCTTGAGCAAACACTCTGAAACTGTACCTTGAGTTTTTTTTTCTTTAATCCCACACAAGGATTGTCGGGAAGCAGCACAAATTGCAGCGGAAGAGCAGGGTGGCAAGCAACATTGGCAATCACGGTAATTTTGGAGGTGGCAAAGCCTAAATCCTCGATTTCAGTTGATGCACCTCATCCACTAGAAGCTATTAAGAGCAACTTCCCACGTCTATCTGAGCTCAGGTTGGTGTGCATATGTACTAGGACAATTCTGGAGATGATTTGGATTCTCATAAATTTCAGTTACTTCCGAACCCGAATCCCAGGGATGTCTTTCAACCCCATCTTCAGGGCAGTTTTTCTATAAAGCGCAGGAGGTTTTTCCAACCCAATTGACCGACTAAAGAGATTGGCCAGATCCACTAGTTCAGTTTTGTTCCTTCCTATCTCTCGGATAGAATTGTAATAACCAAGCCAAGCATGATACGCCGCTTCCTTGACACTGGTGTCTATCTTCTCCAGTGAATCGTCCACCTGCAGAAGAGAACAGAGAATTCAGATCTGAAATTCAAACTTCAGCTTTCAGCAAGTAGCATAAGAATAACATGAGAGCGCATTAAAAAAGAGGTTATTTCTACTTGTGTATACAAATACTCAACGTCTTTCTTTAGCCAATTTCGCTAAACATTGAATTATCCATGTGGTTTCATCGACGTTTTACTTGACAGGAAGAAAAAAGGTGTTAAGATCCACTTCTATTACAATAAATCAATGCCCGTAGAAGACAAAAACCCTAATAGGGACCCATCCAATGTGCCCATTTGTCAATCTATGATTTTGTCGCAGCAGTTCTAACATACATATTCAAACATCTAATTTATTCTTGTAACAGTATCAGACAATATCAAGAAAGATTTTTGAAAACAAGTAAAACCAAATCTTAATGTATCCAAGCAGGATCTTAGAGGGAACGTCAAAAAAAAAAAAGGAATACCTTCAACTTCACGGCAGGATCTATATGTGATACAGAAGCTCTCTCCATAGGCAAGTCTTTCAAATCATCCAAAATATATTCTTCCCACGGTGCAATGAGCAAAATGCCTTTTCCATCTTTCCCTTCACGACCTGTCCTCCCAAGACGGTGGATATAATGCTCTCTATCCGGAGGAATGCCAACCTGGTAAGAGCCATATCTTGTATTAACAATTACTTAAAACTACAATTATTTTATCCAATTAACATAATGCCAAAGCAGACAAAAAAGCTATACACAGGTGACTAAATACCAAGTATATCAATGAATATCTACTTTGTATGATGGTATTGCATCTTGATACTACAGTTTCATTCAATACAAGAGGCACATGCGTAAAACAAAGGAAAATGAAGTTAAATATCTTACATGCCAAACAATAATTGCCCAAACCAACAACTTGCATAAAGCAACAAATAACGCTAGAATGTCATATAATTGTAGGCCTGTCATGTCCACAACTCAATTTCTCACCATTTGGTCTATAACTTTGCTTTTACTAAAGATATAAATAAAAATCAGCATCAAAGAGTTGAATCAACCTTTCTCACAAGTAGACAGAACTATACCTGAAGAACTAAAGTAACATCAGGGTAATTCATTCCACGAGCTGATACATCAGAAGAAATAAGAATCATTCGATTTGATTGCTTGAATTCCTCAGAGATACGAGTCCTATAAAGTTGAGGCTTTCTTGAATGCAGTTCTCTAACATTCAATTGCATTTCACGGAACAGTAGGTACATAAGCGAGGTCACCATCCCAGTTGCATTAAAAATAATAACCTGAAAGATGAAACCAGAACCAATACAGCACATCACTCACTGGATACTCCATGAATGAATGCAAAAATGTCAAACAACTTACTTTGTAATCAGGTGTTTGAGAGATATGCTCCCTTAAAATTTCATGCACTACATGAAAATGTTGTTCAAGGGGTGCAACAATGTACAGCTGCTTGACCTGCATATAGCAAAAGGCCCAGATATATCAGTAGATGCAGGTGAAAATATTATTCTTTGTGGAATACGGATCCAAACCAAAGAACAGATTAACTGACACCTTGACATTTGACAACTAAAGCTCAGCTCCCACTTAGGCAATCAGATACAGCACTACCTACTCCAACACTAGTCCATAGCCATAGAAAAGGATATGAGTTTGGGAAAATCTTATTTGGAGGTAGGGAAGATGGTGAGTGACAAACTCTTTGCTCACACAATCCTGTGCCTGGCTAAAGTTAATTGAAACCCTCCTTTCTTTCAGGAAAAAAGGAATCTTATGATACCTTAGAACTGGTTTCCAAACAGCCAACACCAACTGTATCGATGAAGGCATGCTCCCGTTTCAAAACCAACTGAGAAACTCGTCGGACCTGAAACATCATAATCATACAGGCTCTTTATAAAACAGAAAAATCAATAACTTTCCAATCATTTCATATCTTAAATTAATTGTACAAGCAGAGATGGAGAAAACCAGACCTCTTTGGGAACTGTTGCAGAGAAAAGCAATGATTGCCTTCGACGAGGCAAACAATCGACAATTCTCTCTATATCCTTGCGGAAGCCAAGGTCTAATAAGTGGTCAGCTTCATCAAGTATGAGCATTTTAAGTCCCATCAAGCGTGCTGAGAAGGGAGATTTACACTCAACATGATCCAGGAGCCTACCAGGGGTTGCTACAACTATCTGGGATGCCAAAAATAAACTGTATAAATGATCATATGAAAAAATAATGATAAGAAATCTGGATCTCTATTATCATCGTACGCTCGTAAAGTAATGAGTTCTAAATTAAACATGTGAAGAAAGTCATATTAGATGGCAACAAAACCTGGCATGGGTCGAGTTCCAATCGTTTAAGGTCATCCTTGAAACGTGAACCACCTACTAGTGTCAGTACACCTAATCCGTCATGGTATCTCAACAGAACTCTTGTTTCTGCAGCTATCTGGCTTGCAAGTTCTCGAGTTGGGCATATAATAAGAGCATATATTGGAGGGACACGTTTTGCTGCATCCTTTCCCATAGCCTTTATAACTTCTTCTATTGCTGGAACCTGTTCTTATTTTTAACAATGAAAATCAAAAAATGTTTACATCAAATGAAGGTAAATGTATAAAAGAAATGGGTCAAAATATACCAGAAACGCTGCGCTTTTCCCTGTCCCAGCTCTGGCCTTAACTAAAGCATCCTTCCCTGTTGTGCAACATTTGGAAAGTCATCAACCAACTTCTGCCAGATTAAGTTTATATCACTGAATCTAAGACAGAAAACAATATTTCAATTTCTTTCCACTCCAAAAATAGCAACTGGCATACCCTCAAAACAAATAGGAAGAGTAGCTTCTTGTACCCGAGTCATATGCACATAGCCTGCAGTTGTCAGTGCCTTGATTGTCAGTGGAGAAATGTCATAATCCTCAAATCTGTACAGAAAGAGAAAAAAAATGTTAAATGCATTAGAGAACAATGAGACTTAATCGAAGCACCCAATGGTGGTAGTTTAACCCCTGGCACACCAATTGGCATTGTCATTATAAGCATGAAATGCAATGACTTGATAGGTTGTGTAAAGGGAAAATCTTCAAATGATTGGCAATGCAAATTGTAAACGCATTAACCAATTATCAGCATAAAATGTTATGACATATCTTTTATTCTCAAGTCCACTATTCTAAATCCCAACTCGAGAAACATATCTCACTAACAAAACCTGATCTGATATCCCAAAACTAGATTATAGCTGAAGAATCACAATTGAATGTGCAATGTATAGGATTTTCTATTAAAATATTACAAATTTACAATTCATCTCCTTGCTCCAGTTTGGAGACAGATTTTCAATTCAAAATAAGATAAGGTCACTGCAAAATCGCAACCACTCTACCTCTTTCCAGAAAAGATTGACTCTGCTTCAACCCCATTTTCAGCCGTATTTGGAGTCATTTTCCTTTCCTGAAGTTCCTGTTTTATCTCTTTGATTCTCTCACCTAAATCATCTTCTTCATCCTCAAATTCCTTCCCTTTCTCCAAATCCTTCAAAATCGACCTTCTCTTGGTAAATTTCACGTCATACTTGCCCAGTGCAGCACTACTCATAAACTTCCTCATATTCCTACCTTCCCTCCCCTCTTCCTTGCCGCCATCTTCAACTTCTCTATCCCCTGCTTGATTAAACCGAGGCCACTTCACGCTCACATCTCTTGCGTAATCACCATCATCATCACTCGATGAGCTATTATTTCTCCAACGATTCGCTTTACCCCTAACCATAACCCTAGCTCCCGCAGAAGCCGAATATCCTCTCCTCTGCTGCAAATTACTCGAAATTCCAATCAAATTGGACGATTCCAGAGCCTTTACATTACCTCCAGTTGCCGCCAAATTCCTCAAATCAGCCGTCGGCTTGTCGATCGTATCCATCTGGCTAGCTCTCTGAACCTGGGCGGAGGACGAGATTGGTCCATCGTTTTCGTTCCACAAATCCTCAGCCCCGTCCTTCATGAACCGATCGGCTAGGGCTTTGATGTGATCCTTGGGAGACATGGCGCCGTGGCTGACGCCGGCAGCGGAGGAAGGATCGGTGAGATCCGATTGGGAAGCGCCTGCAACGAGCTTGGCGCGGATCTGGGAGCGGAGGCGAGCTTGGTAGAGCTGCTTCTCCGTGTCGAGGAGACGCTTTTCCTTGTCCATGGCCTTCTTCTCATGGAGGCGCTTCCACTGCCACTTGTTGAGGCCACCGGGGAAGGTACGGGGTCCGCCGCCCATGGGGCGGACGGAGGTGCGGGAGGAGAGGAGGTTGTGGAAGATGGTTCTCGAACGTTCTCGAAGGAGAGTGAAGTACGACATTGCTGAGACTCGGGAAACTATGATGGAAGTGGGAGGGGGTACAAGGAAGGGGATGTGAGATTCTGAGAAACAACTGGAGGTTGGGTGGGGTTTAGGGTTTTAGGGTTCATAGAAAGCACCAATTCCATAAAAAAAAAATTCAAAAAAAAGCACTAATAGATGGAGTATTTCTTGAATTTGGTAAATAAAAACCCGAGAACCTTTGGGTATTACACGGCACACAAGTCCTTTCGGTTGAACCATTCCGGAATGATTCGCTAATAAATATTTCATTTTGAGTGAATAGTAAGTTCAAAACGCAACGGTAGGAAACTCTCTCTTTTTGGGAGAGGATGAGAACCACGCCTTATCCGGCAAATAAACCTGAGTTCGGCCACCAATCCCTGGTTCAGCCACTAAACCGTCTAAACACCACCAGAACGAGGGCGCTACTGGCCGTCGACCAACATCCAGGGATGAGGCACCGGGGGAAAGGTTGAGGGGAAGCCGACACCAAGGTCGGCCACAACTCAAGTCGTCGCTGACCAGCCTCGGGGAAGGAAAGCAGCGAGGTTGATTTGGTGACGTCCCGGCCAGAACGCCATCGACGGCGTATAGCCGCTATACGGAGCCGATGGACAGGAAAAACCGAGATCCGGTAGAAGAGATATCAATGGAGAACAGCAGCGCAAACCCCGAACCCACAGAATTACATAAGAGAGCAGCGACAAGGCCAACCTGGAGAAAGGCCGAATATGAGATCCTTGAGCCCGAAAAGAGCGGTTCAAAGTTTCAATCCCTTAGAACCGGGATCGAAGTCAAGGAGAGCTTAAATTGGTTGGATCGAATCGGGATTCGGAATTAATACCCGCAAAAACCCTAAGAACAAGGGCTTTCCGAGGAGGAGGCCGGAGAGGATCATGGCAAGGTTTGTCCCAAAAGATGAGGGTTCAGGGGAAGGGAAGCAGCGAGGAGGGAGGCGCAACAGAGAGCATCGACCTACCACACGGTCCACACCACACGCACCCCACCAAAAACACCATCGAAGGGCTTTCCCAAATCGGATGATAGAAATCCAAAACCTAAGTTCCAATATGAGGCCAAGGTTTTCGAGCCCAACGGATGATTTATAACTCCTGAAGGAGGGTTTTCGACCTCCGAAGAGGGGAGTCTCGTCCTCCGAAGAGGGATTTTCACATCCGACGAAGGTTGTTCATCAACCACAAGGGCGGTGGTGGCCCGTGGCTACCCATAATGGAGTTGGACTCCCTCTCTCTAGATTTTAGAGAGAGTTTTTTCCTCAAGGCATATATAAGATATAGATATCAATTTCGTACCCATACCCAATACTCATAGCTTGATATGTATACCTCATAAGTCATACCCATATCCTATATCATGTATCTATATACCCTTTCCAAACGAGCTCCTAATATCTAGGGAATTTTGCTAAACTAACCCTAAAACCCGGACTCATTTGCACTCTTTACCCACTATCCATACAAATTGCAAAATCTACCCCCCATCAAAATCTCCCATTACCTCACCTGTTGCAACCAGTGGATAGATAGGAGCAATAAGGGCATTTGCTGTCCATCACTGTCACATATCCAAAACCCTTTCTCTCTATGTCTCTCTCCATTTAAGAGCTTATTTATTCTCTGATTTCTCTGTCTTCTATCTCTCAACCTTCGAGGGTGACGGGATCTCCAAGGAAGCTCGAATTCGGCCTGCGCCACTGGTGTGAATTGCCGCCGGAGCACTGCCTTAGTGTCTTCGTCCTTCAGCTTCATTCTGATGGCTTTTCCATATCAATTCGAGGCGAGTGGAGGCCGAATTTGGAATAGAGGAGGTGAAATCGAAGTGGATGAGCCCTCGCAGGGGCTTGGTGAACCGCTTTGTTTTTTTATTTATAAATGAACAATATATCGACTTTCCACTTTATGGTTTCTTATTGGACATACTTTGGTAGTCTACTGGACACCCAATGATTTCCTACCGGACACCCTATGGTTGTTTCCTGTCTTGCATCTTGTTGAATGTTTCCCTGGTTCTAGTGTCACCCTATCTCTAAGCCCAGATGGTAAAAAGAGAAAGGGGAACTGTTGCATTAAATGAGGAGAGAGAGTGTGTGTATGTGTGTGTGATGTGAGGATTGTGAGGCAGTAGAGAGAGATGTGAGGGTGAAAAAACAAAAGTAAAGTTGCAGAGGAGAGAGAACAGAGTGGATAAGACAGAGAGAGATAGAGGGGGAAAGAGTGGCGGTAAGGGGACATTAATATAATTTTAAATTAAATTTTAAGTTTCAGAGAAAAACCATCGAAGAAGAAGCAAGTGGATTGAGGTTTATTTGCAGTTGACGTGTAAGCAGTTAGTTTTAACTGGATACCCAAAGCAAAACGACATGTCACCTATTGGAACCGACTAGACAAGTCACAAGAGTTTTCGGAGAAGCAGATAATTCACCATCGACTTCAGATAGAAAATGGATAAGTTTGCTTTCGATTAGGGTTATACGAGAGTTGTCTCTCTCAAATCTGAAACATTGATTGTCCTCCCCTCTGCTTCTTCGACTTTACATATGTCAATGGCAAACGGCCTTCAGGTCTTCTCTTGTTGTCTGTTGTTCCATTACATAGAGGGAAAGACATCTCATGTTACATATTTGAGGGAGACACCTCTCGCATAACCTTTATCGAAAGCAAACTTGCCAATTTTCTATACGAAGTCGATGGTGAATCTGTTTCTCCGATAACTATTGTCCAGTCGATTCCAATAGGTGTCATGTCGTTTTGCTTTGGGTGTAACTACTTACACGTCAGTCTGCAAATAAACCCCAGCCCAATTGCTTATTCTTTGATGGTTTTTATCCGAAACTTAATATTTAATTCAAATTATACTAATGCCCCATCACTGTCATTCTTCCATCTCTCTGTCTTATCATCACTAACCTCTCTCTCTCCTCTGCAAACTTTCTCCTGCTTCTCTCTCTCTCTCTGACTTTGTCCAACTGTCGAGGAGTGGAACCCCACCCTCCCCCCTCACTTACATGCTACTCGAGGGTAAGTGAGGGTGAGGACGCAAAATTGAGATTTGGAGACTCTAGTGCAGTGGGTGAGGGCGAAGGCGCCAAATCTAGATAATTGGTCAAAGGAGTGATGGACCGATGAAGTCTTGGTCGAGAGTTGAGACAAGACTCATATCTGGAGACTTGAGAGGATATGTTTGAGCGTCGATGGGGGCTAAGAGCATCTGCATTGGGGTGTTTAAACTCAAAATATAAGAAATCAATTAATATAATAAGGAAGAGAGAGAGAGAGAGAGAAAATTTAAAGAACAATGTGATGTGTTCTTTAGTAAGGAACCTTTAAAAACAGAGAGAAGATGAAAATGGGGGACCCATTCCAATGAAATTGGGTTTTATAGTGTGTAATAGGTTTTAAAATAATTATAAATGAAAAATTAAGGAACTCTGATGGGTTCAAAGGATGTGAGTTAAAAATTATGATGAGTTTCTTAAGGAGAGAGAAAAATAAAAGGGGGAATTTAAGGAATCGAATTGGGTTTTATTATGGATGCGGATGCTCTAAGTGAGAGTCGTAAACACTTGGAACAAAGAGGGACTGTGAAGAAGTAGGAGGAGGGGGAAAGTAGTACTATGATGGGTGACCTCATGGGCAGGGCCGGACCTGAGATTTGAAATGCCCGAGGCCGGATATAAAAATGAGGCCCTCTACTCTTTTTTTTGAGAATTTTCTTTATCATTTCGTTCATTTATTTTATTTTATTTAGCTATTTTTATATAAAAAACTCAATAACAGTGGTTTTAAATATATTTTTTATTCGTGATTTTGGTCAATTATTCTTTTAGAAATGGTTTGTGAAAATCTAATTTTTTTGTTTAAAATATGAAGTTGTAAAAGATAAAAGGAAATAAAATATTAATAAAATTTTGTTTATTTTTCACAACCATAATGGATAATTTCTATTTTATTAGTGGTTTTTAGTCATTATTTTATGAAATTTTGAAGGAAAAGTGCAACCAAGTTAATGGGTTACAAAGAGAATTGAATCATGGACTAATGAGAAAGAATGAGATTTTTTTTACCAATACACTATAATGACTTTAGTTAAACTTACTTATAAAAAAATCCACATACTTAAAAAAAAAATGGGCCCCCTTTAAGTTTTGGGCCCGAGGCGGAGGCTTAACGGGCGGAGGCTAGTTAAGCCTCCCCTCAGGCCCGACCTTGCTCATGGGAAGTCCTCGTATTGCATCCCCTTTTATGTTACAAACGAGATCTTCTCGAACCTCAAAAAAGATCAGCAGAGAACATTATATGGTGGGGAATCTGGGGATTATGGACCATAAGAAACAAAATTGCCTTCAACGATGACAACTATACAAACAAATAAAAACAAGAAACGTATCTATGACAACAACTAAAACAGCTAAAGGAATCCAAAATATTATACTGGGAATAGATGGAACCAAAGGAAGCACAACCACACCCAACACCTAGGCGGCGGAAAAACCTCAGATGGTCCAAACCGACTTTTGGTGTGTTCAAGATCAACTTTGATGGCTCCAAGCTGTCGTCGGGTGAGGCAACAACTGGTTTCGTTATCCGGGATCACCATGGTCGTGCCATATCCACTGACGCCTCCTTGTGCGGCTCCGTTTCAGTCTTGATGGCGGAAGCCCGGACTCTTCACTCTGGCCTATAAGCGGCTAGGGATTTGGGCTACCGACGGATCGAGTTTGAAGGTGATAGCTTCACGGTGATTAATTCAGTGTCTGGTGTGTGGCAATGCCCTTGGGAGATTGAGATGATCGTCACCGACATCCAGCATTTTCTCCAACTTTTTTTTTAGTCTCTCTCTATATATTTTATTTATTTATCTATAAAGTGTTCTAATAGATTTATGATAAATTACATCAATATTTTTGTTACATTTTTAAATTTTTTTTTTTGCTCGAATTTCGAAATTATATTATTTTTACTATATGAAATTATAATTTACTGTATAAAGTTTATATTATATACGGTACTTTGGATTATTTAAATTATTTTTTGTTGATGAAATGAGCAGTTACTTCTCCTCGATTGCAACGAATCACCACTCGCACTAGATCAATAATGTCGATCCCTAACAAACCCTAGCCCCCTCTCTCTCCTCCCCTTCGTCGCTTTGTTGACCTTGTTCCTCTCTCTTCGCAAGCACCCCCTGCTCGTTCCGCCTCTCTCACTTCTTCCTCGTGCTTGATTGCTGGATTAGATGAGTAATTATCATCCTCGGGCACGGTATCCGCCCGGTATCGGCAACGGCCGCGGCGGCGCTGGCGGTGCCGGTGGCTACTTTCAACAGCAGGAGAACCCTAATTTTCAGCAGAGAAGTTCCTTTCAACAACCACCGCACGCGCAGAGGAACGCTCTCCAGAATCAACAGCAGCAATGGATGGTAAGAGTTAATGCTCCTCCCGCTACGAACGAGTCGAATTCTAGTCAAGTTGATCGAGCTGCTCACCACGAGGCCGTCGATTCGAGGTACTTCTTGCCGCGTTTTTGTTAATTTTGAGTGTGTGTAAATTACTGTTATGGCTTCTGCCCTCTACTGTTCAGTGATGGTGGTGCCACTGCCAGTTGTTGTCTTGCGTTAGTGTATATAGAGAAACGAGAAATTTATTCCTATGGTGAATTGAAGTGTTACTTCTTACTTGAGGTTGAACATTCTTATTCTGAGTTCTTACGACTATGGAGGGTAAGGGTAGTCTAAATTTAGTGGATTATCAATGGAAATGTGCTTCAAGAATGCCATTTTTTTAGGTCATTATGAAATCCTTGGTTTATTGGAAGGGGAAGATCAGCACTTGTCAAGACTGTCTAACTAGCTGTTCAGTGTAGTTCATGTCTTCTCTTTCTTTGAGTCCTGATGACCAAATGGCTAAACTATAATGTGGAGGTAGGTTTCTTTGGCTCTTTTGTTACTTATGGATAAGAGCGAAGGAAGACCTTCGGGCTAAGGATAGCAAAGAAAGGGGAGCTTGGGAAGACGGATGAAGGACGATGAACACTCGATGGGGAAGGTGGCGATTGCCGAGGAGGACAAGTTGCATTTGCATGTCAGGTTAGGCTTGGTTTTTGGAGACAGGGTGGTGTCTTGTGATGATGCGGTGGTGGTGGAGGGAGAAAGAAAAACCCGATTTTCATTAAAAAAATGCATGCCAAACACCACTTATCATCTATCAAGCCCTAACTTAAATTCTTTATTCCAACCTAATACACGAGTTTTAATCAAACACCCCCATAGTGAAATGGAGCCTTATGAACTAGAAATCGCAGTGAAGGTTTTTGTGAAAAGGTGAAGGTTTCAACAAATAAAGCCAAGTGATGATTATTGACCAGAGAAGAAAGGGTGCTTTGAGATGGGATAGGGGGATGTCTGGGCATCTTTATGGATATAATGTGGGAGGCTTTGTTGCTATTTGTTGTTTTGTCAAGCATAGTACCGTACTCTACAAAATGTGTTGCTCTTTTCATTGCTTTATGTAGTAATTTTAGGATCGAGTCTTGTGCTGGTTCATGGGGTCAATGTATGCTAGAACAATGTTTATGGGGCAAGCTTGTTAAACGAAGGATTGGTAACTGTGTGCTAATGTTTTGCAGAAGGCTACATATTTTGTTCTTTTTTTTAATTAGTATATGCTATTAGTTGAACGCACACATACTTTTCTATCTCCTTTCAGTTGTCTGCGATTTTGTTGCACAATGCAGGCTGTTATTATGTTGAGTATTTTTACTTGTCTCCAGTTTCCTTGTTGAGCCTCTCTTGAAATGTAATTTGCAGTTCTTTTGCCTGATTTCCAAGCATTGGTCTACCGTCTGTTGGGCTTAATGAGATTTTTTTTACAGATACCCCTTAAATGCGTGTTATAGCTTAAAAATGCCGTACTGTTTGTTGTTTCAGCTCACAAGATTGGAAAGCGAAACTAAATCTTCCTCCACCTGATACGAGATACAGGACTGAGGTACTGCAGATTTTAATGTAATTGGGTTGCATGATAATGTTTTACTGACATTGGAAAATGGAAATGCATGCTTGAATATGTTTTATGAAATTCTATTCATCCTACTTTTGTCTACAAGCTCAAATCGTTACATCCTGGTTTCATGAGATTCATGATTGCAAGTTTTTTGGTTAGCTCTTTATAATACAGTAATCATGGATGTTGAAACCCTCCATTTATTCTTAGTAATAGTAATTTTAAATAATTGGATGGGTCATGGCTTCTTTGTGGATTGCTATCCATAAGCATGATCACTTCCTTGAGGGAATAACCGCCTTGATTGAGTTTAAGTACAAATAAGGAAGCATGGGAAAACATTATTTCTCCTGAATGATGATAACAGGATCGGTAGCCAAGAAGTATGCACCTTATATTGCCTTTAACTACACAACTATGCTTATATGTAGTCAAACACAATTGCATAATCACCTTGATCAATCTCAACTTTAGTGTCTTTTACTGATCAATTTTTTGGAAAGAATGAACTATCTTAGGGATTTAGAGCGAGCCCTTGTAACTTATTTTTAAATATTAGATATCACGGGTTGCTGATTTTTTTAATGCCAAAATATACTCTTTGAATGCCACACAAAATTGTTATGGGTTTTAAGTAATGAATAAGATTTGACTGACAGAAGGCATTAAGTTCATGAATAATTGACTACATTTTGTCGTGCAATTGGTTCTTCCTTGTGAATTTTAATGGAATGTGACTACTGATGAGATATATAATTATGGTAATATTGGTTTCTATTTTCATACATACTTCCTCTTTGAGGATCATTTATATAGCATGATGCTATGATGCTTCCTTTCTTAGTTCTTATAATATGAATACGGCATTGATGGTTTTATTGGTTTATAACTTTCTAGTGCCAATCTAGTGGCATTGGCACTAGCTTGTTTCCTTGACTTTATGCATTGGGTATGCCTATGGTTGCCACTTGCCAGTTTTTTTAGCTAACATGTGCGAGTTTCAGTGAACTTTTTGGCTTGAAAGCATAGGACATAGCAGGGAATTTCTTGAATATGATTGTTTCATTTGCATAGCTTGTACATTACGCTTGAACTTTTAAACCATTCTCTTGATAGTTTGCTTTCTCTTAGTAAATGCCACCTTGAGACCTTCTGTTTTTGGAACGTGGTGAAAGGGGATTTTATTTTCTTGCAGGATGTAACTGCTACAAAAGGCAACGAGTTTGAGGATTATTTTTTGAAACGTGAATTGCTCATGGGGATATATGAAAAAGGTTTTGAGAGACCCTCGCCGATTCAGGAGGAAAGCATTCCAATTGCTTTAACTGGAAGTGATATTCTTGCTAGAGCAAAAAATGGAACCGGAAAGACAGCTGCCTTTTGCATCCCTGCAATAGAAAAAATTGATCAAGACAACAATGTTATTCAAGGTAAAGCTTTCAGTTTATCATTGCAGTGTGTATGGTGATATGGTCTATGAAATAAGTTTTTCTTCTTCTTACATGTCCATGGATATCGTTGCAGTTTATTTGATGCAATATAACTATATATATGATCTTTAAATCAGTACTATTTAATAAACCGATATAATTAACTATAAAATTCATTTATTTCTCACATTATCAACAATGCTTTAGAAGAACTCAGTCTCATGCATTAAATGCTCAATTGATCACTACCAAGTGTTTGAATTTGATGTTGATTTCATTTCATTGCAGCTGTTATTCTTGTTCCAACCAGAGAGTTAGCTCTTCAGACATCACAAGTGTGCAAGGAGCTTGGCAAAAACTTGAAGATTCAAGTCATGGTCACCACAGGAGGGACTAGTTTAAAAGATGACATCATGCGCTTATACCAACCAGTCCATTTACTGGTCGGAACTCCTGGAAGAATTCTGGATCTTGCAAAGAGGGGTATCTGTGTTTTGAAGGACTGTAACATGCTTATCATGGATGAGGTACATGTGGAGTACTATTGTGTTGTAAAGGCATCGGGGTTACGGGCTTTCTATCTTCTTATTTATCCTTTTATGGGCGATAACTAACAAATATGATGTGGAGGTTTATAATCTGGATCCTAAAATATAAAATTTCACTTTGCATTATATTCCCTGGAAATATATATTATCTTCTGTTAATAAATCTAATGATCTAGTGTTGCTCTATGCCAGTGAAATACTCCTGCAACCACTGAAATAGAAATTGAATTCTTCGCTATCTCTACCTTTTCACTGGTTAGAACAATTTTGATTTGAAATTATGCAAATATGTCACACTGCTGCCTCTATATCTGCAGGCTGATAAGCTTTTGTCTCCAGAATTTCAGCCATCAGTGCAGCATCTGATTAGCTTTCTTCCTGAGAATCGCCAAATTTTAATGTTTTCTGCTACATTTCCTGTTACTGTTAAGGATTTTAAAGAGAGATATCTGCGGAAGCCTTATGTTATCAATCTAATGGACGAACTTACTCTCAAAGGTATCACTCAATTTTATGCATTTGTTGAAGAAAGACAGAAGCTTCACTGCCTGCACACTCTCTTCTCTAAGGTTGGGTGTTGATTTAAACCTTTATTCTACATCCTATGATCTATTAGCTCCCTTCATCATTATAATTGGTTTTCGATTTTCAGCTTCAAATCAATCAATCAATCATCTTCTGCAACTCTGTTAACCGAGTGGAATTATTGGCAAAAAAGATCACTGAGCTCGGATATTCATGCTTTTACATCCATGCCAAGATGCTCCAAGACCATCGAAATAGAGTATTTCATGATTTCCGTAATGGTGCTTGTAGAAATCTCGTATGCACAGGTATAATGATGGATTCTGGTGCCTAAAATCATCATTATATATGCTTGATAATGTAATTTTACTTCAGTGATACTAGTTATTAACTATACTGCTATATCTTGCATACCCATAGATATTGCTTCAAGTACTGCCTCTTGCCTTGATGTTATATCTTCGAAAAGAGAAGTTTGACTTCAATATTCTATGTATAATCTTTCACATTAATTGAGATTTGCTCTTGTTGCTTTAAGTGTCATCATGAGTTGCCAAAAAAGAAACGTGTCATCGTATTATGCTTGGCTGGAATGTAATGGAATGTAAATATGCTCAATATTTTGTTAACTTTTAAATCATATTATATTGATTAAATTCTTAAAGCATCTAGTAACTATAATACTTGGAAGGAGTAATAAAGCAACCAAATTGACAAGTGTAGTCTGGTGCTCTCTTTGACAATGTCTTTGAATGCAAGCGTGGTACTTTTTGATGTTTGTATAATGTACTGCTTATAATTATTTGTGCATCATATTGTTCCTGGTGGATATACTAAGATGTATATTTGTTTCCTGTTGTGTGATCTCATGTTGTCAATACTGTGATGTAATTGTAGCGTTTTATGTGTTTCTCTTCTTAGACTGTTACACTTTGAATAATCCAGTCCATACTCTCATTCTGTTCTGCAAAGAATGATGTTATTGTATAACTTATATGTATCACATTTCAGTGCTCCAAATAGTTTCCAAATAACGTGTTATTGTTTGAGCGGTCATATGTAATTTTTTTTAAGAATGACAATGTTATTAGAGGCTGTAACCGACAGTCCGACACTGATTTGATAACTTATTAAACTTTAAAGCCATCAAAATTATTAGAGGCTAACTCTTTTGTTTATTCTGATGTTTTCAGATCTCTTTACTAGAGGGATAGATATTCAAGCAGTAAATGTTGTCATCAATTTTGATTTCCCTAAAACCGCAGAGACCTATTTGCACAGAGTATGTTAGCTCCAAACCATCAAACCTATCCTCCACACATATGTTCTCATATGCTATTCTTCATGTGATCAGGTTGGTCGATCAGGAAGATTTGGACACCTTGGATTGGCTGTGAATTTAATCACCTATGAAGACCGCTTTAACTTGTATGCAGCCTGGATATGCTACTTTAAGAACAATTTTGCTTTTGAGGGAGTGAATTTAACTAGGTAACATTGAAACTAATCCACTTGCTTCATTTTGTGTTTCAGGTATAGGATTGAGCAAGAACTTGGGACTGAAATCAAACAAATTCCACCACAAATAGATCAGGGTATTTACTGTCGATGAGTGCCAATATGGTGAGTAAACCCAGTTCTAGCTCCTTTTCTATATGTTTGGGTAGTATCTCAATCTTCTCTCATTATCAGCCATATTTTTGCTGGGGTTGGCTTTCTACATGGATGGTGAAGATTTTCCTTGTCTAGAATAACTATTAGTAAGTGTAGTAACAACTATCCCATGCACAATAAATATCCTAGAAGTAGAATGGAGGGTCACTGTTCCTTTGGCAGAAAGGTTTGAACGTTTGATGCCCCATAAGTTAATTCTGTTCATTAGGCTACAAATGTTCAACATTTCCATCAGGCAATCATATTTACCGCCACAGATGTTGATTGGATGCAGTAATTGGAAGTGGTTGAGAACTACTGGCTATGATGCTCTGTGATCATGTTGTTTGCCTCATTGCCTGCTATTAGTGTTCCCTCCCGGATTCCTACCTGCCCATCCTTGGAAGCTGGCTGGATCTTTTTGTCTTCTCATTTTATGATTGATGACTGGGGATCGAAGCAAAATAGATATGAGTAGAGAATGAGAGGATCAGGAACACCGAACATACAAGAAAATTATGGTCAAGAAACTACCAGTCAACTGCATATGACAGAATGGGCAGGCCTTGATGGTGCCTTGATTAGGAACATTAGAGTAACATACTGAAGCTACAATTGCATTGAAATCTGCAAGCCTCATATAGAGAGAAAGGACAGCTATCTGCAAGCTTCATATCAGGATTGAGGAGCTTATTGCCTTGTAAAATCCAAATGATTTGTGCCATTGACTCATGGTATTCTGTTTTGTATTTATGGCATCTTCTTATTACTTGGGACTTAGTAACCTACTGGTGAAAAAAAGCCTTTGGTGCCAGTGTGCCATTGGTCCGCAGGGAAATAAGGTGTTTAAGAGGAGACTTTAGCCATGAGTCGTCGTGATGTGTTATCACATCTATTCTCTCGTGCCACTGGTTAGCAGAAAATAAGGTGCATTTAAAACTTGTTTGCTGACAAGAATGTGCTTTATGATGGGTGCTTTGTAGGAGATTTCTCCTTCGAATAGTCTTTGTCTCTAGCAAGTAGCAAGGCATTATTCCTCTATGCTTTCTTGTCAACTAGGTTTATATTTCATCCTGTCCATTATGTTATGGATTGTTTACTGTTTGATTTATACTCCATGTTCTGTTTTCCTTACAAAATCTGTTTAGAAGCTTTTGTCTCTGTTACATGAAGTTTCTTCATGGTGTATTTGGGGAGGGTAGTCTAATAAGCATAAGCATAATATCTTAATATTGCTTCAGAAAGGATGCTACTTCCATACTGACGCTGTTTTTTTCCCCTTCCCCAGGGTGCGGAGGATGATGCACAGAAAGCTCGCCAACCTGAGGTGTTACGCAGTATGTTCACTGATCCCACATTAAAAAAATTACGCCTTTGGTTATAGATATTTAATCTGCATAACCTTGACAGAGATTTAGACTGAATCATGATGAAAGAACCACGGGGGTAGTGTCTCGAATCTTGACATTTGTGCTCTGTATCTTCAGCTTGTAACTCGGCTCTGTTCACCTGTACTATCTTCTGCGTTCTGCAGATCGTCTGATTATTTTCCCCATTTAAAAAAGTATCAAAAAAGAAAAAAGAAAAAAAAAAGGAAAAGAAAAAGAAAAGAAAAAAAATATTTTGTTTATTTAGTTTTAACTTTTAAGAAAGGGTAAGACCTTTAAACCTTGTAGAAAACACTGGGAACCCATTCACCGCTCTTTTTAGTTGATCTTTTCTATTAGATTGTTGTTGTTTTTGTATTTTGAGATAGTTGTGCTCGTTTATCACATGTACTATCTTTCCTTAGTTCCATTTCAGGAGCAACCAAGATTGCTATCAAGATTTCGTAACCTATTGCTCATGATTTGGCTATAAATTTACGGCTTTCTTTTGATCTTCTTGGGTTTCTTTGCTGCTAGAGTTTCCTTTACATGTGACTTTTGATGGGGAAAACGAATGGTAGAGGCAAAGGTTTAATATTATGATGGAAGGGTGCAATTTGATACTTTTGCATACCTCTAAATAATTGGTGTGTTTTAGGGTTTTGCATAGTTAGTTAGAAAATGTAGTTCGGCATGTTAGGAATACAACAGACGAAAAGAGTTGCTTTCCATTTATCAAGCAAGGAAAAGTTTGAATAGTTTTGACAATGTCTTAGGAATTTAAGTTTTTATTAACTTAATTGTGAATTGTAATTGATGAAGATAATTATAGAACAAATCTTACAAGTTCTGATACTTCTAGACAATTATTTATAGCATTGGTGTTTTAAATGAGAGGGATGATTTCTCAAAAAAAAAAAAGAAGAGAGGGATGACAATCATGAGATTATTGGAAAACCATACAAAATAATGGAAATTCCATTGGATTCTAAGGGGAAGTAGTCATTAAGTCCTGTTTGGCACAAACTTATTGAAGATTTTCAAAACCACATGACAAAACTATTTGCAATTAAAAAAAAATAGCTTTACAAAAACACTGAAATTTATCATGCCAAAGAAGAATTTACTCTTTTGATTTATTAACAAAGGCCAAAATTTTGACTTATCTCTACAATCTTATCATAAATTTCATATAGATTTTAATCTTAAACTAGATTATACTCTAAAGCTAGATTAGTCTTTGGCATTGCCAAACAAGGAAAGAAAGAAAAAAATTAGTTTCTTGAGATTCAATATTAGAAGGAAAATGAAATAGAGGGATATAACAAGTTTGATGAACAAGATTTCATGTCTCGACCTTTTTTTTCCCCATAAAACAATAAGTATGCAAGATACTAGATCTGAAGATTCCAGCTTAGAAGTTTTGAATCCAGATTTTGCTTAGAGCTCTTATTAGAAGCTGAAGCAGCCAAGTAACTTCCTCGGCGTGGTTCCGGTGGCACGAAACTTGGCAGCCTCTTCCTCCACCTTGAGCATTTGGCCCCCTCTACGAGCTTCCACTCTCGCTCTCTTTTCCTCTGCCGCCTTGTGAACCTCAGCCATCATGTTGCTCATCTTCTCTGCGTGTTTCGCCTTCATCTCCTCCAACTCCATCTGCCCATCTCAAGAATTCTTGTCAATAATAATTCACTCGACTCGACTCTTTAGGGAGAAAAAAGAATCAAGTGTTCATCACCTCTTTCTTCCTCAGCTTAGCTTCAACTACAGCTCTCTTGCTGTTCTCCCATGATGCAATAGCAGATAATTTCTTGGATGCCCTGTTTTTTTCAATTAAAAAAACTATAGTTTAATCTTGTAAATTTTCAATTTTTATTTTTATTTTTTGTGTGTTTTTTGGCATTGACACATACTTGTTATCTGCTTTGGTTCTTTCATTCTCTTCCCATGCTTTTACCAAAGCAAATGTCTTCTCTTGTTCAACTCTAGCCAGCACAACATCTGTAAATGCAATGGCAAAGGCAAATCAGTGTTTCTATCAATCTTGTTATTTAAGACACAATTTAGGGGTTTTAATTCTGTAATTAGAAATATACCTTTTTCACTTGATACATTTGTACATTTGTCTGTTGTGGGGAGATTAAAACATTAGAATTAGAGATTGAAATTAAATAGACACTGGATTATACTTAAAAATGACAGAGAGAGGGGAGATTTTTACTCTCTTCAGGCACAGGGTCTATGAGTTTCTTCTCCTCATGAACATCTCTTGCAGTGGTTTCTTCTTGAGTCTTGGCTTTCTCCGCCTTCGATTCTGAGGACTCTGTTTTCTTCTCCTCGAGTTCTCGGGACTCCGTTTTCGTCTCTTCCAGTTGTTGAGGCTCTGTTTGATTCTCCTCCATGGTTGAAACTTGAAAATCCCCTTCTTGGAGTTGAGCAGTGGATGAACAACTCCAGGGAGAGAGGGCTGTGAGTTGAATGAATCAGGGATTTGTTGAAATAGGAGTGATGTATTGTTGGATTGGAGATTGTGGTATGGTATTTGTTTGTTATGATTCTTTGGTTGTTTAATTTTTGAATTTAAAAAAAATGTGTTTTTTTTTTTTTTTGCAGTAATTTCTGTGTTATTAGTGACATCATTTAAAAAAAAAAACTGAGAATTTGCTTGATATTATCTGGTAAAAATATAAGACAGCTTTTTCGTTGTAGAAAATTTTGAAATACCATTTTTCAATCCTAAACAAAACTTGTGATAAAAAAACAGAATTGATATATACACGGTCAAATTTTCGCCTGTTACACGGTAGAGGACCGGGAATGCGTAGCGCGAGTGCGCGAATAGGGTGGGCCCCGCCAACCCAGCAACGGAGGTGTGTAACGCACATCACGGAATCACTAGAATTGCAACTGCGCACTGCGGGTGCGCGTCCTCTCTCTTGCCGTCAATCGTCATCCCCAACCTTTCCCTCCACCGCTTCATCAAGGTCGCGCTCACCAGAAGCGACTCCACCATGGCCGACGGGATAGACGGGGACCCCGCGCCACAGGTCGAAGTAATTAAGCTCCTCGACCTCACCACAAGTGGTCCCATTATTATTTCCTTTCTACCTCGCCATGCCCAAGAGGAGCAGCAAGGCCTGGCGGCAACGTCGCCGTCGTCCCACACCAGTCCCTCCTGTGAATTCGCCCATCAGCCCCGGCGGAAATGGCGTCGCCGTCCCACATCAATCGTTCCACAATTCGTTTGAATGTCAAATTAATTGCAAAGTATAATTAAGCCCTATAATTAATGCAATTGTTTTTAAAAAGTAATTAATTGCAGATTCTTTTTGTTTCCCCTTCGATTCGGTTTGATTTTTTTTTCTTGGGGTTGGAATTGGATCTGGTTTGTATGAAATTCTGGTGGTCGGCGGAGGCGGATTTCTTAGGTCTAGGCATCTGGCTTGGGCAACCACATTGGAACGATGGGCAATTGGGCATCGATCTGGAAAAAAAAAAAAGCGCGACCACGCATTGCGAGTGCGTGGGTCACGTACCGTGTAAAGCGCGAAATAATGGCCGTGCATATAACAACCCCCTAAAAAAATAACCAATAAAAGAAACCGAGATTTTATTTTAACCAAACTACAAAATAGTTTTGTAGACCAACCATCATTGTAGCAAATCTCTTGTAACCAATGCAAATTTTATTTTAAAAGCACTAGTATGATTCCCGCGCCATGACGCGATTTTTTATAAATAAAATCTTACTGATATATTAAATTAATATTATAACATAATTGTAAAAGTTCAAATAATTAAATATTTTGAATTAAACTCATGGGTTGAGAAAACGATTAAAGTAGTATATATAGATATATTTAGATATAGATTCCTAATATTAATTTTATATTTTCTTATTATTAATTTATGTTTTGAATTAATACCATTGTTTTTTAGAGAGAAAAAACTACTAAAATTATAATATAGGCTAAGATCAATGTTTTGAATTAAGACCAATAGTTAGTAAAATTAAAGAAAAATGAGAATTAAAGGAAAAAGAAGAAAAAAAATTAGAATTAAAGAAAACCAAAGAAAAATGGCAAAAAGAAAATGATTGGTTGGGACTCCTAAAATTCTTCTAAGCTTAACACATCATCGTAAACTCTTCTAAATTAAGAGTTTATATAGACTCTTCTAAATTAAGAGTTTATATAGACTCTTCTAAATTAAGAGTTTATATAGATTGTTTTTTAGAGAGAAAAAACTACTAAAATTATAATATAGGCTAAGATCAATGTTTTGAATTAAGACCAATAATTAGTAAAATTAAAGAAAAATGAGAATTAAAGGAAAAAGAAGAAAAAAATTAGAATTAAAGAAAACCAAAGAAAAATGGCAAAAAGAAAATGATTGGTTGGGACTCCTAAAATTTTTCTAAGCTTAACCTATCATCCTAAACTCTTCTAAATTAAGAGTTTATATAGATAGTTAGTAAAATTAAAGAAAAATGAGAATTAAAGGAAAAAGAAGAAAAAAATTAGAATTAAAGAAAACCAAAGAAAAATGGCAAAAAGAAAATGATTGGTTGGGACTCCTAAAATTCCTCTAAGCTTAACACATCATCCTAAACTCTTCTAAATTAAGAGTTTATATAGATATAGATATAGATTGTTTTTTTAGAGAAAAAAAACTACTAAAATTATAATTTAGGCTAAGATCAATGTTTTGAATTAAGACCAATAGTTAGTAAAATTAAAGAAAAATGAGAATTATAGGAAAAAGAAGAAAAAATTAGAATTAAAGAAAACCAAAGAAAAATGGCAAAAAGAAAATGATTGGTTGGGACTCTTAAAATTCCTCTAAGCTTAACACATCATTTTAAAATCTTCTAAATTAATAGTTTATATAGATATAGATATAGATAATTAGTAAAATTAAAGAAAAATGAGAATTAAAGGAAAAAGAAGAAAAAAATTAGAATTAAAGAAAACCAAAGAAAAATGGCAAAAAGAAAATGATTGGTTGAGACTCCGAAAATTCCTCTAAGTTTGACACATCATCCTAAACTCTTCTAAATTAAGAGTTTATATAGATATAGATAGTTAGTATAATTAAAGAAAAATGAGAATTAAAGGAAAAAGAAGAAAAAAAATTAGAATTAAAGAAAACCAAAGAAAAATGGAAAAAAGAAAATGATTGGTTGGGATTCCTAAAATTCCTCTAAGCTTGACACATCATCCTAAACTCTTCTAAATTAAGAGTTTATATAGATATATAGATATAGATGAGAATTAAAGGAAAAAGAAGAAAAAAATTAGAATTAAAGAAAACCAAAGAAAAATGGCAAAAAGAAAATGATTGGTTGGGACTCCTAAAATTCCTCAAAGCTTGACATATCATCCTAAACTCTTCTAAATTAAGAGTTTATATAGATATATAGAAGTTAGTAAAATGAAAGAAAAATGAGAATTAAAGGAAAAAGAAGAAAAAAATTAGAATTAAAGAAAACCAAAGAAATATGGCAAAAAGAAAATGATTGGTTAGGACTCCTAAAATTTCTCTAAGTTTGACGCATCATCCTAAATTCTTCTAAATTAAGAGTTTATATAGATATAGATTCTCCCTTGCTAAAACGGCTCTGAAGTATGAGATTTGATCATACCACAAAAGAATAAGTTGAATAACCAACAAATATGATTGTGTACATCGCAACAAGGATTCACTCATAGTTGCAGTGAGTGAGCTTATTAGTTTGTTGCACTTTATTAATGAACACTTGATAATATTACAATTAGCTTTTTCATAACTAGGAAGCACATACGTTATGATATGATCAGTGGACTTATGGGCTTCCAACACTTCCACTGCTAAATCCGCTTCCATAGCCTGATCCATATCCATAACCGCTCCCTGAACCACTAGACCCCCCACCGCCACCGCCACCCCCACCACCTCCACCTCCACCTCCTGTGCCAGAACCACTTCCATATCCTGACCCATAGCCGTAACCACTTCCATAACCGGAGCCATAACTACTGCCTCCACCCCCTCCTCTGCCGCCACCGCCTCCACCTCCTCCCGTGCTAGAGCCACTTCCATATCCTGACCCATAGCCGTAACCACTCCCATAGCCGGAGCCATAACCACTGCCTCCACCTCCTCCGCCGCCACCACCTCCACCTCCTCCTCCTGTGCCAGAGCCACTTCCATATCCTGACCCATAGCCATAACCACTTCCATAGCCGGAGCCATAACTACTGCCTCCACCTCCTCCGCCGCCACCACCTCCACCTCCTGTGCCAGAGCCACTTCCATATCCTGACCCATAACCATAACCACTTCCATATCCGGAGCCATAACTACCACTTCCACCCCCTCCTCCGCCACCACCACCACCTCCACCTCCTGTGCCATAGCCACTTCCATATCCTGATCCATAGCCATAACCACCTCCATAGCCGGAGCCATAACTACCCCCTCCACCTCCACCCCCTCCGCCGCCGCCGCCTCCGCCACCACCCCCACCTCCCGTGCCATAACCACTTCCATATCCTGATCCATAGCCATAGCCACTTCCATAGCCGGAGCCATAACTACTCCCACCGCCTCCACCGCCACCACCTCCTCCCCCTGTTCCACTGCCACTTCTATATCCTGATCCATAGCCGTAACCACTTCCATACCCGGAGCCATAACTACCCGATCCACCTCCACCCCCGCCTCCACCACCACCACCACCACCACCACCACCACCACCACCACCACTTCCTAGTTCTTTAGTAACCTTTCCATAGCCCGATCCTGATCCATAACCACTTCCATATCCATAGCCACCTTGTCCCTTTCCGCCACCACCACCCCCACCACCTCCACCACCACCACTAAGACTTAATGGCAATCTAGCTGCAATGCAGAGCTCCAAAAGGAGCAATGTTGACAATGCAAACCCTATAATCTTAGGGTCCCTGCCCATCAATATATATTTCAATTTGTAGTTAACAAGGAACCAAAACACCTTGTTTATATATGCTTTTAACAATGTAGCAATTGATAACTTGCAATGCACATGGAGTCGAAACTATCCCTTTATATAGAGGAAGCTATCCGTGTATCGATCAAACTTCTCTTCTTTTGAATATGCATATATGCAACTTTGCTTGCTAATTAACTATGGCCTGTGGGCATTGTACTGTTTTACACTTCAAAATCTTGGTGCCTTATCTACCTAATACACGTAACATATATAGGGTTTTCCTACAGTAACTAATTTGAATATATATTTGATTGTCCACAATATTTGACTTTCCATAGGGGAACAATAAATGATATTAATTATCATGGAATCCAAATTATTACATGGATTTTGCCATTTTGGAGTGTACTTGTCGATTCCCTTCATCAAGCACATAGATTGAAATTTTTCATCGTACGCTATTAATCATCCATCTGGTTGACATTTTGTGTAACAACTCTGAAATATTTTTGTAACAACTACGGACTACCTACTAATTGGAAAAATTGGACTGGTATCCAATTTAATATCAAGGTAAGGGTGATACATATATAGTAATGTATATTGTATATATAATGCCCGGTGTTTATATTATATGAATGGTGAATATCTTTGACCCCCTCAAAGCAAATATGATAAAGTAGTACCTAATAAAAATATAACCCATACTATGGGGCATTAGATACAATAATGACCCAAATCTTTTTAAAAGTGCTCCCTCCGATAAAAAAAAATATAAGAAATTTGACTTTCAACGCATATTTTAAGAAATTAAAAACTATATAAAATATTTATTATTTTTTAAAAACTAATACTTGTAATAAATATTAAATTTATTTTTTAAAAATTAATTAAAAGTTAATATTTTATATAGTTTTTAGCTCCTTAAAATATGTGTTAAATAGTAAAAATCTTACATTTTAAATTAGAGGGAGTACTTTGTTAATAATTCTTACAAGTATTTTCATTAAATTTATGTCATAGAACTTATAGCAGTAATAAAAGATTATTTTTTTTCCCATAATTTTATAGACAAAATTATTTTGTTTTGATTGTACAAATTTGTTCTTTTTAATTTATCATATCAAACATTATCATATATTTTTCAGAAAGTAATAAATTTTTAAAAATAATTTTATTTTACAATATAAGGTCATTTTAAACCATGCCAAAAGTTATCATTTTATTTAAAATAAATAAACTTATATTATGAACGCACAATCAATTTATTTCTCTTTTAGATCAAATTAAGAAAAATATATTTTTATATATTAAATTTTTCATACATTCTTTAATATAAACTATATGAAAATATTTTAAGAATTATTAACAATGTGTTTTTTCACATATTTGGGTCATTGTTTGAAAACTCCAGACCCCAGGGTATGAATGTACGCTGGGACTCATGACCGGTCAGGGTCATATGCATGTACGCTCATCCCCGATTATGAAGATCGGCTTCTCATGTTTCCTTGAACCCTTATCTTCATCGATCAAGACATGTTTAATCATCTCTAAAGCATCTTAACACATTAAATCGTTTGCTGGTTCTACTGCCTTCAGTTCATTTTCTACTCCTTATATATCAATGTAAGATTTCCTCTCTTTATTGATCAAAAGTAGAAATTTCAGGTACTTAATTACTTCGAATTTGATTTCGCAATGAATCCTATGAGCGCATAGTACCTTATATATCAATTTAAGGTTTCCTCTCTTTATTGATCAAAAGTAGGTGTTCACTGTTCTTTGAGTGCAAATGGAATGATGTAATGAGCCAGATGACCGCTCTTTATTTACCAAATCAAGGCAAGGAATGATGTAATGCATGAGGAGCCAAATCCTATGTCCCGAGGGCTTTCTTCCCCATCCCCTCCCCCATCCTCTTATCACACATCCCTATTTAAAATAAAGTAAAATAAAATAAAATTAAAATTAAATAGTAAAAGAAAAATAAAATAAAGAAGTTTGTGATTAGGGAGAGCGAAAGATGACAAATACGGAGATATACGATTTTGACTTGTTTTAATGAGCATGTTTTGATTTCTGAGTTATAATGCATGATGCGTCTTTTAAGTTATACATCTGTGACTTAAGAGGGGCAGAGTGTAATGTATGTAGTAAAATACGTGGGTAGAAACCCTTTTAAGTTATTCAACTTACCATATTTGTAATAATTTTTAGGAGGGCAAATCAATTGAGGGAATTGAACTAGATAGCTTACCATTTATTTATTTATTTTTTGGTAGAGAATCATAGATAGCTTACCATTTATAGGTATAATCTAAAATTTAAAAAATTGAAAGACTGGAAGAGAATTCAAGAGATTTGATCAAACTGGAAAGAAAAGCAAACATAAATATGACATTGTGTGAATACAAAATATGCAACAAGGATTCACTCATATATATTGTGTTTTAGGTGAAATGAGTGAACTTATATATAGTTTGTTGCAATTTATTAAGAAACGTACACTTGATATTATTATACTTATCTTCATAACTAGCTAGCAAGGAAGAAGCTTATTATAGACTTGTGGGCTTCAACCTCTTCCGCCACCATACCCACTTCCATAGCCCGAGCCATAGCCATAACCACTTCCTGAACCAGACCCACCACCACCGCCGCCACCACCGCCACCTCCTCCACCGCCTCCGGAGCCACGACCACCACTTCCGTATCCTGATCCTGAGCCGTAACCACTTCCATAGCCAGAGCCATAGCCGCCTTGTCCACCTCCACCACCACCTCCGCCACCTCCTCCGCCTCCTCCACCTCCTCTTCCGTATCCTGATCCAGAGCCATATCCACTTCCATATCCAGATCCATAACCACCTTGTCCACCTCCACCACCACCACCTCCGCCACCTCCTCCGCCACCACGACCACTTCCATATCCTGATCCTGACCCGTAACCACTTCCATAGCCAGAACCATAACCGCCATGTCCACCACCACCACCTCCGCCACCTCCTCCACCACCCCCTCCACCTGCTCCGATGCCTCGACCACTTCCATAGCCTGATCCTGATCCATATCCACTTCCATATCCTGAGCCATATCGCCCACTTCCACCACCTCCACCACCACCACCTCCTCCTCCTCCTCCACCACTGCTTCCGTATCCACGACCACTTCCATATCCAGACCCGGAACCATATCCACTACCATAACCAGAACCCCCATGTCCACCACCACCTCCTCCACCTCCACCCCCTCCTCCACCACCTCCCATACCTCCACCTAGACCACTTCCACCTCCATGCCCATATCCGGATCCATAGCCAGATCCATACCCTCCATGCCCACTACCACCTCCTCCTCCACCTCCACCACCGCCACCTCCGCCTCCACTACCATACCCCTTTTTGCCACCATATCCTACTCCACTTCCTGACCCATACCCCGAACCATGCCCATAGCCACCTTTCCCACCTCCACCTCCACCTCCACCACCCCCTCCTCCACCGCCTCCACCATAACCATCGAAGCTTAATGGCAATCTAGCCGCAACACAGAGCTCCAAAAGGAGCAATGCCGACAAAACAAACCCTATAATCTTAGGGTGCTTTGCCATTTTTATTTTGTTAAGAAGGAACCAAGAATCGTGTATTTATGTATATGTTTTGAACTAATAATGTAGCAATTGATAAGTTGTGATGTAAATGGTGTCGAGACAACCCCTTTATATAGGAAATTAACTAGGAAAGTATCCGTGGATGGATCGAATTTCTAATCTTATTTTGAATTGAATATGCATGCAATTTTGCTTGAGAATTAATAATTATAATGGCCAATGGGAATTGAACTGTTTTATACTTCAAAACCTTGGTGCCCTACCTAATAGGATTTTCTTTTGTTAATTAACTAATTTAATTATTGTTCACTAAACTTGACTTTGGAAACACTCAAACACGTACTGACGATCAAAGTAATTAGCAAGGAATCATGCATATTAATTAGATGGATTTGGTGTGGAATTGTCAATTCCCTTCAGCATGCACATAGTTTGAAATATTTCACCGTACGTAAGCTATTAATCTTTGATCTGTTTAACATTTTGTGTACCAAGTCTAAGATCTTGTGTAACAACTACGGAATACCAACTAATACAATGCATAAATATATTTTATAGTCACTACGGTGTCTATTAATTAAAACGAGTACAATTACTACGCCATGACGCAGTTTTTTGCCAATGACACTCTTTCCGATATCAATCGGGTGTACTAAACCGGATGTTGATTGATCGGTCCAAGCTCACCTGCAATCAGTAATCACTGTCAAACACATGGGAACAAAAGGCTTAACTCCCGCTGTTACATTGATAGATGTGCTTTATGTACCTCAGTTCAAGCAAAATCTTTTTCTATCTCGAAATTCCTCCTTGACTCCTCTAAGATTGATCGGATGGGATCACCTGTCTCATTAAGGGACAGGTCCCTGAATTTCCCTCCCCCATCCCCCAAAATATAGAAAAATAAAAAATAATTAAAATGTGGGGAAAAAAAAAGAAAATAATGAAGGGGTGGAGATTTGTGAGGAGGGATAGGAAGACAAGAAAAAAATTGTGACAGGTGATTTTCACCGAAGATTGATGTATTTTATGCTTAAGCTTTTGCTTGTCCTCAAGTAATGAAAAAAAAAAGAAAGAATTAATCATCCCACAAATAAGATATTCATACTATAGTTTTAGAAAAGCAACATCAAGCAATAGGAGAAATGAATGAGAGAACAAATATCCTAGCGAATATATGAGCGATCCAATAGTAAAGAAAAATTTAATCCAACCTCATCGGGATAATGTGTTTCACTCAAGCTCTTATGTGTTTAGTCTTTAAAGTCTAACTCTCAACTCAATCCAAAATGCTCTATACACCGTGAAAGTTATCACTTGCAAAGAACATCACGAGGACTTTTATAGGGTTGTAATGGGGCTTTGGTAGGAACATGAGGCATGAGAAATATTTAGGCTTGTGGTGCTAAAAATCCGGGAAAAAGGAACAACAACCAACAATTCCAATAACATAAACTCCAATACACATCAATAAGCACTCTTCGATTTCAATAGCCATACAACTCATGCATTTTTTTTTTCATTATGATGACTTCTTTTCTTTTCTTTTATGCTTACTTTTGCCCTAGGTGAATTTTATCCTCCCTAGATCCAAGCTTACTAGACTTTTACTCCTAAATGAATTTTATCCTCCTTAGGCCCCTAGTAATAAGTCATCTCTATTATGTAAGAAGGGTTACCTTATTTCGGCTATGCCTCTCACAATGCACAACCATACATACATCATCTCCATCAAAGCAACTCCAACATATAGATTTTTCACCAATTCTCCTCCTAATTCCTGGATGGGGTCAAGCTAATCATTGGCTATGATATATTTTTGTGGAGCTATAAAAAAAAGGCTTTAAGGCTCAGATGGGCTTCAAGCAAAGGATAATGCAAAGGGTAGATAAGGTATAATATGGCTAAAGAAAACATGCCTCAATCATTTGAAATTCACAAGCAACAAACATGTGCAATACATTCATGAAAAACAAGCATATGAAGAGTATAATCACACAATAAAAGCAAAAGGAAATAATATGTAAAGTCCCTATAAGGCCAAAATCAAACTCACAAGGGTTATGTTTTTTTTTAGATTTCAATTAAACCTCAACTATGAATCATACTTGCTCAATTATATTCTCAAATCATGCTCCAAAAATCATTTTCAAGCAATTAAATCAAATCATGGGATTTATGCAATAAGATCATAAAAATAAATTAGAGGAAAAACTAAACCAAGATGTGTATCTTTAATAACACCTAAATGCAATGCATGATATTTTTGTGATTTTTAAAAAAATGTGATATATGAGTAAAAATAAATATGAAACCATAAATAAACATGATAACATAAGTAAACATGATATGCAAATTTTATCTATATGCAATGCAATCCCTCCCCCACACTTAAACCTTTCATTGTCCTCAATGAAACATAAAAGAAAAAAAAAACATAGAGGAAGAGATGAATGAAATACTCACAATGTGGTGGATGGGTCTCTATAGGTCGGATCTGAGCATTGCGGCGGGTTAAAGGCGGCGACCTTTCCTGAAAGGTTAGTCTATTCAAAAACTAAAAGCAACTATCTAATGCCTAATAGAAAACCTAATTTATTGAAAAGAAAACTAGCTAACTAGGAATTGAAATCACTAAAACTTACCTCGGGTTGCCTCTCGAGAAGCGCCTTTCTATAATGTCATTGGCTTGACTTATTCTCAATCTCAAGACCTTACCAATCAGACATCGTCAAGGCCCTCAGTAGCCTATCATATTCCTGTGCACACATCTTACAAGGCACATCATAGCACAATAAATTGAAAGTATAAAATGTGGAAATCAAGAACCCTTTCAATCTATCAAAGAGTCTAGCATGACTCTCTGCAGAAGGAATATGATACCACCAACACAGTTCCGCTGGTGGCTTCTCAAAATAGCAATCAAAATGATAAACATAATCACCATTACCTTCAAAATTGCAAAAGTTTACCTTTATTACTTCTTGAGCCTCAGCTGATGGCTCTAGACCTGGTTCATCAATGGGTGAGCTAAGAATGGATGTGTCAGATGGAGTTGGAACCAAAACACATGAAAAACCTCATGCGACGAGTCATGAGATTCCAAGTTAGGAAGCACTAGACCATCTCCTCCATCATCTAAGAAACTATCGTTGTCTGCAACCAATTCCTCCTCATTCGGCATGTCATTGTCATGTTGAAACCGCATAGGAGGGAATGAACTAAGTGTAATGACTTCGATAGGATCTCAAGGGGTGGTGGGGTGGGTTTCTCAAAATCAAGAGAAGAAGACGTCGATGGGGGCTCATTAGTAGCAGTGCGGCGGTCGCCGCCCTCCTACGGCGGTTGCCGCTCCTTAGAATTTTCACCCCCCATTAGGACTTCAACTCCTTCTTCTAAGCCCCTTTCTTTTTCACCTTTTGCACTTAAAATTTGAATGAGTTTGTTCATCTGATTCTCCAAGTTCTTACGGCTCTCAGCTTGCTCTTGCAACACTTGTGTAAGGCTATGGAATGGATCCTCCAGGTATGCAACACTTGTTCATCTGAATCCATACAAGCATCACAATAATATAAAAAACTCTAGCTATAGAGAGATCTTACTCTCACTCTCCAGGGGTTTTACACAGTTCTAGCCATAACACCTCCGTGTTATGTGTTCTGCGCAGTTCTTGCTAGCATATAGAAATCATTTGTGTCTTATTATTCATTCTCTTAATTTCTCTTTAACGATATTCACTCGTAGAAATTCATAACAGATGCTTACTTCGCCGGTCTTCAACACCTATGAGACTAGTTAAATACTTATGTTCTGCCATTGTTTTGTGAATGTAGCGGTTGCACGTCCACTCTGAGTTCCAAGTTATAAAAGAGAAGGGATCGAGGAGGAATTCGGTCACCAATTCCTCATGGGTCTGGATGCAACCATGTATATATGGTACTATGCGTTCAATGATTTTTGCCAATGACACTCTTTCCGATATCAATCGGGTGTACTAAACCGGATGTTGATTGATCGGTCCAAGCTCACCTGCAATCAGTAATCACTGTCAACACATGGGAACAAAAAGCTTAACTCCCGTTGTTACATTGATAGATGTGCTTTATGTACCTCAGTCCTCAGACCATCCACATTGGGAGTTTCTTAAGGATTTTTAAGACAAAAATAATAATTAAATAAAGGGAGGATGGATGAATAGTTTAAGAAATGATGATAGTTTCTTATATAGCAACTCAACAACAAACTCAAGAAACCCAAAAAGAGGTGATGGTGGAGAGTGAGAAGAGGAGAGAGAGGAAAAAATAGTGGGGTTATTCAATTAATTTAATTGTTAAATTAAATAAGTATAGTATTAAAATGAGTTGTATGGATGTGAGTTGAAAATAGAGTTGAGTTTTGAGGGAGAGAGAAAATGATAAAAGGATATTTAAGAAATTGTAAAAACCGAAACCAATACGGATGCTCTCAGTTCAACCAAAATCTTTTTCTATCTCGAAATTCCTCCTTGACTCCTCTAAGATTGATCGGATGGGATCACCTGTCTCATAAGGGATAGGCCCCCTGAATTTTCCTCCCTCATCCCCCAAAATAAAGAAAAATAAAATATAATTAAAATGTGGGGAAAAAAAGAAAATAATGAAGGGGTGGAGATTTGTGACTTGTAAGGAGGGATAGGGAGACAGGAAAAAAATTGTGACAGGTGATTTTCACCAAAGATTGATGTATTTTATGCTTCTATAGGTGTTACTTCTAGGACCTTAGGGAGGTTCTTGGATATATTAGGACACGAAGTAAGAAGGCTATTTAAATTGCACAAAAAGTATACAAGGATAAGAATCAGGAAAATACTGTTGCTGTTGTTATTATTAACTGAAATTTCGCTAGGTACGTACCCCTGAGGCATTGCTTTTTTCGTGGGGTGTACAAAAGATTCACTAATTTCGTCCGGTACCCCGGAGGTATGTATAAAATTCGCCCCATACCCCTGCTCAGTTAAAACTAACGGCCATTAATCCCCCCCCCCCCTTCCGTTTGTTTTTTTTCGAAGTCGTGTAAGAGAAACGAAGAAACGAGAGGAGAGGTCGACTGGAGGAGAAGGCATTGGTGGCAACCAAGAGAACCCACACAAGGCAGCCGCCGGAGACGCCGAAAGAAGTATTGTATCTAATATTAACCCTTATCAAAGAAAGTCTATTGAATCTCCGTTGAACTTTGCAATAACAGAGAGCATGTTTGTGCTTGAAAGAAGCAAATTAAAGGAGAAAAAAAAAAACATCAGGATCATTTTTGTTATTAAGGAAAATTTCCCTTCCTAGTATATAAGTCTATTTCTTTCATTTTATAAAGAAAATTATCATGCTTAATCAAAACTCGAAACACATATTAGTATGGCATCCAAGAAATACTTAGAGAAACACAGTAAGTTCCAAGGAAACCGGTGTCCACTACATATGGTGGTGACTGGTGATTATACATCTTTGAAATACAAGTTGCTATTATGATCAAAAGAAAAGTTAGTATATGCCAAGCCTTGTTGCATTTACATAAAAACAGTAGACGAAGCCAAAAACAGGAAAGCAGAGCTATGGAAGCAAAGTCAATTCTACTGTTTGTTTTATTTGAACCTATGTGGGAGTTGAACCTGCATCTTTGTGCTCATGCATAGTGCTCTATCATTTGAGCTAATAGGTTTGCAATTTGTTATACATAGAATTATAGTGTGGTACATCTCAGGATGCAGCAACATGCATCACTAGATATAGTGGGAGAAGATAGCATGGGAAAAAAAAAAAGAAAAACCAAGAAATTTGGACAGCTGCTGCAGTGATCACAATTCACAAGGGTTGAATTCATGACAGAAGAGCAAGAAGATATATAGCACACAAAGGAAGGGGAAAAAATTTGTAGCAGTAGAAAAGGAGGAGGTAAAAAAAATGATAGGTGTGGAGGATACTAATAGCATGAAAGAAATACACAAAGAAAAACCCAGAGTATGTCATGAAGCAAAAGAACAATAACAATATAGAAGAGGAAGTGTTGAAGGGTCAGTGGATTCCCGCAAGTGAAAATGACCTAGAGCAATCCCGTCTATCCGTTACTACTACATAGTAACACATAAATTGATATACATTTAAGTATATTGACGTACTGCAGCAATTTATGTTATAATGTAATCCTAAGTTTGTAATATGTTCATGTATAAGGTCTAGGGCGACAAGCTCGAATTGTAAGACTTGTAGAGAGACCTTTTGTATAAGGTCAAGCAGGTTCCAAGTCATGTCCTAGGGAAAGCAATTACCAATTCATGGGACCCCAAGTCAATCTTAGTTAGGACTCATGGTGCTCAGCTTAGCCTCTGACGACTTAGCTCTTGTCGGAGGCACTTGTTGTGAAAGCACAAGGGAAAGCTTCTGGTTTTAATGGGTCGTCCCAATTGCGATTCCTCGAGTTAAAATTGGAGAATTGCGATACTGCATCATATAAGCATCGTTACCATAGATGCCCTACCTCTTACTCCTCCTATATATAAGCTCATAATATTCACTCTTGTAAGGGTGAGGGAGAATGATTACACAAAAACCCTAGGCTGAGAAGAAACTCGAAGGCTCCTCTATTCTTCAATGGAGGCTCGATTCTTAGTCCTTCGAACTTCATTTGAAAAGCTGTCAAGGGAGGCTCCAACCCTTCAAACTTCTCTGAACCTTTCTCTCTTGTATTCTTTTGCCTTGTTTGCTCAGGCCTTGATGTTTATCGTCCCAAAATCCGAGCTTGTTACCAAACCTTTGTATCATTTATTCACGCTAGTAGATTTTTCGGGATCGGATCTCTCCTCATGAGACCTTGTAGAGTAGGAAAACCGAACTGCATGCACTAACAACTCCCGTCCCGTGTTCCCTTTCTTCTTCCTTTTAAATCGATCCGAACTATTGCGAGTTGTTTTCGGTTTTACAATTTGTATGTGAAAGTGCAAGTAAAATGAGATTGTTACTGCACCGGCCAATACGTTAATATGTAAAATTGTATCAATCAATATGTGAAAATGCACCAAAAACACACCATCTTATATGTGAAAGTTAATTGTCTTCACTGACTCATCTTGTTTCAGTGGAGCACTCTCTCTCTCTCTCTCTCAATTTACATTTAGATTTTTTTTTATTAAATAAGAATTCGAGATGAGACATATATATGAATCTCGATATGACCGACAAGTCGACAGACGGACGAACGTCAAAACACATACCACCGAAACTGAAAAGGTATAATTCAACGAGCGGAAATGCACTCTATATATCGTTGTTCTTATATATCTTTATATATGCTTGTTCGTGAAATGCTTTAATTTGCTGTTCTTCTGAACTGTTGTTGCACAATGGACTTCATATATCACCGTTATTATTATTTATATACTTCGCATTAACGAACACGGACTTTATCATCATGCATTGGTAAAAAAAAAACTCTTTATTTATAGGTACTAACTATATTTATATATGACATGCGTACATATATCTAATGCAACAGGGATTCACTCCTAGTACGTTAGGTGAAATGAGTGAAAATATAGTTTGTTGCAATTTATTAACTAACAACCTTATATATATATATTATTATAATATATTGGCTTCAAAACTAGATAGGTAGCACGTAATAGACTTATGCGCGTACACCTCTTCCACCACCATATCCACTTCCATATCCTGAGCCATATCCATAACCACTTCCTGAACCAGACCCCCCGCCGCCGCCGCCACCTCCTCCGGATCCATATCTACCACTTCCGTATCCTGATCCAGAACCGTAACCACTTCCGTAGCCTGATCCATACCCACCTTGTCCACCTCCACCACCACCTCCTCCGGCTCCTCCAGAACCCCGACCACTGCCGTAGCCATATCCTGATCCATAACCACTTCCATATCCAGAGCCATATCGCCCACCTCCACCGCCTCCACCACCACCTCCTCCGCCTCCTCCTCCACCACCACTTCCGTATCCACGTCCACTTCCATATCCAGACCCGTAACCATATCCACTTCCACCTCCTGCCCCGTAACCATATCCAGACCCGTAACCATGTCCACCACCACCCCCTCCTCCTCCACCACCGCCCCCTCCACCACCACCTAGACCACTTCCACTTCCACCTCCATGCCCATACCCGGATCCATAACCTGATCCATACCCTCCATGCCCACCACCACCTCCTCCACCTCCACCTCCGCCACCTCCACCTCCACTACCATACCCCGTTCTGCCACCATATCCTACTCCACCTCCTGACCCATACCCCGAACCGTGGCCACCTCCACCTCCACCACCCCCTCCTCCACCACCGCTACCATAATCATCGAAACTTAATGGCAATCTAGCCGCAACGCAGAGCTCCAAAAGGAGCAATGCCGACAATGCAAGCCCTATAATCTTAGGGTGTTTTGCCATTTTCTGTTTTGTTAGTAAGGAACCAAAAAGCAATGTAGGGATAGATAAGTTGTGATGTATGTGGAGAACGTCGAGACGACCTCTTTATATAGGAGAGTACCTGTGGATCGATCGATCGATCAAGTTTCTCTTCTTTTGAATATGCATGCAATTTTGTATGATAATAAACTATATATATACGAGTACTTTTTAACACTTCAAAACCATGGTGCCCTACCTAATAGGAATCAAATTAATTACATGGATTTGGAGTGTAATTGTCAATTCCATTCAGCATATACGCACATAGATTGAAATATTTCACCGTGAGCTATTAATCTTTGATGGATCTGTTGAACATTTTGTGTAACAACTCTATGAAGTTGTGTAACAACTACATGACTACCTACTAATTGAAAAAAATGGACTGGTATTCAATTTAATCTCAAGATAAAGGGGTATATAATGTATATTAATTTTTATAGTGACTGGTGTCTATATATGGTCAATATCGTTGACCCTAACAAAGCAAATCTGATTATAGTACCTAGTAAGTCTTGCAATTACATATGGTAAGAGCATATCCATGACTCATATGATATCGAAAAACGGGTTTTCTATCCTATGTCATTAGGGCATATGATAAGAACCTAAATTAGAAAAGATTCCATACTAAAAAAATAAGCGATCTTAGGAATCTAATTAAAAAAAGGTAAACTAATTAAAATTTAAAAAATATTTTCAAATTAGTGCTATTATCAGGGTATAAGATAGAAAAATCGATAGAAAAAAAAGAGATTTTTGTAACTCTACGGGCTTCAGACAAGATTGAGAAAGGGATATTGTCAAAATAAGTTAACCTAAATTACACACATTCCTTTTCATTTTTTTCAAACAATTGCACAAAGTCATTTCCAACAAAAATCGATCCCCAACCGATCCTCCATGGAACGTCATCCTCCATTTCACGCTACCAAGAACATCTCGTGTGCTTTCAATGAGCAACCAAGAGTAGCAATATTTTGGAGTTTTGAGGTCCATTTGAGAGAGAGTTCTATAGATATATCAACTTTAAGGTAAGAAATTTCATTATAATTTGTTTTTGATAAGCTTTTGAAGACGAAATTGTGTGTTTTAGGGTTTGAAATTGGAATTAAAATTGATGAAATTGATTGTTTTTTTGTGTCTTTTGTTTGATTGTCCTTGAGTTGAGTATTGTTTGCGTTGAATTATGAGTAAAAATTGGAACGAAAAAGAAAGAAATTGGTTGTTTTGTTTGCAATTTGGGTGCGATTTCTGATGTCGTTTCTGGTATAAATCTCGTGAATTGCTGTCTGCGTCGAGTAGGCTCAATTGCTGTCACCGAGCTGATGATGGAAGCTCAATTGCTATCACCGAGCTGATGATGGAGGCTCGACTTCTTTCACCGATCGAGGCTTTGATGAAGGCTCGTCTAAACCTGCCGAGCTCCATCATGTACCTCGTTTCTACCTGCCGAGCTTCTTATTTCGACGGTTTTTTCGATCGAAGACCAAAAGTCGACATTCGACAATCATGTAAAGCGAGCGATATACCAATTCGTGCGTCGATTAATAGATATTTTGATTAATTTCATCGATTTTAGGCCGTTTTCGATCAAAACAATTCGTTCGAGAGATTTTGGTTTCGATACGAGAAAAGAGAGTTTTGAGCCTTTTTGCAATGTGTTCGGAAAAAATGAAAAGGACATGCATGCAATTTACTTGATATTATCTTGTCAATAGTCATTCGGACATCTTGCCTCTAGCCTCACTCTAGAAGATTGAGATATTTAGAGAAAAATCCTAAAGTTTTTGGGTTATTGTGTTTTCTAATTAAAACTTGAGGCTGTATATTTTGACAAGATGATCAAATGACTATTGACAAGATATTTTCATCAAATTACTTACAACTAAGTCTTTTTGCACTTTGAAAAATAATATATATATTTTTTCTCTTTCTTGGCAGCCTCCTTCCTCGCCGGCTCGCCCCCTTTGATATGTTAATTAATGTTACATACATTCCTTGATTCATAACCGAAGCTTTTGATATGTTACATTCCTTGATTCACCATTAAGCTCTTGTCACTCCATGACCCCCCTCTTGCTCTATCTGATCCTGGCTCTGTGCTTCCACTGTAGCAATTGGGTGGGGGGGGGGGGGGGGTGCATTCTTGGTCGCGAAGAATGTTGGGATGGAGATTGGAGAGGGAGAGGATTTTGGTAGGTATAGAGATTGATGGGGAATGCAGAATTAACAACAGAATTAGGATTTAGATTGATGGTGGGAGCGCTAATGGATGAGGATTCAAAGAGCAGAGGTTGTTTAATTTGGATGTGAGGGTTTTGACATCCATGGTCGTTATTAAGAACCCTGAAAACATCTAAAATCACAACCCACCATAAATCAATAACGAATTGTTGAATTTTGTTAGGATTTTATTTATTTTAATTGTTGAAGGATAAGTCAAGTCTTGTTCGGGACGATAGGTCGGGTGTAAGTCGGGTCAAGTTTGTCTTTGTTCGTGTCCATTTGGAAATCTGGATTCAGGTAGATTGAGTCGGGTCAGATTTTGCCAGCTGTAACCATCGTAGATGTTTCACAGCATTTGTATCTTTATACTATTATACAGTTTCTAATTAATTGGTTCAGTTAATTAAAACATTTGATTCAACTGGTTCAGTTCAAACTTATTCAACTAACCTTTAAGGACAATTTATATTCCTTTGGAGCAAGGAATTGTACGTCCAAAAAGTACGACGATCAATATATGGCCTTTAATGGCAATATCAATCTTTTGGCCTTAATTATAACATTTAATTTAAGCCATTCTTAGCCCCCCTGGCTTAATTGCTTTGTTGTTTGTTGTTCGAGCGAAGTAGTTTACACATATTGAATATTGTTGTGTATAATTAATGAGCATTTTTTTAATTTCTATGATGAATTAACACCCTTTGATCTCTTTACACTTAGATTTATTAATTCTAATTGTGAATTATATTATATCTATTTGTATAAGTATACAGGCCAACAAATATGACATACGTGTGGATACAAATATTAGTGAACATAGACGACATAGCTTGTTGCAACTTATTAAGAGATACACTTTATTGATCTTATTATTATTAACTTGAGAACTAGCTAGACTTAAGGGCTTCCACCTCTTCCACCACCATACCCACTTCCGTATCCTGACCCATATCCGTAACCACTTCCTGAACCAGAGTACCCCCCACCGCCGCCACCGCCACCACCACCTCCTCCAGCGCCATATCTACCGCTTCCATATCCTGATCCAGAGCCGTAACCACTTCCGTAGCCAGAACCATAACCACCTTGTCCACCTCCACCGCCACCTCCCCCTCCGCCACCACCCCTTCCGAATCCATCAGCACCACGACCACTTCCATATCCGGACCCCGACCCATATCCACTACCATAGCCTGACCCACCTCGACCACCTCCGCCACCTCCACCGGATCCTCCACCACCACCCATACCTCCACCTACACCACTTCCACCTCCTTTCCCGTAACCGTAACCGGACCCATAGCCAGAGCCATACCCTCCACGTCCACCACCACCACCTCCTCCTCCACCTTCACCGCCCCCACCTCCGTAACTTAATGGCAGTCTGGCTGCAACGCAAAGCTCCAGGAGGAGCAATGCGGACATTGCAAAACCTATGATCTTAAGGTGTTTGGCCATTTGTAGTCAAACAGAGTTGTTAAGTTGTGATGTATATTGATTCGATATGAATTAGGCCTTTATATAGGGATGTATCCGTGGATCGATCAAAGGTTTTCTTCTTTTGAATTGGTTGATTAGTGATTACTATGGGTACTGTTTTTTTCCCTTCAAAAACTTGGTTCCTTAATACTCCACCCATGGGTTCCTTTTTTTTTTTTTTTTTTTTGGAGAAAGACTTCGAAATTCAGACGGACAATAAAAGTAATTAGCAAGGAAACCAATTAATTAATGAAGTTTTTTTAATGTACGTATAACGTATATATATATATATGTATATTGTATAATGTATATGCCACCCATTAAATAATTTAAAAATGGAAAGATTATCCTTAAAAAAAAGTTTATTTTCCCTAATTTCAAAATATTAGTCTATACAATAAAATCATTAAAACTAGAGTATTAAATTTTTTGTTAATAATAAAATAAATTACCCCTTTAAAATATGATTTTTAAAATAAAATTTTATAAATATATAAAATAGATGTTAGTAATATAAATATAATTTTTATTTTTATTTATAAATAAGATAAATTTTAAAATATTTTTGTAATATATGGAGGGGTATTTGTGGAGTAGGGGATCCTTGTTGGTATTTCTTGACCATTGGATAACTCTTGTGACTGCTTGATTTTGAAAAACAACTCAGCTGCAAATATACATTACTTTTAAAAAAATTCCAATTCTACCTAAAAGTATTATAAAAGTACCTAAAAAAATTATAAAAATGTCCAAAAAGCAATAAATAGATTTTTGTTGAAAAAGAAAAGTAACATATATATATATATTTAGTTTAATTTAGTAATATCAAATGATATTAAATTAATTTTAAATTGATAAAAAAAAATAAAAAAGGAAAAATGAATACTTTAATAGAGGAGACCAAGCGAAAAATATCACGGCTGTCGTTGTTTAGATATTCGACCAATATTTGATTGTATAATTCAATATAAAAAGTGGCAAAAAAAACTTCATCAAGTACGTAGATATCAAGAGAATTAGAGCGTGGCTTGTTTGGAAAAACCCATCCAATCTCAGAGAGAGGAGCTGAACTTTTGCTATTACCTCTAGCCCCCTATATAAGGTAGCAAGTATGCCTTCGATATTCGACTACTCAACATGACAGGGAGTGAGATGATTTTGGGAGCTGATTGGCTTGCTAAATTCAACCCTATGTTGTTCGATTTTCTTGCAGTACAGATATCATTCCTCGGGAATGGTAGGAAAGTGGTGATTAATGGCATTCGGGATGATCTTGAGCCACCTGAAGCCATTATTCGTATGCTTTCAGGGAAAATGTTGAGCAAGTTGATCAGTTCTGAGCCTCAAGTGTGGGTTACAGAAGTTTCCCAAGCTTGCAAGGTATTCTCCACCACTGCAGTGTGTCACTTTAGCATTGGGCGTGTGTTGAGTAAATTTCCTGATGTGTTTGCTGAACCTAAGAGTCTCCCTCCAATTAGGGGCCATGAGCATTCAATCACCTTGCAAGAAGGTACACCACCTCTTGCCAGTAGGCCATACAGATATGCTCACTTTCAAAAACCCGAAATAGAAAAACAAATTGCTGAAATATTGAAGACAGGTGTTGTTAAACCAAGCCACAGTCCTTTTGTTTCACCTGTTTTGTTGGTCAAGAAAAAAGATGAAAGTTGGAGGATGTGTATTGATTACAGGAAACTCAATGGGGCAATTGTGAAGGATAAGTTTCCCATTCCTCACATTGAAGATCTCTTGGATGAACTAAGAGGTGCTTCAGTTTTCTCCAAACTGGATATGAGATCATGCTACCATCAGGTGAGGATGGTGCAAGGTGATATAGAGAAAACAACTTTCAAGACTCATCATGACCATTATGAATTCTTGGTAATGCCCTTTGGTTTGACAAATGCCACAACAATCTTTCAAAGCTTAATGAACTCAGTTTTCAATGAGTTTTTGAGGAAATTTGTTCTGGTTTTTTTCGATGATATTTTGGTGTATAATAGCTTTGTAGAGCAGCATGTACAACACCTGGAAACTGTACTGAATACCTTGAGACAACACAAGTTGTTTGCAAAGAAATCAAAGTGTGATTTTGGCCAATCTCAAGTGGAATACTTGGGGCACATTATCTCTGGGGAAGTGATGCCATCAAGATTGGCTCTTTATGGGTCAAGACGGTTCGAGGACCCGATCATCCTGAGAAAGAAGAAGGTGCCACCCTGGAGTGGAGTTGAGCTCGGACTATGGATCGTGGGGCCATTCTACCGATCGTGGGGCCATTCTACCGGCCTTGGTATTTTTAAGATATTTATTTCCTTTCTTCTGAGAATAAAAGTGAGGAATAATTCTTTACTTTCTTATTTATCTTATTTATCTATTTTTAGTTATTTTTCTTAGATAGATAAAAGTAGAAACATTTATCTATCTTTTTATTTATTTATTTTTTAGATAAAAGAGAGGCCTAGGGTTTCTTTGCAAGGAGCCACTCTCTCCATCAAACTCTATTTAAGATTGTATTTTTCTTCATTTATTTTCACGTTGAATTGAATAGAAGAGCGCTTGACTAAGCGTTCTCTTCTTTGTTCAACCCTAATTACGCCTATCTTTCTTACGCTCTAATTCACTCTTTCTTCCACACTCGTTCATACTCTTCGAAAGAAATTAATCCGAATGGCACTTTGTGAGTCTAGCCGCCGTTTTTGACCGACTAGTGTCATAGGCGTTGATCGTCTTTGCCGATAAAAAATATTACCTAATTTGGGAATTCACTTGCATGAAGTCTACATAGCCGCCATTGTTGACCATGGATTAACATATAGTTAATTAAGTGGCCATTCCAGCCAAAACGAGAGGGCTGATTCAAGAGGGTAATCGAGATTCCATCAATACCGCGCACAAACGAGTCAAGACCCATCTTAAGACGACGCAAGATCCGAACTATTCGAGTCGTTGGTGATTACAACGTATGAGGAAGGAGTAGCAACTAGTCCCAAAAGATTGAAGCCATTGTGGAGTGGCCAGTGCCAACATCCTTAAAGTCCTTGAGAGGGTTTTTGGGATTATCAGGGTACTACATGCGTTTTATTAAAGGTTATGGAGCTATAGCAAAATCCCTCAATGATCTTCTAAAAAAGATGCATTTGTGTGATCTGAGATTGCAAGTAAAGCCTTCTTCCTGTTGAAGACTTTTTTTGACAAGACCTCCAGTATTAAGAATGCTAGATTTCTCAAAGCAATTTGTAGTGGAGACGGATGCTTGTGATAATGGTATTGGTGATTTGCTCTTACAAGAGGATAGACCTTTAGCATTCTTGAGTCAAGCTCTCCATGGTAAATCATTACTGTTGTCTACGTATGAAAAGGAGTTGCTTGCTATCTTACTGAATATGGAGAAATGGAGGCATTATCTTGAGCCTCAATTGTTTGTCATTAGAACTGATCACCAACCATTGAAGCATCTTCTGGATCAGAAACTAACAACTCACTTACAGAGAAAGGCTATGAGGAGATTACTGGGATTGAGCTATTGTATTGCATATAAAAAAGGGGTCAGAAAACAAGGTTGCAGACGCTCTCTCTAGGCGTGAAGAAGGGATAACAAGCCAATGTTTTGTTGTATCAGTGGTCCAACCTGCCTGAAATACTGAGGTTATTGACAGCTACGTGGAGGACCACCAAGTACAGCAGTTGATGGTGGATGCAGTTACTGATGCTAGTGGGAAATAAAGTGTAAGCAAGGGTATTTTAAAGGTGGACCACAAGGTGTATATTGGTGCATCCACTGATTTGAAGCTCAAATTGCTAAAAGCTTTACATGATGAGCCAATTGGGGGGGGGGGGGCATTCTGGAGTGCAAGGCACATATCAAAGCCTCAAGAGTCTTTTTTTTTGGCCGGGCCTCAAGAAGGATGTCATGGATTATGTGTTATCTTGTGAGATTTATCAGAAGAGCAATTCTGAGAGTGTGGCATCTCCTGGTCTCTTTCAGGCTTCAACCATTGACTATCCCCAATATCCCATCGTCTCATATCTCCATGGACTTCATTGAGGCTTTACCTAGGAGCCAAGGGAGAGATTATATTTTAGTTGTGGTGGATAGATTAACCAAGTATGCGCATTTTGTGGGGCTATGTCATCCATTTTCTCCAGCAAAAATAGCTTCTGTTTTCATGGGGAATATCTATAAACTCCATGGTCTGCCCGAGAGCATTGTTACAAATAGGGACAAGATTTTCTTGAGCTCTTTTTGGCAGCATCTATTCAAAGGCTTGGACACTGCTTTGCATATGAGCACTGTCTATCACTGACAAGAGGAAAACATGTCGTTGTTCTTGCCAAAGAATACTCAAACTCACAACTAGTATAGTGTGTAAGCAAGAGATCGATCCACAGAGAAATCTATTCAATTCGAGTGTCAATTTTAATCGCTAGTAAGAATATGGGCGGTTTTTGATGTGAAAAAGATCCGCCTTTTATCAAAGTGGAAGCAAGCAAACAAAGTAAATTGATTGTAGAATGCAGTGGAGAGAAATAGGTTCACCTACAATTTATCACTTCGATTGATGAATTCGATCCTTGTTTCAGCCTCTAGTTCTTGTCTTTTCCTATCAATTTCCTTGTCCAGATCTTAGGTAGATTACTAGTTCTACGAGTCCTAGCAACCCTTATCTCTAAATAACCCTAACACGGTTAAGATTCAACCCAGAGATAGCATTAAGAGTATGAATTAACCAAGGTACAGATAATATCAAGCTACGAGTCGATATTCAACATGTATTCAACTTCCTACACATCTAATTAGTCCTACGAGTCCTAAAGGGATATGATTGCCACTTTGGGTTAAGGTTCGCTACGAGGAATCTGCAAAACCCTAGCAATTGAATGAATCTACTCTAACTAGTTGATCAGGCCAGAGAGAATAAAACATATTCAAGCAATTAAGCACAAAGAAGTCAAAAAATTGGAGTAGGAATAAGAACTAGATTAAGAAACTCACAATTCAACAATCAAATATCCAAACTGTAGGCGAAACCTCGAGAGTTTAGTTGCTCATGCTCAACGACACTCTCAACAATGGAATAAAGTGCATAAGGTCAATGGAAGAAATAAACTAGAAAACTCTTTTAAACCTTTAGAAAGTCGGCAAAGGAAATAAACTCAAAACCCTAACTAAAGTCCAACTCTGAACGACGCGTTTCTGCGAGGTCCGCGGGGCAGCCAACCCAAGCCGCGGGGCGGCCGGCGATCAGCGAAATCCTTCGTCAGATCTTCGAGCCGCGGGGCGGCCTTACTGTTCACAACGATTTTTCCTCTTCGAATTTGGTCTCGATGTCAACATGAAAAGTTGTAGATATCGAAGAGAGCTTTCCAACGCATGGTTATAATAGTCAATCGGACCACCGAGGCCTCCAGAAAGTGCGTTACAAGTTCAGCTTGTCTGACAACAATTTCTGCTGACTTGTTCTTCACTTAGGCTCTCAAAATTCGACTCCGCTCCCGTGCTCTTCACTTTTCTTCCTCAACTTGAATCTTCATTCATCCAAGAGTCTCCTCATTCCTCGTCGGATCCACATTTACCTGAAATTAACCATAAAATTGCATAGATTCCGACTCTTCCAACACAACCGGTAAACATGTAATTGTAACTAAAATATGCACTATTCACAACTAAACTATGCTAAATGTAATCTATAATGCAATACTAAACATGCTCTATCAATCACCCTTAATTGGATGGTAAAATAGAGAGGGTAAATAGGTGTCTTGAGATGTTTATGAGGTGTATGTGCTCAGATCATCCAAGACAGTGGTACATGTGGTTATTTTTGGCTGAATTTTGGTACAACATCAACTACCATTCGTCTCTCCAGGTGACTCCCTACCAGGCCTTGTATGGTCATCCACCTCCAGTGTCGGGAGTCAATATGTTCATTGGAAAACATATGGATACTTCCCTGTGGTTTCAGCAACGTCAATTCATGCTCAATCACATCAAATTCCAGTTGCAACAAGCTCAAGCTCGCATGAAGTTGTTTGCTGATCAGCATCACTCAGATAGGGAAGTTCAAGTAGGTGATTGGGTGTATTTTTAATACTATTTGAATACATGAATACTTGTTAAAAAGTAATTCAACTTCCGCAAATACTACTTAAATATTATTGTCCGGTCATCCTTTTCAACACTATTTTAATTACAAAAGATTAGTGCATGATCCCTCCGTTTCAAAATAGATGTGACATATTTTTTTATGGAAAAAAAACTCTATAAAATATTTTTTTTTAATTAATTGTTTATATATAATTTGATACTTATTAGACCTGTCAAAACACAGTCCAACCCGATCGACCTGACCTGAATGCTCGAAAAATTTTGGATCAAGATCCGGAAATTTTGACCCGGAATTTTTTTCCGCCCCGAACACGAAAACCCGGTCATTTTCGGGTCATCTGGGTTTAGACCCGGTGACCCGATTGATCCAGTAATTTTGACCCGATTGATTTATAATTATATATGATTAAATATTTTTACGTAGGTTCCAATTTATTACATTTTATAATTACAATCACTTTATCTTTCATTTTCAAATCAACTTTTATATTTATTTATATTGTGTAATACACTAATACTCCTTCCGATCGATAGTGTTTGATTTTTTATTTTTTCATCAGATTTTTTAAGAAGATAAAAACTCTAAAAAAAAATTAAAACAATTCTATGCTTATTACTAATTGCATGAAATTATTTTTTAAAAAAAATTATTTGAAAATTTGAAAATTTGTATATTTTGAAATTTTATTAAAAATTACGAAAAATAATAAAAATGAAATATTTTAGATCAGATTTTATATATTTCCGTTTACATTTTTTGGGATTTTGGTTTTTGATTTGGTTCGGTTTGGCCTGATTCAGAATGGTTAAGAATGATTACTAATTGATTTTCAATGCATTAACTTAACCTGGTGGGAATTAAAACAGCATAAAAAAATGGATAAAATAATTAAAATTTGAAAATCTTATAAAATCTAATCTCAAGTATATATGTTAGAAAAAGGGTAACAACTTCTTGAAAAATAATTGAGAAAGATATCATATTAATTATTGTGATTGATCTTTTTTTCCTACTATATATAGAATATATTTCTTAAGAATCAAGTCAGTGATGTTTTACCAACCTAATTGTAGAAAAATGAAAACAAAATCTAAAACAGAAATATATATATATTCTCAAAAATAATATTGAAGTATTTTTTTAAGGGTGATTTTGGTAGATGGACTTTTTTGAATATTCAATTGGGCACTTAGGCCCTAAATCAATTTAATTATTTTGATGTAGACCCCTTCCCAATAGAGTGGAATGGTCAATGGTCAACCGTTTGACCATTGACCGGTAAACGTTGACCAATCCATTTTGATGTCAATTTTTTTTTTTTTAGTGATGCCATATTTTACCATTTTGATGCCAAAATTTTATTATATTTTATTTTCACTTTGATGCCACTTTTCTAATGAAATGATTGGATGACACTTTTTTAATGTCACTTTTTAAACCTTGATGACATTTTTTGTTTACTGTAATGTCATGTTGATCATTGATGCCATTTTTTTTTACTGTTAACGACTGATGCCACTTTTTTTTATGTTAATTTTTTGATGATATTTTTTTTACCGTGATGCCATATTTTTGATGATATTTTTTCAAAGTAGTATTTTGATGACATTTTTTTCTTTAATGTGATACAACTTTTTCAAAATGGTGTTTTGATGTCATTTTTATAATGTAATTATTTGATGCCGCTTTTTTAATCAAATCGATTGGTGCCACATGTTTTTAATTTAATCAATTGTATATCGATTTATTTTCATCGATTATATTTTCATTCACCGATGACACGTTTATGATTACACTTCATTGATGCAATCACTTGTGGTGACATGTTCATTAAATTTTTATTCATAGATGGCATTTGTTATTACGCTTCATTAATCACTATTGTTTATGGTGACAATTTTATATAATTGATGACATAAGAGCTTAAAACGTGAAATCAAACTATTGTCACTTTATTGCACATATAAACACCTATTATAACATGTCATCAACTCAAAAACATGCATCAATTATTGCGTTTCAACAGGTAAAAACTTGTTCTTCTTGAATTTCATGTCATCTGCAGATGAAAATCATAAATGAAAAAAAAGGATAAAAAATACGGAGACTATAACCATGCTTCCATAAGCCAAAATGGGATAGGTCAAGCTCAAACAACAATAACCTGTCCAGCTCAGAGGGCAAAAATGGATTTGGTCTCTTTCTGCCTCAACTTTTGGTTTGTGATCCCTAGAAAGGTTGTAAGCTTGTATAAGGTTCAATCAGCTTAAACAAAATCAGAAATAACCTCCCCCCTTAATAAGGCAATCCATCGAAACTGTCTTACTGAATCTAACCATAGCCAACTCTCTTCGTCTAGACAACATCAATAGGCAATAAAAAAACAACAACAGTTAAACATCAACAGGCAATAAATAATCCCCAAACCACTCATTTTTCGGAAAGAACATCAACAAGAACTGTTTTGTTTTGATGCTGATGCATATGAATATTTAAAGTTAAACATGCTGCTGTTTTAGTTTGATGTATTGCCAAAGCCCAAAAGGCATGGATTTAAGCCCTACAGTGTATTTTATAATATTCTTTTTTTTTTGGATAAGAATCCACATTAGCATTTAATAAGAAAGCCTCACAAGGCAATAAAAAAAGAAGCTTATATGGCTACTGGTGATTCAATAAATCCCAACACAAGGCAATAAAAAAAGAAGCTTGTATGCCCTCCATTTGATGCCACTTTAGTCCTGCCTAAACAAACTCCAAAAAATGCATGCCAGATTCGTTTTTGTGCAACATAATTATTAATCTGGATTTGGCTTGGTTAAAATGTTGCATTACTATCAGCTATCAGTTACGTCGATACATTGACGGTGTTTTTATAAAATATAGAAAGAGTATTGTTAAATTCACCGGATCAAAAGAATCTGATCGATTAAGGCATTGATAACAGTAGATAACCAAAAGAAATCCTCAAAAATTGAATAGCCAGGAAGAGTCACCTAAAAAAGCAACTGTGGGGCATAACATCATGAAAAAACATAGGAGAAGCTACAAAGTACTTAAACGTCAATACTTGTACCATCAAACCATCGACTAAGTTACATTCATCAGCCATTTATTGTTCCGTCAAAACTTGCAGGTGCATAGAACACCAAGAAACATTAGGATGTATGTTAGTTTGGCTATTTTGTGTACTATTACTCTGTATCAGTTTAGCTTGTGATGCCAATCTTGTAATTACTACTTCGTATGCCTTAGCACATTCATGGACATCAATAATTATTTACCTAGTTCGATTTAGGAATACCAAAATCTACTAACCTAGTTCTCATTCAATTAGACAAGCAACTACCCAAGTTTGCACTTTGACCTAGCCACAATCAGTGATGATTGATTTCAGTTGTCTAATAATCATCAAAAATCCAAGTGCAGCCAAAAATTAAAGAAGGCGCAATCAAATTGGGAGCATAAATTGAAATCACTGGAAGTAAAAATCGACAACAGAGAATATCAAAGAAGGCGGATTCGCACCAAAATGAAATCTTTCTCGCATCCAGGCTTCCTAGGAGCTACGATTGTGAATCCCTCCTCCTGCACTCCAATCTCACCTTTGCATCTGCAAATTGCAACGATTCTCCATCAATACACACACTAATCGAAAACCGAAATCACCGAAATCACGCATATTTTAGATCTGAAATTCGAAAATCTAGGTAGATATGAAATCCGAGATGGAATCACCATTGACAGTGCCCCATGGAGGCAGATAAGCCTCTGCTTCCTGAGTCGTTGCTGGAGATCAGGAGGAGAAGCGCCTTGATCGTCTTCTTCTTCATCGTCTGGAAGAGTGGAAGGAGGAACGAGGAGAATGAGATGAGAGGAGGAAGGAATGGGGTTCAACGCCTCATAAGAACTTAGTAAGGTCTACGTCCCTTAAAAAACAATTAAAGGGTCTAACTACCTAAACAAATGTACAAAAGGGTTTAAATCACCAAATTCTCTCTTTTTTTAAAGTATTTGAATACATAAATACTTGTTAAAAATAATTCAATTTCCGAAAATACTTATATTTACTGTAATGTCCAAAAATATTTTATCCTGGGGTTTGTTAATTAAAATTTGAAAATCTAATATGAAAATATAATCTTAAGGATATATGTTAGGAAAATGGTAACAACCTCTTGAAAAATAATTGAGAAGGGGGATATCATATTATTGAACGTCTTAAATCTTTTTTCCTAATTATAGATTTTTTTAAAGAATAAATGCAGTAATATATTACCAATTAAACTAATTGTAGAAAAATGAAAACAAAATCTAAAACAGAGAAATATATTCTCAAAAATAAATTTAAAGTATTATTTAATACACTATTTGAATACATAAATACTTTTTTGAAAATAATTCAACTTCCGTAAATAGTTATTGAAATAAATAAATTAATTAGTGAAAATATTTGCCAATTAATAAATTAATATTCTTTAAGAAATAAAAAAGAAAAGGATTTATAATAGAATTAATAATATATTACCATTTTAATAGTCAAATTAACGGAAGATATCTTAATTAGATAGATATTATATATTACTGTCCAAAAATATAAATATATTTATCCTATGTTTGTTAATTAAGTGTGGTGTTGCAAACGTAAGAAGTTATAAGGTTGAAGACCCCGGCCTATAAATTAATAATAGGGAGTACAAAATTTAAGAAGCATCAAAATCTAAGCATAAAAAAACCTAATTAAGCTAATAGATCGATCGGTAATGGATTACGATGACCTCCTGTTCCACCCCAACGCCCTTTACATTGCCGATTATGAAAAGTGGTGGCGCGAAACGGAGTCCCCGATAGAGCCTCTTTGGGATGCCCCAGTCCATTTAACGTACTCACCACCACCGCCAGCCATTAATGGCTATGCCTATGCCGATGAGGTTTCGAAGTTGTTGACTATGGAGGAAGACGCTACTGACGTCTTCAACAAGCAACCTTATGATGATTCCGATCATGCAACATATATGAAGCAATTAGACCTCGCCTTCACCTTCGACTTTACCACCGAGGTCCAAGAAAAGCCTGCAGCCGCTCCTTGTGTCGTCGACGTCGATGTCGACACAGCCCAGATACCAGCACCGATGTCAGTGGTCGACAGTACTCAAGTCGACGACGAGTTGATCATGTTGGATGATCATCTGTTCGACTTGCAAGAAACGGCCGCTCCTTGCGTCTTTGACACTTTAATAGAGCCGTACTGTGTCGACAACGCCCAGAAGATGCAAGAACCGACGACAGTGGTCAACAGTTTTCATCATGTTCCCGCCCCCGGTGAGACGACATTAATGTTGCGGGCTGATCAGGCCGCCACCTTGTCCGCAAAGGTCCCTAAGCCTTCGGCGGCGGAGTTTCAGCAGCCATGCCAGACATTAATGCCGGTGGGCAATGGTGACCAGAAGAGAAAGAGGAATCCTTGGACTATTGAAGAGCACAAGTAAGTACAGTGTTTCCATCAACTAATCCTATATCACAGCTTGATTTAGGTTTAATTAGGGTTTTCACTATACCTTTTACATTTAGCTAGGTTTAATTAGGGTTTGTATATTAATTAACTAATTAAGTTAAATTTCTGTAATTTAAGGTTTAATTAGGGTTTAATTCGAGATCATATATATAACACGTACAAGTTACACAAGGCAGTTTAATTAAGTTAGAATTGAATTAGGGTTTATATGTTAATTACAGACTGTATATTTACGTGTGTTTAATTTGTGATGGATTTATAGGCTTTTTCTGATGGGGATGAAGATATATGGAGATGGAGAATGGAAGAGCATTGCAAGAGACTTTGTGACAACAAGAACGCATATCCAAATTGCGAGCCATGCTCAGAAGTACTATAAACGCCGCGAAGCGAATGAATCCTCCTGCACCAACACAAACACCAACACCAGCACCAGCACCAGCAGAAAGAAGAGGAGAAGCATCCATGACCTAACAATTGATTGATCATCACAGTTTATGTATTGTCCATTAACGTAACATTGTTCTCTTATTACGGTTTTAATATATCTATGAATATATAGATCTGATTGGATCAATTTGTATATATTGAGCTTATAGTATATTTATAATTCCTGCACTTAATTTATATTTTTCCAATTTCGCCACAATTTTGGGAAACAATTAACTTAATTAATCGCTTTATTTAATTACTATATATGATAATTATATGATTTAATTAGCCTCATCCCCAAATAAATTGAAATTGAAAAAAAAAAAGAAAAACAAACGAAACTCCAAAGTGTAATTAGTATAGGGGAATCAACTTACATGCTAAACGGTACAATGTAAATCTATCAAAACATGACCCGACCTGAATATATGTCCATAAAATTTTTGGGTTTTGATTCGATATTTTAGACACAGGACCTTAAAACGACCCAAATTCGAATAACTTTGGGAATTTAGGGTCAAGACCCGAAGACCTGTTAAAGTCGATCAACCTAGTGATCGTCAGTATCATGTACGACGCTACACATGCACCATGTAGATCCCATATAAATTTTTGTTTATTAATGCTTCTTATAAGTTAAATAACCTATATGTTTTATAATCGTTTTATAGTATGTTTGAAGCACTTATTTGTATAAATATAATATTTTTATGCTAGAAATATTTATACAACAATAATATTATTATTACATTTATAAAATTTATTATAATATTATAAATATTTAGTTTAATTTGACTTATTGATATTATATTTTAATTTTAATAATATTTTTATATTCGTGAAAAGTCTTTTAAAAGTTTGAGTTTTTGACCATGAGTCATGACCCCAATGATTTGTAAACCAATTCACCTGCAACCTGAACCCGGCCCGATTGACACACTCAATAAGTTACACTCAATAAGTTGCTTTCATCCCTAATCCACTAATTAATTTAATAGTTTACATGCTGAAGGAGTGAAGGGTAAGTTTTATTTGGTCGAATGCTGAAGGTTAAGTAATACGGAGTATATATAGGGGTTGGTTCCGGTGTGCTCAACTCTTAACGTGTATCATATACTCATAAATTATTTGTCTATTTGTTCATAATTATTCGTCTGTTTTCACATAATTATTCATCTGTAAAAAGAGTGTAAAAAATGTAAATTTTATTCTACCGAATAATCGGCCAATACCACTGAATAATTTCATTCCACCGAATAATCTCTCAATACCATCGAATAATTAGAAGTTACTTTTAATCTCATACGTTGATCTTCTTAATTCAATTACCCAAATTTGTTCACATAATACACGTTAAAGGCCGGCTGAGTATATATACGATCTATCCTCTCTCTATATATATTGTAACCAAGGTTAGTCGTATTATATCCTTAATTACAATCTATACTACACCTAAAAGTAGAAGCACTCATGACCACCTCCTACGTGGCTTCACCAGAGTGCTCAAAAGTCAAATCCAGATGTCAACAGGAAGAACACTCTCTACTTCTCCATCCATACGTGACACCTATGTGAAACTTATATGAAACCTATGCGGTAGCGTTTGGTTTACACTGTGGATTTCCACGTTCTCCACTTCTTCCTCCATAGTCTCAACCGCATTCTCAACCACCCAACACCTGTTTAATTTCCATCTTTATTGTTTTCGGATATGTATTATTTTGTGTCAGAGGAGATGTCAAAGGGGAGATTGATTGAAAGGTAAGGGGAAGAGATGGAAGAGAGACTAGAGAGAGATCGAGAGATACACAAAGGAGATAGGAAACTGGAATTGATTCATTGATAGATGCCGTTCAACATTGAGATAGGTATTTATAATATCAAGCCCAAGTTTCTACAAATTACAACTATAACCCCTAATATTCTAATTCCTAACAGAAACGTTCCTGGATATCGACCTAGTTATCGTATAACATGTAGATAAGTGAGTCCACCCAGATAAGTCCATTCGAGATCGTGACCGGGCAACAACCCCAAATGCCCCCATCTCTTGTCGCATGACATAATCCATCGGCCTGCTAGGTTGCTGGATTTTCAGCACGCGTTCCAGCTCTTGCATAGAGAAGCCTTGCCATGGATACACTACTTCTTCCTGGTTTGCAAATAGCTAGTGAGCTATACGTTCAATGCTTTTGGACACTCCCCTTGCTCTTGTTCGTACTTCTAATTCGGCCTCCTCGTCCACTTCTGGTTGACTGTCTCCTACACCAAAGGTTTCTGAACTGCCATCGTGTTGACTTCCTGCTGAATAGACTATAGGCTCTTGTATGCACATGAGATATCCATTGCATTCTTCTTTACTGAAGTGAGATAGAAACCGCAACTTTCTGGTTGTTGGCCGTGAACTTTTCCAATTCCTGATTCGGGAATTGGAAATTTGGCTACAAAGCGATACACTGAGATTGCCATCTAGAACTTATACCGAGTGTCCCTCTCGAATTAAAATGGCGTTGTAAACTGAGTGTAGGCGTACCACTGAGTGGTCGCGGACTTCTCCAATTTTACGGAGCAAGATCCAATTGAGAGAATTAGACCATTACTATTATCTCACGACTTGCTACTTACCAAGGGAAGGTTTAGAAATTAGCATGATATATTGTTCACATACCTACTCATTTTTTTCAATACAACAAGTAGAATTTGCTAACATTTGTCTTATGGGTTTAATCTAAAATGCATCTATGTTTGACAAAATGGAACAGAGAAATACAAGCCTTGGGCTTTTTTTGGTACGTTATAGCTGTGAGATTGTCTTCACTACCTTGGGGAACTTCATTTTTTAAAGTCTTTAGTACACTTATATTTGTTGTTGTTGTTGTTTGAGGGTATGATTTGGTGTGGTTCCTCTCAAACTGTTGTACTTGGAATGCTCCCGCACCACAATAAGATCAGTTTATATTAATTATTTTTAATTGTCATATGCTCGCATGTTAAAATAATTTTCAACCTTGTATCAGAGTTGCTAATCCACGACTTAAAAGTCGTAATCAAAAAATTTCTTTTACTAGCTCTATTACATACCCAATGCCTCAACAAATTCATACCGGACAATACTCTTTCTGCTTAAGAACATGTTTTGTTATCTCTCCCTTCATCATGTTATTCATGCCATCACGAATCTATATTTATACCTCATACGGACCCAATGCCTCAACAAATTCATACCGGATAACCATCTTTTGGCTTAAGAACCTATTGTGTTGTCACTCCCTTCATTATGCCATCACGAATCTATATTCTATAAAATATAAAAAATGGTGGAAAATAAATAAACATATCAAATTCATTTATATATATCACTAAACTATAAAAATATAAATAATGATCTAATCAATGAAACAAATCATTTCTTTTCACCATTTTTTTCTAAATCGTAGGATGCTCTATCTAGCCATTTGTCTCCCCTCTTATATCGATCAACTTAGAAAAAAAATGATAATTATATATAATTTACACACAGAATTTGATTAATTTCTCTTTTATTCCTTACTCCTTAAACAAACAATTCGATCAAGGTCTTATTTTGATAATAAGCAGCATATAGTTACATTAGATCGATCTATGCGACACATTCACAACAATGACTATTTTGACAATAGCCACCAGCACCCTGCAACTGAATTACACAATATTGCGCACAAATATTGTTGTCGCATTTCCCTCTACCTTTCCAATAGTTTTCACATCCTATGGCTTCCTCGGAAAAGGAAAGAAGAGTAAGGGAAATCAAAATTACTATCATCAACGGGATGGTGCTCTTCATTGTATAATATCTTCCTTGTAAATAATATATAATCTGAAAAAGATATATGATAGATCAATTTCAAGCAGCGTTCAGTATCGTACAAAAATTTACCAAACTCCTTAAATACATACCTGATGTACAAAAAAAAAATGATTGTGTTTTCGAAATATATAATGCAATTCAGTATATTGATTTGTTGCACATATATTGCATATAGCATTTGTAAACTATTATTTTCCATATCTATACATATCCCCTCTTAACGCCAACGCCAGATCATCTGAAGAAATAGGCGACTGTCCGTCAACTCTGATGTAAAACAGTACTAGATCTTAACGCTTTGAGGGAGTTTGTATTAATGGGGAGAGAGGTTGGTTTGTAGGGGATGAAGGAACAAGACATAAGTGTTTTACACAAGGATTTACGTTTTTATCAAACTCAGAAATTGAGCCCCAAATCGCAGCCCTAAAACGAAAGCTTATCAAACTCAGAAATTGAGCACGTGATTAAAGAGAAGGGCAAAGCGAGTCCCTAATACATCCAAATATATGATTTGAGGGCTGAAATTCATTTAAAAAAAAAAGAATAATAATAAATAAAAGAAGCCCTGGAACGTACCTAAATTGGGGGGTTTCCTTCAGATCGACTCGGCGCCTTGCTTATCCGCTCCAATCGGTCGGTAACTGAGCACCCGACTCTCTCCGCTCAACACCAGGAGCCGAGCTGACTGAGTTCTGGAGATCGCCGGTGGAAAGGAACAAAGGCCAAATGAAAGAGAGAATGAAGAGGAGAGAAAAAAAGCGTCTGTGATTTGTGAGGAAAAAGGGATACTTTCCAAATAAAAAACAAAAAAACGTGCGCTGTACAGCCTGTACTAAAAAAGCTCCTCTTCTTAATAAAAAAAAGTAAAAAAGCTCCTCTTAAAAAAAAAGAAAAGAAAAAAGGGAAGCTTAATGGGTTTGATAATTTGCTTTGATGAAAAAAAAAAGGCGAAATTGCAGTAAACCACCCCTTAAATGGGGCCTTTTGCACAAAACCACCCCTTAAAATCTAAATTGCAGAAAACCACCCTCTAAAATCCAACTGTTAGCAAAGTCACACCCATTGACCAATTTCCGTTTGTTGACTGTTAAAACGTAAGAAATGTCCTTTATACCCCTTATTTTTATTGAAGGCACCCATTGTTGAATAACTTGCTGTGAAGCAGTAAAGAAATTAGAAATGGCACCCTTTATTCCTCCCTCTCTCGATGTGTTTAATCATATCTCCCCTTTTCATTTTTCACCCCTCACTTCTAAATCTTGCAAAACTCAATTCCACCATTGCCAAAGATGTAGATTTCAATCTCCAAATTAAAGCTTTAGATCGAGATGGTCAGCAGAATCCTATAACTATGTAGTGTCCGAGTTCGAGTTTCTCCTTCCGCAGAAATAAGAACAACTCGAACAGCGGTGCTTCTTCTTCTGTTCCCCTTGTTTGTTGGGATTGTGTATGTGCCTCTCTCTTTATACGGGGTTTCTGGTTCACGCCTTCTCCCCTCCAGTTGAATCTACTCCTCTTTTTTTCGAAAATTCGTCCAAATTCGATCCTTGTGTGTGGATTTCAATCGCAGCTTTCTGCAGTGGATTGGCATGTGGGGTTGTCGACCTCTATGAAACCCTCAGCTTTGTTGTTCGATATGGATCTCCAATTCCACTCAACTACAAGATTTATAGCGGCCAAATCTCCCAATTTTGAACTCAATCCCCCAATTTCAAAAGAAATTAAGTGCTTTGTTGCTTTGGTTCAAAAAAATTGAAGTTCAGGTCAATTTTTTTAACGTTAACCCAACTTCGAATTAGAGTAGAGGTTGTTTGAAATTTTGGAAAATTATGGAATTTAATTAGGTCAAGACTTTAGATGGTGAAAATTGGGGTAATTTGTGAGGATTTGTGATAGAAGGAATTGAAACAAAGAAGAACCCAAATCGATCTAGGTTTTCAGAGAAGCATCAACTCATCTTCAACATGGAGTTGGATATTTTCCAATGGGTTTGATATATTTAGTTTAAAAAAATTATTATTTTTTAATTATAAAATATAAATTGATTTGGGTGTGACTTTGCTAATTACAGTTGGATTAAAATGGTCATTGTAATTTTTTTAATTAAAAAATATAATTTTTTTTAATTAAAATGGTCATTGTAATTATTTGACAGAAGTTTGACGGGAAGATGATTTGGGTGTGACTTTGCTAACAGTTGGATTTTAGAGGGTGGTTTTCTGCAATTTAGATTTTAAGGGGTGGTTTTGTGCAAAAGGCTCTATTTAAAGGGTGGTTTTCTGCAATTTTCCCCAAAAAAAAAGGAAGTGGGCTAGCTTATATAAAATGGGCTGACACACCAAAGGATATGGAATTTGGAAATCATCAAAAAAAGAGGAAGACCCATTGTATCTTCCTTCAAGCACGATGATTGCTTATCCGCTCATTAGTTTCCATCCATCTCTTCAATTAAGTGATGCTCATCTCATTGTATTTTCCTTCAAGCACGATGATTGCGAAGACATTGAAAATTGGTAAATTTGTTTTATTTGAGAACTCTAATTCAACCACAGGAATTAGGTGGTCCGATACATAAACAAAAACTCGTCATCACCGTTTGTAATTTCCAAAAAAGAACGACAATGGAGGGTAGATGAAAGAACGACGATATAGGGTAGATGAAAGCTTCAAGGAATCAATATCTTACCTACGGATACAAATTAGGTATGTTAATGGCAGGAACAATTTGAGTAATCGATCGTTACCTATTGTATTCGCTTCCTGTTAGTTAGGGACAATAATTTAGGTTACAATAATCGTTATCTATTTTTACAAGAATTGTATACTACTTTAATTGATACATTTCGTTACCAGAATTCAGTCATTACAGGAAATCATTCATTACAATAGTTGTATGTTACTGTAGTAATGGGCACAAGAATTCGTTCATTACAGTAAATCATTCATTACAAAAATTGTATGCTACTGTAGTTGGTTATAGTGGTTTATTGTAATTCAACTCTACAAGACAAATGTGTGTATAATAATGGATAGGGTAGAAGATTTCATTCATTACAGGAATTGATTACATGAATATTATTGTTTTATAGGAATGTTATTTCTTGTATGTAACGGATGGCATTGTATTACACATGAATATTATCGTATTACGTGAATGATTAAAAAAGGATAAAAAAATAGGCGAAATTGCAGGAAAGCACCCTTTAAATAAGGTAGTTTGCAAGAAAACCACCCTTTAAATTTATTTTTGCAGCAAACCACCCTTTAAATATTGTAGTTTGCGGCAAACCACCATTTAAAATACATTCATTTAAAAAAACCACCCATCATCACTTTTTATTAAAAATTTATCAAGTAATTCAAAATTACCTTTTTATTAAATATATATATATATATATATATTCTTTTAAGGATGTTCGAAAGAAAATTTTGTTATATTTTTGCGTTATCAATATAGCGATTGTAACCTTATTTAAAATATTTAACTAAATATAATTTTATATCAATCTAAGGAGAAATAAACATTAAAAAAATGTTTTCACTGAAGTCACTTAATGTAATATATAAATATTTAGATATAGATATAGATTACATATTAATTCAATGTATTGAATTAAACTCATTGGTTTAATAAAATGTAGAATATCTTAAGGATTTTACAAAAATATAATTGTAATTGAAGCTTATTTATTAAAACACATAAAAATAAGTTGGTTATAAGATTCTAAAAAAAAGTGGGTTATGTCATATCATCATAAAGACTTATATATTAATAGTAGATATAGATGACACATCATCTTAAATTCTTATAAATTAATATTATATATAGATTTAATATAATAAATAAAGATTTAAATATAGATTCCAATGATTTTCAAACATAACGTTTGTGAAAAGAAAAGAAGAGATTTCAAACGTAAAGTCATTCATTAAATTGCAATTAAAAGCATACAAATACAATTTATTTTCTTTCTAACAACCTTGAAATATTTTGGGGGTAAAAGAGTAATTTTTGTTTAATTAATAGATTTTTAATTAAAAGTGTTGATGGGTGGTTTTTTTAAATGAATGTATTTTAAAGGGTGGTTCGTCGCAAACTACTATATTTTGAGGGTGGTTTGCCGCAAAAAATAAATTTAAAGGGTGATTCCCTGCAAACAACCCTATTTAAAGGGTGGTTTCTTAAAAATATCTTCATCCACCAATATCTTTCATGAATGATTAAAAAATATCGTATTACATGAATGATTAAAAAGGATAAAGAGGATAAAATTTGTTAAAATATCTTCATCCACCAATATTTTTAAAAAGGATAAAAAAAATTTAGGATAAAATTTGATTTGTTAAAATATCTTCATCATCAATCATTTTAAAAAGGATAAAAATTGATTTTAAGGGTAAATATGTAATATCCATCTTTAAAATGTACAATTAACTAAAACAAAATTAAAAGAGTACAATTACTTAAAAAACCTTGAAATGGGTATACTCCACCCAATTTACCTCTATTTAAATTGAAAAATCAACCCACTAAAATATAAGAATTATATTTGGCACAAATTGGAAATTGGGTTTAGTAAAATCATAAAGTTAAACTCGTAAAATTTCATCAATGGATTATTCCAGTAAGTCGCTCTCAAAAAGACGGAGTAAAAATCATAAAGTTAAACTCAGGGTCGTCCAATGTATCTTGGGGGCCCTATTCAATACTACATCCATTTTAAAATATTTGATTTTTATATAGTTTTTAATAAGAATAAAACTATATAAAATATATGAAATTATAAAAAATAATAATTTAAAATTCAACATTTTATAGAGTTTTTATTTTTAAAACTCTATGAAAAAGTCAAATATAACTATTTTACTAGGAGGAGTATTATTAAGATTTACTAACAAATTAGTATAAAATAAAATTTAGGACTACATAGTACATTCTATTAGATTTTTAGCCATTTTTACTCTTTATGTTATCAATATAATAAGAGGTTGTGTTAAATTAATAAATAAAAATAGGTAATAAGAAGGTCCCAAAAATAATTATAAATAGTTGAGAAGAAGGCCCCAAAAATAATGTAGTTTATCAATATAACATGAGGATGTGTTAAATTAACTAATAAAAATAGTTAATAGGAACGCCCAAAATTAATTAAAAAATATTTAATAAGAAGGCCTCGATAGTTTTCCATATAGAAAAGGTTAAAAGATTAAACAAAAAACCAAACAAAGAATCCAGTCACCACTTGAGATTCGAACCCGAGAATCCGAGATCAGTGGTATTGGTAAAAAGCAAATTGATTTGGCTAGAGCCGCTTACTACTGAGTCAATACGGCAATATATGTGATTCATTGGAACAACAAATAATACTGTATAAGTCCTAAATATTTTAACATTGGGCCCTAAAAAATTTTGGGACCCTGTTCCATTGGACTCTTTTGAACAACCCATTGGATGGGCTTGGTTAAACTCCTAAGAACTACACCTGATTGGATTCCTGGCTTGTCGGATACACAGACCACCTGACATAAAGGTAAAGCTCATCGGGTTCAATCGTCAAAAAAAAATCGAATTAGTTCTAGAAAGAACTACATGAAGACTTTATGCTTTTTTATGAGTTACATAGGAAGCCCGATATAAAAATTCTAACATATACAGTATTAGATTTAGTCGTCCATCTCAAATTAAATTAAATTTTTTCTTAAAAGAAACTATGGGTAAATTGATCCCGTTCAAATCGGGTACATAGGATACCCGACATAAAGCTTAAGCTTCTCGAGTTCAATCACCAAACCCAAAAATTAAATCAGTTCAAGAGATAAGTATATAGGCAATTCGTTAAAATTCGGATGCAGCCCAAATCACCAGAACCACGTGGGTCTTGGTGTCGACATGACTTCAAATCAAGAGGATAACCAAAGGGGTTGAACTCAAATGCTAAAAAATTAAATAAAATATGTTTTATAATTATTTGCGCATTTTTGTTCAATAAGACCATCATCCAATGACATCTTTTTGGATCCCATTAGATATGATTTCTAGTTTAAATGTTTGTGTTAGTACTCGTGTTTATAATTTGCTAGACACGACCACTTTTGTTCGACATAATGTGGTCTCGTGTTTATACTCGTGTCCCAACAATTTCCTTTGACCCTTTTGATGACAACAAACATACAGGTCCATGATAGGTAAACATACATATGTAAGCATTGTTTGTCTGTTTGACATCATAAGAGCACTTTAGGATTATGAAAGGATGAAGAATCCCAATAAATCGATCAAATAACTTTTCTCTTATTTGATTACCTAATTTTAACATAGGGTAACTTTAATCCTATAAAATGCTCTAACCATTTCTCTCCCCTCATAGATCAACTCACAAAAAAAATAAAAAATAATGATTATATATATACCCATACAATTTGATTAATTTCACTTTCATTCATTACTCCTCGAACAAACATGGTCTTGCTTGTTTGAGTAATGAATGAAGGGAAGGAGGGGTTTAGAGAGGGGCGAGGAAGGAGACGTCTAACAATCCCCTAAGGCAAAGGGTTTTCGGGAGAAAGAAGTGGAAGGAGGGTGTAGGTCTGGAGATCGAAAGCTCAAGAGAGAGAGGAGAGCGGATTTGGAGATGGGAACCTTTGGTCTCAAAAGCGAGGGAGGAGAGAGAAGAGTAGGGTTTTGTTTTCTAAGTGGTCGCGTTTACTTAGGCGGGTTTTTATAATTCAAGATTTTAGTTCCGCGTTGAAATTTTTTTTTAACATGTGTTGAAAAATATACTCGTGTCTGTTTTATTTTATATATCTCGATTTTATTAACTGAAATTAAAAATCTATTTAACATTATCGTGTGTTTTTCTGACAGATATTATCTATTGGTAAATATATAACTTGCCAAAATATATGACGTGTATGCAACAAGGATTCACTCATACAAGTGTACATATATAGCTTGTTGCAATTTATTAAGAGACATTTGATTTATCTTATTAGTATTAACTTGAGAACTAGCTAGGTATATAATACGCAATAGACTTAAGGGCTTCCACCTCTTCCACCACCATACCCATAGCCTGAGCCATACCCATAACCACTTCCTGAACCAGACCCACCACCGCCACCGCCGCCCCCACCACCACCTCCACCGCCTCCGGAGCCACGACCACCACTTCCGTATCCTGATCCAGAACCGTAACCACTTCCGTAGCCAGACCCATAACCACCTCGTCCACCTCCACCGCCTCCACCACCACCGCCACCACCCCCTCCGCCACCACCCCTTCCGAATCCATCAGCACCACGACCACTTCCATATCCGGACCCCGACCCATATCCACTACCATAGCCTGACCCACCTCGACCACCTCCGCCACCTCCACCGGATCCTCCACCACCACCCATACCTCCACCTACACCACTTCCACCTCCTTTCCCGTAACCGTAACCGGACCCATAGCCAGAGCCATACCCTCCACGTCCACCACCACCACCTCCTCCTCCACCTTCACCGCCCCCACCTCCGTAACTTAATGGCAGTCTGGCTGCAACGCAAAGCTCCAGGAGGAGCAATGCGGACATTGCAAAACCTATGATCTTAAGGTGTTTGGCCATTTGTAGTCAAACAGAATTGTTAAGTTGTGATGTATATTGATTCGATACAATTTAACTTACCCCTTTATATAGGGATGTATCTGTAGATCGATCAATGGTTTTCTTCTTTTGAATTGCTTCATTACTATGGGTACTGTTTTTTTCTTCAAAAACTTTGTTCCCAAATCCCCTCCAATGGGTTCCTTTTCTTTTCTTTTCTGTGTTTTTTTAAAAGAAGACTTTGAATTTATGGACAATAAAAGTAATTAGCAAGGAAATCAAATAATTAATGTTTTTTTATGTGTGTATATGCCACATTAAATAAGTTTGAAATGAAAATATTATCTTGTACACCCTTAAGATGTACACAATTGACATGCCTTGCTCGTGTACGCATAAACTATATATTCGCCTATTTCACATGGTTATTCAGTTATAATAATGTAATTATTCATTTATAGAAAAAGTTTAATGAATTAATAACTGCGCTGTACCATATTCAATGAATAATTATTTAATATAACGGAATAATAAAGACTTACTTTTTAATATCTTCTTAATTTCTTAATTCAATGGTCTAGGATCTAGATGATATAACATGAGGACGGTACATATGATCGATCGATCGATCTATTATATAGTATATAGATAAAATTTTAGAGAGGTTTGAAAATATGGTTCTAATGTTTGACCCCAACAAATAAATAAAGCAAATCTGACAGTAGCTAGATAGCCATGCAATATTCAATTACTCACTGTATATCCTAATTAATTTCTCGACCATTGAATAACTTTGATGTCTGCTTGATTTTGAATAAAATACGTTGTTCGATCTTGTTAGATTGAGTAATCTCCATTGAGGTTCTCTTCGCTATCATTAAAAAATATATAGAAAGTTTACATTATAACATAATTATAATTAGACCTATGGACTTATATCCTCAGTTGAAATAGAAGGGTAGCGAATAGCGAGACTGGATCTAAAATCAAGAAATAGTTGACGAGGGATATTGAAACGGGGGCGAGACATGTAAGACACGCACATGACCTATATATGGCAACCTTCTCACGTAGGAAGTGGATGTCAATCTCAACATGTTTGATTATCTGATGGTGAACCGGGTTGTGAGCAAGATAAGTAGTGCTAACGTTGTATGTATACACAACAGACGCTTGACTGAGTGGATAGTGCAGCTCAAGCAATAAGCTGCGAACAGTGGCGGATCTAGGATTTTCGGTAAGGGGGGGCTGAAAAGCACCGTACTTATGGCTAGTTGTGAATCGAGATCAATGATAATATAAAAAATCAAATTATGTGGAGCCATTTTTGTTCCTGGTACGTAAATAGATATATACTGAATTAGTTTGTTGGTTTGTTAATGGTTACAAATTAAGTAACAAGATACTCACCTTAGCTTGGTGGACTTCTGAATTTCAATTTAATTACAACTAATGTTATGTTTAGGTTAAGTCAAATTACTTTGTATTTAGAATACTTTTGGGATTGAGTTTCATCAAGTGTCATCCATACAAATAATCACAACCACAATTCTAAATTCTTGAATCTAAGGCGAAGAAGTTCAGGGTCAATTAACGGATATTTATTGCTTCTGAAGCCTCTTGAAATTAATTTGTTAGTGTTCGGAGGGATTAAACTTTTCAGAAATTGCTCACAATTTAATTTGGGATTTTGTAAAGAGGTTGTTCTGATTTGTTTGAAGAATTTTCAATCTGTATCTCAATTTTTTACTTGTTTACGAAACTCATAAATAATCACTCAGATCACAAATTCAATCCACAAATCTAATTTAATTCACAAAATTGATTCTCTAACCTAATTTTACAAATTTGATTTCAAAATCAAAACCCTAAATCTTCACATCCTACCTTTAAGTTGCTTATTATACTAATTAATCCAAATCTTAAAGAAAGTCAACAGCTGCTGGGATTCCTGTTGAGGTTAAAAAAAAAAGGGTTGCTTGTTGTTGATGTTTAAAAAAAAGAAAGGGATTCACTGTTGAGGGTTTAACAAAAAAAAAAAGGGGAATAAAGCTGCTCATTTTTGTTGATGTTTTCAAAAAAAAAAAAGGGGTGTTGATGTTAAAAATAAAAAGGTGGAGGGTTTGAGGAGGATTTGAACATGTGTTCTTTTACTCACTCCATTCAAAATGGTACGCTATCCCATGTTACCACTAAGCCAATTTATCGTCATGACATAAGGCTACTTCTTTTTACATATATTACAAAACTAACAGAGGATAGCGGAGGGCTTCAGCCACCGCGAGCCCCCGCGTGGATCTGCCACTGGCTGCGAAGCCATGAGCACTCAACGACCACATTGGCAACACCACGATACTCCGCTCCAGCACTAGAGCGGGAGACAACATTTTGTCTCTTGGATGACCAAGAAACAAAGAGTCGTTGAGGAAAACATAATATCCTGACGTAGACCATCTGATGTCCAGACAACCAGCCCAATCGGCATCAAGTTGTCTGCTACTCTTGGTGATCCCATTGATCATCCTGAAGATTACAGTCGACTGGTTGGGAGGCTCCTCTATCTTATCCTCACTCGTCCAGACATTTCATACACAGTCTAGCAGCTTAGCCAATTCCTTCAATGTCCTTTGAAGCCACACTGGGATGCTCTCATGTTTCTCCTCAGATACCTCAAGCTAGCTTCAACTTTGCTATGTTCTACCTTCATCACTCACAATCCAAGCTTTCAGTACGTGATTGGGGCAATTATCTTGACACGGGGATATCCCTTTCTGGATACTATGTTTTCTTAGGCTCTTCATTGGTATCATGGAAGACTAAGAAACAAAAAGTAGTCTTCGAATCTTCAACTGAGAGCGAATACAGGAGCATGTCTGCTGCACCAAGTGAATTGGTATGGATTCAGGGTATTCTTTCTGATTTGGGCATTTTTCTCTTCCCATTGCTTTGCATTGTGACAATAAGTCTGCCCAGCAGGTGGCCATCAACCCAGTGTTCCGGATATGAACGCACCAAGCATGTGCGAATTGACTCTTACTTCATTCGTGAAATAGTACATCAAGGGTTCATCACCACCTCCCATGTTCCATCTTCTCTTCAAGTTGCAGACATCCTTACACTAAAGCTCGATGTGGGAGCTAAGAAACATTCTTTCTTGCGGTCCAAGCCAGGCCTCGTCCATCCTTGTCTTGGTCCAGCTTGAGGGGGTATGTGAGTGTGTGTAGCTAGCTACAGAGTGGCTCGGTCAGTTAGTGAGGTAGGGGTATTTCGATCATTTCACCCGTGCAACTTAATTGCCTCCTAGTTCTGTATGTGAAATAAGCGGAAGAATTTGTTGTGTTTCATTGTAACAAAATCAAAACATAAACTCTCCTCTTTCAATGGAGTTTTTCCACAATTTTTCCCTTTGGTTCTTGATGATGTTTCTCAATTTGATTCCAATTTACACTTCTTCAAACAGAGTTATTAGTTTTTTATGCTTAAGACTTTGTGGAAAACTCCATTTAACCTTTTTGTATTACTCAGTGTTCTAAAAAACGGCCTTGGCGGCCGTCAAGACGGCACCAAGACGCTTGGCGGACCCACACCGTCCCGAATTCGGCCTTGGCGGTGTAGCTTGGCGGGGGAGGGCCTTGGCGTGAATGGAACAGCGCCTTGACGGCCTTGGCGGGTGCAAGACGGAGACTTGGCGGCCTTGGCGGGTGCAAATCGGGCTTGGCGGGGAAGAGTTTTGGCGGGCACGGGACGGAGGCTTAGCGGTTTTGGCGGTTTTAAATTGAGATTATTTAGTTTTTATGCTTTTAAATTTCTCTATTATTAAGTCATGATACTTATTTGAATATATCTATATGATTTTATATTTGATTCAAACAACTTTAAAAAGGGTCATGAGTATATTTTTTTTTTGATATGCTATAAACATAAAATTAATACATAGTTTATTACATAATATATGTTTATACATAGTTTATAGGATAAGTATAACAAAATAATCAAAAACCGTTTTATCCGCTAAGAACCGCTAATAAGGCCGCCAAACCGTCTTGGCGCTTAGCGATACCTTGCCGCCAAGCATCCGCCGAGCGTTTTTTAGAACATTGGTATTACTAATAAAGAACGATTGATGTGCTTTCTTCTAAAATTAATTAATTTTCTTCTTTTTTTTTGCTAAGAAGAAGCTAAAAACCGCGTTTAACCAAACAAAAAACGTAATTGATAACCACCCCTTTATTTAGGAAAGTATCTGTGGATCGATAGAAATTACTCTCTTTTGAATAAGCATATATTCAAATTTGCATGATAATTAACTGTGAGTACTTTTTTTTAACACTTGAAAACCATGGTGCCCAACCTCATAGGAGTCAAATTAATTACATGGATTTGGAGTGTACTTTGTCAATTCCCTTCAGCATGCACAACACATCCATTCAAATATTTCTCCGTAAGCTATTAATCTTCTATCGGTCTGACCATTTTTTATGACTACTACGGATCGGACTACACCAACTACATGGAAAAATTGGAGTGGTATACAATTTAATCTAAAGAGATAAAGGTGATATAATGTATATTTACCGGTGTCTGCATGTGTATGGTCAATATTGTTGACCCAGCAATTTCAATCTTTGTTGTACCCGGTGGCGGAGTCAGAAATTTTTTGGAGGGGGACACAATATACATATACAATATCAATTTAGATTAAATTGTTATAAATTTTATTTATATAATATGATAATAAATGATGTTATTTTAATATAAAATATCATCAGTTTATAATAAAACGCTATCTTTTTTTCCTGTTTAAATAAATAAAATATCCAGAATTTTTCCCGTGTACCTGATGATATATTCACCGTGTATATAATGTTGTAAATTGGACAGGAATCAACACACAATCAACACAAAGATCAACCAAAATCATCACAAAACTCAATTCGTTCCTCGATCAGTTGATACTTAATTAACAGAACTTGAGCACACAAAAACTGTAAAATGCCACTACTCCATGTAAAGATCTAGCACATATACTAGATCAGATCTCACAAATGAAACCAAAATCAATCAAACAGTGTTGATCATCAAGGGATAAAGTGAGCGGCCGATTTAGGGTTGCTAAGCTGCATTCATTCTCTCTTATTCCAAGATAACAGAAAGCATAATGCTTATATAGTCCGAATCAAAAGAGGTAAGGCCCTCACAGGGGAAAAGATGGGAGAATGCAGCTAAGACATCTAATGCAAGGAAGAAGACAAAACAGTACTAAATGCAGTAATGAAATGTAGCTGAAATGAAATGCAAATGATGCAATGTGTAACAGAATTGTGAGGTTGGCATCTTGGCATGTGTGGTATACGTCAATATCCCCCCTTCAAGTTGGATCCGATGAGCAATCAGAGAGACCCAACTTGGATATGAACACTCTGAATTGTTCTTCACCAAGTGGCTTTGTCAAGATATCAGCAATCTGCATCTTAGTCCTCACATGAGGTGTAACAATGAATCCCTCTAGGACCTTCTCACGAATGAAGTGGCAATCCACCTTGATGTGCTTTGTTCGCTCATGGAACACAGGATTTGCAGCAATATGAATTGCTGCTCTATTATCACAATGCAATGGAACAGGGGTGTTAGGACTTATTGCTAGATCACTAAGGATCCCAACAATCCATACTAATTCACTGGCAGTCTTAGACATACTTCGATACTCAGCCTCTGCAGATGACTTGGATACTGTAGGCTGCTTCTTTGTCTTTCATGAGATCAATGAATTGCCAAAGAACACACAATATCCAGTTAGGGACCTAGCACTGTATGCACATGCTGCCCAATCAACATCACAGTATCCAGTAAGCTCACATGAATCCTCCCCTTTGAAGTTTAAACCCAATGCTAGAGTACCAACAAGGTACCTTACAACATGTAATGCTGCTGCCATGTGAGGCTCTCTTGGAGAGCTCATGAACTGACTCAAATGCTGGATAGCATATGACAGATCTGGCCTAGTCAAATTGAGGAATAACAATCTCCCTATGAGCCTTCCGTACCTCTCTGGATCCTGCAAATGAATCCCTTCATCATGTGTTAACTTCATGCCTCTGGGCATGGGAAAACCACTAGGTTTGCAGCCTGTCATGCCACAATCCTCTATAATATCTAGAATGTACTTCCTTTGGTGCAATGAGGTAGATTCAGAGGACCTGATCACTTCCAAACCCAAGAAATATCTAGCTAGTCCGAGGTCCTTAATAGTATAAGCCTTGTTCAAAGATCTCTTGACTGATCTTATCTCTTCTGCATCATCACCAGTTATAAGCAAATCATCTACATACACCAGTGCTATCACTTGACCCTTTGGAGCATCTTTGATGAAGAGAGAATAGTCATGCTTGGATTGTTTAAAACCCAAAGCAACCATGAACTGTATAAGTTCATTATTCCACTGTCTGGATGCCTGTTTGAGTCCATACAAGGACCTATTCAGCTTACATACTTCCCCTGGTCTTGCTGCAACCAAAGCACTGGAATCTTGAATGCTTTGAGAGTTCCCATTGCCACCCCTCTGACTCTCAACTTGGGAAACCAAATAGAAGGCACGGTTCAGATTTGGCATAGGATCAGTGGACAAAATCTGGCTCCTAACCCCCTCATAATATTCATTCAGACCCATCAAAAACTGCATGAGATGATTCCTCATCTCAATTTCACTGATCTTTTTCTGCAGATTACAAGTACAATTAGAAATCCCTCCACACACTGACAGGGATACTCTCTAGCACCTGCAACTGATCCCAAACTTGCTTAAGTTTGTTAAAATAATCTGCAACAGATAGCCCTTCCTGCATCACAGTGCTCAATTTCTTTTTCAATTGATAAATAAGTGGACCATTAGACTATCCATACCTCTCTGCTACCTCATCCCACAATTGTTTGGCAGACTCAGCATAAATACTACTTTCCTTAATGGAACTAGACATGGAATTAAGCAACCAACACCTCACCATAAAATCGGCCCTCATCCACTTATGTGTGTCAATCACATTTGTTGGTGGTGGTTTGACACACGATCCATCAATAAAACCAAGCTTGTTCTTGGCTCCTAAAGCCATCATCACCCCTCTCATCTAGAGCAAATAATTCAACCCATTGAACACAGTCGTCACAAGCTGTGAACCTGGATGATCAGAATTAGCTAAAAACAATGGATCAGCAAAGTTACCTTGTGCATCCATGATCAGTTGGTTGTTCGTCTGATTGTTCACAACTTCATCTCCCATCGTCAAAAGCTCTTCCGAGGATCAGAAATCCTTACAGCTCTGATACCATGTAAAGATCTAGCACAGATACTAGATCAGATCTCACAAATGAAACCAAAATCAATCAAACAGTGTTGATCATCAAGGGATGAAGTGAGCGGCCGATTTAGGGTTGCGAAGCTGCATTCATTCTCTCTTATTCCAAGATAACAGAAAGCATAATGCTTATATAGTCCGAATCAAAAGAGGTAAGGCCCTCACAGGGGCAAAGATGGGAGAATGCAGCTAAGACAGCTAATGCAAGGAAGAAGACAAAACAGTACTAAATGCAGTAATGAAAAGTAGCTGAAATGAAATGCAAATGATGCAATGTGTAACAGAATTGTGAGGTTGGCATCTTGGCATGTGTTGTATACGTCAATACAACTGATGGAAAACTGTCCAAATTAACTTACACCCTTAAACATTGACACTTGAAATGCAAAACTACCCACTACTTTGCCCACTAACACGACTCTAAACTGCAACATAACTGAATACAGAAAACCAACTGCAAATATATGTAATGTGTATAACTTTGAATTCAAGCTAGCTACTACTTGTTAGAGATGTGAATGAGACCAAAAGTGTCCCACATCGGAAAGTTGAACATATCAAGCTCTAGTATATGAGGCGGTGGGCTACTCCTTCTATTGCTAATTGGTTTTAGAATGGAACTTCACTCGGCTTGTGTGCTAGGCTACTAGTGCATGTGCGCCCGTGCACACGACCCCCAGTCATCGGTCCGAGTCGGACTTTGATCTTTAGCTTAGGAAATTCAAGTTATATTCTAACATAGAACAGTTTTCTTCCTTGCTATAACATACGGAGTATTACTTTACTTTCTACTCTACGTCTGAATTTCAAAGTCCTTAAAAAAAAGAAAGAAAAAAGAAGAATTCCAATGTCAAATTTAGTGGACAATTATATAAAATTAATCCGTAATTAAGAGTAGGTAAACCGTATGTGAGTATTAGGGAACCATGTTTTTGAAGTATAAAACAGTACCCACAGTTATCAATTAAGCAATTCAAAAGAAGAACAACACCTCTAATCGATCCACTGATACTTCCCTATATAAAGGGGTAAGTTAAGTTGTATCGAATCAATATACATCACAACTTCAATTCAGTTCTCCTTTGACTACTAATGGCCAAACACCCTAAGATTATAGGGTTTGCAATGTCCGCATTGCTCCTTCTGGAGCTTTGCACTGCAGCCAGACTGCCCTTAAGTTACGGAGGTGGGGGTGGTGAAGGAGGAGGGGGTGGCGGCGGTGGTGGACATAATGGGTATGGCTCTGGCTATGGGTCCGGTTATGGAAAAGGAGGTGGAAGTGGTCTAGGTGGAGGCATGGGCGGTGGTGGAGGATCCGGTGGAGGTGGCGGAGGTGGTCGAGGTGGGTCAGGCTATGGTAGTGGATATGGTTCAGGGTCAGGGTACGGAAGTGGTCGTGGTGCTGGTGGTGTCGGAAGTGGTGGTGGCGGAGGTGGCGGAGGTGGTGGTGGTGGAGGCGGTGGATCACATGGTGGCTATGGATATGGAAGTGGTTACGGGTATGGATCAGGATACGGAAGTGGTAGTCATGGGACTGGCGGAGGTGGAGGGGGTGGTGGAGGCGGCGGTGGTGGGGGCGGTGGCGGGTCTGGTTCAGGAAGTGGCTATGGCTATGGTTCAGGCTATGGTTATGGAGGCGGAAGAGGTGGAAGCCCATAACTCTTTAATACTACCTAGCTTTAGCAAAGTTATATATGAAGCTAATTATAATAATAAAAAAGATTTCATAATAAATTGCATCAAACTATGTATATGTTCACTCATTGGACTTGCAACGTACTATGAGTGAATTCTTGTTGCATATTTGTATGCACATATATGTCATATTTGATGGTTATATATTTCCCTTTATGGTATGATAAAAAAAGTTCTCTCTGAAAGAACAAAGTTGTCCAGTGATGGGCTAATCGCTATATGTTTGGTGTGCTTTCTAGGAAGACCATGATAAAAGGCAGTTATTAAATAGTTCATTATGCATGGAAAGTATTCATAAAAAATGTGGAAATATTTTATGAAAGATATTTGGTTAGAGATAATTAAAGGAAGGTTTTATGTTGGTTGATTTATATGGAAATTGATGCGGATCAAGATGGTCTTCTGTGAGTCAAACAATGATTTTGATCCAGGAGAGCTCTCAAGAACGATTCGAGGGTCATTGATAGCAAAGAGTGTCTTCCTCAAAAGGAGGAAGAAGGCTCCACCATGAAACAAGGTTCAAAGGAGCAAGGTGATCTAATGTTCAAGTTTGAGTTCGTTCTTAATGGGTTGACAGCATATCGACGTTTCAGTAAAATGGGTCGTTCGGAGTTCATATTTATCGGATGAGGTCATACCATACCTTGTTGGAACGAGGACGAAAAGATCTACAACTTTTCTGTTGAACGTTTCTCCAGAATCGACCTCGAGAAAGGACGAAATTCATCATCTTTACAGTTGTCACTGTTTGGACGAATTTCCACATATTTATTTAGTTAATTTAGATTTTTAATTAATTAGATATATTTATTTTATGCAATTAGGAAATAATAAGGTGGAAGGAAAATATCTCATCTAGGTAATTCCTTCTCCACCAAGTTGTTAATTTTCTATCCTTAGTTAGTTTTACTTATCTTGGGAAAGATTTACATATCTTTAGATTATTTGATTTATCTTTAATTACCAAAACTCTATCTTTTGCACAAGATAGAATTGGTATGTCTCTATTTAAACTCTTGTATTTCATTCAATAAAATTATATTGGAATTATAAATGAGGAACCCTTTTAAGGATTAAAAGGTTCCCTCGATTCCCAATCCAAAAGCCTTCGCAATCAATTTATGTTCTTGCTCATCCGATACCAAACAAAGATCACACAATCCCAAACCACGCACATAGGAGAAACCCATCCTGAGAAACCGTCGCTGGATCAGAGAAGCTGTCGCTGAGTCTGCCCAGAACCGTCGCCACTGTCCGGGCCGCCCCGCGTCTTCCTTAGCCGCCCCGCAGCCATCCCAGCGCCGTCGCTGCTGCATTGCTTCTGTCGCTGTTTCGCTGTTGCCTTTTACTTAGTTTTTATTTGTTTGTTTTCCTTTCTTTCACAATAGTTTCAAGTCCTTATTGTAATTAATTGTATACATCGAGAATAGCAAAGATAATTGCAAGATCGGGCCATCAAACAGTTTGGTGTTCTTGATTCCGAGCCCACAGGCGAAGGATCGGGGATTCCAAACGTATCAGAAATGGTGCTCTCCTTTATAATGAAAACAAAGAATTTTGAGTCAAATAAGCGATGAATAATACTCTAGAAGGGGATGAATAGAGTAGGCACGTTTTTCGTAATACAAAAACCTTTTCACAGTTCTTCAAAACAGTTTGTCAAGACTTTAATATGACTATCAAAACTTGATAAAGTGAAAACTGAGAGAGTAAATAAATGCGGAATAAATAAATAACCGAACACACGAATTGTTAACGAGGTTTGACAAGAACTTGGCATACGTCCCTGCCTAAGGTTATCCAGCCCGTATGATTTAAATGCTCCTTATTTCACTTCCTCAGAGCCCTAGAATATCCTAGAAGAACTTCTCTTCTTCTATACAAAACATCACCGCTTCTATTCTAACAACCCAACCTTAAAAGTGAAATAAAAGCTTCACCACACACCGAGGTGTGTTTTGTTCGAGTATGGAATACTCCTAGACAAACAAATGACTTGTACAATTCGCTCAAGTGTTTCCCTCAACTTTAAAAAATAGACTAGCTAATTAAGATCGATCTATGAGAACTTTGAGAGATAAACTTTGATGAAGAATGCCATGAAGTCTTTGATCGCTCTTGACATGTAGTGCAGTGTTGTGTGTTTATCATCTTCTTGCATTCCTCTATATATAGTCGTTCCCATCTTCATAGAGGTCAATAAGAGCCGTTTGAATTTGAATTGCTCCAAATCTTTTCTTTCCATATTACCAATCCGCAATATTCACCATATCTTTATTTTAGCCAACCAAGCATGTCTCTAGAAGATTCGATTGGAGTGATTTGTTTTGGAGCCAATATCTTCAAGTCCTTAAATAGGTTGGAGCACAATCCTGAGAAATACTCTCAATATCCAAGCTTTCTATAAAAACAAGTTAGGAAAGGCGTGCACACACACATATATATATAATCAATCTGATTAGATAAACCTTAAGACCTTTAAGGCCCAATATGGAGGCCCATATACGTAAACGAATATGGCCCAAGCAATTGGCCTTATAACATTTCTTGCACTCACACAAACAATCATATAAACCATAATATAAAATGTACCATATCAAATATTTTGGTCTTGGTTTCAAGATTTTGATATTAGGTCGATTCTTTTTGTCTTTCATTATCCTTAAGTATTGAGTTGCAGGTTAGCAACTCAAGATCTTACCATCAAGCCTTCAAAAAGCAAAGAGCTAGAAGACAAAGATCGAAGTCATTCGTGTATTGCTTGAGAGACTTTTGTCCTCGAGGGACAAAATCGGCGTACGACGTGATGTGTGATTTGTTTTATGCTTTTATCTTAATTTATTCTTAATTCGTGTGTTTGTCATTGGTTGTATGAATGGGTTTATCTTGGGATTTTATTAGAACGGTACAGACAGTAGACTACTACGATGTTACTAGAGTCTTAGATGACTTTATACTCCCTCCGTAAATAAATGTTGTTTGTAATTTAAGGCTTTCCACAGTAAATCTTGTGTTTAGCATTTGTAGTACGGTTCGGTGCTTTATTCTGCACAAATTATCTAGTAGCTAGCTCCAACACAAACCTCTTACCAAGTTCTAACAAAAACAAACCTAATACAATTTTCGTTTTCACAGGCTCGACCCGAATTTTTCAAAACGATCTCAACAATTTTGATATAAAATGTAGGGCGGTTATTCGAGACGAGTATTGCTTGTTCATATTCAGCTCATTTAGAAAATGAACAAGCTCGAGCCGAGCCTAAATTTTGACTCGACCTTAAAAATTTGCTCAACTTAAAGGAAATTTTAGAAATTATATACAATTCGAGCTTAATTCGAACGAGCCGAGCTTTGAACTGAATTTAAAAACGTGCTCATACTTGGTTTGTTTAGAAAATGAGCAATCTCGAGCCGAATTTTTATTAAACGAGTACGAGTTGAATTCGAGCTACTCGTGTTCATATATAACACCCCAATACAATCATCGATGGATTGAACAATAATATTTTTTTTTCACTCTCTAAAAACCACAAGCAATCATCATAGTTCTATCCAATGGTCAAGAAAAACACGAATAGACAACTAGGATTTAGGATATATGTAATTAATTGAAGTCATGCTACGTACTATCGAATAATAATTTGCTTTATTTGTACCCCATTTTTACATTTCCCAAAAGTGTTGATCATAAATGATTAATATTGTGAGAATCCGAGAATCCCGAGCCGGGTCGTATCAAATCGGGAGTCGTATCGGGTTTATTTTTATTTTTGTTTATAAGGTCGGGATCCACCACTTTACACAAAAGCTTAAACCAATGTGTAAGGGCTTCTCCCAACCTTATATTTTGGTTTCTGTTATACCACCCACAATCAATGTGTGGGATGGCTATTTATCCCAACAAATATAATAGACAACTAGGATTTAGGATATATATATATGTAATTGAAGTCATGCTACGTACTATGGAATTGAGGTACGTACGTACGTACCTCTCCAAATTCATGTAATTAATTAATTGGTTTCCTTGCTAATTACTTTTATTGTCCGTCTGAATTTCAAAGTCTTTCTTCACAAAAAAAGGAATTCCAAAGTCAAATTTAGTGGATAATTAAAGTATAAATTAGTTAAAGTCTATGTGAGTATTAGGGAACCAAGTTTTTGAAGTATAAAACAGTACCCATAGTTATCAAGCAATTCGATCAAAAGAGGAAAACCATTGATGGATCTACGTACGGATACTTCCCTATATAAAGGGGTAAGTTGAATCAAATCAATATACATCACAACTTATTAATTCGGTTCTTGGTTACTTGTTGAATACAATTAATGGCCAAACACCCTAAAATCATAGGGTTCGCATTGTCCGCATTGCTCCTTCTGGAGCTTTGTGCTGCAGCCAGACTGCCCTTAAGTTATGGAGGTGGGGGCGGTGAAGGAGGAGGAGGTGGCGGCGGTGGTGGACGTAATGGGTATGGCTCTGGTTATGGGTCCGGTTATGGAAAAGGAGGTGGAAGTGGTGTAGGTGGAGGCATGGGTGGTGGTGGAGGATCCGGTGGAGGTGGAGGAGGTGGTCGAGGTGGGTCAGGCTATGGTAGTGGATATGGTTCAGGGTCAGGGTATGGAAGTGGTCGTGGTGTTGGTGGAGTCGGAAGTGGTGGTGGTGGAGGTGGCGGGGGCGGTGGAGGCGGGCATGGTGGATCAGGGTATGGAAGTGGTTATGGATCAGGCTACGGAAGCGGTCAGGGTACTGGAGGAGCCAGGACTGGTAGCGGAGGAGGTGGCGGGGGAGGAGGTGGTGGAGGTGGAAGTGGAAGTGGACGAGGTGGGTATGGATCCGGCTATGGAAGTGGTTATGGTTCGGGCTCAGGATACGGAAGTGGTGGTCGTGGCTCCGGAGGTGGTGGAGGTGGCGGTGGTGGTGGTGGTGGCGGCGGCAGCGGGTCTGGTTCAGGAAGTGGTTATGGCTATAGTTCAGGCTATGGAGGTGGAAGAGGTGAACACCCTTAAGCGTACTATCGAACTAGTTCTGAAGCTATTAATAATAATATCGATCAAATGTATCTTAATAAATTGCACCAAACTAGTTAATGTCCTCTCATTGTACCTACAACGTACTATGAGTGAATCCTAGCTAGCTTGTTGCATATTTGTAAGCACAAATGTAAACAAATTAATCACATATATATTAAATAAAGAGTTGTTTTAGTTAGTAAAGCTTAATGATAAAAATAATGATATAAAGTGGTGAATAATAAGAGATTTACATCATGACCTAATGACAATTGGGTCTATGAGCATATATTACATCTAATAGTGTGGTGGTGTTGAGCATCACAAGTGCAACAGTTTGAGAATGTTGTTTGTGTTGTTTTTGCACCACCGCGCGCTTCGTATTCCTTTTTAATTAGTAGGTTTTGTTTTTGGATTAGTTTATAGGCCAGAGATCCAGTAAGCTTGTTTCTCTAGTCTTTTTGAATCATCTGTTCATATTCTGGGTTAGAGGTTCAAGCGATCTCAAAACAGAAAGGGCCTCCATTTTTTTAAATCATTTTTTCTACCAATTTGCACTTTTGTGGGACAATGATCTAATGAAATGAAAGGATGTTGTTGAACGTATAAATTTTAGAACGAGCGATCAAAACATCCTGATGAACCAGTACACGACCTAGACGTTCGTACGTGTTGCAGTTGCAGTATTATTCTTTTGCTAGGTAAAGGATATATGATCCTTGAAACGAAATCGTGTGAAGGTTTATATAATTCCTCTTTGATAGCTTTCATCCCCGAGCTTTTCTGTGTCGTTTGATATCTTTCATTGAGATCGCCTACTTGAATAATAGGCAACATGTGAGAGTTGACCATTTTATATATATATATTATCCCAAAATATGTACTGATTTGTCACGGTCATAAGAAGCGATGTCATTGGTTCACGTGTGTAAAAGTAAATTAAAAATAGGTGACACGTGGTTTCTTACAATTAATTAGTGATACCCATCCAAATTAATTAGTAACACCCCACTCTCACTTTACACGCGCCAAATCAAACGTTCTAATTAATTGCACGCGCCAATCAACACCACATACTAATTAATTAGAAAAACTACGGAGACATGTAAAAGTATTTACATGAACTTTTAAAAATCATTTTTTGGCATTTTCACTTGTTAAAAAAATATATATTTGGGTGTAATTTAATTTTATCTACACATAGACACCCACTTTGTAATGTTTTGTTGGAAAAAAAAATCGACAAGAAGTGGTTCAGACATATTATTCACAGTGGTTCAGCATTTTTATTCAGAGTGGTTCAACAATTTAATTCACAGTGGTTCAGCAATTTTATTCACAGTGGTTTATCAATTTTATTCACAGTGGTTCAACAATTTTATTCACAGTGGTTCGACAATTTTATTTACAGTGAACCAATACTATTTATTTCATGAACCACTACTCTTTAATAATTATAAAATTTTCATTCTTCTTTTATTTCCTATTAATGTTTATTTTAATTATTTATTTATTTATTGTAAAATAAAATATTTCATGAACCAATGCTATTTATTTGATGAACCACTACTCTTTATTTGATGAACCGCTACTCTCTATTTATTTAATGAATCACTTGGTATAAAAACCCTTAAGCGTACTATCGAACTAGTTCTGAAGCTATTAATAATAATATCGATCAAATGTATCTTAATAAATTGCACCAAACTAGTTAATGTCCTCTCATTGTACCTACAACGTACTATGAGTGAATCCTAGCTAGCTTGTTGCATATTTGTAAGCACAAATGTAAACAAATTAATCACATATATATTAAATAAAGAGTTGTTTTAGTTAGTAAAGCTTAATGATAAAAATAATGATATAAAGTGGTGAATAATAAGAGATTTACATCATGACCTAATGACAATTGGGTCTATGAGCATATATTACATCTAATAGTGTGGTGGTGTTGAGCATCACAAGTGCAACAGTTTGAGAATGTTGTTTGTGTTGTTTTTGCACCACCGCGCGCTTCGTATTCCTTTTTAATTAGTAGGTTTTGTTTTTGGATTAGTTTATAGGCCAGAGATCCAGTAAGCTTGTTTCTCTAGTCTTTTTGAATCATCTGTTCATATTCTGGGTTAGAGGTTCAAGCGATCTCAAAACAGAAAGGGCCTCCATTTTTTTAAATCATTTTTTCTACCAATTTGCACTTTTGTGGGACAATGATCTAATGAAATGAAAGGATGTTGTTGAACGTATAAATTTTAGAACGAGCGATCAAAACATCCTGATGAACCAGTACACGACCTAGACGTTCGTACGTGTTGCAGTTGCAGTATTATTCTTTTGCTAGGTAAAGGATATATGATCCTTGAAACGAAATCGTGTGAAGGTTTATATAATTCCTCTTTGATAGCTTTCATCCCCGAGCTTTTCTGTGTCGTTTGATATCTTTCATTGAGATCGCCTACTTGAATAATAGGCAACATGTGAGAGTTGACCATTTTATATATATATATTATCCCAAAATATGTACTGATTTGTCACGGTCATAAGAAGCGATGTCATTGGTTCACGTGTGTAAAAGTAAATTAAAAATAGGTGACACGTGGTTTCTTACAATTAATTAGTGATACCCATCCAAATTAATTAGTAACACCCCACTCTCACTTTACACGCGCCAAATCAAACGTTCTAATTAATTGCACGCGCCAATCAACACCACATACTAATTAATTAGAAAAACTACGGAGACATGTAAAAGTATTTACATGAACTTTTAAAAATCATTTTTTGGCATTTTCACTTGTTAAAAAAATATATATTTGGGTGTAATTTAATTTTATCTACACATAGACACCCACTTTGTAATGTTTTGTTGGAAAAAAAAATCGACAAGAAGTGGTTCAGACATATTATTCACAGTGGTTCAGCATTTTTATTCAGAGTGGTTCAACAATTTAATTCACAGTGGTTCAGCAATTTTATTCACAGTGGTTTATCAATTTTATTCACAGTGGTTCAACAATTTTATTCACAGTGGTTCGACAATTTTATTTACAGTGAACCAATACTATTTATTTCATGAACCACTACTCTTTAATAATTATAAAATTTTCATTCTTCTTTTATTTCCTATTAATGTTTATTTTAATTATTTATTTATTTATTGTAAAATAAAATATTTCATGAACCAATGCTATTTATTTGATGAACCACTACTCTTTATTTGATGAACCGCTACTCTCTATTTATTTAATGAATCACTTGGTATAAAAACTCTGAACCACTTCGTATAAAACCCATGAACCTTGGTATTTAAACCTTGAACCACTTGGTATAAAATCACTTGGTATAAATATTTTTTATATATATTAAAAGTGTGAGTTGGTGCAATAAACTTACAAGCAACATGATAGTTTCTAGTTTAAATAAGACTAAATTTAGTCACTGAACCAACCTTTATTTAGTCACTGAACCAACCTATTTAATCACTAAACCAACCTCTATTTAGTCAATAAACCAACCTCTATTTAGTCAATGAACCAACCTCTATTTAGTCAATGAACCAACCACTATTTAGCCACTGAACCAACCTCTATTTAGTCACTGAACCAACCACTATTTAGCCACTGAACCAACCTCTATTTAGTCACTGAACCACTTCTATTTAATTCATGAAACATTATATATTTAGTCATGTTCACCAAAAAAAAGTATATATTTAGTCACTGAACAACTCTCTATTTATATGTGTTGAACCAATTAGTATAAAATTGACGACCATTTCACCAAAAAAATAAAAAATAAAAAAAAAAATTGATGAACCACTTGGTATTAAACCCCCGAACCACTCGATATTAAAACCCTGAACCACTTAAAACATTGAAACTTAAACGTCGGGAGGGAGGTCGGCAAAGGGGACGCAATCGGCGTCGACGCTAAAGTCGAAGTCTTCGTCGGTGAGGACGTTGACAGAGGAAGAGGAGATCGAAGGAGAAAGCCATGGGATCGACCGGAGAGAAGAAGTTGAGAGGAGGTCGTCCAGTGCTCGCGCTGCCGAGGTCGCTGACAGAGCGGATGGCGGCGAGCTAGCCTCGCCGGGAAGATGTGTGGGAGAGCGAGAGAGGGACCGAGGTTGAAGAAAGCGGGAGAAGGCCATGGTAGGTCGGGATCTGACTGGCGGCGGCCATGGGAGAAGGGATAGGGGAAGAGGAATTATAAAGAAGGAATGAGGCGCGTGAGGCTGGATTTTAATTTTGTTATTTTTAATTAAATTTGACCAATGGGACTCCTTCTTTCCTTCTCACCGGAAGAAGAACTAACGAGAGCGGAGAGCCTAACCAGATCTGTTGGCAAGTGACGGCGGAGACAGAGTACGTAGATCGAGAGAAAATGGGGTGGCGGTAGGGAAATAATGGAGGGCGGCTAGTGCGAGCAACAGATGGACTGATGGAGCAACAAGCAACCATGAGAGATTAAAGCCCCTATAATGGAGAGATGAGAGATTAGAGCGGTGGTCGATGGTCGGTGGTCGGAGGAGAGACTTGGCGAGATTAGTGTTCGAGATCGAGAACCACTTACCAGAGGAAAGAGGAGACGACAACCATGAACCATTAGAGCAGAGGCGACTGCCTGAGAATGAGGGAGGACTGAAGCGACGGAGGCGGTGGCCTGAGAATGAGCGAGATAGGTTGGATCTGAGAATGAGAGACGAGGGATTCGTCGGATCTGAGACTCTCAGAGTGACGCCATTGAAAAAATGAAAATGGGAATGGAGGCCGGGGGAATGGATGGGGCGTAACAGGTTTACATTAACCCTAGGGGTAAAAATGTAAATTCACCTAAAAACGAGCTATCGAGTATACTCGAGCTCGGCTTGAGCTCGACTGTGAGCTCAAACTCGGCTCGTTTTCGAATCCGAACATGCTCGAGCCGAGCTTTTCCCGAGCCAAGCTCGAGCTACTTGGCTTGAATATCAGGCCTAGATGGAGGCGGTTCTAAAGCCTTTGTTTCAACTAATGTTAGTGTTAGGAGAAGTCTTGTTGGGTCCGACCAGAAAGATCTCAACATATAAGTCGGACTGGGACACCATCCCAAAACCAATTGACATTAGGTGGAGTAGCCAATCTGCTTATATGTCAGGTTCAGAAGCCTCCCACTTCTGGGATTCACAATTGTCCCAACAAATCCCCCTCTCACTTGCGAATCCATCACAAGTCTAGCCCGGTTGGAATTGAGACTCCCACGCAACGAGTTCGACTATCCCGTCATCGATACAGATGTGGGGTCCATCTCAACCTTCGGTGCAACCGGACCACCCGCCGAACCTGACTCTGATACCAGTTTTTTTATAACGAGAATGATAACAGACGAAGAACGGTGTGTTACATACGTCCACGGGCAGATAAATAGGGATCTTTATTATGGAGGCAAACAAGAAACTAGGTTACAAATTGTTAAGTTTCATGAGTATATATAATGACTTGTGCAACCCTATTCAGACAATGGACCTAAACTCAAAATAAATAATAAGCCCAATTCAAGGCATATTAACGGTTAGGATGTCGAGATGGTTTGATTTTCTAATATATGTGAGTTCTTGCCATAAAACGTTTTGACTCCTTGTGTTTGTATGTCACACATATAATTTGAAAACTAGAAAGTTTGAGATTAGAATAGAGATATGTAGAATGGGGTGGCCGGGAGCCAAGTTTTAGGCTGAAATTGTTAGATTCTCAAGGTTCTAAAAAAATAAAAAATAATTTGTAGTGTTGCATGTTGCTAAATTGCAAATTATTATTGTTGCTAATTTTGGACAGAAAGGGCTGAATCTTAGGGGGGTTGGGCCGGCAAAGGTTGTGGGAATGAGATTGATTGATAACCAATTGGTGAGAAAAAGTGTTTGATTTAGGTAAATGGTTGATTTGATTTTGTGGATCTTTGTGTTTGTTGGAGATTAAGGTTTGAGTGAGAGGTGATCTAAGATTCCTTCCATGGGAACATGTTAGAGATATATTAGGATAGATATATTATACTCCCTCCGTTCCAAAATACATGGGTTTTTAGTTTTCGGCACGTTTTTTAAGGAGCAAAAAACTCTATGAAATATTATTTTTTTAATTAAAATTTTTATATAATTCGATACTTATTAGTAATAAGTATCAAATGATATAAAAAATTTGATTAAAAAAATAATATTTCATAGAGTTTTTCGCTCCTTAAAAAACGTGTCAAAAAAGAAAAGCCCATGTATTATGGAACGGAGGTAGTATGATATATTAGATGGGATTGTATTATGATATAATCTTTGATATTGTTGTATTAGATTAGAGATATATATCTTTAGTAGGTTTAGATTACCGATATCTTTATATTACTTATTATCCAAGCATTATAATTCTTATATAAATGGTTGAATAATAACACTATAAGCGTGTGTTTGTCTTCTTTAATATGAGGCCTCCCCACCAATCTATTAGGGCTTTATCCCTCGTGCACTGGCCCGCTTCCAACAAAGCCGACACGATCGAAGCGACTCCCCCATGACAAATCCCGCAATCGGAAGCATAGTCCTCATCTCGACATGATCGTATCCCCATGCTCCCTTGTGGGGCTGGCAGCCTTGTGTATGAGGCGAGCGCAGAGCGTCCGAGGATGTGGCGGCGGTGGCCGGTGCTGCAACAAAGCGGTAGAGCCCCCGCCACCGATACTGGATGAGTGAGGTGGGTCTCCTAGCCTCCGTACGTTACCGAAGGAGTAATATACAAGGCGCCGTGTTTGGGTTCTGAGGAGTTTTTAGGTTTTTAATTATAAATTGGGTCCGTTAACAAAATTTTCATCATTAAATTTTTTTTTGATGACGAGGAACCCATCTTTGGTGGTAAATCCTGGACACATGACTCAGCCGGCAAGAGCCACACACCAGGTAAACTGGTTTGCGCTGACCGACTCGACCCACTGGAAAGGAGAAAGGTAAAAACCTTGGATTTTCATCCAAGAAAAGGGGCGGAGGTAGAGATCGAACTCGAGACCTCCTGACATTCCCTTGCTTCCCACCAGTGAGTCATCCCGACTGGGGCATTTCCATAATATATTAATTGATTACATGATCAAAGACTAAAAGCAATTTGGGGTGAATCTAGCTTCGAGCAATGTTCGGGTGCTAGATTGCCATCAAAATAGTGATCAGGGTATATTTGAATTGCCATTAATTATGACTTATAATACACAATTGTGTATTATAAATTACGATAAGAGGTCATTTATATCATTACTAATAATCTAGCACTAATAATTAATCAAATCTTATTTAGATAGGACGGAGTATATATGAGATTTACCACGTACATATATAGAAACATAACTATCAAACATCGCATGTGTGTTGTGCATACAAATATGCAACAAGGATTCAATCATAGTACGTACTTTTGTATACCATGATTGAACTTATTTATAGTTTGTTGCAATTTATTAAGATACACTTGACATTATTAATTATAATTAGTTTCATAAATAGTTAAAGTTGTACGTAACAAACTTATGGGCTTCCACCACCATACCCACTTCCATAGCCTGAACCATAGCCATAACCACCTCCTGAACCAGACCCACCGCCGCTGCCACCGCCGCCACCACTGCCACCTCCTCCACCTCCTCCGGTGCCACGACCACCACTTCCGTATCCTGATCCAGACCCGTAACCACTTCCATAGCCAGAACCATAACCACCTTGTCCACCACCACCTCCACCACCTCCTCCGCCACCACTTCCGACTCCTCTGGTACCCTGTCCACTTCCATAGCCTGATCCTGATCCATAACCACTTCCATATCCTGATCCACCTTGCCCACCTCCTCCGCCTCCACCGCTGCCCCCCCCACCACCACCACCACTTCCGGCTCCACCAGCACCATGGCCACTTCCATATCCTGAACCCGAACCATATCCACTACCATAACCTGAACCCCCTTGTCCACCACCACTACCTCCTCCTCCTCCTCCACCTCGTCCATAGCCACTTGAACCTAGTCCGGTACCACCACCACTACCAGAGCCAGACCCATACCCACTCCCATAGCCCGATCCACCCTGACCACCTCCACCACCTCCCCCGGATCCTCCACCACCACCCATACCTCCTCCTAGACCACTTCCACCTCCTTTCCCATAGCCTGACCCATAACCAGAGCCAGACCCGTATCCACTCCCATAACCCGATCCACCCTGACCACCTCCACCACCTCCCCCAGATCCTCCACCACCACCCATACCTCCACCTAGACCACTTCCAGCTCCTTTCCCATAACCGGACCCATAGCCAGAGCCATACCCATTATTTCCACCACCACCGCCACCTCCTCCTCCTTCACCGCCCCCACCTCCGTAACTTAGTGGCAATCTAGCTGCAATGCAAAGCTCCAGGAGGAGCAATGCGGACAATGCAAACCCTATAATCTTAGGGTGTTTGGCCATTTGTATCCAACAAGGAAACCAAGAAACTATATGTTTTTAAGTAACCAACAATGTAGAAATTGGTAAGTTGTGATATGATTAGAGACAACTTAATTACCCCCTTTATATAGGAAACTCTCCGTTGACCAATCAAAGATCTCATTTTATTTTTGGTAATTATTGATCATTAACTATGGGTATTGTTTTATATATACGTCAAAAACTTGGTTCCAAAATATTAATACGTACTCCCGGAGCGTTTACCTACGTACTTTAATCAAGTGTCCACTAAATTTGACTTTGAAATTCATACGCGGACAATTAATGTAATTAATTAGGAGGGGAACCAATTAATTACGTGTATTTGGTGAGGAACTTGCTTCAATTAATCCCTTCAACAGGCATGCACATAGTTTGCATTGTTTCAGAATTTTTTGTTTAACAATTTGTAAATTGAATAATCGGTTATACTAGTAATATTCAACATAATACTAACTCTAATGACTGTGTAGAAATGTGTAAATGCGTATTTTTTTATACATTTTTAATTCTATTGATTGTTTTTGGTGTGTGTAAATGTGCACATTTGACCATTGGAGCAAAATATCAAAAAATAAAGTGTATTTTTACACATCTTGTGTAAATGTATACATTATAGGCAAAATCATTGTACGGATAGTCTAATGAAGTTAAAAATATGTATAATGACTTGGTGGTGGGATTCACATCCTTATCCAGTTATCCCCCTCCCCCCGCTCTCTTACAAACATTAATTAAAAAGAAAATAAAAATAAAAATAAAAATAAAAATAAAAATAAATAATTGATTAAAACAATAAAAAATAAAGGGAGTTTGTGAGAGGGGATATTAGAGGAGGACAAATTCGGGGATAGGTGTTGGTGGGTATGAAGGAATTTGTGAGATTTCAATGCCTGGTCTAGTATAATTTTTCCTACATGGTACTAGGCTTGTCAAGGGTCGGACTCGGTAGGTCACGGGTCGGCCCGTTTTTAAAAAAAAATCTATTTTCTTAAAATTCTACTCTAAATCCTAATGAGTGACAAAATAATAGCAATTATTTAGGTGACGACATATTTTTTAATGTTGGTCGCTTAAATGAGTGATCCCATTAGACATTTTTTTACAAAAAAAAATATTTTTTTTATAAATCTTATAAATTAAAAATATTTTACGTATATTTTTAAAATTAATTATGTAATATTAATCTTATAAGTTACATTTATAAATTTTAAAACCATAATTTAAAATGTTATATTTAAAAATTTAAAACCATAATTTTAAAATTATTTGATTGTGTAATAAATCTTTTAAGCTATATGTATAATGTTTTAAAACCATACTTTACAATGTTATAAATTTTAAAACCATACTTTACAATGTTAAAATTTTTAAATTAATTGTGTAATGTTTTTATAACATTAAAACCATAAATTTACATTAATTGGGTAATATTTTATACAACCATAAACCTTATACTAAGTAATAAATTCTTATTATAATACTATAAGGGTATGTTTTGAGGAAAACTCATATAAGTAACTAATAAAACCTTATACTAAGTAATAAATTCTTATTATAATATTATAAGGTTATGTTTTGAGGAAAACTCATATAAGTAACTAATAAAACCTTATACTAAGTAATAAATTCTTATTATAATACTATAAGGTTATGTTTTGAGGAAAACTCATATAAGTAACTAATAAAACCTTATACTAAGTAATAAATTCTTATTATAATACTATAAGGTTATGTTTTGAGGAAAACTCATATAATTAACTAATAAAACCTTATACTAAGTAATAAATTCTTATTATAATACTATAAGGTTATGTTTTGAGGAAAACTCATATAAGTAACTAATAAAACCTTATACTAAGTAATAAATTCTTATTATAATACTATAAGGTTATGTTTTGAGGAAAACTCATATAAGTAACTAATAAAACCATATACTAAGTAATAAATTCTTATTATAATACTATAAGGTTATGTTTTGAGGAAAACTCATATAAGTTGCTTATAAAACCTTATACTAAGTAATAAATTCTTATTATAATACTATAAGGTTATGTTTTGAGGAAAACTCATATAAGTTGCTAATAAAACCTTATACTAAGTAATAAATTCTTATTATAATACTATATGGTTATGTTTTGAGGAAAACTCATATAAGTAACTAATAAAACCTTATACTAAGTAATAAATTCTTATTATAATACTATAAGGTTATGTTTTGGGGAAAACTCATATAAGTAACTAATAAAACCTTATACTAAGTAATAAATTCTTATTATAATACTATAAGTTTATGTTTTGAGGAAAACTCATATAATTAACTAATAAAACCTTATACTAAGTAATAAATTCTTATTATAATACTATAAGGTTATGTTTTGAGGAAAACTCATATAAGTAACTAATAAAACCTTATACTAAGTAATAAATTCTTATTATAATACTATAAGGTTATGTTTTGAGGAAAACTCATATAAGTAACTAATAAAACCATATACTAAGTAATAAATTCTTATTATAATACTATAAGGTTATGTTTTGAGGAAAACTCATATAAGTTGCTAATAAAACCTTATACTAAGTAATAAATTCTTATTATAATACTATAAGGTTATGTTTTGAGGAAAACTCATATAAGTTGCTAATAAAACCTTATACTAAGTAATAAATTCTTATTATAATACTATAAGGTTATGTTTTGAGGAAAATTCATATAAGTAACTAATAAAACCTTATACTAAGTAATAAATTCTTATTATAATACTATAAGGTTATGTTTTGAGGAAAACTCATATAAGTAACTAATAAAACCTTATACTAAGTAATAAATTCTTATTATAATACTATAAGGTTATGTTTTGGGGAAAACTCATATAAGTAACTAATAAAACCTTATACTAAGTAATAAATTCTTATTATAATACTATAAGGTTATGTTTTGAGGAAAACTCATATAAGTAATTAATAAAACCTTATACTAAGTAATAAATTCTTATTATAACACTATAAGGTTATGTTTTGAGGAAAACTCATATAATTAACTAATAAAACCTTATACTAAGTAATAAATTCTTATTATAATACTATAAGGTTATGTTTTGAGGAAAACTCATATAAGTTGCTTATAAAACCTTATACTAAGTAATAAATTCTTATTATAATACTATAAGGTTATGTTTTGAGGAAAACTCATATAAGTTGCTAATAAAACCTTATACTAAGTAATAAATTCTTATTATAATACTATATGGTTATGTTTTGAGGAAAACTCATATAAGTAACTAATAAAACCTTATACTAAGTAATAAATTCTTATTATAATACTATAAGGTTATGTTTTGAGGAAAACTCATATAAGTAACTAATAAAACCTTATACTAAGTAATAAATTCTTATTATAATACTATAAGGTTATGTTTTGAGGAAAACTCATATAATTAACTAATAAAACCTTATACTAAGTAATAAATTCTTATTATAATACTATAAGGTTATGTTTTGAGGAAAACTCATATAAGTAACTAATAAAACCTTATACTAAGTAATAAATTCTTATTATAATACTATAAGGTTATGTTTTGAGGAAAACTCATATAAGTAACTAATAAAACCATATACTAAGTAATAAATTTTTATTATAATACTATAAGGTTATGTTTTGAGGAAAACTCATATAAGTTGCTAATAAAACCTTATACTAAGTAATAAATTCTTATTATAATACTATAAGGTTATGTTTTGAGGAAAACTCATATAAGTTGCTAATAAAACCTTATACTAAGTAATAAATTCTTATTATAATACTATAAGGTTATGTTTTGAGGAAAATTCATATAAGTAACTAATAAAAGCTTATACTAAGTAATAAATTCTTATTATAATATTATAAGCTTATGTTTTGAGGAAAACTCATATAAGTAACTAATAAAACCTTATACTAAGTAATAAATTCTTATTATAATACTATAAGGTTATGTTTTTGGGAAAACTCATATAAGTAACTAATAAAACCTTATACTAAGTAATAAATTCTTATTATAATACTATAAGGTTATGTTTTGAGGAAAACTCATATAAGTAATTAATAAAACCTTATACTAAGTAATAAATTCTTATTATAACACTATAAGGTTATGTTTTGAGGAAAACTCATATAATTAACTAATAAAACCTTATACTAAGTAATAAATTCTTATTATAATACTATAAGGTTATGTTTTGAGGAAAACTCATATAATTAACTAATAAAACCTTATACTAAGTAATAAATTCTTATTATAATACTATAAGGTTATGTTTTGAGGAAAACTCATATAAGTAACTAATAAAACCTTATACTAAGTAATAAATTCTTATTATAATACTATAAGGTTATGTTTTGAGGAAAACTCATATAAGTAACTAATAAACCATATACTAAGTAATAAATTCTTATTATAATACTATAAGGTTATGTTTTGAGAAAAACTCATATAAGTTGCTAATAAAACCTTATACTAAGTAATAAATTCTTATTATAATACTATAAGGTTATGTTTTGAGGAAAACTCATATAAGTTGCTAGTAAAACCTTATACTAAGTAATAAATTCTTGTTATAATACTATAAGGTTATGTTTTGAGGAAAACTCATATAAGTAACTAATAAAACCTAATACTAAGTAATAAATTCTTATTATAATACTATAAGGTTATGTTTTGGGGAAAACTCATATAAGTAACTAATAAAACCTTATACTAAGTAATAAATTCTTATTATAATACTATAAGGTTATGTTTTGGGGAAAACTCATATAAGTTGGATATAAATTAGAATAATATTTTTTTTTTTAGATAATGATGCAATTTCGGATTTAAGTTGGATAGAAATTAGAATAATATTAATCGCAAAAAATTGGATATAAATCATTCCGGGGACGAAAAAAATATTTAGGTTGGTCGTTTTAGTTTATGGCGCCTAATTTTTCCGCCTAAATTTTTGTGAAATTTCAAATTTTCTTCAAGAGAGGGACGATTTTTAACCATGTTCGTCGCCTAAAAAAATTAGGTATAAAAGCGGAAGGTGAAATCCCCATATCCAACCCTAAACCCTCAGCCTCAATTGCTTGGCCGCCAAATCCACATGAGTCAATGCATCTGCCGTTCTCGATCTGCCTCACCCTTCCTCCTCCTTCAAGCCAAATCCACAGGAGCTAAAGCCTCCTTCAATGCCTTCAATGGACGTTAGCCCCTTCTTGCCTCGTCGAACCTCCCGTGCTGCTACGGTGCTACCAACGACGAACCGACGCCAAGCCAGGAGCCGACGCCCGTGCTGCTTCGATCTCCCGTACTCCCCTTCCATGGATGCCTCCTCCACATCGCCGTTGAGGATCCATGGTCGAGCCTTAGGTCCCCGACCTCCCGCATCTGGTGGCGCCAGATCTGATATTTCCTCCCTCCTTCTTCCATGAGTCGCGAGCTCGACGGAGATTGGACTCCTCTCCCTCACCGGAGCCAAAATCTGAATCCGGGGCTGAATCTTTCAGCCAGTTCTCTGTCCCGAGTCCGAGCCCCTGCAGCCGCGAGGTGAGCACCCGAAAGCCACACAATTCGATTTGGTTTTGGCCCCAGGGTTCAAGAGAAGGTCCGTTCGAGTTATTGTGATTGCCAAACAATGGGAACCTACAAAGGTTGTAACTTTTTCTAAGCTTTATTGTTCTTTGTTGATCTCGTCTGATTTTTAACAGTTGTTGTATCAATTTCTTCGATTAGGTCAAGCCATAAGTTGCCAGAGTCCTAATTCGTCTTGATACTTGAGGTACTTTGCTCTCTCTAATTGTCATCCCCTAGAATTTTGTCATATTCAAGCAAGTTCCTAGATGTTGAGCCTTGTGAAATGAATGTATGCATCTGTTTGCCTTAGGTTGTTAATTCTCGGTTTTCTGATTGTGGAATGCTGATGTTGTTGTGTTGTTTCATGTCATAAAAGTGTGAATTTTGTGGTTAGTTTAACTTGATTTTGAGCCTTGTGAAATGAATGTATGCATCTATTTTCCAAAGACAAAGTAATGGATCTGAAAAATAAGAAGTGATGTAGAAACCATATGATCGGTTGTTCTTGGATGCTAGGAATACCCTTTTGCAAATTAGTTGAAGCCTCATATGCTGAAATTAGTCACAAAAATGGTTAATTTTTTAGTTTACCTGAGCTTTTTTTTTAAGTTGTAATGAAATTAGCCACAAATATGCTTTGAGCAAGTGAATGAAATGAGGTAAAAATATAAATAAATAAATTGAAATGCAATACAATGCTTGTTTCCTTTTGTCCTTTTGTTAAGGGATTGGAGAATTTGAAATCACCACCACGGACTAAAAAAAAAAGGTTATTTTAGTTAAACACCTGTGGTTGTCTTACATTCACCTTAAAATTTGCAAGTTCATTAGTTTTTTTATGATTTGTTGTATGTTTATTGTTGATTTGTTGATTTGTTGTTATTTCTGGTGTTTATTGTTGATTTGTTGTTATTTCTAGTGTATTGGATTTCAAATTGTGGTTGATCGGGAGTAAATTTTGTAGCCATGTTTCTTTGGAAGGCTGATCTCTCTAACATTTTCTCTCTTTCACCAGAGATAAATTTTACAGCCATGGTTCCTGGAAAACCCCACTAGCGACAAAGCAAAGCCTACTGATGTATGTGCTGCTTGTCATAGTCCTTCTTAATTCTTAAATTCATTTTCTTTTTGTTTTGTTATACTTCTTGCTTGTCATTCAGCTTCATATTTTCAGTGCCTACCTAATGGAGCCGTGCCGAATTCGACTTGTGAAGTTTTCATCTCGTCTACTCTCTCTACCTACACTTATACAACTTCTCTCCCGTAACTGAAGCTAGATCTCAAGGTATCATCCACTTACACACATGAGTTAAATAAAATGTTTCAGTGAGTATAATAATGGATGTAGTTTTAGGTTTTTTAAATTAATTTCAAATTTTACCTTATTGATTAATGGTGAGTTTATAAGAATCATTATTGATATCTATGCTGTTTAAATCTTTTTCTTTGGGTAATTGGCCATGGCTACTTCATTTATGAAAACATCAAACCATTTGCATAAAGCAATCACATCAGTAGGCCTATCTTGTCCTATAAACATGTTTTTTGCTACACTTCTACTTGAATTTCTTTTTCTCATTATTCTCTCCCACTTTTTCGCTATATCTTTTTTATATGTATGAAGCACAATGGTTTGTAGCTGAGATAGGTTAATGATTCAGAATTGAGTCTAATCTTCTTCCAGTTGTTGTGTAAAACACTAGATATCTTCTTATATCTTTGTCTTGGTTTATTTTAATGAACAATTCCACTGATAACTCGATCGTCCCTTGCAGATTCAGTTGGATCCATCAAGGTGCTGGACTTAGATTGGGGTAATATGGATCGTATACAAGCAACTGCTGAATCGTTTGACTATATTATTGGAACTGATGTAGTAAAGCATCATTGAGTAAGCTTAATCCAATAAATTTATTACGTATAACCGTTCATCAACATAGCCTCGGCGTGCTTTGCACGCGACAATTTAACTAATTAGTAATAAAAGTTCAAGTTACAATTTATGTAACTGGTTTTACTTACACCATCTTTTTCTTTGTTTGCAGAAAATGATCCAGCATTTCATCTTCTTTTTTGCACAACAATCAAGCTTCTAGATCATCAATGGCTTTAGATAGTTACTTTGTAAATATTGGCGCCTTCGACTTTGAATATGCAACAGCCTTCTCAGCACTCGTCGGATCAGCAACCGGCTTCGACTTCGGATATACGCAGCCTTTTTAGAAGCCTTCGGATACGCAGGATGCTTCGACTTTTCAGCTCTCGTCCGCGCAGCAGTAGCAGGTATCTCTCACACTCCTCTCCTACTTCCTCTTAATTAAGTAATGAACTTGGATTTGTGAATAGGTTTGGATTTGTGAATTTGTATGTAGTTGCAAACTTGGATTTGTGAATTTGTATGCGGATTTGTATGTGGATTTGTATGGGTTGTGAACTTGGCCATGTTTGTTGTGTAAGATGAAACAGGTTTGTGCACATTTTTGTGCTAAAAATGTGCACAATTTTGGTGCAATTGCAAACCGGGGCATCAGCCATTTTTCAATTATTTTTTTAAAAAACATATCATACTCAGGCGACGAACATTGACATAATTTGGTTGCCTAATTTTTTTTCTTAAAAAAAACCCACTCATATTCAGGCGACGGACATAGCTTCTTTAGGCGACGAACTTAGCTAAAAAGAAGGTCGCCTGAGTTGCATTTTATATTTTATAGAATTCCCCAACCAAATTAGGGCGACGAACCTTTGAGATAAATCTGTCGCCTGAAGTGAAGTCGGCTCGGCTCGGCTTGAAAAGCCCTCAAGGTCTGACAATGAATTCAGGCAACGAACAATTTTTTCGTCGCCTGAAATGTTTCAGGCGACGAACATACAGATGCTCGTCGACTGAATAGTGAAAGGATGAAAGTCACCGGACCACTACTCAGGTGACGAATGTTCGTCGCCTGAGTTATCAGGTGACGAAAATCACATTTCAGGCGATGACATTGATCCGTCGCCTGAAACCCCTTCTGGCGTAGTGATTATAAATAACTATTAACGGTAATCCAAAGAGATCATTTATATCATTACTATTAAACTACCATATATAGTTTTACATCATCTCGCTTTACGAATAATTAAACAAATTTTTATTAAACACGGAGTATACATGAGATTTATACCACACAGAAACATATCAAATATGTGTTTGTGCATACAATATGCAACAGGGATTCACTCATAGTACGTACTTTGTAGCCTTGTAGGTACAAGGATTGAATTAACTTACTTATAGTTTGTTGCAATTTATTAAGATACACTCAACATTATTAATTAAAAACTAGTTAAATTAATTAGTACGTAACAAACTTATGGGCTTCCACCATACCCACCTCCATAGCCTGAACCATAGCCATAACCACCTCCTGAACCAGACCCACCACCACCGCCACCACCGCCGCCACCGCCTCCACCTCCTCCGGTGCCACCACCCCCACTTCCATATCCTGATCCTGATCCAGACCCGTAACCATAACCACCTTGTCCACCTCCACCACCACCACCTCCGCCACCTCCTCCACCACCACTTCCGCCTCCTCCATTACCTTGACCGCTTCCATAGCCTGATCCTGATCCATAACCACTTCCATATGATCCTGATCCACCTCCTCCGCCTCCACCACCCCCACCACCACCACCACTTCCGGCTCCACCAGCGCCACTTCCATATCCTGAACCCGAACCATATCCACTACCATAACCTGAACCCCCTTGTCCACCACCACCCCCTCCACCACTACCACCTCCTCCTCCTCCACCACGTCCGTAGCCACTTGCTCCACCACCACTACCATAGCCAGACCCGTATCCACTCCCATAGCCCGATCCACCCTGACCACCTCCACCACCTCCCCCGGATCCTCCACCACCACCCATACCTCCTCCTTGACCACTTCCACTTCCTTGGCCATAGCCTGACCCATAACCAGAGCCATAGCCCCCATGTCCTCCACCACCACCACCACCGCCCCCTCCACCTCCACCACCCCCACCTCCCAAACTTAGTGGCAATCTGGCTGCAACGCAAAGCTCCAGGAGGAGCAATGCGGACAATGCAAACCCTATAATCTTAGGGTGTTTGGCCATTTGGAGCCAACAAACCAAGAACCGAATATTTGTTTTTAATGTGTAAATTTGTAAGTTGTGATGATTAGAGGCAACTTAATTACCCCCCTTTATATAGGAAAGTATCCGTTGACCAAATCAAAGGATTCAATTCATTTTTCTGTAATATTGATTGATAACTATGGGTACTATATACTTCAAAAACTTGGTTCCCTAATATTAATACTGCCATAGCGTTTACTTCAACTAATTGTCCACTAAATTAACATTTGACTTTGAATTCACACTGACAATAAATGTGATTAGTTAGAAGGAAACCAATTAATTACATGAATTTGGTGAGTAACATACGTCGATTCCCTTCAACAGGCGGCATGCATGTAGTTTTGCGTTGTTTCAGAAGTTTTTTTTATCTTTTATATATGCTTAACAATTTTTGTAAATTGAAAAATTGGTTATACCAGTGGTATCTAATTAAGAATCTAATTCTCTAACCATCCTCGCGATTTTCAAGAACACTCAGATTGAATAGAAAGGGAATAAACTGAACTCTCAAACATACAAAATTTTTATTATTTGTAAAACAGTTTGGAATGATACATGGGAGATGTATTTATAGAGGGAGGAGCACACACAGGTGCTGTGTACAAAGCCCTCTTTCTGTTATAACAGAACAACGACAATATCAGCTCGTCTAACTAACTTCCGAGCTGGTTTAACACTCCCCCTCAAGTTGATAGTTTGAATACATTCACAACTCCCAACTTGCTTAACATTTTCTCAGACGTGTCTTGATTCACTGTCTTAGTGAATATATCTGCTGGTTGTTCTTTGGTGGAGATGTACCCCAGTACAATTTCTTTCTTGAGAGCTTTGTTTCTCACAACATGAAAGTCACCTTCAATATGCTTTGTTCTCTCGTGGTAGACAAGATTTCTAGCAATATGAAGTGCATATTGATTGTCACAATGTAGCTGAACAGGTTCCAACTTTACTCCCAAATCAGATAGCAAATTGACCAACCAAGTTATCTCACAACAAGTCATAGCCATAGCCCTATATTCTGCCTCAGCTGTGGACATAGCTACATAGGATTGCTTCTTGGTTCTCTGTGAGATTAATGAGCTACCAAGTAATATGCAGAACCCAGTTAGTGACTTTCTAGTCATAGGAAAGCTTTGCCAATCAGAGTCACAAAAGGCCCTTAGATGTAGCTTAGAATCTTTAGCCAATAGGAGACCCTGTCCTGGAGCTTTCTTCAAGTATCTCAACACATGTTTAGCAGCTTGCCAATGCTCCATACTTGGAGAGTGTATGAAGTGACTGAGCATCTGTACTGCATAGCATATATCTGGGCGAGTGATGGTGAGGTAGATTAGCTTTCCTACCATCCTTTTGTATGCAACTTGATCCACTTCTTCCTTGTTTACATCTAGACTGAATTTCACTCGAGGATTCAAGGGAGTGGCTACAGGTTTTGCATCTGTCATTCCAGTTTCAGCTAGCAACTCTAGAGCATATTTCCTTTGATTTAGGAATAATCCTTTCTCATTCATGTCTATTTCAATACCCAAAAAGTACCTCAGATCACCTAGCTCTTTCATCTGAAAGTTCCTGTGAAGATGAGCTTTAAGCTTGCCTATTTCATCTTCATCATTTCCTGTAATAATCATGTCATCTACATACACAAGTAGAGTTGTGATCTTCTTCCCATTCCTTTTTACAAACAAGGAATGATCATATTCTGATTGCACAAATCCTGTTGTAACAACCACTTCAGAAAACTTGGCAAACCATTGCCTAGGTGCTTGCTTTAATCCATATAAGGATTTTTGCAGTTTGCATACCAAATCCTGCTTAGCTTGCTGATTATGTATCTCATTCGCCCCCTGAACAGCGGGCTGGAAGGATTTGAGAAGTTGGTATGCAGGTGGCGATTCCATGTAGACTTCCTCTTCTAGATCACCATGCAAAAATGCATTTGTGACATCCAATTTAGAAATGAACCAATCCTGGGCAGCTGCAACTGCCAGTAATGTCCTCACAAAGATCATTTTTGCAATAGGTGCAAAGGTCTCACTATAGTCAATTCCCTCTACTTGACTGAAACCTCGAGCTACTAACCTTGCTCTGTACATGTCTAAGGTACCATCAGCCTTCAGTTTGAGCTTGAAGAGCCACTTGCAGGTGTCTACAGACTGGTGCATTGGACGAGCACTACTAGAATTGTGTTAATAGACATCGGGTCTTTGACATCGGTTAGAAAAACGCATGATTTTAAAAATAATTATAACATCGGTTCAAAAAATTTCGATGTTACCGAGACGAGATACATCGATCTTATTTTCTGGACAATGTTAAAATGTCATTTTAAAAAAAAATTGAAGGCCTGCCTATAATATTTAGATGAAATCCGAGGCGGTAAAATAGCTCGTTCCCAAAACTTAACCAAATCTGAGACCTCTCAAATAATTTGAACACCCGCCTCATACTTAGATAAATCTCTCAAATAATTTGAACACCCGCTCTGGCGCTCCATACTTAAAAAAATCTCTCTCTGTACACTCACACTTCCTCTCTCTCTCTCTATTCTCACCACATCGTCAAGACCCTTCATCGACTCAGCTCCTCTCCAGTAGTCATCCTCGCCACCGTCACCACCGCCAATGTTGCCAACGCCGCCAACATCACCGTCACTGTCGTCGGCACTCCTCTTTCTCGATCCCCACTTTCACCTCAACTTCTTCTCCCCCTCTCCTTCCAGATCTGAGGTCACCTCTTTCCCCTGACGTTCCCCCGAAACCCTAAACCTACCACTCTCTCACCAGATCTGAGATCTCTCAAGGCTCACTCTTCCGCTCAACTCTCCTCTCCCTCCAGATCTGAGATCTCCTCTTTCTCCCGATGTTCGCCGAAACCCTAAATCTTACCACTCTCTCTGTTTTCGGAATCTCCGTCTCCAGATCGAAGATGAGGAAGAGCTGTTCACCGTGGATCTTCTCTCTCGTGATCCTCTTTTTCTCTCCATCCATTCCTTCTACCTCCCTGGCGTGGCTCCTCACGATTTCGATAGGGTTCGTTTTCCATACTTTTATCTTGTAATTCATTCCTATTTTCTCTCTTTTTTTTTAATTGTTAACTGGATGTTTTGTTTTTAATTGTTAATTCATTCTTCTGTTGTTGGTTTTCGATAGGGTTCTGCTGTGGATTTTCTGGTTTATCCGGATCTTGTACTGTTAATTTTTCAATTGTTAATTGAATGTTTTGTTAATTCCTCTTATTTCCTTCTAGTTTTTCATTTTGTTTCATGGATCTGTTGTTTTATTTTTCTGTATGTTGATCTTTACTCATTCAGGTCCGAGATGTTGATTCTTTATTCTTAGATTCAGTTGCTTGAAAAAAATTCAAACTTCTCTTGGGGAGATGATAAAATGTATTTAGTGTGAAATGATCCTGCTCTATCACCATTACTTATAGATTATGGTTGTTTAGCTGGATCTAATTTTTGAACTTTTCATGAACATCTACACAGTTTTGTTAAAACTTAAAAAAGGGTATAAATAATTGCAACTATTGTGAATTTTTTTTAAGTTAAATGTAAAATTTTAGAGAGTGGTGTCTGCTATGGGATATATGAATGGCTAATTGTTGAATTTAGCTTACTGTGAAGGATTTTATATGCCTAAGAGCATAAGTGATTGTAGAAGTGCTAGTTGTTCCCTTGTGGGTATGATTTTTATCCGATTTATAATAAATGAATTTTTCACTTTTGCACGGTTTTATTGACATGTTTCTAAATACATGGTTGTTCTATTATGTAAGTTGATTTATATGTATCCTTTAATACAGTTTAAGTAAATAGTTTTGTGTTAATGTGCTAATGATTTAACTCTATATGTTGTACCTATTTTCCTTCTTCAAACAAAGAAACAGTAATTCTTGATGGGATTTCATTAGATGGTGTAGAGGTTGTGCTTCTTCCTTCTGTTTGATTGCAGGCTTCACCATGCGGTGCAAATCTTCTACCCCAAACCCCTACCCCAACTCCCTACCCCACAAAATTATTTTACCTCTAAATTAATATTAAAAAAATATATTTAGCTTCTACATACTTATGATAACATATTTGGAAAAAAAAAATCTTAAAAAATCAATTTATATTTTTTTTAAAAAAATATATTGTAAAATCACATCTTTTTAAAACTTAAAAAAACCTTTCTATCTCTTGTGAATTATTATAATTTTTGTAAGTTGATTTTGTTTAAAAAAAAATTCAAATATGTTATCATAAGTATGTAGAAGCTAAATATATTTTTTAAATTTTTTTAATATTAATTTAGAAGTAAAATAATTTTGTGGGGTAGGGAGTTGGGGTAGGGGCTTGGGGTAGAGGATTTGCACCGTTCACCATGTGGCACAAGCTCAACTGTATCTAGAAGTTTCACCGAGGGCAACAAAAAAGAGCTGGAAAACACCGCTTCAAAGGCTGATTACCGTGTCAAGATTGACCCAGCCTTAACAAGCACCTACACTAACACATTGACAGGAATATTTCTCCCATAGTGTGAATCTGGATCTCAAGGTATGCACAACACACATTCTCTTATGCATTTTTTCTTTATATTCATAGTTATGCCATTGATCATATCTTTAAAATTATTCATTACCTATTTTGTATCTTGACAGGCATATATCAACCACATCTTGAAACTGCTATACCAAGTTCATTGATAGTTGAGCTGATAATCGTAATTCTATAGAAGTATTCCCGGTCAAGAACACTAAATTGGAAGAGCATACTCTACGTACTGAAAACCATTTCGGAGATGCATTGGAAGAATGCAATGCCCTGGACTTCTACAACCTCGAGGGTCAAATTTCAAAAGATGAAAGCACTGTGCATGGTTTAGAATGCAATGCCCTTGACCGTCTTGGTGCTCATGAGTGTAAGTACTTGATGATAGCTAGATTCAAGAGATCAGTGCATATTTTCCTTTTTTATTTGAAAAGGAATGAAGTGTTTATTTTTTCGTATTTGCCTAGTGATTACATAAGAGCATATTTTTTTCAAAGCCTAATAGTTAGGCTATCTTGAAATGTGCATAGCTTCTTGATTGTGGTAACTTGTAAGTTCCTTTTATGAGATTTAGGTAGCTTTTTGTAGTGGGCTTATGGGATCCTTATTAGTAAGGCTTCCGTATGGTTGGATTTTAAGTTTTCACATTGTCCACTCTATAGAGGGATTCCATTAAATTTAACATTGGGTAAAAGACTAATTTGCTTCGGTTTATGCTTCTTTATTTCTCTCTGTACTTTAAAAAGGTGGTGAAAATGATGAGCAAAGAGAAGACACTGAGAAGTGAGGGCTGTTTTCTGGATCGGATTCTATTGCTTGTACCCGATGATGATCAAGGCCACTGGAGTGTCCAGTGGGTGGAGGGAAGATATATATTTGGAGCTAACCCATTGTTGTCATGGTATCATCTTCTGCCTTATTTTGACCTAAATGACTACATAAGGTTCATTTTTTACTTGATTGCTGTTGTTGCTATTTTTTGTGCACTTTTAATTAAGAATCTTTAATATATTGATGTTGTCGATTCTAGAGTCTGGTGTAATGTCTTTTCAGTCACTCATCAGCACGATTCATCCCAGAATGTTGCTTTCTCTATAAGTGAGTGACACATATCTTTCTGTTGTTAGAATCAGGACCATATTATCCCACACTCATCTGTTAGAAAAGATCTAATGTCCAATATTCTTTGTAGGGATGAAATATATAGGATCATTTCTCTCAGTTGGATATTCAGTACTCAAAGTGAGCATTCTTTATACATTCAAGTCATTCTAATATTTTGCATATGGATAAACTTATCCGTGTTTTTTCTTTGTGACATAGTGTAAATGAGCAACAAGTGAACTACTACAATGACCGATCCATGTTATAATACGCATTTCCCTTCACAAATACATTGAGATTGAAATGTTCTATTTGGAACTTCTGCACAACATAGCTATTGTTAACTTAAATCATCTTGTTCTTTTCAGGGATTACACAAACCCAAATCTTCCTACAGATCAACGGGGCAGCAGCAGGATTCCACAAGTTTCTGATTTTGATCCGTAAATATTCGAGGATTTTGTGCTTTTCTTTTTCATTTGAGAAGAATGGAAATCTCATATGTTTAGACATGATTGTACTTCCATCTTTAAGGAGAATGTTGCAGAATTTTGATGCAACTGAATTCGTTTTCTTTCACTATTTAGGGAACTATGGTTATCACTATTGACATTTCAGTTGTAATTAACAGGTGTGTTTGAACGTGTGAATATATAGCTAATAACTGAAAGATATTGGACATCCTGACAAAAAGCGATGTCTATTTTTGTACATATGTCGACCGCAAAGATACAAAACGATTTTAGAAGCCTCGAATATATCAAAACTGCAATGCTACCTGATGTCAATAGGAAAAACTTACATCGTTAAACTAGTATAAACCGATATCTTACAACATAAAAACATCGTTTTTCTACTAAAAAAAACGATTTCAAAATATACGAATAACATCGACTTCAAAATATTCAATATGATACATTATATTTATATAAATTAATATCATAAACTTATAAATGAAAAAAGAGTGCACACAAAATGAATAATGTATTACCGATATGTATATCAACCTACAACATCTCTTTTAAAAAATTTAGTGATGTTAATGTCAATTTTTTTATTACCCTACAATGTTTGAAACATCTAAAAATGCAAAATAACAATGGTTGAACATTAGGTTCATCAACCAAAACGTAATTATATCAACGTACTTAAATCGTTATCAACAATAAAAAAACAATGTTATAAATAATTATAGACATCGGTTAAAAACCGATGTGGTAAAGTTGGGATCTTTAACACCATCCACTAACACGTCGAATTTTTTTTTATTAACATCGGTTTATACCCGATGTCTATGAACAAAATTCTAGTAGTGGAGGGACCAAACTCCAGGTGTGAGTTCTTTCAAGAGCATCTAACTCAGTGTTCATTGCTTGGCACCATTCAGTTGTTTGCAGTGCTTCCCTTACAGACACGGGTTTAGACAGGGGTGCACTATTGCTAATAAACGTGTTATATGCAGGAGGACAATTTTGATAAGAGATAAAAGAGGCTATGGGGTAAGGAGAGGGGGACTTACTACAGGAGGCAGACCTTGCAGTTGGAGATCCAAGATGAGCAGTACACACATAGTCCTTGAGCCAGAGAGGAGGTTTAGTTGTTCTGTGGGATTGTCTTAGAGGAGGGGCTTGTTGTTGTTGAGGCACAAGCTCAGGAGGTGTGGTTGATGGAGAAATGGCATCAAATGTTGGTGGAACAGGGGATGGAGAGTAGTCTCCCTGAGATTCATGAGGAGTTGGTGGATCAAGAGGTTGATGATCAGAGATATATTCCATGGAAATTGGATCAAAGGGCCAATCATCAACATAAGGGTTGGAAGATGGAATCTCTGGAGCTGCAGGAGGAGAGGGCTCATGCATAGGTATGTGGGTGGGGTTTGCAGAAGCAAAAGGGAAATAATCTTCAACAAAATTCACATCTCTACTAATGTAACATTTTGTATCATGTAGATTGTAAACTTTGTAACCCTTGAAACCAAATGGGTATCCCATAAAAACACAAGGATCAGACCTTGTTTCAAATTTCTTTTTGTGTTGAAAACTTGTAGACATGAAACAAAGACAGCAAAAAACTCTTAGAGATGAGTAATCAGGTGTAGTGTGAAACAGAACTTCATAAGGGGATTTGTTTTTAAGAAGAGGGGTAGGTAATCTGTTAATGAGGTATGTGGCAGTAAGAATGCAATCTCCTCAAAATCTTATGGGCAAAAAGGAGTGAAATCTGAGAGCTCTAGCAGTTTCTAAAATGTATCTATGTTTTCTTTCCACTTTTCCATTTTGTTGGGGAGTAGCAGTGCAAGAGCTCTCATGTATAATGCCCTTGTTACTTAGAAAGATTTTTAAATCATTATTGAAAAATTTGTCCCTTGATCAGTTCTTAAGATTTTTACAGTTGTTGTAAACTGATTTCCCACTTTTGCAATGAAATCCTTTAAAAGAGATGTTGTCTCGGATTTATGAGTCAAAAGATATGCCCAAATACTCTTACTTTTATCATCCACAATAGTTAGAAAGTTCTTTTTACCATTATATGTGGGTGTTTCATAAGGGCCCCAAAGATCACAATGTACCAATTCAAATATGTTTGTAGCATGAGATGTGCTTTTGTGAAAGACATTTCTAGTTTGCTTTGCAATAGGACAAACTGAACAGGATAAGTCTGGACTTTTATTCATATCAAGAGTAATTGAAGGTACATGAAGAAGTTTTTCTAGAGGGGCATGTCCTAGTATGAGATGCCAGAGAGCATTGAAATCAGACTTACAATTGGAATGGGGAAGAAACATATATAGGAATAACAGGTGAAGTAGCACAGAATGTGCCTTGGGCTTTGTCAATCTCCTGTGACTCATGTATGAGGAAGGAAATCTCTTATTCAGGGACTAAGTGGTATAACCCATAGATGTCTCTACCAGCTGCCACAGGTTTCCTCCTTGTAGGGTCCTGGATGAGACAAATAACAGGTCTTAGATCAATGTGGTAATGTAAGGTTCTCACAATAGTAGTTAGAGATACTAAGTTTAATTTGAAATCAGGAATGTATAGGACATTTGTGAGAGTTAAGGAAGGGGTTAAGCAAACATTATCAGAGTGTGTAATGCTACTTGTATGGCCATCTGGAAAATGAATTTTAGATGGAGGAATCATAGGGGTAATATTTGTAAGATATTTCAAATCACATGTCATGTGATAGTTTGCACCACTATCTAAAAGCCAAGAGTCTGTAAGAGGAGACACTACACCACATAATAAGGTACCTGCAAGAGCCACAATTCCTTTCGACACTGTGTTCAAGATCCATGAACACACCATGTCGTTACATCTATTCCATAACGCAGAGTTTTTAGAATTCTCAATAACAGTTCCTTCTACAAATCCTATTTTGTTCTTTACAGATACCCCCTTCATCATCGCTCTCTTCCATCTCCTAAAATTCTCACCAGTCAGTTGGATAGTAGTGAGAATGATACCTGAATTGTCTGATGGATGGATGAATAATGGGTTCTGTAGATCCATAGCCGAGATTAGATCACCTCGTCGCCTTCTCTCTGATGACTGTGATCCCAGATCTTCTGTAACAGACGCCATAGATGGTTGCGAATCAAGAACCGAGCTCGCTCACCAAAGAAGAAAAAAAAAACGACTGCAGATTGTGCTTGATTCAACACTTGCGGAAGCGAAACACGAACAGCAATCGGATCTCTACATCCTCATGCTCTGATACCATATTGATTCTACTAAGCTATGAATCAACATCAACAAACTCTCAAGAACACTCAGATTGAATAGAAAGGGAATAAACTGAACTCTCAAACATACATAATTTTTATTCTTTGTAAAACAGTTTGGAATGATACATGGGAGATGTATTTAATTATAGAGGGAGGAGCACACACAAGTGCTGTGTACAAAGCCCTCTTTCTGTTATAACAGAACAACGACAACATTAGCTCCTCTAACTAACTTCTGAGCTAGTTTAATAGTAATGTTTAGGCTTGTCGCTGTCAAATCCCCCGGTTAATGCACTTGCGATTCCAAGTATGGCTTTGATTCGTGGTTGATTCTTCTTCTTTTTAAAATGTTCAGAGTTATCAGATGTTCAGATCAAACACCATGTTGTACTCTCGATTTATTTCTCATATTTCCATTTTAAACTTATAAAGATTGAAGATTTGTCTTCCCCCCCCCCCCCCCCCCCCCCCCCCCCCTCCAAATACAAGTCTTGAATGTGTGAATAAGGAGTGTATTGGAGATTTTGCTACTTTTTTAGTGTTTTTTTTTATTAACGTTCAGATGAATCTTTGTGATTTGCCTTAGATCTATACCGTAAAATTCGACTATTCGGCAAGTTAATAGTCACTATTCGTTGATAATAAGAAATTATTCATATGTATGTGGGTAATTAGATGTGAGAAATTAAAAATTACATTTACATATTCTTTCAACCTATCAAATAATTACTATCAACTTAGCGAATAATTATTATCAATCTAGTGAATAGTTGAAAAATTGACCAACCCTTTTACTATTATCTAAATGATAACTTCTATTTACAGACGAATAATAACAATCAATTTAGCGAATAATTACTATTAACCTAGCGAATAGTTGCAAAATTGATTGCTTTTGGGCTGTACTAATGTGCACATTTGAGAATGCAATGTGCAAATTTGAGCACATCACTTCCCCCATCTGCAAAAACTTTTTCACAATGCATGACAATTTTATTGGTGTATTTTTTTTATGATTTTTGTTTTTTTTTGTTTTAAATTAATTGTATTCGAATGGTGTGTAAAAAATACATATTTGACCATTGGAGCAAAATACCAAAAAGTAAGGTATATTTTTACACATCTGGTGCAAATGTATATATTATAGGCAAACCCATTGTGGATAGTCTAAGGAAGTTAAAAATATGTATCCCACCAAGTTGGTGGGATTCACATCCCTTATCCCGCCATGCAAATCTTCTACATCGCTCACTACTCCTCTCCCTACAACACAAAAATATTTTAACATATATTTTATCTTTATAATTTATATTACTAACATCTGTTTTTATATATTTATAAAATTTTATTTTAAAAAATCATGTTTTACCATTTTTAAAAATTAAAAAAGGCAATATTTAACAAAATAAAATTATTAAAAAAAAATTAAACATGATTTTTCAAAAAAAAAATTTATAAATATATAAAAATAGATGTTAGTAATATAAATATAATTTTTAAAATTTTTTAAACATAAAATAAATGTTAAAATATTTTTGTGATGTAGGGAGGGGAGTATATTTGTGTTGTAGGGGATCTCATCTGCTTGTCCAGTTATCCCCTCTCCCGTGTTCTTACAAACATTATTTAAAAAGAAAAAAATGGATTAAAACAATAAAATATGTATTCTGAGAGGGGATAATAGAGGAGGACAAATTCAGAGGTAGGTGCTGGTGGGTATGGGAAGGGATTTGTGAGATTACAAAGTCTCGTCTTGTATAATTGTTACGATATGGTACCGTTATTTACGAGATTTATGTCTAATAGTGACCGGTTTGAAGATTTGCTAATTATTAATGGTGGCGGTGGTGGTGGCATAGGTCTGCTGTTTTTATCATTTTTTTAGTGTTTATCTGTGTTTTGTGTTTTATGTTAATTTGTGTGTGCTTTTTTTTATTGTAATTTGTCGCTTCAAATTTTCATCAGCTGAAGTATCTTATAAGGTATTTGAAGAACTGACAAGGAGGCAGCTGACAAAATAGATGAAGGAGCAGATAAAGTGTATGCTTAATTAACTGTCGTTCTTCCTGAAATATATGTTCTACTTGTAAATTGCAAATTAATTTGCAATGTTCATCACAATAGCCATTAGGGTATATTTGGATTGACATTAATTATGACTTATAATGCAGGTATTATAAATAACAATTAACGGTAATCCAAAGAGATCATTTATATCATTACTATTAAACTACCATAGTTTTACATCATCCCGCTTTACGAATAATTAAACAAATTTTTATTAAATACGGAGTACAGAAACATATCAAATATGTGTTTGTGCATACAATATGCAACAAGTTAGGATTCACTCATAGTACGTACTTTGTAGCCTTTTAGGTACAAGTATTGAACTTATTTATAGTTTGTTGCAATTTATTAAGATACACTCAACATTAACAATTATAAATTTAACTAGTTAAATTAGTACGTAACAAACTTATGGGTTTCCACCATACCCACCTCCATAGCCTGAACCATAGCCATAACCACCTCCTGAACCAGACCCACCACCACCGCCACCACCACCTCCGCCCCCACCACCCCCACTTCCGTATCCAGACCCGTAACCACTTCCATAGCCAGAACCATAACCACCTTGTCCACCTCCACCACCACCACCTCCTCCGCCACCTCCTCCACCACCACTTCCGACTCCTCCGTTACCCTGACCACTTCCATAGCCTGATCCTGATCCATAACCACTTCCATATGATCCTGATCCACCTCCACCGCCTCCACCGCCGCCCCCACCACCACCACCACCACTTCTGACTCCTCCGCTACCCTGACCACTTCCATAGCCTGATCCTGATCCATAGCCACTTCCATATGATCCTGATCCACCTCCTCCACCTCCACCGCCGCCTCCACCACCACCACCACCACTTCCGGCTCCAGCAACACCACTTCCATATCCTGAACCCGAACCATATCCACTACCATAACCTGAACCCCCTTGTCCACCACCACCCCCTCCACCACCACCACCTCCTCCTCCTCCACCACGTCCGTAGCCACTTGCTCCACCACCACTACCAGAGCCAGACCCGTATCCACTCCCATAGCCCGATCCACCCTGACCACCTCCACCACCTCCCCCGGATCCACCACCACCACCCATACCTCCTCCTTGGCCATAGCCTGACCCATAACCTGACCCATAACCAGAGCCATAGCCCCCGTGCCCACCACCACCCCCTCCACCTCCACCACCCCCACCTCCTAAACTTAGTGGCAATCTAGCTGCAACGCAAAGCTCCAGGAGGAGCAATGCGGACAATGCAAACCCTATAATCTTAGGGTGTTTGGCCATTTGCAGCCAACAAGGAAACCAAGAAATGACTATATGTTTTTAATGTAGAAATTGGTAAGTTGTGATGATTAGAGACAACTTAATTATCCCCTTTATATAGGAAAGTATCCGTTGACCAAATCAAGGATTTCATTTTTCTGTAATTGATTGATAAGTGATAACTATGGGTATATATACTTCAAAAACTTGGTTCCCTAGCTAATATTAATACTGCCATAGCGTTTACTTCAACTAATTGTCCACTAAATTAACATTTGACTTTGAATTCACACGGACAATAAATGTAATTAATTAGAAGGAAACCAATTAATTACATGAATTTGGTGAGTAACATACGTCGATTCCCTTCAACAGGCGGCATGCATGTAGTTTTAATTTGCATTGTTTCAGAAGTAAATTGAAAAATTGGTTATACCAGTGGTATCTAATTAAGAATCTAATTCTCTAACCAATCAAGTCAGTTCTCACGGTTTTCATCATAAAAATTGATTTTCACCGGAGTCGGCCTATATATATAAATAAAATTAAGGGTTTGTTTGGTTCCCGAGAATTTCAATTGATGGGAATTGTGAAAATGGATTTGGTTGATTTTTTCATTTTAGAGAATTATAAGAGGAATTGGAAATTTTTAAATACAAAATATTGGAAATTAAACTTACCTAGGAGAGACTATAGGTAAGTAAACTTCCTCCATTTTGAGGGAATTCATCTTCCCATAAATTTGTGCGATTTTCTAAAAAGTTTTACTTCTCGGGTTTTGTGGTGGTCAATCAAACGAACTCTAAGAATGTGAAAGAGAGAGGATTTGTGCGATTTCAAAGTCTCTAATAGTGACCGGTTTGTCGATATGCTGATCATGGTTGACCCAAACGGATAAATGCAAATTGGATTGTAGCAAGCAACTAGTAAGTCATCCCATATTACATCCACACGTCTAAATGGCCCGGAAATTAAATTGGCATGGTCAAATATATAATCGCGTATTTTATGACTATTATATATATATACAAGTCTTATTATTTTGGGAGAAAAAAAACGCAAGTGTACATGTAATTAGGGGTGGTCACGGGTTACGGGTTGACCTGTGACCCGACGGGTCGTACGGGTCAATGACCCGGCGGGTCCGGGTCAACGGGTGGGGGCGGGTTGCGGGTTAGGGTTAGGGTCATGGGTCATGGGTTTTGAACCCGATGACCCAGCGGGTCGACCCGACGGGTCAACCCACCATCCCAATTTTTTTTTTTTTGAAAAAAATATTTTTTTTTTACGTTTACAATAATGATTATGTATATTATTCTTAGAATAATTCATAATATATAAACATAAACTAGTTTGCAATGTGCAATGTGGGTCAAAAGCACTATCACCCTTCTCTTTTTATAGATTTGGAAAACTTCCCCTATTCTCTCAACTTTCAACGTGGGACAAGACTCTTGTCCCACATTGAAAGTTGAGAGTTAGAATGAGAAGGGATGGATGTATATATATGTGTATCCCATCCTCCCTTAACCCTCACTCTTCACTTTAAGCTTTATTTCTTATATTGAAATGAAGTAAAGTATGAGAAATTTTATATCCCTACATTTATATTGTAGTGGATGAAGGAAGTTTTATAAAAATATAAAATTTCTCATGTTTTTTTCCACTTCATATTAAAATGAAATGGATATAAGAAGACAGATGTAAAAAAGTCTTTACATATCATTTTTTTTTAATTTTTATTAGTTGAAAATATTATAAAAAAATAAATTTTTTTTTAATTCGGGAATCCGCCGGGTCAACGGGTCGACCCGAACCCGCCAACCCGTGGAATTCCCGGGTTAGGGTTCGGGTCGCCCTTCCCCGACCCTTGACCCGGCGGGTCGAACCCGTCGACCCGGCGGGTCCGACCCGTGGCCACGCCTACATGTAATAGTATAGATATATAGATTTGTTTTCGGGGCGGATATTTTCAACGCTAATTTTTACTATTTCCACCGCTAATCACCGCATAGGTATGCGGTGGTCTTAATCCACTTTTTCTCAGACCCACCGCATATACATGCGGTGAATCCGTTAACAGTATACGAACCCACCGCATACCTATGCGATGGGTTATGACGACCGTATACATGCAGTGGGTTTTTGGGCAATTGAAAATGGTTTGTAGAAGTTATCCAAAACCGTCACCATAACCCACCGCATAGTATGCGGTGGGTTATGGCGACGGTTTTGGGCTGTATGGTGACAGTTTTGGACTGTTTTGGCGATGGTTCAAACCCTCTGTATACCTATGCGGTGTGTTATGACGACGGTTTTGGATCATTATGGCGACGATTTTGGGCCTATATACTCCTCGACCCACCGTAAAGTATTGCGGTGACCCACTGTATACCTATGCGGTGGGATCGTTGACTGTCATTAAAGCCACCGTAAACCTATGCGGTGATTAGCGGTGGAAATAATAAAAATTAGCGGTGAAAATATCATCTGAAAATACCCATTATTATTTTATTTTTATCAATGGAGGCTTGGGAAGAGGATGGGTTAGGGAAAGGGAGAGCCCCGTGTATATGGGCCAATGAGTCCGTACATATTTTATCAGTATGTGCGATTATTTTGGATTTTGTAGGTTGTTTGATACCGTAACTTGTTAATTGGGGTTGGATTCTAGTTATATATAAGTAACTTTAGAAAGAATCTTAAAAAGTATATAAGTTGGTGTATTATCTTTTCTATGGTTGATTTTAGAATGAAATCATTGATCTTATGTTATCGGTTTGAATTTGATGTATAATGTGTTTGAGTATATATGTGAACCCAAATTATAGTTGACCCATCCGATTTTATTATATACATGATCATGCACATTTAGGTAGTGTTAATATAGGCATTTAGATGTGTTTAGGTAGGGTAAAATGCATGAGTTTAGAGTAATTTTCATGTTTTCATTATATTTCATTAGAGTCGGAATCTACAAGTTTTGTGCATGATTTCAGGTGATTGTGGAAATGTGGAGCTAAGTTCGAGCCAATGCTCAAAGATTTGACGAAAATAGAAGAGCACGAGAGCCGAGGAGATGAACTAATCATGAAGAATTGATTGGAGCTGTACAAGCTGGCGACGCTGCACTAAAATGAGTCGTACGAAGGCTGTATTTATTGGATCGGGGCGTACTTATATTTGTTGGAAAGAGGATTCGAAGACCTACAACTTTCATGTTTATGACTTTTCCAAATTCAGCCTTGAAAACAGCGAAATCGGGACTTCAAATGTGGCTGATGAATATAACTCGGGCTGGGCAACAAACTTGGCCGAGTTCTTGGTCTCCACCCGAGTTATTCAGCTTGGCCAAGCCGGATTGGGCCATATTTTGGGCTGAGTTTAATTAGCATGTTATTATTATTAGGGAAGAACAATTAGGGTTTTGGGAAGGAGAGAGACGGAATGGATCAGACATTGTTTTCACGTTGAAATTAGTTTTAGGTTTTCTTTTGAAGCATGAACCGCTAAACTCCTTCGCTTAGGGAGATCAATCGAAGCTTCAGGTTTTTATTGTGAGATTTCTATTTCTTAATACTCCTCTTTGAATGTTATTGATTCTCTGCGCTGAATATTTAGGGTTTTCATGAATTTCCGTTAGTCTGATCAACTGATGTCTTTTCATGATAATCTATTGCTAGATATAGGTAATTACTGGTTGAGTTATCTATGTTCTTGAGTAGCAAAGTATAAATCTTTGAAACTGGTTGATTTAGGGATTTGTATAGAGAATTGATTTGCAATTGATGCAATAACTGGTTGTGCGTGTCGATTGCCTTTGTTGATTTCCTTTAGACTTCATCGATTGTTGAATTGAATCTTGATAGTTTCAGGATTGTTTGATAATTAGGGTTTTCAGGGTCTGGTTGTCCTGTTAACTAAATTCGATAAGGAATTGGATTAAAAAGACCTAGTCTTTCCACAACAAAGTATTGAAGAGGAAGTTATCTATTCGATTTCTATGATCAATGAACAAACCTGATTGCTGAGATTGGTTGACCTAAGCCATTTCCCTCATATTTATTCACTAAATCTGTTTTATCTTGTTACTTTTGTTTACTTTTGTTTCTTAGTTAGTTAGTTTAAATCATCAAAATCCCCCCTCTTTGTTTCTTATTCTTGTTGACACACTCTGATTTGCATACAAATCGTTGACTCTCTGTGGGATCGACCCGTACTTGCCAAACTACATTAGTTAGGTTAGTCGGATTTATTTGATAGGATTTAAGGCGACTGAAAATCCTCCGTCAAATTTGGCGCCGTTGCCGGGGAGTCAAGTTGTTATTTGTGTACTTGCTTTTGTGTGTTAATTTAGCTACTAACTTTTGTTGTGAACTTGTCTTACGGTTCACAACACATATGCTACTAACAGTTTAACATGTTGAGATTATCGCAGTTCGAAGGTGAAAATTTTCACCTATATCTCACTAGGTTGCAGAGGTGTGTGGACATCCGCAATGAGCGGGGTTTCCACGATAGTTTGCGAGATATGGTTGTCTGCGTTGTAGAGGGGATGACTGCTGAGACAAAGGCGAGTGCTATATACATGAGCGGAGGAAGTCTAGCACGGTTAGGTTTGGCAGGAATTTGGGATCTTATCTGCTACATGGGTCATCAGGCCTTGCAGGAAGTGGCCTTTGCCCAAGAACCTCAACTAATGGAGGTCTTCGACGCACCTTTGGAGGATCTGTCAAAGGCCTCCTACGAGGAGTATGAGCAATTGTGTCAGCAGATCGTGGAACTAGATGAACGAGTGCACCGAATGGTCCAAGTGGGGAATGATATTCTAGCACATGAAGCGGGTGAACTACCGTCTCAACCGGTGATTAACCCGATAGAGAGTCTCACCACAAACACCCTAGGGAGTGGCAAGGACCTGTTTGTCACACCCGAGGGAAGCTCAGAAAGTCACGAAGATGTAGGTGAGTGTGTGCTTCCTATTCCTTTCTCATTGAGTTCATCCGAGTCTACTCCGCTGCCTCCCCTACCCTTGAGCTATGAGCATGACAATGTTTTGGCGAAGGAGGACATGTTCGCAGATGATGACAGTTTCTTCAGCGATGAAGAGGAGAATACAGTGCTTCTTGACATGGAGTGTCATGAGTCGACACATGAGATTCCATTTGATTTGTTGTCTCCTTCATTCGATGAGATTGTCTCGAGCTCGTCTATCAAGGAACCAAGTCCGGAGCTGATTTCTGTGGCTCCTAAGAAAATAATTGATATCCTCTGCAATAGTGAGAAGGTTGGTGATTATGTCGATCCTTGGGCTCATTACTTCGACATACCACCAATGGAACTGAATTGGTGGTTCTACATACCCGTGGCGGAGAGTCACGCTCGGGCATATGAAGAGTTGAGGACATACTTTGACTTCAACTTATTCGTATGTAGTGCTAGTCTACCTAGATGGTGTGCACAAGACTTTGATTTGTTGCTGAGGGAACTGACGATGTCCGAGTGAGTCTTAAATGGACAATCAAAACGTCGAGTCTATGACGTTAACCAAGGACACTTCTTGGGAGGTAACCCAAGGTTAGTATTTCATATTATCATTTTTTTCATAATTTTATTAGGTAGTTGTTATTATTTTTCAGTTATTTTTCTAGTATTTTGAAAAAAAAAAAAAAGACGTCCAAAGTCATGGGAATTGCAGTAGGTTACTCGGGTACAAAACTCGGTCGAGTTTGTGAAACCCCACCCGAGTTATATTAGTCTTCAAAAAAAAAAAAAAAAAAAGCGAGAAATCCTTTCTCGCTTAGCAAGAAGAGCGAACAGCAAGCCCAGCGCCCCTGCCTCCCGATCCTGAGGTTACATCGCGGGCCACCACCAGCAGCGCCAGCGCGAGCCTACCTCCGACCAGTGGCCCTCCCGGTGAGTCCCGGAGCCCTCAAGCCGCCCCCAACACCGATCACCAGCCGGTCTCTCTCCCGAGTTCCTGTCTCCCGTCTCCCACAGCCATTAGCTTTCTCTCCCTCCGGCCGCCAGTAGCCGTTTCCCACCGCGCCGCCCTCACCCGACCTCGTTCAACAACTCCCGGGAATCCCTCCCTAGTTGTTTTGGGCAGCCATGGACTCTCCCTCTCTCCTGGCAGCAGCGAGCGATCCGAGCTCCCCCGTCCGTTCCTAGCTTCGAGCAGCCACCAGGCCACGCCGCCGACTTCATCCAGCCACGCCGGCAACACCCTCCGACTCCAGCCACCATCCCCGGTCAGCCCCTTCCTCTTCTTTCTCTCCTCCATTGAAGAATTAAGGTACAATTTCAAAAACCCCAAGGGTTTGCTAAATTGAAAAACTTTTTGTAGAATTTAGGAGTTGTTTGGGTGAGATTACACCTTATTTGTGCTAGATTTGTTATTGGAGAGTGTTTGAATTAGGATTTGGCTTGAATTTGTAGATTGGGATGCCAAATTGGGTGAATTAGAAACTTGTTGATAGAGAAATTCAGGGGTGAATTAGATTGATTGAGGTTTGTGATTTGGATTTGAGATTTTTTTGTGCCTAATTGTTAAATTGCAAATTTAGGAATTATGAGTCTTGAGCATTTGAATTGATCTTGTTTTTTGATATTAAACTTGATAAGAGTTTCTTGTTGAGTTTATCGATTATAGTTTTGATCAATTTATGCTTAATTGTTATCGATTTGCAAATTGTTGATGTTTGTGGCTTTGTTGTGTTAAGTGGTTTAACACCATTGATTGTTATTGTGAGTTGTCGTCCTTGCCGGGACAACAAATATTTTCTTGTTGGTGTTGCCTTGTCTCTTGTTTGTAAAGATTAGATTGTGGTGTCTCTTTGAGGTTGAGAAGAGAAAGAATGTTGGCTCACCTTACTCGATCTTGTGCTTGAATTCATCGCCTCCGCTTGATATGTAGATGACTCCGTAAGTATTCTTCTCCTTCTTTATTTTTCACATTGAGGACAATGTGTGAATTAAGTGTGGGGGAGAGAACATTTACATATATGTTTGCATTTAGGTTGCATTGTATATATTTCTTTCATGTTTTTGCATTTCATGTTTATTATTCTTAGTTTTGCACATTATATATATTATATAAAAAAATCATATAAAAAGAAAAAAATCATCATGCATGACATTTTAGATTTAGGATCTTTCGGATAACCCCATCTGTACCACTTGTCTTCTTAATCTAATTATAAGTCCCATGATATGCTTGAATTGTTGATCCTCGTCTAGTTTGTTTGATCTAGGGGAGCATGAGATAATTGATTGATTGAGCATGATCAATACACTACGCCATTTTGCAAGTTAGGCGACGTACATTTGTGGGTTCGTCGCTTGAGAAACATTCAGGCGACGTACCATATACATCTTCGTCACCTGAGTCGAATCCAAGGAAAGTCAAGGGAAATCGAAGCTCATGTGACGAAGTTATCATTTGTTCGTCGCTTGAATAAATTTAGGCGACGAACGTATGTAGAGTCGTCACCTGAGTAAGAGTCGGTAGGCCCATATTAAATTGCAAGATGTTGGGGCGACGAAGTTTGAATGAGTACGTCGCCTGACGGAGGGGTTAGGTCTGACACATTTATTACTATATCACCTAGGCGACGAACATATGCTAAGTACGTCGCCTGAGTCGTTACTTGCAAACATTCAAGCAACGAACATAGCATATGTTCGTCACTTGAGTTCCTAAAACAAAGGCGCCAAGTTTTCCCGCTCTAATTTTGAGAAGAAAGTGATGTATCTATATAAAATCAAAAGATCGAGTCTTGTGACTCTTGTGTATCTATATATGATTTTTGTAGATAAAATATTTAAAAATAACACAATGTAAAATGATAGATTTTGTAAGTAACCACTTGAAATATAAAAAATTAATGAAAAAATTTTATAACATAAATTATGGTAAAATATTTGAGGCTGAGATTTGAGTATGAGATTGAGATTTGAGACTGAGATTGAGATCGAGATTTGAGATTTGTCATTGAGATTTGAAATCAAGATTAAGATCAAGATCGACATTTGATATTGAGATTTTATATTTGAGAATTGAGAGGAATAGTTGATATTTGAGATTGAGATTAAGTTTGAAATCGAAATTTGAGATTGAGATCCCGATTTGAGATTTGTCATTTGTCATTGAGATTTGAAATCAAGAGCTTACCAAAAAAAGATTTAAGATCAAGATCGACATTTGATATTGAGATTTTATATTTTATAATTGAGAGTGAGAGCTGATATTTGAGATTGAGATTAAGTTTGAGATCGAGATTTGAGATGGAGATTGCGATATGAGATTTGTCATTGAGATTTGAAATCAAGATGTGTCTGAATTCAACTGATTCGAAATCTGCTCTTATAATATTGATTTCTTCTACTTGACGCATAACTTCCCATCTGATACCGTTTCCTTGAGTAAGAGATCTCATTAGTTCTTGATTATCTCCCTCTATCGTAATCTTCCGTAGGCCCATTCTTCGAGCTTGTTGCATGCCTAACTGGACTGCTGCCGCTTCGGTTTGAATAATCGTACCTTGACTTACTTCCTGATGGAAAATATCAATAACATGGCCCTCAGAATCACGAATGATTCCCCCCACCTGGAAGACGTCAGTGGGCTTGACAGAACCATCTACGTTAATTTTGTAGATGGTTCCATGTGGTCTATAGACCACATGGAAGGGCGTCAACTTAGACATAGACCTCTTTTTTCTTTTCCGACCTTCCTTATTTTTGTCAGTATTTGCCTGCCTCCAGTCCTGAATTTCTGTTTTGATTCGCCTTATTAGATTCCCAAACGAGTCGGGGTTTGTTTTTCTAAAGATTAAATTGTTCCTAGTTTCCCAAATCATTTGCCAAATGACCACTAGATCTTCAAAGTTATGATTTGTTTGATTGATTAGGTCCAGATTGTCACAAAGTGGGCCTTGCATAGAGAGATTGTTAAAGGACTTACCTGTAGATTGTTCATATTGCGCTATTAACTTCTTTGCGAAGGAGCATTCTGAAAACAGATGAGCAGAGTCTTCATTACTTTGGTCGCATAGGGAGCAAATGCTAGGTACTCTGTTGACATACCTATTTAGCCTACTAGTTGTGGGAAGGGCGTCAACTTTAATTTTCCAAATAAGATTTATGAGTCGTGGTGGAAGGTTCAGGTTCCAAATCCAGCGGTGATTGTCAGTGTTATGGTTTTGGATATTTGTAATTTTCTTCGCAGATTTAGTTGTAAATTTTCCTGTGGAATCCGACATCCAAATAAGCTTGTCCGGAGTTTGCCAAGTTGGGATTTTGAGAGCTAGAATGCGTTTAACAATATTTTGGGGAAATAGGCGCCCAATAAAGGGCTCATTCCAACACTTTTGAGGAGTGAAGAGTTGGCAAACTTTCATATTTGGGTCATTATTACCCATCAAAGATTTGAGATTTATATTAGGAATCCAAGGATCATTCCATATATTTATGGAGAGACCATCCCCTATAAGCCAAAGGAGACCTTTTTCAAATTTATCTCTTAGGGATAATAATCTACCGAATTGCCAGGAGGTGGCCTGATTTGGTCTATCTTTGATGCCGTTATTCTGCAAATATTTTTCTTTAATGACACTAACCCAGATATTATCTTCATTAGAATAAAGTTTCCAAAATAATTTAAATTGAAGGCTTATGTTCAATTCTTCCGCTTTTCTAATCCCCATACCACCATGGGTTTTGCTTTTACAGATGTTATCCCAGCTTATAAGAGGGGTATATCTCTCTGAATGAAGTTTATTCCAGAAGAAGTTCTTATTTATCTGATCTATTTGGTTGAGAATTCCTTTAGGGAGTAAGAAGTTCTGCATAAGATAGTTGGTTTTGGAACTAAGATTAGCCTGAATTAGAGCAGCTCTACTTGCTTGAGAAAGATTTGATGCCTTCTATTTGGATAGGTGTTTTTTAAGGTTTTGGATGGCCTCTTCAAAAACCGAATTTCTAATTCGGCCATTAATTATAGGGATGCCTAAGTACTTTTCAAGAGTGCTAGAGATCGGAATTCTCATGCTTTGGGCAAGATCTTTGGCTAGGTTTTGGCTAACATTTTTCGAGCATTGGAGAGAACTTTTACTATAGCTAATAGTAAGACCCGAAAGGTTAGAGAAATTATTTATCATATTCTGAATAGTGTTTAGACTAGTGTGAGCAGCTTTAGCAAAATTAATTGTGTGAGCAGATTTAGAATTTTGTTGTTATATATAGATTTTGTGTGATATAAGTTAAATATGAATTTTCAATTTGTGTTTAAGATTGAGATCAAGATTTGATATTTAAGAAAGGAGATTTAAATCAAGATTAAGATCAAGATCGATATTTGAGATTGAGATTTGATAGTTGAGATTGAGATTAAGATTGAGATCAATATCGAGATTTAAGATTGAGATCAATATGGACATTTGATATTTGAGATTTAAGATTGAAGATGGAGATTGAGATCGAGATCGAGATTTGAGATTGATATCAAAATCAAGTTAAGATCGAGGTCTCATATTGAAATCAAGATCGAGATTTGATGTTGAGATTAAGATCAAATTGATGCTTGAGATTGAGTTAAAGGTTGAGATTGAGAATAAGAATGGGAATAGAGATTTGAGATTGAGATTCAAATCAAGAGGTACTGATTCTAATTTTATAAAATATATTGTTTCTAATTTTTATAGATAATTGATTTAATAAAATAATTTTTTTATATTTGAATATATAAGTGGTATAAAAATTTAAAAAGTTCAAACAAATAAATGTATAGTAATTAAATAAATTATTTTTCAAAATATAAAATTTTATATGTAAATATATTACATAAATTTTGTTTTTAATGTATTAGAGCATCCACAATGGGGGTGTTTTAAGCCCAAAAATAAAGAACCAATTAATAAAAAATTAAAAAAGATGGGGGAGGGGTTTAGGAACGATTTGACATGTTTGTTACTAAGAAACCTTTAAAAGTCGAGAGAGAGAAAGAAAAAGGAGAGAAGGTGGGCCAGCAGGAGGAGAGAGAGTGAGATGAAAAAAAGAGTTAAGAGACCCGAGTAGGTTTTAAAGGGTTTTAGGGATGTCGGTAAAAAATTATATTGGGTTTTTAAGGAGAGAGAAATATAAAAAGTGAAGTTAAGGAACTCGAGTAGGTTTCACTAATGCGGATGCTCTTAATAAATAATCCTCGCCTGTTTGTGAAATTTGGACGGTATAATTCCCGCTTTGTGAAATTTGGGCGGTATAACTCCCGCTTTGTGAAATTTGGGCGGTATAATTTCCACCAACCCTAGAACCATCGCCTCTCTCTTCATCTCTTTCTTCCTCTGAAACCCAAAACTCCCTCTCAAACCAGATCTTCCTCTTCCTCGAGTCCTGCCACCTCTCGATGCTCTCCTCCAAGCAGCACCGTCCGACCACCTCCTGAGCACCCTTTTCGGCCACCTTATGTCGGCGCCTCTCGACGCTCCCCTCCGAGTAGCCCCAGTCTGGCCGATGCACAAAGAGAGCACAACTCAAAGTCCGGCCGGCCAACCGATGCACAAAGACGCCTCTCGCTTCTCGACGCTCTCCTCCAGAGTCCGGCCGGCCGCCCAGTTCCTCTTCCCACTTATTTCTCCTGGTTTGTGTACTTCCAAACCCTAATTCCTCAAATGTAAAAACTAACGATTCCTTCCGATTTCAACCCTAATTCCTCACAACTCAAACCAAATCCCCTAATTTCCTCCCGGAATCGCCTTTAATCGTGCCCCCGAAGGCTTCCCGGTGCAAAGCACCTGCTTCCTCCAGCGCCATTGTGGGTTCGGCCTTTGCAGGCGGTGCTCCGTTGCCGGCTTCAACTCCTCAAGCGCTTCCGCCTCCGCAAGCACTCGAATAGGAATCCTCCACTCGCCCTGCCAGCGCCTCCTCTGTCGTGCATCGGAAGAGTGCTCTTCGTTTGGTTGCTTAACTAGATTTCCCATTTCGTCAGGCTTCAATCAAAACTCGTCCACACCCTAGCTCAACAAAAGGTTTGATCGATTGCTTTATGATTACTTGTTAATCTTTATATATATATAGAAAATATTTCATGTTTGTAGTTTAGAAGAACAATGAAGAACATATTAGGGGATCTCATTGATTTATAAGCTATCTACTTACCTTGGTTGTGAAATTAAAACTAGCTTGATCTTACTCCTCTATCCTTGTATTTCTTGTATGTATATATGTCTGTTTGGAGTTCAATGTCGATGATAAGTCGCAAATGTTCTATTGTTCTTTCTCCTATTGTGAATGTGAATATGAATGATGATGGTAGGATTACAATCGGTGGGCAGGTGAACAACTACAAGAAGTCAAGAACATCATCTCTCAAACGGTACACATACTCGGGGACGAAGATTCAGCCGCTGGCTACCTCAGCAAGTGCATATACTATCCCGGTCTCAAAAGAAATGACTACCTCAACAACTACTTCATTCCTCTGTACTACTCCACAAGCAACTGCTACACTTATCAGTATGTCCATTCTCTTATCTACTACACTTAAATTTGTTTGTCTCTACTTAAACTTGGTTTTGAGTTTGTCTCAAATTAGACTTTAATCTATTTGTCTCTACTTCAACTTTATTCTGATTTGGCTGACTTTTGTTTCATTTAAATCTAGCTCTATATGTATCTATAATTTGTGTGTCATTTAACTCTCTCTTCTCTTCCCTATATAGGTTTGTATTGCGGCATTGGAGATGCTCATGAACAAGTTTGACAAGTCACAAAGAAGCTATCAGGTTACTTGACCCTTGAACATTATATGTTGAACTGTTTTGCAAGCTTTTTGTAATTTTTTTTGCTTTAATTTGGATGGGAAATGGTTATTTCTTATTCCATTGCAACAATTAGCAAGTTCTTATTAATGGCATCTGTTTGTTTATTGTTGCGGAAGGAAATGCTCTATATCTTCTGGTATTTAAAAAAAAACAGTTACTTTCTACAAATGGAGATTCCAGGTTTACTTAGGAGATGTAAAACAGAAGGAAGCTAACACAAACACTAATCGAAATGGGATCTTTTTCTGAAATAAGTTTGATGTTTGATCAGGAAGCAGTGGGTGGAATTGCAGACTAAAGAATATCAGACCAAGGAAGAGCAGCAGCAGCACATAGAAGATCGGAATGGAGACAAAGATCAAGCCATGATGCTGCCCAGTGTTGTATTTGTGAGCTAGTTTTTGTATAGAATGAATGGTATTTTGGTTCAAGTTTTGTGCGTTTGGTATGTAAAAAACAGAGGTATCAACAATATTGTAAACACACACACACACACACACACACACACACACACACACACATATTATAACATTTACTCAGGCGACGAATATTGAGAATAATATTGGTCACCTGAATAACTCTATGACGAACATACTAGTCCTATCACAATCTCAAGTGATAAACACTTATGTCACTTGATTGGTCAAGTAACAAACAATTTGGTCACTTGAATGTTCAAGTTACGAACATATTCGGTCCCCTGAATGCCCTCTCCGACAATATTTGCTATCTTTTAGGCGACGAAAACTTGGTCACTTGAACTGTCCGGGTCGGGCTTTGACTTCCATGTGCTGAATCACTTTCAGCAACTAACTTTGATAGAGTCGTCACCTATAAACTCAGGGGACGGCGGTCAGGTGACGACCCTTCAGGTGACGACTATTCGTCACCTGAATTCTCAGGTGACCCAATTCGACTTTCAGGTGACCATTTATGTCCGTCACCCAAGTTGCAAAATGGCGTAGTGATACTTCCTTTCTTTTCTAATAAAAGTCATTTTATTTTTCGTCACACACATTGAGATAAAAATTATATGAAATATTTTTTTTAATGAATTTGTTTTTATAAATTCATACTTATGACTAACCAGGATTAAATTATTTAAAAAAATTTGACTAAAAATAATATTTTATAGTGTTTTTAACTTTTTATAAAGAGTGTTAAAAAAATAAACTACTTTTAATTACCTAAATGTGTGGCCTATGGCTATATGTGGGCCGGTCAAAACATGACCCGACCCGACAAACTCTACATGTACGCCCGATAATTTTACGGGATTGAACCCGGTGTTTTAGACCCGGGACCCGAAATCGACCGAAACTCGAATTACCCGAGACTTTTAGGGTCAAGACCCTGTGACCCGTTGGGTCAAAATCGACCCGGTGAGTCGGCATTGTGTAGACGCCATACAGGCACCAAATTGACACCACACAGATTCGTCATGCAAATATGCAATTGTAATTATTAAGGTCACTCATAAATTAATTAAAATAACTTATATATTTTATAATTATAGTATGTTTTTTTGTAGGAATAATTATAGTATCTTTAGAACATTTATTTGTATAAATATGATTTTTTAATTATAATATTATTATTTAGTTTAATTTGACATATTTATATTACAATTTAATTTTGATATTATTTTAATATTTTTAAAAAGTCTTCAAAAAGTTCGAGGTTTTTGACCCATTGGGTCGACCCGAACCCGAGACAAACCCGGTTTGACTTGATCCGGAATGACCGGCAATCCGATTGATCCGAAACTCGATTTATCCGGAACCCGAATGATCTGAACCCGAACTTGACTCAAATGACCCTATTGATAGGTGTAGCTATATGTATATGTCGCTTTAGGTTAGGTTATTTTGCATTATTTGACCGGAGATGGATCCATTTGACTTTCCTTATTTCAAGGTTAGGTGGATATATATGTTACAGGTAATTAAAGTATACTTCTGGTTTTGGGTTGGTTAGAATCGAGAGGGTTTCTTAATTATTACTCCCTCTGTTTCACAATACATGTCCTTTTAGTATTGAGCACGTTTTTTGATGAGCGAAAAACTCTATAAAATATTATTTTTTTAATTAATTTTTTTATATAATGTGATACTTATTAGTAATAAGTATCAAATTATATAAAAATAATAATTAAAAAAATAATATTTTATAGAGTTTTTTTCTCATTAAAAAGCGTGTCCAAAACTAAAAGGACATGTATCGTGGAACGGAGGGAGTAGAATATAATTTAGGTTGCGTTTACTTAGGACTTTCAATTAATGTATTGATATGATTTTGGTAAACCAATGAATTCTTGCTTTAATGGAAAAAAGTTAGGTGATTCTTTATGCTTTACTATCAGCAAATTAAGAGTACATTCAAATCATATACTAGTAGCAAATTGTGTTACGGTGAATATTCATGTTTGGTTTATCTTGATAAATGGAGTCTGTCTTGCGGCTTAGCTTTTCGGTTTGAGTGCTTTACAAGTTATATATAATTAGTGCTCAATTCGTGGAGGATTGATCCATAACTTCGGAACATCGACGCCATCAAAAAATAAAAATTGATTTTGGTAGTCCTACCTCGGGTTAATTATTTGGTTTCGGGTCATATTGGAATCGGATTGATACCAGGTGTGATGACAATTAGGGTTGGGTCGGGTTTATTATGACATTATTTTCCCGAAACCCCAAAATCTGATTGTATCCAATAAAATAATGTCATAATGAACCCAATCCAACTCTAATTGTCATCACACTCGATATTAACCCGAGTCCAATATGACTCGAAATCGAATAATTAACCCGAGGTTTAGGTTGATTCAGGATTAGTTCATTTGAGTTATTGAGTTAAATTAGGATGTCCGAGTCAACATGGGTTAGTTACGGTCGGGTCTAGAAGCTCAACGGTACATATTCTTCCATACTCTCGTCCATTAAGATGCTTTTTAATGATGGTACGTACAATCGTACGTGATTGAAACACCCACTGTTTTAAAAAATACTTCAAGATCCGCCTAAACCCTTGAACTAACTTTGTCGCCAAGGTCGTCAAAACCCACCTAGACTACAAAGACCCGCCATGAAATCCGCCTACATCCCGTTTAGACCCTTGATCCTACCTTACCGCCAAACACCCGCCAAGCATTCTTTAGAACATTGAACACACCCCAAATTTTCACGTTGTAAAAAAAAAAAATCTAACACAATTGTATAGTATCATCATGCCTTACTTGAAAAAATATATTTATTAATTGTATTTGAAATTGGGCAATCCTACAAAGTAAAATACCTGTCAAATATGGCATCTTTGCATATATGCAACAATGCAACATGGATTCACACATAGCACATTAGCACTTTGAAGGTGCAATGAGTGAGCATAAATGTACTTTGTTACAATTTATTAAGATACACTTAATAAATTGATATTATTAATTATAATTAGTTTTATAACTAGCTAGTTAAGTACTAGTAGTTAACGTAACAAACTTAAGGGCTTCCACCGCTTCCACCACCATACCCATAGCCTGAACCATAACCATAACCACCTCCTGAACTAGACCCACCACCGCCACCGCCGCCGCCTCCACCACCCCCACCGCCTCCTCCGCTGCCACCACTTCCGTACCCTGATCCAGACCCGTAACCACTTCCATATCCAGAACCATAACCACCTTGTCCACCTCCACCTCCACCTCCGCCTCCTCCACCACCACCACCACCTCCACCTCCTCCGGTGCCCAAACCACTTCCATAGCCTGATCCTGATCCATAACCACTTCCATATCCCGATCCACTTTGCCCACCCCCTCCACCACCACCGCCACCTCCACCACCACCACCACCACTTCCAGCTCCACCAATGCCACGACCACTTCCATATCCTGAGCCCGAACCATATCCACTACCATACCCAGAACCCCCTTGTCCACCACCGCCACCTCCACCGGATCCTCCACCACCACCCATACCTCCCCCTACACCACTTCCACTTCCTTGCCCGTACCCTGACCCATAACCAGACCCATACCCTCCATATCCTCCTCCTCCTCCACCACCACCACCACTAATACTTAATGGCAATCTAGCTGCAATGCAAAGCTCCAGAAGGAGCAATGCGGACAATGCAAACCCTATGATCTTAGGGTGTTTGGCCATTTGTAGTCGACAACAAGGAATTAACCAAGAACCGAGTATATGTTTTTAACACCAAAAAAAACAATGTAGAAATTGATAAGTTGTGATTGATTCGAGACAACTTAGCCCTTTATATAGAAAGAGCTAATAACACGTAAATCGATCAGAGGCATTAAGAGGCTTTCTTCAAAAACTTGGTTCCATAACACTATAAATTTGAGTTTGAAAGTCACACGGTCAACTAATTAGATGCCCTGCAGGACGCACATAGGTTCAAATGTTTAAGAGATATTAATCTTTTATATATGCTTGACATTGTGTAAAAGGAAAAATGGGGTACATGGTAATACAATTTAATCACAATACAAATGGTCGGGAAATTAAATCGGTTCAACATTATATTAATATATTACAATTTATTAATCGTTCATTGGTTCACTATGGGTGTGTATGGTTCACAAAATAAATATTTAAAAATTAATCATTTCTGCATGTTTATTTTTTGAACATCTGTTTTTTTTTGTTAGGATTTCCAAAATAAACAAAAACGTATTAAAAAATTGTATTTAAAAAAAGTTAAAAAATGGAGGTTATTTGGGTGTATATTTTATACAAGTATTGTTTTATCCCTTTCCTTTTATTTGGTTTGAAAGTAACACAATACTCCTAATAACAACCAAATAAACTCAACTTTTTACGAATAAACTGTTTTTGCCCCATACAGAGATTATCTTGTTGTAGAAATTTTTAACTAAGTTTACCAACAGTTTATAAGTTTTACCCTGTTTATAATTTTAATCAGTTTATTAACTATGTCCCATACGAACCCTATTTGATAACTCTAAATTTAAATGAGATCATGTATATGTATTTCAAGGGGTATCTCTCCCTACGGGGGGGGGGGGGGGGGGGGATCAAGGGGTATCCGTATCTCTTTTATACTTGTAAATATGTTCATACCTATGAAAGAATTTAAACGTAAATCTCTTGATATGGGTAAAACTACCATGGATTATATACATAATGGATTGGTTTTGAATTTATAATAGTTTATTGCTACTTTACCAACTTATCTAATCTCTTTTGGCCAAAAATAAATAAATATATATATATATATATATATAATCCATGGTAGTTTTACCCATATCAAGAGCAATGGAGATCTCCTACTTCACTCTATGCTTCATTCCCTACATCACAAAAATATTTTGACATTTATTTAATCTTATAACAAATTATAAAAATTATATTTATATTACTAAGGTCTATTTTTATATATTCATAAAATTTTATTTTAAAAAATCATGTTTTTATCATTTTTAAAAATTAAAAATGCAATATTTAACAAATTGTAATTATTAAAAATTTCAAAACATCATTTTTCAAAACAAAATTTTATGAATATATAAAAATAGATCTTAGTAATATAAATATAATTTTTACAATTTTTTTAAGATTAAATAAATGTCAAAATATTTTTGTGTTGTAGGAAATGAAGCATAGAGTGAAGTAGGAGACCTCCATTGTGTCAAGAGAGATTAGATAAGGTGGTAAAGTAGCAATAAAGTAGCAATAAACTATTATAAATTCATGGTATTTTTCTAAACCCTAAACCCTAAACGCGAAACTCTAACTAGGATTTGCACGTCCTTAACAACGTGCTGCACGTTGTTAAGGACGTGCAAGTGTTTACTAGTGGACGTGCACATTTTCAGTCTTGCACGTCCTTAAGGACGTGCAAATCCTTAATCGTCATTTGCGGTGTATATATCAACACCCATAAAAAATAATACAAGTGCTAATTGAAAGCAGGGTTATGGCCGTTGAAATCCGCTGGGAGATAAACACGCAATGGTTGGTAAATTTGAATTTATAACTACTACTAGCTTACCAACTTCTGCAATTTTTATAAAAAAAATTGCTAACCGAGAGTGTTTCTGGCCGTTGAATCGACTCCGAAAATTAATATTTTTAGGCCAAAATTTTATTGGGCCCGAAAATTTTATTGGGCCAAACTTAGGGCCCAATAAAATTTTCATATATATTACAATTTACCTAATATCTTTAGGTCCAGTTTTTTGTTTTTAGTTCATTTATCTTTAGGTAAAGAAATGAGAAGACAACATTTATAATGTTTGGTAGAAAAAAACTAATTAAAATATTTCAAAATTACTTTTTTTTTCAACATTTATAATATTTTTGTGCTATGTCGTATTATTATTAGTCAATGAAATATAGTGATTGAATTTAGTATATATATTTAAGAAAGTATTTTTTTCATAGAAACTATATGGGTTGTTAATTATTTAAATATGTTGATTTTTAGAATCTGTTCTTCTTTATAATAAATTAAATTTTAATTATTAGAGATAAAAAAAAATATTGGTCCCGAATCTATGTAACCTCAGTGCCTACACTGTCTACCCAGACTACCCATCTAGACACTAACAAAACCAACCCTTGAGAACTCCTTTTTTTTCATTATAAAGGTTAATGTGAGTGCACAAATCTGCACCTTCTTCCTCCTCGGCCTTGACCGATCACCTGCATAGAAGGAGGAGAGGAAGAGGCGGGGCTGCTTCCCCGTGGGAAGCCTCCGACGCTCAAGTCAGGATTGTGTTGGCTGATCCAAGCCCCTCTAACCCTAGTAGTTCAATAATATTTATAATGAGAATTAGGGTTTGATTATTTCACCTTGCAAATGACGATTATGCCCCTAGAGATCGTATGGAATTACTTTTGCTCTATCAATTGCCCCTCGGGTTTCTTCTTCATGTCTCGATGATGAAGGAAGCCGAAAAAAGTAAATGGCGAAGTTTGTCGATTGAACGATGATTTTGCCGTAAACGTTAGTCGCCTGATTCGTAGTTGGCTATTGTGACCGTAATTGGCTATTGTGGCCGTAATTGGCTAATATGGCCTTGAGCGGCTAAGTTGGCCTTGATCGGCTAATGCGGCCTTGAGCGGCTAGTGTGGCCTTGAGCGGCTAAGTTGGCCTTGAGCGGCTAGTGTGGCCTTGAGCGGCTAAGTTGGCCTTGATCGGCTAAGTTGGCCTTGATCGGCTAAGTTGGCCTTGAGCGGCTAGTGTGGCCTTGAGCGGCTAAGTTGGCCTTGAGCGGCTAGTGTGGCCTTGAGCGGCTAAGTTGGCCTTGATCGGCTAGTGTGGCCTTGATCGGCTAAGGTGGCCTTGATCGGCTAATGTGGCCTTGATCGGCTAATGTGACCTTGAGCGGCTAAGTTGGCCTTGATCGACTAAGTTGGTCTTTTCTCCACAAATAGCTTAAATGTGTGGGCATAACTGCAATTTCCAAGAACTATGGACTGATCTTGTAATTAGTCCCAATTTACAAAGTAACGTCTCGGCCGCTTTGCAAAGTAACGTCTTGGCCGCGGATTAATTATTGGTAATTAATCCAAATTTGCAATGTGTAACGTCTTCTTCGTAGGGCTTGTAGCAGGCGGCGGCGGCGGCGCAGGACTTCAACACAGGCTCCTCACAACCTCTCGACCTCGAATCGACTGCCCCTGCTCTCAGCCGCCACCGGACATCACCTCGCCTGTACACCACCGTCGGCCTCCCCGTGCCCAGAGCCGCCCACCAGCACCACCGACAGTAACAGATCCACCTAGATCCGCCTCCCTCTCGCATCCGCACAGACCGCCAACCCATCTCCTCTTCGCTAATCGTTCGGAATTGGGAAGAGCGGCGGCGGCAGTTGATTTCAGACGACATCCTCGGCCTTGAATTTGAATTCGAGAGGACGGAAGGCAACAACAGCGAACGTCGACGGCGATTGAGCATGGGTGCCCCCGGCCTACCCATCACCACCGGTGCGTTCTCGTTGGTTCGGTGAAAGGGGATGCTTGGTACGGCGTCTCGGTCGGGCGGAGGACGCCGTGGTGGCTTTGGATTCAACGTTGTAAGTGGAGACGACGATGCCAATTACGATGGCGGTGGCTACTCGTGCAGATCCGCCGCCACTCATACGGCCTCACCAATGATTGATCTTTGTTGCTTCTTTCATTTAGAGATCCGATCTTATGACCTTTTGATCGAATCCCCACGGACGGCGCCAAATGTGAGTGCACAAATCTGCACCTTCTTCCTCCTCGGCCTTGACCGATTACCTGCATAGAAGGGGGAGAGGAAGAGGCGGGGCTGCTTCCCCGTGGGAAGCCTCCGACGCTCAAGTCAGGATTGTGTTGGCTGATCCAAGCCCCTCTAACCCTTGTAGTTCAATAATATTTATAATGAGAATTAGAGTTTGATTATTTCACCTTACAAATGACGATTATGCCCCTAAAGATTGTATGGAATTACTTTAACATGTTTTTTTTGGTTTACCTTTATATAATGAACAAAATACATTGATAATGCATGTTTTTATAACCTTTATATAATGAACAAAATACAGTGATAAAGAGACCTTTATATAATGAGACCTTTTTATGAAGTAAACGGCACAACATTGGTTAAACCCCCAAAACACGTATTCCTATATAAAAAAACAATGGAAAATTTTAGCCTGTTTTACATCAAAACATGGGCTTCAGCCCATAGATCAATTTCTTCCTTCCATCTCCCTCCTATATAAATCGCTAACCCACCTACCCACCCACATAGAGCACCCCCAAACCTCTCTTCCGTATTTATTAATTTGGTCCCTCATTTCCACTTAATTCCCCATTTCTCCCCTTTTGGAGTATTTTCTTGCAATTATGCCCCTGGATCTGGACGTGTTTAACCCGGAGGACTACGTGGCCAAGCGGCGGACCGAGCGGAAGATGCGGGTCCCGGAGGCGGCCGTATGGTCGTCGACACGGCTGTCCGGCGAGTGGCGGAGGGGCGAGCGAGAGGGGAGTGGTATTAATAATGATAATAAGAGGCTTCTCCGGGTGGTGGACGGAAGCTCAACACCACCTGCCCACGGGGTAGTTTTACCCTGCGGCGTCGACCACGGTAGCTTCATAGACACCTGCTTGTCGGCCTGATCTTTGATTCCGTTGGTCCCACTTTATTGACGACCGTCGGATCGTTCTCATCTCAACGGTGGAGATGGTAGTGAAGCTGAAGCCTTAGTAGTACAGTATATTGTAGTTTTGAAGTGCGGTTTTGTAACACAAGTTTTGCACACCGTACTTGTATGTCCCTGTTTACCTATACAAGAATTTAGTACTGGTTAGCTTATTTAATTAAGGATTTTCTAATCTATTACTTAGCATGTGGATTTTAAGAAATTTAATTGAAAAGATTGGTCTTGATTTTAGGAATATAATATTGAAAAACTAAAATAATATTTATTTAGGATATAGATTAGGAAAATTGTTTTAATTACTCAATCCAGATGTAAAGCGGCTGAGTAGATTGAACTGGATTAAGATCCAAAAAAATTTGTGTTAATTATAAGGCGAAATTGGATAGTTATACCCAATTTAAGTTTTTATTTGGTAAATGTACCCTTGAAGATTTTGTTTTTATTATGACAGATTTGCCCTTGATTTGATTGTAATTAATAAATCCATTGACGCTCAATCGGTTTCCATCAACGCTCGTTTTTTCCATTCCCCTCTTCCAATAAGCGACGCTCATCCCATTGCATCTTCCTTGAAGTACGGTGATTGCGAAGACATTGAAAGTTGGTAAACTTGATTTATATGTTTATGTGATTGTTACTGTACTTTCCATGGTATAGTAAACCTTAATTTGAGAACCCTAATTCAACCACGGGAGTTAGGCGCCCGACACAGACGCAAAAACTCGTCATCAACGTTTGTGATTTTAAAAAAAGAACGACGATGCAGAGTAGATGAAAGAGTGAAGATGTAGGGTCGATGGAAGCTTTAGGGAATAGATATCTTATCTACGGTTATTGTCTTCGCTTATTGTTAGTTAGGGACAATAATTTAGGTTGCAATAATCGTTATCTATTTTTAAAATAAATGTATGCTACTTATTTGATACCCGTGTTTACCAGGATTCGGTCATTACAAGAAAATATTCATTACAATAATTGTGTGATATTGTAGTTGGTTATAGTAATGGGTACAAGAATTCGTTCATTACAGCAAATCAGTAATTACAGGAATTGTATGCTACTTTAGTTGGTTATAGTGATTTCTTGTAATACAACTCTACAAGACAAATGTGGGTATAGTAATGGTGAGAAGATTTCATTCATTACAGGAATTGGGTCATTACATGAAATCATTTATTACAATAATTGTATGCTATTGTAGTTGGTTCTAGTAATGGGTACAAGAATTCGTTCATTATAGTAAATCATTAGTAACAAGAATTGTACGCTACTTTAGTTGGTTATAGTGATTTCTTGTGATACAACTCTACAAGACAAATGTGGGTATAGTAATAGGTAGAAGAGTTCATTCATTACAGGAATTGATTACATGCATATTATTGTATTACAAGAGTGTGATTCCTTGTAAGTAACTCATGACATTGCATTACATGAATATTATCGTATTACATGAATGGATCGATAAACGATTGTAATCAAATAATTTGAAGAGTAACGTATGTTACTTGTAACCTAGAAAATTGTTGTAGTTATACCCTAGAAAATTCTCCGTTGATAATCCGTCTGCAGTAATCTAACTGGGAAGTTTTAAAAAGGATAAAACTTGTTAAAATATCTCCATCCACCAATCTTTTTAAAAAAGGATAAAATCTGATTTGTTAACAACATCTTCCTCATCAATATTTTAAAAAAGAATAAAAATTGAAAAAGGTAAAAATTAATTGTAAGGATAAATATGTAATAACCACCTAAAAAAATACAATTACCAAAAACAAAATTGAGGGAGTACAATTAGTTAAAAAAAACTTGAAAAGGGTATACTACACCCAATTTCCTCTAATTATAATGCATTTATAAATCAAATATTCATTATCTCTCTTTGAACATAAGGGTGTTCGTTTGAAAATGATGACAAGGGATCCACCAAGAGGAATTTATCCTACGGTATCTTTTCTCTCACATGGTATCAACCTAATCTCGTTCATCTCAAAATAAACCCTTTTTTTTTGCTTCCCTATGTTGTTGAGCAATCTTTCATTTCGATCGATGTTAAGAGCGACTTCCTTCATGACACCTTCGTTAGGCTAATTGTTTAAGCTTTCAAACACTAGGATTTGTTGGTTTATCTATGCCTAATCATGTATATATTTCTTTTTTGAAGAAATCTTTATATGGCCTTAAGCAAGCCCCCACAAGCCTAGTTCCCACGATTTGCCTATTTCCTTCACCAAATTGGGTTCACTGGTAGTCAAAGTGACTCTTCTCTATTCATTTATAATCATCGTGGTGTTGTTCTCACATATTTGTTGTATGTTGATGACATTTTCCTAAAAAATTCTTATGATGCACTTTGATATAGCATTCTTATTAGTAATGATTTTGAAATGTCATATTTGAGGTCGATGCCCTTATTTTTATCACTCTTTAGCCGACCTTTTTTTTTTTTTTTTATCATAAGAGATGTATGCACGCAATAGTACGTTTTTCTTGAGCTAATATGTCCAGCTGCAAATCTATACTCACTATTGTTGATATAGCTACTAAGCTTAATGCTTATGTTGGTGTTGTTATAAGTAATCCCTCTTTATATTGTAGTCTTGTAGGTTCTCTACAATACCTTACTTTAGAACTTGAGGAACCTATCAATGTCCTCCAACAATCTAACGACCTACCCATGGATATAGTGTCGATTCTCCCCCTCTAGAAGGACCCCCTTAACGATCATCAGTAGCACAAGCTTGAACGTTCCAGTCTGTCTCCAGCTCCTTAGAGACATCCTCTCCTGGCCAAAGAACTCATACACGGCGGCCTTGTGGTTGTTGTCTATGACATCGCGAGGTGTGAATTTGCAATTCAACCCTATGAACATGGCGAACTCTTGCATGGAGAACCATAGAAGGTGGCCCTACATCAAGTATCGGCCAGGACCTCATCAATTCGACAGAGGAGGTGGTCTTCGAATACCATGAGCACCTTCTGTGGACCGCTAGTATTGTTGGCTGTGAAATAGCATCACAAGATAGATGAATGCCAACACCCAACCATTACAAACCAAACTTCGTCGTCTTTTTACCTCGTCATTGCTCGAGGTTCCTTTGCACTTTCTTAGCACTACTCTTCCCCATCTTCGAGCTTGGGTAATTTCTTGCATCAATAACCAAACACACGATAATCAAATTCCATACCTCTAGCTTTCACGTTGCTTGCTAAACTTTTCATGACAACAGTTTAATTTCGTCTTGCAAATTGCTACATTTCTCATGACACTAGTGAAATTTTCTACTACCCTCCACCCTTATGTTCCACATCTACCATTTTCAAACAAACACCTTGTCATCACTTTCCATTGTTGAAGATTATGCGATTCAATTACCCTATCTTCATGGGACATACACCCTCGCCTCCCGGACTACCACCCTATCTACCCTCCCGCTGCCACTTCCTGCCACAAATATATTGCATCCTTACAAGACATTAACGTCGTCTGTCCCTACCAAACATTAACTTTACCTCTCTCTCAAATATGAAGTAACCACTCTCTCTTTCTCCATTCAATCGCGTAATCTGACCTCCCTTCTCATCAATTTCCATTGTTGAACCCTCTCTCTTCAATTATCATGCCTTCGTGGGACATACACCCTCGTCGCCCTTGACTAACACCCTCTCTACCCCTCCCTAAGCCACTGTTGTCACAAATTTCTTCCCTACATGCCAATACCCACGTACGCTCCTACTAGGCATCAAATATGCCTCTTCTCCAAATTCGCACCACTCTCTCTTTCTCCATTTAATCCCCCAATCTGGCCAATTGAGGTCCATAATGTCGCAAGCCCGCTACATTACAGACCAAGGAGGGGGGCATACTTACCTATTTCCAAATGTAGCACTGGTGGTTTCCCTCTGACCCTCTCCTTCTACCACCAGCACAGCACGCACCGCCCTATCCTCCACCATCTTTACTATCCTTCTGTTCGTTACCATCAAGATCTCTTGCTTTCCAACCTTCATCTCCCTCTGAATGGGGAAATGAACCCCTCCGATTCGCACTAATCCTTCCCGTATCTTTACTCAACCTCCCGTCGATTATTGCACACTTTCTATCAATGTTCATAATTGGCATTGTCAACATTGATATTAATTCTGTCAATGTGATAATATTATGGTTTCAATACATATATTGACATTTCTTTTGTAAATATGGTTAATATTCCAGTAGATCGACATGATTTACCGTATCTTTAGTCAATCTCTCCCTGATTATAGCTTCAATCATGTCAACGTAAACTTATAGTTTTGTCACTATAAACATTAGTCCTGTCAGTGTAAATAAATAACTTTGTCATCTTGGACATGCCTTTAATTTCTAGTTATGGTATGGATAAAATCGTATCTTTATTCTCTTCCCGATTATAGATTTCATCCTGTCAGTATTAATTCTCAACTTTGTCATGATGAAAATTTATCCTAACAACGTAAATAAATAACTTTGTCATATTGGACATATCTTTAATTTCTAATTATGGTTAATAATCTAATAGTTAAGGTATGGATAAAATTGTATCTTTATTTTCTTCCCGATATAGATTCCATCCTGTCAATATTATTTCGCAGCTTTGTCATGATGAAAATTTATCCTGTCAAAGTGAAATTTTGATAGTGTGGATACGCATGTATTGACATTCCTTTTCTAATTTCATACTAAAGCAGTGTTTTTAATCCCGTTAGTTTTATTATTCTTAAGTTTCAAGAAAAAAAAAATCATTATTTTAATATATATTTCATTTTCTAAATATTTTGAACTTTTCTTTTAATTCATAATTCTCATTTTAAAGATTCTTACATTTAAATTTAAAGGTAAAATATCCATTATTTTTTAGCAAAAATGTCTCACCGGTCATATTTTTGATATTCTCAGTACAAAACGGATATACTTTTGAAAACCGAACACCGATTTGGTATATTTCTGCAAATCGGCCACTATTTTTTGAACATCTCATACATAAATATTACAGGCATATATAGCTAATGGTGCAAATTCTGGGGATGTCTTATCTTGTATTGAGGATAACATTAGAGAAAGAGCTACTCCATCATCCATGTCTCATCTTTGTGTAACATGTTACGCTTTGTTCTTGTTTGATTTGGGGCCTTGGGGTGTTTTTCCACCAAGAAAACAAAAAAGCTAATGCAGCGAGATTCCACTTCCCACGGTTTAAAGAAGCTCATATGGTGCGGGATAAGAGCCCAACCGCTGCCACAAGAGCAACGACGAAAGAAGGGTCCACACGGGGCTCCACCACAAGGCTCAGTACATCCTTTCCCAACATTACTCCTGTCTCTAATTTCTTTCTCTTTATCTGCCCAAAAATATCATGCATCCATCATTTTCAATTAATCAAAATCATTTTTTACATTGTAATGAGCCAAATTTTAGTTGTTAATATTAATCGGATGATTAAAAAAAAAGAAACAGTAGTGGATTTTAATTTTTGTTTTTGGTTATAAGGTCGAGATTCACCACTTTACACAAAAGTTTAAGCCATTGTGTAGAGGCTTCCACTTCCTTATATTTTGGTTTGATTTTCACCTTATTTTTCAATGTGGAACTCTACCCACAACTTCAACAAGGCTAGATGAAATTCAGATTCTTACACAAAAAATTGAGTTATCATGTACGAATTCACGATAAATGGATGGTTTACTATTTCAATTTTTCTATCATATGTCCTTGAGTATAAAATAAAGACTCTAAATTTGAATTTTGAAATTTTAATTAGTTTAGCCTTTTTTTAATTAGATTCTTAGGATCACTTGCTTTTTTTTATAAGGAATCTTTCCTAATTTAGGGGCTTATCCTATGTCTTTAGGTCATAGGATAGAAAAACTGTTACTATTTTACTACTTCAATAACATATAGGGTGTATTTGGCAACATAAGCAGCTTTTCAGAATTTTCTGTTTTAATATTATTTCTTTTTGAGGTAATGGGGTTTATAGACCCTTTTCATTATTTTTTTAAGTTTATAGACCCCATTATAAATTCTTTAATTATATAGACCTTTTCATATATATTCTTCCATTTATACCCTTCAATGCTTTTTATTTTTTAAAAAGTTAATACTAAATTTGAAAAATGGGTACAAAAAAATATTCAAAGATAATATATATTATAAGGAAAAATTAATAGTTTATTATATTCAAATCTCTAATAAAATATCTAATTAAGTACAATATAATTAACATTATTATTGTAACACATCTCAATATTAATGTAACACAATAACTTGTGTATATTGTGATACAGTATTTCTCTTTTATTGTAATACAATATTACTACCATATAGAGATTCCATATTGTAATACAATGAATAATTTAGTGTGATTATTCATGTATTACAATAAATATAATTGTTATGGTAAATGTATTGCAATTGATTATTAATTATAATCTTGTATGTAAATATATAAAAAAAACAAAGCTAATGTCATTATATATATTATGCTATAAATTAGCGCATGCTCGTATTATATTAATATAGAATTAAAAATATTGTAATTATCTTTAAGGATTTTTAAAAATAATTTTCCATTTTATTATTAAAGTATATTAACTTTTTTATCAAACTAAAAAATTTGAGGATAAACAAGTAATAACACCAACAAAAGGGTCTATATACTTAAAAAATTTATTAATGGGTCTATTAACTAAAAAAATTATCAAAGAGGGTCTTAATCCTCCAATTTTCTCTTTTGTAAATGAATTTTCAATAGCTACATCGCCAAACTTTTCAGCGCTTTACTTTTTAGGTAAATAAATCTATTATTTTTTCCTTTTTTATCAGCTACCCTATTAGTTAAGGTTATCAAACACATTGCTAACTTATCAACAATTTAATTTAACATATACTGAATATTTTTCAAAATTAAACATTCAACTCAAACTACCCAATCAGTTTCACCTACGTACCCAAAAAACTCCCGTTACCAAACACACCCGTAAACTTTTTAATTTATTTCACAACATTCTTATAGCTAATTAACCCATTTTTGTTGAACGTGTCCACATTGACTATGATAATATTTTAAGAATATAGGAATTTGGTGACGTAGTATATGACGTATTATAAAGTGGAGTAACGTCGAAAGGTTTGCTCATCTTTTATATCTTAAAATATATAGTACTAGCGATTAAAGAAAACCACCGTCCAAAGTTGAAATATATTCACCTCAGCGATCACCATTGCAGAGTGATCGGATATCTTGAACTGCGATTTATCCAACGAACCCTTTATTTGGTAGCGACGTTCTTCGGATAATTCATCGCTCTTCATCACCGTCACTTGGCACGCAAACCCTCCTTTGCGGAGAAACCCTTGCCCAATCTTTCTAACCCTAAACCATGGCTTTTCACCTCTTCTTCTACCTGATTTACCATTACTCTCAAATTTATAACCGTCCCATTGCTCTGAAACTCGTCGTTTCTACATCAAATATAATGAGAGCATCAAATATCAAACCAGTGTTGAGAGATGTGAATGAGATTAAAAGAGTATCACGTCGAATTTCAACCAAACAAGTCGTTTCTACTCTTTCTATTGCCAATTAGTTTTAGAATGGAACCTTACTCGACTTGTCTGCTAGACTACTAGTGCATGTGCACCCGTGCACACGCCTCAGTTATCAGTGTTTTGAGAGATGGAAATATACGAGTCGGAGTGCTACTCCTTTTATTGTCAATCAGTTAGAATGGAACCTCGCCCGACTTGCACAACACACCAGTCATCAATCCGAGTCGGACTTTGATAACCCAACAATTTTTCCATTAAAGATTATTTGAATTGAATTGGAACCGGAAGATATATAAATTGACACAAAATGGGAATGAATATATTCACAATTAAGGCATCCATATCCATATATATCTTACCCGTTGAAGTAGCGTACACAGAACGTTGCCGCGAAGATCCATGAGGAGCACCTCACGGTTGGGCTTGGAGTCGTAGTTGTCGATACGATACACGATTTCACCGTTGGAGTTGAAGATGGTGAAGCCATTTCCATGGAGTACAAGCGACTTCATCCACACCGTGAATGTTTCTCTAGACAGAGAGACGCCGGTGGAGGAAGGCCGAGGGTAAACCCTTACCCTAGCCATATGGAATGGCAATTAATCCCCATCCTCTAATGGCGATTGGCCCTTCGGATATATGTTAATTGGGGCTAATAATTGGTCGTGGTGAGCATGACAGTGCATTTGTTTAATTAAATCAATACAGATCATATATATCAATTCACACATCATATCATATATGATTAATAAACGTGATTTTTGTGATTACAAATTATATATTTGACCCATAATCTGTTTATTTATTCCGATATTCCATGATTTCTGATTATGCAAATAATTAACAGAAAATTAATAACGTCTTTCGTAAATTTTATCCTTTTTTTAGAAAAGAAAATAAACTGGGAATTAACGATAGCTGTAGGCATGGAGATTGGCAATTAGGCTATTTGGGTCGGTTTATTCGGTTTCGGGTCATACCGGACTTGTGTTGATATCGGATGTGATGACAATTCGGGTTTGATTGGGATCAAGTCGGGATTAATCTAGCATTATTTCATGGGATAATTGAGTTTTCGAGTCTTATTCAGTTCGAGTGAATTGATTTTCGGTCACAACAGGTTTGGTTCGGGTTCGGTCAAATCGAACCCTCAAGAATCACATTGGATAAATAAATCAAATGTTAGTCCTATTAAATGAAGTTTCAATTTGATTTTAAAATTTGGGGTTTAATGTTTCAATTTGATTTTTTAGTCATATTTTTTTGTTACTACGAGTTTTTTTATCTTTTTATATAGATTAAGCTAATGTTTATCAATTCTTATCAATACTTTATTCGTTAAAAAAAGATAATGCTTCCCACTTTTTAGAACATTTTTTAATTTAAAAGATAATACTTATTTCTCATAAGTCATACCTATGAAATTATAAAAAAATTAACAAAATTTTGATATTATATAGTTATAGCGTATAAAAAAAATGCTAAAAATCAAATTACTTTTTCTTTAATAGAGCGAGTACAAAATTATACTATAGACATGATAATATTGACATCCGCGATTATGTAATCAAATACTTAGGTTGTTTTGGCTTTTGAGTATTTTAAGGGAAATGTTAAGATATTTGTTGGTTTTAGATATAATTAATCGGGTTTTAGTTATTTCTGTTGAGCTATGTTCCAGCTACTAAAGTCGTCTCCAGCTGATCAACAAACACCAACACAGCGACTCTAGTGTGCAGCTACACGAGAAGACATTAGATTGAGTTGTATAGGATCCATTCCCGTGTAACTAACTAGAGCTAAATCAGTTGTTGTTGATCAAGTGTATAAATAGATGGTGGTCCATCTGTAAACTCATTCAATTCAATACAACAGAAACAATTCAGAGCTTTCTCCATTTTCCCGCTCAATCCAACCGTCTCCTTCTTCCTCCTCCAATGATCTCTGCGAGATCTCAATCCAATTAGGCGTCATTCGACATGGTATCAGAGCACAGTGAAGAAACAGATCCTCGGAATGTCGTGGTTGCTGGAATCGATCCAATGGATGAACTATTTCTCCATCACTCGGAAAATCCGAGCTCGATTCTCTCCACACGACTTCTTGATGGAAGGAATTACAGTCACTGGCGAAGGTCTGTAGAAGTGTCGTAGCTGGCGAAGAACAAAATCGGCTTTGTCACCGGAACTTGCAAGCGACCGGCCGCCGATCAGCCTCTTCTCCAACAACACTGGGACAGATGCAACAATATGGTACTCTCTTGGCTCTTACACTTTGTGAATAAGGACATTGCTGAATCTGTAGTCTATTGTCGAAATGCATCACAAATTTGGAAGAATCTGGAAAGCAGATTTGGTGTGGCAAATCGGACTCGCTTATATCAAATTCAGAAAGATGTAATTTCAGTTGAGCAAGGAAACCTTAGTATTCCAGATTATTTCACCAAATTCAAGAAATCTTGGGATGAATACATGAATTTCATTGAGTGTGAATCATGCGAATGTGGTTCAACCCTTGCTATGTCAAGGATGATCCAAGATCAGCAGGTGATCTTCTTTTTAATGGGACTTAATGAGTCTTACAACAGTGTCAGAGGCAATATCCTCATGATGAAACCACCTCCAGGCATTGATGATGCCTACAGGTTTCTGATCCAAGATGAGCAACAAAGAGGTGTCAACAGAGGTGCTGCTTCAGGAAGTGATGTTTCTGCCTTTGCATCACAATCCAAAGGAAACTTCAAGAAATCTCTGTTTTGTGAACACTGCAAAATGACTGGACATGTCATGGAAAAGTGTTGGAAGATACATGGGTATCCTTCCAAATCAGGGACCTCCGGAGGATCTTTCTGTGATCATTGCAAGATTGCAGGTCATACCATGGAAAAATGCTGGAAATTGCATGGATATCCATCCAATTCATCAAGTGCAAGCAATGGAAGCACACAGTCTTCCAATGGATCTCGCCCTTTCTGCACTCACTGCAAGACACTTGGCCATGTGGTTGAAAGATGCTGGAAGCTCCATGGCTATCCCACTGATAGCTCACCTGCAGGAGCCTCGAAGAAGATAGCAGCAACTGCCTCTTCATCAGCTTCTATTACTCAAGAACAATACCAACAGTTGCTGTCTCTTCTCCAACATCATGAAGTCAAAGAATCCTCAGCTATGTTGGCATGTATGAAGTCTTGTCTCTTTTCTACATTGCTTAATTCCTCTTGGATACTGGACAGTGGAGCCAGTGACCACATGAGCCCCAACCTTACTCTCTTTCACTCCTTTGAACCATCCTCAAAACCATCTTCCATCACCTTACCAAACAACATGAAAGCCAACATTACCAACATTGGAACTGTCAAAGTTAACAATGATATTTCTCTTCAAAATGTTCTCCATGTTCCAGATTTTCATTTCAATTTAATGTCCATTCATAAACTCACAAAAGACATACAGTCCAATGTGATTTTTACTCCATCTTCATGCATCATCCAGGGCCCTTTGATGAGGAATCCTCTGGTCATTGGAACTGAAGATCGTGGAATATACATTGCACACACGCCATATGAATTGTCAAATTCTCCTGAGTTGTCTCAAATTCTGCAATTTGATTTTTCCAAATGTAATAATGTGTCATCAAATTTCATGAACACTACTGTTGCTGGTTTGTCTGCTATTTGTAAAGCTGAACTCTCACATTGTAGAATGGGGCATTTGCCTTTCTCTCAAATCAAGTTCATAGATGACACCATACACATTACTTCCCCACCATCCATTTGTCAAATTTGTCCTCAAGCCAAGCTCCACAGACATCCATTTCTGCTAAGATCACAGAGATCTGCAGCTTCTTTTGACCTTGTTTACTTTGACACATGGGGACCATATCAGTCTAGCACTCACAATGGCTTCAGGTACTTTATTACCTTGGTTGATGATTTTTCCAAAAGCACATGGACCTACCTAATGGCATCCAAAACTAACACCTTCAACATTTTGTCCAATTTTGTGTCCCTCATCAAAACTCAGTTTCAAACCACTATCAAAGCCATGAGGTCAGACAATGCTGTTGAGTTCATTGACCAAACTTTGTCCAATTTTTTTGCTAAACATGGTATAATTCACCAAACCAGTTGTGTTGAGTCACCCCAACAAAATGGTGTTGTTGAGAGAAAACACAAACACTTACTTGAGGTAGCCAGGGCTTTGAGATTCCAATCCAAAGTGCATATACAGTACTGGGGTGAGTGCATAATGACTGCCACATACTTGATTAACCGTTGCCCTCTCCCAGTTTTGTCCAATAAATCTCCCTATGAACTTCTTTTTCATAAACCTCCTACATATGCTCACCTCAGAGTTTTTGGATGCCTGTGCTTTGTGAGTACATTGAAGAGGGGAAGGGATAAATTCCAACCTCGTGCTAAGCCATGTGTTTTCTTAGGCTACAGCTATGGAAAAAGTGCAAGTTCAGGTAATTTCGAATTTCGTGTTGGTCTATTTAGATATAATGGGATTAAGGTTATTAATATTGGGTTTAGATTGTTTTCGGGTTCGATCTTAACTCGGACCAGATCAGTCGGTTTCGGGTCCAAATTTCTTTTTTTTTCTTTCAATTATTTAAATGTCGACAAGTTGGATCAGGTTGGATATTGCCCCCACTTCTGTAGGTATGTAGCAACAACCCATTAAAAGTTGGTTGAAATATTTGTGACATAAAAATAAAGGGATTTGACTACCTCAAAGTAGGGGGGGGGCTTTCGGTAGCTAACAAGATCACACCACTTTAAAATTATTGATTTATTATTGAATATTGGCTAATAATTTTTAAAAACTTTATTATTGTTTAATTATTTTTTTTATCCAATTATTATTGTTTAATTTACAGAGTATTTATTTTACTCTGTTAAAACAATATTATATACCTTAGATCCATCGATATCAGTCCGTATCAGAATGTAAGGTAGCGTGATTTTGATTTCGCCTACCCTAATTCCACCACAAAATATTTGATGGGGCACCCAAAAAAGATTTGTATTTCCGTGTCCTGAAAACAGAAGGGTAAAGGAGCAGTTAATTTATGCCTTCCGTGTTTGAAACACGGGAGTTCAAAATATAATTGTACTTCCGTGTTTGAAAAACGAGAGTACAACTTTTAGTTTTGTCTCCCGTTTTTAAAAAACGGGAGTTATAAAACTGGGTTGTAATCTCGTATTTAAAAAACGGAAGTACAAATTTTAATTACACCTCCCCTCTTTCAAACACGGGAGTACAACTATTTTATAATTCCCGTTTTCTAAATACGGGAGTACAATTTTTTAATGTACGATTTTGATTTTAACTTAAAAAAAAAAAATTGAAACACACATAACTTTAATAAATAAATTGTAACGGTTACCAACGCTCTTGCGCGTTTTGTTAATAAATTATATTTTAGTATATCATATAAGAGTAAGTACTCTTCTTTACATATTGTTTAATATTTTTTTCACTTATTTATCCAATAAAGAGTAAATAACCAAATTTATTGCATAAGTTACGTTTCGATATCCTTTAATATAATGTTTTATAAATATTTGATTTTTTTAATAAAAATTTGTTAATATAATTAATAAAAATATCAAATAATAATAGAAAATAAATAATAACTAAAATATAATAAAATCCTTAAAATTCAATTAGTTACATTTTGATAATGATTTGTGATACTTTACAATAACATATAAATTGATCCGAACAAACTCAACCAAAATTATGTTAAACTTGTATAAAAAGTATATGTGAGATAAACTGATATATTCTCAAACAATTAACTTAAACAGAACATAAAAACTAAATAATTTAGAGGCCGTATAAAATAATGGGGATTCATTTTGCTCACTAACTTAAAAGTCATGGTACAGAGCAAGAAAAATAAATAAAAATAAAACCAATCAAAACTTTAATTTTAAGTGAAATTCAAAACTTATCGTTGAATGCAAAAAAAAGGTTTATTGACTTTTTGCGAACCAACATTCAAAACTTTTGAACCATATTTATATCATTAAACTCAACGATCAACAATAATAAAACATATTTATATCATTTAATTTCATCGACCTAACAAACTAACTCCCAAACTAAAGAGACAGAAATAAATTTTTCATAGAGTTGCAAGTTTAAAATATTCTAATAAGCACGTTGAACAAAAGGAATTCCAAAATAGACAACGTCCAACTGATAGGTCTACATACTAAACTACAAATTTAGAGTAATTAACATAGAAACTACTCTTGGGAGTAGTAACGATGCTGGCTAGGTCCTACTTGCTGATGTTGGGATGACATCCACTCTGGGCGACACGCGGCACTGGATCATCACCCATCAACATACGATGCAATGAAGCTATCTCATCTGCGGATGCACCCTCACCACGCTCGTGTAGCTCAAGCACCATGAAAACAACATGTTGACGACGCTACATCAACATATACTGAGCCGTATCGGGTTGCAGAGCACCTTCCTTCCCGCGGGACCATTACTGGTACATCAGCACCTCTGATTTTCTTCTTCCGATTTCTATTTTCTCCATATTTTTCACATCCAAAATATACTGAGCCGTATCGGGTTGCAGAGCTATTCCAAGATTTTACAATTGTGAGAACAAAGTTGTTCACAAAAGCAATCTGACGAGCCCATTCTAACATCGATTTTCTATCCGACCAGTAATAATTATTCGCAAAACAAGGCGAATAATCGAATCCAACAATGTTCATTCTATTAAACTGAAAACAATTGAAATAGCGTTGAAAATAATCAAATTTCACGAATTGAATCAATATTATCATTAAATTTCACGAATTGAAAACAATTGAAATACCTGAATATTATTGTTGACTCCTTCGTTACCATTGGATGCGTGGTTTGACATTCTTCTACTCAATTCGGCGGAACTAGGGCAAATACCGCTTATGACCGTCCTATTAATAAGAAAATCATAACCTTTTTTTTACCCGAAAAAAAAAAAATTAAACACACCCTTCCGTTTTCTAAATACGGAAGGCAAATAACTATTTTGTACTTCCGTATTTAAAACACGGAAGGCAAACAACTATTTTGTACTTCCGTATTTAAAACACGGAAGGCATAAAACAACTTTTGTCTCTCGTGTTTTAAAAACGGAAGGTATAAAGTTGATTTGACCTTCCGTTTTTCAAACACGGAAGTTGTGTATAATATTTTCCAAAAAATAAAAAAAACGAAATAATTAATATAGCACTACTTCCGTTTCTAAAACACGGAAGGCTATTTTTTTTTTGGGTGCCCCACCAGATTTTTTGTGGTGCGGTTAACAACGCCCTTTTGATTTATACAAAAAAAAATTTATTTAATCTAATGAGTTGATTAATAACACACATAAGGGAATGTCCAACAGAGACTCCTTCCAAAAATGTAGTAGAAAAGATCGATTACCAATAATTTAGGATAAGGAAATACAACTACCAATCAAATAACATTTAAATAAGAACTGAAATAGATTTAGAATCTCGATTTTACAAATATGTATGTTTTCAAACAATAATGCTTAAATCTTTTTGAAAGTATATTTGGAAAATAATTAAATGAATCTGATTATGCCAATTTACAGCTCAGGCGACGGACCCAAGCCGTCGCCTGAAAGGGATTTTTTGTCGCTAGAGAATTTAGGCGACGGAATGTTATCGCCTGAACCCTGAGAGCATCAGTTTTCTCTTCCCCTTGATCCCCTCTCTCTACCTATTCCCACTCCTTCCCCCACCTCTTTTTTTTATTTTTTTAAAAAAAATTATAAAAGTGGATTATATTTTTTTAATTAAGTGGAATAAGTTTTGATTGGTTAAAAATATGTGGTAGGGTATAAATAACGTTTAAAAAAATAGTAATGGGTAAACTTATGAACATGGATTAAAAGTTAGAAATTCTTAAAGGAACGGGTAGAGTTAGTAGAAAATGAGGTGTCGAAATATTACGAAGAGAGACAGAAGGATAGGGTTACCGCATGAATGTTGATGCTTTGAAGTGCGGACGTCATCCCTAGATAGGGGTGTTATTCGAGTCGAACGAGCCGAGTATGAGGCCACTCATATTCGGCTCGTTTTTGTTCGAGATCGAGCTCGGCTCGTTTTTGTTCGTTTTTTGTTGAGCTTAGAAGTGAGCTCGAACTCGGCTGGCGAGTATTTGAACAAGCTCGAGCTCGAGCTCGTGTTATTGTTGTAGCTTGTTTTTGTTAAAAGTTCGTTTCAGAGCTCGTTTTTTAGCTTGTTTATGAGCTCGAGCTCGTGAGCTCGTTCGAATGCCTGAAGTGAATAGGATTGATTTAAGAGAAACCCTAAAACTAAAGGGAAAAAAAGCACAAGGGTAAATTTGTCCGAGCTACTCGAGCTCAAGCTAGGGAACCCGATCGAACTCAGCTCGTTTTTCAAATGTGAACGAGCTCGAGCCGAGTTTTTCGAGTCGAATCCGAGCAGCTTGTGTTCGCATAACACCCCCTATCCCTAGCTAGAGCATTCAGGTGACGGTAATCATGACGTCGTCGTCTGATGAGTCTTAAGCAACCTAAAAATTGTTCCTCGCCCAAAAACGTTGACATACCTCAAGGGTTTTCCAAACCCGCCCATTAGCATTCAAGCGATGGATTATGTCCGTCACCTGAACATTCAAGCGATGAACTTTCATCGCCTTATATAAAACCTGTTTTTTTATTCTTTCACAATTGAAGCGACTACTTTACGCTATGTTCGTCGCTTGAGAATGATTTGTTTTTTTTTTTTAAATACATTTTGAATGGCCTTGCTACCTGTATTTAGCATATATAAGATACGTATACCAAACATACAAATTAAAACATGCACACATACAATACAGAACCTACATGAACACTAACACGTACGTACTTAGCCAAATATGGACAAACCCCTTCATTTACAAACACAAACTATCCACAATTTACACATTCACAGTTCAGAAACATTTCACAACAAAATTCCCAGCCAACAGCAACCAACCACAATTTGACAACCCAGATAAGCAATTTATTATACATTATATATCCCAGTTGTTTAAGAAAATGTTCCAACTCAACAACAAACCAAAATCGCAGCAGATGTTACAAAAAGGAATAAGACACATTAATATCACTTACTTTGTAGGCAAGGTTCTTCCATCATCTAGCTCTAATTTTGCTTATTGTCTCCATTGATAATGATGGAGAATCTAGTAGTTGAGATGCATTCCATGATAATCTTGATAAATTGAGGAGGAATTTTAAACAACTCTATTGCAAGTTTTACATAATCCCATTTCAAGCAGTCACAAGCTTTGTGGCCGGAGATCCACCTTGACATTACATCTTAGTGAAATTCCCTTTGTACCATACTCTCGAACCAACTCCATGGCTACAACAGTACGTATTGTGGGCGATGATTGGCGTACGGAGAAATCACCGTTGACGTTTGCGGATCCGGCATCGTCGAAGCTTAGGAAACGTTAGATTAAGAAGAGCGACCGACAGCGTTCTATCCTTTTGGAACTGAAAGATTTCGAGGACGAAGGCGGCTTGGTAGAGTCTATCGATGGCGGATCTCCTCCAATGGCGTGTTGAGTGGCAGTGGAGATAGAGTAAACCAAGAGAGTGAAAAAATGAAAAGGACTTTAGAGTGCAATTAGAAAAAATGTATCTTTCCAATAGATGAAAGATGTGAAAATGGTGATCAGCAATCAAAAGAACACTGAAAAATCAGTGTAAGAAGGATAAATGCAGAGCAAAACCAAGTATGAAGCCACTCCCTTTTTCTTTCATTCACTGGCGGCCAATGGCTCATTTAAGAAGGTAACAATCCCAATACAAAACCCTACCTCAGAGGTGACAGATTTGAGGTTTTATAGGACCCCAAACCACGTGAGCTGCACTCTAGTACAGCCACTACAGTCCAAACTGCAAGTAGCTTTATTACATAATCAAGAGCATAAAAAAGGGAAATAAGGAAAAGGGCTAGAAACTAGGAGGAAATTACATAAAGAATACCATATTATTCATATCCCCCTTCAAGTTGGACTTTGTGCAAAGCCAACAAGACTCAACTTGGAAGCAATGAAGTGATGATGCTTTTCTCCAAGAGGTTTTGTCAAAATATCAGCAATCGATCTGCACTCCATTTTCTGATGTGCTGAGGTTGAATCAATATATCCTGCATGCAACTTCTCTCGTATGAAGTGACAATCAATCTTCAAATGTTTTGTTCTTTCATGAAAAAATGGATTCTCTGCTATATGGAGTGTAGCCTTGTTATCACAATATAAAGGAATGGGTAAAGCACCTGACATTGCATAGTTTTCAAAACACCCTCAACCCAAATGATCTCACTTGTTGTCATGGACATGCTTTTGTACTCAGCCTCTGTTGAAGATTTTGAAACTTTGTTTTGTTTTTTAGTTTTCCATGACACTAAAGATTGTCCCAGGAATATAGAATAACCAGTCAGAGATCTTGCACTAAATTGACATGCTCCCCAATCTGCATCACTATAGGCAATAATATCAAGGGTTGAATTCCTAGGATAATAAAGACCAACTACAATCGTCCATTTCAAGTATTTAACCACATGTAATGTTGCTTCATAATGTGGTTCACGAGGTTCAGTCATGAACTGGATGAGGTGTTGAACTGCATAGAATATGCCTGGTCTTGTCAAGTTGAGGAATAGCAATCTCCCCACCAATCTTTGTAAATCTCGGGGTCTGATGTGAGCCTATTTCGCCATGTTTTATATTGACTTTTAAAACAATTTGTGCATGCATTTCATACATTTGGGTTAGAATAGTACATAATCTATGTAGTTTATGCTTATTTTCCAATTATGTAGGTTTAGACTAGTTTCTGTTTAATTTGGCAGAAATCGGACGCACTTTGGAGCTTAAAGGAAAGTCATGAAGAAGCTAAGGATGGTGCAGCCATAGAAAAGCCCACTTTTCGCCATTCATCATTCTGAATCAAGTTCTAATGTCTTCATGAGAGTTGTAGCCCTCGAAAAGATCTTTCCAACGCATACTCATATGCGTCAATCGGAGGAACGAGGACTCGGAAAAGTGTGTTTCAAGAACGGAGCAGAATGCTGAAAGCTGACGATTCTACTCGACGTCAAGTACTTCTAGTCGAAGTCGAGTACACTTGAAGCCAGAAATCCACACGAGGTCGAGCAGATCACTCGAGGAGCCCAACGCTACTCGACGTCGAGTAACTCTAGTCGACGTCGAGTGCACACGTCGAGTCCAGATGGTAGCCGAGCTCGAGTGCAACCCATTAGAAAAAAAGCGCTAGTCGACGTCGAGTAAGTCTACTCGAAGTCAAGTATGTTCCAGTCCGAATCCGCGTCCGAGATCGAGTTGTGCCAAGAAGATAGAATTGCATGCAAGAGAAGATTTGTGGAATTCTATCCATCCACATGAACATCTATCAAGTCCAAGAGGGATTTATCTACATTAGTATAGTTTCCATTATGGATTTATTTCCTTTATCAAGTAAGTTTTATCTTGTGTTTTAAGATAGAAAGTTTTAGATATAGATATAGTCGTTTTTTCCTATATTAGCTAGATGGGACACTATAAATAAGGCTCTAGGGGGCTGATTTTCATTCATTCAAGAAAAGTCGTCTTCGGACGCAAGGAGAGAGGAGAGAGAGAGAGGAGGCGAGAGAGGAGAGAGAGAGGAGGAACGTTTGGAAGGTTTTTCTAAGTTTAAGTTTTATTTTTAATGTTAAAGTTAGTTTCTTTTATTATGTTTTATTTCTAAATTCCTTCTTCTAGGGTTAGGGTGATCCCAACATAGATATGTGTGTTTGATTTATAAATCCATGAATTTGTATGTCTTTATCATCTTCTACCTATGTGTTTAATCCTTTGCGAGAGTTCAGGAAATTCCTTATTTGTGATATTGAAGCAAAAGTGATCTTATTATGAATTTGAATAGTAATTAGGGTTTATTTGCAAAAGCCGACTAATCCTAATTAAGAAAAGGTAGTAACAATTAGGGTTTATGTGAAAGCCTCTATATTCCTATTTGTTAATGACGAAAGTTATTTGATATAAAGCATGCTCTTTTATGTGATTCATGATCTATACATAGGTTTATTGTTGTGGTGATCCCTAACCTTGGAAGTTTGCATCTTTATTTATTTTATTTAATTATTTTTATCTTGCAAAGTTATCTGACATCGACCACCTCTTCTCCTGCCATTCCTCGATGTCGAGCAGTTCTCCTCGACATCGACAACACCCGTACACCTCTTCCCGCTATCCCTGAACCCCAAAACACACTAAACCTAGAACTGCTGACTTCTCTCCTGAGGACGAACCTGACTCCACTATCCTATAGCGGGGTCTTGACTACAAATTTATTTGGTCGAGAAACCCTCTCGTCAGGGTCATTCATGATCTTTCCTGGGTCAGTTGAGAGTTTAAGGCCTCTCTGTAGGGGAAACAAAGCAGGCTTACAATCAAATAAATTGCAATCCTGCAAGATGTCCACAATGTACTTCCTTTGATGTTAAAAATGTTCCTATCTTTGGTCTTTGATATCTGATCAAGCCCCAATAAATATCTAGTTATTCCTAGATCTTTGATTGTGAACTTTCTATGCAATGCTTCCTTGGTTTCTCTAATTTCATGCTCATCATTCCTAGTTAAGAGCAAATCATCCACATACACAAGAGCAACAACCATCCCTGTAGACATCTATTTAGTGAACAAAGAGTAATCCTCAATACTGTTTGTAGCCTCTCTGAGTCAAGAAGTGACAGAGTTCTGCATTCCACTGTCTAGAGGCTTGCTTAAGCGCATAAATAAATCTATGCAATTTGCACACTTGCCCTGGAAGCCCCATTTCATACCCTTCAGGGGGTTGCATATACACTTCTTCTTCCAAGTAACCATGAAGGAAGGCATTGTTAATGTCTAATTGGTGTAAGTTTCAGTCCTTAATAGTAGCTAAGGCAATCAAAATTCTCACTGTAGGGAACTTGGCAACATGTGAGAATGTGTGCTTATAATCTTTCCCCTTGATTCGATTGTAGCCTTTATCTACCAATCTAGCCTTGAACCTTTCTATACTCCCATCATATTTGTACTTTATCCTGTACATCCACTTGCTTTCTATTGCCTTCATCCCCTGAGGTAAATCTACCATTACCCAAGTTTTGTTTTGCTGAAGTGTTTGCACTTCTTTGTCCATAGCAACAACTCATCTTTGATCTTGCACAACCTGTGAGTACTTTTATGGCTCCTGTATGCTAGCCATCATACAGAAAGAATGTAGAAAATTTGATTGTTGATCATAAGTATGCTCTATGCGAGAGGCTAAGAAGGACTGTGAAATGGAGGAATTCCTCCCTGGATAGTTGCACACATAATCAGTAAGCCTTGTAGGCCTAGTCACTTCTCTAGTTGCCCTTCTTAAAGGAGGAAATTGACTATCATCATCAAGAGGCAATAAATCGGAGCTCTTTAAGACAACATGTTGATCATGAGGAACATGCCATGTGTTGGCAACATCTGAAATACCAGGGCTAAGGGAGTCTTGTACAAAATCCTAATTTAAGGCTGAGCTTTCTTGAGAATTCACACGAGCACTGATCAAACAAGACTGATGATCATAATAATATGTTGCTGGATTGACTAATGGTAGGTTATTCATCTTTAAATGATCATCAACCTTACTTATTTCAGAAGATTTAATGAAAGGAAATGTGTCCTCATGAAAGACAACATCCCTACTAATAAATGTGACTTTCTTATCCAAGTCCTAAAGCTTGTAAGCTTTTTGTCCATATGGATATCCCAATAAGACACATTTTCTAGCTTTTGGTCCCATTTTGTCATACTTTGTCCCAAGAACCTGTGCATAGCACAAACATCCAATCACCCTCAATTCATCAAAGACAGGTGACTTGTTAAACAATTTCTCAAAAGGTAAAGACCACCCTAATTTTTATGTTGGCATTTTATTAATCATATAAATAGCTACCAAGATGCAATCGCTCCAAAACTTTGTTGGAAAACCTGCATGAATTCTCATAGCTCTAACAATTTCAAAAAGGTGCATGTGCTTTCTCTCCACCCTCCCATTCTGTTGAGGAGTATATGGAACTGATTTTTTATGCAAAATCCCTTGAGAGGCAAAGAATTCTTTGCATTGATTAGAAGTGAATTCCGTTCCATTGCCAGTTCTAAAGCATCTAACTGGCCTGCCAAACTGATTTTTCACATAAGCCACAAATTTAGTTATGGCTTTAAAGACATGTGTCTTACTTAACAGAAAAATCCAGGTTGATCTGGTATTATCATCAAAAATAGTGAGGAAATACTGAAAACCATTGTAATTAAGGGTCTTATAAGGCCCCCAAGCATCCATATGCACTAGATCAAAAGGTTGCTTAGCCATCTCAAAACATCTTTCAAACGACACTGTGATGTTTAGCAACTGAACATGATTCACAAACAAAACCATTCAATTTTGCCTGATTAAACAAGTTCAAATGCCTCAATTTTGATACAGAACTGTGCTCCAGTCTGGCATGAAAAAGATCTAAAGATAATATGTTTCTATTAAAAGAGCTAGATGCAAAAATTGAACACATTTTCCCAGCTTTATTGGTGTTCTGATGCAGCTTCCATTCCTCTACCTGGTCTGAAGAAATAACCTTTTAGAGACCATGCTTTCTCTTACCAGCTAGCACAACTTGATCAGTTCCAGGGTCCTGAACAAAGCAAGCATGTCTAGTGAATATAGCAATCAAATCATTATCATCTAGAAACTTTCCCACTGATAATAATATGTGTTGGAAATCAGGCACAAGAAGAACTCCATTCAAAGTGACTTTCTCAGTCAACTATAAGCGTCCCATTTCAGTCACCACTTTAATTGATCCATCATGCAGGTCAATATGCACATGTTTATCAAGTTTAACAGACACTAAAGTATAGTGAACTCTAGGCATCATGTGGTCACTGGCACTAGTGTCAACTATCCATTCAATAATAGGATTATTTGCAATAGAAACATTCAAATTGGAAGTGCAAATTTTACCTGCAAAATTTGCAAAGGACATGTCTGCATTACTCTTTCCTCTCATCTTCTTCATGACTTCTTGAAAGACAACATTGACCATCGTTGAATCCATCTGTCCATCCACCTGACCTCTATCACTGAGCTCATCATCTAAGGGATTGTTCTGAGAGGCATTTGAAGTCATGTTACCAGCTGCATTAGCAAAGCTCCTTCCTGAGCCAGTTATCCTCTCCTTTTCTTTCAAGGTCTTGAACCACTCAGGGACTCCGTGAAGTTTGAAGCATTCAGTAGCTGTATGACCCCTGTATCCACAATGGCTACACTTCTTTTCATACTTCAGCCTCTTAAGTTCCTTCCAATTCTTCTTGACAAACTGATTCCCAGATGATCCACCCGAATGCTGCATACTATACCATACTTGTTAGCAACAAAGGCACTACTCTCAGTGGTAAGAGATTGAGTATCTGTGGAAGCATCTTTTCCCCCTTCAACTTGTTGAAGGATGTAATAAGCTTTGTTCAGCACTAAGAGATGATCCATTGTTAAAATCTGATTCCTCGCACCATCAAAGTTCTCATTGAGACTCATTAACAACTTCATCACTTTGTTCCTCGATTCCATCTCAGTAAATTTCTTCATAATGCCACAAGAGCACTGATTAAGGACACCACAAGAACACTCTAGAATCCCTTCAAGAACTTGAAGTTTATCCCAAAGCTTCTTGAAGGTGTTGTAAAAATATGCTAAAGACATAGTTCCCTGAGTAATAGTCCCAAGTTTCTTCCTAACTTGGTAGATTCTAGGGGCATTAGACTGACTGAATCTTTCCACTATCTTATCCCAAAGGAGTTTAGATGAGTCCATAAACATAAATGCTTATGCAATACTCTTAGTCATAGAATTTAAAAGCCAACATCTAACCATATAGTCGGCACAAATCCACCCCCTTTGTTTCAACCGTTTTTTTTTCGCGTTACTGTTTTTTTTTCGCGTTACTATTTTTTTTTCACGTTGCCGATACCGGAGTTGCTGAAACTAGCACTGTTGTTGATGCCGAAACCCCCCTCATGTTTCAACAGTTTTTTTTTTTTTGCGTTGCTGAAGCTGTTTTTTTTCCGCGTTGATGAAACCCCGATTTCAGCACTGCTGTTAATGTTGAAACCTCGGTTTCAGCAACGTTGTTGATGCTAAACCCACGGTTTCAGCAACGTTGTTGATGCTGAAATTGTTGCTGAAACCGTGTTACGGGATATAAAATTAGCCTATGCAGGATTCGAACCCACGTATTTGCACATAGCACATCGCTCTACCATTGAGCTAAGAGGCTTTTAAAGGAGATTTAAAGCAAGTTCAACAACAACAATTTCAGCAAATTCTAGTTTGAAAGCAAGTTCATCAACAATAGTTTCAGCAAAAAGAAGGACCAAACTAAGAGTCCTCACCAAAGAGTAAAAATATTCCTCTCACGAGTCTAACTCCAAATTTCCTTCCACAACGTTGTTGTTGAAACCCCGATTTCAGCATTGTTGTTGCTGTTGAAATCGGGATTTCAGCAACGTTGTTTATGGTTTCAACGACGTTGTTGATGCTGAAACCCCGGTTTCATCAACTTTGTTGGTACTGAAACTCCGATTTCAGCAACATGTTGTTAACATAATAAACAAACTCACCACGTCCATTGTTTGCAGCAAATTGCCAAAGAAGGTGAACATGCTTCTCTTCATCATTCACACCATCAAGCATTATGTACTCAATGAAGTAGTCCATGACAGTTGGAATCCTATGAGCCACTGTGATCACAGTGCAATCTGTAAATTCCACAAAATTGATTTCAGCATAACGAATTTTGCTAATAAAAATTAATTCTAGCATTTCAGATCCCACAAAAAAATTTGCTGAAATTGCCAATATTCAAACTCTAACAAAGCAAACTCAATCATATAGCAAACTAACCACAAATTCACTATTCATTACCGATAAAAATGCTTAAAAGAAGGAATGGACCTCTTTAAAGCAAGGTTCTCCAATAGATTGCCACTACTTTGATTCATCCACAACCATTGAAACACAAATTCCAGCAAAGTAAAGCCAACAATAATTTCAGTAGGTTATTGTATGCAATATGAATGATAAGTGTTTCATCTTGTTTGTCAAGAAATGGAAGTATAAACTCAATATAAGCCAACAACAATCTCAAAACCAATTGAACATAAAGCAATCCACAAGGGCAAGGCTCAAAGAAGGAATGGACCTCTTTGTGAGCATTGATAGATATAAATTTCATGAAACATATCCATGGCACTGCTGAAATTGTGTTTCAGTGGACGTCGTTTACAGAAGCTCGGCCGCGGAAACCATTGGAGACGCCAACAACAATTTTAGCAGAAGCTTCGACTGCAAAAACCTATCCCCGCCGATGTAGACGCCTCATCTCCATGAAAGCCCTGTCCTCTTTGCCTTGTACTGGACGTCGTTGGCAGCCATTTCTGAAAAGCTTCGAACGAATCCGAGGCTGCAAAGTTCAGCATCATCTTCACCTCCAAATCGGCGTCCATGACTCGGAGAGAGAGATAGAGAGAGAGAGAGAGAGAGAGAGAGAGAGAGACTACCATGGGAGAGGACTTGCTGAAATGGGGCATTCCTACTCCTATCTCCTTTCTCCGACCGGATCGAGGAAGACGACCAGATCGGCCATTGGAGGCAACGGAATCGGCGGAGAAAGTTCAACATCGTCTCCAGATCGGCGTCCATGACTCAGATCTGTTGCAGCAGTGCGGCTGACGACTAGTGGACACGGATCTGTTGCTGCCGGCGATTCTTCAGGCGGATCTCCTCGGATTCGAATAATACACAAATAAGATTCGAGCCGAATCTCCTCGCCGCCTTCTTCAACCTTGAGGATTTCCGCACCAACGCCGCTGGGGAAATTGGATTCAGCAGATTGAATATATGTAATATATGGTATTGGACTAAATTGATGTTCAGGAAACAAGTACATCTCAAGCGTGAGGGAGAAACCTCTTAGATCTGCAACAAGAGATCGATTCTTCTTCCCGTCGTACCGAAGCCTCCTGCCTTCGCTCTCTTCCTCTCTCACCATCGTCGTTGCACGTTTCCACCATAGCCCTGGCCTTCCTCACCGTCCCCTTCCTCCTCATCGACGTTGTCTTCCTCAACTGGCCATCGGGAGGATTTGAAGCAAGGTCGAAAGACGGAGAGGCCGATCCTTCGGTGCCTCGGGATCCTCCGTCCCCGCTGCTGTCTCCTGCGAAGCCGATCATGGCGGCAGGGGAGGACGAGGAAGGGGATGGAGGAGACGGCTGAGGATTTGGGGGTTTTTTACTTTTGGTGTTGAAACGGCGAGAGATCGATGAAGAGATTGATGGAGATCTGAGATTAGGTTTAGATAAGAAGGGTAATTTTGTCCAAAAAAATTTAGCTGGACAAAACCTCAATTTGCCATACTTGGAGTACACTCCCTCAATAATGGTAAAAAATTTACGCCTTCGGCGCAAATTGTCTCTTATAATTATTGGATATTAAAAAAGTTTTTTTTGGTGGAAAGTAATGTTAAAGTAATGAAAATGAGAGGATTTTTCTGGTGTGATTTTTTTTTATTATGTTGAAAAAATAAAAGTTGGAAGGTGTCAATTATTACTTACTAACTAGCTGATAATTGGAGGATTAAGACCCTCTTTCATAATTTATTTAGCTAATAGACCCCATAATAAATCTTTTAAGTATATAGACTCTTTTGTTGGTGTTATTACTTGTTTACCCTTAATTGTTTTAGTTTAATAAAAAAATTAATATACTTTAATCATAAAATTGAAAACTATTTTTAAAAATAGTTAAAGATAATTATTTTATTTTTTTGAAATTCTACATTAATATAATACGAGCATGCACTGATTGATAGCATAACATACATACATATACATACATACATACATACATACATACATATATATATATATATATATATGTATGTATATGTATATGTATATATATACATATACATACATACATATAATATATATATATATATATATATATATATATATATATATATATATATATATATATATACATACATACATACATACATACATACATACATACATACATACATATATATATATATATATATATATATATATATATATATATATATATATATATATATATATATATATATATATATATATATGTATATATATACATATACATATACATATACATACATACATATAATATATATATATATATATATATATATATATATATATATATATATATATATATATATATATATATATATATATATATATATATATATATATATAGAGAGAGAGAGAGAGAGAGAGAGAGAGAGAGAGAGAGAGAGAGAATGGGTAACTTGTGCACAAGACTTAGGATGTGCATTGTGCACAAAATATTATTCGGTGAAATGTGAAACATTATTCAGTGAAATTTGAAGCATTATTCGGTGAAATGTGAGTATTGTTTAGGGGAATGTGAAACATTATTTGGTGAAATTTGAGGCATTCCATATAAATTGTAACTATTGTTTAGGGAATTGAGGTTTCTTTTATTTGAAATGGATAAATAAAAAAAACTAAACATTATTCGGTAGAATGTTATAAATTATTCAGTGGAATTGGGACGTTTTCATCTTAACTGAACGGAAAAAAAAAACATAACAGTGTTTGGTAGAATATTTCACATTTCACCGAATAATGCTTAAAATTTCACCGAATAATGTTTCACATTTCACCGAATAATATTTGTGCACAATGCACACCCTAAGGGGTGTGCACTCTGGAACCACTCCATATATATATATATTGATATATATTATCTTTGTTTGTAATATTTACATATGCGATTAAAATAATCAATTACAATACATTTACACTTCCCCAGGTGGTGGTTTGGTCTCGGTTGTCTTGGTCGCCGTTGTTCGGCTGCTCTCGTTCGGTTGTCGTGGGGTCGTTCCTGGTCGCCTCCTCACTCCTTTTTCCCTCCCCGGTGTCCCTCTCCGCCTTTCCACTGGTGGTGTTTGGTGTGTGCCGTTGGTGGGAATTGTTTCTTCACCTGACTGGTTTTCCTTTGCCGGCCGATCTCCTTTCCTGCCCTAGACGTGTCAGTGCCCATGTTGTCTCTTCGTGGGCTTGGACTGTATTCCTTTGGACCCAAGGCAATAGAATAAGAATTAAATAAAATTGAAAATTAAAATTTTAAACATATAATTAATTAATTCCGGATTCTTCCCGCGCTCTTCGTCCTCCTTGCGGATGTGCTTCATTTGCTCGTGTGGTTTGGTGCCCGTCGTTTGGTTCGTGGTTAGTTTCGGTTGAGGAGCGGTTCTGCGGCCCTGGTTGATCGACGTGATCGTGTTGGTGGTGTTTGTGGTCTCCGAAGATCCCTCATCCAGGTGGGGGGAACGTCGTGTGATCCACACTTCCCCAGGTGTCGCCTTTGCCTTACGAGGATTTCTGCTTTCCGTCTTTCCGGCGGCGAGACATCGTGTCAGCTAGGGCTGTCCCATGCGCTCGCTATCCACTTCTCTGCGACGACTTCCTTCCTCTCGATGTTGCTTCCCCTAGTTTGCTTAGGTCTTGAGTCTTTTCCGGGTTTACTTTGGGTGATTTTCTGATGTATTTTATGTTTTTTTTTTCGTTGTTGTATGTTTAGACGGCTTTCCGTCTGCCGACTTTGTCGGCCTCTCGAGGTCCGGGCCTGTCCAGCTTCGAATTATTTCCTTATCAAAAAAAAAAATTACAATACATTTACAATAAATATTGTATTTATTGTAATACATGAATAATTACACTAAATGACTCATTGTATTACAATATGGAATATCCACGGTAGTAATATTGTATTACAATAAAGATGAGATACACACAAGTTATTGTGTTACAATAATTAATAATGTTAATTGTAATGTACGTATTTAGATATTTTTATTAGGGATTGAATATAATAAATTATTATTTTTTTCCTTATCATATTTATTATATTTAATTTGATGATTTTTAATTTTACCAATTTTTCAAATTTATTATTAAAGATGTTAACTTTTAAAAAATACAAAGCATTGAGGGTATAAATGGAACAATATATAGGAAAAGATCTATATAATTAAAGAATTTATTATGGGGTCTATAAACTTAAAAAAACAATAAAAAAGTTTATAAAGCTCATTATCTCACTAGACTATAACAATCATTTATAGACATTATTGTAATTAAATGAGAATGCAAATTAAGTTTTGTATTGAAAATCAGTGATTCAGAATTGAGTGAATGTCAAAGACGAGCCAATCATTCTGATATTATACATTATTTCACTAAATAAAGATATAGAAGTAGGTTACCATTTTGAAGTATTGTATCATAAAAAGTACGTTAGAGATCAGATGTGACTTATTGAAAATTAAAGTATTAAACTAATTTTATCCCAAAAAAATCATTTTCAAGCGAAAAATTAGTTTTTTTTTAAGGATAAGGCATTAGTAGAATTTTATGGCGTGAAGGAATGTATTATTCTCCTTTTGATGGATTAATTGTACATAAAAAGAAGCATATGTCATGCTCAATAAATAACTAGTTTTTACTCACCAATAAATACAGTAGATAAATTAGGGTGATAAGTTATGTATCCAAAACGCCGGCCTTCACATGCACCATGCATGTGTGCGTGTAAGGGTAAAGCAAAACCAGTCATTGACCGCAACGACTAGTACTTTTGCATATGTTTACATACATCCTATATACAAAACTATCCAACAACTAGTTTTTTTTAGTATAAATTCATAGCTGGGGTTAACACTTTCACCCCAGAATCATTGTTATTGCTCTAAATAGCAAAAATATGTCTACTTTAAAAGATATATTAGATAACAAAGGAGAAAACGAACTAGTATATATGTTTATTTCAGTTTGGTATTTCAATACTTTTAAGATTAGATTATATGATATGATATTTGTTTACATTTATGGGAATATATGCAATATAGGCATATATGACAATGTAATTTCTCATTTCTATAGAGGGATCTTGGTCATTTTGTGTCGTGATCATCTTATACAACAAGGGGTGTTTTGGGCGCCAAATTCTAGTAAGATTTTTCAGTTTGTAACCACCAAGATCTTGAGCTCACCAAAAGCTCTCTTTAATGAAGGTTTTCTTAGCTTGATTGCTTCTATTTCCATTTGTTTACAATTGTTCAAATGGTATCAGAGCGTGGGGTTCCATCCTCTCCTTAAGAGGATCATTCGTTCTCCCCCTAATCTACAAGACTACATTTGTTCAGGCCTTCCTACACGTCATTCTTCTATGACAGATAAGTCTATATATTTCTCAATCCTTTGTTGTTTTCTCCCTTCAAAATCTAGCTTACTTATCTTCTGAATATGTCAATTCCTTGGTGAACGTGTGTGTGTTGTATTTGAGCCTAATAGTTATACTCAAGATAAGGGTATTTCTGAGTGGGAAAGTTCTATGCAGGCAGAGCTTTCTGCATTATAAAAGAATCATACTTGGTCAGTTACTCCTCTTCCCACTGGTAAGAAAGCCATAGGCTATTAGGCTCCAAATGGATCTTCAAGATCAAGTATCGAGATCTTGAGCTCACCAGAAGCTCTCGTCAATGAAGGTTTTCTTAGCTTGACTACTTCTATTTCCATTTGTTTACAATTGTTCAAAACATTATATATATCCAATATTGCATATTACATTAGACTATCGATTTACCATTCATGTTTAGTATCATAGGAAATGATTATTTGGAGAAAATAGATGAGATGAAATTGATTTTATCATAGTTCTAACTTCTATTAGATTAACGTAGGGAGACGAAAACCCCAAAAGATATAAACAAAATTACAAAGTCGATCGCAGAGTTTTTGGTCTTTCGAAAGGATGCGTAAAAATTAAGCTTGAAACTTAATCTTTTGGGTTTTTTTCCCATTTAATTTCTTTTTTCTTTCTGTTTTCACCACCAAATGATCGAGTTGTTATGATGTTTTAGAGTTGATATTATGTTTGTCAGGGGATAGTAATATTATTGTTTTATTTTGATATTATAATTTTAGACTTGATATTGATCAATGAAGTTGACATGGAGGCAAATTTTGAAAAGGTTGAATACAACCACATCTATAAAGAGACGAACAAAGTTGCAGATTATATAGCTACTAGGGGTATCATTAGTAATAGATCTACAATCCCTTTTAATATGGAACTTTGTACCATCATCCGTAAGGATGATCCCGGAGCACGTTTACATTCTTTGTAATAGCTCCGACTGTTTGCCCACTGTAAAAAATAAAAAAAATATCTTTATATATCAATATAGGCACATACTAAAAACCCATTACGCTATAAATAGGCACTTCCACTAAATAAATAATACATTAATACTCCATCCGTTAAGAAAAACATGTCGTTTTAGGAGTAAAACTTTGTTAAGAAAAATATATATGTCGTTTTAGTTATTTTGGTGTTCACTTTCCAAAATTACCCTTGTAATGATTAGGGGTTTGTTAGTTGTAGTTTTCAATAAAGTGAAAAAGTAAAGTAATAATTAGGGGTATAAGTGTATTTTTGTTTGCTTTTATTTGCTTTCTTAAAAAATGTGTAAATGTCTAAAATGACATATTTTAATTAACGGAGGGAGTATAATATTATAAATAGTCTAGATGAATTTCAATAAATAAAAAATATAAATATAAATAAATTTTTTTCACTAAAAAAATATAGATATAAACAGTGGCGGAGCCAGGAATCTCGGTCAGTGAGTGCTACAAAAATTTCGTGAAATATTTTTTTTGGTGTATAGTTATTAAGAAGATTTCTTTACAAATTTTTTTGAAAAAACACTAAAAGTGTGATTTTTTTAACATGTAAATCACGAAGAATTACTTTTAAAACAATATTGGAAGAAAATGTTAAATGTATAATTTAAACATAAACATGACATTTTTTAATGAAATAGTTGATAGAAACAAAAAATATAGAGAGATTTTTTAATAAAATAGTTGATAGAAACAAAACAATATAGAGAAAAATCAAGAACAATAAATGATATAGTAAAACAAATAAAAAGTAAAGGAGTTGGAATTTGAACCCAAGACCCTTTTGATTTTAATTCTCCTTCCCTCCTTCCTTTACCACTTGAATGCGCTAGACGGAGTACTTTTGTTTCAAGTACTACATATCATTTAAAAATATTATATTACCTTAAAAATACTAAATATATGCAAAAAAAATTATTTTTTTTGTATTTTTTTTCCGCCAGGGGGTGCTCAAGCACCGGCCTGGCTCCGCCACCGGATATAAATAAAATTATTTTGGCGTATTATATATCATGTAAATATCTTTTATTTAGATCCTCTAAAAAATATAAATAAAATTCACATTTATAAGGTAATTTTTTTCTTCTAATATATCGTTAATTAGTTAAATCTCATATAATTTAATAGATAATTGATTTTAAAAAATATTTTAATTTTGTATTTATTAAATATGTAGTATATCTTTATTACTTTAGTTTACTAAAAATATATGTGCACTGATGGATTAATTTTAATAATTTATTTGGCCTCAAAAAATATAGATATAAATAAAATAACAATTATTGAAGAATTAATTTTGATATAATTAATTCTTTCCACCAAAAAATATTCTACATATAAATAAAATAGCACCTATCAAATACTATATATTTATCTATTAATATTTTTGTTAAGTATGACTATGAAATACTTTTGATTTATATTTTTATCAATTAACTAAAATATATATATAGATAGGGTCGCGCTCCGGTGTAAACCAAAATTGCGGTAGAAACCCGTGAGGACCGGTTTTTTAGCTCGGTTCACTTGCTTTATAGCCCAGTTATGAATAGAACCGACCTATAAAGTCACAAATTTTAGCCCGGTTCTGAATAAAATCGAGCTATAAAGTCACTATATAATTTTAAAACATTAGCTTTTTAGCACGATTTTTCGGTTTGACCGAACTATAAAGTCATGTGTTATTTTAAAATTGGAGTTTTTAGCACGGATTTTAGGTTGAACCGAGTTGTAAAGTCACCGTGTGAATGAGGTTTTTAGCACGAGTTTCAAAAAAACCGAGATATAAAGTAGTCCTTACGAGTTTTTACCACAATTTGAGGTTTTTCACCGGAGTCAATCCCAATCTCTATATAGATATATCGTGGATTATGATAATTTTTTATTATCTATGACAACGTATTATTTTAATTTTTTTTTTCCTAAAATCATCAACAACACGCGACATAACTTTCCCTTAACTATTTATATAGATATACAGATCGATAGTGAGATAGATACCTAACTTTCTTTTGAAAGGGAACCTTTTAACGATATTTTTTCCTGGAAAGATAAATCTCTTTCCCTTCACTATTTTGGTCAATAATTTCATTAATTTGCACTATGATGATGATAATGGTATTACATTAGTTATCCATCATAAACCCACTAGCTACTGCTTTTTAATACTGCATGCAGCATGCAGCATTTGTCATTTGGTAAAAAAAAAGAAAAAGAAAAAAGTGAAGTTAATTCATATTGGGAAAAAAAGAGACAGATATAGCTATATATACCCATTAAATAAAAATGCTTGCCTGTTTGGTAATTTACTTTAGAAAGTAAATATAAGATTTTTACGAAATGGAATACTGTATGTTAATTTTGTTTAAAAAATAAAAATTATGTGTGTCAGTGTGTGTGTTCATGGCCGTCAAGTTTATTGATTCATCAGATTTTCTAATATTAGTGTTGTTGTCATACATGGGTTATTGATTTTTTAGTTGATAATTAAATTTACTCCTTCATAATTTAGTTCAAATAAAAAAAAGTCCATCAAAATTTAAAATTAATTAAATCAAATCTTAGTCTATCGACTTTTGGTCTATTTATTTACACCTTTTTCTTTTAGGATTTTGGTTATTTTCAAAATTAATTATATAAGTTGTTAGTCGTTTTCCATTTATTTTATGCGAAAACTATTTTAGTTAAAAAAATTATAAAATTAAATAAACATTATACGAAAACTAAAATGGAAATATTTGGGTACGTAGTGTATGATGCGATTGTGTTTATGGTTATATCATCAATGAAAACTTGATAGTAGTATATGTTTTTAAATATAGTATATACTTTTTTGGTATATACGGGCTATATCTTGAATTGGTAAATAAAGAGCGGTCATTCCGGAGTTCGAACCGGGGACCTATGGGTATTACCCACAAGTCCTTTCCGGTGAGCCATTTCGAAATGGTTATATGGGCTATATCCTATATGGGTGTATCACTATGCCATCTAACATGAATTCAAATTTCAAAAGACGGAAATATTAGAAGTCGTCGCTTAAGACACTTGAATGTTGAATTGAACCATCATTGTGTTGCGTTTAAGCGACAGTCTTTAATCATTGTTTCATCGCCTAAAATGTTGAATTGAACGTTCGTTGTCTGAAATGATAAGCCAACGGATCTCTAAAACATGCTAATTGTTCTCTAAAGACTAAAATAGGGGTTATGGGTCTGAGAATTTGAGATTCGGTTTTTGCTTTAGAAGCAATTTCTGCATTTTTAAAAACAATAGAATTGAAGTTCAATTTTGGTTGGATGGAAGTGTGAATTGAATTTGTGAACTTTGAAGTGTGAATTACGAAGTAGTAAGGTGTGGTGTGTACTTACAAGATGTTATTCTACCTCACACAGGACGATGTCGCGGACTCCGATTACTAATCGTTCACAATGTCATACTCCAATATGACAATCAGAAATCGGACAACCCTAGGGCACACCTCCCACCAGATGTAAGTAAGATCAAGGTCAGACCTGAGATTTTGAATGCCTGAGGCGATATTTTAAAATGGGGCCCTTTACTATTTTCAATAAGCAAACATCTAACTATAAAAAAAAACATATCACTAGTTAAATGTAGGAAAGTTAAAAAATACATCACTAAAAAAGTGATAATGAACAAAAATAAATAAAAATTGAGGGCTGATTTTCAAATTTTGAAAATAAAAATTCAAGGTTGATTTTTGCAAGTGAAATCAATATTCAAACAGTCATCCAACATCATAGTAACTTATGACAATAATTAAACTGAAACCAAACGCTCAATCTCAAACAACAACAATGATAGCAAAGTATCAATTCGTTTTTTTTTTTCAAGCAGCAATCCAGCAATTACCCTAAACCCGAATCATCGAAAACCTACCTATTGAATTGAAATCAAAAGTCAACGACAACAAACATACCGTTAGGCGTTTCGGTGGCGATTCGATGCGACTATGTGTGTGACTGCTAAGTCGGCGATTGAATCGGAGCGACAACGGGAGTGGCGATTTCGAAGACTCGGAGAATTGATCAAAAATCATATTTCAAAGGATTAGAACGATTGAGTGAAATTGGTATGGGTGTGCCGCCTTCCGCGTTGCCTGATTTCATTTTTCTTTTTTTCTTTTTTATTTCGCTTCCGTTCATTTCGATGTGCAGTTATTCATTTTTATGTTATATATATATATATATATATATATATATATATATATATATATATATATATATATGGGAACTTTCCGGTGAGTACGCCCCTTACCATGAAACGGGGGGACAAATCTAGGCCCTTGGATGAAAGAAAACCAATGGTGTGGATTAGTTTTAAAAATTATTGTTTAAGCGTGTAACTACCTAGTATTCATATTTAACGTTAAATATGAATACTAGGATGTTAACCGCTTAAAGAAGGTAACCAAAAACTATTATTCCCAGATTGTGCTAATATTCATATTTTATTATCTAATTATTCATATATAAATTATTAAATATTCATATTTAGTGCTTAGTGGTTCCAAGTAAAATATCAGGGATTTCATCTCTAAGCTTAAACGTGTAACCAACTAGTATTCATATTTAACATCAAATATGAATACTAGGTAGTTTTACGGTTAAGCAGTTTGTTTTTCAAAGTTAATCTTAGCCCTTTATTTTTTTGATCCAAGAGTTGAGATTTGTCCCCCCATTTCGTGGTAAGGGGTGTCCTCACTGGAAAGCTATTCTATATATATATATATATATATATATATATATATATATATATATATAGAGAGAGAGAGAGAGAGAGAGAGAGAGGAAAATAAATTGGTAACGATCAATAGCTTTTTACAATATAAAGCAAGGTCTTGTGCTAGTGGGGATATATGTGGCTGGCGAATGCCTATGATCAAAGTATTTAAAAAACCAATAATGCAAATCCAAAGTGATGATAAAAAAAGTGATACTGAGTAAGGCATAATAAGCTAACATAAGTATATAATTCCAAATCCTAATGGTACACAAAACATCAATTAAAAAGCCCTATAAATATATGAATCCATTTCCGATCTTGTTTGATTTGATAGGTATAGGTTGGTTGCTTCTATACCGTTGGGATCGAGCTCCAAAACACCCACACAAACACACACTCAATTTTGGCAAAGCAAAAAGGGGAAACCAATAAAACCAATAAAGCCAACACAGTGGCGTCAATAATCGTCGCAGTATATAAAATCGGGATACCGATCGAAGTTCAATCCAACAACAACACTACTTCAATTCCCCACCACTAGCAATGGCGTGCGTAGGGAGTGAGAGTGACTCAGCGGCCCCGAGGACAACCGCGGTGGTCTCGGTGGAAGGGATGACGTGCTCGGCGTGCGCCGGGTCGATCGAGAAGGCGATCAGGCGGCTGCCGGGGATTGTGGAGGCCGCCGTCGACGTGGTGGGGGGCAGAGCTCAGGTCACCTTTTCTCCCGCTCTAGTCAATGTGAGTAATAATTGCTTCCTTCTTTTTCCCCTTTTAATCATGTTGTTCGGCTTTTTTTTTCCTTTTTGGGAACTTGATCGTATAGTTTTTGTATACTGTTTTTTATTTGATATTTTGATTTTGGGAACTTAATTCGGTGAGACAGTAATCAGTTTTTAGAAATCATGTACATGTGTTAAGCCTTACTAGTTTAGATGGTAAGGATGATATATAATAATCAGTATATCACGAGTTCGAATCCCCCCTTCCCCAATATTATAATAGTCTAAGTGTCTACCTTTGAAAACAAAAAAAAATCATGTACATGTGTTAATAAATATGTAGAGGTTAACGAGTAAAAAAAATGTACATGTGTTAATAATAATAAAAGGACGATCACATGATAATAAATTCTATATGTAGAGGTTAACGAGTAAAAAAAAACTCTCTCCGTTTGCCTCGTTTTAACCTCATGCACAATTTTTAAGAGTCAAATATACTATTTTAACCTTAGTTATTGAACTACTTTTTTTATTTTATCGAAAACTATAACTAATACTCACTAATTATTATAAGAAAATTTTTATAAAATAAAGCTCAAAATACTTAAAATTAAATATTTTCCTGAGAGTAAAAAACTTGTCACGTTGGAGAAACTCAAATTAAGTTGGATTTAGATCGAATACCCAAAAACCTTAATTAATTAAAATAAAGAATTTGTAAAGATTCATGATTCTTAGCAAAATAAAAAAGAAAGAAGATAAACTTAAATTTTAACAGCATCTTTATCTTTGAAAAACAATCGCTTTTTTCAAAGCTTTCATAAACCTTTATACCAAACAAGCCTATTTAACTATTCGTCTATTTATATAAAAAAAATTAATTAAAAAACCTTCATATGCTGACATGTAAATTTTAGAGTCGAAATCCAAAAATTCAAACTTAAATATATACAATTCAAATTGGCTCGTCGCATCGATCAGCATATTACATATTCGTCTATTTATAAAAGCTAGCAATTTTTAAAATAGACTTTTACTCAATTGCATATGAAAGGACAAAATTATAATATTTGAAGTTTTTCTTATACAAACTACCTTATTAGTTATTACACATCCTACAATATATATTATATGTTTGTTTTTGTTATGTAACAATTTTTTTTTATAAGTTTCACTTTGATTAATAAAATATTTCATATTTGGAAAGTTATTTAGATCATCTCAACTAGACCCGTCAAACGGTTCATTCGGGTCGGGTCACTTCGGGTTTCGGGTAAAACGGGTCTCGGGTAAAACGGGTCTCGGGTTTTTCGGGTTGACTCGAACTCGGGTTTGATCGGGTTCGGTTCGATTTCGGGTTTGTCAAAAAAAATATTTTAATTAAAAAAAACATTATTTGATAATTTTGTGATAAATTTTAATTATATATAATTATAAATCAACCGGGTCAATCGGGTCACCGGGTCAATTGGGTCAAAATTACCGGGTCAATCGGATCACCGGGTCGAAACCCAGATTACCCGGAAAATTTCGGGTTTTTCGGGTTCGGGTCGAAAAAAAAATCGGGTCGAAAATTTCGGGTTCGGGTCGAAAATTTTTCGGGTCGGCCGGGTCGGGTTGTGTTTTGAAAGGTCTAATCTCAACAACTCCTCGGAAAAAATCTCTGCAACATAAAAAAAAATTATGATCCAATTTCAACCAACTTTTCTATTCGACAAATTTATGTATTTAGTATATGATATAAATACTCTCTAATTTAAACAAATACTCCGTAACATTAGTATTATAAAATATTAAAAAAAAAATTATACTTTTCTACCTGCACTTTAATAGGCTAAAAAAACAATATAAAATATTAAAAAAAAATTTATAGTTTTTTTAAAATAGTTTTTTAATTCCTTAAAATACAATATATTTTAGAGTATATAATTTTAGTTTTGTTAACTCTTGTGCATAGTACGGATAAATTGTACAATAAATAATTAAATCTGCCCAAATCAAATGCCTAAGAACTAATTTAATCGATCGATAGCAACTAACAATTGGATCAAAACATAATCCAAATTCTTTATGCCACAAACACATTATTCCTTGTGCGTTTATTGTGAATTGTTAGATTTAGTTAAATATCATTCGGATGATGGATCAAAGAGTCTCTCTTGTGTTTGGTGTAGGAGGAAAACATCTTAGAGGCAATTGAAGGTGCAGGCTTTGAGGCCAAACTGATCAAAACTGACAGCAATGAAGCACCTCCTAAGATCTGCAGGATAAGCATAAAAGGGATGACTTGCACCAACTGCTCCAACACCCTCGAATCCATTCTCCGGGAGGTCCATGGTGTGACCAAAGCCCGGGTTGCATTGGCAACCGAAGAAGCCGAAATCCATTACAACCCCCTCATCATCACCCACACCCAACTGCTTGAAACTGTGGAGTCCTCAGGCTTCCAAGCCATTCTAATCAGTGCAGGAGACGACACCGGCAAAGTACACTTCAAAGTTGAAGGATTAATGACACCACCTGACCACTCTTGGAGATTGCTTCAGCAAACTCTCCAGCAAATCCCGGGTGTCGAAGAGGTTGAGATTGACCCCTCTCTTCAGAAAGTCTCCCTCTCATACAATGCCGATTTGACTGGACCTAGGAAGCTCATTGAAGTCGTCGAATGTGCTGATCAATCAGGGAGGCTTAAGATGATGCTGTTTCCGGAGTCCGAAGGTAGAGGAGTTGAAAAAGATAAACAGATAAAGAATCACTACAAATCCTTTCTTTGGAGTTTGTTCTTTACAGCTCCGGTGTTCTTGACTTCCATGGTATTCATGTCCATTCCTGATATCAAGCGCGGATTGGACACCAAACTAGTCAATATGTTAACCATTGGAGAGGTCTTGAGGTGGGTTTTGTGTACTCCAGTTCAGTTCATCATTGGTTGGAGATTCTATTCAGGGTCTTATAAGGCCCTAAGAAATGGCTCAGCAAACATGGATGTTTTGATCACTTTGGGAACAAATGCTGCATACTTTTATTCGGTTTATTCGATGGTCAGATCAGCATCTTCTCCTAGCTTCAACGGCACAGATTTCTTCGAGACAAGCGCTATGCTGATCTCGTTTATTCTTCTAGGGAAGTACCTAGAGGCCTTAGCCAAGGGCAAGACATCCGAGGCGATAGCTAAGCTTATGGACTTGGCTCCTGACACTGCAACACTGGTGATCCTTGATGGAGAGAGTCGAGTGAGGAAGGAAGAGGAGATGGATAGCAGATTGGTACAAAAGAATGATGTGATCAAGGTGATTCCGGGAGCTAAAGTGGCTTGTGATGGCTTAGTCGTCTTGGGGCAAAGTTATGTAAATGAAAGCATGATAACCGGGGAGTCTAGGCCAGTGGCTAAGAGGAAGGGCGACATGGTGATTGGAGGCACTGTGAATGAGAATGGCGTGTTGTTCGTTAAGGCCACGAGGGTTGGCTCAGAGCGCGCTCTTTCACAGATTGTTCGTCTTATCGAATCAGCTCAGATGGCTAAGGCTCCTGTCCAGAAGCTTGCTGACAGAGTTTCTAAGTACTTTGTGCCTATGGTTGGTACATCTTTATAATGCCTTTTAGCCTATAAAGCATTATAAACACTTAAGGTAAGTGTTATGTTAAGGTTATGTTTGTTCGCGTCCTTTGCAGGTTATTGCTCTCTCCTTATTGACTTGGCTTGCTTGGTTCTTAGCGGGGAAATTCCTCCGCTATCCAAGATCTTGGATACCTCCATCCATGGACGAGTTTGAGCTTGCGTTGCAATTCGGAATCTCGGTTATGGTCATTGCTTGCCCGTGTGCTCTAGGCCTCGCAACGCCTACTGCTGTTATGGTTGGCACAGGTGTAGGTGCTTCTCAAGGTGTCTTGATCAAGGGAGGCCAAGCCTTAGAAACTGCACATAAGGTATGAATTTAGGGTGTGTTTGGCAAGACGACATCTTATAAGTTGTAACGAATGTTGCATATATTGGTATTTCTTCGTAGGTAAACTGCATTGTGTTCGACAAAACCGGGACCCTGACAATGGGTAAGCCTGTAGTAGTCACCACAAAGCTCATCAAACCTATGGTACTAAAGGAGTTCTATGAACTAGTTGCAGCAACTGAGGTAATTTTATCTGCTTCATATCTTGAAAAACGTGTCAAAGTCTGATGGGCTAATAACTGAGTTGTTTTATGTTAGGTGAACAGCGAGCACCCTTTAGGTAAGGCGATTGTCGAGTGTGCCAAGAAGCTTAGAGACGACGAAAAGAGCCATACGTATCCAGAAGTGGTAGATTTCGAGTGCATCACCGGACATGGTGTGAAGGCCAGAGTTGGTGGGAAGGAGATTCTTGTCGGAAACAAGAGCTTGATGTCGAATAATGGCGTAGTGGTTCCATCTGAAGCGGAGAAGCTACTAGGAGAGGCAGAAGGAATGGCTCAAACCGGGATATTGGTATCGATTGACAAGGAGATCGGAGGAGTTATAGCGGTATCTGATCCGTTGAAGCCGAGTGCTGAAGCTGCCATATCGATTCTCAAGTCGATGAGTGTCAGGTGCATTATGGTGACCGGAGATAATTTGGGAACTGCAAGATCAATTGCCAAGCAAGCTGGGATTGATACTGTTATTGCTGAAGCTAAACCTGAAGACAAAGCTGCAAAGGTTAAGGAGTTGCAGGTATACATTATAACATTTAAATGGAAATTAAACAAGTTTTTTTACAAAATAATAGGAAGAAGTATCAACGAAAATAATACAATATTAACTTTAGTTTTAACTAATCTAGGTACGAAACTATGCCTACATTAGCATCAAAAAATACTATGTCTATATTAACCCAAAACAATATGGTTTTCGATTCCGGCTATTTTTCAGGTAAAAGTTGTTAAAATTGAGAACCCTATTATTTTGGATTAATTTGGATAAGGTATTTGGGTGGCGAAATTGTAGCAAATACTAAAGGTAGAGGTATTTTGGATGGAAAAATCGTCAGAAATACTAAAGGTAAAGGTATTCTGGCTATTTTGGAAGGAAGTAGTATTTTTTTAAAATTTTATTTGTCATCGTTTGCTTTGTTGATATGTTTTTTAAGATGTTAAAACTCTATCAAATATTAATTTTTTAATATATTCATAATTAGTATTACTAATTAGTATTAAATTATTTTTAAAAAAAATTATATTGTAAAGAGTTTTCAGATTTAAAAAAACATGTTAAAAAGTCAAATAATTTATATTTTGAGATTGGGGAGTATTTAAGATAGAGTTTATTTTATGCATCTAAATTTATGGCCTTTTTTTTCTAAAGGGTTGTAAGAATAAAAAAAAACATTTATATTCATTGTGTACGTGGATAATTTAGGAAGTGTTTGATATAATTAGTGATCAAAAGTAGTTTATCTTGGTAAGTGCTTATGTGTCATGCCAAACATGCCTTAAGCTTGATTGCACTAATTATCACATTACAATGTCAAAATACAGGCGGAAGGCTACACCGTGGCGATGGTCGGAGACGGCATAAACGACTCGCCGGCGCTGGTGGCGGCGGACGTTGGGGTGGCGATCGGGGCAGGGACGGACATCGCGGTGGAGGCGGCGGACATAGTGCTGGTGAAGAGCAACCTAGAGGACGTGGTGACGGCGGTAGACCTCTCCAAGAAGACCTTCTCCCGCATCCGGCTCAACTACATGTGGGCGCTGGCTTACAACCTGCTCGGCGTCCCCATCGCCGCCGGCGCCCTCTTCCCCGTGGCCGGCGTCAGGCTTCCTCCGTGGCTCGCAGGCGCCGCCATGGCCGCTTCTTCAGTCAGCGTCGTCTGCTCCTCGCTCATGCTTAGGCACTACAAGCGCCCGAGGAGGCTCCACACTAAGGAGTTTGAAGGTATCCTCATTCAATAATTGATATTAAAAAAAAATAAACACCACCCTTTATTATGTAAATAGAGAGCGGTCATCTGGGTTCAAACCAGTGATCTTTGAGGACTATAAGTAAGTCCTTTTCGACTTAATCATTTCGAAATGGTTAAAAAAATAACCAAACCACCACCCCTTTAAACCCAAAAGTGGTTGATATCTATGCAATGTAACTATAAAAGGGTTTTAGTTAGGGTGTGGTTTATTTCATGTTCAGTAAACGTGATTCGACCTAACTTGTAAATGACGGATTGAGTCAAACCTATAACATATGCCTCGGGTCTTATTTTCCTGAAAACCGACAGCGGGTTATGAATATTGTTGATTTTGGTAAAAGAAAGCGGTCATTCGAAAGTCGAACCGAGGACGTTCGAGTACTACTATAAGGTCCTTTTTTGTTCGACCACCCGATATCGTTGTTAAGAATCTTCTACTCATTAGCATTTCGAAGAAGATTAAAAAAAATAAGAAGAAAATTATTTTATTAGTGTTTTTTTAATAGGTAAGAATTCGGTTGGAAAAATCCTAATCGATAGCATCCTGACGGATGAGATTAATAAGATCTGAATGAAACTCGAGTGCAGCCCCACTAACAAGGCGACCAAGGTATGCAATCTTGTCAACCGACCTGTTACCCTCATGAGGCACATGAGAAAAGACTACACTATGAAACTCCCGGATTTGTCTTTTAATATCCCTCATTAGTAGTTCAATTTCACAAGGGTATCAGCCATTAGATTTTAGATGATCAATAATGATAAGAGAGTCTCCCTCAATCACGGTCTTATCTTGCCTAATATATCTTGCGTAGGTGATACCTTCTCTAAGAGCTATCGTCTCAGATAATATTGGCAACAAGAGACCTAACTGCTTGGCAGGGCCGGCCCATGGGCTGTGCGAATGGTGCAATCGCAAAGGGCCTCAAAATTTCGAGTGCCTCGTATAGGTATTATAATATATATGTATATATAAATTGGAGAGTGAATCAAGTAGGCGCGATAGAGGAGTTGGTAAATGGCTGCCGCTGGTATTGGTTGGGAGGGAGTTTGATTCCTTGCAGGAGCAAATTCTGGATTTTTTTTTTCTGAAAACAATAATTACAAGGAGCAGCTCATTCCGAATTTTTAAGGCCCAACCACCATTCCATTTTTTTTGGCCCATTTTGATTTTTTTACCTAAACAATTACAGCAGGTTGTTCGATTTTTTGTTTTCTTCTTCTTCTTTTTTTGTCGTCAAACTCACAAAGAATATAGAGATCAAAAGAAAAGAAACCCTAATACATGGAAATCAATTCAACTTATTCAACCATTGCAATCGTCTCTTCAAGTCAGCAATTTCGATAGGTAATCTCAAATTTTAACTATATCCTTTTGTTAGTTTTTACTTTTTAATTTCTTAGATGATTATATTTTTTTTTTGTTATTGCTTTGAACCTTTCTACCTTGTAGAAATCACTAAGTTGGGTTTTAAAAAGATAGAATGACTCCTACAAGAACATCTATTTTGTACGTTAGTGAATTTGGTGGATTATTATTTCCATTTAAATTAGTTAAAAAAAAAAAAGGCCTCAACGGAACGGCCCTGCTGCTTGGCATCCACGTTTACAACATTACCTTCCCAATCTCTAATTAGAAACCCAACGGTGGCTTGTCCGTCACATTTAACTGCTCCATCAAAGTTTATCTTTAGGTATCCATAATCCGGTTTGCTCCATTTTAAGTTTTTCCTACTTAATTTACGTTTGTACGTTTTTGTCTCAAATTCATAGCCTCAAGTCCTTCCACTATATCATCTGACGCCGCTTTTTCCAGTTATGCCTGACGTAATTTAGGATTACCTGGATTTCTGTATTTGAGAGTTTCTCCATATTTCCGAACGAAATTTGGTTTCTATAGAACCACGTAGTTCGCCATTTGATTATCATTTCCTTTTTATCCTCCTTATTCAAATGGGTGCCTAATTTTTGCAAGATCGATTTTCCACACCAAACATGGTCCCGAGTTCGTTGGATTATTGTCGGAATTTTTGGGGAGTTTAGATTGGAATTTTTAACAAAAAGGACACTCCACAAATAAATGAAATTCGTCCTCCACCGATTTATTGCAAAACACACAATGATTCGGAATCAAAGAACCACGTTTATTTAATCTATCTTTTGTGGCTAGCCCATTCTGAGCAATTTTCCCTAAGAAGTTTTTAATTTTTGGGATCGTATCCACCTTCCAAATCCAGTTACAATGATTGTCATTGAACGAGTCCTGATTAGAAATAAATTTGATTGCACTAGAAGTCATAGAGCCTATCCGGCATAAGACAAGTGGGAAGGGGCAAGTCCATAATCTTTTAGACCATGTTTTGGTCGAGAGCATCCGTAAGATTTTTTTTATTCCAACTTCCTTCACTAATAAGGCTGTGTTTGGCAGTAGCTTTTCAAGCTTTCAAAAAAAAACCAAAGCTCTCCATGTGGTGTTTGGCAGAAGCTCAAGGAGAAGATTATCAAGCTTTGGGGGAGCTTTTGGTAGATTAGAATTCGGCGAAAATGAAACCTTGGGGGGCCAAGCTTTTCAAGCTTTTGGTGGAGATTATCCTTTTCCTTTCCATTCCTACCCCCGTCACCGAGCTGCTGCACCTGTCTCCATTTTCGATTCCCTTCTTCCCTCCCTCTCCTCCCCTCTTGAATCGTTCATGGATTGAGCTGCTGCATCTGGCCTCTCCATCACCGAGCTGCTAGTCCTCTCCGTCATCGAGTTGCTGCACTTGTCATGTGGTTTGTACTTTTTACTGCCATTTCCATTCGGTTTCACTAGAATCAGGAAGATCGTCAGGGCTCTCGAGTTCTGTTTCACTGTCATGTTCTTCTCCTGGCTGATTTCTCGATCCTCCTCCTATTTCACCGCGTTTTTCCGTCTCTCCGACGTCTTTCTCCGCCGCTCTTCCACGGTCTGAAACAGAGCCTCGCCGGAAACTGGAGAATTCAGACAGCGAAGCGGCGTCGCGATCGCATATGTTTGGTCCGATTGGGCACACGAGCAGGAGGATCCATCGCAATGGGAGGTTGCAATGGTGACATGATTGTGTGTGGGGTTGAGGCGAAGGGGGAGAGGAGGGTAAAAGTGAAGGGCAGTTTGGACATTTTCCTAACAAAAACCCCTTACAAATCTTACCCACACCAAACATCTTTCTAGCTTTTAACGAGATTTTTGTTCCCCAAAAAACATAACCTCTGAAATCTCCATAATCTACAAAAAAGACCCATAACCTCCAAAATCTACATAATCTACACAAAATCTACTTTTTACAATCTACTGCCAAACACAGCCTAAATTCACTCACTTTTACTTTGAGATTCAGGTTAGGGAGGCAGCACATTGATGAATCAGTGGTAAATGGGAAACCCATCTGTCTGTCCAAAATTTCACCGTTTCTCCGTTACCAATGGACCAAACCAAGCCTTCCTTAAACTTCAGTATGAGGGAGGAGGCATTCCTCCATTGCCACGAAGAGTTCTTGACTTTACTACGATTTAGTACATCAGACTCTTTCAGATATTTATGTTTAATGATTTTAACCCAAATATTCTCTGGCTCAACAAGGCTTTTCCAGAGAAGTTTCATCTAGAGAGCTTCGTTCATCGTTTGAGATTTTCTTATGCCCAATCCACCCTTGCACTTGGGCTTGCAGATTCTGTTCCAACTTACTAGTGGTTTGAACTGAAGGTCTTTATTCCAGAAAAAAGACCTATCAATCTGGTCTAACTTCTTATGGATCGAGGCAGGTAGCATGAAACTTTGCATAACGAACAGAGGTTTAACTCACAGGTTGGAATTAATGAGAACGAACCTATCAGATAAAGAGTTGGTCCTCCATTTTGATAACTAATCTTTTGTTTTACAGATAATATCTTCAAAATTTTCCTTATTGACTCTACCACTAATAATGGGACACCCAAAGTACTTTTCCATAGCCCTAGTATGTGGGGTTTCAAGAGAGTTTTGTAGCAACTGAATTCCGGCCCTAGGAACCCCCGCCGTGGTCTGGAAAGAGGATTTGTGAAAATTTACTTTCTGACCAGAAAGTTGGCAGTATTCTTCAATAATTTCTTTCACTTTTTGGCTTGCTCGAGCATAGCTTTTGCAGAAATAATAATATCATCTGCAAATGCTAAAAAAAGGCACGCGCGGGTCCCCACGCCTGAACTTGAAACCTATTTTACTTGTTGGTAGCATGGATTCTTGATGTAATTTCCTTGCGAGAAGCTCCGCTCCTATGATAAAAAGGAATGGAGAGATAGGATCCCCTTGACGGATACCCCTTGATGGAGAGAAAACCTGTGTTGGAGAATTGTTCACTAAGATAGAGAAAGAGACTGACAAAATGCATTCCCTAATCCAGTTGATGAAGGTAGGATGAAAGCCATACCTCCTAAGGACTTCAAGAGAGAAATCCAAATTCACTCGATCATAAGCTTTTTCCATATCCAGTTTAATAGTCATCCATCCCTCCTCACCCTTGTGAGTTTTAAAGGAGTGGAAAATTTTGTGCGCTATCAACACATCATCCTGAATAGCCCTGTCAGCCACAAAGGCTCCTTGAAGCAGGTGAATAAGTTTGCCAATAACCTTTTTTAGTCTTTCCGTCAAAAAAATTGAGATAATTTTATAAATCATTGAGCACAGACTAATAGGTCTATAATTAATTGTTGTGCTAGGGTTGTCTACTTTAGGGAGAAGAGCTATAAAGGTGTGATTTACCTGACGAAGCATTTTTCCGGAGAGAAAGAAACTCTTCACCGCCCTAATGACTGAAGGACCCACTATGTCCCAATAAGTTTTATAGAATTCTGTTGTAAAACCGTCAGTGCCTGGGATTTATTTCTTCCCAAGCTAAAGACGACATTCCTAATTTCACTATTTAAGACAAGCTTAATCAATTCCCTATTCTCCGACTCTGAGATACTTGTAAAGATTAGGTCTAAACAATATCCCCATGAATCTCTATCACCCCTTTCCTTTCTGAATCGTTTTTCAAAGTCACGTTGGATATTTTCTTCACCTAAAATCTGTGTACCTTCCGGCTTCCGCTGAGCTAATAGATCTAACGATTTTCCTATTCCGCCGCCTAGAGGCGACTTTGTGGAAGTAGGTAGAATTGGTATTGAAAAAAATAAACCCCACCCTTTATTATGTAAATAGAGAGTGGCCATTCGGATTTAAACTAACGACCTTTAGATACTACTTACAGGTCCTTTTCGACTTAACCATTCCAAAATGGTTAAAAAAAATAACCAAACCACCACCCCTTTAAACCCAAAAGTGGTTGTTATCTATGGAGTGTAACTATAAAAGGGTTTTAGTCAGGGTGTGGTTTATTTCATGTTCAGTAAACTTGATTCGACCTAACTTGTAAATTACGGATTGAGTCAGACCTATAACATATGCCTCGGGTCTTATTTTCCTGAAAACCGGCAGCGGGTTATGAATGTTGTTGATTTTAGTAAATAGAAAGCGGTCATCCGAGAGTCAAATCGAGGACCTAAGACGTTCGAGTACTATACTATGATGTCCTTTTTTGTTCTACCATCCGAGATGGTTGTTACGAATCTTTTACTCATTAGCATTTCGCAGAAGATAAAAAAAAGGAAAATTATTTTATTAGTGTATTTGGATCTCCGAATATCCAAATGTATAAATTATAAGAAGAAATAGTAAAGTCTTGGTTATGAGACAAAAAAATGTTGAAATAATAATAGCCCTCCAATCTTATATGTTGTTCAAACTCGGCTTGACCCGGTGGGGCTAAGACAAACAGAAGCCCTTCAACCTTATATATTGTTCAAGCTCGGTTGGGCCCGATGGGGCTAAGACAAGCTAGAGGAAGGTCGTGTGCGGGCCCACATAGGATAGACTTGAACAACACATCAACCCCACGGGGTTTCATCTCAAAATCAATTGGCAATGAGAGGAGTAGCTATTCAACCTTATATGTTGTTCAAGCATTCTCTATATTACCGACGTAGGACAACCACATTCCACCATAATTAGTGTTTTGATATTAAAAAAAACTAGCAACAAAGTATTTTACCGGCGATTGCTTCCTGGCAGTTTCCGAGTCGTCTTCAATCTCTCCGGTCTAGGGCTATGAGAGCTAGGTACCTTCTCGCCGGCACCGTGCGAGATTCATCGTGTTCAGGGGAAGCGCAGAGCATCGGATTCGAAAGGTTTGCAGTGATCAGTCGGGAGTTTTGCCGTCATGGGGAGCAAAGGGAAGGGTATCCACCCAACAGAAGACGAGGCAACAGTGATTGAGGGGGATGAAGCAGTCAGAGAGGATATTTCAGTACAGGCTAAGATGTCCTTGATAGGGACGGTTTTATCCAATAGGGCGCCCAATGCACAAGCAGTCAAGGCGACGATGAAAGGGGCTTGGAGGACTCGACACGATTTCTTCTTCCGTGAGATTAAGGTAAATTTATTCAGTTTTCAATTCAGCACAGTGGAAGATAAGGAGAAAGTGATCAACGGAGGTCCGTGGTCCTTCGATCGGTCGCTGCTGGTGTTAAAGGAACCCGGGTTGGAGCAGGCCTCGGCGATCAGTTTCACCAAGAGTGCTTTCTGAATCGGGGTGTATGATCTTCCGCTTGCTGCATATACAAAGGCCATGGCTGAGAAAATAGGGCAAGTGTTTGGAGGAATCGTTGAGTTGAATGAGGACGAACTTGTCTCATGCAGTAGATTCCTTAGGCTGAAGGTGATGATTGATTTGCAAAAACCTCTGAGGAGAGGGATGATGATATCGTTCAGAGGGAAGCGGATGTGGGTCGAAATCAAATACGAACGACTTCCCGATTTCTGCTATACATGTGGGCGACCGGGACACACAGAGTTAGAATGTGAGCCTAGGGAGGGAGAGCAATATCAGGGAGAGTATGAGGATTGGATGAGAGCCTCCCCTATCAAGATAATTAGGGAGAGGAGCAGTGCGGATAGAGAGGAAGAAAGGAGAGTGCTTGACAAGATGAGAGGAAGAGGTCCTGATGCAGAAGCGACAGAAAGGAGGGAGGGACGCAGGAAGACTCTCCTCGAAATCTTGGAGGAGAAAGAGAATGAGGATGCGGAAAAAGATAATGAGGATAGGGAAATGGGTGAGGTGGGAGTTGAGGTCTTAGAGAGAGTGAGGCAGGTTACTATAGCTGAGGGTGGGGGGAGTAAGGGAGACCAATCTGAGCTGTCTAAAGGGAAAAAGCAGGAGACTAACACGAATCAATTGGGGGGGGGGGGAGAACAATATAAATGAGGGAGCAGTAGTGAAGAAAAAAGGGGGATGGAAAAGAGTTGCAAGGGGAAATGCGATGGTAGGGGTGGGGGGGTCTGAAGTAGGGCTGGCGGGTTTCAAGAGGAAAGAGGTGGAGACCTTGGAGGAAGACGCTGTGAGGAAGGATCCTCGGGAGGAAATTGAAAAGGATCATACTAAGAGAATGAGGACTGACACATATCAGAACCACCAACTTATATCGGCCGGGGATAACATCCCCCGCCGGGAGCCATGAATTGCATCAGTTACAACTGTCGGGGACTGGGGGAGGCCTGAGCAGTTAAGAAACTTGCCATGATGGTGAGTAGGGAGGCCCCGAAAGTCCTCTTTCTCATGGAAACGAAGAGTGGGAGGGAGAGGATGGAAAAAATTAAATTGCAGTTGGGTTTTCATGGGATGTTTGTAGTTAATAGTATGGGTAGATCGGGTGGGCTGGCGATGCTTTGGGAGAAGGATTGGGAGGTGTCGATTAGGTCATATACCCAACATCATATCGACACCATTATAAAGGTGGGGGAAGGATCGGAGTGGAGGGTGACGGGGATGTATGGGTGGCCAGAAAGTAATAATAAGCATCACACTTTGGGCTTATTAAGGAGGCTGCATGAGCATACTAATCAAGCTTGGCTATGTATGGGCGACTTCAACTTGTTCACGACCTTGGCAGACAAGCAAGGGGGTCGGGCTCCACATGTTGACGAGCTGATTGAGTTCAGGGAAACCTTAGAGGAGTGTGAGCTTCGTGATATTCCGTTCACAGGCTGCAGGTTTACCTGGGATAACAAAAGGGAAGGCAATGGCTTTGTCCAGGAACGGTTGGACATGGCTTTTGGAAATGATAGGTGGCTGGGGATGTATCCGGCTGCGATGGTTAGGCATATAGAGAGGTGCCACTCGGATCATGTGCCGATAAAGATTTGTTTGCAAGGGCTGGAAACGGAAAACAGAGGTAAGGGCGAGAGGCCTTTCCGATTCGAGGCCATGTGGCTCACTGAGGAAGATAGTAAGGAAGTCATCTGTAATGCTTGGGCAAACCCGGGGAGTTCCTTTGAGGAGCCAGGGATCGTGGGCAAAATCGGAAGGTGCGCTACAGATTTGAAGGAGTGGGACAAGGAGTGCTTCGGTAATGTGCGAAGAGAGTTAGGGAAGATCTGGTTAGGCAAGCTCGCCGAGTTGAGCAAGGGAGGTATGTCGGGGAATCTGGTTAGGCAAAGACGAGAGCTTGAGATAAAGGAAAGGGAGTTGATGGACAAGGAGGAAGTCATGTGGTTTCAAAGAGCGAGGGCAAATGAGTTTCGATGCGGGGATATGAACACAAGTTTTTTTCATAAGAAGGCGTCGGGCAGAAGTAAACGAAATAATGTGCAGAAGCTCATAGGAGATGACGGCAAGGAGGAGTACGGCTGGGAGGGGAATTCAGCCGTAGCGATCGACTATTTCTGCAAACTTTTCGAATCTGATGCCCTAGCTAACCCTGACACGGCTACTCAAGGAATCGAGCCCCTGGTGTCGACGGAGGATAACCACGAGTTGTCACGTCCCTTCACCGAAGAAGAGGTAAAATCTGCCCTGTTCTCAATGCACCCCACGAAAGCTCCGGGGCCCGACGGGATGCCAACACTATTCTTCCAAAAGTGCTGGCATATCGTAGGACCCGATGTTACGAATTTTGTTCTTGAATGTCTGAATGGGAAGCCATTGCCGGAAGGATTGAATCACACTTTCATTACGTTAATCCCAAAGGTGACGGACCCATGCAGAATGAAGGACCTGAGACCTATTAGTTTATGCAATGTGTTATATAAGATTATCTCGAATGTACTAACCAATAGGTTGAAGAAGGTCCTCGGAAAGCTAATAGCTCCCAGCCAGAGTGCTTTTGTACCAGGGAGGCTTATCACTGACAACGTCCTTGCTGCTTTTGAGGTGTTCCATTTCATGAAGACAAGGCGGGGTCAGAAAGGGTACATGGCTTTAAAGCTCGATATGGCCAAAGCTTACGACATGGTCGAATGGTGCTTCCTAGAGCACTGCATGAGGCGGTTTGGGTTCGAGGATAGATGGATTGGATTGATCATGGGGTGTGTGTCGACAGTGACTTTCTCTGTCTTAGTCGATGGTGTGTCGTCACGGAAGTTCACTCCAGGAAGAGGGTTGAGGCAAGGCGATCCGCTCTCACCATACCTATTTCTTTTATGCGCGGAGGGGCTGTCCGGAATGATTCGGGTTGTGGAGGCCCAAAAGCAGCTTGAGGGCATACGAATCTCCCCTAGAGCACCATCTATATCTCATTTATTCTTTGCTGATGATTGTGTTTTGTTCTTGCAAGTATCCTGCCAATAGAGCGAGAAGGTGATGAATATTCTTCATACTTATGGAGCGGCTTCAGGACAGCAGGTGAACTTCTCCAAGTCAGAATTATCTTTCAGCAGAAATGTCAATGAGGTGCAAAGGTGTGCTATTCAGAGGGCCACAAATATCAGGGAGGTGTCTAAGCATGATCGGTACTTGGGTTTGCCCACCATGATTGGGAGGTCAAAGAAGGTAATTTTCCAGCAACTAAAGGAACGAATTTGGAAGAAGATGAAAGGATGGAAAGAGAAGATCCTATCGAGAGCGGGGAAGGAGATCCTTATTAAGTCCGTTGCGCAGGCCATACCAACCTATACGATGTCTTGCTTCATGCTCCCGGATGGGTTGTGCAAAGAACTAGAGATGCTCATGAGCAACTTTTGGTGGGGCGAGCAAGGAGGCAAACGAAGTACTCATTGGTTGAGTTGGAAGCGCATGTGTAAACCAAAGTGTGATGGTGGCATGGGATTCCGAGATCTCGAGTGTTTCAATTTGGCTCTGTTAGCACGTCAGGCTTGGAGATTGATCCAGGAACCAGATTCCCTCCTAGCTCGGCTTCTCAAGGCCAAGTACTATCCGAGGACGTCTCTGATGGAGGCATCGATAGGCTATCAGTCGAGCTATACTTGGAGAAGTCTGATTGCGGGGCGAGATGCGCTGAATGAGGGTCTTGTCTGGTGTATCGGAGACGGATCGAGCGTGAAGGTGTGGGAGGACAGGTGGCTCTCGGGTACGCCTAGCGGGCGTGTTATAGGAAACTTCTTTGGCGGAGAGGAAAACATGAGGGTGGTGGAGCTAATTGATTGGGAGTGTGAACGCTGGGATGAAGAGGAGGTGTGACGACTGTTGGAGCCAGCTGACGCGGATAGAGTACTGAGTCTGAGATTTGGTGGATCGGGCACGAGCGACAGGTTGATCTGGAGGCATACAAAGAATGGGTTGTTCTCGGTTCGATCGGCTTATCACATGATTCGGGAGGGCAAGGAGGAGGCACACGGAGGAGTGGGGCAGTCGAACCTAGGTGTAATCAGAAAGACGTGGAAGGCCTTATGGAAACTCAAGATGCTACCGAAGGTGACATCCTTCGTATGGAGGGCGGCAAGAGAAGCTCTACCATGTAAAGGAAATCTATACAAGCAAAAGATGGTGGCTGACCCGTTATGCGAGATGTGTGGAAGGCTGGAAACAGGATTTCACGCCTTATTTGAATGCCCTCATGTCCGAGCATTGTGGAGGCTACAACCGGATTTGGAGAAACGATGGAGCACGGGGAGCTCAGTCTATGAAACTTTCATGCTGGTGTTTACAAAAGGCAAAGAGGAAGAGCGCCAAAGGTGGGCGTTGATGATATGGCAAGCTTGGGAGGCTAGAAACAAGTGGCTTTTTGAAGGGGAGAAGAAGGAGCCGGTGCAGATGCTCATAAGGGTGCAGCAGATGCTAGGTGAGTTCCTAAATTATACCAATCCGACGGCACCAGTGTAAGGAGCTCCTCCTGTTCCGGGCGGTGATAGGTGGAGTAAACCGGTGGCGGGTGTCATCAAGATCAATTGCGATGCGGCTATATGGGCTGATGGTAGTGCGGGGATTGGGTTTGTGTCAAGGGATGACAGAGGAACCTTCTTGTTTGCGGGGCACAAGGGTGTGCATAGCTCGGAAGATATCGAATTGGTTGAAGCTGAAAGTGTGCAGTGGGCATTGGCTAGAGCAAAGGAGAGGGGCATCCGAAGGGTTCACTTGGAGTCGGATTGCTTGAATGTGGTCACAAAGCTGCGCAGGGGATACGGTGGATTGGGGGAGCTCCGATTTCTGATCGATGGCATCCAACAGCTTGCAGGGGAGTTCGAGTCTATTCAATGGTCTCATGTGAAGAGGAGTGGGAACTATGTGGCTCACGCTTTGGCCAGCGTCCGACCCAATCAAGACACTTTGTTTTTTTACTGAATCTTTGCTACCTCAAGATGTGCTTGTTCAGTTGCGTGGAGATGATTAATATAAGATAATTTGTTTGAGCTCAAAAAAAAGATTTAAAACTTCTTAATTAGGATATTGACTTATTTTAGTTTTTTTTTTATTTTTGTTGAACGGCTTATTTTAGTTTGATGGACTGATTGTATCTTTTACAAGGCGCCTTAAACCATCAAAAATCGTTGAGAGATGAGAGGGAAATCAACTCGTGCAAATCCGATTTACCCTTTAATTCACTCCAAATATATGGATTCAAACTCGAATAAATGGATAAGTTATAAGTGGATGATAGTTTAATGGATAGTGGATCGGATCGAATATGGATGAATGATGTCTAATCCATCACCCGATCCACTAAAATTACTTATTATATGAAATTTGATAATATCTTTTAAACATGTTATTTAGTATATGTAACTTAATTTGATATATAGTTTTTGAGTTTTTTGGCTATGTAAGTTGATGAGTAATTTAATATATTAAAATTTATTTTCATTTTGAAAATTACGATAGACGCTTACATGAAATTTATCACCCATAAATTTCATCTGATCCACCCAATAATCAATAGATGATAGATGAATCGGATATGAATGTAAGGGTTAATGGATGATGGGTGGATCGGGGGAAGAAATTTCTTCACGAATCGGATGATGGAATATATATTCACACATAATTCAATCTATTTCCATCCATAAATATGGTTTTGGATATCCGACAAATTACCAAGATGTATCCAACATAAAAATCTGGTATTTTTATCGTATAGTGTCGTATTTTTTTGGTATCGTATTGTCAGGTTAGGTTAGGCATAGTGTGTTTTTCTGCACACACCTAGTGGCTAGTGGGCTGGGTTGGGCCGGCGGGCTGCCCCTAGGCTTTGGGAATGGAAGGACGTACACGGTGCATTTATGAGGTGTGTCGCTTTGATTTGAAGAAGAAGGCCACCCATTCCACATGATAATTGCTGTGGATCCGCATACACCGTATCATTTCTCCCTCCTCTTCAAGTTCTGGTACAAATACGGAACGCGCCTTGTCAGAGTTTCAGTAAAGGACGACGAAGAAGAAGAACCAGAACCCATACTATACTTCCTTCTTTTGTCCTGCTCTCCTTAAAGGTAATCAGTCTCATTGCCAACTCCACTCTCTTTCTCTCTCTCATCACCTTCTTCTTCTTCCGCTTTCTGCAATGGATTCTCACAGGTTTGTTGCAATGCAGCTCCACAGTTCCGGCGTTTTGAAGATTCAGTAGAAAGGTTCGTTGTTAAAGCTTGATCTCGTTCCGATATCGACTGAGTTTGCGTGGTGTTCAACTTCTACTGTTGGTACTAATTTTCAATTTGGAGAAGTGAAATTTGCGTCTATCCGAACGCTTTTTTAGATCTCAAGTTTTTCGATGTTTTGCTAATTTTCATTTGATAGTGAAACGCTCTTAGATCTCAGATTTTGTTTCAGTGAAATTTGAAATGTAGTTCTCTAGATACTGTGATTCTGGATTGAAACTGAAATCGGAGATATTTGGGTGTTACGAACAGTAGTATTTTGAATTTTCGAACTAATTTTCCGGTCAAGTAAGTTTCTAAATGTAATTGTATTTATTAGGCGTTTATCATATAGGTTATCAGATATTTATGAAGTGGATTAAAGAGATTTCCTTTCCGGGTTAATTTAAATGCATATAGAAAAAAGGGTCTAACCTTTAGAAATTTGAACCCTTTTTTCTTTTCTTTTTTAATTGTGTGCGTTGTTGCGACTTGGGAGTTTGAGTACTTTTTGGTATCTTGAGAATTTAGTGTGGTCGGTTCAATGCAGAAACTGTGTACATGTGGTATTGTGGTGCTTAGCGTACTTCTAGGGATTATCCCCGTTTCTCAGAAGCTTTATATTAGTATGTTAATCTTATTCACATAGTTTATGCCTAGATCTGATGAAAATGAGACAAGACCACATGAACAAAGTGTTGACTTGTATTTTGTTCCTGGATCTCTCTACATTTGCTACTCCCAATTTTTTAATGCTTTTGCTTTGAGTGCTCTTCAAAGATCATCTATATAATGTGGTTGTTTCCAATACACTAAAAGGCTCCCACTTATATGAGGAATAGTGTTGAAATAGAATTTGATGGATTTGTTAGCCCTTAGAAGGCATAGCTCGTTGCAAGGTGAGTAATTCATTTCTTTGCGAGTTTTATTCAGGATTCATCAACTTGTTTCTCCTTAATCCTTATAGTAGTTTATGCTTGGATGTTAGATTTTTTAATGACATCTTATTTTCTCTCTTGTCGATTTGTTAGAGGTTTTCGTCACAATCTGATAAACCTTTTTTTTAATTTATTTTTATGTTTTTTTCCATGTATTGCCTTCTTCCATTGCTTTGAAGTTATGGATGCAGAAGTTCACAATTTTCCCCTTTGTATATCATTTTTATTTGCTGTCTCGGGAGTAGCTCAGGCACATCATTTTGTGAGTGTATCTTTTCCATACTAAAATATTTGCATTGATGTATATTAATATCTTCTTCTTTCACGTCTAAACAATGAGATTTATTTTAGGCCTTAGATTTAAAAGTTGGATTTGACCTTGATTTTCCTCAAATGTGCTCTCTGCATGATATCCACTTCTCACATTTATATCCTTCCTCTTCAAAACTCTTGTTATTTGCTCCTTTATTTTATCTGGATTTTTATAGTTGAAAGAAATGACCATTTGATGAAATTGTATCTTTTTTTCCTAATGTTTTCTTTATCTGGATCTTAGTTGACTGCCTTTTCCCACTTAGCATAGATTTCCCTGTACAAAATTTGGGTATTTTGAGTTTCCACAAGCCTTTACTTAATGTTTGTTTGGGACCAACTAAACTATCAGAAGGATGAGGAAAGGAAAGAAAACTATTCAACCAAATTATTACTCCGTATTACTTTAATTGTCTCATTTTCCAGTGATTTCATATTATGATTTTGTTATTCCTCATATACAGTGGAGGTGTTCTGCCTCCAAATCCATCGCCTTATTCACTAGCACCGCATGATTTGCTAGATTTCTGTTATTAAAATTTCATCAACTGAATATAATGGTTAATGCGCAAACTTTTCATGCATATCTATTGTATCAAGAATTTGATTAAGTGTTGTTTTACTGGTTGCAGCACAAAATTGTAAGTGAAGAAATGCATAAAGTTATGGCCCAAAATCATGCTGATGCTCATTTTCCCCTATTCTTTTGCAGGTATCCAAGGTTGTCTGATTTACTGCTGATTGACAGATAAATTACTTGCGGTCTACGAAGATGAGTGTGAATAACCTGAAGCTTGGTGTAGATGTAGTAAGTGCCCACAATCTTATGCCCAAGGATGGACAAGGGTCATCCAATTCCTATGTAGAGCTCTGCTTTGATGGCCAGAAATACCGAACCACTGTCAAGGATAAGGATCTCAATCCTGTCTGGGATGAGAGCTTCTATTTCAATATTTCCGACCCCTCCATTCTGCAGCATCTTAGTCTTGATGCATATGTTTACAGTAACACCAGAGGTACAAACATCAGATCATTCCTTGGGAAGGTATCTATAAGTGGGACATCATTTGTTCCTCACTCTGATGCTGTTGTCCTGCATTACCCTTTGGAAAAGCGAGGAATATTCTCACGGGTTAGAGGAGAGATTGGTCTCAAAGTTTATATTACTGATGACCCTTCCATCAAGTCCTCTACTCCACTTCCGTCAATGGATACTTCAGGAAATTTGATCAATGCAGAGGGGCACCCGGCTGCAAATGTCTCTCAACGAAGGTCTGAAGCTAGGCACACCTTCCATCATTTGCCGAACCCAAATCATTCCCATAAACATCATGATGACCATCACTCTTCTGGCCCTGAAGTTCCCCATCATTCAAGGAATTATGAAGTGGAAGAGATGAGAGCTGAGGCAATGAAAGCAGAGGCCCCGCCTCCTAGGATTGTAAGGATGCATTCTACATCATCTGCACAGCCTGTTGACTTTGCTCTTAAAGAGACAAGCCCGTACCTTGGCGGAGGAAGGGTTGTTGGAGGCCGTGTTCTTCATCCAGATAAGAGGGCTAGCACTTATGACCTTGTTGAGAGGATGCAGTTCCTGTATGTTAGGGTAGTCAAAGCACGCGATCTTCCAACAATGGATATTACCGGGAGCCTTGATCCCTTTGTTGAAGTGAGGGTTGGCAACTATAAGGGAGTGACAAAACATATCGATAAGAACCATGACCCCGACTGGAATGTTGTGTTTGCTTTCTCGAAGGACCGGATGCAAGCTTCTGTGCTAGATGTTGTGGTCAAGGACAAGGATCTCATTAAAGATGACTTTGTTGGCATTGTAAGGTTTGACCTAAATGAAGTCCCAATGAGGGTTCCTCCAGATAGTCCATTGGCCCCTCAGTGGTACCGCCTTGAGGACAAGAAGGGGGAGAGGATTAAAGGTGAACTGATGCTTGCAGTGTGGATTGGTACTCAAGCTGATGAGGCATTTTCTGATGCTTGGCACTCTGATGCTGCTATACCAATAGACATCTCGGCTGCTACTTTTTCACAGCTCCGCTCAAAGGTCTACCATGCACCAAGGTTATGGTATGTTCGCGTGAATGTGATCGAGGCACAAGACCTGGTACCAACTGAGAAGACCCGATTCCCTGAAGTGTATGTGAAAGCACAGATAGGCCACCAGGTGATGAGAACTAAGAGTCTTCAGGCTCGAACACTCAGCTCCCTTTGGAATGAGGATCTGTTATTTGTTGCTGCTGAGCCCTTTGAGGACCATCTGGTGCTTACAGTTGAGGATCGTGTGGCTCCTGGTAAAGATGAGATCCTCGGAAGGGTGATTGTCCCTCTAAGCCATGTTGATAGACGTGCTGATGATCGACTCATTCCATCTCGATGGTACAACCTTGAAAAGCCAATTGCTATAGACGTAGACCAGCTTAAGAAAGAGAAGTTCTCTAGCCGAATTCATTTACGACTGTGTCTTGATGGAGGCTACCATGTCCTAGATGAATCAACACATTATAGTAGTGATCTCCGCCCCACTGCCAAACAGCTTTGGAAGACATCCATTGGTGTGCTTGAACTCGGTGTACTCAATGCTGAAGGGCTCCATCCCATGAAAACTCGAGATGGAAGAGGAACTTCAGATACATATTGCATCGCAAAGTACGGTCACAAATGGGTCCGAACTAGGACAATTGTTGATAGCCTTTGTCCCAAATACAATGAGCAATATACCTGGGAGGTCTTTGATCCAGCTACTGTTATAACTGTGGGTGTTTTTGACAACAGTCAACTTGTGGAGAAAGGCTCAAATAGTAAGTTCACATTTAACCATTCAGGATTTCTTTTCTATAGTGTTTAACAATCTGCAATGTTTTCTTTACTACTCATGATCTGATTTTTTCAAGAGTACCATAATTCCTTCAACAGGTAACAAGGACCTCAGGATTGGAAAAGTCCGGATTCGAATCTCCACCCTTGAAACTGGTCGAATCTACACCCACTCTTATCCTTTATTAGCCCTCCACCCCACTGGAGTCAAGAAGATGGGTGAGCTCCATCTGGCCATAAGGTTTTCATGCACCTCATTCACAAACATGCTCTACCAATACTCTCGTCCCTTACTCCCCAAGATGCACTATGCTCGGCCCTTCAGTGTGATGCAACAGGACATGCTGCGTCACCAGGCTGTCACCATAGTGGCAATGCGCTTTGGCAGGGCGGAGCCTCCCCTTCGCAAGGAGGTGGTGGAGTACATGTCAGACGTAGACTCACACCTTTGGAGCATGCGGAGGAGCAAGGCCAACTTCTTCCGCCTCATGTCTGTCTTCTCCGGGCTCCTCGCAATGGGGAAGTGGTTTGGAGACGTGTGCTTGTGGAGGAACCCCATCACAACCGTGCTCGTTCATATTCTGTTTCTCATGCTTGTCTGCTTCCCTGAGCTGATCCTGCCAACTTTTTTCCTGTACATGTTCTTGATCGGAGTGTGGAACTACCGTTACAGGCCAAGGTACCCTCCTCACATGAACATTAAGATCTCACAAGCTGACACATGCTTCCCAGACGAGCTGGACGAGGAGTTTGACACATTCCCCACAAGCCGGAGTCCAGAGCTGGTGAGGATGAGGTATGACAGGCTCCGGAGTGTGGCTGGTAGGATTCAGACTGTGATTGGAGATGTTGCAACACAAGGGGAGCGGTTCCTTGCCCTGCTAAGCTGGCGAGACCCACGTGCAACAGCCATCTTTATAACTTTCTGCCTCTTGGCGGCCGTTGTGCTGTATGTGACACCATTCCAGGTGGTGGCTGCGCTGGCTGGATTCTATTTGATGAGGCATCCCAGGTTTAGGCACCGGCTGCCTGCAGTGCCTATAAATTTCTTTCGCCGACTGCCTGCCAGGAATGATAGTATGCTGTAGAGTTTTTTATATAATTGCCTACCTTGTTTCTTCCTTTCCTCATCTTCAATGGATATTCTGGGATGACCATGAATTACTACATGGTTGGTCCTTAGTTTCTCAAGTTCACTAGACAGAAAAATATGTGCTTGTTAGTTGTAATTGATCTCTTCTTATTGCTGATATGGAGATATGGGAAATGCTGCTTTCTACATTTGAGCTGTTGGCTTTTCAATTTTCAATCTAAATGAGTCTCACTTGTATCTTGCTTTGCTTGAAGGAATTCATGACAGTAATGTCATAAAGTCTCACTTGTATCTTGCTTTGCTTGAAGGAATTCATGACAGTAATGTCATAAAGTTTGTTTCTGCATATTTACAAGCATACAGTTAACCATGATCTGAAACAATATTGCTGTTAGCAGTTTATTGTACATTTATGGATTTGAGGTATTGGAAACATATTTGTCGTGTTTTGTCGAGAACCAAAACATTTTCCAAGATGTTGGTAGAACATTCATTCTGCAGACAACCACAGCACGAACTCGCCAAGTTCAACTGTCAACACCACAGGCAAGTGTCTCGAATATCTGTTTATTTATTGTAGTATATATATTTATCATATTTTTAAATCCAGAAAGGTCAAGATACATTTCATAATGACTAGAAGTTTGAAGTTTGAACCTTCAAACAGGGTTGGTGTATCCCATTCCGTAGGCAAGTTTCTTGGAATTTTGTTTATTTTAAAGTGCCGGTTTGCTTAACAGATTTTGTTTATTCTAATCTTCAATTATTATTTTTTATTATCTTAATAACGTCATCGCTTTCTGCTAGAATGAACACAGGACGTGAAGACTTGTTTGGAGGCCGGTGCAAGATCAAGACCACTACGTGCCTGGTTGTAAGAACTTCAGTCTCCAACACGAAGCTTGTCTTATAGAAAAGCCGGAACCTCTGATGCCAAAGGCTCTGCCATTGTGCTTCCTCCTCGCCCTTGAAAATGCCCATCACAATGCAGAAGAGGAGATACCCCAAGCAGCACATTGAAACCATCACTTGCTCTGATGAGAAGGAGCGAAACGGTTGGTGCGAATCCATGGTATCCAAACTCATGAGCCGGATCCCAGCGGCTCTCGTCCTCTTGTTTATTGTCTTCCTTTGGTCCTCCTCGACCACCTTCATCTCTGGCTCCGTCTTTCATGTCTGTGTGGCATCCCGAAAGCTCAACAACCACCTCTACTGCATCTCATCCGGACCCCAGCCCTCCAATCTAAACATCACTCATCCTATAACCAAAGACACCACCACCTCTCAGAACAAGTATAGTGTTCTCGGAAATGTAGAAGCACCTCCTGCTGTTCCGATTTCGGCTGTCTTTAGGACTCCTTTGAGTTCATTGAGTAATTCAGCAAAGGAAAGTGTTGCACTCAGAAAGAATGTCAAAGCACCATCAATTGTTGCCATCCGAATTCCTTCTACCAATAAGGGCTTCGCAACATCTCCTTCAGCTGGAGGCGATGATAAGAAGAAATCGGAGGATGATGCAACTAGCAAGCCCTTGGCCCCGATCATCCAGATGCCGGTGTCTAATAGCAGCCACGCCGAGCACACTTCAGGTGGCAATGGCAAAGGAGAAGAAGCAAAAGGTCCAAAGAACAAAACAACAGAGCCCACCATCCGGCTTCATGTGGCTGGAAACGGAGGCGTCAAGAGCAAGAAAATTGAGGATAACACCAAGAAAGAAGTGCCCCCTGGCACATCTGCATCGACTCCAGCATCGACCACAGTCAGTGACAAAATGGAGAATAAAACTAAGATTGAAGAGGAGATCGAGATTGGCAAGAGAGATGCAGAAGAACAGATGGAAGTACTCAGATTATACAACAATGGAAAGCCCATGAACTACAGTAATCCCAAAGCATGTGAAGGGAGAGGGATTTTTGTGTATGACTTGCCCGCCAAGTTCAACAAGGACTTGATGGGGCAATGCACATCGGTAGCTTGGCTGGATTTCTGCAAGTTCCTATCAAACAATGCCTTTGGCGAGCCTCTTCCGCAACTCGGGGATGGATGGTACAACACCCATCAATACGCCCTCGAGCCCATCTTCCATGCCAGGGTTCTGAAGCATCCGTGCAGGTAATCGAGATGAAAGTTTTCGGTTTCCATCTTTCGTATAACTTAGTTTTCATGCTTCTTTTCTGCCTTCTGTTTATGCTTCTTTTCTGCCTTCCTCTCTGCTTCTTATTACCTCCTTTTCCTACTGTATGCCTTCCTCTCTGCTTCTTATTACCTCATTTTCCTCTGTGCCCTATTGTTTTGGGTCTATTGGAAACACTCTACTCAACTTGTACGGAGAAAGAGTGCATACATCCTGACCCCTAGACCCTGCTTAATCGCGGGATTTACTAGGTTGTTGTTGTTGTATAACTTAGTTTTTATATTGCAAGTGAGCTAACGAAGATCTGATTTTGTGGCTGCTTGCTTTCTGTAGGGTACATAACCCTGAGGAGGCCAAGCTATTCTACGTGCCTTACTACGGAGGACTCGACATCTTGAGATGGCACTTCAAGAAGAACATCACTATTCAAATGAAAGACGAGCTCTCCTACGAGCTTGTTCAGTGGCTTAGCCAGCAGGCTCCATGGAAGAAGAGCCTTGGTCGCGATCACCTCTTCGTGTTGGGCAAGATCTCTTGGGATTTCCGGCGTATGAAGAACTTCACCTGGGGGACACACTTTCTCGACTTAGACGAGATGCAAAGCCCTATGAAGCTCCTCATAGAGCGGCACCCATGGCACATTAACGATGTTGGTGTGCCACACCCGTCGTTCTTTCACCCACGCTCCGACGATGACATCGTTGCTTGGCAGCGGAAGCTGATGCAGATGCCGAGGAGGAACTTAGTGAGCTTCGCGGGAGCACCACGCCCGAATGCTCGAGATAGCATCCGGTCAATCCTGATCGAGCAATGCACATCCGCAACCGAAGACAAGTGCAAGTTCTTCGACTGCAGGGAGGGGCGGTGCACGCAGCCAGCGCCCATGGTGCAGCTGTTTACGGAGTCCGAGTTCTGCCTGCAGCCAGCAGGGGACAGCCCCACGAGGAAGTCAGTGTTCGACTCCCTCGTGGCTGGCTGCATACCAGTCTTGTTCAACCCCTTCACCGCATACTACCAGTATCCCTGGCACCTCCCAGCTGCCCGGTCGAACTACTCGGTGTTTGTCGACCAGGATGTGGTCAAACGGCGGCAGGTCAATGTGGTCGACCTCCTCGCCGCCATCCCGGCTGCCCGGAGACTGGAGATAAGGAGGTATATTGTGTATGAGCTGCTGCCCGGGCTGGTCTATGCTGACCCGGAGGCGAAGCTGGAGAGGTTTGAGGATGCTTTCAGTGTGGCTATGAAGAGTGTGCTTGAGAGGATGAGTAGATTGCCATAGAGATAAATGAGAGAATGGGAGTAGGTTTTGGGTGCTCAGTTATATGATAAGCCCAAATTAATCTGATTTTTGATAAGTCAGTATAGATGAATAATAAGAGAGCATAGGCTTTGAAAATGTCATTACATCATTCATTATTAATTCACCTGCTATAAGCTTCATATATATATATTTATTTATTTATTTATTTTTGTCGACAATAAGCATCATATATTTATATAGATAGAGAGATAGGCGATTTGTTTTGTGATGACATTAATAGATAGCCTTTTGAGTTGTTTATTGGCCGGCCCGCCATAGGTCCGTGCGGTTGAGATCTCGGCTCAAGTAGTCCGTAATTATGATCCATAATTACTTTATTGTTTTTTTTAATAAATGGAATAGTTTATAATTTTTTTCAATCAATAAAAGAAGTCGATTATAAAAGAAATCTGATTGCGAATTAGAGGATCCTCACCACTAACGTCGGTGTGCCCTTTATTATTCCTAAACCCTTGTCACCCATCCTAGCGTTACTATTCCATCCCTATCTCTCTTCACATTCTTCTCTTATTCTTTTTCTTTATCTGTTTTTTTTGGTAGAGAAATGTTCTATTTTGGAAGACAAATGTTTTGTTTTTCATATATAAAATGATCGATTATTAGAAGGGGCACAATGGAGATAAAGATAGGGGATTTAGGGATATATGATCCCGATTGGGGGAAGGGTTATGAGGGGGATCGGCAGAGCCGGTCCTATCAATATATAGGCCCTTGGCGAAATAAAAATTTGGGACCCTTCTACAAATTATAGTATAGTTTTGAAAAGTCGAGTATTAATGAAGCATTTAGTACAATGATATGAATTTTCATATAATCTAATATATTTTATCGCCTAATAAAATTCTATCTTAATTTAATCACATTTACTATATATAAAATACGAAAAAAGATCTGAAAATATTTAAAGGAACTCACAAATACAAGGAATATATTTAGTACTATCAAACTTTTAGACATAGTTTTTTTACTCAACATATATAGGTTATTTTAAGAGTACTTTTTAGGAATTCTAAATAAAAATTTCAATGCACTTGATTTTTTTTTTAAAATAATTTGAAGAAGTGCTTAAAATGTTTCAAAGAGGTGATTAATTAATTAAGTTTTTAAAAACACCAAAAAAACTACTCGGAAATAAAAAAGATTGAAAGAGGGATAAGGTGTACCGTAAATGTGAAAGGGGAGTTTGGAGAATCGAACCCAGATCACCATACTAAAAAGGGCCTTTGCATTTTCCATGCAAACCAGCTGATCTATTTGGACTAACTATTTAGTACTTCTATAGATTCCAAGTTATGGGCCCCTAAAATTGATGGGCCCTAGGCGGTCGCCCCTCTTGCCCACCCCTTTGGGCTAGGCCTGGGGACCAGTGAAGATTATCTGGTCCGCAATGATAGTCCATTTCATACTTCTTTTGTATAAAATAACAATACAAACAAGTGAAACACATACACACTATACCTTAAAATTATCTAATACTACCTCCGTTCGGCAAAACTTATCGTTTACTATTCATACACGTTTTTTTATAATGATAAAAACTATATAAAATATTCATTTTTTATATAAAAAAAATGAATAGTAAAGTGTGCGTGAATGAATAGTAAAGTGATAAATTTTTCCAAACGAAAATAGTATTTTGTAGATCCACATCACTCTCTTTATAATCATTCTTTATTCCAAATACACCACTTAGATCATCATAGTGTTGGATATCTCGAATCACTATCTTGATTAAAATAATACGGAGTAATAATCATAATAATAATAACGGTATAAACTTTTTTTTAAAATGGTACACAATGCCACAAACTTGTTAATGGAAAAGGAACATCACGATCCTAATTTAACTCCTTTGAAGTCAAAAAATGTAAAAATATTAACGAACAACCCGTACAACAACCCCTTGATTACCGAAAAAAACCACCACAACACCACGTGTCCACTCTTCTACTTGCCACGTCTCCAAAACCTTCCCATATAAAATGCTCACCGAAATCGTCCCATTTCCCACCCGCCCAGCCATTGTAAATAACCCGACCCGTTTAAAAAATTCGAAAATGTTGCCCGCTTCATCTTCCCTCGCCTGTCGTACCCCTCGCGCGAGCCTCAGAGCTCTAGCGTTCGCACCTTCCCCTCCTCCCGTCGTTTCCCCAAATCGCCTCTCTCGTTTCTCCACTCCGAAACCCCTCCGTTCCTACGCCAAATCAGTGAATTTCCGCCCCGATCGCTTCTCTTTGCTTTGCAGATTGAAATCCGACCACTCCTCCTCAGTCGCTGGCGCGTCCCATTCCGCTCCTAAATCTGTTTACGATTTCACTGTCAAGGTTCGTTTCTCTGTTCTCCTTCTCATATCCTCTCGATTTCGTTGATTATCTCCGATTTTTGCTTCCTGATCAGTAGAAATTGCTGAATTTAGGTTTTGATCCCTCTTTGTGTTATTGTCTGGAATTCGCTTGCAAGATGTAAAATTGGGCCGTTTGCCTTTTATTTTAGGGTTTGCAATGATACAATGACTCCAGATTGATGCGATCGACGATACTTGCTCTTCACTTGTTTGATTATATCTTATCAGCTCTCCTTTTGATGTATACAATGTAAACTATTATACACAGGATGCACGCGGGAATGTTGTGGAATTAACCACATATAAGGGAAAGGTGTTGTTGATCGTCAATGTCGCATCAAAGTGGTATACTATGATATCAAGTTGTTATTATGTATGGATTCTGTAGAAAGAATTCGGCCTTGCAGCGTTTAAAAGGCGGGTTGTCAAGTGTAATTTGGACTTTCATTTGAACTTGAGGGGTGCATTGGAATTCAACTTGTGATCACTAAAAGAAATAGCTTCTCTTCAATTTCCAGTTTCAAATTCACTGACAGCATTTCTGTTTTATATTTACATACATTGTGCATTTAGCTTTAATTGCGTTTTCGTTTCCTCCTTTCCATCTGAATGCAGTGGCCTGTCAAACTCAAACTACCCTGAGCTGACCGAATTGTATGAAAAATACAAAGATCAAGGTGGTTTTTCAATTAACTGTCTCTTTGGGTGGATTTGAGGGAATGGTTTGTGTAATTGCTGAGTATTGCACGGCCTTGTCTTTTGATCTTATGCAGGTTTTGAGATTTTGGCCTTCCCTTGCAATCAGTTTGGTTCCCAGGAGCCAGGGACTAATGACGAGATTGTTGAGTTTGCTTGCACTCACTTTAAGGCTGAGTTCCCAATATTTGACAAGGTAGTAAAACAACCAGAGCTACCTTTTAAAACTCAGCAAATCCAAATATTAGTGTTTTTATCCATCAAATAGCTCAGAATAAAAGCGATCATGTAATAGTTTTGAACCCACAAGATGGTCTATTTTACTTCTTGTACTTTAATACGTCATCATCTTCCATCTTTAGGTTGATGTGAATGGAGAAAGTGCTCCTCCACTTTACCAGTTCCTCAAGTCGAGCAAAAGTGGAATCTTTGGAGATAGCATCAAGTGGAACTTCACAAAGTTCCTGGTGGATTCACACGGGAATGTTGTGGATCGCTACGCACCCACAACTTCCCCTTCCAGCATGGAGGTAAAAGCCCTAATCTTTTTGTACTTAAATCCTTCCATTGTTTAAGCATTCATCAAACTATTTGAAAAACCTATGGATCATCTTGTACTTCACTTTTTTCAGAAGGATATCAAGAAGCTGTTGGGAGTATCATAGACTCGCTACACCACATAGAAGGCAAAGTTCACCATCAAAATGAAGGCCATATATTTATCAAAACCTTCTTAAGGAGAGAATACTTCCTTTTGAATAAGAATATGCATTTTTGTTCTAAGAGATGTATGTCTTCTGCGTATTACGGAAGACAAAGTAGTACACCAATGCAGGTGTAGCGCATTCTATGCTATGCTCGTCATCTGAAGCGTTCTTATAGTGTTTGTTTTGAGGAGGGGCTTGTGCATTGCTTGGTTTGGGATTTCTGAGTGACAGATGTTTTTGCCTACAAACTTATATGTGCCTTAGAAAAGGCTAATGTTAGTCCCTTTGCATACTTTTTTGGGAGGGGATGAAGCAGCAAGCCAACATATAGACATGATCAGTGGTATATTTCTTACATGTAAGAAAAATGAAAGGGAAAGTAATGTATAATGTTTAGCCTAGTGTTTAAAGGTTGAATAAGAGTTATAAGATGCTACCTCAAGTGCTAGTTTAATGCATGTTCTTGTTTCCTACAAACATTTTTCAGTCCACAGGAGCTTGAACCGGTGCAATGTAGATCTTTTATCTCATGATCTGTTCCAATTCGCGTATCGTTTTTTATACTGATTGAGAGTGGGACAAATGATCTGATGAGCGAATTTCATTCATGGGCATTTCAGGGTCTATGTTTGTTGATTCTACGGCACAAATTGCTTGCAAAAGCAAAGAAACATCCGTCATTTGGGTTGGGTTGGTTTTTTGGTGATACATCGTACTAAGTTTTCCAATATTCGGTTTAATCGATTTCAGGCAAGTTGGGTTCAAAATAGAAAAGCAATAGAAAAAATAGAAAGACTTCCATAAATCTTCAGTATTCTCCAAAACTAAATCATTTTTCAAATCTTCGAAATGAAGAAATCGTTAGAGTTGAAGCAAGTATTTTGTTTTCACATTTTTGAAATTTTTTTGGGAAAAGAAAAGATGGTCTCATGATACAATCCTCTTTTAAACCTTTTTGTTATTTGCACGACGTTATATCGCCATCGGCAGGTGCCGGACTCCCAGTGTGGCATCCAATGCCCGAGGTAAGCTGCAGGGAATCTGCAGCTTTTTCAGACGATTTGACTGATGTGACCATGGCGGATCCGGAGTCTAGCATCGACGTCAGTGTCCCGGCGTCAGCTTTTTCAGACGATTTGACTGATGTGACCAAAGCTGCAGATTCCCTCCCCCTTTGGCGATCTGGGAGTCCGGGTGCAGCATCACTTTCTGCCGGTTTGGGAGTCCGACACGTGCCAATGGCGAAGTTCCAAATATCATAACCGCTTTTTAACTTCTTGTTTGTTTCCTTTATCTTCATTTAGTTTATAGATTGTTGGGAAAAAGTAGTTTATATATTTTGCCATCATGTTAAAAGACCCCATGTCTGCAATCTCTAGTTACTTGCCAAATCTCTTGACTCAAATAAAACTACTTTGCTAAAATAAAAACTCAAGTTACCCACTTCACTTAACTCGTCCCATCTCACTACACGAACGATTTATAGTTCAATTGATTGCCCTAAAAGTCCTAAATCTGAAGAGTGTTAATCACAAAAGCACAAGCTGCAAAGCTGAAACATATACCAACTTGCCCATTGCCAAAGCTAACCACCTAGCCAATGTTACATAGTACAGCTGAATAGTTCAGACAAACACCGATCGATCTTCATAATGAATATCAAACATAATAAGTAAAACAACCCAGGAAAAAAAACCAAGTCATGAATTCCACTTCATAAAAAGAACACCTCTTAAGGAATTTTAACACCAGCTACTACTGCCTAAAAATCAAACTAAATCTACCGATTCAAATGAGGTGTTATGTAAGAAGGCACAGTACTAACCCTCTTCTTGGTGAGGCAGAATACTTGGTCTAACCAACCCATCTGGCGACTCGGATTTCAGTTCTTTCACTGATCTAAGACCGGCTCAGGACATGTACAACAGACATGTATATACAGATCCCCACAAGGCCGAGAGTTGAAAGCAGCCCGTCACTCTTATCCCCTCATCAGGTCTATGTCAGTATTGGGATTCCTCCCATCCATTGCTTTAGAACTGGGCCATCCCATATTTCCATGATTCACATGCTGGCTTGACGAAGCGTTGGCTGGGTTCACTGTTGTATTACTAACCCCTGTTTGTTGCTCGGGAGGGCTCTTCTCGCCTTTAGAATCGGAATCTGTCTTTGTCTTGGGAGTAGTGGGCTTCTGGCTCCCGTAGACAAAACTGCACACAACCACCTGTGAAAAAGGAGCATGACTTTTTTTGTCAAAAAATGGGGGCAGTTGGTAAGACAAGAAGAGTGGGTAGAAAGCCATCTACCTGCACAGGCCTTGACGCTATGAGTCTGCCAGCTACTGAACCACCAATCACTTGACCATCATGACTTGAGAGGGAAACATTAACACCACCAGTTCTATTTCGGGCTCCACCAGTCTCGGCAACCAGGTAAGACCCAGACAAGCATAGTATCTCAAAGCGACCCTAAATATGTTGCAACCATAAAACCTTTGTGATAGTTCAAGGCACTAATGAAAAAGCATGCAAATATGTTCTTTCACATCTACCAACTAGGCAACTACCAAGTGATCAATTTAAGCAAATTCGCGCCAAGAAATTTGTCAATTTTGACAAGCACTCCATGTGAGGAATCAATGAATATATGTTAATCATTAACAACTTGGGAAGGGAAAGATCAGGCCTTTTAGCCTTGCCTGCAGGCTGCAGGGGAGAAAAATATAGAAGTTGCGGCAAATTTCATTTTTTGCTTCCGAAGATACTTTTTTAAGTTGCTTCCAAAGATATTTTTTCATAATTTCACATTTTCACAAGCTTTTTTAAGTTGAGTGTGGTAAGGATCTTGTTAAAATGCTGGTGCATGCGAAACCCACTTTTAATTTCATTAGTAAGCAACAACTTCACTAAAAGTCACTTTACATGTTTTGCCCGAATCAAGTGTTGATACTGCTTAATACAGTTGTTACAACTACCCCATAATTCTATTGACAAATGACCCATTTGGAAATTATTTATTCTATTGCTAGTAGCTCAAATAAAAACCTCAACCTGATCAAGGAATCATGACAGTTGATGAAAGAAGGAAGCACTATACCTCATATGTCACATTACCAACAGAAGATGCAGGCTGACGTAGTGTAACTGCAGAAACACCGCCACTAGCAGACATTATGCATAAGGCCCTTGGCCTTTGCTGAGAAAATGAAAGTATTTTTGATGCAATATCCTACAAAAATTAATTTAATGATAAGCAGAGGCCCAAAGAAATACTTTCATGTCTGCTTAGATCAGTGAAAACAAACAGCTGTCAGGAATTTGTTAACTACCTCGCCTGGGGAAACATAGATGACATGGGGTGTAAATGCAACTCCTGCAGAAGTAGACATCCATTCACCTGGGGAACAAAAGTAATATGAATGCTATAATTAGATTTCCCATCAGGAATCAGAAGATGAGCACTAAAAGGAAGATCGCAAACATTATTTTTGGACCAAATGCTTTTACAAAATTCGCATTTTGTTTGGTTGAATTCATAGATGCTAATGGATATGCATATCGCCCAAAGTATGATATCCCCCAAAAAAAATAATGGATATGCATATACAGTTTCATGTCGAGCTTTTGTCTAAAAGTATGATATCACCAAAAAACAGATTACTTGAAGTATTAAAGGGTTGTTTTCAGGCTTGCAGCATTGTTAAAATTTTCAACATCAGTACTTCAAGATTCACCAGCAACACTGAGCATACTCTCATATGGGGCTATAAATGCTGATGATTAAAACTTAAAAGACAATAAACAAAAACAGCGTACGAAAAATAACATAGGATAAATAAGAAAGGGTTCTAAATGGGGTTTTAAGTAGAAGCTCTGCATAGAGGGAACATCAAACAACATTTGGAAGATGACTTTTGGTTAAAAGGGGCATTCAAACCACAACCAGAATCACTATCTTTGGTATGAAAGGAAGTTCAAATTTTTCATAATAATCCACCATTCCACCCCTTTTTACAACCTAGAATCAAGTTACTTCTTGGGATTCCGTATTTTTTTGCTTCTTAAGATGTAACTTCATAAAACCAGATACCAAACTAGGAAAGAGAGCTGAAAACAAATTCTCAACGCCAATGTTCAGATTTAAAGGAGAGCCTGATTCACAGAACTGTGCGCGATATTTCAGTGATGGACAGGGCCTGATACATTCATACTAGTTTCTAGTTGAACCTTTCAGACTTTATGCATCGTTTTTGCACCATTACTACATTCTATTAGCACCAACAACAGTAAGCAGCAATTTTTCCTCGATATTTATTAATCTCTACATTTATTGGAGTCACAATCAATAACACTACATAGCGTACAATTCAATGACAGACAGCCACTTACATTAATTTTAACAGTAACACACATTAAATATTATGAGAAAAACATACATGTCTATCAAACTAACATAATGACTGATCTGATTTGTAAGAAGATCATAAAAAGGAAGTTACATCGGATTTGACTGCTACTAAATATAAATGTGATCCAGGCAGAAAAGATCAACTCTGATACAAAGCACAAGTGATCCCATTTGACATAAGATGCAGTAACTTATCATATACCACAATTCCTCAAAAAAAAGCAGTGCCTACATTGGAATTAGAAGCATAGCTAAAAGGAAAGGCGACAACACCACAACAAAATTTGAAGCTGCATAACGAAACAAACAATAACTTCCCCGAATTCCATGGATTCCCAAACTGGAAACTAAGCAAATAGAACCACAACAAATAAGCAAACCTTAGCACTCAGTTAAAACATGTGAACAACCACAGAACAGTTGAACTTGTGGGTCTCATACAGTTAATACCCCCACTACTAATGGTACAGTAGCAAATGATAACGACACAAATGAACAAATCTATAAAACCAAAAATTCCAAATTCTTCACAATAGTCTCTAAATTTTTTGTTTTTTAAAAGCAAAATTTCAATCAAAAATCATTTGAGCACATATCCACAAATAATTTCAACTAAAGGATAAATGGATCTCACCAACAGAAGCCAACCGCTGCTTCCTCCCCGAACCAAGAGGCCGGCCCCTTTTCCTTTTCTCAGTGGGAGTATTCGAGTTTGGAGACGACAAAGGAGACAGCCCTAAAGAAACAGCCCCAGCCCCAGAATTTGCCCCCACACCAGACCCATCGGGGCCATATTTCCTAGGCCTCCCTCTCTTCTTCTTTACAGGCCCACTACCACTCAATGACCCATCACCAACACCAACACCAACACCGCCTCCGCCTCCTCCCCCGGCGGAGGAAGAGGCCACAGTCATAGTGAAAGCATGAGGGGGGAAGGTACTAGCACTAGCAGGTGACCCTTCCACATTGAATGCGGAAGATCCTACAGAGTTGGCACCCCTGAAATTGGGTTGTTGAACTTGGTGGACATTAGGGTTTGGCAAATTCCTAAACCCAGGTGGGGGATTGAAAGCAGTATGGGATGCACCACCAGAACCACTAGACCCACCACCGCCACCACCGATCCCCGCTCTATGCAAGTAGTAAGGAGCTGAGCCTGATAATGCCATGCCTTCTCTTCCATCCATACATTTAGGGGGTGGTGAAACAAAGATCACAACTTTCAATTGGGCACCTCCAAACCTTTTTCAACAACCACCGAAAGAAAAACCCTAAAATGCTCTTCCAAAGATTTCTCCTTTGTAAAATACCCAGATGCTCAAACACCACAGATTCCGCCCAGCTAGGGTTCAACAAGAGTAATCTAGCAGAAACCACAAAACCCAGATCCTATAAATTCAAACCAAATTGGAAAGGGGGTTTAAAGTATCAAACCTAGAAACTCAAATAAAGTGAAATGGAAACCCTAGATATAAGTACTATGAAGCATGAACCAGGGATGGAAGGAGAAAACAAGGAAAGAGCTTTGAGTAGAGAGGGAAACAGGACAAAAGAAGGGAGTGAAAGCAAGAAGAGAACTCAGGAAAGAAAGAGAAAGGGAGAAAGTGAGAAGCGTGAACTGTGCAGTGTATTGAGATTTGAGCTTTTCTTTTCCTTTTTCCTTTTTCTTTTTCCTTTTTTTTAGGGGGGAGAGAGATTGAAAGAAGACAAGGGTTTTGAAAGTCAGAGGTGCAAGTTTCTGACCGAGGGTGGGTTTTGATTTTTGAAGGTGTGAAACTGTGAAACTGTGGAAGGAGAGAGAAGGGGCACAGTACCCTACAAATTAACCAAAAGTGCCCCAAAAACAAGAGTCCTATTCAGAGATGCATTTACTGAGCTTCCCCTCTTTCTCCCCTCCTACTTTCATGTATAACGCTTTCTCTGATACTTGGCTTTTACTTTTAGATTTAACCGCATCCAAACATCTCTCTCCAGACTTTTGAAGTGAGAAATGAGAGGGTAGGGGAGTTGAACAGAAAAGGGGAGGTGTATTTGGTCTTGGGTAATCTCAATCTTCTTGTGCAGTTGTGCCTGCGTCTTCTATAGGGGTGACATGGGGTGGGATTGGGGTCATTCCGCATAGTTTTAGTCAGGTCTGTCCATCCGTGACACGGGTTTAGCGGGTTGGCGACCCGGTTGGTTCGGGTTAGACGAATCAAGGGTCATGGTGGGTTACGGGTTCGGGTTGAGGATTTTGTGAAATTGACCCGTCGGGTCGACAATTATTATTTTTTTAAATGGCTGATTTTTGGTATAAAAAAAATAAAAATCGATTTTTTTAAAAAAAATCGGGTCGACCCGCCGACCCGCCTATCCCACGGGTCACGGGTTAGGGTTCGGGTCCTGATTTCCCAACCCGTCGACCCGACGGGTCCGACCAGTGTACAGGCCTAATTTTAGTGGGATGGAATCAAGATGGATCTTATATTTTTTCTTTGTCCGAATCTCATTGGACTCTATTCCGTGCGGGACGGGATAGCGTGTGTGACTTCTCCACTCGGCTTGTATGAGCGGCTTAAATGTAGATATTACGAAGTATAACTAACCAAAATTTAGGATATTTGATGTGATTTTCCCTACAAATTAATACGAAGTATATATACTATAACTAAACTAAAAGATTAAGAGTTAACGTTTTTGCTTGAGTTTATTGATAGTCTTTAATGTGATCTTAATCCCTTATTATCCTACCGCATCTTGTCTACAATGCGTTGTCGACATTCAATGGTCTAAATATCGGTTAACGAGGTCGTATCGGTTTGGGGTAAAAATGATATATCGGATTTGCTAATTTTTTAACCATAAATATTATATTTATACTTCTACAATAACAACAATAAGCTCAGTATATCCCGCTTAGAACAAGGTCTGGGGGTCTCATGTACGCTCTCTTTCCCTGACTAGGTCGAGAGAGAGTTTCCGAATGACTCGTACCTATGAAAGTAACTAAACATGACACACCATTAGACGAAATATAAATATAGAAGTAGAGCTCATAAAAAAGATACTATCTCGGAAGGATCAATCTATCCCTCGTTGACCCTAATAGCCTCTCTCCATTGTATGCGATCCCTCGTTAAACCCTCGGGTATGTGTAACAAAGTAAGATCGCGCTTGATGACCTCCCTCCAGGACTTCTTTGGTCGACCTCTGCTGCGCCGCAAACGCTCTATCGGAAGAAGATCACATCTCTATACTGGAGCATTCGGCACTCTTCTACGCACACGCCCAAACCATCTGAGCCTAGATTCCCTCTACTTGTCCTTTATACAATAAACTCCTACTTTTCCACGGATTATCTCGTTTTTTATTTTGTCTCAGCGTGTGTGTCTGCACATCCATCTGAGCATCCTCATCTCAGCTACCATCAGACTCTGTTCCTAAATCTTCGTAGGCGCCCAACACTATGCTCCGTACAGCATAACCGGCCTCACCACAATCTTATAGAATTTACCTTTTAATTTTAAGGGCACTTTCTTATCACATAAGACGCCTGAGGCTGCCCGACATTTCTGCCAACCCCTTTGAATCCGGTGCTTGACATCTAGTTCAACTCCTCCATCGCTCTGTAGCATCGATCTCAAGTACTGGAAATTATACTTCTAAATTTAAAAATACACATGAAAATTTAATATTCAAATTGTAAAATTACCAAATGAACTTGAAAAAATAAAAACTTCATAAGGCTAAAGTTCTCTTGAGCAACACTAATCTATTAGAGTCCTAACAATCAAAATACATAAATGGCTTTAACAATCAACGATTCAAATTACACAAATAGTACTCTAATTAAAAGGATTGACTAAGAATCTAAGATAGAACTCAAAATACACAAATAGTACTCTAAGATAGACATTGGTCATAAACTCTTTCATCGTCGAACTCAAGGTCGTTTTTCCCATTACCTTCATCCTCATCTTTCGATTCAAAATCACCTTCATAAAACTCCTTTACCTTCGGTGTTCACTCAAGCATGGAAGTGCACTATCCACCTCAGATGCTTCTTTTTGCATTTCCATATCTTCAATAGCATTACTTTCAACAATTCATTCTTGTGCTTCTCTAGCAAGTAGAACCTCTTTTCTTATGTCCTTCCTTCGGTTTAATTTTGTTGACAATCTTGACATTGAATTGAACATATACCAACTTGGTCATCCTTGTGGTATCTAGTTTATTCCTTTCTTTGTGTGTATCCCTTAAAATGTACTCCAATTTCTCTCACACCCGGATGAACTTGTAGTTAAAGAAAAAATCTTTATTGTCATTTTTTGTAAATGTGGCACTTCATTTCCCAAAGTGTACCACCATGCAACTATAATATATAAAAATAAAATAGCTTTAGACATTTATATATAGCTTTAAAGAAACTAAAACATTTTTAATAGAAAGAGTTGAAAGACAAAAAAATGTAGTTCAAGATACATATTCAGATCAAAATCTTTCTTAGTGTATCCCGATTTGGCCAAATTGCTCTCAAATGCACCTTCTTTGCCTCTATACTTTGGTAGCTCAACATTCACGACACTTCCTTAGAATATATCATAATTGGGGAAAAAAAATGCTCGATACAAGAAATACAACTTTGTATGACATCCGCATTCAAACATATGTCTTCATCTTTGAAGTAGTAATGGTTCAAGAAATATGTCGCCAAGGGCAATAAACAATCAAGCCGACCACAAGATTTGCTATCAATGATCTTTAAAATTGGAGCATAACTTGCCTCTTGGTTGTTGTATATATATACATCTCTGAACTCCTTCCTTGTTTATTGTAGCTCTCCATATTATAAGGTCATTGAAGCTCTTTTATCACCATCAACAAGGCGAAGTACCTTAACCAAGGGTTCAAATACTTACAAGCAAATTGAGACTCCATTCCAAAAAGACAAGCTCATTATGGTATCAAAGGTCACTTTTCTTTTTGAGTTTCAGAATACTTGCATTCTTCCCATTCTTTACATGCAAACATTAATCTCAACAAATGTCTCTTGTTATTCAAACTTTGTAAAGTAAGGAAAGAAGTAGTGAACCTTGTTATTTCCCGGCTTCACCAAGTCCTTTTGCTTCATACAATTCCTAATCATGGCCAAAGTCTTGTGATTTGAATAAATGAAGACGGTGAGTGCTTTAGCTTTCTCAATCACTACTTGGAAGTTGGAACCTAGGTATGCTGCTTATTCCTTGAAGCATGAGATTGATGATATGAGTGGCACATGGAGTCCAAAAAATGTGAGGCCTTGTTTCTTGCAACTAATTCTTTGTCGCTGACATGTTATTGGAAGGATTGCCCGACACCACTTGTATGTGAGTCATTGGACGCTTCCTTAGAAGAGAGGAAAGTTGTGCCCAATCTACAATTCACACATAAATTCATGATATGTACTTCTTCTTTTCCCATCACTCCAAGCATCCATCATAATTAGCAATCGGTTGTAGCCCACTCCTTTTCTTGATTCTCAAGTGCCTTATTCGTCTTCTCAAATTCCTTTTTCAACAATGGTTCCCTTAATTCATATTGACTTGAAGGTTTGTAGTCCGAACCATATTATCCAACTACCTCACAAAATCTTCTAAAACTATCATTATCAAGGGCATGGAAAGGAATACCATTCTCATACACCCATTGTGTCAAATATTCATGCACATTTTATGTTCTTTCCTTCGCAAAGGCATCGTTGATAACTTGTTGCTTTCTTTTCTTGCCTATATCTTATCCAACGTGAATAGAAGATGTAAACCTATTCATAGGTCCTCTAATGTCTTTTCTTCTTTTAGCTCCCATGATACTAACCTCCTCTTCAACGGCTATATGCTCCTCACCACCACCATTATCATCATCTTCGTAGTCATCCTCTTCTTGTGATGTTAAGCACACTTCTTCCCTCGCTCATATATTGTGGACACTTAAAGCAGATTTCTTTTCTTTCCCTTCCAAATGAGCTTTTTTCTACTTGCCTTTGGCTTCATCATTTGCTTTCTTGCACACGACAACATTACTCTTTATATCAGCTATGTGCTCCTTCAATCAAGTTATTCCACAAGTAATAACTATCATGTGACAAAAAGTACAAGTAATCATATTCTTCTTACTAGGATTTTTGCAATACCTAAACTCCCAACCAATATCAGTTGAAGCCGGTCTCCATACCAATTGAGAATTGGTAGATGGAGTGGTCATTGGAATGGAACCAACTGCATTGGAAGCTCTTGAAGAATTGGAATCACAATTGACCGGAATTACATCCATAACAAGTTTAAATAGCCTGTATTGCAGAACATCGAACATGTACATTCAATTCAACTAATTCATTTCAAATAGTGTGCAGAACATTTACATTTCAAATACCCTATTCAAATAGTGCTCTCAACCGAAATCGAAACTCATTCAAGCTCTCAAATTGAAACCCATTTCCTCAATTTTTTCCTGTTCAACTAATTTGTTCAAGTGAAATCAAACGAGGAATCTTGAAATTAAACACAATGTACAAAAAACTCACAAATCACAATGTATTTAAGGAAGTCGTTTATCGTACAAGTGCGGAGGGAGAGAATGGTTGTTGTAGCTGTCAAATTGAAGCCTCGAGCAAAGGCGGTAAGTGAAGAAGTAGGGGTAAAGGCGGTAGGAGAAGAAGCAAACAAAGGCACCCAGATGCCAAAGATGAGGCTAAAAGGTTGAGGTGGTCGGAGAAGAAACGAAGATGTCACTAAACTAGTAAAGTTTAGGCGGCCTAAAAAGAGTCGGCGATCGAAGCAGATCGAGGTTGAATGACATCTAAAGAAGCAAGCCTAGAGGCGGTCGACCGGACTGTCGGAGAAGAAACAATCACGAGTCCTAGATTGGTTGAGTTGGATCCAATGACTTTTGTACTATACTCGAGCACTCATGCCTTTTTCCCCCTCGATTTTTGCCTAAAAAACGACGTCATTTCAAGGGAACGATGTATCGGTCAAACTAATATTGACCCGATATTTAGCATTGATCGATATATTTTCTCCGATACGCCGATATTGTAATGGATTCTAAATATCCCCAATATATTGGCTGATATATCGATATCTAGAACACTTTCAATGGCTAAATACGTAGTCTCTTTTGGGAAAACTGGTTGGAGATACCTTAGTATTTTAGCTCCATTGGTGTGTATAAAATTTCGATTGAATCTCATAAGCACTTGTTGAAAAGTTGTATTAAGTTCCTGCAACTTTCGCAAAACACGCTTTTATTGAATCAACGTTAAAAATGGTGAGATCGGACGTATTTTCCACTTATCAAAATTCGAAAAAAATTTCTACCATTGTCAATTACATCCCACAACACTTGTAAACAATTGGAGACAATGGTTTCAACGGTTCAACCTATATATGACTTATAAGAACTATATTTTAAACAAGTAAAGTAAAGTTTTGAGTTAAATTAAGCAACTTCATGTTGTGAGAGGCAAATGTGTCAAAGAGTCGATATTCTAAAAGTGCGATTTCAAGAGGGTTGAAATTGACTATTGGATATTCAAGAGTGAGAGGCATGCGAATTTTGCTTCACGTACATATCTTTGTCTTGTATTTTTCATAAACCCCAAAAATTTAGGCCAACAAAAAGAGTGTTTAAAAGCTCAAGAGTAGGGATGTTATTCGAGCCGAACGAGCCGAGCTTGGCGTGTTCATGTTCGGCTCGAACAGGAGACGAGCCGAGCCGAGCTCGAGCCTAAAATTTATACGAGCTTTTTTTAACGCTCAAGCTCGGCTCGCGAGCCCAACCACGTATTCAAGCTCGGCTTGAATGGCTCGATCAAGCCAAACGAACGAGCTTAGGCTCGTTCAAGCTCGTTGCCCAGGCTCGTTCGTTCGGGCTCGATAGAACGGTAATCCCAATTTCAACCACACAATTTTGAAATCATCTAATTTAGATGACTCGTTATGATACAAAACGCACCAAAATGCAATACTGCAAAACACACAAAGAGAAAAAGAAATGTTATTCCTTGTAGTTTGCATTTCTTGCCATTTAGGTAGAACTTTATGTTCCAGTTAGCTTGCAACGTATTAAGAGTGGCACGCCGTTTAATTTCTAGAATCAAATATGCACCTACCATGTTGAAATGATAGTAATCTTGTATAATTTCTAATCCTGACAACTGCACAATCACATTTTTACACACTTGGTTGCAACGAATTGTCTCTCCATTTCCAATTTGCACCCCAAAGGAAGGAATTATCTCCACGACAACTTGCAATTCTTTATAGGTGTTTAGCAATGAAATTATCAGTAGAACCGTTGTCAATTAAAATTTAAACTTGCTTGTTTTTAAGATTTCCCAAAATCTTTGTGGTGGTGTCGGAAGTTGCCTTGAAATCGCAAGGAAGGATATCTGACAGGAGAAAATCGTTGTGTTTCCTATCAAAATATAACTCAAACCTACGAGCCAGTATGACAAATAAGTACGAGGTCGATCCTACAGATAATCAAGTATTTCAACGCCATATGTATTTATCAATCAAAAGAAAGAGAGGATTTTGGAGGGAAAATAAGAAACAAAATATGAACAAGTTAAGAAAAATTAATAAGCAACAAATAGTTTCAACTACAATTCTCAACCCTAATTGGTGAATTCAATCCTCGTTTCCCCTCAAGTTCTTTTCCTTTTCTTATCAATTTTTCTTATCTTGATCTTAAGTAGATTATTAGTCCAATTAGTTCTAACAATCCTTATTCCGAGGCAATCTTAACATGGTTAAGGTTTAATCCTAGAAATAGCATAAAGTCTCAAGATGTGTAAAGCTTATAAGCAATGCCTACAAGAACATGCTTGCTACGAAAGATTAAGAATCACAATGAATAGTTCAAAACCCCAGCAATGATGAGTTCCTATCAAGTTGGCCGATCAAGAGAGAATCAAACACCACAAATCATTCACAAGGAAGATTAAACATATGATAAAAAAAAAAAAACTCACAATTCAACCAAACGATTCTCAAATCGTAAGCAAAACAAAAAAGTTTAGCACTCCATGGTCATGAAGGTTTTCCTCTAGGTTCTCTTTTTTATTAAAATCCAGGCCTGATCTAAAATGCGTGAATGAATTAAGAATGTATAAATCGAATCAAAAGAGAGTATTCTCTTTTGATATGTTATTTTCTTTGACCATTATGACCTACAGGAAGAGATATCGAGCATCTTCAACCATAGATTATAATAATCTAAGAAAATAATCTATCAAAATAGTATTTATATTCTATAAAAGATGTTCATTTAGCTTACCATAAAAACATGTGATTCCCCTCATAAGCCGAAAATTATGGACTAAACATCAATTCAATGACCCTATAAATTTCATATTTCATCGAAAATATTTGCATATTTGATGCATTTTAATATCTGGGCAATGGTATTAACCAAAAAAATTTGTTAGTTTTAGGCTTTCGTACACTTCAATTTCATTTTTTCCAACCTTTTATGTTTTTTTTTTAGAACTTTCAATATGCACTAGTGGTCTCAACTAAGTATTTATATCAAGGTGGCTTTTAGGGAAAAAAATTCACAAAATATCCTTTATTACAGAACAAATAATTAGAGGTGGGCACGAATCCCGCAAATCCCATCCCGTTCCAATTCCGGTGGGATTTAAAAAATAATAATTCAATCCCGTCCCGCAAAAAATACGCGGGACGAAGAGTTCTTGTCCCGCAAATCCCATCATGTCCCGCATATATATAATTATATATATAATTACAGTTAATAAAAACATCTAAAAATATATTAATATTTATTTAAACACAACATTAAAATAAATAAAAATATGATAAACTAAACTGTATGTAGTACATGAATATATATACACTGTTAATTATATATATAGAATAACTATCCAGTGCATTTGCTTCTTACAATACATCCGTGAGAACAATCCTAAGCCATTAGATTAAAATTTAATTAAGGGTTAGGAGAAGAAGTTCAAATGGTAAAACTAAAATGAGAAATTTGAGGAAAATAAAAAGATTAAAAAATAAATTGTCTTTTATATATATCCATTTACAATGACAAATTGACGGTAGTTTTAACTAGAAAATGCTTAGAATATTAATGAATATGAATGAATACTTTGAATATGAATATATATTCATTTGAATAAAATCGCTTTCTTCATGTGCATAAATATTCATATGAATAAATATTCATTTGAATACGGCGTGTTATTCATGTTAACAAATATTCATTTGAATACATTAGGCTTATTCATATGAATACATTATTAGTTACTCATCCACCTAAATATTCATTTGAATACACTCTAATTATTCATTCGAATAAATATTCATTTGAATAAACTCTACTTATTCGTATGAATACATATTTAATTATTCATCTGAATACATATTTATTTTGAATATATGTTCCATCTACTCTAAATATTCATTTGAATACACCCTACTTATTCATTAGAATAAATATTCATTTAAATACCCTTACTTATTCGTATGAATATATATTTAATTATTCATCTGAATACATATTCATTTTGAATATATGTTCCATCTACACCAAATTACCCTTCCCTTCTACCGATGAACTTGCAACCATTTTTTATCTCCTAATATTGCAACCGTTCTACTACCCGAAATGGTTAAATGAACAAAAAAAACATATTCATTGACGAACACACTCTCACAATATACTGCTCGTATACCTTGGCCAAGCAATTAATATCTCACAATTTATATTCATTGACGAACACAAAAAAAATACTTCTAAACTGTCTCCATTTCCACTAGCTTTGTACCCGAATCGTCTGAGTTACAATCTTCCATTGCAAATGAATATTCTCCAACCGTGATCCTACTCTCTCTTAATATTCAAATCTTCCGTTTGAGAATAATGGAAACCCACGTTTGAATGGTTAAAGGAGAGAAAGATGGAATTTGGAGAGAGAAATGTTTGTTTGAATGGTTAAAGGAGATAAAGATGGAATTTGGAGAGAGAAATGTTTTTTTATTTTTTTATTTAAATTAATTCAATTCTTTCATTCAAATCTAACCATCCACATTGTCATTATCCGATGGTTCATACACGGTCTCACGAATGCATTCTAAGGGGTGAATGCATGTGAAAGCTCCCCTATATATATATATATATATATATATATATATATATATATATATATATATATATATATATATATATATATATATATAGAGAGAGAGAGAGAGAGAGAGAGAGAGAGAGAGAGAGAGAGAGAGAGGAGCTTTCATATGCATTTACTCCTTACAATGCACACATGAGAACATTTGTGAATTGTGAGTCATTGGATGAGTTTTAATGAATGGATAGATTTGAAACTATAAATAAAATCTCACCAAAAAATATTGAAAATAAACTTAAAAAATCATTGTTAAAAAATTAATTAGATTCTCTCTCTCCATATCTCTCATTCTCTCTCACCAATTTCTCAAACACGTTGAAAATTTAAACGTTCAAAAAATGAATATTCATTTGAATATAAGTCATAAATATTAATCCAAATATAGATATATTCAAATGAATATTTAAACAACTAATATTCATATTCATTTGAGTATATGAATATACATATATTCAATCAAATGAATAAGGATATTCAAATGAATATTCATTTGAATGAAGAGGAGAAACAATATTGGCCTAAGGAGATGCGAACTTCATTTTTCTCATTCAAATGAATATTTATTTGAATATATGAATATACATATATTCATATGAATATGAATATGGATATTCATACGAATATATCAAATATTCACATAAGTTTAACGTGGAAGATTTTAGGAGAGAGATTTTTTTTTATATTTAAAGCATTAAATTATTAGTAAGTATATTTTTAAAAAATTTTAAAAATATCCATAAATATTAATATCAATCATCAATCTTATCCATCCATCAAATTCAATCCAATGGTTCAAAATTGGTCTCATGAATGCATTGTAAGAGTGAATTATATTGGAAAGTTACTCTCTCTCTCTCTCTCTCTCTCTCTCTCTATATATATATATATATATATATATATATATATATATAGAGAGAGAGAGAGAGAGAGAGAGAGAGAGAGAGAATTTTAGATATTTTTTATAAGTTTTTTTATTTGAGGGACAAGGCCCGTCCCGTCCCGCGAGGGACAAAACTCGTGCGGGATTAAAAAAAGAATTAATTTGTCAAACCGACCTTTTTTTTGGCCTTTATTGGGAGAGTGTCCACCAAACCCATCAAATTAGATTTTTGTCCACTTCTAATATTTAGGACAAAATTGCCCTCAGATCTAAACCTCCATCACCTCCATTTTCTCGGTTGGAGGCTTCGTGGTGGAAAGGGGAGAGGGAGAACGACAGCCATGGGAGAATCAATCAACCATCCTCACGCAACCGCTCTCTTCCAGACATGGAGAATCACGACGTTCACACAAGTTCGACGCTCTCTTCCTTCTTTCTCGCAGGCGACGCTCTCTTCCAGACCAAATCGACGACAACATTGTTGCCCTAGAAGAAATTGCAGATTTTGCCACCTTCAGCAGATCCCATCTGAGAAGGAATTTCCTACTTTGTTAAAGCCAACGAGCATCGCTTGGCCATGGCGAATACACCTCCTCGGTTGCAGATGTGAAGGAATTGCATATTTTGAAGCCAATTCGGTTAAGAGTTGCTAGAAATTGCAGCCTTCAGTAGATCTCGTTCGAGAAGATTTTGAAGCGAGCATCGCTTGGCCATGGCGAATTTTCTACTTTGTTAAAGCTTGAATTGCAGATTTTGGCCATGGCGAATTGCAGATGAAAAGAGATTGGCGGAGAAGGGAGGCGTCGAACAGATCGGAGGGAGTAGAGGTAGTCAATGTCGGTGTGGAAACGCGGATGCAGGTGGTGGTGAGGATGACAGCCATCGGAGGCGGAAAGAGGATCGGTCACTCCCCAATCTGAATTAGCAGTGCAATTTGATCAACCGCAATGCAATCTTAATTAGCAGTGCAATCTTAATTTTTGCTTAAATCCCTTAATTTTCACTGAAATTGGTGTTCCAATTTGTTGAAATCTCTTCATTGTTGCTTAAATCCCTTAATTTGTTGAAATTAGTGTTCCGATTTTCCCAGATTTACTCCCAAAAACATGCAACTTTAATAATGGATGAAAAGCTTGAGCTGATATCTGTTTGTTGAAATTGTTGCTGAAATCTTTTAAATTGCTGAAATTGTTATTGCTGAAATCTCTAATTTCAAAAACTCTAGTTTTAACACCTCCGGTTTCAGCAAACACGGTGGAGCTAGTGGGTAGACATTTAGCTAATACTAGTGTATGTCCCGTCCCCTGCACGAGAATGTGTTAACACAATATTATAAAAATCCTATTATAAATATGAAAATAAATAAATATGAATTACATTATGATAATTAAACTAATAACTGAAAATATAAGAATAAAATTAATCTAGATCGATCTAAATAACTCATTCTCCTAAAAAATAATATAGATATAAATAAAATAACTATGAAATAATTAATTTTGATATAAATAATTTTTTCCACAAAAAATAATCGATAACACCTATCAAATATTTACTACTATGTATCTATTAATATTTTTGGTAATTATGATCACTGTTCTAAAAAAAAAACCTTCAAGGCCCGCCTAAACCCCCGCCTAAACCCCTTACCTCACCCCTCCGCCAAGGCCTTCAAGGTCACCAAGACCCGCTAGACTCCAAAGTCCCGCCATAAAATTCGTCTAAATGGCAATTGGGTGAACCTGTTTTTTTTTAGGTCCCGTCCATATGTTGTAGTTTATATATAAACCATCCATTGGATAGATTATTTATAGTCCAAATGGAGATACACTTATATGGTCATTTGTATATCTGTATATGCAAAATTTATTACTATTATTGCGCTTAATTATATTGATATAGTTATTTCCTTATATAATATTTACTCTTTTATAAGATATTCCATCTATTCAATTATATGAGTTAATGGTAAAATAAAATAAATATTTTTAATTATATATATTATAACTATCTTATTATTTTTATTAGATTTCCTTTTTCACAGAGGAAAGTTTTGCGAGATGCACTCACGTGCCTCCACGTAAACATATGCACTCACACGCCGTCACGCAGGCAACAATGCATCGGTTTTAGTATATGTATATAGATAGATGGATAGGTTGGTGGACAGAATGCTAATAAAGGTGGAAAATAGGGACATTCTAGTAAACCCCCTTTAAAAAAACAGAGTAAATCTCATCTCGATTCTGTCCCGTAAAAATTACGCGGGATGGGACGAGGGATGACCCCAATCCCGTCCCGTCCCATGTCCACCCCTATTATTATTATCAATATCTTTAAAATGATACGACTTTTATTGTTATAAAATCCATAATTATATTACGTTAGTTATACATAATTAATTGTATTATTATTACAATTATACTACGGAGTACATATATATATATATATATATATATATTTGATAAGGTAATAATTCGAAGGTCAGACAGGCCTGACTCATCGAGAGGCCGACAAAGTCGGCAGACGGAGAACCGTCAAACATACAACCAAACAAACGAAAACATAAAACAATACATAACGGTGCAAACTCAGGCAAACAAACTCTGCAAAAGACGAAACCTAGCAGACCTAAACCAAACTGGATGAGGTCGAAGACGACAGACGAAGCCAAGCCCCACCTTGAAGCAGAACCGTAGGCCAGCGATACATCAGGACCCGATCATCATGTGGGCGGTGAGGACGAAACTTCAGGGAAGCAGTCAACCCGAATAGTGGAGACGCCACAAAACACACTACCACGACCCCAGCCTATCCCGACTCCGACAGTCATAACCACTCACGCAACCGCAGAGCCGCAAACCGCTTGAGAAAATAGCACCCATAAACCCAATCGGGATTTAGTCAACCCTAATGGGATTTTGATACGAGCCTTCACGGGATTTTTTCAAGCCCTTTCGGGATTTGATTCGAACTTTTATATAAATGATTTAAATTAATTTTTATTTATTATTATTTTTTTTTTCCTTCGGGCTTTGCTTCGGGCCCAAGGCCTTGTTTTGGGCCTGAAGCACAACAAAAAGAGCTGTCTCGGGCCAACCTTCGGACCCAAGGAAAAAACCCATGGGCCAAGGAGGGCAGGAGGAAGCAGGACCACAACTGAGCCACACCAACGGACGCCAGCCAGGAGAAACCACCGGCGCTGGTGGCCAACCCGAGGGAGCACCACCGGGAGCAAGCCGTGACCACCAACCGGCCGCCGAGGCCAGGTGAGGAGGAGGCGAGGGATGCAAGCAGCACCCGAAAACGAGCGACGAGATTCGCAACCGCAGGATAGCAAACCGAGAACGGGGAGGGAGGACACGAATTCAACCCGAAACAAGGCCGATCGGAGCCCGGAGGGTAAGATTTAGGGAAACAAGGGATTGGAAAATAAAAACCCCAAATTGATTGATAATCGAGGGAAGACAAATCGAGGCGGAGACGAAGAAGAAGGTGACACCACCAAGCCGACAGCAACACAACGACAGAGCAGACAGCTGCCGACCGACGACCGAGCCAAGCCCAGCGGAGAGAACACGCGAGGTCAGAACAACCAATTTTGGGGCTTAGGGTTAGAGGGCCGAACCAGAGGGAGGCCGAAAAACCCCAATAGATGGACGAGGAGGAGGAAATAGGAGGAGGGTAGGCAGGACCAGGCGGAGCAACGACCGATTGAGCCGCCAAGGCCTAGATCGGAGGCGAAGCGTTCAGAAGAACGCCGACCGTGGATAGACGAAGGGCGAAGCCCAGTTCAAGGCAGTCGGGGCCGAATGAAGGAGGCCGGAGCCCAGGTGGGCAGCCGGAGCCAATTTGTAGGGGCCGAAGCCGGTTAGAGTTGGCCGGAGCCTGGTTGGGCTCTCTCTCAGAGAGAGGGTTTTCTCCTTTTATCGGAAGTACATATTTATCCTCCTTATAAAATATTATACGCTAAAATCCCAAAATTTCCTGTATATTTTACCATTTCTTTTATAACTCATGTTTGTTAAATACTATTTGTGCAAAGTTAATCCAAACATGTCAAATATTATGGTCATATTAGAGAACTCGTCAACATCTTTACAATGATATAACTTTTGTTTTGATAAAAAAATCATAATTAAGATACTTTGTACATATTTAGTTGTATTGTTTATATAATTATACAACTATCAAATAGTTAAAAAAATAAGTGAGACAAACATTTGGCCTTCTAAAATCTAAAACCAAATTGGACTTTCAAAGTATGTTAAAAAAAGCGGGTAAAATAAGAAATAGTCTATAATGGGAGGAAAAATAGGTAAAATCGTATATTTTTTTTGGGTGTTGTTTGATACACCGCAAATCTTTCATCAGAAATGCACGTCCTTTTCAACGCACAACCCTTTTCCACTAATTAGCACTTTTAAAATTTTAATTAACCCATTTAACCCTTCACGTCAATTCTGACGTACAGGGTTTGGGGTGTATATAGCGAAACCGTTTTTTTTACCCTACCTTGAGAGATGATATAAGTCATAATTTTTATTATTATAAGTTATTTTTCCTAATTAAAATGGAAGAAGTTAAATTTTCCATAATAAACAAAGTGGTTTTTTTCTACCCTACCATGAGAGATGCTATAAGTGATAGTTTTTATTATTATAAGTTATTTTTCCTAATTAAAATGGAAGAAGTTAAATTTTCCATAATAAACAAAGTGGAAGTGAAGTAGAACTCTCCCATTTTTAATTCTTAATTTTTTTTAGTGTAAAAAGCAAAATCAAACACATTAATTTTTTGTTGTTGTTGTTGTTGTTAACCAAACTAGATTTAACTAAATTAAGTCTTCTAATGATTAGAGAACACACATATTTGTACTACTTTATGTCCTTTTCAACATTTATGAATCCCTTTAACGAATTTAATTATTTACTTCAAAAACACCCGATTTTCAACTGTGATATCACCAACCATTTTGAAAAATAAACTCTTGCAATTTCTCAAGTTGTTCATTGTCATTTAGTCTAGCATATAAACGATATGACACTACATAGTAACATACATGATCAGATTCCTATAAGCAATTAGCACATTATATACCAAATGAGATGACACCAATCTGATATTAAACATTCAAGTCCTTCAACTTCCATCAGTAACATACGTAACATACTGCCCTTTCCTGCGCCTTACTTCTCACAAACTTAATGGGTGTGTGAATTAGGATCCTTCTTTGTTATAGTTTTTCTTGTCATTTAGTTGCTCGTTTGCTCGGCATTATTTTCTGAGTATTTTCATGATGCTTTTTACGATGGTTTTGACATGTGGGTGTCTTACCGGCTACATTTGGGTCAATTGGAAACACCCTCTCAACATTGTTGAGGAAGTAGTGCATACATCTCGACCCCCAAATCTTGCTTTAAACATTGTACACTAGGTGGTGGTTGTTTCAAGATTTCCACTGTCACAAGACAAATGATGTAAACTGCACCCAATACAGCAGAAGTTGGATACCTGAACCACCAGCAATTTCTTGCATTACAGAAAATAGATTCTCCAATCTAAATATTATGAGGTTCCTAGTCCATTGAATTTGGGTATACCTTTTTTTTTGGTTGAAATGGAGAGCTCCCCTGGTGAACTGTGGTAAGGAGGATTGAGTACCTACTGGCACTGCGCATACATATGCAGAGTATGTCAGTCAGGGAAGTGCAAGCATTATTTTGGGCTTGCAGCGCCTTATGAGAAGTCAAAGCTCACCAATGCACAGTCCTCGTTGTACAAGCACTAGAGTTGGTAGAGGCATATCAAGAAGGTTCTTCAGGTTTCAATTTCTTTAGTTCTGTTGATATGATCCAGATATGCCTGCCAAAAGCAAAAAACACATTAATATGATTTGAGGTTATGATCTTATTAACACAGCTTATAGTGATCATGAAACCTTCATCTATCAGGAGGTGAAATTTCAGGCCTTTTAAACATATTATAATATTAATTGATAGCTCATGGAGTAGGAATATCGATATGCCTCCTTTACCTGCAAGATTCCAACGGCAGCAAATTTGTCGATCACACTCTTGCATTCTACTGGATGCAATGCTAGCGGCTTCAGCAGTAACTCCACATTCTGAGGGGAGAAAAGGTGATGATGAGCAACATAGCAAGATCAAGACATTCATGACTAAGACTTGGGAACTAGACAAGAAATAATGTGAACTTAAAGCAAAGACACATTGGAAATCATGAAATGACATAGCTTATAATTCTTTTCACCTTTGATGTAAAGCCCTCGTCCCAATACGTGTAACTTAGACCTTTGAGTTTTCCTGTTTGAGATAGAGCAGCCACGAATGTCTTAATATGCATAGCCTGATTAAAGACCAGCAAAACAAGTTATAGGATTTGGAGGTTATATATGACTATATGAGTATTAAAAAATAAAAAAGGTAGAGGAAAAATGGCAGGCTTACATCTGATTCGCGCCTGCATCCTCTTTCAAATGGATAGCCAACAATCAAGCCAACCAGGGAAAATTTGAAAACCTGTATGTGAGAAGCCCAAGAAATCCTCAACAAGAAAACAATTCAATTGGCGCAAGATATTTCTAGATAACATTTGTACACACTAACAATACAGTTGAACCATGTGTAACAATCACTTGATTGTAATGGTTTTGCAGACTAATGTGCCTAGACATGGGTGGATTTCTATAACAGAAAACCATTGACAATATAAGTCAACAGCGAAGCAAATTACTGATATCTTCAAGTAAGGAAAATACGATAGATTAAAAACCTGCATTAATATATGATGGAGAAGTCCACATAGCAAGGAAATACTCTTATACACTAACAAAATTGTCATATTAAAAAATAGTAGGATAGGATGAAGCACTGTATTTTAACATCTTCGTGATTGAAAACATATCAAAATGAGCTTCCAATCGTTTGGGGGAGGAGGGTGACGATAGGGATGCACAACTCTGACCATTGTCTCGCTTAAAATTCTGCTATAGATCATACAGTGAGTGAACCTACCAACTTCTCAAAATCATCAGCCATCAGCTCAATATTGTTTTTCTTCCGAAGCAGAACACTGCAGCAACGAAAAAACACATTGTTCCACAGTGAAAAGATGAGAAGTATTTTTGGCAAACAGATTTTCATGAAATAAATTCTCAAGTTGCTAAATAGATAAAGAGAATAAAAAAAATCTCCAAGGAATGAAGGAAATAACCAATGCCTGTAAACTTAACCTGGAAAAAAAGAGAAGCATACCTCAAGGGTGATGCAATTGTATTTTGAGGGTTGGAAACAGCTAACCCGACATACTTGTCCCCAACATCTAGGCCAAGCAGACGACCTTTTTCTAGTACCTTTGACTTCATCACGACTTGGTAGAAGCTCAGCGGTTTGATATACCTCATTCTTGTGAAAATCAATTAAAATTTCAACAGAAACAAATCAGTCAAGGGACTAGCTCTACAACAATAAAAGTTCAAAATCTTCTAATGGAGAACTAACACCTCCAAACAAGAAAGATAAGAAAGCTAGTGACGAGTGCTGCACTTTGAGCAATCATCATTATAATCCTACCACCCTTCCCTCCCTAAGAGATCAGAATAATTAGTTTAAACAGCAATAACTTTCTCAACTGTCAAAACTAAATAGGTTAAACTAAAGCAGTAAACAATTAACATGAGTTAATCCACAAATCAAAGTCAATAATATCATAAGAGGATCAATTACTTTCATAAATCATTGGCAAAACCAACCATCTCAAAGGAGGAACTAGTACAGAAGTAGTAACATGTAGTAGCTCCAACAAGCATCTATAGTGTCAACAATTTTCAGTATGATCAGATATTCATTTACTTTGGTTGAATATTGGCAATGCAACATCATGTAGTTGCTGATACCACAAATCACTAACTTTCAAATTGTTAATCTCAGAGCACTGTAACCCTTCCAAAAGAAAACACCAACTGAACAGCCCATCTAAAGATATGATACATACAGTTAATACGGACCATTATGTGTCTGAGTGTCTGACCTCCCCCGCTGGGCATTTTATCAAACAGGATATGCGCAAAACAATCATTCTTCAACATCACACAAGAAGCATCTTAAAATACCATATAAAAACAGAAATTCGATATCTCTCCACAAACATCAATTCGAGGTTCTAGTCAAAGAAATAGAACAGTTTGCACAGAGCGGAAAAGGTGGGAAAACCCCCAATTCACGTCGTAGAACAAAACTTGGAAATATTTAAACAAATACAAGCACCAGACTACCAGAGTATGAAATTGAGTGGGGAATACCTGCGAATTTGAGATAATCGAGGAAGGGAATGGCTTAGGGGATTTAGTTAGCGATGGAGGGGAGAAATTTAAAAGGCAAAATCTGAGTACATGAGAAGGAGATGCGAGAGAGGGAAGAGATTGTGTTCGACTGCAGAGCGTTTCGGTGTACGGTAGATTGGTCGACGGCAGCGTGAATGGTAGACAGTAGTGATGGAGGTTGTTGTCAGCGGCGACGGTGGTCGGAGAGAAAACAACGGGAGTGATGGTGTTTACTGGTTAGCCGGTCGACCAGCAAAGGCGAGAATAGATGTATTTTAATTTAGGCCAAAATGAATAAAACTACCCTTTATTCATCCTTATTTTCAATTAACCACCTTTAATTTAAAAATCTTTACTTAATCCCTCATTATAACAAATTGCAAGTAACCAACTCATCCTCCCATTTTCCCTTAAACATTCACCATTTAACTTGAAAGTGAAAGACTAAAATACCCCCAACATGTGGACTTGGGGGCGCATCTTGGATTCTCGATGGATAGTGCTTCTATCTTTGCTTACCCAGAATTTCGTACTCTCGTCCGCAACGTCGCTATTGGGTGGTGAATCAGCACGTTCTGACACCACCCAAATCATTTAAAAAAAAACAGTTTTCTCATTTTCTACCACAATTATTACAACTTCAACTTTATAGTTGTGGTGAAAAATAGTTTGAATTTTCAACGTATCAATAAGAAGGAAAAAAGGTGGGTTTTTTTTTAACTATTGAACATTGTTTCAATTACTGTTATTGATTAAGAAAGAGTTACTCAAGGACTTGAGAAGTCCTACAAGAGATAACAAAAGTCTCAAAGAGGCCAACCACAATTGCCACCAGGACCCCCAAAGAACATGTTACACCTATTCTGACCATCCAAGTAGAGGCTCACGTCGTAGCAGTCTGGCCTATCTACATGCTTCAAGAACTGGCTAGGCTTCAAGTCTTGGAACCTCCCTTGCCCACTCTCCACATACTGCATTTCCTTGATGAACGCCGACCTTCCGAACCCTTGCTCCGCGAGGTGCCCGCTCCCCATCTGCGGCGACTTGTACGGTATAGGGCTGAAAACCCGCCCTCCCCACCCTGCCTCGTCCGCGTAGCTTGCTAGCCCCGTGAATAGCTCCTTCGGCCAGTACCCTACTACCACATTGAAGCTCGCTATCAGCCACCAGTTCCCTGAGGTCTGGTCCTGTTATTTGAAAGTTTGAACAATTCAAGCCTAGTATATATTGAATAATACAAACCTGGTGTATTTATAATGCTTACTTGGTTTATAGTGATGGGGATTTGGTACTGCTTGCCTCCGTATACAGAAGGCGGCTTAATCGAATACCCGAGTGGAAGGCCCTTGTTAACCTGCACGAATCCGCGACAATGTATGTCGATGCACCCTGTCCCCTTGAAGTCATTAGCCTATATGCAACACAAATCACATTACAAACATATACACAATCCGCTTTGTAATGTATTGGTACGAATATATGAGCTGAAGCAAGCTTACAGTCCATTGGGTATGAAGCCGAGTTTGAGAGTCTCCGTAAACTGCTGGAAACACCTACAAGTGAAGGGCAAATAATTAAGTTGTGGTGATTTTCACATACAAGCAGGGGTCAGGGGCGGAGCTCCAGCTAGGAAAAAAATAAAAGTGATATCTAGGTCAGGTTATAAATGAAAAAAGAGGAATAAAAAAGTCTTTTGTACAATCCCAACCCCTTAACCATTTTATTTGTTTTATTATATCATTATTCCTCACAATTATTTTTAATTAGAAATGTTATATTTAAATTATATATATATAATATTTTCTTCCAATATTGCTTTAAGAGTAATTTTTCTTGATTTTTTTCTATATTTTTTTATTTTTCTCAACTAGTCAAATAAAAAAATATCATAAATAATTAACAAATTTAGAGTTTTTTCAGTATTTTTTTTTTAAAATAACAAAAAAAGCACGATTTTTTTTAGCACCCCTAAACCGAAATTCTGACTCCACCACTGCATACAAGTATCAAAATGGGTTTGTACTCACTGACCACCCGGCATATATCAAGTTGTGATCGCGAACAATGCCACGCGATACGTAAACTACAGAGTCGCTATGTTGTTCTTTGGAAACGGGCGGGTTGTAGACATTGAGGATACCACGAGCTCCGTGGAATGCGAACCCGACTTTGGTTGTTACGGCTAAGGCGTACTGCAGGGCGACTTAAGAACTTTAGGATGCAACAACTATAACAAATATTGTATCATTTTAGCAAAAGTTAAGAGATACTTACATGCCAACCGGGTTTGTTTCGATCATTGGGGCTGATTGCGGTTGGATACTTCGATACATATGATTGAAACCTTCTATGATCTTCCTCCCGGATCCTTCGGATTGGGACGGAGCCTTCAGGACAGCCTCCGTTTTCGAGCCCAAGATGTGGATATGCATCTTCATGTGTAGATTCATTAAATCCATCAAGAGCAAAAGTTGGCCTCATCTGTGGAGGTTGACAAGTTTTTGATATTCACATTCACCCGAAAGCCGAAACTCATAAATTAATATATCGGAAACCAACCCAAATCGAACAAAAACCCCCTGAACTCGAAATAAACCGATCCTTTTTCGAGCCCAAGGTATGGCCAATTTACAAGTTTGAGAAGTTTTCGCTTGTTAACATCAATATACTTTAGAAGTTTAGCTAAAATTGAAATATTCAAATCCCAAAAAGATAGATTTTTTAAAAAAATCTAGGTGAGGATTCGAAATATCAGTACAAACAAAGCAAATATATATAAAATCAATTTGTTAGTAATCAATCAATATGACCCAAAAAGAAAAACCGAATCGATAATGACGCGACTCGAAATTGATCTCGTGTTCTTTAGCTCTCCAACACAATGGCTTAATCTATATAAACTCTTAATTTAGAAGAGATTATGATGATGTGTCAATCTTAGAGTCATTTTAGGAGTTTTAACTATTTTTTTTTTTTTGCCATTTTTCTTGGATTTTCTTTATTTCTCATTTTTTCTTCTTTTTCCTTTAATTCTCTTTTTCTTTAATTTTACTAACTATCTATATAAACTCTTAATTTAGAAGAGTTTAGGATGATGTGTCAATCTTAGAGTCATTTTAGGAGTTTTAACTATTTTTTTTTGCCATTTTTCTTGGATTTTCTTTATTTCTCATTTTTTCTTCTTTTTCCTTTAATTCTCTTTTTTCTTTAATTTTACTAACTATAAACTCTTAATTTAGAAGAGTTTAGGATGATGTGTCAATCTTAGAGTCATTTTAGGAGTTTTAACTTTTTTTTTTTTGCCATTTTTCTTGGATTTTCTTTATTTCTCATTTTTTCTTCTTTTTCCTTTAATTCTCTTTTTTCTTTAATTTTACTAACTATTGGGCTTAATTCAAAACATTGAATTCAATCTAATATAACTATTGGGCTTAATTCAAATCATTGAATATAACTATTGATTATGACATATCACATTTAAACAATGTTATAATGATATTGATATTATTATTATTGAGTAATTTAAAATATCAATATTTATGTATTATACTTTACATAAGATTTGAAAAAAATTCTGAAATAATTATAAGATACATTAATTGTAATTTTTTTTTTATCTTAACATTTATTAATATTTTATAATATATATATATATATATAAAATATTTTAGTTTATAAAAAACGCGCCATGGCGCAGGAATTGTACTAGTCTTTTGTTAAAAGAGTAGATCCGACTTTATAAAAAAAAAAAAAAAAACCCGACACAAATCCCTTTTCTCACGACCCGACCAGATCGAGATTCCTAAAATTTCACAAATGTATACCTGCAGGGTGTGATTCTGAAGCAAGGGATGATCCAAACTGGGTTGCTTGTAGACATCAAAGCAATCATAAATGTCACCATCTTCGGTCTGAAAACAAAGAAATAACAATCAGCTACTGAACATAGAAAACACAAAAGAACATGAATCCAAGATAAGAAGAACATACCGCGATTGTCTTGATTGCGCTGTTAAGAATCGATTGTTCGTGCACAGAGAACTGCGTTCCACACGATTGATGGATGATGGAGAAGATGAAGGACACGGAGAACACAGACACAAGTGTGAAATCCATGGATGTTTAGCCTGTGATGTTTCAATGGAGGGCTTTGCGTTTTCTGTTTTAATAGAGGTTTACTGATGAGAAAATATGGTAATGAAATTTATTACTGTGTCAGTTAATGCACCTCTTGAGGTTGTTATCAGCCATTGACTCATATTTCCATAGCAAGCAATTGTGATTTGTATCTGCCATGGATTCATTAATTCATTTGTAACTGATGCTTTGAATTTGATCATATCCACTTAACGAAGACGTGCTTCGATCTTCTGTTTTTAAGTAAATAAAATATTAAAAGAGAGTTATGGTTGGTTCTTTGAGAATAAAATCACTGTGTTAATGAGTGTTGGGGCGAGTTTGTGAAAAATTTAGGATGCGTTTGGCAAAATGGTAGATGTTGGATTAGCTGAAGCTAATGGGGAAGCGGAACCTGTTGGATTATTTGCGTTAAATATAGGTTAATAAACCAGTCTAGTGTTTGGTAACATTAGCTGTTATGGTGGTTAATGAAAACTTGTGAATAAAAAATCATAAGTTCCGAAAAACTTGGGTGAGTAACTGTTGAAAAGCTTTGATTTTAAAATCTAATTAAACTAAAATCTTATATTTATTTCATTTAAGACTATACTCTCTCCGTTAATTAAAACTTGTCATTTTAGAATTTTATACACTTATTTAGAAAACAAACAAAAATACACTTATACCCATAATTATTACTCTATTTTTTTTTAATTTCTCAAAAACTACAACTAATAACTATCTAATCATTAGAAGGGCAATTTCGTAAAGTAGATGACAAAATACCTAAAATGACAAGTTATTATTAACAAGATTTACTTCCTAAAACGACAAATTTAAATTAACGGAGGGAGTATAATATTAAAATCATAAGCTCCAAAAAGTTACTTGCTATTGCCAAACGGAGCCTTAGTCCCTCGTTTGATTTTTTGACACTTTTTAAAAAAAAAAAACTAAAAATCATATAAAATATTAATTTTTATACATAATTTTATACTTATTAGTTATTACTAATAAAAATAAAATACTTATTAATAATAAGAATAAAACTAATAGCATTCTCGCGCCACGACGCGATTTTTTCAATGTTCTAAAAGGTGTTGGACGGCTTTAAACAAACTTGGTTTTTTTTTATATATTTTAACATATAACACATGTCAATAATTCCTATAATGTAATAATAATCCATAATATCACTCGTAAATCCAAATTTATTGTGCTTAACTAGCACTAAAGTAAATAAACGCAAAAGTACGCATCTGGCTGGCGACTCTAAACCTCTTAAAATTCAAAACTATAGGTTCAACTCAAAAGCAAATACATCTTGACTTCGGAAAAAAAAAACCCTAAGTCGACTAATCATCTACTTAGACGCTAAACTGAATAATTATCGGGCTAGACCTGCCTAGGCGGGGTCTAGTCTAGATGGGACTACACGCTAAAACTATAGATGGGACTGGGAGGATGGCATCTCACTAAACGATTCTCATTAATTTAAATTGTCTAATACGTAGTATAAATTAATATAGATATAGATAGGGAAAAAAAAGAAAAGGAAAAAGATAATTGGTTGAAAATGAAAGAATTAAAAAAAAAAGTAAAGATGGGAGACGCCACACTCTGTCATGAATAAAGTAAAAGGTTTGGCTGAGGTCGTGACGGTGTGTATCGAGGCGACTCTGTGTCTGGAAATTTCCTTGGAGGATCGTCTTCATTGCCTACAGGCTACAGGGACTCCTGATGTACCGCTGGCTAGCGGTGTCATCTCTTGGTGGCGCTTGACTCCGGGATTAGTCTACGTTGTCCTCAGTTCTTTAGGGTTGGGATTGTTTGGTCGACTTGGGCCGCTTGTTTTACCGCTTCTTGTATTGCACCATCTTCTTTTTTTGTTTCGTTGTATGTTTGACGGATCACCGTCCGTCGACTTTGTCGGCCTCTCGAGGGTCTAGTTCTGTCTGACCCTCGAATTATTATCTTATAAAAAAAAAATTGAATAAAGTAAAGGTAACGTCCGATACATATTTGTTGTAAAAAACTTGGGAAACAAAGTCCTTTGAAAGCGGAAGCTCTTGCTCTTAAATTGTGAATCCAATATGCTCTTCATATCCACATCGACAAAATTCACATTGAAGGTGATTTCGCTATAATCAAAACCCACCTAAACAACACGTCTAAATGTCCTTGGGAAATTAAACTGATTTTATCAGACGTTAAATTCTTATTATCGATGATAAAATAAGTTTTCTTCTTTCGTGTTCCCCGTTTAGGCAATAAAGTGGATGATAAGGTTGCACATCTTGCCACTATATTTGGGGTATCGATATCTACAATGATTTTGGTCTTTTAGACCTCATCCGTAATGATGCCGGCGAGTAGAGCATGCTCGCATGAATTATTTCCTAAGGAACCCAAGATTTGGGCTCGAGGAACACCACAAATGCCACACTCTGCCCTGATCAAAGCTCAAACTAAAGGGATCGGATTCGAAGAAAGATAGAGCGAAAGCATCCCCGACGGTGAATAGGGGTTTGGAAGAGAGAGGGTGAGTGAATAGCGTGAGCGTAGGAGCACTGACGACCTTATAAGATCGACGAAGAATGTCGACGACAAGCATCCCATTGGGCGTGAAGGTTCAATGGATGTTGGGTCTGAAGTCGACTGAGATGGAGGGGAGTCCAACCCTAGCGAGAATGGAAGGAGGCAACTCAAAAGTTGGATTTAGGGTTAGGGTTGAGAAATTCTAAGTGCTTGATTGGATTACATTAAAAAACCGAGAAATTCTGATTACTTGTTTGAATTACATCAAATTTAAGGTTGGTTTAAATTTAGCTGATCTCGAATTTTTACCTAATAATAAAAAATATATCAAAATTTCCAATTCTCACCTACATGCATACACAAGTTTTATATAGTAGAGACTCCTGATGTACCGTTGGTCTACGGTGTCATCGCTTGGTGGCGTCTGAGGTTGGGTTATAGTCTATGTTATCCCCTACTTATTAGGGTTAGGTTCGATTGTTCACTTATTTTTATTAGCTTACCATTATTTGTGTGTTGCACCTTTTTATTTCTATTTTATATTGTTTTATACTGTATGTTTCACGGAATAGTCAGAACCTTTACCTTATCAAAAAATACACAAGTTTTATATACTTGAGACTGAGACCACGACCACGACCAAGATTACGACTCTTGGCGCGCAACTTCCCTAAATCTCGCTCTCGCTCTCAGGAAGATGAGGAGGCGAAGGCGAAGCCCGGCGAGTGACGACGAAGATGACGAGACAGGGTCGCAATCTTCAACCAATGGCGGAGGCGATCGCCGGCGCAGGCGGAACGAGCCCAGGCCAAGGAGGAGGGTCCGAGTCTGCGAGGAAGAAGACGATTCGGAAGACGAGGAAGAGGACGAGGACGCCAAGCCTATTGGCGATGTTATTAGGGTTACGGGGAAGGGCAGATGGAAGACCAATCATTTTGCTGCTTTTGAGTTGGACGGTAACCGCTTTGAGCTGGTGAGATTGTTCTCCAATTTCGCTCCAATGTTACCGTTTTGCTTCCGAATTAGGGATTCCATTTTTTATATCTTGAGTTTAAAGATGTAACGTGACTGATTAAGGAAATTATCAAAGTGATTGGATGGTAGTGAATGTGTTGAATAATAGGTGTTGAGAAAAGCTTGCCAGTAACTCTTAAGATAGTTTCATCTGTTGGAACTGAGATGACTGAGAGTATGGAGAACCGATGGTCCTCTGCTACATGTTTGTTAAATTGATGCCAGATTAGCTTTTTAAGGCAAGGTAATAAACACTGATGAAGTAATAAGTAGTTTTGAGTAATTTTTTGCCCTAACTTCTAGTACTATTCACTCACAATGAGGAGAGATGGGCAAGGAAGTAATACTTGATTCAGGTAGTTTCGCTGGGAGGTCTAGATCGGCAAACTAATAGCAGGAAACTTCTTTACCAGTTGACTATCTTTTCAATTAAGGTGACACTTAAACAGCATGCAGAAACCTGTACGTGTGACTGTGTGGGCTATGGGTTGGAAATGTTTGGCTGCATTATTTGTTGACAGCATAATTTTTTTGTGCAGGAAGATCCTGTACTACTAACCCCTGCAGGCGAAAAACAGAAACCTTATATTGCAATAATTAAGGTAACTTTTTTTTGAATTATAACATATGTGCTATGGAATGACTATTTTGAAGAGAAAGTGCGTGGGTATGTTACAAAATGCTGCATGAAGAATTAAACTGCACTAATGAAACAAGAATTAAACTAGACTAATGAACAAAAGAGAGAGAAAGGGCGGAAGTATGTTATGAAATGCTACATTGAGAATTAAAGTGGACTAATGAAACATATGTTAGGGCTCTAAATCACTTTATAGTATCTTTTTTCGCTTGCAAATGCAGTGCCCTGCACAAACTGATAATGTTTATGTTTCCATTTAACCTCCAATTTCACTTGTTTTATTTTTAGCCATGACCTCAATGCCCTTGGTGCTTATTTGTTTTAAAAGAAAATTAAGTGAAAAATCAGTTACCAAAGTTGCTCAAAGAAAGATTTTATGTTAATGTTTATAACTTATAAGGGACCAATGCTTCTTGTCATCCTGCAGCTTATTTTATAAGTTTCATTGTTTTGAAAGCCTCTTGTAGGGGATATTATTGTTATATTTTTGAAAATCTAGGTCTGTATGACTTTATAGATGTTGAGCTTCATTCCTGTTTAGCTGTTTACAGTTTGTTTGCCTTAACTGATTGGTATCTTGCTCATTAGCTACTCTCTGTTATCCCATCATCTTCTTGGCATGTTCATTGCTGAAGAGTATATATACTTGTATTTCATCATGATGTGGATAGGACATAACTCAGAGTACCAAAGATGGGAGCATGATGATTAATGGGCAGTGGTTCTATCGTCCCGAGGAGGCTGAGAAGAAAGGAGGCCGTCATTGGGAAACACATGATACAAGGGAACTCTTTTACAGCTTTCACCGTGATGAGGTGCCAGCAGAGTCTGTAATGCACAAATGTGTTGTGCATTTTGTTCCGTCGCACAAGCAGCTTCCAAAACGTAAACGGTTTCCAGGTTTTATTGTTCAGAAGGTGTATGACACTGGACAAAAGAAATTGTTTAAGCTGACTGATAAGGACTATGAGGATAGTAAACAACACGAGATTGATCTCCTTGTGAACAAAACAATGGCACGTCTAGGAGATCTTGCTGATCTTGATGTAGGGAATGCATCTCTCTTCTATCAAGAAGAGCTGGGAAAAGGCTTAAAATTGCGAAGGAAGAGGAACTTATCACCTGTTGATGTTTCAAATGAGGAGGAAGGGACATCTCAATCTGATCAACGTCTTAAAATAGAGACACCAGTAAGTGCATCCAAATATTACCTCATCCTGGCCAACTTTAATGCTTTGACCAAGGAAACACTACGGGACAAATGGTTGGAGAGGCTTCTTGAAAGTGTTGAGTATGTTTTTAGTCCCTCAGACATTATGCAAGGAGAAAAGGGAACTAATGGGTCTGTTGATTCCAACAATTTGAGCAGTGATAAGCTCCAAATTTCTCAAGAAATCCAAGAAAAGGGTGTGAAGGTAGGCTGAATTTTGTTATTTGGGTAAAAATCTCTCAACTAATGTATAAATAGATTATAGATGTCCATATATTCATAGTTGGAGTACTATAGATGTACTTTGGTTAATTTCTGTGTGTATGTTAATGCTGCAGGTTGCCAATGAGCTAGCTTGGCCAAAGTCTGCTGTTTTTGCAGTTACTGCTCTTGAGAGGGCCTCAGATGAAGCCTTTTCCATGGATTTTGCAAAATATAACCAAAAGTTGAGGACGCTCGTTTTCAATCTCAAGGTTGGCCTAGTGCTTGAATCTATATATGCTATGAATTGAGAGGACCTCATGTTTGGGCAAGTTTTGTCTTGTTTTTATATGTGGCTTTTACTCACAGTATGAATTGAGCACCTATACATCAAAGATAGTACTTGATTCATCATTTTTCTTCACCTTTTCTCGTTTTGGTTGTTATATAGCTTCATGGGTACTTGAGTATTTCTATACAATGGTTAATATGATTGATGTGTTCTTTTGGCAGCATACTGCACTTCTGGCTCAACGGCTGTTAAAGGGGGAGCTAGAACCATCAGCAATTCTGAATATGTCACCTATTGAGTTGAAGGTATTGATTACTTACTGAATAATTTGAGTATGTCTTTTGGAGTGCATGCTGATGCAAGGTTGTGAATCTGTGTATATTTTTAATCGGCATGATGCATGATTCAGACACTCTGTCTGCTGTTCAGGGATCAACTCAACTAGGAAATGTGTATGTACATTGACCTCCTTGACATTTTATCTTGGTGCTGATTTGTAATTAAGAAAAGAAAATAAGACATGTTGATCTGCACTAGAGCATTGTTATTAGCTTGTTTCTTGTGTAGTTAGCAGGGCAAACTGAAGGGCATAGATGAGAGATCCTGACCAAATGGCAGGGTACAGAGGATCTGCTTGCTCCCAAATTCCTCCCTTCCCCTGCCTTATAAGTTATAACTATCCATTGCATGCCTGAGCTTAGTGCTTGGGTTTCAAGCCTGTTTTTGAAGCAGGCTAAAGATGTGGTCAATGGTCATACTGCAGCACAAGATTAACGGGTTTTTACTGAGTAGAGTGGTGCTTCCATGGTTTTGGTTTACATGATGTATTTGGCTTTTGAGGAGGTGGGATCTATAGAAATGTTCATTGCTCATTGCATTGGGTCCTGGCTCATCACTGTTACAAGTTGTGGATCTGCAGTCTTTATTTTGTAAATCTGTTAATTCCTTGTTTGATCTATTTACTCCTATCCACGTCCACTCCTGTTTTCCCTAACCCCCCCAAAATAAAATCCTTTTCCAGGCAGGTTTAACTGCGGAGGAGATAGCCAGAAATCAACCTGAAGAATCGGCACACATGCAGATGACCGATGCTCGCTGCAAAAGATGCATGGAGAAGAAAGTTGGTCTTGTTGATATCATTCATGCAGGACATGGAGATCGATACAAGGTTTGTCAAAAGTGAAAACTTTTCCTTCAAAATTTATCTGTTCTAAGCAATCATGTCACAATCTCTCCATACTGTCAAAAATATTATCAGCTTTATTTTGTCATTTTTTCTGAATGTGGAGACTTGATGTGCATTTGACACACCCCTTCCCCACGCACGAAATTGAAATTGTAATTTGTGTAGTTGATTGTTTATTTAGAGAAAATGTGATGCTTTTAATACGACTCTTAGAGCAATGCATGCTCTTTGCCTCTATATTTATAGTCTTGAGCCCTTGACATGATAATACTAACTCTTGCTTCATTTATCCTACAATAACTGCAGCTGGAGTGCATTGCTTGTGGTAACTGGTGGTATGCATTCCAAGATGAGGTAGCCACGCTGACGAATATCGGGCCAAGCACTGTCAAGAACGCCATGAACCAGAGAAAAGAAATCTGCTGAAACGTATACGCTGGGAGTAGAAACCAAGTAGTCTTTCAACAAGCCTAAGCTTCCTGGTGAGAGCACCACCACTTTTGCTTATCTGAAAAACCCAGATTAGATCTCTTGCTATTAGATTTCCACTTTTGCTTCTCTCAACAACCCGGAGTAGATTTGCTCGGTGTAGATATCTGGGTTACTTAACCTGGTATTCGTACAGGTGTTAACACTAAAAACCTCTAGTGTGAAAATGATACAAGCTAGCGCTACTGTTTCCTCTGTTAATTAGGCCTTGGAAGAGCATATGCGTTATGCATTACTTACTATAGGTGTGGGAGACTTGGGGGGTAAGAGGGATGGTAGGTAGATGATGGGTTCATTCAAATTTGTTTTTTCTCTCCAGGATCGATTAACTCTAACGCCCCGTTAATCCCGTTATAGATTTTAAAAGTTCGCATTTTTTGGTAGTGATCATTTTCTTGTTGCATCTCTCTCGTTTTATCTTTGGAGCTAGGGACTGATGCTTTTATGTACATTGATCTTAATGTGAAGGGTTCTTGGCATGTTTCTGAGTTTTGAGTCCCAAAAATTAAATACAGTTTACGCCGGTAAGGAATGCTGTGAACTAATCTGGTCTAGAGTATAAGCTGTAGCTGGGTAACGAACTCATTCAATTGGAGATCAGTTCTTGATCTCTGTTTCTCTGATTGTCTTCCTCTCATGAGGATCTGATTGTGTTCTTGATTTCTCTCGTCATAGGTCTGGCTAAAACATACTCCTAAGAATTAGTAATGCACACATTTTTTCCTTCTGTGGATCAATAGAAATTAGGGCAATGGTGTTTGGGGGTTTTTGGTCAATTAAAGGTAAGGGCCATCGTCAGTTAATGTGGGAGACTGGGCGTGGCCTTTCAATTCAACGTGAATGGTCCCATTAGGCGAGGACTAAAGGCTAAATGGAATTTGGGGAGGACCCAACATTTGAAGTTCATTTTTGACCATTTTCTTGTCCATTTCTAAATTGCAATGCAAGCCCCAAGTAAGAAAATTTAAGACTCAAATTTGGCATTCTTGGAATTTAACTTACATATTAACTTGTAAAAAAAAATGTCCGCCAATCAATAATCCAACGTGAATATTTTTTAAAAGCAAAAATATGCGAAATGTTGAAGCAGAATGAATTAAACGTTATGATACAAAAGAGCAACAAACGACCAACCAACAAAGATGAGCACCGATAAGAACACAATACACAAATCTAAATTTGAATGCATGAGTGAAAAGGCGGGTGATTGGAGCTAAGAAATGCAATATGGAAGTTTTGACTAAACAAAGTACATGAGAAAAACTCATAGGGAATAACTATACAAATGTCATATTTGAACTCGATGTAGGACTGTCATGAATCGATTACATCGACGATCTCTATGAGCAAATAAACATGAACTGTTATCCAAAATACGCTATGTCTCCATCGCCGATGAATACACTCAAAGAAGTGGTGTCTAGCTAGGGAATCGACATTTGGATCATGATAAGTTTTTTTTTTAAATAAAGCATGTAACTAATAAAATATAAACAAACTCAAATATAATTGATTTCACTGATAGTTGCTTCAAATATGTAGTAGAAACATTAGGATAGTTGCTTTCAATGATAATTTTCACATTTGAGTATAGTTTGTTCTTATAGTTAACATTATCAATTTAACATCGACAAGGTTGTTTAAGCTCTACCTCGCCAATGATGGTCAAGCTAATGTAATAACCTAGCTCGACACATTTGGATGAGCCTCTTGCATCACCTCGGCAAAATGAGACGAGCTTATTGATTTTGCTCGATGCAATTTGCCGAGCTTACTGATTTAGCTGAACGTAATTATCCAACCCTAGTTTTAACAGATCTTGCAATCGAAACCCATTTGAAAATCTTTGAAAACAATTAAAAAAATCATCAAAACCTATCGAAATAACAATGTAACCATATCGATTTGTTCCTTGATGCATTTTAGCGAGTTTAACTTATTTTCGAGATTAAAAGATTTACATAACAATTGATTGAATGAGTTGAATATATTAAGATGAATACATTTAGATTTTTCTTTTGCTCTCGATCTGATTCGTAAATATTATTTGAAATGAAAAATGACTTATTGTACAATTTAATGGATTTCATTTGTCAATAGTTATCCTATTGCCTTGCCAATAGCCTCATCATTCTTGTGATGAGATTCATTCATCTCGTATTTGTGTATAAGTTACTTGATTATAAGAATGGTTACAATAATGATACAAAAATGGCTGCAACAAAGTGTACAAGAATGGTTACAAGTAGACCTGTCAAAACACAACCTGACCCGGTGACCCGACCCGAACACCCGAAAAATTTCCGATCCAAACCCGAAATTTTTTTTCGACCCGAACCCGAAAAATCGGAAATTTTTCGGGTAATCTGGATTTCGACCCGGTGATCCGATTGACTCGGTAATTTTGACTTGATTGACCCGGTGACCCGATTGATTTATAATTATATATAATTAATTTTTTTTATATATAATTAAAATTTATTACAAAATTATCAAATCATGATTTTGTTAATTTTAAAAAGAAAAAATTGACAAACCCGAAATTGATCCGAAATGACCCGAAACCCAGTCAAACTCGAGTTCGAGTCAATCCTGAAATACCCAGAACCCGTTTTACCCGAGACCCGAACCTGACCCGTTTGACAGGTCTAGTTACAAGTATACAATCATTCTTATAAATTACCCGACTAGAGTAATTTATAAGAATGATTGTATACAAACCCTAAAATTATCTTGCAAACTTGATGGGGGTATATGGATGTTGTTAGATACACTGCAAATCCAGATTAAGCAAATGCACGTTCTTATTCACATGGTGCCACGTTCTTATTGTCGTGCAGGTGAACACTAAAAATTGAAGGCAAATGAGGGTTCTTATTGACGTGAAGGCAAATGAGGGTTTATGTGCCACGTTCTTTTTTTTTTTTTCATTTTTCTATTTTTTTTCTTTTTTTAATTATCAAGTTTTTATTTAGCCATTAACCCCTAACCACTCCTGAAAAAGAATGTACTATACTAGTAGTAGAACTAGAGAGAGAAAAGAGGTTAAATCTTCATGTGGCCCAAAACCAATTGGAAAGGGAAAAGGGGCCAGCCTTGTCATCCCAACAAGGCAACAATAGCTGGTTGGGCTTTCCTTTTCCGTTGCTTTTGTGTCTTTGCACCCTTCAAACTGTTTAAAAACATCGCCTTCACCACTGCATGCCTATGTGGCTATGTCCATCAACCCCATAAATAAATATCTATAATTCTAATAATTCAATCTGAATTGAAGGCCAAGAAGCAAGAGTCCACCATTACAATTAACAACTCCAAGTTGGCCCAATCTCCATTGCTTGTCATTTTGTGCTTTTGTAGAATCAATGTGATGGAACTTGCAAGCGGTGGTTGGAAGAAGACCTTTAGCTTCTTGATTTTACAAGAATATACTTATTTGTTAGTTAAAACATGACGTTTACTATTCCTACACGCTTTTTTAAAATGGTAAAAACTATATAAAATATTAACATTTTTTACATTTGTTTTTATAAATGCATACTTAATTGTAATAGGTATGAAATTATTTTTAAAAATTATTAAAAAAAAGTTAATATTTTATATACTTTTTAACACCTAAAAAAATGTGCGTGAATAGTAAAACGTCATGTTTTAATTAACGAAGGGAGTATAGTTTATTGTACAAAATAAGATTTTTGTTAAGTTACCCCTGTTTAAATAAATGATTAAAAGATGGGAAACAAAACAAATTTTATATGAAAAGTTGGGAAACAAAACAAAAAATAATAAATACAAGGTAAATCTATTTTTCAATACTTTCTCTCGATCAAGTTGGAGCATGCAAATCACGAATGCCCAACTTACAAAGAAGATGAGAAAATTGTTGTATAACTATCCTTGAATAGGTAAATAAGTATTACTCCGTACTATACAATAGACCTGGGCAAACGCGGCCCGGCCCGTCCCGCCCACCCGCGAAATTGGACAGGCTTGGATAGGGGGAAAAGCCCATGCGAGCCGCTAGGCCCGGCCCGCGCCCGCAGCGGGAACGGGATTGGGTAAGCCAATCTACCCGTTGCGGGCCGCTAGGTCCGTAACGGGTACCCGCTATTTTTTTAATATATATATTATTAATTTAAAAAAATAAAAACATATAAAAACAGTAATATATGTGTATATATATGTAATAAATAATATTATCATTCTTTTAAAAATAGGTATTTATTTTAAAAAAAACAGTAGGTATTTATTTTAAAAACATAAAAAAACAGTAGGTATTTCTTTTAAAAACATATAAAAACAGTAGGTATTTATTTAAAAAAAACAGTAGGCTTATGTAAATAATATGTATTCATTTTAAATGTAACATATTCTCTCTCTCTCTCTCTCTATATATATATATATTAAAAATAGTAGGTAGTATATAAATAATATATGTAATATATATATATTTATATATATTAAAATTGATTATAATAAGCTTAGTATAATCTTAATAAGAAAAATTAATTAGGTTTGCGGGTACCCGCGCCCGCATTTGCGGACGGGCTTGGACACGACTTCCAATCCGTTAAGCGGGCTTAGCCCGGCCCGCGCCCGCAACAACGGGACAAAATATTGAGTAAAGCCCGTCCTAAGCCCGGCCCGCGGCCGCGTTTGCCCGGGTCGACTATACATACACCATATATGTTAACAAAAACAACTCAGATTTCTCAAGTTGCCCCATTAAACCTGAATCTTCTAAGACCATTTTCTCAGTCAAGCAGTCAAGGGTATCTTGAAAACAGTCCAATTAATTACTGATTAAATAAATTAAACCCTAATTAGTTAATTAAATTTAACCCAAATCAAATTATTAAATCAATTAAATAATAAAAAAAAAAACGGTGGAGATCGAGGATGTTGTAGACTGTAGTTGCCGTGGGTGTTAAATGCGGTGTACCGCCAGAGATTTGCCTCCTCCCGCCCATTTCACTAGAATTAAATTTAGAACCCAAATAATCACATGCTACCTCTAATTACCATTTTATCCCTCATCCTCCTACCTAATTAATTAATTGCCATTAAACTCACAACTCAATGTTAAACTTTAGTTGGAAGTAAAAGCAAGGTGATACTGACAAATGACAACCCATGATCTGATGATCCTTTTCTTGGCAATCTGGTTCAATGCTTATGAAATTCTCAACTTCCAACTCATTTTTTTTTAATTAGGTAATCCAGATTTTTAGGGTTCTTACTTCTTATAGGATCCATTCATAAAAGCTTCTTTAAAGGTGCAATGGAATCTATCTAGGGGGCAAATGAATTATGAATCTCATTTATAGGGATGTATGTTTAGGGTTATACTCCGTATATGTCATTTCCCATCCAAGATCTGTAGTTCCATGTTCAAACTGTAGTATTCTTAACTTGATATGATAACATCATTTATTTTAATTAAGAATCATTTTTAATTTCGAAAAGTTTTGTACCAAATATAGTTGTGCTTTTTATCGTGCAATATATTGATTTTATAAAATAATTCGATTTTTAGGAAGTTGCAATTGATCTCGTCTCTCTATGGATTGAATTGATTTCATCAACTTTATATCTGGACTAAATTGATTTCTCACTCACAAGTGACACACTTGTAGTGCGAATATGAAATTGAAAAAGTGAATTATAATAAATTTTATCTATAAATTTTAAAAATGATGCTAAATGTGTTTTTCTTAGAAGTATAAATAAATTAAATAACAATTTAGGGTTTATTGTCCTCGTACGAAACCTTCACCTTTTTAAAATGATTCAAACTGCGAATCTCTTAACAAGTATTAAACTACAACAATTACACCAATTTATGATTTATTATAAAATCTAATTGTTGACTGTTAGACTTGGGTAACATTTGTACCCAAATTAAATATACCAAAGTTTAGAATATTTAATACAATTTTCCTTTTTTTTTTGGAAATTAATGATAACCCATCACACAACATATAAACTCAATTAAAAAAACTCAATTAAATTGCAAATATTCATTTATGATTTTTATAATTTTATTAGTCTAAATATAAATACAGTAAAAATTATTGCTAAAAAAATACATTAAAAATGATTATATTCGTGTTCCCAAACCATTAAATAATGAAATGTTATAAGCGGGGAAGGCCCAATAAACATGATGATTCAAAGGCACATTGCCACTTTACTGTTCAGCGTCTGATATGCTCACCTTGTCTCTCTCCCCCTCCCTCCCCTCTCTCTTTCCTTCCTGTTTACCATTAATTTTGTATCCTTCTGTAACACTCCAGTGTATCCATCCCAGTAATAATTCAACTATTGCAAGATCTGCTCAGTTGGGTACTTGCCTCTATTCTTGATGTGGACACCACAAATTGGCGCCTTCTGAAGAATTGAACTTCTCCTCTATCAGAGAATGCAATGGCTTGACGCCCAAAAGAGAGTTTGTTCAGAGCAATTGATGCTCTTTGCTTCCTGTTTTCTGGGTATGTCTCTAAATTCACATGAATTGGATCTTGTTTAGAGTGCTTCAACACCCATGCTTTTCTTTTTTTTTGAATCTTCTAGTGCTTGCTGAAATTAGGGATTTAAACAGATCATGGCCCACTAATTGGGTATCTAGTATCTACCTCTCTGAGCTCTAGGGATAGTGACATTAATGTGTTTTGCCTAATTTAAAGTATTTTCTTGGTTTGGTTTTGGCTTAAAATTGTTCTTTGCAAATGAGATGTTATATGCTAGTTTGAATCTATTCCAATTCCGAAGCTAATGTGCTGATATATTCTTGTGTTGGGTTGTGATTTTTCTTAGGCATTTCTACAAACAGTTGATTCAGCAAATTGAAATGTTTAATAATCATTGTGATATGTTCTTCTGTTTCAGTGTGTGAGTGTGTGATGGATATTGGAATGTTAATCCTAGCAAGTTGTTTATTTAGTCTATTTCTGTTTTCCAGAATTCTATATGTAAAATTGGGTTTTGACAATGGATCTCGAGTTCGAAAAATACTGCAAAGTGGATCAGAGTCCAAGGACTGTGCTTCCATCTTCTCAGCATCATGCACAGCATGAGAAGAGCAGTAAGAAACCCAAATCCAGTTCAAGAAACATTCAACTGAGCTTGGAGGAACGGTTCAAGGAGATCAAATTGCTCGACTATCATCGGAGTGCATCGTGTAGGACTCCTGAGACTAGAAATGCTGACCTTCCAGTAGACAGGGAAGTGCTCAAAAGGGGTTCAGTTTATCAGAGCTCTACGGAGAGAGTATCATTTAAAAGATCTGATAGTGTTAGGGGAAGGAAAAAGATCGAGTTTGCTGTTAGTGGTGATGCTTCTTTCTCTTTCAGTCTTCTTGATTCCATCTGTGGCTCAGATGAGGAAGAAGAAGAAGAGCCCTCTCTAGAGGTTAATGGATCACTGGAGAAGTCCATGGCTGTGAACGCAGCAGGGTGCTTGGTTGAGTGTTCTAGAGAACAAAGTTCTTCGGAAATGGATGATAGGGAAAGTAGTTCTTCTAGGCCAGCTGAGAGAGACTTAATGGCGAATTATAAGTTCAAATCTCGTGAAGTGGTTGGCCCTTCAAGCAGTGCCAACATGCTCAAGGAGGATGATAATCCGGCCTTTCAAAAGTCCCTATCGGCTAAGCTTGCGTTGCCCCATTCTCCGACACATTCAGATAATGATGGCTCCAAAGGCAGCCCTATTAGAAAGATGTTTGATCCCCTAACAAACCCGAAGTCTCAACAAAGCCTCGCCAAATTAGATCATGGTGTGTTTAGATCTTTTGGTCCGAGGAGGAAGACTCTTCAAAAGTCATTGTTGCATGATTTCTCTTGTGCTGCGCCACAGATGGAATCTCATGTGCAGTATGTGAAGAAAGATCAAGAGGATATTGTTCCTCCATGTTCACCGGCTCATTTGCACGGTGATCTCAAGTTGGATCACAAGCATGGAGTGCCCTACTTTGAGCTATCACTTCCACATTCGGACAGTGTCTTGGTTGCCAAAACATGGAAAGCAGAAGACGCGCTCAATTGGGTGTATACATTTCATTCCATTCCGGGCAGAAAGAAGAATAGTGTGGGTGGATGGGGAGTTAAGTGTGGCAACAAAGATTCTCCCATGGTCGCCCAGATGCAGGTTTCGTGTCATCTATGTTCGGAACTAAAAGAAGGTGGCACTTTTAGCAACTCAATAATGACGGAGTTTCTGTTGTATGACATAATGCACGCGAGGAACAGCTTAGCAGATGAAGATTTGGGTTCAGTACCTGATGTTGAGGTCCAGGCATCAAATGAAGGCGTGGCTAGTGGTGGAGCTTCCAGGTCGGATAGCATACTTGATCCCGTTAAGCTAAAAAATCGAGCTGCAAATGCCTTTGAACCAGGCAGCTTGAACTTGTCATACCCTTGGGCAGCAGCAGATCTGCATCCGAGCTATGAGGTTGCTGCTATTGCTGTCCAAGTTCCATTCGAGAAGAGGGAAAGCTTGAAACATAGATCAGGTGATACATTTTCTGGTCAAGTTCATTCAAACCTATTTGATTTATCATTGACCGAACAAACACCAAGGGGTATCACTGATGGAACTAGCACAAGGGTGAATGTGGTGATCCCAATGGGTCACCACAGCTTGCCAACATCCGATAGTAGAGGGCCTCTTCCTTTGCTGGATAGATGGAGGCTAGGCGGAGGTTGCGACTGTGGTGGTTGGGACATGGCCTGTCCTCTAATTGTTTTCGATAATCTAAGCACTTGCTGCAAAGAAGACTATTCACTTCTGCAGAGCAATCAACCCTTCAACCTTTATCTTAAGGTAAGGTTTTTTTTTTTCGCTTTTATAATATGCTTTCGTTTGTTGCAATCTAGGAGTTACACTATTTATCACCCATGATCATACACCACTAACCGATAATTAGCTTGATTGCTTGATCCCCTTAGTCATTCAAAACTCTTCAATAGAGATGATAAGTGCATAATTTGATTAATGACAGCTCTTATTTTTTTTTGACAGGGTACAAAGGAGCAAACTCCTGCATTGACCATGAGATCCACCAGAAAGGGGCGCTACTCGGTTGATTTCCATGCTCAGCTCTCCGCGTTACAAGCATTTTCCATTTGTGTCGCAATCCTGCACGCCTCAGAAGCCTCGCCCATGGTCAATCAGGAAAAGCACAAGCAACTCTTGCAATGCAGTTCCACTAAAGCCCTTGTTGAGGATAAAGTAAAAATCTTCATTGAAGCAATCACGGAAGAAGAGGAGTTCAAGGAAAGGGAAAAAGTCATAAAAGTAGCACAAGATCACCCACCTTCTTTCGTGCTCAACCCGCCCTTTTCTCCTATTGCTCGGGTCTAAGGCAAATCATTACTCAACCAATGAACTAGCTATACTATTTAATTGTTCATAGAAATCACTTAGTTGTTAGTAATGTATTCCAATTAAGGAAGAAAAAAAACCTAGATTTTTGTCCCCAATTCTTTTTCATGTTTATAACTTTATACAGGATGGGAGTAGTAGATTATGTAAAATGTAAAAATGGTTCCTTGAAAAATACTACGTAACAGTTAAGACTTCCATCTGGTGGAGCCAATGAAAGAAGATGACAGCACTTGTAGATCAATCTCTCTCTCCTTCTCTCTTTCTGTGCTTTTGTGATTCTTAGTTATAAAGCAATAAAGATGACTGCAATTGACCAGCTTTTAGACTGATATGTTTAAATTTGCAGCTTTGACAGCTGATACTGACACCCCAACCAAAGTTTAAACAGATACTGTACCGTGAAATGAAATGTATGATTGTAGTGTTGAATCACATTCACAGGATATGTTATTGCTGAATTGCATCATTCTTGGGTGTGTGATTATCATCTTCAACGATGCCAGGCGGCCTGAAATGGCATGGACAAATCCGGCATTGTGCAGAGAGGAATCTTTACCAGATGTGCAAAGGAACCAAAATGTATAGTAAGAAAGCAATGTTGATGCTGTTGTTTTAAAGTGGGGTAAAGTGGAATTTACAGCTTGATGAATGCAAGGTAAAAAAAAATAAAAAACGCCGTTGCCGGGGATCGAACCCGGGTCACCCGCGTGACAGGCGGGAATACTTACCACTATACTACAACGACATTGTTGAAATGTTTTAGTCCAAAAGTAATCTATTGTGTTTTAAAGTAAGGCCGATTTGCAGAAATACACCAAATCGGTGTTCGGTTTGCAAAAGTATACCCATTTTGTGAGAATAGCAAAAATAGGATATGTGGGTCATTTATGCTAAAAAATAATGGATGATTTTACCTTTAAATTTAAATGTAAAAATCTTTAAAAGGAGAATCATGAATTAAAAGAAGTGTAAAAAAGTATTTTAAAATTAAAATATATATTAAAATAATGATTTTAATATTTTTTCCAAAAAATTACAAATAATAAATTGCCTTAGAAAGAGATTAGAAAAGGAATGTCAATACGTGCATATTGACAATATTAAAATTTCACATTGACAGGATGAATGTGTATCGTGACAAAGCTGAGAAATAATAAAGATACGATTTTATCCATACCACAACTACTAGATTATTATCCAAAATTAGAAACTAAAGCGATAAAGTTATTTATTTACACAGGATATATGTTGTTCATGACAAAACTGAGAATTAATACTGACAGGATGGAACTAAATTGTTGGATCACAAAGTTGATCATTTGAAGCTAGTTGCTTGTCCAGCGATGAACTATTTATACTGAATTGTGTGCAAAATGAGATACATAAGGTGATACATTTCGGGGTTTCCCACAATTCAGGAAAAATTGGTGTCAAGCCTTGAGAATTTTATATGTTGCTACTTGCTAGACAAGAGATGAAAGCCCACATATGACAATGCAACACATGATGAGTTAAACTAAAATAGTTTTGTACTTGAAACAACAAAACTTTAATATCATCAGCAAATAGTTTCAGAAATGCAATATGAAACAGATCTCAATTCTCAACTATGGCAAGTCTAACACAATTTAATCTGAAACACTTAGAAGGGAAGCTAGAGCGCGCAGCACCAAGAAACACCATTCGAGATCCACAGTAAACATCAATGATTAGAGCCTCATTCCCCTTCTACCACCCTAGCCTTTCTGCGGGTGTTGTCAGTTGGAATGGGAGTAACATCCTCTGTTGAGTGTCAGAGAGATAGAATCATAATAAACTACAGCTACCGGAGAAAGTAAACAGGGAAGATATAAAGCCTCACAAGAGACATAACATATGTTAAGTAAAAGAGAAGTAATTTACCAATGCGGCCAATCTTCATGCCTGAACTGGCAAGAGTCTGAGCGCAGATTGAGCACATGGGTCATGTGTTTTGGTTTTGTTTCCACCAGTTGCTTGGAGCTTTATGTGAAGAGCAGTGATGCCAAGATCCTATATATAGATACAAATTAAGTTCATAATTATTTTAACAAGTAAGATAGAATTGTCAAGGAAACAACTCAGTAAAATGCTACTATGTGTCAACCACACAAAGAGTAAATAGGACAATCAAGACCCCAAATTCAAAAAGTTAGGACAATAGACCAAATTGCAAGTTTTCAAAAAGTGAGGACTAATCCTAATTCAGAATACTTTGTGCCAACAATCACCACCTTAGTACAACAACAACCGCTTATGGTTTCAATTTCGAAAACCCTTATGGACAAATTCATAACACTTTGTGAGCACACTCATTACCAGAGTTTTAAAAGAAAAAACAAACAAAGATCCATCTGAACTATCCTCTAGGACATAGATAAGCTATCACACAAAAGGCAGTGGAAACATATGTTCACTTGCATGATGAAGTTCAATTATAGACTACCTAAATAGTTTACAGAAATGCTTTTAACGATATTAAAGATGAGTTATACTAACCTTCACCTCTTTTTGATAGGTAGATATTTTAGTTTTCAATTTGCTTCTAGTATAGAATGAACATCTTCCACGCCATTTGTGTCATCTGTCTCAAGGATCCTCTTTCTTTTACCCTTTGCCCCCGAAGAACTTGCTTTTGCTGCATGCCCCCCTCCTGTAACAGGGAGGTTGTTACCTATAATCAAACCATCCACTTTTAAAATTTTATATCCAATAATATAGACTAAAGTATGAACATAAAATTTACAACCATCATGACACAAACATCTACGTTGCCCCAATTTTTATCTCATTATTCATTTATTTTCTCTAATGTTCTTAATTGCTCAAATTAATACTACATGGAAAGTGATTCAACCCCCATCAATAGAAAAAATATGAATAATTAATAAATAACAAAGCCAATATGCACATTTTGGGTAGCAAATAGGAATGTGGGAGCTTTGACCTTTTTCCCTTACACAAATGAAAAAGCAGTTTCAACTTCCAAGTATAAATATCCATTGAACCAATAAAAGGTTGACAAGAGTATCAATGGATTAACTCAATAGTGCTAATGGTTATAAGTTATATTAACCTATAGCTTTCAGGGGAATTAAAAGTAACAGGTAAGAAATAACTACCCAAGCTTTCCTCCTAATCTCCTCACCGAGGCTCACAATGAAGCTAAGGTGGATTTTTGGGGGAGGGTGGAGTGGAGAGGAGGTTGTGATAGCTCAAGAGACTTGCAAAATAAGACAATGAATTTAAAGTTTACTCTCTGCTATGATGCTATAAATCTAGCTTATATATATCATTAAATGTCCATCTAGAGATATTCATTTCAATATTGGATAAGACCAAAAAAAATTACAAGTTATATAGACTATTCAATACTCCGTAGTAAACTTAATTTACTGCTATAATATAGTGCATAATAATTTCCCATACAAAAGCAATCATTTCTTAGCAACAAACAAAAGGAGGAGAACTGATCCTTACTGAAGCTAACATACCAGAAGCATAAAAGCTAGAATTGAATGTTGCTCAAAGCATTTACCTTTGCTACCACTGGTCTAACCTTGAGACATCGAACTTGTACTTAGCAAGAAAACTATTGTAAAAAACAGAAGAAATAAGAGCATTCAATGACACTGATTCGGAGGCAGGACAAGAATACGTGAGCCATTCATGTGTCTAAATTGTGCAGAGAGAGGTCGAGGATGATCAATTCCATCTAATACCAGATGAAATTGCTAATATCAAGTTGCAAATAGCGTTAAAGAGGGCAACCTTCGTTGAGAGACTTACCAAGGTTGCGAAGTCAGGCACCAAATCAGGATGACTAGAAGAGGGCAACGATGGCTCAAGGTAAGAGCGACAACGCAATTGAATCGACATAGGTCGGGAGGGTGATGGCGATGGTGCCGGAGGCTGAGAGTGACGACCCAGAGCGGGAAGGTGAGGGCGATCGTCAATCGGGCAATACGAATCGACACAGCGCCGGGGTAAGGCCGATCACGCCGGCGGGTAAGGCAATGACCCCGAAGGGTGTGGGCGACGAGCCGAAGGCTGAGGGCGGTTAGCCGGAACCGAAGGGTGAAGGCGGGCTTGGCAGCGTGGACTCGTGGAGGGTCGGTGTAGTGTGTTCTAGGGATTGGGGGTTGTAAATGGGGATTTTTGTACGTTTTAGATTTTCATTCTTTTCATTTATTTTTTATTATTTAATTATTTAATATAATTTACATATAACAGAAAAAAGATAAATACAAAAAACATTTTACCTTTTTTTATTTTCTGATTTTTTAGGGTGGTGGGGTAGTTTTGCTAATTGAATAAAGTATTTTTACAAATTTTCATAAGTAAGTACAATTGTTTTCAAAATAAAGTATTTTTGCAAACCAATTACTAATTCCCCTTAAATAATCTCCGTATAATCCAACAATTTACTCCGTGCTGAAGACCGAAGAGGATGGAGATTGGGGAAGCAAATGCTTCAGCGGATAAACCATCGTCTTCGATAACGATGACAAGTTCAGAAACCCTAATTTCTCCGTCGGATTCTGCGAATTCCGACAAAGGAGCTCAATCGGAAGAATCTCCTGCTGAATCATCACTCAGTCAGACCGATCTCTTAAAAGCTGTAGAGGTAGTGGAGAGGGACTCCTTGGCCATCGCCCAAAGCTTCACCTCTCTCTTTGATTCCCTCCGATTAGCTCTCTCCAAGGTCGATCGTTCTCGCTCCCTTCCATTTCCTATTCATTTTCAACAGCAGTTTCCTGGTTTCAGTTTTGACTTTAGCTATGAAACTTCGATTCTTTCTTTTTTGGGCAGTCTACAAGCTCTACGATCGATCACATGCAATGTTTCAGCGACGCTTCTGGTCGGATTCAAGAATCTTGTAAATCTCTTATTTGTGTGTGAATTTCAAATCAAAGGCATTTTTGTGAATTGCTAGCAATTAGGGATTTTGTTTCTTCTTCTTTGCCTTTTCTGACTGTATGAGCTCACTTGTGCAGTGTCATTTCTCTCTTTACTTTGATTTATTGAAGACTAATGGACTTTTGGATACAATGTTTGTTTCTGCAACGCGCTGTTCATGTTCTTGGAATTGTCTGGTAGATTGGAAGGAAGAATCATTTTGGTTTAAAAGATATGTTCCATATGAAATTGAGTGATTTCTGATCAATTTGAATGCCATGAAAACTTTTCAGCTTAGTTTCAGTGAGTCTGTAGCCAGATGGTGGTGTTGTCTTGGGTACCCTTTCATAATTTAGGAGGAGCACTGAATTGCTTTCTCAGGATTTAACAGTTTCAGTGTGCTATATTTCCTTTTCTATGAAGTGCCTGTTTCTGTTGTTGTGCAAGTTGTTTGCTGTCACACAAAACTTTGAATTAATGGAGTTGCTCATGAGTTAGCTAGAGTTAATCCATGGATTGTAGGAGTCCAAGCCTGGGATACTTTTCTTGCTCTCCTTGCTTGTATGCTTTATGTGCAGTAAATGAGAAATAACAGTTTGTAGTGCTTTGGCGCCTTATAAAACGTATCTGTTCTTTGATACATTGATTCATTCAACGATACTTTGTTTTGTTTTATGAATCTTTCAAGAGTGTGAGGCTTGTAAAGCATATGATCACATTTGAATATCATATATTGTCTTGTCATTCATCTACTCTCGCTTGCAGCAATTGAGGCATCGACTAGAGGGAACCGTTTTGTCAATTCTTGCCTCAGGTACAAATTCATATTTTTCCATTCCTACAATTACACATGGTTTCAATTTCTTTTAGTGAAAGGAAATGTGCAATCTCACCATCTGCTCTTTGACCAGATCTTTTTGATGAATCTACGCAAATATAATTGGGTTTTGCATTATGTTTCTCAACAGATTAAATGAAGAAATGAAAGGTGTTGATGCTTTGGCCATGCAGCTGTATCCTTGTTGCTTTTATATTATTCAGGCTCATTTTGAGCAACCTTTTTTCAGCCCAACTAAGAGCCAAATTAACCTTAATAAGTACCCTATCAACAATTAACTCATTGTGGACACAAACTCTTCTTATGCTTTCTCAAAAGTGCTGATAATTTCTTGTATGAGGAACGAGAATTACTAATACTTTGCTTACTTTTTACTTTTTAGTTCCTATAAGCTTTGATATGAATAATCAGATTACAAAATCTGCAGTTACCCTACCCTTACCATCCGGTCTAAACAGTTGAGACAAGTCTATGGTCTTAGAATTGGATGTACGAGCCATTTCTCCGTGTTTGAGATCTCTCTGTTTTTACCTTGACAAATCCAAAGAAAGATATTGAGGAGGAATGTAGATGCCTTGGATGGAGCTGTGAACCGTCTTCTTCGAATCAATTGACAAGAGCCCTTCTGATCATTGGAACTCGATGGCCGCCTAGATTTCCAGAGAAAGACATTGATTTGCAGAGGTAATAGCTTTATTTTTTCTTGTCTAATACTGCTGCCATTTACAAAGCTGTAACAAGTCTATTTATAAATCATCTATGTGGACAATGATACTGTTGTCTTGCTAGTTTATTAATTACAAGTAATGGTATTGTTTTATGTCATTGTTATTTCTTCTTCCTCTTCTTCCTTGTCCTTGTTTGATTATTCTTGTTTTTTGGTTTGTTTTGGGTTTTTTTTTTTTTTTGGGTTTGTACGACACTGTTGAAACACTCGAAAATACCATATTGGCTAGTTGGGGAAAAGGTTCGTGCACATGAGCGGGATAATATTGGGATTGTCGTTGTATCGTTTGGTGTTGTTATCCACCAATTTGGTTATTAGAACATGTTTAACAGTGCCTTTTACACCTATACCACCCTATTTGTTTCAATATAATTTTGTGGGGGTTGGTAGTAGCGGCAATTTGGGATGCCAGCATAGAGTAGTAATACTGATATTGGCAGTGATAAAAGGAGAGGCAGGAGAGGTCCTGTTTGGTTGGCACTTTTTACCAGTGACCTCTTGCTCTAGCGGTAAGAGTGAGGTATCCCAAAGGAGAGGTCTCGAATTCGAATCTCACTTGGTGCATTTGGACCATATTATAATTCCCACAAGCGCGTACGGCCAAGCGGTGTATACTAATCTGTAGGGCCAAGCCGAAGTGGTGAAGTGGTCCGCGTGCAGGTAGGTGAGGTTGCGACCGCAGATCGCACTTTGCGTAAGTGGTACTGAGCATCCTCAAAAAAATCCCGCAAGGGGTTTCTGGGGTATGGGGCCGCGAAGCGGTGGGGCCAGTCACTATAAAAAGTTTACCCTACCAAAGTTTTAACCATTCCGGAATGACTCACCGGAAAGGACTTGTGGGTAGTACCCATAGGTCCCCGGTTCGAACCCCGGAATGGCCGCTCTTTATTTACCAATACAAGAGTGGAACGAGGACGTTATTGTTTTCTTTGATTCATCACATATTCTTTGTAGTTTCCTTGTGATAATTTTTGCACTTATAATGAAGAGGTGTGATGAAATCGGGTCTCATTGTCTGAGTTTGCGGCTAGGCCTTAACACCTCTGAAAGCCCATCATTGACTAAGGTGGAGAAGGATCCTGTTTTGACATATTCTTCAATCTATGCAATAAATTGGCTATAAAATTCGAATTTGGACTTGTAATGAAGAGGTGTGATGAAATCGGGTCTCATTGTCTGAGTTTGCGGCTAGGCCTTAACACCTCTGAAAGCCCATCATTGACTAAGGTGGAGAAGGATCCTGTTTTGACATATTCTTCAATCTATGCAATAAATTGGCTATAAAATTCGAATTTGGTCATCAAGCGGAGCGTAAATATATAAACTTCGTCTTGTCAATAGACGAAACTCATCTTGTTATTAGACTCATCCAATGATATGATCAATGTGTTATCCTAAGACGACGAAAACGACATCTATTAAGAATTATGAGGTTTAGTGATCGGGTTGTATGCACTCATTCGGTGGTGGACCCAAAGAGGCTCGGGGCTCGGGGTGGCTTTAGCCCCTGAATTCGGAGAAAAATGTTGAGTTTTTTTAATAACTAGAACTATGATGAATAAATACATTAACAAGTCCGTTTAGCTCAGGCTTGTGTTCGAACTCCATAAGTCTCCGCGACCAATCTCACAAATAATATTGGCTTGGGAGTAAGCAAGCATTTGGCTGAGAGAAATATCAATGTTTTCATCCAAGTTCTCGTAGTTACTTATTGAGTTATTGTTAGTCGGTAACTAGTCACCGTTGACAGAAAGAAGTTCCTTCTGATTTGCACTTGGTTTCATTGTCATACTCTTCCAATGGTATACTGCTAAGGCAAAAGTCGTAGCTTAAGTAAAGGACTTTGTTTAAGGCGACACGATCGATATCTCAATACGCACTAGGAACAGATGACTCACCCGAGACTGTCCATAGAAAATCCACTTTTCCAAATATTATATGGGATAGCTTAGGCAAAGGTTCACATGTAAATCACGAGCTTGATCCAAGAGATCTCTGAGACGCGATCGGCGGTGGCGGCAGCCTAATTCAAATCCCTAATCTTTGATTCAAAATCAACCCAAAATAAGCTTTAATTTGAGCGGAGCAAATCTTCTACCCCACTTTGGTGCCCCAACCCCCTATCCCATGTAATTATTTTCCCTTCAAATTAAAATTAAAAAAATTAAAAAATATATTTAGCTTCTACATACTTATTATAACATATTTGAAAAACAAAATCTTAAAAAATTGAATTATAATTTTTTTTTAAAAATCTATAGTAAAATCACATCTTTTTAAAACTTTAAAAAATCTTTATATCTCTTTTGAATTATTATAATTTTTATAGGTTGATTTTTTTAAGTTTATTTTTCCAAATATGTTATAATAAACATGTAGAAGCTAAATATATTTTTTTAGAATTTTTTAATTTTAATTTAAAGGTAAAATAATTACTTAGGATAGGGTGTTGGGGCACCAAAGTGGGGTAGTGGATTTGCTCCGTAATTCGAGATGCTGGATTGTTGCAGGTATAAAATCAGGGGAGAAATGGATAAACTTGGGATCAAGGAACTTCTTTGTGTGCCAGAATCCTACGTGCTCAGCCAACAAGTGTTGCTCTGATGAGACACTCAGGCTTCCGCCGCCACCGCCGGGCTCCAGAGCACTTGTCGACCCAACTCCAGGGGAGGCTGCCACCACCGTCAGGCTCCAAAGCACCTGTCGACCCCGCTACGCAATCGCTTGAAGCTCTCTCTTCTCGTGGCTGCTAGGGTTGTGAGATTGAGGTCGATAGATGATTGAGGGGAAATTTCATGATCTTGCCATCCTCCACCCCTTCCACCCACACCCCCCAAGGTGGGAAAAATCCTCCACCCCCACTCCCTTCCACCCCCATTTCGCCTCCCATCCCCACCCTCTCCATCTGCAGGAAAACGCTGATCGCCTCCTCCACCCCACCCTGTGTACCCCGTCCACCCCTAAAAAATTGGGAGGAAAACACACTCTAAAGCCTTGTTTTTTTTAACATTTTTTAAGGAGCGGAGGGGTTAAGGGGTGGGGGTGGAAGAGCTTTCTTCGTTTGGCTCAGGATGGAGTGGATGGAGATGGCGTCAGATCTGGGGTGGAAGGGGGTGGAGATACTCCATTTTTCCCGCCCAGAAAATTGAAGATGGAGGGGGTGGAAGGAGTTGAAGATCCAGATTTTCCCTCACCTCTTCCTGCTGCACTTTCGAAGGCGTCCCTCGCAAGGCAAGGTCTGGCGGCAATAGAAGCTCCAATCTCCTCCTTCTAGGGCGACACTGCTTGAACCCGGGATCTCGACAAGTATTCTCCTTCTTCCTCCTCCCGTGGGAGGCGTTGCGAGGGCCGACTTGAGTTGCCCCTTTCGAATTCGCATACAGTGAACGAGACATACATACCGGAGATCAGTGGATTGTAGTTCTTGTTCAAAATCGAACCTCTCAACTGGTTCGCCATCGGTTGGAGCCTCCCAATTTTCCTCCGATTGTAAGCCATTACTATTGCCCGCCAGGTGTTAGACGGAAGTCCCAATAGAAGAAGCAGTATGAATAGGGGTAAAAAATGCGTCCACTGGTGGGGATCTTCTAGTCCGCAATCATGGTTCTTTATGCGGTCCGTAGCGCTTGATTGGATGTACCGAATTATTTTATTATTTTTCATGATAAATTAGGTGGTTTTATAATTCTTATCAACGAATAAGAGAAGACAGACTACATAAGGGACCACTATAGCGGACTAGAGGATCCTCACCGTCCATCTAGGAGGATGAGTGTTGAGGATGAGAGACAGTGAAGAGATGGTAAAAGTGGTATTTCACCTTGTAACCTCAAAACATAATCTTCCACTATGTAGTACGGAAACGGAAACCGGAAGGGAAATGGAAACGGAGAAACGACAATATAAATTTTGTAGGAAATGAAAACGTCGAGGAAACGACAACATAAATTATATGTTCATTTAAAGGTCTAAATAAGAGCAATAAATATATCATCAAGTCATACACATAGAATGCAATATTAGACTACAAACTGTTCAATACCGTGATAAACAGTGTTCTTTCTCCTTAACAGAAATCAATAAAGACATATCAAGCATTTTAAATGTCCTTACTCCTCTTCAACTCCATCTGTTGCAGAGTCGGTTTGTTGGCTTTGTTCAACACTATAACTTTAGCTAGGACCGCTACTCGCATTTGAGGATGACATAGTGAGAGCCGAGAGGGAGCTATAGAGAGCACTGAGCAAGTAAGAGTTTACGAGGAGAGCACACCGTGTAAAGAGAGAGGGGTCACTGGAAGGGAAGACCAAAAATGGGGGAGAAGGAGGCGGAAAGGCTAGAGGAAAACGGGAGTTTCAGGCGGGAGTAAGGGGAAGCATGATTTAGAGTTTGATTTGTTTTTTTTTTCAATTATAAAATTAGTGAAAACGCCACCTAACAAGGCAGAAACGTTTCTGAACAAGCGGAAGTGGTCAAGGTTTCTGAATTTTTTAGTCAACTAAACGGTCATAGTTTCTGAACTATCAGAAACGTTTCTGAGGTGTTTCCTCGAAGTTTCAGAGTTTCTTCATATCTAGAAACGTGAAACCGCTATGAAATGGAGTTTTGGGGTATCATAGATCTTCCATTATTCAAACACATATGAGATTATTTTGTCCAAATAATTCTCATCCTCTCCATTTTGATAAATAATCTCCACCCTGTCCACCCCTTCAAATAATCTCCCCTCTTCAAATTTCTCCCCCAGGAAAACACAACCTAATAGATTATTAGTAGACCTGAGCAAACATGGGCCAACCCGCCCGGCCCACCCAACCCGCCCTGCAAAATATGCGGACTTGGGCAGAGTAGTTGGCCCAAGCGGGCCGACGGGCCCGGCCCGGTTGGGCCAGAGGGCCGGGCTTGGGCGAAGGGTGAAGCCCAAGCGGGCCGATGGGCCCGGTCCGGTATTATAATAATATTATATATAATTATAATTATATAAATTATATAGAGTATTGTAAAAATATATACATAATTTCTATAATTTATAACTATATTACCGGTGTCATACTAGTACTAAGTGTTAACTATTCCCAATCATAAACGTTCTCATCTTCAAAATCAAATCCAATTGAGAAATAAAAACCCTAAATGATTTCTCTCGCATAGCTCGAGTGCCGCTTAAAAGTATTGGCACACTATAACGTTGATTTGCAATTGTTAGTAAGCTAATATTGTCCATATTTGCCTCGTATTTGAAAGTATTTATACAATGTTGTAATTTGCCACTTTTTTAGTTCGATTTCGGACATAAAACGAATTTGAAAACCTAGGCCCGCTTGGCCCGGTGGGCGGCCGGCCCGGGAAAGAGGGCGGGCTTGGGCAAGGCACTAGGCCCAAATACCGGGCCTAGCCCAAGCCCGGCCCGGTGTAGTGGGCTGAAATTTTGGTCGAGGCCCGGCCCGGCCCATCCTCAGGTCTAATTATTAGTAATATGAAGATTGTTTAGTGACATAAATGATCAATCTTTTAAAAAAATCTTTTTTTTTACGATCAATCTTTAAAAAATCAAATTGAAAGGAAAATAAATAAAATTTTATTGTAATTTTTAAATGACAAGGTAAGGTTATGGCCAATTTATGCTTAATCTAGCCATTAGTACAAACAACTCGCCTTCAAAGGTTTTTATGAATATATGCACTTGGAACTCCCTCGGCATCCGGAACCGTAATTTCTGGACCAGTATAGATATTTTCTGCCAAAATAATAATATCAACGTTCTGGCCGTCTTAGAAACCAAGACTGATAAGGTTCCTACAGAAAGTACGTTGCGTAAGTGCGGTTTCTCAAATGTTGCATTTGACCCGGCTATCGGGTTCTCCGGGGGTATTTGCCTTCTGTGGAAAGATATCCCAGCCTCACAAGGTTCTATTGAACTGATTTTGGTCCATCACCGCTTCATTCATTTTAACTACTCTGATTACACTACTAAACGGTGCTTTGCTGTTCTGGTGGTCTACGCCCCACCAGATGAGCGCCACAAAATAGTCTTCTGGGAAAGAATCTCCCTTTATATACAATCACTACTGATTCCCTTCTGTATCATGGGAGAACTGAACGAAATAGCTTCCCCAGCTGACAAACTTGGCGGGGCCTATCCGTCGCCATCACGCTTCACTCGATTACTAGACTTGAAGAATAAATTATCACTCCTAGAAGTACTTTCTTGTGGTGGCCAGTTTACTTGGCAACGCAAGTCGAGAGATGTGATCATCTGTTTGGAAAAACTTGATCGTTTACTTATTCACACTGATATGCTCACTATTTTCGACTCAATTCGCACACAGATTCATCCTTTCACTAGGTCTGATCATGCTCCTATTTTCCACTGACTTTCGCCACAACATTCAGCCTAGAAATAGACCTTTCAAGTTTGAAATGGCTTGGGCCTCAAGGGCCGATTACAGAAACTTAGTTTCACAAGCTTGGAGAACGAATCCACAGGACTCTCTAATGTTTAAGCTGCTTCAGAAGGCTAAAATTCTTAAAAAACTTTCCAAAACCTGTCATAAGAATACTGTTCGTAATATCCATAACCAAATTCTGATCACGGATCAAAAGCTTCTGCAGTTACAAACCTCACTCATCTCAAACTTTAATAACAAAGATGTTTAGATACTCAAACAATTACTCAACAAGAGAGAACGTATGCTTGACTTTCACCGTCGCTATTGGAGCCAGCGGGCTAAAGTAAAACATACCAAACTTAATGACTCCAACTCGGGATATTTTCATAAAATCGCGACTGCTAAACGAGGCAGAAAGATGATCAAATCTATCCTACTTCCAGGTGGGGAGCACACAGCTGACTTTCATTCAATCCAACAAGAATTTGTGCGTGACTTCAAAATCCGTTTTAGAGCCTCGACAACGCATGGTTTGGATCTGTCGCCAGATTTAGCGGTCATTCCAAAGCTAGTTTCTCAAGCAGACAATGACATGCTCTCTGCTCCTGTAACCAATAATGAGATTAAATCGGCTGTTTTTTCAATGAGTCCGGATAAGGCTCCGGGTCCTGATGGCTTCCCAGCTAGTTTCTACCAAAAGTTCTGGCCTACAGTGGGCCCTTTTGTAATTAAAGCAGTCAAAGCTTTTTTCGTCAGTGGTAGGTTACTACGACAAACAAACCATACATTCATTACTCTACTCCCGTAGTGTGAGGATCCGACTGCAGTAAACCACTACAGGCCTATCAGCTTATGCTCAACAATCTATAAAATTATAGCTAAAGTAATTTCTGCACGTTTAACCACGGTTTTCGATAAACTAATACACCCTCTACAGGGAGCGTTTACGAAAGGGAGAGCTATCCAGGACAATATTCTGATCGCTCATAAAGCCTTGCATTCGTTTCGGCTAAAGAAAGGCAAAGTGGGCATGGTTGCTCTCAAGTTAGATATGGAAAAGGCTTATGATCGTATCGAGTGGTCTTTTCTGTTCCAAGTCTTAGCTAAGTTTGGGTTCAACGAACTCTTTATTAACAGAATAAAGGAATGCGTTTCAACTTTATCCTACTCAGTCCTCGTAAATGACGAACCAACCACGGTGTTTCAACCCACAAGAGGTTTGAGGCAAGGAGATCCCCTCTCCCCTTTTCTATTTGTTTTAGCTTCTGAGGTACTAGCACGTACCCTGCATAACCAAGCGTTAACTAGTCGGGACCTCGGTATCACCTTCGGTCGCCCAGGTATCAAGGTTCTCTTCCTAGCGTTTGCTGATGATATTCTAATTTTCTGTAAAGCTTCCCATTCGGCATGCACCTCAGTACTATCAGTTTTGGACAGATACTATTTAATTTCAGGACAAAAGGTGAATCTGCATAAATCTAGCTTCCAAGCATCTCCTAACACGACTACTACAGCCATTGCGTCTACTATTGCAGTTCTCGGCATTCCTCGGGCAAACAACTTCGACAAATATTTGGGTTGCCCGGTAGTCAACGGGAAGACCAATAAGGATACATTCGCTGATGTGGTTCTCAAAACAAAAAACCAACTTACGAAATGGAAAGCCTCGAATCTATCCGTTGAAGGGCGGCGTGTGCTCATCAAAGCAAATCTTAGTGCTAAACCATTTTTTCTTATGCAAGCGTTTATGCTGCCTACTCACATTCTGCAAGAGCTGGATAAAGTGTATCGTCAATTCTTTTGGAACAAAACCTCTAAAGCACCACCGCTGATTAGTTGGGACAAAATCTGTTCAGACACAATGAAGAGTGGTTTGAGAATTCATAAGGCAGAGTCTATGAATATAGCTCTTCAGATAAAGCTCCTCTGGAAAATTATCTCTAAACCAGACAATATCTGGGTCCGTGTTATCTCACAAAAATACCTAAAAGGCTGTGATCTTCCCGGTTATAACAAAAAAGGCCAAACCTCGTGGCAGTGGTCCCGCCTTATGTCCATCAGGCATCTGTTCCTCCCGGCTCTTCAATGAAGGGTCGGAAATGGGGAAACAATTGATTTCTGGTCCCATAATTGGGCCTTCCAGGAGCCGTTAAGTTCCAAGACGGTTAACCCTATCCCAGATAATCTCAAAGGTATTTCGGTGGCTCACTTCATCACCAATCGACAGTGGAACATAAGTCGCACATACGACTCATTAACGAACGTTCTGGAAAAAGATGTTATCGACCACATCATTGGCTTAACTCTGCCAACTAATACAATCAAGGATCGACTGTATTGGGGACCCAGCAAAAATGGTTGGTTCTCTACTGCCTCAGCCAACTCCTTCCTATAAAAAAACGCCGGCTTGCCAGATTTCGATTGCGGTTGGATCTGGTCTCTCGATGTACCCCCTAAAGTGAGACACTTCTGGTGGAAAATCGCTCGTGATGGTCTACCGACTAAAATCAGATTGCTAAAATCACACATGGCTGTACCTGCGGGTTGCGCTTTATGTGGAAACACAAACGAATCAGGTGATCACCTTCTTTTACGCTACCCTATGGTTACAGATTTGCTAAAAGTGCTACGACTACACATCCCAGGGCATATTACTGCCGACTGCCGCTGTAGGCATGGGCAATGTGATTCCGCTCACCGAGATAAAATGTGCGATTGGACCCAACAAGTTTGCCGCTTTAGCCTCGGCATGGTGGGCCTTGTGGTTCTTTAGAAATCAACTAATTTTTTAGCATGCCCGGATCCAAGATCGATCTGGGAAGTGGGATAAACCCCCACCAAATTGCTATAAGCTCAATTTTGATGGCTCGGTCCTCCCGAGTGGCACATCTTCTTATGGTTTTGTCATTCGTGACTTTGCTGGCTTGGTGGTCTCTGCTGGCAGGTCGGTTTGCACTCATATATCGGTGATCTATGCCGAGAATCTCGGTCTCAAGTTGGGCTTGCTATGAGCAAAGGAGCTACAACTTTCGAAGCTTCTGATCGAAGGAGACAACTTACTGGTGATAAAAGCTCTACTAGGGGATTGGAAATGCCCCTGGGAAATAGAGATGCTACAAGCTGATATTCTGTCTGATATCTCGTCCTTTACTTATATTGCTATTCGTCATGTTTTCAGGGAATCAAATGCGGTGGCTGACTACCTTGCTCGTAGTGCCCATGCATACCCTGCCGACGTCAGCTGGGAGGATGATCCAGAACTGCAAGTTCTCGTCCGGAAGGACGCGCTAGGAAGGGCATCTGCTGCGGCCGACCCGACCTAAACCTTATCTTGCGTCAAAAAAAAAAATGCTTAATCTAGCCATCAACACCTCTTCAGAGGCCCACTACCACCTCTTCGGAGGCCATCGACACCTCTTCGGAGGTCGAAAATCACGACTTCGAAGGTCGATTATCTATTTCGTCGGATTCAACATCATGCCTGCTCTCCCTCTCCGCCTCCTACCTTCCCCCTGGTTACAACGTTGTACTCCCCGGGGATGTCGTTTTGTGGCCGGCCGTCCTTCCGTTGGTCTCGCTCCGCGGGTCTGCTCTGATTTCTGGTCTTGGGTCTCGGGTCCGCTCTCACTTTCCATGACCGATCCAAATCTCTCTCTCTCTCTCTCTCTCTCTCTCTCTCTCTCTCTCTCTCTTGAGATCCCTGGAAAGAGCCCCACAAACCTTCAAACATCAGTCTCTCAGACCATCTCCGGTTTCGACCAGCCCAATCCAGCCTTTCGGATCTATTCAAAGCCTCGATTGCCCAGTTCCTTCCCCGTCCACTTCAGGAGTTCCTTCCCCGTCTCTGCTACAACTCTCTTTGTTTCGGGCTTGGCTTGGGCCCCAAGGCTGACCTGGTTGTAGAGTGCTCAACCCGTTTGGTTTTAGCTTTGGGTCCTTTGGATAAATGAATTAATAATAATAATTAATATTAACTACGGAGTATGAAATTTTAAGAAATAAATATATGTTTAATTCCGATTGGGTTTTATTCTTTTATTTCTTTGTCGGGTTTGCGTAATTCCCGATTGGGTTTCTGGTGCATCTCGGTTTAGGCGTCGTGTTGCTCTTCTTTTGACGTGACAAGACTTTCTTTTCCGTTGATGGAGTTCTGGCAGTCGGAGTCGGGATAGGTTGGGGTCATGGTAGTGTGTATCGAGACGTCTCCTTTTTCCGAAAGATTGGTTCCTTGGAGGTTCGTCTTCACTGCCCGCAGGTGACTCCTGATGTGCCGCTGGCCTACGGTGCTGCTCGAGGGGAGTGCTTGACTTCGCCCTTCGTCTGCGTCCTCGTCTTGTTCGGATTAGTTTTGTTTTGTTTCGCTTTGTTGAGCGCGTTTGCTTGTATGTTGCACCTTTTTTGTATTTTTTGTTTGTATTTTGACGGTTTTCCGTCTGCTGACTTGTCGACCATCGATGTCCAGGTATGTCTGGTCTCGAATTTTAACCTAATATTTTTTTTATGCTTAATCTAAAGTAAAAAGTAAAGATAAAAAATCCATTTTAATCAAATTGTAATTATTTTGGTGCTGCTCGACGGGTTTTATGCTTAATTTTCTATTTACAAACCCTTGACCTGATTTTACCTCATCGTCTCTCTCAAGTGGAAGCCAGAGACTGAGAGAGACAAAGATCCCTTGTCGTTCTCCTGCTCTTCAGTTGTCCTATGTAAGTCGTTCTTCTAGTCCTCCTTTTACATCTCTTATCTTCACTTCGTCTCTGTTTTCTTCTCGCCCCGCTGATTGTTTTCCGACTGATTTCGGCTCGATGTTGCCGTAACCGGAAACTGTGCGGCGTACCACGAATTCAACTTCAGTAATCTGATCTCGCTTTCCAATTTCAGTGCTTTCCTAAGAAGAGGCTCTGGCACTTGGATACGCAGAAGACGGACCTTTGAATGGCTACTTCAACTTCGCATTACGTCAAAACTGTATGTTTTCCATTTGCTTCTTCACCTTTTTGTTCCGTTTTTTAGCTTATCACTCAATATATCTTTTGCTTATATATATAAAAAAAGCATTTACATTTTTGAATTACTGTATGTGAGATATTGCATTTGTCTCCTCTCTCATTAATTTTCAAACTAGGATGCTTCTCTTTGGCAATGAGACATTTACTGATTTTGATATAAATTTAATATTGAAATGTCAAGTAGATCTTATCACTGAGATACAGAGGATTGAACTGTGTGGGAAATCTAAAAATACAAATTCTATTTCATAAGTACCCCGAGTAAGTGTGGAAGTGCGCTCATTTGTTTTGGTTCTTCAGTCTCTGAGATAAAAAAAGTGAGATTCTATTCAATCTCCATTTTCACAGATTCTATTTCTGGATTAAGCTAAAGTTATTTTATTCAATATTTGAACATTGTGTGTTTTTGGAAGAACTATCTTAATGTTCTGTCAATCAATGATAGGTGAAATATCTTGAAAATATATCAAATGAGAAATTCTTTTGAAGTGAATTTTCCTTGATGATATTCTCTCTCTGTTTCTCTCAACTAGGTTTGTCTTAAAGATTGGTGGTTGATCAAAGCTGATAATAACTCTAAGCACAATACTCTGGCTGTTGCTGGAATTGAATCCACAGGGTATTGTTCCTTCCTTTTTAGTACATTTCCAGATATAGCGATTACTGAGAATCGTGCTAATTCTTGCTGTCACTTTATTTCATGTAGTTTCAGGCGCTTCATGTTTGACTTTGAGCTAGCCATGCTCTTTGGAGCTGCATTATGTGTTTCTAAATTTACAGTTAGCACTAGCTAATCATTTCAAAGATCTTTTCAATCATTGATACACATGTGCTTTTGCATTTGCATCATCATGATGGGCATTTGTCGACATGTGTGCTGCAGGCAACCAGCTGCACGGGTGTTTATTTCTGCACCAATTGCGAAGAGACTTTACTTCTGCACTCTCAAGACAGCAGATGGGGTATTTGTAACACTGCAGGGTCCTATAAACAAGGAACGAACTTGTGAGAATGGTTTTTCTGAAGAGGTTTGTTTCATATTCTTCAATTCTCTTCACCCTTGTCACTTATGCATAAGACCCAAGTGGAGTTTTATATGTACCCTTTCATCTTATGTTTCATTCATGATAAATTTTGCTATGTGGCTGGGGATTGACCTAATGCTAGATCCTTCAGCTGTCCTGCAACTTTTCAGTTTTCACCACTTTAATTGGAATTTATGTAGAAAAGACTATGGTTGTACAATCCTATGGTTCTGCTCGGAAAAGATTAGATTTGCATGAGAGGGACTTGTGTCTTGAACAAGTAGATGCATCCCTGACCTGATGTAGTGGAAAATTGTTAATTACTTATTGTCGGAAGCTTTGTTCTATTGAATCATTTCAAATGTTTGGTGCTTAATAATAATATATCTTCTATTTTCCTTCTTTTCTCCATCTCTAAACAGGTTTTCAAATATTTCTTCATTGGCTTTCCTTCCAATTGGGAAAACTGTGCTGAAAAATGTTTCCAATCTTTCCATCAAGGCATTGGTTCCGAAGCTACTGCAGATGCTGACTTAAATTCAGGTATTTTTTTTTTCCAAATTCATTCATTTTGGAGTTAGATTTAATCTAATGGATGGATTGCACAAGTCGTGTTGATTTGTTGGGAATGATTTGCACTCTAATAACACGCTTGAGCATTTTACAGATGAAGCACAAGAAGAAACTGCTGACTTGCAGGATGATCAAAACATTGATTCAGTTGAAGAGTGGAGTTTCAGGGATGCTAGATCCAATGCTGAAAACCACGACAAGGACAGACATGCAACTGTAAGTGTTCATGACAGAGATGCATGTGTGAATGATGATAAACATGATTCAGATGTTGGATTCAGGGAAGAAGTTGTGAGATATTCCTTGAGGAATAGGAAGGTACCTTATTTCGAAGCAAAAAGAGCTTGTAAAGTCAAACATGTAAAGAATCTTGGTAAAATCAAACCCCGTTCAAAGAAAACAACAAGTGATGATACTTCTACTAGACCATTAGTAGCATCTTTGAAGGATTCTCCAACCCCTGGCATGACACCGCTTTGTGATGAAAGTCCCAAAGAGAACGCCAAGCGTCCTGATTTTGCAATAACTCGAGGGGTTAATGATGCCAATCATGCAGAGAACATTGCCGCAAGAAGATCCTTATCTGGGGAAGCATTAAGTGTTGGTAATAGCATGCACAGGATAAAGAAACCTCATAAAACTAACTCAAAAGTGGTAAACTCAGAATCTCATGGATCAAAAAAGGAAGGGAAGCAAAGGAGCATTTTGACCTGCCATGTTTCAGCAAGGCCAACTCCTAGGACTTCTGCTTCAAAAGGCAAAACTAACTCAAAAGCTTCTGCTTCTGAAATAGAAGGAAAAACAGGGAGCACGCCAAATTTGCAATTGAGAAGAGAGTTGGATTATGCTGAAAAAGTGAGTTTTTATTTATTTTAAATACTTTTTTTCTAATGCTAGTGATGGAAGAACTGGGGAAAATTTTAAAAATTATGTTTGGCATTCATATTTCCATGGTTGTGAATTGTGATATTTATTAGAACTTCTAACTTGTTTGTTGTGATGGTTTAGAAGACTTGTACAACCAAGGGGGAAAAAGAAACCCCTAGTTCTCAAAGATCGGTGATTAAGACATCTAGATCAGGTAGGTACTTCGTGCTTGAAAGAGTTGTTTCATAATGTTCTTGTATGTGAGTTTTGAAGTCGTTAGATGTTTAATTTTATATTTATAATGTTGTTGTAATTTTTTAATATATATGAGTTCAAAAGCTGTCTCGGTTTTGGGCTTCTATGTCATATTATGGGTGAATTGGCTTGTGAATTCTATGGTTATATCTTCTATTCTGAACATTTTATCTTTTATTTGTCCTAAAACAATTGCAATTGCAGGGAGATTGCTTTTACCTACTCTAGAATTTTGGCGCAACCAACTGCCTATTTATGATGCGGTTTGTGAAATTCATCCTTTTGTTTTATTTTGTTGCATATATGAATATATGATCACCTTTTCCTTTTTTTTTGGATGTTGTGATGTTTATCTTGGTGAAGCACCTTAGGCCCTTCTTGGTCAAATGTTATTTGATATGTATGAAATGAGTAAGTCCGATTGTAGTTGTGCATACACGTGTCTTTATAAATCTAGTTGTTTTCTTTTCCTTTTACCTGCATTTTGTCTTTTGATATGAGAATCCAACAATTGATGGGATTTCAACTGAAATTTTTATGAATAATTTTTCATCTTTGAAAGCTATACATGAACTATTAACGTGATATGATGCTTTGTAATTTTAGTTTCATGTGTTATTTGTTTTTAAATTCATGGAATTGAGTAATGGTTTTGCTTAAATAGCTAGCTAGTTTTTCCTTTATTTTATACATGATTAATATTTAATATTCTGAACCTTACAAGAATGTTTTTGGTCACGACATTTTAGCTTTAGATCACTAATTGGATGCAAGTGGAAGAAAAACACAAGATGAAATATAACTATCAAATCATGGTAAATTATGTGGATAGAAACCCTACTAAAAGGCTCCCATAATGCTTAGCCTGCAGAGAGGTGCTAAGCATTCAAATATTTCCCTAGAATGCTGAGAAAGAAAATTCAACAAATTGAGCATTCAATAGTGTCCATTGGTTACTCTCATTATCAGACCAATGTGTGATTGCCTGATTGGAACTCAGACTTCCACATATCTTGAAATGGACATTGGACCTGCGCGGAACCAGTTATGCAGTAGATGGAGATATACTGGGTCTCATTTCTTTTTAACCGGAAGGAACTTCCTCTTTACTTAAATTTGCATTATACATTTATACTTTCCTAAATCTAGTTACTCACTGTGTTTGTTTGTGATTGGTTACCCTTCATCAAAAGTATCTGACTTCTTCATGCCATAATGTACATTTTCAGGATCATGGAATATGTGGAATTAAAGAGGGTTCAACTATATTGAAGCTCAAGAAGAGGTTAGAATTAGATTTTATTAGTGATCCAGTTTTATGATATTAAGGTTTTGATATTTGCATTTCCTAGATTTTATTAGTGATCCAGGATCATGGAATATGTGGAATAAAAAGAGGGTTCAACTATATTGCTGCCTTGAAGTTTTCTGCTGCTTTTTATCCCTGGGTTTTTGGCCCATGCTGTCTTATCTTGTGAATACATTCGAATCTTCACTTTTTTCACTAATATGTACTACTGTTGTTATGTAGAAGTCTCATGTACTTCCACTGCGTCTAGACTTCAAATTTGGTTTTTGACCCACAGACACGTTTGCAATGTGGAAAGTGTTAAACTTTTTTTTTTCTTCAGATTATCTAGATCTCATGAAATCTAAAAATATAAATGATGTTCTTGTTGAGTTCGTTTTTCGCACCTAGCCTAGTAGGCTAGTAGCCTTTGCAGAACGGTTACATCCATCTTCCATGGGCCTTCTTTCTGGTAGAGTTGTTTGACTAAGAAACAAGTCAAATGTTGTGCTGCGTCGACCTCGTTCCATAATTTAGCCTTGATGGACCTTTAATCTGGATGCTTAGTCTCGTCTATCCCTGACAGTTGTATTTTCCAATTTCCGAGTTGGACATTTTTGTAATGTGCACTGGACTTATTGCACATCCGTTCTCTGGTCAGCTCCATGTATCAATATATCATTGTATGTTCTTCATTGTTGTCATATGGGCAATCATGCACCAAGAAGAGCTTTTAGGTGGTTGTAGCGAAGTGGGCGCTCCATAGCCTACTTTGACTTGCAATGCAGTACCCTAAAACTAGTGACTACGCTGCTCTACTGATGAAAGAAGCATTTCTTTTTGTAGATGAAGCTTTTTGAGGATCGACGAAGATGGACATTGTACATGTGGACCACTTTTAGGAAGTAGACAGTACGACAGCTAGCTGGAGAGGTGAGAACTTGCATCCGGTGTGCTCATATATGGAGAGAGACGTAGGACTTGGACGCAGCTTTTGTACCTAGATTCCTTTTGTGATGTGTGGTATGTGTATATATTGACTTGAAAGGCTTAGAGCATCCTATACAAAATGTGTGATCTAACCTCAAAGTCTTAGGCTGTTTGATTGGAAAGTTTGTATGCAATTACAATTAGTTTTTGCAGAACGGTTTTGCACATTGCCTGTAGACGAACATGCATCCATTGTGGCGTGCTCGAAGATGTTAGATGGTGCGCGATGGAAATGGAATGTGCATACTTGCTAGTGATGTGTTATTGTAGAGTATATAAATTCACATTTTGGGCATGAAGATTGAAGAGCTATTGCCAATCCTTAGTCAAAAACTAACCAAGGTACCACATTTTTGTAAACCATACATTTCCACATTCTTGATATAAAGACATTCCCTACATAGTACCTTAAATCGTCTGTAACCTCAAAGACGAGTTAGGCGCAACTCTGTAACCTCTCCCATCAATAACACCACAAGAACATCAACAGATCATATTGTTATTTGATATCATACATTATTACATTTTGAATCAATTCACTGTACATTACTATAAAACCCACTTCATGAATCATCCAACATATAAAATTGAAGCACTCAATTCTCAAACAGCATCATGAAACTGCTGAGATAGTAAGATCACCTAGCATACTGAGATGCTGCCCTAGCTGCCATGCTTCCGACCCGAGCCTGCATCTGAGCCGCTCCAGCCTTTGCAGCGGTCGCCCTGCGAAGGAATTGCTCCCGCGACAACAGCCTCACCTTCTTCAAGTACTGATCGAACGGAATCACCCCTTCTTGAACCGCCTTATCCAGCGCGTCAATCACATCCTCTATGGCCAAATCGGCGTTGGAACACTCCATCATCTGCTTGGACAGCACATCACAGGGTTCAATGACAGCATCAACATCGACAGTCGCCAAGCTCCCCATGTTCTTCTTCCCTCCGTTCTCCCTCAACCATGTTTGCAACACATCGCAATCCATCGAAACCATTTGCAGTTCCTGCTCTAGCCTCTCTATTTCATCCTGCATTTCCTTTAAGCCGAAATCGATCTTCGATTGGCTGAGAATCAGCGCTTTTTGCAGTCTAGACTGCGTCTCCATCTGTGTCTCTCTCGCTTTCTTCAATTCCACAATGTCGCCGTGCGCCTTCTCCACCAGCTTCTCCGTCGCGTTCCTCCTGAACACCTCCTTCGGCGGAAAATTAGGGTTAGGGTTCACACTGGGGGATCTCTGGGAGAACAAAGGGGGATCCCGGCTGAAATAGAAGCTGAGATTGCGGGCGAGATCGACCAAATTGGAGCTAGGGTAGATCCAATTCTGCAAATAAGGGATCGATACGAAGCCCGAAGGGTCCACATGGGGGTGGGGGCGCTTGACGAACATGTCGCGCGTGGGATTAACGTACACACACGGCGGAAGGCGGGGGTAGGTTTCGACGAGCCAGACGACGACGGGGATGTTGTAGGTGGCGCCGTGGAAGGAAACGGGGACGGTGCCGTCGAATTGGAAGAGGTTGACGGAGCGGCCGTCGTTGTGGGTGAAAGCGGCGATCTTGGGTTGCAGGGAAGGGAAGGCGTCGGAGAGGGAGATGAGGTGCTGGCGGATCAGCCACTTGACGTCTTCGGGGTACGGGAGGGATGTGGGCCCGCGCTGGGAGAGAGCGATGCTTACGAACTGGAGGAATGTGGGGTTCGATCCTCCACCGCCGTGCGCCGCCGTGGATGCCTCCATTGGAGCGAGTCGTGTGAGAGGGGGAGAAGCTTCGCCTTCGTGGGAAAGGAAAGATTTTTAATTTATTCATTTTTAAAGATTTAAACTTTGGAAAATTGCGCAACTCAACCCCATAAGGCTTTTTTTTTTGCACAAAATCTACTATTTAATTTGAAAAGTTTACATCTAACCACTAGTACAAATTATCATTGATGAAAGAATTTTCAAAATCAATAAAAATATATACATACTTATATTTCTTGAATAGGTAAATAAAGAGCGGTCATTCCGGGTACATACTTATATTTCACCTGCCACCACCAAATTGGCCGACCAGCCGCCGCCGCCACCACCAAACCCTAGCGGATCCCGTCCCGCTCACCTGCGAAAGCCGAAGGCTAACCCCTCTGCTACTCCCTCCTGCCCTGGCCTGATCCTTCCACAACCTGCTTCGAGGCGTCGATTCGGGCCCACTCGCTTTCTCCCCGTTCATGACGGCTTTCACCTGTGCAAGGTCCCCCTAGCGGTGGCGCCGCCTTATGAATCGCTCTCGTTTGGGCATGAACCGCCCATTTGGAGGATCTTTCGTGCTTGCTTTCGGGCTTGTTTGAGGGTGGGGTTTTGCCGGTGGTGGCCGGGCGGGTGCCGTCGCCTTTCCCAGTGGCGTTGGTGGTTGTTCGGTCCCTCCTCCTGGTCGCTGCTCGGCTTCTCGTTTCTGGATACTGCTCGCTGTTTGATCTCTATAAGTTCGCCCTCTCTCTCGACTAACCACTTGACCTTTGTTATGGTCTACAAGCACCATACTTACTCAATCTATCCTACAGGAAACCTTTGGGATCACAATCCCACTTTTACATCTGCTAATTTCTCAAATCAGTTGATTTACTGGATTGTTTTCATCCACCATGGTTTTATTAAGTTAAGTAGTATTGCGAAATTTACCTCTTGTGTCAAGGAATTGATTCAATTCGATTCTGCTACTTGTTGTGCTGTGGTGTCTCTTTTTTGCCGATCACGTTTTGTGCTCGGGGACGAGTTCCACCGTTTCTTTCAACTAATAATAGAAACCAATGCTTGCCCTTACAAGGCCAACTGGTTACCTAAAACTGACTACTACCGGCTTCAACAAGCCATTATAGCTCACAGCTCGCTAAAGCTACTATTTGACTTCGATCACCCTTTTGTTAATTACTCCAACCCCTCTATGGTTTTGTTTAGTTCGACCATGTTTACACACCTTTATTATGATGTCCGAGTCTGGAATTGTTGGTTTAACTCCGTTCTTGGGGATTCCTCCCAGTCTTGTGGCTTTCGGTATGCTCTCGGCATCCGGCCTTGTTTTCGCTTTGATAGGCTCGTTGTCTTGTCTTATGTTTTCTCAAATGCTTTCAACTTCCGTCTTCAACGGCTTGGTGGGGTGTTTTCCACTGGTTTTTATAAATTTGACTGCTGGTTTTTTGTCTCTGATGCTTATTACTCTTTGCTTTCATCTATGTTTGTTTTTCCCTTGGTTTGGTGGATGTTGTTGTTGGTTTTGTCTTGGTGCAGGTTCTGCCTGTTCTCAGGTCCCTCCTACGGTTCGCAGGTTCTTGGTTTTTGGTGGCCTTGGGGTTGGGGATGTTCTCATCTGTGCTCTTTGCATCAACTCGTTTTGCTCCTCACAAGCCGTGTTCAAGCTGGGTTTGGGAGCTCTGCCCGGGCCTTTCCTACATGGATTCGCATTGTACTTATCTTGGAAGTCTATTGTAATTTTGGTTTGATTAATGGCCTAATGTACTCGACCTATATGGTTATGATTTGCTACCAGCATAAATGGCTTTCAATGAGTGATAACACACTCCTTAATTGTTTTTCTCTATCATGTCCTGCTTCTAAAAAGACATGTTTCAATCTTTGTTATGATTGTGATAAACCACCCTTGGGAACACTTGGATCAACTTATCTTTTGTCCTACCAGGACCTTTTATTTGCTCACAAGCACATGACACGGCCAATGCTATCATTGAATCAAAATCCAAATGGCTTCGTATACAAAGTAGAAAGGTGGGACCCTCTCATCCTTTCTAAGTTTCACTGCCTGTGGTCCTCACCGGACCCTTTCATCCTTCCCAAGTGGTCGGAATTGATCGTAACTACCATACAAGTAAATCGGATTCTCTATTACAAAATTCGTTCATTAAAGCCTACTTACAGGTCTAGATTAGTACAAATAGTTCGCCTCCGAAGGTTTTTATGAATATATGCACTTGGAACTCCCTCGGCATCCGGAGTCGTAATTTCTGGACAAATGTAGAGATTTTCTGTCAAAATAATAATATCAACGTCCTGACCCTTTTAGAGACTAAGACAGATAAGGTTCCTGCCGAAAGCACTCTGCGTAAATGTGGGTTCTCTAACGTAGCGTTTGATCCGGCAATCAGATTTTCTGGGGGGATTTGTCTCCTGTGGAAAGATATTTCTGCCTCACAAGGATCAATTGAACTTATTTCGGTTCATCACCGATTCATTCATTTTAACTACTCGGACTACGCTACTCAGCGGTGTTTTGCTGTTCTTGTGGTCTATGCCCCACCGGATGAGCGTCGTAAATCAGCATTCTGGGAAACGATCTCCCTTTACATACAGTCACTTCTTATTCCCTTCTGTATTATGGGAGACCTTAATGAAATAGCTACCCCAGCTGACAAACTTGGTGGAGCCTATCCTTCGACGTCGCGTTTCACGCGTCTACTAGATTTGAAGAACAAACTATCACTCTTAGAAGTACCATCTAATGGGGGTCAGTTTACCTGGCAACGTAAATCGAAAAACGTGGTCACATGTCTGGAGAAACTTGATCGCCTATTAATCCACACGGACATGCTTACCATTTTCGACTCACTTCGTACACAGATCCATCCTTTTACGAGATCCGATCATGCTCCGATCTCCACAGATTTTCGTCACAACATTCAGCCTAAGAATAGGCCTTTTAAGTTCGAATTGGCTTGGGCGGTAAGGGCAGATTATAGAAACTTAGTTTCGCAAGCCTGGAGAGCAAACCCATAAGGTTCTTTGATGTTTAAATTGATTCAAAAGGCTAAAGTCCTTAAAAAGCTTTCCAAATCATGGCATAAAAATACTGTACGCAATATTCATAACCAAATTCTCGTGACGGATCAAAAGCTCCTGCTTTTACAGACCTCTCTTATCTCAAACTATAACATCAGAGATGTTCAAATCCTAAAACAACTACTCAACAAGAGAGAACGTATGCTCGACTTTCACCGTCGCTATTGGAGCCAGCGGGCCAAAGTAAAACATACCAAACTTAATGGCTCCAACTCTGGCTATTTTCATAAGATAGCGACTGCAAAACGAGGCAGAAAAATAATCAAGTCTATCCTACTTCCCGGTGGGGAGTCCACGACTGATTTCCATACAGTCCAACAAGAATTCGTCCGAGACTTCAAAGCTCGGTTCAGAGCTTCGTCGGCCCCTGTTTCGGATCTGTCTCCGGACCTAGCGGTCATTCCACCATTAGTTTCACAAGCAGACAACGACATGCTCTCGGCTCCTGTAACAAACAATGAGATCAAAGCAGCTGTTTTTTCTATGGGTCCGGACAAGGCTCCGGGCCCTGATGGCTTCCCAGCTGGTTTCTACCAAAAGTTCTGGCCTACAGTTGGCCCTTCTGTAATAAAAGCCGTCAAAGCTTTCTTCTCCAGTGGCAGGCTACTGCGTCAGATAAACCATACTTTCATTACTCTTCTACCGAAATGCGATGACCCGACTACAGTAAACCACTATAGACCTATCAGTTTATGCTCTACAATTTATAAAATCATAGCTAAAGTAATTTCAGCACGGTTAACCAAAATTTTCGACAAACTAATACACCCCCTCCAGGGAGCTTTCACGAAAGGGAGATCCATCCAGGACAATATTCTGATTGCTCATGAAGCTTTGCATTCGTTTCGGCTGAAGAAAGGCAAAATGGGCATGGTTGCTCTTAAATTAGATATGGAAAAGGCGTATGATCGCATCGAGTGGTCATTTCTGTTCCAAGTATTATCAAAGTTTGGGTTCAACGACCTTTTCATTAACAGAATAAAGGAATGTGTCTCAACTGTATCCTACTCGGTCCTCGTTAATGATGAACCAACCACAATATTTCAACCCACTAGAGGTTTGAGACAAGGAGACCCCCTCTCCCCTTTTCTCTTTATTTTAGCTTCTGAGGTATTAGCACGTACTCTACATAACCAAGGGCTAGTTAGTAAGGACCTTGGTATCACTTTCGGTTGCCCGGGTATCAAGGTTCCTTTCCTAGCGTTTGCTAATGACATTCTTATTTTCTGCAAAGCTTCCCATTCGGCATGCACATCTGTACTGTCCATCTTAGACAGATATTGTTTAATTTCGGGTCAAAAGGTGAATTTGCATAAATCCAGCTTCCAAGCATCTCCTAACACGACTACTACCACCATTGCGTCTACTATTGCAGTGCTTGGCATTCCTCAGGCAAACAATTTCGATAAATATTTGGGCTTCCCTGTCGTAAATGGTAAGACCAATAGGGACACCTTTGCGGATGTGGTTCTCAAGACTAAAAACCAGCTCACAAAGTGGAAAGCCTCGAATCTATCTGCCGAAGGGCGACGGGTGCTTATCAAAGCAAATCTTAGTGCCAAACCGATTTTTCTTATGCAAGCTTTCCTGTTACCCTCTCATATTCTTCATGAGCTTGACAAGGTGTATAGACAATTTTTTTGGAACAAAACTTCTAAAGCACCACCGCTGATTAGTTGGGACAAAATCTGTTCGGACACAATGAAAGGTGGTTTGGGGATTCATAAGGCAGAGTCTATGAATATAGCTCTTCAGATGAAGCTTCTTTGGAAAATAATTTCTGGACCAGACAACATCTGGGTTCGCGTTATCTCACAAAAATACCTTAAAGGCAACGACCTTTCCAGTTATAACAAAAAAGGTCACACCTCGTGGCAATGGTCCCGCCTCATGTCCATCAGGCCTCAATTCCTCCCTGCTCTTCAGTGGAGGGTCGGTAACGGGGAAACCATTGATTTCTGGTTCCATAACTGGGCCTTCCAGAAGCCGTTGAGTTCCAAAATTCTGACACCCATCCCGGATAATCTCAAGGGCATTTCGGTGGCTCACTTCATCACTAACCGTCAGTGGAATAAAACACTTATGAATGACTCATTAATAAATGTTCTGAAACAAGATGATATTGACCATATTATGGGATTAACTTTACCAATCAACCCAATCACGGATCGTCTTTATTGGGGCCCCAGCAAAAATGGCTGGTTCTCAACCGCTTCTGCTAACTCCTTTTTATCAGAAAACACCGGGCTGTCAGATTTCGACTGCGCTTGGATCTAGTATCTTGATGTGCCCCCAAGGTTCGACACTTCCTCTGGAAACTCTCTCGTGATGGTCTACCGACTAAAATCAGATTACTGAAGTCGCACGTGGCTGTACCTGCTGGCTGCGTTTTCTGTGGTAACACAAATGAATCGGGTGATCACCTTCTTTTTCGATGCCCAATGGCTACTGATTTGCTTAAGGCCTTACGCATCCACATTCCGGGGCATATCACTGCTTCTGTTGGCATGGGCCATGTGATTCCACTTACCGCGATAAAATGTGCGATTGGGACCAACAAATTTGCCGATTTAGCCTCAGCATGGTAGGCCATGTGGTTCTTTAGGAACCAACTTGTTTTTGATCATACTAACAAAGTTACTGTCAATGAAATTTTGCTGTTCCACAACACAAATATACATTGTTGGAAGCAGTCAAAGCGTTTAGATGACGATCCGACTGGACCGTTAATCCCCAATCGACGTTTACATAACAGTATACATAACCAGATTTTTAGGGGTAGTGTTACGTCTACCAGGACGCAGGATCGGTCTGGTAAGTGGGATAAACCACCCCCAAATTGCTATAAGCTCAATTTTGATGGTTCAGTTCTCCCGTGTGGCAAATCATCTTATGGTTTTGTCATCCGTGACTCTGCTGGTTTAGTTGTCTCTGTTGGCAGGTCAGTTTGCACCAATATCTCAGTGATTTACGCTGAAAATCTCGGACTCAGAATGGGTTTGCTACGAGCAAAGAAGTTGCAACTATCTACACTTCTGATCGAAGGAGATAACTTACTAGTGATAAATGCTCTACTGGGGGATTGGAAATGCCCCTGGACAATAGAGATGCTACAAGCTGATATTCTGTCTGATATCTCGTCCTTTACTTATGTTGTTATTCGTCATATTTTCAGGGAATCCAATGCTGTGGCTGACTACCTTGCTCGTAGTGCCCATGCATCCCCTGCCGACGATTGCTGTGAGGATGATCCAGAACTGCTTGTTCTCGTCCGGAAGGATGCGCTAGGAAGGGCCTCTGCTGCGGCCGACCCGACCTAATTCTTATCTTGCGTCAAAAAAAATAAAAATAAAATAAAATTGATGATGTGTGCCCATAATAAACAATGTAATTTTTGTTAAAAAATAAAATAATTTTGACTGCAAATTAGATGATTCAATTAATAGAATTTAATTTGTACTCAAAATTAGTTTTTACTAGCGCAGTACCACCCGTGCGTGACGCACGGGATTTGTAAAGTATATTATATACTTTTAGAATATATTATCATAATTTAGTTACATTATATACATATTATAATAGTATAATAATATGAAAACGATATAGCCAAATAATATTAATTCAGAAAAAATAATGCTTGTATTATATCAGTATATAATATATGTGAAAAAATGTCAATATCTCACCTTTCTAGATAGAAATAGTTGTATGCATGAATGTAGAGAGTGTTTAATTTAATTATTTTTTTCACCTTCTATGTTTTTTTAGTAAGTTGATTGGTTACTTTGAACATTAAACAAATATTTGTTTATTGTAATGGGCTGAAAAGTAGAACCAAATACTTTGTTAGGTGTAGACTACACATTCGACAAACGCTAGGTAAATGGAATTTGAAGAACTTTGAGATGAACAACACATAAAAAATGTTGGAGAAGATTCAGTACGACTCACATTCGACAAATATTTGTTTATTTAATCGGCTGAAAGGTAGAACCAAATACTTTTATTGAATTCCTTATTTTTTTAATTTGAATTATTTTGTACTTTATAAAATATATATCAATTTTTTAAAATAAAATTTTCATTTTAATCTTTTGTCACCTCTCCATACATATATATTATATCAAATTTTATTCTATAGAGCATAAAATAGTATAACCAAAATTTTTAAAGGTAAAATAATTTATGATCTTTTCTTGAAATTTCTAGTGTATTACAATCATAAGATTATATTTATTAGTTTATTTTCAAATGTGCTCTTTAAGTTTACTAATTATGGGAAAAATTACTGATCGATAATCAACTTAAATCCAGTTGTAAAAATTAAATACATTATTTGCACAATAATAATAAATTAAATTAACTAAATATTTATTAAATAATTTTCAAATTAATAATAAATTAAATATAAGATTATTAAATATTTTATTTATATATCAGGTCATATATTACCCTTAATTAATGGTGTGTGTCAGTGTGTGAAAATGAAATTTTGGAACGGTTGAGTTATGATAAAGTTGTAAAAATATCTAAAATGCCCAAATAATTAAAAAAATTCAAATTTAAAATCCATGAAAACAACCTAGATTTTATAGGTGGCTAGTTATTCGTTTAAACTCAATCTTCAATTTAATTAATTTAAGTTCATTTTAATTGTCCATCTATATCTATTTACTAAATAATAAACAATTTTAATTTTTATAAATTTATGTATTAGGAATATATTATTTACATACTCATAAAAAAATATTATCGGTTTCTCTTATTAGAAATATGTTTTTATTTATAAGTATATAAAGGATTCCTTTTCAATATTTGTGCTAACCATCTTTCAAAATATACTTTTAATCAATCCATCACAATTGTAAAGGAATTACTAATTTATGGAATTCTATCTATCACAATTGTAAAGGAATTACTAATTTTATTATTTTTACATTTATAAGACATTTTAAAATTCATATATAATTTACTATTCAAACCTAATAGAGTAATAGGTCATGTGTGTAAGATATATATTAAATTGAACTATTTTTTTTATATAAGCTATGAAGATATTTGATAATCTTATCTGATAGGGTAATTTATACAAATAGGGTGATGAAAGAGAAGATAAACAGTATATTTATAAATATAAAAAGTCGAGAATTTTTTTTTCGATACCATAAAAAGTAGAGAATTGAAAAGTTTAAGATGGTATCCATTTAAGAAAATTAAAGAAAAACATTATCTCAATTTTAGCTTCTGCAAAGCTATATATTATTAAAAAAATTTATAAAAAACTATTAATTATGCTAAACGGGGTCTAAATAGTTGATATATATTTATCTAGTTACGTGAAGCAAAAGTGATTTAATTTTATTTTTATTTTGTGAAAAGAAAAGTAAGTTTTAAACTTGAAAAAAATTGGTTAAGATAAAATTAATTAAAAAAGGTTAAAGTTTGTTATAATATTCAAACATAAATAACGTATATGAGATTTGGTTAATAGTTTCAAATAGATCAATTTGGGTGAAAATATAGGTTAGTAAAATCTTATCAATTTGTTTCAAATAGATCAATTTGGGTGAAAATATAGGTTAATAGTTTCAAATAGATCAATTTGTTTGATTAACCGTATATATCTTGAAAGAAATTACCTAACCAAATCAATATTATGGGTAAATAATTAATTATTTAATTATTAAGTCAATTAAATATAAAAGTGGGACCACAATTCAGATTTGTTTTCAAAAAAATCTTAAACATGAGAAGAATTTTAAACAATTTGAGAAGTAATTGGGGATTTATCCTAAATTTTCAACTTTTAGTGTATGGCCGCCACGTGTCCCAGAAATGCAAGTGTTTTAGTAGTATATTAGATTTTTAAAATTACATCTGGACATTTAATGATGTGGTGCCACGTCCTTAAATTTTGAAACAATTAGTTGTTATGTTGAAAAATTGAACTAAAATTTGGGGAGAATTTTTTCAATATCAAAATTGGTTTAGTATGGAATAGTTTGTAAATCTTTTTAGTGATTTTCAAATTTTCTAATTCGTAATTACCATGATCTTTGCATAGTAAAAGAAGGTATAATATTTATAAAAAAAACAAGGCGAAATTGGATATATACCCATGAAAACTTCATTAATTGGGTATATACACTTTGTTTCAGATTTGTCTGTGTTTGCACCTTTTGTTTTGTTGTATGTTCTTGTTTGTAGACGGTTATTCCGTCTTCCGGCTTACGCGGCCTTCGAGTTTCAGATTTGTCTGAACTCGAATTATTACATAATAAAAAAAAATGGGTATATACCCATCAAAACTTCAAAATTGGTTATATACCCATTAAATCATTTGTATTTTGTTTAATTGTCCATCATATATTTAATATATACTATTGAATGTAAAAATTATTAAAATTTAATTATTTAAATATCAAAATTAGTTAACTTTCAAATAATTATAAAAATGAGACATTAATTTCAATTTCTCTCAAAATAAGTAATTTTTTTTAATTTGATGTGATTTTACATTAAAAAAATGTATTTTATTTATTTACTACGGTTTGTGGTCATTTTTATAACTTAATTATTTTGAACTTATACATGAAACTCGATATTCAAAATAAAATCCTTGAATAAAAATATAATTATAATTACGTTGAAGTTTAACTTTTATATTAAAATTTTAATTATATTTTCTATCCAATAATTGTAAAGTGATAAATTTTCTAATTATTTAAGTTTAGTATATAATAATTAAATTTCAATATAATTTTCACTCAATAATATTAGATCAAATATATTATGGACAATTAAACAAAATTTAAATGATTTGATGGGTATATAAACAATTTTGAAGTTTTCATGAGTATATATCCGATTAATAAAGTTTCCATGGGTATATACCCGATTTCGCCAAAAAACGAATACTACCTCCGTTAAAAAAAATATAAGTTTTTTTATACATTTGCACATAAATTAAGAAAATCATAAACTTATTACCTTTATATCACTCATTAATTATCCACAATCCTTATCAATCAATAAAACTTAATAAAAAAAAGTCAAAAAATAACATCACCTAGAAAACTTAAAAGACATATTTTTAAACGAAAATTTAAAATTAAAGTTATTCTTGATAATGATTCCCAATGTTTAGAAAAATTAATTGTGCAGCCGAATCATTTTTATCAATAAAAAAAAACTTCAAGCAATTAATTCCTTAATGTTTTTTTTAAAAAAAGCATTCCGGCGTGATGACGACCTTACAGTCACCGAGAGTCCACCGAAACAAAGACCGGGGTTCCATTCGATTGCCATTCAACTCACTGCCATACACTGAATCCAATTTTCGCACAGATGGTAAGCATTCCCATTTAGCCATTAAAGCAACAAATTATCTCTTTCCTTTCTTGCAAAATCAACCCATTTCACTTGAATGCATACCCTCTCATTCATCAATTGGGTTTTCTTTCAGTTTCGTATCAGAGTTTTCTTCCCCTCCCGGCTTCTTTTCTTCCTACTTCTTGATGGTAAGTGACCCTCTTTCCCCTCTCGCCCTAATTCTTGGTTTTCATGTTCTTGTTTTGATTTGTTGGGGTTTTATTGTATGAATCTGTTTCCGGTTGATTGGGTATACACACAAAACTCTACATGTTCTTCTTTCTTGGTTTGTGTTTTCTTCCTTTGATTAGTTGAAATTGTCTAATTTTAGTCTGCAATGTCCGGTGTAGGCCTCTAGGGTTAGGTTTCTGGAGATTTTAGTGCCGATGATTGCTATACTTTGGAGGAGATGGCGAATTGGTTTTTCCTTTTCCTTTTATTGTTCTTTAGTTTTGGAATTTAAGTTAGGGTCTGTTTGGTATTGATACCAAGGTATTAGGTATGGGAATAAGGTTTCCTTTCGTATGGAATTGTAGGGGTATGGGAATCAATATGATGATACCAGGAATGGGAATCACAATTTTAGCCAAACCCCTAATTGAGACTCTGTACCCATACCATACCGGCACCCGGATACCTTAATATGGATACCAAACGGGCCCTTATATAGGCAATGATTTCAATCCCTTCCCTGTTTCACCAATTGTGCTTAACTGCTTTGTTATGTTAAATCATCCACTGTTGTAATTTGAAGCTGTTTCCCATTTCAAGTTGTAAATGCTGGTTGATTGTTTGATGAATGGCTTTAGGTTTCATATGTACATATATTAAGGTTTACCATTCATGACAGAGTTGATCTTCTTGTTTGTCACTTATAATCTGATTGTTGAGGAATCATTGTTCTTTCTTTTTTGTGATTGAAGCTGAAGCTGAAGCACGCTAGGAGGTAAATTTGTTCCGTAATCTGCTGGGTTTTAACTGAAAGGAGCTTTCTTCAGATACTTGCTTGGAAGATGAGTCAAGACTGTGTCTTTGATCAAAGGTGGGAGTTTAGGAGGAAAGAGAGTGATTTGGATTCGTCGAGTGAGGATAAAGGGTCCAGTTCAGCCAGGGACCGAAAGCTAGAGAAATGCGATCCACTTCTGAGCTTGGTCCCGGCTGAGGACGAAGAGGAGGAAACCAGTCACAACCATGAACTGGTTCCGCCTGAAGGAGCAGAAAACCGACCCAATCCGATGAAAAATACACAAGACAAAAGAATCAAGAAGAACAACAACCACAGGCGTGGTCCAAGAATAGCTAAAACTAAGAGAGGAAGTAAGAAGATTGAGCACAGGCACAACTTAACTGCTGAATTGCACGGCTTGGAAATGCATGTGAATGTTTTAGTGAAGGAGTTGAACACTTCTAGGGAAGGATTCATGAAATGGATGGCGGATGAGCTGGAGAAGCTGATCCCGGATAGTGCTTCAGCTTCGCCTTCTAAATCTGCTAGGAAGGGGAAGATTCGTCAGGGACAGGAAACAAAGAAGAGAAAGGACAACAAAAGAGGAGAGCTTAGCAAAAAAAAGCCGAAAGTCAATGCTAGGTCCTCTAAGAAAGTCAATGCTAATGGTTCGAGCAAAGTTGCAGTAGAGCAAAACAAGGCGCAGGTTTGTGTTGAAGAAGCTCAAGGAGCCAAGGAGGCAGAAAATCTCTCTAAAACACCGCCAGTGCTTACAATGGCTGACAATGAAAAGGTTAGACAATCAGGAATGCTGCCTGTTGAAAACCCGAACAGGGCTTACATAGCTACCAACTATCTCAATTTGCCGAATTTGACTCCTCGGCCTCTAGCTGAAAACTATCTAGTCAAACCCTCTTCAAGCACAGTTAGAATCCAGTCGATTGTTCTCGACTCACACAGGGATGCATTGAGTGCACAGCAGCAATCTGCCGCGTACTATCAGGGAGTCACACTGCAACCAGAGAGGGAGTTTTCTCGGCCAGATATGTGCAGCACAGCTGGGTTTGACCGAAGCTATAGCGGTCCATTGAATGGCTCCATGGGGAGCCATGGAGGGTTTCCTTCTACTGGCCATCTGGGTCTCAAGGGCGGGTTTAACATTCATAATATGGGTCTAGGCGGATTGGAGGCTTCAGCTCAAGAGAACAACTTCCCCAGCTTGAGAATGATGAGGTTCTTTGGCGGAAGCCATGGTGTTCAGGACGATGACATGAACAACAATCATCTGAAGTACTCAAGTTTAAGGGAGAACTGATAAGCCGAAGAAAACACTCACCGGGTAACTCTTTGCCTGTAATGATTTTGTTTACCTACTTGATTCAGTGATTTGTTTCAGTCAGAGGTTGATTTTCCTGCTGAAATCCTGCATTTTTTTTCATGGTGCTTCTAGTTAGAGCAATGCCTTTTTTCAGAAAAGAAATCTACAATAATCTGTAAGAAACTATGAAAAAAGACTATCCAGAAATGAAAATGACTTGCCCAGAAATGAAAAGGCTATGATCATTTACTGTCAAACTTGAATCATTCCCTTGCATACACGGTTGCTTTTAAGGAAGTAGGATCACTCAGATAACCGGTTCTCGATCAACTATTGACAAGGTTCAATCATTTACGGACCATGGGTTTGAATCATTGATCAAACCATTGTGAAGTTGGCAACTTCAATCGGGGAGCTAAAAGCACTTGAGATACCTTAATGTCGCAGGTAACAGATTCAAGTGTCTTTTGGATTCCATCACCAAATTGGTAAATTTGCTTACTCTGATATCGTTTTTTCCCCCTTCTGTAAACTTAGCCAATCTTAGGCAATTGAACAACCGACGGTGTTATGAGTAGTAGTCTTGATGAGTTGGCTTGCTTGAAACTTGAAGGAAAGTTGCAGATTGGGTTTGATGATTTGGATGAAAATGAATTCTGGCAGCCTCCGGTGTAACAGAAACCGTTTTTTTTTTAATTAAGTAAGAATTCGAGATGAGACAAACCTGATTCTCGATAGGCAACCGCCTAAACATAAAATAAGAACACAAAACGGCGCAATGAAACAAGCGAGAACAAAAAATTTAAAATTGTGTAATGACAGGGCATTGTTGCATAAATTAAATATAATAGTTAGTAACTTAGTCCAATCACTTTCAAGTTTTCCAATCTTGCTCGAAGTTGTTTTGATTTATTTTTTTTGATATAAGATAAGACCATTTTCAATATTTTTTTAAGTTTATAGACCCCATTATAAATTTTTTAATTATATAGACCTTTTCATATTTATTATTCCATTTATACCCTTCAATGCTTTTTATTTTTAAAAAAGTTAATAATAAATTTGAAAAATGGGTAAAAAAAATATTCAAAGATAATATATATTATAAGGAAAAATTAATAGTTTATTATATTCAAATCCCTACTAAAATATCTAATTAAGTACATTATAATTAACATTATTATTGTAACATATCTCAATATATATTAATGTAACACAATAACTTGTGTATTGTCATACAATATTTCTCTTTTATTGTAATACAATATTACTACCATATAGAGATTCCATGTTGTAATACAATGTATAATTTAGCGTGATTATTCATGTATTACAATAAATACAATTGTTATGGAAAATGTATTGTAATTGATTATTAACTATAATCTCGTATGTAAATAAAAAAAACAAAGCTAATGTCATTATATATTATGCTATAAATTAGCGCATACTCGTATTATATTAATATAGAATTAAAAAATATTGTAATTATCTTTAAGGATTTTTAAAAATAATTTTCCATTTTATTATTAAAGTATATTAACTTTTTATTAAACTAAAACATTTGAGGATAAATAAGTAATAACACCAACAAAGGGGTCTATATACTTAAAAAATTTATTAAGGGGTCTATTAACTAAAAGAAGTATCAAAGAGGGTCTTAATCTTCCAATTTTCTCATAAGAATTTGGGTGGTGTCAAACCTTGCTAACCCACCACCAAATTGCCTCCTTTCGGACAAGGACAAGAAACTCCCGATGTGAAGAGAGAACTCCAAGGACCATCATATGCCTGAGCCTAGCCACCAAGTTCGCAACTAGATTTACTTCAAGGAAAACATGCCGGCATGTGGCTTTCTCGAAGCACTGCAGAAGGTGCTGAGTGTCCGAGACGATCATCTCAATCTCCTAGGGGCAGCGCCACACACCAGAGACTGAATTTGATCACTAGAAGAACCTTCAATCTCAATTCGTCGGTAGCCCAAATCTCTAGCAATAAGTTGTTTTGATGTTTATGCAAATGCAAGTTTTTAAGAACTCTTATCACAACTTTTATATACTATTGTTAATGTTTTTGCTAACTCTTTAGTCTTTATCAACCGAGTTAATAAGTGTTGGTTAATCTCCTTTATTTTTTTTAATACTTATATACATATATAAGTATTAAAATTTAGAATACATATTTAAGTTAAATATATTGTTAATATTGATTGAAATCTAAAACGTTACACATGGGTTGAATTGTATTAATTGAAATTTTTACAATATTCAAACAATGAGTAATAAAGAAGTGGCATGTGTACATGTATCTTTTTGGCATGGGAAAATTAAGATTTATATTAACATATATATATATATAACCAGAAAGAATAAAAATGTCCAACAGAAATTTAATTTTAAATGCACATCCCTATACATATCACAAGATTTCAAAATCTTTAACTGCTATATATTTCCATTACAAACCCTTATTTTAAAAACATACTTATAATTAACTTATTATTATAAATCACTATTAAATTGCACCAAAAAAACACAGAAAACTGAAGTTGTCAAAAGAAACAACAGTATGCAATATATTCACATACCCCCCACAACAAATTACCCCCATTTGACCTTTTTTTGTTGAACATTTACCTCCTCTTTTTATCTTTTACCATTTTACCCCTGAGTTTTACCCCTGATCCTCTCCACAATGGGCCCCAGGTCCCTCGGCTTAACGTCCATCATCAGCCCATTCTTCATAAACAGCGTCAACGACATCTTCTGCTCCACCCGGTAGCCCGCCGCCACCGTCATCCGGTGGCGCAGCAGCGCTGCCGCCGCTATCGACTTCATCTGTAGGTATGCCAAGTCCTTCCCTAGGCAGATCCTCGGCCCCGCATTGAACGACACAAACTTGTATGAATCCTATTTAACAAACAAGTTTTATAAAATTTTAAGGGTGATTTTGTGAAAATAGTTAAAGTTAAGGGTGGTTCGCGTAATTTACTTAAAATAAGATGCTAAAAGTGAGAATTAAATTCCGTACCAGAAGCTCCATTTTCTTGCCGTCGGACGACAGCCACCTCTCCGGGCGGAATTCGGTGCAGTCCTCTCCCCACACGAACTTCATCCTCCCGACGGAGTAGATCGAGTAGGTTATCGCTGATCCGGCGGGGACGAAAGTCCCGTCCGGCAGCACGTCGTCAGCCACCACGTGCTTGGAGTCCTCCGGCACCGACGGGTAAAGCCGGAGGGTCTCGGTCAACGCGGCTTTAAGATACAACAGCCGGTCAACCTCCTCAAAACATAGCGGCTCGTCCAGCCACTTGTCGGTGTCGTCGCCACGTGTCTCCATCAGGACCGTACAAATCTCCTCCAAGATCTTCTCCTCGACGCGTGTGTAGCGGCTCACGAGCCAGAAGAACCAGCTCAGCGCGACTGATGACGTGTCGCGTCCAGCGAGGATGAAGTTCAAGACCACCTCTTGGAGAAAGTTGTCCGAGTAGGACGAGTCCTTCTTCTTCATGAACCGGGACAGGAGGTCATCGTGGATGTGGGCCCCACTTGAATTATTATTATTATTATCACCAGCTTTGTTGTCCTTCTCGGCTAGCTCCAGCTTGCGCGTGTTGATCACGTCGGTCATGTATTTGTCGACGTGGTCCAGGCTCTGGCTCAGGCTGGCCTCCATCCCGAACCGGAGCCACTTCCTGAGCCGCCAGATGAACTCCGGCATGATGAACCTCTGGAGTGTGGCCTCGGTGGCTCGGTCGAACGACGTCGCAAACCGATTCTCCGGCAGCCCCGGGGACAGCGTCTCCGGGTCCTTGCCAAACGCCAAGCCGCAGATATTATCGAAGGTCAGCCGGAGGAGGAGGTCTTGCAAGTCCACCACTCTCCCTTCCAGCTGAGCCGTTTTCAAGATCGGGCAGAACCGGGTTTTTATCGCCCGATTCACCCACCGGCCCATCGCTTGCCGCAGGGTCCTGTCAAACCAACAAAAAACCACTTAGTATATTAATTAATAATTAATTATATTTCTTTTAATGTCTGATTTGATGATGTATTGAAAATTTGAAAGTGACAATGGTATAACTAAATATGGTTTAGAGAATTGGCTTTAGAATTTGTTATGTTACATATTTAGCTAATTTAGGATTTATTAAATTTGATGTGAAGTGGGACACGAAATTGCATTTAAAGCATAAATAATTTTGAGGCTGATAAGAGTAGGTGAGGAATTAAGATGGAACAAACCCTTCATTGTTTTCTTGTCGGATCTCTATTAAAATTCACTCCTCCATCTACAATTTTTGGCCATTTATTGCCTTTTCCAACCGTTTTTCTACTTCGCTTTTATTGTTTTCAAATTTCAATTTTTTAATAAAATAAAAGTTTTCCCCCCTTTATGAGACGAGATTTTATTTGGTCCCATAATAAGGATTTAGATCCGACCCTCGTTGAAAACGAAGTCAATTAGCCAAAATAAAATTGACTAATTATTATAATAGTCATTAAAAAATATATTGATTTTGAAAAAGGTCAAAACTAACATAGAGATTAGATGACCAAATTAATCTTAGGCTACCATAAAATTGAAAAAAATGATTATTTAACCGTAATAATTTTAATTTTTTTTTAATAAATATTTAACATAATTAATTTTGTGTCTAATTTTCACCCAGGTTAGCGGAGACTACATACCGGGTGGTGAATTCGAGTGCGGCGGTCTTACGCTGGAAGAGCCACGTGTCACCATCGGAGTTGAAAATGCCTTGGCCGAGGAGATCATGGAAGACGGCCTGCCAGGTGGGGCCCTTGGGGTAGTTGTCGAAGCGGGCCTTCAAGATGTGCTCGAGGTTGCGGGGGTCGCACGTGACAGTCACGAGGCACTGCTTCCTTGCGAGGAAAGGCACCGCGCAGAGGCACGTCTGGTAAGTCCCGCCCCCCGCCCGGAGGTTCTCCGCGATGAACTCGTGGAGACGGTGCGCGTTCTCGATCAGGCCCGGCAGCGACCCCACCAGCGGCCACACCCGCGGCCCGCTCATCGTCCTTGATATCGTCTTGAACCACACCATGTAGGCCGCCACCGCGGCGCACAGGATCAGCAGCGTCAGCGACTCCATCGATCACGCTCCTCCCCTCCCCTTCCCGCGCCCTCAATAGTTAACTAGCCGTTGTCGGATTTGAAATTTTGAAACAGGGAAACTAGCCGTTGGGAGGGTTTAGAGAGCAATGTAGGTGGAGGTGAAGTAAGGAGAAATGGAGGAAATGGTGAGGAAGAAGAGAGGAGGGGAAGGGATTTATAGAGAGGAAATGGTGGCAGATGAAGGACTCATAAATAGGGCAGGGGTGTTTATTTTTATTTTATTTTACTCTAAATGGGAAGAAAAAAAAGGCCTAGAAAATATATTTATCTTGTAAAATTCATGGAGGTTTCCAGCAAAGTTTTTGTTCTATGTAATCTCCTTCATCTTTTATGGCAAACAGGTTGGACAGCAAAGATCATAAATGCCATCAGAGGTCGTTGGGAGAATTAGGGTTTGTATAGCTTATATGCAAGTACAGATGAGATTCATGAGGCCCAGCTGTAGTTTCACTTTTATAAGTTCACTAGGCATATCTATCCAATGATGTTTTTATCTCAAAATCAACCGATGATAAAAAAAAGAAGGAATATTTATCAACCTCAATTATTACATGTACATTATATCCGTTTTTCCCAACTCTCGTATCTTAGCTCTACGAATAATGTCAATCAGCTACCAGTAAAATGTTACGAGATTCGATCGGATAATCCCAACAAAAACCTAACTTTTAAGTGTATTGTTTATACTAATTGGCAATTGCATTGAGATTTATGTAATTAAAAAAAGGACATTAAAGAAAAATGGACTAAGTAGGAAGCACATAGGATAATAGTGTACAATGTGCAGACTCAAATCCATCTTCATGAAAAGAGCTCACCTAATTTTGCAGGAAATGAGCACCCTCCTTAAATTTATGCATTTAATGAGTGGAGGGAGTAAATGAGATTGGTTGAGAAAAAAAAAAGAGGTTTCCCCAATTCATAAGTTTATTTACTTCTTACACGAAATATATATACATAAATTTATATATATATGTCAAAAAGTAAACAATAATATTGCACATATACACAATTAAATGCAATGCTATTATATACACATATATTTCATTTCATGTGCATGTTATCCATCTCTATCACTTCACTTGATCGATGGGTGAAAGTCATAACAAACTTGACTTTAATTCATCCGATCCCCAGTGATATATATTTACACGTTATCCATTTGAGTTAATTTTATAGATGTGTATTAATTTTTAATTTTAATTAATTGTGTGTAATTTATTTTAATTTCACTAAATATAAAAATTATAAGAGAGGGGGTGCAGTGCAGTGCATAGTGGGATGTTGCTCTTTATCTGAGCATGTAAAGCATGTGACTGGGTTGAAGAGCTGGGTTGGGTTGGGTGGCCGACCCTAACCGATTTTGGTGGCATGTTTGCACTAACCATCATACGCCGTCGTTTAGCTAGCTTCCCTCTTTCGCCATTCAACCTACAAATGCTAGGGATATTGGGAGTATGTATGTTTTTAAGCATATATAGTTTCGGTCATAAAAATATCATAATTAATCTTTGTGATTGTGTACGCTTTATATTAATTTGGCACACTTTAAGTTGTTATGATTTGGTTCGAATCGATCGAAATACAAAGGTGGATTCATTTACGATTTGCCCTTGAATAGTCCGGAATATATAGTTTCGTCTGATAAACAAAGGTAGATCTCTTTTAAAGTCAAATGTGATCACCACCGCTAAAAATAAAATTCAGTATATATGTTCATCTCATCAGTAGTCTTGATTTGAAATATTATAAGCTTTAATTCGATAAATCCGAGCATATTTTGAAGATTAAACAAACACGTACAAATCATTTCAAATTTAATTTGTCAAATCAGTATGCACGCTTATATCTTTCGCTAAACTTTATACTACTCTTATATAATAAAATCGAAAGTTTTGAATGAGTAGGTTAAATTGAATATAACCATGCAATAAGCTTATAGATCATTTATGTTTTTCTTCTATAGCACATTTATAATATGGGAAAAACTTATTCATGATAATTTTTCGTCCCTTTAAAGAGAAATTTCAGGATCTACCACTGTCAATAAACATATATCTTTAATTTAATTTATGCCTCTCAAAATATAGAAAACTGAAATCACGTGTCTCAATCTATGGATAGTTTTGAGAACAAAGATTTAGGGTGTTGCGCTAACTTTAGAAGAGAAACACTTTTCCACATCTAAAAATACTTTTGGCATACATTTTGCTCTTCGTCGACTCTTCGTCCATTGTAGGCACTTTTCCTAACACTATAAACGTGTTTGAAGACTGCGGTGACAGGATGAAAATCGTTGGTTTTATGAAGATTATCATGTTTTAACATGATTTAATGAGCTTCTCAGCTCAATTAATCGGTTCCTTAGCTCACATTTTACATTCTGTTTTCCTTCCTAAATGTGGTCCCAAGCCATGTTTACCTATCCTTATCTTCTTGTGTAATAAGGGACAGCTGTCCCATGTGACTTGCACATGCTCTATGCATTGCACACTATATAAGACAATGGTTTGCTCACCCAAAAGTAGGGTTTTGGGGATGAGAGCCGCCAATGATTAAGGCCTGAGAGCCATTTCTGGGTATTTTGTTGCAGCTGTCATAAATGCTCTATTTGCTGATGTTTTGTTGATTTTCTTGCTTGAATGTGATGTATTGCTGCTAGCTATTTACTTTCTTCATATGGTATCAGAGCGACAACTCGTTTTCTGGGGAGTTTAGATCCTTTTATTGTGGTTTTCTGCTGCTTATGTTCACTGTGACCGATTCTGGAGACAGAAATCTTGAAGAGATGGTTGCACAAGGTAATCCTAATGATCCTTTGTTTTTGTCTAACTCGGATCATCCGGGTGCTCAGTTAGTTGCTATACCCTTTGATGGGACTAACTACATGACTTGGAATCGTGGTGTGATGATGGCTCTTGGAGCAAAATGTAAACTTGGCTTTATAAATGGATCATGTGTTAAACCTGTTGCTGGTCATGCTGACTTAGAAAAATGGGTTAGAGCAGATTACATGGTGAGGTGTTGGCTCTTAAACTCTATGAGCAAGAGTGTGGCTGAGGGATTCATGTTCATGGATTCTTCTAAAGCCTTATGGGATGAAATAATGGAAAGATTTGGCCAGTCAAATGCTCCCTTGATTTTTCAGATTAGAAGGAAACTTGGGAATGTAGTCCAGGGTAACATGTGTATTGCTGATCTCTATAATGTTTTTAAGTGATACTGGGATGAACTTCAGGTTCTAGAAAACATACCCGAGTGTATGTGTGGTGCCTTGGAAAAGTGCACGTGTGATTTGAAGAGGTATTGTGAGATTGAGTCTAGGAACAGACTTATGCAGATTCTGGCTAGTTTGAATGAAAACTATGATGCTGCTAGGAACTCTATACTTGCTACAGACCCTTTGCCTAGTATCAACAAGGCTTATTACATACTTTAGCAAGTGGAAAGAGGAAATGATTCTTCTAATGAGACACCTGGGTCTAAAGGAATTAGCACCGACTCTAGTGCTTTAGCAACTAACAGAGGTGGTGGCAATTTTCAGTATAGAGGGAACAACAATAGCAATAGTTCTAATCTCAACAATCCTGGCTTCAAGAAGAAAGTGAAGGATTGGATAGAATTGAAGAGGATTAAGCAGAATTCAACATGCTCTTATTGCAAGATGAAGGGTCACTTGGCAGAGCAGTGTTTTAGGCTTCATGGAATCCCTGAGTGGTTCAAGGAGCTGAAGGAGAAAGAGAGAAATGGAAATGTTGGGAGAGGCTCTGCAAATGTGGCAGGATCAGTGAATACTCAAGCTCAGAATAGTCCTATAGATGATGAAGGCACATAAGGCAATCTGGATGCAGCTATGGTGAATGCAGTCTATCAGGAAGTGCTTAGGAAGATGAAAGGAAAGAGTCACAGTGACAGTGGAGGTGGATCATATGCCAATTTTGCAGGTATGATCCCTATCAACAATGTTAATAATGTTTTGAAAGAAAGCAATTATGTGGATTGGATAGTGGATACATGAGCCACTGATCACATGATAGCAGATTCACATGCCTTGTGTGACAAAGAGAAAGTGGGCAAGCCTATTCACATAGGATTGCTTGATGGATCTATTAAAACTGTATCTGAAATGGGAAAAATGCAGTTGACTGAATCTATGTTGCTAAGTGATGTGCTATTAGTGTCTGACTTCAAACACAGATTATTATCAGTGGGAAAGATTCTTGATGACACTGATCTTGTTGCTATATTCACTAGATCTCATTGTTATTTCCAGGACCCTGGATCTAGGAAGGTGCTCATCACAGGAATCAGGAAGGATGGATTATACAAGATCAGTTCTGAGTCAGCAAGTTGTAGTACAAGTGAAGCTGTTTTGATGAGAAGTTGTAATAAAGCTAGTTTAAGCTTAGAATTAGCTCATGCTAGACTTGGTCATAGTTCTATTTCCAAGTTAAGACATTTGAACTTGTTCAGTCCTTCTGTTTTGGATGAATTCCAGTGTGAATCATGTTCTTTATCTAAGCACCATAGGCTTCCTTTTCAGAGAAGCTCAAACATGGCTAGCAAGCCTTTTGAATTAATTCATACGGATTTATGGGGTCCATATAAATGTGTCACCTATAATGGATTTTCTTACTTCCTTACTGTGCTTGATGATTGCACAAGAGTCACTCGGACTTTTTTTGCTCAAGAACAAATTGCAGGTCTGTCAGGCAGTGAATGATTTTTTGATTTATGTGGAAAATCAGTTTGAGAAATGTGTGAAGACTGTAAGGACAGATAATGGTACTGAGTTTGTTCAGAAAGGTTGCACAAATCTCTTTACTTCAAAGGGAATACTTCACCAGAAATCCGTCCCATATACTCCTCAACAAAATGGGAGAGTTGAGCGAAAGCATAGACACCTTGTTGATACAACAAGGTGTTTGAGGATTCATGCTGGTTTGCCATTAAAATTTTGGGGTGAATGTCTGCTTGCTGCTACTCACCTCATAAATAAAATGCCAACTGAAGTTTTAAATTGGAAAACACCTCATGAAAAGTTGTTCAACAAACCTGCTTATTATGATGATCTTAGAGTCATTGGGAGTTTATGTTATGCAGCTGTGCCTCATGCAAATAAAGACAAGATGAAACCTAGAGCCAGAAGATGTGTAATGTTGGGTTATCCTTTTGGTCAAAAAGGATATAAATTATGGGATCTTGAGTCCAGAAGTGTATTTGTTAGCAGAGATGTAGAATTTAGAGAAAATGTTTTTCCTTTCAAGGAAAAAATTGACAAAGTTGCAGATGATCCTTGTCAAGGAAGAATAGAATTACCTTTGGTGAATCCAGCTTCAGGGAATGAAGATTTTATCAGTCAGTTACCTGGTGACTTTGGCTCTAATTCTACACCATCACATGATGTGATGGGCAATGATCATAGTCATTCTTATCAGTCTCCAATTCCTTCCCAGGTTGCAGACTCTCTCAGTTCTAGTGGAATCATTGACCATATGTCAAATGAGATTTTGCAAGATCATAATGTGTTTCCTCCTCTAAGAAGATCTGTAAGAGAACATGTTGCTCCCAGGAGATTACAGGATTACATTTGCAGAAATAACAGATCAAGGGATTCTATGTCTCAATCTTTTCTTGCTCAATGTCTTGGTGATGAAGTAAGCAGAGATACAGAAGTGTTGCATTCTTTTGCTTGTATGGCATCTGAACCAGAACCATACACCTACAGGCAGGCTTCACAACACTCTAAATGGGTGGAGGCCATAAATTTGGAAATCCAAGCTTTAGAAAGAAATGAAACCTGGGAGCTAGCACAGTTGCGGGCACAAAGCTATTGGAAGTAAATGGGTCTATAAGATCAAGTATAGACCTGATGGGAGCATAGAGAGGTACAAAGCAAGGTTGGTAGCTAAAGGCTACAATCAGATTAAGGGAAAGGACTACAAGCATACCTTTTCACCAGTTGCAAAGTTCTCCACTGTGAGAATTCTAATTGCTGTGGCCACAATGAGAAACTGGAATCTGTATCAGCTTGATGTAAATAATGCTTTTCTTCATGGGAAATTGGAAGAGGAAGTTTATATGGTACCTCCTGAGGGCTATGTCACTGAAAGGCCTGGTCAGGTATGCAAGTTGAAGAGATCTTTATATGGTCTAAAGCAGGAATCTAGACAGTGGAACACAGAGCTGTGTAAGTTTATGATATAGCTGAGATATAATCAATCCTATGAGGATTATTCTTTATTTGTCAAGACAGTTCCCACTGGGATTGTAGTAGCACTTGTGTATGTTGATGATCAATTGATCACAGGAGATGATGAACTTGTGATTAGGCAAACTAAAGAAGCTTTGCACAAAGCTTTCACCATAAAAGATCTAGGAAGAGCAAGATACTTCCTGGGTCTTGAAATTATGCATGATAAGGCAGGTACTTTACTTCATCAAAGGAAGTATGTATTTGACATCATTGATGATTTCCAAATGAATGACTGCAAACCTGCTTCATTCCCTTTGCCAAGAGGCTTGAAGCTCTCTACAGACACTGGTCAGATTTTGGAGGATCTAGAAAAGTATAGAAGGCTTATAGGCAGACTGTTATTTCTAAACCTATCAAGACCTGATATATCATATGTTGTGCAACACTTGAGTCAATTCATGGTTGAGCCAAGACAACCTCATTTTGATGCTGCTATCCATGTTGTCAGATACTTGAAGGGGACAGTCTCTACATGTTTGCATTATCCAAATAGTTCCTCCATGAGTCTTGCTGCATTTTGTGATGCTGATTGGGGATCTTGCCAGTTCAGTGCAAGATCACTTACAGGGTGTTGTGTATTTTTTGGAGGATCTTTGGTGTCTTGGAAGACTAAGAAACAAGTCACAGTGTCCAAGTCTTCTGCTTAGGCAGAGTATAGAAGCATGTCTTCCACGGCTAGTGACATTGTCTAGGTAGAAGGTGTTTTACAGAGGCTGAGAATCAGAGTGCCTTTGCCTATTCCTTTATTTTGTGACAGTAAATCAGCTATCCATATTGCTGAGAATCCAGTCTTTCATGAAAGAACAAAACACTTGAAGATAGATTGTCATTATGTCCGAGAGAAGTTGCAAGAAGGTTTCATTATGCCACATCATGTGAGGACTGGTGTTCAGCTTGCAGACATCCTAACTAAACCACTTGGTGTGAAGCAACACTACTGTCTCTCCTTCAAGTTGGGACTTGTTGGTCTCCCACCAAGTCCAACTTGAGGGGGGGATATGAAGATTATCATGTTTTAACATGATTTAATGAGCTTCTCAGCTCAATTAATCGGTTCCTTAGCTCACATTTTACATTCTGTTTTCCTTCCTAAATGTGGTCCCAAGCCATGTTTACCTATCCTTGTCTTCTTGTGTAATAAGGGACAGCTGTCCCATGTGACTTGCACATGCTCTATGCATTGCACACTATATAAGACAATGTTTGCTCACCCAAAGGTAGGGTTTTGGGGATGAGAGCCGCCAATGATTAAGGCCTGAGAACCATTTCTGGGTATTTTGTTGCAGCTGTCATAAATGCTCTATTTGCTGATGTTTTGTTGATTTTCTTGCTTGAATGTGATGTATTGCTGCTAGCTATTTACTTTCTTCATAGGTTTCCTACATCAAAGAAGTCCCAAACTCACTAGCTAGTATAATTGGTAAGTCCGATGTCGAATCCACAGGGAAATTTACCTTTCCGCTGTGTATTTTCATGCTAACAAGAAGTAAAGAAAGGATTTTTTTAATGCAATAAGTAAACTAAGTAAGAAAGGAATCGGATTTGGTTGTACGTAAACAATAGAGAGAAATGTGGCCTCACGTACGACTTCACAACATTGGTTGGTTTACTCGATCATTGAATCTCCTTCTAACTAGCTACTTGTTTTCTATTGTTTACTCTTGATATTAATTTGAATAGATTATTAATCTTAATGACTCCTAATAACTCCTTACACTCCTAAGCAATCTAAAACGAAATGAAAAGATTTAGTAGAGAAATAGCATAACGTCCCAATATCCCTAGCATATAGGCAACACCAATTCCCTAAAGAATCAATATTTAGTCGATATGTCAACTTTCTATACATTCAAGATTTGTAAAGATGAACTCTGCAAGAACATGGTTGCTATGAAAGAGTAGGCTTCACGAAATGCATAAATCAAAACCCTAGTGTGATGTGATTCTATCAAGGTGCTTATAGTCAAAATAAAATCAAGAACATAAGCAATTCATCATAAAAAAAGATGTTGAAATAAACAATAGAAGTAACTAGAAATCAAAACCCACGATTTAACCAACCAAATCTTTGAATCCCACACAAAACCAAAAGAGTTTAGTTGCTCGTGGCTTACCGAAACTCAGTTCTTCAATCTCCAATGTCTAATCTATAAAAAAAAAAACCTAAAAAACAGCTAAATTAGATAGAATTTTATCGGATTCCACTCAGATTACGTCAACCTAGTACCACAACAGGCACAACCAGCAGGTCCACCAGGACCACAACTTTTCTAGTGCACAACATTCCTGTTTTGAATTTGGTCTCGACATAATTAATTAATACAAAAGTTATAGCTCTCGAAAAGAGCTTTCCAATGCACACTTATAACAGTCAATCGAACCATCAAGGCCTCCAGAAAGTGTGTTACAAGTCCAGCTTGTCAGGCGATGACTTTATTGACTTATTATTCACTTAGGCTCTCGAACTTCAATTCCCCTCCCATACTCTTCACTTGTTTTCCTCTTCTTGACTCTTCTTTCATTTATGAGTCTCCTCGTTCCTCGTCGGATCCGCATTTACCTGAAATTATGAATAAAAATGTGTAGATTTTGACTTCACCACTAAAGAGACTATAAATACAAATATGTATCAAAAAATGCAATATGAATATCTAAATTATGCTAAATATATCCTAATATTCCTACCTAAATAGGCTATATCACCAGGCCACAACTGTGAGTCCAAAATGTTTGGTATTGTTAATTATGTATTCGTATCTTCGATTTTGGTAAATATAGAGCGGTTATCAGATGTTCGAATCAGGGATCTTTGGGTAGTACCTGTAAATCCTTTTCGGCCGAACCATTCCGGAATTCAAATCCTTTTTGAGAAATGTAGCTCTAACATTTTTTTTAAATATAAAAGTATTATTTTTCCCACCGTACGTAATTGTAAGGTGGTCTTCGATCATAACTAATTAATATCTATTTTTTTATTTCTTGCATCTAATATAAAAAAAATGTATAATTATTAACTAACTAGCTACTTCAATTTTTCAAACGTGAAATATTAGAAAACCGATATTTTTCTTTTGGGGGAGTCTTTGTGTATTGGTGAGGGAGTCTAAGTAGGTTTGACTTGAGAAGTTTAGCTAGGGAGATGTATGAATTGAATATGATCACTAATCAGTGGCTGGAAATTCTCCATTAATATGTGTTTTGATTATATATCAGGTTTTAATGCAAATATATACATAGGGTGTGTTTGGATTCTCCATTAATACTTTATTTTTAATTCATATATATTATTGAAATACATATAATTTAGGCAAACAAACACTTTAAAAGTGATTATATGCTTATAAGATAAATGCATTGAGAATCCAAACACACCACAATTTTTAAGTTGTTAAATTAAATTAGAAGTGTGGGTGGATTACGATGTATTAATTATACAATTATTTTATACCGATTTATGTGATAATCTGATTAAAATACTATTTTACCTCAAATTTTACAAGGTTTTAATTGTACAACTAAATATTCACATAAATCGAGATAAAATAATTATAGAATTCATACTACATCTATATATACTCTTAATTTAGAACAGTTTAGGCTTATGTGTCAACTTCTCCTTAATCATCTCTTTTCCACCAATCAAGTTTTTTTGTCCCTTTTTTAATTATTTATTTTCTTTAATTATTTTTTTTTATCTCTTTAAAGTAATCACATTTTTTTCTTTTATTCTTAACATATTTACTAACAATTGGGCTTAATTTAAAACATTAAAGAAAAAAATATAACCATCTATATATACTCTTAATCTATATCTATATCTATCTATCTATATCTATATAAACTCTTAAAACAGAAGAGTTTTTGTCTACGTGACACGCCCACCTTAATCCTCTCATTTTTAACCAATCACTTTTTTTCTCTTTCCTTCTTATTTCCTTTTTGCAATTAATTTTTATTTTTGAAATAACGAATCTATATCTATATCTATATATACTCTTAATTTAGAACACTTTAGGCTTATGTGTCAACTTCTCCTTAATCCTCTCTTTTCCACCAATCAAGTTTTTTTTGTCCCCTTTTTAATTATTTATTTTCTTTAATTATTATTTTTATTCTTTTTTTTATCTCTTTAAAGTAATCACATTTTTTCTTTTATTCTTAACATATTTACTAACAATCTATATATACTCTTAATTTAGAACATTTTAGGCTTATGTGTCAACTTCTCCTTAATCCTCTCTTTTCCACCAATCAAGTTTTTTTGTCCCTTTTTTAATTATTTATTTTCTTTAATTATTATTTTTATTATTTTTTTTATCTCTTTAAAGTAATCACATTTTTTTCTTTTATTCTTAACATATTTACTAACAATATACTCTTAATTTAGAACACTTTAGGCTTATGTGTCAACTTCTCCTTAATCCTCTCTTTTCCACCAATCAAGTTTTTTTTTTCCATTTTTAATTATTTATTTTCTTTAATTATTATTTTTATTCTTTTTTTTTATCTCTTTAAAGTAATCACATTTTTTTCTTTTATTCTTAACATATTTACTAACAATTGGGCTTAATTTAAAACATTAAAGAAAAAAAATGTAACCATCTATATATACTCTTAATCTATATCTATATCTATCTATCTATATCTATATAAACTCTTAAAACAGAAGAGTTTTTGTCTACGTGACACGCCCACCTTAATCCTCTCATTTTTAACCAATCACTGTTTTTTCTCCTTCCTTCTTATTTCCTTTTTGCAATTAATTTTTATTTTTGAAATAACGAATGGGTTTAATTCAAAATAATAAATTAATATATAACTTATATCTATTTGTAAATGTTCATATACTATCACGATAGAATTTTAATGGATTTATCTCCTTTTTGCAATTAATTTTTATTTTTGAAATAACTAATGGGTTTAATTCAAAGTAGTAAATTAATATATAACTTATATTTATTTGTAAATCTTCATATACTATCACAATAGAATCCATCTTTAATAAATCTATTATACTCTTCTCCTATGAGTTTGTTCTTTAATAAATCTATTAAACTAATATTTTATTTTTTTAAAATCGCGCCATGGTGCGAGAACTGGACTAGTTATAATTAAAATCAATAGAATCTAAACACACCCTAAAACTTCATATATGATATATACATGGTTTTACCGATCAAGGTGGGGCCTACGTTGACAAGTAGCATGTTATAATTTAATGTGTTGCTTTGTTAGTTGTTACTTGTTAATTAGGCCTATGGAGCGGGCTAAACTAAAGCATCACCATTTCGATCGATCTATAGATTTAAACGAGCAGTGCTGCAACCGAGATTTTCGACCTAGTTAATTCATTAAAAAAAATAACATTGAAAAAGGCTTATGATAAAGTGTCAAGAGTTATTTGGATATGCTTAAGGGGTTGTTGAGGAACATAGAGTTTTTCCAAGTGTGAGTTCGCATGCACTAAGGATCTTCATTAAGTCCATTCCTCTAGGGTAAGGTATCATGTTAAGTTGTTCGAGGGGGCATTAGGGTTGAGGGGTTTTAAACTATATATGTAGAACCAAGTTCGAGAAGTTCGAGTAAGTGGAATAAAGTTTCGGGGAGATGGACGAAGCAGATGGAAGTACATGAGGATGAGAGAGGAGATCCTTAACTTCCAAAGGAGCGTCATGTTTCAAATAACCGAGTCTTTCCAATATAGCGATGATGGTATAGACAAGGATATTCAACATTAAATTTAGACGGTATGACGAGGATATCCAATATTTGCTCAAACTCTAGATCGATCAAATTTGATCTATAGGGTATATTGTCGTCAGGTCGACCATATATCTTGTAAGGAGCTGAGTGTTGGTTGACTACAAAGGTACGTAAGAGGAAATGTTGGTAGTGATCGATGGCAATGAGGATGCTATGGTGGATGAGTGAGAACATGATGTGAGGCCTGGATAGAATAATACATTATATAGTCGTCATTAATTAGAAGAAAAGATCAAAGTGGTCAATATTGGATATAAGCAAGTTAAGAGATTGAGAATCTAGGCATCGATGGTTTGGACGTTTGCAAATTTGGCCACCAAACTCCCTGAAGCGTGAGGCCCTAAGCAAAGTTGAAAGGAAGTTATGATACATGATTTAGCTCACATGACTCTCACAGATACTAGTCTTCCCACACCATTCCAATGCCTTCAACCATCTACACTAGAAGGCTCCTTTGTATCATATCCCCCTCTTTTAGTATATATACAGAAGTTTTATTTTTTCAGGGGACTCAAGCCACCACATGACCCCCTGCCTCCGCCCCTGCTCACAGAGAACATGGTAAGTGAAATGAGCATTTTTATATATGTTTAATTATTAGTCATGCATACTAGATTACTAGGCATGAATCTTTACTGATTTATGCCTTGAGCTTTTACCATATGTATGGGTGTGTTTGGATTCCAAAGTGTTTATGTTTATAAACATAAACACTTTGGAAATGTTTGTTTAGCTAAATTTTTATGTATTTCAAATAATATGAATTTAAACTAAAATATTGCGTATATTGTATAAATCAAATACTCAATATTTTGTTAAGTTTATAATTACCTTATAAACTTAATATAATTAATTTACATAATTTATAAGGTATTTTATTTTAAAATTACGTTATTTTAAATATCTTATAGTCTTTTTTAACCAAACACTTTACAAGTGTTTATACTTATAAGCATAATACATTGGGAATCCAAACACACCCTATATCGTTCTTACATTGCATTCTGTTTTATTTCTTGATTTCACACTAACTATAAACTCCATCCGTTAATTAAAACTTGACGTATTACTATTCTCGCACGCTTTTTAGGTGTTAAAAACTATATAAAATATTAACTTTTAAATAATTTTTTAAAACAATTTCATACACATTTGACATTACTATTAAGTATGAATTTATAAAAGGCAAAATTACAGAAAACCACCCTTTAAATGGTATTTGTTTACAACTCACCACCCATTCAACTATTTTCTTTAATTTATCATTAAATATATTATATTTTAATATTTTTAAACTCAAATTTGATTGTAAATATATTCATATTTTGAATTTAAGGTCTTGATCATATTTTAGAGATTATTTTATTTATTTTAAATAATAATAATAAATATAGCCTAGAATTATTATCTTAATTTATGGTTGAAAATGTTTATAAAATTTTAAAATATTATGGAAATTACTCTTATTTATTCATATTTTAAATATGAGTAATTTACAAAATGTTTTAAAAAATTATAAACATTTTTAAACATAAATTAAGATAATAATTCTAGGCTTTATTGATTATTATTTTAAAAAATAAATACAATGATCCCTAAAATATAATTGGGCTCTTAAATTCAAAATTTGAATATATTTACAATCAAATTTGAGTTTAAAAATATTAAAATATAATATATTTAATGATAAAGTAATAAAAATAGTTGAATGGGTGGTGAGTTGTAAACAAATACCATTTAAAGGGTGGTTTTCTGTAATTTTGAATTTAAGGGGTGGTTAAGTGAAAACACCCATATTTAAAGGGTGGTTTTCTGTAATTTTCCCTTTATAAAAACAAATGTAAAAAAATTTAATATTTTGTATAATTTTTATCATTCTAAAAAAACGGGCATGAATAGTAAACGACACAAGTTTTAATTAGCAGAGGGAGTATGAGTTTAATTGAAACATTGCCGGGAACGGATGCGCACATCTTGTTGTTGCATGCTTTGTTAAAAGTCATCTATGATTTATGGATAAATTACTAATTTATTCGGGTCTTATAAGATCACATGCAATAGAGTTGAGAATTGGCTTAACTTATTGATATTAATGATAATAATAAGTTATTATTACTGATATTATGAAAATATATTGTCGATAGAAGATAGATAACTATTGATATAAGTTTGATCGACTTAGTTTGTACATTATATAAAGAGACTTATTGGGAATAAGTTTAATATAATTAAAAGCATTGTGTCTCTCCTATTCTCCCACCAAGAACTACCGACTAAAGGATGGAGTAAGGTCATCATCGAAGGAGACAGTCTGGGAGTTGTCAAGGCAATAGAAGATTAGAAATCAACTCCTTGGGAGATTCTAAGAGTAGTAGAGATCGAAGATCCAAATGCTTAGAGGATTTGTTTCAGCAAAAGCTCAACACTGCTACACGGAAGCCATTCTCTAAATAAATATTATGAAATTAAAAAGAAAAAGAAAAACTTAAAAACAACACCAATATAAATGACTCATATATACTTTATTGAAAAGTGATAAAAAAAAAAATTACACATGAGGAGTGATATGCTTATATTTAAGCACTTTGTGTGCAAATGTGCACATTTTAAACACTCAAAAGTAACAATTGGAGGTTTGGAGGATGCCCACATGGGCTTAGCTCAACCGGTTACAGGGATGACATTTGGAGCATAGACCAAGGATCGAGTCTCACCAGCGGCAGTGTGGGGGCAACCTCTCAAATGAGAGGCTCTTTGTACGTAGTGAGCGCTGGTCCCAGACCATTGTTACCGATTGAGTTACCATGATTTACCTCCTCTCACAATCTTCGTCAAGCCATACAGTGAGGGGGGCTAGGGATTTCGGGTGTGTTTGGCAACACAATTAGGTTTTGGAGCCTTTTGTTTTAATATTATATAGTTTTAAATGAAATAAAGCTAGCTAACATTATTTATCAATTAGCGTTTTGGAATTGAATTTCCATCCGTTACACATCCCAAGCTTTTCGAAATTCCTCCTTTTATATACACAAATCTATTAATATTCTCTTTATTATCTACCCATTCCGTTAAGGTTACCAAACACATTACTAACTTATTGACAGTTTAATTTAACATATTTTACATTAAAAAAAACCCGTTTAGCTTCAACTGCCTATTCAGCTTCAGCTACCCATTCAACTATCGCTGTCAAACAAACCCTTCATCTTTACCAGCATGGAGATTTGGAGGGTAATTTAGTTAAAAATATTATTGATATTTAAATATTTGCACTATAACATTCGAGTAATTATAGATTCGACTAGAGACATAGATTGTCAACGGTTATTTATACGTGTACAGAGTATTAATGTAGATAGAGTTGATGGGGGTTGACTTTGGAGATGCAGCAACAGGAGATGCTTTAATTTAGAAGAAGCAGTGCGTATGTATTAAGTGTTGAAGGTGCAGTCAACGGGTGATGGTTGGGCCAACAAGCCAAAGTTATGAAGATCATGCAGTGTTTCAGAGTCATCATACATATATACATATACGAATTGAATATGATCAGAGATCGATCAGTCTTGATATATAGCCTTGAATTTTACAACGCTTATGACAAATTAAAACTACGTACTCCCATCTTCTCATTTTTAGTGCAAATTATGAGACCATCAAAGTCAACCCTTTCTATGTCTGATTCTTATTTCGCATTTTCGGTGCACCTTTTGGTACTAGCTTCGTCCAAAAATACATTGTCTTTACTATTCACGCACGTTTTTTTAAGAAGATAAAAACTATATAAAATATTAACTTTTTTTATTAATTTTTTTTAATAATTACAAACTTATTATCCTAAAAAAGCGTGCATTAATAGTAAAAGTCCATGTATTTTTTGACGGAGGGAGTATTTTTTTTTTCGCAATATACTATTACTGTATAATATGTAGGGTTGGATCTCGACTGAGGTACAAAATAAGTAGTGTAATAGGATTAAGTTCGCTATTATCGACTTTGTCAACTTTTTGAGGTGTCAGGTTTCTCTGATAAAAAATTTTCCTTAAAAAAAGCAAAAATTAGTAGTGCAAAATTCTAAAAATACAAATATGTAATGTGAGATGAACTTGAATTGAGTGCTTTATTTTTTCTTTGGGACATTTTTTTAATAAGTTTATTTAATTATCTTACTACAAAGATATCTAGAACTTCACTAGTATAACCTAACATATATACTAGCTAATTAATTGTACCCTTGTAATAAGTAGTGTGGATTTGGAGATGGAAGAATGATTGGGTTTTCAACAACAACAACAACGTTCAGGCTAGAGACTATGTCAGGTTCGTCTTGGGGCGCACAAAAGAGTACATTGAAGCTTGGAAAGATGGGCACGGTCGCCCTTGCAACAAGGAGAGACGGGTTGCACTTGTGAAGTGGGAGAAACCCGATGAAGGATGGATCAAGGTGAATTTAGACGACTTGTGGATAATGAAGCTCAATTGCCTCGGCTAGTGGTTGCCTTTGTGATAGCGAGGGAGGTGTGGATTGAAGGATTCATGCACAACTTGGGCTTATGTACAACCCCGAGGGTGGAGTTGTGGGGTATCAATTAGATGGATTGCCTTCTTGTCGTAACCCTAATTAATGGGAGGATTGATTGTTGTCACCCTTTGTTCAGTCTCGCGAGTCAGCTTCAAGGCTTACTCTTCAGAATTTGAGAGGTTCACCTTTGACATGTCTTTAGAAGTGAACTTTGTCGTAAACTCACTCGCTTCACCTGCCTTTTCATTTTCAGTTGGTTTCCAACATGGGTCAACAAATACATGAAAACTTTCCATGTATTTGTTCACCCATGTTAGAACATTTTATTGCTTCTTGAGAATGAATCATGACGTGCCTTTTCATTTTCAGTTGGTTTCCATGCACTTGTTAATATACCCGTCTGATGACGTTTTATTACTTCTTAAGAATGACTAGCTTTAGAGGGAGGGATACTCTCCGTTTGATTCCTAACATTGTGTAGCCCGTTTGATTGTCTTCTCGCGAGTATTTTTTTCTCACCTTTTCGCTACCAATCTGAATATACCAAAAAAAATGTGCCCTTTGCAAATCTACTCCCCCATCTATTTTGGTATATTTATGCAAATTCGCCTTTATTATATCATTAATATTCCTCACAATTATTTCAATTGAAAATATTATGTTTAAATTATTTATTTATTTATTTTATTATATCAATATTCCTTATAATTATTTTAATTACAAATGTTATATTTAAATTATATATTTAACGTTTTCTTTCAAAATTATTTTAAAAGTAATTCTTCATGATTTTTTATACATTTTTTGTTTCTCTCAACTATTTAAATAAAAAATATCATAAATAAATAACAATTTAAGTTTTTTTTTTTCAATACTTTTTAAAAAAAAATCTTCTTAATAGGTATACACCAAAAGAAAAAGTTTCACGAATTTTTTTTTATCACTCCCTAGTTGAAATCCTGGCTGCCCCACTGTTTTTTTTATTAGGAAATAATTCGAGGGCTGGATAGACCCGAAACCTCGGCAGACGGTGAGCCGTACGTCTAAACATACAACGCACGAAACATAAAAAGGTGCAGTACAAGCAGTGGAACACACACAAATGCAAGGACTCGCGAACCTAAACAAAATAAGTTGAGGAACACATAGAGTAATTAATTAATAGCCGGCGCCAAGCACCACCAAGCAGTGACACCGCTGACCAGCGGTACCTCAGAAGTTCATGTAGGAAGTGAAGACGATTCTCCAAGAAAATATCCGTATCACGGAGTCGTCTTGATACACACCGCCTCGACCCTAGCCAGATCCGACATCGGACGCTAGAGCTCCAACACAGAATAGGACAGCCAAGAACAACCACACTCGCATCCGAAAACCACCCCTAAGAGAAGCACCAAGAAACCCTTTTAAGATTTTATTGAATCCCTTTCGGGATTTAAACAAACCCTTTCGTGATTTAATCAAACGGATACATTTACATAAATAAATAAATATTTATGTTAATACGAAAATTTATATTAATTTATATTTTATTTTATTTTATTTATTTATTTTTCGAGCCCAAAGAATAGGGATGTATTTACATAAATAAATAAATATTTATGTTAATACGAAAAATAAATATTTTTCGGGCTCAAAGAATAGGGCCGAAAATATATATTATTTTATTTATGTTAATACGAAAATCCTTGGGCCCAAATAATAGGGATCGGGCCTAAAAACTATCCAATAAGCTAAAATAATATATATATATATATATATATATATATATATATATATATATATATATATCATATGTACTCAAGGCTTATTGTGTATCATGTGAACACATCTAGGCCGTTGATTAAGGTAGAATGGAGGGCTGAGATTATTCAAAAAAAATTAATTAATTGTGATTTTGTTTTTTGACAAATTAAAAGACTCATCAATTGAGCGCTGAGCGCGTGAGGCAATACTCAAAACCCTAACCCTGCCATTAACATAAATTGGCAGTAGAGAGCCCAGGAGATCTGGAGGCGAGAGGGAGATCCGAGGCTGAGGCGAACGCGAAGCGATGGCGAGAGGGCGATTCGCAGGTGGAAAGACGGAGGGACGATGGCGGAGTGGACGGCGACGTGCGTCCCAAAACAGCCTCCTCGATCGGGTGGCTCGTGAGTCCATCAGAGAAAGAGAAGGAGAGGCGATCGGGACTCCAACGACGGCGGCGGCGGAGGCAAATCAATTTGGAATATATATATATATATATAGGAGATATCTAATGAGAAGTAGCATTTAAATGAGAAGATGAGAAGTAAGCCTTATACCCTTTAGATTAAAATAATTTTTTTTATATGGATATAGGGGACATATCTAATGATAAATATTTCAATGTTTTTTTAAAATTATTTTTTATGCTATTTTTTTAGATGATGAATGAAAAAGCTAATTTAAATTAGCATAAAAACCCTAAAATGAACCTTAAATCACCCTCTAGATAAATAGCATAAAAAATAATTTTTTAAAAAAAACATTGATATATTTCTCATTAGATATATCCTATATATCCATATAAAAAAAATTATTTTAATCTAAGGGGTATAAGGCTTACTTCTCATCTTCTCATTTAAATGTTACTTCTCATTAGATATCTCCCCATATATATATATATATAGAGGATGGTTCAGGGGTAATCAAGGCTTATTGTGTTACATGTGAACACATCTGGGCCGTTAATTAGATGAAATGGATGAATGAGATTAAAAGGAAATTTTAGCTTTTTTTATACTCCGTATTAAAAATCAGTGGGACCCACGTTTTTTTCTAGCCCACTTGCTGAATTGGGAGCGTGTGTGATGCACTCTCTTGAAATTATTCGATGTTATATCTGGATTATTCGATCGTATCGACGGATTATGTGATCGTATCGACGGATTATGCGATCGTATCCACTTGCCACATGATGGGTGATTATTTTTTTCTTTGAATTATTCGATAATATCACTGGATTATTCGATCGTATTAACGGATTATGCAATAGTATCGATGGATTATTCTGATCGGCTAGCAACCTGAAAACGCCATAAACTATTTACCAAAAATTATTCGATTGTATCGTTTGATTATTCGATGGTATCGCTTGATTATTCGATTGTATCACGCGATTATTCAATGGTTCCGTTACTCATTTTAACAAATAACTAAAAATTATGCGATGATATCACCGGATTATTCAATTATATCCCATGATTATTCGATGGTATCGAAGCATTTTTCATTCATAAGACCGCCAACATAAAAAAAAAAACCTATCTCCTTAGGCACAAAATCAGTCCATACACCTGAATAATTCGGTCCATACACAGGAATAATTAAACTTTTCTCCCGAATACGGGTAATATAGATCTCAATTCCCCCAATTAGACTAATTAATTATCAGACAAAACACAAGAATTTGTTGCTTATGAGCACACCAATCCAAATCCTAAAATTACTAACCCTAAAAATGGTTGTTCAATAGTGAAGGTCCTCGTTCATTAATTTATGAAATTGACCACAAGCTTCTCAACACCCACAAAATTCACAATCTAAGATACAAAAATCAAAATTTGATCTCCCAATTTCGAATTCATGATACCTTTGTGCAAGCCGAAGGAATCGCCCATTTCGATCTCTCCTTTAGGGCGGAGTGTTTTGCGGGGAGGTTATGAATATGGTCCAGGGTTTCAATGAAGAAATATTAGAAAATTTGATTGCACGCGCATTAATGAGAGAAGGAAGATCCATTTTTTGATTTTTTAATTAAAATAATGAATTATTTTGGATTAATCACAACCCTTCATTTTATCTTAATCAACGCCCCAGATTTGTTCACATGATACACGTTAAGGCCTGATTACATATGATCTACCCTCTATATATATATATATTTCGATTTTTCTATCCTAACCAAATTGGAATATATTTCCCCTAGATACATCTTTAGCCATATTTAAATTAGATTATGGGTTCGCCCATTTACCTTTATGTTTTCTTTTTTAATAAAGTATTATTATCCTATATCCTCACTGCACCAATAGACAAACCTTTTTCATTTTTTATTTTTCCGAATAGAGAATAGAAAGGGTACTAGTGTATGTGCGCTCGTATATACGACCCCTAGTTATCCGTTCGAGTCAGACTTTGATACCTACTATTGGGTCGAGCTGATCGATCGTCGGCGCAAACCGATTTACATTGTCGGTTACGTTGGATCACATGCTCAGAGTTTATCATCGAAGGTGGGTCCTTGTCATTAAAAAAAATGCGATTGTTTTAACTCGTTGGTGGCGGTGGAGCAAATAGCAACCAATAACAGCGACTAATAACAAACTTGCAGTATTGATTAGCAGTATTAAACCGCTAATTTCTACGTAGTATTTGTCTTAATGTCGTAAAAGGACAGATAAAAGGTGTCATGCATATTAAATCATACGTACGGAGGACTAATTTGGTCCTATTGGAAACATTATTGAGTTGTCACAAACATTGTAATTAACACCGATTTTATAGACCCTTTTAATTTATATTACGTCTTCATCATCTAATATATTTTTAGTCAAAATAATCTCTCCGTTCATAGAATAATAATTATAGAAAAATATTAATTTTTTTTAATTATAATTTAAGTATAATATTATTTTAAAATTATTAATTTTTATCATTTAAAAAAAGCATTTCAATAACTTAAAATGAAATGGCAAAGTATATATGTAACGTTCCATATCTATATACATATACTAAAATCGATGCATTGGTGCCTGTGTGGCGGCACGTGAGTGAATCTGCCTATGTGGCGCCGCGATAGTGCGTCTCGCAAAGCTTTCTCCCGTCAAAAAGGAAATATAATAAAAATAATTAGATAGTTCTAATCTATATAATTAAAAGTGATTAAATAATTATTTTATTTTACCATTAATTCATATAATTGGATAGATAGAATATCTCATAAAAGACTAAATATTATATAAGGAATTTTTTTTTTATCTAATTACTACTTATTACAAATTTTGGTGAGATTTTTTTATGTATATAACATGACATGTCAAGGATTGAAAGTTGAAACTTTAATTTGTGCATTTACAACCTATACAAATCGAGATCCTTATCACAGTTTGTAATATTTTACGCATAAATTGTCAATGATTTATCAATTTATATCATGTTATATAAAATGAATATTTTTTTTTAGGCGATTCAGTACAAAAAGACCCCACGAAGAACGCGCCTGCAACTTTCCACCACGCGCCCCCAATTCATCTCAAAAACCCTAACTCCCGAATCCGCCGCCGGCAACGAAAATCATCAAATCAGGCCGAATTGAAGGTAAATCAACCATGACTATTCATCGACGTAGCAGTCCCAACAAGTGACAAGTTTCGTTTGAAGAAATTGAAAGTTGAAGCCTTAATCAGAGTATCCTCGTTCCTCTCAAAATTCAATCTTCGCGCCTGGCTGGGTTATCGCTTGCAAAAATCACTTAGTTTGGAGATATAAAGAATTGATTTTCGAAGAGAGTCGACGACCTAAATCTCATCGACGGTTAAGGGAAGACGTGTGTTGGCGGCGGTTGGGGTTGCGTCGGGGCTTGCTTCTCTGCGTGCTTCTTTCCGTTCTTCGGGGTGCGTCCTTTCCTCTCATATATGGGTACTTGGTGCTGTCCGTTCTGCGCTGCGTTGTTGCGCCGCCGGACATGGCTGATCAATCAAACATACTTAGGTACCCCTTTCTCATTGAACCTACGCCCTTGCTGAGAGCACTTGTGTTTTCAGCGTATGGGTGCCTCTGTGAATTGGTTATTCTGAATTTCGAAGTGCAATTACATACCTTAGTAAAAGATGAGATCAGACTTGGAAAAAATTCCAAAGGGCGACCAGGCCCTGCGGATTTGGGAGTGTTGGTCGCCGGCTCGGCTCCAACTTCCGTCTTGAACCACCCCTTTGGGGGGCCTGTACAACTCGACTCATATATGTATATAAACTTGATGGCTAGAATCGAAGTCTACCGACTAGAGCTCGGTCTGATCAGCTGGTCTTGCTGGGTGATCTTTCCTCTCTTTATAAATCTCCTGGGTGAATGTGGGATCAAAGCTCCCCTTGTTTGGGTTCTGTATCTAATACAGACTACTATGGGTGAGCCTAAAAAACTAACAAATACAACTATCATACACTCAACACAACCCAACTCATGGAGACATGACAAGCAACTAACCCAATCAAAAATACCTTCAAAAAAACAACATACACAGTGGGAGGAGTACCCAAAAATGTCCAAACCCTCAATTCACATTAGCTTTCATAAAGGTAGAATGATAAACTTGGCAAACAACGGATCAAATTGTGCTGAAAATAAAATTACCCCATTTGAAATCAAAATTAATAATGCACTAGGTAATGTCCATGGTTGGTACGTTTCTATTAGTGCGGTTGTATACACTCCCACACATCTACCTAATTGCAAGAATGAAACCACCATACAAAAATTAATGCTATATGAATATGTAAGTTTACCGGCCAAATTAAGAAAGAGTGATGCTGCATGTGTTGATACCCGATACTACAACCTTCAACACACCACAATGCCAATCCATAGGAGCCTCGCTGATGGCGTGGGTTTGGTTCATCTCATAAACAAGGAAACAAGGAAGGAGAACAAGTACCTTAACAAAACAACATTCCTGAACCAATCGGGCGGCGAGGTACGAGGACCTTTCTCGTTCTCCCGTAAAACAAGTTTTAATGAAAGTTAGTTTCTGGAATTGCAGAGGGATTGGACGACCTACGTTCTGGGTTAAAATTAGCACGTGGTGTAAATCCGAACACATACACTTACTTGCACTTGCAGAGACAAAAACTAAAAACATCCCTGCACCGTCTGTATGGAGGGGGGCGGGATTCGAGAAAGCCATTTGGTCTCCGGCTGTTGGGAAATCTGGTGGGTTGGGCCTCCTCTGGAAGGAAAACAGTATTCTCAATGAAACCATAGAAGTAATCGCACAAATGGCAAGAGCAATAGTAATCAAGTATACCAACATTATCGACAATTTCTCATGCCTGATTTGGTTCATATACGCTCCCCCACAGGAGCAACACAAACCGGGATTCTGGACCCCAGTAATTGATGAGATAAAACGAGCAACAATCCCTTGTATTGTCATGGGTGACTTTAATGAAATCGGAAGTTTTGCTGATAAAGAAGGTGGAGCGCCGACCCATCCGCGCATATTTGCTAGACTCACGGAGCTAAAAAATCAATGCTCCCTCGTGGATATCCCAGCATGGGGAAATCCTTTCACCTGGAGGAAGAAACAAGAAGAAAATGGGAACATAAAGGAAAAAATTGACAGAGTCTTGGTCCAGCATGATATAATACACCAGTACCCCGCCATATGCACTAAGAATGGGGCTTTCGCATCCTCGGACCATTGCCCAATCACCATTGAACTAAGTACCAGCCAAACATTCAAACCCCCGCCATTCAAATTTGAAAATGTGTGGCTACAGCGACAGGATTTCACAAACATTATCAAACAAACATGGAGATACAAATGCCATGGGTCAACAATGTATCAGCTGGTCCGGAAAACAAAACTACTAAAAGACAAAGCTAAAAGCTGGAATAAAAGCACATTTGGGAACATTTTTATGCAACTGGAAAAAGTCGAAGAGTGGCTACTACAAATACAACAAGATAGGTCGAACAACACAAAATCCAATTTACACAAACAAGAATCAACCTTGATCAAAAAGAAGGAAAAACTACTACTATTTCAAAAATCATACTGGAACCAACGAGCTAAATCCAAACATATTAAATTATCAGATTCCAACACAGAATACTTTCATAGAATCGCCTCTGGCAAAAGAAACAGGAAGTTCATCCGAAGCATAACCACTGCTGAAGGCACTCAAATAACAGGAGAAAATAACATCAACAATGAAATCAGGAATGATTTCCAGAGAAGATTTACAAAACAACCAATCAATAGAGCAAAATTGAATAAGTTTCTTACCCTAATCTCCCAAGATATCACAGAGGAGGAAAACTCAAAACTCATAGCTATACCATCTAACGGAGAGATAAAGAACGCAATGTTTTGCCTGGGAAGGAACAAAGCCCCGGGCCCTGACGGCATGACTGCTGAATTCTATACATCGTCGTGGGATGTGGTTGGCCCTTCGGTCATTAAAGCAGTTAAGAGTTTTTTCGTGTCTGGAAGGATACTTAAACAAATAAATCATACCTTCATTACATTATTACCGAAAACAGAAAACCCAAGTACAACGGCTCACTACAGACCCATTAGCTTGTGCTCAACAATTTACAAAATTATATCGAAAATCTTAACCGAACGATTGAAGCAATTGATGGGAAAACTAATTAACCCACTACAAGGTGCTTTCGTTTCGGACAGAGCCATCTAGGATAATGTACTTATAGCTCATGAAATATTTCATTCCTTTAAAACCAGAAAGGGGAAGGTTGGCTGGTTGGCACTTAAATTAGACATGGAAAAGGCTTACGATCGTGTTGATTGGGAATTCACGGAATCTGTCATGACCAAATTTGGCTTTCACCCAAGATTCGTAAACTGGATCAAGGAATGCATCACGTCAGTTTCGTTCTCTGTACTTGTTAACAATGGACCTACAGAACTATTTACCCCAACAAGAGGACTGAGATAAGGTGATCCCCTATCCCCGTTTCTCTTTATTCTTGGGGCTGAGGTCTTAGCCCGCTGCCTTGCGGCTGAGTCCTTGGCTGCTGATAAGACCCTCGGGTTCAGGTTTGGTCCTTCTGGCCCTTGTATCCCCTTTCTGGCCTTTGCTGATGATATTTTAATTTTCCTCAAAGGCAGCACTGAAGCTTGTCACAAAGTGAAAAAGATCCTGGATGATTACTGCCAAATATCCGGGCAAAAAGTGAACTTCCATAAATCAGCATTCCAAGCCACAGTCGGGATAACTCGCAATAGAATTTTGGAAATTGGAAGAACGTTAGGTATCACCCACTCCCTTTCTGTAGAAAAATACCTGGGATGTCCCATTATTAATGGTAGAGTTAACAAGGACACGTTTAAGGATGTCATCACAAAAACCAAAGACCAACTGAGCAAATGGAGAGCGGACTCCTTATCTCAGCAAGGCCGAGCAACCCTCATTGGTTCAAACCTATCAGCAAAACCGCTCTATATAATGCAAAACTTCATGCTCCCGACCACAATGCATAAGGAACTGGATACGATAAATAGGTGTTTCCTTTGGAACAAGGATGCGCAGCACAGGCCGCTAATTGGGTGGAATAAAATATGCAAATCGAAGAAATCGGGCGGATTGAGTATTAGAAAAGCAAAATAAATGAATGAGGCTTTGCAACTAAAACTTATGTGGAAGGTATTAGCCGAACCAACCAACACATGGGTCTAGATAATCACACACAAGTACCTAAAGGAGACACACATCCTTGAGTATGAGAAATCTGGAAACTTGTCATGGCAATGGGCAAAACTAACAAATCTACTCCAAAAATTCAAAAAAAGCCTTATCTGGTCAGTTGGGAATGGGAAATCGATCAAATTTTGGACTGACAATTGGGTATCCCAGAATGCTCTTTGCAGCCGGTCTGATTGCCCGACTCAATTTGACAAAAATGAACCGGTGAGTGAGTATATCATAAATAGGAAATGGTGGGTGGAAAAACTGAATAGGGTCCTACCCAAAGAAATGGTCGACGAAATACTTTCGGTCCAATTGCCTGTGACACCGCTTGAAGATAGACTCTATTGGTGGCCGGACAAGAATGGATGGTTCACCACATCTTCGGCCTACAAATTCCTCATGAATGTGACGGCGGATGAACCTCGGGATTATGAATGGATATGGAAACTGGACCTCCCACCTAAAGTTAAAAACTTCCTTTGGAAAATTGTGCACTCAGGCCTGCCAACAAAAGCGAGGCTTGCTTCACGCGGGGTTTCGGTGCCAACGTCTTGTGACCGGTGCTCGGATTGTGTGGAGGATGATGTTCATATTCTTATAGAATGCTATCCAGAATTGATCAAAAACAACCTTAGCACAAAAGAGCGGCTAATGCTCCAACGAACAACGGACAGATCCAGGGATATAAGGGAGTTGATAGGTTGGTTACGCAACATACCAAAGGCAAAAATTCAGGCCATAGTAACAAGATGGTGGGGACTCTGGTACTTCAAAAATGGGACAACATTTAGGAACCTTAAACCACCAACAACAAACGTCATAGAAGCGTTCTCGATCAGACAAACTGAAAACTGGACCCGTGCATGCCAATTTGAAGAAAACGATCCCCCTGACAGACCACTTAAATACTACACAAGAAATAGAAATAACAAACAAACAGAGAAACTGATACACAAGAAATGGTGTAAACCACCGTGCGGAACATACAAAGTTAACTTCGACGGGTCGTCTCTTTGCAATAGGGCGGGGTCCGCCGGCATTATTATAAGAGACTGGAAAGGTAACCCAATTCATATATCATACTTGAGACTCGGCCGTACTTCACCCCTACGGGCTGAAGCTGTGGCTCTGGAACTGGGTGTGTTAGAGGCCAAGAAACTAAATTTACAGAACATGATCTTTGAGGGTGATTCAAAAATTATCATTGATTATCTAATAGCTAATATCCGATGCCCCTGGGAGGTTGAAATGACCCTATCCGATATACAAACCATAACTCAAAATATGGGGAAAGTGTCCTTTTCTCATATACCCCGCGCTGGGAACAGAGTGGCTGATAAGGTTGGACACATTTGTGACTATGTCTATGGGGACCACATAACAACCAATAAAGATCTTCGAGATCTCATCCTTTTGGATGTGCTTGGATAGTCCTCTATCCAAAAATTTTCCTAATAAAAAAAAAAAAAAAATTATATCATGTTATATTAATTTTCTTAATTGTTCAATGATTTACCAATATATTTATCATGTTATATTGATTTTCTTTTGTAAGTTAAGTTTCATTTACTAGCTAGATATCTATCTATCTATCTATATATATACATATGCTAAAACCGATGTATAGTGTTCTAAGTGTTGTGTTGTGTTTGAATTTAGGGAAAAATCATATGTGGCGCGTTGTCGCTGATTCTAAGAAAAAAAATAATAAAATAATATGTTATCATAAATAATTTATAGAAAGTTATATAAGCCACAATCCATCATAATCATACTTACCAAACATAGTAATAGATAAATATGTAGTATTTGATAAGTGATATTTTATTTGTATTTAGATTTTTTTTTTGGAAAAAATTAATTATACCAAAATTAAATATTTAATAATTTATATTTATATTTATATCTATATTATTTTTTGAGACCAAAATAATTTATTAAAATATTATGTTGTCACAATTCATTCGTGGATAGCTATGTTAGTAAAGTAACGTTACAAATATATACTATATATTTAATAAAAAACAATATTAAAATATTTTTTCAAAACAGTTATCTATTAAATTACCTGAGATTCAATTAATGCTATATTAGAAAGAAAAAATGCCTTATAAATGTGGATTTGATTTATATTTTGTGAGAATCTAAATAAAAGATATTTAGTTTTTTTTTATCATCCGTCGAATATATTTTTTATATCTATATTATTTTTTGTGGAAAAATAATCTATATTTAGATTATTATTACTTTTTATGTATTAGAATCTATTTAAATTATTTATAATATTATATTAATGTATTCCCCGTACACGGAACGGGACTTACACTAGTTTTTTCTTTATAGAGAAGCAAAAGAATTACAAATTTTCCTTGATAGAAAATTGGAACATTTTGTTGTACGGAGTGATATAATATACTACTACTATCTAGCTTGTTTTTTTTTATTGGGTAAAAAATTCGGATGCTTACAGCTATTTGATAGCATCCTTACGAATGAGGTCTGTCAGACCTGGATCGGTATATAGGGAAGGGTTAATGGTAACATGAGCAAGGTGTGCCACATTATCTGCCACAAAGTTACCATCACGAAGAATGTGTGTGAACGAGACTTCGTTAAACCCTTTGAGGAGGGAACTAATATCGGACAGAATTAGTTCGATTTTCCAAGGACAACTCGTCCCCTTTTTAAAATAGTCAATAATAATAAGGGAATCACCCTCGATAATAAGTTTATTAATTTTCAATTCAATTGCTTTTAAAACGTACTCCAGCTCGTAACGCTAGTGCCTCCGCCATTAGAGGTGTTTGCATCCCAATAAGATCACATCCTATTGCTTCTGGCCCTCCTTTGTCATTTCGAATAATAAATCCAATGGAGCCTTGTCGATGAGGTGAAACAGATCCATCAAAGTTTAATTTCATTTTACCAGTCGGGGGTTTCTTCCATTTGCGTTGCTTCCTATGTCGATTCTCCAAAGGGTTTTCCATGTTGTTGGATTTGTAATTATTTTTTCCCATATGTAATTCTGACTTATTCCAGCTCTGTACAATCGCTTCTACTTTCCGGAGGAATCCGTCCAAACTAGGTAGTTTTTGTTGTTGGAATAGAAATTGATTTCGAACTAGCCATATCGTCCACCAGTGGAACGCCAACTTTTGTTTTTTTATAGGGTTTAGAGTGGCGCCTAGTTTATCCATTATAGACGATATATTTCTTGAGTCCTTGATACAATCAGTAATCCGCATTTTGATCCTATGGGGAAATCCTGGATAAACCATTGAGTACTCACATTCTAAGAAAAGGTGAGTGAAATCCTCCTTCTGATGATTGCAGATTACACAATACGGCGACACAACAATACCCTTTGCAGATAACCTAGATGCAGTTGGGAGCCCATTGTGGCAAACTTTCCATATAAAATTTTTAACCATTGGCAGGGTATTTATCCTCCATATCCAAGCGTTGTCATCCCCTTCTTGATTTAAAGATTTAGTATTGTATTTATATGCACTATCAGTAGTAAACCATCCCTTTTTAGCAGGCCACCAGTACATTCTGTCCTGTAGTTTGTTCGTTGGTAATGGGATATCATCAATTTGTTTAGCCTTATTAGCAGGTAACACTGAATTGAGTTTCTCAGTACTTCATTTCCCATCAATTATATATTGCGCAACCTTTTCATCGGAGCTGCAACTCCGATGGTCTAAACAATAGTTTTCTAGTTTAGAACCCGAAATCCAATTATCTTCCCAAAATTTGATAGTTTTACCATCCCCCACCGACCATGCCAAACCTTCCTTGAAAGGCTTCATTAGTTTTCTGAGTTGGGTCCATTGCCAAGAGGCATTTCCTTTTCCTTCAAAGTCTAATAGGTTTGATGTTTTAAGGTATTTATATTTTATAACTTTAACCCAACAGTTATCTGGTTCCGCAATTATTTTTCACAGTAGCTTCATCGGTAAGGCTTCATTCATTTCTTTTTTTGTACGTGCGCGTTCATTATTTTTTATTTGAAAAAAATATTATATAATCATGTGTTATATATTTATCTATTTTGTTAGGAAGTGTTAAATACTTTTAAAATTGGTAAGTAAGATTATCTATATATTTATTAATTGAGAATCTTGAGATGCATATAATAGGAGAAATTTGATCAAAGGTCTAAAATATTTTCACAATATCCACAATACTCCCATATTTGAGTAAACTTATTTTTCCTTCCCCTTCTCTTGTGTTCGGGATTCATACCAATAGAGAGATACTACTAGACCTTAGCATGTGCCAAGTTGGACGGGCTGGGGTCGGACCTTGATCAATTTTTCAACCTATTATAACGGACCGGGCTTGGGCTAGGCCCGATATTTAAACTTAGTGCCTTGTCAAAACCTGTCCTCATTGCCGGGTCGGGCCGCCTAGCGGGCCAAGTAGGCCTAGTGTCTCAAATAAATTCTCTATTCGAAATCGAACTATAGAAAAAAAAGGCAAATCACAACATTGTACCAATACTTTCAAATGTGAGGCAAATCTGGACAATATTAACTTATTAGGCTAACTCCAATGACATGGTACAAATGCTCAAATATGCAAATTTTGATGCAAATTGTGCTCCAATGGTTACTTTTGGGTGTTTAAAATGTGCACATTTGCACACAAAGTGCTCAAATATAAGCACATCACCTCCCCGTGTGCAAATTTTTTTATCGCTTTTCAATAAAGTAAAGCCATTTATATTGGTTGTTTTTTATTGTTTTCTTTTTCTTTTTAATTTAATCATATTTATTTAGAGATATATGTGTATAAAATGCACATTTAACCAATGGAGTAAAACATCAAAAAGTGATGTGCATTTTTAAGCATCTTGTGCAAATATGTACATTTGCACACTTAACCATTGGAGTTAGTCTTAACAAATGCAAATCAATTTTACAGTTTACCAATACTTTCCAGCGACGCTCGGGAGTCTGGCTATGCGAGAGAGAGAGTATTTAGGGTTCTTATTTTCTGAATTGGATTTGATTTTGAAAATGAGAGATAGTACGTTGCACCCGTACATATAATTATAAAAATTATGTATATATTTTTATTATGTTAATACTATAATACTATAGACTTATATATATATATATAATATTAATATATAACCGGGCCGGGCCTGTCGGCCCACCTGGGATTCACCCTTTGTCCAAACCCGACCCTCTAGGGCTACCGGGCCAGATCGGTCGGCCCGCTTGGGCCAACTACTCTGTCCAAGCTCACATATTTTACCGGCCGGACGAGTTGGTCCATGTTTCCTCAGGTCCAAGAGATAGTGATGTCGATGCCTGCGCTAGAGGAAGGAAGGTTCTCATTGTTGTCGAAGGAAAGTAAGATCGTTGTCACACAAACTCGTCAATCAAATATATGTCATCGATCTAGATTGTCCCCTCACCCCTATGGTATTATTCCATTGATTTGGATTTTCTTCGCCATGAACATATTATCAAGAAGCCGCCAACAGCATGCCACTTATTTTAGGGTCTTCAAGAAGCCAAAAATGGTTCTTCTCCCTTCAATCCTTCCTTCTCCCAATGTCTTCAATTTTCTTCCTTTTGTTTTTTTTATGGGTTCAATTTCATCCATGATCGATAATTTATTTCGATCTATTGAACCCCTCTTTCACATAGCGAACTTATTCATGATCAACTGCTTCAGATAATCCTAGTCGATTTTCTCATTAACGACCACCGTGTTATGGTTCTTCATACCCTTGAACACCCCTCATTCACATGCCCACCATCCACCAAATATCACTGTGATGCATACCAATGATTTGACGTACCCATGTTTAATTAGATGCAGGGAGAGCTTGTCATCATGAAATACGGGTGTAGAGAGTGGTGTTGATCACAATTCAACAACAAATAAACAAGCACTTTTACCCATCATTTCCATTGCACGCAAAGGGAGGCAGGATTCAGTGCTTTGGGCGTGGAAGTGAATCACAAGAAGTTACGTGGGACCCCAATATAAAACTCGACGAGCTGTTTGTGCTTCTATGATGACCTTTTGAATTCCAAGACTCTTCATGACTTATATAGGGCATCGCTCATGTCATTGTCAATCGGCCTTCTTCTTTTCTCTCTCCCTTCTATTTTTGGGTGTCAACTGAAGTGTGCGGGAACTTTTTTCCCTCTCGATCACTTTACCTCCTACCTTCCCTCCAGGTCAACATTTTCATTTTGCAAATACTAGACCATATGCTACTTTTGTAATTCTCAAAAAATCCCAGTACATTATTGCAAACTTTTTATTTTGTTGCTTTAGTTTGAAAATGCCCTTTTTTCTATCAAAATTTAGTTACCAACGACTCAACGAGGAGAAAAGTAAGCCCTTGAACCCTAGCTCCGTCCCTAAAAATACGAACGGGATCCCCTAAGGGACAGGGGACCGATGTTCCTCCCCATCCCCAGTATTAAGAAAAAAAAGAAAAATTTGAAACAAAAAAAGGAAATACAGTAAATGGTGAAATATGTGAGGACTGGTGAGGAGGGATAGGTAGACAGAGGGATAAGTGAGACAACAGATATCACCGCTAAAAATAAGGGTATAACTTGACAAAAGTAAGCCCATTTAGGGCCCATGAGCACCATTGTATTTTATACTGTAAAATTTAATTCAATCAAACCCTAATTTCCACTATATGAGAGGCTTTTCATAGTGTTCTACTGTTCTTGATACGCTCTTAATTTCTTCTTGTTAAAGATTTACACTTTCGGATTTACACTTTCTTCATACTCCTAAACCTCTTGATTTGATCAGACGGACAAATGACAATTAACCCTTATTTGCTTCTGTCATATATATATAAAGAACAGATCAAGAGAACTGAAAATAGCTCATTAAGAAAATTTTAGAAAATCACTTGTATTCATATCTGTAGCAGATGATGACTATCAGAAATAAATCACTTGTATTATTGAAGCATACAAAAATGGGTGGATCGGAGTCCTATAGCAAGTGAGTGTGATGGCCATCTGCTACAGATATAGGTATATGGTTACATCAAGATAGCTACACTAATAATTTCGGCTAATGCAATTAATATGGGTGCGTCTTAATTTTCTCCAATTGGGTCCTGTTTGGATGGTGAACACTACCTATGTGGCACCCAATTCATTGGCTTAGTTTCTAATTTTCAAAGTCTTTAGATTTTGTTTGTGTTTTTGCTGCATATCAATTTATGTACCTAATCAGTTATTATTAGCTACCAAAGTTGTTCATTTATCAATAATGAGCCTATCTCTAAGGTGTACGCGTCGTTTCGTGGAGTACGGCTATTTAATTTATATTTCCAAAAGTGGGGTTCCTTAATTATTACGGAGTAATAAAATATACTACCTCCGATTCAAAAAGAATGTCGTTTGACTTTTTAACACGAATTTTAAGGAGCTAAAAACTATATAATATATTAACTTTTTTCTTATTTTTTTTATAATCTAATACTTATTACCAACAAATATTAAGTTGTAAAAAAATAATTTAAAAAAAGTTGATATTTTATATAGTTTTTAGCTCCTTAAAATACGTGTTAAAAAGTCAAACGATAATCTTTTTGGATCGGAGGGAGTACTAACTGAGGTATAAGTTGATTGGATTAGTAATCTTCTAATAGTCATGATATATATAATATATTATTTGTTTCATAAAAACGACTATTGACAAGACATATTTTATTAAATTGCATAACAAGTACGTCCTTATTTGTAAAACAAATGACTGATCAACCTGATCATTAGGATTGAGATCCTAGTGTGGGATTCGAGACAAGGGCGTAGGATCGGATCGTAGGATCGTAAGATTCTAGAAAAAAATTAAAATTAAAATAAATAATAAAATAAAAACAAATCATCCCAAACAAATACCTTAATTTTAAAATAAAACTAAGTTTTTCCTCCATTAAACAAATAACGTAACTAAAATAGTTCAATAATAAGCACTTAACATTCATAATTTGTCAAGAATAATGTCTCAAAAGGTGACAAATAAACAAAGTTAATGTCTTAAAATATGACAAACATACAATAGATAAATCACACATCCAAATATCCAATGACATCTCTAGTTTCAAATGTCATCATCACAATTAACCACATCATGAACAATTTTAGTTGCTCAGACGTGGATTTGTCGAGTTGGGTAACGAAACAAAAGGCTTAGGGTTTCAATTCAACATCTTCACTTTTCTGCCTTCAATTTCTAAGGAGATGGGCTGCCAAAAAATAAAAAATAAAAAGGGTCATCGTATCTAGAAGGCCCAATATCCAAACAAAACAAACACAATTACACAAATATGATTTTTGCTAGGATCGAATATTTTTTGCTAGGATCGAATAAAAAGGGTCATTGTTGTTGTTGTTGTTGTTGTTGTTGTTGTTGTTGTTGTTGTTGTTGTTGTTGTTGTTATGTAGGAACCTTGCCTCGTTCTGTCGAGGTTAAGGACGCCCTCGCCACTTTATGTCGAGGTCATGAATGACGGCCCTCACCACTTTCTGGCGAGGTCATTAGGGTCCTCATTGTTGGCTGTCGAGGTTACCTAGTCGTTGGATGCTATCGAGGGCTACTGTCATATTGTTGGCTGATGTCGGGGGATGTTGCTGGCTGTCAGGGGCTGTCAGGCACTCTGTCTATTCGATTTGGCCGGTTAGGACTTCTGTAGCGTTACTTTAGGTGTGGGGGTTGATCGAAATCCAAATCCATTGAGGGAAAACTGGAGTTTTAGTTGGATTCAAGAAAGGGTGGAGGAAAATGGTGAATTGGGTGAAGTCGACGAAGAAGAAGATCTCAGGGCAGCGCTGGTGGCGGCCCACCAGTCGAGATGAAGGACCTGGGAGAGGATGGCGTCGGCGTCGGCATGAACCTAGGATTGAAAGTGGATGGAGAAGAGGGAGATGTGGTCAAAAAGGAGTTTGACCTTGACGGAGACGGGGGGAAAAGGAGTGAAGAGAGGGAGATTGTCTGTGTTAGAAAGGTGTAGGCCGGTGTTGTGAGATGAAGGACTTGTGTGCAATTTGGTGAAAATGATCTTGTCAATAGTCATTTCATAGTCTTGTTAATAGCCCCACCCTATTTATTTAAGGGATCATCAATTCATCATATATTTTTTTTCGGGGGAAAAGAAATTGAAAATTAATATTTCAAGAAAGGTAATCAGGTTATGTTTGGATAGGTATGATTTATGACTTATAATACAATTTTGTGCATTATAAATCATAAATTATGACTACCCAAAGATTCTTAAAAGGCGAAAAAGGTACACGATTATGCGATTATATATTTGGAGTAGTAGTACATATGTTTATATTCTTAAAAATAAAACATCGTAATAATATATATATATATATATATATATATATATATATATATATATATATATATATATATATATATATATATATATATATATATATATATATATATATTCATCATATTTTAATATAGTTTTTTTTTTATTAGGAAATAATTCGAGATCAGATATACCTGAATCTCGATGGTCGACAAGTCGGCAGACGGAAACCCGTCAATACATACAAACGAAAACGAAAACAAAGAGCGGAGCAATACAACAAGTGGAAACGTACCCTACAAGAAAACGAACCAAGGAAAACTAAATCTAACACGAAGGGGACGTAGACTACGGACGAAAGCCAAGCACCGTCCTAAAACAGCACCGCTGGCCGGCGATACATCAGGAATCTCTGTGGGTAGTGAAGACGAACCTCCAGGAAGCTCCTTCCCGTACATGGAGTCGCCCCGTACACACTACCTCGATCCCAGCCAGACCCGACTCCGACTGCCAGAACCCCAACATAGAAGAAGAACCCCAGCCGCACCAACGCAGAGACGCACGCCACCTGAGCAAAGCAAACTGCGAAGGACCGATCCTAACGGATCGGTCAAGCCCAATACGGGATTTAATCAAAGCTCTTTCGAGCATTTTTATTTTTATTTTTTATACACCCATACATAAATAACCATTTATAAATGCTGTTGGAATTATTTATATCTAATATTATAAATATATATAATATTAAATTTCCATGATGCTTGCAATCAGCAAACACAAGATTTGGAAATCCGGGGAGGATCCCAGAATGCCTTGGAGCCCAAGGATGCAATTAGACCACGATCGGACATCGAAGCCCCTAGCACCGAGGAGGGAGGGGCAGTGGATCGGAGGACCCACGATGAGCCAATGTAGACCCAAATGCCGAACCAAGGATGAACCGGAAGGACCTCGAGACAACAGAGGGGAGCCAAGGGACAGCGAAGCCGAGGCGTGCCCTCCAATGCCACCGATCGAGAAGCCCAGGAGGACATGAATTGCAATATCCATGGAAGGGGAAAGAGATGGAGGCGGAGAGTACCCGACACCCCAAATCAAGCCCCACCACAATCAAAATTTATGAATTAGAAGGTATGACAAAGGGGCACGAGGACGACGGCATAGGCCGCCGGACAACCCCAAAATTAATTTTGATTTAAACGAAACTGGCTATGGAAAGCATAGAACCTAATCCAAACCGAGAGAGTCAGAGTAAGGATTTAGACACAAATCCGATCACCCCGCACCCAAACAGGCCATGGGCGAGAAGGAGGAGGGCAGAACAGAGGCTTGAACGACGCCGGCCAAGCCGACGACGCCAAGGCAGAGAAGCCCGAGAAGAGTCGGGCAACCCAGCGGCTGAGCACTCTCCGAGGAGAGGAGTTGGGGCTCTCCGAAGAGAGATTTGGGCTCTCCGGAGAGAGATTTAGGCTCTCCGAAGAGAGAGATTTGATCGGAGATTAGTTGGCGATTGGTCGGAGCGATTTTTCAACCATGTCGGAGATGGAGAATAGAGCCGACGGTGTTTTTTTGGAGGAGCTATCAAAAGAGAGCTCATATAAAGTGTATTGTTTGATTACTTTCATATTTTAGTATAGTGGTTTGTTATAGGTTCATGTAAGAAGAGTTATAATTTGAATCTTTTGTAAATATAAATTCGTTAATTTATAATCAACTTTTTAAATGAGTTACAAACACTCGATTCATTTGAAGAATAATTAACCTCAATTGAACTTGATTAAGTCCAAAAAATAATAATAAGAGGGTCGCTAAGTGCATGTCAATAATAACTACACAGGGCTATTAACTTAGTAGTAGCCTAGTAGGAGGGTTTCGGTTACCCTTGAGGATTGCATATCAATTAACGTACGCCAATCAATAAAATATAATACTCACTTAGTCTCGTAATTTAGACTGTTTGATTTTTCGACACAATTTTTTATGTGTTAAAACTCTATCAAAAATAATAAAAAAAAATTAATAAATTTTAAATTACTTTGAAATTTTAGAAAAATGATATTTTATAACGTTTTTAACACATTAAAAGCATATCAAAAAGTCGAATAAAAAAAAACATATCAAAAAGTCAAACAACCTAAACTTGAATTTGATCATAATTTTTTTTTAAAATTTCTACTTAACACGCAGACACGGACCCAAGGGTGAACTCCCCAAAAAATCCAGAATATAGATGATAAGAAAAAATAATGGGACGAAAAATGAAGTTAGAGCAGTTAGTAATTCCTTTGGGCTTTGGTAAAAGCAACCCAAGTTTGGATCCCTTACAAGCACCTTTTTTCCCATTTCTCTTTATAACATATACAGACTACAGTATATTCCCTCCGTTCAAAATTATAGGTCTTTTTAAGTGTTTGCACACATATTAAGGAAAACACAAAAGTATCTAACATTTCATAAAACAAGTCAAAAAGCTACTTTTCTCTTAACTCAATGCCTAGAAAATCTAAAAGGACTTATATTTTTAAACAAAATTTTAAGCCTAAAAAGACTTATATTTTTTAACGGAGGGAGTATATTAGGTGTTTATTTGTCATATTTTTTTTTAACAATTTATATTTCATATTAATCACTCTTTTATAAAATAAAAAAAATATGTGTTATATACTTATATGTGATATTTATACTTATGTAAAATTAAAAATTAAAAAAAACATGTGTTATATTCATGTTATTAATAACTTTTTTTTTTTAAATTGTATAAGGCGATCCTGGTCTACCTCAAATTTCATTCCTTGTTCCGTGTCGGTTAACACGTGCTCTATGGGTATATTTTTAAAAAAAAATATCGATTAAGTCTCTACAAATGAAAAAAAAACTCTCCTAGATTTTATTAATCTTTTTTTAAACTTATTTATAGAATTATGAATTTTTAATTTAGGGTTTTCTTTTAAAAAGAGTAAACATTAGAAAAATCTTATATTTTTTATTTTATTTTATTGTGGGTGATACATAAATTTTATTGTAAATCCTAATTCATTATGAAGGTCTACCCAACATTTCCCCACCTTGCCCTTGAGAAGATACCAAGGGAAGAATTGTGGTCACTTGCGCCTATATGAGGCTATAATGCAGCCTTGTAACATGACTCTTAATGGTACACCAAAATTGAAAGTTTGCTTTTCAACATTACACTCTTGTTTTACCAATAACAATCACAATCTTACTAAAGTCTTACTAGCTTAGCCGATAAAAATGAGATACATTAAGTTTGATTCCCCTTCTCTATTTTAATAGGTCAAATGTGTTCCTATCAATTTTTGTTATCCGGGGCGTCTTGATTGTATCTCGAGGGGACCATTTCAAAACAAATAAGGTCTACACAACTCCTCCCTTCTAGCTTGGCGTCGAGTCAAATGTGTTATATTGAGCTTGAGGGAACACTCGAAACACTGCCAGTTCTGGGTGTTCCCTCAAGCTCATGGAATATTTCGAGCGCCATCAATTCGACATATGCATTATATCCAACAGTAAAGCCTCATGGACTTCATAGTGGGTGCAACAGAAGAACAGTAGTTGTGCAGCAAATACCAATTTGAGCTCTAACTAAAATGATGGAACCAATGATGCTTCTTTTGGGGGGTGGTTGGATTGCAGTTCTTGGTCATCCTGAAAGTAGGTGGCGGTATCGCCTTAGCAATGGAATGCCATTAATGTTTGGGCATTGCAGAGTCTAGGTCGTGTCCATTGGCTTTTGCCCAATAAGTACATAGTATGTTTGAATTGGCCACCAAGCCATATGAAGTTTGCCCCATACATACCCATACAAAACAGATCGATCAAATAGTGATGTTGAGCTTCTTGGGGTTTGCTGTCAGCCGCCCCCACATTATCTCAGTGTTGCTTTGTGGGCCCTGGCTGAAACTCTGGTATAATACTTCCGTTTAAAATTTTAAGTTGTTTTACGATTTTGCACAAGTAAATCTTTAAATAAAAAAAATCAACAGAACACAAATCAATAATATTTCCTACCTAGAAAAACCTAGAATGACATCTATTTTAATACAATAATAAAGACCTAAAACGACTTAAATTTCGAGACGGAGGGATTACATAGTATAGGATTATGATGCCCATTATATAGGATTAATCCTTGACCTGTGAAAGATATGATGCCCTAATTGAAAATCTATGATGCCCTAATTGGTGCTAGAACTGATTACAAATACTGAAACCAATCAACAGAAACCCTCAGTAGGGTGTCCACCCTTGGATTAGCAAAACCCATCAACAGAAACCTGTACCATATGGACTAATTCAACTGATAAATAAGCCCATACTAATAATTAAATAATCCCTCCATTAAAAAATACTAGTATAAGTCTTTTTAGACTTAAAATTTTGTTTAGAAATATAAATCCTTTTAGATTTTCTACCCATTGGATTAAGAGAGAAGCAATTTTTTGACTTGTTTTATGAAATGTTATTGATTGTTTGAATAATTAATAAGGGGTATAAAAGTAACACTTTCATGCTTTCCTTAACATGTGTGCAAACACCTAAAAGGACTTATAATTTCGTACGGAGGGATATATGATTATGATATGACATCATATTTCAAAAACAAAATACTATAGGACTTGTTTGTTCTTTTTGAAAAGAAAACAGTAATAATAACGTTTTTGAAAAGAAAATTCATGAGTAAATCTCAACGGTTAACTCGTATCTCCATCAACGGGTCCAATTAACAGTGTATATTTAACGAATTTTTTTTATTTTAGCGGTTTATTCAGTTAACTGAGATTAGCAAATACAAACCTGAACAGAAGGCAGCAGATATTAGCATTCATACTTTTGAGCTGATGTTGAATTTGATGGATTCAACATGATCAAGCAAAGAATGCATCGGGTTTTACAGGAGATGGGGATACCGGCATTAGCCAGATACAGGTTGCGTCGGTGGCCTGATGGGTGTGAGATGAGGGCAGGGAGGCAGTTCAGCATGATCCAAGTCTGGCACAAGACACTAAGACAGGCTAGGATCACAAGGCGTCAACAAGGAAAACGAGAGTGTGAACTGATGAGAAAGGGCATATGGTTTCAATTTTCGACAGCTACAATAAAGGACATGCTATGGCATCCAACAGCTAGCCAGCCTTATAAGAAATCCTTAACGGGTAGAATAATTCGTAACTCAAAATTAGCTGCCACTATTTATCTATGTACAAGATTGTGGGATAGAGGAGAATGAAATAAGAAAGCCTAAGCTTACAACTATAGCTAGTTTACATCTACCCTCACACTAAATAACCAAAGGTATCTGTATATTAATGATCTAAACTCCTGACCAGTTCCCAATAGTCTTTGTTCCAATGAGCTTCTCATAATCTCATCTGAGATGGAAGTGAAATTGGCCTGTGTATATCGGTTAGGTAACAATGCAAGGTTATCACTGGAATGCAGAAAACTGAAACCCTAAGAGGGGACGGAAGCAGGGCTAAATAGTTGCTATGTGTTGGTTATATGTTATGTGTTTGATCAGCCTTACCGGATTGCATCATACTGATGCTGCTGAATGTTAGAGAAGATTGGGAACCGACTGACAGGAGACTACACATCAGCTTGGACCAGGCTGATCTCCAGGAAAGAAGGACCAGTTCTTGCCGGGCGGCTCACCATCCTTGCCTGAGAACTGGTGGTCATTATTGGTCCACCAGTTGGGACCAAGATATGGTTTTTGAGGCTCTTCCTTGTTCACATTGTCGAAATTGAACTCCTTGATCGATCCCAAGCTCACAGATCGTTGCCTCTGGCATCGTTGTCCCTCTTCCATGTCAGCTGAGGCTGGAAGTTTCTCTGCTGCATCCTGCCGAGATGTTTCACCAATCATACCAGTACTCTTGTAATCATCGACCAAGGTATTTTCCCCTTCATCTCTGCCTTTTGAGGCAGCAGTCTGTAGTGCTTGAGGTATTACTGTGGGGTCCTTCTCGACGCCACTGACAACATCCTCTGACTTCAACTCAAAAGAAACCCGATGAGTAGCCACACTTTCATGGCTGTGATGGCCACTGGTCATGCTCGGAAGGGGTGAAGCTGTAGTATTCTGATGATCCAAAATGTAGCTGTCATGTAATTTAGGTACACTGCTGTCAGGGGTCAAGGAACCAGATTCCCGACCTGCCCCCCAGTTACAGGCAGGCAGCAACTGGAGGTTAAGGAGGTTGGGAGGAACCCCAAACCGCACATCAGGGTAGTAGAATCCACCAGCAAAATGTTCCTGGTCTGGAAGGGGAGACGACGTGCCTGATCCAGAAACAACTGAGCCAGGGGAGATAAGCTGGCCTACTGGGCTTCCAGGATAGAACTGGTAACTTTGGTAGTCATATTGAGATGGCATGAACCTACGACCAGAACTGCTGTGGGAACCCAGATCTAAAAACTGAGCAAATGGTACCTCAGGAGAGGAAGGTGTGGTTAAATGAACAGATTCGGGAGGAGGGGTGAAAGGAGCAGTAGAAGGCTCAGTAGTATAGGTCGAGAAGGCAGGAGGAGAGACTAGCTGGGTTTCATGGGCATAAGGTCCAACAGCAAACATTGAACGCGGTCCACCTGGAGAGTATATGCTAGCAGCAATTGAGGTGAAGGACACCAAGGTAGCAGGAGATTGTGCAGCAGATGGTGGTTCCGAGGGAACAAAGGATGCAGGGGAGGAGGGAGGAGCAGTGAAAGGTGCTAAAAAAGGAGGTGGTAGGACCAAATTTTGAGCAGGAGGAGCCTCGGGCATTGCTGATGTTGGTTCAGGAACAAGGACAGCTCGTCCAATGCGCTTGTTGTGCTTCTGATATCCAAAACACCAATATGCACTCAGACAGCCACCCCATCTCCTTTTCTGCAATTAATCAATGACCACAAAACAAGCTTTATCATTGTCCACAAAGTACAAACTAATATCAATACAAATCAATCCTTGACATACAACAAGCTCCCAAACCATCCGTGAATCAGTATAATGCTCTGGAAGCAATTCGGTAAGGTATCAGGCTCTCCATATAACTTTCGTGATTCCAATTGAAAGAAATGTAAAATTCAGTTTTTCATACAGAGAGAAGATGGGAGACTCACTTAAATAGATTTAAGTTCATGCAGTAACAAAAAGGAAAAAGGAAACTTCTTTCTGTAAGATTGCAATTATAATTTAGGGAAAAAAAATTACAATTCCAGGACTAAAGAGGTAAGGTTGGCCCTTTTCAAACTGTATTTCTGTATATTAAAAATTGTATACCAGTCATTTGCCATTTGGAACATCAAAATACCAACCCGAAAAAACTAGACATCATGTGGTTCTGCAGCTTACATCAGCTTAATCCCGAAATAATTGAGAAATACCCAAAAACAGTAACCTATCTACTATATGTTAACGGTAATCAACAGATCTTCACCTAGTTAGTTATTTTTACGACTAACGCATGTGTAATCTCTAGGTGTCATTAGAAACCACTATGAAAAAATTGTCCGCTAATCGTCAAAGGCTAGAAACGGTTAAAGTAAAAAGAGAAAATGTTCCCATATCAGATAGATACCCTTCTCTTCCCTATCATTTACGAAATTAAATAACAGAAGCAATTAATAAGAACTAGTACCAGTAGGCGACAAAAAATTAGCTTATACTCCACCGGGGTGGGGAGTCGGTTAAATAGAAAAGCACCAACAGCTAACAGCACTCCTCAATTTTCATCTTGAAAAGGATCATCAATAATTTAAGATTAAAAAGACGCTTGAAAAGCCGATTCAACAAAAGCAGAAGCTGCAGTACTCATAAACCAAGAGATTATATTCCATATACAGAATGATCCACACTCAACAATAAAACAATTAGCGAATGCGATTTACATCAATTTTAAGATATTGTGACTATAGGCCCTAAACATATTTCCTAAGTAGTTAAAACCACAAGACTTGAATGACTAAGCAACAGAAAACTAAAAGTTGGAGAAATGTGATAACCATAGATTTTAAGTTACAAATGAAGTAAAGAAAGCTTACAAAAAGGAAATGAATCCCTAACATCATCAAAAGGCAGACAGCCAGCACAACTTCCCTAAAATGAATCCCTAATTAAATTTGAATCATCCAAGTTACTCAATCCCCATACCGGATACAGTCATACATAATAATCCTCAATGATTTTAGAAAACCAGTCATCATAAAGTGTTCTCCCTTAACCAAGCAATCAAAGGTCTGCTACCTGATGACTAACATCTTGACCCGTTTAAAAAGATCAGTTCAACCAATGATCATTCCTAAAGAAACATAATGATCATATACAAAAATCTAAACCAAAATCAACCAAAAAAGCAGGAAAAGAGTTTATGCAAATGCAAAGTACTAAACATGGCAAATTTTGTAAAATTTTAAGACCAAAGAGGAAACATAATCCACAAATACACTCCCCTGAAACAACAACATTCAGACTTTGGAGCTCTGAAACCAACATCACAATGGAGCAGAACCATTCGACAGAGCGTCACCGTACATGGGCTTAAAATCGGCAAACAACTAGAGCGTCCAATAAAATTCCACTTCCAAACAGAGAGATAATTGCATAAAAATGAATTTCTCCAAAACTCGAATGAAACAACAGCGACAACACCTAAACACAAAATCAGAGACCAATTCAAAGCTTACAACTCCGATACACAAACATAATCAAATAGAAAAAAGGAAAGAAAAAAAAAACAGAATAGAATAAATCACCTGAGAAGTATCCGGAGACGCACGAGTTTCAGCTAAAGCGATCGCGTTAGCAGCGGCGTTCACGGTATCCACAGCGTCGTTCGCATGCCACATATCCCCATTCACACGTCTCATCTCTCGCGCTCTATCTCTCCTTCTCCTTCCACAAAAATTCGCATAAGACAGCAACTCCGAAACCAGAAAAACCTAATTTCAGCAACAACAAACTGCCGAAATCCAATCAAAATTCGTCCAAACACACATAAAAACACCAAGCGCAAGCTCGAATTTAGGAACTCCGCAAAACCGATCCACAAACAAGCAGGCGATTGAGAGTGAAAAAGAGAAACAACAAGGAGGAATCTATGGCCGATTTCTGTACAAAGCTAGACAGGAACATCAGAAATCCCTCTCCGCGGCAAAGCCTCTCTCTCTCTCTCTCTCTCTGAGAGTAAACCCACTTGCTTTGGGGTCAAACACGGCAATGACTTTATATATTTATTTTATTCTGATTTAATTTAAAATGTGATTATTAATTAATTACCGAAAATGCCAGTGCTCAAACGACGTACGGCGTCCGTTTGACATAAATACCCTCCTCCTTCTGTCGTCAAAATTGATCTCCCGGGGTAGTTTGGTCAATGAAGAATGTGGGGCCCATGTACTTTCTTAGAAGGTGTAATTAATTTAATGATTTAATTAGGAAAGTATAAAGCGTGTAGCTTAATCCACATTACCGAGAAATCCCCAGCTTTTATTTTTAAAGTCATTATTGTTTTTTTTAAGTGCGCACGTGTGACCATCCATGGCCTTTTCTAGTGACGTGGCGCAAAATGCGGCATGGGCCCCACCCCCCGACCTACTTCTCTTGGTTTGATAAGGGTTGTATTAATTTAAATTATTTTTATTAGTGAAAAAGTTACGTAGTACTCCCCCATTCGCCAAAACTTGTCATTTTAACTCTCCATATAACTTTTAATAAAGTTAATAATTACACTCATTTTTTACTAATTTACCCTCATTTATCACTCTACTTTTTATTTTATTAAAAACTACAACTCACAATACATCAATCAAATCAATGGTATTTTAGTAAAGTATAAGCAAAAATATCTAAAATGACAAGTTTTTCCGACCAAAAATGAAACTTTAAAACGACAATTTTTGCCGAACGGAGGGAATAATAAAAATAAAACAAATCCACTATAAAATGAAAATACTCGACTCGTGGGAAATAATAAAAATAATAAAAACAAATATATTTCAACAATTTAGATGAAACCCACTATAAAATGAATCCGGATTAAGGATTAGATAGATGATCGTTGTCCGTCCTATAGTTTGCTTTCACAACTTTTCTTCTTCCTTTTTTTTTTTGCATTTGTAAAGGAAACTTCCTTATCAAATTTTGGATATATATGATCGAATAAATTAATTTTCCTATCGGATGGAAAACAGATTATAACAAATATATTGATACAGTCTGAAATTTCACCAGAAAACGAATGTAAACAATCTTTTTATATAGTAAAAGAAGTTTTTTTGTCATAAATAAGAAATATTGAAGACTTATAAAAAAAAACAATCATCACTTGAGTAAAAATCAACATTAAATAAAAAACATATTTATAAGAAGTTAAAAAGTATAATTTAACATTATCTAATCAATTATATATTTTTTTAATATTTTGAGTATTTGATTAAAAAAGTCAACACTTGAGTAAACATATTATACAATGAAAACAATAAATTGAATTATATTCATAAGTTTCATCAAATATTTTTTATATTGTAAATTGCCAAAAATAAACATCATATATAAAAATAGTTTATTATATACAATAATATATTTTAAAGCATCTAATACTATAAAATTTTCATTTAGAATAAGTACTCTGTATAGTAAGATGCATGCTCTATCATAATTTCACCTTCTGACAAGAAAAAAATAGTGTATAGAAAAATAAAACTAAAATACTTTTAGGCTTTTAGCATAATCTATATGAAAAATTAAAACCTTGGATACTTAATTTAAGAAATAACTAAAATGTGAAATGAAAAAAGTATAAAGAAAGATCAAACAGATTAAACCGAGTTTATATTTAATTGATTTTTAATTTTGATTCATTTTATTTGAATATTAATATATGAATGTATAAACTCATCGATCTGAAGTCGATAATGGAGTTCAATTCCTATAATTATAGAATATCTCTAAATTTAGGGATATTTGCCTTAACCTGAAATATTTATCACGCATTAATATATTTACAACATAAGCAACATATTGTGGCGGGTACAAAATAAAGGGTTCGAATTTCTGTCTCGAGCTTGTCCTCTTTTTCTTGTTATCTGTCACAAAATCCCTCTCATTTTTTATTTTTTTAATCTACTTTTTTTTTCTTTTTCGTTAAGGCTTCTGAGAGATAGAAATGACAATGAGTTGGGTAGTGAATGGATGACCCACTTCCATCACCCGACCCACCCCCTTAAAACCCCACCAGATTCGATCATCACTCGCTTCTAGTTTCACTCGCCCCGTCCACCCATTGTCCAACGGTTAATCGAATGGATCATCACATCCTATCAAATTCAACAACAACAAAAAACATTTAAAAAAAACATTAATGCAATTATCAACGCTTCAACAAGTAAGTAACTAGCAATGTAAAATTAACTTAATCATATAAAACAAATGAGATGCACCATAAAAGAGATAAGATTAAATAAACGAGATCATTTAGGCTATGTTAAGTTAAATGACTAACAGATCGGGTAGCTGAAGCCGGTAGATTATTTGTGTTAAATATAGGTTAATAAGCTGGTATGATATTTGGAAAACCTAACTGTTAAGCTAGATAGCGGATGAAAACGTACTCGTGAATAAAAATCATAACCTCCGAAAAGCTTGGGTGAGTAGCTGATGAAAAATTATGATTCCAAAAGCTAATTAAACTAAAATCTTATATTTATTTCATTTAAAACTATATAATATCAAAACCACAACCTCCGAAAAGCAATTTAGTGTGTCAAACATACCCTTAATATACTATAAAAGTAAATGTAAAACGATATTATTTAATATATATTACATGAGATGCATATATATGACTATATAATATGTGTCGAGTGACCGTATTCAGCCCAACCCATTATCCTTTCACCCATCACCCATTTAATATCCGAATTATATAAAATTTTCACCCACTTTGTCGTGGAGTCATGTGAAACGGAATGGCATCCCCATTGAGAGGAGGGGATTGGAGTCGGGGGTAAAGGAGGGAGACCAAGTCGGGAGGACAGGTGGTTTAGGGTGTGTTTGGCAACGGGGTGGGAGTATGTGGATGGGGATGGATTTTTGGGGGTACGTGGACGAGATGGGGATGGTATCTCGGGGTGGACGGGGGTGGTGTTTTGAATCCCTTTTCATCTCATTTCGTGTTTGGTTGAGTTTTAAAGTTTTGGTGGATGGAGGCACTCAAAAAAACCCAATTGCCCCCACTAAACCACATGAAATGACGATTATACCCTTCCCAATTGCCCTCACCCCCAACTAGACCTGTCAAACGGGTCATTCGGGTCGGGTCACTTCGGGTTTCGGGTAAAACGGGTTTCAGGTTTTTCGGGTTGACTCGAACTCGGATTTGATCGGGTTTCGGGTCGGGTTCGGGTCGATTTCGAGTTTGTCAATTTTTTCTTTTTTAAATTAAAAAAGTCATTATTTGATAATTTTGTGATAAATTTTAATTATATATAAAAAAATTAATTATATATAATTATAAGTCAACCGGGCCAATCGGGTCACCGGGTCAATCGGGTCACCGGGTCGAAACCCAGATTACCCGGAAAATTTCGAGTTTTTCGGGTTCGGATCGGAAAAAAAATTCGGGTCAAAATTTTCGGGTTCGGGTCGAAAATATTTCGGGTCGGGTCACCGGGTCGGGTTGTGTTTTGACAGGTCTACCCCCAACCCATCTTTTCCAGTTCAGGTCGCAGAAGGAGCCAGCTCCTCCAAAGAGAACCTCCCCACGTCGCCATTCACGTCGCAGAAGGACCCGATTTTTCGAAGCAATTGCGATTCAGGCACGAAATTTACATTCCGAAGAACGGGATTTTGCAATTGGCTCCCAATTTACAGGACGGGCGATTTAATTAACAGTACCTGGTCTTCAGTGAAGGGTCGTTCCTCCGGACCTCCAGGGAGGCGACGACGATCTCGGCGTGCTTCTGGACGAAGCGAATGGCATCGACGTCGTGGGTGATGGCATTGCAGATTTCGAGGGCCTTGACGGTGCGGTTGAGCAGCTCCGGAATCAAGCGGTCGAGCAGAGATTTGACAATGTGGGAAGGGTCACGACCCATAAGGAGGGTGGCCTTGAACTCGGCCTCGCAACAGAGGAACGCGTCGAGAAGCTTCCGGAGCCAGACGATTGACATGAGGGCGTCGGAAGCGTCGGGGGCGGGAGGTCGACGTCGCCATCAACGTCGTTGGAAGCGTCGACAGCAAGAGGCGGGAGTGTGGAGTGGTGGGGTGTTGATGTTGTGGAGGAGGAGGAAGGAAGGAGATATGTGAAGTGCTCGGAGATCTTGCGCTGGAAGAACTCCAGGTCCTCGATGTCGCCCTCGACGGAGGCCACCTGGTTCCGGTGAATGTTGATCCTGCCCAAGAAATTTCCGTGCTTGCCCACATCCTGTTCAACGAAATTAAAATCGTCGAGGCTGGTGGTGTATTTATGGATGAGAGAGGGGCAATTAGGGGCATTTCACATCCCCACCGCCTCCTACCTCCCTCCTAAGGTGGAGAAATCTCCCTTCCGCACCCCCTATTTCGCACCCAGTCCACCCCGTCCACCCCCTTGCCAAACACCGAGGTGCGAAATTCGAAATCCCATCTCCACCTCAGCGAACCCCCATCCACCCCCTCCCACCCCGTTGCCAAACACCCCCTTAGAGTCCAAAACAAGGGATTGGTGTGACTTTTGGAATCAGGAATAAGATTGCAATTAGAAATTGATATAAACTATTTTTAAAGTATTTTATTTTATTTGGTATGTTATCGGAAAAAAACAATCATTCATGGAACAATATTTTCTATGTAATGGATTTTCTAAGAGTAACCCCAACAACTTCTCCACATTGAATATTTGGAGAACATTAAGATGGATTTTGGTCCAACAGATTCCCCATTACATTCTCCAAAGTAAAGAATGAGGAGAAAAAATTGAGATCATTCCCTAAATTTATAGGAAACTCTATCTATTTTGGGGTAAACTTCATAATGGAAAATCTGTTGGAATTCAACCCAAAAAAATCCAGAATAAGGATTTATAATTCTTTATTTTGGATAATTTTTTAGAGAAGTTGTTGGACATGCTCTAACGGCCCAATAGACAAACCGTTTTAGCTCGCTTGTCTACGGAGGCTTTAGCATTGCTATGACCCATTTAAGCCACTTGATTGGGGATTATAAACATGATTATTGAAGGAGATACTCAACGGTTATCAACACTTTCAAGTTTCAAATGAACATGGAACAACCCTATGAAAATGTTAAAATATTGGATGCATCAAAGAATGAATTCAATCCATGAAGTTTTTTTTTAGCTTAAAAAGAATTTAGCTCTATTACCTAATTACCGCAAACCGTCTATACTCTAAATAGGGACTTAGGCTTCGTTTGCATAGTCATATATTGTGACTTATAATTGTGTTATATTGTGCATTATAAGTCACAATATATGACTATGCAAATGAAGCCTTATTATCATCCGCAAAGATGATCTTGACCGACACTTTGAAAGCAGAATAAATTTTTGCATATTATAAAAATTAAATAAAAAAGGATTTCCAATTGTCAAAAGTGAGCAAAAATGCCAACTCAAAACTTTGAATTCCCCAAGATTTGAAGCTCTGCGTTGTAAGATTTGCAAAACAAATCAGCCACCAGGCCTAATTAATTAATTGAAGATGTTTCAATGTCATTAAACTATTCAGCATTTCACCTTTGATCAAGATACATTTTGCCTAACATGAACATTTGGAACAATAATACATAGTAAAACATACCTGTGATAATGTCACAATATACAAAACATAACTTATAATGAAGGAGCAGTTCATTAGCCCTGAATTTCAAAGATCAGCCTTCCCTGCGATTTCGTCGTCGCTGGAGGTATAATGGCCATCACTCGGTTCCTCGTCGTCTGATTCCTCCTCGACCCCTGCACCAATATCCTCTGGCTTGGCGTATTTCTCACAGTATTCTGCAAATGATTACCCACATAAAGATGAAATTGAGAAGAGAGTTTGGTATTTCATCTGGAATCAATCCAGTGAGCTAGGGAGATTCAGTTGCTGAGCAAAATGCATTGTGGCAGGGCATAGTGAAAGTTGAATTTTCAGTGCTTTCATTGGTTTGTTAGTTTATAAGTGAAGCTTTGTCACTAGCGTTCCTACTATGTGGCTGGAGACTGATTCACAGAGTTATCCTTTGCCAATGGACCATGAACAGAGGCAATGATTAGATTATCAGTTCAAGGCTCTATTTGGCAAGCAAAGTAGCTTTTCGTACCTTGTGGTTTTGATATTGTATAGTTTTAAATGAAATAAATATAAAATTTTAGTTTAATTAGCTTTTGAACTCACCCAAGCTTTTCGGAGCTTGTGTTTTTTATTCACAAGTTTTCATCAGCTACCGTAAAAGCTAGGTTTCCCAAACACCATACTAGCTTATTAACCTATACTTAACAGAAATAATTCATCAGCTTCAGCTACTCCAACAGCTACCCTTTTGCCAAACATAAGTTGAATTTTGGTACACGTTATCGGTTAGGATCAAATCACTTTTTTCCAAAAACCCTGAGTCACCCAACATTGGCTTTTAAAGCACAAAACCAACTCTTAAAAGGTTAGCTGAGCAAACATTATCAGAACAGGAAAGTTATCTAGCTGTCTAGCATCTAGTTCTATGGAGTATTAATGTATTATGATTGAAAGGGTATTCAGTAGATATTTTAGGGGAACTGCTGTCTTTAAAGTAACCTAGTGCACTGTCTAGAAGTCAATCTTGTTTTTATAGCAAGGGAAATAAACTCAGCCATTAATTTCTTCCAAGAAAAATAAGACATTAAGGAGGAAAGTTACTCGTAATATTCAACAGAGAGAACAAGCAAATGTGCTGTACTAGCTACTTGAGAGTTTTAACCAACAAAAGGTAAATTCAAGCATGACACAATTAAAGTGCCTGAGAGGCAAAGGTACCTCAGACAGGTGGAAGATCTTTAGATCTGGTGCTGGTATGGAAAGGAATGCAAAATGATACACCAAGAGAGAGACGAGAGGACACAATCCAGGTACTTTACGAGCTATGGATAGGACATTGTGAAGTGGCAACCAAGAACCATATAGAGACAACACAAAGTAGCATGAGTGCAAAAGATGAAAAAGATAGACCATGTTGGGATGTGCTAATAGAGGAATAGATCTGTACCTTAATAAAATTAACTCCCAACAAGACCACCACCAGACGTCCAAGACTCTTAAGGCAGTTTAAAGTTCAAAAGGACGTAAAACATAGTAAATTTGTGCAATGAGAGAAACAGTTACCAGGAATTTATGAGCAAGAAAAAAAGGTTAAAAACATTTTGGACATAGAGAGCTACATCTTTCCAAATTACCTCTCACCATTGCTCAGAAGAAGCTATGGTGTCTTGGACAGAAAGATTAAAACTTCGTAACTAGAAGAAAGGGGGCTGAAATGTGGTTTATTACCTTTAACTCGTTACCTCTCACTCATTGCCTCTCGCTATAACAGGATGAACTGTGGTTAAAACTTAGTAACTAGAAGAAAGGGTAGAGAAAGGTTAAAACTTATTACCCCTCATTCCAAATTATCTCTCACTCGTTGCTCATAAAACTGTAGGCACTGAAATGTGCTTGTTTGGAAACAGTTAGGGAGATACTAGGATAACCAACTGTGGGTAGGAAATTTTCAGCTCACAACATTGGGGGTAAAAATTATAAACAAGGGGTTTCTAACCCTGTAGGATGTGTATGCCGTCGGCAAGTAACCAGTTTGAGGTGAACCTCATATGGAAAGCTTAATGGATTCCTTATGGGCTTCCATAAGATTTCCTTTATTTGTGTTCTTTGACTATTTTAAGGGAATAGTCCAATTTGTGGCAACTTCCTGATTTTCTACTCTATCAAACAGCTACATCTTTTCAAGGCAATCAGGTATCTTTGAAGTTCTAGAAACATATTACCTCTCACTCGTTGCTCATATAAAGCTTTATCGCGCATCATCAAGGCTGCGGCATCTCCATTTAAAGGATCCGAGGGATTGGGGTATAATAGAAGCTGCGGAAGGAACACTTCAAAAACATTTACCAAATCTGGAACAAAAGAGCACATACGTTTGGGCATTAGTAATCAGCTCTCACAAAAACACGAAGTTGTTCTATGAGAAAGCAATCAATCTAAGAAAGAGGAAAATTTGAATATTATCATACCGAACATTGGACTCCATGTCTGATTGATTACATCCAAACAAACTGAACCAGACCTGCGAATCAGCCAACAGAAAGTATAAGTACTAAAAAAATATCCACAAAATCAAAATTCATTGCAACACTTCACATCTTACTATACAGGATACATCACTTGATCTAAGCAAATCCACTGGTAACCCATGCTTGATATTCAGAAACTCACGTTTCATCTACATTGGGGTGATATATCTTATTGACGAAGGAAATAGAAGGAGATCTGTATGGATATGCATCTGGTAGCTCCACTTTAATCTTCCATACACCCCCTTGGTAAGGACCTGCCCAAGCGAAAAATGTTGAAAAGACATCTCTTGCCTCCATCGAGTAAAAAGAATTTCAGAAGTTCTAATTGGTCCAGAGAGAAGTCAATAAACAACCAACTAGCCATAGTTGCTAATTATATCTTTTTTCCTTCTCTACAAAAGCTAAGAAATCTCCACATAAAGCTTAGAACCAATCCAATTTTTGTTCCCCCTTTTGATGCAATACATACAACCCAACTTAATTGCATATAAAGAGCATAAGGAAAAGCAATAAGGACCATCAGACAAGATAACAGCAATTGAAGCTTCAAAACTGATTTGTGAATGAATGATTGTGTTGGGTCTTGCTGATAGCTGATAAGGGTTTATTTGGTATGATAAGGAGCTTGGAATTTATTTCTCATAAGCAATCTGCGTGAAGCATACATCGAACAGAACCTAAAGCTCGTACTCATTCAAGAGGCAAGATCAACAAAAATGGATGCTTTATTCAAGTCATCAGTAGGCACAATCTCATAAGCTGTTCATCCGTGGTCAACAAAAACCCCAACTGAGATAAATCAGACAACATGAAGAAACAAAGTAAACTCTACAAAACCCATAAACAATCAAAACAACAAAGAACAAGAACCAAATTAGAGAGATATGTTTATGCTAGAAGGAAAAATAAAGAAAAGTGATTAGATCATTAGATGAAGTACTGTCACTGGGTCCATGAAACTCCACATCAAATTCTTGCATCCCATCATTGGCCATCTCCACCTTATAATCACCCATCAACCTGATCCAATCAAGCAAATTCAACCCACCACAACAGAATTTAATACTTTTGATGAAGAGGGTTGGAACAAAATCGAAGAATCGGTCAAAATTGATGGAAGAGGGAATCTGGGTATTTTACAGTTTCATCAAATCCATCTCGCGGCGCTTGCTTGGGGAAGACATTTTTCACTTCTCAATCTCCTTGTTGCTTTATTTCAGCGGCCGGCAACCAAAGAGGGTTTGGGGTTGTGAGGAGAGAGAGAGGATATCAGAGCTTTGTCACAACTCAATTGAAATGAGGCAAGAGGTTTGCAGACATCAATGAGAAAAAGTAACACAATCTCGGACGTTATATACGGTAGTATGTTTATTTTTTTTTAAAAAAAAAATTAAGGAAAAAATTCAGATACTCCTTCCTTGAATTTGGTAAATAAAGTTTGAACGGGACCTTTGGTACTACCGCAAGTCCTTTTCGGCTGAGCCATTCCAGAATAGATACTTCTTTTGTTTCATATTAAATGTCATTTGGACTTTTTTACACGTTTTTTAATGAGGTAAAAACTCTATAATATATTTTTTAATTGATTTTTAAAATAATTTCATACTTGTTGGTAATAAGTATGAATTTATAAAAAAAATTCATTAAAAAATGATATTTTATAGAGTTATCTCCTTAAAATGTATGCCAAAAAGTAAAGTGACATGTATTATACGGAGTATGAAACAGAGGGATTAATTAATTAGGAATTAGTCATTTGTCTATCGAGCATGATAGATAGGATGAGATTAAGAAGGCCCGAGTGATTCAACATTCGTACTTCATTGATAGGATGACTAAGATGTGCAATCTTATCCATCGTCAAATTGCATTCGCAAAACACATGATTAATGGAAAGGGTTCGTTATGAGGACAAGTGAAAAAATTAGTATGATATGATCATCTTAATATCCCATGAGCACTTTCATAATCCTTTCAAAGAATTAGCGACATTAAGGTTATCACATTCGATTTCAATTTGATCATATCTGAGCTCTTTTTATGCACGAATACCTTCCAATAAGACTAATGCTTCGAATTCGAGTGTTGTTTGTTTACCATATTTTTCTGGTCCTACTAGGATATTTCTTCCTACTTGATCATCAAAGTTTAGTTTTACAAGGCCTTCTTTGTTCAGTTTCTTGTCTTACGTTTTCGGCTATGTCAGACCTATTGGAGCGGTCTTCTTCATCTTCTTGAAACTTTTTAGATTCTTCCCAATTCATCTTCTTGAAACTTTTTAGATTCTTCCCAATTTTGAGATTATATCACTGCTCCTCTATGAACTTATAGGGGTATATGTTAGGATATAATCTATAGCAGTTATGATATGTTCTATCTATGTAAATAATATTTTTATCGCGTGCATATATTCTTATAGATAGATATAAGAAATGCATTTTTTCTAAGTATTCTACCCAAGAGGTTAATAATCATCTCCAGTTCTTGTTCAATACTTTCAGGTTAAGAATCTGCCCTTCATTTTTAACTAACAAGTAATGTGCAGCAGTACAGTAGAGATGCAAGCAATATGCCAAACCAGGCTATGAAATTACACAGTTATGAACACTCACTTTTTCAAGTCTTCTGAAACCAAAGATGAGTAAAATTGCAATGCCTAATAGCTCTTGGCGCGCCTACTAAGACGGTGAAATGAAATCTCTTAAAACCCTGAAAGAGTACATTTGCATCTACATGTTCTTTCAAGGGAGATTTCCAAACAGGCCAACAAGGTCAGTAAAATTAGCCTTTACAAACTGACCCAGCTAGATGTATGACTTACCCACAAAATTTTTGGCACTAAAAGGCCATGAGATCATGAAGAAACATGCTTTAGCTCTTCTTTGCCTTCACGGGCATGCCTAAATCCATACACTGCTTGTTTAGGATGCAAATCCCAGGGTTTGATCCTGATGCGTTGCTGGCTGTATGGCCATACAATCCACCAACGGATCCGAACTCTGATAATTCATCATCACTGTCTACATAATTTGGAATCACCCGGTTTTGGTAACTTCGCTTGCACTGGAGGAACACATTGAAGTAATAGTCGATGAGTTCCTGTCTTGTCTTCCTGCGAAAAGATGACCTACCTCTAGAGAGTGGGGTGGTACTCATGATTGACTTGAACTTTTCTTCTTCCTGTGGAGTCCAGGAGAGTGAAACCACCTCACCCATTCGATCAAATTTCCATTGGTAAAATGCTTTTCCCAGCTCATGTTTTAGCTTCATTTTGTTCTCTGCGGTGTGAAATCTAACACATGTCACTGAACCAGGAAATGGGCAATCACACATGCTAGGTCTACCCACTCCCAACTCCAACCCGGGGTGAATCTCTGTGGAAGTGTCCTCTTCCCAGCTTTCCGGTGGCCAAACTCTGATTCCTACCCGATTGCAATCTGTATCCGAAACTTCTCCTGTCCAAGGAGGGATTTCAGCTTGAAATTGAGGTCCTACATTGACATGCTTTTCAACAGGCAGTTTATCCAGAGAGGATCTATCTGTTGGTTCACTTGGCTGTGAAAAATCAGGAGTCTTCTCCTTTTTAGTTTCTTCAGGATCTTTTTTCAGGTGGGAAACCTTGCAATGGTTTTTTTTAGTTTCTTCAGGATCTTTTTTTGGGTGGGAAACCTTGCAATGGTTTGCAAGTTTGTTTTCTTTGGTCGAGGACGAATCACAACAGGAGCATTTGGGACTTTTCGCCAAGGCAGGGACCCGCTTGCTGAACCTGACGCCCTCCAGATTACCAGATCCACGATCATCGTAAATTGTAGGATGAACCTTCTGCTTCTTCTGCATATTTTGGAACTATGGAAATCATACTCGCAGCTTATAATAAATGAAGAAAAAAAAAAAGCTCCATTCAAGAAAGCTTTATGAAAAAACACATTTTCTTTCACCTTGTACACGGTTATATTTGAATAGCAAGTCTAGAACAAGCCCTTGGTTAAGGGTTCATATGCAATAAACTCCCATTTAAGGAAGTTATCTTACCCTCAGAGTCAAAACACAAAATAAGATACACTGTCACAACTTTAGAAACATATATACCCTCGGATACTTATCATTTTTTCCAGCAGCATTGTGCAGTAACTTAGATTTCGAAGCCAATAATGCAAGAGCCAACACATTCATCTACAACTACAGGATAAGCTATGGAATATGACTCTTGATCGTCCTTTAAACCGAGAGGTACCCTTCAGAAGTTTCTTTTGTCCCATGAAATAGAAGTAACACTTTCAACAACAATAGGCTTAGACTATACTTATTCATCAATCTATCACCAAAATATTGATAAAAATGACACTACTTGTTAGTATGTTGACCTCAAAACTCAAAGAGGAAAGCAACAATATTTTTTTAGTAAATATACAAACCAGCAAATATCACACAGTTCAACATAGTTCAAGATACCTATTTTATATAGCTTGGCCATCAAAATTCTCCATTCCATCAAATGGTGAATGCAAAACTTATTTTATATATGATAATGCAAACGAATCCTTTAGCGCTATCCACAGTGGCACTAATCATAAACAGAAGTTCCTCACACTCAAGTTCTAAGGTAATTGAGACACTAACAGATGCTTAAAAGGAGGATACATCATATTGAAAAAATCAAGCCTCAAGAAAATACACAATAGATCAGCATTAGATATCACAATAATACCCATGTCAACTCTTCATTTACCTAAAGCTTTCGTTTGATGTAATTTCGTAGATATATTTGGCAATAAAGCTACACGATGAAGTCTAGATTGTGTACCTGATTTGAAGGATCTCCATCATTCTTTGAATTAGGATACCTTTGCTTTAACATTGCTTCTCGCACGAAGAGGGCCAATGACCAAGGTTCCTTTCCACCATTTTCTTTCCACTCAGAACTATGTGGTATTCTCCCATTGGATAGATCTCGCGGGTTCCTTGCGACATTTTTCAACCAAATCAGCACTCCCTGCCAACCATGTCGTTTCCTCTTCCGATTGTTGAAGTCTCTCTCAAAAGGAAATGGATCTATCCTCCCAACACTTCTATCAACTTCACACTCACTATTTTTTTCGTCATCATCAAGAATGGGTACATTAGCATCAACAAGCAATTTGCTTTCCCTTTTGTCCTCAGGAATTTGCAAATTACCCCTAATGGCCACATCTACACGATCACAAATCTCATCACATTCACCAAGTATGTCCTCAGTCTCTATCTTTACCAGCTTAACAACATCCATGAACAACCCTCTAAACCTCTTCTCCAACTCAACTAACAACGGCTCCAGTTCCCCACCATACTCAACACCCTTGTTCGCGAAATGCCCATCTCCATTGATCTTATCCAACCACTGATCCAACTCATGCAAATACTTGAAGTACATCAACTTGAGTGATGCAGAAAACCTGAAATCTAAATCCAGACTTTCTGCAACCAAACCCCAAAGCTTTTCTTTGGACACCGAATTGAACCCACCTCTCTTCCTCACCAAACAGAACAACCTAAACAAGTCTATAGATTGACCGTCACCTACCAGCGCTGGAATTGGCCTAAATGTATCCTTCGCACATAACTCCTTCAAGAACACGGCAAGAACCTGATCAAACAGCCCACGTAGCACCTCAATCCCTTTCTCTTCATCTTTTCCCTCTTCCATGGAATTCACATTCACAGACTCAACCCTAAATTTAAGCCTCCCCTGGCAAATTTCATCACAATCCACACCATACCCATCTCTCAAAGTAGACCATCCAGCCATTAAATTCACAAATTTCACCCCATTCCAAACCCTCTTTCAAACCCCCTCAATTTTAAACAGCAACCATATGAAAAAACACACAATTTGAAAAATCTGCGTACAAGGGTATCACAAAACCCCTATGACAGAAAACACAAATGGGGATTGCAAGGGGGTAGAAACAAAGAACTCGTGAGCTGACAAACTGAAGCCGCCAAAGAATCACTTAGTAACAGAGCCCAAAAATGGTTCTGAGCAAAGAAAACGGTGGGAGTGAAATTAGGGCATGTCTAATTTGGGGGAAACCTTGATACATCATCATCTGATGATTACCCATTTAATTTTGCCCGTTTTATCCCAGGTCAATTGGGGAATGAAATCGGCTAATACATCAAAGACTAAGTTTTTATCTAGAACAGTGATATACTAATCCTTAATCCGAGCTGTAAAATTAACTACAGGATGATTAGCGGACGGAAACGGAGAAAGAAAGTGGGGAAATGTCAAATGGGGAAGGAGTAATTCAAGGAAGGAGTAGTGGCAAGATTTTACCTGAACGAGGTGAGGTCAAATTTGCAATGGATGCTTTGTCTTTGTGAGTCCCCGAATAAGGAAGGAACCCACAAATAGTATGTACAATTTTGGCGAGTTATGCAATTGCTAATAATATTTCAAGATTTGAAAAAAAAATACATTTCCAAAGTTATAATCCTGTAATGTTTTTTTTTCCATCTTTGTAAAAAAAATGTAGGGTGGTTCAATTGGGATGAGTGGATGACCCATTCGATATTTATGGAACGGGTTAATTAATATATGCGATTTGAATAAAAAAATTCAATTTAAAACATTCGGTGTTTATAGGATATAGATAGGGTTATGACTAGACCTGTCAATCGGATCATTTGGATCGGGTCATTTTAGGTTTTGGGTAAAACGGATTTCGGGTAGAACGGATCTCGGGTTAACTCGAACCCGGGTTTAACCCGAAACTAGGTCAAATCGGATCAATTTCAGGCTTGTTAATTTTTTTATTTTTTAATAAAAAAATCGTATTTGGATGACTTTATAATAATTTTAAAATTAAATTTAAAGATGTGATTAATAAGTTTTTTTTTGGGGGGGGAGGGCTATATACTTATTAGAAGATGTCATCTAAAACTCGAACGTTTGTAATTATATACTATCACCGATCTAAAATATTTGATTTTTACGATTACTTATTATTTTTAATAAAATTTAAAACTCTATATAATATCAAAGTTTTAATTAACTTTTTGAAATTATTTCATACACATTAATCACATTAGTAATGACTAATGAGTATAAAGAGGTTCTCAAAAAAATGAGTATAAAGAGTTATATATTTTAGCTTTTTAAAAACATGTTGAAAAATAAAAAATCAAATATTACCGATCGGATGGAGTAAGATGCAATACAAATATATATAAAAGTTAATTTGAAAAAAAAAGATCGAGTGTTTGTAATTATAAAATATAATAAATCGGAATCTCCATGAATAATTTTAACAATATACAATTATAAATTAATTAATTTTAATAATACTCCGTATATTAATTGCTAAACTTAACCTAACATGAATTTGAGATTTTCTTGGCTTTTTATTAATTTGAGATTTTCAGGTAAAATTAATTCATTTAACAAATCGGGCGGGTCAGTCGGGTCACCGGGTTGAAACGCATTTAACCCGAAAAAATACCGATTTTTCGGGTTTGGGTCCAAAAAATTTCCCAAGTCAAATTTTTCGAGTCTTGACCCCAAAAATCCAGGCGTTCAGGCCGAGTTTTCGAGTTGGGTTACGTTTTGACAGGTTTAGGCATATCACAGGACTCCTTTCTCCTTTCTCCTCTCGCTCGCTCGCTCGCTCGCTGCTTCGCTTCTCCTAGGCGTATGGTTTCACTGCTTCTTTTGTGCTTCTGGCTACTTCATATGTACTACTACTTCTGCTCGCTGCTTGGCTTCATTTCCCATGTCGACTTGCCCCTCTTCTCCTCAATTCAGATCTAGGGTTTCCGTGTCGACTTGCTGCTTCGCTTCGTTTCCCTTTTCTGTGCGGCTGGTCCATTGGGTTCCTTGTCGACTTGCCCCTTTTTACTCTTTTGCTTCTTTTGTGCTGTGATGTGTGTTAGATTCATGGATGGGATGGAATCAATGTTTGAGTGAGATTTTTGTTCAATTTTGGATGTTTGATTCTTCAAGCCCAAACAACTCCTAATTGAAACCCGTTTACCCATATCTCAATTTGCTGGCTTTTCGGATTTTCAAATAACTCAATAGGCTTGCATCCATGGTGGATGTTCGATTCTTCCAACTCAATTAGAGATCATGATTCACTCAAAAAAAATAGGGATTAGGAGAATTTTATTTTATTTTTTCCAAATCTCATATCAATCTGATTTCTCATATCTAGGTCCAAACAACCTATATAACATATCAGATTCATACCCATATCTCATACACATAACTTGATACCAATATTCGATACCCATATCTGATATCTTATATTCGTATACCCTTTCCAAACAACCCCTAAAATCATCACTCAAGATTAAAAAAAGGGACATTTTGCAAAATAGCCACGAAAATGGACTAATTTTGCGAAATATCCGTATTTTGGGACATTTTTGCAAAATGTCCTAAATAAAACCCCCGTCCCTTTGTTTCCTTTCTCTCTCCTCCGACCTATCTCTCTCCCCGCGCTCTTTGTTTCTCTGGATGACGATTGTGAGTGAGGGCGAGATCTATGGCTTCGGCGCCGGATCTGAAGCAATTCCGTCAATCTTCCTCCTTTCCTCCTTGTCACTGCCGCAGCCGCTCCGCCTCGCGCCGCCTCGCACCCTCCCCCGGCCAGATTTGAAGTCGGAGCGCCGCCTCGCACCTTATGTCCAATTGATTCTGAAATGGAATTCGATTAATTGATTCCAGATCTGAATTCCAAATCTGGAATTCGATTAATTGATTCTGAGAGCGAGAATGCCGGAGCGACGGGAGGAGAGGCGTGAGCGTCGGCGACCGAGAGTGCTCGAGATGGAGATCGAGAGCGCCGGAGAGCGAGAATGCCGGAGCGAAGTCGAGCAACGGCCAAGCGAGGTCGACCGAGCCGGAGGCGGAGCCGGAGGCCGGCGGCGGTGGCGTCGAGCGTGGAGCGGGGTTCCTCTTCGCAAAAATCTGAGGAAGAAGAAAGACTTTTGACTAAATTACAAAAATCACCCTACAAATATGAGAAATTAAAAAAATTATCTATATTTTATTATGTGATCCATAATCTATATTTTTATTTTTATTTTTGCACAACAAAATGTTATATTTGCACAACATACGATTATATTTGCACAATTTACGGTTTATATTTGCACGACAAAATGTTAAAAAAATAAAAAATAAAAGTAGACTTGCTTCAATTTATTCTGAATCGTTTACAATTTATTGAGAAAGTATGAAATTATATTGAGATAAAATAAGATCATGTTGAGAATAAATTCACAAGTCCCGATTGTCGTGCAACTCTTAAAACAAAGTCGTGCAATCCTTACAACAGAGCCGTGCAACTCTTAAACACAAGGGTCGTACAACTCTTAAAAACAAAGTCGTGCAATCCTTACAACAGAGCCATGCAACTCTTAAACACAAGAGTCGTACAACTCTTAAAATCGAGTCGTGCAACTCTTAAAACTGAGTCATGCAACTCTTAAAACAGAGGCGTGCAACTCTTAAAACAGAGGCGTGCAACTCTTAAAACAAGAGTCGTGCAACTCTTACAACAGAGTCGTGCAACTATTAAAACAAGAGTCGTGCAACTCTTACAACAGAGTCGTGCAACTCTTGCAACATAGTCGTGCAACTCTTCCAACATAGTCGTGCAACTCTTACAACAGAGTCGTGCAATTCTTAAAATAATATTGACAGAAAATAAAATCATGTTGAGAACAATTTCACAAATATCGATCGTTTTGCAAAAAATAACCTATTGTTGAGCAAAAATAAGAGTCGTGCAACTGTTACAATAGAGTCGTGCGACTATTAAAACAGATTCATGCAACTCTTAAAACATGGTCGTGCAACTCTTAAAACAGAGTCGTGCAACTCTTGCAACATAGTCGTGCAACTCTTACAACATAGTCGTGCAACTCTTACAACATAGTCGTGCAATTCTTAAAATAATATTGAGAGAACATAAAATCATGTTGAGAACAATTTCAGAAATCTCGATTGTTTTGCAAAAAATAACCTATTGTTGAGCAAAAATAAGAATAAGTTGTGTAAATATAAGAGGACGTTGTGCAAATATAATCATAAGTTGTGCAAATATGACCCTAGTCTAGTTTTTATTTATTTTATTTTTTTAACTTTTTATCGTGCAAATATAAGAGTACTTTGTGTAAATATAACCATAAATTGTGTAAATATAATCCAAGTCTAGTTTAGAGTTGCACTTTTTTCCGTGTCAGCACTTTTTTTCCCATGTCAGCACTTTTTTTAGAGTTGCTCAAGCATGGATAACAATTTCACAAAGAATCGAAGAAGCACATGACAAATGAATCTTAAGCCGATCAAATGATGTTGAACAATTCCATCAAGTCTGGACAACAATTTCACAAATATGATCCAAATCTAGTTTTTTTTTCTACATGGATAACAAATTTTTTTTACTTTATAATATTATTCGTGCGCATTTTATTCTAATTTGTGCACTTTTTATTCTATTTGTGTCAGCACTTTTTTCAAATATTTTTTTTTTCACGTCAGCACTTTTTTAAAATAAGATCATGTTGAGAATAAATTCACAAGTCTCGATTGTCGTGCAAATCTTAAAACAGAGTCGTGCAACTCTTACAACAGAGTCGTGCAACTCTTAAAACAGAGTCGTGCAACTCTAAAATTTCATAGTGTTATTCATGAAATTTATAGTTTTATTCATACAAACTAAAATCTAATTTGATTCTTCTTAAACTAAAAATCTAATTTGGGCACATTATAATAGTATTCTTGCACTTTTTAATCTAATTTGATTCTTAAACTGTATTTTAAAGTTGCACAACCGTAGTTTAGAGTTGCACAACTGTAGTGTCAGCATCTTTTTCTATTTTGTTAATCAGAGAAAACAACTAGTGTCAACGATGTTTGCAATTTTAGTGATGAAAATGTATTGATCAATTTTATTTCTTTATAACTCTGTCAGCACTAAAATTGCAAACACCGCACCCTTAATTTCTAAAAAGATGCTCTATTCACTTTGGTTCATGAATTGTATCCTCTATTCACTTTGGTTCATGCAAATTAACCTATAAAGGTAGAGAGACACATGAACTATTAAAACAGAGTCGTGCAACTCTTAATACAGAGTCGTGCAACTCTTAAAACAAGACTTGATTGTTATGAAACAAGACTTGATTGATTATGAATGAATGTCTCATTACAAGGGCCGACCTTATATACCATGTCCTAACATCAACTCATCTACTTTTTTTTTTCTCTTTTTACCAATGTGATTATCTTTAAAAGCCTCAAGGCTCAGTAATAAACTTTTACTCTTTACTACTGTGTTTCAATTCAGTTTCCTGTTTTTCTTCCATTGTAATATCGATTAGTTTGCTATCAATAAAATGTGAGATATTTGTTTCATCCCGTCACCTGTTTACTTTTGCCTCCATTTCACCTGTCCACTTTCTTCTTTAAATATACAAAGACGAGACTCAATATTTTAAGCATCTGATTAATGTCTAGTTGAGATACAGGTCCACGGGGAACATGAAAAATTCATTACAAAAATACAGAGACGAACATCGATGTATCCTATAACCCTAACAAGCATCCAGGAAGCAGTTAGTTTCAAACAAACATGACCGCAGGCCTCCGTGTATAGCATTGAGGCCATTGTGTGAATTCACTCACATACACAATCAGAGCAAGAAACCGGTTGATGTATATATCCTTTACCAAAATGTCCTAGAATTTACCATTTTTCTGGATCCAGAATCTTACTAGTACAGACATTCTTACAGCGGAAGATGTTGAGCAACGCAACGCAGCTGGAACCTGCAGTCAGCTTTGCCTAATGAGCAGACTCAACACGAGGTAGCAATGGCATAAGCTGTCCACTGAAAAGGTCACCCAGTGCGACACGGACATCCATCTGAACAGTTAAAGAATGTATGAGAATAACACAGATAATATATTGAACAATAAAAGTTCATCATCAAAAGCTTGGGGCTAAGAAAACTTATCCACAGTACTAAGGATATGAACTCTTATTTTCTTTATGCATAAAATAGAAGAAGAGAATATGTGAATAGGACAAAATAAGGTGAAGAAAGACGATTACCTGGTCACAGCATACAAGTTTGGTGATCAATGGGTAGAACTCTCTCAGATGTTTTCTTAATACATGGTTGTTCATCGAGGACATGCCTCTTATAACCTAAAAACCACAAGGAAAATTCAATAGACTACAAAACCATTCCAAAATGGCGGTGAACAAACATTCCAAAATGAAACAAAACCACCTGTTTCGATTTGAATTAGAAACGTGAGTGCTAATATTATCGATCTTAAGTAGGAATATTTTCAAATGAGAACTTGCTTTTGAGATATTCTCCAGAAGTTGCAAAGGAGTGAAGCAAATGGCCCTAACTAACCGTGAAGAAGAAACGTCCCTCTGGCCCTGGTTCGTCGTCCTCGCGTCGCTCTTGTAGATGCGATTTACAGATCCAATGGCTCAACCAGAAGTTGGCACTCAGCTGCAAACTTTTTGACCCTTTGAAGCGCTTCGGTCTCTCCTCCCTTCATGGAGGCAGTAGCAACATGCTTCCCGTCCTATATAGAGCAGATTTTCGCCAAATATAAGTTAACTTCCTCACCCTTAAAACTCCATCCTCCACTGAATATACTATGACTACGCAGAAATTAGTCAAATTACAATATATGATCTCCATAACTGAAGGATAAAGAATTTAAGTCCCCAGTAATCCACCAAACACCGGGAACTACACATATAAAACATATATGCAGCCTCTCCATCCTCACCAAGCTTTTCACTTACACATAAACTAGTTTCAGGTATCCTAAAATCTCTAAAGATGCAAACTTCAAACTGGAAAAAGACAGAAATTGAACCTGATGCACCTACGTTTATCTACACATGCTATGATCAATCAATGAAAAAGAACCTTTCTTTCTCTGAGGAATGCACTTCCATCACTATGTAGTACACAAATGCATCTTCTCACATTCAAATTCTATCATAAACCCAACCATAAACCTCAAACAGATATGATTATGCAGTATCAGGACAATCTGAAATGCCCAAAATGAGAACAAATCGAAAATGTAGATCAAAAGAGCAGCAAACCTGAGACATGGAGGCAGTAGGGTTAACACCCAAAGCAGACAAAGATGGGATCTCCCCAGGCTCAACATCGCCCCTTGATCAGATTTCCTTGTCAAAACCTTGGCACAAACACATTCAGCTGAAATCAAAAGAAACATCATATAATAAATGCAATCATTTGGCGAGCATTGCTGACAACAAGCCCTTACAGTGAGGCATATTATCATAGAAGAAGTAGTAACTCACTTTGCATTTTAGAAAGCATCCTCATAAGATTCATTAAGATGTAACTGTTGGCCTATTCATCTTTAGGAGCACCAAAACTTTGCTCAATCATTTGTCCATTTTCATTTTCACAACCACACTAAATTCACACAACACTGCAATTGCAGACATGGACCTTATAAGTGTTTCTAATCTTCAGAGACAATTCGCTGGTATAAACATGGAAACCCATACACATTCACAAATAATGCTACGGAAAACACAGAGAACACGAATCTTAGCAGAGCATTGCATACAGAAGAACTAAGATGCATTTTCGCTCTTTCTGTCTCTCTGAAACTCTTGAGAAAGATCACTACTTACAGATTCACTACTGCTCTACACATAAGCTCACCAACAACTCGATAATCAAGCAAACAGCAAACGTTTCAGCATATACAAATAAAACATCAGTGATCAAGGAAGAAAGTAGATACCTCGATTTCAGAATCCAGATCTGGAAAACGGAGGGAGGCGGAGCCACCGGTTTCGCAGCTGTCCAGTGGGCGGAACGGGGAGAAGCAACCACCAATTTCATAGAAATTCAACCAAGGCATAAGCAGTCAAACACCAATTTCGTTGCTCCGCTCGGTGGCGCCATTGCTCGCTCCGGCCTCCGGCGCTGGCTCCCTCCCCCGCTCCTTCCGCCGCTGGCTCCCTCCCTCGCTCGCACCGCCGCTGGCTCCCTCCCTCGCTCGCACCGCCGCTCGCTCCCTCCCTCGCTCGCACCGCCGCTCGCTCGCCACCGCCTCCGGCGCTTCCTCACTCCCTCGATCTCGCCAACAGACAGCGGCTCCGGCACCAACCTCACTGGATCTCGCCGCCATAGATCGATCAAGATCTCGCCTCCAAAATCGCCTTCAATCGGGAGCGGAGAGAGAGATTGGAGAGAGAGACGATGGAGCAACTCTCAGGGAAAAAAAATTTAAAAAAAATTGAGAATTAGATATATACTAGTGTAATACCCGTGCCTTGAAGGCACGGGAGTTTGATCCATTTTAATTTGAACATCATTTTATATATCTATGTATATAATACTATATTAATATATACTTGTTTGCAACAAAAATATGTATAATGTTTTTTTTTATAGTTTATAAATTAGTTGGAAAGAGATATAATACAAAATTTTAAAATGATTTAATAAGGTAAAGTAGTAATAATACTCAAACACACCACCTAATATAATTGAAATAAATATATAATTATTGTCATTAGGATAAATATAAAAAGGAAAATATAAGCTCCCATACAAAGATTAAAAAAATCAGAAGCACATTATTGTGCGAATACTTTTGAAGTTATGTAGATATACATAGCTTATTCATTATTTTCATTAGAAAGATGGCTAGAAAGAGAGAGAAATAAATAGTAAAAAAAGAAGTACGATGGTAAAAATAAAAAGATCCTAAAAGGTAGAAAAGTGATCTAAGAAGCTTCATCCAAGATATAAAATAAGCATTAGTAATGTTTGTAAGCCTTAAAATATTATTTATTTTTTGATAGTCATTTAAGATGCCTAAAATAAGTAAATTGTAAGAAAAAAAAACTTTTTTTTTTGCTCTAACTGATTTTTATAATTAATTTTTGAAATCGAGTATTCACAAATAGATTATTTTTTCTATCTTCATAAAAAAAAACTTTTGCAAGCTTTAAAATATTGAAATTATAATAAGGGCATTCTAGGTTGTACAAAATAAATATAGATGTAAAATATCATTTTGAATTTTTTTCTTCAATATTTGAAGCCAAACACCCAGAAATTAATCGTAAAAGAGTGTTTATTTATTTATTCAAATTTCACATTTGCTTTTCTAAAAATTCTTCAATTTTTGTATGTAGATGTTAAAGTGGTCTTTGTTTTTTTTTTTTTTTGTATTTGCAATAGTCATTTAAGATGTTTAGAATAAATAGAATTTCTATCTGAAAAAAATCTTAGGTTAAAAATTTAGATAGATGTCATGTAGAATGTGTAGAGTTAGTATAGATTTATTCATTTTTGATAATTATTTTTTCTACAATTTTTTAAGGATAACATGTGCAAAAATAATATCTTCTTAAAATTAATGACGTTTCGCTTCCATCTCCAAAAATATTTAAAAAAATTCAAGAAAAAAGATGTCTATACCATATAATATGTAAATTTTGAAAAGAAATATGATTTTGAGAAGCATTGATTTTTATAATTACTTTTTATTTTGACATTTGAATTAAATATCTATCCATTTTTAATATGACTATAAATATAATATTGGAAACAAATATTTAAACTTCCCTTAATAATATCGATTAATAAGAAAATAAACTTTTGATTAATATAAAAATAGGAAACAAATATGTTTAAAATATGAAGCGTGTATTTTAAAATTTCAACAATAATATTGACCAATAAGATAATACCATTTGAATAAAAAAATTAAGTTTAATTGTGGGCGTGACACATCAGCAAAATGCTAGCAGAATTAGTATTAATAATAGATAATAGATAATAGATAGATAATAGATAGATTTTTATTTTGACATTTGAATTAATTGTCTAAACATTTTTAATACGATTGTGATAAATATAATATGGGAAACAAATATTTAAACTTCTCTTAATAACATCGATTAATAAGAAAAGAAACTTTTGATTAAAAAAACAACTTTAATTTACAGAGCGACACGTCAGCAAAATGCTAACAGAATTAGTAATATTAGTAGATAGGAGCCATTTTGCAAAATTATCCAAACACGCTTCTATTTCGCAAAAACGTTCACTTAATGTGCCTATTTCGCAAATTTTTTCTTAAAAAAAAATCAGAGGAAAGAAGGAAACAAAAAAAAAGAGAATAAGGCAAAGACAATATAAACTGCAAGATAAAAAATTACCAAGGATGAAATTTGGCATTAGCAAAGAATTCACCTATATATATAGTAGTAATCACAACAAAATATGACATCAACAATACGGCAATACCCATAGAGTAAATATGGGCGGGCTTTTAACTGTTTTAAGGACTAATATGAGGCCCAGTATCCAATTGAAGACTACAGCCCATAACATTAAAAAAAAATATATATATATATATATATATATATATAGTGTGTGAGAGTGAGAGTGAGAGTGAGTAATTTGTAGTTTGGTCTAGAATGATCAATAGGGTGATGTCGCCTTGTAACTTGCAAGGGTAATGAGCAAATGGAGTATATTTTTATCCTCTTCTTTCAATTTGTGAGAGGCCTCAGCCAGGTGATGCACGAGGAATTCTGACGACTCCGAAGACGTAAAGGACATGATAAAGCTGTCGTTCGATGGTAATTTACAAGACAACATAACATTTTTCTAAAATAAAAAGACATTGGTATATCCATGCCAAATACCCTATAAATTTAATACACAAATATTTCTGCCGTTCGAGTAGAGTATTCCCTACCCGAATTCTTAAGGAAAAATGGACAAAAATAATACGAACTTTAAAATTGACCGTTTTATATACGAACTATCGCCCTATTAACCGAAAATAATACATATTTGTATTCTGGCGATGTGGCATTCCCTCGGGTTATAAAAGGGGGTGTTACACACGTCACTAAACTTGTAAGTTATGTCATGTCATAAATTTATTTTTCAGTTTTTTTAAAAAAAGAAAAATTAAACAAATAGGAAAATGGATACCGTACCTTTTGAAACAATGGAATCGAGGGTGGACGTCTTCACTTTCTTCTCAATGTTATCTGCTCGTTCTCTCCTCCATTGTTTCGAAAGGTACGGTAGCTATTTGTCTATTTGTTTAATTTTTCTTTTTAAAAAAAAAAACTGAAAAATAAATTTATGACATGGCATAACTTACAAGTTTGGTGACGTGGCAAAAATTTATGTCATGTATGTTTTTTGGTGTCCACGTGACGTATTTGGTCGGAAAGTTCACCGGAATACACATATGTATTATTTTCGGTTAATAGGGCGATAGTTCGTATATGAAACGGTCAATTTCAAAGTTTTCGTATTATTTTTTGCCAAAAGTTGATACTTGGTATTATTTTTGTCCATTTTTCCAATTCTTAATTACCTAAGTAAAAAAGTAGAAATATTCCTCACATGTAGGAGGAATGTTCTCTCCAACAAATTGATATGTCAGCTTGGAAAGGCCAAACGAGATGTTATTTAAGAGGCTAAAGATCAAGTGCTTTAGGATTATGACTTGTATAGACTATAGCAATAAGCGAATGCACTGTAATTAATTTGACTGCTTTTACTTGGGAAAATTCCTTGTTGCTTAATTATCACCTTGCACTTGATATTTATTTTTTAATTTCATTGATAGTAGTATCAATCAATTTGCTTAAACTTTTTTTTTTTACTCACAATAATCAACTACCTTTGTCCCAAAAAAAAAAAAACAATAATTAACCACCTAAACACTTACACACTTATTCCATTTGTTCACCAAAACATGCATTTTTACATTAACAAATACTCCGTATATAATATTTTATCTTTATTTATTACACTACATCTTCACTTTATTAAAAACAATAACTAACAATCCATTAATTATAATAATGACATTTTTCGTAAAGTAAATGTCAAAATACTTACATACAGAGTATTTTTTTTTTAAACAATTGATACTCTAAATTAATATATTATGCTGAAAAAATGAAATATTAAAGTCAAATTGATGCTAAAAAATCAACTGATTTCTTTTAATGGAGGAACAAAATTATATCTAATTATACTATTATATGAATGATAATATTAACATAATAACATCCATTATTATAAGTAATCAAATACTTAGATTGTTTTGAGTATTTTAGGAAATAAGCTAAGATTTTTTATGGTTTCGGATATAATCGGGCTTGAGTTGTTTAGTGTGTCGGGTATAATCGGGTTTGAGTAATTTTGGGTTTCGAATATGTTCGGGTCATGCAATTTTGAGTTTCAATTGATTTCGAGATGGTGCATTCAAATATTATTGGGTTCGGATTTCTTTCGAATTCGGACTTAACTCGAATTGGACCAGTCGATCTCAGATCCAAACTTTTTATTTCAATTATTCAAATGTCGAATCGATTTTCTTGGATCTAGTCAGGCATTGCCAGAGGGGAGATGCAATCAAGACTCTGACCCTCCCTCTGGCTACAACCTGAATAGTGTTGGAACACAAGTTTGTTTGGGGACCCAGGGTCGATTAGGCGACTGACATCGATTGAGAACATCGCCTCGTAGCATATTGATCGAACCCAAAAATCGACATTTGCACCGTATCGAAGTCCGATAATATTTTGCCGTGCAAATAGAATGGATTGACATATTCGTACCAATAATTCAAATACGGAGTAGCTCGCAAATTAAAGGTCAAGAATATCGGCCATGAGAAAGCCTCACCGAATGGCTCTTAAATTACGTGCAACTTAACATATACTGTATGATATTATATGTGACGACAGCCAATAAGATGAGTAACAAAATTCAACCTCTATGTTGGATTTCAAACGGTAGTCCTCCTAATTACCATCGAACTTTTGTCGGGGTGTCAGATTTGAGCTTATAATATATCAAATCGAAACTATCGATGAGAAAAAATATATATTAAATTTTATTTTTGATTGAAAGGGCAATTGCCACACTTGATTCTTTAAAGGATCCACCCCCGTCGATTATCTGTACAATAATCTACCCAAAAGAAAGATGGGTTATTTTACTTTTCAACTCAAAATCAGCGTTATTTCAACGTAGAGGCAAGTGTTGCCTGGTCTCCAAAATACGACCGAAAAATGTCTTCATAAAATCATCTAAATGTAAAAATAAAATATATTTTTTGGTTAACCAAACATCTCAATGCCACCATTATCAATTCTCTATAAATATGGACACCGTTAAAATGTTTTGAATCTAATTGGTTTAGATTTGGGCATTATTGATACACCTAATTTAGATAGAATTAGATTTATCTATTTGTACCTTATTAATAGATTTATCCTATTATGACTGGATTTATTTTAGGCTATATAATAAGGGAAAATTAATTAAAATACCCTCACCTTTAGGGGTATGGTAAAAATATATCCCCAATTTTCAAATGTAATAAAAATATCCCGACCTTTGATGGTAGTGATAATATATTACCATGAGTTTTCTAATGGGTCAAAAATGCTGACAAGACAGCCCACGTGGAAGCTTTTTTACAAATTATATAGCACGAAAACTGGGTTTTCTTGAACGGTTTCCTTAAGAAAAAAATAAACCGACAACAAAATTAAACCCGAAAAACGAAATTGATTCAACAAAGCAACTAATCCGGTCAAAATTGTCTCAAATCAACACAACACGACTATTCCTAACACCAACCCGACAACAAAACTAAACCAACAACAAATCCGTGAACGAATCAAAGAGAAAGAAGATGTCAGAGAGACATCTTAAGATAAGCGACCACGAGGGAGGAAGACTGTCATTGAAGAGGAACTATGAGCTACCCGGAAGACCTAGAAGACAGTTCAAGAAGCGACCACAGAAGAAAATAGGAGGGAGGAAAAGACGTTGTGTATGAACCCGGTCCAATTTTTTATTTTTTTCTAAGAAAATCGTTCAAAAAAAACCCTTGTTAAAAAAAATCCACATAGGCTGCCTTATGTCATCATTTTTTACTCGTGAAAAAACTCGCGGCAATATATTACCACTACCCTCAAAGGTCGGGATATTATTATTACATTTGAAAGTTGGGGATATATTTTTACCATACCCCCAAAGATGCGGGTATTTTAATTAGTTTTCCTATATAATAATCTCTTATAGGCAAAAACCAGAAGTATTCAACTCAATTAAGTTGAATTCTGACTGAGTGACCGGTAACCACCAAAGGTTCGGGAGCAGGACCCTGACCGACATAAGGATGTAAGATGTAACCAATTTGGTGAATCCCGATAAATTGTGTATCAATCTTGTATGTTTGAATATCTATTCTTTTGTCACAACAGACACTTTCCAATCTCAATATGAGTTGTTAGATAGATCACACATTGATTAAAAAGTAAATTTAAATCTTGTTAAATATGAGTTGTGAGATAGATCTAACCTTGATTAAAAAGTGAATTCAAGCCTGTGTGTTATTTAGTATCCCCACTAAATTAAATCAATTGCGGGTGATTGGAAATGCATGGATCAACAAAAACATGGCGGAGCTTGTTGTTGAAGAGATTCACATTCGGTCATGGTTTTAGTCTCCATCTTTAACCCTTTCTAGCTTTTTTTGCCTTTTAAATACATATACATAGATGCTTATTGCTGGCTTCTTTATGCATCACAACTGTACTTTTTATAACATTTCAGGCAAATTGATTACTATTAATTAAGCATATTTATCAAGTTAATATACCCTAATTAGGATAGAGACCGCTTAAAGGGCTTTCATTTGGCATATATAAAAAAGCTTTTTCTAGGTTGGGTTCTGCTTCTGCACATTTGTAAAAAAAGGTAAACAGCTAACCAAAGATTCGATGTAACATCTTATTACGGCCACTAGTATATCATTGACCTACCCTTAATTTCTAAACACATCTTGGACATTGTTCGTTTTTAGATTCCCAAAAAATTTCTCTAAAGTTTTTTTTCTCTCCTTCCATTTCTTTATTTTACAGGAACGGTTAAACACTTATTTTCTATAAATTCTTGAGATTTCTATATTTTACCACATATGTTGGGCTTCCTCCAAACAAGCTATTTGAGAGCATGTTTAACAATTTCCCTAGAACAATATCTAAAATAGAGAATTATAAGTCAAATCTTCCGAATTTCTTTTGGCCCTGTTCCAACAGCTTCTCCATTATAGAGTTACCCTAAAATATATAGAGTTTTCTCCAAATTTAGGGAATAATCTTCATATTTTCTCTCCATTCTCTATTTTGGAGAATGTAATGGAGAAGCTCTTGAACAAAAAACCATCCCAATATTCTCCAAATATACCCCAATTATACTTCTTAAACTTATTTCCGTTTGAAATATAAACAATTAAAAGAATCTACATTCTATTTTTAATATTTTTAGTTTTTTATTTAAATTTAATACACAAATAGAATTAAAAGTCTATTTGAATTATATTTTTTAGACTATATATATAATATGATTTATATATCGGTATCAATTCTTCCATTTTATTATTGAAAATTTTCAAAAAGGTAAACAACATTTTATAGATTACAATTAAAATTGAAATAATTTTATAAATTATTAACATTATATTCTTAAATTTAATAATAATGTTAAAGTTAATGTTAATGTAGCATTTTCTTCAATTTGTAAACACCTACATTGTATATTTGTCACTATTCTAAAAATCGCGCCTAGGCGCTAGGCGGCAAGGCACCTAGGAATTTTTACGCCTAGGTGGTCTCTAGGAGGATTTCCGCCTAAGCGCCACCTAATCCCGCCTAGGTGGCGTATGGTCCCCGCCTAGGTGAGTGATTATTTAGATTTAGTTTCTAGGAGAGTAATTAGTCAGCTTATAGTTATTTTTATCCCCCAAGTCGGGATGCATTTACTTATGATTCAAGCCTCTTGTTTCGGATTTTAGGAGGTATATTATAGATATTACTACATTATATAAATTATTGACATTTCCATCCATTGAAATATAGGGAGATAATCAAGTTTAGTCTAAGTCCGCCTAGGCACCGCCTAGACGCCCGCCTAACCGCCTAGGCGCTAGTCGGCCACCCACCGCCTAGCGGCCGCCTAGCGCCTTTTAGAACACTGATATTTGTATAGTAAAGTGGGGAAAAAGTACTTTTGCAAAATACTCTCTCCGTTAAGAAAAACATGTTGTTTTATGAGTAAAATTTTGTTAAGAAAAACATGGCATTTTAGATATTTTGACGTTCACTTTCCAAAATTACCCTTGTAATAATTACGGATTTGTTAGTTGTAGTTTTCAAAAAAGTGAAAAAATAAAGTAATAATTAGGCGTATAAGTATAATTTTGTTTGCTTTTATTTGCTTTCTTAAAAAATGTGCAAATGTCTAAAACGACATGTTTTAAGACTAACTCCAATGGTTAAGTATGCAAATGTACATATTTGCACAAGGTGTTTAAAAATGCACATAACTTCTTGATATTTTACTCCATTGGTTAAATGTGTATTTTATACACACTCATCTCTAAATAAATATGATTAAATTAAAAAGAAAAAGAAAAAACTCAAAAACAACCAATAGAAATGACTTTACTTTATTGAGAAGTGATAAAAAGTTTTTGTACATGGGAGAGATGATGTACTTATATTTGAACACTTTATGTGCAAATGTGCATATTTTAAACACTCAAAAGTAACCATTGGAGCACAATTTGCATCAAAATGTGCATATTTAAGCATTTACACCATACAATTGGAGTTAGTCTAATTAACGGAGGGAGTATTTATCTTAGCCTTTTGAAAAAATTCTATGTTAAACTTATTTTTCAAAAGTTTGCTTAAATCTTGAAATAAAATTCAAGAACATTTTCAAAATTTATAATCCCCTACTAATATAATTATAAATTTAATTTTTTTTATAGATCTACTTTACTCTTTCTGGCCTAATGTTTTTTTATTAGTTCTGGTCTAATTTTTTTTTTATTAGGTAAAAATTCGATGATCAGACAGGCCTGACTCATCGATAGGCCGACAAAGTCGGCAGACGGCAAACCGTCAAACATACAACCTAAAATACAGAAATACAGACAACAAGCGAAATGAAACAAGCAAAAGAAAAACTCTACAACCAAACGACCCAGGAAGACCAACTCCCAAGAAGTTGAGGAAGCCGCCAAAGAACGAAGCCAAGCACCACTGAATAGGGGCACCACGGGCCAGCGGTACAGCAGGACTTTATCTCCTGGAGTAGTTGATTTATTAAGTGAATTGAACTTAATTTATCAAAAACTAGATTTCTTATAGTAAAGAGGTTGACGATCGAAAAGCATACCAATAATAATATGTTACAGTACTTCCATAATAAAATTCATTTGACTTTTCTACACGTATTTTAAGAAGGTAAAAACTGTATAACATTTTTTTTTTAACGAATTTGTTTTTATAATTTCATACTTATAACTAGCAAATAACAGGTATGAAGTTATTTAAAAAAATAAATTAAAAAAATAATATTTTGGGAAATTCCGTCTGGTGCCCCTATATTTAATGCAATTCCGTTTGGTGTCCCAAAAGTTTTTTTTTTCCGTTTGGTACCCCCGAGCTTTCGTAAAAGTTCGGACCGTGTCCAATAGTTGAATGTAAAAGTTTTCTTTGTTAATTTGCCGTTAAATATGGCTTTTTAAACCAAATTCAACCCATTAACCTTTTCTAAATCAAATTCAACCCAATTTAACCTATTATACCAATGGAAATATTTATTTAATCAATATGATATCTAACAAGTGGATTAGTAAATCTTTCCAAAAAAAAAAACTTGGAAGTGCTAAAAAAAATTTAAATTTACTCTTTAGTATTTTCAAAAAATTTAAATTTACTACTTCCTCCGATAAAAAAATAAGTGTCGTTTTAGACTTTTAAAATTGATCCAAAATAAGTATCGTTTCATATTTTCTAGGAAATTTAACAGATTAAATAATATATGACAAATTGAAAATTGTATTTATTGACTATTTTTTCTTTCAAACTCTCCACTTATTGGTTAAAAAAGTTGGTAAGCATTTAATAAATGATGAGATTTAGAAAATATATATAACACCAATGATAATTAATATACTTTACTTAAAAATTGTGTCAAGAGTTAAAACGACACTTATTTTGGATCGGAGAGAGTATTTAGTATTTTCAAAAAAATTAAATTTAAATTGAAATATCAAGTTCAACCCATTTTAACCTATTATACCAATTGAAATATTTATTTAATCAATATGATATTTCACAAGTGGATTAGTAAATTTTATTTCCAAAAAAAATTAAAATAAGATTTACTAAGAGTAAATTTAATTTTATTTTTTTTAAAATTACTAAATACTCTCTCCGGTCCAAAATAAGTGTCGTTTTAGTTCTTAACACAATTTTTAAGAAAAGTATTAATTATCATTAGTGTTATATATATTTTCTAAATCTCATCATTTATTAAATGCTTACCAACTTTTTTAACCAATAAGTGGAGAGTTTGAAAGAAAAAATAGTCAATAAATACAATTTTCATTTTGTCATATATTAATCAATCTATTAAATGTCCTAGAAAATATGAAACGATACTTATTTTGGATCAATTTCAAAAGTCTAAAACGACACTTTTTTTTTATCGGAGGAAGTAGTAAATTTAAATTTTTTGAAAATACTAAAGAGTAAATTTAAATTTTTTTAGCACTTCCAAGTTTTATTTTATTTTTTTTTGGAAAGATTTACTAATCCACTTGTTAGATATCATATTGATTAAATAAATATTTTCATTGGTATAATAGGTTAAATTGGGTTGAATTTGATTAGAAAAGGTTAATGGGTTGAATTTGGTTTAAAACAACCATATTTAACGGCAAATTAACAAAGAAAACTTTTACATTCAACTGTTGGACACGGTCCGGACTTTTACGAAAGCTCGGGGGTACCAAACGGAAAAAAAAAACCTTTGGAACACCAACCGGAATTGCATTAAATACAGGGGCACCAGGCGGAATTTCCCTAATATTTTTATAATAGTGTTTTGCACTCTAAAAGTTTTACAGTACAGTACTATTTTGGAAGGAGGGAAGTGATCAATCATGTTAAGCCGCAAAGTAAAGTGTATGATTGGGACGGTCGAAAAGCATGGAATCACAACACTTTGTCAGCGTGGTCTGACATAAAAAGATAACAACCCCTACGTGATTATTTAAACTAATCACACCTCTTACTCCGTACTCGTATTAAACTAATCAACCGTTACATTACGTAATACGTATACTATACCAAAAGGCAAATGTTGGGATTGATCACTTAACTACGTACACTATACTCCGTATATATTAGAAATTATATACTCCATCCGTTTGGCAAAACTTGTCATTTTAACTCCCCACACAAGTTTTAATAAAACTAATAATTACACTACTTTTTTACTAATTTACCCTCATTTATTACTCTACCTTTTACTTTATCAAAAACTACAACTCACAACACAACAATCAAATCAATGTACTAAAATAGAAGCAAAAATACCTAAAATGACAAGTTTTTACGAACAAAAACAAAACTCTAAAACGACAAGTTTTGCCGAACGAAGGGAGTATAAAAATAAAAATATATATAATTTTGTAGAGATTGATTTGTTGAATGGATTAATGTTTAGCGCAAGAAAAGTTTCATATTCATTGGCGAACTCAGGATTTTGACTAGGGAGCTGAAACCTATATTGGATTTTTGTATGTCTTCCACTATAAAAGTTTTAAGCATTGTCGAAACCTGATCGATCTACAGGTGAATCTTTAGAGTGGGAGACAAAATTCAATGACTTAAGTAAAAATAAAGAAAGCATGTGGAAAACAACCATTGAATAAAGGGGAAACACTTATTACTCTAATAAGCTCATCAATTTCAATTTCACCGAACACAACACAATTTACACAAGCATGGCAAACATAAAGCCTATAGAGAATTCAGTTTTCTCTCTCACCCCGGCACAAATCTTATATTACTGCATCAAACGTGTTTAGGGAAAAACCACAAGAAATTGACATACCACCACGGATAAATATGGTTACAGCTAGACCTGTTAAAACACAACCCGATCCGGCCGCCCCAAAATATTTCCGACCCGAACCAGAAAATTTTGACCCGAATTTTTTTTCCAACCCGAACCCGAAAAACCCGAAATTTTCCGGGTAATCTGGGTTTCGACCCGGTGACCCGATTGACCCGGTAATTTTGACCCGGTTGACTTATAATTATATATAATTAATTTTTTTTATATATAATTAAAATTTATCACAAAATTATCAAATAATGACTTTTTTAATTTAAAAAAGAAAAAATTGACAAACCCGAAATCGACCCGAAACCCGATCAAACCCGAGTTCGAGTCAACCCGAAAAACCCAAAACCCGTTTTACCCGAAACCCGAAGTGACCCGACCCGAACCCGACCCGAATGACCCGTTTGACAGGTCTAGTTACAGCCTTTCAATTTGTACAATGCTCTTTGTAGTGCCAAATGTTTTCTCTCTAACCAACCCAGCCTGAAATTTAAAACAAAACCAAGTATTAATCACATTTACATCAACAAATTAAAGAAGATAAACTATAGGAGGAAAGCACAGTAATTAACCAATAGGCAATAGTTCACAAATAACATCTAACATTATTATCAATATTAATATATATTAATAATAACATTAATATTGACATGTCAATTCTCATGTCCTAAATTCAATTCACAAAACTGATTCTCAAAATCACAAACCCTAATAAAAAATTCACAAAATTGATTCTCAAAATCACAAACCCAAAATTCACAAAATTGGTTTTCAAAATCAAAACCCTAAACCAATTCTCATGTCCTCCGTGTAAATTGAATCTCAAATTAAAATTTAGAGCACCAATTGACAAAGTATAAGCTATAAGGTAAGAAGATACTAACCTTTTCAATCAGATTTGGAAAGAATATTCAAGGGTAAATCGGATTTAGAAACATTGTGCAAAAAAACAAGCTTTGCAGTAGCACTCAATAGTAGTCCAACAATCTTGGAGGAGGAGTCGAGCGGAGTTGCTATCGCTGCCACGAAGCGTCGGAGCGGGGTGCAATGTAGTCGCGGGACCTTCTGTTCAGCTTATCCAAATCGCCCATGAAGTGTGAATTGTTGGCTAGAGGCGGCTTTAGGTTAAAAAAATACCACTTAAGCATTACAGACAAAAACAACAAAAAAGACGGAAAAAACAAAAGCATTACAGACAAAAACAAAAAAAAAGACGGAAAAAACAAAAGCATTACAGACAAAAACAACAAAAAAAGACGAAAAAAACAAAAAAGGGACCTGATGCATATGGGGCTTGAACACGGGTTTGTAGACCTCGCTTTCTTTTCTTCCCTTCCCAACTGCCAAGTGAGCTAAGCGGACTTCTCAATATAATGTTCATCTTAGTTCTACTTATTACAAAAACACCATATATACATATGAATTATTTTTTCTTCCGGGTTTCAGAGGGGAACTGAAGCCACCCCGAGCCCCCTGGGTCCGCTGCTGTTCCTATTTAGCTCAAAATTGTTTGCAATGGACATATTACAATGTCCATTACATACAATTTTTTTTTCCTGCAAAATTAGTGTATATAGTGTTCGCAATGGATAAAGAGAAAATTGTTAGTTGCTAACACATTTTTTATTTAATTTTAGGGTAATGCTTCTTAGCTCAGTCCTAAATAGAACCAGGCTAAAAGGTGTGTTAAAAAATAAAAATAAAAAATACAGAAGAAAAATCTTCTTTCTTATTCTTCAATGGCGTTGTAGTGTCGACTTGCAGTGTGTAAGTTTAATCTTTCAGCTTTATATATATGTATGTATGTAAAAGTCCCACAAATCCCAAAAAGAGCTTGAAATCCCACTCGAAATGACTTAAATTAAATCCCTAAAGGGTGTGATTAAATCCCGTATTCTAAATATAGCTGAAGGAATTAATATCAATTTTTAGCTAATTTAAAATGTATCTTTCTAATATTATGAATGGATCACAAATCTTCTTCATGAAGTCTCACACATAGTAGACGAGTTGTTGAAAAGATTGTCTTTGTTGAGCTTAAAAAATATCTCCCATAAGCTACCTAGAAAGATCAACATGATCAATACTCAATAGTACTATATTCATGAAACATAGCGGAAGAGCCTCCAAAATTGTGCATCAAGTGTCCTCTTTGATCTCCATCATTACCATCGACATTCATTTTTCTATCTCCTTCTTCGTGAAGACAGTCACCCTACAAAGGAAGACGAGCACTCAATTATAAGATGAAAAGAAAAGGTGCATTTGAATGTTGAAAAGAACAATCTCTTGTAGTCGCAGCGTTGTGATGTTATCAGAGAATATTATGAAATGCAGAAAAAGGTTGATCTTGAGAATCTTTTGGCCATTGTCAATTGATCAAAGTATGCATAACAACTTTAGTAGTTTAATACTTTAATACTTACGTGATGATTACAAAGTTATACTTCAACCAAGTGCTTCTCACATTCCTTGGGATCTTTATCAAAGAGACCCTATTTGACCTACCCTTTTGTTAAATAGTAGTAGTAGCTTTGTATATAAAACACAACCTACCCAAAGATCATCTTCAATGTCATATTGATTAAACCAAGTAGTCGACTTAGCCGTCTCATTGGTCTCGTCATTGCGAGCAAACCTCCCTCGGATGCGCAACCTGGTGTCTGCTAACGTCTTCCGACACGCGTACTTCTCTCAAACAAAAATACACAACAAATTAACATTGGTGGGACTATACAAGAATTTTTACAAAAATCATACTATGGTCTATCATTCATACCTTGATGGTCTTGTTAAAGTTTCTTTGGGTGCGCTTGGCTTTGTACCTATCAATCCTCTCCTTCCTCTCTTCAGCACTATACCTTCCTACTTTGAAGTTTGCATCCTCCATGAATGTTGTGGTGGTGCTCTCACCTCCCAAAACACTTGAACCCACCGTTTGAGTTGTTGCTTGGTTACTCATCATCTTCTAAAATTACATAACCACAAATAAAATAAATGAATAAAACACACACATAAATTGAAACTTTAGTTAGCTAAGGCGAGAATAGAAGAAAAACATCATTAAAACTTTATAGAATTAAAAATGAGATTTTATTTTTATTTTTCATTTGGAAAATGTTTTGGCAGTTTAGCTCTATTAACTTTTATCATTTATTTACAAAATGAGTTGAATATGAGCACATTTTTAAGTTTGATTCAAAATGAGAGTTGACCTGACTTTAGCTTGAATATCTCGAATTTTAATAAATTTATAAAAATCTCCATTAACTACTCTATCGGTCAAGCTCATTTACTTTTTAAACCACCCGAGTGTATGAGGTCATTTTAAAGTTTGAGTCCAAATTAAGATTCAGCTCAAGCTCAACTCGTTTTTGTTTTGGTAAACAACGAGAGGCCTGCCTCTCCGAACAAAAGAACAACTACACATCCTACACTACTACAATAAGGCGCAGAGTAGCATTTCCCCGAGAATCAACGTGTAACAGCGGTCCTAATCCGTCAGGTGACTCCAATAAAGGACGATCACCTCTTAGGTAGAATGTCAGAGCCACCCAATGAATTAGGACCGCTTACCTCGTTTCTAAACAAGCTAAATATAAATAATAAATACTCCGCTCGTTTCGATCATCGACGCGAATTAAAATGACACTCTTATTTGAAGTTAGGTTTTGCAACATGAATTAAAATGATACCCTATTAACGCTCGTTTATATCATTCTATGGATCACCTATCAACAACAAAAATAATAAGTAATGAAAAAGGTTAAGGTTTAGAGGATAACCGGTAAATCGCCGGTGCTGGAAACCCTTCTAATGAGGCCACCGGATGGCCCAATCGAGAAGCCAATTTCAGGGGGCTCAAACAGAGTACCAAAAGGAGGTTGAAACAGAGTCCCCTGTTTCTCCCCATCGCCTCCGCAATAGCTGTAGCTTCTCTGCAGAAACCTTATCATCAAGCTCTGTCCGCTGCATCCTCCATAGCTCTGGCTTCCGGGGAAGAACGCGTTCGAACTTGGTGGAATCTGTGGCTCTGTTTTGACCCCAGAAACAGGGCATTCGGCGTACCCGATTCCTAAATCAGGTGAAATTGAAATGGGCAGTTGGGTGAATTGGGTTTGTTGCTGCAGTGAAAGACTCTCCATTTCGTCGACTGGAGATGAATCTGATAACAGAGTTTGGGCGATTTGATCCAGCGATTGAGCTTGTGCCAAATTTGTATTGACTTGTCTGTTCGGAATGGTATTTGGTTCTTGGAGGATGTCGCTAATGGAGGAGTCAGACAGAAACAGAGCATCCGAATCGTACATCGGTATCGGATTCGAATGCTGCTGCTGCTGCTGCTGGTATTGTAAAAAAGGCTCGTCGAACATAAAGAGATCAGAAGACATGTTTTTTGCTTCTTAATGAAACTCAAATTTGGGGATTTTGTTCTTCGTGTTTTCGGGTGTCGGTTTTTGGGTGGGATTTCGAAACGGGCACCTGAAAGAGACGATTGAAAGGAGAGTTTGAACTCTGAATCAGATTTTTGGGGGTTACTGACAAACCAAGTTTTTTTTGGCCGTTGCAAATTGCAGTTGCAGCTATGGAGTATGGACCATTTCAGTTGTGTATATATAAAGGAGGAAACTAACTTTAGCACCCTCCAATTTTAATCACATTTATATTTGGGTGCTTTTTTAGGGTCCGGTTATTTTAGAATGGACAATCACAATGGTGTAAAATAACTTTGTTAGTTTTAGTGAGAATCAGGTCAAGTCAAATGACTTTTTAGTTTATGCTTGTAGGGTTGGTCATGGTGTCATTGGTGTGTGTTTTTGTTAGTTTTGAACTTAATTTTAGGATTTCATCATACTAGTGTATTGGTATTCTTAGTTTTTGGCTATTTTAAATGTTTGTGCTTACAAGAAGTATTATTTTTTTGTGTATATGGTATTATGGTGACACCTTCAAACCTACAACTCTACAAGGAGCTAATATCATTATAACTAGAATATTTCCCATAACATGTGAGGGTCGATTTTTTTTTGGTAGAGAATCTTTTTCAATCTATGGTTTTTTTATACTCCCTCCGTTTTAAATTAAGTGACGTTTTGAGGTTTTTATGTGTTTGCATAATTAATTGACGTTTTATGATTTCCAAAACCCACTGGCCTGAGCTTTCTTTTCATCTGAATTTGTTTAAAGAGTGAGAGAGTCAGAGTGCAATTAATTTGTCCAAACCCCCAAGAGTTCCTCCATTTTTAATTGGTAGAAGAGGAGATAGAGGGACAACTATTGGGATATGAGACTCTGATATACGGAGTACTCAATTGCTTTAATTGTTTTTTGGATGGAAATTTCATTGCATTAATTAATTGCTCATATAATTAATGTTGAGAAGGTTCAAAATCTACTTTTTGTACCAGTCTTCTGCAAATAATTGTACTCCTTAATATATGTGCCAATCTCCTAAAACGTCATTTAATCTAAAACGGAGGGAGTATATTCTTAGGGCATAGAATAGAAAGGCCGTTAAAAAGATATACGATACATATGATAAAAAAAATTGAGAGAAAATAGAAAATGTGCAATATTGTATTTACAGAAATAAGTTACATAAGATTCATTATAATCAAAGTTGTTAAAACTCAACTTGTGTGTGGTTCTTGTTAGAGATGTGAATGAGACCAAAAGTGTCCCACATCGGAAAGTTGAACATAACAAGCCCTAGTATATGAATCGGTGGGCTACTCCTTCTATTGTCAATTGGTTTTAGAATGGAACCTCACTCGGCTTGTGTGCTAGGCTACTTGCGCATGTGCCCCCGTGTCTATCCTGGTCTGGGTTACCCAGTTGTCCAAGTCTCAACTAGATGGTCATTCCTAGTTAAACTTGCGGGGGCGTGTTAGAAATGTGAATGAGACCAAAAGTGTCTCACATCGAAAAGTTAAACATAACACGCCCTAATATATGAGTCGGTGTGCTACTCCTTCTATTGCCAATTGGTTTTAGAATGGAACCTAACTCGGCTTGTGTGCTGGGCTACTAGCGCATGTGCGCCGTGCACACGACCGCTAGTCTTCGGTCCGAGTCGGACTTTGATAGTTATAATCTAAGTTGATATGTAATTTGTATATTTTTACACAAATATTTTCTAACTTGAATATGTAATCACCAGTATCCGATTGACTTGTAAATTATGACCAAAATTAATAGTGATCTGGGATATATGACATAAATTAACAAAAAAAAAAAATTTAGAGCAGTTGATAAGGTTGCACACATTTGCCGCTCTGTTTAAAAAATTGACATTTATAATGATCTCGGTCTTCGTGATTTCATCTGCAAGAATGTTGTCGTATATACTCTCTTCTACCCGAATTCTTAACTAATCCCAAATAAAAAACAGGGATCTGGGATGGGTTTTGTGCTTTTCAATTTTTTAGGTTGATCGCCCTTGTTTTGCCTTTTAAATTGCCCTCTTTTGGTCTTGCTTAGGGGTGGGTGTGTAGTAGGGTACAGAGACGGATGGAGGGGTGGGTTGAGCTTTGCTGCAGCCCACCCCATTTTTATATAGAATATGTACTATATAGCTTAAGTATAGAACACAAGGTAAAAGTTGACCCACTAGTATAAACCTTGCACTCTAATCCCACCCTTACTAGGTTTGAATTCCGTCCTTACACTTTCAGCTGCATTTTTTCCTTTTATCAATTCTACCTATTTTATGACTATAAATCTTTATTTTAGTGCAAAAAATTCACAACATTTTTTTTTTCTATGTACCCAATAAATTATATACGAGATAGTAAATTTAATTCTATCAATTTCATTACTACATTTCTTTATTTTAATTCAATTTTTTTCCATAATAATTTTTCTTCGTGACATAGGACAATCTAGCACACCCCGACATATATTCCTGGTTCCGTCCCTGGTAGTGTACGTAGTTGACGAACAACTAGGAGAGTTTCGATAAGACGACTCTCATACTCATACCAATTTGTACATCTTTGCAATAATCTGAAAATCAATTTGCCAAATAACATTTCCACTTTATTGCTTTAAGCATCTCGCTGCAAAAGAAAAAACCTTTTTCCATTCCATTTAATTAAACAAAGGGAGGATTTTCAGAAAATCACCCATAAATTTTAAAAATTACCAAAAAAACTAGACTAAACAAAAAACGGGTAGCAATCTCCTATGTGATCTATGCGAGGGAACTACAACCCACCTATTTCTCTACTGTCATCAACGTAGAAACTTAATATAGAAAATTGATCCATTGGTTGGAAAAATATTACAAGAAATTGATAGGAATGATCAAGACATCAAGAACATGATAAACATATTCAAGAAAATGAACCCAGATCGGAGGAAAAAGCTAGCAACAATTTGATAAAGTATTTGGACATCCAAAAATAGAAAAATCTTTGACAACATAATCACAGCGACAATCCAGAAAATGGAAAATCTTACACGACAAATACTTATTAACTTGGAGGAAAAAAAAAAGACAACTCAAATGAAAAAAAACAACAACCACAACATTCCAAGGAAGAAAGGACACCTAAGGGCTAAGATGGAATAAGCCATTAGAAAGAACATTTAAAATGAATTTCGATAGCAGCAATAAATTTCGATGACAACTCAAATGGTATTTCTAGTGCAGGTTTCATTATTCGTGACCATAAGAGAATAATGACTGACTACGGACGATCGCAACTTTGACACAAATCGTTGCTAATCACTAAAGTTATGGGCCTGAAGATGGGGATCTTGATGGCAAAGGAGCTAGGATTGTCCAATACATAAGTGGAAGGTGGCAACTTGACTATCATCAACGCTCTCACGGGTTGCTGGTCCTGCCCGTGGAAGATAGAGATTCTTAGAGGTGGGCACAAATCCCTCAAATTCTGATCCCGTCCCGGCCCCGTCCTGATCCCGGTGGGATTTAGGACAAAATAGCGAATCCCGTCCCGCAAAAATTATGCGGGGCGAAACGCGGGACGATCCCGGTGGGATCCCGAAAATCCCATCTTGTCCCGCATATTATAATAATAATAATGATCATTTTTATAATAATAATATAATATTATAGAATAATAATAATATATTATTAGTATTATTATTTTGAGCAAATATTATATTTATAATTATAATCATAATCTTCCATTTATAATAATAATAATATTTGTTTATAATAATAATATTATTATTATTTGAGCAAATATTATTTGTAATTATAATAATAATTTTCAATTTATAATAATAATTGATAATAATAATAATAATAATATATAATATTATAATATAATTTAATAATAATATTACTTTATAATAAAATTATTATTATTATTATATCATATTATATTTTTTTCTTGTAAAGTATAATTATTTTATAATAATAAAAATAAAAATAAGTAATAAGTAATAATAATAATATTATTATTTTAATTATAACGTGGAATTATTATTATTATTATTATTATTATTATTATTATTATTATTATTATTATTATTATTATTATTATTATTATTATTATTATACCCATTTAGAGCTACAAGAGGCAAATAGCTAAATACGATATTCTTCCCAACTATCAATCGATAATGAGACAGTATCTAGTGAATCTCGTCTCAATCCCTTTCCGTCCTGATCTAGTAAGATAATGTAGCCAAATATGTTGAACATTATAATTAATTATACAATCATTGTATAAATTAATAATAGTATTATAATAATAATAATAATAATAATAATAATAATATTGAATAATATAGTTGAGAAGAATACTGTATTCAAGATATTATACAAATTAATGAATTATGAAAGCATTTTCCACTTTGCAAATTTATATAATATTTTATTATTTTTATTTGCGGGACAAGGCCCGTCCTATCCCGATCCCGTCCCGTCCAGACATCATCCTGTCCCGATCCCGTCCCAAAAAAAAGTGTCAATTCCGTCCCGTAAAAATTTCGCGGGACGAGTCCTGTCCCGTGCCCACCCCTAGAGATTCTCATCACTGATATCCTCCTGCTTTAATCTCTCGAGAGTGTGATCTTCATGCATTGCTTTTGGGAGACTAACATATGTATCGATTACATCTTGCGACTCTTCTAAGCAGATACCTCTCCAGAAATTAGGTCATATAGAAAACTCAATATCCTCATCCACAAGGATGTCCTTGGATGGTAGTCTAATAAGATTGGCCTCGTCCAAATTCTTACTTGTATAAAACAAAGGAGGATTTTCACAAAATCACCCATAAATTAAAAAAATTATTGAAAAATAACAACAATTTTTTTCTCTATCAAAGAATTTATCCATGGACTCTTTTGATGCTAAAAAAATAAATAAAAAAGTAAAGTTTACCTTGCTCCCTACCAGTGAGTCGAACCGATCGGTGCATGCTGGTTTACCTAGTACGTGACTCTCGTCTACTCGGTCACGTATTCGGGGTTTACCTCTGAATGTGGGTTCCTCGTCATAAATAAATAAATAAATAAGTATTCACTAAAAAGTTATTCATATTACAGTATTATTCACTTCCGATAAGTGATATATTTTTTTTGAAATATCTTTTAAGCATAAAAAAACCATGGGTGATTTTGAAAGAAACCCAAATTTAGGGGTGATTTTTTACAATATTCCAAGTATCCATTTTAAGGATTATTTTTCTAATTTACAATAATCTATGGAGAAATAGAGCAGGGAGGGCGTCGCGGGCTACGAAAGCGTCGGTGCTGGGCGAGGGTGACGACTGACGGCCACTGAACTGATTGATACTCTTGATCTCTAACTGAAGAAGCTTTCAACAATGGAGCACCTCCACCACATCGGTGCAGCTTTCATCAACTTGAAGCTTTACCTAAGGATGACGATTTCAATCTTCAAACCACGCTCCCATGCCATTGTGGTAGCGCTGGACCTCCTAATTTTGCAAACAATTAAATTTAGCCCCAATTTTGATATCAAATCCATGGAAACCCTAGAACTTTCCAAATTAAACAATCACTTTCTATCAATTAGGCGTTATGTAGTGTAAATCAAGAAGAAACAGTCGTAGCCGGCAACTCCGATTCAACCAGTCATGCAAGTTCTTCTGTCTTCCGGTGGGAGAAACTTCACCATTGACTTTTGCTGTTTCCATTGCCTCCGATTTGAAGTTTCATCAAGTGTTAAAAACGCCGAATTTGCGGAAATCGGACAGCTATAGCACAGGTTTATGCTCCACGTCTTTCTCCCTGAAGAAAAATTTGATCCCGAGGAAGACGAAGAAGAAGATCGATAATGGTGAAACAGCACAGGCGGAACTATCACAATGTCTGGCACTCTGATCTCCTCCACACATTCCAGGCTGATACTCCTTGTAACCTCTCTCTCTTGTGTTGCCTCAATTCCTTCATTCGATTGCTGGTTTTCACTAATGTATGATAATTCTCTGGTGCAGATTTTTGCTTTTCACTGTTCTGGTGAGTGTTGTTCATGGACCAAGGGCTTATAGATCCCTTCCTTCTTTACTGATTTTTTGCTTTGTATATCTCGATCCTGTTTGATATTTGTTTGAGCATTTCGTAAATCTGTGAATCTTACTTGATGATACTCATTAATGATCATATATAGACTCACGCCAAATGTTACCTATGGTTCTTGTGAATTCAATGAGATTGCAGCATATGTTACCTTTGTTATCTTTAACACCTGATTCGTCAATGGCTTGATGATTCCTTGATCTGGTATGCGCTATTCGTGTGGCTATGGATTGCAGCCGATTTCCAAGATCATGGTCATGGCTACCCTCAAAATTTTGTTCTTTATCCCATCACTATATCTCTATCATAATGCAAAGAGGGATGAAATTTTCTCTAGTTGGCTTATGTGATATGTCTTTGTTTCCATTATAGTGCACCGTGTGCATCATACTTGCTAAGGAAGCGTGCTCTTCACAATGACATGTCAAGGTAATCGTTCTTTTTAGTCCATACATATAGTCGCGTATTCAGTGAAACTCGAATCTTTTGAGCAAATTTTCTCAATGCTATGTCATAGGTATGTGGTTGTGCCGGATATAGGTCTTGTAGTCGCCGATGTGGTGAGAGTCACTGCCCGGAGTTTTGTCTTGCTACTGAGGTATGGAAATATTATCAAACATCCTGTTGTACGTTACTCCGGATTGTGTTTTGTTGAAAAATAAGTCTAAGGCCCCGTTTGGTATTGATATCTAGATATATCAAATATCGGATATGAGCCATCAATATCTGATATCTAACGTTTGGTATGACGAGTGTTTGGTATCTCCCATATATCAAGTGATATATGCGTTTGGTATCGCCAGATATCGATATCGCTTGATATCTAGATATCAAAATCTAGGAAGCACGGAAACATCAATCCACATTTTCTAGCCGTGTCGAAAACGGGAAAACACGGAAGCGACGGGGTTTGATTCTTCTAGTCTTCTTCGTCAATCCTTACTCCTCAATCCTCAGTTGCCCTATTTTTTTTTGTTTGATTTCATTTTTTAATTCTTTTAGTCTTCTTCGTCAATCCTTTGAATGATATTTGTTTGATTTCATTTCATATTGTCGTTTCCTAGCCGTTTCCTAATTTTTAGAATTGCCGCTTCCCCGTGTTCCCGTTTCTGTTTCCCGTGTCCGTGCAACCTAGATCAAAATTAGGCTAATTTGATATACTGATTGTTTGGGATGTATCACTTGATACCGATACCAAACGAGCCCTAAGACATTTATGCCAATGAGAGACTGAAAACTCCTTACTTTTCATTACTTTGTCAATATGAGTACATACAGATTTAGTTGTGTGAAAATATGTAGGTTTGTTGCTGTTTCGGAGATTCAGTAGCCACTACGCGGTTTCTGATACAAGACGAGTTTTACGCTGTGCGATAACTGCATTATCGTACTCCCTTCGCTCTTTCACTCTTTCCTCAGACCAATTTCACACATTACATAGTTTCCTCAATCAACCTTCTTTCATGATAGCAATTCATGGTCTGCCTGAACCAAGTTGCCTGCTTTTTCTGCTTGATCGCAATGAGAGTTGTAGACGATGACGCACAATTGGATTGCTCTAACAATGATTGCTCTGACAATTTCGTTTATTGCACGTACGACATCTTGGTATTTGGCCTCCTTCGTATATGACACACTCAAAAGATACTCCCTCCGTTCGCGAAAACTTGTCATTTAGTTTTCGACACAATATTTAAGAAATATTTTAACTACCTAGATTGCCCCTACTTTTGTCATAATTATATCAAAGCAAAGTACAATTACATTTTTCAAAGTAATTCAAAATTTAAACAAATGAGGGTAAATTTGGAAATATATGGGTAAAAATTCTAAAGTGACAAGTTTTTTTTAACAAAATCAAAAGTCTAAAACGACAAGTTTTCGCGGACGGAGGGAGTATGTTAATACTGACTAGTCACTTTGTTGTATTGTAGGGTTTCTGTTTGTATGCAGGTAAGAATCATTACAACATCTTGTGTTTCTCGAAACTTACAATGGATCGTATTCTAATATCATCTTTAATGGTGGATCTTGGAGTACCATAGCCTTATTTTTAAATAAAAAATAAAAATAAATGTAAGAGATGGGTGGAAATCAAGACAATCATTATAAGTGAGTATCATTTACACACTATCATTAGTTTTATCCAATGAACAATAACAGGTGGGGGCCACCTTCTTTTCTACCTCCACAAAGATTTAAAAATAAAATGAAATATATGTTAAAATACTTTTGTGAGTATCATGATTGTACATTCAAGCATCCTAAAATGATGTGGCAAGAAAAAATGTAAGATATGATACTTGAATTGGGTAATATGGATAAATATGCTCTAACTTGCACATTATCCGCATACACAACACAAGGTTGAGATGGACAAAAGGAATGGGAAGTTCGAACCACAACAACCGACGACGGTGCCCCCGTTCCAGCAGATGTCTCGTATCGACCAACCGTATCCTCCAACGGTTGGTTAGCCGGCTCCTGCATCGTTTAGCACTACCCGCCAGCTTCTTGGTTAAAAAACAAGGACCATTTTTGTGATTTATATTCATTCGTATATTGGGTGTTTGTACTAATTCTTATAATGTGTGAATGTGATTTTTTTTGTGAAGGGAACTGGAATTTGTTGTCATAAGACTCCATTTCGTCGATTGGAGATGAATCCGAGAGCAGGGTTTGGGCGATTTGATCTAGCAATCGGTACCAAATTTGTATTGATTTATCTGTTCGGAATGGTATTTGGTTCTTGGACGATGTCGTCAATGGAGGAGTCAGATAGAAATAGAGTATCTGAATCAAACATCGGTATCGGATCGATGGATTTGTTTTTGCGACTAGGGTTTTTTCAAGGAGAGCTTTTTCTTCAAAAGCCTAACAAAGTTAATACAACTAGATATGTCACAACATAAGTTACTTCACGTACGTATATAGTACGTTTTAAGGGAGGGATTTTCAATTCAGACCTATAAGTAATGAATGCTATTGACACAATATACTCTATCTGTTAATTAAAATTTGTTATTTTATAAATCTACACGCTTTTTAAGAAAATAAATAAAAATACACTTATACCCTTAATTATTACTCTATTTTTACTTTCTTAAAAACTACAACTGATACACATTTAATCATTACAAGGCAATTTTGTAAAGAGGTCGAGGATGGCAAAATACCTAAACTGACATATTTTTTTAACAAGATTTACATTATAAAACGACATGTTTTAATTAACAGATGGAGTATTTAGTAAGTTTAAAGTACGTTGTACAAAAAAAAAATAATTATTTTCATGTAATATATATTTGGGGATTGAAATGTTTTGTTTTAGGGTTTCTAAAATAGATTGCATTGTTGTAGTGTGTAGAAATTCATTGAATGTGGCATGTATGATCAAATTGATGCATTGTTGTTATGGTTGTTTCAATTTACTCATATGTAGTCGACTAGTCGCTCATGTCTGCCAAAATATAGGTCAAGGTTATGTGATAACTTCGCTGTTGTCAAACGAGGTTATTGCATAAGCTCGACTCTATTGAATGAGGTTGTTCCATGAGATCGAATATGTTCGTTGAACTTATTGCATAACTCGATATTATTCACTTCCGATAATAAGTGATATTTATATAAAAAAAAAATACGGAGTATCTTTTAAGCATTAAAAAATAATCCCGGGTGATTTTGAAAGAAACCCAAATTTAGGGGTGATTTTCTACAATATTCTAATGACCAATTTAAGGGTTGTTTTTGTAATTTACCAAATAATCTATGGTGAAATAAATAGAGCCAAGGAGGGCGTCGCGGGCTAGCAGGGTGCCGGTGCCGGGCGACGGGTGACGGCCACTGAACTGACTTAAGCTTTCAATAATGGAGTAGCTCCACCGCATCTGTACAGGTTTAATTAACTTGAAGCTTTGAATTTCCTCCACCAATGGACGAAGATACCTTCAAACCACACTCCCACAGTCCCACTCCGTTGTTAACGCTGAAGCTCTTAATTTTGCAAAACAATTAAATTTAGCCCCAATTTTGATATGAAATCCATGGAAACCCTAGAACGTTCCAAATTAAACAATCAATTTCTATCAATTAGGCGTTATGTAGTGTAAATGAAGAAGCAGTCGTAGCCAGCAACTCCGATTCGACCAGTCAAGTTCTTCTGTCTTCTGGTTGGAGAAACGTCGCCATTGACTTTTGCTGTTTCCATTGCCTCCAATTTGCAGTTTTATTAAGTTTTGAAAACGCCGAATTTGCGGAAATCGGACAGCTATAATACAAGTTTATGCTCCACGTCTTTCTCCCTGAAGAAGATTTTTGAAATTTTGATCCGGAGTAAGGAGAAGAGGAAGACGAAGAAGAAGATCGACAATGGTGAAGCAGGAAGATTTGGATCAAATGCAGCTCAGGCAGAACTATCACAATGTCTGGCACTCTGATCTCCTCCACACATTCCAGGCTGATACTCCTTGTAAGTTGTAACCTTCTCTCTCTTGTGTTGCCTCAATTCCTTCTTCAAATCGAGTTGATCCACTGCCGATTTTCACTAATGTACGATATTTCTCTTGTGCAGATTTTTGCTTTTCACTGTTCTGGTGAGTGTTGTTCATGGACCAAGGCTTATGGATCCTTCCTTCTTTACGGATTTTTTGCTTTGTATATCTCGATGGTGTTTGATATTTGTTGCATACATTGTGCGGTTTTCCTCCTCAATCTCGCTTTCATTGAATCTGAGTACCTTGATTAGCAATGCAGTAATTCCCTTCCTACATAAGAAATTGAGCATTTCGTAAATCTGTGAATCTGTATTGATGATACTCATCAACGATCATAGCCTCACAGCATATGTTACCTATGGTTCTTGTGAATTCAATGAGATTGCAGCATATGTTACCTTTGTTATCTTTGACACCTGATTTGTAGATGGCTTGATGCTTTTTGTTCTTTATCCTATCTCTATAATCTCTATCATAATGCAAAGAGGGATGAAATTTTATCAAGTTGGCTTATTTGATACTCCGTATGTCTTTGTTCCATCATAGTGCACCGTGTGCATCATACTTGCTGCGGAAGCGTGCTCTTTACAATGACATGTCAAGGTACTCATTGTATTTAGTCCGAACGTAGAGTCATGTATCCGGTGAAACTCAAAAGTTTTGACCAAATTTTCTCACTGGTGTATCATAGGTATGTGTGTTGTGCCGGATACATGCCTTGTAGTGGCCGATGTGGTGAGAGTCACTGCCCGGAGTTTTGTCTTGCTACTGAGGTAGTTACTCCGGCTTGTGTTTTGTCGAAAAATGAAGATATATACTGTCTAAGATCATATACATTTATGCCACTGATAGACTGAACACTCCTTACTTTTCACTACTTGGTTGAGTTAACCTGAGTAGAGATTTCTTTGCCTGTGTGGAAATATGTAGGTCTTTTGCTGTTTCGGAGATTCAGTAGCCTCTACGCGTTTTCTGATACAAGACGAGTTCAACATACACACGACGCAGTGTGATAACTGCATTATCGTAATCCCTTCCCTCTTTCGCTCTTTCCTCAGACCAATTTCACACATTACATAGTTTCCTGAATCAACCTTCTTTCATGATAGGGCTTCATGTTCTGCCTTAACCAAGTTGCCTGCATATTCTCCATTGTCGCAATGATAGTTGGGAGTGAGGAAATCACTGAAGCCTCGCAGCTCTTGAGTTGCCTCGCCAATTACGTTTACTGCACGTACGACATCTTGCTTTTTCGCCTCCTTCGTATATGACACACTCAAAGATATGTTAATACTGACTAGTCACTTTGTTGTATTGCAGGGTTTGTGCTTGTATGCAGGTAAGAATCATTCCAACACCTTGTGTTTCTTGATATCGATACGTATAACGGATTGTATATATTCTGAGTTGCAAATTATCCGTAGACACAACACAAGGTTGAGATGGACAAAAGGGATGGGAAGTTCGGACCACAACAACTGATGGGGGTGCCCCCGGTCCAACAGATGTCTCGTATCGATCAACCGTATCCTCCAACAGTTGGATACCCGGGTCCTGCACCGGGCTACACGCAGCCCTACCCGCCAGCTTATGCCCAACCATACCCGGCTCAGGGGTACCCTGTTGCCGGATCTTACCCGCCACCGGCTGAGTATCCTCCCAAGTGAGCTCTTCTTGGTTCAAAAACATGGACCATTTTGAGTGCAGTGCACAAAGTGTTATGATATGCACTTTGTACTAATTCTTATAATGTGTGAATGTGTCATTTTTTGTGAAGGGGACTAGAATTTGTTGTCATAAGAGATTGTTATGCTTTACGCTTGAAGCCCTAAGAAAACGAGTCCGGATCCTCTACAACTTCCGGTGCACCCTACGGTGCATCGCTAAATTATTTCACGTATAATTTTACTTAAAAAAAATTAGTGGTGGACTGGGAGTTGTAGAGGATCCGAAACAGTTGGATCTCCGTCCTACTTTCAGTGTTTTATTTGATCTCCCACGAAATTATTTTTGCCTTACATTAATTTTTTAAAATTTTAGAAGATTATAAATTTATAATGATCATAAAAAGTCTAAACATGCCTACAAATATGAGAATTGAGAAGTATAATCATTAATCAACCATATATATAGCATATAATAAAAACTAGGGTAAATCACATAAAAGCACCCACTAGATATACCCTTTACTTGTCCGATAGTACGTACCATCGGGCAAACATACTCTAATTTGTCTAGCTAAAGCTCGCTTTTGTCTCAGCGACTTATCATCATATATCATGTGATCAGTGGCTTCAGAATCAATGATCCATGTCAAATTATTTCTACTATGGTGTTTAGAAGAGAACAAAGCAAAGGAATTATATGCACAACTTGATGATGCTCCCTACGATTGTCCCCTTCCTTTAACAATAGCATAGCTTTAAGGACTTCCAAATAAATCGCAATAACAAGCGTCACATCCATTCTTGTGCCTTCCTCTGTAATCTCTTCATCAACATCATCTAATGGAGATTCAAACATTAATTCCTGCTACATTTGCAATAGTGCAGATTTCTTGCCTTTCGAATCCTTAAATCAATCCGGATAGCCAATGATCTTGAAGCAACCATCAACTGTATGGCCTTTCATTCCACAATGGCTACACAGTTTACCTGCTTTATCCTTCTTGAAGTTTTCTTGTTTCCATTTGACTTGCCTGCATCAAAGGCACTTCCATCTTGAAGTGATTCATTGTTGTTACTTCCTCCATCCACTTGTTTAACCAAATAGTAGGCTCTGTTTATGGCTGACAAAAAGATGAGATCCAAGGACCGGAGACGACTAAGGCTCGAACTTTCGAACACTTATTTTATGGGGCTGATTTTTGGGGTTTATGGAAATCCACGTATGCTGTCTTGTTAGCATTTTTGACATGTGAGAAAACTCATGATAATATATTACCATTACCCTCAAATGTCAGAATATTTTTATTACATTTGAAAGTTGAGGTTATATTTAAAAGAGTATAAGTTTTATACAAAAAAATACGTATTTCTTTAATTGAAAATTGCTCATGCATACATTACAATGAAAAAATACATGGTGAATTTTGTAGATAAACAAAAGCATGTAAAGAAATTAAGAAATCTAAGGTGTCTCCCCAAATTATGTGAATGTGAGTGAGGTTCCATGAACCTACCTCTCAAGTACAAAGTGAAATTAAGAAGATGAAAAAGAAAGGGGGAAAAAACACAGAAAGAGCACATGGAGTTGTCAATTGTTCATAGAAGACAAAGAGGAATGGAAGATTAGGATGTTATTCACACCAACATCATTCCCCAATTTATGTGCTCTAACTCATCATCATGTTCCTTCTTTTCTTTTACCATCAAGTGAAATAATGTGTTGATCTTTCATTAAACAAGCAAAATTGAAATGTGGATTTCCCTTGTCCACCCATCTAAAGTGAGACACAAAAATTGAGATTACACCCTCCTTTTTATTTTCTTTTTCACTTAAAATAAATAAATGCTTCCACAAGAATCACAGTAAATATTTATCATGTAAAGTGATATACAAAATTTGCGTCTGAATCCTTGCATATATTTTTTAGATTTTGATTGCTTTATAATATATATATATATATATATATATATATATATATATATATATATATATATATATATATATATATATATATATATATATATATATATATATATATATGATGATTAGCCCGTCCGTTGATTCTCTCGGCCTCTCGATCTATCTAATAGTGGTGATGTCTGATATCTTGAAATTCTTATCTTGTATTTAAAAAAAATGATGAATATTTATGAGAACGTAGATTGTAAATTAAAATAATGTTTGAATATAAATATATGTGCATACTTTTCAAATAGTTTATTAGACATATATAATAATATGCAGTTATTATCAAAATCACAATAAGTTTTGAGTGAATATCTCTCAAAAGCTAAGGGCATGCAATTATTTGTGTAAAGCAAGGTGAATTCTGAAGTTATCCCATACGTACGTAGTACAATAATATGGATGGACCATTAATTCCTTAAAACACGGCTAACTTTTTAACGTATTGTAAGTCATTCTAATGTAAAATATTCCAATTCAATCTCTTCTCCAAAAATATATTTTAAACCCTTTTAGAATGTAAATAAAATAATATTCCAAATCCTATAATTTCTTTTACTTTTTCCCTTTCTCCTGCGCTAGAATTAGCGTGTGGAAAAGGGAAAAGCAAAAATATTCTTGACTATAATTTCTTTCTAATTGATTGTTTGTGGTTAAGAATGATTTACATACATGCCTATAATTTCTTTTACATTGTCCTTTCTTGTGCGTCAATTCTAACCCATTTAACCATTGGCATTTCCTCGGCTGGTTCCTTTCTTTATCCGAGTCTAGGTTGTCAACCACCGCATAGCCCAACACGTCGTGAACCCCTACATCGAGCCATCGTTTGCACTGCACCTCCTTCAAATATTTTCTTGTTTTCTCAATATAATCTTTTTGAAAGTACGTACACGACTCATCCCATCCTGATACCTATCCTATTCCATCCATTGCTAACAATTGAAACAGAATGTCGGATACCCTCAATCTCATCTCGTCATATTTCATCTCATATCCTCTTAATCAATACGAGTACTACGTAATAATAAATAAATTGTATTTCAATTCAAATATGCATGTTTACCGAGAAAAAAAAAAGAGGCAATTTCTCTGAAATCCATTAACAAATTGAATGGTAATAAAAAAAAAATCATCCCATTTATGAATTATGATATGTGATTCATATTTGCAAATCAACAATAGAAAATTTGAAGCCAATTTCCAAATTTCCTTGTAAAAACTCATCATTTTGATGGTGGGTTTATATACTTGAATACAATTTAGTATTTGTATACAACCCCTTAAAACAAGACACCCTACATCCACCTCCTCCAAAATTGGAAATTAAAAATAAATAAAATAAAAAAATGTACATATTTTCTTCTTCCTTTTTTTTTCTGTCCAAAATTTCCCAAAAAAACTAAAAGAAATTGGAAGTGGGCAAACATTCGGCGTACACGTCAGCCCAGAGCCTCTCGTTGAAGGCGTCGCGCATCTCGTCGGGGACGAAGCTGGTCCGGCATAGCGGGCACGTGCTCTGCTCGTGATCCATCCAACGGTCGAGACAAGTCCTGTGGAATATGTGGCGGCAGTTTCTCAGCCGTCGGATCTCCTCCTCGCCCTCGAAGTCGTAGAGGCAAACAGCGCAGCTCTCCGGAGCCGCCTCCTCCGCCCCGACTTCCGAGAACTTCACCACCGGCAGCATCTCCCGGATAAGCGTTGCGGAGACGGATCCGGGTCGGGGCGAGGAGGGCGGGTGGGGCCAGATGACGTCGGGCTCGAGGAAGTCGGAGAGGCCCAGGAGGGTCAGGATTAGGGTCCGGATCAGGCCCAGGAGGGTCAGCGCGTGGAGGAGGAGTTTCGGGAGGAGAGCTTCCGCGTACCCGGTTGGGAAACCCATTGCTCTTTTCCTCGAATTCGGGTCGGGTTTGGTTTTGCAGAGAGAGAGAGAGAGAGAGAGAGTTGGAAGGATGTGAGGAGGATACGAAGGTATATATGCTAGAGATGTGAATGAGACCAAAGTGTTCCACATCGGAAAGTTGAACATATCAAGTCATAGTATATGAGTCGGTGGGCTACTCCTTCTATTGTCAATTGGTTTTAAAATGGAACCCCACTCGACTTGTGTGCTAGGTTACTAGCGCCGATCCTGGTCTGGGTTACCCAGTTGTCCAAGTCTCAACTAGATGGTCATTCCTAGTTGGACTTGCGGGGGGCTTAATATGTTCAACTTTCCGATGTGGGGACACTTTGGTCTCATTCACATCTCTAACAGTATATAGGACTCACTGACTGATTATGGGAGGAGGAAGAGATTTAAAAAGGAATTATTTATAGAAAACAACGCGTATATAATTATCAAAGTAACAAGAAATCATCCCTACAATAGAGGTTTAAAAAGGATTAATTGGCGGGTTGTATCACGATGATAACTCCGTCGGTTGATTTTTTTCGATTTCTCGATTTTTCAGATTGAATTTTTTAATTATGTTTGTGAAAGTTTATGGATGGGTGTGTGAAATGGGTAAAGTGGCAATTCGGTTGATTGAGTGGGATTTAGGTATACCCATTTAGGTTCAGTCAAAATATCGGGTCATGATGTCATATGTTGGGTATATTGTGTATTTGGGTCGGATTCGATTTGGGTAAGGTCGGCTTGGCTAAGTTCGGGACAAAATGGATTTCGGATTTCCGGTCAAAATTGTCACAATTTGTTTTATTATAAAATGATGACTATTTTTTATTTAGTTTAATTGTTAACTATTAAGCTTCATTTATTATGTCTCATTATAGCTTAATTGTTGACTATTCACATTATCGGTGTGTTTAAAAAAGAGAACATTAAAGTAATTATAAGGATTAGTCGTTCCTTGTTCGGGTGAAGTCAAAGATGAGTCGAGTATGAGTCAGATCGGGTCTGACTTTCTTCACGTCCATTCGGATATCGGGTTAATAAATAGTATATTATATATGTAGCTAATTTTTACCTCGCGTGAAGACATTTTTGGAGATGATTATTTCATAAATTTGATATTAAAGAGCCATACACTTTTATCCCAAGATTGACGAAGGAAACCGTCTTCATAAAAAACAAACATACAACATAAAAGGGAATCAAACCCTCGGGTAAAGAAAAAACACCGAAAAAACTATTGGTGACTGTTGGGGATAGCAATTAAGTTGTTATATTTGTAAAATGGGCCAAGCCCAGCCCACTTAGTTGGATTATATATAGCATCGGTGTAGTATGGATTCAATAGCTTTTCGTTCAGTTTTTCACAATCAAACTGCATCTTCTTCTGGTTCGTCATGCTCATAGCAGTTACTGCCTTTGATTATATTTCGCTAGATTGATTTCTTTTCCACAAAATCAATATGGTATCAGAGCAGGCAACGACGATCTAGCGTTGTTTGTGCGTTTTGTTTAGTTGGATTGACAGATCTGAATTTTTTTTAAACCTCGATCTGCTCAGTTTTTTTTTTTTTTTTTTTGCAAACATGACGAACGAACAGGTGAGAATTGAGACTTCTGATCCTCTGTATCTTCGTCCTAGTGATCATCCAGGTATGATCCTAGTCACTCCGGCCTTTGAGGGACGAAATTACAGTGAATGGAAGCGATCGATGAAGATCGCGCTCTCTGCGAAAAATAAATCCGGTTTTATCACTGGATCTTTGGTTAGACCGCAAACAGATGGATGGAGGCAGAGAGCTTGGGATCGTACGAATGACATGATGATCTCTTGGATCATTAACTGTCTCAGTGTTGAGATTCGAAGAAGTGTTATTTACACTAACACAGCTCAGGGCATGTGGAATGAACTTGGATCGCGGTTCGGTAAGGTAGGAGGAACACAACTCTATGCAATTCAGAGGGAAATCAGTAAACTTGAGCAAGGTACCAAGTCTTTTGCTGCTTATTTTACTGAGATGAAAAGTTTATAGGATGAATTAGATGATTTTCGTCAATTTCCTAACTGTACTTATGGAGCGATTGGGGAATTATTGAAGCGAGAGCAGGATCAGCGTATTGTGCAATTACTTATGGGACTGAATGAAAATTTTACAACAGCCAGAGGTACGATTTTAATGATGCAACCGTTACCTGATATTAATATTGTGTATTCTATGCTGTCGGAGGAAGAAAGACAGAGAGAATCAAAACCAACGGCTAGCACTTTTACAGTTGAAGGTGCTTCTATGCTGGCTAAGACCCAATCCTCTAATCAGAGTATTATGCAGTCGAATATTAAAGTCCCAAACTCTGATAGAAAGCCTTTATTTTGCACGAATTGTCGCAAAACTAACCACAATGTGGAGAGATGTTTTCATTTGATTGGCTTTCCACTAGGCTATACTAACAGAGGGAAATCAAAGAAGCCAGGAGAAAACAACAAGATTGCAGCAACAGTTTCCGGTTCATCCAACACCAACACAGACTTCTCAGCTGATCAGATAGCACAACTAATGAGTCTCATGAAAGCGGCAAGTATGGTGACTCCGGGCAAAGAACCAACTGTTGATGATTTCGTCGGTTTTTCAGGTACTTCACTTTCACGACAGGTCTTTGACAGTACTGTTTGGATCATAGATAGTGGAGCTAGCGGGCATATGTGTTGTGAAAGATCTTTATATAGGTCTAGCTACACTTTGTCGAAACCTTTCATCATATCTCTGCCTACCGGTGAGCGTACTATGGTGAATACTGCAGGGACAATTGAGATTATGAAAGACTTGACTTTGCACAATGTTCTTTTTGTGAAGGATTTCAAGTGCAATTTATTATCAGTAGGGAGACTAATTCATGACTTGGGATGCTCAGTGTTGTTTTCTCCCATGGGATGCTTCTTGCAGGTGCCTACTATGAAGATCCCAATGAGGATTGGTGATTTGGTCAAGGACTTATTTTTGCTGAAATCTACTGAGCATAGTCGGTAAAAGAGGGAAATGGTGAACTGCTCACCTAACGTTGCTGCAGTAGTTGATGTCCAAGTGTGGCATAGGAGGTTAGGCCACCTTTCTTTTTACAGGCTGCAGACTTTGCCTTTTGTAGAACCTGATATAGCTAGTAAAGCTGGTACTCAACGTTGTGATATTTGTGCTAAAGCAAGACATGTAAGAGCACCTTTTCCTATGAGTAGTATCAAAACTTCTGATTGTTTTGAATTGTTACATATGGACTTGTGGGGACCATACCACACTCCTACATATGATGGTTTTCGGTTTTTCTTGACAATTGTTGACGACTTTACGAGGACTACTTGGGTCCAATTGCTTGCTGTGAAGAGCAATGCCTTTATTACTATAAAGCATTTCATTGCTTTTGTTGACAGACAATTCAACAAGAAAGTGAGGGGTATTAGAACTGATAATGCTATGGAGTTAGGATCAAGTAAAGAGGCTACATAGTTTCTCTTGAGTAAAGGGATTCTTCATCAAACGTCTTGTGTTGCTACTCCCCAACAGAATGGGGTGGTGGAGAGGAAACATCGCCATTTATTGGAAGTGGCTAGAGCTTTGATGTTCGAATCAAAGTTACCTCTCAAGTTTTGGGGAGAAAGTGTTTTGACTGCAGCCTATCTGATCAACCGGTTTCCTAGCAAATTATTACAGTTCAAGTCACCTTATGACCGACTGTATGGTAAACCTCCTGAATATCAGCGTCTTCACTGTTTTGGTTGCCTTTGTTTTGCATCTACATTGAAACATGGAAGAGATAAATTGGCTGCGAGGGCTATTTCATGTGTGTTCCTAGGGTATCCAACTGGGAAGAAAGCATACAAACTCTTCAATTTGGACTCCAGAACTATTGTTTATTCTCGGGATGTTGTATTTCATGAAGGAGTGTTTCCTTTCAAACAGAGCTCTCTCTCCATTTCAGCTTCGTCCCCTTCCTTTACTTACCCACAACCCTTGCCTGTTTTAGCTGATGATGATCCCTCTGAAGTGCCTCTGAGCACGCCTACAGCTTCTGCATTGCATCCTTCCCATCCTCCTGTTTTGCGTCGATAAGAGAGGGGTACACACCCTCCCGCTTTTCTCAACGATTATATTTGCAATGCAACTTGCTCTTCTGAATTTCTTTGCTGCCATACCTTGACATCCACCATTTCATTCCCAAGTGGTGTTGCACCCTCCGATGCACTTCCTGATCATGAACCTCTTACTTATCATGAGGCTTCTCAGTTTTTGGTATGGCAACAGGCCATGACAGCTGAGTTTGAGGCTCTTGATTTGAATAGAACTTGGGAGATTGTTGAATTGCCCAAAAGAAAGCGTGCTATTGGTTGTCGGTGGGTTTACAAGGTGAAGCGAAAGGCTGATGGTAGTATTGATCGCTATAAAGCACGGCTAGTGGTGAAAGGATTTACATAAAAGGAAGGCGTCGATTACCATGAAACCTTCTCTCCCGTGGTTAAAATGGCTACCGTTCGATCACTAGTTATTGTTGCTTTACAACGCAATTGGAAATTGCTTCAATTGGACGTTAATAGCGCATTTCTTCATGGGGATCTCGACGAAGAAGTGTTTATGAAGCCACCTCCTGGGTTGCAAATGCCTAGTCCCAAACATGTGTGCAAATTGCAAAAATCCTTGTATGGATTGAAGCAAGCAAGTCGTCAATGGTATGCTAAGCTCTCTACGGCTTTGAAGGGGCGTGGTTATCATCGGTCTATGAACGATTACTCGTTGTTCTATAAGAAATCTCCTGGTTGTTCAGTGTACTTGGCTGTTTATGTCGACGACTTGCTCCTCACTGGCGATGATCTGTTCGAAATTGCAGCTCTGAAAGCCTATTTGGATGAGGTTTTTCGCATCAAGGACCTTGGCGAATTGCGGTATTTTCTGGGGATCGAATTTCTTCCCACTTCCGGTGGCCTTATACTAAGCCAACGCAAGTTTATTAAAGAGATTTTCAATGAATTCTCTATTCCAGGGAGTTCTGTTGTCACACCCCTCGACCCTCATGTTCGGTTGTTTCCTGATCAAGGGGATCCTTTGCCTGATCCTTCACATTATCGCCGTTTGGTGGGGAAGCTTAATTTTTTAGTCAACACCCGTCCTGATCTTGCCTTCCCCGTCCAACACTTGAGTCAGTTTATGCAATTCCCCCGTGTGCCTCATATGGATCCTGCACTACATGTTTTACGCTACCTTCATGGTACAATTTCAAAAGGGTTGTTGTTACATACCTCTTCCAGTCCGAACCTCGTTGCATACTGTGATGCTGATTGGGCAAGCTGCCCGATTTCGCGTCGTTCTGTCAGTGGATTTGTGGTGTTATTCGGGGGCAATTTGGTGTCCTGGAAGTCGAAGAAACAACAAAATGTTGCTCTCTCCTCTGCTGAAGCAGAGTATAGATCGATGCGACGTGTGTGTTCTGAGCTCGCCTGGTTCAGTAGACTCCTTGCCGAGTTGGGTGTTGACAGCATTACACCGATTCCCCTCAAGAGTGATAATCAGGCTGCGATATATATTGCTCGTAACCCGGTGTTTCTTGAACGCACGAAACACATCGAGTTGGACTGCCATTTCGTCCGAGACAAGCTTCTCGATGGTTTGATTTCTCTCTCGTTCACTCCTACATCTTCCCAGTTGGCTGATTTCCTTACAAAAGGCGTCACTAGTCAGCAGCTTCGTTCTGTTCTGTCCAAGATCGGACTGGTTTCAGTACCCATTCCATCTTGAAGGGGGGTGTTGGGGATAGCAATTAAGTTGTTATATTTGTAAAATGGGCCAAGCCCAGCCCACTTAATTGGATTATATATAACATCGGTGTAGTATGAATTCAATAGCTTTTCGTTCAGTTTTTCACAATCAAACTGTATCTTCTTCTGGTTCGTCATGCTCATAGCAGTTACTGCCTTTGATTATATTTCGCTAGATTGATTTCTTTTCCACAAAATCAATAGTGACAAGATATATAACACCAACGTATGAACAATGATAAATTAGGATCAATGTGCAACTTATCTTCCCCTGTTGGCAGAGGTAACACAGGAAATCATTGGGAAACTATTGTGAAAATCTCATATTTGAATTCGAACGTCAACGAGTTTTTCGATCACATTCACGCCCTCTCGCACATCGATAAAAGACAAAAACACACCGATCGAAAGAAAAGCTACAACCAGCATTAACTACAACCACACCAAAGACTTAGCCCGATAAATGTTTTTGGGGTAAATCAATGAGTACAATATACTTATATTTTGTTAAATTGCCCAATGCAATTTGACAAGTAGGAAAAATAAAAATAAAAATAAAGGGTACTTCAAGTACGGAGGGAAATGGCTAAAAGAGCCACAAATGGAGTAATTAATAAGATTATTAATTAAAGTTTATGCCAAATTGGAATTGAATTGCCAACACATGTTTGGCATTTCTGGCGAATGATATCTAATGCTTAATAATTACTCCTAATAAAGATTCTAAATTTGAACAACAAATTAATTAAAGGAGACCAACCCACCACATCACAATGGAATCAACTCGGATCCTACTTTTTCAAAAAGAGGCCCAATACCAGCACACTTTTTCAATGTCTTGTCTCGCAAATTTCATATATTTTCATTAATTTCCATTTTGTTTGATTTTATTTTGAGGTGATTAATTAGTTTAAGATAATACATCAACTAATAATGCTTTTATTTGATTAATAAAATATATCAATAAAGAGTTTATAATGTATTATCTTGGAGTTAACTAACTAGTTATGTCCATGAACTAATATTGAATATCCTTCTAATTTGATAATTAGAATTGTAATCCAAGCAAAATATATCACTTTATTATTTACCTATTTTTTTTAATGAGCTAAAAACTACGTACTATATAAACTATTAAATTTTTTTATAATAATTTCATACTTATTAATAATAAGTAGCATAAAGTAAATCACTTTTAATGAACTAAAAACTATATAAAATATTAAAAAATTTATAATAATTTCATATTTATTTATAATAAGTATAGAAAATTATTTTTAAAAATTAATAAAAATAATTAACATTCTATAGTTTTATCTTTTTTTTTTTTTAAATGTGTGTAAATAATAAATGATATATTTTCCTCAGCGAGGAAGTAAGAAAATTGTGAGGCGTTATACATAGTTGTAAAGTAATAGTTTGATGTTTGACTATGTAATAACCATGCGAATGGCGCATCTAACAAGCTTGAATTGAATCATATTAGATGTTGATGTCCCTACCAAACGCGCATTAGAAAGTAGATTGAGGAGTTTTGAATGGTTAATGATGTAATTTATATATTATAATAAATAAATGATATGCTTATATATATATATGTTTTTAATGAGCTAAAAACTATGTAAAATATATAATTATTTTAAAAAATTAATAAAAAATAGTTATATAGTTTTATTATTTTTTAAAAATGTGTGTAAATAATAAATGATATATTTTTCTCGCAAGTGGAAGTAAGAAAATTGTGAGCCGTTATACATATATATATATATATATATATATATATATATATATATATATATATATATATATATATATATATATATATATATATATATATATATATATATATATATATATATTTGTAAAGTAATAGTTTGATGTTTGATTATATAATAACCATGCGAATTAATGGCGCATCTAACTAGCTTGAATCAAATTAGATGTTGATGTCCCTACCAAACGCGCATTAGAAAGTAGATTGAGGAGTTTTGAATGGTTAATGATGTAATTTATATATTATAAGGGCATGTTTATCATTCACATTTTTTAATCTAGCTTAAGATTATAATATAGATAAAAATTGTAATCTAGCTCAAAATTATAATCTAGCTTAAAATTGAACCTCTTGTTTGGCATGCCTATGATTATCCAAGCTTTTTGGAGATTAAATTGTCAAATTACCAAAATGGGTCTATTTTATTTGATGTATGACTTTAGAGTCCGGTCATATTTGGCCCGGGCTATAAAGTTCCTTTATAAAAGAGAAAAATTACATGACTTTATAGCCTAGCAACAAGCTCGAGCTATAAAGCCAAAATCATACATTGTCAATAGGGGTGATATATTTTTTTCAAGTTTGGTTTTGTGATCGTATTCAGCTTGCTAGTAATTAGACAAGCTCGAGCTTGAGCTCGAATTTGAGCTCGTTTGCTCGTTTTTGCTTGTTATGCTCGTTTTTTTTCTTGTTAGGCTCGTTTTGTCAACTTTGCTCATTTTGATCGTTTTGAGCTCATTTTCATATAAAAGTTGTTTAAACTGGAATATGAATCTTTAAATTAGATTCAATATAATAAGAAAAAAAAAGAACTAAAAACTAATAAGAAATCTACCTGGAATGGCATGTATTTTCATATAAAAGTTGTTTTCTATGAAATCTGTTTTCTCAAATGCACAAGCTGTATTCTATGGAATGCATGCATCAGTGAAAGGACTTGTGGGTAGTACCCATAGGTCCCCGGTTCGAACCCTGGAGTGGCCGCTCTTTATTTACCACAATTCAAGAAAAGGAGGCTGCAATACAATAGTGTACAAGTAACAACAATACAGAAACATCTAAGAGTTTCGACTAATAGTTGTATTAACATTCTTGTCTAACACTGATAAAGAAAATAAATGGTAACTATCTGCCTTGCTGGTTCAAATTCAACAGCTTGCAGCAAGTCAAGGCATCTTTGGTCAAGCATCAGGTGAAGCTGCTGATCATTGACAGCATGGCTGTTCTAATTTCAGAGTATGACATTATTTTGTGGTTCTCTATTTCACAATAAGACTGAGCTGTATTGAAATACAGATTCAACTATAGCATGAAATACAGATCCATCATTCCATAGTTAAATTTTCTTCTAGAAAGGGGAGGAGACAAACAAGATACAACCCCCCTCTTGACAGCGTTCAGAGCACAGTGAGGTATGCAACTGTTTTACAGCTTCAGAATCTGGTTCTAGTGGATAAAAAATCCAAAAAATTACTAATAAGGAGCATAGAAAGCAATATACACATGTTTAAGTAGGGTGGCTCAACGGGCCGGGCCCGAACCGAACCGACCCAAACGGGTCGGGCCGAAACCGACAGCCCGATTTTTTGGGAGGTGCAGCCCGAACCGAAGACCGACCCTTCGGTTACGGTTATTTCGGTTTTTGGCCCGAAAAAACCGAAAAGACCGAAATTGAAGTAGATTTCTAAAAGCCTAAATTTCTCATAAACCCTAAAATTCTAAAAGCCTCACAACAATCACAAATTGGTTTACAAATTTGAAATTACAACTAAAATATAACATATTATTGATAATAGAAGTAGATTAACACAAAGATAAACCGAAATTTTGCAAAAAAAAGAGAAAAGAAATCGAACTGTTGCAACTGCTGCTGCTTCGTGCAGGGGCTGCGGGAGGCCGTGAGGCGGCTGCGGGAGAGGGAGGCTGCTTCGCTCTTGCTGTGGGACTGCGGGAGAGGCGGCTGCGGGACTCTGGGCAGGGAGCGATTGAGCGAGGAGTAGGGCTTCAGTTGTGAGTCGCGTCTCGCCTTTCAAATTTGAAAGAATGGGCAGGCACGGGTCTGAGGTCTCACTGGCCGCTTTTCTCCAAGTCTCAAACTAATTAACTAAAGCGCAGCAAACTAGATTTTTTATTATATTTTTTTTCAAAAAAAAATGTTAAACGGTTTTTTCGGGCCGAAACCGAAAATTTCGGTTCGGTTACGGTTATCGGCCCAAAACCGAATTTTAGATTTCTTCAGCCCGAAGCCCGAACCGTTAAAAGTCGGGCCGGCCCGAAACCGAGTTTTTCAGTTTGGTTATGGGTCGGTTTTCGGGCCGGGCCACATTTTGAGCAACCCTATGTTTAAGGCAGCAAAGCAGCAACATAGAAAGCAATATTTCATCTTTAATAAGTGTAAAACATGGCTTAAATTCACACATTCAGAGCACTAAAGCAACAGCATAGAAAGCAATATACACATGTTTAAGGCAGCTTCTGTTTTCAAACAGCTTCTGTTTTATCCAATGAATAGCCAACAAAGATGCAAGATTTCTATGTAATTTGCTCTTCAATACTGCATGATAAAGAAAATGAATAGCCAGGAAAGAAACTTACCTGGAATGGCATGTACCTAGCATTTTGTTGTATTTTATATGGAATACCGGAGAAAGTTGGGTCCACAGGCCTGATAATATCATGTGCAAGTCCGACATGGCCTCTAGATTGTCCACATATAGCATATAACACATCATGGAAGGCTCTACTTATTGTCTCACCCGAATGTTGGAAGCGCTCAGCCACAGCTCGACTTGACATTCCCAAGGCAAGGGTATATAAAAAAAACACCTTAATTTTTTTATCCCACCACGCGTCATCAGCAGTAATAGTTCTTGTGCTCGCGTTCCAACCTAGGCCAGTCTCAGATTGTAACAACAACTTCCATGCAGAATACTCTTTCTTCATATTGTCGTACTTGTTCTTCATAGAGTTCTGATTGACTTTTTTCCCAGAAACTTTTTCAAAATCTTTCAGAATATGCGGCCATTGAAACTTTTGGCTACGCCCATATTTTTGTCGATATTGGAGACAAACATCAATTAAGGATCTTCATATTTGCTTTAGTCCGAATAAAATTGGACCCTTTGGAACTTGCATCCATCTACTTTCATGTTGCTAGAAAAAGATTGAATAACAAATTATAGATACATATATATTACAGAAAAAAGATTACAGAAATTAAGATTGAATAACATATGTACACTTTATGTATAATATTGAGAAATTTATAACGATAAGGGCTATGATTATCAGGCATCACTAGGAATTACAAATCTCTTATGAGCAATATAGAACCAACCGTTTATTTCTATAAGCACACAAAGATAATAAAACTGAAATTAAGCAAACACATCACTCAAGAATAGCTTACATTTTGACAACATATATATATATATATATATATATATATATATATATAATGTTACTAATCAGTTTAGATTATCAGTTATAGCTGTTTGCATTGGTGCATGACATTATATATACACAACTTATATTAAGACTACTAGCTAGTCGCTTTAATTATCATCTCCTTCAGCAAAATAAGCAAAGTATTGTCCCTGAATTATGAGCAATCCGGTTTAGCAGCACAACTAGTGATTTTCATTAGGACAAATATATGCTTACAAAATAGACAGAAAAGATCAGAGTGAACAATATATATTAAAGCCTTTAAGTAATTATAAGTCAGCATACAAAGAACCCTAGAGCACCTGCTGCCTGTCATAGGAGGTGCATTTCACAGCAGTTCTAATCCATTCTTTGGTGGGTTTTTTTCTAATTTTACACACACAAAAGTAGTTACACCAATTAATCTGAATAGAAACTTACAGTTTAACCCCCTCTCCAAAGTACAAAAATCCACACATAAAAACAGTCCCCAATTTCATTTGTAGCAAGTTTAGAGTACATTTCAACAGAGTATATGATAAATAGCATGCCATCACTGTCTTCAAGGAAATATATACTTGAATTGGTTCAGTAATAAGTAATTTTATCACGGATGAGAATTGATCAACAATTAATTAGATAACATCTCTAGCATATGCGCATATACATTGAATTAATTATTAATACATCTTGTTTTCCATCACTGTACCTTGAAAGTTTCAACAGAGTATATGATAAGTAATTTTCTATGGAGGAAGCAGAATCTATAATATCGATATATCAGGCAACCTTAAATAAATCATCATAGAAGCGAATATAAGGAGGATTCTTCAAAACAAATGGAAAAAAAAATTAAATCCGAAATTGGAAGGAGCCATTCACAATCACGGTAACCCTAAAATCGGCCATAAGAAACCCCAAATAATTAAATCCGAAATTGATGATAACAGGGTTTTGCAAATCGAAATTGAAATCGAAATTAGGGATATTACCTGAAGAGCGTGAAAGGGAAAGAGTTTGGTGGAGATGGCGATTTGGAATCCGGGAAGAGCCCCTACAAACCGGCAAAACGATGAATGAAATCGAAATTGGGGTTCCTGCCGAAATAGACTCCATTACACCCTGTTTGGCACGTGGGTATTTTAGGGAAAGGAAGAGATTAGAAATGGAGGAAGAGAAGGGAATGGAAGGGAAGAGAAAGTATTTCACTTTCCCACCAAATTCCACCAATTTGCTGGGGTGTGAAATCCCATCAAATAGGGTAGTTATTCAACTTTAAAATCCCTTCCATTCCTCCCAGTGGTCTACCCAAACACTCAATTCATTTTCCCTTCCATTTCCTCCCTAAAATTCCCATCAAATCCCATCATCCAAACGGAGATCTTACCGAGCTTGTCGTGCGCCACTCATGGAAGGGAAGGTGATGTCGATGATGAAGAGAGGAGAGGGATTCTGATTTTTCTTCACCGTCGAACGCGATAAAAATTTCATCCAACGCTTTCAAATGGGAGCGGTCGATGAAACAGTTCCAAAGCGGCTGATGGAGATGAACTCAAAGCGTTTCTGAAAACGCCCTGGCTTGCCAAACACGGTTGGGAGAGCGTTTCTGAAAACCCTCTATCTCACGCTCTATCCAACCCTTTAGAACGCTGTTGCCAAACATGCCCTTAATTGCTGATACCATTAGAAAATGAGGTGGCATTTGCTGGCTCTTTTTGGAGTATTTCTTGGCATAGCCCACCTTAATTGTCAGATTATGGTCTGCCATTTTTAACCCTAATATTTTATGCTATAATCGTTAGAAGCAAGGTAATACTCCGTATACAAGTATGTCAATTAAGGGTAGGATAAGTATATGAACGGATAAGATCGAGTTTGACTCGAAAAAGCTCAATTTATGATCATTTAAGCACACTAAACAAGTCCGACTTAACAATATTTTAAGTTCGAGGCGAGTTCGAAAGCTCAAGCTCTGGAGAATTTCCAAAATTGCCCCTAAGGCAAATGAAATGGAGAATAGGGTTGATTGAGCAGGGGTGCTTCTTCTTTGCTCAAGTAATTGTCACCTTCAGGTCGGTCATCTCTCTCTCTAGATCTTCGATTCACCAACAACTTGATGCTCTCCATTCTTGACCTCGCATCCTTGCTCTCCATTCCCGATCACTTCGCTTCCTTGCGCTACACCTCTTGACGTTCTACTCTCCTTGATGCATGGCTCGATATTAGAGTAACGTACTTACAACATATATACTCTCCTTTTCTTACTGTCTTAATTCTTCCTTACTTTTGTAACGCCATCATCCCAAATCAGATATAATAAGGATGTTGGAAGTGGTTTATAAGTAATTCAAGCCCTACCCATGTCATAAGAGTTCTTTCTTTTCAGACTCCAAGTGAGAAACAATAGACCCGAAAGGATTATGTGACATGGGTTGATGCCTCTTGAAACCAGGGTCTTAATGTCAAGCCTAATGAATAGCCTACATTTCCAACACTGTTGTAGAACAAGGTCAATTTTGCAACTGATGGTATTTCTATATCTAATGGGAACTCTAATATCGCAATCCTCACCTCAGGGGTGAAGCTTTCTAAAATCTTTCGGGTGGATGATCGAGGTTGATCTTTAATTTCCAAATTAAAGACTTCCTTCTTTTTGCATATTGTTAAAAAAAATGGTGATTTTTTGTAATTTCATGTTTAGTGGGTGATTAAGTCTAAAAGTCAATATTTAATGGGTGTCATTAGATTCTTTAATTTAATAGTTTCCAATGAATTTTAATGATGATGACTCATTTAATGATGATGAAAGTTAACTTTTTTACCTTTTAAAAATATTTTTTTATTATAAATATATCAGTGAAAATCGTGTTATTTTATTAATAATATAAAGTATCTCTTACAAGTAAGTGTAGACTTTTCCATACATTACACTAGAGTACATCTCTCAACTTGACTTTATATTTTGGGATCACGGACATTAGTGTGTATGTTAGTAATGCATTGTGGATTTTGAGGAATAAATAGTGAGGAATAAATAGTGTGTAGGTTAGTAATTCATTAATTTTATTACACACTACATTTTTTAACCAATCAAAACCTTCAAAAAAATCAACAACACACCAATCAATATAAATCATTACTATTCACTATCTAAAAAACCTAAAACGACATCTATTTTGATACAAAACTAAAGAGCTAAAACGACATGAATTTCGAGACGGAGGGAGTATTTATTACTAATACTTACAGTATCATTTTATGAAAAAAGTTAGATTAAAAAAAAAATTTTTATAGACTTTTTACCTCCTTAAAAAACGTGTAAAAAATCAAACGAATTTTATTTTGAATTTGAAACGGAGTAAAAGTTAGTCCGTACTAAACAATTGGGATTATTCATACAGGGGGACAATTGACAGCTTATTAACTCAGTCGTTTCCCAAGCTTCAAGCTTTTTTAATGGAAAAAGGGTTAAAATCTCATAAGAGGGCAGAACATGTGAGAGCATGTTGGTCCGAATTGGCCCATCGACTGACTCGTCCCACGTGCCCTTTCTAACCTTATGTCTCCATTTTTTTTTTTTAAAAAAAAAATACATTAATAATTTTATTTTCTTATTGTCAAGTCGATGATTTGGCAGTGTCATACTCTACTAAGTCAGATTACTCCAATAACATCTTTGTGGGCGAGAGTCGAGAGTTTTGACGAGTAACCAATGAACTAGGATCCAGCAAATGTCTAACAAGCGCAACTTTGTCACTTATCTGGTTGATTTCTCAAATACATGGGTGCACACTGTACAATGTTGAGTCAAAAAACTAGAGAAGTAACTATGCCTTGAATAAAACCGTCTCGATCTTTCAGGAATACTTCCAAAGGCCTCAAATAGATTTGATGACGATGAGATTATCACATTCGATTTCGAGTTTTGAAATTCCCAAGTCCTTGGTAGCAACTAAACATAGATGAAGAGCTAGACTCTTTGCCATCAATTTTGATACCGAGTCGCACAACAAGGCATTGCTATGATTGTATGTCAATACGCTACATGCATGATCAAGGATCGCACAAATACCTCTACAGACTCACCCATTGGGATCTTTTATTCGTCAAATTTAATTTTAAATGTCCCTTCAAGTGGTTTTCCAACTCAGGGTTTTCCCTTCTCCATCAAGGGTTTTTTCAAGTTCTTTGGTTTCTATGTTACGTGTTATTTGCATCATACTTTTTTCTATCATTGTTGTTCTCCTAATTATACTCTCAGTATTTCTATCAATCCTATTGATCATATTTAGGGTATGCTCGCAATTTGTGATTCGTTCACTTGATCATAGAGATCACATGTCATTGAACAAAAATCCCTTTTTCTACCAGTCTCATCTTTGTTGGGGTTCCATTCACGGCTTATTTTCATATATTTTTTTAGCTTTTAGATAGTATTCAATATCCTAAATCCATAAAGCTTCTTTATTGGTTGTTTTGGTCTATAACAAGTTCCAAGGTACTAGATGTTGAAAGTCATCCATTAATTACGACTCGATTTTCAATATAGTCTATCACAAGGGGTACTTTTCTAAATTCGTCATTTTTCCATGTCTTATCTCTACTTGTATAGTTCTCAATTTTCTCTTATTGTTGATAGGACAAGCGGTATGCAAGCGGTGACTTTCTCATACTTTTGCTCTATGTTGATGATATGTTGACAGTAGGGCATGACTAGATCTGAGCATGGGCGGGCTTGGGCCGGGCCTACGAGTATTTTTCAACCCACTATACCGGGCCGGGCTTGGGTCAGGCCCGGTGCTTGGGCCACTTACCTCGCCCAAGCATGCCCACATTAGCGGGCCGGGCTGCCCACCGGGCCAAATGGGCCGAAACATTTAAAAATTGCGCGGGACGGAGATCGAGTTCTCGTCCCGCATATCCCGTCCCATCCCGCATTTATATATATATATATATATATATATATATATATATATATATATATATATATATATTTATATCTATATCTATATCTATATCTATAATTAAAATTAATAAAAACATTTAAAACATATTTATATTATATATTAATATGTATTTTATCCCAACATTAAAATAAATAAAAATATTATAAAGAATACAATAGCATAAGCTGCTTGTATACTCAATTCTGGAGTACATGAATGTAGTACTGCATGTGTGTGTATACACACGGTAATTGTGTAATATACAAATAGTATGTATACATACACACTCGGTATATTTTATATATATAAACATTATATATATATATATATATATATATATATATATATATATATATATATATATATATATATATATATATATATATATATTACCGGACGGGCCTGTCGGCCCACTTGGGCTAAAACCCCAGTCCAAGCTCGGCCTGGTGGGCCTACCGGGCCGGGCCTATTGGCCCGCGGCTTGGGCCACCTACTCTACCCAAGCCCGCTCATTTTGTCGGGCGGGATGGGCGGGCCGGGCGGGTTGGCCCAGGTCTGCTCAGGTCTAGGCATGACCACAACAAAATAGTCGCTCTAAAGAAAGACTTGAGCAAAAGCTTTGCCATGAAAGACTTAGGACCGGCAAGGCAAATCATTGAGATGACAATCACTCGTGATAAAACGAGGAATCTATTGTGGATATCCCAAGAGAGATACATCGAGAAGGTTCTAGAAAGATTCAACATGCATAAACCCAAGTCGGTCAGCACACCACTTGCTGGACACTTCAAGCTTAGCTCGAAGCAAAATCCAACAAGTGAGAAGGAGAAACAAGAGATGAAGAGTACCCCATATTCATCCGCGGTAGGCAGTCTCATGTACGCAATGGTCTGTACGAGGCTTGATATCGCCTACGCCGTCGGGGTCGTAAGCCGCTTCTTGGCAAATCCGGGGAAAGAACACTGGGCTGTAGTGAAATGGATCCTCCGGTACCTACGGGGTACTTCTAAACGGTGCTTATGCTTCAGAAATGGGAAACTTGTGCTAGAAGGATACACAAATACAAATTGGGCCGGAGACAACGATTCTAGGAAATCAACATCAGGTTATCTGACTACCTTTGCAGGGGGAGCTGTTTCCTGGCAATCAAAGTTACAAAAGACCGTTGCCTTGTCCACAACTGAAGCAGAATACATCGCAACTACGGAAGCCTGCAAGGAGATGCTATGGATGAAGAGCTTCTTACTCGAGCTGGGAGTAGAGCAAGACAAATATGTCTTGCAGTGCGACAATCAAAGCGCTATTCACCTAGCAAAGAATCCAACCTATCACTCTCACTCGAAACACATCGACATCTGATATCATTGGCTTCTTCAACTTGACAAGGTGCATACGGAAAAGAACTGGTCCGACGTGATGACCAAGGTAATCCCGACAAAGAAGTTTTGAAAACCGATTTCAAGGATCCGACATCGTAACGCACCCATAATTAAGTCGGGAAGGGGGAGAATTGTTAGGTTCCCTCCTTAAATTGAGCTAATTACAATTGGGCTAACATAATCAACCACTTGGAGTGTTGGGCTGATCACTTACTTGCCAAGACTACTTGAAATCTCTAGAATTGAAGTCTCTAGAATAATGGGGAAAGAAACAGAATTCCCTAGAAGAGTAATTAAGCTAGTAAAAATTGTAAAAGACTAGATTATTCTAGGGTGTTTTTACAAAATATCAACATTAATTCAAGTGAAGGACGGTGATGGTAGGAGGTAATTTCCACCGACATAGCACTAGTATCAATAAGTAATGAAGGTGCTCATTTGTATCATCCAAGAAAAGCAAGCAAAATACAAACTAAGTGTATGTGAGAGCAAGTGACCAAGTCTAGTAAGAGTGAGCGTAAGTGAGCCGCAAAAAATTATATAGTGAGAGTTATATCCTTGTAAAGTTTTCACTATAAATATAAGTTCCACTTTTATATAAAAGTGAGTCTTTCCCATCTTAATCCTACGAAGAGAGAAAATCCGATTTTTCCCAACAATATTCCATCGCAATAATCTGGTAGCAGCGTCTCCAGATTCGGGCAAGCTAATGCGATCCTCTTTAGGGATTCATCGTCCAAGTTCGTACATAAATTAATTACTCATATATAGATAGGTCTTTGAAGATCAGGAAAAACAATGACTAAAATATTGAGGCTTATTAATCCGGCTTAAATTAAGAATATTTCTATGCGTTTTTCTAGTCCAATCTACCTCCCATATAAGAAAGACACAATGGAAATTATATAAAATATGTCAAAACAAACAACACCTAATTAAAAAAAAAATGCATTAATCTATTACCATTAAATGAAAAAAAAATGTCAATGAATCCATCTTCCACCTACACACCTCTCATCACAGATCCTTTCCTTAGTTGATAAACTAACATTTTGACATTCAAACTATTAAGATCGATTTTTGCAAGAAACTCGATCTGTATAGAAGTCCCAATTCATTGTACTAAAATTAAACTTGCTATAAGAACAAGCAAACCCATCAAACTTGCTGCAAGGAGCTTGTTAACTAGATACACATATGGCTTCATCGATCTAGCTTCCTTGATCCGAACCTTTCGCGATTGATCTTCAACTCAATGATCCCTATCCTCATCCTTAATTATCAGCTCCTTTGATCGCGGTTTTGGTGCCAACAATTCAATGATCTTAGCCTGGGGGCATCGTTCATATTCGGAGACTCCCTAGCTTGTAGATGCCGGTAAATGTTTGCCCTAATGGTGTCGACTTTAAGGCTTCTGGAGGTAACCCTACTGGCCGATTTACCATTGATTGGAAACACTAAACATCACTGCCTTGTGCATATTCACTCTAGTTTGCTTCTTGATTGTTGTTTTAATCGCTCATGATGTGGTTTTTGCTGTTGATTTACCTTATACCATTTGGTGATTTTGTTTAGTCATGTGTACCTTTTGGTGATACTTTATAAAATCTGAAAGTTTGTTTCTACTGTCTTGTGCATATTCACTCTAGTTTGCTTCTTGGAAATTCAGCTCACCCAAAGTCTTTTTAATTTGCACAATCTGAAAATTGTGCAAATTTTCAAATTTGTGATGAGATGGAAAAAAGAAAAAAAAACTTTAAAAAAGTGTTGACGTGAAAAAAAAAATTATTTGAAAAAAGTGCTGACACAAATAGAATAAAAAGTGCACAAATTAGAATAAAATGTGCACGAATAATATTATAAAGTAAAAAAAATTTGTTATCCATGTAGAAAAAAATAAAAAAAACTAGATTTGGATCATATTTATGAAATTGTTATCCAGGCTTGATGGAATTGTTCGACATCATCTGATCGGCTTATGATTCATTTGTCCTGTGCTTCTTCGATTCTTTGTGACATTGTTATCCATGCTTGTGCAACTCTAAAAAATTGCTGACATGGAAAAAAAAGTGCTGACACGGAAAAAAGTGCAACTCTAAACTAGACTTGGATCATATTTGCACAATTTATGGTTATATTTGCACAAAGTACTCTTATATTTGCATGATAAAAAGTTAAAAAAATAAAATAAATAAAAACTAGACTAGGGTCATATTTGCACAACGTCCTCTTATATTTGCACGACAAACTGTTAAAAAAAATAAAAAAAAATAGAATGGGGTCATATTTGCACAACTTACGGTTAAATTTGCACAACGTACTCTTATATTTGCACGACAAAATGTTAAAAAAATAAATAATAAATAAATAAATAAAACTAGACTTGGGTCATATTTGCACAACTTACGGTTATATTTGCACAGCGTACTCTTATATTTTCACAACATACTCTCTTATATTTGCACGACAAAATGTTTGAAAAAAAAACTAGACTTGGGTCATATTTGCACAACATACGGTTATATTTGCTCAACATGATTTTATATTTGCACAACTTATGGTTAAATTTGCACAACGTACTCTTATATTTGCACGACAAAATGTTTAAAAAAAAACAAAAAAAACTAGGCTTGGGTCATATTTGCACAACTTACTCTTATTTTTGCTCAACAATAGGTTATTTTTTGCAAAACAATCGAGATTTGTGAAATTGTTCTCAACATGATTTTATTTTATCTCAATATTATTTTAAGAGTTGCACGACTCTGTTGTAAGAGTTGCACGACTATGTTGTAAGAGTTGCACGACTCCGTTTTAAGAGTTGCACAACTCTGTTTTAAGAGTTGCACGACTCTGTTTTAATAGTTGCATAACTCTGTTGTAAGAGTTGCACGACTCTTGTTTTAAGAGTTGCACGACTCTCTTGTAAGAGATGCACGCCTCTGTTTTAAGAGTTGCACGCCTCTGTTTTAAGAGTTGCACAACTCTGTTTTAAGAGTTGCACGACTCGGTTTTAAGAGTTGTACGACTCTTGTTTTAAGAGTTGCACGACTCTGTTGTCAGAATTGCACGACTTTGTTTTAAGAGTTGCATGAAAATCGAGACTTGTGAATTTATTCTCAACATGATCTTATTTTATCTCAATATAATTTCATACTTTCTCAATAAACTGTAAGCGATTCAGAATAAATTGAAGCAAGTCTAGTTTTATTTTTTATTTTTTTTAACATTTTGTTGTGCAAATATAACCGTAAATTGTGCAAATATAATCGTATGTTGTGCAAATATAACATTTTGTTGTGCAAAAATAAAAATAAAAATATAGATTATGGATCACATAATAAAATATAGATAGTTTTTTTAATTTCTCATATTTGTAGGGTGATTTTTGTAATTTCATCAAAAGTCTTTCTTCTTTATCCGATTTCTGCGAAGAGGAACCCGTCCCGCTCCGCGCTCGACGCCACCGCCGCCGGCTCGATCCGGCCTCCTTCGCTCCGGTGCCGCTCGCTCCCTCCCTCGCTCCGACGCTCGCTCACAAGATAACCAACAACAATCAGCCAACAAACCAATGACCAAACCGATAATATCCAATCCAGAAATCAAAATAAATCCGAACCTACCTAACTAATGTAGTGTGGTAAGCACGAGTCGATCCCACAGAGAATCAAGTTATTCCTAAGTTAAGTTTATTTACCAATTAGAATGAAACGGGGGGGTTTTTGAGTGGTGTAAATAAGAAAGAACATAAAATAAACAATAAACAAATTAATGGAGATAAGGATTAATAAATAGTTTCACCTACAATTATCCACTTTAATTGGCTGAAACGATCATTGTAACTTCTTCTCGTCCTTTTAAGTTTCCTATGAATGACCTTGTCCCGACCTAATATAGTTACTAGTCCAACAAGTCCTAGAAACCCTTATCAATCGAACAGTCCCTAAAGAAGGATTTAGCCCAATTGATAGCTTTAAGTTCAGAGATTAACCAAGGTATTTGTAGTCCCTAAAGAGGGATTTAACAACACATTCAACTTCCTACTCATTCAATTAGTTCAACCAGCCCTAAAGGAACAAGTTTGCCACTTGGGTTAAGGTTCGCAACCAGGAATCTACAAAACCCTAGCAATTGAATTAACTCTAACTAGTTGCGCGGGCTAGATAGAATAAAACAATAGACAATCAAGCACAAAGAAGTCGAAACATTCAATATAGGAAATAACGAACAAGATTCAGAAACTCACAATCAATCAAACAAAGCTTCAAATTGTAGATGAAACGGAAGAGTTTAGGTCTCCATAAAAATAAGACAAAACATAATTAGGGTTTAAAATTGGAACAAGTAGTCGGCCGATCACACGGCTTCGGCCTCTCTTATGCCGTAATGAATGGAAGTATATATATAAACCTAATCTATCTAATCTATATATAATATTAATAAATTAATCTATTTCATCTATCTATCTATCTATATACATATACTAAAACTGATGCATTGGTGCCTGCGTGGCGGCGCGAGAGTGCGTCTCGTAAAACCTTCTTCCGTCAAAAAGGAAATCTAATAAAAATAATTAGATAACTCTAATCTATATAATTAAAAATGATTAAATAATTATTTTATTTTAATATTAACTCATATAATTGGAAAGATGAAATATCTTATAAAAGACTAAATATTATATAAGGAAAAAAACTATATCAATATAACACAATCATCAATAGAATTAAACATAATAATAATAATAATAAGTGGGTTATTGCAAGATTTCGGGTTGGTTAATTCTATCTTAAAATATACTTTTTGAGTTATTGATTACACGCATCAAACTAATTATATATTATTTTTATTATTATTATAGTATATTATTATTAAGATTATAGTCTACCGAAATGGTGAGTTCATAACTCTTTGGAATTGATTCTGTATACGGACATATTTAATATATTAAAATTAAATCTAATCATATATATCATATAGGCGAGTATGAGTACATGCCATCCAATTTACGAACGAACTCAGCACGTGAGTGCATCTCGCAAAACTTTCTCACGTCAAAAAGGAAATCTAATAAAAAATAATGAGATAGTTCTAATCTATATAATTAAAAATAATTATTTTATTTTACCATTAACTCTTATAATTGAATAGATGGAATATCTTATAAAAGAGTAAATATTATATAAGGAAATAACCATATCAATATAATTAAACGCAATAATAGTAATAAATTTGGCATACACAGATATACAAATTGCCATATAAGTGTAGGTTAATTTTTTTTAGTAGATATTATTTTTTAGTAGAATGAGTTATTTAGATCTAGATTAATTTTAATCTTACATTTCCATTTATTAGTTTAATTATCATAATGTAATTCATATTTATTTATTTATTTTCATATTTATAATAGGATTTTTTTTATAGATAATAAATGTAATTTTATAATATTGTGTTGACATATTCCCGTGCAGGGGACGGGGCATACACTAGTTCTATCTATCTAACTAATGTATCTAATGAAATAACGGAAAGCAATGATAAGCAATACTCCTAGGAGTCCTAGCTGCTTCCGAACTCCAATTGTCCAAAGGTTACGCATCAGGCCCATCGTCCATGTATCGATTCGAGCCGGCCCGTCTTTACTTCCAATTTGCGAAATAATCTCATAAATTACGATTGATCCCCGAATTCATACGATCCAGTCCAAAAATGCCTGAAATATATAAAAATACTAGTGTAGACTCCGAAAACTAAATAATACAAATTAACTATAAACTATGTAAAAATGCTCTAAATTAATATGCAAAAATCTACTTAAAACGTGATTAAAATAGACCCTATCACTGGACCAAATGGGCCTAGGCCCAACAATCTCCCCCTCCAGCTCAAGGGGAAGACGTTCCTGCTCGACCTGGCCTCACCTGCATCCAAGTCCCGTCTCACCCCCGAGACGCGGAACTGATGCTCGCCAGATGTTACCATCACCCACTAGCTCCCCCTCCTCCGTAACTCTCTGGTACTCCGAGGTAGAACTCCCGGTGAATGCATGACCTCCTCTCTCTGACCCTCTGACAATTTCTTCTATCCGGGCTGGCTCGACGTGCTCAGATCTGCCACCAGTCATAGCACCTGATGAACTCCCCTCTGACACGGCTATCCCATCAGCACAATCCTCTGAAGCAAACTCCACACTTGTGCTATCCTCTTCTGACGTCTCAGAAGTTCCGCTAAATCTTGTCTGCAATCCAGACAAATCACAAGTGCTCAAGGTCTCCTTATCAGCAAAAGAAACGAGAGACTTTCTCTTCTGATTCCGCAACCCCTTTCCACTCAAGCATCCTGTAAGCCCTTGCACCAAATCAAGTGAAGCATCACCATGAACCTCTGTCACAGCTTCTCTGATTTCTTCCATCTGAGTCTTGTACAATGTGCCGCTCAAATCACCTCTAGCGATCACCATTGACCCTTTGCTGAGTTTCCACTTCCTAATTCCAAAGAAGTTATCATAGCCCTTTTTATCCAAGACTTGAAGAGAGATCAGATTCTTCTGCAAATCTGGTATGTGTCGCACATCTGTCAATGTCATCCTGCAACCTGTGTTTGTTAGCACACAAACATCTCCCATACCAACTATATCAGACAAGCTTCCGTTCCCCATCTTTCTTTGCCAAAGCGTCCCACTCGGTACGAAGTAAACGCTTTCCTCCTTGATGTAGCATGGAAGGATGCAGCTCCATCAGCAATCCACTCTACACAAGAATCAGGCTCCTCCAAGCATGTGAGAACAACCTGCTCATCATCATTGTCCTGCAGAACTGATGTTGTACCCTTCTGATTTTCCTCTTCATCCCTTTTCTTCTTCCACACATTGCAATTCCTCTTCATGTGCCCTTCCTTGCCACAATGATAGCAAACAAAGCTCCCCCTAGTCTGAGATCTCCCTCTAGACCTACTCCCTGAAACTGTCACGAGAGCATGTGACGAATCCGTGCCCATATCCTTCCTCCTAGTCTCCTCGTTGTATAGACTATCCTTCACTGCAGATAAGGACACAACCCCACCCACGACAGAGTTGTTAATCGACACCACTAGAGTCTCCCAACTATCAGGCAAAGAGCTCAAGAGCAACAACGCTTGCAACTCATCATCAAGGACTAACTTGATGGTGTTCAACTGATTCACCAATTCCTGAAACTCACTCAGATGCTCTGCAATAGGCTTTCCATCTCTGAACTTGAGATTCACCAGCTTTCTTATCACAAAAGCTTTACTCTGGGCTGACTTCCTTTCATACATCTCCTCCAATTTTTTCCACAATACATGTGCATCTGTCTCGTTGCTTATGTGGTGATAAACACTATTATCCACCCACATTCTGATGGTTCCAACTGCCTTCCTGTGCAGTTTCTTCCCGTCATTATCGGATGTCTCAGCTGGCTTCCTCGATCCCAACTCAACCGGATCAAAAAGGTCTTTGCAATACAAAACATCCTCCATCTTTGTCTTCCAGATAGAGAAATTCGAAGCCGTTAGCTTTATCATTGTACTCGCAAATTCCTCGGTCTTTGTCGTCATCTCTACTCCTATTACCCAAAAACAACACAACCAAAGATCAACCAAAGGCTCTGATGCCACTTGTTGGGGCTAGAAACCACTTTCCAGCCGCACCCGGAAGCGAATTCGGGTAATAAGATAACCAACAATAATCAGCCAGCAAACCAGTGACCAAACCGATAATATCCAATCCAGAAACCAAACAACCAAGCAACCACAAACACAGATAAAAGCACAAATATTGACACAAGATTTACGTGGGAAAAACCCTCTCTAACCAGAGAATCAAAAAACCCACATTCCGCCCGCCAGAGCAAACAATCCACTAATCAATAGGTCAATACAAGTGTTTAACAATCCAGTCTCTACCCGAGACAAATAAATATGGAGATCTCAAACACCAATCTAAAAACAACCCGATCTAGAAAGGATTCCTCTCCAAAAACCTAGCTAAACACTTGTAATCAGATTAGATTTCCAGGAGGAGAAAATACCTATCAACAAACTCCCGTTGTTGACTTGTCGAAGGAGGAAGACGGATCACCGGATCAAGAGACGAAACACTTGCTCGAATCTCTTACCTTTCTCTCCTTTCTCCCTCCTCTCTCTTTTCTTCCTCTCTCCTTTTTCTTTGGTTGCTACTGCGGCACTCCTTGGAGCTTCCTTGCTCTCTCGTGCTCAACAAGACAAAAAGCCTTACTTTAATTCTTCCAACAGAAGCCAAGAAATGGCATTCACTTGGGCTGGACCAAATGGGCCTAGGCCCAACACTCCCTCCCTCGCTCGCTCGCTAAGTCCTTCTTCAACCTTCGTCTCTCCGGATCCAGCGTTCGCAGGCCTCCGGCTCCGCCTCCGGCTCGCTCGACCTCGCTCGGCCGTTGCTCGACTTCGCTCCGGCATTCTCTCTCTCCGGCGCTCTCGATCTCCATCTCGAGCACTCTCGGTCGCCTATGCTCACGCCTCTCCTCCCGTCAATCCTCTAGATCTCCGTCAAGCAATTGCAACTAGAATTCGACTGGAATTCAATTTCAGAATCAATTAGTCGAATTCGACTGGAATTCAGATCTGGAATTCGACTAGAATCAATTCGATAGGAATTCGACTTCAGAATCAATTGGACATAGATGGCGAATTCATATCTGGCCGGGGGAGGGTGCGAGGCGGCGCGAGGCGGAGCGGCTGCGGCAGCGACAAGGAGAAAAGGAGGAAGATGGACGGAATTGCTTTAGATCCGGCGCCGAAGCCATAGATCTCGGCCTCGCTCACAATCGCTGTTGAGCAGTTTGGGAGTGAGAAAGAGAGAGCGCGCGGAGAGGGAGAGCTCGGAGGAGAGAGAAAGGCCCGTGAAACAAAGGGAAGGGGGTTTATATTTAGGTCATTTCACAAAAATGTCCCAAAACGTGGATATTTCGCAAAATAAGCTCATTTTGGTGGCTATTTTGCAAAATCCCCCTAAAAAAATTGAAAAAGGTATTTTAACCTAATTATCCCCAAAAAATATCAATGAAAAAAAAGCATTAATCTATTACCTCTCATCACAGATCCTTTCCTTAGTTGATAAACTAACATTTTGACATTCAAACTATTAAGATCGATTTTTGCAAGAAACTCGATCTGTGTAGAAGTCCCAAGTTCGAGTCCTGAAAATGACACACTTTCCAAAAGAAAAGGACCAAAGTCATACCAAATTCTTTGTTTAAACTCACAAGTTATATCAACCGATCATCCCAATTCATTGTACTAAAATTAAACTTGCTATAAGAACAAGCAAACCCATCAAACTTGCTGCAAGAAGCTTGTTAACTAGATACACATATGGCTTCATCGATATAGCTTCCTTGATCCGAACCTTTCGCGATTGATCTTCAACTCTATGATCCCTATCCTCATCCTTATCAGCTCCTTTAATCGCGGTTTTGGTGCCAACAATTCAATGATCTTAGCCTGGGGGCATCGTTCATCTTCGGAGACTCCCTAGCTTGTAGATGCCGGTAAATGTTTTCCCTAATGGTATCGACTTTAAGGCTTCTGGAGGTAACCCTACTGGCCGATTTACCATTGATTGGAAACATTAAACATCACTGCCTGAGCTTACTGAGAGGAAGAAAGTGATTGATAAACACACTAACTAATATTGCTACTGTTCTGTTAGGCGAAATCAAGGAGCAATCTCTTGATTCTTATGTCAAAAAGGACTGGAGTATGACATGATGATTCCCGGAACCCTTGACCGAAATGAATGAAATGAACTCATGGGAGTGTGCTAATCGTTATGTTCTTTGTCTGCTAACTTAACCCAGTTCGAATAGGCTTACTTGAATTGAACAACAGAAAGAAGGTAATGCCTTCGAATAGGCTTACTTGAACAATTACTGATGAAATCTATCACCAAAATAGGTGACTCCGAATCTATATGGAAACCTTGTGTACGTGTGGCTAACACTGCAGCTGGTATCTGCTACTCATCTTTAATTAACCAAAATCTTTGCCTAAGACATGTCCCAAACAAACTAATAATAAGTAGCACAATGTGAATAAAAACAAAAATAAAATACTAGCAGTTGAATCAATAATATTAGCAAAATCTAGAAATTAAAATGAAAATAAACTAGCTAGGGCTTTCTTTAGGGATCCTGGACCTCATCATCGGTGGGTGAGAGTGCGAGAGAATCTAACGTCTCAACATAAGACGAAACTCCAAGTCTATTCCAACAAAAATCATGGATGGCAAAGTAGAAATTGTGCTTGTTAATGTGACCAGAACCGTCAATGGAGATCAACTGTCGAGTCCTAAGATCATCAAGGAAAATCCTATGGATGTGTAAATCACTAGTATCATTACTAGTGCTATCATCTTTTACGGTGGTGGTGGAGTAGCAGACCCCCACAAACGAACATAAGCGGCTGTGAAAGACAGTGTCACACGAATAAATCTTGGCCCAAGAATCAGCAACTCCGTAGTCCATCAAGATCCATACATTAATTAACCCCCGACGCACGACCAATCATTACGATATAGATCACGAACAAATGGCATGTAAAACGCGGCAAGCGGCAAGACGGTCGTTGAGCAGCAGGTAACTAGATCAAACAACAACACACGGTCTGAATACTTGTTGTTAGAGGGTAACAATACTTCTAGCCAGTGCCAGGACCCATTCAAGAAACGTTGGGGCAGGCGCAGCCCTCTCCTCGAGGAAGGAGTTGTAGCGGAGTTTGTACCTCACCTTGGTCGTTAACCAACCGCGATACAGCCTTAGGTAAAGCAATCTTCTCCCAACTGCCTCGCCGTAGGCTGTATACAAAACTCACAAAGTCGCCGTCGATGGTGTTGACGACGACAACTACCTTATAGTCGACCCCTGATTTGTTATGAATCTTGCCAAAACCAAAGTGGACTTGGGAGCGTTTATGAGCGATTTCAGCAAAGAGTTGAGGCGGAAAAGGGCTCAACCGATTGATCTCCCTCGTGGCGGGGTTGAGCAGCATAAAAATGCTAGGGGGAAGAGAGATATGATCCCAACTCTTATGTTGACGATGGCGAAGGATCCAACAGTAGATGCCATTGTCCAATGGTCCAAGCAGGTACCCAACACAGTCTCCTTGATAATCATAATCCTCATAATCATGAGGATTATAAGTTAGGCCGCGTGCTTCGTCGAAAAAGGTGATATCAAACGCTTTTATCATCGTAAGATCTGATTTTTTAGCAACTGATGGAGCAGGACAAGAGTAGACGGTACAATTGAAATTCTTCTGGCCGAGTTCGTCGTCGTCGTCGAAGCCCCGAGACAAGAGGAGGCGATCCCGATCCCGATCCCGATGATGGTGTTTGCGACGTCGAGCACCGTAAAACTCCACGAAATAAGGAGATTCTATGATAGACTGCCATCTTTTACAGGCGGCTTTGAACCGGATACAGATATTACGGGAAGTCTAGCAAGAATCTCCACCAATAATTCCTCCGCCAAATTCCCTCCCTTCCAAAGATCGTCCGCATCCGCCATTGATGATTGATCGATCAACTAGTTAACTCACCCATCTGTCTATGGAATATTGGGATCGGATTCTATTTTATACCCTACTATTTTATCTTAATTATCTTCATTAATTAGGATATCTTTGGATATACAGGAAGGATGAGATATTATCTTCGATAAGTCAGAGCTTCTTGATCACCAAGGAAAGTATCTTGGATATCTTAGATTTACCTATATTATTTATCTATATCTACTTTTTAACTTTTCAATCTAGCTACTAACTTACTATCCCTACTTTGCACGAATTGATTGGAAAAAATAAAATACTTACATAAATTCTTTAAAAAAAAAATCTATCTAATAAATGTATAGTAGATCAATTAAAAAAATGTTTGACAATCACAACCTAGCTACTTCAATCAAAGGTATAATTATGATCAATCATCAATATATATATATATATATATATATATAATAAATAATACTAAAACAGAGGCGTGGAAATCCTATGTGGCGGGCTCTGGTGCGATTCGTTTACATGTCGTTTTCAAATTGTTATGTTCGATCGGTCATAATAGTACTTTTTGTTAATAGTATTTATACAATAATTGATCATGTGTTTCTTTTTATTTTTGGGTGTTTTTGCTAACTAGTCTATTTTGATTAGCACCCAAACTAATTTAATTAGGTAAGTTAGCACTCTTCCCAAATGGTGTAGTAATGGTCAATGGTCAACTGTTTGACCATTGACCAGTCAAAGTTGACTATTGATCGGTCAACGTTGACCAACTCTTTTAGATTTTTTTTTTCTATGGTGACGTATTTTGTGATGCCATTTTTTGCCGTTTTGATGCCATTTTTTTATTACATTTTATTTTCGCTTTAATGCCACTTTTATAATGAAATTAGTATATGTTACCCGTGCTCTTGCACGGCATGTTCATTTTTGTCCTATTATATTCTCGTTTGTTATTTTTTAAAACAAAATCTATTGGTAAATTTGACAATTATTTTAAATGATATTAATATTAAATTTAGATTGTTACTATAAAAGTTAACATAAAATTGGATAAAATATTATTCAAATTTAATCTTATTGTTTTCATTGGATGATATATATTTTTATCGGAAATTAGATTGGTAATTGATCATATATGATTAATTAATTAACTAATAATGCTTACTTTATATTTTATAAAAATAAAATCATTCTAATATGAGTGATGAGTTCAAGTGATGTTTTATGAAGTGAAAATTTTATAGCCTCATTTTTTAACGTGAATTTTATAGCATATATATTGATTAAGAATTGGTATTTCAGTAATGATTTTCGGATCAAGGGCTAGTTGCTACAATTTCATCTAATAGTTATATAGTTATATGTGTATTTCAACTGGTTGCCACATATTTCTTCATAATAATGTGATTGATCAATTTATTTTCGTTAAATAAAAAAAGTTTTAATTTTTGTTTATTTTAATGATAGGAAAAGAAAACCTATCTACGGTATCTTGAATATATACTTTAATCTTGCAATTACCTAACTACAGTCTTATTTTCAAATATTAATATAGTTTAATACTATGATAAATTATGTAGTATGTACCCATGTTAAATTATAATAACATATGCCCCAATGATATAAATGATATAAATTATAAAATACGTATTATTATATACTATATTGATGTGGGTTTATTTTTTAATAATTGTTTATTATTATTTTGGAGGTTTTGTTGAATACTTTCAATTGTTAATTTATTTAACATTACAAATCGGACATAAAGTCCAAAACTAATCATCAATATCAATATATATATAATACTAAAACAGAGACGTGGAAATCCTATATGGCGGGTTCTGGTGCGATTCACTTACGTGTCGTGCTCTGCCGCAATCTGACCCGGGTCTTTGACACGTCAATTAATGACGATCCAATATATTTAAGCCACTTCAGATTATTACATCATCTATTTATACACGTGTCGTCCTATGTGTCTATTTTAATTGAAGATTAAATTTATTTTTAATATAAATATTTAACATCATATCTTAAGTGGTTACAAAACATATCTTTTTTAATATTAATATTCAACTTCATATCTTAGTTATTGAGAAAATCTATCATTTTTTATATAAATATTTAACATCATATCTTAAAATATAATACTCCTTAAAATCTTCCAAATCGTTCAACTTATAATACTATATCCAAAATAAATATATGTGAATGTGCGATTTCTTAATTTTCGATTCAAGTACGTTGACGATCACAAGTTAATCATTTTCAACTCTTTCTTCCTCTAACCCAAAATTTAACTTTGAATTATATAGGAACCTATAACTTTTACTTTAATTTTAAAAAACACCAAAAATACATAGTATAATTATAATACGTGTTGTCCTCTGGTGCAATCTGGGCTGGGTTTTTAGTCAAGTCAATTAATGATAATCCAGTAAATTTAAGCCACGTTAGACGATAACCCCATCTATTTATAGATGTGTCATCCTATGTGTCTATTTTAATTAATGATTAAATTCTTTTTTAGTATAAATATTCAACCTCAAAACTTACAAATCTTATTATTTTACCTTAAGTTAGTTTATAAATGTTTTATGTAAAAAAATCTAGATTAGATTATTTTATATGAAAAAAAGTTATATTAGTCTTCTCACTAACGGAAATTGATTAAATTATATACAGAGAGAATTAGTTTATATATATTCTATTAAATAAATTATCAAACAATCACATTAATCAATAGAAATAATTCAAATCAATACGTGTTCATATTTAATTTAACAAAAAATTAATTTATAAACTGAATTTATGCAAATATTGCTCACATACCAAAAAAATTTGTTTATGTTTAAACAATCACATTAAACAATAGAAAAAATTCAAATCAATAAGTCTTTGTCTTTAACACACAACTAATTTATAAACCAAATTTATGCAAATATTGCTCACATACCAGTTCATTCATAAACCAAATTTATACAAATATTAGATTTATTATACATATTACTTTGTTTAGCGATAAAATAATTCTGTTTGAAGAAAAAAAAAACTAGGAAAAGAATAATGAAATTACATCATACAAATTTGAAATTCAATGCCCTTAATCCAACTTATAGATTAAATTTTATCATTAAGTATTCATATATATTATAAAATATTTATGATCTTACACAATTTGTGTATGGATGATAAAAGTCATATAAAAAACCCGTGAAGATCGCGGGCAATAAGACTAGTTGACTAAAAAGTTGATCCAATGTCAATATTTATGATCTTCAATGCAAAATAAAAAAAGATATAAATATAAAATTATTGCACCTAAATCATATTCTCCTAAACTACATGCATATAAATAATATACGTATAAAATTGGTCATACTCCAAAGTCCAACCAATTTTCTTTTTTTTTTAAAAGTCAAAATATTATTTCTTTTATAAAAAAAAAAATTCATCAAATTTGATGGATCTTTGTAAAATAGTTCATCATATTTGACGGCATTGACTTTTTTTATAAGGATATAAGGTTATATTGGATATATTATTTGATCTAAAAGGATAAATTTTTACCTAACTATATTGACTTATTAATTTATGTGTCCCAAAAAGATAATATTATTTTAATTCAGAATATGACACATATGAAAAAAATAATCTCGTTTTAATCCAGAAAATTTCATGGATGCGAAATCGCACCAAAGCCCATTTCAGATACATGCTTTAGTATTTTAAATTTAAATATAGATATAGATATATATAAAAACTAAAAAGTCACTAATAAAGATATATAACATTTTATTATTTGAATTAATTGTGATTATTTATGAAAGTGTGGATCCATAATTGTATGAGGTGGCTAAAATATATGTGATTGAAGAATGATTTTGTTCTTCCCTTTTAAACGTTGTTTTACTAACTTTAATCATATTAATTTGTATTCTCTATCCGTTCGTAAGTTACACATATATATATATATAAGTATTTAATCGAAATTTAATGATATGGTTCAATTCAATATGATAATAAAGATCACATATTAATTTTTTTTAAAATAACTTGGATTTACTATTTAATTAAATTAGCTTGACGTGACTAAAAGATGAGGATTATGTTAACTAAATTTTTATAGCTTTATAGCCACTTAATTAATGGTCTAAAAAGATAAGATTTTTACCTAATAGTTAGTTTATTAATTGATGTGACGACCCAAAAATATAATACCATTTTAATCCAAAATATGACACGTAAGCAAAAATAATCCCATTTTAATTCAGAAAATTCCATGGACGCGTAAGTTCCAAAATACATAGTAAGTTGTTTGATAAATTATATTTTATTATATCACTTATCCATGTTTAATTTTTTATTATTAAACTGTTAAAGTAAAAAAAGTCTTATTTTAAAATAAGACTATATAGATTTATTTATATGGATAGATATAGATTGTTTAATTATAAAATCTTATCATTACATATAATAAATTAATATAACAAAAATTCTAATAATTTTTTTTATCTAAATCTTAATCGGTTATTCTGTATTTTTTTTATTAAATTAATATAATTTTTTTCAATATAATTGATACAAGCATCTCTTGATTCTTAAACTAAAAAGGAATTATGTTTTGAACTCACACTTCTAGAATATAATTACCTTTATCTTTAATTTAAGCGCACACAGTTCAAAGTACTCACAAATCCAACATTGTCTTTGTATTTCTAAAATATTAGCTAATTGGCTTCAATATGTGAATCAATCCATGCTTTAAAATACAAATATGAAATATACATGTAATATGGAAATCATATTTAGGACAATGAAAAGTCCGAGGATTTATATAATCCTAACTTTATGATTAGCTTTAATCTGCGAACCAAGTATTCCTATATGAAATCTTCGTCTGTGTCAGTCTTTGTTTTGATCTGGCGCCATTGACAGGATCAGAAGTATTAATTTCTTCATGCACTGCATAAACTCCAGATTGTCCAATGCCCTTCCCTTAATCAACTTATTATAAGATATATTTCTTTTATCAAATTTTATCATTATTTGATCATTTTCAAAAGTTGTGAAATTTTGAAAACAAATAATCACTTCTATAGACTCCAAGTAATTGAAATGTTTACATATTTTACTAACTTCGTATTCACGTATTATAAAATTTAAGGATTGTTGAGATCTAGTGCAAGAACTTTCAAGGAACAATTTTGGTGAAATCCTATAGCCCTAGTCGAAACTCTCAAACACATACCTCCCAAACCATAATTTTTTTTTTAAGCCCTACCTTGCAACTACAACATCCATAATACTAAGGGTTTAAATCAAAAAGAGGTAAAAATCCAAGTTTTCCTTTCTTTTCTTTCATTTTCTTTTCCTATTTTTGTGTGTCGTGTACTGCAGTGACCATACCGACCCCCTCCAGCCTCGGTACAGTGTCTGTTGCGTTCGGTTTTGGTCGATTTTGAGCTTTCCAGGTCGATATCGAGTCGATACTTCTTCCTTTCGACTCGATACTTTTGTGTTGTGTCTTGTCGGTTGCTTGTTTCTTTGTTCTTTCTCTTGATTACTCTCTTTTGATTGTTAAGTCCTTGCTTGAGTGTTGATTTGCCCAAAGCGGATTGCCCCAACAAGCTTGTCATAACCAATTAGAGAGAAGTGGGTGAGCGAAACACTTGCGAGATTGTTTATATTTTACTAACCTTCACATAGTTCTTTGTTGTCTTTATTTGCAATGTCTAATAACCAGGGCAACGACTGGTACAATACCTTCATGGAGAACATAGCTAAGATAAATGAAGGATTGAGGGCATTAGAGACTAGGCCAAGCGGTTCTAACACCGTGGGTGGCCGAGGTGATCGAAGGCGTGACGATCCGCCTCGCGATGAAAGAGAAGTACATAATCCTAACCCTAATCCTAATCTTAATCCTCATTTAGCTAAACCTTTATTTGATAACAACATCTCTCCAAGAAGGGAGAGAAATGGTAGGAATAAAAGTGTTGTTCCCCAACACTACTCTAGAGAGCTTAGACAACGACTAGAAAACCTTAGGCAAGGTAATAAAAGTGTTGAGGAAACCTTTAACACAATGCAAGAAACCATGGCTAGAGCTAATGTATTTGAACCCTACGAAGATACAAATGCTAGGTTTCTTAGAATATTGCACCCCGCCTTAGCTCATGAAATTGATTACTTTTCTTATTCTACGCATACTAAACTTTTACATTTAGCTATAAAAGTAGAAAGGAATGCTAGATACAGGAGCCAAGGTGGTAGAATGTCGAGTGGGCAACCCCAAAGGTGGCACCAAAGCCATGTGCAGCAGCCCCAAAGGAGGTTTGATGGCGGCTCAAGGGAGAGAGCAAGCCAACCCCAAGGGAGGAGTGAACACCGAATGCATCAGGGGCCCATCGACAAAGGCAAAGCGCCTTGGAACGGACGTGATTCGTCTGGGGTATCTACTGGCCCTAAAGGGAGTAATCCTAACTCTTCTACTCTTAAACATATGTACATTCCTTGCTGCCAAGGTAGAGGACATGTTATGAAGGATTGCCCAAATAAGAAGTCTCTCATGATCAATCACATAGGAGAAAATGAATCTGAAAAATCTAGTGATAAACATGATGAGCATGTTAATAATGATCAAGATCTTAGTTTACTTGCCACTAATAATGATTGCATTGAATATGAGCATGATGATTCTTTGATTATGACTAATGTTTTGAGTGTTGAACCTATGTCTTGTGATGATAATCAAAGAGACGATTTATGTCATACCAAATGCTTAGATAAAGGAGAAATTTGCAATATGATCATTGTTGGTGAAAATTCTTCTACTATTGCTAGCCTTGAATTAGTTAAAAATCCAGCCTTGGAAAAGGATGAAAACTTGCTAGCCTTTGATGGAAACTTAGAGATCAATGAACAAGCTACAATGCATATTAAGTTAGAATATCATGACGTTTATATGAAATCTGAATTGTGCACTAATAAAGTTTCTTTTCTTGGTTTTGTAGAAAGCTCTAATGGTCTACAAGATGGCGAAGCCAAGATCAAATCCATCCAGAAGTGGTCAACCCCTACAACAATCGGCCTCGAGAGGAGTTTCCATTGGCATGAGGTATTCGATCCAGGAGCTCGTGTGGATACATTTGCGGAATCTTATACGACCTTGGATTCGAGGTCGAATCTTTTTCAAGAAAGGGGGAATGATGCGGGACCATCCAAGACATCTTCGAACACACCTATACTTGGGGATGGACCTATGATTCGAGCTCATGAGAATGTTGTCATCCTCAAGAGGAAGAAGAAGGCTCCACCATGGGAGAAGGTCCAAAGGTGCAAGTTTGATGGGTTGTTCATTTCTAGATTCGTTCAACATTTGACAGCTTTGCGACCTCTCTGTAAAACGGGTCGTTCGGATTCAATATTGATCGGATTGATTCGTGCCATACCTTGTCGGAACGAGGACGAAGAGATCTACAACTTTGCTGTTGAAGGTTTTTCCAGATTCGTCATAGAGCTTGGCCGAAACTCAACATCTTTGCAGCTGTACTGTTTGGAACGAAAATCAACGCCAAGTGCGCGGGCGTGCACCGGGGCTGAGCGGGCGTGCAGAAGGGGCGCGCGGGCGTGCGCGAGCTAGCTGTTGGCCGCTGAAGCTGGCCTCCCTTTGTCGAGTTTGGTTTCCTCCATGTGTTAATTCAAGACCTTTAATTAATTAAGTTATTTTTAGGATATTTTAAATAATTATTTTTATTTATTTTTATTAGAAAATAGTCTTTGTTAGGGTTATATTAACCGGCCTTTTCCATTGTAGAATGGCAGACGCCTCTTTGAATTAGAAAAATACAGTTTGTGTGAAACACGCCTGTGAGAAAGTCAATCGATTCGTAGCGTTGCTCATCGATTGCAAATTAGTTCTTGATCTAACTTGGTTTGCTTTGAGTTCGTCAACCTCCCGAGAGCTTGGTGATCTTGGTAATCACAAGTCCCCTCCTTGTGCCTCCAAGTTGTCCGCTTGGTTGTGTAAGGTTGTAGAGGCGGGCTTTATAGTCGTTGGTATTTAGTTCCTACCCTCTTAGGAGGCCTGGGGTCTTTGCCTCATTCTATTTTAGTTCGAATCAGTCCACTATCGGTCGTGTCTTGCTTTTCAATTTCGAGTCTTTATTCTTGTTCATCGAGTCTTTGCTTCCGTTCTTGTTATTTCTAGTTTGATTGTCGAAGATCGGGCCACCCTACGGCTAACCCCGTATCAATATATAGAGAGAGAGAATGGGTAAATTGTGCACACCCCTTAGGGTGTACTTTGTGCACAATTCTCAGCCATTGATCTATATGGAATGGGCGCCCAGGATCATGCCACGTCAATGGGTTTTTCTTTAAAAAAAAATTGTGGTAAATAAGGCCCAATTGCACTGGAAACCTATGATAAGCGCGTGTAAAACTAATAAAACCCTAGCCCTGATTTGTGAAGCGACAATCCTCTGCCTCCTTCTCCTCTCCAGAGCGGTAATTCACTTCCCCAATCCGACAATCCTCTTCCTCCTTAATACCGGCGACCACTAAGGTAGCCTCTCACCGCCGACGATTCTCTTCCTCTGCATATCTATCACCGTCGGCGACTCTCACTAGACCGGGTACGAGGAAGATGGGTGAGGCGGGATGGTGGTGACGTTGGCAGATCTGGGCGGTGGTGGCGAGCTTCTTCCTCCGCCCGCTTCCCCGACCCTCCTCCTCTCCATATTGACAATCCTCTTCCTCATTAAGACCGACGACTACCATGGAAGCCGCTCGCCGCCGACAACCTCTTCCTCGGCACGTCTCCAGAGCATCTCGGCGGCTCTTTTGCTATGGACCCGAGCCAGTGCTTTACCCAAACCTTGATATGGTCTTGAATCAATGGGCAGTGCGTCTCCACAACATAAAGCAATTGCGCTCGCAGACTTCCATGGTAGTCGACCTTAAACGGATTCTTCACCTACATATTGGTTCATCGTTTTTGTTTTCCTTTGTATTGAATGCTGGATTTTGCCTTTGAAATCTACTTCTTTATTCTTCACAATTAGGATTGGTTTAGATTTCGATTTCAATTGGTATGGCAGTGACCTTGTTTCGATTTCACTAGTTTAGGTTTATGTTTCGTGCTATTATTTTTTAGGTTTATGTTTGGAGTTCTATCTTTTTGAATTGGTGTTGTTTCTAGTTTATCGAATTTCGGTATGAAACTTTGATTGCATATATGAATCTTATTTGGAATTCATATCGAGAAAAGAGTCTCTAATGATTATTCAGTTAAATACAGGTATTATTCGGTGAATATCTAAAGATTATTCATGACAATTGCCAATCTCTAAAGATGCATAATTTTGATTCATTTTTCGTTAATTATTCAGACGTATGTATCAAATTTTGGTTAATAATGGTAAGGAGTTGGTAAATTTTTCGGTGAAATCTGATTTATTACTCGTCAGAATATGGACTCTTTTGTTTGGCAACAAGATAAAACAAGACATTATTCAATGAAATATGAGACATTATTCGGTGAAATATAACGGATTATTCGTATAAATTGTAAGTATTGTTTATAGATTTGAGGTTTTTTTCATCTGAAATTAATTGACAAAGAAGAATTAATCATTATTCGGTAACATGTGACAAATTATTCGGTGGAATCGTCAAATTTTTAAACAAACGAAATTACGCGAGTCTTGTCAATAAATCACCCATAATAATTTATTTTTCACAAAATCATTAAAATTCTCTACATTTTGAAGAAAATCAACAAAAAAAAGAGGGAGTTGAGTTACACATACAACACTAAAGGGCAAGAGGAGAGAGTGAGTGCTTTTTTTAGTGGGTCCCACAATTTTTCAAAAAAAAACAAAAAAAAACCCACTTAAATCATGGTTATCCATTCCATTAGATCAAAGTCTAATAATTGTGCACAAGATATACCCTAAGGGGTGTGCACAAGGGAACCACTCCATATATATATATATATATATATAGAGAGAGAGAGAGTATGAGTTAATTGTGCACAAGCCTTATGATGTATCTTGTGCACAATTGTAGACCATTGATCTATTAGGAATGGGTGGCCTAGATTGGAAGGAGTTTTTCTATTTTTAAATTATTGAGATGTGGGACCCACATTCAAAATCAGCACTACTCTCCCACCTTGTGCGTGTGTGTACGGAGGCAACTCCACATTCTACCCTAAGTGGGACCCGCAACACATAAAAAAATGGTTTGAATTAATTTTTTTTTTTAACAAACGAGAGAGGATGGCTTGAATTAATTTATACTCCGCTATATATCTTTTTTTAACACCCAGTGGGATGGCTTGAATTAATTTTTTGTTGATTAGTCTATCCCATATCTTTTTTAATCGGTTTCGCTATATACACCCCAAACCCTGCACATTGGAATTAATTTTAAAAAAAATGCTAATTAGGGGGAAAGGGTTGCACGTTGAGAGGGACGTGCATTTCTGATGAAAGATTTGCGGTGTCCCTAACAACACCCTTTTTAATTGACAAGTAGTCTATCCAAATCTTTTTTATTTGTTAAAATTGAGATTTAGATCAAAACAAACAATTAAATTGTTTCACAATATCGATTGTGATGCAATATAAATGGGTGATGATATAAATTGTGTTAACCCATAAAAGCTTAAAAAACCCATGTTATTATTCTCAAGAGTAAGTACAACGATCGGTTTTGGGCAAGCGATATCAATTGTAGTTAATCTTCGTGCAAAAAAAACCCTTTTCTTATTCGGTTGAATCGATTGATTTATCGCGCACATTTAACGATAATTGGGAGATTATTCACTGGAATTCTTATTTTTACGAGGTGGCCAGAAGCGATGAATAATTGCATAACCGTTGTGAATAAGTAGATTTTCATAATTATATATTCGGTTGAATCGGTCGCTTTAATGTGTACATTGAACAATAATTGAGAGATTATTCAGTGGAATTTTTATTTTTATGAGGTACACAAAAGAAATGAATAATCGAATGACCGTTGTGAATAAGTAAGTTTTTAAAATTATTCGGTTTAATCGGTCGATTTAACGCGTAAATTGAACGATAATTGGATATTATTCAGTCGAATTCTTTTTTTTACAAGGTACACAACAAATCCCAAAACAAAAATAAAAGGCAAAAACCACTCAAAATACCAAATGATAGTGTTACAATCACCAAATACCCTCAATTCTTCACAAAGCTTGATTTTTACCCACTATTGTAATCCCTTTCTAAAAAAAATTGTGATTTATGGGAACAGAGGTGACGAAATTGATAGCTTCAATGGCCTCATCTGACTGATCCAACTGCTTCATCTGAATAAACTTTGCCTACACTTTAATTCATCTGAATAAACTTTGTCGTTTCACCGAATAATACCACGTATCCTTTTCAATAAAAATAACTTCTATTCCTCTTAATAAACCTTGCTATTTCACCGAATAATCCACCACTTTTGGTATCTCAACCAAAGATCCTCAATCAATTCAATAATCACCCAATAAAACCCCAAGTCGATCCCAAACCCTTGTAGAAATTCAAACATTGAGCAATCAATCACCTAAAAAAACCATCAATTTGTTGAACATAACAAAACTGAACCCAAAACCTTCAAAATAAATTGGTTCTTACCCATCAATGGAGGTTCTTTCTTTTACCCTTGTGTGATGAAGGAGATGAAGAAGATCATCACCGACCACCGGCGGAACTACACACGCAATCGAAACAGCCCACCGCTGAATATTACCCCTCTCGGTGCGCCTCCGCCTGGCCAACGGTGCTTCCTTGCTACCCTAACCGCCGGAATAACCGCCCACCAAGATTTTGACGCCGGTGATGGTCCGATTGAGGTGTGGAGTGCGATGTTCTGATTGTGATCGAAGAAGAGGAAGAAGAAGATGGGAGTTCGATTGAGGTGTGGACTGTGGAGTTCGATGTTCTGATTGAGGCTATGAAAGGGACTACACCGTGAAGAAGAAGAAGAGAAAAAATCTCCTTAGGGTTTTAATTGCAACTGATTCCCACGCGCTCCCCTTTCCATAGATGCGTTGAAATTTTTTTTATTTATTTTAAACACATGCACATGTGGCGGATTGTAGGCCCTCCATCCCACTAAGATCTATGGCTATTATTTGTGCACAAGATACACTATAAGGGGTGTGCACAAGGGAACCACCCCCTATATATATATATATATATATATATATATATATATATATATATATATATATATATATATATATATATGTCATATTTGATGGTTATATATTTCCCTTTGTGGTATGATCAAATTTCATATAAATATAAAATAAAGTTTTTTTTTTTTTGGTTCCTTTAAGGCAGAATGATATAAGGGCCCGTTTGGAAAGGGTATATAGATATAGGATATAGGCTATGGGTATGAGATATAGATATCAAGCTATCAGTATTGGGTATGGGTATAGGATTGATAGCTATATCTTACGTCTGCTGTTTGAAAAGGGTGTATAGATATCAGAAATAAGATAAAGAAAGAAAATGTAATAAAATGTAATAAAAATGACCAAAACCCAATTAATTCAAGCCCGAATGTTCAAACCCTAATTCAAGAGCAACTGGTGTAAATTTTCGAACAAAAACTTATATAACTTTTCGAACAGCATCAATACACCTTGGAATTCAAACAGATTGTCCCTTAATTCAAATAGAAATTATTGACATTTATGTTTCGAACAACAGCAATACAGCCTATAATTTACACCAATTTACACCAGCAGCAATACAGCTTGGAATTCGAACAGATTGTTTCCATCAGGGTTGATTATCTTTCAACAACCTATAATTCAAACAGAAATGTTCAGACAGATTGTCCCTTCATTTGAACAAAAATTTTCGAACAGCAACAATACAAAAGCAACAAGAATTCAAACAGCTTGGAACTAGTTCATAACCCGTGCAATGCACGGGATAAGTTAAAAGATTGGAATTAACAATTCAGTAAAATAAAATGTGGAACCATAAAATATAAACAAAATGAACCGTGAATATTACAATGGACTAAAAGGAAAAATAAATAAAGTCATAAAGTTACATTGTTATGTAAAAAATTAGGAAAAAAAACTATAAAATAATTAAACTTGTAGAATTAGTCTTGAATGCAATGATATGAGTCCACTCATGAAAAAATCCAACAATGAAAAACCCTGCTAAAAAAACAAAAATAACAGATTAGATATAACAAACAAATAATAATTAATAATATAGAAAGATGAGGATAAAGGAAGAAAAGAACTACCAACTTAGTGTAAATTATGAAAAACTTCTTTGTAGACAACATTAGTTGTTGTGTTCATGGATTGCCCATCTTTGTCACAAATTAAAATCTTCAACCCCTTTCTTGATGTCACTCTAGATATTGCAACATAGAGTTGACCATGTGTAAAAACAGGCCGTGGAAGATATAATCCGACATACGGAAGTGATTGTCCTTGGCTCTTGTTGATTGTCATGGCAAAGCACACAAGAACCGGAAATTGCCTTCTTCTAAGCTTGAAAGGCAAATGAGTGTTTGAAGGAGTAAGTACCATGCGAGGAATAAAAACCAATCGACCAATATTGCTACCTGAAATGATCTTTGCCTGAATAATGTGCTTTCCGAGCCGGGTGGTTATAAGTCTAGTACCATTACACAAACCAGCCGACTGATCAATATATCTAAGCAACATGATGGGAACACCAACCTTAAGCTTCAAGCTGTGATTTGGGAGACCAGAACATTTGATACTATTCAAGTAATCGGGGGGATAATCATCGCCATGTAGACTTGCATCAGATTTGCAAATAGAATCTGAGCTAAGATACTCCTTTTGATCACCCGGCATGATAGATAACAAATAGTCATTCACCTGGTCAACAATATCATGAGTGGGGGCAAGAATAGCCCGCTCTTGGAAGTATTCATCACTCGACAAATTCAGCATGAGTGAAGGGTAAGTAGATTCCACAATCGATATAATAGGATCAGTGACATTTGATATAAGCAGATCAGGTGGAATTTCAATTGATACTTGTCCGTCATTAGGAATACCTGCGGTACCATCTCCAACGCTCAATATCCATTCTGCAAAGGTCCTGAGTTGCTCCTGAGCAATAGATGAACTACCATGATGAAGTCTCATGTTTCTGGTCAAGGTCAAGACTTTGCAAGAATTCCACAAATAAGAAGAATTTATGGATGAAGAGACAATATCTTCTCTGCTCCCTCCAGTAATCACTGGCAAAATTTGGCGGAAATCACCACCAAATACAACTACCTTTCTCCCAAATGGTTGGTCTAGACTTTGACCGTTATGAAATCTGTGAATATCTCGGAGGGTGTTATCAAGTGCTTCAAAGCAATATTTACTAACCATTGGTGCTTCATCCCAAATTATATGCTTCGCTTGTGCAATAAGTTCAGCCAATTGACTACCTGTAAAGAGAGAAATACATTTGTTAGTATGTCCTATTATTAAAATGATAGGATAATATCAAAAAGATACAATGGGTAGAAAAAATGTTAGTAATATAGAAATGAGCACAAGAATGAAACATAAACACATGGATATAGAAAGTTGGGTAACGATACATGTTTGATGAAAAAAAAAAATCAGTGATAATCTGGTAGAGGAAACACACTTAATAATATAAGTAAATGCACCCAAAAAAATAATATAAGTAAATTTATACATGCAATGGTTATTGTATTACGATATCTAAGTAAGAAAAATAGCAATATATAATTATCTTAGCAGTCACCTTGTTTTATTGCACATGTTGAAGTCTCATCGATAATTATTGGTATTTGCAAATCTAGAATGCGCAGTCCTGCCACCGGGTAGTAAAAGTGAAACGATACCGCTCGAAGCAACTGCAAGAACAATTTCACCTTTAGAACGTAGTGCAGCACATAGCGATCTCCATATGAACGTTTTTCCAGTGCCCCCATATCCATAAACAAAGAATACACCTCCTGCACCGCTATCAACTGCATGCATAATTTTGTTATAAACAGATCTTTGTTCTTCCGTGAAACTTGAGATGAGCCTAATATGCTCATCATGTTGCAACGATCTGTTATAACGAAGTTCCTCCTGGATTAGTTTGTTATTCCCTTCTAATATGGAAATTTCATCTGGTAAAGGCATGTCAGGATAACGTCTAAGAGTACTTCCATTGCGCTGCAACAACTTTTCAATCTCCGCTAGTGCATAATCCTTGATTTGACCATCACTTAGCTGCAAATTTGGTTAATGAAGTCTAGTTAGATATGTAGTTTTACAATATGTTATATGTAATTACACCAGCACTAAACAAATGAACATGAAAATATCACAATTGTGTGGACATATAGAATGTAAAGGAAAGAATATAAATATGTGAAAAGATAATTTAAAGAGAAAAACAGTAAAATACACCATTACTAAACGAATGAACATGAAAATATCATAATTTTTTAGACATATAGCTAGAATGTAAAGTAACGAATGTAAAGACGATAAAAGCTAAATTAAAGGGAAAAAACAATAAAAAAAATACCATTAAGTTGAAGCAATCTCCTTTGTCTAGCAAGAATATCATCCGATAGGATAGTCCATGTATTGTCCCACACATACTCTGGTCTAGATAGAGTGCCAGACAACAACAACATAGCAAAAAGACTTCGAATATAATGAGCAGATCCCCAAACACCGGCCTCCCTTATACCATCAATATATTCCTTCTCATCGTCTAGCAATCCTAAGGAATAACATGCTTCTTTAAAAGTTGGATAAACTACACCATCGACGGTGCGAATATCCATATAAGATTTTGGACCCTTCACCTGATTAAGCAAAATCCGTAGATAGTACAACTCACCGCAACCCGGAGGCACGTGGTACATTCTTCCAATAGAGAGACGACCGTTCTTTCGTGGAGACCACTCTTTCAGTTTTTGCTTCCATACAAACTTGGTTGGGATTTCAGCATATGTCAACTGACGTGCTTCGTGGTAGTTTTGATTACACTTCATCCACGCCAAGAACATGGAGTTATCAATGCCATCCTTATCCATGACAGCATCAATAGGATCATTATCAGAGAAAATAACACTCTGCTCATCGGGGAGATGAAAACCTAATCTTTCAACAGGAGGTGTCCTATACTGGATGGGAAAAGAAAATAATCTCCAAGCAGCTTCACATGCAGAAACATACCTGTAATATGATCAACACAATCATGAAAACATCATTTGTGTGCTCACAATTGAGATGAAAATAATTGGAGGGGTTATAAACTTATTGTATATCAAACAACAGAATAAAATATTATGAGCACAAGATTGCTGAAATAGATTCATACCTGCAATCGAGATGCGAATCAATCTCATCAACATCATTAGAGTTTATATTGCTGCTATGGCCATCGTATACTCTAGCAATGACTCGATCGTGGCCTTTGTTAATGTATTTGAAGAGATACTTAATAGATCTGGATTGATTACACCATTCAACATTTATGTGGGCATGATACTTGAGCAGGAGGTGTCGGTTGTAAGGAACAACAAATCTGTTGTCCAAATCTACTCCATCCTTGGTCACTGAATGACCGTTATCTCTCCTTCTGTAAACTGGATAGCCTTCTCCATCTAAGGTCGTTCTCTCAACAAATTCCTTGGGAAAGTACTTGCTACACTTGCCTTGATTCATGCAAGGGGATGTAGGATTGAACACACCACAAGGGCCATGGATCATCAAATCAGTGACGATTTGGTGTAATCGAGGGTCATCATCTGGTTGGGGGATCTCAGCAGAAATAACATTGTCAATATCTTCAGGATTAGGCAATTTGTCATCTCGATGCAAGAACAGTACAATATGAGCATGCGGCAAACCCCGCTTTTGAAATTTCACTGTATATATAACTAGAAGGAGGATAATAGATAATTAGATATGCATTGGATATGCAGGTGGTATAAATAATAATTTCATAAAAAAAAAAGAGTAAGGCCAAAAATTACGTAAATAAAAGAATTTTATAATAGAATAAATGCTAGTCATGAATTGAAAATGATGAGAATACAAAAGGAATGGTATGAAATGCAAAATATAGAAGGTGTTGTAATTACCAGCTTGAACTCTGCCAAATATATTGTTGGTTTTAAGGTCGTTTATCAATATGTCAAGCTTTATCTTGAAGACCCTTGTACAGATATCTGGCCTATCTTCTGACCTGAAACCCTTTTTCTTCAAAGCTCTAATGATTTCTGGCCATTTCGGATTACAGGTGAAGGTAATGAATAAATCAGGATGGCCAAACCATCTGCATATAGCTATTGCGTCATGATAATTCTGGATCATGTATCTAGGACCACCTGTAAATGTCGAAGGTAATATTATCCTTTTTCCTGTAGAAGAAGGGACTGTATTACCTTGCAATGCAGCTTCTTTAAGATTAATATACCGGTCAGTCCTCAACTTTTTCTGATTCTGGCGCAGAAAACATAGCCTATCAGATTCGACCGATGTATAAGAATCAACCAAAATTTGTTGAGTCAAATTCCTGGCGTCAAGAATTAATGTGGACTCTGTAGGTCTCTCTTGAAACCTATATGCAAAGAACTCTCTCATGCTCATTCTTACCCTCTGCATAGCATCCCCGTTGATTGTATGAGTCCGGGGTATGTCAATCCTATATCCATCCTCTCCAAATGGAAATAATAGAGGGTATTGAAGAGGAAGATAATAAGTACTCAATTCACTTATTCGCTGGAATGTGCCACCATGTCTTTCGAGAATAATTTCTCTTGGCCCAGCAAAACCACCATCATCTCCAACAATAAGTGCAGCAACTTCAGAAGTAGAAGGTAAATTGTACATACGACCATCCTTTGCTCGAGCGCTTATTAGTTTCAGTCTAACATCAGCAAACTGATCTTCTTTGTAGCGATCCCTAACCATCCTGAACCCCTTAGCATATGGATTATGAGAGTCGAGCATATCTTTCAAACCACGAATAATGTAATCGTCAAACTTAGAAGCAGCCTTGGACCTGGGAAATGCGAAAAACAAATCAGAACTGGTGTTGAGAATTAAAAAGAATATATATTTATCAAGTATGGAGTAAGGAAAAAATACATACCCATAAGCACGAAAACGATTGGATTCCTCATGCTCAGTATCATATATGTATAGTTGGGAGAACTTTGGAGATGAATTCGAGGATGGCAACAAAGACCATATTCTGTGGTAGTTTTGACCATGTAGTTTATACACATATGGTCCACGTCCAGAAGGAGGAGAGTCAACCTTGCCACCCATAGATGTGAAAGAGAACATCATGTTATATGCTCGGATGTGTTGGATGAAGTGTTGACTAATGGCATCTTGATTAGATAGGAGCCTTGACAGGAATGGTGGTGGTGCTTTTAGTTTTGGCAATTTAACCTTTCCTTGTTGGCAACATAAGGAGAATACAGGATTGCTCTTACTTTTATTTGCCCTTTCATGAGACCACATAATCGCACCACATGATTGGCAAATAAAAGTGCGATCGCCAACATCACAATAGCCTGGTAAGTTAAAATGCACATACTTTAAAGAAATATATAAATGTATTGCACAGTTATATATAGTTTATATATTGCACAGTTATATATAGGGGAAAGAGGATAAGAGTTTATGATTAAAAAAAGAGGTTATTACCGTTATAGTATTCAGCTGGATGCAGATAATGTGGATCATCTGTATGTAAATTGAAGTACACCATACCATGAATAAAGCATAAAAAAAAGTTGCAGTAAAGACAGGTTGAAATGAGAGAGAACACGTGTGAGATAAAGGAGGAAAAAAGTTAGGTTCTTACCAATGACCTCTCCCGATTCGGTGGGCGGTAAAGAATGGTTGTCATTACCGACAGAAGTACTGGAGGATGTCATTCTTCCCTGATTGACAGAATAAGTCCCAGGTGGTAATCTGTTGATGGGATCGATGGAAGAAGGTCCACAAGATTGTTGTTGTAATATTATGTTAGGACATTGATTGTTAGGAATTGGGTATAAATACCTTGTATGTGTGGAACAAGGGATTCATTCAATAATCAATCAAAATACAGTTCTATCCTAAACACTCCCATGCTCTCTCTCTCGGTTACTCTCTCTAATCTGTAGGTTAATCATCTAGGAGCCTAACAAATGGTATCTGAGCCAGAGGTCCTTGCGACCTAATTCCGCGATGGCATACGACGACATGTCAATGACGATGAAAGAGAACGTGCGCCAGATCATCTCCGGACACGAAGCTATGATCGAGCGCCTAGACGAGCTTAATCGCGAGTTCAAGGCGATGTTTGAAGTGTTCACGAACGGCCAGAAAGGGGCGGAGCGAATCCCATCGGAGACCGAATTCCGACCGGGGCAAGCGTTTGAAGCCTGGGTTGTTGACGGGAATCAACACATCGCAATCGACGCTTCAAATCAAGAAATCTGGGACGAGCTCCCGACGACAGTGCTTGAAGGTCCATCAGCAATGGCGGGCGCAGATCGATCGGTTTCGATAGAAGCTGCAATTCAGCCATCGGCGATGGGGATTCCACAATTGAATGACGAGACCCAGCAATTCACAAATCAAGGGAAGCTGCAAATACAAGAATCGGATCGACGATTCTACGAGAATATCAACGTAATCAGAGTTTTTGTTGGGATGCCACCGATTGATTATTGGTGCGATTCAATCGGAAGTGAGAGCCCTACAATCATCGATCAAGGTGAACAAGATGCAGAGGAAACTGAGTGCGGCAGATCTGCGGAATTCGAAGATCAAATTGTTAAAGATTCACCAAGAATCATCGATCGGAAGTTCAAAGCACCCTCGGAAAGCGTTCTTGGTGACTCAGGAGTCGAATTGATCGAAGACGACGATGGCTCAAGTACGCCAGAAATCGAAGCCCCGGTTGCAGATGTGAGTCGAGAAAGTGATAAGCGGGCAAAGGATCTTCAAATTCAGTCTGTTATATTCTATCAAATTACTTTTTATTCACTTGTAATTATTTTCTATGTATTTGAATATATACTATCTATTATATTCTATCAAATTACAACTATATTCTTTTATATCACACTATATACTATAACAAACATTATAATATATAAATAAATAAAAAAATATAGTTTCAATTATATTCTATCAAACAATATATATTATCAATCATATAAATTTATGCTCGAATCCCTCTATAGTATAGTGGAAATCAAAGTCGATCCAAGGGAGTATGTCAGCGGTTCTATCCTAGTTGTTTTATGGACGAAAATAGGGGAATAAATGGCGCAAATAGGGGCTGTAAATGGTGGTGAACACACTGATTTTGGCTCAAGTAACAAGTGATTTCAATGTATGAGAAGGAACTTCCAAGATTAGGGCTAACCCCAACAACAAACACATGTATAAATCAATGAATCGTGTAAGAAATCATGCTTTTATCTTAAAGAGATAGCTTTCGCATACTCAACAAATAGATAATAGAGGTGATCACATAAAACCTATTTGTTTCTACCTTTCTTAATTAGATCCCTTTTACTTTCGTCAAAGTTCCCTAATTACTATCAATGTTAACAATCTCCTCTTTCAATTCAATTGCAACAATGAATTCCCTTAAACTTTCATCAAAGGGTTAAGCACATGGGTAGAATAAGATAAAAACATCCAATAACCATAGATTCATTCATCCACACACATGCTTATTGTTGTGTTCACCCCAACCCTAGAAGATGGGGGAACTACTCACTCATTGCAAAGAAAAACACAAAAACAATGGAAGAATTCATAATCTTAAATTGCATAAAACCAAACCTCAAATTAACGTCAATATTCTTCAACCAAAACTCCCAAAAAACGTCGTTCCTTGCTGCTGGAAAAATCAGGCGTGTGTGCTGTCCAAGATCCCCCTAATTAGCCTCTAATTGGCTTTATTTAAAGATAGAATTTCTAACCTAATCTCCAAGGAAAGAGATTTTATTTTAGGAAAATAATAAAATATATCTAAAGAAGGATAAAATATCCCAAGTCTATCTAAATAAAATATCCTAAAAGAGATTTAAAAGAAAACCTTAATTAAAAAGCCCAAAAAGTAATTAAAACAGCCCGCAGAAAATTATGCTGGTGCGCAGGGTATCGGCGCTGAGGTCTCAGGTGTCGGCGCCGAGGTATCTGTTCGAATGCAGTAACTTCTGATTTTCTCCAGCTTTTCGACTCTGTCTTCAATCGCACTTTCCCGAGTCCTCGTTAATTTGATTGACGCATATGAATATGCGTTGGAAAGCTCTTTTCAAGGACTACAAATCTCATGAAGGCTCCAGAACTTGAATCAAAGTGATGGATGGCGAAAATAAGGCTTTTCTCCAGCTGCATCACTTTTTCCTTTTGCTTGGCTCCTCTATTGCCTTCGTGATTTTTCCATAACCTCTAAAATGCATCGAAACTCTTCCAAATCAGCTCCAATACCTATAAAATCACACCAAAGCTTGTGTAGATTCCATATCTAGCAATATTAAGCATAACTACACATTTTCCTTACTTTCCCAACACAAAAGCTAATAACAAGACTTAAATGGAATGAAAACATGATGCAAAATAAGACTAAATATGCGGACATCAAAACACCCCATACTTAGACTTGCTTGTCCTCAAGCAATAACCAAACAATAACCACTACCTACAACACATCCTTCAAGTCTTCGCCTTCGCCAAAAAGCAACATCATAAGCGCAAGTGGTCTAAAAGATTCAAGCAATCAAACGTCATCACACATATATAAGTAACTCTAAGCAAGAGCAATCGAAATCCGACCTCACAAGGATATATGTGTTTCGCTCAACTCTCAATGTGTTTAGGCTTTGAATAACATCCCTCAACTCCATCCTTAATGCAAAAAGCTACATAGACATTGTTATTTATATCACCAATCAATCCACCGGAGATGTCAAAGCAATCAAAATCATCAAGAGGACTTTGGCTCAATGGAAGACTTCAAAGAAGACTTCATTCGGCCGGGTTGTAATGGGGCTTGGTAGGAAATAAAAGGCATGGAATTCTTTAGGCAAATTGGTGCTAAAAATCCGGGAATCAAGACTCCTAAACTTCCAACTCAACTCAACCAAACAACTCATCTCAAAATTCAGCACATAACCAATGCTCATCAACAATCAAGATCATCAACCCATGAAAATACTTCTAAACCAAAAATTTCATCCAACTCTCACATATAATAAACTAGGCTCTTAATAAACACTTTTTTTTCTGCATTTCTTTTTTTTTTCACTGACATTTTCATTTTTTTTTTCTTCTCCTTCGGCAATAATACATATATATAAATTTTCGGAGCCTCTAAAATATAAGAACAATATGAGGAATAATGCAAAACCTTACATAATTTCGCTCAAAGCATCTCAACAAAGCTCAACAACTTAGCTTCTTCTTCATCAAACTCAACTCAATCAAATTCCAACAAACTCTAAATCCTAATTCCCGGATAAAGGGTCAAGCTTATAATCGGCTAGGAATCAATTTTGTGGAGCTAACAAAGAATAGGCCAAGGCTCAAATGGCTTCAAGAAAAGATAATATGTAAGGTAGATAAATGAATGGATAAAATATGGCTAAGAAAATATAAGTCCTCCATCATCTCATTTTAATAAGCAATGAACTAGTATCTCATAATCGGTCTTAAGAAATAGATAACCACATCAATGTCAAGAGGTAATCACATAAGGAGAGTAAATCACACATCAAAAATAGAGGGAAATATAAAAATATGAAGAACATTCCCTATAAGGTCAAAAATATCTCACTAGGATGTAGATTTGGATTTCAATCACCTCTACCTAAAATCATATGTGCTCAATTATAATCGCAAGTCAAATTACCACATAAAAATCAAACTTTCCAGGAGACTTAGGCTAAACCATCCAAACATATCATAGGTTTTACATGATCAAGTCGATTATTAGGCATCATCACAGGACATCTAAGTTAGGTGTTTCGAACTAAACTAAAAACTAAAATAAAGGCTAAAATAATAAATAAACATGCATTTTTTTTCTTTATTTTTTCGACATTTTTCAGTTTTTTTGTATATTTTTTTTTTGTTAATAAAAAATGCAAAAATATGCAAAAGTACAAAATAATGCAAAACAACACCACCAAAAACAAACCTCAAACCATAAGCATATAGTAAGTTGTTACCCCCACCCCATACTTAAAAAATTACTTTGTCCTCAAAGTATAAGCTCAAAAATAAGAGATGGGTGTAAACGAAGACTTACAAGATAGAATTGGAGCTCATTCCGACCGAAAATAGGTGCCATCGTTGTTGACCGGTGATAGTCGACGTCGACATGCTTCATGCTCCAAGGTTGTCCTTTCGTCATGCTTAGCACCTACCACTTCGTTAACAAGCAAAACCAAAACCTCCAAAAACAATGTTTAATGCAAAACCAAAGCAAAATCCAAAACCAAAACCAACAAAAATAAAATCCTAAATAACCATAGGTCTATGTACAAGCTCTAGATTTTTAAGTCGCTAGGCCGACTTCTTCGCTTAAGCTCATGTGGGCATTCGCAAGGCCCATGTGGCACGGGCCTCCTCCTCCGGACTCTCTAGTTCGACCTTGCAAAGGACTCCTTCCTTGTCCTTTAGCTCCATTGTGCCGGGTCGAATCTTGTGAATTTCGAATGGCCCAACCTTCCTCTCTTTGAATTTGCTAGGGAACCAATGACACTTAACCTTGGAGATGTACACCATATCTCCTACCTCATAAGCTTTTGGATCTTCATTGCATCCCCTACATAATCTCACATACCAAGGCATACCTCTTCCATTCGTAATAGATAAGTTTTTAATGGAAATAGGGGAAGAGAATTTCATACCTTGTCTTACCTTGTTGGGACCGGGATGGTGGTCTTCGGCCCAACTCTCACCTTTCTCGTCAACTCTTCCTTCCATGGTAGCACAACCATCTTCCTCACGTTGTCTTGCTGCTGGAGGTGTCGACGCCGAGGCTGAGGGTGTCGGCGCCGAGGCATCTGTAGCTTTTTCAGCATTCTGCAGAAGCATTATATCCTCTAGGTGGGTCGACGCCGAGGCTGAGAGTGTCGGTGCCGAGGGGTCAGCAGTGGCTTTTGTAATTTCTTCGCTCTCATCTTCTTCAAGGGTGGCCAAGAGCTCCTCAATAATGCTCTCCTCTTCTTCGGTGGGTGGTATACAAATGGACTCCTCATGAGTAAAGGTCCTCTCCATGTTCGTGTAAACCATCTTGACCTCCGTTTTTCTTACCTCCCTTAGATTGGGGTCAAATTGAAATTCAACAAGCTCATCCCCAATTTTGAAAGTTAGGAGACCTTTCCTCACATTGATAATCGCATCCACCATGGCTAAGAAAGGGCGCCCTAGGATAATAGGCACAACAGGATCCATAGGCATATCAAGTACTATGAAATCGGTGGGAACATAGAACTTACCTACTTTTATCAGTACATCATCCATCACACCGGTAGGTTCCACCGAGGAGTTGTCCGCCATATAGAGCCGCATGTTGACGGGTACTAGTGGTCCCATGTTAATCTTGGACCATATGGAGAGTGGCATAAGGCTTGTGCTTGCACCAAGATCACATAGAGCTCGATATCGATGTTCGCCTAGGCCAATGGTGATGGTAAACTTGCCCGGGTCAGCTCTCTTTTCGGGAAAGTTGACGGCGTTGCAATCCTCCGAAATCTCCGACATAGACCTCTTATTGCTCAAGATCTCTTTCAAGAATTTGATGTACGCCGGCATCTCTTGAAGGGCCTCGGTAAAGGGGATAGTCACATTTAAGCCTTGGAGAATCTTCACAAATCTCCTAAACTTCCCTTCGATGGGATCCTTGAGAGCTCTTGAGGGATAAGGGAGCTTGGGTTTGGCTTTTGGAGTGGTCAATACATCGGGTGTAGGTGTGGGTTGGCCTGCAGAGGTATCGGCGCCGATAGTAGAGGGGTTGGCGTTGAGGGATTGTGCAGGAGCTTCCTCAGAGGTGTCGACGCCGAGGTTAGGGGTATCGGCGCCGAGGGTCTGTGTGCCCACAAAAGTTTCTGCAGTAGCTTGGTTTGCTGTCAGAGTGTCGGCGCCGAGGTCAGGGGTGTCGGCGTCGAGGGCCTGTTTGATTGCAGTAGGTTTGTTCACTATCAGGGTGTCGGCGCCGAGGGTAGAGGTGTCGGCGCCGAGGCCTGTGTTGGGTTGGCCGATTTTTTCTCCTTTCTCCTTGGCTTCCCTTTCCGGTAGAACCTTCCCACTCCTTGTTTGAATGGCTGCGATATGTTGGGATTTGGGGTTGGCTTCATTTTGGCCGGGTAGTTGGCCACTTGGCTTTGGAATTTGAGCCGCCAATTGACCCAATTGGGTCTCAACGTTCTTCCTCCAAATATCTATGTCCCCAAACCTTGCATTCATGCCTCGTAGCTGCGTATTGATCTCCAAACTGGACTGTCTAGCATCCGCCTTGGCCTCAGCTTGGCCTTTCCTTAGCTCCTCCAAAATAGATCTCATATCATCCCTAGGTTTCTCACGATCCACTTGGCCTGGAGGTCTATATGGGGGCCGTTGATCATGTTGAGGAGGATGATTACCCCAATTGGAGTGCCCATCGTTCCTTTGGTAGTAATTGCCTTGGCTCCTATAAGGACCTCTCATGTAGTTTGCTCCTCCATATGAATCAGCGGATTGCACTTGTTCGACATGTGGGCAAGCATTGGTAACGTGGGAAGTAGACCCACACTCTATGCATGGCTTGTTGTTGGAGAGAAATCTTACTTGCTTCTTCAATTTTCTATTCTCATCCTCCATATATTGTTGCCGCACATCAGGGTCAATCTCATCGGAAGGTTGATAAAGTGGCATCGATGGGGAAGGCCTCGCATCAATGTTCGTGGGAGTCCCATAAGTAGTATCAAAGTCCGTGAGCTTGTCAAGTGCATCCCACGCCTCCTGAGGAAGCATCTCAATGTACCTATAGGATGTGTGGATGTTGATCCGATCCTTAGTAGCCGAGTTGATGCCGTTGAAGAAGATCTCTTGCAAAACATAAGGTGGTTGCCCATGAGTAGGGCATTGGCGAATCAACTCCTTAAACCTCTCCCAAGTTTCGGCGAGAGTTTCATTCCTCAATTGCTTGAAGGTCGTGATCTTTTTGCGCAGCTCTGTCGTCTTCATAGGTGGAAAGAACTTGCTCATGAATAGATCATGAAGCTCTTCCCATGTGTTGATGGATCGCGGCGGCAAGCTTTCGAGCCAATGAAGGGCTTTTCCCACTAAGGACCAACGAAAAGCCTTCAAGCGAACATACTCCAAATTGTTTCCATCGGCTATGGTATCACACATCTCCTTGAACTCCTTCATGTGCTCCATAGGGCACTCATTGGGTTTTCCTTCGAAAGGAGTCCGCTTTACCATGGTGAGGAAGCTAGTCTTGATCTCAAAGTTGATATTGGGGAGAACGATGGCCGACTCCGGCACCCGCAGCGTAGGGTTCATGTATTGACGAGCATTGGTTGGAATTCTCTCCAACTCTTCCCTGAGATTTTCGGCTTCCTCCCTCGCTTCCCTAGCGGCGTCAATCTCTCTTTGACGAGCTTGATTGGCAGCGGCTTCCCGCTGCGCCACTTCTTGATTCTCTTTGCGAAGCCTTTCTAGCTCCGCACGAAGTGCTTCCATTTCCGACATCTTTCGCCTAAGCCTTTCCTTTAGGCGTTGGTGTAGAACACGTTCAGGCTCGGTGAATGGATCGTATAGAGGACGGTCACTTCTTCGCATAAACCTTCAAAGAAAACAAAGAAAACAAAATTAAAAAGAAAGGTGGGGATGGGCTATTCCCAACCCTAAAACAACTAGACTAGGCGCGATTGATTACTCCCCGGCAACGGCGCCAATTTGACGTGTGCGTGAGGGGAGATCGATGCCTATGCTCACTCCAATCAAATAAATTTATGCTCGAATCCCTCTATAGTATAGTGGAAATCAAGGTCGATCCAAGGGAGTATGTCAGCGGTTCTATCCTAGTTGTTTTATGGACGAAAATAGGGGAATAAATGGCGCAAATAGGGGCTGTAAATGGTGGTGAACACACTGATTTTGGCTCAAGTAACAAGTGATTTCAATGTATGAGAAGGAACTTCCAAGATTAGGGCTAACCCCAACAACAAACACATGTATAAATCAATGAATCGTGTAAGAAATCATGCTTTTATCTTAAAGAGATAGCTTTCGCATACTCAACAAATAGATAATAGAGGTGATCACATAAAACCTATTTGTTTCTACCTTTCTTAATTAGATCCCTTTTACTTTCGTCAAAGTTCCCTAATTACTATCAATGTTAACAATCTCCTCTTTCAATTCAATTGCAACAATGAATTCCCTTAAACTTTCATCAAAGGGTTAAGCACATGGGTAGAATAAGATAAAAACATCCAATAACCATAGATTCATTCATCCACACACATGCTTATTGTTGTGTTCACCCCAACCCTAGAAGATGGGGGAACTACTCACTCATTGCAAAGAAAAACACAAAAACAATGGAAGAATTCATAATCTTAAATTGCATAAAACCAAACCTCAAATTAACGTCAATATTCTTCAACCAAAACTCCCAAAAAACGTCGTTCCTTGCTGCTGGAAAAATCAGGCGTGTGTGCTGTCCAAGATCCCCCTAATTAGCCTCTAATTGGCTTTATTTAAAGATAGAATTTCTAACCTAATCTCCAAGGAAAGAGATTTTATTTTAGGAAAATAATAAAATATATCTAAAGAAGGATAAAATATCCCAAGTCTATCTAAATAAAATATCCTAAAAGAGATTTAAAAGAAAACCTTAATTAAAAAGCCCAAAAAGTAATTAAAACAGCCCACAGAAAATTATGCTGGTGCGCAGGGTATCGGCGCCGAGGTCTCAGGTGTCGGCGCCGAGGTATCTGTTCGAATGCAGTAACTTCTGATTTTCTCCAGCTTTTCGACTCTGTCTTCAATCGCACTTTCCCGAGTCCTCGTTAATTTGATTGACGCATATGAATATGCGTTGGAAAGCTCTTTTCAAGGACTACAAATCTCATGAAGGCTCCAGAACTTGAATCAAAGTGATGGATGGCGAAAATAAGGCTTTTCTCCAGCTGCATCACTTTTTCCTTTTGCTTGGCTCCTCTATTGCCTTCGTGATTTTTCCATAACCTCTAAAATGCATCGAAACTCTTCCAAATCAGCTCCAATACCTATAAAATCACACCAAAGCTTGTGTAGATTCCATATCTAGCAATATTAAGCATAACTACACATTTTCCTTACTTTCCCAACACAAAAGCTAATAACAAGACTTAAATGGAATGAAAACATGATGCAAAATAAGACTAAATATGCGGACATCAAGGTGGATGCTACAACTTATAAGGATGCTAGATATGACTCATTGGCTGCTGAAATTAAACGTCTAGGCTAAGTAATGGAGAAGTCCTTGTCCACCAAGGAGGTGAGTGTTGCGGGCTCTAGACCAGTGCCATGCCAGTTTTGTGGATCTCAAGATCACACTATTTCGGCTTGCCAGATCTACGCGTCCCAAGGTGATGAAATTCAAGAGGAGGAAGTTGGCTACATGGGTAACAACTACAATAGGGGTCAAGGATATAACCGAAACTGTAACAACGACAACCCTCGAGCGAGGGACCACCCTGGTTTCTCCTATGCCAACAAGCAAGCTGCAGAAGGGCCGCCTCCTGGTTTCCCACCAAAAGCCCCACCACAGAAGGACAAGATGGAGATAATGATGGAACAGCTTATGGGAACCGTTAAGGGTCTAGCTGGAGAAGTGCAGAATCTCACTAGGGGGCAGAAAATGCTTGAGACTCAAGTAGCTCAGCAAGCCAACAACACCGCTAGGCCTACTGGTCAGTTTCCAGGGAAGACGGAAGATAACCCCAAGGGACATATTTCTGCTGTGTCTCTAAGGAGTGGTAAGCAATTGGAGGATCCGAGTCCTTCCGAGCCAACTGGAGCTCAAGAGAATGCTAAGGAAGGGGAGAAAGCTGTTGAATCGGTGACAGAGCCACCATATGTCCCACCTCCTCCTTACAAGCCACCGCTTCCATTCCCACAAAGGAAGGCTCAAGCTCAGATCGAGAAGCAATACGGGAAGTTCTTGGAGGTGTTGAAGAAGCTCTACATCAACATCCCCTTCACCGATGCTTTGTCCCAAATGCCCTCCTATGTAAAGTTTTTGAAGGAGATCCTCTCTAACAAGAGGAAGCTAGATGAATGTCAGACGGTGTTTCTTAATGAGGAGTGCAGTGCCTTGATCCAAAACAAGCTGCCACCTAAGCTGGAGGACCCAGGTAGTTTCGTTGTCCCAATTTCTTTTGGTCATGGTCCTGATTATAAAGCTCTATGTGATTTGGGAGCTAGTACAAGCTTGCTTCCTCTCTCTATTTGTAAAAATCTAGACTTAGGAGAGCTTAGACCTGCTAGGATGCAGCTTATTATGGAGAACAGGTCTGTAGCCCACCCTGCTGGTATCTTGGAGGATGTTCCTATAAAGGTGGGTAAGTTCTTTGTACCTGTTGATTTTGTTGTTTTAGATATGGATGCCGACATTCGTTGTCCGGTTATTCTTGGAAGGCCATTTTTGGCCACTGCAGGTGCCGTGATTGATGTCCGGAAAGGGACTTTTTTCCTTTGAAATAGGGGATGAGAAAATTATGTTTAACCTCCCTAAATCTTTGAAAGCCCCTGTTTTTGAGGATGAATGTCACATGATTGATATAATAGATGAAGAAGCTCAAGATGTCATGACGGAGGTGATTGAGCGAGACCCTCTAGAGCTATGTCTTATGGAGAGTGTGACTGATGCTGGTGATGATGAGCTACTTGCTGAAGTAGTTCAGGATTTGGAAGCTGCCGCAAAAGACCCCGAAGCTGTTTTTGAGGTTTTGCAAAAAGATGAAAAAGACATGGGAGATGCACCTAAGCTAGAGTTGAAGCCACTTCCTTCTACTTTGAGGTATGAATTCTTGGGTCCTAATTCCACTTATCCTGTGATTGTGAGTGCTAGCCTAAGTCTGGATGAAACTGAAAAGTTGTTGCATGAGCTTAGATTGCATAAGAAAGCTTTAGGCTACACCATTGATGATTTGAAAGGGATTAGCCCCTCCATGTGCATGCATAGGATTTTGATGGAGGATGATCATAAACCCACCCGAGAGCATCAAAGAAGGCTTAACCCTAACATGAAAGAAGTTGTGAAAAATGAAGTGCTTAAATTGTTAGATGCTGGTATTATTTTTCCTATTTCTGATAGCAAATGGGTTAGTCCCGTTCATGTGGTTCCTAAGAAAGGAGGGATGACTGTTGTCAAGAATGATAGGAATGAATTGATCCCCACTAGGACTGTTACAGGTTGGAGAATGTGTATAGATTATAGGAAGTTGAATGCCTCCACCCGAAAAGATCATTTCCCCCTTCCCTTCATAGATCAGATGCTTGAGAGGTTAGCTAAGCATTTTTATTACTGTTATTTGGATGGATATAGCGGATTCTTTCAGATTCCTATCCATCCAGATGATCAGGAAAAGACTACTTTCACTTGCCCTTACGGCACCTTTGCATATAGGAGAATGCCTTTCGGTTTGTGTAATGCCCCTGCTACTTTTCAGCGTTGCATGATGGCCATATTTTCTGATTTCATTGAGGACATTATGGAAGTGTTCATGGATGACTTTTCTGTGTATGGTTCCTCTTTTGATGCTTGCTTGTCTAACTTGTCTCGAGTCTTGCAGCGTTGTGAAGAAGTGAACCTTGTCTTGAACTGGGAGAAATGTCATTTTATGGTAAGGGAAGGTATTGTCCTTGGTCATTTAGTTTCTAACCGTGGTATTGAGGTGGATCGAGCTAAGATAGATTTGATTGAGAAATTACCACCCCCTACATCGGTTAAGGGCGTTAGGAGTTTTCTAGGCCATGCTGGCTTCTACAGGAGGTTCATTAAGGATTTCTCTAAAATTGCTAAGCCACTTTCTAACTTGCTAATGAAAGATGTTGCTTTTGATTTTTCTCTAGAGTGTCATGAGTCCTTTTCCAGGTTGAAGGAGGCATTGATCTCAGCTCCTATTATGCAATCTCCTGATTGGGATCTCCCATTTGAGATAATGTGTGATGCCAGCGACTATGCAGTTGGGGCCGTGTTGGGTCAAAAGAAAGATAACAAGCTCCATGCCATCTACTATGCTAGTAGGACTTTGGATGAAGCTCAGAAAAATTATGCCACAATAGAGAAGGAGTTGCTTGCTATAGTCTTTGCTTTTGAGAAGTTTCGGTCTTATCTGGTGGGTGCTAAGGTAATTGTGTATACGGATCATGCTGCGATCCGATACTTGCTGCAAAAGAAAGATGCAAAGTCACGTCTGATTAGGTGGATCCTTCTTCTCCAAGAGTTCGATTTGGAGATTAAGGACAAGAAAGGCGTGGAGAACCTGGTTGCTGATCACTTGTCTAGGTTACTGCCGGAGCAACTAGAGCACACTTCATCTGAACCTCCCATCGATGAATCTTTTCCGGATGAGCATCTACTTGATTTCGCCGCTGAGATCTTGAGCACTACTTGTGAGGTACCATGGTATGCTGATTTTGTGAATTACATCGTATGTAATGAGTTGCCTGGTGATCTGTCATTTCAGCAAAGGAAGAAATTCTTGAAGGACGTTGTGCATTATTATTGGAGCGAGCCATACCTCTTTAAAAGGTGCTCCGATGGGCTTTTCAGGAGATGCATCCCAAGGGAAGAAGTCCTTAGCGTCATCAAACATTGTCATTCTCTACCAGTTGGAGGTCATGCTAGTACCTCCAAAACGGCGGCCAAGGTATTTCAATCTGGTTTCTATTGGCCTACTATGTTCAAAGATGTTAGAGAATTTGTTGTTTCTTGTGATGAGTGTCAAAGGACAGGGAATATCTCGAGGAGAAATGAGATGCCGCTGAATAGCATTTTAGAGGTTGAGTTGTTTGATGTGTGGGGAATCGATTTCATGGGGCCTTTTCCATCTTCTGGGCCATACAAGTATATACTTGTGGCGGTGGATTATGTGTCGAAATGGGTTGAAGCTGTGGCAACCCCCACCAATGATGCTAAGGTAGTCACAAAGTTTATCAAGAATGTGATCTTCTCGAGGTTTGGGGTTCCTCGATTTCTGATTAGTGATGGAGGTTCTCATTTCATTGAGAGGAATTTTGAGGCTTTGCTGAAGAAGTATGGAGTTCATCACCGGATTGCAACCCCATACCATCCTCAAACAAGTGGGCAAGTAGAGGTCTCTAACCGGGAGATAAAGAGCATCTTGGAGAAAACTGTGTCTCGCTCCCGAAAGGATTGGGCAACAAAGTTAGATGATGCCTTGTGGACTTACAGAACTGCCTTTAAGACTCCGATTGGTACTACTCCATACAAGCTGGTGTACGGAAAATCTTGCCATCTCCCAGTTGATTTAGAGCACAAAGCCTATTGGGCGATTAAGACACTAAATTTGGATATGAAGCTAGCGGGAGAAAAGCGGCAATTACAGTTGCAAGAGCTTGAGGAGCTGCGTTTGGAGGCTTATGAGAATGCCAAGATTTACAAGGAGAGAACTAAAAAGTGGCATGACAAGCACATCGTACCTAAGGAGCTTCAAGAAGGCGACCTCGTCTTACTCTTCAACTCGATGTTGAATTTCCGGGCAAGTTGAAGTCGAGGTGGAGTGGCCCTTTTACGGTAAAGAAGGTTTATCCACATGGTGCTGTTGATGTTTGGAGTGAAAGGATCGGTGAGTTCAAAGTAAATGGTCAAAGGTTGAAGAAGTATTTCGCCGAACATCCGATCGAGAGGGTCATTTCCATCGACCGTCTTGATCCAAGCACTTGAATGTGAGGGAAGGTCGGCTTCAGACCTTAAACCAGCGCTTCTCGGAAGGCAACCCGAGGTAAGTAGTAGGTAAATTTTTCTTTATTTTGTTTCTTTTGCCTAAAACAGGTCCCATGAGTCTTAGTATTGAGTTTAGGCCTTAGCTCAATTTTTTTGAGAAGTCTCACGAGTCGCGGGGCAGTCTCACGAGTCGCGGGGACCGGCCTTGATCCCATCTCCGCCTACTGATGACTCTCACGAGTCGCGGGGGAAGTCTCACGAGTCGTGGGGACTTGTTTATATGCTTATTTTATTATTATATTTTTTTTTTATTTTTTTTTTCTTCCTTTTTTCGGTTCAAGTTTTCAGAATTTTATTTCCATGAAAAAAAAAATAAAAAGAAAAAAAAAGCGGAAAGAAGAACGCAAGTTGCGTAGTCTTCTTCAACCTCTCAATCTCCCTGCAACGCCTCATCCCCGCCTGCGCTCGCCACCACCGGCTCCCAGCCGCACCGGAGCACCCCTGCCGCCTGCGCCCAGCCGAACCGCCTTCCCCCATTCCGTCCGCGCCACCGGACCGCCACCAGAAGCCCCGCCCTTCGCGCAGCCCCTCTCGCGCCCACCATAAACCCAATTCTTCAAATCTCAAATCTTCATTTTTTGCTCTTAATTTCTTCGAAATCTCTGGCTATCCAAGGTATCCTCCTACTCTAACCTTGTTATTCCTTCAATTTGTGATGCTAATTTGTGGGATTCATGCGAATTGTGAATACTTAGGGTTTATGAGGAAGTCTTTGGGGGTTTTGTGATTGAATTGTTACTTTGGGGAACTATTTCTTTGAGATAAATTGGGGATTTTTGATTGTTTAATGTCATGCTTGATTGGCACCATTCAAGCTGAGAATGTGAATTGACCTAGCTTGTTCATAGGATGATTTTGGTTATTTGGCAAGTTAGATGTTTGAATGGTGAATTGAGGTTTAGGCTGAATGACAAGTATGGGGTGTGTTTTGCAACATTGGGTTGCAACATTGCTATAAATTCACCTCTCATTTCTCCTACTTGTGGACTTACATTGGGCATGTTTGTTTTTGGCTTGTGTTTTTGGTGTTTTGCTTAATTTTGTGTGTAGGATATGGCGGGAGGTTCAAGAAAGCGAAAGTCAGTTGCTTCTTCTTCATCAAGGGCTATCGATGTTGTGCAATTCGCTAATGCCGATCAAAAGAAGAAATATGAGGAGCATATGAAGAGGACGCACATAGGAACACGCTGGTACCATGGCGCTTCTATGCAAGCTTTGGGACTTCAAGATGAGATTCCGCGCCTCATGGCGACTATTGGGGCGGACACTTTGTTGAGCATGCAATACCCCTCTTATCCGGCATTGACTTCTGAATTGCTTAGCACATTTAAGATGGTAAAGAAAAGTGTGTGGGATAGTAGGGTCACCATTACATTCCGACTTGGAAACGAGGAGTTTGAAATCGGTATGAAGGACTTGAACGGATTCCTCTCGTTCCCCGAGGATTGTGACGATCATAAGGTCACGACCAAGGACCTCAAGCACTTTTGGCTTCAACTCACCGGTCGCTCTGATTACAGCACAAGCTCATCTTCGAGTGTCGACATTGTCCACCCGGCTTTCCGCATCATCCAACGTCTTCTTGGGAACACAATATACGCGCGGAGTGAGTGCACCAAATTACGACAAGGAGAGCTGATTTGCCTTTGGTGCATGGTCCACAAACGCCCCATCGATCTGGCTGCCGAGGTCGCCTCTAAGATAGTCGCTCTTGTCGCCACTCCCAAAGGACCAGTCCACATAGGAGGACTCATTGCCAGACTTGCAGATTCGTACAATATTGACCTCTCCAAGTACTCTTCCATCCCCCCTCAGTATGTGGATTTAGCTCATCTGAAGAGTTCAGGGATTATTCAGGGGGATGTGTCCTCTTATGCTTTAAAGATCAATCAGATAGAGAGGTTCAATCCATTTCGCGATGGCCCTGTCAGCGCAGAAAACCGAGTTGATTGGTATGAGTCTTGGGTCGGAAGTCCCACTCCACACAGAGATGATGAGAGAGAGGACAACAAGATGGCTGATGATGCGCCCGAAGATGGTCTCATGGGGGATTCAAGTCATCATGAGCACGGTGGAGCTTCTTTGGATGAGCAGATTTTTCCCCTCCATCAGGATATGAAGGATTTCCGTACTCACGTCGATGACCAGTTTTCTGAGGTCTTTCGACGATTGGATTTTCAAGATCACCTTCAGAAACAGATTTACTACCATGTGACGGGTCATCTTTATGACCATGATGCTCCTTTCCCACCACCGCCTACATAGGAATTTGTGAGTCTCTCCCTTCCTCTTGTTTATTTCTACATTGGGGACAATGTAGGAGTTAAGTATGGGGTGGGGTGTACATACATTTGCATTGTATATATAGTCTTCATTGCATTTTCACTTGCATTATGCACTTTTATTTTTATATTCTCAGTTTTTTCTTTTTTTTCTTTTCCATCTATGTTTGGCTAGTGTGTGTGATAAATCCCCATGTTTTTAAAGAATTCACAATGATATGTTGATGATCTAGGAAGCTCAAAGTTGCTCTTGATTTATGTGTTAAGCTCAGTTTAGATGAATGAATTGCCTAGCTTATGAGTCATTGATGAGAATCATGCATAATTCAGCTTCCTAAGCAACCACCCCGATGGAAGGAGCCTAAAAGGACATAACTTGAGTCCTCTTATACCATATTGAGAGTCACTCACATGATTGCTTAATCTCTTGAACTTGCATTAGAATCTGGGTTGAAGGTATTCTGTGCATATGCATGACTTTGATGTGATAGAGGCATGATATTTGTTTCTGAGCCTATTTTGCCCTCTTTTTCCTTGTCCTATACTAATCCTCTGCTTGACAGCCCATTGAGCCTTTAATTGCCTATTTTTGGTAGCTCCTCAAAACATCCCTAGCCTTATTATTAAGCCTATTACCCATCTGGGAGTTAGGACCATGAGTAGTGATGGTTTGTGGAGTGTGATGGTTGTTGAAAAATTGAATGTTGAGTATGGATAAGAAATGGAAGAGTTGTCTTGATATTGATGTATACTAGTGAAAGTGAAAGAAAGGAAAAGAGGAGAGAAGAAAAAAAAAAGCTTCTAAAGAAAAATGAAAGAAGAAGAAGTTTGAAATGAAAATTCTAGTTCATCACTAATGTGCAAAAAAAGAATGCAAGTGTAGCACAATAAAGAGAGAAGAGACAATAGTGAGCTTCATTGTCTAAGTTTTGGTGTGTCGATGTAAGATAAGAGGTGGAGTGATTTCATATGAAAATGGTGCATGAGTTTAGATGGTCTAAGTCCCGGATTTTAGCACCACAATTCCAAAAATACTGCCTTTCCCTCTATGTCTTACCATGGCCCCATTACAACTGTATAAAGACCTCTTGATTTTAGTCATATACATGTGTGGGTGGTGGATATCTAGAACGCTGTGCAAGTTTTTGGTTGATTAGCATCATCGTGAGACCGAGCGAAATTGATCCCTCTAAATACATTTGAGTGAGTGTGATTCACTAAAGATACTCCATGTGAGGTTTAGGGGTTGATGATTGCATTTTTCTCGATCAATGATGATGACTTAGCAAGGATGGCATGCGTTTATGTGAATTGAGCAAAAGTTTTTATTTTCAGGCATCGAGTGAGCTGAGATTGTTGAACATGTCTTGCACTTGTGATTTTGAATACCGAATTTTGCTTGGGGACAAGCAAGGTTTAAGTATGGGGTATTTTGATAACACCTAGTTTTATATATTATTCATGTGCATTTAGGTTAGTTTCATGCATCATTTTAGAGTATTTTTATTGTCTTTTTGTGTGGTTTCTGTATTATTTATGATTCGGAGATCTACACAAGCTTTGTTTGTGTTTTGTAGGTTTGGGTCGGTGATTTGGGCTAAATTGCATGCATCTAATGGAAAGGGATTGAAAGAAAAGTAAAAGTGACGGGTGATAGAGCAAGTATATCAAGCAAAACACTCATAGAAGCTCAAGGTGGTGTAGCACAACTCGCGGAACAAAGGCGTTTGTGCAATTTTCAGCTTCAGCAAGCTGTCACGACTCGTGGGAGGCCTTCACGAGTCGTGACAGGTGAACTCATATATATTAAGGGCGTCTGCAGGCTGTCACGACCTGTGACAGACTCTTCACGAGTCGTGACAGTGCCAGATCAGCCCAACCTTTCACATTTCCCTTGTTAAAACAAATGTAATGGCCAGTTTTCAAGGGGAGTTACGTTTTTGTTGTTAGAAAAAAAGCTCAGGCCGAAATTGGAGATGGTGGTGAAGCTTTTTGTGTGAACTTTGGAGACTAGGATTTTTGGAGAAGAAAACTCGTTCGATCTATCAAATTCCGGTAAATTTCATTTTCATCTCTATTGTTCTATGTTTGTCTTACCGAATTTGATTGAATCAAGCATGTACTTTTCCATGAGTGGCTAGACTTCTTGTTCTAGGGTTGGGATTATCCCGACAATGCGGAAATAGGCCTGTTCTGAGTATTTCTCGAATGATTCCTGAATTAGGTTGTGGTTTAATCATGTTGTGCTTAATCTAATTGATGTGAGTCGATTAGATCCGATTTAGGGTTTGAAATTGAAAGACTAAAACACATAAATTGGAATTTAGATGGTGAATTGAGACCGAAAGGCGATTAGGATCCATCAGAACTACATGATTAAACCCGAAGTTTAGTGATCGAAAGTGAAATTAAACTTCTTGAGGATTCCTAGGTTATCATAGATGTTTTGGGCAATTTTGATATTATTCGAAGCCGAAAGGTGAAGTTAGTATGACTATTGCCTAAAACTCTACGAACTTAAAGGACCTAAATCGGTTGCTCGAACCCGAAAGGTGAATTGCTAACCGATTTAGACACATCCGCGCTAAACCCGAAAGGTGATGTACGATTACCTTAGATAACCTACCTCCACAATTTGATTTCGAAATCACTCGAGCAAGAAAATATTTTATGCCTATTGACGATGCATTGTTGGTATATCCTTAATCCTAGAACGTTTTCCCCATATATATTTCATAATACTTAATTGCTTTTCTTGGTTACTTTACACACAAACACTCTCAAATCTCCTTGTTTATTCCGAACTTGGTCGAACTAGCTCGAAATTACAATCGATACTCCATTGGTCCTTGTGATACGACACTCGATATACTACAACTCAACCCCATACACTTGTGGGTGTAGGTTTTAGCCTATCAAAATGCAATCCAAGTTAAAAAATAAAATAAAAAATAAATAAAATTCTAACTATAGTGAAGAAAAGTATAAAATTGGCCTTTTCTAAATTTATATGACTATATAAATTTGTAATACTACTTTTTTATTATTCGAGCCGTTGTGCGATTTTTTAATAATTTTTATTATATAAAACATATGCATTCCGAACCCAAAAAAGTTCAAGTCATTAACATTAGAGTTCGATGGTTCCTCTTAATGACAGATTACTGGGGTTGAGAGAGTCGCGTCTTTTGACAATCTAATTGCCTAGGGATTTGACATTACCAATTTGCCAAGAACTTTGGGATTTTCTGTTGCTGTGTGTTTCAGAATCCATTAGGATCGCATATAGTTCAAGGGATTTGTAAGCTTGTGAAAGGATATCGATCTAATTAAACCAAAGTCGGAATAACATCAATTGCATTCATTGCATTAGAATAACTAGGGATTGAGTCAAGGATCAAGTTAAACAACCAATGTTGCGAATTGTATGTGAAACCACACTACTCTTCTATCTTTTATTCGCTCTTACTAACATTCTTCGTAGTTTATTTACATTCCTTATTGTTTATCTTTATTTACATTGATATCTTATCTTCACTTTCACATTTATAAATACACATTGCAATAGAAGTACTAGGTTTTATGTGGGTTCAACCCCTTACTTATCACTATATTAGTTAGTTGGTTAGTTTGAGTTATTATTTCTTTGGCGAGGTGAAACCTAACGACATTCTCCTCTGTGAATTATCCATATGGCCTCCAAAAAAGAAAATACATATTTTATAAATTATATCAATGAAAATGATTTAAGAGATTTGAAATAGATAGAATAAAACAATCCTCCCGAAATTTTAGGTGGATTCCATGCCCACATACCAGGTGTCAATCGATATTTGCCACATGACCATCACCGGAGTACATTTGTCCGACGAATTATAATGACATGTATAGCACTGGGATAAAATGGCATATAAAACCGGATCTAGAAACGGATGAAATGGGCTTTTTGGGAAGGAGAGAGATTAAAGGCTTATACAAACGATTACCCATCCGCGTTGAGAAATTAAATCAAAACAAACCATGTCGACTTCTTGGAGGAAGACCGTTTACCCATCAGATTAAAGGAACAATTGTAAGAGACAGGTAAAAAAAGAGTATAATTTCCATGACGTAAAATCGTAAGCCTAGTTACTTCTTTTCAATTAGCCTTGATGAACCCAAAATCGGAAGAAGAACAGATTGTTTAGTGAAATATTAGTGGTTCGACGACCCAGGTTATGATAATAGGGTTAAAATGAACCCATTATCTTAGGTAAGCCCGTTGATCTCGACCAAAACAATATTGACTGATCCGGTCCGTCTCACTATAAGGTCAGGCTATAACAAATTTGGGTCTCGTCAAGACCCGTATCCTAACAAATTGTCCCTAAATTTTGACATCCATTTAGCTCTAAAATTCTTGAATAGCCTCGAAACAAAGAACTCGAGGCTATATTCGATGCCAATAGCTTCAAATATACCATCGAGTTCGTACTTTCGAGGCTATTAATCAATTTTTTTCTCACACATTTATTTATATATATAATTTTAAATCAAGTTATTTTGCATTTTGAAAATCATATCACAAATACTAAACACGCTATTATTAGATGGAACAAAATTTACAAAAATTATTTAATTACTAGACATGATAAATAAATTACATATAAATATGATTTAATATTGTTGACCAATTTTCACCAAACTTGAACAAGTAGAAAATTTAAATCTCTCCTTAACCGTGAGAATGCAAAAGAATGAAGTATCACATTTGAGAAGTTCAACAAGTTGAGTACATATTAGCCTCGAAAACGGTCTAGAAGACAGCCTCGACCACGCTCGGAACAAATATACTGCATGTCTGTCTCGAAAATGGCATCGACTTTACCCTCCGATTCCTGGTCAACTATTAACTTCGAATTTAACCTCGAAAATCAATTTGGTGGTCACGCTACACACGAATGTAGCATCGAAAATAGCCTCCATCTTAGTATGAGGCTAATTGGCCTCGAATAAGGCCTCAAGTTTGGCCGTGAATATTTTTCATTGCTATATGGCTACGAAATGGGTATCGAAATTTATTTTGTTGGCAATTAGCCTCAAATTGTAGCTTCAATAATATTTCGATTCTATTTAGCATCGAAATAAATGTTCGAGAGTAAAATCGAGGGTAATAACATCGGAATTAACCTCGAATTATTCCGAGGCCAGTGTTTCGTGGCAATCACGCGTGTTTCTAGCAGTGATTATGTAGTATATTAATTCTCAACCCCATATCTGAAGTCATTATAAAACCTATTATTTTTATGCATGATTGCATGAAAACTTTTACTAAAAAATTTCAAATAACCATTTTAATTAGTCTTCACATAAAATTTAATAAAATATAATTTTAATTTAATAAAATATAATTTATTAACTAAACGGTAAAAACACTTATAAGAATAAATCCACGTATCTCACGTTATATATATATATATTATTCCATCGTATCTCATATCTCTCTACTCTTACAAGAAATAAGAGCACGTAGAACACAGTCGAACTGATCAATCATAAATGGGCAAGAGTAATTAAACAGGACACAAAACAAATTATCCCCCGAAAACAAACAAACTAGAAATTCAGGTTTTTCCAACGGATATAATTGTTGCAATTTCCAATGGATTATTGAGTTTCATCGGCGTATTTGACAGACACAAAAGCGTTGGGAAAATGTTTGTCGGAACCTTATTGACGTACAAAACTGTCGGTGTTTCCAACAGGTGAAACAGTCGGTAATTTTCTGACGGGTCGAACTGTTTGGGAGTTCCAACCGTTGTAATCGTTGGTAAGTCCGATGGGTATAGTCATTGGGAGAGTTCCAACGGGTAGATCCATGGATAATTTGTCGACGAGTGAAACCGTCAATTATGGTACAAGGTGTATCTCAGATGAGTATGGCCATATATACCAACAAAAGTAGACGTCTAAATCTCCTACGCCATTCTGCCATTATTAATTGATTTCATTTTTATATGAAAATTAATTAATGACATTTATATCCTCCATTTTTATATAGTAAACGCATAAACTATTAAATAATTCTAATTATTGTACAGTAGAAATTACAGTAAAAAGAAAATTGCATACAAATAATTTAAATTTAATTACTCAAATACGAAATAGTAAAATACCATATATATATATATATACACCAAATAAGTTGAATGCCAAACAACATCCACACAAATTCATTAAAAAAAAGTATTCAACAAATACTTGAATAATAACTAGAACACCAGTAATGCTAAAAAGAAAGCTTTAATAGCAGAAGACAATCTGCACTACTAAAAAGAAGAAGAAAGCTTATAGAAAAAACAGGAAGAGAGTTATAATTTGGGCGGCCATTGTGGTAGGTCAATTACCGATGCGACCAACAGTGGGATGAGCATACACACCAGCACCACTTGAGTAGGCACCATCATCCCCATGATTTGCAGCTTGAGTGAAGGATGTATTCAAGGCATGCCCAGTTGTGTTTGTTGGCCCATCTGGATGATCAAGAGGTCCATACGAATTCAGCAAGGCCTGGAAGGATGATGCGTTCGAAGGCACAATATGAGAGGCTTGTGATATGTTCTTTTCCATGCTTAATCTTTGCATTTGCTCCTGCTGCAGTTGATAGCGTAATTGCTGGATAGTGGCATCCTGTTCTTCCATTCGAGTTTCAATTGTTTGGTTCAATTGACTTACATGTATTTGGACCTCATTTTCATGTGTCACTAATGTAGATGGAGCATTAACTGCAGGCAGAGGCTGAACTTGAACTGGCAAAGACTGAGCAAGAGTTGGCAGAGACAAATCCCGGGCTTCTGGAGAAGGACTACGAGCCGGTGGATTCACATTCTCACACATACGATAAAGCAACGTCCCTTGGCCGCATATTCTCCCTTTGGATCCCGCCCCTACTGCTTGAAACCACAATTCATTTACCACTTCTTGAGGAATTTCCTCATTTGGATGAGATTCTAACCATTTGCTAGAGAGTTGCTTGAAGCGATCCTAATTAAGTCACAACAAAACCCATCGATTTCACCATATATAGTATTTCTTTATTTCATGATATCGATATAAGAATATATTAGATCGAAAACTCACCAGACATGTTTGTGGTCGTTCCCCTTTCCACTATGCGGTTTTTTTGCTATAGTACATAGAATTCACAAGTTCTTTCTGAGTCATTCTTCTCTTGTTTTCAGCCTCCTGGAACCACAGAATGTACAAATAGATGGTTAAACCTTATCTCATAATTAACACAATACAAAAGTAACTACATAACTAATAAATATTAATCACTTACAAACTCATACAAATTCTGCACAATTGATCGAGAGCCACCAGTATAAGTAGATGTACCGTCTGGACCCTTTGATGCTCTATTACCCTTGTTAATTTCACTTCGGCGCTTGGAATCATCACTGGCCTTTATCTTTTTCAGTGTGCCCCAATCTTCAGGCTTAACAAATGCTGGTTTTCTGTCCAACCTATGTGCTTCAAAAAACACATTTCGGAGATGGTTGCTACACTTTGTTCTCCAATTTGCCTTGATCCTTGTCCCATAACGATCTTCCCAACAGAAGTTATTCTACATGATGATTATGATTAAAAGATTTAAACAATAAAAATAATATATTCATCATGACAGTTCAAACGAAAATTGTACAAATTACAGTAATATATGCATTAATTCATTTATACAAGTGGAGATTAATTAATTTGGCATCTTTTACTTGAAACTAAAATATACTGTCAAAGAAACGAAGCATGATTGTTTTGTATTGCATCACAGTATGTGCTCTCGTTATGGCAATCAAAAAAAGAGCACTAGTTTGTAATTTAGAGCAAAACAAAAACAAAAACATAATTTCATTAGTCGAAAAGAAACTAAATATGAACTTACTTGAAACTCAGTCCACCAAAAGTCTTTAACATTCTTAGGAACTTGAGAAAATGAAGGCCATGCTCCGTCAAAGAAAGAGTGTATAGTCTTTTTTATAAAAGCTAAAACTTCATTCTTCTCAAAAAACCTAGAGGGAAATAATTAATGGACAAATAGCTAGATATTAGAGAGAGGAAACAAACTAAAAAAAAGTCAGATATGTCAAAGAAGAAAAATTTGAACATATTACGTATCTCCGATCGGATGAATTGTAAGTCTGCCGCGTGCATCAAATAGTTGAGCCGGTGGCAGAACTAGCTCATCCTCATAGCCAACACCCACTCGTGGAAGTTTGTCTAGCAAGTCTGAATCTTCCTCCAATAATTGATTATTGGTATTTACAATGCCTACCACTTCATTTGTTACATTTGATCTTGGCACAACCTCCCCAACAACACCAACAATAGGGGAACTCATTTGTCTAACAACAATGGAGGAGTTGTTGGGCTGCGTAGCACCTAAGGCGGGATTTATGGCAGACGAGGGAATGCGAGGAGCCGAACTCATATGTTCAACAACAATGGTGGAGTGGCTAGGCTGCGTAGCACCTAAGGCGGGATTTATGGCAGACGAGGGAATGCGAGGAGCCGAACTCATATGTCCAACAACAATGGTGGAGTTGCTGGGCTGCATAGCACTCAAGGAGGGATTTATGGCAGGCGAGGGAATGCGAGCAATGCTAGAGGATGGAGGCACATGTGAGCTAGAATTACAACCTATAATCCTTCTCATGGGAGCCATTAATTGATCAAAACTCTCTGCAAACTACCGGGTTATGATCAGCAATTGTGTACTTAATTAAATGGAGATGTTTATGGTAAGGGGTAGTTGCAGTCGGTTTTCTCAAGTAGTGCTCGGTAATACGTAACCGTTTTGACTTCCCTCCCTACATATTTTCTAAATTTGATTCAAATTTTACACTAAAATTTTCAACTCCCTCCATTTATATATTTTTTGCCGGCAAATTGCCTTTCATTTCTTGCGCGGGATCTTGTTAAGAAAAACTCACTTTCTTTCTATTTTTCTTTTAAAGAAATTAAACTCCCTCTATTATAATTTATAATTTAGAGTAAGAAGTGTAATGATATGTGTTTACTTTCCTAAGTTTTTCCTTTGGCATGTAATATTGTTTTATATGTTTGTTTGGACATGTATGTGTGTATGATGATTATACAGGTATATTATAGTGTATGTTATACATATATGTTGCACTATAGTTATATGTCTCGACTGAGTCGTATTGAGCCATTTAGGCTTGATCCTCTAACGAGACTATACTATAGCGGTGTTAAACATATATATATGTATAAGCTATACTATATAAACACCTTGTATAAGGTATGATAGGAAGAACATGATATAACTCGGTATTGGGCCTTAGCCCATTACTGGCCCAAAGATCTCGAAGCTGGATTGAGCTGGTAGCCCATTACTTGCGACGCGGAGCTGAACCCTACCTCTTTAAGTTGGAACGCGGCGTTTTGGTGTTGGCTCTTGACCTAGATATAAAGCCTCTCTTCCTGCCCTGGACGCTTCACACTTCAGCTGCTCTCTTCTCTCTCCTCACAAACGCTCTCTTTGCGCCGATTAGGGTTTCTAGGGTTTGGAGCTTTCTCTCCTTCTCTTGCCGTCGGATCTTGAGCGCTCGGAGTAGGAAGGCCGCTGGTGGCGTCTCTGGAAGGTGGATCGAGCTCCGGCGTCCTTCTGGGTGGCCGCTCTCCTCGTCTTCTGAGATCTTGGGTTCTGGAGATCGATTTCTCTATCGATCTTCTGGTTTTATCCCATACAGGGGGATTTCTTCTTCTTCCTTGTACCCCTGATTCACATGCATGTTAGATTAGGGTTGCTTGCTTTCGTTGCTTGTATCATCCCTTGTACGAACTCTCTTATAGTGGATTCGGCCAACTCTTGAGGCCCCGTGGACGTAGGTCATTGACCGAACCACGTAAAATTGCTTGAGTGTTCTTCTGCTTGTGATTCTTCGTTAGATCTTGCTTTATCGCTTTCGATCTATTACGCTTCCGCTATCCAAAACCGATTTCTAGACGAATCTAGGTTTTACAACGTGGTATCAGAGCTTAGTTGTCTCGTTCTTGATTTCCTGGCTCATTATTGAGTTCTAGGGATAGGGAACGGGTGTAGGGCCTCGGGCTGACCTAAAAGGCGACATCGCTGGTGCAGCACCCCCCCCTGCACGACGTACCACACCCTTGTTTGCTAGATCTAGGGCTTCTGTGCTTGGATCTTGTGTTTTAAGTGCTTCTGATCTTCAAGAATTATTGTTTTTGCTTGACTTGTTAAGATCTTTGAGAGCACTGTTAGATTCATACTTTCTTGAATCGCTTTTGTGTTTTTAAATCATTTACTAACTGTTTAGTTGTTTGACAGGTACAATAAAACAGCTATGGGTGATAAAGGCACTTACCTGAAGCCCTTCAATGGCCACGGTGACTTTGCTATGTGGCAGATAAAGATGAAGGCTATTCTGATCAAGGAAAAGTGTTGGGTTGTTGTATCCAACAAGTTTCCAGAAGGGACATCTAAGGAAAAAAATTTTGAACTAGATCAACAGGCTCACAGTGAAGTTATGCTTCGCTTAAGTGATGAAGTTGCTAGACAGGTATTGAACCTTGAGACAGCTGGTAAGCTTTGGCTTGGTCTGGAAAGCTTATACTTGGTAAAATCTCTCCCTTCTCGAGTGAATTTGTTCAATAAACTGTTTGATTTCAAAATGGATGTTTCCTGCCCCTTATCTGATAATCTTGATAAATTTCTGACTATTATTCAAGATTTACAAAGATGTGGTGACAAAGTTGAGGAAACTCAGCAATGTGTTTTGTTGTTAAATTCTTTGCCCGCTCAATTTGATACTTTTAAAGATGTTGTGCAATACAGTACTGATAAATTGGAAAAGAAAGTTATTCTTGAGTCCATTATTCAGAAAAATGATGCTTTAAAGGTCTTTAAAAACAAGTATGAGCTTAAAAATGACCATAAACCTGATAACAAGAATGAAGTGCTTGTTGCTAGAGGTAGGTTTAAAGGCAATAAGAATAACAACAACAATAACAACACTAAGCCACCTCAGAAAGATTCCAGTAAAACTGACAATCATCAAAATGGTAAACCTGATAAATCTCATCTTACGTGTTCTTACTGCTCTAAATCTGGTCACATTGAGAAACATTGCTTTAAGAGGAAGAAAGATGAAAGGCTTGCTGGTAAGAAGCCTAATGTCTCTGCTGTGCTTGAATCTCATCCTTATTATACTCATGAAGTACTTGCCTTGTTAAATTCTGGTGACTCCAATGCTTGGATTTTAGATTCTGGATGTACTATGCATGCTACCTTCCATAAGTCTTGGTTTTCTGACCTTAAATGCTATGATGTTGGTACTGTCATGCTAGGAGATCATTCTGTGCTTAAAATAAAAGGTGTTGGTTCAGTTGCTTTAAGAATGTTTGACAATGTTGTTAGAGTCATAAAGGATGTTAAATGGGTGCCTGATTTAAGAAGGAATTTGTTGTCTGAAAGTGCTCTTGAGGAATTGAAATATGATGTTTACAGTTCTGATGGTGTGAGGATTGTTTCCAAGGATAGTAAACCTGTGATTAAATGCTTGAGGAAAGCTGGTTTATATGAACTGATTGCTACTCCTGTTGTGAATTCCTCTGCTACTGCTTTTACTGCCATTGATAAGCCTATGTCTATGCATGATTCTATGTTATGGCATGTTAGGTTAGGTCATATTGGTAATAAAGGCCTTGAGAACTTGTATAAATCTGGTGTTATTCCTGCTAAACCATGTTCCATTGAGTTATGTGAAAATTGTGTTTTAGGTAAGCATACTAGAAAAAGTTTCAAATCTTCTGCATTTGTTTCAACTGCTCCCTTGGACTATGTTCATTCTGATCTTTGGGGCCCTGCCCAAGTTTCTACTGTTGGTTTAAAGAGATATTTTATGTCATTGATTGATCATTATAGTAGAAAAGTTTGGGTGTTTCTGTTGAAAACTAAAGATGAAGCTTTTGAAACTTTGAAACATTGGAAATCCATGGTTGAAAAGGAAACTGGCCTATTTGTTAAGTGCTTAAAAACTGACAATGGTCTTGAGTTTTGTAATTCCTTGTTTGATGCTTATTGTAAACAAAATGGTATTAAAAGGCACTTGACAATTCCTAGAACTCCCCAGCAGAATGGTACTGCTGAGAGGATGAACAGGACTCTTCTTGAAAAGGCTAGATGCATGCTTATTTCCTCTAGTTTGAAGCATTCTTTGTGGGGTGAAGCTGTTATGACTGCTGCATATTTGATAAATAGGACCCCCTCTTCTGTGATTGATTTTAAGACTCCTTATGAATTGTGGTATAAAAGAAAGCCTCACCTTGATCATCTTAAACCTTTTGGTTGCACTGTATATTCATACATAAATCAAGGTAAGTTGAATCCTAGGTCACAAAAGTGTGTCCTCTTGGGATATCCTCAAGGTGTTAAAGGCTATAAATTGTTACTTGTTCAACCTGGAGCTTATAAAACTATTGTGAGTAGGAATGTCATCTTTAATGAAAATGAGTTTCACTTTAAAATGACTTCTGTTCCTACTGTGCATGATGCTAACTTGCAGGAACACAAAGATGATCAGTTCTATGTTCCAAAGAACATTGAATCTGACATTGATGATGAGTTTGATACTGGTTATTCTCCCTCCCCTCCTCTGACTCTCTCTTCTGTCTCTACCCCTTCTGATTCTGTGGTTGTGCAACCTCACCAATTGGGTGGGGAAGCTAATGAACCTGTTATTGAACCTGTTTTGCCTTCCTCTTCTGTTTCTCCTATTTCTGTGAATGAGGATAATATTGCTGAATCTGTGTCTGCTTCTGGTTCTGGTTCCTCTAGTTCTACAGTTGCTGAAAGACATGATCTCACTGATTGGTAGTTGACTAGGGATAGGAGTCCTAGGACTGTCATTCCTAATAAAAGGTTCATAAATAACATTGTTGAGTTTGCTTGCCTTGTTTCTGATGTGATTAAAGTTTTTACACCTGAAACTTATGAACAAGCTAAAAAGTGTGCTCACTATAAGAATTAGAAAAAGGCTATGGATGAAGAGATTGAGTCTATGAGAGTTAACCAAACCTGGTCTTTAGTTGCTAAACCTGAAAATGCAAGACTTATTGATTGCAAATGGATTTTTAAGCTTAAAGATGGTGTGTCTAAAACTGATCCACCTAGATATAAAGCCAGGCTTGTTGCTAAAGGCTTCACCCAAAGAGAAGGTGAAGACTATAATGAAATCTTTGCTCCAGTTGTTAAGTATAAGACTCTTAGGCTCTTACTTGCTATGACTGCTGTGCATGATTTTGAACTTGAGCAAATGGATGTTAAGACTGCCTTCTTGCATGGTGACTTGGATGAGACTATCCAAAGTACTCTTGAAACGAATCATTAATGAATAGTATCAACTATCCAATCAATTAATCTACAATAACCAATTAGAAAAGTGGTGACCGGGCATGTTTACAACAACATGTCCAAAGTATGGACTGCCCATGTTTGATCATGGGAGACCTAAATGAAATCCAAAATAGCTCAGAAAAAGAAGGTGGGGTGGAACCTCATCCGAATCGATATAGAATTCTCACGACATTAAAAGACAATTGCTACTTACAGGAAGTACCTGCAATCGGGAATAGGTTCACTTGGAGGAAAAATAGATGTGAAACTAATAACATCCTTGAGAAACTTGACAGAACCCTTATACAAGAACCGATACTCGACTGGTTCCCAAATATTAAAACAAAAAACCATGCATTTACATCATCAGATCACTGTCCAATTGTGACCGATCTAGACAACCTAGAACAATACAAAGCACAACCGTTTAGATTTGAAAAGATGTGGTTAGAAAGGTAGGACTATAGGAATATTGTAACACAGGCATGGCGAGCCCAATACCCTGGCTCGCACATGTACAACCTAGTTAAGAAAACTCAAAACTTGAAAAGACTGACAAAAGAATGAAATAAAAAAAAACATTTGGGAATATCTTCAGACAATTAAAAGAAATAGATGACCAACTGATAGAAATCCAAAACAATAGACCACTTCAGCAATCACGAGCCGAACTTAAAAAACAGAACAGAATCATAAAAAAGAAAGAGGAAATCCTCAACTTTCACAAACAATACTAGAGTCAAAGAGCAAAAATTAGGCACCTTAAATTATCAGACACAAATTCTGGATACTTTCACAAGGTGGCAAAAGGAAGAAGGAATAGGAAAAATATCAAAGAAATCTCTAATGCGGGAGGAGTAACGATATCGGGAGAAGAAAACACTAGAACAAAATGCTATCTAAAGGTACTTGCGGATTAATGTGCGTGAATTTGGAATTTGGAATTTGGAATTTGGAATTTGGGTTAGGGTTGAATGTGCGTCGTGAATTTGCTTGTTGCTTTGTTCTTCATTTTGATTGAATTTGAAATAGCCATTGATTGGAATTTGGAATTTGTTCTGTCTGATAGAAAACTGTTACTGAATATGAATGTAACAGCTAATTGTTACTGAAATATGGATGCAACTGTAAATGCTATCTAAAGGTACTTGCGGATCATATATACTCACATTTTGTTCTCTCACTAGCTAATTCTTTGAAGCTTATGGATATTCTGACTTTGCTCTTTTGGTATTCTATCTAGAGCAAACACTAACTGGGATATGATAAAATGTAATTGAGGTTTTAACACAATACACTTTTTTGTATAGGCAGATGATATTTGAAGCTAATTGATTTTCTTCACCTTTCATGCACTATTGTTGTTAAGGCTGGGAGCAGCTGCTACATTTTTTTGCTTGCGGGTTGATTTAGTTTCCACCTTCGCTTATTTGATATCTGGGCATTTGCAGTGTTGTGAGGGGAAGGAGTTTAGCTTATACGAAAACACCATTTTTCATATTTTATAAAAAATAAATCTCATTACACAAAAGATCCGTAACATATTTTTCATATTTTATAAAAAATAAATCTCATTATTTGTCAAATATTGCATGTACATAATCACCCATTATTTACAAAATTTTGCACAAATCCACTATCTTATTATGTGAACAAAAATAGTTAACCTATACATTATAAAAAAATACTTTGTAAAACCATACTTTGTGTAAAACCACCCTTTATGCTTTAAAAAATGCACAAAATCATTTCTTGTGTAATAAAAGAAGGTGTTATTCATTTCTTTTGTTTGGAATACATAAAACCTAATAAAATAAGAATGATTAATCTCTTATTATATTTTTCTTTTACAAGAAGAAAAATTAATAAATAAAATTTACTTTTCTTTTTCAAAAAAATTATAATCAAGCATTTGGTTAAATTGATCAATCACATTTAGAAATGTTTAAAGTTAATGAGATATAAGTTAAATATTGTTTTGAAAAATAATATGTTTTAAAAATATTGCAATAAAAAATTTTGGAAATATTGCAATAAAAATTTTGGAAATATTGATCAATCACATTTACAAATATTGCAATAAAAGTTAATGTGATTTTGTAAAATTTTAAAAAATAAAGTTGGTTTTGTCACTTTTGTGTTGAATTTTGTTAATTAATATGTAGTTTTGTTCAATGTTAAAAGTAAATGGGCATATTTATGAAAAAATAAAAATAATGGGTGGTTTTATTCATTAAAAAGAAGAAACTATGAGTTTTGGGCATGGGCCGGACTTTTGACAAAACTCAGGGGTACCATCCGGACAAAAAAAAAGTGTGGGACACCATCCGAAATTGTCAAAAACTGGGGGTACCAAACGAAATTTCCCAAAAAGAAAATATATGAATGGTTCTCTTAGACGAAGAGGTAATCCCTTATATTAATTACACCTTATTTTAATTTAATGTAATTGATGCAGTTTTGATTAAAGTATTAACTTTTCCCTCTTTGAATTGTACATCAGGATTTGATGAATGAAGCCATGGTTCCATTCCATCTCAATTATTTTAATTGACAAAGGCTATCAATTTTATTTTTAAAAAAATCTATCTTCTACCCACTACAATTTTACAACACAATATAATTACAAAACTCATTACTTTAATTACTTAATATATAGATTCAATTCATTATCTTCGGTACGTGTTCCAAATTTTATTATTTTGCAAGATATTATATATTAATGTGTAAGTGCGGGCATATATGCACAATGATGCACAACTTATAATATATCATGGTGAACATTTTGCACGAGTAAAGGTGACATTAATACAATTTCACAAAATATTTATAATACGTGTTAAATTTATATGATAAAATTTTACAAAAGAATTTATTTTATTGCTCAAAATCCATCATTATATATTACTATTATATATTACTATGTACATGCTATATTTTGTTATCTTATTTAACGATCTCACTTATATTTATAAATCTATCCAATATGTAAATATACTCCGTACATGCATATGTATAAAAAGATGTATAAAAAGATATATATATATATATATATATATATATATATATATATATATATATATATATATATATATATCACCATTTATTTCTCATCAATTTTTTTAAGGACGATCTTTCATACATGGATAATAATTTTATTTGATCTAAAAAGATATATAAAAAGAGATCAAATAATTTTATTTGATCTAAAAAAATATATAAAAAGAGATCAAATATACTACGAAAAACATTCGTGTTTATACTACAAAATAACACAAGTGAAAATATAAAAAAATATCAAAAAATCTAGGGGAATTTGCTAAAATAACCCTTTTGGGGGAAATCTTTGCATGCCTAACCCAATCCGAAAAATTTTTGCTAAAAAGCGGATATCCGCTTACAAGTGTAGCCGGTAACAAGTCATATTGTGGGAGACAACTGGACAAAAAGCTGACGGGGAGAGAGAGATGAGAGAGGAATGAAAAAAAAGAAAAAGAAAAGCATGTGAGAGATGGAATTAAAAAGTATAACTCCTCAGAGTGGTATTAATGAGAGGAGAGAGAGTGTTGAGAAGAGCCGAAGAGGAGAAAGAAAAAACAACCCACTTTTTCAGAAAGTGCTGAAAGAAAGAAAGAGAAAAAACAACCCACTTTTTTCAGAAAAAGCAACTCACGTTTTGCCACCAGCTTTTATACATGTCACCCGTTTATGTCAACATTCCAACCTCATCGTTTGTATATGACACTAGTTAATATTTACTTGCCACTAGTGAGATTTTCTCCACTTTCATCATTCATCCATTATAGCTATTGGGTCAATTTTCACTACTTTATCTAAACTTAGAGCAAGACAACGAGAAATAGCAAGCAAATTAATAAAGAAATAATTTTAGGGGTTTTTTGCTAAGTGGCCATTTTGGGTCCAATTTTTAAGTCATAGGCCACAAGGGTGGCAATATTAGGTAATATGCCATTTTTTCCAATTTTACCCCTACTATTATATTTTTTATTTCCCCTTCCCGTGCTTCTTCTTCCCCATCTAATTGAGGCAAACAATGGATGGAGGCGGAGGCGTGTTCCCGTGCTTCTTCTCCCCGTCGCGAACGCCGCCACAACACAATCACCGATCGTCGGCGCCGCCACCACCGCACCGTCCTCAATTGAAGGCCGAATCGAAGCTCACAACCGAGCCCTCCTCCATTGAAGGCCGAATCGAAGCTCCTCGTGCACCCTAAATCACGTTCGATCCTAAATCGAAGCCTTCTACCCGCTCAATCACGTTCTACATCTCTCAAGGATGGTTTTCGTGCAAAAACCCCTCTCAAATTTATACAAAATCGCTAACCGCCATTGTTGGACACCTTGGAACTTCGTGAAACATCCGCTTAGCAGCCCCTGTTCAAGCATTCGTCGCGTTTTGTAAGATCATCCTTCGACCAAATAAACACAACGAGACTGAAGTAGAGATTGCACTCGTCAGTTTGATAGGTCATACGCGTCAAACGGAGCTCTGTGTAAGGAGAACGAGCCGTCGGAAGATCGGCGAAAATCACTGTTGAAGGCCTGCTCGAAATGGGGGAAGAAGAAGAAGAATTACGCCAAACCTCCCAGACTTTCTGTTTTTTATAAAATATGCCCCTGTGTTAATTTCTAAAATTTCAGAAATTATCCCGCAATTATAGAAGTTGTTCTAACTCGCATAATCTCCGTTAAAAAATTAAAAATGTAACTATTATTGTCACCATGATAAAAATAAAGTCATAGATACTGTCACCACTATAAAAACGTGGTCATAGACACTGTAATCAAAAGGAAATCTTATAGGGGCTAATGAGAAGCCAAAATAAATGTGGTGACAGTTCTCCTATAACATATGAATGGTTAAGAGGGTCATAGATGCTGTAAGCAAAATAAAAATAGGATCATAGACACTGTAACCACTATAAAAACACGGTCAAATACACTGTAATCAAAAGGAAAACCCTATAGACGATGTAACCAAAATAATAACAGCTTTATAGACATTATCTCCACTATGAAAAAATGTTTAAAGACACTGTAATCAAAAGGAAATCTTATCATAAAGGAAGAACAAACCATGTAAGGGCTAATGAGAAGCCAAAATAAATGTGATGACAGTTCTCATCTAATACATGAATGGGTAAGAGGGACATGGACACTGTAATCAAAATAAAAACAGTGTCATAGCCACTGTCACCACTATAAAAACAAAGCCATAGACACTGTAATCAAAAGGAAAACCCTATTGACGTTGTAGCAAAAATAAAAACAACTTTATAGACACTGTCACCACTATGAAAAAGTTTCATAGACACTGTAATCAAAGGAAAACCCTAGGAAAAGAGAAGCATAAACCCTAAAGGGGCTAATGAGAAGCCAAAAGAACATGTGATGACATTTCTTCTCTAATTTCTAGTTTTTTAGATTTTTTTAAAGTAGTGTCACCACAATAAAAAAAATTTAAAAATGTAACTACTATTGTAACCACTATAAAAAAAAAATAAAGTCATAGATATTGTCACTACTATAAAAACATGGTCATAGACACTGTAATCAAAAGGAAAACCCTATAAACGCCGTAACCAAAATAAAAACAGTTTTATAAACATTGTCAACACTATGAAAAAAAGGTTATAGAAACTGTAATCAAAGGAAAATTCTAGAAAAAGAGAAGCACAATCCCTAAAGGGGCTAATGAGAAGCCGATATTCATGTGGTGACAGTTCTCCTCTAATATATGAATGGTTAAGATGGACATAAATGTTGTAATCAAAATCAAGACAGAGTCATAGACACTGTAACCAAAGAAAACCCCTAGGACTAGGGAAGTGTAAACCCTATAGGAGCTAATGAGATGTCAAAATACATGTGATGACAATTTTTTATCTAATTTCTAAGTTATAGTTTTCTAGATTTTTTTTAAAGTAGTGTCACCACAATTAAAAAAAAATGTAACTATTTTTGTCATCATAATAAAAATAAAGCCATAGATACTGTCACCACTATAAAAAGATGGTCATAGATACTGTAATCAAAATAAAAACAGTGTCATAACCACTGTCACCACTATAAAAACAAAGTCATAGACACTGTAATCAAAAGGAAACCTTATAGACGTTGTAACCAAAATAAAAACAGCTTTATAGACACTGTCACCACTATGAAAAAAGGTTCATAGACACTGTAATCAAAGGAAAACCCTAGGAAAAGGGAAGCATAAACCCTAAAGGGGCTAATGAGAAGCCAAAAGAACATGTGATGTACAGTATGGTTTAGGGTTTAGGGTTAAGTCTTTAGGGTTTAGGGCCAAGGCCCTAAACCCTAAAATGTTAAGTACAGTACGTCGTTAAGAGATGATTACTGTCATCAAATGGAAAACCCTAGGACAAGGTAAGCACAAACCCTAAAGGGGCTAATGAGAAGCCAAAAGACATTAGGTGGACAGTTCTTCTTCAATATATGAATGGGTAAGAGAGTCATAGGCACTGTCACCACTATGAAAACAAGGTCATAGACACTGTAATCAAAATAAAAACAAATGAAAAAAGGGTCAAAGAGGGTCAAAGACACTGTAATCAAAGGAAAACCCTAAGACAAGGGAGATACAAACCCTATAGGGGCTAATGAGAAGCCGAAATAAATGTGATGACAATTCTCCTCTAATACATGTGATTGATAGTTCTCCTTCAATATATGAATGGTTAAGATGGACATAGACGCTGCAACCACTGTTAAAACAGGGTCATATATACTGTAACCACTATGGAAAGAAGGGCGTAGACACTGTAATCAAAGGAAACCCTATAGACGATGTAACCAAGATAAAAAAAAAGGGTCATATATACTGTCACCACCATGAAAACATGGCTATAGACACTGTAACCAAAAGGAAAAACCCTATGATTAGGGAAGCACAAACCCCAAAGGGGCTAATGAGAAGCCAAAAGACATTAAGTGGACAGTTATCCTTCAATATATGAATGGGTAAGAGAGTCATTGACGTTGTCACCACTATTAAAATAGGGTCATAGATACTGTCACCATTATGAAAAAAGGGGCGTAGGCACTGTAATCAAAGGAAAACCCTATAGACGATATAACCAAAATAAAAACAGGGTTATAGACACTGTCACCATTATAAAAACAAGGTCATAGACACTGTCACCACTATAAAAACAGGGTAACAGACACTGTCATCACTATAAAAACAGGGTCATAAACACTGTAACCAAAGAAAAATAAGGTCGTAGACACTGTAACCAAAATAAAAATAGGGTCATAGACATGTAAACAAAATAAAAACAGGGTCATAGACACTGTAATCAAAATGAAAACCTTGGACAAGGGAAACAATTTTTTGATGGCAGGTTCGTTTCGAGAGTTTTTTTTTACGGGGTTACTGTCACCACTCTTATCAGTGGTGACACGTGTGTGGTGACATGAAAACTTTTTAATGATAGCTTCGTTTCAAGAGTATTTTTCGTCACTATAACCAATTAGAAAAGTGGTGACACATTTGAAAAAAAAATTCAATTGATTGGATAGTCTCATCCAAGTCACCATGCAAGAAGGCAGTCTTAACATCCATTTGCTCAAGTTCAAAATCATGGGACACGGAATGTTTTTCCACCTTCATCAACCAATTCCAGGTTGGCATTACATTGCGGAAGGTGCTTTTTGCAGAATTTCGCCGGAATGCTCTATCAAGAAACAAGTAATAACCAAACATAACAATTTGCTCTAAAAGAAAATCATCAAACATGGAATGTATTATTAATGAAAGAAAAGATTGGAGCTTACAAGATAATCGCGTCGTCTAGTGTGTGAATGGACAATGCGTTTGAGAAAGCTTGGGTTTTGAGCTGAAAGCTTTGCTAGAACCTCTTCTGCTCGCTTCTTAGTAGAGAAATCAGAGTTACTTGAAATCGTTACATCAGCGTCCGTCTCAGCTAAGACATTGTGTCTTATTATGTGAATCTCAACCTATAATAAGAATCAGAGTTATCATGCCGAACTTTGAATACAAAGCTTGTATGTAGGGTTTTGAAATCAAGCAATCCGCGATGGGTACTAAGTACTAACCATCAACCGACTAAGAATGTAATATCAAGTTGAAAAATCAATCCAACCAAAGAAAAATTATGCAACATATACCCACACCAAGCACCGAAAAAACCAAATCAATTTTTAACATGGACATATTGATCAAGAAAACAAAACAAAAAAAGATATCCATGCTTGCATTAGAAAACAAAACTACAAACCAACATTTAACTGAACATATAAGCTATTAGTTAAAGTTGGTGCACAATATAGTATGAGAGCATTTTTTTCTTTTGCAACAAACAACCCATAAATCCTTTGGATCCGCGCTTTGACAGACTCTAAGCACATCTACTGGATTCCTAACCATACATATCAAATAAATATAAAAGTCGCATGCAAAAAGGCCCACGAAGTAGTCAAGCGCATACGTTAATCCGACAATGAAAGCGAGGAAAATGTAGGCATCAAGATAATAGATGCCCACCCTTGACTAACTTCGTTATCCATGTTAGTTAAGTTAGTCTTAATGCACTGTATTTTACCTGAAATGAGGCCTTGTTAACTAACTGCCCAACCAGAAAATCACCCTCGTCCAATTTATGTGCACTCAAGAAGTCGTTCCATCCAGTAGTCAGCACATATCTATCACCCAGATAACGGACACGGAATGTTTTTCCACCTTCATCAACCAATTCCAGGTTGGCATTACATTGCGGAAGGTGCTTTTTGCAGAATTTCGCCGGAATGCTCTATCAAGAAGGTGGGGTGGAACAACATGTCCATACTTTGGGCAGTCCATACTTTGGATTTCTGAGCTATTTTGGATTTCATTTAGGTCTCCTATGAGAATCTGAAATTTAGGCTAAGAATTACCTAAATATCGGATTGAGCACGCAATTTGGGGAGAAATTCGTACGAGAAAGAAGTACGCACCCGAGCGCAGAATCTCTCCTGTTTCGGTTTCTTTGCTCCTCCTTTGCTCTGTCTTGCCCTTGCTCCGACCGCGCTCCACCCTTGTCTGATCAGATGCAGGGCATCTGCGTTCGCATTCCCTTCCTATTTTCATTTTGAATAATAACAACAAACTCGTCGTTTTGTTTCGGTGAACTGCGTTTCACCTCTTTAGGTTTATTCTGGGTTTTCTTTATTTTGGTTCGATCGAACATTCGAACCCGGTTTTGTAACGACTATAAAGCCTGACTCTGTCTTCCAAAAAGGGCATCCAAAAAACTGATCTTTGCCTTCTTCCCCAAACAACTCTCGCTTACTGTTATATAGCAATTGCTCGCTCGATTGGGGGTTTCTAAGGCCTTATACCCACCGATCCTCGACAATCTGCAGTCAATTTCGGATCTCAGAGGTCCCTGATTGGCAAAACCGAGTTAACCCACATCATTGTCGTTCTCCGTTTCGGTTGCCCAAGAGGTCGAAGGTCGCTAGTCGCTACTGAGAGACGGCATGAAAATAGAAAGAAGCAAAAGGAAGGAGAGAATGAACAGGGGAAGAGGAAAACGAAAAAACCCGTCTCTAATTTCAGAAACATGAAGCTGGTTTCCTCCAGGTTTATGGAGAAGCGGGACAACAGGTGAACTTTGCAAAATCCAAATTGTCGTTCAGCAGAAAATGCCAGAAATGTGGAGGGAGCCCGGAGAATGGAGATACAAAATATTATGGGAGTAAGGGAGGTAGAATGTCATGACAAGTACTTAGGGGCCCAGGGGCGGAGGCAGGGGGGCATGCGGTGGCTCGAGCCCCCGGAAAAATATATAAAAAAAATATTATATATATATATATATATATATGTATAGTAAAAGAAGTGTTAGAAAAGCAAAGTATATGGTAGCATAGTTGGTAAGAGCAGGTATAAGGAGAACTAAGGTTGGGGGTTCAATTCAAAGTATGCCCTCAATTTTCAATATTTTTTTTTACCTTCTTGTAAAATGAAACAACAGCAACTCCGGCCAATTCATTAAAGCAAACCAGAGTTCATTCTATAGCCGGCAATCTCCACCAGCAGTCCTATTTGGTAGGGTTTTAAGCCAATGTTGTGAGCCGAATCTGCCATGTTTTACAGTAACTTTTATATCGATTTCTGTATACATTGCATTCATTTGGGCTAAGATAGTACAGAACCTATGTAGTTTATGTTTATTTGTCAAATTATGGAATCTACACCAGTTTCTGTTTAATTCGCAGAAATCGAGGCGTTTTACAGCAAATCTACCGAAGGTCGGAAAAGCTCGGAAAACCACTACAGAAGTCCAAGGTCAAAGCAGCGGAACCGATCCGAGAGTCAAGGCTACTCGATCTCGAGTAAGCCTTACTCGACATAGACGAGCAGGTCTGGTCAACAGACCATGGTCGGGAGAGCCAGACACCCAGCTCCGGGACCCAACTCGATCTCGACAAAGCCTGGTCGAGATCGATGAAGCCGAGACAGACCACCCGGAGTCGACGAGGAGAAGCTGCCCGAGAAGCCGAGGACGAGAAGCCGAGCACCATTCTACTCGATCTCGACTAAGCTTTGTCGAGATCGACAAGAAACCCAGAGCAAGTCCGAGGAGGAGTCCTCGACGAGACCACCAGAGCCATCTTCGACGAACCCTACTCGATCTCGACAAGAGTTGGTCGAGATCGACGAGCCCAGAGTCCAGATCCGGAGCCCATCGAGGAGAGCCGCTCGAGAAACCCTAGTCGGCGAGCCAGTCTACTCGACATCGACAAGCACCAAGATCCATGTCCGAGTCTGTCGAGCACCAGCTAGCCGAGACGACGAACCAAAGCCAAGTCGACCAAGACCTCTACTCGAGATCGACAAGCGCCTTGTCGAGGTCGACTAGGACTCCAGAGGCTGTGCGACGCGGATTGATCAACTCTACTCGGATTTGGATTGCTTGGGCGCGAAGTTGCTGAAATCTATCCGAAACTATCAAGATCTACCATGAAGAGAAAGATTCTATCCATTGAAGACATTTAGATATAATTCCTATTTTAGATTTAATTTCCATTATGTCTTTTATTTATCTTTTAAACTTCTTAGATAGAGATAGATATCTTCTTTCCTAAAATAGCTAGGGAATGAAGCCTATAAATAAAGCCCTAGGGGCTGGTTTTTCATCATTAAATTTCAGAGGAAGACAAGTAGTTACACAGAGACGGTTTAGGGAGTTCGAAGGTTTTAGGGTTTTGGCAGTTTACGAAAGTTGATTGCCGGGATTGTAAAATCGTTGAATTTAGTTTTATGCAAGTTATTTTCTTTCAATCAAAGATGTCTGTGATTGCGATGAGGCGTGAGTAGTCAACCCACTTCTAGGGTTGGGGCGAGCCCGACGATAGTCATGCATAATTGAGGTAAAGATCGAACCTTTATCATGTTTTGAGCGTTTTCCTACTTGTTGATGTGTTTATTGCCCATCTAATGGAGATCCATGCTAACAACTTGGATTATAAACATAAAATCGGTAGAGACAATTAGGGTTTCTTAAGAGAGTTGTCTAATTGTTGGAAAAGGCGAGAGCTTAGTCCTTTAATGCGAATTATATGATAATCTGTTTGGTTCTACCTTATGCATGCTTGGTTATTGTCGTTGCAAACCCCAATCTTGGAAGTCCTTTTACATTAAAGTTTAGTCGAAGTCTGAAAGCATTTGTTCTTTATTTTCTTTGTTTTTATTCGTTTTCGTTCCCTGCTCTACTCGATCTCGACTTACCTTAGTCGACCTCGAGTTGCTGATTCTCGACCTAGAGTCGATGTTGCTTAAGTGTGCAGGAATCGACAAAGCCCCAACTCGATATCGACGAAGCTTACTCGACCTCGAGTAGCTTCTGGTCGAGATCGACCACCCTTTTGCCGACCTGTGCTGCTGTGTTCGACTGTCCGAGCTTCTGTCGACTAACCCTAGTCGAGCTCGAGGACCCCTGTTGTCGACTTCTAACCGTGAGATTCGACCGCTGCCTAGGATCCGCTGACGCGCTTCCTCGTGGATCGATCCTGACTTCCGCTGCTGCATCAGGAGGAGGTCTTGTATTTATTTTGCGTGGGCATAATCTGGTTTGAATTATATTTCTATATTTTGAACTCGATTTCCTCCTACAACAGCCAACCTTCAACAACATTTGCAAACGGATCCACATTATCTTCTTGTAAAATGAAACAACAGCAACTCCGGCCAATTCATTAAAGCAAACCAGAGTTCATTCTATAGCCGGCAATCTCCACCAGCAGTCCTATTTGGTAGGGTTCTAAGCCAACCTTCAACAACATTTGCAAACGGATCCACATTATTAGTAACAAAATCTCCAGAAGCTAGATTAAAGAAAGGACCAGCAACTCCAATTCGGCGAAAATTTTCATGAATCAACACCCGTAAAAAAATTTCGAGCCCCCCTGGATATAATCCTGCCTCCGCCCCTGCTTAGGGCTGCCTACGATGATTGGTAGGTTAAAGAAGGCCATCTTTCATAGTGTCAAAGAGAGGGTTTGGAAGAAATTAAAGAGTTGGAAGGAGAAATCGCTCTCTAGCGTGGGGAAGGAGGTGTTGCTAAAGTCGGTGGCACAAGCAATCCCAATGTACACTCTGTCTTGTTTTATGCTCCGGCTAAGTTATGCAGGGAAATAGAGCAAATCATGTGTAATTTTTGGTGGGGGGGATGGGGAGGATAGGAGGAGAGTCCATTGGCTCAGTTGGAAGAAGATGTGTGCACCGAAGGATAAGGGGGGAATGGGGTTTAGGGATCTTGAGGCTTTTAATCAGGCCATTTTAGCAAAGCAGGGTTGGAGATTGATGCAGGAGCCCGAATCTTTGTTAGCCAAATTGCTTAAAGCTAAATATTTTCCTAGAACAAGTTTCTTGGAGGCGAACGTAGGATTCAAGCCGAGCTACACGTGGAGAAGCCTTTTGGCAGGACGGGAGTTGCTGGAAGGAGGGATGAGATGGAATGTTGGGAACGGAAGTGACATTGGCATTTGGAAGGACAGATGGATCCCGAGAGCGAAGGAATTTCGGGTGCTGAATAGTCCGCCGCCGGGGATGGAAGAGCTAAGACTAAGAGTGTGTGAGCTAATTGGTTGGGAAAGGAGGGAGTGGGACAAGGACATGCTCCGACAGCTGCTCTGGGAGCCGGACATCGAACTCATCACGAGCATGAGGTTGGTAAAGCCGGACAATCTGGATGAGCGGGTGTGGCATTACTCAAAAAATGGGAAGTTTAATGTTAGATCGGCTTATAGGATGACCATGGAGAAAAGGGATGCTAGAAATGAGATCGGACAGTCGGATGAGACGAGAATGGCCAAGGCGTGGAAGATGGTATGGGGGCTGAAAGTTCTCCCGCGGACAAAGTTGTTTGCCTGGAGAGCTTGTAAGGAAATTCTTCCTTGTAAGGTGAACTTGGTCAGACGACATGTGCTGAAGGATGAGGATTGTTTCTATTGTGGACAGCGGGAGACTGGAATTCATGCGCTGTAGGGGTGCAAAAAAGCAAAATTGTATTGGAAGCAAATCCCAGAAGTAGGAAGGTGGGGAAAAGGGTGCAACACCTTGCTAGATTTCATGGAAAGGGTACAAGGAAGTAAGGAGGGGGCGCTACAAATATGGGCTATGGTGTTGGATGTGGTGTGGAGAGCTAGAAATAAGAGTATATTTGAGGGAGTGGAAGGGAATCCACAAAGGGATGTGGAGGAGGTACTGACGATAGTGAAGGAGTTGAGGGAGGAACAGGGCAAAGAGGGAGGCTGGGCAACAGGGAGAAGGGATAGGGAAGAGGAGGGATGGAGCAGGTCAGCTGAGGGGATGATTCGGATCAACTGCGACGGGGCGGTGAGCGAAACAAAAGGTTGTGGAGTGGGCTTTATTGTGAGGGATCACAATGGTATGGTGCTGATGTATGGAGCTAAAGGAGTGCAACATTCGACAGAGGTAGAACTAGTGGAGGCCGAGTCGGTGTTGTGGGCGCTACAGGCAATCCAGTCGAGAAATTTCCAGCAAATCGAGATTGAATCTGATTGTCTGTCCTTGATCCTTAAGCTTATGAAAGAGGAGGACATGCGAGGAACAATGGGGATGCTGGTGCGGGAGATCTTAGACCACACTCGGAGCTATAGCTTCTGTGGGTGGAGGCATGTTCGACGGACGGCAAATAAGGTTGCACACTGCTTAGCAAATTTAAGGCCTAGGAGGATATTTATCTCAAATTCTAGCGTTTCCTTTCCAATTGAACTGGAAGATGTATTAGCTTCTGAAGTTTTTTGCAAGCCTCTACACTGCGGAGCAGCCGGGGGATGGGCAGCAGCGCATCGCCAAAATGCATACCTTCCCAAGTATGACGCAACAACAATTGGAGAAGTTGTCTGATCCGTTCACCCCCTCGGAGGTGCGCGAGGTGACGAAGCTCATGAATCCTTACAAAGCTCCGGGTCCGGATGGTTTCCCCGCCGTTTTCTTCCAACGAAAATGGGGAATTATAGGGAAAGAGATTGAAGAAACGATCCTAAACCTGCTGAACAGGGGTGTGTTCCCCCCGCACATAGGAGACGCCTTGATGGTTCTTTTGCCCAAGATACAGCCACCGGAACGCCCAGCTCAGTTTCGTCCAATCTCTCTGCTCAATGTTATATTTAAATCGGCGACGAAATTGTTGGTAAATCGTTTAAAGCCTGTGCTTCCGGCCTTAATCTCTCCTGCCCAAGCAAGCTTCATCCCCGGACGACAAATCATCGACAATGTAGTGGTAGTGCAGGAGGTGTTGCATTCCATGTCGACTAGGGGAAGGAGAAGGAAGTGGATGATCCTTAAAATAGACCTCGAGAAAGCATACGATCGGATTCGGTGGGATTTCCTTAGAGAGATTCTGGTCGAAGCTCAGCTGCCGATTCACCTTGTGGATACGATCATGCGTTGTCAAACTCTTGGCGATATGGAGATCCTATGGAATGGGAGCAAGGCGGGGCGTTTCACACCAACACGGGGCATCCGGCAAGGCGACCCCTTATCGCCTTATCTCTTTGTGTTGTGCATGGAACGACTCTCTCATCTGATTAACTCAGCGGTTACAGAGGGTAGTTGGAAGCCCATCGAGATCGGAGGAGTTAGTCTGTCCCACCTTTTCTTCGCTGACGACCTAGTGCTCTTTGCTGAGGCATCGGTGGAGCAGGGGAGAGTCATAAGAGATTGCCTGGACCAATTCTGTTCGGAATCGGGAGAGAGAGTGAACTTTGCAAAAAGTAATATCCTTTTCCCTCATGGAATGGATCAAAATCTGAAGAGCAGTATTGCTTCGGTGCTATCTATGCCCATCTCGGAGGATTTTGGGAACTATCTGGGGGTGCCCACGTCTTGCGGTAGGATGACGAAAGATCGATATCAATACCTCGTTGACAAGGTGGCCACGAGATTGAGAGGGTGGCAAGCGAAAGCCCTTTCCTTTGCAGGACGGGTCACGCTTACTCGGTCGGTGCTCTCAAGTTTACCGCTTTATGTAATGCAATCATCTTATGTGCCGAGACAGATATGTGATGGTATTGATCGTCTGATCCGTGGGTTTATTTGGGGATCTAAGCCAGATCAGCGGAAGATTCACCTACTCTCTTGGGACAAGGTGAAGAGACCGGTTGCCAAGGGAGGTTTGGGGCTGCGAGATATGAGGGAATCAAATCAAGCAGTTTTGGCTAAACTTTGTTGGAGGCTAATTCAACAGCCAGACGCTCTATGGAGCCAGGTGATCCGAGGCAAGTATTGCGATGGGAGGCTAGATGTGGACATGTTTCTACGGAAGCGTGGATGCTCGAACACATGGAAAGCAATAGTCCATGGGGCTGAGCTGCTCACTCCCGGTCTTCGGGTGGCGATTGGTAATGGAAATTCAACTTTCTTCTGGCTTCATCCGTGGCTGATCAACGAATCATTTGCCGATGTGGCTCTAGGGACAATTCCGGAAGATGATCTGGGCATGACAGTGTCCGAATTATGGCAGTCGGGGAGTTGGAATTGGGAAGCTCTTGACCAACTTCTCCCGTCTGATTTATTACTAAAGCTGCAGGCGGTCAGGGTCTCCTCCGATCCAGATGCAAGGGACAAATTCTACTGGGGTTATACGAAATCTGGGGACTTCTCGACAAGCTCTGCAATCCGGTTGCTGCAGGGGGAGTCTCTCCCGGAGGCAGAGGCGAGTTGGAAGAGCATTTGGAAGCTCCCTGTTCAATAGAGGGCGAGGGCCTTCATCTTCCTCACAGCACATAACAGTATCCTATGTAATGCAAATAGAGTCGCTCGCCATATCTCGAGCTTTTCGGGCTGTCCCCGGTGTGGTCATGAGGAGACGGCACTACATCTTTTACGAGATTGTGAACCGGTCAAGGAGAGTTGGGGAAAATTAGACCCAACATCGTTTCTGAGGTCGTTCTTCGTGATTGGTGATATCAAGGCATGGGTGTTCGACAATGCAGGTAAAGGTGCCGAATGGGGATCTATTTTCGCCTACATGGTGTGGCTGGTGTGGAAATGTCGGAACATGCTGGTATTCGAAGGAAAGGATAATGTTGGAGGAATTGCAGAGGCAGCCAAGAAGCAGGCCATAATCTACAAGGAAGTTAGTACAAAGGCCACCACTCTCCATCACATGAAGATGACGCAAAGGGTCGCAGCCCCCATGTCCTGGGTGCCACCACCGCCAACTTGGGTGAAGCTCAATACCGATGGTGTTTCGAAAGGAAATCCGGGGAGAGCAGGGGGAGGAGGTATAATCAGAGGATCGGAAGGAGAATTTATTCGTGCTTACATGTTCCAATGTGGAGTGTGCTCGGCCATTACAGAGGAAGGTCTCGCAGTGCTCCATGGTCTTGAGTTGGCTAGTCGGTTGGGGTTCCCTCGTGTTATTGTTGAGTCTGATTCTGCTGCGGTGTGTGATGTGCTTGAGTCCAGGTCGCCCAACCCCTGCCCCGACTTCCACTTGTTTGATCAATGCCGAAGGCTCATGAATAGCACCAGCTGGGAGGTTAAGGTGAGCTGCATTCGACGCCAGGCGAATGCATCCGCTGATGCTTTGGCCAACTGGTCTCTCTATTTATCTAATGCGTTTACTGAACATATTTCACTTCCCCCGTTCATTTCTGTCTTTCTGGATGTTGTACCCGGATTGGGAACTTCGAATTTGGTTTCTAATGAATAAGGGCCATAGCCCAGCTTGCATACCAAAAAAAAAGCTTCTGAAGTTTTTTAATATATGACTCTGTTTGATCTCAAAAAAAAATAAAAAAATGAAGCTGGTTTCCAAACAAAAGAAAAACGTGGGCTTCACAAATAAAAAAAATGGGCTGAGGTGCATGGGCTCATCCAAACCAAATCATTTAGCCTATTAAATCATTCAGCCTATTAAATCATTCAGCCTATAAATACGTATATGTGCACATACATAAGTTTGCAATTCATATTTAATTGCAAAATGAACAACTAAAATATAAGAATTATATTCGGTGCAAATTAGAAATTAGGTTTAACAAAATCATAAAGTTAAACTCGTAAAATTTCATTGTCAGTTTATTCTAGTAAGTCAGTCTCAAAATTGACTTCTAATCTAACCGGAGTCAAAACCCTAAATCAAATTTCCTCAAATTCAAACGGTTCTTAAAAGAACTACGCAAGATTTGATTCCGACTTGTCAGATACGTAGGCCACTCGATACAAAGTTAAAGCCCGTCGAGTTCAATCTTCAAACCAAAAAAGAACTACGTAAAGACTTGATGCTCCTTTGTGAGTTACGTAGGAAATCCGATATTTAAATTCAATATATATTGGATTCAGTTGCCTATCCCAAAACAAATTAAATTTATCCTTAAAAGAACTACGGGTGATTTGATCCTGGTCTAAACGGGTACGTAGGACACCCGACCATGCTTGTCGGGTTCAATCACCAAATCCAAAAATCAAATAGGTTCAAATACTCTGAACTACGTAAGACTTGATTCTCTTCCAAGAGATACGTAGGCAACTCATTAAAATTAGGGTGCATCCCAAATCACCAAAACCACTCAAGTATTGGTGTCAATACAAATTCGAATCAAGAGGATAACCAATTAACCAAAAGGGATCGAACTCAAATTCTAAAAAATTAAGTAAAATATATTTTACAATTATTAGCGCATTTTTGTTCTTATTAGCGCATTTTTGTTCAACAGCCAAGTTGGGACTTGTTGATTCATCCCCAAATCCAACTTGAGCAGGGGTATTAACGTTACAATTGCATTATAATGCATTATGAGACGCCACCTTATGGTTCGTTTGGATGGCCAATTATTATGCTTTATAATGTACAATTTTGTATTATAATATATATTATAATGTAAAATTATACATTATAAGTTATAATAATTGGTCATCCAAACGTATTTTTAACCTTATACAGATTGCATTTGCTCCCCTGCATTATTACAGCTTGCAATCTTGTCCTCTACTGCCTATTTCTTTTCGTTTTTCCTTTAGCTAAATAAAGGGTGATAATGTTTACACCGCAGAATTTTACTATGTACACCACAAAAAAAATTTCGGCCTTTTATTTGGAAATTAGTGCGCCTCTAAAGGCGTAGGGTTTTTTTTTTTTTTAATCGTCATTTCAGGTGCGTTCACAAGCCGGTTGTTTTCCCGTTCATCTGCCGCTCGCCTTCTTCTCTGTCGCTCTATCTCCCAGGCGAGCTCCCTTGGCTTGCACGACCGGTGCCCCACCAGAGCTCAACCGATTTTGCGACTCTGAAGTCCTGCTGTCGTCGAAAAAGTAAGTCGGAGAATCTCTTTTTGTGTTTCAAGACCGAATTGACAGGATTTACTTAGGGTTTCGGTTTTGATAGGGCTTCTTTGTGAAATCGGAATTTCGCCATTTAGTCAGGGGGTTTTCCTTTTCATCTGGTTAGGTTTCCGGGTTGCATATGTCGAAATCAAGATTTTGTCTGTTTGTGTTGGTCCTGTAAAGCGACTTGCAATTATTGTCACACGTGAGGATGGATTTTATCTGTTTCTTTTTCTTCTTTTGTTGTTTTATGTACTGAAAAACATAAGCTAAAAAGGAATTGAATAGTTTGTAAGGAGAAGGAGTAGCGTTAAGTTGTTGATGTTGATACTTTGATGAGACTAGTACTAATGTATAGCAATAATCAGGCTTTGAATCATATCCATGGCCCGTAGCAAGAAGGTTGCAGTGAAGTCTACTCCTACACCGAGTCGGCGCCTCCACGACCATGGTGATCGGAGATGCGTTATTTGCCCGGTTAGAAATCTAATTTCTTATTTTAGTAGTTTGTGCATTCGATGTTTATTGAAGTAAAATTGATTTGGGGAAATACGAAATTTAGGATTCCAAAACAAATAATTATAGTACATGGCCATACTATAAATGCATAAGTTGAAAAAGGAATTCCAATGCATAAGTTGAAAAAGAAATTCCATAACAAGTAATCAAGGAAAAACAGTCGATATCTTCATCATACTAGAATATAATATGTTATATATATCTTATAGTTTTATAAAAGTCAAACAAGGTGGCTACTTTTACAATAAAGCAAAAGCATATGAGTAAATATATACTACTGCTATATAAGCCTATAGTACAAGGTGATCTGTATTCATCACTGGCTAAAGAAATGAAAACTAAACACAAGTTGCTGACATAAATACTACCTGCAAAGTGAGCATAAGTACAAAATATTCTATAATAACCCAATAATTTTTTTTAAAATATAGATTAAAATTAACTATATAGGACATTATTCTCACCAGACTTGGGGTGATTGCTTTCAGTAGTAGATTGAAGTTGGAAACAAGTCACAAGAACCATTTATTAGTGCATAAACTTGTTTTCAATTGTAAAAAAAATAGGTGGGTAAACACTGCATTGGTGTTTATTGAGATGAAATTGATTTGAGGAAATACTAAATATGCGTTGGTTGTTTTTTCATTGTTTTAATTACTAGATAATAACTCGGACTGATCTTAGACGCCTCAGCATTGGAAAAGACATTTCAAAGGTAAATATAAATGAATATAATAAGGAAATTAGATATTCTAAATGACCATACATATTATAAGGTTGATTGATGATGTAACGTAGAAACCTCGGGTAGATGGTCGAGTGGTGACACAATCTGCTAGGCGTGCGAATGTTCTTATACAAGGGCAAACACATAGAAGGAGACGCACACGAGAGATAATCGAGGAGACAGAGGTTATGGAAGAAGAACTACAGGATGAGAGTGGGGATAAGGACCCATCTATGATGTCTACACCCGAGAATGCTTCCGATCCAGCAGTTTTGCAGTCATCTGAGGTTGTTGAGGAACCCTTGACTTGGTCCTCGCTTTTGGAAGGAGAACTTGATGATGTCACATTGGACTTGTCCCAAGAGTTGAGGAGTCTAGGTGACTTGGACCATACATTTGTTCCAGCGAGTGACCCTATACAAGACGATTCAAGGCAGTTGCAGGAAAGTCTAGACATGGTACAAGACCTTATAGCGGCTTCTCAGTCTTTCACATTTGAGTCACCGACCGTTACTCGACATGAGGTCCTGATTGCAGAGGAGTCAACTGCCTTATCTGAGTCGGCTGAACAGGTTAACCCGATGGATGAGGAGTTGGCTGAACAGGTTAACCCGATGGATGAGGAGTCGGCTGAACAGGTTAACCCGATGGATGAGGAGTCGGCCCCCCAGCAACCAATCCAAGAGGCTGACGAGGCAGCCTCATTGGTCGAGGATGCAGTCCCAGTGCCCAGGGATGCGGGTCCGGTGGTAGAGGAGGTTGTCCAGAGATCCGATGATGTAGCACCCGCGGAGGGGTTTCCAGGAGGTCCAAGTAATCTCGGACTCCTTTTGAACTACTCCACACACATCGCTCGGAAGGTTTGGGCAGGCGAGGAGGTATTGAACTTTAGTAATTAGGTTTAAGATTAATTTTTGTTTTGAAAATATATATTATGCATTCATCTGAAGTACATTTATAATTTTCCAGAAAGCAATGGAAAGGATTCTAAAGATCCACCGACGAGGAAAGTGGATTAAGAAATTGGATAAGAAAATTTGTTATGGTCCACGCACATGGTTCGATGAGGCATTTCGCAGTGGGATCACATCTCTTAGAGATCTTCAATGGGATGGGGTAGATCACGTGCTCATCTCTAGTTTTGTAGAAAAATGGCACCCCGAAACGAATTCTTTCCATTTCGATTGGGGTGAGATTACTATCACATTGCATGATGTTGTGTGTCTATTGGGATTACCAATTGATGGGGACGCCCTTGCTATAAGTTGGGAAGATGCTGACTTGATAGAGAAAATTACAAACATGTTTGGATGGACTGCTGAGGAGCTGGACGATTATCAGAAGTGCGGGGGGATAAAGTTAAAAGATTTGTTCTTCCTTGTTATTTTACCTCAGCACAGTTCGCATAGGAACTTTAATCGCATCTTTGAGAATATTAAGAGTCTAGAAAATTTAGATAGAAATACACACACGACAGAAGTAACTCAACCCCTTACATAGAAAGAGTTATATGTCCGTCTAACCTTTAAAATGTAAAGAAAAAAAAAAGAACCCATTATCCTATCCTGCCTGCATTAAATCACAATTAGATTGAGTTTTTATGTGTTGTTAACTCAATTCCATTTGTGAAAAAGAAAGAATGCGGGTGCTCTGGGACGGAAGGATTCGAACCTCCGAATAGCGGGACCAAAACCCGTTGCCTTACCACTTGGCCACGCCCCACTTTGATTTCAAATCTAGAATAATATTCTTATTGATTGTTCGTCAATTCCAGCCCAAACATGGATAGAATCCAGTCAATTGTTATTAGGATTTTAACACGTGTATATATAGAATGAAACTAAATTTCTTGATCATTACATACAATTCAATTAAGATAATGTATGAAAGTATGATTTCCTCTATTCTCTTTTTATTTGAGAATGGAAGAGTTTTTGATTACGTAAGTTCAAAAAAAAAAAAGTATTTTTAGTCTACTTTGCTTTCTTCTTTTTTCGCGTATCTTATATCAATAACTCAATCAAAATGCAATAATCTGCAAGAAAAAAGATGTCTGCTATGCTTAATATCTTTAGTTTGATCTGTATTTGTCTTAATTCTGCCCCTTCTTTGAGTAGCGTTTTATTCGCCAAATTGCCCGAGGCCTATGCATTTTTGAGCCCAATCGTCGATTTTATGCCAGTCATACCTCTACTCTTTTTTCTATTAGCCTTCGTTTGGCAAGCTGCTGTAAGTTTTCGATGAGATTTGAAATCTTGTCCTAGAAAAATGAATGCTTTGCTCGAGAAAAAAAATTATAATACGTTACGATATACTAATAAATGAAAAGATCAGATACGTCTTATAGTATGAGCTATCGATTCAAATATAAAAAGTCTTGGATAACCTAAAAAATGAGAATCACTTCCTTTCTCATCATAACAAGAATTTACGCGAAAGACCCCAGCGGGTCTTCCCCCCAAATTGTGGGTAAGAAAGCTATTTAAAATATTTGATACAGGGGAGGCTCCTAACACTTAATAAATTCTTTTTTTATATTTTTTCGGTTTCCAGAAACTACTTTAATTCTAGGTGTCAAAATAGAATATATTATATGGGGGAACCTATTCTCTTTTTTGCACAAAAAGATCTTGGAGATTGTGTAATGCTTACTCTCAAACTCTTCGTTTACACAGTAGTGATATTCTTTGTTTCTCTCTTCATTTTCGGATTTCTATCTAATGACCCAGGACGTAATCCCGGACGCGAAGAATAAAAGAGGAGTTTCCTTCCTTTTTTTATGAAAAAATAAAAATAATTCAAAAAATTAGAAAAGGAAATAAAAAAAATAGTCAATCATCAACAGAAACGGAAAGAGAGGGATTCGAACCCTCGGTACGAATGACTCGTACAACGGATTAGCAATCCGACGCTTTCGTCCACTCAGCCATCTCTCCCTATGGCAAAAAGTCATTACAAAAAGGAATTACTATAGTTTATAGTTAGATTACACATAACGTGCCAATTTCAATTGTTTCTATTGTTTAAATTGAAATATTCTTCAATATAGATAATGTCTATTATAATTTAATTTTATTATTCATATAAGTCAAATTTCTTACGTTATTTCTCTTTTTTTTTTTTAGAAAAAATCGAAATGAAATAAAAAATATTTAATTTAATATAAATAGATACAAGATATACTACAAGGTTTATTCGAAATTCCAACTAATAAAAAATTCAATCAATATACAATATAAATAAAACCCGAAATACTTCTCCCGAAAGGCCTTTAACACGGCCTGGCTTGGGCAATACCTCGCCGGGCCCTTTTTTCTTTTTAGTTCAACGGATCATAGATAGAAAATTGAGTGAAGTAAGAAAAAAAGGAATGTTTCTAGTGTTTCGATCTAGAATCAAAATGCCATTTTGATTTTCGTTAAAAAAAAAAAAAGAAAACTATAGGTTGGGCAAAATTCGTCTATTTTTTAGCTATTGTGTTGAAATGTATCCGTCAAAACTCTCCATCAAAAAGAACTGCATGCTTAGTTATTTAAATCCCCTTTTTGAAGCTCCTCCTCCGAAAAAGCTCAATACTTTCATTTTTCATTATTCTGTTATGATCCTATCTTGATTGCGTTAAATGTCGTTGTTCGACAAAAGTTCCATTTTGATACAATAATCGCACTGTAGCGGGTATAGTTTAGTGGTAAAAGTGTGATTCGTTCTTGAAGAGTTAAGGGATCCTTCGGTTTGATCCCTAATCTGAAAAAACTCTATTTCTTAAAAGGAATTAATCCTTTACCTCTCAATGACCAATTTGAGGAGAATTTTCCATTCTCGTAGTTTGTATCCAAGGATCAACTATTAATTGAATAGTTGAAAATTTGGATTATGAAAATACGAAACATAATTGGTTTTGAATTGGATCAATATTTCCAATTGAATGAGTATGAGTAAAGAATCCATGGATGAAGATATAAATTTGAATTTTTCATCGTAACTAAATCTTCTATTTTTGATTTGTCGAAAGGACATTGAAGCAAAAAAATGGCTAAAAAACGATGACTTTAGTTTACTAAAGTCATCGCTCGGCATATTCTATTCTTTTAGCTCGGTAGAAACAAAATGTTTTTCCTCAAGATTCTCTAAAATAGAAATAGAGAACGAAGTAACTAGAAAGACTTTTAGAATACACATCTTCTAGAGGGATCATCTGTAACGGCCCGGGATTATGATTCCCGAGTTACGTTTCGAGGGATGAAACCCCTCGTTAGGATCTTGCGCCCCGAGTACAGGTTGAAGGTTTGAAATTCTACTATAACGTTTTCAAGTGGGATTTCACACCCAAAATTCGAAGGGATCGTTGGAATCCCCGGGGAAGTCCCCTGTACCTGTCGTAAGTCTAAGCGTGGAAATCAGAAATAGCGCGACTAGCGGAAATAAGTGTAATACAAGGGGGTGCCACGGCGGAGCCGGGTCAAAACGGAGTCAAAATGTAAATCCAAAAAAAAAAAATATATAATCAGAGTCTGGTGAAGTCTATAACTCCAGCGCTCACTCTCCGCCGACAAAATGACCCGCGCAATAAGCAAACAGCACCGATAGGATGAACATGAATAATTCCTAAAAAAATTGATTTGGGGCGGGATCAGATCGATGCCCACTTAACTCTGCATCCCAACCATAAGCACACATATACGCTATACCTAATAAAGATGCTCTAATGCAGTACGAAATTCAAACACACTAGCATGCTCCTAGTTCATAATAATGTGCAGAAATATTGTAAAGGGCCCAAGACAATGCCAAGTGGCATATCCCTCTCCTACCTCCACCCCTTCCGATAGGTGGAGACTGGCCAGCTCGTGAATGCATTCATTCATAATAGGGCGGCACGCATGCCTAACCCGCTCCACAATAAAGCCCGCAGGCATATCATAATATAAGGAAGTCATGACTCGATTGACTCAGGGTACCCGGTGAGGCTGGGCTACCCTATGACCCTAGCAAAGACTCTAGGACTATCACAGATAACGGCCGTTCTGTTTACATACGCATAAAGAAATAGAATGCTCAACGATCGATGCAACCTAGCATGGTACTACATGGCATGCTGATCATGAATGCAAGCACCTAGTATATCATGCACCTAAAGCAGGGAATAGCTCTATTCAATCCGAGTAAGCTCCGAAGAGACTTACCTGGAAGTGCAGAACAGCAAAAGGACAACAACTAGGTATACAGGCAGCCAACATGTCACATATGATCACCTAACACATATATAAGTAATATAAATAAGTCTATTCCTAATGTTACTTAAAGCATACAATATCACACATAAGTCCACAAATTCCCAAGATTTTCCAAAACTCTTCCAAAATCTCAGGTTATATCAAATCATCATTCAAAACGCTTTCTCAAATCATCTAAAAACCCATTTATAAAACATTACCCTTTCATCAACTTATTTCATTATTTTTATCAAAACAAATCCGACAAAATTAAGGTATTGCCAAAATTCCTCTTTAAATTTTATTAAATCCATTTCCAACCTTTAAAACTTTTTCAAATCCAAGTCCAAATATTATACTTTAAATCTCAATAATAATATTATATATTATATTATCCCATTTATTTAATATATTCATAAGTCTTAAAATTCTTTCCTCAAATCAACATACATAACCCATTTTAATCAAATTAGGCCCAAATACATTTCCTTTATTAAAACAAAATCTCGGCCCATCAAAATAGGCCCAAAACCCATTCCTTCCATTTTCGGATCCAATAACCCAACCCATCTCCATTTTAAACTGAACCGGTTCACATGAAGAGAATAAAGCTGAACCAAACCCATTTTTAAAACAGAAAACCGGACCCAAAACCTCGCACTGTTCATCGCCTCCCTCACCCAGCTTCTGTGTTCGAAGGAAAGAAAGAGAGGAGGGAGCCTTGAGCTCGCCGGCGGCGCTGCCCAATTCCGACCCAAGCCAAGGCACCGACGGCCATACCCACACACCCATAGATCCAGAAAACAAACAAGAAAGGGGAGAGGAGCGAGGGCTCACCGAATGGTCTTCGGTCTCGCCGTAAACTCGTCGGGGGAGTCGATTCGGCTTCGTCGATGCTCGATTGGGGCTCGCCGGAGTCTCGGGGGAGGTTTCTCAGACCTGGGTCGAACATTCGGTCAAGAAAGGTGGAACCTTTGAGTTTTTGAGGGAGAAAGAGGAAGGGAACCCTTACCGGCGTTTTTCAGAAGGGAACAGGAGGAGAGGAGAGGGATGGCGGCGCCGGCGGTGCTCCGGGGGTTGCTCCTGGGGGGTACTGGTGTCTCCGGGAGGTGGCGAGGATGCTGCCTCTGCTGGTCTCGAGGAAGAAGGATGAAGGAAGAGGTGATGGGCACTGGGTTTCCTCCACGGCAAAACAGAGCGAGGGAGAGGAGCTGTGGTGGTGGCGAGGTGTGCTCGGAGAACAGGGGAAACGAGGGCCGGCGGTGGAGTGGTGGTGTCGTGGTGGTCCGGCGGCTGCGAGGAGGCCATGGGGGGAGGGCCTGGTTGCCGGTGTTGTCTCGAAAATCAACAGAAGGGGGAATGGAAAGTAAAGGGAGGGAGCTTTGTTTTGGTCAAATTGCAGCCTTTTGGAGGGGTTTGTTTGTTTGCCAAAACAATTGAAATCAAGAAGGGTAGGGGAAAGCATAGATAAGATTTTACCCGAAGGAGATGGTATGAGTTGGAAAGGATAATGATGGGAGAAGATGACATAATCGTGGGTCTGAGTCGGGAATTTGAATTTCCGACGATTACTCTTTTAAATCCCGCTCTCTCGGTCGATTAGATATTAAAATTTTGAATAGAATATCGCCGACGTAAGAAATCTTCGAATCCCGAAATGAAAGACGAATTCGATATTCAAATTAAAAAAATTGGGCTGGAATTCACTTTAAATTCATTTTTAATTTCCTTTTTTTTTCCAAAAAAATTAATATGTGAAAATTCGGGCCTTTACATCATCTATAAAGCGAGTACTTTTTAATGCCTTTCAGGCAAAGCTGACATAGATGTTATGGGTTAATTTTTTTGTTCCCAGTCTAGATCTGGATCCGGCAATTTATCCATCTTCCATAAAGGAGCCGAATGAAATCAAAGTTTCATGTTCGGTTTTGAATTAGAGACGTTAAAAATAAAAAATAGACGTCGACTATAACCCCTAGCCTTCCAAGCTAACGATGCGGGTTCGATTCCCGCTACCCGCTCTATCCTTTTTTTAGTTTTTAATACATTCAAAAATTCATTAAGTCCTGAAATTCTTTCATCTCACATAACATAGAATCTGATTCACACAATAAATAAGAAAGTAACCAATTTCAAATCGTAATGAGAAGCGTCCATTGTCTAATGGATAGGACAGAGGTCTTCTAAACCTTTGGTATAGGTTCAAATCCTATTGGACGCAATTTTTTTCCATATGTTTTTTCGATATCTATGGGATTTTTTTATATTCTAAAGATAAATAATTTGAATAAGAAAATTTTCTTTTCGTTTTTTTATTAAAAAGAATCAAAAGAAAACTTTCTTTTATTATTAAGCTAAGAAGGCTAAATTTCTTTATGCCTGTTCCTGAAGTAGAAAACGTTCCATCTGTTCTTGAATACCTTCTTTTAAAAGGGCTTCCGCGTCCTCAGTGAATATCTTGCTAGAAGATATAATTTCTTGGAACTGTGGTTTATTCGTTTTGACGTACATCGATAAGGTTTTTTTTTAATAATTAGTAATAGATTATTATTATTATTATTATTATTATTATTATTATTATTATTATTTTGACATTTAATTTTGAATTAAACTTATTAGCTAAAAAAAGATTTGAATTAATCCCACTGGTTAAAATATAGTATGAAATGATAATATGTAAATAATATTAGATAATTTAGTTACCATAATTAGTGGATATGATATATAAGAAAAAATAAAAACAATTCAAATTGCCTAAAATAACTTTGCGCGAGGAGATGACATGTGGCGAAAGTGCTTCTGTTTTAATATATTATATAGATAGATATATAGATGGTTAAAATATAGTATGAAATGATAATATGTAAATAATATTAGATAATTTAGTTACCATAATTAGTGGATATGATATATAAGAAAAAATAAAAACAATTCAAATTGCCTAAAATAACTTCGCGCGAGGAGATGACATGTGGCGAAAGTGCTTATGTTTTAATATATTACTAGTGTAATACCCGTGCCTTGAAGGCACGGGAGTTTGATCAATTTTAATTTGAACATCATTTTATATATCTATATCTATAATATATACTATATTAATATATACTTGTTTATAACAAAAATATGTACGTATAAAGTTTTTTTTGTAGTTTATAAATTAGTTGGAAAGAGATACAATACAAATTTTTAAAATGATTTAATAAGGTAAAGTAGTAATAATACTCAAACACACCACCTAATATAATTGAAATAAATATATAATTATTGTCATAAGCACATGATTGTGCGAATACTTTTGAAGTTATGTAGATATACATAACTTATTCATTATTTTCATTAGAAAGGTGGCTAGAAAGAGAGGGAAATTAATAGTGAAAATAAAAGTAAGATGGTAAAAATAAAAAGATCCTAAAAGGTAGAAAAATGATCTAAGAAGCCTCATCTAAGATGTAAAATAAGCATTAGTAATGCTTGTAAGTCTTAAAATATTATTTATTTTTTGATAGTCATTTAAGATATCTACAATAAGTAAGTTGTAAGAAAAAAAAACTTTTTTTTTTGTTCTAATTGATTTTTATAATTAATTTTTGAAATCGAGTATTCACAAATAGATTATTTTTCCTAACTTCATATAAAAAAAAATTGCAAGCCTTAAAATATTGAAATTATAATAAGGGCCTTCTAGGTTGTATAAAATAAATATAGATGTAAAATATCATTTTGAATTTTTTTTTCCTTCAATATTTGAAGCCAAACACCCATAAATTAATCTTATAAGAGTGTTTATTTATTTATTCAAATTTCACATTTGTTTTTCTAAAAATTCTTCAATTTTTGTATGTAGATCTTAAAATGTTCTTTTTTTACTATTCCTAATTCCTAATAGTCATTTAAGATGTTTAGAATAAATGTAATTTCTATCTGAAAAAATCTTAGGTTAAAATTTTAAATAGATGTCATGTAGAATGTGTAGAGTTAGTATAGATTTATTAATTTTTGATAATTATTTTTCTACAATTTTTGAAGGATAACATGTGCATAAATAATCTCTTCTTAAAATTAATGATGTTTCGCTTCCATCTCCAAAAATATTTAAAACACTTCAAGAAAAAAAAAGTCTATACCATATAATATGTAAATTTTGAGAAGAAATATGATTTTGATAACCATTGATTTTTATAATTACTTTTTATTTTGACATTTGAATTAAATATCTATCCATTTTTAATATGACTAATAAATACTCCCTCCGTTCAACAAAACTTGTCGTTTACTATTCACGCACGCTTTTTTAGAATGATAAAAACTGTATAAAATATTCATCTTTTTAAAAAAAAATTTGAACAAGTTTGTACTTATTAATAATAACTGCGAAATTGTTAAAAAAAATTATTTAAAAAGTCGATATTTTATATAGTTTGTAGCTCCTAAAAAAGCGTGCATGAATAGTAAAACGTCAAGTTTTGTTGAACGGAGGGAGTATAATATTGGAAATAAATATTTAAACTTCCCTTAATAATATCGATTAATAAGAAAAGAAACTTTTGATTAGTATGGAAATAGGAAAAAAAAATATGTTTAAAATATGAAACGTGTATTTTAAAATTTCAGCAATAATATTGACCAATAAAAAAAATACCATTTGAATAAAAAAATTAAGTTTAATTGTGGGCGTGAAACGTCAACACAATGCTAGCAGAATTAGTAATATTAATAGATTATTAATTATTATTAATAGATTTTTATTTTGACATTTGAATTAATTGTCTAGACATTTTTAATACGATTGTGATGAATATAATATAGGAAACAAATATTTAAACTTCCCTTAATAACATCAATTAATAAGAAAGGAAACTTTTGATAAAAAAATTCAACTTTAATTTACAGCGCGACACGTCAGCAAAATGCTAGCAGAATTAGTAATATTAACTAGTGTAATACCCGTGCCTTGAAGGCACGAGAGCTTGATTTATTTTAATTTGAACATCATTTTATATATTTATATAATACTATATTAATATATACACGTGTTTAAAACAAAAATATGTATAAAGTATTTTTTTATAATTTATAAATTAGTTGGAAAGAGATACGATACAAATTTTGAAAATGGTTTAATAAGGTAATGTATGTAGACGAATTATGAGAATATTGCAATCGAAAAAAAAAATGGAAACATGTCTCAATATTTACGGCAATATAACAAAAAATTAAAAAAAAAAGGGAATTGATTCAAATCATATTTAAAATAGGAAACAAATATTTTAAAGTTTCCATAATAATATTGACCAATAAGAAAATCTCATTTGAATAAAAAAATTCAACTTTAATTGTGGACGTGACATGTCAGCAAAATGCTAGCAGAATTAGTAATATATATATTGCAATCGGAAAAAAATGGAAACATGTCTCAATATTTACGACAATATAGCCGAAAATAAATAAAAAAGGGAATGGATTCAAATCATATTTAAAATAGGAAACAAATATTTTAAAGTTTCCATAATGATATTGACCAATAAGAAAAGCTCATTTGAATAAAAAATTCAACTTTAATTGTGAGCGTGACACGTCAGCAAAATGCTAGCAGAATTAGTAATATTAACTAGTGTAATACCCGTGTCTTGAAGGCACGGGAGCTTGATTTATTTTAATTTGAATATCATTTTATATATTTATATAATACTATATTAATATATACACGTGTTTAAAACAAAAATATGTATAAAGTATTTTTTTATAATTTATAAATTAGTTGGAAAGAGATACGATACAAATTTTGAAAATGATTTAATAAGGAAATGTATGTAGATGAATTATAAGAATATTGCAATCGGAAAAAAAAAAATGGAAACATGTCTCAATATTTACGGCAATATAACCGAAAATTAAAAAAAAAAGGGAATTGATTCAAATCATATTTAAAATAGGAAACAAATATTTTAAAGTTTCCATAATAATATTGACCAATAAGAAAATCTCATTTGAATAAAAAAATTCAACTTTAATTGTGGGCGTGACACGTCAGCAAAATGCTAGCAGAATTAGTAATATATATATATATTGCAATGTGAAAAAAAATGGAAACATGTCTCAATATTTACGACAATATAACCGAAAATAAATAAAAAAAGGGAATGGATTCAAATCATATTTAAAATAGGAAACAAATATTTTAAAGTTTCCATAATGATATTGACCAATAAGAAAAACTCATTTGAATAAAAAATTCAACTTTAATTGTGAGCGTGACACGTCAGCAAAATGCTAGCAGAATTAGTAATATTAATAGATAGATATATATTGCAATGTGAAAAAAAATGAAAACATGTCTCAATATTTACGACAATATAACCGAAAATAAATAAAAAAGGGAATGGATTCAAATCATATTTAAAATAGGAAACAAATATTTTAAAGTATCCATAATGATATTGACCAATAAGAAAAACTCATTTGAATAAAAAATTCAACTTTAATTGTGAGCGTGACACGTCAGCAAAATGCTAGCAGAATTAGTAATATTAATAGATAGATTAATAGATAGATAGATAGATATATTGCAATCAGAAAAAAAAAAAGGAAAAATGTCTCAATATTTACGACAACATAACCGAAAATAAATAAAAAAGGGAATGGATTCAAATCATATTTAAAATAGGAAACAAATATTTTAAAGTTTCCATAATGATATTGACCAATAAGAAAAGCTCATTTGAATAAAAAATTCAACTTTAATTGTGAGCGTAACACATTAGCAAAATGCTAGCAGAATTAGTAATATTAATAGATATATTGCAATCGGAAAAAAAAAATGGAAACATGTCTCAATATTTACGACAATATAGCCGAAAATAAATAAAAAAGGGAATGGATTCAAATCATATTTAAAATAGGAAACAAATATTTTAAAGTTTCCATAATGATATTGACCAATAAGAAAAGCTCATTTGAATAAAAAATTCAACTTTAATTGTGAGCGTGACACGTCAGCAAAATGCTAACAGAATTAGTAATATTAATAGATAGATAGATAGATAGATTGCAATCAGAAAAAAAAAAGGAAACATGTCTCAATATTTACGACAACATAACCGAAAATAAATAAAAAAGGGAATGGATTCAAATCATATTTAAAATAGGAAAAAAAAATATTTTAAAGTTTCCATAATGATATTGACCAATAAGAAAAGCTCATTTGAATAAAAAAATTGAATTTTAATTGTGAGCGTGACACGTCAGCAAAATGCTAGCAGAATTAGTAATATTAATAGATAATAGATAGATAGATATAGACCTGTCAAAACACAACCCGACCCGGTGACCCGACCCGACCGACCCGAAAAATTTCCGACCCGAACCCGAAAATTTTGACCCGAATTTTTTTTTCGACCCAAACCCGAAAAACCCGAAATTTTCTGGGTAATCTGGGTTTCGACCCGGTGAACCGATTGACTCGGTAATTTTTACCCGATTGACCCGGTTGACTTATAATTATATATAATTAATTTTTTTATATATAATTAAAATTTATCACAAAATTATCAAATAATGACTTTTTTAATTTAAAAAAGAAAAAATTGACAAACCCGAAATCGACCCGAACCCCGATCAAACCCGAGTTCGAGTCAACCCGAAAAACCCGAAACCCGTTTTACCCGAGACCCGTTTTACCCGAAACCCGAAGTGACCCGACCCGAACCCGACCCGAATGACCCGTTTGACAGGTCTAGATAGATATATTGCAATCAGAAAAAAAAAGGAAACATGTCTCAATATTTACGACAACACCGAAAATAAATAAAAAAGGGAATGGATTCAAATCATATTTAAAATAGGAAACAAATATTTTAAAGTTTCCATAATGATATTGACCAATAATAACAGCTCATTTGAATAAAAAATTCAACTTTAATTGTGAGCGTGACACGTCAGCAAAATGCTAGCAGAATTAGTAATATTAATAGATAGATAATAGATAGATAGATATAGACCTGTCAAAACACAACCCGACCCGGTGACCCGACCCGACCGACCCGAAAAATTTCCGACCCGAACCCGAAAATTTTGACCCGAATTTTTTTTTCGACCCAAACCCGAAAAACCCGAAATTTTCTGGGTAATCTGGGTTTCGACCCGGTGAACCGATTGACTCGGTAATTTTTACCCGATTGACCCGGTTGACTTATAATTATATATAATTAATTTTTTTATATATAATTAAAATTTATCACAAAATTATCAAATAATGACTTTTTTAATTTAAAAAAGAAAAAATTGACAAACCCGAAATCGACCCGAACCCCGATCAAACCCGAGTTCGAGTCAACCCGAAAAACCCGAAACCCGTTTTACCCGAGACCCGTTTTACCCGAAACCCGAAGTGACCCGACCCGAACCCGACCCGAATGACCCGTTTGACAGGTCTAGATAGATATATTGCAATCAGAAAAAAACAGGAAACATGTCTCAATATTTACGACAACACCGAAAATAAATAAAAAAGGGAATGGATTCAAATCATATTTAAAATAGGAAACAAATATTTTAAAGTTTCCATAATGATATTGACCAATAATAACAGCTCATTTGAATAAAAAATTCAACTTTAATTGTGAGCGTGACACGTCAGCAAAATGCTAGCAGAATTAGTAATATTAATAGATATAGATGATGAGATTTATATATAAGAAGTTCTCTGCTCATGGTATGTTATTTTTTTAGTTGAAAGTGAAATTTCTTCATTTCAGTTCTTATGACTATTGGAGTAAGGTTTTAGGGATTAGATTTTACAAAATAAGTTCTCTGCTAATGTGGTGATAAGGTTTTAGGGATTAGATTTCTTCAATTTGGAAGATAATGAACAATAAATAATTCTTCTTAATTTTACAAAATTTTATCAAACTTTCTTACGAAATAATTATTAGATTTTGAGTCTAAATTAATTTTTTGTTTTCAAATTCTAGCTGTTGTATTAATTTTGGTTTAATATATTATAGTTTGTGTATAAATTTGTAATTTTTAAAGTTCGTATTATTTTTGGTTCACCGATGATAGTCGGTATTATTTTCATATTGCAAAAAAGTTAAATTTTTTATTGAAAAAAAGTTAAAATTTTATTTCAAAAAAGTTAAAATTGACGAACCCGAAATCGACCCGAAACCCGGGTTTGATTCAACCCGTTTTACCCGAGACTCGTTTTACCCGGGATCCGTTTTACCCGAAATCCGAAGTGACCCGACCCGAACCGGACCCGAATGACCCGTTTGACAGGTCTACCTAGAAGGCTAGAACCAATGAATTATAATGATTTTATGAATCTTGAAACTAATGTGTAATATATATTAAGTTGATTTTTGATGAGTTAATGAGTGCAATTAATTGAGCCTACACCCAACTTTATATAGATAGTATATAGATATATAGACTAGTTGCATCCTCACACGTGGGTACTCAACCTTTTCGTGTTTATGTGAAGGATGAATAGAGTTAAGCTAAATTAGTGGAAAAAAGAAACTAACATAAGCAACCAATAACTTGAGGCTTTTGTTAGAAACGGGTAGTAACACATTGTAGAGGACGCAAGAAAATGAAGGATATGATTCACACAAATGAAAAGCCTAGGAGCCAAAATGACACCAAGCTAGTTTATCCTTGATTCGGATTATCTGAAACTATACACATTGATGAAAATATCAATCACGTCACATATATAAGTGAAATTTTAGCCCAAAATTTCCCAGAGCTGGACCCGGGGTCATACAAATTGATGAAAAGATCAATCACGTCACATAAATAAGTGAAATTTTAGCCCAAATTTTCCCAGAGCCTTCTTGTGAGAGACAGAAGCGATATATCCATGTATTTAATACAACTTTCTCCAACATCTCCCTAACAAATTCATTATTGGTCTGTAAGACCCGAGGTCTTAAGAGGCGCCATCCCATACCTACTTAGCTCTCTCCGTTGTTCTCACTTGGAGCTTGAAAATGAAGAGCTATTGTGACATGGATAGCCTTGACTAAATGGTAAATCACTCTGAAAATCCTTATTATATCTGAGGTGGGATAGGGTGTTACATGGTCTATCACTTTGCTCCAATAAACTCTTAAGTCGCTTGAGCTCAACCTCAACTACCTTGAGATCGATATCAAGTATCTTCTTCTCCAATACCAATTGGCAACATTCCTAACTAATCTTTGTCCTGTTTCAGTACGTAGTAATTGAGATTGAATGAACCACCAAGGATTTCGCAAAAAAAAATAAAAAATTTGTTGACTTCGAGGAAAAATGTAACCGGTTAGAGAATGAGAAGACTAATTTAAAATAACGAGATTGAAGGCCAAGAATGAAATCTTGGAGAAATATGCATAAAAACTATAGTAATTGATATTGAAGGAATCATCATGTACGCAAAAAGGATTGTTGACTTGGAGGCCAAATGTAACTAGTTAGAGAAGAAAAAGACTAATTTGAAATGACGGGATTGAAGGCCAAGAAGAAATCTTGGAGAAACACGTGAAATCGTAGGACACGTGTGAAAATAGAGCAGAAACTTCATTTAGAACAGAGAAATGTGAGAAAGGAAATTGGGAAGATTAGCGAGTAATGCTACCAGTTGGTGCTGGAGAAGAAGATACTTAATATCGATCTTAAGACAGTTATGTCTGAGGTCAACTGATATAAAAGTTTGTTGAAGCAAAGTGATAGACCATGTAACACCTCATCTTACATAAAATATATAATAAGGATGTTCGGAGTATCTTCTTCTCCAATACCAATTGGCAGTATTCCTAACTAATCTTTGTCCTGTTTCAGTACGTAGTAATTGAGATTGAAGGAACCACCAAGGATTTCGCAAAAAAAAAGAATTGTTGACTTTGAGGGAAAATGTAATCGGTTAGAGAATGAGAAGACTAATTTGAAATAACGAGATTGAAGGCCAAGAATGAAATCTTGGAGAAATATGCATAAAAACTATAGTAATTGATATTGAAGGAATCATCATGTATGCAAAAATGATTGTTGACTTGGAGGCAAAATGTAACTGGTTAGAGAAGGAAAAGACTAATTTGAAATGACGGGATTGAAGGCCAAGAAGAAATCTTGGAGAAACACGTGAAATCGTAGGACACGTGTGAAAATAGAGCAGAAACTTCATTTAGAACAGAGAAATTTGAGAGAGGAAATTGAGAAGATTAGCAAGTAATGCTACCAGTTGGTGCTGGAGAAGAACATACTTAATATCGATCTTAAGACAGTTAAGTCTGAGGTCAACTGATATAAAAGTTTGTTGGAGCAAAGTGATAGACCATGTAACACCTCATCTTACATCAAATATATAATAAGGATGTTCGGAGTGATTTATAAACGATTCAAATTTGATCCATTTTATCATTGAACGAATTTAATCTTAAACAAATGTAGATAATTCTTGACAACATATTATATCTTTTCTTTGCTCTTAGTTGTATGTGACTAATAGATTGAAGTTTAGTGTTATTGGTGCTATTGTTCTTATTACTTTCCCTTTTGATGATAAATTCCAAGTAACCCCTTTTCAATTCACAACAACTTTCGTTTGTTAAAATAATATATGACCGGCAATTTGCTAACCTATAAGATGTTAAGGTTCCCAACACACTTTTTACCAACACTAGATCAAAGATGCCCTTGCGGTTATTTTACTTATTGGATTGTATTATAAAGTTAACTTGTTTTTTCTTTTTTTGCATTCGTCCTATTTTAGTACGTGCATTAAAACTGTAATAATTTAAATTGAAGGAACCACAATGGATTCAACAAAAATGATTGTTGACTTTGAGGCAAAATGTAACCGGTTAGAGAAGGAGAAGACTAATTTGAAATGACGGGACTGAAGACCAAGAATGAAATATTGGAAAAAACACGTGAAATTGAAGGACACGTGTGAAAATGGGGCAAAACTTCATTGAGAATAGAGTAAAGAGGGAGAGGAAAAGGTGAAGATTGGTGAGGAATCCTGTCAGGTCGTGCTGGAGAAGAAGATACTTGATATCGATCCTAAGACAGCTGAGGCTTAGGTCAAGCGACTTAAGAGTTTGTTGGACCAAAGTGATAGACCATGTAACGCCTCATCACACATCGGATATAATAAGGATGTTCGGAGTGATTTATAAGTGATTCAAGTCCTATTCATATCATAAGAACTCTTATTTTTCAGGCTACAAGTAAAGACAACGGACCTGAGAGGACTCAAGACGCCTCTTACGACCCCGGAATTTACAAACTAATCATGAATTTGTTAGTAAAGATCGAGGCTAAGTTGTAGTCTAATCTTAAGGCTGCGAAAATGAGATCAAAAGAGTTGGAGAAAGCTGATTTGGATCTTAAGAGCTTATGTGAAGAGAAATATGGTAATATTGCAATTTTGGGAGGGCAAAGAGGAAGTTTAGGGAGGGATTGATTGTTGAATCAAATGGAAGTTATACGAAATACATGGATACCACTTTTGTCTCTCACAAGAAGGCTATGGGAAATGGGAATTACAAATGCTCATATTTGTATTTGAATGGTAAGTATGTGTTCATCATGTTTGTGTGTGATGGTTCACAATTTAATTACAAGATTTCTTTGGTATTTTTTAGTCTAAAAGCCCAAAACTGCTCACTTATTCATGTGATGTGATTAAATAATTATCTTGCCCTCATTTCATCAATATGTATAGTTCCTAATAATCCGAGTTAAGGGTAAACTAGGTTGATGTCATTTTGGCTCCTAAGCTTTTCGTTTATATGGATTATATCATTCATTTTCTTGCGTGTTATCCAATGTGAGATTGTAACACCCTATCTCACATAATTTATAATGAGGATGTTCAGAGTGATTTATAAGTGAGGATAACGGACCTAACGAGACTACGTGACATGGGATGCTTCCTCTTAAGACCCCTGATCTTACAAACCCGGTCATGAAATTGTTAAGGAAGATTGAGGCTATGTTGTAGTCCAATTTCAAAGATGCGAAAATGAGATCGAAAGAGTTAGAGAAAGCTGTTTTTGGATGTTAAGAGCTCATGTGAAGAGGAATATGGTAATATTGCAATTATGGGGAGGGAATGGAGGAAGATTAGGGAGGAATTGGTTGTTGAATCGTATAGAAGTTGTACGAAATACATTGATACCGCATATATTTCTCACAAGAAGGCTCTAGGAAATGGGAATTCCAAATGCTCAAATTTGCATTTGGATGGTAAGTCTATGTTCATCATGTTTGTATGTAATGGTTCATAGTTTAATTACAATAATTCTTTGATATTTTTTTGGCTAATACCGTTCATTTATTCATTTGAGACTAACAAATTTTTTTTTTTAATTTGATTCATTTTGTCATGGGATGAATTCAATCTTAATAAAGATAGATAGTTATTTGACCACAGATTATATCTTTTGTTAGCTCTTAGTTGTTTTATGTGACTAATAGGTTGAAGTTCGGTGTTGTTGGTCCCAAAAGAGAGAGAAGCTTTCCAATGTATTCATCTCTTACAATGCATTGGTGAGACCGATATTTAACCGTTGGATCAAAATCAAATGAATGGTTGTGATTAAAAGATAATTTTTGGAAATTATTTTTTTAAACACACAATAATTTATGGAAAAAACCCAAATCATATCTTTTCCCTAAATCTCTAACTCTTTCCCCAAATCAAAATAAAATCAAAACCACCCTCTAACAGATTAATCTTATTCTCAAATGAAATGGATAATATTCATTTGAATAATATTAAAAAAAAAACTAAAGTAATTTAAAACACAAAACGTTAAGTTATTCCCACTTTCAAATTTTTTTGAATGTTCAAATGAATATTAAGAAAATATTCAAATGAAACTTAAAAACGTTAATTTATTCCCACTTTTAAATTTTGTGAATATTCATTTGACTATAAGGTAATATATTCAAATGAATATTAAGAAAATATTCAAACGAAATGTAAAATGTTAATTTATTCCGACTTACAATTTTTTTTAATATTCATTTGAATTTAAGGTATTATATATTCAAATATTCTTTGTGAATACGAATATTTGAATATTCACTTGAACATCCGTATTCATTGAATATTCAGATGAATATACAAGAACATACGTACAACTCCCACGCTTGAATTAATTAGGAGATAAAATAGAAATTTGGAGAGATAAATTCCTTATTTGTTTATTTATATTTATTTCTATTATTTCCTTCCCATTTTTATTGGATGTATATTCAAATCCAACCATCCAAATCTCCATCATTCTACGGTTCATAAAGGGTCTCACAAATGCTTCTAAGAGATGAATGCATGTGAACAGGGATATAAGCCTTGTAGATGTAATGCTCAGATCATTAGATAATGCATAACAAACTTCCTTCCTCTCTTACCTTTCTTCTTCCTCTTCTCTGCTCTATCTCTCCTTCAATCTGAGCTGTCACAGCTCCATCTTTCTTCTTCCTTTAGCAACTAATCTTGCTTTATGTCTTTCCATCGAACCATCAGGTTTGTGCTTCAGTTTGTAGACCCATTTAGAACCAATAGCTTGCTTGCCCAGAGTAAAAGAAGTTAATACCCATGTGCAATTTCTATCCAAGGCTTGAATCTCCAAATTCATAGCAGCAATCCAACTAGGATCTTTCTTTTCCTGATTGTATGTATGAGGCTCAGGAATCTGCACTAAATTTGCAAAAGAAGAAACAAAATCTGAAGAGAACATGTTCTGATCTCCTAGTACTTCTGTGAGAAAAGACTCAGATATAGACTGAGATTTAGAAATAGTAGGACAAATAAAGTCCTTTAAAACTGTAGGTTGGACATGTGTCCTTGTTGACCTTCTTGTAGGCAAAGGAACTGAATGAGGTATGCTTGATGATGTACTATTATGAAAACCTTCAGAAACAGAAACCACTTCTGCAGGAATGTGCTCTTGAGAGCCAACAGATGTATCCAACAATGATTTGGAAGGCCTCCCTGGTTGAGATAGATCAGGACCTTCCAGGAATATCTGCAGGATTAACTGATGGCAAAGAAGGTATAATAGATTTCTGTATTTGTAACTTTTTGTCCTTAAAAGGAAAAACATCCTCTATAAAAGTAACATCTCTACTTACAATATATTGTCTAGAAGTTGGATCATATAACTTGTATGCCTTTTGACCAAAAGGATACCCAATAAAGATACATTTTCTACCCTTGGGACCAAACTTATCATTCTTTGAATTAGGCAAATGTGCATAAATATAAGCACCCAATAACTCTCAAATCATCAAATGAAACAGGTTTACCAAACAGAATTTCAAAAGGTGTTTGCCAACCTTATACAGAAGATGGGAGTTTATTTAAAATGTGGGTAGCAGCCAAAACACAATCAGCCCAAAACCCTACAGGCAAATCAGCATGAACCCTTAAAGCACGAGCAGTCTCAATCAAATGCCTATGCTAATCTCAACTCTCCCATTTTGTTGGGGAGTATAAGGAGCACTTCTCTGATGGATAATTCCATGATCAGAAAATAATTTCACACAAGAATGTTGCACAAATTCGGTTCCGTTATCACTTCTAAAAGCCTTAATCTTTGCACCAAACTGAGTAGATACATACTGTATGAAGGAAACAATGATAGAATAAACCTGACATTTATGGCTAAACAAATAGGTCCAAGTAACCCTGCTTTTGTCATCAACCACAGTTAGAAAATAAGAAGCATTCGAGTAACTTTTGGTCTTGTATGGACCCCATATGTCAAGATGTATAAGATAAAGCAATGCTGAGAAACAGAAGTACATGAGCTTAAAAGGTGAATTGTGCATTTTTGCCAAAGTACAAGTTTCACAATGAGGAAGCTCTTTAGCTTTTACAAAGTCTAAATGAGAAAGCTTAGTCATGGATGCATGACCTAATCGAGCATGAAGATTTTGCAGTACAGAAACATCTTTAGACACACTACAAGCTACTACAGAACTGAGCTCATCAGGAGCTTTGTTATCAACAAAACAGAAATGCTATTAGATGCCAACACAGAAGCAGGTAAGATCTCTCTAGATCTGTTGACATGAGCAGAATCACTTGAATTCAGCCTGTATAGTCCATTCCTCTTGAACCCAGAACCAATCATCTTGTTAGTTCCAAGGTCCTGAAAGTACCAACCAGTCGCAGTAAATATAGCTGCTAGATTTGAAGCTTCAACTAATCTAGCTACTGACAACAAGTTATGCTTAAAAGCTGGAAGAAATAGAACATTTCGAAGAGTCAAAGAATCATGCAAATGCAAAGTCCTATTTCATGAACCACTGATGTACTACCATCAATATGAATTGGTTTATGCAAACTTCTCTTATCAACCAACAAATCCAATCAAAATCAGGAGAAACACTAGATGTCAAAGCAACTGCATAACCATAAGAAGTACCTGCCATGCTTGTAGAAGCAGTATAATTGGCCTGAGATTTCCCTTGCATAGCCTTGAGCACTTCTTGACAAATGGCATTGACAAACGAAGGATCCATCCTGCCTGCAGAACCTTGATCCTTGTCATTAACCTCCAATGGAGTGTCACTGATATCAGGTGCAATAGATGCATTGTTTGCTCTAGGATATGAACCCTTACCATCAGGACCAGTATACCAATCTGGGTAACAATGCAACTTAAAACAAGTATCCACCATATGCCCTTTACCACGACAATGTGAGCAGACCCTGTCTTTCTTGTCTCTTCTGTAATCCTTATCACCCTTCCTGTCAAATTTCTTATCATATTGGTTTGCTCCTCTTGAAGCAGCCAGAGCAATGCTATCCCCTTGATGTTGAGACAAATTGCTCGAAGTAGACCCACTCTTGATCTGTTGCTATTTCTAGCCGATTCATATGCATCTCCTAAACCCATAAGAAACTGAATCAATCTGTTCCTTCCCTCAGTTTCAACCACTTTCTTGACTAAATCACAAGTACAAGAATTCATCGCACCGCAAGAAACCCTTCTACAGCTTGCAACTCATCCCATATTCTTTTCAACTTGTTAAAGTACTCAGCAATAGACAAGTTATATACGCACACCATAACCCAATTCTCTTTTTAACTGAATCAATTTACAGCAAAAGTGTTTGTTACAGGGGTGGCAACCACCTTTTATATCCGAAATTCCGAAGCTATCACCTCTGTAATTACTAATATACCCTCCTAATATGTCTAATATTACAACTGATATAGTCCAAGTATCCTAATAAATACAAGGTCACATAATTTGAATGAAAGAAAAATAAGTCATGAGGGGCTCCGAAATCAAGCAAGGGGAAAGAAGTGAAACAGAGGTATCATAGATTTACACAAGCACAAGAGATCGGATGTTAGTTAAAGGAATTAGTAAGGTCGGAAGACAATCCTCTAAATCCTGCATTACTAGAGTAGAAAATTTCTAAAACTGACAGCAAGCACCTGTGCAGCTTGAGTAATTGCCCTAGCAACTCTCATGACTTCATGCTTCACTGTACACCATGATTCTGAAGTATACATAGAGCTTGCATCTTCAATCGTATCATCGATCCCAGGGAAAGACTTTGATCCATAATCATTGTGATTTGAAGTTCCACAGATCTGCTGTTACAGAGTAAGATAGGTGATTTGCTGAAGAAAGAGGACGAGCTTACAAGTTTTACGCTTGAAAGATGTGTATAACATGGTCTTCCCGGGAGTCCATCTCGATCAGCCAGTGCTCTCTCAGCCATCATCAGTCTATCGTTCAGTTCTCTTACTTTCTGAGCATCTGCTCTCCACATTCGTTCATGTTTTGCTGCCTTCTACTGCCTACAAACACAAAATCATCCGATGCTCTTTTAAGCTCTAGAAGGAAGTTGAATTTAATGTAGTAGTAGTAGTAGAATTTCACAATATAACTTCCTCTATTCACTGATCTTGATGGCTGCATTCTTCAAGTTTTCATTTCATTGATTTAGAGGTTTCAAGTATTCAACTTGGATGTGCTTTTCTCCAATTCGGAACTAATTTGGAGTCTTGCTTGATGCAATGTTTTTATTATTAAAATGTACCTCAAGCTCATTTGCATATGAAAGATAGTCAAATGGTAAGAATTCTTCATCCGCCAGATGCAAAGCCACAGAGCCTCAAATTGATGTTGTAGTCTTAGTAAAAACAAGATAGATAGGAGATATAAAATTATAAATTTTGTCCCCAGAGCCACAGAGCCTCATTGTGATTCTTTTGACTGATTGAAAGAAAACTACCATGACTTATTTGACCTTCTTTACTATTACATAATTTACATCCCTGTGCTAAATCAGTTCATGAACTAATTAGACGTTCAGAATACACTTTAATCCTACACAAGCGAAAAGGAGGGATTGCAGATTTCATAAATGGTAGAAAACGAATGATAACTACCAAGCCGCAAGGTGCCTTTGGAACATGGATACCTAATATCTTGAGGGATTGCAACTAATGGATTCACTCCCTAAAATTGCAATGCACAAAGCCAACCATGGAAGAATTGGCCTATAAATGTATAAAAAGTCTTATCATTTTAATACCCATGGTATATCAAATAATATAGATGTCCTCATAAGATCTTAAAGAGAAAAAAAAACACTAACAATAACCCTCAGGTCCTTGGAATATACAAAATTATATTCATTCCCTGATTAAGAGAATCATTTTAGCAAGGGTAAAGCATATCAGATAATGTCGATAACATACCCTGATTGCTTCTCCCAACTAATGGATGCATAAGGACCTTTTTCAAAGAATGGCCACCAGGACCCTCATAATCTACCTCAAAATCAACATCGTCGGGATCATCTCCTGCAAACAAGGTCAAGGAAAACTTTCAAGTCCAGGGAGTTACAACAAACAAAATCTCCTTAGATTATAAGACTAGTTCAACTAAACCAATTTCTGTACCAGTTTAGAGTATAGACCAGTTTACATCTGTATAGCTTTTTGAAGCTTTGAAACACATGACATTATAAAAAGTGCAAAGATCAAAGTACCATTATTAATTCAATCGCAATTTGAAAATTCTAACATCAATCATTAATTCAGCCAACAGTGAATAAACTAGGCGAGAGAGAAGAGACATGAGTGAGAAAAATGAATCACTCATACACAACAACATATTTCTAGGCTCGAATTATGAAAACTGCAACAGAAAAGTTACCAGAATTATTTGAAAGTCTTCAATCGAGTACTTTTTGCACTAATTCTTCAACTAGACGACCAAGCAAGATGTAACCCAGAATCTTAGCTTTCGCATGTTCGCGGGCTATTGATTAGGTTGAAGTTCGTTATTTCTCTTATTGATGATCTCAAGCAAAGATAACCACTGCCAACAGGAATCTGTTCAACCCTATGAGACAATCAGACACCATCCAGCCCAAAAAATCATTCTAATAAGAGGGAATAAAGTGACGAGCAAGAAAGAAAGCAACATCTAATTCAGGCATATCTACCTAATCAAAATAATCATCAAATCAATGGCATACTCCAATCTCCATGTATAGAAACATCAATGATTTAAGCAGAGAGCTACAGAATCAACAGAAACACTTGTTAATAAATCCTTCTTCAGCAAGGAGAACTAAGCTTAAGGCAAAGCTGGAAGAAAGTAATAAGGAGTGCTGGACTCGTGAACTTCACATACCCTTAGCTTACCTCCTCACGAGAAATACATTTCCTAATATTTTCCAATCAGAAAAAGAATCCAAATGAACATCATCTTTCCGAACAATCAGCCACTGCAAGAAGCAATTTTAGCAGGTGAGAAAAAAAAAATTTCACTCAAAATATTCAAATGGTTGCAACTTCAAGACGGGTCATAAGCAAATGTACATCTTGTTATTTCATGAAGAATAAAACCCCTCAATCGGCGGAGTAAGGAGTTGGGGTTCATGAAATCATCAATTTGGGTTTGAAGCTGCTGAAGCTTTCCTAACAAATGGAGAACGCGCCTGTGAACGCGCCCCCAATTTCCCATCTCAACACCTTCCCAGAAATCAACCCTAACTCCGATATCCGACGTCGCCGACAAATCGCGAGGATTCCGGCCATTCTGGTGGCTGGTCTTCCTTCGTGCCCCTTCAAAGTTGCTATCCCCTCTGAAAACAAGTTTTGGCTGGAAAAATTGAGAGCCAAATCAGCCAATGGCCTGGAAATCGTGGTGTTCTTCGACGGGTATGGTCCGTTTCTCCTCCGGTCTCTAAGGAAGGATGTTCGTTGGCGACGGTTGGGACTGCGGGTGGACTGGTTCTGCCTCCGGTCTTCGTGCGTTTGTCTGTGCGAGGCGCTGTCTGCCTGGCTTCGGATGTTGGGTCTGGCTCGAAATAGTGATGTTGGAGGCGACAGTCAGCATCCCTACTCTCTGTCTGGGGGTGCTCAAATCCGGGCTGCTGCTGATGGCGGTTCTTTGAGGGTTGGGTCTCCGTCTAATCCGGGTGGCCTTGTTCGTCTTCTCCATTGTTGCTTCTTTAGAAGATGGGTGGTGCTGGTAATGTTTCTCTTCCCCCATCAAATACTCTCAAAGGTCACTTCTCTTCCTCACCTTTTTCTTCCTCCAGAAAACATTACGGGGTCAGAGTTGTTTGCTCTCCCCCTAACTAAATCCCGCAAGGGCCCGGGCCCCAAATCCTCGTAACGAGACCAAACAACCAGTTGAGGTTTCACTTCCTGGTGCAGGAAGTTACCTTCAGTTGGCAGACAAAAGGAAGCTTAAAGGAAAAAAAGATGTCTTTAATTTGGAAAAACTCATTTGCTTGAGTCTGTATTTCCATGGTCACCTTTGTATTCAATCTAATTTTATATTAATACATTATCTTGTGCGTTGGTACTTAATTAATCAGTTTTTCAGACACCTTTCTTATTGCAAATTGAAGCATACTAAGCTTTTAACTTTCGGCTTTGGTATGTATTTTATACCTATCTACTGGTTATTAAAATCTGCTGCGAGCAGTTGTAAATATGGTGCAGGTGAACCCGTCTTGGCCTCGTCCGAGATGAATGGAATGAACTCTAAACAAACGAGTGGTGGTCTGCTTGAGGTTCTCTCCTCAACACTCCTTACCCTCCGATTTTCGGGTCTGGAACAAAATTTGGGTTTTGGGGCGTTTATTGTTCCGGTCTCCAGTTCTAATAATGAAGTTTTTTTCATAAAATCTGTGACTGAAATATTTAGCCCGGCTTGTTGGTTTCAATCTAACTACGTTGTCTCATCTTGTACCTTTGTGGCTGCTCCTCTAGTATTTTTTGCTAAGTCTTTTGAGTTTGAGCAGCTAGTTGATTATGGATTCCACCATAGAGCTCTTGGCTGCTACATTGCTGTTTCAGTTGCAAAAGTACAATACAAAACTCACCGGTGTTTGCACAAATATGTTGAAGAGGTACATTCCTCTTCAATATACATAATCTCTCATTCGGCTTTACTGAATTGCATATTTTTGTCCAGAATAATTGCTGCCTTTTGGTGGTCAGAAAACCCGGTGCTAGAGGTTACGACCTCTTCACCCCCTACCCCCCGAGTTTCGGGCCTTGAAAAAACTGTTGTGATTGGGGCTATTATGTCCTCTTTCCTCAACTCGAATGAAAATTTGGGTTTCAATGTATATGTTTATGATAGTATGTTCTGGGCTTCGGCTGTAGTTGTGCTGATGATTTTCATTCCCTCTTGGGGAGTGAATAAAATAGTGAAAGTGATATGTGCTCTCTATCCACATACATCCCGAATGGATGTTCAGTGCAACGTGGACGAAATGCTAGCAGTGGCTCTGGCTTTGGCTATGGAATCCCTTGAGAGTGTAGTGTTATTCTCCATTTATACCATGGTTGTGATCATGGGCTCTCCGGGTCGAAGACTGCTTGGACCCTTACGATACTTAGATTATGTTGTAAAGGATCTCTTTAAACCTGCATGTAAATCTATGCTCTATAAATCGGAATTTGTTAAGGCTGTTTTTGCGCTTACTGATGTTGTTAAGTCCTTTTTTGATTTCCCTCCCTGTGTTGTGTTATCACCTCATGCTGAAATGTCTTTAGATAAGACTTCATTGCCTAGTAAGTTTATTTGCTATGTAATTACTTTGTCAAGATTTGCTAGTAAGAAAAATAAATACGATATTTGGTACCACTTGTTTGGGGTTAGCAAATTTTCGCCCCGAACCAACACCGACTAGAGTCTTGGTTTGGAACAGTTTCATTGCCTCACTGATTGTGCCCTCCCTCATTTTGCTGCCCCTCGAGTGTCCTTTTGGTTGAGTTTTGGTTTGGAACTGCTTGGAGATTGCTTTTCTGCTACTCTCGTTCTTGTCTTTGGCATGGACGCCCTGTATTTGGATGTTAAATCATCTTTCTTGCTAAAAGGTGTGTGTAGAATAGTACATCGAAGAACTGGTTGGATATCTCCCCAACTAAAGGGATCAAGTCAGAAGCTTCTTAAATATATATTGTCATTCAATGCGGCTTGTTGCTTCAAGCCCGCCAACAACCGTGTTTACTTTGCATTACATTTGTTGTCAACAATCCATCCAACAAGCACCAGATTCCTACATTATCAAATTCCCGATGTGGACCCCACCATAACAATACATCAAAACCATCTTGGTTTAAGGACTCCGTATCCTAGTCCTTTTACCATTGACAACCATGTATGAAGATGTGCTTTTGAAATTGTAGGGGGGTAGGGAAAAGAACGTTCTGGACGGAAATTGACTCAATGTGTAAAAACGAACATATACAAATCATGGCACTAGCAGAAACTAAGACGGAAAATATTCCGGATGACAAAATGTGGAGAAATATTGGTTTTGATGAAGGAGCTTGGTCACCGGCTATCAGGCGATCTGGTGGAATAGGACTCTTGTGGAAATCTCAACAGCTACTAGATTTCAATATCTCCATTGTTGTCCACTTTCCGCGTATTATCGACCTAAGATTGGATAGCCTACTTGCTGGGTTTCCAATCTTAGCCCTATTTGTCTATGCACCACCCACACCAAGTGAGAAAGTTCCATTTTGGGAACTATTAAAAACGATTATCAACGACGCAACTATTTTGTGCATTGTTCTGGGAGATCTTAATGAGATCCTATGCAGTGCTGATAAGCTTGGCGGTGCCTCCCTTCGGACATCCAGGTTTTCTCGACTTATCTCGTTTAAAAACGAATGCTCACTACTAGACCTTCCCACCTTTGGCAACCCTTACACGTGGAGGAAAAACCCGGAGGAGAATTTTAACATCCGTGAAAAGCTTGACCGGGTGCTTGTACATCAACCGGTCATCGAAGCTTTTCCTAACCTGATCACATACAATGGCGCCTTCTCTACCTCGGACCATTGTCCAATTTCCATCTCTTTTGAAGTTAATCCTAGTTTCAAAGCCCCATCTTTTAAATTCGAAAATGCCTGGTTACTTCGGAAAGATTTTCGTAACGTAGTTAAACAATCCTGGAGGGCTACTTGCCCTGGCTCTTCCATGTTCCAATTAATGTTCAAACAAAAAATATTGGAAAAAAAAAAAGCAAAAGAATGGAATAAAACGAGTTTTGGGAACATTTTCCGGCAATTAAAAGAGGTGGAGTCGGAGCTGCTACATATTCAATCCTCGGGTACCGGGATTTTTTCTCAAACTAATCAAAGCAAGGAAAAGCGCCTGATCACCAAGAAAGAGAAGCTCCTAATATTTCAAAAATCGTTTTGGAGCCAAAGAGCTAAAACCAAACACCTCAAACTATCGGATTCCAACACCGCATATTTTCACCGAGTGGCGACTGGCCGTAGGCACAGGAAACAGATTCGCAACATCGTCTCTTCCTCTGGCACAGTTGTTGTGGGCGAAGAGAATGTTAAGAATGAGATCAAAAAGGATTTCGAGAAGAGATTCAAGAAAGAACCAATAGACGATAGGCTCCTCGGCGAGTTGCTAGACCTAATTCAGCCTTCCATCTCGTCGGAGGAAAACAGCTTTCTCACAAAACTCCCATCAAACACGGAAATTAAATCTACAGTTTTTAACTTAGGGAGGAATAAATCACCGGGTCCGGATGGCTTCACTGCTGAATTCTATAAAAAATATTGGAATATCATAGGTAAATCTGTAACCTGTGCGGTCAAAGAGTTTTTCCGTTCCGGAAAAATGCTTAAACAAATAAACCATGCCTTTATTTCCCTCCTCCCTAAAAGAGACGACCACACGACCACTAGTCACTACCGCCCTATCAGTTTATGTTCCAATGTCTACAAAATTATCTCCAAAATCCTAACTGACAGAATGAAAAGGGTCATTGGTAAACTTATTCATCCTCTACAGGGTGCCTTTGTAACAGACAGGGCTATTCAAGATAACGTTCTAATAGCTCATGAAATCTTCCACTCCTACAAAAATCGGAGGGGCCGGGAAGGATGGCTAGCAATAAAACTGGATATGGAAAAAGCATACGATAGAGTTGACTGGAACTTTATTCAAAAGGTGCTTAAAAGGTTTGGTTTTCACGACACTTTCATCTCCTGGATAATGGAATGTATTACGTCGGTTTCTTTCTCAGTATTAGTCAACAATGGCCCTACGGATCTGATTTATCCATCTCGGGGTCTTCGCCAAGGGGATCCGCTATCTCCTTTCCTTTTTATTTTAGGGGCAGAGATTCTGGCCCGAAAACTAGTTGCTGAAGCTTGCCTAGACAAAACACACATTGGGTTCCCGATTGGACATAACGGCCCTCGGATTCCGTTCCTTTCCTTTGTCGATGATATCATAATTTTCTCAAAAGGTAGTTTGGATGCAGGGCGCACAGTGAAGGCGATTGTTGACTCATACTGCAAAGTGTCGGGCCAAAAGGTCAACTACCATAAATCTAGTTTCCAAGCTACGAAAGGTATCCCAAACCATAGGATCCTCGAACTACGCACCTGCCTCGATATCCCCAATGAAAATTCAATAGAAAAGTATTTAGGTTGTCCCATTATCAATGGAAGAGTTACTAAAAGCATGTTCGAAGAGATCATCTGTAAATCGAAACAACAATTGACAAAATGGAGGGCTAATGCCCTCACCCAACAAGGTCGTGCCACCTTGATCAACTCCAACTTGTCCGCTAAGCCGTTATATGCTATGCAAAATTTTATGCTCCCCGCGGCTGTGCACAAAGAACTCGACCAGATAAACCGTTCTTTCTTTTGGAACAAGGATCTCCAGTATCGGCCGTTGATTAGCTGGGACAGAATATGTAAACCGAAGCAGTGTGGGGGGTTGGGAATTCGAAAATCTAGCGACATGAACGTGGCTCTCCAAATGAAGCTATTGTGGAAAATTCTGGTCGAACCGGGTAATGTATGGGTGTTAGTGATTAGACATAAATACCTGCGTTCTGCCAGTATTTTTGAATACAAAAACAACAGATCTAGCTCTTGGCAGTGGTCTAAGTTGTCTGCTCTAATCGGTAAGTTTAAAGAGGGGCTTATTTGGTCAGTTGGAGATGGGCGAGCTATTAAGTTTTGGACAGACAATTGGATCTCAACCTCGCCTCTATCAGACAGGGAAGAATGCCCTCAAAGTTACAATCAAGACGAAAATGTCAGTGATTATATTCTGGGGGGTAAGTGGTGGACAGAAAAGCTTCAAGAGGCTCTCCCAATTGATATAGTGCATGAGATCCAAGATATTCCCCTACCTACCTCGACTATGCAAGACCGCTTATACTGGTGGTCGGACAAGGAAGGCTGGTTTACTACTGCCAGTGCATATAAATTGATTACAGCTCACTCGGCACCACTTCCAGACCATAATGCCTGGATTTGGAAAATTAACACACCTCCGAAAGTTAAAAACTTTCTTTGGAAGATCGCTCAGGATGGCCTCTCAACCGCTTCCAGGCTGTCCAACAGGGGTGCTTCGGTCCCACCTACCTGCTCTATGTGTAATGCGGCACCTGAGGATGAGATCCATCTGTTTCTGGAGTGTTCCTTCATCCAAGCGATACACCAGCTTCCGCCCCAGGTCAGGCAACAAATTGTTTGCCTGATTGCACAGTCCAGACTTATTAAGCCCATCCTATCTACCCTTGGGAAGAGCCTTCCTCCTTCCGCTCTGTCCAACCTCGCTTTCTCGTGGTGGACGACATGGTGTGTCAGGAACAAACATCTGTTTCAACAGGCTGTAATTCCGCAAAAAGATATAGCCTTACGACTGATCAAATCCCATATAGATAACTGGAATAAGACATCGGTTGTTGAGGCTGACTTTGAGGAAGACTTTCGCCCGCTTTGACAGCACCTTGTCAAAAAACAATGTAAGAATCAAAAAACAATTTCATGGCGGAAGCCTCCCTTAGGCACTTTCAAACTAAACTTCGACGGTTCAACACTTTCTAACGGCGAAAGCTCAGCAGGTGCCATTATTAGGGACTGGGTTGGTCACCCGATTTCAGTACACCACCAACGCCTGGGTAAGCAAAATCCACTCAAAGCGGAAGCATTAGCTCTTAAACTAGGGATCCAACAGGTGCGGCAACTACATATAGGAAAGATCCAGATTGAGGGCGACAACAAGATTATCATCGATCACTTAAATAGGAAATCCAAATGCCCCTGAGAGATCGAACTAATATTGTCGGATGTTCAAATCCTGCTATCGACTATGGAAGACATAGTTTTCTTCCATGTTCCTCGCATGGGCAATAGAGTGGCGGATAAGGTTGCACACCTTAACCACTCTGCCCGAGGAGTCGATATTAAAAACGATCCTGGTCTCATTGACCTCATCCGCAAGGATGCTGCTGGGTAGGGTCAGCCCACCCGAATTCTTTCCTTATCAAAAAAAAAAAATCAATTTGGGTTTGAAGCCTTCAAACTCTCAAGTCTTAACCCTCAAGTGACCGACCAAGAGAGAAGAGACAAGAGTGTGAAAAATGAACCAGTCAAACCCAAAATCATAATTTTAGGCTAGAATAACGAAATTTTCAATAGAAAAGTTACCAGGATTAATCAAAAGTCTTCAATCGATGACTTTTTGCTCTAATTCTTCTACTAACGAGATGTAACTTGGAAGAATATCAGCTTTTCGCGTGGTCTGAATGGGTGCTGGAAAGAGGAACCAAAAACAAGTGGGGAATCGCTAATAGAGGTGGTCGACAAAGACCTTGTACGGAGGAGATTGGAATGAGGCAATGGGGAAGAGCTCCCCTGATGTAGGAAGAAGAAAGAAGATGCTATTATAGACTTCAGAAGATTTTTTTTTTTTTAAAAAAAAACTTATATTATAGAGATAAATATAAATTTGATAGATTTGATTTGTACTTCAAACTAAGGATACGATGTTATTATATAAATATAAATTTGATAGATTCGATTTGTGTACGTAGGTTATTATGAAAATGATGATCCCTAAAATATAAGGTATGCAGTACATGGAAAGTTTATTTGTTTAAAATTAAGATTTAAGTGAGAACCGTGATTTTTTTAATATATTTTTAATGTCTCATGGCTCCCATTGTTATTATTTAGATTTTTTTTTAAAATATTCACTAAAAAATAATTATTTAATAAAATATTCAAACTTTTAAAATATTTACACAAATATTCATTTTTTTTCAGGCCGGACAAAAAAACGCGGTCTCAGTCCGCGTTTTATTATTAAGGTAAAAAATCTGAAATTGGGTGAAAAGAGGGAAAAAACTAACACAAAAGACGCGGTCCCAGGCCGCGTCTCTTTTTTTTTATTATTTTGAAAATTGGGTGAAAAGTGAATAATTTTTATCTTTTTGAATGGCTATAAATTAAGATGATATTTTTTATTTTGAAAATTGATAGAATATAAAAAATATCTTCCTATAAAAATAATAAGAATTAAATTAAACAGAGAAAATAATTGCAATAAAATATTCGCCATAAAAGAAATTTCTCGATTGAAGCAAATTGATATGCTTAATTACATTATATGTTCAAGAGAAGAGAGCACATATATGTAAATATTTACCAATTGCAACTTATGCTAATAAAAAAATGGGTAATTAAAAAATTATTCTTAAATTTGCTAGATAAGTTATTGATATTTCATTACCCTATTATAAATTTTATGCCATGTTAATTTTTTGCGTTATTCACCAAGTATAATACCAGTCATGTAATTGATATAAAATGATGTCCCGGGCGTAGTACGGGTCTGCCACCCTAGTTATCTAGTAAAAGTTGTGTTCAACCCTTATTAATGTGAAACTCATTATTGCCCTTATTTTAAAATAAATTAGCTCAGCCGCCAGTAAAATGTACGCGCTTCACGCGCTCTCTCTTCCTCCTCGCATACATCGCCGTTCGCCGCCCAGCCCTAAATACACCCACCCGTGCTTCAGACCAAGCCTGCAGTTCCCCATCTTCACAAAGCAACTATGGATTCCAAAGGAGGTAGCTCCCTCCTTTTGCTGTCCGATTCAAGATCCCAATCTCAATTCTACCCCAAAAAAGAGAAGATCTCAATCTCAATTGGTTTCGATTCCAATTGATTGTACTATGTATGAGTGCGTCCTTTGTGTTGGCGCTTCAGTTTTGTTCTCATCGATGAGGATCGGGCATGCCTTGGTTGTCGGCGGTGGGTTCAATTTCGGGCAGTGGAAGGGCTGGCTCTTCGAATGGGTGGTCTTGTCGGCCGCTCCGTGTTTCAAATGGTGGTATTCCCACTCAATACTCCATACCCCCCTCCACAAGGTGCGTTTCGCTCACTTAGGGTTAATTACCCCTGTATTTTCCTGGATGCTATGGTTTGAAGGCCATATTTTTCATGAATTAACACTGATTTGGATTCACCACCCGCGTGATTATAATCTTTTCTGTGAAATTTCTGTTGATTCTACCCCTATTTCGCCCAACCCGGCATCGTTTTTTGCTTCTAGCCAAGCTGTGTGTTGTTCATGCCTTGGCTTCGCCGACACCATCCGATCTGATGCCTTGGCTTCGCCGACTGCATCCGATTTGAGTTACTCATGGTGCTCGTCGAGCTGCCTGCTAGGCTACTTAGGAGGTCCTTCGAATTGGCGTCCAGTATTGTCTTCCCGCACTACTCTCTGTTGTGTGTGTGGCGGACTGGTATGTGGCTCACTACTTTACACAACTACTTTACCTATCTTGCGTGCTTACAAGCATATCCATTTCATCTCCAAGATGCTTATAATACTTGGGAGTAACCCTCCCCATAGCTTCAATACCGAAGATTCAAACGATTACTCCGTTTACGATGTTGGTATGGATTTTAATTTGGTCTACATCCGCTTCTATTTACAGTCTGCTACAGCGGGGTCGATGTCTTCGGTTTGTGTCGTCGGCCATCGTTTGTGCAAGCTGCAAGAGCTTCTATATCTTCGGCCTTCCCGGTTGCTAGCTACTGTCCAAAGCTGTTGGGTTGTGCTGCTATTTTGCTGCGGTTTTAGTGTGGTTTTGGTTCTGTGGTTCAGCTCCAAGCGGCTACAGCTGCACGTTGCAATTACAGTCCCTTGTCCTCATCTGTTGTGTCTCGGCCTGATCATGGGTTTGTCGTGGTCGGTTGGTTCCCAAGCTACTATCGTTGCAGCAGTTAAGGTTCTAAGAGTAATCTCTTGGCCTTTCAACAACGGTGTGGTATTCCAATTCAATGTTGTGTTACTTGCTCATTTGTATAACCTAAGCCTTTTAGTGGGTGTATACCTTATTTTAATTTGTTATCTATCGAATTGGTTTGAGCTCTTATTGCTTGTTTTTAGCCTTTTGGGAATGGTTTCCCATTTTGTCCAATATAAGCTATGGGTCTTAAGTTTAATTTATAGCCAATTACTTCAGGTTACGTCCATAACCGTACTAAGATGGGTTTCTACACCTTGCCTTTACACAAATGTTAGGATGAAATCTCATCACCTAAACGATTTACTCGTTCGATCTCTTACGACTAAACATTCCTACAAGGAGGTTCACTATCGAATAAGGTTTTCATGAATATATGCACTTGGAATTCATGCGGCATCCGGAGCCGTAATTTCTGGACTAATATTGATTTCTTCTGCAAAACAAACTCTATAAATGTTCTTGCTCTCATCGAAACTAAAACGAATAAAATTCCGCCTGAAACAATGTGGAAGAAATGTGGTTTCACGGGCATCGCCTTTGACCCGGCTTGTGGGTTCTCGGGTGGCATCTGCTTACTGTGGAAAGATCTCCCTATCTCTCAAGGGTCAATCGACCTAATCTCTACGAATCACCGTTTCATCCATTTCAACTATACAGATAATAGTCGAAGGTCCACTGTCGCTTTCATTATTATATATGCTCCCCCTGATAATAGACTAAAGCAGGCTTTCTGGGATTCTGTCTCCACTTATATCGATGGTCTCGATATTCCCTTCTGTATCATGGGGGATTTCAACGACATCGGGTGCCCGGCGGATAAGGCTGGAGGGGCGATTACGTTACCCTCAAGGTTCATAAGACTAAATCATCTAAAAAACAATTTAGATCTGCAGGATGTCCCTTCCTTTGGTGGGGATTTTACCTGGCAGATAAAAAAGGGTGGTCCGGATAACTGCCTCGAAAGATTTGACCGTCTTCTTATGCTCACAAATCTGCTTCCTAGTTACGATTATGTTCGTCTACAGGTGCACCCTTTTACCCGGTCGGATCACGCCCCTATCTCGGCTGATTTCCGTAGTGACGTACGGCATAGTAACCGTCCATTCCGGTTTGAACTAGCATGGTCTCAAAGGCCTGACTACAAGAATATCGTGACCCAAGCTTGGCGCGTGAATCGACCTGGTTCCCTCATGTTCAACCTTACTCAAAAATTAAAACAACTAAAATCACTTTCAAAAGCTTGGCATAAAAAGTCGTTCGAGAACATCAGTAACCAAATCGTTGCAACAGATGCAGCTCTTCTAGATATACAATCTAAACTGGTATCTAATTTCGAACCAAATGATCTCAGCCACATGAAAAGACTTCTCAATAAAAGGGAGCGATTGCTTGATTTTCACAGACGGTACTGGGCTCAACGGGCTAAGGTTAGACATATCAAACTTAACGACTCCAACACTGGTTACTTCCATAGGGTGGCCACAATCAAAAAAGGGAAAAAATTCATTAAAAATATTACTCTTGAGAACGGAATTCAATCGTCTGACCCAGATTTCATTCAACAACAGTTTCTACAACAGTTCACAGCTAGATTCCGCTCGTCCATAGATCCTTCGCGGCGGAATGTGGAGCTGTTGCAGGTCATCTCCCATGATGTCTCTCCACAGGATAATGTTCTACTGACTAGGCCAGTGACGAACCTGGAAATTAAAAATGCGTTGTTTACTATCAAAGCAGATAAATCGCCCGGCCCTGACGGCTTTCCGGATGGCTTCTTCCAATCCCACTGGAAGACAGTGGGCCCCTCGGTTACTAAGGCGGTAAAAGCCTTCTTTTCCTCGGGAAAACTTTTGCGACAAGTCAACCACACGTTCATCACTCTTCTCCCTAAGAATGATAACCCGTCGATGATCAATCATTATAGACCTATTAGTTTATGCTCAACTATTTACAAAATTATTGCAAAGGTCCTAACTGTAAGACTTGGCATGATATTCGACAAGTTAATACATCCATTACAAAGCGCCTTTACAAAAGGACGTTCTATTCAAGATAATATCCTCATAGCTCACGAGATTCTGCACACATTTAGAATAAAAAAAGGCAAGCAGGGCTTGGTGGCTCTAAAGCTTGATATGGAAAAAGCTTAGGACCGAATCGAATGGTCATTCTTGTTCCAAGTTCTGGCCAGGTTTGGTTTCGATCTTAAGTTCATCTCCTGGATTAGGGAATGTGTCTCCACGGTATCTTACTCTCTGTTAGTCAATGACGAACCATCCTCGATCATCGTACCTTCCAGAGGTTTGAGGCAGGGAGATCCTCTGTCGCCTTTTCTATTCATACTGGCGTCAGAAGTTCTGGCTAGAAATCTGCAAGTTGCCTCCACGGTTAATAAAGACCTTGGCATCTCTTTTGGGAACTCTGTTAAGATTCCTTTCCTGGCTTTTGCTGACGACATCATTATATTCACCAAAGCTTCTACAGAGGCATGTGCTGTTGTGTCAACTATTTTAGACAAATTTTTTATCGCATCGGGACAGAAGGTAAACTTACATAAATCTAGCTTTCAAGTATCCCCCAATACGAACTCAGCATCTATCCGTTCTATTACCAATACATTGGGAATTCCCCAAGCGAATAATCTGGATAAATACCTGGGATGCCCTATTATAAATGGTCGTGTCAACAGAGACACCTTTGCGGAAGTCGTTCTAAAATAAAAAAACCAACTCACCAAGTGGAAAGCCAGTAGCCTTTCGGCCGAGGGTAGGAAAATTCTGATTCAGTCAAATCTTAGCGCTCAACCTCTTTTCCTAATGCAGGCGTTTCTTCTGCCAACAAATATTCTCAATGAACTGGATAAGGTTTACAGATCGTTCTTTTGGAATAGGAGCTCTGGGTCTCCCCCGCTTATTAGTTGGGATAAAATCTGTTCCGATACCCTAAAAGGCGGTCTAGGACTGCACAAAGCAGAAACCATGAATATCGCCCTACAAATGAAATTGCTTTGGAAGATTATTGCGGAACCTTCGAACATCTGGGTCCGAGTTATCTCGGAAAAATACCTGAAAGGAGCGCCTTTGCTCGACTATGTTAAAAAACAAAATACCTCCTGGCAGTGGGGTAGACTAATGTCTCTCAGGAAGCTCTTCAACCCAGGGTTGCGGTGGAGTATCGGTAATGGTAGATCAGTTAATTTCTGGTCGGACTGCTGGGCCTTTGACACCCCCCTTAACGACCGTCTGTTGGGTAAATTCCCACCGGAAGTGTCTAAACTCACAGTAGTGCACTTTATCCTACATCCCAATATCTGGGATTGCCATAAATTGCGTCATATGCTTCGACAGTACTTATCCCCTAACGATATTGCCCACATTACGAATATCCATCTCCCTACAAACGAGCTATCGGATCGTCTATACTGGGGGCACAACAAAGAAGGCTGGTTTTCAACGAACTTTGCAACAAAATTGCTGACGAGCAATGTCGGTTCATCCTCTTTTGATGGAGGTTGGATCTGGAAGTTAGATGTCCCTAACAAAGTTAAACATTTTATGTGGAAGATCGCTAGAGATGGTCTCCCTACCAAAGATCGTCTTTTGAAATCCCACATTTCTGTCCCACAAGGCTGTGTCTTTTGTGGCAATACGGATGAGTCGCAGACGCATCTGTTCGTTGATTGTCCTTCAGCAGAAGCTCTCAGGCAGAGGTTGTGTCTGCCATTGCCTAACAACACTGCGCACATGTGCAGAAATGATCATCCGATCCCTATTACGTCTATCTTCAAGTCTATTGGTCCTAAGCTCATGGCAAAACTAGCGCTAAGTTGGTGGTCGATCTGGTTCTTCAGGAACCAAATCGTTTTCGAGAAGGCCGTGTCGGTTTCGATTCACGAAATGGTAATTTTTTACACTACAGTGGCTCATTCCTGGTCGGAAGCAAAGGTTCTAAAGGAATCGGGGCCGCAATATGGGTGTCCGAAACCTGAGCACAAGGATCGTACTATCTTCCCGAACGATCGCTCCACCACGCCTTCTGCTAGTAGGGGTTCGTCTTCCTCTCGCTTGAGAAATGGGCGTTGGGATAAGCCACCGAGGAATTGTTTCAAGCTAAACTTCGATGTTTCGTTGCGCTCGGATGGTTCTGCATCCTTTGGGTTCGTTATTCGTGACTTTCAGGGCACTGTATTGTCTTCGGGCGCGGGCCTATGTAACGGTACTTCGGTTCTGTTTGCAGAGGCGCTTGGCCTTAAAAAAGGAATTCTCAGTGCTAAACAACTATGTATCTCAAATTTACTCATCGAGGGAGATAACCTCACGGTTGTACGAGCGCTCCTGGGGGATTGGAAGTGCCCCTGGAACATAGAGCTCCTGCAATCGGATATATTTATTGATCTTCTTTCGTTTTCTAATGTTGTGATTCGTCATATTTTAAGGGAATCTAATGCTGTTGCAGATCGTCTAGCACATCTGGCTCACAGTCTCCCTGCCGACGGACATTTAGAAGATGATCCAGAATTGAGGGTTCTCATTCGGAAGGATGCACTAGGAAGAGCGGTCTCTCGGGATCATCCGGCCTAATCTTTATCTGCTTTAAAAAAAAATTAGCTTAATTTTCCCCATTATTTTGTAAAAACTTTAATTTACCTCTTTTCTTCCTGCCTACAATCAATTAGTTTGCAAATTTCTATCTAACGTCATCGTTTGATTTATTTTAGCCATTTAATGCTTCACTACATTCAAATTTGGCGTTTCTATCTTCAAATTAGCTAGGCGTTACGCATACAATTCAACTAGCTTAGTACCCCGTGCATTGCACGGATCTTTGTTTAAAAATATATGTTTATATAATTTCATTTATCATTGTTGACATAAATATTATAAGTATTACTAAGTAGCAAACAAATAAGCATTCCCTAACACATTGAATAATGAAAAAATATAAAAATTCTAAATAATAAGAAACTTTAATAATTGGAATCAAATTGAGCTAATTAAAAAATATTATAAGTATTATTAAGTAGTTACAAAAAATAAAAATATAAGCCCTTCTTTCATGTGTTCGACTTTGTGTAAACAAACTAATCAATTGTTAAACACAATTAACTTTTCATCTATTAAAATCTTGCCAACCGAATTGAACTTGTTCAGGATCGTTGTAGTTTAGTGATCTTAATATTCTTAATACGTGAACAATAATATTCCACCACATTCATCTATTGTTTAGTTTTTGTAGTAGTAACTCATCTAGATAATGAAATATACGAAGTATGTTTGAACAAAACCACACCGATTTGTGTACCGATAATCATAATTGACAATTAGGAAAGAAAAAAACACCGGAGAGAATGAGAATATATGGAGTATGTTTAAACGAATGCAGATAACTAAAACTATATATAAAATAAATGAAATCCGCATTAGCTTGCCCCTATATTTATAAGATGAAACCAAAAGATTAATTAGATAACTTCAAATCAAATTGCATTGGAAGTATTTAGTGTTACATTGAATGATTTCACGTACATCTTGACTAAGGATTCCACGTAGCAACACAAAGTCGATTGATTTCACATCAATTTTCCAAGTAGTTAAGCACAACTGGACATAATTCCAAGTAGAATCAATGGAATCGTAATTAATCGAATAAACTGAGAAGGAAAGTAAGAGAGGGGAGCTGGGGTTGGATTAAAATCAGGTAAATTAGGGTAGAATCAATAACCTGCATCTGCAAATATGATTATGTTAGATTAAGATATAAAAGCAACATAACAGCACAAAAACAAATGAATATAAAAATGGGAACAATTGAATCAGGAAGAGTTAGGGTAGTATTTATAACAGTAGTATACTACGATTTTGGCGATGTGATTTTTTTTTTTAAAATTTCAAAATTCAAAATTCTAACCAAATCAGATTAGTTGATCTAAAGAATTGGAAAAACAAAAAAAAACTAATTTCAAAATTCAAAATTTTAACCAAATCAGAGATCATTGATTTTAGATATCTACTTTGAATTAATAAATAATTGGAAATAAAAATAAAAATTGACTAATCTGATTAATAACAATCTGAAACTTGAAATTGACTAATCTGATTTTTTAAAAATTATTTTAGTGATAAGATTGCAATAGATCCAGTAAGAGATTACATTACAAAGCAGTGTTCTAAAAATCGCGCCTAGGCACCGCCTGGGCGCTAGGCGGGAGGCCACCTAGGAATTTTTACGCCTAGGCGCGCCTCTAGGCGGATTTCCGCCTAGACACTACCTTGTCCCGCCTAGGCGCCGCCTAGACCCCGCCTAGTCCCGCCTAGACCCCGCCTAGCCCGACGATTATTCAATTTTAGCTTATAGACATGTGAATAGTCGACTTATGGTTTTTTTTATTCCATAAGTCGGGATCTATTTGCTTTTGAGTCAAATCTATGGTTTTGGATTTTAGGAGGCTTAGAGTCGCTAGTCGGACACGTATTTTTGCGTTTATTCACTTTAGTGTTAGTTAAGGACCACAAATTTGGGTTTATAAGTGATATTATAGATTATTATTGCATTATATGAATTATTGATATGTGTTATTTGTTAAAATATAAAGAAACAATCATGTTTGTTCTAAGTCCGCCTAGGCGCCGCCTAGGCACCCGCCTAGCCGCCTAGGCGCTAGGCGGCCACCCACCGCCTAGCGTCTTTTAGAACATTGTTACAAAGTGATAAGATCGGTGATAAAAAAAAACAAAGTGATAAGATCTGCGTAAGTTTCTAGATTCTGGATTTGCATATATCCTCATCCAAACAATAAGATTACGTTTTAGTTACTTAGTTATTTTAGATATGGCATATCAATTATGTTAATTAGTAATTTAATTTTTAAATCTAATTCTTTTTTATTATTAATCTTAAATAAAAAAAGCTAACAAATCCTACTAATTAAAAAACCTTTAAAAAAACCTAACAAATCCTACTTTAAAAGAGAAGCCGCCACATGTCGTAGGCGACTTCTCCTTTAGTATTATAATAATATAGATTTAGGCGTTTCACAAAATCAATGTGATGATTCTTTCATCCAACGGTTGAAAGTTATTAGGGCTTGTTTGGTATGTATTACTGGTAATAAAAAAGGGTAATGAGAATGGATGATTCTCACTTTTCTTGTTTGGTAGGTTGAAAATTGGTAATCGAAATGATTACCGGTAATCAACCATTACCCTTTTCATGACTCATTTCATTCCCCCCCAAAAGGTAGGGAATGGTTCATTCCCAATTTCTACTTATATTATTATTATTATTATTATTATTATTATTATTATTATTATTATTATTATTATTGTTATTATTATTATTATTATTATTATCCAATTATTATTATTATTATTATTATTATTATTAATTATATTATGTTATATTTATATTTATATTATTATTATAAATACTTTATTATTTAATATATTATATTATATTTTTATTATTAATTATATTATGTTATATTTATACTTACATTATTATTATAAATACTTTATTATTTAATATATTATATTATATTATATTATTATTTTTAATAATAATAATAATATATTTCTATTAATAATTTTATTTTTATCTACATTTTATTATTTTATATTATTTTTATATTATTATTATTAATTATATTATATTATATTTGTACTTTTTCTATTATCAATATTTTATTATTTAATATATAATATTATTTTTTATTTTTAATAATAATAATGTATTTCTATTAATATTATTATATTTATTAGAATTTTATTATATTTATACGTATATTATTATTAAAATACTTTATTATTTAATATATATTATATTATATTTTAATTTTTAACAATAATAATATATTTATATTAATATTGTTTTTTTTATAAATATTTTATTATTTGATATATTATATTTTTATTTTTAATAATAATAATATATTTTTATTTTTATCAGTATTTTATTATATTGATACTTATATTATTATTAATATCAATACTTTATCTTTTATCAAAATTTTATTATTTTATATATATTAGTTATATTATATTATATTTATATTATTATTATCAATATTTTATTATTTAATATATATTATATTATATTTTTATTTTTAATTTAATAATAACAATAATATATTAATATTATAACTTTTATCACTTTTTTAATTTATTATTATTATTATTATTTCAGGAATGGTTCATTCCGATAGCATACCAAACAATCCGCTCTAGTAATGAGTGATTACCACTTTCGAATTCCATTCCGATTCCGATTACCATTCCGATTCCAACACTCATACCAAACGGGGACTTAATATCACAGCCGTTTCACAAAATTTAGCATTCAATCGTTTAATGAAATTGTCTTGTAATCTATGGATTTCCTCCATATATATATAACGGTCAGGACTCGATCTTCATATTGGGCATTTCACAAAATCAGACGTTCCCTCCTTCATATATATATAGGGGTATGCCCTGCAAATGCCCCATTCACAATTCCAAATACATGATAACACAGTGAAAGAAAGAAAACATGATCTATGGCTACGAGCTCAAGCCTCCCTCCCGCTCCAGCACCGGCCCTCGCCGTACTGGAGCCCTCCGCTACCAATCCATGGCGGAGTTTCCAGAAATTCCTCGATCTCGAGAGAGAACGCTCCGTGGCGGGAGTCTCTCGATCAGCTGAGGAAGTACTTTCTCCGATTCGGATACTTGCCGAATTTGATGCAATTGGATGATCCGGACTCCTATGATGAAGCTCTTGAATCAGCGGTTGTGTCCTATCAGAGGAATCTTGGCCTTCCGGTGACCGAAAAGCTCGATTCAGGGACCTTGGATCAAATCATGGCTCCTCGGTGTGGTCAAGTGGGACGTGCATAAAGCTTTTGAAAATACGTACATAAACACTTGGATCATTGTTTTTGGTGAAAAGGTAAGCATTAACCACTCCTTGCACACAACTGTACCAAACACAAGTTACACCATATTACATACAGTATTACCCATCAAAATATTCTACTTGATTGTTTATGCGCTAACTCGATCTAACTATCATTTTCTCCCGCATGCGTAGGGGAAAATGGCTATGGAATTAGGCGATATGCATGTGAAATGAAGTTCTTTTACATCGCAATACTTTATATATATATATATATATATATATATATATATATATATATATATATATATATATATATATATATATATATATATATATATATATATATATATATATATATATATATATATATATATATATATATAGGGATTGACTCCGGTGAAAACCTCAAATTGTGGTAAAAACCCGTGAGGACTACTTTATATCTCGGTTTTTTTGAAACCCGTGCTAAAAACCTCAATCACACGGTGACTTTACAACTCGGTTTAACCTAAAAACCGTGCTAAAAACTCCAATTTTAAAATAACACATGACTTTATAGTTCGGTCAAACTGAAAAATCGTGCTAAAAAGCTAATGTTTTAAAATTATATAGTGACTTTATAGCTCGATTTTATTCAGAACCGGGCTAAAATTTGTGACTTTATAGGTCGGTTCTATTCATAACCGGGCTATAAAGCAAGTGAACCGAGCTAAAAAGCCGGTCCTCACGGGTTTCTACCGCAATTTTGGTTTTCACCGGAGCGCATCCCTATATATATATATATATATATATATATATATATATATATTTATTTATTTATTTATTTCAAGCACCTTGTACCTTATGTCAGTGAAGTGAAGGACTACAACAACAATTATTTTTATGATGCCTCTATCACCCCTCTATAGATTGCATGAAATTCAAAGACATCAACTTGACAGATCGAGTTCCAATCCATTTAAGCAAAGAACTGAAAGGAGACGTAACATTCTCCAAATCCTTGAATTGATAGTCAACTTTCCCCAATGCTTTAATAAGCACAAACCTTAGTCACCTTATCATACTATTGGAGAATGCAAATAGACAAGTTTATCCCTGTGTGTTTATATTATGCCATGCTTGCTAGAAATTGTATACGCTACTGGTCGATTGAGATGGCTATATATATCTTATAGACATTAACTGATTGATATGGATATAATTTTATTTATTTGGAGGCATTTTTGTACGTGAACATAAATTTGATCAAGAGTTTGGATTAGTCTTCATATCAATTGGATGGAGGGGAAAGGAAGTTAGGCCGGGTAATTAATATCTTATATCACGAGTCTATTGCGGCTGAAAATGAGATTAATCAATATTTTATAATACTAAAGGAGAAGTCGCATACGACATGTGGCGGTTTCTCCTTTAATGTAGCTTCTTTTTTTTAAAATGATTTTAATTGATTAATCTAAACAAACTTTATTTATCTTAAAATAGGATTTGCAAATCTAAATGAAATCTAAACAAACTTGAAAACAACCGTATAAGTATTCATTTATTATGGATAACAATGAATAACAAACCCATTGATTGCAATATTAAAGATAACAACTAATAACCAATTGAGATATATCCAAATCCAAGCATATCGGATTACAAAGATTTTTAATCTATTTCATTAATTAATTAACAAGATTTTATTGCAAATCATGGGTGAGATCCAATTAATATATGATGGGCGAGATTTTATTGCAGATGATTTGTATGGCCTATCTAATTATTAACTAACTAATTAAATCCAATTAATCTTATTATTTAGGTTTTATTGCAATTTCTTATTTATATATTGACTTGGTGATTGTATTCACATGCCGTATAAATTGTTTCTCCTGATTGAAACCAACCGTGTCAAAGTTTAGATCACATTCAACGCGATGTCAAAAGACAAAGGCAAGGCGCCCATAGAGAATAACGATATTGTGCAAATGAGAGGTATGTTAGGTATTTAATTTAGAGGGATAATTGGTTATATATATATCTCTCTAATCTCTTATCGTTAAATATTTTAATTTATTAACTATGCAATTATCTTCTTCATTTTATTGATTCTTCATTATAAATTTTATTTATCCGATGGAATATTATTGTTTGTGTTTTAAGAATGTCGACAACCTTAAGCTACATCGATCCTGGAACAGTTCATTCAATTGACATGATTTTGATTGATGAAAAGATATTTGTGTTAATCTGATTATTCTGATATCATGTAGGGATAGCCCATTGCTCATCGTACACCGCATTACACTCGCTACGTACAGGGCTCCATAGTAGGTGTCGATCGATATGAATGAAAACACACTTATCCAACTGTCGATTACTATAATCGATATGAATGAAATCAAATCGACATTTGGATTCCCCTCTCCTTTTCCGAGCATCTCGAGCACATATCCCATAAACATTTACGTTTATAATTTAGTTGCAGGGTTCGAAGATACAAGCGTTTGTTACAAAGAAATATTTAACCATAATGGTCGAGCACATAGTCGAAGGGCTTACGTATTCCATCAAGGATTTTGGAGTCTACGAACATACCGTTAAAGTACGATGTAGTCCATTCAAACATCGTATTTTAATATTATCTTTCAAATAAATTAGTTAGGATATGATTTGTTTGTTTGTTTGGATATTTATTTGATATGATCAAAATAAAATAAAATCTTATCTTAACAAATCATATCTATTTTGATATTGAGATCCTCATTCTCATTGGAAAAGAATTAAAAATATAATATTAGATTATCTATTTAAAAATATTTTACGGAGATTCTTCAAATGATTTGAATAAATATATCAATTCATCTAATTAAAAAAATATATGCCAATATTCGTTCATTCTTCTTCATTCATCTCAATAATAGAGCACATTAATTATTAATAAAATGATTAATTAAATTAAATATCTTGATTTGGCAAAAAAAAAAAAATCAAACAAAAAATTTTCACAAAATCTTGGTTGTAAAATATCAAATTTCCCCCATAAAAGTTACTCCATATTGATATTCAATGATGAACTTCTCTCTCTCTACATTTGATTAATCAACCCCATATCTTATATCTTATCAATAGTATAATACTAAAGAAGAAGTCGCTTACGCCATGTAGCAGCTTCTCCGTTAAAGTAGGATTTTTTTATATAAGATTTACTAATTAAATATATTGATTTGTTAATTAGTAATTAATATTAATCATAAAATTAATTTTGTAGGATTTTTTTGTTAGGATTTGTTATCAGTAATATTAGTAACTAATATTAATCATAGAATTAATTCCATAAGATTTGTTTGTTAGGATTTTTTTATATAGGATTTGTTAATTAAATATATTGATTTTAATTAGTAATTAGTATTAATCATAAAATTAATCATGTAGGATTTGTTTGTTATTAAGCGATAAGAATTTGTTAGTTATTAATTGATAAGAACTAAATTCAAATCCACAAATATATGCCATATATCTGTTAGGATTTGTTTAGATTTTTTAAATATCTACCATATATCTCTTCTCTGTATATTGAGTTAGTCATCCCATGATATGTCTATGAAAAGCTTTTTTCAACCGAGCCAGATTAGATTTTTTTATACATTTTTAAATATTAAATGTATTAATTTAAAAAATAAACCGCATAAAAGTGCAGGTACCAAACTAGTTTATAGGTTTATACAAGTAGCTTACGCCAATCAAACTCAATTCACACATGTCACAAAATTCACAATACCAAGTATTTACAAATCTAATTTTAATATAATTATTTGGATATATAAGTATATAATTAGGTCAATATGGCACTAAATTTAGATAAACTGATATTGTCACTTTATCTTTCCCAATCATCAGTTGGTGTACATCCATGCCAAGAACTTCGAAGTTCGAATCCCCGCAACTGAAAATATCACTTTATCTTTAGTTATTTATTTTATTTTATTACTAATTATTACTGTAACTATTGAATTTTTTTTTTACAATTAACTGAATAATTAGGTCAATATGGCAATATATGGTTATGTTGTTCTTTTAGTTTTATTTTTCATGATTTTTTCCCAGTTTTATTAAATTTATTTTGATTGTTTTGTATTATATTATTTAAAAATGTTTAGTTGTTTTGTGCTATATCCCATAAAAGTTTTTTTCCTTTACAACTCCGATAATTATAATAATAACCACAAAAATATACCCACAAACCTTTGATCTTATTTCCGTTAATAAGAGCCAAATATATAAAGCTTTAATATCGTACAATTCTATTGTATTGAACTATGTCTCATGCGTACGCACGGGCATGCCCACTAGTATATATATAAAAGAACATTCTCTAGAATGTTCTTATATACCATTGGATGAGAACACTCTGTGTGTGATGAGAACACTCTCTAGAATGAGAACTAGTAACAATTTTAGACCATTTGATGAGGGAGAATGAATGGATGGGATGTATTTTAAATTTCTAATTTTTTAATTAAAAAACTGGACCCCACCCCATATATGTTGGTTACTTTCTCCTTGAATTTTTAAATAAAGAGCGGCCATATCCGGGGTTGTTGGTTACTTTCTCCAATGGCAAGTGTAATGCACTCTCTGTGTGTTGTTATATGAACTAGTGTAAGCACGGGTATGGATTTTTTTATTATATCAATACGGAGTATAATTTTATAAGAACATTTGAAACGTTTCTTATATATCTATTTTACTCTTCTTTTGAAATGAAAGGGATGAATCTTTATTAAAGGTCGAATATCCAACCAAAGTAGCAACAACCCCAATATAACCCAGTAGTGAGCACACTTCAAACAATATTATCAATAGAAAAAAAATATTGAGTAGAAGATGTCGAAAAAATTTGAATGATGAGAAAAAAAACGCAATTAATTGTGCTGAATTGAGCACACTTCAGCGCATTATCGATGGATTCTCTGTTCGTCGGTGGTCTTATGTGTTGAAGGGTAAAATTTCACGAATTTTGTTATTCGTGACTTTATATTCAAATTACCAAGTTTAATTATTTATTTAATGATTAAATTTGGTGATAAATAATTTGGTGGAAATTGTGTTAATGGGGACAAAAATAAGAAGTAAAGGGACCCAAACCCAATTCAATGCAATTGAACAAAATTAAAATGCAGTCCGGCCGGCCCAAGTGAAAAGAGGCCAGTTAATGCTGAAAAATTCAGCAACTGCAAAAATTCAGCAACTGCTCTCTCCTACGGTTAATTAAAAAAAACTGTACAGGAAAGAAACTAGGGGAGTGGGCATGTTAAGTAACTGCTCCTATTTTCTTCCTATAAAAGACAGGAAATGAAGTTGCTGGGGCTTCCTCTACTGCCGAGGAGTAGATAAATAGCAAACAATCTTTTTTCTTCTTCTTCCTTCTTCGGCTAGTTTTCTTCTGCCTCTTGGAGAAACCTGCAACAGCAAACACAAGCAAGAAAAAAAAACACATCAGCAAACCTGGTTCCTGCTGCAGAAAAGAAGAAGATTCAAGGTAGTTTTCATGGTTCCCAAGATCCCCCTATGCAAAAGGATATAGCTTTTTACAGTTATATTTGTTTTAAGCATATGGTATGGATTTTGGAATCTCAAAACCGCCTAAAATCATGGCGAAATTTTCATTCAAAGGGACTGCTAAAAGGCTCCTAATCAGCCAGGCAAATTGAAACCTAATATCTCCAAACAAAAAAAAAGCAGGGAGGCATTAAGTTTTCAAGGTATCCACTCAAAATAGCCACAAAGGCAAACAATATCAAATTGGAATCCATCAAAATATCAGAAAAAAAACGCAGGCATGAATTGGGTATAAAAAAAAATCAATCAGAATCTACAAAGGATAAACTGATGATTTCAAATTTCTACCTAAATTAAATTCAGCCTATGTCCACTACAAACTGATGTTGCCCAGTTTTGCAATTCGGTGAAATCAAAGAAAAGAGGCGAAATTGACATACCTCTAGGAACCGAGACAGGCCCTAGCTTGCTGAGTTGAGATAGCTAGGGCTCGGTCCGGATCTTGCGTCGGCGTGGCTGCTCTCCTCTCCTCTGAATGTTCAGGCCGCAATTTATTCGGCCACCGACGACTTCCGGGCGTTTGTGCAAGCGTCGCCAGTCGCCTGTACCCGGAGATTGAGTGGAGAAGACGCCTCAAAGTCGCTGAACAACAATTAGGGCTCGGTTCTCTTTTAAAGAAAGAAATGATGAAATGAAAGTGGGCTAACTTTCTCCTCGGGGCAAATCTCACACAAAGTTGGGCTTTTATGTGGCCACCAATCCACATATACATATCATACATATTCATATGTATGATTTGAATGAAAAAAGACGGGCAGGTGTTGTTAAGCCGGACAAAAAAATATGTTTAATTACACAAGTCACCCATAAAATTATAAGAATTATTTTTGGCATAAATTAAGAATTCGAGTTTGATCAAAATATAAAATTAAACTCGTTAAATATTCTTTGCCAATTAATTCTAGTGGGTCAATCTCAAATCGGCTCCTAACCAAAAACGGAGTCAAAACCTCAAATCGAGTTTCACCAAATATAAACTCGGTTCTTACAGAACTACGCAAGATTTGATCCCGTCCAAACGGGTACGTAGGTAGCTCGACATAAAGCAAAAAGCTCGTCGAGTTCAATCGCCAAATAAAAATTAAATCGGTTCTAAATAGAACTACGTAAAGACTTGACGCCTCATACCGGCTACGTAGGTAACCCGATATTAAATCCTAAAAATATATCGGGTACAATCGTCGACCTCTAAATTCACTCTCAAATGAATATGAGGTTAAATCCCACCAAATTAAATTTGTCATTTTTTAGAACTATGTATGGACTTGATACTCTTTTACGAGTTACGTAGGAAATTCGGTATAAAATTTTAAATACGCCGAATTCAGTCACCGGTTACAAATTAAATAAAATTTGTCCTTCAAAAGAACTACGGATGATTTGATCCCGTCCAAACGGGTACGTAGGTAGCTCGACATAAAGTTTATGCTCATGCTCGTCGAGTACAATCGTCAATCCCAAAAAAGTCAAATTAGTTCGTTAGAACTACGTAAAGACTTGACGCCTCCTATCGGCTACGTAGGTAACTCGATATTAAATTCTAAAAATATATCGGGTACAGTCGTCGACCTCTAAATTCCCTTTAAATGAATATGAGGTCAAAATCAAACAAATTCAAATTGTCCATTCCGACTCGATCCAAAGCTTCTGCTCGTCGAGTTCCATTATCCCCCTCAAATGATCTCATGATCAAATCCAAATACAAAATTTATTTTGTTCCGAACTACGCTGACTTGATTCCACCAAACAAGTGGATACGTAGGAAACTCGGTGTAAACCAAATTCTCACCGAGTCCAGTCACACCCAAACATTCAAATTCACTGTTCGCCAAATATCAAATTTCCATCAAATCCACAGTGTCTCATCCGACTCGATACAAAGCTTCTGCTCGTCGGGTTCGGTCACGGTCAAAACTTCAAAAAAACAAATATCAAATTCAAGTTTGTCCTTTTTAAGAACTACGTGTGATTTGATCCTTTTCAAAAGGGTACGTAGGAAACTCACAAACGAGTTTAATCACAACCCCCAAATTGACTTTTAAGTCAAATCTCAAATCAAAACGAATCAAACTCCACCTAAAATCGTTTTCTATGCAAATGATAGGCGGGTTACTTGAGTTACCCTTCCGAGAAGTTGGGCTTAGGTTACTCGGATGGAGTGTTGTTCGAGCTACCCTTCGTAGAAGGTGGGTTTGAACTTCATCCTCTGATGCATACAAGAAAACGAGACCAAACCCAAATCAAACCAAACTCAAAATCAAAATCCAAAACACTCTGAACTACGTGAGGCTTGATTCTCTTCCAAGAGATACGTAGGCAACCCGTTAAAATCCGGGTGCAGCCCAAATCACCAAAACCATTCAAATCTTGGTATCGATACGACTTCGAATCAAGAGGATAACCAAAAGGGGTCGAACTCAAATATCAAAAATTAAATAAAATGTGTTGTACGATTATTCGCGCATTTTTGTCCAACATTATGCTCAGAGGCAGGCGAATTGAGTGGTACACTGCTTAGCAGGGCCTTCCCATGCATTCTAAGATTTTGAATATTTTTAGACTTGTGGCCCTTCCATGTATTTTAGCTTTAAACAAAAGTGAAATTCCATTAGATAAATTGATTAAGAATAGAAGACTATAAAACATAACTACATAAGTGTAGGGTCTTTAGTCGAATATCCAACTTACAAAAGAGAAGAAGTCGTATGTTGCAGTGAAAGGTGATTAAATTTGGATGATTTGTTCTATATTTTTAGAATTCTTCCATCAGCCATCCAAGTGTCAGGCCAGTGAGTTCCAATTATGATCACCTAAACATCAAACAGTGGCAATGAGACATTTCAATGTTGATAAGGTTTGATGAAATGAGAATCTGAATAGCATACCTGCGGCTTGATTGAGTGCTCGAAAGACTTGGTGACAGTACCATACACCCCCAGTCTCGAGATGCTTAGATTGTTTGTATGTGTCATTATATTTCTTCTTAGCAACGTGAATATCATATCTAAAAACACATTATAGAATGCATCTCATATTTCAACCACTGGTTCATATAGTACAGGAAATAAGAACATGTAAAAAAGACTTGCATATTTGGAAAGGGAATCCCAATCAGTATCTGGATTTGTTAAGAAACACAACTGGAGTGTTATAGCAGTCAAATGCTAAGCACATATGCAATGATATTTTTATTCATCTTTATTTCGGACAATTAAAATCAAGCAGGAGTTAGAAACCATTCTTATAATTTTTTTTAAAAAAAAACACTAAGGACATGATCATTAGAAAAGTCGATTCAACCCGTAGGCAACAACAAAAATTCCATAAAAAGAGAAAATGATTATCAGTAATAAGGAAGTTGACTGGTGCTGAATAAGAAGTAAGTTGACAGTCAAATACACATTGCAGAAAGGTTATCAGAAAGCAAGCTAGGAATTTATATAAGACCCCTTTCAGTGTAGAGAAGTTTGATGTAAAAAATATTGTATATATGAATATATCAATGTATCGGCATTAATGTTCCACACTAACGATTCAAAACAATCATTCACTGCATCCTTGAAAATGAGGCAGCAGTTATAGTTGATACTCCCTCCGTTAAGAACAATATGTCGTTTTAAGAGTAAAATCTTGTTAAGAAAAACATGTCATTTTAGATATTTTGGTGTTCACTTTCCAAAATTACCCCTGTAATGATTAGGGGTTTGTTAGTTGTAGTTTTCAATAAAGTGGAAAAGTAAAGTAATAATTAGGGGTATAAGTGTAGTTTTGTTTGCTTTTATTTGCTTTCTTAAAAAATGTGCAAATGTCTAAAACGACATGTTTTAATTAACGGATGGAGTATAAAACAGTACACCAAGCATAGTATATGATAACATCCTATTCTCATATAGCGGTGGTGTTTTTGGCAAGTGTTTAGGCCCGTCCCTTAGGCAAGGATATTTGATTAAAAATCGATATTAATAATTTCTATATCTATATCTATATGAGGAAATGGTAGTAAATACCACTTTTTGAAAAATCTTTGCAAAAATGCCAGCGTTTTGGAAAAATTGGCAAAAACGTCATTTTCTCCCCAAATTTGCAAAAGTGTCCAGGTTAACACCCCCCCGAACCGGCTATCCCTTGTATTTTTTGCCAAAAAAAAAAGAAAAATAAAATAGAGGCATCATTGCCTACCTAGTAGGAGAGAGGCAAGGCGGGAAGGAGAAGTAGGGGGTTAGTAAAGGCAATCCAATCACCATCTCTCTCCCGTTTCAAACCAATACAATAGCAAAGAGAGAGAGAGGAAAACCCCTTCATCGGCAGTTGCAGAGACGCTAGAAGATAGAGAGAGAGAGAGAGAGGGCGATTGCGGTTTCTTCCTCGACAGTTGCAGACAGCAAAGGAGAGAGAGCAAGCAAGTCCAGCGTCGCCGGAAAGGACACAGCAGCCACGACCCGACGAAATACAGAACAGGCACACCCTATTACTCTTCTCCCTTTGTTGGTACTGTACGCAGGTGTGGGTCGAGGAAGCGGTGGGTGAAGGGGTTAGGGCAATGGTGGCCTGAATGGTGGGTCGGGGTGGTGGTTTTCGTGTTTGGAGAATGGTGGGTAGTGGTGGCATGGGTGGTTTTCGGGTATGGAAAGGGGAAATTGGTTGTTAGGGTTTCCATTTGGGTGACAGTGGTTTTCGGAATGGGTTAGGGCAACGGTCGGGGAACTATGGATAGGGAAAATTGGTAGTTTGAGGTTCAAATTGGGTGACATGATTGATTAGTGTGTTTACTGTTTGTCTTTAGGTTTGTTATATTTCAACTTCGGTGACTACCATTCGAAAAGTCCTAGACTACGAAATCAAAAATATATAAAAATCATCATCATCATATCTGTACACACTTCATCTAATAAATAGATCACCTTTGTTAGTTTTTTTTCCATCCTTTATAGCATTATGTGTTTAAGCGATCGCGAATTAGTCTTTAGGCGTATCAATTAATGATTCATTCGTACTTTATGTTGTGTATCTTTTAATTATTTTCGATTTATTGAAATTGGGTATTGGACGCCTTCTCCTTTAATGTAGGATTTTACATTTAAATTATTCATTAATTTAAATTTAAAATCATACATGTCATTTTCTCCATTTTTTGCATTTTCTTTTGATTCCTTTAAATACAAAATCAGCTGAGATATTCTCGATATTTTTGTTGGTTGGTTTAGATATTCTCCGGATAAGATAAAAATGAAATCATATTTATCTTAACAAATCTTTTATTTTCACACATATCTTAACAAATTTTTGATCTTCTCGGTTGATTAAAATCAAAGATTTTCCTATCATGCATTACATTTTCCATCTAATTTTAATTTTTATAACTTTTATTGTTTATGTTACTAATTATACCATCAAGATCGATATATTTATTGATCAAAAAATAAAATCCCTAGGGCCGGCCTAGGTAAAATATATTTAATTTCTTCATGAAGAAAATGCATTACAATTTCCATCTAATTTTAATTTTTATAACTTTTGATGTTTATGTTGCTAATTATACCATCAATATCAATATATTTATTGATCAAAAAAAAATCCATAGGGTCGGCCCCGGTGGAATGGATTTAATTTCTTCATATAATTATTTCTATATCAGCGTGATTCATGAAGAAAATTCATTCAACCATTCTTGATTACCAAAACATCATCTACTTGACAAAACATTATCACCATTATATACTTTGATCCATTTGGAAGATTCATTTTTTTTAAATTAGCTCAACTGTATCTCAAACTTATTGTTTAGGTTTATTTTTTTTAAATTGCATTATTTATTTAGTTTCATTATTATTCTAATATTATTAGCATTATATTGATACTAATAATATTTACAAGCTTTACCAATATTGCATAACTTTATGCTGATACTTTATTCTAATGCTTAAAGTTTCTTATTATTTAGCATATTTATTTATTTTTGTATTCAATATATTAGAGAATGTTTATTTTTTTATTACATTGTGATACTTATAATATTTATGTCAAAAATAATGAACGACATTATATAAACATATATTTTAAAACGAAGATCCGTGCAATGTACGGCGTATTGCACGGGGTACTGAGCTAGTATCTATATATAAAAGAGGCAATGAGCTTATCAACAGTGAACTTTTTTTTCCATTTTGTCCTCAATTTTCTTACAAAATACTAACATTCATAGTTAACTCCGGCCCATATTCAGACCCATTTCAATTTTCTTCCACAGAATCCCACCGCCTATTCTTCGTCCTCTCCTTTTGCTAATTAAACCCCTTTTTTCTCTTCATTTTTTTTAACTTTCTGATAAGTCTACAAGCCGATCGATCTCACGATTCCACCGTCGTTCGTCTCTCTCTCCCTTTTTGTTACCCCCGGAGTGAGACTCTCTCTGTCGGCGCCTCGGACTATCCGTCTCCGCCAAACCCCAGTCTACAAAGCCTCTTCTCTTCCTCTCGGTGACTCAGTCTCTCAATCTCTTTGCTTGAAGAACTGAAGGATTTAAGGTTTGTGATTGTTACTTTGTCATACTTAATCTAATTTTAATTGTTTTTTTGTTGTTTTATACTTGTTTGAATTAGTTAATTCAATTTGCTCTCAAAAGACTTATAGGCCGGGTTAAAGTTGTGATTTGGTTAATTGGGATTTTTTAGGATTACAAATTGATGCTTGATTTGGTTGATTCACAGCCTTTACTTGCTTGCTTTCTTGAAGTCAAGGAGTCATCATCTTCATCTGTTCGATCTAGGGTTTCTCACTTCGAATAGCTTACGACAAACTCAAGTAAAGTGATAAATATGCATAAACGAGAGACACAAAGCTTTGTTTACGCGGTTCGGTTTCCCTACATCCGCGGAACCTCAGGAGGGGAGGTTCACCCAATTTCACTAAGCAACCAAAGGTTCAAGACAGGTTACAGAGGTTCTAGATGCACTAGATCTAAGACGCGATTCTAACAAAACAAGGACAAAGAAGATAAACGAGGAATAGGGTTAGAGAAAGTCCGTGAAGGACACCGAGAAATCTCAGGGGAGATTTCTCCTTGTAAAACCCTCCATTCTTCTTCTTCTTCGTCAACCAAGCAGGTACTCAGGTAGCATCAACCCAGAAGAGCACCCTTGAAGAGAATCGCCTACGTTGGGTGGCCAGAAAAGCCGGACCCTTGTGTTTTCTCCCAAACCCTAATCGCCCCTTGGCTTACCAGAGAGAGAGACGATGCTACAGTTCTCAAAGGCATCCGGAAGAGAGCTTATATAGGCTTAGGGTTACAACGGTCGATAGAGAGCCAAGAGAGCTGGGCTTAGATTTGGGCCAGATGGAATAGGCCCAAATCTCGCGTGAGCTCAAGTCTGCAAGCAACAACCACAAACAGACCCAACAAATAACTCTAATAAGGCATAACCACACTCAGCTTCACCTAATGGCTCAAGGCTAGCCATTGGACCTAATCATGGTGCAACCATGGGTCCAATGAGCTTTTCCTTGACCATGGCAATGGCTAAGTCTAGTAGAGCCTATAGAGAACCTGTCCTAGATTCCTAGTGCATCTTAGGGAACCAAATAAACCAATGTCTTGTTTTACAACTTATTACAAGGATTACAAAACATAACAAATGCCCTTCTAATCCTTGTGATACAGTTCCTTCTTTGGCCACCAGTAGTGAATTGGGATTCCCTCCAGTCCGTCGTCAGTTCAAGAACAGCCAAGGCACTTAGGTACTCTCCCAAATATGCAGGAAGTTCCTGGAAAAGGAGAATTTGTCAGCTGTGACAATCTTAGTACCAAAGTCAGCAGGATTAAGGTCTCCCTTAATCTTCTTCACATCTATTAGATTCTGTTCAACCTGAACACGGATATAATGGTGCCTCACATCTATGTGTTTGGTCCTTTCATGGTATACATGATCTTTACACAAGTACAAGGTACTTTGGCTATCCATATGTAACACAGGTAAGAAATTAATAGGGAAGATTTCACCAAGTATTCCAGCCAGCCAGGAAGCTTCTTTAGCTGCCTCAATTGCAGCAACATACTCAGCCTCTGTAGATGACAGAGCTACAACTGATTGTAGCTGTGACTTCCATGATATACAATTACCAACCCAAGTGTAGACATAGGATGAAGTTGATTTCCTATCATCTTTATTTCCTGCATAATCAGAATCAACAAACCCATGCAAATCATGCTTTGAAGCATGTTCACCAAACACAAGGCAGTAATTTTTGGTGCCACAGAGGTATCTAAGTAAATACTTCATGCCTTCCCAATGAACATTGCCAGGGTTAGACATAAATCGGCTGAGAACACTTATAGCAAATGCAAGGTCAGGTCTAGTGCACAACATGGCATACATGACAGACCCAACAACAACATCATAGGGAATTTTAGACATCTTTTGTTTTTCAGCTTCTTCAGTGGGACAGTGTTTCTTAGTTAAGTCTAAATGCCCTCCTAAGGGAATACTTGTGGGTTTAGAACAATTCATGTTGAATTTATCAAGCACCTTCTGCACATAATCACTTTGAGAAAGCCACATCAGTTTCTGTTTTCTATCTCTAGTGATGTTAATGCCAAGTATTCTTTTAGCAGCTCCCAAATCTTTCATATCAAAATGCAGTTTTAAGTCCCTTTTTACAGCAGCAATAAGAACTTTAGAGTTGCACAAGATAAGGATGTCATCAACATACAAGAGCACAAACAAGGGAGTTTTAGACTTAACACCTTTGAAATACAAGCAAGTGTCATAACTACTTTTCTGGAAACCAAGTTTCTTCATGCAAGAATCAAATTTTAAGTTCCATTGCCTAGGACTCTGCTTTAAACCATATATAGATTTCTTAAGGAGACAAACATGATCAGGTTTATTAGCATCAACAAATCCTTTAGGTTGACTCATATAAATGACCTCATGCAAATCACCATGTAAAAAAGCAGTTTTGACATCCATTTGCTCCAAGTCCCAGTCATAAACAGTGGCAACAGCAAGCATTAACCTCAATGTTTTATACTTAACCACAGGTGCAAAGATGTCATTGTAGTCAATTCCCTCTTTTTGAGTAAAACCCTTGGCCACTAATCTAGCTTTGTATCTAGGTGGTTCATGAGGTTTCACACTTTCCTTTAACTTGTAGACCCATTTACAATCTATGATCCTAGCATTTTTAGGTTTAGGAACTAACACCCAAGTTTTGTTCACAAGCATAGATTGTAACTCATCTTGCATAGCTTTTAACCAATACTTAGAATTAGCATTTTTCATGGCTTGGTCAAAAGTCTCAGGAGTATAAGATCTAACAAGTTCAGCAGAAATGAATGCAAACTCCACCAAATCAACATCTTCCAGTTCAACAAAATTGATATACCATCTATTAGGTTTAATTGCCCTAGGTTCTCTATCTCTAGTGAGTTGATAGTCACTGTAATCAGGAATATGATGCACAGAGGTATCATTCACAGAGGACTCTCCAGACTGAGAGTTTGAGAGAGAGGAAGATGAACTTACTTCCCCACCAGATTGGTGGGGTGAATGCACTTCATTTGGATCACCAGGGTGACCTTCATGTTCACTGTGGTCATTTGAATGACCATTTTCTTGGTTTGAAGGAAGCTCTGAGTCATGCTCCCCACCATGAGAGGAGCTGTCTTCAGGGAATGGGCCATCCTCATCATCTGGAGGTTGGATGGCTTCATGAGGTAAGAAGAAGGTTGGAAGATCCTCAGCTGCTCCAGGGGTACCTGCACACTCATCAGAGCTTGTCAGTTCAGCTTTATAATGGTAAACATCCTCATCAAAAGTCACATTTCTTGAAGTTATTACTTTGAAACCATGAGGCTGTATGAGTAATAACTTGTAACCCTTAGTGCCCTCAGGATATCCTAACATGACTGCCTTTTGGGCCCTTGGTTGCAGCTTGCCTTGAGACACATGTGTGTAGGCAGTGCATCCAAAGGGCCTAAGGTGTGTCAAGTCAGGCTTTTTCCCAGACCACAACTCCTGTGGAGTCTTAAACTCCACAGCAGAAGAAGGGCACCTATTTATGAGGTATGCAGCTGTGTTGACAGCCTCACCCCACAAATAAGGTTTCATCTCAGCACTGAATAACATGCACCTTGCTTTTTCAAGCAAAGTTCTGTTCATTCTCTCAGCAACACCATTTTGCTGAGGTGTGCCAGGGACTGAGAAATGCCTTTTGACACCATGATGCTTACAAAAATCACTAAATGCATGATTACAGAATTCTAAGCCATTGTCAGTTCTTAAACATTTCAGTTTATGGTCAGATTCATTTTCAACATGCAACTTCCAAGTCTTAAACACATCAAAAGCTTCAGTTTTTTATTTAAGCAAGTAAACCCACACTTTTCTTGAGTAATGATCTATAAAAGATATGAAATATTTTCTACCCCCTATAGTATCAATCTGAGCAGGACCCCACAAATCAGAATGCACATACTCAAGAGGTTTAGTTGCAACATAAGAAGACTTAGGAAAAACATGTCTAGATTTGTTACCATAGATGCAACCCTCACACAGTTTTAGATCAACAGGTTTAGAATTAATCATGCCAGATTTAAACAGGTGATTCAAACCATTAAAGCCAATATGACCAAGTCTAGAGTGCCAAAGTTTGGTATGATCAAGTGCCACACCATCCTTAACAGTGGTACAGTTCAATTCAGGAGTGCCTATAACACAGTATAGCCCTCTTTTCTTGATACTGCGTATAAGTGTAGTCCCATTTTTAGAGACTTCCTTAATTCCACTGTAAGTGTTAATGTGATACTTAGAATCATCCAAAATGGATTCAGACATCAAATTTCTCTTAAGGTCAGGTACCCACCTGACCTTTTGGAGAATCCTGACTTTCCCATCAAACATTCTAATAGGCACATTTCCAATACCCTTAATAGACAAAGCAGTGTCATCACCGAGCAAAACATCACCACCATCATACTCAGAAAAAGAACTAAACATAGATCTATCAGGAGTAGCATGAATAGTGCAACCAGAGTCTAAAATCCAAGTATTAGAAGGCACATCAGAAGAGCACACAAGCAATTGATGGGAATAATCAGATTGTTGTTCAAGAACAGCAGCAGTTTCCTTTTTCTTCTTGTTTTCATCAGCCTTTTTCTTTTTATAACAGTCTTTAATAAAATGCCCAGGTTTGTCACAGTAATGGCAATTTTTGTTACTGTTACCTTCCCCAGAAGAACTAGACTCATCTTTTTCCTTATCTTTCTTCTTAGACTTCTTGTTATTGTTTTTACTCTTAGCCTTAGTAAAGAGAGCCTCAGATTTCACATTGTTTTCAGCTTTCTTTTCATTTTTGGTTTTGAACACTTTCATAATCTCATTTTTCTCAATAATGGACTCAAGAATTTTTTCTTTACTCAAGTCCTCATTACTGAATTGTATCACATCCTTAAAAGTGTCAAATTGTGCAGGCAGAGAGTTTAATAACAAAACAGCTTGATGAGTACCTTTAACCTTATCATCACATCTTTCAAGCTCTTGAGTAAGTCTAAGAAATTTATCCAAGTTTTCATTTAATGACAGGTTAACATCCATTTTAAAGGTGAACAAACGACACAGCAAAGATATCTTTCTAGGCAAAGACTTAGTCAAGTAAAGAGACTCAAGTGCCTCCCAGAGAGTTTTAGCAGTAGTTTTACTCACCACCTGACGAGCTACGTCGTTAGCTAACCTGATCATTATCTCTGAATGAGCTTGCTCATCCATTTCAGACTTGGATGCATCTGTTGTGTCAACAGGATAGGCTTCTTTCACAGCCTTCCAACACTTCTCCTTTATCAACACAGCCTTCATTTTGACTTGCCACATGGCAAAGTCAGTGGACCCATCGAAGGGCTTCATCCTCACAGTGTTCTCTGCCATAGAAAAACACAGATCTAAGTTAGAGATAACTTAAAACAAGGAATATAATGCAATGAAGGCTAGATCTAGGAAACCCTAAAGTAAACAAAGCTTATTTTTTGGTTTTTCTTGTTACTGAAGAACAGAAAACACAAAAGCAAACTAAACGAAGACAATAAACTCTAGATCCAGCGGAAGCTCAAAGGATCAAGGCCGGTTCAACTCTTTTTCGTAAACGAAAAAGAGTCAAGCCTAGGCTCTGATACCAATTTGTTCGATCTAGGGTTTCTCACTTCGAATAGCTTACGACAAACTCAAGTAAAGCGATAAACATGCATAAACGAGAGACAAAGCTTTGTTTACGCGGTTCGGTTTCCCTACATCCGCGGAACCTCAGGAGGGGAGGTTCACCCAATTTCACTAAGCAACCAAAGGTTCAAGACAGGTTACAGAGGTTCTAGATGCACTAGATCTAAGACGCGATTCTAACAAAACAAGGACAAAGAAGATAAACGAGGAATAGGGTTAGAGAAAGTCCGTGAAGGACACCGAGAAATCTCAGGGGAGATTTCTCCTTGCAAAACCCTCCATTCTTCTTCTTCTTCGTCAACCAAGCAGGTACTCAGGTAGCATCAACCCAGAAGAGCACCCTTGAAGAGAATCGCCTACGTTGGGTGGCCAGAAAAGCCGGACCCTTGTGTTTTCTCCCAAACCCTAATCGCCCCTTGGCTTACCAGAGAGAGAGAGAGACGATGCTACAGTTCTCAAAGGCATCCGGAAGAGAGCTTATATAGGCTTAGGGTTACAACGGTCGATAGAGAGCCAAATCTCGCGTGAGCTCAAGCCTGCAAGCAACAACCACAAACAGACCCAACAAATAACTCTAATAAGGCATAACCACACTCAGCTTCACCTAATGGCTCAAGGCTAGCCATTGGACCTAATCATGGTGCAACCATGGATCCAATGAGCTTTTCCTTGACCATGGCAATGGCTAAGTCTAGTAGAGCCTATAGAGAACCTGCCCTAGATTCCTAGTGCATCTTAGGAAACCAAATAAACCAATGTCTTGTTTTACAACTTATTACAAGGATTACAAAACATAACATCATCAATTGCTGGAGCAAACTCGTAAATTTCTTCCAAAAACCCTATTTTTTTACTTTGTTCTCTGTTATATGTGACTTCTTCCCTTAATTATTTTCCTGGATACAGAATGATCTAAACACGGCAACATATTGATATAGTAGCTAATTCTTATACCTAGGCTTCATACTTCCTGAAAATGGGGTGTTTTAATTTTAATACCAAAAGAGCTTTCTTGATAATGGAAATTTGACATTCTGAGCTTCTGAAAGGATAAGAACTATTTATGAGAAGGTTAAATATATAGTACCAGTTGCAATTGAGTTGACAAGGCCCTTTTCTAACCAAAGTTTGGAATTTTAGCAATTTGGATGGAGTAAGAATGAGTGTCTTCTTCAATTCAAGTGATAATTTTTAAAAGCGAACTTCTAAATCTTAATCTCCTTTGTTCCACTAGCACCTCACGTGTTATTTGTTGGTTAGAAAAATGTACGGTTGTTGTGAACCAGCAATTAAGGTCATGAATTTAGCCAAGCAAGATTTGGAACACTAAAACAAATAATCTAAGTATATTAAAGAAATAGTGAGAGGAATTAGGTTGGTGGATTTGTGATAGAATCATGATAATATTGAGAATATTAGGTTGTGAAAAAAAAGAACAGTATGTATTTCTTGACTCAAACAATTAGTTTAATTGCAACACATAGCATATCATTTAGTAAATTTATCGTACCCATAAGTAAAAGTTTGTACACATTAATGGTAATGAGAATAGCTATATGCATGGATGAAAATATGTATGGCAAACTTTTCTGGAAAACATCCTATTGACTGCACACAAATTATAATAATCAATAGGATATGAGAGCCACAATGAGAAAAGTCAGCTTATGGTTAGCATTTAGCATTGAATGTAACAGATATGATCTCAAGATTTTCTTAGGTAGAGCTAAAGTTGTTACCAAGCTTACCAACAAGTTTACAACAACAACAACATAATTGATGAACAACTTCTTCTTTTTTTCAAGTTCATGGTCTAAGGATTTAATTGATCTACATATCTATTTTAATTGTCTCCTTCTAGGATTGGGTTTAGTTTCAAAATTGATGGATGGATATTTGAATTAATATATTGACAACTTTTGAAATGTCATATCATAGGCAATTCTAAATAGCAAAAAACCATACCAAGATACATAAATGAGTATAGGTTGTGAAAATAAAGTGTATAATTTCTAGGTGGAGGATAGGCTACTCAAGATCAGGTACAACTTTTGAAACGTCATATGATAGGCAACTCTAAATAGCCAAAAGACATACCAAGATACATAAATGAGTATAGGTAATAAAAATAAAGTATAAAATTTCTAGGTGGAGGATAGGCTACTCAAGATCAGGTAATAAGCACATATTCTTTTGATCTGATTCCTACAAAATTGGGGACTAATTAAGACATTTAAGAGGCTTTTGATTGAATCGTTATGATCAGACGTCATTCATGTATAGCTATTTGATTTCCTAATCGAAAAACAATTTCAACTAATAAGATTTGTCCCTAGCAAGTAATTACACATTTGCATAATCAATATTGAGTAGTAAAAGAAAGTAATTACAGTATCTCTTTTGTGAGTTTGTTGTTTCACAACTTAGTAATCTACTTGATGTTAAATATCATTTCAGTACTCTTACTTATTTATGAATTGCTTTGTAGATTGGTGCAGATTAACCTTAAGAAGGGGAAGTTAATTTCAAGAAAGAAGACAAATTTATTCAGCACTTGAAGAAGCACTACAAGAAAAACAGTTTTTTGTGACAAAAATTTTCGTCGCCCAAAGTCAATTTTTCGTCGCCCAAAATGTTTTGTGACAAAAAGCGTTTTGTCCCCTGTTTGTCGCCCCAAAGTTTGGGCGACGAACAAAAAATTCGTCGCCATATGTAGGTCTTTTGTGATGAAATTCGAATTTTGTTGCCCTACAGTTTTTGTGACAGAATTTTTAATTTTGTCGCCCAAAATAACTGTTTTGTCGCCCAAAGTAGCCATTTTTTGTGATGAATTTTTCCTTTTGTCGCCCAAAGTAGCCCATTTTTGTGATGAATTTGACCTTTTGTCACCCATTCTACCCCTGTTTTTTGTGAGAATTATTTTATTTTGTCACAAAAGATAAAAGTGATAAAAAAGTGATAAAATGTGATTTCTCCCTAAATTTGCACATTTAACCTGTTTTAACCCACAATATATATATATATACACACACACACACACACACGCAAAACAGTAAGACAGTGCACAAACTGCTTCAAAAAGATGAACCTATTTTTACTTTAATATTAAAAGGTTCATTTTTTTTTTTGGTGCTAATATTAAAAGGTTCCTAATAGGTACCAAAAGATTACACTTGAAAATGGTTCGATAGAATAAGTGTTCACTCTTAACATGTTCCATTACATCTCCTAGAATAAGTGTCCATCAAAACATGATCACCATGAGTTGATTCTTCCTGCTTCAAAAAGATGCCCTGAAAATAAGAGGAGGAAAGATTAGCAAAGGGGCCAATATTTTGTGTCCAAACTTCTTCAATGACAGTGCAGAAACTGCTTCAAAAAGATGAACCTATTTAATTGGCACATTAAAGAGGATTTCAGCCAGTGCACAAACAGCAAAATCCCCTCTCTCCACTTGAGGTCTCCAAACAGAAATCCTTGTTTTAAGTACAAAATCAATAGAGTGGGAAAGAACCTAACAGCAGTACACTTGCAGTACAGCTATCACACATATTCAAAGAAGAATAGAGCTCAAACATCTATGTAAAAGCAACAGAGTGGGAAAAAAAACGCAAGCAACAGTCAGCAAGGAAAAAAAAGATGAAGAAAAGATCATGAAAATTCTAAGAGCAATCCCAAGTACAAAATTCTCCCAAGTACAAAATTCAGACAGCAAGCACCAGAAAATATATTCAGAAATATAATAAATACGCTTTTAACCAGTCTCAAGTCTCAAGTCATCTCTTCCATTCCATCCATGCCACTGTGTTTCCCAGTCCTACTCTTTTAGTTCAATCTAGACTTTTCTTTGTTTTATCTGCTGAACTGAACAGAACAGAAAGTTTGATTCTAATGGGCCAATGGCTAAGAACAAAATCCTTAGAGACCAAAACAAATTACAATCACAGAGGGATCCCTAGTGAAGTTCCAAAGCCGCAAAAGGATTATACTTAAGTGGTTCCTTTAATAGCTTAATTATGAAAATAATATAATCACCAAAGTGACATTCTATAAAAAAAAACATACAGGGCAAATCGATTAAAGGAGACCTTTCATTGTTGGACTGAATCAACGATTCAAACAAAGACCAAGTGAGGCACAACATTTTGGAGCATCAACCAATCAAACAATTAAAGTTTAATCACCAATGAAACAAAGTGGTTAAAAAAGGGCCAACGAAACCAAATTGATCACAATGACAAGCACCAGAAAATATATTCAGAAATATAACAAGAAATTGAAGAAAAGATCATGAAAATTCTATGGAGATTACCAATGAAAAGCAAGCACAAAATTCTAGTAGTTACCTCATTTGTGAAGATTCATTTGTCCCGATGTGAATGCACGTAATTGTTCTTGCATCATCACACGAAACTCTTCCCTCATTCTCTCTTCTCTTTCCTTGGAATCTTGTTTCATCTTCTCTTCTCTTTCCATGGCATCTTGTTTCATCTTGTTGATTTTTTCAAGCATGATAATTTTATCTTGTTGAAGCACTTGAATTTGCTCCTTCAATTGTATGGATTCTTCATATGTAACTCTCCCACTTTTGGCCTTGGGTGGTTTCGGCCCATATCCTAGACCATTTATATACCCCGCTGATGTGCCTAGCACCCGCATATAAGCCTCCTCCACTGTTAGATTATCAACACCATTGTCTTTGAGTTGCTCCTCGTGGAGTTGTTTAAACTCTTCCAATTTATCCTCTACAAACTTGTCCATGGATTTATCTTTATGCCTGAAAATAATATATACAAATATTTCCCATTATTTGAAAAATGAAAACCGACAAAAAAACAATCAAATATGCTGTATATGCAAAAACAGTAGCTGTTAGGGCATTTCTGTTGAATCATCAATGAATCAATCAATGAGTGGATGTCAGGCGCTGCTTGTGAACAAGTGACACATCCACCGACATGTACCAGCTGGTTATTAGCATATGCTGGAAAATCACTAATTGTCCACATTAACAATGCATGCATATTAAATGTCTGCTTACTGAATGCATCATAAGTTTTAACCCCAACTTCCCAAAGCTCTTTCAACTCATCAATCAGTGGCTCAAGAAATACATCTATGTCATTTCCTGGAGATTTAGGACCCGGAATCAACAAAGACAACAACATATTTGAACGTTTCATGCACATCCATGGAGGTAAGTTGTAAGGAACGAGAAATACAGGCCATATACTATAATTCCTACTGAACTGAACTCCAGGAATAAAACCATCAGTAGCTAGTCCCAACCTCACATTACGTGACTCAGAAGAAAAGTTAGGGAAACATTCATCAATAAACTTCCAAGCCTTTGAATCTGCTGGATGCCTCAACAACCCATCTTCAGTGCGACTCTGCTTGTGCCATTGCATATGTTCAGTCAACTTTGATGACATATAAAATCTTTGAAGCCTTGGAATCAAAGGAAAATGACGCAATACTAATCGAGGAACTCTCACTCTCTTTTCCAACCCCTCAACTCCACTTCCACTATCATCTTGTACATTAGTGGTTTCTTCCCATCTAGAACATCCACAAGTAGGACAGAAATCGCAATTTGCATACTCCTTTCGATATAAAACACAATGGTTTATACATGCATCAATCTTCACATAATTCAAACCTAAATCTTTTGTTAACTTCTTTGCCTCGTATGAACTTTTAGGAAAAGTTTCATCAAAACCAAATGCCCTATGTAATGCATTCAATAGCATCGAGAATGACTTATCACTCCACTTGTGGCTTACTTTAATATGGAGTAAAGTTATCATAAACTCCAACTTCAAAAATGTCTTACATCCAGGGTACAAATCTTCCTCTGCACTTCTCATTAATCTTTCAAAATTTTGAGGCATCTCCAAATTTTCAGGCACATCATCTATTTCCTCTGCACTCTCTAAGACACCAGGAAACCTAACATTAAGCGCTTCATTTATCAAAGGTGCCATATCATCTCTCATCATATCATCATCGACATCTAAATCATCTCCATCAGATCCTAGTTCATTTTCTGCACTTTGAATAGGATCTTCTCCATGAAACTCCCAAGGATCATAATCATTCATAATTCCATTTTCCATCAAATGTGTCCACATTGTATCTTGATCAAGAAAAAAAGCATGCAAACAACTCATACAAGGACACCTTAGCACAGCATTTTCCTCTTTATCCTTAAATGCAAATTCCAAAAATGACTCGACTCCTTCTATATATTTAAGTTGAGCCCTATCTGATGCGCCCTTATTGATCATCCACGTTCGATCATCAACCATCCTTAAAATCAAAAGAAAGAAATGAAAGAAGGGACCAAAAAAAATTAGAAATGCTAAAGTTAGCAAGTCACTGCAAGTGACTTGCAGTTGAATCGTTGACTAAAAGGAAAGCTAAAGTTAGCAAGTCACTTGCAGTGACTTGCAGTTATGCTGTTGCATAACTGTATAATCTATATTGAACACCATATAGATAATATCAAAGGCATAAAACAATCAGGCACTCCATGAACTTTATATAATAAATGTACAACTATATAATCTATATTGAACACCATATAGATAATATCAAAGGCACTTCATGAACTTTATATAATAAATGTACATCATATCAGTTTACACTGATTACCTCACCAATATCAAAGGTAGATAATATCAAAGGCAAAGTGTGATTCTAACCGAAAGAAGGCAATAAAGAAAAACAAAGTGGATTCACACACAAAAAGCAAAGGTGGACAGGAAGATATGAAGCTCATTAGAAAATAAATTAATATTCCCTTTCCAATATCCTCAATCTTATCAGATGGTCCCTAAAAGTGTTGAAGAATCAAATGCCAAGCAAATCTTCATCTAGATCTAGTCTTGTATATTGATATTCAAAATGCACACTATGAAAGTCAGTACTTTCAAGGAAGGTGCTATATTACTTAAAAATTGAAGGATTTCCAGGAGCGTTGATTTTGTGATAAAGACAATATTCTAAGTTTAGCATACATGCACTGCTCAATTTAGGAAGATATGTTCCGGATACTCTGGATTTCTCCGATATATTATAACACGTTTAGTTTATTTAATACACAAATACAATCGCATAATTCTAACATTATTGACTAATATATGTATTGATGCGATCATTTCAAAATAATGGTACCTAATATTGAATATTGATCCTATAGTCAGCACCTACGCCACAACTAACAGTGGATTATGTGGCATTTATGGTACCTAATATAATGTCCTAGTAGCATTTATGTGGCATGTTTGGTTGAGTGATTCTCCAACCCATTCCTAATACTAGAAATCCCCTCAACCAAATACATGTTATATAATTACAGTAGTTACCCAGCAAGGTTAGTTGTTGCATATATGTGTAACTAAAGAAACTTACTAGCTAGTAAACAATCAACCAATGCATGAAAGTGATTGATGAATTGCAGATGAAGATGAAGAGGAAGTGATTAACCGAAATAGTCTACTCAATTGCATTTCAACAAATAAAAAAACAGAACTTATGAGCCAATTAAAACCGGCAATTCAAAAACATAACCGAACATATACATCATTATAGCTAGTTAAACGATGAGAGTGACTTACCTTGCTGGAATGCAAATTTGAATTGAATTGACGACTATAAAGCACTGAAGAAAGTGAAAGCCAAGGTAAACCAAAACTCCAAAAGCACCGTGTAAACCCTAGGATTGAGAAACCAAAATTTTGGTTAGGGTTTCACTATTATAGTAATAGAGAGTTGATGACTGTGAGATTATAACAAATAGTTGACCACCTGTGTTCGATTGCGGCAACGGAGGCTAGAGATGAGGAGATTGTGAGAAATTTAGGGCGAACAGAAATTGAAGCAACCTCTTGATGCCGGAGAAGAGAAATTGAAGCAGAAATTGTGGCTACTAAATCACCTTTCAAGCAGAAGTCATCAACTTAAGGGAGGATGATGGAGACGAAGATGGGAGCGAGAGAGAAGGGAGGATCAGCCATGGCGATCGAGAAATCGGGGGGAGAGAGAGTGTGTGTGTAATTTGGGGGTTAGGAACCTTATGTTTTTTTTTACTCCCTCCGTTCCACAATACATGTCCTTTTAGTTTTCGGCACGTTTTTTAAGGAGCGGAAAACTCTATAAAATATTATTTTTTTAATTAATTTTTTTATATAATTTGATACTTATTAGTAACAAGTATCAAATTATATAAAAAAATTAATTAAAAAAATAATATTTTATAGATTTTTTCGCTCCTAAAAAAACGTGTCATAAAATAAAAGGACATGTATTGTGGAACGGAGGGAGTATTACTTTTTTAGAACCATTGGGCGACAAAACCAATGCCTTTGTGGCCCAAAAGAATAAATGGGCGACAAAAGTAACTTTTGCAATTTTTCTCAAAATTATTCCCACAAAACAGTGATGAAATAAATGTTTTGTCGCCCAAACTATATATCTTGTGCGACAAAACTGAGTCCTTGTCAGCAAAAGTATGATGGGGGCGACCGAACACATAATTCGTCATAAAAAGAGATTTTGGGCGACAAAAGATTTTTTTTGTCACATATAGTATTTTTTGGGCGACGAAAACCATTTGGTCACCCTAATTTATATTTTTTGTCGCCCAAACAGCTTTTTCTTGTAGTGAAGGTTAAAGTCATCCGTGATCGAGTTTGCAAAGAATAATATCGTAGCTCAACGTGTATCTTTCAATATTTTCTGTACAAGATAAATATTAGAAGTTGGATATTAATCTTGGATAACTATTTACCTGTCTTCTCTTATGCCATATTGTATTGACAAACAAACGCTAGCTCACTCCGCGTGCAATAGATGATTGCCGGAACCCTTGACCGAAATGAATGAAATGAACTCACGGGTGTGTGCTAATTGTTATGTTCTTCGTCTGCTAACTTAACCCAGTTCGAATAGGCTTACTTGAATTGAACAACAGAAAGAAGGTAATGCCTTCGAATAGGCTAATTACTTGAACAATTACTGATGAAATCTATCACCAAAATAGGTGACTCCGAATCTATATGAATGGAAACCTTGTGTGTACGTGGCTAACACTGCAGCTGGTATCTGCTACTCATCTTTAACCAAAATCTTTGGCTAAGACATGTCCCAAACAAACTAATACAATAAGTAGCACAATGTCGATAAAAACAAAAATAAAATACTAGCAGTTGAATCAATAATATTTAACAAAATCTAGAAATATATGAATGAAAATAAACTAGCTAGCTAGGGCTAGCTTTCTTTAGGGATCCTGGACCTCATCATCGGTGGGTGAGAGTGCGAGAGAATCTAACGTCTCAACATAAGACGAAACTCCAAGTATATTCCAACAAAAATCATTGTAGGCAAAGTAGAAATTGTGCTTGTTAATGTGACCAGAACTGTCAATGGAGATCAACTGTCGAGTCCAAAGATCATCAAGGAAAATCCTATGTATGTGTACATTACTAGTATCATTACTAGTGCTATCATCTTTTACGGTGGTGGTGGAGTAGCAGACCCCCACAAACGAACGTATGCAGCTGTGATAGGCAGTGTCACACGAATAAATCTTGGCCCAAGAATCAGCAACTCCGTAGTCCATCAAGATCCATACATCAATTAACCCGACGCACGACCAATCATTATGAGATAGATCAGGAACCAATGGCATATAAAACACAGCAAGGCGGTCATTGAGCACCAGCAATGAGATATCTAAGGCATTCTCCCCCTCTATGTAAAGGTAATCATGGGGAGGTCCTCCAATGAACCCAAACTCATCGGTAACTAGATCGAACAACAACACACGGTCTGAATACTTGTTGTTAGCGGCGGGTAACAGTACTTCTACCCAGTGCCAGGACCCATTCAAGAAACGTTGGGGGCAGGCGCAGCCCTCCCATTGAGGGAGGAGTTGTAGCGGAGTATGTACCTCACCTTGGTCGTTAACCAACCGCGATACAGCCTCCCAACTGCCTCGCCGTAGGCTGTATACAAAACTCACAAAGTCGCGGTGGTTGTAGACGTCGACGGTGTTGACCATGACAACTACCTTATAGTCGACCCCTGATTTGTTATGAATCTTGCCAAAACCAAAGTGGACTCGAGAGCATTTGTGAGCGATTTCAGCAAAGAGTTGAGGCGGAAAAGGGCTCAACCGATTGATCTCCCTCGTGGCGGGGTTGAGCAGCATAAAAACGGTAGGGGGAAGAGAGATATAATCCCAACTCTGATGTCGACGATGGAGAAGGATCCAACAGTAGATGCCATTGTCCAATGGTCCAAGCAGGTACCCAACACAGTCTCCTTCACAATCATAATCCTCATAATCCTCAGGATTATAAGTTAGGCCGCGTGCTTCGTCGAAAAAGGTGAAATCAAACGCTTTTATCATCCTAAGATCTGATTTTTTAGCAACTGATGGAGCAGGACAAGAGTAGACGGTACAATTGAAATTCTTCTGCAGGCCGAGTTCATCTTCGTCGTCGAAGCCCCGAGACAAGAGGAGGCGATCCCGATCCCGATCCCGATCCCGATGATGGTGTTTGCGACGTCGAGCACCGTAAAACTCCACGAAATAAGGAGATTCTATGATAGACTGCCATCTTTTACAGGCGGCTTTGAACCGGATAACAGATATTACGGGAAGTCTAGCAAGAATCTCCACCAATAATTCCTCCGCCAAATTCCCTCCCTTCCAAAGATCGTCCGCATCCGCCATTGATGATTGATCGATCAACTAGTTAACTCACCCATCTGTCTATGGAATATTGGGATCGGATTCTATTTTATACCCTACTATTTTATCTTAATTATCTTCATTAATTAGGATATCTTTGGATATACAGGAAGGATGAGATATTATCTTCGATAAGTCAGAGCTTCTTGATCACCAAGGAAAGTATCTTGGATATCTTAGATTTACCTATATTATTTATCTATATCTACTTTTTAACTTTTCAATCTAGCTACTAACTTACTATCCCTACTTTGCACGAATTGATTGGAAAAAATAAAATACTTACATAAATTCTTTAAAAAAAATAATCTAATAAATGTATAGTAGATCAATTAAAAAATGTTTCACAATCACAACCTAGCTACTTCAATCAAAGGTTGGTTTAGACCTGTTAAACGGGTCATTCGGGTCGGGTTCGGGTCGGGTCACTTCGGGTCCCGGGTAAAACGGGTTCCGGGTAAAACGGGTCCCGGGTATTTCCGGGTTGATTAGAACCCGGGTTTGACCGGGTTTGACCAGGTTTCGGGTCATTTCGGGTCGATTTCAGATTTGTCAATTTTTTCCATTTTAAATTAAAAAAATCATGATTTGACAATTTTGCAATAAATTTTAATTATATATATAAAAAATTAATTATATTTAATTAAAAATCAACCGGGTCAACCGGGTCACCGGGTCAATCGGGTAAAATCGGGTCAAAATTACCGGGTCAATCGGGTCACCGGGTCGAAACCCAGATGACCCGGAAAATTTCCGGTTTTTCGGGTTCGGGTCGAAAAAAATTTCCGGGTTCGGGTCGAAAATTTTCCGGGCGGTCGGTCGGGTCGGGTTGTGTTTTGACAGGTCTAGGTTGGTTCAATATAATATAATTATATAAATAATTAATATTTTCTGACTATCTATATCTATATCTATCTATATTCCATATCTATATATATATATATATATATATATATATATATATATATATATATATATATATATATATATATATATATATATATATATATATATATATATATATATATATAAAATACTAAAGCTTTCAGGCCTCTGGTGCGATTTCGCGTCCATGGAATTTTCTTAATTAAAACGGGATTATTTTTGTTTACGTGTCATTTTCTAGATTAAAATGTCATTATATTTTTTGCCATATTAATTCAATTAATAGGTCAATATAGTTATGTAATTTTTTTTTATCTTTTTAGATAATAAAATCTATCCAATATAACCTTATATCTCAATTATGTTTTTTATTATAAATATTCAACCTTATATCTCAATTAGATAGATGTCTTATCGTTTTAGATAAATCTCTATAATATATACGATGTGTTTCATGCCGGCCATACGATTAAATCTCAAACCTGTTTTACTATTGCATAAACCATAAATATAATCCATGTTCCATGACGAGGTGCAACTAGAGGAGGAAAACCCGAAAAGTAATTGAGTGTTTTTGTTGAGCAAAAAAAAGTAATTGAGGTAGTTAATTAGTGGACGGGTGCAATTTTAGATCTCCTTAATTTGAACAATGATTTATAACGATTTTTTTCTTTTTTTTTACAGTAGGCAAGAAATAGGTGGTCCTTACCAAAGTAAGGTGCCACAATGATCATCCTCGCGGATGATGTTACACAGATCCCTAACAGTAGGGAGATTACAAAGCGTACAAGTATCCCTAGATTTAGCTATAAAATCAGCTGTCTTGTTTGCTTCCCTGTGGCAGTGTCTGAACTCTAGCTATGCTGTCAAAACTCGAGCTAAAATTCTTGATAAATTCCACTTCCCTCAAGATCTCCCATCTAACGTCCATTAGGTTCTATATACACACTTTTTGTTCGGAAATAAACGATGTTCGACTTTTGTACACATAATTTTAGGAGTTAAAAACTATATAAAATCTTATTTACTTTAATTATTTTTTTCACAATTTAATATTGATTATTAATAACTATTAAAATATGAAAAAAATGATTAAAATAAATACGATTTTATATAGTTTTAACTCCTAAAACTACATGCGCAAAACTCAAACATCGTTTATTTCCGGACGAAGGGAGTATAATACTAGCTAGGCATAAGGGGTGCGCTACCGGCTCAGGTTCAACCTCTGGAATTGGACTCTTCCCTTTCGACTTTGGTTTTTTATTTTGGCTCGGAAACGTGATGCTTCGATCCAAAACTGTCCAATCTTATTAACTAATTTGTAAAGTTTGTTAAAAAGGCTTGATGAAGAATCCCAAAACTCTTAAATTCTTCTATAATAATACATAAAAAGTTGTGTTCAGGCACCATTTATATATAGCTCATTTAACTCCATGGTTTAACCAACTCAATTAAATCATTTTCATCCCATTTTATAACAAATTAGATGCTTTAGCTCAATGGTTAAGATACTCAAAAAAAAAAAAAAGCTCAATGGTTAAGATGTAGGTAGTATTGCATGAGGTCCCAAATTCAAATCTCATTTACAACATTTTTTTATTTGTATTTTTTAAGAGGTTTCTCTCTTGAGATTTTTACATTATAATCAACATGTCATCATTATATGGCAGATTAATGACACCAATTATATGGCAGATTTAATGACAGCAGATAAGCATTAAGATTCATTATCAATATTTTTGCTAATTAAACCAGTACACATCCCTCCAATGATCTTTTGCTCTTTATAAAAAACAAACACATATATAATTATACTTGCATATTTCATTCATAACTTATGTCTCATGTCTCGGGCGTAGCACGGGTCTGTCAACCTAGTAACAAATAAAAGTCTCTATTTCATTTATCTCATTTATCTAGTTCATGCAATAAGCATAAAGAAGGAATTCCTTTACTAATTTTGAAGAAAATATATTCTTTTAAATGTGAGTGTGTCACGGTATACCCAAATGTCATGGCTGCTCATGATAACAAGCAATTGACTAGTCGGGCCAATTGCTAAAAGAAAAGCTCGATCTTACGTATACTCCTTGATTTCTGTAAATTGATACCGAATTTGTAACGAGTAGACTCCGTAAATCGCTAATTAATTAACGATTGTTAACTAATTAATGATTGGAGCCGACTCGTAACCGATTGAATTGATGCCGAATGGAATCCGCCTCCACTTGCGCTCCCTCAACCAAACGAACTGGTGGTGAATGAATTAATTAACAAATCGGTTAATTAACTCCAATATGATGTGGTCGATGAATTGGAATGGAATGTAATCGGAAGTGGGTGGATTGATATCGAAGAACCCTTAGTCAAGGGTTTCTCCAATAATTTCAATCTGATTAATTCTAAAGTAAATTACAACTTAAATAGGAAAGATGTTAAGTGAGATTGACTCCTATGCAAAGAAACCCTAACTATCTCACAATTAAGAATAATTAACTAAAAATCCTAAGATAAATACTAATAATATTCTATCTATCTAAAATGACTAAAAATAGGTAAAAAATAATAGTTTCTTGATGAGCAAGGAGATAGATTTCTCCTTAATATTATTCTCCTAAATAACTAAATAAAAATAATTAAAATAGAAAATAATTCTCCAAGCCAAAACCGGTCAGCCCTACAGAACCCTTGACGTCGACCCCAGGACCCTCGATGTCAATCCTTCAACAAGTTTGAATCCATGGTGGCGCCTTCTTCTTTCTCGGGATGATCGGGTCCTCGAACCGCCTTGGCCCACAGAGAGCCCATCTTGATGGCATCATTCTTCCCCACTTAGCTTCGATTCGTCCTCGAATCGACTCGTTGTAGGGCACTAGGGGAGCAGCAACCTTATCTTGAACAAAAAGAGGACTATAACGGACAACTACCAGGAGATTTCGAGGTCGAGAAACCTCAAAATCAGTAGCGTCCTTGATGGCCTTGGAGCAATCAACATCAACGATCTGAATTGGCTCCTCGGTCATACTTTTCTCAATATCAACGACCTCCTCCTTAGGCTCAACATCAGCGAAGACAACCTCATGAACATTGACGGACATGGTAAGCACATCCTGCGTAGAATTGCTGTCAACTTGCAGATCAGATTCGGAGTCCTTCCCGGGGGATTCTGGTTGTTTATGACCCACCATTGGAAAGATCTCGAAGTTTTCTACGCAGAGAATCTGAGATGAGGCGATTCTGAGGTCGGAATCAGCGGAAATCTGCAAAACAAAATCGTCGCGCAGTGCTGTTTTTCGGGCATGTTGGGCAACAAATTCCTCCTTCATCTTGGCCGCAATGGCATCAAGCCCGGCTTGAAGCCATGCCTCATCCTCTCGTCGTCGTTGTTGTCGTCCTCTCTTTTTCTCATCGATCTCCGCTTGCCCTTGAAGCCAAAGACGATGCCTTTGAGCCTCCCTTTGTCGCTGCCAATACCTCAAGAGTTCGGGATCATCATCCCCATCTCCCCATATCTCCCAAGTCATCAAATAAGTAGGACAACCATATTAATATCAAAGAGAATACGCACAAACCTGGCTCTGATACCAGTTGATAACAAGCAATTGGCTAGGCGGGCCAATTGCTAAAAGAAAAGCTCGATCTTACGTATACTCCTTGATTTCCGTAAATTGATACCGAATTTGTAACGAGTAGACTCCGTAAATTGCTAATTAATTAACGATTGTTAACTAATTAACGATAGGAGCCGACTCGTAACCGATTGAATAGATGCCGAATGGAATCCGCCTCCACTTGCGCTCCCTCAACCAAACGAACTGGTGGTGAATGAATTAATTAACAAATCGGTTAATTAACTCCAATATGATGTGGTCGATGAATTGGAATGGAATGTAATCGGAAGTGGGTGGATTGATATCGAAGAACCCTTAGCCAAGGGTTTCTCCAATAATTTCAACCTGATTAATTTTAAAGTAAATTACAACTTAAATAGGAAAGATATATGTTAAGTGAGATTGGCTCATGTGCAAAGAAACCCTAACTATCTCACAATTAAGAATAATTAACTAAAAATCCTAAGATAAATACTAATAATATTCTATCTATCTAAAATGACTAAAAACTAGTATGATCCCCGCGCTATGGCGCGATTTTTTATAAGTAAAATCTTACTAATATATTAAATTAATATTATAACATAATTGTAAAAGTTCAGATAATTAAATATTTTGAATTAAACTCATGGGTTGAGAAAACGATTAAAGTAGTATATATATATATATATATATATATATATATATATATATATATATATATATATATATATATATATATATTACTAATATTAATTTTATGTTTTCTTATTATTAATTTTATGTTTTGAATTAATCCCATTGTTTTTTTAGAAAAAAAACTACTAAAATTATAATTTAGGCTAAGATCAATGTTTTGAATTAAGCCCAATAGTTAGTAAAATTAAATCAAAAAGAGAATTAAAGGAAAAAGAAGAAGAAAAATTAAAATTAAAGAAAATCAAAGAAAAATAGAAAAAAAAAATTGATTGGTCAAGACTCATAAAATTCCTCTAAGCTTGACACATCATCCTAAACTCTTCTAAATTAAGAGTTTATAAATTAAGAGTTTATATAGATATAGATAGTTAGTAAAATTAAATCAAAAAGAGAATTAAAGGAAAAGGAAAAAAAAATGATTAGTCAAGACTCCTAAAAATAAAGATCATGACAGTGAAAATTATTATTTTATTTACAAAGCAAATTGAATCAATAACTTCAGTTGGGTTGATGTTGCAACGTTGTGAAAGATGATGCAACTAATTGTATGCTAAGCATATGCCTAAAGCATCTGCTGTCTCAAGAGAACGTCGGCTCCAAATTCAGAATTTTTGATTCGTTCATTTACTTGAAATTTCAAGTGAATGATTATTTTTATATTCTTGTCAAAAACTCTCTTTGATCTAGCATTTTGATCTATTCATTATGCAGTTGTTGGCTATGAACGACGTTCAGTTTTGCCAATTGGGTGTGTCCCACTTGCTGATCAATCTCACTGGCTACTTGCCATTTTCAAAGATTAAAGTTCTTGTAAGTATAGCAGTAAGTTTTTACTAAGGCTTCATTGCTGCTTAGAGATATTTCTTTAATGTTCCCGTCATTTTCATTGGTCAACTGAAACTATATTAGGTGTTCTACACTCCATTCCTCATGCATATATGGACATAGCTTGGAGTCTTGGACTCTCTCCTGCTACCAGGTAAAGATGCTTAAATTCCAATAATTATGTAAACTGGATCCTAGAAAGAAATTATTTATTTCCACCGGCATAAGAGCCTTCTGACACTTGCAATGGATGAACACAATCACAAATGCGGGCCAAGTTGTGAAGTTTGAACACAGTATCCCCGCGCAGAATCCATAAGCAAGGTTAAATGTGCTTTACTTCCATGGAAACGCAGCTGAGTTTGGCCAGTTGTATGATCACTTTGCTCAGCTCAAGATCAATCTCAGGATCAATGAGTTTGACAAGTTTTATGGCTTTGTTTGTCTAAGTTCCTTTGAACTTCTAGTCTATTCATCATGTTAATCAATGACTTTTCTACGTAGTATATAACATTTTGTTGGGTTTTCATCAGTGTTCATGTTTATGATATATTTAAACTTTAAATGTATGACAGATAATTTCTGTAATCTCTAAGTTGCATCCTAACAGCAAGCTATTCAGTATGTTGCGCAAATCTTATGTAGTTCAACTTCAATTAAGCACTGTTTTCTCTGAGAAAGGTTTTTGAATTATTGCATGCCTGCATTTTGTCTTGCAGCTGACTCTGAGAAAGGTCATGGACAAAGCAAAGCTATCAACCAAGTCTTGGATGGATATAGAGAGCAATGAACAAATGGCTTGGAAAAATCATCAAATCGAAATAATTATTTAACCATAAATATATTATAAAATAAATAACATGACAGAATACATGGTCCAAAGGGGGATGATGTCCAAAAGAAACTATTAACCAAAGTGGAGATAACATGAAAAAAAAACTGCATAAACACTACCAAACCAACAAAATAACGTTTATTCATATTGCCCCTGGTTGAACTCAGTCTTGCTCTGGCTCAATCTTCACCTCTCTTCTGTTTGGTAGTAGACATTTCGAAGTCATCCTGTTGCTCATCTTCACTATCAATCGCAATTAAGGATGTTGATATAACTCCGGGAAAAGATAATCAGAATGAGTATCCTAACAGACGCGCAAAGGATTGGAAAAATTAGTAAAGTAAATTGAGAGCATAATATGTGATGGGTAGGTAATTCAGTTACCATTAGGGAAAGAGCATGTGCTTTGAATTGCTCAATACAGTTTACACCAGCTGTCATGTTCTGAACAATGTATGTCTTCTCCCATTCCTTCACAAAACGTCTGTAAACATATATATTTGAGCATTTGGATGGCAAAAGGAAATAAGAAAATAAATGACAAATACGAAGATAAGTTGTGAATGTATGAAGAATATGGAATAAAAACTATTTACCCTAGCTTGCTTGTCATGCAAAGTTGTGACGGAACACTGAACAATCAATTGAAAATCTTCATCGAACATCATCAAAGAGGCAGAACCGATGTCATCTTCTACTTTAACTTTCACTAAAAACCTACAATTGAATGTAAACAATTATGAGGGCTGGTGTGTAGAGTTTTCAAAAAAAAAAAAGTGTAAAAAGATTGCAGACATGACAACCCAAATAACATGAGGAAATTGGAGATTGAAGGTATAGTTGTCTTCAACAAAGGGGATAAAGCAACAGATCATACAACAGTCACAGAAACCATTAACCACCTCAAGTACACAGATAAATAAGCCCGGTTCTAAAAGAGATTTCTGTAGACAGTGGCGGATCCAGAAATTTTTATAAGGGGGGGCTGAATTTTTTTTCCGATAATTGACGATTTGAAATGTTCGTGTCTGAGATTGTACCTATATAGACCATTGACACCTTCAGTCCTACTTATTTGTTGAATGACACTAAAAACGCAACTATACTGTTTTGTGGATTTAGGATTTAGGAACCTACATCACCAACTGTACAAATGTAACTAGACCTGGGCAAACGTGGGCATGGGCCGGGCTTGGGGTGGGTTTTACTCCAAATATTATCCCGGTGTTGCGGGGGTGCGTTGGCCGGGCTAAGCTCACTTCGCGTGGTGAATGTATTGTCCAAGCTTGTCCGGTATTGCTGCAGGTACCCGTAAAATCTAAACGATATATGTACTTCGACAACAACAAAAATGTTGTATGCTCTGTACTTTCAATCCAAAAAAATAAAATTTGCTGGAGTAATGAACAAGTTGCTTGATGTTGTCTACTTAAAACAAAAAAAAAAGGACAGTTGTTGAATTTTAATTAATATTGTACTAGTTATTATAAGTATAGATAATAAGGAAAAAAAACAAAGGGGTTGGTGTTTTAAAAAAAAATACAGATGCATCAAAAAAAAAAAAGGGTTAGTGTTTTTTTTAAAAAATAAAAAAACAGAAACTGCTAATTGAAACAAAAGGTTAGCGTTTTTTTTTAAAAAAAAAATAGATGGTCAAAGTAAAAAATAGAAGGACACGCGTTTTTTTTTTAAAAAAAAAATAGATGCTCAAAGAAAGGGGAAAAAAGATGTTGTATGCTCTGTACTTTCAATCCAAAAAAATAAAATTTGCTGGAGTAATGAAAAAGTTGCTTGATGTTGTCTACTTGAAACAAAAAAAAAGGACAGTTGTTGAATTTTAATTAATATTGTACTAGTGAAGGAGACGCGTTTTTTTTAAAAAAAAAAAAAATAGATGCTCAAAGAAAGGAGAAAAAAGAAGGAGGCGAGATTCGAACATGGGATGCACCCTCCTGCCTCTTTGATCTCACGCATGCCTCAACCATTGAGCTATCCCGTCTTTGTGATTTTTATTTACTTCTTTTATATATATTATCAAATTAACAGATATATAAAAATACACATACCCTTATTTTGGCCGGCGGGGGGCTTCAACCACCCCAAGCCCCCCCACAGATCCGCCACTGTCTGTAGACAATTTTCATGAATGCAGGGGATAAGAAAGATAAAGCATGATTCTGTAGCCAAATAGACAGAGAATGATAGTTGAACCAAAATTCCCAAATGACTGTTGGGTAGACAAATGATAGCTGAGAAATCGTTAAACGCGAGACCATTAAAAGGTATAGACAAACCATCAAATGACTTGATGATAATTGCTTCATTGACAATAATCTTCTTCGGATGTTGGGAGAACTTGAATTGACTATGATTGTCAATAAGGGCAAAGTTTGGCATAGTTGTGGTAGCAAACTCCTTAACATGATTAGAACTTCTCCAAATAAACTTTCCTCAAATATATGTTTGCTTCAATTCGGCATCCCTACAAAAGAAAAATAAATGGAATTAGAGCGATGGAGTAGGAACATAAACATAATGGGATGTAAAAATGGAGAATATAGACATAATGGGAGTGAAACATGGACAACGTATTAGAAATGTACAAACCATTTCATCAGGGAGAACCAACTCCAAGGCTGGTTTTGTGTTGGATAGCCTTGACAAATATCCTTGACGCTAGAAACCGTGGTTACTGCTCCTTTCATCGCCATGGTAAACCAAAGTGAGAGTCAATTGATGGGATGATGGGGAGTGGATTAAAAGGGACCTGTATTTATAAAAGTGGAGGGAAGATGGATAAAATCAAATCATAATTTCAATTTTTTTGAGAAAATAAGAAGAAAATTAAAAAACTAACAAATTTTGTAGTCATATGATAAAAACAAATCAATTGGCAGATAAGAACAAATCCAATTCAATAACAGAAAATAGGAATAACTAAAAAATGGATAAAATCAAATCAAAATTTAAGATTTTTTGAGAAAATGCGAAGAAATTAAAAAGCTACCAAACCGGTCATCTGATAAAAAAAATTTCACTTGGAAAATACGAAACAAATCCAATTCAATCACAGAAAATTAATCCATATCTTTTTTTTTTCTTCCGAAAATCAGTTCATATCTAGTTATGTACTGTATATACGACTCAGCTATAAAAATCAGTCCATGGGTGTGTATGGGTACCTTTATAAACCAGCTTAAAATATAAATTATTAGCTGTTAAAAAAATAAACGAGTTTAAATGATGTATGGGAACAACAAATAAGCTTTAGTCAGTTAAAAAAAGGGTTTATAAATAAGCTTGCATATTGAAGCTTATTTTGAGGTTTATATTCCATAATTACTATTTTACCCCTTCTCTTTTATCTTATTTGGTTTGAAAGGACCACAATACTCCTAATAAAAACCAAATAAACTCCACTTTTTACAAATAAACTGTTTTTCGCTCCATACGGAGTTTATATTTTTTCATAAATTTTTAACTACTTTTACCAACAGTTTATAAATTTTTACCCTGTTTATAATTTTAGTCAATTTATTAACCTCGTCCCATACGAACCCCATATCTTCAAAGAAATCAGTAAATATCTTCACAAAAATAAAATCTTCACAGAAATAGGAATAATTTTAAAAAAATAACAAACCTATACAAATCACTAAATCGTATCTACTGTATATACTCACCTTCGCAGAAGGAGATGGGCAGCAATGGCCAACTTTGCTTCAAGGTCGAAATCCATTGCCGGTGGGTCTGGTGATGGTTGATTAGGATAAGGAGAGATGGATGATAAATGGACGAATTAGGAGAAGGAGATGGACATCGGAAGGGATGGAATCGGTCAGGCAAGCCATGGCGAACTGCTCATCGGAGGGGATGAGTCATTCGATTTCGGAGGCAACAATGGAAGTAATTGGACAGCAAAACCACAAGAGGGTTGAAGATGAAAGGGCTTTCGATTTCGGAGGCACGCCTATTGAAGTAACTGGACAACAAAACCATAAGAGGATTGAAGATGAAAAGGGCTTTCGATTTCTGAGGCAACTATGGACGTAATTGGACACCAAAACCCTAAACGATTGCAGATGAAAGGGGATTTGGATTTCGGAGGAATAAAAAATAATGAAAAAAATTAGACATCTTAATTAACGGGAAAAAAAAGGAGAATTAATGAAAAAATAAAGAAAAAGAGGCTGAAAATTTTTTGGTAGGTTAAAACTCCTAGAACTCCTCTAGACTTGACACATAAACTCTTAAAATTCCTTAAGCTTTACACATCATCCTAAGCTTGACACATCATCCTAAACTCTTCTAAATTTAAGAGTTTATATAGACAGGTAAAAAATAATAGTTTCTTGATGAGTAAGGAGATAGATTTCTCCTTAATATTATTCTCCTAAATAACTAAATAAAAATAATTAAAATAGAAAATAATTCTCCAAGCCAAAACCGGTCAGCCCTACAGAACTCTTGGCGTCGACCCTAGGACCCTCGATGTCGACGCCAGGACCCTCGATGTCGATCCTTCAACAAGTTTGAATCCATGGCGCCTTCTTCTTTCTCGGGATGATCGGGTCCTCGAACCGCCTTGACCCACAGAGGGCCCATTTTGATGGCATCAGCTCATCTATAAGAAGCAAACTATTGGAGGCCAAACTATTTCTGCTACCTCTATACAAAATGGTGAATTTCTAAAGTTTTGGTGCTGCATACTAGTTTTGGTACTTTTCTCTCTTTTTTTGTTACTTGCATTTTAAATCATTATTGTTTCTTTCAAAATACTGATAACAGTAATTCATAGGTGGGAAACCAAGAGTCCTCAATTCCTCGTCCTGTGGACAAATCAAGGGGATTGTTACCTGAGGTAAAGTGGTGAGGACCATATCTTTCTTTCTAAAAGGTTTAGAGGATAACCGGTAAATCGCCGGTGCTGGAAACCCTTCTAAATTCTAATGAGGCCACCAGATGGCCCAATCGAGAAGCCAATTTCAGGGGGCTCAAACAGAGTACCAAAAGGAGGTTGAAACAGAGTCCCCTGTTTCTCCCCATCGCCGCCTCAATAGCTGTAGCTTCTCTGCAGAAACCTTATCATCAAGCTCTCTCCGCTGCATCCTCCATAGCTTTGGCTTCCGGGGAAGTACGCGTTCGAACTCGGTGGAATCTGTGGCTCCTCTGTTTTGATCCCTGAAACAGGGCATTCGGCGTACCCGTTTCCCAAATCAGGTGAAATCGGCAGTTGGGTGAATTGGGTTTGTAGCTGGAGTGAAAGACTCTCCATTTCATTGATTGGAGATGAATCCGATAACAGAGTTTGGGCGATTTGATCCAGCGATTGAGCTTGTGCCAAATTTGGATTGATTTGTATGTTCGGAATGGTATTTGGTTCTTGGAGAATGTCGCGAATGGAGGAGTCAGACAGAAACAGAGTATCCGAATCAAACATCGGTATCGGATTCGAATGCTGCTGCTGGTGGTATTGTAAAAAACGCTCATCGAACAGAAAGAGATCAGAAGACATGTTTTTTGCTTCTCAATGAAACTCAAATTTGGGGATTTTGTTCTTCGTGTTTTGGGGTGTCCGTTTCTGGGTGGGGTTTCGAAACGGGCACCTGAAAGAGACGATTGAAAGGGGGAGTTTGAACTCAGAATTAGATTTTTTGGGGTTACTGACAAACCAAGTTTTTTTGGCCGTTGCAAATTGCAGTTGCAGCTATGGAGTATGGACCATTTCAGTTGTGTATATATAAAGGAGGAAACTAACTTTAGCACCCTCCAATTTTAATCATATTTATATTTGGGCGCTTTTTTAGGGTCCGGTTATTTTAGAATGGACAATCACAATGGTGTAAAATAACTTTGTTAGTTTTAGTGAGAATCAAGTCAAGTCAAATAACTTTTTAGTTTATGCTTTGTAGGGTTGGTGTGTGTTTTTGTTAGTTTTGAGCTTTTAGGATTACATTTACATCATACTAGTGTATTGGCATTCTTTCTTAGTTTTTGGATACTTTTAAATGTTTGTGCTTACAGTATTATCATATATCTTTATGGCATAGAATAGAAAGAATTCATTTTAACGTTTTTTCTAATAAGAGTAATAATTTGAAAATATTTTTCAAATTTTAATTAGTTTAGCTTTTCTTTTAATTAGATTATGTTATGATCCTAAGTAGATTTTTGTGAGATTGAAGGGAAGATAGAGATTAGAAAGGTGATTAGAGGAAAAAGATGAAGGTAAGAGGGAGATAGAGGAAGAAAGAGAGATAGAACTAGTCAACTGGAGAGAGAGAGAGAAATTAGATAAGAAGGTAAAGAGTTAAGTGTTTGATTATTCATTTCATATCTTGCTTAATACAATCTCTAAGTATTTATACATTAATGTGATACCAATACCCACTACAAAGGTACCCTTTAGAACATATAAGATCATAATAATACTCTCCCACTACAAAAGCTTTGTCCCAAAGCTTATACATGAATGTAAAAGAAGGACGATGACATCTACATCTAGGTTGTGGTACTGTTTGTAGCAAAACAATACTCTAGAGGAGATGACAAAATTAAAGCTCCATGTGCCCACTAAATTGCACGTACAAGCCATGAATGCTTAGGAGATAATGCTTTTGCCACTGACTTAATAGCTCACCAGCTTGCTTTGGCAACTAGCTAGGTGTAATTAATTTGCCTTCGACTGATCCCAAAACCTCTAAATTGCACAAGCCACCATTAACCCTTTGAATCACCGTGTAGTACAACCTTCTGCAAAGGCAAGCAATTGCGTGTATTGCAAACAAGAAGCATGCCCTTTGTATATTGACACATCACACATGAGACTAAATGTTGAGCTAGCACTGGTCCTGTGCCTCCTTTGTAGTAGTTGCAAGTTAGCTAATTCAGCCATGAAATAGCACTGAACCCTGTAGGAGCCACGTTCTTCTTATGCAGTAGCCAACAGCTACTATTGTAACATATTCCCACTGTCCACAAAATCAACTTTCTTCATTTGCAGCCTCTAGCCAATAAGACTCGATCAACACAAGTCCTCTTCCCATGGAAATAAATGCTTCCTCTAGCCTTGACCATGTTTGAAAATCCAAACTAACAAAACAACCCCATGAAGTCCTCCTGGGTCAAAGACAAAAGTCATCTTCAGCACCCCTTTCTTAGATATTGCCGATTCTAACGACTGTCTCATCCCTACGAGTACACTCACATCACATATGACCCTCATATATGAAGTTGCCCTATTCTTCTTCGATCAAAAACCATAATCCAACTCTGGCCTATATATGAAGTTGCCCCGTCTTCTTCGATCAACAAGGACATGGAATTCAGGGGATCTTTGATAATAGATTCCTCATCTTATTCTATGCCTTTAGGACATAGAATAAAAATATCGTTATATTAAAGTCGTGATCAAGTTACAAATTGGTGTAATAAAATAATAATATTAAAAACATATATATATGATACATATGATAAAAACAAATAAAATCGAGAGAAAATAGAAAATGTGCAATATTGTATTTACAAAAATAAGTTACATAAGATTCATTATAATCAAAGTTGTTAACATAAGATTCATTATAATCAAAGTTGTTAAAACTCGACTTGTATGAGGTTCTAATCTAACCTGATATGTAATTTGTAGATTTTTATACAAATATTTTTTTTTTAACTTGAATCTAAAATGCCCGGTATCTGATTGACTTCTAAAGTTTTAGATTTACAAAAAAAATTAGATATGACCTAAAATCCTAAATTAACAAAATGTTATAATATTATTATATTAGGTATGGATAAACACTAGTAAACCCTAGTTCCCTGTGTATACTCTATATAAAGGGTTCTCCCAATAATACATCAGTTTCTCCTCTCTCCTCTGCGCCTCTCTTCTCTTATCTTTGATTTATCACAGGTTATCAGCACGATAGTTTCTAAAAGCTAAAAACCCTATTTTTTGTTTTTCTATTCTCCTATCCGCCGCCCGTTCATCCAAACCGTTCTAGATCCAATATTCCATCCTGGAGACAGACCTACGGTAAGAATGGACGACGGTGGAGGAATGCGCCACCGGTGCATGCGGCAACCCCACCAAGACCAAAATACCCACCAGCTCAGATCAATTGATTGATCTATATATATAAGCCCCTCCGCTGATGATCGACGACGTTGGCATCCAATTTTTAATTAATGTTTGCCTGATCGAGTTCATCGTAGACAACAGCGCCGCAGCCACCACCTACAAAATCGGATTCGGCATCGGAAAAAAAAAAAAAGAAGGATTCCAGAGAGCGAAGGGACGACAAGGACTTCAATCTTCCTCCAAACCGTTGCGGCGCCAGCCGGTGACGACCTCTACGACCGGAACCGATCTCCACCTCCACCGCGAGGAAGGAACAGAGATTTCAAGCGGAGGATGAGCCCTCTCAAACTCCTACTAATCTCGATGGAGCATACTACTACTTTTTTTATTTATTTATTTTGATTTTCCTCAACTTTGAAATATTGATTTATTGTATCCATCTAGCCCCTTCCTTTGATTCGTGAAGGCTTTAATTGGATCTGATCTGATTTTCGTGTTTTATTTCTTTGTGAGGTTGGGATCAGCAATCGGATGCGCCCGCAAAACAGAATGACGGTGGTGGTGGTAGTTCTCGAGGGGAGGAGTTGGGGAGATCGACGGAGGAAAGCGGCGAATGTGATGCCCGGCGCCGCTTCGTACGAGGAAGACGAAGTACTGTATTTCGTTGCAGTTTGTTTTTTTATTAATCACAAAATCAGCCCAGAGTCCTTTTAAAACCACAAATTGGCCCTATATTTTATATAATTACAGAAAGCGGTCTAAAATTTTCAGGGCGGTATATTTTGCCCCTGTGAAGGATTCACACATCCTGGAGAGGATGTGTAACCCCCGAAGTGGTTGAATCAATCGGATTTTTAGTATCCCCTAAAGCGGATAAAATAATCGGTTCAGGATGTGTAACCCCCGAAGTGGTTGAATCAATCGGATTTTTAGTATCCCCTGAAGCGGATAAAGTAATCGGTCATATCCCCTGGATGTTATTTTATTATATCCCTGAAGTGATAAACGATCGAATTTCATCCCTGAAGTGATGAATTATTTATTTATTTTATTTATTTATCTTATTTTTATGTTTATTTTAATTATTTTTCATCTCCCGAAGTAGATGAATTATCTCCTGAAGTCATCTCCAGAAGTGGATGAACGAAATCATTTCCCGAAGTAGATGAACGAGCACATCTCCTGAAGTAGATGAATGATAAATTGATCTCATCCTCGAAGCGATGAAACGATAAATCTCATCCCCGCAGAGATGATCAAGCCGATAAATCTCATCCTCGCAGAGATGAAAGCCGATAAATTTCCCTGTAGTGATGAAATTATATTTATTATTTATGTTTATTTATTTTATATGTTATTTAATTTAATTTATTTAAATTATATTTGTTTAATCCTCATCTCCCGAAGTAGATGTGAACGATTGAAAGTCATCCCCGTAGTGATGATTTTTTTTTATTTTCAGTTTTATTATTCATTTCAATTTGTATTTTATTTTCTTATCTCCATAAGTAGACAAACATTATCTCCCGAAGTAGATATAAATTGTTAAATTTGCATATCATCTCAAACGTGGTAGTTTATCTCCTGAAGTAGATAAAGTAAACACAATTTATATATCACATCTCTTGAAGAAGATGAAATTCTTATTTATCTCCTGAAGAAGATAAAATATTTTCGGCTATATATCATGATAAAAATTTATCTCCCGTAGTAGATAAAATTTCAAAATTCATAATCATCCTTGTACCGATGATTTTTATAGCTAAACAAGCAAATTATTATTTCTCCACCAGTCTCCAGAAGTAGACGAACATGTATTTACAAATGTTCATTTTCTTGTCACCAGAAGTTGACAACATGCCAATTTGATTTTATTTATTTATGATTTTATAATTTTATTAATTATATCCACTATTTATTTATTTATCATTATCTCTCGAAATAAATAAACTCATCTCCTGAAGAGGATGAACACATTATGCTCATAAATCGTTCCTGCAATAATGATAATAATCTCCTGAAGAGATATATGAAAAGGAAATTCATAAAATGTCTCACTATCTCATCAATACATATTTGTCCCTGAAGTGACAATGTTCATTCTTTGAGCTAAATTGATGATAAGTTTGTATAACCTCCGAAAAATGAATTAAAATCATATCCTGAAGTATATGAGCTTTATTTTAAAGTTGCACAAATAATCCATGAAGCGATGTGTAAGTAAAGATAGATATAACCCTTGAAACGGTTGTATACAAGTTGTCTTCTCGCTGAAGTGAGTAATGAAGAATATGGTCAATGTTTATATGACAACTTACTATATCTTTTTGAATTGCAACTTATCATGTTTGGAGTATATGATCGAAATATACATAATAGAGACTAATTGTCACTCGAAGTTGACAAATGAATCATTTTATGAGTAAAATCATTTCTTGAAGAAAATGATAAATTGACAAGTTTTTCTCATGGCTCCACCTGAAGTGGACAAATACAATTTTATTTTATTTATTTGTTTGTTTTTTTTATTCATTGCTTTATATTGAATAAAATTATTATGATTTTACTTATTGTAATTCAAAGCTCAAAGTGTTTCCCGAAGAAACTACTTGTCATGAGTGTCTAATGCGGAGTTTTGTTTGGCAAATGAACATTTGGGAGAAAGGTTTACCACAATCCCATAGATTGTGAAGTTTTTCAACACCAACCTAAGAGCCTGAAGACTCTACTGGTGGATTTTATTAACTCCTGAAGAGTAAAGAATATTTTATGAACTTTAGAAGAGTAAAGGATTTCACAAACTCCAGAAGAGTATATGGTCCTAATTTTATCATTTGTACTCCCGAAGAAGTACATGGAATGTGGGTTTTATCATATTCAAAACTATTTTTGTTTGGTTGATACAACCAATAGAAGTACCCACATAACACAATCTGGTTGAGAAGGCCACTTCCTGACTATCCTCTAAGCATTGCCTGAAGCATGCCCCTCCGGTAGAGGGTGTGAAAGAGGTTATCGTTAAGCGCTTGACCAAAGTTATTGTTGTGGCTTATAGCTAGGTCAGTTATACGGTTAATTCTAAATGTCTTGAAGAACATTATAAATGAATCATACCTGAAGTATGACACCAACGAAAGTTCTGAAAATACTCATTCAATGGCATCTAAATTAAATGGATCACCCTATACAAGGTTCAATGGTTGAATATTATGGTTTTATAAGTGTCAAACAATTTTGAAAACCTTAAGTTTTCTCAAACAATCTTGAATGGAAAACCAAGATGAATACCATATAGCTCCAAAAGAGCATTGATCTTGTTACCTGGAGTAACAATGACACATATGTATGAATTAACATGGTATTGAACACCAATATCTCGTGACTAGCTAGAAGCAAGTCTTACAGAAATGAGAATGTATATATATATATGGTTTATTTGACACTGATTTATCCAATTGAAACTTATCACTAACCAGAAGTTAGTTGATGATAAAATGTTTTTCTTTGTGGCATTCGGTCACTCAAGTGAATCGATGATGTGCAGGATTATTGAAATTCACATAGACACCCACTAAGAAGGACCAGAAGATCCTCAATAAGGGTGACCGAACATATATGGTCTATCATCTTGGCAAAATCAACAATAAGACCATCTATATTGAGAGTAAATGCAAAGTCTCTAATGTCTCTTGAATGGATTCAATGAGACACCTACGGAACACTAACATATAGACCAATGTAATTCCAATATTATAGATGCCTAGACACTTTGGTCATATGAAACATAAGGTAGAGAATGTTATCAACCACATTGTTGAGCATATGGTAGCTCACGGCGACCCAGAAGAGTCGTTGGTCAAATGGGCCCATGCATGTTTGCATTTTGAATTTGACACAATAACATCTCCCTAATTATCTCCAGAAGAGAGCATGTCATTCAAAGGTTTTGAATAAGCAGCATACGTTCCGAGATGTACCTCCTCCAAATGAACTACAATGAGACCACAAAGAAGTTGGATGATACATGGGGTTTGAGTCCTTATTGATATCAAATACCTAGAGCTTATAATGGTGATCAAATGCTCGGTATTTAGGGGGAGAGGAAATGAGACTAAATATTAAGAAAGAGATTGCACGGAAGCAACTTCTCTATCATTTCATATCCGCGGATAAATACAAGTGAACTAGAAGTTCAATAAATGAAATGATTATAAGGTTTAGCAAATATGCCATTGAAAGCATTTACTAAAAGCCAAGAAAGTGATAAAGTCACAGATTCTAGCTCATTTGGAAGTTCCAGAAGTAACTCCAATTCAATGAATATCAAGTGGTTCTCAAGTACACCAGACGTGTTGGAGATCAATAGGCTCTTGGTATACGATTCCCCAGAAGTGGAAAGAGTCTGAGAATATGATGATCATCAAATAAATAATGGATGTCGACATCGAAATGATAGTAAAGAGCTAGAAAAAGGAAATTCATGCAAGAATGGGTTCTTTAAGCATGATGGCATTGGACCTGTAGTTCCAACACCGGAAAGTGTAACATCATTTGGTTTTAAGTGGGTGTTCATACAAAATAAAATATAAAGCCAAGTCGATTGCACAAATACCTATCAAAGGCTATATGGAGAATGTATTCACCAGAAGTGAATATAATTTTGGATCTAAATGTAAATGACGGACGTGCTACTTGAATACGCATATAAATGAAAAAGATCGATTGAAAATGCATGAAGCATTAATGTCAAAGCCCCGTCATATACAATTGATTAAAGATCCTTATAAGAGTACCAGAAGTATCTATAATTGTGAAAATGGTGACATTGCATTAGGTCCCGAAGTACCATACAATGTTGTACTCTTTTCCTTGATCTTGGTTTTTATCTCATTGGGTTTTTCCAAGTTAAGGTTTTTAACGAGACAACTTATGCACCATTTAATACAACCGATCCCCCTGATCAAACAATGAAAAGCACACTAGGTCCTGAAGTACCTTATGCTTGTGCATATATTCAAAGCAGCTCAACACCAATACAGGGAGGTCAAGCGCATCAAGTCAATCATGAAGAAATTCCAAGTCAAAGACAATGTTGAGATTCAACCATAAGTTCATGAAGACAGCGCCATCACGAAGAATGAGAAGACTTCGAGAAGGATGTTGAATTCAAGGGGAGTATACACGCACTGCACTCTTTTTCCCTTCGATCAGGTTTTGTCCCACTGGGTTTTCCTGACAAGGTTTTTAACGAGGCAGATCACCAAAGTGTATCAAATGTCATTTGTATTTTTTCCTTGGTCCTAGTTTTGGTTCCATTCGGTTTTCTAGGCGAGGTTTTTAATATGACAATTTTGTAATATTTAGGGATGTTTATTCAAGGGGGAGTGTTATAATATTATTATATTAGGTATGGATAAACACTAGTAAACCCTAGTTCCCTGTGTATACTCTATATAAAGGGTCCTGAAGACTCCCAATAATACATCAGTTTCTCCTCTCTCCTCCGCGCCTCTCTTCTCTTATCTTTGATTTATCACACAAAATTAATAGTAGTACTACGTAGTGATCTGGGATGGGCTTGTCCTTTTCATTTTTTTAGGTTGATCACCCTTGTTTGCCTCTTAAATTGCCCTCTTTTCGCCTTGCATTCGGTGGGGTGTGTACCGTGTACGTAGTTGACGAACAACTAGGAGAGTTTCGATAAGACTCTCATACCAATTTGTACATCTTTGCAATAATCTGAAAATCAATTTGCCAAATAACATTTCCACTTTATTGCTTTAAGCATCTCTCCTTGCAAAAGAAAAAACCTTTTTCCATTCCATTTAATTAAACAAAGGGAGGATTTTCAGAAAATTACCCATAAATTTAAAAAAATTACCGAAAAAACTAGACTAAACAACAAAGGGGTAGCAATCGCATCCACATGTGAACTATGTGATCTATGCGAGGGAACTCCAACCCACCTATTCCTATAGTACTGTCATCAACGTAGAAACTTAATACAGAAAATTGATCCATTGGTTGGAAAAATATTACAAGAATTTTTTTTTTTATTATATAGTAGGCAAAAATTGGACAGATCCTACCTAGGTAGAATACAATCCTGATCATCCTCACGGATGATGTAACATAATTCCCTATTAAGAGGGATGTTTGACATACTACAACTGTCAGGAGATTTAGCAATATAGTATGCCGCTTCGTTTGCTTCTTTAAAACAATGCTTGAACTCGATGCAATCAAATTCAGCTTGGAGTCTTCTGATAAGCTCAATTTGCCATAATATTTCCCATCTGCTGCTGGAGCTATCGTTGATGGCCTTAACCCACAACCAGACAGTCCCCTTTGATTATAAGTCTGCTGATTCATTTGGACAAAGCTAGCTTTATACCTGCACAGAAAGCTTCTACTTCTATTTGGGTTACAGATCCATAGTCAACTGTCTGTTGAAAAACATCAATCACACGACCTACAGAATCCCTGAGGACCCCCCCCCCCCCCCCACTTGGCAGATGTCAGTGGGTTTAACCGCGAGCCATCTACATTTATTTTGTAGGTAGTCGGGGGTGGTTTCTTCCATTTAATATTAAGTCTTCTGTTTACACGCTTGGTTTTATATCTTGGAATAGCAGCTGAGGCACTAAGCCAATCTCTAATTGACATCATGGTTCTGGTAGCTATTTGAAACGAGGAATCTAGTGTTTTACTTTTAAAGATGACCGAGTTCATGGCCTCCCAAACGGTTTGCCATACGAAGCACAGGTCATTAAAATTATCCCAAGTTCGGTGATTCCTAAAGATATCCTCTACAGTTGTATTTAAGACCGGTTTATGAATCAATACTTTATTTGTGATTTGCTCATAGCTGGAGATAATTCCTCTGGTTACTGTACAGTGGAAAAGCAAATGATTGTTATCTTCATCCGCTTCGTCACAAAGACAACACTGACTTGGGACTCTGTTGAAAAATCGATTAAGTCGAGCATTGGTTGCTAAGCCATCCTGGGAGATCTTCCAAATCAATTTTTTTTTAATTTAGGAGGTAAGTTTAGATTCCAAATCCAATTACAAGGATCGTTTGTATTGGTTGCAGTGTTCCCCAATTGCTTGACAGATTTAGTAGTGAATTGCCCACTTGGGTTGTGTTTCCAAATCAGTTTATCCGGAGTATTCCAGCTCGGGATTTTAATCCTTGAAATTGAGTTGGTGATTTGACTCGGAAACATTTGGTTCAGAAGATGGAGGTTCCATTCCTTCCTTATAGTGAGTAAATGATTCACTGTCATATTGGTATCATAGTGAGCTTGGAATCGGTTTAAGTTATGTCCCATAACCCATGGGTCTCTCCAAACATTGACGGATTCTCCATTCCCGATTACCCATTGCAGGCCATGGATGAATTTATCTCTTAGGTGAAGGAGACGGCCAAATTGCCAAGAGGGGTTCTTGGGTTCTATATATGAGATGTAACTGTTTTGAAGGTATTTTTCAGTTATGACTCTTACCCAGACATTCTCCCAATCGGTGTAGAGTTTCCATAGTAGTTTCATTTGAAGACTAATATTCATATCTTCTGCATATCTGATTCCGAGGCCACCCTTTTCAATAGGCTGACATATTTTATCCCAACTGATCAAGGGGGTATATCTTTCGGATTGGAGCTTGTTCCAAAAGAATTTTTTATGGATTTGATCAATTTGTTGCAGAATTCCTTTTGGTAAAATTGATAGGAATGATTAAGACATCAAGAACATGATAAACATATTCGAGAAAATGAACCTAGATCAGAGGAAAAAGCTAGCAAAAACTTAGCGGAGCCTTTGGACATCCAAAAACAGAAAAATCTTTGACAACATAAACACAGCGACAATCTAGAACATGGAAAATCTTACACGACAAACACTTATTAACTGGGAGAAAAAAAAGGACAACTCAAATGAAACAAAAACAATAACCACAACATTACCATTTACCAAGGAAGAAAAGACACGTAAGATGGAATAAGCCATCAGAAAGAACATTTAAAATAAATTTCAATAGCAGCAATAAATTTCGATGACAACTCAAATGGTATTTTTGGTGCAGGTTTCATTATTCGTGACCATAAGAGAACAATGATTGACTGCGGACGATCATAACTTTGACACAAATCACTGCTCATCACTAAAGCTACGGGCCTGAAGATGGGGATTGTGATGGCAAAGGGGCTAGGATTGTCCAAGATATAAGTGGAAGGTGACAACTTGATTGTCATCAACGCTCTCAAGGGTTACTGGTCCTGCCCGTGGGACATTGAGATTCTCATTATTGATATCCTCCTTCTGCTTTAATCGCTTGAGAGTGTAATCTTCATGCATTGCTTTTGGGAGATCGACTAACATATGTACCGATTACATCTTGCGACTCTTCCAAGCAGATGCTTCTCTAGACATTCGGTCAAACAGAGAACTCAATATGCTCATCAATAAGGATGTCCTTGGATGGTCGTCTAGTAGGGTTGACCTCATCCAAATTCTTACTTGTATAAAAAAAAAGAGGATTTTCACATAATCACCCATAAATTAAAAAAAATTACTGAAAAATAAAAACAGTTTTTTTTTCTCTATCAAAGAATTTACCCATGGACTCTTTTGATGCTAAAAAAATAAATAGAAAAGTAAAGTACATAGTTCTTACCGACTGGATCGCGTACTCGGAGTTTACTAGTGAAGGTGGGTTCCTCGTCATAAAAAAAAAAATAATAAGTATTCACTAAAAAGTTATTCATATTACAATATTATTCACCTCCGATAAGGCGATAAGTGATATTTTTTAAAAATATCTTTTAAGCATAAAAAAAAACCATGGGTGATTTTGAAAGAAACCCAAATTTAGGGGTGATTTTTTACAATATTCCAAGTATCCATTTTAAGGGTTATTTTTGTAATTTACCAATAATCGACGGAGAAATAGAGCAGGGAGGGCGTCGCGGGCTACCAAAGCGCCGGTGCCGGGCGAGGGTGACGACTGACGGCCACTGAACTGATTGATACTCTTGATCTCTAATTGAAGAAGCTTTCAACAATGGAGCACCTCCACCACATCGGTGCAGCTTTCATCAACTTGAGGCTTTGCATTTCCTTCACCAATGGATGAAGATTTTAATCTTCAAACCACACTCCCATCCCATGCCGTTGTGTTAACGCTGAACCTCTTAATTTTGCCAAACAATTAAATTTAGCCCCAATTTTGATATCAAATCCATGGAAACCCTAGAACGTTCCAAATTAAACAATCACTTTCTATCAATTAGGCGTTATGTAGTGTAAATCAAGAAGAAACAGTCGTAGCCGGCAACTCCGATTCAACCAGTCGTAGCCGGCAACTCCGATTCAACCAGTCAACCAGAGGAAGACGAAGAAGAAGATCGATAATGGTGAAACAGCTCAGGCGGAACTATCACAATGTCTGGCACTCTGATCTCCTCCACACATTCCAGGCTGATAATCCTTGTAATCTCTCTCTCTCTCTTGTGTTGTCTCAGTTCCTTCATTCGATTGCTGGTTTTCACTAATGTATGATATTTCTCTGGTGCAGATTTTTGCTTTTCACTGTTCTGGTGAGTGTTGTTCATGGACCAAGGCTTATAGATCCCTTCCTAGTTCACTTCTTTCATAAAGAACAGAGAATTTCATAAATCTTTCACGACAAGTCGAGTAAGGTTCGATTCTAAAATAATTGGCAATAAAAAGAGTAGTCCACCGACTCATATGCTAGGACTTGTTAGGTTCAGCTTTCGATGTGGGACACTTTTGGTCTCATTCACTTTTCTCAACACAGACTTGCAGCATATGTTACCTATGGTTACAATGAGATCGCAGCTTGAGCTTATGTTACCTGTGTTATCTTAGACAACTGATTCGTCAATGGTTTGATGCCTTGATCTGGCCCCGTTTGGTATTGATATCTAGATATTAGATATCGGATATCAGCCCCCAATATTTGATATCTAGTGTTTAGTATGCTAGTGTTTGGTATCTCCCAGATATCCGATATATGCGTTTGGTATAGCTAGATATCGATATCGCTTGATATCTAGATATCAAAATTAGGCTAATTTGATATACTGATTTTTTTGGGAGGTATCATTTGATATCGATATCACCCGATATCGATATCTTGATATTGAAACCGATATCTTGATATCGATATCTTGATATGTAGATATCGATACCAAACGAACCCTAAGACATTTATGCCAATGAGAGACCGAAAACTCCCTACTTTTCATTACTTTGTTACATGAGTAGAGATTAATTGTGTGTGAAAATATGTAGGTTTGTTGCTGTTTCGGAGATTCAGTAGCCTCTACGCGGTTTCTGATACAAGACGAGTTTTACGCTGTGCGATAACTGCATTATCGTACACCCTTCGCTCTTTCACTCTTTCCTCATACCAATTTCACACATTACATAGTTTCCTCAATCAACCTTCTTTCATGATAGCAATTCATGGTCTGCCTGAACCAAGTTGCCTGCTTTTTCTGCGTCATCGCAATGATAGTTGCAGATGATGGCGACGCACAATTGGATTGCTCTGACAGTGATTGCTCTGACAATTCCGTTTATTGCACGTACGACATATTGGTATTTGGCCTCTTTCGTATATGACACACTAAAAAGATACTACTCCCTCCGTTCGGAAATATAAGATCTTTTACTTTTTGGCACGTATGTTAAGGAGCTAAATACTATATAAAATATCAATTTTTTTAAAATTAATTTTTTATAATATAACACTTTTTATTAATAAGTATTAAAATGTAAAAAAATAATTTTAAAAAAATCAATATTTTATATAGTATTTAGCTCCTTAAACTACGTACCAAAAAGTAAATGATCTTACATAATCGAACGGAGGGAGTATGTTAATACTGATTAGTCACTTCGTTGTATTGCAGGGTTTCTGTTTGTATGCAGGTAAGAATCATTACAACACCTTGTGTTTCTCGATACTTATAATGGATCATATTCTAAGAGCATTTTTAATGGTGGTATTTGAAGTGTTATAACTTTATTTTTAAATAAAAAATAAAAATAAATGTAAGAGATAAGGTGGGAATCAAGACCATCATTACAAGTGAGTATCATTTAGATAATACTCACTCTTACACAATATCATTAGTTTTATCTAATGAATAATAATATGTGAGGGCCACTTTTTTTTTTCTACCTACACAAAGATTTAAAAATAAAATGAAATATAGGTTAAGATACTTTCGTGAATATCATGATTGTACATTCAAGTATCTTAAAATGTTAAGACATTATACTTGAATTGGGTATCATGGATAAAGTTGCACATTATCAGCAGACACAACACAAGGTTGAGATGGACAAAAGGGATGGGAAGTTCGAACCACAACAACCGACAACGGTGCCCCCGTTCCAGCAGATGTCTCGTATCGACCAACCGTATCCTCCATCGGTTGGATACCCGGCTCCTGCACCGGGCTATACCTAGCACTACCCGCCAGCTTCTTGGTTCAAAAACAAGGACCATTTTGGTGATTTATATTCGTTCGTATATTGAGTGTTTGTACTTATTATTATAATGTGTGAATGTGATGTTTTTTTGTGAAGGGAACTGGAATTTGTTGTCATTAGACTCTCCATTTCATCGATTGGAGATGAATCCGAGAGCAGGGTTTGGGTGATTTGATCTAGCGATTGAGCTTGTGCAAAATTTGTATTGATTTGTCTGTTCGGAATGGTATTTGGTTCTTGGACGATGTCGTCAATGGAGGAGTCAGACAGAAACAGAGTACTCGAATCGAACTGATTTGGTATCGGATTCGAATGCTGCTGCTGCTGGTGGTAATTGATAGATTACATAGTCTTCATATTGTATGGTGGGCAAAAAGGCCCAATCCAATGTAACCTATATATATGATTGATCAATGAATGAAACCCTCAAGGAGGACTTTACATCAATTCTATCTCTCTACATGGTATCACAACCTTTTCTTCCTCACGGAACCCTAAATTGATCCTCCCGCCCCACCTCTTCTCTTATCGCCGTCGGCCTCATACCGCCACCGCTGCCCTCCCTCCTTTCCGCCGCTCCTGTCTCTCTCGGCACCATGGCCGGCAACCCTACTTCCTCCTTTGGTCGCGTTCACGAGATCTTTCCGCCGCAAAGCTGCGTGCACGACATAAGCAGCGACCGCTGCCACGGCCACAACATCTGCAGCAGCCGCAACAATCGGCAACGTCCGCAACATCCGTCGACTGGTGGCCCTTGTTGGTCCCCGGTGCCTGGCTTCAACCCTCTTTGGATGCAATCCGGCTTTCCTGCCCCTCGACATGCCGGTCCTCAGGCCTATCTGACATCATCTGCTCAAGGCTATGTTCCGCCTGATGATGGGCATCACGCCTTCTCCTCTATGCAGCCGACATCTCCCGACTCTTCTTGGTACATGGACACTAGTGCCACCTCCCACATGACGAACTCCTCAGGTAACCTCTCTTCTATTTCCTTTAAAGGTCCTACACACTCTATTATCGTCGGCAATGGTGGTCGCCTCGCTACTTCGGGGATTGGCCAAGCCAAATTACAGACTCCAACCCACCCACTACACCTTAACAATGTCCTCATTGCCCCAAAGATTGTCAAAAACCTCATCTTTGTCCGTCGGTTCACTACTGACAATAACGTTTCTCTTGCGTTTGATCCCTCTGGTTTCTCTGTAAACGATCTTACTACGGGGGTTACTCGCTTGAGATGTAACAACATCGGGGAGCTCTACCCTATCACACCACCTTCTACATCCAGTCAGTCGTGCTCGGTCGTCCTCTCGGCATCGTCGTCCAGCCTGTGGCATGCACGCCTGGGCCATCCCAGTGCTGCCGTTCTAGATGTCCTCCGTTCTCAGAGTCTTGTGCACTGTAATAAAGAGCTACGCTCTACTTTATGCTCTTCCTGTCAGTTAGGCAAACATGCAAGACTGCCATTCCAACGGTCTTTGAACACCACCCTTGCACCTTTTGATATCATTCATAGTGACATTTGGACCTCTCCTGTACCTAGCAAGGATGGTCACAAGTACTATCTATTGTTTCTTGATGATTACACTCATTTCTTATGGTTTTTCCCTTTGCATTTCAAGTCCCAAGTGTTCCCTATCTTTGTCAAATTTCATGCTTACATCAAAACACAATTTCAAACATTCATCAAATGCTTCCAATGTGACAATGGTCGTGAATTTGACAACAAAGATTTTTACTCTTTCTTCGCCACAAATGGGATCTCCTATTGGTTGTCTTGCCCCTATACTTCCCAGCAGAATAGCAAGGTCGAACGAATCATTAGAACCATAACCAACATGATCCACTCTCTCCTCTTTCACGGATCTATTCCCCTTACCTATTGGTCTTACGCCTTATCAACCACATGTTATCTCCTCAACATTCTCCCATCTACTATCCTACATCATCGCTCGCCAACTCAGACACTCTATTGCACCTTGCCTAGGTATGATCACCTTCGTACCTTCGGGTGCTTGTGTTTCCCAAACCAGTTCTCCACCGCCCCACACAAGTTTCACCCGCGCTCCACTCCACGTGTCTTCCTAGGCTATCCGTTTGATCATCGCGGTTACCTTTGCCTCGATGTTCGGAGCCATAAGCTTATTGTGTCACGTCATGTCACTTTTGATGAGTCTCGCTTTCCCTTCTCTCCTTCTCCTCTCCCATCTTCGACACCTCCTATGTCCCAGTCTGAGTCAGAGTCTTCCTTCCCACATTTTTTCCTTCCCCAGGGCTCTACCGGTGCTCCTGCCTCTCCCTCTACACCGCCCCCACCGCCACCGCCTCCTCCTACCACCAGACCGCACACCCGTAGCATCTCCGGTGTCTTCAGACCTCGTCGGATCGTCTCGATGAATGCCAACCTGCACCCCGCCACACCCTCTCCTGCATATTCCCGACCCCCCCCCCCATCATACCTGATGTCGCGGCCGCAACATCTTGCTGGCTGTTGCACCCGCGGTACATCAACCCGCCGCGGCTACCTTGCCGCGGCCGCAACCTTTTGCCGTGCCCGCTACACCGTCTCCTCCCGTCCCCACCGATTCCCAAATCTCTCCTGCCTCGAACCCGACCTCCCTTTCCCCCATCCCCTCCTCCCACAAAACAGCCCTCCTCGACCCGAAGTGGCAGGCGGCTATGCTCGATGAATACAGGGCTCTTACAAGGAATGGTACCTGGGTTCTTGCTCTTCGCCCTCCTGAGGTGAACGTCATTCGCTGCATGTGGCTCTTTCGCCACAAGTTCCGCTCTGATGGGTCGTTGGAATGCTACAAAGCTCGTCTTGTGGTCAATGGTTGATCTCAGCAGACAGGCATTGATTGTGATGAGACATTCAGCCCCGTGGTCAAGCATGCCACTATCCGTGTGGTGCTAAGCTTAGCGTTATCGCGAGATTGGGCTATTCATCAGCCTGGATGTCAAGAACGCCTTTATGCATGGCCATCTGAATGAGACAGTTTACATGTTTCAACCGCCGGGGTTCGTTGATGCTGATCGTCCCAAGCACGTGTGTCTCCTGAAGCACTCTTTGTATGGTCTGAAACAGGCTCCGCGAGCATGGTTCCAGCGCTTTGCTTCTCATCTGTTCTGCTTGGGCTTCATTGGCAGCATATCGGATTCGTCTCTATTCATCTATCGGAGAGGCACAAACATGGCGTTTCTTCTACTTTATGTCGACGACATGCTCTTCGGACGTCTATTATTTTCCAGTTGAGTGCCGAGTTCGCCATGTCAGATCTGGGTCCGTTGTCTTACTTCTTGGGCATCGCCGTGCAGCGTCATGCGTCTGGGTTGTTCCTCTCTCAGAGTAAGTATGCTGCCGAGATTGTTGCTCAGGCCAAGATGAGTAAATGCAAGCCAGTTGTAACCCCTGTGGATACTTCCAACAAGCTCAGTGCTCACTCTTGTCCTCTGTTTGATGATCCGACGTTGTACCGGAGCCTCGCCGGTGCATTGCAGTATCTTACGTTTACTAGGCCAGACATCAGTTATGCCGTTCAGCAGATCTGCATGTTCATGCATGTGCCCAGAGAACTGCACTTTTAGGCCTTGAAGCGGATTATCCGGTACATCAGTGGTACCCTCGAGTTGGGCACCACGATCACCCCTTCCTCTCGGCTTGACCTCGTCGCTTACACTGATGCAGATTGGGGTGGTTGTCCTGACACACGTCGCTTCACGTCTGGCTACTGTGTCTCCCTCAACGACACTCTTGTGTCGTGGTCAGCGAAGCGACAGTCTGTGGTGTCTCGCTCTAGCGCCGAGGCTGAGTACAGGGGCATCGCCAACGTTGTCTCCGAGTGCTCATGGCTGCGCAATCTCCTACTTGAGCTCCGCTACTCTCTTTAGAAGGCCACCCTAGTCTACACCGACAACGTCTCCGTCGTCTATCTGGCTAGCAACCCAGTCTAGCATCAGCGCACGAATCACATTGAGCTCGATCTCCACTTCGTTCGGGACAAGGTTGCTCTTGGACATGTTCGTGTTCTCCATGTCCCGTCCTCCTATCAGTACGCTGATATATTCACTAAGGGTTTACCTCGTCAGTTGTTTCTTGATTTTCGGTCCAGTCTCACTGTACGGGACCCTCCACTTTCGACTGCGGGGGTTTGATAGATTACATAGTCTTCATATTGTATAGTGGGTCAAAAGGCCCAATCCAATGTAACCTATATATATGATTGATCAATGAATGAAACCCTCAAGGAGGATTTTACATCAATTCTATCTCTCTACATTAATGTTAAAAATGCTCATCGAACACAAACAGATCACGTGTTTTTAGGTGTCGGTTTCTGGGTGGGGTTTCGAAACGGGCACCTGTACAAGCTCTGACCTGCAAACATCAAACACAGAGGACCCAACAACCAACACTTAGGCATCAAACACACCCTAGCTTCACCTTATGAGTTAAGGTTAGCCATTGGTCCCTAACATGGTGCAACCATGGGTTCAATGTGCTTTTCCTTAACCATGACAATTGCTAGGTTATGTTTAGCCCTTAGTGAACCTGTCCTAGTAGCTACTGCATCTTACAAACCAAATAAACCATTGTCTCTTTTACAACATATTACAAGGATTATAAACACATAACAGAAAACTATTGCGAGATTTGTCAAGATCTTTCGAGAGTTTGTCAAGACCTTTACGGGTGAGTTTACTCAAACCAATATGACATCTTTTTTTTTCTTTGGACAGCTTTGGGCCCATATATCCCAATAGCGAGCCATCTTTGTGCTCAAAGAGACCCAAAGAGGCCCAGCAGCAGGAGATGACCTCACAGGCAGAAGGCGATGCAGAAATCGACATTGAAGTCGGCGAGCACCTCGGAAGAAGAGGGGTTTTCAACATAATTTACTTTGGATATGGTATTATACGTATCTTGTGCATAAAATGTCAACATAAGTTACTTTGGGACTATGGTATTATACGTATAAGGGAGGGGAATTTCAATTCAAACCTATAACTAATTAAGGCGATATAGCATGGTTGCATGAATGCTATTGCCACAACATATTTATTAAATTTAAAGTTCGTTGCACAAAAAAAAAACTTATTTTCATGTAACATTTCGGGATTGACATATTTTGTTTTTAGGGTTTCGAAAATAGATTGCATTGTTGTAGTATGTAGAAATTCTTTTGAATGTGGCATATATAGTCAAATTGATGTATTGTTATGGTTGTTTCAATTTACTCATATATGTAGTAGCTCATGACTGACAAAATATAAACCAAGGTTAAGTGATATAACCTCGCTGTGGTAACTGGTAACGCTGAAGCTTTGCATTTCCTCCGCCAATGGAGGAAGATTTTAATCTTCAAACCACACTCCCACTCCGTTGTGGTAACGCTGAAGCTCTTAATTTTGCCAAACAATTAAATTTAGCCCCAATTTTGATATCAAATCCATGGAAACCCTAGAACGTTCCAAATTAAACAATCAATTTCTATCAATTAGGCGTTATGTAGTGTAAATGAAGAAACAGTCGTAGCCGGCAAATCCGATTCCACCAGTCAAGTTCTTCTGTCTTCTGGTTGGAGAAACGTCGCCATTGACTTTTGCTGTTTCCATTGCCTCCAATTTGCAGTTTTATTAAGTTTTGAAAACGCCGAATTTGCGGAAATCGGACAGCTATAATACAATTTTATGCTCCACGTCTTTCTCCCTGAAGAAAATTTTGAAATTTTGATCCGAAGGAAGGAGAGGACGAAGACGCAGAAGAAGATCAACAATGGTGAAGCAGGAAGATTTGGATAAAATGCAGCTCAGGCAGAACTATCACAATGTCTGGCACTCTGATCTCCTCCACACATTCCAGGCTGATACTCCTTGTAAACTCTCTCTCTCTTGTGTTGCCTTTGCCTCAACTCCTTCATTCGATTGCTGATTTTCACTAATGTATGATATTTCTCTGGTGCAGATTTTTGCTTTTCACTGTTCTGGTGAGTGTTGTCCATGGACCAAGACTTATAGATCCCTTGCTTCTTTACTGATTTTTTTGCTTTGTATATCTCGATCCTGTTTGATATTTGTTGCATACATTGTGCGGGTTTCCTCCTCAATCTCGCTTTCGTTGAATCTGAGTACCTTGATTAGCAATGCATTCATTCCCTTCCTACATAACAAAATTGAACATTTCGTAAATCTGTGAATCTTTCTCTATGATGCTCATCAACGATCATAGACTCACGGCATATGTTAGCTATGGCTCTTGTGAATTCAATGAGATCACTGTATCTCCATCAGTCTAGTTTTAGTTAGTTAGTTAGTGTTTCACATTGTTATCTTAGACATCTGATTCATCGATGGATTGATCTGATACGCGCTATTCGTGTGGCTATGGATTGCAGTTTCCAAGATCATGCTCTTGGTTACCCTCAATTTTGTTCTTTATCCTGTCACTATAATCTCTATCATAATGCAAAGAGGGATGAAATTTTCTCAAGTTGACTTATTTGATACTGTCTTTGTTCCATCATAGTGCACCGTGTGCATCATACTTGCTGCGGAAGCGTGCTCTTTACAATGACATGTCAAGGTAATAATCATTGTATTTAGTCTGAACGTAGAGTCATGTATCCGGTGAAACTCAAAAATTTTGACCAAATTTTCTCACTGGTGTATCATAGGTATGTATGCTGTGCCGGATACATGCCTTGCAGTGGCCGGTGTGGTGAGAGTCACTGCCCGGAGTTTTGTCTTGCTACTGAGGTATTGAAATGTCATCAACCCTGCTAAAGATACTCTGGCTTGTGTTTCTGCTTTCCATCAAATAACTGTTTTTCGAAAAATGAAGATACTGTCATAGATCATACACTGATGCCACTGATAGACTGAACACTCCTTACTTGTCTGTGTGGGAATATGTAGGTTTTTTGCTGTTTCGGAGATTCAGTAGCCTCTACGCGTTATCTGATACAAGACGAGTTCAACATACACACGACACAGTGCGATAACTGCATTATCGTACTCCCTTCCCTCTTTCACTCTTTCCTCAGACCAATTTCACACATTACATAGGTTCCTCAATCAGCCTTTCTTTCATCATAGGGCTTCATGTTCTGCTTGAACCAAGTTGCCTGCATATTCTCCATTGTCGCAATGATAGTTGGAAGTGAGGAAATCACCGAAGCCTCGCAGCTCTTGAGTTGCCTCGCCAATTACGTTTACTGCACGTACGAAGACATCTTGCTTTTTCGCCTCCTTCGTATATGATATGACACACTCAAAGATATGTTAATACTAACTAGTCACTTTGTTGCATTGCAGGGTTTGTGCTTGTATGCAGGTAAGAATCATTCCAACGCCTTGTGTTTCTCGATATCGATACGTATAACGGATTGTATATATTCTGAGTTGCAAATTATCCGCAGACACAACACAAGGTTGAGATGGACAAAAGGGATGGGAAGTTCGGACCACAACAACTGATGGGGGTGCCCCCGGTCCAACAGATGTCTCGTATCGATCAACCGTATCCTCCAACGGTTGGATACCCGGGTCCTGCACCGGGCTATACGCAGCCCTACCCTCCAGCTTATGCCCAGCCGTACCCGGCTCAGGGCTACCCTGTTGCCGGATCTTATCCGCCACCGGCTAAGTATCCTCCCAAGTGAGCTCTTCTTGGTTCAAAAACATGGGCCATTTTGAGTGCAGTGCACAAAGTGTTATGATATGCACTTTGTACTAATTCTTATAATGTGTGAATATGTCATTTTTTGTGAAGGGGACTAGAATTTGTTGTCATAAGAGATTGTTATGCTTTATGCTTGAAGCCCTAAGAAAACGAGTCCGGATCCTCTACAACTTCCGGTGCAGCGCTAAATTATTTCAAGTATAATTTTATTTAAAAAAATTAGTGGTGGACTGGGAGTTGTAGAGGATCCGAAACAGTTGGATCCCCGTCCTACTTTCAGTGTTTTATTTGATCTCCCACGAAATTATTTTTGCCTTACATTAATTTTTAAAAATTTTAGAAGATTATAAGTTTATAATGATCATAAAAAGTCTAAACATGCCTACAAATATGAGAATTGAGAAGTATAATCATTAATCAACCATATATATAGCATATAATAAAAACTAGGGTAAATCACATAAAAGCACCCACTAGATATACCCTTTACTTGTCCGATAGTACGTACCATCGGACAAACATACTCTAATTTGTCTAGCTAAAGCTCGCTTTTGTCTCAGCGACTTATCATCATATATCATGTGATCAGTGGCTTCAGAATCAATGATCCATGTCAAATTATTTCTACTATGGTGTTTAGAAGAGAACAAAGCAAAGGAATTATATGCACAACTTGATGATGCTCCCTACGATTGTCCCCTTCCTTTAACAATAGCTTTAAGGACTTCCAAACAAATCGCATTAACGAGCGCCACATCCATTCTTGTGCCTTCCTCTGCAATCTCTTCATCAACATCATCTAATGGAGATTCAAACATTAATTCATGCTACATTTGCAATAGTGCAGTTTTCTTGCCTTTCGAATCCTTAAACCAATCCGGATAGCCAATGATCTTGAAGCAGCCATCAACTCTATGGTCTTTCATTCCACAATGGCTACACAGTTTATCTGCTTGATCCTTCTTGAAGTTTTCTTATTTCCATTCGACTTGCCTACAGCAAAGGCACTTCCATCTTGAAGTGATTCATTGTTGTTATTTCCTCCATCCACTTGCTTAACCAGATAGTAGGCTCTATTTATGGTTGACAAAGTGATGAGACCCGATGCCCAGGAACGACTAAGGCTCGAGTATTCGAACAGTACTTCTTTTATGGACTAATTTTTGGGGTTTATGAAAATCCATATAAGCTGCCTTGTTGGTATTTTTTACCCGTGAGAAAACCCATGATAATATATTATCATTACCCTAAAAGGTCGGAATATTTTTATTACATTTGAAAGTTGAAAATATATTTTAAAATGATATAAGTTTAAAAGAAACGTATTTCTTTAATTGAAAATTGCTCATGCATTACATTACAATGAAAAAATACATGGTGAATTTTGTAGAAAAACAAAAGCATGTTAAGAAATTAAGAAATCTAAGCCTCTAAGGTGTCTCCCCAAATGATGTGAATGTGAGTGAGGTTCCATGAACCTACCTCTCAAGTACAAAGTGAAATTAAGAAGATGAAAAAGAAAGGGGGAAAAAACACAGAAAGAGCACATGGAGTTGTCAATTGTTCATAGAAGACAAAGAGGAATGGAAGATTAGGATGTTATTCACACCAACATCATTCCCCAATTTATGTGCTCTAACTCATCATCATGTTCCTTCTTTTCTTTTACCATCAAGTGAAATAATGTGTTGATCTTTCATTAAACAAGCAAAATTGAAATGTGGATTTCCCTTGTCCACCCATCTAAAGTGAGACACAAAAATTGAGATTACACCCTCCTTTTTATTTTCTTTTTCACTTAAAATAAATAAATGCTTCCACAAGAATCACAGTAAATATTTATCATGTAAAGTGATATACAAAATTTGCGTCTGAATCCTTGCATATATTTTTTAGATTTTGATTGCTTTATAATATATATATATATGATGGTTAGTCCGTCTATTGATTCTCTCGGCCTCTCGATTTATCTAATAGTGGTGATGTCTGATATCTCGAAATTCTTATCTTGTATTTTAAAAAATGATGAATATTTATGAGAACGTAGATTGTAAATTAAAATAATGTTTGAATATAAATATATATATATGTGCATACTTTTCAAATAGTTTATTAGACATATATAATAATATGCAGTTATTATCAAAATCACAATAAGTTTTGTCAGCTAGTGATCTCGAGTGTTCTCTGTGAGCGTCTTCTGTTTTGCTGGTCGGTCGTTAGTTCTGCTAGCTTGTTGTTCACAGTGTTGATGGCTTGTACTTTATTTTTGCTCTTTCAATTCCGTCATTTGCTTCTTGTTATTTTCTTCCAGTCATTTTCTTCTGTTATTTGCTTCAGGTTGTACATGATGGTTAGTCCATCTCCCGGCTTGTCTGGACTCTCAGTTTCTCTAGACCTGTCTAGAGAATCGAATTTCTTTCCTTATATCAAAAAAAAAAAAAAGTTTTGAGTGAATATCTCTCAAAAACTAAGGGCATGCAATTATTCGTGTAAAGCAGGGTGAATTCTGAAGTTATCCCATTAGAAAGGTAAGGAAATACCGAAATACTCCGTACGTAGTACTCCCTCCGTCCAAAAATACATTGCCTTTTAGGCCTCGAAATTTTGTCGGAAATACATGGACTTTTAGATGTGTAGGTAGTAATTATTACCTCTAAAGTACATTTAACTCTAAAATTTACCCCATAATTTACCTTAATATGGATAATCAAAGGTCTTAACTTTTAACCTTTAATACTAATGATGAGGAAAATTAAGAGGTAAAATAGGTTCCTTAATTCGCGTGCACAAGCCTAAAAGGCAATGTATTTTTGGACGGAGGGAGTACAATAATATGGATGGACCATTAATTCCTTAAAACACGGCTAACTTTTTAACGTATTGTAAGTCATTCTAATGTAAAATATTCCAATTCAATCTCTTCTCCAAAAATACATTTTAAACCCTTTTAGAATGTAAATAAAATAATATTCCAAATCCTATAATTTCTTTTTACTTTTTCCCTTTCTCCTGCGCTAGAATTAGCGTGTGGAAAAGGGAAAAGCAAAAATATTCTTGACTATAATTTCTTTCTAATTGATTGTTTGTGGTCAAGAATGATTTACATGCCTATAATTTCTTTTACATTGTCATTTCTTGTGCGTCAATTCTAACCCATCTAACCATTGGCATTTCCTCGGCTGGTTCCTTTTCTTCATCCGAGTCTAGGTTCTCAACCACCGCGTAGCCCAACACGTCGTCAACCCCTACATCGAGCCATCGTTTAAACTGCACCTCCTTCAAATATTTTCTTGTTTTCTTAATATAATCTTTTTGAAAGTACGTACACGACTCATCCCATCTTGATACCTATCCTATTCCATCCATTGCTAACAATTGAAACAGAATGTCGGATACCCTCCATCTCATCTTGTCATATTTCATCGAGTACTACGTAATAATAAATAAATTGTATTTCAATTCAAATATGCATGTTTACCGTGAAAAAAAGAGAGGCAATTTCTCTGAAATCCATTAACAAATTGAATGGTAATTAAAAAAAAAATCATCCCATTTATGAATTATGATATGTGATTCATATTTGCAAATCAACAATAGAAAATTTGAAGCCAATTTCCAAATTTCCTTGTAAAAACTCATCATTTTGATGGTGGGTTTATATACTTGAATACAATTTAGTATTTGTATACAACCCCTTAAAACAAGACACCCTACATCCACCTCCTCCAAAATTGGAAATTAAAAATAAATAAAATAAAAAAATGTACATATTTTCTTCTTCCTTTTTTTTTTCTGTCCAAAATTTCCCAAAAAAACTAAAAGAAATTGGAAGTGGGCAAACATTCGGCGTACACGTCAGCCCAGAGCCTCTCGTTGAAGGCGTCGCGCATCTCGTCGGGGACGAAGCTGGTCCGGCAGAGCGGGCACGTGCTCTGCTCGTGATCCATCCAACGGTCGAGACAAGTCCTGTGGAATATGTGGCGGCAGTTTCTCAGCCGTCGGATCTCCTCCTCGCCCTCGAAGTCGTAGAGGCAAACCGCGCAGCTCTCCGGCGCTTCCTCCGTCGCCCCGACTTCCGAGAACTTCACCACTGGCAGCATCTCCCGGATAAGCGTTGCGGAGACGGATCCGGGTCGGGCCGAGGAGGAGGGCGGGTCGGGCCAGATGACGTCGGGCTCGAGGAAGTCGGAGAGGCCCAGCAGGCCCAGGAGGGTCAGGATTAGGGTCCGGATCAGGCCCAGGAGGGTCAGTGCGTGGAGGAGGAGCTTCGGGAGGAGAGCTTCCGCGTACCCGGTTGGGAAACCCATGGCTCTTTTTCTCGAATTCGGGCCGGGTTTGGTTTTGCAGAGAGAGAGAGAGAGAGAGAGAGTTGGAAGGATGTGAGGAGGGTGGGAGACTGGGAGGTGAGGGTGTGAAGGTATATATAGGAGTATAGGACTCACTGACTGATTATGGGAGGAGGAAGAGATTTAAAAAGGATTTATTTATAGAAAACAACGCGTATATAATTATCAAAGTAACAAGAAATCACCCATACAATAGAGGTTTAAAAAGGATTAATTGGTGGGTTGCATCATGACGGTAAGTCCGTCAGTCGATTTCCTTCGATTTCTCGATTTTTCAGATTGCTGTTATCGTCTGAATTTTTGAATTATGTTTGTGAAAGTTTATAGATGGGTGTGTGAAATGGGTAAAGGTGGCAATTCGGTTGATTGAGTGGGATTTAGGTATACCCATTTAGATTCAGTCAAAATGTCGAATCATGATGTCATATGTTGGGTATATTGTGTATTCGGGTCGGATTCGATTTGAGTCAAGTCGGCTTGGGTAAGTTCGGGGCAAAATGAATTTCGAATTTCAGGTCAAAATTGTCACAATTTGTTTTATTATAAAATGATGACTATTTTTTATTTAGTTTAATTGTTAACTATTAAGCTTCATTTATTATGTCTCGTTATAGCTTAATTGTTGACTATTCACATTATCGGTGTATTTAAAAAAGAGAAAATTAAAGTAATTATAAGGATTAGTCATTCCTTGTTTGGGTGAAGTCAAAGATGAGTCGAGTATGAGTCAGATCAGGTATGACTTTGTTCACGTCCATTCGGATATCGGGTTAATAAATAGTATATTATGCAGCTAATTTTTACCTCGCGTGAAGACATTTTTGGAGATGATTATTTCATAAATTTGATATTAAAGAGCCATACACTTTTATCCCAAGATTGACGAAGGAAACCGTCTTCATAAAAAACAAACATACAACATAAAAGGGAACCAAACCCTCGGGTAAAGAAAAAACACCGAAAAAACTGTTAGTGACAAGATATATAACACCGACGTATGAACAATGATAAATTAGGATCAATGTGCAACTTATCTTCCCCCGTTGGTAGAGGTAACACAGGGAATCATTGGAGAACTATTGTGAAAATCTCATATTTGGACTCAAACGTCAACGAGTTTTTCAACGACATTCACGCCCTCTCGCACATCGATAAAAGACAAAAACACACCAATCGAAAGAAAAGCTACAACCAGCATTAACTACAACCATACCAAAGACTTAGCCCGATAAATGTTTTTGGGGTAAATCAATGAGTCCAATATATATTTTGTTAAATTGGCCAATGCAATTTGACAAGTAGGAAAAAATAAAGAAAATAAAGGGTACTTCAAGTACGGAGGGAAATAGCTAAAAGAGCTACAAATAATTAATAAGATTATTAATTAAAGTTTATGCCAAATTGGAATTGAATTGCCAACACATGTTTGGCATTTCTGACGAATGATATCTAATGCTTAATAATTACTCCTAATAAAGATTCTAAATTTGAACAACAAATTGATTAAAGGAGACCAACCCACCACATCACAATGGGATCAACTCGGATCCTACTCAAAAGAGGCCCAATACCAGCACACTTTTTCAATGTTTTGTCTCGCAAATTTCATATACATTTTCATTCATTTCCATTTTGTTTGATGTTATTTTGAGGTGATTAGTTTAAGACAATATATCAATTATCAACTAATAATGCTTTTATTTGATTAACAAATTATATCAATAAAGAGTGTGTAAATAATTTTTTTATTATATCCCTATATTGTTTATATAATTTTTTTAATAAGTTAAAAGTTGTATAAAATATTATTTTTTTTATAACAGTTTTATTTTTATTAGTAATAAATATAAAATATATCACTTCACTGTTTATATATATATTTTTAATGAGCTAAAAACTATATAAAATATATAATTAATTTTAAAAATTAATAAAAATAATTTTATTATTTTATTAAAAATGTGTGTAAATAATAAATGATATATTTTCCTCACGAGTGGAAGTAATAAAATTGTGAGCCGTTATACATAGTTGTAAAGTAATAGTTTGATGTTTGATTACATAATAGCCATGCTAATAGCGCATCTAGCTAGCTTGAATCATATTAGATGTTGATGTCCCTACCAAACGCGCATTTAGAAAGTAGATTGAGGAGTTTTGAATGGTTAATGATGTAAATATTTATAGTATATTATAAATAAATGATATGCTTAAAGCTTGTGATTAGTGGTTAGAGCTAATTAATTAATTAACTAGTAGTACAACTAATTAAACAAAAGGAAAGAAGCAGGAAATGCATGGCATAAAGGAGAACCAAGCATGAGGGGCATGTCTTCTAATGAGTCTAAAAATAAAAGCCTATAAATAAGGGAATAGGAAAGATTCATAATGCCATATATATGTACAAGCTTAGCTTTCATGTCAGGTATTGTCCTTGTTACCAAACAAATACTAAAACTAAGGGGTTAATTAGGGTTTAATTAGAGGAGGAATGAGGTTGAAAAGGACACTAAATAATCTTGGCTTAATTTAATTGTGGTGGTTTTAATTTAATTAATTATATCACAAGACAATTAACTGCTGCTACCTAGGTGGCATTTGCTGGCTCTTTTTGGAGTATTTCTTGGCATAGCCCACCTTAATTGTCAGATTATGGTCTGCCATTTTTAACCCTAATATTTTATGCTATAATCGTTAGAAGCAAGGTAATACTATGTCAATTAAGGGTAGGACCACTAAATGAACGGAATAGTTCGAGTTTGACTCGAAAAAGCTCGATTTATGATCATATAAGCACACTAAACAAGTCGAACTTAACAATATTTTAAGTTTGAGCTGAGCTCGAAAGCTCAAGCTCTAGAGAATTTCCAAAATTGCCCCCAAGGCCCAAGGCAAATGAAGTGGAGAAGTGTGTTGATTGAGCAGGGCTGCTTCTTCTTTATTTTAGTAGTTCACCTTCAAGTCGGTCATCTCTCTCTCTCTCTCTCTCTCTAGATCTTCGATTCACCAACAACTTGTTGCTCTTCATTCCTGGCGATTTCGCTTCCTTGCGCTACACCTCTTGACGTTCCGCTCTCCTTGATGGCTCGATATTGCAGTAACGTACTGACAACATATATACTCTCCTTTCTCTACCGTCTTATGAAGAAAGTAAATAACTAACTGTAATTCATCACATTCAAGCAAGGAAATCAGCAAAACATCAGCAAATGGAACATTTATGACAGCAGCAATAAAATACCCAGAAATGGCTTTCAAGCCTTAATCATTGGCGGCTCTCATCCCCAAAACGCTACCTTTGGGTGAGCAAAACTTTGTCTTATATAGTGTGCAATGCATAGAGCATGTGCAAGTCACATGGGACAGCTGTCCCTTATTACATAAGAAGATAAGGATAGCCAAACATGACTTGGGACCACATTTAGGGAAAAAACAGAATGCAAAATATGAGCTAATGAGCTGGTTAACCGAGCTAAGGAGCTCATTATATCATGTTAAAACATGATAATCTTCATATGTCTTAATTACTTTTGTAACACCCTCATCCTAAATCAGGTATAATAAGAATGTTGGAAGTGGTTTATAAGTGATTCAAGCCCTACCCATGTCATAAGAATTCTTCGTTTTCAGACTCCAAGTGAGAGCAATAGACCCGAAAGGACTATGTGACATGAGTTGATGCCTCTTGAAACCCGGGTCTTATAGATTGTATCGGATTTTGAGAACAATGTCAAGCCTGAGGAATAGCCTACATTTTGTAGGAACTTCTAAGAACTATCGAGGAAATTGAAAAATTAAGAAGCTGCTTTAGCTATATCAGATTCCAACACTGCTACAAATCGAGGTCAATTTTGCAACTGATGCCTGATGGTATTGCTATATCTAATGGGAACTATAATATCGCAATCCTCCCCTCATGGGTGAAGCTTTGTAAATTCTTCTGGTTGGATGATCAAGGTTGATATTTGATTTCCAAAGACTTCCTTCTTCTTGCATATTGTTAAAAAAAAATGGTGATTTTTTGCAATTTCATGTTCAATGGATGATTAAGTCTAAATTTCCATATTTAACGAGTGTCATTAGATTCTTTAATTTAATAGTTTCCAATGAATTTTAATGATGATGACCGACTTAATGATGATGAAAATTAACTTTTTTACTTTTGCTTTTTTACCTTTTTTAAAATATTTTTTTATTATAAATATGTTAGTGAGAATCATGTCATTTTATTGATAATATAAGTAAACCGTAAAATATGTATATTCTTACACTTACCCTAAGTGTAGACTTTTCCATACATTACACTAGACACCTCTCAACTTGACTTTATATTTTGGGATCACGGACATTAGAAAATACTCCCTCCGTCCAAAAATACATGGACTTTTACTATTCATGTACGTTTTTTTAGGAGCTAAAAACTATATAAAATATTAACTTTTTTATTAATTTTTTTTAATAATTACAAACTTATTAAAGTTTGTAATTATTAAAAAAAATTAATAAAAAAGTTAATATTTTATATAGTTTTTACATTCTTAAAAAAACGTGCGTAAATAGTAAAATCCATGTATTTTTGGACGGAGGTAGTATAGGCAATAAATAGTGGATGGTAATGCATTGTGGATTTTGTGGAATAAAGCTGAAAAAATTCCAGACAAATGAGGCATTAGAGCTAAGTTATCCGTGAGCCTTTGGGCTCACTAATTTAACACATCATCAAAAAAAATAAAAATAAAATGAAAGACTTGCTTACCTGGCCACGAGCCCGGAAAATTAACTCTCGCAGACGAGCCCTCCCTTATCGTCAGATGGTGGGCCACTGACCACGTTTTTATTTTTTTTTTCAAAAACTGTAACTCAAAACGACGCCGTTGCGTCACATGGAGGAGCCCAAACTAGGCGTATTGCACATTTGCACCTGTAGAGGAGATGGGAAGTGCATCCACGTGGCGGCGAAATGTATTTTGTTTCTCAAATCCCATTTTCTGACTTATTGTGTGTATATAAAAAAAATAAAAAATATTTTTGAATATAATTTATTTTTATCTACCCATAGACACCCATCTTGCATGTGTAATTTTTTTAAAAAATCACACATTAAAATACTCATATACTCACTTCTTGCATATTAAAAAAATACATTTCTTGCCCCATTATTATTATTATTATTATTATTATTATTATATTTTTTTATATTTGAAGGAAAAAAATATATAAAAAAAAGGGTAAGTTATGAGCCCGTGACGGGGCTCACTAATAATTTGTTGAAAAAGTGAAAAGTTGAGATGGGGCTCGTAAACTGATGTGGCAGTTAAAAATAAGTAGTGAGCCCGGGACCGGGCTCACTGATAAATATGCTCTTATGTTAACTTGTGCATATGATGAAGCCAAGAGATGAGTTGATACCTCCTCAGACAGTCAGACTCATACACTCAATACAGTACTCCGCAAAGCTTAACTGACTGATTTTACAGCTAGCCTTGCAAATTACAGACTGTCTCTGCTAAACAACAGATGATTTGGATTAATTAAAGTTAAAAGTAGAACAGTAAAAGTGTACTAAACAATTGGGATATTCATATTGGGGGACAATTGACAGCTTATTAACTCAGGCGTTTCCCAAGCTTGAAGCTTTTTTAATGGAAAAAGGGTTAAAATTTCAGAAGAGGGCAGAACATGTGAGAGCATGTTGGTCCGAATTGGCCCATCGACTGACTCGCCCCACGTGCCCTTTCTAACCTCATGTCTCCTTTTCTTTAAAAAAAAAAACTAATAATTATATTTATTTTTTTCGTCAAGTCGACGATTTGGCAGTGTCACCAATAACATCTTCGTGGACGAGAGTCGAGAGGTTTGGTGAGTAACCAATGAACTATGATCCAACAAATGTCTAACAAGCGCAACTTTGTCACTCGTCTGGTTGATTTGTTAAATACATGGGTGCACACTGTACAATGTTGAGTCGAAAGACTGGAGAAGTAACTATGCCTTGAACATCACCATCTTGATCTTTCAGGGACACTTCCAAAGGCCTCTTATAGAATTGATGACGATGAGATTATCACATTCGATTTCGAGTTTTGAAAATCCCTCGGCAAACTCACCCATTGGGATCTTTGATATGTCCAATTTCACTTTAAATGTCCCTTCAAGTGGTTTTCCACCTCAGGATTTTTCCCTTTTCTCAAGGTTTTTTTCAAGTTCTTTGGGTTCTATGTTATGTTTGCTTTTGTCTGTTCTCCAAATTATACTCTCAATATTGCTATCAATCCTATTGATAATGTTTAGGGTATGCTCACAATTTGCGAACATATGTTATGAGTCTCCATCCACTTGACCATAGAGAGCACATGTCAGTGAACGAAAATCCTTTTTTCTACTAATCTCATCTTCGTTGGGGTTCCATTCACTGCTTATTTTCATTTAAAAATTTTAGCTTTTAGAAACCATTCAATATCCCAAATCTACATAGTTTCGCTTATTTAGTGGTTGTTTTGGTCTGTAACAAGTTCTAAGCCAGTAACAAGTTCTAAGCCACTAAATGTTGAAAGCCATCCATTACGACTTTATCTTCAATTTTATGCATTGGTATTTTAATGTTAAAAAATGGTATTTTAATAAGTATTAAATTGTAAAAAAATAATATTAAAAAAATTAATATATTATATAAGTTTTAGCTCATCAAAATACATGTTAAAAAGGTTAAACGATGTGTATTTTGGATCGGATGGAGTAAGATTTATGTAAAAATAGACATTCAAAACCTTCAAGGCTTCAACCGCTAATTCCCTTTTTTTGATATTGTTTTCAGCCATTCCCCAAAGGCCCACAAAATACGCCTGTCAGTCGAACCACCGAATCATGTGCAACAACGGCCCAACTGCAAATAGTCATTAAATGCACAAGTCCAATAACTGGCCCATTCTTTATTAAACACATGGGCCTGATTCCTTAGCGATCAAATCCAAATCACATACTATAAGACTCCATGTAACAATTCTTCCGATTGATCCAAAAATAACAAGGTTAGGAAAAAAATGAAAAAACAATTGCTCATATCTTCTCTCTCTCTCTCTCAAAATATAGATCAATTTTAAAAACCTACAAGAAATATTACATGAATACTAACCAAACACTAAACTTAACGTGGTACGTGACCCAGCCGGCAAGAGCCACGTACTAGGTAAACCGGCTTGCGCCGACCGGCTCGACCCACTGGTAAGGAGCAAGGTAAACCTTAGATTTTCACCAAGGAAAGAGACGGAAATAGGGATCGAACCCGGGAACCCCTTACCCCTCTCCTTACTCCTTACCACTAGGCCACCCCGACTGGGGCATTTTACTCTATTTAAATACATTATAAAAAGTACTAACCAAACACTATTCAATTGTTTAAGGTACAAATTGATATTACTTTAGAAAGGTGAAGCTTATTACAAATTGAAAATGTTGAGATATTTGTTGGACGTATAGGTTGACTCACTGGGTTAACTCGCTGGGTCAACTGGTTTTAAAACCATAAACCTAACCTGAAACCCACCTCCTTCCAAGACCTAGGACCCGCTGAGTTACCCTCCCGTGACCCGTGACCATCTCTAAGTTGAAGCTTAAATTACAATCATTTTGATTTGGTGTAAACAGCAAGGCAAGCCCATCGAGACATGATTCTTTCCTGGGTCTGTAAGACATTTTTTGTTGGATTCTTTAACCTTTGAAACATCATTACAATGCCATCAAAAGTGTGTTTCCCTTCTCATAATAGTTATCTCAATTTTTCTCCTCATTTCTTTACAGCTCGATCTTTGTTGGACACTTTGTAGGATCAATCGATATAACAAAAATATAAAATAATTAGTATCTTATCAAAGAAAAATACATTACCATTACATCCTGAAAACACAAGTGTGATGGCTCGTTTGATATAAGATATTGTGAGTTTAAATGGGAAAAAATGTTATTTTTGCATAAATTAAATATAAAATAGGGGGAGTAATAATTAGAGGAGTAGATAAGATATGATTACCTTTTAATCAAATTGGTGATTGAAATTGAATAAACTGTTTGAACGTGGTTGTCCAACATCGGTAATCTAGAGAATGCTTGAACAACATATAAAAACATAAGGTTGAAGGGTTACTCCTCTCATTGCCAATTGATTTTGAGATGGAACCCCGTTGGATTTATATGCTGTTCGTATCTCCCGTATGTGGACCCGCACACACGGTCTCCCCCTCTAGCATCTTGACTCCACCGGGCCCAGCCTCCCATCCGAGTTAACATAAACAAAACTAATTTCGTATAAAAAGTTGCCAAAAAAAGGATAATGATTAAATTGTTTAACAATGTGTCTTGAACTGTATTTTTAATTCGTTTTCTATTGCGTTTTCAAAATTTATTTCGTTTTCTATTTCTATTGCGTTTTCTATTGCGTAATTTGTCTTTTTCATCTCATCTTAACCTCTATCACTTGTAAGGACGTTTGATTTTTTTTTTTTTTTTTGATTAGGAAAAGATTTGGATAGCGGGCTATCCAAGCGCATCCCGTAAGATGAGATCACGGAGATCTTTGTCGGTTGTTATGTGAACCCCATAAATAGAGTGGCAAAGGTGTGCAACCTTGTCAGCCACTCTATTTCCATCGCGGGGTATATGGGAAAAGGAGACTTTCCCCATACTTCGAGTTATGATTTTTATATCCGATAGGGTCATTTCCACCTCCCAGGGGCAGCGGATATTAGCAGATAGATGGTCAGTGATGATCTTCGAGTCTCCCTCAAAAATCAAGTTTTTTAGCTGTAGCTTATTAGCCTCTAGAACTGCTAGTTTCAGAGCCGCCGCCTCAGCCTGGAGGGGGGAGGCGCGACCAAGTCTGGAGTAGGCAATCTGGATAGGATTGCCATTCCAGTCCCTTATAATCATGTCGGCTGAACCTTGCCCGTTGCGTAGGGAAGAACCGTCAAAATTTATCTTATAGGTTCCCCGTGGCGGTTTACGCCATTTTTTGCCGATCAATTTTTGTGTGTGGTTGGATTGTTTATTTCTTGTATCGAGGATACGCGTCTTGTTATTTTTAGGGCTATTATTTTCAATTTGACATGCTCTTGTCCAGTTTGCCGTTTGTCTTGTCGCGAAAGCTTCTATGTCTGCTGTTGATGCCGGTTTGATGTTTCTAAACGTAGCCGCGTTTCTGAAGTACCAGACGCTCCACCATCCTGTCACAATGGTACAGATCTTAGCTGTAGGTACTTGGCGTAGCCATCTGATCAGCTCATTTGTACTCCTGGATCTGTTTATTGTATGTTGTAGTTGTTGCCACTCCTTTGTGCTTAGGTTATGACTTAATATGTCTGGATAGCACTCTGTAAGGATGTGGACATCATCTTCCACACTATCAGAGCAGCGGTCGCAAGAGGAAGGAATAGGAACCCCCCGAGCTGCGAGTCGAGCTTTAGTGGGCAGGCCTAGCCGCGCTATTCTCCATAGAAAATTTTTAATTTTAGGTTGTAAGTTGAGTTTCCATATCCATTCGTAGTCCCGCGACTCATCCACCGAAGCATTCGTTAGGAGTTTATAGGTTGAGGAAGTGGTGAACCAGCCATTCTTGTCAGGCCACCAGTACAGGCGGTCTTCAAATGTAGTCACTGGCAGTTGTACTGCCAGTATTTCATCAACAATTTCTTTAGGTAGGGTGTCATTTAGTTTTTCCCTCCACCACTGTCCATTCATTATGTATTCGCTCACCAATTCATTTTTGTTGTAGTGAGCCGGGCAATTGGGCCGGCAGTGCAATGGCTCTTGGGAAACCCAGTTATCTGACCAAATTTGACAGATAAACCGTTCCCAATAGACCAGATGAGTCCTTTTTTGAACTTTTGGAGTAGGTTTGTTAGTTTTGCCCATTGCCATGATAAGTTCCCGGATTTTCCATACTCCAGGATATTAGTCCTTTTAAGGTATTTATATGTGATTATTTGGACCCAGGGGTTATGGGGTTCAGCTAGTACCTTCCATAACAGTTTTAACTGTAGTGCTTCGTTCATTTCTTTTGCTTTCCTGATTCCTAATCCTCCTGATTTTTTTGATTTGCATATTTTATCCCACCCTATAAGTGGTCTATGCTGTGCATCCTTGTTCCAGAGGAAGCATCTATTTATGGTATCCAGTTCTTTGTGCATTGTGGTTGGAAGCATGAAGTTTTGCATTATATATAGTGGTTTTGCTGATAGGTTTGAGCCAATAAGAGTGGCACGGCCTTGTTGAGATAGCGAATCCGCTCGCCATTTGGTCAGTTGATCTTTTGTTTTTGTGATGATTTCCTTAAAAGTGTCATTGTTCACCTTTCCATCAATAATGGGGCATCCTAAGTATTTTTCTACCGATTGGGAGTGGGATATGCCTAGTGTTCTGCCGATTTCTGCGATTCTGTTTCGGTGTATTCCACACGTGGCTTGGAATGCAGATTTATGGAAGTTTACTTTTTGTCTCGAAATTTGACAATAGTCCTCCAGAATGTGCCTGACCTTGTGACACGCTTCGTTGCTGCCTTTAAGGAAGACTAAAATATCATTAGCAAAGGCCAGGAAGGGTATACAGGGTCCAGAGTGACCGAATCTGAATCCTATTCTTTTCTCAGGCTGTAAGGACTCCACTGCTAGGCGCCGGCCCAGGACCTCAGCCCCAAGAATGAAGAGAAACGGCGACAGCGGATCGCCTTGCCTTAGGCCTCTGGTTGGTGTAAAGAGGTCTGTAGGTCCATTATTGACAAGCACAGAGAATGACACCGATGTGATGCACTCCATGACCCACTTGACGAACGTTTGGTGGAAACCGAATTTGGTCATGACTGATTCAGTGAATTCCCAGTCCACACGATCATATGCTTTTTCCATGTCTAGTTTAAGGGCAAGCCAGCCCTCTTTCCCCTTTCTTGATTTGAAGGAGTGGAATATTTCATGGGCGATAAGTACATTGTCCTGGATAGCCCTGTCGGAAACGAAGGCACCTTGCAGTGGATTTATTAGTTTACCCATTACCTGTTTTAAACGTTCTGTTAAGATTTTTGATATGATTTTGTATATTGTGGAGCACAAGCTGATGGGTCTATAGTGGGCCGTTGTACTGGGTTGTTCTGTTTTGGGGAATAGTGTGATGAACGTGTGGTTTATTTGTTTTAGTATCCTTCCAGAGATGAAAAAGCTTTTTACAGCTTTAATCACAGAGGGGCCCACCACATCCCAGGATGCAGTATAGAATTCAGCTGTCATGCCGTCTGGGCCTGGGGCTTTGTTCTTGCCTATACTAAACACGTCCTTTTTTATTTCGCCATTAGATGGAATGGTTATGAGTAGTCTGTTTTCCTCCTCCGTGATATCTTGGGAAATTAGGGACAGAAAGTCAAGCATTTTGGCTTTGTTGATTGATTGTTTTGTAAATCGTTTCTGAAAATCCATTCTGATCTCATTATTTATGTTATTTTCTCCTGTTACCTGAGTTCCATCAGCAGTGGTTATGCTTCGGATGAATTTCCTATTTCTTTTACCAGAGGCTACTCTGTGGAAATATCCCGTGTTGGAATCAACAAGTCTAATGTGTTTGGACTTAGCTCGTTGATGCCAGTATGACTTTTGAAAACTAAGTAGTTGTTCCTTCTTTTTAATTAAGTTCAATTCTTGTTTGTGGCAGTTACCTTATGAGTTGTTTGGGTTACGTTGTTGTATTTGTAGCAGTTTTTCTTCTACTTTTGTCAGTTGTCTAAATATATTTCCAAATGTACTTCTGTTCCAACTCTTGGCTTTGTCTTTGAGTAATTTTGTTTTCCGGACCAGTTGATACATTGTTGATCCATGACATTTATATCGCCATGCCTGTTTGATTATGTTTATGAAGTCCTGTCGTTGTAACCAAACGTTCTCGAATTTGAAAGGCGGGGGTTTGAATATTTGGCTGGTACTAAGCTCAACGGTTATTGTACAATGGTCTGATGATGAGAAGGCACCATTTTTAGTGCATATTGCTGGATATTGGTGTATTATTTCATGCTGGACCAGAACCCTATCAATTTTCTCCTTTATGTTCCCACTTTCTTCTTGTTTCTTTCTCCATGTAAAGGGATTCCCCCAGGTCGGGATCTCCAGTAAGGAACATTGTGTTTTGATTTCTGCGAGTCGAATGAATCTGCGTGCGTGTGTTGGTGCTCCGCCTTCTTTATCCTCAAAACAGCCGATTTCATTAAAATCTCCCATGATGATGCACGGGATTGTGGATTGCTTTATCCCTTCCATTACCGGGTTCCAGAACCCAGGTTTCTGCTGCTCCTGTGGAGGAGCATAGATGAACCAGATATGGCATGAGAAGTTATCGATTATGTTAGTGTATTTGACCACAATTGCTCTTGGCATTTGTACAATTATGTCAATGGTTTCATTTAGGACACTCTTTTCCTTCCATAGGAGACCCAAGCCGCCAGATTTACCGACTGCTGGAGACCAGATGGCTTTGTCAAATCCCGTCCCCATCCATGCCGACGAAGGGGGGATTTTATCAGTTTTTGTCTCTGCGAGTGCAAGCAAGTGGATGTTCTCTGATTTACACCACGTGCCGATTTCGACCCAGAATGTAGGCCGCCCAATCCCCCTACAGTTCCAGAAACTCACTTTCATTGGACCATGTTATTGTGGGGGTGCGAGACTGGTTTTCGCACCACCCGGCCATATTGCTCCCTTTTATTTGGCTTGTTCGTGGTCCCCTTTTTCTTCGACGTACTTTTTTCTTTGAATTGGTCCCAATTCGGTCCAGGAGTGAGGATGCGGTGGTGTTCTATTTTATTTTGTTGGGGGCAGCGGCATTGGGTATAACTGCTCGCATGATTTAGTATCTCGGTTGGGAGGGTGGGTAGATCACCATGCTTCAGCTTGTGATAGCCTTTGAGGCCTAGTGTGGAGGGTGTGCTAGTCGCAGAAGCCCTTGCCCAGAGCCAAGGGTCGTTGGAGACGCCATGCACATAGTTCATGTGCCCGATAAGAATAGACACGCTCAATTTGATGGTTGTGTTGGTCGTTGTCGTTTTGATGTTGGTTTTGAATTGTTTTACACGGTTGGGGACATATCGATGTTCACTCAGTATCCAAATCAAAGTGCAAAGGATGTAATATAAATAGGCATCTATTAACATTTGATAGTTCCAAATCTTACATAGATACGAGTTCCATACGATCGACTTCACGCTTACCACCCATCTTAATTGCCTAGCACTATCATACACCACACGATTTTGGATTCGGATTTTTAACATAAACCAACAAGTATAGTTGACCCGCCACCCCGAGATATTTACAATACAAAATGTGATCATTAGATCTAGTTTAGTACGAAGGTTCACAAAGGTTCCATGAGATGCATTCAAAGCTAATTTAGTTTGACTTGTCTTTTCCCGCCAATTGTCAAGGTTGTCATTCATCAGTCCTTGGCTTCTTGCCGCCTCCTCCTTCCTTCAGATAGGAAGAGGCCGTATCGTTATCCCCCATGCCCTTTTTTCGCTTTCCTGATTCAGACGTTGTAGTAGTTGTGACGCCGAGTTTTTCCATCCTCTGGACAAAGGAGCCCGTCGGAGTTGAGGGAGCAGCAACATTGTTTCCAGTCTCAGCAAACATAGCCGAGTTGTAAATGTCTCCCAACTGAAACTCAACACCAGTAGGAATCCCATTGAGCACCTCTTCAAACGTTTCATGGCATAGGAAATCCATGGGTTCATCCAGGTCTTCGACACATAGCACATTGTCGAAATCAAAGGCGTCATCATTACCAGGCTTTAGGGTAAATGGCAGTGGGGGTAACTCGGCCTGCAATCCTTTCGGCTCATCACTAGGAGGGTTCACCTGAGCTGCTTCACTGCTTGGCACCATCTCAGTCGCCACTAGGCTCGGATCAGGCACCTCCCCACCCACACGAGAGGAGATGCTAGAGGTTCTTCCGGATAGCTTGGATGAGGATGAATCCGACTTATAAGAAACATTGATTCCAATGTTCTTAAGAAGCTCGGACTTTGGGTTGCCCACCCGGGAGGATGGGCCATCCGCTTTGCCTTTGTAGGCCACTTTGATCCAGTCTCGATCGTCTTCATCGCCAGTCAGATCCTCCTTCCTCTGCTCCTTCGTTTTTGGCTTGGGGAGGGTCACATTGATCGGATTGTGCACCAGTTGACGATGAGGGCAGTCCGAGAAGAAGTGCTCAGGCGAGCCGCAGCTTCCGCACCCCTCAGGAAACTCTTCGAACCAGACTGGATACTCTCTTAAGTTATCATTTTCATCCAGGACAAACACCTTCTTGTCCGGGATCAGTGTGATGTCTACATTAATACAGATGCGGGGATAACGAACACGCACACCCTTGGTTGTGAAAGCATCAAGTTTCAAGATGGTGCCGAGTCCGTTCTCCTCAATGATCGTGGCCAAGAATTCCTTGCTTATGTACTCCGATGGGAGTCCAGGGATCCTAATCCACATATCGAGGGTTGATATGGATTCGGAAGCCGGATCAAAGCCTTGTTTCCAAGGCTTGAGTAACAGCAACTGGCCCAGCATGTGAAACGGGCGACCGTTCCACACCCGGTCCCTGTCCTCAGGAAGTAAGAATTTCATCTCAAACCAGTTGTGGGATAGCGGCGTTACCTGGAATCCACCCTCCACAAATTTCCAGTCGAATCTGATCTTTTTCCGGATTTCTTTCAGCTCCACAGGTTCACCGATAATGGTGGCATACAGTGTTGTTTTCTGGAGTTTGAGGATGTTTTCTTTAACCCCTGACAGTCGAGACCGAAGTCTCTCCACGTCAAGAGTAGGTTTCTTTTTTCCTTTAGCTGGTTCAGTGTTTGGGGTAGCCCCCCTATCCTTTGGGTTTGGTGTCCCATCGGATGGATCATGGGGTTCGGCGATGGCAATCCCGTGACTAGCCTTCTTCCTGGGTATTGCTCTTGATTCCACCATCTTTTGCTTTCCTTTGTCGGGGTTGGTAATGGCCATGCTCAACCACAAAGAAGAGAGATTGTCAAAAGATTGAATTAGAACATTGGATGAAGAGGAAACGAGAGAATGAGATTGAGAGAGCGAGTGGTAATAACCGTCTTCCAGGGCCCCGAATTTATAGAGGAATCGAAACCCCAGGCAAGCCGACTTGGCGTAGTGAAGCCCCCCCGAGCCCCAAATTAGCAATAGTAAGCGAGGAAGCTTACACAGCAAGGAGAATTTCAGCCTCTGAACATCAATCACCTTGAATGCTCCACTGTTCCTTGAATCGATCGATAGTAAAGGAGGTAGGAGCCAAGAGAACTCCCACCACCACCAAACTCTGAATTTCGTACACCATATTCGACTGGATTCGCAGCCCTCATAGGTCGAATTGAATGCTCCATGGAAGCACAGTGAGAGAGCTCTCTTTGATTTGAGGGGATTTGGGCTAATTTGGTAATAAACACAGCTGATTTTGGTAGTTAGGGTATTAAATCTCTGAGACTTTGGTTGATTTTGTACCCGAATTACAGAGGTACTCGATTGCGAAGCAGCTTGGAGGTGATGTTCTTGGATTTGGGGCTTAGGGTTATAGCGCATGAACTGGGAGACAGGGGGGTTTTCTTTTCTTTTCTCTCTCATTTTCTTAAAAGAGTAGCTTACTTGTAAGGACGTTTGTGATTGATGCGTCTCCATGGTAGGTGAGGTGGCCATAGAAGTCTGTGAAAGTAATTTAAATTAAATATATTTGGGAGATTGCATGTTGGAAAAATGTGATTTGCTAGTGTTAAAATTAAAAAGAGCATAAACTAAAGTAGAAGCAAACATCAAAAGATGTAAAATGTAACTAACCTAAAAATTCAAAGGAAAGAAAGAAAAAGAACATAAATAATTAATAAATAAATGTTTCTCTTAATCTATACTCGATCTCTTTTATCCCTCCTTTCAATCACATGATCCACGTCCATCATCATCATCATCATCATCATCATCTTTTTTAGTTCTCCTTTCCCTAATTTAATTTGTTTATTTAAACATCCTATATAAAAAGAACTTTAAACATTTAATTGATTATACCACGTCCATCATCATCTTTTTTAGTTCTCCTTTCCCTAATTTAATTTGTTTATTTAAACATCCTATATAAAAAGAACTTTAAACATTTAATTGATTATAGTAGGCAAAACTAATTAAAACCAGTAGAATCCCCGCGCCATGGCACGATTTTTTTATAAATAATATTTAGATATAGATAAATCATAGACATTATATTTAATTTAATATTTTTAATTAAACCCATTGATTAGTAAATGTGTTAAAAATAACAGAAAAAAATACACTTGGGTTAAAGAGATAAAGAGAAAAATAAATAATAAACAGTGAAAGATAAAAGTTTTGAATTAATCTCATTGGTTAAAAAATATAACATCAAATAATATTGGGTAATTAATATTAGAATATTTTTCAAAAATATATATTATAAAATATAGTAACCATAATAAAATGATATTATATAAATAATATTTTCAAAAATAACTTTGAACATGGAGAGGACATGTGACATAAATTAATATAGTATATAGATATAGATAGTTAGTAAATGAATTTTAGTTAAGCCCGATAGTTATATTAGATTGAATTCAATGTTTTGAATTAAGCCCAATAGTTAGTAAGATTAAAGAAAAAAAAAGAATTAAAAGAAAAAGAAGAAAAAAGGAGAATTAAAAAAAAGGATTAAAGAGAAAAAAGAAAATTATAATTGGTTAAAACCCCTAAAATCTCTCTAATGTTGATACCTCAACATAAACTCTTCTAAATTAAGAGTTTATATAGATAGTTAGTAAGATTAAAGAAAAAAAAGAGAATTAAAAGAAAAAGAAGAAAAAAAGGAGAATTAAAAAAAAAAGGATTAAAGAGAAAAAAGAAAATTATAATTAGTCAAAACCCCTAAAATCTCTCTAATGTTGACACCTCAACATAAACTCTTCTAAATTAAGAGTTTATATAGTTATATAGATAGTTAGTAAGATTAAAGAAAAAAAAAAGAATTAAAAGAAAAAGAAGAAAAAAGGAGAATTAAAAAAAAAAAGATTAAAGAGAAAAAAGAAAATTATAATTGGTCAAAACCCCTAAAATCTCTCTAATGTTGACACCTCAGCCTAAACTCTTCTAAATTAAGAGTTTATATAGTTATATAGATAGTTAGTAAGATTAAAGAAAAAAAAAGAGAATTAAAAGAAAAAGAAGAAGAAAGGAGAATTAAAAAAAAGATTAAAGAGAAAAAAGAAAATTATAATTGGTCAAAACCCCTAAAATCTCTCTAATGTTAACACCTCAGTATAAACTCTTCTAAATTAAGAGTTTATATAGATACACCCACCTTTGGGGATATGGTAAAAATATATCCTCAACTTTCAAATGTAATTAAAATATCCCGACCTTTGAAGGTAGATGTTAACATATTACCACGAGTTTTCTCATGGGTCAAAAATACTGACAAGGCATCCTACGTTGATTTTGTTTTTGATAAGGCAGCCTGCGTGGAAGACTTTTTACAAATTAGTAATAAAATCGGCTTTTCTTAAATGGTCTCCTTAGGGAAAAAATGCACCGACAACAAAATTAAACCCGAAAAAATGAATTTGATTCAACCAAGCAACTAATCCGGTCAAAATTGCCTCAAATTAACACAATACGACTATTCCTAACACCAAACTGACAACTACAAAACTAAACCGAAAACAACAGCAACAACAAAGAGGGAAAAAAACTTATTCAGCTAAGTCTGTGAACGAATCAAAGAGGAAGAAGACGTGAGAGAGACAGCTCAAGATAGCCGACCACGAGGGAGGAAGACTGTCATTGAAGAGGAACTATGAACTGACTGGAAGACTGGAAGACAACTCAAGAGGCGATCACGAAAGAAGATAGAAGAGAGGAAAAGGTGTGGTGTATGAACTCGATCCAACTCTTTATTTTTTTTCTTAAGAAAACCGTTCAAAACATTCTTGTAAAAAATCAACGTAGGATGTCTTGTCAGCATTTTTGACTTGTGAGAAAAATCGTGGTAATATATTACCACTACTATCAAAGGTCGGGATATAGTATGGAAAAATTAAGGGTTTTATTTATTAAATTAAGGGTAATTAACAGTATGGAAATTTTTTAGTCTAAATAGCTTACTCGGATTTTAATTTATGATTTCGTGCCAAATATGGAGTATCATTTTTTGGATAGGGAAAATTTAGTAATAAAGGTAGCCCTCTAAGAAAGAGAAAAAACAAAAACAGGTAAGAAATGGAAACATCCTCCTTAAGGCTACCACACGCTAAACTTTGATGGCATCCTTTCGTCCTCGAGCATAGGTTCTTTTGGATTTATCATTAGGGATCATCAGAGAACTCCTGTTTTCTTGTGCTCGGGCTCCTCGTCACTACCGTCTGTAGTGGGCTCAGAGGGGTTTGCGCTATGGAAATGAATAAATGCAGCAACAGAACTTAGAATTTCTAATCTTATAATAGAGGGTGACAATCTCACCGTATATTATCAACTCCCTAAAAGGCATCGGTAGGTCTTCGAGATATTTTGAAATGATTGTCTCTAACACTCTGCTCTCTCTAAGGCTGTTTCAAAACACACAGATCTGTCATGTTTACAAAAATGCAAATAGAGTTGTTGATCGTCTCTCGCACCTCGACTTTGCCTTTTCTGGATCTCAGGTCATTGACGACTTCTCGCTTCGGCGATTTATCCACATGGATGCTCTTGACATCTGAGATTCCGGCCTCGTTGCCAAATTTTTTCTAGTTCAAAAAAAAAAAGTAAGAAATTCAAATTCCTCATCACCGGAGTGCAGCTCACCGGAGAAAACTCTCACCGTCTCCGACACCAAATCACGGCAAAACCCCCCAACCAAACACCACTTGCCTGTCATCATCTCCTTGGCCCCAGCACCACATGCAGTGGGCCTTATTCCCTTCGACACCGCATTAAATCCATCAACAGTTACAGAAAGTGCCTCTGCGTTCTCCAGCCCTCCTCCCCCATCGTTCATGTCCTTCGCCTGATTTCATCCCCCCAATTTGCAAAACCCTCTCCAACAATCCACCAATAAACACCGCCAATTTTGAATTTCCCATTCCCATTTTTAAATTCCCTTCACATCGACTAATCAACGAACGAACGGATGCCCGTTAATCCAACTAACAGACAAACAAACTCTTCCCTCTTCCTGACGCCTCTTGATCCTGCAAACCTCTGATTTTCCTTTTTTGTTTAATTGTGGAACCTGCCAAATTAATTTTAAATTGAATAAAAATCTCTGCTTGCAAACAAAGAATCAGCACATGGCAGCTTGTGCATCACCTCACCATCTCAAGATCCAAAATCAAGCAACGACCTTTACCACCACCGCCAAGCCGAAGCGCCGCAAGTGCCGTGACATCACCGTCTCTTCCTCCGCCGCGGCCAATCCTGAGACGGATTTGCATTCCGACCCGAACTTTCACAGCGGCATTGTGTCGAACACCTCGCGGGCATCCTCACATCATCAACCTCCGATGGAGTTCTCATACGACGTCGTTCGATCCTTCCCGTCGAGCTTCACCAAGTTCAACTCCGCCCTCACCGCCGGCCTCCTCAATCCAATGTCACCTCCTCCACCGACGACTCCTCCCCAGACGCCGCCGATCGCCCGATCCAGCCCTACGCTCTTCGATATGATGGTCAACGAGCCCGATCCCCATCCTCAACCTCCACATCCCAAGCCCCTCCAAAACGGCACCGTTTCGGAGGCCAGAGAGAAGCACTTCCGAATGCAGCAGCGGCTTGCAGAGCTTCTGGGGAATCGGAGCCCCGGCAACATGTTCAACGACTCCGCCTCCGGCGACATCAGGCTTACCCTTACTGACAAGGACGGATTCAGCGTAAGTGTCAGCGTTCACCGGCAGATCCTAGCGGCGAACAGCGCCTTCTTCGCCAGCCGATTGCCGGATCGATGGACGCCCGGCGGAGGCGGAAGAAGCGCTCCGTTTGAGGTGGAGATTTCCGATTGCGATGACGTCGAGGTCTATGTGGAGACTCTGAGGCTTATGTACTGTAAGAACTTGAGGAAGATGCTTATCAAGGAGGACGTCTCAAAGGTTCTTGGGATTTTGAAGGTACATTTCTTTGTTGTTTTCCATTTTACCATTCAAATTGAATCACTTTTAGGATTCGGATTTTAGGGAAAATCGATGAAATTGATTCAATTTTACCATTCAAACTGAATCAAAGTTCCTCCATTCATCGAATTCATGAGAATTTATGAGGTGCTGCTAGACATAGTAGGTTGAATTGAATCTGTGTTATTTCCTGCTTGCACTAGATTTCAGCTGCAATTGGATTCGATGCCGGAGTGTTCTCCTCCCTCGAGTATTTGGAAGCTGCACCGTGGGCGGAGGATGAGGAAGAAAGAATCACTTCTCTATTAACAGACCTCCACCTCGAAAATTTCGGTGCAGGTGAAGTGCTCAAGAGGGTCTTTATCGACTATAGTTCTTCGAATGTCGTTAATGGCAGCAACACTGAAGAAGTGCTGAAGAAGCTCTTACAGGTGGTGCTCGAAGGGAAAGACGACAAGGCAAGGAGAGAAATGAAGGGACTGTTCTTGAAGATGCTCCGAGAGAGCGTAAACCACAATGATATAAGCAAGGAGTCTCTCTACATTGCTTGTGAGGGCTGCTTGCAGCAGCTAAGGCACCACCTCTTGCAGGCAGCTGGTTCCGATCTTCGGGAAGTTAGTCAGGTAGCGAGGCAGGCCGACAACCTGCATTGGCTTTTGGATATCTTAATCGACAGGCAGATAGCCGAGGACTTCGTCAAGACATGGGCTTCACAGTTGGAGTTGTCGCGTGCCCATCCCAAGGTCCCTTCGGTTCACAGGTACGAGGTGAGCAGGGTCACAGCTCGGCTTTTTGTTGGGATAGGCAAGGGACAGCTCTTGGCTTCGAAAGATTCGAGGTGCTTGCTGTTGAAGACATGGCTCAACCCGTTTTATGATGACTTCGGATGGATGAGGAGGGCTTCCAAGGGCCTCGATAGGCACCTGATAGAAGACGGACTTAGCAATACTATCCTAACGTTGCCATTGTCGTTGCAGCAGGACATTCTCCTCGCTTGGTTTGATCGGTTCTTGAACTCGGGGGAGGACTGCCCCAACATACAGAGAGGGTTTGAGGTCTGGTGGAGGAGGGCTTTCTGGAAGCGAAACGGAGAGCACGACAACTCTCGTGTACGAATCACAAACGGAGAGAATCCATGATAACGTTAACCAGTGCGATTTCATAAGGTTGGTTATAATCATCCTAAAGGATTTCAGGTGAAGTTTTTCGATCCATGCCCGACTCAATATGTCCGTTACTTGTTACTTTGTTAGTCTTCTTCAAAGCCATTATGATGAGGTAGGTAGAGTAGCATTCGGCTTCTCTTGTTGTGTCGCGGTCGGTACCATGGCCATGAGATCCGAAAGGGAGTGCAAGTAGCCATGTCGCCTTCATCGGCGCCTACCAGAGGGTAACTGGAGGCATTATGCATTGGTTTAACAAGCACTTGCAATCTCAGTTAGCCCTCACCCTGTGGAATGAGTTGCAGCAGGAAATTTTAGTGTACAATTGTATGTAGTTTTGGTTTCAAATTGCTTTGATTATTATTTTTTGTGGTTTGTTTGGTAAGAAATTTTGGTGTGATGTTTTTACATATATCATTATATGCTGTAACAACTTGTTCCTTCAACTATGTATCTCATGAGATTACATTGATAACTTGGAATTGATTTATCTCAACTTAGTTTCTCCAAATTAGATGTAGGACCTGAATCTGACAAGTTTGGTTGCCCTACTACAGATTCAAATCCAAGGAAACTATTTTTCCTACTCTAATTTGGGAGGTTTTATTATGCCTACATAAGTAGGTGAAGCAATTTGAGAAGTTTAGGGAAGAATAAATTTTTGTTGATTTTTTATTTGGTAAATCCCTTTATTAGTAATTTTATTTTTTAAAACAATGGGGTGGGCTAATGGCCACACTCAAACTAAAGGGGTTATGTGAACACGAGTAGCTCAAATTCGACTCGTACTCGCTCGATAATAACTCGACTCGAGCTCGTTCATTTTCTAAACGAGCCGAGTATGAGCACATTTTTAAACTCGGTTCAAAGCTAAGCTCGTTCGAATCAAATTCGAATAGCTCGAATTTTATGGAATTTCTAACATTTCGTTTTGAGTTACTGTGTAATGAGCAAGTAGAACTGCTTAAAGCTAAAAAAAAAGCTCGACTCGAGCTCCTTCATTTCCTAAACGAGCTGAGTATGAACACATTTTTAAGCTTGAGTTAAAATTTAGACTCGGATCGAGCTCGTTCATATCCTAACTAAACTGAATAGGAACGAGCAATACTCGGCTCGTTCGGTCCGAACAACTTACCTAGTCTCAAACCTATCCCTAATTCAGTGCATAGTTATAAATGGGCCGGTCAAAGTAGATAGACAATTGTGTATCCATAACCTATCAATCAAAGGAAGTAAACTGTGCAAATTGTAAGCAAAGTTCTTATTGTAAAGACCAAATAGCTAGGCTTGGAGGAGGAATATGGGTTGCACTAGGAGAATGGAGAGGACGCTTAAACAGATTTGTTGGGAGAAGCTGGACCGGGGTTGGATTAAGGCTAATGCGGACGGGTCGGTGAACAAGAATGGGGAAACTACTGCAGGTGGGTGCGACGACAAGTGGATTCGGGGCTTCTCCCAGTGACAACAATTCCGTCATGTTTTTAGGGAAGCGAATTGTGCGGTCGACTCCCTTGCTAGACTTGGTTTTTCTTTCCCGATAGGGCTTCATCTGTTAACAGAGCCGCCTAATGGACTGGAGTACGTCGAGGTTGAATGATGATTGTTTGTGAGTAGCCCGAACTGTAGCCTCTCGTTTTTGTTTGACCCAAAAAAAAAACCAAATAGCTAAGCGGTCTATACGATAAAAATGCATATTGAATCTCATAGAGTTTGTAGGTGGAGTTGAGAGAATATCAACGGCTGATTTTCAAATTAACGGTTAAAAATTCTTCCCCCACTTTTTCCTCAACCCCATTCGAATCTCACACGTACACAGTGGAAAACTGGAAATCGAGGTTTAGCTTAAAGAGATCTAGAAACAAGTAGATCACAGGTAGAATAGGAATCAGATTCAATAATTAACTTTGAGGTAGTCCTTTTCTAGTTTTTCTTGGGTTGTCCTTAAAAACATCATCAGTGTTAAATCTGATCCACCCTTCCAAAGGAGGTTCCCACAATCCCACCCATGTATTGAATATTGAATGAGAGCATAAGATGGAGTGTAGTGTAGGCATGTGGAGTAGTCTTCATAGAGTAGTACACCTTTCTTTGTTGTGTAACACATCCACCCGTGAGATCAAGCCCCATCTAGTGAGCTTTAAGCAAAGGTTTTTTTTTACAAAGATAAGATTTCGAAATATCGAACCACTCGGCAGATGAAATACCGTAAAAAAAAAAAAGAGATCAAATCAACATAAATCAAGGCGAATGCGACAATACCGACGAAGCTCCAAATTGAGACCGAATCTTCTGGCAAAGACGAAGGTGTGAAAAGCCAAGCATTACTGTAGTAGCACACCCAATAGGTAGGTACAATAAATCGATTTCCTGTGGGAAGTGAAGACGAGACTCCAGTGAAAAACCTTCCGAAACCAGAATTATCTTAAATACACAAACTTGACTCCGACCAGACACGACTCATACTACAACTCGAACAATCAGGCAAAGGTTATGTATTGTTGTTGGCTTGTTGCTTTTAAATTATTCGGTAATTTAAAGCAATTTTTGTTTTCTGCTGATATAAGCAGTGAGGACATTAGTCCATCCACAAGTAATGGGCCACCGAAGCCCAATCCATCACTATAACTAGTGGTGGAGCCAAGGTGCGGTATGAGTAACTATTCCCTTAATTGATACATACAGTATCTTGGTTTTAGTACATACGGAGTAATACGCATAACTTGAGATTTCTTTAAAAAGTTATAGATATTAAAAAATTAAAGGTATATTAATTACTTTAACTTTATTTCAATAAACTATGATGGTTTTATATTTTATTTATATTATCATTCACGTATTATAATTTGTCTCAAAAACTTAAAAAAATAAGTTGTATATTACTTATTTTGACAATTAGGTAAGAAGTTATGCAAATTTAAAATTTTTATATCTGTTTATTCATCATTACTATTTACTATATGCCCAGAGTCCCTAAGTTTTAGGCTTAAGCGTACTCAACCCCTTGTTCTTGATGGCCTCCTTTAGAATACCGTTCAAAACCAGGAATTTAATAGTAAAATTCATGGGTGGAGTTGAGATTTTTACATTCAAAAAAAAAATTTAAAAGAAAAAATAAAAAAGAAAATGGGTGGGATGAAGGAGGGGGTCAAATCTAACCGTCAATTATTTTTTTGACGATTGAGATTTGCCTACTCAATTGGTTGAGTTAATTTACATGTTTATCCTCTACCTTCACCCTCTTGTTGAGAAAAGGTCAAAAGGTCGTGGCCCAATCCAGTTTTAATGTTTCTATATGGGTCTCCCCTTATCCCCTCTGCAGAGGAAACCATGACGAATCTTCGATCGGGAGAACTCAGAGAACACAGAGACTCAGAGAGAAAAGGTGGGCCCACTCTAACTCCCAGACTCCCAGTTTCTATCCCAACAGTAGCCACTGTTACAACTATGTGCATTTCCAAACAGTATAACAAATACAGTAGGTGTGGGATTTGAATTGGGAATAAAACAAATATGTGCATTTCGTTTAATTTGTAACCGTCAATTTGAATCGATAATCGTAAAACCCCTATCTTTATCAACTATTTGGTTATACCAATTAAGTTAGTTAATACGTGCTAGTAATTTATCATATTTTGAATGGTTAGAAAAAAATAATACAAATACAATATAATTTAATTAAAATATATAAGTTATTATAATGCTTAGATTTTCATCTGAATTGATAATATTTAAGCACTAAATCAACATATAATTTATAAGCTATTACAACACTAAAGAAAGGGGTTATATTATGAGATTATTCCACTGGGCAACCTAAGTTTGTTTTGGTGGTGGATGCTAGTATGCCTTGTGAGTTGTGATAAAGACTGGATTCATATATGATAATACAAACTATTATATTAATATGAACCAAAAATAATACGAATAAAAAAGTCTCAAAATAATATAAATTAACTATCAACCTATAAACAAAAAATAATACAAAATTTTAAATCAACTAAAAATAATACAAACTATTATCATCCGACTTAAAATAATACAAACTTTTAATTTTGGATTAAAGAAAGATTCAAAACAAAAATTTATTTATCAAAATTACAAAAACAATTCATAATTAGCCATACATTGGATAGATCCATCCTTTATGCAATAAAACCCCATTTTTTAAATTAAACAAAATTGCACGAACTCTTGGTTATGATTATTTTTTGTTTTTGATAAGTTATGGATAAATTGGGTGTGATTTTATGTAATTTCAAAGTAAAAAGTGATTTTTTTAATCAAGTTGGACAAATAAATAGTGGTTTTGATGTATTTAAAAATAAAGAGGGTAGATTTGTGTAAAGCATGACTATTTATGAATGTTTTTAGTAATTTTGATAAATAGTCATGACTATTTACGAATGCTCTAAAAGCTCATATATTTTAGGGGTCGTTTGTTATCCATATACGTATATCAGATATCAATATCATGGGTAAGGGTATCAAATCTGATATCCGATATCTGTTTGGTATGTGGTAGTATACGAGAATATGGGTTTTAGAAAATTAGCAATGTGGAGTTGAGATCAGCAACGCAGAATGTCTCTCTAACGCCGCTCACTCTCCAACACCCACTAAGCCCCAGCCCGACACTGCCTGAACCTCCGGCTGAACCTCCAGTCGCCCGACGCCCTCCCACCCCCAACCTACGCCACCCTCCAGCACCCATTGACCCCTGTTCTTGGCGCCTCTTTCACCTATGCCCACAGACCCACAGCCACCAGACTTCCCCCTCTGACCAAAGGATTTGAGGTTTCAGCGTTTGGTGGTAGTGTGAATTGGGGAAGGAGATAGGATTTGAAAGAGTAGAAAGAGGAGGGAGGCAGTGAAGCGATGAAATTGGGGAGGCAGAGAAATTGAAGGAAGGAGAAGAAAGGTTTGAGCGTGTGTTTCCAAATCCCTAGTTTAATAGGTATATGGAGCTAGGGAAAAATATGAGTATGAGAAATATGAGTATATTACTTTGATATCCATATACTAATTTACCAAACACGGATATGGATATAAATGATACCCATATCTAATATACGTATATCAGTACCAAACGGGCCGAGCATTTTATTTTGCAATTTTTTGGGTGTATTTATGTCACCCTACATTGACCCTCTTTTAAGTCCGGCCTTGGACATTTACACACAAAGACACAGAGACACAGAGAATCAGAGGAGAGAGAAAGAGATGGAAAGGAATCATAAATAAGGTTGAAGTTCATCACATCATTCACATGGCTCTTCTTCTTCTTCTTCCTTGTCTGTTCTTATTTCTGATCTTCTCCTTTCTCCAGAAATAATAAATCTCTCCCTCTCTCTTCCTTCTTAACCTTCCTTCTCTCCCTCAAGACATCAAAGATTTCTACCACTTCACAGGGAAAAAAAAAGATGGTGGTGATTTCTCCCCTTTTGTCATTACAATAATATATACCACTTCAAGTGTGAAGCAAAAAGAAACAGTTGTAATTGTGATAACTTCAATTTGTGTTTGCTTTTGATCCCAACCACCAACTTTAATTTATGATCATCATTATATATAACACCTTACTTTTTGGTGTTTTCTTTTAGCTTGGTTTCTAACACTGCTATGGATTTGCAGGCACAAAATTAAAGGGTAGGGCTTTGTTCATGGCTCAGCAATCAGAGGAAGTGAAATCAAGGGAAATGGGATCTGGGTTTTGTAGCTACACACCTTTCAACCAAACCCACTTGACATCATCCCCAACCCAGTTGCAAGGACTCGAATCGACATCGGCATCGACGCCTTCGCCGATGTTTTTGTGGCAAAACAACACCAATAGATCAGTACTTGTTGAGGAGGAGTCCTCAACAAGGTGTGTTTTCCCATGTGAAGGGAATGAGAAACCAAGCCAGGGCCTCTCTTTATCCCTTTCATCTGACAACCCCACAACCATAGGGCTTCAGTCCTTTGAGCTGAGGCAGGCACATCACCCCCACCATGGGGATGTGGGCTTTAGCTTCATTCATCCAGTTACTGATTTCAGAGATGGGTTTGGTGTGAAAGGTACTGTGTTTCATCAGCAATACCCACATGATCAAATTCTAGTACAAGGACAACAGTTTGATCATGAGGTTGTCAGAAGATCAAAGTACTTTGTACCTGCTCAGGAGGTGCTCTCTGAGTATTGCTGCCTTGAGTCAAATCAAAGTACACGTGTTGATGATGATGTTGAGATTCAAAGGCAAGGGCAAAAGGAGGCCATCAAGAACAAGGAGATCGTCATGTGGTGTGATGGAGATCATACTTATAATGCAAATGGTAGTAAGAAGCAACCATCTCTTTTTGTTCTTGATCTCATTCAACTCCACAAGAGGAAGAAAAACCTCATTGCTTTGTTGGATGAGGTACACACAAAAACTACCATCTTTTATCTTAATTAATTATTTTCCCTCTATTTTTTTCCCAAACAAAATGGGCTAATTTTTTTTTATATATAATAAAACTAACCTAACAAATTCAACTTTCTTTAGTTAGTACAAAATAATATTAAATTGTAACAAGAAAAAAACCATGATCTAAAAAAAAGGGCTTCAACTTAATATTTCAAATGGTTTGGTGAAATTGGAAGGATTAATGTAATCACATGGAGGGGTGACAATTAATTTTTGGGGCTTCATTTATTCTTTAGACACAATTTAAATTTTTTTATAGAATTAAATTAATAATATTTTTATATTTCTCCTCCGAAAATTATAATATAGTTGAACAAAAGATACAAGCGCTACAAAGAGCAAATCAAGGCGGTGGCGCGCTCCTTCGAGGCGGTGGCGGGAGAAGGCACGGCGGCGCCCTACACCTGGTCGGCGTCCCGGGCCATGTCCCGGCACTTCCGCAGCCTCAAAGACGGGCTTGTGGAGCAGATCAAGGCGGAGGTGGATGTGGGCGGCAGGGGAGGGGAGACGACGCCGCGGCTGAGGGCGCTGGATGAGGCGCTGAGGCGGCAGAAAGAGGCGTTGCAGCAGATGGGGGTGGCGCCGGAAGCGCAGCCTTGGAGGCCTCAGAGAGGGCTGCCGGAGAAATCTGTGTCGGTGCTCCGAGCTTGGCTCTTCGAGCACTTCCTTCACCCGTAATTATTTATTTTCTCCTCTCCTTTTATTTTCTCATTAATTATTATTATTTCTAATCATGATTTTTAATTTTATCCAACTATAGAAAATGACCTTTTAAATATGAGTACGTTTTTTTTTAAAGAAAGATAACCATTAAGTAATTATAAAAGTATTAAAATTTTTTGATTTTCTTACAAAGACATATTATGTGCGATTTTATAATTTTTTAGCTTTATCTTTATATTATTTTAAATATAAATAAAAATGATATTATTCTTATTTCTTCAAATATTAATCAGTCAGTCTATATTTATTGGTGAAATATTAGAACGTGTTTGGTTTATAATTTGAAAATCCAGGAAGTCGAAATTCCCAGAAAGTCGGAGAAATACATGCGTTTGGTTAACATTTTTGAAAGATGAAAATCTAGGAATTCCACTTCTCAGGAAGTTGAATTCCTCCAATTTGAAGGAAGTTCACTTACCTAGTTCCCCCTAGGTAAGTTCAACTTCCACCATTTTATATTTGTAAATTTTCAATTTCCCCTTTTATTCCTTTAAAATAAAAAAATCAACCAAACACGTTTTCACAAATCCCATCAATTAGACTTCCCAGAAATTTGATTCCCATGCGGTAACTTCCTGGGAATTTCAATTCCCACATTGAACCAAACGAGCCCTAAGTGTTCTATATTTCTATCACATGTGATCTCAATTAATAAATTTATGTCTCAATTTGTAACTTTTTCTTGTGATTGGGTGATACATTTCTAAATTGAAAAAATATCTTTAAATAAAAAGAATTAATCAAATAATTAAACATAATCAATCAACATATATTATAAAAAAAATATAATTGTTATACAAATGATGTAATGATATGGTAGATGGTAGATTTTTAGACTTGTTAGTATTCCTCTTAATTAGTCTAACTAGATTGTAATCGAAAAAAGGTTAGAAGTGGTCAAATAAAGTGTTAATAATGAATGGGCTTTGGTAGGGATCATCACTTAAATAGCCTCTACTATATATACCTACTATTATTATGATCATTTCATAAGCTATATCAAAAGGATATATAGTTTTGTTACATATATATATAAATTGATAGTAAAATTCATTATTACCCACCACTACATAATTTTCTTTTCTAATTTTTCGTAGAAGAAAGTTTTTTTTTTTGGCTACTTTAAATTTCCATGTATCATCATTTCTAACGTACATGAAATGAGATTCCATTCCAAAAAACTTTCACTTGTCATGTTATATATATTATAATAAGAATAATAATATCTCACATATCAATTAATTTGTACTTTCGTTATCCTTGGTTTTGGCCTATCCCCCACCTCTACGGCCCCTAGCTAGGTTACCCCACTCTAATTATTCTTGTTTTTGATACCCTTATAAAATATATATAGACCCTAATTATAGACAAAAAATATCCATAGAAATCTCCCTTTAATTGCTCACCTATCTTCCTAGTTACCTATAAATACGAGAAAATATATAAATCCAATATCATTCGATGTGTAAATTTATCGTTTTCACCCTAAGCAATATCTATTTTCATTTAAAGTTTGAGACTTCATTCGATAGAACTCGTATGAGTTTCCAACTATATATTCCGAAGGAAACTTCGGAGGAAACCAACAATAGTATTGTCTTTCAAGACATCTATTTTCATTGTCTTTCAAAATATTTGAAGAATAAAATTAGAAATTATAGACTAACTCCAAATGTGTAAATGCTTAAATATGTATATTTTGATACAATTTGTGTTTTTCAATCATTATTTTTTTACTATTCAAAATATATGCATTTGCACACAAATGTTCAAATATGAGCATAACAAGATCATCTTCAATGGTTTTTGCTTCTTCTTTTCACTTTTTAATTTAAATCTAATGTATTTAGAGAAAAGAGAATGCAAAATACACATTATATTAATAGAGCAAAATATAAAAAAATAGTGATCACCTTGTTTAAATTTATATGCACATTTGCACACTTTAGTCATATATTTAGAGATAGTCTTATGGTGTACTATGCATCTATATATATAAATTTACACATAATACCTTTACTCATGAAATTTCTTTTACCCGAAAATAAAAGAAAATAAAAATCGAGATAAAATAGTTGTGAATAAAAAAAAAAAAATCCTGACATAATTTATTATGGATGAATTTGTATGTTTATAGGTGGAGTTATTTTATAATTCCACCTGATAATTTCATGGTATATATTTTTTTGATGATGAGGAACCCACCTGTTGTTCATTTATTCTACAATTAAGTACTTTCATGGTATATATTGATCCCCAACAATTGTACTCTCAACTTATTGTTCATTTATTCTATGCAATCAAGTACTTTTATACAATTATACAATAATGAAATTCCAAGAATTTATACCCCTATATTGCTACTAGTAATTAGTTATCTTTGGTAACAAATCTTGATTAATTTTGAAACCCTTCAATTTGCAGGTACCCTACTGATGTGGATAAACATATTTTGGCTCGCCAAACTGGCCTTAGTCGAAGTCAGGTATAATGGCATATACATATACACACACATTCAATCTTACTAAAAATACGTTTGTATAATGTGCTAAACAACTAAAAGGATCTTAACTAGGGTTGTTAATCGATCGAGTCGAACTAGACGACGAGTACTGCATCTTCGTATTCAGCCTGTTTATAAATTAATGAGTCAGGCTCAAGCCGAGCCTAAATTTGAACTCGAGTGCTCATACATGACCCGTTTAGAAAGTGAACGAACTCTAGCCAAGTTTTTTTGACTTTTTTCGATCATTAAACAACCTTAGTTACTTTCTCATAACATAGTAGCTTAATTAAATTTTTTTTTAGAAATTTCAAAAAGTTCGAACTTTAATCGAGCAAGCAGAGTTTTGAATCGAGCTTAAAAAAGTGTTCATACTTGGCTTGTTTAGAAAATGAACGAGCTCGAGTTGAGCTTTTATTGAATATACGAGCCCAAATTGAGCAGCTCGAGCTTATACTCAACTCATATATAAGCCCTAATGTTAACCAAAGTAATGTATATTGTTAATGTTAGCTAATTGTACTCCATATTTGTTATTAATACCATAAAATAAAGTGCATTAAACAATTCATGTTAATTAATACCTAATCAACAAGAAATTATAAATTTATTTTGTAGTATATACCAAACACTATAGTGTGTATTAGCTAATTGTACTACTTTCGCCAAACTCATATATTTTGCGAGAGTTGGAGACTCCTAGTTACATACTCTCTCCATTAATTAAAACTTGACGTTTTACTATTCATGTACGTTTTTTGAGATGTTAAAAACTATATAAAATATTAATTTTTTAGTATTTTTTTTAATAATGTCATACTTGTTACTATTAATTATGAATTTATAAAAACAAATTTAAAAAAAAAGTTAATATTTCATATAGTTTTTTATCGCTCTAAAAAAGCGTACATGAATAGTAAACAGCAAGTTTTAATTAACAGATGAAGTATTAACATGATTAAACCTATGCTTTAAATTCATATTCTCTTTAGTTTTAAATAACTTGACCACTATATATTATATATACAATATATATTTAATTAATTATATGTTGTTTTAAAATAATCAGGTATCCAACTGGTTCATCAACGCAAGAGTAAGACTATGGAAGCCAATGGTGGAGGAGATGTACTTAGAGGAAACAAAAGATGAGCAACTCCAGTCTAACGCGGCGGTCTCCTCCTCTGCCACCGACGACATCGTCGGCAGGGCCTCCAATGACGGTTTCAGTCACGGTGGTCCGAAAACCGAAACCCCAGGCACTCGAACCATGCTATCCCAAGAAGACCAAAAGCCAACCCTAGATCAAAGAATAATGGATTTCGAGTCCCTCTCGGCCATCATCTCCACTGACAACCCTACCGGCCACCACCACCGCCACCAAGAGGGTTTCAGTGGGCCCACCTCCATTGAAACCCTAGACTTTTCATCTTACAACAACCACCGGGAGGGTTTTGGCCTAAGCCGCAGTGTTTCCCTAACCCTAGGGCTCCAGCAGGACGGTGGGGCCAGGGCGGTGAGCTTGGCGTCGTTCTCCCCCGTGGGCCCACCAGACTCGTCGTCGTTCTATCAGAGGGCTGAGTATTCACTACTAGAAGGGGATGAGGATCAAAGCCAAATCAACCTGCCCTATAAGAACTTGATGGATGCGCAGTTGCTCCAGGACTTTGCTTGATATAAATAACTATATAAAAAAAAACTAATTGCAGTAAATAATTAATTAGTATTTTTCAATTTGCAAGCATATCATATATATTTATAGAAGTAGAGATTAGAGATTGAGGTAGAGGATATATTATTTGCATGCTAATATATACATATAGCTAGGCATATATCTCTAGTGAGATATAATGCGTGGATTATCTAACAATGTGTATATATTTTGCTTGAGAATTGATTTGTTATATGTATATTTACGGTGATGGTGGAGGAATAGTGTTATACTCCAGATGACCGCTCTTTATTTATCAAATTCAAGGAGGAATAGTGTTATTGTAGAGAATATCAGTTTTTATGGGTGTGTTTTAGTGATTTTCTATGCTTTCATTCTCCTTTTGTAATAAAGCTTTTAGTGAGGTAAGGGTTTCTCCCTCTCACGTGACATGTAGGGTAGTATATAAACATCTCTTGGATGTGAAAATAGGATAATTTTAGGGATTGCAGCCCTATGAAAGGACCCCTGCCGCCACCTGAAATGAATGAGCAATGATTGCTCTTTTTTCTTCCATTTCTGCTATGATCTGCTGGTGTTTTTATTTCACTGATTTGCAGTGATCTTTACATACATACATACTCTTCTCATGGTATCAGAGCTGTAGAGTTTTCGATCCTGAATTCCTCTTATTTTGGCTTTGTCGTTACGACTTTTATGTTCAACATTGCTGGAAACATGAGCATCAACAATGCTACTGATCCTACTCCAGGTAATCCAAATGATCCTCTATATCTGTCGAACTCTGATCATCCAGGTGCTCAACTGGTGGCTATTCCCTTTGATGGTATTAATTTCATGACATGGAGTCGTGGGATAACAATGGCTCTTGGAGCTAAGAACAAATTGGGGTTCACTAGTGGCACTTGTGCTAGGCCTGAAGCCACTGCTGCTGATTTACAGAAGTAGATTCGTGCAGACTTCATGGTCCTTTGTTGGATCTTAAATTCTATGAATAAGAATATTGCTGAGGCTTTTGTGTTCACGTACTGAATCTACTAAACAACTTTGGGATGAAATTGTTGAGCGTTTTAGTCACATTAATGCTCCCTTGATCTATAAAATCAGAAAGAAATTAGGCAATGTCACACAGGGTTCTATGTCCTTGGCAGATCTCTTCAATACCTTGAAGAAGTACTGGGACGAGCTCCAAGTGTTGGAGGGAGTCCCACAATGCTCTTGTGGAACAATGAAACAGTGCACATGTGACATTGCTAAGAAGATTGCTGATATCGAGAACAAAAATCGTGTTATGCAGCTTTTGGCAAGTCTTAATGATGGTTATGAAGCAGCTAAAACTCAGATTCTGTCTATGGATCCCTTACCTGGATTAAACAGAGCTTATTACATCTTACAACAGGTGGATCAAGGGGGTGGGACATCAGGAAACTCTCAGGTTTCTAATGCTGACAGTAGTGCTTTTGCTGCAGGCAAAAGGGGAAATTTTCAATCTAATGTGAGCTCTAATTTTCAGCCCAACATGAGTTCTAGATCTTATCAAGGTTACAAGAAGGATTGGAAAGAGATCAGAAAGCAAGAGAAGTTGAACAGAAAGTGTAATCACTGTGGGTTGAATGGCTACACTGCTGAACAATGCTTCAAATTACATGGAGTTTCTGACTGGTTCAAGGAGCTCAAGGAAAAGGAGAAGCAACAGGTATCTAGAGAGAGGTGGAATGGGACCTCTAAAGGAGCTGCCAATGCTGTTGGATCCATGGGATCTCCTATGCAGAATAACCCACTGGAAGAAGATTTCTTTGACAAAGGGCAGACCGATGGACATGTTGATAATGCCATGGTGAATGTTGTCTATCAAGAAATCTTGAGGAAGATGAAAGGCAAAAGCATCAGTGATATGTCTTCAGTCAATTTTGCAGGTATAGTTTCTTGCTCCTCTGCAAACTCTAACTGTAAAGTGGGCTCAGATGTTGAGTGGATAGTGGATACAGGGGCTAGTGATCATATGATGCCTAGAGATCTTTGTGTCTCTATGAAGGCTAAGCTTGACAAGCCAGTGCATATAGGGCTTCCTGATGGTACCATTAAAATTGTCACTGAGAGTGGCAACTATAAGATTTCAGAAAATGTCATTCTTAATGATGTGTTGTTGGTACCTGATTTTCAACATAGCCTGTTATCTATGGGGAAATTGCTTGTTGACTTTGACTTAATAGCAATATTCACTAGAACTTCCTGCATGATTCAGGACCCAGGAACTAGGAAGGTGCTGCTTGGAGGGATCAGAAAGCATGGCCTCTATAAGATCTTGAAGTCTGAGCAGTTTCAAGGATGCAACCAATTTCATGTTTTGAACACTTTATTTCCTACAAGCAGTTGTAATAAAGCTAGTGTTAGCTTGGATATTTTGCATGCAAGACGGGGGCATACCTCTATGTCTAAGTTAATACATTTAAAATTGGTTGATCAATGCATCCCTACTGATTTTCAGTGTGATATTTGCTCTATTTCTAAGCATCACAGATTGCCATTTCCAAGAAGTGATAGCATTGCTGATAGTGCTTTTGACTTGATCCATCTGGATCTATGGGGACCTTATAAGCATCCTACTTATAATGGCTTCCATTACTTCATTACTATATTAGATGATTATTCCAGGGTCACTTGGACCTTTCTATTGAAAAATAAATTGCAGGTCTTCAAAGCTATTACAGATTTTGTTGCCTATGTTAGTACTCAATTTGATAGAAAGGTGAAGGTTATCAGGACTAGCAATGGGACGGAATTTACTTCCATACAATGTCAAACCTTCTTTGCCACAGAGGGGATTATTCATCAAAAGAGTACAACATACTCACCTCAGCAGAATGGGAGGGTTGAGAGGAAACACAGACATCTAGTTGAGACTGCTAGATCTATGAGATTGCATTCAAGCTTGCCTATCAGATTTTGGGGGAGTGTATACTTGCTGCTACTCATGTGATCAATAAAATGCCTGCTGAGATTTTAAACTGGAAAACACCCTTTGAAAGGTTGTTCAACAAAGAGCCTGGATACGGTGAGTTGAGAATTCTTGGGTGTCTATGCTTTGCACCTATTTCACCTTCTGAAAAGGACAAGATGGGGCCAAAAGCCAGAAAATGTGTGTTCCTTGGCTACCCTCATGGAGAAAAGGCTTATAAGGTTTGGGATCTAGAGTCAAGATCCATGAAGATATGCAGAGATGTTGTCTTTAATGAGGATGTGTTTCCTTTCAAGGAGCAACCTTCAGTTACACAGAAGGATGATTTTTCAAACCAGAACACCTTACCTCTTGTCAATCCAGCTAATGATTTCTATCCTACATTCACCCTACCTTCAGCTACCCAAACACAATCTTATACACCTCCTCATTCTCCTCATGTAACTCCTTCCACATCCACCCCTGTGGATGTGGATCCACATATGAATTCCATTGCTCCAAATTCCACAACATCCTCATCACCTCCTTCTGTTAACCAAACACAGCATCAGGATCTCTTCCATCAGGCCCAGAAGATTGAATGACTTTGTCTGTCACAGAGGCAATACTAGAAACTCTTTCTCTCATACATTTCTTGCAGATTGCCTCAATCATGTGCATGATCACACTCCTGAGCATCTATCCTCCTTCTGTAACATGGCTATAGTTTATGAGCCATCTCATTATGGTCAAGCTGTCAATAATCCTGAATGGGTTACAGCCATGAAAAATGAGTTGCAAGCCTTAGAAGACAATGAGACATGGTCTCTTACTGAGCTCCCTGCAGGACAAAAGGCTATTGGAAGTAAATGGGTGTACAAAGTCAAGTATAGACCAGATGGGCAGGTGGAAAGATTTAAGGCCAGATTGGTGGCCAAAGGATACAATCAGATAAAAGGTAAAGATTATAAACATACCTTCTCTCATGTAGCTAAGTTCACTTCAGTAAGACTATTGTTGGCTATTGCAACTGTAAAGCATTGGCCTTTACACCAATTAGATGTGAACAATGCTTTTCTGCATGGATATTTAGAAGAGGAAGTATATTTGAAGCCACCTCCTGTTTATGATTTGCCTAGACCAAACCTTGTATGTAGGTTAAAGAAATCTATTTATTGCCTTAAGCAAGCATCCAGACAGTGGAATGTTGAATTGTCAAAATTGCTAGTTGACCTGGGATATGTGAGAACTGTGGAGCATTACTCAATCTTTGTTAAACATGTGCCTACTGGTGTGGTTGTGGCACTTGTTTATGTTGATGACTTATTGTTAACAAGAGATGATGATAAGATCATTTCTATGACTAAACAAGCACTGTACAAGGCTTTTACCATTAAGGATCTGGGTTTGGCCATATATTTTTTGGGTTTGGAAATATCAAGGACTACAGAGGGTACTTATTTGAATCAGAGGAAGTATATTCTTGATCTCCTTATTGATTGTGAGTTACAGAACTGCAAGCCTGCAGTTTTTCCTTTGCCAAAGGGACTCAGATTATCAACTGATTCAGGCATGATCATGAGTGATCTTGAGCCTTACAGAAGACTCATTGGAAGGCTATTATTTCTTAATCTTACAAGACCTGATATATCTTATGCAGTACAGCATCTCAGTCAATTCATGTGTGAGCAAAGAGCTCCTCATTATGAAGCTGCTATTCATGTTGCGAAATATCTGAAAGGAGCTCCTGCAGTTGGTCTATTTTATCTAGCAACATCTCCTTTAACATTGACTGCATATTGTGATGCTGATTGGGGCACTTGTCAGTTTAGTGCTAGATCTCTTACATGCTATTGTGTGTTTATGGGAAGCTCATTGGTTTCTTGGAAGACCAAGAAGCAAACCACAGTCTCAAAATCATCTGCTGAGGCAGAATATCGAAGTATGTCTATGACTACAAGTGAGATTATTTGGTTGGAGGGCATGATGCAAGCCTTGGCTATACCTCCACCATTGCCCATTCCTTTGTTATGTGACAATAAAGCTGCAATTCACATATCTGAAAATCCAGTTTTTCATGAAAGAACAAAGCACCTTAAGATTGACTGTCATTTTATTCGAGAGAGGCTACTTGATGGCATCATTACTCCTCAATACATCAGGACAGGTGTTCAGCTGGCTGATGTTTTAACCAAACCATTGAGTGAGAAGCAGCATCTCTTCCTCTCTTCCAAGTTGGGTCTTGTGGGTTTCACCCCAAGTCCAACTTGAAGGGGGGGTGTAGAGAATATCAGTTTTTATGGGTGTGTTTTAGTGATTTTCTATGCTTTCATTCTCATTTTGTAATAAAGCTTTTAGTGAGGTAAGGGTTTCTCCCTCTCACGTGACATGTAGGGTAGTATATAATGATAGATTACATAGGTCTTAATATTGTATAGTGGGCTAAAAGCCCATTAAGGCCCAATACCTTTGTAACCTATATATATGTTATATCAATGAATGGAAACCCTCAAGGGAGGACTTTACATCAATTCTATCATTCTACATAGTATCACAACCTTTTCTTCCTAACGGAACCCTAAATTGATCCTCCCGTCTCACCGGCCTTCTTCTTCCTCCACCTTCCTCCTCGCCGCCATCCTCTTCGTCATTCAGCCACCGTCGTTTCCCTGCACACCATAACCGGCAACAACCAACCCGGATCAACGCTCTCCGGTACGCCGAAGGAACCCGGCCAACTGCAGTCCCCGCCCGCTCCTCGCTGAACTCACAGCAACCACGCCGTTCCCCTTTGTCGCCGCACCTTTACCCCCCTTTCATTCACCAACCATCACCACCGCAGCCCTTTCGCCTAGATCCGGCGCCGAGCCCCTCCACTGCCGCCACCAGTTCTTTCCACCCGCCTCTGCCAGAGTCAGACCGTCCGGCCTCTCCATCCCCTTCATCTAATTAGCATAATAATTAGCACATCCAATTCCAAAAAAAAAAAAAAATAATAATAATAATTATGAGTGCCCCCACTCACCTGTCGCAAAAGCTGAGAGCCCCCCCACATCTTTTCCTTCCTTCCTTCCACAAAAAAAAAAAAAAATTCTCTTACCATGGCTCTCTACGATCACCAACATCACGCCTTCTCTGGATACTCTAGATATCCTACCTCTCGACATGCCGGTCCTCAGGCCTCTCTGACATCGCCTGACCCGGGCTATGTTCCGCCAGCTCTGCATCACGCCTTCTCCTCTACGCAGCCGACATCTTCAGACTCTTTTTGGTACATGGACACTGGTGCCAACTCCCACATGACGAACTCCTCAGATAACCTCTCATCTATTTCTTTTAAGGGCCATGCCCACTCTATTATCGTCGGAAATGGTGGTCGTCTTGCTACTTCGGGAATTGGCCACGCCAAATTACAGACCCCAACCCACCCACTACACCTCAACAATGTCCTTATTGCCCCAAAGATTGTCAAAAACCTTATCTCTGTCCGTCGGTTCACTACTGACAATAACGTTTCCCTTACGTTTGATCCCTATGGTTTTTCTGTGAACGATCTTACTACGGGGGTTACTCGCATGAGATGTAACAGCACCGGGGAGCTCTACCTTGTCACACCACCTCTTGCGTCCAGTCAGTCGTGTCCGGTCGCCCTCTCGGCATCATCGTCCAGCTTGTGGCATGCACGCCTGGGCCATCCCAGCGCTGCCGTTCTAGATGTCCTCCGTTCCCAGAACCTTGTCACCTGTACTAAAGACCCACGCTCTGGTTTATGCTCTTCCTGCCAACTAGGCAAACATGCTAGACTGCCGTTCCAACGGTCTTTGACCTCTACCCTTGCTCCCTTTGATATTATTCACAGCGACATTTGGACCTCTCCCGTGCCTAGCAAGGAGGGTCACAAGTACTACCTCTTGTTTCTTGATGATTACACTCATTACTTATGGGTCTTCTCGTTGCATTTCAAGTCCCAAGTGTTTCCTGTCTTTGCCAGATTCCATACCTACATCAAAACACAGTTTCACATGTCCATCAAATGTTTTCAATGTGACAATGGCCGTGAATTTGACAACAAAGACTTTCACTCCTTCTTTGCCGCAAATGGGATCTCCTATCGCTTGTCTTGACCTTATACTTCTCAACAGAATGACAAGGCAGAACGAATCATCAGAACCATTACCAACATGATGCGCTCTCTCCTCTTTCACGCATCTATTCCCCTTCCCTATTGGCCTCACACCTTATCCATCGCATGTTATCTCCTAAACATTCTCTCTTCCACTACCCTACACCATCGCTCGCCAGCTCAGACACTTTATTACGCCGAGCCTAGGTATGATCACCTTCGCACCTTCAGGTGCTTGTGTTTCCCAAACCAGTCCTCCAAAGCCCCGCACAAGCTCACCCGCGCTCCACTCCATGTGTCTTCCTAGGCTATCCGTCTGATCATCGCGGTTACATTTGCCTCGATATCAAGACCCACAAGATCATTCTCTCACGTCATGTCACCTTTGATGAGTCGCGATTTCCCTTTGCGTCTCCCACACCCCCTGTGTCTCCGTCAGAGTCTGAGTCACTATTCTCTCACTTCCTTTTTCCCCAGAGCTCTCCCGGTGCTCCTGCTTCTCCCCCAACATCACCACCACCACCACCCCCCACCACCAGACCACACACCCGCAGCGTCTCCGGTGTCTTCCGACCCCGTCAGATCGTCTCCATGACCACCGCCCATCACCCCGTTATCCACCTCTCATCACCCCGCCAAACAGCCTCCCGTCACCTACATGCGGCGCCCGTCGCATGTACAAATGTTGCGCCCGCAGTCTTAAACCCTTCCCTGGCGGCGCCCGCCGCATGAGCCCGCCGCATGGACAAATGTTGCGCCCGCAGCTTTACACCCCTCCCTGGCGGCGGCCGCCGCAAGTCATGCGGCGCCCGCCGCAACCCTCGCCGCCTTTGACCCGCCTGCCGTCTCTTCCCCTTGCTTAGCCCCTCTTGCCCCCATCCTTCCCGACTCCCATTCACCCTCTGCCCCCACCCAGACCTCCCTCTCCCCTGTTCCCACCTCCCACAAAACAGCCCTCCTCGACCCGAATTGGCAGGCGGCTATGCTCGACGAATACAGGGCCCTTACGAAGAATGGTACTTGGGTTCTTGTTCCTCGCCCTCCTGAGGCGAACGTCATTCGCTGTATGTGGCTTTTTCGTCACAAGTTCCGCTCTGATGGGACGTTGGAGCGCTACAAGGCCCGTCTTGTGGTGAACGGTAGATCTCAGCAGGCCGGTATTGATTGTGATGAGACCTTCAACCCTGTGGTCAAGCCTGCCACTATCCGAGTGGTCCTGAGTCTGGCTCTATCGCGCAACTGGGCCATCCATCAGTTAGATGTCAAGAACGCCTTTCTGCATGGTCATCTGAACGAGAGAGTTTACATGTTTCAGCCGCCGGGGTTTACTGATGCTGAGCGTCCAAAGCATGTCTGTCTCCTCAAGCGCTCTCTATATGGTCTGAAACAGGCTCCGCGGGCGTGGTTCCAGCGTTTTGCCTCTCATCTGCTCCGTTTGGGTTTCACTGGCAGCCGTTCGGATACGTCTCTGTTTATCTATCGCAGAGGCTCAGACTTGGCATTCCTGCTGCTTTATGTCGACGACATCATTCTCACCGCCTCTTCTGGTGCTCTTCGGACGTCGATAATCTCGCAGTTGAGTGCGGAATTCGCCATGTCTGGTCTGGGTCAGCTGTCTTACTTCTTGGGAGTTGCTGTTCAGTGGCATGCGTCTGGTCTGTTTCTCTCACAAAGTAAGTATGCTGCAGAGATTGTTGCTCGGGCCAAGATGGTCAACTGTAATCTCGTCGCGACCCCAGTCGATACATCCAACAAGCTCAGTGCTCATTCTGGTCCTTTGGTTGACGATCCCACACTGTACAGGATCGTCGATGGTGCTCTTCAGTATCTCACTTTCACCAGGCCTGATATCATTTACGCCCTTCAGCAGATCTGCTTGTTCATGCATGCCCCTAGGGAACCTCACTTTCAGGCTTTGAAGCGGATCATTCGGTACATCAGCGACACCCTCGAGCTCGGCCCCACCATCACTCCTTCCTCTAAGCTTGATCTTGTGGCTTACACTGATGCGGATTGGGGTGGTTGTCCAGACACACGTCGCTCCACGTCTGGTTACTGTGTCTTCCTCAATGACACTCTTGTATCTTGGTCAGCCAAGCGTCAGTCCGTCGTGTCTCGCTCCAGCGCTGAAGCCGAATACAGGGGTGTTGCCAACGTTGTCTCCGAGTGCTCTTGGCTCCGCAATCTCCTGCTTGAGCTACGATGCCCCTTGTAGAAGCCCACTCTGGTCTACACTGACAACGTCTCCGCCATCTACATGGCTAGCAACCCAGTCCAGCATCAACGACGCACGAAACACATTGAGCTTGATCTCCACTTCGCTAGGGACAAGGTTGCCATTGGACATGTCCGCGTTCTACATGTCCCGTCCTCTTATCAATACGCTGATATATTCACCAAGGGTTTACCTAGACAGTTGTTCATTGATTTTCGTTCCAGTCTCACTGTACGGACCCCTCCCATTTCGACTGCGGGGGTTTGATAGATTACATAGGTCTTAATATTGTATAGTGGGCTAAAAGCCCATTAAGGCCCAATACCTTTGTAACATATATATATATGTTATATCAATGAATGGAAACCCTCAAGGGAGGACTTTACATCAATTCTATCATTCTACATATAAACATCTCTTGGATGTGAAAAGAGGATAATTTTAGGGATTGCAGCCCTATGAAAGGACCTCTGCCGCCACCTGAAATGAATGAGCAATGATTGCTCTTTTTTCTTCCATTTCGGCTATGATCTGCTGGTGTTTTTATTTCACTGATTTGCAGTGATCTTTACATACATACATACTCTTCTCAGTTATTAAGATGTTAAAAGGCAATAAAGTTCCTGTCAAAAAGTAGTAAAACACAAGCCTATAGTATATAAGGGCTACTCCTATTGTTGATCAATTGGTTTGAGATTGAATCCCATTGAATTTATGTGTTGGTTTCACTTTCACATATATATAAGTTTGGAACCTTGTAACAATTATGTTATGGGCTTCTAGCGAGTAGCATATATAGGTGTTAGGTGTGCACACCCCTGGTTCTGGTTCTCATTCCTATGAACTTCATTATGGTATCAAAATCGAAAAGGGAGTGAAACTCAAGTTTAATATATAAAGTCGACAGTGGACTCGATCTCTTATTGTCAATTGAATTTAAAATATCATTGTGTTTATGTGTGATCTTCTAGCACCCGTGGATGACCCTTAATACGTCATTAGTCTGGATCAGACTTTTTAATAAATAGAAAATTATAGTATAGCAAGATTAAAATTAAAACATTTACTATAGCTAAAATCCCGTTATCGTCTCAATGATCGAATCTCTCTTTGTTTCTCTTTATTTGTCATGTACATATTAAAATTGAAAAAAAAAATCGAGTATATAATATGTTACCTCTTTTGTGAGTAATGAACTTGCAAGGTAATTGATTTGGTATATATACATATTTTCATAAAAATTTAAAAAACAACAAAGATATTTGTTCAAACACTATATATGCATTTAGATTACATTTCATGAAAGAGTACGGAATACTTAAAATTATTTAGATACTTACAAAATACAAATATCGTCCATATATGAAAACATTAAATTTAAAAAGTTTGCCTCCTTTTTGAATTTTTTTTTTGGTTTTAATTTTGGTGGAACCTCCTTTTTGAAACTTTGTGGTCCAATTGTCCAACCAATTTGTTTTGCTTTCTTTAAAGCCGCATAAGCTATTGATTTGTCAATTTGGATCACATGGATATCAACCCCACTTTTTACCTCTTCTGGAAACCACTTGAGTTAAATGTACCAACTCCACCAATCCATACTAGGTGGATAATATATTAATTGGTAAATATGTTTTCCCAAATTAAATAATGAAATTTCGAGTTTAAATATAGAGTATTTTTAGCATATGAAAGAAATATTTTGCTTTTTCTTTCATCATTTATAATAATTAGATTGATCAGCACATTAATACATAGGTTAAGGGGGTTTATAGGGTGAGGCATTTATTTGAAAAACTTTTTAGACGGCTAGCCGTCTACCAACTTTATCGGTCTATTGAGGTTCTGGGTCTGTCCAACCTCGAATTATTTCCTAATAAAAAAAAAATCCAAAGATTTGTATACAATATAAATGTAACATAAAACAGTAAAACACCAAGGTAAGCTAGATAGGTTTAGACTTGGACTTATTGTATTGTATTTTAGCTGGGCTAGATACAAAGTGGGCCAAAAGCCCAAAGCAACAACAACTATCTCTTGAGCCAGCCCAGCTAACTTACCTTGACCCAATGCAAAGTTGAGAAGGTGCTCCAAGTTGTTGTCTCCCTGAGCATTGTGTTATTCGTGCCGATCCAGCTGAGCTTGCCATGTTTAAGCTGAGCTCAAATAAGAAACGAGTCGAGGCGAGCTCGAGCTCAAAATCTATATGAACTTTTTTTGATGCTTAAACTCGGCTTCGTACTCGGCTTGATAGGCTCGGTCAAGTTGGACGAATGAGCTTAGGCTCGTTCCAGCTTGTTGCCTAATCTCATTTGTTCGGGCTCAATAGGCTCATTCATTTGTAAAACCCAAGTGAGAAAGCCAAATTGAAATGGAAAAACCTACGTCATGAATCAACTGAGGACAAACAAGTAGAACAAATTCAACGCATCTTCAATGAAATGTAGTAGTAAATTAACAAAGTTAGTGTTGGCACATTTAAGAATCAAACAAGTAGAATTTTAGTCAAATCACAAAAAGAAAATCAACACCAGCATCGCCGATGATCCCGATTGCCGTGTTGGCAGAAAGACCAACGAGATTGCAAGCAAGATTAGATGATAGATGTAAATAACCATCGAAGAGGAAGTAGCTTTCGGCCTTAGGGTTAATACCAACAATAACTAATACTAACAACAATATTCTAGGCCATAATCCCGAACAATCACCATCGTTGAGCTTGTTGGTCTCTGCTGTCGATACTCCGTGCTTGGACAATGACACTAGCATTGTCGGATAATGTCTCTTAGGACTTCCTGCGTCCTAGACTTAGTACTATTTTTATCTCATGCTTCACCCACTCCTACAACGCATACCCTATCGGTCTCCACTACATCTCTGTCCGTTCTCCAACAAGCCGCCTCCATACTTCCGGCGCAACAGTCGGATCCCATATATCCCTCCTCCTATCCCATTCCAGCTCGACTGATATGCGATATATTCGATAGCGCATTTAGTAGTTTTTGTCATCATTTACATGTCATTGTGAGAGATATTTGTATGAACTTGGTGATTCGGAACTTGTTGAAGAAGTTGAAGAAATCATAGGATCATGCAAGTTATAGAAGAGTTGAAGTGAAGAAATTCGGAAGCAGCTGGAATCAGGTGAGCTTGGCGCGGCCGCGCTGCTACATGGCGTGCCCGTGCTGCTAGGAGGGAGTACCTGCGTCGTTGCCTCAGAGAGAAGAAGTAACAGACATTCACTGACGCGCCCGCGCTGCTGTCTGGCGTGCCCGCGTCAGTCCCTAGAGACGGATTCCTGTCCGATTTTCCCCTATCTTATTAGTTGTTAGTTTATATTTTTACGGGATTTTAACCCTTTAATTACGTTATATATTATTTTGGAGGAGAAAAAAACAGAGTTTTTCTAGATTATTTTGGAGAGACGTATTTTCCTTTTTTTTCATCTCACAAACCCTATGGAGAACTAACTCTCCTTTGTTACACTTGGTTCTTTGAAGCCCTCGATTGAATTGGTTGTGAGTATTCTACTCTCGTTCGTCCTTTGTTAATTGTTTCGATCTCTTGAGCTTATTGCTTGATTGCTTATTATTGGTTAATCTGGATTGATCACCTAGGTTTATCGATACTAGTCATATTGCTAGGGTTTCCAATTCCAGGTTTGGGATTGTAGACCCATTGTAGCAAACACAATCATCATAAGTAGGTTGCTTGTGTTAGATTGTGAAGGAGATTCGATTACAGGCTATTTGAACGGGTTGTTATAATCGCTTGTATCTCATTATAATTCATGTTTGAATGCTATTGCTTTATTATTCGGTGAAGGTTTCCCCTTGTAATTTGGTGATAAGCGCTTTTAGGACTGGTAGGATTAAAAGCTATTACACGATCTGAATTGAGAACAATTACTGGACATTAGAACTTGAGATTTATAGAATTCGATGATAAACCATCTCAATTGTTGTGCGGATAATTACCTGGTGTAGTACTTTTCCATCATATATTCGCAACCTCTATTTGCAACTTGTTCTGTCACTATTGCTTACACACAAAACTCCCCCTTGAATTGGTTACTTTTGGGTAATAATACTTGCTCTTACAATTGATTCTGTTTCCCTGTGGGTTCGACCCTAACTTACCTACTATACTTGTTATAGTTTGCACCTTAGGAATTTACTTTGATTTGGCATAACGACATTAGGCCTGTCATCGACCTAGAGGACACCCAGCCGGCATCACCCGAACCGCTCTCGGCGTCTCCTGGGGCTTCCTATTCTGAGACCTCTTCATCATCACGAGATACGTCCCCCGAGGCCACCTCCTCATCCGTCTCTCCCTCGCCATCACCGTCACCACCTCCACCCCCGCACCGCAGCCCACTCGACAGAGTACCTAACAACGTCAACAATCAGTCCTTCTCAAGGACTTTGTTTGTGGCAAACCTAAAGCCCTCACCACCACAAAACACCCGCTACCACCCTCCCTGGATCACTATCCTGAACCAAAAACCTTCATTCAGGCCTCAAAACTTCCCGAATGGCAGAATGCGATGCAGGTTGAATATGATGCTCTCGTTCGTAATGGGACTTAAGACATTGTCTTGCGTCCTCCTAAGACTAACATTGTTGGGTGTATGTGGGGGTACAAGATCAAGGGTCATGCGGATGGTTCTATTGAGCGCCACAAAGCCCGGTTGGTTGCGAAAGGCTTCAATCAAGAGGAGGGAGTGGACTATTTCGACACTTTTAGCCCAGTGATCAAACCGACCACCATCCGTGTCATCCTTTGTCTCGCCATCACTCATAAATGTCCATTGCATCAGGTAGACATTAATAACGTCTTTCTGAATGGTGACCTCTCTGAGCAGGTTTACATGGATCAACCTCCTGGCTTCATTGACCGTACTCGGCCTAGGCATGTCTGTCGACTCAAAAAGGCCTTGTATGGCCTCAAACAGGCACCACGAGCTTGGTTCACCAAGCTCAAGCTCTTCCTCCTGTAGCATCACTTCTCGGCATGCAAATTCGACTCCTCTCTCTTTATCTGTCGAGCTCGTGGTTTCACTCTATTGGTCCTCATTTATGTTGACGATCTCATTATCACTGGCTCCTCTCAATCGGCTATTGATCAGTTTGTTCTTCGCCTAAATAGCGCATTTTCTCTGCGTGATCTAGGCGCATTGCACTACTTCCTCGGTATTGAACTACTTCCCTAGGATGGTGCTATTCTATTGACTCAGCAGAAGTACATTCGAGACTTGCTTCTCCGCAGTAAGATGACAGACGCTTGTCCCATCGCATCTCATGCCGAGCCTGGATCTCGCCTGGTTCAAACTGGTGATCCAGACGCTGATCCTCATTTATATCGGAGCATTGTTGGTGCTCTACAATATGTCACCATCACGCGTCCGGAGATATCCTATGTCGTCAACAAAGTGTGCCAATTTATGCATAATCCCACAGAAATTCATTGGTCTGCTGTCAAGCGCATCCTGCGCTACCTCAAGGGCACTATATCTCACGGTCTCCTTCTCCGAGCAGCCACTGACGCTCGATTGGTTGCCTTCACCGATGCCGGTTGGGCTTCAGACATGGATGACTATCGATCCCAACACGGTTGTGCCATCTTTTATGGTGGTAACCTCGTCAGTTGGTCTTCCCGGAAGCAAAAGGCGGTCGCTCGATCTAGCACTGAGGCCGAGTACCGTGCCATCGCCTTCACCGCAGCTGAACTCCTTTGGCTTCACCAACTTCAGGCCGAGCTCCAGGCACCAGTAGCGGCCTCTCCGATTGTTCTATGTGACAACCTCAGTGCCACGTATATGTCTGTCAATCTTATTCTGCATAAACGGTCCAAGCATATTCACATTGACTATTTCTTCGTTCGTGAACAAGTAGAGGCTGGTGACCTTGTTGTCTGTCATATTCACTTCTTGGATAAAGCTGCAGACATCTTCATCAAGGCCCTTGGAAGTGGTCGGTTCATTACGCTTCGTGACAAGCTTCATGTGCGCTCTCCGCCATGAGCTTGCAGGGGGGGGGTATTAGGATAGAAACATATCTTTTATTTTGATAACGTTGTATCTTTTCATATTCTCTTATGTATATCCTATCTTGGGAGATCCTTGATCTCCAAGCATTGTAACCCTATATATTGTCAATGAATGGAATCAAGCTTTCTCACAAACATTAATTCTCTATAGTTATTAATAACAGGTGTTGATGGCGAATCTCACACCTAAGGGTGCCTGATCGCTTCGAATAGGTAGCCGAATTGGATCAGCGGAAGAGTTCGAATCTCACGAATCCTCATTTAGACCGACGAGGTCTCAATCCGATTGAATATCACAAGTAAATCCATCATTTAGCGCCGATTCTCATGGTCCTTAGTGTTCGAATCTCTCAAGCGGTTGAAAGCTTCTCGCTCTCTGTAGGGTTTCTGATGAAACGTCCCCCTCCCCCTCAAATTCAGGATGTGCCTTCCTAGCTTTCATTATCTTCATTAAATAGGAAAATATATAATAGGATAACTCCTAAAAATAAAACATTCAAACCCTAACAATTATCTAACGCTAAAAATCATAACACTTATCTAGTTATTAATCAATGACTCTAAAAATAAAAATAAAAACATAAATAATGTCCTGCACATTTTATTCAAAATAAAACAACTCAACATCCCGAGATTCGATGAACTACAACTGTCACAAACCCCGACTCATCCACGACTTTTGGCTCATATCATTCTCCCTTTCTTGAACTTGATTCGTCCTCGAATCATGGGAAGGAAGAACGATCACGTCAACAATGAAGGGAGAAAAATCATACGGCCGGCCGGGTGGCCCGTCGAAGAGAACTTTGTTGACGACATTCATAGGAGTGTGGTCCCCCTCATGTGTGTGCGCCGATAGGAGATGCTTTAGTGGTTGTAGTATGACCAATAATGAAATCTTGATAGCACACACCTTTCTTCTTTGCTCCCTTTCGTCACATCGAGTAATCCGTGACTCGTGGAGCAATGGAAATGCCAAAGGAGAATAATGAGGAATAGCATGAACAAAGCTTGTAGTCATCACGTCAAAGTGTTTGACAATTGGAATGGAACTCAAGTGTAGCGCAACCAAGGGAACATCCTCAACATACTGCTAAAAAATCTCATAAAAAACGCCTTGATTCTCCGGAACAACATCAAAAGCAACATCATGCTCAACATCGTCAGCATAAACATCATATACAAGAGTAAGTGCCTCATAATCTATCAATGGTACCTCTATCAGGGAGTCATTGAAACAAGAGGTGTGTGATTCATAGAGTAGGTGCACTTTCTACTCAAGTTTGTCAACGTACAAGACGACATAAATCATCAATTAGACGCTTTCTGATAGTATGCGATATGGTTAGTGGTACAACAAGTAATATCTGATGGAAAGCAATGCCAAACAAAGGAAGTTGTTGGGCGTGCAGAGAGAGGGCACCGCAGATAGCAAGCGCACGGGCGTGCACTCGGGCGCGCAAGTTGTAGGAATTCGTTGCGCTGACGGTTGCGCGCTGTAGCAGGCTTGCTGGGGTTGTGGCTGGCTGGGAGGGTCGGTGGTGGTCGAAAGGTGGTTGTCGAGGGTTGGTGGTGGTCGAACGGTGGTGGTGGTGGTGGTTGGAGGTGGTGGTGGTTGGGGTTTGCAAAAATTTTTGTTGGGATTTTTGGGTTTTTGGATGATTGAACCAATGAAATTAAAACAAATTAAAATCAATAATTAAATTGGATATATACAATTACTTGATCGAAGTAATGACTCATGATACCACTTGATGACGAATCTCACACCTAAAGGTGCCTAATTGCTTCGAATAGGTAGCTGCATTGACCCAAATCTCACGAATCCTCATTTAGACTGACAAGGTATCAATCTACTCGAATCTCACAAGTAAATCAATCACTCAGCGCCGCTTCTCACGGTCCTTAGTGTTCGAATATCTCGAGTGGTTAAGAGCTTCTCGCTCTCTGTAGGGTTTCTGTTGAAACATTCTTTTTTTTCTTCTCAAATTCAGGATGTGCCTTCCTGGCTTTCATTATCTTCATTAAATATGAAAATACATAATAGGATAACTCCTAAAAATAAAACATTTAAATGCTAACAATTATCAAAGCTAAAAATCCTAACACTTATCTAGTTATTAATCAATGACTCTAAAAATAAAAATAAACAGAAAATAAAACGTAAATAATGTATAAAACATTTTATTCAAAATAAAACAACTCAGCATCCCGAGATTCGATGAACTACAAGTGTCACGAACTCCGGGTCTTCCATGGCGTTCGACTCATATCACGTGGTCTTCCCTTGCATAGAAAGAGCAACCCATTAGTTAATTAGGATATTTATTATTATTTTCATTCTCCATATAAATACTCTATTTTTTTTATGACGAGGAACCCACATTTGATGGTAAACACCGAGCACGTGACCCAGCCGGCAAGATCTAAATACTCTATTAGGTTAACTTTTGTTCTTACGTCAAAATTAGAAGAATTGTAGAACTTTGAGTTGAAACTCTCTTTTTTCTACTTTGGCGTCATCTTCTATCTAATCTTTTGCTTGTTAATTATTTGTCGAATTCTAATGAGTTCTTCAATCAAAGGTTCTGCACTGAAATTGATTAAAGAGTGGAGTTCATCCTCTCTTGAAGAATTCTGTCAATCCCTAATTGCTGCCACCGCTCCACTATTGAAACCCTAGCCTCGTCTCCTCATTGGCCACCCACCGAAGCCACCACAACCACCGCACCGTCACACTGTAAACTGTGAATAGATTGATTCTTCGTACGTTACAACATGATTATATATTCATCTGACATAATGCAGTTATTCGCATTAATAGTCTTTCATAAAAAAAATAATTATTCATATGTTGCAGGATGATTATTTGTGTGAGTCATGTAAGAATAATTATGTTGTTTTAGACGAATAATTTTGTTCTTCCAATTTTTCTTTAAATATCACTCGTTGATCTTTTTAGTACAACACTCTAGATTTGTTCACAAATTACACCATAAGAGGTGTTTACAAATGATTTATTGTTTATACTAATCCTTATTACTATTAATAATTTTTAAAAAAGATACTCCATGCATCTATCTCAAAATTTAATTTACTTTGTCTTATTATATGTTTTTTGATAAATTAAAAAATTCTATAAAATTTTAATTTCTTTAATTAATGTTTATAATAGTTTCATACTTATTACGAATAAATATAAAATCATTAATAAATTATTTGAAAATATTAATAATTTATAAAGTGGAATTTTTTCCCAAAATATCCACTAAAAATTAATTAATTAACAAAATATTCACACTTTTAAAATATTTAAAAAAAAATTCATTTTTTGCAGGTTTGGCAGAAAAACGTGGTATAAGACCGCGTTTTATTTACAAAGAGAAAAAATATGAAATTGGAATAAAAGATGACTAAAAATTAACAAAAGAAACGCTGTCTGAAAAATCCGTTTCTATTTTATTTTAATTTGGGGTTGAATTTCGTAATTTTTTTTTAAAAAAAAATTGCATTCCCGCGTCTCTCTCTTTTTTCTTTTTTTTTTTACAGGAATTGAAAGAAGAGGCAGGCCGACCATCTTCCTCTAGCGTGCTCGGCTGCTCCGAGTCCGAAATCGAATTCGAAGGCCGCTTCTCTCGCCTTTTTTTTTAATTATCTGAAATTAAAATTGAAACAGGGGGAGGAAGTCGAGCGCCACGCCGCCACCGGAGGGGGAGGGAGGAGCTGTTGTCGATCTCTTGAGCACTAGCAGGCGGCGGATCGAGCACCCCCTCTAGGCCTCTACTAGGAACCGGCGGAGACCCCTCTCGAGCGCCAGCGGTCGTCGACCTCTGACCTCGACAGCACCTCCCAAGGCTCTCTGGTCGTCGACCTCCGATCGACCCCAACAGCCAGGGACGGAGCCAGAAATTTATCAAAGGGGTGGCGAAGTTTTATACAAATGGTTAATTCAGTCTTCGATAGATTAACCGATGAAATTTTAGTTTAAGACAATATTTTTTTATTTAAAACACAATGTTTTTTGTTCAAAACGATGGTGTTTTAATTTAAAATCGTGTCATTAGTTGTTATATGTTTTTTTATATTTAAAAAAAACAATGTCGTTTTTTTTTTCGTCTAAAAATATATCGTTTGAAACCTACAAAGTCAATATGCAATTTTCTGTTCTCATAGCATGCAATAACGTGTAACAAGATATACAAACTTTAAACTTGCATAATTTCTTATATAATTATCGAATTTAGTAATATAACCTCTTGTTTCGAAGCTCTCTGATTGAATTATATTGACAAAATATGAAATTAAGTAAAATATAAAAGAATCGTGATTTATTAAGAGAAATTCGAAATAATTAATCTATGTTTAACTTTCAAACGGTCATAACTTTTTACTCGTTTATCGGATTCAGACTTATAATATATCAAAACGAAGCTATCGACGCGTAGAACAAATATAGGTGATTTGTCGGATGAAAGGGAAGAGCATATGCTCCCAATTGCCCCCGCCAAGATCCGTCTATGCCGACATCCCTCTTTCCCTCTGCCTCCCGGTGCTCTCCGCCCTCCTCTCTCCTACAGTGAAATCCAAGCTTTGGCCTCCCTATCTCCTCCTTCTCGACAGGCAGCAGGCCTTCGATTTCAGACTCAGAGCAGCCGAGCGCGTAGGAGGAAGATGGCCGGCTTACCTCTTCTTTCAATTCCTGTAAAAAGAAAAAAGAAAAAAGAAAAAACAGAGGGACGCGGGTTCTAATGCAATTTTTTTTTTTTTGCTAAATTACGAAATTCAACCCCAAATTAAATTAAAATAGAAACGCGTTTTCAAACCACGTTTTTTTTGTTATTTTTTATCAAAGTCCGACTCGGACCGATGATTGGGGGTCGTGTGCACGGGTGCACATGCGCTAGTAGCCTAGCACACAAGCCGAGTGAGGTTCCATTCTAAAACCGATTGGCAATAGAAGGAGTAGCCCACCGACTCATATACTAGGACTTGATATGTTCAATTTTCCGATGTGGGACACTTTTGGTCACATTCACATCTCAACACGCCCCCGCAAGTCCAACTAGGAATGAGCATCTAGCCTAGCACACAAGCCGAGTGAGGTTCCATTCTAAAACCAATTGGCAATAGAAGGAGTAGCCCACCGACTCATATACTAGGACTTGATATGTTCAATTTGCCGATGTGGGACACTTTTGGTCACATTCACATCTCAACACGCCCCCGCAAGTCCAACTAGGAATGAGCATCTAGTTGAGACTTGGACAACTAGTAACCCAGACCAGGATCCCAGGATTGAAAGACGGGCCGTTAGGCTAACCGCTCTGATACCATATCAAAGTCCGACTCGGACCGATGACCGGGGGTCGTGTGCACGAGCGCACATGCGCTAGTAGCCTAGCACACAAGCCGAGTGAGGTTCCATTCTAAAACCAATTGGCAATATAAGGAGTAGCCCACCGGCTCATATACTAGGACTTGATATGTTCAATTTTCCGATGTGGGACACTTTTGGTCACATTCACATCTCAACAATTTTTAGTCATCTTTTTCTCCAATTTCATGTTCTCCCCTTTGTAAATAAAATGTGGTCTTATACCGCGTTTTTCTGCCAAATCTGCAAAAAATAAATATTTTTGTAAATATTTTAAAAGTGTGAATATTTTGTTAATTAATTATTTTTAGTGAATATTTTGAAAAAAAAATTCTATAAAGTGAGATGAATTATGAAATGAAGATAAGTGCGGTGGGTTGTTTGCTTTTTTAAGGGGTAAATTACACCAACCTATTGCCCTAGTGGTAAGAGAAAGATAACCCTTACAAGAGGTGAATGGTTCAAATCCCACTGGGTGAGCCTATACGGTGGTTTGCCACATGACTTACCGGTTTGCGTTCTTTGCAGGCGATGATTCAGACCCGTGGGGATTAGTCGATAACCTCGGGAACCCCCCATGTTACACACAAAAAGAGGGTAAATTACGTATTTCATCCCTAACCTTTAACAACATTTTCCACTTTGCTTCTTAACCTTTCAATTTGTACTATTTACCCTATGAAGTGTAATTAATGATGATTGGTTGGTTGTTGATAGTTGGGGGAAGAGGATCGTTTTATAAATAGGCTCTCTCCTTGTGTAATTGTTGGCATCAATCAAGCGACTGTGAGAGATAATCAAGTGTGTGGTGACTCCTTGAGTGTGTACAGAAGATAAATTAAATCATGTTTCCTCCTATGATCACAGTAACGTCAACTAGTCGCCCGGTTGCAGGTTTCCCGCCAAGTCCCTGGGGTGATCGATTTCTCCATTACTCCCCTGATCTTAAGGTATACGCTACATTATATACATATATGGATCCAACAAGCTAGTTTTAATCTCGGTAGCATATACATCAACGTCTTATTTTGATCCAAATTGTATGTCATATATGTATGTATGTGTGTCAAGCTGGTTACGACCATTGGCGGATCTGGGGAGCTCAGGGTGGCATTAGCCCCCCTAACCTGAAAAAAAAATCTAGAAAACAATTTTTTTTTGCAAATGTTTTTATAATTTTTACTAATTTTACAGAGAAAAAAATTTAAAAAAATAACGAATTACTAAGACACCTTAGCTAATTAGTTGGTAACATGGATTCTATTTTACCCTCACTTTTTTTTAATAAATTTTCCACTAAAAATAACTATTTAAATCATAATTTAAATAAAAATAATGATTTTAATATATATATATATATATATATATATATATATATATATATATATATATATAATATTCTCTGGATCTACCCGTGGCTACGACATATGTGTTTTGTGTAGTTGATTGAAGGCCAACAAGAGATAGCGAAGGCGCTCAAAGAGGAGATAAAAAGGAAGCTGGTTTCAGTTTCCGATGAGCCATTGATAGAACAGCTACGTATGATTGACTCAATCGAAAGACTCGGGGTAGCCTATCACTTTGACGAGGAGATTGAAGATGCTCTGCGTCGTATCCTTGATAATGATATGTCGAATCACTCTTCTTCCGATGGTAGTGTGCTCCTCACTTCCCTTCGCTTTCGGCTCCTAAGGCAACATGGTTTCAAAGTATCATCCGGTACGTGTATATATGCCATCAATCAATTCAATCACGTACCATATACAAAGCAATTAAACACATATATATCTATACGTGTGTACGTAGATGTGTTCAAGAACTTGGTAAGTTGTGATGGAAGCTTGAAGGAGGAGGTAGCGAGTGACGTACAAGGCTCGTTGAGCTTGTACGAAGCCTGTCATGTTAGTGTGCGTGGCGACAACATACTAGATGAAGTCCTTGGGTTTACCATCTCCAAGCTCAAATCAATCCAAGGTCGAGTGTGCAATCCGTCGCTTGAAGAGGGCATAATATATGCCCTAAAGATGCCTCTCCACAAGAGACTTACGCGCCTCGAGTGTGTACGCTATATGCAAGTCTATGAGGACGATGATCCTTTGCACAACAACACTCTGCTCACTTTTGCAAAGCTTGATTTCAACTTGCTCCAAGCCTCTCATAAACACGAACTTGGTGAAATTTGCAGGTATATACCCAATTGTCCAATATATATGTACTTTATTTTTTTATATATGTCTATATATGATTTAATTTGTACATGTATTCGGATTCTCTGGCATAGGATAACAAGCTTAATCATGAAAGATTCCCCAAATTTAAATTATTTTAGTCATTACCTCAATAGAGAAAATTGGAGGATTAAGACCCTCTTTGATAATTTTTTTAGTTAATAGACCCCTTAATAAATCTTTTAAGTATATAGACCCCTTTGTTGGTGTTATTACTTGTTTATCTTTAAATGTTTTAGTTTAATAAAAAGGTAATATACTTTAATAATAAAATGGAAAATTATTTTTAAAAATCCTTATAGATAATTACAATATTTTTTAATTCTATATTAATATAATACGAGCATGCACTAATTTATAGCATAATATATATAATGACATTAGCTTTTTTTTATATATATTTACATACGAGATTATAATTAATAATCAATTACAAATTTACAATACATTTACAATAACAATTGTATTTATTGTAATACATGAATAATCACACTAAATTATTCACTGTATTACAATATGGAATCTCTATATGGTAGTAATATTGTATTACAATATTAATATTGAGATGTATTACAATAATAATGTTAATTATAACGTAGTTAATTAGATATTTTATTAGGGATTTGAATATAATAAACTATTAACTTTTCCTTATAATATATATTATCTTTGAATATTTTTTTGTACCCATTTTTCAAATTTATTATTAAGGATGTTAACTTTTTTAAAAATAAAAAACATTTAAGGGTATAAATGGAAGAATATATATGAAAAGGTCTATATAATTAAAGAATTTATAATGAGGTCTATAAACTTAAAAAAATAATGAAAAGGGTCTATAATCCCCATTACCTCTTTTTAATATTGATTCCTAGGGTCGCTTATTTTCTGGTAGGGAATCTTTTCCGATTAAGGTTCTTATCCTATGCCACTAGGGCATAGGATAGAAAGACCTTTTTAATTAATGATATGTCAACACCACATTAATTGTATGTTTTTTTAGCTAATAACAATTTATTTTCTGTCTCTTTATCTATTTAAACCAATCATATTTTTTCTTTTATTTGTAATCCATTTACTAATCAATCTATATATCATTTTAATTCAAAAGCCACATTAACTTTATATTGTTTGCACATTTTTTTTACTTTATCAACTCTATTTTTCTTATTTTATGCTAATTTTGTTAATATTTTATTTAATTTATTATAGTAATTTGTAATATTAATGATATTTTATTTCTAAAAAATGTGCTATAACGCGGGGATTGTATGAGTAGTAGTTTAAAAAAAATTAAATAATGTAAAAAAAAAAGAGAAAAATACACAAGTAGTATATGTTTAGTTTGATATATATAGAGAGAGGATATATTGTGTGTAAGCAGATTTTACTGTATAATTTGTGATCAAATCTTGAGTATCGGATTAAAAAGATCAAATGACCGAGATAAAAAATAACTTGTGAATAATGACATGATTCATATAGGCACCGAGTGATTATTTATATGCACATACATTTTTTAATAGTCTTTTGTTAAATACAAATAATTAGACTTAGTTATACATACAAATAATTACATTATTATACCTGAATAATCGCTTGGTACCTATGAATAATTTCACTACTTACAAACTGCACCGTAAATGCTGCTAACAAATTGCTTACAGTGTGTGTTGTGTGTGTGCACGTATATAGATATACATAGTGTTTTCTTATTGTGTAATTTGTGAGCAAATCTCGAGTGTCGGATTAAGAAGATCAAACGGTCGAGACTAATAGTAACTTGTGAACAGCGACATTATTTGTAGGTATCAAGTCATTATTCGTATGTACATACCTATGAATAATCCTTTGTTAAATACGAATAATTACACTTGTTTATACATACGAATAATTACATTATTATACATGAATAATCACTTACATATGAATAATTTCACTGCTTACAAATTACACCATAAGGGCTGCTTACACGGGATCCAACCTCTATATACTTTGCTTACACGGGATCCAACCTCTTACACCATAAGGGCTGCTTACAATGGATAAGAATGATTGTTAATTTGTCCTTGAACTCATGTTTTTACTAGTTTTTCTTTGCATATCTTTTCTAGTTATTAATCACCTTTTTTTTACATACATAATTCAAAATAGATTTGAACTTGTATCTAATATTCCGGTGAATATTTAAAGGAAAAACATTGAATACGGAACCTATATAGTATGTGAATATTTATTTGAACTATTTCGTGTCTCTGAATCAACTAATTTTTAAAAAGATGGTTATTTATTATATTTAGTATATGTGAATATGTAAGGAGTTAAAAAGGAATATATATATATATATATATATATATATATATATATATATATATATATATATATATATATATATATATATATATATATATAAACTACAATACACGAATATTTGTTATGGCTTCGTCATTATATATGTATGTGAAATTGAATTTTAACAATATCTACATCTACTATTTCTTTGAATATTTAGAAGAAAGATATTGAATATGAAAGTTATAATAAATGAATATTTATATGAATTATTAAGAGAAATTTTATATAAAAATTTCTGCTTCTTTTTTCATTATATATAAAACCCACATTTGTTTTTATTTACATTATTTATCAACTAAGTAGTTGTATAGGTTTTTGTTTACATTACATTATTCAATTAGATAGGAATATTCATCCGAATAATATTCATATATGAATATGTTACCTTATATTTATTTGAATAATATTCATTCAAATCCAAATGTTGTATATATGTTCTCTCACATGATAAAATTAATGTGTTAAATGCGTTTGAATAAAATTTGATTAGGTGGTGGAAGAGCATAGATTTGCCTAGCAAACTGCCATTAAGAGACAGGATTGTGGAGTCCTACTTTTTGGCTACATGTTCGTTTAGTGAACCTCAGTATTCTCTCGCAAGGAAGATCACTGCCATGGCAGCCCAGATTATGCTTCTAATTGATGACCTCTACGATTCCTATGCGTCGTCGACCCTCGAACAACTCGACATCCTTACTCAAGCCATCTATAGGTGGGACAAGTCTTGCTTGGATCAACTCTCCGACGACCTAAGATGGTTCTATCAAACGCTGATTCTGGATGCTCATCACGAGATTGAGCGCCTTCTCGCACCAATCGGAAGATCTCACTACCTGCGCTATGCAAAGCAAGAAGTATATATATATAAGATTTCATCATTTCGAATTTTGATTTCCGGTGATCGACTTGTGATTCGTAATCTTGCGTTGACTAAAATGTAGATAAAAGCTTTAGTCCGAACCTACCTGACCGAAGCCAAATGGAGGAAGATGAAACATACTCCAACACTTGATGAATACATGGCGAATGACATGTATCGGAACACAGGATGCATCGCGGTGACTGCTTATATCTTCCTCGGCATGGAGATGGTCACCCACCGTGAGTTCGAATGGCTCTGCAGCGTCCCAAAGGCGGTCCAATCCGTAAGCTATCTCGTAAGAATTCTCAATGACATTGGCGGCAGTAAGGTACATATACATACATACATATACTTATCCTGTGTAGCCTTTTTTTTATCTGATCGATCTATATATGTATGTACGTACGTACGTACGCAGTTTGACGAAAGCAAGGGTCATTCGGCGTTGCTCATAGAGTGTTACATGAAGGAATTCGGTCTCTCGTACGAGCAAGCCTGCGAAAAGCTCCGAGACAAAACCCGGGAACTGTGGAAGGACGTAAACGAAGGAATGATGCGGCCGTCGTCGTCTGTGGTGCGAGAGCCCGTGAATCCTGTGGTTAATTGTTTCATCAACATGACTCGTGCCGCGGAAATTGTCTACGATGGTGCCGAGGATGGATTCACTTTAGTTAACGACAACATGAAGCGTTGCATCAACACTTTTTACATCGAATCCATTCCGATGTAATTCACCTACTCAACGTATGGCTTGTTTAATATACACACTCGTGCAAACTGCAGATGCATATTTATCCATCTACTATTAATATTTCTAAGTTGATCTATAAGATATATATGGGACAGTTTGCAAAGTATACATATAAGTTGGCCAAATTAGTAAACTATACAAAGTTTGCTAAAAATTAGCAATCTATACATCTCTTGTGCTCCCTCCCTGCGTGCCCCCCTCCGCGTTAGAGTTTTTTTTTTTTTTTCCGCACGTCAGTGCTGACGCCGACACCGGGAATGCTGACGTCAGCATTGCTGACGCCGTATATAGGGATGTTGACGCCAACGTCGAAAATGCTGACATCAGCATTGCTAACGCCTACGAGGATGTTGACGCTAACGTCGAAAATGCCGACATCCGCATTGCTGACGTCGTCTACGAGGATGCTGACGCCGACGGTGATGATATCGAAGATCAATATATTTGACGTGTTAAGTCATTACCAATGATTTGGATTTCACAAATAAAATAACATTGTAAATTTTATATAAAATATAAAATGGGGAAAGCAAAGAAACAAAAGAATGTTCTACTAAAAAAAAGAAAGGAATGTTTTATTGAAGACATTGAAGCTATTGAAGTCCCAATCCCCTTCTCAGTCTTCTCAAAAGTAGTTTGCTGACGCCGACACCGAATACGCCGAATTTGCCGATGCCGACGATGCTGACGTCATTCCTCCTCCATCTCTTATATTGCAAAAACGATATCAGCAAATATATACCTACATAAAAATATTCATAATAATGATGTCAATGCTAAAAATACGTATAAAAACGATGTCAACGCTTAAAAATACACATAAAAACGATGTCAGCACTAAAAAAATGCATAAAAACGATGTCAGCACTAAAAACCAAACCAATTTTTAAGGATTCAAGCATATAAATATACCTACATATATAATATCCAACTAAAAGCGATGTCATCAATAAAAAAATACGCATAAAAACGATGTCAGCACTAAAAAACTAATCAATTTTTAAGGACTCAAGCATACATACATACATACATACATACATACATACATACATACATACATACATACATACATACATACATACATACATACATACATACATACATACATATATATATAGTATATCATATCCAACTAAAAACGATGTCAGCACTAAAATAAATTGAAGATTACTCACAAAAAAAATCAACAACCTAAAAAAATCAGTAGCTAAAAATCATTAACTTAAAAACATAACTTATGCTTTCATACACTTGTAAACTATCCAAACACCACAAAGCCTAATTAAGCTAAAGCCACTGCCAAAATTAATGCCTACAAGCCAAGACAAACAACAATCCTCTAATTATACTTAGATGTATCATACTGGTAACCAAACCATACAGCAAAGAAGAGAGCCTGCCAATGGCCATTATCATCATCATATGGTCCTTCTCCAGCCATGTCAGCAAACATATCCTGTAAGTACCGAATTCAAGCTGGACATTCAACTGCGGCCTTGCGACAGCGGCGATCTGTTAGTAAAAACCATTAACAATTTCAAATTAAATCAAAGAATATCAAATCAAAGTGTAAAACTCATCTGAAAACATGAATTGTTGTGGCGTGGTATGTATCCGAACCCACGGCCTTAGAAGCGATTTCGCCCCGACCATGGTGCAAGTCGGCTTCAGGACTCGCCCCCCAAGGTTACACAGCACCTCCGATCGCGTTCACTCGTCAAAGGAAGTTTGGAATCTTTCCAAGAACTCAGAACGTTTCTCAAATAAGAGGAAGAAGATGGATAAAACCACACCTCCTCGTCTAAAACCTAAAAACCCCTTTTAAGCTGAAGAGAACGTGTAAAAACACCCCACTCTCCCACCAACTTAGGTAGTTGAGCAAAATCCTCAAAAACAATTTAAAACCATTTTCCTTTTCTTTAAATATGTACGTATAAATTTGCATAAAATAAATCCCAGCATAAAACCTTATTCAAGCATCCATTATAAAGCCTTATTCAAGGATTATTTCCAAAAATCCCCCACAAATGCGAGAAATTAGGTTTTCTAAAACAACTTTTAAAACAACGTTCTGAGCTGGTTTTATGGAGGAGATACTTAAATGTTGGTGAACAAGTCTTGAACCAACACATAGTGAAGTTGAGTGCCTCCCTTGTCATAGAAGTGAACAAGTCTTGAACTACTAAACCCGAGAGTTGATCTCAGCAGCACATACCTCAACCATGATCCTGGTGATTCCGCAATAAGATCCTGAAATATGTATGTGATCATCTCATACCTTGGGTGCTGAAGAGTGCTCTAGGAAGACCACCCTAGTCTTCCATAGAAGGTGACCAACCCCTTCACACTCTCGTAGGTAGCTCCATCAAGTATGTCTCACATAGACCACCCTTATTAGGGATATGGAACCATTAAGAGCTTTACGCTCACCCTCTTCTATATTCAGTGAATCCATCAAGTCCTTCTCAATACGACCACCCAACTCTGGGCTATGGACTCATTAAGAGTACATGACTCAACCTTTCTCAATACACCTGTCATGGGAATGAGAAGTGGTGTATCTCTCCTCATATGGGTTTGAGTCTCATTCCCTTAGACAAACCAAGGACTAGTCTCATGTTTAGCCCTTTGTCAATATATCATCAGGTTCCTCTCGGACCTCACATCCTCCAAATAGATGACACCATTCGCAATCAGCTGTCTCGCAACTTCATGTCAAATTTGCGTGTGTCTCTTCTTGCCATTCTATGTATTGCTGCTAGCTACACACAAACCAAATGCGAGTCACAATGTAGAGAATCAAATAGAGCTTCATGCCCCCACAAAGGTAAGTACGCCAGAAACATTCTCAACCACTCAATATCTTGTCCAGCTAAATCTAAAACTATGATCTCATATTTCATTGTCGATCTAGCAAACATGACAATTTTGATGATTTTCACACAACATAGCACCACCACATAATATCAAAACAAAACCACTAGTGGAGCTATAACATCATCATAATTAGAATGTTCGATCAATACTGGCACAACGATAAAGTTATCAAACCTTCTCAACATTTCTCTACATAATGGAATGAAGCAATTTCTTTTTTCTAGTTTCTTTAACACTTAGAAACATATCAACTTCACCCATATTTTTCATTTCAAAGCGAAAGGAAACAAATGTTTAGTTTCATTTATCGCATGCATGCTAGTGCTAAATATCAACATCTCATTTACATATAAAGGCACGTAACCAATGTAATACATCTTGGTATAAAAACATGCATTATATACATAAAATGAAACCGTCAACACAGTTTGGTGACATTCTCATAACATTTCAAATATGCTTGGTTAAAGCCATATATTGATTTCTTAAGTGAACACAAAATTCTCTTTTCTTGGAACCACATGCACGTAGGCTGCTCCACATATCTCTTTCTCGATCTAGATCGTCATTTAAACCACAGTTTAACATCCATTGATGCATTGTCAATTTAATTAGATGCTAAAGCAAATAATAAATATAAATGACAATCTTAATCATTAGAGAATATGTATTAAAGAAATCAATTTCATATTTTGTATGAATCCTTTAACCGCTAGTCTTGCCTTAAACCTTATAAAAGAACCATCTGTTATAAAATTCCTTTTAGAGATCCATTTACATTTAATGGTTTTGATACCTCTAGGCAAGTCAACTAGTTCCCATGAAGGGATACACATAATAGATTCCTTGACTATAGCATCTTTTGGAAGAAACTAGTATGGGTTGAACTCATAACCTCTTTAAGTGTTCTAAATTCATCTACTATAACTTAAGAACATAAATAAGAGGTAAATCACTTTCAGTCACATCAACGAGTTCATCCAACAAAGTTGTCTCAAACTTAAACTCACATCTAGTTTCCCTTATATCTCATTTACTCCTTCTAGATTCAAGCTCGACATTTGAATCAAGTAAAAATAAAGATGCATACATGAGCACATAGGCCTGAATACTATTATGATTTTACTTAAAAGTAAACATCGCTAAAAACTCAGTGTCATGATATTCACACAAATTATATCATACAAGCACGTAAGCTCATAGGCAATACAATTGTTCTCATAATAACCAACAAGAATAACATCAACCATATTAGATCCAACATCATCTCAATTAAAGGAAAATACAACCACTTTAGTCAAACACCCCCACATTTTTCATATACTCTAGTTTGACTCTAAGTCATTTCCTCACCTTATATGGGGTTTTGTCTAACTTCTCATGTGGTATCTTATTTCCTACATCTGAAAGATCTAAATTGTTTGGTTCTAATCAAGTTGGTTTTATATCTCATATGCATATATCAAGAACAATTCTTCCTACTACATCTTAGATCTTATCAAATGCATGCAACTTGGTATATTCAAAGATCATCAACTTAACGTGATATACAACACCTTTACCACACTTGCTTTTAGAGTTTAACAAAAAATTAACTCAAAAAATCTAGTGGTCCTCTCAATTACGGGTTTAAAAGGTATTTAGCACGTATATCATTTATACACCTATCACCATTATTTTGGTCACCAACAACCAAGTAGAGGTTAGGAGCATATATGGAATTCTCTCAAAGAAACCACTTCCTATATATTTCCTAATGTCGTGTCAAAGATCAATATTCATAAAGGTGTCACAAGGCAACATCATTTCAAGAGAAACCGAAAGAGTCATATCATGATCATCATTTGATAACACAAATGCACACGAGATCAATCAACATATAGACATTTTTGTATAGTTAAAACTAATAAGCCAAGTAAGAATTGCCCATTACGTTTAACTCACAAAATAGGCCGTTATGAATGAATCAAGTAACTGCCGATGTCCTTGAAGAGACCGATGTGATAATTCAATCAGGTCATCCCCACGGCTAAGCAGCTCGACCTCTATCAACCAACTTTTGTCGTCGATGTGCCAACACAACTCCATCCACATCCAAGTCTGGTATTTGTCCCTCACACCATCATAAAATGTCACAAGTTATGTTGTGATTAACCCACTATAACAAGGGAAACCCAATTAAAATTCTGCAACATCACACGTACATGACTGCACGTTCGTCACTTTGCATAAATTCAAATGAGTTTCATGCTTCAAATACGATGGTATTTACAAGACAAATCGATGATGTGTATGTATAAATATATTCTTTCCATTGAAGACATTACATATATATATGCAATTAGTATAGATAACTACTAGGTCTTCAATTAAGAAATACTACTAAAATAATCGACCTCGGTTAATCAACCAAATCAAGTAGATCACTACATATTTGGTACTTTCACTTGTACTAAGCAAGATAAATCTACTAATTTGTAATTAAACTGAGTTCGACATTTGTGTATATATATTTATATATGTGACATCATTTAAGTAAGATGTATACTTACCTGGCACATCGTGAATTCACCGCCTTAATGCAGGAACTCGTTTGCTTACCCAATTACTCAATTTGTTGTCATTCAAACCCAAAAAATTAGGGCCCTCTATGTCGCCTACTATAGTGGCACTACATCAACCCTTGGACAAAATACCGTCAAAAACGAGTCTAGCATCCTCCAATCTCTGCACAAGGTACTATGGTTGCGGTTTTTGTGTGGACAAGTCCCTCATGCTGAACAAATTTTCCAAAAGAAACAAATTAATTAGTAACCCAAACAAATTAGGCCCAAATCCACACCCTTCATAAACTAGCCAGGTGCGACCCGAAGCCCGTCCAAACCCATGCCTCTAGGTTACCCATTAGCCCGGCTCCGTCCAAAATTAAGCCCAGCGAGTGATACGGGGTTAGCTGTGAGATGGTCCGATCTTCGACAATCAAGCAAGAAACTCAAGAACGGAAGCAAGAAACAAGAAAGACTCAAAGACACTTAAAGAACGCAGCAAGAAGTATGCAGACTTGACAAGATCTTTAAGAACAGGGCTGAACTCGAGATCGACAACAAGCAAAGAAGCAAAGACTCGATAATGACTGATAAAGACTCGAAATTGAAACAAGAATTGAAAGACACGACCTAATATGGACTGAGTCGATCTATATAGAACAAGATAAAGACCTCAGGCCTCCTAAGAGGGTAGGAACCAATACCAATGACTATATAACCCGCCTCTGCAACCCTACACAACCAAGCGGACAACTTGGAGGCACAAGGAGGGGGCTTGTGGATACTAGAATCACCAAGTCTTGCGAAGTTGATGAACACAAAGCAAACCAAGCTGAGATAGATACCAATTCGTGAATGATAAGCACAACTCTAATCATCCAACAATCACTCAATGTGTTTCACACAATTTGAGAAGACTAAGGGCTTGTTTGGAATGAGTATATAGATATAGGCTATGGGTATAGAAAGCCCAATATCTATATCCCCTATTTGGTATATTTATCCAAATTGGTATATGGATATCAATCCTATATCTCTATATACTTATTCTAGGGGTTTTTCCACCTTTGGATATCTGTACAAATTGGGGGCTATAGAGAGCTATAGAGAGCGACGTATCAGCGATTGAGTGAAGGTTCTTCTCTCTTTCTTCTTCTCTAATCTCCTTGTTCGAGTACAGCCGCTCTGCCCATGATGGATCATCCTGCAACAGAACCTTCATCCCTAGATTGCCCACGATGGATCAGCCGCTCTTCTCATCTTCTTCTTCTCTAATCCTCCTGAGCGATTGCCCACGATTAACTAGACCCATGAAACATCAGGTCCTACAACAGAACCTTCCATGAAAGCAGTCCCAAACGCAACATTGGCATTGCCAGTGTTGTGAAACCCAAAAGAAGCAGATTTCCTGAGTGCTGTGAAACTCGAACGAAGCAGATTTCGTGAGCTTGTTTAGCTATTCTCCCTGGATTCCCCAATCTAATCTGCCATTAGGTGACCCCCAATGTGAAATTTGAGAAGGCATCAATCTTTTTTTTTTGGTTCATTTTTATTAAAATTTTCTTTTTGTTTTTTAATTCTGATATCTGTATACCCTTCCCAAACGGCAGATATAAGATATAGATATCAATCTCATACCCATACCCAATACCGATAGCTTGATATCTATATCTCATACCCATAGCCTATATCCTATATCTATATACCCTTTCCAAACGGGCCCTAATTCTATTCATTAAGTTCCTACTGAATACAAAGGTAAGTGTTCGGCTTATATAGCCATAACATAGGCCTGATGGGCCGATTTAACTAAATAAAAGAAATAAAAGAATTATTAAACTTAACCTCTAAAGTTTCCTAAAATAACTTAAGTAAAATTAATACTAAAAATAGTAATGTAAAGGAGCTGATTTTCATTCCAAACAGTACAGCTTGCAACGATGTTGATTTTCGGCCAAGCTCCATGTCGAATCTGGAAACATCTTCAACAGCAAAGTTGTAGATCTCTTCGCCCTCGTTCCAACAAGGTATGGCACGCCTCAATCCGATAAATATTGAATCCGTACGACCCATTTTACAGAGACGTCGAAAAGCTGTCAAAAATTTGAACGAGTGTAAAACGCCAAGCTTTGGGTCTTCTCCTATGGTGGAGCCTTCTTCTTCCTCTTGAGAAGGACATCATTCTCACGAGCTCGAATCATAGGTGTGTCCGGATGTGTCTTGAATGGTGTGTTGGATGGTCCCGCATCAGCGAGGCTCAACATTATGAGCCTGCCGCATAGTAGCCCCCTTGGAGCTCTCCGTTCATCTGTATGAGTTAATCCCGTCAAAGCACTCGCCGGAACGACATCTCCGTCGCACTTAAGGTTCACCGGCTGCAGGCATCCGAGGAGCTTTCACCTGTACGCCGTCGGCACAACCTCTGCCGCTGGAAGAGCAGCTTGAGCGAGTCGTCGGTTCATCATGTCTCCGAGAGATCGTTCGAGACTCCGGATCTGACACCAGGCGATCTGTTCGATTGGCGCTGGTTTTTCATGTCTCCGACATCTTCGGGGTCGCTGATCGATGAGGCGCGAATTAGCCACGCTGCTTGCATCTCGTCCACTATTACCGTCGCCTTTGTCGCCCGTCCGATGATCGCGCAGGCGGTAGCGCCGCCGGCACAGGTGCTCCAATTGAGGAGTACGGTCGCGAGGACGGCACCGATTAGGGATGAGACCTCCACGGTATCGCCTTTCTTCGCCGCCGACCAAGGATGCTCTCCCATGTCTGATTTGTCGTCTGAATCAACGCTTGAAGGTCGGAAGCAATGGCAGCAGAGATTGAATCGGAGCATCGGAGTAGCGGATGAGGGAGAGGCTCCTCCAGGCGACGCCTGTGAAGTGTGAATCCCGAATTTCGGATCCTCCTGTCTCTCTCCTATGTTTGATTGATCAGTTAAAATCAGTCTTCCATGATCAGGCTATGAGTCCGAGTTCCTGTTAACTCCTCAGCCGCACTCCTGACTCCTCCCAAATCAGAAGAAGATGAACACTGAAAACATTCAATCGGTAAATACTAACATAAAATCGTTTCTAAATTGTTAGTAAAAATCATTAACAATTTCAAATTAGATCAAAGAATATCAAATCAAAGTGTAAAACTCATCTGAAAACATGAATTTATGTGGCGTGGTATGTATCCGAACCCACGGCCTTAGAAGCGATTTCGCCCCGAGCATGGTGCAAGTCGGCTTCAGGCATCGCCCCCAAGGTTACACAGCACCTCCGATCGCGTGCACTCGCCAAAGGAAGTTTGGAATCTTTCCAGGAACTCATAACGTTTCTTAGATAAGAGGAAGAAGATGGATAAAACCACACCTCCTCTTCTAAAACCTAAAAACCCCTTTTAAGCTGAAGAGAACGTGTAAAAACACCCCACTCTCCCACCAACTTAGGTAGTTGAGGAAAATCCTCAAAAACAATTTAAAACCATTTTCCTTTTCTTTAAATATGTATAAATTTGCATAAAATAAATCCCAGCATAAAACCTTATTCAAGCATCCATTATAAAGCCTTATTCAAGCATTAATTCCAACACGATTGAGACAGCAACTCCAGATCCTGAAACACATTAAAAATCCGGACATTCAACTGCGACCTTGAGGAATATGGGAGGCGGAACAACCGTAATTCAAGCTTGAAGGAAATCTGGAAGGGATGGAGAGAAAATGCGAGGCGAGAGTACTTGCCTTTTGATGAATTTCTCGCTCCCCTTCTCGTATCATCACCTAGTCAGAATCAACTACGTGGACGTCGCGGCTGTCAGCGCTGACGGAGCTGGAGCTGCTCGAAAAAGAGAACTTGAACCACTGCACGCAGTGGAAGCCGCTCGTTCTGAGTAGCGTGCGTGCACGCCTCCAATGTGAGCTTCTGACACTCCATTACCCTGCAAATCCTCTCCCTCTCCTAATATGAAACCTGAGGATGTTACCGTTGACCATCTCTCTCGCAGATCTGGACCATCACTCTCGCAGATCTGGACCAATCTCCCCTCGATCTTGTGTTCCATGGATCTGGACTACTCTCTCCATCTCGATCTTTGATCTCCTTCTCCCTCGGTTCACCGTCTGCGAATCTCCTCCATTGAAGATCGAAACCCCTTCCGACCTTGAATCGCTGCAACTGAAGGACAGATATGAGATTTAGGAGGAGGAAAACAGATGATGAGGAAGAGCGAACGTCGAGCATCAAATCCATCTGCGATTCCTGAGCCATGGCTAGGTTCGGATCCATCTCTAGATTTACTCCTCCATAGCCATTCGAGATGTTTCCGTTGCGACGGCGCACGACCGCAGATCGACGCAGCGCCATATGCGGCGACGGAGGAAGGTGCGACGATGGAGGAATGTGCGTCGATGGAGAGCGGGAAGGAGGTGAGGAAGGAAATCGTCGATGGAAGTCGCCTTTGATCTTAGGCGGTCGAACGAGAGAGAGAGAGAGAGAGAGGTAGGTGAGGTGAGGAAGTTTTCTATTTGGCTAAAACATGTATAGTTTCTTAATTTTTACCAAAATGTGTTAATTTTCTAATTTGGCCAAAATTTTACGCCTTCGGTACAAATTTTCTCTATATATAAACACATGTTTCATTTTTATATAAAATAAAGTATTTTTGATTATCTATATTATCAAAGTCGCAGTCATAATGTTTAATGTAAATGATGGTATATTGTGATAAAAAAAATCTCATGATCAATAAAATATCATTTTAAAAAAAATGATTAATGTACTAGTTATAAACAAATATAAGTTATAAATTATAAATAGTTTGTTCTAATTAACCTATGATCTGTCCAAATCAAATTTGTAATAGTAAATTTAATCAATATTTACTCATTCTTAGATAGACACTACGTTTATATTAACCAATTATAAACCATTATAAATATTAATCATTTGTATTCCACTAAGAGTGTGTTTGGATTCGAATGGATTATGTATAATTATAATCTTTTTATAGTCGGGTTAAAATAATGTAAATTTTAAATAAAATATATTGTAAATTATGTCAATTAATTAATTAAAGTTTATATTGTTATGCAATAGTTGGTTTGTGATTTACACAATTTATAAGGTATTTTATTTAAAATTTATATTATTTTTAAATATGTTTTAAATTTACTAACGAAACACTAAGTGTTTAAATACAGTATATCCAATATTCCCAAATTGTAATTATATTACACCTAATTAATTTTATCTTTTGTAACATTTATTCAAATAAGTCATAAAATTTTATTATTAATATTATTTATATTATTAGCAAAAATGAAAACAATAATATTTTTTGCTCCGATTAATATATGTGGTTAATATTAATTTATATTAAAAATCAATACTCCTATTTGATGATAAGATTTTATTGTTCAACTAATAAAAATTAATTACAGTTATCAGTTATGTTAAACACATAAGATAACACGCGGATAAATAGATTGGGTCATTGTGTGACTTGACTTAAATTTATGCGCTGATCCCAAATACAACGTCCACACATCCTAGGGCGAAGCCAATAAACTCGCCTTGAGGCTTAACATGGCCCCGAGGCTCGGCTTCACTAGCCTCTAGGTCGAGGGCGACGCCAAATTGCTTATCGACGTGGCAATGGTGAGGAGAACAAGCTTTTGGTACGACAAGGGCACAATCAGAAGGATACACTACTTGATGGCCTTGATTCCCAATCAAGAGAAACTCATGTTGACGTTCATTGAGCGCGAGGGGAATTAGACTGTGAATGCTCTAGTGCTGCATGCAGGCGAAGACTTTCTTGACGTGAGATACTGGCTCTGGGATCAGAATTTGCCCAACAGAATAGCGCACTTCGTCAATCAAAAACGTAATGGGAAAAGGTACATTAGCAAGGATCGCTATGTTTGTCAGCTCAACAGTTGTTACATTTCTCCAATTTCTCTTGTTTAAAAGATATATTTGTTTTGAAATATTAAATCTTTGAATTCTTTAGGTTTTGAGTTGTGAGGTCATTTGCATGTGCGTACGCGCGCTCTAAGATCATCACATAAGCACGATAAGGTTATATCCTAAAACCAATCGACAATAAGAAGAGTCTCTCGCCGATTTATATAATAGGCTTGATTTGTTCAAACTTTCGATGTGGGATAATTTTTATCGTTTCACATCTCAACAATCTTTCAACTAGGAAGAAATTAAAGGAGGAGTTGGCTAGAGGGTACCATGTTAGATTGAATCCCAATTGTGTGCCCTATACGTAGCATTACTTTCAGCCCACATCGATCATTTGCTTCTATAATTCCTTTTTTTTATTAGGAAAGAAACACCCCTAGAGTAATCAAGGGATTGGACAAGCCGGTAGATGAATTAACCATCATATACAACCAAAAGCAAATGACAGAAAGGAAAATATACAAAGTGGATTTTGGATAGCCAACACAAAAGGCAGAACTCTCAAACTTGAATGAGCAAGGGTTGACTAGCTAGCAGAGTAGCAACAACACCGACACATGAGAAACACATACGGCAAAGAACTCAATTAAAGTAACCGAAAATCCGAGTCTCGATCAAACACAAATAATCCAATTACAAAAGAGGCGGTCACCAACATCACAAACCAACACTACGTCCATCCCACCACTCCACCACAAGAACATCACTAGCAAAAGAAAATAGCAACTCAAGACCACACCCTTCCAACACCAGCACCACTCCACCTCAACCAATACCAGAGTTAAAACCAAAGTACTACTGATGCACCTCAAAATCAAAACACAAACAAGAAGGAAAACACCACACCCAACAGGGAAACTCTCGAAGTTGCAAAACAACAACCAAGCGAGTTTGATTATGAGAGGGCAAACACCACCAAAAATGGATCAATGTCAAGGAAACGACTGGAACAAGCCAAGGCAATCAACACATAAGAAGAAGATAACCAAAGCTAACACAATCAGAAGCAATAAAAGAGACCATGACGGAAGTCGAATAGGGAGTAGTGAAAGTGATGATGCAGAACACCTAAGCCAGTGAACAAAGCAGATCCATCCAATCCACAAACACGTGAACAACTATCCTAAGAAAACCCAAAAGATATTCAAAAATCGTGATTCGTACCCCAATTAAAGGTAAAACCAACCCCCAACATACAAACAAGGTTTTATTTTGGTTTGCATGCCTATAAAGACAAAAAAAATTCAAGGAAACCAAAATAGTGTGGAAACAAGGCAACATATGACGAGGGAGAAGAAGGCTCCGACTAACCTAGGAGAGTGAAGTCGTCGGATCGTGGCAAAACGACGGTAGACGGGATGATGTTGAGGTTGAAGGAAGTTGCTTCTTCAATCCCAGTCATGCCTGCCTATTTAATTTTACTCTTCCTATTAACAAAAGCAATGATTAAGTATGCCAGTAAGTTTGGTGCATCATTATTTTCACTTTCTATTTACATTGGCACTAATGTAGGTGGAAGACTTTGATCGTCAGTATACACGTTTTTATGGAAGTGACACTATGCTAGGAAGCAACTCAGGCGAATGACCTTAGTCGGTCCTCTGAGTGAGCTCCAGTTCACCCTGTCGTCGTCTGAAAGGCTGTTGCAAAGGTTGCATCCATAGAAGGGACGGAACTAGGATTAACATTTTGGATGGGCTGAATTCATAGAAAAAAAAATAAGAAAGAAAGTATATGGAAAGAAGGAGAAAAGGGGAAAATAAAAGGGAAATATGCTTCTTGGGCGGCTCGAACCTGGGCAAGGAGGTAAAAATATGGTACTCCCAAGTCCCAACCACTGGACCAAGGAAACCAATGTGTATAGTGCTCTTTGTTATTCTTTTAATAGAAAATGGGGTGGGCTACAACATATGTGAGCCCACCCCTAATTCCGTGACTGATCCATAGAATGTTCAAGCGATGGAATGTCTGATGTTCGTTGTTGGGGTCACTTTATGCGATGAACTTTCATGTCATCGCTTGATATTTAGAATGGATATTGAAAGGCGACCAAGAGGTATGGGCGATCGCCAAGGTTCATTGCTTGATAATGTGGGAAACATTGTCAGAAGGCTCAGATACTGAGGAGACAAATAAAGTTCGCCGCTTGAGTGTTTAGGTGCCATACTATTGTCCTCTCTTGATTTCGTTGAATGATTGGTTGAGTAGTTATGTTCATCGCTTGAGTATTTAAGCAACGTACAATTGTTCATCACTTGATCGGGTAGGTTGATTGGCTGGGTCATTATGTTCATTACTTGATTATGTACTATTGTCCTCGTTTGATGGTGTGAGCTGACTACATGGTGATATATGCATGTGTTCGTCGCTTTAATGTTCGAGTGACTATTAATGGCCACATTACATATGTCCGTCGCCTGGGAGTGTTTGTTATTAATGTTCGTCGCTTGGAAGTGTTATTAATGTCCATCGTTTGGTGTTTAATGCAACTAGATTTTAAGGTATGTTCGTCACTTGAGTTAGGTTTGATTTTTTTTTTTTTAATAATTTTAGCATCTAAACTAATGTGCTTTTTGTTCACCGCATGATTAAATTTTAAATAAAAACACACAAAAATGCGCACACACATATATATTCAACATGTGTTTCTCCCCTCTGTTTTTACCATACCAAAGACACCAAACACAAGAACACAATTTGTGTACATAAAAGAACCAATGCAAATAAAACTAAAATACTATATATAAAAATATTATCAAATCGTCCCGCGTTTGATCTCAACTTAGTGCTCCAATCCCTCCTCCTCCGGGAGCTCAAACCTCCTCCGGGAGCCTAAATCTCCTTCGGGAGCCCTACCTCCTCCTCCGGGAGCCTCGCTTCCTCGGCCCAGGTTATCACCGGGAACACCCATGAACTCACATCTTTATACAAACCTCCCGTCTTATCCTGTCGGCTTAGCCCTTTTTCTTGCTTCGGTCGCCACTATTTGGCTCTATCTGCTGCTATTTGGCTCCAACAGTCCAAATTTGGGCTCGTACCCTCCTCTACTCCTAGTGGTGGTACCCCCGATCTCTGGCTTAGGCCTTAGGTACATCCGGCGGCGATTTTGCGCCTCTGCTGGCAATACTCCCTTCTCCTTCATCCGCGGCGGCTCGTGTGTACCGGGTGGCCAATCCGGCCATTTTCTCCTCGGTTCTCGAGCTTTCTCCGCTCTTCCATCCGTACTCTCCCTCAATCTGGTCTCATGGGTGGTAGTTTTGGGTTGTCGGCCTCTCGGTCCGCCTCCTTCTCTTTCCTCATCCTCTGACCGTCGGCGATTCCTGTTCGCCGGGGCGTCGTTTTGATCGGAGGTGATGGCTGGGCTCGCTACTGCCCTCCCATCTCTCCTTGTCGCTTTCTCTACTGCTTTCGATTCCCCGGTGCTTGGTCTGGACTTCGCCGCGTTCGTCCGGGTCTGGTGTCGGCTGGGCTTCATTCGGTGGCCGGTCGTTGCCTCCTCTGTTGGAGTTCGGCTTGTGCGTCGCTTGCCATCTTCCTTGCCTCTCCTTGCTTGGCACGCTTCTCTGAGGTGTAATCCCGGTTTACCCAGGATCTCTTCGGCTGGTGTGTTGTTCATTTTGAGGCCTAAAAAACTTGTACCTATATTTTAACATTATAATAATAATTTATTATATTGTTAAGTGGCTATTGTTATGGAAAATTTTTTATATATGGAAAAAATAATGAATAACTACTAATAAATAATTTCTTGTGGGGTTTTCGTTATTCCCGTTTGGGTTTTCCAACGGGGTTTGTGTAAATCCCTTTTGGATTTCTGGTGCTTTCGTTTCGGCGTTGTGTGATTCTACTTGTGACGTGACTGGATTTCTTCTCCGTTTGATGGGGTTCTGGCTGTCGGAGTCGGGATAGGTTGGGGTCGAGGTAGTGTGTATCGAGGCGTCTCCTTTCTCCGAAAGACTGTTTCCTTGGAGGTTTGTCTTCACTGCCCACAGGTGGCTCCTGATGTGCCGTTGGCCTACGGTGCTGCTTTAGGGTAGTGCTTGGCTTTCCTCCTTCGTCTACGTCCCGTCTTGTTCGGTTTAGTTGTATTTAGTTTCGTTGTTGTATAGTTCTTGCGTGTATTTCACACCAACTTTGTATTTTTATGTTTTCTTAGACGGTTATCTGTCTGACGACTTGTCGGTCATCGAGATTCAGGTATGTCTGACCTCGAATTTTTACCTAATAAAAAAAAACTTAGTGCCCTTTTTTTCTTTTTCATAATTTAATGTACAGTACATCTGTACAACATTTCCTTTTTTTTCTAATTTACTGTATTGTATAGTATAAAAGTGAGTGGGTGCGGCCGTGTGGGTGAGACCTTTTCTTTTTATCTTGCAACTTTCTTTCTTTTTCTATCTGTGGAGTTTTTTTAAGCAACGAACCTATGCGTATTTTATACTACGTACTTGTTATACTTAATGAAATTAATTAAAATTTAAAAATATAAAAACAAAATGAAGAAAAAATTTGTGTATGTATTTTTAAAAACCACCCAAATCCTTTAAGTAAAAAAGTGTTTAAAAATATCAGTAAGGGTTCCCATGTCCCGAATTATTTCTTAATAAAAACAAAGTGTTTAAAAGCAGATAATGACTATATATCATATTCTAAAATATTTTGATAAACTTAATCGAAAATTTGATAAATATAGCAATATTTTAATTTAATAGATATAATTATAAATTTAGCAAATTAAAAGTATATAATTATCTAACGATATAATTTTGTACAGGGCCCTTGAATGTGAGAAGGATGTTTAAATGTTCTCAAAAAAAAAAGGATGTTTAAAAAGCTTTGTTAAAATCCACTTTCAAACATTATCTCCAACAAGTACCTATTGAGTATAGTGGCCAATGTTTTAAAATTCTCACCTAGGCGTTAGGTCGGACAGGACCTAGAAATTTTTAAGCCTAAGCGGGCCTCTAGGTGACAATCCGTCTAGGCATCGCCTAGATCCGCCTAGGCACCACTTAGTCACGCCTAGTCCAATAATTATTCAATTTTAGCTTCTAAGCATGTGATTAGTTGACTTAAGATTTTTTTATCCCTTAAGTCGGGGATGTATTTGCTATTGAGTCAAACTTATAGTTTTGGATTTTAGCATACTTAGTGTTGTTAGTAAGACGCGTACTTTTGCGTTTATTTACTTTAGTGTTAGGCAAACACCACATATTTGGATTTACGAGTGATATTATAGTTTATTATTGCATTATATGAATTATTGACAAATGTAATTCGTTAAGATATAAAAAAATAATCAAATATTCTAAGTCCGCCACATTGATAGTGGCACACACTATTGATGAAAGAAATTAATCAATTCAACTAAAGACCTTCATAAAAAATACACACAGTTTGAGTGATGAACTTAATTAGCAGATTGAATTAGCAGCACTATTAATCTTCTATCGGTGCGGACGCAGTCTTGTGAATGAGGAATCCTAGTTTCCCATCACTCCGAAACGACGAAACGTGAATGACATCCCCCTTCACCAATTGATTCCGCTGCACAAGCTTGTTCCAACCGCGATTCAGCACATAACACCAATCGCTGCTGATCTCCCAATTGGAGATGCACATAGTCTGCTTCGTCATCGACGGATCGATCACTTCCACCTCTATCTTGTTACCCTCCACTAGCATCAGCTCCTCAGCCGGCGTCAAGAACTCCTCCATCACTTTGTCGTAGGGTATGATGAGTCGCGCGTAATGAGCGCTTATATCGGTCGCGAAGAGGCTTCGAACATAGATCAGCTTCAAGTTGCGCTCGCCCTCCATTGTTTTCTGAATTCAGAGGAAGAGTGTAGAATTGATGAATATTGGGCAAAGGGGTTCATATATATAAGATATAATTCTAGTAGGATTTCAACTGGTTATCTATCTGTGATAGAGTTTCCAAAAATAATATCTAAGATATAATTTGATAAGATAGATATATTATATTCCACCAAAAACAAAGATAGATATATTTTGATAAGATAGAATTATCTTCTCTTAGCCTTTTTTATTCTAGGGTTTTAAAACTAATTGTTTGAAGATTAAGAGACTAATTTATTAAAGCTACTGAGTATAAATGATTTAAAGTGTGTAAAATCAAAATATTCTCTGTATTTTCTTTATCTATTTTATTGAATAAAATTTGTCATAATATTAATATTATTTATTTTAATATATTATAAATATTTCTCACTCCAAAAATAAATTTCAAATTTTAATAAATTTGATAAAGGAAGAATTAATGATATTAAAATATCTCGGTTAATTAGATAGATAGAAAATCTTGCTAAAAAAAGATAGATAGATAGAAAATCTAGAAGATAGATAAAAGGCAACAAGGCTATAAATTAAAGGCAACAGGTGATCAGATTAAACTAGACAACATCAAACAACACCCAGCTTGACTTCAATACCTTGATTGATTTTCTGAGGTGCGAAGTAATTTGTTTATTTTCGTTCAGTCAAGACAATGGCGGGTGATCAAATGTATGTACCCGAGATAGGAGTCGAGTGGGTCCCTCCTCCAATTGGCACCGTCAAACTCAATTTTGACGGTGGACTGTGCCGACGCCGAGGCTGCGCCATCTCGGCGGGCATATTTAGAGACCACAACGGCGCCCCACTTTACTCGTACACCTGCGCCGATCCCAGCTACAGCGGCCACACATCTTACGAAGGCGAGGCCAATGCGCTCGCCTTGGGGCTTGACATCGCCCTGAGGCTCGGCTTCACCAGCCTTTGGGTCGAAGGCGACGCTAAATTGCTCATCAACGTCGCATTGGCGAGAAGACCCAACTCTTGGTACGACGAGGGCACCATCAGCAGGATCCAGTACTTGATGGCTTTGATTCCCAACCAAGAGAAATTCATGCTGACGTTCATCGAACGTGAGGGGAACGAGGCTGCGAATGCTCTAGTCCTGCACGCGCGCGACGACTTTTTTGATGGGAGATTCTGGCTACACGGTCAGCCGTTGCCCAATGGAGTAGCCCACTTCGTCAATCAAGAACGCAACGGCAAAACGTACATTAGGAAGGATCGCTACGTTCATCGCCCCAACAGTTGCTACGTACCTGCGGCTTCTATTGTTTAAAGCAATTTGTTTCGGTTATAAATTGATCTATATGATTTTGTCGTATTGTATGGTATTGTTTGTATGGATGATGTAAGAGACTTAAAATTAACACTTAGCGGATATTTTAAATAAAATTTTGGAGATCATCATCTCTCCCTTTTTCCAAATTTTCTAGCATCAAGGGTATTATATGGGCATGACTTAGTTGCCAATCTATCTGTATGATATACATAACATCATCTTATTCAGTAGTTATTTACATAATTTGCAACACCCTCATTACTTTACTAAAAAAACAGAAACATCTAGCCTATGACATTTTCATCATACATCTCTAAAATGGACATCTCAAACCAGTTTAGAATTACTTGAACTGGATGATTATTTTCCTAATGATTCTAGATGATCAGCAAGGAACTATCCATTAAGATTGAGGCAAAAGAATCAGACACTCAAGCAATTGATCTCAGCCGGGTTTCCCAGTCCAGAGGGACTCTGTCCGGCCTCTCCTCTGTTGCCTATAAAACAACAAATACAATTCATTTTTGACAGAAATATAACAAACAGCCTCTTCAGGTAGTAAACAGATAATTCTTTATGCCATTTGAAACCCTGTGAGATGTGAGATGTTGCAGGAGCTAACTGTAACATCTCAAGACAATGATGCAAAGCTTTCAAATGATTGGAGTCTGGAGAACTGGTGAGGTTTTGAATGACCTGGCATATATCTTCTTCTTCTTCTTTAAATGAAGTTTAATTGAATTTAGCAGTTTTACATCTTAATACAATGATGCCTCGATCATCATGCCGATCATTCCTAGTCCAGCATAACCCTCCTGGAGCTTCGTAATAAGGGGGAGACAGTCCGACTCAAAATGCACCGACCTCAATCCTCTTTCCTGTGCAATTGTCACTGCCCATCGAATGGCCTCCGCTTCAGCGATCTCAGCATCAGTAATGCATTCAATTCTTCGTTGTCCCGCCATGAGGAACCGGCCATCATCCGCTCGTCCGATGAAGCTAATGCTCGCTCCGTTCGCCTTAGTGATCGAAGCATCACAATTGAATTTTATGAACCCTTGTCTAGGCTTTTCCCACCTGGTTCCACCCGGCTGTGATGCCTTTCTCGGAGCCGCACATGTGCTGTCCGTATGTTTTGTGAACTCAGTTAGTTCCAAATCCGCCTCCTGCAGCACTACATGTGGGGGCTTGACGCTGTTTTCAAAAATCCTCTTATTCCTGGCCCTCCACACACTCCACAGGATCATGGACCATCGCTGCCTCTCTCCCTCGGAGCCCGTCAGAAACACGTTTTGGAAGACCTCCCAGACTGACTTCTGCCCCCTCCAGAACCTCAATAGATCAGCTGCACCTTTCCACACCTCCTTGGCTAGTCGGCACTCATAAAGCACATGGAATCCCGACTCCTGTCTTCCACATACTTCACATATATCGTCTTCGGTGATCTTCCTCGTCACCAGATTGGTCTTGCACGGGAGAATCTCCCTTGCTGCTCTCCAAACAAACGAAGTAACTCTCGGTACCATCTTCATCTTCCAGAAGACCTTCCACACTCCCTCTCGCTTACTCCTATCGGCTTGACCAATATCACCATTTCCCATATCTCTCTTTTCAAGCTGCATATGGTACGCCGATCGGACTGAGAAGATACCATGCTTGCTCGGAATCCACACTTGCCGGTCCAAACAATCCGGATCAACCAGCTTCATTCCAAGCACAATTTCCGCATCACATGGGAGGAGTACTTGCCTGACTCTCTCAGTATCCCACCGTCCACTCCCCCAATCTATGAGCTCGATAACCCTCATGTTCGGGTCTCCTCCTTTCGCATTTGCCACCACCTTGTAAGACATAGGCCGTGGTATCCACCTGTCTTCCCACACATTCACGTCACTCCCATTTCCAATCCTCCACATTAATCCTTCCCTTAGGACCTCCTGGCCGCTGATCAGGCTCCTCCAGGTGTAACTTGGATTGTATCCCAGCCGGGCCTGAAGAAAGGATGTGTTCGGAAAGTACTTAGCCTTCAGTAGCCTCCCTGCCAAGGACTCCGGTTCTTGCATTAGTCGCCATCCCTGCTTAGCTAGAAGGGCGAGGTTGAATAATTCCAGATCTCGGAATCCCATACCACCTCTATGCTTCGAGCGACTCATCCGTCTCCAACTCATCCAATGCACTCTCCTTCTCCCATCTCCGTCCCCCCACCAGAAATCGCTCAACAGCTTCTCTATATCTTGACAAAGACCCGTTGGCAGCCGGAAGCAAGACATTGTATATGTAGGTATCGCTTGGGCAATAGACTTGATCAGGACTTCCTTCCCCGCTCTTGATAGACACTTCTCTTTCCAGCCCTTCACCTTCTTCCAAACCCGCTCTTTAAGTTGCTGGAAGATGGCCTTCTTCGACCTGCCTATCATAGTTGGCAGCCCCAAGTAGCGATCGTGTTTCTCGACCTCACGGATCCCCAATCGACCCTTGATGTCCTCCCTTCTAGCTGCATCAACATTTTTACTGAACGAAAGCTCAGATTTTGAGAAATTCACCTGTTGCCCGGACGCCTCTCCATAAGTATGGAGTATATGAACCACTTCGCTGCTCTGTTGACAGGTTGCTCTCAAAAACAATACGCAATCATCAGCAAAGAAAAGATGTGAGATAGTAGGGGCTGTCGGCGCAATTCTGATGCCCTGGATCCTGCTTTCTGCCTCGCTCACCCTTAGCATTCCAGACAAACCCTCGGCGCATAAAAGGAAAAGGTATGGAGACAAGGGGTCTCCCTGTCTTAGCCCTCGACTCGGAGTGAACTCAGCCGACGGTTCCCCATCCATCAAGATTGAGAAAGAAACCGAATTCACACACTTCATCACCAAGGAAATCCACCTTTCGTCAAACCCAAATCTGCCCATACAGTGCTCGAGGAACGACCATTCAACCCGATCATAAGCTTTCGCCATGTCAAGCTTCAAAGCCATAAAACCTCTTTTACCCCCCTGCCGAGTCTTCATGAAGTGAAATAGCTCAAACGCAGCCAACACATTATCTGTTATCAACCTACCCGGCACAAAAGCACTTTGACTCGGCGCTATTAGCTTCCCCAAGATCTTCTTCAGCCTGTTCGTCAATACTTTGGACACAATCTTATAAACCACATTACAAAGACTAATTGGTCGAAGCTCCCTCATCCTAGACGGGTCCGACACCTTTGGAATTAAAGTTATGAACGTGTGATTAAGGCCAGAAGGCATCGGCTGACCGTTTAGGATATTCAAAACATAATTAGTAATATCAGCCCCGACGATGTGCCAACACTTTTGGTAGAAAAGTGCCGGCATACCATCCGGGCCCGGCGCTTTTGTGGGATGCATTGAAAATAGGGCGTGTTTTACCTCAGACGCAGTGAAGGGCCGTAACAGCTCGAGATTATCCTCCTCCGTCACGAAAGGCTCGATTCCTTGAGTAGCCACCGTCGGGGGCGCTTTGACATCCGACTCAAAAAGATTACGGAAATAGTTCGTTGCTATCCTTACCCTCCCATCAAAAGACCTCTCCTCAACCCCATCATCATCAATCAGCCTCCGGAGTTTGTTCCTCCGATTTCTGCCTTCCGCCTTCTTATGAAAGAAATTGGTATTCCGATCCCCGCATCGAAATTCGTTAGCTCTAGCTCGTTGGAACCACATGATTTCCTCTTTCTCCATAAGTTCCCTCTCCTCCTTCTCAAGCTCCTTCCTTTCCCTCACCAACTCCCCTCTCATCCCGCCCTCTGACATCTCTTTTAATCTATCCCGGATCTTTGCCAGCCTCGATCTAACATGCCCGAAACAACTTCGGTCCCAGTCCTTCAGATCATCGGCACAGCGCTTGACTTTGCCCATAACACTCTGGTCCACACTGCTTGACCCCGGGTTAGTCCATCCATTATGTATGACTTCCAAACAATCCTCATTTGTAAACCACATAGCCTCAAATCTGAATACATTATTCTTTTTCCTTCGGCTATCATCAACATCTCCATCAAGAGATATCTTTATCGGCAGGTGATCCGACTTGCACCTTTCTAAGTGCCGAACCAATGTCTGGGGGAACATCTCTAACATCGCATCATTGCAAAAGGCCATGTCGAGTCGTTCTTGAATAAACTCCTCATTCTCACGCCCATTGTCCCATGTAAACCGACCTCCTATGTAGGGTACCTCCCTAAGCTCGCATCTCTCAATTACCTCCCTAAACTCAACCAGCTGGCCAAAATCAGCGATATTACCGCCATCTTTATCATCAAGTGATGCACAGAGGTTAAAATCCCCTACACACATCCACGCATGGTGAGGGTCTTCATGCAGCCTTTTCATGAGCCCTAACGTCTGATGCTTCTCATTCCCCTTTGACCAACCGTAAAAGCCCGTAAACCTCCACTGTACCCCGTCGGGCATACGAATCTGAGCATCGATATGATGTTGAGTGTACGATACTATATTGACCGTCCAATCTTCACCCCACATCAAAGCTAAACCTCCCGACAACCCAACCCTATCCACCACAAACATGTTCTTGAAACCCAAAGTCCTACGCACCTCTTCCATTTTCATCCTATTGCTCTTTGTTTCCATCAAGAATAGGATTTTTGGGGCCTCCCGTCTCACCATCCTAGTGAGCTTGTCAACCGCGCGGGCCTTCCCCACTCCCCGGCAGTTGTAACTGATGTAACTCATTGTGTCCGGCGGGGGACCTCGTCCCCGGCCGATATCAAATTGGTAGCACTTACTTCACCTACTACCTTCACTCTCTTCCCTCCGCTATCACTCTTATCTTCTGATCCACCCTCATTTGTGCTCAGTCTTCCCACCTCCCATCCCTCATCTCCTTTCCGTTTGGTCCCACACCCAATCTCTCCCTTCCTGCTAATAAGGTTCAGGGTTCCCACCTCCCTAGCAACTCTTTTCCAACTCCCCCCACCCTCTTTCCTCCCTCCTTTTTTATTTTTACTATCACTATCCTCCCCTCCCTCAGTTTTTCTAGATGGAATTAAATTACCCCCACTGATATCCCTAATTTCCACCCCATCACTCCCCTTTTGTGTTTTTTGATGCCCCACATTCCCTTCCATTTCCATTTCCACGTCCTCTTCCCCAATTGTGACCTTTTCTACCATTTCAACTACTCCCTCAGCTTCCTTGCTCAGCACTTTTTCCACCCCATCACTCCTCTCCTCCTCCATTTCCCTTTCCTCTAGAAGTTCTATTAGTGATTTCCTCCCTTTACTACTCCCCCTACTCCCTCCCTCTACTCCCTCATCAGTACCCATCTTGCTCCCTCTCATTTTTTCCAAGAGGCTCCTTTCCTTCTCCCTCTCAACACCACTCCTATCCTTTTGTGGTTTAAATGGAGATGCTCTCATCCAATCCCCGTACTCTCCCGATAATTTCTCTCCCTCATCCTCCCCCTCACACTCCATCTCTACATGTCCGATTCGCCCACACGAATAGCAGAAATTCGGCAGTCTCTCATACCTAACCTCCAGCCACATCTTCTTACCCCCCAACGTGATCATAATCCCCCGCCGAAGTGGCTTTGTTAGGTCCAGCATCACCCGTATTCGGATACACTTCCCACATATGAGAAGATCGCTTTCTTCCATCTCTAGGATCCCCCCAAACACCCGCCCTAGCATATCCACCATTGGTTTTGTGTAAGCTTCAAACGGTAGATCATAGATACGTACCCAGAAGGCCGCCTTTGTGAAACTTATCTTCGCCAGTTGCTCCATCCCAGGCTCTTTCAATACCAGCAAGGATTTGTCGAAAGACCAAGGACCGCCCTCTAGGACTTTCTCCTTGTCGCTCTTATCACTAAATTGGAAGCTGAAAAGATTATCTTTTATCTCGCGGAACAAGAACTCATGCCGGAGTTTCCAAGCCCCCTTCATAGTCGCCCTCAACGCTTGTGCGTTCGGAGCCCTAACCGTCAAGACCTTCCCAATCAAAACCAACTTACTCTGAATCGATTTCTCCTTTGCCACTACTTCATCCCCATCTAGAAAGACTGCTTCTTCCTCAGTAAGATGAATCCCTTTCCCTTTACTGCTCATCTTCGACAGCAACGAACTCACCGTAATCTTCCGAATCTGATGCCACAACACTAATCCTAACGATGGTGAATCTCGCACGGTGACGGCGAGGATGACCTAGCTCTCACGGCCCTAGACCGGAGAGAGGAACAGACGCTCGGTGACACCAGGGGGTGGCCGCCGGAAGTCGCCTGTTTGCCCTAGGGTTTTTCCCTAGTTGGGTCACTTTTAACGCAGTTTTACATCTTAATACAATGATGCAAATCTATTTTATTTTTTTCTATTTTGTGTTAACATTTGATAATAGTTTATTTAACTTCATCATAGTAATTTTTTATACTTCTAAAACTTTATTTTTATTGTCTAAAAAGAAAAATATGTGTCATGGCGTGGGGATTGTGCTAGTTTTCATCCAAAATGTTAACAAATTCGACAGATGGGCATTTGGCGAAAACAATGAAAATCTCAAGGGCATTTAGCGAAAAAAATAAAAACCTCAAGAGTCAGGAGTATCTGACGAAATATGTCAAACTTTTGTATACTACACGAATTAGCCTTAACCTCAGGACCATTTGGCAAAAATTCCGAAAAAATAAAAAAAAGAGTCAAACTTGAACACTTACTACTCGAGCTCGAGCTCGGCTCTTTTGTGCGTTTACAAACGAGCCGAGCTTAAACACCTAACTACTCGAGTTCATATATCAAATAGCTTAACAATTTTGTAGTTATTATTAATAAGCACAAACTTGTTAAAAAAAATTAAATGAATATTTTATGTACTTTTTATCACTATAAAAAGCGTGTGTGAATAGTAAATGACATGTTTTGCCGATTTTATATACTTTTTATCACTATAAAAAGCGTGTGTGAATAGTAAATGATCTGTTTTGCCGAACGGATGGAATTTTTTTTTTTTTTTTTTTTTGATAGGTGGCAAGTCTGAATTGCACCATAGGAAAAACTATGGCGCAAAATTATCTAAGCTTCTTAACTTTGTAAACAAATTCAGACACAAAACATTGTAACCCACCAACCGCAATACCCACCTTAAGTATTAACAAACAAACTTGCGATTTCAATAAAATAAGCTATTTGTACACGAAAATTTTGCACTTGAATTGAAGCAATACAAGTGATGATGAACATTTGAACATTACAACATACAAAGAGTATGAAACAATTTCCCTTTTCGTCAATCCGCCTTTCGATCTGATCCGAATTTCACTCAAATTCAAATTCAGATCTCTACTCTTCTGTGCATCCAGCAACAACGCTTGTTCTCCCTGATTTTGCTACCTTACAATTACAAGACAGGATTTGCAGCGTTTCGACCGGTTTCGGTGTCGAAAATGAACTATCAATCAATAAATGAAATAGGAGCTTGCTAATCAAGTGCAGAACCATCAGAGTACAAAGAGAGAGGGCAAGAGGAGATGCATTTTCGGGGTAAGAATGAAGAGGAAGAAGATTACGCTTCGATCTACACACGTTTGCGTCTTGGGCGTCGACTAGCTATACTTCCGTTACCTCGTCGTCCCTACATACACCGACGTCTATCGTCATCTTTTCTGGGTCCTTTGTTTTCATCACCCTGCAACAATTCCTCCTTGGCGACTGCTCGGATGGCCAAACAAGCACACACAAACAAACAGATTAGTGTCTGCATTCGGGTTCATAACAGTTACATATAAAATGATGTTTTTAATAGACCCATTTTCGACTAGTGTCTGCATTCGGGTAAGAGTGCGTTCATCTTGACCCCCCAGGATATACTGAGTTGTTGTTGTTTGAGATTTAGGATACATACAACAACAACTCAGCATATCCCGCAATTAATCAGGGTATAGGGTCAAGATTTACACACTCTTTTCCCGAACAACCGACAGACCCAGAACAATAGGACACATGAATCACATGGTAACAAGCCTCCCAGGAGTAAAAAGAGACAGTAAAGAAGTCGAAAAGAAGCATACACAAAAGGACACAACTACAGGACACATGTATCCTAAATCTCAAGCTTCTAAAACTCTTGCTTCCTATGGTAGCATTTTAAGTAGCGTTTTGTCACCACTACTAAGACATTACCGGTACCCTAGCTGTTAACTTTTGACGCACCAAACATGCCCTTAGTAGTGTAATAGAGTGATGTTAATGAGCTAAGAGAAAAAAAGATGAGAGATGAATACTTACCCTATCCCACAATTGTGGATCAGGCGCCTTGTAAACTGTTACTGTTTGGAGGACGTTGGGATTCTTAATCCTCCACGTACAGGTTGGTTCGGGTGATCGGTGTTTCTTGTACTCGCTCACCGTCTTGTTCATCCCGGGATAGGCCTTCAATTTCTCCATGTAGAAGACATAAGGCTTTTGACATGGGTTCCTTGCAACAGGCCGGGTGTTAAACGCGTAGGCTGTATAGTCGGCCCGTTTGTACCAATTCAAGAAAGTCCTGGTGGGCATCTCCATCTCGCGGGGCGAGAGGATTCCCCTGATCACCTGGACGGCGTACCCCCATGAGACGGAGACGGTCCACTGCCTTTCTCGGTCGTAGCAGATGGATTGCTGCATCAACCCAGCAGAGTCGGTCCTCATGGGGTGGAGAAGCCGTTGCAGGGCCTCGACCCGGCTCACACCTGGAAACACGGGCTCGACCACATCTAGGTGGTGAAGGGAGACCAGAGGAGTTACCGGGTGGGCTCCAAGCAGTCCCAACAAGCTCCCGTATACGTCATACTGTTTTAGCCATCACGAATCAACAAGTCAATAGACGTCATTGGGGATCTTTCCGGTGATAAACTCACATGAATCATCCAAAGACAACTTAAAATTTAATAAGCTATTTGCAGTCATTTTGGATTACAAAACAGCTTATTGAACAACATACAAAGACATATATATACTTAAAGCCCCATTTCCGATATCATGTTATACCAAACACTATAGATCAGATATCTCTATACCACCATAAATGGGATAAAGCAGTTCAATTCATATTTTGCACAACAAAAATCAAACAGAAGATTTCAGATAGTAGTTGCATTATCAAGGCAAACTGCCCAGCTAACTCACTACAACAATTAGTGGAAAACAGGTGGGGTTTTTGATTCTACATCATGTCTTTTAGTTTAATCTATTAGCTACTAACTTTAGTTACAGTAAGAGGATCGGATCTCGTTCCCGTCCCCACCCCCAATGCCAATCCAAACTCGACTCAATTATTAAGTTGCAAACATAATAATTGAGCCTCGCACTTAGCTTAGCCCATCCCAAGCCCAGCAAACAGACACCAGACTTTAACGCCAAACTCAGCACAATCTCGGTTCCTATAAATAGAGAAACAAATCATGGCATTACAATAACAGAGCTACTAGAAACTGCCCTGCTATAGAACCTTGCTAAAAATGTGCCTCAAATCAAAAATCCCCACAACATCAACATCAACTGCTTTGTGTAGGAAAGGAGAATAAAGTAGGGTTCCTTTACTTGAATTCCATCCCAAATTCAAATGTTGTTAGGTTGTATCCTCCCCCAAAATTTAATGCCTACTAAAAGACAGTAAATGCACATTGCACATTGCACATTGCACATTGCACATTGCCTGATTAGGTCACAGGAATGGGCTCAATTCAATTCATTTTCACACAAGTGTCCACCATGCACCTCCCCCAAACCAAAGACAGTGTGTCAGCAACCAGAACAAAGATAAGGTTTCAAACCCTGATTTTATCAAAACAAGGGAAATGCAATTGCAACAAAGTTAGTTCACAACAACTCCTCCAATCCAACCAAACCTAAATGCATTTTTGCAAGTAAGAATGCATTTTGCACACACATTGACAATCTCTACTTGCAATGCAAAATCCTAATTCACACTAAACATCACCCAAAACAAAGCATGAGCAAAAACAAACAAAAATTGAACCCACAACAAAAAGTTAGTAATTAAAAAAAAATCACAAACACAACATGGTGGAATCCATCAACAAGCTCAACAAACAAAAAAAATGACACAAAAATCACTCTCACATGCAATGCAACTACATACATATTCACATTTCACAATCACAGTCAACATAAAGCACCGGAAACAGGGGAAATGAAAGGGAAAAAAAAAACATTAAAAAAAATCAGAAAATAAAATTAAATATAATTAAAAAAAAATTACCTGGTGGAAACCGAGCTCTTTGGTGAGGGGAACGCCGAGCTCCGCCATACAAGCCTGCATCCGGTCATCGGAGCCGTACAAGCCGGGGTACCTCTGGATACAGCGATCCTGCATCTTCTCGAGTGCCACCGCCAAGGGATAGCTGATGGCGAACCCTCCGCCGCCGTAGGCCATGGCATAGGAGAAATAGATGTTCTGCAAATGGCTCTCCGACGAGCTCCCGATGTAGTAGTACTGGTTGTGGTCGTATTTGGACAGGACGCGGACGAGATTCTCGGTGACGAAGACGGTGTCGTCGTCGCCAAGGACGAACCACCGCACGTCCTTGAGGCCTAAGCGCAGCGTTTCGGACACGATTCGGGAGATCCGGATGGCGGACGGGTGCCCTTGCTTGTTCCGGTACGCGAATTTCTCGGTGTCGCCGGAGATCTGGACCGGTGGGAGGCGATTCGCGTCGCCTGGACTCGCGAGGACGGGGCTGTCGAGCCACACCACGCCGCGCATCCCGGCCTCCGGCTTGTACCAGAGCTTGATGTATTCCTTGCGCTTCTCCCAGAGCTTCGCCGACGCGGCAATGCCGAACACGACGTGCGAGATGTTCGTTTGCGAGGAGGCCTCCAAGGCAAGGCGGTGCTGGATCGAGGCCGGCAGGGAGGAATTGTTTCCGTCGGAGGAGAGGAAGCGCGGCTTGGCGGTGACGAAGGCGGATTCGGAGTCAGCGTCGGGGTCGGAATTGGGGCAGTAAGGGCGGTGGGAGACGAGGCGAACGGTGTAGAGGACGTAGGTGACGGAGAAGAAGAGGATGAGCCAGAGCATGAGCTTGGGGGCGCCGCCGCCGCGGGGGTGGGGGTTCGCGGGGGCGGCGGTGCCCGATAGCTTATCGGAATCCTTCAGGGAGGCCTTCATGGCGAACCAATCCGGAATTTCTCGCCCTGTTTTTTTGGGGTTTTTTTTTATTAAAAAATAATAATAATAATAATTTCTTTAATTTCTTGCCCTCTCCCCAAAGCTTTTTCTGGAGGGTGACCGATTGTGGTTCTGGTGAGGCCCCTTTTGTATCATCTATTTTTGCGAAATGGGTTTCAATTTACTAAATCTGAAGGCGGAAATCAGAGAATGTGAAATTGGAAATGGGGGGTTTTAAGGGGAACGGAGAAATGGAAATGGAGGAGCTGAAATTGGAAGAGATAATGAGCAATTAGGAAGGAAGAAGGGAGGTTTGGAAGAGAGGAAGGAGAAACAGAGGAGAAAGAGCGCATGGCTGCCAGGTTGCGGAATTTACCCAAAAATCCCTTTATATGGAAATCGGCACTGCCTTTTTATTTAAATAATTAATTAATTTCTGTTTTTATTTTCCATAGATTTTTATGCTAAATGATTTTTTTTTGGTGTGAACTTATGCTAAATGTTTATTGTTTGATAATCCATCTTTTAGTTTTTCGATTGCACCAAAAAAAAAAAAATCTTTTAGTTTTTCGAATTGTTATATTTTATCGGTATTTCAGTTTTATCTGTGATGGTATGATCGGTGTTTGTAATTTTTAAGTGCACATTAAAATGTAACCAAAGTTCAATTTTCAGTTTTATCTCGGTTGCCCACTATTTTTTGGTAAGTCTGTTTTTTTAATTATTATAATAATAATAATAATAATAATAATAATAATAATAAAAGGAAAGGTGACAATAGTTTTATCGCGAGGATTGACGACCCTCAGTGCGAATTGCTTCTGCTTCGGACTTGTACGGGTATTTCTAAGCTTTACTTTTCCTTGCGTACTTGTTCTCCGCGTGCATTTGGGTCGGCCCACCTTTCCTTTGATGAGGCACTTCGTTCTAGTTTGGAACGTATTGTCACTGCATTTGGGCCTGAGTTTGGAGATTGGCAGTGGAGGCTCGCCACATTCCCTTTTCATTTTGGTGGACTTGGAGTGTATGTTGCTGGTGATGTCATATATTATGCTTTTTTGGCGTCTCGTTTGCAGTCTGCTGAGTTGCAGGCTAAGATCTTACGATCTTCTGGTATCATTGTTGCTGGTCCTACTTTTGATGATGCTTGTCGCTCCTTTAATGAGGTCACGAGTTCTGATCTTCTACGCGATCCTAGTGAAATCGCTGCCCCCAAACTTATGAAGAAACTGGCAGATATATATTTCGCGAAGGTTGCTGCTACATCAGACTCTGTTTTCTCATTGACTCCGCGAGAGGTGGCATTATGGAAGTCTCAGCAGGGTGCTCACTCATCTGATTGGTTGCGTGCAGTTCCTATTTCTGGATTGGGGCAGACTATGAATGGAAGGACCTATCGTAGTGTGTTTAGCTATCGATTGGGAGTTCCATTGTTCGCGGTGTCCAGACCATGTTCCGCTTGTTCTCGGGTCTTTGCTGGTGATGTCTACGGTGACCATGCTGTGTCTTGCGCTGGATCCGTGGGCATTAAACATCGGCATAACCTCGTTCGCGACACCTTATTGGATATCTGTTACAGGTCTGGGATTTCTGCCGGTAAGGAGGTTGATATTGGTTTGATTGATGGGCATGATAATCCTCTTCGTCCGGCGGATTTGCTACTTTATTCCTGGGACAGAGGGCGGGATGTTTGTGTCGATCTGACGGGATCCTCCCCTTTGACTCAGTCTGGGATGTCTGACTTTGTGCCTGGTCGTGTTGTTGTTGATGCTGCTCGACGTAAGTGTGCTAAGTATCGAGATTTGTGCACGGTAGCGGGTTATGGTTTCATACCCTTCTCCTTCTCTTCGTTGGGGGAGCTAGATACAGATGCGGTTGCTTTGCTGAAGCGGATTCAGAAATTCTCCGTATCTCAGGATGTCGGGGCTCGTGCTGCCGCTTATATTTTCACTAGACTCAGTTTTATTATCGCTAAGGGAGTGGGTGCCCAGATAGTATCTCGGCTACCCACTAATTTCTTGTAAATAGTAATTGGTTAATAATAATAATAATAATAATAATAAAAATTAAAATAAAATAAAATAAATAATAATAATAATAATAATAATAATAATAAATAAATGACTCCTCACTTATATTGGTAAATAAATAGTAGTACTCCGTAACTAAGTTAATCGATTTCACCAATGCTATGCTCTGTCGGTGTTAATAGTACACAGATCTATCTAACCAAAAATAATAGTATGTCCTTCGGTGCCTCAATTTTGCAAAATCTTTGTTCTTTTGTTATTTGCTTATAATAATTAAAATAATAATAATAAAAGCAGCGTTCTTAATATCTGAAAGAATTCGAAATACAATAAATATCAATCAATAATTATTGATAGTATTATACGTAGTATTAGGGTTAGTTTGGTTAACGTGGGAAGTATAGTTTCCGGGAAGTTACTTTCCTAGAAATTCAATTCCCGTACATTAGAAATCATGGGTATTGAGAAATAGTGTTTGATTTTGGATTAAATGAATTGAAATAAGAAAATAAAAATTTTTTATTAAAAATTGTGGTGTGCAAATGTGTATTTTTTAGACATTTTTTAGCTTTATTGGTTGTTTTGGGTGTGTGCAAATGTGCACAATAGCCAATCTAGTGTATCAAAGCTAGGTGAGCGGAAAAGCTTTAGTCATGACAAAGAGAAAAAAATTTAACAAGCCAAAATACGATTATTATATAGTACTTCATAAAAAATACAAAAGAAATTCAAGATTTATCAATGTCATCTCAATGTCTACAATCAAATTACGAAACAAATCAAAACCTTAATTTAGTAAATTAGAAATTAAATAAAGAATAATTAAAAGAGAGTAAAAAAAATACCTCACGAATTAGATTAAAGAAGTGGTAAAAGAGTTCAGAAATTGGAATTGAACGGCCGAATTCGAAGTTTGATAAATGCCGAAAAGAAATGTGTTGCATGCTAATTGAATGGAATATTGAAGCTCTTAGGTCCAAAATACCTAATGTGCGTGGAAAGAGGGTGAGGTGGTGAGCCTATTTGATTTCAAATCAAAATACTGAAGCTTTTGAATTTAGAAGCTTTTAGGTCCAAAATACACTAAGCCTACCTATAAAAAATTACCCAGCAATTTTTTTTTTTTTTACCAGCTCTAGAAATTTTGACCCAACAGTGGCTGGGTTAGCTACCACAAACATCCGTCCCTGAATGTGCACATTTGAGCATGTGATGTGCAAATTGGAGCACACCATCTCCCATGTGTAAAAACTTTTATAAAAAATAAGACGATTTCATTGGTTTATTTTTTTATGATTTTATTTTCCTTTTTATTTTAAATGAATTGTATTTCAAGGTTGTGTAAAAAAATGCACGTTTCACCAATGAAGTCAATTGCTAAAAAGTGATGTGTATTTTTACACATCATGTGCAAATGTGTATATTTTACACAAAACCATTTTGGATGGTCTAAGGGCACTCTCTTCAAAATGGAGGAATTTAAATTCTTCGGAATTCAACTTCTTAGGTTTTTCTGTAACAAAAAACTCAACCAAACGCCGATATTATCTTTATTTCCTGAGAATTTCCAATTCCTGGGTTTTTTAGAATGTCATTGTCAACCAAACAAGCTCTTATTAAAATAGAAATTTCTAATCTATGTTTTGTTAATTCATTAGGTCCCATATTCGAATCCTCTATAATACATTTTGTTTCTTATTTTTTATTTCATGTCCCAAGTTTAGTATATTTTTTATAATTTAATTAGAATATGGTTAGAATAATTTAAATAAAATTAGAATATAATAATTACGCAAAGTAGTGAATGGAATTAAAATTACCACAATTTAAGGTTTTTTTTCTCAATATTTATATAAATTATTTTATTTCTTATAAATTATCTCCGATAAATTGGTTTATTCCCCCACGTTAGCTCCTAACTTGTCCATCCCAATATATTTCTTGCCTCCGCCACTTTTAATGGATGGACATATAATCAAATAGATAATTTAAAAATCATTATTAACTTACGCGTTCCCTATATACACCGCAAATTAACGTTCAATCCGACGCTGTAATTTCACTTAAAAATTCGGGCGTTGTAACAACGTTGAATTAGACGTTGTTACAACGTCAAATTGAGTGTTGCTAATACGAGTCAGATTGGGCCTAATACAATATATTAAAAAAAAAACAAATTTTTTTTTGATGAGCAACCTCTTTTGGACGTTTTTTTTTTTTGTGTGTGTGGTGGGTGTGTGTTAAAATTAAATTGGTACTCTAACAACGTCCGATCCGACGTTGTAAGTCCGGTTCGGCCCGATCTGCTCCTTCACTTTGTATATTCAGTCACTTGAGACTTGAGGGGGTGTGATCATTGTCGGTCGGGGACGTGTTACCAACGCCAAAGAATAATCTCCATATGCTCGAGTCTAAACCAGAGTAAGCAAGTCAGGTCCTTTGCTTTCCTGCCGTCAGTAACACGTTGGTAAGCTTGAATGGGCATACATCATACATGCATGTTTTAAGGGATTTTGATATCGGTTCCGATCTATGGTCCTATTTCATAAGGGTTTCACCAGTTGAACACTATTCCGGAACTTGTATTCAATATTACACTTAATTATATATTTTGAGTATAAATCTATATTAAAAAAATTATATTTATACTATGTACACTTATATTACCATATTTATAAACTTTTATTATGAATAAAAATTATTGATAATTAAAAGATTGATTATTTTAGATTTTTTTTTATTTTCATTCTTTTATTCTTTAAAGATATTCACAATTCATAATATAAACTGAAGTGTAGCCCGTGCCCGTAATGGGGACGGGATTAGACATATCAAGGCCCGTAACGGGTATCCGCTTTTTTATATTAAAATTAATATATATATATGTGTATATATATGTAATAAATAATATTAATTATTCACTTAAAAAAATAATAAAAAACAGTAACTAATATATACATACATATATATAACCTACTATATATATAATATATACATATGCAGTAACTTTATATATTAAAATTGATTTCACTTCAGTGAATTGAAATCTATTTTTAAAAAAGAAATAAAAAGAAAATATGTAATGTAAAAGGTAAAAAAAACGGCAGTAAATGTAACTTCCGTTTACTATTTATAGTTGGACTTCATTTTTCGGCGGCTTCCTCAGCTTTCTTATGGGGTGGTCTTTTTAGATAATCTTATTGTAGAATTTATTTCTACTTGTTTCATTTTGCTTGTTCTTTATTTTTTTTATTTTTAAGTTGTACGTTTGACGGTTCGCCGTCAAACGACTTTTATTGGCCTCTCGATAAGTCAGATATATCTGACCTTCGAATTTTTATCCAATTAAAAAAAAATTATACTCCATTGGAGGGGGCATCGTCACATGTGGCGCAGCTAATAGTAGTACAAAATAGAGTACACGGGAGTAAATCTAGAGAAGAAATAAAAGAAGCAACTATGTAAGGGTCAATGGTCGGGCCCCACATTCATCTATTCAGTACGACAGTGGTTGTATTTATAGCTGGCAAAATCTGACCCGACCCGAGAAACTCGACCGACCGAACCCGAAAATTTAGCGTTATGCATAACCCGAATCCGAAACCGAGCTCGACCGACTTTGACCCGAAACCCGAAGTGACCCGAATACAGACAAACCCGACTCAACCCGGATCCGACTCAAATTAGACCCGACCCGAATTCCAACCCGACCCGAATTCCAACCCGACCCGACGCCCAACCCGACCCGACTCCCAACTGACCCGAGTCCCAACCCCACCCAATTTTAGATAGGGAATCAAGTATGATTTTGATAACAATATATTGCCAAATTTCAATGAAATTAATGATAAATAAAATGAGCTTACCAATGTTATAAAAATTGGGATTCTAAATTGGATCGGTAAAAAGGTGTAAGGATCGAATCGTATAATTGAATCGTAGGATCGTAAGATCCCACCTTATGGATGAAATTTCTTTTAAATGAAGTTACTATGTTTAATATTAGATAAATATTATGTTAAATCATAAAAAATACCCATAAAGATGTAAAATTTTAAAAATAAACTAAATATAATATATATATAAAGGGTAAATATTAGAAATTTCTTAGGCCATGTTTATCAAGGGATACTCGGGATACTCGAAATACTAATATTTTATTCTCCTTTTTCCGCCACATCATCCTAGGATCTCATTCTTATTTTTCCCACTTTATCAATAACATCTATAGTATCCCAAAATCCATCTTTTCCTATCAATTCAATTTACAATTATACCCCTCTCCCATAATTATTTCCATCCTTTACTAGCAAACCAATTTACTATTATACCCCTCTCAACTCATTTTCTTCAATCTAGCTTAATTTATAATATTAATTTTCCGTTACACAATATTATTCATAAATTAATATTATTTATTAAACTAAATCGATGACTATATATTTACTTAAAATATAAATTTCATTTAAATAAGAGGAAATACATTGATTACTTCAAAAGAAATTACGCTACGGAAAATACATAAGCTTAAATTCCAACTTAACAAACATAATACTAAACTAAAAAACCATTAATTATCTCCCACATTGGACCTGAATTTCTCCCAAATGTGTTCCTTCAAGTCTTCTCTAAGACGACGGTGTGTGACAGTATCACGTAGTTCATTCCTGGCTTGTATATAATCTCGTATAACGTTGGGAGTCCTAGTCGGCTGCGTCCAAGTAGAGTTCTCCACCGGGATAGGTTCGCCACTTATGCCTTCTTCAAACTGCGGAATCTCGTATCCATGGTGGCTATAGTCTTCTCGCTCATCCTCTACGATCATGTTGTGCAAAATGATGCATGCTCGCATTATCTTCCCGAGCATGACTGGATCCCAAGATAGTGCTGGGTTGCGAATGATTGCAAAACGAGATTGTAGCACTCCAAATGCTCTTTCCACATCTTTCCGAACGGAAGCAACTTGTTCAGCAAATAATTTCATTTTGACTCCCTGAGGAGACTTCGGTGACTTCACAAATGTAGCCCATTCCGGGTAAATCCCATCGGTTAGATAGTACCCCATGCGATACTCATGTCCTCCAACGGTGAAATTAACGGTTGGAGCTCGACCTTGCACAACATCATCAAAAACAGGGGAACGATCAAGAACGTTAATATCATTATTAGTACCTGGGACGCCGAAGAAAGCATGCCAGATCCATAGGTCATATGATGCAACCGCCTCAAGTATAATCGTTGGGTGATCATGATCTCCACGAGCAAATTGACCTTTCCATGCAGTCGGGCAATTCTTCCATGCCCAATGCATACAATCAATGCTACCCAACATCCCTGGGAAGCCACGAGACTCCCCCACGCTTAATAATCGTTGGATGTCTACTGCATTTGGTCGACGAAGATACTCGTCTCCAAAAAATTGGATGATGCCATCAACAAAATGTGATAAGCACAATCTAGCCGTGCTCCCCGATAGACGAAGGTACTCGTCACAAGCATCAGCAGCAAGGCCATAGGACAACATGTGCATCTTCAGCTCCTTCGTCACGAGCTGCAATTCTGCAATTCTGCCCCAAAATGGGGTCTCTTGCCACTTGGTTTGGTTTCCTATATTTCTCATAGAATGCTGCAATTCTGCCCCAAAATGCATGTGCATCTTGGTCGGTGTTCACGATCGCGTCGGTGGAAATATTGATCCAGCAGCTGACAAGGAGATTGTCGTCGTCAACACTCCAGTAGGTTCGACCTAAACGAACTTCATCACCACCTTCAGCTCCTTCGTCACGAGCTGCACCCCGAGCACCAGCACGACCTCGACCACGAGCACGAGCACGACCCCGACCACGAGAGCCTCCGCTACCACCTGTTGGGATCTCAACGACACTTGGTTGGGTGCTATATGTTGGGACCGTCTGCGAAAATTGAGCATTTGCACTTCCATCAGTGCCGGGGGTAAAATTTTGTGGGTTTGAAGTGAGCACTTGCTCGTAATAGCTCAAATCATAATCAGAAGAAAGAGACATGTTCCCCAAGCTGGAAAAGAACACATTTTCGGATTGATTTTGGGAAGGATCCATTATGAACAAGTAGAGGAAGAAGTGAAGTGTGGGTTGTAATGCTACTGATTATATGTATTTATAGCCAAACTTCATAGAAACCTCACATATTTTCTAATGTTTAAACTTGAAAAATCTGAACCAAACTGATTAGACTACACAATGCAAAGATCAAACTATTCAATGTATCAATAGGAGACCATGCATGCTATTCTATATGACAAGTCACTTCATAAAAACATCAATTTCTACCATATTTTTACATGAATCATAAAAATTATTATATACTATCACATATTATATATTTTTTTAAACAATTATAAATTCTTCAAATGATAATAAATTATTACTAATGAAGTATAATGATCATATTATTTAAGGTATTATTACATGTAATTGTATTTGAAAAAAAAATATTTTTTTCAAAATACAATAAAACATATTCAAAGTTGATGTCTATGTGTAGAGAAAAATGAATCTAGTATTTTGGTATAATTTTTTTTTATAAAAAAAAACATTTTCATTGTCAAAAATCACATTTTGTAATTGTAAATTATAAATGGAAGGTTTAATATGGACCGTCGATTTCTTTTCATCACACCCGTCCATTCGACGACTTATCCATGCTTGACACGTGTCCTCTATCCTTGCCCATTGCGCCAGCTTTCTTCACGTTTCACCTGGGAAATTTGGAAAATGAAGAAAGTGATGTCCATGGGGGCCCACAAATGAGATACTTGTAGGAATACTATCTCAAGTATCAAAAATAGGGATACTTGTTGTCCATCCCATATTATAATGTTAAAATGTTCAAGTATCCCCCCTCAAGGATCCCGTTAAAGATGCCCTTATAATAGACATTTTATAGGATCGTTATAATCGCAATAAAGGACCGAGATCATTTTTCCATTTTTAGATATTGTAGGATCGAATCGAGAGTTTAAAAACATTGAGTTTACGAGCCAATGAGTAGATTATTCATTGAATCATATTTAATTCTACTAAAATGCTTTTTGAAATCCATAAATAACATGAATTACATATTCAATTTAATAAAATTGATTACCCAAGAGCAATGTTCTAACTTCTAAATATCGCTTATCGGGGTCATATTATATTTATACTTCAAAATTTAAAAATAAACATGAAAAATTAATATTTAAATTGTAAAATTACCCATAAACTTGATAAAATAAAAAGTTTAAATTTTGATCCGATATACCTAATACGGTATGATATATGGCAAATTGGTAACGGATTCTAAATATCTCCGATATATCAGGGACCGACCCGAGTACCGACCCGAAACCCGAACGAGATCGACCCGATTCTGACCGAGAACCCGAATGGGTCCAACCCGATTCTGACCAAAACCCGACCAATCTGAATTTCATTTTGACCGAATCCGACCTGACCCGACCAAGCCCGACACAGAAATTTTGACCGAGTTGACCCGACCCGAATGCGATTGACCCGAACCCGACCGGATAACCCGAATTGCCAGCTCTAGTTGTATTCGTTGGTGGCGTTTGGTAAGAGGGCGGTCCTGCGTTGTATGAACAAGTAGAGGAAGAAGTGAAGTGTTGGGGTGAATATTGATTTTTTTAGGCAACAATATTATAATACTGCAATAATCAATTGAGAATAAAATATTAACATAAGCACATAATAATGATAATGGTGACATTAATTAACAATGTTTTGCTTATAAATGGGAGGAAAGGCGAAGGTAAATGATTATCCGATGTTCATTCATTCTCTTAATTAATTACAATTAAGTTGGTGTGGGATGAGAGAAAAGTATAATAGACTAGAATCACGAATAGACATTATAAGAGGATTGGTAAGAGCAATCCCAATAGTGTCGGTATAATAGAGAAAATAAGAAGTTTTAGAGGAAAAGAGCATGTTTGTACCCCAACAGCTTTTGTAAATCAATCTGCAAAATAGAGAAAGGCAAGGAGAGAAAAAAAAAATCTGTAAATTTAGAGGAAGATTGATGAACGGTATAATTAAATTCTTCACACCTCCCCGTGGAAGTTCATTCATTCTTCAAATTGTCTGCTTCACCCTTTAAATTTTCATCCCATGATCGACAAAAGACTTGGTTTGGCTACTGGGTAGGGTTGCTGCGGTTTGATCGACAAAAAGTAAAGTTTTTCTCATTCCTTGTTCAATTTTTGTTTCGATTTTTGCCCGAATGTCTAGTGTTCAATAGATTTAGGATTTCGATTTGTTGTTTCTGAATTTCACTGCAATTACCTATTCTGACAGTGGTTGTTTTCATGTTCAAGAGTTGCTGCCACTGAATATTGCTTTCGTTTTTTGGATAATCAGTGGGTTTCGAACAATCGGAACACTTAGGTTGCAATTCGTTCAATTTGGTTTCGAACCATCAGACAATTGATTTCGATTAGGCTGCAAATTGTTCGACTAGGTTGTTTTTCATGTTTCTGAATTTTTGGGTTTGATTTACTGCTTTCCACATTTCTGTTCGGTTGGCTGCAAGGTGGTCGATTTCATGTTGTTGTAGTATGCTACTGAACGCCAATCTGAACTTTTTGTTTCGATATCATGTTGCTCAAAGGGAAGATGTTACTACGATGTGATAAAGGAGTGGTGTTTTTATTTATTTTGTCTTGAGATTCAACAAGCTTCATATGGGTAGAACAATATGGGAGACCAAGATGAATTTTGGGAGACCAAGATGTGATCAAGGTTTGAACAGATGAGGAAAGGGGGTTTGAGGCGAAAATAGTGGGCGAATTTGATTATGAGGTAAAAGAAGAAGGAATTGAGGAGGAGGAATAAAATAAAAGTCCATTCAAGGACTGCATAGATGAGGAATAAGGTGAATCTGTTGGCTTTGATGGTGGGAGAGTTGCAGGGTTCCATTAATGGATGGAATGAAAGGGAATTTATTGGTGTGTGGGGTATGTACAGGGAAAATGAGAGTACTATAGAGTATCATCATAGGTTGCAACTTGCAAGTGATGGATCATCAGTTTGATCTTCCTTGGCCCTTACCTCAATTGTTTGGTTTTCATCATCAGTTGAACTATGAGCTGCCACATCTTGTAATATATTTTGTCTACAATGATCTTTCGGATGGACTTGTTTTTTTATAAAACTAGCCTAGAACCCGTGCGCTACGCACGGGATTTTTAACATTGCGCTTTGAATGATGTATAAAACATAGTACTTGGTTAAACCTTACTTTCAACTAATATGATACAAGGAGCGACAGATAACTTACTTAAATATGGTTTGATAAAGTAAAATAAATCAACCACAATGTAAGTATTTGTAAATCATTAATTTATATAATAGGAAGTTTATACATTTGACAAATCTTTGCTCTCTAGTACCGTACCCGTGCGTTGCACGGGATTTATAAAATATATTATATACTCTTATTATATATAACTTCCTAATGCATAAACTTAAATATTACATATAATATTATTACATAACAAATCATATGTACACCTCCCTTAGTGTACGAAATATCATGTGGATACTCTGAGAAGGCTCCAAAGGACTAATATATAATAAGATAATAATATATTATATTCTGATAATAATTTTATAGATAAAAAAATATCTATAGTAGATCTATCACATATTTTTAAGTATTACCTATATTAGATTTAAGACGTTGAGTTACGAGTTTTAGCCATGGATAGTAAAGAGAGTTTGTGCGTCCTTGATGTGTCGTTAGGGGCTTTGTTGCTCTGTATTCTTGGCTATTGCGTAGTAGTTCTTTTTGGTGATGTGTTGTGAAATGTGGATATTCAAGTGCCATGTAGTGAGTAAAATCACCAAATCAACCGTTTCATCAAGTGTTTGGTCTTTGAACTTTGTATACAGACATTGCACACAAGTTCCTTAATATATAAATGAATCAATATGATGAGCAGATGCAAGTGATCAGTGATCACATTCTTAGCAAAAAGCTTATTCAAACACCATCGTCGACACAAGAAATGTCGTGTAGGCTAATTTATCAGTATAAGCAGTGAGCTTCATTAAACAGTAGATGTCATATAGGCACACTCTTGAGAATGACCTTTGTGTGCTCGGTAAGGCATAGAAACAAAGCCAAATAGAACCAAGAACACTCTCTATTGCGAGACGGGTAGCCAGTGGGAGGAGGAGATCTATTCTGTGAGTAGCATTTGGGTTTCCTCACCTGGAGATGGTGGCTGCAACAAAGAAAAAGACATTATCAACCAAATGTAGAATCACAAATTGAGAATTTCACGAATGCATGATCATTCAAATAAAGAGCAATCCCACTGATAAGTACCTTTACATATTTTGATAATTAATATCCTATGCAGTAAAACTTTACCAAATTTCAATCCAAAGTGTATAGTTGGTAAAGGCAAGACAGTGGATTACCAAGTCATCAAGAAAAGGTGTCACAAATTGGATTAGTGATTTAAAAAACAAATGACAATCTCACCAATTACCACTCCCTATTTGTACAGATTAAACTACTGCCCTTATGAAATCAGATCATAAATCTTTGGCAATGGTAATCAAATATACAATGGATCGATGACTGATTAATCATATACCGGAAGTGGTCTCTCTGAACTTTATCATCCGGTATTACAAACCACGTCATAAATTCACAATCTGCACTATATTTGTAATCAAGTAATTTATACACTTCTAAGATCAAATTGAAGGTTTTCGAAAAAAAATTGACAATCAAAAGAACACAAGAAACTTACCTTGAGAAAACCTATCAAGGAATCGACACAAGAAACATGACGCCCGTCACGACAATCACGAATGGGAAAAATTGAAGTGTCAGCTGACAATCATGAGAATGTTTGAAGGCTTGTGTTGTGCCTCACAAGCAACTTTGATAAACACATCCTCTAAAGCAGTGTCAGTGAATGAAGCCTTCGTTTGAAGGCTTGTGAAGCTTTCGTTGATCCACTGCTTCGATTTCAACCGAGAACATGGAATTAAGAGGCCGGTGATCGGACATTCTAATGTTTGCAGTTCTGTATTCTCTAGAATTGCTGCTTTATTCCCTTGCCTGACCATAGAACATGATCACACCTACAATACAATATTCATTTAGACACGATTCACTATACAGGGGAAGATTTTTATCCTTCTCATTCCTTCGTACAAATCCATACCCTCTCTTTTCTACGAAGGCATCAGCATAATACAAGAGTGTCATAATAGGAATCACTTAGGCTATGTAATAACAAAAACATTTAGGTGAAATGAGTGTTGGCTACTTAAAGAAGATGATGACTACAAGTTATCAGTTTAGATAAAGCCCGCAATGGGATATCTACATCATTCAAACAAAAGAATGGAGAGAGTAAATATACCTCACCATCACTGACTCCTTCATAGTACTCGGAATTTCGAATCAAATCAAACACAAAGTGAGGAAGATCTTAACCTCCATAAACGCATTATCTCAGACAGCAAAAGGAGCTGCAATATTCCCTTGAAAAAATTTAAGTTGCCTCTCAGCTTCCAACTTCTGTAAAGACGATAAAGCAAACATTTGGGAAAATTCAAGAGATGACACCAATGGATTTACGTGACAATTAGATGCAAATGCATAAATATATGATATAGCAGCATCACATGAGATAATGGAATATGTTTGCCAAACAAAGAGATATACCTTTGCAACTTCTTATGTATGAAGTTTTTCCAATTGAATCTATAAAAAAGGAAAACAAACATCTGAAACCTATAATAAATAAGTATATCTCATGATGAGAAACTAAAACATACTTTGATTCGATGAGCCTCAAAAACCTCCTCTCTAAGGTTTAATCTCTCCCTTGTACATTCTACCAACTCTTTTTGTAACTTCACAATCTCTTGCTCCAGCCCAGCTGTCCTAGTATATCATTAATTTTAGCACAACAAACTTATTATGTGTATTCACACTGCAAAACTTTTCAATTTGGATTGCAGCTTTCTACAAAAAAATTATCAACAGAATATCCTCCATCTAGAGGTTACAGTTCATACCTCTGGAAATGCATTCTAGTGGCAAGGAGGAGGTAGCTAGGGCCAGCTTGTTGTGTGCATAATTGCTCAATATCTTTTCTTAGTTCATCTCTCTCTGCAAAAGGAAAGAACTGATTAAATCCCATTTCTTTCAAAGACGCCTAAAATGGATATGATAGCATATTAGAAGCATATATATAAAGACTTCCGACCTAAAAGATTCAGATCAATCTAAATGCATCCCTTTTATTTAGAGCAAAAGTACCCCGTGAGATAGCCAAGGCCCATAAAACCAAACTAAAAGAGGAGCAATATAGTGAATCCAAACTCCATAAAAGCAGTCACTCTTACTCTAGATATACGATTAACAATGTTCTAAAATAAGCTTGACGGACACACTAGAAAGAAATAGCGAAAAGAAGTATAAAAAGAGTCCAGGATTTCTAGCCACAAATCATAATTTGCAATCACAAAAGGTGGATTGTTATAAAGTAAAAATATTTTTTGATGATTGGAGTGCTTGAATGAACCTAAGACACACTGTTATTCATCACACCAAAGAAACTAATGCTTTGAGAATGGCAATGCCACTGATCATTTTGCTAACAAAACTCGGGTAAATAGGTATTTTAGTACAAATCACCAAATTATTAGAGTATCATTCTATTCGTGTTCAATTACTGGTGTATTCAAAGTTTACAGAAAATACCTTTGAAGCAAAGGTCCCTTGTGGCCAACCAAGCAGTCCTGCAACCATTTGTCCTGTTTGATTGCAATCATCATCTATCGCCTAACAATTACAACATCCAAACTAAGACATGAGCAACCCACAGAATTCGCTATTCTGAAACTTGCCCACCAACCCACGAAATTAAGGAAAAGACAGAAAAAGTAATGAGAGAAATATTTACAAAGTCAAGGGGAAATGGGAAATTGAAGCACAAGAGTAAGGTGAGTCATTGTTCTTGCTTCTTGTTGGCATCCACGAAAACTCATCAATCCCCAAATTTGCAATTTCTCACCCAAACTACAAATTCAAGCCCGCTCCTTAAATCAATCACCTTCCAACAGCAACTTTAGCACAAATAAGATTTAATTTCGCCCAAACAACTCATAAATTACACAAATTTATTCAATTTGAGAAAACCTAGAAATTGGGGTTTTGAAATTTCACCTTAAATCTTCAATGGAGAGAGGAAAGAGGAGAAGAGGCTGAGCGAGGATGGTGGACGGAGCTGGGTGCCGGAGGTGTTACCGGCGTGGCTGGGTGAGTTCGGCGGCGGCCTGATGGCGATGGAGTGACTTCTGGCGGCTGAGGAATCGGGAGGAGAGGGCCGGAACATGGAAAGAACTTCGCTCGGGAGAAGACTAAGCAAGATGCACAACCCTAAAAGCTTGAAGAAGACGAAATCGCTGGCCCCTTAAAAGAAACTGCTTGTGGTCTGAGAGAGAGATCGTGGGAGAGAGAGCGCGGATAGAGAAGGAGAGAAACAGAAGGGAAGGGAGAAAAGGAAAGGGAAAAAAAATCAGAGAGAGTTCCACGTGGATACTCTGAGAATGCTCCAAAAGACTCAGCTTTAAGATATAGAAGGATTAAGTTTAGAATTAAAATTTCCTTAATAAATTCTTTTATTATATTATAAATTTATGTATTTATTATACTATATAATAAATGTAGAAATCTGTATTATATTATATAATAAATGTAGAAATCTGTATAATAGAGAAGCTGTTGGAGTTAGAGTGTAAATTTTTTAGAGATTTTGATATTTTAATCTCTAAAATAGAGAATTTTTGCATAATCTGTTGGGCTTGCTCTACGAGATTATCCATTTTAATAATTACAAGTTTTAATTAATACGAGTAATTACGAACTCCTCCTTCATCATAAGCAATATTTGCTTGGAAAGACAACTCTTTAATTTTGATGATTGTGGGAATGACGAAATGACCTGGTTTTCAATAAAAAAAAGTAGTGGAATGGATGCAAGAAGGGCTTTATCGTATGGGCGCGTCCAAAAGAGTCTTGCCAGAGAGCCAACCGAAAAGAGAAGACAATAGTCAAGATTGGGCGAGAGAACCCAACAGAGGGATGGATCAAAATCAGCACGGATAGAGCGGTGCGTCGGTGCGTAGAGATGGGCAAGCGACAACTACAGAGGTTATTAGAAATAATGCTGGTGAGTGGCATCGTGGCTTAATTTGTAATGAGAATAGGACCTTGTTTTGTCCCCATTCCAGAGCTATGGGTGTCTTGCAAGGGTTTAAACTCGCTTGAAATGGTGGCTTTCATAGGGTGATTATGGAAATAGACTTACTCCTCACGATGATCCTCTTGGGAAACTACCGTCGCGGTGCCACCCGTTAGCCAGTTTGGTCACCGAGTGCCATGACTTTTTAAGAAGAGGCTGGACCATTCAGTTTTAACATGTCTTCCGTGAGACAAATTGTGTAGCGTATTAGATGCCCTTATTAAATTTTTATTGATGGAATTAACCTATTTGTATTCGAATAATATTCATCTTAATTTATAAAAATGCATGCGAATTTGGTCGGTAAACATCTACTGGCCGCGTATATAATTTACATATATATTTTATTATCAGTTTTTCTATCTCATGTCCCAAGGTAGGGTATATGATAAGAAGTTTAATTGAGAAAGATTTTTTTCGAATTAAATTATTTTCTCTCTCTAAAAACCCCTAATCTGCACTACCCTTCGGTACCACCGTCCACCACGGCGCCGCCTGTAGCATCCGGCCTCACCGGCCTCCTTCCCTCGACCGCCTCCTTGTCTCGCCTCCCCTTCATGTCCCCCTAAGGTGCCTGAAGAACGCGTTTTCAAGCGCTTGTTAAATCCCCAATTTCAAAACCCTAGATTTCTCTCTTTGGCCTAATTCATCTCCTTCTTCCTTTCATTGGGATGGGTTTCGGGCCAATTTTGGGAGGCAAGGAGCTTATCTATCGATCTCAACCTCCGATTTGGGTTTTGTGGCTCCTCCTTCGGCCTCCAATCCCGACCCCCGAACCCTCCCGATGTCTGTCTTGTCCGACCGACCTTCATATTCGCCCTCAACCTTTGTTTCCTGTCGTCCTTCGTCTTCACGCCGGGGTTGCCGTCTTGGGCTTGGTCGTCCGACCTGCCTCCGACGCATTATCCTGGTTCTGTCGGTGCTCCCCTTCCCGAACCGGTTTGGAGCTTTTGTACTGGGTTGCGCTGTGGCGCCCTCTCTATCATGGCCATCGTCCTCCGCTCTGGCTTCCATTCATCGGCGTCGCTGGTGGTGGCCCCTGACATCGGTCTCGACCAGTGCTTGTGGACGTCTGGCTTCCCCAATTCGATGGGAAAATAATAAAATAGGTTTATATATAAATAAATAAATAAATAAATATATATATATATATATATATATATATATATATATATATATATAGGGAGTGGTTCCCTTGTGCACACCTTTTAGAGTATATCTTGTGCACAATTATGGACCTTTGATCTAATGGAATGGATGACCATGATTTAAATGATTTTTTTTTGTTTTTCTGAAAAATCTGGTGGGACCCACTACAAAAAATGCACTCACTCTCTCCTCTTGCCCTCTAATGTTGTACGTGTAACTTAACTACCTTTATTTATTTTTTTGCTGATTTTCTATAAAATGTAGATAATTTTAATGATTTTGTGAAAAATAAATTATTATGGGTGATTTATTGGCAGGACTCAAGTAATTTCGTTGGTTTAAAAATTTGACAATTCCACTGAATAGTGTTTCTTATCATACCGAATAATGTTATGTTATATTTTTCCATCCAATTCATATCAAAATTTAACAATTCTACTGAATAATTTGTCACAAGTTACCGAATAATGATCATTTTTTGTCAATTAATTTAAGATAATGCTTCATATTTCACCGAATAATGTCTCACGTTTCACTGAATAATGTTTTGTTTTATGTTGTTGTCAACCCGAAGTCCATATTCTGACGAATAATAAATTAGATTTCACTGAATTCTGATGAATAATAAATCGGATTTCACTGAATAATTTACCAACTCATTATCACTGGTAACCAAAATTTGACACATACAATTGACGAATAATAAATAAAAATTTGATAATCAAATTACACTCTCATACAAATCACAAGCAATGCAAATTGCAAATCATCAATGTCACCAGAATGGTTCTATACAAGCATAACAAATTAGGCCAAAAAATCAATTACATGTCAATTAGAATTCCTATGATAATTCAACACTTACAAATTGCAAGTCCTGATGTACGCAGCACATGCAAGATAAAGAAGAAATAAGCAGTCAACACAAATTCAAGCGATGGGATTTCACCAAAAAAAAAATCAAGCGATGGGGATCGGATTTAGGGCGCCGCAGAATAAACAATTACCACAAACCAAAATAAGCCACAAGATCTCCTTGGAGAAGCCCTTCAATCGCATTACATCGGAGAAGCCCTTCATCGGAGGCATCGATGCCTGGATCGTCGTCTCCGCTGCCGATCGCCTCTCCCAATTCGCCCTCCTAATCGCCGCCGCCGATCAGGCACAACACCACCTGGAGCAAGGAAGAGGAAGAATCACAGAAATAGGAGGGAGGAAGGATGGGCTCGCCTCCACCTCACCAGGGCTGGCCTCTGCCTCGCTGCCCACCACCACCTCGCCTCACCGCCGGTCCCCTGAATCACCGCTTTGCCTCCGCGCTCACCTATCCTTCGCTCTGATTCTCTTCCGGTTGCTGGCGGTGAGAGGCTACAGCGGATTGCCGATCTGGAGAGGAGGAGGTAGAGGATTGACTCTTCACAACGCTAAACAGGGCTAGGGTTTTATTAGTTTAGGTTACACGCGCTTGTCATAGGTTACTAATGCAATTGGGTCTCATTTAATACAATTTTTTTTTAAAAAAAAACCATTGATGTGGCATGATCCTGAACGCTCATTTCATATAGATCAATGGTCGGAATTTGTGCACAAAGTACACCCTAAGAGGTGTGCACAATATATATATATATATATAGAGAGAGAGAGAGAGAGAGAGAGAGAGAGAATAGGTAACTTGTGCACAAGGCTTAGGGTGTACCTTGTGCACAATTGTAGACCCTTAGATTGATTGAGATGGATGGAGGAGATTAAAAGGGATTATTCTTTTTTTTTAAATAAAAAACAAGTGGGACCCGCACCCAAATTTCTGAAAACCGTATACACGCATCTCCTGCGCGTGAGATGGGTGTGAAAAGGGAGTTGTTGATTTGTGGGTCCCACACAAAATTCTCATAAATCAAATCTGTCAAATTTTTTTTTCTTCGCACTGAGTATTTTTTTTAATATACTTACCTTCTAAGAGAAAGAGAATGTAGTGACTAGTGGGACCCATGCCACAATTAAAAAATAAAAGAAAATGTTGTGAACTAAACCCATGGCTTCCGATAAAAAAAAAGAGAGAGAAAGAGATATAATGTGGGGAGCATAGGAGATTTTTTGCTTAAAAAAAATTATTTGTAAGTGTGAAATATTTTTTTTTAAAGATTAGTGGATTAAAAAAAATCAATAATTATAAAGATTTGTCAATTTTTTTTTTATAAAAATCAAGAATTGTACATATCTAACCCATCTAAATCAATTTTTAAAATTTGATGATTCCACTAAATAAGGTTATGCATTCCACCGAATAAAAATATTCTACCAAATAATATTTTATTTAGTGGACTAGAGGGGTAAAAATATATATATATTTCACCGAATAAAGGCACACCACAATGATCAAACTAATAGTGAATATCAATCATTCCATTGAATATTCACCTAATTTTTCTTGTTTAAAAATTTGACAATTCCACCAAATAATGTTTCACACCCTACCAAATAATGTTATGTTATCTTTTTCCATATAATTCTGATCAAAATTTATCAATTCCACTGAATAATTTATCACATATTACTGAATAATGATTAGTTTTTTTTTGTCAATTAAAGAAACCTCAAATCTCTAAATAATACTTACAATTTATATGAATAATGTTTCACATTTCACCGAATAATATCTCACATTTCACTGAATAATGTTTTGTTTTATGTTGTCAGACCAAAGAGTCCATATTCTGACAAATAATAAAACAGATTTCACCGAATAATTTAAAAACTCATTACCACTAGTAACCAAAATTTGACACATACGTCTGAAGAATTTGACGAATAAAAGAATTAAAATTATGCATATCGAAAACCCTACCCGTCCACCCCGGCACCCACCCGCCCACCCCAAGCCGCCGCCCACCCCAAGCCGCTGCCCACCCAACCCCCCCCCCCCCCCCCCCCCCCCCAACCCAACCCATAGTAGAATTCAATTTAAATTGTTGCCTTTGCAGATCGGCCGGCCCCTGCCCAGTGCCCACCCAACTACACCCCACCGTCGCAATCGTCGCCGTATTCGTCGGAATCGTCATCGCTTCTCCTTTGTAACCCTCGTTTCCGCAATCGCCACCGTACTCGCCGAAATCGTCACTGATGCTCCTATGTAACCCCCTCGCCGCCGCAATCGCCGACATCGTCTCCTGCAGCCGATTCCGCCTAGAAGAAACGTCGTAGTCGCCGGAGATGGTGTCAAATTCTGAGGAAGAGGAGCACTGGTTGTGGAAGACTGTTGCAGCTTCGCTAAATCGCAGGAGGCCACCGGTTGAGAGAGAGGAGCACTGGTTGTCGAAGAGAAGCACTGATTTTTAGGGTTTTTATTATGCCATCAATTGCACGCGCTCCACTCTCCCTTATTTGGTTTAAGAATGAGTTTTTTTTTTTTAAAAAAAAATCAACCGGACACATGGCGGGATATAGGCCATCCGATCCACTAAGATCAATGGCTGTTAGTTGTGCACAAGATACACTCTAAAGGGTGTGCACAAGGGAACCACTCCCTATATATATATATATATATATATATATATATATATATATATATATATATATATATATATATATATATATAAAATTACCACCCGAAAGGGTTAAAACCAAATCTCGAAAGGGCTTGATTAAATCCCGTTAGGGTTTCAATAAAATCCCAAAAGGGCCTTTGGTGCGTCGTACAAGGGTGGTTCTCGGCTACGAGTCCGGTTGTTCGTGGCGTTCCTTTCCCGAGTTGGGGCTCTGGCGTCCGGTGTCGGGTCTGACTGGGGTCGAGGCGATGTGTATCGAGGCGACTCTGAGTTACGGAAATTTTCTTGGAGGTTTGTCTTCATTGCCCATAGGGATTCCTGATGTACTGCTGGTCAGCGGTGTCACGGTTTGGTGGTGCTTGGCATCGACTCTTAGTCTATGTTGTCTCCGGCTTGGTTGGGTTAGGTTTGCTTGTTCAAATGCATTGGTATGCTTCCCACTGTTTGTACTGCACCTTTCTTATGTTTCTTGTGTGTGTTGTTTGTATTGACGGTTCGCCGTCTGCCGACTTTATCGGCCTCTCGAGGTGTCGGGTCTGTCCGGTCCTCGAATTATTTCCTAATTAAAAATAAAAATAAAAAATAAGGACAATACGACCCCAGTCGGGGTGGCTCACTGGTAGGGAGCAAGGGAGAAGTCAGGAGGTCTCGGATTCATTCCCTATCTCCTCCCCTTTCCTTTGGTGAAAATCCAAAGTTTGTCTTCCTCCTTACTAGTGGATCGAGCTGGTCGACGCAAACCGATTTACCTAGTGCGTGGCTCTTGTCGGCTGGATCACGTGCTCGGAACTTGTCATCAATGGGGGGTTCGTCATAAAAAAAAAAAAAAAAAAAGGACAATACAAGTTGAACTGGCTATTATTGGAGTGATAATTAATTAGACCCACATATGTAAAAAAAGGATTCCAACTTTCCGTCTTGTGGAGAGCAACCAAAAATAGGAGTTTCATAAGAAAATGAATCACCTTTTCTGCTATTCCTTTCCTAAAACAACTCTTTTCTTCGTAAAGACCAGGGATGTTCAAAAGTAGATCCGAACCCGAATCTTTGGATACATCAAACCGATCCATAACCAAACTTTGAAGAAGGTTAATTAGGCTGGAATATGAATCGTCATCACATTGAAAATATTGAGATGTCTGGTTAAAATATTGAAATGTCTTGAATAACATATAAACTTAACCGATTATTCATCTCATTGTCAATTGATCTTGATATATAACCCCGTTAGATTTATATCTTAACTCTTTTGAGGACAGCCAACTTTAACAGGTTAGGAGATTAGTTTTTTTTTTTAAAGAAATTTTATATTGAGACATTTTTTATTAAATAAAAAATATTATGTGGTACCATTAATTTAGATTGAAAGAACTCTGGAATAAAAAGTTGTACACCCCTGCAAAATGAGAGAATGGTTAACAATATGAGTAAATTGATTGCACCATTATGTATTGTTGTATGTTTATCTTTAGGCGGTTCTCCGTCTGAACTCGAATTCTTATATAATAAAAAAAAATTGAGTGAATTCAAGGAAAAAAATAAAGAGAAAAGATAAGTAAGATACTCCCTCTGTCCAAAAATACTCGAATTTTTATGAATTTTTTTTAATAATTACAAACTTATTATCAATAAGTTTGTAATTATTAAAAAAATTTAATAAAAAAATTAATATTTTATATACTTTTTACCTCTTTAAAAAAACGTGTATTAATAGTAAAATCAATAGTAAAGTCAATGTATTTTTGGACGGATGGCAGTAATAAACTACCTCTCTAGGCAAGAGATTTTCTTGATGGGAGGAGAGATACCGTCCACTGCCATGAACCCCCATTATCGACCATCCATCACTATTAACACACCCGTCATGGTCCCTACTTAAGAACATCACATTGTTGATGGATTTTTTGCTAGATATTAGCCAAACACAGGTGTAATACCCTCATCTGGAAACATAAATAAAAATGTATTTAAGTTGCACGTACTATCTAATTAATATTTATAAACGGATTTGCATATATATATAAACGGTTTTGTATCGCCAAACACAGATGTAGTTATTAACTTTTGATGTCGGCAAGTTTTTTTCAGGCAAAAAAAACTTGCCGATACTGAAAGCCAATGAATAATCTTGCATTTGATAATAATTTGATTGTGTGTATAACATGACTCTTTCTAAAACCATTAGGGTCTGTCTGACACAAGCTTATTGGAACTTTTTAAAGAGTTATGGTAAAAAAAAAATCACGGTTAAAAAAAAATAGCTTTACAAAACTCAGTATTTGTCTTGCTAAAGAAAAATATACTCTTTTAACCACAAATACTAAAATTTCATCAAAAATTTGAACTAAATTTTAATCTTAAACTTGATTAATTTATAGCGTGCCAAACAGACTCATAATACATGGACCAATTAACCTAAAATTCATAATTACAAATTGTAAAGATCCATCTCAACAAAATTACATTCCAACTTTGTAAAAGCCGACAACAAAACTTACAGCTTGCCATCCCTACCAAAATGTCACGATCAAGTTCTTATAGCAATCATCAAATTCCAAAAACGTTACACCCTGGACCGATCCAAATCAACTGTTAAACAACATTAGAGGGTGGGCCCAAGTAACATGTTTGTGCCATTTGGGAAAAACTTAAATGGGCCGGCCCATGAATTAATGGCCTGGGCCCATTGTCTTTGTGTTTAGGGTCATTTTCATTGCCTAGCTTCTAAATGCATCACTTCAATTCAAATGATGGGAGTAAATACTAAATAGAAGTATGGCAAATTGGCAATTATTGTAGCTTTAATGGTTATGAAAGGGGATGGAAAGGAATCAAACACATAACCTTTAGATAGAGGCTCATTCTTCCTTTCGTAGTTTTTCTTATTATCTAATTTACACCTATCAATGCGAAATGAATTATACGAATTCCTTGATTCAAGTGTCTAAAGTCTGCTCGAATGTGCTCGGAGTGTGCTTGTTTGTGGATGAAATGACACAACCAATTCGTTTTTTTTTATAATACGTGAAAATATTCGATGGGATCAGGTAATACAATACCTAATATCTTAAGAGACCGACGGATTGATAGACAGCCAGACAGACTAATTGTTATGATATATTACAAGCATAAAAAACAAAAAGGAAATAAAAGACGCAACAACAAGTTGAATCTCTATACAAAAGTGGAGCACAGGCCAAACGAATAAAAAAAGAAGACGAAAAAAAAAGCCTGTATGTTTAAACCCGAAAAGGGTCCAATTTAAACCCCGAAAGGGCTGACAAAACAAAAAATAAAATAAATTACAAAATTAAAACTTTGGATAATAACTATGGGATTATATAATAAAATCATCTTGCCAAAACTTGTAAGTACAATAACAATGCAATGAGCTGGGCGAGCTTGATCTCAAAAAAAAAAATAACAATAAAATTTTGCGTAAAATTTCTAGCCTCGATTCCCCACGAGATTGAACCTGCTCCTTTTCTATGAGCTTCAAAATCCGTGTTCAGTTGGCCGAATCTTAGCAGTGTTTTTTGCACCAGTGGTGTGTAGCTCTGCATCCGATGTGTCTAGAAGTTCTTTGCTTGGTTGGGGTGAAGGAGTCTGGACTATTTGGTGGTGATTGACTTCGTTTTTTGTCGGCGTCCTCAACTAGTTGGAGTAGATTTGCTTTCACTACAACAGAAATGCCTATTAGCGGGGAAATTTTTCGCCGCTGAAAATTGGATTTTTGTTGCTAAAAAGATTTAGTGAGGAAATGCATTTCGTCGCATGTTCCTCGCAAAAAACTCGTCAAGGAAAGGTTAGTCGAGGGAAAAATATTTCATCGCTAAAAGTTTTAGCGATAAAATCGATTTTTCTCGCCGTAACTATTAACGACGAATATTTTCCTCGTAAAAAGACAAATTTGTTGTCGCCAAAAATGTTGAAGGATTTGAAAATAGTCGTTGAATGTGTTTGACGACAAATAAAATTTCATCGCTAACATGTTTATTCCTCACCAATAATTATGTCAAATTGTGTCAATATTATCGGTGACTTAAATTTTCATTGCGAAAGACCATAAATTTCATCGCGTAAGTTGGTGAAGGAGTCGAGAATAGTCGCTGAATATATAAGGCGATAAAAATTATTTTCTCGCTAAAATATTTATTTCCTCACCAATAGTTATAACTTTTTAAATATACATGTTACGATAAATATCGAATTGTGCTCATATTATATTTTAAAATAATAACATACTAGAGAAAAACATATAAAATTAATAATCAATCAAACTAGTAATACAAATTGAATTCCAAAAAAAAAATCCAATCCTAGCAATTCCATACTCTTGATTCAACTTTGCCATAAAGTCTTCAATCTTTTTTGTAGAATCCTTCAATGCACGACATATCCATCATTCACCACATAAAATGCAAGAGCTCCATTGTCCAATAGGATATGGGCACATTCTGATGGGCAATCATGTGCAATGGGGTTGATCCACTTCCATCTCTTATGTTCACAAACCTTGCAAAGCTCCTGACAATCCGATCCATCCATTGAAAGTATTAGTAAAAGGGGGCATAGTGCAAGCAGGTTCTACTGTGAATTGAATCAAACATCAACATCTTAATCAAATAAACTTCTCCGGTTACAAATCTTTAACCATTGAAACAAAAAAACCACAACAGAAATTCGGAATCACTATGGGGAGTGAGATCTTAGTGCCTACATTAGCGGAAGCTTCAATAAGCTTGCTCACACACGAGATCCTACCATCATTGTAGCTAGCACAAGCAGAGTATTAAAAAGCAAGGCAATAAAGCAGACCGCCGCAACAAATAAACAAAAACTCAAATAATCTCTAATCATGAACTTAGAACCTGCTTATGATGATCATACAGCGTCGATCCAACAACAGAGAATCTCCAGCCATCGATTATCACCAGAACCAATCAGATCACATCCCATCACAATATCACACACACAAAAGTAAAAACACATGGAAAATTAATCAGCAATAAAATGAAGACCACACCTCGATCTGGCCAAAAGAAGCAGCAAGATGAAGAGGAGAGAGTCAATTGCAAACAGTGCTCGAGATTCATAGCAGGGAGGAAGCATAGTCCAAAATCAAAGCACAATAATATCATCCAAGGAAAGGGACCATGAATAAGATCAATAATTACAGCTATGCTCATCCATATTTTACAAAGAAAAATCATGAAGGTTCAAAAGACACATGGAGCATGAGACAAGTAAGTAGTGCTCAAGTATACACATAATCGCATCTCAGGATTGACAAACGAAGCCAAGCATAAATCATTAAACTACTAATCTAGAGACTAAAAAAGACAAATCTGCTGATTTCAATTCATAACCTTCTAATCTAGAGATTCCTCAACTTCAGGGAGTTCATTAATTATCACTTCAAAGTCCTAAAAATGTAGCAACATGTAACGAGTATTCAAGAGCAGAAAGAAACAAAACAGCCCAAATCTCAGCCAAATTTTGCAACTCAGAAATCAGATTTATCCCCTTCAACACGTACAAGGTAATCCTACATGACTAAAATCCAATCAGGCAAATGGACAGCAACATCATACGAAATCGAGCCGAATTGCAAGAGGCGATTTCTAACACCTCAGTCCCATTAGCATACCAAATTCAACAGAACTACTTCAAACAACTCAATAAAGTACCCTCGTTATCTAAAAATAGATCAAATAAGGAAATGTAGGAGCACATACCGACACTTCCCAATTTCGGATATAAAGTCGAAGGCTCGGATTTGGGGATTAGACCTGCAGATCTGAGAGCAGCAAGCACACAAGAGTAGTAGCGCGGGAGGCGATGACGGAAGGCAGAAGACAGCGAGAAGGGGATGGCGTCGATGGTTAGGGTTTCGGCAGGGGCAGAGATGGGCAAGGGTGCACGGTGGTGAAGCGGCGGTGAGGAAACAAGGGTGAAACGGCTTGGCTTTGCAAGAGGAGGAGCGAGGCAATGAAGTGGTGCGAGAAGGGTGTAGAGGAGAGGTGGTCGTGCATTGACAGGAGGCGGATTGGTGGCGGCGGGGGAAAGGGACGGCGTAGAACAGATGAAGAAGATGAGAGGAGAAAAGGCATCGAGGGTTAGAGAAAATAGAGGTCTTCTCTGTAGAACATGTGAAGGAGATAGGATCATAGGAAGGTCCGGTTTTCTTTTATTTCCGGAAATAAATAAAAGGTATTTTTTCTTTTAATGAATTTGATTTATTTTTTCCATTTTCATCCAAGACAATAACGACGAAATGACATTTCCTTATTGATTAATATATTTAGTAACAAAAGTTTTCCTTGAAAAATCCTTTTAGCAAGAAATTAAAATCTTTGTCACTAATAAATTTGGTGAGGAATTTAAACTTTCCTCGTTAATGAATTTGAGTAATTTTATTTATTTTTACTCAACCCATTAGCGACGAAAATGGACTTTTCTCGTTAATTAATATGTTTAGTGACAAATTCTTTCCTCGATAAATATATACTTTTAGCGAAAATTATAATATTTTCCGCCAAAATATTTGGCGGGTTTTACATAATTCACATCAAACATATAACGACATAATTGGAAATTCCTCGATGATTGTATTTTTAGTGATGAAAATATTTCTCAATAAAAGCTCCAAATTCGTCGTTATTTTCCTTTTGTTTTTCGCGACCACATTATGATAACAATTAGTGATGAATCAAAAAAATTGTCGTTGAATGTCACTTTTAGCGAGGAATATAGGTTTCTCACTAAAGTTCACACACCTTTTTACGAGGACTCGACATGTTTGTCGCCAAAGACCACATTTACCAAGGAAAAATAATTCGTCGCTAAAATTAACAAACCAATAACAATTATTGTAGATAGGCGTGAGTGTGAATGCCCCATCTTCACCTCTAATGTAGATATCGTGAGAGAGTCTTGTTAAAAACACTTTTAAATACCGTTGAACTTTCAATGTGGGATGGGAAAGTCAAAAAGAGACACCTTAACACCACCTACTCTAGAACATTATATCCAACCCAGATGAGTGAGCCTTTGATAAATAATCCCGTTGTTTCAACATTCGGGACATTTGATTGACGCCGCATCTGCAAAGCAATATCCCATTTCGAGTTCGTCGTCAAGAAAGTCATAAACAATCTCATCATTCCACAAGGAAGATAAGTGAGAGTATAAAATGCTACAAATATAATGTATTTGTGATAGAGGATCGACCTTCTTACACCACCATAATCTAAAACTAATTAAGCAAAATTTACTTTGTTATCAACCCAATGTAATCTCGTTTAAAGCTGAGATTTCTTACACCATGCAGCAATTAATTCAAGGCAATGGACATCTAAATCCTTTAGAAGCTAGCTGAGGTTCTGCAAGAAACACTCTCTCATGGATAAGGACTAAGGTGGTAAAGCATCACATTGCTGGAATCTTCCGGATACCCGATGCCTTTTGAAATCTGGGATCTCGATCGATCGGATGGCTTTTGAGGTGTGCCAAATAGACAAAATATATCCATCCATCCATCATTGGCTTCCTTGCTTTACTGATATCTTCCTCGTTTCACCAGCCTCGTCTCTCCACCTAATTAACAATATATCATAATATGATCCACAACTGACTAATTTATACTGTAGTTATTAATTAACTTATACTCCCTCCGTTCAACAAAACTTGTCGTTTACTATTCACGCACGCTTTTTTAGAATGATAAAAACTATATAAAATATTCATTTTTAAAAAATTTTTTTAACAAGTTTGTACTTATTAATAATAACTACGAAATTGTTAAAAAAAATTATTTAAAAAGTCGATATTTTATATAGTTTTTAGCTCCTAAAAAAACGTGCATGAATAGTAAAACGTCAAGTTTTGTTGAACGGAGGGAGTATATGTTATAGATTTGCATATCTTAAAAAGGGTAAAATTTGTATTGAAAGATATTTTTATTTATTTATCAAAAATAAATCACAATAAAGTAAAATCTTATAGAATTTGTATAATTAATAAAATAAGGTTCTTATCTTATACCTTAGAACATATATTAGAAAAACATTAAAACATATTTATACACCTGTGTGCACACACATTAAAAAAAGAAGAGTTTACATAGTTGGGAAACGAATTAAAGATAGATTTATATATATTTTTAATATAATTTCATACTTAATACTGTCATCTTTTAAATTATTTTTTAAAAAACAGATATTTTATAAAAAAAAATAAAAATTAACTCTTTAAAAAGTGTGAAGAAAAATAAAATATCAAGTTTTTTAAAGACAGATGAAATAATATTTTTATACTGTAGTAATAATTAATTAGTTATAGAAAGATAGGGGTACGTACATTATGTAAATTGTGGGGATGTGGGAAATGAGATGCCAATCTTCCCCGGTTCCTGGTTTGCATCTGTCTGCTATTTCTGGGGGTGTGGGATAATAGAGGCCACCGCTAATAGACAGATTTTGTAGGGAAGTGAGTTGCTTGAATCCGTCTGGAATCTTCTTCAAAGTTTGTACTTCCCAAAGATAAATAGTCCGAAGTGATTGGAAAAGCTTCCATGGGATGTCATGTATCCAACTTCCATCCTGTATGCATATCATGGGGTATTTATTTCAATTAATACGGAAATGATATAGGTTAAGCAGGTCGATTTTGAAAATATTAAACTAGGTTAGATAAACCACATTATTAATGCAATGTATATATAAATAACTTTTTCTTTTTTTTTTGATACAAGCCAAGGATTGGGGGAAGGTCAACCGCGGTTGACCCACCACCCAATAGCGTCTAAACGGACGAAATCTGCGTTCAGCAGGAACACAGTTAGCGACGAAACACGAGGATAAGCACAGATGCGCCAATCGACCTGGGGAAGCCCAGATGTATATATACATAACTAATTACAATTTGTTATCGACGTACTTACATATTGGAGAAACCTTAATTTTGTTAGTTAATTAGACATTTTTAGTATAACAGAATTAGAAACAAAAATTATATATATAAAAAAAAATGATGCTAAATAGCTTTTGAACCCATAGCTCTAAGATAACAAATACCCTTCTTTCCAACTAAGTTAAACTATCTTTTTAATCTTTACTCTTTTAAACTATTTTATTTCTAAAATTAGTAAATATTAAAAAAAACATGTCATTTTTTTTCCAGTTTTTCTTCTAGCCATTGACTAAGAGAGCAAAATGATATTTTGTTATTTGAAAAATCTTTCTAATGAATAAATTGGTATTTTTATATATCAACGTTGAGACTTTAAGATATAAAAATAACTTTGTAATCGGTTTTTAAAAAAAAAAATAAAAATTCATGTCAATATTTGATAATTATATTTATGTTTTTGTAAATCTACTTAACTTCAAGAATGTACTTCGGTAGAATATATATTGCATTACCAGATCTCAAATCAAATTTGTTTGGCCAGCTGAAGCTGATAGAATAGGTGAAGCTAATGGATTAAGTATGTTAAATTAGAGTGTTTATAAGCTACTAATTACCAGTAAGGTGTTTGGTAATCCAGCTGATACAATTCAGCTGATGAGAAAGGGAAAAATTAATTAATAGAGTTATGAAAAGCTTGATCCAATTTCAAAACTAATTAAACTAAAATCTTATATTTAAATTATTTAAAATTATAGAATACCTCGGTGAGTAACTGGTAAGACGTTAATCATAAGATATATAAAAAGAATACCTCAGTGAAAAATAAATAAAGATTGATGAGCGAGTTGAATTGGATCTGTTGTTCCGCCTCCATCTCATCCACACTAACCACCTTCTCCACAAAACTAAAAGACAACTGTTGGAGTTTCATAGTTGCAAGCAATGCCCAACTCATGCTCAACTCCACACAATTGGTGAATTCCAGTTCTTTCAGAAAACGGAGATGCTGGATCCACTTGGGAAAGCAACTATACAGCATACGATTAAATTCAACTACAAGTGTTTCAAGAGCAGTTAGGTTGAGCCCGTTCTTCTCCATCATTTCATTATCTTCTTCTACTTGTTCGTTTTCATAGTAGCTAATCTGCAACTCTTCAAGAGCAGTGAGGTATCGAAGCCCCCCTTGTAAGTGCCTCTGCCATGGCACTTTCAATCTTCGCAGTCTCTGCAAGCATGTCCATGGCTTCCCCAAGATCTCCTTATTTTCAGCATGATCTTCATCATTATCCTCCAGTTTCACATTTCCATGGTAGGATATCTCTAATTCTTCGAGGGCAGCGAGGTTCGCCAAGCCACTACTAGACACCCATCTTAGATCTCTACAACCTAAAATTTTCAATGACTTGAGACAAGTTGAGAATTTTATTAAATCCTTTGGCACACAACTTAACTCTTCTACCAACATGAGAGTTATCTCTTCGAGGTTTGGAGTCCTTGTACTAAGCAACTTGCCCACTAATGTTACATTAACATTCCTTAGATTCAGTTCTTCAATTCCCCTGAATAACGGCATACCTTCCACAAGATTCGGACAATCGCTTATCGACACCTTTGAAACACGGGACAAGTCACTAGGAAATGCTACATCCCGCGGCCACCATCCCTTCAAATTAGGCAAGGACTCCATTTTTAGGACTTCAAGGCACGGCAAAAGAGATTTAACTTTTACATTCTCGTGATACAAGTACTCCAACGTGCACTCGTATAGACTAAGCTCCTTGAGATTTGGAAGCGAGAAAACCCAACTTGAAAGTTTGTCACCTGGATACCCTTTTATTGACAAATATTGAAGATTTTCATGCGGCTGAATTGCCTCTAGGACTGTTCCTGTTGCTTCTTCCTTGGTCGTTTCATGTTGTTCATCATCGCCGATCCAATTTATGATCATCCCATGTAGTTTGTGCTTTTTGGACATGTTTGATTTTCTTGCATCTTCTATGCAATCAGACCATCCCATTACTGGAAGCTCAATTTTCACAGCCCCGCACAAGTCATCAAGGCGTCCCAAGTATCTCAAACCCCCGCTACTAGGATGCACAATAAGCCGATCCAAACTCACAATTGTAGTTATCTCTGCCAACCCTGAAGGTAAAGAACCTAAGCTTTCACAATCGTTTAAAAAGAGGTGTCTCAAGCTTACCAACTTCCCAATGTTCGAAGGCAATTGCACAAGAGATTTACAATGCCTAAGATCAAGGGTTTGCAAATACTGAAGCTTACAAATCGAATTTGGAATTTTTTTCAATTTTCGACTGTTTGATAGATCCAGGTATCTCAAGTGAATCAATCCTCCAAATGAATCAGGTAACATATCAACGTCCAAAAATGGCAGTTCTAAGGCACGCAACATTTTAAAACATCCCAAAACTAAATTCAGGAAGCTTGTTCTAAAATTTTCAGCATCGCCGAGTATAAAGGTCCTTACCATCTTTGAATGGGGAGACAAAACAAAAGGATCAAATAAGAACTTCGGATCACACTTGATGGAGATGTGACGAAGAGAGCTCCCACCACCCATGCCCTCTAAATCCCCTCTAATGAAACATCTACTCTCCATTCCTGCAACTTTTATTGCCAAGTCATGTAACAAATCATGCATTTTACATGTGTCTCTAGGATAACCTTCCGATGTATCCCTTACAACATCTTGGAAGAAGCACCTATAAGCCATTTGAAAGAAATACACATCCGCAACTTCCTCCAAGCTCTTCGTAGCTTGTGGCTCAATAAAACCCTGAGCTACCCACATACGAACCAACTCATCTTTATCAAAATGATAACCTTTAGGAAAGATTGAGCAATAAGCAAAACAATGCTTTAATGGAAGCGGGAGACCATTGTAGCTAATCATTAAAACTTTCATGATTTGGTCATCTTTATTATCAGCAAGAACAACTGCAAGCTCATTATCCACCATAGACAGCCAAGTCTTCTTATCTTTCTCTCTAAATCGCAGCATACTACCAACGGTAATGATAGCAAGGGGGACATATCCACACTTGTGAACAATCTGCTTCCCCAACCGAACCAATTCAGAATCATCAATAACTTCATCCTCCTGAAATGTTGACTTGGCAAACAAATCCCAAGCTCTCTCTTTCGATAGAGTTCGAAGCTGGTAAGCTATGGAATGCAAACATTTGGCAACCTCTGTATTGCGTGTAGTTGCTAAAACCTTGCTCCCGCGTTGTCCACAGTTAAGAAGAGTTTCCAATTTTGCCCAGTTGGATGCACCTTCCTCCCAGACATCATCCAAGACTAGTAACATCTTTTTGCCGTTGATACTCTCTGTTAACATCTCTTGCAGCTGATCTAAATTGAGGTCTTCGGGTTTAGACTTGAGAGCGGCTGTTAGGATCGTCACTAAGACCGACTTGAGATCAGAGAAATAGTTTATACATACCCATAAGCGCAAGTCGAATCCATTTTGCACTCTATCATCATTGTAGACAAGCTGAGCTAAAGTTGTCTTGCCTAATCCTCCAAACCCTATTATTGAGATAACTGATAGCTTTCGATGATTAGTTTTATCAGACAACAACAAACTGATTATCTCCTCCTTTTCCTCATCTCTTCCAATTACATTCTCGACATCGACAAAAGAGTGAGTTTCCCTATTAAGATTCTTCATAAGAGGGAAGTTCTCTTCAACTTTCAGAGACTGAAAGTTGAAGGGAACCATATCATGATTGATGTCATCTAGACGCTCTCTAATGGTCTTGATATTACGAGTAGTCTTACAGACGAAACCCAACTGGTTGGATTTGGAGAAGAAAAGGCGTACCTCTTTGTTAAATTTGTTGCCAGGCATGACATGCTTCTGTAAGGCCCTGGCAGCAATAGCGTCGAACAAGTCGTCAGCATCGTACAAGATGGCCCTGAGCCTGGATAACCATAGCTTCACGGATTCCTCCTTGGATTCCCTCTGCTCGGCATCGTGGAGGAAAGCAGTGATGGTTCGAATGGTTTGACGGAGCCTGTTGAGGTCCTTGTCGAAGTTCCAGAGGAGGAGGACCTCTTTCAAGGCAGGAGAGCTCAACTGCCCTAGAACGGAGTTTGCAACACCAAGCAAGGCGGCCTCAGCCATGGTTGGCCTTTGACAGGACGTGGAAAAGGGGTTTCAAGAGAAACTATGAAATGGGTTATGAGCGCAATGAGACAAGTGTTGGTGGGAGGTTTTGGTCAAGTAGGAAGAGTGCAGCCACACACATGCCACCAGCAGTGGTCCAGTTCATTATAGCTGACATGCTAGCTTCGTCACTTCGTTGTAAATAATTCAAGTATTCAACCCATTTGCTTGACAATTTTGCAAGAACCAGTTTTTTTAATAAGTTGATTTGATATTTCCCCTAACATACCAATCTTGATGACCACTCATTTTGAAGATAAGACTTAACTAACGTTGTGAATGAAAAGTCAATGATTGAGAGGTTGATTTAATTTAGAAAAAAAATTGGGCCCAATAATTATTGACCCAAAACAATACACCTTTGTTTCAAAATAAATTTCCTTATTTTCGGCACATTTTTAAAGGAGCTAATTATGTATAAAAAAATTAATTAAAAAATAATACTATTTTATAGAGTTTTTCGCTACTTGAACCGAAAAGCAAAAGACATCTATTTTAAAACAGAGGAGTACATACTAAGTTTAAATAGAGCGGGGTGGTGAAGATTTATATTCGTGCAGTAGATGTTGAAATGACGATTCTTATTCATAACCCGTCCTATTTTCACCCGGGTCTACTGATCTTATCATAAATGAGTAAATCCACGTACAATTTTATTTATAGTGCCTTTTCTTCTCATTTCATTTTTCACCATTTTTAGCATCTGTTTATGCATAACTCAATCTGACCCGACCGGTAAATAGTGGATTTTGACTTATATATATATAGAGAGGACAAATCAAATGTTAACAACCCTTAACATGTTAAATGCTAATAAATAATGACAGTTGATTGAATGAAGATAGAAGGTCAAGATTAATCAATGATTTTAATAATTTATTTTTAAAAAAAAGTTGGACCCATGGGAATTACTACTCCACTCTCCCATTGGGAGGACGTGTGATGCACATTAGTAACTGCTCAAATCTGAATTGAGTAAATCGTGGGAAGCACTTGATTCTTTTTTTTTCCCCAATTTACAACAATTTTCTTTTTGAAAATATCATGATCAATATTTAATTTGGTTTGTGAAATCTTTGGAAATCAGTGACGATTTCATCCAAGGGGACGGTGAAAAAGAGGAAGAAGCAAAGTGAACGGTGAAAATCGTCGATGGATTTAGTTAATGAGTTAGAAAACATCAAGAGCGGTTCAAATATTCGATGTTGGGAAACAAGTATTCGTTGTAACTATGCAATTATTTGTGCTGACGGTATTGGGATGCTAAAACACATGGACTTAAGCTTTTTTTTTAATTAATTGGCATCATGAATATTCATCCCAGTTACTCGATTATTCGGCAAAATATATCAAATATTCTTCCCAATTTTCCAAGTAGTCATCAATATTCGGCAAAATTTATCAAATATTCATCACACTCACTCAATTATTCATCAAAGTTTTTGTTAAAATTTATCAAATATTCATTACAGTCACTCAATTATTAATCAAAATTTATCAAATATTCATCACAATCACTCAATTATTCATCAGACGATGCTCTATTCCCCAGACGAATTCGGTATGTGCGGCCTTCAGATCCACCCACAACAGCTTCGCCGAAGGTTCTACTTCAAGCCGCGCTGCTTCACGTAGCCGGAAATAGTTGTGGCGCCGCTTAGAGGGATGAATCACACCGAAATCGTCTTGTGGAGAGAGTCGATGGAAGCAGATCGCTTTTGCACCGTGTTTTTTATTTGTGAGACAACGCGCCATTGAAAGCCGGTTAATGGATTTTTTTTAATTTTAATAATATTTTTAATTAAAAGTGAGGAATAATCTCATCCATCTATTTTCACTCAATCTATGGCTGAGATCTGTTAACACAAAACACATTAAGAGTTGAATACACATGACCCCCCCCTCTCTCTCTCTCTTTATATATATATATATATATATATATATATATATATATGGAGTGGTTCCCTTGTGCACACCCCTTAAAGTATATCTAGTGCACGAATTATAGCCGTAGATCTGAATGAATTGGATGGCCATGATTAAAAGTAATTTTCCTTTTTTTTTATTTGTGGGTCCCTCTTACCAAAAAAAACACCCACTCTCTCTATTCTCTTATGTGATCTTCACTTGCCCACATCCCTTCTCTTTTTTTTTTATAGATACTTTTTTAAAGAAATCTTGTGTGGACCCGTTAAAAACCAAATAGCAAATGCTTTTACGGTTTTACACTGTTTGATTTCAAAGCACAAAAAAAAAATTGCATCGTCATTTTTTTTGTTAACATGTTGGTGGGGATTGAATTTGAAACGCACAAAATACAACCAAATCAATGAGTCTTTTTTTTTAACAAATATATATATTACTCTGTTTTTTTTACCTGATTTTAATCGTTTTAAAATTTTAACAATTCTATCGAATAATATATCACATGTTACGAAATAATTATATGTTATATTTTCGTTTTGTTTTTTTTTTTCGATGGGGAATAAATGCTTTATTTAATTCGTTTTAAAATTTTGACAATTCCACCGAATAATGTTCCGCCTACTACCGAATAATGTTCAATTATCTTTTTTCATTTAGTTAATATAAAAAAATTACCAATTCCATTGAATAATTTGTCTTATGCTACATAATAATAAAAAAAAAACCTAAAATCTCTACACAGTACTTACAATTAATACGAATAATGTTACATATTTCACCGAATAATGTCTCATATTTCACCGAATAATGTCTCACATTTCATCGAATAATGTTTTGTTTTATGTTTTGTCAAACCGAATACTGATCCATATTCACACGAATAATGAATCAGATTTCACCGAATAATCTATCAAAAAACAATGAATAATCTAACAAACTCGAAAAAAAAAACCTTATATCTCCGAATAATCTAACAAAAAACAATGAATAATCTTTAAAATAGAAAGGAATAATGAGCAAATTCTAAATCCCAAAAATAAAACTTAAATTGAATACCGATAGTGAACTGGAGTCGGAGCATCGCCCCTAATCCCCATCGTCCTCCATCGCCACCACCGACCAGATCTGCCACTGTGCTCGGATTCGAATCGAAGAAGGGAGGATGAACAGGGGAGTGGAGCCTGCGTCGCCTCCATCTACCAGATGAAGGAGCCCAAGCCGGCGAACTCGTCGCCGCCGCTGCTTCACATCATCGTCAGACCTTCAACTGGACGAGATCCTTCTCCGATCGGTCGGCCATGGATGCATCCCCATCTCGCTCGTCCTCGGCCTAATCAATCGCAACAGCAGGATCAATCGCACCCAGATTCTGCTCGATTCCGGCTAGGCTGGGCTCGCCTGCGCCTTGCCTCCTCGCCGAGTCGAGATCCCCTTCCTGGCGCCGTGCTCGGATTCGAATTGAAGGGAAGATGAACAGGGGAGTCATGGCCTGCAACGGAGCCCCGATCCCACGAATCGCCAGCCTTTGCCGCCGTTGCTCCCGGATCTGAGAACCGCCATCGCCGGCTCCTCCTCGACCATCGCCGCCGTCGATCTTTGCCTCCTTGACTCGCCTTCAACAATCGCCAGCGGCATCCTCCTGTGAGGCAATTTGCCACCGCTCAGAAACACCGCCACACCCCTGTGAGGCAATCCTCCGGTCGCCTCGTCCCGCCTCGCCTCATCCCTTGGCTCTCTGCGGCTCCTCTGTTAACATGAATGAAAAAGACAATCTCCAATTTAGGGTTTTATTTTGCTACACGCGCTCACGTCCCAAATAATGGCATTCAAATTAGTTTTCTAATTTTTTTTAAAAAAAATCAAGGGACACGTGGCAACATCCACTCCCTCTATTCCATTTAGATCAATGGACCACAATCGTGCACAAAATACACCATAAGGGGTGTGCACTTTATACCTATTATATATATATATATATATATATATATATATATATATATATATATTAAAAACAGATTAGAAATACACCATACGCAATTTTTTTTCCCCTTCAAAATGTGTGTGTTTTATTTGTAAAATGTCATTTAAACTAAAATGGAGTATTATTATGATCCAGATGGCCGCTCTTTATTATTATTAAGATTGTAATTGTATCATGGATTCTTGGTACAAAACCAAACAAAAATGAGAACTGGGCTTGTTAGGTGTGGACCAGGCTCATTCCAACTTTTGTTGGGCCTATTGCAGCCCGTGGGCCGTAGTAGTGCGGTCTCATTCTCTCCTATTAAAAATTGCAAACCGAAAACTGAACCTAATCTGTTGGATTTGGTTGGTTCGGTTCGGTCCAAGATTTTGATTTAAACCGAATATTGAACACCTCTAATGTAAACCAAGTATGGGAACCACCGTGATGACATGTTGATCGAACTTTGTTTTCGCACATTTACGGAGGGATGTCAATGTAGTGATGGATGCCCTAGTTGGGGGTGGTGAGAGTAAGGGGGAGTCAGGAAGTCTCGGGTTCAATCCCTACCCCCGACTTACTAATGGGTCGAGTCGATCAGCATAAATCGATTTACCTCATGCGTGACTCTTGTCGGTTAAATCATGTGCCCGAGATTTGACACCAAAGGTGAATTTCCTCATTATAAAAAAAATATAGTGACGAATAATGTTGCACACTTGTACTATTCACTCTCCTCTTTTGTCTAGTAGATAACACAAATCTATAAAACTTTATCCGAAAGGATATCCTTGACTCGATTGGACAATAATCTAACTGACCAAATTGCTTTCCTTATCAATAAAAAAAAACTTGTTGATGAGGTAATCAATGAGGTGGAAAGGTGGGGAGTCCGCGACATCATCATCTGATCTCCATTGAAAATTTCTACTCAATGGATTCAGGAAGATATGCGAGGGGGTCCATTCGACGTGCGAGCGCGTCGTTGAGAATCTCGGATTATGTTTGACCAGGTCAAATCAGAAATCGGATAATTTTCAAGCTAGATTTATTTATTAAGGATTATTTAATATAATCAATCATTTGTAGTTTTGAATTCCCCTAAATTCTTACACTGACAAAATCAAGTCCTTTTCCGTCTCTTTGTCTTGAAAGCGAGAGAGAGGGGGACTAACCGCGTTCTTTCACTCTGCCCACTTCTGGATTTTTAATTAACTCCCCACAATGCCCTTAATTAGTTTCACTTAGCTTCAATTTCAAATGTCATCCACATATTTCTATATTCCAATTAGTAACGCCTCGTTTGGTTGAACGTGGGAAGTCCAATTCCCAGGAATTTAATTCACGTGAATTTAATTCCCGTCAATTGTACTTCCGGTTAATTAAAAAAAGATGTTTGGTTAGTTTTTAAATGATAGGAATTTCAAATGGTAGAAGTGGTGATTTTGTACACAAAATGGTGGAAGTTCAACTTACCTAGTCCACCCTAGGTAAGTTAAATTCCCCCATTTCATAGGAATTGGAATTCCTGGGAATTCAAGTTCCTGTGATTTTGAAAGAAAAAAATTATAACCAAACACATGTATTTATCCTACTTTCTGGGTTTTTTCACTTCCTGGGTTTTTCAATTGTTAACCAAACGAACTCTAATTGCGTATTTGTATCGACGATTATGTCGAAACACGAACTCTTAATGTGATCTCCTCCGCTATTCCTACGAATAAGTGATGTGATAAGTCGGGTTTGAATCTCCATTGACATAGTTTTCGTCACTAAGATCACAAGATCATGTTTATCAAGAAATACAATAATATTAAAAAAATATTTTTTATTCTTCTCTATTTGTCCTATCATCTTAAACTTAAAGTCATAACATCTCATTTTCAATTTTTTCCATTTTGGGAAATTTCACGAGGTACCCTCGTGGTATAACGTTTTTCGCGGGGTGTACAACAATTTGGACTATTTCGCGTGGTACACCTATGTTTAAAGATCTTTTCGCAAAATACCCACTCCGTTTATTTTAACATTCTTTCTGAATTTGCTTTCTTCTTTCTTCACGAGATTATGGACGACAAAGAGAGACGAAGATGAATGCACACGAATGCCCTAAGAGGAGAACTCGACGCGGGCGAAGCAAGGATTGGAAGAAGAAGTTGACGCCGTTGAGTGTGGCTGGAGCAAAGGCGGCGACACCGACGATTGTGGCTGGTATGAAGAGGTATTTTTCTGAATTTTGCGTTTTAAAATTCGGAATTTTGGTTTAATTAGGGATTTGGATTAGGGGTTTGGATTTGAGATTTTGAGATTGGGTTTGGAGATTTATCTAGTTTAGATTTTCGATTTAGGCAGGGATTTCGATTCTGAAATCTAAGGGGTCTGGTTCCTATTTTGGGATGTTCGGAATGGGGATTTAAGAATTGAACTGAAATTAAAAAATTTTGGATTTGGGATTTCGTGATTGGATGTCAAACTCGGGGATTCATTGCATAGCACTTCTCAAGCTTTTTTGCTCAATACAAACAACCTTTTTCTAATTTCTGTTGGATGTATAACATGGTTACTCAAGCAACCTATTGCAGAAAAGTTGCAACTTGCAGCAACATCTAGACAGATCAAGAGACTCAGTTATTTGTTGGACATACATTTGAACTTGGAAGAATCTTAGAGTGAGAACCATTGTTGATGTTATTGATGAGAAAAAAATAATAATGAAAAATGAGTAGTGCTGTTGGGTCTGTTGGTAATGGTGCTGGGTACGGGCATCAAGATTTAAAGCTAAAGGAGAAGGTTAATAAGGAATATGTTCTCCAGTCTGTCACTAAGGAAAATGAAGAAGAGGTGGCCTCGAATGAGGAAACAAGCGCAAAATTAGGAACACATATGCCAGCAGGGAGAGCTTTGTGCACTATGAGTCTATGACAGTTAATGAAAAAGAGTTAAGACAACTGAGAGTTTTAATGTTGTGGTTGCTGTTGCAACTAAAAAGAATGGAAAAGAAGCTGAGCAGAACATATGTAGTTGTTAGCTTTTTACTCTACATTGCTTTCATTTTCAATTTTAGTTTATTTTTTTTATTAGATTTCAATTTTAGTTTATGTATTATGTATTTCATATTTTGAATTTCATTAATTTTTTAGATTTTCAGTTTTTTCCATATTCTGTATTTCAATCTTTGTATTATGTTTTTTAGGTTATGTTTTTTTGTTCCTTATTCCACATGATAGATAAAATTTAAGCCTATTAGCTCAAATGGTAGAGTGACGTGCTTATACACATTGATGTGGGTTCAAATCCCGCATAGGCTAATCTCAACTTAATGAATTTTTGTTTTTTTTTCCTCTTCTTTAGTTTGCAATCCTAGCTTGAAAGCCAGAACACGAAGAAGATTATATATTGAGAGAGCATGGAAATAAATTTTTTTCCGGACCGAACATGAGTGGACCACTGCAAGATCAACTACTATGCTTGGTTTGCTAATAAAACCAACTGCTGAAAATTGCACTTAAGAGTTTTGCAAGGTTTAGTTATTAGTTCCTATATCATGAATGCGTTAGTGTGGTAAGGAATTTGATAGGAAAATGTTCCAATTCCATTTTACACCAAGAAGAAACCAAGAATATAGAGTAAATTTGAATAGTTAATAAATAAATAAATGATTTGTAGCCTATGTGGGATTTGAACCCACATCGATGTGTACAAAAACACATTGCTCTTCCATTTGAGCTAATAGACTAAAAATTTGCTCTTCCATTGCTCTTACATTTACAATGAGATATAGAGTATATGAATAAAAAACAGTGGCAGAAAGTGTCAAAAAGCCTCCCTTAGATGTGTAGAACTGCAAAATCCTCCATAGATGGCCAGCCCAATAGGAAGCTCTTCACATACCACAAAATATGTGCAATTCACAATATTGTGCCTGAAATACTTGGGGATGGAACTCTTAATTTTCCCGTAACCCCCTCTTTGTCACTGTCACCGATACTTTTGTGTATGTAAATCATATGTACAAAACTAGAGATGCGATGAATAGAGTAAAGTGATAAAAAAAAAAAAAAAAGCCAAAACAATGGGGCAGATGTGTTAGATTTTTGTGGGAATAGAATAGACAAGGCAGAGTAGATAATTGATGAGGCAATGGAGAAACTAGAAAGTGAAGGGGGAGAGACAAAGAATGATTTGATTATATTTGAATTTCTTGATTTTACAACTTAGCTTTACTTACTGACAACCTAAACTAGGTGAAGTGAAACTACTAGAGAATATAAAAGGGAACCTATAAATTGCTATCAGTTGGGGACTTGGATAAAACTGACCTTTGTCACAGATCAACAATAGTGCTTTGTTAAACTTTTTTAGCTCGTTGGGGGCGTTTTTTTTACAGGAAATTTCAGAGGAAGTTGTATGGGAGCACGGAAGGTTGGCAAGAGGAAGGTGTGACCTTTGTCACAGAGGAAGGTATGATGGCCGAGTTTGGCTACACAAAGGTTGGCAAGAGTTCATTGAGAGTTGCTCCATCAAATGTGGGCATTCCTTGCTGTTCAGATATGAAGACGGATATATCTTCCATGTTTTCATATTCAATGCAAGTGGTTTGAAGCTCATGTATCCTGCTAGTTCTGTTAGGAAAGGGGTTCGAAATATCACAACATTATACCTGGCAGGCTGGCATCACCGACACCTACAGCGGATTCTGGCACCTCAAGCTCCAGTACGTCGGCTCGACGGCTCATCCTCCTCTCTTGTCTCGCCTCCTCCACCTCCGTGTCGCTTGAGAGTTGGCCCTTCTTCCTTCCCCTCTTCTGTGTAGACTGATTGAATTTTCAGCCTAAACCCTAAATTTCAGAAAAGGGGACAAAATTAACGAACTTACCTCGTATCAACGCCGCCTCCACCTCCGACCGGCGGCCTAGACATCTGTCCATCGTTGCCTTCGCTCCCAGTTATGGGGGTTTGTTGTTCGCCCTCGTTCGCCTGAATCGCCTCCATCGTTGCGCTCAGTTCGTCGTCGCCTTTGTCGATTACATTTGCCTGACGACTCGCCGTCCCTTGAATCGTCACCGGTCTCTCTCCATTCGCTCAGTTCGGCATCCCCTTTCCTCTCAGTTCGACAACCAAGACGCCCTCTCAGTCTGACCGTCCATCGTTCTTTCTTCTTTAATCAAAACTAACGAAGAGAGTCACAACTCTGTCAAAATTAACTACAGGAGGGTGCAAGGTGAATTAGGAGTAAAGGTGAGGGGTACCACGCGAAATAGTCTAAACTATTGTACACCCCGCGAAAAACGTTATATCACGAGGGTACCTCGCGAAATTTCCCAAAAATAATTCTTATCAATAATATTTTACCAATTCAATTTACAAATGATCATTCTCCAATAATTATTTCAATTCTATAATTATATTATTATATTCATTTTTATTGATAAAATATCTAAATATTTTTTATACGGAGTATTTAAAAATTACTTTAATATAATCGATAAATACAACTAAAACAAACATAATACATCGTGTAATGATTTAACAACTGTAATAGAAACATCAAAATATGAGTTATAGTTGAAGCCATGCACTGTGAGATCATGATACTTAAGAAATACACATTAAAACACATATTTAAGTTTTTATGGGGGTATGCGAGGCGGGTGATGAGATGGGTTAATAGGTGGGTTATTGGAGCAAGTAATGAGTGAAAATCTTCATCTATAAACATCCATCTTCTGCTCCGACACCATCTATAACCTATTTTAGCGCGAATTTTCACCTATAAAATTTATGCGAATGGATCAAATACCCGTGGATATTTCTAGCCTTACTAGAGAGTTGAGACCATGGAAACCAAGTTCATGCATGTGTGTAGCTAGATTCAATTAAATTATAATATATTTGTAAAGCATTTTTCAATTTTTTTAATATAATTAGTAAAGAAATTTGGTAATCTCGATAAGTCTCGGCTAACTGAAAGATCAAATAAGTCGGTAGATAGACAAACCGTCATGACTCATGAGAAACAAATAAAAAATATAAACCACACGCAGACAAAAATAAACTTATACAAACCCTACTTTCCAAAAACATACCAACACAATGAAGCGACAATGGCTAGTCAATCTTCACAAGCACGAATGATGAGTCTTACATGAGGAAGAAGTTGTGATCATCTTAGATTATGGACTCAGTACAACTCTTCAAATTCAACCACAAATCCCCGCCTTGAATTAGACAGGCCAACAAAATGTTACAACTTTTAAGCCACTGCAGAATAGAACAACGGAAACACAATCCAGGTGGAAAAGCAATGTCAAAATGTAAGACAAAACAATCTTCGTCAAGGGTAAATAAAATAAAATGAATCAAACTATGTCGTCATCAGTGGTAGAGGCAGAGGAACATGAGGTGACTTGAGCCCTTCTCTGGGTTAGAAGAAAAAATATTTTTTAAAAAAATTATGCATTATATATATTGCTAATTTAGAGATAAAATAGCTGTAAAAGTCTAATAATTTATAAACTCTGCTTAGCTTAGTTGGTATAGAGTGAAAAAAGGTTATAATTTCAAATCTCAATAGCTAAAATATTATTTCTCTTAATTATTAAATAAATTATAATTACTTAAATCACACAACTTCTCGTTTTTTTCCTGGCTCCGCCAATAATTGCCATAGAAGAATCAAAAGCAACCCCACAGGAGGCACAACGTTGGAAGAGAAGAAGGTTCGTGGTAAAAAATCAGTGGCAAATCAAGAGGATGTCCAAGGATAACGGAGAAGTAGATCGACACACACTAGGATGTGTTTAAAGAAAGGGCTACAAAAAGGGTGGTGGTAGGCGGTCCAGTGATCAATGGAAAGGCGTACGATCAACGGAAATGAAAAGTCACAATTGGGTGTTGTAAAAGAGGGTTGATCAAGAATCAACTCTCGAAGAGAATCAATCTAACAATATCAAGTTGGGACAAGAAAAGATGTCATTTAGCATGGTATGAGTTTGAAGGATGAATGAAGACCAAGTGCAAAGTAATGGGAACCAGAGAAAGTACTGCACTAGTTCTATTACGAAAGATCCCTCCCAAGACAACAATAAGGCAACCGATCCCATTTTTTTTGGAAGCTTAATACAAGATTATAACATGGGATCCAATTAGGCATGATTGATTTCTTATAAAAACTTATCCCATTGTCGCAACTCTTTGTAGATGAAAGATAAGGGATTGCGACAATGGAATAAGAGATTGCAACACTGGAATAAGTTTTTATAAGGAAACAGTTCTCAATCATTAAATTTAAGTTATGTGCAACATATTTCATATTGTTGTCTTGAGTTCCGATACTTTTAGCAAATGGTCGCATCTGGTTCAACTTTATTACGATTACTTTGATCTATATATATCAACTCTTTTCCTATAGACGAACTTTCTAGCTCTATTAGATCATCTCTAATAACTTCTCCAATTTTTCTTGTAAACGGAAAAATAAAATTCATATTTTCTATTTTTTTTTTCAAACTACAACAACTTCTTTGCTTCGAAGTTTGGAGAATCATTTAGTTTTAAATAATGCTATAAATTTAGAGAAGCTTATCTAATTTTTTTTAATAAAATGGGGGTTCCGAGGTTGTCGACTAATCTCTCACAGGTTAGAGCCCTAGCCTGAAAAAGAATCGAACCGGTAAGCTAGGCGGGAAGCTACGAGACAAGCTCACCAAGTCATTGAAGGCCGGCCTTGAGCACTCACTAATTACACAAAGTGGGTAAAAAGTGAGATTTAAACCCTTGACCTCTTGGAAGATCCACATCTCTCTTGCCACTAGAGTAAGGGGTTATTGATTATTGTTTTTTTATTCATTTTTAAAAATAAAACATATAATCTATAATCTATTGAATTAAAAATGCTTAAAATTCTTTTAAAAAAAACTCTAAAATGAAGATCCATCGGGATGCTCTTTGCATTTGGGTTCTTTTTTTTTTAAATCGGGAAAGAATTTCAATTATCTAGACACGTCTAGAGAAATGAGAGAGTGGACAAACCGGCAGATTAACTAACCATCATGTACAAAAAGAAGCAAAATACAAAAGCAAATGACAGAAATGAAAAGACACCAAGTAAATGACATAAAAGAAAATTGCAAAAAGAAACGTACAAGTCATCGTACACTGCAAGCCAAAAACCAGCCGACAAGCGAATCAACCGACCCAAAGAAAGACGTACATAAAGAACTCTTTTTTGATCTAAATACATAAAGAACTTTGAGAATCACTAGCGAACACTTGAGATTATGAATTCTACAAAGCCATCATACATTGACCGCATTTCCACGAAACGTCGTATTAGCCTCAAATTAAATGTCGTTTAGACTTTTGCACCCATTTTTAACTCAGGTTGCGGTATATTTAACAATACTCATTCGTTTAATTATTAACTATTGCATTATTTTTAATTTCATCGATCTCTCCCTTGACCACTTCTCCAATTTCTCTCCCCATCTCCATCCTCCCCATTTTTTGTCCGGCTATATACCCTCTCTCTCTCATTATCTGTTCTCTGTATCTCTCCCGTCCCTCTCTCTGACGCATTTCGACGAGCACTATGCGGGCAACTTCAACGGAGAATCAGGGGCACTTCCTCGCCAGGATCAGCATCCGTCGCAACCAGGTGGCTTCCGCCGAGGACGCCGGCGAAATCGAAGCCCTCGAATCCTTCCAACGCAAGATCGCCGACCACTTCTCCGATCTCCTCCCATCCAAATATCCAATGACTCTTCTTCCTCCGCCGCCGACCCGCTCATGTCCATCGCCTGGCTCCGGAAGCTTCTGGATGCGTTCCTCTGCTGCGAGGCCGACTTCAAGGCGACGCTCCTCGTCGGCCGTGACCCTTCCCACATTGTCAAGCCCCCTCTCGACCGTTTGATTCCTGATTTGCTCGACCGCTCCGTGAAGGCTTTGGACATTTGCAATGCGATCTCCCATGGAATCGAGGCCGTTCGGTTTGTTCACAGGCACGCCGAGATCGCCGTCGCCGCCTTGGAGCAAACTCCCTTCACCGATGGCCAGGTAAATCAAACCTGTCCTGTAATTGCAATTCAATTTCACAGTCGAAAAGTCGAAGCCTTTTTTCCCTCATAAAATTTGTGCGTAAATTGTTCATGGATTGCCATAGGGTAGATTACGAAATTGGATTTTTACAATGAAATTGGTTCATTTTCGATCAATAATTAGTACCAATCTCGTGCAATTTGATCTATCTAAAGCTCGGCAATTGATTTTGAGATCAGCAGGAAAAACCCTAATCCCCAACTTTTCCCCCTTTATCTACAGATTCGAAGGGCAAAGAAGGCTCTGGCCACGGTACTAAGCTCGATCGTGATCGATGAGAGGGAATTCAGCACGAGCAAGTACACTGAGCGATCGTGGTCGTTCAGCCAAAGAGGAGCCAAGGAACCCCAAATCTCCGGCTTCCAATCTCTGTCATGGAGTGTATCCAGAAACTGGTCAGCAGCCAAACAGATCCAAGCCATCTCCGCCAATCTCTACTCGCCAAGTGGCACGGGCTCCACCGGCCCAGCCACGATGGTCTACACCATGAGCCTCGTCCTAGCCTTCACAATGTGGGCCCTGGTAGCAGCCATACCTTGCCAGGAGCGGGCTGGGTTAGGGACACATGGCCCGGTCCCCAAGCAACTCGGGTGGGCCCACGGAATATCGGGCCTCCAGGAGAAAATCGCCGAGGAGTGGAAGAGGAAGGAGAAGAAGGGCGGATCTGCAGGGCCCATGGAGGAGGTGGCGAAGGTGGAAAAGGTCGCCCATTCGCTGACAGATTGCCTTTCGCAGTTCGAGTTTCCAATGGAGAAGCAGAAGGAGGCCGAGGTGGTGGCCCACGTGGCTGAACTCGCAGATGTTTGTAGGCAGATGGAGGATGGGTTGAGCCCGCTCCAGAAGCAGTTACGGGAGGTGTTCCATCGGATTGTGAGGAGTCGGGTTGAGGTGTTGGATATGATTGACCAAGCTGCTAGGGCATCAGCTCCAAATGTATATATTTAACCTTTGGGTATGTATCTCTGTTGTCAAATCGAGACCAGCTTGTTCTCGGTTTCAAAACGTCCGCAGAAGCATAGATTCAAGAACTATAGCTTTCGAGTACATTTCATCATATTGTTTCCCACTGTCGAAATTTCACTTAGACTATGGAGTATGCATTCCAAGAAGGTAGGTTGATTACCGGTTAGAGTCTTAGAGAGGTCTGATGTAGGAATGTTTTGCAAATGTAAATGTAATGCAGAGATAGAATCTTTCATAGATAACAAATTTGTTGTAAGCTGTACTTGTAATTCCGTATTTTTTTTTTTTTGCCCTTTTCTGGGCTATGCACCCTGTACTGTATATGTAACAAGCAGAAAGTAATCAAGAAAGTATTAGTATCAATTACTCCATCCGTTAAAAAATACAAGTCTTTTTAGACTTCAAATTTTGTTTAGAAATATAAGTCATTTTAGGTTTTCTAGACATTGGGTTAAGAGAAAAGTAGCTTTTTGACTTGTTTTATGAAATGTTATTGGTTGTGAATAATTAATGAGGGGTATAAAGATAATAAGTTTATGATTTCCTTTTTTTTTTTTTTTTTTTTTTTTTTTTTTTTTTTTTTTTTTGACGCAGAATAAAAATTAGGTTGGGTCGGCCGTAGCAGGACTCCTTCCTAGCGCATCCTTGCGGATGAGAGCACAGAGCTCTGGATCGTCGTCGTAGCAGGCGTCGGCAGGGGAAGCATGTGCACTGCGCGCGAGATAGTCAGCCACTGCATTCGATTCCCTGAAAATATGACGGATAGCTACATAAGAAAAAGACAAAGTATCTAACAGAATATCAGATTGTAGGAGCTCGATATTCCAGGGGCACTTCCAGTCCCCTAGCAGAGCTTTAATAACCAGAAGGTTATCGCCCTCGATCAGGAGGTTACGAATATTCAGCTGTTTAGCCCGAAGGATTCCCATTTTTAGACCGAGGTTCTCGGCAAAAACAACTGAGACATTGATGCACGAGTTTCGCCCCATGGCAACCACTCGGCCGCACCAGTCCCTAATGACGAAACCGTAAGAAGCCGAAATACCCGCTCTTACAGAACCGTCAAAGTTAAGCTTGTAGCAGTCCATCGATGGTTTATCCCAAAGGCCCGAACGACTTCGACCCTTACCCTTGGCTGCGGTTGACGTAAAGCGACAGCCGGGATGGATTACCTTAGGAGGCAAAGGCGTACCTGAAGATGACTCAGCGTCAAGCAGTTTCGATTGTTTCCAACATTGTGTAAAAGTAGTATGGAAAATTTCCATTTCAGTAATGGATACTTTCGTCGTGTGGTCAAAAGCCAGTTGGTTCCTAAAGAACCAGATAGTCCACCACGCACATGCTAGAGGGCCGAAATGTTCCTTGCCCACCACCCGCCGAACCAGGTTTAGGGGAAAGTTTGAGCCCGAGTTGACGGCTAGGTGGGAAAGGCTCGGACAGCGGATGCGAAGAGTCCTAAGTAGGCTGATAGTAACCGGGCATTGAAGAAACATGTGCTTGTCTGATTCGTTTGTAATATCACAAAAGTGACACCCAGATGGTACAGAAACGTGGGACTTTTGTAGGCGTTCCGAAGTAGGGAGGCCATCCCGGGATATTTTCCAAAGAAAATGACGAACCTTCGGCGGAACATCAAGGTTCCATATCCAACCACAATCATAGTCTTGTAACCCCTTGTTGGCTGACAGCATGTTGTTTGCTGAGCTAGTCGAGAACCACCCATTAGTGCTTGGCCCCCAATACACTCGATCCTTCATAGGATTATTAGGCAGTACGATACCAAGCAGAAGCTTGATGTCATCCTGTGAAATGATGTTTGTTAAGCTAGAGAAAAGCAATTCCCTGTTCCATTGCAAGTTTTGGTTGATGAAGTGGGAAACTTTTATGTTTGAAAGGTCATTTGGTATCGGTTGGAGTACCCTGCAAGCCAGCGGTTCATCGCCGGCCCATTTCTGGGACCAGAAGTCAATGGAATTCCCATCACCAACAGACCAATGAAGAGCGCTTTGGAAATGATGTCGGATAGACATAAGGCGTCTCCACTGCCAAGAAGTGTTGCCTTTCGTTTGATAGGTCAGGATGTCATGTTCTTTGAGATATTTTTGGGAGATTAGGCGAACCCAAATATTGTCCGGTTCGGACATAATTTTCCACAACAGCTTCATCTGTAATGCAATGTTCATTGTTTCCGCTTTGTGAATACCCAAACCTCCTTTCAAAGTGTCAGCACAGATTTTGTCCCAACTAATCAGCGGGGGGGCTTTAGAGCTTTTGTTCCAGAAGAATTGTCTGTAAACCTTGTCGAGTTCTTGGTGAATGTGAGACGGTAGTAAAAAAGCTTGCATTAGGAAAACCGGTTTAGCGCACAGATTAGATTTGATAAGAACCTTACGTCCTTCGGACGATAGACTAGACGCCTTCCATTTGGTGAGTTGTTGTTTAGATTTTAGTACTACATCGTTAAAGGTGTCTTTGTTAGTGCGTCCGTTTACGATTGGGCACCCGAGATATTTGTCGAAGTTGTTTGCTTGGGGGATACCCAGGACCGCTATCGTGGCAGTGATAGCTGCTGGTGATGTGTTTGAGGAGGCTTGGAAGCTAGATTTATGTAAATTGACCTTCTGCCCAGAAATAAGGCAGAAACGATCAATAATGGACAGAACTGAAGAGCAGGCTGACTGTGAAGCTTTACAGAAAATGAGGATATCATCAGCGAAAGCTAAAAAAGGAATCTTAATGCCCGGATTACCAAACACTACTCCCAGATCTTTGTTAACCGCACTTTCCTGTTCCAGAGTTCTGGCCAAAACCTCCGAAGCCAAAACGAACAGAAAGGGTGATAGGGGATCGCCCTGCCTTAGTCCCCTAGTGGGCTCAATGAGTGTCGTAGGCTCATCATTCACCAGAACAGAGTAAGACACCGTGGTTACGCACTCTCTGATCCAACTAATAAACTTGTCGTTAAAACCGAACTTGGAAAGAACATTGAAAAGGAAGGACCATTCAACACGGTCATAAGCCTTCTCCATGTCCAGCTTCAAGGCGAGTAAGCCTGCCTTACCCCGTTTCAGCTTGAAGGAGTGGAAAGCCTCATGGGCTATCAGAATGTTATCCTGGATGGACCTGCCTTTCGTAAAGGCGCCTTGTAAGGGATGTATCAATTTTTCAAAAATCTTGGTAAGTCTTGCTGTTATAACCTTAGCTATAATCTTGTAAATGGTGGAGCACAAACTAATGGGGCGGTAGTGGTTAACTGTTGCTGGGTCATCTCGTTTTGGTAGTAACGTTATGAATGTATGGTTAGATTGTCTTAAAAGCGTTCCGCTAGAGAAAAAAGCCTTAACAGCTTTCGTGACAGAGGGCCCTACTGTACTCCAGAACTTTTGGTAGAAACCTGCCGAGAACCCGTCAGGACCCGGTGCTTTGTCCGGGCTCATAGAGAAAACCGCAGTTTTAATTTCTGCGTTTGATACTGGAGCGGTCAGCATGTCGTTTTCTGCTTGTGTTACTTTCGAGGGGATAACCCTTAAGTCCCTGGTAGTGTCCAGATCGCTTCTTAAGGAGGAGCGGAATCTAGCATTGAAGTCCGTTTCAAATTCTTGTTGAATAATATGAAAATCATCAACGACAGCCCCACCCGAAAGGGTGAGTGACTTGATAATTTTCCTTCCCCTTTTGGCCGAGGCGATTTTGTGGAAATATCCAGAGTTGGAGTCATTAAGCCTGGCATGCTTAACTTTAGCCCTTTGGCTCCAGTATCTTCGATGGAAATCGAGCATTCTTTCTCTTTTATTGAGCAGTTGCTTTAGTAATTTTATGTCGTCGTTATTGTAGTTTGACAGAAGCGAAGACTGAAGTTGTAGTAGTTTCTGATCGGTTGTCTTGATTTGATTGTTTATATTGAGGAAGGTTTTCTTGTGCCAACCTTTTGAAAGACGCTTAAGAAGTTTCATTTTTTGGAACAGGCAGTACATGAAGGAGCCCGATGAGTCAAGACGCCATGCCTGAGACACCAGATTCTTATAATCCCGGCGGTTTGCCCATGCTAGCTCAAATTTGAAAGGTCTGTTTTTTGTTTTTGCAGTCCGACTGAAATCTGTCGAGATTGGCGCATGATCAGATCTGGTGAAGGGATGGATCTGAGTTGTAAGTGAGTCAAATATAGTGAGGACGTCTGTGTGAATGAGGAGACGATCCAGTCTCTCAAAGCAGTGGTCAATTCCGTGTTGTTTCCGTTTCCAGGTAAAACGGCCCCCGAAGGAAGGTACTTCGTGTAAAGAAAATCTGTTTTTTAAGTCGGTGAGGCGGGTAAATCTGCCATTTGGCGGACACGCCCCCCCCATCTTCTCCGATGGGGAGCAGATGTCATTGAAATCCCCCATTATACAGTAAGGTATGAGTAAGTTTTGAATATAAAGATCGATTGATTCCCAAAAGGGCCCTTTCCTAACCTCGTCTGGAGGAGCATAAATCACCAGTACGGCAACCTTTCTGTGAGATATAAAGTCCGAGTAGTTGAAGTGTATAAAACGGTTGTTAACCGATATCAGGTCAATAGATCCTTGGCTCGAGGGCAAACCTTTCCATAGCAAGCAGATGCCTCCGGAAAATCCGGCAGCCGGGTCGAAAGCAATGTTAGTGAATCCACATTTCCGCCAGAAATTTTCGGAGGGAACCTTATCTGTTTTGGTTTCCAAAAGAGCTAGAACGTTTATATGATTGTTCTTGCAGAAGATATCAATATTAGTCCAGAAGTTTCTACTGCGAATACCGCAGGAATTCCAAGTACATATATTCATGGGAAACTAATTTTTGTATCCGTTGGTTCATGTATCTGTTGGTTTAGTTTTAAACGATAGTGTTTAGCTTGTAACGGTGACAAACACCAACCGACACTAAGTCTGGCAGCTCTACCCGGGCAAGAGGATCCGACGCCAAACGGCGGAACCAAGATAACGGGGAACCTTGAAAAGCTAGATAATAATGGCAAAACCGTAGCTAAATCATTGGTAATGCAAATGTACGAAATCACCCATGAGAATGAACCAAGCTTGGTGTAGCAGGATATGGTATAAAGTGATTGATCGATCCAAACAAGAAGGCCCATTGAGAGCAATCTAGAGTGTAATTGTAACCTGTGATTGTTGTCAAATGGGTACAATGTTATTATACAATTGGTTATAAAACTTTGCTGGTAGCAAGTTGATTTTAAAACATAATATACAATAATGGAGTGTGACTCCAAATTGGTGCGCCCAGCTAGAGTAGTAATGCAGGACAGCCAACACCCAAGCTCTGAGAGGAAGCAGCAACATTCTTCATGACGCCTGGAGAGGCCAGAGAGCAGCCTAGTAAGGACCGCTAACAGCTGCAAAGCACACCCAAACGCAGCCCCGAGCATGGCTCCCAATAGCCGCCAGCCTACCCGACTTCGCCGAAACAGTCCAGCAAACCTGCAAGGACAGCAAACCAACAGCAAAGACGAGCACAAAGGGGAAGTGCCACAAAAGGGCTGGACAAGAGCAACCACAGTGCAAACAGGAACCAAGATATAATATAACGGGGTGCACTGCCAAAGCAGCTGCACCCAAGGCAAACCAACACAGCATACAAGCCAAAGGAAACAGAAATAAAAACCCAAAGCAAGGAACAAACAGCAGGCACCACGCCACCTGAAGACAGATAAGGGGCGCAACCTGGGAAAATACCAAAAGCCAAAAGACGGGGAGTCAAACCGACAGTGAAAACCGACCCAAAACCAACCGTCTCGGACATCAAAATTATGGTGTATAATCATAAAAAACTAGTTTTTGCGCTTCTTCGGTTGGGATGATGCAGAGTCATCCAAAGTGTTGTTGCCGGGCTGATTCCCGCCAGTGCCCCGATCGCCCGAGGAGCGGATACCCAACTTCTTGAATTTCCGAATTTGAGAGCTAGTCGGGCTCGAATTCTGAATGCCGTAGGAGAGATCAGAAGCAATGACCGGGTGAAAACCAGGAGGAACCACCGGAGCCGCCGGCAGATCAACCTCCATGGCCGGGTTCACAAACACCTGGGGGGTTGCAACAGGCGGGGAATCAGTCGGAGCACCAGCCACCTTGAGATTCTTGCACCAACCAAGAGATTCGTCATCAGAAGCGGGGAGCCCGTGGAGTCCTCCGTCAGCCATCGACGGCATCATCTTAGCCGCGGAAGGTTCGGCATCATTCGGAGGGGTGGCAAACGAAGTCGACATAGACCGAGATTCGGGCACGAAATTAACGGAAACCGTCTTCATACCCGACATATAAGGCTTGTGGCTAGTCTTAGTGTTGGAAGTCTCAGCCGAGACTCCCTTCTTGGACACCTTTGTCCATCCCACCTCCTCAGGCTCAACCCGAGGAAGAGGTGAATCCCAGATCACCACCTCATTGAAAGGCTTGGCAGGGACAACCCGATCCGGACAGTCATCGTAGACGTGATCCACAGCCCCACAAAACCCACAGCCAGTAGGGAAATCCTCATAATACATGCGTAGAGCGAGTGGTTTTCCATCCTCCCCAAGGACCGAGACACCACCACAAAGCTTATTAAACTCAACATTTGCACAGAATCTGGTGTAATCAAGTCTCACCCTTAGGTAAGAAAGCTTATCAAGCCGAATCAGAGAACCCGCATTGAATTCCTTAAGAATCACCGACAGCCCCTCGGCACACATGTATTCAATAGGCAGTTTAGGAATCCTTACCCAGATATCCAGGTGAGTGACATACGCCGTGAGAGGATCGAAAGTGGGATACCACTTCTGGAGAACAAGAATCTGTCCAAACAGATGGTAAGGGCGTTCCACCCACACCCTCTTGAGGTCAGCTGGAGCCGAAAACCGGGCATCGAACCACCCGTCCTCGCGTTCGACAAGCTCGAAGGGACCCACACAACGGCGCCATTCCGCCTTGATCTTAGCTTTGAGAGCAGGAAAGTCAGTATACCCACCAAAGAGAGTGCACAACAGAATGTGCTGGTTCTCAGCAATACTTTTTTTACGAATATCAGCCAAACGAGCAAAATAAGAAGAGCGATCAATGCTAACCGAATGGGGTTCTACTGAAGCCCCAATAATAGGAGCCTCACCACCCATCTTAGCCTTACCCTTAGCCTCCGCCGAGAGAGGAACAGCAGCAGGGGCCGGAGCCGCAGAGGCAACCGGCGCTGCCTGGGCTTGTGTGCCGGAGGCCGGCATGCCAGGAGAGCCATGAGTATCTTGCGTCTCAGATAACGCCTCAAGAAAAGATTTAGAAGCCATGATTGAGAGGAAAGAAGAAGTAATAGAAGCAATTGCACAATCGAGACAGGAATCAGATGTTTTGCAAGCGCTATTAGCGTTAATGGCCTGGTAAAGCCTTAAATAAACAAAAAGCTTGTAGGCATATAGGGTACTCAATTGGGGATTAAGGGTAGCAGAAAAACTTACAGAGATGTTTAATTGCCGATGGGAAGTGACCACAGAGCGGGCAAGAGAGAGGCATCGACTGACCGAAGACACAGAGCAAGAAGGAGGGCGCGACCCCAACAGCCACCCACGCCCCAGCGAGACGCGACAGCTGCCGTCCGGCCAGACCAGACCGATCCCATCCCACATTAAGGCTCTGGAAAAGGGCCTCCCAAACCACTTGAGTGACGGATCTCGCCAACAGTAGCACGAATCAGAGGTTGCCACCTCCCCGAAAGGCACCTTTCGCAGGCTGAGGGAGGCGGAGTATTTGGGGGGGCTGTGTATGGTGAGATGATTCGACAGAATTGGGACAAGTGGTGACGAGGCCAGGCCAGTGGGGGTTAGATCGGGATCAGTCGTCGGCGGTTGCAGTGGAGCGGATCGGCGGACGCCATGGCTGGTGGTGGGCGGCTGGAGGGCCTGAGGGAGAGAGGAAGTGCGGCGCGTCCAAGCGCGTTCTTTTTTTTCCATTCTAGGGTTTCATTAGTGCGATGTCTAGGAGCAAAATTTTTCCATTCTTTATGATTTCCTTAATTTGTGTGCAAATGTCTAAAAGGATTTATATTGTTGAACAGAGGTAGTACTATCATTAAGTTGGGACATTTAATTCAACAAAAAGCACTACTTTTTCAGTCTTTAAGACATTGTATGTACTTGTCTTTCTAGTCTTTACTGTAAGCACATGCCTAGTCTTAACTGCAAACAACTTGTTACTCATGATAGTTTCAGTACCTATGAGCGAAGGGTGGGGACGTGGGGCGATGGATGCAGTGGGGCCGGGTGGTGGTGACTGGTGATGCAGCAGGCACTGATTCAGTCGAGAGAGATGAGAACATAAGCTATTAATGACGTGCTTAGAATACAATTAGCAGAAGCATGTTTGGTTGAACTAGAAGGTAATGTGCATAATACTGATGGCATTGCACAGTTTTCACAAAACCAAATGAAATTCCCTGCTCCAATTTAGATACTTGGTTAAAGTCTTGAAAAGCACCAGGTATGGGTGTATAGCAGATCAGGTTCATTTGCTTAAATTACGCATTAATCGCAAATTTCTGTAACTACAACTTTTTCTATAAATCAGGATCTATGTGAGCTGGCAGAATGAGTTTTTGCTCAATCCTAGCATAACTTACAGATCTCACTAGCAACTGTATAATGGTTCAGCTCTTCATAAGAAGGACAACTGTATGAGCTGCAATGCTTCGGTTCTCTCCAAGACTATCAACCTTCTCATGGGTTTTTGCCTTGAGGTTTACGGCTGTGGGATCAGCTCCAAGAAGCTCACAGACCTTGGCCTTAATAACCTCCTTATGTGGGCTAATCTTCGGTCTTTGAAGAATTAAGGTGGCGTCTAAGTTTCCAAGCTCATATCCGGCCTCCTTCATTAGTCTCACCTGCAAGCACACAAACCGAATATGATAAATTCAAACCTCTCTTTGAAGCATTGACCGTCGTTTACGTCATACTGAATGAAGAAATTTGGTTAAAGTTTAAAAGTGCTTGTGTTGCACTTGAAACTTCTCTATACATCAATAAAATAAATGCCTTAGAATGCATATTCTACAATGTGGAAATCACTGATATAGGCATCTTGATGCCCTGTAAACTATTTTTTTCACCAAGTTTCCATAACATTCAATAGCAGTATGGAGAGGGACACATAAATTTTCATTGTATATAAAGAAAAAAATCAAAATTTTGCTTATCCAGGATGAAAAAACAAAATTTCATAATTCTATTCTATTCAGCATGGTGTCAGCTTGCAACATTAGATAAGCCCCATTTCAGGATCAAATGCAAAGGCAATGCTAAATGTCATACTCCACCACAAGTTTTGGAGAAATGCACAGTTTCTTTCAAGACAAGAGTTATCACAAACTTATCAAGAAATGATTTGGAAAATTAACCCTCTTCTAAAAAATGGTGTTGCAAAAGCAGCCTTCGCAGCCGCAACTACAAGTAAGGGGTGTTTACAAAACTAACCCTTTTCTGTCTGCTGATTGCAAACATAACCTCCATTTTACATGACATTCCAATTTTTAAGGGTTGACAGCTCACACTACATTTTCATTGGTGACATGATGATTTTGTAATGTCAGGGTTAATTCCGCAAAAGTTCGAGTAATGGTCACTTAGTGTCATTCCGACATCATCTCGAGTCCGGGTTGTTTCCCCTTGCAAGTTTGTTTGTTCGATTCATGCTAATGTGAGGGTTATATTAGTGGGCAATGGGTAAGTATCTAATGTGATGTATTGACCCCCTAAAGCATGATGCCTTAACCTGTGTGGTAACAGAACCGAACTCACCCAAACTTTATTCACATGAAAATAGATAAAAATGCATAAAAAATCAGCAGCTGTACTCACAGCTTCTTTGATGAAAACGGAGGAAGGGGCGCCCTTCCACTTTGGATCAGTATCCGGAAAGATCTGCCCAATATCCGGCAGCCCTAGCGCCCCCAAAATTGCATCCACTATACAATGAAGCAGCACATCCCCTGCATCAAACAACACAATTTTTCAAAATTAGGTCACTTGAATCATCAAATAGTAAAGAATCCACCAAAAATGACACGAAATTTCAAAAAAATTCATGAATCTCTCGGGAGGTTTGTACCGTCGGAGTGAGCTTCACAGCCTCTGTCATGGGGTATGTTGACCCCTCCAATAATCAACGGGTAACCGGGCTCAAGCCGGTGGAGGTCGAACCCGTGCCCTATCCGGAACGGTAAGACCTTCGCCGGCCCGCCTGAAGAAGCAGGTCGGCCCGTTTCGACGGCGGGCGTGGTCGAAACCGCCGCAATTCGAACCGAGCGAGCGAATTGAACGGCGGGGCTAGAGATTTTGGAGGGGAGAGAGAGGGTTGGAGGGAGGAAATGGGGTTTAATGGCGGATTTGTGAGGGGCGAAGCAGAGAGGATGAGTCGCCATGGCCGATTTCAGTTGGAATTGGGGATTGTTTGGTGGGGGGAGTCGGAGAGAGGTCTGAAAGTATCAATTCATCAAACGGTATCCATTAAATACAAAATGCAATGTTTTCATCCACTAATTATTTGCGCCAAAGTGCCAAAATTTTGCAACTCCGGATATTCTTCATCCCTTTTATTTTTTATTTTATTTTATTTTTTTGTAAGAAAAGATACTTGAGTTGCATAATATTAAGGACGTGTTTGGCAGGGTATTATTTTTTAAGGGGTGAAGATTATTTTTAAAGGGTTATATGAAGTGGATATTATTGAACGAGTTATGGAGGTGAAAGAGGTAGAGATTTTTTTAAAAAAACAACCCGACATAATACGGCAGAGTGTTTGTTGGGAAGATTATTTTTCCTTTTAACTAGAAAAGGATAAAAATGCCCTCCAATCCCAATTAGTCGAGTGTGGATCCTCTGCAACACCCGGTGCACCCTACGGTGCACCACGAAATTATTTCGGGTATAATTTTACAATAAAAAAATTTTTAAAAAATATATTTACATTCAACATACTTATATTTATATGTTTATAAACTTGTTTTGGGAAAAATCGTGTTTTAAAAAAACATAAAATTTATTTTCTAATATAATTGATCTTTTAATTTTATATTTTTTTAAAATGAATTTTTTTATAATAAAAGTTTATAAACATATAAATATAAGTATGTGGAATGTAAATATATTTTTTTAAAAAAATTTTAATGTAAAATTATACCTGAAATAATTTCGTGGTGCACCGTAGGGTGCACCGGGTGTTGTAGAGGATCCACACTCCAATTAGTCCATCCCCCCACTAGTAGAAAAAGTCAATTTTACCTCGGTTCTGTGTGCAAGCTTTACCACGGTTCTGAACCGAGGTAAAAGTGGCTATGGTAAATCTGTTTACCACGTGAACAGAACCGTGGTAAAACCGTCCACCCGTGGTAAATTTATACGTGGTTTATAGAACCTGTGAACCGTGGTAAATGTCTCAACCGTGGTAAATAGAACCGTGGTAAAACCGTCCACCCGTAGTAAATTTGTACGTGGTTTGTAGGTCTTGTGAACCGTGGTAAATGTGCCAACCGTGGTAAATAGGTCATGTGGTAATTTTTTATGAACCGTGGTAAAATCGTTGAACCGAAGTAAATATGTATTGTGGTAATTGTTACCTGATTATTATAGTAGCCTATGCGGGATTTGAACCCACATCTTTGTGTATAAACACATCGCTCTACCATTTGAGCTAATAGGCTTAAATAAAATAATAGTATAATTTCCGTCTACCTTGCAAAGGAAACTAACACATAAATTGATGGGTGCTAAGTTTACAACAAAGGAAGAAACTATAGTAAAAAAAAAACTTAATATAAAGAACAATAAGTAAACTATTAAGTAACTCACACTACTAGAAATCTGTCTTTTAACATCGGATAATGTCTTTCAAATGCACAAGAAGTACACAAACTGACAGACATACACAGGCACACACACACACAAAGTGCCTCCAAAAATCACAAATGGCTAATTTACTGATTACTTATTAGTTGAACAGGGCTTATGAGCTAATAAGGCCTTGTTGTAAGGAATCGTTGATAATGTATAATGATAGTGCACCAAATGAACCCAACCTCATAGCACTGCCAAAAAAAAAAAAAAAGAATAGGTAGAAACTTACCTCATAATCTCTGCATATGGGCAGCATGCGCTTCAAGTTGCTGCGTTGAATTGCATATACGGCTGTCTCATATTTGCCGACCTCCACAGTATATATTGATATATATTCACAAGTAAATAAAACCATTGAAACAAGCATGGGATGACATCACAAGCAAATAAAACCAGCATTCCATTTATCAAGTTCTTGAGCCTGATCCTAAAGGAAAAAACCTAATGTATAGTACAAACAACATAGATCAACCTGTTATTTGAATAGAGGACAGATTTGCACTTTCTTCATCATTAGAGGCTAGCAAAGCAGCTATGGATCAATAGTGCCTTTAATACAACAAAAACCATTATTCTCACCCTATTTCTATAAACACCTATACAAAAGGATTGCTTAGCAACAATTCTAAAATGGATAAGCACCAATTCTCAAATGGAAGCACTTGGAAAAAAATAGAACAGTAAAATTAAATAACATTAGTGCTCCAAGGAGTACAATAGAAAGAAAATCAAATAAAACACGAATCATTTATAAAACCTAGCCAAGTTCATCTCCTCATAACTTTATTGAAATTACACAAGCAAATTAAAGTGATTAACTTAAATGACGATTAAGCCAAATAACAAGTAATGCCAAGATACATGATTTTATATAAAATCACACACCTCATTATCCTATCTGCAAAAGATTTGCCAGGTCCCAAACACATTGAGGAAAACAGGTTCAAATTGTTGAATTAATGTACCAGATAAATGAAGCGCACTGGTTGCTCGCGCTGTAAGGAATCCCATTCCTTCAAGTTCCTAAACTAGCTTTTTGTCGACCTCTGGTACAATCATTTCTGCAACAGATTGTAAGAATTAACAACCTTGGAACACACAAATGAGGATTATCCAAGACATCTTAATACTACATAGAAACAAATTTTACTTTATTTTCTACACACAATCAGAATAAGTAAGTTTATTTACTATTGGCACACAATTAGTTTTCAAGGCACCAACCCTTCAAAATAGACAATCTTGGAATATCAGAGAAACTAAGAATGAAGGAATTTAGGGTGAAATCGTAAAAGAGCTGATAAGAATTAAGGAACAAAAAAGGTTAAATCTTCAACAAAGAATGTGCAATTAACCTTCTGATTGGGTACTAGTACTAGCATCGATATCCATCGGAGTTCCATAGTTGCAATTGGTGGGCTTTGAAGCCTCCAAATTGATAGGCTTGGCCGCCACCAGAGTCTTATCTATGAATTCTGTATGCCCGATGCGTTTCGTGTGCAAATCACCCTCCTACGAAAGAAAAAAGAGTGCAAATCATCTCCATCAACAAGCTCAACATCATCAATCAAAGAAGTAGGAATTGAATGAATTAAGCAATGAAAATGAAAAAAAGTCCCAATTTTCACATTTCAAATCTCAAACCTAAGACCTAACAAGCAACAAAATTTCAATTATCCAAATCCCTAATCATGATATAAGCAATGAAATAAACAAATTATAATAATCAAAATCCCCAATTTTCACCTTTCAAATCTCAAACCCTAATTTCCATTCTCCAAATCAATTCAAATTTCAACATTTCAATTATAATTTCACACAAATACCATTTCAGTTCACTATTTCAGTAACAATTTCACACAAATACCAAAGATAAATTGAAGAGAACTTACCAAAATCGAATACAGTGGTCGATTGTGAACAGAACACAAACTGGCGGCTGACCATCTGCCGGCGAGGCTGGATGGACTGAAGACGGTGGTCGGGGAGCCCTGGCGGCCGGACGCCGGCGACTCGCGCGCTACCCTCTGCTGCTGACTGCTGTGGTATGTGGAGTTTGCGTTCGCACAGTCGCACACCTTCTGCCTTCCCTTCGCGTTGCTTTCCGTCTTCGCCATACGCTCGTCCTCGCCCTGAGTGCAAGATCCCACGAAGGAGACAAACGGAGGCAGCGTTGGCTGTCCGACCTTTTGCAATTGTGCCTGCTTCGTGTGGTAGGGATGGCTTGCTAGGCGTAACGCCTCATTGGTGACCTTTATTTCCAAGAGACAGGGATATAGACTGACAGAGGATCGACAAAGTCTAGACCAGGTATCGAGAGGAATTGGTTTCCATTCATCGATGGTGCTCCAACCCATATTGGAGATTTCGAAAGAGAGGATATATACAAAGTATCAAGAGGGCTTGGGAGAGGATCAAGAGAGCGATCGATCGAGGAGGACGAAGGGAATGGAGGCGGCCAAAGCTGAATAAAAAATGGATGAGGGAGGCGGTTGAAAAAAGAAACACTATTATTAGGGTTTTATTTTGTGGTAAATTGGTGTGCTCTATTACTACGGTTATACAAGGAACCGTAGTAAATTTGCTAGTTTTACAATTTACACCAAACCTCTGAACTGTGGTAAATTATTATGCTAAATTACTGCGGTTTTTTACGAAACCGTGGTAAATGTGTCAATCTTGTAAATTTACCATGCAAAGATTCAGAACCGTGGTAAATTGACGTGCTAAATTACTGCGGTTCTTAAGGAACCGTGGTAAATTTGCATGTCTTGTAAATTTACCACGCCAATACACGGAACCGTGGTAATTTTAGTGTCGCCAAAGCCTACTTTTCTACTAGTGCCCAATTCCATTCAGTCCAATTCGAATTCCAATTCTATTGCGGAAGAAGACGATCACAAATCCACCTCCAAGATCTACTCTCCCGCTCTCCTTGCCCTAGTCTCCTCTCTCTGCTGCCTCTTCCCTAAGGGCTTCAAGTCCTCCGTCCGCCCTCTCTTCACCATCCTCCTCCTCTCCATCGTTGATGCCCTCACCCTCTCTTGTCACTCCTCCCTCCCCCTCTCACCCCTCTGCCGCGATTTCCACCTCCCCTCCCCTCCTATCTTCAACTCTACAATCTTCAACCTCGCTGAGTCCGACCCTCCGAGCCTAGAAGCACTGCTAGCTATTGCAGGGGATCGAGGTGCACGGGTTGCAGAAAAGAAGCACTACTATTGCAAGGGCAAGCTAGCTGTTCACAAATTGGTTTGTTGGAGTGATATATGGAGGTTGGTGATGGTGGAGATTGGAGGTGGGGTATTCAACACCTCTCTATAGATTATCAATCTAGAGAGAAGGGAGAGGGCTCCCACGTCTTTGGGTCTTGATCCATTTACCCTCTATGTTATGTAACCTAGCTATATGCATGCAGTACGTACCGGCCCTATAATTATTATTTTTGGGTAAAAATTGACATTAGTTTTTTTTTTTAAAAAAATAGTTATATTTATATTTTATACACTTATATGCGTGCATGCGCTTTTCATTGTTTGTAAAATTAATGCAGTTCATATTATTGAAAATAGTAAAATCAGTTTCTAAAATGATCAATATTCGATCATATTGTGATTTTTCATGATAAATTTTTTTTTATATAAAAAAAGATAGTAACTAACTAATTTAATTATTTACAGTTTTACACCATAGATTTCATGGAGGGTAATAAAGGATTCCATAACCCACACCACAATACATATATATTGAAAGGTATGCATGGCATTATTTAATATTAGCTAGTATAATTCAACACGATACAACATATATAGTTTAACTGACGTACACATCTTGGCTCCTTGTATACATATCCAAGGAATTATATATAGTCAAGATTATAATCAAGTCAATCTTAAGAGTTACGACACAAACACACACAAAGACTCACATAACTAAGTCTTAAACACACAACACTCACATCACATGTAGTATATAATATGCATGCATATATGGCCATGCAACGTATACGTACGTACTATCGACTTACTCTACGGTCGACGTAGTCTAGACAGGCCATTTAGAGTCGCGAAAGCTGTGCTTCCGACCATACTAACGACCGTCACCGGTAGTGTTACGACCTCACCAAGTCTAGACAGGGGAGGGCAGTTATTCACCGAGACGTTGGCACTGAAGGGAAGTCCGAGGGGATTCGTTACAGGGACATCAAAGGCGAAAACCCCCAAGTTGTTGGTGGTGTTAATGGCGAATGGGATGTCATCGAGCCCGAGGGTGACCGTGGCGTTGGCTAGCGGAGGGCAGGCGCCTGGGATGGTGGAGCTACAATTGGCAATGTTAGGGCTGCAAAAGAGGGTACCGTTGAGAACTAGATCAGCAATTCCAGGTATTATTTGAGGTAATTGAGCGGAGACGGGGGCGGGGGCGGTGATGCCGATGGCGACGAGGGAAAGGACAGCCAAGGGGCCAAGGATGTAGTTCATGGAAGAGGCGGCCATGGTTCCTATTTAGCGCGCTGTGATTTGATAAAGGTGTGTGGAAATGGATTGTGAATAAGGCTTCCTTTTATAGGGAGGGGGTGGCTCCGCTTCCGACTTTCGGAATCATTTGATAGAGTTTAATTAAAATTTAAATTTATGTAATTGTCTTAATAGTTTAGTACTTTTTATAAAGATAATTGGGTATTACTGGTGATAAAAATAAAAATAATGATATATACTTTTTTTTTTTCTAAATTAATCTTGAAAAAAATATTCATAAAAATATTTTATTTAAAGTTCTACAAAAAATCATCTTTCATATTTTTTTTAAAATATTATAATTACATAAATTAAAGTACATACCCCTACATATATAGACACACACTCACACCCGGTGTTACACTTAATTATTTCAAGTATAAATTCACATTAAATAAATTTAAAAATTTATATTTATACTCTATATACTTATATTAACATATTTATAAACTTTTATTTTGAAAATATATCTTTTTGAAAAATAAAATATATTTTCTAAAATAATCAATATATTTTAATTATCCATAATTTTTTTTTATAATAATCCATAAACTCTATCTACTTATATTAATTATCCATAATTTTTCATAATAAAATTTTATAAACATGTTATTATAATTGTATAGAATATAAATATATTTTAATTTTTTTAAATATGAATTTATATTCGACATAATTAAGTGTAACACCCGACGTTACGAGGGATCACCCTGATATAATCCTTACTGTGTATACATAATTCAATTTTTCTATTATATGCCCTTGATAATAGCACTAATTTGAAAATGTTTTTTAAATTTTAATTAGTTTAGGTTTTTTTTAGTTAGATTCATAGGATCGCTTGCTTTTTTGGTATAAAATCTTTTTTAATTTAAGGTCTTATCATATTATCTTAAGGTATACGATGGTTTTAATAATTAATCACTATACGTATATAGGGTGTATAGGCACTCGATCTATTTATAGCTGGATTCTTAATTATTCCCTTTTTGAGGACATATCTGATTACACTAGCATTGGATTGACTTTAATCGAAAGCTATCCTTGATTAGTTTGCTATATATATATTGGTTCCCTTCTGCTCACCCTTAGGGTGTATCTTATGCACGGATATAGATCATTAATGAAAGATGGAATAAAGGGTCATGATTAAAAGTGATTTTCTTTTTTATTTCTTTTTAATTTGTGGCCCCCCTTGCCAAAAAATACTCATTCTCTCTCTCCCTCTCTCACGTGAATCTCACCTTCCCACCCATCCCAATTTTTTTTTTTTTAAAAACTGTTTTTTACACAATTAATTCATCCAACATATTTTTAATTTTTTTTAAACAACCCTAAATTCGTTTATCTTAAAAATTCGTCAATTCAACCGAATAATTTTTTACATTCTACCAAATAATGTTATTTTATCTTTTTCCATCCAACTTAGATTAAAATTTACCAAATTCACTGAATAATTAGTCACATACTACTGAATAATGTTTTGTTTTTCTTTCCAAATAATATTTCATATTCCACCGAATAATGCTTCAAAATTAACCGAATAATGTTTCATATTTCATAAACCCCAAATTCATAAAAAAAATAAATACTACCAATTTCTATGAATAATTATTCATTATCACCGAATAATATTCAATATCTCACCGAATAATTACTAACTAATTAACACTACCAACCAAAATTCGACTCATTCAACTGAATAATGAACGAATAATAACAGATTTCAGTCGTACGGAGGTCCAACTTAACACCCTTGCCTATCTCCGGGCACCATCAACACCTGCAGACCACCACCAACCATCGAAAAGTCCAAACCCGCCTCCGCAACAACACCGATGAACCCACGCAGCCCTCACCCGATAGCCCATCCTCCTCTTCTTCGCACCACCCACGCAACCCTCTTCGCCCTCACCTCGCAACCACCACAACCGGCCTTCCTCTCGCTTTTCCGACCACCACTGCCCACCTCCGGCGTAGGTACCCAACTGCCCCCGCCGTCCACATCCACGCCACTCAGCCCAAAGGGCGAGAGGGCTTGGATCTGGCATAGGGTGATAGGGCGAGGGGGGCTTGGATCTGAGCAAGATGGCTTGGGTCTGGCTTGGATCTGACCTGCCCATCTCCGGCCACTTGTTTATCTCCGGCCACCTTAACACCTATGCCCATCTCCGGCCACCATCACCGCCTGAAGACCACCACCAACCATCGAAGAGTCCAAATCCGCCTCTGCAGTCGAACCCCCAGCGGCCCTCGCACCCTCTTCGCACATCCACAAACCACCGCCTCCCTTCGTTTCTCCGATCACCATACCCACCGCCGGCATCAGCCCTGCCCAGATCCACGCTCAGTTGCCCAGATCCGGCACCACCATCACCCGATTGCGACGCCGACGGTCTGTCCTTCCAAGCGAGCACGAATCGCCGCCGCCGGCCTTCACCTCCTCCCCTCTTCGCCTGGAAACCTCTTCACCGCCTCCTCGCAAGCCCCTTCAACTCGATTCGCCACCACCGCGCTGCCACCATGAGCGCGATTGGGGAGGATTGAACTTCCATGACACTGTCCGAATTGACCTTCCATGGCTGCGAAAGAGGGGGAGGAAGAGGGAGCCTCTTTGCCAGCCTTCCATGGCGCCTCTTTTCCGGCCTTCGCTCTTCACCGCCATCGACCGCCGCTTCACTTCCCACCAGGAGGAATCGCAGAAAGAGGATGAGGAAAGGGTTATTTGCCTGAGAGAAATATTTGGGATTCTAGGGTAACACGCGCTCACGCGTATATCTCTTGAGAATTAAATTAGTTTTCCAATTTTTTTTTTTAAAACTCACATGATACGTGGCAACATCTCATCCTTTCCTTCAATTTAGATCAAAGGTCCAAAATTGTGCACAAAGTACACCTTAAGAGGTGTGCACAAGTTATCCATTCTCTCTCTCTCTCTCTCTCTCTCTCTCTCTCTCTCTCTCTCTCTCTCTCTCTCTCTCTCTCTCTCTCTCTCTCTCTCTCTCTCTCTCTCTCTCTCTCTCTCTCTCTCTCTCTCTCTCTCTCTCTCTCTCTCTCTCTCTATATATATATATATATATATATATATATATATATATATATAAAACTAATCAAGGATTTAATTAAAGGGAGACGTATCGTGAAGGGCATTCACATATTTATCGATTACAAGGACATACAGACGTATCGTGAAGGGCATTCACATATTTATCGATTACAAGGACATACTCCCTCCGTTTACCATTAATTGTCGTAGGTGAATAACACACAAATTAATAAATGAAGATGAAACTCTTTGTTAGAGATGTAAATGAGACCAATAGTGTCCCACATCGGATAGTTGAACATAACAAGCCCTAATATATGAGTCGGTGAGCTACTCCTTCTATTGCCAATTGATTTTAGAATGGAAACTCACTCGGCTTGTGTGCTAGGCTACTAGCGAATGCGCACCCGTGCACACGACCCCCAGTTATCGGTCCGAGTCGGACTTTGATACTCTCCACTATGTAAGGATAACATGTTTATTTGGATTAGTTGTGTACACCGTACATATGATTGCAAATTCTATTTTATTCCCAAAAAAACCCATTTTATTGGAGCCAAATTTTAAAATAAAAAACAAGCACAAAATTGGATGACAACCTTGAATGGCAACGATGTCATCTTGAAGTCGAAGGGGATGGTGAAGATGTACAAGATGAATGGCAGGGTGACAATTCAACACCGATGTGGGCATGTGGCATTTGATCTCAACAACATTCCACCGATTGCTGACGATGTCGACCCTGAAGTCAAAAGGGATGGTGAATCCATATATATACAAGCAGAATGGGAGGGTGATGATTCAACATCGATGATAATTCGATCACCTTCTACGGATACCTTAGTAATTGATCTAAATGTTGATCACATGAGTTTGATCCTTCATTCATGGAAGTTAATTTGCCTCAGGTGTCTCAATGAAGACGTCGATGCCGATCGATGAGTTTGAAGCTCCGAAATTAAGGTAATTGACACATGTAGTGCATGACTGTCAAAAGACAATTAACATTTTACCTATCAATTGTTGCACTGAGTAATACCTAAAATATGCATGAAAATGATGTATCACCAACAAAATATAGCTCAATGAAGAAACTGATAACATCTATTTTAATTATATTTTAGTTATTTATTTACATATTAGTCTAGGTCATTTTCATGCATATTTATCATATTTTATATTTTATTTTATTTTGCATTTTCGGAGTCTACATTATATTTCGGGAGTCTACAATATATTTATCATATTTTATATTTTATATTTTATTTTGTTATTCATTTACATATTAGTCTACTTTTGAATAATTTCAAGAATGATTTGCGGATGCTTTGTGTGGAAGAGAACTGAGCTGAGGAAACTCAGGGCCGTGCTTAAGCATGTTCAGGTGGATCAATGGAATATGACCCCTAAATTTTAAGGGCTCAATAACTCACGGAGTACCACCATATTTAATTATAAAAATCAGCCTTTTTAAAAATGATAATGAATATTTCTAAAATCCTAGTGGTAAAAGGAGCACGCGTCCACCGATTAGTCCTAATATCGATTCTGTCTTTCACAGGCGGGTAGGTGTACACTAATCAAAACAACACTTTCAGCTAAACCATTGCACCTAATGCAATGCTTCATGCTTCCTAAATCAGTACATGTGGAATTAGATAGGATTAACATGAATTTTCTATGGAACAAAGGACCGTCACACAAACCGCTTATAAGCTGGTTTGAAATCTTTAAAACAAAGGAAAATGGGGGGTTGGGCCTCCGAAAATCAGAAGACATGAATCAAGCATTACAGCTGAAGCTACTTTGGAAAATCCTTGAGGAGCCTTGTAACCCCTAGGTCTCCATAATAAACGAAAAATACCTAAAAGGACAAAGCATACTTAATTACCATAGGAAAAACGGAGCATCTTGGCAATGGACACAATTAACCAAACTACTACCATTATTAAAGGACGGAATCAAACGGTCAATAGGCGGTGGCGATTCCATCAATTTCTGGACGGATCACTGGTTCGAAGACACCCTCCTAATTAACGCAATATCTGACACCCAACAAATAGACATAAACACTAAGATCCAACATTTTTTCACAGACACTAAGACTTGGGATGCAGGAAAGCTACGGGACGAAACTAAAGACATTATACCTAATGAAATAATTGATTCTATCCTCACAATTCCGATACCCAAGCACATTCATATCGACATATTGTACTGAAAATGGAGCCGCAATGGCTGGTTCTCTACTAGCTCCGCTATTGATATGATTGATGCTGGGAAACAACACCATAGATCTGATATGAGCTGGATCTGGCACATGGACGCACCATCTAAAGTAAAAACATTTATTTGGAAAATCACCAAAAATGGAGTGCCCACCTCGGCCAGACTTGCTTCTCGTGGGTTTGGCATTCCGACTACTTGTCCACAATGTGACTCTCAATATGAAGACCTTACTCACCTTCTATGGTCCTGTCCGGTTTCGCAAAACGTCATCACTTGGATGGACCCGTCTCAATTTCTTGCTAAAAACACATCTTTTACCCAAGGAACTCAAATTAACGACACCCTACAACAAATCAGACACAACATAGGAATGGATCGTTTCACTAAGCTCGCCTTTACTTGGTGGAGCTTATGGTACTTTCGAAACAAAACACTTTTCGATAATGTCAATCCAGACCCAAGAAGTATTTTATCCTTCGCAAAGGAACAAATCGTCATGTGGAGATCGACAAAAAATCAATAGGAAGGTGCGGAAGCCAAATGCACACCGAAACAACAACCAGCAACAAAGACAGGTCCAAAACGGAAAAAGGCTAAATGGGTTCCACCTAAACCTGGGAATCACAAGCTAAATTTTGATGGGGCTATGGGATCAATTGGACATGGTTCCTATGGTTTTGTCATCAGAAACTTTAAAGGAGAACCAATATACTATGGCGGTTGGCCTTCTCCCTTCACCTCCGTCTCAGGCACTGAAGGTTTAGGGCTTTGGAAGGGCTTGCAGGCTGCCCGTATACTAAACATAACAAGACTAGAGATTGAAGGAGATAATCTTACGATCATTAACAACCTTAGTTAGCCAACCGGTGACTCTGATATGATTGTCTCTGACAGTCTAGTCACGCTTGGCTTCTTCAATTTTATAGAGATTCGTCATGTCTACCGGGAAGCTAACCGTGTTGCAGACCTTTTATCGCACCTAAACGTTGACTTCCACGGCCATCTGGCACCTGACGACTCTAGGCTTCGTGATATCATCCTTTTGGATGCTATTGGCTCCTGGGTTTTTCCTTTCAGCCAAATTCTTTTCGTTTCAAAAAAAAAAAAGTCCTAATATCGATTCCGGACTTCATATATTTTTTTTCCACACACTGTAGCAGTAGAGCCTTTTAATTTTTAATTGGTAATTTCCATGTAAAACCCAAACCAAGGGCCCAGCGGGTTTCTGTCTCTGGCTCCCCGGCGTCGAGACGTCGTGTCAGTCCTTCGACTTTCCCATATTATCGGCATTCTTCGTAGTCGTCACTTGGTGTCCTTCGGTCGTCTTTCTGCTAGTCTTCTTTGATGAGATCTTTTGTATTAGTTTTTTTTTTTACTTTTCCTGGCTGTATCATGACGGTTAGCCTGCCCGCCGTTCTCTCGACCTCTCGTTTCCCCAGATTTCTGCTGTTTTCTTGGACTGCGAATTATTTCCGGTTCAAAAAAAAGGGCCCAACGGGTCTTTTTTTATTTATTTTTATTTTATTATTTAGTTATTTCTTTGTTTTTTCTTTTTACAGATTTCATTATGTTTATAGTGGAATTATAAATATAAATTAACACTTTGAAAGTGTTTTTTAACACTAGTTAGTACTTAGTAGTATTATGTTTCATGCACGGAAATGTGTTAACACATTAATATTCTAAAATTACATATATTATCTATAAAATAAACCTATTAAAAATATTAAAAAATAATAAATTTGAATTGTAATATGAGAATTAAACTAATAACGACTAAAGTGTGCTGGAATTATAAAATAAAAGTTGATGTAGATGTTTATAATTTTTTCTACCAAAAATAATATAGATATAAATAAAATAACATATGTCATACAAATTAATAATTATAAATTTAGTAAAAAAAAATATAATAATTAGTTATATGATCACTGACGGCCCTAAGGAAACCATATTTGAATTGAGCCAAGTCACAATTTTCTAGTGTTGTAGGGCTTGTTTTCTAATTTGGAAGGTGGATGGGCATGCTTTGCAATTTTTATATAATTGCTGGAATGTGACTTTATATAAATACGGGGACGACTATATACGGGGGAGTACAGACTTGGGCGGCAATAGGTTTCGGCCGATGAGTTTTATGTTTACTTTAGGCAGTGGCGAAGCGAGGGCAACTCGGGGTGGGCGAGATTCAAATAACTCGAAAGCATAAATTGATATACAAAATTTACACCAGTAAATCATTGCGAAAATTGTTCATATATTTAATTTATAATATAGTGAACTAATTAGTAAAACGAACAACTATTTTCAAAACTTAAGAAAATAACTAAATACATAATTATGCTAAATTATCAAATAGCGTTAAAGAATAAGCTCATATAATACTTCATTCATCAAATTAAATTTTGTCTTCTAATATATATCTCCAATCACTAACAGTGGAAAACCAAGAATGCTTTTCCACAAAACATCAGGCCAATGTGGTAACTAAGGAACAATTTCAACACATTTGTCATAACAATTTGAAAGGAAGGGAAGTAAAAAATAAAATAAAAGTTTTTTTTTTGGGGGTGGGCTGGGGCCATATCAGCCCACCCCTCTCTCCGCCGGTGACTTTAGGGTTTCTTATTTATTTTTGGTACGAAGACGAAGATTACGGTTTGGATGTTATTTTAAATTTTGATTTATTAATATCTATAATCTATTTCATAGATTATTATATTATGTTTCATTGATTTCTCTATTCTAGGTTTAGGCGATCCCAACAATTATTTGATGGCAGTAATATTGGTATTTGTTTGTTTGAAAATTAATTTGTTAGATTCAATTATGATGTGCTTAATCTAACTGATTTTTAATTGATTAGAGTTCAGGTTAGAGTTTGAGACCGAAATGAGATAAGACTAATATGACAAATAGATAAGGTTTGAGGTTGAAAGTCGATAACAATTACTATCTGAACCTTAGGTTTGAACACGAGATTTTATAATTAGTGTGAAAGTTTTATAGAATTCCTTGTGGATTAAATTGATTAATAGCTATCATAGAAACTCTAGGTTGATGTTGTATTTAGTTGAGCTCAAAAGAGGATATTGATACGATTGAGGTCTAGGTTTTAAGAGTCTAAATGGTTTGAATTAGTTGCTTGAGACCGAAAGGACATTGGTAACCAATTTAGGCACAATTATTTGAGACCGAAAGGTGATATATAGTAAGTATATTACATAGCCACCTTCAACAAACTTGGACAAGGTGACACGAATATCGATATTAATTAACCTACTAATTAAAGCATTGTTGTGGTGATCCTTTATCCTAATTTTTTTTGCCTCGTATCTATTGTGTTTTAATACTACATTTTGTGTAATTATTTATTACTAGTGTATGTCCCATCCCATGTACGGAGAATACATTAATATAATATTATAAATAATTTAGATACTCCGTATATTCTAATAAATAATAATCTAAATATAAATAATTTTTCCACCAAAAAATAATATAGATATAAATAAAATAGCACTAATCAAATACTACTTATTTATCTATTAATATTTTTAATAAGTACAACTATGAAATATTTTTTATTTATATTTATGTCAATTAACTAAAATCTATATATATATATATATATATATATATATATATATATATATATATATATATATATATATATATATATATATATAGGGTTTACTTCAAATGTAAAAACTCCTTAACGTGTAAAATTTGCTTATCGCGTAAAATTAGCTAATGGGCCTAATTTAATTACTAATGTGCCTAATTTAATTACTAATGGGCCTAATTTCATTAGTAGAATGTCTGCCCCCCTGCCCATGCGTGTGCCCCCCCTTCTCGGACTCGATTTTTTTTTTTTTTTTTGCCCAGAATTTTTTTTTCGTGGTAACACTTTCTGCTGTACAAGTATAACTTGCTTTTGTGCACATATAACATCTTATTGTGCAAATATAAGTTTATTTTGTACAGACAAATAATTCATTATGGGGTAAATAGGTAAATGTGCCTATTTCAATTATAAAAATTTATAATTGAAATATGTTTAATTTATGGGTAAATTGGTAAATATGTCTAATTTTATGGGTAAATGCACTTTTCCCGTTTTCGATACCTTTTGTGCAATTGTGAAGTGCATTTGTGCAACTGTGAAGTGCATTTGTGCAACTGTAAAGTGCATTTGTGCAACTTTAATTGTGCAATTGTGCAAATTTAAAGTAGGATACAATTGTGCAAATTTAAACTACAATTGTGCAAAAGTAAGATACAATTGTGCAGATTAAGAATACAATTGTGCAAATGTAAGATCATAATGTGCATTAATAAGACAAAAGATGTGCTTTTGAAATCGATGTTTTAATTTTGTTTTTTTTTTTACTTCTGAGAGTTTGGGTTCACCTCTCGGATAATTTAGGTTGATAGATGTAAGTTTGAAATCGATTTTTTTACGTATAAGGTTTTAAAATTAAAGTGCATAAATAAGATTAAAATGTGCATAATTAAGGTTAAAAAGTGCATAACATAGATTATAATGTACATGATTAACAATTTGCGATTGTTGCGCTCTTGTCTATTATGTAACCTATGTGGGATTTGAACCCACATCTTTTGTGCAAACGCACATTGCTCTACCAATTGAGCTAATAGGCTAAATTATGATTTTTATGCTAAAATAGAAGAACCTAATCGACCTAAAACATATTGCAATAAAATTCTAAAATTCAATTAGCTCATGATTCACAAACAATTTGACAATGCTATAAACATGAAATTAGCTCCAAATCAACCCAACAACACAACCATAGCATCAATTTCAGTCAATTTGGCCGTTGGCAAAAAACCTCAAATTCTAAAGCATATCGCAATATAAAATTCCAAACTTCAATTAGATCATGATCCATAAACAATTTGACAATGCTATGAACATGAAATTAGCTCCAAATCAACCCAACAACACAACCATATCATCAATTTCAGTCAATTTTACTTTTGGCAAAAAGCCCCAAATTCTAAAACATATCGCAATATAAAATTCTAAAATTCAATTAGCTCATGATCCATAAATAATTTGACAATGATATGAACATGAAATTAGCTCAAAATCAACCCAACAACACAACCATATCATCAATTTCAATTAATTTGGATTTTGGCAAAAAGCCCCAAATTCTAAAACATATCGCATTCTAAAATTCTAAAATTCAATTAGCTCATGATCCATAAACAATTTGACAATGATATGAACATGAAATTAGCTCAAAATCAACCCAACAACACAACCATATCATCAATTTCAATCAATTTGGCTTTTGGAAAAAAGCCCCAATTTCCGCTCTTAAATCAAACCCTAGGTTTTCAATCTCAACCTAAATCATTCAAACAATCTAAATAGATGTAATAAACAAGTTTAGGGTTAGAAATCATACCAAATTCGAGTTGAAACAAGGAGCAAAATCGGGATTTCGAAGGTATTCCGAGCCAAAAGCACCGATTAGCGCTGTTGGGAGAGATGGGTTCGGTGTGGGCTCGGCTGGGCTCGGACCATGGGGGTTCCGGTCTCGGGGGGTGCGCCTGAGGGAGGGGGTTCGAGTAGGTGGGGGCTGGTGGCCGGAGGTGGCTCGTGAGTGGCGTGGGAGGCCGATGAGAGAAGCAGCGACGTGGGGCTTCGACTGGGCAGGGTGGGCGCGTCTGGGCTCGAACCAAGCCAAGTCAGGGCTCGGGGGGTGCGCCCAGGCGGTTGGCTCGAGCGCGGCTAGGCGGTGGAGGCCGGAGGTGGCTCGACGTGGGGCTGGAGGTGGCTCGACAGGCTAGGCGGTGCTTCTACTGTTGAACGCGGTATGTTTTACGTTGGATTTGAAAATTTTACACGTTAAGGAAATTTTACACGTTAAGGATATTTTACATTTTAAAGCTTCCCTATATATATATATATATATATATATATATATATATAACTTTCTATAAACTATGATAACATATTATTTTATTAATTTTTTCCTAGAATCAACCACAACGCGCCACATAGGATTCCCCCCCTAGAATCAACAACAACGCGCCATATAGAACGTTATGCATCGATTTTAGTATATGTATATATAGATAGATTAGTTGGTTACTTTCTACATTTATATAAATATTTCTCATTTATTTTCTTGGCTAGCTTAGTTTTAGTTTGACGATACAATCGATACTATATAGTCATGTGATTCGACACTCGATATATTACAATTGAACCCCATACGCTTGTGGGTGTAGGTACAACTCTATCAAGTTTTTGGCGCCGTTGTCAGGGACTATTGTTAATATTGGTTGTTTATTTTGAATTGATTTTTCTATGTCGTTCATTTGCTTTTGATTTTTTTTCATTTTGTTTTTTATTTCAAATTTGTGCTCTATCATGGATTATGTTTCTTTTTGTGAGTTTTGCGGAGCTTTTGATCATGTAATGATTGATCGTCCAATGTTGAGAGCTCCGCTTGGAATGGAGAAGGAGGTGTAGAGTCTATTTTAGTCATATATTTGCATATTATATTAGATTATTTTTATGCATATTGTACATATTCTATAGTTATTTAGTATTATTTAGTTTTCGGAATCTACACTTATATTTTATTTATTTCAAGTATTTTGGAGCTAATTTTAGAGCTAATTTATTTCAAGTATTTTGGCGAGCAACAAGTCGCTGAAACAAGAAAATTATTAGAGAAATACGAACCCAAAATGGAACTACAATCATTGGCGAAGAAAATATCAGAGAAGAAATCCGGGTGGACTTTGAAAAGAGATTAAAAAAAGAACAAATCAACTCTGGAAGAATACCTCTCCTTGACAAACCCGGAGATTACCGGCGAGGAAAATGCCCAGATTACAAGACCAATCACAAATCAAGAAATAAAAAATGTTGTCTTCTCCAATGGAAAAAACAAATCCCCAGGTCTGGATGGTATGGCTGCTGAGTTTTACCAGCATTACTGGGATCTGGTGGGACCGTTAATAATAAAAGCTATCAAAGGCTTCTTCCATTCTGGACGGATGCTAAGACAAATAAAGCAAACGTTATCACCCTAATTCCAAAATGTTATGACCCGAAAACAACAAATAACTATAGACCAATCAATCTCTGTACGACCATTTATAAGACCATTGCGAAAATACTGACGGACATAATGAAACCCTTGTTGAGTAAAATTATCCACCCATTGCAAGGATCATTCATTACCGACCGAGCAATTCAAGACAATGTACTAATCGCTCACGAGATTTTTTATACCTTTCGAAGCAGGAAAGGCCGAGAAGGATAGATTGCAATTAAATTAGACATGGAGAAAGCCTATGAAAGAGTGGATTGGGATTTTATCCTTGCTACTATGGAAAGATTTGGGTTCTGTATGAAATTCTTTGAATGCATCAAGGAATGCATCCAAACTGTATCGTTCTCCGTTCTGGTAAACAATGAACCGACTAAAACATTTCAACTTCTTAGAGGTTTGAGACAAGGTGACCTAATATCCCCGTACCCATTCATCGTAGGTGCGTAATGGCTAGCCAGGAGACTCCAATATCAATGTGACCAAACTAGAAACTCTATTGGCTTCAAGATATCTAGAAATGGTGATCATATTCAATATCAAAACAAACATTGGGTTGCATTAGAAATTGATCTGGGTCTTGGGAAAGTGAATGTGTGTGATTCTGGAATCTACCTCTATGGTGAAGATGAGTTGCAACCAATCTTTGAGGCACTCTACACCTTGCTACCGGCTCTTTTGAGAGAGTCATGCCATTTTTCGTATTTGGGGCAAAGCAATAAGTCCCCTTTCAAAGTTAACAGATTTTGTGATCTCCCTCAAAACAATGATGGGTAAGCGTATCATCTAGTTTAAACAACATATAGATATGTATTTATAGTAAGTTGATCTAACTCCTATTTCCTTTTTATTGCATTGTAGGGGCAGTTGTGGTGTTTACACGATTAAAGCTATTGAAGAATTAGCGTTTGGTGGGAATGTGTATGAGTTTAATGACAAGCATGTTCAAGCATATCGCGAGAAGATGGCAATCGAATTTTCACGTGTACATTGGGCTTTCAACACTATGGGGTGATAGCGTTGTGTTAGGGATGTTCTACGGTATTAGTTCTTCAGCTTGCCAAAACTATTTTAGAGCTTTCATGCTCTTATTTTTGTAACTATGCCACTAGCTTGGCAACACTCTCTTAGAGCTTCCATGCTCTTATTTTTGTAACTATGGCACTAGCTTGCCAACACTATCTTAGAACTTCCATGCTTTTATTTTTGTAACTATGGCACGTATGGGTTTTGGATATTAAGTAGTTGTATTCCCTCTAACAATGTAGCCCTTAGAGCCTGCAAGCTCTCTTTCCCAACTAAGGTGGTTGTTTATATATAGTCTTGAACAATATTGTGTTTAGTTCTTTGAGTTGTCTAATATAATTATATTAATTGCATCAAATTAATGGAATTATCTGAATGCCATCCTAGTTAACCGTTTGTGACATTATTTCAATCCATCTTTTATTTCTAGTTGCCATATCCCAATAACTGCATCACATTAGGTGAATCACATGTTTTGCATCAAATGTATGGACCCACCTAAATGTCATCAAACCTACTCTCCCATCAATTGAATATGCTAACTTTGCTTCATCAAATCAAGGTCCCTATATACATTTTGAGTTCAAGAATCTTTGGCATCATCAACATTAATTGTCAGTAATTGAATCACATTACGTGAATCACATGTTCTCCATCAAACGAACGGACCCACCTAAATGTCATCAAACCTACTTTCTCATCAAAATGAATAGGCTCACCTAGACATGGCCATGGGTCATGGGTAGGGCGGGTCGACCTGTGACCCGCCGGGTTAGTGTCCACGGGTCCGAGGGTTAGCTCGGGTTGAGGGTCAGGGTTAGGGTCGAGGGAATTAGAACCCGTGACCCGGCGAGTCCGACCCAAGTCGATCCGCCAGGTCAACCCTCCATTTCAATTTTTTAATTTTTTTTTAATAAAATAAATCTATAATTATTATGTAAATTATTCTTAGAATAATTCATATTCATAATATTATATAAACTAATATGCAATGGCAATGTGTGACAAATGAACTCATATTCTTCTCCTTTTATAGACTTGAAAGTCTTTCTTCCATCCCCTCATTTCCAATGTGGAACAAACACTACATCACACATCGAAAATATGGAGTTAGAATGAGAAACCATGAAGCTATATATATGTAACCTACTATCCTATTTCTCCCACTTCACTTGTTTCCTACATTTCTTACATTGGAAATGAAGTTTGAGAAAAAAATATTTACATCCTACATTGAAATTATTGTGGATGAAAGAAGTGGTATGGAGATATAAAATCTTCCCATATTATTAGCACTTCATATCAAAGCGATAAAATGTGTTGTGAAGATTTTATGTTCACATATCATTTATTTATTTATTTTTAATTTTTAATTTTTTTAAAAAATAATAATGTGACCTACCGAGTCAACGGGTTTACCTAGCCCTGACCCGGCGGGTCAACCCGGCTGGTTGCTCATTTTCCATCCACCAGTGCCACGTGGCCGACCCGCCATTCCGACCCGCCGCCCTGGCAGAACCCCGGGTCAGGGTTAGGGTTGTACCCCCCAGGTTGTCGACTCGGTGGGTCGGACCCGTGGCCACGTCTAGGCTTACCATGCTACATCAACATTGTTAGGTGGTTAGTGCCATCTTCCATCTAGCTGATGACAATTCCTATTGGGTTGTTTTGGTAAAAAGCATATCAAGTGATTCTAAATATACAAATGTAATTCCAACACAAATGAAATACCATATTAATTTGTTTACATCATGAACTTTGAGTTTTTAATCCATATAAATCCAATGTTTCATATAAAGAAGTAAAAAAAAATAGAGATATCATGTCTTTGCTCAAATTAATTAATTTGGTTTTATATGTAAAAAAATAAGAAAATAATGAGTTTCTTCATTTTTCTAAATGCATCGTCTTGTGTGTGTGTGTGCTGCTTGCTGCTTTATTTGGGCATGTTGTCTTGCTATGACCTTTCTTCCTGCAAACGCCACACTTGTACATCACATATGCCTTTTCTTTTGGTGCCCTTCACCAACTGACGGAATCTTGCATTTTCTTGGTCTTCCACTCTTCTTAGGAATTGTTGGAGGGTTATATCTTTTCTGTAAAATGCCTTTCACATTGGGTGGCAAAATCAGTGGTCTTTGTTGCCTTTCCTCTACGGTCATTGAACCGGTCAACCATTTTACTCTTTATATACTTAAACAGTGCAACTATAGATACCCTCTTTCTTCCTTCAATATTGCATTCATACACTCTGCATTATTTGTTGTCATAAGATTGTACCTGTCACCTTGAAGTGAGTCCTCGACCATTTTTGGAAGTCTACATCTCTGAGATAATTTTCAATCTCGTTGTTGATGGCACAAATGCTTTGGAAGTATCCTTCATATTCCCTTGTATTGTAGCATTCGGAAGCTTTGGTGACAAAGTGAAAGACCCCACGGTGTTTGTATCTTGCCTTTATGTTCTGTTTCAAGTGTCGTGTTCTACAACCTTGATGATGCTCCCATGCCGATCAGATTCAAATAGGAGCTCATGTGTATCTGGAATTACAGCATCCAATTTTTGAAGCAACCACTTCCACACATTATCATTTTCTGAGTCCGCCACTGGCCACTCCATATGCAAGTGGATATACATGCCTATCAGCTTCTTGTGTTGTTACTGTAATTAGGATCCCTCTGAATTTCCAATGTAGAAAAACAGCATCTACCATGATAACCTATAAAATGAAATTTATAGTTTTTAATATATTTTAGCAACCTTAATTTTTTTTTTATCAAAAAAGAATGCTTTAGTGTTTACCTTTCTCATCATGCTAAATCCTCTAATGGATGCCCCAAATAAGAGGAATGCATACTTGAAACGGTTACAAGTATCAATCTATATGCATGTGTATGTCCCTAGCTGGGTATACTTGTTGTATCATGTGCAAGTATGATGGAAACAACTCATAATTTTCCTCTGGTGTTCCTCTTATCAAGTCTTGTGCAAATCTTTTTTCTTTCCATGCCTTCCAGTAGCTTACATCTTGCATAAATTCCTTTTGCATTGTATTTCGAATCTGCGTAGGATCTATCCCTTTTGTGACATCTTCATACCTTGATTAGTGATATGGAAAAATCAAGTAATAAACTCAAATTTGATCACAAAATAATTATCATCTTCATTCATACAATTGATTTAATGTACTTAATACAATTGTCATCAATCATACCTTATCTTAATCTTGTCCGCTACAGCTTGATATGATGGTTTCCGGTGTTGCATGCATCTAACTGAAAACGAACAAGTGTGCTCTTCATTTACTTTTCTGGTCTCAAAGTAGCTTGAGTTCTTGACACAAGTTGCTACCACTGTCCATTTGCAGCTAGCATCAATGCAAATCACCTTGTACTTTATAGGTGTTGATTTCTTCACTCGAAATTGGAAGTTGTCTTTCACTGCCATATTAGCTATTGCTTTCCTTAGCTGAATCTTTGAGTTGAAAATCTGCCTCACATGAATGAAATCAACCTCATCTTTCTCATGATAACTAAGGTCTTCATTTAGATCTTCATCATTGTAGATCTCTATATATTCTGATGCAAAATCAGTAGTAGTGAGAGCTAGTGTGTCATCAACACTTGTCTCTTGAGTATACTCATCAGACACTGTGCCCACACTTGTTTGCTGCACAATTGTTGTTATTTCACTGCCATTGACCTATTTCTTAGCAGATATATATAGTGGCAAAGACCATGCTACCTGAGGCACATCATTTATTGCCATGAATGCCTTGAGTGTAAATGGATCCTTCAATTTGTGTAAAGGATGCAAGTGGCTTAACTTCAGCTCGTATGTTTCTAGGCAAATGTCAAATCTGTCACTAATAATTTGTTTGAGTGATTCTAACTCAATTCTACTTTAAATTACAAATGCCTCAGAAACACTTTCTCCCACGACATGTTCACATTAACCATTTGTCATCTTTAATTCTCCTCCAAAACAAACTGTCAATATTTTGATTTCTACCTATTTCACAACACATGGTACAATATATGAAGAACAAAGAATCAAATTTCATCACTGTATGCATTTCCTGATTCCAATTCTCAATTCGGTGCTAAATAACAACAAATAAGTCCGAGACAACAAATTAATTCATGACACAGAACAAACTCAATCGAGATTCCAAAAAATACTCTAAAGAATGCTCAAAGAAAGTATAAAACAGTCCAAATTCACTTCCAACAATACTAAATCATGCTCAAAATCAATATTGTTAAGATCTACAATAAACCGAACAGCAAAATACAGGCAAGATATGTCAGAACCCTAGGTTGTGTAGTTGAGATTCAAATTCTAAATTGAGATATTAAAAGTGGTTTTTATGTTGAAATTTCATGTTACATACAATTTATTATCTATCAAATCCGTTATATTCGCGTTGCTTCTGATTCCAGTGTACATGTGTTTGGTGGTGGCTATTGGTGACAAAATTTCAATTGTGTTGGAAGCTTGAGTTTGGATGATGCAAGCGGCTGCTGGCTTCAGGAGTGAGTTGAAATCACACTCTGGAGTTGGAATCGTGTGAGATCGCGCGATTGCATATTTGGAGATTTGCAGATGGAATCGCGTGAGAACGATGGAGGAAGGAGGATTGGAGCGCGTGTGTGGTCACGTGTAAAGGTAAAGTACATCTTAGCTAATTAATTAAGTTTAGGGAATAAATAGCTAATACATTCATAAAAATCACCCTAAAATTTAACCTTTTGTGTTAACTAAATTAAACACCTAAAATGTCAACTTTAATAAGATTATATATATCCGACAATAGATAATATATTTTTTTTGGTAGAGGACAATAGATATAATATATAAAAGTAAAGACAAGCTAGTCCGTATAACGTACATATCTAAGCAACCACCGAAACATACCGATCTAGTTGTAAATTTTTTGGACGGATGGACCCAACTTTAATTTCGGAAAGATGGAGCTATTATGTATCAGATGATATTAATGTAAATGGATGCACTGTACTGATCCGAAACTCTTGGAGAAGATCCTCCATGGCAAGCCAAGAGCTTCCACCCTCCGCCATTGCCTTCCTGGCGGCCTCTCCCACCGCCTTGGCCTTCTTCCTCGCCTTCTCCCCGGCCTCCCCCTCCATCAACTCCCTCACCGCCGTCTCCAATCCTGCCGCCGTCGCAACCCTCATCCCCGTCCCCATCTCCTCCACCACCATCCTCGCGTTCATGCACTGCTCCGCCATCATGGGCCACGCCACCATCGGCACCCCCGCGCACACGCTCTCCGTCACCGAGTTCCACCCGGCGTGGCTCACAAACCCCTCAACTGCTTCGTGCCTAAGCACTGCGTTTTGGTCCACCCAGTCTCCCACCACCAACCCTCTCTCCTTCACTCTCTTTCTCAACCCCTCGACGATCTCCTCCTGTTCTTGATTGATTGCCCTCACTATCCACATGAAATTCACCTCCGATCGCTCCAATCCAACAGTGATCTCCTGTATCTGATCGATCGATACCTCAGCTTGTGTCCCGAACGCAACGTACAATACCTTCTTACCCTGAACTAGCATTTGATCCATCCACCGTTCCCAATCGGGCTTCTGAGAGTCTCCCTTTTGGGGCCCATGGGCCAAGCACAGGGGCCCGATGCTCCAGGCCCGCGTTGCACAGTTGGCGTTCCAGTAATCGATATAGGGCGCTTCGAGGTCTTGGAAGCTGTTGAACAAGATGCCATGGCTGGAAGCTTCAGCTATTGTCATCTCCTCAATCATGTCGAGCATCGGGCCGCTGGGATCGCGCATGTTGAATGGGTAAGGGAGGTCATTTCTGGGGAGCTTGACCCAGGGGAAGCCCGGGACAGTAACGGGCTCATGGTCGGGTATGGGCCCGGAGAAAAGCCCGAGCTGGCCCGAAACTCGGGTGAGGACCAAGGAGGAGTAGTTCATGCCGTAGAAGATAAGAGTAGGGATGTTGAGCTTTCCGGCTGATTGGAGCGTCCATGGAAGGAAGCCATCGGAGACGAGGAGCTTGACGTTGGAGAGTCGAGCGAGGGCGTCTTCGAAGAGGGGTTTGAGGAGCTTAGTGGAGGCGAAGAAGGAGGGGAAGAGAGACATGGAAGGGAGCTTGTCGGTGCTCTCAACATCGCCGGTGGTGGTGTTGGTGGGGAAAGGGAGGGGAATGATGGAGATTTGGGGGGTGGAAACGACATCATTGGAGGAGAAGAGGAAGGAGGAGATGAAGGGCTGGTTTGCCGGGGTAGTGAAAATGGTGAGGCGGAGCGGGCGATGGCGGAGGAGGAGGCGGGAGAGGTGGAGGAGGGGGACGGTGTGGCCTTTGGACATAAAGGGGAAGATCACTACATGATCGGCTTCCTTATTCATCCTTAAATGCCGGTTTTGACTTTGAATAGTAGTTTGTACTTTGTTGTGTATTCTTAGGAGGATCAATTTTATAGAGCATCATTTACCTAAATGCTAGTAATATTTTAAATTTTATTTAAAAAATAATATTTTTAACCATATCTATAAATTTATCATGCAATATTTTTTAAAAATAAAATCTTGTTTTTCACACCGTGATTAAAAGATACATTATGTCATTAGCGTATATGTCATTAGTTAGGCGAAAGAATAGAAATTTTTTTATCAAATTTTCTAACCTATGTCATTAGCGTATATGTCATTAGTTAGGCAAAAGAAATTAATTAGAGGTGGTAATGTTTTTGATAAAATTAAAAAAAAGAAAGGATTAATGAAATTAATTAATTAAGTGAAAGAAATGTTTAATTCATATTATCTTAAAATCCTATAGTGAAAAACATGATAATTATTTAAAGCAAACAAATAATATGGAGAATCGAGACGTGTCATCCGTGATTTGTTTCTGTATTTTTTTTGTGAATTACAAAATAGATTTATGATGTAAAATTGAATTTGGATTTATTAAATAATAAAAAATCAATAGTTGATTAGGAGAATTTTGAATTATGAAATGAATTATTTTAAAAGATCCGGATAAAGATTTGTATTAAAAGTATTGAGTTAAATTAGGAAAATTAGAAAATAAAGATTTGATAATGAATAAAGATTTGTATTAGCAATATTGAGTTAAATTAGAAAAATTAGAAGATTTGATAATTAATTAATAGAGATTTGTAAAGATTTTGATAATTAATAGAGTTATGAATTAATTAATAGTATCTAAAAATATGAAGAATATGAAAAATGTATCATCCATGATTTGTTTCTGTATTTTTTTTTTCATATATGTGAATTACAAAATAGATTTATGATGTACAATTGAATTTGGATTTATTAAATAATAAAATCAATAGTTGATTAGGATAATTGTGAATTGTGAAATAAATTATTTTTAAAGATTCGGATAAAGATTTGTATTAACAATATTGAGTTAAATTAGGAAAATTAGAAAATAAAGATTTGATAATGAATAAAGATTTGTTTTAACAATATTGAGTTAAACTAGGAAAATTAGAAGATTTGGATAATTAATAGAGATTTGTAAAGATTTGGATAATTAATAGATATTTGAATTAATTAATTAATTACGTAAATAAAATAAAATAAAATAAATAAAAAATTACACATCAACATGATGGAAGAAGGAATCGATTATAGGGAAGGTTCCGACACATGGCTGGTGTACTCTTTTAGTGTTATTATAAAGATGTCCCATTTCTCGGATTCTAAATTATACTCCCTTCGTCCCACAATAGATGTTTTTTATTATTCATGCATTTTTCCTAAAAAGCTAAAAACTATATAAAATATCAACATTTTATTAAATATTTTTAAATAATATTATACATATTACTAATAATTATAGAATTATTTTAAAAAATTAATTAAAAAATGGATATTTTATATAATTTTTAGCTCATTAAAAAACGTGCATGAATAGTCAAAAGACAAGTATCGTGGGACGGATTAATTTAGTATATTGTAGTGGAACGGTATGGGATCGCCTCCTTCATGTGGCGATTCTTGAGTGTCAAGTGGTCGAGTTTCAAGTATGTTGTGGGATGGGTATGATTGTCACGTGTCTTTGTGGCCCTTTGGTCTTGCAAGTCTTGTTGCCAAGTTTTTTTTGTCTGCGGCTAAGTGTTGACTTTTGGCCAGCCATCCTATTCGCGGAGGATTTCTATGAGCTTCCCTGACTCCTTTTAAGACTAGACTTTATCAATCATAAAATAGGTAAGGGGCTTTATATACCATTTTCATTATTTTTATTTTAAGTTTATAGAGCTCGAGATAAATTCTTTAATTAAATAGACATTTTCACATATATTCTTTCATTTTTACCCTTAATTCAATACTTGTTATTTTTTTAAAATTAACATCTTTAATAATAAATTTTGAAAAATGGAAAAAAATCAAAGACAATATATATTATAAGGAAAAATTAATAGTTTATTATATTTAATTCCTAATAAAATATCTAAGTACGTACATTACAATTAACATTATTATTGTAACACATCTTAGTATTATGGTATTACAATAACTTGTGTATTGTGATACAATATTTCGCCTTTATTGTAATACAATATTACGTACCATAGAGATTCCATATCGTAATACAATGAATAATTTAGTGTAATTATTCATTTATTACAATAAATACAATTGTTATGGTAAATGTATTGTAATCGATTATTGTAATCACTCATGTAAATATTACAAAAAAAAATGTCATTATTAAATAAACATGTTATGCTATACATTAGAGCATGCCCATATTATATGAATTTAAATATTGAAAAAAAATATAATTACCTTTAAGGATTTTTTCAAATAGTTTTAAATTTTATTATTAAATTATATGAACTTTTTATTAAACTAAAAAATTTAAGGGCAAACAAGTAATAACATCAACAAAAAAGTCTATATACTTAAAATATTTATTATGGGGTCTATTAACTACAAATTTTATTGAAAGGGGTCCTAATCCTCCAATTATCTCATCATCATAAAACTGAAATATTCACACACATATTCACATAACATAATACTCATAGTAATATAACACAATATTGATTCATTTCAGCGTTACACTATATTTTTTGTTGCAATAACTCTTGCCTATATGTGTGAGAAAAACATCTTTGAATTAATTTATTTGAAAAGATGATTTTAAAAACAAACTATAATTATAATATTTTTCCCAAGATAAATTTATACAATTATACAATTAGTCATTTACAATAAAAAATATAATCTATATCTATCCTAAATAATTAAATTGTACACGTACATATATAGGTAATAGGTTGCATTTATCTGCACTTAGTATTAGGGTTTAGGACGGTGATATTACTAGTTGATATATTGATATACTAGTATTTGTTACCCGCTTGTAGATTCGGCTCCAAAGTTGCCGCCGCCTCCATATCTCCCTATCGAAAGGGGTTTGGATGTCATCAATTTGACCATGAATTTGAGTTTTGCTCTCAAAAAAAAAATTAAAAGAAAAAAAAAAGAGGAAATGGGTGGGGGTGAAGAAGGGGGCAAATCTAACCATCGGTTATTTTTGTAATGGTCGAGATTTGCCTAACTCTACCCATAAATTTGATAGCCAAATCTATGAGATTCAATTCCCGACGCTTTTGGGTTTCAAGTCCCCTGTCCTTCAATAGGTCCCCCCTCCTACCCTCCAACTCCCTCCCCTCACAAACCCCAATTTAAAAGAAAAAAAGAAAGAAGAAAATAATTAAAAGAAGGATTAAAAAAATAAGAAAATAAAAAAAATAAAGAATTTGTAATGATCAACACCCAGGTGAGAGTCTAGATCTGAGTTCGGTTGAAGAGGAGAGAAGAAAGAGTAAGGAAGGAGAAAGTAAGAGTCTAAGAGATAAGAGAGTTAAGGAATGGGATTTCTGTATTTAATATAGTTGTTCTCATATAATACAGATTTAGGTTTTTATTGCTTGGTTATGGGCTTTTAGCCCAATGTGAGTTTCTAAACAAAAATCAGCTCATTCCCAGTAGAGGAGTTGAGAATGGATTGATTTTGGTTTAGAAACTCACATTGGGCTAAAAGCCCATAACCAAGCTATAAAAGCCTAAATCTGTAATATATAGGAGAGAACACTAGTGAGATAGAGGCTCTATATCACTAGTGTTCTAATCTCTCGCTCTCTTGGTGGTGTTCTTCATATACAATTAGTTGTTTATTTACCTCCAATTTGATCCCCTAATAAATTGAATTAGCATAGGCCGGGAGAAAACCATATTTTCTCTTAGGCCTTGTTTGTTTAACCCAAAAAAAAGAGGAAGTAGAAAAATTCAAGAAGCAGCATAAATACAAATGTTTGGTTGCAATTTAAAACTAATGAATTGGAATTCTTATAAATTCTAATTCCCCCACAGTGTATGAAGTGCATTTACTTAAGACTTAAGAGGGGTTCACTTTCACCCAATTTCTAACTAAAATTTCCTCTTCTCCTATTTTGATTTCTAAATATAAAAATGCAACCAAATATTTTTTCTTAATTAATCTTATGAACTGAAATCCTGAGAGGTTATTTCTTAAAAAATCACTTTTTTTTTATGAATTGTACTCCCTGAATTTAAACAAACAAGCCCTTATTATAATGTCACGAGTGAAGAAAGCTTACCTCCATCCTAGTTCCTAAGTTCCCCCACCCGGCCGGCAACCAATCCATTATCGATTTGCATATAAGTAAACCGTGTTCATTATCGATTTGCACACACCAAATCCATCTGCAATTCATTATTTAATCACATATAGCTGATATGGCCTCTTCCATCAACCAAGGTTATTAGGATCGGGATTCTAGGATCGAATCACAATATGGTTCGTGGATCGGATCGTAAGATCCCATTAGAGGATCGTAAGATCCTCGAAATATAATTAAATAATAAAATAAAAATATATATAACAAAGTTGCTTAATTTAAAGTTCTAGAATGAGGGGAAAAAATGTTAGTTACACAATATATTTTGATTTTAAGACATAAAAATCTACGTTTACGACCTTAGACAGTGTAATATTGGTTAAAAGACTCGAAAACAATTGTCTCAAAGCTATTTTTCACGTTCCTTACCTGAATGTGTACAATTAAACACCCTAAAATCAACCAAGGAAACAAAATAAATGTTTAAAAAATACATATTGTTACTAAAAATAGGATCTTTAGGATCGTGTGGGATCGTAAGATCCTATCGATCCATTAAGATTCTAAAGATCCCATTGTAGATCCTACTTAAAAAAAATCCTATGCATAGATCCGAATCGGGCCCCTAGATAGGATCGTAGGATCTTAAAATTCTAAATATCCGGATCGAGATTTTAATAACAATGCCATCAACTACTACATTATTGCTCCCTTGGTCCTTGTTTGCCTCGTCGCCAATGCCATTACCGTCTCCGGTCAAGCCTTGGTCAATTTCACCATCTCCGACAACCTCTTTTGCAGCCCTGACCTGATCAATTGTCCCTCTACCACCGCAGCTGGCGCGTGCCCTCCCTTAGTCGGTGCAAATGTGGCCCTCCTACTCGGTGGCACCCCGATCACCACCGTCACCACTGGCAGCTCAGGGAGCTTCGTCATCACCACCAACCTCTCCCTTGCGGTGATTCCCGGCCTGGTAAATGGTTCGATCGTCCCTTCAGTCAACGTCTCCTCCTCGTTGAATACTAATTGCCCTCCCCTGTCAAGGCTGTCATCTGTTCAACTCCCAATCCGAGATATTATCTTTCAATATTCCGGACAAATGCTGTCCCAGGTTGTTGGCTCACTCAGCGGAATTATTGGTGGGGTGTAGAGTCAGAAGTAATTCATCCATATATAATGGGGAATTGGCTAAATGTCCATAATCCCTACTCTGAGAGCTCGTTTGGTTACCCTTTAAAAAATCCAGGAAGTTAAAAAACTCAGGAAGTGCGATAAATATATGTGTTTGGTTAATTTTTTCAACACGAAAAAACACAGGAATTTAACTTCCTGGAATTCCAATTCCTACGAAATGGAGGAATTTCGCTTACCTAGGGAGACTAGGTAAGTTGCAATTCCACCCTTTTTTAATGTAAAAATTCAATTCTCCCTATTTAAATTTCCACATCTTATAAATCAACCAAACAATTTTTTCAAATTTATAGTAATTATAATTCACGGGAATTGAATTTATGGAAATTGACTTCCTAGGAAGTGTACTTCCTATGTTTAACCAAACAAGCTCTAAGTTACTTGTCTACTTTCTAATCCTAATTAACAAAAAAGTCTACCGCATAAACTTATCCCAATTGCAATAAAATAAATTATACCTCTCTAGCTTCCCCTTTACTGTGTCAATCAATTCAATTGTATGGCGCCATGTGATACGTTTGGAGGAATTGCTTCCTTGCGTATTTGAAATATTAGGTCTCGGTCTTCGAATTCATATATACGACCACTTTTATTTCAATATATCAAATACATCAAATAATTCGACTCCACGAATTGTTAGTCACCATTCAATCTCAACGGGTTTTGGGGTCTTGATTAGGGTGGCTCATCCGGGACGGTTCGGCCCGATCCGAAAATTTCGGGTGGGAGTCAACTCGAAGGTCCGGGATTTTTAAAAATACGACCCGTCACCCGACCCGAATCCGAGATTTATATTTTTGAGTTTTTCGGGTCGGGTGACGGGTTCACCCGAAAATCCGAATTTTAAAATTTTGTTCGTTGTTACAAAATTACAATATTTAATATTTAAATTTTGTTAGTTTTTACAAAATTACAATTTTGTTAGTTGTTACCACTTTGCAGGCCAGTGCACTGTCAATTATAAAGAGACAAAACCTAAAGTAATTAAAGGGACAATTAGACGGATATACACAAATTAAGCACTTAGAAAAGTGTAGAGGTGGAACACAGAAAAGTGTAGAGGTGGGAAACACTTAGAAAAGTGTTTATTTTAAGGGAAATTCCGCCCGGTGTCCTTAAGTTTAAGGTCATTCCGATTGGTGTCTCAAGTTTTCTATTTTTTCGGGTGGTGCCCTCAATGTCTAGAGAAAGTTTGGACCGTGCCCTTTGTTACTTATGAAAGCTGACTCCGTTAGTTTTTATTTGGGAAGGGAAAACAAAAACAAATTTGGGAAAATGGAGGTGCGATGGAGACGAACGAGGACGAAGACCAATGGAGACGACTCACGACTGGCATGGGAATCTAGACGATAGATGTAAGTCTCTTCTTCGACCCATGTAGGAGACTTGTCACTGTTGTCAGGTTCCTATTTTGATTTTTTTTTTTCGAAATTAGGGCAAATTTTGGGGCAAGTTTGGTTGTATATTATGACTAAAGGTTCGATTAATGAGAAAATTTGGAGATTATAGGGTGAAATTAGTTGCCTTCTCGCAGCAAATTTTACAATAAGATGGTCCTCAATGCTTGATATGTGGCCATTAACATATTGTTGGTTATTGATTTTTCACATTCGGATGGAAGAAGCTTTCATACTAAAAGTTGGGGGAGAAAGGTGGGTACTACGGTAAGTGATCTTAGTTGGTATTTTTTTTTGCTTATACCCGCTATACTAATGTACATAATGAATCATACATGTCATAAGAATTTATTTGGTTTCGATTATGATACATAAATTTCAACTTGGGTAAACAACTAGCTGAAAGAGATTAGGTTGTATAGTTTGCATTTTTACTGTCAATACAAATTAAGCACAAGGGAATAAAAAGAGATAATGCGAGAGATGATTGCTTGCTTAAAGAGGAACATTTTCTTCTAATGGAAAACAAGATGTTAAAGTAAGTCGCCCTTGACATTTTACATGTTCTTGTTCTTGTTTTATTTTATTTATTTTTAAATAATCATCATTACTGTTTGCTTAATTTGGGGTTTTTAAAAATCTAGTTATTGGTTTACTGTTGCAATCTTTGTAGATTTTTAATAGTTCCTTTGATTCTCCACATGGTCTATTCTATTGAGCTTTTCTTTTAAAAAAGAGAAGCAGGATTCAAGAATTTCAAGCAGCTCTTCTGTAGGCATGGGGAATTCAGTTTCATATGCAGTTTCTTTGTCAAGTAAAAGACCAATTAGATGGACTCTTGCCTTTCATGAGAAATGCAATGTGTGTATATTTCCTAGGCGCTGCAGAAAGTAAATTCTGTCATGAGATTTTATCGGTGTTTGAACCGCTTTCAGTAGCACTGAGAGGTGATTCCGTGATTGTCATTTCTATTTTCTCAACTTTAGAGGCTGCACCAAAGGTGATACTGAAGTTGATGGACTTAGAGGGATTGAAAATATTCCATGTCAAGAGTCATTTGCAAGTAATGTTACAAATCAATATGTCATGCTTTATATTTGCTTGATATATTATGACCTAAGGTCCTATGTTATGAACATCTTTTGGGGAAATCTCTTGCACTTCAAAGTTCAAAATTTCTATTTGATTTGTAGTTCATCATCTTGGTTTCATCTTTTTTGCAAATACTTGCCTCAGGGTGTTGATCGTGCCAATCGTAGAAGATAGAAAGCCTCTCCAAGTACTTGAGTGTTCTACATATTTTAGACAAAGATAAAAACAAGCTCAAGCGACTCAATGTTTGAGAGCTCTAATATGTGAGAAGAAGAAATTGTGGATCATTCAATTCTTATTTACGTATCAAGCTTAATGAAAGAGATGTTGTGACTTATTTTAAGCCTATTAGCTCAAATGGTAGAGCGATGTGCTCAAGCACAAAGATGCGGGTTCAAATCCCACATAGGCTAATTAGATATACCTTGTAGAGTTCATAAATCTCTTGTTGAACCAATATATCCAACAATTAAATACACAACTATAACAAATGTCTTGTCCTAACAAGAATGAGTACATGTTGTGGGATGCATACCACACTAAATACACAACTATAACACACTGAATGATATTTGTGAAGGTTCCATTATATGAATGATGCGATTTATCTACAGTCTAGTAGGCTACACATGTTTTTTTTCTATAGTGTCAATACATGATCATTTTTTCCTGTGCAGCTAAGAGCTAATCTGCATGAAAGAGCCTTTATTCTGGAACTTGACATTAGCCTATGCGGGATTTGAACTCGCATCTTTGTGCTTGAGCACAACACTCTTCCATTTGAGCTAATAGGCTTAAAATAAGAGGCTTAAAACCAGTAAAAAGAGCAACAGTAAACCAATCTAAGATTCAATCAGTCTAAAGCTAATGAGGAAATAAGTGTCAATAAAAACAAGAAGAAATTTACACTATGTAGAGGGAACTAAATGTGATTTTAGAAAATAATCAAACAAGTATTCGTCCATCTTATTAATGCAGTTAATTCCTAATCAAACGATACAAACAGTCATACAAAACATAGCTAATAAGCCATATTATCATATTATCCTCATTTGCAAAATATCAGTGTACCCTTAAGCTTTGAAAATGGGGAAAAAATCAGGCTCTAAACACATACAATGTAACGGCCCAGAATTATGATTTCCGGGTTACGTTTCAAGGGATAAAACCCCTTGTTCGGATCTTGCAATCCAGGTACGGGTCGAGGTTTAAACTCATTCAAGATTAGTAGAAAGAGGGATTTCAAACCCTAAAAACCTCGAAGGGCCATTTGGTACCCTTAACCCGTCCTGAGACTATGTCGCGCAATTCAGTTTAAATGAAAGTAAAGAGGAAACAAGTTAAGATACAAAGTGTCACGACAGAGCCGATCCAAACCAAAACGTAAGCGAATGATTACCATTTATACCAAGTTAGAATATTAGCTAGATTCTTCGGTTCGCCCAAGGGTTTCCCGTCGCCTAAGCATGGAGCAAACAAGATCTGCAGAAATGCCTTTAAAAGAAGAACGGGGAAAGGAGTCAGATCGAGCCACTCATGCGGGACCGGCAGTCCTCGCTGAGGCCACATAGTATGTGCTATACCTAATAAAGATGCTCTAATGCAATACGAAAGTCAAACACACTAGCATGCTCCTAATTCATAATAATGTGCAGAAATACTGTAAAGGGCCCAAGACAATGCCAACGGCATATCCCTCTCCTACCTCCACCCCTTCCGATAGGCGGAGACTGGCCAGCTCGTGAATGCATTCCATATAATCGGGTGGCACGCATGCCCAACCCGTATCCACAATAAAGCCCGCAGGCATCTCATAATATAAGGAAGTTCATGACTCGATTGACTCAGGGTACCCGATGAGGTTGGGCTACCCTATGACCCTAGCAAAGACTCTAGGACTATCACAGATAACGGCCGTTCTGTTTCAAACGCATAAAGTAAACAGATGCTCATTCAATCAGTGCAACCTAACAGGATACTACATGACATGCTTTTATGCATATGCAACACCTAACATAAAATGCAACAACAGGCATGAATGTCCAACCTGAGTAAGCCCCCTAGGGAACTTACCTGAAAGATGCAGAACAGCAGGGTAATACAAGTAAGGGCCCAAAGCAAGTCCAAAGCAATCCAAAAGCAATACACACCTATCATCAAGTCATTTGCATAAGCTACCGGACCAACATTTATACACACGAACTCAAGTTCTCAACATACTCAAAACCAACCGATAGTAAAACCGTTTTCCAAAACCTTTCCGATATGATCAACATCAACCAAAATCCTTCTTCCAATTTTCCTTCTCAAAACCAACATCATCAATCCAAGATCAAATAGTTCAAGTTCCGTCAAATCCCTTATTTAATATTGAATATTAAAATAATATTTCAAAACTCGTTTTCCAAAGGTTTCCAAACTCTTAAATCTCAAGTTAAGTCAACTCATTTCTTTTTTTAAAAACAATTTCTCAAATCATATTATAGGAATAATTCCGGCATTTTATTTCAAAACCTTGACTTTAATGTTTCAAGTAATTTAAGACATGGATAAACATTTCTAAAATAAATCCATCTTTATAAAACCCCATTTATAACTCAAATTCGTCAATTCACTTTAAAATCTCATTTATAAACAACATCCAATAACATACTCCAAGTACTATTTAAAGTATAAGAAATCACCAAAAACAAATCCATTTTAATATCCCATATTTATAAAACAATAATACCAATTTACGTTACCATTTCCAAAATCAAATATTAAAACAACACATAACCACATAGTATATAAATATTCCAATTAATTCTATACTTTAAACAAATACACAATATTTAATGATTTTACAGAAAATATATTTATCACTAAAGTCAAAATTAACATATACTAATAATTTAATAGGCTAACAATAATTAAATATAACTCATAACATATAGTCATAAGTTCATAACATGTAATATATAACCCAAGAACAACTTAACAATTTATAAAACCAAAACCCATCAAGCCCAAACCGGAAGCCCAAACCCAACAGCCCACACCAATACCCAGATCCATACCCACAAGGAAACCCGACCCGGCTCGCTGACCCGACTCCAAAACCAAACCCCGCTCTCCCTGAACCGAACCGGCCATTTAAAATAAAATAAGCTGAACCGGACCCAAATAAAAGAAAACAAAAAGAAAACCAACCCGAGTTACTATTCACCTTCTTCTCAAAGTCACTGCAGGTTTCAAACGGCAAGGAAAGAGGGAAGAGAGGGTGGCTCGCCGGCGGCCCTACCCCGACACACGCACACACAGAAGGAGAAAGAAGAAGAGGAGGGAAGAAGCTCACCGAGGGCTCGAGACTCGCCGGAGATTCAATGCGCTTCGTCGGAGTTTGATTGGGGCTCGATTGGGCTCGACCAGGCTCACCGGAGGCGGAATCGGAGATTTAGAGGCCTAGGGAGGAAATAGAAGGTTCAAAGGCGCACCTTTACACCGATTTCGGGTCGAAACAAAAACGAAGGGGAAGAAATCGACCTTATGCACGAATAGGGGAGGCGAAGGAGCTGGTGGCGGCGTCGGCGGTTCCCTGGCGTCGGATCCCTTCTGGTGGCTGTCGGAGGCCGAGAGTAGGTGGTGGTTGAACCTGATGAGAGCCGAGAGGGGCATGGAAGAGGCGGAGAGATGGAGCTGTTGGAATTCGGAGGGGAGGAGGAGGAGCTGCGCCCGACGGTAATGGCGGCTCCGACGACCTCCTGGGTGGCCGACGTCGATGGTGGAGCAGCTGTTGGTGGCGGCTCGGCGAGACAGCGGCGGAGGAGCTGTAATAGTGATGGTGATTGTGGCTCGGCAAAAGGAGACCTGTTTTTGTGGGTTCTTGAATTGGAAGAGAGAAAGAGAATGGAGGAATGAGGTAGGGGTTCTGCAGGAAATGGAAGTGGAGGAGAGAGAGGAAGAGGCTTCCTTTTGTGGGTTCTTGGTTTACTGAAATTGAAGAATGGAGGAGAGGGGCTGCAGGTCTTGTTGCCTCAATTGTAAGGGAAGGAAGAGGAAGAAGACAAAGATTCACAGCTGTACTGTCGATCAAGCGAGGGAGGGAAGCAAACAAAGACATAAGTGGTCCCCGAGATGAGATCTGAATTTGCCTAGAAAGAAACCCCAAAATCCCCTCTCTCAATCTTATCCCGTCTTGATTAAAATAACGCTTCAAAATTACAAGGATATCGACATTCCAAAGTTTATTTCAAATTCCGAGGCGAAACGATAGAATTGTCCTTCAAAGATCAAAATTGGGTCGGAATTGGCTTTAAGAGTTTCAGTTTCGATTTAGTAATTTAAAGACGAGTTTTCTTGAAATATCCGAATTTTTATTTTATTTTATCTTGTTATTATTATTATTATTTTTTTTCGACTTAAATCCATTTATATTATTTATTGAAATTTATTATTTAAAATTCGGGCCTTTACATACAAAATAGGACCTAATTACCTAAACACAATGGGGATCAAATCAATTCAAAAGCAATTCAAGGGAAATTGAAGGGAGATTAATAAGTGACATTGGACTATAACAATAATCTAACATACTCACTTTAATCGAACCCAAATTTGACAGTGAACGTTAATCTATCCAAATTACTCTAAATTCGCCCATAGACCATCCTCATTCAATGATTTTGTCTCAAAGTTAGCCCTAATTTTAGAAAAATCAAAATCCAAACCTGAAAAGTGGTCTCCATTCCTAGCCGCTCACAAATCTTCTCTGTCGTTTGTCTAGGCTATCCACTCTGATCGTCTCCATCGGTCTTTGAATTCGGTTGTCTCCAATCTCTACCGTTCTTAGTCGGTGACGCGATTGGTCTTCTGAATTCAAATGGAGAAAGGGATAAGTGGTGTTGCGGTGGCGGTGGAGAACGGTTCAACTCTTTCAAACCTTATTCTTCCCTTCACAAATATAAAACGGATGGAGACTACGGAGTTAACATTATTAGGAACTAAGGGCACGGTCCAAACTTTCTCTAAAACTCAAGGGTACCACCTGAAAAAATATAAAACTTAGGACACCAACCGGAATAAGCTTAAACACAGGGGTACCAAACGAAATTTCTCTTATTTTAATGAAATTTGAAGGGGTGACGATGGAAGAATCAGTTCTGCTGCTTCTGCAAGCGAATCCAGTAGTGGAGGATGAGACAAAGGAAAGGCTGGGAAAGAAGACATGGGAAGAGACTAAGAAGATCGCCAGGATCGCCGCCCCTGCCGCGGTGTTTCGGGTGACGGCCTACGGCGTGTTCGTCATCACACAGCTCTTCATCGGACACATCAGCTCCGTCAACCTCGCCGCCTACGCCCTCGTTCAGGCCATCTCCATGGGCTGAGTGTCTTCAATTTGGGGATAATATACAAAGTACGACTCACCATCAATCTACTAATGAAATAGAGAGAGAGAGGGGACGGATCTGCGCGCAGCTGCGCTACCTGCTCCACCAGTGACGACGGACGATCCACCGGCGAGTCGGCGACAGCAAGGTCCGCAAGTTGGAGTATTAAGACTCCGGCGATTTATTTGACCGATTTGGGGCTGGGCGATTTAGGGTTTTTGAAGAACTGGGTTGGAGTTTGGGAGTCAGAGAGGGAGAGTAGTCTAAAGTAAACTCTAAAGCGCACACAAATGAAATGACACAACAAACAATTTTTTTTTTCTTATAAAATCCGGGTCAACGGGTCAAACCCCGAGACCTGCCGGGTCTGACCCGACCCGCCCGTTGACCCAGGATTTCCTAAAATTCGACCCGAGACCCGACCCCTGGGGTCTCGGGTCAACCCCGACCCCGTGTTTTTCGGGTCGGGTCGGGTCGGGTTTCCGGGTCGGGTCCATTTTGAGCCACCCTAGTCTTGATCGAGTCCACAAACAAGGTGCGACTCTGAATGTCGACAAGGTCACTGTGAGTTAAGAGAATAATATAAGCAGTACGTGCATAAAATATTATTATCAAAACTTGCCTCTTTTTTTTATTTTTTTTTATGACGAGTAACCCACCTTTGGTGGCAGTGGCGGATCCTGACGCGGTTGGTTGAGGGGGTGAAAAATTGACCTCTAATTTTTTTGTGAAAAAATCATCAATATATGAAGTTTTCAGGCCCTTAATTATAGTATTAAGTTATGAAGTTTAACAAATGATAAGTATGATAAAAGTATATTAATGTGATAAATGATGTGAAAAATATTTATATTGCTTCAGTTTTGAAACGTTTATAACTTTTTACTCAGGTATCGGATTTGAGCTTATAATATATCAAATCGAAGCTATCGACGAAAGGAATATGTATATTGAATTTTATTTTTGATTGGGGGGGGGGGGGGGGGCGACTGCCACCTCTGGCCCTAAAGAGGATCCACCCTTGTTTGGTGGCAAACCCCGAACACGTGACCCAGCCGGCAAGAGTCACGCACCAGGTAAACCAGTTTACGTCGACCGGCTCGACCCGCTGGAAATGAGCAATGCAAACCTTGGATAAATCCAAGGAAAGGGACGGAGGTAGGGATCGAACCCGAGACCTCTTGACATCCCCTTACTCCCCACCAGTAAGCCACCCGGACTGGGGCTTGCCTTCCTTTTTTCATCGGATGGACGGAGGAGAGAATGGATAGTGGTGGCGCCTAGGGTTGCAAGATGACTATATATATATATATATATATATATATATATATATATATATATATATAGGGAGTGGTTCCAGAGTGCACACCCTAAGGGGTGTGCATTGTGCACAAATATTATTCGGTGAAATGTGAAACATTATTCGGTGAAATTTTAAGCATTATTCGGTGAAATGTGAAACATTCTACCGAACACTGTTATGTTTTTTTTTTCCGTTCAGTTCAGATGAAAACATCCCAATTCCACTGAATAATTTATAACATTCTACCGAATAATGTTTAGTTTTTTTATTTATCCATTTCAAATAAAAGAAACCTCAATTCCCTAAACAATAGTTACAATTTATATAGAATGCCTCAAATTTCACCAAATAATGTTTCACATTCCCCTAAACAATACTCACATTTCATCGAATAATGCTTCAAATTTCACTGAATAATGTTTCACATTTCACCGAATAATATTTTGTGCACAATGCACATCCTAAGCCTTGTGCACAAGTTACCCATTCTATATATATATATATTTTTGATAAGGAAAAAATTCGGGTGGTGGTTAGCCAATCCGAGAGCATCCCGAAGGATGAGATCACGAAGATCTGAAAGAGATACAAAAGTATAATACATCAAAAGAAACATCCAAAATAAACCCGGAAAAACCCCAAACCCTAAACAATCAAGCGGACACAACATCGAGAGGAAAGAAGCCCGGCGTGATGAAGTGGATAGCGAGCGCATGGGACAGCACCTGCTGACACGAAGTTTCGCTGCCGGAAAGACTATATATATATATATATATATATATATATATATATATAGGTAAAGGTTCAAATGAAAAGGGGGCTTAAAATGAAAATATGTCTTAAAGTGAAAATTGACCTGTTTTTTGGGTTTGGGCCGCAGGTCTGGTCATTTTCTAACAGAAAAAAAATGGCACGCGCTTCTAAAGCAGCAACGCAGCCAACGCTGCGTAACGGCGAGGCCGCGAGGCCTTTGGTGGCGATGGCAGCTTCGCTCAACAACCTCGCCGACTCTCCGAGAGGCTCCCTTTGGAGGAGGACGACGCCAACAACAGTGGATTGGGTTCGCCGAGTGCGGAATTCGAGAGGGCTCAGGGAGATTGCGCTCCGAATCTTCGAGAAATCTCCGCTCGCTTCAACTCTGACCACCGTCCTCGCCTAATCCCTAAGCTGGCGGCGCACTAACCTCCTTCCCTCTCCAGATCTTCATCCCTAAGCTTGATTGCATCAAAATCCTCAAGCAAGTCGAGAATTTTATACCAATTTCTCCGTTTCTCGATTGGTCAATCTCAGGGGTGAGGCTCCCTTTGGAGTCGTAGTGAAGGTGGCAGGTGTAATTGGACGGAACAGAGGGCATCCCAAGCACCCTCGAATGTTGCATATCTTACAGGTGGCCTCGCCGTCGTCGAATTCGAAGCAAGCGGCGGCCATTGAAGAAGACCTGTGTAACAGATACTGTAGCAACGGAAGGGAGGAGAAAAAAGATACTAAAATTACAAAAAACCTCCCCATACTTTCTATTTGTATAAATATTGCCTATTTCAATTGTACAATTTACAGATTTTAACCCATAATTTTTATTGGGCTTTAAATAATATAATGTGCATCTTCAATATTATAAAATGCAAAAACAATAAATTAAAGTGCATAAATAATATTATAAAGTTCAAATATAAGATTATAAAAGGGTGTTGTTATATACACCGCAAATCCAACGTAAAAAATGCACGTCCTTAACGACGTGCAAGTCTTCTGACTAATTAGCGTTTTAAAAAAAATTAATTAACCCCTTTTAACCATGCACGTCCTTAAGGACGTGCAAGATTTGGGGTGTATATAGCGAACACGTTATAAAATTAGAATGTAACAATACGTGCACAAATAATTTTTTTTGTCTTCATTTTAAAAAGTGAAAATTTGAGATTACAAAATATAAAGTGAACAATAATACAATATATGCTATTGTTACTAAATTTTACTTTATTTGCTTTATTGTCTTTATTTTAGAAAGTAAGTGCACGAATAAAATGATATTGTGCATGAATAAGATTATGAAGTGCACATGTAAGATTATAAAGTGCATAAATAAAATGATACAATGTAAGCGTAAAATCACGAAGTGCATGAATAAGATTATGGAGTGCACAATTAAGATTATAAAGTGTAAGAATAAAATGATAAAGTGCATGAATAATATTATGGAGTGCATAATTAAGATTATAAAGTGCATATATAATAGGGCGTCCCCTCAGTCTTCATTGTCGTTGCTGAGGTAGATAATAGTTTCCGACTTGAAAGATGACTTCAAATTGCACAATTGCTATCTAAAATTGCACTAATATATTTTATTTTTGCACTTAATATAGTTCAGATTGCACAGTTATATTCTAAAATTGCATTACTATGCATGACGTGTCATTAAAAGTCTATTAGCTCAAAATGGGAGAGCGATGTGTTATGCACAAAGACACGGGTTCAAATCCCGTATAGGCTATTTATGGGTGTCTTATTTTTATTTCCGTTTATGAATAAAATTATAAAGTGCAAGAATAGAATGATAAAGTGCGTAAATAAGATGTTAAAGTGGAAGAATAAAATGATGAAGTGCACAATTAAAATTATGAAGTGTATAACATTATATTGTGCAAATATAACTTTAAGTTGTGCAAATATAATATTATGTTGTACAAATAAAATAATAAAGTGTAAGAGTAAAATAGTGTATGAATAAAAAATATGAAGTGCATGAATAAGATTGTGAAGTGCACAATTAAGATTATAAAATACATAAATAAAATAATAAAGATGATAAAGTGCATATATAACATTATGGTGTGCAAATATAACATTATGGTGTGCAAATCTAACACGATATTTTGCAAATATAACATTTTGTTGTGCATATCTAATAATACAATGTTACTTTGTGCATATATAATATTATGGAATTTTTTTTCAAAATATTCACTAAAAAATAAATAATTACAAAAATATTCACACTTTAAAACTATTTATGAAAATATTCATTTTTGTTAGAAGAAAAACGCGGTTTCAAACCGCGTTTTATTCAGAAGGTGAAAATTTTAAAATTGAAAAAAAATGTGACAAAAACTTAACAAAAGAAACGCGGGTTGAAACCGCGTTTCTATTGGTAATTTTATGGGGCATTTACCATATAGGACACGAAATTGGGCTATATTAGGAATCCGTCTCCCACCCTCTCCATATTTGGGATTTGTCCACCGAATTTTTCATCATGCTGAAATTTTTGTTTTCAGCAAAAACAAAAATTCCACGAAATTTAGTTTTTTTTTTCTTTTTTTTTCTCGCGTTGCAGAAACTACTGAAACCGAAGTTGCTGAAATTGATTTCTTTTTTTCCACGTTCTTTTTTTCCACATTTCTTGGGTTGCTGAAACACCCGTTCCCCCCCCTCTGTTTCAGCAGTTTTTTTTCTTTTTGCATTACTGTTTTTTTTTTCACGTTGCCGAAACCGGAGTTGCTGAAATACCGATTTCAGCAACGTTATTGATGCTAAACCCACGGTTTCATCAATGTTGTTGATGTTGAAACCCCGATTTCAGCAACGTTGTTGATGCTGAAATTGTTGCTAAAATCGTGTTACGGGATATAAAATTTAGCCTATGCGGGATTCGAACCCACGTATTTGCGCATAGCACATCACTCTACCATTGAGCTAAGAGGCTTTTAAAGGAGATTTATAGCAAGTTCAACAACAACAATTTCAGCTAATTCTAGTTTTAAAGCAAGTTCAGCAACAACAATTTCAGCAAAAAGAATGACCAAACTAAGAGTTCTCACCAAAAGAGTAAAAATAAGCTATCTAAAAGTTTCAGCAAGGCAAAAAAAAATGCTGAAATTGCATAAACAACATTTGATATCCGACTTTGACCCCAAAAATGAATTAATTTCAGCATTTCAGATCACAAAAAAATGCTGAAATGTTGAAATATATGTTTGTCTGTAATATATTGCAGCTCATACAATTTTATAAGAATTAATTTCAACATTTCAGCACAAGAAAAAGTTTCAGCAAGTCCGGCAAATATATGTTTGTCTGTAATATATTGCAGCTTCATCCACACTTTCTTCCCCAAATGGATATAGATTGGCAACAGGAAGTCACTTACTTGCTGAAACTTGCTAACAGGAAGTCACTTACTTGCTGAAACTTTGATTACTTGCACAAAACTTTGATTACTTGCTGAAACTTTGATTAGTTGAAGACAAACTGCTTCGCCTGAAGAGGAAGGAAGACGGCGGGAGAGAGGAGATTTCAGCGGAGAGCGAGTGAAGAACGCGGGCTAGATCGGCCAGTGAGAGCCTCGGCGGGAGGAAGGAAGGCGCCGCTGGCCGCAAGCGGGATCTGCCGGGATCCGACTATGGAGCGGCAATCGACGGCCACGAGGCCGAGATCCGCCTCAACCACGCCCGGATTTGGGCAATCGACGGCCACGATGCCGGGATCCGCCTCAAGAACGCCCGGATCTGGGCAATCGACGGCCACGAGGCCGGGATCCGCCTCAACAACGCCCGGATCTGGGCAATCGACAGCCACGAGGCCGGGATCCGCCTCAAGAACGCCCGGATCTGGGCAATCGACGGCCACGAGGTCGGGATCCGCCTCAACGACTATGGAGCGACAATCGATGGCTCGGAGCGCGAATCGGAGAAGGAGGCGACATGGCGAATCGGAGGAGGCGACGAATCGGAGGAGGAGGTTGAGTTCTCAGATCTCCGTCCTCGATCTGCTCGACCATGGCAGTTGCACCCTCCGTCCTCGATCGCCACCAGTTGCACCCTCTGCCGTCGTGGAGGCGTCTCCGGTCGGGACAGCGAGAGATCAAGGAAGAGATTGAGAGATATCGAGAGCCGACAGGGGGATTTTGAGAGATTAGATGGCGATAGATCGATAAAGATTGAGCACGATTGGGGTTTTTCCTTTGGGTGCTGAAACGATGATAGGGATATAAGATTAGAGGGGTAATTTTGTCCAAAAAATTAAAGGTGGACAAAAGCCTAATTTGCCGGACTTGGGAGACACTCCCTCAATAAGGCCCAAAAAAAAGACCCGTTGGGCAAATTTTCTCTAATTTTATTTCCAAATTAAATGGCCAATTTTTAAAAAAATTCACACTAGACACGCGGTTTCAAACCGCGTGTCTTGTTTTTTTTTTTTTTTTTTTTGGAAAATTGAAAACTAGAACGGAGAGTCGGGAGAGGGATGCAGGCCGCCGGAGGAGGAAGGAGGGACGCCGGAGGAGGAAGGAGGAGAGGCCGGAAAGAGGAGGCGACGCCGGATCCGGTGGAAGGGGAGACGCCGGAGGTGCTCGAGGGGCCATGGAGGCTTGAATTTGGAGCTGATGCCGCACATAGCCCCGTTAAGGACGAGGCCGTCGAAGGGGCGTAGAGAGATGAGGAGGGAGATGGCGCTGCCGAGGGACTCCGAGTCGAGGGAGGAAGGGAGCGAGGGGTCAAATCGGGCGCGGAAGGAGTCGAAGAAGGAGAGGCAGTCCTCGATGACGGGATCGATGTCGGGGATGTGGACGACGAGGCCGTCGAGGGAGTCGGAGAAGCCGTGACCCTGGTGGTCGATGGCGCAGACGGCGAATCCGGACTTGGCGAAGAGGACGGAGGTGAGCTGGACGAACCAGCTGACTCGCCAGTGAAGTCGTGGATGACGCAGCCGTGGACTCGCCGGTGATGCCAGATCTGAAATTCTCCCGCTCCGGGCTGGCATTCTGCCTCCCTTCTGCCTCCGGCGTCCCCCCTTCCACCGGATTCGGCATCGCCTCCTCTGTCCGGCCTCTCCTCCTTCCTCCTCCAGCGACCTGCCCTCTCCCGGCTCTCCGTTACAGTTTTCAATTTTCCAAAAAAAAAAAAAGACACGCGGTTTGAAACCGCGTGTCTAGTGTGAAATTTTTTAAAAATTGACCATTTAATTTGGAAATAAAATTACCAAAAGAAGCGCGGTTTCAAACCGCGTTTCTTTTGTTAAGTTTTTGTCACTTTTTTTTCAATTTTAAAATTTTCACCTTTTGAATAAAACGCGGTCTGAAACCGCGTTTTTCTGCCCGATCTGACAAAAATGAATATTTTCGTAAATAGTTTTAAAGTGTGAATATTTTTGTAATTATTTATTTTTTAGTGAATATTTTGAAAAAAAATTCAATATTATGATGTGCGAATATAACATTATATTGTGCAAATATAACTTGAAGTTGTGCAAATATAATATTATGTTGTGCAAATAAAATAATAAAGTGTAAGAGTAAAATAGCGTATGAATAAAAAAATATGAAGTGCATGAATAAGATTGTGAAATGCACAATTAAGATTATAAAATGTATAAATAAAATAATAAAATCTATTAATAATAATATGAAGTGCATATATAAGATTATGAAGTACATAATTAAGATTATAAAGTGCATAAATAAAATGATAAAGTGCAAGAATAAGATTATAAAGTGCACAATTAAAATTATAGATCCAGGTGGAATCGAACCACCAACCTCCTGAACATCAATTGTTCAGACGCTCTTCCCTAATTGAGCTTATGGATCTTAAGATTCTTAACACAAGTAAAAAGCTAATCCACTTTAAGCTACTCCTATAATGAATAACAATTACAACATGCAAATTGATTTACTAAATAAAATCAAAGCCTGCAAATCTTTCTCAACAAAATAAGTATAAGTGAATTACAAAGTTGCACAAGAAACTTCATGGAGACAAAAATTCCAAAGATGTGTGATCCAAAGCAGAAAAAGTGTTCAATCACACACTACTTAAATGGAAGTAAGGCTAAGACAAATAATCAAGCAAATTGTGAGGACGAAGAGACAAACGATGAAAATGATACACATGATTCTATTTCTATAACTTGTAACTAACTTAGATGAACTAGCTCAGTCAATCCTCAACTAGCTAAGTTGAACCTTCAAACTACCTATTACATCTATCATGATCGAGTTCTACATGGTTATGCCAAAGGTAACCTAAACATGGGGCTTTTAGAATCCATGAATGGCTACATATTTATTCACTGATTAGGAGTGAAATTGTGATGATGGATCAACGATTCGACAGTCAAATGGCTTTCGAGTTATAAATGCAAATACATTTCAATGTCAACATAAGAGACATCATATGAAATAGCAGAAAACAAACCGCAAATCAGTTGCTAAGCAAAAGGAATACAAACCAACCTTGCTGTTATTAGCTTTTTCCTAAACAACTGATTACTCCAGATGCTGGTAAGTTGTAACAAGCATGATCATCCCCCAACTGCATATTAAAGTTATAAAAAGAATGGTCATCTTACTCAAAGTCTCTGAGCTAATGCCCTAATGTTCAAGCATGGGTCAGTCGATACTATAGAAAATGAAATCATATCGGAGAAATTTACTAATTGACTTGAAATCGGTGCAATTGTATCGATCAAAACTAAGAAACATCCAAAAAACAGAAACATGCTTGAAATCAGTGTAAATGAATCGATCAAAACTCACGAGTTGGATCCAAATAAAGACAGATCAAGAGAGAGATTGGCGGTGGAGAGGCAACCCTAACATCGGGGTTCCTAAAACTGATCCCGCAGATCTCGACGGCAATCGAGATGGGATTGAAGAGAGGCTAAACCTAATAAACATCCAGATTTTGAAACTTAGATTAGAATCGGTCGAATAGGAAATCAGCAATGGTGATAGGCTTTCTCGAATCGATGAAGAGACAATCGGTGGTGATAAGAGAGATAAAGAAAGAAGGTACCTCCGGTCTAGTCCAACGAGCAGGAGAACGGAGAGGGGCGCCGGATCTGGCCGTGGAGTCGGTTTGCTTTCAATTTGGGGAAAGATGGAGGAGATTCCTGAGATCCTTCGAAAGGAATTGAGGCAGGAATGAGATTCCTTCAATTCCTTCGATTGACCTGAGCAGGGAAGCGGAGAGCCATGGAGAAAAGGGTGTCCATTGAGACGCCGACGGCATTGAAGGCGGCACTGGCGGTGGCGGTTAAGGTGACGACAGTGAGCGGCTAGGTGAAGAGGAGGAGGGGGCGGCGATGCAGTGGCTGGGAATGGGAGAGAGAGGATGCAATTTGGGGCGAGCGTCAGAGATGGGATTTACGGGTCAGAGAAGCGGAAGAGTTCCATGTTTAAAATTAGGTTTTTTTTATGGGCCGGTTTGCTTCTGTTTTTTTTCCCGGTTCAGCGCGGTTCAGTTTTTTTTTAAGTGAACCGGCGCGCGTGTCCCATATTTCCTCTATTTTCACTTTAAGCAAATTTTTCATCTTAAACCCCTTTTTCACTTTAACCTCACCCTATATATATATATATATATATATATATATAGAGAGAGAGAGAGAGAGAGAGAGAGAGAGGACGGATCAAATGTTTACAACTCTTAATGTGTTTTGTGTTAACAAATAATAGCCGTTGATTGAATGAAGATGGAAGGCTGTGATTAATCAAAGATTTTAATATTTTATTTTTATTAAAAAAGTGAGACCTAGCCACATAACTGTTCCACTCTCACAATTGTAGAGCGTGTGATGCAAGTAGACAATTATATGCTTAAAACTGGGTGTGAGAAAATTAGGAAAAGCGGTGATTTTTTGTTGTTGCCAATTTGCACTAGTTAATCTCCTATTTGAAATCTTTGAAAATCATATCGACGATTTTCATCAGAGGACGGTGAAGAAGAAAATCGGATGGAAACTCAGTGATGGATGCAGGTAATGGGTTGGAAAACGTAATTTGCAATTGAACTATTCGATGTTGGGAAGCAAGTATTCGTTGTAACTATGAAATTTTTGCTGCTGAGGGCGGTTGTCGGATGCAAAAAACATTGACGTAACTATTTTTTGGATTAATTGGCATCAACAACAATTGTGAAATGTGCACCACAGTCACTCAATTATTCATCAATAATTGTGAAATATGCAACATAGTCACTCAATTAATTGTGAAATTTTGGATTAATTGGCATCAACAATTATTCATCAATATTCGGCAAAATTTATGAAATATTCACCTCAGTCACTCAATTATTCATCAAAACCATGAATAATTATTCATCAACCTTAGCAATATTCATCACAGAGTAATCGCAGTATTCAAAGTATTCATCAGTATTCGGTAATATTCAAGGAATATTCATCAAAGTTTTTGATCTTCACCATTTTCTAAGTTGTTGTCATCAATATTGGCAAAATTTAGTATATATTCATCACTTCCAATCAATTATTCATCAATGTTGCAAAGAGTATTTAGCAAAGATTCATCAAATAATTGAAATCGCACCGCCCTCAATCACAATTAATTCCGACCGATATTAATTAATCTAGGCTAGATCAAACACCAATTGGGTGAGCAATTCGAAATCAAACTCAAACAGTTGACTTTTATAAAAATAAGAATTGAATTGCGAGAAGCAAAATTCAATTGAAATTCCACAAAAACACCAACACCAACCACAAAGTGGTTCGTGAGGATACCAATCTCAAATTTTAAAAGCAAATCATGAGGATTTGCTATGGTTGATGATGAATTACGACAGAAGAAGGCAAAAATCGCAAGCACCCCAGGAGAGAGAACACGCGCTTATGGAACCCAGTTAGTGGGGATTTTTTTATTTTAATAATATATTTAATTAAAAAGGGGAATAATCTCATCCATCCATTTTTCCTCAATCTATGACTGTGATTTGTTAACACAAAACACATTAAAGGTTGTTTACACTAGACCTAACCCCTCTCTCTCTCTCTCTCTATATATATATATATATATATATAAGCGGGGATCTTGGGTTCCGAATTTTTTTTAAAAATTAGCTATCTTTTCTCTTGGGTTGTAAAAATAATATCCTAATTAGTTCTAAAATAATTCAAAGTATTTTTTAAAATCACAAAATATTTATTACATTATAATTTACAACTCAACCAAAAAGATTTTACTTAAGTGAAAAATGTCTTGAAACTGCCAAACCCATTTTAATATGCTTAAAATAAAATATTTTATAATTTGACAATCTATAGTTAACTAAAGCACACAATACACTTAAATCCTGAATAGAATTTTGTAAACAATCTAAATTTTAAACAAATATAGGTGAATAGCTCAGGGAAATATTTTTACTTTATTTTAAACAATTTATTTCATTATGGGTCTCTGTTGAGAATATGAGGTGGCGTGGGATTGTACCTATCCAAAATGGAAAAAATAGTGAATCGAAGCCCTTGTAGATAAATAGGTGGGCTAGTCTTCCTCCTCCTAACACCAATTGGTTTTAGGATGGAACCTCACTCGGCTTTTGTGCTCGGCTTGGTTGGCGCGTTTTAATTTAACCGCCTTACTTCCACCTATATGTATATATGCAGTTTTTGAAAATGTCTGTTATGCTATCTAGCTCTTCCTTTTTAGCTTCTTCTAGAATTAATTGCAGCATCAATGCTGTCATATAAACGAGAAAATTCTGCATAAGAACCAAGAACTCGAAGGCCAAACTTCTTGAATCCTTAGATCCCCGCAATCAGAAATAAGTCCCTTGCTTGTTATACGCTCAACCAGGACAACACAAAAACTATAACATCATTTTTTCTCTGTAAATTGATTTGAAAATTAATGGATTTAGGCATCCGAATGTTCCATGAACAAACATGGTCACAATATCTAAAAACTATAACATCACTAGCTTTTCTCTGTAAATTGATTTGAAAATTAATGGATTTAGGCATCCGAATGTTCCATGAACAAACATTGTCACAATATATTCATAATTAATGATATGAAGCTAGGCTGTACAATTTTAACTTAACATTGAGCATTTTATGACTATATATAAAGTGAAATTTTACAAAACCAGGAAATGCACAACTTGCCCAGACTTGCATTTTACATATACCTAGAGTATATTGTAATTGAAACAACAAGGAATTGAAAACAAGTTTTTTTACATACCGAGATCACTACTTAAAGAAAAATTGCTAGAATATAGAGGCTGCTCTTGCGAATCCCAATCACTTGAAGAATATGTGATTGAATTACATGAAAATTCACCTACCAAATCAAGTTTTCCATTGGAAACTTGTTTAGATGATGGAATTGGGACACGATGTTGTGAGGTGATCATAAGTAATGTTGTGGCTACTCCTTTCATCGTAGGTCGTTCTCTTCCAGTCATCTGCAAGCATTGTTCAGCAAGATCAGCTACACCTTCTATCTCTTCCTCTCGGGCTTCTTCTAGAACTCTGGTATCAACAATGTCATACAAACGACTATTTTGCTTGAGATCTAGGAACATTGAAGCCAAGTTCATAGCCAAAGAATTGTCTTCATAAACTGCTTTTTTGCTTGTTATGAGCTCTACTAAGACAACCCCAAAACTATATACGTCGCTTTTATCAGTGTACTTGCGTGACCAATAAAATTCCGGATCAATATATCTGAATGTCCCTTCAACATGTGTGTTGGTCATATGAGTTTGATCAATTTCAATGCTTTTGGAAATCCCAAAGTATGACACCTTTGCTCTATACTTGTCATCCAAGAGTATGTTGGACGTCTTAACGGATATGGTAAATAGGCGGATATGATGATGAGTGGAGATATGTGAGAGCCTCTGCTGACTGAATTGCTATTTGTAAACGCATCTTCCAAGTAAGCTGAAATTCTTCGGTTGGATTGCGAATATTCCGAGAGAGGGTACCATTGATTATGTACTCATATACGAGCAAAGGAACCTCGGTTTCCAAGCAACATCCAATCAACTTAACAACATTTCTATGGTTGATCTGAGAGAGAATAACAACCTCGTTGATAAATTGTTTCAGTTGACTTGATCCGCTAACATTTTCAGACTTCTTAATAGCTGCAATAGTTCCATCATCCAACATGCCTTTGTAGACGGTCCCTTGACCTCCGCGCCCAACTATTCTACTTACATTGAAGTTATCTGTTGCTTTCTCTAACTCATCACTAGTGTATAGTTTGATTCTCTCAAGAGCACCTTCACTAGCAGACAGTTGTTGTTGTAATAATAGACCACCATTTCTCTTGAAATTTTCTTGCTTTTGCCTAATCTCCTTTCTTTGTTTGAGCAATCGATACATGCCATAAAGTAGAATGGATACAAGTAATGTGCCCAAGCTTATTCCGAGGCCTACATTAAGTAACATTGAAATGCATGTTATTTGTAGCTAGTGGGAGATTAATCAAGTCTTTTTATATATGAAGATATATTGATTTGTCAAGGCTAAGAGCATGTCTACTTTAGTATTGGAAGCAAAAAATTAAAAAAATTAAATTGTGTGTACATTCGTTCAAGTGTATTACTATAAATTAAATACTCAGTATGGATTAAGATGAGAGATATATATAGGTAAGATTTCAAAAAAAAGAAAAAGAAAAAGAGATGAGATATAGGTTATTAAGCATTGTGAATTAGTTAAAATAGTAACCAAATTGTTGTTGCAATTCTAGAAGAAGCTATATGGCATAGCACCCTATTGTGGTGTGTACGTTTGAAACGGTTCACATACCGGATCATATCCACCGATGTATGTGATTAGGGGTCCTTAACTCACCGTAATATTTTGCAGTTATATTAGCGGTGGAAATAGCAAAATTTAGCGGTGAATATCTTTTCCGATTATTTTATACACACACACTATATAGGGTGTGGTTCGAGTGTACACACCCCTTAGGGTGTACCTTGTTCACAAATATTAGTCGATGAAATTTGAAGCATTATTCGGCAAAATGTGAAAAACATTATTCGAGTGTACACACCACGTCCCGTGTACGGAGAATATATTAATACAATGTTATAAATAATTTAGATAGATTTCAATAAATCAAAAATCTAAATCTAAATATATGTGTTAATGGTAAAATAAAAGAATTATTTAATTATTTTTAATTATATAGATTAGAACTATCTAATTATTTTTATTAGATTTTCTTTTTGACGGGAGAAAGTGGCAATTGGCTAAACCTAATATAATTTGTATATGCATACGGTAATTGTATATTACAAAAAAAATTGGTGGGGAGATATATTATTATTATTATTATTATTATTATTATTATATTGATATAGTTGCTTCCCTATAAGATATTCTATCTACCCAATTATATGAGTTAATGGTAAAATAAAATATTTATTTTTATTAGATTTCTTTTTTGACAGGAGAAAGCTTTGCGAGATCGATGTACTAACGCACCGCCACGTATGCAGATGCATTCACACGCCGCCACGTAGGCAACAATGCATCAATTTTAGTATATGTATATAGATATATAGATATAGATATATAGATAGATTGCTAGCTCATGGTTAATTACCTATAAACACTGTAGGAACAACATTATATACTACGTAGTACGTAAAGCATTTGATATAGAAGCTTACCGAGGACTAATGATAATGCAGATTGTTTAGGTTTGGTGGGACATCTATATCCATATCCCATGGTACTGTTTCCAATAACTCCCATAGTACTGTTTCCAACAAAAATTGCAGGACCACATGTCTCTGGGCACAGCTCACATTCCTTAATCACTATAGTAAACATATAAGCCAAATGAAAGGTTAACATGAAAAACCAATTAAGGGATGGTTTGGTATAAGCATGTAAAAGGTAAACGAAATGAAAACAAATTTTACATAGAAAAATAAATCTAAATAAGAGAAAAATGCTATTTTTTGTCTGAAAAATAAAATAGGAGGGGTAATTATGCCAAATTACATTTCAGGCGATGGGCTCTCGAATGTCCGTCGCCTGAATCAAATTCAGGCCACGGACTTAGAAAAGGTCGTCGCCTGACTACAAGGGCCTTTGAACCCAACCCAATTCATATTTGGGCAACCACAATCCATCAAAGTTCGTCGCCTGAATATAACTTAGGCGAAGAACATTTTCAGGTGACGAACAAATAAAGAAAAATGGTCGCTTGAGAATAGGGCCCAACACCTTATGTCAGACCGAACATTCAGGCGACGAACAAAGGTGAAGAACTCGTCGCCTGAAAAATTGCCAATTTGATACATTTATTCAGGCGACGGACATATAAATAGGTTCGTTGCCTGAGTGTGTGATAGGTATACTATATTTAACACTATGCATTCAGGCGACGAACAAAGGTGGAAATCTCGTCGCCTGAAAGAATGTTAATTTAATAAACTTATTTAGGCGACGGACATATGAAGAGGTTCGTTGCCTAAGCGTGTGGTAGGTATAAGCCATTTAATACGACACACTCAGGCGACGGAGATTACATGTGTAGTCAATGTTGGTGGTCTGAATGAGGGACAAAAGTGGGTCAATCTAATAAATTATAAAAATATTTTATCTTTTTAAATTTAATTATGCAATTTTAATCTTATAAGTAATATTTTAAACCCATATATTATAATGTTAAATAACTTAAATTTTTTAAATTAATTATGTAATGTTTTTATAATATTAAAACCATAAATTTACATTAATGAAGTAAATCTATGCAACCATACTAACTACGTATAATATTAATAAATTAAGCAATGTAATTTATAATCTTATTATATTTATAATATTGTTATACAACCATGTTCATTAGGTAATATTCGTATTGACTACTTAACTATAGCTATATTTATAATGTTTTTATACGAGTTCATGTGTTTGTTAATATTATATTTATTTATTTTATAATCTTAATGTTATAAAATCATAACTTATAATGTCATAGATTATAAATTAATTATGTAATATTTTTATAAAGTTAAAATCATAGTATAACATTAATTACGTAATTTATTTTTATAAAACCGTACTAACTAGTGCTATATTTGTAACAAAAAAAATATGTTATATTTATCAATTATAAGGTTGTTAAATCATAATTTATAATTTTATATAGTGATCGAGATCGAGACTAGGATTCAAATTGAGATCAAGATTGAGATTTTGGTTGTTAATATAGATTTTGTGATAGATGTTATATATGAATTCTCAATTTTTGTATGAGATTGAGATCGAAATCGAGATTGAGATTCAAATTGAGATCAAGATAGAGTTTGAAATTGAGATCGAGATCGAGATTTTGGCTGTTAATATAGATTTTGAGATCAAGATAGAGATTGAGATTGATATTTTGGTCGATAAATATATATTTTGTGATTGATGTTATATATGAATTTCCATTTTTTGTTTGAGATCGAGATTGAGATATTGTAAAAAACACATATATGTTAAATATAAATTTTGTGATAGATCGTTTGAGATCAAGATTGAGATTGAGATCGGGATTTAGGTTGTTAAATATAAATTTTGTGATAGATATTTATATGAATTTCTTATTTCCATTTGACATTGAGACTAATATTGATATTGAGAGTTTGGTTGTTAAATATAGATTTTATGATAGATTTTGGTTGTTATATGCAGATATTGAAATACCCCAATTTATTTTTGGGTTATTTCTTATTTTTATTTATTTAAATAAATCTATATTAGATTAAACCATAGTATATATCTTGTGAATTTGGCAATTTAATAAATTCACCTAAGATATGTGGTATGAATTAGAATAAGTAAATTATTCTAAAGAGAAATAATATATGAGTTGATTTGATTACATAAATCCTCAAAATACTCAAATGATAGATACATATTTTATCGTCGAAGGTTAAGGCAAGTGATTTCGTTCAACGCCCTTTGCGTGTTTCGTGATTCTTTTGACATGCCTTTTTAACTCTTCGGTGTCGAATGCGGCCCTGTGGCCAATTTCCTTGTCAGTTTCGATAAATTGCATATTCGTCTGCTTGATGTAGTTTATCTCCTTATTCATAAACTGGCATGAGTACAAATTGATGGGCAATTTATGAAATTAATTATAGTGATATGTGTGTGAAATATGTTATATTTTTATAACTCGAGATAGGTGGAAATTGCCCATTTTCCTCTCTAGCTTGAAATGAATAAAAACTAACCCCATGGTCGACATCGAACCAGAGAACTTTATTTTAAAATTGCCCATTTTTCTCTCTAGCAATCAACTCGTACTCGGATTAGCCCAATCGACTCGCGGCCCAGAGAACTTTTTGGTCGACATCGACCAATTTGGTCGACGTCGAGTTGTCTCGTCGATCTCGGCTTCACTTCACTTTCTCGAGCAGCTTCTCCTCTCCTTCTCGAACTCGGGCAGCTTCTGGGTTTGGTCGATGTCGAGCAAACATGTCGACATCGAGTAAAATGTAGCTTGAGTTGTCTTTTCTTCTCAGCTCCCCGATCTGGCTCTCTTCCTCGAGTTTAGGTTGCCTCTTGGTCTTGGTCGACGTCGAGGAAGTAAGTCGACGTCGAGTTGAGTCCTACTCGATCTAAAACATAATTTAATTTTTATACCTATCATTATTATGTATTAAGTTATTTTGCACATTCTTTTTATACTTCATACATGAAGTTAAGAATATTACGAGAAAGAAGATAATATTTTAAATATTATAGACACATACATATTATTCTTATAATTAAATAAATGATAATTTCAATACATTTGTAAAAAAATTATGAAAAATCATAAAGAAATAAACTTTATAAAATAATTGAAATCAAAAGATTCAAGTTAACATCTACCCTAACTTTTAAATCAACTTTATTTTAAAATTTTATATTTTTTTTATAAAAAATAAATGTATTTGAACTATCATTTATAAAGTAAATTTATTTTTTACAAATAACATCGATTTGAAAAACAAATATATCATGAGGTTATATTTGAAAAATAAAATTTATTTTAATTTCGTGCATAATTTTTTCTCAAAATTTAAATCTCGTTCAGACGACAAGGAATGTAATTATATTGGTCAATGGAGTACACGCCCGCCTAATTATTCCGCGTAAATTTGTGTCAAATTTCGAAACTCGCTTCGATTTTCTTTAATATCCGTCGCCTGAATAAAAACGAGTATAAAAGCTGTGTGTTCCCAAACCGACTCATCCTTTCCTCCTTCCCTCCTCAACCCCGAAACCCTAACACCTCCTTTCGCCGTCCCTGCTCCATTTTTCCCTTTTTCGGATCTGAGCACAGGGATCCATCCATGGCCGCCCGCTACCTCCGTTCTTCAGGCCATTCACACTCTCTCGTCTTCTCCTCCTCCTTATTCTTCCATCGAGCTCCCCTCTGAGCTTCTATGGCTTCTCCTCCGCCCCTCTCTCTCTCGCTCTCATCCCTCCTTGAAGCAAGCGCTAGCAGTCACCGGAGTCTGGAGCCGACGTCGATGGTGATGGCCTCGTGTCGCTTGAGCTGGTCGGATCTGGAGCCGACGTCGATGGCGAATCCAAAGCCCACACGGAGCTGAGAAAGAGGATCTAGGCACTGATGCTCTTCTGCCCCTTCTCTGGTAAGCACTCATGTCCTCCGTCTCCCTTTGACTTTCCCTTGGGTTTTGAGACCTCGAATGCTCCTCCCAAATTCAAATCTAGGGTTTTCGTGGTTTAATTTTATTCTCTAATTTTCAGATCTAGGGTTGATGGTCTAATTTCGTGGTAGATGTGTTTTAAACTATTGTTGAGGATCTAGGCACTGATGCTTTATTGCAACTGCTATGGGTTCGTTCGGAGTTGAGTCTGTGCTAAGATCGATATTGTTGCAGCTCGTAGCGTTTGGGAATGCTTGCCAAAAATTAGGTTTGTATCTTTCCCATCCTTCTTGAACAGAAAAAATCATGATGTTACAGATTCATAATTTTTATTGAATGTTTTGTTGGCATAGTGGTTTGTCATTGGAGTCCTGGAAAGGTTAGCAATGGAATTTGAGAATGGGAACATCAGTGAAGCTAGGTCCATCTACAGAAGATGCTACTCTAAAAGATCTCCTTGGTTCAGGTTCAGAGGTAAACCTTTTCTTGCTCCTTACATTTACTAGTGATAAATTGGTTGATGAGAAGATCTTTTGTAGTGGATGGGATTGTTAAATTTGTTGCCATGAAACTGCTCATGTTGTGACTTAAGTTAGGAAAGATAGGATAAGTTGAAATGTTTGCCTAAAGTCTATTGATGTTCTTATATTGTTCTTTCTTCCTATATGGTTCTTTCTTTCTCTTGTTATTTTCCGTTGTTCCTATATTGTTCTTCCTTCCTATATGGTTCTTTCTTTCTCTTTTTTTCTGTTGTTCCTATATCGTTCTTTCTTCCTACTTCTCCATTATGATAGAACATTGTTTTTACTTTGATTTCACAAGACTGAAGATAGAGAGGGCAGGGCCATCTCAAGACAAATTAGAACCATGGTATGTTTTGCTGCATGTTCACTTTGTTTTGCAAATAAGTAGCATTGGGTTATAGATAAATTTGGAGGCTTTTTTCATGATTTTCCATTGTTTGGATTATAAATTAAAGAATTGATTATTTTCTCAAATCACTGCTTCGTCTTTCTTGAGTTTCTTCCTTGACCAACTTCAACCAAATCGTAATTTTTCAATTCGAAGTTGTTTACTGTTAATTAAATACGGGTGATTACTCCAAATGGTTGAACTAGTAAGATTGGATGTGAATTACCTTTCTTGATTATAGATAAGTTTTCACTCTGTTTGTTTCTCACATATATGAACTATTGTTACTCTTAGTCATCTACAAATACTCCTGTTTTTTATATAACTTTATTAATTAAGTTAAAACTTGAATTTAATACGCTTAAAATACTTAAAACTTGTAAAAATTGTTTGTTTATAGTTTCAGTGAATTGAAACTAAAAAAAAAAAACTTATTTAGCTAAGTTTCTGTTAGATTTTCTGAATAAAAAAGAAACTTATGCATTCATATGAAAGTCTGATAAACTTGGCTCATATTTCTGTACATTCATATCAAAGTGCAATCAGTCCTATATATATAGACACACACACATTATAGCTTAGCTCATATTTTAGAAGAATCTTGTTAGTTTAGATAATTGAGTGACAATCTACATAAAAAGGCCATAATGCATAAAACCACTAATTTATAAACCACTTTGATTTGAATGTATAAATAGAAACTTGTATCATAATCTATTTTAGAGTAATCTTTTATATAGTCTGTTGTAGAAAAACAGAAACTTATATCATAATCTAACTTTGATTCAAATGTATAAACAGTAGCTCATATATATGACTGATTACACTTAATTAGATGTGCATGTATATGAATGAATAAATGACTGCTACTACTGATTTTGAAGGCATGGGTGCTACTCATGAGCAGCGTGCGAAGAAAAAGGAGGGATCGTGGACTGCTAGGGCTGAGCAGAGGCAAATGGAGGTGGAGGAAGCAAAGCTTGAAGCGCAATGGCCAAAGGATGAGGTTTTGGACACAAGGAGGGAAGATGCTCGACTTCATGAGCGCTACGACGAGCTCCTAGCTATCATTCACCTCGGCTGCACTCCAGGCTCTTCAATCTAATACCGACGCTCCTCTAGTGTCCTCTCAGCTGGCCTTGCAACAATAGATGGTATTGGATCCTCTTAACCCTCTTGCATATTATCTCCAAATTTCTGTTTGACAACTTTTGGAAGCCACATCAAGTACTTTTGTGCATGTGTTGTTGGGATTGGGTTATTGCAGTTTCTATACATTAATTCAATTAGAATTGAATGATTTAATATATGTGAGACTGCACATATTGGTTTTTTGCGCAGTTTGAGTTTGCGTATATGTTGTATGTGTTTGTTTGATGTGTTGGCTGGGACTCTAGAGTGCCCTTTGAATTGGAATTGTTGTTTGAGTGCACAGGTTTCGTGTTTAAATAATGTGCACATTTTGGGTATAAAACAGGGGGCAAAAGCTCATGTGATTTTATTTTTTTAAAATAAAAAATCACTCAGACGACGAACAAAATAAACAATCTTGTTGCTTAAATAATAAAAAAAAAAACTTAAATGGACTCAGGCGACTAACATACTAGAAAACCCCTCGCCTGATTTCTTTTCCAAATTTCATTACCTCATTCAGGCGACCATGTTACTTATATATGTTCGTCGCCTGAGTCCATTAAATATTATTTTTCATTTCTCCATCTACAATAGAGCGAGGAGCTTTTTTCGTCGCCTATATATGATGGTTCGTCGCCTGAATGCAAATGGGCGGGCTTGAAGAGCCCCGAGAGTCTGACAATGTATTCAGGCGACGAACATGTTTTCGGTTGCTTGAGGTTACTCAAGAGACGGGCAACATGACATCCGTCGCCTGAATACTCTAGGGACGACATTTAGCCGACCATGGGTCAGGCGACGAACATCCGTCGCCTGAATGGTTAGGCGACGAAAAACTCCTCTCAGGCGACGAAGTGGGTCCGTCGCCTGAAATGTAATTTGGCATAGTGGAATGATAAGGGAAGTATATGAGATATGGTTACCCCTTGTTCAAATGAGAGATTGAAAATTGAAATAAAGTGAACAAAACCAATTTTGTATGAAAAGTTGGGAGAAGAGGGTAATAATTAAATTTTTTAACCATATATTTTAAACTATAAATGAACTACATTGATGAGAGAATATGAAAGATGTGATCGAAGAGACCAAAAGAGTCACACATTTAAAATATGAAAGATCAAACCATGATATATAAACTAGTGAGTTACTCCTCCTATACCCAATTGGTTTTAGAATGGAACCCCGCTCAACTTATGTACTAGGCTATTAGCGCATGAGTGCATGTGTGTACACCCACACAACCCCCGATCCCGAGTCCCAACGAACTTCAGTATGGCATCAGAGCGGAAAAGTCAAACGGTTCGACTCTCGATTCTGAGCTAGCTAAAAAGAGAATGAGATTCTAGACCCATTGTTCATGGGCTAGCTAAAAAGAGAATGAGATTCTAGACCAACTAGAGGCGGAAAAAAAACCCTCCTTGTTGTACTTACGGGGGCGTGATGAGAGAATGAAAGACGTGAAGAGACCAAAAGAGTCCCACGTACATTGAAAATATGAAAGATCAAACCATAGTATATAAGCTAGTGGGTTACTCCTCCTATAGTCAATTGGTTTTAGAATGGAACCCCGTTGTGTTTACGTACTAGGTTATTAGCACATGAGCGCACGTGTGCACACGCCCCCTGATCCCGAATCCCAACGGACTTCAGTATCATTTTCTTTCCCTTTACCTTTGCAAAACTTAAACCAAATGAACCCTAAGAGTACCCCAAATGATTTTTTTATTATTCGTCCTTAATTTTATTTTCAATCCTTTCTATATTCCTAATGGTCGAATTCCTCAAAAATCTATCTCATCAATTTTTTACATATCACACCATATTTTCCATATGATTTCAAATATTAAAATAACTATATAATTTAGATATTAATAACTATTTACTTAATTCTATAATTATATTTTAAAATCATGTAACTGTTTTTTAATTTGACGAAATAAAATCGTGTAACTAAATTATTAATAAAATGTCAATCGACTACATTATATTATACGGAGTATGTGCTAATGATAATTAGAATTAGTTAAAATCATTATCATTAGTTAATTTAAACATAAAGAATTCATACACATGCATAAGTGATTTTAAACATTATAAAAACCACATAAACTATCCATTTCATTAAACATTATAAAATTTTGAAAAAGAACTGTTAAATTTCGGTGGGTCCTACGATGTGGGGCATGCACGTTCAGATGCAACGCGCATCAACCAAAGTCAAGCACACAAGCGGGGTGGGATTTCATCCTAAAATCAATGGATGTAATTGTGATTTGTGGATACTATCCCACACCTATATTTCTCAACAGCTAGTAGTTCACTAATCTTGTATGTACAGGTGTTGATGAACTTCAATCGATCTCAACTCAAATAATTAACATGATCGATCAAGTACTGCTAGAGAATAGATATATCAATTTATAGTATTAACAAACTTTGGTTGCGAAGGTACGTCGCATAGATAGATAGATAGATACCTTGACAGCCGTTGGGAAGGTAAGGATTGCCTTGATAGTAGTCATATCTGCAACTGCAAGAGTAACCTTTAAGACTGGCATCCCATTCGCACCGGGAATTAGAGTAGTTGGTTGAATCAACAAGCAAATCTGGAACCGTCCACTGTAAAGTAGTTGGGATATTCCCGTCGAAGTAAGTATACACGCTGGTGCTATCTGCGTGAAGAGTAATGTTGTGGTTTTCTATGTAAGAAGTATCAGACACAAAACCCATGATCATATCCGAACTATTGCTACCCTGAACCACCACTGAAACCATATCAATCTGAAAGAAATCAAGGGAGGTAGGAATAGTAGTTTGGCAGCATCCTCCTCCGGTCCCTGAACAGCTCATATTTTGAGGAGTAGTGACGGAGGGGCAGAGTGAGGAGCAAGCAACGACCGTCTCATTTCTATTCTTGAGGATAACGCGTCCACCACCAAGGAGTTGGTTTTACCCCCCATCCGGAGTTGGAGCATATAGTAGTCAACAAAAGGTGGTTTTCCCGCCAGTAAGTTTAAATATGATGCTGTCATATTTAAACTTACTGGCGGGAAAACCACCTTTTGTTGACTACTATATGCTCCAACTCCGGCAGAACCGGTATAAATGACCAGTGTTGAAGGAATACTGGTAGCGTTATTTTTTAGGAGTGCTGATGTTCCTAGATCAATCCTCATGATTTCGGGATGATAGGTGGGATAAGGATCGTTGGCCAGCCACAATAGGCTAGGTAGTAAGGCTTTGGGAGGCTGGGTGGTTGTGTTGCAAATGACCTCGAACGAAGACGAGTGAGCGCAGTTTGGGGTGATTCCGAAGGGGTAAGGGATGGAGGTGTTTCCGCAGCGATCCTGGCAACCAGGTAATGCTATGGGAGGATCAGTACTGGTAGTAATAGAGGCTGATGCCATTGCTACTATTATCAACAGCAGTACTATCATCATCATGGACATTAAAATACTTTTTTTTTTTTTTATGTAGTTGGAAGATGCATAATTTGTCGATCTCGGCTGCATCTTCTATATTTATAGTAAAATATTTTCAAGTTAAGATTAAAGTATTGATTTTTTTTTAATCAATAGTCAAACAAGGATCAAAAAAGAATTGGTCAATATTTTATCCCCTGGGCATGTTTGATTAGTAGTTTTGATGCTTTCTTACCACAAAAAATATCAAGCAAAGACAATGAAATACCTGTTTTATAAATTAACGGAACCATTTTTGCTACTTATATATTTTAAAAATGATTTCTTAGGGTTTTTTTAATTATTTTTTTAATGGATGAAATCTTTTCTACTTAAGGTTTTAAACTCTTTTTTTTAGAACAAGGTTTTAAACATATATGATATATCCTTAACATAATGGTAAAAGAAAATATCAATCTTTAAGCAAGTTTTTTTCTCTATTTCGTCGTCCATATTGTTTTGATATTTTATTTAGTTTTAGTTTTTTTTAACACACTGTTCAATTTAATAATAAATAAATGAAATCATTACTAACCGATAAAGAAAACAATTTATATACTTAATCGATGTCTAATTTCAATTTTATTAAATTTAGTTTTGACCAAATTGATTGTTTAAACCATATTGTTGAATATTCATTTGAACATTAAATGTTGAGATGAATATTTCAATATTAATTCATAAAGAATATTTCATCTGAAACTAAACCCATACCTATGTTGCACGGACACGCCGTCGACCGCCGTTTTACGTGTCGCACACGGGACGACACGCTGGCGACACGGCAGATCTGTAGAAGGGAGAACAGAGGAGAGAAGAGACGGGCATGGCGCTGAGAAGAGAGGATGAGAACGACTGATAGAAAGAAGAAGACGAGGGAAGGGAGACAGCAGTTTGCTAACCTAGCCCATTTAGCTAATAAAGCCCAACAAAAACCCTTAAATTTGACCCAATTATAATTACCTAAAAAACCCTAAAAATAATATCTATTAGTTATATTTAGACCTTTAAAACAACATATTATTTATATTGTCGTGTCCTTAACGTATCATATCGTATCGTATCCTATTATTTTTGAAATGTCGTTTTTCTATGTCCGTATCGTGTCGTGTCCCCGTGTCCGTGTTCGTGCAACATAGACTCATACACACACCCAAGCTAACAACTGATACCAGACGGGGCCAAGTCAAGCCACAAACGGGAAGAACGTCGGATAAACGTTGTCTTTTTCTTTTCTTTTCTTTTTTTTTTCCCCAAAAAAAGCTAAAGGGGAGCCCATTTCTCATCCATCCACAAAACGAATTGAATTGGTCAAAATTCTTAATTTTCTTTCCCTTTTCCTTTCTCTTTCCATTTTTTCTTTCGATCAAGCACAATACATAGCTTGCAAAATAAGCTATGGAAGGGTTCGCACGTCAGGATGATGCCGATGATGATCTCGTTAGAGAATGAAGAAAACAAAGAAAGGACTTGATCATCCAAGAAGAATTTGTTCAAAATTAGAATCTTACTAGCGTAGTACCCGTGCGTAACGCACGTGATTTGTAAAGTATATTATATTTTATAGAAGATATTACCATAATTTATTTACATTATATATTAGATGTATTATACTATTATAATAATATGAAAATGATATAACAAAATAATATAAATTTGGATAAAAATAATAATGCTTAGATTATACCAATATATAATATATGTGGCAAAACCTCAATGTCTCACCCTCCTAGCAGGGTCGGGTTTGAGATTTGAAATGCCTGAGGCAGGATATAAAAATGTGTCCCTCTACTATTATTTTTTGTTGTGTTAATGGATTGGAAGGTAAGACCAAATAATTTGGTAGTTCGACTACATATTACACAAACTCTAGATGTATGGAGTTTTAAGAATTTTTGGATGGAGAGCACACAAGAATGAGAGAAGAAATATTCTTGTAATAAACTTAAAAGTAAAAAAAAATTCTTCATCCATCTCAAAATATAAATCGTTTTATTTTTTTGGCATGTTTTTTAAGAAGCTAAAAGCTCTGTAAAATATTATATTTTTATTGGTTAATTAAGACATTGATAGTGGTCTTATAAATAAGTGATAATCAAGGTGTGTTTGGATTTCAATTTTAATTATAATGTATTTATAAATACAAACACTTGAGCAATATTTGGTTATTAAATTTTATAATTTGCTTAAAATTATATACTTTTTAAATAAAATACCTTATAATTTTGTCAATCAAACAACCACTATTGTGTAAATTTTTTAATTACATTATTATATAAACATAATTTACTATATATTTAATTTAATGTTTACATTAATTTAGAAATTGTAAAAATTGATAACCAAACACTATTCAAGCATTTATGCATTATAATTAAAGTAAACTGGAATCCAAAGACACCCTCACGTAGACCTGTCAAAACACAACCCGACCTGGTGACCCGACCCGATCGACCCGAAAAATTTCCGACCCGAACCCGAAAATTTTGACCCGAAACTTTTTTTCGACCCGAACCCGAAAAACCCGAAATTTTCCGGGTAATTTGGGTTTCGACCCGGTGACCCGATTGACCCGGTAATTTTGACCCGATTGACCCGGTAATTTTGACCCGATTGACCCGGTGACCCGATTGACCCGGTTGATTTATAATTATATATAATTAATTTTTTATATATATAATTAAAATTTATCACAAAATTATCAAATAATGATTTTTTTAATTTAAAAAAGAAAAAATTGACAAACCCGAAATCGACCTGAACCCGACCCAAAACCCGATCAAAACCGAGTTTGAGTCAACCCGAAAAACCCGAAACCCGTTTTACCCGAGATCCGTTTTACCCGAAACCCGAAGTGACCCGACCCGAACCCGACCCGAATGACCCGTTTGACAGGTCTACCCTCACGTAACATCAATTTTTTTTCAAATACACTCATAAATAAATTATTTGATTAAAAAAATGTAAGAATACCTATTTGGATGAAAAACTTATTAGGGAAGATTAAACAAATTTAACAAATATTAGAATGAAAAGAAAATTTTAATTTTTTTAATGTTTAACAATTATCGACAATTGATTAATTTAAAAAAACACATAAATAACTTTCAAACAATAAGAATATTTGACAATTAGGGAGAAGAAATAATTAATTTATCAATTAATCAAAAGTGGGGTCATGTTAAATCTAAAGCTGCCACATAGCCTATTTTTAAGGATCTGCTGTCATGTGGCATCTACAACCGCTGCTTTGGTATTATATTAGATATTAGATATTAAATATTATATAGATAGATTATATATATAAATATCTTATGGCAAGTTTCACATGAGACATAGAAAGAGACCGAAAAATATGCTTATCAAATTTGTAGAGAATACGATTAAAAAATAAATGAGCAAAAACTATCTAATAAATAGAGGTTTTAAAAAAAGTAGGTTTAATAATCGGTTTCAAGAAAGAAGGAAATGATCGTATTTAACTTATTTTCATTCGTTAAGATCATATCTAAAAATTAATTTACAACTGAATAAGAATAAAAAAGCAGGGTCATGTTAAATCTAAAGCTGCCACATAGCCTAATTTTAAGGATCTGCTGTCATGTGGCATCTTCAACCGCTGCTTTGGTATTATATTAGATATTAGATATTATATAGATAGATTATAGATATAAATCTCTTACCTCTGTGGGAAGTTTCATATGAGACATAGAAAGAGATTGAAAAGTATGCTTATCAAATTTATAGAGAATACGATTAAAAAATAAATGAGCAAAAACTATCTAATAAATAGAGGTTTTAAAAAAAAGTAGGTTAAATAATCGGTTTCAAGAAAGAAGATAATGGTCGTATTTTAACTTATTTTCATTTGTTAAGATCATATCTAAAAATTAATATAAAACTTAATAAGAATAAAAAAAATCAAGACTTAAAATGTCATGATAAAAATAAAATTCAATAATCCATGTAACCTCTTGGATAAAATATTTAATTTCAATCGAATCTTCTAGATGTTGCCTTTTATTTATGTATTTATTTATTTATATATTTGGTTGAAAATATACTTTGTAGCCTAATTATAAATGAGGGTCCGAGGATTAAAAGCTCCACTAACCACTTTTATAGACGAACATAACATTTTTTTTAAATTAAAAAAAAACAAATTAAAGTGTTTGTAAAGATTTGATAACGTGGTTTAAATAGTTTTATAATACCTATTAGGTAAGATTTCAAACCTAATCATGTGAAAATAAATTATAATATGAATAAACGTTTGAAAAATGGATCTTATCTTAGTAACATGATGATAACTGAAATAATGTCAGTTACTATAAAAAAATATTTGGCTTTATTTAGATTTTATTAAGAAAATAGATTAAAAATACTAATATGATTTAGGTGGATATCTATATAGGATGAACCAACATAATTTTTTTACATATCAAACAATTTCTTCACCAAATTATTTTAAATAAGTCGTATTTTAAAAAAATCAAATGAAATAGCAATAAATTAGTGTAATAAATAATTTAAGGTGTGATCATAATTTATCTTCAAAAAATAAATATTTAAGCACATTAGGATATTTTTAAATTAATCTTGTAGTAAATCAATCTTGACTTGACAACCGAAAAAATATCAACCAAAATATTTGATTTTCAAGACCAAAAAAAATAATTTTGATTTTCAAATACCTTTTCGATTGCCACGTCCACATTTTGCGGGATTTTTAACCGGATTTTAAAGCCATATTATTTTGGTTAATAGGGGAATAATTTGCATACGAATTTAACATTTTTAAAATTTATATTTTTTCAGGGGTTATACTTCTTATAAGTCATTTTTCCTAATAAATGTGTCGTACCTTTGTGTTATAAAATAATATCGACCATAAAAATATAAAGCATATATACAACAAATATAATAAGTGAGATCATGCATTGACCAATGGATATCGTTATTCTCATGGTGAAGTACTGAAGTACATGCAATTAATAATTTATTTGATTTGTTAGATTGATTTAATAAGTAATTAGATTTTTTAAATCAATAATTCATTAAATTGAATTATTTATTTAGATGGCTTCATGTTTATCTATAAAAATAAAAGTGGGGCCACAATGAAGGATACGCTGCCACATAAGCCTCTTTTAAGGAGTAGTCGACATGTGGCATCTTAAAGCATGTGTTTTAGTATTATATTAGATATATTGCAATCGGAAAAAAAAATGGAAACATGTCTCAATATTTACGACAATATAACCGAAAATAAATAAAAAAAGGGAATGGATTCAAATCATATTTAAAATAGGAAACAAAAATTTTAAAGTTTCCATAATGATATTGACCAATAAGAAAAGCTCATTTGAATAAAAAATTCAACTTTAATTGTGAGTGTGACACGTCAGCAAAATGCTAGCAGAATTAGTAATATTAATAGATGTGATTGGTCTATGCGTCAAGGAGTCGAGAAGGATCCCCAAATTGGTCGATTTGTTCATGGAAGTTATTAATATTTGAATATAATATTTTCTTTCCATATTCACAATGAATATTGAAGGAATTGTATCCTTTAATTTAATGTGCAATGACTAATTATGGAATAGGAAAATTGATAGAGATATTCAATCCGATTATTTTAGGAGTCGTAATGCTTTGCTAGAAGCCAACTACGATTAATGGGCTTAAACGGGTTAAACCCATGGCTATTATAAACGGGTCCTATGCGGTCACACACTTAGAGTTGACGGGCTTGATCAAAAGATAGATGATTTTATTATTAGTGTATATTAGATAAATATTAATAATAATGAGATAAGATTTATTTGTGAAATAAATAATTAATCAAGTAGGGTATAAATATAAGCTTATAAAGATGGGCTTATTATGACTTAACCTAATCAACACATCCCAAAAAGGCACAATAGTTTGTCGTAGGTTTTGGTTTGTGACGTACGGCTGAAATCCTCCATCATCAATCAAGAGCAATTTGATTGTTCACCTTTCGATCTTCGTCCTAGCAGTCAAAGGCAAAGGAGATCTAGACCGGGCTCTTGTGGACCAATTAGAGGAGCAACACGTGGGGCTCTAGCTCTCTTCCGAATCCTCTCCGTTCAGATCCGGTTCACGCATCAAGAGGTATCTTCTATGAACAATGATTTGATCTATCGATTTTATGCATGAAGATCCTTGCGATTAGATGATAGAAAATAGTTTCTAAAACTTCTGTTGCGCATCTAATTTCCATAAGTGGCATCAGAGCATCTTGCATAAATTGATATGATCGATTGATTTTCTTGTTGATTTTGATTCAATTTATGTGATATATGGAATAATTTGTATAATTAAAATTATGATTTTAATTGATTGGATGTATAAAATTTTGTTGGGAAAAATCGGATTTTCCCGCTTCGTAGGATTAAGATGGGCAAGACTCACTTTTGTATAAAAGTGGAACTTGTATTATATAGTGGAAACTTTACAAGGATATAACTCTCACTATATAATTTTGTGGCTCACTTACACTCACTCTTACTAGACTTGATCTCTCACACACTTAGGCTTGGATTTGCTTTGCTTGGATGGATCTTGGATGCCTAAGACTAACCCACTAACCCCTATTTATAGTGCTCCAATTGCCTCATGTGAGCACCGATATTCTATTGAAATTGTCTAGCATTTTCTAGACTAAACCACTATATTCTAGCAACTAAGAAATCTAGAGTGGTCTTGCTTCTTTCTTCCACATTTTTCTAGAATATGGGCTCATTACTTCTAATTTATGTTTGGCCCATATTTTCTTCTTAATCAGCCCATTAAGGAGGGAACTTAACCCAACAAATCTCCCCCTTCCTGACTTAATCATGGGCGTGTTACGATGCCGGATCCTTGACAGCAGTCTTCAAACTTCTTTGTCGGGATCACCTTGGTCATCATGTCGGACCAGTTCTTCTCCGTATGCACCTTGTCAAGTTGTAGGAGCTTCTCATCGAGGATATCTCGAATCCAATGATATCGGATATCGATATGCTTCGAGCGAGAGTGATAGGTCGGGTTCTTCGCTAGATGAATAGCGCTTTGATTGTCACACTGCAAGACATATCTGTCTTGCTCTACTCCCAGCTCGAGTAAGAAGCTCTTCATCCACAGCATCTCCTTGCAGGCCTCCGTGGCTGCGATGTACTCAGCTTCAGTGGTGGACAAGGCAACGGTCTTTTGTAACTTTGATTGCCAGGAAACAGCTCCCCCTGCAAAGGTAGTCAGATAACCTGATGTTGATTTCCTGGAATCATTGTCTCCGGCCCAATCTGCATCTGTGTATCCTTCTAACACAGGCTTCCCATTTCCGAAGCATAAGCACCGTTTGGAAGTACCCCGTAGATACCGGAGGATCCATTTTACTGCAGCCCAGTGTTCCTTCCCCGGATTTGCCAAGAAGCGGCTTACTACCCCGACTGCGTAGGCGATATCAGGCCTCGTACAGACCATTGCGTACATAAGACTGCCTACCGCGGATGAGTATGGGGTACTCTTCATCTCTTGTTTCTCCTTCTCACTTGTTGGACTTTGCTTCGAGCTTAGCTTGAAGTGTCCAGCAAGTGGCGTGCTGACCGGCTTGGCTTTGTGCATGTTGAATCTCTCAAGCACCTTCTCGATGTATCTCTCTTGGGATATCCATAGTAGCTTCCTCGTTCTATCACGAGTGATTGTCATCCCAAGGATTTGCCTTGCCGGTCCCAAGTCTTTCATGGCAAAGCATTTGCTCAAGTCTTTCTTTAGAGCAGCTATTTTGTTACGGTCCTGCCCTACTATTAACATATCATCAACATAGAGCAAAAGTATGAGAAAGTCGCCACTTGCGTACCTCTTCATGAAGACACAGTGGTCATTCATGGTTTTCTTGAAGTTGTGATCCGCCATGAAAGAGTCGAACTTCTTGTACCACTGTCTTGGTGCTTGCTTTAGGCCGTAGAGACTCTTCGTGAGTCTGCACACCAAATTCTCCTTGCCTGGAACTTTGAATCCTTCAGGCTGCTCCATGTATATCTCCTCTTCAAGGTCACCATGGAGGAATGCTGTCTTGACATCGAGTTGTTCAATCTCCAAGTCTAGGCTTGCTGCTAAGCCTAGAACAACTCGGATAGATGACATCTTCACGACCGGAGAGAATATTTCTTCGAAGTCGATGCCCTTTTTCTGGCTGAACCCTTTCACGACTAATCGAGCCTTGTATCGGGGCTTCGAGTTGTTGTCCTCGGTTTTCAACCGATACACCCATTTGTTCTTCAAGGCTCGTCTCCCTTTTGGTAGCTTTACCAGCTCGTAGGTGTGGTTCTCATGCAGGGATTGCATCTCCTCCTGCATGGCTCTTAGCCACTCAGCCTTGTGGCTATCATCCATAGCCTCCTTATAGCTTTGAGGTTCCCCCTCATCCGTGAGGGTCACATACTCATCTGAGCTGTATCGGTTGGAAGGTCGCTTGTCTCTAGAGGACCGCCTCAGCTCAGGCTCTACTGGAGTGCTTGATTCTGCTTCTGGCTCATCTGGGGCATCTTCTTGGTCATTCTGCTCTTGAGAATGATCTTCATCATCAGCTTCGTCATCGCTCTCGATCGGAGCTTCTTCTGAATCGTCCCGTTGTCCATTCGAGGGGCTTTCCTCTTCCCTCCTTTGTCTTAGTGTCGGCTTTGTTGATCTTCGGATATCTTCAAGCGTTTGATCTTCGAAGAATACAACATCTCGGCTTCTAATAACCTTTCCGGTAGCCGGATCCCATAGACGATAGCCGAACTCATCTCTGGGTGAACCAAGATAGATGCACTCCTTTGTCTTAGCATCAAGCTTGGCCCGCTCGTCCCTTGCAATATGAACGAACGCTCTGCTCCCGAACACCTTCAAGTGTTTGTAGGAGGCCTTCTTCCCTGACCAGACTTCTTCTGGGATATCTCCGTTTAGAGGGACAGAAGGTGTGAGGTTGATGATGTCGACGGCGGTCATCAAGGCTTCTCCCCAAAACGACTTGGGTAATTTGGCATGAGAGAGCATGCATCGGACTCTCTCTGTGAGAGTACGGTTCATCCTCTCAGCAACCCCGTTCAGTTGTGGCGTCTTAGGCGGTGTCTTCTCAAGCCTGATCCCATAGGAGCTACAGTACGCCTCAAAGGGTCCTCGGTACTCACCACCATTGTCTGATCGGACACTCTTAAGTTTCCGACCAGTCTCCCGTTCCACCTTGGGATGGAACTCCTTGAATGCTTCGAGGACTTGATCCTTTGATTTCAACAAGCGCACCCAGACCTTTCTTGAGTGATCATCAATGAAGGTCACAAAATACAGTGCCCCTCCATTGGATTTTTCTGTCATTGAACACACATCTGTGTGTACAAGGTCTAGGACATGCTTCCTCCTCGTGGGTGGAGATGATCTCTGGAAAGCTACTCTATGTTGTTTACCAACTAAACAATCAGAGCATGGGTCGAGGGAAGTACCTTTCAGGTTAGGGAGGAGCTGCCTTCGAGCGAGGAGTTGAATGCCCTTCTCGCTCATATGTCCAAGTCTTTGGTGCCAGATCTCCATGTCAGTGCTGGCAACGTTCACCTCTCCCTTGCAGACCTTTGCTTCTGTCCAGTACAATGTTCCTTCTTTTCTTCCTCGAGCCACGGTTAGGTTTCCTTTAGTCAGCTTCCATTTGCCTCCGCCATTTTGACTAAAGTAACCATCATCATCTAGCTTTCCAGTTGATATGAGGTTACGTCTCATATCAGGAACATGTCTCACATCTTTTAGGATGAGCTTGCATCCTGTGTTGGATGTGAGGATAATATCTCCTCTCCCCACGATCTTGCTCCATCCATGATTTCCCATCAGAACAGTACCGAAGTCTCCACTTCGGTAGGATGAGAAGAAGCTTTTGTGTGGGGTAACATGAAAAGAGGCACCAGAATCGACAATCCAGGAGATATCATTACATTCAATGTTTAGAATGTTACCTCCTTCAACGAGATATGAATCCTCGCCTTCATCAGCTATGGATGTAGTACTCCTTTCTTCTCGCCTCCTCATAGGATTGATCTGGTCTGGTTTTACGTTTCCGGCCTTCTGATCTCTCTTGAGGATGCGGCACTCTTGCCTCTTGTGGCCTGGTTTGCCACAGTAGTAGCACGTGACTCTGGTGCGTGACTTGGATCGCCCTCGAGACTGATCTCGGTCTCGGTTTTGCTTCCGTCCACGGACATCATTACTAGTCCGGTTGTCAAGGACATTAGCCTCGGAATGATTGGTTATTCCTCTCTCTTTCCTCCTAGCTTCTTCATTCAGAAGACTATCACAGACGGTATCCATGGTGAGCTTCCCGTCCGGTGATGAGTTACTTAGAGTAACTACCAGAGTATCCCAACTCTCTGGCAGAGAGGTGAGGAGTAGGATGGCTTGTAACTTGTCATCAAGCACCATATCCACCTTACTTAGCTGATTGACAAGCCCCTTGAAATTATTCAAGTGCTCAATCATGCTTTGGCCATCCTTATACTCCATCTTCACCAACCGTCTAGCTAGGAGGGCCATGTTACGAGGCGATTTCTTTTGAATCATGGACTCTAGCTTTGTCCACAATTCAAAAGCATTTGTATAATTAGAAACATGCTCAAAGAGAGTTTTATCGATATACTTACGGATCATGGCGACCGCCTTCCGATTAAGGAGCTCCCACTCCTTATCGCTCTTTCCTTGAGGCTTGTCCTTGTTGAAGACGGGTTCGTACAGGTCCTTGCAGTAGAGATGATCCTCCATCATCGGCTTCCAATAAGAGTAGTTGTCTGCCGTGAGCTTGAACATGTCACCCTCGTAAGTGACGCTAGCCTCCATCTTGATCCGCACGAGCTAACACCTTCCGACAATGAACCTGGCTCTGATACCACTGTTGGGAAAAATCGGATTTTCCCGCTTCGTAGGATTAAGATGGGCAAGACTCACTTTTGTATAAAAGTGGAACTTGTATTATATAGTGGAAACTTTACAAGGATATAACTCTCACTATATAATTTTGTGGCTCACTTACACTCACTCTTACTAGACTTGATCTCTCACACACTTAGGCTTGGATTTGCTTTGCTTGGATGGATCTTGGATGCCTAAGACTAACCCACTAACCCCTATTTATAGTGCTCCAATTGCCTCATGTGAGCACCGATATTCTATTGAAATTGTCTAGCATTTTCTAGACTAAACCACTATATTCTAGCAACTAAGAAATCTAGAGTGGTCTTGCTTCTTTCTTCCACATTTTTCTAGAATATGGGCTCATTACTTCTAATTTATGTTTGGCCCATATTTTCTTCTTAATCAGCCCATTAAGGAGGGAACTTAACCCAACAAATTTAATACGTGAAATTTGTTCACGATTACTGTCTTTACACCGCTCGGTCGATCAAAGTCATCCACTTTCACACTTACGGCCACCGTTCACTTTTTGAAAGTATGTGTGTCACTTTTTGAAAGTATGTGTGTTTGAATCAATCGTTGATTACATGTAACAAAGAATTTAATTTTGAAATTAAAAGATCGATCGGAATTGAATGTGATTCAATTAGTGATTTCAAAACAGTTTTCGGAATTTGGTTCCGTATAAACTTTAAAATATTGTGATGAAATTTCAAAATATATGATTTAATTGTGATTTTCAATCAATGATGCTTACGTACGTACTGAAAACGGTTCGGAATTTGATTCCTAATAAACTTCAAAATATATGATTTATACAAAAGATCGATCGGAATGTGATGAAATTAATTTTGAATTTAAGAAATTCAGAATTTTATAATTTTGATCCCTAAAATTGATATGGATATGATTCATGTATTAATTTATCAAAATTTATCATCTTAAAAGTTTGTAATTGTTACAAAATTTAAGTGGGAGTTGATGGTGGTGGAATTAGGGTTATGGAAGATATTTATGATTTTAGTGTAAAATCTTAAATTACCTTAATTAGATATGGTAGATATCTCATCCCTAATAAAAATTTTCTATCCAATTATACAAGGTAATAGTTAACATAGAATTAATTCCATATATATTATTGCTAGTTTTTGAATTAAAATATCAAGAATGTTCATGGATTTATTATGCTTGTTTTATATTATGATATATTGCTTGCATACATAAGGTGACTAGTATGGCCCATAAATACGTTCTGCGTATCGTTATGTTTTTTTGTACACGATCTGCGTATCGTTATGTATTTTTGTAATTTATTTTCAGTAATTAGATTATTAGAAAATATTGTAATTAATACAAGAAGACAAGAAGACATAAGAAGTTCAAGGATGGAGATCCATGAAGGGCGCGAGGGTGGAGACCCATGAAGATTAGATCTTTATTTTATGCATCGTAGGGGCCATACTAGGATCACAATTTCATTGTATTTTGAATGCCTTATTTTAAGTTTTATGTTGTTTTTATTTATGATATTTTTTCACTTATAAATAAAGATAAATAAAAGACTTAAGTTCTTAAGGTAAATTGGGGCAATGCCTTTTCATATCATAGCCCATTAAGTTCTGGATTTTTGGTTGGATGGGCTTCACAAAAGTGAGGGTGTCTTTCCATAATCTTGGGCTAATGAGGGTGAATCTATACAAGGGGTTCATAAGCTTTGATATGGTCGTACCCAACGAGAGACCAAAAGCAAAGTTTTGGATCTTGAGGCATAGGATGATTTTACATTGGATGTGGATCATCAACCAAGAATTATAAGGAGTTATAATTAGTAATTGTTACTTACCTTGAGCATACAAGACTCAAGGCAGTGAAAAAGTACGTTGGGTCTTGTGTGTAATGGGATCTTGGAATCATTTTATCCACCGGGAACATTAACAATTTGAATAAAATGCGCATTTACTTATTTTAAAGGTGTTTAATCCTAAGTAATTTGCATTTCGAACATAAACTGATTTGTATGTCGATCATTTCCTTTTTATATAGGCATTATGTAGAACGATAACTTGAATTTCACCCCGCACTCAATAGTTGAGAAAAACAAATTGAATGAAACGAACTTTCTTGATTGGGAAAGGAATTTGAAAATTGTTCTCAGGTCTGAGGGGCGTGAGGACGTCCTAACAAACCCTATCCCTACTATTACCGATGCCTCATCGGATGAGGAGATAGTTAGAGAAATGGAGTTAAGGAGTGATTCTTTACCTGTCAATTGTTTGATGCTAGCAAGCATGGAACCTGACCTTCAAAAGAGGTTTGAATACCAGGATGCCTACTCTATCATCACCAACCTGAAAATGTTGTTTCAGGCACAGGTAAGGATTGAACGATATGAAACTCACAAGGCTATACTGGATAGAAAGCTCGTGAAAGGAAAGCCAGTAGGTCCCCATGTGTTTAACATGATCGGTCTTTTTAGCCGTATGGAGACACTGGGCACCCCATATGACCAAGAGTTGGCCACAGATATCGTCTTGCACTCCTTACATGATGGCTTTGCCTCATTCAGGATGAACTACCATATGCATGGTATTAAGAAAAACCTGAACGAACTCCATGGTATGCTCAAAGCTGTTGAGCAGAATACTCCCACTGACAATAAGAAGGAAGTTCTTAATGTCAACAGAGGGAAAGGGTTCAAGAAGGTAGCCAAGAACAAGAACAATACCCAAGGGAAGGGCAAGGAAGTTGCAAAACCTAAGGGTGGTGAGAAGCCAAGGGTGGTTGCAGACCATGATTGTTTCCACTGTAAGGCTAAGGGACACTGGAAAAAAAACTGTCCCAAGTACCTGGAAGACAAGAAGAATGGGACTTTGAGTTCCAACACTTCAGGTATTTATGTTATTGAATTACTGTCAACCAATGTCCTCACATTAGATAATGGTCCTACTTGGGTATTAGATATCGCATGTGGTGCTCACATTATTTTAAATGTGCAGGGACAAAGAAATAGGAGACAATTGAAGAAAGGGGAGATAGAGCTACGCGTTGGAAATGGAGCAAGCGTTGCTGCACTTGTCGTAGGAGATTTTAGTTTATCTCTTCCTTCTGGTTTTAATCTTAGAACTAAATAATTGTTATTTTGTTCCTAGCATTACAAATAACCTTGTTTCGACTGCAGTAATTTATTCTGAAAGTTTTAATTTTAGCACTACAAATGAAGGTATAATTATTCACAAGAATGATATCTTCTATGCTCGTGCTCAAGATATTAATGGAATATTTGTATTCGATCTTACAACATAATCTTATAGCATAAATACAAAAAGGGCAAAAATAAAGTAAGTTGAGTGAAGCCTACCTATGACACTGTTGTTTGGGTCGTATCAGTTTAGACCACATGAAGAAGCTCCATAAAGATGGACTTCTAAAAGACGTGGATTGTGAATTCATTGATACATGTGAGTCATGTTTGATGGGCAAGATGACAAGGTCACCTTTCAAAGGAACAAATGAAAGGGCTAATGAGCTATTGGGCATTATACATAATGATGTATGTGGGCCAATGAGTATAGAAGCTAAAGGTGGTTATAAATACTTCATCACATTTACTGATGACATGAGTAGAAATGGATATATTTACCGTATGTCACATAAATCGGAATCCTTTGAAAAGTTCAAGGAATTTCAAAATGAGGTAGAGACTCAAATTGGCAAGAAAATAAAAGCACTTCGATCAGATCGTGGTGGTGAGTACTCGAGCCATGAATTTGATCATCATTTGAAAAATTGTGGGATAGTAACACAATTGTCTACTCCAGGAACACCACAACTTAACGGTGTATCTGAAAGGAGAAACAGGACCCTGTTAGACATGGTCCGATCTATGGTGAGTTTTGCTGACCTTCCGGTATCCTTCTGGGGATATGCCCTCACAACTGCCGTACTTACACTAAACAGGACTCCGTCTAGAGCTGTAGACAAAACTCCATATGAGATGTGGGCTGGAAAGGTTCCAAAATTGTCTTTTATGAAGATATGGGGATGTGAAGCTAATGTAATTAAAGCGTTTACAAACGGATAAGCTTGCCCCTAAATCAGATTAATGCTATTTTATAGGGTATCTAAAAGGTAGTTTTGGATATTACTTCTACAATCCCGCTGAACAAAAGGTGTTTGTTGCAAGGGATAATGCCTTTTTGGAAAGAGAGTTCATTTCCAACAAATCAAGTGGGAGAAAAACATATTCATCTTGAACCAGTTCATGATGAAGAGCAACAAACTCAACAACGAGATGACATAGATGATGTCGAGGACGAGTTGATGGTTTTGGAAGGCCAAGGGCCCCAAATCATCGAAGAATCGGAACAAGAGGATCCACAAATAGTTATGGAAACTGTTCCAGCTCTAGTTGTTGAACCAGTTGAACCCACCCGTAGATTAGAGAGGCAAAGTGTACAACCAAGACGTTATGATGATTTCATCTTGAATGTAAACCTTGATGTTCTTCTTTTACAACATGATGAGCCTAATACCTATAAGCAAGCAACGACGGGTCTAGACTCCAAGAAATGGCTTGAGGCCATGAGATCCGAAATGGATTCGATGTTTAAAAATCAAGTATGGGACTTGAATGTAAACCCATAGGGAGCAGATGGGTTTTCAAACTCAAGACAGATAAAGATGAAAAGATATTTGTATACAAGGCAAGATTAGTTGCCAAAGGTTATAAACAGATTCATGGTATAGACTATGATGAGACCTTTTCACTAGTTGTCATGATAAGATCCATTAGGATAATCCTTGCTATTGCCGCTTATATATTATGATTATGAGATTTGGAAAATGGATGTCAAAACCGCCTTCCTGAATGGATTCTTGGAAGAGGATGTGTATATGACACAGCCAGAGGGTTTTGAAGATCCAAGTGATGCTAGGAAGGTATGCAAGCTTAAGAGGTCTATATATATGGACTAAAGCAAGCATCCAGGAGTTGGAACTTTTGGTTTGATGAAAAGATCAAAGAGTTTGATTTCGTCAGATGCGAAGAGGACCCTTGTGTATACAAGAAGTTTAGTGGGAGTAAATTGGTCTTCCTAGTCTTGTATGTAGATGACGTACTACTTATGGGGAATGACATTGCGATGTTAGAGTCCATTAAGGAATGACTAAAGAAATGTTTCTCAATGAAAGACTTTAGGGAGCCAATGTACATACTTGGAATAAGGATCTATAGAGATAGATCTAAGAGATTGCTTAGATTGAATCAAGGAACTTATATATAGATAAGATTCTTAACGGATTCAAAATGCAAGATTCCAAGAAAGGATTTTACCTATGTCATGGTGTGTACATGACATAATTTTGCATTTGCTTTGAGCAGGTGTAGCAAATACCAATCGATTCCATGAGAGGCACACTAGTGTGCAACTAAGAACATCCTGAAGTTCTTAAGAAGAACCAATTCAAGGATGATTTCTTAAGGGTGATGATAAGTTGATCGTACATCTTAAGAGGATGTATCACCTTATTTGACATTAAGATGTGTAAGGTGCATACATATGACAATATTGCAAATCCATTGACGAAGCTTATGTCTAGCCCAAGTATGATGGTCACACTAGGGCTAAGGGTCTCAAACACATTGGAGAATGGCTTTTGAGATTGCTTTCTATTACATTTTATGTTGAGAGTGTTACACACTAAGTTTATGTTCGACTTGATATATGTGATATTTCATCCTTATTTATATATTGTCTTGAACAATGATAAATAAAATGTCCAAATAATTCCTAGTTCGCAAATGGGCTTATCTTAAGTGTTCTGGTAAATGAAACCCCATTAGGTGAAATGCAGTTACGAATCATCGCAAGTCCGTAGTCTGAAATCATCAAATTGGACATAGGTGATTTTATTAAATGACTATATTGTAAGTTGACTGATAGCGTCAGGTTTCATGGGCTATAGGGACATGGAGATGTCTAGTCAATTACATATATATATGTATGGATGATACATATAGGACAGACCCACCTTAAGACTCTGCAAAAGGGATTGCAGAGTTTTAAGTTAAACCATGATTAGTAGATTCATCATACATGAGTGTGTTATGGTCTCTCTTGATGATTGGTATTTCTTTGACACGGCTAAACGTTTTCCGTAACAGCGAGTTATAAAGGTCGTAGTTGGGATTGCCAAAAGTTGAGTGGGAGCCATAGTCATACAAGACTGTAGATGTCCTTCTTCTTCATGCATACTGTGATGCATTGAAAAGGAATGGTGTCTAGGCCACTTGAAGAGCAAGAACTGAAAATGCATGGCCATGCTCGGATGAATTATTTGTAATCATCCGCTTAATTGACAGTTCGAACTCGGAGTTCAAGGAATATATTTGATAAAAGATATGAATGTCACCATATCATCAAATATGACATTAAGACACACGGGTATCTGAAATTGCACACTTGTTTAAGGACAAGTGGGAGATTGAAGAAATTGTGTCCTTTAATTTAATGTGCAATGACTAATTATGGAATAGGACAATTGATAGAGATATTCAATCCGATTATTTTAGGAGTCGTAATGCTTTGCTAGAAGCCAACTACGATTAATGAGCTTAAACGGGTTAAACCCATGGCTATTATAAACGGGTCCTATGCGGTCACACACTTAGAGTTGACGGGCTTGATCAAAAGATAGATGATTTTATTATTAGTGTATATTAGATATATATTAATAATAATGGGATAAGATTTATTTGTGAAATAAATAATTAATCAAGTAGGGTATAAATATAAGCTTATAAAGATGGGCTTATTATGACTTAACCTAATCAACACATCCCAAAAAGGCACAATAGTTTGCCGTAGGTTTTGGTTTGTGACGTACAGCTGAAATCCTCCATCATCAATGAAGAGCAATTTGATTGTTCACCTTTCGATCTTCGTCCTAGCAGTAGAAGGCAAAGGAGATCTAGACCGGGCTCTTGTGGACCAATTAGAGGAGCAACACGTGGGGCTCTAGTTCTCTTCTGAATCCTCCCCGTTCAGATCCGGTTCACGCATCAAGAGGTATCTTCTATGAACAATGATTTGATCTATCGATTTTATGCATGAAGATCCTTGCGATTAGATGATAGAAAATAGTTTCTAAAACTTTCGATGCGCATCTAATTTCCATCATATTTGAACATACCGTTTGCTTTTCATATTCATAGTGAATATTAATTCATGGTGAATATTAATTTATAGAAGTGTTATTGAAATAATAATCATTCATATTCGTGTTGTTTCTATATTCCTATATTTATTCATAACAAATATTCTTTTCATATTCCTTGTGAAAGTAATGTCGTAATTGATGGGCAATTATATTTTTTAATTATAATTTGTTGTATTTCTTTTAATTTTCATAAATTCTCTTTTAATCTCATCCCCTAATTTGATTTTAATCTAGCTAATGGTTGATTATTGGTCTCACGAGGTGAGTGCATTGGAAAGTTATTCTATATATATCACACAATAGATCAATCATATGTACACAACCCTTATTGTGTAGATCAATAGATGAGATAAAAAGTAACTTTTAATTATTTGTTGGTATTGAGAGATATATTATTTGTTGGAATGAAATTATTCGGTTGTACGTATTGGATGATTATCTGTTAGAATAAAATTTACATTTTTTACACTATTTATACGGACTAATATATAATTACTTAACTATAGACGAATAACCATCACACAATAGAAGAATAATTTATGCGTACATGGTAAGCACTGTTCTAAAAATCGCGCCTAGACGCCGTCTAGGCACCGCCTAGGCGCTAGGCGGCAAGACACCTAGGAATTTTTACGCCTAGGTGGATTTCTGATATCATCATATTCTACGCATTATAGCTAATAATTTATAGTCGTTTTTAAGTCATTTTATATATTTTGCATGTCTTTTATGTAGGTTTTGGTTTAGTTTCTATAATAGATGTCTACACTTGTGTTTCATATGTTTTCAGGTGATTTGGAGCTTGTTCGATGTCAATTTGGGATCATGATGGAATAAGATTCATCGAAGCCAAGTGTGACATGTTCATGGACGCCGAAAGAGCCTTGCATAGAGGTCTTAAGTGCTAATAATCAAGCTAAGAAGAGCATATTGCTTAATCGACGTTTTTCGGACAAATCCTGTTTGGCGACATCTCAGTAAAATGAGTCATTTGCGCTCCACAAAATTCAGATAGAGATGTTCTATATCTAGTTGGAAAGCTGATTCAAAGACCTACAACTTTTATGTTGAACACTTTTGGAAATTCGGCTTACAATATGGAGAAATCGAGCCAAGAAGCTGATGTTGAGTCAAAGTATCGACCCGGAACCAACAGGTATCGAGTCGGTATCCAAACCTTCCGAGTCGATGGAACGAGAAGAGAGGAAACACAACATATCGACTCGATATCCACATGTATCGAGTCGATACCTTCACCTTCCGAGTGAAATAAAGCTTTACAGTAGCCAAGTACCGAGTATCGACTCCATACTTTCCTTTCCGCGTTATTTTGTCGGGATATTTTATCCGCTTTTATCTATTGTTGGACGACTTTTTGGTGTATTTTATTATTTTCAGGATTATTTTCACATTTTCTTTTTGGGGAATATATATACAGAATTAGGGTTAGATTAGAGAAGTTCAACTTTTCACGTCAGAAACGCTAGTTGCAGACATTGAAAGCTTTAGGTTCTTTCAGAGATTTCTTCTTGAAGGTTTGTTTTGCTGGATTCAAGAATATGTTTTGTTAATCTAGTCTTATATTCTTTCATCATGAATTCTTTGGTTGTGTCTGAATCCATGTCTGCCTAGTTTTCTTGTTCTGGGGTTGGGGTAATCCCAACAATGCTGAGATAGACCTGTGCGTGAAGATTGCCTAAATGAATTCTATTGTTTGTTTGATTTGATCCATGAGTGCTTAATCCGATTAATTCTATGATTGATTGGAATCCTTTTTATGTTCAACATGCGTCAGCTGCGAATTGAGATTGGATATATAGATAAAGTTGTTGATTTTATTGGAAAACATGGATTGAACTTGAGAATTGTTTATGAGCAATCTATTTAATTCTCTTGAGGATAATAAACTATCGTAGACAACCTAGGTTTGAATTGATTATGCGAATCGCGCCTGCGATTGTTTGATCAATTTGCTCGCTAGGGTCTAAGTGCTTAATGAGTCCAACTTGATTGATTCTGCAACAAGCGTAACCTGAGTGGTAATTAATTGAAACGAACATAGTTATTGTAACATGCGTAGGCTGAGCGATAACGACTTTAGATAGTTTACCTTCAAATATCTCTTTTCAATTTGTTCAAGCATGAAAATTATATAGTCTGTCGAAGATGCATTATTGTGGTGAACCTTGACTCTGGAATGTTTCGCTTCATATATTCACAAAACTTGCAATTTGTCATTTCTGTTCTTCTTATTCTCTTATTCATTCAAAAAGCACTTCTTCTATTTGGCTTAGTAAACTAGTTGAGGTTCTGGAATTGATATTCACATAGTCTTTGAGATTCGACACTCGATTACTACAATTGACACCGTACGCTTGCGGGGTGTTGGTTTTAGGCCGATCAATTTCCGCCTAAGCGCAGCCTAATCCCGCCTAGGTGCCGTATAGTCCTCACCTAATCCCGCCTAGCCCCGCCTAGGTGGGTGATTATTTAGATTTAGTTTCTATGAGAGTGATTAGTCAGCTTATAACTTTCTTTATCCACCAAGTCGGGATCCATTTACTTTTGATTCAAGTCTATGGTTTCAGATTTTAGGAGGTTTAAAGTTATCAGCTGGACGAATGCTTTACATTTATTGACTTTAGTGTTAGTTAAGCACACCAAATTTGGATTTATGAGTGATATTATAGATATAACCACATTATATAAATTATTGACATGTTCTATCCATTGAAATATAGGGAAATAATCAAGTTTAGTCTAAATCCACCTAAGCACCGCCTAGAGGCTCGCCTAACCGCCTAGGCACCCGCCTAACGCCTTTTAGAACACTGATGGTAAGACATGTATACACGATAAGGGTTGTACAGCTTGAAATCAACCTATGTGTATGTGAACACCATAAGGCATGCTTGTAAAGTTGTAGATTTCTACATACACGATAAGGCATGTAGATTGAAATCCACAAGCATGCTCATACAAAGATTATAGAATTGAATTGGGATGCTGAAAGAGGCCCATCTTGGCAAACGGTGTGATAGGTTTTTGCATCAACAAATCCATCGATCTCCTGCTTGCTAGAACAAAATGGAGGAAAAAATGTTGTCACAAATGCAAGGTGTTGACTCCACCTTGATCAAGAAAAATTCGGATATATATATTTATTATATATGTTTGATTTTTTTTATAAAAGTCCAAACTTATTATGTTGAATTAAGTTTTGGGTTTGAATATTTTGGGCCTCTATGTTGTCTATAAACTAACTTGCAGGTTGGCCCAAAGCAAATTATTCAAATGCATCACCTGCTTCTAGAAGGAGGAGGAAGATTGAATTGGTCGAGAAGATCTTCAAGTATTCAGGTTGTTACAGGAAGATCTTCAACGCCTTCATCCTCCTTTCCCAGACGTGGTTGAACGGTAAAGTTCAAACGGCTCCTTTGAACAAAGCCACGGACGACAAACAAGCAACAACTATATAAGGAGATCGACTGGTAGAAAAACAAGCTTGCTCTCTCAACTCCAAAGCATTCACTGCATTCGATCTCTAATCTCTAAGGGCTTTTTACTTTCATTGCTTTATCTTTAAGTTGTGATAGATTTCATTGAGCTTTATTGTACAAGTCGTAAGTGTTATACTAAAAATATACATCTACTCAAATGTATTAACTAGGTTGTTATTTCACGAGAGTTTGGGTTGACTAGATATAGAAGCGAGTGAGGCTTCAAGTTGATAGAAGAAGGGTAGTTCTTTTAGGCTGTATCTAGGATCCATAAGGAGTGAAATAATAGCGCTTTTGAATCCTACATGTTGGAGAACACTAGGCGGGGACGTGGTCAAGTTCGTGCCGAACCTCGTTAACATAGTGTCCTTGCATTACTTTCTGTTATCTATTTTCCGCATATTTACTTTTGAGTTTCACAAGGGTCGTAACCAATTCCTGGAGAACTGACAAGACCTTGAGTTCAATTACAAAACCTTGAAATACATTTCAAGGTCTTGACATTGGGACTGTAAAAATTGGTCATACTCTATTCACCCCTTTCTAGAGTATTATTTATTACTTTGTTTTACCTATTGTGACTCTTCACATGTGATGTACATTGAAAGCATATGAACTGCATCTCATAGGAGAATATGAGGGTTTAGTTTCTATATATATATAGTTTCTCCATTTAATAAATAGTGATCACTTCAATACGTTCTACAGTATAATGTTGCCATATTCAAGGGGCAGGGGAAATTTGATTCATGTATTTTGCTTCTTTGTCTGAATTAGAGGGTTTTTTCATGGAATTGGAATATGGCCCTACTGATCATCATCAAGTGGAGGTGGCTGCTTAAATGATGGTCATACAATGACAATTTTTTTGTTTTTTTAGTAGGCAAAATGACAAAAAATTGATCACCTGTAAATCTATCATATCATCTCTCCACCAATTATCATTTATCCCTCACGTGGGACTTTAGGCCCCACACCACCCACAACCATTTCTTGTTCATAGCTATAAAATACCAACTCCTTTGAGAGACCTCAAGGTGTCTTCAAAGTTTTCCAATTAGGTCTCCCATATTATTCATCTATTGTATTAACTTTCTAATAGGTGAAGCTAATATGGATGGCTCTTCATCTTCATCTTCATCTTCTTCATATATACACATGGTTTCTTACCTATCAACCTAAAACTTCTGTTCATCTAATTATATATTACTCTTTATCATGTCATTGATTCTGATTATCGATTTCTGTTATGTATAGGTGCAACATTTGATAGAGAAGTGCTTGACCTTCCGAATGAAAAAAGAGGAGTGCATGGAGGCCTTGTCTAAACATGCAAACATCAACCCAGTCATCACCTCCACCGGTTTGTTACCTTCCTTATCGATTTTAATTGCACGGCGTCTTCATGAACACATTTTCACATAAAAAGAATATAAAGAATGCCGCTAGAGAAATTTTTTTTTTTTTTTTTTTTTTTGGAGATGGACATCTCTTGGCTTTGACAATTCATAATTCGACATAATGATCTTTTCTTCAATAACCAACCATATGTCCATATGCATAGTTCCTTACCAATGGACATATATTTGTATCAATTGATCATATTGAAATTGATTAATGATATTTCATATATGTATGTAGTATGGAATGAGTTGGAGAAAGAAAACAAGGAGTTCTTCGAGACTTATGCACAATCCCAACCCAAGGATGACCGTATGTCAGATGCAGAGACAACTGAATTGATTCAAAAGTTGATTGCCGGTTCATCCAAGGACGAATCGGATGACTAATAACGATCCTCTACATACCCTTGAGATAAAGTATATGAACTAGTCGTCTCTCCTCCCTTTTGGATTGAGGAATTGGTTGGATGCCCTAGCTACTAGTACATATATGTATTCATATATGTACATGTAGAATCATCCACCCTAGGAGCCAAACGCAAGGGAAGAAAGGACAAGGTATATATACTATATTGTGGTCTCCACTGCAGGTGTTCTAATTGATATGCAGGTATTAATGTATATTTTATTGTGGTCCATCTCAATATATCTTTTCCATATTTGCATCATGTTTAATAGTACCTTTCAATTATGTATGTCCTTTTCTAGTCATATGAGGTTTCCTTCAATTTTCTCTGGCGAGAGGCCGGTTGTTGACTGATCTTGTTGGAGAATTTATGAAATTATATGACCACCTTGAGTAAAATCATGAGTGCATATATATGCATTATTACCCTGTTACTCGATCTTTTTTGGGCTTTTATCCCAGACTAGTCGAATTTGTGGATGGTTTGTAGCTACTTGTATATATGTAGAGTTGTATGTAGAGGTGATAATCAAGTTGTTTGGGTTGGGTTCAAGCTAGTATACTAATCTGGGTTTGTTCATATATATCTTGGATTGGGTTATATGGCAAGTATATTGTATGTTAACTCGGGTTCAAATCGGATCGGGTAAGTTCGGGTCAAATGGATTTGGGTTTGGGTCAGGTTTGGGTTTGGTTTTGTTCGGTCACATTTATTTTTATTATAAAATGATGAGTCTAGTTTTGTTCGGTCGCGTAAAGGACGTGACGGGTCGAGTATGGTTCAGGTTGGGTTTGTCTATGTTCGTGTCTATTTAGGGATCAGGTCAAAATGGGTCGGGCTCAGGTTTGTATTATGCATCACACAAAGTGTTTGGGTTTCAGTCAAGCTGGTTTTGGGAGAATCGGGTCGGCTCAGAGTAGAGTTGTCAAAACCCGACCCGAATCCAAAACCCCGACTCGGTTGACCCGGAATCGACTATTCTGAACATCGACCAACCTGACCCATTTTAGACCCAAAATTCGAATAACCGATAACCGAAACTCACCCAAATCCGAATTAACCGAACCCGATTCAACTGAAACCCATCAAGACCCGAACCCATTATAACCGAAATCCGAAATAAACTGAACTTTAAGATACATTCTAGTAAACTTTTTAAAATGAATATTGAAATAATGAAAAGTTGAGACAATCCAAACTCGAAATAACTGAATCCCGAGACAACCGAAACCCGAATAACCGAAACCCGATACAACCGAAACCCAAACCCGACCCAACTAAATGACCAAATTATTAGACATTGCCCGAAACCGGAATGACCCGAAACCCGAATAACCCAAAACCAGAATGACCCGAAACCCAACTAACTGAACCCGAACCCGAACCCGACCCGTCCGATTGACACCTCTAGGTTAGAGTTTGCCAACTCTACTTGTATGTGTGGTTTTCGAGCTTTTATACTCACTCTCTTAATTAAAATATATATGTGATTTATTATTCATACATATAAACTTTTTTAAAATGATAAGAACTATATAAAATACCAACTTTTTAATAAAATCGTACTTAATAGTAATAGTATGAAATTATTTAAAAAGTTGATATTTTATATAGTTTTTACTTTTTAACACATAAAAAAAGCACAATGCCATGTTTTAAACGAAGGGAGTATCGATCATGCTTTGAGTTTACAATGGATAGATAGTAATTGTGATTTGTGGTTGTTGCAAGTGACCGATCCAAAACTTTATATATGGACAGTGTGTGTGTGTAGTTTTTAAGGAAAACGTTTAATTTAAGTTTAAAATGATGTCATTTCTTGCTATATTAAAAGAACAACATGATTTCGTTTTAGTGTACAAGATATTGTTTTGGCTAATAAGATACCATCTGAAATCAAATTAACTTGCCATTCTTTTAGCATGTATTCATGTAACAATGTGTAACCAGTTATTAAAAAAATTAAACATATAAGGCCTAAGACATGAAAATTTATTTTGTTGGGCAATTTCACACTATCTTTATATTTTACAGGTACATTGTTTTTTTTATTACATAAAATTTTTTTTTACAAGAATTTCACTTCCTCAAACATATACATATAGTACTTTTTCCATGTTTTTGTTTTTCGTTTGAAATTAGGATGTCATTTTTTTATATCAGGAAATAATTCGGAACTCTAGACAAACATGGCGTCCGAAAGGTCAAATAGATCAACAAATAGACAAATCATCGTGATATCTTTACGATGAAAGATCATTCCTTAACAAGAATATCATTGTTTAAAAGGAGAACTAATTTAAAAACCCTAAACTAATTTGGTGGGATAAACAATGAGCACCACAAATTTTATAAAGTAAGAAAATAACCTTTTTTTTTTTTTTGTAGGAAGTAAGAAAATAACCTAAATCACTTTCTTTTTTTTTTTGTGCTCACACCAAGACCAATTTATCCTTTAAAAAGGAAGAACAACAAAGTTTTATAGTTTTCAAATAGAAGCCAAAACACCAATATTAAACCATATTTATTAAAAATTACATAAAGGGTATAGATTAGAAAATGAATTTTTTTTCATCTACGGACATTAGGTTCGTTGCTATTAGCCACGAAATCCTTTGCCACAACTAGCAAAACTCTTTATCATCAAAGGCTCGCACTTGCGTGCCTTCCACGACTTCCTATTGTGTCATAAATGCTCAAAAATCACACATACTGACATACAAGTAGCCACAAACCGCAAACTCGATAAAACTAGGGAAAGACTCAAGAACAGACGTCTTTGCACTTAGGGCATGTTTGGTTAGGGATTGTGGAGGTTGGGAGATCTTAAATGCATCTTTTTTTTTTTTTGTGTAATAGTGTTTGATGACAAGGATTATTAGTGGGGGTTAAGGGGATTGTCAGACAAAAATCCTGTTTTTTTGAGATTGAGTGGATTGTGATAGGGGACTATTGTCCTTTTCCTTTACCAACGAAACAATAATCCTCATTTCGCTAAACACCAACAAGATTATAATCTCCATCTCCTCAACCATCATAATTCACAAAAATAATCTCCGTTCCAATAATCTCTTCATCCCTAAAAAACGAATCCACAACCAAACATGCTCTTAATCTTACAACATTACATCATAAATCAGCTCAAGAATTGAGAGCATGTGAACCCCAGAAGAGTAAGTATATATAGAGAGGATGGATTTGGTGTGAACATCGTGTGCGAATAGTTTTTTCATATGGTAACATGATTATTCGTACTTATTCGTATAGATTTTACTAATAATTATGTTATTTGACTTGTTTTAGACGAATAATTTTTCTCTTTAAATTTTTCTTTAAATTAATCTCAATTGTTGATCTTCTTAATCAAACACTCCAGATTTATTTACAAATTACACCATAAGATTGAACAACAAATTCTCCAACAAGATCAAGCAGCAACTTACCTCTCACCAGACAAAATTGATCGGCAACCTCATATGACTGGAAGGGGCATAATCGAAAGTATGACAAACAATGAGATGGACACAATAAAAATATACAGTAATACCAACAGAACAATTAGTTTACCTACAGTGGAGACCACAATATAGTACACATGTCCTTTTCCCTGTGTTCGGCTCCTAGTGTGCAAGATTCTACATGTATATTGTGTGTCTTAGCCCTCCGTTCGGTTTGTCTATTGTGTGTCATATAAGAGTATAGAATAAGGATACTTTATTGTGAAAGAAAACTCTAAAAAGAAATAAGTAAACCTCGTAATCTGATTTAAAAAGGATGATAATATTTGCATCAATAAAATTTACTATATACACCACAGCTGCGTTTCTTGAGTCACACCCCTGTCCCTTTTGAGTCACAGACGTGTAACTCAAAAGACGCAGAGTTTTTTAAGTAAAAATCATTGCGCCTTTTGAGTCAACCATCTGTTTCTCAAGAGGGACAGGTTGTATTTTTAAAAAAAAAATTAAAAAAATGAGATATATGATGTAGATAGTAAAATTTTATGTTGTAAAAATCACACCCTTTTAAAAAATGACTAAATCGGTTATATTCAGGGGAAATATTTTTCAATTTAGGATAGAAAAGCAAATAATTCAAATTACACGTTCTTGATTTTGGAACAGTAGTCGGCAAGGAAGAAGCAACAATACTACAATCGTACAAAGCAAGTGGGAATGGAGGAATCTCTATATGGACGAAAATTTGTCATTAAGCATTTACATTTTTTTTGTCCTTCAGTATCTCTCTACACAATGTTTCTGCGTGTAGTAGAAACAATAAACGAAAGTGATGTTGGCCTTGTAATAAATGAACAAAAATCGTTAATTAATATAAATTTTGTGGGGACTATGAATATGTGTGTATATATATATATATATATATATATATATATATATATATATATATATATATATATATATATATATATATATATATATATATATATATATATATATATATATATATATATATATATATATAGCATTTGTCACAATCGGCTAGCTACTTTTTAAAATTTCTTATCATTCAAGTTTACATGGGAGAATAAAGTTGAAGGTATATTTTAGACCCATTGTCTGTGTGTTCAATCTCGACTTTTTTATTTTTTAAAAATGTTTGGACACTTTAAATTTCTTAAGATTGGACCGGCCTTGTTTCGGTAAATTTGATGGTAAACTTTACTGGATGATATTTTCCTCCTCACAAAAAAAAAAAAAAAAAATAAAGGGTTGGTTGAACTCGAATTGGTGGGATCCTACACTATAATAGCAGAAGCAATGTTTATTGAAAAGAACTTGCCACGTGTCTAGGCAAGCATTTTTTTTTTCATGCTTTCTTTCTTCTCTTCTACACGTTCGGGAATTTGGGGGTTTTGGTAACCGCACTTGTGAATTTGTGATTTTGATCGGTGGTTCTGTGCACGTTCTTCACAATCGGCAGTTTAATTCATGAGAATCTCAAAACCGTCCCTTTTACTTCTTCTTTATCCGCAAACTCAGTTGCGCCCCCATCGTCTTTTTGCAAAAGTGGAGCGTATCCGCCAGTTTGTTTGACATAGGTGTTTCGGTGCTTCTAAGAGCACCGTCAAAATCAGAGCTCTGGTGCGTCGTTTAAGGGCGGAGCGAGTCTGAGCAGAGGAGGACGCAAAGGCGGGGTGAGTCTGAGCAGAGGAGGACGCACCCGCCATGGACGCCGGATGCCCGAAACTCAGGTATGTTCTAGGATTGTTTTTGTTCGTTTGCGAATTTCAGGACCAAATTTTCTATTTGGGTGACTCTAATCGTCTGTGATAGATTACATAGGTCTTATATTGTATAGTGGGCTAAAAGCCCGTTAAGGCCCAATACCTTTGTAACCTATATATATGTTATATATATGTCATCGCTTTCTTCCTCTCACTCCCTCCCGCCTGTTTTCGCTGCCCATTGCCACCAGCAAAGCCGAGTCCCTCCTCCCTGTGCTCTCACCCTCGCATCTGTTGCCCAGTCCCGCCGCCCACGGCTCGCCGGCCACAAGTTGATTATTTCCATTGTTAGCCCCAAGTTGATTATTTATTCAAAAAAAAAAATAAAAAAAAATGCACCGATACTCTGGACTTCCCGCCCCTCGACATGCCGGTCCTCAGGCCTCTCTGACATCGCCTGACCCAGGCTATGTTCCGCCAGCTCTGCATCACGCCTTCTCCTCTACGCAACCGACATCTTCAGACTCTTCTTGGTACATGGACACTGGTGCCACCTCCCACTTGACGAACTCCTCAGGTAACCTCTCATCTATTTCTTTTAAGGGCCCTGCCCACTCTATTATCGTCGGAAATGGTGGTCGTCTTGCTACTTCGGGAATTGGCCACGCCAAATTACAGACCCCAACCCACCCACTACACCTCAACAATGTCCTTATTGCCCCAAAGATTGTCAAAAACCTTATCTCTGTCCGTCGGTTCACTACTGACAACAACGTTTCCCTTACGTTTGATCCCTATGGTTTCTCTGTGAACGATCTTACTACGGGGGTTACTCGCATGAGATGTAACAGCACCGGGGAGCTCTACCCTGTCACACCACCTCCTGTGTCCAGTCAGTCGTATCCGGTCTCCCTCTCGACATCATCGTCCAGCCTGTGGCATGCACGCCTGGGCCATCCCAGCGCTGCCGTTCTAGATGTCCTCCGTTCCCAGAACCTGGTCACCTGTACTAAAGACCCACGCTCTGGTTTATGTTCTTCCTGCCAACTAGGCAAACATGCCAGACTGCCGTTCCAACGGTCTTTGACCTCTACCCTTGCTCCCTTTGATATCATTCACAGCGACATTTGGACCTCTCCCGTGCCTAGCAAGGAGGGTCACAAGTACTACCTTTTGTTTCTTGATGATTACACTCATTACTTATGGGTCTTCCCGTTGCATTTCAAGTCCCAAGTGTTTCCTATCTTTGCCAGATTCCATACCTACATCAAAACACAGTTTCACATGTCCATCAAATGTTTCCAATGTGACAATGGCCGTGAATTTGACAACCAAGACTTTCACTCCTTCTTTGCTGCAAATGGGATCTCCTATCGCTTGTCTTGCCCCTATACTTCTCAGCATAATGGCAAGGCAAAAAGAATCATCAGAACCATTACCAACATGATGCGCTCTCTTCTCTTCCACGCATCTATTCCCCTTCCCTATTGGCCTCACGCCTTATCCACCACATGTTATCTCCTCAACATTCTCCCTTCCACTACCCTGCACCATCGCTCGCCAGCTCAGACACTTTATTACGCCGAGACGAGGTATGATCACCTTCGTACCTTTGGTTGCTTGTGCTTCCCTAATCAGTCATCCACCGCCCCCCACAAGCTTCACCCACACTCCACCCCTTGTGTCTTTCTTGGCTACCCGTCTGATCATCGCGGTTACATTTGCCTCGATATCAAGACTCACAGGATCATTCTCTCTCGTCATGTCACCTTTGATGAGTCGCGATTTCCCTTCGCGTCTCCCACACCCCATGTGTCGTCAACAGAGTCTGAGTCACCATTTCCTCACTTCATTCTTCCCCAGAGCTCTCCCGGTGCTCCTGCGTCTCCCCCTCCCCCACCACCATCTACCACCAGACCACATACCCGCAGCGTCTCCGGTATCTTCAGACCCCGACAGATCATCTCCATGACCACCGCCCATCACCCCGCTATCCACCTCCCATCCCCTCAACAAACACCAACGCCTCCCCTACGCGCGGCGGCCGCATCATGGCATGCTGCGCCCGCCGCAACCCAATTTGCAGCGCCCGCAGCAACAAACCCGTCCCTGGCGGCGGCCGCCGCAGGCTATGCTGCGCCCGCCGCACCCCATGCTGCGCCCGCCGCCAATCAACATGCGGCGCCCGCCGCCCCCTCCTCCCCTTGCTTAGCCTCTCCTGCCCCCGTCCTTCCCGACTCCCATTCACCCTCTGCCTCCACCCAGACCTCCCTCTCCCCCGTTCCCACCTCCCACAAAACAGCCCTCCTCGACCCGAATTGGCAGGCGGCTATGCTCGACGAATACAGGGCCCTTACGAAGAATGGTACTTGGGTTCTTGTTCCTCGCCCTCCTGAGGCGAACGTCATTCGCTGTATGTGGCTCTTCCGTCACAAGTTCCGCTCTGATGGGACATTGGAGCGCTACAAGGCCCGTCTGGTGGTGAACGGTAGATCTCAACAAGCAGGTATTGATTGTGATGAGACCTTCAGCCCTGTGGTCAAGCCTGCCACTATCCAAGTGGTCCTGAGTCTGGCTCTGTCGCGCAACTGGGCCATCCATCAGCTGGATGTCAAGAACGCCTTTCTGCATGGTCATCTGAATGAGACGGTTTACATGTTTCAGCCGCCGGGGTTTGCTGATGCTGAGCGTCCAAAGCATGTCTGTCTCCTCAAGCGCTCTCTGTATGGTCTGAAATAGGCTCCACGGGCATGGTTCCAGCGTTTTGCCTCTCATCTGCTCCGTTTGGGTTTCACTGGCAGCCGATCGGATACGTCTCTGTTTATCTATTGCAGAGGCTCGGACTTGGCTTTCCTGCTGCTCTATGTCGACGAAATCATTCTCACCGCCTCTTCTGATGCTCTTCGAACGTCCATAATCTCGCGATTGAGTGCGGAATTCGCCATGTCTGATCTGGGTCCGCTGTCTTACTTCTTGGGAGTTGCTGTTCAGCGGCATGCGTCTGGTCTCTTTCTCTCACAGAGTAAGTATGCTGCTGAGATTGTTGCTCGGGCTAAGATGGTCAACTGTAATCCCGTCGCCACCCCAGTCGATACATCCAACAAGCTCAGTGCTCATTCTGGTCCTTTGGTTGACGATCCGACATTGTATAGGAGCCTCGCTGGTGCTCTTCAGTATCTCACTTTCACCAGGCCTGATATCAGTTACGCCGTTCAGCAGATCTGCTTGTTCATGCATGCCCCTAGGGAACCTCACTTTCAGGCTTTGAAGCGGATCATTCGGTACATCAGCGGCACCCTCGAGCTCGGCACCACCATCACTCCTTCCTCTAAGCTTGATCTTGTGGCTTACACTGATGCGGATTGGGGTGGTTGTCCAGACACACGTCGCTCCACGTCTGGTTACTGTGTCTTCCTCAATGACACTCTTGTGTCCTGGTCAGCTAAGCGTCAGTCCGTCGTGTCTCGCTCCAGCGCTGAAGCCGGATACAGGGGTGTTGCCAACGTTGTCTCCGAGTGCTCTTGGCTCCGCAATCTCCTGCTTGAGCTACGATGCCCCTTGCAGAAGGCCACTCTGGTCTACACTGATAACGTCTCCGCCGTCTACCTGGCTAGCAACCCAGTCCAGCATCAACGCACGAAGCACATTCAGCTTGATCTCCACTTCGTCAGGGACAAGGTTGCCATTGGACATGTCCGCGTTCTACATGTCCCGTCCTCCTATCAGTACGCTGATATATTCACCAAGGGTTTACCTAGACAGTTGTTCATTGATTTTCGTTCCAATCTCACTGTACGGACACCTCCCGTTTCGATTGCGGGGGTTTGATAGATTACATAGGTCTTATATTGTATAGTGGGCTAAAAGCCCGTTAAGGCCCAATACCTTTGTAACCTATATATATGTTATATCAATGAATGGAAACCCTCAAGGAGGACTTTACATCAATTCTATCATTCTACAGTCTGCTCAAATGCTCAATTTGTGAGTTTGTTTGATTTCTGTTTGCAATTTTTTGTTTAGGGTTGCGATTTGTTTAATTTGTAGCTTTCCGTTTTGGGTATTTGAGAGACAAATCACTGGTCCCGGCCTTCTTTCCTAGCATATGAGGAAGCAATGTTCAATTTCTGCGCCATCCCACCTTCTTTCTCTATCGCTATGGAGTTAAGGTGTCCCGGCCAGTTGTGCTACAAATAGTGAAGAAGTAGGACTAGCGGTCAAGTTTGGAAGCGAATTAAGCCTCACCTCCGGCCACAAGCTCAACGCCAATTCTTTTTTTTTTTTGGCAGGTCTCACTCTCTTCACCTCTGAAATCTGTTAATTGGGGTTTATGCTTTCCTCTTGGTATCATCTTAACTGTTTTTGATTCCTTCTTCAATCATTGCTTGTGCTTGCAGATGGTCCTTGAGGTGCAGTGGATTTCCATCTCTCTCTCAAAAAAAAGAAGTTGTTCTGCAATGGAGAGAGTTGTAAGTGCTTGAACTTTTTTGAAAAACATTTTACCTCTATGATTAGTACTGAGTTTTGAGAATACTGAATCATTCTTATTGGGAATGATTTTCTTAAACGAACACTATGTAGCTGTTCTGAATCATTCTTATTGGGAATGGAGAGAGGTGTAAGCGCTTAAACGAACACTATGTAGTTGATTTTCTTTATTGGGAATTATGTTCTTAGTCAGTACATGTATGAAATAAATAACTTCGCATTTTTGCTACATTGTATTTAGTGACCCTTTATTTTTTTCTTGCTCTTAACTTTCATTTACGACTATATTATTTGTAGCTATAGCCACAGATTTATTTCTTTGCTCATATTTCTCCTCGAAACAGATTATTTGGTTTTTGATATCTGTATCCTTAATCAAGAATAAGGAAGTACATGCCTTCTAACTGTTCTATGGAAAAGAAAAATAAACAAAACAGCCTGAAAAGAGTTACCATGAAGAGCACCTTTATTAAAAAAAAAAAAAGGTTCATTTGGATGGATAAACAGAAATCATGCCCTGAGAGTGTAATGACAAACTTTTCAGTAATCAATGAGATGAAATAATTTATTTGTATGATGAATGTAAATAGGACATTTCTGCATCCTTCATTTTCCTCAACACTGTATGTTCACACTTAATCAATTTCTTTAGAGTTAAGAAGAAAAGTGAGAAGGGGTCATTTCACGACTCAGCATTTCAACGAAACAAACCCTCACTATAATAAACTTGCATTCGGCTGAAACCAAAGCATATCTTTAAGATTTTATTATCATAAGTCAAAACTCTGTTTAAGTTTTTAGGTAAAGAATAAATTTTAATAATTGTATTAAGAATATCAATGGTCAATAGATGCCTTGTAGATGTAGAGTAAGAAAAGGAGAAAAAATTCAGGACTTCTTTAGCTTAATTGCAAACAAGAAACAAGAAAGGCGAAGGCTCTTAAAGTTTTAGTCAACCTTGATATAGAATGGTTTTCAATGCAATAAATAAATAAATTCGCTTCATGGATTGAACTAAGTATTATGTACCTTTTTGACCCAGATGAGCTCAATTTTTTATCCAGTAATAACACAATACTTCTCCCTATATGTTGGTTGGCTCCTGCAATCTATATGCTTTTTATGTATTGCTCAACAATGGATTTTTTGCAAGTTCTAATACTGGTCATCACTTCCCTTGACACTGGTGTGAAAAGCTTCTTTTACATTCTTGTGCTCAGGATAAGGTTTTGTGCGAGTAGGTGTTTCTTTTTCTTTTTCATTGATGGAATTTTTAATATAATTACCTCGCTTTACCAAGCTTCTAATTATTTAATATTAGTAATCAAGATATTGTATAAGAGAGGAGGGGATAAAAGATAAAACACATGTTGCCTTTCGTTTTCTTTGTACTGAATTGACTTTCATCTTCTTATTGCTTTGTTCTAAAAAATTTATCATTACTTGTAAATCTCTGTAGTTAGAAAGGGCTTTGAAAGAGGCAGAGGCAGCACAAGCATTGCTTTTTTTGGGACCGGCCAATGCAAGAACCTTGGTTTTCTCAAAAAGAAGAGTGTAAGTCCTTCCAGCTTCAGGTTATGGTCTTCAAGCCCAGATTCTTTCCATATGTTCTCACTGGTTAATTTCTGTCCAAATAATATTGCAGAACAAAGAAATGAACTTGCTTTGGGAAAGCAATATTCAACTATGAGAGGAAAGTAAGTACAACTTAGAGGAGTGCAAGGTTAAGCACATTCTGATCTGCTTTGTATTAGAGGACAAGGCTACTAGATTAAGTTTATTGCATGTTCTAACTCTTATATGTAACATCAAAGATCAATTATTTTGCTGCAAAAACTGTGCAAAGTTGCCCAAAAGGAAAAGCCTGAGGCTGAGAATTTTAAGACCATGCTTACAGAGAAAGAAATTGTCGCACCAAAACTTGAGCATGAGCTAGCTCGCACCAGGAGTGTACTCATTAAGAAAGAAAACCATATGTCACAAATTGAAGTAGTTTCCAATCCATACAATTTCAATTCTTCAAGTGTTGGTAATGACATCTTAATTAGTTGTGAATAATGCAGGTTTATGAAAATACAAAGGTTAAAAAGTAGGTAGCTTTGTCAAGTCCTTTTGTAAAATGGGTTGACGAGAATCTGCGATTGCTAAAGCCAGTAAATTACCTTTCTTCTATAGTATTTGACAATGAGAATATCTTGAGGCGGCAACAGTAAGAATTGTGATATGATTTGGTTATTATATTATTTTCATATGACTTTTGTGATCTTCTTGAGTACTATGTTTCTTCTATCAATCTTGATTTTTCACCCATTCACTCTGTAGCCTTTCAAATCTCCTTGATCTTTTTAGTTTTGATGTTACACTGGTTTGGATGTATAATAGTTGTGAAACTGATAACATTGACTTCAAGGAGTGTCTTTATGGTATTGAAATGAAGTTGGTCAAGTAGATCTCAGTCAAATATTGCCCATGCTGGATGCTGGTGGGTTGCACTTAAAGTTCTTGATTTAAATTTTTTTTTTCGATTTTGTTTTGCTCAGTTTCATATAATCACTAAACATTTGACAACATTATACTGATGGATATAAACTGCGCGTCTTCAATTGTTTTCATAAAGGTTTCAAGTAGAAGGCTGCTGCCCCAAAGCTAGATAACAACCTTAAGAAGGCCACCTAGGCCTCAGCTAAGAACGATTCAAACAAGCCGAAAAAGTCATTATCATGCATTATTATGATGGGCTGAGTTTAGTAATTGACCATAACAAGATAAACAATTTTTTGTTGGCTTATTGTAGGGTGGAGTTATAAAAGACCTTCAAAAAGGAGAATCTGAATGTGAATATTGGTTCAGCTGCAAATGTAATTAACAACATCCGAATGTGAAGCCGGAGTTTCATGAGATATGAGCAAATATTTAAAGGATGCACTTGATTCAATTATTGATAGTATTTCTTAAAATACAATGTAGAGATATAGCTTTTCGAAGAATTCATGAATTTCTTTTATCTTATTTGAATTGGCTTTGTTGTGGTTAATATGTTCCTTCAGGATACTGATTGTCTGTTTATCAAAGGGCTGTACATATGCAACATTTACTCCTTTACAGTGAGCATTGCAATTTATACAAATGAAAGCGTTTTTTTAATAATTAAAAAGGGACTTTTTAGCCAGTGTTGGCCTGTTGGGTGACCATTTGGAAGAAGGTACCTATAATTCACAATCAAATTTGGTGGCTCGTGGTTCTTCAAGATCTGTTATGTATGTGCCAGATGGAACAGAAAGGAGAGAGAAGAAGGGCAAGAAGAGGGCAAGAAATTAGAGAGAAGAAGGGCCAGATGGAACAGATGGCAGCGGAGCTGATCGGGCCGAAGATGAGGAGGAGATAGAAAGGGGGTTGGGGCGCGGCGCAAGAACAACCAATTCTCCCTTGAATCTGTTATGTCTGTGCCAGATGGAACAAAAAGGAGATCTGTTGTTTGGCATCTCAAAGAAGGTACCTCTAATTCACATCCAAATTTGGTGGTCCCTGATCCTTCAACCTCTGTTATGTCTGTGCTAGATGTAATGGAAACGAGATCTGCTGTTCGATATTGTGTTCAATGCCAGAATGTCAAACCACCACACTACCACCATTGTTCTGTTTTTAAGCTACTGTATATTTATGCATTTTTTATTTGGATGCATTTTTCTTTGTTTTCTTCCTACGTTTTGATAGGTATTTATTTGAGTGTCCATGGATCAAAATTTCTTGAATGCTTGATCATGACTGTAAAGTTATAATGACTTTGAATTCTTACTCCCCCTTTTATTTGCGTTTTCATCATCTCTTGTAGGTCAAAAATGTATTCTGAAGATGGACCACCATTGTGTATGGGTTATTAACTGTGTTAGCGCATGTCTCTATAAGTTTTTTCTGCTGTTCTTGGTAAGTTGCAAAGTTGAAACATCATTGTGGTGCACAATTCATGTCTAAGATGGAGGGGATGGTATGTCCAGACTCCAAACTATATTTTCTATTTGATTTTGGTTTTAGGTACGTAAAAGTGTAATCCCTTGTATCCTTCCTACTTTCAGGTCACTGATTTGACTTTCGCACGGGAGAATCAGAGTCAATAGAGTTTAAGATTTTTTTTACAGCAGACACGATTTTATAGAGCTTAAGATTTTTTACAACTTCTATTGTTAATTTTACAGCTTTTCTTCAATCGTTGATATCATGTATGGACATGAATTCAACTTCTATTGTTTTTCTTAATTTCTTAATTGTGTAATTTCAAATTTTTTGTTTATGAATTTTTTTTATCTGAATTCTATTTCAATTGATCAAAAAAGACCAAAAGCTAAGCAACATAATATAATTAACTACACAATTGCACATAACTATAAATAGTCTATACGAGATTTGAACTCGTATCATCTAAAACGCATTGATTAATATGATAACATCCGAAAAATAAGATAAGTATACTTAGATTAATTTTAAAAATCCCGTGTGTGGCGCACGGGGTATAGGCTAGTTGGAGTAAAAGAGGAGGCAGGATTTTAACCGTTAATTTTTATTTCGGTGATTAAGATTTTTCTAACTTTACTAGAACTACTCTCGAGTGGACCTAGCCACCTAGGTTCGATTTTGATACATTCAAGTTTACATGGGAGAATAAAATTGAAGGTTGATTTTAGACCTATTGTCCGTATGTTCAATCTCGACTTTTTATTTTTTGACATGTTTGGACACTTTAAATTTCATAAGATTGGACCGGCCCTTGTTTTCATAGAGTTGATGGTAACTATATCGGATGTTATTTTTCTCCTCACAAAAAAAAAGGGTTGGTTGGACACAAATTGGTGGCATTGGGGTAAAACAGGAGGCAAGATCTTAACTTAGTACTAATTTTTATTTCAGCGATTAAGCTTTTTTTCAAGTTTTTTTTTAAACTCAAATAGAACTACTCCCGAGTGGACCTAGGTTCGATTTTGATACATCCAAGGTTAAAATGGGTCGTATAAGAACAATGAATTATTTTCTAAAACGACCTTAGACTTAACAATAAATCCAATAAATCAAGGGCCCGTTTGTTTAAAAGGATGGAAAGAATCATTGCTTTTCGAAGAGGGAAATGTACGAGAAAGTGTTAGCTTGTTCTTTTATTCGGTTTGAGCCTTTGAGATTACATAAAGGAATCCATTAACCTTGCTCTGCCAACAAAAGAAAATGGATCAGTGATTTTCAAAACCATATTGAGAAATCAAATCAATTACAAACCTCACCGCGAGATCGAAGTTCGTTATCGTGAGCCTCTCATGGAAGAAGAAAGCGAAAACGGAAATGGGCACGGGCGACAAAGGCGAGATATTGAAGAGAAGAGAGGGACAATTTTGTCTTTTTCAATCTCAAATGCTCTTCACCTAATTTCATCCAACGCCAACGGGAAGTTGCAAATGAAACACTTGTAAAGCGTATGTGGGATATGAAGTGCATAGTGTTTTGAAAACGCTGATGCACTGCCAAACATGAATATGGAGAGCATTTTCATAGGGAACTACAAAACACTTTATCCAACACTGTAGAACGCTTTTGCCAAATAGACCCTTAGTAGCCCGAATGAATTAAACAAAAGAGATGTCGGTGTTTATTGTCAGATTTTGTATCAATCAAACCCAAAAAAAAAATCAAAACGATGCTCCAACTCTTTCTTCCCAACAATAAAAATATTGTTCGGAGAGTGAATTATAACTAAAGGAAAAAGACAAAGCAATTCAAATTTGAGAAGATGGTGATGATTAGAAAAAACTAGAGAAATTTTGCTCTTTGAGCACGAAGAGTAAAATTTAATGGATCACGTATATTTTAGGCCGATTTGCATAAATACACCAAATCGGTGTTCGGTTTGCAAAAGTATACTCGTTTTTTTAGAATAGCAAAAATAGAATAGGTGGGTCATATGTGCAAAAAAATATGCTATTTGTGCTAAAAATAATGACTGATTTTACTTTTAAATTTAAATATAAAAATCATTAAAAGGAGTATTATGAATTAAAAGAAGATTAAAAAATATTTAAAATATATATATATATTAAAATAATGTTTTTAATATATTTTTCTCGGAAATTAAGAATAATAAAACTAGCCGGATGAAAATCATTGCCTTATTAAAAGAATCAATTATTGACAAGGATATATTTTTTGTTGACAGGATATGTGTTTTTGATGACAAAACAGATATCTAATAGTGACAGGATGGGGTCTATAATAGGGAAGAGAATAAAGATACGATTTTATCCATATCATAACTAGAAATTAAAGGCCTGTCCAAGGTGACAAAGTTATTTGTTCCAAATGACAGGAAAAATATTTATAGTGACAGACTTCATGTTTATTCTGACAGGATTAAACCTATAATCGGGGAGAGAATCAATGAAGATACGGTAAATCATATCATCATGATTATTAACCATATTTACAAAACGATTGTCAATATATATCTTCAGAATTATTATCCATAGTGACAGGATAAATGGGGTTCTTGACAAACTTAAATATGAATACTGACAGGATATGATCAAAAATCGGCGGGAGATTGTGTAAAGATTGCGCCAGATTGCTCGCACAACGACGGAGGGTATGGGTGGCGACTGTCGGGGCGCTTGTTTGTTCTGGTTAGCAATATTTGGGATTGGGTCGGTCGGGGGCGCGAAAGTGTAGGCGCAGGCGACGGAGCCGGAGACACGAGCTATAGTCCAAGCGGCGAATACCTGGGGTTGGGGCTGAGCGCCGGAGATCTGGGGTTGGGGCCGACGGAGCCGGAGAGGGACGGGGTTGGGTGTTTTTGGTTAGGGTTTGGATTGGGATTTGGGGGTCGGGTCTATCAGTCCGGATGAAGGGGATTGAGATTTTAATTTTTTTTTTACTTCCAGATTTTAATTATTATTTGATTATTTAATATAATTTAAAAATATCAGAAAATTAAAAAATACTTAAAATATTTAACTTATTTTTTTTCCTGATTTTTTGGGGTGGTGGGTAATTTTGATAATAAAATAAGGTATTTTTGCAAATTTCCATATATTGATGCAATTGTTTTCAAACCTAGGTATTTTTGCAAACCAAATATCAAAATGGGGTATTTACTAATAATTCTCCTATATTTTATCTTATCAAGAAAGTATAACTTTTGAAAAGGCTTATGAAAGAATGGATCAAGAAAACATTTGAGAATATTTTTGTTTGGACAAATAAAAGAAGTTAAGGAAATGCTAACTAATTTACAAAATCAAATTAGCAAAAGACAAGAAATAGTAGAAACAAAAAGGCCGATTCGCAGAAATACACCAAATCGGTGTTCGGTTTGCAAAAGTATATTCATTTTGTGAGAATAGCAAAATTAGGATAGGTGGGTCATTTGTGCTAAAAAATAGGTCATTTGTGCTAAAAAATAATGACTGATTTTACCTTTAAATTTAAATGTAAAATTCTTTAAAAGGAGAATTATGAATTAAAAAAAAAAGTAAAAAATATTTTAAAAAATGAAATGTCGATTAAAATAATGTTTTTAATATTTATTTCTCAAAATTTTAAAAATAATAAAACTAGTCGGGTGAAAAGCATTGTCGTAGTAAGAGAAATAATACTGACAGGATTAAAATTTCACTTTGACAGGATATATGTTCTTCGTGACAAAACTGAAAATTAATGCTGGCAGGATGGAATCTATAATAGGGAATCAAGATACAATTTTATCCATACTATAACTAGAAATTAAAGGCATGTACAAGATGAAAAAGTTATTTCTTTACAATGACGGGATTAATGTTCATAGCGACAAGACTGTAGGTTTACATTGACATGATTGAAGCTATAATCGGTGAGAGATTCACTAAAGATACGGTAGCTCTCTGAACCATCGAGTTCCAACACATGAAGTGAGAGGGCCATTTCGATCATCCCCTTTGTCCTTCGTCTCATAAGTGTCCGAACCCTTCAACGGATCATCGCCCAATTCACTTGTTGTACATGTAGCGAGGTGGGAAGTATCTCCATCGGGGACATAAGAGTCCTTATCACATTCATCCATTGCATGATTTCTAGCATTTTGCTGAACCTACTCTCTGAAGAATTTTTCCTTACTACTAAATCCCCATTCCTGGTTCCTGGGATCCATACTAGAACTATCAATTGGACAAGGGCTTTCAGGCAGCCGAGACGTGTCAACCATATCAGTAGTTGGGTTGCTTGATATGTCTGTTTGCAGGTCATATGGAGGAGCAACAAAATCCAACTCTAGGAGAATCCTTGCCTACAAACAATAAGAAGGCGAAAGCTATTAAAACACCCACGTGATGATATCACAATAAACTAAACATATGTATGCAGATTTTAGTCCCAACACAAGCAAGATCGGGTTTACAAGGGTCCTCCTATAAAGTGTGCTGAGATTAATGCCATTGGAAAGTTGGAAGCTATGTTACACGGAAATGGATACGGAAACAAGAAATCGATACGATAAGGATATAGGAAACATCCATTCCAGTTGATGTTATCATGGTTTTACACAAGTACATTTGTGTGCAACGATCTTTTTTTCGAGTTTCTGAGTAACATGGTTTGGAAATGAAGACAATTACCAACTACTAATAAGAAATTGTTCCCAATCCAGTAATTTCTAGCCCATGTTAGTCATATGATTGATTGAATATGAATTTCAAGCACAATAAAAGGAAATGTAAGCAATGAATTTAGCACCGGTGCAATTACTTCTAGAGATAAATTGATCAAATTAGAATCCAAAAATTCATGCAACAGTCGATTATAAATTGATCAAGAAAATCCAATCTTCAAACATTACCTAGCCAAAATCAGCCAATTTCATAACTCCGTCATCCGAAATCAACAGATTCGAAGGCTTCAAATCCCGATGAACGATGGAATTCCGGTGGCAAGGATCAACACCGTGCAAAATCTGAATCATCAACCTCATTCTTGATCTCGCCGGCTGCGATCCCTCCCTCCTGCGAGCGCTTCGTAACCACGATCAGCAAGGGCGAGCACGACATCTTCGTCGTCCTACGAGGCGTGATCGTGCAAAGACGACGTACATTTGGGTAGTTTTGAAGCGTTCGGAGAGCCTCGATCTCTCGGAAGGAGCTCTGGTGATCGTGGATCTCCTTAAGCGCGACAAAGAGGCCGTCAAATCAACTACGGTCGTGGTAGACGTCGCCAAATCAGGGCGACTACAAGAGAGCAACGATGGCGCAGGGTAAGGGTCGTGACACAATTGACTCGACACATGCCAGGAGGGGGAGGGCGATGGCCCCAAAGGTTGAGGGCGACGACCCAAAGCGGGAGAGTGAAAGCGATCGTCGACCGGGAAATACGAATCGACACAGCGCCGGGGAGTGAGGGCGATGAGCCGAAGGCTGAGAGCGGCGAGCCAAAATCGGAGGATAAAGGTGGATTGGGGCGGAGGGTCTGTGCAGTGTGTGCTAAGGATTGGGGATTGTACAGATGAGATTTTTATACGTTTTAGATTTTAATTCATTTTATTTATTTATTTATAAGTATTTAATATAATTTAAATATAATAGGAAAAAAAGATAAATACAAAAAATATTTAACTTTTTTATTTTATGATTTTTTTGGGTGGTGAGGTAGTTTTGCTAATTGAATAGGGTATTTTTTTCAAATTTTCATATCTGGATGCAATTGTTTTCAAAAGTATGTATTTTTGCAAACCAATTATGAAAGTGGGTTATTTACTAATAATTCCCCAAACGAAAAAATGCCTTTGAACCAAACGTCTTTGGAGAAATATGTGGGATGCCCTATTATCAATTGTAGAGTGAACAAAAATACCTTTGAAGAAATAGTAGGAAGGATGTACTACATCCTAGTTAATAAAACTCGCTTTTCCAATAAGGTAGGTCAAATTAACATATGTTTTTTAAACTATAAATCACTCATCAGTTGAGACAAAATCTATAGACCAAAGCATCATAGTGTCACGAGGCATAATAAAATAAAATAAAACATAAATAAAGAACTACAGATGAAACTACAATGAAAAATCCTTATCGAACCATAAAATACTTGGTTCAAAATTATTAGGAATAAAAATACTTGAAGGGACTAACATATGAGGCTAAATAAAAAAGAATACAATTTCGCAATGGACAAAATTTAAAAATATTTTTGTAAAAGCTTCATTTTGGTAGGTGGAAAAATCATAAAATTTCGGAAACCTTATTTTGATCGACAAAATAAGATGTGTATATATACAGATAAGAGTTTAGTAAAATGAAAAATATGATGTATTGGTGAAACGAATACATATCGTATTATATTAATATGAATATAATGTTATATGGAAATGAATATGTAAATATTATGGTGTGGGAATATGACTATAGTGTTATTCATTTTAGATTATGTGAATATAAATAATATTATATTTATATACTTGTATTTACATCATATTCATATTTACATAATATTCATATGAATATGACCAGATGCGGATCCAAACGGGGGCATGTAGGGGCACATGCGCCCACCCTCATCCGACGAACCCCATATATTTATTCTCCTCGTCAATAGCTTCGTTTTGATATATAATACGCATTAATCTGATATCCGAGTAAAAAGTTATGAGTGTTTGAAAATTGAAGGTATATTAATTACTTTAAATCTTATTTAAATAACCCACAATGCTTTTATATTTTATTTAGATTGACAGATCTTTGAAACAAGAGGTTATATTACTTATTTGACAATTATGTAAGAAATTACGGAAGTTTAAAAGAGGGAACATGTCAGATTTTATATTTTGCAAGCTGATATTAGTAATGTTTCTAAAAAGATGATCAATGTAAAAATTCACAAAACTTTTGATTTGGTATGTCATCTTATCGTGTTACGATTGCAAAAACTATATTGGAAAAAGTTTTCTCTACTACGGGTATTATCAAGCCATATTTGCGCAACAAGAGAAGAGAAGATTTTCTCTCTGAGAATTTTGTATGCTAAGTTGAAAAGATATTTTCAAATGCAATGATAATTAATGAGGTTATCATTTAACATTTTTAGGGTTAGAAAAATCCATAAAATGGATTTACACATGTCGAGTTGAACTATTTCATTATAAAACTCTAATTAGCAATAACGAAATTTTTGTACTAGTGAACTCTTTTATTTTTTATCACTATTTTGTAGTGTTGAAGACATTATGTATTGTACGAGTTCGTGTTATTCATGGTTGTTTATTATCGGTGTGCCCTAACCCTCTTCGGGTTCCGGCTCCGCCACGATATTCATTTCTGTTTCATCATTGCATCATATTACCCGTTTCATTAGAACTCTACCATATGCACCGTCTCACCGGCCACTCGTACCAAACGTAGTAGTATATGCACCGTCTCACCGGCCACTCCCTGCCTCCGGTTGCAAGCCGGCACGCGTCCCCAGCTTCTGCCTGGCTTTTTCCTAGATGCAAAACGCTGCGTTTTAGGCATCGTTGGACGTCCAATGAGTCAATGACGTCGTTTTAGGGCACCCAATTCTTGAGATGATGCTAGCGAAAGCATCGTCTTCCTTACATCTTATGTCATTGTTCAATTTGTATGAATCTTAAACGGTAATTTGAGTGAACCTGTTGTGTGTATGTTCTGGGGGGGGTTTAGATTATCGACGAATCCTAATTCATTGCTAACAATAACATAAATTATAAATCTGAATGAAGTGCACATGCCTAAGCCAAGGCAAGGGTCACCGTTTCCACTTTTCACCCATGCCACATAGTCGACCTATATGGGTTCGGAATCTTGATCGATTGCCCTTTGGACCTCTCGGCTCTATCAGGCAAAAGCGAAGCTGGGGTCTCTCATTTGGGCACCTGTCTAAATGCTGTGCCTCGGTACAAAACTGTCAACAGCTTGCACTTGTGGGATACTGGGATGCTTCTTTCATCAATGTTGTCCTGATATCGAGTGCAATGGGGATGCTTCGGCTGCCATTCTTGACCCGAGAGAAGGGCTATACGCAAGTGAAGTGTCGGTGAGGCAGGGCCAGCTCATGATGGATGATCTCATCTCAATGCACAGAGTTCAGGCATATATATGGGCCTGAGGATTCTGATTGGATGAAGTGGGAAAAGCTTGTGCACGCAGCGCATATGAATGAAAGAGTTGCATCCATCGATTGCAGCCATTGAGGTATGGTGAAGAATACAATGGCACATTGGTCATAAAAGCTGTCAGCTCGGGTTTAGAAATTGGAGCATCTAACTAGACAATAAACTCTCTGAAGCTAGAGGTGATTTACATCTGTGGTTTGCTCCTTTCAAGTAATGGATATCGATTATAGCTCTCCTCGCTACTTGTTATCAAATGTGCAGGGGCATGAGACATGTTAAAAATGGATAATCCATGAAGCGACAAGATACATCAGTATCTAAAACAGAAGCATCCAGATTACCTTTCATTACATACTTGGGAAACAATTTCTGAGACTGCATTACTAGGAAACTAAGACTCGGACGGAATGCAGCTTGAAAAGTGATTTTCAATTAATTTCCTGGTCACATTAACTTCCAAGGTTGAAAAGTTCATATAGAACCCAACAGTTGCAACTTAACTGCAATGATTCATCATCTTTTTTGTGGTCTTCCATGGATATAGATTGCAAACAAGCAAACAGATTTGACAAGAGCCCCAGTTCTCCGATCTAGGTTACTCCTACAGTTTTCCCATACGTATAGTGATGAGGCTTCAAGCTGGGATTGATTATAAACATTATTTCCAATTTTCCATCCAAACTTCCAAATTACAAATGATAAAGCAAACTTCACTATTATCTAAATCTATTTCTTGTTCTTTTGTATTTAAACATACTCTTCCGTGATAGTATATGGAAACTTTAACCACAGCAAAACAAATGCAGCTGGTGTGTATCAACATCAACTGATAGTGGTATTTAACAGAAAGGGATTCAAAACATTCATCAATCTATTCAAATGATTCGACAAAGATGGACACCAATCTCCAGTTAAAAGGAATTACCTCACAGTTTGTGCTGCGAGGGCAGTGATGTACAAATCTTTCTGCCAGCTTGAATTTCTTGTCATGAACAATCTCAAGAGGCATTCTGTTCAAATCTTTCATGGTATTACCCAACAAATCACAATACTTCGCACCTTAACACGTTATGCTAGAACATCACAAGGTTCATAGAACATTGCACAATAAACACTTCAAGAAGAATCCTGGTCAAGAAATAGAACGCCACCCCCAAAGTTATAGACACGGGAAGGGCTGGCAAAGCTTTCTGGTATACCGCCAGCAGCATCAGTGTCACTCCAAGGCCAGCTATTATAGCAAGATAACATGCATACACAGTCATAAAATCGTACATTGCGGCCCTGCCAACTAAAACACTATAGAAGATGAAGTCCCCAAGGCCCAACTTAATTGCACCAGTTGATCCCAATCCAATCCCTTCAAGGGGAATGCTCTCATCTGACACCACAGGCTGGCTCATTCTTTGCTCAATTAAAGGCGCAGACAGTTCTGCATCCCTGTTCAAAGTGCGGCCTTCTTCAGCAGTCGCCAAATTACAGCCAGTTGAGCTATTTCCATCAGACTGCACCTGATCTGTCGTTGTATTTGATTGCACAGTAGGATTTAAGATATCTGTTGAATTAATCCCCAGATTTTGGTTTCCATTCTGATTAGCACTGCTACTCTCCCTTCTCCACCTCCTCCGGCTGACGCCCTCCCTCAAATCTGACTCGTCCACAACAGGGCGAGCCTCGTATACCAAAGCGGGGATATCTTCATCTCTGGAGATTGCAAGCTCCACCAACAGCCTCAACGGCCCAACAGGAAGCAATACAGCAGCCAAGTCATACAATGCCAGGGCAATCAGAAGAGCCCAAGTAGTCCATTCGGGCAATCGGGTAAACCAGTAAGCTACCAAGATTGCAATGACAACCAAATAACTCTGGGTCACAAGAATCGGCATTTTGGGCAGAAACACCGCCAAGACCCCAACAACAGCAAAATTAATCAAACCCACCAAAAAGGTGACACAATCGATTGGGAAGCTGAAATTATCAATCAACAAGAAGCCCATCTGGCCACCCATAAACCCCAAAACGACGAAAGCAGAAAATCCCATGTAGAATCGCAAGAACTTGGTACATCTGATGTAGAATAAGAACACCAAAAGGAAGGTGACAGCGGTCACAGCCGCAACGAAAACGAGGGAATTCAAGAGAGCACCTTTAAATTTATCCCAGAAGGAATCCGAGCTTGAGCTGCCCTCATCGTAGGCTATGGTGGCCATGCTTGTGATTGACTGTGAGGCGGAAGAGAACGAATCATCGGCGCTGAGGATGGAAACCAGTATAACCACCAAGAACATGCAAGCTGAAACGGGTACCACAATCCTCACGATTTCTTCTCCCAGTGTCTCTATAATGCTTGTGGGTCTTCGATTTCTATCCATTTGAGCCTTCAATTTTAGGGATTTCAATTGAATTCGAGTGTCCGATGCTGCAAAAGAATTAGGGCAATTTCTCAGGTTCGAATTGAGGGTTTTCAGATTGGGAATTCACATTTGGTAAGGTTGACGTTTTGGTGAATTATATATAGACCACGTTTCCTGACAATTAGTTGGCGAAATTGCTGTAAATCACCACTTAAATAGACCATTTTGCACAAAATCACCACTTAAAATTAAAATGTGGAATTTCATCCCTTAAATAGTTAAACTCATCCTATTAAGTGCATGCTCTACAATTTTTTCCAAATTGTAGACTTGTAGTGCTTCTTGTATCATCAAGTTTGATAAGTATGTGATGTAGAACTATTTCGTCTTCATCTAAATTATATGCGTACATATAATCCAAATCAATTTCTAACACCTTGAGCAAAGGTAGATTATCTTTTTTTAGAAAGCTATAAGATTCAGAATTACTCGAATTGGTGCTCTATGGTGATCGTCATTCTTCACCCTGCAAATTCAACAAAATCTTAAGCACCAAACTCCGATATCAATGGTACTTTGGACCTCTACGGAGGTTGTGTTTATTGCTACTAGTAAACTAGTCGGAATAAAACAGGCAATAAACATAGGACACACAATTTATGATGAAATCCTTAACTTACGTGTAGATAGGCGAGATAAAAACCATCATATCTCTTTGCCTTGTGGAGGATTTCGAATATGTCAACTTCTTTTATTGATAATAACACCTAAGACTTCTCCAACAAAAGCCCAAAATACTTAGCTTGTTGAATGTACCCTTACAATAAACCTAAAGCAAACCTACCCAATCCAAACCACGACAAATACCCAAAAAAAAGAATGAACGAACAAAGAAGCATAAAACAAACCACACAATAAGTCTTGATCCTTGTCCCTCAGAGACACCATTTTCCTAGATAGCACACCGACGACTTCGACCTCCGTCTTCAAACTCTTCATTCTTCTTAATTTCTTTGATGTATTTTCCACAGTTTTAAGCACGAAAGAAATCCACCTTTTCCATGGAGCCGCAATGATAGCATTAAGAATTCCTTTCTCTCCATGACAAGAACCTCCTCAAACATGGAAACAGATATTTTTCTCTATAAAATATTTTCCAATTCAATCTATATGTGAAAGCATACTTCCCATTCATAATGAGATCTTTCAAATCTTCCGAATTCGGTCTTTATCCAATCTACATGAATACATAACAAAGATATGTTGTGGAACCCTCCAAAGATTTCGTCAATCTTCTCACCTCGTCACTGGGCAGTATGTCCTCCATGCACTACGCTAGATTTACGTTCGGGAGACGAACATATTCCGTCGCACCAAACGAATTCTGGTCCCCTGCACATTCGGGCGACGATTTGTTCGTCGCTTGAGAATCGTCGCTTCGACGTCGTCCATCCAATACTGACGCGACGAACTGCATAATCTCGTCGTGCCAAACCTCTTCAGGCGACGGATTTTGGTCTTGGTCGCTAGATGATATTGTCAAAAGCAACGGGGCATATGTATTAGGGCGACGACAATGCTCGTCGCTGGAGATCTAACGCGACGGTATAATTCACTTATTTTCGTCACCTGAAGGTGTTTGTATTTGTGTGATCGAAGCTCAAGCGACGGTATCTAGTGATGTTAGTCGCCCTGCATATTTTTTTCCATTTTTTTTTTCTACTTGTAGGGATTAGGTTTTTCATTTTGTTCGTCTCCTGAATAGGTTTTTATTTAAAAATATTATTTATTTTAAAATATTGTATATGCAATTGTCCTAGCTCCCTGCTTTTGCCACTTTTCAAAAACAATTCACCAATCAAAGCATTCAGAACATGTTTCATTTCACACATTTAAATTCAGAACCTGTTTCATTTCACACATTTCATTTCACACAGCAGCCAATTCATTCATCACACACATGAAACCAATTCATTAAAAAGATATGTTTTGATCATTACATAACCAACTATACTAGTTAGCAATGGTTGCCAACTTCACACAGTTGACAAACAACCCAAAAAAACAACATGCAGGTAACCTATTTAGTCTCAAAAACAACCTGCAAATCAGTTTAGATATGCATACCATTTCGCAATCTAACTTGCGAGAAACCTACACAAACTTTACCAAAAACCTGCGTACAATCCATACCAATTCACAAGCAATCTAACTTGCGAGAAACCTACACAAACTTTACCAAAAACCTGCACAATCCATACCGATTCACAAGCAATCTAAATTGTGAGAAACCTACACGAACTTTACCAAAAACCTGCACAATCCATACCAATTCACAATTTAGAATGTTCTAGGGCTGAGTTTTAAGCATCTTCTACCCGAGACAAAGGCTGCGAAATAGACTTGGAGGCCATAAAAAATGCCATAGCCTTCTCGAACTTGTCAATGGCTTCCTGAGATTTTTGGGTTGCTACTTGTGCTTCCTGTTTGGCCTGTTGCGCCTCCTCTTTGGCTTGTTGCGCCTCCTCTTTGGCCTGTTGTGCCTTCTATTTGGCCTGTTCAGCCTCCTCCTTATCCTTTTGCACCTCCTCCTCAGCTTTTTTGGCTCGCTCCTCCAACTCTCTACGCCTCTCAGCAGCCTCACTAGTTCCTGGCCCTCCCCTTTTTTTTTGCAGACCTCCTCACAACCCCACCAAGTCCTGCATAGAAAGCCAAGTATAAACCATTTAAATGACATTTGTGGTGAACCATATCAAAATATAACAAAAAAAAACAGAAAGATTAAAATTATTGATAAAGCAACTGAAATAGAAAGAAGAAAAAAGAAAAAAAAACAGAAAAAAGAAAGAAAGTATGAATTCTAAACATACAAACCAGGTGAACTTACTTGAACAGTATGAATTTATAAACAAAAAAAAACAGAAAGAAAGAAAGTATGAGTTCTAGTGATAAAACAGAAAGAAAGAAGAAAGAAGAAAGTATGAATTCTAAAGAAAGAAAGAACGTATGAATTCTAAACATACAAACAGAAAGTATGAATTTATATAATAAAAAACAGAAAGAAGAAAGTACGAATTCTAAAGAAAGAAAGTATGAATTCTAAAGATACAATCAGAAAGTATGAATTTATATAACAAAAAAAAAGAACAAAAATTAATGATAAAGCAACTGAATTAGAAAAAAGAAAGAAGAAAAAAACAGAAAAAAGAAAAAAAAAGTATGAATTCTAAACATACAAACCAGGTGAACTTACTTATACAGTATGAATTTATAAACAATCTTAATTACAAAATGGTTACCAAGACATTTACATCGGTATCGATATATCGGATGATATCTTAATATCAAATTATTTTTCTCTACAAATATGAATATTGAGTAATACCAAATATGAATATTTATACCTGATATATATAACCTATTTCTAGTGGGACAAAAAGTATTTAATTTGAATATATTTATAACTTCAAGTTATAAAATATCATTGTAAGTCATCTAAATTGATTTCATTACACTAACTTAATCATAGCGCTCAACTAACTCTACATGCCCATGAGTTGACTAGTGACCACAATATTATGAGTTGGGTTTTAATGTGTTACCTTACTTCGGTTCCCCGGCGTTCTCCAAAGTTGTTGATAATGAGTTGGGTTTGTTGCTCAATGGTGAGTGGAGCTACTTTGCCGGTCTCCGGGTCTAAGACTTCCTGACTTTGGATAGCTTCATCACGGGATCTCTTCAAGCTCGCCTATGAAGGTAAAGACAACAAATGGAAAATAAGTCATAAACAAGGTTAATAAAAACGGTTAAGAATAGGAATGAAGAAAAGTTAAGATCTCATCACTTTGTCCTTCGCATTCAAACATGGATCATACAGATAAATGGTTGCGTCAACAAAGGACGCTGGTTTACCATCTATCGTGTATTCCTCTGCCCTATGACTGATGGGTTTGGACCCTGAATGGTGATTTATCGGGTTGGGATTCTTGGTCCTATTCTGTTGGTTTCGAGCGCATATGGCCTCAATTAAACATCAAGCACATTTGTTAAGTGTAAGAATACAAAAATTCAAAGAACACAAAAAAATAGAAGACAAAACAAAAAACCAGTAAACAAAAAAATAAATAAATAACACAAAACAAAATATATCACATGTTTATCTATATACCTTTCCTTTTTAAAACTATTAAGATAATGAAATTTTCATTAAGGTAAGTATTTATACCTGTTTCTTCTCATCAAGAAATTCATGGTTGACCAAGTAATGCCATTGCTCAAGCCAATCCTAGAACTCATCGGGCATTTTGTCCTTCCCATGCTCCTTAAAAAATACATGGCAATCATACTTCTAATTGCGATAAATGTTGTAGGCTTTCTCTTCAATGAACCCCTTCATTTGTCCGTCATTGGGGTATGAATATAAATGCAAAGTAAGAAGCCACATAACTCGTAGGTATGAATATAAATGCAAAGTACAATTTACATTCAAGTAAGATAAAAAAAACAATAATAAAGATTTAAAAAAACAGTAATACGAAGTACATTTTAATAAAGATACAAAATAAATATAAACAAAGTACATGTTAATAAAGAGAAAAAGGTCATGTTAATAAAGATAAAAAAAAAAGTAATAGTAATGGAGATGAAGACACTTTACATTCAAGTAAGAATCGAGTGCCGCTCTCTGATGTTCCTGAAGGTGGGTGCAAGCATTGGGACATACGTATTTATCGCAGTCCCAATGTCACGAACAAATTTCGTATACAATTTCATTGACTTCGGCCCGCTGTGGAAGTCAGACCACTCGAGCTTGATCTTCTCCCCCCCCCCCCCCCCCAATAGCCCTCACCAACGCCTCAGTGCTAGCACTCACAATGTACCGTTTCTTCTCTGATGACTTTCTTGTTACATGAATATGGAGACCGGTTTATCATTGAATAATCAAACCACAAGCAGCAAATGAACGCAAGGCACAATCGAATAGGAGCAAGATGGCCATTACTCAAAATCAAGCAAAAATATTAATAAAGTAGCACACAGGCAATATAGACTTAAACTTGCAACAATCAATGAAGAAAATCACTAAAAATACAAATTAAAAGCTCTCATTCTGATATGTTCAAAACAAAACTCTAATATTTTTAAGTAAAAATCAGGAGCCCTAATTGCAATAGTAGGAGCAAGTGAACAAAACCAACAATTTGAACAACACCACATCGGCAGCAATCGATCAACATTGATCTCGAATAACCCTTATAAATCAGACAGAAAATTTCAGCAAAGAACATCGAACAACAACATTGATTTCGAACAGCAATCGATCAACCCTATTTGAACAACCCTAAATAGCGTTTTTAATTAACAGAATAGCAAATCGAACATCAAAATTTTGCCAAATCCAAATCGAGGAATAGGGCATCAAAAGAACAATGACTCGCCATTCTTGTTCTCACACCAGATACTGAACCGGGGTTCCTGTACCTCTACCTCTTCCTCACTTTGTTCTTCTTCGAAGGCGGTAGCGTCGGTCAGAGCTTCTTCCAGTTGCAGCGGTGGAGCAGGAGCTGGAGTTGTGGCTGGTAGCGGTGGCGGCTTTGGTGGAGCAGGAGCGGGAGTTGTGGCTGGTAGCGGTGGCGCCTGTGGTGGAGCAGGAGCGGGAGTTGTGGTTGGTAGCGGCAGCGCCAGTGGGGGAGCACGCGCAGGAGCTGTCGTTGTGGCTGGTAGCGGCGGCGCCAGTGGGGGAGCAGCAGTTCCGGCTGGCAGAGGATGAGCATAAGTCGGTGGCGCCATCTCCTTTCGCCGGAGTTTGGTTTGGACGAGGGATTTTTTAAGTGGCATGGCCAAGGAGGAAGAGGAGGGCTCGGAAGTAGCGGTAGAGGAGAGGGTTTGGATTGACAGCTCGGAATTGGGGATGGAGAGGACTGAGGGTTAGGGTTCTCAATCCGGATTTCACTTTTTTATATATATATGAGTCGGGCGACGGACATCAATCCAAACCCTCGTCGCCCGAATTACATTTTTAATTTTTTGCGAAAATTTACGCGGAAAAAGACCCGCCCTGATTATTTTCACCTGCTAGAAGCACCTAAAACAGTTTTCTAGTCAATCTTTGCATACCGATGTAAAGTAGTCAATTCTTTTCAATTCTAATATTGTTCAGTTTTCCTGGTAATGCAAAGATTCAATTAGTACTCTTCGAGTTCGACACCTTGATATACTGCAACCGATCTCATACACTTGTGGGAATAGTTTTCTAGTCTATCACTAATAATCGTGAGAACCATCATCATCTTCGTCTGTCTCTTAATCCTCTTCTTCATTGTCTTCTTCATCGTCTTCTTCGTCAACCTCTTCCTCATCATCATCATGTTCTTCTTAGCTAATTGGCTCTTGAAGTGGTTGGAGATCAATGGTGAGATTAAAAAATCCAGTAAATATCGGGTCACGCTCTTCTTGATATGGTACATCATGTAACTGACCAAGAGGTCTGTTCTCCTCATGTGTTGCGAGTGTTCTAGCATCGTATATATATTCCTATGGGACACCACGTTGACCACTTTCCAAGTCTCCCCCCCCCCCCCCCCCGCCTTTGGATCATCCGCGTAGAAGACTTGTCTTGCATTGATAGCAAGACAAAACGGAGAATCCTCGTACCAGCTAGTATTTGTATCCACTGATAGCAAACCGAGATCCATCTTGGTGATATCACTCTTTTTCGGGTCAGTGTCAAACCATTTACATTTGAACAGCACAACTGGCATACAGGCAGCATATAGCAACTCAATCACTTCTTCGAGAACTCCATAGTAGTTTGCATTTTCTGTCTCTACCATGACTCCACAATTCTAAGTCTTCAAGTATCGATCTTTCTTTTATGATACAAACTTCACCCCATTGACATAACACGTGGAGTAGATCATGTGTCCTTGTGGTCTTATAGACAAGTTGAGAACCTCGGGTTTAAGAAAGGGGTCTCCATTTCTTTGAAGAGAAGCAACCTGTGTAAAAGAAAATAAAAGTTCTCGTCGGTTGATAGAAAGTGTATAATTGAAATTAAACAAGTTTCCTAATATGCTTACCCGATCATAGAAATACGAGTGAAAACTCATCTTGAGTGATTTTTCATCACAATATGGGAATCTCTCTTTGTAGAGTCTTTCATGTTCACTCAAATAGTGCTTCACTTCACGACACCCGCGAAAAACCTGCCAATGAGCCTCTGCTATTTGATCTTCACATAACCTTCTCCGATCAATGCCATGTTGTGGGCACACGAGGTTTGAAACAACCGAAATATCATAACCATTTGTGGCCTCTTCCCTACATGAATTCTCCCCAAGATATAACTTGTAGTATGCAGTAGCCTCTTCGGTTATGTACCGCTCAGCAATACACCCCTCTGGGAAGCGTGGGTTACGCACATGGCCTTTATAAGAGCCAAGTTACCTAGGAAAAGAATGTAAGTGCATGAAAACTAGTAAAGAGAATAGATGTCTACACTAGTTTTTATTCTTTTTCCTATGCGCTCCAAATGTATATGAAAGTATAGTACTGTATATGAAAGTATGAACATACCTTTCTATTGGAAACATCCACGTGTAATACACAAGTCCGGTTTCCAGCACTTGTTGTGGCAGATGAACCATAAGGTGCACCATAATTGTGCAGAAATGTGGAGGATATACTATCTCTAAATTGCATAGAATCTGAACTATCTCATCCTCCATTGCCCGAACATCCTCCTTCCTTAACTCTTTAGCGCATAATCTCTGAAACCACCTAGACAGTGCAACCAACGGCTGGTGGACACTAGATGGTAGGTATGCATGGACTAATATCGAGAGAAGACGTTGAACCATAACATGACAATCATGAGTCTTCAATCCCTGAAACTTCTTCTCACGAACATTGACTTTATTCTGCAGTGACCCAGCGTAACGGTGAGGGTACTTCACCTCACTGAACCACTCGACTACCTCAGGTAGATCCTCACGCTTCACTAAAAAAGGTGCATGAGGAATTCGTCCATTGCTCCTCTGTGCCTGGTTTTTCCGCACCCCTTTTTTCTGTAGAGCAGCTCGAGCTTTGGGGCCATCTTTGGACTTCCCGTCAATACTGAGAGTGGTTCCAAAGATGTTATCAAATACGTTTTTCTCAATGTGCATAACATCAAAGGTATATCTAACTTTAGTATATGGCCAATATGGCAATCTCTAGAACTGAAACTTGTTGGTCCAACACACTCTATTTGTCGAATTATAAGGGATCTTGAACTTCTCATGCAAGCTAAGGACAGGGAACTTGATCCTGTCGATTGAGTGCGAATATAATTTAGTCAAATTATAAATGTACAAAAAGGAAAAGTTTATGTATAAAGTTCATACATGTTGATTTGTTCAAGCATATCCTCCCCGGACAAACGACGAGGTCTCTATTTGTATTCACACATGCCATTGAATGCCTGACTAGCGAACCGCCAAGGGTGGTATACGATGCCCTTCGTATACCATTCTTCCTTGTTCATGCATTGCAAAAATGTCATCCAAACAAACAAGACATGCTTTATACCCCTTCGTGGTTGCACCTGCCAACATCCCCAATCCAGGGAAGTCACTAATGGTCCACATTACGACAGCCTTCATCATGAATGTGGATCTTGAATGTCGATTGAAAGTACAAACTTTTGTCTCCCATAACTGTATGAGCTCATCTATCAATGGCTCCATGAACACACTAAGACATTTCCCAGGAGACTTAGGACCAGGGATCAACAAGGCCAACATGTTGAATTCTTTCTTCATGCACATTGACGGTGGCAAGTTGTAGGGCATTACAATGACAGGCCATGTGCTGTAGTTCAATCCTAGAGTCCCAAATGGATTGAACCCATCAGTCGCTAGTCCGAGCCGCACATTTCTCACGTCATCGAAAAAATGCGAAAATGTTCTGTCAAACTCTTTCCATGCTTGACCATATGCAGGGTGCTTCATCCACTCATCATCTATCACTCTCTCGCCATGCCAACGCATCTGCTTCGCAATGCGTAGCTCCATGTACAATCGCTTCAGTCTAGGTGTCAAGGGGAAGTATCGAAGGACCTTTCTCGGAACCTTGCCAGTTTCACGAGCTTCCCATCTCGAAGTGTTGCATATGGGACACACTTCATAATTTTTGTACTGTTTATAAAAAAGCACACAATTGTATTCACAAGCATCAATGTTCTCATAGCCCAAGCCAAGGTCCCTAATAAGTTTTTTCATCTTCAGTACATCGACTGGGTATTTATGTCCAGGTGGAAGCATTTCCCCAATATAGCGACACATGTCATTCATGCTTTTATCTGACCACTTGTTATTTGACTGAATTTGCATTGCCTTTATAGAAGCACCTAAAATAGTTTCTGCACTACCAGGAAACAACGGAGTTTCCGATAAAAGCCTTTCATATTTCTGGTAATCATCATCAACGACATCACTAAATGTAGGCTCGTCGCCAACATTATTGTCTTCATCATTGCACGCCTCATACCCAGCATGATAAGGGAAAGTATCATGTAGTATTTCCACAACGGGGCCAACACTAGAAGAAGATGCCCCTTCATCCACGAAATGTTGTCTTAGTTGGGAGATTCTCAAATCAGGTGGTGCTTCGCCGTGTTTATCCCAAACTGTGTAACTAGGCCACATTCCCTTATTGGACAAATGTCCATACATCTCAGCAATGTTTACCAAATACCTGTTTCGACATTTTCTACACGGACATGGGAAATGGGTCTTACCATTGCTATTCTCAAGGACCCAATTCACAAACAAATAAATCCCACCAAGATATCCCTTATGAGCGCGAGGAAGTTGCATCCAACTCTTATCCATTGTTCTACAATTTCAGTCATAATCCCATTATCAATCCCACTTTCAAATTCTTATGAAACAAACTCTCAATCAAATTCTACTAAAATCTCAATCTAAATCTTAATCTACAACACAACAAATCTCAATAGAATAGGGAGGAATAAACTTCAAATTAACTATTACTCACATATTCCTATTTAAATACATTACACATTCCATTAAATCACAAAAAATCTCTATCGAATTCAAACAAACAATATTTCCTCACTACAAATCTAAAATTTAATTACTCATTACAAAATATAATTGCAAAACAATTCAATCAACATTTTTCAAGTCTAAATCACAAAGTACCAAATTTTTTAACAAATTCCTCACTACAAATCTAACCAATATTCCACACTCCCCCCCCCCCCTCTATTTCACATTATGTGTATAAAACAAAAATAAAAACCATTACTAACCTTGTTATGAATGCTTCCTCGTTTTGATCTTCTCCAAACCACAATAACCACTGCATTCTACAAAGAACATCCAAAATCAACAAACTATTCAAAATTTTACAAATCCATCAAAATATATAACATTATATGTATACAACTACATACCTTTCCACAACTCTAAATAAATTGATTTTGTTGAATCTCCACAACCCTTGTGCAAATTAAAAAAAAAAACAAGCTTTGAAAAATGGAGAAGGGAAAGAGGATAGGAAGAAGTTTCGATTGGTTAAGGTTACAAAAGTAACCTTAAAAAGTGAAAATATTAATGGGGGTAAGTAAGCTTCATTTATTCTCCGGAATTGAAAATGTTCGGGAGACGAACTTGTACATATTTCGTCGCCCCAATCAGTGTAAAAAAAAAACAACAAAACCCACTGCATATTCAAGAGACGACTACATGTATATCCGTCGCTCCAATAAATTCAGGAGACGGACTATATATAATTCCGTCGCCCCAATGAGTGTCAGAAAACCACACAACCCACTTCCACATTCTAGTGACGGCTCATATATATATTCGTCGCCCCAATATACTCTAGCGACGAAGTAGCTCTGATTCCATCGCCCAAGAGCCGTGCCTCATTGAGTTACAGCCGGATCGCCCACGCGCGACGGCTCATGTTTTGTTCGTCGTGAGAACGTTATCCAAGCGATGAAAAAATTGTTGCCCGTCGCCCGAATGTAAATCTGACGTAGTGATGGACACCTTCACAAGAATTTCTCTATCCTTCTCTTGTGACACTAATACGTCCCTTGGAGACTTTCTCGATCCGGTGCCTTTTGACTTCTTTGAAATCTTCTTGGTCCATTGTTTAGGTCCTCAACAGTCAACGTCATGTTCCTTCTGAAGTTTGCTAACACCCAAATTAACACATGAATGTGTAGTGAATCATATAGGTGAATATATATATAAGATTAAGGAATGATGGCCATATTAATTAGGTGAATAGATATAAGACACCTAATCATATAGCCTCTTTGATCAAAGATGACCATATATATATAAGATTAAGGAATGTGTGAAATACAAACCAAAACAGACATCCATTAACCATCAAAGTATTAATTAGGTGAATATTAATTAGCTGGTGATATTATAATAGTCCATTCAATTTAAAATGGATTAGGTGTCTTGAAAATTAAGCAAATTAGGTATTTCATAAAGTACAAATTTTTTAAATAACGAAATTGATCATGATGTGGAAGCGTACGCAAGTATAATCTTATATCATGGAATAAATGAAATTTCTGTCAACTACACTGATAGACCACGCAACTTTAATTAATTTATATAAAAAAGTAATGTCACTTAACAACTAAATTGACAAACAATATCTTTAAAAAAAATTTTTGATAAACAATAGACAATTCAATTTATTTATTTCTTATACCTCATCTTCTTCAACTGAGAAGAGCATTTGTGTGTCTGTGAGGGGTTGGTGGGCCAACGACTTCCATGGCATCAGGTGGGCCCAATTATTCTTTTGGGCCGTGTGTTCCATAAGGATCTTCTAGAAGCCCACCTACCCATGGATTGCACCTTGCACGTATCATTTTCTTCTTTTTCTATAAACTAGTTGGTTCTGTGTAGCTAACTGATAGCATGTATTTAGGTATGCATAATAGATTGCATTTATCTTAGTTATGATGCATATTATGTATGGTTTAAGTATGATTTGCATATTAGTTCTCTATGTTGTCTAGACCTGTCAAACGGGTCATTCGGGTCGGGTTCGGGTCGGGTCACTTCGGGTTTCGGGTAAAACGGGTCCCGGGTAAAACGGGTCCCAGGTATTTCCGGGTTGACTAGAACCCGGGTTTGACCGGGTTTCGGGTCGATTTCGGGTTTGTTAATTTTTTCCATTTTAAATTAAAAAAATCATGATTTGACAATTTTGCAATAAATTTTAATTATATATAAAAAAAATTAATTATATTTAATTAAAAATCAACCGGGTCAACCGGGTCACCAGGTCAATCGGGTAAAATCGGGTCAAAATTACCGGGTCAATCGGGTCACCGGGTCGAAACCCAGATGACCCGAAAAATTTCCGGTTTTGCGAGTTCGGGTCGAAAAAAAATTCCGGGTCAAAATTTCCGGGTTCGGGTCGAAAATTTTCCGGGCGGTCGAGTCGGGTCGGCCGGGTCGGGTTGTGTTTTGACAGGTCTAATGTTGTCGGAGTCGCAATCTACACGCTTTTATTGATTATTTCATATAATGGTGGATCCGAGGAGGAGACATGAGTTGATAACGCATTGGATGAGAATGTCTAGTTGATCGAAAAGCTTACATGAAGATCTCAAGAGGTCCTGAGAAGAAGAAGCGAGTTTAAACGAAGAACAAGTCTGCAGAAGTTGTCGCCAGACATGCTGAACTTGTTTTGCACTTTCTGGAGACCTCGGTTGTCCGATTGACTATTATGAACATGCGTTGGAAAGATCTTTCAGAGAGCTACAACTTTTCTGTTGAGAAGAAGAGCAAATTCGAGACGGATTTTCCGGGAAAGACCGATGCAGCGGCCGCCGCCAGGGCCGATGCAGGAGGGCTGAGAGGAAATGCTGATGCTGCGGCCGCCGCATTTGCCGTCAGCGCCAGTACGATGCGTTTTGATTACTAAAAACCCTAGATGCTTTTGTTTTGGTTCATGGCCGACTTTGGATCTTTTATAAGGCCAATTATAGTTTATTTTTCAGAACTTATGTTCTACTCTTTTCATTCATCAGACACTTTAGAGATTTTGAGGGATGTCTTCCATGAGGAACTAAACTCATCTATTCTAGTTTCTAATTCTCGTTCCTTGTTTTCTATATTTGAATGCTTCAACTTCTTTGTGCTTGATTGTCTATTGTTTTATTCTATCTAGCCCGCGCAACTAGTTAGAATCAATTCAATTGCTAAGGTTTTGTAGATTCCTGATTGTGAAATTTAACCTAAGTGGCAAACTTGTTCCTTTAGGGCTGATTGAACTAATTGAACAAATAGGAAGTTTGATGTGTTGTTAAATCCCTCTTCAGGGACTGCAAATACCTTGGCTAATCTCTGAACTTAACGCTATCAATTGAGTTAAATCCTTCTTTAGGGACTGTTCGATTGATAAGGGTTTCTAGGACTGATTGGACTAGTAACTATATTAGGTCGGGACAAGGGCATTCATAGAGAACTTAATAGGACGAGAAGAAGTTACAAGGATCGCTTCAATCCAATAAAGTGAAAAATTGTAGGTAGAATTACTTCTCCTAATTGTCTAAAACCAAATCCATTTACTTTGTTTGCTTACTCCGCTTTGATAAAAGGCGGAACTTTCACACACAAAAACCCCCCTTTGGTTACTTTAATTGACACTTGAATCATACTTGAATTACAAATTTCCCCGTGGATCGACCTCTTGCTTATTGCTATACTTGCTATAGGTTTGAGTTTTCTTTAGCGGAATCAACGATAGGTTTTACCTCCTTCACTAACTAACTTTTCCTAGTATTTTTAATACGGATTTTCTATGCTATGTCGGATAAGAAATGAAATTGTGAAATATTTTTGTTAGATATACTTGATTTAGCCATTTTGAAAATTGGTTATGAGATTTACTCATTTCCTTTTCGAGTTTTTTTTATAGAATATCATTATTCTATGCTTTTAAGGCACACAATAGGTAAACCGTTTTTAATAAACTTCATAAGTATTAAAATGTATGTTGATTAACCATAATTTAAAATTGAGAACACATTGATGAACCGGGCACGTTGAAGGGGCGTTTAGTCTAGTTAATTAGCCATATATTTTCCCTTTTTAAAAATAATTAATATCATCGGTGTAGCAATAAGCATCAAGCAATAATCAATAATAAGTAATATTTCGAATTCTTTATTTTTTTCGTTGTTTGTCTAATATTTCGAATTCTTTATTGTTTAACAAAATATTAATTGAAAAAACAATAGGCAATATTGTCCAATCTAGATAAAGTAATGATAGGTTTTATAATTATTATACATTTTAGAGATAAACTAAAAATATAATAAATTGTACTGCCTAATAAATAACAACAACATAAAAAAAGGAAATAATAATTTTATTAAGGCACAATGCCATTTTTGTAATTAAATGAAAAATAATGGGTAATTTTTAAAATTACTATTCATAAGACAACTCCCTCTTTTATATAGTTAAAGATTTAGTTTTCTTTCAAAGTATTAGATGCAACATTTTTTATGTATAAAAATCATTAATAAAATGTTAAATTACCAATTTATTTATCAAAGTGAATTATATTATAAAATATATTTTCTAAAATAAATGTGAATAGAGTGAAAATTTTTCATTTACATAATACTCCATCCGTCTCAAAATACTTATCGTTTTACTTTTTGACACGTTTTTAAGAAGCTAAAAATATATAAAATATTAATTTTTTTTAATAATTTTTTTCATACTTATATAGATAATTATATTAAGTATGAAATTATGTTTTTAAATTAATAAAATCATTGATATTTTATATAGTTTTTACCGTTCGTAAAAAATATGTCAAAAGCAAAATGACAAATTTTGCGAGACAAATGTAGTATTATTTGTATATAAAAAGGAGTGTGTTAATGTGCTGATTTAAAAGACAATAAAATGATGAGCTGAGTTTATATAATTTTCTAATTTATGGGTGGTTTTGTGAAAAGTTCTATGGTAACTTGTAAGGTTAATTTTCTATAACACATCATTCCCTTTGACAAAAGTGGAAAATGATTGCATGGCAAAGAGCAATCGCTTTACAATTCTCTAAACTCATTAGAGGCCATAGAGTTGCCACATCAGTAATTAAAAAAAAAAGTAAAAAAAATTAAGAGCCCAGCAAATGAAGAGTAAAAACAAAAAAGAATGTTAAATTGACTAATTGAGGATCATGAAAATTGTTAAATAAAATTAAAAGTAATAACTTATTATAAATGACTAAATTAATTAATTCCGGATTCTTCTCTCGCTCTTCACCCTACTCGCGGCCGTGCTTCATTTTCTCGTGTTGGTTGGACGTTCGTCTTTTGGTTCGTGGTTAGTTTCGGTTGAGAAGCAGTTCTGCTGCCCTGGTTGATCGAAGTGATCGTGTTGGTGGTGTTTGTGGTCTCCGAAGATCCCTCATCTAGGTGGGGGGAACGTCGTGTGATCCACACTTCCCCAGATGTCGTCTTTGCCTTACGAGGATTACTGCTTTCCGTCTTTCCGGCGGCGAGACATCGTGTCAGCAGGTGCTGTCTCATGCGCTCGCTAACCACTTCACCACGCTGGACTTCCTTCCTCTCGATGTTATGTCCGCTTGTTTGCTTAGGGTTTGAGTCGTTTGAGGTTTTTCCGGGTTTGTTTTGGGTGGTTCTTTTGATGTACTATGTGATTGTATTTCTTTCAGATCTTCGTGATCTCATCCTTCGGGATGCTCTCGAGTAGGCTAATCACCACTCGAATTTTTATCTTATCAAAAAAAAAAAAGTCTCATAGCCAGTATTTTTTTTCTTCATATATTTAGTATTTTTAATGTAATATAACATCTTTAAATTATATTTAAAACAAGAATGTTATCTAGTTCAAATGGTAAAGGAAGTGAGGAAAGAAAGAGATTCAAAAGGTCTTGAGGTCAAAATCTCAACTCCTTATTTTTTTTACTATATCATTAATTCTTCTTAATTTCCATCTATATCTTTTGTTTATATCAATTATTTCATTACAAAATGTTATATTTATGTTTAAATTATAGATTTAACCTTGTCTTTCAAAATTGTTTTAAAAGTAATTATTCGTGATTTATTTTCTATATTTTTTATTTCTCTTTTTTTTTGTTACTCTCAATTATTTAAATACAAAAAATCATTTAAAAAATCACAGTTTTAGTGTTTTTCAATATATATTTTTAAAATCTTTCTTAATAAGTATACACTAAAAAAATATTTCACATAATTTTTTTAACACCCCCTAACTGAAATTCTGGCTCTGCCACTGCTCATAGCACAACAATTGAGGGCAGGTGCCACTCACGTGAATTTTTTTGGCCAGTTCAAATAAAATGACGTCGCTCCAAGGGTTTTCCCTAGGGGTGGGTACAAATCCCACAAATCCCGATCCCGTCCCAATCTCGTTCCGATCTCGGTGAGATTTAGGACAAAATAGTGAATCCCGTCCCGCAAAAATTACGCGGGACGAAACGCGGGACGATCCCGGTGGGATCCCGCAAATCCCGTCCCGTCCCGCATATTATAATAATAATAATATTATTATTATTATTATTATTATTATTATTATTATTATTATTATATTACAGAATAATAATAATAATAATATATTATTAGTATTATTATTTTGAGAAAATATTATAATTATAATCATAATCTTCCATTTATAATAATAATAATAATATTTGTTTATAATGATATTATTATTATTTGAGAAAATATTATTTATAATTATAATAATAATTTTCATTTTTTAATAATAATTGATTATATTATTATCATTATATAATATTACAATATAATTTGATGATAATATTACTTTATAATAAAACTATTATTATTATTATTATATTATATTATTTTATTATATCATATTATATTTTTTTTGTAAAGTATAATTATTTTATAATAATAAAAATAAAAATAAGTATTATTATTATTATTATTTAATTATAACGTGGCATTATTATTATTATTATTATTATTATTATACCCATTTAGAGCTGCAAGAGGCAAATAGCTAAATACGGTATTCTTCCCAACTATCAATCGATAATGAGCCAGTGTCTGGTGAATCTCGTCTCAATCCCTTTCTGTCCCGATCTAGTAAGATAATGTAGGCAAATATGTTAAACATTATAATTAATTATATAATCGTTGTATGAATTAATAATAGTATTATAATATTAATATTATTATTATTATTGAATAATATAGTTGAGAAGAATACTGTATTCAACTTATTATACAAATTAATGAATTATAAAAGCATTTTTTCACTTTGTAAATTTATATAATATTTTATTATTTTTATTTGTGGGACAAGGCCCGTCCCGTCCCGATCCCGTCCCGTCCACACAACATCCTGTCTCGATCCCGTCCCCAAAAAAAGTGTCAATCCCGTCCCGTAAAAATTTTGCGGGACGAGTCCCATCCCATCCCATGCCCACCCCTAGTTTTCCCCCTTGAATTTATAAATAAAGAGCGTCATATCCGGAGTTCGAACTGGGACCTTTGGTGCTACCCGCAAGTACTTTTCAGTGAGTCATTCCGAAATGATTCCAAGGGTTTTCCCCTCGAACACGGCGTTTCGTGGCCACTCACGAGCAAAAAAAAAGCGCATAGCAATGAGCTGCCACATGGGCTAGTCAGTGGGCACCACGTGGCAGTGATTGGAATACCACATATAAAATGTGCTTTTTACGCATTCTCTGTAATTAAAAAAAAATATTTAAGTGTGAATTCAACCCATAGATACTCATTCTGCATATGTTTTATTAAAAAAATATTTTACCAACAATACTCATATACTATTATTTTTACTATAAAAAGCTAATTTTTTCACCCATTTCTTCTTCAACAACAATAATATGCTTGAGATTCGGACTCACGAATGAAGGTGCAACTAATAAAATGCTGAAATGAGGCCCTAAGTTGACGTGACAGAGGAAAAGTAAGTTAGGGGCCCGAATTGGCCGGGGCTCACGAATGAGGATGCTCTAACACTCACCTCAATATCTCTAATTTAAATATCAAGAATTCACCATGTACATACATAATACATTTAAAATTTTATATAAAAAAAACTTTTATTATTATTATTATTATTATCATCATCATTATCATTTCTTCATCTTATTACTATTATTATCATGAAAAAGATTTACATAAAGTTAGTTAGAAGCCTCATAATAAATTGAGCTCCAACCCATATAACTTCATCTTATTATTATTATTTATTCATTATGAGAACCACCCATAACTTCATATTGTCATCCTCAAATATATTTTGAGAATCATCTTTTATCATAAAAGTAGTGTAGAACAGTTATATATGTAATCATATGGCCGGTATTTTAATTAACCTTAGTTTCTTGCTAGAAAAACTTTTCATATGCACACCCAAATGTAGTTTTATAGATTTGAGTGGTGTTGGTGTCAATCAAGAATAAGACCCAACATACAATAACATATATTTAACACCCATGAAAATGAGGAGCTAACACACTGGTAGGAAATTTGCAGCATGCAATATATATGCAAGCTAATAGTAATTAATTAATTAATTTACACAGTTTTCCCTATATATAAATTAAGGACTATATATGGTGATCAATCTTTCAAAGAAGTAGCACGTTATATATCGTTGAAGGTAATTAGATGCATATATGACTAAGAGCGTGTTAGGTGAAATATAGTCATAGCTCAATCAGGCACGAAATTAAAATTAAAACTTGGGTGGGCTAGGCTAGGTAGGTTAAAATTTTCTTATGTGTATACTTTTTTTAATAAAATATTTAATTTAAGGGCAAATTGCATAAAATAGTACGAACTTTAGGGGTGGTTGCACTCAGTGGCACAAACTTATAAAAATTCAAAAATAATCACCAACTTTGGGGTTTAGTTGTGGTCAGTGGCACATACCTCATATCTCGCTAATGTGGACTAGTGGGGGTGCTTACATGGATTTTTTTTAATTAAAAAAGTATATAGCGAGATATGAATTAGTGGGAATGCTTACATATTTTTTTAAAAATTATAAGACATAAAAGATGTGCCCAAATTATGAAACTAGTTAGGTTCCATTTTTATTTTTTATTTCATGTACTTCCAAATCAAAGATAATTGTGTCAAATAACTAGTACCAAATTTTAATTTCCAAATGTTATATTTGTCACAATTATCTTTGATTTGGAATTATATGAAATAAAAAAAAATATAATTGGAACCTAGTTAGTTTCATAATTTGGACACATCTTTTATGTCTTTTAATTTTAAAAAAATCATGTAAACATTCTCACTAATCCATATCTCACTATATGCCTTTTTAATTAAAAAAAAATTCCATGTAAGCACCCCCACTAGTACAAATTAGCGAGATAGGGGGTACGTGCCACCAACCGCAACTAAACCCCAAAGTTGGTGATTATTTTTGTATTTTTTTAAGTTCGTGCCACTGAGTGCAACTATGTCTAAAGTTCGTGCTATTTTATACAATTTGCTCTTAATTTAATAAATAAATAGGTAATTTTTTTTTATTAATTTCTCTTAATTTTTAACTAATTTTTTTAAAAAAAATGGAACGGACGCTGACCCGGTCCACCCCTGAGCTCAATAATCAGTACACCTGCGAGAATGAAGGGTAGAGCTGTTGTAAAATAGTAAAATGTCTTAAATAAGATTTAAACTTTGTAGGTATAATTCAATAAAATAATAGTTTGACAAGTTTATAACCCGCCACATAGCTAATGACCGGATAACTCAATGGAATCTTATTCCACAAATATCAACATTAATTACTTAATTGACTCTTTTTGAAAGAAAAAATGCAAGGGCAGGATACACAATCCAATTAAACTAGCTATATTGTCTAAGCAACCTTTTTTTTTTTTTGAGGGTCATAAATTTAACCAACCTTTTGAAAACCGGTTTTGTAGTTGAAGTTGGTGTGATGCAAATTAGGTATATGAATTCCAAGGTATATATATGCATAGACTTTGACACAACCCTTGATTTTAATGGAGACGTTATATATGCTTGTGCATGCATCAATCATTATATACAAGTACTCTTGTGATCAAAAGTTAGGCTATCCAAATTATAGGCTAGCTAGGACCATAAAATCAAAAGTTAATTTAATTAAGAAATAATTACCAAAATTAATATCAAATATCGACCTTAAATAAAAATAATACCAACTTTAAAATTGAAAATTTTATATACAAACTATATATCGTCATGTGGAGCTAGGCGGGGGCAAGCGGGAGCATTTGCCCCCGCTTTCATCAGACGAATTGCCTATATTTGTTCTACTTGTCGATAGCTTCGTTTATTGCATGCTAAGAGAACAACAAGTTGCATATGACTTTGTAGGTTTCAGATGATATATTTTTAGACAAAAAGAATATTGTTATAGATTGAAACGACATTGTTTTTCCTTTTAAAGAGAAAAATAACTATAAAATCATTCCGGAAGAGCTCACTGTAAAGGACTTGCGGGTAGTGCCCAAAGGTCCCCGGTTCAAACCCCGGATGACCGCTCTTTATTTACCAATTCAAAGAAGAAAAATAACTATATAACAACTAATGCCATAGTTTTAAACTAAGACATCGCCATTTTGAATAATAAAAAAATATTGTGTTTTGAACTAAAATATATCATTGTTTAATGTAATAAAACTAAGACATCACCATTTTGAATAATAAAAAAACATTGTGTTTTGAACTAAAATATATCATTGTTTACTGTAAAATATCACAGTTTTGCTTAAACTGTAGAAAAATTTACCAAAGAATGAATCAATTTGTATAAAACTTAAAACTTTGCCCCCCCCCCCTCCCTTGATGCCGAAAAACGAAGACACGACGATGGAACATGCTTCAACCGGAGAACTACCGGATAAGCCGAAGTCATGGAAAGAAACTGTTAAAGGGGATGCATATCACAGAGAAGAATGAAGCTTGCACCAGAATTCCTTGAATGCAAAGTTGATGTATCCTTTCCAGGCAGAGAGGAGGGAGACCCGGTGGTAACCATCTCGTCTGAGGTCATTCATGCCTTTGCGCGCGTTTGACTAACGATCTTCCCTGACCATGAAAGTCCTGGGGGTTTTGTACCGTACATAGCAATGGAGAAGAAACTCCGAGAGTTATGGAGACCAACAGAGAAGTTACTCATTGCCAATATTCCCAAATGGATACTATGTCATTAGATTTGATATTTGATAATCAATGTGATTTTAATAATGCTTTAACAGGTAGCCTATGGATGATATTTTGACACTATCTGGTCATCAAACAATGGTCGTCAAACTTCGACACCGAGACGGACATCATTGCTTCTTCTCCGGCGTGGGTCAAGGTAAAGACAAGTTTAATTTGCATCCAAGTCATATAAATATACATATTGTATTGTTTAGATTTTATTTTTTGATTAGATAATAATTCGAGGACCAGATAAACCTGGTACTGTATTGTGAAAGTCATGGGGGTTTTGTACCGTACATAGCAATGGAGAAGAAACTCCGAGAGTTATGGAGACCAACAGAGAAGTTACTCATTGCCAATATTCCCAAATGGATACTATGTCATTAGATTTGATATTTGATAATCAATATGATTTTAATAATGCTTTAACAGGTAGCCTATGGATGATATTTTGACACTATCTGGTCATCAAACAATGGTCGTCAAACTTCGACACCGAGACGGACATCATTGCTTCTTCTCCGGCGTGGGTCAGGGTAAAGACAAGTTTAATTTGCATCCAAGTCATATAAATATACATACTGTATTGTTTAGATTTTATTTTTTGATTAGATAATAATTCGAGGACCAGATAAACCTGGTAGTGTATTGTTTAGATACTCTCATGGTAGAAAATTAAGCCTCAAGATTTAAAAATAAAATAAAATTAAGCCTATAGCTAGGCTCTTTGACTTAGCCATTCATAAAGCATTCATGAGTAGAAATGTAGAACTAGAAGTAATCCCACCCGGCCCACAAATGCCCCCTCGGCCCTCACACTCAAATAACTTTATCACTTGTCCATCAAACTCATAACCAACCTATGTTACATTCTCTTTTCACATTATATACATGCCCCTGTTACTAACCGATATATGATCTTCTAATTAAGTGCCATATACAACTCTTCAACGAGTAATACCCATTATCCGATTCAATCTCACCGTAGGATCTTTTTTTTTAAAAGATAAATAATGGGTGTTTGGAATTATGAAATCGAAGAAATTGATCATAAAATGGAAGAAATCTCAAGAACACTCCATTGGAGGTTTTCGGTTTGTTACAACAAAAGGAGGAAATCAAGTTGTGTTACAAATGAGCTATTCTCCCGCCTATATAGAATGTTCAAAATGCAGTTGGAGTTTGTTAGCTAGTGAAAAGACCAATATGCCCTTCTATTCATGTGTCACTAAGAATCCGAGATCTAGCTGAGCTGGTGTGGTTGCTGTGTGTTGATCAAGCACATTCATATGTGCTTACATACCCCCCTCAAGATGGACCTATGCAAGGGATGATAAGCCCCAGCTTGGCTCGAAGAAAGGCATGCTGTTTAGCACCTAAAAGCCTTAGTTAGGATGTCGGCAAGTTGAAGAGCAGAGGGCACATGGATGGTGGTGATGAATCCCTAGTGCACCATTTCTCGGATAAAATGAGCATCAATACGGGCGTGTTTGGTCCGCTCGTGAAACACTGGGTTGGCAGCAAGCTGTTGTGCGGATTTGTTGTCACAGTGGAGTTGAATTGGCAAGACAGCCTCAATTCCCAGATCAGACAGAACACCCTGAAGCCAGACTAACTCACTTGATGCAGAGGACATGCTCCTGTATTCACTCTCAGTTGAGGATTTGGATACCACTTTCTGCTTCTTGGTCTTCCACGAGATGAGGGAAGAGCCAAGGAAGACACAATAGCCTGATAATGACCTCCCAATATCCAAACAATTTCCCCAATCAGCATCACTAAAGGCCTTAATTGCCAGGGATGAGGTAGCTGGGTATGAGAGAGCAAGGTTGAAACTACCTTTGAGATATCTGAGCAAATGCATCAAGGCATCCCAGTGTGGCTTTAATGGTTGAAGGATGAATTGACCGAGCTATTGAACTGTATAAGATATGTCTGGGCATGTAAGTGTGAGATAGAGGAGCCTCCCTACCAGCCTTCTATAATCCTCAGAGTTATCAATAGGATCACCAATGTTGCTTGACAATTTCACACCATGTTGCATAGGAAATTCAGACTCTTTGCACCCTTCCATGCTAGCATCTGATAATATGTCAAGGACATATTTCCTTTGATTGAGCAAAATACCTGAGGATGACCTTGCAATCTCCATTCCTAGGAAGTATCTGGCATTCCTCAAGTCCTTGATGGTGAACTGTTTATGTAGAGAAACCTTGGTCATGACAATATCTTCATGAGAATTGCCTAGCAGTAGCATGTCATCCACATAAACTAAAGCTACAGTCATGGAGGATCCAGAGCCCTTGATGAAAAGAGAAAAGTCATGACTGGATTGGGAGTAGCCAAGGGTGATCATGAACTTGGTGAGTTCAACAATCCACTGCCTGCTAGCCTGTTTAAGGCCATAAAGGGACCTCTGCAATTTGCAAACATGACCAGAAGGTACCTTGAAGCCTGGTGGAGGAGAAATGTAAACCTCTTCATCAAGGTAACCATGGAGAAAAGCATTGTTGACGTCTAGTTGATGAAGAACCCAACCTCTGCTGGCTGCAAGTGCTAGGATGATTCTTACAGTTGACAATTTTGCTACTGGGGAAAAAGTTTGTTTATAGTCCTTGTCTTTGATCTGATTGTAACCCTTTGCCACCAATCTTGCTTTGTACCTTTCAATTGAACCATCAGGTCTATGTTTGATTTTGAATATCCATTTGCAACCTATTGCCTTTTTCCCTTTTGGCAATGGAATGACAGCCCAAGTATGGTTGGAATTGAGAGCATCTAATTCTGCCTTCATAGTTGTTTCCCATTTTGTTATACCTTTGGCTTGGGTGTATGAATGAGGTTCAAACACAACACAGACATTGGCCAAGGACTGAGCATAGGATGAGGAGAGATGTTGTAGACTAGATACATTAAAGGAGACAGATAAGGAAGAATCAGGTTGGCTTCTCATAGGCAAACCTGAACATATGAAATCTTGGAGCCTAGCAGGTCTATGTATATCTCTTCTGAGAGGCATGGGATGAACAGGTTGGACAACTGGAGCATTGGGAGTGGGTATAAGAGGAGATGATGGTAGGCTGACACTAGATGAGGGTGTGTTGTTGCTGGCAAAGTCAGGCATAGGGGTTGTGACTGTGGGGTTATTGGATGTAGGATCATGAGATGGAGAATCATGAAGTGAAATGGTTGGGATATCTTCCTCATCCATTGAACCAAATGAGGGAGGAGGTTCAAGCACTGGTGGAGGTGTTTTGAAGGGAAAGACATTTTCAATAAATTTGACATGTCTACTGATTATGACAGTTTGTCTCTCTAGATCAAGGAGTTTGTAAGCTTTCTGACCTAGAGGATAACCTAAGAAAACACACCTCCTAGCAATAGTTCCCATCTTGTCTCTGTAGTCATTTGGTTGAAGTGCATAGCAAAGACAACCCACTACCCTCAGCTGATCATACTGTGGAGGAACTTTGTAAAGCATTTCAAATGGAGATTTCCACCCGGCCCACAAATGTAGAACTAGAAGTAATCCCACCCGGCCCACAAATGCCCCCTCGGCCCTCACACTCAAATAACTTTATCACTTGTCCATCAAACTCATAACCAACCTATGTTACATTCTCTTTTCACATTATATACATGCCCCTATTACTAACCGATATATGATCTTCTAATTAAGTGCCATATACAACTCTTCAATGAGTAATACCCATTATCCGATTCAATCTCACCGTAGGATCTTTTTTTTTAAAAAGATAAATAATGGGTGTTTGGAATTATGAAATCGAAGAAATTGATCACAAAATGGAAGAAATCTCAAGAACACTCCATTGGAGGTTTTCGGTTTGTTACAGCAAAAGGAGGAAATCAAGTTGTGTTACAAATGAGCTATTCTCCCGCCTATATAGAATGTTCAAAATGCAGTTGGAGTTTGTTAGCTAGTGAAAAGACCAATATGCCCTTCTATTCATGTGTCACTAAGAATCCGAGATCTAGCTGAGCTGGTGTGGTTGCTGTGTGTTGATCAAGCACATTCATATGTGCTTACAGGGTGATATCAGGTTGTGCTGGACCAACACCCAAGAGCGGACTAGAGTAACAAGCTCTAGATGAGAAATCAAGGAGTGAGTGTTTGTTGAATGTTGTAGACGAGACACTATATCCTCCGCCGAGTTGATCTCTCTAAAGACGTGGAGACAGGTAACTGCATCGAAAAACTGGAGCAGAAGCAACACTTCTGAGATAGCTATTTCAATTTGCACGGACACTTCGAACTACCTTTGAGGGAGTTGATAACATTAACTGTTAGGCTATCTCCCTTAACCCGATACGTCTAATCCCCAACTCTTGTGATGCCTTGAGCCCAAGAATAAGACTAGAAGTTTCCACCTCCAAGGCCAAAACTGAATCACATTAAGCTGAGTTACAATCCAATATGACCAGTGTGGACTTGGATCACGAACCCTGCTGAAGCCTCACCGGAAGCACTTTTGGAACCATCGAAATTCATTTTTAACGTCCCTTCGGTAGGTTTTATCCATCGATCTCAAGTATCGTTGTTTTCTTGGGTTTTGTCAATTAGGTCGTTTTATCTTCTCCATTTTTCTTATGGTTGAAATTTTTTGGTGTCTTCATAGTTTCTCAAATTATGCCTAATATAGTTTTCTAATGAGTTCATATTACATGTGTGGTCAACAAAAAGTGAAAAATAGAAGATCTAAGAATGGTCCTACTAGAAAATGTGGTCAACAAAATAGTACAAATTTATATACCATATAACAACATTGAGGATTGACTATACTGGCAAACAAGTAGAAATTGATGGTTTTCTACATCTAGTGCGTTGGAATATATCACCAAACAACATTCTCAATTTGAAAATTATAATTATGATACCAATTGGATATGGAAAATTGATACCTCACTAAAAGTTAAAATTTTCATATGGAAAGTAATGCTAAATGTACTACCAACCAAGAAGAGATTATCGAAAAAGGGTATCAATGTTTCCCTCGATCTCTCCTTTTGTAACCATTCGGAGGAGGATGCTACTCATCTACTTATAAAATGTAGATATATGACAAGTATAATATGAAAGATAAACAATACCATTGAAAGAATAATATTAGGAATCAATATAGACAACCATAATTTGAAGATAATTGTAGCCAAAACTTTTTTCAAAACATTCTACTCGACAACAATCCATGTAGGATCTTTAAAGAGGTTGTATTAGCACTACTAATAAACTAGATGGAATAAAACGCATAATTAAAACAGGGTATAAGATTTATGGTGAAAACCCTCTGACTGCACCAACATAACTCATAATATATGTTGTTAACTGAGTATTTCTGAAAATATCCAACAACAAAATAAGCCAACACAAAGGAGTAAAAGCAAGCAATTAAGCAACAATAAAATAGGGCGACAAAGCACACAAACATAAACTAAACATCATTTAATTTGCATGAATACAACGTCGACAATAGTCTTGATCCATGGTCATTTCCTCTGTGAGGGTCAAAAGTGAGAGGTCTTGACAAACAACCTCCATCCAGCTCTTCTTTGACCTTCCTCTACCACGTCGGACATCTCTCAAAGACAACCTCTCGCATCTTCGCACAAGAGGGGATGTTGGTCGCCTCTACACATGCCCGAACCATCGCAGTCTAGCCTATCGCATACTATCTCCAATGTTTGTTACTCCTACTTTAGATCGAATGACTTCGTTTTCGATCTTATACAATCTCGTATGTCTGCATATCCAACACAACATTCTCATCTTTTCCACCAATAGCTTTTGTTGTTGGGCTTTCGTGATAGGCCAACACTCTACCCCATATAATAAAGTTGGATGAACAACTACCTCGTAAAATTTTCCCTTCAGCTTAGAGTGTACATTTTTACCATACAAAACTTCTGACACACCCCTCCATTTCAGCCACCCATCTAAATTCAATGTTCAATATATCTAACGATGCCACCAATATCACTCTACATAACCGAACCTAGATACCTGAAATAATATGTACGTGGGACGGTACTCTCTCAACTTACCTTCTGATTCAGGCTCCATCTGTGTGTCTGCAAAATTACACTGCAATATATTCAGTCTTGGTCATACTTAGACAGAAACCTCTAGCCTCGAGCATCGCTCTCCAGTTGTCAAGCTTACTTGTCAACCTTGCTCTCGTGTCGTCTATAAGCACAATATCATCTGCAAATAGCATACGCCACGCGGCGTCTCCTTGCAGTGGTGCTGACAGAACATCCATCACTACGACAAAGAGGAAAGGACTAAGGGTAAGGGATGACCCCTGATAGAGGCCACCCTGCACCTGAAAGTAACGTGACTTTTATTATTCATATACGTTTTTTAAATGATAAAAACTATATAAAATTATTTTAAAAAATTATACAAATTATAATTTCATACTTTTTAACAATAAGTATGAAATTACTTTAAAAAGTTTAACTTTTTTTATAGTTTTATCATCTTAATAATAAAATAAAAGTATATGTAAAAAAAATTATACTCATTATATATAAAAAAAGAAAATAAAAGTATAAAAAAAGAAGAGGGGTATTTTAATTAATAAAAAAATATAATCATATGTTAAAGAAAATTATACTCAATATATTTTACAAATATGCATGGATAATATTTACGGCGTATACTTTAAAGTTTAAACAAACTCATTTATGCTTATCCCTTCAATGATTTCAAATCGCCCTCTTCTAATTGTCTTTTCTTCCAACAATAAATTAACGGAACAAACAGAGGGGGGTCGATAGGGTGGATGCCCGCCGGAACTGGCTGGAGATCCATCGACTATCACAATACACGGCTCCGTATGCTCGCCGTTCCCGATTCTCCTTCTGAAAGTGTGCATTTGAAGATTTGGATGCACGAAAAAGGTTTAACCAGATCGGGATTCAGAGGATTGGTATGTAGTGGAACCAATTGATGCATTTTCCGTTTCCGATGATGCACTCCCCTGCCGTGCGCTCTTCGAGTTTAATTTCCAAATCCGGCTGCGAGTTCTTGTTTTTTTATCTGCAATCTCAGAATTGTCAATTTTGTTACACACAGTGAGAAAGCGAAAGAGGTGTTGAACGGTTTTAATCATCGATTCATGCACTATCAAACGATTCTTGATAGTTCTAGTTTGTTTGATTTTTGACCTTTTGTGTTTGGGAGTTTTGGAGTCGCTATAATGAGTAGAATCGCTAGGCACGGTCGCCGGTGGTCTGACACGATGTCGGCGGATGGAGAGGGCCGAGTTAGAGCGATGAGTGTTGGCTCTTCACCGGCGACGGACCTATCGTCTTCGTCGTCTGCCGCCGGGGAGGATTTCGTTGAGGTAACTCTCGACATAGAAGACGACGACACGATCGTTCTACGGAGCGTCGAGCCGGCTTCGGGATTGAGCATTGAGCCTCATTACGAGACCGCTACCGGAGCGGATACGGAGGCGTCATCTTGGAGGTCGCCGACGATGCGGCGTACGTCGTCAAATCGGCTGCGGATGTTTTCGCAGGAGCTGAAATCAGAGGCGGTGAACAGAGCGAAGCAGTTCTCGCAAGAGCTGAAGAACGAGCTGAGGAGATTCTCGTGGGGGCGCGGACACGCGGCGAGGATCCTAGCGAAAACGTCGCAGTCAGCGCCTCAGAACGCCGGCAGCGGGCCGGAGTCAGCGATCGCCACTAGATCTCGCCGGAGACAGCTGGCTCAGCTTAATCGGACTAGGCCTGGCGCGCAAAAGGCGCTCCGAGGCCTGAGATTCATCAGCAGCAAATCCAACAGCGTGGATGCGTGGAACGAAGTGGAGAGTAACTTCGAGAAGCTCTCCAAAGACGGTTATCTCCTCCGCACCGATTTCGCACTCTGCATAGGTGCAAATCCTCACCAAAACAGAAAACAGTTTCAATGCCGCATCGGATTTTGTGCAAGAATTTAAAATTGATCTAATTGTTGATTTCCTTTCGACTTAATTAATCGTCGACAGGGATGGAGGAATCAAAGGAATTCGCGCTGGAGTTGTTCGATGCATTCAGCAGGAGGAGGCGATTGAAGGTGGATAAAATCAGCAAAGGAGAGCTACACGAGTACTGGTCTCAGATCACTGATCAAGGCTTCGATTCCCGGCTTCAGATCTTCTTCGACATGTATGTTTGATCAATTCATTGCTTTTTTTTTTTGGTATGATGATCAATTCATTGCTTATATCGATCATATGCTTCAAAGCTAGAAGAATTTGAATCAATAATTGCATTTTAGAGTTAAATCATCCTCTAGATGGTCACATCAGGTTAATTTATTTTTTAATAAGATTTATAATCACACTCCAACTTTGTCCTTGTATCTCTTTGGTTACTGATCGATTTATAGGGTGGACAAAAATGAAGATGGTCACATTACTGAAGAAGAAGTGAAAGAAGTAAGTATATATCATAAATAAAGTTATGTAAATTCTATATATATAGTAATAAGTAAGTCTGAAATTCAATATTCATCTTATTTTAAAAAAAAATTCAAAGCAAAAATAAATTAAAATTTGGATAAACTCTATTATTTCCGGTAAACAATAAATGTTCCTCTATGGTTTATCATATTTAAAAACACTATAAAATATGAAATTTTTATAAATTTAATTTTTACAATTTCATACTATTAATAAAAAAAATTAATATTTTATATAATTTTTAGCTTTTAAAAAATATATCAAAAGGTAAATCAGATATCTTGCGTCGAATAGAGGGAAAAATTACGACGAACTATAACTATTAGTTTATCCTATATATGGCTCTTTTTTTTGGAGTGTTTGTCCCGTAACGGTCGATGCAGTTTTGAAAAATCCAAACACGCTTTGACAAAAATATACGAACTGAATATTATGAATATAAGAATTAGGCTACCAATTAATACTTTTTTGGAGTCTTTTTGTGGAATGTTTGATGATGTGTTTTTTTCTGCCGTGCATATTACTCTCCCACTTTGTGATATTGGGACTGGGAAATTAGGGGTTTATAATTAGACAAAGTTGTGTTATTTATGTGTTTTATCTCTTTTTTTTTTTAATCATTTCAATCCGTATAGTTTAGGGCCGAAGCTTCACCTAATCATTTATATAATATGCTATCCCAATTACCAACTATATTTTGAAAATGACCTTTCTTAAGACATTAATTAAGCGCCGGAAATATTAGCTATATTTGTTGTTGTTTTAGTGTTGTCGTTATTGTTGTTAACAGTGGCTCTTCATGAGGAAATTTCAAATGAATTTGTATCGAGATATGCAATTTTTCTTCCCATGTTTATTGATATTGTGGTTTCGGCCTTTTTTGGTTTTTGAATTGAAGATCATAATGCTAAGTGCATCAGCAAACAAACTATCTAGATTGAAGGAACAAGCAGAGGAATATGCAGCTCTGATAATGATGGAATTGGACCCTGAAGGCCTCGGCTACATTGAGGTGTGTACCACTCCTCTGTCTGATCCACTTCTCTTTTAGTATTTTTTTCACCATATGTATGTTTTAGGTGGTACCTATTGAATTTAATTTGCCATCAAAAAATAAATAGGTAGCTAAACATCTTCTTTTTCTTGCTCTGTTTTGTTCCTTTTTCGTTCTCTCCTCTTTAAATTAATAAGCTTTCCAGCTCAACACCACCTCCTTTCTTTTTCGGCCTCTAAAAGTCAAAATTCCACCCAAAATATAGGTGTTTTCACTATTCTAATTTATGCCTATAAAAATCCTAGCTAGAGAGAGATATTTAATTTTGAAGGGAATTTAATTAACAATATTTTTTGCTGAAATTCTAGCATATGTTTTTGCCCAAAGAAGATCATTTGTCACATTTTGGTGTATTAGAGCAACCAACGGATTCTCCATATTGAGTTTTTGGAGAATATTAAGATTGATTTTGGTTCAACAGCTTCCTCATTACATTCTCCAAAATAGAGAATGAAGATAAAAAATGAAAACCATTCCCTAAATTTGGAGAAAACTCTATATATTTTGGAGTAAACTCCATAATGGATAAATTGTTCGAATTTAGCCCAAAAAAATTCAGAATATGTGATTTATAATTCTCCATTATGGAGAATTTTTTAGGGATGTTGTTGGGCATGCTCTTACTCTGTTTTTTCCAAAATTATTAAAAAAAATTATACCAATGTGATGTTTGATGATTCAAAAAAAAAAACTATTTTGAAAAATCATTGTTGAATAAATAATTTTGACCAAAATATCTTTTTTTTAACTTTTACTCGTATTTTTCACAAAAATATTTTCATGATTTTAAAATGTTTTTTTTATAAATGTATATCAATCATCAAATACAACATTTTTATATTTTTTATTTTTATTTTATCAATGATTTTAACCTAACATTAATAAGTTTGTAAAAAAAAAATGTAGTCTAGAGTAGACATTTGTGGTTTCTCATGTGTGGTGTCTCAGATATGCTCCGCCAACTGTAGATTTCCTTTTCCTTTGTTGTTTTTGTTTTAATTGTCCTTGTCGCCTTTTTTTCCCCGCTCAAATGATATGCAATGTGCTTATTTGAAGCTCATCGAAAACTTATGAAAGACACTATAACTGCACGTTTTGGCCCCAAAAATGAGTGCATTTTGATTCTTGTGTGCATTATACAAAACTCCTATACATACTAGCGCCATTAATGCTATTCGCTACATTAAAATCTACTTTAGGATATACTATAATTCAAGAATTATAGGACACTTTTAAGGACTAGCAAATCCATTGATCTTGGTGGAGATTGTCAAACTCAGAATTCCACATATCATATGTAATATGTTGGTGGGTGATGGTGCAGCTATGGCAACTGGAGACACTCCTCTTACAGAAAGACACTTACTTAAGCTACAGCCAGGCTCTCAGCTACACAAGCCAGGCACTGAGCCAAAACCTACAGGGGCTCAGGTATCGGACCCCATTGCAAAGGATGAGGACCAGATTCCTCTACTTCCTCCAAGACAACTGGAAGAGGATATGGGTGTTAGTCTTGTGGATTACGGTTATGATTGGGCTGTTCTCTTGGAAATTCATCCAGTATAAGAACAAGAATGCCTTCAAAGTCATGGGTTACTGCCTTACCACAGCAAAGGGTGCAGCCGAAACCTTGAAGCTCAATATGGCCCTGATTCTGTTCCCTGTTTGTAGGAACACCATAACTTGGCTCCGGTCAACTAGGTTGACTCACCTTCTTCCCTTTGATGATAACATCAACTTCCACAAGGTATTTTTATTTGCATTGGTGTACAGTCTATATAGTATGACTATGGAGTATATACTTATATGTTACTGTTAATCTTGCAAAACATATGTGAAAGTTTGTGGATTTGCATGTGGTATCCTATGAATAATTTTGCTTTCTTGTGACTTTCAAGTAGAGAATATTAGGCGCATTTTAGCATTGAATTGGCAAAGTGCTTTTCAATACTTTTTTCCCAATTAAGTTCTAAATTGGCTGAAATATTTCACTAGTGGAAATACAAAAGCTACAGGTAAAGAGTAAAGACAGAAAAAGTTGGAGGCAACTGGAAAGAAGAAAATACAATTTTAATTGGTGTTAAATATTTTTCTGGTTAAATATGGATTGATGTTAATTGGTGCAATTTAACAATTGAGTAGGTATCCAACAAGAAAATACATGACTTGTACAAAGTCAATAAGCTCTGGTGACCTAACTATTGTGTTAACTCACTACCTTCATTTGTTTATTTCAATTTGTTGTATACCTAAAGTGATGTTGACAAAGTTTCCAATTACAAGGTCAAAATTTATTGCTAGCAATATTTGACAGCAAATTAAGTATTAAGACTTGCAGTAAGAGTACAAAATTCTCTTCTGAAAAAAGAGTGCAAAATTTTCAAGTAGGATGCTTAACTAATGGTCTTAGTTATGGAATTGCATTTCACCCGCCCTCCATGTAATAAAACTAACTGTTCAATTGAGTAAAAAGATAAACATTTTCAGAACTGTTCCATCGCCTAAGCGGATCACTACTGATATTAGCAGTGATCATGATCCTTAAGCTAGATTATGTTACCTTTGTCAGTAAAAAGACTTAACAATCAAGTTACAACTGACCTATGTTTATTGCTCTGATTCTGTTACCTTTGAATTGTGGTGGATTTCATTTTCTGCAGACTATTGCTGGAGCTATTGTGGTTGGGATTCTCCTCCATGTCGGCAATCATCTTACATGCGATTTTGTGAGGCTTGAACGGTCGTCTGCAAGTGATTATGACAGCTACCTGGGTGATGACTTTGGTCAGCCAAAACCAACTTACTGGGACCTGGTCCGAGGCTGTGAAGGAGTGACAGGGATCCTAATGGTCATCTTAATGGCAGTTGCGTTCATGCTTGCAACTCACTATTTTAGGCGGAACTTGATTAAGCTACGCAAGCCTTTTGACAGGCTAACAGGGTTCAATGCCTTTTGGTACTCACACCATCTCTTCATCATTGTGTACATCCTGCTAGTCATTCATGGAGAAAAATTGTACCTAGTCCATATATGGTATCGCAAAACGGTATTGACTCTATACTGTTTCAACTTCTGAAATGGTTTATGTGTCATCATATAATAAGCTGCATCTTACTCTTACTACATTTGCAGACATGGATGTATCTAGCTGTCCCTATACTGTTATATGCAGGGGAAAGAACTCTGCGAATTTTCCGGTCTGGCCTCTATACTGTCCACCTTTTGAAGGTAATATTGAACTCAAACCATCCTTGTTGCTGGATTGAAATTCATCAATGTTTCTGTACAGACCTAAGTAACCAGGAAAAGCTAACTTCATCAGTTATAATACAATTGCAATGTCATCAACTCTTTGGACTTGATATCTACGGTTGATTTCTTCGTTAACGAAACCAGGTGGCAATTTATCCTGGAAATGTACTCACTTTGCAAATGTCCAAACCGCCTCAGTTTCGTTTGAAGAGTGGGCAGTATATGTTTGTGCAGTGTCCTGCTGTTTCTCCCTTTGAATGGTAAGGCGCCAATAACATTTCCTGAATTTGACAGCAGTGTAAATGGTATTCATACACAAGCTGTTTCATCAATCTGTGTTCCAGGCATCCATTTTCGATTACTTCAGCACCCGATGATGACTTTCTTAGCGTCCACATACGCCAGCTAGGGGACTGGACACAAGAACTCAAGAGGATATTCTCAGAGGTCTGTGAGACTCCTTTAGCTGGGAACAGTGGGCTGCTTAGAGCTGATGAAACAACACAAAAGAGGTTTCCGATATGTCTTAAGTTTCCCCAAATGCTTCTTTATGTTCATGAAAGAATTTTCCCTTCTGAACTGCTTTGTTCTTTCTAGTTTACCAAAGCTATTGATAGATGGACCGTATGGCGCTCCAGCACAAGATTACCGAAATTACGATGTTCTCCTTCTTGTTGGTCTTGGAATTGGAGCTACACCTTTCATTAGCATCCTTAAGGACTTGTTGAACAACATAGTCAAGAACGAAGAGCAAGAAGTAAGTGATTCAAATTCTATAGCTTGCTTAATCTCATTGATGATCCATCTAGAAAGCTAAATCATCAAGCACTAAACACAATAGTTTTGATTCTAACTTCTGCAGGATATGGACACGGATTTATCCTCCATACCAAACCTACCTGCTGCCAAGCAAAGGAAGCCTTTGAAGACCACAAATGCCTACTTCTACTGGGTAACCAGAGAGCAAGGTTCATTTGATTGGTTTAAGGGGGTCATGAATGAAGTTGCTGAGCTAGATCAAAGGGTAAGTAAATGACCAAAGCAAAAACCACACCAGCTTCAACTACTTGTGACTTCAAGAGTCATCAAAACATCACTGACCAACTTTTCTGTGGGAATAGGGTGTAATTGAGATGCATAATTACCTAACGAGCGTCTATGAGGAAGGTGATGCCCGATCAGCTCTCATTACCATGGTCCAGGCACTTAACCATGCCAAGAATGGAGTTGATATGATTTCAGGAACAAGGGTAAGTATTTCATACACCTCACAAGCTGTAATCTTTCAAGCTCTTTAGCACATAATCAAGTTTAGCTCAAAAAACTTCGACTGATCTGCAGGTACGCACTCATTTTGCAAAGCCAAACTGGAAGAAAGTACTCTCCAAAATAGCTTCCAAACACATAAATGCAAGGATAGGTAAGTGTAAACATCAGCAGCCTTATTTTTTCAAGTCTGTTTCTTATACCATTGACTCTTTAACTGTTTTGGCCACAGGTGTATTCTATTGCGGGGCACCAATCCTGGCCAAAGAACTAAACACACTCTGCTATGAATACAACCAAAGGGGGACGACAAAGTTCGAATTCCACAAAGAGCACTTCTGAGGTAACTCTTGTTCGCAACGAACCCAAGATCAGAAAATGAAAGAAGAAAAAACAAAAAAAAAAATGACGGAAACAATGACACAAGGATTTCAACTGTACAGGCTTAAAGGTGAGATGTATACGAAATTATTTTTCGCCATATTTTCTTGTAATGTTACTTAAATGTTTAAGTCAAAATGTAGCATAAGCACCAAGCTGAGAAAGGCAATGTGGTTTGGTTCAGTGGCTCTACACCACTCAGAGTGCATTGCTGAAAATGACAAATGGATACTTTCACTATACAGATTTGTCTGATTTTGTAAGAAGACAAATTGACATCACTGTTGTAGCAAATAAGTGGAGTATGAAAGAGAGAGCTTTGTGGGCATTAAGTTGGATGATGATGTTGGAAGCTTACAAAATAATATATGCATTTTTTTTTAGTTATTTAATTTTTAGAAATGTAGATGGAGGAGACATGTTTGTTGGTGTACATGTAATTGATCCAAGTTCACAGGATTATATGCACTTGCTGCTTTCATATAATGATTTAAGGATTAATGGTATTTGATACTGTATCTTAAATTGTTACATGATAATGTAATGTCTTTGTATAGGATTTCATTTAGTTCATAACATGTTGCAAAACCACCCTTATTTTCGTCATTTTTCGTATCAACAACAATAACCTCAACCCAGGATATCCCGTTGAAGTAGGGTCTTCGAGGTCTAGGTATAGCATCATACTCTAAACAAGTCGAGAAGAGGTATTAATAGACAAGGCGGGAGGATTTTTCGTAAAACCATCATTAATGATGTAAACAATTTCTTGTACAAACCAAAAGATGGTGCTGATGTGAAAGAAATGCACATGAAAACTCGCTCTAGAGATGTTATAGAAGCTCCACAAGGTGGACAAAATCATGGTCATCATCGGGTTTACAATCCAGTCGAAGCTTTCTAAATAAACCGCTATCTCGATTACCAAGGATCGCCCGCTTAGCACATCAAATGCATACTGAAGCTATGCTAAAAGCAAGGTTTGCTGTTCATAGACATGGTGCATTGTCTTCCTTGCCAAGAGCAACCACAAGCTTGTTCAGAATAGCTTCAACCGGCTGGTGCGCATTCTCACAGGCTCACAGCTGCCTTGGCAAGGCAGCTGTGAGCCACTTGTCGCCGTACTTGGGTTCAGTAGCGACGCATCTCTTGAGCACATCCTTCTGGCCGGCTCTCTTGGGTTCCATACTGCAGCTTAGAGCCCGGTTGAACCAACTCCTAGACTTGTCCACCTTCCTGTCTTTGCCAAAACATCTTGGCCACTGCAGCTGCGACGTGGGCATCGTCTTTGCATTTCTTGCAGGAGTCCATACTCTTGGTTTTGCATCGAGGGTGAGAAACCATCTCGATTGAAGCTGCCCACAAGATTCCGCTATCCAAGCCTGAAGTGCCTTTGCCAGTAAGTTTTCGGCATCCATCTTATTTCCATCATGCCTTAGCTCGGTTCGTATAGCAGCCAGCCAGAGTTGAGGGTTCTTAGGGTTATTCTTCCTCGCCAATGTAAGAACTGTTCGAGCTTGCAGATTTTGCCTTGTCAAAAGTTATTTTTATCATCTCATCAATAGCTCTAAATTAAAAATCTCTCCCAATAAGTTAAGTTTGCATTTTTCCGGATTTGTCCATCTATTTTTTATTTTTGCAGTCTCAATTTACTAATCCATAAGATTGCTGGAATATGAGAAAACAGAGAAACAACTTCTCATGGCATCGCTCAGGAACGATTAATATTGAAAAAAGTTCAATGAGCCAAAAAATCCATCGACGATCTGAACTGGTATACAACTGAAAGACTAGTGGTTCAATTCAAGCAATCAACTAAAGAGGGCAAAAGGGGGCCAATGGAAATAAGCTCTTTAAACCCGAAGGCTACACAACTAAAATCAATGCGCCTAACTCCTGGCTCAGATGGGGAAAGTGAATCATAAGCAAAGTATATAAATAGCAATTTCGAGAAATACCTGCTTGGGAGACGGCATGTAGATTGGAGAAGATGTGAACTGTGCTCTTCTGAAGGGCTGTTACTTGTCCAAAACTCGTTGTATCGATGCTTATTTCAATATGTTCATGTTACAATCTGGACTGACTAGGAAGCAAAAAATGTTTACTTGGTTTTCTTCAGGTCAGAAACTCTGGCTGTCATGATTTTAACGACAGGTTCGTCTTTTGATTTTACAAGCTTCAAGGCCGGATGAACTTTGAGGTCTCCCATTACAATTTTCTGGCCAGCATCCAACTCGCTCAAATCAACGTCTATATAAGGTGGGATGACATCAGCCGGGCAGAGGTACTTAACAGTCCTTTTGATGACGTTTAGATACGAGCCTGCAAAGTTTTAAGGAAATGGGTTATATATATTGATAGTTCAATGCAATGTCATATATATTGATAGTTCAGAGATAAGTAAACTCAAATTTTGAGCACCTTTTCTTATTCCTGGGGAAACATCCTCTCCCCTGAACACAATAGGAATGTCAACCTTCAGCAAAGCATCAGAAGGAGCTCTTATGAAAGTAACATTTAAGGGAGCATCTGTGCCTGAATGCAAATGGATCTGCACGAACCCACACCCGAACAAAAACAAGAAGAAAAAACAATATTAAATTGACTATACTATAGGAAAAGGTAGTAAGAATTAAGTGCTAATGCAGTAACAAATCCAAGACGAGCAATAAAGATAATTATGGAGGGAAAAGATAACCAGAAAAGCACCAGTATGTTGCAAGTATAGATTAGTGCGCTCAGCAATATATTATAAGCTCCTCAGCACACATAAGTATATTACCAAGATAAATAAATAAATAAATACCTCTTCATAACCAACATATCGCCCCAAACAAAGCCTCAATCAAAGAAAGCCCTCAACGGCTCAACCCACATCAGTCATACTCTATCCAACTAGTAAGCCCCAAAAGAATCTCCCATAGGCCATAACCATCACTATGGCGGTCCTCAATACTTTTTTGCTAAACTTTGTTGAACACATATTTCACTTTTTTATTCCTCGTGATTATCTTGATTAGGGGTGGGCACAAATCCCGCAAATCCCGATCCCGTCCCGGTCCCGTCCCGATCCCGTCCCGATCCCGGTGGGATTTAGGACAAAATAGCGAATCCCGTCCCGATCCCGTCCCGCAAAAATTATGCGGGACGAAACGCGGGACGATCCCGGTGGGATCCCGCAAATCCCGTCCCGTCCCGCATATAATAATAATAATAATAATAATAATAATAATAATAATAATTTTTATAATAATAATAATATTATTATTATAATATTATAATAATATTATTATTATAATATTATAGAATAATAATAATATATTATTTTGAGCAAATATTATTTATAACTATAATAATAATTTTCAATTTTCAATTTATAATAATAATAATATTATTATTATATAATATTATAATAATATAATATAATTTAATAATAATATTAATTTATATCATATTATATTTTTTTCTTGTAAAGTATAATTATTTTATAATAATAACAATAAAAATAAGTAATATTATTTTATTTTATTTTTAATTATAATGTGGGATTATTATTATTATTATTATTATTATTATTATTATTATTATTATTATTATTATTATTATAATAAAAACATATTACAAGAAATTAGTGGGCAACCGAGATACTATATGGGCACCCACCCCTTTAGCGATAACAAAGCCAAGTCTAGTAAAAATATAACGTGCAGCACGAGCCCCAGCATCCTGAGATACCGAGAATTTCTGAATCCGCTTCAGCAATGCAACCGCATCTGTATCCAACTCCCCCAATGAAGAGAATGAGAAGGGTAGGAAACCATAAACAGCCGCCGTACACAAATCTCGATACTTGACACACTTACGTCGAGCAGCATCAACAACAGCACGACCAGGCATAAAGTCAGAAATTCCAGACTGAGTCAATGGAGATGATCCCATCAAATCGACACACACATCCCGCCCATTTAGAGTTACAAGAGGCAAATAGCTAATTAAATACGGTATTCTTCCTAACTATCAATCGATAATTAGACAATATTGGTAAATCTTGTCTCAATTCCTTTCCGTCCTCATCTAGTAAGATAATGTAGCCAGATATGTTGAATATTATAATTAATTATACAATCATTGTATGAATTAATAATAGTATTATAATATTATTATTATTATTATTGAATAATATAGTTGAGAATAATACCGTATTCTACATATTATACTAAATAATGAATTATGAAAGCATTTTTCACTTTGCAAATTTATATAATATTTTATTATTTTTATATGCGGGACAAGGCCCGTCCCGTCCCGATCCCGTCCCGTCCAGACACCATCCCGTCCCGATCCCGTCCCGAAAAAAAAATGTCAATCCCGTCCCGATCCCGTCCCGAAAAAAATTCGCGGGACGAGTCCCGTCCCGGCCCAATCCCGTCCCGTCCCGTCCCGTGCCCACCCCTAATCTTGATGACAAATGCTAAGAAAACAGGTTGTGTTCGCGATCAAGCTTCATTTGAAGAAGTATTACTCAGGTTTCAGTTTATCACTTTATCAGTTTTCTATTGAAATGGCAGACAATGAGGGGGGGGGGGGTGCACAAAAGAAGAGCAACATCCCTCTATCCATTTTCTTCAAAAATATAAGGTTCCTTTACCTCATTTGTGTACCCAGTCTGTTTAGGCTTCGTTTGGCTAAGTGTTATTTTAAGTACTTTGAGGCATATCCAATGATTGATTACCTTGCAGCATATCCACTGATAATTTAATTTCAATTTCACTTTTACCATGAAAAACACAATCGGTAAAAAAAATAGGTCGAAGCCAGGGCCGAATAAAAGAATAGCATGTTTGCAAGAAGATTAGTAGTAACTCCTAAGAAGCACAATGAATAACCTATTCGTCATTTCGCACATAGGTACAATGAAGAAGATTAATGTTTTGAACCCATACTGGCTACCTCACTAACATATCATTTAGATTATCAAACCTTCATCATAACAAGACTAGCATTAAACAGTAAACCTTTGAATGAGAGAAAGTCCAGAAACTGGGTATCTGGTTAGAATTGGTATCAGTCTAGACTAACTTATCTGCTTCAGTACGGGTATCAGTATAGAGTGTTCATATTAAGTGTGTGTGTGCGTGCGCGCCCATTTAAATTCCAGTATAGTTATAACTAATAAAGGCATGGAATGGCTCACACTGGTGTATAATGCCATATCAAGTTGATACAGACACCTCACCAATCAAAGATTCAAAACACCAACCGCAGATCACAGAATCAAGGTCATTATGCCAAAGCAACAAGTGAAATTCCACAATGCATTCCCCGACATGATATGAACTCAACACTACTCACAATCCAAAATGTTGATGAAAGCCTAAATGGAAGTTTCCTTATATCACCAATCAACAATAACATCGCCATTTCCACACAATCCAAAAAACCTCCAAGCCCTAATTGAACAAAAAATTAGGTTAAAATTCAAATGAAAAAGGGGGAGAAAAACATACCATCCTGGGCAACACGCGGACATTCTCAATGACCTCGTCAGAATCGGAGCGAACCTCGAGATTGAAGAGCCTGGAAAGGAAAAAAGATCGGCCGAGTTGATTAACGAGCTTCTTAATCTGATTAGTCTGGACGGAGATGAGCCTTTTGTTTCCCCCGTACTGGCCGTCCTTCTGCTCGAAGACGATGCTGGGGACCCTACCTGACTTGCGCTCCCGGGCAGCGATCTTCTTGCCGGATTCGGATCTCGGGACTGCCCTAATTACCTCGGCGTACTTGGGGTCGGGCGTTGGGAAACCATCGAGGTATGTGAGTGGGGTATCTGGTTCGGGAGGGAGAACTACGGCGGCGGCAGCGGAGTGGCTGAAGTGGCGGAGGTGGAGGGCGGCGGTGGTGGAGAGGATGGATCGGCGAAGCAACATCTGCCGCCGCTGGTGCTGCTGCTCTGTGTAGGAGAGGGAAAGAGGGGTTTGTAGGCGAAGAGAGAAGAGAAAGGAAGGTGTTTGGGGTTTGCGAGGGTTTTGGACGAAAGGCTCCGGAAATCGGATTCAGAGTGGGACAGTGGGTGAATCACTCTCTCGACTAGACCTGTTCATTTTCCTGGCTGAACCGAATTTTTGGACTGAACCGAACCACTAAATCAAACCTAAACCAAACCTAGTAGTTTCGATTCAGTTTTTTCTTCATACTATATTTTATTTTTTCGGTTATAGGGTTTCGTTCAATTTATATCAGTTTTAATTTAAATGGAAATAATTTGACGCACTAGACAAGTATGGTGGGTTGAGAGATCGAAAACGACATACTGACTAACTGTCGTGATACAACAACAACAAAAAAGACTCGCCCCCAATCGATCACAATAACAAACAACCCAAACAAAATCAAGGAGGTCCAGGGATAGACCTAAATTTTAACTACTATTTCTTTTATTTTTGTTTGTATAGTTTAGGTTGGATAGTAAATTATGAGTCTTTCATTTTCAATTTTATTTTTCACAGTTTTATGATCTTATAGCATGTTGTATATTTTGAAATTCATATGTCATGCTATTTTTTTTATATAAGGAAAGGAATTCGATTTTATAGACAATCCTAGAAAAACTAAGAGATCGGACAAGCAGATAGATGGATTAACCATCATGTAAAACCTTAATCAAATAACGGAAACAAATGACTGAAAGGAAATAACAATAATCAAATAACCGAAAGGAAAATGCAAAAATAAAGTAACCAGATATGCATGACAAAATTCGCATGCCTCTCACCTTGAACCTCCCACACTCGATCACACACCTCCCACACTTGATCGCACTTCAAGGATCTCGACACTTCGTCTACCCTTGAACCTCCCACACTCGATCGCACTTCGAGGATCTCGACCCTTCGTCTAGTGACACTCGACCCACACTCGATTGCACTTCGAGGCCTCGACCCTTCGTCTCTCACTTGAGTGTCTCTCACTTGAGTGTCTCTCACTATGGTGTCTTCTTTAACCCGGAATCAAAGGAAGCAAATGTGCTCAATTTTAAACTCAAAAATTCAACTTATATTTGAAAATGGCAAGTCTTACAAAATATATAGGAGAAAATTATTACCTACTAAGTGTTTAAAATCGATGTGGGGCATATTTTTTTTCGAAAAATGAAGGAAAATTCTATTAGTCTAGATCACATCATCCTCCCCTCATTTGAAGAAGACTCATCTCGAATCTTGCGTTGTCTTTCCAAAATATATGGTAGGTATGATACGCCTCTGTATGTTGGATCTACGTAAAGGATTGATGGTTGAATCTATATATGGCCTTCCCCTGTACGTTGGATGTGTGTAATGTACTTCAATGGGTTGTGTCGGATGACAGTGATGGCTGCACAAAAAGCCTAAGGAACCTTTTTCGGAAGCTCTGATACCACTTGATGTGCTCGGGAAACTCTTCGAGCTAGTAGGATCGACGACGAGGTTTCTCCATTATTTGAAGGGATCGCGCGATAAACTTTCTACTATTCCTCCATTATTTGGGATCACCATAAACTTTCTACCAGTGACCAGATATGCATGGTAAAATTTACAGGCCTCTCACCTTGAACCTCCCACACTCGATCTCAATCCTGAGGATCTCGACCCTTCGACACCTTAATCTCTCACTAGGGTATCTCCCTCGACATCTTACCAAAGGGCTCAACTTTTAACTAAAAAATTCAACTTGTATTATAAAATGACAAGCCCTACAAAAAATATAGGAGAAAATTATTGTCTACTAAGTGTTTACAATCGATGTGGGAAGTTTTTTTTTAATCGAAAAATGAAAGAAAAATCTATTAGCCTAGATCGCGTCATTATGTCAAATCCTCATACAACTATTCTGTTGGACGTATAATTAGGGATAGTGATGGTCGGGTTATTGATATTTTCAAGCAAGTAGTCCATCCTAGTTCAGTTCTTCAAATAGAAGCAAAAATTGTTTGTCGGGGCATCAAAGCTGCAATTGGAAAGGGCGTTAATAGTCTTATTAGGAAAGGTGACTGTCTTAGAGTCATTATGGCAATCAGTGGGTGCTCCATTTTGTCTCTTGGGAAATATGTAAAATAATTGAAGAAATGAAGTTCAAGAATATAAGCTTTAACCATTGTTATAAGGAAGTCAATAGTAGTGCTGATTTTATAACAAAAACTACTATGATTCGTAATATGGATACTGACGATGCCCTAGAAAATAGTCCTCTTGATAAATAGGGGTAGGACGTCATAAATAGGTCGCCTAACGCAAAAGTCACACTAGATATAATATCATCCATCGCGAGCCCCCTATCTTCCAAACCGTGATCAAAGACCCTCCTATGGAATTACACATAGATCGCGATCAAGGTTCTGATACTTACAAACATACCACTTACGCTAAGTAAACAAAGGCCCCGCGCCGTCTAACCCTACAACAAGAGCAAGCAGCTTGCTGCCCAAGCACCTCCTCGCTGACATTGACAAGTATAACAATTCAAACCCTCTGGCATGAGGGCATGAGTTACACGTGTCCTCTGCCAACCAATGAGGGGCCACCGACCAGTTACTCGCTTGGTAACACTATAAATAACCCCCTTAGGATCACAAGGAAAGGATTCGATTTTAGGAAGCAACACAAGAGCTCTGCAATCCTCCATGATATTAGACCTGAGCATGGGCCGGGCCGGGCGGGCTTGGTCCGGTCCTTAATCAAATTTTCAGCCAATTACACCAGACTGGACTTGGGCCAAGCCCGATTTTTGGGCCGAATGCCTTGTCCAAGCCCGCCCTCATTGCCGAGTCGGGCCGCCCACCGGGCCAAGCGGGTCTAACGTCTCAAATTCATTTTTTTTTTATCAAAAAATCGAAATCGAACTATTTTTTTTTTAAAATAAAAGCAAAATCATAAATTATACCAATACTTTCAAATGTGAGGCAAATCTGGATACAATATTAGGTTACTAACAAATGCAAGTCCGACACGCTGGGCCTACCGGCCCGCTTGGGTCAACTACTTTGTCCAAGCCCGCATATTTTCCCGGGCGGATTGCCTTGAAGTTGAGTTCTTGGAACCTCTGATCGGAGAAGAACATCTAGAGCATAACATCATTTAACAAACTTCCTCTAAAGACGACCATTGATTAGTAAAATACCAAACGCGATCAAATCTAATCGCGAGGAACACGTTGGTCCCAAACGCCAACTCATAACAAATAACTTGACTACACGAGAACACCCCCTAGTTGGCTTTGCAGGTAATAAAAGACATATGTCGTCACCTTGAGGTAATAAGTATAGGTGAATTTATAGAAACACTTCAGATACACTCTAGATGAATCAGAATCTTTATAACACAGAATAATTAAGATTGAGCTTTGCCTTTTATAAACTTAAATTGACTTGATTTAAAACAATCTTTCAATTGATCTGAAATTCGATTGGCCAAAAACTCCAATGAAGTGAATCCAAGCCTAACCCGAATGATCCAAGCCTACCCTTACCAACTGCGTAAACCCGTATCTTTTTGGGCCCGGACCCTCCGGGTCACGTGTTAGGCCAGGTTGAATCGCAGCAGGCCGCGTACTGTATTTGAATGTGCTCGAGAAACAGGTCATGGAAAAATCCAACGGCCAGGATTAAATCTTAAACTCTGAGGGGTTATGTCTCTGTTGCTCCTCCCTATTAAAAACATCAACGGAAGGAAGGTCTTCGTTTCTATTCGCTTTCACTCGCGTCTTGAAGAGAGAGAAAGTGAGTTTCATTCCAGGAGGGGGTACGCTCGGATCGTATTCGTAGGGTCTCAACCATGTCGGAGCACGACGAATCCAAGGGTGAGTCGATCATCGAGAAGATCGTCGACAAAATCCATCACGACTCCTCCTCTTCCGATTCTGATGACGACAAGCCGGCACTGTCACTGAAATCCAACATATACCGCTTGTTCGGGAGGGAAAAGCCCGTTCACAAGGTCCTCGGTGGTGGAAAACGTACGCCTCTTTCTGATCTCGCTGTTTCGGCTTTCGTCTTTATCTTTTCTCTTGTGCTTCTGCTCGGATTCTCATCTTCGTGTTTGACTGTTGCATTGATTGTTTGATTTTTCCGATTGTTTGATATGAAGTTTGTAAAATGATGTCTGTAGTTGCAATTGTCCTGGATTCGGATTAGCGATAACGCGCAGATCGAAAATGATAGGAAATTGTCACAATTGATTCGATTGATTTTGGTCTTGTAAATGATCGGTCAAGATTTAGATCTGAATATTAGATGAATATACTAGTTATTTTGAATCTTGCTTCTTGTTTCAGCTGGAAAAAACTCATTCTTGTGAATGCTTTGAATAGCGATGTAGATCTATAAAATGATCTCACTTGCATCGCCTTCCTCTGGTGAATTTTACGCCTGAACATTTATTTTAAAATGTTTATGGTTGTTTGTGTTGTTAATCTCTGCCTTTTGTGCTCAAAAGGTTTTTATCCAGCCTTTAATTTATTTGGGAGAAAGATACTTAAAACCTTTTTTTTTATGTTAATTGTGGCCATGTGCTTTGCTGGTGTTGTTCTTTTGCTCAGATATCAGTGTTCGATTGTTAATACTTATTAGTAATGGTTTGGTTTTCCCGATTGTTTGATATGGCATGATTAAAATGATGTACGTATTAGTCTAATATTGGGAATCCCTCTTGGTTCTGTATCTCCTCGGATTCAATATAATGCACATATTGGAAATACTTGAAAATTGTTGCAATTGATTCAAATACTTTGAGGAATTTTCTAAAGGATCGGATGAAATGCCAGTTTTCTTGAGTTCTGCTTCTTGCAGTAGTTGGAAAAAGCTCGTTTCTGTGAATGCTCCTCGTTGTTAGGTGATCATTTTGTTGATTCTGCATTTTGTGCTCAAAGGGTTTAAAACCTTCAATTTGTTTTGGGGAAAAATTTCTATCCGTTAAGTTACAACTACCCTTTGTACTATCTCTTTTTTCTTCTTATCTCTTTATGCTCATTCATTAATGAACCATATTATGTTTCAGCTGCTGATGTTCTCTTATGGAGGGACAAGAAAATCTCAGCAGGAATTCTTGGTGGTGTCACTGCTGTATGGTTTCTGTTTGAAGTGTGCGAGTACCACCTCCTGGCTTTCATCTGCCATGCCCTGATAGTCTCGCTTGCTGGAATGTTCTTGTGGTCAAACGCCTCAAGCTTCATCAAGAAGTAAGGGTGCTAATGATATGGAAGATTTTCCCTTAAATTATTTTTGGGATTGTGCTCCTGTTTGCATATTAACAGTTGCATTTCTAATCTCCTTTTTAGAGCTCCACCTCGCATTCCTGATATTGTCATTCCAGAACAGCCTGTCCTGCAAGTGGCATCTGCTTTGACCTATGAGATTAATCGAGCTATTGCCACTCTCCGGTTCATTGCATCAGGAAAAGATCTGAAGAAGTTTCTATTGGTATGTATTGCTTTAGGAACTTGTGACTGAAATAAATGAGCCGTGCTGCATTATCTCTGCTCCATCTCTTCATCTTATTAATAGTACCTGATTTTCGTTGCCCTTTTTCTTGTGTTTGATGGGCTAGGTGATTGCTGGTCTGTGGATTTTCTCGATTTTGGGCAGCTGCTGCAACTTCTTGACTTTGTTCTACATATGTAACTATCTGCATTCCTATATTCTTTTCCCAATTACATGTTAGTTCAAGTTGTTAGATGTGCTGATTCTGATCATTTGCGGATTTCTTTCAATTCCATTTGCTGCCTTAGGCTTTGTTTTGCTGCACACCTTGCCTTTGCTGTACGAGAAACACGAAGATAAGGTGGATGCATTTTCTGAGAAGGCATTGGCCGAGTTCAACAAGCATTATGTAGTGTTCGAGGAGAAGGTCTTGAGCAAGATCCCCAGGGGTCCCTTGAAAGACAAGAAGAGAGAGTAGACTCAGAGTCCATCCAGGTTTTAGGTCTCGTTTGTCAACACTCGAGGTAGGTGTGTTTCATGAAAGGGTTTCACATCTCTTTATGCGTCTTCAACTAGAAATATACACGGTTGGCTTAGGGTTGGAAGCTTTTCTTCATCTTACATGGTAGACAAAGAATGGATAATTTGTCTTATTCCCCCTTTTGAGTCGAGAATGGATTTGACTTGTATGATCAGATGGTGGTAATTCTGTTGTTACATGGTTTTCTGTGTTGAGTTGTTTGTTCTTCAATCTATATTATTTCTGTGTTGAGTTATTTGCCTCCTAGATCCTCCGTTGAAAGTTTTTCCTTCTCCTTCCTAGATCCGCCTTCCCCATAGAGGCCGCTCCCCTGCTTCAGTGCTTCAGCTTGTTCATTACCATTCCCCCGGATGCAGTAACTTTCATAGAAGGAAACAAGAATCTCAACTGAAGATAAAGACTATAGTAAGATAGGATAATATAACGTAGGAGCACTTTTCTGATTTTTTGCCTCCTGACAATCTCCATGTTCAGAGGTCTAGGTTAATCACTCTTTCTCTACCCTTCTTTAAATCGTCTGCAAAATTAGTTGCAATTTAGCATATACTGTTGTCTTTCATGCTGAATCAACTCCTTAACAGGACGGTAGGCAGCAGTTATGCATAGATAATAGATTCTATTAATATTCTAAATTTCAAAAAAACCAGCATTAGTACAACAACTACAAGCATGGGAAAATAACATCATGTTGAAAATATTTGAGAGGGGAAAAACAATCCTTTGCCTTGAGACCACATCTGCTATACACTTCTACAATTGTTGCAATCTCCTTGAATTCAGTCCTCTTCCAGCCATTTCTTTTGCCAACTAAGTTCTCAGGATTGTCTCTCGGTTCTCCACAAAAGGCAGATCGACCATTATTCATATGGTTTCAATCTTAAGGGAGCTTCCATTTATAGTTGTGATAGATATTGACAGAACCAGAACTTTACCGGAGAGGGTACATTTCGTGATAGATAGTCACATTTTCATATGCAAATGTGAAACTATGTATCTGCAATCAGCAAAGAGAACCAGTTGCAAGATCTGTGAATTTTACACTTACATAAACATATGTAGAGAGATTGTTTTCCCTCCCTTCCTATTCTGCATGCATAAAGGAAAGGCATGTATTTGGCCTTTTTTATTGCATATAATGCTACCTCGGTGAACCGGAACGGTAAGGAACCTGTGGAGTTGAACTCCGTGGATTTTAAAGGATTTCTATCAACCCTAAAAACTAAATTAAAAAATGGCTAAACTAATTTAAATCAAAATCACTTATTTAGAATTGAGTGGTTAAAATTTAACCAACTTTACATAGAGTTATTTTGATAACTCTGTGGATCTCAAGTGGAACCCGAGAGGGTGCCCGGACACTCAACAATCTACCTACGAGTATTGCGTCTATATATTCACTAAAGGCATACCGTCCCCATTATTGCAATACTAGCCTACTAGGGTTGTTATAAGTTGTTACATTACGATTTATATACGACGTGGGGCTCACACACGTCCAAGGGCAACACGCGCCAACCAATCCGAGTGGAGTGCCATCATAAAACCAATTGCTGTTAGGAGGAGAAGCTCACTCACTTATGTACAAGGCTTGGATTCGCTGTATTTTCCATATGAGATACTATCCCACTTCATATTTCATATTCTCAACACCCCTTCAAGTGCAACTGCTTGGCCACACATTATTTTGCCTAGCTAGAGCTTGGTTTAAGCTCATTCATTTATTAAATAAGGCGAGTATGAGCATATTTTTAAACTTGATTCAATGCTTGTTTTGGACCGATTTAAACTCGACTTTTGTGGAATATACAATTGCCAATCAGTAATACCATAGGCTTAGTTTGGTAATGCAAGTAGTTTTACAGAGTTTTGATTCATAACTTTTTTCCTATTAAAAAATCTATTCTTTTTCTCCTTTTTCATCAACTACTTTGTATCAACCATCCTAACCGTCAATGTTACCAAATATACATACTGGCTTATGATTAGTTTAATGTAACACTCGTTATTCATCAGTTTCAACAACCCTTTCAGCTTTAGTTATTTCATTAGCTATGTGTTAGTCGAGGATAAACTGTGCATAACTTGACCCCCTTGAGTTGAAGCTCTCCTTGTTTGGAGAGGCCATCTCTATCCCCTTGAAGGATTCACCTACTCTTTGAATGAGATTCTATTGGGTGGTAATTGTTGTTGGAATAGCTCGTAGATCGTAATTGTGATCAACATATAATATAGTGATAAGTATTGCAACTGCATCCGCATTAACTACATTTGGTCATTTGCAATTTAATTGCAACAAGTAGCGGAGCAGGATTTATATCCGGGGGTCCTAAAAAAAATTTTGTGAATTTTTTTTGTGTATCTTATTAAGAAGATTTTTTCTAAGAAAATATTGAAAAAACACTAAAATTGTGATTTTTTAATTTAAATATAAATATGATTTTTTTTAATGAAATAGTGAATAGAAACAAAAAAATATAGAGAGAAATCAAAAAGAATATTTAATGATTTAGTAAAACATAAATATGACTTTTTTTTAATGAAAAAACACTAAAATTATGATTTTTTTAATTTAAATATAAATATGACATTTTTTTTAAAGAAATAGTTGATAGAAACAAAAAAATATAGAGAGAATTTAAGAAGAATTAATAATATAGTAAAACATAAATATAACATTTTTTTAATAAAATAGTTGATAGAAATAACAAAATATAGATAGAAATCAAGAAAAATTAATGAAATAGTAAAAGAAATAAAAAGTCAAGCATTTGGGGATTTGAATCTAAAGACCTTTATTCTCCTACCCTCCATTTTTACTACTTGAGCTACACAACCCTCTATTACCTTAAAAATACTAAATATATATAAAAAAAAAATTATTATTTTTTTTCGTATTTTTTTTTCCGAGCCGGGGCCGCCCGCCCCCAAACACCTCTTAGCTCCGCCCCTGATTGCAACGTAACCTTCTCCAATAAAAACTCGGTAGTAGATAGAGTATATAGCAGATGATGCACTGCACTCTAGTATTATTCTTCCTTTCTCATTATGAAGCCAACGATTATGTTTCAGTAGCGTTAAACATCTAGTCACGCCACTCCACCTTACTGGCAACTTCTTCCCACTTTGTCTCCTATTTAACTCCTTTGATTTGACCCTTTCATTAACTCCTAACTATTACGGAGTAGTAACTACAGTATTATTATAAGAAACCAAATACTGTATATAACAATTAATTTGGTCCAAATTAGGCATTTTTTAATGGATTTCTATTAACGAGACACTACAAAATGGACTACGGTGGAGTTGTTTTGCACGGAAAATAAAATAGGTCAGGAAGGGAAGGGTCCGAAGTAAGGGTAGTATCTGAATCCTAGTAGCTCGAATTTGACTCGTACTCGTTCGATAAAAAAAACTCGGTTCGAGCTCGTTTATTTTTTAAACGAACTGAGTATGATCACATTTTTAAGCGCGGTTCAAAGCTCGGCTCATTTGAATTAAGCTCGAATTTTATAGAATTTCTAAAATTTTCATTAAGTTACTGTACAATGAGCAAGTGGAACTGTTTAAAGCTCGACTCAAACTCGTTCATATCTTAAATGAACTGAATATACATGAACAAGCAATACCCAGTTTGTTCGACTCGAATAACAATCCTAGTCGGAAGGGAAGAAAAATATAACGGAGAATTTTCAAACAAGCTGTCATGAACATGCACGTCGTTCACATTAAGTTTCATTTCGTACCTTATTTAAAATTCTCAATTTTATACTCTATATCCCATCAAAGATGATGCATGCAGGACTTTTAAATGTTTTTTTTTAAATATATAAAATATCAATATTTTATAATTTATTTTATCATTTTTTATACTTACTATTAATACTTAATATTTTATACGGAGTATAGTTTAATACTCCATCTCTTAAGTTACTTAAGTAAGACTGTAAGATTAAGATATGTCGTTTTAGAGAGTGACTCTTATTAATAAAAATATACTCTATCGGTTAATTAAACCATGTCATTTACTATTTATACACGTTTTTTTAGAATAATAAAAAATTATATAAAATATCAATTTTTTCCATAAATTCATAAAGTATGAAATTTTAATTTTTTTAATTAAAAACGTTAAAATTTTATATAATTTGTAACACCTTAAAAACTTCATGTTTTGATTAAAAGAGGGAGTATCATTTTAGGTATTTTGGTGTTCAATTTACAAAATTGCCATTGTAATAATTAATGAGATTTTAGTTATAATAGTACATTTAAAAAAAAAAGTGAAAAAGTAGAGTAATAATGAGAGATATAAGTGTAGTTTTATTTGTTTTTCAAGAAGTACTCCATTGGCCTTAAAATATAGGTTGATTGATTTTTTAATATGTTTTTTAAAAGTTAGAAACTCTTTAAATAATAACCTATTTATTTATTTTTTAAAATAATGTTAGTAATGTTGTATCAATTCAACTATGCTCCTAGAGACTCGTGGATTTCGCATATGGGTCAGCCTCTTACCGCTTAGCGACTCCATAGAGAACTCCACCGCTGTCGACGAGTGGCACATCAAAGACCAACTCGTGGTTGCCATTCTCTCTGTGTAGCTCACAGAACTAGTCATGGTTCAAATCCTTGATTGCGAGACATCTCACCAAGTTTGGGAAAGGCTTCATCGCCTATATGCTACTCGTTCCAACACCCAGGTAGTCCAAACTTGCCTTCAACCAAGAAGGGTGATGAATTAGTAACCGATTACTTCAATCGACTGTTCATCGATCAACCGTCGTCGCACCCTATGCTCACCAGGTCCAAAACCAATAACCACCGACCTCTCACTCGCTCTGATGGGATAATCCCAAGACCTCAACTGTCTCTTACCACGATTATTTCTGAGGAGCCAACCTCCTTTACCGAGGCCTCCAAATTCCCCGAATGGACGACGGGTATATGGCCAATGAATTTCAGGCTCTCCTCAACACCCACACTTAGACCCTTGTCCCATCCTCTCCAGCCTTCAATATCTTGGGTGTCAAATAGGTGCTCAAAACCAAACGGAGGAGTGATGGTTCGATCGAGCGTTGAAAAACTCGACTTGTTGCCAGGGGCTACCACCAGTAACCGGACATTGATTATGATGAAACCTTCAACCCTGTTGCCAAACCCTCTACCACACGCCTTCTTCTTTCACTTGCTGCAATAAACTGCTGGACCACAAAGCAATTGGATATTCAAAATGCCTTCCTCCATGGATCGTCTATTGTGTTCAGCCTCCCGAGTTTGTCAATCCCGTCTCTCCTTCCCATGTTTGTAAGCTCAATCACTCCCTTTATGGCCTAAAACAGGCTCCCCCCTGCTTGGTTCTCTCGACTCAATGATGCCTTAGTCACCACGGGGTTTAATCAATGTCTTGTCGATATCTATGAAGCTATTTGTTTACTTATCGATATGGTGATCTGTGTGTCTTCATTTTGGTATATGTCGATTATAACCTTTTGGTTATAGCATCTAATCTTACTTTGGCTACCAAATTTGTGTCAGCAATTTCCAGTGAAGGACCTTGGTACGACTTCATTTTTTTCTGGGCATTGAAATCACTTGATCAGACGGTGGTTTAATCTCTACCAATCGAAGCAACATTACTGATCTTTTCAACAAGACTGGTATATATGGCTGCTACAAAGCCTGTTTCCACTTCGATGGCCACTAATTTTGATCTTGCTGAAGAATCTCCTTCAATGGATGATCTGGAGCTCTATCAAAGCACGGTTGGAAGTCTGCAATATATATTTGGGTTTTACTCGACCAGATGTTGCATTTGCATCCAACCATGTCTCGCAATTTATCCACAATCCTAATTAGCATACTCGTTGGTAGAGCTGGCAAAACCCGACCCGAACCCGAAAACCCGACCCGGTCGACCCGGAACCGATTGTTTTGAACACCGATCAACCCGACCCATTTTGGACCCGAAATCCGAATAACCGATAACCGAAACTCACCCAAATCCGAATGAACCGAACCCGATTCAACCGAAACCCGATATAACCCGAACTTTAAGATACATTCTAGTAAATTTTTCAAAATGAATATTGAAATAACTGAAACCCGAGACAACCGAAACCTGATACAACCGAAACCCGAACCCGACCCAACCAAATGACCAAATTATTAGACATTACCCGAAACCGAATGACCCGAAACCCGAATAACCCGAAACCCGAATAATCCGAAACCCGACTAACCGAACCCGATCCGACCCGCCCGATTGCCACCTCTACTCGTTGGCAAGCTGTCATAAGGATTCTACGCTACCTCAACCACATCTGTTACTACAAATTCCACATATCCTCTGCTCGCCGTCATGATCGATATCTCTTCCTTTTCGAATGCTGATTGGGGGTAGTGATCGGCAAGATCGACGATCAACGAGTTCTTATTCCATCTTCAATGGTCCAAACCTCATCTCCTGGATTTCTAAAGAGCAAAAAAAAGTTGCTCGCTCCTCCACTGAAGTCGAGTATCGTGGTCTGTATATATCTCTGTAATTGCCATTATAGATACAAATCAATGAGAATCAGAAAAATCGTGCTCATTCCACTAGGTATTCACCAAGCAAAAAATCTTCAAATACGATGCCTGGAGATAGAAAGTGATTCCTCGACAATTATTAACTGTATAAAAGGATATGGAACCTTGGAAAATAGAAATGATAATTACGGATATTATGATACACCTACTCAATTTTCCACAGTTAAGAACTACGTGTGATAATTAAGGATGGATAATAGTGGCGCCGGAGGATAAGGTTGTATACATTTGTCACACAACCCACAACAATAATCATTCGAATAATCAAAGTCTGCAAGATCTCATCCGTAAGAATACTCGATCTCAGAAGAAAATGACTAGTCAGTCTATCCAAATTCTTTCCTACTTCTATATATATAACGTGGTGTTTAGAAACTGAAATATCAAAGTAGGCGGTTTTGTTTATATTCGAAGTACTTTGTACTTTTGTGAAGTCTATATAAAGTACTATAGTTGATCGATCGAGATATTAATTAGATTATCAATCAACTAAAGCCCACATCGCGATCGACCATATAAATATGTCAGCCGCCACGGGGGAGACGGTGTCAAGGCCAGTGGGAGGGACCGAGCTCAGCCTGTGCCGGGCTCTACCAGGCGGCACCGGCGTCACCGTGCTCGCCCTCCTCCTCTCTAAGCAACCCGACCTACAAATTCTCCAAAATGCCCTCCACAATATCCAAAATGCCCATCCCATCCTCCGCTCCAAGCTGCACTACGACCCCTCCTCCCGCACCTTCTCGTTCGTCACTCCCCCCGCCTCCGCCCTCCGGGTCAACTCATTCGACCTCCGGTCAACGCTGAGGATCCTCCACGGCGGCGCCGAGTCTGATCTAGATCTCTCCCCCTTCCAGAAGATCGTGGAGCACGAGCTCAATCTCAACCCCTGGCGGGAGACCAACAAGCCCGGGACACTGGTCGATTTGTTCGAGGCGAAGGTGTACGAGTTGGAGGGCGGGAGGTGGGCGGTGGCATTGAAGGCGCACGCGGCGGCCTGCGACAGGGTGGCCGGGGAAGCAGTGCTGGCGGAGGTGGTGAGGGCGGTGAGTAGTGCTGATGGGGCGGAGGTGGGAATTAAGGGTAAAGGGGAGGTTAAAATGGGAATTGAAGAGTACGGGTGGAGCGGAAAGGCCAAGAAGTCGTTGTGGTCGCGCGGGGTTAACATGCTCGGCTACTCGTTGAAGGCCTTCCGGCAGGCCAATCTCGACTACGTCGACACGCGCTCCCCGCGGCGCACCCAGCTAGTCAGGCTCCGGCTCGAGCCTGACGTAACCGCCAAGCTTCTTCAGGTACGTGAATATTGAATAATCAATCAGGTAGATTCCGTGTATTGTATCATTTTTCTTGTCTAAAAATGAAAAAACACATTTTGCTTGTGTTTAATTTATTTTTGACCGTTGCAGTCTAAAATAAACAAATCATGTTTTTTTGGTATAAACCTAGCCTAGGTTACGAATGTTGACTTAAGTTGACCCAAAAAAAATGAATATAGTTGCTAATTAAATAACTCAATTATATAATTTTAATGGCCCAGCTTATAAACCCCGTCCTTGAATTCATAACTTTTTTTTTCTTGTGTGGGTAGGGATGCGAGAATAGGGAGATGAAATTGTGTGGAGCACTAACGGCGTCAGCATTGATTGCTGCTCGGCGCTGCAGCAAGCGTCCTCTTGAAGGGCAATCGGAGAAATTCACGTTCGTAACGATAGTCGACTGTCGATCCCTTCTCGAGCCTCCTCTCAAAAGCCATGACGTTGGTATGGATGTGCCTAAATTAAGTCGAAACATTATCATATCGATCATATCATATCATATTGTATCATATATGATAACATAGGCGGGCCAGGGGGAACGAGGAAGTACGTACGTTCCCCCTCCCTCATCCGACAAATTACTGAGTATTATCCTCGTCGATAGATAGCTTCGTTTTGATATATAATACGTCATAATCTGACATTTAAGTAAAAAATTATGAATGTTTGAAAATTATAAGTGTATTAATCACTTTAATATTATTTTAATAGACTATAATACTTTTATATTTTACTAAATTTGACATCGACATATATATTATAAATTATTTCGAGAGCTTTAAAACTGTAAGTTATATTACTTATTTTGACAATTTGGTAAGAAGTTATGCAAGTTTAAATATTTTATATCTAGTTATATATACACTATTACATGCATGTTAAGAATATAACAAGTTAAATATTGACTCAATGTTTGTTCATTGCATTTTATATCCTTATTTTGTTAGTTTTCTTTTTCTTTGACTATTTGATTTATTTATTTTTTTTATTTGAGAAAAAATAACAGGGTTTTATTATAAATCAAAGTCATGTTATCTTAAATAGCATCATTTATAATTATCATATTAAATAGAGATCGTTATGCTACTTTAACCTAAAATGACAATATATATAATCGTGCCTCTCTGTTAGAAAATTTATGGCTCCATTCCTGTAAGATAATAACGATGATAGTCATACTCACAGGATTCTACTACTCTGGGATCGTCAACTCACACGACATAAACGGAAGGGAGCGATTTTGGGAGTTGGCAGAGACAACGTACAAAAGTTTCAAGGCCGCAAAGATCAGCAACAAACACTTGCGCGAATTGGCAGACCTCAACTTCCTCATGTGCAGAGCCATCGAGAACCCAGGCCTGACCCCATCCTCGGCGATGAGGACCTCTTTCATCTCGGTGTTTGAGGATGAAGCCCTCCAGCACCATGCCGACGACAAGGCCCACCACGAGAACATGGGTGTCGAGGACTATGTGGTCAGCTCCTCCGTCCACGGGGTGGGTCCCACTGTCGCCATCTTCAACTCGGTCAGAGATGGGGGGTTGGACTGTTGGTGCGCCTACCCTGGGCCGCTGCATTCTAGGCAGCAGATGCAGACCCTTCTTGATCATATCAAAACAATATTGACAGAGGCTACCTAATTATGTACTTCTTAATTTCCTTTTATATAATCATCGATGGACAATTATGGATAATGATTCATGGCATGTGATTGGTTTGGTTTCTAACTTAGCTGGTGTAATTAATAGGGTGGAAATGAGATAGATTATGAATGCATGAATGTTGTCATCATCAGTCATCTCGTAGGGTCAATAGGTCCACCCATACTACTCATCACCACATGTTTACCTTCATCCAATCTATGGGGTGATCGATGCAGGTGGAGTGTGTTTCTAATAGGTGAAGCAGAAATAATTGTTTATCATACATAACGGAAACACTTAGAATTATGCATTTATATGTAGGGTCCGTATGGGTCGGGGTTGAAAAAATGACTAAAAATTATAAACAGGTTAAAGTTAAAAATTTAACCTCAAATAAGGTTAAATTTTTTTGTGAAATATAAACCCCGTATAGGATGAAAAACAGTTTATTTGTAAAAAGTGGAGTTTATTTGGTTGTTATTAGGGGTATAATTGTATTTTCAAATCAAATAAACCACATAAACTCTCAAAAACCTATTAAAAATAGCTTCTTAAATAAACCCCCAAATAAACTAAAATCTCCTAATCAACCCCTCCCCATACAAGGTTAAAATTTTCAAACTACTAAAATTGCATCCATACACACCCATAGTGAGAGTGTTATATATATGAGACTAGCTGAAATCATGTCGGGAGATTGAGCCGGAAATGATTTCAGGGTAGTACCCAATGGTCCCCGGTTTGATTTTCAGATATGGCCGCTCTATATTTACCCAAATCAAGTTATATGAGACTAGACCTGAGCATGAGTCGGCAAGGCTGGCAGGCTTGGGCCAGACTTATGTGAAAATCTTGGCTCATTATAGCGGGTTGGGTGTGCTTGGGCCAACTACCTTGTTCAAGCGCCATTAAAAGTTTGTAAAATATTTCTTATGTTTGTCTTTTATCCAAATCTTTACAATATGTCCTAAATATCCAAAAAGATTAAAATTTTATACAAAACAAAGGTACACAAGTTACACAAACTTTGAAATCACACCCTAAATCTTTAATATATGTTCATTTCAATGAAAAAAATCTTGAAAATAATTTATTTAATAGTATTGTATTCCTTCATTTATACTCAAACCTTCTCGAAATTTAGGTCGCTTTAGGACTTTGTTCTTGTATCAAAATAGATGTCATTTTAAATTTTCTAGGTAAGGGATGGTGAACAAATTGAACATAATCTGCAGCAAAAACTAATGATCAAGAGCAAAGATCAAGCAAAGATATAAAGGGAATGAACACTATTCCATCCCAAATACAACAAGCTGCTCTCAGGCAGTGAATGCCTGAGAGCAGCTTGTCATTGGATTCAATCGAGTGGAATGGGGTGTTCTAAACGATCTAAAGATTGTGTGGGATCGACAAAGGATTTCGACAGGTAATCATCGAGTCCGATTCACAACTTGTCATTGGTCTCTTGAAGTCGAGAGTCAACAAAAGTCATCCGCTTTCTAGCCTAGTCTCTCAATGCCTAGACTTTATTAGTAGGGATTGGATTATCCAATTCCATCATGTTTACTATGAGGCGAATGCAGTTGCTGATCGCCTTGCAGATATTGCGATGTCTTTTTCTTTAGAATTTCATGTATTGCTTGCCCCACCTGATCAGGAAATTTCTTTACTGTTATTAGACGATGTAAGAGGTTAGACTATTCCCCGTATGCTGCCTACATAGCCTTCTTTAATTATTTAATAAAACCTCCTTGAGGGGACGGAGAGCTCTGCCTCTCCTTCAACTGCAAAATAAAAAGAGTGGTCCTATCACTAGTATCACTAATACACTCTCTCTCTATATATATCTCACCTTATCCACGTTATAGGTTTTCCTTACTAAACCACTACATTTGTAACTTCTCCACCCCTCTTCATACTTATATATAATTCTACCAAATTTTTTATACGTATTTTATAAATTTAGATTAGATTATGTTTTATTTGTAAATAATTCACATAATTAAATATCTTTTGTAATTTTTATAAAAATATAAAAACCTATCATTATATATGGTAGTATCATTAATATAATTTTATTGCTGCAACTAACAATGATTCAATTATATATACACTAATTTAAATTATTATCAAAATTATAATAATTATAAAATAATTTAGAATAGGGCAAAATTCGTATTTAGAACACGGTAAAATAACAACCTCCCCCCGGCTCTCGTATCAAAACCCACAAAAGAGATCATAAAATTTCTCCCAAAATATTTCTTAAACGTAACGGACTTTAAAAGTGCAGGATCATATTTAATAATTGGCCGGAAGACTAGTTATCACATGGAACTCCAACAAGAAAAACAGAGCAATCAATCCATTAGCTTTGAACCACATTTCCTTTTTTTTTTCTTTTTTTGAAACAACCTCATGCATTAACATTTGATGAAATTAAAACGTATTTTGGAACCTTGTAGTAAAACTAACTCTAAACAACTATTCGATCTTAAGATGTTGATAAAAAAAATGAGAAGTTGATAACCCTTTTTAATATCTTCACAAACTTCGGGGTAAAAGTATATATTAGTGTGAGCACGAAATCTCTCCTAATCAGATAACCAATAATCAATGTTCTACAAAACACAAACAATATACAACGTACAAATGAGGGGGGAAAAGCGGACAAACGATCAGAAGCAAATACTCAAATCGAACTACCGTTTATATGAGTCGAGCTCAACATTAGATACAACTACACATATAAGAAGACAATACAAAGGATAAAAATTGCATTAAAAATCAAATTCAACAATGGAAAAAGCTCGGTTACAAAAACGGATAAAACCCTAACCAGTTACCAAAGAGGAAAACAAACGAAAAAGAATTACAATGACAATGCGCTAACCTTGCAATGCTCTGCTTGATTTGACCATTTTTAGTGTATCGATTAAAATGGAGAGGGAGTAGAGGTAGAGTAAAAGGATGAATGACAAAAACGGAAAACGTTGAAACAGAGGGGAGAGAGAGAAAAAAAAAATAGTAAAACGAAAATCTAAAATCAACCGGGTGGATAAATCCGTAATTTGGACGGTCGAATAGACCTATACTCAATTGAGTCTCACTAAATTACATCACATGCTTCTTCTTATAACCCCCTCACCCTACCCCTCTTTCTCTTGCTCTCTTCACAAAACCCACAAAAGAGACCATAAAATTTCTCCCGAATTCACACGTTCGTAAGTAGTTCATGCCAAATCGAAGGCATATCATCGAAAAAGTTTGATTTTGTTGTTTTTTTATGGGGTTTTTATGGTTTATGAAATTTGAGGATTAATTTTAGGGTTTGGTAGATTTGTTTAAAATTTGAGTATAAACGAGTACGTACTAAAATTTAGTGGATTTATGTTTATGAAACTTGTAAACATGGAGTTGAGATTTGTTTGAAATGTCAGTAAAATTCGGATCTTGGGAGTGATTTTCGGTGGACAATGTCTGATTACTTAATTTGGGAGGTAATTAAGAACCGAGGTAAAAAGTGTTGTTTTTACCTCGGTTATTTCCTAGGACCGAGCTAAAAACACCCAAACTGAAAAAAAATGCATGTGACGATTGGTCATACATTTGTCCGATGCGGACACCTTCATAATTGTCTGTGTAGACGTATTCTTTTAGTATAATTTTTTATATCCCCAACGGAGGAGACATAAAAGTGTGGGAAGACAAGTGGATAAATCGCCCGATGAGCTTTACTGTCCTAGCTAGGGAACTATACTACGGGGATGACTCAGAGCTAGGTTGATAGACGTCATTGATTGGGGAGCGGGGTGATGGGATGACGATTAGCTGAGGAGAGTCCTATAATCATGTGATATAGAGAAGATTAAGCAAATTCGGCTTGTCAACCCCCTGGTTCGAGACCAACTTGTGCCACTAAAAGAGCGACATCTTCACTGTGAGGTCAGCTTACCACGCGCTCCTGGAGAGGTCTATGCAGAGTTAGGGGAGATGGGGCTGGAACTTCGGACGACTCTATGAGCAATATGGTCTGGAAGGTACTTTGGAAACTCCATACTACCCCAAAGGTTTCTTCCTTCGTCGATCTGGAGAGCTGCAACATGTTTTCCCTTGCAAAAAAATTCTGCACCGGAGACGGATCACGGAGGATACAAGTTGCGACATGTGTGGTCGGGAGGAATCTTGCTACCACACGCTTTTTGAGTGTAATCCCACAAGGAAGGTCTGGAAGAAGGAACCGAAATTGGAGAGCTAGCTTCTGGCTGAGATCCACATCTACCAACTTCACCTTCCAACTGGTCTTCATTGAGGGTTCGAGCGGAGATAGACAGAAGTGGGTGATGATGGTGTGGCAAATATGGTACGTCCGGAATAAGAGAATCTTCGAAGGGGTCTATAAGGAACCGGAGGAGATAATTCGGGATACCAATTAAGGACACACTAGCAGAGGCAGAGAGGTACAAGGAGGTGACGACATTTGAACAAGTATACATTCGAAAGAAGATGAAATCGATTGAAAACAAGGGAAACAAGATCAATTCAATTGATTCAAGGTAAAGGAAAACCAAATCTGTGTTCACACTATCAAAAACAGAAGTTTGTTACATTACTGTAAAATGGCGCCAAGAACAGCTTATATAGCTGTGAGTGTGTGTGTGTGTTCGGTTGTTTGAGCAACTAACACCCGTCACCAAAATTACCAAAATGCCCCTCACTTAGCCAACCACATATGAACCCATAGGCCCCCCTCAAGCTGAACTTGCCATAGGGAACACAAGACCAAGCTTGGAATGCAAGAAGGTGTGTTGGTGAGCACCTAAGGCCTTGGTAAGTATGTCTACCAGTTGCAATGATGAATAGACATGCCTAGTAGAAATGAATCTCTGAGTGACCATTTCTCTGATGAAATGAGAGTCAATACACACATGCTTGGTGCGCTCATGAAATACAGGATTAATGGCCAGCTGCTGGGCAGATCGATTATCACAAAACAAGGTAATGGGAAGAGAAATGTGAATGCTCAGCTCAGATAACAAGCCCTGCACCCAAACCAATTCGCTGGTAGCAAATGACATAGTCCTATATTCACTCTCTGTAGAAGATTTAGAAACAACCTTTTGTTTCTTAGCTTTCCAGAAAATCAAGGATGAGCCTAAGATGACACAATAGCCAGATAAGGATCTCCTAGTGTCCACACAATTTCCCCAGTCTGCATCAGTATAAGCATGGACAGCTAAAGAGGATGAAGATGAATATGGCAAGGCCAAATGAAATGTCCCTTTAAGGTATCTCAGTAAGTAAACTATGGCATGCCAATGAGGTTGCAGGGGAGTAAGAAGAAACTGACTCAATTGCTGCACTGCAAATGCAATATCAGGGCGAGTGAGAGTGAGATAGAGCAACCTCCCAACCAATCTCTTGTAATCCTCAGGATTAGAAATAGGTTCACCATCATGTTGAGAAAGTTTGAGACCTTGTTGCATAGGGAAATCTGTAGGTTTGCAGTTCGATCTCCATATTGGCATCCCTAAGAATATCCAAAATATATTTCCTTTGATTTATAAGAATTCCACCAGAGGATCTAGATATCTCCATCCCAAGAAAGTACCTTGCAATTCCAAGGTCTTTGATTATGAAAGCCTTATGTAGAGCTGCTTTAGTGCTGGATCTCTTCAACCGAATTACCCATTAAGAGCATAACATCCACATATACAAGAGCCACTATAACAGAAGAGTCCACAGACTTGATGAACCAGGAGTAGTCATGGGTAGATTGGGTAAAACCCAAGCTGATCATGAACTTGGTAAGTTCTGAATTTCATTGCCTACTTGCTTGCTTTAAGCCATAGAGGGACCTGGTGAGCTTGCAAACATGACCAGCAGGAACAGAAAAGCCAGGAGGTGGGAGCATATACACTTCTTCATCAAGAAAGCCATGAAGGAAGGCATTATTGACATCCAATTGATGTAGATTCCAACCTTTACAAGCAGCAAGAGCAAGAATAATCCGAACAGTTGAGAGCTTAGCAACAGGAGAAAATGTCTGCTTGTAATATTTATCCTTAATCTAATTGTAGCCCTTAGCCACAAGACTTGCCTTGTGTCTCTCAATAGTCCCATCAAGCTTATACTTGATCTTGAAAACCCATTTACATCCAATGGGTTTCTTTCCAGGGGAAGAGGAATAACCTGCCAAGTATGGTTACTGGTGAGAGCATTAAGTTCCTTGGTCATAGCTTGTTCCCATTCTAGAACATCTTTGGCTTGAGTATAGGAGTTGGGCTCAAAGGTATTGCACATATTTATAAAGGAATGAATATAGGTTGGAGATAGATAAGACATATTTTGAATGTTGAAAACATTGAAGGATTCAGAAACTGAAGATGTGTCTAAGTGGCATCTGGCAGGTAGGTTGGTACAAATGAAATCCTGAAGCTTGATAGGTTTGTGTGTGTGGCTTCGAAGGCCATGACGATGAGCACCTTGAGCAACTGTAATGGGAGGATTAGTGACAAAAGGAGGGGAATTTTCCATTGTATGAGATGATCCAAGAGAATCAGAAACACGAGAAAGTTGAATTGGAGGTGAGGGAGGTGTGGGTGGATTTGGAGATGGTTGAGGAAGAGAGGCTGAATGATGGTGATTAGATGTGCCTGAAGGAATGGAGACGGTATCATAAGGAACCTCACCAAATGAACCAAACTAAGAGGGCTTTGAAAGTGGAGGTGCAGTTGGAAGATCTTTGAAAGGAAAAATATGTTCCTCAAACTTCACATGCCTGCTGATGATGATAGAGTGCATGTCTAGATCATATAGTTTGTAAGCCTTCTGAGCAACAGGATATCCAAGAAAAACACACTTCCTAGCCACTATCCTCAGTTTGTCCCTATGATCATTGGGTTGTACATCATAGCACAGGCAACGAATGACTCTAAGCTGATCATATCTAGGAGGAAATCTGTAAAGCACCTCAAATGGAGATTTCCGGTGAAGGATAGCAGATGGTAACTTGTTGATAATATGAGTTGTACTAAGGATGCATTCTCCCCGTAACTTAATAGGCAATCCTGCATGAATCCTGATAGCCCTGGCAGTCTCAATCAAGTGTCTATGTTTCCTCTCAACACGCCCATTCTGTTCATGAACACCAGATGCAGATCTTTGATGGACAATCCCTCTAGAACTGAACAAGTCCATACATTCTTACTAAGTGAATTCAGTCCTAATAAACTGAACAGAAGTCTGAAAATGAGTATCAACCATGTTGAGAAAACCAGTGATGTTTCTCAACACTTGCAATTTATCTTGCATCAAATACACCTAAGTTGATCTAGTATGATCATCAACTATGGTGAGGAAATATCTAGCCCCACATAAAGCATGAGTCATATATGGACCCCAAACATCCATATGCAATAGTTTAAAGGGAAATTCAGCCAATGATTAACTTCTATCAAAACTCAGTCTGTGAGCCTTAGGCCAAGAACAAGTGTCACAGGAAACATCCTTAATACCACTACATTGAATATCTGGCAAATGATGAAGATTGGCATAAGACATATGCCCAAGTCTAGCATGAAGTAATTGTGCTTTATCAAGCTTATTACAACCAGAAATCACATGGCTTAGTGAATGAGAGAAAGTCTTACAAACATTCTGATAGCCTGCAGCCTTCCAGATGTACAATCCCTTCTTCTCAAATCCTCTAGCCACCACAACTGTAGTTATAGGGTCCTGTAACCAACATGACACATCATCAAAAGCCACCCTCAACTTCTGATCATGAGCAATCTTTGATACAGAAAATAAGTTGTGCCTGAACTGAGGCACCGGCAAAACATTCTTCAAAATAAAACTGTCACTCAAAGATATAGTGCCACTCTTGTTAACAACAATACAACTTCCATCAGGTAAGCCAAGATTAATAGCTGAATTCAAATCATGAGTCTCAATGAAAATACTAGAATCAAAGGCAATGTGATATGTGGCACCAGAATCCACAATCCAAGTATCACTCTCACCCTTATTAACACCAATAAGAAATGATACACTTAATGTACCTGCAAAGTGTGTCATTGCCTGATTGACTGAGCTCTCCCCAGCTTCCAAAGGAGCTTTCCCTTTCATCATCTTCAAAATATCATGAAAAACTGTATTGACCATAGCCTTGTCTAGCTTGCAGGCAGGCACTCTGATTGCCCTCAAAGTATTGGTCTAAAGGACTCTCTTGCTGGTTACTCTCAAACTGAGCAGCAAATCTCCCATTGTATTTAGGCTTGTCTTCATCCTTCGGGCCCCTAAACCATTATGGATACCCAATCAGTTTAAAACAATAGTCCTTGGTATGTCCACGTTCACTACAGTGGTCACATTTTCTTTCAAGCTTAATTCTCTTATAATCTTTCCTTCCTTGATCAGATTGCTTACTCTGATCAATAAATCTGTACTTAGACAAAGCATTTGCCTCACTCTCAGATTGATCATCTCTATTTGTCATGAGGATACTACCCTCTCCTTGAATCAAAGAGGTTACCCCTTTGGATCTCTCGATCTGAACAACCATCTGATAAACCTTGTGCAACCCAGGAGTAGGATCCTTTGATAACACATTGCCACGCAAGTGTTCAAACACATCATTCAATCCTGACAGAAACTTCATGATCTTAGCCTTTTCATCTCTCTCAACAATTCTTTTCATCAAGTTGCACGAACACTGGTTAAGACCACCACAATTACAGGTGGGAATCGGATCCAGCATCTGGATTTCATCCCAAATTTTCTTCAACTTCATGAAGTATGCACCAACAGACATGTTGTCTTGCTTTAAATTGCTCAAATCTCTCCTCAATTGAAACACTAAAGGATCATTTGACTCATAGTATCTATCTCTAATCTCATCCCAAATCTCTTTAGACGACTGAACATACATGAGACTCTCTCCAATCTCGTTGTTCATAGAATTAACTAGCTAGCATCTAACCATGTAGTCCGCTCTCAACCATTTCTCATAGTCATCACGGTCCTCACTAGGACGAACACAACTCCCGATTATGAACCTTAGCTTTAGCACCTAAAGCCATTCGAACACTCCTAGTCCAGCTAATGAAATTTGCGTCAAATTCAGTAGACACAAGATTCATCCCTGGATGGTCTGAATTCGACAAAAAATAAGGATTGACATGTACATTGTTCGTACCTTGTCCTAGATCTCCGAATTGCACTCCTTGATTTCCAAGATTTCCGACATTTCAACCACGACCTGCTCCATTAGGCGGCGTAACAGATACAAAAGTGCCTCTTCCGGCACCTCCACCATCAGCAGAACCTTGACCTTGCTGGAAATTCGATCCTCTTCCTACCATTGCAGACAAAATCGAATCGAAAAAAAACAAAACGAAATGAGGCAACACGGGAATCTTCACCAATTTGCTGGAATCACAAGCTGAACTTCAACCGAATCGAATCGAAGCCTTAGGCTCTGATACCATTTGAACAAGTATACATCCGAAAGAAGATGAAATCGATTGAAAACAAGGGAAACAAGATCAATTCAATTGATTCAAGGTAAAGGAAAACCAAATCTGTGTTCACACTATCAAAAACAGAAGTTTGTTACATTACTGTAAAATGGCGCCAAGAACAGCTTCTATAGCTGTGAGTGTGTGTGTGTGTGTTCGGTTGTTAGAGCAACTAACACCCGTCACCAAAATTACCAAAATGCCCCTCACTTAGCCAACTACATATGAACCCATACGACAACTCCTCCGGTCTCGGAGTTGAGCAACAATGCAGCAAAGGGGTGGAGTAACCCAACCGAAGGAAGGCTGAAGATCAATTGTGATGCAAGCCCTGGTGCCCAACCAGTCAACGACGATCGGCGTTGTTTGACGGGACCATCGGGGCCCACTCGTCTTTGCTGGGAAGAGGGAGATTTCGGCCACAAATACAATTGAGATGGTTGAAGCGAAGAGTGTTTGATGGGCAGTGTTGCTAGCTAAGGAGAGAGAGATTCGGCGTATCCAGATTGAGTCTGATTTTCAAGCGCTAGTAACAAAGCTACGGAACAGGTGGCATGGGAAGAACACTCTATTTAATCTTATTTCTTCTATCATTGATTCTTCTTGTTATTTTGATTCGATTGTTTGGACATTTGTTCTTAGGCTAGGAAATAAGGCGGCGCATGAAATAGCGACCATTAGACCGATTAGCCACTCGTTGTTCTTTTCATTGCAATCTCTCCCAAACACTCAAGGAAATGGACTGATTTGTTTCTCAAAAACAAAAAATTTATATCCACAACGGACATACTTTATATTGTCCATTGTGGACGGTAAGACTGGACGGTGGTAAATAAATTAACTTGTCAATCGATTACCAACCGTACTTACCAACAGAAATTTGGTATCACGTAGTCGGTAACCGACGGAATCGATAACCGAAACTTCGGTACCGACAAATGAAAATAGAATTCTCGTAATTATATATATACTTCTAAATTAAATACTAAAAGAATTAAATAGAATTCTTGGAATTTAATTGCAACCTTCTCCAATAAATAATCCGTAGGAGATTAGGGCCTACTAGCTCCAATACTATGTAGTAGTATTATTCTTCATCTCGATCTCATTATGATTGAAGAGAAGCAACTATCAACGCACTATTTTCGGTAGCGTTAAACATTTATACACGCAGCCCCACCTTACTTGTTAACTTCTTACCCACTATATATATGTTTGTTTGCTACTAGCTAATTCCTTTGACGCTTTCATTCCTACCTTGCTTAATTAAATTATTTCCAAACATACAAGTTTGAAACATAACCTATATATGTTGAGACAAGTTTAAAATAAATCTCATTCTATCAATTAAATTAGACAAATCGAAATTTTATTAATTTCAATCTATATATTATAACTCATTTCTAGGCATTTCAACCAATTGCTAATTTTTATTCTTTTTCATTTTATTAATTTCTTTTATTAATTAATTAACGATTAACCATTGGGATTAATTTATTCTTTTCCATTTTATTAATTTCTTTTATTATTTTTTATTGTTAAAAACATAATATTAATAATTATCCACTTACATTTTTATTTAAGTAATCCACTCTAATGGTATTAAAGTTGAAACAACTTATATGTAATTTTATTTTATTTTTTAAATAAAAATATTTTAACTAAATAAAAAATCATCTCATAGAATATATCTAAATATCTCTTAGTTTGAAAGTAACTAATCTTTTTGTATTAAATTTTATAAATATATTTCTTATATTTATCATATTACTATGTTATATTGTTATTATTTTATTAATTTTAAAATAAGCGTGCAATGAAACCATATTACTCCCTCCGCGCCTAAAATAACACATTTATATATATGCTTTGATACTGAATTTTTTTTGCTGGAAATTTAATTTGCATGAAAGTCACGTACAAGGTTTATTTTATATTTTTAGTCTAATAATTATGAGCTTTGCCATTTTGTAACGTACCAAATTGGACATTTCTTGTTCCTTGATAAATTAACTGCCTTTACAAAATCCTACCGACAAAAAATAGGAAAGGGGAGAAGTTTATAAACGCCGAATTAATATGTCCGTATACGTGTTTGTTAAACAATGGTTCACCATAATTTTCATTTCTTAATAGCACGCTTTCCTAAAATAAAATTCTTTAAAATAGAGAATTAAAAAGCCATTTGTATTGAATTATTTTTGGTTCAAATCTTTCTATTATGAAATTTATTGAGTTTTCTCAAAATTTAACGAATGATTTCTATTTTTTTTTCTTATTATCTATTTTGGAGAATGTAATGAAAAAGCTGTTAGACCAAAAATAATATATTCTCCAAAAAAAAATCAATATATCTTGACTAAGAATTAGGGGTGGGCACAAATCCCGCAAATCCCGTCCCGTCCCGATCCCGGTGGGATTTAGAAAAAAAATATTTAATCCCGTCCCGTAAAAAATACGAGGGACGGGACGCGGGACGGAAAGTTCTCGTCTCGCAAATCCTGTCCCGTCCCGCATATATATAAAACTATAAACTCCCTCCGTCCAAAAATACATGGACTTTTACTATTCATTCACGCTTTTTTAGGAGCTAAAAACTATATAAAATATTAACTTTTTTATTAATTTTTTATATAGTTTTTACCTCCTTAAGAAAGCGTGCGTGAATAGTAAAGTCCATGTATTTTTGGACGGAGGTAGTATATTTTATATAAAAAAATATAAATAATGTCGGTTTTAATAAGTTTTTATTATATGTATATATATGTTAGTATTTATGAATAAAATTAACCTACTGAATTTGATATATGTTAAATATATATACTCAGTAGCTATCTATCAGTAGCATATATCATATATACTCCGTACGTAATGTATATAATATAGGGTATATTGTATATTCGAACACTCAGTTTCGGATTTATGTATTACTTGTTTAATAAATTTGATTTTGATCAAAAGATAAAAAGCTCTTTTTATTGGATTATTATAGATTTTATTTTAAGAGGGACAAGTCCCGTCCCGTCCCGATCCCTTCCCATCCCACGAGGGATAAGACCCGGTGGGATTCAAAAAAAAAAATTTCAATCCCGTCTAGTAAAAAATACGTGGGACGGGACGCGAGATTACCCCAATCCCGTCCCGTCCCATGCCCACCCCTACTAAGAATGATGTTCAATATGATTTCTATGATTTTGGTTTTTCAACTTCTTAGAATTGCCTAAGGTAATTTTGATTTGTTGATGACTTTGGTTTTCTATAAATTCTAAGAATTACCATGGAATGAAGTGTAGTTAAAAATAAAACATAACTTCTTAGAACTTATAGTTAATCATACTTACTGGCTTGTTGCCAATGTTTCGAAATGTGGTAGCTTATATATAAATGTTTTAAGTGTTCGATGTGCTCATTTTTATAGGTAGTGAATTTTTTATATTTTTTCGTACATATATGTAGGGCTTTTGCTACTTCTCTTATTCATGCTAAGATGTTCCTCAGATCAAAGGAAGTGATCAATCGCGAGAGGCTAGTAATCCAACCCTAGCCTCTCGCGATTGAGGATTGTGTGTACGTGCATTTGTGCACTAGTAGCCTAATACATAAATTGAGTGTTTCATATTAAAACCAATTGTCAATAGAAGAAATAGCCCAATAATTTATATATTTTAATACTTCTTAAGCTCAACTTTAACTATAAGATTCTTTGACCTCTATCAACGTCTCTTTTAACACTGCACAATAGACCTGTCAAAACACAACCCGACCCGGTCGACCCGATCCGACCGCCCGGAAAATTTTCGACCCGAACCCGGAAATTTTTTTCGACCCGAACCCGAAAAACCGAAAATTTACTGGGTCATCTGGGTTTCGACCCGGTGACCCGATTGACCCGATAATTTTGACCCGATTTTACCCGATTGACCCGTTGACCCGGTTGATTTTTAATTAAATATAATTAATTTTTTTTATATATAATTAAAATTTATTGCAAAATTATCAAATCATGATTTTTTTAATTTAAAAAGGAAAAAATTGACAAATTCGAAATCGACCCGAAATGACCCGAAACCCGGTCAAATCTGGATTCTAGTCAACCCGAAAATACCCGGAACCCGTTTTACCCGGGACCCGTTTTACCCGAGACCCGAAGTGACCCAACCCGAACCCGACCCGAATGACCCGTTTGACAGGTCTACTGCACAACATACTCCACCTTTTTTCTTTACTTCATGTTAGATGATCACACTTGAAAGGAGGGGTTATATTATGTAATTTAAATGAATTCCCAGGGTTATGATTTCTGGTTGCAACTATAAAAATGTTGTAAACAGCATCGACCTCTCCGAAGAAACTAGTGAAGTCCATGAATACAAATTAAAGTTGGTCGATAATGGACTATAATTAATTTAGTGTTACACCGTACATACATTATGTCGGCCGCCACAGGGGAGACGGTGTCAAGGCCAGCCGGAGGCACCGAGCTGAGCATGTGCCGTGCACTACCCGGCGGCACCGGCATTACCGTGCTCGCCCTCCTCCTCTCTAAGCCACCCGACTTACAAATTCTCCAAAATGCCCTCCACAATATCCAAAATGCCCATCCCATCCTCCGCTCCAAGCTGCGCTACCACCCCACCTCCCGCACCTTCTCGTTCGTCACTCCCCCGACCTCCGCCCTCCAGGTCAACTCATTCGACCTCCGGTCAACGCTGAGGGTCCTCCACGGCACTGAGCCTGATCTCTCCCCCTTCCAGAAGATCGTGGAGCACGAGCTCAATCTCAACCCCTGGCGGGAGACCAACAAGCCCGGAACGCCGGCGGTGGAATTGTTCGAGGCGAAGGTGTACGAGTTGGAGGGCGGGAGGTGGGCGGTGGCGTTGAAGGCGCACACGGCGGCCTGCGACAGGGCGGCCGGGGAAGCAGTGCTGGCGGAGTTGGTGAGGGCAGTGAGTAGTGGTGGTGGTGGGGCGGAATTGGGAATTAGGGGTAAGGGGGAGGTTAAAATGGGAATTGAAGAGTACGGGTGGAGTGGGAAGGCAAAGAGGTCGTTGTGGTCGCGAGGGGTTAACATGCTCGGCTACTCGTTGAAGGCTTTCCGGCAGGCCAATCTCGACTACGTCGACCCGCGTTCCCCACGCCGCACCCAGCTAGTCAGGCTCCGGCTGCAGCCTGACGTCACCAGCAAGCTTCTCCAAGTAAGTGAATATGTAGTTTAGTTTAAGGAGTAAAAAACTATATAAAATTTTAAAATTTTAATTAAATTTTTTTATATTATAATACTTATTACGCAGTAATTAATAAGTATTGAAGAAATTAATAAGTCATATTACAAAAATAAGTTTTTTACTAAAAATTTTAGTAAGTCTTTTATTGTATGTAAATATAATAATACATAATACTTTAATTATATATAAATATATAATGTAATTTTTCTCCGGGGCTTTACTCGGTACGGAGCCCTAGACAATCCCTTGGGCTTACCCCAAGGGCCGGTCTGGTCATTTATTATTCAAGCGTGCTTTTTTAAGATTATAAACTATAGAAAATATCTATTTCTTCATATAAAAAAAATATAACAGTTTTATAGTTAGTGTTAATAAGTACGAAATTGTTAAAAAAAATTTATAAAAACGTACGTTGATAAGAAATGACATTTTTTTCCGAACGAACACGAAAAGAATTAAGCCTTCATCTGAATTAGGATCACAAGGAAACTTCCCATCAATGAGCATCTAGCTATATATATTATCAACTCATGTAAACTCCATCCACAATTTGAGGGGGTTCTCATTAGTAAGTGTTACGCTTTGTCCCGTAGGATGATGCCCTTTTTGTATCTATCGAACATTCGGACATGTTGCTTGTTCTCTGGAACCTTCTTTTATAAGTGCTAAAAAAAAAAAAAAAACTTATCTCTTATTTACTTGTTAAATAATGAAACATTTAATATCTCTTGTTTGTTTTAATCAAAACACTTAAAATGTTTGTTTTACATTAGGAAAAAATGGAAACCAAATTAATCAATTTTAGAAATAAAATATATATGATCATCTTTTTTTTTTAAAGTCTAGATAAAAATGAAGATAATTAAATTCATAACATTAACCGCTATCTTTCCCTACTAAAAAAACAAATAATAAATAACGAGTTAGTAACCAAGTCTCAACGAATCAGATTAAATTTTTTGTTTCGGATTTTGGGTCTAAAACACTTAATTTAAAGCCTGAATTTTTCGAATGGTATAACGTAGTATTTTGGTAGGTGTAGTTATTGGCACAGCCATCCAAATCTATACTAATATTCCATCATTTATAATCTCGTATATATTATGGGACAACGATTTATAAATATATAAATAGCAAATGAAAATATTTAGCATAATTAAAAAAACAACGGTTTTTCTACACTAATATTAGAAGCCTGATATTTCCTAACAATTTTTAAATTAGATTATGGAATTCGTCTGTTTTCTTTTAGAGTTTTCGTTCCCAATTCTTATCCTATAGGCTATAGTCTAACGACACACAATAGACAAATCGAAAAAATAATTAAATATTAGAGATAAGATATGCATATCTACCTATTTAGATAAACATGCTAAAAATTCTTACCCTATCAAATAGATATCCACATAATTCCTGAGTACAACATTTTTCCATGTGCCCCGGGAATGTAACGAGGTGGCTGATAAGGTTGTACACCTTAGCCTCTCGTTTCCCGGCACTGTTCTAGAATCTCAGCCAGATCTCTCTGATCTCATCCGCAAGGATGTTATCGGCTAGACTTAATTTGCCAGTCGAATTCTTACCCTATAAAAAAAAAGAAAAAAAAAAAAACATGCTAAAAATTAGGTTCTTATCCTATGTTTTTAGGGCATGTATAAGATAAAAAAAAAACCGATAATAATATGTCATATACAAAATATAAAAATGTGTTATTTTCGACTTTAGGAATATAATTAATGCGGTGTTAATAGCTACTGTATATCAGTATATTGGACCAGTACTCTAGTAGTGTAAATGTGGATGTGAATTTGTAGGGATGCAAGAATAGAGAGATGAAGTTATGTTCTGCACTGACAGCTTCAGCATTGATCGCTGCTCGACGCTGCAGCAAGCGTCCTCTTGATGGCCGATCCGAGAAATACGCTGTGGCAACTGTAGTCGACTGTCGACCCCTTCTCGACCCTCCTCTCAATAGCCATGACATCGGTATGGATGTCCTAAACTCTGTCGTCAAAATATTTTCATATCGATCATATCATTAGGGCTGTTATTTGAGCCGGACGAGCCGAGTAGTGCTTGTTCATACTCAGTTCATTTAGGATATGAAATGATCTTGAGTCGAGCTTAAGTTTTGACTCGAGCTTAAAAATGTGCTCATATTCGGCTCGTTTAGAAAATGAACAAGCTTGAGCCAAGCTGAAATTCTAGAAATTCCATAAAATTCGAGCTATTCTAGCTTTGAACCGAGCTTAAAAATGTGCTCATACTCGGCTCATTTAGAAAATAAACGAGTTTGAGCCGAGCTTTTATCGAGTAAGTACAAGCTACTCGTGTTAACATAACACCCCTACATATCATATCGTATCGCATCGTATTAATGCTGATAGTCACAGGTTTCTACCACTCCGCCATTCTCAGCACACACGACATAAACGGGAGGGAACGATTTTGGGAGCTAGCCGAGAAGGCTTACAAGTCTTTCAAGGCCACAAAGAGCGGCAACGACCACTTGCACGACATCGCGGACCTCAACTTCCTCATGTGCAAGGCCATCGAGAATCCGAGCCTCACGCCCTCATCGGCGATGAGGACCTCTTTCATCGCGGTGTTTGAGGACGAACCCCTCCAGCACCATGCCGACGACAAGGCCCACCGCGAGGACATGGGCGTCGAGGAGTATCTGTATAGCTCCTCCGTCCACGGGGTGGGCCCCTCTCTCACCATCTTCACCTCGGTGAGAGACTGGGGGTTGGACTGTTGGTGCGTCTACCCGGGGCCTCTGCATTCAAGGCAGCAGATGGAGGCCCTCCTTGAACAGATTAAAGCTATATTGATTGACGCTACTTGCTGATCGATATCGATAGTAAACCTTGTGTGGTTGTTTTCTATAATCATCGATGGGAAATAAAGGGTTGGTTTCTGTCACTGTCGTCGACCCTAGCTTATGTAATTCCATTGGTTTCGAAGATATTAAATGTTGAATTGATCTAGCATGTCTCAAGGAAGAGAGAAAAAAACAGTGAATTGGGGGGAAAAAATCATGTTTGATTGCGATTTCTATATGCTTCGTTCTCTGGCGGAAAACAAGATTTTTTGGCTATGCTGTCACACATTAGAGGGATGCTTGACATTTCTTTGTGAGGAATCTTGCTTAACCATGCCAGCTCTGCTGCGACTCGTCTCATGTATGATCCATAGCTGAGCTTGGCAATGAGAAATGGTGGGCAATTGCATAAATTGGCTGAGATGTTGCACTGTGAATGCCAAATCTGGGCGTGTGTTTGTTCAAAATTTAATCTTGCCCACAACTCGTCTATACATAGTTGGATCTGTCATAGGAGTTCCTTCGTCTGCAGCAACATATATGGATGGATCAAGAGGATCTGTACTTGATTGCCAATCTTGTCGATTACTGTAATCGACAAGATTGGCGATCAAGAAGTACACGAGATTGATTGAAGTCTGGGGTGTCGAGATGTACCTATATCCCTACTCCAAACAAGTCGAGAGGATAGTTCTTGAAGGCCTACTGCCACTAGCAAAACAACACAGCAATAAGCTTTAAAAGGGGCTAAATTTCTTTCATGGACAGAAGCGAAAGACTAATTAAACTAGCTTTAAAATTTATTTCTGAAATTCGAAATCCAGATGTTATTTCATAAGATCTAGAAACACAAAGCAATTCCACAAGCTATGCAACAACATGGAAGGCAACAGGTTCCTAGATCTCGCAAACAAAACACCCATCACCACTCCGAGGAGAACAAGAGGAAACATCCTCTGTACATTGAAATGGGCAAGAGCAAATACGACGGAACTCACCAATATAGAGGACCACACGGGCATGTACCTTGTCAAGGACGGAAGGAGGAACCCTCGGAAGAGAATCTCCTCCCATATTGGTGCACATACTGAGACGACCATCACATAAAGCCCCATTGCAACTTTGTCACGGGCTAAGATTGATTGCTCAACACTTGAGAGGATTACGGGTGTAGATGGCAAATCGGGCAAAAGATCGACGTTGAACAGGGATAACCGGTTGACTAAGGGAAACATGAGGCATCCGAGAGCAACATCAATTTGCCAGTTCCCTTTGAGGCTGAAGTTGAACCATCCTGATGGGAGGGGGCGGAACCGAGAAAGGCAACGATAGAGAATTGCAATACCCGCAAGCCCTTCAGTGGCGTCAGTTAAAAGACTGTACAACGCCTGTCCTCTGTAAGTCAAAGTCTCTTTGTTGAAGCCTACCATGTGAGCCGTAAAAGGAATCATCCAAGAACCCACAAACCAAAATGCAGCTATCCAAAGGAGCATAACCTGAAGTAGAACGCACAGGCAGTTGAAACGAAGCATTTAGAATAAGAAATGAACCCTAAGGTGACAGTAAAATGATCTCAGATCATCAATCAACATGTCAACTCAGCGGGGACTACCCTCCTCATTCTAGTCCCTATTTGGGGATCAAAAATCACCCCCGGCCCCATCCATGCCAGGTTCGCATCTTGATCCCCAACCGCAACCCTGCCTAATCTTCCCAGTTTATGTTCCCACGGGTTTTCCCGTTTAGATGTTGAATAACTTATATATTGATCATTCAATATTGAACAGCAGAAACCGTGACTTGATATGAAAAAATCATCATAATCTGTATGAAATCCCACCAATTTAGTAGTTTTACACTATTTTAATAAAATGAAATATTACATCATGTTTTCTGTAGTTCAATAATGAATACTCAACATATAAGTTATTCAATATCCAAATGTAATACTAGTGTCACAGTATAGGATGGGGATTTCCCGCGGGAATGAGGGAATCCCTCCCCATTGACACACTGACTCAGTTAGTTATAGGAGTTGGGACAAATGAGCCCACATGTAATGATCAGAAGCATCACATAACAAGTGATGAAGAATGATTAGTTCAGTCACTTTAGTATGCTTTGTAATTTACTCATCGAGTCCTTGCCGATTTGATCTGCCTCTAAACCCTTTAGTAAAAGGCATGCATTAAAAATTAAACAAACAACATCTGTAAGCTCGTCTAGTCCATTTAATACTTTTTAGCATGACACTTTCATATAGTACCATTTAATCACAACTTTCTTAAGTAGCTTAATGGTTTGACCATCAAATAGAACATATCAACTTTTTGGCCATTAATTGAACAAAGGTAGAAAACAATCAGGCAGCTGTAAATGATCCAGAACATGCACAAAAAGCTCAACAAATAGAGAAAGATGCTTGGCAAAAAAAACTCAAAACTATGCACAACGTCTGGTATTATATATAGCCAACCATATAACACATTTGATAGTAAGAAAGGAAATTGTTGAAGGTGGTTAAGGGTTCATTTAGCAATATTATTACTTATGAGGATTCACTATAGACTGATATGTGCTGATACAGGGTGAAAAGAAGCTTCTAATGTATATGAGTGCACACTAAAGAAACCATTGAACTTTATTTTTCATGGAGAAATAGTTCATGGTCTAGAGCACATGATCAACAATTATCGAAAAAAGGTTGGCATACTGATAAACTGATAAATAGAAAAGAGTACTGCCTACCTGCAATATAGTTTCTCCAGTCCATGGAACACTCCATGGTGTTGCAATCGTCCTAAGTACTGAAACAATTGCCTGCAACACGTTTAAGTGATTAGTGAGCATCAGACACTACTATACAATCAAGTAATATAGCAACCATGACTAGGTGAAACATTTTCACATTCATATCTTAATAGATATAATACAAAGTAGAACATTTTCACATTTTCTTTCTCATCTTTTTACAAGAAAGTATGTTCATATGTTTATAGTTTTTGTCATCTTAAATACATAAATTGTCTAATCCTGTTCTGTCCAAACTTTCCAGTAACTTCACAGTTACACTTGACTTATATGGACAAAGCATATTCTCTACTCTAGCCTCTATTCTACAAGAATAACTATCAAAGGTATGTAGGATACTTTACCACTGAAAAATAATCATGACATGGAAATCTACAAAGTAAGAAAAACTAACTGAAAACGCAATGGGGAAGCAGACCTTTATATTAAGGCAGTCTTATCTCAATGGATCGAGCACAAGCTACCTATTCTTTAAGCTATTATTTAGCATCATGAAATCAATCACAAAAAACCAAAACAAAATGGCATCCTTCTTCTCAATAAATGATCAAAGTGTCATAGTCAAAGAATAATCTATACAAAATATACTCTGCATTCAATAAATACTTAAACACTGACATGACATGTTCATTCCACTATATAGTTAGTTCTCATTCGTTTTCCTCGACATAACCAGCTAGAGGTTAAAATATTTGTCCTATACTTCAAATCGCATGCTTTATCAGCATCTCTGTGACAATATAGTATAACAAGAAAGCTCCAGGTTTTTGCATCAAAGGTGAATCCTATACAATGGCTAGACACTCAATATACTCTTGTTCACTACTATTGATCAGCTGATTCCCAAACACAATATTTTACAAGGAATGTCAATTGATATTAAGCCCACTAGCTGTATGAAGTACTATCAAAAGAAACTCCTCAGTTGAATCACTATAAGTATAGACAACCTCCAATCTCAACATAAGCTAATTTACTGCAAGTGAGAATATATTTATTTGCTGATTTGATTTGATTTGATCAGAACCAAACTATTAAAAATAAATGTTGCAGATTCACACACCAATTACAAAATCAACATAGCAGATGAAATTCACTGGTTAAATTAATGATCATCAACACTCAGTCAAATTACCTCGCTAACATTGGAAGCCCAGCTCTTGTTCACAACCCTGGCTTCTTCAAATTTCCCTCTAACCAATTCTTCGGCAATTTCCTCAACGACATCTGGCTTCAAGTTCTTCGAAGGGATCTCTTCTTGCCTAAAGCAAGATACCTTCCATTTCTACATCAAACGCAACAAATCGAGAGTCAAATCAGACCAAAAATAGAGCTTTTTTTAAAAAAAAAAAAAGAAAAAGAAAAATCAAAGCTCAATCAACAATACTACAAAGAGAAAATTACCTTAACTGGAGACCTGGATAACGAGTTAAAGCTCCGAACGCCACGCGAAAGAGGCGACAATCGAGCTGGAAGTGTCTGAACCCTGATTCTAGACAGCGAAGGCGCAGAGAGAGGACGGTAAGAGAGAGCGTGCGAGCAAGAGCCGAACATGGGTCCGTGGAGAAATTAGGGTTTGATTCCACCCTGATTGTGAGAATTCCAAATCGTCCGCATTGGGTGGGGAAATCAAATCGTAGACGGAATTCAGAAGAAGGTTCAAACTCAGCCAACTCCCGTCAAATCGATATATTCACAAATTCCATGATTACGAAGAGCAGCTTGAAGAACTAACCTAGATCCCCGATTCCAGCCGCCGGTGGGACAGTGGTGGTAGGGGATTGCAATTTGCAAGGAAATTAAGGAGAGAGTTGAAAAATCGGTTTTCTGGTTCAATTAACAGAGGATTTCAGATTCCTTCAACCAATAGGAATTCCAAAATTGGGGAATTTTTAGGGTGGGAGAAAACGAGTAATTAAAAAAAGAAAAAAGTGAAAGAAATTTTGGGGAAAGGAAGATTGAAGTTTCGGGGAACGTGGCTACACAAGAATCACGCAAAAAGGGAGTCGAACATTTGGGGCCGCAGATTTTTTGTCTAAAATCATCAATTATCCAAAATTACACTCTTTAGGGTTCATAAGAGTATATATTGACTGATTGATGGATTGCTTGTATCATTTGCAACTTGCAAGTTTTTAATCCAACTTGTCAAGCATGATTTGTGCTACTGCCCAAATTTTGTAAATTATTATGTAGATTTTGTACTTACTCCCTCCGTCCAACAATACATGTACTTTTAGATGTAAATTTTTGTTCAACAATAGATGGTCTTTTAGGTTTTCTAGGTAAAAAGTTGTAATGATTTGTATTGGTTTGTGTGTTGTTGACTTTTTAAAATAATTTGATTGGTTAAAATGTGTAGTGGGTGGGTTAAAAAATAATAAAATTTATGAAAAAGTTAGTGCAATGATGATGTTTTTTTAAAAGTAAGGTGATTTATTAAAACTTGTGCAAAATGCTAAAAGGCAATGTATTTTTGGACGGAGGGAGTATTACGCAGGAGTATAAAATATTAAATTTATTGTTATATTAATTTTTATTTTTTTAAAAAAGACAAAATTCAAAATATCATACAATGTTGATAAATCGAGAGGTCGTAAAAAGAAAACCGCAAATGGAGAATCCATTGAGAAAGAGTGCGATAGATACCCGAAGCAGACAATGAAGGTAGCAAACATCCAACAAAGCACTACATAATGAATGAAATATAAACATCCCAACCAGGGACATAACATTATGTAATCAATTTAGATGTTTTGATGAATGAAAGTTATTTAAATTTTACATTTCAATTCTAATAATTTTTACTTTCAATAATATAAATTAAATAGTATGTTATAAACAGTTAAACAAATATAAATATTTTAACGGGCATGTAACCAATTTAATGGGTATCAGGGTATGTAATAAATTTAAGAGGGAAATGCACAAAATAACCTAAAAAATCGGTTTATTTGCAAGATTAACCCAATCCGGTTTTAAATTAGGTCAAACCGGATATTTGGTAACCTGTGTACCCGATAGCCCGTTGAAAAGGAGAGAAAGGGAAGAGAGAAGGAAGGGGATCAGAGACGGGGGCAGGTGGAGGCATCTCCCTCGACGGTGAACTGCTCGAGGCAAGACGCAGGTGGAGGCATCTCCCTCGAGGCGAGGCGCAGGCGAGAGGGCTCGAGCAGTCGCCTTCTCTTCCCACTTCTTCCCTTCGCTCTTGCCCAGCAGTCGCCTCATCTTCTTTCCTCTCCGTTGTGCTCTCTCGGAAATTGGAGACGACAGGCGAACAAGCAACTCGAATCCAACTATCCTCGTCTTCTTCCTCTCCACTCTATCTTCCTACCATCGATCCAGGTATCCTCATCTTCCTATGAATTTCAACTTCAATCAGTCGGTGCCCTCTGAATTTCATCTTCCTCTTCTTATCCCGCATCGACATTGACAGTCAGTGCGTCTGTCCTTCATTTGGATTGAATTTGAAATTGCCTTTGCTTGCTGTTGCTTTGTCCTTCATTTTGATTGAATTTGATATTTCCTTTGCTTGATATGCCTGATTGAAGTTGAACTTGCTTGAAATATTGTTAGATAGGTGCGTTTCCCCTCTCCGAACTGATTCATTTGTTATCTATTTGAGTCTAAAAATTCAGAAATGCAATCCTCTTCTCCAGCTTGGATCTGGACCTTACAATACAATTAGATGGAATCCTAAAGGAAGATGTATCCTTCAATTTAGGTGATAATCCAGATGCTGATAGATTAGAATTTAGTATGTTGTCATGTCTCTACTAGATGTGAAAGGAGATTTGGGCGTATCAAAGGAGATTTGGGCATCATGTAAAACTAAAGTAAGTGTCATGTAAAACTAAAGTAAGTGTCATGTAGAAAGAACACTTGGAAGTAAAAACCAATTTTCTTATGTGGTCTGTTGTCCCGTGATAAGGCCATCAGTTTGATGAGTGATGAGTTGCTTAGTCATACTGAAGTTGTGGAATTGTCTAAGAAGATAAAAGTTGGTCTTATGCTGGAGGATTGCAGATCAAGGTGAAGTCTTACTCACTGTTTTTTATACTTTGATTATTTCTCACTCACTATGCACATATGTCCATTTTGTATGAGCTGAATCTCCTTAATGAGAGACAGAAAGAGTATAAAACACAACCTCGTGATTTTTTTTACCTGTGTTTTTACTTTTACTTACGTGCCTAATTGATAGGGGATCTAGCTCCAATCAACCACAAATCCTCTTTGATAAAAGATTATTTGCCTGCAGATGATTAGTTCTGTTGCTGATTTTGATTACCTATATGTTAGGTTTTTTTTCTTTTCAATATTGAAACTGATTTTTGAAATATGTTGGTTGATTATAATATGTGTTTAAACTTCCTTTACTGGCTTGTATATGGTGTTAGTTGTCCCTTTACTAATCCACCCTTTTACTGAACTTTATTTTCATTCTTTTTCTTATTGGTACTTTGCAATATGCAACCTTGCAATCTTGCATTTTCTTCGTGGGATCGAAGACACAGAGGATTTGAGTACATCTCCTTTGACATAAATATTCTTCACAGCCTATTAGCTCAATGGGAGATCATTGTGGTCATACACAAAGATGTGGGTTCAATTCCCACGTAGGCTTATTATTCATTAATCAACGTCGATTATCAACTTATGTTTAGAACAAGTCAAGCTTGCTACATCACCAAATTATAGGCAGTTTCATATCAAAATAAATCAAAAGCCAAGACACTTCATCTTCTTGTTGAATTGATCATCGGATGGGTTTTTAACATGACAAGTAATAGGTTTGACATGTCATATACGTCACTTAACATGACAGTCAGAGTGAGCGGACTTACCCCGGAAATCATATCCAAGGCTGAATTTGAAACCAAGTTAAAAAAAAAAAGTCTAGCAGAAGGAATTCTGAATCATAGAAAAGGAATAGAATATGTCTCAAATTCAGGTGTCAAGTAAAAAAAATCCATATGTCAATTAAAATACATTATATGTCATGTAAATCCGGTAAGGGTGTCATGTAAATTCAGTATGGGTTATGGGTTATTTTTGGTGCTGCTATCACATAATTTTTTGGTGCTGACTATCACAGAATTCAGTCTCTTAGCACCTAATTTCTATTGAGATCTCTCTTAATGTGCATTCTTCAAAGTTTGGTGCTGCTATCACAGATGGTCTATGTGGGAAACTGTAGAAAATCCATTTTTCTGATTTTAACAATGTATGATGATCATTTTTATGTGAGCTTGTACCAAAGCTATGTAGGATTTCCTTTGACATGTTAATAACAGCTCAATAATTCAATATCTAGATGGCCTATGTGGGATTCGAACCCACATCTTTATACCAAAGCACATTGCTCTACCGATTGAGCTAATAGGCCAAAGTATATGTGATTTGTACTTGCACAACCAAAGCAATATCCCTCCAGGTTGTGTTTTATACTCTTTCTGTCTCTCATTAAGGAGATTCAGCTCATACAAAATGGACATATGTGCATAGTGAGTGAGAAATAATCAAAGTATAAAAAACAGTGAGTAAGACTTCACCTTGATATGTAATCCTCCAGCATAAGACCGACATTTATCTTCTTAGACAATTCCACAACTTCAGTATGACTAAGCAACTCATCACTCATCAAACTGATGGCCTGATCACGAGACAACATACCACATAAGAAAATTGGTTTTTGATACGCCCAAATCTCCTTTGATACGCCCAAATCTCCTTTCACATCTAGTAGAGACATGACAACATACTAAATTCTAATCTATCAGCATCTGGATTATCACCTAAATTGAAGGATACATCTTCCTCTTTACTGACTCCTACCCTTGACATTACCCCCTGCCCCACTCCACTAGAAAATCCCACGGACAAACTCAACCCCCTATTTGGCAACATCACTTACTACATGACACCTACAGCAATCAACATGTCACTTGTTTATTCAGACATGACAGACAGCAAACCCCACCCTAACCGAATGGGAAACTTCAAACCAAACCATTTCAATTCCAAAATTCGAAATTTCAGTCTCTAGCCCTAAACTAAAAATTCCAATTTAAAGGCTTGGAAGATAGAGCAGAGAAGAAGAAGGGTGAAGGATTGTACCTGGAATCGCATAATCGAAGCCAATTGTGGAGATTATCCTCGACGAAGCTCAAAATCGCCTGAAGAAAGAGAGAGTGGAAGGATCTGCGTGAGGGAGGAAGGGCATGAGGCTTGGCACCCGAGCCCCCGACCCCCTTCCTTCTCCCTTCTTGTGCTTGCCTCAACCATGGCACCCGAGCTCGCCGAATGAGGTGTCTTATTCCTCCTCCGGCCCCATCGATCCCAAAGGAGACGAATGGGAGGAAGAAGGACCAAGATGACTGCGCTCAAGCCCTCCCGTCGAGCTCGGAGGCCTGTCGCCTAGAGCCGCGAACCTCGCCTCTGACGACGGCGCCTTCCCTGCTTCATCGAACCCCTCATCCTTCCCTTCCTCTCTCACTGTTGCGCGCTTTTCTCTCTCCAACCGGCTGCAACCCGTGAGAAACCGGGTAAAGGGGGTTACTTTGCAATTTTTTTGGGGGGGGTTAACCCCCACAATCCAACCGGGTATTTAGGTTAGTTTTGCAAATGGCCCTAAATTTAGAGGTTTTGATGAATGAAAGTTAATTAAGTTTTACATTTAAATTTTAATAATTTTTACTGGTATAAATTAAATATATTGTGAATATTTTAATTGGTCTATAACCCATTTATAGGTTTTGATGGATATATGTCTAATTAATCAAGTTTCTAGGGGTATATACCGTATATACCCCCCAAATAAAAAGAGTGTGTTAGTTGGTAAAATAATAAAAACAAGTATTTTCTACTAATAACCCACCCATTCCCAAGCGGAGAAGATCGTTTAGTCCAAAATCACGGTCCATTTTGTGGTCAATTTAAACTTTATTGGTTGAAACGGTATATTTAATATTTTTATTACTTTTCTTCATAAATAAGGTTACTTTTTCATGGCTTTTCCGCCTATGAAGTCAAATGGCCTGCAAAATGGACTTTTGTTTTGGACTAGACGATCCTCACTTATCCCCTAATGCAAATATGCTACCATTATTGTACTTTTTTTTCTGACATTTTCTTTTATTTTTAAAATATAAGACACCCACGATAAAAAATTGTCAAGTTATTGTCAAGGCAATTACAAATAAAGGGTTAAAAGGGTTATAGCATGCACTTGCCTCTGTTTAATGCAATATTGTTAAAACGATCCCATCTAGTTCCTGATATACTGGAAATGACAAAACTTTGACGGTAAATAATTAAGGGGAGTTAGACACAACATCAGCATTCTCTATGACAATAATGAAGCATTCTCTATGACAATAATGAACATTGATGAAACGTCGCATAAATGTTTCCAATGATAGTGATCTGCATGCAATTGTAGCTCCACTAGCAACTATTTGGAAACTTATGGCCAAGCTTCTTCTTGCCCCAAGTTCAACAGGCAAGCAAATGATCTATACCCACAGTGACGGTTACTTGCAACGTTCATAACAACTCTGATTAATCCTATGATAAATTCATCTATGTCGTTGTCCCCCAATGGAAACCGATGTGGTGGTTGTCTGCGCCCAGAATTGCACTCGATCTTGCAGGCGGGCCTTCATTCTCTCTAGTGTCTTTAGCGGTCCCACCTTTTTCCCTTGCCTTATTTTTTTACCCTAAACGACCTCTTCCCCTTCCATGATCTTGAACTTCTTGGAGGTTCAGCTGCAGAGACAGGGGCCACAACAGAGGGTGTTCTTGGGCTTGGAAGAGGAAGTGTTGGAGTTTCCATGGGTTTCTTATTTGCTTCACATTCTAGATAGTGTAAAGACACAAATATAGCTCATAAAAACTAATATTAGCAAGAAAAGCCATAACTTGACTCGTGACAGCAAAGTGAGCAAACACAAGTGATAGCTAAAACATATAACATACTCCTTATTATAGTAAACCAAATGTCTATACGGGATTTGAACCTGCATCCTTGTGCGTAAGCACATCACTCTGCCATTTGAGCTAATAGGCTTAAAATACACAAGTGACACCTTAATTGGATGCAATAACCAAAACAATCCACAAATTGGTTGAAGCACCAGCAAAATGATCCAAAGAGGAAATGGATTACAACAGCCCATCACTCTTCCATTTAGGGTTCTTGCTGAAGATGTGCTTCCAAACTCCCATCCCCAACCAAACACAGTCATAGAGTTTTATAACAATTTAAAAAAAAAAACTCAAATTCCAACAGGTGGATCAAATGAACAAGAAAATAGGAAAGCAAATCCTAAAATTCGAGCACAGCTTCAGTCCAATTCAGTACAATTGAAGAACCATAAACCCTCAATCCCTAAAATTCAAACTCAAATTCAGTAGAATTGAAGAACCCTAAAATATCGAAAAGAAAATCAAAGATTAACCATAAGCACCATATTCTTGCCAATAAAGTAAATTTTGCCAAATTAATTAAGTACCTAATTGAAGCTTCAACCGGTTAGAAATTCACCTCCAACGTTTTGCCTTCGTATTCCCCTTTGTTGTCACAAAGGAGAGCCGCACACATTCATCTCGCGTTCTTTGTTGTAGGTCGGAGCCTCAATGATCAGTTGACTTCAGTTTCACCTTTGCCTTCATATTTGGATTTGTATTCAGATCGAAAGAGGGTAGCTGTGTTGTCTTCTTTGTTCCTATTTCGCCAGCGCCCCCTTCTTCGTCTTTGGATATTGCTAAAATTAAAGTCTTTTACAATTTTTACTAGCTTAATTACTCTTCTAGGGAATTCTGTTTCTTTCCCCATTATTCTAGAGACTTCAGACTTCAAGTAGTCTTGGCAAGCAAGTGATGAGCCCAAGACTCCAAGTGGTTGATTATGTTAGCCCAATTGTAATTAGCCGAATTTAAGGAGAAAACCCAACAATTCTCCGCCTTTCCGACTTAATTATGGGTGCGTCACGATGTCGGATCCTTGAAAGCGGTCTTCAAAACTTCTTTGTCGGGATTACCATGGTCATCATGTCGAACCAGTTCTTTTCCGTATGCACCTTGTCAAGTTGAAGAAGCCTTTCTTCGAGGATGTCTTGGATCCAATGATATCAGATTTCGATGTGTTTCAAGCGAGAGTGATAGGTCGGATTCTTCACTAGGTGAATATCGCTTTGATTGTCGCACTGCAAGACATATTTGTCTTGCTCTACTCCCAGCTCAAGTAAGAAGCTCTTCATCCATAGCATCTCCTTGCAGGCTTCCGTAGCTGCGATGTATTCTGCTTCAGTGGTGGACAAGGCAACGGTCATTTGTAACTTTGATTGCCAGGAAACAGCTCCCCCTGCAAAGGTAGTCCAATAACCTGATGTTGATTTCCTGGAATCGTTGTCTCTGGCTCAATCTGCATTTGTGTATCCTTCTAGCACAAGTTTCCCATTTCTGAAGCATAAGCACCATTTAGAAGTACCCCGTAGATACCGAAGGATCCATTTCACTGCAGCCTAGTGTTCCTTCAAGAAGCGGCTTACGACCCCGACGGCGTAGGCGATATCAGGCCTCGTACAGACCATTGCGTACATGAGACTGCCTACTACGGATGAATATGGGGTACTCTTCATATCTTGTTTCTCCTTCTCACTTGTTGGACTTTGCTTCGAGCTAAGCTTGAAGTGTCCAACAAGTGGTGTGCTGAACGACTTGGCTTTATGCATGTTGAATCTTTCTAGAACCTTCTCGATGTATCTCTCTTGGGATATCCACAATAGCTTCCTCGTTCTATCACGAGTGATTGTCATCCGAATGATTTGCCTTGTCGGTCCTAAGTCTTTCATGACAAAGCTTTTGCTCAAGTATTTCTTTAGAGCGACTATTTTGTTGTGGTCATGCCCTACTGTCAACATATCATCAACATAGAGCAAAAGTATGAGAAAGTCACCGCTGGTCATGCCCTACGCAAGCGGAGCTTGCGTATCTCTTCATGAAGACACAGTGGTCACTCATGGTTTTCTTGAAGTTGTGATCCGCCATGAAAGAGTCGAACTTCTTGTACCACTGTCTTGGTGCTTGCTTTAGAAGTTGTCTACGATATGAGTTGTTTCCCTCTCGACATTTGATGGTTGATGAGGAAGCAGATGGGAACCCACGGGAAGGATATTCCTGCTGGTGGAAAGCAAGGATTACACTGCAGAAGGGGACTCGGATGTTGCATCAACCGTGTACACAGTTTTAACCTCCCTTCTGGCTTCTGGAGGGTCTGTGTTCCGCAACCTTCTACAAGGGAATGACATGAATGATCTATAAATCTGCCTTCAGAGTGATAAGTACCACTTCGACTAGGTCATCTCTATCTTCCGTTAATCCACTCCCATTCCGACGTTACATAGAAATCTGGAGCATGTGGTATATTTTACAAAAATGGCGAGGTGGAGCTATAGACTCAGGAAAAGTCTTGGTGGTAGATAGTAGTTAATGATCATTAGAATGGTTTTTATAAGCTATATCTAAAAGTTATAGTATTTTGTATCGCTTCAAGTGCTGTAATATTTCCTTCTTTATGCTTATTGCGTGAACTAGATAAATGAGATAGAGACTTTTATTTGTTAAGACTTTAAGAGTCTTGGATTCTTCGTAAAGGCTTAGTCAAGCCTTTTTAACAAACTTTTCAAATTAGTTAATAGATTGGACAATTTTGGATCGAAACATATCACGTTTTCGAGCCTAAATAAAAAACGGTTTGGCTATATACACCCCAAATCTTGCACGTCCTTAAGGACGTGCATGATTAAAAGGGGTTAATTTTTTCTTTTTAAATTTTAATTAGACACAAGGCTTGCACGTCCTTAATGACGTGCAATTTTAACCTTATGATTTGTGGTGTATCTAGCAACACCCATAAAAAACCAAAGTCGAAAGGGAAGAGTCCAATCCCAGAGGTTGAACCTGAGTCGGTAGTGCACCCCTTATGCCTAGCTAGTATTATATATACTCCATCCGTCTGGAAATAAACGATGTTTGAGTTTTACGCACGTAGTTTTAGGAGTTAAAACTATATAAAATCGTATTTATTTTAATCAATTTTTTTCATATTTTAATAGTTATTAATAATAAGTATTAAATTGTGAAAAAATAATTAAAGTAAATAAGATTTTATATAGTTTTTAACTCCTAAAATTATGTGTACAAAAGTCAAACATCGTTTATTTTATATAGTTTTTAACTCAATTACTTTTCGGGTTTTCCTCCTCTAGTTGCACCTCGTAATGGAACATGGATTATATTTATGGGTTATGCAATAGTAAAACAGGTTTGAGATTTAATCGTATGCCGGCATGAAGCACATCGCATATAGTATAGAGATTTATCTAAAACGATAAGACATCTATCTAATTAAGATATAAGGTTGAATATTTATAATAAAAAATATAATTGAGATATAAAGTTATATTGGATAGATTTTGTTATCTAAAAAGATAATTTTTTTACCTAACTATATTGACCTATTAATTGAATTAATATGGCCCAAAAATATAATGACATTTTAATCTAGAAAATGACACGAAAGCAAAAAATAATTCCATTTTAATTCAGAAAATTCCATGAACGCGAAATCGCACCAGAGGCATGGAAGCTTTAATATTTTATATAGAATATAGATATAAAATATAGATAGATATAGATATAGGTAGTCAGAAAATATTAATTATTTATATAATTATATTATATTGAACCAACCTTTGATTGACGTAGCTAGGTTGTGATTGTCAAACATTTTTTAATTGATCTACTATACATTTATTAGATATATTTATTTATTTATTTAGAATTTATGTAAATATTTTATTTTTTCCAATCCATTCGTACAAAGTAGGGATAGTAAGGTAGTAGCTAGATTGAAAAGTTAAAAAGTAGATATAGATAAATAATATAGATCGAAAAATTTAAGATATCCAAGATACTTTCCTTGGTGATCAGGAAGCTCTGACTTATAATATCTCATTCCATAGACAGATGGATGAGTTAATTAGTTGATGAGTTGACCGATCAATGGCGGATGCGGACGATCTAATTTGGAAGGGAGGTAAGAATTTGGCGGAGGAATTATTGGTGGAGATTCTCGCTAGACTTCCCGTAATATCTGTTATCCGGTTCAAAGCCACCTGTAAAACATGGCAGTCTATCATACAATCTCCTTATTTCGTGGAGTTTTACGGTGCTCGACGTCGCAAACACCATCATCATCGGGATCGGGATCGCCTCCTCTTGTCTCGGGGCTTCGACGACGACGATGAACTCGGCCAGAAGAATTTCAATTGTACCGTCTACTCTTGTCCTGCTCCATCTGTTGCTAAAAAATCAGATCTTATGATGATAAAAGCGTTTGATTTCACCTTTTTCGACGAATCACGCGGCGTAACCTATAATCCTGAGGATTATGATTATCAAGGAGACTGTGTTGGGTACCTGCTTGGACCATTGGACAATGGCATCTACTGTTGTATCCTTCGCCATCGTTGACATAGGAGTTGGGATCATATCTCTCTTCCCCTAGCGTTTTTATGCTGCTCAATCCCGCCACGAGGGAGATCAATCGGTTGAGCCCTTTTCCGCCTCAAATCTTTGCTGAAATCGCTCACAAACGCTCCCAAGTCGACTTTGGTTTTGGCAAGATTCATAACAAATCAGGGGTCGACTATAAGGTAGTTGTCGTCGTCAACACCATCGACGGCGACTTTGTGAGTTTTGTATACAGCCTACGGCTTGGTTAACGACCAAGGTGAGGTACAAACTCCGCTACAACTCCTTCCTCGAGGAGAGGGCTGCGCCTGCCTCCAACGTTTCTTGAATGGGTCCTGGCACTGCCTAGAAGTATTGTTACCCGCTAAGAACAAGCATTCAGACCGGGAGAATAACCTAGATTGCTCATTGCTCGGGGTAGTTAATGTATGGATCTTGATGAACTACGGAGTTGCTGATTCTTGGGCCAAGATTTATTCGTGTGACACTGTCTTTCACAGCCGCTTATGTTCGTTTGTGGGGGTCTGCTACTCCACCACCACCACCACCGTAAAAGATGATAGCACTAGTAATGATACTAGTGATGTACACATCCATAGGATTTTCCTTGATGATCTTTGGACTCGACAGTTGATCTCCATTGACGGTTCTGGTCACATTAACAAGCACAATTTCTACTTTGCCTTCAATGATTTTTGTTGGAATAGACTTGGAGTTTCGTCTTATGTTGAGACGTTAGATTCTCTCGCACTCTCACCCACCGATGATGAGCTCCAGCATCCCTAAAGAAAGCCCTTAGCTAGCTAGTTTATTTTCATATATTTCTAGATTTTGTTAATATTATTGATTCAACTGCTAGTATTTTGTTTTTGTTTTTATCGACATTGTGCTACTTATTATTAGTTTGTTTGGGACATGTCTTAGCCACACGTACACAAGGTTTCCATATAGATTCGGAGTCACCTATTTTGGTGATAGATTTCACCAGTAATTGTTCAAATAAGCCTATTCGAAGGCATTACGTACCTTCTTTCTGTTGTTCAAGTAAGCCTATTCGAACTGGGTTAAGTTAGCAGACGAAGAACATAGCAATTAGCACACTCCCATGAGTTCATTTCATTCATTTCAGTCAAGGGTTCCGGCAATCATCATGTCATACTCCAGTCCTTTTTGACATAAGAATCAAGAGATTGCTCCTTGATCTCGCCTAACAGAACAGTAGCAATATTAGTTAGTGTGTTTATCAATCACTTTCTTCCTCTCAGTAAGCTCAGGCAGTGATGTTTAGTGTTTCCAATCAATGGTAAATCGGCCAGTAGGGTTACCTCCAGAAGCCTTAAAGTCGATACCATTAGGGCGAACATTTACCGGCATCTACAAGGGAGTCTCCGAAGATGAAGGATGCCTCCAGCGTAAGATCATTGAATTGTTGGCACCAAAACCGCCATCAAAGGAGCTGATAAGGATGAGGATAGGGATCATGGAGTTGAAGATCAATCGTGAAAGGTTCGGATCAAGGAAGCTAGATCGATGAAGCCATATGTGTATCTAGTTAACAAGCTTCTTGCAGCAAGTTTGATGGGTTTGCTTGTTCTTATAGCAAGTTTAATTTTAGTACAATGAATTGGGACTTCTATACAGATCGAGTTTCTTGCAAAAATCGATCTTAATAGTTTGAATGTCAAAATGTTAGTTTATCAACTAAGGAAAGGATCTGTGATGAGAGATGAGAGGTGGCCCAATCAAAATTGTGAAGCAGCGTGTGATACGTTGTGTGAAGCAGAGGATCCGCGTTGGTATGCTGTATGTGTTTTGTTGGTGTTTTGCTTGGTAATCTCATATTTACAACTTGTTGCATGTTGATAGCATATTGATCTGAAATCTAGGTTTTACAGGTTCCTTTTCCCACAACCAAACCTCATAAAGAAGTCCTCAAAACAGTTGAGCACAACATATCAGCTCCAGTATTGCACTAAAATGCAAATCATACATGCTGCAACAGCAGTGTAAAGAGTTATACAAACCAACTGATGCCTGTAATTTTAATTTTATGAACCATAGAGAAAGGAACAAAGCTTGCACATTTTGTTCACACATGGTAATTCATGCCAACCTTAATCAAGCTAATATGAGGAATGTGGAGTGTCACCGACGGGGACCGACAGTTTTTCCGGAGGAACGAGTAGGCCGCATTGATCGCGAACCTCTTGAACACCGAAGAGTGCTTCCTCGCCTTGATGTGTGATTGCCCAACTATGTAAGCCACCCCGGAATCCTTGGCCTCCACAAGCTCTTCTAGCTCCTCCTTCACCTCTTGCAACAACTCTTCGTCGTCCGGTAACTGGAACCGTGAACGGCACTTGTGGTTATCATGATCAAGGTTGTTGACATCGTCATCCCTGGTCCCATCTGAGGGCTGGCTCCGAAGCACTGACGACCTAACGCTCCTCTTCGTGGGGTCATTCTCATCTATGTACACTAGCCTCGTCCCGAATTTGCCGGACGTCCTCACCACCGCCATTCGGCCTTCCAAAGACGGCGACAGCTCACCATCGGATGAGCCACCGTTCTCAGCCTCTAGTCGGATGAACTCAGCTATGCTCATCACAAGGTTATCCTCGAAATCCTCCTCGTCCGAAACCATGTCCTTGTAACCGTACCGGATGATGCACCGATACATTCTATATGGTTTGGGTCCGATCCGGCCAACAAGGTAGCGCTCCTTATTCGAGACGTGAGGGATGGGGACAGTTTTCACACAGACGAAGACAACCACCTGATGAATGGCCGGGAGATTGGTCAAGAAGTGTGTGAAAATGGCGGGAACCCCGCTGACAAGCTCGGTGTAGAGGAGGCCTATGCCGGGGACCCTGACTATGCCGAGACTAGGACCCAATGCAAGGATCCATTTCATCGGAACCTTGTTCTGTGCATCGATCATGTACTTGCACCTGTTGCCGTATTGCCATATGTACATGATGAAAGTGAAGATGGCGGCTAGAACAAGCGGAGCCCACCCGCCTTTGTATATCTTCATGAAAGATGAAGAGAGGTAGATTATCTCAATGGGGCTAAAGAAGAAGATAAATAAGAGGGATAACAGGACATGGTATTGCCAGACAAACACAGAGACTAGCCACAATAAGCCGGTATTCATGCAGGTCACGACCATGAATGACAGACCTGAAAAGGCAAGGAGAAAGACAAGGGAGGGAGTCAATTAGATTCGTCGAAATTTTATTGTGTAGAGAAATTCATTGCTTGGTATAGCAATAGGAGTTACCATAAGCATTGCCTATAAGGATTGTGTCCTGGAAACCGATGGTCACCATCACACTAAGAAACATAAGGATCCAATTTATCTCTGGGATATATATTTGCCCTTCAATCCATCTTGATGTGTGTACGATCTTCACCCGGGGGAAGCAGCCCAGGGCTTGGCATTGCTTTACAATTGAAAATGTGGCAGAGATAACGGATTGGCTAGAAACTATCGCAGCCAAAAACGCCAGGCTAAAGAACACCCAGTAGAATGAGGCTATAAAGAAAGCATGGTTGTTAGATTGAAACATACATATAATGACAGTAGTACAAGTTGAAAAAATGATTCTGTGTTTTGTTCTTATTTCAAAGGAGTAAGATCAAGAACTTGTGTGCATGTGTTGAGTTTCAGTGTTTTGCATTGAGTTTGACAGAATGCTCACCTGGAATGCTCGAGTAAAAGCTGGATCGGGCATGATGGAAGTTTTTCGAAAGGTATGCAGCCTGACCCATGTACTGAAGGACTAGACACGGGTATACAATACAAGAAAATGCAATCTGCACAAAAGCGTCGGTTACTTGATTACTGACTAAATGATTCCTTGTATTCATTTGAACTAAAATGATGCAAAGAACAAGATAAAAGATGAAGATAGCTGATGTAGAACAACAACAAAATGAATGGGATCAATCTGAGAGCTTCATGCATAGATTGGAAAGAGGATAATAGATTTTCCTTTCTTGAGAAGAGGCAGAAACACTTATGTGTCATAATTCAAATCTCTTCAATAACTAAAGTGGTTTAAAGAAAAAATATCTTCCTCATAATTTCTCCTCTTGATCCAAGAAATGAAAGATTATGGCGCTAATAGGAAAGCAAATGAAATTTTTATCTATGATTTTAAATGGTCCTAGAAACTTAGACAACAGGAAGCATGATTCTTAGCTACTAAACTTCAACAGAACTTCATCACCTAGGAAAGATTCCCATGAAATAGAACAGATCAACAGGGAAATTCAAGAAGCATTAAATGATAATTGCCTTAACATTAGATGATAGGATAAATAATGAGAGAAATAAAAGGCCAAGGATGATGATTTTCAGCTTCGAGTTACCCTTATTGGTGTAGGTGAGAAATGGCTAACATCCAGATTCATAGCTTCCGTTCCTGTAGAATTTTACGAATAGTCTGCATTAGTCGATTAAAATAGAGGTGCATATTCTAATATACAGGAGCATGACAAGTCCCTCTTACCTGTGATACAGAGAAGCATTCCTCCAATGGATATCCAACCATTCCTACCAGTGTGGTAGAAAAACTTGTAGATATAATGCGGAGAGAGAGCATGAAATACTTTTGGATTCCACTTAATTGTGTTGTACACCCCAAGTGTGGCAATTGCCAATAACCAAACAATGACAGCGGGAGCAAATATGAAGGAGACCTTGTGTGTGCCACGATGTTGCAGAGCAAAGAGGCAAACCAATACAGCACAGACGATAGTGACAAGGACTCCTGTGAGTTTCAGATAACTAATTACTTCCTGAAATGAGGATTAGGAGATCATGATCACCACCACCACCACCTCTAAAACCATTACCTAACTTCTGAATTTAGGATTTAGTGTGAATTCAGTTACGGGCAAGGGGAAGAGTCTTGAAAATAGCCACCAAGTCTAGCATGCTGTGAAAATGACTCTGTACCATCTTTAGCCTATGTTATGTCCATTGGGTAGTATTTGGCAAAGGGAGTTTCACTTGATTTCCTGTCAGTTTCCCTATGTTTGTGTGTGATTCCTATTCTTACCTATATCAATTACACAACTGGAATTTTGATACTTAAATTCAAAGATATTTTAACTCACTTTGACTTGCTATCTTTTCACGGCCTTTTAACCCTTCGAGGGATGACAAAACTGCAAAAAAAAAAAAAAAAAAAAAAAAAAAATTTAAATCCATGATATATTGATATGTATTAGCCAACCATGGTAGACATAACAAAGAATATTCAAAAAATAGCTTAAAGCCACAAATAGAACTAAAACCATTTCTGCGGCTAAATGAGTTTCCATAATAGTCACACTCTTTTTCTTTTGTCCTGATAACATCTTCCCGGAGGGTGGATACAAGCTGACATTAGAAAATTTTATGAAACAAATTAAGAGATCTAAGTAACAGTGTTCTTACCAGCAATAGCTGGAGTGAACACGCCATCACCGATAACCATGCACGCAGCAAACAGAACAAGAATAAGCAGACAATTTCTAGTTTTTCTGTGCTTCTCCAAATGTTGACGGACTATAGAGGCTGGCGTATTTGCATCTGAGTAACCAGGCCTGCGGTATGACGAAAGCTCCTCATCTGCTACTTGATGATTAGGAAGCACATTAAGTTTTGCATGCCTGCAAAGTAAGGAGTATAAAGCCAGTGTCCCCCCTGCAAAGGATGAATATTTCATCAAGTATCTACATATAAAACCAGTTTAAGGATATTAATTATTTATTTTGTTTCATCCATCAATTTGAGGTTTTCCAGTCTCTTACCTTCTCCATTATCAGTAGCCCCAAGGAGAAGGACGACATACTTGAGCAACGGAAAGATAGTAAGGCTCCAAAAGACTAAGGAAAATGCCCCAAATACCACATCCTCGGTTTGATAACGATGCAACGGATGTGAGAAGGAACTTCTGTAGACATAAAGAGGAGAAATGCTCAAGTCTCCATAAACGATGCCCAAACTCTGGTATGCCATGAGAAAAACATTCCTCTTTATCTGAATTTCTTGCTCACTCTGCTTGAAAAGAAAAATACCCACAATGCCTTTAGATGCCACTACAACTAACTGAAATTTCATTATAAGAAAATGAGCATTTTCACATCATCTATCATGGGGTTTTAGCACATTACCAGACACAAAGGGCCCTTTTAAACAATTTTAAGCTTACCCTTGTTACCACTAGCTAGACTACTTCAACTTTGTATAATAGTAACAACCCTTTAGTTTGCATTAATATTGAAATTACATTTACACATTTCAAACCCCAAAAGCAAAAGATTGGCATGTGGAAGACAATTTTGAATCCCCAAAACAAGTCTCCATTTTGATCCATATATACTGCACTTAGAAAGAATCAAGATACTTTTTGTTTCCCTGAATTAAATTTAGCAAAGGGAAATTGTGAAAAATGAAGAAAAATAATTTTCCACATTTATGATAAACTATGAAAAATTATCAATAGCATAAGAATTTCTTGAATCTTGATATGATGTAAATTCTTAAAAAGAGAGAAGAATTGGAAATTGAATAACTGAGAGGTAAAGAAATACCATGATATCTTGTTTGTCTATCACTGCATCTGATTGCCGCAGCTGGTATCCCTTTCTTTTTTTCTTTTTTTTTTCTTTTGTTTTGTTTTTCTGGGAAAAAAATTGTCGAAAATAACTAGAGAAGATCCATGATCATCGTCTCTAAATGATAAAAGCAGTTGAAAAATCAGTTAGACATGCTTGCCACATCACCCTTGCAATGGCACACTACCAACTATTTCCCCTCCGGTATAATTTATCAGTTTAAGAATCCAAAGTGAAGATATAATTTAATATTGGTCACAGAAACAGATTATTTGTAATTTTTTGAAATTTTTTCTATAGGTGCGCCCTAATAGTAGCTACTGGACAGAAATAACTTAAAGATTAAAACTTATTTACATTTTTCATGTATTTAACAACAATGTGATGATTTCTATTTTTGCAGATTAAGTTCTTTGTATTAAGTTCTGTTCCTACTTCCGTGGAAAATTCCTAGGATTTTGTTTGTTTTAAAAATAGGAAAAATGACTCAAAATAATACCAACTATCACCTGTGAACCAAAAATAATACGAACTAAAAAAAGTTTCAAAATAATACAAACTATCCACCTATGAACCAAAAATAATACAAACTTTAAAATTAACTAAAAATAATACAAACTATGAACTTTTAACTCGAAATAATACAAACTTTTGAAGTTGGACTAGGAGTATTTCCGGGTTGACTAAAACCCGGGTTTGACCGGGTTTCGGGTTATTTCGGGTCGATTTCGGGTTTGTCAATTTTTTCTTTTTTAAATTAAAAAGATCATGATTTAATAATTTTGCAATAAATTTTAATTATATATAAAAAAAATTAATTATATTTAATTATAAATCAACCGGGTCAATAAGGTCAAAATTACCGGGTCAATCGGGTCACCAAGTCAAAAAAAAATTCCAGGTCAAAATTTCCGGGTTCGGGTCAAAACTTTTATGGGCGTTCGGGTCGGGTTGTGTTTTGACAAGTCTATACATCAAACCCACTATTGGATTGTCCAATTGTGTATAGACCTGTCAAAACACAACCCGACCCGAACGCCCAGAAATTTTTTGACCCGAACCCGGAAATTTTGACCTGGAAATTTTTTTCAACCCGAACCCGAAAAATCGAAAAATTTTCGGGTAATATGGGTTTTGACCTGGTGACCTGATTGAACCGGTAATTTTGACCCGGTTGACCCGGTTGATTTATAATTAAATATAATTAAAAAATTTTATATAGGCGAAACTAAATAAAATTGCAAAATTAAAATTGACAAACCCGAAATCGACCTGAAATAACCCGAAACCCGGTCAAACCCGGGTTTTAGTCAACCCAGAAATACTCCTAGTCCAACTTCAAAAGTTTGTATTATTTTGAGTTAAAAGTTCATAGTTTGTATTATTTTTAGTTGATTTTAAAGTTTGTATTATTTTTGGTTCATAGGTGGATAGTTTGTATTATTTTGAGACTTTTTTTAGTTCGTATTATTTTTGGTTCACAAGTGATAGTTGGTAGTATTATTTTGAGTGATTTTTCCTTAAAAATATTGTCCCTTGTCCATCAGTTTCTTAGAATTTCTTTAAATCCATAAATATTCCTTTTTCCATCAAACTGTGAAAAGTTAAAATTGAAGATACAATTTCAAATTAAATACATTTTATGTACAGAGATATTTTAAATCCAGAATGGGAGCCGCAGACCTTATTGAACTTCTGAAGTGAATTGATTGCTTATGAGCACCGCAATCCAAAATCCAAATCCTAAAATTACTAACCCTAAAACAAACAGTTTGTTCAACGGTGTAGTTGAATTTCCCGGTTCATTACTTGCTCAAATCGACCACAAGCTTCTCGACATCCACAAAATTCACAATCTAAGATGCAAAAATCAGAATCTGACCTCCAAATTTCGAATCCACGAGACCTTTGACCTCATCTGAATTAAAGAACACCGATATCCGAATTTCTGGAGAACGCAGCCAATAGAACGGGAATTGTGCAAGTCGGTGACAATCTGCCTGCGCAGCAGAGGAATCGGCCGCGCTGATCAACGGCGGTTGCCGAGGACGGAGGGGGCCGCTCATTTTGGCGGAGCGGGGCTGCGGAGGTAGCATCGACGGCGGTGGGGCGGTGAACGGTGAAGCCATAAGCGAAGAGCAGGGCACAAGTGAGAAGAGGAGTGTGAGCGTAAGCTCTTTATACTAGACATGAGCGAGGGTCAAGGGTCGACCCGGACCCAACGGGTTTTGACCCGGCGAGAACCCGAAGGGTCGATGACCCGGCGGGTTAGGGTCGAGGCGGGTCAAGGTTAGGGTCATGCTGCCCGCGGACCCAGCGGTATCTATTTTTTTTTCAAAAAATTGAGGTGAAGAGGAAAAGAAATTCAACATTATAGAATGACGGAGCCATCGACAGAGATCCCAATTTCCTACTCTGTAGGCAATCGCTCGTCGAATATTCACTGCTCCTTGAACTCTAACGGTGGAGGAATGTTTTAGCCAATGTGGTCAAATATTAAGCGAGAAGAGATCAAGACTCTTGCCCGAGACTCTAGGTCAAGTTTGCCTAAACGATTGGAAGAGAGTGAAGATGCGAAATCAAAATAATGACCACTTAATCAATTCAGACTCAGATGAAGAACTCAACGATGACACAATGGTCAGGAGCTCAGATACAAAACAAGGAGAAGAGTCCTAGCATGGGATAAGGTAAGTAGGGATCAGAACGAATGTAAAGGACTACGTGATCTTTGATTCCTCTTCCCCGAGAGATATGTAGACAACTAGAAAATCGGTTCATGCCCTTCTTCCTTTTTCTTTTTCTTTTTTTTTAAACTTAAAAAACTTTATAAAAAAAAATTAAATGACATGTCATGACCCGACGGGTCAAAGGGTCGACCCTTGACCCGGCGGGTCACCACAATCCGTTGACCCGTGGCTTGAAAGGGTCAGGGTTAGGGTCAAGGATATCCCGACCCTTGACCCGACGGGTCAGTATATTTGATCTAAAATATTTGATTTTTACTATTTCTTGTAATTTTTAATAAAATTTAAAAATATCTAAAATATCAAATTTTTAAATAATTTTTAAAAAATAAATAATTTCACGCAATTAGTATTAAGCATATAATTGTTTTAATATTTTTAATGTTTTTTTAGAATTTTTTTATCTTCTTAAAAATGTGATGAAAAATAAAAAATCAAATATTATCGATTGGAGAGAGTATTATACAATACAAATAAATATAAAAGTTAATTTGAAAATGAAAGATCAAGTGATTGTAATTATAAAATGTAATTAATTGGAATCTCCTTAAACAAAATTAATCATATATAATTATAAAGCAATCGAGTTAATCGGTTCACTGGATCAATTGGATCAATCGGGTCACTGGGTCTAAATCCAGATGACCCGGAAAATTACCCGATTTTCGGGTTCGGGTAGGAAAATAAATTTGACGGGTCTACTACCAAAAAAATTCGGGTCGTTTGGGTCGGGTCGACCGGTTCGGATCATGTTTTGACGGGTCTACTATCAAGCATTGCTAGAGGAGGGTGCAAATAAAGCGTCAATGATCGAAAGAGGTATGACCACATCTGACCTACTAGTAGAGGTGGGCATAACTTGCATACATTAATGGTAATTTTGTATAAATAATAATAAATAAAAACTGCAAAACCAAATTTAGGTGCATTTTCGTCTTTTACTTTTAAGTTGAATTTAATAGAAGTTGAATTTAAAGAAAAATGGGAGGATGGGTGGTTACTTGCAAACAATTTGTTATAAGGGGGGGTTAAGTGATTTTTTTTTTAAAAAGGGGTGGTTAATTGCAAACAAAGGTGAATAAATGGTGGTTTTATGCATTTTCGCCAAAAAACTACTACAAAATATAGTTTGGATAAAAAAATTGGTAAATAAAATACTACTTTAATACCAACATCAATTATAAACAACAACAACAACAACCCAGTATATCCCGCGATAAGGCAGGGTCTGGGGGGTCAGGACGTACGCACTCTTTTCCCGAACTAGTCGAGAGAGGTTTCCGATAGACCCAAAACAATAGGGTATATACCAAACATGGAAACATGTCAATAATAAAGAGTGAGGTAAAAGGGAGCAAAGAGCAAGGCAGAAAAGGAGCAAAAACAGCAGGACCCAACACCCATCCTCAAACTTCTGAAACTTCTAAACATCAGAAGCCCGAATGCACCTCCTCCAGCGGTCTCTATCTCCTTTCATATCTTCCGAAAGGTTCAACAAGTGTAGATCATGACGAATAACCTCCATCCAACTCGTCTTCGGTCTACCTCTCCCCCTACAAATAGCACCAAGCTCCAAGATCTCACACCTACGAACAGGCTCAGATATGGGTCTTCTGCGGACGTGTCCAAACCACCGCAATTTAGACTCACGAAGTTTGTCAACAATACTCGTCACTCCAACCCTGCTCCTAATGACTTCATTTCTGATTCTATCCAATCTCGTGTGCCCACTCATCCAACGCAACATTCTCATCTCAGCGACTGCCAACTTCTATTCTTGAGCTTTAGTAATAGGCCAGCACTCCGAACCATACAATAAGGTCGGTCTTACAACTACCTTGTTACAACTACCAACATCAATTATACATTGTTATAATTTTTTGTCCAAACTATATTTTAAAGTAATTTTTGAAATTTTTTTTTCAGGATGTGTAAGAATTATCAGTTATATAGCAGGAATAATTTTTTGAAAAAAAAAAGATTTTGAGTTAAAATAATTTTGTGTAACACCTTGTAGTTGATTTCATGTAAAATTTCTTTTTAACTTTTTTAAAACTATCGCAAAACTATTTTGTGCAACGCTCGACATCTTATCTTCTCTCCTCCCGATCAACCACGGTAACTTAAGATATTGAAAAAATCGATATCCGAAAGATCCAAAGAGTACAATCCCCAAAACAACAAGAATGCCAATCGAAGAAAAAAAACCCATCAAAATGGAACAACACAAGAGGACATCTAGATCAGACACCAAAAAAGCACTTCATGAACCCCAAAGAGGTGACATGGGATAAAGCCCTGAAAACACCTCAGATTTAGTCTCGCGATCGACAATAACCCACCAGGTCTCGATGACACATCCACGACCCAATCAAAAAAAAAAAGCCGACAACTAATGAGGTGCAAGTAACCCACAACCCAACCCGGAGACAATATCACAACTAGTAAAATTATATTGAATTCGTTCGACTCCTTCACCTTCTCCCTGAATCCATTTTGGCCCTGGTAAAGTAATTTCAGCTTCCCCTTGACCGGGTCAATGGCCATGAGCTAAAACATGCTCCATCTAAAACATGATCTAACTGATAAACCAAACTGCAATTCAACTCTGCACAAGAAAAATTTATGGGTGTGTGCCCACAATGGGTGTGGGTCATAAAACGTAAAAAGATTGAAATTTGAACTTAAAGCTGCATAAAATTCCAGTCTCACCCTGCAAATTCATGTCCAACCATTAAACATTCTATGAGATCTTCATTGCCCCTCTACTAAAGATTAGCCACTTGCAAAATCTAACCTCTATTTTTCCAGCTTCAACTCAGCAAGAAAGCTGTAAACCCTCACTGATCTTCGAAATATAATTACAACACAATACCTCCCAAGATCAGCATTCGAATATACCACTGGATATAGCACCCAAAATTGGTTGAACTTCACCTGGGAGTTTAGATGTGCATTGTTTGTTGCATTCATTCGTCGCTCTTCTTCTTCTTTTTCTTCTTTTCCTTCTTCTGGCTTCCCGTCTCGGGCTCCTCCTCGGCTTCAGCATGCTTCCTCTTCTTTTTCTTCTTCTCTCCAGCCTCGGCATCCTCGCCGTCATTCTCAACCTGTTTCTTCTTCTTCTTCTTTTCTTTCTTGGTGGATGCCTCCTCGATTTGAGGCTCTACGCTCTCCTCAATAACTTTCTCGGCATCAGATTCCTTCTTCCTTTTCTTGTCCTTCTTCTCTTTCTTTCCAGTAGCAGGAGGTTCATCATCCGTTTTCTGTTGTACATCGTTGTCTACCTTCTTCCCGAGTAGAGAATCTGCCGCTGGATTGTAGGTCTGTATATTTTTCAGGCAATGGTTATTACTCATTTGCAGTATTTATAAGCAGTACTTGAGCAACAAACACTGTTAAAAGCAACTCTTACCTTAGCAGGAGTGATCAATCCTGCAGCTTCCTTTTTACGATCCTTGTCATAAAATTCGATCTTAGGTTTACCCTTGGCTGGTAAAATTCGATCTTAGGTTTACCCTTGGCTGAACCAGCAGATCGACCCAATTCTCTGCCTTCAAGATTCCTCAATCGTGCCTCGAGCTTCAAAGCAAGAAATAAAAACCGCATGATAAAAATATTTAGAGCAAGGAGCAGAGTTCCATAGTTTCCAAAATGTCATACCTTTGCACGGCTTTCCAGACCCATGGTATTGTCTTCGCTATCGCCCAGTGCATCACATCGAATTGCCAATGCAGTTTTGGCTGCAAGAGATCGAGATATCTTTCCTTTGATTTTTGGAGCCGCCTGACCAACTAGAGAAGCATGATAGATAAGTCCATATTTAGGAGTTGCATGTTTTTGTCTTGAGAGCTCTGAAGAGAGCCTTCTCTGCTCCAAGAATCTGAACAGTGCTCCCCGGCTGCTTTGCAAGATTCATTAAACTGCCTCCATGGGCAATAAGACGAGCACCAACAAGTTCTCCTACTAGAGCAGTTAGATTTGGGGCAATTGTGTTCATTCTACTTTTCAAATAATCATAAAGCTGAGCTCTGTACTCAGAAAGGGATAACACTTGGTCACACAGCTCTTTGATGTTGATTAAATCGAGATCACTAACTTCAGTTCCCATCGATATCATTGAAGCTTCTTTCAGTTCTGAATCAACCTCTTCAGACAATATCTATTATAGTGCACAAAAAAATTTGTTAAAGTTGATTACAAGTAGCTTGAATCTACAAATCAAAAGGGGGAGTTGTTAAATATAAACAAAGGGGGAATTTGCCGGTTTGATGCAAAACAGTTGAATAAACAAGGTGGGGAATTGTTAAATATAAGCAATTCAGTGGAGGATATTTACCTGTCAACCCGTGAGATTTACGGGTTATGGTTCGGGTCGGCCAACCCTGACCCTTGATCCGGCGGGTCGAACCCGTCGACCCGGCGGGTCCGACCCATGACCACACCTAATCTGATCCCAATTAGCTTTATCGGTAACCAACGAATCCAAGGTGCAAGGAATTTATACTGCTTGCTCGTTAATTGGCATGGTATATTTGATTAGTTGTTACTTTGTTCCCTAAACCAAGTGCTACCTTCTGTCATGTTGTACACTAAACCAAGTGCTGATCTGCTCATTTAAAACTCGAATCGAATAATATCTGAATTTCAACAACTAATTCCCAATCAAAACCCTAATTTTATTAGTAAAACACACAAAATTAAGCATCTCTTCCACTTAAAATTCGACTCTGAAAAAGCAACCCCGGCCAAGTGCAGTTGCCTTTTGATCTTCTATATATATTGCTGTGAGCACTGAGGAGTTCAAACAAGCAAAGCAATAAGAAAGGGAGAGATACAAAGAGAGTGATACACATGGCTCAGCAGTACCTTGGGGCTATGGCTAAGGCTGCTGCTAGCTCCTTCGTCGAAGGGGACAGCCGATCCAAAGGCAAGAAGGATAACGATCTTGTGACCCGGATGGAGGGGCAGGCGGTCAAGGCCATCGGTTCCCAGCTCTTGAGCGGGGACTCTATGGGTACAACCAGCCACCCGAAAAAGGTGGGACAGCTCTTCAACAGAGTCTCGTCTTGGCATCAGGAGAACTACGGAGGTGGTTACTCAGGCAGCAATGGTGGGAGGCACGACATGACAAACAATGGCTACGATGAGTGGGGCGGCAATCAGCGTGGTGGGTATGGCTATGACGACACCAGAGGAGGTGGATATGGTGGTGGAAGTGGATGGAACACTGCACCTTCTGGAAGCGGTGGATATGGTTATGAGTCTAGATCAGGTTACGGTAGAGATGCTGGATGGAACTCTGGTGGCATGAGCGGCGGTAGTGGTGGATTGGGACGCCAAGGATACTATGACAACAATAGTAACGACAGCTATGGAAGCCGCGGCAGAATGAATGATGGGTACATGGGTGGTGGTGGTGGGTATGGTTATGCCTAACAAAGAGGCAGCCTAGATAAGAAATACGGGGTAATAACTTACTACTACTTGTACTTGTGTGTGATAACATGCCTAGTGTAACCATAATACCTACGGTGCCATATGACAAGCAAGTGTTTCGAACTCCCTGTAATGTAGTCTATGAAAAAGTGAGGTCATAAAAAATGTTCAAATGTATGATGCCTACTCTCAATCCTAACTTATCAACAGCTATCTTATGCAATGCATAAGTTGTATTGGTAATTTTTTCGTTGGATTTTCTTCAACTTTCAAAGGCGGTTTTTGCTTTTTCATAGCTTCATAACCTAGAACAAATGCTAAACTTGCAAGAGCAAACTTTAGCTAGAAGATGGTGTTGCAACACTCAAGGTGGCCTAGCAGCATAAACGGAAAGTCAGAAACTTGGGCAATTGACAAGCAAGTGTTAGTAAACTAGATGATAGCTACACTATGACCAGCGCCGCTACAAGAAGCAGGACAAGTTGGAAGGGACTTGGGGTAACAATGGATAGAACAAGCTTACCTGGTGCCCTAGGACTAGGATACAAGTGGCAATGGATATTATGGAAATTGCAGCAATCAACCAAGGTTGTGACCATGGTGTTGACACTCGACATAAATGGAGGAAGACTAATATTATTCATTGCAGTAACAGATAGGCAAGCCCGACAGTGAGGAATATTTTGTAACTGCAACTCGTTTTTGTGAGCACTTATGGCAGGCCAGGACAGGGATATATATTACATCCTAAATTCCTAGCCTGAGAAGATACACTCATGGTCTAACGGCCAGCTAGCCACTAAATCATAACCAAGTCGTTAAAGACCATCTGCTATGCTTAAGGGGAAAAAAGAGGAGTGAAAAATAGATGATCACTTGTTATTGGCATATAGCTAAAAGAGTTCAAATGGGCAAAAAGGAATCCAAAAGACTAACAAAGAAATTTCAGTTGGAGCTATTATTGGCCTCTGCAGAGCTACGAACACGAGGAACTACAATAGGTGCGCCTCGTACCCTTTCTAAAGCATAGGGTATCCTCAATGGACGACCTAATAATGCCTGCAGTTTGCCCAATTTTTTGAAAATGAGGTATTTAATAACAAAGCAGGAATAAAACATTGATAATGACCAAAAAACCTGTTTTCGTACCTTACCATCCATCGCATCCTTTGCAGACATGGCTTGATCATCTTTGGCAAAATTGACAAACCCAAAGCCTCTAGACCTACCAGAGTGCTTGTCATACAATATTCTTACTGCACCACCAAGTTTAAGGAATGTTACTACCAAATTTCAAAATGACTGAAGTAATGAAGTGTAGATACAGGGCAATTCAAAAGGCACTCAAAGTAGTGAAGTGTACATTCTTTTCCTTCATGCAGGCAAATTGCACCTCATGCAACATTAATAAATCAGCACTTACAAAAATAATTAAAGGCAAGTTAAAATGCATCTGTCCAACAAATTTTTGAGTAAAAATAAAATAAATGGTGATGTTTCAAAACAAATTAAGTTGCTTAGGATACAACCTTTGATATATGAAGATAACGTTATCATTTACTTGGCTGTATTGCTATCAATCATTTTGGAATTGAAACACCCTCCATTGCATCCTAAATACAGCCTTATATATGAACTGCCATGTCCTAAGCAAGTAACTGCTGCTCTGCAGACGTTCCTTACTTGCCCCATTCCTCCGGTTTTTGGATCTCCAACTAGAAGGTACCTACTTCCAAAAGTAAATGTTGGTTGTTTACCTCAACCTTCCTACAAGTAGGAATTGAAATTACCTGGGTAACAGACCCACCCAAGGCATCCAACCAGATTAATGGATGAAAACCAGGTTATGGATGGAGTGGGTTGGATAAGTAGAAAAATAATTGTTTTTCATTACTCCTTACTGCTAATCTCCCTAAATAATGAAATTTAGCTACTAACTAGTACGAGTACAACAACAATGACGACGAAGACCCAGTATATCCAGCCATAGGGGGTCAAGGTGAAGTGGTGTACCAAGCATTAAATTTCACAACTCGAAACTTCCAAGACAACAATATGAATGGTTCCAAATGACCTAATATTACTTAAGTTTCATTGCTTGTGGTTGAGATAATGTGCAGCAGTTGATCATAAGTCCATAACCAGACATGGGTCATCTTCATCTATGATTTTTTTTAAAAATTGTTTTCTAAAGAATGAATGGCCAGAATATGAGTGATTAATTTGAATGTATCTAATCATGTGGCTGGAAATAATCGCAAGAAATATGTTTACCCGATTATTCACCCGTAACACTAGCAGATGATGGGTGGTTTAAGTGAGGTGGCTGGGATGGCGTTCAGATGGTGGAATCGTTCCCTCCCTACCTACAACCATCCCAAGTTACCAAAATCAGTACCTGAATCACCCATCTCCTTTCCAGTATCAAGAAAATTTTATGGAAAGGGCTGCTAGATTCATTATACCAATTAAGACCTAAATCACCAATTCAATGATGCCGTAACAAGCCATAATCAACTAACAGATAGACAGTCAAGTCCTTCGGCTGGACATTTTATCAAACAGGTAACGGGCAGGAAAACTACTAAAGCCTAAATTCCACAATGGACTGAAATTAACCAAAAGGGTGATCAAAATTTGAAGATTCCGTACCTTCTGTGACCTCCCCAAAATTGGAGAAAACATCCAACAAGGCTTTCTCGTCAACCGACCACGACAGCCCTATTGGCAATGTGCAATTGGGGGAATTCAAAAACAAATAAACCCGAAATAGGAAGAAGGGGGAAAACGGAAGATGATGCATACCAGCAACGAAGAGCTTGTGGTTGTGGGGAGGAGAAGAGTAATAACATCGAAATGTCGAATTCTTGCTGTAGGAAGAAGCTGCAAGTGCTCTCCTTGCAATGCTTGTTAGCGTCGTTAAACCTTCCATTTCACCAAAAGCACACCCACAAGGCCACAAATGCTGATGAAATTTCTAGAAATTAAATTCACATTTATAGGGTAAAAGATTTTTAGAAATTTGTTTAATAAAATTGAAATAAAATATTTTGTATGATTATGATCATAATTATTTAAAGAATGTGCCCAAAGATAATATTTTGAAATTAGTTGAAATTAAATAGTAACATAAAGATTATGTCGATGGTATAATAAACTATCTCATTCACATATTTGCATAGTATAAAAGATATATGATAAACTTTGATTAAAAAAATTCAAAGTTTTTTTTTAATTTATAAAGAAAATAACTTAAAATGTTCTGCACATTTTTTATACACCTTTATTTCATTTCTATTTATAAAAATATGTATAACAAACATGACAATTTAAGAGGTATACACCTTTATTTCATTTCTATTTACAAAAATATGCATAACAAACCTGACAATTTAAGAGGAAATAAAGAAATTGTAAAATATGGTCAATGTGTAACTAATAGGATTCGAAGTTAAAACCTTATACACCACCAAAGAACTCTATTAATTAACCATTGAGCTATGATGAAGATGCATAACAAACATGACAATTGAAGAACTCTATTAATTAACCATTGATTGGTTGCCCATTCACAACACTCTCGTATCTATACAATGGCACAATCAAAGAGTTTTTGTTTTGGGGTTTTGAAATGCAGAACGAGTAACCAGAGTTTCAAAATAGTAGAGTTGAAAATGAAAAATTTGTTCACTTTTTGTTTAAAAAAGTGGAACGTGTATGAAGATAAGTATCCAACATTGGTATTTTAATCCCTATATAATATTTAAAATATATTAACATTAAGAAAAAAAATGCCCATATAAAACAATCGCCTGAGAATGGTATTTTTTCAAGCAACTGGAATGCAAATCAAGTAGTCGCACAATTGGAACCGAAAACCCCCAATTCGAGAAACAGAAGCCGAAAACAAAACAATGAAGGGCGAATAGTTTATGGAGTTTTACCGGAGAAAGCGTATGGAAGCGACGGAAGGGGTTAGGGTTTAAGGATTGGAAAAAACAGGGAATCTACGGTTTTTATTTGACGAGGAGGAGGAGGAGACGACGACGCATCAACCGACCTCTAAAACCCTAACTGCTGACTCTGAGTGCTGAACTCCATTTAAACAAAGGATAGAAAGAAAAAATAAAAAAGAATTACAGGCTTCGGCTGATCATACCCGGCCCAACTTTATAGCCCAGAAGAGACATCCACTTAATTGCGGCCCAGCCCACTAGATTGTTGTTTCGTCAATGTTTTTTTATTTGCTTCGAGCTGAAAACCTTAGGATACTACTAATCCCCACATACAAAAGCAATTTATATGGTGACTTTTAACTCTCCATTTTGAAAATTTGAATGGAAATCATCATAAGTGAGAAGAATCCAATAAATAAATCATTCCGAAATGGCTCACTGGAAATAGGGGTGGAAATGGGACGGATTATGGGTGGATGAAGCCATCCCATCACCCGCCCCGCGGGTAAATAATTCCACCCGCTCCACCCACCACCCGCAAACATTTTCACCCTCATCTAACCCGCGCGGGTGATGCGGGTGGAGCGGGTGCCCAATGGGTGAAAACATGTAATTAAGATTTTTTTAAGAAAATTAAAAAATGAATAAAAGCTTACATTGTAACTTACAAATACTACATACATGGCATCTTATACTCAATCAAAATTCTTCTGTAAAAAAAAATCAATCAACAAATGCTCCATCAACCGATACATCATACATGGCAGCAAAATATATTTAATCTCACTCAAAATACTTAATCAACTTACAAGAATACTTACAGTGAAAGTATACATGGGCCATGGCAGAATACATGGGCCATGGCAGAATACTTAATAAGTGAAAGTGAAAGTATACATGGGCCATGGCAGAATACTTACAGTGAAAGTGAAAGAAGACAATCATGTTATAAAATTAGTAGTTTAGTGGAGTCAAATTACAAGAAGACGATCCCGATTTATATCTATACTTAATAAGTGAAAGTGAAAGAAGACAATCCCGATTAACTTTCATCTAATTTTATATCTATACAAATTCAAGAGCGCACACCGGAAGAGAAGTGGAAAGATACCTAATCGATAATGGAGATGCCAAGAATCGAGAATCGAGAATGGAGAATGGAGATGCCGAGAATGGAGAATGGAGATGGTCGATTTCGCCTTCGCTGGTTCGGTCGGTGGATGGAGATGCCAAGATGGTCCTGGACTCCTGGTTCAATCGGTGAATGGAGATGGAGAGGCAAGAGCACACCCTAATCGAGAATGGAGGCATGGCTGAGTATCTGGAGGCCGACTGATTGGAACTAAGGACTAGGGTTTCCAAAGTTAAAACTTAAAAAGGGTATAATAGTAATATCACACATACCTATATAATATATATATATATATATATATATATAAATTTCATATTTTAATGCGGGCGTGTGGGGCGGGTGAATGGGCGGGTTATGGGTGAAAAATCTTCACCCATAATCCGTCCATAACCCGCTTCATCCGCACCCGCTCCACCCATCACCCGCATTGTTGCGGGTTTTCGCCCGAAAAAAAATGCGGGTTATGCGGGTGGAGCGGGTACCCGCGGGTTATTTCCAGCCCTAACTGGAAAGGACTTGTGGGTAGTATCCAAATGTCCTCAGTTCAAACTCCGGATATGGACGCTCTTTATTTACAAATACAATAGAAAAAATATGGCTTTTGCTTTCCAATTTTATAAATGCATCTCTATTTTATTTTATTTTTCATACTTTAGCGAATGAGATAAAAAAAATTATTGAAAATATTTGATTTTTTTTTAAAACAATCAAATTTATTTAAAATGGAAAAATTGTCGAAGATGGTCTAACCAAAAACCCCTAAAATGGGTGGTTTATGAATACCATTCTTATGATTGTGATAGAGGTGTTGCAAGGTGATCCTATCCTCTTTCTCGATAACCATTAGTAAAACTTCTCTTTATGAACAATAATACCTAAAATTCTTCCATGACTTCAAACCATTGACCGGTTTGCTATACGTGCGGTTTTGTAGCGCCAAACATATGGTGGTTTTGTATCACCAAACACACAGTGTGGTTATTGGCTTCCGATGTCGGCAAGTTTTTTTGCTGACATCAACTTTCTGTGTCGACAAGCTTTTTTCAGGTAAAAAAAGCTTGCTAACACCAGAATTCGGTGAATGGCCATACTTTTGTCGATAATTTGGCCATACATATAAAGGACCATCATTAAACCCAACAGATTTTTGTAGTCCGTCTTTCGGAAATACGCTCTTAATCAACATGTCTGGGATGGCGTTCAGATGGTGGAATCGTTCCCTCCCTACCTACCACCATCCCAAGTTACCAAAATCAGTACCTGAATCACCCATCTCCTTTCCAGTATCAAGAAAATTTTATGGAAAGGGCTGCTAGATTCATTATACCAATTAAGACCTAAATCACCAATTCAATGATGCCGTAACAAGCCATAATCAGCTAACAGATAGACAGCCAAGTCCTTCAGATGGACATTTTATCAAACAGGTAACGGGCATGAAAACTACTAAAGCCTAAATTCCACAATGGACTGAAATTAACCAAAAGGGTGATCAAAATTTGAAGATTCCGTACCTTCTGTGACCTCCCCAAAATTGGAGAAAACATCCAACAAGGCTTTCTCGTCAACCGACCACGACAGCCCTATTGGCAATGTGCAATTGGGGGAATTCAAAAACAAATAAACCCGAAATAGGTAGAAGGGGGAAAACGGAAGATGATGCATACCAGCAACGAAGAGCTTGTGGTTGTGGGGAGGAGAAGAGCAATAACATCGAAATATCGAATTCTTGCTGTAGGAAGAAGCTGCAAGTGCTCTCCTTGCAATGCTTGTTAGCGTCGTTAAACCTTCCATTTCACCAAAAGCACACCCACAAGGCCACAAATGTTGATGAAATTTCTAGAAATCCCACATCGGAAGTGTGGGGACTCTGAACCTAACACATAAGTGGATGGACTACTCTACTTAATGCCAATTGGTTTTTGGGATGGTGTCCCAATTTGACTTATATGTTGGGTTTTCTGGTCGAGTTCATCAGGACTTTCCCCCAACAAACCAATTGTTTTTTTTATTCAAACAAACAAACCAATTGTTAATGTGCCTTGAATAATCGTTGATCGACGACTCATCAGGGGGTTCGCCCTCTGGCGGTGGTCTCATTGGGGGGCTTCGCCTCTCAGACTTCCTTATTATAAATCACTCCGAACCTCCTTATTATATTTTATGTGGAATGGAGTGCTACACTATAGACTAAGAATGTTATAATTTATTTAAATCTAAATTATTTAAAACTATAGAATTATAAAAATATAAATTAAATATTTAGATTATTATTAATTTTATGCTTCTTACCACAAATAGGACCACCACTTGAAGGATGGAACATAGTTTCGTAAAAGCAGCATTCGATGGCAATTTGAAGAGCATCCTCATATGCCATATTCTTATTGAATTTCCCTCTGATGAAACCAATAATGAATCATGTTTAGGTAAAGATATAAAATTGAAGACATAATGAATCAAATTTGTGTATATTAAAAATATAACAAACAAGAAATAAAACATGTCATACTTTCCATATTCCAATTCAGCAGATATATGTTTTGCATGATCTCCCCCTGAGCTAACTGCGTTAAAATGTTCTTCATCATTTATCAGCTTGGTATTTCGATTACCCTCCTTGTCGATGATTACATAAAATACTGAGCATGATCCCTTGCCAAAAAAAAAAATTGTACAAAAAATACAATTAATAAAAATATCCTTAATGAGGCGGCCAAAGCAATTGAAAGCCTCACGGCTAGATTTTCCACAAATCTGGCAAGTGGGTCAAGATGACCTATATGAAATAAATGGCTCAGATTTTCTTAACTTTGATGACATTATTTTCCATTTCAATACAACAATTGGGGATTAGCCAATTAGGGAGCAAGACAAAATTTTGATTTCCATCCAAGAAAAGGAACGGAAGCTGAGATCGAACTGGGACCTCCTTACTCTCCCTTGCTCCACACCATTGGACCAACCCGAGTGGAGCTGGTGTTACTTCTTTCTATAGTTGCAAAGAACCATAATGTAGATTATGGTTGCAAATGCAACATGCAAATACAGAGTTACATGATCAACCATAACATTATAACAATAACAATCCGAGTATATCCTGCTACCTAATTATGGTTGCAACATGCGGATACAGAGTTACATGATCAACAATAACATTATAACAATAACAATCTGAGTATATCCTACTACCTAATTCAACCAATCAAGACGAGAGGGAAATGAAAAATATGACAGTAAAAATTGGAAACTCGGCGAAACAAGTCATCATAAATACGAATACCAACGGCATTATCATCCAAGAGGGTACATTGACAAGCAAAGGCAAGGGAGGGTTCTTTGTGATCAAACTCGCTAACCAATTGAAAAATCATACAAACTTACTGATCACTTTTATGACACCATGACAATATTTATATAAAAAAAAATAACCTTCAATGACACTAGCTAAGTTCAAAGAGGGCCAGAGCTTCACTCACCTGCCACCAGTGCGACATCTGCCTGATATGGTTGCATACTAAGTAACAGACCGATTTATTATAAGCCAGGACTAACACAGACAAGACTCCAAAACATAGAGAAAATGCAGTACAACATACTAGAGAGTGTCCGTTATCACCCTCCCTACTCCTCAAAGGCTCCTGGCTGACTGAAAACTGGCTTAAAAGACAACCTTCCTCGAGGGAAATCCTTCTCTATACAAGTTCAATCAAAGGGATGGAGACTGATCCAAATTCAATGTTTGTGGCGTCAGGATGGATTGACTGCTTCAATGGGTGATGGATATCCTTGTTCATCTAGCTTGAGCCATGTTGAGAGCGAGCAGCTAACATTGCCAGAAAGTTTCCTCCACGCACCCTGCCTTCAGGAGCTTGTGAAGTGGAGGAGCCTTTACCTGCAGAGGGGAAATGATCACGGTTTGTGTTGAAGGCACTCTGACTTGCTGAAGTTGCGTTGCTGCATCCAGACGTGGAATATTCAATGTTCATATCTCCTTCAGAAAATGCAGGTTGGATGCCTAAGGATTCAGTGGACTTGGAACCCTGGACTATTGGCCCCAAAGCGATGCCCCCGTGAACCCGTTTGTCCTGAACCAGGGCTCCATGCATTGTGCAAAGACCGGTTTTGCCCCTCGCAAATGACCCACATGGACCATCTGCAGGATTGCCATATTGAAATCCAGGCTGTCCCCAGGAGCACCTCTTACCGCCCCCATGCGCCTTGCAAAAGTCGGTGCTGCCTTGTGCGCTCTTGCCGCAACCATCAAATTTGCATCTCCTACCACCACCATGACGAACACAGAAGTCTGTTCTTCCTCTTGCACTTTTAGTACAATCAGGCACAGCACACCTTTTTCCGCCCCCATGTGCCACACAAAAAGATGTCCCTCCATGGACACTCTTTGGGCAGTCAGGAAAAGAGCACCTCTTCCCTCCGCCGTGCCCCTTACAGAAAGGGGTGCTGCCTTCAGCACCTTTTGCACATCCTTCAACTGTACACCTTTTCCCGCCACCATGGGCTTTGCAAAACATCGTGCTGCCTTGGGCCCCCTTGGTACATTCAGTATATTGGCAGCGACGACCACCTCCATGTGAAATGCACAGACCTGATAGACCTTCTGCACTCCTAGTGCAATTGTCCTGCTGACATCTCTTGCCACCGCCATGTCGGATACATAGGCCAGACTTCCCTCTAGCTGCCTTGCTGCAACCCTCATGACTGCACCTGCGCCCCCCACCATGCGCAATGCAGAAGTCTGTTCGCCCTTCGGCACTCTTTGTGCAGCCAAGGAATTCGCAACGCCGTCCACCTCCATGGGCCTTGCAGAAAGCAGTTCTTCCTTCAGCTCCTTTGTGGCATTCAAGTTTTTGGCATCTCCTCCCGCCACCATGGGCAATACAAAGGCCAGAAGCGCCTCTTGCCCCCTTTGAACAACCAGTAAACTTGCACAATTTTGAATTGCTAGCACGTTGAGACTGTGATTCCTGTTGCTGCTGTGATTCTATGATCCCGGAAGTACAGGTGACTGCACTTTTTGGTTCAACTATACTTGCTGATAAGTCTGTAACAAAAGGCATTGGATCGATTCTTCTAGGAACTGGCTTGAAAAAGAAACCTGGTTCTTTTATCTGAGGTCCCTGAACTTGGGGCAAAATATTTCCAATTTTCCAAACAGAGGAAGATTCATTGTGAAGTTGTGCTCCTCCAATTCCAAGAGTCATAGCTGAATCTTGATGGAGACTAGTAATATCAGACACAGAAGGTACAGTAGAGAGACTCAATTCCAAATCAAATTTCATCAAAGAGCCAGCAGGTTTCTTTGGGCTAGGTGATTTTTCACAACCAAGGTGCAGAGAAAAATCCAGATCAAGATCCACAGATGACTGTTCTTCAATTTCTTTTCCAGAAGACATCGCAGTGCAAGCAGATGCTGAGCTGCATTTACTTTCAGATGAACTAGAGGATCGAAGGCGACCAACACCAAATGAGCGCTTAACATATTGATCTTTTCCATCAATCGAACTCCACTTCCTCTTCATTCCTTTCGAGATAGGGAAGCTGGAATCCAACCGTAGCATTGTATCCACACAATTATCAATGATATCACCTACCTGCGACAAATCTCCGTGTTTTTGAAATGGATGTAAAGAACAGTTCCCAGAGCCAAGGAAATTGGGATCCATCGTCTGAAGAATTGATTAATCTGTCAACTAAGAAGTACAGATCTCAGCCAAATGTACCAGCCTTCCTGACTTCTGGGGTTTAGTTACTATGTACAAACCTAATCTACAATAAGAAGTCTTTGTAACAGGAAGACACCCTCCGCTGACAAACCCTGATGTATCACAGCGATCCATCTGGTTAGAAGAAAAGGGTGGGATTCAAATCTGGTGAATTGTGAGTTGATCAAATGCTTCTGTGTACAACTTTGCAATCTCCAACAATGCAAGCGCAGCAACTCATCATGTTCTATTACCAAAGGAATAAAAAAAACTATGGTTTAAACCCAGGTAAATAACATGATTAAGAAATTCAAAGCATTGTGTTAATAGTTAAAAGTGTGCAAACATGAAAATTAAAGCATTTTTGGAGTTCACTGGTCATCATAACAGGACATTACAAACATGAAACAAATATAGAATCAACGTCGAAGATGCCAGCTGCAGCAAACAGCCGGGTACTTCACATATGATAATAATTTTCTTCCTGATTACAAAATAAAACTAACTCCAAACAAATATGTTAATTCATCAAACCTAACGGTAATAAACCATCAAGTCCATACACTCAACACACAATTTAGCTCATTATACTTGTATAAATGAAGCACCCTTTCCAGTAAAAGAGAGAACAGCTTTTTAGGGGACAAATCCAACCGGAATCAAGATTCGGAAGTCAAAATAGGTTAAATCAATTTCAGTAGTCTACAATTCCAATTCATGTAATTTGAAAATAGCTTGGCAGATTCTCTTTCGACAAGAGTTTAAAGGGTCTCCTCAAGGAGAGATTTGGGAAATCAATACCAACTTTCACCCCACTAGATTTCTTCCAATCAACAACACTCAATAACGTCACTCTCTTTGAAGAAATGTCCAAACTCCTAATTAGGCAAAGCACACAAGCCCTTCAAAAATCAGAACTATCTATATCCAGGAATAATGAAGGGAAAAAAAAGCTTTAAACGGCCACAACTTACAAAATTGGCATTATGGCAACAAATCAGAATCTTGATATTGAATGTTTTTCACAAAAATAAAAAATACAATACCGTTTTTCTAACTTATTCCCTTACCGAATTGGGCCATAGGTTAAGAGTGCTGTTTTGGGTAAAATTTCCATAGATTTAGTAGTTTAACCATAATTAAAAATCTGATTAAAGGGTTTATATATTCTTATTTAGGGAGAAACGGAGTATATAGGTTTCAAAACAACACTTTTAACAAGGACATAGGTTAGAAAATTCGAATGCAATAAATCCAATACATTAATGAATGCATAAAAATCCCAATTTAATACATTTAAGTTCAAAAAACATAAGCGAATGTTGGCATCAGACTCTCAGCAGAAAGCAGTTAATTCACAAGCAACCACTCCAACAGATACATACCGAACAAACACAGTCAAGAAAAATACAGATAGAGAATCGGCACGTGAGATACAAAGCGAGGCACGTTGTTCAAATAAAAGACAACCAAAAGAATGAATCCACAATAATCATGAAGCGTAGATATGCTTGATAACAATCATGGTATAGCTAACAAAAAACAAATAGAGCAAATCTTCTAAGAAATCACAAATTGGAGCTAAAAGGAGCAAATCACAGATTGGAGCAAATCAAGGAAACGGTTTTCTGAAATCCGTTCACGTTTAGATCGGAAATTCAACAAAGAAAGCCAATCACATCTCAAATCTCAAAGGAACAAAATCCTTTGCACACACAAATCAGCAGCTGCCGAATTCTTTTCCAACACAACAAGTAAGATTCACCAGATGAACCTTCAAGCAGAAGAAGATTCGTAATTACACATCGGACGGAAACAAATCCACCAGAGCAAGTGAAAATCAAATCTAATCAATACGGGAATTGAGCAGATGTAAATTCAAAACCAACTCAGAATAAACCTCAACACACAGAAATTGAAACAAACGACAAAGCCGAACACCATAAAACCTCAAATCTAGAGTTAGCAATAAATAGCATACGCGAAATTCGCCGCAAGCAATTCAAAATCAGAGGAGGTTGAGAGGTATTACCTTGAAAATTAGGTCAATTGATCAAAGGCATGTAGATTTCGGAAGCGCCGGCAGAGAAAGTGGAGGAGGAGAGAGAGAGAGCTGAGGAGGGAGAGAGAAAAGGGGAACCGTATATATAATAATGTATTATAATACTGAGAGGAGATGACTTTGTTCGGAGAGGGTAAGCAGCAGCTGAGTGGACCAAAATAAATTTGCCCTGAGACGATTTTTTCCATGACTAGTTTATGTACTGTTTTTTTTTTCTTGAATCTCGATAACCGATAAATTCGTCAAAACATACTACAGAGAACGTAATAGGTAGAGTACATTAAGCGGAAATGAACCCTACAGATGACGAATTTAGACAAAACTAATTATAGCGAGTTGGGGACATAGACTACGGGCGAAGCCAAACACCACCATAGACAGCAGAAGAACCTCCAGGAAGCTCATTTTCGATCACGGAGTCGCGCCGTACAGACCACCTCGACCTCCACCAGTCTCGACTCCGACTGCTAGAACCCCAACGAAGAAGAACACCTAGACACATCAAATTAGCAAAGTCGTATGCCGTACGAGCGAACCGCGCCATGAAGGACAGGTCGAAACTGGCTGGTCAAGCCCTATCAGGTTAAGCTAAAGTTCATAGACTGAAGTGTGTCACGACAAAATTTAACAGGTGAGACGAAAAATACAAACAGGTGACCAGTTCAAACACGGATTAGCACATGGGTGACATATGTGCATGGACCCAAAATTAATCCTAGTTAACCCCTTAACTAGTTTGTTAACTACATGCACCAAAAATGGCTTTCTGCCTTCAGCTTGATCAGGTTTTTGAGAAACGCAAAGTCGACGCTCTCTTGTATCACCATATTCTTGTGCGCATTCCGACCTGCAAAGACCCATCCGCCACCCTCAAACACTCAGTCACGCAAACCAAACATTTGCCACAGAAAATGAAACGAGAGGTGAGATGAGCTTCGCGTTTTCAGATTGGGGGTCTCGCCATAGATGAGCACGACTAAATATACTAGACTTATCCATTGTGTTTACGAACAAAACGTTCTCAGAAACCTGAGTGACATAGGGGTGTGTGTTCAGTGATAAGGGCAATGAATTAGGGTGATAGGAGTTCTAAAATTGTACATTCAAGACGAAGATTCTTCTTCTACGGTGGCACTCTTTTTGGTGCCAAAATATTTCCCCTCATTTTATGTGGATGGTTTTCACCTACAATCGGAAGGATTCTGGTTCATATTTGATCTCTTCACATTCTATTCATTCTCTCAACAAAGGGTATCATCACCATTCACCTCTTTTTTATTCGGGCGAAGAATGTTTAGAATTTCTAGACATTTTCAACAGAACTAGTCGAATGGTACTCTAGACGAATGCCATAAGGAGCCAATGCCTAAGCCACTATGCTTACCTTATGGGCACATGCGAGCTGATCGAGTGTTATATCGGGTGGTACATGACTCTCTAGATAGGAGATATAACAAGAACTTGATTCCAAAATGGAATCACGATTCCTTGTTAGTCTGTCAAGTGTTATATCGAGTTTGTTTATCTGCATGCTTACCAACAACAGCTCAGTATCAGCACAAAAAGACTGATAATCAGCATAAATAAGCTCTTCATAAGCAATCAATACATTGAGCCAAACATACCCTAGTCAGTCAGGAATATATTTGCAAATCTCAACGAATTGGGCAATGAAGGTCAAGAAGAAATGAGGAAATCTACAAGAGGAGCCCATGTTCAGTTCTTCAAGAACACACATAAACCTTTACAAAAAAAAACTGTGAACAAATCAAATTCCAGACGCTTCTCACACCTGTTATGGATTTGGTCAGATAAGATATCTAGCCTGTAATGATCTCAATCAAAGTGATCCCAGCAAAGACGAGGAAAAGAACGCCTCCAGTGTACGCGATAACCTGATTCGCGATAAAAAAAAAAACATTCAATGAAATAATCAAAAATTATCTTTCAACAGAGAGGGCACTTAAAAAGTTGAGATCCACAAGATTGCCTTCTTTTCTCCAGTGGAATAGCCTAACCTATGCCTTTAAACATTTCAACAGCATTTGTTCAAGTGGAAGAATCTTTCAAGTGGCCAAAAAGGGGAAGAGTAGCTGGCAGGGTAAAGCTGAAACGAATGCTATTGGAGAAAAAAAAATTGCTTTTGTGCAACAAATAGCATCAAGCCAAATGCAAAGACACGTCAAAATGTTGGAAACATGTTGGGTAATGGTAAGATTTGTACACCTGATCTTTATTTTTTACAAATAGACTCAGAAAAGATCAATCTGGTTAGCAGTGACAAGTAATATTAAGGTAAGGAGTATGAATTTGAAACTTGGAGAAAAAAAATCGTGGGTAAGTAGAAAAATGAAGCTTAATGGAACATGATCTGGGTTAGTAGATTCATGAGATAGTAACTCACTTTCTCTGATAAGAAGGTACCGAGTAAAGACCCTCCAAGAACAGCAATCTGCATATAATGAATCAGTCAGTCCACTAGTCCAGTGTATCCTACCATAATTATGAGAGAAATGGAGTAAAAAAAAAAACTCTTCAAAATAGAAAATTGAACTAGTAAACGGCATTCTTTTTATACTAGTAAATACATGTCTCAATAAGGAACAATAATCTGTCAGATAATCTTGTAAGATGAGACATTACCAAAGTTGCGACTCCATGACCAGCCAGTGATCCACCGATAACACCAAGAGGTGAAGAGGCTGCAGCAAGTGCTGAATAGGCAAAATAGACATGAATTCATTTAAAGTTTTAAGAAGACTTGATCACTTCAAATTAGTTTAAAGTTTGTGTGGTTGATCTTACAGAACAGATTTTCTTGTGCTTAATCTAATAAATCTTGATGAGGATGTTTTTGGCTGATTTAAGCTAACATAAAGTATGTTTTGGGTCAAAATACCCACCAACAGTTGAGAAAAATGATTTGTCTCCCCATTCTGCAACGAAAACCAGCACAAATGTGCTAATAACTGTGCCAGCAGCAGATAAGATTCCAGCCCCATTTCCTGAAAACTTCGAGACTGCCAGCTCCGCCTGATTCAGCGTGTAAATGTAAAAAGGGTGTGTTAAAGTTACTAGAATAATAACAATCATCTTCTCAACGTACACAAGAAGCTTCTAAGGAACAGCTTGTGACTTCACACTTTACATTGAACTGTATTCATATGACATAATTCATCAATAGTGATAGGATTGAAACTACACCATCAGAAAAAAGAAAAGGAAATCTGTAGAAATGAATAGCACTTATCCTTCTTAGGAATCAAGTACTGAAAGACTGACTACTACCCTTTTACTTCCAGTCACAAATCAATACAAAAACACTCACCTCCTTTTGCTCATCTTCTCCTTTTAAGCCATCATTTGAAGCCTCAATCAATGTTGAAACCCCAAAGTACACCTGCACATATGAAGCTGCTATTAATGAAAAGAGTATCAAGTAAAACCATGGTATTTAATTTAACCTTCCCTTCTAAGTTCTTGAAAATGCAACAGATCTTCTGCAGTGACACACAATGTCTAGTAATTACCAGGAGGCAGACTGCAGCAATATCATCAATGGGCAAATCATTCTGACCTAGCCTGTAAATACGAGATGATTTACATTTAACTGAAGAAATCAGGCTTTTTTTGCAGTATGGAACAAATGTAGGCAAAATAAAATTCATAATCTTGCCTGAAGGGTAGGATTCCATCGATGTAGTGAAAAGTCCGTCCAAGAAAAACTGATATAACTGTCATCACTCTGTCAAAGCCACGGACAATAAAACATATTAAGTGAACGTACATTTACTCACGGTCACAACTCAGAAGTACTTGCATCATACAATTAAGTACTATGATAAATTCACTATTTACTTAGGTGAAAGATCATCCTTATGTGTATAGACACGTTTGAAATAGTTTCTAGAGTGAGGTATTAAAAACATGGTTTGCCTTGTTACTAATCCAGTTGTGTTCATATAATAGTAGTCACAGTTCCATTGGCCACATTACATTATATTATTTCATGAAAGCATGCTTTATATCACCATGAAAATGAAAGTGACATACGTAAGTGCGCCAAATGTTCCTGTGAAAACAACAGCGCTGGAGTTTCTGGCAGCCAGGAGTGCCTGCTCAATGTTCACGGTAATGAAAGTGTAAGAAGATTTGAAGCAGTTTCATGAATCATTAATGCTGTACAAAATCTTTTTCTAAAAGTCAAGAGTCATTTACAAGACATAATGACGAGTTTGGCTGAAAATTTTGTGAATGAAGTTAGTGATTGATACAGTCTTGGAACAGAAAGCCAGCAGTGCAAGCACAAATTCCCCAAACAAGAACATAATTTCTTAGAGAATTGGAGACAATAGTTCTGGAAGTTCGGAAAACTCACCGCAATAAAGAAGGTCTTATCCCCCAATTCAGAAAAGAAGATTAGCAAGAAGGCCTGAAGAAGTGAAATTGTAAGGAAAAATCAGGTGCTTATATATGTACTGTTACACTAAATCAAGTAATGTTCAATAAAACAAAAGCTTATTCAAAAGAACCTTCTATTGTTAAGGCATCCACCATAAGAAAATTTACACAGGCTCCTTTTTTTTTTTTTTTCCTTTTTAACAATCTTATTACAATTGAAAAGCCACAGGGAGGTTCTCGTAACTGAGGCAAAACCTGTGGTAATGTCACTGAGGTCCCCAAGAAAATCAGCTAACTGCGAATTTCCTGCAATATCAGCAGCTGCGAGTGCTGGTTGAGCAGCCTGAAGGCTTAAAGACCCAAAGAGCAACATAAACTTCATCAAATCACTAGGTGACATATTAAATGGTAAGATGTGTGCATCCACGCCAGTTTCATTCTCAAAGTCAGAACTCTTCTTTAAAAATGGTAAATGCAAAATATTTCTACAGTCAACACTGTGTACTGATTTTAAGGTTCTTATATCATTCTTGCTAGCTTGCCACCTGCGAGCCTGCACTCGAATAATAAGCAAAATAAGAGGGCCTTAGTGCCATATTCCATTCTAAACATCAACTTGTTCCACCAGCGTAATGAAATTGAAAATCCTTGGTGTATTACTTTATGCATTATAATAACTGGAAAATTAAATAAGAGTGATTTTCTGAATTGCATTCAAGAACCATTCAAAGGCCTATCAATCAGGCTGGGCTAGGCGGGTTAGGAATGGGTCAAGGTTCTTTCGGGTTACATTTGGACTCAGCCATCAGGAAGAGTCAAGTACTCAAGCCTATTTGGTTGGGCAGGTCGGTTTAATTCAGGTTCGAGTGGGCAACAGATTAGGTCATTTGGGGTTACATGTCAACTCAGATTGAATTTGGCTAAGCTCAAGTCCTCAGGTAGGGCGGCCATTGGTTTACATATTGGCAATGTGAAGCTTTTATTTTCCATTCTGAGATCTCCAAGTTCCAACAAAGCATAAAATAAAATTATCGAATTTCTGGTTAGTTCTTCACTTCTTGCTATTTTGTCACTTTCAAAATGATGCCACTTACAACAAGACTACAAACTCACTCTAACATCAAGAGAAGAAACTCAATTTGAATATTAATCATTAAAACCTGGCGAGCTGATATTTCTTCAATTCGCTTCCTTGAAACCCTACAGATGAATTCCAGATCAATTCAACTTCTCAAATTCCGCATAAATTGAACATCGCCTATAGTGTCTCTTTGATCTTAATTTGTTCCTTGACAATTATGAAAAGCGACTCTTCCGAGAGATTAAACAACAGTAGGAAAATCAAACGCAATTTTATGTTACCTGGAAGCAGGTCTAGAGGATCTCCATTGATTGATAGAAGAAGAGCAAACACCGAAACTGGAAGGTTTATTCAGCGGACTAGCTGGACAAGTAGAAGGAGAAGCTACTATAATACGCATTCTCCTTCTGAGGGCGATGAGCTTGGGTTTTCGCCTGTTTGTTTGTGCGCGAGAGAAGCTGTCCTTCAATGGCTACCGGGATGTTGATAGTGTTGGTGGATTGAGTGGGCGTGAGAGCATCTCTGCGGTTCGTCATCTCCTTTTGCATTTTTTGAAATTTATTTAATTTTTGTTTGAACTGCCTCCACAGTTGCAAGCTTCGTGGGCCTGCCGCGCAAATATGCAGGCCCAATAACAATGAAATTGAACCCAATTATATGAATCAAGGCCCAACTACGATTTGTGACAATTTTAAATCTGTTTTGACCATTTTTTTACAGTTTTTTTAACGGCTGACCTTATCAATTGTGACATCGATGGTGATTTTACTATTTTAGGAGTTTAAAGGTATTTATTTTGATTTTTGAGTATTTGTTAAGTGATGTAAAAAATTCAAAAGAGTCTCCGTTGAAAGTTGAGTAAAAATAAGACTGATATATATATAAGTCGGTGGGTTAGTTCTCTTTTAAAATTTGTTTATCTAATATATTTTTTTACAAAATTGGTTAGGGATGCTCTAACACTTATATTTCTCTTACAATTATTGAAGAATTATCTAATTTTCAAGACTGAACTCCTTAAATTCTGTTCACATTCATATATTTTCAGGGAAATTGAAAAACAATAATTAAAATAAGACATTCAACTCTAAACGGTTATGTTGTTCGCACGTTAAAATATCGCCAATCGCGCGGTATCGGTGCCAGATTTCTGGGTCAGCATGTAGAGTGCAGATGCCTACTTCCTAGGTCGGCATGCAGAGTGCAGATACCTATTTCCTAGGTCAAGTTGCAGTCCGATATGTAATATAATACATCAGCTCAAGAATCTTGTAGCGCTACCGACCTAGGAAGTCGTCACCGCCTCAGCTCGACGGGATAGGTCGCAGAGCTTGCGGGTTGCTCAGCTCGGCTTCTGCATCTGGCATGCCGTCTCAGGGAGTCGGCTTTCGACACTTTTCTTAGCGACTTAGGAATCAGCTCCGACACCGTGCGAATACCGAGAAATTCGCCATCCATATAACAGCCCCCACTCTAAACAATAACTTTGTCTCTGACATATAATTACAAGTTTTCATTTAATATATAGCTGAAATTAAAACCTAGAATAAACCATGTATATGGTCTGGGGATATCCTGGACTTGTATATGTAGATCGATTTGAATGAAGAAGGTGAAGCTTTCATCATGAACTCCCTTAATCCCTTATTATATATCTGCAAAAAAAAAAAAAAAAAAAAAAAAAAAGAAGGAAAAAGTAACACAAGGATTATGTTAGAAGAGGGAGCTCCCTTCAGTCCAAGAACAAGAAGCTTAAGATTCAACTTGTCTCCCGCTTCATTCACTCATTTGCTGCGTGAAACCTTGGTTTCGTCTTCTTCCTTGGGCCAGAGAGCTTGAGATCGAAACACGCAGCATTTGGATGAATGACTCGGAAGCAAACTCAATCTCAACCCTCCTCCTGTTTATGGACCAAAGAAAGCTCTCTCTTGTTCAAAATCTTTCAATCGACATGGTGTAAAACAAATAGTTAACCATGGAGTCCTGCAGGAACAAACTATAAATTCTATAATACAAGTAAGTTTATTGATGAAATTAAACAAGCTGAAAAATAAACCGAACATATTTGGTAGCAAGTCGATCCATAATAGGAGTTTATTTGAGTTAACTGAAGGGGTTCTGCAGATCGACTTGCAGCTGTAATGCCATTTTTATACACCGTCGAGGTGTATGTATATTCGATTCTATTACGGACAATTTATATATAATATAGTGTGTAACTAAACTATCAATATAGCATTAAATTTAAACGTACCTACATATCTAAATAAAATAATTAATAACACACCTTTACTTTAGATATCCAAATACTTCGTTCAAAGATGTTGTTTAATTAACTAGCTAGTCTGCAGCTAGCGAATAAATTAATTTGATCAAAATATACGAGTGAGACATCAAGAGACGAATCGGAATTTTTGGGGCTAGGTGTGGCCATGCCGCCATGGCATCTCCAATCAAAAATTAAATTTGATATATATATTACTTTTGTCTATTTTTTACTAATTTTTTTTTTTGTCATTGGCTAGAACACGAACGATGAGAGCCCGACCGAGAGTATGTGAAAACCCATCAACGAACAACAAAGGCAAACGACACCCCCGTAATTAGAGAAGGTAGAGACCGGTAAAGTAGAACCGATAGAGTTACAAGGGTAGAGAATAGGTAATCAACCATGGCAAGTGAAGCCGATGACGGTCAATCAGACGGTAAAAAAAAACATATATGGATAGGGTAAGGTAAGGCAGCGGAAGTGTTAGACATATATGGATACAAGGCCGTTTCGTTATATTTTGAGGCTCTGTGCAATTTTTATATTGAGACCTTTTTTTTAATTAATTTAAAGGGGAAAATATAATCCACAAGAGGTTGAAGGGACAAAACTATAAACAAATAAAAATCAAAACAAGCTGCAGTATTTTTTTGCTTCTTTGCTGTATATTTTTTTTGGAAAAAAAATCGAAACGTATGTTTTTTTGGGGGAAAAAAGGGGGGCTGATGTAATTTCTTTTGGAAAAAAAGGGCTACTACAATAACAAAAAAAAAATTGAAACAAGCTACTGTGTTTTGTTTTGTTTTTTTTTTTTTTTTTTTTGCCTTCTGTGCTGTATTTTTTGTTTTGGAAAAACATGAAAACAAAATTGAAACAAGCTACTGTGTTTTTTTTTTTTTGCCTTCTTTGCTGTATTTTTTGTTTTGGAATAACATGAAAAAGGTATGTGTTTTTTGAAAAAAAATTGCGACTGTCGCCAGTGAGATTCGAACTCGGCCCAGTTTGGAACTGACGCTAGCTTTTACCAACTAATCTACCGCAGCAATAGCAACATGATGCTACTTACAATTTTTATGTATATATACATACTATAAAATCTATATGAGGCCTTCAAAATTTTGAGGCTCCGTGCGATTGCACCTTTCGCACGGCCCATGGGCCGGCCCTGTATGGATAGGGTAAGGTAAGGCAGCGGAAGTGTTTGACGAAGATGGAAATAGGCCAAGATCGAAACCCGCTCTAATGCCAGGTAGAATTTAGAGAAGGATAAAACCCTAATAGATTGGTGGTGAAAGTCTTATATTAGAAAAGACAAACACACACTTATAAGGTTATTATTCAACCCTTTATATAGAGATTACAATGTTTGGAGAATAAGTAATATAAAGATATCGATAATCTAAACTTACCAAATATATATATTTCTAACCAAACATAACAATATCAAATATTATATCCTAATAAAATCATAACTAATATATCATTCCTAATATATCTCTAACTTTCTTATAATATTTTAGTGTTTTGGATTTTCTTTTGAATTAAAAAAAAATGGTTATGTTAGAAAATTTTCCACCCCTCCTAGAAAAAACTTCACATTGGAATCCTAATTAATTAAATCAAATTTATCAAAGATTAATTAAACAAAATATATATAAGACTTTTTTTAAAAACAAAGTAAGAATATGAGAGGTATCAACCCTATTGACTCACTACTTGATGATATATCCTCCTGATCAGAAAGCCTTTAAGGTTTTTGACATAGATAAGAAAGTCATCCTTGTTAGCAGACATGTGAAGTTTCAGGAATTACAGTTCCCTTATAAGACTCCTATGAAATCAGATGCTCAGGTTCCATCAGTTCACATGCTTCCTTTAGTCAATCCAGCTGCTTCTGATGAGCCAATTTCTTTTGGTCATTCCCACACAATGCCAACAGTGGTTAGTGAGAATTCATTTGAATCTGTAGTTGATATTGCTGATGTTGTTAATTCTCAGTCTTCATTAAGATTACAGTCAAGTGCAGACAGACTTGGTCAGGTTCATGACAGTCAGTCCTCTCACTCTAGTCTTGGTCCTGTCATCCATGCTGAAATACTTGGAAAAGGCCAATTCACAGACCTCATAGATTTCAAGATTACATTTGCTCCCAGCTGCCCACTAGATCTGAGTCTCAATCTTAATCCTTTTCTGTCTTCTCAGTTCAGCACCTAGCCCATCTATCTCCTTCTTATGCGCATTCTCTAATCAATGTATGTGCATTATTTGAGCCTAGAACCTATAACCAAGCTAAGGATGATGAGAAGTGGCAGCTAGCTATGCAAGCTGAAATTGATGCATTAAAGAAAAATAGCACATGGTCAGTCACTGATTTGCCTCCTGGCAAAAAGGCCATAGGATCAAGATGGATCTATAAAATCAAGTATAAGCCAACTGGAGAGGTTGACAGATTCAAAGCCAGACTTGTTGCAAAGGGGTACAACCAGGTCAAAGACAAAGATTATAAACAAACCTTTTCACCAGTAGCTAAATTGCCAACTGTCAGAATTGTTTTAGCATTGGCAGCAGCTAGGGGCCGAAGCTTACATCAATTGGATGTTAACAATGCATTTCTTCATGGATTCCTTGATGAAGAGGTGTATATGTTACCTCCTCTTGGGTATAAATTGGCTGCTCCAGGTCAGGTTTGTAGAGTTCACAGATCTTTGTATGGCCTAAAACAGGCTAGTTGACAATGGAATTTGGAGCTCACAAAGTTCTTGGGAAAGCTTGGTTTTGTTCCGTCTCTTCATAATTATTCTCTGTTCACCAAGTCAGTTGGTGACTCCTTTACTGTGGCTTTGGTTTATGTAGATGATATGCTTCTAATGGGCAATGACAGTACTGATATTGCTTCTACAAAGGCAGCCTTACACTCAGCCTTCACTATCAAAGATCTTGGCATAGCTCATTATTTCTTAGGCATGGAAATCTCAAGATCATCTCAAGGGATCTTATTGAACCAAAGGAAGTATGTGTTAGACATATTGCAAGATGCCCAAATGTTAGAGTGCAAACCTGCATCTTTTCCTATGCAAAGAGGAACCAAGCTCTCTAGTTCTGAGGGTGGACCCATTGACAACCCAGAGTTATACAGGAGATTGGTTGGAAGGCTCATTTATTTGACCTTCACTCGCCCTGACATTTCCTTCACAGTCCAGTAATTGAGCCAGTTCTTGCAATGTCCTCGCACACCTCATTGGCAAGCTGCACTCTATCTACTGAGATACTTAAAGGGCAGCTTCAACCTTGCCCTTAGGGGTGTGCATCGACCCAAAACCTAACCGAGCCGGGCCGAACCGAACCGAACCGAAATCGAAAATCTCAAAATTTCAAAACCGAAAGCCGAACCGAAAGCATTAGGTTCGGTTCGGTTATTTGCCGGTTTGGTTTGTGCTCGGTTCGGTTTTAACACAGTTGAACCGAATTTTCATAAAAAAAAATTAAAAAAAAAATTCTCTTAAAAAAATTCGATTTAACACAAACCGAGCATACAAAAAATATATGTATTAGCGTATATATGTGTGTATATACACGGTATATATACACACTATACACTACACACAAAAAAAAAATGTGTATATACACTGTATAGTGTATATATGTATATGCACTTTATATAAAGTATATGTATAGCGTATATATGTATATATAAAGTATACCAATATATGTATATTGTATTTATGTAGTGTATAAAAAGTATTGTATAAATATATATAGTGGAATATTAAAAAAAATCGGTTTAACACAAACCGAACCGAAACCGAACACAAACCGAACCAAAACCGAAAAATGAAAATTCTCGGACCGAAAGCCGAACCGAAAAACTTCGGTTCGGTTAGGTTCGGTTCGGTTTGTGTTGGTTCGGCCCAAAAATTCGGTTTGGGCCGAATCATGCACACCCCTACTTGCCCTGTCCTATCCAGCTATATCAGATATCAAACTCACTGCATTTAGTGATGCTGATTGGGGCAACTACCATGACACTGGGAGGTCTCTTTCAGGGTACTGTGTCTTTATTGGAGGAGCTCTTATCTCATGGAAATCTAAGAAACAAAAGGTTGTTTCTAAATCTTCAGCAGAGAGCGAGTATAGAAGTATGTCATATACTGCTAGTGAGCTTATTTGGGTTCAATTAGGGCTGCTTTTTGATCTCAAAATTACATTGTCCTTACCTGTGACCCTATTTTGTGATAACAAAGCAACACAAAGCTTAGCTTCCAATCCAGTATATCATGAACGGATTAAGCATGTTAGAATTGACTGTCATTTCATAAGGGAGCTTGTTCAACAGGGTTTTCTATCTACCTCACATGTTTCTTCACAACTCCAAACAGTTGATATCATGACAAAGCCTCTTGGAGCTCATCAACACCATGTCCTATGCGCCAAGCTTGGTCTTGTGCAACCCCAAGCCAACCTTGAGGGGGGTATGTAGAGAATGTTAGTTGGTTAGCTGAAGGGCAATTTCGTCTTTTCAGGTCTTCAATTTTCTGTTAGACGCTCCTCCCTCTCCTCCTTCTCATTTCTCCTTCTGTATAAATAAGGAACTCAGAAGTTCTGTAGCTGTAAGATTTTCTGTAACAAACTCCTTCTTGAATTCAATGGAAACTTGCATTTTCGTTTTCTAAATTCGATTTCAACTTCTGAAAAACATAACCTTTACTTTAGATATCCAAATACTTCGTTCAAAGATGTTGTTTAATTAACTAGCTAGTCTGCAGCTAGCGAAGAAATTAATTTGATCAAAATATACGACAATGGCGGATCCAGGAATTTCTGTAGGGGGGGCTGAAATTTTTTTCCCGAAAAATGACAGTTTGAAAGTCTTACTTTCCTTCATTGCGCTCACATTTCTAGCAACCGAAAACGCAATGCCTCAAGTAATCGACTTATCTATAGTATATATTCCTATAGAAGCCCATGGATATATTAATACTGATACATTATAAAACCCAACACAAATAATTACTCTATTGAACAAATAAGGTTTTATTTCAGTGCCCTCTTTACTCATAGCATGTTTAGGCCCTTTGAATTGAACAAATAACATAGGTCCTATAAGCTCTCAATCAACACCATATATATTTACAAACCCTAAACAAAATTTTACAAAATTGATTCTCAACATCAAACCCCAGTTTCACAAAATTTATTTCTCCCAAATCACAAACCCTAATCAAAATTCCCTCAAATTGATCCTCAAATCTACAAATTCTAATCTAAATTGATTCTCACTCAATCAATTGAACTTAAAAACAATCAAAGTAATCGAAATTTCTCCCAAATCAAAAACCCTAACCAAATTCCCCCAAATTGATTCTCAAATCCAAACATTCTAATATAAATTGAATTTGAATAAATCAATTGAACTTGAAAACAATAAAATTAAAAGAGCGAGGAAGAAAACTAACTTGTTAAGTCATTCCTCGAGGAATGAAGGAGGAGAACAATGAGATTGAAGAGGCGGCCGACTGTGCGGGAGTGCACCAGGGACAGGCGGACAGCAGAAGGGCTTCCGGTGGTCGGTAGTGACAAGGTCGGCCGGAGGTCGGCTTGGACTCGGCCACTCGGGATTCGACATGTTCGACCGGTCTGTTTGTTGGAAGGTTTGTTTTCAAAAGAGGGGTATGTGATGTTTAGGCAGGTCTGTGAAAAAAAAGGTGTCCGTGAAAAATAAATGCAAAAAAAGATAGGTGTTACTGGGAATCGAACTTGCGTTTGCCAGCCTTCCCGCGAAAGGCTCCCCGCGTCCTTTCCGTTGCGCCAAGGTGACTTTGTGTCCATTTTCTACCGTAGTTAAATATATTACACATCTAACAGATATAAATATATACCCACACCTTTTTTACGAGGGGGGAGGGCTTCAGCCACCGCGAGCTCTCCCACAGATCCGCCACTGCAGTGAGACATCAAGAGACGAATCGGAATTTTTGGGGCTAGATGTGGCATGGCATCTCCAATCAAAAATCAAATTTGATATATATGTTATTTTTGTTGATAGCTTTCATTTTATATATCACACAAGTTTCAATCCGATCAACGATCGAATAAAATTAAAATTATGAGTGTTTGAAAGTGAACAAACGCAAATCAATTGACATGATATCATTTACCGAATCGAAATGTGTCTATCTTTTACTAAATTTTTAAATTTATACCTTGATACTATAGTTAAATCGAGACCTTTGAATTAATAGTTTTAGACATTCATAATTTTGAGGGTTTCTTATAATATTTTAGTGTTTTGGATTTTCTTTTGAATTTAAAAAAAATGGTTATGTTAGAAAATTTCCCACCCCTCCTAGAAAAAACTTGACATTGTCATTGGAATCCTAATGAATTAAATCAAATTTATCAAAGATTAATTAAACAAAATATATATAGGACTTTTTTTTAAAACAAAGTAAGAATATGAGAGGTATCAACCCTATTGACTCACTACTAATGATATATTTCCTAAGAAGGAAATGAATGTCAGGTGTGACATAAGAGTGTTATATATGGTCCTTAGAAGGCAAGAAATGCGTCACTTTATTTGCCACCTGGTCTAAAACGCATAAAATGTATGTATAGGACGACCTCTCAAAGTGTCGAAGGAGTTGCAGGATGTTTTTGATAGTCATCTCAATCTCCCAATAATATTTGAATTCGCAAAAGATGTATATCTATATAAGAGTGGCGAGAACATAGTAGAAGGGGCTTTTTGGGATCCAAGGTTGAAAGAGAGAGTTGCAAGTCTGAGCGACAACTAACCCCACTTCCTTAGTGAAGTCAATAAGTAGCTCCGCAGGATAACGTTCGATCTATTCCGCATCAATCATCTCTGGATTTCGAGAGGCCCTCATCCAGATCAGGTAATCTATATCTCGAGTCACTGTTGGTTCACCACTCGCAGCACAGGTATGGTGATCTGAATGAATTTTGGGCAAGGTCCCTTAAATGGGGAATTTATGAGGTCTGTTATAATCGTGTCATACCGGTACAGGTCAAACCATAGGTAGCAGAGCTCTCAGGGTTAGGTAAGTCTGTATTGACCGCAAAGGATCCCGGAGGCCAGGTCCTATTAAATCGAGATTTTCTAGAGGGGGGGGGGGGGCTCGTCATATAGCACTCCCTTTCTGCGCCACTAGCACCACAAAACCTTGCACAACACCATTCCTAGTATGTCGTCTCCTCCAACCGGTGTCGGCAGTCCCCTTGCTGTCTCCGACTCTCGAGGTCGACACTTTGTGAACGTGTATTTGGCGAAATTCGACTTTGTAATTAGTATGAATGCATTTTATATATTTTTTTATTTAAACTAGTTCACCTCACCTAAAATATATAGACCGATACAAAGATAAAGTATGTCTTGTAGAATGATATACTTTCATAAGTTTAACAACTTGTACATTATCTGCTTTATAACATGTTTTGAGGTTTTACTTTGGGTTATAAAACCAAAGGGTACCCGAGCCATCTGATGGTCTTTCTGGGTTTGGATTCAAATTCAAATTGTAAAGGACCCGGGTGATCTGTGTAGGCCCAAAGGTTTAAAGCCCATAATATGAGCCTGCTTCAAAGCTTAACGACTCCTTAAGCTCTTGCCTCTTCTTATCCTAATTTGGACGCTGCGTTTTGGCTCATGTTGATGTATTATAAATACATCTCTCTAGGTTAACCCTAGAAAAGGTTCACAACTATCACTCTCTTCACAAAAATGAGAGCGATGTTTCTCCTCTGCTAGGGTTTCTACTGCTTAGCTTCAATCCGAGTTCCTCTTGGTGCGACGATGAATCTTCTGGTAGATTGGTGATCCCAATAGGCGTTTACAAAGAAGCAGAGTGGATCATCACTTTCAAAGTTCCTCTTTGAAGGCTACATCGTTGGAAAGGGAGTTCCTCTTTCTTACCTTTAGGGTTTTGTTGAGTGTTTATGCATATTGTATGCTTGCTTGTGATTGTGTGCCTCTGCTAGCTAGTTGCCCTCACTTGTAATTTTTTATTTTCTAGTGGATTGGGCCGGACTCTTGAGGTTCCGCAGATGTAGGTGTTTGACCGAACTGCGTAAACAAATCTCCTTGCTCTTTACTTTCTGCAAAACTAGCTCGCTTAGATCTTATACATTGCTCTACTCCGAAATAGCAATCGATCTTGCTCTTTGAGTCTTCCGCTGTAAATCGACCTATCGCTACACGTCTAGTGCGTTATTATAAACATTCTCTGTTATAAGGATGTGATCGAACTCAATACTCATCTAAAGAGTTTTTTTTTTTTGGGTCAGAATCTAAAGAGTATTATAATGATCATTGATCAACAAATAGCACGAACCGTTAATTTGAAACTCAAATTGCAATCAAGTGTCAATTTTTTTTCTCCAAAGTAGATTGAAAGGATTATATTCAAAAGATACTAATTAGTACTATTACATATAAATATATATATCTATAAATATTCGAACACTTCTTAAAAGCTAATTATTATTATTATTTTCATTAATTCACTACCTTTGTATGATATATATTCTTCCACATTTGGGAATGTAGATTTGCAAAAAAAATTAGAGTTGTGCAACTTTTTTTTTTGGTTCCAAAAAGAAACGTTGCCGTTCGTAGCAAAACCAATACATATCCTTTTACGTTCACAACCTCTCCAAAATACAACATGCTTTTGTTATTTTAACTCCGACAATACATATACTTTGCATTTATGCTTGTCTTGTGCGTGACTGAAGATAATATATATTAACAATTTAACATCAATCATCATATTCCAAAAAAATATTTTAATAAACTTAATCACCAACTTTTTTTATTTACAAGGGATCGGATATTGATCAATTAATTACGCACGTATTGGAATGAATTTTTGGCAATTAAGTAGCACGATTTGTGGTATTAAAACATGAAAAAATAAATGGTGAACTTTTTTTTTTTTTTTACCAATGAGCCATTGCCCTAGTGATAAATGAGATATAACCCTTACAAGAGGTTAAGGGTTCAAATCTTACTCCTTACACAATTTGTGTAATTAGTGAGTGCGTTACTCTCATCTAACAACACCCAACACGATTCGAGAAAACTAATTACTAATTATCACATCAACCCAGTGGCATCCGCAATATTTGCTAGAAGGGAGGCAAAATTTATACTTTGAGAAAAAAAATTTCTCAATGAAGAAATTTTATTGAGAAATTTTTTTAGAAAAAATTTAAAAAATTATGGTATATATAGATATAATATTTTATTGCAAAAATTCATATAATAAAATCTAATGATTTTTTTATGTGTGTAACATTATGAATACTTTTTACAAATATATTGAAAGAAAATTATAATTTTTTTTCAAAAATATATCATTTATAAATGGAAAAAAATCGATAGGATTGAAAAGTGTGTCAAAAAATTCATAAATTAATGTGGGTTAAATATAGCATTGATAGTAAACAAATTTCATAAGAATAAAAGTTAGACGAATTTCATAAATTAGTGTGTCAAAAAATTCATAAATTAATGTGACATAATGAATACTCTTATAAAAAATATTAAACAAAACTATAAAATTTGATTTAAATATGATATATTTATTATAGGAAATTTTGGATAAGAATAAAAAAAGATTGCAAAAAGGTAAAGAGTGATATTTGAACTCAAGACCTCTTGGATTATTTAAGTTTCTCTTCCTTTATTTTTTTATTTTGATAAGGAAAAAATTCGGGTGGTGGTTAGCCAACCCGAGAGCATCCCGAAGGATGAGATCACGAAGATCTGAAAGAAATACAAACACAAAATACATCAAAAGAAACACCCAAAACAAACCCGGAAAAACCCTAAACTCTAAGCAAATAAGAGGACACAACATCGAGAAGAAAGAAGCCCGGTGTGGTGAAGTGGATAGCGAGCGCATGGGACAACACCTGCTGACGCGATGTCTCGCCGCCGGAAAGACAGAAAGCAGAGATCCTCGTAAGGCAAAGACGACACATGGGGAAGTGTGGATCACACGACGTTCCCCCCACCTAGATGAGGGATCTTCGGAGACCACAAATATATATCACCAACACGATCACTACGATCAACCAGGTCCGCAAAACTACTCCTCAACCGAAACTAACCACGAACCAACAAACGAACACCTAAACAACACGAAGAAATGAAGCACGGCCGCGAGTAGGGCGAAGAGCCAGAGAAGAATCCGGAATTTATTTATAGCTAATTATTGAAATATACGAATATTACCCGAAACGTTTTAATTAAATTTTTTATATTATTTTTTGTTTACTATATATATTTTCCTTCCAAACGGGTCAACTTTGAGCCCAAGGCTTGGAGACGGGCCCAAGAACAAGACAGGAGGGCAACCCTAGCGGAAGGAGACGAAAGCAGAAGGCAGATGCCGCCGCCACTCCACAACGCCCTTGGACAAGCTGAAGGAGAACGTACAATTAAACTAGACAACATTTATATTCTTTTTTACAATTTTTTTATTTTTTTGCCTTGACTTTTTTTGCTTTTTTTCACAATACTACGTTTTTCCGTCTTCGAAGGGAGGGGCGGCTGCCCCTGCACTACCCCCTGTTGCCGCCACTGCATCAACCTGACACTAAATCTGATCAGACACCGCACCCCTTTTTTTTATAAGGAAATAATTCGAGATCAGACAAGTTTGATTTTCGAGAGACCAATAAACCAGGAGACGGAAATATCATTACAATCAAAGATAACCGAACAAAGAAAAATCAACATTCATATAATTCTTAGCTAGTACACACAACCTCCTTGTTTTCTTTTTTTAATCAGGTAATAATTCGAATGGAATAATCCTACCCGAAACACAACCTCCTTGTTCATCACAAATAAGAGCCTTAATTTTCTCTCTCGATATTCTAGCATAAATAAGTAATTAAGCCAAACATATAAATATGTTATCACAAACGATCGGTACGTACATCACGTTAGAGGAATCCGACTTGAAACTTTTTTCATGGTCTTGGAAGTGAGGAATTTAACGATAACGATTGTTTATTGCAAAAGCCTAATGAGTGGAATTGAAAAAAGGCTACTAATGGGTTTATACTTGAAAGGATCGATACAACATAATGCATATTTGCGCCATCTTAATTTGGATTCATTAGGAGCGAACATTTATATCATTCTTTAATTTTTTGAGAAAAATATCATTCTTTAATTAATTACTAATTAATTTGTACTATAGGATGCTTGATGATCTTCATTTGCAAATCCTTATTTATGCTTATATTTATTTATTCTAAAAATTCCTTATGTTCGGCACTTGGCAGATTAACTACACTTTCTAATCACTTTCTAGTACGTACACTAACTGTAATATCAATATTCAATATATATAGTTATTTAAGGGAATCCATGAGACCTCATAACTAACCAAAGAGATAAGTATAACAAACGACATAGTGAAAGAGATTAGGAAAAGACATGGTGTAAGAACGGGGGATAGCCCTTCCTTAGCGTCTCTATCATCAATGGCATAGTGCACGTATGTAATTAGATTCGACAAATAATGAAAACGTAAAGGAAAAGAAAAGGCAAGTGAAGCAAGGGAGTTGGCGACCGAATTCACTTCCTTAAAAAAATGTTGGAACTGAATTTTCCAATCCCTAGAAAGAAATCCTCGACACTGGTGAACTAGGCTCAAGAGCGGATGACAATCAATAACACTTTGTGGACAAGAGTATAGGCAAACAACAACTCGGTCTCAAGAACGACCTTACGAATCCTTGTCAACCAAGCATTGCTAATTAAGACAACCAAAAAGACCCCAAAACTCGGACATAGGAACCGTGTGGGCACCGATCCTATGGACAAATTAAAACCCTCCAAGCCACTTTCCATGGTCGTCCCACAACACGCCACCCGTCGTGGCAACACCCTGCCATTAACCAAGCCATCCGAGTTGGCCTTGATCTAGCTCGTAGCCGACTTGGCGACTTCTTCCAAGCGATCAACTCTCTCTTTCTTGTTCTTCCACTCTAGTTGCATCATATCATTCCTCCGGGCACCCAAGTACTCCGACGTACGATCCATAATGAACGATGCCTTCTCCGTCAATCTATTGAATATATGAAAGGGATAGTACGTATCCCACATTGATCAAATAGTGTATCCAAGCATTGTACATAAGTGGGGTGGCTACTCCTTCAAATGACAATTGGTTTTAGGATGGAACCCCACTCGGCTTGTGTGCTTCGCTTGGTTGGTACGTGTTGCGCTTGGGCGTGCGTGCCTCCCCCCCCCCCCCCCACACACACATGTCGTATGATCCACCATAATTTAACATGGTATCAGAGCGAGGTTCAACTAGACGCGGTGTGGTTTTGGGTTCTTGGTCTAGTTGGATGGCCGACCTTAAGACGTTATGTCGTCAAGCACAACTAACAAATATTGTGTTGTTATACAGTTGCGCTTGAGGGTGGTGTGTTGAATATTTGAAATGAATAGTATCCCACGTTGATAAAATAGTGTATTCAAGCCTTGTACAATCAAATGCCTCCCGTCGTTAAAAATCCGATCGCTCACCAAAGCATGGTCATGAAAAATCAGTGCATGCCATAGGGACGGGAAACGACTTCCAAACATTTAAGAGGTCGGACAGTCCTTGGAGATGTGCATCGTGGACTCCAAACATCCATAATCTCAAATTCCCATCAAATCCAAAGTGTATCCTCTGACTCGATACAAAGCTTCCGCTCGTCGAGTTTGGTCACAGCAAAAATCAATATCAAAATCAACCAAATTCAAATTTGTCCTTTTTTTTGAACTACGATGACTTGCTTCCACCCAAGAATAGATACGTAGGAAACTCGGTGTAAATCAAATCCTCGTCGAGTTTAGTCACACCCAAACTTTCAATCAAATCCCTCCAAATTCATTTGTCTATTCTAGTCGTTCCAAATGTCAAATTTTTCATCAAAACCAAAGTGTATGTTCTAAACTCGATACAAAGCTTACGCTCATCAGGGCCGGCCCATAGCATGTGCCAAAGGTGCGATCGCACGGGGCCTCGAAATTTTTAGGGCCTCGTATAGGTTATATATTATATATCTATATTTGTAAATTGCACATTGTAACTAAATGTTTTGGTGGCTCAATTGCTAAAAAGTTAGCGTGAGTTTTAAATTAGGATGAGTTCGAATGCCCGTGATAGCAAGTAACTCTTTTTTTTTAACAAATTACTTTTCCCATCACAAATATTCAGGACTCATGCAATAGCCATTCGCCCATCCCTACGCTATTCCATACCACAGAAGAAAAAAAAAATCCTCATTTCAAGTTATTCAAACATTGTAATTTTCCCTTCAACGTCAATATGAAGTTGCACAAGGTCTCAAAATGTAACAGAACGGCCCTGACGCTTATCAAGTTTGGTCACATCAAAAATCAAAACAAAATTCCACCAAATTCAAATTTGTCCATTTCAATAACTACGTGCAATTTGATCCTTACAAAAAAGTACGTAGGAAACTCATAAATGAGCTCAATCACAATCCAAAATTGACCTAAGTCAAAACAAATCAAACTCCACACAAAGTCAAATCATTTTCTATACAAATGATAGGCGGGTTACTTAAGTTATCCTTTCTATTGTTCGAGCTACAGAAACTCATAAATGAGTTCAATCACAATCCAAAATTGACCTAAGTCAAAACAAATCAAACTCCACACAAAGTCAAATCGTTTTCTATGAAAATGATAGGCGGGTTACTTAAGTTACCCTTTCTATTGTTCGAGCAACAAGAAAACAAAACCAAATCCAAACTCAAAAAAACTATGTATACGTAAGGCTTGATTCTCTTCCGAGAGATACGTAGGCAATCCGCTAAAATTCAAGTGCAGCCCAAATCACTAAAACCACTCAAATCTTGAGGACAACCAAAAAGGGTCAAACTCAAACATTAAAAATCAAATAAAATATGTTGTATAATTATTCGCGCATTTTTGTACAACATGTGGGAAGAGAGATTTTCATCTATTGCCTCTATTCAAGGTAATTTCAGCCTTCGGAACCTAGCATGAATAAGCCGATCATGCTAGTATGATCACTAGGGTGAAAATACAGAGGAACGAAAGTCTCAATTCATTGTTGCTCATTCGACATCTTCTTAAATCAAGAAGTTGAATATCTACTAAACTGGATCTGGCCTCTTTCTCAATAAAATCTTAAAATCGAGATCAATATATGTAACTTGTTCTAATACCATGTCGATTTTGTGGGGAAAAAAAGATTCAATTTAGCTTGATTCGAGATTGGAATGTAGAAATCAAAATGAAAAATGAAAAAGACAAACTAGAGACGAAAGAGGGGAAATGGAGGAAAACTAATCTTTGGATTTTCTAAAGTTGGTAAAAACTCAATTACATTGGGCCACGGATGCATTCTTTATCGTATTTGCTATATACACCCCAAATCATGCACGTCTTTAAGGACGTGCATGATTAAAAGGGGCTAATTAATTTTTTTTAAACGCTAATTAGTCAGAAGGGTTGCGTGCATACCCATTCTTTATACTACACTTTAATCAAATGGGCTCAACCCACATAACAAACATAACAACTCGAAACAAAACAACGTAATATCTCAACAACATATACTCCGTAACCTCTAATTAAATAGAAGAAACTTTTATAATCGTGTATTATCTCACCTCATGTACGCAAGTATACTTGCCTAAATGCCTACATGGCTACATGCCTACATGTAACTTTGTATCATTATCACCAATTTTTAATAGAAAATCATGTTAAGCACTTTCATCTTTTGGGCCATCACCCCTTAAAATAGGGAAAAGAAGGAGTATAATCGATAGGATAAAAAAAGACAGAAAAATAAGTCTTGATCCAATCAAATTTTTGGAGAAGACTGTTTTGTAAGTTAAATTTTAGTTGAATGACTTTACCACATCCTTCTTTTTATGACTCGATATGTCTTGTTTTGGTTCTTCACTAGTTCTTTGGGTCATCTTGATTTGTAGGTCGAGTTTAATCAAAGATATGTTGGGTATTTGGGTCCTAAATAGTATTTTGATATGGGTATTCGGGTGGATAACACTAAACTCATTCTAATATGGGAAGGAGGATTCGAACTCATGACCCACTGGTAACTACATGTCATCCTTACCAACTAAAATTTGATGAAATTATTTATAACAATGGGTTACCAGTTACCACATTGATTAACATGCATTTAGATAATAATATTAGATCATATTTAGCTTACTATATTGCATATTGTGCATGAATTAGGTAGAATTTACATTTATACTCATTGGTGGTAATGTCATAATTTACATGTTTCTAATAATGATTTTAGATGCAAGGAGGCTAATGAAGGAAATGATGATCAAGAAGGGTGGAGACTCGAAGAGAAGAAAAGAGCCGAAATGATGAACAATTCATTAAAGTTGTCTTTTCGAATCATGTAATGTACTTTTTAGAGGTCTCGATGATTCGATCGACTATTATGATTATGTATTGAGAAACTCTTTTTAAAAGTTACAACTTTTATATTTACGTCGGAATCAACTTGGGAAGGTAGGGTGCATAGTTCGTTGCGAACTAGCTTGCACTTCGCGGTGCCTATTAACCGTGAATTTTCACTTTACAATCGCAACTCTATCTAGCAATATATGAAGTATTTAACCGTGAATTTCACTTTACAATCGCTGAGCAGTATACGTATTTAACAAAATTTTCACCTTGAAATAAATTCCATTCAATAATCAAACGTAATTATCAAATGGGTCTCTTTTACAAGTTGACCCAAGTCAACACTTGACTCCTCTCTCAACCCAATGCCCATTCTGATGCACACCAGTCGACTAAACTTAGAAATTAATTTAAGCCTATGCCGCCGCCCGGCCCGGGTATCAGTTAATGCTATGCCCTCTCTCTCTCCAATCCATTCAACTCCTCCTTTTTCAAATAAAATAATCACACTTTGCTTTGGCTACCTAGCAGTGATCTGCTTTACTCTTCTTTCTACTCCTGAATTCCGATTCCCTTTTTCCTCTCACCCTTTTTCCGGCGACTCGGCAGATTCTAATAGGCGGCCGCAATGGAGGCGGGCAAAGGAGGCGGTGACGGTTTTGAGTTCGGCTTCAATAATGCTAAGTTTTCTGATAGGATCCTCAGAATCGAGATTTTACCCGATCCACCAAAGGCTAAATCGGGTAATCGGACCTGTGGAGAAGGTATTCGGACTCCCTGGGAGTCCATTGATGTCTGCTTTATTCAATGTACCTTGCTAATTTTAGGCGTTGATTCAATGTATGCTGTGTGCCTGTGTGAAACTCCTCAATTAGTTTGCTTTGCATGAATTTCTTCTCAAGTGTTCAGATATTTCCATTAGGTTAAAATCCACCTAATGTCTCTAAACTTTGGGGAATGTTACAATTGTCAATTAAAGTTCATAATAAACTTTGGAGAAAGTTACAAATGGTTCCTCAGCTTTATGTTTCGATCAGTTGATTTTCATGGACTCACTTGTAACATTCTCCAAATTTCAGGGATTTTCATTGAACAATAATATGTTCAACCTAAAGGACCTGTTTATGACCCTTTTCAAAGTTCAGAGAATTTACAGTAGACCCAAATAAAAAAAAAAGTTGACTTATTTGTAGCTATGTCCAAAGTTTAGGGATCATAGATAGATGAATAACTTTTTTTTTTTGGTTATAAGAAGCTCAGATGGTTCTAGAAGTGGATAACAAAAAATTGTGATGAATTATAGTTTTTGGAGAATGACAGACCATAATTATCAATTCATCATACAAGCACATTGAATGAAGTAAATGGTATGTCTTCAGAGATATCCTACAAAAAACTGGGATGATACATTAAGTTGCTAATGGAAGTAGATGATTGATCAAGTCTTAAACAAAACCAGATTTTGGGATAAATATTTTGCCTACACATATTTACATAAGTAGATCAAAGTCCATCATAGATGGTTTAAATTAAGCACATTTTTTACTTTTGTTGTAGTAGTGTCTTGTTTAAAATTAGAATTATCAACTGCTTGCTTTCTCAGTAATCAATATACATTTCATGATAATGTCCTGCATTCGCTTTTCTATCAATCATACGCTTCTTTTCCCTTCACTGATTTCATTGAGGGCTAACTAGATGTTGCAAATATGTCAGGATGTCTGCTTCAGTCCATCTTGTTCGAAAATTCTTGGCTTTTCACACTCTGTAGCCCCAGATCAGAGCTGATTTCAGCAGGTTCGTTGACTCACATTTCTATCTGATAGATTATCTTTCCTATGGGTGAAGGAATATGTAGTTTGAAAACTGTTCAATGCCTATTTTTCCTGATATTTTAGAAGTTACAGTACTATCTTGTGGTTTGCATAAGAGTTATGCTCTATGTTAACGACTGCATCTGTGTTTTTGCTCCATTCCACATTTTTTATGGTGAATAAATTCTTCTTTATAGATGATGAAACTGATCAAAATCACGACGAAGAATCATCCTCTAGCTCAGCCCATCCCGCTATTCTTAAAGTCAAGACCGTACACATAAGTTCCATAATTCTAGCTCGTAGCAGCCCCTTCTTCTACAAGGTCTGTAGGTTCCTTTTTTCAAGTTCTCTCGCTTTCCGTTTCCATAGCTGGTGCTTGGTTGATTTATGTGGCTTCTCTGCTACAGGTGTTTTCGAATGGGATGAGAGAGTCGGAGCAGGAAAAAGTAACTCTCCAGATTTACGCATCTGGTGCGTTCAAGAATGCTATTCTGTTGCTCCTGCATCTTAAAAATCAAATTCTTAAACTTTTTTAATTCTTCAATGCATCATTATTCCGTGATGTGGCTCTCGGTTTTTTTACAGAAGAACCTGCATTAATGGACCTTCTCCAGTTCACCTACAGCAAGAAGCTATCAGCGGATAAACCCACTGCCTTGTTGGATGTGCTCATGCTTGCAGATAAATATGAGATTACTTCTTGCATTACAAAATGTGGCAAATTGTTACAGAAGGTTCCCATGAACTGTGAGTTGGCTTTGTCATGTATGGATCTCCCTTCAAGCGTCTTAGCAGTTGAAGGTGTGTCACAACTATTTGCTGAAGCAAAAGTTTATCTCGCCAAGGTTTCAAAGAACATAACCAAGTGAGATGAGCCTTCCTTCTTTTACTTCCTATAATCAATTTCATTCAACTTAAATTTAGAGCCCTATCATGATAAAGATGGATGATGTAAATTGAAGTTCAAACCAATTGTATGTGATGTACAACTTTTCAGGTATGAAGAAGAAGCAATGAAGCTGCCTCTGGATAGAGTCAAAGACGCCCTTTCTAGTGACGAACTTAAAGTAGCTTCCGAGGATGAGGTATACGACTTTGTCATAAAGTGGGTTGCAAACCATTTCCCTGAATCACATTTTCGACAAGAAGTTCTAAGGTCTCAACTCTGCCACTGCATTCGCTTCCCACACTTGAGTTGTGACAAGTTGAGGGAAGTTCTAACCTGCCGTGATCTTGACCCTAAAGCAGCCTACATGATAGTGTTGGAAGCACTATTTTTCAAGGCAGAAAGGCTTGATCTGCAACGTGCTCTTATAGATGCAAAGATCCACACAACTCATGAATTTTCCTATCGGGAGCGTGCTTACAACCTTCATCCAGTAAAAGTGATAGAGTTCGATTCTCCACTTCTACAATCCATTGTGCACTTGGACATGAAGAGGGAAGATGTTGAACAAATGGGTCAAATCCGGTCTCAGGACTTCTATGTTGGCAGCAACCAGTTCCACCTAAACATTTCACGCAACGGGAACGAGACAGCCGGATACTTTGGGATCTATCTATTTAGAGAGGTGAAAAACCAGCCAGAAGTGTGTCCTGTTACAGTCCAGTATGAATTTGCAGTGAGGCAGAAGACAAATGGGAAATTCACAACCAAAAAGAGTGGAAAATACACGTTTGTTGGCAACGATTCATGCGGGGTTTTCGACTTGTTTGATATAACATGGCCTACATGGAATGCGTTCATGTCCTCCCAGTACTTCATTAATGACACTCTGTATCTCAGGGCTGATGTTACTACTGAGAAACTGCAGGTTCCTCCCAAAATTGCACATCCTCTTCAAAGGCAACGATCCGGTACGTGCAATGTTAGCGTTCTGTGTATGCTATGGCTAAATTGGTGTGTTTGTATTTGATTGAAGTGTTGATAGTTTCAATTGTAAATGTAGGGAGATAGATGAAGATGCGCTTCTTTGGTGTTGGACCCAATTCAAGCTCAATTGCTCAAGAAATTGATAAAAAGGAAGGTGATGAACTTAAGTGTGGTTTTGCAGTGGTTTTCATTATGAATGAAAGGCAGTTTATAGATATCTAGTAATGGCAGTTTATTGGTGTGTTTTAGACTTGCTTCTATATCAGGGTTCAAAAAGGCAAAAGTCGATATTTTGGATAATTTTTTTGGGGGCATATATCATTAGTCATGAAGAATTTTTTCTTTCTTTCCGGTTTTTTTATGTAAATGAGAACAACCCACTTTTCGTGGTAAACTCTAGTCGGAGGTAGATATTGAACTCAAAATCTCCCAATATAGCCCTTGCTCTTTACCACTAAGCCACCTACAGGCTACAAGGGCCTGGAAAATTAAGAGAAAAGGGATTTGAATTTTGAATTCATGACCTCAAGGTAAAGGGGTTCACTTTTTTCTTTACACTTGAGGGCAGCTGGCTGGAGGCGGTGAGGATCCACTGTCCCATTTCCTCCCCGTCTCCCTACCCCTCCTTACCTATTTCCCCCTTAATTTCCTTTTTTTGTTTCAATTTTTATTTTTATTTTTTAATATTGGGGATGGGGAGAGAAATTCACCGGGCCCTGTCCCCAAAGGAACAGTGGATCCCGTTCGGGCTTGAGGGGGGTGGCAGCTCCCGTGTTGTGCCACTTCTTGTAGCTGCTACTATTTTAGAACACGGTTGGGGATCATCAAAAGTGATCTCAATCGTGAAGCTCTCGCTAGTCGTTCTTATTTCAATTCTCATTCGATAATCCGATTACAAGCCATTGTTTTCACCTGCCTAGGGCTATGATCAAGGGCGGCCCTAGGGTGTGGTGCGCGTAGGCGGCTGCCACACCTTTCGACCCACGCGCCCCCAAGAGTTTGGAGGAAAAAAATAGTTTATGTATATATATGATATTGGTGTAATAAATAAATCGTTCAGCTCAGTTAGTAAATGGGAAGGAAAGAAAATAAAATGAGACCAAATGCCGGTTCGATCCCCACCACTCTGAACAGACAGTTTGTGTGAAAATGAAGAACCTCTGAGAAGGTGAATCCCATAGTCATCCGATATAGAAATTGAGAAGAAAAAAGAAATATTGTCACAAAACAACAATAGAAATACAAATTATTGGGAAGACATTCTGTTCATAGAGTTTTGGAACGTCTATATAAAGTTCAAGATTCAAACCAGGCAACAAAGACCGGTCTAGCCATAGAAAGCTATAATATCTATTTAATCTTCCATATGTATTCACTTTAAATGATTAGTGTTGAACATTTGAATTTATTTAATCTTCCATAGTCATTGACGGTTGTAGGTGATCATCGGTTTTTGGGTGTCGTTGAATGCCTAAAGGTTAAAACCCCTCGTCAAGTTTAGAAAGCGAGATCGAACTCGACAAGTATGTCGTGCTAACCTAATTTATTACAATTTCATAGTTGGAGCTTAATAACACTATGTATATAAGGATATATTGTATGTTTTATATACATAGGGTGATATTATGTAATTATATAAAAGCTGGATCTTCCTCTATAAATAGAGGTTGTTAGCACAGTTGTAACCAAGTTTGTTGAACATAATCTTGAGCTGAGTTTTCATCTCCAATGGAGTTTCCTTCGGTTTTCATGGTATCAGAGCGAATGGCGTAATCTTGGACCGAGATTACCTTCTGGTTCACGTTTTTGTTTTCTGTCAATTTGTATTACTTCCGCTTGTTTCTGATTTTGCGATTCTGTGTTGGAATCGTGGATTGTCGCATTCATTTTCGTTGGATTCTTGCAATTGTTGAGCGAGAATGTCTGAGGAAGTGAATTCGATGTTGAGGAATCATCGGTTGGATGATAATTCGCATAATAATGCGAATGATCCTTTGAATCTGGCGAATTCGGATCATCCGGGTGCGCAGCTGTTGTCGTTTCAGTTTAATGGAACGAATTACCTGAGTTGGAGCCGGGGTGTTCGCCTGGCGCTAGGAGCTAAGAACAAGATCGGGTTTATAGACGGATCTTGTGCACGGCCAACCGATCTGGAGAAGTTGCAGCGCTGGCAGCGAGCTGACTACATGGTTCGTTGTTGGTTAGGCAATTCAATGATCAGTACTATTTCTGAAGGCTTTATGTACGTCGAGTCTGCTAAGCAGTTGTGGGACGAGGTGTTCGAAAGATATGGGCAAACTAATGCGCCATTGATTTACCAGCTCAAGAAGGAGTTGTGTTCTGTCTCTCGGGGTGGGAAAACCATCGCTGAGTACTTCAACAAATTGAAGCGAATTTGGGATGAATTGCAGTCTGTTGAGGGACAGTATGACTGTTCGTGTGGGGCTATGGCAGCCTGTACTTGCAATGTAATGAAGAAAGTAAATGAAGGAGAAGCGCGCAATCGTCTTATGCAGTTCTTGATGGGGCTTGGAGAGTCGTTTGATGGAGTTCGTAGTAGTATCTTGGCCATGGATCCTTTGCCTACTTTGAACAAAGCATATTATCTGGTGTCTCAGGTAGACAGTGGCAACTCTGATAAGGCTGCTGATGGTGCGAACACGAGTGCTGATAGCATGGCTTTAGCATCAAACAGACAGGGAGTGCAGGGTGAAAGGAAGGACTTTCATAAAGACAAGAAGGAAAAGGAATCCAGGGTTTGTTTTCATTGCAAAGGAAAGGGCCATATCCAAGAAAATTGTTTCAAGCTTCATGGATATCCAGATTGGTTTAAGGAAAGAAAAGCTGCTGCACACAATGCTTGTGGTGATGTTGGGGACCCCTTGGAGCAACATGATGGGGAAGGGGTTCAGACTAGGAAAATTGATCAAAACTTGATCAATGCAGTATGTCAAGAGGTTCTTCGAGCAATGCAGTCTCAACCTCAGGTCAACTGTTCCACCGTCACCAACATGGCAGGTAATTCTACATCCTTTAATTTGGCTTTACTTGTTTCTTTGACAAGTGATAAAGATTGGATCATTGATACGGGAGCCACTGATCATATGACTGCGTTTCCACATTTACTAACTGATAAAAGGTTGCTTGATAGGCCTATTTTGGTTGGTATGCCTGATGGTAACACCTCTTTTGTAAAAGAGATTGGTACTCTATGTTTGACTGATAGTTTGATTCTGCATAATGTCTTGCTGGTTCCTAGTTTTAAACATAATTTGCTATCTGTACCTAGATTGGTAGAGAATTCCTCTTTGGCTGCTGTGTTTACCTCTGGCAATTGGTGTTTTCAGGACCTTGGCAGTAACCAGGTCATTGGATCAGGCTTCAAGCTCAATGGCCTTTATAGGTTACAAGCTGACAAGGTCATTGCAGCCTCTGGGGTTCCTTTAAAGCTCAATAGGAGTGTGTTGCCTTCTAAGAATAAGGATTGCTTGGCTTCCAATGTGTCTTCTGATGCTGCTAAGATGTTACAGCTACATGTTAGATTAGGTCATGCTTCTGGCAGTAAGATTGAGCACTTAGATTCTTTGCCTTGTAATGTTTCTAATCTGCCCAAATGTGAAACATGTGTTCTTGCCAAGATGCATAGATCTTCATTTCCTGTTAGTACTACAGTTTCTAGTCATTGCTTTGACCTTGTTCACCTTGACATATGGGGTCCTTATAGGACTAAAAGTATTTCTGGTGCCTCCTTTTTCTTAACTGTCATGGATGACAAGAGTCGTGTAACATGGACTTTTTTGATGCAATCTAAAGCTGAAGTGTTTTCCTTGTTATCTTCATTTATTTCCTATGTTTTTACACAATTTAATGCATCTGTTAAGTGCTTTCGAAGTGACAATGGGTCTGAGTTCATTCAAAGAGCTTGTATGGATTTGTTTGCTTCAAAAGGTGTAGTGCATCAAAGAAGTGCTCCTTATACTCCTCAACAAAATGGTAAGGTTGAGAGGAGGCATAGGTATCTTATAGAGACTGCTAGATCTCTCAAGTTACATGCTAACTTACCTTCTGAGTTTTGGGCAGATTGTGTTTTGGCTGCAACTCATGTGATAAATAAGCTTCCATCACAGGTTTTACAGTGGAAGACACCTCATGAGGTTCTCTTTGGTAAAGTACCCTCCTATACTGAGCTCAAAACTATTGGTTGTCTGGCTTTTGCTTTTGATCCCAAGTACAAAGCTGATAAGTTTGGTCCAAAGGCTATTAGGTGTATCCTTGTGGGATACCCTTTTGGCCAAAAGGCTTACAAACTTTTTTGCCTGGACACTGGGAAATACATTGTTAGTAGGGATGTGACCTTTTTTGAAGATCAATTCCCTTTTAAAACCAGTGTATGTCCTAGTGCTCCATCTCATTCTACTCAATTACCACTGGTCAATCCAGCTGACTACACTGATTTATATTCAACTTCACATATTACACCTTCACCTGTTCCTAATGAGTTTTCTCATACACCTATTATTAATAGCACTGAGAATGACAATAACAGTATTCATGAGTTTGTCAATAATAGTGTACCAACATCTGATAATGAAAGCATATCTGGTGAAGTCTCTCAAAATACACATCCCCATGGATCTAGCATTGTTAGGGAGCAACAGGTTAGTCATCAAAGGAGGTCTGTAAGAATCTCTAACCCTCCTGCCAAACTCAAGGATTTTTTATGTCCTTCTATAAGACATAATTCAGAATCCCTGTCCTTTTTATCTCAAGTTCTTGGTAATGTTGACAGTTTCTCTCCTGAATTCATTACTTCCTTTGTTAATTTTGTGAATATTCCTGAGCCTCATACCTTTTTCCAAGCTAAGAAAGATCCTAAGTGGATTGAAGCTATGGATAAAGAGTTACAAGCTCTAGAGAATAATCAAACATGGCAATTGACTGATTTGCCTAAGGATAAAACTCCTATTGGTTCCAAGTGGGTTTTTAAACTTAAATACAAACCTGATGGAACCATTGAGAGATATAAGGCTAGGTTAGTAGCAAAAAGCTACAACCAAGTCAAAGAGAAAGATTACAAACATACTTTCTCCCTTGTAGCTAAATTCACTTCTGTAAGAAGCATTTTAGCCTTAGCTACTGTAAAAAATTGGCCAATCCATCATTTGGACATAAATAATGCATTTCTTCATGGATATTTGGATGAAGAAATATATATGTTGCCACCTGATGGATATGTTAAGGCAAAACCTGGTCAAGTTTGCCTTCTCAAAAGGTCTCTATATGGCTTAAAACAAGCCAGTAGGCAATGGAATGTTGAACTCACTAAATTTTTTATTTCTCTTGGTTTTACACAGTCAAAGCAGGATTACTCTCTCTTCATCAAACCTGTACAGAAGGGCCTGATCACAACCTTGGTGTATGTTGATGATGTTCTTCTAAATGGAGATGATGAAGCAGAAATCATTTTGACAAAGCAAAGACTGCACCAGCAATTTACAATCAAGGATCTCGGCCAAGTGAGATATTTTCTTAGCATGGAGATCTCCAGGTCTGCTAATGGAATGTTGATTCACCAAAGAAAGTATATCATTGATCTCCTCAGAGATATGCAGCTCTTGGATTGCAAAGAAGCCAAATTCCCATTACCTAGAGGACTCAGGTTGTCTTTAGAAGATGGTGAATTGATTGAAGAGCCTGAAAGATATAGAAGACTGGTTGGTAGACTCCTCTTTCTCAACATGACAAGACCAGACTTGTCCTATGCTGTTCAGCATCTGTCTCAGATCCTAAGTGCTCCTCGCACTCCTCATTACCAAGCTGCTCTTCATATACTCAGATACCTCAAAGGAAGCATTAATGCAGGGCTTTTTTATTCTTCCAAATCTGCCTTGCACTTGACAGCATATAGTGATGCTGATTGGGGAGCTTGCCCTTTCTCTGCTCGATCATTGTCAAGCTATTGCATCTTCCTTGGGGACTCATTGATCAGTTGGAAGACAAAGAAACAGCTCACAGTTTCCAAGTCTTCAGCAGAATCTGAATACAGGTCTATGTCTTACACTGCAAGTGAGATGGTATGGCTACAAGCACTTTTTCAGAATCTTCATATCACAGTTCCTCTCCCAATTCCCTTAATGTGTGACAACAAGGCTGCTCAACACTTGACTGTCAATCCAGTGTTCCATGAGCGCACAAAGCACCTCCGAATCGACTGCCATTTTGTCCGTGAAAAGAAACAAGAAGGTTTCCTCCTTACTCAACATGTTTCCACAAATCTTCAAATTGCGGACATCATGACTAAAGCCTTGGGAGAGCAACAACACAGGTTCCTATCTATCAAGTTGGGTCTTGTCTTTGACATCCCGGATCCAACTTAAGGGAGGGGGGGGGGGGGGTAATAACACTATGTATATAAGGATATATTGTATGTTTTATATACATAGGGTGATATTATGTAATTATATAAAAGCTGGATCTTCCTCTATAAATAGAGGTTGTTAGCACAGTTGTAACCAAGTTTGTTGAACATAATCTTGAGCTGAGTTTTGATCTCCAATGGAGTTTCCTTCGGTTTTCAGAGCTCACCCTCATGATTGTGTTAATGAATTATATGATGCAATCCGTGACTTTTGCCGGGTAAAGTGATCGAATCGAAGGTTGTTTGCTCAAGACGTGCTTTCTTATGACTCAAAAGTTCATGCTTAGAGGGTGTGATGGACGATGGTAGTAATTAAAACTAAATAAAGATGAGGTTGAGATTTTCAATAGATGAATAAATTATGAAACTATATGTTTATTTTATTTTGTTTTTTGAAAAAATCTATATTGTGTTAGTGGCCTAATGTCTTGCCAGCAATGGAGTTTGTTTTTTAATAGTTGGAAAACAATCAATTGGAAATTTGAGCCCACGTAATTCTCTCATGGTCTTGAAAAATCTAAATATTCCATTTGGTGACCCAAAATTGACGGGGTAAAGTATATATTAAATTAAAACATTAGAGTTTTTATAAGTTAGAAATATGTTTCGCAATCAGTAATACTAGTCAGTGTTCTAAAAAACATTAGTTGGATCCTATGCGATGAGGGGTCACTTAGCGCATAGACGGAACATAGGCGGTAAAGTCTAGACGAATCATAGGCTGTGAAGGGCCGCCTAACACCTAGGCGGGCGTCTAGACGTGCCTAGGCACCCGCCTAATTCTATGCAGAAGGACGCCGTCTAGCGTCTAGGCAGCGCCTGAGCAGGATTTTTAAAACAATGATCCTAGCTAGGTAAATGATACAAATGAGCTTGTAATAATAGATTCGTAAATATATAAAAAAAATACAAAATTTTGAACGAGAAGAAAATTCAAAGATTTTTGAAAAACTTGAAATAAACCGCGACTTAAAATTCATATACAAAATCTAATTAAGCTTTAAGACTAACTTTAACTCATTTAAAAGGGAAAACTAATTAAAATATCTCCACCTTTTGGAGTATGGTAAAAATATATCCTCAACTTTCAAATGTAATAAAAATATCCTGACCTTTGAGGGTAGTAATAATATATCACCACAAGTTTTTTCACGAGTAAAAAATGCTGACAAGGCAGCCTACGTGGTTTTTTTTTCAAGGGTTTTCTTAAACAGTGTCCTTAGAAGAAAAAAAAAAGCTTGACCGGGTTCATACCCAATGCCTTTTCCTCCTTCATGTCTTCTTCCGTGGTCGATCACCTCTTGAATTGGCTTCCAGGTAGCTCATGGTTCCTCTTCAATGTTAGTCTTTCTCCCTCGTGGTCGATCTCGAGTTGTCTCTCTCACATCTTCTTCACCTCTGATTCGTTCACAAACTTGGTTGGGTAAGTTTTATTTTTCTCCCTCTTCGTTGTTGTCGTTGTTGGTTTAGTTTTGTTGTCGGTTTTGTGTTAGGAATAGTCTTGTTGTGTTAATTTGAGGCAATTTTGACTGGATTAATTGATTGGTTGAATCAATTTTGTTTTTCGGGTTTAATTTGTTATCGTTTTATTTTTTTCCCTAAGGAAATCGTTCAAGAAAACTCAATTTTTGTGCTAATTTGTAAAAAAGGCTTCCACGTATGCTGTCTTGTCAAAAAAAATCCACGTAGGCTACCTTGTTAGCATTTTTGACCTGTGAGAAAACACATGATAATATATTATCACCACCCTCAAAGGTTATGATATTTTTATTACATTTGAAAGTTGAGGATATATTTTTACCATACACCCAAAGGTGGGGTATTTTAATTAGTTTTCCCCATTTAAAACTATATAGTTTTAACATAAAAATTTTCAAAAATCAACTAATTTTTTTTATCAAATGGAGCCTAATTTCAAATTAATAATATACTTGGAAAATACATTACAAATAGTAATAGAGTTTTCTCGTTCGACTGAAAATACATACAAGTCCAAACAAAAGAAAATCATTATACTTGTAACATACAAGTCATAAAGATGTCAAGTCTAATTCGAAGTCACTTTATGCTAATGTCCAATTAAACACTTGCATTATAGAGATCCTTGTTATTAAATTTAAAGGTGAAGTTAGCACAAATGCACGATGGATGTATAGAGCACCAATATTAGCGAGTTCGAGCGTTTAGGCCTTTGATAGTTTAAAAAGTATTGACCAAATGAAGAAGGCTGTTTTGTTCTCTACCATTTGTATTAATTTGTTCTTAAAGACATTTTAATTTGCATATAATTTATTAGATTGATCGAAGCTAACTTTTAATACTTCTTCGGGCTTTTAGAAGAAATATTTTTATCAACTATACGTAAATTTTTAGATTTTCTAACAAGTTGGTACTAATAATGGTTATTAGTTAATTTTTATATTTTTTATTTTATAAAATATATTTGGTTAAAATAGGTAGTTGTTATTAAAAATTATAAAATATATGAAAAAGAGTATTGGTTTGTCTCAACTTTATGTTGTTTTGAGCTTCACCTATTTTGGATTTTGATTATTTCAAGTTTTGGTTATTTTACAAGTCATTTTTTTAATTTTACTAGAATGTATATTAAAGTTTGGGTTTCAATTATAGCAAGTTTAGGTCAGGACGGGTTGATTTATAATGATATAATTATACTAAGTTTTCAAGTATTCGAATCAATCAATTTTAGACGAGGCATGAAATATTGGTTGGGTTGACCCGATTTAAACTTGAATTTGGATTTGATATAGCTCTACTCAAGATCATTTTTTACGAAATCCGTTACACCTGAAACCTGGTTTAACCCGAACCGAATAATATGATTGAGAGGTGCACTTTGATCCATTCAATTATAGTAAACCTTGGATTCTCTCTCTTTTTTCCCTTTTTTTAAAAAAAAACCTTGGATTCTCTTTTGATGGTCTTGGACTGCTTGAAATTTTATACAATAGTATTAATTTGGAAATTTATAATGTGTCTATATGGTCATACGTATTTAACAATTGTTAATATTAAATATATTTTTAGAAAAGTGTTTTTTTTTCTTAAAATATTAAAACTATAAGCTTTTTTTAAGATATGGTATTAATTTTTTAAAAAAAAATTCATAACCCCTTAAATAAATATTCAATGGAAAATATTATCTTTATCTGTGATGGACGATATGAGACGTGAAAAAATCCCTTGGATTGTATCGCATTAAAGTTGAAGATTGTAGTTTGTTGTTGTGAACTCCGTCAGAGACTTGTGTAAGTGTCTCTATGAGTGATTGTAGTCGACATCAAGCTCTTCGGGTTTTGGGTTCCCATTTGGTAGAAGAAACAATTTAGGCAGGAAAGGAGAGACACATGATTGACTAAGATTGTTTTGGTTGTTATTAGAAGGAGTTATATGTAGGAGTCAAATGCATCTTTGTAAACGAATTTTCCCCAATTGAGAGTAACAGAAATCTTCGTCCTCTCCATCTCTCCTTCTTGATTTTGCTCTCAGTTTTGATCTATGATCATTCATAGTCTCTAGGAGGTGGATATGGTATCGGTAATTTCAGACATTCTTATCATGCTTCGTGGATATTCGCTACGACCTCAAGTGACCATATTTTTCGAGAAGTCGATTTGATTTCTGACAATTTGGTTAATCTTCGGCATCAATGGACGTGAATAGATTGATTTCTCATCCAGAACTTTATATTTTCATCCGGTTTCAAATGTTCTTGGATAATAGTTTAACAGAATCTGATCCCACCCAAATTCTTACCGGTTTTAAAAAAAGGACTTAAAAAACTTTTATCATTCTAGTTAAAGTTCTCAAATCTAGGTCAATATTATATCAATAAAACATCTTTAACATTAAGAAAGCTAACTTACTATACTTTATGCAAAGTAAATTATACTACTTATTTGGACAAAAAAAATATTATTTTCTTATATTTATTTAATATCAATGGAAATATTTATAACAATTTTGAATTATCCATTTTATTGAAATAAAATATGTATTTCTTTTTTGGTCAGAAAGTAAAGGCTAATTTTGAACCGGCATGGATGGAATGACTTATGACGATGCTTTTTTATATAGATAAAAAGATGGAAAACATTCAATGAATAAATAAATTTAATTGTAGGTACGTACTAATCATGGAACTCGAAATTTTGTCCTTCTCTATGATGCTAAAAAACCCCTACAAGCACGTATTAGATTATTAAAATATACAATACTCCGATCCAGTCTCCATAATGTATAATATAAGTATTGAGTATAATATAATATAATACGGAGTATAATATAATTCAATAAGTTTTTGTAGGTATAGAAAAATATTAAAATTAAGATAAGTCAAAAAAGACATTTCTTTTCTACATGGGTCGTTATTCCGGAATGTTAATTGCTTATGGTTACATCCACGTTCATATATGTTTCTACTTGGCCAATAGTATTTATTTCATTTTTTTGAATTTAAATAAATTTGTTATAAACCGTCGTTATGCTAATTATTCCTTTTAATATTTGTTAATTGTTATATCAACTTAAAAAAATAAAAATCAAAGAAGAATAAACTAATTTATATATATATCCTTTCAATTTTTCAAAGTTAAATAAATTTTGTATTAACAACCATTTTAGTAATTAGTTCCTTGCGCCATCCAAGGAGGCTACTGCAGAGCCCTCGAGGCGGAGCTGCTGGCGGTTCTCTTCGGTCTCGAGCTCGCCAAGGGACTAGCTATCCCAAGACTGGTGCTCGAACTGGATTGTGAGATTGCTTGCAAGCTGCTATCACAAGAGAGGGAGGTTGAATCACACGCCCATTACAACTTAATCAAGCAGTGCAGAAGATTGTTGAAGGACACAGGATGGACTACAACAGTTCAACACATCCGTCGCCAAGCCAACAAGGAGGCTGACGCCCTCGCAAACTTAGGAGTTAACCTCCTGACTAGTCACGCTATTTACTTATCTTTGCCTAATCTCATTCAGAATTCTACTGTCATTGCCCCTTTGGGCTGTTACTTGATTTCATTTGATTAATAAAGGGCTTTAGCCCCACTTTGACACCAAAAAAAAGAAGTAATTAGTTCCTTGCAATATTTATTAATGAGTTTATTGTTTTTTTTCTAACCAACACAACACTCTTAGAGTGGATTAAGAAAACAGATTTAAAACAATTTTTCTTATTTTGATTAATTAATTAGATTTATTTTCTTTAGAATAAATCATATGATTATTCATTTAAACCTAGAAATTTTTTCCAAATCCAATTAGAATATGTTAGAAAAAAGAAAGGTTCGTCTTCACTGCCCACAGGTCTCCTGATGTACCGCTGGCCAGCGGTGCCATTTCTTGGTGGTGCTTGGCGTCGGCTCTAGTCTACGTTGTCTCCAGCCTGGTGGGCTTAGTTCGCTTGTTCGACTGCATCTGCGTGTCTCCCTCTGCTTGTACCGCACCTTTCTTTTTTCTGTTTTCTATGTTGTATTTTCTTTTTCTTTGTTGTATGTTTTGACGGCTTGCCGTCTGCCGACTTTGTCGGCCTCTCGAGGTCCGGGCCTGTCCGGCCTCGAATTATTTCTTAATCAAAAAAAAAATCTCTTTTTTCTATAAATAAAAATAAATTAGAAATACTTGGTAAGTCAGCAACTCTAAAAATCTAATTTAAAAAAGATAAACTAAATAAAATTTTAAAAATATTTTCAAATTAGTACTACGAGGGGTTTTATCCTCGAAACGTAACTCGGGAATCATAATTCCGAGTCGTTACAAATTCAATGTTTTGAATTAAACCCAATGGTTAGTAAATACTAACGGGTAAACAATAAAAGGAAAAATTGTAAATGTACGAGAGAGATGAAGAAAAAAAAGAAAAAGAAATAATAAGAGAAAATTGTGATTAATTGAAAAACCTTAAATTAAGGAGGTGTTGACACGTCATTAAAAATCTTTTAAATGAAGATATTATATAGATGGTTAGTAAATGTGTAAAAAAATAAGAAGAAAAATTGTAAATGTATGAGAAAGTTGAAGACAAAAAATAAAAATAAATAATGAGAGAAAATTGTGATTAGTTAAAAAATCTTAAATTAAGGAGTTGTTGACGCGTAATCAAAAGTCTTATAAATTAAGATATTATATAGAATATAAATTATGACCAATCACAAGTTGGTGTAGTGGTTGTGGGGCTACATCTCATGTCAAGAGGTCGAAGTTCGAATCCCCTTGAAAACATGGAGTCGCTTGTGAGTGGGAGGATCAACTCCTTAAATGGGTCACACAGTACCCGATCCAGATGTAGAGCGACTGAGTCGATCGAACTGAACTAAGATAAAAAAAAATATAGAATATAAATTATTATAGAGTAGATAGAAAAATCGTTTAAAAAATTAGAAATATCTTAATTTTTTTAGTTCAACGTTACTTTTAAAAAATTAAAATAACTACAGCGGGAAATTTTAAAAAAAAATCGGTTCCTCTGTAGGTAAAGAAAATGGAAAGGGAAAATTGGCCCTTCGTTCCTCCGATCGAGTTATCTGAACGATGAACGGACGCGAAGAAGTCATACCTAAAAGGCAGAGGGTTGGCCAGTCTTAATCCTGACAAGATGTGTGTTTCTTTCTTGGACTCTTCTCTAAATTCCGCCTGCATCACCTCTTTCGCCCCTCTTTCTCTTTTTCCATGTCCCCTACAGTTAAGACTCTTGTTAGCATCTTCGATTCAAATCAGGAGCCCTAGATTCCTCATTCCTCTCCCAATTTCAAATTAGGAGCTCTAGATTTCTCTTTCCGTTTCCAATTTTATTGCTCACCATTTCTAGGGTTTCAATTTTCCTTCTTTGGCTTGCTGTATATATTGTTGCCTTTTCTAGACTTTTCTGTGCATAAAAGCAACCACCTTCCATCTGGGTATTTCAAGTTTTCCAAAACCCAGAAACAGATCGCCTTGTTTATGTGCATTCGGATAATTCTTTTTCCTAATTGCACCTTGTGGACTTGTGGGGTTGCCTGCAATTTGTGGGAAAATTTTGGGATTAATAGGTAGTTGGTAGTTGGATATCCTCTTTCCTTTGGTTTCTGTTTCACGGGAAGACTGAGAGTGCTTTCACAGGAAGAAAGTGTCAAAAAGAAAAGATAGTGGTCCACCAAGTGCTCCCCTCTTAGATAAGCTTTTAATGGCGGCTTTACTTTATCGTCAACTTTTTAGGCTTGGCTTGGTCACTGCCTGAGTTGTGTGAAATCTAATTTGCCTTTATTAAAGTCTTCCAATTGCTGCTATAAATATACACAGTTGGGTTGTCTCCCTCTGTCCTCTCAATTTCATTTTGAAGGAAGGTAATTTGTTCCCAAGATTCAAAATCTTGGTTTTATTGGGGTGAGGGTGTCTGTTCGATTGAGGGAGCCTTTACATGATTTTGCCCTTGCCTGAAATGAATCAATCTGAGGCCATAGCCTTGGAAAAGAAGCCCATGTTTGAACTGTCAAATGATAAGAATGGGATTTCTCAAGTTACCCTTAAAAGCTCAAGAGGCGCATCAGCTCGTGTAAGGGATCCTCTTACACTTCTTTTTTTTCTGTCCCTTTTAGGATTAAGAATTCAGAATTCGTTGGTTATTTGTAGTCAGTACCATTTTAGGATTAAGAATTCGGAATCCTCTTTAATGTTGCTTGCGTTTTTCGGTGTTTATTTGTAGTCAGTACAATAGTCTTGTTGTATCAAATTCTATCATTTGTTGCTTGTATGGAATTAGATTGCCTTAGCGGTGTTGTGTTCTTTTGGTATTAAGGATGATTTTGATTGATTTTGACTCTTTCAAGTTTCAACCTTCCAGATAAGCCTGTATGGGGGGCAGGTTCTCTCATGGAAGACTGAGCAAGGCGAAGAATTACTATTCACAAGTAGTAAGGTTTGATTTTCCCCCTTCCACACCTCCTAATGAGCCCTGGTTTGACAATTCTAGTTTTATCATAATCTCTCTTGTTACCTCAAAAGTGTTTTTAACTCGTCGATGATGGGTTGAACATTCAAATATTCAATAGAAGCATGCAATCTTAGAGTTCTTTACAGGGTTGTTGGTTGATTTGAAATTTGAAATTCTCATGGTCAACACATGAGTTTTCAACTCTGAACCTTCTCTAACATTATACCGATGTTAAAGTGATTTTCATTTTGAGTGGTGCCCCAAATGAAATGTGTATATGATACTATGATGGTGCTGCTTATTTTATGAATTTATAGCATGAATTCAGAGTGTAATGCTTCTTTAATTTAAAATGAATGGTCTAAATAGTGATGATCCAGTGCTGATTCTTGAAAATCATGCCTAATTCAGGCAACTTTCAAGCCACCACTGCCTGTGCGAGGAGGCATTCCCATATGTTTTCCTCAGGTATTATAACTCAAACTCTATAGATCTGATAAGACTGATTTAGCCATTTACATACTGTGCAATCCTGCAATGGTGATGATTTCCTTTCGAACTTTCAATTTGGTAGCAGTTTGGAACCCGAGGGTTACTTGAGCAACACGGGTTTGCAAGGAATAGGATGTGGGTAATTGATGATAAAGCTCCATCATCTCCTACCAAATCTAATGATCAAGCTTCCGTAGACCTATTGCTAAAACCCAGTGAGGATGATCTAAAGATCTGGCCCCATAGGTACTGGATTTGAACAATTGGATTTCTGAAAGAATTCCAGTTGCATTTATTCATATCCCTTATCCTGGATTATACAGCAGTGTCTTTGGAACATATCATTGTGCTGCAAACTAAAGACATTTTCCTGTTGTTCCAGATTTGAATTCCGTCTTAGGGTTTCTCTAACAGAGGATGGGAATCTCAAGTTGTTGGCACGCTGCCGAAATCCTAATGGCAAGCCATTTAGCTTCTCAATTGCGTTTCGAACCTACTTCTCCATTTCTGATATCAGGTGGGCTTCTAGCTGAATGACATTTGCCATTCATTCAATGAATTAAACTTCCCCTGGATATTGACTCAGTCGATAAATATCACTTTCTCCATACTTTATACATACTCGGAAATCTACTTACTTTTGGACTTTCTAGATATGAATTCCCAATCCCAAGCAGTTTCTGCCTTACAGTCCTTACCACATATTGAATGATAACACCAAGAGTTATGGAATTTTAAGTGTATTTCAATGATTTCTCATCTTATCTAGTTTATCCAAAACAGAAAAAATGTCATCTCATTGTAAATATATGGAGAAAGACGTTTCTTTCATGAGATTCGGTTGGAACTTGAGATTCCTCATAGGAGTCGTAGCTGATGTTAAAAATCTTGAAATACAGGTTAATACTTTTTTACTGAATTTTTACCAAAAGTTATTATTTGTTTTGCAGTGAAGTGAGAGTAGAGGGCCTGGAGACTCTAGACTATCTCGACAACCTATCTGAAAGACAGCGATTTACTGAACAAGGCGATGCTTTGACGTTTGAAAATGAGGTAAAATGTTTTCTGATGCTTAGAATCCTGCATTGTTGAAGAGTGAAACTATAACTTCTGCTTCTGATGATTTTGTCCACATCCAGTTCAGTGGATGTAGCTGATTAGTTGTTTGCGAATCTCAGGTTGATCGGGTGTATCTCAGCTCATCAGACGTAGTTGCTGTTTTCGATCATGGGAGGAAAAGGACTTTCCAGATCAGGAAACAAGGACTTCCTGATGTTGGTAAGACTCACAGACTTGTGTGGTCTTGTGTTGCTTGCAAAGAATTGAGATGTATTGATTGCCTTATGAGATATTTAGGCCCTCCCTTCATATTTTGGGCTATTACAGTTGGGCTCTCTTGGCAGATGGGTCTTAATTTTCAGCTCAAAAGTTCCTTATAAGATCATATAACCCCTGTTGCCCTGATATGTTGCAATTGATCATGGATCATTTGATCATTTGCTACTGCATACACACAGTACCAAAAGTAAAAAATAGCACATTGAAGATTGTTTTTGGCCCAATATCAGGGTTTTTGTCAGAGTAAATTGGAAGTGTAGAAAGTGTTGTTTGGCTTGTAAAATGAGCTGAAATGTAATGTTATTCATTGTTTGGACAGCGGTATGGAATCCATGGGAGAAGAAGGCCAAAGCCCTGACAGATCTAGGTGATGAGGAGTACAAGCAAATGCTGTGCGTAGACGGGGCCTCACTGGAGAAGCCAATCACCCTAAAGCCTGGGGAGGAGTGGACGGGCCAGCTAGAGCTCTCGGTTCTTTCTTCTTGTTGATCAAGGGAGCTCTTTGTTTCTCCTTCGCTTCCTTTCGGAAAAAAAATGATGAAAAATTTGAATGCTGCTCATATTTTAGAGGCAGCCTTCAGCAATGGTAATATACTGATTTGAACTAATTTGTTTGTTGCCCTTGTAAAATTTTGATGATAATAAGGGTTTCTAGAAGAAGCATATGTTAATTGTGTATGCAGTGGCCATGGCAGCTAAATGCCTGTTGCTGAGAGATTATTGCCTGCTATTTGTTTCTACTGTGTATCTTGGTGACCCTTGTAAGATTTTTCATAGATGGGTCTCAAGAAAATATTCTACAATTTTTTTCTTAATGATGAATGTGATTGATTTTTGATACATGGTTGATGGTTCCATAATTTTGATACGAAGATACTGAGATAAAAGTGGGTAAACTCTTATTCTATTTATATATATGAAAAATAATTCAAAATTATACGAAATATCAACTGAAAAAAAAAATACAAACTTTAGTTTTAACTAATCTATGTGCGAACTATGCCTATATTAATCCAAAACAATATGGTGGTCAATTCTAGCTATTTTTCTGGCAAAAATTTTCGGAATTGAGAACAATATTTTTCGGAATCGTACACTTTTTCATTGATGGGTTGATATTCTGTTTTACAGCTGGTTCCAAGACAAAGACACTTGTGTGGACATTACAGGAACTTCTATCTTCAGTTCGACTGGTCTTTCAAGTTTCATTCCTGAAAAAGTGGCTAGAGGGGCAGCTGATAACAAGAGGAAGAAGTACGAAGATGTTTGCAGGGCCAAAGGCTATCACTTTCTGCCGTTCTCCTTTTCCACTATTGGTGACTTAGAGGATGATGCTATGGAGCTTCTCAAGAGGGTGTGTGGTGTCGCTAAGGGGGTACCCGGATAATGATATAGTAAAGGTTTTTGTCACACTTTGACTAGGATTGCATTTAGTATTCAAAAGGGATGCAGAGCTCAGCTTGTTAGCCGGCTCCGATCTAATTTCATGTAGATACTTTAGTACTTTATAATAATAATGATAATAATAATAATAATAATAATAATACTCCATAAAAAAATTAATAATAATAATAATAATAATAATACTTCTGTTGGTTATCATAACTTAGTCTCGTCTAAAGAGGTTGTGTTGGACAGAATTAAGAGTTTTTCACGTGGTACTTCATGTGGTAGGGATGGTTTGCGTGCTCAACACCTTATGTATTGCTTGAGTGGGGCTGCAGTTGCTATTTATGATGAGTTAGTCGATGCTATCACCCAGGTGGTTAATCTTTTTTTGGAGGGGAAATGTCCCAAGGCTTTAGGCGAGTACATTGCTAGTGCGCCCCTCACACCGCTTGTCAAGCCGGGCGGAGGTATTCGCCCCATTGCTGTGGGTACGGTTTGAAGGCATTTGGTTTCCAAGGTTAGTGCTTCATTGATTGGTCATTCCTTGAGTGGTTATTTGGATGATTTTCAGTTTGGGGTTGGAGTGTCAGGCGGGGGTGAGGCCATTCTTCATGTTGTGAATCGCTTAGTTGAGGAGCGCGGTGATGATGAGGGCCTTACTATGTTATTGGTGGACTTTAAAAATGCTTTCAATTTGGTTGAGCGGGAAGTTATGATTCGTGAAGTCCGGACTCATTGTCCTGCAATCTCTCGCTGGGTTGAATTTTGCTATTCTAATTCAGCTAGGTTGTAATATGGGGACCATACCCTATGGTCATGCCAGGGGATGCAACAAGGGGATCCTCTCGGCTCTCTACTATTTGCCTTAGTTTTGCACTCGTTAGTGCGCAAAATCTGGGACACCTTTCAATTGTGTTTCCAAGCTTGGTATTTGAATGACGGCACTATTGTTGGAGATACCTTGGTCATGGAGAAGGTCTTGCAGATGATTATTGAGGACGAACCCAGTTATGGTCTGCACCTCAATGTTGATAAAATAGAGGTCTTTTGGCCGAGAGAGGACCCGAGGAGTAGGTTGGCTGGTGTTTTTCCACCTAACATTGCTAGGCCGCTGCAGGGGATTAAGCTTCTTGGTGGACCTGTCAGTGTTAATTCAGAGTTCAGTAGCGAGCTTGTGATGAAGAGAGTGGATAAGACGATCGCACTTATGGATGCAGTTGCTAAGATTGGTGACCCGCAATGTGAGTTATTGTTGTTGCGTGCTTGTACCGGGTTCTGAAAACTTTATTTTGCTCTGCGTACATGCCCACCTTGTGCCTTCGAGTCTGCTCAGCTTAAGTTTGATTTAGCTCTTCGACGTTGCATTGAACGTATTATCATTGCTTCTAGGCCAGGTTTTGACAATTGGCAATGGAGGCTCGCCACATTGCCCTTCAGGTTTTGGGGGCTCGAGGTTTATTTAGCAGGTGACGCTCTCTTTTATGCTTTTCTGTTATTGCATTTGCAGTCTGGTGGCCTGCAGGCTAAGCTTCTCCAGCATACTGATGTCACGACATCTGGATATGCTTTCGATGAAGTCGTGCGTTTCTTCAACGCAAAGGTAGGCTCTGATATTCTGAGTAATCCAAGTGAGACTGCTGCCCCCAAACTCATGAAGAAACTGGCAGACATATATTTCACATGGATTACGAAAGATGCATAGAATACTTTTTCCTTGTCACCGCGTCAGATGGCTTTGTGGAGTTCTTAGCGTGGAGATCATGCTACAGATTGGCTTAGGGTTGTCCCAATCTCAGGGTTAGGCCAAACTATGAATGGTAAGACATATCGTTGTGTCTTATGCTATCGATTGGGCATCCCTCTGTTTTCCATTTCAGAGCCTTGTTCTGTTTGCTCTAGGGTTTTTGATGGAGACATTTTTGGAGATCATGTTATTTCATGTGCAGGCATTGTGGGGACACTTTGGTAAATGTCTGTTGTCGTTCTTGGATCTCAGTTGGTAAAGAGGTCGACATTGGCTTGTGTGGGGGAGATGGGAAGCCCCTCCGACCTGCGGACATGCTTCTTTACTCGTGGGATGAAGGGATAGATGTTTGTGTTGACCTGATAGGATCATCCCCTTTAACGCAATATGTGATGGCTGATTTTGTTCCAGGGGATGGTGTGATCGAGGCGGCTCGTTGTAAGCGCGTCAAGTATCTAGCCAAGTGCAAAGCCATTGATTATAGTTTCTTACCCTTCTCTTTCTCCGCGGTGGGGGAACTTGAGTAAGACACCATAACTCTTCTAAAAAGGATCCAGACATTCTCTCAAGCTCAAGATATTGGGGCTCGAAATGCGGCTCCTGTTTTCACTATGGTGGGATTTTCTATTGCTAAAGGAGTGGGGGACCAGGTTGTTTCTCGGCTCCCCACTAATTCTTTGTAAATTCATTATTTTATAATAATAATAATAATAATAATAATAATAATAATAATAATAATAATAAAATGATAAAATGATGATATAATAATATATTTATTAGTCTTATTAAAAAGTGCACAAGTTTCTAAAATAACATGTTTCAATTAATGAAAAGAAAATTTAAAATGAGTTGATTGTATTATTTTAATTTTGAGAACAAATAGACATATAGGGTGTGTATGGACACACTTTTTAGCAGTTTAAAAACTGTTAAAATGGAAGCTTTTATTTTTTAACAGTGAATGGGTGTTAATTTTTTGGAGATTGTGGTTAAAAATTTGTGTTTAAAAATAAGCTAATAGAACCTGCTTTTTGGTGTTTATTTTGTTTATTTGATTTGAAATTACCATAATACCCCTAATAACAAAATAAACTCTCTTTTTTTACAAATAAACTTTTTTTCGTCTCATAAGGTGTTTATATTATTCCATAATCTTTCAAACTTTATTTTACATAAAATTTCAATTTCACATGTTTTTAAATTTTAGCTATTTTTTTAACTCCGCCCCCTACGAACCCATAGTAGTATAAGATAGTATAATGGAAATTGCTTATATTATTTTTGAGAATGAATATTTTGACATGAATCACTCTTGTCCAAACCATATAAGATACGGAGTAAAAAGTAGAAAAGAACCCTAATTTTACATCTCAAAATGTCACCAAAATTTAGGTACATGTCTTGACCAACAAATTTTTAGGTACATGTGCGTTGTTGTGATTGATTTAGTCAATTATTAGGGGAATTCCATTATTGCTCCATCTCTTCAATACCCTCCCCGGGGGGCTTTAAGTAAATACATTGCTCCACCAAAATACAGTATATAAATAAAATAATAGATTTTATTGAAAAATAAATGAATAAATACATGCTAGCAAATTCGAGAAGTAATAAACTAAAAAAATAAGTAATTCCCCATCCATTATCCATAGTTTCCATTACAACCAATTGGATTCATGGATACACGTATCTCTTTCTTGTGAAATTTTCCTTGTTGGAATTATTGGTATTATTTAAATAAAATTTGAACTTTTCGAATAAAACAACGTCTTCTTTCCTTTATTTTTATTGGCACTCTCTTGCCACGTATATTATGAAGAATACAACTAGCTAATGGGCAAGCAAACATTATCTTTTTTTCACAACCATCATACTTTCGTTTTATTCTTATACTTATATACTTTTTTTTTTGAGATCTTATACTTATATCACTTTATGTGTATTTAATATTAAAAAAACATTAAAAAATATCTATAACTGATCAGACACGAAACCAGAAAATAAATTTTGGGTGGATTAGATAAGCTAAAATTTTCATATATTTATATTTTTTAATAACAAAATTTATATTATGTGCATGTAACTTACATAAAGTTATCACATTTTATAAGTTTAACCAATCCAATAAGTTTTGCTTATATTTTCTTAATATACATAAAGAGATGGTTTTACATGACAACATATCTAATAAATATTTTGACGAGAGATTTTTTTTATAGAATTAATCATAAAACAACACATAAGATGATATGTAGCATAAAACTGTACATAACTTCACTCTTGAATCTTTTCTCGAAATCTCGCTTGATTTCGTGTTAGATATTGTCCTCATCAATTATGGACGTTCCATTTAGAGAAAATAATCCCCCAAATAACTTTCCTGTTTTATCGTGTACCTTTTAGGAGTATATTAAAATTCAAATTTTGCTTCACAAACTCTAGTTCTATTAGAGGTAAAATTTGAATTGCTTGTTTTTGCTTGACGGATTCTAGAAAAAAGAACATTTCAATTTTCAGTGTTTGCATAACTAATCATAAAATCATCAAGCAAAATTGAACGGATCTATAATCCATTCAATTTTTAAATGTTATATTACAATTAGAGTTAGATTGATCAAACTAAGAAGTTGAACGGATATTGGATCCCTCGTAAAAAATGGTATACATACAACACCTACCCCTAAGCCATGTTTGTCCCAATTGTCTGAGACTTAATTTAGTGGATATCTAAAAACATTGTCATAATTAAGTAAATGTTCACTTTTTAAATCAATTAAGTAAATATCAATTTTTGACACATTTATCCTTTTTTCCCCATCTCTAACCTTCCCTAACCCTATGACCATTTTTAGTTTTAACATTGGTTAATATTGACCATTTCAACGGCGTCTACATTTGGTAATAGTTTTTTTTATGACATTTGAGTATATTTTTCTGGTGGTAGTTGTTTGTGACAATTATTTAAGTAACAATTGACTTTTTTGATGACATTTTATTTGTTCTGGTGACAGTTAAGGGAATTTTTTTTTATAATGATAATTGATTTTTTCGTGACAATTGTTGATGACAGAGATTTTTTTGGCGACTGACGATTTTCTTCTAGTGACAGATGCCAATAATACTTTTTCCTTGTGACAAATGGTTTTTTTTCCACCAATAAATGATTTTTCTGATGACAATTGTTGGTGACAACTGTAAGTAACGAGGTTGATGACAATATACTGTCACCACGATATTATAACCTTAAAAAAATGTCACCATAACATTATACATCATTAAGGCATTGTCATCAACCTATATTTTAAAATGTTGAATCATTAGCGCTCACAAAAATATGTCATCATAACATTATTTTATCAAAAAACTATCACCATGAATCCATGATACTATCCCCACAAGAAATGTCACAACTACATTATATATCATCAAAATATTGTCACTAAATAAAATTTTAAAAATTTGACTACTTTCTATCACCAAAATTGTCAACAAAATATTAGTTCAATACATATTTGTCACCACGGTCGTGCAATCACAAAAAGTTGCCACCATTAGACTAAATATTTCACTAAGATATTGTCATAAACCCATATTCTCAAAATTTAACTGTCAACTTTACCTGAAAATTGTCACCGTGATTCTATTTCCTGAAATGGTAAATATATAGATGTGATAATTATCAAAAGTACAAAATGATGAGAGTACCAAACCAAGGGTCTCATAAAGAAGAGGAATCAGTTAACAAAAGGATTCCTCGCCGTCAGCAAATCCCAAAAAAACTATCCCACCCACACTAAACACCACTATCTCCATAACTCTATACTGCCATTATCAACTAAACTAACTATATACTCTAATTCTCCCAATGTAGTTTTCGTTCCAATCTTGCCACTAGTGGTTCTATTTCAACAACAAAATGTCAACACGATATATCGTATTATTTGAAAACTTCCACCACCACACTATTTAGCACCAATATACTGTCATCGACTCATATTCTCCATTATTTGATGCCAGCAAACCCTCTTGAGTTATCTCTTCAATCCCCAAGCATATGAACACTAAGTCTATTGAATCATCAACACTAGAGTAGAGATATCCTGACCGGAAATGATAGGTTTGGGGCCTAGTGCTCTTGGATGTAGCTTTGAGATGTATCAAACATATGATTTTACCATTTTTGTGCCACCCAAAATGTTGTTTTGGAATGGCCCTTTGCGTGTCAATTCATATTTTGTGGTTTAAATTCAATATATATTGGATTTATCCAAATGACATCTTCCCTCTCAAATCATATAATTCAAATTCCTTTGTTTGTAGCCGTTTATTGCTTCCATCACCTCTTCGATCTCTTGGTTCTTGTATTTCAAGTATCTTGTTTTTCTTGCAAAATTATTCTTTTTAGTCCAACCCCATTGACATATCTACGTGCATTCATCTAGATATTTGTGGTACATTTCTTCATCTCTTCCCCACAATAATCTAATATATATATATATATATATATAGGTTAGGTCATGTGTAATCATCTCTTAATGTGTTTTGTGTTAACAAATATAGGCCGTTGATTGATTGCAAATGGAGTGACGAGATTAATTGCCAAAATTAATTAATTTTAATATGAAAAGATAAAAACCACCCTTTTCCCCAACACAAGCGCGTGAGATCTCAATCCAAATCCCCCTTTTTTTGTGTGGATAACCCACGATTAGAGAACCCCCGGCTGGCGGCTGCCACCTCCTTCATCGCGTATCATCATACGATGATTCCGGCGAAATCGGAACATTAGAGCGGTGCACCACTGAGTTCTGGGCACTGAAGGCGGTGCGGCTTGAAGGGATACCCTCGGCGACGCATCTGTTTCTGCATCTGTTTCTGCAATTGAAGGCGGAGCAAAAAGAACTCGCCGTTGAGTATCGGGAGGGGTCTGAAGCGACTGTAGGCGGCAATCAAAGTAGCCCTTTGGGAATCGACATGGGTAGGTTCTGTTTTTTTATTGGTGAGAGTGTTGAAAAAATTGATTGTTTTGGGTTAGGGTTGAAGGAGATGTTTGAGTAACAGTGATGTCGACCTGGGTACTGTTAGTGAATATTTGTGATATTCCGATGAATATCTATGGATTTATGATGAACATTGATGAATAATTGACATATTGTGATGAATCGTTGGTGAAACTGCTATGGTTGATGAGAATGAGTTAACGTTAGGTCAAAATTTGAGGATTGATTGGAAGATGTTCAAATGTATTCAATTGAATGATAAGAATTATTCATGTGCGTTGAGATGAATATTGATGCATGAGTATGAATATTTGATGAATAGTTGTGGGATCTTAATGAATCTTTGATGAATGTTGATGACCACTAGGTAAAATTCAATATTTGATTAATATTGTGAATATCGGAACCATCACCTTATACATGATCAATGGAATATTTGAGATGAATAGTTTAACGATACCATCGAATAATATACTGATATCATTGAATAATTTAGCAAAACCATCGAAAAACCCGCATTTATGTATAAATAAGTTATCGTTACAATAGAATAATCTAGTAAAACCATCGAATAATAGAGAAATATCATCGAATATTAAGCATTCTAATTGTTTCAAATGGCAATAATTTTTAAGGTGTCAGCTCTATTTGAAAAATCTTGGTCGAATAAGTGAATAATACATCCACACAATTGAATAATCAAGGGGTTCCACCGAATAATTCAACAATTAACCCGAATATTATTCAGATGTATTGATGGATCTATGCGGTATAATTTTGATTACAAAATCTTAATTAACCATTCAAATCTATCCATCGGCCCACTAAGCAATAGACACCCAAATTCATCGGTACAAATCTGGGCAAATCCCACTCACGCGCATCACTTTGGCAGGTAAGTCAATTCCCACCGTGGGCCCCAGCATTTTCATTATAAAAAAGGGAAAAAAGCCTAATTATCACAACCTTCCATTTTGCTTCGATCAACGACTAAGATTTGTTAACACAAAACACAATAAAACTTGTTAACATTTGATTCATACTATATATATATATATAGAGAGAGAGAGAGATTTTAATTCTTGTTTGTGTAGGGGTTCCTGTCCAAATTCTTTCCTAATAAAAAAAAATAAAAAAATTGAGTTGATAATTAATTATATGAGTAAAGTTTACTTAAAAATAAACGGGAGATTAATGTTTTTAGGGTTAAGTATTTTTTATTAGAGTAACAATTGAATTTAACGAAGATCAACTCTATGGAATTAAAGCCAATTTTTTAAAAAAAAATTGGATTAATGTCAAATTCTATTGACTCAAATTTAAGCCCAATTTTTTTTAACAATTACAGTATCTTCTTAAAAAAAATAGTGCTCGTTTGGATTGGTTTGAAAAACCCAAGAAATTAAATATCCCTGAAATTTGGATAGAATATTTGCATTTGGTTAAAAAAATTCATCTCTAAAAACCCAGAAATTGAAATTCACAGGAAGTACAGGAATTGGAATTACCAAGGGGTTAATGGTAAGACAACTTCAACCCTTTTCTTAATAATAAAAATCCCTTATTTATCTCACTATATCAAATCCACCCTTTTTTCATTTTTTAACCGAACATGTTTCATAAAATTCCAGTAAGTAGACTTCCTACATTTATCCAAACAAACACTAAATTTAGGGCTCGTTTGGGGTATGGAAAGGTATTATATACAAGTGTTCTTTCATACATGGGATGTCAGTGGAGGAATTATATACAAGTGTCTTACCAACATTTCTTAGTAGGTGAAGTGTCTTTGTGCATTCAGTAAAATGAGTGAATACGAACATTTTTAGATAATAGATATCATTAACGACATCTAGAAATGTCCGTATGAAATTAAGATGTTGATTGCGGATATCTTTCTTCTTCTCTAAAATTTCATGCCGTCAAGATGTTGCAACGACTTTAGACAAGACAGGTCAACTCGACAATGAATAGAATTGCTCATCTTCTTGATCGCCTCTCACCCATAACTTGTGTACTTATTCTAAAAGATGCTATTGGGTGATGGAGTAATTAACAAGACTTAGGCTCCGTTTGGATGGCCTATTTATAATGCAATTATGCTTTATGAATAATTATTTTGAAGAAGACATTAATGAGTTTTAAGAATTTTTAATTATAATGGATAATTCTTTTGAATTACTATCTCTTACTCTTCGTTTTCTCCCCCAAAATGAAAACTTCATGACTCTTCAATCTACACCTCCCTCATCTCTCCCTATCTCATGTCTGGGTCTAATTTGTACAAATGGAAATGGGATATGCATCCCTTAGCTTCTTGACCTTCTTCTATATCTCTCATCCTTCAATTTTTCCCCTATTTTTGTGCATCCCTTCCAATTTGTGTATACTCATTTTCTCTATCCTCCCGATTTGTTCGAAATTTTCAATTTCAGAGAACACCATTGAAAATGAATAGTAACGATGAAGAGAATCGATGTTTACGGCGACTCGATGACTGGACTGTCGACAAGAACATACAATAAAGAAGAATGTCGCCTCAACGGCGGTACGATTTGCAATGGCAAGTGCACTTAGGAGGATTTCCAATGGCCTTATAGGTGGATAAGGTCAGCGATATGAGTTAGATTTACCGGACTTGGTGCGTACGGTAGATGATGATGGTGCTTAATTTTTCAGTTCAACAGACTAAAGGGGGAGAATAGGCAAAACTAGATCTGTTCTTGGGAGGAGACATGGGAGAGGGAAAGACAAAACCCTAGTCTTGAGAGGATGTTGAAAATATTACTCCCGTATTAATTTTATCAATTATAAAAATTGTTGTCCAAACTCAACTTATTAACACTTACATTATAAGTGGTAAATCTTTACTTATAAATGTTGCTTTATGCATCCAAACGAAGCCTTAGCATCACCCAAATCATCACTTTATTAAAAACAAATTTTCACGTTGTTAAAATAAAATGTTTTGAGCTAAAGAACTCAAATATACCATTTGGTGCATCCTTATCTCCACTCAATTTTTATAGGGTGTTTCAGAAGACTTTATAGTTTGGTAAATATTTAGTTTCGTTTCCGCTATATACACCTCAAATCATGCACGTTGAAATTGATGTCCAGTGTTAAAGTGGATTAAATAATTTTTTTAGAGTGCTAATTTTTTTTTTTTATGACGTGGAGGTTCCGAGGTTATCGACTAGTCCTCCACGGGCCGACCACTAGCCTGCAAAGCACTCGAGCCGGGTAAGCCAAGCGGCAAGCCGCAAGACAGACTAACCCATGCCAAGGTAAACCAAGGCATGAGTACCCACTCAAGCACAAATTGCTCCTAGTGGGATTTGAACCCTTGACCTCATGGTAGTGAGGCACAAGGAATCACCTCACTCTTACCACTAGGGCAAGAGGTCATTGGTTTTTTTAGAGTGCTAATTAATTGAAAAGGAATCCACGTTAATTTCGACGTGTATTTTTATATGGAGATTTGTGGTGTATCTAACAACACCTATTTAGTTTATACTACAATGAAAATGAAATATAATCACTATAATTTTCAATAATATATATACACACACAAAAAAAAAACAATGCATAACGTCCTACATGGTGTGTTGTGATAATTTGAGAAAAAAATTCCCCACCAAAGAAAAATTATCAAAATTACACCAATCAAATATATATAAGTTAATTGATAAAAATATAAATCAAAATTATTTCATACTCATGCTTTCAAAAAATATTAATATATAAATATTTTAATTGGTATAATTATATATATATATATTTAGAATATTGTGCTAACATATTTCCGTGTATGAGACATGACACACTCTAGTTCACATAATAAATGAAATCAATATTTACACCAAGTAAAAACTGAAAATCACAAAATAATAAAATATGCTTTTTTTTAGTATTTAGAAAGAAAGAAACATGAAATGCAAAATTAAAAATTATAATAAACTAGCAATATATTACTCCTACATTTGACTAGCTCAACATATATTTTTTTATAGAAAAATTAAAGAAATTCGATTATCTAGACAAAAACTAGAGAAATCGAGAGTCCGGATAAGCCGAGAGATGGACTAACCATCATGTACAATTTGAAACAAATAAAATAAGTAAATGACTGAAAGGAAATAATAAGAAGCAAATGACGGAAAGAAAAATACAAAAATAAAGTACATGTCATCTACACTGTAATCTACAAGTTAACAAAACCAACGAATCGACCAACCAAACATAAGACGCTCACAGAGAATTTCGGGGATCACTAACAGATACTTCGACATGAAATCTAAACAGAATCAACATGTATCGATCGCATTTTCATAACATTTAGTGGCTTGACTAGCTCAACATATGAACTATCAATGCTATATTTTTGCGCCTCTTAATGGAAATTAAAAACACTTTTTTTTTTTGATAAACCAACCTTTCATTGAAATTAAACAATCAAATCCTCCAACAATACAGCAGTGAGTCTTGATTAGTAAAATAGTCAGTGTAATCAAATAACACGAACGATGTTTTACACTTTTTACGCGCAAATTAAGAAACCTAATAAGATTAATAAAAATTCATTTTTTTGTCCAAGTGGGTACAATTAATAGGTGCATTTAAATTTACAAGTGATGCTTTTTTTTGCAAAATGAAGCCAACTCTTCAACTCCTTGGAGCCAAAAAAGGGGGTGTTTGAAATTATAATTTTTTAATCCCAAAACATCAAATAATTCCGATCAAATTTTTACTCCTAAAACATCGTTTAATACCGAATGGAGGGAGTATTGCTTTGCTATCATTCCATTTGCATAATTGCATGCCATGAATAAAGAACCAAAATACTGAGCCCATCATTTGCTACTAATGGGCCATGGAATTAAGGAGTATGGCCGCATTGACATATTCTTGGCCCATGGCCCACAATAGCAGATGATTGGCAGTATAGCTGGGCCATGCAGGCCTTAAAAACTATCGTGATCTTATTCCACTATCTTATATGTTATCTAGTACAACTAGTGTGGTTCTCTTTCTATGTACGAAAATATATTAACACATTATTTAAAAATTATATTTATTATTTATAAAAAAATATGAATTATAAACTGATAATTAAACTAATAACGATCCAAATGTGCAGAAAATATAAAATAAAAAGTAATCTATATATAAGGAATTTATTCTACAAAAAAATAAGATAGATATAAATAAGTAAATAACATCTATCAAATAGTTAATCTTGATATAAATAACTATTTCCACTAAAAATTTATCTAGATATAAATATAATAACACATATCTAAAATTTATCTATCAATATTTTTGGAAAAGACGACCATGAAATCATTTTAACGAGTATTTGTTACCTGTACTCTTGTACGTTTTGTTAATCTGGATATAAATATAATAAAACATACTTAATCCTGAGTACATTTTATCATATCAATTATATTTGAATTATTTTTTTAATTTTCATGTGAAGATTAAAATAGTTTATTCAAGAAATATGAATATATTGATCATTGTTAACTTATTAATCAAAGTATTAATTATATTTTAAAAGATAATTAATACGGAGTACATGTATGTGGATCGTATATATGTTAAAACTATAGTATATATTTATGGAAGAGTACATGTAATGGATGAGTTAAATTGTATAATTACTTATGTGATCCGATTAAGTTTGAATTAAAATGCTAATTATAAGATTAATTATATTTATTTAAATAAATACTTGAGAAAATGACACATAAGCGAATTCGATCAGAACTCGATAAATAGGAATTCGGGAATCTGTGTGTAATTAAATTATATTAAAAATAAAAATGTTGTTTTATACAATATATTTTTATGTTTATGGATGAGTTTATGTTTATTGAGGAGTATATGTAAAGGATGAGTTCATTGTGATTATATTAATAACGGTAGATTCAAGTGGCTAAAGCCCAAAAGATGTGGGATCATTAGTTGACTTGGTTAAAAGAGGTGGACCATATTGTAAAAAAAAAAATGAGACATAAACAAATTGCACTAGAGGAACTTCATATCTCTATTTTAGTATATTATATAGAATATAGATATATTTATATATTTTTTTATCAATTAACTAAAATATATATAGACAGATTGCGGCTTATAATAAATTTTTATAAATTATGACAACATATTAATTTTAATAATTTTTGTTTTTGCAAAAAAAAAAATATAGATAGATTGTGGCTTATAATATCTTTTTATAAATTATGTTCACATATTATGTTAATAAAATTTTGGTGAAATTCTTTTTTCTAGAATTAACCAAAACATGTTACATAGAATATTACGAATCGGTTTTTATATATGTACATAGATAATAAAATAATACATTTTCCAACCCAAGTCACAATCTCATTTAAAAAAATTCCCACAATTTTTTTTGACTAATTAAATTCTATCACGTTGTCAATTTATTCCAGCTCATAACATATCATCATCCATCCATAGACAAAATTTGGGGTTTTCCCCCTTAAAGGCACCTTATGTAGCAATTTTTTTCTTCATAACATCTTTTATTATGTCCTCTTGATTGTTGTGGTGGTCTTGCGGTCTTGTTACTACATTATGATTGATCTATCTGTCGTTCTTTATGATCTTTCAACATACCAGACACTGATGTATCTAGTCACTCGAATTCTTATCCATGATACAACTTAAAATCCTATTAAAGCAAAATCTGATTCAATTGTGATAAAAAGGGACATGCTTCAATCAAATTCCAATTCGATGATACTCAACTAAACAAAAATTCCATTAAAGCAAAATCTGATTCAACCGAAATCCTATTTAAGTAAACTCTCATTCAACCGAAATCCAATTCATTCAAAACTCGATTAAATCAAAATCTAATTTACTACACAAAAACCTAACCATATCAAATTGAATCATAATGCGACCCAATCCGACCAATCCAATGCGCCCTGAACAATCGTTCAAATAATATCGAAAACTTAAAATAACCCAATCTATCGACCCAAATAAAGATGCAACATTGCAACCCACTCAATTGCCGGGTCTACCAACCTCTTGAAATTGGGGACGATATTTCAATACAATTTGTCTCAAAGTGTACCTTCCAAATGCCGATAGCGGTTTTCCATAGCAATATGCAAATCCATCACGAGGCAGTAATGATTATAACCTGCATATAACCTACAAGATCCTTATGAATCAAACAATTACACTTCCCGATAATGGTCCCCTATTAAGGAGCCACATCCGACGTCAAGCCAATAGAGTGGCGGATTTTTTAGCGGGGATAAAACCCGCAACTAGTAATTTTATATCGCATACTATGCTTTTGTTTGAGTTGGAATTGTTGTTAGTAGACGATGTAATATACTGTTATCTGTTATGCTTCTGTTTGAGTTGAAATTTCTGTTAGCAGACGATGTAATATTCTTAATCAGTTTTTACTTTAAAAAAAAACTCATTTAATATTATTAATTTTGTTTAAAAAAATACTTTGTATTGTTTTAGATATTTTGAATTTAACTTTATAAAAATATACGTATATCTCTTTAATAACTATAGTGTTGTTAGTTATAGTTTTCGATAAAGTCAAAAATTGTGCAATACATAAGGGTAAAATAATATATTTGTTAATTTTAAAAAAAATTGTGTGTAGGGTGAAACGGATATATTTGAGCGAACAGAGAGTATTACATTTCCCCCTTTATAAAATTAATCATCAATAAATTAAAAGAAAATGTCATATACTCATGTGTATCTGCTTATTTTCATATTTTTCTGTCTTGGTATATAAATTTTTGAAAATGTCTACTTAATACCCAGAAAATTTACAGAATTTTGACCCATTATCTATATATTACTACCTCCGTCTTATAATTTAGACTGTTTGATTTTTTTACACGACAATTTGACTTACTAATGACCCAAACACAAATAACTCAAATCAATGAAGATTTTTGGACTTCCCCACGGTCTTTCTGAAGTGCTAAAGGGATAGTTTTGAGGTAGAGGGCGACTGTCTTAGTACGATTAATGTCCTAAAAGGTTACTGGAAGCGTCCGTTGGATATCGAGATGATTATCTCCGATATCCTCGCCTTTGGCCAAGCTTTTGAGGTATCTCTTTCTCCCACACCTACAGGGAGGGTAAGCCGGTTGCTAATGTTAGAGATATATTCTAATTCTACATGGTGACAGAATTACTACTTCTCTTGGCATCACTATTACTCCATCAGCTTCACCGCTCTCCATGGTTGCATACACAGATGCTTATTGGGCTGGTTGTCCGGACACCAGACGGTCTACGTCAGGATATTGTGTGTTCCTCAACGACTCTCTTGTTTCTTGGTCATCCAAGCGACAACATGTTGTCTCCCGCTCTAATGTTGAAGCGGAGTATCGTGGTGTGTCCAATTTTGTCGCTGAGTGCACCTAGCTTCGCAACTTACTCCTTGAGCTCCACTTTCCGCTCAGTCAAGCGTCTGTTGTGTATACAAACAATGTCAGCGCTACTTACCTTGCTCACAATCCGGTTCACCATAAGAGAACCAAACATGTTGAGATTGACATCCACTTCGTTCGTGAGAAGGTCGCTATGAGTCATGTGCGTGTCTTACATGTCCCGTCCCCATTTCAGTATGCTGACATCTTCACCAAGGGTTTGCCTGACCAACTATTTTTTAATTTTAGATCCAGTCTCACTATCCGCTGCCCTCCAGTTTCGACTGAGGGGGTATGTTAAATGTAAGATAGGCCCATAGACCCAATATTCATTATGTCATGATGTAAACTTCCTAATATATCTCTAATAGCTGATTGGTTTGCTCACCTTGGTCTAGAGTCAAACTTCACAAGTTAGAGATCTAGTGCTGCGATTGAAGACCTTGTTCGAAAGGACGTCTTTGGGTGATGGTACAATTGCGGTTGATCCACCCCAAAACTTTACCTTTTATAAGAAAAAACCTTGAATAAATTATGAGCCAGACCTGAACTGAACCAACCCGATAATGACCCTACTCTGACCTAATAAACCGAAATTGACAAGAACCGGATTTTTGGATCTTGATTCATGTTTTGGGGTGAGACTGAGAGTATTCTAATCCACTTGGATGGTTCATTAGTCACTCTCGTTGACTAGATTGACATTTTAAATTTATTTCCTGAAATGTGTTGATTTTTCACTATATTAAGCCGACTAGAACCGCATCACTGGATCCTACTATCTAAAATTTACTTACTGGTGGTATGACTAAGCCACAGTGCTATCCACAACTTAGCTGAAAGGCTAAGACATATCATAAAATTCAATAGCAACAACTACCCATAACCTCAGTGGTGGGACAAATCGTAATGGGAGTAGTTGTGCTGTGAATGCCTCCTTAATAGGTGCTCATTTGGGAGCTTAAACACTCCACATTCCTCCATTGCCATCCACAGATTTGATTCTTCACATTTCCCCTCTCCTCTATTTTAGCCGTTGCACTTCGCTGAACCGAAACCGACACTCTCCGCAATCCCCATCAATGTCTCCTTCCTTCCTTTTCCGCCATTAATACCCTCTCTCTCTCGCATCCTTTATCCCAGGCGCATTCCGTGTTTAATTGTCTCTGCAGTCTCACTCTTCCACATTCTCCGTTGTCGGTTGACTCGGAAGCTCCGCTTGGAGCCGGACTCTGTGAGTCACTGCAGCTTGGAGTCTGAGCTGTTGTCTCACATGCCGAGCGTGCTCTTCTAGGATGCTGCTTTAATGGTTCAGATCTGACTCGTATCAGGTAATTGAATTTCTCCACTTTTCGTGCTCGGTAACGGAAACGCTCGCATCTCTAGAGAAAAAGAAATTCCCTCCTCTCTTCTGTAATTGTTTATTGTTTCTTCTTTTCGTTCTTTCCTTTTGTTTTCTTCTCCTCCAACTTCGCCTGAATCTGCACTTTCGATTGAGCTGTGTGAGGGAAAGGGGAAGGAAAGAGGAAATTCAAAAGTTGCAACTTGGTATTTTTCACTTTTCTCCAATTTTTTGACGATCTCGTCCATTCACGAGCGTCTGAGTTCACTCAGTTCAAGAGAATAAAGCAAACATTCCATAAAGAGACTGTTTGATTCTATTCAACGGCCGTTTCACTCTTTAAATCGCGCGAAAACATTCAACTCTCTTAATTGAATTTCTTGGTAATTTAATGGAGGAATCCCCCTAATTGAAGTTTGCTAGGGTTTTTTCTTCTTCTTCTTTTCTTAGCAGTAGCCTACAGAGAGAGAGAGATGGAGAACATGCGGCGAAACTTCTACTTTCTGCCACTGGTGGTGTTGTGGTTTGGTTTGCTGGTTTTCCGAGCAAATTCCGAGCCTGTGGATGACAAAGAAGCTTTGCTTGATTTCATCGACCAAATGCCGCATCTCCGTGGCCTCAATTGGAGAGACAACACTTCAGTTTGCACAAATTGGACGGGCGTAATCTGCAATCCGGAGAACTCTCGCGTTATCACTGTCCGATTGCCTGGTATCGGACTCACTGGTCCGATCCCGGCTAACACTCTCAGCCGGCTATCGGCATTGCAGATTCTCAGTCTCCGGTCCAACCGCATCAGTGGCTCTTTCCCATCCGATTTCGCCAATCTCAAAAACCTCTCCATGCTTTACCTCCAGTCGAACAGCTTTTCAGGCCAACTGCCGGCTAATTTCTCCGCTTGGAAGAAGCTCTCGGTCGTTAACCTGTCCGACAATAGGTTCAATGGGAGTATCTCGCCGTCTCTGTCGAATTTGACCCAGCTTGTGTTCTTGAAGCTGGCAAACAACTCTCTGTCCGGTGAGATTCCTGATTTGGATTTGCCTAATTTGCAACAGCTGGATTTGTCATACAATAATCTCTCCGGGGATGTTCCGATGTCCCTCCAGAGATTTCCGAGTACTTCTTTCGCAGGCAATTCTCTTGTGTTGCCTAGTGAAACACCTCCTAGCTTGATTACCCAACCACCAGTACCCCAACCTGAGCAGAAAGATAAGGATAGTGGGGGGATTGGGAAGAAGTGGTTGGAGGTGATTATAGTTTGTGTTTCTGTTCTTGTGCTTGTGGCAGTTGGGTTAGGATTGATTGCCTTGCGTTGGAGGAAGAAACAGGAAGATGGATTTACAGGGAAGTTCCCCAAGGGCGATGCATCTCCTGGCAGAGCGAATTCGGGTGGCCAGGATGCGAAAAATGGTTTGGTATTCTTTGAAGGATGCAATTTTGCATTTGATTTGGAGGATCTGCTGAGGGCTTCTGCTGAAGTTTTGGGTAAGGGTACATTTGGCATGTCTTATAAGGCAATCTTGGAGGATACAAATGTTGTTGTTGTGAAGAGGCTGAAAGATGTAAGTGCTGGAAAAAGGGAGTTTGAGCAGCAGATGGGTGTAATTGGAAGTCTAAGGCACGAGAATGTGGTCGCTCTTAGGGCTTATTACTACTCAAAAGATGAGAAGTTGATGGTGAGTGATCACTGCAGTCAGGGGAGTGTTTCAACATTGTTACATGGTATGCTTCTTCTACTTTCACACTTCTGCTATTTTGGCATAATACATTGTTCTATACCGTTTTGCAGCTAGTTACTTCTCATCCTTGCTTATTTATTTGCGACTTCTGGTTGATTATTTGTTTCAATCTAAGTTCTCCAATCATTTGAAAGCTTTGCATCATTGTCATCTCATATGTTTCAAATGGCATAAAGAATAACTGCTTACTGCTTTCCTTGCTACTGGAAGAGGATATTTGTGATAAGATAGTGATGAAATACTAGTTTCACCTTCCAAGATTGAACTTTCTAATGTATTATGAACCTGTATTTCTGTCAACAATGAATTGTATTTTTCGTTTTATAGGCAACAGAGGAGAGGACAGAGTCCCTCTGGACTGGGAAACCCGGCTGAGAATAGCCATCGGTGCAGCCAGAGGCATTGCTCACATCCATGAAGCCAACAGCGGAAAACTTGTACATGGCAACATCCGGTCTTCAAACATCTTCCTCAACTCACAACAGCAGGGAAGTGTCGCTGATTTTGGATTGGCGACAATTATGAGCCCCATATCCCCACCCATTTCACGTGCTGCTGGCTACAGAGCACCAGAGGTGACCGACACAAGGAAATCAACCCATTCCTCTGATGTGTACAGCTTTGGCGTGTTCCTTCTAGAGCTCCTCACGGGTAAGTCCCCTGTCCACTCCACTGGTGGGGAAGAGCTTGTACCCCTTGTCAGGTGGGTGCACTCAGTGGTGAGGGAAGAGTGGACCGCTGAAGTGTTCGACATTGAACTCATGAGGTACCCTAACATAGAGGAGGAGATGGTTGAGATGTTACAGATTGCCATGTCTTGTGTGACAAGGGGTGCTGAGCAAAGGCCGAAGATGCCTGATGTTGTTAAGATGATTGAGAACGTCCGACAGACTAATAGTTAGTCTCTGTCTCTTCGGTTTGAACCAGTCTTTCCCTGCATAAGGTAGCTAGGATGAATGGTGTTCTCGCTAATGAGCCTCTCCCTCACTGTTTCCATCCTTTTGTTGAGGTTTTGTGTAATTTCTATTTCATGTCATATTCAAATGCTGTTTTATTCCTACATTAGAAATGGTCAAATGGCCAAAAATGGAACTCTTTTTCTTTGGGAACTCCTTTTTCGCTGTTGATGTTCAAAGGTCCCCTGACTGCATAACCAGGGATCGTTTGGTTAACACAAAGAAATCGGGTAATAAATATACCTTCCTTTATTTTTTTCGTTTAAGAAAGAGAGCCTGAGTGAGTAATAGGTAAACCTTGGCATTGCCCATAAACAATTTGTCAGGACCATTGTACCATGATCGGATGGTCCTCTGTCGACAAGGCAATTGGTGTTGGGTGGAGTGACTGCTTCTGCGGTTGCTTGGGGGCCGCAGGGAAATGAGCAGACGATGGTAGGGTCGGGTTTGTTGGTGGAAGGCGGGGCATTGGATGAGGACGTACATGGCCAATGATAATTTGCACCACTGAAAGCGAGATGACAGGTCTGTTGTTTTTGTCGTAGAGGCGGACTGAAGTAAGAAGCTCGGGATTGAGCATTGAGATCAATTGCTTGTCTGATTCTTTTGCCTCAATCTTAATGGATAGTTCTTTGCTGATCAACTAGAATCATTAGGAAAATCATAATCAAGTTCAAAATTCTGAACTGGTTTGAGATGTCCATTTTAGAGATGTATGATGAAAATGTCATAGGCTAGATGTTTCTGTTTTTTTAGTCAAGTAATGAGGGTGTTGCAAATTATGTAAATAACTACTGAATTAGATGATGATGCTATGTATATCATACAGATAGATTGGCAACTAAATCATGCGCATATTATACCCTTGATGCTAGAAAATTTGGGAAAAGGGAGAGATGATGATCTCCAAAATTTTATTTAAAATATCCGTCAAGTGTTAATTTTATGTCCCTTACATCATCCTTACAAAAAAATACCATACAATACGACAAAATCATATAGATCAATTTATAACAGAAACAAATTGCTTTAAACAATAGAAGCCGTAGGTACGTAGCAACTGTTGGGGCGATTAACGTAGCGATCCTTCCTAATGTACGTTTTGCCGTTGCGTTCTTGATTGACGAATTGGGCTACTCCGTTGGGCAGCGGCTGACCCTGTAGCCAGAATCTCCCATCAAAAAAGTCGTCGCGCGCATGGAGCACTAGAGCATTCGCAGCCTCGTTCCCTTCGCGTTCGATGAACGTCAGCATGAATTTCTCTTGGTTGGGAATCAAAGCCATCAAATACTGGATCCTTCTGATGGTGCCATCGTCGTACCAAAAGTTGGGTCTTCTCGCCAATGCGACGTTGATGAGCAATTTGGCGTCGCCCTCGACCCAAAGGCTGGTGAAACCGAGCCTCGGGGCGATGTCCAGCCCCAAGGCGAGCGCATTGGCCTCGCCCTCGTAGGATGTGTGGCCACTGTAGTTGGGATCGGCGCAGGTGTACGAGTAAAGTGGAGCGCCGTTGTGGTCTCTAAATATGCCTGCCGAGATAGCGCAACCTCGGCGTCGGCATAGTCCACCGTCGAAATTGAGTTTGACGGTGCCAATTGGAGGAGGGACCCACTCGACTGCTATCTCAGGTACATACATTTGATCATCCGCCATTGTCTTGACTGATCGAAAATAAACTAATTACTTCGCACCTCAGAAAATCAAGGTCTTGAAGTCAAGCTGGGTGTTGTTTGATGTTGTCTAGTTTAATATGATTGCCTGTTGCCTTTCATTTATAGCTCTCTTGCCTTTTATCTATCTTCTAGATTTTCTATCTATCTAACCGAGATATTTTAATATCATTAATTCTTCCTTTAATAAATTTATTAAAATTTGCTTAAATTTATCTTAGAGTGGAAAATATATATTTATAATATATTAAAATAAATAATATTAATATTATGACAAATTTTATTCAATAAAATAGATAAAAAAAATATGAAAAATATTTTGATTTTACACACTTTAAATCATTTATACTGATCAGTAGCTTTAATAAATTAGTTGCTTAATCTTCAAACAATTAATTTTAAAACCCTAGAATAAAAAAGACAAAGACAAGATAATTCTTTCTTATCAAATTATATCTTTGTTTCATGAATCATAGCCAATAAAAAACGATTTTTTTGAAATAATATATTTATCTTTGTGTTTGGTCGAATATAATATATCTATCTTATCAAATTATATCTTAGATATATAGTATTTTTGGAAACTCGATCAGGTAGTTAAGAAATCTATCACAGATAGATAACCAGTTGAAATCCTACTATAGATCACGTATATCTATCTTATCAAATTATATATATGAACCCCAATTTGCCCAATATTCACCAATTCCACACTCTTCCTCTGAATTCTGAAAACAATGGAGGGCGAGCGCAACCTGAAGCTGATCTATGTTCGAAGGCTCTTCGCGACTGATATAAGCGCTCATTACGCGCGGCTCGTCATACCCTACGACAAAGTGATGGAGGAGTTCTTGACGCCGGCTGAGGAGCTGATGCTAGTGGAGGGTAACAAGATAGAGGTGGCAGTGATCGATCCGTCGATGACGAAGCAGACTATGTGCCTCTCCAATTGGAAGATCAGCAGCGATTGGTGTTATGTGCTGACTTGCGGTTGGAACAAGCTTGTGCAGCGGAATCAATTGGTGAAGGGGGATGTCATTCACGTTTCGTCGTTTCGGAGTGATGGGAAACTAGGATTCCTTATTCACAAGACTGCGTCCGCACCGGTAGAAGATTGGTAGTGCTGCTGATCAATCTGCTGTGAGTTTTGAAATCTATGGCCTATATATGGAGTTGTCACTCAAAAACTGTGTATATTTCTATGAAGGTTTTTAGTTGAATTGATTAATTTCTTTCATCAATACAAGTTTAATTGTGTCCCTATACTCTGTAAGTCCTTGTTGGAGATGATGCTTGAAAGTGGGTTTTAACTTTTAATAAAGCCTTTTAAACTTCTTTCCCACATTGGTTTTATAGGGAATTGAAAGAGATGTTTATAACGAAGATGTTTTATAGATACATACATATGTACTTCCTCTATTTACTTTTATTTGTTACTTACAAATATAAACATGTGTACATACCACTATACCAGTATATATAAAGTGTTAAACAAAAATAAACAGAGAGAGCACATAATAAATTACAGGGCTTGCGAGTTGGTCCCTTTTTGGGTTCAGGTAGTTACTGGGCTAGGTTATTTTAGGTTTAAGTCATTATTGGCCTCGGTTATTTGGAGTCGGGTCATTGTTAAATTGAGTTAAGGTCTAATTAATGAAAAATAGACAATTTTACTTTGGGTCACTTTAAGTTTGAACTGTATTTGGGTTTGGGTCGTTTTGGGTTTATTGTGCCTTATAGGCTATAGCTATGACCACATTAAAAAATTAGGGAAATTGCAGAAAACCACCCTTAAAATGTGTCCTTTTGCTCAGAACCACCCTTTAAATCTATATTTGTGACAAACCACCCACTAAAACCCTTCTGTTAGCAATGTCACACCCCTGCAACATTTCCGTCAATTTTTCCGTTAAATCCTTTTTAATCAATTTTTCCGTTAAGTGAAGCCTTTGAGCAGAAAATCATGAGAGAGAGGAGAGCTAAAAATCCCTCGCCTACCCAGTACCCCCATCAAACCCTAAAAAACTTCAATCTCAGCAAATCGCAAACAAAAATCGAAATCCAAGTTGGTTTCGATCTTTCTTTTCGGTTTTAATTGCAACCTTACTCCAAATTGGAGCCTGCGATGGCAATCTCAAAGTTTCGATTGAATTTCGGCGTTGTGTTACCAACTGTAGAAGTCCCAAATCTGATCGCCGAAAGCGCTTCGAGTCAAATCAGTACGGGATCCTTTGAATTTCCGCTTGTGTCTGCTGGTGGGGGTCGAGAGATGGCAAACTCAAAGTTTCGATTGCAACTCTGGTTGAGAGATGGCAATCTAAAAGTTTCGATTGCAACTCTTTTTTTTTAGTTTTGGGTGGATCTCATATTTATTTTGATTTTATGAAGGGTTCTTATATATTTGCCTTGTAAATGATTGCTGGAGATAGTGCGATTGTTGGACAGTGGTCACGGACTCACGACGGCAATGGGCGATGGTTGTACAGTAGCGATGCCGATGCGTCGCTTGCACCGGGGGATTTGTGAGAAAAGAAAAATAAAATCCCTTCAAATATCATTTTTACACTTGTAGTTGAGAATTGAGATTTGAGAATGATGAAATTGTTTAGATGAGGTATTGGGTTTCAGAATTTTTTTTATTTATAGTTTTTATGAGAGGGGTGGAATACTGGAATTGCTGAAATCTGATTGAGAAGATTTTCAGAGGGAGTTGGACGGTTGGAGTGAAGAAGGGTGGAGGTTAAAGGAGATGTGTGTATTTTTATTTTTATTTTTATTTTCTTCTTATTAAATTGATGAAAAAATAAAGGGTATAATAGTAATTATAACTATTTAACAGAGAATTGATGGAAACTGTGTTGGGGTGTGACTTTGCAAACATAATTGGGTTAATGGGTGGTTTACTGCAAATATGAATTTAAAGGGTGGTTTTACGCAAAAGAGCATATTTTAAGGGTGATTTTCTGCAATTTGCCCTAAAAAATTTGCTCATCTCTACTCTCAAAGGCATGATAACTTTTACCTTAGCGCGTGTTTGGCAAAAAGGGGGTTTTTTAGGGGTTGTGTATTTTTTAGGAGTTGGAGTTTATTTTTGGTATTTTGGAGGTGTGAGAGGTGGAGATTTTTTTAAAAAATAACCTTGTAAAAAAAGATAAATAGTGTTTGGTTTTTTTTTTTTGGTAAACAAACGAGAAGAGAACCCTTCCCGGAATAAAGAAACAGCGGCTACACAACAATCAATCGGGGAGTAGCCTTCCCCTTACAATTGTTCTCGATCAACAACCTAGTACCGTCGGGCGGTTCTGACAGCTCATGGAAGCCTTGCATCAACGAGAGGCTTAGCTTAGCGAGGGAGTCGGCGACCGTGTTCGCTTCCCTATAGACATGTCGGAAGTGGATGATCCAATTCCTTTTCAAAAAGCCTTGGCACCGCTTAACCAGGCTCGACGACGGATGGTGGTCAGCCACCCCATTCACCACCATTGAGTATGCCAGTTGGGAGTCAGTTTCAACCTCTACTTGTCTAGCTCCGAGCTTCCAGGCGAGCCGGAGGCAGCCAGCAATCCCCCATAGCTCAGCCAACCCACCCTCTTTCTTTGAACTGCACAAATGTTCCTCCTATGGCTGCACCAAGCTCGCTGCCGGTTCAAAGCCCCTCTCTACAAGCTCACCTACAGCCAATGCCGCACCAAGCTCGCTGCCCCTCACCTAACCCACCCTCTCCAACCCACTGCCATAGGAGGAGATTGCAGGAAGCTCGCTGCCGCACCAAGCTCGCTGCCATAGGAGGAGATTACCCTCACCTAACCCACCCTCTCCAACCCACTGCCGCACCAAGCTCGTTGCCCCTCTCTACAGCCAACCGCTGCCGGTTCAAAGCCCCCAATTTCATATCGAAGAAGAAGAAATTGCAGGAATCTGGATTGGTGAATAAGGAAGAAGACACAGCGGAGACGGAAATCCTGCAGCACAGTGGGAGACGGAGACGAACGGAGCTCCAAGCTTGCTGCCATGGCAGTAGACGGATGACGCCAGTGGCAAAATGAAGAAGAAGATGATGCTTGATGCGGGTGAGAGTGAGGGTACAATGGAACAAACCCCCCTAAAAAATAAACTCAACCTCCAAAGCTACCCACCCCAAGGTTATATTTTCATGAAATTTAAGCTCCCAATTAACCTCCCACACCTCCTATCAAACCTGTTTCCAAACAAGCATGGATTAGCTTCTTTTTTTTTAAACCTCCAAACCCCCAACTGCACCTACATTCAAACACATCCTTATTCGTCCTGCATCATGAATGTTGAAAATTGTATTTGGTTAACACAACGAAATCGCCTATTTCGTATGATTAATTGTTTCATCCACATCATGAGTGACAGAGTGAGAACTTTTACCTTATTCGTCATGCGTGGGTGATGTGAATTAATAAGTAGGTGATGCATCATGCATGTGTTTAGTGAGTTTTGATTAGGAGAATCCTAAAAACCATGAAAATTCAAAAGTAAGGCAAAGCAAAATTCTCAATAAATACGTACTAAGTAATATTAAGTTCTACATTGTTACAAACATACACGAAATCAGGAATAAAATTTGAATGAGCTAAATTTGCATATAATTTTACAACAAATATGATAAAGGGAAATGAGTACCAAATGAAATGACCGCTCCAAATTCTAAAGCATTCAATACTATGAAGGGGGGAAATAAGGCATTCAATACGGGGAAGGAAAAAAAAAGTGAATGGGTGGAATATGTGGGGATTCGAACACAAAACCCCCCTCTTCCTTACATATCCCACGGACCCATGCATTCACTTATAAACCTGTTCAACCTATTTTATTTTTTAAATGGGGTGCAGCAAACCTCAGCCCACCCCTAAGTTCGTCCCTGGACTTACAAATACCAAAGCAAATTCAACAAATCAAGCATGAAATTTAAAAACATATTAAAAATCACAAAATAATATCAGGTTTCGTAATACGGATTTTCTATCCTATGCCTTGGGGCATAGGATACGAAGCCTAATTAAGAATGATTTTCCTTAGTTTAATTATTTTAGCCTTTTTTTAAATTAGTTTTTTTAGGATTGTTGCTTTATTTGATAGAGAATCTTTCCCAATTAGGATTATTATCCTATGTCCTAATGATATAGAATAGAAAAACCGTTAATCATATCAGGTTTAATTAAAAAATACAAATAAAAAATAATACTAACATTTTTGAAAAGTTAAGAAATCTTCACACCAAATGCTAGTGTGGCAAGACACCTTATATGAAAATCAAAAACTTTGGATTTGAGTGAAAAACTTTTGATGTTAACCTAATGCAAATGCATCCCGATTATATACATTCACAAACTTATTTTATAGTCATCATCAAGATTTTGCTATAAAACGCCGACACTTTTTTTGGAACTAGTATTCTAAGAATCAAAAAAATGTTACTACGTACTAGTTACAAAATCCTAAACAATACTAAAGTAGTGTTGAATCTGCCACATGTCGAACTCTGGTTAAAAGTTTTCCCGCCAAAATGTTTAACCAATAATATCATGCCATTGCCACCTATATATTGATATTTTTTTAGGAAAGATGTCTATATATATATAGTTATTCGTATTTTGATTGTAAATACTTATTTTTGGCAATAGCTTAACTATATCAATTAAAAACAATTGTGTAAATATATTGTTTAAAAAGGAAGTTAAAATTCGGCATCTATGCATGATTATATATGCATCCAAACATCCAGTTGCCTGATCACCCCCCATTATTTGTCACCTAATCTTTATAACTATTTTTATAGTTTTTGTATTCATATATATCTTTCGAAATAGGCCATTAAGAATGTATTAAGCTATAATAAATATTTTTTTATGATAAACTAATATTTAAAACGAATTTGTCAATCATTTTTTTATATGTAATTAATGGTCAAATATTTTTTATATATTTATTTTGGTAATTATCAATTATATCCAATTGTTATATATTTCAACTATTCATCTAAATTTATCTTTACCTTTTTTGTTTACATATTCTAATTATGCATACTGTGAATAAAATTTCTTTTATTTTTTGTCTTACTCTATATATATAAACTGATGGCATACGGTAGAATTTTCAAATATACATCGTATATCCATCTATTATTTTATAACACATATTTTTATTATGAGGCCACATCTTATATACGTATCTTATATCATATGAGAATTTCATAATTTATTATGCATCAAGCATTGAAAAAATGGTATATTTTTATTATAAAAATACCAATTACATCGAAAAATAAAGATCATATATAAATAATAAATCTACTTTCATTTGCACATATAAAAAACATTACTTTCACCATTTTCTTTCAAAATATCAGTTTATTTTATATATTTTCATTTTTTCCCTCTTAGTTTAGCTTGATTGGATTCATTCAGTCTCTCTCTTTAGATCTATATACCTCAGTTAAGGAGTTTATATAATTTAATAAGGATTATATATATAAACATGGTTTACTACACCTTGCATATATCGATCGGGAAGACCTAATAAGGGGGGTCTGAATCTTCTGTCCCCGATTATGTCTCCTTACACTGTCCTCTCTCACAAAAAATAATTCTTTTTATTCTTTTAATCTACTTTTTAATTTTAATTTTAAATTTTTTTTTATATTTGAAGTTTGTGAGGGGAGGGGGTTGGGGGATAGGAGGGGGGCAAACTAGGGACAGAGGATTTGGAGCCCAATAAGAAGTTAAGTGCTTGATCCCTTTATCTACCTCACATTGAATATACCAAATAAAGGGATTTTGGACTTTTGGAGCTTGCAATTGCCCTTAGTTAGGAGGACTGACAATTCAATTGTCTATTTTCTTACTTGAATTAAACTCATTTCTATTCTTTTATCTTTTTATAGTTCTTCTACCTATATTAAATTTATTTTATTTTGACTAAATTTTATGACTATTAATTAATTATGGAGTTTTCATTTTTAAATTAAAAATAATCTCCCCTAATGTTATAATTTTATAATATTTTGATATTAAACCCGTGCAATGCACGGGAAATAGACTAGTGATGTTACTAAACACAAGATCAAATAATATTGACAAAAGGATCAAGGATATTTCAAATATGGAAGTTTTTTCAACATTCCAAAAATCATCAAACATTGCAAAAATAATATTTTATTGGATTCTATAATCTTTTAGTCATTTGATTCAATTTTTTTTAGAAACAACGCTTAGAGAAGTTACGTTAAGAGTATTGGTCTGCCACTAAAGCTCAAGAACAAAAGTTGACAGTTGTTGAGATGAGAATGCTTCGTTGGTTGAGTGGGTATTCGAGATTGAACAGAATCAGAAATGAGGACATCAAAAGCAAGGTTGGAGTGACGAGTATTGCTGACAAACTGCGAGAGTCCAGATTAAGGTGGTTCGGGCATGTTCGTAGGAGACCTATATCAGCCACTGTGTGTAGGTGCGAGAGCTTGGAGCTTGGTGCTATTTGTAAGGGAAGAGGTAGGCCTACGAAGAGCTGGAAGGAGGATACCTGTCAGGACCTCATTTTGTCGAACATTTATGAGGATATGACATTGGATAGAGACCACAGGAGGAGGCGCATTCAGGTTCCTGATGTTTTGTAGTTAGAGACTAGGCTCTGAGTCCTATCGCTTTTAGCTTCTTGTCAACCTTCTTATAACCTGCTTCATATTACCCCTTTTTCTACTGTATATCTTGTCTCCATGTGATTTATGTGGCTTATTGTTTTGGGTCTATCAGAAACACTTTCTCAACTTGTTCGGGAAAAGAGTGCGTACATCCTAACCTCCCAGACCCTGTTTTATCGCGAGATATACTAGGTTACTGATGATGTTGTTGTTGTTACCATTTTTGTAAATACTACTCCATGTTTCAAAATAAAACAAAAGTTAGGCTCGTTTGTTCGCCTGCGTTTGTTTGCTAGTCACTTTTTATATTGCACCGTTTTTTCATTTTACGTTATATGTTTAGCGGTTCGCCATCTACCGACTTTATCGGCTTTCGAGTTGTCAGGTTTATTTGACTGTCACTTTCAAGGTGTCAGGTTTGTCTGACATTCGAATTATTTACTAAAATTTTTTTTTTAATCTTTTTTAATTTCTTATTTTAGGGGTTGTTTTGTCACGTGACAAGTCCCTTAATTTTCCTATTGGAAGGTTGCAATTGCAAGGTAGAAAAGCACGAGCATGGTGTGGCAGCATCAATTTCATGGTGTGGGAGATAAACTGCAAATGGAAGGTCGTTTGGGAGGGTGAAAAATCCATTCTTTTGTAAAATGGTGTCACTATCGACGTTCTTCCGCTACATTCACCATAAGAGGAGGGACTACTACTTGGCTCTCTATAAGGTACTTTGCTTCCTCATCACTTTTGATATGAGTTTAATCACCGGTTTCTACTTTCTCTGTTTCATCTTTTCCTTCTTGATGTTGTTTAATTCGATATTGCAATGTCTCTGCTTTGATTTTTGGTTGCGTAAAAAGTTAGGGTTTTTTCCGCTTCTTCAATTCGGAAAACCCCTTTTGGTTCGATGCTCTTCTTTCCAAGGCGAGAACTTTGATTAGGGTTTTACGAAAACATGAAAAATTGGTCAGGGTTTTAGAATTTGTGATAGTTATGTGATCCAACAATATATGTTTTTGACCCTAATGATTATTTATGTGGTGTATCTACCTGATTTTCAGCATTTGATGTGTTGCAGGATTATTCGGGAGGAAATATTTTGAAGGAAGTAGTAAGTAAAAACGGATTTTGGAGCGACCGTTGTTATGGGGGGAAGTTAACATACTTGCACCGGCATAAGGGCAGAGAAATGGCCCCTACAATAGGGAATGGTGGAACGCTCTTAGTTCGCAGAATACCGGTTCCAGAGCTATTGTAATGTTGGACCATCCTTTTTCGAAATGTTCACATTCATCATGTGAAAATTTAATTCTCGTTAACACATCATTTGCGTGTCGATTTCATATTGTTGGGTGCACATAACTACCATAATTCTAACAGTGGTTTTTGTCTTGCTCGGATCTTATTCTTACCTTTTGATGAGAGGCTAAAAATCACATTAAGCCATTGCATTTACTAGTACAATTGCAGAAGTTAGCTGAATCCATTTTTCATATAGCATTACTGAACTTACTCCTCTATGCAGCTTAGGGCTGATTAGTCTTGTGAATGTTGTTTGTTCCCACTTGGAAATTTGGTATATTCGTGAATATATAGAGGTTGAAAACTAAATCTCACAATTTAGGATTGTATGAGGATTAATCTCATTTTCAGTAAACATTTTCTAAGGTAGCTTGTAGTTCTAGTTATGTTTTGTTTCCCTTCTCCATTTCTGGTTACGTTTTTTGATAAGAAAACTGCAACAGCCATGTTACTTTTCGACGTGGTGTGATCACAAGGGATCCCAACGACTCAGAGGCTCATAGATCCATGTGGTATGAAATAGTGTCTGTTGGAGACGTTGTGCTCATGAAGGATCCTTACAACTCAAAGAGTCATCTAGTTAGAAGACTAGCTGCCGTTGGGGGGTATGAAATGGTGTCTACTGATGAAAAGGAAGATCCTTTTGTTCTTCAACAAGACGAGTGTTGGGTTTTATCTGACAATGACGCATTGAAGCCTAAGGTATCTCTAAGCATCTTCTTCTTTACATGGAATTCTCTATCGCTCATTTGGTTGAAATTTATGGAAACGGATAATCAAGTTTAATAGGTTTTTGTACAAGTGCCTAATTTTTGCAAGTATAGAGGTGAGTGTAAGTGAATGATTCCCTCATTTTGAAACTTTATGCTTATTGTCTAATATGGGGAATGAATGGGAAGGAAAATGAGAGAACATGAGCCGAGATTGAAATTATGTGAACAATAATTCAAAAGTGAACTAGATTGGCTTTCTTTCCCTTTCCGTTTTCATAATATTTAACCAAATGAGCCATTAATGTTGAATTGAATTAAATTTGCATGTCTGTTTATCTTTATATATAAATCAGTTAGGTGATACTTGACAAAATAAAAGTATGAAAACTAATGATCAAATTGGCAATGGAGTTACACTAAAAACACTTGCATCTGTTGTGTAGGAGAGAGAGTGCAAAATTTTCAAAGATGTTGATGCCAAATCTGTTATTGAATCTTTGAAGAGTCTAAGAATTTGTTGTGTTTTTTAATGCAACAGGAAGCTAATGACAGCCGAACCTTTGGTCCAGTACGGAGGTCAAACATCATGGGCAGAGTCATATACTGTATGCGAAACACTGAAGATCATGGTCCCGTGCAGAACAGGTGAGTCATCAAGACAACCTCCAGCTAACTGCAGATTTGGGCTACTTGAAAACTTAAACCATTGTTTCCTTAGACTGAAAACTAAATTTTCTTAAAATTTGAGTATATTTTTTTTTCATCGGTAACTGATATTCTTCATTCTCGGGTTCCTCAGTGACAAGAGCATGGAAGAGGATGCACCAGTGCTAGAGGTTGAGCTAGACGTCGAAGAGATGACAAAGAATCACAAGAAATCACCTTGAACCCTTCCTTACCCATACAACTGAGACAACAAAGGCAGAGATTACTAGATTAGCACCAGGTCTTTGGATGTGTTTATCACAAATTCACTCTATTTCTAAATTCTATAGTATATTTTTGTGTAGTTAGACACTGAGAGTTCGTCCGACTGAGATGCAGACATTGCTGAGTAAATAACTAGCTGGTTCTGATTTGGGTCAAAATCCATCAAATCAAGAAGTTCCTTCCATCTTTGGCTTGATAAGTGATAAACTATAAACATTGAGTTTCTTCTATGAAACATTTAGAGCACCAGAGGTGACCGACACAAGAAAATCAACCCACTCCTCTTATGTATACAGCTTTGGAGTGTTCCTTATAGAGCTTCTCATCCCCTGTCCACTCTACTGGTGGGGAAGAGCTTGTACCCCTTGTGAGGTGGGTGCACTCAGTGGTGAGGGAAGAGTGGACCGCTGAAGTGTTCGACATTGAACTCATGAGGTACCCTAACATAGAGGAGGAGATGGTTGAGATGTTACAGATTGCCATGGCTTGTGTGACGAGGGGTGCTGAGCAAAGGCCGAAGATGCCTGATGTTGTTAAGATGGTTGACAATGTCCGACAGACTAATGGTTAATCTCGGTCTCTCGGTTTGAACCAGTCTTTCCCTGCATAAGGTAGCTAGCTAGGATGAGTGGTGTTCTCGCTAATGAGCCCTTCGCTCACTGTTCCCATCCATTTTGTTGAGATTTTGTGTAATTTCTATTTCATGTCATATTCAAATTTTGTTTAATTCAAATGTTGTTGTTAATGTTCAAAGGTCCCTTGACCAAAGGAAAAAAAATTCATAACAAGGGATTGTTTGCTTAACACAGAGAAATCATGTGCATATAATACCCAAAATGCTAGAAATTTTGGGGAAAAAAAGGAAAGACGATACTCTCCAAAATTTTATTAAAAATATGACCAAAAGTTAATTTTATGTCTCTTACATCATCCTTACAACAAAAACCATACAATACAAAAAAAATCATATAGATCAATTTATAACTGAAATGCTAAAGATATTTTGAAACAAATGCTTTAAACAAAGGAAGACGGGGGTATGTAGCAACTGTTGGGGCGATGAACGTAGCGATCCTTCCTAATGTACGTTTTGCCGTTGCGTTCTTGATTGACGAAGTGTGCTACTCCGTTAGGCAACGACTGACCCTGTACCCAGCATCTCCCGTCAAAAAAGTTAGCGCGCGCGTGCAGGACTAGAGCATTTGCAGCCTCGTTCCCCTCACGTTCGATAAACGTCAACATTAGTTTCTCTTGGTTGGGAAGCAAAGCCATCAAGTACTGGATTCTTCTAATGGTGCCCTCGTCGTACCAAAAGTTGGGTCTCCTCGCCAATGCCACGTTGATGAGCAATTTGGCATCGCCTTCGACCCAGAGGCTGGTGAAGCCGAGCCTCAGGGCTATGTCAAGCCCCAAGGCGAGCGCATTGGCCTCGCCCTCGTAGGATGTGTAGCCGCTATAGCTGGGATCGGCGCAGGTGTACGAGTAGAGTGGGGCGCCGTCGTGGTCTCTAAATATGCCTGCCGAGATGGCACAGCCTCGACGTTGGCATAGTCCGCCGTCGAAGTTGAGTTTGACCGTGCCGATTGGAGGTGGGACCCACTCGACTGCTATCTCGGGTACATACATTTGATCGGCCGCCATACTGCCAAGTTATAATATACAATACAAAATTTAACTTAGAATTATAGGTAGGTTCGTTTTGAAATCAAAACCCTAAATTCAAATAGATGATTGAGAAGATGGGTACTGTCACTGCACAGCAAGAAATTTACCATGAAATTATATGAAATTGCAAGTAATTGTTTTATATATATTATGTCTAGTTTCAATCTCTAAGACTTGTTCGCTAGTATTAATTTATAGTCAAATTCTTAGATCGGTTTCTTTAAAGATAAAAGATCGTATTTAGGGGGAAAAAAATCCAAATAAAATATCTTCCTACATTTTACTTGAAAAGAAAACCCTAACTTCAAATAGATGAATTATAAAACGAATTTTCTATCTTATATCCTTATATAAAAGCATTTTGATTTAAGAAATATTAATCATAAATACATCTAATTTATTCATTTTTAAAATAGATTATAGGGTTAACCATAGAAACACAATTTGCTAGACAAATCGATTCTAAAAAAATTAATAAAATAAAAATAAATCAAATCTACAACAAAATGTCTAATTGTAAATTTACTAAGACATAGTATAGGTTAAAAGAAGCAATTTTTTTGATAAATTACATCACTTTTTAGATGGCAGCAAATCTCAATTCTGTATTTTAATTAACGAATTTCATTATTCTACTTACAATATCATGTTCTGGTAAAAATTAATCACCTTCTAATTTTTACCCTAAACACCCAAATATCTTCCCTTGCGAGATTTGACTATTAATTTTCACCGGGAAATTCAACTGAAACTGAACTAAAGAATGTAATTAAGAAGATCGAGCAATTCGTACCTCATAAAATGAAGGTCTTGATGAAGGGTCACGAATTACAGTCTTAGTTTAATCGACCTGAGCCCTGTTGCCTTTAATTTATAGCCCTGTTGCCTTTTAAGATAAAAGATCAAGATTTTCTATCTATCTAACCGAGCTATCATTTCTTCCTTTGCACTCAAAGTAAGCTTTTTTTATCTTTATATTCATTCCTTTTATATGTTTATCTTCAATAAATTTCACTTTTTTGGGGGAAAAAATCCTTTTCCCAATGTTTTTATTTTAATCCAATCTCCAAAATTTTCATAATAAGTAAAATTGATAAAGATTAAAAGAAAGTATTCATCAAATATAAATTTAAGAATTGTTAATAATTTATGAATTAACAGATATTTATTTTCAATCCCTTTAATTTGTGAAATAATGTGATTATCAAATAAAAAATATTTTTTCTTAAGGATCAGAGAAGAGACAAATAAAAATGGAACAAAAATCATGTATAAAAAAACTAGTACCTTCTAAAATTGGATTATTGGAAACAATTGTATAATTACACTAAAATTCCCGTCACAAATAATCAATTATTAGTATAATCTGCGCGAGGAAAAAAAATCTATTATTATTAGGATGAAATACAAATAGTAAATTATATTAACAAATATATGAATAAATATATAAATGGATGAAATCGTTGCGTTAGACTTCGTTCATGGGATTTCTGGAAAATAAAATGGTTATATGAATAGATGAAATTGTTCCTAAAACGAAATAATATTAATGTAAGGTTAATTTACATAATGAAGATAAAAAAAATGATTATGGGTGGGTGGCACCAAGTTATCCAAACTTATTTATGTTAGGATAGATTTCAAGATATGGGTTAGGATAGATATGAAGAGAATCTCAAATTTTAGATAATTGTCTTCTAGAAAATTATGATGCAACTAACTAAGATAAAATGTAACATTCTTTTAGGAAAGAACATGAGATTATGATTTTTGTGTACAATATATGAACGGATATTAATTATATTTAACTCTTGATTTCAAATCTTTTATTTTAAAAATCAAAGGTACTATAAAATATAATATCATCAACAAACATTTCATCAAGCATATGAACTTACGTGCTCTTCCAATAGTTAACTTTTGCTGGCCCTTTTTGTAATGATACAAAAATCCAAAAGTCAAGAGACACAAATATTTATTTTGAAATAAAAGAAAATTCGAATTTTATGATATTTCACAATTGAAGAGGGTAGAAGAAACATTAAGAAAAGCAAACAATGAAAATGGAATTCGATCATTTAGAAAAGGAAAAATTCAATTCAATAATCTTCAAGGTAGGTGCTTGTGTAATCCGACCTAAGCTAAAAAAATCACAGGTTAGTCATCAACGATATAAAAATTAGTAAAGCAAAGAGATAAAACATATTCAGCAAACAGTACGTGTTAGACCAGGAAATAGATGCAGCAAAACAAATTTCAATCTGGTCTTTACATGGTCACAGAAGGTTTAACATTAAACCAATCACCTCCAACTCTCCAAGCTAGGTGTCTTCCCAATCCATGAATTGCAAAAAGTTTGAGTATATTGCAACCTAATTCATAAACAAATCAAGCATTCATAAACAAATCAAGTAATTGTAAGATCATCAAGAAGTAGCTTATGACTAAACAATCAACGCAGATTATCTAACTAATTTCGATCGAGTTACAACACATTAAAGGAAGAATTCTCTTAAGCTTTTAACGTCCTTGTCCATCCGGCATTCTTGCAAATCTCTTTAACTAAAGCCTAAAGGGACCTTGCCGATGCCTCCAATCCCACGTACATATTCCCACAACTCCATCCTCCATCCTCCTTCACCATCTTCACCCCAACCTCCAAAGCAATGCCATAATTCACCAATTAGCCAATAGCATCCCCAGCCCTAATACCAATCTTCAAAGCCCCAAGCCGCAGCTCGATCCGGCGCACCGATCCCTCGAACCAGGTCGAATCTCTCAGTCGAATATCCGAGTCGTGTTGAATCTCAGGTGATGAACATCGGCTAAGGCGTGAGCCTGCAATGGGTCTTGCAAGAAGGTGGCAACTCTCTTCTCCAATTTCTTCATCTTGCGCGCCAATAGGAGGTTTTTGAAGAAGCTCTAGTGGCTGCCTTGGAGGAGGCAGCGGCGGCGGCAGCCTTGCCATCCCTCTCGGTGACGGCGGCGACCTTCAATCTTTTGAGCGGCTTTCTTCTTACTGGCATCGGCAACCATAGCTTCGACCTACAACCACCGCGGATATCCAATCAAGGAATAGATTGAAGCGTCCGGGGAGAAGGTGGAGGACGAAAGTAAAGGAGATGAATCCCGACGAGTTTAGGATTAAGAGGAGAGGCGGCCAGGCGGGGAACAAAGCGAAGGAGAGAAGGGGGAGTTGTGAACCAGTGAAGGAGATGCTGAAATCAGGAACCCTTGAGGCGGAGGAGCCGATGATCTGGATGAAAGAATTTCAAAAAAAAAAGAAAAAAAAAATTAGAAAGGGGAAGGAAGATAAAACGCAATTGGCCCAACTGTCTAAATTTAAGGACTGATCGCCACCTCAGAGAAGTTTTCTAATTTAAAGTTATATATAGATATATATATAGATAGATAGATTACTACTAATCTTTTTTTAAAAATAAATCCTTTTACACACACTTGAACTCATACGTGATACACCCGATACAATATATAGATTACAATATATTGTTACCACTAAATCATTTTACCCACACTTATACTATAGTATGTTGTCATTTCCTTTAATGTCAATGCATCGAAGATCAAGATCTTTTACAGTCATTAGGGAGTGAAGGGCCAAAGCTTCGATAGATAAGGAGTAGGCTGAGTCACAACGGATGCTTCCAGGAGAGGCAAACAATCCATTGTAATCCCGAATTACAAACCCTCTAGTTATTTGACCAGTTTAGAGCTTAGTTAGAGCCATTGAAATTAATTTTGAAGTATCTCACTTGAGTTTTTTTCCATTTAATATTTTTCTTTTTTTTGGGTGGATTATGTGGCTTGGTGTTTGGTGTGCTCTTATCTTTCCAAAAGTTGGTTTTGGAGTCATTGAGTTGTTTAGAAAGTTGTCGCAAATATGCTTCTTGTTTCCTATTACTTGTAAATTCGTCTTCATTAAAGCTCACATTGTTCCTAATAGTCCATAAATCCCACCAAAGAGTTGCTAGTCACTTTTTTGTGTTTTGTTTAATCGGACAAAAATGTCATTTGTGATTTGTTTGATTGTTTGGTTTTCTGTTTTTGTAGTTCTTATGATATTTAGTTACTGTGTTGCCCAACTTGGCAAGCAGGTTTAGTGAGTGGATGGTATAGTTTGTGGAAATATGTGTGCATCTTCATTAAACAGGTTGCAGAAGGTACATAGTAAAGGAATTGCAATTTCTTTTTGTGTTACTCACTCTTGTAATAGTAAATTTCTTACTTTCGGAAGATAGTTGACTTCCCAAATCTATACGATGTCACTTTCTTAGTTCGATTATATTGGTTACATGTGATTTTCTCGAGTGTTGTTACTTTAGTGAACCATCCATGTCGGCTGATTTTTTAATATAGTCTATCCTCAATATCTGTCACCGGTATTCTTGTATTTTGAATTCTTCGATTGGGTTTCTTCTTGAAACTTATTCATAAACATCATCCATTGTAGAAAATTGATAACCCCGATTGTCAAAAGTCATAGAGTACATTTGATTTTTTTTTTTTTTTTAAAAATATAGAGTAGTTTGTTAGTGAGAGGCAGAAATGAATTATAGATTAAGGGTGTGTTTGAATTGCAATTATATTATGTTTATAATAAAAACAGATAAGGTAGTGTTTGGTTAACACAATTTTTGAGGTATTTAAATTAAGGATGTGTTTGAATTATACGATGTATTAATTATAATACAATTATTTAATCTCGATTTATGTGATTATTTGGTTCAATTACTCATTTACCTTTGTTTTTAATAGATTTTTCTTTATACAACCAAATACTCATATAGTTATATAAGACGAGGTAAAATAATTGCATCCACCCTTTATACTTATAATTTCAGAAACGATCTCTTTGTAAAAATTTGCGTCACGTGTCCTTCTCTGAGCAAGGTTAAAAAGCCAAATTTTCAGCCTTTCACCCACTCACGTTCTCTCCATCGATTGAACTGCTCCCAAGCCAAATTTTCAGCCTTTCTCCTCACCCACGTTCTCTCCATGGATTCAACTGCTCCCAATACCAATTCCAAGTTGAAATCGGTTTTCTCCTTCAACTGCTTCCTCGCAATTACAAGCCGAAATTGGATTTTTGTTCCACGTTCTTCCTCATAATTATATTCTTGCTCATAATTGATTGGGGGCTGCTGTTGTAGAGGCGGTGCACAATCGGTGAGTAGCCAGAGGGCAATTGGTGGGCGGCGACACTGTCGGTGCGGGCTGGAGGCGGCAAGGCAATCGGGTGGAGCAGTTGCGTAATTGGAGGTTAGTATTTGAATTCAATTGATTTTTGCTTTGTCAAATAGAGTTTTGTTGGTTAAGTTTGGGGATTTCGATTTGAATCAACAATTTTACAATAATTAGGGTTTGATTGAGATTGCAACCACCCAAAATTCAAGAAGCAGATTTGGTATTCTCGAACTCTCATGTAAAGAAGCACATACGTAGGCGAGGTTTGATTGAGATTGTTTTTTTTTTTTCATTCAAAGGTGAGGAATATCGATTGATGGATATGAAAGTAATTGATAACTCTCACAGTAATTGAGAACTCTCACATTGGAACTGTGAAATCTCCATGGCTGTTGTAAGGGCTAAAATCATCAACCAAATCTGGTGGTGTGGTAAATTTCACATCAAATGGTGAATAAAGGTCATTGAATGAGCAATCTAAGTTGGGTCTAATGGGAGAAGAGAAAGACTCAAAAGGGGCCGGAGAGATGAGAGGAAGAGGAGGGGGTGGGATCCTCATCCCATCAAATGTATCAAATCCCAGCTGGTTGTGTAGAAATCACTCATTAGTTATGTTGGGTTGGCCTCAAATGTTTCTCTTCCTTGCTGAATGCAAAGTTGAGATTTTTCAATCCATGGAAGTCCCACCTTTCACCATGAAGCTTTGCATGGAGAAGAAGAAGAGGAAGCTTTCCAAGAATCTAATGGCTGAGAGGAGGCGAAGGAAGAGGCTGAATGATCGCCCTCGATGTTAAGATCAGTTGTTCCGAAGATTAGCAAGGTATTGGGATGTTATTTGCCCTTCTTTATCTTTTTCTCCTTTTCATATTTTTTAATTCTACCTACTTTTAATTATATGATTGATCTTTCTTTGGTTGAAAGAGCAGATGGATTGGACATCAATACTTGGAGATAAAATAGGTTACATGAAAGAATTGAAAGAATTAAAGGATTAGTAATCTGCAAGAGGAAATTGATGTGAATTCAAGTGAGTTAAATTTAAATGGAGGAAGCATATCTTCAAAGACCTAAAACAAAATGAGGTACTGGTGAGGACTTCACCAAAGGTGTGTCAGCTGGTTTTTTATTTATGGACATATTTGGTTCAATTTTTATTTTATGATCTTTGTTTGGAACTTGCTATGTGCAGTTTGACTTAGAGAGGCGAAATGCAGATACTTGGATCGAGATCTGTTGCACAAGCAAACCAGGTCTGTTGCTGTCAACTATGACAACCTTCGAAGCACTGGGACCTGAAATTCAACAATGTGTAATCAGTTGCTTCAATGACTTCTCATTACAAGCTTCTTACTCAAAGGTATTCATTGCTCAAATGTTTCAACTGAATTGAGAAAACTAATACTATTCACGGAAGGTTGCTTCAATCGAAGGCCATTGTTTAATGAGTTCCTTTAAGTGAAGTGAAGGTAAGCATTTTGTTGAAGGTTGGAAATCGAGGTTTGATTGAGATTGTGTTAATTAAAAAGTGAAAATTAATAGAGGTAAAATTAGAATAATCATACCTCGATTAAAAATACAAAAACAACCTTAAAACGAGTAAAAACAAAAAAACAATTATTTTCTTCAGCCCAGTTCACATGTATAGTGTGAAATATATCATGACGAGTAAAATAAGGTTTCATATTAAATACAATAAGAATAATAAAAGGTTAAAACATCTTAAAATAAATCATATACTATAGATCAATTTGGAATAATTGGATTGCCATGAAAATACATGCAACCTTAAAACAAGTAAAAACATAAATCATTCATTTTATTCAGCCTAATTCACAAGCATGGTGTGAAATATATTATGTCGATGAAAATTAGGTTTCAATATTAAATACAATAAGAATAAGAATAACAAATACCAAAATAAAATATCTAAAAAGAAATAGTCTATTAGAGGTCAAAGTGGAATAATTGGGCTCCGATTAAGTTACACACGACCTTAAAAACGAGTAAAAGCATAACCTATTCATTCTTTGCAACCTGTTTTACAAGCATGGTGTGAAGTCTATTATGGTTATGAAAATCAATTTCTGGATAATCCAATCAAATATGAAATTGAATTATCCAAAACACACACTAAATATCTTTTTTTATTCTTTAGCTATATAAGGTTTATACTTTTAAGCATAAGGTATCTTTATCAAATTGGTTTATAATTTAAACCAATTTTAAGAGGTATAATATGATGAATAATAGATAAAGTATCATAGAGGATCTGAACTCAGTTTTCTTAGGCCAAAAACCATATTGTTTCTTTTATTTGCCTCCAAGTAGAGTAGATGTCAGGAAAAGTGTGGAAGTGGTCGATTTACTATTCTTTGTTAAATTTGAAGTATTAATCGTCTTGAGGAAAGATTTCACCATAATCTTCAAACATTTCAAAAAAGGAGATGATAGAAAACATGAGAAAAATGACATATTAGTAGAAAATTGATGTGTCGAGTAATTTGTTTAAGACGTCAAACTCGATTGAAAATATTTTGAAAAAACCCGAACACAATTCGGGAAAAGTACTAGTTATAATTAAAATGGAAGAATCCAAACACACCCTAAGATGTAAAACTGCTAAATTCAATTAAACTTCATTTCAAGAAGAAGAAGAAGATATGCCATTGCCAGGTCATTCAAAACCTTACCAGTTAAAAAGACAAAAATATGATTTCCTCGTGGAACTGAATTGATAAATTGAGAGGGTGAGTTGGGGCCCACATCATTAACGTTCATTCATTCCACATCCACATCTCTTTGAATCCCTCTTCCTCCATTCAATCCCTCAAAAAAACCCTCTCTAATGGTTCAAAAATTATAAGTACAATCCATTCAAACATGTGCCTCTGATTTTACCTTCAGCAACCTCAGCTATGCCCGGAACAGTTCAAGTCTCAAGTAAGCAAATTTCAAGTCTAATTTTACCCCCAATTCAGATGAATTTCTTACCCAAGTTTGTGTCTTCAATCCCCAGTCCTAGAACTGACAGGCCTCCCCTCTTCAAGATCTTCGTCTTCGATGACCATTAAGGGTATATTCAAAGCTCTTTTTAGTCCTTACAATTCGATTAGTTACTTTGATTTGAATTTGCTGACACAAATTAACATTTTCCATTGCAATGCAGTTTCGTTGGGGAAACACACATGTGAAGCTGAGGGAACGAATTGCGATTTCTTGCTGTAAGAATCTTGCAACTTTTTCAATTTCTTGTTTATATTCATTCAATTGCGGTGTTTGATCAACATGAGTGACTTCAATTTGCAGTCCATTGGCAACGCTTCGCGATAATTTGGTTGTGAAAGTACTTGATAATGAAGGGAATGAAATTGCACATACAGGTTAAATTTTTTGCCACTACCTTTTAAGGCCATCTGCAACCCCACATTCGTAATCCATTGCGAAATGGTTGTGTCTTGCAGGTGTTAAGAGTAGGTTAATTGCTGAAAAGGGTTCCTGGGATGATTTGTTTCCCCTTGAAGGAGGTGGACATGTGCACATGAGACTTAAGTTCAGTCTCAGCGAAGAGGAACGCGTCAGAATCCGAAATATGGTTAGTGCTTTCTTGTGAGTTTCCGAATGGACAATGTTGGTGGTGCATTGTGTTTGTAGAGTTCATCTGACATTGTTCAAGTGTTACTGTCATTGGGACTCTATTGCATAACATTCGGTTTCGCTATTCACACTATAGGACCTGCTGAGAGGCATGGATGTTTTTAGAGATCACTTAGGACTTGCATATTTTGAAGGCGTAAAATGTGGATATATACTTTGTTTAAACCTTTCGTACGAAGGTCCTAGAGTGTGTGGAACAAGTATGTACCCACTTCTTTTCGTATAAAAGAGATCCTCGGTAGTTGATACAGAAACGGAATTAAAAGCTCGAATTTATAAGCAATGTAGTTCATAGTATCAAGTATCAACTCTGATATATTTACATAACTTAAGCTACTGGATTTTCTGTATGACTGAAGAAATGATGGCGTGATTAGAAAAAGAAAGCCATGCTTATGTGGTTGATCAAACAGATTAGGATACAGTTGCAACTAACTGTTGAAGCTCCTTCTAATAAATTTTGTGATTTGCTTTCTAAATTTGGTTATTTTTTCCATTTATTGGCAGAGAGAATCTGCATTGAAAAAGAAGCAAGATGAACTTCTAAACAAGAGTAAATCAGACTTGCAAGCCGCGGTTGCTTCTTCTGGTGGTAAGGTTTGCATCGTCGTTCTAATCTTGATTACTAGTCAGATCATAATATTGCAAAGTCCAACTTTTATAAGAAGCAACCCATTAGAGAAGCTAAACCTAGGCATTTTGAGAAACCAAGAAAAGTAAGGTACTTTTGTTAGGAGCTATATATGTTAGGTGAAAACATATACAACCATAGAAACAGTCAGGACCTGTTTGGATATGGCTGTCCTCGCTCCATTTGACACTCAAAGATTGAGGGAGGAGGTCAGAGTAAGGATCTCTCTGGTTGAAAACTATGAAAATTAAAGTAGAAGAGAGCTGAGATACAAATTTTGTGTTGAAAATGAGCGAAGAAGGGTTTTGGTTGCATACTATAAAAAAAAGTAAAGGGAGAGATGTACGGGAAGAGAGGAGAGCAAGGACCTGTTTAATGAATCATAATCTAAAGTTGGACTACATTAGTTTCCTTCCCCGTTCCTTTTGAATCCTTTTAAGCCAAACGGGGAGTGATTCTACAAATGGGGCTTCAACTACCCCACCTTGAAATCAAGTTATGGAGATTCAGTTATTTTAGAGAGGTTGTGATGGGTAGTAGATAGAGCAATGGAGAGAAAGAATAGACCACTACACAAGACAAGAGTGATGGTATAAGTGGAACGACATCAGGTTTTCCAAATGAGATTCAATTTCAAGATGTAAAAGGAGACGTATTTGCACGAAAGCTCTGTTATGAATGGAAGCCCTCAACTTGTACCAACTAGGCTAGTTAAGAGTGATGGTAGAAGTGCCTCTAGAGAAACTAATGAGATGTTGAAGGGAATAGAACCTCAGGAGGAGGCATCACTGATTCGAGATAGAGAAAAAGCAAAGGAAAAAACTGCACGAATCTCAAGAAGTATTCTCAATCCCAGCCGAGAACACAACCTGTCGCGAAAAAGGAAATGAAATCTTTTGAATGACCTTCCTTGCATTTCAATTTCCACATCCTTCGGTCTTGCTTGCAAATTATCTCCAACAAGGGATGCAGACCGCCTTTCATTACCTTCATAGCCTTGGGAAAAAAATTGTAAGACATTAAGCCGTATTACTGTTTTATTTGGTGTTGCACGTCGGTCTGAATGGTGGTCATTTTAGGATAGTGAGGGAGAGGGACTCGTCAGCTTTCATACTTTCTGTTTACAATATTAGAGTTCCAGTCACTCTTGTCTAATGTCTTTCAACATGTTGTCGAACAAGCTGTTCACCCTAGATTTTCCTAAGACAAGTTTTGGCTGCTCCATTCAGGTAGAGATGAGATGTTTTCAACAGCTTCCATCTCAGGCAAAGCTCCTTCCATTGATCTTTCATTAGAAGCTTCATCTATAACTGTGAGCTCCAAATCAAGCAGTGAACTCAGTAATTCTTCTGCCTCTATACAAGCGAAAGAAGATGATCCGTGTTATATCTTGAAGGAACAAAGTCCATTAGAGGAATTACCTAGCAATGTCAAAGAAGATGATCCGAGTTCTAACTTGAAAGAACAAAGTACATTGGAGAAACCACCTCCTAGCAAAGTCAAAGAAGATGAATCGCGTTATAATTTAAAGGAACAAAGTCAGTTGGAGAAATTACCAAGCAAAGTGAAAGAAGATGATCCACTTTATAACTTGAAGGAACAAAGTCTGTTGGAGAAACCGCCAAGCAAACTGAAAGAAGATGATCCGCTTTATCACATGAAGGAACAAAGTCCATCGGAGAAAACGCCTAGCAAAGTGAAAGAAGATGATCTGCATTATAACTTGAAGGAACAAAGTCCACTGGAGAAACCGCCTAGCAAAGTGAAAGAAGATGATCTGCGTTATAACTTGAAGGAACAACATCCATTGGAGAATACACCTAGTAAAGTAAAAGAAGATGATCCATGTTATAGCTTCAAGGAGCAAAGTTCAATGGAGAATCCGCCTGCCAAAGTGAAAGAAGATGATCAGCGTCATAACTTGAAGAAACAAAGTACACCAGAAATTCCCTCTGGAAAAATCAAAGAAGTTGATCGGCGTTATAAATGGAAGGAACAAAGTCCATTTGAGAAACCACCTAGCAAAGTCAAAGAAGACGATTCGGGAAATAAGTTAAAGGAACAAACTCCGTTGGAGAAAATACCTAGCAAAGTAAGGAAAACTGTAGCTGCCTTTGAAAGTAGTCTTCAGTCGCAGGTATCTTTCTTCGGTTATGTTATAGATACATGCATGATAAACTGATAATGCCTTTTTCCCTAGGGAACAAAATCTTAAAAGAGGTGTTTATTTACCAGGGATGGATGGGTGCAGCAAAAACACGGTCTGCCCGAGGTGTGAGAGAACCTATAGAGAATAGAAGCACTTCATATGAGCCAAAAGATGTAGATAACATGGAGCAAAAAACAAAGGATATATCAGCTGTGAAAGAGCTTAAGGGGAGAGATCCATCGGATAATATCCTTGCGAGTAAGGAGAGAGAGCCTTCCAAAGAATTACGCAGAAGATCGAATTTGGAGCAATATAAAACTTCAGGAAGAGTTCTTGATTCGCTTTCAGATGAACCTTCCAGCTCTGTCACAGAACAAGAATATGCTAGTGGTGACCATCTTAAAAATCCTTGTGGTAGCGCTGAAGGCAGAAGATGTCGATGTTCATGTCGTAACTTTCATGGTTGGATTTTCCTAGAAGAGGCAATATGCTCATGTATAGCATGTGACAATAGAGTGGTTATAGATCTACTTGAAGGTTACACTGTAAATCCAAAAACATGTCCTGGAAAGGTTAGTTGTAACCGTCTCGCTCGCCCTTTATCAATAGTCAAAATTCCATGGGAATGAAATTTATTTCTTAGACCAAAAGGGGGAAAAAGTTTGTTTATATTGAAGTTATCATAGTAGATCTGTAGACTGTAATCAAAATGGTTCTCTGGAAGATATTGATTGAAGTGCTTTGAGAGATCAATGTACAGCTATTTTCAACTGTTACATAAGCAGCTTCCATCTAATTTTGGCACCCCTTGCTAATACATTTAAAATAAATGTTTTCAGCTTGTAGATGAGGTCACTTCAAGTAAAGACGTCAATCGTTCTGGTAACAGTAAGAAGCCGGAGTCCAGTCATTCATCAGGTGATGGCGCCTCCAGGGGACCAAATGGACAGCCAGGACAGGTATTTCCTTGATGATTTCCATGTTGAGATTACACATCTGTGCAAGGAGATATATATTCATAAAAATCTTATGCTTATTTTCATAGGTCATGAAAATTGTGATCATGGTGGGTTTTGGACTTCTTGTTCTCTTCACCAGGAAAAGAAAGCCAAGGTACATCTCATTTTCATTCTTATCGTTCTAGCTTAATATGATACATTTGATATAGATGCACACATCTTCCAGATTTGATTATGTGAAGTGCAAGAGAAATGTTACAGCTTGATCAGCAATAAGCATGAACACTGATTTTATTTTATGTTTAATTTCAGATGATACAACCTTCACGAAAATCTTTGTAATCATCTCCAAGGGGGTTCGCCTGTTCTGAAACCTTTGCTCTTTTCATGCTTAGTATTCGGCGAAGAGCATACTTTTCTTGCTTCTGATGTAAATTAATTTTTAACCTGAGAGACATTGATGATTCTTGCAAAGAGTATGCAATAAGATTGATACCATCCTTTGGGTTTGAAACCTGCAATGGGTTCTGCTTAACGACCTCCGTCCCAATACATGTCAATGTCACAGTTTCTTTTACAACACTGTTAAGTCAGGTAGCCCTAAACCTCTTAACCTTGAAATATTAGGGATATGATTTAGCATCATTTGATACTTTATGGTTTTAGTATATAAGATATTTGATCAAGGGCCTCAAGGCATATGATGATCCTGTGTGTGAGTGTTGTCTCATGAAACAGGTTGGTTAAGTTTGTCATTTTTAAAATCTTAGCCTGTTCTTCATTCCTACTGTTTGATGCTTTGCTGAGAAAATTGCAGGGTCGCGGCATATGTTGGCATCTAGAAGGGATGAAGGGGCATTGTCAATCCATGACCTTGGTTTCTGAAGGTACTGCACTGGCTTTAGTTTAGAGCATGTGAAGATCAGGGGAGCTTTTAAAGAGCCATGGATAATTCAATTAAGCATGGCATGGCATTCAAACCATGAATTAGATATGAGTGCTACCAAATTGTTCACTATAGTTTCTCCTTCTGTCACCATATATTCAAATTCTGCCACCTGAATTCAGAAAAGGACAACAACAACAAAAAATCATTAGGAAAATATTTTTTTTCATAAAAGAAAGGTTAATCATTTCTTCCCAAATCCTAAAAGAGAAAGGTTACAAACTTACAATTACATGTGTTGCTGTAGGCTATTACTCCGTATTGAATTTTTTTTAACAAGATAAAGAATTGGATTATTATTAGGTTTATCTTTATGAATGAGAATCTGAACTTCTGTGTGCGAAACCAAAGTCCAAGGATCCAATAATTGTCTAATGCTTCGGATCCTTGAACTTTAGAGGTTTTTTAAAACTCTATGGGATCCAGAAGGTTGTTATTTGTAATTAGATTTTGTTAATTCATGGTTTTTAAAGTGACTTAAAGTCCAAGGATCCAATAATTGTCTAATGCTTGGATCCTTGAACTTTAAAGGTTTTTCAAAACTCTATGGGATCAAATGGTTGTTATTTGGAATTAGATTTTGTTATTCATTGTTTTTTTAACCCTTTTATTTTAAAGTGATGTAAATTGATGAACTGTGTGAAATATGAGTTGAAGAATTATGAAATAATATAATCTTATACAGAGGTGAAAAATAGTTTATTTGTAAAAAGAAAAAATAATTTAAATGGTTGTTATTAAGGGTAATCTTTTTTCATATTAAAAAAAATCTAATAACATTCGAAAAAATGTTTATCATTTAAAAAAGAGGTATTTTAGAATACCTCAAATATTTGTTTTTGCTTCACCCTTCTCTCTCTCCCTCCTCTTACCTGTAGTGGAACAACTGAGACAGCCAGGCAAGAGGTGACCCTGGTAATCTTTAGCCACAAATAAACAAAGTTAATCCTATTAATGGGCCTTTTGGCCCATTTGGGAATTATTATAGGCTGGACGAATTAAGGTCCTCTCTACTCTCTAGTGTGTATTTAGCCCTTTGTTTAACCCTTTAGCCTTATGAATAAATTCTATTTTAATTAAGGATATCATAAAAAAAACAAGTATTAGAATTGAAAAAACCTATGTAAAGGGCTAGATTTTAACATTTATTTAATTTATTAAAAAATCTCTCTTAATTATAATTTATTACATCATTTATTTAATTTATTTTTCAAAAAATCTTATCCAAATGTGTTGCTATATACACCACAAATCACAAGGTTAAAATTGCACGTCCTCAAGACTTGTGACTAATTAAAATTTTTTAAAAAGAATTTAACCCCTTTTAATCATGCACGTCCTTAAGGACGTGCATGATTTGGGGTGTATATAGCCGAATCGATTAAATATCATAAGCAAACATTCATTTTTTTTAAAAGAAAAAGGTCAATTGTAATTTATTAATTATCATTATATTATAATTAGATAAGAAAATGAGTACATTAGAATTGAAAAATGAGTACAAAGAATAAAATACGTAAATGACTAAAATGAGTTAGCACTAAAATTGTAATTACACATAGTGATCGACTATGAAATGATTGGAGGAAAATAGATCAAGAAAACTAGCACAAACTCCATTAGAGAGCTCAAGTTGTGCTCTGAAAATTCAGTTACAAAACTACTTTTCCCGCTCAATGAACTGGACTAATATACATGTGCAATGCGGGTGATCAAGTTGTGTGATACATAAGTACGAAATTACCCTTCTGTTATCATCTTATTTACATATTCACATATATATCCTATATGTACGTATTACATGTACTCATAGTTTTAGTGTTTACAATTTCAGTTCTAAGCTCTTGTATTAAGTGGTTTTGCAGAAATTGGCTAGAGAGACATAATTGAAGATCTTAAGTGAAAATTGCTAAGGTGGTCACGAAGGTCATTGTAGAAGGATGGATGTCGTATAATGAATGGAGCAGATTGATGGGGAATCCATAGTGAACTCCATAGAATAGGAAAGACCTGTTTTGAACATTGAAGATCCCTTTTCTATGGAAAGCTTTGGATCGAAATAAGAAAGACATGTTTTGAAGAAGATTAATTTGTTTTCTTGCAAGGCTAATTCCGTTGCTTGCTAAAGAACGATTTTTTTTTCGAGATTATAAGAGAGTTAACCAAGGTAATAAGGATGCGGGAAAGAGAAAAAGATGACAAGCTTTTAGGTGTATGTCGATTGATGCGGAAGTTTATAGGAGAATAGAATACCTCTTAGTTTGCAAATTCCCAACAACAAGCTTTTAGGCAATGGTACGCTCGTGTCAACAATTTTGAAAAAAGAGTTATCTTTAATGGAAGAATGACTACTCCCTAATTTACAACGGTGAGGATGATCTAATTTGTAATTATGACATCTTTTATAGTTCGTTTTCTTTTATTGGTTGAAAACAATTATAAAACTAACTCATATATTAAAATAAATAATAAAATAATTTTACATATCAAAATGAAGCAATAGAGATCATATAATAGATTAATCGTTTTTGGCACAGCGAATTTGTCCTGGGTGGACCCAAGCCCAATCCTTACCCGCTGACCCGTCGGGTCAGACCCGACGGGTTCAAGCTCGACCCGTTGAACCGAGCATCTCTCTTCCAACACTCTTTACCTTTTAAAGGGCCCACCGTCTGACACCAATTATATAAACTCCTCTCGCGTTTCACAGTGAATCCCCTCGCCCACTCCGAAAAGCGCCAACGCGTTCCCCTCTCTCCCGAGTAGCACCGGAGGTTTCTGGTGCCGATCTCTCTCTTTCTCAGCTCGTTCGTTTTTTCTGTTCTTAACTCTTCATCTTAATCTTCTGTTTTGGTGTTCGATTTTATCTTCTTCGTCTTTTCTGGTGAATTGATTGGATTTAGAGTTTCTTGGAATTTCTAGGGTTTCTTCAATGGCGTCCAAGCGGATCTTGAAGGAATTGAAGGATCTCCAGAAGGATCCTCCCACCTCTTGCAGTGCTGGTAACTTGTTTTTCTCCCCTCGCCACTTTTTCTTCAGGTTTAGACTTCATCTGTGTTGATTTCACTTGGATTCCAAAGTCTTGAATGAAAATTTTGATTTTGTTAGATTGTTTGTTTCCTAATAGTTGATTAACTTGATTGCGAATATGCGATATTTAGTCTTTGTGCGTTTACTGTGTGCTTGATTCGTGCTAGTAGTTGGATTATTGTAGTTTGTCTATCCAGAGATGATCCAATACAGTACTCCGTAGAAAGCAGTATATGTTTTTTGCTTAGGGATATTTGATACGGATTGAATGTTGTTAGCTGGTTTTTTATGCTTGCAATGTTAATAATAATAATAATAATAATAATAAGAGCTAGAAATTGGATCCATTTGTTTTTTATTCCTTGCCTCTGATGTGTTCTTTCTAAAAGCATTCATGCATAAGTTTTCATATATTTTATGGATTGGTTAGTTGTATAATCAATTCATTATTTCTTCCTTGATATTGTATTAGGCCCTGTTGCTGAAGACATGTTCCACTGGCAAGCAACAATCATGGGTCCTGGTGACAGTCCTTATACCGGAGGGGTGTTTCTAGTCAATATTCACTTTCCTCCTGATTATCCATTTAAACCACCAAAGGTGCATCATATTTTCCTAGCCCTTTTCTTTGATGGATAGCATATGTTATTATAGTTGATTTTCAAAGAGTGAAGTTTTTCCTTTTCTGGTTAAAGATGGTCTTTTGAATATGAATTTCTTCAGCTCTTGGTGTCAATTTTAACTGATTATTATTATGTTGTGATGATATCTTTACTAAATATCTACAGTTGGAGTGTGATGTCTTCTGATAGCTCTAAATTTGATGATAGAAGATATGTTTTGGTGGTTAGAAGCTTGATAAGGAGACCTGGGGTAATCTTTGTCATTGTTCTGATTTTTTTAGCATGGCAGTGAAAAAAAATTCTGGCATTCGGTTGCTTCCCCCCCCCCCCCCCTCCACATACTCCATGTAGTAGTAGAAATGCTTCAGCAAATCCATTGAGAAGATGTTACATCACCTGTATCGTGGTGCTCATAATTGGAAGCCCAGGAGAGGGAAACAGGTCATTAGTTCCCTTATTAAAAGTTTTTGTCCCCAAAGCTCAGTGAGAGAGAGGAAAAGTAGTCGAATTTTAGAAAAGAATGTGAATACATGTTCTTCCCTGTGACTTATGAGGCGTCACTAGGACACTGACCAGGTATGCTCATCCCTTCGAGTCTTCGACGGGTCTCTGGAGTTGCCATTGCTATTTAGCCATTTAGGTGTAAGCCCCTGCTTGTAGTGTGACACCTTACATCTCAATTTTTTTTTTCTTGATTATTCTATTCCCTATAACTAGTTCCCTTTCCTTCATCAAAGTGACAACAAAAAAGGGGATCCATCCTGAAATCAACACGAGAACAGCATACTGACAACAAGTTGCTTGTTACATTCATAATTACACATTCACATTGCAGAAACTTCTATGTTTGTGTCTTATGCTTTAACAAAGTGAAAGAGCGCCTCTGGATTTCTAAATTATTTGCCATGATTATATGTTTGGATGAAGGACCAGCATATCTTCAGGCACACAACTATAAAATTCAGTGCCATATTCTGTTTACAGCCCTTGCATGATTTTCTCTAAAAACTTTTTTCTGCAGGTCTCATTCAGGACCAAGGTTTTCCATCCTAATATCAACAGCAATGGCAGCATCTGTCTTGATATTTTAAAGGAGCAATGGAGTCCTGCTCTTACCATTTCCAAGGTTATTTTCTGATTTTTCTCTGTCATGGATGCATGAAGATCATCTGCTTCTGTAATTCACTTTCTTAAACTAACCACCAAAGTATAAAATTGACCTCTCTCTCTGTCATAGAAGATACATCTGAGTGTTTATGCATATTTCATTGGATTGTTGCATAAAAATAGTGTGCTTTTGCATATGTGACCACAAGTTCAGTTGTCCCAAGGTTATGCATCTGTTTGATCAAGTAGTTGTGTTCATCACTTGATATTCGCCATTAATGCTATGTTGCCACTGGAAGCCTGACTGCTTCACAAATTGGTTGCCTATTCACGATCTTCCCTTTTCTTAAACTCTTCCCCTCTTCATTCTTGTCTTACGAGGGAGATAAGAGACATTCCCACACACCGAGATTCTAGTGTCAGTTATTGACTTTACCTCTTCATTGGGTTTGTATGTGTTGCATGATGTGTATACTTCACACATGATGATGGCATATTTCTTGTGTGGTAGTTCAATGAAAGACAATGCAATTCCCTTTGTAAGACCTAATTTATGTAGCTTTATCTATGCCCTTGGCTTCCAATTTATGTTTAAATAGTAATGCCTTCTGCTTGATGCGCTCCTTTGACTTTTCATATAACACTAAAGAAAATCTTCGTGAATAACTTGCTGGAACAAGTTCAGCGATTTGCATTATCCCTACACCAACTGTACCCTTATCAACAAGTTCGATCCCACACCTTTTATTTTTTTGCAGGTTTTGCTCTCTATTTGCTCCTTGCTGACCGACCCGAACCCTGATGATCCTTTGGTACCTGAGATTGCGCATATGTACAAGACCGACAAGGCCAAGTACGAGACAACTGCAAGAAGCTGGACTCAAAAGTATGCTATGGGTTAGTTGTTCAATGTTGAATGAACGGATTCTTGCTATGGAATCTAACAATGCAAGGCCATAAATACTATTCCCTTTGTTAAATGTGAACCGTTTTATGCTTGTGATATGCTTTCGCCCTGTTTTAAGTTGTTCTCTGTCTAATAGTGTGCCTGTTTAAGATACTTCTTCCTATAAAGGTCTTGCTCAAAGTACTAGAAAGGTGTTCCTCATCCTGTGTAGCTTGAAAGTTGCATATGATTTCAAGAGAATCAATCTAGATCGGTAAAACTGGGTTCTAGACGGTGTTCTTAATCGGTCAGTTGCTTAGGTCATATTGCAGTTTTCAAATTTGCATGTGTTGATTGCTTAGTAGGAGAATTTACAGATCTAGATTAACAGTTACTCTTCAAGAAATCACTTGATCTTCAACCATGTATATATTTTGAAAATTTCATTAGTTGGATAGATTTAAACAACAAAATCCAACCATAGGGTTAATTGTTGCTAGTTACAATTGAAAACAAGGTTGATTAGGTCCAAATAACACAATCAGTCTTGACTTCTCAATGTCTTCGCCCCATCAGCTCTCGATGAATTCTTGTTCAAACAGCCACACCCTGTAAACATGGCTTCCTACCTGAAAAATACGAAAACTTCTCCAGTGTCATCTTCTTTCCCATAGCAACAGAGATTTGATATTTGTGGCCAAACGGAAACCATACCCAAGCTTGAGCTCTAGCTCGTCTGATTCGACAACATCTTCCGGTTGGATGCACCATGGGGACGAACTAATGCGCCCCAGTTGACGCCATCGGAGCCAGGCTTGTTGCAGACGACGATATGGAGCTTCTGGCCCATCTCACAGTGAGTTCCGACTGCGCTATAGAAGTAGTAGTCGCCAGTTACAGGGAGAGTCATGACGGTAGGACCCTGAACCCATTGGTTAATGACATGGTCATGGCCACACAACTCAAAATCCTCTTTTGTGACTTGGTACACATCGTGTGCCCCTGACACGTATGGAAACACTATATTGCATCTCCGAGTTAACACGGATTAGTTGACATTTATTCATATAATTTATTTATATATAAAGTTAATATAAATAAGTACTAATAATATTAATAATTTATGATTTAATAGATCAGGAAATTAAATATAATAACATGTATAAATTAATGTTTAAAGAAAAATATATTTTGAGTATAATTATGTTTATTTTTTAATTGCAAATTAACGGAAAGATTTGTCATTTTTTTTATTTTTAAATATAAAGTGATATTTTTTTTAAATTTGAAGTTATTTATAAAACATTCATAAGAGTCATTGTAATAACAGTTCGATATGTTATAATTTCATTTTATTTCACAACATAAATAATTTTAACGGGAGATTCACACAAATCAAATTTAGTATATAGGTTAGTAGCTACTCCTCCAAACGTTAATTGTTTTTTTTTTAGCTTGGAACGTTCCTCAACTTATGTATTTAGCTTTTTTATGCTTATGACGAGGGGTGTTATTCAAGCTGTTCAAGCTTGATTCGTTTGTTAAACGAGCTCGAATCAAGCCCAATTTTTAAACGAGCTTATTTTTTTGATCGAGCTCGAGCTCAATTTTTAAATAAGAATGATCTTTAAGTAGTTCACTTGGTCGTAACATATTAACTTAAAAGAAATTTGAGAAATTCCATAAAATTCAAGCTATTCGAGCTTTAATCGAACGAGCCGAGATTAAAATCTTGTTCAAGCTCGGCTTGTTTAGGTAAGTGAACGAGTTTGAATCGAGCTTTTTTCGATCCGATCCTCAACCCTACATATGACCCAACATATTTTAACAGATTTAAAGAATGATTTATGCATCTCTATTTATACCAGAAACCATATTTGAATGTTGGGCTTGTCCTTATGAGCTACTTAATAAACAATTAATAATATAGTTTTTGTTTTTGTATAATCGTTCAATAAATGAATATATATATATATAAGTAGAAGTTTTGTGATGACCAAATAAACCAATGTGTCTATAGAAATGCAACCAAATTGAAAGGGAACACAAAATTGTTTAGGGATACCTAATTCATCTCCTACACCAAAGGTGCGAGGAGCAGCCCATTCGTCGTAGAAGGTTTTGTTTGGAGGGATCTCCCACCCGAAGCTTCCACCGACGACGTGAATTAGGGCAGTTGATGTCTGCACCATAACACACCCAACAGCAACCACTAACAAGAAGGAAGACATCTGCATCTTTCCCATGTTGAGCTTCCTTCTTGTGAAGAGGCTTCCTATTAGGGGCCGGGGGTTATTAATAATTTAATATATGTTTCAAGTGCATAGTTTGAACAATTGGATGCTTTTATATGTGCCTTTTAGGCTTTGAAAGGTTGGATTTGCAATGCAATTGATTGGTTAGGTTTGTTGTTTCAAATTTATCGTTGTCTAAAAATGGGGATGGTTTAGAAATTTTCTCTTTCTTCTTTGAAATCTCACAAGGTTTGGCCCCAACAATTTTTTTTTTGAATTTGCATGGGTATCCGATGCTATTATCATCCGACTAATTTTCATGGGCCCTGAAGTTAATGATAAGGTAAACTTTTAGTGGCCACCCGAAGCAGGATTCGAACCGAGGACCTAATTTTAGTTCTACCTGACGACCTGTAAGTCTTTTCCGACTGAACTAACCCGAAATGGTTCGCATTATACTCCTTCCATTCAGCCAGGGATGGGTTTTTAAGAGGTCATTGGAGAAGAATGTTTATTAGTATAATATATAATTTCGATTTGATATATAATAAGTTTTAATCCGATAAATAAGCAATAAGTTATGAATGTTTAAAAATTGAACAAGTGCAAACCACTTCACACGCTATAATAAAATGAGATGTTTCTATCTTTTGCTAAACTTTATATGTTCATACTATAATTAAATCCAAGAACTTCTAATACATAAGTTATATTAAAATAATATTTGATGATTTTGTAATAAATTAGGCATGATTTTAGCTTAATTATACGGAGTATTACAGTTATACGAATTTATAATTTAGGAGTGTTTCTTCAATTTTATCTATTTTGTATTTTTATTTGATTTTTTAAAATGGATTTAGTAAACAATATTCTACCTAAAATCATATGAATAGCCCTCGCACCTTCGAGAAAAAATTTCAGGATTTGCTACTACATTCAACATAGCTTCTTGTTTTACTAACATCTTTCAAACTTTTTAATATACTAGGAAATAAACTAATATACTAGGAAATAAACTAATTAAGTATCAAAATATAAGGAACGATGAAACCTCTCCTCAATGGGTTAAAGTTTTTTTTTTTTTTTTTTTTTTTGTTGTTAAAAGGGTGAATCTTGAGTTTGTAATAAAGAATGCAAAAATAAACGCGCTTGACACAACTCTCGTTTCATACGGCCTAAGAGCATCCACAATTGGGGTTTCTTAAACCTAAAATAAGAAATCAATTAATAAAAAATCGGAAATTTTGCGAGGTACTCCTGTGATAAAGGGTATTTCACGGGATGTACAAGAGTTTGGTATATTTCACGTGGTACCCTTAAGTTTTGGGTAAATTTCGCGAAATAGCCAATTCCGTTTATTTTAACGTGCTCCGTTTGCTGTTTTAAAAAATAAAAGGGTAAACTGCAGGAAACCACCCTTTATATATGCCATATTGCACATAACCATCCTTTACATATCTAATTGTGGCAAACCACCCCTTATAGAGTATCCGTTAACAAAGAGCCACCCAACCCCTTTTATTCCGTTAGATATTCTGTCAAAATATTGAAATTACAATTCTACCCCTAACTCTTCGGAGATATCTGATAACATATCATTTGTGAGAGAGCGAAAATGGAACAAAGAACCCTCACGGAAAAGAACGCGCTCATCCTTGAGTTCACGCGCCCCTAATTACAGTTTCATGATCTGATTCTTCTTCCCAAAATCAAGAATCTTCACCCCCTAATTCGAGCCCCCTTTTCCCGTAATATCTATTTTCGATTAAGGTTGTGTGTTCTATCTCAGTGAATTTCAAAACCATATCCTAATTTCATGATAAGATTGAGTTCGACTTATTAAACCCTAGATCTGATTTCTTCAATCTCGATTTCTCTTTTTCCAGCTTGTTTTTTGGGCCTTTTGGATCATGGCAGAGAAGACTAGAGAAAATCATTGATTTATGTTTCGATACCACCGAATATCAACCGATCCAGCAAAATTGATATGCATTCACCTGTGCGGATGCGCCATTAAATTTTCTCCTCCGGATGTCATTTCCTTCGTGGTTTTAGTTTCAGTGACAATGCCGAACTCAAGCCCACAAAATAGAAATCGATGAGTGGAGATTTAATTCATTTCCACAACCCTGTAGTTCGCGGTGTTATCTGGGTGGGTGAATATTCTCACTTAACTTGCTGCATGTTCTTCGTCTCTCTTTCTTCTTCCCCTTGCGGCCTTGCCTCTGATCATTTTTTTTGATCATATGCTTTCCATATAGATTTAGATAAGAAATCGGAAGATATCATCTGAGCAAGGTAGTGGAAGTGGATTACATTGAATTTTAAAATAATTAATGAAGTGTTTTTTTTCAATTTTGGAGCTTTATCTGTTATTTGTAGAGAGGACATGGCAATGGGAACGGGTGAGTTTGGACTTTGGAAGATGATGAACAGTGGAATAAGGGGAAATAGATTGCAAATCAAAATTGTACTGTAACAATTTAGGGGTAAATTTGTAGTTTCTCACGTTTTTGACATAAGATTTAACGGAATAAGGGGTTGGGTGGTTATTTGTTAACAGATGCTCTATAAGACTATCCACAATGGTTTTGTCTATAATGTATACATTTGCACAAGGTGTGTAAAAATACACCTTACTTTTTGGTATTTTGCTCCAATGGTCAAATGTGCATTTTTTACACACCATTCAAATACAATTAATTTAAAACAAAAAAGAAAACAAAATTCATAAAAAACACATCAATAAAGTTGTCTTGCTTTTTGAAAAAGTTTTTGCACATGGGGGGTGATGTGCTCAAATTTGCACATTACATGCTCAAATGTGCACATTTGCACACCCCAAAAGCAACCAATGGAGCTAAAAAATGTCAAAAAAATGCACATTTAGACATTTGCACACAACCATTGGAGTTAGTCTAAGGGGTGGTTTGCCACAATTATGGATGTAAAGGGTGGTTATGTGCAATATGGTATATTTAATGGGTGGTTTTCTGCAGTTTACCCAAAATAAAAATCCAACAAATTAAAACAACGCATCGAGACGAAGCTTGGGCAAAGGGAGGCCGATGGTGGAAGGCCGAAGATCGATAAGTTCAAATCAGCAATTGTCGATGGAGGGAGGCCGAATACAAATGCTAAAAGAGGCCTGATTTGGAGGTTGTGCGGCGGTTCTAGTCGATAATCGATGAACAAGGTTGTGGGGTGCGAATAGGTGCTTTGATAGCAAAGATGAACCAATCAAGTATGTGAACTTCTCTTTTTTCTGATGGTTCAAACTTGCCTAGGGTGTTTTTTGTTTGAATTTGAGGGTATGAGATTTCCAATTTGGGATTTTATTAAAATTAGGGTTTAAGGTTCGAATTGAAGTTTTGTCTTGCTGAAAATTAGGGCTCCGTTGGGGCTTTTGTCTAAAATCGTTTCATTATTGAGTATGTTTGATTCTGATATAATGTTACATAAATTTCCTAGAGATCTTATAAGCTCTCAAATTGAATTAATTACCGTTGCTCTTTTGTATGTAAGTCTGTGGAATGATCTTGAGAAACAAGCCTTTCAATTTTTCATCACGATTTTCTGCTATTGCTTGAGTTGTCTTGTGTTGTTTGCGTGAGTTGTTTGAGTTGGTGCGTATCGTTGTTCTTGGTAGCTGCGTAGGCAATTGTTGCAGTTGTGTGTTATCGCTGCAGGGAATGGGGTTTGTGTAATTGTGTTGTTTGCGTGAGCTGTTTGAGCTACTGTATACTGTTGCTGATGTATGGTGTTTGTGAAATTTTTGCTGCTACGTCTTGTTGCTGTTGGAAATGGAGGTTTCCTGTGCAGCTGCGTGTGGTGTTTTGTGCTGTTTTGTGATGTATGGTGTTGATTTCAATTAAGGAATGTGTGGTTTGTGCTGCTAACTCTTTTGTATGTCATTGTTGTGTTGGTATTGTTTGTTGCATATTAGTTTAAGAAATAAAGGATTATTGATATCTTCTTTATTTGCATGAGATTATTCATGCAGTCATTGCCAAATCAAATTGGCGCCTTGCAAACAATCATTTGCCTCTTCATATCCAGTGGTTGAAACACCGAGCTATTCATCTTGCTCTTCGCTTCAATCTAACCTTGAATTGAGAGTATGTCTAAGATAACAAAATTAAAGCCTATTAGCTCAACTGGTAGAGCAATGTGTGCATGCACAAAGACGTGGGTTCAAATCCCACACAGGCTAATCTCATAGCAAATCAGTTTTAATACACTAGATATGGATTTTCTGATTGTGAGTTGCTGCCAGGCTGCAGAACACTAGTTAAACAATCAAAGATCATCTAATTTATATCTTTGAATATTGGGTTTTTAATGGTAAAATTCAATAGCATTATTAGTACTACTACTGTAATTTTGTGAATGGACATCATTTGTCGATTGCAATGCAGAGTGCCTAGAGGAGTTGAAGGATGCAATTTCAAACTGTAAATGCTATAGCAGAAGCAAAGGCTTGAACCATAAGCTACTTGAGCCATAAAGGAAAATTCGAACTTGGACATGGTCTTAAATTACTTAAATGGTTCATGAATTCAATTCAATAAGCCTATGTGGGATCCGAACTCACTTCTTTGTGCATGAGCACATTGCTCTCCCATTTGAGCTAATAGACTAAAGATGTCCAATGACAAAAGATAAACCTATTTTTGTTAACAATGAACAAACTCTCACGGTCTCACCCAATTAGTCGAGGATTAAAGAATCATTCCTAAATCTCCCAAATCATCCATTCCAATACCAAAATCAAACGAGTGCAGCAACAACTTAATGTTTATGATCATATTATCCTTCTTAAGAAGCAACTCAGGCACTGACTAAATTATGTGTACATCTTGAAACAGTAACATTATTTGCCTCTAACAAATCCAGCAATATCTTCTTTTTTATCATAAGAAAATGTTAAGAGACCATCTCATGCATATATTCAACAGCAAGTTTGGAAATTTTTACAATGAAGGAGCATTAAACATCTTCTTCTACTAGATAAAACAAAGATTAACACGATGCTTATCAGGTTAATCTTCTAACAAGTTTATGGAAGAAAAAAGCAAGTGGGGCTAATACACAGAGTTATCTTGTCTACAACATTGATAAGGTCACATATTACACCACAGATGACCCAATACTGATAGTACAGTAGCTTGTCCATGACAACAATTCATGAGAATTATTACAAAACCCGCAAAATGATTAATTCACATAACTTTCGATTGCCATTGATAACTCTCAAGCCTTTTAAGCACAAAAACTCAAACTTATACACAAACCAAGGTTCATTGCAGATAAGCTCATACACAAACCAATTTTTTCCATGTATGACTAACCAAGAACATCAGCTGGATCCAGAGAAGTTTCAATGCGAATTCAAATCTTGAATTTTAACCACAAATAAGAACATCATCTGCATTGACAACTCAATAAACAATACATTCGAAACCCCAATTTGAAGCCCCAATTTGAACCCTAAATTCGAAGCCCCAATTCGAACCCTAAATTAGTCATCACTTGCATCCAACGATGAAGAATGATTCCACAATGAAAACAAATTCCAATTCATAGAAACCTAAGCAGGAACTCGAAGCCTTCATAGAAACCTACGCATGAACTATACCTTAATTTTCGAAAAAGGTAAGGAGGGAGAAGTACCTTTGACACCCATATGCTCAGTCGAAGGGCTGCGTTCGCCGGTGTCGAGAGGATGCAGACACCGGCCACTTCGTCCTCCTCTTGCCTTCGTCCTCCTCCGTTCACTCGCCTCTCAGTTCCCTCGCTCTGACAGCCATTCGTCTTCCTTCCTTTCTTTCTTTCTTTCTTTGTTTTTTTTATTCAAATCTAACGGACACACCTGTTAAATTTAACCCTTAAGGACGCAAGGCGAAATCTACCCAAACGTCAGGGGTACCACGCAAAATTTGTCAAACTTTTATATACCCGGCGAAAATTGCTATACCACAAGGGTACCTCGCGAAATTTCCGATAAAAAATTGAAGAAGATTAGGGAGGAGTTTAGGAATGATGTGAAAGGTTTCTTCCTAAGAAACCTTTAAAAACCGAGAGAGAAAGAAAGTGGAGAGGAGGTGGGTCAACCCGAGGAGGGAGAGTGAGAGTAAAAAAAAAAGGTGGGTCCCGATAAAAAAATAAAATGGGTTTTTAAAGAGTTGTAGGGATGTGGGTGAAAAATTGTTTTTTAAGGAGAGAGAAATATAAAAAGTGGAGTTAAGGAACCTGAGTGAATTTCACGAATGCGGATGCTCTAATTGGGTTTCTCAAAATTTAATTAACAGGATACATATATGATATATACCATAAGTCATTGAAAAACCCTAATTAATGTTTGTGATAGATTACATAGGTCTTAATATTGTATAGTGGGCTAAAAGCCCATTAAGACCCAATACCTTTGTAACCTATATATATATATATATATATATTATATCAATGAATGGAAACCCTAAGGAGGACATTACAATCAATCTCATGATCTAACATGGTATCACAGCCTAAGATCCAAAGACCCTAAATTTTTTTTCTAAACCCTAGCCGCCACTTCTCTCTCTCTCCTCGCCGCCCTCTCTCTCTCCTCGCCGCTCCCCAGCCTCGGCCACCTCTCGCCGCTAGCCTCTCGTCTCTCTCTCCTCGCCGTCATCTCACCCACCCGCCTCGGCCACCTCTCCTACCGTCAGCCTCCCCATCCCCTTGCCGCCGCCCACTCTCTCTCCTATCTCTCTCTATCATCCTCATCACAATGACTACCGAACCCACTGCTACCAAATCACCATTCCATTCCACCCTAACCATCTCCAATATCAAAAATTGCATCCCTATCATTCTTGATCATGAATCCAGTACCTACACCATGTGGTCGCACCTCTTCACGACCCATGTTAAGGCTCATAAAGTCCTCCACCACATTGACTCCTCCGACAAACGCCCTGAAAGAGAAGACGACGATCTCTTCGCTCAACTTGACACCCCCTGACGGCGCTTGGTACATGGACACTGGCGCTACCTCTCATATGACGAACTCCTCAGGTACTCTCTCATCTCTTTCTTTTAAGGGTCCTGCTCATTCTATTATCGTCGGCAACGGTGGTCGCCTTGCTACTTCGGGCATTGGCCACACCACACTACCAACCCTTTGCACCTCAACAATGTCCTTGTTGCCCCCAAACTTGTCAAAAACCTTATCTCTGTCCGTCGGTTCACCACTGACAATAATGTTTCTCTTGTGTTTGATCCGTTTGGTTTCTCTGTGAAGGATCTTACTATGGGGGTTACTCGCCTGAGATGTAATAGCACCGGGGAGATCTATCCTGTGTCGTCGCCCTCACCATCCAGCCCGTCAAGTCCAGTCGCCCTCTCGGCATCATCATCCAGTCTTTGGCATGCACGCCTTGGTCATCCCAGTCCTGCAGTTTTAGATATACTTCGTTCTAAGAGTCTTGTCCAATGTAATAAAGAGCATCGCTCTAGTTTATGTTCGTCTTGTCAGTTAGGCAAGCATGCCAGACTCCCTTTTCAGTGATCTTTAAACACTACATTTGCACCTTTTGATATTATTCATAGTGATATTTGGACATCTCCTGTGCCTAGCAAGGAGGGTCATAAGTATTACCTTTTGTTTCTGGATGATTATACACATTTCTTATGGATTTTCCCTTTGCACTTTAAATCTCAAGTGTTCCCTATCTTTGCCAAATTCCACGCTTACATTAAAACACAGTTTCACACCTCTGTCAAGTGTTTCCAATGCGACAATGGCCACGAATTTGACAACAAAGATTTTCACACTTTCTTTAATACCAATGGGATCTCCTATCGCTTGTCCTGCCCCTACACCTCTCAACAAAATGGCAAAGCCGAACGAATCATCCAAACCATTACTAATATGATGCGCACTCTTCTTTTCCACGCATCCATTCCCCTCCTTTATTGGCCTTACGCCTTGGCCACCACATGCTACCTCCTCAACATTCTCCCTTCCACCACCCTCAACCATCGCTCACCGTTTCAGGCACTGTATTGCACTTTGCCCATATATGATCACCTTCGTACCTTTGGTTGCTTGTGTTTCCCTAACCAGGCATCCACCTCCCCCCACAAGCTTCACCCACGCTCCACCCCTTGTGTCTTTCTTGGCTACCCGTCTGATCATCGCGGTTACATTTGCCTCGATATCAAGACTCACAGGATCATTCTCTCTTGTCATGTCACCTTTGATGAGTCGCGATTTCCCTTCGCGTCTCCCACACCCCCTGTGTCGTCGACAGAGTCTGAGTCACCATTCCCTCACTTCATTCTTCCCCAGAGCTCTCCCGGTGCTCCTGCGTCTCCCCCTCCCCCACCCCCACCACCCCCTACCACCAGACCACACACCTGCAGCGTCTCCGGTGTCTTCCGACCCCGTCAGATCGTATCCATGACGACCACCCATCGCCCCACCATCCAACCTCATAGCCTAGCCAAGCAGTCCCCCCGCCAAACACCAATGTCGCGGGCGCCGCACATTGCTGCGCCCGCAGCCTATCAATTGCCCATGCCCCCAGCATCGCATCACCTACTGGCGGAGCCCGCCGCAACACATGTTGCGCCCGCCGCATCCCTCCCCGTCTCGCATCACCTACTGGCGGCGCCCGCCGCACGGTATGCTGCGCCCGCCGCATCCCACACCGCCTCTACACCCCTTACCCGCAGCTCTGCTGCGCCCGCCGCCTCATCCCCATGCTTAGCCCCTCTTGCTCCCATCCGTCCCGACACCCAATCACCCTCTGCCTCCACCCAGACCTCCCTCTCCCCCATTCCCACCTCCCACAAAACAGCCCTCCAAGACCCGAATTGGCAGGCGGCTATGCTCGACGAATACAGGGCCCTTACGAAGAATGGTACTTGGATTCTTGTTCCTCGCCCTCCTGAGGCGAATGTCATTCGTTGTATGTGGCTCTTTCGTCACAAGTTCCGATCTGATGGGACTTTGGAGCGCTATAAGGCCCGTCTTGTGGTGAACGGTAGATCTCAGCAGGCATGTATTGATTGTGATGAGACGTTCAGCCCTGTGGTCAAGCCTTCCACTATCCGAGTGGTCCTGAGTCTAGCTCTGTCGCGCAACTAGGCCATCCATCAGTTAGATGCCAAGAATGCATTTCTCCATGGCCATCTGAATGAGACTGTCTACATGTTTCAGCCGCCGGGGTTTGCTAATGCTGACCGTCCGAAGCATGTCTGTCTCCTCAAGCGCTCTCTATATGGTCTGAAACAGGCTCCGCGGGCTTGGTTCCAGCGTTTTGCCTCTCATCTGCTCCGTTTGGGTTTCACTGGCAGTCGTTCCGATTCGTCTCTGTTTATCTATCGCCGAGGCTCAGACTTGGCATTCCTGTTGCTATATGTCGACGACATCATTCTCACCGCCTCTTCTGATGCTCTTCGGACGTCTATTATTTCACAGTTGAGTGCGGAATTCGCCATGTCTGATCTGGGTCAGTTGTCTTATTTTTTGGGAGTTGCTGTTCAGCGTCATGCGTCAGGTCTGTTTCTCTCACAGAGTAAGTATGCTGCAGAGATTGTTGCTCGAGCTAAGATGGTCAACTGTAATCCAGTCGCCACCCTTGTCAATACATCCAACAAGCTCAGTGCTCATTCTGGTCCTTTGGTTGATGGCCCGACATTGTACAGGAGCCGCGCTGGTGCTCTTCAGTATCTCACTTTCACCAGGCCTGACATTAGTTACGCCGTTCAGCAGATCTGCTTGTTCATGCATGCACCTAGGGAACCTCACTTTCAGGCTTTGAAGCGGATCATTCGGTACATCAGCGGCACTCTTGAGCTCGGCACCACGATCACTCCTTCCTCTAAGCTTGATCTTGTTGCTTACACTGATGCAGATTGGGGTGGTTGTCCTGACACACGTCGCTCCACGTCTGGGTATTGCGTCTTCCTCAACGACACCCTTGTGTCATGGTCTGCCAAGCATCAGTCCGTCGTATCTCGCTCCAGCGCTGAGGCCGAATACAGGGGTGTTGCCAACGTTGTGTCCGAGTGCTCTTGGCTCCGGAACCTCCTCCTTGAGCTCCGTTGTCCCCTTCAGAAGGCCACTCTGGTCTATACGGACAACGTATCCGCCGTCTACCTAGCTAGCAACTCAGTCCAGCATCAACGCACGAAGCACATTGAGCTTGATCTCCACTTTGTAAGGGACAAGGTTGCCATTGGACATGTCCGCGTTCTCCATGTCCCGTCCTCTTATCAGAACGCTGATATATTCACCAAGGGTTTACCTCGCCAGTTATTCATTGATTTTCGTTCCAGTCTCACTGTAAGGACCCCTCCCGTTTCGACTGCGGGGGTTTGATAGATTATATAGGTCTTAATATTGTATAGTGGGCTAAAAGTCCATTAAGGCACAATACCTTTTTAACCTATGTATATATGTTATATCAATAATTGGAAACCCTAAGGAGGACATTACAATCAATCTCATGATCTAACAGTTTGGAAGGCCTAAAGCAAATTAGCAAGCCAACAACAAGATCCATCTAACAGTACGGTGCAGCGCTGAGACGGAGGGCATCGAGGAAGGCGGATTCGTCGCAGGGGAAGGAGACTGGGCCGTCTGGGTATTTGAAGCCGTACTCCTCTTCAGCGTCATTAAGAAGCTCCGAGAAGGCGGGGTGATTGAGCTGCGTTGCGCGCATGACGAACCTCCTGTGGTCGCAGCCAACGATGACAGCCACGTTTCCACGGGGGACACCGGAGGGGGCTGTAGACGATGCTTTGAGTTGACGACGACACTGCTTGGTGAGATTGACTACCTCTTGGATTGCGCTGCTTATCTTCCCCATTCAATATATATTGATACGAAGTAACGAAGATGAAGATTAGGGCTACAGGAGATCGATCGAGAGGAATTGGACACAAATTGATTGTTGTGATTATATGAATATGAGGCTTTTTATAGGTTCGGTTTGGTACGTTGCTTGCCCATCAGGTTAGGTTTGTTTCATTTCTATATATTTATTTCCAATTTAAGATATTTTTTTGATAGATTAAATCTTTAAAATCTTATTTGAATCTATCTTATTTATATAACCGTGTTTGGTTAATAAATTTGATTTGGGAAGATTTTCCTTAATTTAGTTATTTAATATTTTTATATCTTTGAATTTATAGTTAATATATAATGCTCATATATTTTTATTCTTATTTAATATTTATATAATAATATGTTTTGATTTATTATAGAGTAATAATAAAATAATGGCGGATTATATTGATTTAATTTATTGATTGGTTAATAAATTTGATTTGGAAATATTTTCCTTAATTTAGTTATTAATTTTTTGTAAAAAAAATATTAGACCTTTTAAATTTCAAAAGATGTATACAATATTCCACTATTCTATTTTCATATATTTAATATAACTTCTATGAAATAAAATGTAGAGAATTAAAAGTCAACTGCTAAATTCAAAATTATCGGTTTAAATTTAAAATATTTTAACTATTTAATAGTTAAAAATTAAAATTACTATTACAAAAAAAATATATACATTTTCAAATTTATGAATTTAAATTTCAGGGTTCCCACCCCTTCTCAAGGTGCAAACCGGATGGAGATAGTAGATATATAGATATATATCTAAGAATATATATTAAAAATAGAATAGATATTATATATATCTAATTAAAAATAAATTAATATGTAATGAATTGATAAAGACCTATATATATACCTAATATGTACCTGAATCGTACACAATTTGTTGCCGCGAACTCATAGATCGATCTATTTTAAAATCAGTCTCAATCTCTCTCTAAGGTTAGGTCTGAATAGCACAATTAGGGCTTAATAATACCATGAATCCTCCCATGAGTAACGACCTTTGTTTTCAACTGTCTAACCATCTCGCAACGGCCCAAGCTTTGCCGGCAGGATGGAGGTTCATCCCCACCGACGAGGAGATCGTTGCCGCCTACTTAAAACCTAAAGTCGAACACCGCCCCCTTCCTCCCAATCTCATCTGCGAAATCGACATTCGCCAATGGGATCCTAAAACCTTATCCGGTATGTACACTAATCTTGGATCTTCGTTTCCGTTTTGGTTTCGTTTCATATATCGAGTTTTTTTTTTTACAAGAATTGGTATATGCAGAGAGTTACGAAGCACAGGGTGGAAAGTGGTATTTCTTCACTCCAAGATACAAGAAGGACCCAAACGGAAGCCGCCCAAATCGCAGCGTTAGGAATGGTTTTTGGAAAGCCACCGGAAAGGATACGAAAGTTAGGAATAAGGATGGACAAGATATTGGCAAGAAGACTACTCTAGTCTTCTATGAAGGACCTTCTAATAAAGAAAGTCGAAAGACAAATTGGATCATGTACGAGTATGCTCTAACTTCTCACACAAAACCTACTGGTATGGAAGACACTATGCGCGATCCAAAACTGGTAAGTTATTTTTCAACCCTATAGCTAGTCTTTTACAAGATCGAGTATGTAACTACATTTTGTTGGAACCGTATGAGGTTGTTCCACATTAAAAAAAGATTGAGATATCATGAACAACATATAAGCTTGACAGGCTACGTACTCTAGTTGCCAATTGGTTTTGATATGGAATCCTGTTAGGTTTGCATGTTGCACATGTCATTGCTAATTGACTTGTCTTAACCTCACTGGGGCCCAGCCGAGTTTAACACATTTTATTTGGATCATGTGTAGTTGGATGAATGGGTTTTGTGCGAGATTCATACGCATGGTGCCTCAAACCGAAAGCCATCAGGATTCGAGACATTGCATACATTGGTTGAAGAAGAGGACGACAACACTAACAAAGTGATCGACAACTCAAACTCAATTGTTGCAATGGGTGAGATGATCACCCGCCAACCGCATGTCATGCCAATATTCTCCCAGATACTTCCATCTCATGGGACGACGTCGTTTGATCACCAAATGGATGACCTATTGCCTATGACTGCATTTCAAGGCGACAACAACAATGTCGTTTCTTCTTGCAATATATCATCGCTCAATCAAAATGCCGATGAGCTACAAACTATGGTGCCCTTAACCTCGTCGTCTTCCAACTCGTTAGAACCTTCCTATACTGGCTATCATGGTACAGACGCAGCTAAAGACCGTGATGTCGTCACCTTTGCACCTTCCGATTTCAACAACAAAATGTGGTGGGAGTATGATGATGAGATTGATCAGCTAATTTCCGAATTTCAACAACAAACTGAAATTGTTCTGCCTTCAAAAAGAAAGAAAATCGTTTAAGCTTGCAGGTCTAGCTATGGCTCATTGATCACATCGATCTACATGTACTCGTATTTTGCAATTGCAGTTTTCAAATTTCTTTAGCAGTAGTTTTTCTAAATATTCATTGATTTTTTTAAATATATTTTCAGCTCCAATTGTGTTTTCTTATTAATTCACATATTAATACAAATTTATGGAAAGCCAAATCTATAGTACTGTGCATGTATATCCAGTCAACATCAATGCAGATTCGGATCTAGATTGAACCGAATCCAAGAACGGAAATGTAAAACACATCGATAATGTTTGCGATATTCGGGCTAATCACTACAACCTCGGCAGTAGATCGAGGTCGATTTCACTGTGTTCTAATAGCAAAATAGGAAGCATGTAAGGCTCTGAGAGGGCAATCATCTTGTTAAGTGTGTTTGTCACTACAACCTCGGCACTAGAGGTCGATTTATGTGTTTTTATTAGAATAAAAGCTTTGTTAATGAAAATTATGAATATGAAAATTTTAGTTTATCAAGTCCACCTAAATTTTATTTTCTGGTTCGTGTCTAATTGCACAATAATAAAAGTAAACATAAATGACATATAGATATGAGAACCATGAAAAAGCACTCATCTTGTTATTACAAAAATTAAATAAAATATAAAAAGGAAACAAAAAATAAACATATATAGCATAACAGTTATTACATTGCATTCAATTTTTTATGTAAATGATGTATAATTGATGTAAGGAGGTATTCTCAGATCAAAACGGAATATAGACATTTGCACTGCAAAATCTGTAGCTTCATCTTTAACAATTAGAACCACAACTTATGCTTGGTTGTTTGATTTCGTGGCGTTGGGACGTTTCCTGACAACATTTTTCGACCATGGACCTTCGCGGCCCAGTTGACGCCGTCAGACCCAGGGCCGGTTCCAACGATGATGTGGAGCTTCTGGCCGATGTCACAATGAATCCCGACACCGCAGTAGAAGTAGTAGTCACCCGGTGCAGTGAGCGGCACTATGGTTGGGCCTAGCATGTATTGTTGGAATACATGGTTTCGGGTACAGGCATCAAAATCCTCTTTCGACACTTGTTGCACATCGTGTGTCGATGGCCTGTATGGAAATACTGCATTGAAAGAGGACAACGAAATTGAGAGAGCTTGTCAGTGACTCAATCGTTAGACATTAAAAATGTAAAATGTTTACAATATCAATCATTATTGAAAATCACTTTGTATGTTATTGTATGGAATACAGCATTGAAAAGGATAACGAACTTGAGAGAGCTTGTTAGTGACTCAACCATTAGAGACATTAAAAATGTAAATTTTTTTCAAATATCAATCATTATCGGAAATCACATTGTATGTGTAACATTTACACATACAATGTAATTTCCGATAATCAAAATTGGAAGACAAATATATGAGATTACCTAATTGATCCCCAACGCCGAAGGTGCGAGGGGCAGCCCACTCGTCGTAGAAGGTCTTAGTCGGAGGGGCATCCCAGCCATAGGCTCCCCCGACGACGTGGATGAGACCGGTTGTTGATTGCACCATAACACACCCAATTGCAGCCAATAGCAAGAAGGAAGCCATCTTCATCTTTGCCATAGTAAGCTCCCTTCTTCTTGATGACCCTTCTTCTTGATGAGGCTTCCAATGGGTTATCAAGTTTTTAATGGTTTGAACAATTGAGTGCTCACTTTGAAGGCTTTTAGATTAAATGATTAGATTAAAAATGAAATCTTGGAGTCAAAAATAGGTCTTCTTTTCTAATTAATCACAACTTGCCTCATAAAAGGTTGGTTGGGATTCTCTTGATTTTGGAAGGCTTACAACTCTTTTTCCTTAAATAGGTTGTCAACCATAGTCCATTCGTTCAATAGAATCAATAAATAATCAAAGAAAACAAAATACTAAAATTAACATTCCAATTTTAGACAAGATTTTCTATACATATAAATGCAATCAGAGCTAAACTCTTGGCAATGGTAGATCAGCTTTTGGAACATTTGACACATGATAGGACAATGGCAACTACACTTGTTCAAACCAAAATAACCTAAGCTTTGAAATCAATAAAATTAAGAAAGTACAACTATTGTTTAATTTAAAAGTAGTAGATACATGCAAGTAAGAAGTGTAACAAGAAGCACAACTACTAAGCTACACACATAATGCCCTTTAATGAGGTGGCTCAATAGTAAAGAGTGATAGGATGAGAACTGATATGAGATCAGCCAATAGTAAATAGATAATCAAGGTTCACCTTGTTTCTTACCATTGGGTCTAGCTCGTTAGCACAAGCTAGTTTATCCAATGTGTGGCTCTTGCTGCCTAGGGTTTACATTATCACTTACATATAAGCATAGGAAGCGAAGTTCTTAAATAGGAGGCTTCAATCTATAAATCAGAGTCAGCCATAAAAAAGGTAATGGAAAAGGAACAAACAAAGATTGAAATTGTATGAAATAAGAGGTTGAGATTCATATATTCAGAGTTGGTGATGATCACGGCTAGAGCGGCTACGAAACACCACTGCATGTTTTAGCAGTTTGTCTCTCAAATCTGAAACCGATTGTTCATTAGAGAGGTATATGCAAGTGGCAAGTAGTCTCAACCTTCTAAGCGCTCATAAAAAAGTGTGGACTTGCACGATGTAGGTTCTATGTGATGACTCAAATATTTTTGTGTTACGCCTAATGTCTCATTATAGAGTGTAAGAGATCCATTCTCCCTTAATTGCTACTACAAGCACTACCAATGCTAACAATTGGAACCTGCTGAAATTGTTTCCCCCCAGTTTGTTTAAGCTTTATCAGTGCCCTCCTTTAAGGCCAAAATATGAGGCACTCCATGAAAGGGATACAAGCTGAAACAAATAAGGCAAACCAGAGGAAATATTACACTGAAAACACAGAATTTAATTTAATTTGTACGAGGCTTTCATGACTTGAAGACCTATAACAGTTCGATATATACCTCACAGGGTTTCTTATTTATACACAGACAGTCAAGACTCCAGACCAGACTCTCGCGTTCTACATATCAGCTAGAAGAGTTTCAGGTGTCCGAAACTATCGGCATGAAGCTAGTAACAGCATCTGAATTTACCTCACTATTTGAGTGACAAAAGAAAAAGAATTATTATCTTCTACCTTTTACCTCCTATTTAGGCCAAAATGAGTAAATATTATCAAGTTTACCGACTGGCGACTGCACTTGAATTCAGCTGAAGGATGACCACCACTGCACACATTGCTTCAGTCTGATATCCTCATCTCGACTCCAAGACAGTCTTTCACAGCCTCGTATGTCACAAATGCAATAGCAATAGAAGGGACAACCTATGGGGAAAATAACAAAATATCACTACAGGTGGCATAATACTTCATCAGACTGTATACCAAAGAGATGACAATTCGCATCAATTGCATATTCTAGTGATAAGTTACAAATCTGCGTTTAAGATAGTTCAATCAGAAAATAAGACAAACTATTGCCTATTGGTGATAGGTTAAAGATTTTAATAAACAGTGCAATCAAGGTAGTGTAACCCTCATAATTCATCAAGGTGTATGATCATAGTATAGCGGCCTAGATTTTTAGATTTGACTTATGAGTGGATTAAATCTTGTTCCAGATTTTCAATCAGAATTTTAATTCACAAATTATATAAGGCAGTCAAATGCTATAAAAAGCTTATCCAAGACAGCATCTAGAATCACAGAGACTGCACATCACCTCTCTCTAGAAAAATATAGAATTACAGGCAAGATTATCAGATTTATCACCCTAAATTTGAGCAGATTAGGAAGCAAAATACAGATAAAAGTAATATAATCGCATCATGCCCGCATAGAGAGATCCAACACTTTGAATACTAACCTTCACAGAATTCGGGACCAGGCCCTTGTATAAAGCTCCAAAACCCTCATAACGGACTGTTTTCCTGAACGCATCAACCATTCCTGTATACTCAAGAGGCGCTTTGGTTCTTCCGTCACCTGCAACGATTGTAGAGGCATCCTTCCAGCCAACCATTTGCATCCTACGACGGACAACATCTAAGGGGTAAGCAATAGTCTGACCCATGGTGCCTGCAACAGCCCCACAAGCAAGCCTTGTAGTCACACTCAGCTCAGAATCTTTTGCAAGTCCAAACGGCTTTTCCTTGATCAACCAATCTTTAAGAGATTCATATACAGAAAAGTTGAGACCCACGTAGGGTACCTACAAAAATTAGACATGTCACAAAATTTGAAACTTGGCTTAGTGAGGATGAGCAAATATTAGAGATCAAAAAGGTTCAGCAGAAGTGTACATAACTAATAAATGGGTATGGGATTGTAGATGACTGTGCAGGATTATTCATTAAGGAGTGTAAAGAGAGAATTAGAAAGAATGGGCATGGGGGAAAGGAGGATGGCCAGAGAGCGGAAACTTAGGCTGCATCTCTAGTCACTGTTGTATCTTACAGTGACCTTTTCATATAATTCACTCTTTTGTATTTTGCTGTAGACTCGGCGTTTGGTCCACTTTTCCCTTTGGGAGCTCATTTATGTATTTACCCATATTAATTGGGTATGAAAAATCATCTCCAGCCCTTAAATGCAACCCTTAATCCACCATGCAGTAAAGAAAAAACATTTTCACATCATTCTTAGCATGATTAGGACACTCAGTCAAGACTGTCCATGCAAGCAGATGAAGGCAGCAATGTGTTATTTAATGCATCAATGTGATGTTGGCCAGGCAGAATATAAGAGTTCCAATAAGCATATGTAATCTACTTACCACACCTATGACAGATGGAAGCCAACCCTTGTACAAAGCACGGGCCCCTTCTTGTCGATATATTGTCCCAAGAGCATGGAAAATACCCCTGTACTGATGAGGGGATTTTTCTGTCTGCAACTCCAAACACAAATGAAAAGACAAGATAAATGTAAGCTGAAAAGACACAGGTGCTGACATAATTGCATATAAAAGAGTGTTTACATACCTGGACAGTCAAACGACCTCGTACCATGTCCATAGGGTATGTTGCTGACATGGCTATTATTCCAGCACATGCTCCGGCACCAAGGCGTAGAACAGGAGTGAGTTCGGCATTTTCTGCAAGGTAAAATAAAAAGGAACAGCAGTTAGCTTTACTCCTGCGGATATCATAACTATTGATCAGTGCAATAAAAACAAACAAAATTCTGATATAAAAAAATTTGGCTGATAGATTTGAGAAATATATACAGAATGAAAATAAGGGAATGTGTAACATGCTTGAATTAAGCTTCGATGCATAACATTACCAACAAATGACATGCTTTCTAGCATGCAAGTATAAATTCTCTGTTTACTGGCTACAAGTCAATGACTAGATCTTTGAAAATGTTGAAACATGTAAACTTAATCTTTGAAAATGTTGAGACGTGTAAACTTGCTTATCAACAGTGTAATTCCGCTAAGTAGGGTCTTGGGGGTTAAGATATACACACACTTACCTCAAGCAAATCGAGAGGATGTTTCCAAAAGACCCAAAGATGACAAGCGTAAGAAGAAAACTGAATTCAGGTAGGTGAAAAAAATAACTGAATTTAGTTAAAATGCTCCAAAATTTTATATGGGGCCTATATTCATCTCAAAGGCACTGTATACAACAGCCAAGTAGACATGTAAACAAAAAAATAAATTTTATGATAAAATACTTTTACGTCCACAATATGGTAAGATTTTGTGCCTTGCTGCTACCACTATGTTTAATGCTAAGCAACGAATTAGATTCATGATGCCCAACATAAACACAAGCATAAAACCCATGGTGGAACAAACTTTAGGCTCTGACAGAAAAGATGATCTTGTTCTTTCCCAAAACCTATATTTAGGTCTAGTATAAAATGAAGCCAATGGAGAAGGAAATGCTTAAAGTACACTATACAATAAAACCTATATTTGTAAAAAGGAATAGCATTCCAAAAATAGTGCTAATGTAAATTGACATACCATCTCCCGTTCTCCGCCGATAAAGCCATAAAATTCCCCTGTTAATTAAACACAAGAAATATAAAACTTCAGCAAAACTACAACAAATAGCAAGGATGCAAATCTACACATACAACTTGAATGAAAAAAATGATTGCCGGTTCAAATTTTCTGTCATATTTTCAAGAGTCCGGTATTCATGTGATCAATCATGTTAACTTCAAGGGCGTTTTTATGAGTACTTTTGACTTATAAAATCAAAACAGTAATCTTAATGTGATTAAAAAATACATGTCATATGCACGTAGAAAAATAACCCAAATGGGATATTAATAAAGTGATTGCCCAAACTAGAGAAGCTACAAGGAACATACTTGGATGCCTGCTCATAGCTAAAAAACTTGACTGCAGAATTTGGGACGATACGAGCACAGTTTGTACCATTGCCTTTGAACAAACCTCGAACTCCTTCAGTCTGCCATATATACTTCAAACCCTGAACAGTTCCCTTGTATTTTATGCTATGAGGATTTTGAACCTGTAAAATATCATTAAAGCCAATTTATGTATCTTTAAATTGAGTTCCATAAACATTATAATTTCCAAGGGATCATATCATAAATATATATTGATTCAAAAACTGTCTTCAAGCATCTGTGATTCTGTATTATGCACATAACGCAATATATAACATAGTTACTCCTTTATATTTAGAGAGGCTTTGATCATAGTGGAATCCATCTAGAAAGAATATTGTCCTATCAAATAATATAACTAGGTCTAGATGGTATAAGTTTAATGGCACTTAAAGTAGCAACTCCATACATAAGATGCAAAGGTGAAACTAGTATCCAGAAATGATAAAATAGTTAAGCTCAGAGACCAATACTCAGAAGAAGAATGCATTGAACAAAGCACTAAATGCTGCTGAGATCGGAGATATGAATTAACTTGGTCCCAAAACAAAGTCCAATACCATAATTAATTTGAGAAAGAAGCACAATATGTCAGCGACATGGTCCTAGCTTTAAATTTTATGGAACAGGTTAATATTCTTTAGAGTTTAAACAGGAAATAGTCTCTTCCGATTACCAAAACAGCTTTGTTTCTTCATCCCTGGCATCTCATCCATAATAATTATTCACAGATGCAGGAAATACTAAATGTATTACATAGCACTAGCCACGAGGCGGTTAGCAAAACTAACCTGCAACAAGATTTTCATCCGTTCCAGGGGAGCAACTGCAGTACGAGACCTGCAACAATTATCAAAACCTATCAATTTCCCAAGTTCATATACCACGCAAATCCTTTATGAATTCATATTTATACAGAAATTCATCACTTTAACTATGTCATTTCAATTTTCAACAATTAACCAGTTTGTAAATCCAAAATTTCAACATTTCCGACTTCGACATGTTCTATATGAACTCTGTTACGATTTGGTTCTTCTAATCGAAATTACGCATAACAATTACAGCTCCAACTAGCAAAATTACTCAGCAATCACTTTCAGATACGGAGTATTACACCATACCAGCAGCAAATGAAAAGAGAAAGAAACCAAAACGAAAAGCAGTAAAACTCACACTCCACCGGCGATTCCGCCCGCAGCGAGAGACTTGCAGATGCTGAGCCAAGCGATGCTGGGAGGCTTGACGATTTCAGTCGCAGTCCTGGCCTCTTCAGCCAAATTAACGATGGTCGACACCGCAGACTCGCTCCGCTTCACATCTTCGGAAGACATCTCCTTTCTAAAACCGACGATCGGAGCCGAACAAACGCCGGAACCCTAACCGGAGCAACACCTCACCGCAGCAGATTCCGCCTGACTCCGCCCAATCACACAGCTACTCTCGCAAGCGGAAATGCAGGAGAAAAGGGTTTATATTGGTAAGGGATTGCGAAATTGCGAGAAGAAAGCGACAATCAAAGTTGGTCGTTTTGTGGGTTCGGGTCCCCTCAACGCAGTTTTTTGTTTCTTTTTCATTCCTGAAGCCAAATGCATGGCAGCAAAATTTCCCAATTTTTTTACTTTTTTATTTTATTTTAAAATGGATTAATTTTCTTCCAGAAATATACGAGAAATAGTTGAAAATTCCTCCATACGTGGATAAAGTATTGGATTTTATTAATTGACTAATCAATTTCCCATCGTTATCTCGTTTTGAAGCCACAAGAGAGGGGTTAGAGTTTTGATGCCAATGGACCAGAAAAAATTCTCAAATATCAATTCATTGTTAAATTAGAGCAAGTTTTTTGGTCCACATTGGGACATTACAGGTTCACATTTCACAATTGTTGAAATTTAAGAAATTCATCTATAGTATCATATTTTTTATATTAAAAAATAGAAATTAAACTTTGTTTTTGTCAATTAAAGTCTTTTCAAATTAGTTAATGTTTCAATTTCAATTAACTTAAGGGTAAATTATATAAAGGCGTCCTTAAAATAAGACCATTTTCATAAACCATTAATAAATTATGAAATTATATAAAACCACCTATAAATTTTATTTTCTTTCAAAAATCGCCCATAACTCTATTTACATATGCTTGAGAAAAAAAAGAGTTAACAAATGTTCAACCATAACTTTATTCTTATAAATTTTGAATAATTTATAGCATAATTTTATTAAATAGATCTGTCTAATAAAATTACAGTATAAATTAATCAAAATTTATAAGAATAAAGTTATGGTTGAACATTTGTTAACCTTTTTTTTAATACATGACAAAGATTTATAGGTCGTCAATCGCGGTTGACCCATCACCCAAGAACGTCTGTCAACTGAGACCCAGGTGCGCCAACCTATCAGCTACCTGATTTCCCTCTATAAAATTATAAACGTGTGAGAGAAGATGACTCTCTCGAAAGCACCACAAAAACAAAGAGCATCCAAAATCGTCATCTCGATCTCCCACGAGCTCTTCCAAGTCTCATTCACGGTGTTGATCACAGTCAGACAGTCGCACTCCACCTCAAGACGAGAGAAACCCCTCTTTGTAACTTTCAATAATCCTGCTTGAAGACCAAGACACTCCGTTTGTAAAGCGGAAACCTTCCCGTGGCCTTGCGCTGTGTATGAACTGCACCCTGGCCATCTCGAAAAATAAAGTTATAATTGAAAATACCATATAAATTAATCAAAATATTTAAGAATAAATTTATCATATATCATTTCTTTAAACATAGATGGTTCTTTGAAAAGAACTAAGTGGTTTGTGAAAAATATCATATTTTAAAGGGGATTTCACAAAAATAAGTTTACAAAACTTCAGAAATTCGCATATCTTTTTTCAAAGTTCATGTAGACATGTATAGTAATGTAGTATGTACTAATTAATTAATTAAAAACAAGTTTAGAGATGTGATTAATTTGATTTTACCCTGAAAATTAAGCCTAGAGTAACACCACACATCCAAATATCCAATTTATGAGAAGAATAAGAGAAGCGTGAAAAGCACATGCTTTGATATATTATTTGTGAAGGAAGTAGAACATCAACACTTTGAAAATGGGAATATAGGCGACCATCCAAATAAGTCTAAATCCATGTGCAGTTTGAAAAACATGCATGGCCACACGAGTAATGGCCACACGAGTATTCCAGTTTTCTGAATTATGAGTGGGTAGAAATCATTCTAGACACCGCTTCACAACCTTCACTTATACTCCCGTATTATTTATACACGGGTGAATATCCACATTAAAATGGATGATAGATGATACAGATGATTAGGGGAGGATTTATTAGGAATTAATATCGGGAGGACTTATTATTAATTAAATTAAAATATTATAATGAAATTTTTAATATAAGATCTTTTTTAGTTTAAATAAATGTTACAAACTTAATAAGTCTTTTTTTCAATAAATACGTACAATACAAAAACATATAGAGTAACTAAGTTTTACTATATGATTTGACAAATTCTCAAAAGTCCTAATAGAATTCTCACTGCATTGTCAATAAAATTTTGGGATGAAAAAAGTAATTGTTCGTATGATAAAACCTAATTAATTAAATGCTCATCATCTAAGATTAATTAGTTAAATGTCCATTGGTCAACCCTAACTGCTGCCCGCTTCTAACTATAAGAGACAACTGACAAACGGAACTATGAGGGACATTATAATATAACCCTGATGTATTAAAATACAAATATTTTTTCCAAACGATAAAGTGACAAGTTTTGTTGTCTTTGATAGAGGCCCAGTCTCAGACATTATAATATAACCTGATGTATTAAAATACAAATATTTAAGTAGGACATGTAGATAAGAACTGGACTTCTAGAAAAAAAAACATATAAACAAAGAAATTTCATCTTAACTAAATAAATAAATAAATTAAGAGGAAATTAGGCCGGTAGGCCCAATTTCCTTACCAAATTTATAAAATGTTCATCGATCGATCGATGTGAATAGGGTAATTGTCCACTGGACAACTTTTTACTTTTTATATTTCAGGCTTCTCGTTTCTGTTATGTAATTTGATAGGGAAGGAAGGAGATTAGGGTTTAGAGAGAGTAAAAGGAGAGAGAAAGAGTTTAGAGAAAGTAATTGTTTGATTATTCAATTGGATATCTTTCTAATACAAGCTATGGGTATTTATACTTATCCCCTTTAATCTCTATACATGACAGTTTCTCTCACTCTCGTTCTTTCTATTCTTTCTCTCGATTATCGTTGATCAATAATTGCCGAATAGTGTACTCTAGCTACTCTCGATCATCATTGCCATTGTTTGTCTTTGCAATCATACAAATGTCAGTTTAATGATGAATAAATGTCCGGGGAGGTTTTGTTGTAGACGGGCATGTGGCTGACATATGGATAAAAGAAGTTGACCTTATAGATGACATTTGGATAAAAAGATACCTAACAAATTGTTTGATGTAGCTGACTACTCTCCTGTGAACGAACAGTGGGTGCGGTGAAGTGTTGGGGGCGAATTGCTGGTGATGTGGACAATGAACTCATGAATGTAAGTGTGTTAGTTCTTTTGTATTACGAGGGTTTTTGTTGGTGTATTTTTTGATGTGGGGTGTGTTTTTGGCAATTTGTAATGGAGAAATAGTAATATGCTGACAAACTAATAGACAAAATGTTTTTGGCAATTTGTAATGTCGGAACAATAAAGTAAATGAAGGTGTGTTAAGATTGATTTATAAATGATTGACGCCCTAATAATGTTACATGAAATCTTTCTTTTTTATGTTCTAAGTGAGGATAACATATCTAAAAAGACTTGGTGATATGGGTTATTGCCTCTTAAACACCAAGTCTTATAAATTCGAAGATGAGAAATCAAATCTCGAACTTAATCAACTTTCTATTTATTGTATAATTTACGTAGATCTTGATTTGGGTTTTTGGGTGCCATTGAGGGACTTGATTTAGGAAAGTGTTTGAGCTTCAGGTCTAGAGTTTCTCCTTCGAGATTCTCTCTATTTTTACTACTCCGTATCATCTTTTTAGTGAAGGATCTTAGTAGTCCAACTTTGTTGTTATTGTTGTTGTTATTATTATTATTATTATAATATAAAAAGTAATTAGGTCCTTGGAGTTTCTCTCTATTTTCACTATCATTTTGTTCTAATTGGATGTTTTTGTCTCATCAACCGTACATTCAAGACTTGCTTGATTGGTCGAAGATGGATGAAGCATCGTTGGTGCTCTTCGGTATGTTGTCATTTGAGATTGTAGAGCTGGTGAATCACGTGTGTCAATATATGCGAAGGCCGACCGAAGAACATTGGGCGGTGATCAAATGGAACCTGCGCTATCTTAAGGGTACGCTCACCTAGTATAGAGGTCGAATATCGGATTGATCCACATCAAGAAGCAACGCATAGCTTGCGAGGAGTTGGTGTTTTATGGCATTTTTAAAAACTTTTTTATTATTCTAGCCAAACTCTGTCCAAAATGGTTTAGAACTAAATCGAATATATATCGAATCTATTCAAAATCTAACTAAACTAGGTTCAGTTTTCGATTTCAATTTTTTTTTTGAATTTCAATTTTATGTTCGATTCAACCCAGACTCACTAGTTCAACTCAAATTGAATTTGAACCGATGAAAAACCCTAACATGACCATAAATAACCTTATTTCACCAAGTTTTAGAAACACTTTTCTCCAAGAGTCGATGCGATTGCCTTACAAAACTGTGTTCACGGCGTAGGTTGGTTCAATTATTGAACCAACAGGTTGGTTGAATATGACCATAAATAACCTTATCGTGGTATTGAACTTCAATACCACGATATGATTGAATCTCTTTTTTTCTCAGGGAAAAATGTTTGTCAGGTTGATCAATAATCCCAATTCACAAACCAATTATGATTTATGGTAACATATGTTTGGATTTTCTTCATCTAAAATCCATTTCTCGATAGTGCTGGGTTCAACATGACTGAAATGAGGCGTTCAGATCTCCTTCGAGTTCACTTCATCTTGCAACCGAAATGGAAAACCGAAATTATATTTTAAAAAATAAGACTTTACTGCATTTCTGTTTGAAAAACCACAAAGATCTCACATTTGGAGAAAAACAAAATCTCAAATTTGAAAATTAATTGGAGGCTCAGATTCGCCTTCTTTCAGACACGAAAGAGGAGCCGCCGGAAGTCGACGGAACACGGCGGGCAAACTGAAGCCAACATACATGGAAGAGAAAAGTGTTACTCAAATCTCATTCCACAGGGCCTCAGACGCCATCGCCATGACCGCAGCTTGGTATCTCCTCCTTCCACGCCTGATTCTCAAGCTACTGCTAACTGAAATCATCACAGCCCCATTGTGGATACTCTTTTTCTCTTTCCTTTATTTCCTTTAGAAGGGCAAATTGCACAAAACTGAACTCGAATTCTTACTTCATCAAAAAAAAAAATCTATTTATATATATATATGTATACGGAGTACGAACATGTATTTTGAAACGGAGGGAGTAATAGTAGTAGGCGGTTTTAGGGGCAGCGTTAGAAATCATCGGCGCCAACGAACGAACGCCGGAGATCGACGTTCAATCATTTACAGAGGGGGGCAAAACCGCCGGAGAAACTCCCGCAATCCCACTGAGCGGCGGCCTCATTCTTAAACTAATGAGATTTGGGGGAGGAAACCCTAGCAGGCCCCTTTTATATTACAGTAATTTTCAAAACTAACCCACTTTCGATTTTACTTTGCAAAAAATAACCTCTTTTCTTGAAATTTACAAAAATATCTATTTTACTCGGAACACTTTTAACTTTTCGCTTCACCCATCATATTGATACATTTTTATTTTTTTCGTGTCGGTGTTATTGTACTTTTGGTCATTCATATTTATGGATTGTACTATATCCACCCGTGGCAGGTGCTATATGCACTCTATAGGACAGATCGTAGATTCGTCCGTTACAAATTTTTAAAAAAATACACGAACGGATCTATGATCAGTCCTATGGAGTGTATATAGCACCTCTCATGAGTGCATATAGCCACCCCTCCCCTGTAGTTATTCATCGTGTCATGGATATCGCCAAAAATTAAAGAGTGACATGAATGACACATGGATTCTTATGTTTTATAATATGAAAATGTATCAACATGCTGAGAGAAATGAAAATAAGTTATTTAAACGGTAAAATGGATATTTTGTCCTTCAATGATTATTTTTATACAAGGCGTTGGATGAGAAAGGGGGATAGATTGCTTCTCTCCCTGGCTCGGGTCAGGGAACATCAGAGTAGAGATTTGGACAGACCAAGATGTGTTAAAGACGAGTCGGACAGAGTGCTGGTGGATGACTCACAGATTCAGCAGAGATGGAAGAGATACTTCACCGAGTTGCTTAACGAGAGATATAGAGCAACATATGTTACTTTTAGTAGGGGCTTTGAGGAGTTTACCTATTGTAGACGCATATCTTTCGAGGAAGTGAAGGGGGTCATTAGTAGAATGAAGAGTAGAAGAGCAGTGGGGCCCGACGAGATCCCAGTTGAAGCGTGGAAGTGTATGGGCGTAAAGGGAGTGGAGTGGCTCACAAAGCTTTTCAACGTCATTCTCAGAACTGTGAAGATGCCAGAAGAATGGAGACTCAGCAACTTAATCCCAATTTATAAGAACAAGGGTGATATACAACAATGCAACAATTATAGGGGCATTAAACTCCTTAGCCACACGATGAAGATACGAGAGAGAGTTATTGAATGACGACTGAGGAGTTTAGTTACCGTATCCGAGAACTAGTTTGGTTTTATGCCAGAGAGATCAACTACAGAGGCTATACATTTGATGAGGCGCTTGGTGGAGAAATACAGGGAACGGAAGAGAAATTTACATATGGTTTTCATTGATTTGGAAAAGGCATACGATAGAGTGTCAAGAGACCTTATATGTGAATCTTTGGGAGCTAAAAGGGTTCCAAAATCTTACATGAGGGTTGTCGAGGATATGTATGATGGATCACAGACTAGTGTGTACTCACACGGTGGGGACCCTGCCTACTTTACGGTACAAGTGGGTTTGCACCAAGGCTCGGCTTTGAGCCCATTTCTCTTTACCGTTGTCATGGATGAGGTGTCGAGTAGTATCTAGGGTGGGATCCCGTGGTGCATGCTTTTTGCAGATGATGTTGTTCTGGTGGAGGAGACGAGAGTAGGGGTTAACAACAAGCTTGATCTATGGAGGGATAAGCTTGAGTAGAAGGGCTTCCGATTCAGCAGGATGAAGACAGAATATGTGGTGTTCAGGCTGGGCGAAGAGGAAGAAAGAGACGGTGGTGTCAACATGGGCGGGGATCTTGTTCTGAAGAAAGACAGTTTCAAGTATCTAGGATCAATGATGCAGAGCGATGGAAGTGTAGACATGGATGTCAAACATGGGATTCAAGTAGGCCGGCAGAAATGGAGGACTGTGTCAGAAGTCTTATGTGATAGAAAAGTCCCTCTCAAACTCAAGGGTAAGTTCTATAGAGTGGTGATGAGACCGGGTTTATTATATGGGGCAGAGTGTTGGGCGACAACGAAGGCACAAGAACCGAAACTCTTGGTGGCTGAGATGAGGATGTTGAGGTGGATGTGTGGGTGTACCTTGCAAGACAAAATCAGAAATGAGACTATCCGCAAAAGGGTGGGAGTGGCTAGTATTCAGGCCAAACTACGGGAATCGAGACTACGATGGTATGGACATGTGCAGAGGTGAGATCCAAGTGCGCCGGTGCGCAGATGCGATAATTTGGCTATCGAAGGCGTTCGTCGGGGCAGAGGGCGTCCAAAGAAGAGTTGGGGTGAAGTGATTAGACATGACATGGTCGCTCTGGGACTCTCGGAGGAGATGACGCGTGATAGGACACGGTGGGGGAGTGCTATCCAGGTTGACGAACTTTAGTCAGGTGCAACGTTTTACCGCATCATGCATTTCCCCAGGGGCGGATTCAAAATTTTTTTTGGGGTGGGCACAATTTTTTATGGATAATTTTTATAAGAAATATTTTTATAAAAAATATATATATGTGAAGAGAATACCTTAAATTTATAAGAAAAATTATTATTTTTTGATTATAAAATGCTAAAAAATTATAAGAATTTTAAAATAATGGAAAATGGATTGAGACAAAAATAATGAAAATATGTGGCTATTGGGATTTGAACATTTGAACAAGGGTTTAGTTGGAGTCTATTTTAAATGGGATGGGCTCAACCACTAAGCCATTGAAGATACTTCTGTATTACCTTTAGTTTTTTTTACATAACACATATGTTCTTATGTTTTTTTTTCCGAATCGGGGTGGGCGACGGCCCGATGTCGCCCACCCTTGGATCCGCCCCTGCATTTCCCCCATCTATTACAACTGGCTTACGCGCATCTTTTACATCGTTTTTCCTTTATTAAATTTTGAATTGCAGTTTATGTAGGATGTGTGCTACCATCGTCCCTTGATGTTTTGTCTTTGGGTCACTAGGAAACACCCTCTCGACCTAGCCGGGGAAAGAGTGCGTACAATTCGACCCCCCAGACCCTGCTCTTTGAGCGGGATATACTGGGCTTGTTGTTGTTGTTGTAATGATTACTTTTATAAAAATCTCAAAATAGATACTCCATCCATTAATTAAAACATGTTGTTTTAAGATGTAATTCTTGTTAAGAAAAACATGTCATTTTATGTATTTTGCAATCAACTTTACAAAATTGCTCTTATAATGATTAAATAGATGTTAGTTATAGTTTTCAATAAAGTAAAAAATTGAGTAATAATTAGGGGTATAAGTGCATTTTTATTTGTTTTCTTAAAAAATGTACAAATTTTTAAAATGACAAGTTTTAATTAACGAAGTGAGTATTATTTTTACAAAATGAAATCCAAAATGGGTTATTTCTATACAAATTCTTTTTCATACTCCCTGCGTAGTTTATTGGATTTGAGTGTTGGGCTGCCTGAGGAGCTAGGCAACAGTCTATGGCCCATCAGGCATGAAGGAATGACGCATTGTTTTTGGGTAAATTGTACGGAGTATGTTCTTAATTTTGGCCAAATTGCATAAAACAAATATACACCAATTTATCATAAACCATCATATTTTTTCTAAAACCAACTTTTAAATGATTTTCTTCATCAATCAATCACCCTTTAATATATTCCGTCTAAATATAAATACATTTTGATAAATTACAATTTTACCACTCCTTTTATACAATATTCTAGTAGAATTTTAATAATAAAAAAAGAAAAATATAAATAAGAAAGTATGAAGTTAAGAGGAAATTATTGACGCTATTTTCTCTTTTTAAATAACTGATAAAATGGTGTCAACTTCTACAAAATTGCTCTCCATCCCTCGTTTCCCCCTTTCAAATCACTTTCTAATTCTCTATTAGCTTCTATACACTTTTAATATGAGAACAAAAATGACGTCAATTATATCATCTCAATTTAATTCTTGCTTATTTGCTTTTTTCTTTTTTATTTGTTAAATTTTAACAAGTGCAACCAAAATTGGATCGAATAATGTCAGAGGTCCTTGATTGATGACAAAAGTTATTTAAAGGTTGATTTCTTGGAAATACCGATTTTAAGTGTAGTTTATGACAAATGAGTACATTGAAAAGGTGGTTTTATGCAATTTGTCCTTGAACTTTATACTAACTAGTATAGTTATAGTTCTATGCCGCGATTTTTTTTTAAATAAAAAATCTTAATGATAGAAAATATTAATTATAATGTATTTTAAAAGGGGCATAGGCCCGACTTAAAAGCTCTTTAAAAGGGGCATAGGCCCGAATTAAATTTTTTTACCATAAAAGTATTTTAAAAATCTTTTTAAAAATTATTTTTTACCATAATTAAAATCTCAATGTTCTTATCCAAAAAATGCCTTTGAATAATAGTCTTCTAGTCCAATAGGACTCGACTAAAAGGGGCCTAGGCCCGAATTCACTTCTCGGAACTCAACCCAAATATTCAATCCCACACAATTCCCCCTTCCACGTCCAGTTTGAAATTCGAAAACTCGACCGTTAACCTCCGCGTCTAAAACCACCTTTATAAACCCCCTCTTCTTCTGCTTCTCCTACAGTCCCTCACCAAGCCCTCTCGAACAAACTCCTCTTTCTCTCGCTTGTTCATCAATGGCGACCACAGCATCAGATCTACCAATCGACGCCCCGGCGAAGAAGGGGAAGGTTGGGAAAAAGGCTCTGAAGCCGAAGAATGACTCCAACATCCTCCCCGCCGCCGATCTCCAAGTCCAGGCTAAGATGTCGCCTCTCAAGGCGGACTCCGATCCACAGAAGGAGAACCATGAGAGCCTCTCCCAGCCTCGATCGGAGAAGAAGAAGCCGAAAGCGGCGAAGTCGAAGTCGAAGACGGCTGCGGTGACGAAGAACGGTCCAAACCCTAGCGCCGATTCTTCCTCTTCTGACTTCGATAAGGATATGTCGGAGTTGCAGGAGATGTTGGAGAAGATGAAGATCGAAAAGGAGAAGACGGAGGAGCTTTTGAAGGAGAAGGATGAGATGCTGAGGGCGAAGGAAGAGGAGCTCGAGAACAAAGGCAAGGAGCAGGAGAAGCTTCAGGTTGAGCTCAAGAAGTTGCAGAAGATGAAGGAGTTCAAACCTACTATGGTTAGTATTTGCTTGATTTTTTGATTCGATTGTTGATCTTTTGTCATTTGATTGGATTGTCGTAGGTCCCTGAGAAATTAGGGTTTTGGACTTGCAAAAATCCCATTTCGAAAGATCAAAATTCCATTCATATGTGTTCAAACCTCAAATGTGGATAGTTAATTTTATGATTGGTGTGTTGAGATCGTTTGTTACTTTGAGATTAGACTGTACGCATTTGCTTTCGAAATTAGGGTTTAGAACTTCAAAAATTCCATTTCCACAGATGAAGATTCGTTCCTCTGTTCACGATTTTCGGACTCTTCGTTTGATCTTGATTGTGTTTGTAAGCATCTGTCTGATTGAGAAATTAGGAGTTTCGGACTTCAAAAATTCTATCACTAAAGATTTTAATTGCTTGTTCATTGTATACGACTTTATCGTCTGAATCAATCTCTGGTCATGATTTCTCAGATTCTGTTGCAGATTTTTCCTCACCTGATTAGCTGATTTGGTTTTGTATGATCAAATTCAGAAATTATTAGGGTTTTGTTAATTTATTAATGGTTTTCAGACATTTCCTCTGATCCAATCTCTGATGGAGAATGATTTGGATAAGAAAGACAAGAAGAAGGGAGGTCCTGAGAAGATAAAGAAACCTGCTCCTGCATATGTCTTGTGGTGCAAAGATCAGTGGAACGAGGTAGGAAAGATTTGTATCTCTATACCTATAACCTATCTAGGTGTATAAATCGAATGTATTGATTGGTGAAGGTTATCTAAATTGATCTGCCTGTTCATTTATCAGGTGAAAAAGGCGAATCCAGATGCTGAATTCAAGGAGATCTCTAACATTCTTGGTGCAAAGTGGAAAACCATTACTCCTGAAGAGAAGAAGCCGTACGAGGAGAGATACCAATCCGAGAAGGAAGCTTACTTGCTTGTTGCTAGCAAAGAGAAGCGCGAGAGTGAAGCCATGAAACTCTTGGAAGAGGAGCACAAACAGAAAACAGCAATGGAGCTTCTTGAACAGTATCTGCAGTTCAAACAAGAAGCTGTAAAGGAAACCAAGAAATCCAAGTAACTATCCATTACCACCCTTAGTTGCTCCATGTGAATGTGTGATTAGATGTTTTCCTTATCACTTACAAACTGCAATTTTTCACCAGGAAAGAGAAGGATCCATTGAAGCCAAAGCAGCCAATGTCTTCGTTCTTCTTGTTCAGCAATGAGAGGAGAGCTGATTTGCTCGGAGAAGGGAAGAGTATATTAGAGGCTTCTAAGATCACTGGGGAAGAGTGGAAGAATATGACCGAAGAACAGAAAAAGCCATATGAAGAGGTAATGGCTTTTTCACCCTTCATTTGAAGCAAGAAAATACAGCTGAATACTCTCTGACCCCTTTTTTCCGGGCACATTTTGGCAGAGGGCAAAGGAGAACAAGGAAAAGTACCAGCAGGAAATGGAGGTTTACAAGCAGAAGAAGGAAGAGGAAGAAGCAGAAATGAAAAGAGAGGGAGAAGAACATATGAAACTTCAAAAACTAGAGGCCTTGCAACTGCTCAAGAAGAAAGAAAAGACTGAAAACATCATCAAGGTAACTCTTTCATGAAATTTGATGCTATCTTTTATGAAATTTGTTTCATCTTCATAATATATCTGGGATTTGAATTTTTTGAAATCAGAAAGCAAAAGACACAAAAAAGAAGCAAAAGGAAGAGAAGATCACTGACCCCAACAAGCCAAAAAGGCCCCTTTCATCTTATTTCTTGTTCAGGTAGCCAAATAGTACAATTTCTGTTTTGGAATCCCCTTATATAAACAGGCGAGCGCTTATGCTTCATATTTTCACAAATTGCAGCAAGGAAGCAAGGAAGATTGTCAGCGAGGAGCGACCAGGGATCGACAACAAAACCATTACTGCATTGATTTCTGTGAAATGGAAGGTATACCAAATTCCTGCATCTTTAAGTATATTTAGAAGTTGGAGAAATCAATCAAGGCTGTTTCTAATATATATCATAATCATATTATGTGTAGGAATTGGGCGAGGAAGAGAAGCAAATCTGGAACAAAAAGGCAGCTGAAGCAATGGAGGCATACAAGAAGGAAATGGAGGAGTACAACAAGACCATAGCTGAAGAAAAAAGCAACTGAAGAGAAATCAAGTCATGGTTAGGTGTTTCTGTTCAAGAGCTTTTGTTGAACGTCTAGGGGAACATGGAGAATATCTGAGATTGAATATGGTGCTTGCATTTTTAGTAGTAGACACGACAATCCCTGATGTCGTCATTCCGAAAAACTTAATAAAATTCAAGCTACATTATGTCAACTGTTAAACTGACTTTTGTGCAATGCTACTTTTTATCTAACAATCTTCTACATTGAATAAATTGAATGAATGAAGTTGGATTTTTTTTCTCTAACATTTCAAGTGTGATATTCGGGTTCCGTATATTGAGCTAGAAATCCGGGGTGATTGGTGGTGGATGTGGTGGCACCTAAGACTATATCACCAATACCCCCTTCAAAGTACTGTTGTTGGTGCTGAACATTCTCAAATGTGTCCAGATTTGAAGGAGACATAGAGAAGTAATTAGAATCTGAAGTAGTAGATGCAGAGATGAGACATGTCGGAAAATCTCCATAGAACGGTGGAGCTGATGAAGAAGTGTAACAACAACTGTCCATGTTTTGCACATCAGCACCTTCAAGTGGTATCGTAGCTTGAATACTCGTAACCATGGATGATGAATCTTGCTGGTACTCAATCGAAAGGTCTTCTTGCTTGGGCTCTTGTTTTGCTGGCAGTGTCACTGTCGGTGCAGACTTTGACCGGCGAACCTCATTGCAGTTATGCTTTCCTCTATATGTAATGTTAACTACAGAGGGGTCCTCGTCGGATCTTTGCACTTGCTTTGTCGCCCAGCAGTCTTGGATACTTCTATAAGTACACCTATAGTAGCTCCTGTACAATGAAATTCGGGTTTGTTTAGCGCAATGTGTTGATTTCAAGTCTGATGGCTCCAAACGAAACCGACTTAAATCACCTGGGATACTTGGCTCCAAGGATGTCTTTCTGCCCATACTTTCTCCAGCTGTAGCCATCATAAGGAGGTCCATCTTCAAGGCCATTCTCAGGGTCCAGTTTCACTTGGTTCGTCCAAGTAGATGCCGATTTCCTGCAACATTTTATATGATCTTACATATAGTTCATTGTTACATCAAAGGTAATGTATATCAGTATATGTATACCTCTTGAATGAGCATTGTTTGCCATCCTGAGGACTGTTTGATCTCGGCGTCTGATCACCACCCATGATGGAACTCGGAGAGCTTGGCAAGAGAGGCGAAGCCACAACCGCGAGCTGATGTGGCTGCTCGGAAGGGACCCCACCACCCCTTATAATGAAAAGGGCCTTTTCATATGAGGATATAATCTGCTCTAGCAAAACCTGCCTTGTTTGAGGTGAATACTCAGGACCCATTTTAGCTCTTAGCTGCCTAGTTAACTCCATTCCCCGGGTTAGCTCATTGATCAGGCGGACTCGTGTGTTATAATGATTGATCTCCATTGCTGGTTTCTGAGAGCTCAACTCAAATCAGCTGATGGATAAGAGCATGAACAAGGTGGATTGTGATTCCCGGGCTTCGGATGACCGAAAAGATTCAATCTTGAGGTAGTTAGTATTGTTACAAAGGGAATTTATGGGGTGTGTTTATGAGAGAGTTGCTTATATATATAGTCTTAGGTAGGTAAACATGGTTATATGTGCAAGGACTCTTTTAACTATGTGGTTCCCTATTTGGGTCAAACATTTTGACTGAGAAACCGAGTTTCATTCATCCAGAAGAGATGACTAGTGGATTGGTCTATAAAGAGGCCAAAATGGGGATTCAGGGGATGCTCTGGTTTGATGACCAATTCAAAGTTTCTATTACAAGTCTTATTTAAGTACGATTAATATTGATTTGTACTCGTTGGTTATAAGTTAAACATATTGACATTATCAAAAAAAAAAAGTTAAACATATTGACACATCGAAATATTATTCAGCATTTTATTATTTTTATTTTTTAAATTCATTTAATCGAAACTATCTATTTCAATTTATAGGATTTACTTTTTAATCTATGCCTCATGAATAAGTTAGAAAGCATGTGCGGTTTATTTTTAATTGTTGTTTATTATTTACGCATTTTTTAGAATAATAAAAGTATATGGCGAAATTGGATATATAACCATGCAAACTTGATTAACTGGGTATATATTGATTAAAACCTCAAAATTGGTTATATATACATCAAATTATTTATATTTTATTTAAATATTGATAATATATTTAATTTATACTATTGATTATAAAAATTATTAAAATTTAAAATTTAAACTTAATTAACTTTTAAATAATTATAGAAAATGAGTTCTATATTGAAACATGTAACTTTATACTATTAAATAATTGTAAAAATACTTTCCTCCTTTACTATGGTTTATGGTCATTTTAATAACTTAATTATTTTGAATTTATACATGAAACTCGACTTTCAAAATAAATTCATTCAATAAAAAATATAATTATATTTATATTGAGTTTTAAAATTTATATTAATAAATTAATTATTTTTTCTATTCAATAATTATAAATTGATAATTTTTATAGTTATATGATGGTCATATAAATAATTTTGCTGCTTTAATGGGTAAATACACAATTAATCAAGTTTTCATGGGTATATACCCAATTTTGTCAAAATATCATATTTTATTTATGATTTCATACATATTATTGAAATAATAAAAATATTTAATACAAAATTTAATGTTTTATATAGTTTTTTTTAAATATATTAATAATAAATGATATTTAAAAAAATAAAGAGAGTATTAATATAATAGAAAAGAAGACGTGAAAAACTGAAAATTGTATCTATATTGTGATATCGGTTAGTTTCATGGGAGAAATGATTGGTTAAGAAACCCATAGAAGGTGGAAAATGGAGAGTTGGAAAGTCATATAATAATTTCAAGATGCTTTTTTTTTTTTGAAAAAAAGTTAGACTAGTTCAAACAATATAAAAAAAAGGTGGCTTACGCGTTGGCTTTGATTGGGGCTTTGATTGGTAATTAAGCATATAGTTAAACAGTTAACAGATTAATCATATCATATGGGATCTTGTTGATTCTGTTGGTCGCTTCAGAGACTCACTGCTACGACTTGAAAGTTTAATCGTTTATGCCATTTGCTGTGCTGCAAACTGCAGCTATAGAATCATCTAAATACGGTTGGGAGTGAAGGTGAGAAAGGTAAAAAATTAAACAAATACGTAGTAAGATTGAGAGAGATTTATCATTTTTTTTAAAAATAATTGTATCTATATTAAGATTTTATTGAGGAATTTGACAGATTTACTGTTTCAAAGTTAGGTGAACAAAAAGTTATTTATAATAAAGAGACGTCCAAATTTTGCCAAAATACAATTCATGTAGTATTTCATCGCCAAATTATAGGACTAACTTGACACAATAGTGAGTGTTTAATTGACACAATTTATTATATATTTTATTTTAAATTTTACATTATTTAAGTAGATTGTCAAATATATACCCAAATACTATTAGATATTTATAATTATAATTGCAATATAAGCATACTTTATTTGAATCTAACCACACCCTAAACAAAAAAAAAAAAAAAAAAAAAACCCTACTACAAGTGAATTATGTGTATCTAGTCTACAAAGTAAGATTGAAGTTAGTTGGGCTTTAAGTTATAATTGGGCCTAACATAATAAGTCTAACTATATTTTTTTTTTACCTAGCAATTTTTTTAAAGGCGCCCAACCATTGTTGAGCGAACTTAACAAGTGATTCGCCCCCGGAGGGATTTCTCGAAAACCAAACGAGGATTATAAAATGTATCATATCTTTAGGAGACCCGTCTTAAGGACCAATCCACCATTGCCATTCTTGCTGTCACCAACATCTCCTCCGATGACCTTCCACCGTCCTCGAACTTCGCCATCCCTCAGGGTCAGCTGACTCGCCCGTTGTTATCTTAGCACAGGAGGGGTCAGTCTTTCGTGACACAGGGAGAACTCTAGGTTGGCCATCTTCTCTACCTCCAACTTGAGTTGTACACAAGTACCCATGCCCATCCAAAATGCTAGATAATATCTACAACAACCCTCTCTAGAGAGGCAATGGGTGGACACAATCCCCGCAATAATGAAAGTCTTGACCAGATCCAACTGACCCACCCCATTGTCCTCATATTCGGCTCACTAGGCCAACACTCTTGGTCATCTCATACTACTCCTTTTATTGTTGACGATGGTTTTTGCATTTATAATTTGGGTCTAGCCAATATTATATTACCATACCTACATCTAACCAACACCCTCTACATCTAACCATCTCCTCCTCTCTCCTCAAATAATTAAAAATCTTATTAATTTTCGCAAATTTACATCATCATCAACTCTTTATTGAATTTGAGCATTTTGGTTTCTTTGTGAAGGATTTTTCAACGAGTATGGTCCGCCTGTGTTGAAATAGTTATGTTGACTTATATCAAATCTCTTCTCCATTGTCCACAATGTTAGCTCCTGTCTCTCACCTCACGTGCACGTCGGCTCCCATCTGGAATGATAGACTTGGACATCCTGACGCTCCTGTCTTCGCAATTATCATTCTTCATCCTAATAAGAAGTACCCCTAGCTCCACCTATTAGTTGTCAACCTTGTCAATAAGGAGAGCATGTCAGATTATCTTTATGTTCATTGAACATTATTACTTTTGCCTCTTTTGATATTGTACGTAGCGACCTCTCCAATTGTTAGCCTTGATGATTTTCACTATTATAAACATTCTACTTGATTCTTTCTCTCATTTTGTGTGAGTTTTTCCTCTAAAGTTCCAATCAGAGGAGTATACAAAATTTTAATCACTACATAATTTCACACCACTATTAAAACTTTTCAATGTCCACACATCATCCGTATCATCAATAATGTCATCTGCACCGTACCATTCTTCTTCATGAGCCCGCCCTACTAATTTATTGGATGTTTCCGCTAGAGATTGCAATCTATCTCCTGGACAACACTCCTATTGATGTAAAAGCTCCGTCCCACATCGGATATCATAAGAGTGTTAGGAGTGATTTATAAGTAATTTAAGCCCTACCCAAGTCATAATTAAGAGCCTTTTCTTTTAGGCTCCAAGTAGAAATTTGGTCAATATATAATTTGTTGTACTCTTAAGATATAATAATGTACAATTAAACATAAAAATTATAAAGCTGCATAACTTTTTCCCTAATTGTCCAAATGAGACGTAATATAACCTTTCGTTTTGAAGCTATTGAGATAAATTATAGTATGTGATTGTTAATCTATGTAAAATATAAAAACATTATAATTTATTGAAATAAAATTAAAGTGATTAATATAATTTTAATTTTCAAACATTCATAAATTTATACTTGGTTATCGAATTAGGGTGTATATATATCAAAACGAAGCTATCGACGACTACGAGGAAAATATCCCTAAATAGTTTGTCGGATGAGTAGCGGGGCACATGCTCCTCCAAGCCCCTTGGCTCTGCCACTGTTTATATGCATAATGCATTGACACACTGACACACATATATACACAATACATGTCGTTAATCTTAGAGCTAGCAGCCTGACAAAATCTGATCTGACCCGAGAAAGCCGACCGACTCACCCGAACCCAGACCCGATCGAAACCCAAAAATCTGGAGTAATTCATCCATAGCCCGACCCGAACATAGACAAAACTGACCCGACCTGACTCTTAACCCGACCCGACTCCCAACCCGACCCGTCTCCAACTCGACCTGACTCTCAACCGACTTTCCAGCTTATCTACTTATCTTTTCAGTTTTCGGTTTTTATAAATGGATTTATTTTTATAGATATAAGTATAATAATTCTATTAGTTTTCATAACTAAGCAAGTGTTAATAATTCTATTAGTTTTCTTAACTTTGACTCTTTGAGGGGTTTTCCACCTAAAAACTCATTGTCATTTGTTCATATGCCATAATTTGTACGGATTATGAATTATGATTTTTTTTGGTTGGAAGAATCATTTATATCCAAATCTGTAGTTTTATAGCTGTTATTTTATTTATATCTATACTATGTTTTGGTAGAAGGAATTATTTATATCTAAATGTAATTTTTTTTTAAAAGAATCGTATAAAAAGTCCATGGGCCTTATTTGTCACTTCAAATTGAAATGGGCTGCCATTAACTTAGAGTTAGACATATATGGGCCATACAGCCCATGTATATGTATATATATGATTCAAAGTTTCAAACTTCAAAGACTTGAATTTCAATAAGTATTAAAGTGTTCAACATTTTCAACCAAAATTAAATTACAATGGTACGAATTATTTATTTTATTTCTACATATAAAATAATTTAAGTATTTTACATAAATTATAAGTATTAATATTACTAATTTCATTAATAAATTTTTAGTGAAGTAAATCAACATTTAGCTTAATAAATATAAAAACGTGTAAAGTGAAATAGTTGCTGATATGACTGAAATGAGTTAAAGAGTTATAGGACTCCATCATGACCTTATATATACACTTGATTTTAGGATAAAACAAGCAAATTAAGAGTGTTGAGTGCTTTCATTAATCAAAACTCCTGAAAAAATGACTACTAAAGTTGCTACCAATGGCCCATCGATCATTTGCATTTTGCGTAGCGAATATAGGTAGAGAACTCCAGAATGCAATTGCAAACCAACATGGAGCCGTTTGTTCTTTCCGCAATCCGAAACCTCCAATCCAAACACCATTAATTGCTTTCACACTGAAACAGATCAAAGCCGCAAAACCCATGCCACGATAAGCAAGAATATGTTCCAATTAATTATGGGCCAAATTGAAATCGAAAATTCCACGAGTGGGGAGAGCATCTGCATCTGAAACAGATGAAAGCTATATATACAGCCAAAAAAGGAATTCGATTCCCATTTCCAATTTCATCTTTCCATCCCCTATATAAAGGGATTGCTCTTTCACCTCTCAAATCATCCAAAGCAACACACACCCAAAAACACAACTACCTACCAAGCTCCCAACCCCATCAACCCTCCGGCAATGGCTTACAACATGCACCAAGGCTACTACGAGCAAGACAAGGTGGTCTACTCCGAGCAAGACGGGTATCGCCGATCCGGCAACGGGATGCCCTTCCTCCACCACCACAACCAGGCCGCTGGCTGGACCGACAAGGTCACCGAGTGCGAGACCTACAGCGCTGCTGGCTACAACAATGGAGGGTACGCCGCCGCCCCATTCCTCGGCAACCAGCACGGCATCAGTGGCTACGAGAGGAAGGAGGAGATGTGTATGTCGACTCAGAGCGGCGGATACCACAGGAGGGGGACCGGGTTTCACCGCAGGAGGGTGATGAGGCGCTCTGTCAGCCGCGGCGAGTACAGCTCCAGCGAGAGCGACAGCGATTAAGCTACCAATGTAAGATATATATATCATATCGTAAGTCTTTGATGTTTTCAGATTATTGATGATGCGACAGTGGTTGTTGCAGATATGCTAATGGAGCACGAGATGGCTCCGGGAATCGAGAGCTGGTGAAGCTCATATGTATCGTATCTGCGGATATGGAATAAAACGAAGTGTGCCGCCTCACTCTATGGGACTGCTGTTTCTATCGTTTTATGTATGCTATGCTACAATGCATCTATCTGCTTATTTCCTGTTCTGTAATATGATTTGCTTATGAATAAACTTTGTGTGTCGCTTTGTATCGATCTGATGGCCATTGAAATTCGAAAGGAGTGATATGAGGAGTACAAACACATCGAGGATATGAAATCAGAGTTAAATCTAGAAAGAAAGAGACTGGAATGAACAGATGAATAGAAGTTGAACTAGAAAAATGAACTATGAACTCCCAAGATATAGCAGAGGTGATCCTGTTGAAATCAAATTATACCTGAGAGATCGGTTCAATAGCACGCGTACAAGTTATATGGCAATGACATTATTATACATTTATAGCTATTAGCTTCTTAAAACAAAGGAAAAATGAAAATAAATAAAGTATCCATTTTAAACAAAAAATGATACGAATTTTAAAAATGATAATTTCATATACAAACAGTGAGCAATCGGATTGACAATTAACCACGAAAGCCAGAAGATAAAAGAAAGGCTCTGAGCTTATTGAACCAAACCCGAGGGAATTGTTTGAGACCATACAGAAGATGAGTGCTGTCAATGAAGCCATGTGGCCGGCTGCTCCATATACACATGTTCGCCTAAGTCACCATTCAAAAAGGCGTTATTGACATCGAGCTCACGAATGGCTCATCGACGAGAGAGTGCAACGGTGAGAACAAGATGAATGGTAGTTGGGTGGATAACCGGACTAAAAGTGGTGGAAGCTAGGCAAGATTGGGCAAGCAGAGTAAGACCTTTTTCTTGAATTGTGCGGTCTCGACATTCAACCATGCCGTTTTGAGACGAGTATATGGGAACTAGACATGACGTAAGATGCCTTGCTCCTATAACGTGGATGTTAAGGATTGAAATTCACCATCCCAATCACTTTGGAGTTCTTTTATGATTGTATTGAGTTGTGTTTTGATCATGGTTTGGAACTTGGAAGAGCTGAAAGTATTGCAAAATCTGTTATTTGTGAGTTAAGAAATATATCCATGTGAAACGTGTACAATCATCGACAAACATCTATTATGCCAATGTGCTGAAGATGTACGCTCACCAATCAAAACCTGTTTGGAGACCGCAAAGGTTGACAAATTCAATTTGTATAAGTCATCCCTAACAAGGCCCTTGAGAAGAGATCGCCCCTAAAGTGGGATGAAATCCAAGGAAAATATTATTAATTATCCCGTGTCAGTTTGGAAGTGCTAACAAGGTTTTTATGCATGGAGATGTAATCCTAAGTTTGTCTTTGTAATTTATAGATCTAGGATGATAAGTTTTGGATGTAAAGGACTTGAAGAAAGACTAAACGAGCTAGCTACACCTAAGGGACCTCAAGACCATCTTGGTTCGGACTCTAGGTGCACCAAGGCTCTTGAAGACTAACCTATTGTGTGTGTGAGTGGGGGGGGGGGGGGCTACGTCTGGTGGGCCGGCCCATTACTCGGATGACATTATCTTAAATGGAATCCGAGCCCATGGTCTGTCTCCTTTCACTTGAATCCCTTTTGGAGACGTTGTAACCCTAAGTGTCCACTCCCTCCTCTATATATATGCTCCTGTTCACAATCTGGAGCGATGAGAGAGAGGCTCCGACGGCACAACCCCTAAACCCAGAGTGAGAAAGAGCGAGAAGATAAAGGAAGAGCCTTACTCATCCATGGATGGCTTGATTCCTGTCACTTGGAGTATGCAACGTCTTCATATGGATTGAAGAGTTATGAAAGGGGGCTCTTACCCTTTCAAATCTCTTAACCCTTATCTCTTTCGTTTCTCTGTGTTTTGCTTGCTAGCTCGTTAGGTGTTTCTCGTCTGATATCCAAAACTTGTAACCAGATCTTGTATCTTTGTTCGAGTTAGTGGTATTCTCGGGATCGGGTCTCCCCTCTTGAGGCCCCTCGGAGTAGGGAAACCGAACCGCGTTAACAAATCCTCGTGTTCTTTAGATTTATAGTGGTTTATCTTGTTTAGAACTCGAATTGATAGTTGACGCGTTAGGGGTTTTACAGAGGGCATAATAAAGATGTTTGAGAGGTTAAGAGGGCGAGAATATGTAGAAAATGAGGTGTTGCCATAACGTGAGATGAAATTGTAGTACCATTGTCGAGGGCAAGTTGATCACCACCAGTGTAGTCCGAGTTGATGGAAACGTTGTCGAGCCGTTGTAGGCAATCTGCAAGAGCATCCACAATATCCCTTTTTTTCTCAAAATACTCGAGCACGGAGAGATTACCTTTGGGAAGAGAGTGCAGTTATGACTTTAGGGGCATGGAACGAGCACGAAATTGGCTTGTAACATGTGTTCCAGCTTGAGCCATGCATCATGGGCGGTGTTAGATCGAATGACATAGCCAAGAAGGGTGCTTGTTTATATTTTATATTGTTCAATTACTATGTGCTTGTTTAAATTTTTTATATATGGTTACATAATATTGTTATATGCTAACTGAACAACAAATTAAGTTGGAACGATGTAACTGCTTATGGAATAAAACGATATCATTGCATTCATTTTAAAGAGAAAATATACAAAAACAAGTGTTGAAGTTTTGAAAGAAAACACTATCATTTTGATTTGTTAAAATAAAGTACAAATTATCAAATAGCTAGTAATTGAACAATATAAAATTATAGTCCCTCTTCGATAAGGTTCTAACTCCGCCACTAATAATTATATTATACCTCGCTATATATAGTCTTTCAAATGTAGGAGAGGTATATTTACATCATGTCTCACTTTTTTGAAAAACACGAGCTTAAATAATAAAAAGAAATTTCAACAAGTGTTTCAGCTGATATAAGGGGAATTTCATTTTGTCTTTATTGCCCATTATAAAATTTTGGGGTGGGAATAACATCCAATACTCTTTCATCACCCCCCAAAAAAAAAAGAAAAAAAAAGAACCAATAATAACTGGTCCTATACGTTGTTTCTCTCGTTTGGTGATTATTATCGAATATATTTGGCGTCGATAACACAATGTTGCCGAATCACATGACTCCGCCACTAATAATCTAGTTTCACTTCCTCTAATACAAAACTGGTTTTATGCTCGTGGACGTAGGTAACACATTGTTGCTCAACCACGTAAATCTCTGTGTCTTTCTTCTCTATTTTCATTATCGTTACAACACACAAATAGTATTCATGTCAATGATCTCAAACAAAACTACATCCTGCATCTTTCATTCCAGAATGATTGCTAATGCTAGCTGCTCAGCAATATAATAAGCTGGCTACCAATTCAGTTCAATGGTCCATCATCTGCATTTTGCGTAACGAATATTGATAGTGATGAACTCCAAAACACCATCCTTCCTTCAGCAATCTCAAGCCTACAAGATTGCGTTAACGCGGAAGCAAATCAAAGCCACTCCAAACACGACACGAGCAGCAAGTATATGCTCCGAGTAATGGGCAAAATTGAAATGGAAGTGCAGGAGTGGAGAGAGCATCTGCATCTGTCCATTACTGTCAAAAGAAACGCAACGATTCGAAAAAAAGCCGAAAAAAGGAATTCAATTTGATTCCCATTTCCAAATTTCATCTATAAAAAGGGAGGCTCTCTGGCCATTTGAATCATCCAATTCCAAAGCAATACACATAAAACCAAACTCCCTACCGAGTTTTCGTACCCATCAACCTCCGGCAATGGCTTACAGCATGAACCGCGGTTACTATGAGCAAGACAAGGTGTGCTACTCCGAGCAAGAGGGGTATGGCAGATCCGGCTATGGGATGCCCCGCCACCACCACAACCACAACCAGATGGCTGGCTGGACCGACAAGGTCACTGAGTGCGAGAGCTACAGCGCTGCTGGCTACAACCATGGAGGGTACGCCGCCCCAACCCTGGCCAACCAGGGCTACGGCTGCTACGAGAGGAAGGAGGATATGTGCATGTCTCACAACGGTGGATTCCACAGGAGAGGAACTGGGTATCACCGCAGGAGGGTGATGAGGCGCACTGTCAGCCGCGGCGAGTACAGCTCCAGTGAGAGCGACAGCGATTAAGCAATGTAAGATCTATACCATGTCAATTGCCAAAGTTTTTTTTTTTTTTTTGTCTTGAAGCTGAATGCTGATCATGCTTAATTATATTGTGTGTTGCAGATATGCTAATGGAGCAATGGAAGGCTCCAAGATTTAAGAGCTGAAGAAGCTGGATCGATCATAATGTTATGTGTGGCTATTTTAAATAAAATCAAAATGTGACTCATCCCACGGGACTTATTGTATCATGCTATGTATGCTATGCTAGAATGCTTGTACTATTTTCCTATTCTCGAATATGAATTAAGTGCTTATGAATAAACTTGTTTTCGCCTTTTCATATTCAAAGTATAGTACTCAAGATGCAAGAATTTGTATCCGAAGCCTTGAACGGAGACTATGAGCTCCCAATATATGGAACAAAATTGAATAATTTTCAAGAGAACAACTCTTAATAGTACAAGTACAACCATTGATGCAATTTCAGAAATAAGTCAAGGGATACATTTGACATAACTCATCGTCAAGATAATGTTGTACTTATAAAGCAAAAAATGACAACAATCTACAAATAGCCTCTTGTAAGCATCAAACCCCAAAGAGATGGTCAAATGCTGTATAATTAAGAGAGAAATTATTCAGATGCAAAGGCAGAGTATTGGACCTCCACACAAAAGAAAAGATGCCCATTTACCATATTTTTGTGACAAAATTCTAAATTTGATAAAGAGGAAGAGCCTAAAAGCAAGATAAGTCACCATTTTTATCCTGTTGAAGCTTCAAGATCATGAAGAGTGGAAAGAAGAGCATTTGCATCCTGTCCTCTCACACTAAAGAACAGAATATCAATATTCAATTTTCCCACCATTTCTAGCTGCAGAAGAATATCAAAGATTGGAAAAAAAATGCTAAAAAAGCAAAAATGGAATTTGATTCCCATTTCCCATCTCATCTTTTCATCCCTTCCAAATTTCCTACCGAGTTTTCAGACCCATCGATCTTCAGCCATGTCTTACAACATGCACCAAGGCTACTATGAGCAAGACAAAATGTGTTACTCCGAGCAAGGCGGGTATGGTAGATCCAGGTACGGGATGCCCCGCCACCACCACAACCACAACCAGGCTGCTGGTTGGACCAACAAGGTTACTGAGTGCGAGAGCTCCAGTTCAGCTGGCTACAACCATGGAGGGTATGCCCCAACCCTGGGAAACCAGGGTTATGGAGCTGCTGGATACAACCATGGAGGGTACACCCCAACCCTGGCCAACCAGGGCTACGGTGGTTGTTACGAGAGGAAGGAGGAGATGTGCATGGCTCAGGGCGGTGGATTCAGGAGGAGGGGAGCTGGGTATCACCGTAGAAGGGTGATGAGGCACTCTGTGAGCCGCGGTGAGTATAGCTCCAGTGAGAGCGACAGCGATTAAGCAATAATGTAAGATATCATATCGTAACTTCTTAATGTTTTTGTCTCCAGATGGTTCTTTTCAATAGTGGCTTCACACTGATCATGAGAAATTGTTTGTTGCAGATATGCTAATGGGTAAACCAGATGGCTTCAGGACTCGAGAGCCGACGAAGCTCATATCTTATTTGCTATTTCCTTTTCTCTAAATCAAGTGCTTATGAATAAACTTGCATTATTGCATATGTGTGTCTTATGTTTCTGATAATTGTGCTGCCAAATGGAGCCATGAGTATAAACAAAACGAGGATATAGAATGAGAGTGAATGCCCTCTTTGCGGTAAGGAAAGAGGCGGAGGCAGAGATCGAACCCAGAACCTCCTTCCCACCCCCCTTGTACCACACCACTAGGCCACCCCGACTGAGCAAAACTTTGCTAGTGTAAACTTTTTATAATGACTTGCTCCACTGCTTTGCGGACCCTTACCCTATGGATTAGTATACACCACTTGGCCGTACGCGCTTGTGAGTACATGAGATTCGAACCTGAAACCTCTCATTTGGGATATCTCACTCTTACCGCTAGAGCAAAAGTTATACCACTTGCAGGGATGCAAGAGTCCTAGATTCATCCCTAATATTCACACAATATAATATTATATCAAATTATTTATCCAATATTTGATAATTATTCTACATTTTAGATGAAATTGAATATAATATTTGGTCAAATATTTTGTCACATAATGAACTAATATATGGACAATTATAAAATTCTACTACTATGGCTCGATCGGCAAAGAGCATCGAAGGAATTTCGAGTGATATATATATTATATACTATATAGGTCAATTATCGTATATAACATTTGATTTTAAAGTATAATCTCTAGAAACATTTTTCAGTTGCTAATCTATCTAATATAAAATACTAAAACAGAGGTCATAGGGCGGGATTCGAGCTGGGCAATATAGGTAAGTAAAAAACTTATTTTTTTAGATCAAATATCTATCTAATATAACCTTATATCTTAATTAGATATATTTATCTATTATAAAATTGATCCATTAGGATTTCTACTTTTACCATAAAAAAATTCAAATAAATTATTTTAATTTTCACATAAAATTTAATTAAAATTTTATTTTATTATTATATATATATATAGGAAGATAATTTATACATGACATGCGTTGGGATTCATATAATGTTATATCTAAATATTCAATCCCGTCACTTTTTTTACTATTGAAAAATAAAAGATCGATTAGCTTCACCAATATATATAATACCATCATTATTTTTTTTATGATGTTAATATATATCTATTATATATACATATATTCTTTTTTAAAATAAATATTATCCTCATATATTAATGGGAGAAAATAATAATATTATTTAGATATTTAATATAATTTTTCATAATTAATTAATAGATGTCTTTAATTTGATTAAAAAAATGGCACTTACTACTTTGCATCCTACGTGAATTTGGTAGTTCCTTAATTAACACTTATAGTACATGTATTGTGATATCTTAATTGTATATTTAAATCATAAGCTTAAAAAGATAAATACTTATGATTTCCAATAACTTATCTTTTTATAATTAATTACTATTCTTTATATATATACCTCAGTCCTTTTTTTTTCCCCAAAAGATAGTGTAATTTGTTGGGGTATCGTAAAACGATTTAACTAAAAGATAAGTATATAACATAAAAGATATCATCTGATTGCGTTTGATATATTTTTAATAATTTTAGACAAATTTGGTCAAATAAGTTAGATAAAAGATATATAAAATTATTAATTGATATAATTAAAAGGGTTTAGACTACATGAATAAGCGACACATGTGAAATTAACCTCTTAGTTGTATAATCAATTTCATCTAACATGATTTTACTTTAATTTATTTTACAATTGATTGAACGTTTTATTAAAATATTTCAAGCATAAAATTTAATAAAAAATATTTCAAACAAATTAACGAAACGCGGAAACGCACGGGTACCAAATACTAGTATATATAATACTAAAACAGAGACATTAAAATCCTGTGTGACGGGTTTTGGTGCAATTCGCTACGTGTCGTTATCTGGTGCATTCTGATCGATTTTTTTTGACACGTCAATTAATAATGATCCAATAAATTTAAGACATGTCACACATGAGCTTAATCTTAAAGTGGTTACAAAATTTATCATTTTACCATGAGTTATTTATAATATTTTTTTTTATTAATGTTTTATATTTTAAGTGGTTACAAAATCTATTATTTTACCATGACTTATTTTATAATATTTTTTTATTAATATTTTATATTTTAAGTGGTTACAAAATCTATCCTTTTACCTTGAGTTATTTTTAAAATACTTTATCTACCAAAACCATATCTTAAGTGTCATATCTTAAATGGTTGCGAAACATATTTTATCTTTAGTTATTTAATAAATAATTCACTTTGAATTATAATATTTTTCAATATTTATTTGTGAATATTATTTAACTTTGTAACTAATTATCGAAACAATATTTTTTTTTAGTCCGTAGAATAATACTCCGCGTCTCCGTACAATATAGTTAGAGATCTTAATTAAAATATGTATGTAAATGCATAGTATGGTTAAATTAATTAATACGGAGTACTAGAATAATACTAATATATATACACGTATACAACGATAGTCTACGTAGTACTTGAATAGATTAGCAGTTAGAGAAAATTAAGAAGATAAATGAATATCAACTAAGAATTTTAAATTTGGAGAAAATATGACGGGTAACCCAACTAAATTAAAACATATCCAATCTAACTAATCAAATATAATAATAAGTTGTTGAAATTAATTAGGACTATTAATAAAAGTGCGGTTAGATTAAATGAAGTGACAAAAAGATAAAATAAATGGTATTATATACATTTTATGATAAGATTTTACTCCGTATTGTTCAAATGAGAAAAAAAATATAGTTATATCATGATAAGATTGGATAATAAGTAGGAAATTTAAAAGTCAAAAAATAATATTTTATATAATTTTTATTATCTTACACAATTTGTGCATGGATAATATAAAAGTCATATAAAAATCAGTGAAGATCGCGGGCAATAAAACTTGTTTTGATAATTACATGTATTTATATGATCGATCGGTGTGTATTTTATTAAAACTTTTGCAAAATTCTAAAACGACTTAAATTTTGAGACGGGTGGAGTAAGTAATTTATTCAAAATTTGTATTTCCGTTTGTAACCAAACAAGTCTTATTTTATTTTTTTTTGTTTTTTTATAGGTAGTCATTTAAACCATTACAATATGGAGATTACGGATTCGAATTATTTTAAATGTTCTAATTCATATGAGATTTAGTCAAAAATGGATCCGATGATCGGCATTGATTTATTAGTTGAAGAAAAAACGGGTTAAAAATGGTGAAATAGATGGAGATATTAATTAATTACAGGATGAAATGAAAATGTATGTAGAGATATTATTAAATAACAGACTTTGTGAACTGAATTATCTACAAATAAATGGTTGAGTCGGAGGTTATATATCCATTCCAAATTAAGTGATCATCTCGACTGATTATATATTTATCCAAATCTTTCCCGAATCTCTCCCAAATCATCCCACCATCATCTCGACTGATTATATATTTATCCAAATCTGCACCGAATCTCTCTCCCCAAGATCATCCCATCGGAGAAAATTGAGGAGGATCAGTCCGAGAAATCGACGATGAGTGAGGTAAGGTTTGTTTTGGGTTTGGTGGTGGTTGTGGTGTCCGTATTGGCGGTGGCGAGTGGCGCTGCAGCAGCGGAGAAACAGATCGGTTTGTACGAATTAAAGAGGGGTGATATGACCGCTCGCTTCACCAACTGGGGAGCCACCATTGTTTCGCTTATTGTCCCTGATCGAACTGGTATGGTATCACAATACTCACCCTCGAATCATACTGTATTGACTACGAGAGTTGTTTAATCCATCGTATCAATTTGTACGTGTATGATTTCAGGCAAGTTGGATGATGTTGTTCTTGGCTTTGAATCCCTTGATTCCTACGCTGTAAGCATCCCGTTTCTCTTGTTAATTCAATTACTGTTTCGATCAATTCCTACGCTATCTGTAAGAATTAAGATGGTTGTTGTTGTTGTTTGGATTAATTAGAATGATACAACCTACTTCGGAGCCATTGTGGGGCGTGTTGCGAACAGAATCGGAGGTGCCAAGTTCACTCTCAATGGCACCGTCTACAATCTGGATGCCAATGAAGGCCCCAACATTCTTCATGGTAACCCGGCCTTTGTAATTTTATCGATTTCATATCCATTGCTTTAAACTTGAAACTTAAAAAACTAGGTATGTTTATTTTGATTGATCTTTGATTTGATGTGAATAATTGTGTTGTAAGGCGGGCACAAGGGCTTCAGCGAAGTTATATGGGATGTGACGAGTTACGTAAAGGACAGCCACATCACATTCAGTTACCACAGCTATGACGGAGAAGCAGGCTTCCCTGGCGCTGTCGACGTCGAGGTCACTTACATGTTCATCGCATCCAACAAGCTTGGCGTCAGGATGGTAGCAAAGCCCCTAGACAAGCCGACTCCGATCAACATGGCCTTCCATGTTTACTGGAACCTGGCCGGGCATGCGAGTGGCGACATCCTCTCCCACACCGTCCGACTCTTCGCCTCCAAGATCACTCCTGTGGATGATCAACTCATCCCCACAGGCAAGATACATGAAATAGATGGCTCAGCCTATGACTTCCATGGGGAACGGACCATACAGAGCCGGTTTGACCTGCTGCCTAACGGGTATGACATAAACTACGCCCTTGATGGGTCCAGTGGAGTCCACCTAAGGAAGGTGGCTGAGGTGGGGGAGGGCCGCTCGGGGAGGCGGTTGGAGCTCTGGTCTAACCAGCCTGGGGTGCAGTTCTACACAGGCAATTTGATTGGGGTTGCTGACGGCGGCAAAGGTGGTGCTGTTTACACCAACCATGCTGGGTTGTGTTTGGAGACGCAAGGGTTTCCAGACTCCGTCAACCACCCCAACTTCCCGAATCAGATTGTGAACCCCGGCGAGACGTACAAGCATGTTATGGTCTACAGGTTTACTGCTGATCATTAGGGATTGGAAGAGTATTTAAGTTTGGTCTTTTCATTAGGTTTTTTTTTTCCAGAACCAATAAATTAAACGTTTAGAATCATCAATTCACCATAGATGTAGCTAGTTTTAGTTGGGATATTGAATCTTTGATCTTCTTTTTTGATCCTATATTATTAATAGATTGCGTCTGTTAGTTCTTTAGCCTTCTCGGTCGTGCAGAACCGATTGCTAACCACAATTTCCATCTCTTATAGCAAACATTGCATTCAGTTCTTCGACTCAATCAACAAAGTAATAGTAAATATCCTTGTGAGTTTACTCCAACATCCATCGCGTCCTCAAACCGCATCTCATCCCAATCCAACCCATCTCCTTCAGATGTTGAAGAAGCTGAAGCTACTCCTTCAGGCCTGGAAACAGGGCAGATATTGTGAAGCTTTTAAGCCACGAAAGGATGCACTCAAACTGGTACTGATGCTTGCGGCGTCTCCCTCACGTGATCTCCTACTGCAAACTCTTTGCATACCGGACAAATGCCAGGGACTGCTACTTAACAGATTGTCTCGAGTGACCTCTACAATGCCGAACCGACCTTATGCCTGATGGATTCGATAGGAAAGTCCTAGCCGACAAATGTCAGGGACTGCTACTTAACAGATTGTCTCGAGTGACCTCTACAATGCCGAACAGACCTTATGCCTGATGGATTCGATAGGAAAGTCCTAGCAATGGTGTGTTTTATGAATCAAGAATCACCTAAACCGGGTTGATGCTGGATGACTAACCAAAAACTGCACCTCTTTCCCTTGGCTGCTGTGATCTCGTAACAAGAGTTCCAAGAACAAAACCGATCATACATATCCTCGATTAATTAATTTCCATTCCACAGATCAAACCCTAGACCAATCGCATGAAAGAGTCATGCTGCTCATGCATGTAACCTATTCTTCAACAAATAGGAGACCCGATCGGTATGTTAACCTGAAATGTAATCCCCCATGAGCCAGTCTCCCCTTTCCACCTTCAGAACAGTCGTTGCAAGAAGAATTAGCACTCGGATATTTCTAAGCTGGTCTAATTGGGTTAAAATTAGAAGACGAAGAAGCTACTCAAACTTCATTTACAGTCCAAATGAGCCTAGTCCTATGGTAAGTATATATACTGAAAAGTACAACAAGAACCCCAACTCATGCCAGCAGCTTCGTAAGTCCAGTTGGTTGAAAACACTCAGCTCTTGGATATGGCTCCTGCTGCAAACAGCAGATTTCGTCGAGAAAACTGCAAAAACCCAGTTGTAGAAGCCATTGAATTCACAAAAGAAAATCAGATTCAGTGATTGATTCACATTCACCAAGTATCAGTGAACATTGCTTACCTGTAGAGAATACACAGGCGTAGACTTAGTCGGAAGAGTCTTCAATGATCTAATTCTGCTGTTCATGTTTCCACTTTTACTAGCAAAAGAAGAAAGTAACCTTTGATCACTACCCTTGCTCAGATGTAAATGAATTTATTTAGTAGGAGGTTTGTGTATTATGAACTCACCTTTCTTCTGCCCTTACCGTCTTAGCGTTGGCCGTTACATCCCATACTTTTACCGTGGAATCGGCTGATCCAGAAGCAAGAAGTGCGCCTTCGCCACTGATACGCTCACATAGCAGATGTCAGAAGCAATTACTTTCTCCATATTTATGAAAACCTTACAAGAAATTTACCGAATTAGCTTACTCACCTAAAGGCAAGTGTCCATACACAAGACATGTGACCCATCAAGGGGGCAATGCAACGGCCACTGTCAAGGTCCCACAACATAATTGTGCCATCCTCATCACCTGATGCCATATACCGCCCTTCAGGAGACATTGCTAGAGACAACACCATGCTCCTGTGCCCAATCAGGATTCTCACGCATTCCCCAGTTTTCACATCCCATACTCGAACTATTTTGTCACTAGACCCCGTCGCAATGTAATTGCAGTTTGGATGCCATTGAACACACTACAAGAAAAGTCCAAGCAACTTATCAAGCAAGTTTGAGAAAGTGGATGATGGCTATTCCTAGTCAGGGCATCCAATATATATATAAAAATAAAAACTCATTATCCACCTCACTACTCATCCCACTACTATATACATTTTCTTATTTTTTATTTTTTGAAAACAAGAAATAAATAAATACATTCCACAATAAATACATCATTCAACTACAAAAATTAGGGGGCATTTTAAAAAATAAATACATAAATAAAAACTAATGCTACTTTGATCGTTATTTTGCTACAAAAAAAATTCAGTTGAAATTTCTCAGCCTTTTGGGATGGCTTCAAATCCAAGTCTCTTGAAACAAAGCAAAACAAAAATAACAATAATAATAATAATAATAATTTTACTGTTACTTTGATTGCTAGTTTGCTATAGAAAATTAGAATTCAATTCGTCTTTTACAGCCTTTGGGGATGGTTTCAAATTCGGGTCTATTGAAACAGTCATATAAGGAAAAACGTACAGAGAGGGTAAAATAGACAGGGAAAGTAAGAGGTAGAGAGAGAGACTCCTTACATCAACATCAGATAAGTGGCCTGCCATTATTCTAAGAGGATGTATTCTGTCCATAGACCAGACTCTTGCAGTTCTATCATGAGAACAACTGGCAAAATAGTGTCCACGAGGGCTAAACTGCAATACTCAACAATGAAACGAAAAGAAATAGATTGAGCTTCACACCTGCTCAAGTAACATATTGAAGTGGAAATCCTCGGTTTGACCTTGATGAAAAATGATCATTAAAATAAAGAAACAATTGCATAAAACCACCCGTTAAATAGGGTGATTTGCCCCAAAATACCCCTTAAAATAGAACCAATTTTCTTAACAGTGCTTTGATAAAGGGGTGGCATTTGGTTAACATATGCTCCCTCTATTCGGCAAAACATGTCATTTTAGAGTATTAATTTTGTTCAAAAATATATGCAAATTTTAGATCTTTTGATCTCTAATTTACGAAAATGCCCTTTTAATGGTTAGTAGATTGTTAGTGTTAGTTTTATACTAAGAGAGTATATTTCTGAAATGCATTACAAAGGGAGAAACCCAGAATAAATACAAGAAAGGATAGAGGTCTAAGGGTTGCAGAAATGCAAGGAGTAATTGCAGTTACATACCTAGAAAACATAATAACTATATCTAAAAGTATACTTAGGAATGCTTGTAATTTACCTAACACGAGTTACAAGAAACGTAAGACTATCATATTTCCAACAGTTGGTTATAGCTTTTGAGAAAGTAAAAAAAAAAAGTGTAATAAATGAGGGTATAATAGTATTTTTTTTATTTCCTTAAAATTTGTGAAAGAAGCTAAAATAACATGTTTTGGCAAACTTAGGGAGTACACACTTCAAGGGTGGTTTGCTGCAAAAAAAATTTAAAGGGAGGTTTTAAGCAAATCACTTATTTTACAGATGGTTTCTGCAATTTGGCAATTTTATCCTAAAACAAACCCAGAAAAATATAGACGTAGATGAACTGCATAAGAATCCAAAGCTTGATAATATTAGACCTACCTGTACATCCCACACAGGGTAGTTATGACCCTTGTAGCAAACAAGATTTGCATTTAATTTAGTACTCCATAGCCGCACTACATTTAAAGTATTTTCTCGTCAATATTATATCCAGTACTATAATATAAAACAGAATAGGTGCATTTCTCATGCAAAGAAGGGGGGTCAGTAAATGATAAGGCACGAAAATATCATCTAGGTGAACATACCAGTTGAATCTGATGAAGAAGAGAGAATGAAATCCCCAAGGGGGCTGAAAGAGGCTGAATAAACAGGGCCGGAGTGACCTTGAAATAAAGTGTAAGATTTTTTCCCTGCATTGGCAGCAAGCACAAGTTCACTGGATGATGCATCATTTTCACCCTGCAAGGTAGCTGATACTAACAAAGGTTAAGGGCCAACTGCTTTCTAAGTATAATAAACAATATATTGTCTTTTTACAAGTATCTAAAATAATCACAAAAGACTTACAATTGCCTGCTTGTTGCCCTGACTTTGAAATGTCCCATATCTACAGGGGAAAAAACACTAAACTATTATGGTACAGACAAAAGATATGAGTAAACTATTGTAGGGTTCACCAAATTCTACTAGGGTAAATACAAACCTTCAGTGAAGAGTCTGAAAAGCCTCCAGCGACCAAGGATCCATCATTGGAGATTGACGCACAATTTAAACTGAAGGATAATTCATTTGTATGATAAGAATGGAGAATTGGTATGGGAAAGAACTGAACAATTATGGAGTAACAAATAGTGATATTAGCAAATGAAAAGTCAAATACGCCACCTGTTATGAGCATTTAGAAATGTATAAAAGCAGACTGACGGTAACGATGTACTACTCAGTTGCACACGATTTCGCAAGTCTTCAAGAATAGAAAGTTCCACTTCAGCTGGACTGCAGTGTAATAAGAATACATAAGTTATCACAGTGAAAATTTTGGATGAAAAACCTCAAAGACTAAGGAATGATAATTAACTATTCAAACGATCCAAAGAACCAAAAGGTACAATTTAAATAGAGCCTGCATGAAAAGCAAGATGAAGAAAATAAAGAAAGCAGGTTAAGTACAAGTTGAATGTTATTATATCAGGTTTTAAAACTCAGCCTGAAGCTGCATAAGCCGTAGAGTAAGCACATTACATTACAGGCAAAGGAAGCTCTGGTTTGACTCGTGGTGCCATTGTTGAAGTATTAGATTCAGGACGTGTGGCTTTCCCTGTAACAGTGCTGACTTTATCCTTCTTCACTTTTTTTACAGATGCACCTTGCTTCCCTGCATCACCTGTCCTTTTCTGCATGTATACAAATAAAATTGTCAGAAGCAAAGAGATAAAAAGGATAAATAATCAAATATGATGACAGTGTGTAACATAAAATAAACAACATATCTTTAGCTACCTTAGTCTCTTCTGTCTCTCCATCTTTAGTTTCTCCGTCTTGTTTTTCTGAATCAGAAAGCAGGCCAGCTGCCTTCTCCAAGCGATCATCTACTGAATCATCCAGCAACTGTAATAACCCAAAGTTAAGAGATTAATCGAATGTAGAGCATGTGATAATGATCAATAGCTATGGAAATCATCCATAACCAGATAATCATTCCGCAACAAAATCAGGCATAGCATAACTTCATTTCAGGGTGAAGAGTAGTTGTCCACACTCCACAGACACTTATCAAAGGCAGTTACTACTTATAAACTATAACTTCATGTCTGAGCTATATTTCTTTCCACTTAAGGCTTGATTGTATGACAGTAATAGTAAGATTTTGAATAAATCTCACAAGCATGAAGATTTTCAATTCCCTTGGTTGGTGGGGAAAGTGGAAATTGCCTAGGGTTTGCAAATATCTGTTTATTTTATCCCTTCCAATCTGCCTTGCCTTTGCAAGATCCATATGTGATGCTCCCTTTCATTGCTACTGATTATCAGTGTCCACAGAGAGCTATTTAATCTTGTTGAATTGATTGCGAACTGTTGAATTATATGCCAATATTAGTAGGATTATATTTTAAGTGCTACCTGAGGAAACGTATGAAGAGAGTGGACTAGGCAGAGGGAAAAAAATGGCTGAATAGGGTTCAGGAATGATATGCAGTGATCATGGCATGCAAAGTGGATGATGCAAACATCCTTTAGACCAAAGGTGGTGGTTGGTGCTGTAGAGGAGTAGAAGAGTAAAAACTAAAAAATTTAACTTTGGGAACTTCTTCACCCCATTTTGATACAAACCCAAGTTATAAATTTTAATAGTTTTATTATGTTCATTTTCCTGCATTATGTAGTCAGTAACTTAAAATTCCATAATCCGACTACCTAGTTTTAAGGCACTTTTCCATAGCCCACTTTCTCCCCATGTTTCCCATTATCCTAAATGCTAGGTCTTTAGTCTTTTATTAATAATGGGAGAGCCATTTTTGTTTTCTCTAATATAAGAGGAGCTGCAGCTTGTATTCATTCATAATGAAATCTAAGAATCTGAGGTTTTCTCAATTCCTGGAGTGTGAGTTACTTGCTTTCAGTTTTCTATCCCTTTGTAGGTTCCTAACACATTTCCTGTATACCAATTAACCTGTAAAGGAGTATAATTTCCCACAAGTCCCACAAATGTTAGCATAAATAACTGCAGACACAGTTGTAAGAACTTACACCCCAATGGATTTCTTTCTGATTTATGAGGCCAGCCACTTCTTGGCCACTGCCAACAAGTGTTACAGCTTCAGCATCATCACATATTGTACCAGGCTGTCCAGGGGCAACTGAATGGAACCATCAGTTATAATAGTCAGATTAACATAGAAGAAAAAAATTTCTTGGAATCAAACCTTAATTAAAGCCAATAGCGACACTGAGATCACAAAAAAAAAAAAAAAAAAAAAAGCTAACCTTGGAAGTTAATGTGCTCATTAATAATACCCAGCATAGTAATAGATTGTGAATTGTGAAGGTATTGCAGTAGGAGGTCATAAGAGTACTGCATACATGAAAGTATAATTTAGCTGTATGCAGTCAAGATAAATGTTTCTGACCAATTGAAAAATAATTATACCTAATGAAGCATTAGATAAACTAAATAAGGCAAAGAATGACTAAACTCTAAAGTAGAAAATATTTATGTACTCGAGGGAAAAAGCAAGTGCAATGCCTTTCCCTGACCAGACATAATGCCTGCTTGCTCCAGACAAAATGACACAAACAATATGAAGAATAAATAACACTACAAATCAAGAAAAAGTTTAGCCAATTCAATAATACGTACCTGACATATCTTGATGTTCACTTTGCTCTGCCTTAGAGAATGGGCAAATTCCATTTCCTACGAAAGTGTTTATGGAAGCACAGTATTATAGAAAATGAACATTGACAAATTTCAATAGACAAAACTAAAAGGGTCTAACCTTCAAATGAGATGGAGACAACACTCCTTCCAACTTTTGAAGGTCCCTTTGATGAATTGTTTCATGATCCTCACGGAAAGTATTGAAAAATGTATGGGCTGAAAGAGTAGGAAAATGACATCAACAAACTGAAAACTTGCAACTGAAAAAAAGGATGGCACCAAGAGTTGATTTCCTACCTTCTTGCAAATGCCCTTTTGCAATGAGGTCCATGAAGGAATGAATGAATACTGGATAAAGTACTCTCAGCAGTTCATGCTGTCAAGTTCAAATCAAACACAAAGCAAATTCAATGTGAATGAACATCCAATTTTCGCATACCATTCTTTCTTAGGGAAACATAAACTTCATAAGATCGCAAATATCAGCAATTCTAGGGTCCAGAGACTAGCATCAACATTGCGATAAGATTTAAGATTTTCACAATGAAAAAACAAAAGGCCGAATGCCACTGAAGCAATGACGGCAATCAGTGGCTTAGCTTAAAGCTATCTTACAAGTCACAACATTTGGCAAGTGATAGGGCAGTAGAGCCGTGCAATTTAGACTGTACAATGGCAATAAATAACTAAAATATATGGAATGGAACTATTTACCAAGCTATCTTACAAGTCACAACATTTGTGGCCAGAGTTTTGTCACTGATAATTAGCTTCAAAATTGGTTTCACACTTTAATGTTCGGAATAAAGCCCTCGCAGGGCAGGACATTTCAATTATTATTTTTCCAATTGAAAAATTAAAAGATAAAATATTTACCAGGCAAACCATATGTGGCCACACTAATCTAGCAGTATAGGTATGTTAGTCAGAAATATACTATTTAACTGAAACCAATCTAGTCTCCCAAAAGCAAGTAAATTGACTACCTTGTACAGATCCAAGGAACTATAAGTCCATGACCTCAGCTTGCTGTATCCATCGTGAATTTTTGCAGGAAGATACTCCATGCTGGAAAGATGTAAGAGCACAAAGTATGAAAGTCATATCCATTAATACAGAAAATGGCATTCACCCAGAATATCCCTCACCGTAATCAGCTTGAGGTTAATAGAAATAGTGCAAGCAAAACAGTAGACAACCACAAAAAAGATCGAATTCTACACAGACACAATCAGGTAAAATCTAAGACATAACAGTAGCATGAGAAAAAGGCCTCCAATTTTGACATTGTCCTCCTCCTAAATGTATCAAACACCTTACTTGCCAAAAACTGAGAACTAGGAACTCAAGCCCACCTCTCATTAATCTGTTTTTCTCAAATTGGAAGTCTAACGACTGATTTTACAAGCATAGAAATCATGTTGAAAATTAACATGGTAAAAGGCTAGCAACTGACCGTCAATCTAAACTCACTCCAGCTTCATATGGGGAAAAAGCTAGGAACTAAATTATTCTCAGTGATACAATCAATCTAGTTCCGCTCTACCTGAATGATTCAACTTCCTATTGCGAAAATACCTAATTAAAAGTGCAGAAATTTTAAATGGAGGGTGCGGGGAATTTCAGCGTTTGCACCATTTAAGACCTAAAAATTGGGTAGACAGATTGGAAAGAGAGGCAGAGGGTGATTACTCGGAGGAGAAGGAGAGAATGAGCTTGGAGACATCGGGGTCGGTCTGGGAAATGGAGGAGGAGTTCTTGGTTTGTTGCTCTTCTTGGAAAGCGAGCTCGGTGTGCTTAAACCCTTTCTTCTTCAGATATGCAAGCACTGCTTTCTCTATTTCTTCTTCCTCCATTACTGATTACTCGTTTCTTCTCGACATCCTCCTGAATCTGGATGGTTAGCAAGAGATATTGTCTTTTTCAGCAGTTCCTCTTGTAAGCTAGTACCATAATCCTCAAAAATACGAACCGACAGAAATCAGACATAACAAAAGATATCCTATTAACAAACTTAGATAAGGAATTCATGATCAAGAATAAGCAATATAGCCTTCAACTTAAACTCGATTATACTAGAAATAATCAAATCAGCTAGTTTTGTCACTTTCACAATTGATCTTAAACTCGATTATGAAAGAAAGGTCAGTAAAATCTAGCAGCAACAGTTGGTGCACCACCTGAAATGCAAAGAACCACTTGCTATCAAGTGCTCCTTATTCAACACAACAGCACACAACGTCTAGACATTCCAATCAAAGATTCACCACCACTCATGGAAATCTATTAGTTTCATGTTCTTCATTCGCTAAACAGATTTAAACATGCTCCTCATTCAGGCAACAGCAAACAACCTCATACACATTCGAATCATCAATGACAGAAACTTAGTAAAACCAAAATCTTTAGAATTGTTGATAAATGCTAAACAACATAAACATAATGAATTTAGTAAATTCATAGTAAAAAATGAGCCACTTGCTATGAAGTGTAAAAAATGAGCTTGCAAGATGCTTTTTGCATTCTCAAGAACAACACGGTAAACAGGATTGTCACGCCTAAAACTTAATTTCATAAAAACCTAATCAATGACTCTTTAACGTTTCAGCAACAAAATGTGAATAAGTGATATAGGAAATACCTGTTTTTGGATTATACAATCTCAGTGGTGGATATGAAAGGAGGAGGAAAGAGGCGAAATAAGGGAAAGAAAGAGGCAGTGTATCTCTAGTGGTTGGAGTAGAAGTTCGGATTCCACCAACACGTCGTCCCACACTAACACCTGATCAAGATCCGGATCTAGAATGCGAAGAAAGAGAAGGAGAGTCGGTGAATTCGAGGAAGGAGAAGCGAATAGAGGTACCCGACGGTGACGACGAGGTCAGAACAGGCGGTGGATTCGAGGAAGGTAGAGATGAAGTCATCGGGGTCGAAGTGGTGATTCTCGTGGAAGAAGAGAGCCTCGGGCCCTCGACCGGTGGTGGAGGAAATGATTTCGATGAAGGTGGAGATGAGAGGTGATTGGCGGCAGGAGTTAGGGCGTGTTTGGCAAGGATAGGGCGATGGGGATTAATTTTTTGGGTTCCTATTAAGGCTTCGTTTGGATGCATAAAGCAACATTTATAAGTAAAGATTTACCACTTATAATGTAAGTGTTAATAAGTTGAGTTTGGACAACAATTTTTATAATTGATAAAATTAATACGGGAGTAATATTTTCAACATCCTCTCAAGACTAGGGTTTTGTCTTTCCCTCTCCCATGTCTCCTCCCAAGAACAGATCTAGTTTTGCCTATTCTCCCCCTTTAGTCTGTTGAACTGAAAAATTAAGCACCATCATCATCTACCGTACGCACCAAGTCCGGTAAATCTAACTCATATCGCTGACCTTATCCACCTATAAGGCCATTGGAAATCCTCCTAAGTGCACTTGCCATTGCAAATCGTACCGCCGTTGAGGCGACATTCTTCTTTATTGTATGTTCTTGTCGACAGTCCAGTCATCGAGTCGCCGTAAACATCGATTCTCTTCATCGTTACTATTCATTTTCAATGGTGTTCTCTGAAATTGAAAATTTCGAACAAATCGGGAGGATAGAGAAAATGAGTATACACAAATTGGAAGGGATGCACAAAAATAGGGGAAAAATTGAAGGATGAGAGATATAGAAGAAGGTCAAGAAGCTAAGGGATGCATATCCCATTTCCATTTGTACAAATTAGACCCAGACATGAGATAGGGAGAGATGAGGGAGGTGTAGATTGAAGAGTCATGAAGTTTTCATTTTGGGGGAGAAAACGAAGAGTAAGAGATAGTAATTCAAAAGAATTATCCATTATAATTAAAAATTCTTAAAACTCATTAATGTCTTCTTCAAAATAATTATTCATAAAGCATAATTGCATTATAAATAGGCCATCCAAACGGAGCCTAATTGATTGTTTGAGATGATTTCTTCTCTTTGATTGTAATGGATTAATTTGATATGAGCTTCTAGTTATTGGATTCAATGCCGGTACAAAATAATTGGATTTAATGAAGATTATTTGGTAGATTAATGGAATTTTGGAAATTGAGATTATTTATAACAGAAATCTTCAAAAGATGTTTGGTAGGTAGAGGATTGTTATGTATTTTAAAATAATAAAATTACTAATTTGCCCCTAAAAAAAACCACTCATACCCTATTGCCCTCCTCCCTCGTGAGTCGTGACATCTGTCCCTCCTCCTTCACAAAGTCACCCATGGCCGCCGCCTGGAAATCCCCAGCCCACCCATGCACCTTCTCGGACTTCCGAAGCCAATATTTCAAATTCAATATTTCAATCGGAGTTCGGTCAGGGCATTGGGTTCGTCGGCGCCATGCTGCTTGGGATGGCTTCGGGTTCAGTCGCAGCGGGAGGAGGGCGGAGGAAGATGCAGGTGCTGAGACGGTCTTGGCGTCCTCATCTGGCTCAGCGGTGGTGGCGCCGGCCTTGCGAGCTTCGATTAGCGATAATTGAACGAGTGTGAGAATAGGTGCCACTCGATGGTGTTATCGGTCGTGGAAGGAGGCAAGAGGTCCGACGGGGCTCCGACAGGAGGTATGAGAGCAAGAAAGGGGAGATCTGAGAGGGCTCGGCTCGTAACAACAGGCACCCGAGGAAGCGAGAAGGAGAGGGCAGGGAGGACGGGAGAGGCGAAAGCTCCGAGCGAGTTCCATGGCGGACAGTGAACGACAGAGAGAGGAAGCGTCGAGCGAGTTTCCTTGCCTCTCTCCAAATCTGCGTTTGTGGTTGGGCAGGGGCAATTTTGGAGATGAAAAAGTGAAATCTCCACACGATCTCCATAATCTTGGCCTGTGGAAATTCCAAAATGATCTAGTGAAATCCCCACAATCCCCATCTCTAGATCTCCTGGAAGGCACCACCGAACACCATTTTAAGAAATGCAATCTGATTTGTGTTTGGGCAAAATCTCTAGAATACCCCAAAATCCGCTGCCGAACACACCCTTAATAGGTTTGGAGACTTACCTTCGCCGAGGTATTTTGCAGCTATTGATTGATTCCACTGAAAATCAGTAAAGTTCTTTCTTATTTTTTTCCTTTTTTTATTTTCAGTTTATTGCTAATCTTTATGGTAGTTTTTAATCCATGATCAAATGTTTTAAAATCTCACTTATTGGACAGAGTTAATTATCATGGAGAAAAGGAAGTGAATGGAGATTTGAGCAATCCTATTGAAGACTTAACATAGGGAGATGCTAATGGAGCATGGAGAAGAGGAAGTACTTTTTCAAGATCAACATCGTGCCATATAGCTCGAAGGTCTCTGAGACCAGTTTCTTTTTACAAAGAATTAAAAAGTCACTTGTTTTCCTTTCACTTGCAGAAACAAAAACACACGGTAGAAGGTCATGTTGAATGATGTTAAGTGTAAGCCCTAATTGTATCACAAAAGTGAAAAGGGAGAAAGGATAAAGATGGAGAAGTGTGAGAAAGTGTGTGGATCTTTCTCATCTCGCCCAAGTTGTTTCACCTCTTAATTCCAGTAAGCCAACTCGTCTTTTGTTGGTGAATTCTCATCCCTTTAAAATCCATAATCTTGTAACAAGTGGTGTTAGTAGTCTCCTTATGTGAGATATGTAATTGGTGAACACTTGTAACCATTTCAGTTGATTAATGGATTTTGGTGCTCGTGGCGGGCGACCGTGGTTTTTTATCCTCCATATTAGGGAGGGTTTTCCACTTAAATCTTGTGGGTTCTCGTTTGTGCTTGTTTGTGCGTTTGCATTGCTTGGTTTGATTGAGTTCCTAGGTTCGTAAATTTGTGAACGTGATTATCAGCGGGATTGTAGCATGAAATGCATTTTTAGATTCATCTATACTCTTAGGTCTTGTCGATCCCAACAAGTGGTATCAGAGTCTAATTGCTGATTTGTAAGCAGAGATGACGACCAACTCAGATGATTTAGTTGGTACAATGATCTAACTAACATCTTCCAACAATTTGATTTGGAAATCGAGAATGGATGATTTGTTGCACGGCATGGATTTGTATGATCCAATTAAGTTTAGATCTCCCAGGCCGACTGATATGTCCGAAGGAGTCTAGGATAAATTGCATTAAAAGTCTGGAGGGACCATTAGGTAACAGGTTGATAACAATTATATCATCTTATAAGTAACAAAACTAATGCACAAGTTTTATGGAAAAAAGTTAAAATCCATGTATGCGAGGTAGTCTGTGCAGAGCAAAACCTTTGTAATAAGGAATCTTATAAATTTGAAGTACAAGTTTGGAAATCCTATAGCTGAGGACTTGAGTTAGTTTCATGAGTGTGCTAATCAACCGCATACTCTAAAGTTGGTCATTAATGAGGAGTTGCAAGCCCTATTCTCTTTATCCGACACTTGGGATTTTAAGGTGACCATCAGCAACTCTGCACCGGGAGGCGTTGTGTCCTTATCAACCGTGAAAGGTAGTCTCTACAATGAAGAGACAAGGAGAAAGGATATGTGCACCAACACCTCACAGGCTTTAGCAACAACATCTAAAGGATATAAATCAGTTACCATTTTTGTAGAAATCGTCCAAAATAAATTAAATCTGTAAAAAAATTACAGGTATGAAATCTTTCAGTCTTATGATTAAAAACAAATATATGCGCAAAGCCTGACAAATCGAGTCCATATGATATTCCTCTTGTAATATATCTCACTGAATATAAAATTTGTTTAGCACAGTGGTAGTCTTGGTAGAATAATTCATCCAAGTCAGCATACAATTCTCTTTCCCTAAATTCCTTAATAGAAGGAAAAAGTCAAAGTTTAAAGATGAATCGTAGTAATGAGGATAATGAAAACTACATTTCCATTTCATATATATATATATATATATATATATATATATGTGTGTGTGTGTGTGTGTGTGTGTGTGTGTGTGTGTGTGTGTGTGTGTGTTTGGAGAAAACATTGCTTCACAGGCTTCATATTAATATTGTTATTAGAATCAGATTGTTTAATTTGCTCCAAAAAAAACCCAAAGGATACTCTTGTTAGATGTTTAGTATATTTTTGCACCATAATTGATCACAAGATAACGTAATAAAAAGCGAAAAATTACAATAATCTACAAATATATATAACCTCTAATTGTAAGCATCATAATCCAATTCAAAGAGAGGGTCAAAAGCTGCATAATTAAGAGAGCAGTTTTAGATGCAAAGGCGGAGTATCTGACCGGCCTTCACACAAAAGAATAGATGCCCATTTACCATGTTTTAGTGATACAAATTTGATAAAGATCGAGGAAGAGTCGAAAAGCAAAATAAGTCACCATTTTTATCCCTATTGAAGTTTAAACATAATGAAGAGTGGAAAGAAGAGCATTTGCATTAATGCATTATGAGTAGATCTGTCAAACGGATCATTCGGGTCGGGTTCGAGTCGGGTCACTTCGGGTCCCGGGTAAAACGGGTTTCGGGTAAAACGGGTCCCGGGTATTTCCGAGTTGATTAGAACCCGGGTTTGACCGGGTTTCGGGTCATTTCGGGTCGATTTCAGATTTGTCAATTTTTTCCATTTTAAATTAAAAAAATCATGATTTGACAATTTTGCAATAAATTTTAATTATATATATAAAAAATTAATTATATTTAATTAAAAATCAACCGGGTCAATCGGGTAAAATCGGGTCAAAATTACCGGGTCAATCAGGTCACCGGGTCGAAACCCAGATGACCCGGAAAATTTCCGGTTTTTCGGGTTCGGGTCGAAAAAAATTTCCGGGTCAAAATTTTCGGGTTTCGGGTTGAAAATTTTCCGAGCGGTCATGTCGGGTCGGGTTGTGTTTTGACAGGTCTAATTATGAGTGTATATGTGAGTTTAGTTGGTGAACCCTGGAGGGGTATTTCTGTAATTTCAAGTGTGTTCTAATTGGGATACATTTGAGCCTTTATAAGGTGGGAAATCAGTTGCAACAAACTCAACTGAAGAACATTGTAGAACCTCTCCTCCTTCAATGGAGTTTTCGATTTCCTGATATGTCGATTTGTCACAAATTGTTCATTGTTTCTATTGATTTCAAAAATGGTATCAAAGCGAATGAGTGACGATCTGTAATTTTGCTGGTGGATTGTTTTGGGATTCCGGTAATTCATCGGAGATTGTTGGTGTTTCTGATTGCTGTGAGATCTGGTTATTTTGTTGACTGAAATGGTTAGGAGAGGAACAACGAATTCGCAAGGCCAAACCTCCGGAGTCGGAGGTGATAATCAAGGACAAGGTAGAGGCAATTACGTCTCTATGACACCACCTGCACCAGGAGCAGGAAGGGGATGGAATTTCGCTAATCAAGGGATTCAATTTGGGGACATGATGCAAGGTATATCTAACGCTCATACCAATCCTTTATTCTTATCGAATTCTGCTAATCCTGGAATGGTATTGGTATCCAATCCTTTTAATGACGCAAATTTTACAACCTGGAGTAGAAGTGTAAAAATGGCGCTAGGTGCTAAGGCAAAACTAGGATTCATAACTGGAAGTTGTGTGAAACCACTAGAAGGAAGTGAAGACTTTGAAAAATGGATGCGTGCTGATCAGATGGTCATGTGTTGGTTGATAAATTCGATGACCAGTGAGGTAGCTGAGAGTTTTATGTACATAGAGACGTCGAAGGAAAGGTTCTACGAGTCCAATGATCCGCTAGTGTTCCAATTGCGTAGAGATTTGGTCAATGTCAGACAAGAAAATCTATCTGTAGGTGCTTACTTTGGTAAGTTGAAGAAGATTTGGGATGAGCTTAAGCTATTGGATGCTATTCCTGTCTGTGAATGTGGAGGAATCAATGGCTGCAGTTGTGGATTACTGAAAAAGATTCTTGAGAGAGAAGAAAAAGCCAACGTCATGCAGTTCTTGATGGGGCGCAATGATGTATACGAGAATCTAAGGAGCAATGTGTTATCCAAGGATCCAATGCCTGGGATAAACAAAGTTTTTCAAATGCCCACACAAATAGAGAGATCTAAGGGAGTCACTAGTGCTATTCAGGGTGAGCAAAATGCTTTAGCCGTGTCAAGGCAGTTTGATAGGTTTGGGCAATTTGATAGGCCAGGTTGACAGTAAATCTAATGTTGCAAATAAATTCAGGAATGGTGATCAGTCTAGGACTTATGACCAGGGATATAGGGACTACAAGAAAGCTAAGTTTGAGAGAAAGTGTGACCACTGTGGAAAAAAGGGTCATACTAGGGAATTCCGTTTCAAGATTATAGGTTACCCTGAGTGGTTTAGGGGACCTAAAGAAGAGAGTAAACCCAGGCCTTCTAGAAAATTTGCAGCACAGTTTGAATCTGCTCAACAAGAGAGTCCTTTTGAAGAGGATCTCAGTGCAATTGGCAAGCCAAATCAGGCAGTGGTCAATGCTGTTTTTCAAGAAGTCTTAAAACTGTTGAAGGGAAAATCTCAAGTGGAGAGTGTTGATAGTACCGCCAATCAAGCAATGGTACATTTTGCAGGTACTCTTAGTTCATATTTCCTTATTGGGGTTAATAAGTCTCACAATGATATGTGGATAGTTGATTCTGGAGCCACAGATCACATTGCCTTTGACCGTAATATTTTTTTGGAAATTTTTTATTTTAAGTCTGCCATCAATCTTGGTTTGCCTGATGGTAATTGTATCACTGTGACTCAGTTTGGTACAGTGAGATTGAGTTCTGACTTGGTGTTAAACAATGTTCTCTTAGTGCCTCAACTTAGGCACAATCTATTGTCTGTTTCTAAGAGCCTATGTGATCAAGATGGAAGGATTCAGTTTTCATGCAATGACATGTTGGTTACAGGACCTTACAACTAGAGTTGTCATTGCTAAAGGATTTGGAGACAAAAGGACTGTATGTTCTGAAGGCAGGAGATTTGGCGAGGAAATGCATTTCCTCGCCAAGGAGTAGCCTATATTCTTACTATTCTAGATGATTTTTCCAGGAGTAGCTTTCCTCTCAAAGATCAAATAACTTGTAGGCTTTTTGACCCGGAGGATATCCTAGAAACACACACCTTCTAGCCACTACACCCAATTTGTCTCTATAATCATTTGGTTGGACTGCATATACTACAACAGAAATGGCTATTAGCGGGGAAAATTTTCATCACTGAAAATTGATTTTTTTTATCGCTAAAGAGATTTGGCGAGGAAATGCATTTCGTCGCTTGTTTCTCGCAAAAAGCTCGTCAAGGAAAGGTTAGTCAAGGGGAAAATATTTCATCGCTGAAACTTTTAGCGATGAAATCGTTTTGTCTCGATGTAACTATTAATGACTAATATTTTCCTCGTAAAAGGACAAATGTTTTGTCGCTAGAAAGTTGAAGGATTCGAAAATAGTTGTTGAATGTGTTTGACGACAAATACAATTTCGTCGCTAATATGTTTTTTCCTCGTTAATGATTATGTCTAATTGTGTTAATATTATTGGCGACTAAAATTTTCATTGCAAAAGGAATAAAATCAGCATGAAAGCTAGCAACAACTAGCTAACAACAGCAAGCTCAATATTGCCCAAGAGGCAGGCAACAAAATCAGCAAGAATCAATAGATAATCCAAAAGCCAAATTCGGCACAAAAGCTAATAACTGCATTCATTTAATTCGAGCACAAGGGCGCAGGTCATCCCATAAAAATATCGAACTGAAGCAAAATCAATGGATGACTCATCAGTTTAGCAAATTAAGCATAAAATCAGGCCAACAATTCCCAAATTCCAAATCCACCAACACCTAGATGTGAACAACAAGTTTTTTAAATGAATTACCAAAATCACTACTAGTTAAGGGGAGTAGGAGAACATAACAGCACTTACCGAACATAAATTAGAGTCGCTCAGGAGAAAGGGAAGTCAAAGCCAAGTCGAGATGAGTACATGCGACCAATTGGCATGAATTCGACGCAAGTAAGGCGCAACAGCGGTTTCCTCACAGTTACATGAGGCAAGCAAAGCAGGCCTTGGGGAAAACATAGCAAGCCACAAGCAAACACGCCCAACAAAACTAGCAAGTTACGTACGTAACCAATCCAGTAGCAAAGGTCAATAAATCAACCACACCTAGTAACTACATCAAGCAAATTCCACAAATGACTTCATATATAGTTCAAATTTAGTTCAGTTAGAAATCAATCTAAGTAGAAAATAATCAAGTAGCCCACGCTTCCAATAAATAAATGTAACCATTAACTAAATTTAAGAGCTAAAGTGATTAGTTTCAACAATAAAATTCAGCCAGATTTCACTTCTAAATTAAGTCCAAAAGCATAACACTAGCAAGATATGTATGGCTAAAAAGCATCATAGAACAAACCAGCAAATATCCATAAGCTTGAGATTTAGAAATGACTCAACTAATTTCAGATAAAAACAGAAAATTTCAATCAACCACGTGCAATTCAATTATTAAAGTCTCACGATCCTAGCTAGGGTTTAGCACAAATCAAGCAAGGCAAAGTCAGGGAGATGCAATGCCACAATCATCACCAAAGCTAAGCCACAACGACAAAACCAACAACACCAACAAGAAGTGGAAGCAAGTAATAGAACATGTGCAACTATCAACAAATTGCCCTTACCATAGAGCAATTCTAAATCCACTTCTAAATCTTCATAAAACATAATTTATCCGATAATAAAAGACAATCACAAGCAATTTCAAGTTACAACCTTTACAATCCATTCCAATCGAGCCAAATCAGGCAAAGCAAAGCAATCGATGATTCAATCAGTTCGGCATCAAGTAAGCACAAATTCAGCCCAACACTACCAAACGAAATCATCACTCGATAATGCGAGACACAACGAAGTCACAAATTCAGCAAAAGATAAAAAGCTTTAGAGAGATGAACCTGAGGCGAAATCGAGATTGAAGTTGAAACTCTCGAAGGGCGAATAAAAGCCATATCAAGAAGCAAGAATCTCGCAGACGAAAAGGACGGTGGTGATGGCGACACGGAGAAGGTCGGTGGTGAGGAGCAGAGAAAGAGGTCGAGAGACGGAGGAATCGCTGCCAATCGGGAGCAGCAACGGTGACGGTGGAGAGAGAGACTGAGGTGGTCGAAAGAGATCGATAACCATGGTCGATGGTTCGGGTTCCGGCAGGTGCAAATAGAACGGAGAGGCGGCCGGAGGGAGAAGGTGGATCTTGTGGAGCGAGAGAGTCAGAGCGGTGGCCTAGGATGGACGGTAGTGAAGCGGCGGAGAAGAAACGAAGAGGGCTGCGACCTGGGTCAGCTGGCGAGGTGGTGGTTTAGGGTTCAGGGGATGGCGGGGCGAGCGAGAGAGATGAGGATGGGAGGCGCTCGGGCTGGTTGGTAGGGCAGAAGGAGATCGAGAACAGAAATACATGTATTCAGCGTCTCCCTTAGGTTTTTTTTCTTTGTTGATTAATATATTTATTAATAAACTTTTTCCTTGACAAACATTTTAAAGCAAGAAATTAAAATCTTTGTCACTGGTAAATTTGGCAAGGAATTTAATGCTTTATTGTTAATAAATTTGAGTAATTTTATATATATTTTTTTTTGAGCAAAGTAATTTTATCTACTTTCACCCAACCTATTAAGACTAAAATGAAATTTTCTCGTTGATTAATATGATTAGCGACAAATTTTTTCATCGATAAATATACACTTTTAGTGAAAAATTATAATATTTGTCGCCAAAAAATTTGGCGGGTTTTACATAATTCACATCAAATTTATAACGATAAAATTTAAAATTCCTCGATGATTATACTTTTAGTGATGAAAATGTTCCTCAATAAAAGCTCTAAATTTGTCGCTATATTTCTTATCCATTAGGCGACCACATTATGATAACAATTAGCGATGAACCAAAAAATTTGTCGTTGAATGTCACTTTTAGCGAGGAATATAGGTTCCTCACTAAAGTTCATACGCCCTTTTATGAGGATGAGACATGTTTGTCGCTAAAGGTCACATTTATCGAGGAAATATAATTCGTCACTAAATTTTTGGTCGTTAATAGACATTTCTGTTGTAGTGTACACAGACACCCAATAACCTTCAACTGATCATAGTTAGGAGGTGTGTTGTATAGAACCTCAAAAGGAGATTTCCACTTCAACATAGGAGTATGCATTTTGTTAATGAGATGGGTAGCCCCTAAGATACAGTCTCCCCAAAACTTGAGAGGTAGGCCAGCATGCAACCTGATCGCTCTAGTTGTTTCTAGGAGATGCCTATGAAGTTTCGAGACTGATTACAACTTTTTTGAATATGGTTGAAACTCAGTTTCAGTTGTCTGTCAAGGTAGTTAGGACTGACTGTGGAATTGAATTTACTCAAAAAGGTTGCACAAAGTTGTTTGAATCTAGAGGTATCATCCATCAGAAGTCTACCCCAGGGGTTCATGAACAAAATGGGAGAGTTGAAAGGAAACATAGGCATATCCTAGAAACAGCTAGAGCAATCAGGTTGCATGTTGGCCTACCTCTCAAGTTTTGGGGAGACTGTATCTTAGGGGCTACCCATCTCATTAACAAAATGCCTACTCCTATATTGAAGTGGAAATCTCCTTTTGAGATTCTATACAACACACCTCCTAACAATGATCAACTGAAGGTTATTGGGTGCCTGTGTTATGCAGTCCAACCAAATGATTATAGAGACAAATTGGGTGTAGTGGCTAGAAGGTGTGTGTTTCTAGGATATCCTCCAGGTCAAAAAGCCTACAAGTTATTTGATCTTGAGAGGAAATCTATCATTATCAGTAGACATGTCAAGTTTGAAGAGCAAATATTTCCCTTCAAAGAGAATGTAGTGCAGTGTCCTCCTTTAAAGTTGGTTGGTCTTTAGCCAGATGAGAAAGTTCCTTCTGTATCTAATGGGGAGCATCAACCTTCAGTTTCAATTTCTCCCCCCCCCCCCCATTCCCTCATCACCCAGCTGCTCACCATCAGTTACTTCTAATGGTCAAGTGTCTGATACTGTGTCTCATGTGGGTTCACCATCTGTTGATGCTTCTTCTGATTCTCCTATGCACCTCAGACGGCATATCAATAGGCCTGCTAAGCTACATGATTTTGTTTGTTCAAATCTTCCTCTCAGAGGTAGACCTCCTTCATCTCAGTCGGATTCTTTTGTTGTATTCTCAATACACAATCTTTCTCACCTGTCAGCTACTTATGTTCACTCTTTGGCAAATGTATGTGCCATTTTTTAGCCTAACTCTTACTCTCAAGCAAAGGGTGTCCCTGAATGGGAATCTGCTATGGAAAAGGAGCTTCAGGCTCTCACAGATAATCACACTTGGAGTGTCACTCCCCTTCCAATGGGAAAGAAGGCTATATGGTGTAAGTGGATATTTAAAGTCAAATACAGACCCGATGGAGCTGTTGAGAGATATAAAGCTTGATTAGTTGCCAAGGGATACAATCAGGTCAAGGACAGAGACTACAAGCAAACCTTTTCTCATGTTGCCAAGCTTCCTACAGTTCGAATTTTTCTCACTATTGCTGCCTGCAGAGGTTGGATGTTGCATCAACTTGATGTTAACAATGCATTCTTGCATGGGTCTTTTGGATGAGGAAGTATATATGAGCCCTCCACTTGGTTACAAAGTGCCCTCTGGTCATGTTTGCAAGTTAAAAAGATCACTCTATGGTCTGAAACAAGCAAGTAGACAGTGGAATCATGAACTCACAAAGTTTATGATCAACCTGGGGTTCTCTCAATCCTCTCATGATTTCTCTCTTGTTGTCAAAATTTCTGGTTCTCACATCACAGTTGCACTTGTGTATGTGGATGATATGCTAATCATGGGCAATTCAGATTTTGAGATTCAGGCTACCAAATCTTCTTTGCATAGAGAGTTCACTATCAAAGATTTAGGAGTTGCAAGGTATTTTCTTGGGATGGAAATTGCTAGATCATGTGCTGGTATACTGCTAAATCAGAGAAAATACATCTTGGATATTCTCACTGATGCTCAGATGGATGGTTGTAAAGAGGCATCCTTTCCTATAAAACATGGTGTTAAGCTCTCTGCTCATAAGGGAGATCCTATTGATAATTCAGAGGATTATAGAAGATTAGTGGGACGGTTGCTTTATCTCACTCTTACTCGGCCAAATATATCCTATACTTTCCAGCAATTGAGTCAGTACCTTCAATGTCCATTAAAGCCTCATTGGGATGCATTAATGTACCTTTTAAGGTATCTGAAAGGCAGTTTCAACATTGCTCTTTCATATCCATCCAATTCTACCTTCACAATTCGTGCATTCAGTGATTTGGACTGGGGGAATTGCTTAGACACTGGGAGACCTTTATCTGGCTATTGTGTGTTCCAAGGCTCATCTCTAGTTTCCTGGAAGACTAAGAAACAGAAGGTCATTTCTAAGTCTTCAACTGAAAGTGAGTATAGGACCATGTCCTATGTTGCTAGTGAGCTTGTTTGGATGCAAGGGATATTATCTGATCTTGGTATCTCTCTTGATCTTTCTATTTCTCTTCACCGTGGCAATAAATCTGCCCAACAACTTGCTCTTAACCCGGTCTTTCATGAAAGGACTAAGCACGTTCGGATTGACTCTCATTTCATTCGAGAGATGGTGTTGGCATGCTTCATCAAAACCATTCATGTACCAACCAATTTACAGGTGGCTGACATTTTTACTAAGGCTTTGGGGGCTAAGCAACATGAGTTTCTCCGTGCCAAGCTAGGCCTAGTCCTTCCATGTTTAGGTTCAGCTTGAGGGGGGTATATGAGTGTATATGTGAGCTTAGTTGGTGAACCCCAGAGGGGTCTTTCTGTAATTTCAAGTGTGTTCTAATTGGGACACATTTAAGCCTTTATAAGGCGGGAAATCAGTTGCAACAAACTCAACTTAAGAACACTATAGAACCTCTCCTCTTTCAATGGAGTTTTCAATTTCTTAATTGATATGTCGATTTGTCACAAATTGTTCATTGTTTCTATTGATTTCAAATGCATTATGCCCTCTCACACTAAAGAGTAAAGCACAGAATATAATGTTCAATTTTTCCACCATTTCTAGTAGAAGAATATCAAAGATTGAAAAAAAAATGCTAAAAAAAGCCAAAAAAATATTAGAATTTGATTCATATTCCCAACTTCATCGTTTCATCCCTGTGTAAATTGGAGGCTCTTTGGCCATTTAAATCATCCATATCAGTACACACATAGAACTAATCTTCCTACCGAGTTTTCAGACCCATGAACCTCCAGCCATGTCTTACAACATGCACCAAGGCTACTATGAGCAAGACAAGGTTTTGCTACTCCGAGCAAGGCGGGTATGGTGGATCCAGGTACGGGATGCCCCGCCACCACCACAACCACAACCAGGCTGCTGGTTGGACCGACAAGGTTACTGAGTGCGAGAGCTACAGTTCAGCTGGATACAACCAATCAACCATAGAGGGCACGCCCCAACCCTAGCAACCCAGGGTTATGGTGCTGCTGGTTACAACCATGGAAGATACACCCCAACCCTAGTCAATCAGGGCTACGATGGTTGTTACGAGAGGAAGGAGGAGATGTGCATGACTCAGAGCGGTGGATCCAGGAGGAGGGGAGTTGGGTATCACCGTAGAAGGGTAATGAGGCACTGTGAGCCGTTGGGGTTTCTAAGTAGTCCCACATTGAAAAATAAGGTGAATACCAAACTAAATTATAAGGAAGGGAGAAGTCTTGCACAATGATTTAAGCTTTTGTGTAAAGTGGTGGACCCCGACCTTATAACCAAAAACAAAATTTAAAAAAACCCGACACGACTCCCGTTTTCATACGACCCGACCGGTTTCTCGGATTCTCACATGGTATTAGAGCAGGTCCGAGTCGGGTCGGTTTTCCTGGCTTCGGGTAAAACTAAAAAATCCGTCGAAAAACCAAAAACCGGGCGAGCTATAAAGAGATTGAGAGTCTCGACCCGGGAGAAAAAAAGAAGAAGATTTCAAGTGTCGACCCGATCCAGGTGGTTCGCACTTGAGGGCGCATGTTGGGGTTTGTGGGTAGTACCACATTGAAAAATGAGGTGAATACCAAACCAAAATATAAGGAAAGGGGAAGTCCTGCACAATGACTTAAGCTTTTGTGTAAAGTGGTGGATCCCGACCTTATAACCAAAAACAAAATTTAAAAAACCCAACACGACTCCCGTTTTCATACGACCCGACCGGTTCTCGGATTCTCACATGGTACCAGAGCAGGTCCGAGTCGGGTCGGTTTTCCTGGCTTCGGGTAAAGCTAAAAAAACCGTCGAAAAACCAAAAACTGGGCGAGCTATAAAGAGCTTGAGAGTCTCGACACGGGAGGAAAAAAAAGATTTAAAGTGTTGACCTGATCCAGGCAGTTCGCACTTGAGGGGGCGTGTTGGGGTTTGTGGGTAGTCCCACATTGAAAAATGAGATGAATACCAAATCAAAATATAAGGAGGGGGAGTCCTGCACAATGGCTTAAGGTTTTGTGTAAAGTGGTGGATCCTGACCTTATAACTAAAAATAAAATTTAAGAAAACCCGACACGAGTACACACGACTCCCGTTTTCATACGACCCGACCGATTTCTCGGATTCTCACACGGCGAGTACAGCTCCAGTGAGAGCGACATCGATTAAGCAATGTAAGATATCATACCGTAACTCCTTGATGTTTTTGTCTTGAGTTGGTTCTTTTCAATAGTGGCTTCACATGATCATGAGAATTTGTTTGTTGCAGATACGCTAATGAAGCACCAGATGGCTCCAGGAATCGAGCGCCGACGAAGCTCATATCTTATTAGCTATTTCCTTTTCTCTAAATGAAATGGTTTTTTTTTTTTTTTGATAAGGTAAGAATTCGAGGGTCAGACAAGCATGACTGTGGCCGATAAAGTCGGCAGACGGCGAACCATCAATGATCATACAACGAAAAAAACAAAGGTGCAAACCAGGTAGTAACAAGTAAACAAATCCGATCGATCTAGCAAACCTAATCCAACAAGTTGGGGACAACATAGACTACGAATCAAAGCCAAGCGTCACCAAGCGCCAACAAGCTGATCAGCAGTACATCAGAGAGATTTCTTTAATTTAAGGAGTTTTCCGAAACATAAAACATCTTTACTAAACCACCACTAGCTCCTTGGGCCATCTCTTGGTTGAGGGCCCTGTCCCCGAACCCTTGGCGGTTACCGATCACTTAGTTAGGACTCAACTTAATTGTGTTGAATTGAGTTGAATACTTTTAGGGTATGCCTATGGAGATTATATAGCCTAAAAGAAATCTAATCCCAATATAAGATATTTCTATTAATAAGGCATAAATAGATAAATCTAATTCCATCTAAATTAGGTCTATAAACAAAGCTCAAATCTAAACCAATTAGATTTAAGACATTTTAGCCTACCAAAAAGTTAAGTACTATATACGTACGAATGTACTAAACCTAAAACTCTTTAATTAAGAAACTGGAATGAACAGATCAATAGAGGCATAGAGGTTCAGCAACAAAATTGAAATACTATATATACTATGTTAATGTTGTCCAACAAAAACAAATTAACAGAGAGCATGTGTTAGCAGGCTTGATGAGCCAATTTCTCAGGAGAACAAAAACGTTAGGCCAGGGTACGTACGTACATCAATTGATTTAGTGTTCGTTTGTTTGTATAAAAGAGGATTGAAAAGGAAATGTATTAAATTTTATCTATAAAATGTACATGAGCATCAATTTTTGTGAACTTAGAGAAAATGGCGGTAGAAATGATTAAACCATCCTAAAGATAATAGTTACCCTCCTTACTATAATATGAAAAAATGTACATTTCTCAAAACAAAAAACAAACGGGGGGTTAGTAATTTTTCGGGGGGGGGGGGGGTTTTTTTCTCAGTATATATAATAAATAAATTTTATAAAAATATATTGAATAAAAACCATAAATTATGGTATATAAATATGATATTACAAAAATTATACAATAATTTAACAATTTATGTGTGTGTACTTGATTAAGATTTGGTAAATAAAAAAAAGAGTACATAACCATCCATAAATTATGATACTTTTCACATAACCACCCATAAAAACTTAAATTACATTAAACTACCCATAAATTAGTTATGTTTTCATAAGATCACTCACCCATTAAACCTCTATTTATTTTATTTAAAAAGACAAAAATACCCTTAATTCAAGCTTATTTGTATTTAATGCAATGATTTTTTTTTCATGAGACTTCCCATCTGTTAAATAATTCGATTTACTTTTACCCTTTTAAAAATATGATAAATTATAATAAAATTATTCATATTCGACTAATTTGCCAAATGATATGTATAAGCTTATTTTTTTAAATAATATGGTTTGTAGTTTAAGATATGAGCTAATTTACCCTTCTTTTAAAGCAATGATCTTGTTTTATTTTAGAATTTATCCCTATATATCTTATTCAACATTTGAAGGAGAACGGACTGTTATGAGCTATTGCAAGTCTCAACTCTTCACATTGCAAATCCAATTAAGACATATTGGTTGGAGCATTTAGGGCCTGTTTAAACTCTATTCCATTTTGATTATAATTTAATTACTAGGGTGGCAGACCCGTGCGTAGTCATTATTTCTGTGAAATTTGTAAAGATGGATTAGTAATAGTCAACATGCAAACAACATAATTTAAAAAGGTGAATGGGTCGGGGTGAGAAGATTCAAGACTAAACTGGAATCAGTTATGTTCTTTCCCCTTCTCAAGCCCTATTTATTTACTTGAACCGGATGTCTATGAAAATATTTGAAACTGATTTTATCATTATTATTACAATTCATTTGCTTGAAGCTAACGATCAATGGAATATATATCGCGATTTGGTAATTAACTAGTTCTTTTCCCGAACCTTGTTCAAGTTTTTTCATAATATTTTCGGTCGAGTTTGACGTATTAAACAAAATATTTAACATGTTAATTTTCTACTAACATATTGTCCATGCTTCTTGTCATATGTTCTACTAAATTTTCTTTTCTTCAAATGATCGATATTTCAAATTTGACAAAGAATGGTAAATCAATCGATTTCACGTTTCTCCTAATATCCGTCCTAATTGAATGCAAAGAAAACAAACCTTATAGTTTTATAAGTATTAAGGATGGATAGGGTGGATACGGTTCTAATTTTTGGCCAAAATTCCAATCAAATCTTGACATCGCATCCCGAGATATAAATAATGGATATTTTGCATAATTAAACAAAATAATGGAGGCAGTGTTTAGAATTATGTGTAAAGTATCATCTCCTTCCTCCCTTGATGGTTGGGTGAACTGTGAAGCGCAACCATGGTCTTCATCCTCCCGTCGACCTCGAGCTCCTTAGCTAGAGAAGGCCCAAGCAGTGGCTTGTTTCGAGAGCCACCTCGCAATCGACAACGCCAAACCTAGTTAGAATTGGTTTTCTCCGAGCACCCATGGACCAATTCGAGGAGAAATCCCTGAATTCACGCAACATCGTTCAGTGCAACGCTAAATTGACAAAGGGGAAATTAAATGTATATTTTAACAATTTGCACATCAATTTAGTAGTTTCCATGCCTAATTCAGACAACATCGTCCTGAATTCAAGACATAGTTCTCGAGCCCAAAAAACCCTAAAATTCACAATCTATGATATCCTCGCAAAAGAACGAAAAATCGAGCCACATCTGCCAACCTCCTGAAACCCTTGCTCGCCCTTAGGGTCGATTTCAAACTCCTCCTCGCCCTCAAAATAATCGTCATAAGCCAGTCTCCTGAAACCCTTGCTCGGCAGTAACCAAAAAGAGAAAGAGAGATTACCCGTGCAATTAAGAGAGAGTGCCGCCTCCCGCCGTCGTCGACTACGCCGCCGCCCACCAATCGTGCCCTCCTTCCGACTCCGACCGATTGTGCCCACCTCCAGCAATAGCAACCTTGTAAGGAAGAAGATAATTGAGAGGCAATTGAAAAGAACGTGGAGGAGAAAGGGTGAAAGATTTTGGTTTTTAATTTTGCTCAGTGTTGGACACGTGGCGCAAATTTTAACAAAGAGGATGCTTCTAAAATAATAAGTATAAGAGGTGGATGTTATTTTAAAGATATTGTAAAACGTGTTAAACTGTATTACAATTCAAATGCATTGGAATCCAAACACTAAGTTAATGAAATTTTCAAGAAAATTTTAATAATGAAATTTTCAAGAAAATTTTAATTCGTGACCTATATCACTAATTCACTACATGACATTATGACATTCTTACTAGCTAAGCTAACCAGGCTGGACGATAATACACGTTTTCTTGATAATGCTTTAGAATGCAATTACATAATTACATTAGATACAAAATGACCTTGATATCGGGGTCGATTTAGGGCCTCTATAACACCAAAGGCCCATTGATCCCAAAAGCCCAATAAAAAAACCCACCTAATTTATACACTCATTAAGACACTAACCCTCCCCCAGAGCAAAAACCCTAATTTTTCCATCTCTTCCTCGGCGCCCGCCCTGTTCCCCTCTTCCTCCTCCAACAATGGCCGCCGCCGCCGTCTGTCCCCTCGTCACCGTCCAGTCCCTCGAATCGGACATGGCTACCGATTCCTCCCCAACCGTCGCCCTCCCCGACGTGATGAAGGCCCCCATCCGCCCCGACATTGTCAACTTCGTCCACTCCAACATCTCCAAGAACTCCCGCCAGCCCTACGCGGTCTCCAAGCGCGCCAGCCACCACTCCAACATCTCCAAGAACTCCCGCCGCCCCGACACTGGCCGTGCTGTGTCCCGTATCCCCCGTGTCGCCGGTGGAGGAACTCACCGTGCCGGTCAGGGAGCATTTGGCAACATGTGCCGTGGTGGTCGCATGTTCGCTCCGACTAAGATCTGGCGCCGCTGGCACCGCCATGTTAATGTCAATCTCAAGCGCTACGCAGTCGCATCCGCCATTGCTGCCTCGGCTGTTCCCTCGCTCGTTCTAGCCCTCCTTCCGACTCCGACCGATTGTGCCCTGGAGGAGAAAGGGTGAAAGATTTTGGTTTTTAATTTTGCTCAGTGTTGGACACGTGGCGCAAATTTTAACAAAGAGGGGGTGGATTAGTAATATGAGTCATAGGACAATGAAGTAACGCCTATTGTTATTAATTAAATACTTATTGACTTTGAATTATAAAAATTAATTAAATATCTTGCATAAAGAAATTATAAAAATAAAAATAAAAATCTCGACTTTATATATATGATTAGATATAGATATAGAATATAGAATATATAGAATATAAATAGATATAAATTTATTGACCACAAAATAATAAAAGAGGTGTTATGCAATTGTATTCCTTTGTTTCCATTACTATTTTTTAAATAAGAGTATATTTCATAATTGTTAAATTATATAGTAGAAGATAGAGAGTTAAAAATGTGTATTGATTATATTAGAATATATTAATTAATTTTGATTCAGATCGTCTCATCTACTATTAATTTTACTTATTTTTAATTTTGCAAAATGGAACATATATAAAAATCATATATTTGTATTTTGTTTTGGTTTCCGTTACAATTAATGTTCTACATCAATTTAATTGTTTAAATGCATAGGGTTGGAAATACGGAGTTAGATGATAAAAGAGTTAAACGTTTGTTAATTAGGCATGTATTAATAACTACCAATAAAATAAAACATATGTACACATGTAGAAAAAATGTTTATTGATCCACAAACATGTTTATACATAATAGAAGTCTAAGAACAAACTGTGGTCGGGTTCATTGTGATTTGTTGGTGTGTTTGAAATAACGAACGAATACCACTATACCGCCTTCAATCTATCTAGCTATCTGGCCTAGGTTATTTATTTTGAGTTGGGGGTCGATGTAAGTGTGCATACTGGGTAGCAGTTTGGGTTATTAATTTTGGGCAAAATCAGTGGAAAATTTGTAGATCTCATTATTATGTTGAGAACCAAATCAATACATGTATCCGGTACTTACCGGACCAAGGGCTAATAATTTGGAGGGTGACATCTAACCTACAGGGTATATTGAACATGAATATATAAGAGGTTATAAAAAATATTTAAATTGGATGCAAAGAAGAGTACTAATTTTGGATGATATTTAGAAAGTCATGTCCTTTAATCTCTTCTAAACCACTGTCTTTATATATCAATCCAAAATTTGTTTCACCTGCCAAACAAACATGATTTATCAAATTAGTTGTCGATGTAGTCGAATTAGATTTAAATGATAACTTGCATCTTTGAACAAAGATAACTGGGCTTGAATCCATGTACCGATATATCGAGGAACAAATAGGTTACATGGCTACATCGCGATAAACCTGGCAGTATATAGCGGCCTCTTGGGAGCTCTGACAGCGTACACTACCACCACCACCGTATATATGTATGTAGCATGTACTGCCATATTCGTACTTTTAAGTTTTAACCATCCTCACCTTGCTCGCCTTCGACCTAATGGCCCTCAATCATTTCTTCCTCAAGAGGTCTTCTCCACTCATCCTATTATATATATAAATAATTGTGGCCATTTATTAGTAATGAATAGATCCATATCCATTTCCTCCATTACAAATAAAAATAACATTTAAAATGGTCTGTCTATATATTTTATCGTTTGATTTACTACCCCATTAAAAACACACCAACATTAGATTCTTGAGCAACGGTTACAAATTAGAAACCATTATGGCATTTAGCCTTACTAATTAATGAGAAACTAAGAAAGTAAGAAACGATTATGGATTTGGCCTTCCTAATTCCCATCAAATTTATCTTTAAGAAAATGTGCAATTTTAAACAAATAACGTACTCGAGATTTTTTTTTTAAAAAAGTGTGATTTGAGACAAACGAATATACTCTATTAAGAGAATATAAACAAAAAAATTTGTTAAACGTCAATTAATTTTCAATGATGAAGCTAAATGGCGTATAAAATCAAATGTGGTCAGTAAAAAAAAATATAAAAATGAATTTTATTTTGTTATATACTTTGCTAATCAATTAATATAGAGATGATGTGAATTCCCATATAAAACATGTGTGGGAATATAGACAGACAATAAAAACGGATTATAGTAGTAAAAGTACGTAAATTGATCTTTTGTGACCAAGTCAAACGTAACAATTAAATTAACCATTGAGCCAAAGATCGAAATCATCTTGAAATTAAATGGATCAAAATAAAAATAAAAAAGAGGTAGATGAAGATATAAAGGCAAATGAGCATAGATTATAGAGTATGAGGCTCCCAAAAATATAACTCACAAACTGAAGAAATTAAACGGATGAAAAAATAAAAAAGAGGTAGATGAAGATATAAAGGCAAATGAGAAAAAAATTTAGATTATGGGACTCCCAAAAATATAACTCACAAAGTAGGGGGAAAAAATAAAATGAACATGTAGATGATGGGATTCGAACTCAAGATCATTGAGGTCTCAACAACATTGATAACCATTAAGATGAAATTAAATGGATGAAAATAAAAATAAAAAAGAGGTAGATGAAGATATAAAGGCAAATGAGCATAAATTATTGATTATGAGGCTCCCAAAAATATAACTCACAAACTGAAGAAATTAAACGGATGAAAAAATAAAAAAGAGGTAGATGAAGATATAAAGGCAAATGAGCAAAGATTTTAGATTATGTGGCTCCCTAAAATATAACTCACAGAGTAGGGAAAAAAAAATAAAATGAACATGTAAATGATGGGATTCGAACTCAAGATCATTGAGGTCTCAACAACATTGATAACCATTAAGCTAATATGTTTTTATGATACAAAATGAATAGATAAGATAAAATAGTGAAAACTTTAAAGGAGTAAATGATGGTAATAAATTGCCCATGTATACAACTTTTAAGGTTTACTAGGTAGCATGCCCGTGCTTACGCACGAGACGGTATTAAAATTATGGGTTCTTAATAATACAAATAAGAGTCTTTTAAGGCCAAAAATAAAATAGCAAAAGAATCGCCGTCTTTAAGCAGCATTGTTCCGAATTTTAATGCGTATTTTGAGAATGTAAAAACTCTATAAATTATTATTTTTAATGAATTTTTTTTATAATTATATACTGATTACTAACAAGTATGAAATTATTTAAATATTTACCTTTTAAAAAGCGAGCACCAAAGTCGAAACGACACTTAATATGAAACGGAGGACATGATAAAATAAAGCATATATATAATATTCGGAGTAAGAAAGTATTCATTTCAACAAAGTTTAAGAAATGAATAAATAGAAAAAGAAAAAAGGGGAAAAGGCAAGGGAAATTGTAATTGAAAGGCACGTCAAGTTACAAAAAGTGAAAAAGGGACATGTGGCAAAAAAGGAAAAAAAAATTACAGTAAAAGAAAGAAAAAAAAAAGAGGAAAAGGCACAGCAAAAGCAAAGCAAAGGAAAGAAATGCCAAATCCAAATCCAAATTCGTTTGAAATGGTTTTTTGTCAATTGATTCTGCCTTCACCTCCGTACTCCATTACCATCACCATCTAGTATAGCTCCGCCAATTTTTTTTACCGAATTTCTCCCAAATCTCTTGCTAAACCCATGCCCAGTTGTGAAACATCTGCTCCCGGCCTTCCTGTTGTCCACGATTCACCTGCAGTCCAAGGTATCATCCAGTTACTATTTCGTCATTGATGTTACTTAATTTTCTGTAAAAAGGAAAGGCTTAGAAGAAGATGATTCATGGAATTGAGTTTTGCCCTCACCTCGTAGTTGAACTTGATTTTTTGTTGGGGTTATAATATTTGCAGTTGTGTTGACTGAGAAAGTCTTCACCTTTTTCTTTTATTAGGAAAAAATGAGCAACTCAAAATGTGAGATAGCTTGCAAGTAGGAATCATGAAAATTGTAGATTAAATTCATTTTTGTATGTGCACTTGAAAAAAATTCTATTCCATTTCCAATTCATTATTCGTGGTGGGTTTAGTCTTGTAGTTTTAAAGGTTGATGACTTGCTTTGCATATGATCTTCTGTAAGATGAACATTGACCGGGAAGGAAAGTGAACTGATTATTTATCAATCTTGTGTTTCATGATTGTTATCTTTTTTCTTTTTCATTATTAAATGTGTGACATGGTGAGACATTTTTTAAGTTGTGTGTGTTGAATTGTTTGTTGGCTTAAATTAAATTAGGTACAATGCTATGGTCTTTGAAGAACTCTTAGCTACAGAAGAGCCAAGTGGGTTGGGCATCGAATCATTAGTGACCTATAGTGAGGTTGGGTATGCCTGATTTTAATTTTGTTTTTAATTGCTGCTTACCGAGAATGAAATGTTTCTTTTTGAAAAAATAAAATTGATTAACTCTTGTTTCTTTTGCCATATGTCCAGCAAAGGATTGAGGTGCCCCCAAACTTCAGAAAGCTACTGGGTTCAAGGTTTGGGCCATTAATGTTGCTTGGCGACTGTGACAGCCAATTTTAATCAGGTTAGCTGCTATACACCATATACAACTAATTCTCATATTATTGTCAAGTTATTATATCGAAATGATTGTAGTAAAATTAGATTTATTAGTACTTGGAATTCTGAAATTTGTGACCTTGGTGACTTGAATTTTATTGATGTTAGGTACTTGTATATGCCTATTTGAATAAATATTGTTGATGCTGGATAGGATTGGTAGATTGATGTTATGCTTGATTTGTTTATTTGTGTGATGTGTGCTAGCATTAGAAATTGACATGCAGCCCGTACCTGTTTGAGATGGTCACAAGTGTAGGAGCTCCCTAGCTTATATATTATGCCTGTAGGGAAAAAGAAGAACGAAATCATTATTAAAATGTTGAAATTGATAAGGAAGAAATATTTGTGAAGTATGATTGATGTTTGACTGAAGCATGAAATATCGTATTACCTTGTCATTCAAGTGATTGAAAGCTTCTTTGAATACAATATTTTTTGTATGGTTGTTGAATGGCAAGCTTTCATGCGCCATGAGGATTTTGAGTCCTTTTGGGCTCGTAACTCTTGAGATTGCAACATATAGTTGTCCATGGCTGAAGACTGGTTTTGGCAGATAAACACCAACAATGTCCAGTGATTGTCCTTGGCTCTTGTTGATTGTCATGGCATAGCAAGGTTTTATAGGAAATTGCCTTCGTTTTAGGATGAACGGCCATTTTGTTTTGGTAGAAGTGAGTGTTATCCTTGGAATCAATACTTTCTTTCCTATGTTGCTTCCTGTTATGATTCTCGCCTCGATAACCCATTCACCAAGGTGTGAGATGATTAGGCGGGTTCCATTGCACAATCCTTGACTTGGATTTACATTTCTAAGTAGCATAACGGGCAACCCTTCCTTTAACTTGAGACAATGAGGAGGCATACCAGGGAACTGAAGAGTGTTGAGGAACTCAGGTGGGTACATGTGTTCTTGGTCAGCCATGTCTGTCGATGCTTTACAAATTTCATCTGAGCTCATGTAACTCTTGAAGGATCCATGCAACTTTTGGAACATGTGATTGTTGATTTCATTCGCATCATCATTTAGTGGGGTGAGAATGGCTCTTTCTCGTAGGTAGTTGTCGTCATTTTGTTTTTGAACAAAATTAGGGAATATATGCTTCACAATTTCTTCAATAGGATTATCCCTTGGATTAACAATGAACTCTGGTGGGATGTCAATCCAAGTAGCCTGGTCTTCCCCTGCTCTTGTTTTAGCATCAGCAGCCCCGTCTCCAACTTTTAGTACCCACTCATTGAACTGTTTCTTGGTGATATCCATTTTGCCTTGTTTGTCATATTCATTCACTCTCATGTTGCGTGATAGCCGCAGTACTTGACAATGATGCCATAGATGAGAATTGTTGATGCAAGGTCGGATGATCTCTTGCCTCTTGCCCTTTGGAATTACGGGTAAAATTTGCCTAAAGTCTCCGCCCAGTAGAACTGTAATCCCACCAAATACTCTGGCCCGGTTTCTTTCATCCTTGGATCCCAAGATGTCTCTCAACGTTCTATCAAGTGCCTCGAAAGCAAACTTCTGGGTCATTGGTGCCTCATCCCATATTATCAACTTCACCTCATGCATTAGCTTCGCTAGATGTGTGTTTTGTCTTATGCCACAAGTACTATTTTCCAATAATTCAAGTGGAATAACAAATCGACTATGTGCTGTTCTGCCAGCAGGTAATAATAGGGAAGCAATTCCTGTTGAATATATATATATATATATATATATATATATATATATATATATATATATATATATATATATATATATATATATATATATATATATATATATATATATATATAAAAGATATGACGTTAGTGAGATATAGAAATAGGATTATATGATATACATGCATTTTCGTACCAATTTTAGAGCTAGAAGTTTTTAATTCTGGATGGGTACCTGAAGATGCAACAGCAAGGACTATGTTTTTCTCTGATCTGATTCTTGTTATGAGAGATTTGTATAAATAAGTCTTCCCACATCCACCGGGGCCATAGACGAAGAAAAATTTGCCATGTTCTTCTTGTATGGAGGTCATGACGCTGTTATAAATATGGGACTGATCTGGATTCATAGATTCATAGAGCTGCTTGTGCTGGATGGCCATTTCTGCAAAGTTGTAGCTCATTTCCTCTTGAATCAATCGGTTATCCATCTTTGTCAATAGAGTGGCGTCTGGCATTGGTATTCCACTATAATCTGATATAGACTTGCCATTACGGTTCAAGATTTCTTGTATCTCCAACAGACAATAATTTTGAAGCTGCTCATCCGTGAGCTTCAAATCTGGGAATCTGAATTGTTTTCTTTTTTTTATGCAAAATATCTTCTGCCAGGGCCTCCCAATTTTGCTGCCAAAACTTTTGAGGGCTGTTGACTTCACAAAACAACAATATTGTGACAAACAATTCACGAAGTTGCCCAGCCATAGCCCACATTCTTGCCTCTGTAATAGCATCTGTCCACTCTTTGTCATCATTTACCATCCCAAGAGTGTAGCAAGCCTCTTTGAAAGTGCTAAACACCCTGCTGTTAACTGTCCGAATCTCTTCAAATGATGTTGGCCCTTTGACAACATTTAGGAGCATTCTCAAATAATATCGTTCACCTGATGTGGGATGTGAATAAACGATCCGGCCAATGCAACTTCCCTGCGTCCTTTGATGCCACTGTTTCTCCTTAACATTCCACACATATCTTTTTGGGATTTCCGCATAAGTCAATTTCCTTGCTTCCCTATCCACAACATTTAGCGTGAACCATCGAGTAAACATTGTGTCTTTAATGCCTTCTCGGTGGATTAGTGCGGGTAAACTTTGGTGATCATGTAATGTGATGAGGTTCTGATTTGGTAGGTGGAACGTCAACCTGATTACTGATGGATTAGAGTAGTGAATATCAAAAGCAAGAATTCGCCAAGTTGCTTCGCATGCTGATAGGTACCGACAATCCAAAAAATGTTTTATTTCATCCACATCTACAATGGTCTCATCTCTTGATCCGGGCTGTCGAAGCACATTTTCTTGAAGTCCTACTGAAGCTCGGTCTGGTCCTTTATTCAAGTACTTGAACAAATACTTGATCGCTCTTGATCTGTTACACCACTCGACGTTGATATGGGCTTGATATTTAACCAACAGATAACGGTTATAAGGAACGACAAACCTGTTATCAAGTTTTGATTTTGCCTTTATGACATGCACACCATTGTCACGGCGACGATAGACTGGGAACCCTTCTGCATCAATTGTAGTTTCAGCATAAAATGGCTTAGGGAAATGCTTATTGCATGCTCCTTCTGTTGTGCATGGGGCCCTCTGATTTGCAATGCCACATGGACCATGTAACATGCATTCTGTGACGATCTTGAAGGCAATAGGGTCTTCTTGCTGAGATGGTATTTCAGCGCATATGATATCATCAATTTGTGCTGGAGTCTTGCATTTTGCGTGTTCTTTTAGCCATACTAATATATGTGCATGTGGCAAGCCTCGCTTTTGGAACTCAATAGTATATATAGCTGCATATATGATTTGAATAATGGTTAATATTTATTTGTATAGATCAAACCGTATATATCCAATGAAGAACATGATAGCTTACCTGCATGTTGGTCACCAAAAATGTTGTGTTTCTCAATATCCACCATTAAGTTGTAGAGTTTAATTTGAAATAGTCTTGAGATGACATCGGGACGATCCATTGCCTTCTGACCTGGGATTTCAGCAAGCATATCATCTATTTCGGGCCATTTAGGATTAGCTGTGAATGTGATGAAAAGGTCTGGGTTTCCTTCTGCTCGACAAATTGCCATAGCATCCTGGTAGTTTTGTATCATATATCGAGGGCTACCTGTAAAGGTAGAGGGAAGGACTATCCTCTTACCAACCGATGTAGCTTGTGTGTCTCCTCTAGTGACAGCGTCACAAATGTTTTGGTATAGATCCGCCCACAAAGTGTCTTGATTGTACCTAACCCACTTTAGTCTTTGCCCTTCAATTGAAGTATAGGAATCCACGAAATATTGTTGCAACGATCTTCCTCCTCTCAATAGGGCAGTGCCTTCATGAGGTCTTTGTTGAATTCTGTAGGCATAATATTCTTTCATTGTGACAAATTCTCTTTTGGTCTTCCTCGCCCCTGTGTTGGCATGGTATGATATGTTTTCGTGGAATCCATCTTCTCCATAAGGGAATAGAAGAGGGTATTGCATTGCCATGTAGAGTGGATGTAGTTCAGAGATCCTTTGGGTTCCACGTGCCTTGCTTTCTGCGACAATATCTCTCCCTGAAGTGTTTTCATCAAAATCTCCTACAACCAGTGCTGCGACCTCTGTAACTTGTGGCATGTTGTATTGGAGTTGATTTGGCTCCCTTTCTCCTAGGAGCCGAAGTTTAAATTCATGTGAATTGGTTTGGTGGCACCAATCTCTAGCCATTCGAAATGCTTTGGCAACACAACCGTGGGTATCTAGCATGACCATAAGTTCGCTCACTATAGAATGGTCGAGGTCTGAGGAATCATGTGGTGTGCTCAGCAATCTGTTTGTGACTTCGTTTGATGTATCATAGAAGTACAATTGAGCGAATTTTGGTTGCTGGCCGTCCCGAGGCAATAGAGATCCCAATCTGTGGTAATTCTGACCACTAATTCTGAATGTGTATGGGCCTCCTCCTCTTTCGTTAACTGAGTTGTCTATTTGTGCTCCAAAGGATGTGAATGAAAATAATGCATTGTAACTTCGTATGTTGCGCTTGAACGCAACTGCATTAGGATCATTCGTATACTCTAGCAGTTGCTTCAATGGTTTAGGTGCCTCTTGAAGTTTCTTCAGGAGTACTTTTCCTTCTTGGCAGCATAAGGAAAATGTAGGATTTCTGCTTCTTCTTGATTTGATTTTCCTTTCCTCGTACCACATGGTTGCTTTACAATGCGGGCATTTTTGGGGGGGCTGAAGTTTCTGGTAGACTATTTCTCCACCTATCCAACAAAATAAACTTGTTATTATAGAGCAAGATTAAGCTATATGCTATATGACTTTAAAATGTGGTATATTGCTTACTCTTTGAGTTGGATGTTGCAGCGGTTGGAGGACTTCTTTGTAAAGGCAACAGTGTCTCACATCCTGCATAATTTGATCAGAAAATGGTGATTACATTAACAGTGATTTTATATTGTTGCTCATTTTGGATTATTATTAGGATTATATATTATAGTAGTACTTACTCATAGAGGTTGACGTTGCAGGAGGCTGAGAGTTTCCATTTGAACATGCTGGTGCTTGGTCGTCTAGTAAAGGTAATTAATAAATATTATCATCTATCTTATTAGCGTCTAGTAAACAGAAGTTTTAAGTTTAGGTTTCTTTTAAGGCTTATAATTAACGGACATACCTGTGCACGGGATGCTTGTAGGGATCAGTTTCATTCCACAAAAGCTTTCAACTTTTCCATCACTCCTCATGCTTGTTTGTAAATGTAGTATGATTGGCATTTCAGCCATGGTCGATTTTGAAGATGGGTGCTTGAAATTTGACAATAGATCTGAGGGTTTTGAGGAATGATTATTCTCTATAAAATGACTTATTTGCGTTGATCTTCATCCAAAAATAACATACCTTTATCCATAGACGTTTGATCCTTGATTGCGGGGGGATTGATGTTGTAGGCAAGAATTAGCAGAACTTGGAATTATACGTTCAACTTCTAATGTTTTGTTGTATATGATTATTTGGCCAAATCAGAGATAAAGGTAATCGTTAGTAGGGTTGTTTTGCAATGATATCAATTCTTTTAAAATTCTAAGGATGGACTGTTACAAAAATGTAACTGAATTTCAATTCAATGTACCTTGTTCTGCTGGGAAATGTCAATATTTGTTATCTAATTTAATTATGATATAAATTATTAAGATTTTTGATTTGAACTTAATGTAGGGTCTTCATATCTATTGAATATAGTAACTGACTATTAATCTGTTGTATCCTTTCCATAATTTAACTGACTGATCACCTCCTAACATTTTTGCTTATTCGCATCTGTGCAGATAAAGGTGAGTGGGAGTTCCAGAAGTATGGCCATTAGCGAGCATGCTTACAGCTGAGAAGCAGAGCAGTAAGATATTACTTTTGGCTGGCTCTATGTGCAAAGCTATTGTGTATGCTTTTATCAGTTCAAAGAAATTTCCAGATGATTAGACTTCACTGAAAACAGAGTGCAAGATGGTGTTGTTGTGAACTAATTTGATTTTGGCTTATTGCTTTAATGGTATTCACTCTATCCTATATAATACGATCCCAATTTAATACAGTTCCTGATTGTTATCCTTTACACTATCATTCAGGACGTTGTCTGATAGCGTAGGTAGATCCAAACTACCTCACATTTGGGTTAGGCAAGTTGCACAAAAGTTCCAAGACGGCGTAAGTTTACCTCAACTCCCTCAGGTTTGGTTTGGATGTCGAGTGAAATTGCATTTTGACAGAGATCTTGTTTGTTCCATAAGTTTCACGCAGCAGGTGCATTGGGTCCATATTTTCTTCTCTTTCAGGCCTCATAAACAATCTGAAGTTCAACACGGAAATGAAGATACCTTCGGAGAAATGCTTCATATAAAGAGAAGTGTATCTACCGGCTATAGCCAGGTAACTTCTTCAAACCATTTTCTGGGAATGCTTTTTCTCCCCTAATTGTAATCAGTTGATTTTGTAGATTGGTTCACTGTTTGCGCTTAAATTTCTTTGGTTCATTCACTAACTATGTGCTCCCTTAATGTATTTAAATTGGTCATTTGAAAATATTGCAGTGATTGAGACATAAAATTAGATTTGACGATGCATCTTTTTAGTAATGGTAGCGATTACCATAACATGTTAATTTAGCTACTCATATCCTGGAGTTTTGTTCCAAAGGAGGAAATGAACTTATACCAAAGTGGAATCTAATTGTAGGCAATATGAGTGGCAAAGAGGAAGCATTAAACAATCAAAGTGGAAACATAAAAATATGAAAAGGAACTATTTTCTAAGCCTAATAGATGTAGCCATTGTTCAAAGCCTAGCCATCACATAGTCAAAACGCAAACCGAAAAGATAGAAGAGCATAGTAGCTGTAGCCATTATTCAGAGGTGAAATCATATTGGGAATCAGTTCTCTTTGTTAGGTCTCTTTTGGGTCAGCACCCATGGGGCGGATTTGAATTTCTGAGCACCTAAAAGGGAGTAAAAGTGGGTGGTTAGTTTATGCATGAACATGGGAAAAAGACCTAAAGTGAAATAAGATAATTATTATTTTACTCACTCTTGTGTTGTGTGCTTATGTGCTGCCTCCTCCTGCATGTTATTACTTGTTGTGCCCTTTCGCAATCGTTTCAATGGTTGTTGGTCTGAATCCTCAATGATATGCTCCTCTAGCGCCTAGATAATGTAGTTTTAATAATTATATAATAGGGATCAAATAACTTGGTTCAAATAATAACAAAAATCCCAAATTTCTATATGTAGATAAGGTGGACAAACCAATTTCGCAGATGCTGGCCATATGGCAGCGCAGGTGAAATTCTCATGACCATGTGCTGTTGGACAAAAGTATGTGTGGGACTTGACTTGAAGAATGTAGCTCTTATTGACCAAGCTTTGCAGGGCACCAGGTAAGATCATATCATCACATCCCACCTTAGCAATAATAAGAAATGATAACATTAGGTAGTTCATTCAGCAAGTCGTCAAGGGCAGAACATGATGTCTTAAATGCATACCTCGTCAAGCTCTTTGAGTAAATCTGCTGCTTTTCTATTGACTAATTTCTCAACCGTCTCATCAAACATGGTGACAACAACCGAAGCATTTGCATCCTGTACATTCATGTGCACTCTAAAACTGCAAATTTTTTATGAAGAGATAGGAATCAAAATTAGAGGGTTAGGCATGATGTGTGATTATAAACCATAAAAATAGAAGTAGGTGGTGGCAAGGTTAGGCACTACCCTATCGTGGGGTAGTCAATGACTTTTTCACAAGACTCACACCAAAAGTTCCCATCGAGGTGTGAAAGACTTTTCTTGCACTTGCCACTGTTACATACAAAGCAGTACCACCCTTCCTTTGTACGAATGCTAGTAATTTCGACCTTGTAGTTGAAAATGGTGCTTGGGTTTTTCTCTCCCTACACCAAAAGAGTTCCAAAATAGATTATAAAAGGAGAAGTTAAAAGATGGATGGGTTTATGAGGGATTACTCTCTTCTGGGGTCTAGACCACTCTAGTAAATCGAGGAGGGTTCCTTCAACAATCTGTTTCTTTGCTTCAGCAGCTTGGAGCTCTGTCATGTTGATGCCTCTAAATTTCATGCAAAGAAATATGTTAGGCACACAATAATAGAATGAATATATATCATTGGAGATGATAGATAAGGAGCAAAGATGATCACTGTATTTTGGATTGAAACTCCTTTATTATAGGAATAGTGACATCGTCAAAAATAATTGTTGAAGAAGTGCTTGACAGGTACAACTCATCTGATCATAGAGAACATGAACATGATGTTATTGTTTATTATAATATATGTAATGTGTATGCAATGAAGGACCAAATGTTAGGCCATTAGTACTATTGTATTCTTTGACATTCATGGAAGACAATATGATAACAAAAGGGGGAGGGTGCTGAGCATTCTTCTCCAATAGGATATCTCCCAATTTATTCCATAGGGTAACCCGCAACCGTTTGCCCCTATGAGAGATTCAAATGATAGCTAAAGTTAGTGCATAAGCAAAGCCAATAGAACATGTTGGACAAAATTCTAAGTGAGAAGAGGTAGAGATGGGTAATTGACCTTTCGTTAATCAAGTGGAAATCCACGGTGCTTGAAGTTTTCGTGCGAGGAACTTGCACACCGACTTGTGTAACGCAACCAATAGCATCTACAATTTTAGAGCATTAAGCTTTCGAGATATGACAATATTTTGTAATAGTATGCATGGTAGGTAGGTAGAAAAGAATGCAATGTGTGTCTTACCAACTAAATATTTGTTGTTGGTAGGGCGGAGGCTTTCAAACTCAATCAGCTCAAAAGGGTAACGGATAAAACCATCCGGGGGGCACTCTGTCTTCGCAGCAATTGTAGAGCCATCTAGTTCGAGCATATGGGTGTTGTGTTTGAGGATGCGATACTCGTTCTTCACAGGTTGGAAGCTAAATTTCTTTAAGAAGTATATGGAGCCTTCCTTTAGCTTGAGAAAATAGTGGGCAATGTTACGGTTTGCTAAACAATGGATGATACCTCCCTGCACATATTTGACCATATTAGTTTCTAACACAATTGAAATTGTGTTTGGTACAGGTGTGTGCACGAGCGGATGCAATGCTTACCTTTTCGTCGGACACAATGAAGTCGGTGCTTATGTATTTGCCAAAAGCAGTACGCACGTCCCACTTTCGGCAAATCATCACCTTGATTTTGGCATCTTTCCCTTCAATCAAATCCCCAACAAAAGTGTGTGCTTCATCTTGTGTAGAGACGTTCAAGGTTGCGGCCATAATGTTGGTAGGAGTCTTTCACTGTGATGGAAGGATCAGCACAGGGCAAATCCGTTTATATGGAGGATGCAACAACCCAATTTGTTTCAATTTTCTTTTTCCTAAATTGAGTATTAGTTGACAAAATTGATTGTTAAGGGATATGGCTGTCAAAGAGGTATTAAATTGGGCTGTTACAAAAATCATATCACAGAGGTATTAAATTGGGCTGTTACAAAAATCATATCACAGTGGTATTAAGAGATACCAATGATAGGTAAAAGAAATGATCGGTAAAAGATAAAAATATGATAATTATGTTACAGCTTAATTGAAATTTAAATTAATTGATTTGGGAGTTACAATTGAAATTTAAACTAATTAATTGATTTGGGAGTTACAAAAGAATTGAAATTAAATACACGGATGGTTGGTGGTATATACTCTAGACATAAATCTCTAAAATTATGAACCTCAAAACGATGTAGATGGGATTTGAACTTGGAACCAAGTGAAACACCACCTACAACCTAACCATTAAGGTAAAGCAGCTACTTTGATATGAAAATAACAAAATGAAGTAGATTAAGGCATGAATGTAAATGAACAATAAATTGGATACACATTAATGAGGGCTTGCATACAACTTTTCTTGTTATATATTATAGATATATTATAGATACATATTTTACCTCGGTTTATGTGAGCAGTTGGTTGTACAACTAAAAATCTCATAAAAACTAAGGTAAAACAGTAATTTAACCAAACAATCACATACATCGGGATAAAACTATTACATTATATATAATTAATAAATTACGGAATCCAAACACATCCTTAATTTGCCTTAAATTTTTTGTTTACCAAAAACGACATTGTCTATTTTGCATTATAAACATAATACAATTGGAATCCAAACAATTATATACATCTTTCATTTACAAAGTATAAATAAATAAGCTTGAATTAGGGGTATTTTAGTCGTTTTAAACAAAACAAATAGAGGTTTAATGTGTGGGTGGTCTTATGAAAACAAATCTAATTTATGGGTGGACTTATGAAAACAAATCTAATTTATGGGTGGTTTACTGTAATTTAACTTTTTATGGGTGGTTATGTGAAAAGTACCATAATTTAAGGGTGGTTATGTGTAATTTACCCTAAAAATGATAGGATTTGAAATGTATGACAAAAAAACCTCACAAATTGTGGTTTAAATATGACATTAATAGTAAAAAAAAATTTCATATGAATAAAAATTTGAAGATTTTTTTAAAATATATGTGTAACATAATGAATTACTTATGAAAATATTAAAATAAAAATATAAAATTTGATTTAAATATGACATTTATAGTAGGAAATTTCATATGAATAAAAATTTGAAGATTTTTTTAAAATATATGTGTAACATAATGAATTACTTATGAAAATATTAAAAGAAAAATATATAATTTGATTTAAATATGACATTTATAGTAGGAAATTTCATATGAATAAAAATTTGAAGATTTTTTTAAAATATATGTGTAACATAATGAATTACTTATGAAAATATTAAAAGAAAAATATAAAATTTGATTTAAATATGACATTTATAGTAGGAAATTTCATATGAATAAAAATTTGAAGATTTTTTTAAAATATATGTGTAACATAATGAATTTCTTATGAAAATATTAAAAGAAAAATATAAAATTTGATTTAAATATGACATTTATAGTAGGAAAATAAAATAGAATAAAATAGTGAAAAAGGAGGAAGGAATGAGACTTAAACCCATGACCTCTTGGTTAATCTAAAGTTCCTTCCCTCCTTTTACCAACTAAGCTAGATAAGTTTTGTATTGTTTTACACACTTTTTTTTTTTATCTTTTTACCTAATATTTTTAAATTTTTTTAAATTGTATTTTTTTTTAAAAAAAAATACTACAAACTTCCGTCACCGGAGGGTGGGGCGGCCGCCCCCGCGCCCCCGCGGCCGCCCCCGCGCCCCCCGCGGCCGCCACTGTCCATGAGTACTCCGTAGTATAGAAAGACGAGCTTTAATTTTTCTTTCAATGATGTAAACATTGTAAAGGAATACATAACAAGTGATCAGGCTTTACTGTGCAAGAGGAAGCCGTGTCCATTTACATCGATCAACTTCATTCATTCAATCATTCAATATTCCCTCCATTCACTTTTATTAAGGAGGATATCGTAGTAAAATCTATATAAAATATTAATAATTTTTAATTAAATATTTTATAATTTTTTTAGTAATAAGTATGATATTGTTTAAAAAGTTATTAAAAAAATAAATATTTTATATACTCTCTCCGTATCAAAAATCTTGTAATTTTACTTTTTTGGCACGTTTTTAAGAAGCTAAAAACTCCGTAAAATACTAATTTTTTAATAACCTTTTTAAGAGTTTCATAGATAATTGTATTAAGTATGAAATTATTTTTTAAAATTAATAAAATAATTGATATTTTATATAGTTTTTTACCGTTCTTAAAAAACATATCAAAAGCAAATTAAACAACAAGTTTTGCGAAACAGAAATAGTAATCCACCCCTTATACTTATTATTTCAGAAGCAGAGTCCTTCTAAAATATTGCACCACGTGTCAACCTATTAGCAACCTTCTCAACCGAGGTCTTTTCAACCGCTCAACTCCACTTTCTTCCTAAAATCGTTCTTCCTCAATTCTCCGTCTCTGAACCCTGAATCTCATCGGCGGTTTCGCACATCTCCTTCTCTGAACCCACTTCGTTAATACGAGTCTAAGAAGAATATTTTTGGTTAGGGAGTCTATGAAGAAGATGAGAGGCGCCATTGGAGGACTGCTCAGAAAGCCCAATCCAGGCTTCATCCCACTCTCTTCCACCTACCTCCTCCGGCGATGGATCCGGCCGAGGGGCACCATCCCGTCCCGATTCCAATTCACAGCCAACCAGCCGGAGATGCCCGAATCAGGCGAGACATCGGGCGTTCCGACCCAATCTGATGCCCCAATCCCCGGGCGCGGGCGCGGCCATGGCAGAGGCAAATCCTTGGCTTCCTCTCCGTTCCTCCCGTCTTTCAATGCATTTGTTGCTCCGGATCCAGTCCCTTCCTCGGAGAAATCCTCCTCCAGCGTCAGTCACCGTCGCTCTCTATCGCTACCACCGAAGAACCCTAGAAAATCAGGGCTGATTTAATGATGCAAATTTTATCAAATTGGTTACATGTTAGTGCTCATTTGTCTATGACCTGTCTATTTACTGCTTTTGGATCAATTATCATTACAATATAATCTTTCTAAGATTGATTTATTTGAGTTCTCCACTCTATCTTTTCCTCAAGGGTGGAGAGAGAGGAACGACTGAAATATTGGGGAGATGATGGAGCATTTGGATGGTTACAAGCTTACAACGAGGTACATTAGTGGTGCCTCCCACCGAGGCTGTTTGTGAAAGAGAGGCACATTGGTGGTGTTGACCGAGTTCTCTGACCTAATCTCATTCCTAAAAAAAACTTTTTTTCCTCATGTGTTTTTTTAATTTCTTTCCAGTTAAATGCATCTTTTGATTTTGATTTTTTGGGTTGTTGATTAGATTTTAGATTCAATTGAGGCTTGTGTCAAGAACCCCTTTAATTTTTCTTATATGGGTGTTTGATTTCTTTCCAATTGAATGCAAATTTTGATTCTTAATTTTTAGGGTCACTCATGAAGTACTAACTTGAAGAAGATTACAATCCTTTCTACTCAAATGTGCAATTCATAGTATTGAATAGAAACGTGGAACTGTTCTTCACTCTTGCGATTATATCAGCAGCCCAGGCATTTGAAGGCCTGTAGATGTCAATGATATTTTTGGTAGGAACTAATATTGAGTAAAAGGGAGGGGAGACACAAATAGATGTTATATATATGGAGGTTATTTCATGTCAGAGAGGGTTGGACTAGCCCCCGAGTTGTTGTTGTTGTTGTTGTTGTTGTTTAATTTATATCTTTTATTGATCTTTATTGAACTTGTGAAAGTGTCAAGTACTTGAGCCCAGTTGGGCTCTTTCATCTTCTTCTTTTGTTGACAATGTTTACTTCCCGCAGTTAAAGAAAAGGGAAAACGGACTAAATGTTTTCTTCGTATATTAAAATATTCATCTGGTGGTGTCCTTGAGGTAATGTGTTCCTCCTTAATATTACTTCTTCCGTGTTTCTTTCTATGTGCTGGTGGCGACTTTTACTCTATATTGTTGCTTATATGTCTCTCAGTGACAACATTTCATATGCTGAATAAATTACTGATAAACAAAAACCTATCACATGACAAAGGATCCTATGCGAGTCTGGTCTAGGGACCTTGAGATATATGTAGTCTTCCATTGCAAGAACAATTCTAGAGAGGATGTTTTCGCATGCTCAAGTTGAAAAACATCTTATGACCTACTCTACTTGACCAAGAAACATATCCATTTGATATTCCATTACAACCCAAAGCTTATAAAACCTACTCAGTCTCTTTCAACTTTATTGAGCCAAGGTTAAAATTGAGAAAGAAATATGATTTTATTTGAGGGTGCGTAAATGTTATTTAGTGTTTGTTCTGTCCTTGTATTTGAAGTCTAACAAAACTGTACAAGCCGAAGCATTTGCCAAAGGTGGAGGTTGCTACGAATGATCCCAGTGACCATACTTTTACACTGGTATTTATGATTTTCTTCATTAGAGAAAAATATAAATCCGGTGTGGTTTTGACGGACAATGATGGCATAAATAATTGGTTTTTTTGCACTATCTTTTGCAGGTCGCATGGATGGAATCAATTATTCAGACATTCATTTGCTCTGTTTGCTCTTAATCTACAAATAGAACGGAAACTCAAGATTGCTTCTGCTTTCTGCTTTTGAGGTTTATCGAGATAGCGAAATGGAAAGCATGATTAGATTGGCGCCAGCAAGATTGAACCTGCTCAGGTAAGGATCGATCAAACTTACAAGAGTTAGGAGCATGAAGTTGTCGAGCAGGTGTTGTTCCTAATCTAGACGCGATCAGGCTTCAGTTTTCATGATAGATGATGAAGCAAATGAGGAACTGCCATTAGAGTAAAGTTAATTTTTTGTATTTTTTTTTATAGTTTACAAAAGCTAACTAATCTCCCATTACAGAAAAATGTCAATAGAACGAAGTTAGTGCTTGAATTTAAACTGATTTGAAGCTTTCTATGAACAGATAACCATAAACAGTTCATTAAAGACATCTGGTTTGAATCTCGGAGATGATGAACCTGAACATTTGCAGCCCAGATTCGAGAAAGGAACCCGAGCAGGAGGTAGATGCAGCCAGGGCGAGAATCAGATCTGAAGCGGGTACTTGAGAAACGAGTCTGCATCCCACGTTGGGTGGTGCCTCGGCCTCCCATGGTGGATCGCACTCTGAATTGGTGACAGGTAACTTGAAATAAACCACCCATATAAAAAAGCCGCTACTTCTCTTTCTTCTTTCTTAGTGCTATCTAAATGAAAATTTCACATCTCTTTCTTTTTCCACACTAGGGCTGAGTACATTCGTAATTGGAGCCCTCCAATTACCAATTGTTGGGAGGATATTGGCAGATCGATGTGCTTGGTTATTCATTTATTTTTATAGGTTAGTTCGTTGGTATAGCCTGTAATTGGCAATATTAACTATTGGTGATTTAAGGTTTTTGGATACAACTAACACATATCTCTCATCTTCTTTGTACTTGGTGTGAAGCCCTGTCTTTCTACTAGAGTCCCTAACTTTGGCTATCTTGGCATAAAGTGAGTCGTTCATTTAAGGTTTGTAGCTAACTGTCTTTTCTTTCATATTCCAATGATGGGTTACTAGAGCATGCTGAATGCTGATGGTGGACTTTCTGTGGATGAAATTGTTAATTTGCACGGCGATGGATTTTTTAGAGATAGCAAGGTCGGTATTTTTTTTGTCCCTGAATCTACAATATTATTGAATGGGTTGGGTAATTTTCACTAGAAACCAGTATTCCACATGTCAGATTGTTGCACAGTTTTTATTATTGTTAGTGTCAATAATGTCAACTATGTGTAATAAGGATATTCGTTTTGTTTATCTAGGTATATTAACGGTTGATGAATGAGGTTTTGTACTGGTCAAGTTGTTGTGCATATTCATAGTTGTCACTGATCACCATACCCGTCAACGTTATTATTACTTTGAAGCTATGAGGGATCCTCTGTCACAAATATTTTTTTGTGGCTGAATCTACTTATATATTTAATTATATCATGAGTGGATTTGATGGTATATAAACACACGTTTTACTTATATGTGTACTCAATTTACTTTTGCTAAATAGGGTGTTATTCTAGGAAGGCAACATTGACATTTTGAGTTCAGATCACGTGCCAACAAGTCCGAAGTAATAGCAAGATTGACGGATCTGCTTCATCATCATCCGAGGGGATTCACTCATGGACGGGGCTATCAAGAAGGCCATGTTGCTTGAGAACCTTGCTGAGCATGCCATGCTTAATCCTAAGAGAGCTAATAGGTGAAGAATTCATTAAAGTTGATTCCTTTCTTTGGGATAGATCCTTTTAACCCTAGAAATAATGCTACATTTTTGTGTTTTTGCTTTGTTAAATGTAATCAATAAATGTTATTTTTCCTTTGGTAAAGGTGTATACTGTGTGCACTATGATGGGAAGATCTGTTTTTGGTGTGTCTGGATGGTGGAATTTGTCACTGATTTTCTGAATCTTGAGACATGAAGAGATTCTTCAAGATCTAACTCAGGTATTGTGGCTTCTTGATCAACGTAAGAACACTTAAGAATTAAGATGCTGCACACAGCTCTTTTCTGGAATAGATGATGCTCAACAGCTGAAGATAACTCAATTAAAAAAGCAATTTTTCAAAAAGCGGTACGAAATATTTTGATGATACAATTTTTCATTTATTCTTCAAGTATGATCAAAATATTATTCCTCTTGCCCAATAGCAGATTTTAGCTTTTTCTACCTAAAATGGATGTATGATCTCCTATTGATTGACAGTTTGAATATATATAAATCTTGTGATACCCGAATTTCTTTTTAATAGATCAACAAGCAATGATGATGAGTCGGGATCAAAGTCATCATCATAAGATGAGAGGTAAAATCCTGTACCTGCAAATTATTGGAATGTTTGTACTATTGGATATTTGGATGTCTTTGTTGGAGGTGTTATTCTTATGTAAGATATATATTGAATGACAGAACAACTCTGAAGGAATTAAGTAGCAAGACAAAAGATGTACAATGTAAAGGTTTTCCTTCGTTTGTCATTGATACTTCTCGGGACAGCCACCATTCAGGTTCATTTCGCTGTTACTAATAGTTCATTACTGCGTTTCTGTTTTATAAATTAACTCTTTTTCCTATTTTATAGAGGTTTAAAGCTGTAAATCACTGCACACTTTGATTCCTGTAATAGGTTACATTCTTTGGTTTTTACACTCTGTTTAGAAAGAAAATACTTACCTGTTCAAATGTCATTTGATATACATCAAATGGAGAGGAAATTAAAAAGATCTACCTATGTAAAGTGATGTAAAATATGCTTTGCAATATATGGATATCACTGTCTTTCCTAGCATAAGTAGCTATTGAGATTTTCTCTATTATATAATGTGACTGGGTTTTCTGATCAATCTCATCCAGGTACGATATCTTTCATGTATCCAACACAGGGACATTGTGACTCTTTTGGGTTACTGTCAGGAAAGCAATTTACAAGTTCTTGTGTATGAGTACATTCCTAATGGAAGTGTTTCAAGCCACTTATATGGTAATGAATTCAGCCTAAAAACTTTAGTTTTCTCTTGGAGCTCCTCTCTCTGATATATTGAAGTTACTTTGCAAGGACAAGTCCAGGTTCTCGTGAGAAGCTAGAATTCAAGCACATGCTCTCAGTAGCTTTAGGGGCTGCTAAAGGGGATCTTCTGCAAAATCAGTAAGCATTTTTTTCTTTTCCGGTATTAGTTTCTTTTTTCTTTGGACAAAAGAACATCAATTTCTAAAAGAAATAAATTACATAAATTTAGATCGCACTTAATGTAAATTCAGGGATTATTTCCTAATCTATTTTTTCTTTTAATATTAATTTCTAAAAGTGTGATCACAATCAATTTCGAATATCATTCATGTTCTTTTGTTTCTGCTCTTTTTTTCATATTAATTACAGAAATTTATTTCAAAATCACACTTTTTTCGTAACCTAATCTTATTGTTTGGAAATTGGAAGGCAAAACAGGTTCGAAATTTAGTAAATCATGTTGTTGTATGCATAATTTGTCCTCATTGTCTATTTCTTCCATTTTGTAGAGTGATTGAAGATGATGTTTCCCTTGGTGTCTCACTATTAGGTATGTTCTCATATGTTGCTGATTTTTTTTTTGCTCTCCTCTTTATTTCCTTGCTGAGTTTTTGTTGTTGTTGTTTTGTAACTCATTAGTATATTTATACATAAATCTTTCATTGGTTGATTTGGTATGCAGATGGTACAACCCTTCATGTTTCAGCCGGTTACAATAAGGTTGATATTGTCTAGCTTCTGCTGGATTGGCCAGGACCTAAAATGGTTGAGTTGGAAGTAGAGAATATGGTAAGTTAAACATTGTACATTGCTCAATTATGCTGCTTGCAATGTTGGAGTGTTATCTAATTTACTGAAATGGGCTCTCTGAGAAATTTAAACCTGGCGGCTTGTAAGAGTCTCTACTTTGATCAGGCAAATTAATTTGTGGATTTTGAATGCAGTACGGGGAAACTACGTAGCTATATTGAGGCTGCTATGTTGCTACTTTCTCGAGGCGCTTCTATTAAGGCAAAAGCAAATGTATATATATTGTCTTATGTTTGCCAGTTTGAGTCTTGATTTTCATGTAGTCTTCTTTTATTGTCCTTTTCTTTTCATTTGTGCAGAATGGGATGAGACCCTTGCACCGTGCTGTTTGTTATTCACTTAGAGCTGAAGACTGCTCAACCGTGAAGATTCTGCTTGAGCATAATGCTGAATGCAGTGCTAAAGATAATGTAAGTTGCTATACTTCTCTCTTTTAACCTGTAACTTTTGATTAGACATTATGTGGGAAGTTTTTGTCATTCTGTATGGTTGATTGGGTTTTCAGGATGACAACACTTTTTACACAACTATTTATAAAACAAAGACAACTCATACCACTGTAATTGTGGCTCCATTAGCCCATCATCATTTGTACTTTATATCTCATTAATATTCCATATAATTTCTAGCATTACATGTGTTTAAGTTGGTGCAAAAAGGTCTATCTCATCTTCTTTCAGTGATTAGGGGAAATGTTTGGGCAACAGATATAGTATATTGAGTGATTTACTTAATTTTTTTGTAAGGAAATTTCCAGTTTACAAGTGATTTTCATTAGTCTTGTCATGTAAGAAGCGAGTGGTGAAATGCTGATGAATAATGATGTTTTTATCTAGAATACATATTATATATAGATGCATGGTATTCATGTCTTGCATTTACTGATATGTTTGGCATCACATGCATCTGAAATTTGATGTGCTGGTGTGTGGTTGTTTGCACTTGGTTTTTGGATGATGGCAATGATAACATCAATCTTAGCTGATTTTCATGATGACAATGATTTTTTATGCAGATAAAACTATGGTAGCTCGGATTCTTGGGAAGTTGCTACACATGGTGGGCCGCTCTTGATCGATAGCTGATTTTTTTGAGCTGCCTTCTAAATTGCCTATTTAATCTATATAGGTATTTTTCCTCCACGGTCACTTCATATTTGGACTGATGTTCTATCACTACTTTCGACCATATTCTTGATTGTAGCTCCAGTAGTAGTTTTTTGCGTTTTTATTGGAAGGAAGTTGATGAATGGTTATCCTAATGATTGAAGAATATCAATTGTAGTAATTGTTGTTGTGTTCACTATGTTTTCTTGCTTTTATATTCCCACTTCTTCTTTGATATATCTTGTCCAACTTTTCTTGATCTTTTTATGTTCACATATTCTAATCGTGTTTTTGTTACGATATTGAAGAAGCGTGGCAAGTGGATATTGAGTTTGCTTTAACAAAATTTCTGCATTAGATGAGCCAGGAGAAGAAGCGGGGCTGTTGGGACTGGTGCATTTGCTGATGCTGGAGGAGATGATGGTGAGAAGAATGCAAGTAGAACAGGGGCTGGAAGTGTCATCCGGGCTTCAAATGGGACACAAACTGAGACTGTTGGAGATACAGTGGTTAATGATGATGTCTCCGACCATGAAACATCGCTCATTTGTGCTAGGATGGTTGCATCTTCATGGGCTGCGGCATCGGGAATTTTGACAAAGGATGATGGGGGACTTGAAATCAATGAGAGCAAGACCCCGGAATTGATGAGGTGGAGAGTAAGGGATGGAGTAAAGAAGGGTACCTACCTTCTACGAGGAACTAAATCTTGTATTAACGGTGACATCAAGATGGCTTTAACCATGGACGAGCTCTTCAATGCTATGTCCGGTATTAAGGACCCAAACAGCGGGAAGGGAGACGCTGCACATTTTATGGATGAGTCGGATATCGAGGAGAGCCGAGACTCATCAGGGAACGATGAGACATACCAGCCGGGCTGACCAACAACAAGGGAGAGATGGGGATTGAGAGTAGTAGGCAATGGGGATAGTATTTTGCTGTCATAGATTTATTCTTGAGAGGGGGCACCACTGTCTGAGAATTTGATACATTATCAACATGAAGTTGCATTTTGCTGTCATACAAGTTAATACGTGAGAGAGGCTTTTGTGTTGGGTCTATTATTTGGGCCGGGCTAGCAATAGAATACGTGAGAGATTAGTGGATCATTTTAGTCTTCTACCCCTAATTCGGTTGTGCATGTACTGATAGTACACTCGGCATTAGTATATTTAATTATATATTGCTATACGCTATCATAGTAATATATAATTAAATATGGATCCGAATTCTATTGCTAGCCCGGCCCAAATAATAGACCTCTTAATGTTTATACACTTACAAATAGAGTTTCTTTTTTTCTAATTAAGGGTCGAAGTATTAAAAAAAAACACACTAAATATCATTTTTAAAATTCTTTAGCAATATATGGTTTATACATTTAAACTTAGGGTATTTTTATCAAATTGGTTTATAATTTAGGTCAATCTAAAAAGTGTAGAATGATGTGTAATAGATAAAATATCATATAGGATCCGAATTCGGCTTTCTTAAGCTAAAAACTATAAGGTTTTTTTTCTTTGTCTTCAATTAGGATGGATACTAGGAGAAGCGTAGAAGCGGGTGATTTACTATTTTTTTTGTCAAATTTGAAGTATCGATTGTCTCAATAAAAAAGTGTTTCATCATGATAATCAAAGATTTCAAAGAACAACATGACAAGAAGCAAGATCAATATGTTAGTAGAAAATTAATGTGTCGAATATTTTGTTTAAGATATCAAACTTGACCGTAATTATGAGACTTTTGTTTGTGATTGTAAGTGTGTATTATGACGAGGGTTATAATTGATAACATGACAACAATTCAAATGAAATGAAATATATTTATAGTACGAGGAGGAACTAAAACGGTAAATTTCAAAAAAAATACTCACCCATACAAGGTACGAAAAAACTACTAATTTTTATTATTTTAAAAAACGTGTATAAATAATAAAAAGACAAATAAAAGTGCCCGGAGCGAGTATATATGTAAAACTTGATAACGTTATCTATTTTCTTCAAAATGAGTGGCCATCAAATGAACGTACTATCACCATATTTATTGAGAGACTAACGTACCCACAACCTGTTGAATTATTTTCTGCACAAGGACGAAGCTTGTCGGCAATAATTCAAAAGCTAACGTTGTTTATTTACACCAATCAATAATTCAAAAAAAGTTGATGCACTCTCTCACTACTTAACCCATCACCAACACTTTCCTTTCATTGCGCTCATAACCCATTTCATACTTTCTCTTGAAACCCCCTTTCACCCCACCCCTCTAAAGGCCGACTCCATCAGCCATGGCTGAGGCTGCTTTGCTTGGCGTTGCGAATTCTGTTCTCGGCCAATTGAGCTCTCCCGCCTTGAAAGAGGTCCTCCTCCTTTGGAACTTCGACGAGGACCTCGATAGGCTCCGCCAAACCATTCAAACCATCACTGCCTTCCTCCACGATGCCGAGCAGAGGGAATCCAAGGAGCAGCTCGTGAAGCTATGGTTGTCAAGGCTCAGGGCGATCTTGTACGATGCTGACGACTTGTTCGATGCTGTTGCTGCCAGGGCTTTACGGAAAAAGGCTATGTCTGGTAATGCTTCCAAGCGTGAGGTACGCCTTTTCTTCTCCAAATCCAACCAGTTGAGTTTCATCTATAAGACTGCTGGTAGTATCAAGGCCATTAGAGAGCGCCTAGATCACATCAATAATGATATGGTTCCCTTCAAATTTCAGTCCCTGAAAGTTGAAGAGAACTTCCCTCTTATGAACCTCAATAGGAAAACTCACTCTTTTGTCGACGTCAAAAAGGTAATTGGAAGAGATGAGGATCGGGAGAAGATAATCAGCTTGTTGTTGTCTGAGAAAACTGGAGATCGAAACCTCTCTGTTATCTCAATAATTGGGTTTGGAGGATTAGGCAAGACCACTTTAGCTCAGCTTGTCTACAATGACGATAGAGTGCAAAATGGATTTGACTTGCTTTTATGGGTGTGTATCAACTATTTCTCTGATCTCGAGTTGGTCTTACAGACAGTCCTAGCATCCGCTGTTAAGTCTAAACCCCAAGACCTTGAATTAGATCAGCTCCAAGTGAAGTTAAGAGAGAGTATTGGAGGGAAGAAGATTTTACTAGTCTTGGATGATGTGTGGGAGGAAGATGCATCCAATTGGGATAAGTTAGAAACCCTTCTTAACTGTGGGAAAGCTGGAAGTATGGTTTTAGCAACTACCCGCAATACAAAGGTTGCCCAATGCCTTGAATCAATGAAGCCTTACTACCGGTTAAATCTTTTGTCAGAAGACCATGCTTGGTCTTTGTTTGAAAAACTGACATTTGGTCATAATGATTCAACTAGTGATCATTCTGAATTGGTTCCGTTGGGGAAAGAAATTGTTCGCAAGTGTGGTCGCGTTCCTCTAGCTCTAATTACAATTGGCAGAATGCTACGCTCTAGAGAGAAAAATGAGCAGTTATGGTCGTCTTTTATAGAAAAGGAACTTCCAGATGTTTTGGGAGATGATACCAATAATGGCAAGCTTATGGAGGTTTTGAAGCTTAGCTACAATTACCTCCCATCGGCAATGAAGTATTGTTTTGCTTACTGTTCACTCTATCCTAAAGATCATGAATTTGATAAGGATGAGTTGGTTCGCATGTGGGTAGCTCAAGGTTTTCTTAAAGCATGTGATCAAAAGAGCTTAGAGGAAGTAGGGGATGAGTGTTTCTTCTACATGATTGATAGGTGCTTCTTCCAAGAGGTGACATGGTATAGATGGAATGGTACTATTAGATATAGATGTAAAATGCATGATCTGTTACATGATTTGGCAATACAAGTTGCTGGAAGTGAGAGTGGATGTTTCATCGAAGGAAATTTAGGGGAGATGGTTGAAGGTAGAACTCTTCGTCACATCTCAGCCATTGGAAATCCAACATTCCCAGCTGACCAATTTTCCTTATCTTCCCATTCAAAGACCCTAAGGACCCTTCTTCTCGATCGTGTCAAGGAATTTGAAAGAAGCTCATTAAATTCGATTTTGTCACGATTTAAAGTGCTGCGTGTATTGCAATTGTCAAATTCTAAACTTGATATGTTACCTGATTCATTCGGGGAGTTGATTCACTTGAGATGCCTCGACTTGTCATGGAATCGAAACCTGAAAGCTCTTCCAAATTCAGTTTGTAAGCTTTACAATTTGCAGTCACTTATACTTGTGCATTGTCTTTCTCTTGTGGGACTGCCGTCAAAGATTGGGAAGTTGGGGAGTTTGAGACACCTCTTATTATCTGGTTGTGTTAAGTTAGATTCTTTTCCTCTGGGATTTGAAGCGCTGACTGCATTAGTGACTCTACGTCCGCTTGTTGTGGATCAGAGTAACAGAAGGTGGAGATCCTTGGGTTGCCTTGATAACTTGTGTGGGGGAATAGAAATTACGCTTCCAGTAAAGGGATGGTCTAATTGGATAGAAGACTTGCGAAATTTAAACATGTCCAGAAAGCATAAACTGAATGGGCTGACCATAAAGTGGATCGTCAATAGTGCAGATGAAACAGCCAAGGAAGAAACACAAGCAGCGCTAGAGGAACTTAAACCACATCAAAATCTGCAGTATTTGGAGATTGAAGGGCATGTCGGTGATAAACTTTCAAGTTGGGTTTTCTCCCTTTCAAAACTGAAAGAGGTGGTTCTAGAGGGTTGTACTAACTTGGAGTACTTGGAAGACAACCTAAGATTTGATTCCTTTCTCACATGCCTTGAAAGCCTAACACTGGACAACTTGCCAAATCTGAAGGGGTGGTGGAGGGAAGTAGCATTACCGGGAGATAATGGTCAGATATCGAAACTACCATCGTTGTCCCGTGTTTCAAATGTTGTTATAGATAATTGTCCAGAGCTTACCGAAAGTATGCCGCTGTTCTTGGGAATCGAAACATTGAGATTAAGTTATAGTAGCGGGGAGTTTGTGAGCAAGTTGATGAGTAATCCAGATACGAGTTGCTCTTCTTTTGAACCACACTACTACTGCTGCAAGCTAAAAGAATTAGACATCTTGTTTGCATCTGGCTTAAGAAGGGTGTCTGCCGATGGCTTGGCAAACCTTACTGCCCTGGAGAGTTTGTCCATATCAGATTGCGGCCAAGTCGATATCGTGGATAAAGACAATGAGAAGATGGGGGCTAATAATGACTCAGAGATGCCATGGAAAGCGTTGCGGAGACTTCGTAGTTTGAGGGTTTCAGGGCAAAAACACTTATTGCAAGATGGGCTTCAATACCTGACTGCACTTGAAGAGCTGGGAATTGAATATTACAAAACTCAGCAAGTAGAAGCAGATAACGAATGTGGAGGGATCATATTGTGGAAAGATCTGAAAAGGCTTCAAACAATTAACATTAATTATAAAGGTGTTGAAGAAGAGGGTATATATAGCTTTCCTAATTGGGTTCAATATCTTCCTTCCCTAAAAGTATTGCAGTTATTGAATGGCAAGTTGGTGTATATAAGGTGGACAATCCTTGCGAATATGAAACTTGAAGAGTTGAAGTTTTGGAATGTAGAAAAGGTGGTGAACGTGGATGAGATGGAGGGAGACCAACAAACCCAATTCAACTCCCTTCTCCGACTCGGTTTTTCATTTCTCAAGGTTCTTCCTTTTCTTTTATGAAATATGTTTTGCCTAATTTTAACTTCTAGACTGTCACATTAATATTTTGAAGATTTTGGAGGATTAGTATCCCATTCAATAAAGTTAGTACCCCTTGTTGAAACTAATTAAATTGCTATACGTAATAACTCCAGAATGTAACAACTCTATTCAGAGTTTTTTTTTTATTTAATCAAATTAATTTTAAATGTTAACCATTACATATTTAGATTAAGGGGTTAGTTATACGAAAGTGAAGGAGTAATTGCTGAAAATGGCATATAGGTAATAGATGAAACAAACACTATACTAGTAAAGAACGATATAAAGCATTAGCTTATTCTAAAATCATAAATAATAAAACAAATTTTAAGGTCTAAAACAACCTAGCTATTTTATTTTTGAACAGATAGAGTAAATAAATAGATAAATAAAGAAACCCTAATAAAAGTAGGATTGTTAGAAAAGAAAATTATAATTACAAAAAAATTATGAGTTTGATCAACAATCTTAAATTCTTAACCAATATATATGGGTGATAAAAAATAAAAACATGACATTTTCGAACAATATGAATGTTATTGGAATCAGCAAAAGTTTGAAAAAGGAAAAGAGTAAGATTATAAAATTACAGTTTGTTAGTTTGTCAAAATTAAGATGGAACAAATCAAAATAGCATATACTGTGTAAGTATTTAATTTGATAAAAAAAAATGAAATGCAGGATGGAAGTTGGCTACATCAGCTTCCCTGGAAGCTCTTTCCTTCTCTCCGTACTCTTGAGTTGTTCAATGTGAAAAATTTGAGGAGTATCCCAAATGGAATTCAACACCTCACCTCCCTCAAACAACTCTCTATTTGTTGGGCCACACCAGAAATAGTAAAGAGATGCAAAGCAGAAGTAGGAGAGGACTGGCCTCTCATTTCCCACATCCCCACCATCCATATTGAGTAAGCTTATACAGTATATCTTTTTCATTAATCTATTAATCCTCATTATATGCTACGATCCAAAATATGTTGATGTTTTATTTGATTCAATTTATTAAATTTGTGAATAAATATACCACCAACTTTAGAAGTTTTATTGTTCTAATATTTTATACTTCCTCCGATCCAAAATACATGTCGTTTGACTTTTTAACACGTATTTTAAGGAGCTAAAAACTATATAACATATTAACTTTTTTATTATTATTTTTCTACAATTTAATACTTATTACCAACAAATATTAAGTTGTGTGTTATTGACTTTTTTAAAGATTTTGATAGGTTAAAAAATGTAGTGGCTATAAAAAATAATAAAATTTATGAAAAAGTTAGTGGAATGATAATGTTAATTGAGGGTTGAGTGTTTTATTAAAACTCGTGCAAAATACTAAAACGATTTCAATTTGAGACGGAGGGAGTATAGTTTTTATCCTTCTTAAAAAACGTGTTAAAAGTAAAACAAAATTTTTACTAACCCAAGAAATAAATATGTGATATTTTATAATGATTTATATACTATTATATTTTCAAATAATAAATGAAATAAAGTTATTTAATTTTATTTTATTATGTACCCTTTATTGCATAAATAAGTGATAAAATAATAAAGAGTATGTAAATAAGAGTACTTACAATTATGGGATATAATAAATATAACTTATCAAAGATCTCACTTGAATCCCGCAAGGATTAGTCGATACCCTAAAAATCTCCTCGATCTCTTAATTTGCTCCCATGGAAAAAAAAAATTTCTTCTCTGCAATGAATTAAAGGTTAGATGCAAGACAACAGGCTTTGCCTTTGCGCTAGATAATGATAACTGCGCTTATTAAGTGTTTAAATATATATTGTAATTAGGTGGAAAGATGAAGATGGAAATTATCAGAAGATTGATGTCAAACCACGAACCCATCGTCGATCATGAATTCAGGATCAACACATAAAGTCCGTGTAAGACATATATATATATATATGGTATGCCAATTCTAAGCTGGACATACAAATCCTTCTTTTTTTGCATCATTTCTTTGTTTAATTGTGTTTATTAATTTCTTAGGGGTTTTTTGTTTGTGGTGACTTTTGCCTCCTTTCAGGCCTTCTAGGATGTGGATCAACCTTGTTATATTCGATTCTCGTCAAACTGTTCAACTATTCGATCATTAGTAGCTCCATCTATAAATTACAGGCCGGTATGCATACCTTGTATATCCAATCTTTTCAATTTCTTTTTAAAAAATCAACATGGGTGAATAATTGTTTAATTTTTATTTTTTTTAAGCAAGATAAGAATTCGGTTCTGTAATAATTGTTTAATTTGTTAGCGTATGTATGTTGATATATCTAACTAATTTTTTATTTTTATTTTTAGGAATGTGTACAGGTGTCATTCTATATATCTTATAATGTCCTATATACCTACTGATACGGGCACCACAAAATGTCTTCAATCCATCATACATTCATTTCGATCGATTCACTCTGGCAGCTGAAACATATACAAAGACATATATAGAGTACTATCGATCTATATGTCGAATTGTTCAATTTGGTCGACTATTTCTTGCCGGTGCAAGACTAGACGAACTATGCACTTTGCAGTGAAGGTATATCATTTTAGATTTTTGGTTAGCTGGTGATCCACGTAACAAGTTTCTCTAACCCATACACTTCACATAAAATGTTTCTTGGATCTTATAGTGCTTCTTAATTATGTGATTGTGATATATATATATATATATATATATATATATATATATATATATATATATATATATATATATATATATATATATATATATATATATATATATATATATATATATATATATATGGTTTACTTCAAAGGGATGATTTGCCAAATATACAAATACAAAGGCCATATTAGCTAAATATACAAGATTTTGAAAAATTTACAAAAATATACACAATACTGCCCCAAAGCCCTCGCCTGCATCTGATATCAGTACCAAATTGCCTATTTCCTCCCCGTCGAAACCGCCCTCGCCTGCATCGGCGGAAAATCAAGAACAGGCAAACCCTAACCCGACGCCTTCGCCGGCCGCCACCGCGCGAGACAAGAAAGAGGAGCTCCGACAACGGCTCCGCGACGAGGAAGGCCTCCACCTCCTTACGCTCCTCCTCCAATGCGCGGAGGCGGTCTCCGCTGACAACCTCCCGGAGGCTAAGACGATCCTCGTCAAGATCTCGCAGCGGTCCACCCCCTTTGGCACCTCCGCGCAGCGCGTCGCCGCCTACTTCTCGGAGGCGAGGTCAGCGCGGCTCGTCGATTCCTGCCTCGGCATCTACGCGTCCTTCTCCCTCCCGTCGATGCCCTCCCTCTACTCGCAGAGGATCGTCTCCGCCTTCCAGGTGTTCAACGAGATCGTCTCCGCCTTCTAGGTGTTCAACGAGAATCTGTAAGTATCTCTCACTCTTTTACGAATCTAATTTCTCCTCTTCATCTGCTTGATTAATTTCTCCTCTTCATCGTTGCTGCTTGATTGATTACAATATCTGTATAAAACTGATGGTTGTAGGAATATCGACCAGGATTAATCTGTGCAGGAATCTGAATCCTGCAACCAAAGTTTAGGTAAAACATTTCAAAGATGAACATCATACTGCAAATTCCTTTCGCCTTGGGGATGTTATTGGATCTCTGTCAGCGCTGACAACCGAACGAGTGCACGAGAGCAGTCTTCCAAGGTGACCATCGGCTTGTGCTGACATGGTCTGCAATCTCTTCAGGAAGAATGATTTTAGTGGCAGTTGTATACCATCGGCTTCTTCCTAGTTTTCAGTTCATGGGAGTAGATTTGAGGATGAACCTTTCACAGAAGCAATCAACAGGTCAAGTATATATCTATACATAATTATACATTCAAACACAGATTTTTTAACCAGTAAATGAATTCGATTTTAATGCATGTTGAATTTGATTTTGCTTGCCCCAAAATAGATATTTTAGCATGTTAGTTTGGTTTTTATTACACCAATATAGATACATGTTATTGGTATTGTTATCAATTTGGTTTTTATGTAGCATGTGCTAGATTAAGACCTTCTGGTTACCAAATTTTGAATCGATATGCCTTTCGTTAGCAATTGCAATATGCTCTTCGTGTTTGTGTTTCAATTCCATGCTTTTTGAATCGACGCGCGGGAATGCTGACGTCAGCAGTGTTGGCACCGTTTATAGGGATGTTGACGCCGACTTTTCAATTCCATGCTTTGGCCTCATTGTTGTCCACATGGAGGTCTGTTCCTCTCGCTTCATCAGCTTCATTCTCTGATATTGTTTCGTTCTCTGATGTCACCAAGGTTACTGGTTTAATTTGATTTGTTGCTGAATTAGTTAATTTCAAGTGCTGACACTGAATTCGTGTACTAGGTGCACCAATTGAAAGTTGTAAGTTGTCTGCGGAATCTATTCATATAATCATTGTGCTACTGTTGTCTGCGAAATCTATTCATACAACCATGGTGTAGGAGTGCTGTGAGAATCAAGAATACAAGCAAGCCACATGTTGCTTTCAAGGTATAGGTTGCTTTCAAGGTATAGTCCATGGTATTTGACTGATTAGTGTTGCTTGCAGCCACCAAAACATTAAATAGAGGTATCTCTGAGTTTGTAGTCATGGCTGCTGATGCAGAGCCTCTTGAACCTTGAACTGGCTGGTTGCTTTCCAAATTCAAGCTCGATCTGTCGAGATGCGATGATAAATCCCTGATCCGCGCGATCTTTCTTTGGTCCAGGTCAAGTGAGCCGGATCCTATTGATCAGTTAATCGATCCAGGTCGATCGCAGAGCGTTCAATTCTTGCAACCTGATGAAGAAGATGCAACAACAGATATGCTGACACCCCCTGCTTGTTCGATGAAATGCACAGCAAGCCCCCTACTTGCTTTGTTTTGTGAAGTTGCAAAACCTTGAATCCTACTGTTATACGCTTTCAATTGGAAAACCTTGCTATCATTATTAGTTAATTTCATTATCTTTCATTGTGTTGAATTGCTGTCATTATTTGTTTCATTTAATGGTAATCTGATGTTTCATTCATAAAATCATATTGCAATCATCATCGTGTATGTATGTTGATTTTTCATTCACACTTGCAACTGGCATTTAGTACTTGTGACTTCATATTTAAGTTATGCCTACAGATATTGGATTGACTATATTATGCACTTACTACGCCATCAAGATGTTGATTTTGAGTTCTTTTAGTGCTGACATTGTTTTTATATGTATTTTTGTATGTGCCGACATTGTTTTCAGCGTCCCCAACGTTATCAATTTTTTTATAACACAAATTCTTTAGTAATATCAATTAAAAAGCAATTTGTTGTCAACACTAACGGCATCAGCGTCAACAACGTTAATGCTGACGCAACATCGACGTCAGCACCGTCAGCGTTAGCAAATCTAGTGTCAACCATCGTTATAAAAATAATTCAACAAGATTAGATATCCCCGTAGTTTACCCCCTTGGCTACTTTGTAATGTAAACATTGCACGTTTTCTATATCTTTGTAATTTTAGCATGTTTTGTAAGGTAAAAAAATGCTTTTTTAACATTCGATATTCTCGTCACCACCGCCGGTGTCTCGAGCGTTAGCACCATCAGCTTCTCGGTTGTCGCCGTCAGCACCATCAGCGTCAACATCGTTAATTTTATTATATCACTGTCAGCATCCCCGAAGTCGGCGTCAGCAATGGAATCTTCATTTTCGACGTTTTATTATATCATTGTCAGCATCGTTAATTTTATTATATATTTTTTCTTTGAAAGTTTCTTGTCAGCAATTGTTTTCTCCGACACTGAGGTTAGCAATGATGATGTCAGCATTTTCGACGTGTGCGTCAGCATCCTCGTAGACAGCGTCAGCAATGCTGATGTCAGCATTTTCGACGTTGACGCCAACATCCATGTAAACGGTGTCAGCACTGCTGACGTCAGCATTCCCGACCTCGGCGTCAGCACTGACGCGTGAAAAAAAAATCCGACTTTGGCGTCAGCATCCCTGTAAACGGCGTCGGGAATGCTGACGTCATCATTGACGCGCGAAAAAAAATACATTTCATGCGCGACGGGAAAGTATTGACGGGAAATTCGATGTAGTTGGTGTTGGTGTCAGCACGCGGAAAAAAAAAGTATTGATGAAAAAAAAAAGAGTTGCTGACATAAAATTAATATATGCGAAAAAAAATACATTTCTGAATCCTTGTAAACATTGGGCACTGTCATTAATTTAGGCAGTTGCTAGGCTGAACCCACTCGGCCTACTCTACACCCACGTTGAAGTCTGCAAATTATATTAAAGACAATTATATTAGACAATTAAATCCTACTAGCAATCTGTTAAAAAACTTACAGTATGGGCATAAATGAAATAGCTGATACTACAAGAAAACAACCAATTCATAAACTGATCAATAAGCTGCTTGTTGCTTGTGAGTGTGATACACAATTAATATATATTTATATCTATGGTAGCTCATCACCTTCGCTTGAAGCAACCACACCACACAGTTCTCATCATCTTTGCAAGCCATAAATACTTGCACAAACATCTAAACAAACAGTAGACTTGGAAGCAAATTAATACAACCTTATATAGTTTCTTCAAAAGGAAAGAAAAAAGAAACAAGGCTAAAAGCCTAAAATGATGTAGACCATGTCAGCACAAGCTTATATGCAGACAAGATTTCAATTTAGTTAAAATTAGATGGCATTATATGCTATACTCCTATGTGCATGATGATTGGAACAACATTTAATTAAGTTTACTATGCTGACACGAAAACACCAGCAAATCATCCCAAAGTAAGCACCAGCAAATAAGCACCAGCAAATGCTGACTCAAATTTCCTAGTGCAACGCCAATAAACACCAGTAAATCATCACAGATTATGACAAACAACCATCACAAATTCTGATTGTAGAAAGAAGAACAAAGAGGAACTGAGAAAACCTTGGGAAATCATCACAAATTATGACAGTAGTGAGAAGAACAGGAGCTGAGAAATCCTCTCCTTCCGGATGCACTTTCTGGCCATGGAGCTCCCTCGCCCTACATGGCTGGACATTCAACTGCGGCCTCGAGGAAGATCGAGACAGCAACGCAACAGCTCCTGCAGATCTGAGATTTGTGCTGGACATTCAAGCTCGAACTCGAAAATAATCGGCAATCTCCGGCGATGCTAGAAGCAACGCAACAGCTCCTGCAGATCTGTCCGGCACGTACTCCTCTTCCTCCTCCTCGCCGGCCGCCTTCGCCGGCCATTGCCGCGACGATCTCGCGCCTCTGATCTTCTTTTTCTTCTTCTTGTGCTTCTTCGGCCGGATCGCGGCGCCCTCGCGGATCGTCTCGAGGTGAGGACTGAATTCGGTTGAGGAATCCCTCTCGAATAGTTGGAATTCGAGACGAGCGTTTCCGTTTCCGCTCTGAATCGCTCCTCCTCGTCGCTGAAGAGTCCGCTATCGGCCGAGGAGATGCTAAATCCAGAAGAACGAGGCGATGCAATCTCCAGAAGAACGAGGTGAGGCGAGAGGGAAGAAGAACGGGGAGGTAAGCGGCTAGGGTAAAATTAATGGTGTATACTTTTGTAATTTTTACACAAACGTGTATATTTGGCTAATTTGGCCGAAAATTTGCGCCTTCGGCGTAAATTTTCTCTACTTTAAATGTAAAAACTCCTTAACGTGTAAAATTTGCTTATCGCGTAAAATTAGCTAATGGGCCTAATTTAATTACTAATGGGTCTAATTTCATTAGTAGAATGTCTGCCCCCTTGCCCATGCGTGTGCCCTTTGCCCCCCTTTTCGGACCAGATTTTTTTAAAAAAAAAAAAATTTTTTTAAAATTTTTTTTTTAAAATTTTTTTTTTTTGTTTTAAATTTTTTTTTTTTTAAATTTTTTTTTTTGTCCCATAATTTTTTTCCCGTGTTAACACTTTCTGCTGTGCAAGTATAACTTGCTTTTGTGCACATATAACATCTTATTGTGCAAATATAAGTTTATTTTGTGCAGACAAATAATTCATTATGGGGTAAATAGGTAAATGTGCCTATTTCAATTATAAAAATTTATAATTGAAATATGTTTAATTTATGGGTAAATTGGTAAATATGTCTAATTTTATGGGTAAATGCACTTTTTCCCGTTTTCGATACCCTTTGTGCAACTATGAAGTGCATTTGTGCAACTGTAAAGTGCATTTGTGCAACTTTTAAAGTGCAAATATAAGAACATAAAGTGTGAAAATAAAATTGTAATGTGCAAATTTAGAATACAAGTGTGCAAAAGTAGGATACAATTGTGCAAATTTAAACTACAATTGTGCAAAAGTAAGATACAATTGTGCAGATTTAGAATACAAATGTGCAAATGTAAAATCATAATATGCATTAATAAGACAAAAGATGTGCTTTTGAAATCGATGTTTTAATTTTGTTTTTTTTTTTATACTTTTGAGAGTTTGGGTTCACCTCTCGGATAATTTAGGTTGATAGATGTAAGTTTGAAATCAATTTTTTTACGCATAAGCTTTTAAAATTAAAGTGCATAAATAAGATTAAAATGTGCATAATTAAGGTTAAAAAGTGCATAACTTAGATTATAATGTGCATGATTAACAATTTGCAATTGTTGCGCTCTTGTCTATTATGTAACCTATGTGGGATTTGAACCCACATCTTTTGTGCAAACGCACATTGCTCTACCAATTGAGCTAATAGGCTAAATTATGATTTTTATGCTAAAATAGAAGAACCTAATCGACCTAAAGCATATTGCAATAAAATTTTAAAATTCAATTAGCTCATGATTCACAAACAATTTGACAATGCTATAAACATGAAATTAGCTCCAAATCAACCCAACAACACAACCATATCATCAATTTCAGTCAATTTGGCCGTTGGCAAAAAACCCCAAATTCTAAAGCAAATCGCAATATAAAATTCCAAACTTCAATTAGATCATGATCCATAAACAATTTTACAATGCTATGAACATGAAATTAGCTCCAAATCAACTCAACAACACAACCATATCATCAATTTAAGTCAATTTTGCTTTTGGCAAAAAGCCCCAAATTCTAAAACATATCGCAATATAAAATTCTAAAATTCAATTAGCTCATGATCCATAAACAATTTGACAATGATATGAACATGAAATTAGCTCAAAATCAACCCAACAACACAACCATATCATCAATTTCAATCAGTTTGGCTTTTGGCAAAAAGCCCCAAATTCTAAAAGATATCGCAATCTAAAATTCTAAAATTCAATTAGCTCATGATCCATAAACAATTTGACAATGATATGAACATGAAATTAGCTCAAAATCAACCCAACAACACAACCATATCATCAATTTCAATCAATTTGGCTTTTGGCAAAAAGCCCCAAATTCCGCTCCTAAATCAAACCCTAGATTTTCAATCTCAACCTAAATCATTCAAACAATCTAAATAGTTGTAATAAACAAGTTTAGGGTTAGAAATCATACCAAATTCGTGTTGAAACAAAGAGAAAATCGGGTTTTCGAAGGTGTATTGAGCCAAAAACGTCGAACAGGTCTGTCGGGAGAGATGGGCTCGGTGTGAGCTCGGCTGGGCTCGAACCATGGGGGTTCCGGGCTCGGGGGTGCGCCTGAGGGAGGGGGATCGAGCTGGTTGGGGCTGGTGGCCGGAGGTGGCTCGTGGGTGGCGTGGGAGGCCGACAACCGCAGCTGCTGGTGGCTCGACGGTGCTGCGAGAGGTGGGCGCGTTTGGGCGCGAACCAAGCCAAGTCTGGGCTCGGTAGGTGCGCACAGCGGCGGGCTCGAGTGGGGCTAGGGGTTGGTGGCCGGAGGTGGCTCGAGGTGGGTGTGGGAGGCCGAGAGAGAAGGCCGGTATTTGGTCTCCGTTTGAAATCCGACGGTGAGAGCGCCTTTTGATTAAAAAAAATACATTTTACACGTTAAGCAGTTTTTACTTGGTGTTCGTTGCAACCATTTGTACGTTATATGTCATTTTACATTCTTACTATGAGACCAAAGTGTCCCATATCGGAAAGTTGAATATATCCGACTCGGACCGATGACTGGGGTCGTGTGCACGGGCGCTAGTAGCCTAGCACACAAGCCGAGTGAGGTTCCATTCTAAAACCAATTGACAATAGAAGGAGTAGCCCGCCAATTCATATACTAGGGCTTGATATGTTCAACTTTCCGATGTGGGACACTTTGGTCTCATTCACATCTCTAACAATATGCTACTGTATAAAGCTTTGGCCTATTGAAGATGAAGCCTTGTCCTTTCCTTTTCTTGTGTTAATCCTCTTTCATGGTGTGCAGTTCAATATGTGAGCCTACAATGGAAACTTAATGCAAGAGAAAAGGGTGACATTCTCGTCGGTGGAGTATGTTGAAGCTTTGAGCAAGAGAAAATTCAGCAAATACTCCAACGTACTAAAACATCTAGAGTGAGTGAGTGGAGAATTTTATTTTCCTAAATGTTTGTTTGGTTGTATATAAACAACTCATTTCCCAGGCACATATCATATATTTGATCTTTTCTTTGATCTCTGTTTGTGTAGTACTTGTGAAGTTCCTCACCAACACAATCACAAATGCAGGATTAGCATCTTTTCCTTTTGGCAAACCAGCGTCTTTTCCTTGGTGTCATTTGTAGTTTCCTCTAATTGATGGCTGATAATTTTTTTTTCTTTGCAGATTTCAATGGATTTGATTTGAGCTTGCAATCATTGGATTCAATGCCAGTAGGTGCGCTCTGTACTTTGCCGAGGGATTTTGCAACTGTTGATCAACCCCATTGACCAGAAATCAGAAATTTGCCCACCTTCCATGGTTTGTTAATGCAACCTATTTTACTAAACTTTGTAATTCTACAGGCCGGTATGATGGATGGGAGGGCAAAAAGTGTATCTGGTGTGAATTGTACGTGCTGGACACAAGTTGATTGCTTTCTTTTTTAGTTTCCCCTTTTTTCCTTTTATTAAAAAAGTCTATTCTTGTTTAATTTTAGCGCGTGTTAATCATTATTGTAGTTTTTAATCTATGATCAAATGTTTCAAAGTGTTGGATAGATCGAGGTGTCCGTTTATGGCTATGTAACTCCTCCTAGATTTGGTCTCAATTACAACTATAATGGTTAAGAAGTGCTTGCTTGTCTTTGCAATTGGTGGAAGAGGTGAAAATTTTGTTGTTGTTTTTTCAAGTACTCAGTGTTCTTTAGAAATTGGGGATACTAGCCTCTTCAAAGTATTATATTCATTGATTCATGATTTGGCAAATGTGTTGATGTTTAGCTAGATCTTCAAGAGTTTTCATAGTTGAAGAATTGAGTACTTAAAGTAATTAACAGTAAGAGACAGATACTCTAGAAGGGGGGGTTGAATAGAGTATGGACACTTTTCGCAAAGTCGTGTAGAGCAAGCAACTTCAAAGGCTGCATAGTGGGTTTCAAGGCCTTGAACTCAGTCTCAAGATCTTGAACAAATTTTCGTGCCTTGCTAGTTCTGCAATGTAATCAGGCGTTAAAAACAGACAGAACAGATAAACGTAAATGCGGAAATTAAATAGATGAACACGAGAATTGTTAACGAGGTTCGGCTCTAAACCAGCCTACGTCCCCGCCTAGGGTTATCCAACCCGTAGGATTCAACCACTTTTATTCCTCTTTCCTTATGGATCCTTATAGCTCACCAAAAAGCCTCTCTCCTATACAATTGCAATCTAGTCAACTCAGATCCCTTAGAGTCCTAGACCAATCTAGAAGAGCCCCACCTCTCTCAGCTATCTAGTACAACCCAAGATACAGAGAAATAAAAGTCCCCTTTGCCACACCTAAGTCTGATACGTTTGAGTATATGATACTCTTAGTATAACAGAGATTGAATATAAACTATGAAGCTCAAGGCTTCCTAACTCTTAAAGATGATAAATCAAATACAGAATAGAGAGAGAAAGAAAGCAAATAAAATCAGCAATGGCGTCTGTAGACTTGAGAGCTCTTTGATGTGCAGAGAGGGCTTAGCAGAAGTTGTTTTTGATCGTTCTATTCTTCTCTTCTTATAGTCGAGAGCTCTTTATTATTTGCTGATTTTTATCCCCCAAAATCTTGATCAGTTGTAACAACCTTTTGAACGTTTAACTTCTGAGAGATGCTCCTGCCGAAACTTCCTGACTCTTTGAATTTGAATTAACGCTGAAATCTTGCTGGGAGATATTGGTTCCAATTTAAATTCAAATTACCTGCAAAGATAATTCTAACTAATACAAAATCTTTTTCCAATATATCTTAAACCGAAAATACTAGAAAAGATACGATAGAATTTAAACCAATAAAAGATGTGAGATAAAATTAAACCAATTTAAATTAATTTCATCCGAAAATACTAAAGCAATTAAATCTCACGTAAAGCTTAATCAATGTTCCAATATCTCACGTAAAAAAAATAAACCAATTTAAACCAATAAAATCAACCAATATCTCACGTACAATATCTCACGTACAAAATCAACCAAATCAAAAATACTATTTGATTTAACAATATCTCACGTGAAAAAACAACCAAATCAAAAGCAATTCAAACTTTGACCAAATCTCAGTACAAAATCAAATCTCTTTTTCAAATTAATATTTGTTAAATCAAAGCTTCCAAATCTATCATAAAGCACGTAGGAATATATATAAGATAGATAAAAGCATAACAAATCACTACGTAAAATATATATCATAAATCTAAAAGATATAATTGATATTTGCATAAAATACTACCTTATTTGTCTTCTATCATCCCTACAAAAATATATCACATATTATCAAGGTGGAGTCAACAATAGTAGAAGACTAAAATTAGTATGCTAATTGATGATGGAGAAGAGGAAGCTTTGCAAGATCAACATTGTACTGATACAGTAAGATGTCATCTCTCTCTTGTACTTTATTTTGGCGAATTTGATCTTCATTTATACACAACGTGATTGAGTTTCTTACAATTTCTCACATTGAGATGGGATCTTATACTCTTATAAAGTGAACATGGCATGTACTCAAGCTGTCTAGTCTTGTTTTTTGGGCGCACTTTGTATTTTAATGCCTTATACTACAATTTCATTAATGTTAATTAAGATTACCCAGTGTTTTCAACATTAAGATTCTATTTTATAATGTGCTCATGTACATTGTGCAGATCATGAAGTTGTTACACGCTTAATCAACCGGAAACAGATCTTGGAGAGAACTTTCAATCATCCGCCCATTTACCATGGTATGTATATTGCTTATACGATTAATGAATCTTATCACCAAAATCTTTTATCTCGTTATAAAATAAGATATCATAGCCATACAATATTTTGTGACTGGGTCAACTCGAACTTGACATGTGTTAGGAATGTGAAAAATGTTAGAATTCATCACCTTGACGCTTGTGAAATTCAAGTTTCAAGTTACTCTTATTAATTATTATATGTATCAGTCTCATGTTATGCTTGAATTTTTTGTCGTTGAAGATATGGTGATTAAGAAGGCTTCGATGGAGATATTACCGCAGCCAATGACTCGTAGCAACTGCCTTTTAAAGACACAATATGAAAGTTAATATCCTCATCACATATAAATCACTATTTATCTTCTCTGTAAACTTCCAGAGCAAATCTACATTAATATCGTTGAATGGTTTTCATATCAATTTTTAAGGACCATTAGCAACGGGAAGATCTGAGCAAGAAAGGTATGGTAGATTTGGCTACCGGATGCCCAATCACCAGAACTGCCACATGGGTGTTGCTGGCTAGACTAACAAGAAGTGTTGGTAGATCTGGTGTGAATTTACCGGACACAAGTAAATTGCTTTCTGAATTTTTTTTTCATTTTTTGCTTTCTGAATTTTTTTTCATCGACTATTGTATTATATTTATTTGTATAGTGTACCGTATACAATCTTTGCGAATGGGTGGGGTAGGTAAAAAATTTCATTATTATACACACCGTGATTGATTTATTTACAATTTCTCAAATTGATTAATTATACTCTTTAAATATTAATTATTTAATGGGTGGTTTTGCTAACTAGCTTATTTTGATCCTTTTATTAGGTGATTAGCATCCAAACTAATTCAATTAGGTAAGCTAGCACCCTCCCAAATGGTCAATGGTCAACGTTGACTGTTGACTAACTCCTTCGGATTTATTTATTTTATTTTATTTTATTTTATTTTATTTTTTTTAATGGTGACATATTTTGTGATGCCGTTTTGATGCCACTCTTTTATTACATTTTAGTGAAATGGTTTGACACTTTATAAATGCCATTTTTTCAAACTTTGATGGCATTTTTTGTTTAATGTGATGCCACATTCACCATCGATGCCATTTTTTTTACCGTTAACTACCGATGACACTTTTTTGATATTAATTTTTTGATAATATTTTTTTTTTACCGTGATGCCATATTTTTTCAAGGTAATGTTTTCGTGATGTCATATTTTTTCAAGGTAATGTTTTCGTGATGCCATATTTTTTCAAGGTAATATTTTGATGCCATTTTTTATTTTAATGTGATGCAACTTTTTCAAAGCAGTGTTTTGATGCCATTTTTCTAATTTAATTATTTGATGCCATTTTTTTAATCAAATCGTTTGATGCCACTTTTTTTTTTAATTTAATCAATTGTATATCGATATATTTTCTTTGATTATACTTTTATTCACTGATGACACGTTTTTTATTACACTTCATTGATGTAATCACTTGTGGTGACATGTTCATTACATTTTTATTCAAGTGATGACACAAGAGCGTAAAATGTGATTAAACTTGATTGATGACATATTTTATTGATGACTTTTATTAATTGATGACATTTATCCCAATCATTTGTGATGACATGGTTTGTTGATGACATCATTTTTTTAGAACATTTTTTTACAATTGATATCATATGAGCATAAAACTTGATTATACTCCCCTGGTGACATTTTTATTGGTGACACATGTGTGATGACATTTAATAATTTAGCAACATGAAATTACACATAACATGTCTCCTCTTTTTTTTTTCCGGGCTTGAAACCGGTTCTGTACCAAAACATAAGCAGAGTTAAAAACATCTCATCATCTAGCTAGCAAACAAATAAACAAAGAGTAAGAAACCAATTATTATTAACGAAAATAGAAAATGACAAATAAGTTATCTCAGAAGCCATGCTTCTGCGGCATGCTCCTTCATTACCCATTTATCAATTTACATGAAGCATATGGAGCATAAATAGCACAATATAGGAAAGGTGTTAAACAGTGGTCCATTGCCATTTATTTTAAATAAAATAAAATGGAACTTTCATTTAAACTTCAAAGCTAAAAGTACGCTTAGAGCCTAAGAACCATCTCAAAAAATACCCAGTGCAACATGAGCAAGAACAAAATATTATAACGAGTACTGTATTCTTTAGCATACATGAAGATTTTGGCCAGCAAAACAACCCCTAAGATACAACCCCTTAAACTAGTCAAAAAGCCTTCAACGTGAACTTCAAAATCATCACCAATCAGCAAAAGCACCTTGGACAGTAATGCAGCCCCTGGAGACAGCAACGCAGCCCATCGAGCCAACATTACAGCCCCTCGAAACAACAGTACACGGAGGACAAAATTAACAAGGAAAGAGATAACTGCATCTTTTCCAGCCATTTCAGTTATTCCTCCAGCATTGTCACTGATGGGCCCATAAGCATCAATGGCCAAACCGGTTGCAATAGTGCTCAGCATCCCAAGGGTTTCCATTGCAATGTCATGCATAGCAGAAAAGAGTGAAGGAAGTCCTAGAAAGTTTAAAATGCCAACATGGAACCACAAAGAGAACTGTCAATCACATACCTCTCATTCTCGTGCAGCTGATTTACACCCATTCGTACCATCGCTCCAGGGGTTTATTGGCAACAAGGTTATTTTCGAGGACTCACCCTCTAGGATAGGCAAAACTGTGAACATCCAAATGGAGATGCCAATTCAAGATCCTAGCGCACCCCATAGGCACAACTTCAATCTGACTTTCATCTGCCACCAACTGTTCTATAAATGTGGTATCCTGTAGCACCATCAGTATAAATAAAAGTTAGGATCCTACTCCCTAAATTAATTCACAACACACATTCAACTAAGAAGTTATTCTGAAACAAACCAAGCCTCATTAAACCTAAAAGGGACAGAGAGGTGTACTGGATGACCCAACTATTTGCACCTGAACCGAATCAACAGTGCCAATGATAGCCGAGCAAGGTTCCATCCAAGCACACTATAAGCACCAACAGCAAGACAACTGTTAATTCGATGAGCTGCAACTGATTTTGAACCAAGTAGCTAGTAGCAGTTCAGTTCATAAGTAGCACAAACAGGATTTATAGTTTTGGTCAATGATTTCATAAATCAAACACAATAAAAATGCCAAGTGTTGCTTAGTGAACCTCAATGAAAATTCAGAAACTTAATAATTGGGGAAAAATGGCTACTTTCTGAATGAATTAGAGAGAAAATAAAATAAGATGAAAAAAGGAAATTCCAAAAATAAAAGAAAAAGAAGAGACCCTTAGAAACTGGGTTTGCAATTAATAACGCACGGTCAAAGATCTAATCTTTTAGAATAAGAAACAAACCAAAAACCAAATCCAAATAAAAAAATTGGCCAAAATACTAAACTCAAACACCACATCACATAAACACAAGCACATATGCAGTCAGAAGATTCCAAATGGGCCACAAATCAACAATAAGACTCCAAGAACTAGAGATTAAAAAACAAATTCACCGAGAAAGTCAGAAGATTCCCAGAGCCCCTTAACCAAAAATCACCCAACATCATCTTAATAGAAGCCATTGAAAATGGGCAAAACAGTGAAAGTCAAACTAACCCATTACACCACCACGTAAGCTTCAATCTCACAACCCAATTTCAAGCTCCACATACAAACTACTGAACAACTCAATCATCCTATATTTGCCCAATATTCTTGATTCCTGATATTGCATCAGTAAAAAAAATTCTGAAGAAAATTCCTTGAGAGCAATCAAGATGAACATTAGAACACATCCTCAAAACCACATGATTTAGGAAGGAAGTCAAATCCAATAATCAGCACTGCCTTCTCTAGTTTTAAGCATTTTTAAGGGATATTAAATAATGTAAGAGTTGATAAGGAAATATACAACCCTCTTCTATGACTCACATAAAGAAGCAAAAGATGAAAAAGTTGCAATACACATTAGTATTGTCACTACACCTGGAGTCTTCTTAATTAGGAGTCAGCTTCCACACCACCTTAAAGGAAATTGTGAATACACACCCAAGATAAACAACCTATTTAAAAGATTCCAATAAGGTAGTCAGATCTTTTCCTAGATTAAACAAGCAATGAGCATCGATTTCCAACAAGATAAATAAAGGAATTGAACACAAAGCAGGACTCAAGATTTAGATAACTTCCATAAGTGTATTATAAGGGAAAAATCAAATGCCCAATGCTAACACAAAGCAGGACACAAATCAATCATCAAGTTCATTTTCCTTTCATACATCAGAAGATTTAGTGATTGCTTTTCATCAAACTCAAATCATTCCAATTTAAATTACATATAACAGCTAGCTAAAGTCTTCAACATGAGGCTCAGTTTCAGATGCCAACAAAGGAGAAGGATTCCAAGCAACAGATATCTTCCGTAAGTGTATTCTAAGGGCAAAATCAAATGCCCAATGCTAAAATTTCCATGGATTAAGAAGCTAAAACAGAATTCAACGGGCGATTATTCAGTTCCAAGAAAGAACAAGGTTGAGTTCCTCGCAAATTTCAATCACAAAAAAGAACAAGAGAAAGAGCTAGGAGAGGGTGAGGGATTAACTGACAAATTCCTTGAGAACGAGTCGAGTGCGGCGCATGAACTGCTCACGGAGCTGCTTCCGACGCTTGTTGGGGATGTTATCCCTCGGAATGACGAACCTCTCTCTCAGAGGGACGTTGTATCTGGTCTCGTGCATTTCCTCGTTCACTATCCATCACTCCGACTTGTCTCCATTTTACGGCATAGCGAAGTCAGAGTTTTGACAAGATCGACCGCCTCAGGCGCCGGATTTTCGAATTCGGAGAGGGTGGCTTGCTTCCGGACCTCAATCTCGTCGGAGAGGGAGACGATGCGATCAGGGAGGGAGCGCTCACGGTTGTCGATGACAGATGGGGTTTCATGGGATTGGGATTGAAGGGATTGGATTTTGGAGTCTAGGGTTTGGGATTGACGGAAGGGGTACAGAAGAGCTAAAGGAGGAGATGGAAGAGGAGTCGGCAAAGGAGGAGGTCCGGTGATGGAGGCGACCGAGTGAGGAGAAGGTGATGGAGGCGTCCGACGGCAAGCGTGACTGCATGAGCGCGAGATTGGATTCGATCGCCATGGATGAGTCAGGAAGGGAGAATGACAGCTACGGGCCTAATTAATTTTGAAGAGATGTTAGGATAACCAATAAAAAATTTAAAGGTGCTAAAGACTTAATCAAAATGTCCAAAGGTGATATTCTGGCAAAATTTCTCTTATTTAATTGTAAAGTACCCATATGGCGCTCAATTTCAATGCCTTGTAGTACTCATTTTGCCAATTAGTGTGTTAAAGCTATATTCTTTTTTACAATTGTGTGATCAAAGTTTTGCAGATCATGGGATGAAGCATGGAAAATGAAACTAGCTATTTAATGTGTCAACTCTCTACACTGCTCAATCAATAGGATGCTATTGGGGCACATAACCGGGTACTCTTGTACACATTGTAAGGGTGTTAGTTAGGACCCTTGTAGCTAGACTAGCTTAACCTTTAGTGTGTAGTATAAATAGAGGATTAGATGCAGTTGTAACAAGCTTACTAACGAATGCAACAGAAAATTCTCAATTGCTCTCTTTTCCCTCCATCTCACTTCCGAGATTGAGGATTCAGTGTTGCTCAAGCTACTGCAATCCGAGCTTGTGATCTTGCTGGTGTGTGTGTGAGAATCTGATCACTCTCAGATTCTTCTCATGGTATCAGAGCTTCGTGATCTAACTAGAAGAGGTTATATTCGTTTAGCTCGCATCCTGTGTTCTTCGTTTTTTATCTCAGATCCGTTTTGCGTGATCTGTGTGGTTTGCTATTGCGATCTAGTTATTCTGCTGTGATTTGTTCTGTTTGCCGTGTATTCGATTGATTCTATGGCGGGGAATCAAACTGAGGTTCCTGAGAATATCAGATCTGAAATTCCGAATGACAACGACACCAATCGTCGGATTTTTGGTGCTACTCATGCCGATCCTCTCTTTCTGTCCAACTCTGACCATCCTGGGATGCAGCTGCTGGCATCTCAGTTCAATGGATTGAATTTCCATAGTTGGAAGAGAGGAGTTCGTATGGCCCTTGGCGCCAAGGTGAAGCTTGGATTCATAAATGGCTGATGTCCTAAGCCGCTGGAGATAGACGACAAGTATGACCAGTGGCTGAGGTGCGACTATATGGTCACTAGCTGGCTCATCAACTCGATGAAGCCGGAAATTGCTGAAGGTTTTATGCACGTCTTATCCGCGAAGGAACTCTGGGATGAGATCCAAGAGAGATTTGCGGAATCTAATGCACCACTGGTGTATCAGATTAAGCGACGCATCAGCGAGATGAAGCAGGACAATTCTTCGGTTTCCGAGTACTATGGACGACTCAAGAAAGCTTGGGACGAGCTATTGGAGCTGGAAAGCATTCCGATATGCAAGTGTGGAGGTCTGAAAGCCTGTTCATGTGGAATTCTCAAGCAACTGGTGGATAGAGAAGCTGTGAATCAACTGATGCAGTTCTTAATGGGACTCACAGATGCGTTCAGTCACATTCGTGACAGTATCCTGGCTATGGATACTTTACCTTCTGTAAATCGAGCATTTCACATGACATTGCAGCCTGAGAGACAGAAAAGGATCACTAGTGGGGGTCAGTCTCATGACATATTGGCTGCGGGAAGATCTTTCTCAAACGGTCAAGGTGGCAAAGGATATGGTGGAAGCAGTTCAGGTTCCACTTCTGGCTTTGGAAATGCATCTGGTTTTAATTCTGCTCAAGGACGTAATCCTGATCCAAGGAAGGACTCCAGGGATTTCAACAAGGCAAAGACAGATCGGTTTTGCAACTATTGCAAAGAGAAAGGACACTTTAAGGAGACTTGCTTCAAGTTGGTGGGATTTCCGGAGTGGTACAATGGTCCTAAGGTGAAGACTGACACCAAATTTGCTGGAAATGTGCAGGAGATAGGTGATGAATCTCCATCTGCGAATGGTGAAAATAAATTTGCTGGAAATTCGGAATCAAAGGATAAATCACATTTGGTTAATGCAGTTGTTGCTGAGGTTTTGCGTGTCATGAAAGGAAAAGGGATCGCTGATGGGAGTGGCTCTGAATCTGAACATCAGAGCTTCGTAAACTTTGCAGGTACCACAGATCTCTTACTTCCCCATATGGTTTTGAATTGTGCTCCCTTGAAGAGATCAACACAGGTCACCTGGATCATTGACTCCGGGGCGACAGACCATATCGTGTTTGACAAGAGCATGTTCATAGAATTTCATGTCCTTGCCAAACCGATTGTAGTGGGGTTCCCTGATGGCATTACACAAGTGGTGAGGCACTCAGGGAAAGTGTTGCTAAATGCTAAGGTTGTGCTGAATGATGTGCTGTTCATGCCTCAATTTCAGCACAATCTTCTCTCAGTTTCCAAGCTACTTGATGAAGATGGATTCGTTTTCATTTTCCACAAACATAAATGTGTTTTGCAGGCCACTTCAACTAATGAAAGCATAGCTGTGGGACACAGATCTGCTGGACTCTACAAGTTTTCAGGTTTCAGTTGTTATCCTAAAACAACTTCAGGCATCAGGCGCCTTGGGGATTCATCTATGTGTGTCTCCTCCTTTACTTCAAATGTTGTTTCTGATAATTCAATAAGCCTCATACATGCTAGACTAGGTCATTCTTCGGTTTCTAAGCCAGTAAACAAACACACCATCGGGTGTAAGTGGGTTTATAAGATAAAGTTTTGACCCAATGGTGAGGTTGAGAGATTCAAGGCTCGTTTGGTTGCCAAGGGGTATAACCAGGTAAAGAATAGAGATTATAAGGAGACGTTTTCTCCGGTTGCAAAGTTAACCACAGTGAGGTTCTTGTTAGCTCTGGCTTCAGTCAAGCAGTGGGATCTTCATCAATTGGACGTGAATAACGCTTTCTTACACGGATTTTTGGATGAGGAAATATATATGTCTCCTCCCCCTGGTTACACTCGGGCATCTACAGGGCAAGTTTGCAAATTGATTCGATCCCTTTATGGCCTCAAACAAGCCAGTCGCCAGTGGAATGTCGAAATCACCAAACACCTTGTCAAGGAAGGGTTTGTTCAATCCTCCCATGACTACTCCCTGTTCGTCAAGCTAAGAAATGGATTGTACACTGTGGTTCTTCTGTATGTCGACGACATGCTCATCACTGGGGATGACTCTCAGTCGGTTTCAAACATCAAGCGGTCTTTGGATTCTGCCTTCACAATTAAAGATCTCGGCCTGGCCAGATACTTTCTGGGAATGGAAATCTCCCGGTCTTCCTCTGGGATTATGATTAACTAACGAAAATACGTTATGGATTTATTGTCCAATTCAGCAATGGTGAATTGCAAAACTGTTAAATTTCCTATGCAACGCAACCTGCACTTGAGCATTCATGAAGGGGAGGAGCTCTCAGATCCCGAATCATATAGGCGACTGGTGGGACAGTTGCTCTACCTCACTCTTACTAGACCAGATATAGCGTTCACTGTTCAGCAATTAACGCAGTTCATGGATCTTCCTCGAATGCCTCATCTTAAAGTTGCCCTTTTCCTCCTCCGCTACTTAAAAGGCACTGTCAACTGCTCTTTGTTTTATCCCGCCTCCTCTCTGCTTTCCCTCCGGGCTTATTGTGATGCTGATTGGGGTACTTGCAGAGATTCGAGTCGAAGCATAACGGGGTACTGCGTGTTCCTAGGTGATTCATTGATCTCTTGGAAAGCCAAGAAGCAAAAGACGGTTTCCAAATCGTCCACCGAGAGTGAATATAGGAGTATGTCCTCCACAGGGAGTGAACTGATTTGGCTCACTGGTCTCCTCGCAGATTTCAATCTCCCAGTTCACACTCCTATTCCTCTGTGTTGCGACAACAAGGCAGCCCAACATCTGGCCCTAAATCCCATCTTCCACGAACGAACAAAGCATCTCCGCATCGATTGTCATTTCATTCGAGAGCTTGTTCAAGATGGTTTGGTTTCCACTGTCCATGTTCCATCTGCTTTGCAACTAGCAGATTTGCTCACTAAACCTTTAGGGGCAGACCATCATTTCCGGTTATCTTGCAAGCTGGGTCTCGTGTTCTCCCCGCGTCCACCTTGAGGGGAGGGTATTGAGGCACATAACCGGGTACTCTTGTACACATTGTAAGGGTGTTAGTTAGGACCCTTGTAGCTAGACTAGCTTAACCTTTAGTGTGTAGTATAAATAGAGGATTAGATGCAGTTGTAACAAGCTTACTAACGAATGCAACAGAAAATTCCCAATTGCTCTCTTTTCCCTCCATCTCACTTTCGAGATTGAGGATTCAGTGTTGCTCAAGCTACTGCAATCCGAGCTTGTGATCTTGCTGGTGTGTGTGTGAGAATCTGATCACTCTCAGATTCTTCTCAGATGCAAATCATGAAAAGTGAAACTTGCAGTACTCATTCTGCCAAGGTATGACTTATATATGATTAATGCACCTTATAATCAAAATCTTTTATCTCAGTTTTTGCTTTAAAAAAATATCATGGCAGACTATATTACGTGACAATCAATCTCACGTTATATTTGAATTTTTAGACCTTGAAGACCTGATGGTTAAGAAGGCTTCGATGGAGATATACCACCTCAGCCAATGACTCATAGCAACCTTATAACATGCAATGATAATTCAAATCGGCTGATGATTTAGGGTTCCTTTCTACTGCCACTACCTTTTAAAGATACAACAAAAGTAAATATCCTCATCCTATATAAATCACAAGGTAGCTTCTCTGCAAATTTTTAGAGCAAACCCACATTAATATCGTTGAATGTTTTTCAGATCAATCTATAAGGACCAATAGCAACGTAACTGGAAGATCCGAGCAAAAAGGGTTGTAACAAAGCTGAGGAGTTAATTTAATGACGCTCTTGACGGATCTACTTCGAAAACTCTGGTGGAGCAGAAGAAGCTAAAGTGTGACATACGTACACCGTACTTGGGGGTTCTCAAAGAATGGCATCGACTCCTCGTTTAGCAAGTCTGGTTTGTTGACGAAGTCATTGCTAGAGCAATTACAAGAATTGATTGCAAACAACCAAAACCCAACAGCAATATCACTGTGAATTTTTATTTCATTTGTGTAAATCTATTCCTAGATAAATCCAGTGATAGGATCAAATCGAAATATGCAAGAGTCATCCTAGAATACCTTCAGGAGCTCGATCGATACCATTGCTTGGGGTACATGTGCTCTCACGATCCTAGCTATATCGTCAATTGGGAGAGGTTTCCAAGGGAGAGAAAAAGCAGATGTCCGATTTTGGGGCTCTCCTCGATGTATGTAATTCACCCAACGTAATTTAATATATTTCAATTTTGATTTCAACTACTTTGGTTAATTTTGCTAGGAAGTTGAATGATGTAATCGTGGTTAGTGTAAAACCTTAAAGCCTAATTGTTGATTAGGTAATTAATTATAGAGTTGGCTTAAGTTAGGGCTCGTAATTCTAGACCTAACTATGGTTAATGATGACATAGTATGAGTAAATTTACGGGAATTCCGTTTAGCGCATGGTAAAATTCTCTTCTTTTTTTTTTGTAGTGTGCATACCTATTAGTTGGACATTTGCTTTAGAATCACTTTCGTTTGACATCCTTGTTAGAATACTTTAAAAGCGTAACTCTCTGTGAAAAATTTATTTTTTGCCTTCGCTAGTTTGCAGGTAATTTTTGTATGCCGATGACATTATGCTTTTTACTAATTAAGAATGAGTGTTAAAAAAACAAATATGTAGTTTTTGGGACAACAATCTTGATTGAGCATGCTGGAATAAGCTAGGCTGATAGGAAATAAAATAAAATAAATCTTTGTCGAGAATATTAACAAGGCAGGCTTAAGATTGACGAGAATATTATTTATTTATTTTCAAACGGCCCTCTTATTATCTACTCTCTCCGTTCATTAATAAGTGACGTTTGACTTTTTGACACATTTTTTAAGGAGCTAAAAACTATATAAAATATTAACTTTTTTATTAAATTTTTAAAACAATTTTAAACTTATAACTAATATGTATAAAATTATAAAAAAATCAATTAAAAACTTTACATTTTATATAGTTTTTAGCTCCTTAAAAAACGTGCCAAAAAATCAAACGTCACTTATTTCTGAACGGAGGTAGTATTATTTAAGGTACGTGTGTTTTCAAGTAAAAAAATAAAATCAGCCTCATGTTAATCAAATGCAAAAGGTTATCGGCGTTTTGTTTCGAGCAGTTTGCGGCTCTCCTTCCGATGTTTTCTAGGAGATCTTCTGCTTGGTTGGGGGGCGTGGAGTCTGTAGTCGGGTCTGGCTGGGGTCGAGGTGGTGCGCTCAGGGCGACTCCGTATCCAGGATAGAGTTTCCTTGGAGTTCATCTGCACTACCCACAGGAGATAGAGTCCTGCTGTACTACTGGCCCGCAGTGCTACTGTTTGGTGGTGCTTGGCTGCGTTCTTCGGTGTCTTCCTCAGCTTTTCGGGTGTTTGGTCTTCTTGGATCGTTTGTTGTAGAGCTTATTTCTGTTTGGTTCAGTACGCTTGTTATTTGTATTTCTGTTTTAGGTTGCTTTGTTAGACGGTTCACCGTCTGCCGACCTCGATCGACCTCTCGATGAGTCAGGCCTGTCTGACCTTCGAATTCTTACCTAATCAAAAAAAAATGCAAAAGGTTTTAAAAATACTTTAAAAATCACACGCACGTGTTTAAAAAACGAGATGCTTAAAAAATTGTACTCTCGTTTTCCAAAAATGGGAGTTATACTAAGGTATTTGAATGTCCTTCCTAATATATTTTGTGGTGGAATTAGGGGACGCGAAAAATAAAACTACTGTAAAAAAGTTGTAACAAAAAAATTGTCACGTATGAATCATCGACATCATTGACCTGATCTAATCAATGATTAATGATCAAAATCAAAATATAAAAAAAGCTAAATGGTAATTATAAACTTTTTTTTACTTAAAATCATTATAAAAATAAACATATACTATGATTTTAAAAAATTGGATATATTTCCTTACGAGTGTTGGTAGATATAGAAAAAAGGGAAAAATATGTATATATCCCTCCAAACTTTCTCAATTGTTTATATATCCTTTAAAATTTTAAAATCGGTTATTTATCCTTGAATAATAATAAAATTATTTAAATGTCCAAATTTCACTTTCTTCCTATACATTATAATTAAAAATAACTCATTAAATCTAAAATACCAACCCTAACCTTCAATTAAAGAAAAACAAAATAGAAAACCACGAAACTGCAACCCAAATAAAAACCAAATAGCAATAACCAAGAATTTGTCGTAGAATTCCAGCCCAAATAAAAACAAAATATCAATAAGAACAATAAGAATAAGAATAAGAAGAGAAACAAGAACAAGATTGGCAATGGCATCCCTTGTCTCAATTTTAACAATCTGTCATAAAATTCCAACCCAGAAAACAACCAAATAGCAATAACTAGAATAAGAATAAGAAGAAAAACAAGAACAAGGTTGGCAATGACATCCCTTGTCTCAACTTTAATTTTTAGCTCATCTTCCAACTCAAATGATACCACTTATGCGTAATCCAAGTGACATTCAAAATTGCTAATTTTTTTCTTCTTCAAGGAGCTTGACGTCTTTCTCCTAGCCTTTAACTTTTGATGAGGCAAGGCTTCTTCATTGCTTGTAAACATTCCCGAACTAGGTTGATGAATAATGAAGGATGAAAAATAATCTTCATTCGAAGTAGGTTTCTCCATAAACAATACCTATTGATTAATCAAAAATCAACACAAAAGTACACCATTAGTCCCGATGCAAAAATAATCAGAAGCAAAATATAGATAATCAACCTAAATTTCGAAAAAAGAAGAAGATTGAAATAATGTTTGGGAGATAAGAAGAGAAACTTAACCTGATTGATTCAGATTGACTTGTAGTCTCGTGTTAAATCATAGATGAGCAGAAGGAATATCAAGAAGAGCAAGATGAACAAGATTGAGTTCAATCTCTGAGTACGGTGAAATGTATAAAAAGAAAGTTAAATGATAGGATCAAAGATAATTTCTTTAAATGAAGGATATGATAGGTATTATGAATTTTTTAAGATAATTGCAATTATATTTTGTTAAAGAAAACACAATTTGGATTAAAAAATAATTGTTTTAGTATTCGAGGGATAAATAACCGATTTTAAGAATTTTGAGGATATACAACTAATTGGATAAGTTTGGAGGGATATACACATAATTTTCCCTGGAAAAAATTTGTCTAAATATACTCTTTTGACAATCTACTTAGCTATGTCCTCTCAAAAAATTATTGGCCACACCCTACCCTCTCAAAAGTTTATTAGCCGCCCTGTACATCTCTCTCTTTCTCAGTCGCTCTCTCACATGTGCTCTCTCTTTCTCCTGGAAGCTCCTCCTCCTCCCAAGCTCCAATGCTCCGGACTGGTCACCGCTCTCACCGCGACTCCGTGAGCCACCTCCTGCGGACCGCCAGCCGCCGCCGGCATAGCATAGCCACCCGCGCGCAGCAGCCCCTCCTCGATCTTCTTCAACCTCCTCATCCCTTGTCTTCCTATTCTCCCATTTGAACCCCCTTTTGCCTTGATTTATGGTAAATCTCCTACCCTTTAATCTTTTTTCACATTGAATTTCACATTGATTGATGGTTCAACTGGTGTATTTGAAGATTTGAATTGTTAGGGTTTGGGAGAAATTGATTTGGGGGATTTGTGATGTGGTTGACTTCTTGGGTCTTACTTGTTTGTTTGCCACTGAATTGCACCTCAGATCGTTGATTTGGACCCATTAGTGTTGTACATTCATAAATTACATCATTTACATGCTTCTGTCAAATCGCCCACAAATTCACATACATGAATGGACCTTGCATATATGCCCAAAATGATGTAAAATTCATTATAACTATTTAATAGTAAACCTTACTGGTATTTGAAGTGTATGTGTGTGTTTTGTCTTCAAGGGTGAACATCCAAACAGAAAAAGCAATAGGACCTTTTGAAGTGTGGATGTTTGGAATTGATAATGAGGAAGAGAAGCTGTCATGGTTAATAGCCTCCAAACAATGACGAGGTGTTTCATTTTGGGAACAATTAGTTTACTTTTTGATATTCTAAATGATGTGTGTCAATAACCAAAGATCTGAGTGCGAATCTTGGGCATAGAATGAGGGTTATATGTAGTGAGAGAATTTGCATTAATTTTCTATTTTCATTAATAACATTTGGTTACTTACTCTCCGTTTGTGTTTTTGTACACAACCGGTTCCAAGCTCGGAAAGAAGGAAGAGGGGGACATGTTATGTGATATTTCATGTTATTAGATTTTTAAATGTAATCACAAATTAATGTCTCATCATTAATAAAAATGTCACCAATGAAGTGTAATTAAATTTTATGCGCATATGTTATCAATTGTATAAAAATGTTATCAATTGTATAAATAAAAATGTCATCAACAAACAATATCATCACAAATGATTGAGATCAATTATGTGTAATCACAAATGTCATCAATGAATAAATGTCATCATTAAAACATGTCATTAATGAAGTTTAATCACATTTTATGCCCTTTTGTCATCAATTATATAAAAAATATAATAAAAATGTCACCATAAATGATTGCATCAATTAAGTGTAATAAAAAATGTGTCATGAGTGAATAAAAATAGAATCAATGAAAATATATCGATATACAATTGATTAATTAAAAAAGTAGTATCAAACGATTTGATTAAAAGAGTGGCATCAAGTAATTAGATTAGAACAATGACATCAAAACACTACTTTGAAAAAGTGGTATTACATTAAAGAAAAAAATGTCATTAAAAATTGCATCAAAACAATATTTTGTAAAAATGGCATCAAAACACTACTTTGAAAAAATGGCATCATGGTAAAAAAAAATGCCATAAAAAAGTAGCATCAATGATCAACGGTAAGAAAATATCATCAAAAAAATGGAATCAAACAAACTTCACCCAAAAAAAATATCCAATTGAGTTGGTCAACGGTTGATCGGTCACCGATCAACCAGTTGACCATTGACCTTAATCCTCTATTTGGGAAGGGTGCATATAAAACTAATTTTATTTTGGAGTGGCCTAATTAGCTAATTGATTTTTCAAAAGGTATAATTACTAAATTCACCCTTAGATATACCGCAAATCACCTCTACTAGGTGCACATTCAAAGCAACGTGGTCCATGTTCAATTAAACGTAATAAAATTTGTAATTAATTATTTTTAGGAGGAATAATTATTCAACATGATCTTCATTTAAAATAACGTGATAATTTATAGTGTATATAGCAAACGTATTTCATAATTATAGAGTATAATATAGGATAGAATAGATATTTTTTTATATTTCTTTTGGTTGTATTTTAAGCGTTGAATTTGAAGGAATATCGTAGACTTGTAACTTGTAAGGTAGTAGAAAACACTATGTTTGGATCGAGAGGACAGGGCCAAGCAATGGGACCAAGTCCAGCTAAGCACAAATTAACATTATCTAACTTGATAATAAAATAAAATAAAATTCCCCACCAAAATAAAATAAAATATATTTTTTTATATAAAAAATATCTAACTTGATAGAAAATCCAATTTTTCTAAGCCCCTAGGCCCCAACAACCTCATAAATTAAAGAAAAACAGAAGCAATAATAAAAGATTAGAAAGAGAGCTAAGCAACCCAATTGCCAATTTCAATCAATCTTTTACCTTTAAGATTCACACATTTACCTCACAAACGTGCTCCCCAAGATCACCAATCCATCAACCCCTTTTTATTCACAAACATTCCTTTGCAATTTTAGGCATACCTACCAACTCTATCTTACATACAAACCTGACCTTCTTTACACTTGACCCTCTCATCTTATCTTAATTGGCCATCAATTGAGAGCCCCAAAATCATGAACCATGGCTCTTCCTCCGGGACAGGAGACGCTACAATTGAGCTGCCAGTCGTCGAGCTCAAGCAATTCAGCGACCCATCGATGTCCGGAACGACCATGTTCGAGCCTCAAAGCAGCATCGAAAAGCGCGGCAGCAGCGCCAGCATCGAATCCCCTCCACCCGATGCGACCCAATCCGTTCGGTTAGCCCCCGAAAAGAAGCTCACCCTCTTCGCTCTCCGGCTAGCCATCATCGAGAAGGCGGCCACTGGCCTCGGAACCCTCGGCTTCATCTGGGCCACCGTTGTCCTCCTTGGTGGCTTTGCCATCACCCTCGAAAAGACCGACTTCTGGTTCATCACCACCATCTTGCTCATCGAAGCCACTCGTATCTATGGCCGGAGCCACGAGCTCGAGTGGCAGCACCAAGCCACCTGGTCCCTTGTCGATGCAGGCAGAGATAGCTTCCGCCTCCTAAGATCCAGCTCCCGGTTCCTGATGCGTGTCGTAAAGTCGATCTTCAGGCCGATCTCAGCTGCAAGATCGGATAAAAGAGAGATATCTCATCAGCTCCAAGACAGAGGAAGAACAGAGAGCTTGTTAAGGAGTAAGAAGAGTATGCTATCGAGGCAATGGGCGACGTCGGATGTCCCTCTCCTGCCGTACGCTCAGTGGGTTTTCGTGTCGAAAAATGTCAGCAAGCTCCTTCACTGGCTCCAAATCGTCGCAGGCTTCGCCTGTGTGGTACTCTCTTTGAGGAGGCTTATCAAGGAAGACTACGGCGAGGTAGACAACGGCGATAAGAAGAATCGAAAAGCCGCCTTGATCATCTTCTATTCCCTGGCATTGGCCGAGGCTTTGATGTTCTTGCTGGAGAAGGCCTATTGGGAGTGGAAGGTGATCTTCTCCAAGCTACTCGAGGATGTCGCCAAGGAATGTGAGCTTCAGGATGCCGAAGGCCTCGTCTCCATCAAGCGCTTCTTCTACGATGCCTACTCGAGGTGTTTGGATGGGAGCGTTTTCGACGGCCTCAAGATGGATATTGTGTCTTTTGCTATGGAGCTGTTGGTGTCGGATTGTAACTCTTTCGAGGAGCAGCTCATCGGAGCGAGGATCCTTCGCAAGCTTGCGACGAGTGAGAGGTTTTCCGATGACACATTGCAGAAGATCGGAGTGTCACTGACTGTAATGGAGAGACTGGTGGAGATACTCAACTGGAAGGACCCTCGACAGGAGGAGATGAGGCAATCTGCAGCTGAGATCTTGACGAAGCTAGCTAGTAAGAAGCAGAATTCGCTCCGAGTGGCGGGGATCGCAGGCGCCATGGAGTCGATTTCTTCGCTGCTGTACACCAGCAGGAGCTCGCACCCGAGTCAGACAGCAGATGAAATTGGGGAAAGAAGCATCGTACTTGATCAAGAACATTACGGATTTTGGACCTTCAATCACATAGGCCTCCAACTCCTCAAGAAGCTGGCGCGTGATCATGATAACTGCGGCAAAATGGGGAACACAAGAGGCCTTTTGCCAAAAATCGTCGACTTCACGCATGCAGGGGAGACCCTGCTAAAGGATGAAAGGGTGTCAGCTACTCAGATTCAGACAGTGAAGAGATCCTTGCAAGTGATAAGGCTCCTAGCGAGCACAACAGGTGCCACCGGAAAGCAGCTCAGGCGAGAGATATCTGAGATTGTGTTCACAATCAGCAACATCAGAGACATACTGAGGTATGGGGATAAGCACCCTAACCTGCAGCATCTTGGAATTGAGATACTGAGAAATCTTGGTCTGGAAGACGATGCTACGGAGAGGATTGGGGGCACAGGAGGCATTCTCAAGGAGCTGCTAAAGATATTCTTCAAAGAGGGCATGCCAGAAGATCACAATGTAGTTAGGATCGCGGCTGGAGAAGCGCTGGCGATGCTGGTGCTCGAGAGTAAGAACAACTGCCTCCGGATACTGAGACTAGGCGCTCTGGAGGATCTTGTGATGTCACTGGAGAACCCGTTGCTGCGTCAGAATGCAGCGAGGATTCTGAGGAATCTGTGCACTTACAGCGGCGAAGATTGCTTCATCAAACTAAGAGGAGTTGTTGCAGGAGTGCCTACGGTATGTCTTCGGTTTTACATAGATGTGAGTGTCAATTGTGTACAAAGTATGACAGATGGATGGTTTTGAAATAGACATCTTTGTTATGGATTTTTACTTGACAGGTTCTCAAAGGAATCAAGTCAGACGACAACAAACTGCAGGAAGTGATGGTTGGATTAGCAGCAAGCACTTTCGGATTCATGGCTCCCGAAAAATCAAGGGCTTTGTTCGAAAGGGCCGGAATGACAGAGGTTGAGTTAGCATATAAGCTAGTTGAGATACTAAAGAGCTATCCGGATCCCCCTACAAAGGTTCCGAGAATCAGGCGATTCACAATAGAATTGGCAATCTGGATGATGAGAGAGCAAGAAGGAAATACCAAGCTTTTCAAGAAGCTGGAGCTGGACAGGGAGCTGGAGAATGTTTTGGACACTACATCAGAGATAGAGACCTTCAACATATTCTCCGGGAGTGTGGGTTTAAGCAAGTATAGGACGACGATTCACACGCTCATCAAGACAGCATTGGATTTGCTGGAAGAAAAGTGAACTGTATAGTGACTGAATGAATGTAGATACCTTACCAGACCCGTCAATTGTAGTTTAAGCAAGGCATAAATGCATTACAACAAACAGTAGGAGACTGTAATCTGATAATCTATCAGGTTTCACATACTGAAATCTTAATAAACTATTTTTTCTTGCAGCTGCATTGATGAATTTTGATAATGGTTGATATGTTATATGATTCCTATCTCAGTGTCCACAAAAGGAATGATTCATGCCTTTGGTAGGAATCGAACCTCCCAATCTTGTTTCAACTACTGAGCTACAACTCGGACTACTATACTCAAATACTCAATTGCTACTTTGGAAAAAAAAATCCCTTAAAATATGAGTTTCTAACAGATCAACAACTAAAAAAATCCAGTGTATTATTTCTATTTTCAATGATGCAAAATTTGGATGTATCACTTCAGCTGAAGATGCATCCAGGTAAGTTTCTGCATTGATTTTCCAGATTTCAGATTTTTTGTATGCAGATTTTCTGTATGCAGATTTTCTGTATTCAGATTTTTAGTTTTTCACTTTCTTCATTCATTTTCAATTTCAGTTTATGTATTCTGTATTTCATATTTTCTGTATTTTAGATTTTCAATTTCAGTTTATGCATTCTGTTTTTTCAGTTTCTGTATTCTGTTTAGTTTCATTTTCACATGATGTAATTTACAAAAACTGAATGCAATTTACAGATTAATAGAGCATGATGTACATAAACTAATTTTTCAGAAACTGATGATTCGGAACTGATTTATATAGCATGATTTATACAACAAATGTTATAGAAGTGAGCATTGGTTTGAACCTGTTAACCTACTAGCTCAATCGGTAGAGCATTGTACTTAGGCACAAGACGTGGGTTCGAATCCCACGTAGGTTGTCTACTATATAACATACATAGTATTTTCTTCTCCATTTGTATCTTTGATTGAATAAATGAGCAAAATCATCCAAATCTATGACATCAAAATCAGAGCTAAACTGAATGGAAAATACAGTAGTAGCCCATGGTCAATAGACTTGTTAAAGACCTACACTACAAAAGCTCTGTCAAAATTTTCAAAGCAAGAGGTTGATACAATGTATGTGTGGCTTATGTGGGATTCGAACCCACATCTTATGCCTAAGCACAATGCTCTACCGGTTGAGCTAATAAGCCAAAAAATTTAAATCAAGAGGCTAACATGTTGTGGTACTCGATCTCTTTCAAATCCTCATCACAAAGAGCCTTACTTATAGGTTAACCTCCTCCTGGATCGAACATCAATAATGCAACATGTTCTAACACATATTGAGAGTTTTCTAGCAGCCCAGGAACTTCAAACAGGGGCTGATATCTAGAAGGAAAGCTAGTATCAAGCTCCTTGTCACTGCGACTGTTAATTGGAACCATTTTATTTACCAATAAAGTCGACAAGTCTCACTACATGACTTCTGCTATAGGAAAAGAAGACAACACCACCCTTAGCCCCATGGACAGAGGATAGGACATTTAGAGATAAAAGAATCAACTCTTGTAATAACCAGTGAATCAACCCATTCAATCGGTAGCACTAAACCAAAGTATAAGAAAAAATATGTATGACAACAATCAGTTATATAATAGCAATAAGTAAAATAGAAATCGCCGCCAAAATACATTTCATCTTCATTTATTCAATCCAGTGCATGTGAGCTTTATAGCAAAATACAATCCTAGGAACCTAAACCCTACATCTCCAAATCGAAATTCCAATCTCTGTCAATAACCAAATACTATATGACAACAATTAGTTATTTCCCATTGAATTCATCGGTTCTCTCAAAGTTCGAGGTAAGACTAGAACGAGGTTATATACTAGTACAGCTCAAACTTAATAAGTGGAATACCCCAAACAAAGTAGTGTTTTTCAAGCATAGGTAGAGCATTTGATTCAAGAAACATTTGTTAGCTTATTGTTGATTTGAGAATGGAAAGGTTCCATCAGCAGCAAGAATTTGCAAAAGGACGATCTGAACTGGTAAGTTAAATCCAAATTGCAGGTTTCACAACTCTCTGAATCTAGAACCCACGAGAAGAACACAAGATTATTTAGGGTTAGCCCTAACTAAATTCACCCACAAATTTGCAAAAGGCCAAAATCGAACAACCCCTAACGACGAAGAAACCATGTAGCAGCAAAATTAACCAATAATAATGAAGCAATTCTTCCACAAATATAAACACAACCACTAACCCTAATTTTTCAAAAGGGGCAAAATAAGAGAGAAGACATACCTCGTCGTCGGGAAGCCAGTGGACCACCTCGTCGCTGAACTGCGCCTCCAATCAGAACCGATGGAGCCAGCGAACGGACGATCTTCCTCCTCGTCTGGGTGTGGCGCTTGATCGCCCTCTTCGCCCTCTCGACTCGAAGCCTCTTTACTCTTTCCTCTCAGTTCGCCCTTGAAGACGCTCTCTCTAGTCGCCTCTAGTTCCAGCGTTCTTTCTTTTTTAAATCCAAACTAACGGAGCTCTGTGAAAATTAACTACGGAAGGGCGCGGGGTGAAATAAGAGTAAACTATTACTTTTCCCAAACTATGTTCGGGTGTTTTTTAATAATATTTTTTACCGAGTATGACATACCACACAAGTATTTGATGCATATTAATTTTCTACTAACATACCATTTTGCCCATTCTCTTCAACATGTCGTTCTTTTAAATCTTCGATTGTTATGATGAAGTCTTTTATCGAGACGACCGATACTACGAATCTGAACAAAAAATAGTATATCAATTGCTTTCACACTTCTTCTAACATCCGCTCTACTTCAAATAAAAGAACAAAAGTCTTGCCGTTTCGCCAAATAAAATCGAGTTTGGATCCTCTGTAGTATTTTATGTGTTACAGACCATTTTACACTTCTTAAATTGGTATAAATTATAAACATTTTGAGAAAAAAGATATTCTATACTTAAATGTATAAACCCTATAGAGCTAAAACCTTAAAAATGATATTTAGTATCCTATATTTAAACGCATAAACCCTAAGATACCAAAATATTAAAAAAATGTTAAATCTCTCAAATTAGTGTAGATTATACATCAATTTCAATATGTCAAATTTTAAAAATTAACTTTAAATCAAATTCCAAATTTGAAATATTAAGTACTTTTTAGATGCATTAATTCATCGAACACCACATGAGAAAGGTATATGATCATACTTTTCACCATGTTGTTTTTTCAAAATCTTTGGTTGTCACGGAGAAGTCTTTTATCGAAAAGATCAATACTTCGAATTTGATAATATATATATAAGATCGACCACTTCTACACTTCTCTAAACATCTATGTACTCTACTTGAAAGCAAAGAAAAGAACTTTTTGTTGTTCATGGCCTAAGAATCCAATATGTCTCACTAAGGATCTGAAACAGCATAAGCAAACCTATATTTTTCACCATGGAAGAGGATGGTTGGGTAGATGATCTTAGTGCTTCGAAGTTATGTTTCAATATTGAGAGAGGTACACTGGTTCCTACTTTAATTTAATACATAAGTATATCCATAGTTAAGTTATTAATTCATAATCCATGCTTGCTAGCTAATTAAAGGTCCGAAGTAGCATAAAAAAAACCATCTACCAAACAATACTCTCTCATGTATCCTCATAGTAATAATGATCCATCATCAAGAATCATGAGTGGGAACTGGAACTCCCCATCAAACGAATCCTTATCGACCAGGCTGTGTCTACCCCGAGAAATTGTAGGCCCAACTCTACTGGCTATTCATATGATAATAAAGGCATAGGGTGCGTACCTTTAGCCAATAAGTAATTGCAAGAGGATTTGTATTACCGACTGCATGTATAAATTATACTCTCAGCTATACCTGCATAGCCCTCCACTCTTGACCCCATCACACACCATTTCTCGGGCATATACACCACAACTTTAATCGTGATTAGACATTTAGACCCTTGTTCTCTTGAAATCCAGAAAGATAAGCTTGTAATTCAGCTTCCCGTTAAAAACCCATTAAAGGCTTCAATGCCTCTCAAAGTTACCAGGATCAAATACTATTTGCATTCTAGTTAATCAGGCTAGTGAGATAGACCTTTAGTGAGTATGGTCTAAGAGAGGTCACAACCTCACTGAAGAGATGATGTATTAGACCCTGGTTGAATCTCTTTGTGTTCGCAATGTTGGCATTTTTATCACTATCCGTTAGCCACTCCACCTCTCTTACTACGATCTCAATATTGTCAACTGAAATGTTGGTTTGCAAATTGGATAATTTCAAGTAGAGATGACCTATACAACTCCTAAAAGCTCTGAAATGATTTTCCCTAAAGACAAAAATGCTAGCAATGTAGTTTTAACCGATAGTGAATAAAGATTGTGCATCAACAATGCATGATCGACCAAAAAAAAAGATATGAACACTCAAGATCGATCTCGTTAGCAAATCGAATTTAATTCAAGTAAGTTCTACGTTCTCTGCATATCCGAATATCCTAAATTATGCTTTGTAAAATTGAAGAATACAAGTTTGCAATTTAGGAAGAGATGGATTAAGGAGCCCCAAAATTCAATGGATTGACTTTGAGAAATAATAGAAAGCAAATTACAAATCAAGACAAATATTTACCGAATTCAACGTGGTTGAGATTCTAACATTTTGAGCTTGGAACCCTTGTTAAGCTTCGAGTATTTTTTGTTTTTTCATTCCCTTTGTATTTAATATTGAAAATTATTTTTCATAACCATAACATATTTCACAATATGCATGTGAAACAGCCTGTAAAAAAATTTGATTTATGTTTTTAGTCGTTTTAAGGTTGTGTTTAATTCAATCGGGGCCCAATTATTCCTCTTTGAGCTCTAATATATTATTTCTTTTTAGATATTTTAATTTTTTGGATTTGTTATTCCTATTGTATTTAATATTGAAACCTAATTTTCATCGTCATAATATATTTCACCACATGCCTTTGAATCGGGTTGAATAAACTCAATGATTTATGTTTTTACTTGTTTTAAGGCTTTGTGTATTTTCATGAGAATCCAATTATTCCAGATTGACCTATAATAGATTATTTATTTTCAAATATTTTTACTTTTTTTTTTGTATTGTTATTGTATTTAATATTGAAACCTTATTTACCCATCACAATATACCATACCTGTGAATTGGGCCGAAGAAAATAAATTATTTATATTTTTACTTGTTTTAAGGCTATTTGTATTTTTAATCGGGGTCTGATTATTTTAAGTTGAACTCTATTAGATGATTTCTTTTCAAATATTTATAATTTTGGGGGTTTTTTTAATTCATATTGTATTTGATACGACACGGAAAAACACGAAACCGAAAAGACACGATACGATAATGACACAAACCGATAAAACACGACATTAAATGGTTCGTGTTCGGATCGGGCATATCCCCTTATCGGATACCCGACACAAACCGTTTATTTTTTATTTTTTTATTTTTGGTACGGTAATAATATGTAAGATATAAATAAGGAGAGTGATAAATTTACACCTAGTGTAAAGTTTCACTTTTTATATTACCAATAACATTTTAACACACTAGGTTAGGCGCCGCGCGCGGTCTATTCGTATTTAGTACCATTCCGGAATGGCTCACCGGAGCCGACTTATGCGTAGTACCCATAGGTCCCCGGTTCGAACCCCGGAATGACCGCTCTCTATTTACAATTCAAGGTATATTCGTATTTAGATTGCAAATGTTACCTTTTATATATGTGGAAATATTCATTTGTGCAAATAAGTATGATTGGGTTATTTTTCATATAAATTAAATTTTATAGTAATAAAAACAATAATTGTATCATTATACGAAACTGGAAGGATAGTCTTTTAAAAAATTCATCAAAGCAGTAAGAATGATGACTTTCAATTAAAAAAAAAAAGAAGAAGGGTAGTCTTTTAAAAAGTTTATTAATTAAAACAAAAAAGAAATCCAAAACTATAGAGTTCGTAAATCATGATCATTAAACATGAAAAAAATGATACAATAATAATAATTATTATAATTATTAATTATTATCTAATTAAAAATATAAAATCGGTTTAAATTGAGAAAACCTTAAAGTTACAACATGGGTAGCTAAATTAAAAGCACAAAGTGTAGTTGATTTGAGAAAATCTTGATATTGTAACGTGGATAGTTTAATTAAAAATATAAAGTAGAGCTGATTTGAGAAAAGTTTCAAGTTGTAATTTGGGCATTTTAAGAAAAAAATATATAGTTAGGTGAAATTGATGAAATATGACAATTTATAATTTTGAAAAGACATAAAAAGGACCTTGAAATAAAAAAAAATTAATATTTTTAAATTCAAACTTTTAAGGGTAAAAAAGACATTTTATAAAAAAGATGGAAATTACTTAAAAGGACATAGTTAATATAAGATGATAATATAATTTATGAGGGAAAAATAGGTATTTTTACCCAAAAACAATTAAAAATTACAAATGGGAAGTTTTCATATGTATGTATAATTGAGTTATTTTCCATATAAATTAAATTTTACAGTAATAAAAATAATAATTGTATCATTATAACAAACTGAGAGGATATTCTATTAAAATTTTCATCAAAGTGGAATGATGTCTTTCAATTAAAAAAAATAAAGAAGGACATACTTTTTAAAAGTTTATTAATCAAAACAAAAAAGAAATCCAAAATTATAGGTTTCATAAAAAAATGATATAATTATAATTATTAATTATTATCTAATTAAAAATATAAAGTCGGTTTAATTTGAGAAAACCTTAAAGTTACAACTTGGGTAGTTAAATTAAAAATACAAACTATAGTTGATTTGAGAAAATCTTGTAATTGTAACTTGAATAGTTTAATTAAAAATATAAAGTAGAGTTGATTTGAGAAGAGTTTCAAGTTGTAATTTGAGCATTTTAAGAAAAAAATATATAGTTAGGTGAAATTGATGAAATATGACAATTTATAATTTTGAAAAGACATAAAAGGACCTTGAAATAAAAAAATTAATATTTTTAAATTCAAACTTTTAAGGGTAAAAAGGACATTTTATACAAAAAAGATGGAAATTACTTAAAAGGGCATGATTAATATAAGATATGATATAATTTATGAGGGCAAAATAGACATTTTTCACCTAAAAAAACAATTAAAAATTACAAATGGAAAGTTACTATTCATTTGAAAGTTCACACCATTATAAGGTGTAAGATAACAATATAACATATTTAAAAAGTAATATTATTAATATAAAATATGGAGAAACTGAAAAGACGGGAGTGTTTGTTTCTTGGGAAAACTAATTAAAATACCCCCACCTTTGGGGTATGGTAAAAATATATCCTCAATTTTCATATGTAATAAAAATATCTCGACCTTTGAGGGTGGTGGTAATATATTACCCTATATTTTCTCACGGGTCAAAAATGCTGACAAGGTAGCATACGAGAATTCTTTTTTTTTTACAAGACAACATACGTGGAAGCCTTTTTCACAAATTAGCATGAAAATTGAGTTTTCTTGAACGATTTCCTTAGGAAAAAAATAAAATAAAACGATAACAAACTAAACCCGAAAAACGAAATTAATTCAACCAAACAACTAATCCGGTCAAAATTGCCTCAAATTAACACAACTCGACTATTCCTAACACCAAACAGACAACAAAACTAAACCGACAACAACAACAACGAAGAGGGGAAAAAATAAAACTTACTCAACCAAGTCCGTGAACGAATCAAAGAGGAAGAATATGTGAGAGAGCTACAACTCTAGATAGTCGACCACGAGGGAGGAAGACTAACATTCAAGAGGAACCATGAGCTACCTGAAAGATAGTTCAAGAGGCGACCACAGAAGAAGATATGAGGGAGGAAAAGGTGTTGAGTACGAACCCGGTCCAACTCTTTATTTTTTTCCTAAGGACACTGTTTACGAAAACCCTTATAAAAAAATCCACGTAGGTTGCATTGTCAGCATTTTTTACCCGTGAGAAAATATAGGGTAATATATAACCACCACCCTCAAAGGTCGGGATATTTTTATTACATTTTAAAGTTAAGGATATATTTTTACCATACCCAAAAGTGAGATATTTTAATTAGTTTTCCCTTGTTTCTTCAATCTCTTAATCTCCATTGCCAAGGAAAACCCAGTACAATTGCTTATTTCAATCAATTTTGAGAAAGAACGGCATGCAACAACAATGGTGGTCACTGACCAAGCCAACAATGGTGACCACTGTCCACTAACACATTGGACTGTTTTGTATGTTCAATTTCATCTTCAAATTCTAAAATTTTACAATCAACGGTTCAGCACCAACAGTGGTAAGCATCATCTCCCTCCACTCCCATTACTCCTACCGCCGACCGCCACCGCCGATCACTGCCACAAGCTCGACCTCTAATCAGAGACTCGAGTACCCTTCTTCTCTTTCCTTCGCTGCCTAATTCCGCCGAGAACCTAGCCCCTTTGATGAGCTTCCCCTCCATTTGTTGCCAGCAATTTCAAAGAGAGAAAAAACCCTAACCTTGCCGAGAGTCTCGCCATCTTCGATCTGCCTCTCATTCTCTCTTCTTCATCGACTGCAATTTCAACGACAAGATCGAATCTCGCCGGCATCGCACGAGCAGCCACCACAACCTTAGAGGACTCTTGTCAGACGCCACCACCGTCGGTTCCTCTTCCTCTGAATTGTGCGGTTGTTTTGAGCAATCACCCAAATTCAACAACTCCCATTTCAGTCCACCAAACAGCCCCTTAACTCCCCCTGTCAATTTGGGAATTTTCAATTTCTTCATCCACGTGGATGAGTTATAGTGGCAGTGTAAAATTTACTGGTTTACACTGGTGTAAGCCTAGTCTTTTCCTATAAATAAAGTCCACCCTGTCAATTTGGGACTTTTCTTTCACAGTGCTCCGTCCCCCAAGGTTCAAATTCCGCTTTAACCCATTTTTCTTCAAATTTTTTTTTATAAAAATTAATTAATTAAAACCAATTAAAGACCAACCACTTAAAGTCCAAATCCTAGCCTCCACTAATTAAAGCCGCGGGTCCCTCATCTTCAGTTTCTACCTTTTCTCTCTCTCTCAAACGCAGATCTGAACTTCCGAAGAGCGGCCTCCATCTTCACTTCTCTCAAACGAAGATCCGAACTTTTGAAGAGCGGCCTCCATCTTCACTTCTCCTCTTTCTCTCAATTATCTTTCTTTCTATGTGAGTCCTCAATTAGGGATGAATTATGCTCCTCCCACCAAAGGAAAATACTTGAAGAAATCAAGGCAAAGAGTTTCCATCATCCATGCCTAACCGCCTCCCATCTTCGCCAAATCAGATTCCATCTCATAGTCACAGGAATTGTCTTCGACCCTTTCGCCACTGGCAAGCTCATCGCCACCCTCACAACCTCCTCCAACATCTCACACACTTACCAACTCTTTTTCCGCTTGCCCCATTGCATTCTCTAAATATGGAACTCCATCATCAAAGGTTTCTCCAAAACGAACCAATCCGAGAAATCCTTTTCTGTTTACCAACAGATAGGAAAAAGATGATTTTGAAGAAGAAGGTAAACGTGGGTGAGAAAACCAATTTCAATTTTGGTATTGGCAGGAGAGAACGTGGGTGAGACAGTTGAAGGAGAAATCAATTTTAACTTGGAATTGGTATTGGGAGCAGATGAATCCATGGAGAGAACGTGCGTGGGTGAAAGACTTAAAATTTGACTTCTTAATTTTCTTCATAGAAGGACACGTGACTCATTTTTTTTACAAAGAGCCTGTTTCTAAAATAATAAGTATAAGGGGTGGATGTTATGGGTACCACGAAATTTGTCAAACTTCTGTACACCTGACCAAAATTACAATACCACGAGATAACTCGTGAAATTTCCGTTATATTTATCAGTTAAAAACTTAAAAGTATTGAAGTAGGAAAGTCATTGCCAGATAGGATTGAGTTGTACAATATAAAAGAGTATGGGTTGATTAATTAACTAGTTTGTACTAGATTTTGTATGTTTTGGGCTCAATCTAGTTGTTTTGAGATGTAGACTATGGGTTGGGTTGGCCCGGTTGGGTTGGGTTGCTTCATTAGCAAGATCGGATTAACAACATGATAATGAAGGGATTGAAAGTTATTGAAAATGAGATTTAGGATTTAGACATTGAGGGGCCCAAGCATCGTTGCTTATTGAACATAAGCCAATGCTGAGAATAGTTTGATTCTCCCTCCGTTAGCCTAGCATATAAGCCGAGCCTAGCATATAAGCCGAGCGGGGTTCCATCCTAAAATCAATTGACGATAGGAGGAGTAACTCACTGGTTTATATGCTAAGGATTCTTTGTTCATATTATCGATGTGAGACTCTCTTTTCGATCTCTTCACATCTTTCATTATCTCAACAATGAAAAACTTAGCCCATTACAATGCACTAGATAGGTATACACACCTAGGCATGGAGATACTCTGCCGACTGCCGGTCCAACACATGAGCTCATATATTTTCCATGGTTTTCAAAACTGTGAGGTAAGTATAAATTAAAAGTGGTAATCCAATTTTGAGGTAAGTAAAATCCTTTAATAAAAAGAGTAAAATAATATGTATTAAAGACAAGAAACTTATGGTTGTATAATGGTTAGAGTGTTGAGTGGGGAATGTATGTAGAGGTCGTGGGTTACGAATAATCATGTTTCAATTACGGATTCCGATATTATTAATTAGTTGGAATGAAAATTATTTTACACTTCGGATGAATAATTACATAAATGAATAATTATATATATGTAAAAATAGATGAATAATATGAGAAATATATATGAATAATTTTTACGCACGTTAAAGGTTGTGTACATATTATCTCTGTCTATGCCAGTGCTAGCGGCACACAAGTCCAACCCCAAAGTCGGGCACTTAAAAGTTGACTTATCAGGCTTTCATCCTTTAAATTCAAACTAATACTTGGATTATACGCATGGTTTCATTGCATTATTTATCGAGAATGACGTGGTCTAACCACGACGTACTATAAAGGCGTTAGGACTTAGGAGCAACAACAAAAAAATCCAGTGTATTATTTGTATTTCTCAATGATGCAAAATTTGGATGTATCAGTTCAGCTGAAGATGCATCCAGGTAATTACAAACGAATCCTGGATTATTTTTAGAGAAAATTTGTTCAACGAACCTTTTTTTAGCCTTTATTTAGGAAATGTCTTCCAAGCCCAACAAATTATGTTTTTGTCCACCTCTAATTTTTTGGACAAAATTGTCCTGAGATCTAAACCTAATCTCATAGATTTCTAGCGTTTCAGCAAGACGCTCCTCCTTCTATCGCTCTCTTCCCCGCCCTTTATTCTCTCTCGCTCTGGATCAGCGGTAGCAACACCGGATCTACTTTCGGATCTGTTGGTGAGGCGACGACGGAGGAAGGAGGAAACGGCGGAGGTGAAATCGAAACCACCACCACCGGATCTGGACGGAGGTGGTGAAATCAACGACGGAGGAAGGAGGAAACGACGGAGGAAGGAGGAAACGGCGAAGACGACCGGATCTAGACGGAGGCGACCGGATCTGGACGGCGGAGGCGACCGGATCTGGACGGCGGAGGGCCTCTTTTGCTGAAACTGTTTGGCAGGTGACGAAGGATCCGAACACCTTTTTGAAAGCTTCCTCCGCTGAGGATAGCGACGGCTCCGGTGCATCGGCTCTCCTGGATCTCAGCGTCCTCCCTCGTCCTCCATCGTCGCCGTCGTTCTCTATTGCTCCTCCGTTCTCGCTCAATCACCGCCTCCCTCTCGATCCTCTGTTCTCGCGCTCACCACCATCGCCCTTTTTGCCAACCACCGCATCCTCCACTGTTGCCTCCACCAACATCCACCGTTGGCGACCACCACAACCCCCACCATCGTTGTTGGAACTCCAGGTCGGGCCACCACTTCTCTCGGAACTCCAGATCTGGATTAGAGGCTCGATCAGAAGTGGATTCTGAAGTCTAATCTCCTTTGTCTACAAGGTATTGACTCCTTCTCTCCATCTCTCTCCGGATTTTGTTTGCATGTCTTCAATTTTGAGATGATTTCGCTCACAGTACCTCGATCCATTCGGAATTCGCTCAATCTGTTGCTTATTAGAGCATTGCAAAGATTAGTTGTCCTTTTTTTTAAAAAAATTATGTTTGATTTGCTGCTGAAAAAGATTCGCTCATTCGGAATTCGCTCAATATGTTTGATTTGCTGCAAAGATTAATTAGTTGTCCTCCATCCATTCGGAATTTATGTTTGATTTGAGATGATTTCGCTCACACTACTTCAGTTTCCGATTCTTGCTTTGGCAGTACTGATTTTATGTTTGATTTGCTGTAATTGTTTTAGCAATTCATTTCAGCAAAATAATATATGCATGCTAATTGCCTATTGATTCATTTCAGCAAAATAATATATGTATGCTAATTTCAGCAAAATAATATATGTTTGTTGGATTTAGGCTTATTGAGAGGAATGTGCATGATTAAAGATGTGTAAATAGCAATTTCTTTGAAAGAAATGCTAGTTTGAGATTTTTTTTTTTTGTGTTACTTGGTTTTATCGTAACTACACTTAGGTTTATTGAATTGAGATTGATTATGATTCAACTCCGGTTTCAACACTTTTAGCAGGTAGAGCCGATGTTTTTAATTAGCTAATGTAAAAGGCCGGTAGAGGTACTTCTTTTCGTTACCTTGGTTTAACCACCACATCTATATATTTATTTTTTCAGACTAGAATTTGCTGACATTATTGTTGCTGAACTTGCTTTAAAACTAGAATTTGCTGAAATTGTTGTTGTTGAACTTGCTTTAAATCTCCTTTAAAAGCCTCTTAGCTCAATGGTAGAGCAATGTGCTTATGAACAAATACGTGGGTTTGAATCCCACATAGGCTAAATTTTATATCTCGTAACACGGTTTCAGCAACAATTTCAGCATCAGCAACGTTGCTGAAATCGGGGTTTTAGCAACTCTGGAAACGCGAAAAAAAAACTGCTGAAACAGAGGGTGGCACATAGGTTTCAGTAATTCTGGAAACGCAAAAAAACAAACAAAAAAAAAACGAAAAAAAAAGCGGAAAAAAAAACTGCTGAAACAGATGGTGGCACAGGGTTTCAGCAATTCCGTTTCAGCAACTCTGGAAACGCTGGAAAAAAATCGCGAAAAAAAAAAATTGTTGAAAAAAAAATTTTCAGCAACTTTATTTTAGGGGTGGACATTTTGCTAATATGGAGAGGGTGGTGGATATTTTCCTAATAAAGCCCAAAATTTTAGACATCGAGGTAATTACCCCCCTTATTTTTATCAGGTAAAAGTCTTGAAGTAGGAAATTGATTGCCGGATCGGATTGAGCTGTAGAATATAAAAGAGTAGGTTGATTGATGAACTAGTTTGTACTAGATTTTGTATATTTTGGGCTAAATCTAGTTGTTTTGATCTGTAGATTATGGGTTGGGTTGGGTTGCTTCATTAGCAAGATCGGATTATCAACTAACAACATGATAATGAAGGTTATAAAAATTGAGATTTAGGATTGGATGGGGCCCAAAGCATTGTTCTATTAAATATTGGTGTAGAAGAACACACATTTTATTCACTGGTAGAAGGGAGTATATAAAACGTACAATGAACTGATGATGGAGAAGGTGGAGAGAGAGGTTAAATGAATTACTCTAACAACCTTGACTAATTCTATTAAACCTAAATAATGGAAATAATTAAATCATAATAATAATAATAATAATATATTATTTTCCTAATATTCTCCCGCAGTTGAAGCAAGAGATATCGAAACTGAAAACCGGATAAATATGGAATAAACCATAAATAAAAGTTTTTTTTTTAAATGAACAACTTCGACGGCGACGACAGACTTGCCGGTTTCGAGGAGCTTCTTGGTGAGGTTACCGGTACCAGGACTGATCTCGAGGATGACATCGGTGGCCTCGATTTTGGCCTTGCCGGCGATGGCTTCGACAACCATGGGGTTCTTGAGGATGTGCTGGCCTCTGGACTTGAAGAAGGGGATTCTGCCTTGGAAGGGATTCGCCGACGCTTTCGGCTTCTCCTTCCTGATCTTCCCACCCGTCATTGTTGATAGTTTGGAGAGGGTAGGAGCGGGTGACGGCTGGAAGCTTGGAGCTTGAAAGGAGAGTTTTAGGGTTTTTTTTTTTTTTGATTATTGGTGGTTCGGGAATTGATTGGGTTGTGTGAAAGTGGTGGTAGAACGCCATGGAAGGCATCAAAGAATTTTCTAGGGGTAGTTTGATGGTGGCAAATGCCGAAATGGAATTAGCCCGAAGGCAATTTTGTGTGGCCGAAATGGGTTTTGGCCAATGAAAAGCAAGAATAAAGGCCGACATGGTTTTGGCCGAAATTTGAATGGCAAAAGCCAAAATTTTGGTTAGTGTGGAAGGCAAGCGGAAGCGGTTTTGTAATGGCCAGAGCCAAATTTAGATTGCTCGAAGACAGTTTTGTGGTGGCCTAAGCCGTTGAATATGTTTCTTGGTAACATGACGGAGCTTTGGTTTTTGTGCCAAAAGTTGGAGGATAGTTGCCCCGGAGGCGGAAATTGGAGGATCAAAGCCGTTAGGCTAAAAGCTCGGATACCATGTTAAGTATTGGTGTAGAAGAACACACATTCTATTCATTGGTAGAAGGGAATATATAGAGCGTACAATGAACTGATGATGGAGAAGGTGGAGAGAGAGGTTAAGTGAATTACTCTAACAACCTTGACTAATTCTATTAAACCTAAATAATGGAAATAATTAAATCCTAATAATAATAATAATAATAATAATAATAATAATAATAATAATAATATATTATTTTCCTAATAGCTTATTGAACTAAAAGTCGATGCTGAGAATAGTTTGATTCTCATTCTCCCTCCCTAATAATGGTGGCATATGTAGCCACACAGTGAAAATCTCGCTATATATAGATCTGATTATGGTTTTAAAAGTTGTCAAAATCCTGGTTGATTATGGTTTTCTACTATGGATTTGAAAATATTAGAAATCAAAGCGGTCACTGTTTTTAAAATCGTGAAAAACTTAGCTCATTTCAATGCACTAGGTCTGCACACCTAGGCATAGAGACACTCCGTCCAATCAGCCTAACACATTAGCTGATATATTTCCCATGGTTTTCAAAACCGTGTCAACAAATATCACATGAGAAACTTAGCCAACATATTTCCGATGAAAATGTCATTATATACACGGTATTGGTCATATTTTAAAAGCAACCAGAATCCTAGTTGATTACAGTTTTCAAAACTATGAAAATATCAAGTTTTGAAAATTATAGAACTATAGGCGATCACGGTTTTAAAAACCTTGAGAAACTTAGCTAATTTCAATGCACTGGATCTGCACCATTAGGCAATTAGACATGCGGATACCTCGTCCAATTGGCCCAACACATCATCCAACCTGTTTTCCATGATTTTCAGATTTTTCACAATTCAGCCACTTTTGTTTAGCGAGATTTTCAGCATCTGGATAGCGACTTGACTATTAAATCATGAATATTTTCATGTTTTTTGAAAGGGGTTGATTAATTTGTGATATGTTTTCTAAATCGCCCATAAAGTTTTGTGTTAGAACTTACAATGTATAAGACCACTTATAAATATGGATACAGTTTTTTAGCATGTGTTCTTATGTTTGAAATTTAGGGGTTTAGCATTTTTTTTTTTTTTTAATCTGATTATGAGGTTTATATCCCTTTCAACTTTTAGAAACAAATCCAAAATTTTTAATATCAAATGAATTAACTGGTTATCAATTATCATACATAATCTTACTTCTAATAGTGTTCTATGTAGGAACATGAATCCATAATTGACAATCTTGGAATAGTAAAAATCTAATGTCAATTTGGGTAGGTCCAATCCAACTGCCCCTACCCAATCCATACGACTCCAAAACCCTTCTTCCTGCCGCCTTCGTCCTTCTTTACAGTATCTATTCAGCCTAGAAAATGTCATCAAGGTTGTCATTTTTCGGTTGTCATTTTTCTTAGTGAGTGTATGCTTATAAGTAAATTTAGAGTGATTAAGAAAATCAAACAATTAAGATTAAAAACAATTTGTGTATAATAAAATTATTCATAGACAGGGTCGATTCTATGGTTTTAGAGGCCCTGGGCAGAAAAAAAAAATTAGAGCCCTTTTATATAGAAAATAAACTATTTAATATTTTATCTATGTTTTTGTGAACTATACAACTAGTGGGTTAGATAGTTAAGGGTAGTTTTGGTATTCTGTAGCTGCTGTAAGGGCATTTATGTCATTTCACCTTAGGTTGTTAGGCAGTTGGAACCTCCTTCCCGCCTCTATATAAGGTGCAGAGGTACGGGTTAGTTGTAGACGTCAATTTTACCACTGTAAACTTCAGTTTCTTCTTCAATTCAAGTTCTTGTTTTTCTGTTTGGTTTTGGATCATCAGATCCTTCACATGGTATCAGACCTAGATATAAGATCTAGTTGAAATTCTTGTTTTCGTGCTCGTTTTGTTTGTTCTCTGTCTTTAATTGTGCTTCCGCTTTGCTTGAATCTGTAATGGCTCGAGGTGCTGGAAACGCCAATCAGCAACCAGGGGGTTTCGAATGCGAATGGGAACGTGAATCCAGGTGCTGGTATGGGAAGAGGAACTGGATTCGGAACTGGAGTTGGATCTCCAGGAATCGGCGTCAATCGGATGAGTTTTGGGGATTTTGGCAATCAGAACTCAAATGCGCATGTGAATCCGCTCTTCCTTGCGAATTCTGATCATCCAGGTATGCAGCTAGTCTCAACCTTATTTAATGGTTCCAATTTCACCAGTTGGAATCGAGGAATTCGTATGGCTTTAGGTGCTAAAGCAAAATTAGGATTTATCAATGGGAGTTGTGTGAGACCAGCTGAGAATACTGAGGATTGTGAGAAGTGGATTCGTGCAGATTTTATGGTGATGTGCTGGATCATAAATTCAATGACCAGTGAAATAGGAGAGAGCTTCATGTATATGCACTCGTCCAAACAGCTATGGGACGAGGTGAAAGAAAGATTTTCTGAATCAAATGATCTATTGATATATCAATTGCACAAGGATCTGTGCAATCTTAAGCAAGGAAATCTGTCTATTGGAGCCTATTATAACAAGATGAATAGGATATGGGATGAATTGCAGGTCTTAGAGGGCATAACTGGATGTGAATGTGGTGTTTTTGCTCAGTGCACTTGTGGAATTATTAAGAGAATTCAGGAACGTGAAGGCAAGGCTAAGGTGATGCAATTCTTGATGGGACTCAATGAGTCCTATGACCATCTGAAAAACAACATTTTGACAAAGGATCCTATGCCAAGCATTAACAAGGTGTTTCAGCTTGTTGTCCAAGTTGAAAGAGGCAAAGGTGTTGGGAGTAGCACTCAAACTGATGCTGATGTGCTTACTGTTGGGAGAAATTTCCAAGGTGATAAGAGAGGAAAGGACCTTGGTGATGGCAAGGGCTCTCCAGGGTTTCAATCTAAACAGCCTGATCAAGAGAAGAGAGACTACAAGAAGCCTAAATATGATAGGCAGTGTGACTATTGTGGTGAAAAGGGCCACACCAAAGGGTATTGTTTCAGATTGGTGGGGTATCCTGAGTGGTACAATGGTCCCCGTACAGGTGGCAAGCCCCAAAATGGCAAATTTGCTGCTGATGTGGATGCTCCACAATCAGAATCTCCACTTGACACTGGTGGAGTCAAACCTGATCAAAACATGGTAAATGCCATTTACCATGAAGTTGTGAAGATGATGAAGGGCAAGCAGCCATGTGATGGAGGCAGCTTTGATGCTTATTCCAACAATGCCATTGTGCATTTTGCAGGTAACCATAGTATTTCCTTTCTTGTTGGTTCTCAGAAAGGACATTCCCTTGAGTGGATTATAGATTCAGGAGCTACTGATCACATAGCTTTTGACAAATCTGTTTTCTGTGATTTGAAATCTCTTGATAAAAGAATTTTGCTTGGTTTACCTGATGGATCTGCTAAAGAGGTTCAGTGGACAAGAACTGTGATGATAGCCAGTAATCTTGTGCTTAGAAATGTGTTGTATGTGCCTGAATTCAGACATAATTTGCTGTCAGTTTCAAAGATGCTTTGTGATGGAGGATTAGAATTCAGTTTTGACTCCATATCATGTATACTGCAGGACCTTACAACTAAGGTCAAGATTGCTCGTGGGGTGATTCATGGTGGACTATACATGTTGTATGCACAGAGGATTAGAGACACACATCCAGTGGATACCCTTGATTTGTGTTCTAGTAATGGCTGTAATTCAGTAGTTCAGTTACAGACTCTTCATGCTAGGCTTGGTCAATCATCTTTGTCTAAGATGAAACATATTCCTGGTTGTAATAAAAGTCAGTTGAAAGATTTTTTTTTGTGACACTTGTGCCATGACTAAACACCATGCTCTCCCCTTTCTGAGAAGTGATTGTAAGGCTGATGTTCCTTTCAAATTGATACACATGGATCTTTGGGGTCCCTATAAAGTTACTTCTTTGCGTGGTGCCAAATATTTCCTTACTGTCCTAGATGATCACAGTAGATCCACTTGGATCTTTCTATTGCAAGATAAAATGCAGATAGCTTCAGTCATTGTGAATTTCATCACTATGGTTGAGAACCAATTTGGAACTTCTGTCAAGGTGATAAGATCAGACAATGGGACTGAGTTTACACAAAGAAAGTGTACTGATTTTTTCCAGAGTAAAGGAATTGTACACCAAAGGTCTACACCTGGTGTTCCTGCTCAAAATGGTAGGGTGAAAAGAAAGCACAGACACCTTATAGAAACTGGTAGGGTAATTAGGCTACATGATGGCCTACCTATTCAGTTTTGGGGTGACTGTGTTTTGGGAGCCACTCATCTTGTCAATAAAATGCCTTCTTCTAAGTTAGAGTGAAAATCTCCATATGAGGTGCTGCATGGCAGAACTCCTTCTTATGATGATTTGAGGGTCATTGGTTGTCTTTGCTACTGCAATGTGGATAAGCACAGTAGAGACAAATTGGGTGTTTCATCTAAGAGGTGTGTTTTCTTGGGTTATCCTCCTAATCAGAAGGCTTACAAGTTGTTTGATCTGGATGCTAAGAAGGTAATTGTTAGTAGAAATGTCAAATTTGTTGAACACATTTTTCCTTTCAAACTTGAGAAATCTGCTACAGATTCTGCCTCTCATGAAGTCACTCATAGATTGCCTTTGGTTTCTCCTGCTGGGGATTCATACTTTGGGGACTCAGTTGATAGCCCTCCCTCTCCTGACATTGAGCTACCTATTCTTAACATTGATGTTCAGTTGAATGATTCAACTTCAAATACAGAATCTGTGGATGCTGTGATTCCTGATATTGAGTCTGGTAATTCATCTAGTGTGGGTGACAATCCAGGGATTCCTGACACTACAATTTCAAAAAGGGTGGTCCATAGACCTGCTAGGCTAAAGGACTACTTGTGTGATTATCTGCCAGCTTCTTCTGATTCCTTGAGTTTAGTTTTTTCTGTTATGGGATTAAAGGATGTGAGTTACCTTTCTCCTTCCTTCCAGGCATCTCTTTTTAATGTGTTCAAAGTGTTTGAACCCAACTCTTATGCTCAGGCTAAGGACAAACCTGAATGGCAACAGGCTATGAAGTTAGAGTTAGATGCCCTTGAAAAGAATAACACTTGGGTCATGGCTCCCTTACCTATTGGTAAGAAAGCTATTGGATCAAGATGGATTTACAAGGTCAAGTACATACCTTCTGGAGATATTGAAAGATATAAAGCTAGGCTTGTGGCTAAAGGGTATAATCAGGTGAAAGATAAAGATTATAAACATACCTTTTCACCTGTTGCTAAGCTGGCTACTGTGAGAATTATCTTAGCTTTGGCTGCTGCTAAATATTGGCAATTACATTAATTGGATGTAAATAATGCCTTTCTTCATGTCTTTATTGAGGAGGATGTCTATATGCTACCTCCTCCTGGATATCCTGCACCTCCTGGTATGGTTTGCAAATTAGAGAGATCTCTTTATGATTTAAAACAGGCCAGTCGACAATGGAATCATGAATTGACTAAATTTTTGAGTAATTTGGGCTATGTGCAGTCTAAGCATGATTACAGTTTGTTTAGAGCATCCCCAACAGATTTGGTAAAAGATCTCTACAATAGAGAAAAAAATTACAAAATCTCTATAAGTTTTACCTTACAACTCCAACAGTTACTCTATTTTACAGATTTAACATTTATTATTTTGATCATTCATTGGTTCAATTTGAATTAGAGAAACATTTTTCATTCCTTTCTTTTTCTTTTTTTGTGATGTATGTGTGATGGGGGGTTTGGGAGCTAGTGAACATTTAATTTTAGAGATTTTCTCAAATGCTACAAATATAGAGATTTTTTCATTCTCTCTCATCAATTCTCTATTTTAGAGAAATAAATAGAGGAGCTGTTGGGTGAAAAAACCTTCAATATTATGCTAAATTTCTACTTTTCTCTATAATAGAGATGATGTTGGGGATGCTCTTACTAAAAGAGTTGGTCAGTCATTTACTATTGCATTAGTATATGTTGATGATATGTTGTTGTTGGGAAATTCTACTTCTGAAATTAAGAGCACCAAAGGTGCTCTACACAGAGCTTTTACCATCAAAGATCTAGGCATTGCTAGATATTTTTTGGGTATGAAAATAGCCAGAAGTTCAAGTGGGATTTTGCTAAATCAAAGAAAGTATGTTTTAGATATTTTGAAAGATGCCAATATGGTTGATTGTAAACCTGCTGAGTTTCCTATGCAAAAGGGTGTGAAGTTGACAGTTGAAGGAGATGATCTGTTTTCTCATCCTGATAGATACAGAAGAATTGTGGGTAGGCTGCTGTATTTGACTCTCACCCGCCCAGACATTTCTTACACAGTTCAACAATTGAGCCAATTCCTGCAGCATCCTCTTGTTTCTCATTGGAATTGTGCTATGTATCTGCTTAGATATTTGAAAGGCACATTCAATTTATCTCTCTCATATGCCTCTTCATCCGATTTGGTGATTTCTGCTTACAGTGATGCAGATTGGGCATCTTGTGCCTACAGTTGTCGATCATTAACAGGCTATTGTGTCTTCTTAGGCTCTTCATTGGTTTCATGGAAAACCAAAAAGCAAAAGGTGGTATCCAAATCCTCTACTGAAAGTGAGTATAGAGCAATGTCAGCCACTGTTAGTGAGTTAGTCTGGATTGAAGGTATTCTATCAGATTTGAATGTCAAAGTTCCTTTACCAATCACTTTACATTGTGATAACCAATCTGCTCAGTACTTAGCTGCAAATCTTGTCTTCCATGAAAGAACAAAACACATTCGTGTGGATTGCCACTTTCTTAGAGACATGATCATGGGTTGGTTTCTATGCACTGCACACATTTCTACTACACATCAAACTGTTGATATCCTCACCAAAGCTTTGGGAGCTGCTCAACACAAGTACTTAAGGTCCAAGCTTGGCCTTGTTTTTCTGGTTGCAAGTCCAGCTTGAGGGGGGTATGTGAACTATACAACTAGTGGATTAGATAGTTAAGGGTAGTTTTGGTATTCTGTAGCTGCTGTAAGGGCATTTATGTCATTTCACCTTAGGTTGTTAGGCAGTTGGAACCTCCTTCCCGCCTCTATATAAGGTGCAGAGGTGTTAGTTGTAGACGTCAATTTTACCACTGTAAACTTCAGTTTCTTCTTCAATTCAAGTTCTTGTTTTTCTGTTTGGTTTTGGATCATCAAATCCTTCACAGTTCTTTTTCGATAAAATATTTTACATCAATTCAAAGTAGCACGTACAATATTACTTACAAAAATCCATTTTGGTATCCTAAAAATAATAGCATATCTCATCTAATAATTAAAAAAATTATTAGCAACTAACACAAATGTATAACACTATTAAGGGTTTTCAAAACTTACGGGATAAATTAGGTAGAGATTGTATGTATTATATGTGTATTTTTTTAAAAAAAAAAAAATAGAGCTCATTTGCAAATTATATTTTCATTCACTTGTTGGGCCGGTTAAGATTAAACATTATATTTCGTGAACCTTTTAAATGAGGGAATGATTTAATTGGCCATTTGTAAACATTTAAAAAATAAGATAACATTGTAAACAAGTATAATAATATACTACATATAATCCGGGATGGGCCCTCTCACATGATGGGTCTTGTGCGGTGGGCCGGCACTGTTCGTAGGTACGTACTAACTACTAAGTGATTATTTGTACATAGCAAAGTAATTATTCGTATACACAAACCAATATAATTATTCGTTCATATATATAGAAAGAGGATGAATCTGGTGTGAAAGGTGAACAAACTGGTTATTCATAATTAAATACCATCATAGTTATTCATTTGGCTTAATATAATTATTCATATGTGTGAATAATATTTTCATATATAATATAATTATTCGTACATATTCATATCAGTTATGTACAAATAATCATGTTGTTTCAAACGAATAATTTTGCTCTTTAAATTTTTCTTTAAATCTCAGCCATTGGTCTTCTTAATCCAATACTTTAGATTTGTTCATAAATTACATCGTAAGAGATGTTCATAAATGATCTATTGTATATATATACACACAATAGAGCATTTGGGAACACTAGATATAGATCTCGTGTAAGCAGCTCTTACTGTGTAATTTATAAGTAATGAAATTATTCGTGGGTACCAAACGATTATTCGTGTCTTTAATGTTTGGTATATTAATGGACAATTTAGTAGGTAATCATTAGGAATTTACTCCTTTTTAAAAGCATTGAACTCAGAAGGCGAAAAAACTTATTTCTGGCCAAAGAGAGTTATAAGCCACTATAGAAGGGTCTTTGATGTTGGACAGATAGAAGGATATTGCGTAAAATCCTGAACCACATGTGTTACATGTCTTAACCATATAGTATAAAAAGTCTGAACTACTTGAAAAAAAAAGTAAATAGTTGAACCAATATGACTAATAGTTGAACTATAATAAATAAAAATCTATATTATACTTGAATCATATGGTGTAAATTCTTGAACCGCGGTGTAAAAGGTCCGAACCATTTGGAAAAAAGTAGTTTTTTAAAGCATGAATTCAAGTGGAATCAGGCTTGAACCACCTCTTGTTAATATCTTGAACCACATGTACAAGTCATTGTGTAAAATCCTGAAACACATGCACTACAACAAAAAAATCCTTAACTGTATATCCCGCGTTAAAGCAGGGTCTGGTGGGTCAGGATGTACGCACTCTTTCCCCGAACTAGTCGAGAGAGTGTTTCCGGAAGACCCAGAACAATAGAGCATAAGAAACACAAGGACCCAAGTCACCTAGTAGGAAATAAGGCAATGGACAACAGATAGAAAGATAGCAGATAGAGAACAGAAAGGAAGGCCGAAAGGAGCAAATAACAAATGTCCCTTCACCCAACCTAGGGCTTTCAAACATTAGAAGTCCTAATGTATCTCCTCCAGTGGTCCCTATCCGAAGTCATTTCTTCCGAAAGGTTCAGCGCATTGAGATCATGTCGGATAACCTCCATCCGGCTTTTCTTCGGTCTACCTCTCCATCTGCACATAGCTTCAAGCTCCAAGCTCTCACACCTTCGAACGAGCGCTGATATTTGCCTCCTACGAACGTGCCCAAACCAACGCAATCTGGACGTACTCCCGTAGTTTGTCAACGATACTCGCAACTCCAACCTTGCTCCTAATGTCAACGTTTATGATTCTGTCCAGTCTCGTGTGCCCACTCACATCTCAGCATTCTCATCTCAACCACCGCCAACTTCTGTTCTTGAGCTTTAGTAATATGCCAACACTCCAAGTCATACAATAAGGCCAGTCTGACAACCACCTTATAGAATTTCGCTTTCAGCTTTGCTGGGACTTTGCTATCGCAAAGAACCCCAGGTGCTCTCCTCCATCTCATCCACCCCGCCTGGACTATATGCTTGATATCCTTGTCGATACCCCCATCGTTTTGAACGTACGAGCCAAGGTACTTGAAATGCTCTTTCCTTGGGACAAGATCCTCCCCCAATTAAGTACATGGAAATAAAATGTTGAACCACAATGAAATAATTTCATTTTAAATGAATTATTTGATTTAATATATTTACTATCCTTTTTTTAAATAAAAAACTTAATTATAAAACTATGTTATTTTCATTGTGAAATATGTATTTTACATGTCCATTAAGGTATAACTAAATAAATTATATGATGATATTTTATTTACAATTAGGAAAAAAATATAAATTGAAGTGTTAATCCAATTTTGAGGTAAGTGAAATCCCTTCATAAAAAAGGTAAAATAAAACAAATATATAATAAAGACAAGAAACTTAAATTCTTGTTATATTTGGCTCATTTGTGAATGGAACTGCTAGGGGTGGAAATGGGGCGGGTTATGGGTGAAAATCGTCCTTCCATCACCCGCCCCGCGGATATAAATCTTCACCCGCCCGGCTCCATCACCCGCAAATCCTTCACCCGCATCCAACCCGTGCGGGTGAGCGGGTGGTGCGGGTGATTATTGGATATTCAATAAGAAGACTAATTATTTTTATTTTAAAACATTATATGAATTTTTTACTTTAAAAAAAAACATACTAACATATCAAGTTTGGATTTAAAAATACGTAAAGTATACATAACTAATAAAAATAGAAAATATTTCGGTTTTTAATTGTTAAATATAAAACTTATAAAATAAAAAACAATGAGACTATTCTGAATAAGATCACAACATAGAAACATTTTTTGATTAACTACGTAATTTAATTTTTAAATTAACTACGACATTTTCTAACATTATAAACACAAATATAAAAACACAATATAAAATTAATGTGAGGAAGTGATATCAAAACAAAGAAATTTAGGGTTTTTAAGGGATAGAAAAGTAAAATGATATGTTTAATTGGGTTATTGGATTCTTATTGGATGATTATTGGTGCGGGTTAATGGAGCGGGTTATGGGGCGGGTTATTGGAGCGGGTATTGGGTGAAAAATCATCATCCATACCCGCTCCGTCACGCACTTCACCCATCACCCGCATCATCCGTCACCCGCATTTTGTGAGTTTTCACCCGCAAAAAAAATGCGATTGGAGCGGGTGAATTGGATATCCGTCCATCATTTCCAGCCCTAAATGGAACACACATGACATCTATCTTCCCCATTCAACCCTCCAACCATCATACCATACCCAGGCACGGACCTAGGGGTGGGCTGGGCTTTGCTGTAGCCCACCCCGAAAATTCAGAAGTTATATAATTATGTGTAACAAGTATCACAAGGTTTGAGTAGCGTAGTTGGTTTCTTGAGAATGTCTAATATTGGGATGGTTTTAGGGTTCGATTCCCACTTACCCATCCAGTTTTTTTATTTTTCATCTGCCACTGCAAAACGCCGTAATCAGTAAAATGGTATATTATTAGTTTTTTTTATTTAGGTGTTTAATTATATATGTGTTATATACGTGATATTAATAACTCTTAAAAATTTATTCATTGTATATTTTATTTTTCTCTTTATCAGTTTTTTTCTAGGTATTTATATATATAAGGTATACATATAATGTTAATAACTCTTAAATTTTGTATTGTTGTATAATGTATAACTAAGCTGCAGTAAGCTTAGATATGCTCAACACAGCAGATCTCAGGCTATGAAGAACAAAAATCAGTGATCAAAAATAGAAATATTCAAGCGGAAATAGAAACCTTGCAGCATGAATGAAGGCAATCAATTTCGGAATTGCTAAAAGCTGCCATGACGGCTGAGCAGCTCATCAATACAGATCCCTAGCAATCATTCTAAAACCTTGAAAATCTGGATCCCTTATAAAGAGGTGTCTTGGCACGTGAGAAGCACATTCTCCCTTATGCCTTATTTACATGAAACAGCTATAGGACTAAAGGAAATGCAAATATAAGACAAAACATATAACATAATCTTATATCCCCTCTTCAAGTTGGACTTGTTGGGATTCCAACAAGTCCCTACTTGGAAGAAAGATAGGAGTGATGCTTCTCTCCCAAGGCTTTAGTGAAAATATCAGCTAGCCGAACTCTGCTCTTGACAAATTGAGGATGCACAAAGCCTTGCTGTAGTTGCTCTCTAACAAAGTGGCAATCAATTCTGATGTGCTTTGTTCTTTCATGGAAGACCGGGTTTTCTGCTATGTGTATAGCAGCTTTGTTGTCACAAAATAAAGGAATAGGCAAAGGAGAGTCCACATGTAGTGCCTGTAATACTTCATGAACCCATATCAACTCACTAGTTGTCATATATAGGCTCTTGTACTTTGCTTCAGCAGAAGATTTAGAGACAGTTGCATGTTTCTTTGTCTTCTAGGATATAAGTGATTACCCAAGAAAAACACAATAGCCTGTTAAGGATTTTGCACTGAATGCACACGCTCCCCAATCAGCATCACAGTAAGCTGTGACATCAGGATCTGAGATAGCAGGATAGAAGAGGCCTATAGAGGTATTTCCTTTCAAATACTTCACCACATGTAGAGCTAAATCATAGTGTGGTTGTCTGGGTTGGCTCATAAATTGGCTGAGATGTTGCACAGCATAGGTAACATCAGGTCGAGTAAGGTTTAAAAATAATAACCTTCCTATGAGCCTTCTATATCTTTCAGGATGTGGCAAAATCTCCCCAGAATCTATAGACAATTTTAATCCTGTAGGCAAAGGAAATTTTGCTTCTCTACACTCTGTCATGTGCAGATCTTCAATTATTTCCAGGACATATTTTCTTTGGTGCAAGTACATCCCTGAGGATGATCTTTGGATTTCAAGGCCTAGAAAGTATCTGGCTAGGCCCAAATCTTTGATGGTAAAAGCCTTGTGCAAGGCCCCTTTTAGTGCTGATATTTCTTGATCATCATCACCAGTGATCATAAGGTCATCAACATAGACCAAAGCAGCAACAATACCTTTGGATGTCTGTTTAACAAACAATGAGTAGTCCTTCACTGACTGTTTATATCCCTTCTCAGTAAGAAACTTGCACAATTGAGCATTCCATTGTCTGGATGCTTGTTTGAGACCATAAAGAGACCTCTTCAGTCTACAAACCATGCCTGACTTAGGCACTTCATAACCTTCTGGTGGCTGCATGTATACTTCATCCTCTAAGAAACCATGGAGGAAGGCATTGTTCACGTCCAGCTGATGGAGTGGCCAATTTCTCATAGTTGCTAATGCCAAAAAAATCCTAACAGTAGGAAATTTTGCAACTGGAGAAAAGGTGTGCTTATAGTCTTTGCCCTTGACTTGGTTATATCCCTTGGCAACAAGCCTAGCTTTGAATCTTTCTACTGATCCATCAGGTCTGTACTTAATCTTGTACACCCATTTATTACCAATGGCTTTCTTACCTTGAGGTAACTCAACCATCTCCCATGTGTTATTTTCTTCAAGGGCCTTGAGTTCCTGCTCCATGGCATTAATCCATTTGGGGTCTTGGATAGCTTGGGAGTATAGGTAAGGTTCTTTTATAGAGGCCATGTAGGCAATTCAAAGGATTGGGTAAAGATTGGATCATGATCATGATCAAGGTTCAGGAATTTTGCAAAAAATGAGTTGGACATGGATGTATCTCTTCTGAGATTGGGATGTACATAGTCTTGTAATCTTCTGGGAGCCACAATATGCCTTGTGGACCTTCTGAGAGGTGGGAATTCATTCATGTCTTGGAGATTTGGTGAGTGATGTGTGGGTACTGTGTGAGAAGTAGAGGAACTGGCTGTATCAGGGATAATTTGATTGGTAGGTGTTGGTGAAGTTTGGTCATGTGAACTGTGGCTTATTGGATTTTGGTTATGTGGAGATTGGATGTTTGGGCTTGGGGTATTGGTTAAGGGTGAGTGATTTGTCTTTGTGTGGAATGGATCATCATTTGGAGCAGGATTCACCAAGGGTAGAGTATTCTCAACTTCTGTAGCTTCTTCCACATCTACTGTATTCTCCTTCTTAAAGAGAAATATGTTTTCATAGAAAATAACATCTCTACTGACAAACAGCTTTCTTGCTTCAAGATCCCAGACCTTGTAGGCCTTTTGCCCATGAGGATATCCCAAGAAAACACACTTTCTTCCTCTTGCTTCCATCTTGTCTCTATGATGATGATTAATAGGTGCATAGCACAAGCAACTCGCTGTTCTGAGTTCCTCATAAAAAGGTTCCTTCTTGAAGAGCATTTCATAAGGAGTTTTCCACTCCAAGTTGACAGTTGGAAGCTTATTAATGATGTGTGTAGCAGATAGAACACACTCTCCCCAAAAACTGATAGGCAGATTAGCATGATATCTGATTGTTCTTGCAGTCTCTATCAAGTGCCTATGTTTCCTCTCTACCCTCCCATTTTGTTGAGGGGTGTAAGGCACAGTTTTCTGATGCACAATCCCTTCCGATGCCAGGAAATCAACACATTTCCTTTGCACAAATTCAGTGCCATTGTCTGTTCTAAGGCATTTTATAGATATGCTAAACTGATTCTTCACATATGCCACAAAATCACTCACTTCTTTGAAGACCTGCATTTTATCCTTCAATAGAAAAGTTCAAGTGACTCGTGTATAATCATCCAATACAATCAAGAAGTAATGAAGAACAAAAATTAGTGATCAAAAATAGAAATATTCAAGCGGAAATATAAACATTGCAGCATGAATGAAGGCAATCAATTTTGGGATTGCTAAAAGCTGCCATGACGGCTGAGTAGCTGTCTCATCAATACAGATCCCTAGCAATCATTCTAAAACCCTGAAAATCTGGATCCCTTATAAAGGGGTGTCTTGGCACGTGAGAAGCACATTCTCCCTTATGCCTTATTTACATGAAACAGCTATAGGACTAAAGAAAATGCAAATATAAGACAAAGCATATAACATAATCTTATATATAAGGCGATTTTAGTCTACCCGACCCCGATTTTCATTCCTGGTTCCGTATCTGATCATACCACGGTAAATTCTTGTCTTTAATGCGAACGGTGCGTACCGCCACACAAGTCCAACCCCAAAGTTGATCACTTAAAAGTTGACCTATCAGGCTTTTCATCCTTAAAATTCAAACTAATACTTGGATTATGCGCATTGTTTCATTATTATTTATGGAGAATTACGTGGGTCTAACGACGTATAAAGGGGTTTAGGAGGTGGTGATGAGTCAATGCAGGAAGCTACCACGCACCCTCCATTCCCATTTATTTCCTCTCCCCCACCTTGCACTCCAAGCACCTTCAACTTCAACAACACTCCCCTCCTCTACGTTTTTATTATCACCCGCTCTATTCACACTCCCACGAACTAATTAATATTAATAACGTATTTATGGGTAGATATGGAATTAAAAATTAAAATTCATATGAGTTAAATTTTTTTCATATATAGGACAACTTTTATTAATTTTTCTTAATTTTTAATCAATTATTTTATATAGTTTTCAAAATATGGGACGAGTTGGAGCAAACCGCAATCCACCCCTCAGTCCATGTGTGCCTATGAGCGTATGTGCTCGAGTCCATATGTTAATTAAGTGCCCAATGGCGAATACAAGTAACATAAAACCAACACTTAAGCGTCCCAAATCTTAAATGAGCTTTCAACAGAAATTTTTATGTTTTTTATAAAAAAAAATAAAAATGAGAGGGTCGTTATATATATTATACTTAAAAGTTTTACTATTTTTCAACATGGATAATTATCCTTAACAAGGCATTGGTTGTTAAAATGGTATTAAAAAAAATGATGAATAGATGTGCGTGTTGACCATTGATTTCTCCTTACAATGACTTCAATTCTGACTTGATGATCTCCTGACTCCTACATATATACTTGCCAAAATTTCCCATTCTAGTTAAACACCATCCAACCCTTTGAAATCTCTCTTTACAATACACAACACATAATAATAAACATATATGGAGGTCCCCTCAGCCAAGGTGATGCTCTCGGCAGCAGCGTCGGCGGCAGCCACGGCGGTGCTTATCCGGTCCATCGCTAGAGACTTGCTTCCCCACGAAATCCAACACTTCCTGCGCACCAAAATCTTCTTCATCTTCTCATCGATGTCCTCCACCATCACCATAACCATCGACGAGGTCGAAGGGCTCAACGAGAACCAGCTGTACAAGGCAGCTGAGCTGTACCTGGGATCCAAGGTGTCCCCCTCCACCCAGAGGTTCAGGGCTGCCATCCCAGCAAATGAGACCAAGGTCATCTTCTCTATGGACAAGAACCAGGAGGTCATTGATGTCTTCAATGGTGTTCAGCTCAAATGGATCAAGGTCAACAGACAGGTACCTACCTATCTACTATATACTACCATCTTTGATTAAATTACCCATTTAAAGCTTACAATTTAATCTATATAGATATCCTTAATTTAGATAAATCTAGAGAGTAAAAACAATCTTTTCCATAACCCTGTTTAGAAGGGGTTTTATTTTTAGGAAGGGAAGGGTTTTTTTTTTAGAAAGGAAAGGGAGAGGGAAGACTCATTATTTGTAAAAATTTTATAAAATATTTTTTTTTAATCAATTTTTTAAAATAGTTTCATAGTCGGTAGTAATAAGTATGAAATTATAAAAATAAAATTTATTAAAAAAATATTTTATAAAATTTTTACCTACTTAAAATGCATGCCGAAAAGCAGAGTGATATTTTTCATGAGTAGAGGCAGAACTATTTTGAGGATAGATAAGGCAGAGTAAATTTTGGGTAAGAGAATTGATTTTGAAATCTAAGTTGGTTAAGGATTATAGTAATATTTACAAGCAAATTGGTTGGGTCTAGATGATTTTGGATGGGTTTAAGGTTCCGTCTGCTAATAAATAGCTGATGAGGTAATCGAGACTGATAGATACGTTAGGTTAAAAAACTATATTAAATTAAATTGTTGATAAGTTATTAAATTGTTTGATAATCCTAACTAGTAAGTCATACAAACTAAAGGAGAGAGACTGAGAGTGTTAAAAATCTAATTTCAAGGCTAAAAAATTAAATTATTTATCTTAGCATTGATACATTTTTAACTATATAATATTAAAATCGAAAATCAGAAAAACTAATTGATTTAGCAAACAGAACCATAAACTTGACTGCCAAACTTTACATTCGATCTAAAGCTCAATGGCAATGAAAAATAAGTTGGAGACATGAATTCTGAGCAGATCGACTCAAAGATGACAAGTTACGATGAAGGCGGAAGCAGAACCATGAGCAAAATCGATATGTCACACTTTGAGCTAAGATTCAACAAGAAACATCAAGAAATGGTGGTCAATTCCTACTTCCCTCACATAGTCTCTCAGGCATTGAAGTTCCAAGATGAAAAGAAAACTCTAAAGATCCACACCCTCAAGTATGATCGCAGGTGCCGAGGTCCAGGGCACCCATGGACATCAATAAACCTGGACCATCCATCCACATTCGACACCCTCGCCATGGACCATGACCAGAAGAAGACGATCATGGAGGACCTCGAGTTGTTTGTGAGGAGGAAGGACTTCTACCGGAAAGTGGGCAAGGCTTGGAAGAGAGGCTATTTGCTGTTTGGCCCACCGGGGACCGGCAAGTCGAGCTTGATCGCTGCCATGGCCAACTATCTGAATTTTGACATCTATGATTTGGACCTCACTGACCTGTCCTACAATTCGGAGCTCCGGAAGATCCTCATCGGGACTGCGAATAAGTCGATCCTCGTCGTGGAGGACATCGATTGTTCTATTGATTTGGAGAGGAAGAAGAAGCAAAGAGATGAACACCCGCGGTTTCATGAAGCAAAAGAGGTATGTTTTCGAAAAGCCAAATAGATCATGATTTTAAACCTCATTGTTTATCGATCTTTTTACAATACTTATTTTTTCATTCCTGCTAAAATTTTTTAATTAAAAATGACATATTTAAATCACATTTTTATAGTTTTCTTTAAGTAGTTTTCATAAAAGTAATTATCATGCTATGTGTCTATTAAAAAAATCTATTAATTTTTATTTTTAAAAATTGTTTTTACTATAAATATCATATTTAAACCACAATTTATGGTTCTTTTACAATATTTTTCACTCCAATCAAGTATCAACTTTTCTCATTTAAAAAGGACATATTTAATAAGAAAATTATAATGTTCTTTGAATGTTACTAAAAATATCATATTAAATATGTCCTTTTCAATTTATGGTTATTTAAACCACAATTTATGGTTCTTTTACAATATTTTTTATAAAAAATATTCATCATATACTATATATAATTCTTTCAATTTTTATTATATGAAACTTCTTACTAAAAATATCATATTTAAACTACAATTTATTGTTTTTTTTTTTTATAATTTCTTCATTCCCATGAAACCAAGATTTTGCCTAACAATATTCCTTGTTGATTTCAGATAACTTTATCCGGTTTGCTCAATTTCATCGATGGGTTATGGTCAAGTTGTGGGGACGAAAGGATCATCATCTTCACGACGAACCACAAGGAGCGGCTGGACCCAGCACTGCTCCGGCCAGGTCGAATGGACGTGCATATCCACATGTCGTATTGCACCCCATGTGGGTTCAGGATGCTCGCTTCCAACTACCTTGGGGTCACCGATCGCCCGATTTTCGAAGAAGTGGAACAGCTTATGCCTGCAGCCAAGGTGACCCCTGCTGAGGTGGGTGAGCAGCTCATGAAGACTGAGGATGCTGACATTGCACTCAAAGGGCTTCTGCAGTTCGTCAAGGCGAAGAAAGAGGAAAACGAGCTCAATGCTAACAGCCCCGAGGAGTCCGGAGAAGGTGAGATTGTCGAAGGGTCGGAAGAGGATGTCGATTCGAGCAAGAAGATAGTGAGCAATGGTGTGGTGGTCTATATATGAGTTCTGATTGTGTTATTTCACTAACGTTTATGACTAAATGGAAATAATTATATTTGAAGCGGGTAATGCAACTCAGTTTTAAAAACTCATTTTGCAATATAAGCTTATAGGGAAAAAAAATTAAAGAAGGTATTTTTGGCAACTTAATTAGGTTGGTAGGAAAGTATATAGGAACATAGATGATTGGATTTTTGCATTTGTAGTTTTAATTTGTACCATCATTTGAAGATTTGGAAAATGTTTTATGAAATTCTCTCTTCAAAATTTAGAGAATATTATAGATTATAGATTTTTTGAACAATGAAATGAAATATCAAGAAAAAAAGATTCAATTATAAAAAAAAAATATTTAGCGAAATTTTGGCACAAATTTTCTCTAATCTTAATTCTAATAGTGTTGTGTGTATGTAGGAACGTGAATCCATAATTGACAATCTTGGAATAGTAAAAATCTAATGTCAATTTGGGTAGGTCCAATCCAACTGCCCCTACCCAATCCATACGACTCCAAAACCCTTCTTCCTGCCGCCTTCGTCCTTCTTTACAGTTTATCTTATTCAGCCTATAAAATGTCATCAAGGTTGTCATTTTTCGGTTGTCATTTTTCTCAGTGTGTGTATGCTTATAAGTAAATTTAGAGCATTCGATTAAGAAAATCAAACAATTAAGATTAAAAGTAATTTGTGTATAATAAAATTATTCGTAGGCAGCGTCGGTTCTATCGTTTTAGAGGCCCTGGGCGGAAAAAAAAAATTTAGGGCCCTTTTATATAGAAAATAAATTATTTAATATTTTATCTATGTGTTTTCGATAAAATATCTTACATCAATTCAAAGTAGCACGTACAATATTACTTACAAAAATCCATTTTGGTATCCTAAAAATAATAGCATATCTCATCTAATAATTAAAAAAAAATATTAGCAACTAACACAAATGTATAACACGTAATATATATTAAGGGTTTTCAAAACTTAGGGGATCAATTAGGTAGAGATTGTATGTATTATATGTGTAATTTTTTTTTAAAAAAATAGAGCTCATTTGCAAATTATATTTTTATTCACTTGTTGGGCCGGTTAGGATTAAACATTATATTTCGTGAACCTTTTAAATGAGGGAATGATTTAATTGGGCATTTGTAAACATTTAAAATATAAGATAACATTATAAACAAGTATAATACAATATGCTACATATAATCCGGGATGGGCCCTCTCACGGGTTGGGTCCTATGCGATGGGCCGCCATTGTTCGTAGGTACGTACTAAGTGATTATTTGTACATAGAAAAGTAATTATTCGTATACACAGACAAATATAATTATTCGTTCATATATATAGAAAGAGGATGAATCTAGTGTGAAATGTGAACAAACTGGTTATTCATAATTAAATACCATCATAGTTATTCATTTGGCTTAATATAATTATTCATATGTGTGAATAATATTTTCATATATAATATAATTATTCGTACATATTCATATTAATTATGTACAAATAAGCATGTTGTTTCAGATGAATAATTTTGCCCTTCAAATTTTTCTTTAAATCTCAGCCGTTAATCTTCTTAATCCAATACTCTAGATTTGTTCATAAATTACATCGTAAGAGGTGTTCATAAATGATCTATTGTATATATACACACACAATAGATCATTTGTGAACACTGGATCTAGATCTCGTGTAAGCAGCTCTTACTGTGTAATTTATAAGCACTAGTACAAATATAGGGGGTGGAGCACGGTAGGTTGGGTACGATTTTTGACAAGCGTGCTTATTTTTTTATTTTAAGCACAATTTTATATTAAAAGTGTGTTCCCAACCTCAAATTCAACTAAAAGCAACACGCTTTTCCATAAAACCGTTTTCGTTTATTTCTAAAAAAATATTTAGAGCGGTTTTTGTGTAAAGCGTGCTTAAAAAAACTTAAAACGGACACGGTTTAATTTTCAAAGTCTGTTCCCAAAACCAGATTTGACTAAATATAAACACGCTTTGCTATAAAACCGTTCTCGTTTATTTGTAAAAAAATATTTAACTCAATTTTCGTGTAAAGCGTGCTTAAAAAAATTACAACGAACACGGTTTAATTCTCAAAGTGTGTTCCCAAAAATAAATTTAACTAAAACGAACACACTTTTCTATAAAACCGCTCTCATTTATTTCTGAAAACTATTAGGCTCGGTTTTCATGTGAAGCGTGCTTAAAAATAAATTAAAACGAACACGGTTTCATTTTAAGTGTGTTCCCAAAACAAACTTTAATTAAAATCAACACGCTTTTCTATAGAACCGTTCTCGTTTGTTTCTAAAGGAATAATTAGCTCGGTTTTCATGTAAAGTGTGCTTAAAAAATTAAAACAAACACGGTTTTATAAGAAAAGTGTCTTCCCAAAACCAAATTTAACTAGAGGGAACACATTTTTCTTTTAAAGCGTTCTCATTTATTTTTATAAACCGTTCTCGATTTTTTTTATATATATTTAGAGTTTTTTTAGTAATTAGTTTAAGTAAATGCACAAAGTTACAACAAAATTTCGTAGCTTGGGTGGCAGAAGTGTAAAGTGGACGAATTCAGTTTGAGAGGTGCAAGAGGTCTTGGGTTCGACTCTTGGTTCGAGGGTGCAAGAGGTCTTGAGAGAAATATGAAAGAGAACACTTTTTATTTAAAGTGTGCTTACAGAACTATGAAAGAGCACACTTTTTATTAAAGCGTTCTTATTATTAAGCACGGTTTGAAAAAAAGTGTGCTAAAACGTTTTTTTAGCACACTTCAATTGAAGCGTTCTTATAATTGGTCGTATGACAATTTTAAGAACGCTTCAACACAAAACAATGCTTAAAATATGGGATCACGGTTAAATAGTAAGTATGCTTGTTTGGGAGCGCACTCACTATAAGCACATTACGAGAAGTGGGCTCCCATGCATAAAAAAAAAACGTGCTCTGGTCCCCCTTTTGTACTAGTGAAGTAATGAAATTATTCGTGTGTATCAAGCGATTATTCTTGTCTTTAATGCTTTGTATATTAATGGACAATTTAGTAGGTTATCATTAGGAATGTACTCCTCCTTTTTAAAAGCATTGAACTCGGAAGGCGAAAGAACTTATTTCTAGTCAGAGAGAGTTATATACAAGCCACTAGACCTAAGCATGGGCGGGCTTGGACCGGACCTATGTGAATATTTTGGCTCATTTTAGCGGGCCGAGCTTGTTCTAAGCCCGGTTTTTGGGCCAACTCTCTTGCCCAAGCCCGCCCACATGGGCGGGCCGGGTAGCCCACCGGGCCGCCCATTATAATTTTGTAAAATATTATTTTTATTTTATTATTCTTACATTTGATCTCAAACTATAAAAATGTGTTAAGTGTCTCATAAGATTGAAATTTTATACAAAACAAAGGTATACAAGTTACATAAATGTGAAATTACACACTATAATCTTTATGTAGGTTCATTTCAATGATTTTTTTTTAAAATAATATATTAAGTACTATTGTATTTCTTAATTTATATACGATGTAAAAACTATTAGTATTTATAAAGTAATAGATGTAAAAGTTTAGATATTATATAATCAATACATATACTACGTAGTATTTTAATACAAATATATAAAAATTAATATAAGTAATATATATAGGCGGGCCGGGCCTATCGGCCCGCTTGGGCTTAACCCTTAGCCCAAGCCCGCCCTATGGGCCAACCGGGCCGGGCCGAATCGGCCTGCTTGGGCCAATTACCTTACCCAAGCCCGCATATTTTACAGGGCGGGTTGGGTGGGCCGGGCGGGTTAGCACATGTCTGCTCAGGTCTACAAGCCACCATATAAGGGTCTTCGATGTTGGACAGATAGTAAGATATTGCATAAAATCCTGAACCACATGGTGTTAAATGTCTGAACCATATAGTATAAAAAGTCTGAACTACTTGAAAAAAAAAGTAAATAGTTGAAGCAATATGACTAATAGTTGAACTATAATAGATAAAAATCTATATTATACTTTAATCATATGGTGTAAATTCTTGAACCGCTGTGTAAATTAAAGGTCTGAACCACTTGGAAAAAAGAAGTTTTTTTAAGCATGAATTTAAATGGAATCAGGCTTGAACCACTTCTTTTTAATATCTTGAACCACATGTTGTACAAGTCATTGTGTAAAATCCTGAACCGCTTCTTGTGAATATATAATGAAACTATTCTTCTTAAATTCCCGAAACACATGCACTACAAGTCATGAACCATATTTGAGTAAAAATTTGAACCACTTCTTGTTAATATCCTGAACCACTTATTCTTCAAATCTCAAACCATACGTTATAGAAGTCTTAAACCATAAGTGTGTACAAGTCCTAATTAAACCAGATTAAACCACATTTTAGTAAAATCCTAAACCACTTATTCTAAAAATCCTTAACTGCATATATATTTTATAAGTTTTGAACCAAATATGAGTAAAAACTCAATTAAGTACATGGAAATAAAATGTTGAACCACAAAGAAGATATTAGGACAAATATATACACAATATAATTTCATTTTAAATGAATTATTTGATTCAATATATTTACTATCCTTTTTTTAAATAAAAAAACCTAATTATAAAACTATATATGTTTTTTTTATGGTGAAATATGTATTTTACATGTCCATTAAGCCATTAAGGTATAACTAAATAAATTATATATGATGATATTTTATTTACAATTAGGAAAAAAAGTATAAATTGAAGTGTTAATCCAATTTTGAGGTAAGTAAAATCCCTTAATAAAAAGAGTAAAATAAAACAAATATATAATAAAGACATGAAACTTTAATTCTTGTTGTTATATTTGGGAATGGAACACACATGACCTCTACCTTCCCCATTCAACCCTCCAACCATATCATACCACTGTAAATTCTTGTCTTTAATGCGAACACGGTGCGTAGCGCCACACAAGTCCAACCCCAAAGTTGGCCACTTAAAAGTTGACCTATCAGGCTTTTCATCCTTTAAATTCAAACTAATACTTGGATTATGCGCATTGTTTCATTATTATTTATGGAGAATTACGTGGGTCTAACGACGTATAAAGGGGTTTAGGAGGTGGTGATGAGTCAATGCAGGAAGCTACCACGCACCCTCCTTTCCCTTTTATTTCCTCCCCCACCTTGCACTCCAAGCACCTTCAACTTCAACAATGCTGTTTTGGGTTAGGTTGGTTTGTTTCGATTGGGCAGTTTGGTTGTCCTTTTTTGTATTGTACCGTTTTTATTTTACGTTATATATTTGACGGTTTACCGTGTGTCGACTTTTTATCGGCCTCTCGGAGAGCCAGATTCTGATCCTCGAATTATTACCTAATCAAAAAAAAAATCAACGACACTCCCCTTCTGTACATTTTTATTATCACCCGCTCTATTCACACTCCCACGAACTAATAATGTATTTATGGGTAGATATGGAATTAGAAATTAAAATTTATTTAACTCAAATAGGATAATTTTTGTTCATAAGATAACTTTTATTATTTTTTCTTAATTTTTAACCTGTTATTAAAATAACAAAAATATGAGACGGGTTAGAGCAAACCGCAACCCACCCCTCATTCCATGTGTGCCTATGAGGTTATGTGCTCGAGTCCATATGTTAAAACGAACACTTGAGCGTCCCAATATATAAGCTTAAATGAGCTTTCAACAGAAATTTTTATTTTTTTTTATAAAAAAAAATGAGAGGGTCGTTATATATATACAGTATTATATACATAAAGTTTTACTATTTTTCAACATGGATAATTATCCTTAACAAGGCATTGGTTGTTAAAATGGTATTAAAAAAAATGATGAATAGATGTGCGTGTTGACCATTGATTTCTCCTTACAATGACTTCAATTCTGACTTGATGATCTCCTGACTCCTACATATATACTTGCCAAAATTTCCCATTCTAGTTAAACACCATCCAACCCTTTGAAATCTCTCTTTACAATACACAACACATAATAATAAACATATATGGAGGTCCCCTCAGCCAAGGTGATGCTCTCGGCAGCAGCGTCGGCGGCAGCCACGGCGGTGCTTATCCGGTCCATCGCTAGAGACTTGCTTCCCCACGAAATCCAACACTTCCTGCGCACCAAAATCTTCTTCATCTTCTCATCGATGTCCTCCACCATCACCATAACCATCGACGAGGTCGAAGGGCTCAACGAGAACCAGCTGTACAAGGCAGCTGAGCTGTACCTGGGATCCAAGGTGTCCCCCTCCACCCAGAGGTTCAGGGCTGCCATCCCAGCAAATGAGACCAAGGTCATCTTCTCTATGGACAAGAACCAGGAGGTCATTGATGTCTTCAATGGGGTTCAGCTCAAATGGACCAAGGTCAACAGACAGGTATCTACCATCCTTGATTAAATCACCCATTTAAAGCCTGCAATTTAATCTATAAAGAAATCCTTAATTTTGATAAATCTAGAGAGTAAAAGCAATCTTTTCCCTGCCCCTGTTTAGAAGGGTTTTTTTAAGGAAGGGAAGGTACAAAAAGAAATTATTTGAATTTTTTTTTAAAATGGTCAAAAACACAAAAAATTTTGCTAAATGGCCAAAGATACCAACTAATTTGAAAAATAGTCAAAGTAGGGCTAAGTCGTTGTTTTATACAGCGACTTAGTCTCAGGTATTAAAAAAAAATAATAATAAAGTCGCTGTTCTAAACAACGACTTTGTATTTTTTTTATTTTTTTGATAAAATTTGTAATTAAAAGAATAAAGTGGAAAAAAAAAATAGAATCGTTGTTAATGTTATTAACAGCGATTCTAGATACCCTCTCTCTCCCACTTGTTGTACAACCAAGCAGGCCCCACTCCTTAGTTACCCTCTCTCTCCCACTTGTTGTACAAGCAAGCAGGCCCCACTCTTTCAATTAGTAAATAAAGAACGGTTATTTCAGGGTTCGAACTGGGAACCAATGGGTACTACCCATATGTCCTTTCCACTTAAACATTCCGGAATGGTTAGCAGGCCCACTCCTCCTAATATAATATTCCCTCTCTTTCCCACTTTATTCCCTCCTCTCTCTCTTTGTACCCCATATGCCGGCAGGCCCCACTTTCTTATATTTTTTTTTAAATACCGAAGGCTAAGTCGCTGTTATTTGGCTATTTTTCAAATTAGTTTGGATCTTTGGCCATTTTGCAAATTTTTTTTGTTTTTTTGACCATTTTGAAAAAAAATTGAAATTATTTATAGATACTCATTTGTACAATTCATGTATATTTGAGTGCGATAAAGATTATGCATTTATAGTCTCTTCTATAGTCTGCTTTTTTTTTATTGGTTGAAAACAATTATAAAATTAGTTCATTTGTTAAGAAAAATAATTAAATAATTCGGCATATCCAATCATGGAATACGGAATATATTATGGATTATTAGTGCGGAATAGGTAATCTCAACCTATTTGAGGGTAGATAAGGCAGGGTAAAATTTGGGTAAAGAGAATTGATTTTGAAATCTAGGTTGGCTATGGATTATAGTAATATCGGTTTTTCTATCCAATGCCATAAGGTATTAATATTTTTCAATTTTTAATTAGTTTATCTTTTTTTTTATTAGATTCGGTCGATTTTTTTTTTATAGAAATTTTTCCCAATTTAGGATTTTAGCTCTTGGGACAGAGAATAGAAACATGGTAGTAATATTTACAAGCAAATTGGTTGGGCCTATTTGATTTTGGATGGGTTTAAGGTTCCATTTGTTAATACATAACTGATGTGAGGCTAATATGTTATATTTAAAAAATGATATTAAATTAAACTATTTGTAAGCTATTAAATTGTTTAATAATCCTAACTAGTAATTAAGTAAGTACAAACTAAAGGAGAAACAGTAAATTTGTGAGTATAAAAAGAAAAGTTTAGAATGAATAGTCGTTGAAAAAATCCAATTTCAATTACCTTAGAGATATTTTTATTTATACAATGTCAAGAAATCTAATTGGTTTAGCAAACAGAACTGTAAGCTTGACTGCCAAACTCTACATTCTAAAGCTCAATGGCAATGAAAACTAACTGGAGACATGAATTCTGAGCAGATCGACTCAAAGTTGACAAGTTACGATGAAGGCGGAAGCAGAACGATGAGCAAAATCGACATGTCACACTTCGAGCTGAGCTTCAACAAGAAACACCAATCAATGGTGGTCGATTCCTACTTCCCTCACATAGTCTCTCAGGCATTGAAGTTCCAGGATGAAAAGAAGACTCTAAAGATCCACACCCTCAAGTATGATCGTATGTGCCGAGGTCCAGGGCACCCATGGACGTCAATAAATCTGGAGCATCCATCCACATTCGACACCCTCGCCATGGACCATGACCAGAAGAAGACGATCATGGAGGACCTGGAGTTGTTTGTAAGGAGGAAGGACTTCTACCGGAAAGTGGGCAAGGCTTGGAAGAGAGGCTATTTGCTGTTTGGCCCCCCGGGGACCGGCAAGTCGAGCTTGATCGCTGCCATGGCCAACTATCTGAATTTCGATATCTATGATTTGGATCTGACTGATTTGTCCTACAACTCGGAGCTCCGGAAGCTCCTCATCGGGACTGCGAATAAGTCGATCCTCGTCGTGGAGGATATTGATTGTTCTATTGATTTGGAGAGGAAGAAGAAGCAAAGAGATGAACACCCGCGGTTTCATCAAGTAAAAGAGGTATGCTTTCGAAAAGTGTAGCGAAATAGATCATGAGTTTAAACCGTATTGTTTATCGATCTTTTTACAATACTTACTTTTTCATTCCTACTAAATTTCTTTAATTAAAAATGACCTATTTAAATTAAATTTTATAATTTTCTTTCAATAGTTTTCATAAAATTAATCATCATGCTATATGTATATTAAAAAAATCTATTAATTTTTATTTTTATGATTTTTTTTAACTATAAATATCATATTTAAACCACATTTTATACTTTTCATAAAAGTAATCATCATAGTATAAGTATATTAAATAAATCTATTAATTTTTATTTTTATGAATTGTTTTTACTATAAATATCATATTTTTATAATAAAAAAAACTATAAATATCATATTTAAACCACAATTTATGGTTTTTTTGTAATACTTTTGACTCCTATTAATTTTTCTCATTTAAAAAGATATATTGAATAAGAAAATTATAATGTTCTTTCAATACTATATATAATTCTTTCAATTTTTATTATATGAAATTTTTTACTAAAAATATCATATTTAAACTACAATTTATTGATTTGTTTTTTAATTTCTTCATTCCCATGAAACCAAGATTTTGCCCTCTATATATCATGGGGTCAACTAACAATTTTTCTTGTTGATTTCAGATAACTTTATCCGGATTACTCAATTTCATCGATGGGTTATGGTCAAGTTGTGGGGACGAAAGGATCATCATCTTCACCACGAACCACAAGGAGCGACTGGACCCAGCACTGCTCCGGCCAGGTCGAATGGACGTGCATATCCACATGTCGTATTGCACCCCATGTGGGTTCAGGATGCTGGCTTCCAACTACCATGGGGTGACCGATCACCCGATTTTCGAGGAAGTGGAACAGCTTATGCCTGCAGCCAAGGTGACCCCTGCTGAGGTGGGTGAGCAGCTCTTGAAGACTGAGGATGCTGACATTGCACTCAAAGGGCTTCTGCAGTTCATCAAGGCGAAGAAGGAGGAAAACGAGCTCAAAGCTAACAGCCCTGAGGAGTCTGGAGAAGGTGAAATTGTCGAAGAGTCGGAAGAGGATGTCGATTTGAGCAAGAAGATAGTGAGCAATGGTGTGGTGGTCTATGGGTTCTGATTGTGTGCTTATACAAGGCACAAGTTATTTCACTAACGTTTATGACTAAATGGAAATAATATTTGAAGCGGATAATGTAACACTTTTTCAATATAAGCTTATAGGGGAAAAAAAAAATAAAGAAGGTATTTTTGCCAACTTAGGTTGGTAGAAAAGTATATAGGAACATAGATGATTGGATTTTTGCATTTATAGTTTTAATTTGTACCATCATTTGAAGATTTGGAATATGTTATATGAAATTCTCTCTTCAAAATTTAGAGAATATTATTGATTTTTTGAAATTGCACACTTAATTTTTGAGAGAATGAAATGAAAGCTTCAATTCTTAAAAAAAATATATAAATTATGCGTTTTAAACTTTAAAGTTTAATTTTAATATTGTGATCTTTTTAGATCACTAAGCATAGATGGATTATGTTGGAGCATTGCACATCAATACGTATGATGAAGAAATATAAGGGGATGTGAAACCTCTGTATGATGAAGAAATATAAGGGGATGTGAAACCTCTGTATAAAAGTTTAAGCCTTTTGATGTACTATATAACCAACCCCCTTCTTATGACAAAGTGTTTGGATCTCTTTGCTATGTATCATTGTATCTACTTTGGCAGTAGCTAGTTAGAAATTTGATGCAAAGGCTACAATGTTTACAATCTCAAAAGTGGTAAATGTGAGATCAGCCGAGATACACATTTTCTTGAGCATGTTTTTCCATATGCTCAACCACCACCACTGAAAAATCTTCACCTACCCGCCCCTGTTATATGTGTTGATGATATTATATTGCAAATTGCATTCCTCTTTACCACCTTTTCAAAATTCAACCAGTGGATGTTATATCCTATCCCACCATGGGATCACCTAAATCCTCCTGATGACTATGAGTCATTTCCCAGATGACTCACAGTCTCCTATAGCTCCCTCTTTAGATGATATACCTAACATAGCTCCTTCACAACCTCCCACTGAGGTTAGACGCTCATCTAGAAATGCTACTCAACCATGCTGGTTAAAGGAACAACTTCAAATGCCTGTGTTCATGGTAAACTTGAGGAAGATGTTTACATGGACTTGCCCCTCGCTTACTCTGTGCTTAAACACCTCAATTGCCCTCAAGGGGACTGTATGAGTGAGGGCAACATCAACTCAGGTATGGTGTGCAAACTGAAAAAGTCTCTTCTTTGATGCCAAGAGGACATCTTACACAGCTCTCCTGGTATATGTAGATGATATGCTCATCGCTGGAGATAGCCTCACTGAAATCAAGGTATTGAAATATCATTTGCACAAGCACTTCTTCATGAAGGATCTAGGTGACTTGAGATATTTCCTTGGAATTGAGGTGTAAAGGAGCTAAGCTAAGATGGGATGCTGTTGAATAAAAAAAAAAAGTATACAATGGAAAGTCAGAAAGAAACCGGTATGACAAATGCAAAGCCAGCTGTGTGCAATTCCTTTAGATCCAAAGATCAAACTCACACTAGAAGGTGAGCAAAAGGAAGTTCACATTGTGTCTTACAGAAGATAAGTAGGAAAACTAATCTATCTCACCATTACTAGACCCAACATATGCTATGCGGTGCAAAGTCTCAACCAGTTCATGCGTAGGCCCAATGGTGAACACCGGAGAAGTGCAAACATGTGCTAAGATACTTGAAGAATGCACCGGGCAGGGTTTGTATTTATCTCAAAACTCAAACTTGCAACTACATGCCTTTTGCGATGTTGACTGCCAAAGCTGTCCTGTGACAAGGAGATCATTGATAGGATTCTTCTTGTCAGGGAACTCTTTCATCTCATGGAGAACAAAAGGCAAATGTATGTTGCAATGTCTTCATTCCCCATTGCAGAGAGAGAGACCTAATTTCATTGCTTAGTTATGACAAATGAAGAGCATATCTGTTTTGTGACAAAATTGAAGAATTGTGAAAATTTCCAAATAATTTTCACCATTATATATAGTACTGCAGATGCTTTCTTGTTCACAAGTGACTCCATATTTCTAAAATGATTCAAACTTCGAACCTCTTGACATTATAACAGATGTTTTCTTGTGATTGGCATGCATGAACCGGATATCCCATATGTACCATTTCTTTTTACATTCAATTGACCCTGGAAAAAAAAAAGCTGTCCCTGCTCTGCCTAATTCCAGCAGGGGCTTGATACTGAATCTAAGATTACAACAAACAATGATTATTCAAAAAATCAAAGTTGGCAGTTGATGAATAGAAGAACATTTTATGCAGTAAATAGACTGAAGCATCTGAAAAACTGCATATCTTTATCTCAGATTGATGAGAACATTCCTCCATTGCAGATCATATCATTTCCCCAAAATATATCTATTCAAACTTTATCCAACAACTGTAAGGATCAGATTCTTGTAAGATAGTCAAACACATCATAATTGAAAGATTAAAGATATGCTTTGATGGTATATTTGAGAGATCAAGTTTGTCCATCTAGACTATGTCATAGACTGTTCAAGCCTGTTCCAAGCTAGTGCCGAAGAAATCTCTTGATCGGTCTAGCTACTGTTTTAGGTACTCCTCGGGAATACAACAGCAAACAATGGCTAACATATAAGACTGGAGAAAATGCCAAAACAGCAAGAAAGAATATATTCCAAGAAAAGGAAATGGCCTAATTGAAAAGTTGATCATTATAGTGTAAATGGGAAGGGAATCCGCATAATAAGAAGATTTAAAGATGATGAAAAAGATAGAAAACTAAAGAATGGAATTCTATTCCCATTTACACACCATCTTTTTGATCCGTATATGAATCGTGGGTTCTTCGATCATCCGAACAAAAGCTCTATCTCACGAGTCGTTACTCAAGCCATGCCTTACTGGCAGCACAGAAACAGGTTCAAGAACAATCACTGGGAGCAAGAGAGGTTCAATGATTACTACCCTAAGGAGTCTAAGTGCATAGGGTACGCTACATCTGGCCACTTAGCGGCGTCCCAACACAGACAGCAAACCATTATGGGGCCAGGAGGCTGGACCAACAAGGTGACGGAGTTCCACAGCTACAACAAGGCTGGTCATGTTGGTGATGGGCATCAATACACCCAGATGCCCGGTGGTGGGCATAGACATGACTATGGAACGAATGAGAGGAAGGAAGGTAAGAGGACCTTCTTCGCTGCTCAGAGTGGAGGACATGGGATGATGATGATGAGTGAGCCTCAACAAAAGAGAAGACGGATGGGATACCCAAATAACCATGGCTGCTCTAGTCACAGTGACAGTGAGGGCTGCAGCGAGAGTGAAAGCAACGAAGACAGCGATGACTGCAACGATTTTGAAGGTAATAAATTGTGTACAGTATTTATAAACTGTTTTTTCAGCTTGACAGCCGAAAAACCAGTTGCTTACAATGTTTAAAGTTAGCTGAAAAAACAGTTGCTTACAAACCCAGAAGCTCTTTCCTTCATTCTATTGTACTTACTAACATGTTCATGCTCAATGGCAGAAAAGCTGACAGTGCACAACATAACTCCGAAATTGAAGAGCTCAAAGAGATCATATCATATCATATCAAATATGAATAGCTATAGCTAGCTGGTGTGTGACTGAATTATGTTTGAAATTTATTCTATGCTGGAAGAATGCAATGTTTTAGTTGCGAAATAAAAAGTGCTTATACATTAATTTGGTACTCCTTGTATCAGATAAATGGCAGAAATTTGGATTGTTTAATGATTTTTTCATGAAAACCAAGAATCTCAGATTGATCAACCGTATCAAGTATCAACACATACAAGAATTAGTCAGATAAGCATAATATAAATTTGTCAGTATAATTCAACAATACCAAACCTGAACGGAAAAACAAAGAATGCAGTTTGGAAAATAAGAAATTGAGATGGATGAGAAGGACACAGAGGTAGGAGTACCTGAATGAAGATCCGTCTTGAAATCAGTTGCCTCAGCCACGTTGTTTTGGTCCAAATTGCAATAGTACTGCACCGTTCTTGTGAATGATGCAGAATTTAGCTGGTGTGTGACTGATCCAGGGAGAAGAAATTAATCTCTTTACACGAGATCTTGAGTTTAGTTTGCGTTCTTTTGGAATTCAATACCAAAGTGGTATATATTACTGCTTACTGATGGAGATCAGTTTCTAAGTACATATTGTTGCAGGAGTGCATAACTATTTTCATACTTATGTGAGACAAATGTGCAAAAAATTCAAGGATCAGCTAAAGTTGGCAGAGCTGTGGAGTTTGGAAGACTCAGAGGGTACCAAATGAAATTTTCCTATACCAAAAAATAGATTCAAAAAATATAGATGACAAAGAACAGTGTGAATTAACTGAAGGACAGAATAAAGTTGAGTCAGTCCACAAGGATCCCTATCTTTTTCTAAAGGTTCTTCGGAGGAGGCCTCGTCTGCTTGTTTCTGCCTTCAAATCCTTATCTGTAAATGCAACAGATTAAGCTATATGTGAGGTTAGCTTATGAAAGACAGTTGGAACATGGAACACACGAGTTCAAAATATAATTCTGGGCATCCAGCAAGTCTCAAGCTACAACCTATAGGATGCAAAGATGGGTTTACCTTTCAATCTACCCGCATGGAAAAGAGCTTCCTCTGCAATGGGCCTCCATTGTTCAGCACACGAGTAGTTTATACCGAGCCCTACACTCAGCCCTCTCAAAAGTATCACTGTGCGGAGAACTGAAAATAGCTCTTCTGGGAAAGCCTAGCAAATAAAGGAAGAAATCGTAAGCATTGAAAAAATAACCGAGAAGAAAACTTTTGAACCACATTCTCCATTCAATGTGAGGATAAACCTGTTACCTCAACTGAGATTTTCTTGATAGAGGACTCCTCAGAGAATGGTTGGAGCATCGTTACACCAGGGGGTAATTTTGTATCAAACATTGTTTGCGCCAACTTCAGCATCTCCCTTCGCTCATCTACACATTTGCTAACGGTCCCAATACCAAGCTCCCTGCGGTTGCAAACATGACATGAGAGGTGTTAAATGTATATAACAGGCCCCAACTTAAACAAATTATTTTCATCGGGATAACAGCAGTTGCAACTCTTGTTGGAAACCACTTATCCAGAAGCCAAAATAGTATTGATGATTTTGACTAATCAAACAAAATAACTGATTGATTAAATTCAATGATTTTATTTCATATTAAATTTTAAAAAATTGAGGTAATGATCTAACTTAAGATTTCAATAACTGCAATAACTAAAGGTGAAATGCAAACAAACTCTACCAAGTTTAGAAAACACCAATCATTAACCAAAATCCAATTTAACTTGACCTGATTCATTTGATTGCCAAATCCAACCAAGCAGATCTGCACAATTTTTATTTTGCAATTTTCATGTGCTTCATTCAAATTATGTACTTTGTTTGAGTAATGTTTTATATTCTAAAAAAAATGCATCATGAAAAAATTTGGCTTCTGAATGATCACCTGAAGCTTTCAATAGCTACATCAGCATCATTATCGGCAATTGCAAGTACAAGCTTGGCATATCCAAGTCTAAGATTGTCCGGAAGATCCTTCACTTGTCCATAATCCAGTAGAGCAACCTGATGCATAACAAGCAAAACCCAAAATCAATCACCAACCTATTACCAGCAAAACATATTATATCTACAAAAAAATATATGCATAATATAAGTTAAGAAACAGAGGTAAACATCTGAGATTTACATTTTGAAGTTACCACTAACCTCTGAACCTTTGCATATCAGAATATTTCCAGGATGAGGATCTGCATGAAAGAAGCCACTCTTCAATATCATCTGTCCATACGCTAGTGTCAAACTTTTAAGTATATTCCTGTATTTACAGCAATTAGGACATATTTGAGTCATACCGGTAGGAAAGATATTCACTACTCACTAATATACTCTCCCCTTCCCATATAGAAAAAACAAATGACAGGGAAGGGACAGGAAAGGAGCATAGTTGATGTCTTGATGAGCAGTGGGGTTCTTTACTGTGGATTACAAGATAGGTTATCCAAGTAGTGGTGTTTCAATATGTAAGCAGCAATAAAGGGCTAAAGGAGACTCGTACTCTCGGGATAATCAAGGGCTTACTGCTTTGCGGTGACTGCAATCTTACTGTCAGGGTTTATGCCTCGCTTTGCAATCTCATCGCCAAGCTTCAAGATTGGGACACCATCAATATATTCCATCACCAATACCCTCCTATTCAAATGATATAAAGATATTAGAAAAAGTGTTTTAACCAAACAAAGTTGTTTGTCACATTAATATCCATGGAATAGTGAGTCTTTTCTTCACACATGAGTGCTCTAAAGTATAAATTCTAATTAGTTTTTTTTGCACAAAGATAAATTATCTTATCAATTTCTCAAGAGGTATACTTCATCAAAATTCATGAACCTTATGTACGTTGATCTTCCACCTAAGCTTCAGGTTACACAGTTTCGGTGATTGGAGTTGCTGTGCTTCAAAAAAACAAAAGTGCTATCATAGTTACATTTGACACATAGGATTGACCTTTAATCAAACCTAACAATCCCAGGTTAAGGTCTCACATCATAAACGATTGGCAAACAAATGCTTCTTGTCACACAAGTTCAGATAAGGCTTCTTCCTGGTGCGAGTGAGTCTGAGTCTCTAAGAGACATGAAGTGTGAAGTGTTACACGCTCAAACACAGACTTCAGTCATAGGAGAGGGCTAAATCATATAACCTGGTAACTAAATCCTGCATAACCCATGGCACCGCGACTGGACTCTTTTTGTTGTTCTCATACAGGAAGTGCCGAATTTTCATCATTGCAGCAGCTTCCCTTGTAAAGTCGAACTCATACCCAATCTATAACAGCCAAATACACACAAGGGGTTGTAAGGTGCCGATTATGGAGCGACATCCGAAAAAACATGAGCCATAAAATAGGGAAAAGATCAGATTACTGAGAGTTGTACCTGCTTCTCCATTTCTTTAGTAACAGAGTATATATCAAATTTTATATCTGTCTTCTGCATGTACAAAGCAAAAGCTTGCAGGTTCCGGATATCGGTCATCATCAAGTCCTGAACTCCAGGATGTTGCACCTGTGAACCATATCCAAGATAAGAATTTTCATATCCACAATCTGCAGAGCATTTCCAGATTTTAACTTACCTTTACAGCTACAGGACTTGAAGAACCTCTTAAAGTAGCTCGGTGAACCTGAAATTGAGCCAACTAACACCATTACAGTTTTTGTGGCATGTAGACACTGATTAAGATTTAGTCCTAAGTCAGTAAACTTCTTTTAGTATGAGACCACTTCACTTGCTTAAGAAATAAAAAGTGTAACAATTATCTACTCATTGGGAAACTCAAATGGTTTTATCACTTTTATGATAACAGATATTTACCTACAAAGGAAGGACACTAGACTTCACACAGAGAATCATTAGAGGTTTGATGCAGGCAATTTCCAGGAAAAGAATCAACTGATACTTGCAGCAGGAAAGACCAACTTGCCATTTTTACCCAATTACATAACCTTCCCACCCACAAAAAAAATGATCTAGAAGATGAACAGCATAAAAGGACTGATAATTTGTAGCTATGTGCAATTTGCAGTAGTTTTAATAGAGATAGAGTACCTGCGCAATTGATGCGGAGCCCAAAGGGTTTGGTTCAAATGTTTTAAACAATTCATCTACACTCCTACCCAGCTCCTTTTCTAGAACAAGTTTGACAGTATCGTAAGGCGTTGCAGGAGCTTGGTCACACAAGGTTACAAGTCTTTTAACCCAAGCAGTTGGGGCCATATCAGGCTTCCCCACAATTTGAGCAACCTAAATGAAGATTCAATGGCCCAAAATAAAAAGCATATTCAGCAACAGAAGATAAATTCTACACAAGTACACAACTACCTAGCTATATAGTTAATGTGGCCCAAAATAAAAAGCATATTCAGCAACAGAAGAATAAAGCCAATTAGAAAGACAACACCCTAAACTACTACTGTAAACACGAAGTTGAAACTGATCAAACTGCATTACAGCAACGATAATGTTGATGCAAAGTATCTGAAAATTACCTGATGCAAGATATATTTGGCACCCATAACTTAAGGAATCGAGCTAGGAACATATACCACAATATTTGAAAGAATAAATTGAACAAACCCACCCTTAGCTTAGACAACTTGGTACAAATCCACCCACCTTTTTAGCGATAAAATTGCATTTTACCGAAGTTTCAAAAAATTAAATATAACCCCCACTTATCTGTGTTTTGTTAGCAAATTCAACACCCCACCCTTTTTCCCATCTCTAAAAGGTATGAGAAAACATGAAAAAGTCCACAATATGCCTTACTAACACAAATGTATCATAGATAAGTGGTGCACAAATGTTCTTTAATTAATAAAGAGAGGGTCTGTGCGAATCAGGAAATCCATCTAAAGAGCCTATAAGTGCCTAAAACAGGAAAACGAACCACTAAATAGTGAGAAATATCAAGAGATGAAAGATAACTTATAATCAGCAATTCAACCCAATTCATAAATAAGTAAAAAGCCAAAACCCTGAAAAGGAATTACCTTGAGGAAAAACCCACCGAGATCTGAGCACATATTGTATATCTTATCAGCTGCAACCTCATGTTGCCTTTCCCACATCTGCTCTTGTTTCTTTGGATCATTCTCGAATCCTACTCGAAGTTGGAAAACCTAATGCAATCCATCCAAAAGGAAACCCCAAATTCACAAATGGCCACAAGTAAAACCCGAATGAGAGCCAACCAAATTGAACACCATACCCAAAACAAAAGGCAAAACCTAAATGAAATTGTCACCTTATAACCAGTGTAGATATCAGCCGTGCGGACCCAGAATTGAAAGGAGCGTTGCCAGGGTCTGAAGTGGGTTGAGAGCTTGTCACGGAAATCGTTGAAATCAAAAGAAGGAACCATTTGGGAAGCAGCGAATTGAGAATGCAGTGAGAACTGAGAAGTGGTTGCACCCAATTTGAAGGAAGGAATCCGAATCTTATCCTTTTTGGAATCTGCCACCCAGTGCTGGAACTTGCAAGGAGTGTGTTAGTGAAGAGCTCATGCATTGCATTGTAGAAAACTTGAAATAGATGAAACAGAGAAGTCATGAGCTTGTCTAATGGATGTATCTGCTTAGCCTGTGGTCGCCAACTTCCCAACAATATAACACGGCATTGCAGCCTATGGTTTTTTTAGGTGGATAAAATCTTTGGACTTGGAGCCTTGGGTGACTCATTTTGTACCAATTCTAAAAAAACTAGGTTTTGGTTATATTCGGCAAATCAGCTATTTTGATATTATACCCCCTCCGTTCGGCAAAACTTGTCATTTTAGCTTATTTTACAAGTTTTAAGGCAATTAACAAATGTACTAATTTACCCTCAATTATTACCCACCTTTTTTACTTTATCGAAAACTACAACTAACAAATCATCAATTATATCAATGACATTTTTGTAAAGTGAAAGGGCAAAATACCTACAATGACAAGTGTTTTTGAACAAAATTAACACCCTAAAATGACAAATTTTACCGAACGGAGGAAGTATAGTTTTAAATTGAATAGATATAATATCTTAGTTTAATTAACTTTTAAAATAGGACTCACACAAACTTTTCGAAAGTTTTGTTTTTTGTTCACAAGTTTTCATCAACTATTCTAATAGTAAAGTCTATCAAATACCATACTAGTTTATTATTCCCTTCGGTTTAAAATAAATATGGTTTGAATTTTGTGTTGATGCAATGATATGTTGGTTTTCGTGCCATACTATACTAGTTTATAATTTTCTATCTTTTATCATTAATTTATATATTATTGAATGTAATTTTTTATATACGGGGTACTTCTTTTTTGGACCTATTAGAGTATTTTTGGATAAATACCAATCACAAGTTGGTGTAGTGGTTATGGGGCTACATCTCATGCCTCGAGGTTCGAAGTTCGAATCCCCGTGGAAACATGGAGACTCTTGTGAGTGGGAGGGTCAACCCCTTAAATGGACCTACAGTAACCCGATCCAGATGTAGAGTAAGCCCACTTGAACTGGAAAGGATAAAAAAAAAGAGTATTTTTGGATAAATTTTGGATCAAATTTTTCTACGGAAAGGCTATATGCACCAAGTAAATATGCACTCAACACGGACGGATCCTAGATCTGTTTGACCATTTTGACACATGTTCAACATTAAATACATTTGACATTAAAAATGTAACGGATCCATTCAATGTAATAAATGGATCAAAACTCCATTCTTGTTTTTTTTAAAGCAACTTTACATTTTTTATATAAAAAAAATGATCACACGAACGGATCAATGATCCGTCAATATAACAAATGGATCAAAAATTCGTTCGTATTTATGTTTTTTTTTTTTAATTTAAGTTTGAAATTTTAATACGAAAAGATCCGTTCGTTATATTTTGAAGAGGAAATTGGGTCCTCCGTATATATGTTTTTTTTTTATTTAAGAGTTTGAACTTTTAACACGAAAAGATCAGTTCGTTATATTTTGAAGAGGAAATTGGGCCGGATGACCCAATTTTCTAACCCAATTAAGCAAATGTCCACCGGGCAGTCTAAATTAAGCAAATATTCATCGGCTAGTCCAAAGTAACCCTAGCTCTCTTTTAGACCAGCAACAATGGACACTGAATTCGATGCCACCTCTTCTATCTCGTCCTCGCTCAATCGATTTCCATGGTTGCTACTTCAATCGATGACGCTCGATCTGGTGGCTTTAAGGTCTGGGAAGGGCGATGGCAGGTGGTGGTTCTAGTGGAGCGCCAAACGGCTAGAATCTCGGCAAAAAGTGGACTCAAGCCATGTGGGTTTCGAAGGTTGCGAGTAAGCAAATCTTAAATCTAGGTCGATTAAGGAGGAATCTCAGCGAGGTCGAGGTTGGATCTGGTAGAGGACGGGCGGGGAAGCACCGGTGAGGGGTTGGAGCCCCCGACAACCGCTGGAAACAGGTTGGATAAGAAGAATACCTTCCTCAAATTTGTATGCTGACTACCCTAATCCCGGATCTGGTAGAGGACGGACATGGAAGCACCGGTGAGGGGTTGGAGTCGTCGGCCACTGCCGGAAACGGCATGGATATAAAGGATGCCTCCCGCAAATTTTTATGCTACAACCCCAATCCCTAATCAATCCCTCCTTCACTCTCTTCCTAGGTAAGGTATGAATAATTCATCGATCGAGTTCTTCGGGGCGAAACTCCTCCCACCAACCCCCACAATCACTGCATCAACCGTTGTCGTCGCCATGCTATTACCCTCCAGCTCCAATTAGTGTTATAAGAGACGCTAGACGGTGGGTGGCCGCCTAGCGTCTAGGCGCTTAGGCGGGCGTAGAGGCAGTGCCTAGGCGGACGTAGACTAAACTTGATTATTTCCTATATTTCAGTAGATAGAACATGTCAATAATTTATATAATGTAGTAATATCTATAATAACACTCATAAATCCAAATTTGATGTGTTTAACTAACACTAAAGTCAATAAATGTAAAAGCGCTCATCCGGCTGATAACTTTAAGAGCATCAACATTCATGGGGTAACCCCATATCTCTCTCTCTCCTCGTAATATTTTGACACCTCATTTTTCACTAACTCTGCCCATCCTTTAAAAATTTTATTTTTTATCGCACATCCATAAGTTTACCCCATTACTATCTATATAAACTCTTAATTTAGAAGAGTTTAGGCTGACGTGTCACACTTAGAGGGATTTTAGGAGTTTTGTCCAATCCTACTTTTCTCTTTAATTTTAATTTTCATTTAATCTAATTATCATTTTTTCTTCTTTTTACTTTAATTCTCTTATTTTTAACCCATCATTTTTTCTCCCCCTTTTAATTTTTCCAATTGATTTTCATCTTTAAAATAATCAATCTATATAAACTCTTAATTTAGAAGAGTTTAGGCTGACGTGTCACACTTAGAGGGATTTTAGGAGTTTTGTCCAATCCTACTTTTCTCTTTAATTTTAATTTTCATTTAATCTAATTATCATTTTTTCTTCTTTTTACTTTAATTCTCTTATTTTTAACCCATCATTTTTTCTCCCCCTTTTAATTTTTCCAATTGATTTTCATCTTTAAAATAATCAATGGGTTTAATTCAAACTATTAAATTAATATAAACCTATGTCTATTTGCAAATATTCGATACTATCACAATGTAGTCCATCTTGATTGAGCTTATTATATCTTACTTTTATGAGTTTGTTTTTATATGTTTAGTTCAAAATATTTAAATAATATTTTATTAAATGGTATAATAACAATTTATATTTTTTTAAAAATCGCGCCATGGCGCGGAAACTATACTAGTTTTTTTTAACTTTAATTATACCCCGTCACATATTTTAATCAATCAAAACTTAACCCACTTAATAAAAAACCTCACTTTTATTAATTTTATAAAATAAAATGGGATGGGGGAGGACTAGGGTTGCCCCTTCTCCTTGGTGGAATGGGTTTTATCCCACACCCATGAGTTTACCCTCTTAGGAGGTAAGAGGGTGGAATGGTGGAGGAGAAAACTCATGGGTGTTGATGCTCTAAGAGCATGGGCAATGGGGGTTCTTTAACCCAAATTTAAGAAATTTAATACTATTTTATTTGAGATTGTAAAAAATGGGTTAAGGAATGATTTGACATGTTCTCTCATAAGGAACTCTTAAACACCCTACAAAGGAGAGAAATTGGGGACCACATCAAAAAAAAGTTAAAAGAAGAGTGAAGAGATAAAAGATAAAAAGGGAGTTAAGAAACTATAGTGGGTTCTAGGGATGTGAGTGAAAATGTATAATGAGTTGTTTAAAGAATAGTAAAGAGAGAGAAAGATAAAAAGTGAAGTTAAGAAACCCAAATGGGTTCGAGGGATGCGGATGCTCTAAAGCTCCTAAAATCCGAAACCATAGGCTTGAATCAAAAGTAAATGCATCCCGATTTTGGGGATAAAAAAAACTATAAGTTGACTAATCACTCTCCTAGAAACTAAATCTAAATAATCACCCACCTAGGCGGCGCTTAGGCAAAAATCAGCCTAGAGACCGCCTAGGCGTAAAAATTCCTAGGTGTCAGCTTGCCGCCTAGCGGCTAGTGCCTAGGCGCGATTTTTAGAACAGCCTCCAAATTACGGCTACTCCACCCCACCGTACGCTCCTCAGCCTCCAATCGCCCCAAATTACAGGTTCAATGGTTAGCTGGTACATCTCTTACCATCCCGCTACTTCTTCCTCCATTTCGCCCAATTAGGCCCCCCCCCCCCCCCCCCGACTTTGCAACAGACGAACACGAAGAAGATCAAGAACGATGTAAATTTGCAACAGACTGATTTTGGGGGGGGGGGGGGGGGGTTAGGGTTTTGGTGTACTAATTTTCCAGTTTTAGGGATTTGGTGTGCTGCTTTTGTGGGGTTTTTAGGGTTGAGTTTCTGTTTGGTTTGATTAAACATAGTATTAGCTTTGTCAGCTGGTTGTCATGCTTTGTTAGTTGTGCTGATTTTGGGGGTTTTTTAGGGATTTGGAGTGCTAAATTTGATCGATGTCGTCAGGCTACTGTTTTTCATTTTTGTTGGATTAAGTTTTGTAATTGTCTCCATATTATTTGCAATTTCTGGAGTTTAAAGTTTCTGTACACATTATATTTTGGTGTAGATACCTTTGATCAGTTTTTGTTGGTGCATCCTTTTGGAGTTTTTCTGAATTGGAATAGTAGTTGACTGCTCCTTGTTGGATAAAGTTACACATGATTAGCTTTTCATTCAAGGGTTTGAGTTTCTGTTTGGTTTTTGAATTTGAACAAGTGCTTGCACAGATCCTTCATAATTAGGATTGTCTTCGTCTTGTAATTACAAATGTACGCCAGCTTATCTTATATCATTTGCCAGTTGTTTGTCATGTTTTATCAGTTGTATGTCATGCTTTGTTAGTTGTCTGTCATGTTTTATCAGCTGTCTCATGTCTGTCATAGTTTTGTTTGTCAGCTTAATTAATTAGTTAGAAACGAGCAGCAGATAAGGGGTGACCGGTAGACATTTAAGTAATAAATTTTGAATAATAGATATTTAATTAATTAAGTCTTATTATACGGACATTTATTTTTTCTCCCTATTTTTAATGTCAGACGTATTTAATGATCGACATATATTAAGCTAAAGATTAAACAGATCATTTGTATTGAATGCATATACTCAGGTATAAGTTAACATATAGCAACAACTTTTTGGAGAGGGGTAAAATGTTGCATTTACAAGTCTTTGGAATCTCCAAATGCGTGATCAAGTGAGACGAGTGATTGTGTGGGGGGTGACAACTGACAAATGCATGCGATGGATGAGTTGAAGCAGCAGAAAACACGTACATGTCATGCAATATATATGTCACGTATGACGTAAAAGGGCGTACTAACCTCAGAGACCAAACCTGAATACGGAGAAGGAGCACTCCTGTTTAAGCCAGTTTTCGTAGTTTTAGTGGTTCCCTCCCTCTTTCCTGTTTTCCTCACCTACGGAACGTCCATCTCATCTCAACACCCACTTTCACCGTTTCACGTACGTACTCCTGTCATTCTCTTGATTCTTCATCTTCCGTGGCCGTTGAATCAGCCCTTGATTTTCCATTTCGGATTACACGTGTCGTCTATACATGTTGAGTTGTATGGGACCACCCCTTGGAGGAAACCATATTTGCGTTCTTCGCTGGGGCTCGCCGTTCACCACTCTCACGTACTCAACTCACATATTCGGTTTTTTTTTTTTTTTTTTTACAAACTAAGTCATTCTTAACTAAGAGTGATTAGAGTCTAGCACTTTACAACTTTCATGCAATGCCAGACGACATTAAATACTCCACTTTTTGTTAAATATATTAGTGATCCGGAGGTTGTCACATTCAATGATCAATTTAGAAATATCTCATAAGGTTGCCCATTTAATCTCTTCCTTTAAAACATAAACTTCAATCCGCAGGAATTGAAAGATCTTAGAGGGATCTCTTTATAAAACTATTTCGGAATGACTTGTCGGAAAAGACTTGTGGATAGTATTCAAAGATCTCCGACCAATTCGAACCTCGGATAACCGCGCGCTCTTTATTTACCAATTCAAGGGACCTCTGTATAAAGAACATTCACTACCTATCCCGATTCATACCTAATAACAGACGATTAGCCGAGACTTGTATTGATGAGAATGTTCGGTATCAAAGATTTTTTATTCCGAAATTCTCAAATAGCATGCCAAATAAAATAAAAGGGAATAAAATCTTTGTTTGCATTTCTGTATTTCCATTTTATTTATTTATTATTATTAATTGCAAAACGGGGATGAATCTAAGGGGTGGGTGGTATTTTGCAATTATTTGTGTTTTAAAAGGTGATTTTTTTTATAACTATGTTTTGAATGGGTGATTTATTGCAAATGAAGATACTTAAAAGAGTGGTTTTTTGAATTTGACCTATGTATATTTGTTTTTAACTTTCCATATTATTTTCAACAACCGTCAACCGATTACATGGACAACTAAATAGACCTATATACATGCAATGCAACTCTTCAAGTCTACATTTTGATAAAGATATGCAAAGAGACTCGAGAATCTTTAAAGAGTTACTATATGGGTTGCAAAATATTTGCCGAGAGCAATTAACAACAGATAGTTCTAAGTCAAAATACAACATTTTTTTCACTAAAAAATGTCGACATATAAATTTCCTTGGAATTAAAAATATGACATGATATTTTAAGGAGAAAAACACTCCAATCAAATATATATATATGAAATATATATCCAATTGTTGTGATCGATCGCCATTTTCAAGGCAACTCTTGATTCTTCTCCACCAGTCTCACTCCATTTGCAGATCTCAGAACACTCGCCTGATCGTCGGTGATTTCAACGGCGAAGCCATCGACGATGACGAGAGAGGATATCTTGGTGTAGGTGCCGGCCTCCAGGGTGGTCGCAAGGAGGTCGTCGTGCTTCTTGCTAAGGTACATGTCCACCTCATACGCCCCTAATTTCTTCGACCTGTTTGTTCTTTCATTATATCGATGGATCGTGATCAGTTGTTGTCTTGTTGATTAGGTAATGTGAAATCAAATGAGTTAATCAACTAAGGTAGCGTACCTGTGATGAGCTGCTTTGAGGCGCTCGTAGTTGGGATCGAACTTCATGAACACGAAGTATTGCTCTGTTTTCTTTCCTGATGCTTCCATTGTTCCTCACTTCCTCGCTCTCTCTCTCTGTAAGTGAGTTGTTAGTTTTGAGTTTTGAAGGAGCTTCAACAGACATATATGGCTCTTATGAAATTGGTCTGTGTGGGTATTTATAAAACAGAGCAGGTGATCGAGTAGCTGGCCTGGCCCAAAGGAAGATGTGTAATTAGGGGTTAGGGCAGGTTTAACCCAATCAATTTTTTTTTTCCCTCTTCCTAAGATTTTGACACATCATTCTCCGCCGTCTCTACCTCTTTCTTTAAGATTTTACCCACACTCATAAGTAGAGTTGGCAATTCGGGTTATCCGGTCGGATTCGGATCGGGTCACAGATGAGTCGAGTCAAGTTAACTCGGTCAAAATTTATGTGTCGGGCTTAGTTGGGTCGGTCTCTTTCGGGTTTCGGGTCGGTATTCGGGTCGATCTCATTTTGGTTTCAAGTAGAAGCGGGTCTACATTTGTTTCAAACTTTTAATTGTTTGGGTTGAATTTGTTGAATCAATTCGGGACTTTCGGGTAATCAATTTTATTAAATTGAATATGTAATTCATGCTATTTGTGTATTTCAAAAAGTATTTTTAGTAAAATTAAATATGATTCAATATATAATCTACTCATTGGCTCGCAAGCTCCAAATCCTAAGCTTGTTTTATTCATCATTAATTTCATTGAAATTTGGCAATATATACATTATTATCAAAATCATACTTGATTCCCTATCAAAAAGATAATTGACGTTATTTGTGTGATTGTTATTTGTGTCTTTCAAAGTAGTTTTCAAAAAAAATTATACTATGTATATGATTCAAGTTATAATATCCTCATTTTACTCATCTTTTATTAGTAGGAAATAAGAATTTTGAATTCAAGTCGATCATTCATAATTCATTACATGAGTAAACGAGTAACTTTGATCAATGAAATTTTTATTTTGTTTAGAAATAGCATTAACTATCAGTAGCTTGGTAATGGATTACAAATTTTTGTTTTGTTTTGTTTTGTAGTATAAATATATATGCAAGGAAATGCGGGTCGGGTTGAGAATCGGGTCGGGTTGGGGTTCGGGTCGGGTTGGAAATCGGGTCGGGTCTGGGTTGAGTCGAATTTGTCTATATTCGGGTCACTTTGGGCTTCGGATCAACATATATCGGTCGGGCTCGGTTTCGGATTATACATAACGCTAAATTTTCGGGTTCGATCGGGTTTCGGTTCGGGTGAGTCGATCGGGTTTCTCAAGTCGGATGTGTGTGGGTACAATATTTATATTTATATTAATTTATTTTAATCATCATTACAATAAATAAATGTGGATGAAAAAAGCATATTACTATTTCATTAAGAAAAAATAAATGAAAAAGGGGGTTAAAGCGTCTTCTTTCTACCATGATAATCTCTTTCATCTCATTACCTTTTTGGCTTTTTTTATAACATGGAGGTTCAAGGTTATCGAATAATTTTTCACACACCAAGTACTAGTCTATCAAGCATTTGGATCGAAAAGCCAAGCGACAAGTTGCAAAACAAGCCCAAACCCATGTCAAGGTGAGTCAAGGCATTTGTACCCATCCTAACACAAATAACGACATCCTTTTGGACGCTTTGTAAACTTACACTTCAATTTTTTTTTTTGAATGTTTTGTGTTAGACTTCCGTTTGTCATCGAGTAACATCAATAATTTTTATCCTCAACAACATCCAATTCAAAGTTAATTTACGGTCTGTAAGAAAATTATATGTATGACTCATTGTACGAGGTTTGAGGGTGACAAATGCAAGCAGCAGAAAACTGAAAACAGATGCCACATGGAAGGTGATGTAATGAAGAGGTAGAAGAATGTACGTACTAAGCTCAGACCATAGTGGAATATGAGGAACTGATCGAATCAGTTGAGGGTACGCTCTGCTTTGCCACCTTTCATCTTGCTACTGGTCCCTTCATTTTTCTCTCTCAGAGACCAACATACGTAACTGCAGAGATGCGCTGCTGCACTCGCCTCCACCTTTGTTCATGATGCTCAGCGTACTCTTCTACTCAGCAGTCACGTCGCAATATGGTACTGCTTTCGATCGAGCAACTAGTTGGGTGGGTTCGGGTTCGGTTATTAGACTATCTCCAACTTTATATAATATGGCATTCATCCAACTTTATATAGATAGATGTTATATCCTACGGAGTAGCTATTGTCATTGAGGTTCCCAATGGAGCTCAATCCTATTCCGGAGGATCTCAATTACACATTAATATTGTTGATTTCGAAAGTGAATGATCCATGCCGCATGAGAGCGATCGATGTTATTTATAAAAATCATCTCTCAAAGATGTTACTTACGGCCGCCTTAATTAGAAGTGTTTGGATAAGCCTATTTTGCAAATTTAGAGTCCGTTTGTTCCGGGAAAAATGGTAACCGACAATGTGTTAGCAGCGTTCGAGATATTTCGCTATATGAAGACCAGACAAGCTGGGAAGATCGGTAATTATATGGTGTTGAAATTGGATATGGCCAAGAGAAGGCGTATGACAAGGTGGATTGGGGTTACTTGGAGCATTGTATGCACGAGATGGGTTTCGGCAGTAGGTGGATTGAGTTGATTATGAAACGTGTATCAATGGTGTCTTTTCTCGGTGCTTCTTGGGGGATATCCAACGCCCGTGTTTCAGCCAACACGTGAACTTATACAAGGTTATCTTCTCAACCCTTATCTGTTTCTACTACGTGCAGAGGGTTTGTCGAGTTTACTACGGATGGGTGAAGCTAAAGGAAGACTACAAGGGGTGGAGGTGGCAAGGGTCGATCATCTCCTAGAATCTCTCATCAACTACAACCTTCTAAATGAATACCTCTCACTCATCAACACGGAAATTACCGCCATAGACAATATATACGAAGCTAACAGAAAAGATAATAAATCAGGAAATGAATTGAATGCATTTTTCTCAATTGGAAAAGACAAACCCCCAAGTCCTAATAGAATGACATCGGAATTCTACTAGAAATATTGGGATAATGTAGACTTGTTCATCATGATAGCTAGCAATCAAAGGATTCTTCCACTTTAATGGAATCCTAAATCAAATCAACCACACTTTAATCACAACTTTCATCACATTAATCTCAAAATGAGACAACCCGACAACTACAAACCATTTTAAACCAATCAGCTTGTATTCCATGATTTACAAAGATATCGCCAAGATCAATGTAGAAACGGTGATAAAAAAATCAACTTCTGCCAAACAATTCGGATATGGATTGCACAATGCATCTACACTATCTTCTTCTCAATCTTGGATTCCTGTGTTTAATGACGGACCCATTGATCCTTTCATACTTAGGAGAGGTATCAAACAAGGAGACCCGCTATCACCTTATTTTTTCATCGTAGGAGAAAAATCCTAGTAATTAATAAAACTCCAAGTCAGTTGTAACTAAACCGATAAGTCCATTAATTGTATTTAAAATATCTAGATCATGGATTAAAATCCCCTTCATCTTCTTTGCAAATGATATGATGACATCGAGTGGTGAAGATTTTAGTAGTATTGTGTGGATATGGAATTTAGACACCTTCCCAAGTCCCAACAGTAAAAAAAAAAAAAAAAACTTCCTCTGAAAGCTTACACTGGACGGAATCCCAACAAAGACTAGACTTGAAAATACCTGACAGACAAAACTATTCTCAACTACGAAAAAAAAAAGGAATAGTATCCTGGCAATGGTCAAAGCTGACATCTCTTCTACCACTTTTCAAAAGCTGATTGCGCTGGGAAATAGCTAACGGGAAATCAATAAATTTCTAGCATGACCTTTGTGTTGGGGAGTTTCCCTTGTGGACCCAAGCAACCAACTCAAACATGGTTGACGATTACCTCATGGTGGGTACCTTCATTACGAATGAAAAGGTTTGGGATGTTGATAAACTACAAAACACTATAAGTAACAACGTCAGCAAGGAAACCCTCAAGACTATTATACAAACCCCAATACCAAAGCACATCCACCAAGATAGGCTATACTGGGGCTATAGTAAAAATGGTTGGTACTCAACCGCCTCAGCGATTGAACTTATTCACAAAACAAAAAACCATTCCACATCTAAATTTCACTTGATTTGGAATTTAGATGTGAACCCAAAAATAAAAGACTTCTTGTGGCGAGTTTCCAAGAACGGCCTACCTGCCTCTGTTAAACTAGCCTCCCGTGAAGTTGGCATTCCCACTGATTGCCCCCTCTTTGGTATGCATTATGAGGACATTGATCATTTCTTATTCTAATGCCCTACAACAAAACATGCAATACAACAACACTCTCCTAAAATCCATAACACTATTCGATGTACCTACGAAACCAAGTCCAACACAAACGAAGCCTTATGTGCCCTGTTTGCCACCCTTGGCAAGTCGGATTTTTCCTCACTTGCTACAGCCTGGTGGTGCTCTTGGTACTTTAGGAACAAAGCCCTTTTCGATAAACTCAATCCTAACTCTAAAACAATATTATCCTATATAAAAGACCAATTATCTAGTTGGGAGAAGGCTAAAATCGATGACATAAGTTCAGATCCGGAAATACAAAATAAAAATATTGGACCTTGTAAGACCAGAAAACGCATACCCAAATGGACTGAACCGCGAAACAATTGGTATAAATTAAATTTCGATGGAGCAATGTCCCCTGACAAATGCAGCACTTATGGATTTCTTATCCGAGATAACTTGGGTTGTGTTCTGTATTCAGAATCTGGTACCTCTCCTCTTTCTTCCGTTATTGGATCCGAATGCTTTGGTATGTGGAAAGGTATCCTTAATGCAGTGGAACTTAATATTACGCGTATCTGCATTGAAGGCGATAATCTTAGTATTATCAAATGCCTTAGCGTAGGCGCCTCTAGTTTTGGCGAGACAGAGATGCTCTTATCTGACACTCTGTGCGCCCTGAGACAGTTTTCTGAATTTGAGATCTCTCATATCTATAGGGATGGCAACCGAGCCGCTGACCGTCTATCTCACATTGGGATCGATTTCTCTGATTCCTCTCTCCCTACGGATGCAGTTCTTTGTAGTATCATCCGAAAGGATGCTCTTGGCTAGTTTGCTTTGCTTACAGCCAAATTCTTTCTTGTTAAAAAAAATGACTAGACTTGAAAAAAAGAGGCATGGATGTCCCCTCTAACTGACTTTTTGTGCGTTCAAAAAGGTGCAAACTCAACACATCTTTTATTGAGTGCAACCACGGCCACGAACTACAACTAATTAACAAATTAGACCTTACTACCAAAATATTGCTCCAAAACACTAACACTAGAAAACTACAACTAATTAACAAATTAGACCTTACTACCAAAATATTGCTCCAAAACACTAACACTACAAACAAAACGATCAAAACCATCATCTGTGAAATATTTTACAGACTTAACCACTAGGATAAGGAAAAATTAGCCACGACATGGTGTTATTTATGGATAAGTAGAAATCGAAAAATATTCAAAAACTTAAATACAACCTTCATTCAAAATATAAAAAATATACTAATCAACAACTATGGAACCTCCAATATGACTTTTGAAGATGAGACCCAACATCACAGGAAGTTAAAAACAAATGCACCAACAAAAAGACAAGGAATATGAGTTGAAATCAATTGAATGATTATTCAAAATTAATTTTAATGGATCCATATTGTCTTCTAGTGAGGCGACTGTAGATTTCATCATCTGGGATATGGATTACCATGGGTTGGTTATCGATTGTGTGGTTTTCAATGTGGGCACCAGTCTACATTGGTTGTTGTCTTGTTGATGCTCTTGCTGAGGTGTCACAAAGGAGAATGAGCTTGGTCTCTCCGACATCACGGTTGAGAGTGCATGAGCATGACAATATGACATCATGAGAAATCTACTCGACAACTGATTGCGAGCTTAATCCATTCGACATTCGCGTAAAACCTCCTCACCGATTCAACTTTACATTTTCTTACATATAAGGATGTCCTTAAATAATGGTTCATAATCAATCCCTTATTAAAAATAAATGAAATTGGAATTCCACTATGATCCAAAGCCATTATTTACTTCATTTTGTGGCCGATAAATGCAGGTTCCTCAGCGTTAATCAGATTTAAAATCAAGGCGGGAAAAAACCAAACCCCGTAGAAATCGGAGTCCCTAAATCCCGTGGCCGGAGACGATTTCGGAAATCTCCCCCTACCTTATATATCTCCAGATTCTCCTTTTCGATTTTCAATCTACTTCAATCCGATCTCCATCCTATATCCATGGCGAGGTTATTCCCTACGTTTACCTTTTTCTTCTTCCTCCTCTCCGCCTCCAACGCCCGGCATCCCTCCACCTCGCCTGAAGATGAGATCATCGACCGCTCCAAGTTATTCCTCCCTTCACAGAAGCCGCTAGATTCCGATGCCGGCTCTGCAGTCAACATTGATGTTAACAGACACGGAAATCGGAAGGAATCCGGAAAGCTTCCCGATTCAATTACGCATATGCCGGCATCTGGATCGTTCGACGGGAAGATCGCCGACGACGGAAAGAAGCGCCTGCACAAGGAGATTAATATTCCGATGATGGTGACCTGGCGCCCGATTAACCGCCATCTCGATCGCTTGCGTGTGATCCGACGCTCCTTCCCCGTCCACTGCCGCCACCGGAGGCCTCGATTGGACGGCAGCGCTCAGATCCGTCAGCGAAAGTCCCCAATTAATGAGGAGAAGGATCATCAGCGCCGCCGCTACGGGAAGATCATCTCCGCGAGTTGGATCGACGGGACAACATTCCACCGATTGGACGCCATGACGATTCCTGATTTCAACGGCGAGGGATTGATGATTGGAGAGTTCAGGAGTCCGCGCCTGATCTTCCGCCGCCATCGCCACCAGAAAGAGGTGAATGAGGGGAAAGGAAACCTCCTCTGGAAGAAGATCCGGAAGTTCCTGATCAACCTCTAATCGGTTAGGCTTCAATCAATACTCTTAAATTACTGTGTTGATAATATGAATTTGTGTATATACCATCAGATCAGTGTTCATCTTAGAAACCTAGCCACAATATGTATATGAAGTGTATACCTCCTTATTAGCTTGTTTAAGTCTTTGAAGATGTTTGTATAGATTCTCTCAATATGATCTTACAATGATTTTCGGTTTCGAGCACCTTTCTTGGTTGAGCTGATCACAGCATGATACAAACATGGAATCGGAAACATCGATCCAAACACTACCGGTCTCTGCGGGTGAGCTCGGAACAAGGCCAAGGGCTGACTTTAAAGGCAGAGCCCTGGACGTCGGAGCACTCCCAGGGAGACTCTCTTCCACGCCCGGAACCATACAGGTTGATGTTCGACAGCCAGATGTTGGTGAATGGTGCGCTTTTTATCCCGACTATCAAGCCGGCTTGCTGAACCTTAACGCCCCAGATGTCCTGTATTGTGACGCCCTTGACTGTAGGTATGGCTCGTGGGTTGAACCCCTGGTCCGGGTGATCTCCGGTGTCACCTGAGATCTTGATTCCCTTCCGGGCAGTCTCCATGTAGACGTCTGTGATTGTGATGTTTCGTATGAACCCTCCCCTGCCGACGTTTGTTTTGAGATTGATTCCGAAGCCGATGTTGTAGAGATTCAGATGCTCAACAAGCACATTTTCCACACCTCCGGAGGTTTCACTCCCTATTGCGAATCCGGAAAACGGTGTTGAGCCTGTTATGCGTCGGACTGTTATGTGAGTGCTCGGGCGGCCGTAGGCGATCCCGTACTCGTCCCAGCCACTCTTCACCGCCACAAGATCGTCACCGGTTGAAATGTAGGAGTCCTCTATGCACACGTTGGAGCTTGAATCTGAACCAATTCAAGCATGAACAATGTTAAGCAAAGAAGCACATAAAAAAGAAGCAAAAACACAAGGAGGGGATAAAACAATGACCTGGATCAACTCCATCGGTATTTGGAGAGTCCGAAGGAGCAAGTATCGTAGCATACCGAACAACCACATTGCTGCAACACAGAAAAAAAAAACCACATTACGCAATCTAGAAACGATGATGTGCTTGAAGTGCAAGAGCTCGACGAGATTACCTGCAATAAACAGGGTGGATGTTCCAGAAGGGAGAGTTCTTGAGAATGACATTAGAAATGATGATGTGTTTTGAGTGCATGAACTCGATGAGATGCGGCCTCGTATACTGAAGAGTCCTTTGTCTCCACATATTCCACCAAACATCCCCTTGGCCATCTATAGTACCATTCTCCCCTACAGTGCACTTACAAGTCAGTATAGGAAAAGGAAATAAAGAAGCGTAACTTGTTCGAGCTTACCAGTTATAATGACGTCTTGAACGTTATTGCCAAGCAAAAAAGCCGCATATCTTCCACCAGGGAGCTCCCTACCCCTTCCATAAGATGGCAACGGATCAACTAATGGCCAATTAGAGGTATCCTGGAAACAGCAAAGAGGAATATTACAGACGAAGTAAATCAAGTACGATTCCCATCATAAAATTCGTTAACCTAGCAAAGACTACTTGGATCATAGGGTGTGAGATGTGCCGTCTTGAACGATTAAGGGAACTTGAGGTTCCACATAGATGAATAAATAACCCATCACTAGAGAACAATTAACCTAAGAAAGATCAGATGAATCAGTTGCTCAACATGACAGTAGATGTTCAAATCTTTATAAAATCACACTTGACACTACTATAGATATAAAAATCAGTTTTCATATTTTATAATAACCAACTTGCAGAAGCATCCCAACAGTGTTTACGAACTAAAGGAGCATAAAACCGAAAAAGACATGGCCACGCATCAGTCCAAAGCACACTCACATGGAGACCAGCGAGTGTTAAAAGCAATGTTATGGTCTATAAACTTAACAAAACATGGTCAGGTCCTGAAGCAAAACTCAACACAGAAACCAAAAGCATCTCAGCTACAGACAAGGCCTCTACTGAAATTGTTAATTAATTAAGGCATAATCCAAAAGCTTATATTATAAAAACATTTTAACGACATTCACTGCAACATCTTATCCTTGCAATCCACATACAGGCACTGTTATTTCTAATCAAAGGAGCACAGAAAATCGAGGCGCCTTTCATCAACCAACGACATAATCTCTATCAGCAAGACAGCAAGTCACACTTCCAAACTGCTCAAGAGTGGAGTAGAACCCACAATAGAGAGTTGGAGAACGATGGTTGCCGAATCCAGCTGTCATGACTATTGCTTCCTATCACACTCAATTATGCAACTAAATGCAGTGCACATGCTGAAGGGATGGTTGCTTTCAGTATCAGTACCCACATTGCCCCACTGAGAGATCTTGGGGCCATTGGCCAACCCTTCTTTTTATCGCTATCCCACAACACACTAGTACAACCCCTTCTTTTCATTGATACAACTGGGGAAGGAGGACCCGTTTCGCGCTTGCTAGTTGAGTTAGCGGATCTTCAACACCACAGTACGATCAGTAGTTGAGCATTTGGCCCAGCCTAGAGTGTCACATTCATAACTTGCAAACTTACCTAGGTAGCCAAATCAAGAAAGGGCAATCCCATCTTGAGAAAACTACTAGGAAAGTCAGAGATTTAGTACCCTGATCCAAAACAAGTGCCTCTCCCTGGCCACCATTTGATGGTAACACAAGAATCAGCATTGTCCACAATCCACATAACTCACAAATCCTATAATCTAATCTAACTAGCCCTAATTTCTGTTAAGACATCAAATGTCAGGGTCAGATGATGGTTAATTGCCACAATTATGCAAGAAGATGAAAACAAGAACCCTAATTTCAGATTTCCCCAAAATAAGTCCTAAAAAGGAGAGGAAATGCAGAAATTACCTGGGTGGCTTTGATGACGGCGCCTCTAGCAAGGTAGAGAGTCATGTGACTGGTAAGGTTGAAGCTTTCGGTCAAGTAAACCCCAGGTGGAATGTAGAGGAGCGTCCCGCCTCTCCTCCGGAGGTGCTGAATCCGGTAAATCGCGGCCCTGAAGGCCTTGGTGTTGAGCGTCTTGCCGTCACCGACGCCGCCGAAATCGGCAATTGAAACCTTGTCGTACCTCTCCCTCATCGGGACTATCCAGGAGCACGTCTCCAACGCCGCCGACGCCGCTGGCAGCGCCAAAACGCAGGCGCAAAGCAACAATACGACACGCAACATTCCCTCCCTCGTTTTGTTTTTCTTTCTGGGAGGTATTTGGATACTGTCAAATGCACAGTAACAAAGATAACCTTTTTATTTCTGAGTATTGTTTTTGTTTTCTCGGGTTTCAGAATGGATACAAAGAGATGGTCCAGGAGGGATGGAGTGGAAGAAGATGGAAATCTGCAGCCGGGAAGAAATTGAATAATGAGTAAAATTAAAAAGGGAAAAGGAACAGAGAAATCGAAAATAAATGCGCGGAAGAGTGAGTAGGTGAAGGAGGGGGAAACCCGAGGATATTGGCTGGTGGGGTGTGGGTGTCGTCGTCGACGGAGCTGTGAAAATTGGGGAGCTGAGCAGAGCAGAGCAGAAGAGGAGAGTGGAAATTAAAGGAAGAGGGAGAAGGCCGTTAAAGGGAGGTGTGGGACCCCAACTGTCTTGTCCCGGAGTGTCACGTCACGTGACTCCAAATTACTACCAGACTCGTCACTCATACCATAACCGAATTACCATAGGTGAAAGTTTTGGCAAACTTACGGTAATAATGTTATTGTTAAGGTTTTTAAAACGGTGGAGTATAAAATAGTTCGGTTATGATTCCTACAACTGTGAGAGGCTCCGAGGGAGTTGGCCTACGACATTGAAAGGGGTATACCTTCCATGGTTTTTAAAATCTTGGTCGACTGATGTGCTGGATCGATCGGACGAGTTATCTGCGTGTAAAAAGACGTAAGCCAAGTACATTGGAATTGGTTACACTTCGCATGGCATGGTTTTCAAAATCGAAATTTACAAATGACATTTTTACGATTTTAAAAACTGGAATTAACTAGAATTCAAACTGCTTTTAAATCTGTGACCGCTACAGTGTATGTGTTGAGATTTTCACCCTGCGTTTAGATGGCCACTAGAATAATATGGATAAATGAAGGACTTAGTGTTATTATCTTTTCAATTTTATTGGCTTGGTCATAGTTTATAGGAAAATTGACTAAAAATAATACAAACTATCACTCATTAAACAAAAATAATATGAACTTAAAAAACAACCAATTCATGTACAAACTATGGAATAATAAACAAATTTGATACAAGTCACTTTTTCGGCCCAAATTTCGATAAACCTGGTGATCTGGCAACCATAAACTTTTTTTGGGCTCAAAATGTAATTGATAATAAATTCAAGTTTAAATACGTAGAAAATGAGGGAAATGCAATATTTGCATTGTCTTCTTTATCGTTGCTCGCGGGGTGGGAAGAAGGAGATCTGATTGCTGAGGACACGTTGTTTGTAGCAGCGTCGTGGTTACAAGATCTATTTCAATGCCCATATTCACTCACCGTCGATCTCTATCGTCTTGTACCTCACTTCCCTTTAGTTCAATTTGGGATAAAAATAACCCCCAAAAAATAATATTAAAATACTAGATTCAATTTTTTTCATGTTTCATCCTTAATTTAGACAGTTCAAAATTGGCCATCCTTAATTTAGTTGATTTGAAGTTCTTTCAGGTGTTCATCCTTATCTCTCTATCATCGACTACGGAGAGGCGACGAGGTGCTTGGAGAGGAGTTGGAAAAGTTTGAATATGTTTTGTTTTGTTGTGCAATTTCACGTAAATTACTCTGTTAATAGTCATTTTGAACATGGATTTGCGGTGGGCCTAATATCCCAGAATCGTCTTATAAGCAACTTATTGGGCTTGATATATAAATGGGCTATTCTCTCTTAAAACAAGTCCAGCCCACTGTAACCCATCCTCGTTCCTCGTCCGAATGCATACTCGGAAGTACGGAACACCTTTTGCTTTGGTCCTTTTTGCCCTAGTTTTCGGCGCCAAAGTCCTGCAAATTTCAAACCCTAGGCCAAGCCATCCTCGATCCCCAACAAAGGCAAGAAGCAATCGTTGATCAAGATGGAAGCTTTCTAGGTTGATTGCTGTAGGCAAAGTTATTCGAGATGAATTCATCGATTTTCCTCCGTACCGTTGGAATTTCAAAAGGACAGGTTCGTTCGCTGTTTGTGGATCTGGTTCAATTGGGAATTTTTGTTCGTTTCACGTTTTGTTGAAATTTAGGTTAATACCGTGCGATTGGAGGCAAGTATTTATTGTTGATGCTTGTTCTGGCGAATAAGATTACCTTCTGAGTGGTTTCCCCTTTCTGAATTGCACTTTAGACCTACTCTCCTTCAAGATTGAGTTGTACTGTGATTTTGTGGAACAAATGCATTTTCATTCTGGGCTGTATGTAAATGTTTGCTAATATAAGATTGTAAAGAGATTAATTTGGGGTTCAATTTATTCGCATATGCCTTGGCGATTGATTTACTAATATAGTTTATTTCAGTAGACCATGTAATTGGGCAATGTTTTTGGTTTCTTATTGATCCATATTAATTGACAACAAAGAATGTTGGTAGTCTGCAGGACTTTGCATGAACAGGCCAGGTAGGCCTTTCGGTTTCAGGCACGATACACTACTATCTACAACTTTATTGTGTGATTTCTTCTTTGTTTGGTCATTGTCAAAGTGGTTCCACAAATTCTGTGGTAGAAATTGAAACAGATAGTTTTGTTCAGAGCTTGTCCCTGACAGGGCTGATAGTTCTCAAGGACTGGCTACTTATTCACCACCTGCATATGGATACAAAAGTCTAGAGGACCACTGAGGCTGTAAATCTATCTAACACCTTTCTGCCATTAAGACGCTGTGAAAGGATAAGCCAGCTGTCCCTTTGGTGTTCATTTTCATGATATCCTGATCAGAAGCGCCACGGAAAATCTCAGGTGCACATCTCCCTCTCTCTTTCTATCTGATTGTGTGGGTTGCTTGTAGTTTTGAAGCTTGCTTGATTGCGATTTACTAGAACAAGAGTTCTGATGTGTTGTATTAATCTAGTTAGCAAGTTTTTGAACCAATGGCATTTTTCGAGTTATTTGACTTAGAGTCTGCAAGAAGCTGAAAATTTTCCTGTATCAGATATAATGCAAGATGGGGATACATTGATATGAAATCGTATATGTGGCCTTTTACGCAGGACGAAGACTAATATCTTAAACGAATATCTATTAAGATTAGGAGTGAAATATCAATATCTGATATTTAGACTTCACAAACACTTGAAAGCATGCAAACAGATGTTCACAAATATATATAAGAGTGATTGCAAAGCTAACCCTAGTTAAAGACTTAAAGGTGAAATGCAATTTTTGTAAGGTTTATCTTGGCTATTTACCTTTTCACAATAGAAAATGCTTCCTCTATGGGAAACTAACATTAAAAAGGCTTTCTAGTTTTTACCCAGAAGCAAAATGCAACTAAGAGATTATTATGTATACATTCATAAATTAACTAGAATGTCAAACACAGTTAGAATTTATCCTAGAACTTACCCCTTTTTTTTATATTGATTGTACAACTAAATTAAGTTCTTACCAAACCAACTGGATTTTAATAATTATGTTAAGGCATCCATCTCCAAAATACAAAGGTATTACCAGTTTAACACCCAATACATGAGACTGACAAACTTAAATATTCAACAAAGATGTGCCTTTTTAGCTAGTGTTTATAAAAACTACCCTTCCTAGTTAGCCAGGACGTCCCAGATCAGTTCCGGGTCAAACGATGGCATCCTAGCAAGTGGATAGCTTCCATCATATTCCAACAGCTCTTCGTGACCAACCGTTTCATAGCTAATTGAATTAGAGCCTGAAAGAGCATGTGATGATGATGGCGACGACTCCATTTCACTGCCACAACAACTCTCATTAACCACCAGAGACGACAAGGATGAACTTGATGAACAGTAAGAAGATGAAGCCAAGTTGACCCTCATTGGCTGACCACCATCATTCCTGTCCCCATTATCATTATTGTTGTTGTTGTCAACAGGAGTATCTTTTTTCTTTCTTGCATACTTATTAGCTTTCTCCCTCTTCACCTTCTGGCAAATGGCTTGAATCTTAGCTTCCACGGCGAACTTCACTGCAGTAATCTTCCCCGAATCCCTGACACCTAGTTTGCAAGGATCCTTCAAGTTGGGGAAGTTCAAACGTGCATATTCACCCCGAAGTTTATAGGCAGCGCAGTCATACGCATATGCTGCTGCCTCTGCAGTGTCATAGGTCCCCAGCCAGACCCTCATCCTGTTCTGTGGAAGCCTGATCTCAGCCACCCATTTCCCCAGATGCCTCTGCCTGACTCCCCTATACAGCTTCTTCCTCGAACTCAGGTAGCCATTGGAGAAAGCCGAAGAGTTGTGGTATGGGCTAGCTAGGACTGGAGATGGGAGAGAAAATGACCCCTTTGGCCTGTTTTCTTGCCAGAACTTGTGAAAAAGATCTCTTTGCTTAAGGTACACAGAGGAGCCTAGTGGCTCAAGGGTATGGCTTGGCCTGATTGGGTTTGAAGGTGGGCAATTGCTGAAGATTGAATCTAAAGTGTTCGCTGTACCGGCTTTCAAAATGAGCGTCGAGAGCGAGTCTCTAATGTTGGTGGCTTGCTGTGAATGCATTGGGGAGCTGGTTTCTTGGATGGTTTCCATGATATTGGGATGAGGGATGCTTCAAAACTGATCCCTACTGTTTCCCCTTGAATTGGAGGAGAGATTGTAGTAAGAAAACTTGGTGATCCAACAGCACAAAAAATAGCTGTGGATTCAGTTAATTCTAATGTTTAGGTTTGGGGATTGGAGGTGTTTCTGAAATCTATACTTGAGAAAAGGTTGGAGCTTTTTGTCTCTCCACTTTGGGGAATTTATAGGTGGGGCTTTTGAAATCTCCACCAAGAGGTCTAAATTGGTTACTGATATTTTTCATGAATGATCTCCAACTAATGACAACTTTCACCTTTTGAAAATGTGGACCAAACCAAAGCACAAGTAAATACCACAGTTGGCATTGTGTTATTTCAACTGTTATAGCCTTTTTTGGGTGTAGAGACTAGAGAGGGTCCTTTCATTTGAAACCTTTACAGTTTTCATCCCACGGGAGCTTCAACCAAAAGCACAGAAATTGTATCACCTCCTCCCCTACTTGCCCTTGCTCTAGAGTTCCATGACTTTGGCTCCTATGTTAGACTTTCCTTTAGTTCTCCTCCCATATTCTTAGAGTCTTCATAACGCGTAATGAAGACTACAAGAAAGGATGTTGTTGTAGGAGTTTGCTTGGTACTCGTCCGATACGATGCACGCTATGGTTCATCCCAATCTCTTACCTTTGTCACACAAAAAAAAGTTGTTCTCAAGTGAAATTTGTGCATTGACATTTTTATTGGATTTGACAAATGAAAATTCAAACATAAGATGATCAATGAATTGTTTATCATATTACAATGCAAGCAGAGATACATATAATCATAGTTCATGTAAAAATCTTATCACATGAGATTAGATGGACCCAAAAAAAAACTAAAATTTCTTACAACTACATTCAAGAAGTGCAGACGAATCAGAAAGTAATAAAAGCAAACCAATTGATCAAAATGGAGAAGCCAGATATGGATTGCCACAAGTAAATGGTCCATAATTTATTGCTTGAGTTATGAGGGAAATAGAGAGAGCTCAATCAAGGAGATGGTGAATAAGCTTCAGCCTTCGGCCCTTCAGTGGTTGATTAAATATGAAGAGTTACTCCAGGGCCACGTGTTGAGTTTTCAGAGGAATCGGCTTCTTATTATTATTATTATTATTATTATTATTATTGTTTGATTATTTGTTTGGTCCCCATTCATCATTTCCTTTTTTGGGCTTGAGTTTTTATAATAGTAATAATAGTAATTGCCAAGAATTCAACGGGAAAGATGATCAGCCATGCGGACAAAGCTTCCCAACTGTTCCTCATTTTAGGTAGCAGTTTGATTGATGATATACACTAATTATCAATGTAACTCATGTTTGATTTTGGGGTTAAAGCACCCTTTCACAAGTTTTATGCATTCGGTCTTACATGTAATAAGAATCTTGAGAGTGATTTATAAGTGAATTAAATCTTATCTATAACACAAGAAATATTCTACTCCAAACTCAACATACCTAAGAGGGTTTGATGATATGGGTTGACGCCTCAAACGCTTACAAGAGCTCTTAACTCTTATTCAAGTGAGAACACCGGATCTAAGCTTACAAGAACTCTTATTCAAGTGAGAACACGGGATCTAAGAGTGCGTGATAACATGAGTTGACGCCTCTCAAAACTCATTTCTTACTTTTAGTACTCAGACATTTACTTAAAAATAGTCTCTCTTATCGTCTCTTCTCAACAATTACATTTTATATGTTGTAACCTTAAGGGTGACCATGAACAATTGGGATCCTAATGGGGTTAACAAGAAAGAGGAAGATAATTAAAGAGATAAAGGTTGGGTTTGGAAAGATGAGTTGGGTCTCTCTAATGACAAAGCATGTGAAGTTGAAGCTATCCTTTATATGTATGGCTTCATGTGATGTGAATGAGCCCCACTTGCCCACGCTCTCTCCTGTTAAAGTCATATGCTCTTTTCCTCTTTCTCGGTGATATCTTTCAATTTCTCATCTCTGCTTTTGTTTCCATTGTTGTGTGTGATATGAAACTAAAACATATGGCTGATACACTACCGATCGAATCCCAGATTGTTGTGACTGAGAATATTGCAGTTGTTTATGAGAGTAACTTGCCGCTGTTTTCGTTGATGAATTTAGGTAATTGAAGGATCAAATCACATTGTAAGATCTTCATCATCCATGATATGATTCATGGGCGGACACAAAGGGGGTCTAGAGGGTCCAAAGAACTCCTTCCGTACGTTAAAGGAGTTGCCTAAATATGTTCCGTTTGTCTTGCATGCTTATGTCAAACAAGCATTCATCATTCATGATATGATTCAATTCAGTATATGAGCAAAATAGCATTCTTCTTTTGTCTACATATATTTTTTTATACAAAATTTGTTTTCATTCCGTTTGTCTTTCATGTTTATGTCAAACAAGCCCTAAGTTATAGTGTTAATTATGTTCCATACTTTTGTTAGTTTGTACGACTAATCCAAGGTTTATATTTCATTTTTATTACTATTTCATTAATTTATCTCATTTTTAAGATATTTTTTTTTGTATTATTTATTTAAATTTTGTGTTACTGATTTACCCATCAACGGATTTGCTCTCTTTTAACATACCAAAACCTCAACGGTATAGCAAAAAGCGTTAACGTCATCATTTGTAATTGCATGTATCATGTATGTTTTTTTTCCCTCTTTAAAAGTACAAAACAATTTTATTTTAAACTAAAACGACATTGTTTTAGTTTATAATGGCTTCATTCAAATTTTTAATCATAAAAATGGATCACCCTAAATCCCTAATGTTCACCCATTTCTGCATCACTCACTCACTCACTTGGAGCCGTGGAGGTACTTAACATTAATTCCTCCTCGGGTTTTCTACTTTTTTTTTATATATATATGGATCGAGTTGCATTGCAGTGAAGGTAATCAATCAGCCATCATTTTCAAAGGGTTCTTACTTTGCCCATCTACTTTAAAAGTACTCTTCCAATTCAGACTCATCCATGTGAGTCCATTCCAAGTTTTGTGCTTCAGAACAACCTCTGAAGTCTGAACCATTTATAATCATAGACAAGTAATTACAAATCACATATATAAAGGAGATAGGGCACCTTTTTCCCTAAATTTAACAACCAGCTATATACCAAAGAAGTTAACTTTTGTACTATAGAGTATATGTGGATAGAAGGGCATTTTGGTAATTGTACTTGAAAGGTCAATTAGAGAGGTTGTTAGAAGCTGTTGCTAACAGCTTAATAAAAGCTCCATTCTCCCTTCTCTGTCGTCACTTTTTGCTGTAACAGAAACTCAAAATCTCTCTTTTCTCTATCAATGGAATTGTTTCTAGTTTGTTGTTCTTGATCATTTTGATCTCAATTTCTCCTCTAAACATTCCTTCAAATGTTATCAGAGCAAAATCGAATTGTTCTCTGAGATTTGTATCTGTTGGGATTCCGATCAGATCTCTTCTGGATTTCGTTTCTTTTCGATCGCTTCCGCAATTGAAGTTTGTCATCCATGGCTGGATGTGGTCAAGCTAATGGTGGTGGCAGAGGTAGCACTGGGGAATCGCAAAGTTACGCGCAGGCTGTAGGAGGAATTGGCGGTTCTGGTGGTCGTGGATCTCCGCTTGTTGAACATGGAGTTCGCTTTGGTGATTTTCAGGTGCAGAATTTGGGGAACATACACTGCAATCCCTTATTCCTATCGAACAGTGACCATCCAGGTATGCAGCTGGTTGGAACTCCTTTTAATGGCTTAGATTTTGCCAATTGGAGTCGTGGAGTGCGTATGGCACTTGGTGCGAAGGCTAAGCTAGGGTTCATAGCCGGTAGCTGTGTCAAACCTAGTGAGGAAAGTGAGGATTATGAAAAGTGGATTAGAGCTGACTATATGGTGTGGTGTTGGATTATTAATTCCATCGCTAGTGAAATTGGTGAGAGCCTTATGTATGTTCAATCTTCGAAAGAACTTTGGGAAGAAATTAAGGAGCGTTTTTTCTGAGACCAATGATACTCTTATTTTCCAGTTACACAGAGAATTATGCAATCTGAAACAGGAGAATTCAACTGTGTCTTTGTATTACAATAAGCTGAAAAAGATTTGGGATGAATTGAGGATGATTGATGGTTTGCCTCGTTGTGATTGTGGTGCTATGAATCAGTGTAGCTGTGGCATCTTAAAGAAAGTTGTAGAGCGAGATTCCAAAGCTCAAGTCATGCAGTTTCTTATGGGTTTAAATGATGCATATGAGAGTTTCAGAACTTCAGTGTTGTCTAAGGAACCTCTACCTAGTCTGAACAAAGCATTTCAAATGGCTACTCATGTGGAGAGACAGAAAGGGATAACCACTGCTCCCTCTATGGATACTAATGCTCTTGCTGCAGCCAGAAACAATTTTAATACTTCTGGCAATTCTAGTTCCCAATCTGGAGGGAAGTTTGTGCAGTACAGGTCACCTGACTGGTCTAAGACAAGTGATCAAAGTAAGAGAGATTTTAAGAAGCCTAGATATGATAGGCATTTTGATTTTTTCAATGAAGATGGCCATACTAGAGACTACTGTTTTAAGCTGCATGGATATCCTGAATGGTACCAAGGTCCCAAAGTTAAGGGAGGTACCAGAATTGCTGCTCAAGTTGATGGAGTACAATCTGATTGTCCTTTGGATCAGGATGGGAGTGTGTCTAAGCCTGATCCAACAATGGTAAATGCAATCTTTCAGGAAATTGTGAAGATGATGAAAGGTAAAGCACCTGCAGAAGGGTATGGAACTGAAATGGCCAACTCAGCCATTGTTCATTTTGTAGGTACTCTTTGTACTTCTTTCTTAATTGGTGTTGATAAATCTGATTCTTTTACTTGGATTATTGATTCGGGAGCTACAGATCATATTGCCTTTGATCAGTCAATTTTTGTTGATTTGCATCCTTTGGACAAGGATATTCAGTTGGGATTACCTGATGGGACTGCTAAGACAGTCAAGTTTGTTGGTTCAGTATTGATTGCTGCTAATTTGAAACTTTAGAATGTGTTATTTGTCCCAGAATTTAGACACAACTTATTGTCAGTCTCTAAGATTCTCTGTAACAGTGGCTTGAGATTCAGTTTTGATGTTGTTCAATGCTTATTACAGGACCTTACAACTAAGGTCGTGGTGGCTAAGGGTCATGAGCAAGGTGGACTATACAAGCTCAAGGCCAGTGTTTCTGCTTCTGTCAGTCAAGCTTCTTCTAATAATTGCAATTCTTCTCTAGTTCATGAGATACATGCTAAACTGGGGCATTTATCTGTTTATAAGATGAAACGTATGTTGATTTGTAAGGATTTAGATTTGAATGATTTTGTGTGTGATGCTTGTGATATGACTAAGGCTCACAAGCTTCCTTTTTCTAGAAGTGAATCCATTACCCAGTCTCTTTTTCAGTTGGTTCATATGGACCTTTGGGGACCTTATAAGGTTCCCTCTCTTTGTGGTGCAAAATATTTCCTCACTGTTTTGGATGACTATAGTCGTGCTACTTGGGTTTTCTTGATTCAAGATAAGCTGCAAGTGTTTAAACTGATACATTCTTTTATCTCTATGGTTGAGACTCAGTTTGGTTTGCAAGTCAAAGTTATCAGGTCAGATAATGGTACTGAATTTACACAGTCTAGATGTCACGAGTTATTTGCTATGAAAGGCATTTTGCATCAAAAATTAGCTCCTGGGGTGCCTGAGCAGAATGCTAGAGTTGAAAGAAAACATAGGCATCTTGTTGAAACTGCCAGAGCTATCAGGTTCCACTCTGGTCTTCCTATTCAGTTTTGGGGAGAGTGTGTTCTTAGTGCTACTGCTCTTATAAACAAAATGCCAACTGCTGTTTTAGCCTGAAAATCTCCTTATGAGTTGCTATACAAACACCCTCCCTCCTTTGATAATCTGCACATTGTTGGTTGCTTGTGCTATGCATTACTTGACAAGTCTCATAGAGACAAATTGGATACTACTGCCAAGAGATGCATTTTCTTGGGTTATCCCCCTAGCCAAAAGGCATTCAAATTGTTTGACTTAAATCAGAAGAAAGTCTTTGTTGCTAGACATGTGGTTTTCAGGGATAATGTGTTTCCCTACAAACAGTCACAACCATCTCAGTTGCTCACTCCACCACTCCCTATGGTCAATCCAGCTACTAATGATTTCACATTATTCTCTTCTGGTAAGTTACCTTCTCATGTCCCTCCTACACAGGTTGTTGGTGACAATGCTCCCAACAGTTCTCCTCCTACTCATTTAGCTCCCTCACAAAGCACAATGTTGCCTACTCCTGGTGTGGCTGACTCTATCTCTGCAGAAAGTGTTCATAATGGCTCTCCTACTAAGGATCATGAAGAGGTTCTTAGGCCAGTTGCTCCTCTGGGTAAGAGAGTTATCCATAGGCCATCTAAGTTGCAGGATTTTGTCTTTGGCAATTTACCCTCGAGAAATCCTTCTGATTCTTTGAGCTCCTCATTTTCCTTCAGTCAGGTCTCTTTAGTAATGTCTCAACAGGATCTGGCTCACCTATCTCCTTCCTACACGCATTCTTTATACAGTGTATTCAGCACTTTTGAGCCACACAGTTATGATCAAGCTAAAGGTCATCCTGAATGGGAATTGGCAATGCAGTCAGAACTTGATGCCCTTACCAAGATATGCTCATCATGGGTGATTCCTATTCTGAAATTGCATCTACTAAGTCTGCTCTTCACTCTGCTTTTACCATAAAAGATTTGGGGCTTGCACGATATTTTTTGGGCATGGAAATTGCTAGATCTTCAGCTGGGATTATTCTGAATCAAAGAAAGTATATTCTGGATATTCTAAAGGATGCAGGCATGCTCAACTGTAAGCCCTCCTTGTTTCCTATGCAACACAGTGTGAGATTATCCACTGTCATTGGTGATCCTTTTGAGCATCCAGAAAAATATAGAAGGTTGGTTGGTCGTCTTCTATATCTTACCTTAACCAGGCCAGACATTTCTTATACTGTCCAGCAACTGAGCCAGTTCCTTAAGCAACCTCTAGTGCCACATTGGAATGCTATAGTCTACCTTCTCAGGTACCTTAAAGGGAGTTTCAATCTATCCCTTTCCTATTCTTCCAAAGCATTGCCATACATCCAAGCCTACAGTGATGCTGACTGGGCAAGCTGTGCATTCTCTGCTAGATCTATTTCTGGTTACTGTGTATTCCTTGGGAATTCTCTTGTGTCTTGGAAGACTAAAAAGCATAAGGTAGTCTCCAATTCCTCTACAGAAAGTGAGTATAGAAGCATGTCAGCTGCAGCTAGTGAATTGGTTTGGATCACTGGTGTGATGGCTGATCTACATATCCCTGTTCCATTGCCCATTGCCTTGCACTGTGATAACAAAGCAGCCCAACACCTTGCTGCCAATCCAGTTTTTCATGAGCGTACTAAGCACATTCGTGTTGACAGCCACTTCATTCGAGACATGATAGACGAGGGCTTCATTTACACCAAGCATGTCTCATCTTCTCTCCAAATTGCTGACATTCTAACTAAGGCACTAGGTGCTGCTCATCATCAATTTCTCTGTGTCAAGCTTGGCCTCATGGTTCCCAATGTATGTCCAGCTTGAGGGGGGTGTATAGAGTATATGTGGATAGAAGGGCATTTTGGTATTTGTACTTGAAAGGTCAGTTAGAGAGGTTGTTAGAAGCTGTTGCTAACAGCTTGATAAAAGCTCCATTCTCACTTCTCTGTCGTCACTTTTTGCTGTAACAGAAACTCAAAATCTCTCTTTTCTCTATGAATGGAATTGTTTCTAGTTTGTTGTTCTTGATCATTTTGATCTCAATTTCTCCTCTAAACATTCCTTCAAATGTACAATCCTAAATTAGATAACATTATAAGTAGGAAATTGATTAGTGCCGTGCTCTCAAGGAAAATGGAAAGTGATGGAAACGTAATATATGACTCGTTAACCATTTAAGTGGTACAAATTATTAGTCTTGTAAATATGGGGTCTCATTTTGGCTTTTGAGTGGGATCAATGGGTAAAATGCCTTCTTATGATATTGGCGGAGCCAGGAATTTCGACCAGGGGGTGCTAAAAAAATTTCGTAATTTTTTTTTTTTGAAAAAACACTAAAATTGTGATTTTTTAAAATGTAAATCACGAAGAATTACTTTTAAAAAAATATTAAAAGAAAAGGTTAAATGTATAATTTAAACATAAATATGACATTTTTTTAATGAAATAGTTTATAGAAACAAAAAATATAGAGAGAAATAAAAAAAATTAATAATATATTAAAACAAATAAAAAGTTAAGAAGTTGGGAATTAAACCCAAGACCTTTTGATTTTGATTCTCTTTCCCTCCTTCCCTTACCACTTGAGCTAGATATCACTTTTGTTTAAAATATCTTTCAAAGATGTTATATTGCCTTAAAAATACTAAATATATGCAAAAAAATATTATTTTTTTGTATTTTTTTCCGCCCCTGGGCGTAACCCTGATTAAATTAAAAGTTTTAGATTGAATTCAGTCTAGACTTAACACATATTTTCAAACATGAAATTTTTGTAAAATTTAATATTTTAAAAGGGCATAGACGCATAAAGTCTATGGTCAATGTTTGATTGTTGATTGGTCAAAGTTTGGCCTTTTTTTTATAAAGAAATAATTCGAGGGCCAGACAAACCTGGACCCTTGAGAGGCCGACAAAGTCGATAGACGGCGAACCGTCAAACATACAACGAAACAAAAAGAAAACGGTACAATACAAGAAGCGGCAAACAAACAGCCCAAGATGACCAAACGATCCTAAACCAAAAGAAATTGAGGACAACGTAGACTAGTCCCAAAGCCAAGCATCTCCAAGAGGTGACACCGCTGGCCAACGAAACAAAAATTTGGCCTTTTTTTGTTACATTGATGACATTTTTTTTATGATATTTGAATTTTACTTTGATGCTACTTTTTTTTTTGGTGCTGATGCTACTTTTTTCTAATGTGATGATTTGATGTAACTTTTTTAATATAATTGATCGATATCACTTTTCTAATGTAATTGTTTGATGACACTTTTTAATATAATTGTTAATACATATTTTTTAATCTAATTGTTCAATACCAATTTTTTAATTCGTCAATTGCATATTGATGATATTTTTTTAAAAAAAATTTTGATAACTTATTCGTATATTGATAATATATGTTCTTAATGATAATAAATTTTTGATAATATTTTTAAATAATTAATGATACTTTTATATATATATATATATATAGAGTATGGATCAAATGTTAACAAGTCTTAACATGTTTTGTGTTAACAAATCTGATGCGTTGATTGAGTGAAAATGGAAGGATGAGATTATTTGATTATTTGGATTAATTGATAATTAAAAGTTAAAAAACACAACCCCACGTTACAAAAAAGCGTGTGTTACTCAAGCCTTACCCTATCCCCTATAAATTCTACGTTTACCCTAATCGTTTTCACAAAACTCCCCATCGACGCCTCCTTCTACATCTACACCAGGGTCTTCGATTGCCTCTTCTTCCTCCGACGGCGAATCCAGCGATGGCGATTTGCAGAGGCGGAGGCGATGGCGATTTGTGGAAAACGTATCTCTCCTCCGTTTGAATCTCCTCCTGCCAATTCATTCCGTTTTAATCGAAGACCTCCTTGGAATTAAGCAGGAATCACACACCGAAAATATGAATGCCCAAGGTGTGTTTTCATTCTCTCGCTCTGTTTTCATTCACTGCTCAGATCCGAGGGCAGCGATAGTGGAACCAAAAACCTCAGAGCAAGGAACCAGATCTGACGCAGCGATGGTGAGCCTCAATCCGATCCGATGCAACATGACTCCTTTCTCTCGAGTGAAACAACGAGGCTTGAAGCTCCTTCTCCAATATGTTGTCTTCTAATCGAATTCCAGACCGACGGGGAGATGTGTTTGGGGAGGTGAAGCGGACGATGTCCGGCGACCATCGGCCATTGTCTGAGAAATTGAAGTCCGGCGACCCGACCCGGCCTGGTTCCCTTGCGCCTCTAGTTTTCTATTTCAGATCTATATTATTATAGGTTTGTTCTATTAATTTATTACTATAAATTTATCAAATATTCGGCAAATTCAGGGTAATTATTCGTTGATAATCAGGAATTGTTCATATATATAGGGCAATTAGATATAGGTTTTTTGAAATTCTTTATCGACTATTCGGCAAGTCCATAGTCAATATTCATTGATAATTAGAAATTATTCATTTGTGTAGGGGCAATTACATGCAGTCTTGCTGAAATTCAAGTTCGAGTATTGTTTATGAATTGATCGACTATTCGTCAAGTTCGAGTAACTATTCCTTGATAACAAGGAATTATTCATATGTATGTGGGTAATTAGATGCGGTAAATCAAGAATTACAATTATATATTATTTCAACCTAGCGAATAATTACTATCAACTTAGCGAATAATTACTATTAATCTAGCGAATAGTTGCTAAATATGTTATCCCATAAAAAAAAGCGATTAATTTAGCGAATAATTACAAAAAAAGCGATTAATTTATGAAATGATAACTCCTCTTTACGGATGAATAATAACGATTAATTTAGCGAATAATTACTATTAACCTAGCGAATAGTTGCAAAATTGACTAACTCTTTTTCTATTATCTAACGAATAATAAGTATAAGTTAACGAATGTTTGTATCACTTTATCGAATAGTTCGAATAGTGCACCACACAAAAAACAACGTTAAAAAAATGTAACGCCAAAAAAAACGTACAACACACACGTTATTTAGCAAGTGACAAGGAAAGAAGTGGGTCTCATTGATTTTTAATTAAAAAAAAAGCCAAAATAGCCAAATAATCTCATCCATTCATTTGCACTAAATAAATGGCCTATATTTGTTAACACAAAACACATTAAGGGGTGTTAACACTAGACCTAACCCCTCTCTCTCTCTCTCTGTATATATATATATATATATATATATATATATATATATATATATATATATATATATAGGGTCGCGCTCCGGTGAAAACCAAAATTAGGGTGAAAACCGTGAGGAGCAATTTGATTGGTCCGTAAGTTACACGCAGCCCACCTCCTTTAACAAAGCGCGTCACGTTGCTGAGCTGTCAAAAAAAAAAATGCGCGTGTTGTTTTGAAAAAAAAATTAACGCTTGTGTTTTTAAAAGCTGGGATTTGAACCCGAGATCCGCGTCCTCCTCCAAATTGGATACGACGAAACCTTTACCTAACCGGCTGGGCAGCAAAGCACTTTTGAAACGCTTTCATTTGTGGGCTTCATTTTCACCGAAATTCAATCATTAATTTTTTTAATACATTAGTACAAGATTTTCTTCTATAGTTTCAATATATATATTTTTATCATTGGGGATTCAAGATTTTTTTTTATATCTATGGTAAAATATTTTTTTACAATAACCTATCAAATTGTTAGTTGGGAAATATGTTAGTATAAGTTTATTATAATATCAAAATATGTCTATACGATAACTATAGATAAGGTTCAAGATTTTATTACAATGTATTGCCTCCATTTAAATCTTGAACTCATAGTTATATATAATCATAAAGTAACATCTTGTCGTCTTATATTTCATGTCGGTTTATTAAGTTGGTTCAAGATTTTTAACTCTTGAACCCATAGTTATATATAGCTCTAAAGGGACATTTTGATGTCTTACATTTCATGTTGGTTTATTGAGTAGGTTCAAATTTTTTGTTATGGTGTATTGCCTTCATTTAAATTAGGGTCAAGACTTTTAACTCTTGAATCCATAGTTATATATAGCCCTAAAGTGACATCTTGATGTCTTACATTCCATGTTGGTTTATTGAGTAGGTTAAAGTTTTTTTTATAGTGTATTGCCTCCATTTAAAGTAGGTTCAAGATTTTTAAATCTTAAACCCATAGTTATATATAGCCCTAAAGTGACATCTTGATACCTTATATTTCATGTTAGTTTATTAAGTATGTTCAAGTTTTTTTCATAGTGTACTGCCTCCATTTAAAGTGGGTTTAAGATTTTTAACTCTTGAACCCATAGTTATATAGCCTTGAAGTGACATCTTACTGCCTTACATTTCATATTGGTTTATTAAGTAGGTTAAAGTTTTTTTCATAGTGTACCTATTGCCTCCATTTAAAGTAGGTTCAAGATTTTTAAATCATGAACCCATAGTTATATGTAGCTCTAAAGTGACATCTTGATGTTTTACATTTCATTTTGGTTTATTAAGTAGGTTCAAGTTTTTATTATGATATATTGCCTCCATTTAAAGTAGGTTCAATATTTTTAAATCTTGAACCCAAAGTTATATCTAGACTTAAAGTGACATCTTGCTACCTTACATTTCATGTTAGTTTATTAGGTAGGTTCAAGTTTTTTTCTTGGTGTATTATCTTCACTTAAAGTAGGTTCAAGTTTTTTAAATCTTAAACCCATTGTTATATGTATCTCTAAAGTGACATCTTGTATTCTTATATTTCATTTCGGTTTATTAAGTAGGTTCAAATTTTTATTATGCTATATTGCCTCCATTTAAAGTAGGTTCGAGATTTTTAAATCTTGAACTCATAGTTATATCTAGACATAAAGTGACATCTTGTTACCTTACATTTCATGTTAGTTTATTAAGTATGTTCAAGTTTTTTTCATTGTGTATTATCTTCATTTAAAGTAGGTTCAAGATTTTTAAATCTTGAACCTATAGTTATATATAACCTCCATATATTTTATTTGGATAGCCTATATGGGATTTGAACCCACATATTGTGCTTAAGCATAATGCTCTACCGGTTGAGCTAATAGGCTAATAATTTTAAGCCAATTTAGCAAAACAAGCTAATAGGCTCCCATCAGATCATCCACTGAACCAAGAACACAAGCTAGCTAGAAGAAAGCAATAAAAAAGGAAAGGCAACACAAACTGAATTTTCTATACAATAAAAGAAACTTCATACCCTTAAAAAAAGTAGCCCCTGAAGAGCTTTAGAACAGCCAACAAAACGGCTCTTGAAAAGGATCCATAAAAGATCACACACAACATTTGGGCATGGATGAACCGTACCAACCAACAAGCAATTTCAAATTTTCAATTGCCTGGTCAAAGCTAGCTAGAGAGCCAATTACATTAATTTAGTTACTAAATACTAACCAATGTGATTTTCACATTCATATATCAAAGCAATGTCCTTGAAAACTAGATAAGTACATTAAAGGATAGAGATGTAATACCTGCAAAATTGATCTATGCTAGAAACAACGGAATTGCATCTGACTAATATGCTCATTGCTCTCAACAATTGCTTGAACCGGTTCTGCTCACAACTGCTTTTCTTAACAAATCACATAAAGCAGGTCAATTCCATCAAGAAGAAGACCAACAAGACAAGAACTTCTTTTATCACACCAGACGCATATGTAGTCTCTTCCCCATGACAACAAATCATAAATTTTAGAACAAGGGGAAAATGAAGAATTCAATTGCTTTTCTTAAAATATCACATAAAGTGAGTCAGTTCCATCAAGAAGAAGACCAACCAGACAAGAACTTCTTTTATCACACCAGAAGCATATGAAGGGGAAAAGAAGTCAAGCAGCAACTTGAATCAGCAACTTCCTTCAATAAACTGCTTGAATCAGCAACTTGAATCAATAAATTGCTTGATGAGCAGATGAACCAGTCCAACTTGCTAAATTTCAGTAACTTGAATCACTCCAACTTAATCAAATAATTTTAGTAACCGGTTGAATTCGGCAGTAACTTGAATAAAATAACATGAAACTAGCAGTCTAATTAAAACCAGTCCAACTATCTATGAATACATTGCTAATCTGAAATCAGCAACTAGTAAGGAGGATTGTCAGGAGAAGAATGCCTGAAAGTGGGCTGGAGGCAGCATGCGAGAGCGACGAGGACTCGAGGCTACGAGCGAGCGAAGGCGACTGGCGACTGCGATAAGAGGACGACGATGACCAGAGGTAGTGAGCGAGGGCGAGTTCAGAGACAACGAGCGATGGCGAGATCCACCAGATCTGAGACTAGAGTGGAGGGCGAGCGAGGGCAACGAGGAAGGGCGATGAGCGCTGGAGGTCGGCAGCGAGCGAGTGAGGGGGACTGCGACGGCAGGATCGGATGAATAGATAACCGCACCAAACACGGCCTTATGGGAAGGGGAAAAGACTCCACAACTAGTTACGGAGTCCTTGGAAAATGCTGGATTAAGTCCGCAACTAATTGCGGAACTAATTTAATCTATAAAAAGTTGCGGAATCCATCGTCTTCTTGGAGACGCTTCGCATGCCATGGCGGAGCACTCAAGATATTCCGCAACTTGGTTCGGAATAGATTCCGCAACCCCTCTCAAATTGATGTATGTTAAATGTATGTTAAGTAAGATGTGGCTTATAGTTGTAGTAGACATTTCTCTAAATTATGGCCTTAAGCTATGCAATCTAGTGGGCTTGAATAATGGGTTGTGAAACTATGATGGGCCCAAATTCAAGACATACACGAACACAGAGAGAAAGGCCCAAACTTGATGTGGTGCTTGAATATTGTAGACTTTATCAGCATGTGATTGTGAATTTTTGTATATCTCTAAGATAAGATTTACGGAGGTTGCCGACGATCCGGCAGTCTTTTTAGAGCGTTCAGACGGACGAGATCAACAAAAACTTTAAGACTTTATTTATTATTAGTGCACTAGTTCAGCACCAACATTTTTTCACAGATGATTTTTGTATTCCACACCTAAAATGAATTGTTTTGTTTTGCACTTTATTCAGCATAACTTAATAGCGCTAACATAATTCAACTTATCAGTCCTAACATTTGGGACGACGAGGATCAAAAGTATAGTCAAGTTGAGATCGAGGTTGATTCCCATATGGTGGTTCAGCTAATGAGCAAGGTCATCTCTAAAGGTCACCCTCTTCACTCACAACTTGTTAATGGATCGCCAAAGTTTGTTTTGTAGGAACTTACTTATCTTTGAATTTGTAAATAAAGAGCGATCATATCCGGAGTTCGAACTGGGAACCTTTGAGTATTATGCAGTTATGACAGATACTTCGCAAAGCAAAGCAAGATTTTAAATCTCTAGCAGATTTTGCTTTTGTAGTCACATAAATATACATGTTTAGGTTTTCTTTTGCTAGATTGTCAAAGAGTTGCCACTCTTTGGTTGTTAGGCATCGCTTTTGTTGTAATCTTATAATTTCTTCTTTTTTTAAGAACAATCTTAATTTCATTCTTTAGTTTTTTAGATCAATCTTATAATTTCTTGTAAATTAACTTTTCTAAAAAAAAAAAAAAAAGTCTTTGTAGTCTCATTCTTTAATTTTGGGGGCTTGACCCATCCTTAATTTCGACCAAAAAATATAAATTTTATAAAGTTTTTTACTCTATGAAGATATAAAAATTGCAAATTGGGTGTACTCATATTCCCGAAGAAACTTGTATGTTGACGGTTCGTCCGTCTCTTGAGTTTCAGGTATGTCTGAGTTCGAATTATTACTTAATAAAAAAAACTAAAAAATGATTCACAAAAACTTTTTGATGATTGATCGGCTGCCTTGCTTGAGGAATAGTTTCACAAAAATGAAGATAACCCGGAATAACGTCCAATCTTGTTTCTAGATTTAGTCATTTAGTAGAAAAGGAATATACGAAGTTCATTCTGTTCCTCTGTGCATCTTTGTGTTGGGTAAATTTTCATGAGAAGGGGACAACTTTCGTATAGTTTGTGATTGAATATATGTAACTATTTAGATTTTTTTTTTCCGGATAAATCTTTTTTTTCAAATATCTTTTCTTGCTTCTCAATTTTTGGAGAATGTGGCGTTATGTTATTGTAAATTCTTTGTTCTGAATATTTCCTAGAAGTAGACGACAAGTTTTAAATCTTAATACAAGCACGACTCAAATCTAATTGAGTTGAATAAGTTTCTTCACATCATGTATAACAGGAATCAGACCCTCTAATTCCCGAAAAAACACCAACACCATAAATTGATTAACATGATGTATATATGGAAACTCCGATTCCAATTCAAAGCTTGATGTGATGATGATTCGGTGATTCCCGTCAATTCGCGAATATCTTGTTGCCGATACCGTATGATACGGCCCATGTAGACCCGCAAAGCGACTACTATAGGGTCCATGTATATGGCACCGACTACCGAGTAGAAGCATGTGGGTTTATTCTGACGTGGCAGCCACCCATTGGTGGTTTGTGTGGAGGTGAATGTAGAAGCATGTGCAATTGAGGTGGCTCTCGCCGTTGTCCCAACTCCCAACGTGGAGGCGATCATGTGCTTGTAGGCCCCATGTAGATTGCCATAAGCCACGAGCTCTCACATGATCTCTAACTCCTCCAACCTCCATTATTCATCTCATACGACGTCGTCTTAATTTGGTTTGTCACTTTCACTTTCACCTATACTATCTTATCTTCTTCTTTGTTACCTAATCTAATCTAATCTAATTATATATTATATCAATTTAATCACGTAAATGTTTTTTTTTTCCATAACTTGTACATATCCTATTTATAGAGATTCATCTACATTTTTTTTAAGGTGGGATTTTAAAATATTTTCTAGGGTTTATATTATAACAAAGAGTCCATATTTAATTGAGGTGGGAAAAATGAAGTCTAAAATACGGTTAGAGCTCATGGGTGACCGACTCATCCAATCTAATCATACTAGTGGGAAAAAATGGGTATGTAATGGATGGATGATGGATTGGGTGAAACAAATAATGGGTCAGATGATGGGTTATATATTTTTCATTCATTGTTCTATCACCCCTCGACTCGCTTAACCACACATACATATATATATAATCTAGCTAAAAATAACTAACTCATTTCTCCTTTTCCACCCCAAATTATCCATTCTCTAAAAAGAAAATCTAAAATAACACCATCTTCGACTTATCAATATAACTCCACATCTTCTCCAAAAAAAAAAATGTTTGTTTTGAATATATACACGACTAAATTGCTAGCTCTTTCTAGTGAATTTGTTAGCATTTGATAAATGATAGGTGAAACAATAGATGAATAAATGATTGATCGTATCATGATGAGTCGGGTAAAAAAATAGCTTCGCCTATTACTTGATCTGTTTCAACAATATCCTACGTACTCTGAAATGAAATCCCGATTTCATGGCGTAGATTAATGTGGCAAGTCGCAACAAATGGAGCAATTAACGGATGAGTTCGGCCGTCAAATATTCCGGCTTCCAACTATGCCTGCATTATATGTATATTCAGTATTCCCTTCATAATTCATATACTCCACTTGATTAATGAATTATGAATAGCCGCCGACAAGTAACAATTTAGTATTCACACAGCGTTTAGGATTTTTTATGTCAATGTAAAGTTGGTCCATTTGCTAATACCGGTCTCTCATAAAATGATGATATAAAATTCATCACATGCAATGTTCATTCAATTCATAAGGTACGTGTTGAAAACAAAGTATAATATGTTAATTGGTTCCAGATCCTTGTTACCGATTGAGTGACTAATCTCCATCGGAACCGAGGTGTGAGGGGTGTCCGGAGTTAGCGTTTTCACCACATGATAATGGAAGGAGGGAGTTATATTTAGCCACCAGTACGTCCTACAATTAATTAAGGTTTGTTAACATACTAAAAATGGAAGGACAAAAAATGTTGATTGCAGTAGGTAGCTAATGGCTAGGCAGATCATTAGTTAATTATTTGGGTACTGCAGATTGATTCATAATGACCTCTTCATTAATTAAAGTCTAAAGAGTCCAGCTTACTTAATCAACTGCAAAGAGAATCAAACAATGCCATGCTTTTTTGGGTCTGATATCAACGATCCTAATTAAGCTACGTATCTTCCAACTCATTATAATCGAACCACAAATTAATTCATGCCCACACCACACGAAAGAATTCGAGTAATTAACTTGACACTTGTTTATTCATTTGGTGTTGACATTTGTTTTTATTATGACAAACATGTGCGCGCGTTATGTGTTTCCTTCTAATTAAATTCGGTCGATCAAGTTTTCATATGCCATTGCCCATTTGTATTGGATTCTTATTTCGATTCTTCCAAGATAACGTTTTTCCTTTTTTCATATTTTGGTGTGAAAAAAGAAAAAACATTTTCCAAATTTTTTTAATAATTAAATTAAGTTTGTAGTTAGATAAAAAGTAAGGTTGGGGCGATAAATTTCGAAAACAATAATATATAAAGTATCTATTTTGTCTCGATGACACTAGTGAATTTTGATGTCATATATATATGATGACTTGATCGAACGATCGGAAGATTGGGGTGAATATCTAAAAACAATGAGAAACAAATATACGTATAGGACCCGCTTTGATTCATGAAATCATGTAATAATGGGTGACAAATGAGTTTAATTTAGAACATATATGTGAAGGGGTAACATGATTTTTGGAACCAATTGATGCGACATTTCCACCACCCATGTGGGTATTTGTTGATTTGATGTCGCCTCTCATCAATATATATGCAAAGTGACAAATACCACGCCTTTTTCCACTTATATCCTACGGAGTAAATATGAAGAATTTCGATTTTTTTGTTTTTGTTTTATAATGAGAGTGACCCATCTTTTGATGGTAAATTTCATATACGTGACCTAGATATAAGAAGAGTGATGCATCAGGTAAACGATCGGCTTGCACAATCGGTTAGACTAAATGGTAAGAAGCAAGATGAATCTTGATTTTTCATCAAAAAAAAAAGGTGAAGGCGGAGATCGAACCCGGGACCTCTCTTTAATCCCCTCACTTCTTACCTTTGAGCCACCAAAAAAAATCAATTATACAAATTACTCTTAGGATACAATTTTATAATTAGTAAAATAATGTATAACATATTAATATGCCAATATCTAGAGACAGTTGGGCTTTTTTTTTCTTTCTAAGAACATAAAGCGATTAGGACAAACTACGCACTAATCGGTAGTCTAATTAGCTAGAGCATCCTTTCGGATGAGAATCTGTAGTTCTAAATCTTCACGAATTCCATCTCTCAATGTTGTAGCCTCGGCTCTAATAACCGAGCATGGCGGGATAGTAGCTCCCTTCACAGAGACTTAATTTCCTTTATGATCTCGGATAACAAAACCAATCGCAGAATTTACATTGTCTCGTAAAGAACCATCAAAGTTAAGTTTAAAGTTTGAGCTTTTTGGTTTTTTAATTGTCTCATAAGAGACATATGGTTTTGACGAAAGGTGGTCATTAAATACTCTTTAATATTTTGTACTATTAATAAGTGTTTGAAACCACAATCTTAATACATTTTTTCAACATCTCTAAAATTTTATAAATTTGATGTTTAAAAAATCGTTAATTTCTTTTCCAAAGATATTATAAGAGTATCTTCAACAATTTTCCCATTTTGAAGTATTTGGAAAATTTTAAGGTATTTTTTAGTCCAATAGATTTTCTATCACATTTTTCAAATATAGAAGCAACCGAAAAAATAGAAAGAATTTCCTGAATCCGGAACATTCTCTAAGCTAAATAATTTTTCAAAACTTTAAAATGTAAAAGCTATTAGAATTAAAGCAAGAATAATTTAAAAATTAAAAAAATATGTATTTTGTTTTTTATTTTAGGAAAATTTTAGAAAAATAGTTGGAGATGGTGGGCAAGGGCCGGAAATTTGGCTAAATTTTAAAAGGGAGTAAAAGATGTCGAAAATGGGCCCCAAAAAATCAGTTTGAGAAATGAGTGAATTGTGGGCGTTGCTTTACTGCGATTCGGATGTCGGCCTTTTCTTTTTCTGTTTTTCCTCCACCGTATTCCCATTTGGATTCTTTCCTTCTCTTTTTCTTTTATTCTTTCCTCCACCGTGTGATTATTTTGGTGTGAAAACCTCTTGTGGTTTAAACCGTAAACATATTGGGTTCGTATGGGACGGAGTTAATAAACTGACTAAAATTATAAACAGGGTAAAATTTATAAACTGTTGGTAAAAATAGTTAAAAATTTATGAAAAAATATAAACTCCGTATGGGGTGAAAAACAGTTTATTTGTAAAAAGTAGAGTTTATTTGTTTTTCATTAGGGGTATTGTGGTACTTTCAAACCAAATAAGATAAAAGAGAAGGGATAAAATAGTAATTATTGGAAAAAAAAGCTCCAAAATTCGGCTTTTTTTTAAACCATTGTTTTTAACTGGTTTTTGACTCATCTTGGTGGCCATACACAGCTTAAACTATATTAACCGGTTAAAACTACAAAGTTAATAATTTTAACTGGTTGAATTTGGCAGCCATACACAGCCATTGTCAGGATGTTCAAGTGACAGTATTAGAAGTTGAGTTTCGCTTAAGTTAATTATTTATGTATTTTTAAAAGATTAAAATAACGATTTGTTCGTCGCTTGAGTTGCTTATGAACCAAAAATATGTGCATGTGCAGAGTATGGTTCATCCCCCCTGTTTGACCATACAAATGATACACATTCCATACACACATTCAGAATCCTAACAAAGCAAATGTGCAACAAAATCACCAAGGGACACATTCACAAATAGCACAAGGAGGTGAAGATTGGATTGGATATCTTACCCGGCTTACCAAACACTTACTTTTATCTGAGATTTTGGACTTTATGAAAGCTAGAGAGCTAACCAAACAAGACCTTAATTCGTCTCTACATATCCGCCACTTAAGATAACCGAGAAGGGGGGAAATCGCTGAATTAAAGAAAAAAAAGTAAGAAAGAAAGAACACAATCAGGGATTCACGGATTCCACACATATATATGACATGTCATGTAAACACGTACTCTTTAGTTTTGATCATTCGCTTATATTAAATACAGTACTAATTATTTTATAGTTTATATATTTGGATGTGCATACATGTTGTTTTGTCTCTAATATTTTACTGTACATGATAATTCTATACATTGGTATATGTGAACAATTTACCTCACGCAGTCACTCGTACATTTTTTAAGTGAGATAATTTAGCTCTATTGATGTATTACGTTTCTTAACTACGAATGCAATGTATTAAAGTATAGGATAATTAACTGTAATCAATATATATATATATATCATGTCAGGTTAATTTGTTAATTTAAATTTAATGGATCAAAATTCAGATATAGGGACACGTATGAGGTTGGTTAGAACTAAAATATAAAAGGCGACTTAAATTAATATATATGAAGCGAGCAAGAGTTGAGAAATTCAGATTAGAGTGCAGGATTTGTGCAAATGGGTATGTCTCCTGTCCTTGTTAATACCACCAAAATATGGTAATATGTTACACTTATTTATTTATTTTTATATATGCTCTAATAATTTTGTGATTTGTCTTATTGATGAATTTTAGTGCTCTTACTTATTTTGTCCACTAATTTTTTTTAATTAGCTACTACTCCTATTAGTTGGAGAATCATATTTGGCTCCTATATGTGTACACCTCTTCCAACTATGAACTCACTACAACGTTTGACCTATATTATATATATTAAAAATTTATTTTCGAACAAATAGTAATTAAACAACAATATTGTGCACTCGAAAAGATGAATGGAAAGGACATGCATATATAATACACCACTACATATTTGAATAATACTCCATGGAAATCTTAATTAACTTAACTTTTTCATTTTATATCAATGTCTACACTGAAAAAGTTATGAATTAATTAGCTCTAAAAATCACATATTTTCATCTTCTTTTTTTTGGATTTGTTTATATTTTTCAATTGCCAAATATGGGATTTTGGCAAATGTAATTAGCTATAAGAATCGACTATCCACGTATCATTAAGAGACTTATTGATGCCAACAAGGAATGAAACATTTAAAGTACCTGCAAAATGGACCATAGCTTGGTTTGTTGAGCTCTCGATCAACACTCTCAACCGAAGCATTTCCCTTCATCATTTTGAGTATTTCTTGGAACACATCATTAACCATAGCATGATCAAGCTTGATTTCACCATATATAAGTGTGATCAAGGGGGCTGTCTTGTTGAGCATGATCAACCTGAGCAGCAAACTTCCCCGCATGTCTCTGTCTATCATCTTCTTTAGGGCCTTTGAACCACTCTGGATACCTTATCAGCGTAAAACAATAGTCTTTTTGTGTGCCCCTTCTCTCCACAGTGATCACACCTCCTATCAATTTTGGCTTTCTTGTAATCCCTCTGTCCTTGATCATCAAACTGCTTGTGCTGATCTCCTTGAGCAAACTTGAATCTATTAACAACATTAACATCACTTTCATACTGTTCAAACCTATTCACATCCAAAGCATTAGTATCAACCTGACTATTTCCAGTAACACATTTTGCTCTTTCAATTTAAACAGCCATTTGAAATGCCTTGTTTATATTAGGCATTGGATCGCGATATCCTTTGATAAAACATCCCCCCTTAGGTGTTCATAGACATAATTCAGTCCCATTAGAAACTGCATTACTTTAGCTTTCTCCTCCCTCTCAACCCTCTTTTTCAACAAACCACAAGCGCACTGATTGATACCGCCACAACTGCATCATATCCAACTGCATCATATCTAGGAATTGCATCAAGCAGCTTAATTAATCCCAATTTTTCTTTAACTTTCCAAAATACGCGCCAACATACAAGTTATCATGTATGAGATTTGCTAGATCTCTTCGTAACTGAAACACAAGTGGATCATTTGACTCATAGAAACATTCTTTAATCTCATCCCATAGCTCCTTAGCAGATTCCACATATATGAAGCTCTCAGCAACTTCACTTGTTATGGAATTTATCAGCCAACACATTACCATAAAATATGCTCTCATCCACTTATCATAATTATCACTCCCCTCCGCAAGTTTCACACAACTTCATGTAATGAAACCTAGCTTAGCCTTGGCACCAAGCGTCATTTTCACGCTTCGACTCCAACTCGTGAAATTGAGGCCATTAAATAGAGTTGAGACTAATACCATCCCCGTATGGTCTGAATTAGAGAGAAATAATGGATTCACATGAGTGCTATTCATACCTTGCATAACGTCGTCGAATTGAAAGACATTCGGAGGAAAACTCCAGGCTCCACCACCTCTTCCTCCTCCATTTGCAGATCCAGGTCCTGGAGGAGTAACTGTAACGAAATTACCCCTACCAGCACCATTTCCATTAGCTCTAATACCGAAAGTTTGTCCTTGCTGAGTATTGACCACATGTCCAACCATGATTGCAGCAAAAGGAGAGAAAACACGAAAACGCTGAAATCCAAAAATCAAACAGCGAGAAAACAAAGCAGAGATCGAGCTGCGAAACACCTATGTCTCTGATACCATTTGAAGATGCAAAAACGAGTTAAAACGGAAGCAAAATCACACAAAGAACCACAAGGAAGCCATAGCCGAGAAGCTCCATTAGAGCTTAGAAAAAAGCTTCAAGAAGAGTTTGTTACAACCTTTTTTCCCGCCTCTGTTTCTACCTTATACAACCGAAGATGGAGAGCAAGTTGAGAGGTGAATTACCAGAATACCCCTCACAATATATGTGACAAAATGTGCTAAACAAAGCATATAAAATGCACATAATGTCTTCCATACCAAAAACATAAAATTATCAGTAAATTAGGAGGTTCAATTCAGGTTCAATTTGTATGTCTTCCGTCACTGTTTCTAACTTGGAGGATCGTCTTCATCGCCAACAGGGATTTATGATGTACCGCTGGCCAGCAGTGTCTTTGCTTGGTGCATGATGTTTGGCTTCGGGTCTTAGTCTACATTGTCCCCGACGTTTTAGGGTTAGGCTCGTTTATTCATTTGGATCTGTTTACTTGCCACTTTTTGTATTGCACCGTTTTGTATTTTATGTTGTTTATTTGACGATTCGCCGTCTGCCGACTTTATCGGCCTCTCGATGAACCAGGTTTGTCTGGATCGTTTTTTAGCACAACTATTCCCAGCGCGGTTCCTTAGTTTTGTTCGATTAATTTATTGTTTTCTCTAACTTGTTTGATTTTTTCTTGCATTTATTCTACCAGTTTGACCGATTAGTCGATTACTAATTTTCATATTAGTACTCTCGATTTACTAGCTAGACCGTACGTCTAATATATCGAATAACTTCCCATTTGAAATATTATACTCCCTCCGTTCTAAAATATATGGGTTTTTAGCATTTTGCATAAGTTTTAATAAAACACTCTACTTTTAAAAAAACATTATTATTACACTAACTTTTTCATAAATTTTACTTTTTTAACACTCACTATACATTTTAACCAATCAAATTATTTTAAAAAGTCAACAACACACAAACCAATACAAATTATTACAACTTCCTACCTAGAAAACATAAAAGCCCATTTATTGTTGGACAAAAATTTACCTCTAAAAACCCATGTATTATTGGACGGAGTGAGTATATGTTATACAATTATGCGTTGACCGGCAACAAGATGGGAGCAAAGTAACTTCACCGGAGTCGCCGTGACAAAACCGGCGTCAACCAGTCTCTTCTTGCAGTATCATTGGGGCACACGTGCTCTTCGACGTCCTTGTTTACCTTCTGTCTCCCTCACGTACCTTCCTTTATCTACCACTTCATCTTCTTATATATATACCGTACGTACAAAACCATCATTTGTATTTAGAGCAAAAATAAATAAATAAAAATCCACCACTTATATATATATTCAAATCGTATTTTATGAACAAATTCAATATCGCTATTTATTATTCTTATTAAAGGGTGAATAAATTCCTTCCTTCGATCTATTTTGATCACAAAGTAAATAGAGTAGCTAAAGCTGCTGAAATTAATAGGTTAAATATGTAAAATATATATTAAATTAATTTTTGATAAGCTAGTAATTGGTAATTATATATGAGACATCTATAAAGTTTGATTGGTTTAGAAAACATATCTTTAAATATGGGACATTCATGTACTTAGTTAAGTTAAAAGATTTAATAACTAAAGCAATGAAAAAAAGATAAGTAGTGACACTTTATTAAAGACCAAGGACCAAAACAATCACTTAAAAAGGTTATCTACTAGAGAATGGTTATACATTATTGAGTTTTTTTTCAAAAAAAAAAATTGATCAAAATGCTTAATCTAAGCTCTTTATATATAATTAATTTGAAAAATATTTTAATAAATATAAAAAACGTTTTCTTTTTCTTTTTTTTTTATTCGAAAAAAAAAACTTTTTCTAACAAATGAACTATGAAGAAAGATAATTTATTTTAAAAAAATGGTTTACCTATTCATAAAAAGCATAAGTTAAGAGATAAAATTGGAAAAGATTTTGAAATTTTAATCATTTTAGCCATTTTTATAATAATTTTTCTAAGATTTATAATTTGAATCTAGAGATTTCATAGCACAATTTAGTTTTTTAATCTATATTTTTAGAGTATAGGAGAAATTAAGATAACCAAAGATTTTGAAAGAATTTAAATAAGCTTTTTGCATTGATTTAAAATTTAAATAGATGAAAAATAATTAAAAAAAAATAAAGAAAGGTTTGTGACAGTTTCCAAGAGGAAGAGGCAGGCCGTTGATTGCGTTTGCGGTTAGGAATAAAGCGAAGCTCTGACAAACAAAGCGCGCGCTCTCTCTTTCGAGTTTGACCACACCTCCTTTCTTTACGCTTTTACCCTTGCCGTTGACCGTCTTATTACGACATTGCCACTTCATTTGACCATCTTCTTTCCCGCTCTTTTCTCCCTCTCTTTTAACGCCCTCTCATTTTTTGGATTATGGAAGAAATAATAAATTATTACTGTAATTCGGTTGAAGTCGATCAAATTTCAAAGCCACTTCCAATTTTCAGATACATCACAAATCACAAGGTTAAAACTGCATGTCTTTAAGAACGTACAAATTTTGTATCTAATAAAAATATATTAAAAAAAATTAACCCCTTTTAATCAGGACGTGCATGATTGATAGTGTATATAGCCGAACCGTTGATTTTTCATGACATTGATTTCTCATTATTAATACTACCCTAAATTAACAAGGAACAATGACACTCATTTATCTAAAACTTAATTATGTACTGATTTATATTTTGCAAACCACTTTAAATCTATAATTAAAAACCATGTAAACCAAATTTGTTCATATTTGAGGTGTGTATGTGTGTGTAATAGTCATAGTTTATAAATACGTATATTGTATTCTGTAATAAGAACTAATTAAATTCCCAAAAAAGAAGTAAAAATAAGTAAATGTTCCACTCCTGTTTATATGAAACATATAAATATCGCTAGTCTTAGACATAAATTATTAATTTAGGACGGTGACGTTCCAAATTGTGGTTATCCATGACATTGGATCAGAAAAAATAAGTGCTAGCCAAAACACAACAATTTTTGCTTTGAGATTTGTATTGATCGATTAAAAAGAAAATGGTGAAAACTGAGGCAAACCGAGTCCATGGATGCGCATGTTTAAAATGGCGTGAGATCTTTTTTTTAAAAGTTTACAAGAAATCCGCTTTGGGAAAAAAAATATATATATATATATATAAAATTGGCATTTCAAATTCAATTTTCTATTTTTTTTCTCTCCAACCATATTATATCTTCCCCATTTACCTTCCAAATTTGGATTTAAACTGAGCCTATAGTCTCAATGGATTCGGATCCTCTCCTAATAAAAAGTTACCTAATATCTTCCTAATAAACTAATCTCAATCATTCAATTAAATTAATGGTTAAGATAATCTTCTTTAATTAAACCTTATCACCGTGAATCTCTAACTCAATCAAGGGATCTTTCTTCTCACCAAAAAAAAATAAAAAAAATCAAGGGATCTTTCTCCTCCTTCTGTACACTACAACAACTTAACCCACACTGTTAGCAATATCTCCTCGATCAATGAAGATCAAAATTTATCATGGAAGCACCATTAAAAATCATTAATTTACAACCAACATTAATTGATTTATATAATTAAGAATCAGTGAAAATCGTAGAATTCAGATTTAATCAAAATTGTAGTTTGGTGATCTGATGAGAGCTCCCTCGTTAATTAGTACAGCATTGGACATTTGGACTAATACATAATTAACTCAATCAAAATTGTAGTTTGATGATGTGGATGAAAGGTCTCCTTTCAAATGAACAGCAATAAAAGTAGGGAAAGACAGTAGTTCTTCTAATGATGTGTGTATGGAACTTGTAAGGCCTCTCGATAAAGCGACCCTAACAACATCGTCGAGCGACTGGCCTTCCCACGCCTTTCACCGTGCTCTTCTCGCTGGCGTGGCGATCGATGTTGTGGGCTACTAGGCAGTTTTGGATGAATTGATCATCGATGCCCATGAGGCCATTAGTCTCAATTCGGCAACGTGGGTGGAAACTCTGCAATGTGCGTGAGGTGCCTGAACTTTGGCCGAGTCTATCAACTGAGTCGCACTCCTGTCAGGCCTCAAGGCGCCCAGGCCTTCCAGCCATCAACGAAGGTGGTGATGAGGTCGTTGATTGTGGTGGAGGATTAGCCAAGAGTTGAGTTTTGATTTTCCGGGGAAGATTGAAACTAATAGAGTGTTGAGAGAATTGGGGTTAATTAGAGATAAATCTGAGCTATTGGTTTTTATTAGGAAGATATTAGGTAACTTTGCTATTAGGAGAGGATCCGGATCCTAGTCTCAATCACACAAACTTGGTTAACTCATCATGACATTATAGGCGGTTAATTGAACACACAAAAAGTTTTAAAAGGAAAACATATCAAAATGGCAAAATATATCCAAATCTCACCAAAAAAAAATATATATATCCAAAGGTCCTCAAGACACAAAGCTTGAAATGATAAGGTTCAAAAACACACATGCATCAAAGTTATGGAGGGGTCGGAGTTCACAAAATATCATAAATAAACCAAAGTGATAGGAGGACAAAATCAACAAGTTGGTGCACCTTGAATGTTTCCTTAGTAATTGGGAACTACTAGCTCCCTCCGTTTCCAATCCACTGACGTTTTGAGGTTAAGAGAGTTTGTAAAAATCATTGATGGTTCTCACTTTCTTTTGTAATTGTAAAGAGTTCCATTAATATCCTAATCTCCCTTTATATTTAAATTTGGGCTCCAAAATGTAGGTTGTTTAGCAGTGTAAAGGTGAGAAAGCTGAAAGGTAAAGGGTCACTTCCTTGATGTTGTCCTTACCAGCCTTCCACAAGTATATATAAGAGCAAACCCAACAGTTATGGTAAAAAATCTCTAAAATAGAGATTAAATTATCAAAATCTCTATAAAAAATTCACTCCAATCACAACAACTTCTCTATTTTACATATTTTTACATTAATTAAATACTATAATAAATAAATGCATTTATTAAAGATATTTATTTCTGCATTTCTAAAAACTTATAAACTTAATTCTAATATTTAGCCTCAACAAATGTGAACTATTATATGTTACCTATCTCTTGCACGACATATTAATTTTTTTTATTATATTCTCAGGTGGTATTTTTTTAAAACAAAATATAGTGATAAATTTGATAATTTTTTTTAAATGGTATTAATATTAAATTTAGATTGTTACTATAAAAGTTATCATAAAATTGGATAAAATACTATTCAAACTCAATCTTATTATTTTCAATTAGTTAATATATATGTTATTATAAATTAGATTGGTGATTGATCATATATGATTAATAAATTAAATTAATTAACTAATAAGGCTTAATTTATAATTTATAAAAATAAAATCATTCCAATAGGAGTTATAAGTTGAAATGAATATTTTTTGAAGTGAAAATTTTATAGACTAATTTTTTAATGTGAATTTTATAGCATTAAATTGGATGAAATAAGTTGTGGTGTTTTAGTTATAAAAGTTAACATAGAATTATGATGTTTTGTTCTACGTATATTGATTTAACAAAATTAATTTATATATTATATCAAATCATATCAATTGTTTTAATTAATTTTTAAAAATAATTATATTTTTATTACTAGTAATTAAGTATGAAATTATATTTTTTCTATATTATGGGTGAAAATGTGGGGTTGTATCATTAAATTCTATATAGGGACAAGTGAACATTAAATTATAGAGATCAACTTCTCTTCCTCCAAATTTAGAGATTTTTTCCCTCTCTCCATCAATTTCTCTATTTTAGAGATAGATTTAAAGAAGCTGTCGGGGGAGAAAAAATGGTCTTTTTCTCTAAAATCTCTATTTTAGAGAAGCTGTTGGGGTTGCTCTAAGTCCTTATTTAATGTGCAACATTCCAAAACTTCAATTAACTAGAAACGACGGGGAATGCATTACAAATCACAAACTGATGTACGAGCTTTGCATTGGTAGTATCTCAAGGTCCTTTGTGAACATGATGGACAAGTTGAAATTTGAGTCCACAAATATATATTGCCTTGGCCAACACTCACTCGTATTCGAGGGTTCCAACTTCCTAATACTTGACTAGCTCCCTTGAAATTGAATCCTTTGTTTGCTACTCATAGAGCCATATCCAGATCATTCTTAGAATAAGTGAATGAAGCTCCTTCCATCTCGAACATGGCCTGTATAGTCTCATTCTTCTCAACAACTAACAAGGAGAAGTAGAAGGCTTTTACCGTTTCAGCATCAATGTACGCATGTCTTGATCGGATCATTCAAATTCCAACAGAAAAAATGGAAATAAAATAAAAATGTAAAATGGGAAAAAGACCCATGTTATCTATCTATATATTAATATTACTAATTCTGCTAGCATTTTGCTGACGTGTCACGCCCACAATTAAAGTTGAATTTTTTATTCAAATGAGATTTTCTTATTGGTCAATATTATTATGGAAACTTTAAAATATTTGTTTCCTATTTTAAATATGATTTGAATCCATTCCTTTTGTTTATTTTCGGTTATATTGTCGTAAATATTGAGACATGTTTCCATTTTTTTCCCGATTGCAATCTCTTTTCGGTTATATTGCTGATGTGTCACGCTCACAATTAAACTTGAATTTTTTATTCAAATGGTATTTTCTTATTGGTCAATATTATTGCTGAAATTTTAAAATATCTGTTTCCTATTTTAAACATATTTGTTTCCTATTTTTATACTAAAATATTATTTAATTTTATATGTTGTATGTCAATTTGTGATCTATTTTAATCGTCTACGTACATTGAACATTCGTCAATTCTTGGCTGATTTTATTCTTGGATATTGAAATTGTTGATTTATCATTTTGAACCGATTGCAATATTCCCCACAATGTCTACATACAACGAACATGTAATAATCAATTTATAAATATTCGATTTCAAAAATTAATTATAAAAATCAATTAGAGCCAAATAAGTGTTATTTTATAATTTACTTATTTTAGACATCTTAAATGACTATCGAAAAATAAATAATATTTTAAGACTCATAAGCATTACTAATGCTTATTTTACATCTTGGATGAGGCTTCTTAGATCACTTTTCTACCTTTAATGATCTTTTTTTTTACCATCTTACCTTTATTTTCACTATTAATTTCTCTATATTTCTAACCATCTTTCTCATGAAAATAATCAATAAGTTATGTACATCTACATATTTAACTTCAAAATTATTCACACAATCATGTGCTTATGATTTTTTAATATTTGTACGGGAGCTTATATTTTACTTTTTAGATCTATGCTAATGATAATAATTATATATTTATTTCAAATTATATTAGATGGTGTGTTTGAGTATTATTACTACTTTACCTTATTAAATCATTTTCAAAATTTGTATCGTATCTCTTTCCAACTAATTTATAAATTATAAAAAAATATTTTATACATATTTTTGTTGTAAACACGTATATATATATATATATATATATATATATATATATATATATATATATATATATATAATGGGTAACTTGTGCACAAGGCTTAGGATGTGCATTGTGCACAAAATATTATTCGGTGAAATGTAAAACATTATTCAGTGAAATTTGAAGCATTATTCGGTGAAATGTGAGTATTGTTTAGGGGCTTGTGAAACATTATTTGGTGAAATTTGAGGCATTCCATATAAATTGTAACTATTGTTTAGGGAATTGAGGTTTCTTTTATTTGAAATGGATAAAAAAACTAAACATTATTCGGTAGAATGTTATAAATTATTCAGTGGAATTGGGACGTTTTCATCTGAACTGAACGGAAAAAAAAACATAACAGTGTTCGGTAGAATGTTTCAAATTTCACCGAATAATGCTTAAAATTTCACCGAATAATGTTTCACATTTCACCGAATAATATTTGTGCACAATGCACACCCTAAGGAGTGTGCACTCTGGAACCACTCCCTATATATATATATATATATATATATATATATATATATATATATATATATATATATATATATATATATATATATATATATATATATATAGTATTATATAGATATGTAAAATGATGTTCAAATTAAAATGGATCAAGCTCCCGTGCCTTTAAGGCACGGGTATTACACTAGTGCAAACCTAAATTTAAAGTTAGAAAAATGTCAAACCATGTATTTGATGTTGATGAAGTAGTCAACAATAATACTCAGTTATTAATGAATTTTTATAACGGAATTCAATGTTAAAGTTTAATGACTCTATTCGTGAAATTTGATTATTTTCAACACTATTTCAGTTTTTTTTTTTTTTTTGATTTCATATTTCAGTTGTTTTTTTAGTTTGGTCGAATAAGCATTGTTGAGTTCGATTATTTGCCTTATTTTGCGAATAACGATTATTGGATGAATAGAAATTTGATATTAGATTGGGTTTGTTGATTAAAAAATGGAGTGGGTAATGAATTGAAAAAAAATATAACTAAAGATACATTTGCATATGGCAAAGTTATGTGATATATATAGATTGAATTTTTAAAAAAATACCTAAACATAATACGATAATAAGTGAAATAAATTTATTTAATATATTATACTATTTATGAACACTCTATCTTGAGTTAATAGACTGTTGCTATATACATAAAAATCCAGTGCTACATGCACTTATTAATGCGGGTCTTTGATCTGTTTTACCCTTAACATGACACATGTACATAATCATTGCCTCAAGGAGAGAAAAGTAATGAACCGATCCAAAATTTGTTCGGCCAATTCAAAATAAAAAAATCAAACGGATCTATGATCCGTTATAATTTTTTTTATAACATAGGAATTTTTTTACAAGGAACATATCTTTGTAATGAACGAGCCTAATGAATTGTGTATTCTATATTTAAATTTTTTTTGACAAGGAATGGATCTAAGTTCCGTTTCTAATGAATTTTGTTTTTTTTTTCCCAATTTTGATTTTTTTAATATTTGTTCTAAGTTGTTTTTATCCCGATTTGATTGAATGGATCTAAGATTCATTCATTACTTTTTACTTTGAGCACAATAATTATGAACGCATGTTAAGTTAAGAATGAAATGGATCTACAATATGCTAAACTGAGTGTATTTAGCAATTGTATTGGATGCATATGTCATTTTCTTAAATTAGTAAATAAATAGCAGCCATTCAGAATTTGAATCGAACACCTTTAAATACTATCCGTAGATCCTCTATGATCAAGCCATTCTGAAATGGTTGCATATGGCCTTTCCGAGTTACAATACACAAGCGTAGAGTGAGGAGACAATAAATAGGTCAGATGAGAACAGACACAGCCGCAGTGAATCGAATCCTCCTCAGTTGTGAAGTCAATTAAAACAACCAGACCCGACCCGACCCTTTTTTGTGGCTTTGGCTCAGGAACCTCCCACATGGCCCTCTGCCCCACTCCCCTGTCCCCTCAACCGTTTCTCAACACCCCCCAACAATACTATCACAAAATTTCCATATATTTTAACACCTCCAAATATAAAAATTGATTTCTCTAAATATATGCCTAAGACATAAATTAAGAGGTTTCATTAGAAATTATTATCCTAAATTAAATTATATTTACTTTTTTCAATATTGATTTTCTTTATTTGATAGAAAATATTTTTCAATTAGATTTCTTAACCATGTCTAAAAAGACTCATAAAAAAAATAATAGCCTAAATTATACACCAGTATTTATATATATAATAAAGTAAATCATATAAAATCAATTTTAAGAAAAACTAAAAATAATTAACATTTATTTTTTTTCCCAATTAAAGCTTCTAATCTATGCATATTTGGTATAGGTGATAATTGAACCCACCTTTAAAATCATTATTCTTTTCACATTATCGTCCATGAACTATTTTTTACTCGAGAAAAATTTAATATATATGGTATTTTTTATATGCATTTATTATTTATGGTGATATTTTGTAATTTACCGAATAAAAATAACAATGGCATTAAATAATGATACCTTTTCTGTTCCCCTGTTTCCTATATAGACCACCTCTTGGAGGCCCTCTGTTGCTCACCCACCTCACTTCCCCTCCTCTTTCTTCCTCCCCTAATTTCTTCGGTCGGTTTATCAGAAATTTTTGGGTGATAAACCACACCACCGCCTCCAATGTCTGCTACATTCATCGTCCTAGCTCTCCTCTGCGCTTCATCTTGCCTCCCACTCGCAATCTCCGCAGGCCATGACTACTCCGACGCCCTCTCTAAAAGCTTCCTCTTTTACGAAGCTCAGAGATCTGGCCACCTCCCGAGCAACCAGCGCGTCACCTGGAGGTCTCAGTCCGGCCTCTATGACGGCAAATCCAGTGGGGTCAGTCACTCCTCTCTCTCAATTTCATCCGCATTTGACCTAATTTTTAAAAATCCCCAAAATGGAGACTCATTTCAAGCGCTTTGTGAAATTCGTTGCAGGTGGATTTGGTCGGAGGCTACTACGACGCTGGTGACAATGTGAAGTTCGGCCTTCCGATGGCGTTCACGGTGACGATGATGTCATGGAGCTTGATCGAGTACGGCAGGCAGGTTTCCTCCATGGGAGAGCTTGCGAACGCCCTTGAAGCCATCAAATGGGGCACTGACTATTTCATCAAAGCCCATCCTCAACCCTATGTCCTCTACGGAGAAGTATTTTCCTAAAATTAAATCAATTTTATTTTTTGAACAATTTTGATAAATTAATGCTTTTAAATTATATACAGTGTGTATAAATAAATGCTACTACAATAAATGATTTTACTAATGGTTATGGTCAAATAGAGTAAAGATATAAATTTGGGACGATTTTGGTAATTTAATGTAATTTGGACGGTGGAGAATTAAAGTGTGGAGTTAAAAATTGAAGGTAGGAGATGGGACGACGGACCACTACTGTTGGCAGAGGCCGGAGGACATGACAACGGACCGTACAGCGTACAAGATCGACCCGAGTAGGCCCGGGTCGGACCTCGCCGGAGAGACCGCCGCAGCCATGGCAGCCGCTTCCGTCGTCTTCCGCCACAGCGACGCCGCCTACTCGGCGACTCTCCTGAGCCACGCCCGCCAGGTATACTATACAAACTCTGAGCCTGAGTCCGAGTCCGAGTCTCATTATTTAATTACTCCTCTGTGCATTTAATTAGGGTACTGAGTTTAGGGTTGTTTTTTCTGTTACATTTATGGAGATGAGATGGTGCATGTTAGCCTGGAGTTAAATGAGGCAGTTACGGTGGGCCTCATTTTTAAGGGTTTCGTCTCAGTTCTGCACCTGATTTACCTTTTCAAAGCTCGCCCTTTTTTTTTTTTAAAAAAAAAAAATCACACTTCCCAATTTTAAACTTAAAAATAATAAAATTATTAAAAGTATTACTCCATTTAATGAAAATGTGACAAACAAAATTATATTTATACTCCTCATTATTATTACTCTACTTTCACTTTATTTAAAAATGACAATTTTATTATTTTTTTAACAAAAACGGTATTTTATATCATTTTTATTATTTTTAAAAATGTATAAAAAATCAAACGAATTAATTTTTGACATAGAGGCACAGGTAGTGGTGAGACATGAGCCTACAAGGCTACAATTACAAATTCCATCATTTTTTTTCGTTCTATACCCATTTTGGCACTTTTATGGCCTTTTTATTTATTGCAATTGGTCCATTTGGTTGGCCCTTGTTGCCTTGTCACTCTAGTGTAATCCCATAGCAAATTACCAAACTCTCCTTTGCTTTTTAACCATTTTTAAAAGCATACTATATAAATTCTTTATTGCTTTTGTTTCACAAATATAACAACTTAAATGAAAACTAGAAAATATATTAAAAAAAAATCAATACCAAGCATAACCTTGACAAGCACCCCCAATTGTTAAAAAAAAAAAAGAACAAAGTGTACAAATTGGACTATAATGTAATTAATTTGTCTCACTTAAAAAAAATACAGTAAAAGAAAAAACAATACGGAGTATAAAATATTTAATACTCTTGGCAGCTTTTACGGCGGATGGTTTGGTCTTTAGAGTAGGACGACCCCTCCATTTTGCATTTCTGTTTTTTCTTTTCTCAATGGGCAATTAAAGAATAAAAAGAAATAAAAAAACCGGGCGCCACGTAACCTGCTTCTGAGCCGTCCATACCTGTCCCCACAATCAGATGCGATCCTAGCCGTTTATTTCACGGAAGGCGCTAGTTGGCCCCTCACGTGACATTAACTGTCGGTGGGCCGTTCAGTTCTTTCTTTCTGCCCCGCTTTATATCGGCCGTTAAACCCCCAACTGTCTTCCCTACTTTCACTTTGTACTTACCGAATCTGCTCCCACTTAGGCCTCGTTTGGCTCCATCAATACATAACATTTCGGAAAATACACGCTTACTTTATATAAGAAAAACGAGTCTTTCTTAGAGAATTTGTTTGTCGCAATGTGTTGATCGATAAATCGAATAACAGAACATTAATTTGCTTAAGTGTGTTTTGGTTTTGTTTATGGATTTTAGCTGTTCGAGTTTGCGGACAAGTACAGGGGAAAGTATGACAGCAGTATCACTGTGGCCCAGAAGTACTACCAATCTGTCAGCGGTTATGATGTAAGTTCTTGCCCCAATTCCCCTTGATTTAGAGTTCAAAGAATTGATGTGATTATCAATCTGTGTAACATTTAGAGTGATCTTGTTTGATTTGTTTCTATGATCTTTGCAGGATGAGCTGCTGTGGGCGGCTGCGTGGCTTTACAAGGCGACCAATGAGCCTTACTACTTGAATTACCTCGGTGCCAATGGTGACTCTATGGGCGGAACTGGCTGGGCTATGACCGAGTTCGGTTGGGATGTCAAGTACGCCGGTGTCCAAGTTCTCGTCTCCAAGGTAATTTTGGGCCACTGAGCTGATTGTGTTTTTTTTTAGTTCAAGAGAGGGACTAATTTGGTGTGATTGCGCTGTTTCGCAGATCTTGATGCAAGGGAAGGCTGGGCATTATGCCCCAGTGTTTGAGAAGTACCAGCAGAAGGCGGAGAACTTCATGTGCTCGTGCCTCGGAAAAGGCTCCAGGAATGTCCAGAAGACTCCTGGGGGCTTGATTTTCCGACAGAGGTGGAACAACATGCAGTTTGTCACCGGAGCTTCCTTCCTTATGACAGTCTACTCAGACTACCTCACTTCTGCTGGGAGGAGCATGAGCTGTGCTGCGCCATCTGAGCTCTTTACCGGGGCCAAGTCTCAGGTAAACCAACTAATCTACAAGCGAAATTTTGAACCCCTAAAGGATTTGGATTTTGATGCCATGAAACATTTTACAGATTGACTACATTCTTGGAGACAACCCAAGAGCGACGAGCTACATGGTGGGGTATGGGAACAACTATCCGCAGCAAGTCCACCACCGTGGCTCCTCCATTGTATCCATCAAGGAGAACTCTGCATTTGTTACCTGCCGCGGTGGCTATGCTACCTGGTTCAGCAGGAAAGCCAGCGACCCCAACACTCTTGTTGGTGCTCTTGTTGGTGGGCCTGATGCCTATGACAACTTCGCTGATCACAGGGACAACTACGAGCAAACGGAGCCTGCAACGTACAACAATGCTCCTCTTATTGGTGTCCTTGCCCGATTAGGTGGTGGTCACAGTGGTTACAACCAACTTCTTGGTAAACTATAAGGCTCAAATGAAACCTTTTTTGACTGCTGAAATTTTGAGTGTGATTCTTAGCTGGTCTTTACAATTTCGCAGAGGAATTGCCAGTTGCTGTTTCTGTTGCACCGGCTTCTTCAAAGCCGAATCCGGCACCCCAGCAGAAAACATTGCCAACTCCTCAGCACAAAGCATCCCCGGCTCCCGAAATCAAAGCTTCACCATCTGCTGCAGGTACCTTTTTTTTGGCTCATTTTGGAGACCTAATTGAGTGAATCAAAATCCCAAACATCTGTTCTAAACTGTATGCAAAAATCATCTTTGTCAGCTCCGAAAACTTCTCCGGTCACCATTGAGCAAAAGACAACATCTTCTTGGAACAACAATGGGAAGACTTACTACAGGTACTCCACAATTGTGACCAACAAGTCAAGCAAGACTCTGAAGGACCTCAAGATCTCGGTAAACAACCTCTATGGTCCACTCTGGGGGCTCACGAAATCCGGTGGCTCCTACACTCTCCCCAACTGGCTCACCTCCTTGCCCGCCGGCAAGACCCTTGAGTTTGTCTACATCCATGCTTCCTCCCCTGCTGAGGTATCCATCTCGGCCTACACCTTGGCCTAGTTCAACCAGCCATGTTCAAGTTGTGAGAAATTGTGCAGTTCCTTATAGTAGGTTTCGGAATCTGTTTTACTTGTTAGTTTGTGTGTCAACTAGTAGGAGGGAGAAGTTGAAAAAAAAGGGATGAAGGTATAGGAGGTGAAAGGAGTGAAGAGACAGATTGAAAAAAAGTGCTCATCCTCTTTCACCTATGCCTCATTTGCTTATATTTATATATAGAAGTGTCTAAATGTGAGATTGAGAGGAGTGAAATGAGGGTTTTTTTTTGCTTCCTCAATTTGCTCATGTTGTAGTGTGTGGAAGGAGTGTGTCTCTCTTTTGTTCCTTTGTTTTGTTTGGAAGAAGAAGAGATTTGGAAGTACCTTCTTTGCCTCTATATATATAGTTCTGTTGAATGCGTTTTCTGGGAGATTGCTGAAACAGTTCGTGATTCTTGATTTAAAGATCTTGATTGAGAATTAAAACTGCTGCTTCTGAGTCATCTGTTTGATACTTTGATCCTCCAAATCCCTCTGATATTTGGATTAATGAATTGTCATGAGTCTTATGAGATCATTTTAATTTCGGTTCCGAGTTGTGTTGTGTCGTGATCGGTTCAACTCGGATTGACTCAGTTTTCTGAATTTCGAGGCCCGGACCGGGTCCGCCATTTCAGTCAAACGTAAGTGATCAATTTTTCATCTAACAAGTTTCACCATTTCCATTTCCCGCAAGAAGTTGAAGATTCCCGCCAAGTTTCGTAGAAGCTTTGCCTGCTTCGTTTGCCGGCAAACCAAATCGTTGTCGAAGAAGGGACTTGCAGACCATCTTTGTGAGTTTTGGCTCCCTTTTCGTTGCTATGAATTCTTCAATTAAAATTTCTCATCGCTCTCTTTCCAGATTTCTAGGGTTTGTCGGGTCTACTGGTAATTGGAAACCGATCGTTGTCCAAATCCTTTCAAATTCAGTTCTTTTGTGCTCCACAAGCTTTAATCTAGGTTTGATTTTGATCTATTGATCTCCAACAAGCTGCTTATTTAGTCAATTTTGAGCAGCTTAGGGTTTTAGACTTTTTGTTGGAAATGGATTGCCTAGAGTAGATTCAAGCACTTGAATAATGGTTTCCTAGTTAGTAACAAGGAATGAAGTAAAGAGAAATGCTGTAACTTGTAAGCACTATTGATTTGAGCACCTTTGCAGTTTGAAATTATAAGCTTGTTAATGTGCTTTTTCCTTTCTTGTATATACCAATCAGATTTTTTTTTTTGGAAAACCAATCTAGTTTATATCAATGCCATGGAATGGAATATGTCTTGCCCTCACATTTGGAATCTTATGATTCATTACATCATCTCTGAGGGTGGTGAGATACTGAGATATGCTGATTTTATTTAGAATCTCTCAAATTGCACAGAAATGTTTGTTGAATGTTTATCCTTGTTTAAGTTTATTTAATTTCCTCTATGTATTCCAAATCTGTTTTGTTTTTTCCCTCTCTGAGAAACTCTCTGGTTTGCTTGCGTTCTATCTTGTTCTTCTCTGTTTTAGTCTTTTAGATATTCTTTGCCAGCAAGTGGGTTTAGGAACAGTGATTCAGTGCAAGTGTGCAACCACTGATAGAAAGACCCAGTTTGAGGTTTGACAAAGGCATTGGATTGCTTTTTCTTCAGTTCGTTTGATTTATGTTTGACGTGTTTGTGATTAATCTGATTGAAATTAGCTTTTTCTTCGGTTCGTTTGATTTAAGCTTGAGGTGTTTGTGATTAATCTGATTGAAGTTAGCTTTTTCTTTGGTTCGTTTGATTTAAGCTTGAGGTGTTTGTGATTAATCTGATTGAAGTTCCTGGCATTTGCATGTTTATATAAGACTCGTACAAATTGCACACAAATATCCTTTGAAACTTTTCATATTTGGTTTAGTTCATATTGCTCCCACCCTGCTTTGGATGAATCATCCTTTCCTGTTCTATATTCTGATATTTTCAGACAATATGAGTAATCAATCCGCTGTTAATTCCCAAGTCTCTTTCTTCACTTGTGTTGTTTCATTGCCATGGTTGCTACTTTGAGCACCCAAGGATTTGTAACTATTTGATAACTGTAAACCGTATCTGTGTATTGATCTCCAGCCAGTTCAGCTCAGTTTTATTTAATTCCAGTTTTGAGTGATTGTGACCACTTTTTCTTTTTCAATCACGAAGAGGGAGTTTCATAGTAGGGAGTTAACTTGAAAATATTGTTTTCCTATCCCACATCGCTTTTCTAGAATAAAATACACTGCTTTATATTGTCTGGTGTACCAACACAGTTTGTCTCTTCGGAGACATCTGATAAAATTGGAACGATACAGAGAAGATTAGCATGGCCCCTGCGCAAGGATGACACGCACAAATCGAGAAATGGTCCAAATTTTTTTGTCCTTTTTTGGAAGCTTTTCCCCCTTCATTTTCTGTAGATGCTTATAAAATAATTCTCCAATTCTGGAATTTTAATTTTTAAATGGTTGCATTTTCTGTACATATCCATTCCGACTAAATTTCCTTCTATCCTCACTAAATTTGCTAAGGTTAGTTCCATTCTTGTATTCCTTTATTTTACGGATGTTTGAAGCATGTTTTAACTTGAGAAATTGGTCATGATTTGGGCTCTTATATTCACTTTCTGCCTTCAAGTGTATGATTATTTCAGTGCTTGTAGGTGCCTTTTGAAAGTCTCTCTTTTAGTTGTGAGTCAAAGACAACATGGAGTGAAGTAAGGACCAAGGAATGTTAGGATCGACAAATACTGAAACTGCAGGTGAGTATCTTGTTGTGATCCCTGCTTTGTTGAGGCTACTGCTTTTTCCTATCCTGCATTGATATTTTTTGGCAAAATTGTAGATATTATTCTTTTGTTTTGCATTAATCATATTATGTATATGGTCAATTTTTTAGTTTAGTTGAATAGGAATAGCTTTCAGAATTCAGATATATTCTTCAATCCACTAAGTAGAGTCTAATCAAGATTAGTTGCAAGTCCTTGTCTGCGAAAGATTACCAAATGAAGATAGAACTCCAATCTTTATAATATATTTAGACTTCTGAACATGCAACATACTGTGTTCTTAAAAAAGGGAACTAAAATTTCACTGAATTCAAACCATAACTGGAAAAAGAATATATGGTCAGTTTCTTAGTTTAGTTTAACTGGAATAGTTTCAGAATTCAGATATATTCTTCAATCCACTAAGTAGATTCTCTAATCAAGATTAGTTGCAAGTCCTTGTCTGAGAATGATTACCAAATGAAGATAGAGCTCCAATCTTTATAATATATTTAGACTTCTGAACATGCAACATATCTGTTCTTAAAGGGAACTAAAATTTCACTGAATTCAAACCATAACTGGAAAAAGGAAATCTCAAAAGGAAAAAAATACTATCAGAGCCAGGTTTCGATCCTGGGACCTGTGGGTTATGGGCCCACCACGCTTCCGCTGCGCCACTCTGATTTTGTTGTTCATATAAACCAGCAACCAGTTCATAACTAGGCATCTTAGTGCCTTCATTTTGCCTTTCCCCTGTAAATTTGTAGAGCATGACGTGACGCAAAAACACCCTATCTTAGCAAATCTCAGTTCACTCCAATATGACCACTTATGGAGACGGTGAAACGGAATTATAGTGAAATTGAACTACAGAGGCTGAATGTTGTTTCTTGATGTGCAGATACAAATTCCTTGGAGAACACAAAAAGTTACAGTGATCAGTTTAGGAGTTAAGGGGCATCCATAACTCTCCTAGTGTGAAGGCTTGAAATAAGTAGTCCTCGAATTTTCCAGCACAATTGCAATTTTCGTATTGGGAGGAATCCAATATGATTGAGCCTATTTTACTTTTGATAGCTTGGTTACGAATGTTGCTTTGCTTCTCAGCTCAAGGACATGCTATATTGCTATATGTCCATTAGTGCCCTTCGTAAAAGTAGATTAAAAAATCAAGTACAAGCTTAAATATAGGAATTTAAACAAACTGTAAAAATTAAGAATCTATATCATCCAAGAATAGATGAGGGGAAACCCGAAAGGTGGGAATGGTTGAGGGAGGGAAGCAGGTGGGGCTAGTTAAAGTGAATGTTACAAAGTACCAAGTACTGATTTGAATACCTTTGCAGTGGAGAAGGAAGCGTGGTAATACATATATGATGTGCAAAGCTGTGCTATTGATAATTGATTAAACATTGCAGCTTTTCTGTTTCAAGACTTACATATAGCTTGTTAGAAGCTTCATAGATTTTGTGATCAGTCCTATGGGATAAGGAAGCTTGCTAACACACATATGATGTGTAAAGCTTTGCTGCTGAGAATTGATTAAACATTAGCTTGTTTTCATTAAGACTCATACAGATCGCACATAAATCTCCTTCGAAACTTTTCATGTTTTGTTTAGTTCATATCTTCATGTTCTATATGTTGGTCTTTTTAGCCATGGCTACCACTGAGCTCCCTTGGTTTTTTAACTCTTATTAGATAACCTCTGTATCTGTATATTTCATTGCCAGTTCAATTCAGCTCTGTTGAATTCCAGTTTGAGTACTTGTGACCAATGTAATTTAAGATTGCTTTTCCTTTTTCAATCATGAAGAGGGAGTTGAGGATATCCCGCGTCGCTTTTCTAGAATAAAATACACTACTTTGTATTGCTTGATGAAGCAGACAGTTTGCCCAAGGATGACAAGCACTGATTGAGAAATGGTCCAATTCCCCCCATCCCCATTTTCCAGCTCCACTCGCCGTGTCCTTTGCATCCCGAGTTTTGGTTTGTAAATTCAGAAAATCAAATTGTGAGCACTAACAACTTCTCCCCTTCTTGTTTATCCATTTTAGGTACTCAGCATCTCAACTTCAAGATCTCGAGCAATCTCTTCATTTTGTTCTCAACAAATGAATTGCAGGATCAATTTGATAATTCTGGTATTATCATTATTTTTTTTTAAATAGAAAAACACTTTTAGATCTTAGATATTTCCTGGATGTAAGCTTCCATTCCCCCTTGATTACTTTCCATTTGGGTTGGTTAAATAATTGAACATGATAGGTGAGGTATGCCAGGCCCATACAATAGTGCAACGCATAGGCGACACATGAAGACCCAAGATAGCAAGCTACCTTAAATGAGCCTTCCCCTCAAAAAATAAATTTAATATCGAAGTGGACCAATGGTCCACATATCAGATATTAAACTGATAAGAACAGATACTACACTTGATCTTAGCCAAAAGGCCGAGAAAGGTATGCTTCATCTACTCTTGGTTTGGGCCTTCTATATTCTCTCCAAACTTATTCTATATGTTGACAATCAATGTGGGATGAATGTCAGACCAATCAACCAGTGCTAAGTTGCTCAGATACTAAACTGATATGTGGAGATGCCATTTTTAGCCCCAACTACAAGGTGACAGGACCTGCCTCTTTGTGCTTAAGATTGAAGATTGCTTGGTCACAGTATAAATTTCAGTTCCAGTTGGTGAATCCATAAGCTATCTAATAAAAGGGAAAAGAGGCATGCTATTTTTATCCTGGCTACAATGGTGGAAGTAAATTTGCAGGCCGAAGGAACTGGTTCTTTTTACAAATGAACAAGTCATCGCTGGTAGTTGATGTTTTTTTTTTTAAAAAAAAAATTGGGGGAATTTAGATGTTTCAATTGAATTACTTCAGATTTCTAAATGAACGAGTGCATTTCAAACTGAAGTTCAGTTAGGTAGCTGTTGTTGATTCCCAAGTCTCTTGGTTTCGTTTTGTTGTTTCATTGCCATGGATGCTACTTTGAGCTTAAGTGTTCAAGTTCATCCTGGTGTATGAGTTGTCTGAATCTACGAGCAAATAGAGCCCGCAGCATACAACAATGCTGCTCTTATTGGTGTCCTTGCCCGATTAGGTGGTAGTCACCACAGTAGTTTCAACCAACTTCCAGGTAAACTATAAGGTGCAAATGAAACCTTTTTCGTCTAATGAATTTTGGAGTGTGCTTCTTAGCGGATGTTAACATTTCCATAGAGGAACCGCCAGTTGCTGTCCCTGTTGCACCTGCTTCTTCAAAGCTGAATCCCCCGGCCCAGCAGAAAACAGTGCCAGCACAGCCCAATGCATCCCCGGCTCCCGAACACAAAGCTACTCCAGCTGCAGCCTGCAGGTATTTTTTTTTTTTTTGCTCGCTTTGGAGACCTAATTCAGCTATTAAGTGAATCAAAATCCCAACATCTGTTCTAAATGTATGTACAAATTGTCTTTGTCAGCTCCTACAACTCCTCGGTTCACCTTTCAGCAGAAGACAACATCTTCTTGGAACAACAGTGGGAAGACCTACTGACCAACAAGTCAAGCAAGGCTCTGAAAGACCTCAAGAGCTCGGTAAACGACCTCTATGGTCCACTCTGGGGGCTCATGAAATCCGGTGGCTCCTACACTCTCCCCAACTGGCTCTGGCTCACCTCGCCCACTGGCAAGAGCCTAGAGTCTACATCCATGCTTCCTCTTCTGCTGACGTCTCTGTATTGTCCTACACTTTGACCTAGTACAACCATGTTCAAGGTGTGAGAACTTGTGCAGTTCCTTATAGTAGGCTTCGGCTTGGATTTTACAGCCTCTTGTTTTCCTATCTTAGGAAGCTGTTTTACTTGTTAGTTTATGTGTCAAGTGGTAGGAGAGAGAAGTTAAAAAAAGAAGGAATGAAGGTATAGGAGGTGAAAGGAGTGAAGAGACAGATTGAAAACAATTGCTTGTCCTCTTTCACCTGTGTCTCATTTGCTTATATGTATATATAGAAATGCCTAAATGTGATATTCAGAGGAGCGAAATGAGGGTCTTTTTTGCTTCCTCAATTTACTCTTATTGTAGTGTGGAACAAGTGTTTCTCTTTTGGTCCTTTGTTTTGTATGGAAGAAGTGATTTTGAAGGAGTGTTATCTTCCTTTGTTTTGTATGGTGCACAAACTGCCTTTGCCCAATGCAGAATGGTTTGGCAGATTGCCAGATTGCTGAAAAAGTTTATGATTCTTGGATTTAGAGATCTTGATTGTGAATTAGAGAGGTATTCAGATTAAAACTGCAGCTTCTGAGTGATCTATTTAATCCTCCAAATTTCTCTGATCAATGAATTGTGGTCTATCAAGTGTATGAGATCATGACAAGATGCTGCTTGCTACATTCCTCTTAAGACTGATGGCTGGATTGTTTTACATTCTTCCTACTGAATCCAAATCCTATTGATTCGCTTCATTTGTTTCATCCATCTCTTGAATTCTGCATGATCTGCTGAGGTGGGAGAGGGTCGCTCTGAATCTCTGATGGTATCTCATCTCTGGGATGCCCAAAGCCTTGTGCACCATCTGATGGTAAGCAATGAGTAAGTAGTAACCAAATTTCAAAAGTGTGCTGTTATTATGATGTGTCAAAAAATGGTCAAGTTTAGCACAGCTTGCCTATGGCTAAAAAGATGTATGCCTAAAAGTCTCTTATGGCATAAATCTTCACCAACAACAGTGATGAGCTGACAAATGAGTTTGAAGTAATTCAGATACCAAAACAATGTTACTTATCTTAAAATGCAAGACGAATAAGTAGAAAACGAATGAAGCAAAGATAACACGGTCATAAAATGCAAAATGTAACAGAAAATCTCTCAAAAAGCACAGGATACAGCATAAACTAAACATGAAAAATGAATAGCTGCCACCCTTGAAAGGGGCTTCACCTAGACAGTCGTCAAATGGTTCCCTTTCCCTCAATCAAATATTATAAAATGATAAACCCCATAAAAATATTTTTAAAAATTGATAAATCAGTGAATCTACTAAAAAAAATTCTGAAATTGAAAAGATTAAGATAATGCAGTGAAGAGCTAAACATGAAGCAACTGGTTTCACAGTATCTGCAGTACGAAAACTAGATTAAGTTATATGAAATTTTAATACTAAAACTGTAGGAGCCCTCCGAGGAGAACAACCTTCCAAAAATAGGGTATGCCACTTAGAAACAGTAAGCACACGGTATTCTTTAGTAAAAGGCGAAAGAATAGTTCGCTTTGTGCCTACTGCATGGCTCCACAAATGTTATGCTGCTGCTACTGATCGAACTTGTATGATTCGGTATGGAACGTATTTCCACGCTTATTCAATGTGGGAATCCTTTGCACATTGGAGAATGGAGACTGCCAGTTGACATTTATACACAATAATACATGTTCCATTCCATGAAATTTACAACAATACACAAGACGATTCAATTATCTTTCCTCACAATGATTGGATCTCGGTATCAATTTTATGGTTGCGTTAGTAGTTGTTATTATCATCATTACAATAAGAAAAAACAAATGGATATGAAAAGAAAGGCAAGGTTTTCTGAATACGGATCTGAATAAATCTCCTGATGCCACTCTCTATCAAGATTCTAAAGATCGATCATACAATTCAGCTCTTGAAATGAATTCCAACTGCTATAAGAAGTTCCGATTTCATGGAATTGTAAGCTCAGCTTCAGTGCAAAGACGAAGAGAATGAAATCTCTTATAAAATATATGAACTGATAAAAAAGTACACAAACTCGCTTTCATAGCAAAATCACACAGGAGCGGCGACCTTTCATCATTATAAACAACTTCCCTCATTCTCAATCTACTACTTCCAGCAACCACATTTCCATTTTCATTGGTTTACAAAAGAAAAAAAAAAGAGTTTTCATCCTTTTTAACTAGAAATGTCAATTAGAAAAAAATAAAAGAAGAAAGTGTTGATTCTCCACACAGGATATACTGATCTGAGAAGTTTCGAGCTTCAGTTTGAGCCGTTTTTTAGGACAATTACAGTGGGTCGGTACCCAACCTCTTCAACTAGTATTGGTGGGGTGCGCCAGGCCTATGCAATAATGTAACACTTAGGCGACACACAAAGACCCAAGATAGCAAGCTATCTTTAATGGGTCTTTCCCCTCAAAAAATAAATTTAATATCAAAGTAAACCAATGGCCCACATATCAGATATTAAACTGATAAGAACAGATACTACACTTGATCTTAGCCAAAAAGCCGAGAAAGGTATGCTTTGTGTAGTCTTTCATTGGGCTTTTTATATGCTCTTCTAAGCTGCTTCTTTATTCTGACATTCAATGTGGGATGAATTTGTCAGACTATGCATCGGTGCTCAGTTTCTCACCATCGGATGCAATATTGTAAATGAAAAACAAACAAGTTGTCAATCCACCATGGAGTGTTAATTAATAATGGCAGCCTTGAACGTGAAACATTCTTTTAACTTTTAAATCATTTGAATTTTGATTAGACAAAAGAATCTAGCTAGTATCAATAGCGGAATTTCACAGTTTTTCAGCCTCTTCCTTTTCAAATTTGAGCTCAATGTCAATAGAAAAGTTGTACTTGTAGCTCTCGAAAAGACATATTCGCCACACACTTTTTTTTATTAGGTAAGAATTTCAGGAGGATAAACCTATCCCAAGGCATCCTTTCATATGAGGTCCCGAAGACCTTGATTGGTATATATATGTCGGGACCCAGCAGAGCGACAAAGGTGTGCACCCTTTATTTGACAATGTTTCCATTTCAGGGCATGTGAGCTCTTTATGAATTGAGCTTGGGGGCATGAAATTCTGCATTGTATATAAGGGCTTAGCTGTCAAATTCGTAGTTATCATGACAGCACGACCTTGTTGCGAAAGTGTATTAGTCGTTCATTTACTCAATTGCTCCTTTGACTTACACATGATTTCCTCAAATGTTTGTTTATTTACTTTTCCATTGATTATCGGGTAGTCTAGATTTTTTTCCAGAGTGGTTTCCCTTGAGATGCTTAAACAATTTTCAAGTTTTGCTCTTCTTGAATGTGGTATGCCATTTGTAAGCTGAAACGCCGATTTATGATAGTTGACAGGTTGTCCAGCAATATTGCATTACTCATCAACTATCATTTTCACTAGGAGGCATGTTTTGATTAAGTTACTTTTGTAAATATTATGATATCATCTGCAAGTGCTAGAAATGGAATGATAGGTCCATTGATTCCGAACCTAAAACCTATTCCTGCTCACAATGTTGGCTTCATGGGAAAGCTTCCTCGTCATAACCTCTACCCTCAATATGAATAAAAAAGGAGAGAGGGGGTCCCCTTGACGAAGCCCTATGGATGGCCAGAAGATATCCATAGGTCTATTATTTACTAGTATGGAAAATGATACCGTTGTTATACATTCCATCACCCAGTAAATGAATTTCTTATCAAATCCAAAACCAGTGAGAATCGTTTTTGTAAATTTCCATTCTACCTTATCGTATGTCTTTTCCATATCAAGTTTTATTCCGTCACATACTTATAATAGTCAATGGGACAACCGATACCTCCACTGCATTCAGGCGGATGGTGCTCAAGATTTACCTTCTTGCCCGAGGATGCATTGCAGTTGGTTTTGGATGTACAATGAGTTGAGGCTACGCAGCCCTCTGGTAGATTGGGGTGCTGTTTTATGGCATGGTACACAGTGTAGAAAATGGGGTTTCATCGTCTGGGTGGCTGCCAGTGGCGGAGCCAGGATTCCGGGCAGGGGGGTGCTAAAAAATTTTCGTGAAATATATTTTTGGGTGTAGACTTGATAAGAAGATTTTGTAAAAAAATAATTGAAAAAACACTAAAATTGTTATTTTTAATGATTTTTTTAATTTAAATAGTTGAGAGTAACAAAAAAATAGAAGAGAAACAAAAAAATATAGATATAATTTAAACATAAATATTGAAAGAAAGGGTTTAATTTAAATATAAATATGACATTTTTTTAATGAAATGGTTGATAGAAACAAAAAATATAAAGAGAAATTAAGAAAAATTAATGATAGAGTAAAACAAATAAAAAGGTAAGGTGGTGGGATTTGAACCCAACACCTATTGATTCTCCTTTCTTTCTCCTTTCCTTACCATTTGAGCTAGATAACATTTATATTTCAAATATCACTTAAAAGTATTATATTACCTTAAAAAACTAAATATATGCAAAAAAAATTTATTTTATTTTTTTGTATTTTTTCCCGAGCCAGGGGGTGCTCGAGCACCCCCAGCTCCGCCACTGGTGGCTGCACTCGAGAAGCTGCAAACTGGCCGACGAATAAAGCATTGGAACGGGCCTGCTACTGTGCTTTAAGATAGTAGGATATGGATAGAAATCAAAATAGGATATAGACAAATGATCAATATAATTAAATTTAGAAGGAGGAGAGCAATGAAAATGCTCAAGGTAAAATATAATTAATTTTCATTAGTAATAGGGCTGTTTTAGTAATTATACTGTGCAAACCAAAGATATTCTAATTATAATTTATGGAAAATGACAATTTGAATAAATAAATAAGTATTTTATTTTTTGAGGGATATATAACTTATTTTATAAATTTCAGGGATTTATAATTAAATTTAGAAGGATATATAGATATATAAATATAGGTAATTGTTGAGTCATGATCGATCTTCTACAACTTAAAGTGCACCACACGTCAAACTAACGTACTGAAATCGGAGATATGGAAAAAGCTCCCTACGGCCACTATAAACTTAATTTTGACAGGTCCTACTTTCCGCCAGAGAATGGCTCGTTTGGATTCGTTATCCGAGACCACGATGAAACGGTTGTGTCCTTTGGTTCTGGTCTTTGCAACAATACTTCGGCTGTCTTCTCCGAGGCAATGGGGCTGCACATGGGTGTGGTAAAGGCCCTCAATTTGGGTCTCGACAATCTACTTATCGAGGGCAATTGTTTGCCCGTTATCCAGGCTCTTCTAGGGGATTGGTCTTGCCCTTGGAACATTGAGCTGCTGATGGCTGATACTTCTACCTTTCTTCGCTCCTTGTCTAATGTTGCAATTTGTCATATTTTCAGGGATTCAAACGTTGTGGCTGACCGGATTGCTGGTCTGGCTCATAACTCCCCTCCACTGTCGTGGATAGCTTCGTTGTTGATTCAGAACTCTGTGTTCTCGTCCGCTCGAACGCGCTAGGAAAGAAATCGGGTCGTCCCTCCCCCATATTGTAATGGGCTAAGTGCCTAGCGGGTAAATATGACATGTAGTGACCAATAGGTCACGAGTTCGAATCCCCCCTCACCTATATTGTAATGGCCTAAGTGCCTACCTATGAACCAAAAAAAAAAGTCGGGTCGTCGGCGGCTTTCCTAATCTTTATCCCGCTTCCCCCCAAAAAAAAGAGGTGCACCACTAAACTATTTCGGACATAATTCTATTTTTTTTTAAATCTAAAAACATATATATATATATATATATTCCATATACTTGTATTTACATGTTTATAAATTTTTTTTATAAAAAAAATTTATATCTAGATATCAGATATCGAATATTAGCCCGATATATGATATCTAGTGTTTTGTATGACTAAATACCAATATCAAAGGAATATCGATATCTAGTGTTTGATATCCTCAAATATCAAGTGATATCTAATATCTGTGTTTGGTATCGCTAGATATCAATCGACATCTAGATATCAGATTTGGGCTTATTTGTCTCTTCGGAGACCTTTGATAAAATTGGAACAATACGGAGATTTGAGTTTATTTGATATACTAATTTTGAGGAGAGATATCACTTGATAATTGATATCAAGATATCACCCGATGCCGATTTCTATCAAGATATCACCCGATGCCGATTTCTTGATACCAATGTTGATATCCTCGTATCAAGATATCAACCGATATCGATATCACAAGTTGATGTGACTCGTAATTGTAGAATTTCATCATATATAATTTTATTTTTTTTTATTTTTTTTGGCAATGGATAAAGGAAAAGGGAATTATAATTAGGGTTTTATTGTGCTTCATCTTTTGATAGGCAGACTCCACTTTTGTGTTTTGGTGCATTCTCGTATCCTCAAAATCAAGGATGAAGACCCCTTTCAATCTCCCTATAGACTTACTCAATCAGATTTTGGTCCTCCTCCCATTCGGCTCAATTCTTGATTGCAAGCTGGTGTCAAAGGAATGGAAGAATCTCATCGACGATCCCGAGTTTTTCAAGCGTTACCGCGACACATCTCTCGCCATGTTGAATTTCAAAAACAGCGTCTACTGCTTATTAGTAAGGGATCAGGGTAACATAACAATCACCAATTTCACGCTGAACCGCATTCGATTCGATCTGGAAGACGGCGATGGCATCCGTGAATTTCATTCGGAACCATCCAAGGGGATTGCCTGTGTCCTCACCTACAAAAGTCGCCTCCTTTGCTACAACTTGTTCACCGGAGCTTCCTACACCACAACGGATTTGCCGCTGTGGAAATACTCGGATATTGAGTTGGTGATGATCTGTTATGGCTTCGGTTACGATTGTTATGATGACGATTATAAGCTTATGTGGAAATACAAGCTTAAGAGAATGTGCGACGACAGTGACGACGACGGTCTGTATTGGGTTTACAGCTTGAGAAATAAGGAATGGAAGTCCTTCAAAGGCTTCCCTTACGCTGCATATCGGTGGTCGAGTTTGCTATCAATATTGAACCGACAAGCTTGCTCCTTTAATGGTGTCCTCCATTGGATTTTCCTTAAGAGAGGTACGATTAAGACACCTGAAAAGTATGTCATCTCTACTTATGATTTGCATACTTGTATGTTTGGAGAAATGCCGCTGCCAGTGCTGACTAATCATTGTACTGATCAAAGTATACAACTAGTTGAATTAGGTGGGCAACTTTGTTGTATGCTCAAGAATAATCGCCACCTTATGATACGTGTTTGGAGGATGAGAGAGTACGGGGTTAGTGAGTCTTGGGAGAAATTCTGCATTTACAATCCCATCTACTGGCTACCCAACCATTTGATGAGAAGCGGGGTAGAGCCTGCAATGCTATATGAATGCCGAGATGGAAGAAAAGGAGTCTTGTTTTTCTATCACTGGAACGGATCATTGCATTGGTACGATCTTAACAATGGAGAGTTGACACACATACAGAAGAGTGATTGGGAGAAGATCAGCAGGATGCCAAAGGAGAAAATTAGAGTTGAAACAATTGAGAGTTGAATTGAATTGGTACGACAATGCTAGCCAATTGAGGCAATGTCAGCATGTTTCGGGTTTATAGCTCCAGAAATCACGATTGGGAGCCCCACAATGGCCTCCCTTATGCTCTATGTAGTTGAAAAGGTTGTAGGGATCATCAAGCTTGCTCCTTTAGGAACATTGGCTGGTTATGGTATCAAAAAACCGGAATAACAGGTGATCTGTAATGAATTAAAGTTAGGTAATGATGTTAGCAAGTATACAATGTTGTTGCCTTCATGGGAGCTTTCTTTTTTCTTTTTCCTTTTTGATTAAGAGGGAGTTTTCTTGCTTTTGGTTCAATATTAAGTTTACTTGATAGAAATTACATATACCAGCCACTTCAATCCCAAACTCAAGGCCAATAACAAACAGAATCGAGTTGAGAGAGTGAAGGCGTAGGTTTGAGTTGAAAGATGAACACAAAATGCTTGTAATAAAGTTTTTTTTTTATTAAAAAAAACATAAATTGCATTTCACTACTCATAACTAGAACGAGCAAACGAACACTGCCACTGGCGTATCCAGGGGTGGTCCATGATAAATTTCTGGAGTTTCTCCTATCATATCCTGGTCCAAGTCATCGCCAGGCCATATATGCATCATCTTTTCCTGTTCTATATACTGATCTTTGCTGCCAATTTATGTACTTTATCAATCTGCTGTTGATTCCCAAGTCTCTTGGTTTAGTTTTGTTGTTTTTTTTTTTTGCCATGGATACTACTTTGAGCTTAAGTGTTCAAGTTCATCCTGGTGTATCAGTTGTTTGAATTTACAAGCAAAAAGAGCCTGCAATGTACCACAATGCTCCTCTTATTAGTTTCCTTGCCCGATTAGGTGGTAGTCACCACAATGGTTTAAACCAAACTCTAGAGGTAAATTATGAGGCTCAAATGAAACCCTTTTCATCTAATGAATTCTGGAGCACGTGTGCTTCTTAGCTGATATTAACATTTTCGCAGAGGAATTGCCAGTTGCCTTCCCCTGTTGCATCTGCTTCTTCAAAGTTGAATCCCATGCCACAGCAGAAAACAGTGCCAGCTCCTCCGCAGAAAGCATTCCCGGCTCCCAAACACAAAGCTATTCCAGCTGCAGGTAGTTTCCTTTGCTCACTTTGGAGAACAGTGAATCGAAATCCCAAACATCTGTTCTTTGTCAGCTCCGACAACTTCTCCGGTCACCATTCAGCAAAAGACAACATTTTCTTGGAACAAGAATGGGAAGACTTACTACAGGTACTCCACAATTGTGACCAGCAAGTCAAGCAAGACTCTGAAGGACCTCAAGATCTCGATAAACAACCTCTATGGTCCACTCTGGGGGCTCACGAAATCCGGTGGCTCCTACACTCTCCCCAACTGGCTCACCTCCTTGCCCGCCGGCAAGACCCTTGAGTACAACCGACTATGTTCAAGTTGTGAGAAATTGTGCAGTTCCTTATAGTAGGTTTCGGAAACTGTTTTACTTGTTAGTTTGTGTGTCAAGTAGTAGGAGGGAGAAGTTAAAAAAAGAAGGGATGAAGGTATAGGAGGTGAAAGGAGTGAAGAGACAGATTGAAAAAAAGTGCTCATCCTCTTTCACATATGCCTCATTTGCTTATATTTATATATAGAAGTGTCTAAATGTGAGATTGAGAGGAGTGAAATGAGGGTTTTTTTTTTCTGCTTCCCCAATTTGCTCATGTTGTAGTGTGGAAGGAGTGTGTTTCTCTTTTGTTCCTTTGTTTTGTTTGGAAGAAGAAGAGATTTGGAAATACCTTCTTTGCCTCTCTATATATATTTCTATTGAATGTCTTATCTGGGCTAGTTTGTTGGTGCACAAGAAGGTTTTAATTCGCAATCAAGATCTTTAAATCCAAGAATCATAAAATGTTTCAGCTTCTGGAGTCATCTGATTGATCCTCCAAATCCCTCTGATATTTGGATTAATGAATTGTCATGAAGTCTATGAGATCATTTTAATTTCGGTTCCGAGTTGTGTTGTGTCATGATCGGGCCAACTCGGATTGACTCAGTTTTCTGAATTTCGGGGCCTGGACCGGGTCGGCCAACAATCAAACGCGAGTGATCAATTTTTCATCTAACGAGTTTCACCATTTCCATTTCCCGCAAGAAGTCGAAGATTCCCACCAAGTTTTGCAGAAGCTTTGCCTGCTTCGTTTGCCAGCCAACCAAATCGTTGTCGAAGAAGGGACTTGGAGACCATCTTTGTGAGTTTTGGCTCCCTTTCGTTGCTCTATGAATTCTTCATTTCCAATTTCTCATCCCTTTCTTTCCAGATTTCTAGGGTTTTTCGTATGCATTGGTAATTGGAAAGTGATCGTTGTCTAAATCCTTTCAAATTCACTTCTTTTGTGCTCCGCAAGCTTGATTCTAGGTTTGATTGTTCTAATACCTGCTGATTTTGATCTATTGATCTCCAACAAGCGGCTTACTGAGGCAATTTTGAGCAGCTTAGGGTTTTACACTTTTTGTTAGAAATGGATCGCCTAGAGTAGATTCAACTTTCAAGCACTTGAACAATGGTTTCCTAGACACTAACAAGGAAGGAAAGATAAATGTTGTAAGCACTATTGATTTAAGTACCTTTGCAGTTTGAAATTATAAGCTTGTTAATGTGCTTTTTCCTTTCTAGTATAATACCAATTAGAGATTTTTCTTTGGAAAACCAATCTAGTTTATATCAATATCATGGAATGGAATCTGTCTTGCCCTGCTCTTTATTTACCAATTCAAGGAATCTTATGATTCATTACATCATCTATAGTGAGCATATTCAAACTGAGGGTGGTGAGATATACTGATTTTATTTAGAATCTCTCAAATTGCACAGAAATGTTTGTTGAATGTTTATCCTTGTTTAAGTTGATTTAATTTCCTCTATGTATTCCAAATCTGTTTGTTTTTTTTCCTCTCTGAGAAACTCTCTGGTTTGCTTGCGTTCTATCTTGTTCTTCTCTGTTTTAGTCTTTTAGATATTTTTTTGCCAGCAAGTGGGTTTAGGAACAGTGATTCAGTGCAAGTGTGCAACCACTGATAGAAAGACCCAGTTTGAGGTTTGACAAAGGCATTGGATTGCTTTTTCTTCGGTTCGTTTGACTTAAGTTTGAGGTGTTTGTGATTAATCTGAATGAAGTTCCTGGCATTTGCATGTTTATATTAAGACTCGTATGAAGTGCACACAAATATCCTTAGAAAATTTTCATATTTGGTTTTGTTTGTATCACTCCTACGATCCCACCCTGCTTTGGATGGATCCTCTTTTCATATTCTATATACTGATCTTTTCAGCCAACATGTGTAATCAATCTGGCAATCTGCTGTTAATTCCCAAGTCTTTTTGTTCAGTTTTTTTGTTTCATTGCCATGGTGGCTACTTTGAGCACCCCAGGATTTCTAACTATTTGATAACTGTAAAATGTATCTGTGTATTGTTCTCCAGCCAGTTCAGTTCAATTCTATTTAATTCTAGTTTTTGAGTGATTGAGACCACCTTTTCTTTTTCAATAACGAAGAGGGAGTTGCATAGAAGGGAGCTGAAGATATGCTTTTCCTGTCCCACATCGCTTTGCTAGAATAAAATACACTGCTTGATATTGCCTAATGAATCAACACTTATTGTCTCTTCGGAGGCATCTGATAAAATTGGAACGATACAGAGAAGATTAGCATGGCCCCTGTGCAAGGATGACACGCACAAATCGAGAAATGGTCCAAATTTTTTGCATTACAAGTTTTTCCTACATGAATATTCATGATGATACTGTGAATGCTTATAAAAACAATCCCTTGATTTTTTGTACATGCTTCTTTCATATATCGCTTAGTCAACATACTGCGTAAAGACCTTGACCGTGATTCTCATAATTTTCTCAATAATTCTCCAATTCTGGAATTTTTACATGGTTTCATTTTCTATTCGTATCCATTCCGACTAAATTCCCTTCTATCCTAACTAAATTTGCTTAGGTTGGTTCTTGCATTTCTTTATTTTACGGATGCTTGTAGCATGTTTTAACTCCTCACTAAATTTGCTTAGGTTGGTTCTTGCATATCTTTATTTTACGGATGCTTGTAGCATGTTTTAACTCGAGAAATTGGTCATGATTTGGGCTCTTATATTCACTTTCTGCCTTCAAGTGTGATTATTTCAATGCTTGTAGGTGCTTTTTGAAAGTCTCTCTTTTAGTTGAGAGTCAAAGACAACATGGAGTGAAGTAAGGACTAAGGAATGTTAGGATCTGTTAGTATATATGTTAGCTTGGGTGAACTACCTTTATAAATAGAAGAACATATCATTGTAACAAACTGATTTTTCCTTTCCTAACACACAGAGCTGTTGTTCTCTGTTTTCTCTCCTTTCTCAATCTTCGATTTCTCTACATCAACAGGATCGACAAATACTGAAACTGCAGGTGAGAATCTTGTTGTGATCCCTGCTTTGTCGAGGTTATTGCTTTTTCTTCACCCGCGTTGATATTTTTGGCAAAATTGTAGATATTATTCTTTTGTTTTGCATTAATCATATTCTGTATATGGTCAATTTCTTAGTTTAGTTGAACAGGAACAGTTTCAGGATTCAGATATATTCTTCAATCCACTAAATAGATTCTAATCAAGATCAGTTGCATGTCCTTGTCTGCGAATGATTACCAAATGAAGATAGAACTCCAGTCTTTATAATATATTTAGACTTCTGAACATGCAACATACTGTGTTCTTAAAAGGAACTAAAATATCACTGAATTCAAACCATAACTGAATTATAAAAAGAAAAAAAATCTAGCAGAGCCGGTTTCGATCCTATTATATTCTGTATATGGTCAATTTCTTAGTTTAGTTGAGCAGGAATAGTTTTAGAATTCAGATATATTCTTCAATCCACCAAGTAGATTCTCTAATCAAGATTAGTTGCAAGTCCTTGTCTGAAAATGATTACCAAATGAAGATAGAACTCCAATCTTTATAATATATTTAGACTTCTGAACATGCAACATACTGTGTTCTTAAAGGGAACTAAAGTTTCACTGAATTCAAACCATAGCTGTCTTTATAATATATTTAGACTTCTGAACATGCAACATACTGTGTTCTTAAAGGGAACTAAAGGAACTAAAGTTTCACTGAATTCAAACCATAACTTTCTTTATAATATATTTAGACTTCTGAACATGCAGCATAATGTGTTCTTAAAGGGAACTAAAGTTTCACTGAATTCAAACCATAACCGGAAAAAGGGAAAAAATGTATCAGAGCCACTGAATTCAAACCATAACTGTCTTTATAATAATATTTAGACTTCTGAACATGCAACATACTAGCCAGGTTTCGATCCTGGGACCTGTGGGTTATGGGCCCACCACGCTTCCGCTGCGCCACTCTGATTTTATTGTTCATATAAACCAACAATCAGTTCATAACTAGCCACCTTAGTGCCTTCATTCTTCCATTTCATTGTAAATTTGTAGAGCATGACGTGACACAAAAAACACCCTATCTTAGCAAATCTCAGTTCACTCCAATATGACCACTTATGGAGATGGTGAAACGGAATTACAGTCAAACCGAACTACAGAGGCTGAATGTTGTTTCTTGATGTGCAGATACAAATTCCTTGGAGAACACAAAAAGTTACAGCACAATTGCAATTCTCCTAGTGTGAAGGCTTGAAATAAGTAGTCCTTGAATTTTCCAGCACAACTGCAATTTTCGTATTGGGAGGAATCCAATATGATTGAGCCTATTTTACTTTTGATAGCTTGGTTACGAATGTTGCTTTGCTTCTCAGCTCAAGGACATGCTATATTGCTATATGTCCATTAGTGCTCTTCGTTAAAAGTAGATTAAAAAAACAAGTACAAGCTTAAATATAGGAATTTAAACAAACTGTAAAAATTAAGAATCTATATCATCCAAAAGAATAAATGAGGGGAAACCCGAAAGGTGGGAATGGTTGAGGGAGGGAAGCAGGTGGGGCTAGTTAAAGTGAATGTTACAAAGTACCAAGTACTGATTTGAATACCTTCGCAGTGGAGAAGGAAGCATGGTAATACATATATGATGTGCAAAGCTGTGCTGTTGAGAATTGATAAACATTGTAGTTTTTCTGTTTCAAGACTTACATATAACTTGTTAGAAGCTTAATAGATTTTGTGATCAGTGTCCTATGGGATAAGAAAGCTTGCTAACACATATATGATGTGTAAAGCTTTGCTGTTGAGAATTGATTAAACATTAGCTTGTTTTTATTAAGATTCATACAGATCGCACACAAATCTCCTTTGAAACTTTTCATGTTTTGTTTAGTTCGTATCGCTCCAACCCTCAATTGGATGATTATCTTTTCATGTTCTATATGCTGGTCTTTTCAGCCATGCATGGCAACTACTTTGAGCTCCCTTGTTTTTTTTTTTTTAACTCTGTATATGTATATTTCATTGCCAGTTCAATTCAGCTCTGTTGAATTCCAGTTTGAGTACTTGTGACCAATCTAATTTAAGATTGCTTTTCCTTTTTCAATCATGAAAAGGGAATTGAGGATATCCCTCGTCGCTTTTCTATAATAAAATACACTACTTTGTATTGCTTGATGAAGTAAGACAGTTTGCCCCTGTGCAAGGATGACATGCACAGATTGAGAAATGGTCCAAATTTTTATTTTTCCAGCTCCAATCGGCGTGTCCTTTGCATCCCGAGTTTTGGTTTGTAACTTTGTATATTCAGAAAATCAAACTGTGAACACTTACAACTTCTCCCGTTGTTGTTTTTTCCAGTTTAGGTACTCAACATTAATTCCAATTTCAAGACCTCGAACTAGAATTGCAGGATCAATTTGATAGTTCAGGTATTAACATTAAAATTATTTTTTAAAAAAGAAAACACTTTCTGGATTAATAAAATGATTCTAACTTCCCTTTTGAATGTTTTTAATGGATTTTTGCATTAGCTACTTTCCATTTTGCTTGGTTAAATAACTGAACATGATATTGGTGAGGTGCGCCAGGCCCTACAATAGTGCAACAGATGGGCGACACATGAAGACCCAAGATAGCAAGCTATCTTATATAGGCCTTCCCCCTCAAAAAATAAATTTAATACCTTGTCTGAATTACTTGATATTTCTAAATTAACTATAGTGCATTTCAAACTGAAGTTCAGTTTTGTTGATTCCCAAGTCCCTTGTTTGAGTTGTTTCAGTTTTGTTGTTTCATTGTCATGGATACTACCTCGAGCTTAAGTGTTCAAGTTCATCGTGGTGTATGATTTGTTTGAATATACGAGCAAAAAGAGCCTGCAGCCTACAACAATGCTCCTCTTATTGGTGTCCTTGCCTGATTAGGTGGCAGTCACCACAGTAGTTTCAACCAACTTCTAGGTAAACTATAAGGCGCAAATGAAACCTTTTTCGTCTAATCAATTCTAGAGTATGCTTCTTAGCGGATGTTAAAATTTTTGCAGATGAATTGCCAGTTGCTGTCCCTATTGCACCTGCTTCTTCAAAGCTGAATCCCCCGACCCAGCAGAAAACAGTGCCAGCTCCTCAGCACAATGCATCCCTGGCTCCTGAACACAAAGCTACTCCAGCTGCAGGTAGTTTTTTTTTCCTGCTTACTTTGGAGACCTAATTCAGCTATTAAGTGAATCAAAATCCCAACATCTGTTCTGAAATGTATGTACAAATTATCTTTGTCAGCTCCTACAACTCCTCTGGTCACCATTCAGCAGAAGACATCTTCTTGGAACAACAGTAGGAAGCCCTACTGACCAACAAATCAAGCAAGGCTAGCTCTGAAAGACCTCAAGAGTCAAGATCTCGGTAAACAACCTCTATGGTCCACTCTGGGGGCTCATGAAATCTGGTGGCTCCTACACTCTCCCCAACTGGCTCTGGCTCATCTCCTTGCCCGCTGGCAAGAGCCTAGAGTTTGTCTACATCCATGCTTCCTTTCCTGCTGACTCTCTGTATTGGCCTACACTTTGACATAGTACAACCAACAATGTTCAAGTTCTAAGAAATTGTGCAGTTCCTTACAGTAGGGTTCGGCTTGGAGTTTACAGCCTCTTGTTTTCCTATCTTGGGAAACTGTTTTACTTGTTAGTTTATGTGTCAAGTAGGAGGGAGAAGATAAAAAAAGGAAGGAATGAAGGTATAGGAGGTGAAAGGAGCGAAATGTCTAAATGTGAGATTGGTAGGAGCGAAATGAGTTTTTTTTTTTTTGCTTCCTCAATTTGCTCATATTGTAGTGTGGAAGGAGTGTTTCTCTTTGTTCCTTTGTTTTGTATTGAAGAGGAGATTCAGGAGTGTTGTCCTCCTTTGTTTTGTATGGTGCACAAACTGCCTTTGCCCAATGCAGAAAGGTTTGGCAGATTGCTGAAAAAGTTTATGATTCTTGGATTTAGAGATCTTAATTGCGAATTAGAGAGGTATTCAGATTAAAACTGCAGCTTCAGAGTGATCTATTTAATCCTCCAAATCTCTCTGATCAATGAATTGTGGTCAATCAAGTGTGAGATCAGCACAAGATGCTGCTTACTAGTTACTACATTCCTCTTAAGACTGATGGCTGGATTGTTTTACATTCTTCCTAATATTTTTTTTGTCCCTGCACACTGTGCTTTTGTTCGTACGGTGTTTGTTTGCAGAATATTTACATTCTTCCTAGAAAAGAACACTCCTAGCAAACTCTACTGAATCCAAATCCTCTTGATTAAGTAGTAACCAAATTTCAAAAGTGTGCTGTTATTATGATATGCCAAAAAATCGTCAAGTTGGGCACAGCCTGCCTATGGCTAAAAAGATGTATCCCTAAAAGTCTCTTATGGTATAAATCTTCACCAACAACAGTGGTGAGCTGACAAATGAGTTTGAAGTAATTCAGATACCAAAACAATGTTACTTATCTTAAAATGCAAGACGAATAAGTAGAAAAAGAAAGAAGCAAAGATAAGTGGTCATAAAATGCAAAATGTAACAGGAAATCTCTCAGAAAGCACAGGATACAGCATAAACTATAAAGACATGAAAAAAGAATAGCTGCCACCCTTGAAGAGGCTTTACCTAGACATTCCTCAAATGGTTCCCTTTCCCTCAAATATAAAATGCCCTGTAAAAACATTTTTAAAAATTGATATTAAGTGAATCTAATAAAAAAATTCTGAAATTGAAAAGACTAAGATAATGCAGTGAAGAGATAAAAATGAAGCAACTGCTAGTGTGATCCACCTTAATTATCGGTCACGTACCATAATCTTTTGAATTTGGCAATATTCATAATGAATACTAAATTAAGTTATATGAAAATTTAAACTAATATTGTAGGAGCCCTCTGAGGAGGACAACCTTCCAAAAATAAGGGTATGCCACTTAGAAACAGCAAGCACACGGTATTCTTTAGTAAAAGGCGAAAGAATAGTTCGCTTTGTGCCTACTGCATGGCTCCACAAATGTTGCAGTGCTGCTACTGATTGGAGTTATAGGATTCAGTATGGAAGGTATTTCCACGCTTATTCAATGTGGGAATCCTTTTCACATCTGAGAATGGATTGGAGACTATTGGTACATAGCAAACTGCCAGTTGACATTTAAACACAACAGTACATATTCCATTCCATGACATTTACAACAACACACAAGATGATTCAATTCATTAATCTTTCCTCACAATGATTGGATCTCGGCTTCATTTTTGTTACTAGTTGTTATTATCATCATTACAGTAAGAACAAACAAATGGTTATACCATTCTCTGAATTCGGATTTGAATAAATCTCCTTATACCATTCTCTCTATCAAGATTCCAAAGATTATACATTCAGCTTTTGAAATGGATTCCAACTGCTATAGGAAGTTCTGATTTCATGGAAGTATAAGCTAAGCTTCAGTGCAAAGACGAAGAGAATGAAATCTCTTATAAAATCTATGAACAGATAAAAAAGTGCATAAAAAGAGTAAGACAAACTCGCTTTCAAAGCAAAATCACACAGGAACGACGACCTTTCATCATTATAAACAACTTCCCTCAATCTATATCTACTACTTCCAGCAACCACATTTCCATTTTCATCGGTTTACATCAAGAATAAAAGAGTTTTTATCCTTTTTTTTTTGGGTTTGCAAATAGAACTAGAAAGGTCAATTAGAAAAAAATAAAAGAATGAGTGTTGATGAGAGCTCCACACACCCTAAAAGAATGAGTGTTGACGAGAGCTCCACACACCCTATGGATATACTGATCTGTGTAGTTTCAGGCTTCAGTTTGAACCTTTTTAGGACAATTACAGTGAGTCAGTACCCAACCTCTTCAACTGGTATTGGTGGGATTTTTAAGACAATTACAGTAAGTCAGTACCCAACCTCTTCAACTAGTATTGGTGGGGTGCGCGCCAGGCCTATGCAGTAGTGCAACACTTAGGCGACACACAAAGACCCAAGATAGCAAGCTATCTTCAATGGGTCTTTCCCCTCAAAAAATAAATTTAATATCAAAGTGAACCAATGGTCCACATATCAGATATTAAACTGATAAGAACAGATACTACACTTGATCTTAGCCAAAAGGCCGAGAAAGGTATGCTTTGTGTAGTCTTTCATTTGGCCTTTTATATGATCTTCTAAGCTGCCTCTTTATTCTGACATTCAATGTGGGATGAATGTGTCAGACTATGCATCGGTGCTCAGTTTCTCACCAATGAGATGCAATATTGTACGGAGTAAATGAAAAAGAAACAAGTTGTCAATCCACCATGAAGTGTTAATTAATGGCAGTCTTGAACGTGAAACATTATTTCAACTTTGAAATCATTTGGAGTTTGAGTTCTGGTGTATTTGTGTTTTGTTTACATTTGTCCATCGATCATTTCGATCATCAATTTCGTTAGCAGGCAGGCCTAAGGTTTTTGTTGTACTTAAAATTCCTCCAATTTTTGATATATTTATGTAGCATCTTGTGTATTGTTCAGGCCCAAACTAGCATATATATCAATATATATGAGCTTTGTGCCTCTTGGAATGCCCCTAGTCTGTAAGATCTGATAAGGTTGTTCCAAAATTAATTAAGTGTATGTGTATCATCATCAGATTCTAGAAAGCGTATTTTGATGAAGGAGGCGTAGATACCGGTTATATTGGTTAAATCGTAAAGTTTAGAGATTGCATTGGGTTAGGGGATTTGATGGTGTTATTTTTGGTAGGCAAGGATCCAGAGGAAGGAAGCAACATTAGCAATGGCGCAGTAGCACACAGGAGAAGTGTCAGATAGAGGCATTGTTCAATTCACTACTCAATTTCAGTTTCTTATTGAAACTCAATTGGAGAGTTGTTGCCACCGAAGAGAGAGTAAGTTGGAGCAAGCAAGTCGCCCGTTGCTTCCCACCAAGCACAACGCATGTGATGATGTCGGATTCGATGAGTCTGTTAGTACGTATATATTTGTATATATAGGTATTTTAGGGAGTTGTTAGTATTAGGAGATTGTGTGGGATTGTGTATATCTTTTATGCTTATCTTGTAGCCTTTGTAATTCTATTTATACGGTTGAGAATAATGAGAATGGCAAGCAGCAAATCTTCCCAAATTCCATGGTATCAGACCTCTTTCCTTTAGCCTAATTTTCCACCAAATTCCGCCCCATTTTTCCCTTCTGCTTCACCATGGCTCAGGAACCACGTTTCCACTCAGCCCAAGCAGTCACCAACGTCAAAAATCTCATCCCAGTGTCCCGTGACCTCAACAAGGTCCTGTATCACACTTGGGAAGAGATCTTCAAAGTCGCACTTCGCGCTCATAATGTTCTCTACCACATCGACGGATCGGAGCGCCCCGCTAATCTTACTGATGATCGCTTCAATCAACTCGATGCTATTGTGCTGTCGTGGATCTACGCCAGCATCTCGGAGGACCTCTTATTGACCATCATCCAGCCCGGATCCACTGCTCGGGCCGCCTGGCTCCGCATCAAGAACGTCTTCCAAGACAACCAGGGTGCGCGAGCGGCCGACTTGGAGAACAGATTCATCAACACCCGCCTTGAGAATTTCTCTGACGTTGCGGCATACTGTCAACAACTGAAATCGTTCGCTGATCAACTCAAAGGTGTTGGTTTCCCGGTGTCGGATCAACGATTAGTTCTTCAGCTAATCAACGGCCTTTCGTCCGCCTACGATACGGTTGGCAGCATCATCAGTCAGCAAACGCCCCTGCCGACTTTCCTCACTGCTTGCAGCATGCTTTCCCGAGAGGTGACTCGCATCAAACGGAACTCCACCCCTGGAATTGATCCAGCCACGGTTCTGGTGGCACCCTCTCAGCCGGCCCCTCTAGCGCCTCCCCGAGACAACAATCGCGACTCCGCTCGTGATGGTAAGGGAGGCAATGGATCTCGAAACAATAATCGCAACCGAGGAAAGGGCAAGGCCAAGGATGGATCTCGACAGCCAGCACCACAAAATCAGCCACCATGGTACCCACAATACAACTGGCCAACCCCACCACCTTGCCCCTACCCGACGGCGCCTATGTACCGTCCACCCTATGGGTACCCGCCCCAGCGCCCACCACCGCAGCACTCCCAGGGTGCAGGTCAGGCTAACTTCACCGCCACGGATCTACCTGCAGCATTTAGCTCCGTCTCGCTCAACTAGCCGGACGATAATTGGTACATGGACACCGGCGCTTCGAACCACATGACATCGAACCAAGGTATCCTCCGTCCTTTCATTAATTCGAGCAACATTTCATCTGTGTTTGTCAGCAATGGTAAAATAATTCCTGTACTTGGACATGGTTCTACAACTTTTCCAAACACAGTCGCCCCCCCCCCCCCCCCCCCCCCCTTGCTCTCAAAAATGTTTTATATACACCCCACATCATCAAAAACTTGGTCTCCGTCAAGCAATTCACTAAAGACAACAATGTTTCCGTTGAATTTGATCCATATGGTTTTTTTGTGAAGGACTACCATTCGGGGACCAAACTCCTGAGATGTGACAGCCCCGGGACACTCTACCCGGTCAGCCCCTCTACCGTCAACTCTAGCCAGCCACCAACCGCCCTCACTGCCTCCGCCCCGGACCTTTGGCATGCTCGCCTTGGACATCCCGGCTCCCATGTTTTACGTCTTTTAGATCGTGTCTTTGCTATTCGTTGTAATAAGAAGTCCCTCTCTCGTATTTGTCATTCTTGCCAATTATCCAAACACAATAGGCTACCGTTTTTTGATTCCCAATCAATTACATTTGCCCCGTTTGATATAATTCATAGCGACTTGTGGACATCTCCCATCACAAGTGAGAATGGCTACAAATATTACCTTGTCCTCTTAGATGATTTTACTCATTTTGTGTGGGTATTTCCACTGAGATACAAGTCCGAAGCTTTCTCTAAGTTTACCCAATTTCGAGCTATGATACAAACCCAATTCCAAAGAGAAATAAAAACATTCCAGTGTGATATGGGCAGGGGTGGAGCTAGAAAAAAATACGGGGGGGGGGGGGGTCAACTATATTTTTGATTTTTTTTTTTTGAAGATATATGTAAGATACAATATTTGTTGTAAAAAATATAGTAGAAAACATATTAAATTTATGATTTAAATTGCTATTTTAACTTTTAAAAGCTAAAAGAAGGAAAAAAAGACATAAATGAAGCTATAGGGAATTGAACTCAAGACCTCATTATTCAAGTTCTCACCTCATACCAATTAAGTTAAGCACACTTGTTGATATATTACTCTTTTTAACTATTTTTAGCCCTTAAATTATCAAAAATTACAAAAAAAAAATACATTTTTTTTTTACGTTTTCCTCCGGCTCAGGGGGCTCGAGCCACCGCATGCCCCCCCTCCCTCCGCCCCTGGATATGGGAGGGGAATTCCACAATCAATCCTTCTACAACCTGTGTGCTCAAATGGGTATGACTATGAGGTTTTCTTGTCCACAATCGTCTCCACAAAATGGCAAGGCCGAGAGAATTCTTAGAACTCTAAATGACAAAACACGATCTCTCCTCGTCCACGCTTCTTGTCCACACACCTTTTGGGTGGAGGCCCTTCACATGGCGGTCTACCTTCACAACATCCTTCCATCCAAGGCTTGTGACAGTGCAACCCCCACCCTCCTCCTTTATCATCGACATCCAACCTACGATCATGTTCGTGTATTCGGATGTCTATGCTACCCAAACACCACCGCTACATCACCCCACAAACTGGCCCATCGCTCGACACAATGTGTCTTTCTTGGCCTATCCACACCCATCGAGGTTTTAGGTGCCTTGACACCTCCACGAAGCCGTGTCTTGATCTCCCGATCGACATGTGGTGTTCGCCGAGGATGTTTTCCCCTTTGCTACGCTCGAACCCCCAAAACAGCCTCCTCCCCACACCCAATGTAATGAGATCCAACCGCTTGTGACCGAGCTCATCACCTCACCACCGGGGCAGGCCCCCGCCCCTGTTCCAAACCCACCAAACACCCCACCCCAACAACTTGCTGCCCCTCCGCCACCGAGACGTCCCATGGTAACTCGGAGCCAACTTGGAATTAGCCGCCCCAACCCGCGATTTAACCTCCATGTTGATACCGCATCCGTGTCCCCCATTCCTAAGTCTCCTATTGCAGCCTTGTCCGATCCGAATTGGCTATCCGCCATGCACGATGAATATGATGCTCTTATTAAGAATCGCCCTGTCCGCCACAAACGCCCCTTGTAACGGATGTATGAGTTTTCCGATGACCTTTTTTAGTCTTTCAGTCAATATTTTTGAGATTATTTTGTAAATGTTAGAGCAGAGACTGATGGGTCTGTAGTGACCGGTGGATGTTGGATTGTCCGTTTTCGGGAGCATTGAGATGAAGGTATGATTTATTTGGCGGAGAATTCTCCCAGAGTGGAAGAATCCCTTTACCGCACAAATCACTGATTTCCCTACTATATCCCAATATTTAGTATAGAATTCTGCTGTAAATCCATCCGGACCTGGGGACTTGTTTCTTCCTAAGCTGAATGCCGCCGTTTTAATCTCCAAGTTCGATGGAAGCGCAATAAGGACACTATTTTCTTCTGTCGAAATGGCCGGTTGTATTAGGTTCAAAAGTTCCGACATAATCCCTTCGTCTATAGATTGTTTTTTGAACCTATTTTCAAAATCTCTTTTTATCTCATTTCTAACGTTCTCTTCTCCCACAATCAATGTTCCGGTTGAGGAGGTTATGTTTCGAATTTGTTTCCTGTGGCGCCGTCCCGAGGCTACTCGGTGAAAGTAACCCGTGTTCGAGTCCGAGAGTTTGAGGTGTTTCGTCTTTGCCCTTTGGCTCCAATATGTTTTCTGGAAAAGAAGAAGCTTTTCTCGCTTCAAAATCAGGCGTTTTTCCCTTGCTTGGTATGCTTGGACGTTTTTTTGTGATGTCGTAGTCTGGACAAGGAGGAGCTCCGACTCCACGTCTTGTAGTTGGCGGAAAATGTTCCCGAAATTCTTTTTATTCCATTCTTTTGCCCTTCTTTTCAGTATTTTGTGTTTAAACATTAACTGAAACATAGCAGAGCCAGGACATGATGATCGCCATGATTGTTTCACAATATTACGGAAGTCTTTCCTCATTAGCCATACGTTCTCAAATTTAAACGGTGGGGCTTTAAATGCAGACTCCTCATCGAGTGTGATAGAAATTGGACAATGGTCCGATGAAGAGAAAACACCGTTATGTGTTATCAAGTTGGGAAATGCTGTAAGAATGTGTTGATTAACTAACACCCGATCAATTTTTTCACGAATGTTGGAACTCTCCTCCATATTTTTTCTCCATGTAAACTTATTTCCAAAGGTGGGAAGGTCAAACAAATTACAATCGTCTTTGAAAGCTATTAGCCGAGAGAACCTTGACGGACGTGTAGTGGCGCCGCCTAATTTGTCAGTACTGCAAAGAATCTCATTAAGGTCCCCTATGACCATACATGGAATAGAAGATGTGTTTACTATTGTCGTTAATGTTTCCCAGAAAACATTTTTATCGGTCGGAGATGGAGGCGCATAGACAAAGAGGACCAAAAGCGGAAAGCCACTCTGCATACTATCTAATCGGAGTCCGATAATACGGGGAGTGTGTACTACAACCGAAACGGACACATTAGTCAACTGGTGAGATTTCCAAATGACCCCAATGCCGCCCGCTCTCCCAATTGAAGGCAACCAAACCCCTTCATCAAATCCAATGTTTTTCCACAATTTGTCGTCCGGAACGGTTTTCGACTTTGTTTCTGCTAGCGAGATGATTTGGATGTGTTCATTTTTACACATTGACTCTATTTCCGTCCAAAAAGTTCGTTTTCCAATACCACGACAATTCCAAAAGCATATCTTCATAAAACCTTGTTAATCATGAAAGGACTAAGAGGCAGAGTCCTTACATCGAAGTAGTTTAGATGAATTGCTTTAAAATCTTTGTTAGAAAAGTTTCTTGCGTCGACCAATATGCTGCCCTTGTACCAATACAAACTAGACCAAGAAGCCTAATTCAAATAATAGAATTTAGGCCAACCAATCAGCCACTCGGCCCAGTAATCCCACGACAACACTATATTCCCAAAAATAGGTGAATAACCAAGCCAGCACAGGTCACCCGACGACCGCATCACCTTAACCCTGAGGTCAGCGAGGCCTATTCCAGCCCATATGTGAGTTGGGTAGGTGCTAATCCAAACAACAAGTGTAAGGAGAACCCAGTTACCACTAGCCCAACTCGACCATGCCTTTGCCAAAGCCCACAAAGCATAAACCACCTTCACACCACACGTACAGCAGTGGAATTTCCACCAGAAATTACTAAATTTCATACAATTCATAACACTAACACACCAGAATTCACCTCGGATAGCACATAACATATATATTAACTGATCAGAATAAATATTTAGTAAATAGCGATTACAAGCGTGACGATGAAATCTGCATACACCGCTTCTTCTACCCATCTTAGCGTCTAATCTTACCATTACAACCAGAAGCAAGCATGAACACCACATAACTAGAATTGTTGTAACGGCCCAGGATTATGATTCCCAGGATACGTTTCGAGGGATAAAACCCCTCGTAAGGACCTTGCGCCCCGAGTACAGGTTGAAGGTTTCAAAACTTACTTTAATGTTTTCAAAGGGGGATTTCGTACCCAAAATCGAAGGGATCGTTGGAATCCCCGGGGAAGTCCCCTGTACCTGTCGTAAGTCTAAGCGTGGAAATCGGAAATAGTGCGACTAGCGGAAATAAGCGTAATACAAGAGGGTGCCACGGCAGAGCCGGGTCAAAACGGAGTCAAGTATAAATCCAGAATATAATCAGAGTCTAGTGAAGTCTATACTCCAACGCTCACTCTCCGCCGACAAAACGACCCGCGCAAATAGGCAAACAGCACCGATAGGATGAACATAGATAATACCTAAAAAAATTGATATGGGGCGGGATCAGATCGATGCCCACTTCTCTGCATCCCAACCATAAGCACACATATACGCTATTCCTAATAAAGATGCTTCTAGATGCGCGGCGGAATAATAATACACTAACATGCTCCTAAGATCAAGTGCATAATAATAATAAGGCCTTAGCACAGAATACCAAGTGGTATATCCCTCTCCTACCTCCACCCCTTCCGATAGGTGGAGACTGGCCAGCTCGTGAATGCATTCATTCATAATTGGGCGGCACACATGCCTAACCCGCTCCACAATAAAGCCCGCAGGCATATCATAATAAAAGGAAGTGCATGACTCGATTGACTCAGGGTACCCGATGAGGCTGGGCTACCCTATGACCCTAGCAAGGACTCTAGTTACTTCACAGATAACGGCCGTTCTGTTTACATACGCATAAAGAAATAGGATGCTCAACGATCAATGCAACCTAGCATGGTACTACATGGCATGCTGATCATGAATGCAACACCTAGTATATCATGCACCTATAGCAGGGAATCACTCTATTCAATCTGAGTAAGCTCCGAAGAGACTTACCTGGTATCGCAGAACAGCAAAAGGCAATCAACCAGGCGATATGAAATCCGACACGTCACAGATGATCACCTAACAAGTATAAGCACATCAATGAGTCTATCTCTAAGGTACACAAAGCATAGAAGTATCACACACGCAACTTCACAACTTAACATAATAACCATCACATCATCATTTCCATATCATCAACCTTATCTCATAATCTATCATCTCAATATCTCACAACCATACTCAACATATCCTCCAATTCATACTTAACCAATTTGCATGCCATCATTTCAAAATCTTACTTAGCATATAATTGCACATCTTCAACATAATCATATAACATTTAACCACATTAATAAATCACCACAATATCACATTTTAAATCTCAAACAACATCTTATATTTTAAATCCCAATCATTTACATATTACTTCTAACATCACTTTATTTTAGCATCTTTATAAAATATTTATAAAATCCCAACAATACTCATTTAAATCGAACATCCCTTTTTAAATTACCAAACCAAACCCTTATTTAATAAAAACCCCAAACCGGACCCTATTTAAACAAACCCAAACCGAACCGAGCCCCTTTTTTTAAATGACCCAAACCGAGCCCTTATGTTGTTAATAACCCACTCAAACCGGACCCCTTTTTGTCTTAAACAACCCACCCAAAACTGGACCTAAAATAGGCCCAAAGCCTTGTTTTTATAACACCAATGTCGGCCCACTGAATTAGGCCCAACCATCCAATTTCTTCCATCTCTCAAAACCGAGCTGGAGGTTTTAAAAAAAAGAAGATGGGACCCAGGTGAGGTGGCGCCTATGTGGCCAAGGGACCCACGAGTCCTCTCTTCTTCTTCCACCTTTGGCCGAACAGAGACGGAAGCAGGGCTGTGTGCCCAGAAAATGGCGGAGGGAAGAGGAGAAGGGAGGAGGGGTGCTCCGGCGGCGGCGGAGCCGAGCTCCGGCCACCCGGCCTCGCCGGCCGCCCCGACACACACGCACGAGACAAGAAAGGAAAAGGGAGGAGAAGGAGAAGCTCACCGAACACTTCGACTCGCCGGAAAGTGTTGTCGAGGCTCGATTAGTGCTCGATTCGACTCGCCGGAACTGGGACGTCGCCGGAGGTAGCCTAGGAAGGGCGGAGGAGTGTTAAAGGAAAGGCTTTACAAGGTTTTGGAGTCGGAACGGAGGATCGAAGACTTACCGAGGGCGTTCGAAAACAGGGGCGGCGCTTCTGCTGCTGCTGGTGGCCGGCGACGGAGACTGGTGGGGAGGCGGTGGTCGACACTGGTGGTGACGGAGGTGCGGCAGCAAGGTGGGAGGTGGTGAGGTGGTGGAAGGGTGTGGGCGGCAACAAAGGAGGTTGAAGGGGGTGCTCTTCGGCGCTTCCCTCCAAGGGAGAAAGGAGCTCTGTTGGGTTCTGTATTTGTGTGGAGGGAGGTGTTCATTATTCAGATTTTTATGGACAAAATCTTTGCTTTCTTAGTTGTAACCATCGGACAAGGCATGGGAAAAAGGGTGTACTCATTTCCATTCTTGGTAAGTCAAAGAAGGTAAGAAAGAAAGGTGTAGGTGAGTGTTGGGTTACTTTGGGAAAATTGAAAGAGATGGGGAAATTTGAAATTAAGCTCAAATTGTGGAACCCAATGTTGAATTGGATAAGGATGTGAGAAAGATGACGGAATTGAGATCTCGAGTCGGGAATTTAAATTTCCGCTGATTGATCATTCAAAACCGAAATGAATGACGGAATTGATTTTTAAATCGGAAAATTTGGGTCGGAATTTATTTTAAATTCATTTTGATTTTCATATTTAGCCAAAAATTTATATTTTAAAAATCCGAGCCTTTACATCATCCACCTCTAAAAACAAGTCTCGTCCCCGAGACTAAAATCATTCTAAGGTGGGGATGAAGTTGGAATTGGTGAGTCCAAGGATCACGTCATCGATCCCGTAAGTACCTCATAAGTGCCCCCATGAGATCTCACAGTACCGTCGTCATGATCATAATACTCCCAATCGGTCGTAGTAAGGATGTGGCAGGGGCCCCTACCACACCCCACTCCGACTCCTCGGGCATACCATAACTCGAAACCATCATGACGTCTCCGCTAGGTCTTAGCAAGCGATCTACAGGTGCCCCCATACATGCTTGTATCCACTTCGTGGGGCGTCATAATGAAAGCTCGGGTTGGAAGAGTTTTCTCAAAATCTATGTTTCCTTTTAAATCACCCTTTGATATTTTTTTTTTTTTTTTTTTTTTTTTATTTTTTTATTCGACATTAAACAAGGCATTCCCAAACTTCCCAATTTCCCAATCATTCTACATCCACCTCTAAAGGCTAATCCCACATTCTCTTCCTAGGTTCCGAGTCAAATCATAATTCCACATTTCAATCTCTAGCATTTCTAATATTAGGCATCATGGATATAGAAGAGTGATCATATTCTCAAGATAAGCAGGAGATTATAGCATGTCAAAGACAGTCACATACCATAATATCTAGCACATCATCATATCATCGAGGCTCATCACATCATATCACCAAGGATCTGCACATAACTACCACGTATAAGCACACAAATCAGGGAGATACCACTAACCAATCCCAACCAACTAACTAGGCATACTCACCGCACTCGAGAGGTCAAGGTAATGTCTACGCTCGGCTCAACATAGGACGCAAGTAGCTCATCTAAGACATCTCCATAGCTAGCTCGAATGCTCTCCTCGGTCTCCCAGGTGGCCTCCTCAGGGCTCCTCCTAGACCACTGAACCAGAAGCAAAGGAACCTCCCTGTTCCTAAGCTTCTTGACACGACGATCAAGGACCCTCACCGGACGCTCTACAAAGGTATGGTCAGGCTCAATGTGAAGGTCTGAGTGGTCAAGGACATGACTAGGGTCGGGAATATACTGACGGAGCTGGGAGACATGAAAGACGTCATGGACGCCGGCTAAGGATGGAGGTAAGGCTAAACGGTAGGCTACTACACCGACTCTCTCTAAGATCTCAAATGGCCCAATGAACCTCGGACTCAACTTCCCTTTGATGCCGAACCGTCGAACTCCCCTGGTGGGTGAAACTCGAAGCCATACATGCGAGCCTACCTCGAACTCAAGCTCGGTCCTCCGTCTGTCCGCATACTTCTTCTGCCGATCCTGGGCTACCCTCATATGCTCTCGGATGCGACCAACCTTGTCAACTGTCTCTCTGACCATCTCGGGCAACGACAGAACTGTATCTGCAGGCTCGTCCCAGCAAACCGGCGACTTGCATCGCCTCCCATACAAAGCCTCATACGGGGCCATCTCGATCGACGCGTGGTAGCTGTTGTTGTAGGAAAACTCCACTAGCGGTAGGTGCTTGACCCAATGGTCACCCCAATCCAAGACGCACGATCGCAACATGTCCTCCAACGTCTGAATCGTCCTCTCGCTTTGGCCATCTGTCTGCGGGTGGTAAGCCGTACTGAAATGCAATCTGGAACCCAAACTCTCCTGAACCTGCTGCCAAAACCTCGAGGTGAAGCGCCCATCTCGATCAGATACGATCCTCTCTGGTACTCCATGAAGCCTCACAATCTGGCGAATGAACTCGTCTGCTAACTTCGAAGCCGGCCATGTCTCTTGAATAGCTATGAAATGGGCCGACTTGGTCAACCTGTCGACCACGACCCAAATAGCGTCAAACCCTCTGACGTCTCGCCTCAACCCAGTGACGAAATCCATGGAGATATCCGTCCACTTCCACTCGGGAACTGGAAGTGACTGGACGGGTCCTCCCGGCCTCTGGTGATCAATCCGAACCTGCTGGCAAACCTGACATCTGGCCACGAACTCTGTGATGTCTGCTCTCATCCTCTGCCACCAATAACTCCTCCTCAGATCCTGATACATCTTATTCGTCCCTGGATGGACAGAATAAGGGGTGGAGTGAGCCTCATGCATGATCCTCTGCCTCAAATCTGACGTCGATGGAACTACAACTCTGCCCTGGAAGGTCAGCATCCCGTCTGCTCTCTCTGCAAGCTCTCTAAATCTGCCCTGAGCCATCCGCTCTCTCAGAACTGCAATCTCTGGACAATCTGCCTGACCCTGCCGAATCTCTGCTGTCAATTCTGCCTGCACCTCTAAGAACGACAACTGCCCGTGATCTCGCTGGATCCAAACCTCGAAGCAGCATCTCAACAGATCTCTCTGCAAGTCTCGCTGAGCTGTCAGCCTCTCAACGACCACCTCATGATGAGTCTTCCTACTCAACGCATCTGCCACTACATTGGCCTTCCCTGGATGATAGACTATGTCCAAGTCATAGTCCTTCAGAAGCTCCAACCATCGTCTCTGACGCATGTTGAGCTCCTTTTGTGTGAAAATGTACTTCAAGCTCTTGTGATCCGTCATCACCTTGCAAGAAGTACCATACAGATAATGTCTCCAGATCTTCAGAGCGTGAATCACAGCTGCCAACTCCAAATCATGGATGGGGTAAGACACCTCTGGAGGCTTCAACTGACGCGAAGCATAAGCGATGACCCGATCTCTCTGATGCAGAACACAACCCAAGCCGGAATGCGAAGCATCTGTGTAGATAACGAAGTCCTCTGTCCCATCTGGCAGAGCCAACACCGGAGCAGTCGTCAACTTCTGCTTCAGAAGCTCAAAGCTGGCCTGACAATCTGAACTCCACTCGAAGGGGACGTCCTTCTTCAGCAGCTGTGTCATCGGTCTAGCAATAGTCGAGAAACCCTGGACGAACCTCCTGTAGTAACTAGCCAATCCCAGGAATGAGCGGATATCTCTGACGTTCTTGGGCACCTCCCAAGCAACGATGGCATCAATCTTTGCCGGATCCACGGCAACTCCCTCAGCTGAAATAACGTGGCCTAAGAAAGCCACCTCTGTGAGCCAGAACTCACACTTGCTGTACTTCCCATACAACTGATGCTTCCTCAGCGTCTCTAGCACAATCCTCAAATGCTCCTCGTGCTCCTCTCTACTCCTCGAGTAGACTAAGATGTCATCGATGAAGACGACGACGAACTTGTCCAAGAAGTCGATGAACACTCGGTTCATGAGCTCCATGAACGCGGCTGGTGCATTGGTCAGCCCAAACGGCATGACCACGAACTCGTAGTGACCATAGCGAGTCCGAAAAGCGGTCTTCGGAACATCCTCTGGCTTCACCCTCAGCTGATGATAGCCCGACCTCAAGTCGATCTTCGAGAAAACCACGGCGCCCTGCAGCTGATCCATCAGATCGTCAATCCGGGGAAGAGGATAACGGTTCTTCACCGTCGCCCGGTTCAGCTCCCGATAATCGATGCACAGTCTCAACGACCCATCCTTCTTCTTGACGAATAGCACTGGCGCTCCCCAAGGCGATGCACTAGGCCGAATGTAGCCCTTCTCAGCTAGCTCCTCTAGCTGAGCCTTCAGCTCGGCCATCTCCGTCGGTGCCATGCGATAAGGAACTCGCGAGATAGGCCTGGTGCCTGGCTCCAACTCAATCGCAAAGTCGACCTCTCTCGGCGGGGGAAGTCCTGGCAGCTCCTCTGGAAACACATCTGCGAAGTCTCTGACAACGGGAACATCCGATACACTAGGGTGCGTGCGATCCACCTCTAAAGCATAACACCAATACCCGACGCAACCCTGGTCTAAAAGTCTGGCGGCTCTGACTACGCTGATGAGTGATCCATTCCTCTTGGGGTCGCTCCCCCAAACCTGGTGCTCGGTCCCGTCGGATGCCAAAATCGACACTGTCCTCGTCCGCAAGTTGATGATAGCCCCGTAGTGGTCCATGAAGTCCATACCCAAGATGAGATCGTCCATCCTCAATGGCATAACTATAAGGTCGGTAGGCCACTCTCGCTCACCTATCCGGATGGGGCACCCTAAAATCTCACGACTCGTCCTAACCTTGGCCCCATCCGCCAGACCAATAGTAAAGGGTGAACCACTCGTGCAGCTCAGGCTCAGCCTGGCCACGCACGCCTCTGCTATGAAGCAGTGAGTCGCACCAGTGTCAAACAAGATAGATAGGCACTCATCATGGAAGAATATCGTACCTGCGGAAGTCGGGGCGGAGCGGTCATCCGCATGCATCTGAAATACGCGGGGCGGTGGGGGTAATCCTGATCCTCGACCTCCCGAACTCTGGCCACGATCACACCCTGACCCTGACGGTCCTGCAGAAGATGATCCACGACCCTGACCTGACCCAGATGGTCCTCTACCTCCACGTCCAAAACCTCTACCTCCGCCTCGGCCTCTGCCGGAAGGGTCACCTCGTCCCTGGCCCTGACCCTGGCCCTGGGGATATGTCAGCAGTGGTGGCTGAGGAGCCGCGGGAAGTCTCGGTGGCTGTGCAATAGCTAGAGCTCCACGACTCTGAGGGCATGTAGCAGCTCGGTGCCCCATAGTACCACAGGTGTAGCAGACAGTCGAACGGTCCGGGCAAGAAGCAATGAAGTGGCCCCTCCCGAAACACCCATGGCAAGTCCTCACTCTAGCAACTCCTCCATAAGAAGTCTGAACTGGGGGTGCTCTCTGTGCAGCTCCGGAATATCCTCCTCTAAACGCTCCTCTCCTAGATCTGTCATCTCCACGGGGGTCAGCTGGGCGCGCCCTCTTCGCCTCAGGGCGAACAGTAGAGTAGGAAGTCTCACACAGGATCCTCTGCTGATCGTACATAAGGATGACCTCCAGAAATCGGTCAAAGCTGACAGCTCCCAAGCTGGACGCATGCAGAAGTACAGGGGGCGGCAATCTCATAGACAGCATACGGATCCGACTCTCGTCTGATGGACATAGATGATCACAGTATATCAGCTCGCTCTTGAACTGGCGAACGATAGCAGCTACAGAAGCCGACCGGTCACAGATGCCGCGCATAAAAGATACCTCCCTAGCCAACTGTATCCCTGGTGGACGGTACTCCCTCAGCATCAGGGATCTGAAGTCGTCATAAGTCCACTCGGTCCGCTCCTTCTTGCAGCCAAACCATCTGGCATTCGCGTCCTCCCGCAGAAGTCCAGCAGCAAGTCTCTGTCTCTCAGAGTCAGGTACAGCAACATGGTCAAATAACCCCTCCATATCACGCAGCCATCTCTCAACGTCATCTCCGACGCCTCCCGCGAAGGTCGGCGGGCTACACTGAGCAAACCTCTTGACCCAATCGATGCGCTTCTCAGGGCACGCATCGATCACAGGCTCGGCTGGCTGCTGAACTGGAACCTCTGGCGTCGGCGCCGTAGATCGAGCCCCTCCACGTAGCTCGCTCAGAATATCATGAAGCGCTGCCTCTAGCTGCCCAATCCTAGTCTCTGGGGAAGCTGGCACCCGGTCATCAACTCGCGGTGGCGAAACTCGCTCCTCAGCACCCTCAGCGGCAACTCGACGAGGGCGTCCCCTGCCGCGACGCGCCCTACCCCCACGCCCATCTAAGCCACGTCTCGGATCAACCATACTTGCTACATAACAATAATTATATCACTCAGCACAGAAGCACTCAACGATTCAATGGGACCCTCTTCAAGGAGGATCGCCCTCAGGCCCAATTGAATTTAAGACATACAAGCACAGAGACGATCTATGTCGCCCTTCGGGGGACGACTAACCGGAGGGGCAAATACCTCACGGTCTCCTAACCCATTTTACTCCAACCCTCAAGTTCCTTGGAGTCTTCACAACCCATCTGTAAAAGAAGCTATTATTTTGCCTACCTTCCCCGAATTCTACATCCATAAGGGATGCCTATCGCATAGTCTCTACCCCACGAGATTGCCATTCATAATTGATTAATTTATACTTATGTCCAATCAAATTCATTTTGCCCCTTGAAAACAATTTGAAACCCACTTGAAAATAATTTGAAAACCTTGGGCCATTTTCAAAACCACTTCAACCTATCATACTCGGATTGCAAAACCTCGGCTCTGATACCACTTTGTAACGGCCCAGGATTATGATTCCCAGGATACGTTTCGAGGGATAAAACCCCTCGTAAGGACCTTGCGCCCCGAGTACAGGTTGAAGGTTTCAAAACTTACTTTAATGTTTTCAAAGGGGGATTTCGTACCCAAAATCGAAGGGATCGTTGGAATCCCCGGGGAAGTCCCCTGTACCTGTCGTAAGTCTAAGCGTGGAAATCGGAAATAGTGCGACTAGCGGAAATAAGCGTAATACAAGAGGGTGCCACGGCAGAGCCGGGTCAAAACGGAGTCAAGTATAAATCCAGAATATAATCAGAGTCTAGTGAAGTCTATACTCCAACGCTCACTCTCCGCCGACAAAACGACCCGCGCAAATAGGCAAACAGCACCGATAGGATGAACATAGATAATACCTAAAAAAATTGATATGGGGCGGGATCAGATCGATGCCCACTTCTCTGCATCCCAACCATAAGCACACATATACGCTATTCCTAATAAAGATGCTTCTAGATGCGCGGCGGAATAATAATACACTAACATGCTCCTAAGATCAAGTGCATAATAATAATAAGGCCTTAGCACAGAATACCAAGTGGTATATCCCTCTCCTACCTCCACCCCTTCCGATAGGTGGAGACTGGCCAGCTCGTGAATGCATTCATTCATAATTGGGCGGCACACATGCCTAACCCGCTCCACAATAAAGCCCGCAGGCATATCATAATAAAAGGAAGTGCATGACTCGATTGACTCAGGGTACCCGATGAGGCTGGGCTACCCTATGACCCTAGCAAGGACTCTAGTTACTTCACAGATAACGGCCGTTCTGTTTACATACGCATAAAGAAATAGGATGCTCAACGATCAATGCAACCTAGCATGGTACTACATGGCATGCTGATCATGAATGCAACACCTAGTATATCATGCACCTATAGCAGGGAATCACTCTATTCAATCTGAGTAAGCTCCGAAGAGACTTACCTGGTATCGCAGAACAGCAAAAGGCAATCAACCAGGCGATATGAAATCCGACACGTCACAGATGATCACCTAACAAGTATAAGCACATCAATGAGTCTATCTCTAAGGTACACAAAGCATAGAAGTATCACACACGCAACTTCACAACTTAACATAATAACCATCACATCATCATTTCCATATCATCAACCTTATCTCATAATCTATCATCTCAATATCTCACAACCATACTCAACATATCCTCCAATTCATACTTAACCAATTTGCATGCCATCATTTCAAAATCTTACTTAGCATATAATTGCACATCTTCAACATAATCATATAACATTTAACCACATTAATAAATCACCACAATATCACATTTTAAATCTCAAACAACATCTTATATTTTAAATCCCAATCATTTACATACTCCCTCCGTTCCAAAATAGATGGCCTTTTGATTTTCGACACGCTTTTTAAAGAGCGAAAATGTCTTTAAAATATAATTTTTTTGATTAATTTTTTTATATAATGTAATACTTATTACTAATAAGTATCAAATTATATAAAAAAATTAATCAAAAAAATAATATTTTATAGAGTTTTCCGCTCCTTAAAAAACGTGCCGAAAAGTAAAAGTCCATCTATTTTGGAACGGAGGGAGTATTACTTCTAACATCACTTTATTTTAGCATCTTTATAAAATATTTATAAAATCCCAACAATACTCATTTAAATCGAACATCCCTTTTTAAATTACCAAACCAAACCCTTATTTAATAAAAACCCCAAACCGGACCCTATTTAAACAAACCCAAACCGAACCGAGCCCCTTTTTTTAAATGACCCAAACCGAGCCCTTATGTTGTTAATAACCCACTCAAACCGGACCCCTTTTTGTCTTAAACAACCCACCCAAAACTGGACCTAAAATAGGCCCAAAGCCTTGTTTTTATAACACCAATGTCGGCCCACTGAATTAGGCCCAACCATCCAATTTCTTCCATCTCTCAAAACCGAGCTGGAGGTTTTAAAAAAAAGAAGATGGGACCCAGGTGAGGTGGCGCCTATGTGGCCAAGGGACCCACGAGTCCTCTCTTCTTCTTCCACCTTTGGCCGAACAGAGACGGAAGCAGGGCTGTGTGCCCAGAAAATGGCGGAGGGAAGAGGAGAAGGGAGGAGGGGTGCTCCGGCGGCGGCGGAGCCGAGCTCCGGCCACCCGGCCTCGCCGGCCGCCCCGACACACACGCACGAGACAAGAAAGGAAAAGGGAGGAGAAGGAGAAGCTCACCGAACACTTCGACTCGCCGGAAAGTGTTGTCGAGGCTCGATTAGTGCTCGATTCGACTCGCCGGAACTGGGACGTCGCCGGAGGTAGCCTAGGAAGGGCGGAGGAGTGTTAAAGGAAAGGCTTTACAAGGTTTTGGAGTCGGAACGGAGGATCGAAGACTTACCGAGGGCGTTCGAAAACAGGGGCGGCGCTTCTGCTGCTGCTGGTGGCCGGCGACGGAGACTGGTGGGGAGGCGGTGGTCGACACTGGTGGTGACGGAGGTGCGGCAGCAAGGTGGGAGGTGGTGAGGTGGTGGAAGGGTGTGGGCGGCAACAAAGGAGGTTGAAGGGGGTGCTCTTCGGCGCTTCCCTCCAAGGGAGAAAGGAGCTCTGTTGGGTTCTGTATTTGTGTGGAGGGAGGTGTTCATTATTCAGATTTTTATGGACAAAATCTTTGCTTTCTTAGTTGTAACCATCGGACAAGGCATGGGAAAAAGGGTGTACTCATTTCCATTCTTGGTAAGTCAAAGAAGGTAAGAAAGAAAGGTGTAGGTGAGTGTTGGGTTACTTTGGGAAAATTGAAAGAGATGGGGAAATTTGAAATTAAGCTCAAATTGTGGAACCCAATGTTGAATTGGATAAGGATGTGAGAAAGATGACGGAATTGAGATCTCGAGTCGGGAATTTAAATTTCCGCTGATTGATCATTCAAAACCGAAATGAATGACGGAATTGATTTTTAAATCGGAAAATTTGGGTCGGAATTTATTTTAAATTCATTTTGATTTTCATATTTAGCCAAAAATTTATATTTTAAAAATCCGAGCCTTTACAATTGTGAAGATAATAAGCCTAAAGCAGCAACTTAAAACCACCAAAATAAACGGATGAAACGAAATCTTGAACAGCCCACCGGAGAGCAACCATGATAGCAAGTCGAGAGAGAAAACAGGTGTAGGTTGGCTTCGGACCGGTGGTGAATTCAACATTCCAAAAGAGATTGCCCGGCTAGACCAAAATGGACAATCGAGTCGATATAAAATAGGAGAACTAACCATGGAAACGCTTGTTGCTGCTTGCCGGCAAGTCGGAGCAAGCAGTGTCGGTTTCATCCAAATGTAGCTTCCTCTTGCAAGAGGATGACCTTGACATAGAGCCTGAACCCGGAGTACCGGACTGCTCGTCCACACCAGAAATGCCAGCGAGGGCAGCAACAGAAGGGGAGACCAGCATAGCATTGCCCTGGGGGGAGACATCGGCAAGACGAACCTCCGAAGACGGGTCGTATTCCTCAAGCATCCTGTCCAGAGCATCATTGGTAAAATCCGCAGGCAACGCCCTACACTCATGTATCAGCTCCGGATCTTCATCGTAATCCACCATCTCCATGTCGAACACCTCGTAGAAGGTGGAATCAGATAGGGCCGGATCGAAACCCGGGGAGGCATACTCCTCGGATGCCTGGATGAGCACGGGCATGACCACAGAACCAGGCTCGACATCGGACATCGTAGTGACCAAAGGAGCTGTCATAGCAGACGTCGGGATAAGAGCTGTTATTGCCGGCGTGATGACATTGGATGTAGCATGAGTCTCAGACATAGAAGGCGGTGCTGTAACCATCAGAGCTGCAGGGGTAGCCGTAGTGAACTCAGGCCCCGTGGGAGGTTGCGGCATAGCAGCAGAGCATTCCACCCCACTGTTAGAAGACATGGAGTTGGAGGACTCCGAGTTATCGTCAGCGTTGGTGCCGAATAAAGCGAGCAATGCTGCCTTAGAGTGGCCGAATCTAGGCGGGGGAGCTTTCTTCTTCGAAGCGACTTTAACCCACTCTGCAGCATCCCCGGACTCGCCCATAGCAGTAGGGGCGTCCTCCGCAAACCCGTCTGTTGCAGCCGGAATGTCATGTTCCGTCGGTAAGTTAGCAAGCCTCGTGGGACAATCACCAAACTCGTGATCAGCCGCCCCACACGCACCACACCCTTCTGAGATGTCTTCGATCCATATTGGATAGGCGACTAATTCCTCCGCTTCATTAAGCACCCGAATACTGAATTCGCGGAGTCGAGTGATGTCGATAGAGGCACATACTCGCGGATACCTAAACCTTGCCCCATTCTTTCCGAAGGCCGCCACTCTGATGACGTCACCGATCTTGTTACCCTCAATAAGGCCCGTGAGCACCTTGTCGCTGATGTACTTCACCGGTAACCCCGGAATCCTGATCCAAACGTCCAGTGTAGAGAGCGATTCCGATAGTGGATCGAAATCGATTCGCCAAGGACGGATGACCAACATCTGTTTTTTAACATGAAATGGCCTGCCCTGCCACACCCTTTTGCAATCATCCGCTAAGTCGAATCGAATCTCCATCCAGTTATTCCTCATAGGAATGATTTGGAATCCACCATTCAGAAATTTCCAATCGAACGATATCTTTTTCCTAATTGTGATGATCGATACTGGCTCACCAATGATAGTAGCAAAGACAGATGTTTGACTGAGATTCGCGATGTTGTCCTGGACACCATCGAGAACTCCTTTCAGCTTTTCCAGATTGAGGGAGTTTCTCTTGTGCTTGTGCATTTTTCCTGCAGAGAACCGAACGCTACACCCACCCGGAAGGGGATTAGCATCAGTATTGTTATTGGCCTCGCTAGGAGGATTTGGGCCCTTTCGGGATTTGGGGGGCGAGAGGAGCGAATCCTCTACACCCATTTGTTCCTTACCTGGACGACGGGACTGAGATGAGTCTTCCATGGCAAAGAGTAGCAGACAGCAGAGAACACCAGGGAGAGAGAAAAAAAGGGGAAATCGGATCTGAGAGAACAGAAAATCAGGGAGGGAATGGAGGGAGGACGAAGGAAGCATCATGCCCCAATTTATAGCACATCCTAACCCGCTCCAAGCACTGGAACTAGGGTAATTATCGAAGATCTTGTCAGAGACGAAATTCACATCCCAACCACTCCCAAATGATTGCAAAGATCCAGAATAGTCGATTTGCCTATGAAGAACGGCCCAAGGGGGAGATTTCTCAGGGCTTGTAGGGGGTGGATTGAGGATAACCAACAGTTGAAATGAATCAATTGCCCATCCCCACAGTGAAACCACACGTATAGGACTGGAGGAATTAAGTCTAGACATCACACAGAGGGGCCAACAGATCTTTCCCTCAGAAGCCTCGTCGGGACGAATCCTCTCCCGCCGCAGATAGATTGTAGAGGGGAACAGGATTTGTGGACGCCAACAGAGGAGGCGGGGTTGGTGGCCGCCATAGCCAACAGACGGTAGGTTATATACTCGAGAGATGTGTTCGGACTCAATTTGGTGGGTTTCTCTATGCGCGCGTGTCGCGCGTTCTTCTCCCTTCATTCCGGGTTTCTGAAATCTCACTTTCCAATATATTTAGAAGGATATATAGATATAGGTTAAGGTGCACTACTAAATTATTTGGGGTATAATTATATTTTTGAAAAATATATTTATATTCCATATACTTGTATTTACATTTTTATAAAAATGTAAATACTAAGTGCTCATCCTCTTTCACGGTTTCACCTATGCCTCATTTGCTTATATATTTGTATATAGAAGTGTCTAAATGTGAGATTGAGAGGAGTGAATGAGGGGTTTTTTTATTTTGGGTATTTTTTGCTATTCTTCCTCTTTTTTTTTTTTTTTTTTTGCTTCCTCAATTCTTGCCTCTATATATATATATTTCTGTTGAATGTGTTTTCTGGGAGATTGCTGAAACAGTTCGTGATTCTTGATTTAAAGATCTTGATTGAGAATTAAAACTGCTGCTTCTGAGTCATCTGTTTGATACTTGAATCCTCCAAATCCCTCTGATATTTGGATTAATGAATTGTCATGAGTCTTGTGAGATCATTTTAATTTCGGTTCCGAGTTGTGCTGTGTCGTTATCGGGTCAACTCGGATTGACTCAGTTTTCTGAGTTTTGGGGCCCGGACCGGGTCGGCCAACAGTCAAACGCGAGTGATCAATTTTTCATCTAACAAGTTTCACCATTTCTATTTCCCGCAAGAAGTTGTAGATTCCCGCCAAGTTTCGCAGAAGCTTCGCCTGCTTCGTTTTGTCGGCAAACCAAATCGCTGTCTAAGAAGGGACTTGCAGAGCATCTTTGTGAGGTTTGGCTCCCTTTTCGTTGCTCTATGAATTCTTCATTTCAAATTTCTCATCTCTTTCTTTCCAGATTTCTAGGGTTTGTCGTGTCGTAATTGGAAAGTGATCGTTGTCCAAATCCTTTCAAATTCACTTCTTTTGTGCTCCACAAGCTTTAATCTTGGTTTGATTGTTCTAATATCTGCTGATTTTGGTCTTTTGATCTCCAACAAGCTACTTATTGAATGAGTTTTGAGCAGCTTAGGGTTTTAGACTTTTTGTTGGAAATGGATTGGCTAGAGTAGATTCAAGCCCTTGAACAATGGTTTCCTAGATACTAACAAGGAAGGAATTAAAGAGAAATTTTGTAAGCACTATTGATTCAAGAACCTTTGCAGTTTGAAATTATAAGCTTGTTAATGTGCTTTTTCCTTCTTCTTTTTTATATACCAATCAGAGATTTTTCTTTGGAAAACCAATCTAGTTTATATCAATGTCATGGAATGGAATATGTCTTGCCCTCAAATTTGGAATCTTATGATTCATTACATCATCTATAGTGAGCATATTCAAACTGAGGGTCGTGGAGATATACTGATTTTATTTAGAATCCCTCAAATTGCACAGAAATGTTTGTTGAATGTTTATCCTTGTTTAAATTGATTTAATTTCCTCTATGTATTCCAAATCTGTTTTTTTCCCCTCTCTGAGAAACTCTCAGGTTTGCTTGGGTTCTATCTTGTTCTTCTCTGTTTTACGGAGTAGTCTTCTAGATGCTTTTTGCCAGCAAGTAGGTTTAGGAACAGTGATTCAGTCCAACCACTGATAGGGTTTAACAAAGGCATTGGATTGCTTTATCTTCAGTTCATTTGACTTAAGTTTGAGGTGTCTGTGATTAATCTGATTGAAGTTCCTGGCCTTTGCATGTTTATATTAAGACTCTTATGAATTAAGTGCACACAAATATCCTTAGAAAATTTTCATATTTGGTTTAGTTCGTGTCACTCCCTTGCTTTGGATGAATAATCTTTTCCTATTCTATATACTGATCTTTTCTGTCAATATGTGCCATCAATCTGCTGTTAATTCCCAAGTCTCTTTGTTCACTTTTGTTGTTTCATTGCCATGGTTGCTACTTTGAGCACCCCAGGATTTCTAACTATTTGATAACTGTAAAGTGTATTTGTGTATTGTTCTCCAGCCAGTTCAGTTCAATTCTATTTAATTCCAGTTTGAGTGAATGTGACCACTTTTCTTTTTCAATCACAAAGAGGGAGTTGCATAAAGGGAGTTGAAGATATTGCTTTTCCTATCCCACATCGCTTTGCTAGAATAAAATAAACTGTTTTATATTGCCTAATGAAGCAACACAGATTGTCTCTTCGGAGACATCTGATAAAATTGGAACGATACAGAGAAGATTAGCATGGCCCCTGCGCAAGGATGACACGCACAAATCGAGAAATGGTCCAATTTTTTTTTTTGTAATTCTGGAATTTTTATACCTTCATTTTTGTAGATGCTTACAAAATAATTCTGGAATTTTTATACCTTCATTTTTGTAGATGCTTACAAAATAATTCTGGAATTTTTATATGGTTGCATTTTCTGTACTTATTCATTGCGACTAAATTTCCTTCTATTATCACTAAATTTCCTTATGTTGGTTCCGTTCTTGTATTTCTTTATTTTACGGATGCTTGTAGCATGTTTTAACTCGAGAAATTGGTCATGATTTGGGCTAAAATTGTAGGTCCTTTTTGAAAGTCTCTCTTTTAGTTATAAGAGTCAAAGACAACATGGAGTGAAGTAAGGACTAAGGAATGTCAGGATCGACAATACTGAAACTGCAGGTGAGAATCTTGTGGTGATCCCTGCTTTGCTGAGGCTATTGCTTTTTCCTATCCGGCATTGATATTTTTGGCAAAATTGTAGTATTCTTTTGTATTGCATTAATCATATTCTGTATATGGTCAATTTCTTAGTTTAGTACTTTAGTTGAACAGGAATAGTTTCATAATTCAGATATATTCTTCAATCCACTAAGTAGATTCTAATCAAGATTAGTTTGAAGTCCTTGTCTGAGAATGATTACCAAATGAAGATAGAACTCCAATCATTATAATATATTTAGACTTCTGAAAATGCAACATACTGTGTTCTTAAAGGGAACTAAAATTTCACTGAATTCAAACCATAACTGAATTATAAAAAGAAAAAAAAAGGGAACTAAAATTTCACTGAATTTGAAAAGAAAAAAAATCTATCAGAGCCAGGTTTCAATCCTGGGACCTGTGGGTTATGGGCCCACCACGCTTCCGCTGCGCCACTCTGATTTTGTTGTTCATATAAACCAACAATCAGTTCATAACTAGCCACTTTAGTGCTTTCATTCTGCCATTCCCTTGTAAATTTGTAGAGCATGACGTGACAAAAAACACCCTATCTTAGCAAATCTCAGTTCACTCCAATATGACCACTTATGGAGACGGTGAAACGGAATTACAGTCAAACCGAACTATAGAGGCTGAATGTTGTTTCTTGATGTGCAGCTACAAATTCCTTGAAGAACACAAAAAGTTACAATGATCACTTAAGGAGTTAAGGGACACCCATAACTCTCCTAGTGTGAAGGCTTATAATAAGTAAAGTCCTTGAATTTTCCAGCACAATTGCAATTTTTGGAATTACGAATGTTGCTTTGCTTCTCAGCGCAAGAAGGGCATGCTATATTGCTATATGTCCATTTGTGAACTTCGTTAAAAGTAGATTAAAAAAAACAAGTACAAGCTTAAATACAGAAATTTAAACAAACTGTAAAAATTAACAATCTATATCATCCAAGAATAAGTGAGGGGAAACCTGAAAGGTGGGAATGGTTGAGGGAGGGAAGCAGGTGGGGCTAGTTAAAGTGAATGTTACAAAGTACCAAGTACTGATTTGAATACCTTTGCAGTGGAGAAGGAAGCGTGGTAATACATATATGATGTGCAAAGCTGTGCTGTTAAGAATTGATTAAACATTGCAGCTTTTCTGTTTCAAGACTTACATATAGCTTGTTAGAAGCTTCATAGATTTTGTGATCAGTCCTATAGGATAAGGAAGCTTGCTAACACATATATGATGTGCAAAGCTTTGCTGTTGAGAATTGATTAAGCATTAGCTTGTTTTCATTAAGACTCATACAGATCACACACAAACCTCCTTCGGTACTTTTCATGTTTTGTTTAGTTCGTATTGCTCCAACCCTCAATTGGATGCATTATCTTTCATGTTCTATATGATGGTCTTTTCAGCCATGGCTACCAGTTTGAGCTCCCTTGGGTTTTTTAACTCTATTAGATAACCTTTGTATCTGTATATTTCATTGCCAGTTCAATTCAGCTCTGTTGAGTTCCAGTTTGAGTACTTGTGACCAATTTAATATAAGATTGCTTTTCCTTTTTCAATCATGAAGAGGAGTTGCGTATATACCGCGTCGTTTTTCTAGAATAAAATACACAACTTTGTATTGCTTGATGAAGCAAGACAGTTTGCCCATGTGCAAGGATGACACACACAGATTGAGAAATGGTCCAATTTTATTTTTTTCCTCATTTTCCAGCTCCACTCGCCGTGTCCTTTGCATCCCGAGTTTTGGTTTGTATATTCAGAAAATCAAACTGTGAGCACTTATAACTTCTCCCCTTCTTGTTTTTCCATTTTAGGTACTCAACATTTTCTCCAACTTCAAGACCTCAAACAGGATCAATTTGATAATTCAGGTATTATCATTAAAAAAATGATTCTAACTTCCCTTTTGAATGTTTTTATGGATTTTTGCATTAGCTACTTTCCATTTTGCTTGGTTAAATAATTGAACATGATATTGGTGAGGTGCGCCAGGCCCATACAATAGTGCAATGCATGGGCGACACATGAAGACCCAAGATAGCAAGCTATCTTAAATGAGCCTTCCCCCTCAAAAAATAAATTTAATATCAAAGTGGACCGATGGACCACATATCAGATATTAAACTGATAAGAACAGATACTACACTTGATCTTAGCCAAAAGGCCGAGAAAGGTATGCTTCAACTATTCTTCGTTTGGGCATTTTATATTCTCTCCAAACTTGTTCTTTATGCTGACAATCAATGTGGTATGAATGTCAGACCAATCAATCAGTGCTAAGTTGCTCAGAAATTAAACTGATATGTGGTCCATGTGGACATGTCATTGTTAGCCCCAGCTACAAGGTGATTGGACCTGCCTCATCGTGCTTAAGCTTGAAGATTGCTTGGTCATAGTATAAATTTCAGTTCCAGTTGGTGAATCCATAAGCTATCTTTTTTTTTGGTAAGGGAAATCCATAAGCTATCTAGTATTAATAAAAGGGAAAAGAGGCATGCTATTTTTGTCCCAGCTACAATAGTGGAAGTAAATTTGCTGGCTGAATGAAGTGGCTCTTTTTACAAATGAACAAGTCATCGCTGGTAGTTGATGTTGTTTTTAAAAAAAAAAATTGGGGAATTTAGTAAATTGACTAGTGAATTTCAAACTGAAGTTCAGTTAGGTAGTTGTTGACTTGTTGTTTATTCCCAAGTCTCTTGGTTCAGTTTTGTTGTTTCATTGCCATGGATACTACTTTGAGCTTAAGTGTTCAAGTTCATCCTGGTGTATGAGTTGTTTGAATCTAAGAGCAAAAAGAGCCTACAGCATACAACAATCTCCTCTTATTGTTGTCCTTGCCCGACTAGGTGGCAGTCACCACAGTGGTTTCACCTGACTTCTAGGTAAACTATAAGGCGCAAATGAAACCTTTTTTGTCTAATGGATTCTGGAGTGTGCTTCTTAGCTGATGTTAACATTTTCGCAGAGGAATTGCCACTTGCTGTCCCTGTTGTACCTGCTTGTTCAATGCATCCCGAACATAAAGCTACTCCAGCTGCTGGTAGGTTTTTTTTTTGCTCACTTTGGAGACCTAATTCAGCTATTAAGTGAACCGAAATCCCAACACCTATTCTAAAATGTATGTACAGATTGTCTTTTTCAGCTCCTACAACTCCTCTAGTCACCATTCAGCAGAAGACAACATCTTCTTGGAACAACAGTGGGAAGACCTACTGACCACCAAGTCAAGCAAGGCTCTGAAAGACCTCAAGATCTCGGCAAACAACCTCTATGGTCCACTCTGGGGGCTCGTGAAATCTGGTGGCTCCTACACTCTCCCCGACTGGCTCTGGCTCACCTCCTTGCCCGCTGGCAAGAGCCTAGAGTTTGTCTACATCCATGCTTCCTTTCCTGCCGATGTCTCTGTATTGGCCTACACTTTGAGCTAGTACAACCATGTTCAAGGTGTGAGAAATTGTGCAGTTCCTTATAGTAGGCTTCGGCTTGGAGTTTACAGCCTCTTGTTTTCCTATCTTAGTGAGCTGTTTAACTTGTTAGTTTGTGTGTGAAGTAATGGGAAGGGAGAAGTTGAAAAAAAAAGGAATGAAGGTAGGAGGTGAAAGGAGTGAAGAGACAGATTGAAAAAAAGTGCTCATCTTCTTTCACCTTTGTCCCATTTGCTTATATATTATATATAGAAATGTCTAAATGTGAGATTGAGAGGAGCGAAATGAGCGGTTTTTTGGCTTCCTCAAACCGCCTTTTCCCAATGCAGAATGGTTTGGCAGATTGCTTAAAAAGTTTACGATTCTTGAATTTAGAGATCTTGATTGCGAATTAGAGAGGGTTTCAGATTAAAACTGCAGCTTCTGAATCATCTATTTAATCCTCCAAATCTCTCTGATTTTGTTAGTCCACATGGATAAATATATTTTGGTCAAGTGTATGAGATCATGACAAGAAGCTGCTTACTACATTCCTATTTAGACATGGCTGGATTGTTTTACATTCTACCAATTTTTTTTTTGCCCCTGCACCTTGTGCTTTTGTTCGTATCTTCTACCATAGTTATAGCGTTTGTTTCCAAAATATTTATATTCTTCCTAGAAAAGAACCCTCCTAGCAAGTAGCAACCTCTACTGAATCCAAATCCTCTTGATTCGCTTCATTTGTTTCACCCGTCTCTTGAATTCTGCACGATCTGCTGAGGTGGAAGAGGGTCGCTCTGATGGTAACTCATCCCTGGGATGCCCAAAGCCTTGAGCACCATCTGATGGTAAGCAATGATAAGGTAGTAACCAAATTTCAAAAGTGTGCTGTTATTATGATGTGTAAAAAAATGGTCAAGTTTAGCACAGCTTGCCTATGGCTAAAAAGATGTATGCCTAAAAGTCTCTTATGGCATAAATCTTCACCAACAACAGTGATGAGCTGACAAATGAGTTTGAAGTAATTCAGATACCAAAACAATGTTACTTATCTTAAAATGCAAGACGAATAGCTGCCATAAAATGCAAAATGTAACAGGAAAGCTCTCAGAAGGCACCGGATACAGCATAAACTAAAGACATGAAAAAAGAATAGCTGCCACCCTTGAAAGGGCTTTTACCTAGACAGTCGTCAAATCAAGTTCAAGACCATCTTTTCAATTAAGTTGCATAGTTTGGAAAATGGTTCCCTTTCCCTCAATATAAAATGATAAACCCCGTAAAAATATTTTTAAAAATTGATAAATCAGTGAATCTAATAAAAGTTTTCTGAAATTGAAACGATTAAGATAATGGACAAAGGGCTTGTCATCAAGACTCCAAGTGAAGAGGGCCTTGCATAGCTTACTTATTTATCAACCTTAGAGTGGGGTCTGAGGTAATCCTAAAAATGAAGCAACTGGTTTCACATTATCTGCAGGATGAAATATTATCAAATTTGAACTACCTGCAAATCAGTCACACCATAATCTTATGAATTTGGCAATAGTCATGATGAAAACTATATTTTTAAAAATTGATAAATCAGTGAATCTAATAAAAAAATTTTATGAAATTGAAAAGAATAAGATAATGCATTGAAGAGCCAAAAATGAAGCAACTGGTTTCATAGTATTAGCAGAGTCAACAAAAACAGCAACCATGGCATGGATACAAGAAAGAAGTATCCCTAACCTTATAGAGATATTTCTTCTGTAGCTTGATAGCAGTTCAACACATTATCATTATGAGTGAGGCTCGACACGAGAGTATGAGTGTGTCTTTCCATTGCTTGTACCTTAATCGAACGATTCTCATTCATGGATCTCTTGTGCATTTCAAATGACCAGCTAAGGCAACGGTTGATGATGTATTGTTCATATTTTCTATTCTATTTCCATTCTATTCACTTCTACTCAGATTCTCCAAGACACGATATGCAAGAAAACACCTTAACTATGAAGTTCTTTTTCTATTGCTAATACAATAGATTTCCATAGCATAATTAACAACAGTCACTACCAATGACTTGTTATTTAAATCAGTACAGCTAATATAGCTCCAAGTAATTGCATTTTTGTTATTTACATATGAGATATTCTGTGTAACAACAACATGTATTCAAGAATGAGTTTAAAGCTACATTGGAAATAATTTACATACAATGGAATGACTCGTATTATGTTTGTTTAAAATCTACATCAATTTATTTCATGTTTGCTTAATTACTCTATTTTAAGAACAACTAATTTGTTCTTTGGATAAAGTTACGATATTGATTTAGTCATTGAGAGTTGCAATCAGAAGTGGGGAAAACAAAATTTTCTAAATTGATTTAATCGTTTAGTGATCTGTCTCATTCTTAGAAGCATATGAGTTTGCATTATAACAAGATCCATCACATATACCTCTACACAATTTGATGAATTTATACAATACGTGTGAAAAACAAATTTATAAATCACAAACCCTCGACAACAGAAGTCGAGGAAATTTACGAAGTTCGGCTTAAGTCAATGAGGCTATTTCATAACCTCGCCAATATCCATCGAGCTCCCTCATTAACCTCACTCAATGGAGCCGAGGTTATTTATTTAGTTCGGATCTCAGAGCTTCGATAGATTTTTCAAACGACAACCAAGAAAAATAGTCGAAAGTCTTCCAATAATTATCCAAAGCTATTGATATACCAAAATAAATATCGATCAATTCATTCAATTCCTTGATAAATTTAGTTGAACTTATCTTGTCAATAGACATTCGGACATCTTGTCTCTAGCCTCACTAAAAAAAAAATCCTTATAATTAGGGTTTTCTTATGCTTCAACTTTTGATAGGCAGGCTCTACTTTTGTGTTTTGGTGCATTCTCGTATCCTCAAAATCAAGGATGGCCACCAATGAATTAAGTTTCAATCTCCCTCAAGACTTACTCAACCAGATTTTGCTCCTCCTCCCATTGGACTCCATTCTTGATTGCAAGCTGGTGTCAAAGGAATGGAAGAATCTCATCGACGATCCCGAGTTTTTCAAGCGTTACCGCGACACATCTCTTGCCTTGTTCTATTTCAAAAAAAGCGTCTACTGCTTATTAGCAAGGAACACCAATTTCATCAACGGCGATTCCAATCCCCCCTTCACGGTGAACCGCATTCGACTCGATCTGGAAGACGGCGATGGCATCCGTGAATTTCTTTCGGAACCATCCAAGGGGATTGCCTGTGTCCTTACCTACAACATTCGCCTCCTTTGCTACAACTTGTTCACCGGAGCTTCCTACACCACAACGGATTTTCCGCTGTGGAAACACTCGGATATTAAGTCGATCTGTTATGGCTTCGGTTACGATTGTTATGATGACAATTATAAGATTATGTGGAAATACAAGCTTAAGAGAATGCTCGATGACGACGATGACGGTCTGTATTGGGTTTACAGCTTGAGAGATAAGGAATGGAAGTCCTTGAAAGGCTTCCCTTACGCTGCATATCAGTGGTTGAGTTTGCTATCAATATTCAACCGAAAAGCTTGTTCCTTTAATGGTGTCCTCCACTGGGTTTTTCCTAAGAGAGGTATGGCTACGAAACATGTAAAGTATGTGATCTTTACTTACGATCTGCATACTTGTATGTTTGGAGAAATGCCACTGCAAGTGCCGATTGATCATTGTAATCTTGAACGTGTGCGTGTGCTGCTATTTGAATTAGGTGGACAACTTTGTTGCAAGCTCAAGTTGAATATTAATAACCACATTACGGTAAGTGTTTGGACGATGAGAGAGTACGGGGTTAGTGAGTCTTGGGAGATGTTGTTCATTATTAATCACAATTCATTGGTACACTGGGTAGATCCCGCAATGCTATATGAATGCCGGGATGGAAGAAAAGTAGTCTTGTTTTTCTATCACTGGAATGGATCATTGAATTGGTATGATGTTAACAATGGAGAGTTGAAACACATACAGAAGAGTGCTTGGGAGAGGATGAGAAGGATGCCAAAGGAGAAAATTAGAGTTGAAACAATGGAGAGTTGAATTGAATTGGTACGAAGATGCTAGCTACTTGAGGCAATGTCAACATGTTTCGGGTTTATAGCTCCAGAAATCGTGCTTGGAATGGCAGGCTTGTGCCACCATGGGTTGCATCACTCTCTCAGCTTGTTTAAATTCCATAGAAGTTCAACACTTGAATATTGTTTTATGATAGTTACAGCGTTTGTTTGCAGAATATTTACATTCTTCCTAAAAAAGAACCCTCCATTTGTTTCATCTGTCTCTTGAATTCTGCACGATCTGCTGAGGCAGCAGAGGTGTCGATCGTCTCATACTCTCATCTCTGGGATGCCCAGAGCTTTCCGCACCATCTGATGGTAAGCAGTGATTAAATAGTAACCAAATTTCAAAGTTTGCTGTTATTATGATGTGTCAAAAAATGGTCAAGTTTAGCACTTACCAAGTTCAAAACAAGGCTTGAGGGGACCAAGTAGCATAACACAGCTTGCTGCCGGCCTATGGCTAAAAAGATGTATACGTCTAAAAGTCTCTTATGTTATAAATCTTTGATGACTCCACCTTGATCAAGACAAAACTTTATCATAATAGTTTATGGGTTTGATGAAAGTCAAAACCTATTCTATATTGTTCATTATGTATCAAGTATTTTGGACTTTATTCTATATAAATGTTATTGGGCTCTTTGTTGTTAGATGAGATAACTTGCAGGCCAGCCCAATCTATTTCGTCCAAATCTATCATCAAATGGATGCCTCTTCTAGAAGAGGAAGATTTGAATGGGAGGATCTTCGAGTATCCAACAGGTTACAAGAAGATCTTCTCCAACGTCAATCTTCCTCCTTTTCTCCGAACGTGGTGGAAACAGAAGTTCAAACCCTCCCCTAAAGATTGCCACGGACGAGTTCAAGCAGCACCTATATAAGAAGATCGAAGTTCAGCAGTGAAACACACAAGCTTACTCACTGATCTCCAACATCTTCGCCGGAATCGATCTTCAAGCTCTCTCAAGGCCTTTACTTTACTATTTTATATTTCGGTTTTTGTGAGAGATTTATTTGAGCGTTATTATACAAGTCATAAGTGTTATACTAACAGTATACCTCTACTCAAACGTATTAACTAGGCTATTATTTCACGAGAGTTTGGGTTGACTAGATATAGAAGCGGGTTAGGCTTCAAGAGGTAGAAGAAGGGGTAGTTCTTCTAGGTTGTATTAGGATCCATAAGGAGTGAAATAATAGTGCTTTTAATTGAATCCTACGATTTGGATAACCCTAGACGGGGACGTATGCCAAGTTCGTGCCGAATCTCGTTAACAATTCGTGTGTCCTTGCTTTACTTTAAGTTATTTTAATTCCGCATTTTTACGTAGAGTTTTTCGCAAAGATCCTATTCAGTTCCAAGTGAATTGGCAAGATCTTGAGTTCAGTTACAATACCTTAGATCCTATCTCAACACCTTAACTCTGAGACTGCGAAAATTGGTCATAATCTATTCAACCCCCTTCTAGGTATTATTACTTTGCTTTACCTACTGTGACTCTTCAATCTTCACCAACAACAGTGGTTATCACAGACAAATGACTAATGAGTTTGAAGTAACTCAGATACCAAAACAATGTTACTTGTCTTAAAATGCAAGACGAATAGGTATAAAAAGAAAGAAGCAAAGATAACTCGGTTATAAGTAGAAAAAGACGAATAGCTGCCATAAAATGCAAAATGTAACAGGAAAACTCTCAGAAGGCACAGGATACAGCATAAACTAAAGACATGAAAAATGAATAGCTGCCACCCTTGAAAGGGGGCTTTACCTAGACAGTCGTCAAATGGAGTTCAAGACCATCTTTTCAATTAAGTTGCTGCACACCAGAAGATTAAGAGTCTTAGTTTGGAAAATGGTTCCCTTTCCCTCAATATAAAATGATATATAAACCCCATAAAAATATTTTTAAAAAATTGAAAAATCAGTGAATCTAACAAAAATGTTCTAAAATTAAAATGATTAAGATAATGGACAAAGGGCTTGTCATCAAGACTCCAAGTGAAGAGGGCCTTGCATAGCTTACTTAATTATCAACCTTAGAGCGGGGGTTTGAGGTAATCCTAAAAATGAAGCAACTGGTTTCACATTATCTGCAAGATGAAATATTATCAAATTTTTATTTTTTTTTGGTGAAAAGGTCGGCTTAGGCCGTTATTTATTCAAAGGTGAACTAGTTGTTGCAAGCTACAGCTGAATTGAAAAAATTAAGCATGACATCGGGTACAGAGTTGTATTCATTGAAGGAGTGCGAGAATCTTATATTAAGTCACACACCAGAATCTTATGAATTTGGCAATATTGATGATGAAAACTATATTAAGTTATTAAGTAATATTATATGAATTTTTAATACTTAAAACTACAGGAGCCCTCCGAGGAGGGCAACCTTCCAAAAATAAGAGTATGCCACTTGGAAACAGCAAGCACACGGTATTCTTTAGTAAAAGGCGAAAGAATTGTTCGCTTTGTGCCTACTACATGGCTCCACAAATGTTGCAGTTCAGCTACTGATTGGAGTTATAAGATTCAGTATGGAAGGTACTCCCACACTTGTTCAATGTGGGAATCCTTTGTACATCTGAGAATGGAGACTGCCCATATTGATACTAGCAAACTGCCAGCTGACATTTATACACACAACAAATACATATTCCATTCAATTCATTAATCTTTCCTCACAATGATTGGATGTCGGTGTCAATTTTTTTGGATGCGTTACTAGTTGTTATTACAATAAGAACAAACAAATATATGGTTATGAAAAGAAAGGCCAAGTTTTCTGAATTCGGATTTGAATAAATCTCCTGATGCCATTCTCTCTCTATCAAGATTCCAAAGATTATACATTCATCTCTTGAAATGAATTCCAACTGCTATAAGAAGTTCCGATTTCATGGAATTATAAGCTAAGCTTCAGTCAAAAGACGAAGAGAATGAAATCTCTTATAAAATCTATCAACTGATAAAAAGTACATAAAAGAGGGTAACGCAAACTTGCTTTCACAGCAAAATCACACAGGAGCGACGACCTTTCATCATTATAAACAACTTCCCTCATTCTCCTACTCCCAGCAACCACATTTCCATTTTCATCGATCGGTTTACATAAAGAAAAAAAGTGCATTCATCCTGATTTTTTTGGCATAAATGACTATGCAAATAGAACTAGAAACGTCAATTAGATAAAATAAAAGAATGAAAGTGTTGATGAGAGAGCTCACACACACTCCCTATGGATATACTTTCTGTTTAGTTCCGAGCTTCAGTTTAAGCCGTGTTTTTAGGACAAATTCAGTGAGTCAGTATACTACCTCTTCAACTATTGAAACTAGTATTGTTGGGGTGCGCACACACAAAAACCCAAAATAGCAAGCTACCTTTAATGAGTCTTTCCCCTCAAAAAATAAATTTAATATCGAAGCAAACCAATGGTCTGCATGCCAGATATTAAACTGATAAGAACAGATACTGCACTTGATCTTAGCCAAAAGGCCGAGAAAATGGAGTGCTGTTTTATGGCATGGTACACAGTGTAGAAAATGGAGTTTCATTGTCTGGGTGGCTGCACTCGAGAAGCTGCAAACTGGGCGACGAATAAAGCATTGGAGCGAGCCTGCTACTGTGCTTTAACACTATGCTAGATTTACACCCTGGGGACGGACATTGATTGGTTCGTCTCTTTGATTATATCCTAGCAACGGATTTCACGGGGGCCGTCTCTTGTGGATGGGCTGAGAGCAAGGCATCCATACCAAGGTTTCAAGTGACGGACATTCTATAAGTTCGTCTCTTAAATAAGTCTCAAGTGATGGGCATTAATAGGTCCGTCTCCTGAATACATCCTAGTGACGCTTGTTTATTATTGTTCTAGAGGCCGAGCTTTTGGCGACGAGTAGTAAAAGGTCTGTCTCTTCAATTAATCATAGCGAAGGAATATAGCATGTCTCATGGCTTGAGTAGCTGTCATTTGTCGTTTTCTGACTCTCATTCAAGCGAGGGGTAAAGGTCTAAGTCCGTCTCCTGAACTTCATTTACAACCACCACATTAAATGAAGCTACTTACCTCGTTAAAGTGTTAAGGTTACAACAGTAGCCTTAAATGAATGCCGATGCATTCTTCTTCTTCATCTCTTCATTTTCCCATTATTTTCTCCATTTTTCATCTTTTTCATTTGAAAATTTCAAGTGATTTGGATAATATTTTTGGAGATTAGAAGACTGATTCGTGTGGAGTTGTGGCAAGGTATTGTTTTTTATATATATAATTTTATATTTCGTTGGATTTGTGAGAATCTTGTTGTGATCAATATGATTTGTTCATGAAACCATCGGGAATGCAACATGGATGTAATTCCTAGTTGTTTTCCATTTTGGGTGTTCGAAATCATAAGTGCTTGAAAGGTGATGCGAGGGACAAATGAGCTTTGACATGGCTACAAAAAGACTGTGAATTTTCTTTTCTAGGTATCACCACCCATTATAAATTAGTTGGTTCTCTTTAGAAATAATTAGCAGAGTCAACAAAAACAGCAACCATGGCATGGAAACAAGAACGAAGTATCTCTAACCTTATAGAGATACTTCTTCTGTAGCATGATAGCAGTTCAACACATTATCAATATGAGTGAGGCTCGACACGAGAGTATGAGTGTGTCATTCCATTTCTTGTACCTTAATGCAACGATTCTCATTCATGGATCTCTTTTTTATTTCAAAGGACCAGCTAAGACAACTGTTGATGCTGTATTGTTCATATTTTCCATTCTATTCACTTATGCTCAGATTCTCCAAGACACGATATGGAAGAAAACACCTTTAACTATGAAGTTCTTTTTCTATTGCTAATACATTAGATTTCCATAGCATAATTAACAACAGTCACTACCAATGGCATGTTATTTAGACCAATACAGCTAATATAGCTCCAAGTAATTGCATTTTTCTTATTTACATATGAGGTATTCTGTGTAACTGCAAGCTGTATTCAAGAATAATGAGTTTAAAGCTACATTGGACATAATTTACATACAATGGAACAAATTCTTCATCACTCCAAGTGTGGAGATCTCAACTTCTCCTCCTTGGCGCAGATCATTGCTTAATAGTGTGATTTTGTTCTCCGTTCTTTTCTCTCTATAATTCTGTTATTTTTAACTTTATTAATTAGTTGAACGCACATGTCAAATCCAAATTTGAGGATAGGTGGGAAGTGACCACTTGAAACAATTATTGTAAGATAAAACATTAAAATCTACATCAATTTATTTCATGTTTGCTTAATTACTCTATTTTAAGAACAACTAATTTGCTATTTGGATAAAGTTATGATATTGATTTAGTCATTGAGAATTACAATCAGAAATGGAAAAAACAAAATTTTCTAACCTGATTTAGTCGTTTAGTCTGTCTCATTCTTAGAAACATATGAGTTTGCATTATAATAAGATCCATCACACATACCTCAACACAATTTAATGAATTTATGCAATACGTGTGAAAAACAAATTTATAAATCACATACCCTCGACAACAGAAATCGAGGAAATTTATGAAGTTCGGCTTAAGTCAATGAGGCTATTTCATAACCTCGCCAATATCCATCGAGCTCCCTCATTAACTTCACTCAATGGAGCCGAGGTTATTTATTTAGTTCGGATCTCAGAGCTTCGATAGATTTTTCAAACGACAACCAAGAAAAATAGTCGAAAGTCTTTCAATAATCATTCGAAGCTATTGACATACCAAAATAAGTATCGATCAATTCATTCAATTCCTAGATAAATTTACTAAAAGTTTGTTCACCCGATGAAGTATTTGGATGAAGGCACTTAGTTATGTTTTTTCAATTCGCTCTCAGAGAGTTTTGGGTATGTTTGTAATTGTTTGAAAAAAATAAAAAGGACGTGTGGTAATTTAGTTGAACCTATCTTGTCAATAGCCATTCGAACATCTTACCTCTAGCCTCACTTAAAAAAAAAAATCCTTATAATTAGGGTTTTATTATGCTTCAACTTTTGGTAAGCAGACTCTACTTTTGTGTTTTGGTGCATTCTCGTATCCTCAAAATCAAGGATGACCACCAATGAATTAAGTTTGAATCTCCCTCAAGACTTACTCAACCAGATTTTGGTCCTCCTCCCATTCGGCTCAATTCTTGATTGCAAGCTGGTGTCAAAGGAATGGAAGAATCTCATCGACGATCCTGAGTTTTTCAAGCGTTACCGCGACACATCTCTTGCCTTGTTCTATTTCAAAAACAGCGTCTACTGCTTATTAGTAAGGGACAGCAATTTCATCAACGGCGATTCCAATCCCCCCTTCACGGTGAACCGAATTCCATTCGATCTGGAAGACGGCGATGGCATCCGTCAATTTCTTTCGGAACCATCCAAGGGGATTGCCTGTGTCCTCACCAACAAACATCGCTTCCTTTGCTACAACTTGTTCACCGGAGCTTCCTACCCCACAACGGATTTTTCGCTGTTTAATTGTAAACACTCGGAGGATATTGAGTTGATCTGTTATGGCTTCGGTTACGATTGTTATGATGACGATTTTAAGATTATGTGGAAATACAAGCTTAAGAGAATGCTCGAAGTCGACGACGATGATGACGGTCTGTATTGGGTTTACAGCTTGAGAAATAAGGAATGGAAGTCCTTCAAAGGCTTCCCTTACGCTGCATATCAGTGGCCGAGTTTGCTATCAATATTCAACCAAAAAGCTTGCTCCTTTAATGGTGTCCTCCATTGGGTTTTCCCTAAGAGAGGTACGGGTACGACACCTGAAAAGTATGTGATCTTTACTTAAGATCTGCATACTTGTATGTTTGGAGAAATGCCGCTGCAAGTGCCGATTGATTGTTGTAATCTTGAACATGTGCGTGTGCTACTATTTGAAGTAGGTGGACAGCTTTGTTGCAAACTCAAGTTGAATATTAATAACCACCTTACACCAAGTGTTTGGACGATGAGAGAGCACGGGGTTAGTGAGTCTTGGGAGATGTTGTTCATCATTAATGACATTTCATTGATACACTGGGTAGAGCCCGCAATGCTATATGAATGCCGAGATGGAAGAAAAGTAGTCTTGCTTTTCTATCGCTGGAACGGATCATTGAATTGGTGCGATGTTAACAATGGAGAGTTGAAACACATACAGAAGATTGCTTGGGAGAAGATCGATCAGGAGGATGCCAAAGGAGAAAATTACAGTTGAAACAATGGAGAGTTGAATTGGTGCGACGATGCTAGCTAATTGAGGCAGTGTCAGCATGTTTCAGGTTTATATATAGCTCTAGAAATTGTGCTTGGGAGCCACACAATGACCTCCCTTATGCTCTGTCTAGTTGAAAAGGTTGTAGGGGTCAGGTCATCAAGCTTGCTCCTTTAGGTAATTAATTAAAGTTAGGTAATGATGTTAGCAAGTATACGAAATTGTTACTGTCATGGGAGTTTTCTTGTTTTTGGTTCAGTATAAAGTTTACTAGATTGAAATTACATATACCCCAGCCACTTTAATCCCAACTACTCTTGGGATATGATTAAACTGATCAAGGCCAATAACAGACAGAATTGAGTTGAGAGAGTGAGGGCATAGGATTGAGTTGAAACAGGAACACAAAAGGCTTGTAATAATAGTTGAAAATCATCAGATCTATAGTTTGCCAGGCTCTCAGCGCACGCGAATCGCCAAAATCAGCAACAAATAAACAAAAGTTTCAATCTTCAATGTTTGTTAAAAAAAAAGACATAAATTGCATTTCACCACTCATAACAAGAACGAGCAAACGAACACAGCCACTGGCGGATCTAGGGGTGGTCCATGATAAATTTCCGGAGTTTCCGAAGAGGTGAAGAATGGTAGGAAGGAAAAAGAGCTAGAAAGGAAGGATTTCAGAAAGAGAAAGAAGAAACCATGTTTTGGAACCCGATCCTATAAACTCCAGGTTTCGAAAAACTGTTGAAATCAATGGGTGGTATGAACTTTAATTGCTTTTTTCATCCACAATAACCCCCTCTACGGGTAACAAACTACAGCAGATGAGCATTATTGCTCATCTGCTGTGTCCTAACAACCTTGTATGGAGCTGGTGTAGAGCTACCTGTTTCAGTATGTTATTCATGCTTAATGAACTAGCTAAATGGTATGTAACTGATCTTAATTGGTAGCACTGCCTTGAGTGTATGTAAAACAATTCTAAATTTCCACTGTAATATCTATTTCTTTGCACTAAAGAACATGGCTAAATGTGTTCATGGGGCAAATCAAACTTGTATGTATTTTTGTATTTGTCAAGTGATTATGTGGAATGAAAATTATGTTGTGTATATGTGCTATTCCAAACCTACGTACTGTCAATACATATTGATGGATTATGTGTTCTATTATGAACTTTTTTGAGTACTATGGTTACTTGGAGTGTATTACAGTCTCACCTAAGGGTGCCAAACATAAATTACAAACCCCCTTCATGGGAATTAAGAAGCTACAATGCAGTAGAAAATGGGAAGTATATGGCACCTCGAACATGAGTGGGGTTGAAACTAAATACAGTATTGTGAAAATCCCAGAAGGGCCTATTTCCAAAAGGGTTAGAACAAATTCCCCGGACGGTTAAAAAAGTCCTGAACGGATCAACCTATATTCTGTAAGGGTCTGAATAAAGCTAATTCATGTCCTAAAATCCGCTAGGGCTTGAGTACACAATATTAGATTAGTAATAATCTCGGTAGTAGTAGTAGTAACAACTTGTGTGGTTTGCTTTGTCTTTGTACGGCTCTGTTTTGGTATGTCTTGCGATCTACGTCTTCGATGAGGTTCTGTCAGTCGGAGTCAGGACTGACAGAGATCGTGGTAGTGTGTACGGGGTGACTTCGCACACGGAAAGGTTCATGGGAGGTTCGTCTTTACTTCCCACAGGGACTCCTGTTGCTTCGCTAACCAGCGGTACTATCTCGCGATAGTGCTTGACTTCGTGCGTAGTCTATGTCCGCGTCTTGTTTTAGGTCCATTTAGATTCGTCTTTATTTGGTGTGTATTGCCTGTTTTATTGCACCTGCGATTGCTATGCCATCTGCGATTGCTACGGTAGAGTGGTTTCTTGTGGTGCGCATGTAGGGCTGGCGAAAATTTCCCACGAAAACCATTCCAACACGTGCCAACCTAACCAATTAAATTGGTAACCAATAATATTGGTAACCAATTTAATTGGTTCGGTATACCGAACCAATTGTTAGTAGTCGGTACGGTGATGGTAATCGAAACGGAAAAGTTGGGATTACCATTACCAACCGATTTGCAATTGGTTGGTATGGTAATTACCAATCAACTACTACCAATATACATTTAGTTTTTTTTTAATTATATTTTAATTGTTTTAAGATTACATTAAGTTAGAGTATTTTTTTTGGGTTCTAACTCTAAGACTTGTTGTTTGTTATTGTTGTTTGATATTCAAGTTAATAAGTACTCCGTATTACATTTTTTTTTATTTGTTATTTTGTTTTTGATACTAGTATTACCTATTAACTTAATTTCTTTTTATATTTTTATAAATTGTTTTTAATCAAGAGAGGAATACTATCTCGACTTCGGTTCAGACTAAAACTTAAATTTTATTCGGAAGCTAGTGGACATGTTATTTTGAATATTATCGAGAATAGTTAAGTCTTTATATTGCTTTTGTGCTTAATTGTATGAACAATTTAAGTATTTATGTTGTTGCTACTTATAAATTTTAAATTTTATTTAAGTTGTATTGTCTTTGATGATTTGTATGTTTTTTTCATCAACACCCAAAACATGGTAAAATACCATTACCAACACGTACCAACCAACTTAACTGGTAACCAATTAAGTTGGTACATCCCCTTCGATGGTTGGTAATGGTTTGGATTTTAGGATTACCAATTATAATGGGTTGGTACGTGATAACGACAAAAACTAATTGGTATTATACCAATTCCACCCCTATGCGCATGTCCTTGGAAATGTTTCTCCTATCCAAGCTGAGTGTCACGGTCTTCATTTTGGTCTTCTGGAAGCGGTGAATAAAGGTTTTTCCCACCTCGTGGTGGAAGGAGACTATCTGGCCGTCATTAATGGCCTATGTGGGATCGGTACGTGACCATGGCTTATTGAAATGATGATCACCGATGCTCTCGACCTCTGCAAAGCATTCGACGTTGTCTCCTTCTCCCACACTTTCCGGGAAGGCAACCAGGTTGCAGACAGGTTAGCGCACATCGGTTTATCCTCATCCTTCTCGTCTGCACATTGCCCTGACCGAGCTTGAGGAAGTCGTCCGCAAGTATGCTATTTGGCAGTGGTTCGACCGAGGTTTTGACCACCCCAAAATTTCACCTTGTATCAAAACAAAAATTCATCATAATTTTTTTTTTCAATGGAAAAAAGAGAAGAAAAAAATTGGGAATTAGCCAAAAATTCAACCTATTTTGCGATTTAGCCAAAATAGGCTACTATCCAACCTTTTAAAAAAATAATAAAATAATAAAGTCGTTGTTTGAAACAACGACTTTGTGTTTTTTCTCATTTTTTGATAAAATTTGTAATTAAAAAGAGAAAATGAGAATAAATAAATAAATATAGGTAGAGTCGCTGTTTAAAACACCCAACTCTAGTATTTATATAAAAAAAATTGAAAGGGAGAGAGAATGAGAGAGAAAATTAAAGGAGAGATAGTGATCAGAGAGATCGACAAAAATTGGATCGGACCGTAATCGGACCGGGACAAGACCGGAAATTACGGTATTGGATCGGACCGGGAGTATTACGGTCTGGTCCATGGTCCAAGAAAAAATGAATTACGGGTTCCGGTTCAAACCCGGGACCAGACCGAAAATTTCGGATCAGACCGGAATTGGACCGGGTTCTATAATTTTTTTTTTAAAAAAAAAAACCCGTGTGCTGTTCTGTTTACCCTTTAACTGACCTACTCTTCTCAATCTCAGGCGTCAGGCTTCACGTCGCTCTCTTCCCTACCCCCTATCTCTTCAGTCTTCACTCTTCAGTCCAGAGTTCACGCCTTCTTCTTCTTCGTCTTCCCTACTCCCTTCTCTCTGTAATCGTCCTTGAATTGAGCAGCACAGGCGACCAGTCTCGCCCTCTCTCGACGCCCTCGTCTTCAGCAGCTCGGCCTCACCCTCACCCTTGCATCTTCAGCAACCTTGCCCTCGCCCGACACCCTCTTCTTCAGCAGCCCAACCTCGCCCCTCGCAGCAACTCGTCGTCGCCGGCCAACGCCCTCGTCTTCAGCAGCCCAGCCCCGCCCTCGCAGCAACTCTCCCTCGCCCGACGCCCTCGTCTTCAGCAGCCCAGCCTCGCCCTCACGCCTCACCTTAATTTGTAATCTCTTCACCCTCGTGTCCAATTTCAATTCAGATGAGATTTAAGAATCTTGCCCAATTTCTAATTTAGAGAAATTTCAATTTTTAATATTTTCAGATCTAAATTTAAGAATCTCGTCCAATTTGTACTTTAATATTTCAATGTCGAGACTAAAGTCTCGATTTTGTGCTTGAAAGAATTATAAAACTTCATGAATGTGTGAGATTCAATTGTGAAACTACATGTAATTGGTTAGTTGAGGGGCGTTCAATTCAATTGATGTACGCCCCTCAACTAACCAATACAGGGCTGTAAAACTTCCAAAAAAGACAGAAATAGGGATGAGATTAAACCGGTCCAATCGGTCTGCAAACCAAAAAATCCGGGACCATATTTTCCGGTCCGATCCGTGGTCCAAGTTTCTGAAAATTTCGATCCATCGGACCAGGACCGGAATGTCCGATCCGGTCCAGACCGGAAGCCCCGCCCTAGATGGAGGCATGACTCGTGCCCCCATCAATCCTGCCGTACGAGGGGTTCATGTGGGTCAGTGGGTGTGGGTGTCTGACAAGAGGGGAGGGGGAGAGTGAGGTAAGAGAGAGGGGGAGTGAATAAGAGAGTGCATTTTTTTTCTTTTTTTTTTTAATTAGGAAGAAATTTGGGTAGAGGATCTACCCAAACGCATCCTAAAGAATGAGATCCTAAAGATCTGAGTTAGATGTTAACCTTATCCTCATAGTAGAGTGACCAATGTGTGCAACCTTGTCAGCCACTCGGCCCACTTTGTTGCCAGCACGGGGGACATGAGAAAAGACCACCTTCCTCACACACTTTATCGTGGATTGTATATTCGACATGATTAATTCGATTTCCCACGGGCATTTTGTTTTGTTATGTAGGTAATCAATGATGATTTTTGAGTCTCCTTCAATCGTTATATCTTGTATTCTGAGTTTTTTAATTTCACCAATACCAAGCCTAAGAGCCAGGGCTTCAGCCATTAGTGGAGATGTTTTCCCAAGTTTTGAAGAAGCTATCTTTTGGGGTATTCCCTTCCAATCTCGGACAATTACACCTGCACTACTATCCCTAGACAATCGTGAAGAGCCATCAAAGTTTAATTTGAATTCCTTGTATGTGTTTTTTTTCCATTTTTTCCTTATGGATTTCCTGTTTGGTTGTTTGTAAGAGTTCACTCTCTTCGGGTTATCCTGCCATTCTTTATCAACCAGTTGCTCAAAACAACAAGCTTTATGCCAAGATTCTAATTGTTGATCAACAAAGCACTCAATATTTTTAGACGGTGTTGGCACCTGGTTTCGAAAGGGGACCCCATTCCTAAAATACTAAATGGGCCACCAGCTTGTGGCTATTTTTTGTATTTTTTCTTTCGCCAATTTCTTCATCCATGTCGGAACAGAAGCCATACCCCGATTACGATGAATTAGTTGTTGTAAAGCATGACCTTCTGCACTGGTGAGAAACTGTAGGTTAAATACCAAATGGGTGTGAGTGCATTTTTTTTCTTAATTTAGGGAGAGTCACCCTATATTTACATTTTTTTTCCACTTTTTCTTTTTAATTATGAATTCTATTAAAAAATTAAAAAGAAATAAAATCGTTGTTTGAGACAACAACACTACCCTATTTTAGATAAATCTCAAAATAATTTGAATTTCTTGCTAATTACAAATTTTTTTTTCTCCTTTGGCCATTATGAAAAAAAAACAACCCTTATAATTAGGGTTTTATTATGCTTCAACTTTTGATACGCATACTCTACTTTTGTGTTTTGGTGCATTCTCGTATCCTCAAAATCAAGGATGGCCACATATGAATTAAGTTTCAATCTCCCTCAAGACTTACTCAACCAGATTTTGCTGCTCCTCCCATTCGGCTCAATTCTGGATTGTAAGCTGGTGTCAAAGGAATGGAAGAATCTCATCGACGATCCCGAGTTTTTCAAGCGTTACCGCGAAACATCTCTTGCCTTGTTCTGTTTCAAAAACTGCTTATTGGTAAGGGACAACAATTTCATCAACGGCGATTCCAATCTCCCTTTCACGTTGAACCGCATTCCATTCGATCTGGAAGATGACGATGTCATCCTTCAATTTCTTTCGGAACCATCCAAGGGGATTGCATGTGTCCTCACCAACAACAGTCGCCTCCTGTGCTACAACTTGTTCACCGGAGCTTCCTACACCACAACGGATTTTTCGCTGTTTAATTGTAAACACTCGGAGGATATTGAGTCGATCTGTTATGGCTTCGGTTACGATTGGTATGATGACGATTTTAAGATTATGTGGAAATACAAGCTTAAGAGTATGCTCGACGACGATGATGACGGTCTGTATTGGGCTTACAGCTTGAGAAATAAGGAATGGAAGTCCTTCAAAGGCTTCCCTTACGCTGCATATCAGTGGTTGAGTTTGCTATCAAAATTCAACCGAAAAGCTTGCTCCTTTAATGGTGTCCTCCATTGGGTTTTCCCTAAGAGAGGTAGGGGTACGACACCCGAAAAGTATGTGATCTTTACTTACGATCTGCATACTTGTATGTTTGGAGAAATGCCGCTGCCGACTGATCATAGTAATCTTCAACCTGTGCTACTATTTGAAGTAGGTGGACAACTTTGTTGCAAGCTCAAGTTGAATATTACTAACCACCTTATGACAAGTGTTTGGACGATGAGAGAGTACGGGGTTAGTGAGTCTTGGGAGATGTTGTTCGTCATTAATGACAATCCATTGACATACTGGCGGGTAGAGCCCGCACTGCTATATGAATGCCGAGATGGAAGAAAAGTAGTCTTGTTTTTCTATGGCTGGAACAGATCATTGAATTGGTACCATCTTAACAATGGAGAGTTGAAACACATACAGAAGAGTGCTTGGAAGAGTGCTTGGGAGAAGATCAGGAGGACGCCAAAGGAGAAAACTACATTTGAAACAATCGAGAGTTGAATTGGTGCGATGATGCTAGCTAATTGAGGCAATGTCAGCATGTTTCAGGTTTATATATAGCTCCAGAAATTGCGCTTGGGAGCCACACAATGGCCTCCCTTATGCTCTGTCTAGTTGAAAAGGTTGTAGGGGTCAGGTCATCAAGCTTGCTCCTTTAGGAACATTGGCTGGTTATGGTATCAAAAAACCGGAATAACAGGTGATCTGTAACGAATTAAAGTTAGGTAATAATCTGGTCAAGTATACGATATTGTTGCTGTCATGGGAGTTTTCTTGTTTTTTATTTATTAAGAGGGAGTTTTCTTGTTTTTGGTTCAGTATTAAGTTTAACTTACTTGATAGAAATTACATATACCAGCCACTTCAATCCCAAACTCAAGGCCAATAACAAACAGAATCGAGTTGAGAGAATGAAGGCATAGGTTTGAGTTGAAAGATGAACACAAAATGCTTGTAATAATAGTTGAAAAGCATCAAAATCAGGCATCAAATCTATCATTAGATAGGTTCTCAGCGCGCGCGAATCGCTAAAATCAGCAACAAATAAACAAAAGTTTCAATCCTCAATGTTTGTTAAAAAAACATAAATTGTGTTTCACTACTCATAACTAGAACGAGCAAACGAACACGTTTCACTAATCATAAATTTCCAGAGTTTCTTGCATTGAAGGAGTGTGCATCGGTTGATTCCTGTGCTGCTTTGGGAGCTTTTGTCGAGGAGATTATTGTTTGGAACACAAAGAGGTTTTCACAAATATTTTCAAAAAGAATGTACGTTGACAAAGCAGAATTTATCGGAGGAAACTTGCGCAGGGAGTGTCCAGGCACTATCTTCAGTTCGGTGGAAATGTATATTGGCAAGCAAGCTTTATTCCAGGTCGCCAAATCGTTGATAATGTAGTTATAGCCCCAGCTACAAGGTGACTGGACCTGCCTCATTGTGCTTAAAGTTGATGATTGCTTGGTCATATATAGTATAAATTTCAGTTCCAGTTGTTGAATCTTTGCTGAAATTCAAACTGAAATTTAGCTACAAGGTGATTGGAATAAAAGGGAAAAGAGGTATGCATTTCAAACTGAAATTCAGTTAGTGTTTGATCTTTGTTGTTCTATATACTGATCTTTGCTGCCAATGTATGTATGCTATCAATCTGCTGTTGATTCCCAACTCTCTTGGTTCAGTTTTGTTATTTTTTTGCAATGGATACTACTTCGAGCTGAAGTGTTCAAGTTCATCCCGGTGTATCAGTTGTTTGAATCTACAAGCAAAAAAAGCCTGCAATGTACCACAATGCTCCTCTTATTAGTGTCCTTCCCCTCTTAGGTTGTAGTCACCACAGTAGTTTCAAGTTTCAACCACAACTTGTGTTGAAAGATGAACACAAAGTTGAAAGATGAACACAAAATGCTTGTAGTAATAGTTGAAAAGCATCAAACTCAGGAATCAAATCTATAGTTTGCCAGGTTTTCAGCGCGTGCGAATCGCCAAAATCAGCAACAAATAAACAAATGATTCCCAATTCTTTAAATTTATACACGAATGATTGTCTCGGACAGTCTAGCCTCGCTAGGTTTCTTTGTTTCCGTCGAGATTCGTATGTCTATCGGGAGGCTAATCAGGTAGCGAATCGCTAGTCGCATAGGATCGCTTGTCGCATCTGACCTATACTCTCCACAGTTCAATCGCTCCTGACGATTCTATGCTTCGTAGTTTCATCTGTAAGGATGCTCTTGGCTTCTAGGGTCAATCCCCTTAGCCAAATTTTTTCCTTTTCAAAAAAAAAAAGAAGAACACCTTGGGATCTTATATATTTCATTCTATACTGGCTCAATTTGTAAATGATCGATTCTATTTTTTTTAAAAACGGATACCTTAAATGCTGATTGCCTTCTATCATATCTTCCTCTGATTGCCTTCTATCATATCTTATATGATATCCTGGGACAAGTCATCATCTTTTCCTGTTCGGTCTATATATACTGATCTTTGCTGCCAATGTATGTATGTTATCAATCTGTTGTTGATTCCCAAGTCTCTTGGTTCAGTTTTGTTATTTTTTACCATGGATACTACTTATAGCTTAAGAACATCTTTATCCATGATACCCAATTCAAGTATCATATATTACATTGTTTCTTGCCACATCATTTTAAGATACTTGAATGCACAACCATGATACTCACAAGCGTATCTTAACATATATTTTATTTTATTTTTAAATCTTTGTAGGGTAGAAAAAAAAAAGTGGTCCCCACATGCTATTGTTCATTTGAGGAAACTTATGATATTGTGTAAGAGTGAGTATCATCTACATCATAATAATTGTCTTGATTCACACCCCAACTCTTACATTTATTTTTATTTTTAATTTAAAAATAAGGTTATGGTACTCCAAGTACCACCACTAAAGATGTTCTAAGTATACAAGTTCATCCTGGTGTATCAGTTGTTTGAATCTAAAAGCAAAAAGATCCTGCAATGTACGACAATGCTCCTCTTATTAGTGACCTTGCTCGATTAGGTGGTAGACTGGTAGTCACCACTCACCACAGTTGTTTCAACCAACTTCTAGGTAAACTATAAGGCTCAAATGAAGCCTTTTTCGTCTAATGAATTCTAGAGTGTGCTTCTTACTTCTTAGCTGATGTTAACATTTTCGCAAAGGAATTGTCGCTTGCTTTCCCTGTTGCACCTGCTTCTTCAAAGCCGAACCCCACACCACAACAGAAAACAGTGCTAGCTCCTACGCACAAAGCATCCCTGGTTACCAAAATCGGTTCTAAAATGTACGTATGTACAAATTGTCTTTATCAGCTCCTACAACTTTTCCGGTTATCATTCAGCAAAAGACAACATCTTCTTGGAACAACAATGGTAAGACCTACTATAGATACTCCACAACTATGACCAACAAGTCAAGCAAGGTTCTGAAAGACCTCAAGATCTCAGTAAACAGCCTCTACGGACCACTCTGGGGGCTCATGAAATCCGGTGGCTCATACACTCTCCCCCGCTGGCTCTGCCTCATCTCCTTTGCCCACTGGCAAGAGCCTTGAATTTGACCTAATACAACCATCTATGTTCAACAGGGTGTGAAATAGTGCAGTTCGTTATAGTTGGTTTCGGCTAGGAGTTTACATCCTCTTTTTTCCTATCTTAAGACGTTGTTTTGGTTTTTAGTTTGTGTGTCAAGTAGTAGGAGGGGGAAGTTGAAAAAAGGAAGGAATTAAGGTAGGAGGTGAAATGAATTGACAGACAGATTGAAAAAAAGTGCCCATTTAAAGAAATGTGTAAATGTGAGATTGAGAGGAGCAAAATGAGGGTTTTTTTTTATAAAAAAATTGCTTCCTCAATTTGCTCATATTGTATTGTGGAAGGAATGTTTCTCTTTTGGTCCTTTGTTTTGTATGGAAGAAGAGATTTGGAAGGAGTGTTATCCTTCTTTGTTTTGTATGGTGCACAAACTGCCTTTGCCCAAATGCAGAAAGGTTTGGCAGATTGCTGAAAAAGTTTATGATTCTTAGGAATTAGTGTGATCCACCTTAGAAGCACTGATTTCACAGTATCTGCAGGATGAAATATTATCAAATTTGGTGAACTACCTGCAAATCAGTCAATGCCAGAATCTTTTGAATTTGTCAATATTCATATTTTCATATTGAAAACTAAAATTGAAAACTAAAATAAGTTGTATGAAATTTTAAAACTAAAAACTGTAGGAGCTCTCCGTGGAGAACAACCTTCCAAAAATAAGGGTATGCCACTTGGAAACAGCAAGCACACGGTATTCTTTAGTAAAAGACGAAAGAATAGTTCGCTTTGTGCCTACTGCATGGCTCCACAAATGTAACAATGCTGCTACTGATTGGACTTGTATGAATCGGTATGGAAGGTATTTCCACGCTTATTCAATGTGGGAATCCTTTGCACTTCTAGGCTGCCAATATTTATACCCACCAGCAAACTGCCAGTTGACATTTACAATAATATAATCTTGAATCTTGCATAAGTGTTGCTGCGCCAAGCAACACGATTCATTATTCTTCCCTCACAGTGATTGGATTTCGGTGTGAACTTTTTGGCTGCGTTACTAGTTATTATATCTTCATTACAATAAGAACAAACAAATGTTTATGAAAAGGCAACCCAAGTTTTCTTAAGCACATTGAGGAGCCAAATTGGTATGAAAAGAGTACCAATTGGCACCAAATGGATTGGAAAAAAATGAGAATCAATGGTTAAACAGTTCAATCTTTACAGGAAGCATGCAACATACATTGCCAATGCCATCCAGGGAAGCGGAAAGCGAAGGGATGCTTTTGAAGGTTGATTTGATCCAAACAGGATAGTAGTGGTTCTGGCTTTTCTATCTTTTGTTTTGGTGTTCCATTCATATATTACGGTGAATGGTAATTAAGATATTTGGATTTTGTAGTAGATTCATTTACTGATTGATATCTCTCCATTATGGAGTTCGGATTTGAATAACTCTCCTGATGCCAATCTCTCTACCAAGATTCCAAAGATTATGCATTCGGCTATTGAAATGGATTCCAACTGCTATAAGAAGTTCCGATTTGATGGAATTATAAGCTAAGCTTCAATGCAAAGACGAAGAGCGTGAAATCTCATATAAGTTCTATGAACCGATAAAAAAGGATATACAGAGGGTAACACAAACTTCCAGCAACCACATTTCCATAAAGAATGAAAGTGTTGATGAGACCTCATAGTACACACTCCCTAAGGATATACTGCAAGAACTTCATCCACGAACGCCTCACAATATACTTGACATATGACTTGACTCGACATTGACTGAACCTGAATGGGTATATCCAAACCCTACCGCATCAACTTCATCCACGAGCGCCTCACAAAATAATCAAGTCTATTCATAAGTAAAGATTATTTACCGATTCAGAGAAAAGGGGTGTTTGGGTGATGAGATAAAAAAAACTAAAATGTAAACATAAACAAGTTAGTTGAGATAACATTTAATATAATAGTTTCATCCAAAAATATTCATTTAATTTGGTCAATTAATAATCGATTCTTCTTCAAGTTATCTTTTCATTCTATAATTATTCATGGCAAAAACTAATTGAATAATTTTTTTGGAGGAAAATTTTGTAACAAAAAAATAACACGTGGCAAAAAAAAATTGTTTTAATATTATACTCCGTATAAGATAAGATAAAAAAATTAAACAAAAAACTTTCCGTATATTTTTTAAAAAAAAAACTTGCCATAGATTAAGTGCAGTAAATAATAATTTAGACACTCTATCGAGACTTAATATTTTATTATCATAATAAAAATAATATTATAGGACAATTTTCCGAGTTCGACTCCCGTATTTCACCTTTTATTCCCCTTTCCCCTTTAATTTAAAGGAGACCGACCGACTTGAGGATAGGGCGATAGGCGATTTTCATCTACTCCTCCGACTGACCGACTCCTCTGAATCTCCGGTCTCCTCGTCCGGCTGTCCACCGGCCACAGCGGAACCTCCCGTCTTTCGCCGCCGCTATCTATCTCCGGCTGTCAACTCGGCGGTGAGTTGTAACCAGTTCCTCGATCAAGGCTCAATAACCTCTCAATTCAAAGGTAAATTGCCACTTTCTTATTTCAAAATTTATGCATTATGAATATTTCTCTGTTAATCTTCAGTTTTAGGGTTGCTTTTGATCTCTCATCTGTGTGTGCACTAATGCTGGATATAATTGCTCTGATCTTAGTTATTCTTGTAAATAGGCAATCAGTAGTGTGAGACTTAACCCTTTAGTCCACAAGATTAAAAAAACTGATCAATTCTAGGATAGCTGTATACTGTGGCACTGAGTAGATTACTTGTTTTGCTAAAGATCCAACTTAATTTCCTTAGGAAGTTGAACTAATGTTTAGTTTCAATGTCTAATTTATTTGAAACTTCTTCATGCTCTTGATTGTTTCTGACCTGTTTTAAACCATTAATGAAAATGACTAGTTCAATCTGTTATCTGTTATAACATATAAGGTTGTGTTTTCAGAACTAGAATTAGACAATTTCAGGCTAGTGTCTGTGTTTGTGCTATTTACTCTCTATTGTTAAAAGTCGTATGGCCTTTTCTTTGTGTATCGTTAGGTATATGTAAGATCGGCAGAATTGAACACATGAAACTTCGTTTATAGTCTCCTGTCAATTTGTGTGATAACACATAACAAGCTTGTGTCTCTATATATGTACAGCAACACATTTACTTTGCCCTGTTAACTTGTTGTTATCTTGCAACTACTTATATGGTGATTATTTTGCTAAGTCAAGGTTAACTTATTTCATCTTCATGTTTCTTGTGGTTAGATTAGCATTCTCCCTTTATTAACAACATTAGCGATGGCTGAAACTTCAAGATTTGTCTACGAACAACTCCAATTCCTACGGTTGGATTTGGACCGCCTTCTTCAAATAAAACAAGAATTGCGCAACTTAACATCTAATGTCGAGGATCGGATCCACTTGATTGAGAAGACATTGAAGGAGGCACAACTTCCTTTGCTCTCAGTTTATGCAAATGCTAATGCCAAATCAGTTGAATCTCAAATCAAATCAAGGAGGGCCGATGCTCTGTCCACCCCTACCAGCCAGTTCGAAGTGGTAATAACTCTCAACTTGAATATTTGTGATTTACACTGTCATGTCATTTGTTTTAAACTTTGTCAACCTTTCTAAAGCCGTTAGGTATGGAGACACCGTTAATGACGACAACATCAAGCTCAGGTGTCCCATATACCATTACTGACTACCTACCACACACATTAGACCAAGATATATGGGAATTGCGCCGAATGATACATCACTTTTCCCAAGCATCAGAGCCGCTTCACATGGACGAAGAAAAGGTTGAGCATGCTAAGGCTATTATTGCATCTGGGTGTGAGTTATTGCACAAGGTAAAACTTTCAACTACCTTTGATGGTGCCAAAGCAACTCCGGCTTTCTTGTACGAACAACTCCTAGTCTTAACAGAGAAGATAGATGACTTCCTCAGTACCGAAGAACCCTTGCACAAGATGCAGCTAAAGTTTAGTGTTGAGGATCACTTTGCCCTGATAGAGAAAGTTTTCAAGATGCTAATAGGAGGGGTTGTAGATGAAGCTTTTACTTCTGGCTCATTTCCAGTTTCAAACCTTGGCGTGGATAGCCTTGGCATGGTCTTGAGTCAAGAGATACCATTGGTGGAGGCAACTTTAATGTGTGATATACGCGAGAAGATATCTCTATTTTTTGATATGGCATGTTTAGCTAGCCTTGACGTGGATATGAAAAAGGTCTATCACATTAAGGGTATTGTTGAAGATGTGTTTGATTACTATTTGCAAAAGGGACAACTTCCAGCCAACATCAGAGGTGCCAAGGAGGTAAAATTTTTGGCATTTGCTTGCAAAATTGAATTTGTTTTAGATTGTCATACACAGCTTAATGATATTGCATCTGTGTAATTTCCTCTTTTACTAGTTCTGCTTGTGACTCTTCTTGATATTTATTTGCTCCATTTTTAATTCGTGGTAAATGGCCTACATTATATACTTGCTCTAATCTGATTGAGCCTTGATGGGGATTTGTTGTGTTAAAACTATATCAAATTTTGACATGTTTAGTTGAAATTTGTAATTTTTTGGAGAAAATGAAATGAGTGATTGCAAGTCTTGGAACTCTTGTACCTTGATATTATTATTATTATTTTTTTGGATTTTGAAAGTTTGATGTTTTTTAAATATGTTGCTGCTTGAGCAGGAGCCAAGATTTCTTTTAGTTTCAAGTGGGTGTGCAATCTGCCTCTTGGATCTCAAGTTGTTGAAGGAGGAGCCATTAAGCAACGCTGATGTTGTACGACCCCTTCCAGTAATAGCTACCTTAAGGATGTTAGAGGAGCAACTTCCGGTGTCAGTAGGATTGTTCAGATTTAATTCAGGTGCATACATGATTGGTGGGCTTATGTTCCCACCCATGACTGATGAGCAATGATTCAAATAATGCGGTGCTACAAAGACAATCCCTCGAGTGGAGAGCTTTATGAATGCTTTCTTAATAATCACCGCCCTCACAAGGGCTCATCTCGTGCTATGTATCGCTTGACTCTTAAGGACGGGCATCTCTGTCCCACTAAATGCAATAGTATGGAGCTGCAAAAACCCAAGTTTTGGCCTATAATTGAGGAGGTTGATGGCAAAGTTCATGTATTTGACTCGTATCCTGATGTGACGACTGGTTTTCACCCTGATGCAATCTTTTCCCATGAGGTTCTCGAGTGTGATGGCAATAGCAGGATCATAACTCCGATGCAAAGCGAGTCGTACTACTTCATAAGTTGTCATCTGGTTCTCGGCCACAAGATGTATGCAATCATTGGTCTAGAGTGTTTGTTGTTCGACTCAAGGAAGATGAAATGGAAAGCAATTGACAGGAAATTGGAAAATCCAGTCAGCTTCGAATGTGTGTGGGACATTTTGTTATTTTACACATTTGCTTGGAAAGTTGGAGAAATTGAACTTGGTGGAGCAGAACCGGACGATCGGCTCTATGTGATCCTTGCACTTGAACCAGAGCTGGAGAGTAAGAGTGCTTACTCTCCAGTAGTCCACATTGTGAACTCGATGGGGCAAGTTGTGTGCATTCAGAGTGTGCCTCATCTCTTTGCAATGGGGCCCTTGGAGCCGGGACATGTGGTTTCTGGTACGATGACCAAAGCCGATGATGGGACAGTGTGTGTCATTCTCAATGCTTTCCCTTCCAAGGTAAATCCAGGAGACGTTCCTCCTCATCTTTTTATGTTTATTTTCACCGTGAAGGAGCTTTGCGGGGCTGCCTCCAACTATATGGCAAAACGACCACATAGTTGGGAGGATTTGAGTGTCTCGGATGGGTCTGAATATTTGGAGTATGTGCGTGTTGAGATCAAAGATACGTATATATTTAGAACAAATGCTGATTTCGAAGACAAAGATGCTGATATGGAATCCGGGCTTGTAGGAATTGTAGGTCTCCGAGCTTGCTTCGTGGATGGGAATATTTGAAATCAAATTTTTTATCGACTATGCATTTTTTTTTTTGGAATTAATGATAGGGTAGGGTAATGTAAGTTGCTTTTAATTAATCAAAATTTGTCTGACTATATGCACTATCCCTTTACTTGTGTTTTATTATTTGCAATAATGTTTTAGCGTTGCTTGTGTGGGCAATTACGGTAAAATATTGTGATGATCGGTTATGGATAGGAAAATGCATTGGCAATATATACGGCTAATAAAATATTATTTAGACACCTACAAAAATAAATTTACTTTGGTTTAATCTAAATGTGTAGTAAATAATCATGTCGGAGTGATTGAGCTGAAAAAAAATCTCAGGGTAGTAGCAAATAGTTCTCGATTCGACTCTTAGATATGGTTGCTCTTTATTTACCAAAATTAAAAAATGTGTAGTAAATTTGTAAACAACAATATATAATAAATTTGTAAACTACCTAGCTCTCATAGCCTTGGCCGGAGAGAAAGGACGACGGTCGAAGAACCACCAATCTATAACTATTAAAAAGAAGTATTTTTTTAGGAGGTGTTATCGCTACCGTAATTATAGATTTGTCGACCAATCAACTTAAAATAAGTTTTTTTTTAAAATTTCTTAACATATTCTATATTTTCTAATAAATCTATCAATAATATGTCAATTTATAATATATAATATAATGTGTCAATCTCTATAATTAACTTTACCAAGTAAAAAGAAGCATTTTTGATGATGTGTCATTACTACTATAACTATAGAGTTTTCAACCAATCCAATTATAATAAATTTTTATTGTTTTCTCAACATATTCTACATTTCTAATTAATCTATAAACTATTACAAGAAAAACATTTATTACAAAGTTTCATCACCACCATAATTATTTATGTATAATCTATAACTTCTATAATCTATCTATAACTAACTATTAAAATGATAAGATGTCATCACCACCAAGGTTTTTCAAGCACCCAAATTAAAATAGTTTTTTTTCCAGAAATTTCACAAGGTACCCTGGGGTGGGTTAAATATTTTTTTTTTATAATGTTTAACAAATAAAATATGGATATTATTTGATTAAATTACATTAACTTTTTTTTTTATTGTGCAACTAATGAAATATGGGTATTATATTCAATAGGTCCAACCACCTGTCTAGATTTAATTTGAAGTGTAAAAAATAAATTTCACCCCGTAAATGTATCACTATCCTTGTGTTGTGCTGGGGTCAACTCGGACTGAGTCAATTTTCTGAATTTCGAGTCCGGACCGGGTCGGCCAACAGTCAAAACGTGAGTGATCAATTTGTCATGTAACGAGTTTCACTCCCGCCAAGCTCCACAGAAGCTTCGTATGTCGGCAAACCAAATCATTGTGGAAGAAGGGACTTGCACAGGAGAGTGATACAGATACACTGGGTGTATCTTTTAAGTTATACACTTTTAACTACAATTAGACACGTGTAGGGCAAAAAAAAATTAGTAAAAATGAAAACGAAAAAGTAGGCGGTTTCCTTTCATTTACCACTACCCACGATCTTCAATTTTTTTTCAAAAAAAAATAATAATCCAATTCTATCTTAAATATACTACTGTATAGTACGTAGTGACTAGTGAGTATATATAGATAGACATGTATAAAGTGTATATATGTAAGAATGATCGTACTGTATAACTTAACTGATAAAAAATAGATGAATTTAAAATTGTTCATTTGTAATTTCTACCGATTAATTTAATACTCTATCCGTTTGGAAATATAAGTCCATTAATTTTTTGACACATTTTTTAAGGAGTTAAAAACTATATAAAATAATACATTTTTTATTAAATTTTTTACATAGTCTTATATATATTACTAATAAGTATATAACTATGTAAAAAATTAATAAAATAAATATTATTTTATATAGTTTTTAACTCCTTAAAAAACGTGTTAAATAGTCAATGAACTTATATTTCCAAACAGAGGTAGTATTAATAATAAATATCAATATAAGTATTACTTTCATCATGAAAGTAATTGAAATAATACTAGGTTATGATTCATTTTAAATTAATGGTAAATATAAATACAAGTATTCTGTAAAAACGTAAGTATATAGTTATGATTCGTTTTGCTGAATAGAGAGAGAGTATCATATAATATAAAGTTGGGAATATATCTTCGAAAGTAAGTTATTTATTATTAATTTAATTAATTAAAAATTAATTAATTAAAAAAATCCTTTTGATATATGTAATTTCTTATTATAAAGTTGGGAATATATGGAGTAAGTTTTAGTAAAGTTGATGAAAGAAAAAATCATTTTCATAAAAAAAATTTAAAATACAGTTAAACCAAAATTAAGAAAATATCTGTTAACAATACTAGTACTCCGTAGTAATTTTAAAATGTTTCAACATAGGAGTAGATTAAAAAGTTTTCAAATTATGTTTAATTTTTACCGAAAAAAAAAATTCTTTTAAATACAGATGTTGCTTTTTAATTGGAGGTGTATGCCTCTACACATACACCTAGTGTATGTGTAGGTTTGTCCACTTGCACACCATCTCTTGGTGGAGGTTGATACACATACACTAGGTGTATGTTTTCAATTATACACTACGAACTAGATGACGACATGTGTACACTTGTTTTAAAAAATAACCACCCACTATTATTTAAATTAAAAAAAATAAATCTTAAAATTTAATTTCCAATAAAAAATAACCACCCACTACTCCATAAATTAGAAAAATTAAACCATATGGGTTATCAGATAAAAAAAAACCCATATGGGTTATATAAAATAATGAATGCATTCATAATACCATATAATCATATACCACTTTTAAATTATTTTTTTTACAACATACTGTATTTCGTAGTATATGTGCAATAGTATATATTACGTATGTTGCAAATAATTATATGATTTTTTTGAAATATTGTAGTCAAAATAATGGAACTTTCTCATACCAAATTATAAATGTTTTCTAAGAAATAATTAACTCTCATATACATAAATAACAAAATTTTCTCATATCCACTTTAATATATGGTTCATATTATTCTCATTTAATTAGACCGGTTTATATAAATAATTTATAATATTCATTCAGTTTGAAATAAACTACAGTCTAAAATAACTAGTTTTATATTTGACTCAATCTAAAATTGATACATTCGCTTATTTAGAAAATGAATCACATATTATTTATATTATAAATAGCTTTAATTATAGAATATTGATAAGTTTACAAGTATATGTATAAAATAATGACTTAAATTTATGTTATAGAATACGGAGTACATGAGAAATGGTTTGAACTTTGAAGCCAAAAGCACAATCAAAATTTGTAAGTTGAATTTCAACCTACGGTTACAAATTCAAATTTTGGAAGTTCATTTGGTAGATATTTTTAATTTGTATTTTAAAATCCTATTTTTTTTCTTTTTAAGACAAGTGGCAAGTGCTTATTGGTGGTGTAGAATTAAAATTCTACACTCAGTGTATTCGTAGATTTGTCCTCTCTTGGTGAGTTTTGGATCCCTTTTCGTTGCTCTATGAATTCTTCATTTCCAATTTCTCATCGCTTTCTTTCCCGATTTCTAGGGTTTTTTATGTCTGCTGGTAATTGGAAAGTGTGTTAATTCCCAAGTTGATCGGCGTCCAAATCCTTTCAAGTTCACTTCTTTTGTGCTCATCGAGCTTTAATCTGGCTTTGATTGTCCTAATACCTGCTGATTTTGATCTTTTGATCCCCAACAAGCTGCTCAATTTTGATCTCAGCTTAGGGTTTTAGACTTTTTGTTGGAATTGGAATGCCTAGAGTAGATTCTTGGGTGATTCAAGCGCTTGACCAATGGTTTCCTAGCTACTAACAAGGAAGGAATTGAAGAGAAATGCTGTAAGCACTATTGATTTGAGTACCTTTGCAATTTGTAATTATGAGCTTGTTAATGTGCTTTTTCCTTTCTTGTATGTACCGACAGAGGTTTTTCTTTGGAAAACCAATCTAGTTATATCACTGTTGATGTCATTGTCCTGTAATGGAATATGTCTTGCCCTCACATTTGGAATCTTATGATTCATTACATCATCTAGTGAGCATATTCAAACTGAGGGTCATGAGATTTATCAAGTTTATTTAGAATCTTGCAGATTGCACATAAATGTTTGTTGAATGTTTTTAATGTTAGTAATCACTATCCTTGTTTAAGGTGATTTAATTTCCTCCATGTATTCCAAATCTGTTTGTTTTTTTCCCTCTATAAGAAATCTTGTGCTTGCTTGAATTCTGCCTTGTTCTTCTTTGTTTTAGTCTTTGAGATGCTTTTTGCCAGCAAATGGCTTTAAGATTAGTGATTCAGTGCAACCACTGATAGAAAGACCCAGTTTGACAAAGGCATTGAATTGCTTTTTCTTTGGTTTTTTTGTTTAGTTCATATCGCTCCCACTATCCTTTGGATGTATCATCTTTTCCTTTTACTATATACTGATTTTTTCAGCCCATATGTGTAATCAATCTGCTGTCAATTCCCAAGTCTCTTTGTTTTAACTCTGTTCGATAACTGAAAGTGTATGTGTATTTTGTTTTCCAGCCAGTTCAGTTCAGCTCTATTTAACTCCAGTTTGATTGTTTGTGAGCACTTTTCTTTTTCAATCATGAAGAGGGAGTTGCATAGAATGGAGTTGAGGATATTGCTTTTCCTATCCCACATCTCTTTGCAGAAATAAAATACACTTCTCTATATTGCTTCATGAAGCAACACAGTTTGTCTCTTCGGAGACACCTGATAAAATTGGAACGATACAGAGAAGATTAGCATGGCTCTTTCATATATCGCTTAGCCATAGCACTAACTGATAGACCGATAATCTGGATGAGGTCTATCTAGGACTAATTCACACTCAAACTCATAGAAATTAGGGATAAAATGAGGATAACCCTCTTTGTATTCAACTAGAAATTGGAAGGAACAGGATAGAAACGGGAAGATACTCCCACCAAGGCCAGATACGCCTGGCCAAAGGGGCTGATACGCCTCTCCCACTCTCAACTAACTGATTTCCTGGATGCTGAACAAAGAGGCCTAGTGCCTTATTTATACTACTAGTTTACCCTATCTTCTAGCTTACCCTAGAAGCTTCTATATAACTACCCATATGCTTATCACTAACTATAGACCTTGACCGCGATTCTCATAATTTTCTCCAATTCTGGAATTTTTAGATGTGTCGAATTTTTTGCATTACAAGTTTTCCTACAAGTATATTCATGATGATACTATGACTGCTTATAAAAAAATCCCTTGATTTTTTTTTGTAGATGCTTCTTTTATACATCACTTAGCCATAGTACTACCTGAAGAACTTACCATGATTCTCATAATTTTCTCAATAATTCTCCAATTCTGGAATTTTTACATGGTGCATTACCTGTATGAATCCATTCCGACTAAATTTTCTTCTATCCTAACTAAAATTGCTTAAGTTGGTTATTTTATTTCTTTATTTTACGGATGTTTTTAGCATGTTTTAAAATATAGAAACTGGTCATGATGTGGGCTGTTATATTCACTTTCCGCCTTTAAGTGTATGTTTATTTCAATGCTTGTAGGTGCCTTTTGCAAGTCTCTGTTTTTGTTAAGAGTCAAAGACAACATGGAGTGAAGTAAGGAATGTTTGGGCCGACAAATACTAAAATTGCAGGTGTGGTTGTGATCCCTGCTTTCTTGAAGGAATTGCTTTTTCGGTTTTTCCTATCCTGCATACATTTTTTTAGCAAAATTGTGCATATTATTCTTTTGTTTTGCATTAATCATATTCAGTATATGGTCAATTCCTTAGTTTAGTTGCACAGGAATAGTTTCAAATATGTCCTTGAATCCACTAAGCAGATTCTCACTGTGAATTCAAACCATTGTTTAATTATAAAAACTGAAAAAAAATTATCAGAGCCAGGTTTCGATCCTGGGACACGCTTCCGCTGCGCCACTCTGATTTTTTTGTTAGTGTAAATTTGTAACCCAACAAAATTCACAACTAGCCACCTTAGTGCCTTCATTCTGCCATTCCCTTGTAAATTTGCAGAGCATGACGTGACACAAAAACACCCTAACTTATTAAATCTCAGTTCACTCACAGGTCAGAATTATAGTCAAACAGAACTATAGAGGCTGAATGTTGTTTCTTGATGTGCAGATACAAATTCCTTGGAGAACACAAAAAGTTACAGTGATCAGTTAAGGGGCACCCATAACTCCTCATGTGAAGACTTGTAAGTACTAAGTAGAGTCCTTGAATTTACAAGAACAACTGCAACATTCGTATAAGTAGAGTCCTTGAATTTACTTTCAATAGATTGGTTATGAATGTTGCTTTGCTTCTTAGATCAAGAAGGGCATGCTATATTGCTATATGTCCATTAGTGCACTTCAATTCAAAGTAGATTAAAAAGAAAGGCAGGGAAAGTAGTTAAAATGAAACGTTACAAAGTACCAAGTATTGGTTGGAATACCTTTGCAAAGCTTTGCTGTTGAGAATTGATTAAACATTGTAGCTTTTCTGTTTAGAGACTTACATATAGCTTGTTAGAAACTTCATAGATTTTGTGACCAGTCCTATGGGACAAGGAAGCATTGCTGTTGAGAATTGATTAAACTTCAGCTTGTTTTTTTTATTAAGACTCATACAGATCACACACAAATGTCCTTTGAAACTTTTCATGTTTTGTTTAGTTCGTATCGCTCCAACCCTCAATTGAATGCATCATCTTTTCGTGTTCTATATGCTGGTCTTTTGAGGCTTGGTTATTACTTTGAGCTCCCTTGGTTTTTTAACCCTACTAGATAATCTTAAATTGTATATGTATATTTCATTGCCAGTTCAGTTCAGCTCTGTTGAATTTTGAGTACTAGTGACCAATCTAATCCAAGATTGCTTTTCAATCATGAATAGGGAGTTGAGGATTTCCCACATCACTTTTCTAGAAAAAAATACACTACTTTATATTGCTGAATGATGCAATGCAGTTTGTCTCTTCGGAGACATCTGATAAAATTGGAACGATACAGAGAAGATTAGCATGGGCCCTTCTTGTTTTTCCTCTTTAAGTAATCAGCCACATCTCAACTTGAAGACCTCAACCAAGCTCTTCAGTTTGTTCTCAACAATTCCCAGTTCTGGAATTTTATACATAAATTGCAGGATCAAATTGATAATGCAGGTATTATAATAATTATTTTTTAAAGAAAAACACTTTTGGATATTAAATATTTCCTTCAATCATGACTCAATTTGTAAGATTCAATTCCCTTACCATTGATTAATAAAATGATTCTAGCTTCTTCCTTTCTTTTCTAACGGATGCTTTATGTTCTACAGCTAGAAATGGGTCTAGCTTCTTCCTTGCCTTCTAGCATATCCTTTTTTCATAATCTTTTTAGGTTTCAGCTTAAAAATGATTCTTAGTTCTTATATAATCTTTTTAGGTTTCAGCTTACATGCTTTTCTTAGTGTATCTATTTGAGCTTCATTGTGCACTATAGGAAATGTTTTTGTGAAGCATCTTTCCATTTTGAATGGATTTGCGCCTTGGCTACTTTCCACTTTGTTTGCTTAAATAATTAATCATGATATAGGTGAGGTGCGCCAGGCCCAAGCAATAGTGCAACGCATGGGCGACACATGAAAACCCAAGATAGCAAGCTATCTTATATGAGCCTTCCCCCTCAAAAAATAAATTTAATATCAAAGTGGACCAATGGCCCACATATCAGATATTAAACTGATAAGAACAGATACTACACTTGATCTTAGCCAAAAGGCCGAGAAAGGTATGCTTCATCTATTCTTCGTTTGGGCCTTTTATATTATCTCCAAACTTGTTCTTTATGCTGACAATCAATGTGGGATGAATGTCAGACCAATCAACTGGTGCTAAGTTGCTCAGATATTAAACTGATATGTGGACTTGTCATTGTTTGCCCAAGCTACAAGGTAACTGGACCTGCTTCTTTGTGCTTAAGGTTGTAGATTGCTTGGCCATAGTATAAATTTCAGTTCCAGTTGGTGAATCCATAAGCTATCTAATAAAAGGGAAAAGAGGCATGCTATTTTTATCCAGCTACAATGGTTGAAATAAATTTGCTGGCCGAATGAAGCGGTTCTTTTTACAAATGAACAAGTCATCGCTGGTATTTTATTTTATTTTAAAAAAAAAAATTGGGGAATTTAGATATTTCAATATACCTTTTCTGAATTACTTCAGATTTCTAAATTAAATAGTGCATTTCAAACTGAAATTCAGTTAGGTAGTTGGTTCCCAAGTCATCTCCAGGCCATGCATCATCTTTCCCCGTTCTATATACTGATTTTTGCTGCCAATATTGTATGTATGTTATCAAACTGTTGTTGATTCCCAAATCTCTTGGTTCAGCTTTGTTGTTTCATTGCCATGGAGTATGAGTTGTTTGATTTGTTAAGCAGAAGATAGAAAAGGATTTAATTCAGTAAGTCGTAGGTTAATTGAACTACAAAGGCATTCACTGATTGGTGGCTGCAGTCCATATCTCCTTGTGACACATTATAGGTCTCAGATCACTCCCCTGCACGCATTTGTTGTCATCCAGGATTGTAGGAGGGCAGTGAAGATCCCCTTCAGCTTCCAAAGATTAGGATTGTCTTTATAGATAACATTTTCTTGAAAAGGGAAAAAATTGCTTTGAAAACATTCAAAATTGCTCTGAAATTGATGGGATAAATATGTGTCGAATGGAAACCTATAACGCTTGATATTAAGACTGTGGAAGTTAACTGGAGATTGGTAACTATCGGAATCAAATGTCACCTCTTCTTTATTCACTTCCTTGGTTTCACTATCCTCTGAAGTTTCACAGCCTCCAGTGGATATGACAGAGCTGGAATAATATGTGGCTTACAAACCATCCTCTACAGCATTCCTGTTCAAACTGTGTAGCTATCAGAATGGACTGTCATTTTGCCTCCTAACTTTTCTGATCATTCGGCAGAGGTTGTCTAGACCAGAAACTGGCAGAGCTTCTGGTATCTCTGGGATTCCCAAAGCCTTCTTTAACTCTGGGATCTTTGGGATGCATATAGCTAAATGAATCTTCTTACACCAGAATTTCTTCCTTCTCCACAAAGTTCAAATTCTTTGATTTAACAGTTAACAGGATTCTCTAGCAATTACAAATTGCAAAGATACATTCAAATCAAATCAAATAATATCCTAAAATCTAAACTACTTGATAATAATCATAATATCTTTAATATAGAAGGGGTGGTTTATAGCAAAATACATATTATGACCGGAAACTTGTGGTTTGGATTAGTATTTTATTTCAGGCTCTTGCTAACTGTGCAAGTTTCCATCTTTTTTTGGATGAAAATGTGGAGTTGAATTCAGATTCTTCGTCCAATGAGGAACAACTTGAAAAGCTACCGCTACCTCTTTCAGCTGCTTTGGTTACTTTGTTTGAAAGTACAATTAATGACTATATTTGAAACGCCGCTTTGTATTAGTAACCAAGATTAAATCTTATATTGAAATGATTTGTACAATATTACTTTAATAGGTTAGAAAAATAATCGTTTTAAGGGTTTGTTTGATATATTTTCAAGTATCGGGTTGTGATAAGGAGTCGGTCAATTGGGTTGTGCAGGTATCAAGTTGGAATGTTTTTCCTCAAATTGGTGTTTTTATGGTGCTGGAGTGATTCCATTCCCGAAACCTGCTGTTTGGGAAATGTCTCATGGGATGGTTATCTTGCACATACATATCCCTATAGTTTAGAATCTTTAGATAGGTGATATGTCAAACTCATACTTGCTGAAACTTTATAAATGTGTAAGGAATAGTTTCATAGTCTTATTCTACAAATGTTCATTTATCATCCTATGAATTTTGTTAGTTTTGCTATTCTAAATTTCAAGCATGATGATTTGGCTGGAATCTGCCTGTCTCTCTTATAAATGCAGTCACATTTCAACTGCGATAGTGTGATTAAATTGCTAATCTTACCTCAGCACACGTCTTTTATAATAGAGCTATACATGCCTCAAGATAGAAGGAAAATATTGAATCCTCGAAGTGTGATGTCAGCAATGAATCTTTATATCCCACAATTCCAGCTGATGGACCAACAGGTGCTGAGTGATTGATTTTATACAAGTTATGTTGCCCTGGCTGGGCTGTGATTCCTTGCTTGATGTCCAACTAAAATCAGAAGATTCAAAACTGATGAAGGTTTTCTTCATCTTCTATCCTGGTTAAGAGGAGAGTTTTCGGAATCTTACGCTCCCAATCATGGTTCCTTGGCAAGTTAGCAGATTTGGCCTTTGGGGAAACATGGCTACTGGAAGTGCCAGACTGCCAGGATTGTACGTAACTCAGGAAACGATGGAGGATGCCAGTGAACCAAGAAGTGGAAGCAAAGGTTTATTGGGCCTTTTGACGGGATTCTTAGCAGTTTCCTTATATGTCAAAGTTGTTCTTCTGAGGTTGAGTGCCATATATGATTGTATTATATTCATCTTAAACTAGCTTCACAGGTTATTAGTTTCACAGGTTATCTATATGGTATTATATACATACTCTTTCTTCGTTCACGACAGCCCTAATGTTATACCAGCTTTAACACTAATGTTTTACCAGCTTTCTGATTTTTCATCTTAGATTTCTTATGATTAGCATTTGCCTTTCTATCCTATGCTTTTATTGCAGATTTTGCTGGATTATGATTTCTTTCATACCCTGTCTCTTTCTGGTTGATGCGTGTGCTTCCATTATTTGTATCTATTATGTGTTCTTTCGTTATGTAGAAACTCTCTGTTTTGTTCTTTATATATTTAGTTTTTTTTATTTAATTATATTCATAAGTTTGAATATATTTCTAGGTACATAAATGCGCTCTAGAGGATTGCGCGCTTGAAGAGATTAATGGCCACTGAGCTGGTAGAAAACTACCACTGCACGCTCTGTTGGCATCTGGCTGAAGTTAAGTGCTTAATCTGTGTCAGAAGGATATGAGGTTAGTTTCCAGTCACTAATATGCATATATTTTTTTGGCAGGGGTGGGAAGGGCAGGAAGAAATGAAAATGCTAAAATGCTGCAGCGACCAAAATTCTTGCGATTGCAGAAACCTACCATGTCTTCAAGGATTACATTGGTCAGATTGCTTTTCGCACACAGTTAAACAACTCGGTATTCTATGCTGTCCAAAGGTAATATGGTTTCCTTATTGTATGCTGTCCATAAAACCCTTGACTAGTGAACATTGACAGCTTGATGCTATTTGCCTTCACATGCCATTCCTTGAATATAGGGCCATATTTCCTTCCTCGGTATCTTGGACCTATCACCATTTGTGAATGATGGAGAGTCAGCATAAGAAATGTTCAAGACGATATGACGACTCAACAATGTGATCCATCTAATCCAGAACCTCGCCAACATGCAAACAGGAAGGATTTTAAACTTTATCTCTGGTCTAGCCGGAGAAAATAGGCTCTTTGAAGCAGTGGATGGTCACAGATTAGGAGCATGCTCTGAGATGAATCTCAATCACATTAAGTCTCATGAAAAGGTTTGGACTTGAACTACATATGCTATATTACCGTATTTGGCATGAGCATGTTGAAAATTTAAAAAGGGATTCCTGCCCGATTATTTGGAGGCTAGAATGAAAAGAAAATGGAATCGAATAAATCAAAGAAGAGATCTGACTTTCCATTCCATTTCAACTTCCCTAAAATGATTGAGCAAAACTATACAGATAATTCATGTTTTGTTTTCGGTAAAGTATTTAGGGAAGCTGTTGCTGAAAAGGAAAAACTATAATCTTTTCAGGAAGCTGGATTTTTAAATGATGGCTTTTTTCATGCTTCCATTCCAGGTATCAAGTCATCTGAAAGTTTCGGATTATGGTCACAGATATCATCTTGTTTCGGTTGTGGAGCACTTTGGAAAGGAAGAAGTTGTTGCTGCTTATGCCATCTTGCTCTTCTATGAGAGAATCACAATGACTTATCACACACTTTAGCAACCTTTTTTTAGAGTAGGCAAGAAGTAGGTCGACTTTGACTAAGCAAAGCTCAACCCTTCTCATCTCTTTTACAAAGTCCCCGATTCATCTGGGAGTGGATAATTCCTTGTGTGCATATGGATTTCTTCAATAGTTCTGAAGATCTCCAAGGGAACAGAAGAACTCTTGTTGATTGCCAAAATCACACCAAGACGGTAACCTCCCACTATAATGCAATATGTAATTTTAAAACTAAAAACTGTAGGAGCCCTCCGAGGAGAACAACCTTCCAAAAATAAGGGTATGCCACTTAGAAACAGCAAGCACACGGTATTCTTTAGTAAAAGGCGAAAGAATAGTTCGCTTTGTGCCTACTGCATGGCTCCACAAATGTTACGATGCTGCTACTGATTGGACTTGTATGATTCGGTAGGGAAGGTATTTCCAGGCTTATTCAATGTGGGAATCCTTTGCACATCTGAGAATGGAGACTGCCAATATCTAATACCCACCAGCAAACTGCCAGTGGACATTTATATACAGCTTAATGCATATTCCATTCCATGACATTTACAATAGTATAATCTCAAATCTTGCACAAGTGTTGCCGCGCCAAGCAAGACGATTCATTAATCTTTCCTCGCAATGATTCGATCTCAGTGTAATCTTTTCGGCTGCATTATTGGTTGTTATCATCATTACAATAAGAACAAACAAACGGTTATACGAAAAGAAAGGCCAAGTTATCATTCTTTTAGGGAAACTTTTTTGGAAGCACATTGAGGAACCAAATCAATATGAAAACGTACAAAGATTTAATGGACTTATAAGTAAAGCTATCAGTGCAAAGATGAAGGGAATGAAATCTCTTCTAAAATCTATCTAGTGATAAAGTACATACCGGTAACACAAGCTCATTTCCATTGCAAAATCACAAAAGAGCAATGACGTTTCCTCCCATACTTCACTGGCCCCGACTTCATCATTATCAACACTTCCCCTCTCATACGGTCATACTCAATCTGCAAATGGAACTTCATCCATGAACCCTAAACCCTAATCTTTGGCTTAGTTAAGTTTATCATGGATGATGGGGCCAAAGAAAGTCAGTGAGTTAGTCTCATAAACTATTGAAACTAGTATGGGTCGGGTGTGCTAGGCCTAGGCCTATGCAATAGTGCAACTCTTAGGCGACACACAAAAACCCAAGATAGCAAGCTACCTTAAATGGGTCTTCCCCTCAAAAATAAATTTATATCAAAGTGAACCAATGGTCAACTTATATCAGATATTAAACTGATACTACCAAAAGGCCGAGAAAGGTTTGCTTTGTATCGTCATTCATTGGGCTTTTTCTATGCTCTTCTAAGTTCGCTCTTTATTCTGACATTCAATGCGGGATGAAGCTGCTCACCACCGGATGCAATTGTAAAGGAAAAACTAACAAGTCATCAATCCACTGTGGAGTGTTAATCAATGGCAGTCTTGAACATGAAACATTCTCTCTTAACTTTGAAATCAATATAGTGTTTGACATGCTCTTGACATCAGCTGAATTACCAACCAACAACGTTCATCAAGCACCTATCTCACTTGCTCTGCCTGTTAGATCATGAGATTGATTGCAATGTCCTCCTTAGGGTTTCCATTCATTGATATAACATATATATAGGGTTTCCATTCGTTGAGGAAGACGCAGTACCCAGACGTGGAGCGACGTGTGTCAGGACAACCACCCCAATTCGCATCAGTGTAAGCAACAAGATCTAGCTTAGAGGAAGGAGTGATCGTAGTACCGAGCTCAAGAGTGCCGCTGATGTACCGAATGATCCGTTTCAAAGCCTGAAAGTGAGGTTCCCTAGGGGCATGTATGAACAAGCAGACCTGCTGAACGGCGTAACTAACGTCAGGCCTGGTGAAAGTGAGATATTGAAGAGCACCAGCGAGGCTCCTGTACAATGTAGGGTCATCAACCAAAGGACCAGAATGAGCACTGAGCTTGTTGGATGTATCGACAGGGGTGGCGACTGGATTACAGTTGACCATCTTAGCCCGAGCAACAATCTCTGCAGCATACTTACTCTGTGAGAGAAACAGACCTGACGCATGACGCTGAACAGCAACTCCTAAAAAGTAAGACAACTGACCCACATCAGACATGGAGAATTCCGCACTCAACTGCGAAATAATAGACGTCCGAAGAGCATCAGAAGAGGCGGTGAGAATGATGTCGTCGACATATAGCAGCAGGAATGCCAAGTCTGAGCCTCGGCGATAGATAAACAGAGACGAATCGGAACGGCTGCCAGTGAAACCCAAACGGAGCAGATGAGAGGCAAAACGCTGGAACCACGCCCGCGGAGCCTGTTTTAGACCATATAGAGAGCGCTTGAGGAGACAGACATGCTTTGGACGCTCAGCATCAGTAAACCCTGGCGGCTGAAACATGTAAACTGTCTCGTTCAGATGACCATGCAGAAAGGCGTTCTTGACATCTAACTGATGGATGGCCCAGTTGCGCGACAGAGTCAGACTCAGGACCACTCGGATAGTGGCAGGCTTGACCACAGGGCTAAAGGTCTCATCACAATCGATACCTACCTGCTGAGATCGACCGTTGACCACGAGACGTGCTTTGTAGCGCTCCAACGTCCCATCAGAGCGGAACTTGTGACGAAAAAGCCACATACAACGAATGATGTTCGCCGCAGGAGGGCGAGGAACAAGAACCCAAGTACCATTCTTCATAAGGGCCATGTATTCGTCGAGCATAGCCGCTTGCCAATTCGGGTCTAGGAGGGCTGTTTTGTGGGAGGTGGGAACGGGGGAGAGGGAGGTCTGGGTTGGGGCAGAGGGTGAATGGGAGTCGGGAAGGATGGGGGCAAGAGGGGCTAAGCAAGGGGGAGAGTCGGCGGGCGGAACAAAGGCGGCGACGGTTGCGGCGGGCGCCGCCAGGGAGGGGTGTGAAGCTGCGGGCGCCGCATGACCTGCGGCGGGCGCCGCCAGGGAGTGGTTTAAGGCTGCGGGCGCCGCAATTGGACATGCGGCGGGCGCCGCACGTTGGTGACGGGAAGCTGTTTGGCGGGGTGATGGGCGGTGGTCATGGAGACGATCTGACGGGGTCGGAAGACACCGGAGACGCTGCGGGTGTGTGGTCTGGTGGTGGGGGGTGGGGGTGGTGGTGGTGTTGGGGGAGAAGCAGGAGCACCGGGAGAGCTCTGGTGGTGGTGGTGTTGGGCGGCGGCAAGGGGGTGGGGTGGCGGCTAGGGTTTAGATTTAGAAGAAAAAATAAGAAATAAGGTGTGAGGATTTTAGGCTCTGATACCATGTTAAATCATGAGATTGATTGTAATGTACTCCTTAGGGTTTCCATTCATTGATATAACATATATATAGGTTACAAATGTATTGGGCCTTAATGGGCTTTTAGCCCACTATACAATATTAAGACCTATGTAATCTATCACTGCCAAAAACCCAAAACCTTAATGGTAACACTTTCCATGAAAAAATTACAAGAAAGAAATTGATCTCAAGTCTTGGAAGATATTGTTAAGAAGATGGTTAAGGGTGGACTAAAAAATTCTTTACACTTGGCAATGTTGGCATGTCGTCTGATTGAGTTGGTGTTCTTGTTATCAATTGCAACTCGCAACCGTGGAAGGGCTTCTCTGCTATGAGTCAAGACAGATTTATATAAGAGGATGGAGATGAGTACCTCAATGATTATCTAGTGTGCTATATATCGAGAAATAAACTTTGAAGAGTATTGAACTATTGAAAATGAAGTGATTGTGAAACATTTACATAAAATGAAAACTCGCGGGATGAATTTATCCCCTCTACTTATAAACTAAATTCGTATGTAGTATTGAACTCATAATGTGTCAATGCATACTTTTGTTGTGATTTTCATGAAATCGTTTTTTTTAGCCACGGGAAAAATCCTAGTTCTACCCCTGCTCCATAGTTCCATAAATCATGGCAATCGTCGTGTACAAGAGTTCGTAAATTGATCCAACTTGAGAACTTGATATGACCTATCCAAACCTAGGCACAACAAACTCAAAAATCTAACATCATGCAATCTGAACCCAAACCGAACCCAAACCCGTACCCGACTCATTTTGACCCAATAGCCGAATAGACACGAACGTAGACAAACCCGACCCGAACCAAATAAGACCCAAACCCAATTATTAATCATTGTAAATTTGAAAACGCAATACTAATATGAATTACTTTTTTTTGGTAAACCTAATCTGAATTACTTATAATAAGACATAATACAACTAAACAAATGAAGTTTAATAGTCACTAATTAAGACAAATAAAAAATAATCATCATTTTATAATAAAACTAATTGTGACCCGACCTGAACCAACTTGAAATCTATTTTGATATGAACTTACCCAACCCGACTCAAACTCGATTTGAACATACAATATAATCGACACGTGACATGACCCAATATTGAATTAATCTGAATAAATATGTCCAAATCTGACCCGATCAACTGCCACATCTAATGGTTCTTCCTCCGTTTTCTTTTAACTGACTTTTTACTATTTATGTACGTTTTTTAAGGTGTAAAAAATTATATAAAAAATTATTTTTTAAATATTTTTTTCCAATAATATAATACCTACTGGTGATATTAATAATATTGTTTTTTTATTAAAATATTAATATTTAATAGTTTTTACCGATCTAAAACTTCGTGCTTAACTTGAAAAAGATAACGGAGGGACTAATATTTTTACTTCGGTTCTGAGGTGTGTTGTGTCGTGCTCGAGTCAACTCGGACCGGGTTGGCCAACAGTCAAACGCGAGTGATCAATTTTTAGTTTTTTACATTTAACGAGTTTCACTTTTACCATTTCCATTTCCCGTAAGAAGCTGAAGACTCCCGCCAAGTTCCACAGAAGCTTTGCCTGCTTCGTATGTCGGCAAACCATGTCGTTGTTGAAGAAGGGACTTGCACACCATCTTTGTGAGGTTTGGCTCCCTTTTCGCTGCTCTATGAATTCTTCATTTCCCATTTCTCATCTCTTTCTTTCCAGATTTCTAGGGTTTTTCGTGTCTACTGGTAATTGGAAAGTGTCTTGATTCCCAAGTTGATCGTTGTCCAAATCCTTTCAAATTCACTTCTTTTGTGCTCCTAAAGCTTTAATCTGGCTTTGATTGTCCTAATACCTGCTGATTTTGATCTCAACAAGTTGCTCGTTGAGTCAATTTTGAGCAGCTTAGGGTTTTAGACTTTTTGTTGGAATTGGAATGCCTAGAGTAGATTATTGGGTGATTCAAGCACTTGAACAATGGTGTCCTGGCTACTAACAATGAAGGAATTGAAGAGAAATGTTGTAAGCACTATTGATTTGAGTACCTTTGCAGTTTGTAATTACGAGCCTGTTAATGTGCTTTTTCATGTACCAGCCGCGATTTTTCTTTGGAAAACCAATCTAGTTATATCATTGTCGATGTCATTGTCCTGGAATGGAATATTTCTTGCCCTCACATTTGGAATCTTATGATTCATTACATCATCTAGTGAGCATATTCAAACTGATGGTATTGAGATTTACCGAGTTTATTTAGAATCTCGCAAATTGCACATTTGTTTTTTTTTTTCCCCTCTATGAGAAATCTGCTTGCTTGAATTCTGCCTTGTTCTTCTTTGCTTTAGTCTTTGAGATGCTTTTTGCCAGCAAGTGGCTTTAAGATCAGCGATTCAGTGCAACCGCTCATAGAAAGGCCCAGTTTGACGAAGGCATTGGATTTGCTTTTTCTTTGGTTCTTTTGTTTAGTTCATATCGCTCCCACCCTCCTTTGGATGTATCATCTTTTCCTTTTACTATACACTGATTTTTTCAGCTCATATGTGTAATCAATCTCCTGTCGATTCCCAAGTCTCTTTGTTCTATCTACTGGTTGCTACTTTGAGCTCCCTGGTTTTAACTCTGTTCCATAACCGTAAAGTGTATCTGTGTTTTGTTTTCTAGCCAGTTCAGTTAAGCTCGATCATCCACATAACTTCTCCTCTCCTTGTTTCTCCTCTTTAAGTAATCAGCCACATCTCAACTCGAAGACCTCACCAAGCTCTTCATTTTGTTCTCAACAATTCTCAATTCTGGAATTTTATACATAAATTACAGGATCAAATTGATAATTCAGGAATTATAATTATTTTTTAAAGAAATACACTTTTGGATCTTAAATATTTCCATCTATCATTGCTCAATTTGTAAGATTCCATTCCCTTACCAATGATGAATAAAATGATTCTAGCTTTTCCCTTTCTTTTCTAATGGATACTTTGTGTTCTACAGCGAGAAATGGGTCTTGCTTTGAATGCTGCTTGCCTTCTAGCATATCCTTTTTTTCATAATCTTTTTAGGTTTCAGCTTACAACTGCTTCTTAAGAGTATCTGTTTGAGCTTCATTGTGGATGATGGGATAGTCTTTGTGAAGCAACTTTATGTTTTTAAAAGGATTTTTGCCTTGGTTACTTTCCATTTTATTTACTTAAATAATTGAACATATAGGTGAAGTGCGCCAAGCCCAAGCAATAGTGCAACGCATGGGCGACACATGAAAACCCAAGATAGCAAGCTATCTTAAATGAGCCTTCCCCCTCAAAAAATAAATTTAATATCGAAGTGGACCAATGGCCCACATATCAGATATTAAACTGATAAGAACAGATACTACACTTGATCTTAGCCAAAAGGCCGAGAAAGGTATGCTTCATCTATTCTTCGTTTGGGCTTTTTACATTCTCTCCAAACTTGTTCTTTATGTTGACAATCAATGTGGGATGAATGTCAGACCAATCAACTGGTGCTAAGTTGCTCAGATATTAAACTGATATGTTGACATGCCATTGTTTGCCCCAGCTACAAGGTGACTGGACCTGCCTCTTTGTGCTTAAGGTTGTAGATTACTTGGTCATATTATAAATTTCAGTTCCGGCTGGTGAACCCATAAGCTATCTAATAAGGGGAAAAGGGGCATGCTATTTTTAACCCAGATACAACGGTGGAAATAAATTTGCTGGCCGAATGAAGTGGTTCTTTTTTTACAAATGAGCAAGTCATCGCTGGTAGTTGATTTATTTTAAAAAAAAATAATTTTGGGAATTTAGATATATCAATATACCTTTTCTGAATTACTTCAGATTTCTAAATTCAATAGTGCATTTCAAACAGAAATTCAGTTAGGTAGTTGGTTCGCAAGTCATCACCAGGCCATGCATCATCTTACCCTGTTCTATATACTGATCTTGCTGCCAATATTGCATGTATGTTGTCAATCTGTTGTTGATTCCCAAGTCTCTTGATTCAGCCTTGTTGTTTCATTGCCATGGAGTATGAGTTGTTTGATTTGTTAAGCAGAAGATAGAAAAGGATGTAATTCAATGAGTTGTAGATTAATTGTCCATATCTCCTTGTGACATATTACAGGTCTCAGGTCACTCCCATGCATGCATTTGTTGTCATCCAGGATTTTAGGAGGGCAGTGAAGATCCCCTTCAGCTTCCAAAGATTAGGATTGTCTTTATAGGTAACGTTTTCTTGAAAAAGGGAAAAAATTGCTTTGAAAACATTCAAAATTGCTCTGAAATTGATGGGATCAATATGGGTCGAATGGAAACCTATAACGCTTGATATTAAGACGGTAGAAGTTAACTGGAGATTGGTAACTATCCGAATCAAATGTCACCTCTTCTTTGTTCACTTCCTTGGTTTCACTATCCTCTGAAGTTTCACAGCCTCCAGTGGAGACGATAGAGATGGAATAATATGTGGCTCCCAAACCTTCCTCTACAAACATTCCTGTTCAACCTGGGTAGCTATCAGAATGGACTGTCATTTTGCCTTTGAACGTTTCTGATCATTTGACGGAGGTTGTCTAGACCAGAAACTGGCAAAGCTTCTGATATCTCTGGGACGCTGCCTTCTTTAACCCTGGGATCTTTGCAATGCCCATAGCTAAATGAACCTTCTTACACCAGAATTTCTTCATTCACCGTTGGTGTTTTTATGGTGCTGGACTGATTCCATTCCTGAAACCTGGTGTTTGGCAAATGTCTCATGGGATGGTTATCTTGCACATACATATGCATGCCTATAGTTTAGAATCTTTACATAGTGATTTGTCAAACACATACTTTCTGAAACTTTATAAATGTGTAAGGAATAATTTCTTATTCGTATTCTACAAATGTTCATTTATCATCCTTTGAATTTTGTTGTTTTGCTATTCTAAATTTCAAGTATGATGATCTGGCTGGAATCTGTTTGTCTTTTTTTATAAATGCAGCCACATTTCAACTGTGATATTATTTTATTATATCACAGTTGTTCTTCTGAGGTTGAGTCATGAGTGCCTTATATTATTTTATTATATCCCTACTCTTTCTTCGTTCACGATAACCCTAATGTTATACCAGCTTTAACACTACTGTTTTAACCGCTTCTGATTTTTCATCATAGATTTCTTATGATTAACATTTGCCTTTCTTATCCTATGCTTTTATTGCTGATTTTGCTGGATTATTATTTCTTTCATACCTTGTCTCTTTCTCCTGTTGTTGATGCGTGTGCTTCCATTGTATGTATTATGTGTTCTTTGTTATGTAGAAACTCTCTATTTTGTTCTTTATATATTTAGTTTTTTATTTAATTATATTTATAAGTTTGAATATATTTATAGGTACATAAATGCACTCTATAGGATTGCTTGAAGAGATTCATGGCCACTGAGCTGGTAGAAAACTACCACTGCACGCTCTGTTGGCATCTGGCTGCAGTTAAGTACTTAATCTCTGTCAGAAAGATATGACGTTAGTTTCCAGTCACTAATATGCATATATTTCCATTTTCATTTTTTCTCTGTTATTTACTTATTTTGATGATATCTATTTTATATTTTTTTGGCGGGTGTTGGGATGGGCAGGAAGAAATGAAAATGCTGCAGCGACCAAGATTCTTACGATTGCAGAAACCTACCATGTCTTCAAGGATTACATTGGTCAGATTGCTTTTCGCACACAGTTAAACAACTCAGTATTCTATGCTGTCCAAAGGTAATATGGTTTCCTTGTTGTATGCTGTCCATAAAACCCTTGACTAGTGAACATTGACAGCTTGATGCTAATTGCCTTCACATGCGATTCCTTGAATATAGGTCCATATTTCCTTCCTTGGTATCTTGGACCTATCAACATTTGTGAATGATGAAGTCAGCACAAGAAATGTTCAAGACGATATGCCAACTCAACAATGTGATCCATCTAATCCACAACTTTACCAACATGCAAACAGGAAGGATTTTAAACTTTATCTCTGGTCTAGCTGGAGAAAATAGGCTCTTTGAAGCAGTGGGGATGGTCACAGAGTGGGAGCATGCTCTGAGATAATCACATCAAGTCTCATGAAAAGGTATGGACTTTGAAGATGATCCCTGCTTTGTTGAGAGTATTGCCTTCTCCTATCCTGCATCGATTTTTTTGGCAAAATTGTGCATATTGATATTTTTGTTTTGCATTAATCATGTTCATTGTTAATTTCTTACTGCTGCTCAGGAACAGTTTCAAATATGTCCTTCAATCCACTAAGCAGATTCTAATCAACATTTGTTGCAAATCCTTGTCTGAGCATGATTACCAAATGAAGATAGAACTCCAATCTTTATAATATATTCAGACTGCAGAACATGATATTTTTGTTTTGCATTAATCATGTTCATTGTTAATTTCTTACTGCTGCTCAGGAACAGTTTCAAATATGTCCTTCAATCCACTAAGCAGATTCTAATCAACATTTGTTGCAAATCCTTGTCTGAGCATGATTACCAAATGAAGATAGAACTCCAATCTTTATAATATATTCAGACTGCTGAACATGTACATGCAACAAACTACTGTGTTGATGATCAATGCATCTTAAAGCTAACTATTGCTGATTTTTTCACAACAAACTACTGTGTCGATGATCAATGCATCTTAAAGCTAACTAATGCTGAATTTAAAATTTTTCACAACAAACTACTGTGTCGATGATCAATGCATCTTAAAGCTAACTAATGCTGAATTTAAAAATAAAATTAAAAGAAAATTATCAGAGCCAGGTTTCGATCCTGGGACCTGTGGGTTATGGGCCCACCACGCTTCCGCTGCGCCACTCTGATTTTGTTGTTCCTATAAACCAACAGTTCACAACTAGCCATCTTAGTCAAAGTGAAAGTACCAAGAAGGGCATGCTATATTGCTATATGTCCATTAATGCACTTCGATTCAAAGTAGATTAAAAAGAAAGTCAGGGCAAGTAGTTAAAGTGAAAGTACCAAGTAGGCAAGTATTGATTGGAATACGTTTGCAAAGCTGTTCTGTTGGGAATTGATTAAACATTGTAGCTTTTCTGTTTCAAGACTTGCATAGTCCTACTCCTATGGGATAAGGAAGTATTGTTGTTGAGAATTTCAGTTCCAGTTGGTGAATCCATGACTAAAAGATTGCTTAGTCATATTAGGGAAAAGAGGCATGCTATTTTTATCCCAGCTACAATGGTGGAAATAAATTTGATGGCCGAACGAAGTGGCTCTTTTTGCAAATGAACAAGTCTTTGCTGGTAGTTGATATTTAAAAAAAAAACAATTTGGGGTATTTTGATATTTCAATATACCTTTTATGAATTACTTGAGATTTCTAAATTAAATAGTGCATTTCAAACTTAAAATTCAGTCACCAGTGTTTACAACCAACTTCTAGGTAAAACTAAATTAAAGTTTCAAATGAAACCTTTTTCGACTGCTGAAATTTGAGTATGATTCTTAGCCGGTCTTTACATTTTCGCAGAGGAACTGCCGGTTGCTATTTCTGGTGCACCCACTTCTTCAAAACCGAACACCACACCCTAGCAGAAAATGGTGCCAGCTCCTCAGCACAAAGCTTCCCCGGCTCCCAAACACAAAGCTACTACAGCTGCAGGTACTTTTAAAAAAAAACTTTTTGGAGACCTAAAAAAAAAGAAGAGCTGCCACCCTAGAAAGGTTTTTACGTAGTCAAATTCGGGTTCAATATCATCTTTGCGGATTAAGAGCTTCATTTTGGCACATGTTTCCCTTTCAGTCAATATAAAATGATATAAACCTCATTAAAATATTTTTAAAATAGGTACACCAGTGAATCTAACAAAATCTTTCTCAAATCGAAATGATTGAGATAATGGACAAATGGATAAAGGGCTTGTTGTCAAGACTCCAACTTAGAGTGGAGCTAAAAATGCAGCGAAGAGTGGGTGTCTGGGATAATCAAATTTAAACTACCTGCATCAGTCACATTCTGGCATTTTTGTATGTTTTACAATATTCATAATTTCATAATGAAAACTAAATAAAGTGATGTAATATAATTTTAATACTAAAAACTGTAGGAGCCCTCCGAGGAGGACAACCTTCCAAAAATAAGGGTATGCCACTTGAAAACAGCAAACACACGGTATTCTTTAGTAAAAGGCGAAAGAATAGTTCGCTATATACTTGCTGCATGGCTCCACGAATACTACAATGTGGCTACTGATTGGACTTATAGGATTCAGTATGGAACGTAGTTTCGCACCTATTCGATGTGGGAATAAACAAATGGCTACTGCTTGTTGACATTTATACTCAACAATTATTCAATTCTATGACATTATACAATAGGAGCAAACAAATGGTTACAAAAAGAAAGGCCAAGTTTTCTGCATTTTCATTATTTCAGGGAGAGGTTTTTAGATACATATATATAAACGCATCAGAGTGATGGGAACAACTACAAGTACACATGTTTTGCTTCATGTAGTAGATTCATTTCCCCATTTGTGCATACATTTTATATTCTTTTGCTAATTCTTATGTTTCCATGGGTTTGTGATAACAATAATCTGTTTTTCTGTTCCATTCATTCCCATGACCGGTAATTAATATACTTGGATTCATTCCCATGACCGGTAATTAAGGAAGCTGTCTGTAGGATGAAGAACGGTAGAGCTTCGGGCCCAGACGATATCCCAGGGGATGTTTGGAAATGGTTAGGGGCCAAAGGGTTGGTTTGGCTTACTTCGCTTTTCAATACAATCCTAAGGTCAGCTAAGATGCCTGCGGAATGGAGACTTAGTAAATTGGTCCCAGTCTACAAGAACAAGGGGGATGTTCAATGTTGCAGTAACTACAGAGGAATCAAGCTGCTGAGTCACACGATGAAGTTATGGGAAAGAGTTGTAGGAGTCAGACTTCAGAGATTGGTCAGCGTTTCCGAGAATCAGTTTGGCTTCGTCCCGGGCAGATCAACAGTGGAGGCTATCCACCTGCTTAGGCGTTTGATCGAGATGCACAGAGACAGGAAGAAGAATCTGCATATGGCCTTCATTGATATAGAAAAAGCATACGATAAGGTTTCGAGAGGGCTACTTTGGAGTTGCTTGGTAGAGAAGGGAGTACCGGGGTCGTATATCAGAGTCATCAGGGATATGTACGAGGGTTCGCTGACAAGTGTTAGAACGCCATGTGGTGATTCTGAGTATTTTGAGGTTCGTGTGGGGCTTCACCAGGGTTCAGCGCTCAGTCCGTTTCTTTTCACTCTAGTTTTGGATACTCTTTCTGCTCCACTCCAAGAAGAGGTTCCATGGTGCATGCTGTTTGCTGACGACATTGTTCTTGTGGACAACTCAAGATCGGGTTTGGATCGCAGACTAGAAAACTGGAGAGAGGTGTTGGAGTCTAAGGGATTCAGAATGAGTAGGTCCAAATCCGAGTATGTTCAGTTTCGTTTTGGCGCTGACAGGGACCCAGGGGCATCAGTTTCATTGGGGGACGTTATTGTCCCAAGGAAAGAGTATTTCAAGTACCTTGGGTCGTACGTCCAAAGTGATGGGGGTGTCGACAGAGATATCGAACATCGAGTCCAGGCGGGATGGCTGAGATGGAGAAGAGCGTCAGGGGTGCTATGTGATAAGAAAGTTCCGACTAAATTGAAAGGGAAGTTCTACAAGGTTGCTGTTAGGCCGACCTTATTGTATGGTTCAGAGTGCTGGCCCGTCACCAAAGCTCAAGAACAGAAGTTGGCAGTGGCTGAGATAAGGATGTTGCGATGGATGTGTGGGCATACGAGACTTGACAGAATCAGAAATGAAGACATTAGGAGTAAAGTTGGAGTTGCAAGTATTGTGGACAAGCTGAGAGAGTCCAGATTGCGGTGGTTTGGGCACGTTCGGCGGAGACCTGGATCGGCGCCTGTTCGTAGGTGTGAGAGTTTGGAGTTTGGAGCTATTTGTAGGGGTAGAGGTAGACCGAAAAAGAGTTGGATGGAGGTTATTAGGCAGGATCTTAATCTGCTCAACTTATCGGAAGAATTGACTTTGGACAGAGACCGTTGGAGGAGGGCTATTCGGGCTTCGGATGTGTAGCAGTACTAGGCTGGGGTTTTGTTCTATTGTGGTTGCTTTTATTCCGCCTCCCTCTTTGCTTCTTCGTGCCTCTTTTTCTACTGTTTAGCGTGCTTTGATGGGATTGATATGCCTACTATTTTGGGTCTATCGGAAACACTCTCTCGATGTACTCGGGGAAAGAGTGCGTACATCCTGACCCCCCAGACCCTGCTTAATTGCGGGATTTACTGGGTAGTTGTTGTTGTTGTTGTTGTTGTATTTGTTAAACTACGTAGTACCATTTAAGGATATTATGAGTGCCTCACATGCTAAACTGAATTGAAGGTAAGAGTTTTATTTCTGTTGATTGTCAGGATCTTTGCCTTAATTACTTTCTCTTTAGCTCCAAGCTTCATTTTTAAGTTTATTATGAACAAACACTTTTGGATCTTAAAAATTTCCTTCTATCTTGGCTCAACTTGTAAGATTCCATTTCCTTAACATTGATTAATAAAATAAGTCTATCCTTTCTTTTCTAACGGATACGTTATGTTCTTAAGCAAGACATGGGTCTTGCTTAAAATGCTGCTTGCCTTCTACTCTTCTAGCATATACTTTTTTCATAATCTTTTTAGGTTTCAGCTTATAAATGCTTCTTAGTTCTCGACCAAAAAAATATGCTTCTTTGTAGTGTGCACATGTTTGGGCTTCATTATGGATGAAAAGATGTCTTGGTGAAGGAACTTTCTGTGTAATGTTTTTTAATGGATTTTTGCCTTGGCTACTTTCCATTTTATTCGCTTAAATAATTGAACATAATATTAGTGAGGTGCGCCAAACCCACGCAATATTGCAACGCATGGGCGACACATGAAAACCCAACATAGCAAGCTATCTTATATGAGCCTTCCCCTCAAAAAATTAATTTAATATCGAAGTAGACCAATGGCCTACATATCAGATATTAAACTGATAAGAACAAATACTACACTTGATCTTAGCCAAAAGGCCGAGAGGAGGAATGTCAGACCATCCCATTATATTCTCTCCAAACTTGTTCTTTATGCTGACAATCAATGTGGGATGAATGTCAGACCATTAAACTGGTGCTATTAAACCGATATGTGGACTGCCTTTTTGGGATGAATGTCGATCGAGGCTTGACAGAATCAGAAATGTCGACATCAGACGTAAGGTTGGCGTTACAAGTTTAGATGATAAATTGCGGGAGCACAGATTGCGCTGGTTTGGACACGTGCATAGAAGACCATCTTCGGCTCCAGTTCGAAGGTGTGAGAGCTTAGATCTTGGAGCTATCCGAAGGGGAAGAGGTAGACCGAAGAAGAAGTGGCTAGAGGTCATTCGTCAGGACCTCGATCGACTGAGCCTCTCGGAAGATATGACGTCAGATAGGGACCAGTGGAGGAGGGCCATCCGGGCCAGTGAGGTGTAGAGTGTTGGGCTAGGGTGGGGTATGAGTGCGTACATCCTGACCCCCCAGACCCTGCCTTTACGCGGGATTTACTGGGTTGTTGTTGTTGTTGGTTGAAGATTGCTTGGTCATAGTATAAATTTCAGTTCCAGTTGGTTAATCTATAAGATATCTACTAAATGGGAAAAGAGGCATGCTATTTTTATCCCAGCTACAATAGTGGAACAAGCCATCACTGGTAGTTGATTTTTTTTTAAATGAGGAATTTAGATATTTCAATATAACTTTTCTGAATTACTTCAGATTTCTAAATTACCTAGTGCATTTAAAAATGCATGATTCAGTTAGGTAGTTGATTCCCATGTCATCGTCATGCCATGCATTATCTTTTCCTATTCTATATACTGATCTTTGCTGCCAATGTATGTATGTTATCAATCTGTTGTTGATTCCCAATTCTCTTTGTTCGGGTTTGTTGTTTCGTTGCAATGGGTGCTACATTGAGCTCATGTGTTCAAGTTCATCCTCGAGTATGATTTATGAATTGTTTGATATCAACAGAAGATAGGAAAGGAAGTATAAGTTGTAGATTAATTGAACAACAAAGGCATTCAATGATTGGATATGAACAAGAAAATGATCAGTGATTTATGGAACCTTATTGTGATGAGGGATATGATCAGTAAGTTGTAGATTATATTCCAGGCCACCAATTTTGGTAACCATGAAGAGGGAGCTGCATCAGTAGATTGAGGTTATTGCTTGAGAAAAAAAGATATAATATAGATATAAATTTTATGCAATTGAAATTTTAGCAAGTAAGGTAATTAATCAATCTATTATATCATATTATATTCAATTAATGTTATTTGCCAATTTACCTATTAAAATATATAACATAATTATTGATAAATTTTCCACAAATTAATTACTAGATGGAGTAATTAACAATTCTTTAAGAAAAATTTCAACTACTAGATTATTTATATTTGGTAGTTGCAATTTTATTTATATCTAGGTTATTTTTTTGCAAAAGAAATTATTTATATTTTGGTTACTTTTGTTTTAAAACTATCTTTCCATAAATTGGTTTAATTATATTATAATTCATATTAATTATGTTAACATATTCTCGTGCATACAGGACGAAAGCTACACTAGTTGTCTATTAAAAAATATTGTGTGAACCCCGATCAAATTCCTAGATCTGCTCTTGATGACTTGACACAAAAATATCCTATCTCAGCAAATCTCAGTTCACCTCAACTATGAGTCTATGACCACCAATGATGGCAGTGAAATCGGAATTAAAGTCAAAAGGAACCACAGAGGCTGAATGTTGTTTCTTGATGTGTAGATACAAATTCCTTGAAGAACCATAGGGTCCTTGAGTTTTTCAGTACAAATGCAGCTGTTGTATTGGGAGGAATCCAATATGCTCGAGCCTAGTTTTTTTTATAGCTCGGTTACAAATGTTGCTTTGATTCTTAGAGCAAGAAGGGAACTATCATTGCACAAGGAGCATGCTATATGTACTCCGTTAGTGCACTGCAATTCAAAGCAGATTAAAAAAAAAAACAAGAAGCTTAGCTATTTAAACAAGCTGTAAAATTAACCAATATCATCTAAAAATAAATGGGGGAAAGCCTAAAAGATTGGAATGGTTAAGGGATGGAAGCAGATGGAGCAAGTAGTTAAAGGGAAATGTTACCAAGTACCAACTACTGATTTGATTGTATAAACCTATGCAGTGGATAAGGAAGCTTGCTAATACATATATGATGTGGAAAGTTGTGCTGTTGAGAATTGATTAAACATTGTAGCTTTTCTGTTTCAAGACTTACATATAGATTGTTAGAAGCTTCATAGATTTTGTGATCAGTCTTATGGTTCCTGCAATTTGCATGTTTATCAAGATTCATGTGGATTGCACTCAAATCTTCTTTGAAACTTTTCATATTTTGTTTATTTCGTATCGCTCCCACCGTCAATTGGATGCATCATCTTTTCCTGTTCTGTATACTGGTCTTTTCAGCCAATATATTTGATCAATCTGCTGTTAGTTCCTATTTCTTTTTGTTCAGTTTTATTGTTTCACTGCCATGAAGAGGGATTTGCATAGAAGGGATCGGACTTGATGATATTGCTTTTCCTATCCCACATTGCTTTGCTAGAATAAAATACACTACTTTATACTGCCTCATGAAGCAATACAATTTGTCTCTTCGGAGACATTTGATAAAATTGGAATGATACAGAGAAGATTAGCATGGCCCTGCGCAAGGATGACACGCACAAATCGAGAAATGGTCCAAATTTTTTTGAGGTTTTCATTTGGTTTCAGCAATTCCCAATTCTTGAATTTTCACTACATAGATTGCAGGATCAGTTTGATGGTTCAGGTATTGATATTATAATATTTTTGCAAGAAAAATGCTTTTGGTTCTTAAACATTTCCTTCTATCCTGGCTCAATTTTGTAAGCTTTGATTCTCTTACCGTTGATTAAAATGATTCTAGCTTCTTCCTTCTTTTATTCAAAATCGAGAAATGGCTAAATGCTGCATGTCTTCTGGCATATCTTTGTTTCAGATTCTTAATAGGTTTCACCCTGTAATTTGCCTTTAGAGCTTCAGTTTGAGGTTAGCTTAAATAAAAATGTTGAGATTTTTTTAAATGGATTTTTTCAAATAATTGGCACTAATATTGGTGGGGTGCGCCAAGCCCGCGCAATAGTGCAACACATGGGCGACACACAAAGACCTTAACTGATAAGAACAGATACTACACTTGATCTTAGCCAAAAGGCCGAGAAAGGTATGCTTTATCTACTCTTTGTTTGGGCCTTTTATATTCGCTCCAAACTTGTTCTTTATGCTGACAATTAATGTGGGATGAATGTCAGACTGATCAACTGGTGCTAAGTTGCTCACCACCCGATGCAACAACAAATGGAAAACAAACAAGTTACACACCATGAAAGTGTTGATGGACACTACTACTCAGCATGAAACATTCTCTTTTAACTTTTATTATTTTGGATTTTACTAACATAAAGGAATCAGCTTGAATAGTTTCAATATACCTTTTCTGAATTACTTGAGATTTCTAAATTAATTATTGCACTTCACTGTTCTTTATATTGATCTTTGCTGCAAATGTATGTTACCAGTCTGTTGTTAATTCCCAAGTCTCTTTGTCCTGTTTTGTTGTTTCATTGGCTCGTTGCTATGGTTGCTACTTTGAGCTCAAGTGTTCAAGTTCATCATCCTGGAGTATGAGTTGTTTGATTTGCTATGCAGAAGATAGAAAAGGAAGTAATTCAGTATGAGTTGTGATGAGGGATATGATCAGAATCAGAAGATAACTCAGGGCCACCAATGTTGGTAACCATGAAGAGGGAGTTGCATTAGTAGATTGAGGCTATTGTGTTTTTCCCCCCTGTCCCACACCGCTCTACCTCGTCTCTTCGGAGACATTTGGCAAAATGGGAATAATACATAGAAGATTAGCATGGCTCTGCCCAAGGATGACACACATAAACTGGCTATGCATCATTGCATCAACATTCAGCTAAGAGTGTCTGCTGCCATTCTCTTTCTATCAAGAGTTTCCGCACTAAGCAAGCGCTCCTCTGGCCATGGATTCCAACTGCTGTAAGAAGCCGAGATTTGTTGGACATATAGGCAAGCTTCAGTAATCAGTACACTAGAGAGGGTAACACAAACTCCAGATATAAGCTATAGGCAAGCTTCAGTGCCAGTCAAAATAAAGGATTCCTTGGTCGCAACTCCACACAGCCTCCAGAAAAGTTAACTAAACTCTCTGGTCAAGAAGCTCGGTAGCTGAGCTCCAATGCTTTTTATTCATACCAACTGCCAAGTAACAATCTGATTCAAGACCCTTATCCATCCAGACCCGGATGTGGAAGTGTGGAGCCTTCCAACTTCGACACGACTTTTCTATATACGCAATGAGCAACAACTACATCAGCAAGGTTAAAGCAATGGACATGTTGATATGTGGCTGCAGTCCATATCTCCTTTTGACACATTACAGGTCTCAGATGACTCCTCTGCACACATTTGTTGTTATCAAGGATCGTAGGAGAGCAGTGAAGATCCCCTTCAGCTTCAAAAGATTAGAATTATCTTTTAGGTGACTTTATAACATTCCTGTTCTAACCAGGTGGCTATCAGAATGGACTGTCAGTTTGCCTCCGACGTTTCTGATCTTTCCCTGGAGGCTGTTGAGACCACAGACTTGCGGAGCTTCTGGTATCTCTGGATCTTTGTAGACTGAAAATTAGAGAGTATACACAACCCATAGCTAAATGAACCCTCTTACACCATAATCCAAAAAGTAGATTCCTTCACCACAAATTTCAAAGTCTTTGATTTAACAGTTAACAGGGTTCTCTAGCAATTACAAAGAGTAAATATAGGGATTACACAACAAACTAGGATAGATTCAAATCAAATAATAAATCAATAAATTAATATCTTTAATATAGAAGGGGTGAAAGCTGGTATTTGCGAAAACAGAGCAGATGCTGAACAAACCATGGCTGTTAGTAGCTTGGGAAATAAGCCATTGATGCTCCTTTTTAAACCCTCAAAAACCCCTTCATCAATTCGCAGTGATTTTGATTCAGAATTCAGGTAAGCCAAACCCTCCGTCTGAATTTCTCATCTCTCTGGCTTGGATCTCTTTGTTAGTGATTACCTTATGCTTTTCTTGTTTCTCCTGTTCGTTCGTAGTGGAAGAAGATGGCTTATAGGCGTAGCCTCTCAACCCAAGCTACACTTCTGGCTGGTAGACTGAACCCCTTCCCCTCGTTCCCCTACATTTCTCCTCATGACAGAGAGTTTTCCTCCTCTGGGCCAAAGATCGAGTCGTATTTAGCCCAGAGGAGGTGTTTTGGAAGCTATTTCAACAATACTTCAACCCAATTCACTGGCACATTTTGTCGAACAGGCTATGGATTTATCGGAAAAGGAATGCTCTTGAATAGGTACATGTCAACCTCAATTGGGGAGGCGGATAAGATTAGTTTCCCCAGTAATGTTGCCCCTGTGGTTACCGACGATGTTGCCAGTGTGATCACTGATACTTCCATTACCATGGAAGCTGTGGCCTCGCAGGCCTCAGCTATGAGTGTGGATACCATTGCAGATCCTGAGTTTGGCCTTCTTGGTTTCCCTAGTTATATCATTGAGCACTTGATGCATGGTGTTCATTCGTTTACAGGGCTAAACTGGTATGATAATGTCTCTTAGATTGAAAAGTTTAATTTTCTGCTTTGGTGATGTACTTGTTATTCATAGGTGGGCTTCCATTGCTCTTACAACTTTGTTGTTTCGTGGACTTACAATCCCATTCCTCGTATATGAACTTAAGGCCTCTTCAAAGTTTGAGGTACTATATAAGCATCAAAGAAGTTCCCACTCATGTCAAAGTTTGCTGGATTATCACAGATTCTTAAACTGTTTTGCAGTTAATGATGCCAAGGATGGAGGAGATAAAGACGGAAATGCGGGCAAGGGTAATTTATCAATAACTCTTGTACTGTTTCTGTACACATATAGTTCAATTTATGCACATCATAAGGTGCCGAATATGTTGATGAATGTTATAACCATTCAAACTGTACAGGGCATGAAACCCCAAGCTGTTGAAGAAGGGAATAAGAAGATGGATGAGCTTTGTAAAGAGTAAGATGCTTTAAAATGTTTGCCTTTCTATTTCTACAAATAGTAATTTTTGAGTTCCTCAAGTATCTTGCATGATATCTATGGGCTTTCGGTTTCTATAAATAGCATTCTTGCATTTACTAAATACTAACGCAGTCATAAGAGTATTCTAACCTGCGAAAAAAGGTCGCAAGAGAAACTTAGGGCTTGTTTCGTGTAAGATTATATAAGATAAACGGAATGGAAACAAATTTTGTATGGGAAAATATATTGTAGTGAAATTTTGTGAGTCAGAAGAATGCTCATTTTTGCATGAAAATTAAGATAAGGTTTAATGACTAGAGGAGTATAGGGATATGGTTACCCTTGCCCAAATGGGAAAATTTTGTATGGAAAATTGGGAGATGGGGGTAATGATTAAATTTTCTAACAATGTATCTTGAACTACAAATAGACTACGTTCATCTTGTTTCCGTTTACCTTTCTAACTTTTATACCAAACAAGCCCTTATCGTGGGATGAATCAGGAAAGCACATGTTTCAAGCAAAGAAATTTTGAAGCTTTTGTGAGGCATATTGTTTAGTTAATGGATTTTGAGGAATTTTGCTGATCAGTTATGTTCAGTCAGACAGTAACTCAAATTGCTAGAGACCCTTGTTAACTTTTACTCTGTGCTTCGCGGTGAAGGTTCTCTAGTACTTGCTTCTAGCTTTCGATGCAAATTAAAAGTCTTCTCTCTATCTTTTTTGAGGTTGTCTTTCCTGTCTCTTTGTTCACTAGTGATTAATGACATAATATCTGATGCTGCAGATACGGTGTGAATCGATATGATCCAGATGCTCAATTAATGGGATTAGTTGTCGAAGGCTCCCTCATTTGCAGTTTTCTTATTGCTGTAAGTTGGAGACTTGGAGACAAGTCTAAAGTCTTTCATCCATTCTCTTCTCAAGCTGTGTATTCAATTGTTCATGATAGAATTTTCTCATATTTCGATTCAAACACTCATCTCTGTTGATAATGATTCGCTTTTGACTTTTGTAGACGTTGCGTATGGTACGGGATGCTCCGTCACTCAACACTGGAGGAGCATTGTGGTTTATTGATCTCACCACTACAGATGTTACAGGCGCCTTACCTTCTTTGTTGGTGCTGACATTGTGGGGGATGGTGTCGGTAAGAATGCATTTACTGAGATAAACTCTGCCAACATTGTTTTGAATCTGCACTTCTCTTCACATTCAGGGATCGCCATTGTCTCAACTCTAAACTCCTCTCTGTCTCGTACTCTCGTGTGCAGTTTATTTGGAATGACCGACAGGGAGACAGGGCAACATTGTCGTTGGTTATAGTATTGGTTTCCGGGATTTGCCCCAATGTAGTCCATCCGAATCTTAATTCATCATCTGAGCTATTTGCGACGTTTTTCTATGTCTTGCATTTTATGACAGCCGTACAAAATAAATGTGCAGGCTACGGTCTTATGCTTTCTCACCTCAGATGTGTGGTCCCTTTGTTTCGGATGCAGTAAGTGTTGGGATTCTTATCATTTTCGGACAATATATATCACTATCACAAGAGTCATGAATCCTTCAACTTGTCAATTTCTTGTTGAATTTTTCAGTGCTCAGAAATCCCAGTGTTAAGAAGGCGTTGGGCATCCCAGAGATACCGGTATCTCCACCGTCCTCTACTGGTGACAAATTATCTCGAATGATCAAAAACTTCTGGAAAGGTGACATTTTACACTGACTATCATACCATTTCTAGTATCTCTCTTAATGTTTAAGGGGTATCTTATGAATTTTTAAAGTACTGAATTTGCAGAAGCAAAGGGATGCCAATGAAGCGCCTCAGAAGCTGTTCGTTGTCTTGTTGAAAGGGACTCCCTCCGATCACAAATGTTTGTAGGTTTAGATTTTCCATTTGAGTGAATTGTGATGTTTCTAGGCGCCATTGAATGATTGATTTATTCAATAAGATGACAACAGTTACTCTCATAATGTGTTTATTAAAGGCTGTCCTTGAAATGAAGGCATATATGGTGACATTCTGGAATCATAAAAATCAGTAACTCAGCCCAAATATCCAATGAAATACATCTGTTATAAGGATATGATCAACATATGAAGATGATGTACTAAGATTCATATTGAAAAATTGAAGACAAGAAGAACATGTCCAATCATTTTTCTCTACAAAGCATCAAGGTGTTTCTCTACAAATCATTACCTTATATATTGGCTCTTTGGCGCAAAATCATACATAGATTAGACTCTTGCCTACCAAGTCATTCTCAGCGAAACTACACCTAGAGCTGGGTTACTGAACCAAACCAGATTCAGACTAAGAGCCCAAGGCGGAAACATCCCTCGCCAAAGTTTGATGTTCTGATAAAGCTATATAATATAATTAGAGGTAGATCAAGATCGAGATTATGATCCATATGGGCCAGGGACGGAAGCGGATGGGGCAAGTAGTTGAAGTAAAATTTCACCAAGTACCAAGTACTGATTTGATTGAATATACCTATACAGTGGATAAGGAAGCTTGCATACATATATGATGTGGAAAGTTGTGCTGTACTGCTGTAGCTTTTCGGTTTCAAGACTTGCATATAGATTGTTAGAAGCTTCATAGATTTTGTGATCAGTCTTATGGTTCCTGCCATTTGCATGTTTATCAAGATTCATATGGATTGCATATTTGCACTCAAATCTTCTTTGAAACTTTTCATATTTTATTTATTTCGTATCGCTCCCACCGTCAATTGGATGCATCACCTTTTCCTGTTCTGTATACTGGTCTTTTCAGCCAATATATGTAATGTAATTAATCTGCTGTTAGTTCCTAATTCTCTTTGTTCAGTCCCACATTGCTTTGCTATAATAGAATAGACTACTTCTTGGTTCCCTGATGAAGCAATACAGCTTCTCTCTTCGGAGACATCTGATAAAATTGGAACGATACAGAAGATTAGCATGGCCTCTGCACAAGGATTACACGCAAAAATCAAGAAATGGTCCAATTTTTTTTTTTTTTTCAGGTTTTCATTTTGCAATAAAAATGCTTTTGGTTCTTAAATAATTCCTTCTATCCTGGCTCAATTTTGTAAGCTTCGATTCTCTTACTGTTGATTAAAATGATTCTAGCTTCTTCTTTTTCTCCTTTATTTTAAACAGGTACTTAAAGTATGTTCTAAATCGAGAAATGGGTCTTGCTTTAAATGCTGCGTGCCATCTGTCTTATCTTTGTTTCAGATTCTTATAGGTTTCACCTTATAAATTGCCTTTTAGTTGTCTCTGTTTGAGCTGAGTTTGAGGAATAAGTCTTGGTGAAGCAACTGACTGCACCAGTTTGGGATGTCTTTTAATGGATTTTTGTACCCTTAAATAATTGACACTTATATTGGTGGGGTGCGCCTAGCCCGTGCAATAGTGCAACACATGGGCGACACACAAAGACCCAAGATAGCAAGCTATCTTAAACGAGTCTTTCCCCTCAAAAAATAAATTTAATATCAAAGTGGACCAATGGTCCACATATCAGATATTAAACTGATAAGAACAGATACTACACTTGATCTTAGCCAAAAGGCCGAGAAAGGTATGCTTAACCTATTCTTTGTTTGGGCCTTTTATATTCCCCCAAACTTGTTCTTTATGCTGACAATCAATGTGGGATGAATGTCACACTAATCTACTGATGCAACAGCAAATGAAAAACAAACAAGTTATCAACGCACCATGAAAGTGTTAATGGACACTATTCAGGATGAAGCATTCTCTTTTAACTTTTATCATTTTGGATTTTACTAAGATAAAAGAATCCAGCTTGAATAGTTCCGATATACCTTTTCTGAATTACTTGAGATTTCTAAAATAACTAGTGCATTTCAACTGAAATTCAACCAGGTAGTTGATTTGATACGGTCTGGCCATGCGTCATCTTTCCCTGTTCTTTATACTGGTCTTTGCTGCAAATGTATGTTACCAATCTGTAGTTAATTTCCAAGTCTCTTTGTTCTGTACTTCTGTTTTGTTATTTCCTGGAGTATGAGTTGTTGAGCAACAAAAGCATTCACTGATTGAGTATGAACAATAAAATGATCAGTGGTTAATGGAATCTTATTGGGATCATGAGGGATATATGATCAGTAAGTTATAGATTCTCTTCAGTAGGTTACACTGCCTGGTATAATAAAATACACTACTTGCGTTTGTCTGTTCAGAGACATTTGGCAAAACTGGAATGATACATAGAAGATTAGCATGGCTCTGCGCAAGGATGACGCGGATATATTGAGAAATTGTGATAGAGGCAATTGTTAGTTCGGTTATAAAAGTGTCAAATTATGCATCAACATTCAGCTAAGAGGCATAGCCTGATGCCATTCTCTTTCTAATCAAGAGTTTCCGCGTTAAGCAAGCACTCCTCTGGCCATGGATTCCGACTACTATAAGAAGTCCAGATTTCATGGACATATAGGCGAGCTTCAGTACAAAGATGAACAGAATGAAATCTTATATAAATTCCATCAATCAACTGAGACCCTACAGAGGGCAACACAGGCTGCAGGTATAAATAAGGTATATAGGCAAGCTTCAGTGCCAGTCAATTCCTTGGCCACAATTCCACACAGCTTCCAGAAAAGTTAACGAAATTCTCTGACCGAAGAAGCTTGGTAGCTGAAGTACAATGCTTTACTCATACCAAGTAGTCCAGACTCGGATGTGGAAACCCATTACGCTTGATATTTAAGACCGCGGAGGTTAACTGGAGAGATGGCGAATTCTCAGTGTGAAGAACTAGGTAACTATCAGAATCAAATGTCACCTCTTCATTCACTTCCTTGGTTCACTATCCTCTGACGTTTCACAGCCTCCGACGGAGGTGACATAGAGATGGATTATCCAATAATATGTGGATCCAAACCATCCTCTACAACATTCCTGTTCTAACCGGGTAGCTATCAGAATGGACTGTCAATTTGCCTCCGACATTTCTGATCATTCGCTGGAGGTTGTCGAGACCACGGACTGGCGGAGCTTCTGGTATCTCTAGGATCTTTGTGGACTGAAAATTAAGAGTAAACACAATCCAAATATAGCTAAATGAACCTTCTTACACCATAATCTAAAAATTATATTAAAGTCTTTGATTTAACAGTTAACAGGGTTCTCTAGCAATTACAAAGAATAAATATAGGGATTACACAACAAACTAGAATACATACAAATCAAATCAAATACCAATTAATATCCTAAAATCTAAACTAATTAACTTAATAATAATAATCATAATATCTTTAATATAGAAGGGGCGGTAGTTGCGAAAACAGACCAGATGCTGAACAAATCATGGCTGTTAGTAGCTTGGGAAATAAGCCATTCATGCTCTTTTATAAACCCTCAAAAACCCCTTAATCAAGTTTCTGTGATTTTGATACAGAATTCAGGTAAACGTAAACCACACCCTCTTTGTGAATTTCTCATCTCTCTGACTTGGATCTCTTTGCTAGTGATTACCTTATGCTTTTCTTGTTTCTCCTGTTCTTTCGTAGTGGACGAAGATGGCTTATAGGCGTTGCCTCTCAACCCAAGCTACACTTCTGGCTGGTAGACTTAACCCCGTCCCCTCGTTCACCTACCTTTCTCATCATGACAGAGAGTTTTACTCCTCTGGGCCAAAGATCGAGTCGTATTTAGCCCAGAGGAGGTGTTTTGGAAGCTATTTCAACAATACTTCAAGCCAATCCACTGGCATATTTTGTCGAACAGGCTATGGATTTATCGGAAATGGAATGCTCTTGAATAGGTACATGTCAACCTCGATTGGGGAGGCGGATAGGATTAGTTTCCCCAGTGATGTTGCCCCTGTGGTTACCGACGATGTTGCCAGTGTGATCACTGATGCTTCCATTACCATGGAAGCTGTGGCCTCGCAGGCCTCAGCTATGAGTGTGGATACCATTGCAGATCCTGAGTTGGGCCCTCTTGGTTTTCCTGCTTATATTATCGAGCACTGGATGCATGGTATTCATTCGTTTACGGGGCTAAACTGGTATGATAATGTCTCTTTATGCATCTTTCACCAAACTTTGGATGAAGATTGGTGATGTACTTGTTATTCATAGGTGGGCTTCCATTGCTCTTACAACTTTGTTGTTTCGTGTACTTACAATCCCATTCCTCGTATATGAACTTAAGGCCACTTCAAAGTTTGAGGTACTATATAAGCGTCAAAGATGTTCCCACTCATGTCAAAGTTTGCTCGATTATCACAGATTCGTAAACTGTTTTGCAGTTAATGATGCCAAGGCGGGAGGAGATAAAGACGGAAATGAGCGCAAAGGTAATTTATCAATAACTCTTCTACTGTTTCTGTACATATACAGTTCAATTTATGCACATCATATGGTGTCGAATATGTTGATGAATGTTATAACCATTCAAACTGTACAGGGCATGAAACCCCAAGCTGTTGAAGAAGGGAATAGGAAGATGGATGAGCTTTGTAAAGAGTAAGATGCTTTAAAATTTTTGCCTTTTTATTTCTACAAATAGTAATTTTTGAGTTCCTCAAGTATCTTGTATGATATCTCTGCTTGCGGTTTCTATAAAAAGCATTCTTCATTTACTAAATACTAATGCAATCATAAGAGTATTATAACCTGCGACAAAAGGGCGCAAGAGAAACGTATGGCTGGTATAAGATTATATAAGGTAAAATGAATGAAAACAAATTTTGTTTGGGAATCTGCCCATTTTTGCATGAGAAATAAGAAGAGGGGCAATAACTAGAGGAATCTAGGGGATATGATTGTGCCTTGCTCAAATGGGTGATTGAAAAGAGGGAAACAAAACAAATTTTGTATGAAAAATTGGGAGATTGGGGTAATGATTAAAATTTCTAACAATGTATCTTGAACTACAAATGGACTACATTCATCTCGTTTCCGTTTACCTTTCTAACTTTTATACCAAACGAGCCCTTATTGTGTGATCAATCAGCAAAGCACGTGTTTCGGACAATGAAATTTTGGAGCTTTTGTGAGGCACATTGTATAGTTAATGGATTTTGAGGAATTTTGCTGATCAGTTATGTTCAGTCAGACGGTAACTCAAATTGCTAGAGACCCTTGTTAACTTTTAGGGTGTCTTTCCTGTCTCCTTGTTCACTAATGATTACTGACATGATATCTGATGCTGCAGATATGGTGTGAATCAATATGATCCAGATGCTCAGTTAATGGGATTCGTTGTCGAATGCTCCCTCATTTGTAGTTTTCTTCTTGCTGTAAGTTGGAGACTTGGAGACAAGTCAAGTCTTTCATCCATTCTCTTCTCAAGCTGTGTACACAATTGTTCATGATATAATTTTCTCATATTTCGGTTCAAACACTCGTCTCTTGTTGATAATGATTCGCTTTTGTAGACGTTGCGTATGGTACGGGATGTTCCGTCACTCAAAACTGGAGGAGCATTGTGGTTTATTGATCTCACCGCTTCAGATGCTACAATGATCTTACCTTTTTTAATGATACCGACATTTAAGGGGATGGTGTCAGTAAGAATGCATTTTCATCATTTACTGAGCTAAACTCTGGCAACATTGTTTCGAATCTGCACTTCTCTTCACATTGAGGGCTCGCTGTTGTCTCAACTCTCAACTCCTCTCTGTCTCGTACTCTTGTGTGCAGTTTATTTGGAACGACAGACAGGGAGCCAAGGCGCTATGGTCGACGAGTTATGTAATACTTTCTGCAATTTTACCCAAGGTAGTCTATCCGTATCATAATTCATCATCTGAACTATTTGCGACGTTTTTCTATGTCTTGCATTTTATGAATTATGATAGCCATACAAAAATAAATGTGCAGGCTACGGTCTTATGCTTTCTCACCTCAGATGTGGTCTGCCTTTGTTTCGGATACGGTAAGTGTTGGCCTTCTTATCATTTTCAGACAACATATATCACTGTCACAAGAGTCATGAATCCTTTAACTAGGCAATTTCTAGTCAAGGGCTTACCCAAACCAATCTCGCAACAGATTGATCTTGTGTATTCTTGTTGAATTTTTCAGTGCTCAGGAATCCCAGTGTTAAGAAGGCTTTGGGCATCCCGGAGATATCAGTAGCTCCACCGTCCTCTGCTGGCAACAAATTATCCCGAATGATCAAAAAATTCTGGAAAGGTGACATTTATTGATTAAATTACTGAATTCGCAGAACTAAAGGAATGCGAATGAAGCGCCTCAGAAGTTGTTCGTTGTCTTGTTGAAAGGGATTCCCTCCGATCACGAATGTTTTAAGGTTTAGATTTTCATTTCGAGTTAATTGTGATGTTTCTACGCACTGTTTGAACTTGTTCGTAGTCTTGTTGAATCATTGATTCATTCAATAAGATGACAACAGTTACTCTCATGTGCTTACTAAGGCCTTCCTTGAAATGAAGGCATATATGGTTTGGCATATATGTTCTTAGGCCGTCCTTGAATTGTGACTTAAGAGCCTATGATGCAAAGCCAAATCCAGCCGTACATTGTTCATCGCAGGGTTCAGATTTGGGTGGAATTGGTACAATACTAATTAATTTTCTTCGTTATCACGTACTAATCAATTGATAATGATAAATCTTGTACTATTTCCAACCATATAAACCCTTGTACAAGCTTAATTGATAACCAAAATAATTGCTTGGTAATGGTAAAATTTCAAGTTTTGACATCAATGGTATACAACTACAAAATTAAATTGCAAATTATACAAATAAATGTTACATACCAAAAGAAACACTTAATTACCAAATTACATATCAATATTTATAGTTCCTACCGAGTATAATTTAATAGGGAAATTTACAGAAAACCACCCTTTAAATATTGGTCTTTTCACTTAACCATCCCTTAAATTTAAAATTACAGTAAACCACCCCTTAAATGTTTTCCATTAACAAATCACCACCCATCACCAATTTACATTATGTTTTCGTTTAATAAATTATATTTTTTAACATTTTTCAACTATATTCGTTTAATTATTTTAATGTTGGATATTCAACAACAAAGACGAGACTTTGCGGACTTTGCTTCATTACGCTGATATTTCTATCAACCGAAAACACAATGCCTCAACTCTCAAGTAATCCTTGGCCAACCCTAAATCAGAAAGTATTGCATTGTAATTCTGTAATCGAATTGCGATAAGTTCTTATAAGCATTGTGAAACAGCAGGAAGATGAAAATGTAAGATGATCTTCTAGACAAGTCAAGTGCCGAATCAAGCAGGACATTAGAAGTCTTAAAATCCCAATAAATCACTTTTGTTTTGGTGATATGGAGAAAAGACAGCCCCTTTGCAGCCCCTTGCACAACCTTTAACCGAATGTCCCAAGAAAGCGGTTGGAAGTAAGAAGCTCCCGTGGAACATCATTTGTACATGTACTTCGAAATTAGATAGCAAAACATGTTAATGTATATTGGAAATGATACTTTAGAACAAGTGATTATCCAAGCTTCCACGAGGAATGAACTTGTACACCAAGTTTCAGTGCTCATCCTCCAAACAATATCCAATCACTTTAACTAAATGAGGTTGATAGAGTTGCATGCCCAAGATAGTTAACCTCTGCCTGAATTGAACAAATGTCATAGGTTCTAGAATCTCTCAACCAACACCATATATATTTACAAAGCCTAATTAAAATTTCACAAAATTGATTATCAAAATCAAACCCTAATTTCACAATTTTTTTTTATCACAAATCACAAGCTCAGCTGGAGGTGGGGCTGGGTTTCGCTCTGTGTGCGGTCGCTAAGTGTGTGAACTGAAAGTGAAATGTTGTGCCTGTGTGGGTCTCTAAAAAAAGAGATGCAAAAGGTGGAGGTGATTGGATTCAAACCTGGTTTGACAAGCCACTCGAATAATTTCTTCCGTGTTCTTACCATTGAGCCAAGATGTGGGAAACAGTAGTCGCCCGACCCCAAACGAGCTGAGAAGGAGGAGAGCTTTTGATATCAGAATCTTGATCACCCAGTGACATTTCCAAACGCCTTTAAGGACATTAATGACCGCCAAACAATCACCCTTCACTTCAAGTCTTCTGACACCTTTGCTTCGGCCTTCCACCAGTCCAAGCCGCAGACCCTCAGCTTGCAAATTAAGCAGATGCTCCACCGCATCTTATGGGGTCACAAGCGATCAACCTCCCTTCAGCGTCACGGATCACATACCCAGCAGACGCACAACCGGAAGGGGTTTTTGCTCTATCAAATTTAAGTTTAAAAAAACCGTCAACAGGTTTCCGCCAACGAATGGGTTGTCTCCGAGGTGGGTTAGAAGGGGTTTTGTGCTGTGTAATTGTTGCGTCGTCGCCATCAAGGTCTTCCTTGTGGGATTTCTTCCAGTTTGTCATTTGTTGTCTTATTTTTACTATTTCTTCCTCTAAACATCTAAGACTTTGGTTTTCAAAGATGATTTTATTTCTCTTAGTCCATACATTCCACCAAATAAAGGTTAGTGTAACTATTTGTTCTGCTTTTAGTTCTTGTAGTATTTATGCGGTTACAGTCTTTATGTTTTTGTTACTCTTGTCCATGTTTCTTATTAGTCTCTCTATGCCTTTATCCATTAGTCCAATGATTCTCAAGGTAATCAGACATTCCATAAGTAAATGCAGAGCATCTTCCTCCATAGAGTTGCAGAGAGTGCACTGGCGTATGTATTTCTTTATCTCCAAGTCTAGATTTTGTCGGTAGTCCGTCCTTTACCGGATTCTCCACGGGAAATTTTTCAGTTTTAATTATTGCTTGTCTTTGTTATAAATAACGCGCTTGAAGTTGAAAACCACCCATTAATATGTGGCTTCCAAATTCCAATATGTCGTGAATGCCCTGGGTTGGGAGGGGGATACTATTTTTATTTTTCTACTATATCTATAGGCAGGACTCCTTGTAATTTTTCCACGTTCCAGGCCTAGGTCTTTCCTGGTTTTATATAGTTCATGACTTTTCCTTGTGCATTGGTTTGGGTATGCACTCTGTGATCGGCAAGTGTTTTGTCATCATCTAACTACTTGTCCTTTTAGAATCTGATCGTTTTGCCGTTCCCAATTTATCAAATGAGCCCAGAGCAAAATTCATCTTTTAAATCTATCAATTTTCGTCTTTTTGTAATCCCATAGTTCAACTTATTTCATATGGCATAAAATAAGAGATTACAAATAGAAAGATTTTTCAAGTTTAAACGATTTTAGCCATTTTTAATAATGCTTTTTAGGGTCTATACATCCAAATATATGAATCCGGATCCTATACCGTTTTTCTTTTATTCTCACCCATTGGATTATGAGGTTCAACAAGAATTTTCCATATATAACAGTTTCATTTTTAGTGCTTTATTCATGTTCCAGTCCAGCAAAGCATCCAAGGTTCTCAACAACATGGGTTTGATCAGTTTTTTCCTCTTCTTTTCCAATGTTCTTTTCTCCTGAGCTCGATACCCATTTGGCTTCGTGATCTCGGATCACAAAGCCAATTGTAGAGTTTCTGTTATCCCGGACGACCCAATTGACTATTACTTGATATATCTTTTCCATTTTTTTACTTGTTGGACTTTTTTACATAATGCTTTTTAATCAATAAAAAAATGTTACAAGCCCCAGCTCGATCTCCAAACGAAAATGCTTTAAAGTTTCAATAAATTTTTATTTTCCACAAGGGGCTATTTTTGCAAACCGGGCGGAAAAATCAGTTGGTTAACCCCATTATCTCTTGTAATTAGATAGTACGTGATAACGAAGAAAATTAATTGGTATTATACCAGTTCCACCCCTAATCCGAACATGTGACGAACGATGTACGTAGTAGATGGATTTGGCTTTGTATAAGAGGCTCTTAAGTCACCAGTTTCCTGAAGATACTTTGTATTTCATGATTCCAGAATGTCACCATATATGCCTTCATTTCAAGGACAGCCTTATTAATAAACACATGAGACTGTTGTCGTCTTATTGAATGAATCAATCATTCAACGAGACCAGTTCATGACAACTCCTCCTCTAAGTTGACATTTTCTTCGGGATTCCACTATTAAGTCAAGTGCAAGAGTTGAAGCGGGTGGCATTCCCATTCCCCCTTTTTGAAAGAGGCCTTTTCGCGGATGAGAAAAAAAAGAATTGACTAGTAGGGCAGTCTTAGGATAAGCCTAAGAGGTAGCGGCAAGAGAAGGGGTTGTACCCAGCGACAAGTTCAAACAATGCCTAGAAACATCACAATTCACTCAAATGGAAAATGTAAACCTTCAAACATTCGTGATCGGAGAGAGTCCCTTTCAACAAGACAACGAACAACTTCTGAGGCGCTTCATTCGCTTTCCTTTGCTTCTGCAAATTCAGTAATTTAAAAATTCATAAGACACCCTATAAACATTAAGAGAGATACTAGAAATGGTATGCTAGTCAGTATAAAATGTCACCTTTAATGACTTTTTTGATCATTCGCTCTAATTTGTCATCAACATATTCGACACCATATGATGTGCATAAATTGAACTGTATATGTACAGAAACAGTAGAAGAGTTATTGATAAATTACCTTTGCGCTCATTTCCGTCTTTATCTCCTCCCGCCTTGGCATCATTAACTGCAAAACAGTTTACGAATCTGTGATAATCGAGCAAACTTCGACATGAGTGGGAGCTTCTTTGACGCTTATATAGTACCTCAAACCTTGAAGAGGCCTTGAGTTCATATACGAGGAATGGGATTGTAAGTCCACGAACCAACAATGTTGTAAGAGCAATGGAAGCCCACCTATGAATAACACATACGTCGCCAAACCAGCAAATTAAACTCTTCAATCTTCATCCAAAGTTTGATGAAAGATACATAAAGAGACATTATCATACCAGTTTAGCCCTGTAGACAAATGAACACCATGCATCAAGTGCTCGATAATATAACCAGGTAAACCAAGAAGGCCACACTCAAGATCTGCAATGGTATCCACACTCATAGCTGAGGCCTGCGAGGCCACAGCTTCCATGGTAATGGAAGCATCAGTGATCACACTGGCAACATTGTCGGTAACCACAGGGGCAACATCACTGGGGAAACTAATCTTATCAGCCTCCCCAAACGAGGTTGACATGTACCTATTCAAGAGCATTCCATTTCCGATAAATCCATAGCCTGTTCGAAGAAATGTGCCAGTGAATTGGCCTGAAGTATTGTTGAAATAGCTTCCAAAACACCTCCTCTGGGCTAAATACGACTCGATCTTTGGCCCAGAGGAGTAAAACTCTCCGTGTTTGGTGCGATCACTGTCATGATGAGAAATGTAGGTGAACGAGGGGATGGGGTTGAGTCTACCAGCCAGAAGCGTAGCCCGGGTTGAGAGACAACGCCTATAAGCCATCTTCAACACCTTCAGGTGTTTGGACTGATGGGAGCTCTATCGAAGCTCTGTCAAAGCATCATACCAAGGAGACAGTGAAAACCTAAAGATCGCCGATCAGAGAGAGCATGGGAGAGCAAAAACCCTATATCTGAACAGTAACTCTATCCCAGTAGCACGAGCCGTTGCCTTCCGAAATTGGGCCAATTTGGTTACTTCACATTAGGCCCACACTTTACAGCGCAATCATAAAATACAAACCGAAACTGAAGAATTAAACACAGAGGGTATATAATATAGTCTCTAATCTCTACTCCAAGCAAATGTGTTCTCCCACACTGCTTCCGTTCCTTCATTGATACTACTAGTCGGAGTTTGTAACTGCACTCGTGTAATTTGGTCATTTTGCTGTGTTGTTTTATGTTTTCCGTCTGCTTGTATTGACGGGTTACCCGTCGCCGATTTTTTCGGCCTCTCGACTCATCGGGCATGTCCGGTATGTCGAATTTTTACCTAATCAAAAAAATATATATGGTTTTTTTTTTCATGACCATTACTTTTTTTTTTTGAAAACGAAAAGAGATTAGGAAGACTATAAAGTATAAACGATTCATAATCCTTTTTAAAACATCATTTTGGATGAGAACTTGCAGTTTTAAATTTGTGTTAAGGTTGGTAATAGTGGTTGAGTAATCTAAAAGGGACAGCTCGCTATGCTATTAATTTCCCTAAACACGTGATGAATTTGTATTGTCTGGAAACGATAGAGGTCTATCAGGGAATTAAAAATGATCATTTCGACTTCCCAATTCCAAATACCTTTAAATGCATTGATTATGCAAAGGTTATACTAATCATTTCGACAATTAGATAAGAAGTTATGCAAGTTTATTTTTTTTAAATATGGTTATACATTATTAATTACATGTTATGAGTACGTGCAGTGGCGGAGCCAGGATTCTCGACCAGGGGGTGCTAAAAAAATTTCATGAAATATTTTTTTTGGGTGTATACTCGTTAAGAATATGTTATGTCCCTATGTAGATAGTATAGTCTCTATTGAATTGTATAAGCTTTGGGACAAAGCTTTTGTAAGGGGAAAGTACTGTTATATCCCTATGTAGATTTTAGGGTATAAATACTCTAGACATTGTAATTGGGATGTTAACCAATGAATAATCAAATCCACTTATCCCAATCCCCTTCTAAACACTCTAGTTCTATCTCTCCTTTCTCTTACCTCCCTCTCTGAACACCTCTTCTTCCCCTCTAAACATCTTCTCTTCCATCTCAATTCACCATGGAAGCCAAACCTTCCTCCCAATCGACCTTCGGGTCATAACGTACAATGGTATCACAGCAGTAGATCCTCCGACCTATATCTCAATTTTCGTCTTCAATTTTTTTTAAAATATTTTTTGAAAGAAAATATTGAAAAAATACTAAAATTTTGATTTTTAAAAAGGTTTTTTTTTATTTAAATAGTTGAGAGTAACCAAAAAAAAGAAAAGAAACAAAAAATATAGGAAAAAAATCACGAAACATTCCTTTTAAACCAATATTAAAAGAAAAGGTTAAATGCGTATAGTAAAATAAAATAGTTGATAGAAACAAAAAAAAAATATAGAGAAATCAAGAAGAATTAATGGTATAGTAAAATAAATAAAAAGTGAAAGAGTTGGGATTTGAACCAAGACCTTTTGATTTTGAATTTCCTTCCTGTTATGGATTTAGACCATCCGCAACCATGGGGTAACCTCTTTTCCCATTTTTTTCCCATCTTTCTATCACAACTTTACAACTCATTTATTTTTTTGTTTAAAATAATTTGCACTTTTTCTACCTCTTTCTAAAAGGTTTCCTCTACAACGAAACCCCTTTTTACCTCTTTTCAATTTTATTTTCACTTTTTCTTTTCTTTTATATTTATCTTTCCCTTTATTATATGTGTATCATCATATATTATTGTGAGTTTTTTTATTTATAATTTTATAAATAAACAAAAATAGCAAGTAGTTAATATAAATATATTTTATTACATCTAGATTAAAATATAAAAAAAATAGGATTGTACACATTGGTGGGATTATGTGGGTATAATTTAGATATTCGGGTGTTGGAGGATTATTAAGCATTTGTAACATCACTTAAATTGAGAATTTTTTAAAAGATTTGGATCAAAAGTTATATTTGGAATGGGTGGAGTATTTGGATTATTGTGATCCATAGTTAAGAAAATAGGTGCAGCTACAATAGATCAAGATGAGTATATATAGGGTAAAATTGGGCTCAAGTTATAGAAAAAAATAAAATTAAACCAATGAGATATTTTATTTTAAAAAATAATGAAATATAAATATATTTTTATTTCATTTTAAACACTATTACAATTAATAAATCTAAATGGAAAAGAGAATATCCTACTTTATCATTTAAAAAAAAATTAGAAAAGGGAAGAGGTTACCTCTCTCTACCAAGGTAACCCCTTCCCACCCTTTACCTTAAAGTAAACTCCACAACCATGGACTTACCTTTTAGTAACCTTAAGGTAAGTAAAACACATGGTTGCTCGTGCTCTTAGTGGTAATAAGAACACGAGAGCGCAATGGAAAGAACGGAATCACGAATAGAGCGAGTAAGACAAGATAGAACACACAAATTTAACGTGGGAAACCCGAGCACCGGGAGGAAAACCCACGGGCGGCAAGAGCCAACAAATCCACTATAAAATTAGAAAGAGTACAGCAAACCTTGTATGGACTACAAGGGGTAATGGGCAAGACTCTCTCTTTACAACAAAGTGGAATAGGATGCTTGGAATGAGACTAATTTATGTGTAGGCTTTGATGGGCAAATGTTTGTGGATGGTTTGAGTGGATGGAGATTGTGCCTATTTATAGGCTTCAAACCAAGGTGTTTGAATGGTCTAGAATCCTCTAATTTTGATGGGATTAGAAGGAGAATTCTAGACTAGTGGAGAAGATGGGCAAAGAGATGAGAATTTTAGAGAATGTGGGAAGATTAGGGAAAGTGAGGAGAAGCTTCTAGTTAGGAGGCTTGGATCTCCATTAGCCCACTTAATCCAATCTTGCCCATGAGCTTAAGCCCAAACCCAATGAGGATTGGATGCAACTCAACACTTCCTTCTTTCCTTACCACTTGAGCTAGTTAGTACTCTTGTCTAAAATACCATTTAAATATCTTATACTCCCTCCATTTGTAATTAACTGTCGTTTTATAATGTTTCACGGCAATTAAGGAAATCCACTTATGGAAGAATTGTACTGTGCATGTTCTAGAAGTGACTCTTTCACTTCTTGTATTCCCACTTTTAAACTTCTAAATAGAGCATATTTTGGAGCGAAAATTTGAACTTAGAGGGGATTACAGTACGGAACGTCAATTAATTTCACACAAACTATAAACCTCAAAACGTCACTTAATGGCAAACGGAGGGAGTATTACCTTAAAAATACTAAATATGTGCAAAAAAAAAATTGTATTTTTTTCCGCCAAGGGGGTGCTCGAGCACCCCTGGCTCCGCCACTGAGCACATGCAACAAGTTATATATATCAACCAGGGTTGTTATTTAAGCCAAACAAATCTAGTATTGTTTGATTATTTGATTGTATTTAGCTCATTTAGAAACAAGTCAAGCTTGAATCGAACCTATATTTGAACTTGAGCTCATACTCGACTTGTTTAGTAAATGAAAAAGCTTTAGCTGAGTTTTTGTTTCCAAGTATTATGCAACTTTAATTGCTCATGACATAGTAACTTAAAAGAAAATTTGTAAATTTACAAAAATTTGTGCTATTTGAGTTTCAAATCAAGCCGAGCCGAGCTTGGAATCAAGCATAAAAATGTGCTCATAATTAATTTATTTTGTAAATGATGCTCGAACCGAGCTTATATTGAGCAAAACTCAAGCCAAGATCTAACTCTTTAGCTCATATAACAACCATAAACATAACTTAATGTTTATTATATTGCGTTCCTATACTTATTTAGTTAATTTGTTTTTCCAGATATTTCATTTATATATTTATATCTCTTTTTTTAGGCACGAAAAAGATGATAACGTTTTATCATAAACCGATGACATTTTATCTTAAAATAACATTATTTATTATATCGTATTATATATAGATGTTTATGTCAATTTAGTCCAACACTATATCTTACCCGTATGATTGTGCCCCTTCGAAATATTTATGGCTTCGCCACTGAGTAGAGATTGCCTTCTTGAAGGGCTGTTTTTCTTTCTCCATAGTTGTTATTTTCCTAACTTGCCACAGAGAGGGGTGATGGTGATGAATAAGATTAGAAAGAGGACCTGAGAGGTGGTGTGGGTTCATATTTTGTTGAAGTCGTTCTCTTTTATACTCTGGGTTCGTATTCATATTTTGAATGTCGGAGGAGCACACTCTGATAACAAAGAGAAATTTGTTCAAATGATTTTGACATAAGCCCTTGGATCTCTTTGTTAGAGCATCCGCAATGGTGGGAAGACTCTCCCGATTTTACCTTTTCATTCGATTTGGGGAATCCAACCATTATTGACAAACTCCCTAAATTTGGGATACCCTAGTAAATTGGACACTTTTCCAAATCTGAATCCAATAAAATGATGACACGTGTCAATGTAATAAATCATTTCATTTTTTTTATTTTCCTTAATAGATTTTAATTAAAGACTAAAAAATATTAACAATTTAATTAAAACATTTTAAAATATTAAAATTAATTATCAAATATCTATATATAACCTTAATTCAGAAGACTTTGCTTACGTGTCAATCTTAGAAGAGTTTTAGGAATATTGACCAATTATGTTTTTTTCCTTGATTTTTTTATTTCTCCTTTTCTCTTTTTTTCCATTAATTTTTTTTAATCCTCCAATCTCTTTTATTCTTAACATATTTACTAACAATCTATATATAACCTTAATTCAGAAGACTTTGCTTACGTGTCAATCTTAGAGGAGTTTTAGGAATATTGACCAATTATATTTTTTTCCTTAATTTTTTTATTTCTCCTTTTCTCTTTTTTTTCATTACTTTTTTTTAATCCTCCATTCTCTTTTATTCTTAACATATTTACTAACAATCTATCTATATATAACCTTAATTCAGAAGATTTTCCTTACGTGTCAATCTTAGAGGAGTTTTAGAAATATTGACCAATTATGTTTTTTTCCTTGATTTTTTTATTTCTCCTTTTCTCTTTTTTTCCATTAATTTTTTTTAATCCTCAATTCTCTTTTATTCTTAACATATTTACTAACAATCTATATATAACCTTAATTCAGAAGACTTTGTTTACGTGTCAATCTTATAGGAGTTTTAGGAATATTGAACAATTATGTTTTTTTCCTTGATTTTTTTATTTCTCCTTTTCTCTTTTTTTCCATTAATCTATATATAACCTTAATTCAGAAGACTTTACTTACGTGTCAAACTTAGAGGAGTTTTAGAAATATTGACTAATTATGTTTTTTTCCTTGATTTTTTTATTTCTCCTTTTCTCTTTTTTTCCATTAATTTTTTTTAATCCTCCATTCTCTTTTATTCTTAACATATTTACTAACAATCTATATATAACCTTAATTCAGAAGACTTTGCTTACGTGTCAATCTTAGAGGAGTTTTAGGAATATTGAACAATTATGTTTTTTTCCTTGATTTTTTTATTTCTCCTTTTCTCTTTTTTTCCATTAATCTATATATAACCTTAATTCAGAAGACTTTGCTTACGTGTCAATCTTAGAGGAGTTTTAGGAATATTGACCAATTATGTTTTTTTCCTTTATTTTTTTATTTCTCCTTTTCTCTTTTTTTCCATTAATCTATATATAACCTTAATTTAGAAGACTTTGCTTACGTGTCAATCTTAGAGGAGTTTTAGGAATATTGACCAATTATGTTTTTTTCCTTTATTTTTTTATTTCTCCTTTTCTCTTTTTTTCCATTAATCTATATATAACCTTAATTCAGAAGACTTTGCTTACGTGTCAATCTTAGAGGAGTTTTAGAAATATTGACCAATTATGTTTTTTTCCTTGATTTTTTTATTTCTCCTTTTCTCTTTTTTTCCATTAATTTTTTTTAATCCCCCATTCTCTTTTATTCTTAACATATTTACTAACAATTGGGCTTAATTCAAAACATTGAATTTAATCTAATATAACCACTAGGCTTAACTCACATTTATATACTAACTATCTATATATCTATATCTATATATAACCTTAATTCAGAAGACTTTGTTTACGTGTCAATCTTAGAGGAGTTTTAGAAATACTGACCAATTATGTTTTTTTCCTTGATTTTTTTATTTCTCCTTTTCTCTTTTTTTCCATTAATTTTTTTAATCCTCCATTCTCTTTTATTCTTAACATATTTACTAACAATTGGGCTTAATTCAAAACATTGAATTCAATCTAATATAACCATTAGGCTTAACTCACATTTATATACTAACTATTGAGCTTAATTCAAAATATTGAATATAATTATTGGTTTTGACACATCACATTTAAATGCATGATTCAGATTTCAAAATTTCTAAAAAAGTTACAATGATATTGATATTATTATTACTGGGTGATTTAAAATATCTACATTTATGTATTATACTTTAGACGAGATATAAAAAAAATTATTTCAGAATCATAAGATACATATATGGTAAAGTTTTTTTTTATCTGAACTTTTATTGGTATTTTATAATATATTTATATATTTTATTAATATTTTAGTTTTAAAAAACCGCGCCATGACGCGGGAATTTTACTAGTAATTATATAATTATGCTAATAATTTTTTTCAATTGTTTAATTTATTAACAATTTAGTTAAAATATTTTAAATTATTAAAATTAATTATCGAATATAATTAGAACGTTTAATTAATATTTTTTAGTTCTCGGATATATTAACAATTTAGTATGAAGGTTTTAAATTTTATTAAACGTACCTATAAAATATAATTAAAAATTAAATTAATAATATTTAGAACTGTCAAATTTATTAACAATTTAGTTTAAATTATTAAAAGTAATTAAAATATTAAATTAATAATTTTATTGAATTTTCAATTTTATTAACAATTTATTTGAAAATATTTTAAATTATTAAAACTGATTATAAAATTAAATTATAAATTAAATTAAATTTTTATGTCGATAAATCAGTTCAATTGTTTAATATATTTGAATTTAGGGAAATTTCGCCTGGTAGCCACGAGGTTTGATCTTTTTCACATGGTGCCCAAACCTTTCACGAATTTCGCATGGTAACCACGAGGTTTCGATGAATTTCTTGTGATAACCAAACTTATTAAAAATCATATAGAAATTATATAAAATAACAAATATATTATAATTCATTCACATAATCACTCAATTTTGGTTTTTTATGTTTAAAAATCCATCAACAACCCTTTTAATATTTAAAGAGACTAAATTATTTACATAAATAACGATAAAATTATAAAAAAAATTCACCTAAAAAATAAATAAAATAAGTACATAAAGAATGAGTAAATTGTTTAAATTATGTACTTCGTTTATTTTCAAATCCAAAAATTAAGTACATATTTTAAATTACCATTCATTCATATTTGTTCTAAAATATCCTAAAATATTTTGGTTAAAATAAACTTTGTATTATACATATATTAAGTAATCTTTTTAAAACATTAGAAAGGTTACTATAATGACTCTTTGAAAATAATCAATTACTACATTGGGTAGTTATGTATACTTTTTCCAAATTTTTAAGTTTCTTTTTTGAAAAAAAAAACTACCATTATTTTTTGTTGTTTTGTATAATTTATTCATTTATCATGCAATTAATGTGTAGCACTATAAAAAATTTAAATGGTTGTAGTTAACTTTTTAAAAATAAAAAACCAAAATTGGGTTGTTGTGTGAAAAAAAAAATATTTTTATAATTATCTTGTGATTTTGCCTAAATTCTAAAATATTTTTAACCGATTGGGTTATCATAAGAAATTTGTCCAAACCTCATGGCTACCACACAAAATTAGTCGAAACCTCGTGGTTACCATGCGAAATTCTTAAAAAGTTTGGGTACCATGCGAAAAAAGTCATAACTCGTGGCTACCAGGCGAAATTTCCCTTGAATTTATTAACAGTTAGGTTTGTAATGTATTCATTGAGTTGTGAATTGTGGTGTGGACATGATGTGTTGCGACGGAATTGGGCCGAGGCTAGCTTGACCCAATTTGGCAATTTCGGAAGGCAACGGCTCGTCCTAAGTCACTCCCATCTATGTAACCCTTACGAAGCTACTGTGCTAGGGTTTTTGCTCTCTCTGTTCGGCGATCTTTAGGGTTTTCACTCCCTTGGTATGATGCTTTGACAGAGCTTCGATAGAGCTCCCATCAATCCAAACACCTGAAGGTTTTGAAGATGGCTTATAGGCGTTGCCTCTCAACCCGAGCTACGCTTCTGGCTGGTAGACTCAATCCCGTCCCCTCGTTCACCTACATTTCTCATCATGACTGTGACCGCGCCAAGCACGGAGAGGTTTCCTCCTCTGGGCCAAAGATCGAGTCGTATTTAGCCCCGAGGAGGTGTTTTGGAAGCTATTTCAACAATACTTCAGGCCAATTCACTGGCGCATTTTGTCGAACAGGCTATGGATTTATCGGAAATGGAATGCTCTTGAATAGGTACATGTCAACGTCGTCGGGGCAGGGGGATAAGATTAGTTTCCCCAGTGATGTTGCCCCTGTGGTTACCGACGATGTTGCCAGTGTGATCACTGATGCTTCCATTACCATGGAAGCTGTGGCCTCGCAGGCCTCAGCTATGAGTGTGGATACCATTGCAGATCCTGAGTTGGGCATTCTTGGTTTACCTGGTTATATCATCGAGCATTTGATGCATGGTGTTCATTCGTGTACGGGGCTAAACTGGTATGATAATGTCTCTTTATGCATCTTTCACCAAACTTTGGATGAAGATTTAAGAGTTTAATTTGGTGTTTTGGTGTTGTACTTGTTATTCATAGGTGGGCTTCCATCGCTCTTACAACTTTGTTGGTTCGTGGACTTACAATCCCATTCCTTGTATATGAACTTAAGGCCGCTTCAAAGTTTGAGGTACTATACAAGTGTCAAAGAAGTTCCCACTCATGTCGAAGTTTGCTGGATTATCACAGATTTGTAAACTGTTCTGCAGTTAATGATGCCAAGGAGGAAGGAGATAAAGGCGGAAATGCTCGCAAGGGTAATTTACCAATAACTATTGTACTGTTTCTGTACACATACAGTTCAATTCATGCGCATCATATGGTGTCGAATATGTTGATGAATGTTGCAACCATTCAAACTGTACAGGGCATGAAACCCCAAGCTGTTGAAGAAGGGGATAAGAAGATGGATGAGCTTTGTAAAGAGTAAGATGCTTTAAAATGTTTGCCTTTCTATTTCTATAAATAGTAATTTTTGAGTTCTTCAAGTATCTTGTATCTTGTATGATATCTTTGCCTTTTGTTTTGTATGAGAGAATATAATGTAGAGAAGTTTTGTGAGTCTAGATGAAAGAAGAAGGCTCATTTTTTCATGAAAAATAAGATAAAGGGGTAATGATTAGATGAGTATAGGATATGTTTACCCTTGCTCAAATGGGTGATTGAAAAGAAGGAAACAAAACAAATGTTGTATGAAAAATTGGGAGATAGGGATAATGATTAAAATTTATAACAATGTATCTTGAACTACAAATAGACTACATTCATCTCGTTTCCATATACCTTTCTAACTTTTATACTAAACGAGCCCTTATTGTGTGATCAATCAGCAAAGCACATGTTTCAGACAAAGAAATTTTGAAGCTTTTCTGAGGCACATTTTATAGTTAATGGATTTGCTGATCAGTTATGTTCAGTGAGACAGTAACTCAAATTGCTAGAGACCCTTGTTAACTTTTACTTTGTGCTTCGCAGGGAAGGTTCTCTAGTTCGTGCTTCTAGCTTTCAATGCAAATTAAAAGTCGTCTCTCTATCTTTTTTGACGTTGTCTTTCCTGTCTCTTTGTTCCTAATGATGACTGACATAATATCTGATGCCGCAGATATGGTCTGAATCCAAATGATCCAGCTGCTGAAAAAATGGGGTTAGTTGTCGACGGCTTCCTCTTTACCAGTTTTCTTTTCGCTGTAAGTTGGAGATTTAGAGACAAGTCTTTCATCTATTCTCTTCCCAAGCTGTGTACAGTGTACTCAATTGTTCATGATAGGATTTTCTCATATTTCCGTTCAAACACTCGTCTCTTGTTGATAATGATTCCCCTTTGTAGACGTCTCGTATGGTACGGGATGTTCCGTCACTCAAAACTGGAGGAGCATTGTGGTTTACTGATCTCACCACTTTATATGCTACATACGCCTTACCTTCTTTGTTGCTGCTGACATTGTGGGGGATGGTATCGGTAAGAATGCATTTTCATCATTTACTGTGATAAACTCTGCCAACATTATTTCAAATCTGCACTTCTCTACACATCCAAGGCTCACCATTGTCTCATATCTGAACTCCTCTGTCTTGTACTTTCGTGTGCAGTTTATTTGGAACGACAGACAGGGAGCCAAGGCGACACTGGCTTTATATTTAGTATTAGTTTCCGGGGTTTTACCCAAGGTAGTCCATCCGTATCTTAATTCATCATCTGAGCTATTTGCGACGTTTTTCTGTGTCTTGCATTTTATGAATTATGACAGCCATACAAAAATAAATGTGCAGGCTACGGTCTTATGCTTGCTCACCTCAGATGTGTTCTGCCTTTGTTTCGGATATGGTGAGTGTTGGCCTTCTTATCATTTTTACTTGTCAATTTCTAGTCAAGGGCTTACCCGATCCAATCTCGCAACAAATTGATCATTACGTTTGTGCATTCTTGTTGAATTTTTCAGTGCTCAGAAATCCCAGTGTTAAGAAGGCTTTGGGCATCCCGGAGATACCAGTAGCTCCAGCTGCTCCACCGTCCTCTGCTGGTTACAAATTAGAGCGAATGATCAAAAACTTCATTAAAGGTGACATCTTATACTGACTAGCTTACCATTTCTAGTATCTCTCTTAATGTTTATAGGGTGTCTTATGAATTTTTTAATTACTGAATTTGCAGAAGTAAAGGAAGGCGAATGAAGCGCTTCAGAAGTTGTTCATTGTGTTGTTGAAAGGGACTCCCTCCGATCACAAATGTTTGAAGGTTTACATTTTCCACTTTGAGTGAATAGTGATGTTTCTACTCGTGTTTATTAAGGCTGTCCTTGAAATGAAGGTATATATGGTAATTGGTAACATACTGGAATCATGCAATACTATCTTCAGGAAATTTGTGACTTAAGAGCCTATGATGCAAAGCCAAATCCAGCTACTACGTACATTACAATTTAGGGGTGGAATTGGTATAACACCGATTAATTTTCTTCATTACCACGTATGACGTACCAATCATTTATATGTTAATGATAAATCTCGCACTATTACCAACTAAACTCTTACACCGACTTAATTGGTAACCAAGTTTTGACATAAGTGTTACGTAGCTCCAAAATTAAATTGCAAATTTTGAAAATAAATATTAAATACCAAAAAAAATACTCACTAAATTACATACCAATATCAATAGTTGTTATAATTTAATAGTTTACGTGAACTCTAAATATTTTGTAAAAAATCAAACATGTAAAAAAATGGAAAATATATAAAAAAGATACTAATGTTCCTCCTAGTGCCTCACTACGTCGTTTTGGCCCTTGACTGCCTGACGCGCACGAGGATCCCTCTTTTCCTCGGTTTTCGCATCAATTAACTCCACTTTTTGGGGTCCTTGCAATTGAATCCGAAAACTTGGATTCATGCCATTTATTTATTTTTCCTCTATTTTTTTCCATTTGTCACCTATATGAATCCATGGGTTCACGAATGGAGATGGTTTCCGCATGAGGTACACAAATGTTTTAATTGTTATAAATAAATAAATGTTTTGATATTTGTAGCTAAAAATTTAAACAAAACAAAAAAAAGCTACCAAATTGGACCGAAGCTTGGCCCAATTTCTCAAGGCAACGGTTCGTTCTAAGTCACTCCCATCCATATAAGCCTTGTGATGCAAATGTGCTAGGGTTACTGTTCATATCAAGGGGTTTTTGCTCTCTCTGTTCGGCGATCTTTAGGGTTTGATGCTTCGACAGAGCTTCGATAGAGCTCCCATCAATCCAAACACCTGAAGGTTTTGAAGGTATTTTGAATATAGATCTGGTTTTGTGTTGCTTCGTTTTGAGTTTTCAGTGATTACCTTCTTGTTTCTCCTGTTCGTTCGTAGTGGAAGAAGATGGCTTATAGGCGTTGCCTCTCAACCCGAGCTTCGCTTCTGGCTGGTAGACTCAACCCCGCCCCCTCGTTCACCTACATTTCTCATCATGACAGTGATCGCACCAAGCACGGAGAGTTTCACTCCTCTGGGCCAAAGATCGAGTCGTATTTAGCCCAGAGGAGGTGTTTTGGAACCTATTTCAACAATACTTCAGGCCAATTCACTGGCACATTTCGTCGAACAGGCTTTGGATTTATCGGAAATGGAATGCTCTTGAATAGGTACATGTCAACCTCGTTTGGGGAGGCGGATAAGATTAGTTTCCCCAGTGAGGTTTCCCCTGTGGTTACCGACGATGTTGCCAGTGTGATCACTGATGCTTCTGTTGCCATTGAAGCTGTGGCCTCGCAGGCCTCAGCTATGAGTGTGGATCCCATTGCAAATCCTGCGTTGGACGTTCTTTGTTTACCTGCTTATATCATCGATCACTTGATGCACGGTGTTCATTCGTTTACGGGGCTAAACTGGTATGGTAATGTCTCTTTATGCATCTTTTACCAAACTTTGGATGAAGATTTGAGAGTTTAATTTGCTGTGTTGGTGATGTACTTGTTATTCATAGGTGGGCTTCCATTGTTCTTACAACTTTGTTGGTTCGTGGACTTACAATCCCATTCCTCGTATATGAACTTAAGGCCTCTTCAAAGTTTGAGGTACTATATAAGCGTCAAAGAAGTTCCCACTCATGGTGAAGTTTGCTCGATTATCACAGATTTGTAAACTGTTTTGCAGTTAATGATGCCAAGGAGGAAGGAGATAAAGGCAGAAATGCTCGCAAGGGTAATTTATCAATAACTCTTGTACTGTTTCTGCACACATACAGTGCAATTCATGCACATCATATGGTGTCGACTATCTTGATGAATGTTATAACCATTCAAACTGTACAGGGCATGACACCCCAAGCTGTTGAAGAAGGGAATAAGAAGATGGACGAGCTTTGTAAAGAGTAAGATGCTTTAAAATGTTTGCCTTTCTATTTCTTTTCTACAAATAGTAACTTTTTAGTTCTTCAAGTATCTTGTATCTTGTATGATATCTCGGCTTTCGGTTTCTATAAATAGCATTCTTGCCTTTACTAAATACTAATGCAGTCATAAGAGTATTCTCAGTTCTAACTTGCGAAAAAATGGCGCAAGAGAAACTTAGGGTTCATTTCGTATAAGATTATACAAGGTAAATGGAATGAAAACAAATTTTGGATGGGATAATATATTGTAGAGAAGTTTTGTGAGTATAGATGGAAAAAAATGCTCATTTTGGCATGAAAAATAAGATAAGAGGGTAATGGCTAGGAGTATAAGGGATATGGTTACCCCTTGCTCAAATGGGTGCTTGAAAAGAAGAAACAAAACAAATTTTATATGAAAATTTGGAATATGGAGGCAATTACTGACATAATATCCGATACTGCAGATACGGTGTGAATCGAAATGGTCCAGGTGCTGAAAGTATGGGATTCGTTGTCGAAGTCTCCCTCATTTTCAGTTTTCTTCATGCTGTAAGTTGGAGACTTAGAGACAAGTCTAAAGTCTTTCATCCAATCTCTTCTCAAGCTGTGTACTCAATTGTTCATGATAGAATTTTCTCATATTTTGGTTCAAACACTCGTCTCTTGTTGATAATGATTCGCTTTTGTAGACGTTGTGTATGGTACGCAATGCTCCGTCACTCAAAACTGGAGGAGCATTGTGGTTTATTGATCTCACCACTTTCGATGGTACACTGATCTTACCTTCTTTGATGATACCAACATTTTTTGGGATGGTTTCGGTAAGAATGCATTTTCATCATTTACTGAGAAACTCTGCCAACATTGTTTCGAATCTGCACTTCTCTTCACATTCAGGGCTCGCCGTTGTCTCAACTCCTTTCTGTCTCGTACTCTCGTGTGCAGTTTATTTGGAACGACAGACAGGGAGCCAAGGCGCTATGGTCGATGACTTATATAATACTTTCCTCGACCTTACCCACGGTAGTCTATCTGTATCTTATTTCATCATCTGAGCTATTTGCCACGTTTTTCTATGTCTTGCATTGCATTTTATGAAAGCCATACAAAAATAAATGTGCAGGCTACCGTCTTATGCTTTCTCACCTCAGATGTGTTCTCCCTTTGGTTCGGATGCAGTAAGTGTTGGACTTCTTATCATTTTCGGACAATCTCGCAACAGATTGATCGTTACGTTTGTGTATTCTTGTTGAATTTTTCAGTGCTCAGAATTCCCAGTGTTAAGAAGGCTTTTGGCATCCCGGAGATACCAGTAGCTCCACCGTCCTCTGCTGCTGACAAATTAGAGCGAATGATCAAAAAAGTCCTTAAAGGTGACATTTTATACTGACTAGCATACCATTTCTAGTATCTCTCTTAATGTTTATAGGGTGTTATGATTTTTTAAATTACTGAATTTGCAGAAGCAAAGGAAAGCGAATGAAGCGCCTCAGAAGTTGTTCGCTGTCTTGTTGAAAGGGACTCGCTCCAATCACGAATGTTTGAAGGTTTAGATTTTCCATTTGAGTGAATTGTTTCTAGGCATTGTGTGAACTTGTTCGTAGTCTAAGATGACAGCAGTTACTCTCATGTATTTATTAAGGCTATCCTTGAAATGAAGGCATATATGGTGACATTCTGGAATCATGAAATACAAAGTATCTTCAGGAAACTTGTGACTTAAGAGCCTCTGATGCAAAGCCAAATCCATCTACTACGTAGATCATTCATCGCATGTTCGGATTAGGGGTTTCGTTATCACGTACCGACCAATTACAAAAGAGAATGTGGTAATTAACTAACCCACTTTTTCGCCTAGTTTGCAAAAATAGCCCCCTTCATATTGAAAATAAAAATTGGTTGAAACTTTAAGGACTTGTTTGGTACCGATATCTAAATATCGATAGATATCGATACCGGTTGATATCTTGATATCAATATCGGGCAGGCTACGGTCTTATCCTTTCTCACCTCAGATGTGTTCTGCCTTTAAGGCCTTGCATTTTATGATAGCCATACAAAAATAAATGTGCAGGCTACGGTCTTATCCTTTCTCACCTCAGATGTGTTCTGCCTTTGTTTTGGATAGGGTAAATTGCATCTATCATCCCTAACCTTTCACCAATGTTTCATTTAAGCCCTTGAGCTTTAGTTTGTGTTAATATGGTCCTCAAACTTGGGTTTTGATTTCAAACATAGTCCTTCAGTCAAACTCGGCGTTAATTGACTGTTAAGTGTTAAATTAGCATGTGTGACTATAACACTTAATTACTCATAGCAAAAATTAATAATAATATTTTTTATTTTACTCTTTAAACTGATATTGAGATATTTATAAACTTTTATTATGAAAAATTATATTTTAAAAATTATCGATAATAAAACAAATTGTTTATTTTAGAAAATAAATATTTTTTCTATTTTTCTAAAATATAAATTTGAATAATAAAAGTTTATAAACATATCAATATAAGTCTAAAGGGTATAAATATATTTTTTAATTTTTAATGATAATATATGCCCAAAATAATTAAATGTTATACACCCGGTATAAAAAGAGATTTCAACTTAGGTAGCATCGCTAGCATGATTTTATCACTTTATTAAAATTAAAAAAACTAAATTTATACTAACTATAAAGGTTGGTGATTGACAAATGTAGTAAACCCCGTTATAATTATATGATTATTATTCATTAAATCCAAAAATAGGATGATAAATAATAATAAAAAATTTGGCCAACAAGAAATATAAAGTGGGGAAAAAATAAAAAAAATACAAAAGAATAAAATAAGTAAAAAATATCGGGTAGGACGAGTCCACCCGAATTTTTATCTAATCAAAAGATAAAAAAAAATAAGTAAAAATATAATAAACAAGAATATATAATAATAATTGTAACTGCTAGTTTTTAATAATAATAATAACAACAACAATAAAAGTCAGCGGTAGCTACATGCTTTCTTAGATGGGAGATGAATGCCTTTATTTTGGAGAATTTGTTTTAGGTATGTACATCATTAAGAATTTTTTTTTAATAAATATGGAAAGAAAACCATAAATTATTGTTTATTTATGACATTTTTAAGAAAAAAATAATATGAACAAAAACCATTAAAAAAAACAATTGACAGAAATCAAAATTATTGTAAAAACAAAAACAATAAGGTTTAAACCCATGATCTCTTGCATTAATTGTTCACCCTCTAACAATAAAATTAGACACTCCTATGACCGTCATTGTTAACCATTCGAAGAAAATGTAAGTAATAATATTCTTTTGAAAATGCTATTAAGATAACAATGAGGGCAGTTTAGATAAATATAAAGTGAGATGATGATGATAATAATAATAATAATAATAATAATAATAATAATATAATTGGTGAATCTCTCAAAAGTAGGAAACTACTTGTTTTATTAATTTTAATAAAAGAATGAAAATGATGTTAGTGATTTGGCATTAACATTGGACAAATAATGGCCACATCACAGTCACACACGCAAGTTAACGGGCAATTAACTTCCAATTTGACGGAAGGACCATATTTGAAAGTAAAACCCAAGCTTGAGGATCATATTAGCACAAACTAAAGCTTAGGGACTTAAATGAAACATTGGTGAAAGGTTAGGGATGATAGATGCAATTTACCCTTTTGGATATGGTAAGTGTTGGCCTTCTTATCATTTTCAGACAATATATATCACTATCACAACAGTCATGAATCCTTTAACTTGTCAATTTCTAGTCAAGGGCTTACCCGAACCAACCAATCTCGCAACAGATTGATCGTTACGTTTGTGTATTCTTGTTGAATTTTTCAGTGCTCAGAAATCCCAGTGTTAAGCAGGCTTTGGGCATCCCGGAGATACCAATAGCTCCAGCTGCTCCACCGTCCCCTGCTGACGACAAATTATCCCGAATGATAAAAAACTTCTGGAAAGGTGACATTTCATACTGACTAGCATACCATTTCTAGTATCTGTATCTCTCCTATTGTTTATAGGGTGTCTTGTGAATTTTTAAATTACTGAATTTGCAGAAGTAAAGGAAACCAAATGAAGTGCCTGAGATGAAGTTGTTCGTTGTCTTGTTGAAAGGGACTCCTCCAATCACGAATGTTTGAAGGTTTAGATTTTCCATTTGGGTGAATTGTGATGTTTCTAGGCTTTGTTTGAACTTGTTCGTAGTCTTGTTGAATGATTGATTCATTCAATAAGATGACAACAGTTACTCTTCTCATGTGTCTGTTAAGGCTGTCCTTGAAATGAAGGTATATATGGTGACATTCTGGAATCATGAAATACAAAGTATCTTCAGGAAATTGTGACCTAAGAGCCTCTGATGCAAAGCCAAATCCAGGTACCAGCACCCAAAAAGCCAAAAATAGATCCGCGCCCGGCGAAAAACGGGTCCGGCTCCCATCCAGTTAGTAATTTACTGCACCCTAAAGTTGAGAGATTGTCCACCGTTCGATTAAATCAATGGCTAATTTTTTTAAAAAAATAAAGGAAATATGACTCCTTCAGTCCTCTCCCACCGATTCATCTTTCCCCCATTAATTACCAGGCCTAGGCATGATGCAGTCGTCTAAAATTGAATAGGGAGGGTTCACAAATGAGATCGAAGACGATCTGGGCTTGTGGTAACTGAGAATCGAAAATCAACCAATTTGAGAGGGTCAATTTGGAGATTCAAGAGATGGGGGTTGGAGGAGAATTGAAAGGTTTTGAGAAAATTGGTTATTGATTGATTTTCCGGAAGCCCAAATCGAAAGTACAAACGCCCACAAAACAGGACATCTCGGACTAAAGGAAATGCAACACCCAAACCGACGGTCCTCGGCGTAACACATCAACGTCGGTGTTGCCTTCGTTCAATCATGAGCGGAGATGAATTGGCCTGGATGATTTCAGATTGGCCTGGATGAATTGGGGAGATGGATTGGCATGGACACCTTCAGATTCGGGGAAAGATGATGATGGGGAGGAGGATGACTGGACGTGCTGCAAATGCTAGCAGTGAAAGATGAACTGGTGGGAGAGGAGATGAATCGGTGGAAGGAGTCATATTTTCTTTTTTTTTTAAAATATAAAATTAGAAACTAATCTTAGCCGTTGGTTTGATCTAACGGTGGACAATCACTCAACTGTAGGGTCCAGTTACATACCAACCGGATGGGAGCCGGATCCGCGAAGAACCCACCCCACCAAAAAAGGAAATCAAGAACGAGACATCAGATCAAATCAGGGAAAAGGAGAGAGAAAGTAGATCTAAGGCTCTACTTGCTCTAAATCAAAGATCTTAGTAACCGGGTCTACAAAAGAATGGCGAAAAATCGGCAAGAAGAAGATTGATTTCGGTAGTGGTGTGACCAATTTGAGGTGCTGCAAAGAAGCCCGTGTTCGTGGGGATGGCTCCACTTGCTCTCGCTTCCTGGCAGCGCCGGCGCTCTATCTCGGCCCTGTGCCCTTGTCGTTCCTCATTTCATGGCGACTCAAGTGGTGGGGGATGTTCTCTGCTGATGATCTTTCATTCTGAATCGAATCTTTCGATCTCTGAAGCCTTTAATTGGTTATAGAGCTGGACACCCCTCCACCAGAAGGGATTGCTAAGAAACCGAACTGTTTTAAAGGGGATTAGTTCCCCTCGCTGCAGTGCCGGCCCAAGGGCAAGGAAAGAGATGCGATCGTCCATGGCCCATTTTCGGTAAGGGCCCATTAAAAATATATGTTATATATATGTATGTATTTTTTAAAAATATAACAAAATACGAGTTTAGCTCAATGGTATAAAAAAATTTGGATTTTGATTCTTAAACGTGTAGAGTTCAAATCTCTCTATTTGCATTTTTTATGTTTTTATAGCGAGACCCTATACCTATTAAATTTTGCATTTTTTAGAGAGGCCCTATATCCATTAAATTTTGCATTTTTTATGTTTTTATAAAGAAGTCTATATCCATTTAATTTAGACACGATTCTTTGTACTTTTTCCTTTTCAACACAATATTAAACACTTTTTTATGTAACAAATAAAGCTATATTGTTTACACATATAACTCTTTCTATTTTATTTGAGAAAAATGTAATATCTTTATTTCTTCATATATGTTCGATGTATATAATTTACCCTTTTATTTTTGTTTATAAAAAACCCCTTTTAATTTTTTTTTGTTTTAGTTCATATATAAGTAATGTCATAGGAGGACACATATATATGTGATATCTTAGAACAAAAAATATATTTAGTATTGTTAGACAATTTTTTAATATTCATCTACACAACAACTTACATACTTGTAGACATATTCTACTGGATACCAAGCAAAATTAACTAATTTTCACTACAATTATATTTTTGAATTTTTTTAATATATATTATTTTTTATTCATTGACCTACTTTTAACTTCTTAAATTGGAAAAATAATTCAAATATAAAAATAATATGATTTTTTTTTGAAGTTATACACAATTTTTATTTTTTACGAAGTAATCGGGCCCTTCAGATTTTAGTTCGCCCTGGGCTTATAAAATGCTAGGACCGGCCCTGCCTCGCTGTTTAGACGAGTCTTGTTTTGGAATTATTGGACAAGAATTTTGATCAGATAATTTTGGTTTGGAAACTGAGGAATAAGCTTATTTTGTTGATTTTGATTCCTTGGAAATTTTAGCGATATAATTAATGGGATTCCTCCCATATCTGACCCTCCTTTGGACATGAAAACAGGAAAACCACCTCCGGTGGTGTTTACTTAGAAAAGAACCATGAACAAACTGAGCCACTCCAGCAAACCCGTGACCGGATTGATTCCGGTTTGTGGTTGTTTTTTGACTGGAGTTTCTATCTGCCTTGCCTATGCCTCCATTGGTTTAATTTGATCGTCTATTTGGGCGGTGGGTTAGATGCAAGGTTCTCGCTGGCCTTGAGATGATTTTCTTCCTGCTTCTTGTTCAATTCAAGCCTTTCAAGTGCTTGGGCTTCATGACACCACAGAGTTGGCCCGAAAACTTGTGATTTGGGCCCAAGAAATATTTATTTACATAAATATATATTCATACAAACTTTGAGTAAACTATCTAGACGGGTTAAGGTAGTCTTGTCAATCAGGTCATTTCGGATTTCGGGTAAAACGAGTTTAAGTTAAAATGGGTTTTGGGTAGATCCAGATTAACTCAAACACGGATTTGACCCGGTTTTGGGTCAATTTCGGGTTGATATTTTTTTTAATAATAAAATCGTATTTGGATGATTTTGCGATAACTTCAAAATGATGAAGATAAAGATGTGGTTGCTAAGTTGTTCGTTTTAGACCCTATACTTCTTAGAAAATGTCATCCTAAGCTCAAGCGCTTGTAATTATATACTACCTCGAATCTAAAATATTTGATTTTCACTATCATAGTATTACTCGTGATTTTTAATGAAATTTAAAACTCTAAAAAATATAAAATTTTTAATTAACGTTTTGAAGTTATTTCATACTGATTAGTACAAATTAATATTTTATAGAGATTTTTAGCTTTTTGGAAACATATTGAAAAAAAATAAAATCAAATGGTACCGATAGGAGGGAGTAATATACATTACAAATAAATATAAAAGTTGATTTGAAAAATAAAGATCAAGTGTTTGTAATTATAATAATATATAATTATAAATTAATTAATTTTAATAATATATTAATTACTAAACTTACACTAATACGACTTTAGGATTTTCGTGGCTTTTTATTAGTCAAAGTTTTATTTTAACAAACCGGGTTAGCCGGGTCACCGGATCGAAACCCATTTGACCTAGAAAAACACCGGTTTTTCGGGTTCGGATCCAAAAAAATCCCCGGGTCAAAATTTTCGGGTCTTGAATCAAAATTTTTCGAGCCTTCGGGTCGAGTCTTAAATCCCGAATTACTATTCCATCCACGCCAACATCATAGGTAGACCTGTCAAACAGGTCGGGCGGGTCGGGTTTGGGTCGGATCGTCTCGGGTTCGGGTCCATTCAGGGTCGGGTCATTTCGGGTTAAGGGTCGTGAAATGCTCAACCCAGACCCATATTTAACGGGTTCGGGTCGACCCAACAGGTCAAGAGCGCTACTCATCCATAATTTTTTAAATGTCATTTACTATTTATACACGTTATTTAAAATGATAAAATTATGTAAAATATAAATAAAAATTAATTACTCATGATAATTTCATTCTTTTTAGTTTTTTAAGTATGAAATTATATATGATATATAAATGGATATTTTATATAATTATTATCATCCTTAAAACCATACATGAATAGTAAACAACATTTAAAAGTAAACAGATGGAGTATTTTTAATGACTATTTACATAGTTCCAAAATCTAAAATTGTTATATTATCCTAATAATAATTATATTATTGAAAAAAAATTAATATCGATACAATAGTAATATGTAATTTTATATACATAACAAATTGTAATGTTAAATTATAAAGTAAAGTTGATGATGAAAAATATAATATTCAATCCTAATTATTATTAGTAATAAATTTCAATATTAGGTTAAATTATAATTTATTTTTATTTATTTTTATCAAGAAATTATAATTTATTTATGTTTTTATTATCTTAAACCTTGATCCAACGGGTGACCCATAGATCGACCCAACCCGACCCAGAAATTTGCGAGTTGAACGGGTTCGGGTTGCTTCGGGTTTCGGGTTGAAATATTTGTGCCAAAATCCACGTTTTACGGGTCGGGTCGGATCTTCGGGTCAGGTCACGTTTTGACAGGTTTAATCATAGGTATTCCATTCACGCCAAAATTTTCGGGTCTTGAACCAAAACACCGGATTACTATTCCATTCACGCCCACATCAGCTGTTAGCAGCTCCTGCATTCCCCCAACCTATCATAAGTAACAATAAACTCCCTTCGCCCTTCGGTTATCTCTTGTAAGAAGAGACCGATGTGTTGATGTGATGTGTACACACCTACTCAAGGATCAAGTTCACATTCAACCCAGGGAACCAGTTCAGCTGACCATGGTTAACTAAGACATCTGTAACAACTAAAGAGAGACCATAAAAATTGTTAATCAAGAAGACCATAGTTTTTGCACACAATACATTATTGTAAGACCCAAAACTTAATTAATTAGTATGAAGAAATATGTATAACATATATATTACAGTGAAACAATTAGGAAAATATTGCTAAATTCAAACTCTTATAATTTCCCTTTTTTGTTGCTCTTCATCACCTTCTTCTGCCATATTTTCTTGGATACGGCGTATACCTTGTTCTTGTCGATATTGCACCAAATCAAAGTCTTGCTATACTTGTGAACAAACAACACTAGTCTTCCAAAACCACAATCTCCGAGTTTGTATAGCAGAGTGGTCGGTTCCATCCAGAGTGTTAAATTTGGATCACACCGAATCGTAAACCTTTCCCAAGAATCTCCGAGTCCATACTCTTTCATCACCCACACATCCGTAATTTTGTTATCTTCGTCAACCAGCTTGCAAACATAACACAGTTGTCCATCGACTTCAGACATGATCGAAAGAGTAGGATCATCTGGAAGCGAAGCAGAAGTAAACAGCGGCGGCACCTGTATTTCTCCGAACATATTGGTATGCAAATCGTAAGTAACGATACCCTCCTTTTGGTTATCTCCTGCTCCGAACATATTGGTATGCAAATTTGGATCACACCGAATCGTAAGTAACGATACCCTCCTTTTGGCTACCTGTTGGATAATTAGATGCGCAGCGGAAGTTTTAGAAACTATTTTTCTATCATCTAATCGCAAGATCTTCATGCATAAAATCGATAGATCAAATCATTGTTCATAGGAGATACCTGTTGATGTGTGAACCGGACCTTCTCGGATATGAACGGAAAGATGAGAGTCCCACGCGTTGCTCCTCTACTTGGTCCACAAGAGCCCGATCTAGATCTCCTTTACCTTCGACTGCTAGTGATAGATTACATAGGTCTTAATATTGTATAGTGGGCTAAAAGCCCATTAAGGCCCAATACCTTTGTAACCTATATATATATGTTATATCAATGAATGGAAACCCTAAGGAGGACTTTACATCAATTCTATAATCCTACATGGTATCACAGCTGTTTCTTCCTCACGGAACCCTAGTTTGATCCTCCCGCCCCACCCCTCCTATTATCGTCGCCGGCGTCGTCTCCTCGCCGCCTCTCTCTCTCCCCTCGCCTCACGGCTCCTCCTCGCCGCCGTCCTACCTCCCCCCCTCGCTCTCGCTCTCGATCCCGGCTCTCTCCCTCTCGCCGCCTCTCGCTCTCGCTTCCTTCCGCAAAATAAAAAAAATAAATAAATAAAAACATAAAAAAATGTCCGACCTTTTCTGCTGCGCCCGCGGCCGCGCCCGCGGCATCCACATCCGCAGCGGCCACCGCGTCACTCGCGGCCCTCCTCCTTTGACCGCCGCCCCTCGATGGTCCCCGGTGCCTGGCTTCAACCCTCATTGGCTACACTCCGGCTCTCCTGCCCCGCGACCTCGGGCCTATCTGACATCGTCTGATCATCGCGTTGTTCCGCCGGATGGGCATCACGCCTTCTCCTCCCACATGACGACACCTTCAGACTCTTCTTGGTACATGGACACTGGTGCCACCTCCCACATGACGAATTCCTCGGGTAACCTCTCATCTCTTTCTTTTAAGGGTCCTGCACACTCTATTATCGTCGGAAATGGTGGTCGTCTTGCTACTTCGGGGCTTGGTCACGCCACATTCCAGACCCCAACCCACCCACTACACCTTAACGATGTCCTCATTGCCCCAAAGATTGTCAAAAACCTTATCTCTGTCCGTCAGTTCACTACTGACAACAACGTTTCCCTTACGTTTGATCCCTATGGTTTCTCTGTCAACGATCTTACTACGGGGGTTACTCGAATGAGATGTAACAGCACCGGGGAGCTCTACCCTGTCACACCACCTCCCGCGTCCAGTCAGTCGTGTCCGGTCGCCCTCTCGGCATCATCATCAAGCCTTTGGCATGCACGCCTTGGTCATCCCATTCCTGCAGTTTTAGATTTACTTCGTTCTAAGAGTCTTGTCCAATGTCATAAAGAGCATCGCTCTAGTTTATGTTCTTCTTATCAGTTAGGCAAACATGCCAGACTTCTTTTTCAGCGTTCTTTAAACACTACTTTTGCACCTTTTGATATTATTCATAGTGATATTTGGACATCTCATGTGCCTAGCAAGGAGGGTCATAAGTATTACCTATTGTTTCTAGATGATTATACACATTTCTTATGGGTTTTCCCTTTGCACTTTAAATCTCAAGTGTTTCCTATCTTTGCCAAATTCCACGCTTACATCAAAACACAGTTTCACACCTCTATCAAGTGCTTTCAATGTGACAATGGCCGCGAATTTGACAACAAAGATTTTCACACTTTCTTCAATACCAATGGGATCTCCTATCGCTTGTCCTGCCCCTACACCTCCCAACAAAATGGCAAGGCCAAACGAATCATACGAACCATTACCAATATGATGCGCACTCTCCTCTTCCACGCATCCATTCCCCCTCACTTTTGGCCTTATGCCTTAGCCACCACGTGCTACCTCCTAAACATTCTACCTTCCACCACCCTCCACCATCGCTCACCATTTCAGGCACTGTATTTCACTTTACCCAGGTATGATCACCTTCGTACCTTTGGATGCTTGTGTTTTCCAAATCAATCATCCACCGCCCCTCACAAGCTTCACCCACGCTCCACCCCTTGTGTCTTTCTTGGCTACCCGTCTGATCATCGCGGTTACATCTGCCTCGATATCAAGACCCACAAGATCATTCTCTCTCTCCATGTCACCTTTGATGAGTCGCGATTCCCCTTTGCGTCTCCCACACCCACCGTGTCTCCGTCAGAGTCTGAGTCACCATTCCCGCATTTTCTTCTTCCCTAGAGCTCTCCCGGTGCTCCTGCCTCTCCCCCTCCCCCCCCCCACCACCCCCCACCAGACCACACACCCGCAGCGTCTCTGGTGTCTTCCGACCCCGTCAAATCGTCTCGATGACCACCACACATCACCCCGCTGCTCAACACCATACCTACATCCCTCCGTCGGATCGCCATATTGTAATGCTGCGCCCGCCGCAAAATGCGGCGCCCGCAACCAATCAACTAAACCATCCTTACCCTCCGTCCCACACACTGGCGGCGCCCGCAGCACACCTTGCGGCGCCCGCAGCACCCCTTGCGGCGCCCGTCGCCAATCAACTAAACCATCCCTACCCTCCGTCCCACACACTGGCGGCGCCTGCAGCACCCCTTGCGGCGCCCGCCGCAAATCAACCCCGCTCCGCCCCCCTTGCCCCCGTCCCTCCCGACTCCCACTCAACCCCTTCCTCCACCTCGACCTCCCTGTCCCCCATCCCCACCTCCCACAAAACAGCCCTCCTCGACCCGAATTGGCAGGCGGCTATGCTCGACGAATACAGGGCCCTTACAAAGAATGGTACTTGGGTTCTTGTCCCTCGCCCTCCAGCGGCGAACGTCGTTCGTTGTATGTGGCTCTTCCGTCACAAGTTCCGCTCTGATGGGACGTTGGAGCGCTATAAAGCACGTCTTGTCGTCAACGGTCGATCTCAGCAGGTAGGTATTGATTGTGATGAGACTTTCAGCCCCGTGGTCAAGCCTGCCACTATCCGAGTGGTATTGAGCTTAGCTCTGTCGCGCAAATGGGCCATTCATCAGCTGGATGTCAAGAACGCTTTTTTGCATGGTCACCTGAATGAGACAGTCTACATGTTTCAGCCGCCGGGATTTACTGATGCTGATCGTCCCAATCACGTCTGTCTCCTGAAGCGCTCTTTGTATGGTCTGAAACAGGCTCCGCGAGCTTGGTTCCAGCGCTTTGCTTCTCATCTGCTCCGCTTGGGTTTCATTGGCAGCCGCTCGGATTCGTCCCTGTTCATCTATCGCAGAGGCTCCGACATGGCATTTCTTTTACTGTATGTTGACGACATCATTCTCACCGCCTCTTCTGATGCTCTTCGGACGTTGATTATTTCACAGCTGAGTGCTGAATTCGCTATGTCAGATTTGGGTCAGTTATCTTACTTCTTGGGAGTTGATGTTCAGCGGCATGCGTCTGGGCTATTCCTCTCACAGAGTAAGTATGCTGCTGAGATTGTTGCTCGGGCTAAGATGAGTAACTGCAATCCTGTCGCCACCCCTGTCGATACATCCAACAAGCTCAGCACTCACTCTGGTCCTTTGGTTGATGATCCGACATTGTACAGGAGCCTTGATGGTGCTCTTCAGTATCTCACCTTCACCAGACCTGATATCAGTTACGCCGTTCAGCAGATCTGCTTGTTCAGGCATGCACCCAGGGAACCCCACTTTCATGCCTTAAAGCGGATCATTCGGTACATTAGCGGCACACTCGAGCTCGGCACCACGATCACTCCTTCCTCTAAGCTTGACCTTGTTGCTTACACTGATGCGGATTGGGGTGGTTGTCCTGACACACGTCGCTCCACGTCTGGTTACTGTGTCTTCCTCAACGACACCCTTGTGTCGTGGTCGGCCAAGCGTCAGTCTGTCGTGTCTCGCTCCAACGCTGAGGCCGAATACAGGGGCGTTGCCAACGTTGTCTCCGAGTGCTCTTGACTCCGCAATCTCCTACTTGAGCTCCGTTGCCCTCTTATGAAGGCCACTCTGGTCTACACTGATAACATCTCTGCCGTCTATCTGGCTAGCAACCCGGTCCAGCACCAACGCACGAAGCACATTGAGCTTGATCTCCACTTCGTCAGGGACAAGGTTGCCATAGGACATGTCCGTGTTCTACATGTCCCGTCCTCGTATCAGTACGCTGATATATTCACCAAGGGTTTACCTAGACAGTTGTTCATTGATTTTCGCTCCAGTCTCACTGTACGACCCCCTCCAGTTTCGACTGCGGGGGTTTGATAGATTACATAGGTCTTAATATTGTATAGTGGGCTAAAAGCCCATTAAGGTCCAATACCTTTGTAACCTATATATATATGTTATATCAATGAATGAAAACCCTAAAGAGGACTTTACATCAATTCTATAATCCTACGGCTAGGACGAAGATCGAAAGGTGAACAATCAAATTGCTTTTGATTGATGATGGATGAATTCAGCCGTACGTCACAAACCAATTGGTGCGGCCAAAAACTCACTTTCCTCTCTCTGGGATGTGTTAATTAGGTCAAGTCCTCATGAGCCCATCTTTATAAGCTCATATTTATACCCTATTTATTTAATTATTTATTTCACAAATAAAACTTATCCTATTATTATTAATATATATCTAATATACACTAATAATAAAATCATTTATCTTTTCATCAAGTCCGTCAACTCTAAGTGTGTGACCGCATAGGACCCGTTTATAATAGCCATGGATTTAACTCGTTTAAGTCCATTAATCGTAGTTGACTTCTAGGAAAGCATTACGACTCCTAAAATAATCGGATTGAATATCTCTATCAATTGTCCTATTCCATAATTAGTCATTGCACATTAAATTAAAGGACACAATTCCTTCAATCTCCCACTTGTCCTTAAACAAGTGTGCAATTTCATATACCCGTGTCTCTTAATGTCATATTTGATGATATGGTGGCATTCATATCTATTATCAAATATATTCATTGAACTCCGAGTTCGAACTGTCAATTAAACGGATGATTACAAATAATCCATCCGAGCATGGCCATGCATTTTCAGTTCTTGCTCTTCAAGTGGCCTATACACCATTCATTTTCAATGCATCACATAGGGGTGGAATTGGTACAATACCAATTAGTTTTTGTCTTTGCCACGTACCAACCAATTATAATTGGTAATCCTGAAATCCAAACTATTACCAACCACCGAAGGGGTTGTACCAACTTAATTGGTTACCAAATAAGTTGGTTGGTACTTGTTGGTAATGGTATTTTACCATGTTTTGTGCGTTGATAAAAAAAGCATACAAATAATCAAAGACACTACAACTTAAATAAAATTTAAAATTTATAAGTAGCAAAACATAAATATTTAAATTGTTCATACATTTAATCACAAAAGCAATATAAAAACTTAAATAGTCCCGATAATATTCAAAATAACGTGTTCACTAGCTTCCGAATAAAATTTGGGTTTTAGTCTGAACCGAAACCGAGCTAGTAATCCTCCATTGATTAAAAATAATTTATAAAAATAATAAATATAAAAAGAAATCAAGTTAATAGGTAATACTAGTATCAAAAATAAAATAACAAATAAAAAAGAAATAGGTAATACGAAGTACTTATTAATTTGAATAACAAACAGCAAGAACAAACAACAAGTCTTAGAACCCAAAAAAATACTCCAACTTAATGTAATCTTAACACAATTAAAATATAATTAAAAAGAAACCTAAATGTATATTGGTAGTAGTTGGTTGGTAATTATCGTACCAACCAATTGCAAATCGGTTGGTAATGGTAATCTCAACTTTTCCGTTTCGATTACCATTAACGTACCGACTTTTGACAATTGGTTACCAATATAATTGGTAATCAATTTATTTGGTTCGGTTGACACGTGTTGGTATGATTTTCGTGGGAAATTTTCCCCATCCCTAATGGCAAGGACACAAATTCCACATCCCAACTTAGTTGAATCCGGTAAAGAGTATAAGATCTCCCATGGCCCAAAGAGCAAAATCCTTGCACATCTTATACAAATTAGAGTGTTTTCCTGATGTTGTTTCCATAAAGGAATTGTAAGACGTAGGACCCGTTTGGTATTGATATCTAGATATCAGATATCGGAGATCAGTCCCCGATATCTGATATCTAGTGTTTGGTATTGCTAGATATCGATATCACTTAAAAGTGATATCGATATTTAGTGTTTGGTATCCCAAAGATATCAAGTGATATCTATGTTTGGTGATACCAAACATAGATATCACTTGATATCATGATATCTAGATATCAAATTTGGGCTATTTTGATATACTGATTTTCAGCAAGGTATCATCGATATCTTGATATCAACCGATATTGATATCTTGATATCTACGTATCGATACCGAACGGGCCTTAAACTTACCATAGTGTTTTCCTGTGTTTAATTCTTCAGTTTTGGGTTGCATTTTATGATTGGGCTGTGAAGTGTGGGCCTGAAAATGATGTGATGTAACCAAATTGGCCCAATTTCGGAAGGCAACGGCTTGTGCTTCTGTGCTAGGTTCACTGTTCAGATCTGGGGTTTTTGCTCTCTCTTGCTCCCTCAGTTCGGCGATCTTTAGGGTTTTCACTCCCTTGCTACGATGCTTTGACAGAGCTTCGATAGAGCTCCCATCAATCCAAACACCTGAAGGTTTTGAAGGTTTTTTTTTAATATAGATCTGGTTTTGTGTTGCTTCGTTTTGAGTTTTCAGTGATTACCTTATGCATTACTTGTTTCTCCTGTTCGTTCGTTGTGGAAGATGATGGCTTATAGGCGTTGCCTCTCAACCCGAGCTACGCTTTTGGCTGGTAGAGTCAACCCCGTCCCTGATGTCATCGTATTTTGCATTGTTTAGGTCATGTATTTAGAGTAGATTTTGCATCATTTTTGTTTTATTTTGTGTGTTTTTAGTTGTTTATCGTTTAGTTGTTAGATTAGAGGTCTACTCTCGTTGTGGTTGTATTTTCAGGTGTTTTTGGGAGCTAATCGAGCCAACTTGAACCCTTATGGGAAGCATGCCTAGCAAGGATGAAGTGAGCAGAACAAAGCTCCGGACACAAGGTGCGCGGACGTGCATGTGGGTCGCGCGGACGGGTGGATAATGTCGACCACCATTGGCCTTTACAGTGAGATTCCGCGCGGACGCGCAATGAGGCGCGCGGACGTGCATAGAGGCGCGCGGACGTGCAGAGAGGCGCGCGGACGTGCACGACGGTGCTGAACCCGGATCGACTCCGATTTGTTCTATTTTCTTAGGAGTTAAATATTATTATTTTATTATGTTTTTGGGAGACTATTTAAGGACGGAGAGGACATCTTTCAATGCTCTCTCCTCTTCCACGTTCAATTTTATACTTTGAAGAACTTTGTGAGAACCCTAAGCGGAGATTCGAATCGTTTCAATTCAGAATTGGTACTTTCACTCTTATCTCTTGTTTGTCTTTGATTTCTATGCTGAGTCTAATTGAATTGAATATGAAAATCTCCATGTTAGGCTAGTTCTCCTTGTTCTAGGGTTAGGGATAATCCCGACGATGCGGAAATAGACTTGCTCTTCATATCACCCGAATGATTTCTAATTTGAATTGTGATTTAATCCTATTGTACTCAATCTAATCAATGTGAATTGGTTAGACCTGATTTAGGGGTTGAGATCGAAAGAAGATAACCCTAAGTTAGAAATTAGATGGTGAATTGAGACCGAAAGGTGATCTGATCCATCGGACCTATAGGATTAAACCTAAAGTTTAATTATGCGAAAGTGAATTAAGCTTTTTGAGGATTAATAGGTTGTCGTAGAAGTCTTAGGTTATATTGATATCGATTGAGACCGAAAGGAGATATTGATATGATTATCACCTAGATTCTAAGAGCTCAAAGGGTCTGAATTTGGTGCATGAGTCCGAAAGGAGATTGCTACCCAATTCAGGCACATTTGCATTGAGACCGAAAGGAGATTTGTAATTACATTAGATAACCTGCCTTCACACAGAATTGGGAGTTATTCGGGTGAGACTACATCTTGGTCTATTGAGGATGCATTGTTTGTAGAATCCTTAGCCCTGGAATGTCTCTCATATATATATATATATAGTTCTCATCGCTTTGTTGCTATTTGTCACTCTTAATTATAAATTCTCTTAAATTGTTTGTTACTTTTGGGCTTGGTCAAACTAGTTCAACGCTAACAATTGACACTCCACCAGTCCTTGTGATACGACACTTGAATACTACAATTGACACCGTATTCTTGCGGGGTTGGTTTTAGCAACATCAGTCCCCTCGTTCACCTACATTTCTCATCATGACAGTGATCGCACCAAGCACGGAGAGTTTCACTCCTCTGGGCCAAAGATCGAGTCGTATTTAGCCCGGAGGAGGTGTTTTGGAAGCTATTTCAACATTACTTCAGGCCAATTCACTGGCACATTTCGTCGAACATGCTATGGATTTATCGGAAATGGAACGCTCTTGAATAGGTACATGTCAACCTCGTTTGGGGAGGCGGATAAGATTAGTTTCCCCAATGATGTTTCCCCTGTGGTTACAGACGATGTTGCTAGTGTGATCACTCATGCTTCCAGTACCTTGGAAGCTGTGGCCTCGCAGGCCTCAGCTATGAGTGTGGATCCCACTGCTGATTCGATTTTTTTCCAAAAAAAAATATAGGAGACAAATATTTTTTTTGTCGTCACAAATATTCAACAACAATCATTTACCTCTAGAAAGGAAAGAAAAAAAAATGTAGGAAAATCAATTCAACTTATTCAACCATTGCAATCATTTTTTCAACCTCAAGGATTTCGATTGGTAATCTAAAATTCTAACTATATTCTTTTGTTACTTTTTACCTTTTAGTTTCTTAGACAATCATAATTATTATTGAAATCTTATTTGCGATCGATCATGACGCAAGAAAGGTTAATGCTTTGGCTTTGATTTCAATTGAACATTAGTTTTTAGAAAATCTTGATTATGAGAGTTTAATAGATGACTTTGCATCTAAGCTAGAAGATCAATTTTCTAAAGTAGTGGCATTGCATTAGATAGATTAAGGATTATTATGTTCTCTAGTAAAAATTTAGTTTTAGTTAATGATTCTTTGTAATGACTTTCCATTTATGAGAATATTTTTTTGTTAGGATTTGGTGAAATTTTTTTTTTCTCTTTGAAAATCATTACAGTTAGGGTTAGTATCTTAGGAAATAAGCCATTGATGCTCCTTCATAAACGCTCAACAACCCTTTCATCCATTCGTGGTGATTTTGATTCATAATTCAGGCAAACCACACCCTCTGTGGGAATTTCTCATCTCTCTGACTGGATATCTTTGTTAGTTTTTTTTTTTGAACAGGTAAAAGTTCGGGTGGAGAGATCCTACCCGAGAGCATCCTTGCGGATGAGGTCTTGAAGGCTTATATCATGGTAAATGTTGAGGCCCCTGACTATTGCCAATGTGGGGCACATGAGAGAAAGAGACTTCTCTCACACTCGACAACAATGTTTTGATATCTGACATGATTAATTTAATTTCCCATGAGCATTTAGATTTTAGTCTTAAGTGATTAATGATTATAAGCGAGTCATCTTTAATTTGTAATCTGTTTATTCCAATAGTTCTGGCTTGTTGTACCCAATGTCTTAGAGCCAATGCTTCTGCTTTTAGCGGTGTTTGGTTCCCAGTTCTGTCATATCCAACATGGATCGCTTTCCCTTCCTAGTCCCGAATGATGTAGCCAATTGAATTGTCCTTGTTAGTGAGCATGGAATCGTGGATCCATCAAAATTAGTTTAAATGTTCCCACCGATGGTTTTTTTCCATTTTATGGCTTTCCTCATAGTTTCTGGCTGGGGGTGATTTGTATTGTTACTCTTCCACGCACTCAGATCATCTTCCTCGTCATAGAGTGAGGTTTTCTTCCAGTCTATTAGGTGGTTTGTGATGATGTGATTAACTGACTCATGGTTTGGGATAGGTTCTCTTCTGAATACTATTTGATTCCTGATGTATCATATCGTCCACCAAGCAACATCAAGTTTCTCTCTTTCTGGTTTTGTCAAAGTGTTCCCAATTACAGAGAGGATATATATGGGAGAAGTCTCTCGAGTTTGCAACCGTGTTGATTATACTCTGGTTGTCCTTATATTTAGTGGGATGTGGTTTCTAGAAAAATAGCATTCCAGAAAAAGATGTGTTTCATCTTCGATGACACTATTACAGAGCGTACAAGTTGTTGGAACATATATAAACACCTTTTTGAGATAGTCTGGTAGCAGTTGGGATGCCATTTTGACCTAGTTTCCATAAGAAGTTTTTTAATTTTTGGTGATGTGTCATGTTTCCAAATCCAAGAGTTCATATCGTCATTTTAGGTGTTATTTTTAGTTATCAATTTGTAGGCGCTAGTTGTTGTAAACCAACCTTCTCTATCCGGCCACCAATATAATTTGTCCTCAAAAGTACTCTTCAGAAAGGGCATATCCAAAATTTCTTTTACTATGTTTTTGGGAACCGTGTTTAGCAATTTCTCCTCCCAACCATTTTCCACCTAAAATGTAGTCACTTACAGTTTCATTTTCATTTCGGAAGGAGGATATCTTTGTTAGTTTTTTTTTTTGATACAAGGCGGATTGGGAGAAGGTCAACCGCGGTTGACCCACCACCCAATAGCGTCCAAACGGACGAAATCTGTGATCTCAGCAGGAACACAATCAGCGATGAAACACGAGGGATATCTTTGTTAGTGATTGTAGAGACTATAGGGTTTGTATGGGGCGGAGTTAATAAACTGACTAAAATTATAAACAGAGTAAAATTTATAAATTGTTGGTAAAAATTGTTAAAAATTTAAACAATAATATAATATATATGAGTTATAAATGTGTTTTAATTGTGATAAAAAAAAATAAACAATGTAAAAAGAAAGTTTTGATTTTTGTAGTTACAAATTTAAACACCAAAACTACCAAATTGGACCGAAGCTTGGCCCAATTTCTGAAGCAACGGCTCGTTCTAAGTCACTCCCATCCATATAAGCCTTGTGCTGCAAAGTGCTAGGGTTACTGTTCATATCAAGGGTTTTTGCTCTCTCTCTGTTCGGCGATCTTTAGGGTTTGATGCTTCGACAGAGCTTCGATAGAGCTCCCATCAATCCAAACACCTGAAGGTTTTGAAGGTTTTTTGAATATAGATCTGGTTTTGTGTTGCTTCGTTTTGAGTTTTCAGTGATTACCTTCTTGTTTCTCCTGTTCGTTCGTAGTGGAAGAAGATGGCTTATAGGCGTTGCCTCTCAACCCGAGCTACGCTTCTGGCTGGTAGACTCAACCCCGCCCCCTCGTTCACCTACATTTCTCATCATGACAGTGATCGCACCAAGCACGGAGAGTTTCATTCCTCTGGGCCAAAGATCGAGTCGTATTTAGCCCAGAGGAGGTGTTTTGGAAGCTATTTCACCAATACTTCAGGCCAATTCACTGGCACATTTCGCCAAACAGGCTATGGATTTATCGGAAATGGAACGCTCTTGAATAGGTACATGTCAACCTCGTTTGGGGAGGATAAGATTAGTTTCCCCAGTGATGTTTCCCCTGTGGTTACCGACGATGTTGCCAGTGTGATCACTGATGCTTCCGTTGCCATGGATGCTGTGGCCTCGCAGGCCTCAGCTATGAGTGTGGATACCATTGCAGATCCTGTGTTCATTCTTGGTTTACCTGCTTATATCATCGAGCACTTGATGCACGGTGTTCATTCGTTTACGGGGCTAAACTGGCATGGTAATGTCTCTTTATGCATCTTTTACCAAACTTTGGATGAAGATTTAAGAGTTTAATTTGCTGTGTTGGTGATGTACTTGTTATTCATAGGTGGGCTTCCATTGTTCTTACAACTTTGTTGGTTCGTGGACTTACAATCCCATTCCTTGTATATGAACTTAAGGCCTCTTCAAAGTTTGAGGTACTGTATAAGCGTCAAAGAAGTTCCCACTCATGGTGAAGTTTGCTCGATTATCACAGATTTGTAAATTGTTTTGCAGTTAATGATGCCAAGGAGGAAGGAGATAAAGGCAGAAATGCTCGCAAGGGTAATTTATCAATAACTCTTTTACTGTTTCTGTAAACATACATTTCAATTCATGCACATCATATGGTGTGGACTATCTTGATGAATGTTATAACCATTCAAACTGTACAGCGCATGAAACCCCAAGCTGTTGAAGTAGGGAATAAGAAGATGGACGAGCTTTGTAAAGAGTAAGATGCTTTAAAATGCTTGCCTTTCTATTTCTACAAATAGTAATTTTTTAGTTCTTCAAGTATCTTTTATCTTGTATGATATCTCTGCTTTCGGTTTCTATAAATAGCATTCTTGCATTTACTAAATACTAATGCAGTCATAAGAGTATTCTCAGTTCTAATTTGCGAAAAAATGGCGCAAGAGAAACTTAGGGCTCATTTCGTATAAGATTATACAAGGTAAATGTAATGAAAACAAATTTTGGATGGGATAATATATTGTAGAGAAGTTTTGTGAGTATAGATGGAAAAAAAATGCTCATTTTTGCATGAAAAATAAGATAAGAGGGTAATGGATAGGAGTATATGGTTACCCCTTGCTCAAATGGGTGCTTGAAAAGAAGAAACAAAACAAATTTTATATGAAAATTTGGAATATGGAGGCAATTACTGACATATTATCTGATACTGCAGATACGGTGTGAATCGAAATGATCCAGGTGCTGAAAGTATGGGATTCGTTGTCGAAGCCTCCCTCATTTTCAGTTTTCTTCATGCTGTAAGTTGGAGACTTAGAGACAAGTCTAAAGTCTTTCATCCAATCTCTTCTCAAGCTGTGTACTCAATTGTTCATGATAGAATTTTCTCATATTTTGGTTCAAACACTCGTCTCTTGTTGATAATGATTCGCTTTTGTAGACATTGTGTATGGTACGCAATGCTCCGTCACTCAAAACTGGAGGAGGATTGTGGTTTATTGATCTCACCACTTTCGGTGGTACATTGATCTTACCTTCTTTGATGATACCAACATTTTTTGGGATGGTTTCGGTAAGAATGCATTTTCATCATTTACTGAGAAACTCTGCCAACATTGTTTCGAATCTGCACTTCTCTTCACATTCAGGGCTCGCTGTTGTCTCAACTCCTTTCTGTCTCGTACTCTCGTGTGCAGTTTATTTGGAACGACAGACAGGGAGCCAAGGCGCTATGGTCGATGACTTTTGTAATACTTTCCTCGATTTTACCCACGGTAGTCTATCTGTATCTTATTTCATCATCTGAGCTATTTGCCACGTTTTTCTATGTCTTGCATTTTATGATAGCCATACAAAAATAAATGTGCAGGCTACCGTCTTATGCTTTCTCACCTCAGATGTGTTCTGCCTTTGTTTCGGATATGGTAAATGTTGGCCTTCTTATCATTTTCTGACAATATAGATCACTATCACAAGAGTCGTGAATCTTTTAACCTGTCAGTTTCTAGTCAAGGGATTACCCAAACCAATCTCGCAACAGATTGATTGTTACATTTGTGTATTCTTGTTGAATTTTTCAGTGCTCAGAAATTCTAGGGTTAAGAAGGCTTTGGGCATCCCAGAGATACCAGTAGCTCCAGCTGCTCCACCATCCTCTGCTGGCGACAAATTATCCCGAATGATCAGAAACTTCTTGAAAGGTGACATTTTATACTGACAAGCATACCATTTCTAGCATCTCTCTTAATGTTTATAGGGTGTCTTGTGAATTTTTAAATGACTGAATTTGCAGATATAAAGGAAGGCTATTGATGCGCCTCAGAAGTTGTTCGTTGTGTTGTTGAAAGGGACTCCCTCCGATCACGATTGTTTGAAGGTTTAGATTTTCCATTTGAGTGAATTGTGATGTGTCTAGACATTGTGTGAACTTGTTCGTAGTCTCGTTGAATGATTGATTCATTCAATAAGATGACAACCGTTTCTCTCGTGTGTTTATTAAGGGGCATATATGGTGACATTCTGGATCATGAAATACAAAGTATATTCAGGAAATTTGTGACTTAAGAGCCTCTGATGCATAGCCAAATCCAGCTACTACATACATCAGAAAGGAAATGGCACCAGCACCCAAAAAGCCAAAAAATATAGAGAGCTGCCCCCACCCGAAAAACCCATCTAAAGAGGAAATATCATGAAGGAAAAGGAGAGAGAAAGTAGATAAAGGCTAAGAGAAAAAAAGATGGAGGAATAGAAAGCAAAACTCAAGCAAGAAGATCTTAGTAACCGGACTGCAAAAGAATGGCGAAAATCCAGCAAGAAGAAGATCGATTTCGGGGGTGGTGTGACCAATTTGAGGTGCTGCCAAGAAGCCCGTGTTCGTAGGGTGGCTCCATCTGCTCTCGCTTCCTGGGGTCGCCGGGCCGCCGGCTCTCTCTTGGCCCTGTCGTTCCTCATTTCATGGTGACTCGAGTGGAAATTTTATCGATATGATTTTGGTTTGGAAATTGAGGAATAAGCTTATTTTGTTGATTTTGATTCTTTGGAAATTTGATTGATGGGATTCCTCCCATACCTTGATTTTGATAAATAGAGGGATTCAAACCAGGGACATTACCCGCAAGTTCATTCCAATTGAATCATTTCAAAATGGTTCCCATACCTGAACTTCCTTTGGACATGAAAACAGGAAAAAAAAAAAAAAAAAAAACACCTCCAGTGGTGTTTACTACTTAGACAAGAACCATGAACACATTGATCCACTTGAGCAAGCCTATGAACAGATTGATTCTGGTTTGTGATTGTTGTTTGACTAGAGTTTCTATCTGCCTTGCCTCCATTGGTTTCATTTGATCGTCTATTTGAGTATTTGGGCGGTGTGTGGGATGTAAGGTTCTCGCTGGCCTTGAGGTGATTGTCTTCCTGCTTGTTGTTCAAGCCTTTCAAGTGCTGGGGCTTCAAGGCACAAAAAAATCAATAAAGAAAGGCGTTTGATAAATAAATCGCTAATTTTTATTGAATACCCCGCACATAAAGAAACGCGTTTGATAAATACACCACTAATTTTTATTGAATACACAACAAATATTCGCAACTTGTTGCGGAGCTTACATTGTCAGAGGCGTTAAAATTTTGGAGAAAAAAAAAGAAAATTAAATGGAAATTTCGCGAGGTAACCCTATGGTTAAACGTAATTCGTATGGAAATAAGACTTTTAAATATTTCGTGAGATAACCCTGAGCTTTTGAAAATTTTTGCATTGCGTCCAAAACCAGGGTTTTGATATAAAATCACGTTTTAAACTTTTGTAGAGTTAAATAATGTAATATTAAAAAAAATTGTGGAACTTTTTGAAAAATCAAGCCATCTTCTTCTAAACAGAAGAGAGGTACGATACTGGGCCATAGGCGATTGGAGAAGTGGGGAGCGAGGCGATAGGTGACTTAGGGCTTTGGTAGTGGTGGAGACTAGTGACTGGCTATGTGGTGGATCTGGCGGTGTGTTGTTATTGTTGTTTTCCTCCAAATTTTTGACGCATCTGACAATAGTTTCGCTACTTGTTGAAAAATAAAAAATCAAATATTATCGATCGAAGGGAGTAATATACAATACAAATAAATATAAAAGTTGATTTAAAAAAATAAAGATCAAATGTTTGTAATTATAAATTGAAATCTCCATGAATAATTTTAATAATATATAATTATAAATAAATAAACAAACTTTAATAATATATTAATTAATAAATTTACCCTAATATGACTAGGATTTTCGTGGCTCTTAATTAGTCAAAGTTTTGCTTTAACAAATCGGATCAGCTGGGTCATCGGGTCGAAACCCATTCTACCCAGAAAAATACCGTTTTTTCAGGTTCGGGTCCAAAAAATTTCATGGGTCAAAATTTTCTGGTCTTGACCCAAAATTTTTCGGGCGTTCGGATCGGGTCATCGAGTCGGGTCTTAAATCTTGAAAGGGCTTGACAAAAATTCCAAAAGGGTTTGACTAAACCTAACTAATGATCCCGAAAGGGTTTGAACAAATTTCCGAAAGGGTTTTATCTAAACCCCGATCGATTAACCAAATTTCTGTAAGGGTCTATGAAAAGTGTCTTCATATCCTAAAACCCGGTAGGGCTTGAGTAAATAATATTATTAGATTAGTAATAATTTCTAGGTTCGTTCTGTTCGGGTTGGGTTGTGTTTGTTTTCGCTTGGTGTGACATGACGGTCTTTTGCTTTGTTGGGGTTCTGGTAGTTGAAGTCAGGATTGACTGTGATCGTGCTGGTGTGTACAAGGCAACTCCGTGTATGGAAAGATTTTTTGGAGGTTCGTCTTCACTGCCCACAAGACACAGAAATGTCTGATATATCGCTGGCTAACAGTGTCATATCACGATGGTGTTTGACTTTATCCATAGTCTACATCCCCAATCCGCTAGCTGTAGGTTTGTTGTGTTTCATCTTTCGTTGTTTGGATAGCCGAGTCTCTTGCACCCTTTGTGTATTTTTGTATGCTTGGCGGTCTATCGTTTGCCAACTTGTTGGCCTTTCGAGCATAAGGTTTGCCTGGACTTGAATTTTTATTTAATAAAAATAATAAATTAAAAATTAAAGAAAAGTTTGCTCTCATTACGCTGTTATTTCTTATAGGTGCGATGATTTATTCTTGTGTTTGTCAGCGCTTGGAAAAACCATGGAGGTGCAATCTACACCTGAAGGCTCGTGAGAGAGTCCAAATCTGAGGCATTCGCAGATTGGAATCTATCTAAATTATTTATAATATTGTATTAATGTATTCTCCGTGCACGGGACGGGACTTAAACTAGTATATATAGTATTAACAATATCATAAATAAAATTTTAATATAAATAGTAATACAGTAGTAAACATTAATTTTATATCATTGGATATATCTATTGATTCTTATTTTTCCAATTCTCACTTTATAATTCAAATCTATTACTCCGTATAGTATAGTATAATTTCACACAAAATTGAGCCAAGCAGGCCCAAGCTGATCCGAACCAAATTCAACCTGAAATTGGTGCGTTGCGTATAGACCCCAAAACAAAGGGAGCTTTACCAGAGAGGACGAAGGGCCACCGTCGACATTTCCTCCATCCACCAAGGCACCAAGGCTTCAACCACCGTTTACCTCCTTCCCCCCTCTCTCTCCCCCTCCGCGTGCTCTCCTCCGAGAGGAAACCAGATCCACCCTCCCCTTCCAACCACCGCTGTTCCCCTTTTCGATTTCGTCGCCTTTGAGTCACCGGTCGGGATCCCTTTCGCCGCTCCTCACACGCTGACGATCGTGCCTCCCAGCAACCACCAACCACAAACGTCTCCACCTCGGGTATTTGTTGTCCATCACAACTGTGAGTCAGATTTAAGGTGAATTAGAGAGCGAATTCGCCATCTAAGATCTGTTCTTCGCATCCTCGACGTCATCACCTCACCGCCAGCGGCTTCAATTTCGCCATGAGCTGTGTCTTTGCCGACTAGTTTCCACCAGGAATCGTCCTCCCTGCCGATTCAACTTGTTAATTTGGGTGAGAATTATACCTAGATTCAATCGTCATCATCGCAGCAAGAAAAGTCCCTATTTGATGCATTACTTGCTACTTCATCAGTGTTATTCATTAGTGTACATCAATATTTTGGATTGCCTATAGCCTATTGATCTACCTCCCTTTTGACTTTCATCTCAGCTAATCCCAAATATGGAGAACACCGATGCGTTCACCACCTCCACCGCGCCGCTAACGTGGCACGATTTTCTCGAGCGCATGCGTCAGCCTTCAGCTGCCGAATTCGTCAAGGCAATCAAGAGGTTCTTTCTTTCCTTCTCTGTCTTGTAATTCATTTATTATCCAATGTTTAATGACTCGTAAAAAGCGTGATTTTGTTTTATTGGACAATCGTGTGCAATTTGCTGTGTTTTGGCTGCAACATTTGGTTGAATTGGGATCAAATCGTGACTTAATTTTGTTCATTTTGAGCAACCTTTGGCTTTAGAAGGGAAGAAAAGGCTGTTAACTCCTGGTAGTTGATTGCTTAATTGATATGGGGATTAGAGATTTGTATCAGTATGACAAAATTGATGTGGTGAAATATATAAGAAAATGGAAACTTGGAAGGTTTAAAATTATGTAACTTGACAAATTAGGATTAATTGATTAGAATAGAATTATCAATTCAGTATTGATGGTTTGGATGCACTGATGTAATACATGGATTGCAAGGGTAGCCTGATGTTTACAATGTATGTTCAACAAAGGAGCTTCTACAAACCCAAAGGATTCTGGCACATATTAGGTGATCTGTATTGAGTCTGAATAGTCACACATAAGAACAAGGAACAATAAATTCACAAATGGGATCCACCAAATTAAACCACTCACGGGGAGACCTCTCACTTTTCTGGGAAAATAATTCCAGTTTTAGTTAGGCTTAAGGTAAAAAGAAGCAATCATAGTTTAATTATGAAAGATAAAATTTATCAAATAGCCCTAGTTTGGTTCCCTAACAAAATAATGAACTAACTACGAATAGATAATATAGTTCTCTTGAATATAGGACTAATTGCTGTGGTGGTGGATGTCCAATTTTAATCTCTTTGAGGGGAGGGGAATTTGTGCACATTCTGAAGGCCCAACAAGGAACATGGCCATGCCGATTTGAATCTTGTACATGAATTCGCCATAGAAGGGGGTCTTTTGATTCTGAAAATACCCTTGTTGTGTAACATGTCGTAGAATGGCCCCTCTTCATATCCTTGGCATTCTAGTGTGCTTGGGCAGGTTCATTGTATGACTTGTCTAGCCCTTTTAAAATTGAAACACACTTGAGTTTATACTTGAGGTAGATACTTACCTGAGCTCATTATTTATTTTCCATTGTCCCCTTGTTCTCTTGCCTAGTTAAGTGTGCCTCATTGAGGTTTCGAAGTTGAATCAAATTCACATAATATAGCATGCTGCTTTCTCATGTCTAGCTAATTGCCTTTTCCCTCTCACGAACCAGTGCTACTTATTAGTTATGATGCTGATAAGTAGAACTCTTTTACTTTGGTGAAGGCAAATTTCTTGATGGATTTAGATTAAACAGCTGCTTTCTTTCTTGCCTTTTGAGAATGATTCTGGAAAAAGCATTGTTTTGTACTGTATAGACTAAGTACTTGTGGCATCACTTGGTTCCTGGATGGATGTGTACTTACTGTTGACATTTTGAATCACTTCTCAGTGGTCCCTAACATTATTTTTTGAGTTGTGGTGATTTTGTATTCGTAGGGTTCCTCTTTTTTTCCTTTTTTTTTGGGTTTTTGAGAGAGGATTCCTTTGAATATAGAAATCTTATTCAGAGCTGATCTTGCGATTTTGAATCACTTCTAATTGGTGTTTTAATGTGGCAGTTTCATTGTATCATTCTCAAATAATGCTCCTGATCCTGATCGGGATAGTGCATCTGTGCAGCAATTTCTTGCCAACATGGAAGCTGCTTTCAGAGCTCACCCACTTTGGGCTGGGTGCTTGGAGGAGGAGCTTGAGAGTGCAGGCGAAGTAAGTCCTTATTTATGTCGGGTTTGGCATTATTATAAAAGAGACAGTTATGATACTTGTTATTTTAAGCAATATGTTGGGGACGAAAATTGCCCTTCCTATCCTACTTTTAGCATTTTTATTACTCTGTACAGAATGCATCAAATTGTTTCTTCAATTGGACGACTGACCTCAATCATATTTTTCACTTGTAGGGTTTGGAGAAGTACGTCATGACAAAGCTGTTTTCCCGTGTTTTTGCATCACTTCCTGATGACTTAAAGGTTGATGAGCAGATCTCAGAAAAGATGGCCTTAGTTCAGCAATTCATTTGTCCAGAACATCTGGATATAAAGTCACCCTATCAAAACGAAACATCTTGGCTGGTCAGTACAACACTATAAATTATGACTCTTCTTGGGCTAATGTTGTTTGTTACTTATAGTCATATTCCTGAAAATTCTTCCTCACCTGAGTTGGCTTAAAAGAATAAAGGACTTGTGAGGAGCCTGAAATGTAGGAAAAATCTCATTTAGGTGCTATGAGGTTTGGGCAATTCTCAATTTCGTACCATGAGGTTTTGAAAAATCTCATTTAGGTTATATTGGGTTTGAACTCTTTTTTACTTGTGTGCTACATGCTGTATTATAATGTTAAACAATATAAATTTAATACTTCGTACATTAATCAAATAAGTCAGTGACTTTATTTCAAATGTCAGATATGCCGTGTAATGTTGTAGTATTTTTGCAACCATAAAAGTCGCATTACTGCTTCAAAACTCATGTTACCGACACCAGATTTCCCAAACCTCTCTTACTTGTGTGAGATCTATCTAAACCTAGGGGTGTAGGTGCTATCTGAGGTTTTCTTTAAAATGTATATTCAGTTTTTTGCTTGTTGGTTTTATCTCCCATTTATCCTATTTCTTTATTATTTTATCTGGTCATTTAGCAAATTAAACTAAATGGAACCATACCTAAACTCCTTTCCGCAAAACCACCCTTTATTAGTAAAATTACATTTAATGAGCTATTATTGATACTTTGCTAGTAGTTTAGTGCTGAACTTATTTTTATTACAAGTTAAATGTTAAGATAAATTAAAAAAATTCCAATTTACCCCTCGTTTAAACATATGTATTGTTTGTTTTTACAATATATTTTGGACATTTATTACCATTTCAAAGTAGTTTTATAAGGCTAAAGTATGTAATAGACGTTGAATTGCTAGAAAAATATGGATAATGGAGGGTTAAATGCAATTTATCTTCCAAGTGGGTGGTTTTGTTCAAGTAGACTAAATTACCAGTGGTTCTGGGTATTTTACCCATATGTGTATCATTCTTTTTGGTTAAAATATTGAAAATCAAGCTTAAAAGGGGGCAGTTGCCCAAAACCACTCATTAAGAGGAAACTTTCTGAAAATTGCCCTACAAACTTCATATGGTTTGTACTTTGTAGAGTGGTGTTTGGATGACGGTAAATATGTAGTGAGGGGTTTTCACTAATTTTCCTTGTAACATATGGTTTTGGAAAACTCCCCCTATTTAATGGGTGGGTTTTAGTAGTTTGTCCTTGTTTTTTATATTCATTTTTTTTGGGGAGCTTCCTTTTCCGTGTGACCAAGGTTCCATGTTTCCGTGTCCATGACTGTGTATTACGAAATTCTGATATTGGCAGATGTACTAGGATATAACTCTCCGTGTTGGCATGCACTGATTCTGATCCTGAGGATGCAGAGCTTTTATATCGAACAGACGACTAATTTTTGTAGTTTTTGAACTTGGATGTAATTGGTTATTGTTGGCAGTTGGGAGGTTCTTCATGTGAAAGGATCGACAAAAATTTCCTCTGGTGAAAATGGGAAAATGTTTCACTTTTCCTTTTTGTTTTTTCCAGAATATAGATGATCAGTAGTCGATCCTGGTGACTTATTCTTGGCTCTCTTTCATCATTTTGGCAGTTAGCCCAAAAGGAGCTGCAGAAGATCAACATGTACAAGGCACCTAGAGAAAAGCTTGTTTGTATTCTTAATTGCTGTAAGGTTATTAACAATTTGCTGCTAAATGCTTCAATGGCTTCAGATGGAGATCCTCCTGGAGCCGATGAATTTCTTCCTATCCTTATTTATGTCACTTTGAAGGTAAACTCTGCTATAGCTGGTGTGATTTATTTCTTAAATCTTGGACACTTCTCGTGCTAGCCCTTTTCTTTACCTTGACATTCTTCTATCTTTCTTGTTTTTGCTTGTGGTTGGATCTTATAAAAGCACTACTGATGGATCTTATAAAAGCACTACTGTCATCAGGTTGTTAGAAATAACAACCTGATGACAGTTATGATTTCATGCATTTAATTGTTTTGCTATTGTCCAGGCAAATCCCCCACAACTGCACTCGAATCTGATGTATATACAGCGATATAGACGTCAATCTCGTTTGGTTTCAGAAGCAGCTTATTACTTCACAAATATGCTTTCTGCAGAGTCCTTCATCTTGAATATGGACTCGCAATCACTTACAATGGATGAAACGGAGTTTGAAAGGAATATGGAATCTGCACGCGCTCTTCTGTCTGGCCTGTCATCCGATTTTGAGAACTCAAATGTCGAGAGTGCTTCCGTGTCTAATTCTGCAGAACTCAAGAATATAAATATGTCTCCTTATGGGAAGGACTTGATGAAACAAACGCAAACACCATCTTCATTATATGGCATGAAAACTGGTAACAAGGAAGAACAACACTCAAAAGATCTGTTACGAATGACAAAGTCAGATTCCATCTCTGCATTGGAAGAGAAAGGCGCAAGTGTGCTTGTGAAGGAGGATCTTATCAGCAATGTATTCCAGGAGTTCCCTTATGTATTTGCTAATGTTGGGGATCTAACATTGAACGATGTTGAAGGTTTACTGAACAACTATAAAAAGCTAGTCTTTAGATATGTTTGCTTAGCCAAAGGGATGGGTGTCGAACCGTCATCCTGTGAACAAGTCCAGTCCCCAGATGAGTCTGCAAAAGGATCTGGGAATAATGACAGAGCACTTGATACGGACACTGAAGCATTCTTTAGTGCTAAAGAAAAGGAACATCTTGAAAATCAAAAGTCAGATTTCGAGGAGAGTTCTGAAACAAAATTGTTTCTTCTGGAAGAGGTAGATGCTCAAGACTCGAAGGCACCACTAGAAGAGCATCACACCGATACACATTGACAATTGTTGAGTTCTATCTTCTGTGAAAAGGAGTTATATGTATTACAAAGAAAATGGAGGCACCACTAGAAGAGCATCACAGCCTCTGCTAATATCGTTGTCTACATGAATCAAAGGGATGAATGAAAATGGAGTGGACCAAACTCGCAGGCTTGATCTATCATCTGTGAGACTGACATCATCCTCTGTGTGGAAGTTAGAACAAACCAAAGGTATGGATGAAAATGAAGTAGGCATCGATAGTTTTAACATTCATGAGGATGTTCCTTTCTAAAATAATCCTAATCCTATGGATTGTTTGGTTTAAGTGTTAGTTCAGTTTCAAATGTTTTGAGATGGTAAGTCAGTGATGCCTTCTGGGTTTTAGCCTTCTGGGTTTTGCCTTCATGCCTTACGCATGATATCATTCAGCGGTTATACTTGAATGACATTTGTCAAGGTGTCGAAGGTCATACTACATTCTGTAGTTGGGTTCCCATCACACACTTCTCAAAATTTATGTTCAAGTCAGAAAGGACTTGCATCGTCTGATCTACACACTTTGAAGCTCCACTTATCACACCATGGCGCTGTTGTTTGTTGTGTCATCGCCCATGACTGATCAAAGTATGGTAAATCCATGTGGGTCTTGCTCAAGCTACAAATTTGTAGCTCAAGCAAAAATAAGTACAAAAAATTGCAATAACGTTCAGCTGCAATGTTTCTTTGTAATACACGATGCAAGAGCCAAGAGGGATATATTTTCTTTTAAAAAAAACTAATACATGATGCGAGTCGATACTCGTTTATCGAATATTGATTCTAGAATTGTCAATTCATGACAGTTCCCTTCTAATTTCAACATTTCTATACCAAATATTCAATTCATGATTTGCAAAATCCAATATGACGTTCACCATAGTTTCCATTTTCCATAGTGGGTTTTTGCAGCTCCAATTAAAATGGGTTCAATGATTCAATAAGACGTCCACCATAGTATGGCATGTCCGATCGATTAGAGTTTTTGTAAACTAAATGAGGTAATCCAAACAGGCGACTTTCGATCTAATTTTACAAGTTAATGAATTTGCTGACATGTGTTGGATAGTTGAAGGGGTTTTGGAAATTACTTTGTAATCGTTGGTAATGTCATAAAAAAGAGAATTTAATGCCTTATCTGGGTACTTTAGTGTTTTTTTGTATGAGTATTTTGTAATTTTATATTGAGTAAATTACACATTAAATTAGGTTAGTTTTCACATAACCATCCATAAAATTATAAATTATAGAAAACCACCCATAAATTACATTTATTTTTAAAAGACCACCCATCCATTAAACATTTATTTGTTTTGATTGAAAAGACTAAAATATCCCTAATTCAAACTTATTGTTTAAAGGAAAGACTGAGGTGGCAATTGGGCGAGTCGAGTCGGATTCGGTTAGTCAGGTCATTTGGGTTTCGGGTAATGTCTAATAATTTGATCATTTGGTTGGGTCGGGTTGGGGTTTCAGTTATTTTGAGTTTGGATTGTCTCAAGTTTTCATTATTTAAATATTCATTTTGATTTTTTTACTAGAATCTATCTTAAATTCGGGTTATATCGGGTTTCAGTTATAATGAGTTCGAGTCTTAATGGGTTTCGATTGAATCGGGTTCGGTTCATTCATATTTGGGTGAGTTTCGGTTATCGGTTATTTGGATTTCGGGTCCAAAATGGGCCGGGTTGGGTTGATGTTCAGGACAATCGGTTCCAAAATATATACAATTAATAACCCTAGTTGGCAAAGCACGACCTGAACCCGAAAACCCAACCTGATCGACCCGAAACCGATTATCCTGAACACCGACCCAACTCGGCCCATTTTGGACCCGAAATTCGAATAACCAATAACCGAAACCCGATATAACCCGAATTTTAAGATAGATTCTAGTAAAATTTTTAAAATGGATATTGAAATAATGAAAACTTGAGACAATCCAAACCCGAAATAATTGAAACCTGAGACAATCGAAACCCGATACAACCGAAACCCAAACCCGACCCAACCAAATGATCAAATTATTAGACATTACCCGAATGACCCGAAATCCGACTAACCGAATCCGACACGACTCGCCCAATTGGGCCAATTGTCACCCAGTCTTTCCTTTAAACAATAAGTTTGAATTAGGGGTATTTTAGTATTTTCAAACAAAACAAATAGAGTTTTAATGAATGGGTGGTCTTTTGAAAATAAATGTGATTTATGAGTGGTTTTCTATAATTTATAATTTTATGGGTGGTTGTGTGAAAACTAGCCTAATTTAATGGTGGTTATGTGTAATTTACTCTTTTATATTTATCGGATGGTTAGGTGTGAAAACACATATTTAATGGGTGGTTTTCATAAATTACGTATGAAAAGAAAGAAGAGACGCCCCTTTGTGAAATTGCAATTGCAGGAGCCTCTCTTCGACTGGATTTCGTCTCCCTCGGGCCTCAGCCATCAGCATGAGCACGACCATCCTCCCTGAAAAGCGATCGCCGGAAGCAACCACCGAAGCAGTGAAGCGCTCTAGGATCACCGAATCCCCGGAGGATTCTCACCCGATAGATTGTTTTGCTCAAGGTACGCAATCTATCAATCAAATCTGTTTTCCTCTTTCTCGTTCATGCCGGCCGCATGTCTATCTTAATCATCCTTCGGCATTTAATGGACTGTCTGTCTGTTTAAACCTCCTCTCTCTGTTACATACCTGGAATTGTTCCATCAATCGCCGTTTGTTTGTTTAAAGGTTATAACTAGGGTTTCTGATTTCCTTTTGATATTTGGGAATTTGGGTTGCAATTAGGAATTGATGAGTTCAAAGCATCAATTGAGAACTGATGTATGTATGTTTAAAACAAACTCATCAATCTTATTAGGTTTTGGTCCATAAATTAGCAGAGTACTTAGAATCAGGCCGGCTTGTTTGTTTGTTTGAACTTAAGGTAAGTAGCTAGGTGTCTAATTTCCTTTGGACGGTATTTTGGGATTGCACTTGTTCTACTTCTAGTCCTAGTTGTGTTCTGATTCTTAGGGGTTGGCATTGTAGGGAAAGTGGTGGTAGACAGCCACATAATTTTGGGACAAAAAGATTCGGATTCGGAGGATGTATGGTCCTTGATGCCCCAGGGCAGGCTTAATTCAAGCCTTTTTATATCCGAGCATGGCCTTAAATTGTTTGTTTGTTCCTTCCTTTAAGTTTAGTTAGAGGTAGCTAGCACTAGTTCTAGTTGTAGTTCTAGTTGTGTCTGACCAGGATGGATTTCTCTTACATTGTAGGGAAGGTCATCCCGGATGACAACAATGTTTCCAAAGAAGAATATTCGGATTCAGATGATGAATTGTACTTAGATCCCCCAGGCCCGATTCCATATGCTTTTGTCAAAGATATGCAAGTAATTCGCAGGCATGTAATTCGCAGACACATGCCTGAGGAGAGGAAAGATATCCCTGAGGAGAGGAGAGATATCATTGAAAAGAGGAAAGACTTCCCTGCCGACTGGGTCTCTTTTTGCCATATATGTGAAGAGATGACCGGACATTACACACATGTGTGTCCTTATAGATGTGTTGCATTTTACAAGAATGATCAGTGTTTGAAGAAAGTTCACGATGATGATAACCATTTGTATCGATCGCTTGCTGAACCCTCCGGTGTGAGTTTTTTCTAGTGCAACCGTTGTTGCTGTAATTAATTAGGCCAATTGATATTCCTAACTCGACCATTTTTTTGTTTTTATCTATCATATGTGAGACTGACATCATCCTCTGTGTGGAAGTTAAAACAAACCAAAGGTATGGATGAAAATGAAGTAGGCATCGATAGTTTCACATGAGGATGTTCCTTTCTAAAATAATCCTAATCCTATGGATCGTTTGGTTTAAGTTTTAGTTCAGTTTCAAATGTTTTGAGATGGTAGGTCAGTGATGCCTTCTGGTTTTTAGCCTTCAGCGGTTATACTTGAAAGACATTTGTCAAGGTTTTGACGACCACACTTCTCACAAAATTCGGCAGTTGGGTTCCTCTCCAATGCCAAAAAGCATCACACACTTCTCAAAAGTTATGCTTAAGTCAGAGAGGATGTGCATCGTCGCATGTACTCACTTTGAAGCACCGTTCACCACACCATGGCGCTGTTATTTGTTGTGTCATCGCCCGTGAGGGCCGTGACTGATCCAAGCATGGTAAACCCATGTGGCTCTTGCTCTGAATACATTTATGGGAAGTTACAAATTTGTAGCTCAAGCTAAAATAAGTACAAAAAATTGCAATAAAATTCATCTGCAATGTTTCTTTGTAAAAATTTGGAGACCTTTTTCACTTCAAAAAACTAATACCCGATTCAAGAGCCAAGAGGGATATATTCTATATATATATATATATAACCTTAATTTAGAAGACTTTGCTTACGTGTCAATCTTAGAGAAGTTTTAGGAATATTGACCAATTATGTTTTTTTCCTTGATTTTTTTATTTCTTCTTTTCTCTTTTTTTTCCATTAATTTGTTTTAATCCTCCATTCTCTTTTATTCTTAACATATTTACTAACAATCTATATATAACCTTAATTTAGAAGACTTTGCTTACGTGTCAATCTTAGAGGAGTTTTAGAAATATTGACCAATTATGTTTTTTTCCTTGATTTTTTTATTTCTCCTTTTCTCTTTTTTTCCATTAATTTTTTTTAATCCTCCATTCCCTTTTATTCTTAACATATTTACTAACAATTGGGCTTAATTCAAAACATTGAATTTAATCTAATATAACCATTAGGCTTAACTCACATTTATGTACTAACTATCTATATATAACCTTAATTTAGAAGACTTTGCTTACGTGTCAATCTTAGAGGAGTTTTAGGAATATTGACCAATTATGTTTTTTTCCTTGATTTTTTTATTTCTCCTTTTTTTTTTTTTCCATTAATTTTTTTTAATCCTCCATTCCCTTTTATTCTTAACATATTTACTAACAATTAAGCTTAATTCAAAACATTGAATTTAATCTAATATAACCATTAGGCTTAACTCACATTTATGTACTAACTATTGAGCTTAATTAAAAACATTGAATATAATTATTAGTTGTGACACATCACATTTAAATGCATGATTCAGATTTCAAAATTTCTAAAAAAGTTACAATGATATTGATATTATTATTACTGGGTGATTTAAAATATCTACATTGATGTATTATACTTTAGACGAGATATAAAAAAAATTATTTCAGAATTATAAGATACATTTATGGTAAAGTTTTTTTTATCTTAATTTTTATTAGTATTTTATAATATATTTATATATATTATTAATATTTTAGTTTTAAAAAACCGCGTCATGATGCGGGAATTGTACTAGTTTCTTTTAAAACAAAATAATACACGATGTGAGTCGATACTCGTTTATCGAATATTGATTCTAGAATTGTCAATTCGTGACAGTTCCCTTCTAATTTCAACAGTTGAATACCAAATACAGTATTCAATTCATGATTTGCAAAATCCAATATGACGTTCACCATAGTTGCCATTATCCATAGTGGGCTTTTGCAGATCCAATTAAAATGGGTTCAATGATTCAACTTATGTATAAGTCGGATCGATTAGGGTTTTTGTAAACTGAATGGGGTAATCCTTAATTAAGGTGATTTGCCTAAACTAAATGAGGCGACGTTCGATCTAATTTTACAAGTTACTTCCTAATCGTTGGTAATAAAGAAAATTTAATGCATAGATAAGGGTACTTTAGTCGTGAATCGTGATGGATGATTTTTTTATATTTAGCTACGCATATTTAACGGGTGTCTAAGGTAATCATATCCACTATACTCCTCTAATTATTATCCCTTATATCTTATTTTTCTTACCAAAAATAACACTATTTTCTTATCTATATCTAATATCTAATATCTAATATAATACTAAAACAGTTGCAAAAAAAACACGTGGCGGCCATACATTGAAAGTGACACGTGACATTCATACACTTAACATACCGCCATATATACTTAAAATACTAAAACAGTTGCAAAAAGAACATGTGGCGGCCATACATTGAAAGTGACACGTGACATTCATACACTTAACATACCGCCATATATACTTAAAATACTAAAACAGTTGCAAAAAGAACACGTGGCGGCCATACATTGAAAGTGACACGTGACATTCATACACTTAACATACCGCCATATATACTTAAAATAAATATATTTAAAATAATTTTGTTATTAATTAAAATATTGAATTTGTTGACCATATCACAACAACTTCTCCAAATTTGTAGATAATTTTTTATCTAAGATTTTTTGAAGCCAGGAAATAATAAATCAATAATATTATTAATAAATTTAATAAAAATAATTATTTTATTTTACCATTAATATAATTGGATAGATGGAATATCTTATGAAAGAGTAAATATTACATAAGGAAAAAACTATATCAATATAATTAAACGTAAAAGTAGTAATAATAAAACTAATTAATAAAACTAATTTTCATAGTGATACTTACCAAAAATATTAATAGATAAATATGTAATATTTGATAGGTGCTATTTTATTTATATTTAGATTATTTTTTGGTGGAAAGAATTATTTATATCAAAATCAATCATTTAATAATTGTTATTTTATATATATCTATATTATTTTTTGAGGAAAAAATAAATAATTAAAATATTATATAGCCATATATGTATTCACAATTCATCCGTACATAGATATTTTAGTAAACTAATGTAATAAATACATGCTACATAATTAATAAAAAAGAATATTAAAATATTTTTAAAAATCAACCATCTAATTAAATTACATGAGATTTAATTAACCATATATTAGAAAAAAAAACTTTTACGTAGTACCTTATAAATGTGAATTTTATTTATATTTTGAGAGAATCTAATTAAAAGATATTTAAATTATATATAACCTGTTGAACTAATTTTATTTATATTTACATTAGTTTTTGAAGGAAAAAATCATTTATATTTAGATTAACGCATTCTCCGTACACGGACGGGGTCTACACTAGTCTAGATATATTTCATATACATAGTTCGTTTTTATTCTATTTACCTTGCATTCTTATACCAAACACCAAACGAGTCCTTAATATCATTCGGTATTTAATGAACTGCCTGCTGTTTAAACCTCTCTTTCTATTACGTACCTGGATTGAATCGACTACCTTGAATGGAATTGTTCCATCAATCGTTGTTCGTTTGTTTAAAGGTAAACAGGGTTTCTGATTTCCTTTTGATATCTGGGAAATTGGGTTGCAATTAGGAATTGATGAGTTCAAAACATCAATTGATAATGGATGTATGTTTGTTTAAAACAAACTCGATCATCGAATCTTGTAAGGTTTTGGTCCATAACTTAATAGAGTACGTACTTGAAATCAGCCAACTTGTTTGTTTGTTTATCTATATAATTACTTAATTCAGAATACTTTACGGCCTACGTGGCAGCCTCTTCATGTTTCACTCATTTTCACCCAATCACGTTTTTTCTTTTAATTTTCTTTTTTTTTACCCATTTACTAACCATCTATATAATTACTTAATTCAGAATATTTACGCTTACGTGGCAGTCTCTCCATGTTTCACTCATTTTCACCCAATCGCGTTTTTTCTTTTAATTTTCTTTTTTTTTACTCATTTACTAACAATTGGGTTTAATTCAAAATATTATCTATATAATATCTTAATTTAGAATATTTTTGATGGTGTGTCAACACCTTCTTAATTTAAAACTTTTAAACTAATAACAATTTTTTTTTTCAATTCATCTCTTTCATACATTTATTTTTTCCCCTTTTATTTTTTTTACCCATTTACTAACCATCTATATCTATATAATTACTTAATTCAGAATACTTTACGCCTACGTGGCAGCCTCTCCATGTTTCACTCATTTTCACCCAATCACGTTTTTTCTTTTAATTTTCTTTTTTTTACCCATTTACTAACCATTGGGTTTAATTCAAAATATTATCTATATAATATCTTAATTTAGAATATTTTTGATGGTGTGTCAACACCTTCTTAATTTAAAATTTTGGAACTAATAACAATTTTTTTTTTCTATTCATCTCTTTCATACATTTATTTTTTTTCTCTTTTATTTTTTTTACCCATTTACTAACCATTGGGTTTAAATAAAAAAATTGAATTAAATCTAATGTCTACTATTAATCTATATTTAAATCTTTATATATTACAATACTAATAATCTATATCAATATAATATCTTAATTAAAAACTTTTTTATGGAGCCTAACTTTATGGTTAACATTTTTACCATTTTCTTAAAGATTTCAAGTCTACCTACATTACTTTATTTATTATAAATCGCGCCATGGGAATTATACTAGTAATAACTTAATTCAGAATACTCTATGCTTACGTGGCAGCCTCTCTACGCTTCACTCCTTCTTGCCCAATCAAAAAAAAATTCTTTTTATTTTTTTCCCTCTTCACATTTTCCATTATTCCCTTTATCTCTTTAAACTAATCACATTTTTTCTTTTATTCTTAACATATTTACTAACTATATAATAACTTAATTCAGAATACTCTACGCTTACGTGGCAGCCTCCCCACGCTTTACTCCTTCTTGCCCAATCATAATTTTTTTTTTATTTTTTTCCCTCTTCACATTTTCCATTATTCCCTTTATTTCTTTAAACTAATCACATTTTTTCTTTTATTCTTAACATATTTACTAACTATCTATATCTATATAATAACTTAATTCAGAATACTCTACGCTTACGTGACAGTCTCCCCACGTTTCACTCCTTGCCCAATCAGAATATTTTCTTTTTATTTTTTCCCTCTTCACATTTTCCATTATTCCCTTTATCTCTTTAAACTAATCACATTTTTTCTTTTATTCTTAACATATTTACTAACTATTGGGCTTAATTCAAACCATTGAATTCAATCTAATATAACTATTGGACTTAATTCAAATTTATTTACTAACTATTAGACTTAATTTTACTAACTATTGGGTTTAATTCAAAACATTGAATATAACAGTTCGTTATGACATATCACATTTGAACAAAGTTACAATGATATTGATATTATTACTACTGAGTAATCTAAAATATCTATATTTATGTCTTATACAGTTATACTTTACATGAGATTTTAAAAAAATCTCAGAGAATTATAAGATAAATTTATTGTAAAGTTTTTTTATGATTTTTATCTTAACTTTTATTAATATTTTATAATATATATATATATATATATTATTATTAACCTTTTAGTTTTAAAAAACCGCGCCATGGCACAGGAATTATACTAGTTTAAACTTAAAATAAAGGGAAGTAGCTAGATTTCTAATTTCCTTTGGACGGTATTTGGGGATCGCAGTTGTTTATATTAGCTTGCTTTGGGAATCAATCCTCCTAGCCCTCATTCTTAGGGTTTTGCATTATTGGGAAAGTGGCGGTAGACAACCACATCTTTTCGGGAGAAAAGGATTCAGATTCGGATTCGGATCAAATGGTATGGTCCTTGATGCCCCAGGGCAAGCTCAATTCAAGCCTTTTCTGACAAAGATATCCGAGTGTGTTCTGATCAGGATGAATTTCTCTTGCATTGTAGGGAAGGTCATCCGGGGTGACAACAATGTTTCCAGAGAATTCGAATTCAGATGATGAATTGTACTCAGATCCCCCGAGTCCGATTCCATGTGTTTTTATCTTTGGAGTTTGATTTCATGTGTTTTTATCAAAGATATGCAAGAAGTTCGCACATATATCCATGAGGAGAGGAAAGATATCCCTAAGGAGAGGAAAGGCTTCCTTGCCCACAGGGTCTCCTTTGCCATATATGTGAAGAGATGACTAGACATTAATGTGTGTCCCTACAGATGTGTTGCATTTTACAAGAATGATCGGTTTTTCAAGAAAGTTCACGGTGATTATAACCATTTGTATAGATTGCTTGCTGGACCCTTCAGTGTGAGTTTCTTCTAGTGCAAAAATGTTGTTGTAATTAATTATAATTATGGATGACATACTCTAGGTCACTTGATAATAATAGTTTACTGTCAGATAAAATCAGTTCAATTTCCCAAGTACATTTAACTATATTGTTCAAGTGGTTTATGATTATAATGGAATCACATTCAATGTGAATTTTATTGATACGGAGTTGTAACGCATGTTGGATTCCCAACTTAAGCGCAAGGGCTACTGCTTTCAGGGGACGTTTTCCAACTTTCTGATAACAAATGTGTATCGGTCGGCCTTCCCAGTCCCAAATTATAGCTCATATCGAGCTGCCATTATTTGAAATTGTGGATTCGTCAAAATTTAACTTGAGGGTTCCCCTTAGGGGTTTTCGCCATGGAAGGTATAGAGATGATGGTATTGAGAGGCGAGTGTCCTGACACTCATACCTATAACACGGTCTTGGATGCTTTGTACAAATCTGGGAAGATAGAAAAAGCTTTTGATATTTTTGAAGATATGAATCACAAGGGAATATCCAGGGACCGTGTGACTCTAAACACCCTCCTCAAGTGTCTTGACACTCATATCTATAACACGGTCATGACACTTGTAAGGCATATGACCGTGTTATATGTATGACTGCCGAGCTGTCATTATTTGAAATTGTGGATCTGTCAAAATTTAACTTGAGGGTTCCCCTCGGGGTTTTCGCTTGTGGAATTGTCTTAGAGTATGGATGACATACTCTAAGACTCGTACATCTATAAAGTAATCAAAGAAATCCAAATAAACATTGAGTATGTTTTTCCTTAGATATTGATTCCAATCCCAATCGGCTGTATAGAAAACTGAATATGATGATGAAATATTTAGAATGAAACAAATTAAAACTAATACAGAGTATAATAAAATATAAAAATGAGAATCTTACCATTAATGGATCCCTAGTGTATCTATCCTTAAATGATGCATAAACAGTACATCACTCCGTAATCACTCCAAAAGAGGCCTAACATAAAGTCACAGATCAACAACTTTAGAATAACACAATTTCTCATATTAGATGGTATATAAGTATATAAAACATAAGAAAATTACATTCAAATTTGAATATAAACTACGTACCCTTTTTTTTTTTGTCAATTCATCAGCTATCTCTAAAACGTTATCTATCCTTAAATGATGTATAAACAATACATCACTCCGAAAGAGGCCTAACATAGTCACAGATCAACAACTTTAGAATAACACAATTTCTCATATTAGATGGTATTAAAGTATATAAAACATAAGAAAATTACATTCAAATTTGAATATAAACTACGTATCTTTTTTTTTGTCAATTCATCAGCTATCTCTAAAACGTATTTGGCGTCCGTTCCCAATGTAAAGAATTCGCTAGGATTCTTTGACTCTATCATTACTTTCTCATGGAGTTATATATGAAAAAACCCACAAGTAGATCCAAGCTACAATAGATTTAAAAATAAATAAATTTAACAAACAAATGAGGAACAAAGATGGTACAAATAATTTAAAAAAAAACTCAAATGAAAGACAACTAAATAAATTTAGCATAGACTTAATTTATACCTTTGACTCACATATGATAGTTGCAAATGAATAGTCTTCTTGAAAGTGGCTTTTAAAATAATCTTCAATATTTGACGACATCATCAAAATCGTATTGAAATTTTTTTTTTATTAATTTCGTATTTAGTGTCACTTTATATATAAATAGAGGGCGAATTCAAAAGAAGGTAAATATTTATTTTACCATATGGGCATATTTTGAAGCCAAAAGATTTCTCATCTCTAAAGAATATTGGACATTCTCTATCATTATTCCCATGACGTGGTTGGATATTCTATAAAACTTATCGCATTGGTCATCAACTGTACATAAGATATACCATAAGTCATATTAAAAATGACATCCTAAATAAAATCACAAACACATATTACATTAAATTTCAATTAGTTTAAGGGGAAGCAAGAATGCTAACTTTTGAGGTTCTGTGGATTGGATTTTTTTTTTCTTGGAAGGGCTAATTTGAACCTCTTGAATTAAAGCATAGAATATAACCACCTTCATAGTGGATACTAGTTGATGTTGTTCCACCTAGCTAAATTTCAATTATATATAGATGTTTGTTCAAGAAAGAAGAAAGTGATGTATATTATGTTATCCAAAAGAATAACAACATCAATTAGTTTTGCAGAGAGTCAAACAACTTGGTTCAACATTATCAAAAGAACAGTGTCATTTCAAATGCATGCACTAAATCAAAATAAATGCCAAACATAATGCATCTACATCACAAACTCTACCCTTCATTGTTATAAACAAATAACTGTATCAACAAATGGAACAACTGAAAAACAATACAACATTTCAATTTAAGGGGGAAAATGACACCTTAAATTATGAAGTAGTTTATATATGTGAAGAGATATTTGATGTGTTAAATTATGGAGTGTTTACGGAGTGATTCACAAAGATATTTCTTTCATGTCTTAAATTGAACAACAATGTAACAAACACAAATATTAAAAAAGATATGCAAGTAATTCACAAAGATATCCATGGGAAGAGGAAAGATATCACCTAAGAGAGGAAGGCATCCCTACATAGGGTCTCTTTTTGCCATTTATGTGAAGAGATGATTGAACAAACAATCTACAGTTTTGGCATATATGTTTGTACTAGTGTAAGCTCCTTTAGATTTGAAAGCGAGAAAACCCAACTTGAAAGTTTATCACCTACATACCCATTTATTGACATGCAAAAACTGTAGATTTTCATGCAGTTGAACTGCATCTAGTACTGCTTTTGTTTCTTTCTTGGTCATTTCATGTTCACCATCGCGAATCATCCCATTCAGCTTGTGCTTTTTTTGGAATTTTTTTTTATATTCTTGCATCTTTTATGCAATTATACGACCACTTTTTTTGGAAGCTCAACTTTCACACATCCCCATACAAATCATTAAGGCATCTCAAGTATATCAAACCCCATTACTAGGATGTACGATAACCCGATCCAAACTCACCAGTTTATCTGTGCCAACCCTGAAGGTAAAGAACCTAAACTTTTGCAATCCTTTAGAAAGAGGTGTCTCAAACTCACCAAGTTACCAAGGTTCAAAGGCAATTCCACAAGCGATTCACAACCCCTAAGGTCAAGAGTTTGCAAATGTTGAAGCTTACAAACCGAATTCGGAATTTTTTTTCCAAATGGCGACTACTTGATAGATCGAGGTATCTCAAGTGAATCAATCCTCCAGACGAGGTATATATCTCAAGTGAATCAATATATCCTCCAAAAGAATAAGGTAATTAACATATCAACGAACAAACATGACATTACCAAAGCATGCAACATTTTCATACTTCCCAAAAGGGAATTCAAGGAGCTTGTTTTGAGTCATTAGTCAGTAGAATGGTCTTTAAGGTCTTTGAATGGAGAGACAGAAAATAGAGTCAAATAAGAAATTCGGATCACACTTGATAGAGATGTGATGAAGAGAGCTCCCGCCACCCATACCCTCTAAATCTTGTCTAATGCGCGAAAAATCTACACTCCATTCCTACCACTTTTATTGCCAAATTATGTAGCAAATCATGCATTTTACACGTGTATATGGGATAACCTTTCTTTTCATCATTTACCAACTCTTGGAAGAAGCACTTGTCAACCAAGTGAAAGAAATACACATCCCTAACTTCCTCCAAACTCTTCTTATTTTTTCGCTCAATAAAACCCTGGGCTGCCCACATACGAACCGACTCATCTTTTTGAAATTTATAATCTTTAGGAAAGATTGAACAACCACATCTTTTTATCTTTCCCTTTGGATCACAACATGTTACCAACGGTAATTAGAGCAGGGGGATATCCACACTTTCGGACAATTTTCTTGCCTAATCGAACAAGTTCAGAATCATTTGCAATTTCACCCTCCTCAAATGTTGACTTGGCAAACAAATCCCAAACACTTTTTTTTTTTTTTTTGGGTGCAACCCAAACACTCTTTTCAGCGAGTAGTAAGGTTTTACGACATTAAAACATTGGGCAACCTCTGTACTGCGTGTTGTGGATAAAATAGGATAAAATTTTACCCCTTAGGATTTGTTACACTTATTTTATATTTTTAACCTCTCCCAAATATTGAATAAGCCATAAGGTTTAAAGGAAGGAAATGATTTTTTTTTTTAAAGAAACGAAATGATTTTTATTTTTTTTTGGGGAAAGAGAGATACTCGGCATGGTGATGGGAGTAAAAATTCCCCATAGAGTAAAGATAATTAATTGCCCAAAAATACTGGCTAGGTTAACATTTATTCATTAAATTTGGTAACTTTTTTGTATTTTTTTTTTTTTTGTATTTTGGTATCAATTGTTGGTTTAATGTTTAATTGATGTATGAGTACTGTCTTCTATATTTCAAATTCTGTATTCTTTGAATTGTACACGCTTAAAGTCTTCTTCTAATACTTTTTAGTTGCTGTTAAATATTAAAGGGTGCAAATTCAATGTTTTGGTATTTTGATAATTGAATTTGAAATAAAATTGATTAAATGTTAAAGGCTTTCAATATTGGGCAAGGAAAGACATCTGTTGAATGTTAAGGATGCACCCATTAATTAAATAAAGAGTTCTATAATAAGAAGATTTCTGATGCCAAAATGTAAAGCTACGAAGCTATACAAAGCAAATTTCTTGAAGGAAAGATGTAGTCGTAGTGTTCTTTCATCAATGTATCTACTGGAAAGAAGGATTTCGACAAAGGACACAGCCTGAGAAACTTGGCTGAGGTGGTTGCTCTCGCGGAGTTAGTAGGAAGACTTCAAAATGGTATGATTTAGTGTAAATTGCAGGAAATCGCAAGGATTGCTCGTGAATACACAGAGTGTAGGTGGTCGTGGGTGCATCGATAACCTTCTGTATGATGATTTGAAATAATGAAATGGTTGTTTGGGTCTAAAAAAAAATATTTGCTTTGAATTGTTTAGTGTCCTTTGAGCCTTTTTTTCTTTGTCATTGTGGAAGCAAGTTTCATTCAAATTTTTAGTCTAGTATGTCTAAGCCTACTCCTACTATGCCTAAGAAGGAGGAGGAGGAGGAGATTCCTTCCATTGATGAAGATGAAGACCAGGAACTTCAACAAGAAGAAGAGTGGAGGAGGATGTAAGGGCAAAAAGTTCGCGGGTGGCCTATTCAAGAAGCTTCGACAGGTGAAGATGAGACCGTCCTCTTGAGAGCTTGGTTGAATACCGGGTTGGATCCGATGCAAAGAGTGGCAAGGGAGGCGATGATCTCATCTTTACACTGAATCCAATCCGGTATTCAACCAATTCCCTGTTATTATGGTGAAGACTAGTGAACCTCAAGGAAGATATATCTTCATTTCTAAAAATAAAAACCACCCTTCATAAATCTGCATACAAGATACAACCATTGATCATTTAGAAATAGAAGCAAAAAATCACCAAGTCTTTGTGACTCATAGATCCAAACATACTTGAGCCTTTGGCGAACACGAACACGACAATCATAACTGTTATAGGGAGATGGAATTAATATACATATAACAGGGTCGCTAGCAGTACAGCATATGCTCGTACAAATCATAATCATTAATCGGGTGTCACATCTTCTTGATCCTTTTCCATTGTTTCATTTGTCTTTCGACATGTCTGATCTGTTGGCTGAGGAGGTAGATTGCCACACCTTCCAGATGCCTAATGCCTTTTGAACTCTAGGATCTCTGATGGCTGAAAATCAAGAGTGAAGTAAGGGATTGATTCATGTAATGTAGGACTAGATCGAAACCGGAATTTCAGTGTTGTCAAGATGTTAAAGTACAGAACTTACCAAATCCGTAGCACAAGGAGAATAAGACTGAAGTGAACCAGTAGCAAAATAAAGCCTGCATATGATTTTTTTTCCATACAAAATCCAAGGTAGCAAGATTTAAGTGGAAAGATTAAATCACATGGTTCAAATTTCACCAAGTTACAACCAAGTGAAAAGATAATGTTATCTTTCGTGAATCGCAAGAAGGCATATAACAAAGGGCTCGCAAGCAGCACACAACATAGTACCTGAGGATAACTCGAGGAAAGAACTGCCAAAAGAGCGATGAACACCCTTTCGAAGTTTTTCTTTAAGGGATTCATTTTGAGACCCGAATACAACTGCAAACCATAATGGATGATAACTGCGGGATAAGAACGCCAAAAGACATCAATCAGTAGGTTGATAAAAATGCAAAACATAATTAATAAGCACTAGAAACATTCATAAAAAAATGGGCCTGAAATCATCTACAGAAAACCTCAATGAATAATGCCAAGCTACACAACAATAGTTTTATGCTCAACAGAGCTGACAGAGCAAATGATCAAACTTTCCATCACAACTGCAGATTCATTTAAACGTCACCAGGGCTTGTCTAAACAAATTATATAAATGCATCATTAGCTCCAGGTGTACCAAAAGTATCAGCGCTGTCAAAATAGGAAATATAAACATAGCATCTGGAGTGGTGAGATCTGTGAACCACAATGCTCCCCCATTTTTGAATGATGGAACTTTTTCTACCATGTTTAAGATCTGCAAGATAATTACTATCAATCAATACAAGAAAAAAAGTATCTAGGCAAACTAATATCACAAGTCTATCTATGAAACATTGAAACCTCAACATCCACCCAGCAGATGAAAGCATTGTCTCAACTTACAGCAAGGATAAAAGGGATGGAGATAGCGATTCCAATACATTGTCGCTTATATGGAGTAAATCGAGATACACCATGTCTGCAGACCATTAGACAATACATCAATATAGACTCATTATTCATTAACGAAAAAGAGACAGGAAAGTCGAGCTGAAGAATGGAAGAAACAAAATAACCATACTGCAATCAGCATGGACTTTTTAATTTCAGTATAATGGAATCGACCATTCTTTAATCACAATTAAGAACAACAGTGAAGCAGGATGCTAGAACTGTTAGGGGTATGAAGCCTTCTTGGACCAGAATCTAAAATGAGCTTTCTTAAAACCAGAGTGCAAGGTCTGACTCAATAGGGTTCTAGCAATTTGAAGTTAATGGACTCAGTAAAATGAATCAGGAAAATTCCTCTACTTCTTAAACCATATACTTAACTCATTAGATGATTTTCATGTTGCCAGAAACACACTCGACATTCTGGCCAGAAAATAAACACACTCTGGACATACAAGGATAAATCAATGGACATCCAAATTCTTATTACCTCCCATTATTGAAGGAAAAACACCAGCAAGCTAAATTAAGACAATCTAGACCAATATATGCTCTAGAGGCGACTGTAGATAAAAGTTGACTTTTCTTATAATCATAAGTTTAATGTTAACATAATTATGAAAGATACATTAAAACTCCCAAAGTCCCAAAAGATTCAAATTTGATTGGTCTAACAAGTTTACCTTTTTTAATGTACAAACATTTGCTTACTTGTACAAAGATCAAATCAAAATCATCATTTTCAACTTTTATGCTCATATCATCTTATGGATACATTTAAAAGATAATTGAAAATGGATATCCATAACAATCAATAAAACAGAAAGCAACTATACGATGTTGAAAGAATCTTGAGAGCTCACAAACGAAAATAATCTACACATAAAAGAGCTCAAGAAGCAAGAGTTTTCGAATGCTCATAGAAAAGAAGAGGGCTTAGCCAAACATTTTAAAGAAACTTACCGTTTACAAAGTTCCTCCATCTTCTTTTCCCCTTCGGCAACAGCTCGGGGGTTCATACCCTGTAAAGTGTGAGCTAAACAAGTTTATGAAATTGATCAAGAAATTTGGTACCATATATGGGCATTGATGGAATATAATTTTTTTTAAGGGTAGACAATAACAAGATGTGTCGGATACCATGTGATTGCCTATTTCAGAAGAAAAGCCATCAGAACTTCAATCTTCTAAACATAGACATATAGATGTTTGAAGGAGTCCATAACTGGCAAAGGAGAAGAGAGGGAAACGACCTTTTTCCTAGTTATTATGGTGAGACCGGTGGAACTCAAAGAAGATATATCTATATTTCTATGAATAAAAACCATCCTTCACAAATCTGCAGAATCTTTTTTTTTAAAGCACATTTCCATCTGTCAAGCCATTTTGGTTCTACTTTATAAAAGTGTACAATTATATGCCATTTTTTCCTAGGTTGTAAACAAACTGACACCATCAAGGCAAAACAATTATATGCCAGAATCCCTATTGCCTTTTAGGATGGTGAGCCTCACTCACACAAAGGTCCACAAGCGGGCATTAGCCCCTTATGAAACCTATTGACATTCGACAAACTATCCCTTTGTAAATACGTTACTTTCGTTTCAATATATTTTAACCTTTAAAACAAAAAAAAAATGATACAAATTTTATGGATCTTTGAACAGTGTCCACCAATCGTACAAGGTATAGTCATTGATCACCAAAAATAAAAGCAAACACGCACCAAGTCTTTGTGACTCATAGATCCAAACAGACTTGGCATTTGGCGAAAATGACAATCATATATATGGTGAAAATATTCAAAATAACAGTCATATTACCATTGCTTGCACTTGCTCCTTGATCTGCATCAACTGTGGCCTTATCAACTGCCGGGGAAAAAAAACAATCAATAGGATTCGGAATTTATTTGGCAATGAAATTTAGCGATTTTCAACAGTTGTCAACTAGTGGCAGACTAGTATTCTTCATTATAAACTCAAAGTTTACAATTGGAAAATAGTTCCAAACATGGGAAATATTATGACAGACCCAAAGGTGGGAAAAAGAATGGAAAAACTATGACCGACAGATATAACATATTGATAGAAATAACATTTAACATCTCCGGGAGAAGCAACATATCAAAAATCCCTACAAGAAACAATGATCAGATCAGGAAAGTTAAGCATAGTACAGTACCGCATACTTTATATTCTCCTTAAGTATACTTATGAGAAACGGAATTGTAGCTACACGAATCAACAAAGTGGTAAGAACAATGGAAGCCCACCTATGACAAACAACAACAAAAGAGCATATTAAACTCTTCATCTTTGAAAAATTCCAGTAAAAGCTCAAAGCCCACAAGGCCATAACTTTCCAATTCAAAGACAATGAGATTGAAGAAAGTAATGCAGGGTATGTTATGAACATACCAATTCAACCCAGTAACTGAATGAACCCCATCAATCAAGTACTGCAAGGCAGAAACAGGGAACACTGAATCAGCAGCTGCAATTGCAACCTCGCTCACAGCTGGGGATTGCGAGGTTAACGCCTCAATGGGAGCATCAGAGATAACAACAGCAACATCATCAGTAATCAAAGTGGGAACTTCATCCGGAAAACCAGTCGTATCCCCCTCCCTAAACGAGGTTGACATTTGCCTCTTCAAAATCAGTCCATTTCCGACCCACCCATAACCTGTTCGACAAAATGCGCCAGTGAACTGCCATGGAGCACAATTCGTACAACTACCAAAAGACCTTCTCGGCGTTGAATAAGCCTCGATGATCGACCCAGTCGAGTGTAAATCTTCATGATTACTCTGATCATTAGCAAGATGAGAAATGTAGCTGAACGAGGGATTGAATCTACGAGCGAGAAGCGCAGCTCGGATTGAGAGGCTACGCCTAAATGCCATCCTCGATCCTCCTCAACTCCGAGAAATCAAGGTCCACTGGTGAGGACGAAGAAGGAGCTAGTAGACTCGAAAACAGAACGCCAAAGGTAAAGCAGAAATCTAGGGTTTCTAAGGAAAACGGAGGACTTGCATACGGAGATCCCAATTTTGTACACAGAGAGAGCTTCCATTTTTGGGTAGTTGGGATTCAGGCGAAAGGAAAAGCACACTGTCTGTGTTGCTGTGAATTTGAATTCAGGAAAACACTCTGCGCCAATAAACTGGAATTTTTCAAAGACGGAAAGACCCCTGTAATATTATTAGATTTTAACTAAACCACCCGTATATTAAAGAAATTATATAAAACCACCAATAAACTGGTTTTTTTTCAAAGAACTATCCATAACATTTTTTTATGCTTTAAAAATATTTAATTAACATGTTATTTGTGAAATTAAAATTTCACATGTTTTTTATTTTTATACAGATAAAAAAGATTTGTGGATGATTATTTATTGGTTTAGTTTGGTTTTAATTTTAAGGGATTGCAAACACGTACTTTGCATGCCTATAAATTGTAATTTTCCAAAGAATACATTGAACCCTTATAGTATTATGTAAAATATATTAACAAGATGTCATACGTACCTTATTCTTTGACTTGAATAGGTAAATTGCCATACCTTGTTTTAATTCCTTTCAAACTGATGAAACTCCTCTTGCATAGCCTTGATCTAGTTGGGGTATCATTGAAGGCTTCTCCAACATTCTTGGGTTCTTGCAAAGAGATGAAAGCATTGGAAGCGCCAAAGTTTAAGATGTTGGTAAGAGGGGTTAGAATTCCTTTGATGATCGTTCCCGACCTCAAGTACGTTGAGATCTTGTTGATTTATAGTTTCGTCTGGTTTTAGAATTTCACCGAGTCCATTAGGTTGACCATGTTCCTCCTAGCTCGATCATTTGCTTTTGTATGACCTTCTGACTATCTTTCCTCATTGCTATCATGTTGTAGTCCATGTCTTCCTCATTGCTATCATGTCGTTCCTCTCCTCTATTGGAATTTCCTACATGGCGCCGGTCATGTCTATTCCTTGGGGGTAATACGTACATTAGCCTGTTCCTCTACACCAGGGGAATACTCAAGCGACGGGTTAAAATTTGTCGCCTCAGTGTACTTCCAGCGACGGACTTATTGATATCGTCGCTTGAGATCTGGGGGGACGGTGTTGATGGGACGGTAGTTCAAGCGACGGATGTCCGTCTCTTGAATCCTCAAGCGACCAAAACTGTGCTCAGACGACGGTTTATGTCCGTCGCCAGGGTGTATAACTGGCATAGTGCCATTTCCCTTACCTTTTTCTTTAGCTCATCTTTTTAGTTCTCATTTTAGCCAAGGCGAGTTTGATACCCAGATTTTCCTTTTCTAGAGAGTCAAATTTTCCTCATATTTTTCACATTCATCACATTCTTTCCTTTTCAAGCTTACTTCCTTGAATTTCCCAAACCACTCTGCATTATTTTCTTAAGCCTCTTCTAGAAGATCGGATTTCCCTCTAACTTCTTATGTAAAGAATTATTTTTCTCATTTAGACTCTTACTCAGATCTAGCGCATGTTCTATATATTCCTTCTTGGGGCAGCTTCTCGCAAAGCGTAGTGACCCTTTTTCTAGCAATGGTAACACGTAAAATTAGTAGGATTAGAATTGATGTTTCTGTTTTGACCACGATTCCTCTAGAACTTCTTCATGATCTTAGTGATCATGGCTTGTTGTACTTTGAGAGCCACACTCTTTTCTTTATGTGGCTTGGTGCTTTATTTTCTCTTTCTTATATCCTATTATCAGAAGTAAGTTTTCCAATGATCTCCTCCACATTCAAATTACTTATATTGGTAGCCACGTTAGTCCGGAATGTAGGATTATAGAATTGATATAAAGTCCTCCTCAGGGTTTCCACTCATTGATATAACATATATATATATATAGGTTACAAAGGTATTGGGCCTTAATGGGCTTTTAGCCCACTATACAATATTAAGACCTATGTAATCTATCAAACCCCCGCAGTCGAAACTGGAGGGGGTCGTACAGTGAGACTGGAGCGAAAATCAATGAACAACTGTCTAGGTAAACCCTTGGTGAATATATCAGCGTACTGATACGAGGACGGGACATGTAGAACGCGGACATGTCCTATGGCAACCTTGTCCCTGACGAAGTGGAGATCAAGCTCAATGTGCTTCGTGCGTTGATGCTGGACCGGGTTGCTAGCCAGATAGACGGCAGAGATGTTATCAGTGTAGACCAGAGTGGCCTTCATAAGAGGGCAACGGAGCTCAAGCAGGAGATTGCGGAGCCAAGAGCACTCGGAGACAACGTTGGCAACGCCCCTGTATTCGGCCTCAGCGCTGGAGCGAGACACGACAGACTGACGCTTGGCCGACCACGACACAAGGGTGTCGTTGAGGAAGACACAGTAACCAGACGTGGAGCGACGTGTGTCAGGACAACCACCCCAATCCGCATCAGTGTAAGCAACAAGGTCAAGCTTAGAGGAAGGAGTGATCGTGGTGCCGAGCTCGAGTGTGCCGCTGATGTACCGAATGATCCGCTTTAAGGCATGAAAGTGGGGTTCCCTGGGTGCATGCATGAACAAGCAGATCTGCTGAACGGCGTAACTGATATCAAGTCTGGTGAAGGTGAGATACTGAAGAGCACCAGCAAGGCTCCTGTACAATGTCGGATCATCAACCAAAGGATCAGAGTGAGCGCTGAGCTTGTTGGATGTATCGACAGGGGTGGCGACAGGATTGCAGTTACTCATCTTAGCCCGAGCAACAATCTCAGCAGCATACTTACTCTGTGAGAGGAATAGCCCAGACGCATGCCGCTGAACAGCAACTCCCAAGAAGTAAGACAACTGACCCAAATCTGACATAGCGAATTCAGCACTCAGCTGTGAAATAATCGACGTCCGAAGAGCATCAGAAGAGGCGGTGAGAATGATGTCGTCAACATACAGTAACAGAAATGCCATGTCGGAGCCTCTGCGATGGATGAACAGGGACGAATCCGAGCGGATGCCAATGAAACCCAAGCGGAGCAGATGAGAAGCAAAGCGCTGGAACCAAGCTCGCGGAGCCTGTTTCAGACCATACAGAGAGCGCTTCAGGAGACAGACGTGCTTGGGACGATCAACATCAGTAAATCCCGGCGGCTGAAACATGTAGACTGTCTCATTCAGGTGACCATGCAGAAAAGCGTTCTTGACATCCAGCTGATGAATGGCCCATTTGCGCGACAGAGCTAAGCTCAATACCACCCGGATAGTGGCAGGCTTGACCACGGGGCTGAAGGTCTCATCACAATCAATACCTACCTGCTGAGATCGACCGTTGACGACAAGACGTGCTTTATAGCGCTCCAACGTCCCGTCAGAGCGGAACTTGTGACGGAAGAGCCACATACAGTGAACGACGTTCGCCGCTGGAGGGCGAGGGACAAGAACCCAAGTACCATTCTTTGTAAGGGCCCTGTATTCGTCGAGCATAGCCGCATGCCAATTCGGGTCGAGGAGGGCTGTTTTGTGGGAGGTGGGGATGGGGGACAGGGAGGTCGAGGTGGAGGAAGGGGTTGAGTGGGAGTCGGGAGGGACGGGGGCAAGGGGGGCGGAGCGGGGTTGATTTGCGGCGGGCGCCGTAAGGGGTGCTGCGGGCGCCGCCAGTGTGTGGGACGGAGGGTAGGGATGGTTTAGTTGATTGGCGGCGGGCGCCGCAAGGGGTGCTGCGGGCGCCGCCAGTGTGTGGGACGGAGGGTAAGGATGGTTTAGTTGATTGGCTGGGTGATGTGTGGTGGTCATCGAGACGATTTGACGGGGTTGGAAGATACCAGATACGCTGCGGGTGTGTGGTCTGGTGGGGGGTGGTGGTGGGGGGGGGGGGGGGGGAGGGGGAGAGGCAGGAGCACCGGGAGAGCTCTAGGGAAGAAGAAAATGCGGGAATGGTGACTCAGACTCTGACGGAGACACGGTGGGTGTGGGAGACGCAAAGGGGAATCGCGACTCATCAAAGGTGACATGGCGAGAGAGAATGATCTTGTGGGTCTTGATATCGAGGCAGATGTAACCGCGATGATCAGACGGGTAGCCAAGAAAGACACCAAGAAAGACACAAGGGGTGGAGCGTGGGTGAAGCTTGTGAGGGGCGGTGGATGATTGATTTGGAAAACACAAGCATCCAAAGGTACGAAGGTGATCATACCTGGGTAAAGTGAAATACAGTGCCTGAAATGGTGAGCGATGGTGGAGGGTGGTGGAAGGTAGGATGTTTAGGAGGTAGCATGTGGTGGCTAAGGCATAAGGCCAAAAGTGAGGGGGAATGGATGCGTGGAAGAGGAGAGTGCGCATCATATTGGTAATGGTTCGGATGATTCGTTCGGCCTTGCCATTTTGTTGGGAGGTGTAGGGGCAGGACAAGCGATAGGAGATCCCATTGGTATTGAAGAACGTGTGAAAATCTTTGTTGTCAAATTCGCGGCCATTGTCACATTGAAAGCACTTGATAGAGGTGTGAAACTGTGTTTTGATGTAAGCGTGGAATTTGGCAAAGATAGGAAACACTTGAGATTTAAAGTGCAAAGGGAAAACCCATAAGAAATGTGTATAATAATTCAGAAACAACAGGTAATACTTATGACCCTCCTTGCTAGGCACAGGAGATGTCCAAATATCACTATGAATAATATCAAAAGGTGCAAAAGTAGTGTTTAAAGAACGCTGAAAAGGAAGTCTGGCATGCTTGCCTAACTGATAAGAAGAACATAAACTAGAGCGATGCTCTTTATGACATTGGACAAGACTCTTAGAACGAAGTAAATCTAAAACTGCAGGAATGGGATGACCAAGGCGTGCATGCCAAAGGCTTGATGATGATGCCGAGAGGGCGACCGGACACGACTGACTGGACGCGGGAGGTGGTGTGACAGGGTAGAGCTCCCCGGTGCTGTTACATCTCATTCGAGTAACCCCCGTAGTAAGATCGTTGACAGAGAAACCATAGGGATCAAACGTAAGGGAAACGTTGTTGTCAGTAGTGAACCGACGGACAGAGATAAGGTTTTTGACAATCTTTGGGGCAATGAGGACATCGTTAAGGTGTAGTGGGTGGGTTGGGGTCTGTAATGTGGCGTGACCAATCCCCGAAGTAGCAAGACGACCACCATTTCCGACGATAATAGAGTGTGCAGGACCCTTAAAAGAAAGAGATGAGAGGTTACCTGAGAAATTCGTCATGTGGGAGGTGGCACCAGTGTTCATGTACCAAGAAGAGTCTGAAGGTGTCGTCATGTGGGAGGAGAAGGCGTGATGCCCATCCGGCGGAACAACGCGATGATCAGACGATGTCAGATAGGCCCGAGGTCGCGGGGCAGGAGAGCCGGAGTATAGCCAATGAGGGTTGAAGCCAGGCACCGGGGACCAGCGAGGGCCGGCGGTCAAAGGAGGAGGGCCGCGAGTGACACGGTGGCCGCTGCGGATGTGGATGCCGCGGGCGCAGCAGAAAAGGTCGGACATTTTTTTTTTTTTTTTTTGCGGAAGGAAGCGAGAGCGAGAGGCGGCGAGAGGGAGAGAGCCGGGCTTGAGAGCGAGAGCGAGGGGGGGAGGTAGGACGGCGGCGAGGAGGAGCCGTGAGGCGAGGGGAGAGAGAGAGGCGGCGAGGAGACGACGCCGGCGACGGTAATAGGAGGGGTGGGGCGGGAGGATCAAACTAGGGTTCCGTGAGGAAGAAAAGGCTATGATACCATGTAGGATTATAGAATTGATGTAAAGTCCTCCTCAGGGTTTCCATTCATTGATATAACATATATATATATATATATATAGGTTACAAAGGTATTGGGCCTTAATGAGCTTTTAGCCCACTATACAATATTAAGACCTATGTAATCTATCACGGAAGGATGTATCAAGCATATATCTACCACTCTACCGGCCAGTTGGAATTGAGACTATATATAGAATATTTTGGTGACTTGTTTCCATTATCCCTCCAAGGAAGGAGAGCAAGCTCACAACTCCGACAAACCTTGAGTGAAAATCTTAGAGATGACTTTCACCCTTAGCTTTTGAAGAGCCTATATATAGCTTGTACTATTCTTCTATGTTTGACATCTCTTCATTCCCTTGGTGAATCTTTTTCAGAGCTTTCCACTTCTCCTTAGGAGTGACAACAAACCCCATGACCTTGTGTTGGTCACCAGACGATAAAGCAAGAGTTATCATCTTCCTTAATTTTGAGTTTTTCTCAAACTTCTTGAACTCATCCTCTCCCCATTTCCTTGGGGATTGGTTGCATCATAATGTCTAGCAATTTCAGATCTAAGTCTTCAATGATACTCTAGCACTATGTACACCCATCAAATGGTCAGCCGATATGCTCCTTCATTTGCTTAGACCAAGAGTAGTTGGGGCTTCCATAATGATCCATCTTTGGAGTTTCTTTGAAACCAATCGTTGGATCCATAGGCGGAGCTAGGCGGGGGCAAGCGGGAGCATTCGTCCCTCCTTTCATCCGACGAATTAACTATATTTGTTCTATTCGTCGATAACTTCGTTTTGATATATTATAAGCATCAATCCGATAACCGAGTAAAAAGTTATGAATATTTGAAAGTTAAACCTAGTTTAATTATTTCAAATATCTTTTAATAAATCATGATACTTTTATTTTTTACTTAATTTGATATTTTGGTAATGTAATTGAACCCAAGAGCTTCGAAACTAGAGGTTATATTACTAAATTATATAATTATAGGGAAATTCCGTTTGGTTCCCCTAAGGTTTGGACGATTCCGCTTGGTGCCCTAAGGTTTTATTTTGTCCGGATGGTGCCCCTGAGTTTTGTCAAAAGTCCGGCTCATGCCCAAAACTCATATTTTCACTTTTTTCAATCAATAAAATGGCCCATTATTTTTCCTTATTTCACAAAACCTCTTTTACTTTTAACAATGAACAAAATTACCTATTATTTATCTAAATTCAAGATAAAATTGAAAAAGCCACCTTTATTTCTAAAATTTAACAAAATCACATATTATTTTCAAAACTTTTATCACAAAATCACCCTTCTTCCAAAATTTTAACACAAAATAATTACGGTTTTTAAAATTATACAAAAGGCATATTAGTTTCCATACTTTGAAAAAATAAAATAAAAACACTCATTATTTTCCAAAACAATATTTAACACCTATTATTTTCCAAAATAATATTTAACCTATAATTCACTAAATTTTAACAATTGTAAATGCGGTTGATCATATGGTGGCTCAATATTTTGGTAGTATATTTTTTTTCGGTTCAATCTGTAAACCCAAAATTATTATTTTTTTCAATTTAATATTTAGCCACAATCTTACAGATTACTCAATCGGGTCTTTGGGTTTCACCTGACCCGAAAATGTCGGATCGGATCGAGTTGACCCAGCATGAACCATCCTAATTGATCAATCTTACAGATTACTCGATTAGAATTTTATTGAAAAAGTAATGTAAAAAATAAATTAAAGGGTGGATTGATGAATAAGAGAGTGGATTTTTTTTTACCCAATACTCAATTAGAATAAAGGAGAATTATTATTTTTTCTAATCAAAAGTATGGTTTTATGATTTTTTCCTTTTTGTAATTTATAGTAGGGGTGGGCACAAATCCCGCAAATCCTGGGCCCATCTCGATCCCGTCTCGGGCCGTCCCGATCCCGGTGGGATTTGGAAAAAAAATAGTGAATCCCGTCCCGCAAAATTTATGCGGGACTGGAGGCGGGACGGGGATTCCTTATCCCGCAAATCCCGTCCCGTCCCGCATATATTTTTATTTATATTTATATTTCTATACATATTACTCTTTTGTATACATTACATGTATACAGTATATATATATATATATATATATATATATATATATATATATATATATATATATATATATATATATATATATATTGTATACTTAATTTATATACTCCGTATTGTATACTTAATTTGTGTGAATACACACTGTATACACATATCACATATATATACAGTGTACGTATAAACTAACATAATATTATATATAGTGTATTTACTTTATATCAGTGTGTATATATATAATTATATGTATGATCGATGTGTGTAGTGTGTGTATATATAATGAAAATCGTAAAATATTATAAATCTATATATGTTTCGGCTTTGAAAACCGTAAAATATATAGGAATTTTAGATTTTTTTTATAATATTTTTTATTTGAGGGACAAGGCTCGTCCCGTCCCATCCCGTGAGGGACAAGGCCCGCGCGGGATTGAAAAAAAAGTAGTGAATCCCGTCCCGCGCCCACCCCTTATTTCTAGGTCAATTTTTTTTTCAAAAAATGTGAGGGTGCATTGATGCAAACTTTTTATAAATAATGGGTGGTATGTTATGTATATACAATGTTTGACAAATAATGAGATTTTTTTTTGCAAAATATAAAAAATAATGAATCTTTTGTGTAATGTTAAAATTAAAGGTTGATTTTCTTCTAAAAATGTTGTAACAAAGGGTGAGTTTTTGCTAAAATTTTGGAAATTATGTGTGATTTTATTGAAAAAAATATCTAAGGTGTTTTTTTTTCACTTTTATGTTGGATTTAGTTAAAGAATAGGTAATTTTATTCATTGTTGAAAATAAAGGGGGTCTTGTGAAATAAGGAAAAATAATGGGCCATTTTATTGATTTAAAAAAGTGAAAATACGAGTTTTGGGCATGAGGCGGACTTTTGACAAAACTCGAGGGCACCGTCCGAACAAAATAAAACCTTAGAGCACCAAGCGGAATTGTCGAAACCTCAGGGGCACCAACCGGAATTTCCCATAATTATATAACAAATTATGCAAGTTTAAAGTTTATATATCTTGTTACATGTTATTGCATGCTAAGAGAAACAAGTTGCATATGACTTTGTAGGTTTCAAATGATATATTTTTAGACAAAAATTAAAGAATTGTTATAGATTGAAACAACATCGATTTTCCTTTTAAAGTGAAAAATAACTATATAACAACTAATGACATATTTTTAAACTAAAACATCACCATTTTGGGAAAAAAAAACATTGTGTTTTGAACTAATTTTTTTTTTGTTTTAAACTAAAATATATCATCGTTTAATGTAAAATATAATAGTTTTGCTTCATTAAACTATAGAAAAATCTACTGAAAAATGACTCAACAATTTGTATAAAATTTCGCCCCCCTCGATAAATTTCTGGCTCTGTCCCTGGTTGGATCAGTAAGAGTCTTAAATGAGTAAAACATAAGTGACCGGCCACGTTACATCAAAAGACAAACAAGAGTACGTAATAACATGGTTACTTAGAGTGGAAACCCTAACCAACCAACTAGTTGACTAGGTAAAACCACTGCCTTACTAGCTTTTCACTAGTAAGGACTTGAATGGTCTACTTGTTTTATTGATAGCTTTCGATTACAATGACAATTTAGAGACCGGCTTAACTAGAATCACACTGACTCAAACACTTCTAAGCCTATTACTTAATCTATCCAGTACCCCGCCAGTATAACAAAAGGCTTAAGCAGCTTCATAACTTTCTTTTCTACTATCTCTTTGAAGTTCTCTACGTTCAAGCATATCTAGAAATGACTCTCACACTTATAATCTACTTAAGCAGCATTTGACCCCCATCCAGAAGTAGAGCATATACTCTGGAAACTAGAGCATTGGCCTCCTATCAAGAACTCCGGATTCTTGTCCACAAAGATACTATTAGGTGGTGGTCGATCTAGACGTGACTGACACCATCCAAATCCTCATCCTGTAAAAAAAAAAATCGGATGAAAGTCAATATAAACATATAATTTACCAGGATAAAATGGATATTTCTGGGAAAAAAAATGGGAGGTGATGGTGTTAGAGTTAAACCAATTTTAGTTAAATATTAAGTCCTAGCTAGAATTCGAAAAGAAGGTAGTTTGGAGGGGGGAATAGTAGCAAAGCAAGGATGATACATTTTTTTTCCCCTGACTCCATTCATGAGAACTTTTTTTTTTATTAGGTAAAAATTTGAAGCTCAGATAGGCCTAACTCATCGAGAGGCTGACAAAGTCAGCAGACGGTAAACCGTCAAACATACAACCTTAAAATACAGAAATACAGAGAATAAGCGAAATGAAACAAGCAGAAATAAACTCTACAACAAGATGATTAAAACATGTCATATATTTTAGGAAGGAAATCTTGTTAAGAAAAACATGTCATTTTGGGTACGTATTTTGCCATTCACTTTACAAAATCGTTCTTGTAATGATTAGGTAGATATTAGTTGTAATTTTCGAGAATGTTAAAAAAATGTAAAATTAAGGGTATAAGTGTATTTTTGTTTGCTTCCTTAAAAAATGTGTAAATCGCTAAAATGACACATTTAATTAATGGAGTAGCTTATTCTTTAAAAGACTTGGAGAGCAGTTAAATCAACGCCTGGGTGCTGACTTGTAAACGGAACACCTTTAGTGGATGGTTTTATGTAATTATAGATTAAACGGGTGGTTTAAGTGTGAAAACATGTATATAATGAATGGGTGGCTTTATGTAAATTTTCCTATATATTAACTATAGGTTGTATTTGGAGATGCGTGAAATACCTTAACCGGCTGGCGTCTTGAATCGCAATCTCGATCCTCTGTTGCCCCTCTTGAATTGAAAGTGGATGTATGCCAATTACTTGCAGCGGGGCCTTTAATATATACATCGATCATTGCAGGCCTCCTTGCTTTACATAATCTCCCTCAATTTACAGGCCTCATTATCCCACCACCTATTAATATGATACATGTAGTAGTATCATATATATGAGGGGGATTTGCATGTCAGATTGTCCAGTTAACCGTGCTTCCTGTGTGAGTAAGAAGAAGTACAAGTTATCTATATGTCCGATCCTCATAGTTAGTCTCATAAATAAAATGTACAAAAGCTAATTAAAAAAGGAAGAAAGCAATAATCTCGTAACTATGATATGATCAGGTATAGAAAAATAGTTTAAGCATATATACCCTATTCGAAAGTAGGGGATATGGGAAATGAGATGCCGGTCTTCCCCAGTTTCTGGTTTGCATCTCTCTTCTAATTCCGTTGTTGCGGATGATCCACTAATAACCATGGATTGCAAGGAGGTGAGGTGCTCGAATCCGTCCGGAATCTTCTTCAAATTTCCCACAGAATGAAGCGTAATCGTACGAAGTGATTTGAAGAGAGTCCAGGGAATGTCATATATCCAACGTTCACCCTGCATGCATATGAGTTTATTAGATTAAATACAGGAGTAGTATTTTAAATATTATTATTATTATGAATGCAATGTATATTCAAACACCTGATTAAGAGATCAAAAAAAAAACCAATTAAGATTGTTATCCACGCGCGTAGTTATATGCATTGAGAAGAAACAAAAGAATCAAATTAAATGATGTTTGTTTATAAAAAAAAATAAATTAAATGATGTTTTGTTATTTAAAAAAAAAATATCTTTCTATGCTATTTTTAACAACTCGATACTTTAAAATATAAAAATAAATTTCTCTATTCAAATCTTCCCTTTTTATGCTTTTATATTTTTTCAGTAGTTGATAATTATATTTATTTTTTGTAAATATTACTTAAATACAAGATTACTAGAAGATTAATTGCATTAAAAGATCTCATATCATATCGGATATTGGAGATAATATACTGCAGTGTTTAAAACATCATCATGTGTGTAAATTGTAATTATAACATATAAAAAGAATACCTTAGTGAAACAAATCTGAAGTTCGATAAGCGGGCTGAATTGGATTTGTTGTTCCACCAGCTCCTTCTCATCCACGTTGACCACCTTATCCACATCAAAAAAAGACAGGTATTGGAGGTTCATATTCGCAAGCATTACCCAACTCATGCTCAACTCCACATACTTGCACCAGCGGGTAAAGTGCAATTCTTTTACAAAACGGAGATGCTGAATCCACTTGGGGCAACTATACGGCGTCGGCGTATTAAAGTAAAGTAACAGTTTTTGAAGAGCAGGGAGGTGGAGTCCTTTCTCCACCATTTCATTATCTTCTTCTACTTGTTTCTTTTCATGATATTCAATCACCAAGGATTCAAGAGCAGTGAGGTATTGAAGCCCACCTTGTAAGTGCCTCTGCCATGGCACTGTCAAACTTCGCAGTCTCTGCAAGGATTTCCATGGCATCCCCAAACCACTATTATGATTTATCTCCTGTTTTTCAGCTTCTTCATATCTGTCCTCCAATTTCACATTTCCACAGTTGAATATATTCAACTTTTCAAGGGCAGTGAGATACACCAATCCACTACTAGACACCCATTCTAGATAATCAAAACTCTCAATTTCAAAAATGACTTGAGAGAGGTTAAGAAATTTATTGAATCCTTTGGCACACAATTTAAAGCTCTTACGTTGTTGAGCCTTAACTTTTTTAGGGTTGGAGACCTCGTATTAAGCAACTTGCCCACTAGCTTCCCATTAACCTTGTCTAAATCCAATTCTTCAATCCCCCTGAATAAAGGCATACCTTCCACAAGATTTGGACAATCGCTTATCAAAACCTTTAAACCACGAGACATCGGCGTTGATAACGAAATTGGAGAATCATCTCCAGGTATTGCTACTTCCCTCCACCAACCCTTCAAATTACGCAAGGACTTCATTTCTAGGATTTCAAGACACGAAATTGATTCCAATTTTACATTCTCATGATATAAGTACTCAAAAGTACATTCATATAGACTAAGCCTCTTGAGATTTGAAAGCGAGAAAACCCAACTTGAAAGTTTATCACCTGCATACCCTTTTATCGACAAATACTCAAGATTATCATGCAGCCGAATTGCCTCTAGCACTGCTTCTGTTTCTTTCTTTTCCATTTCATTTTCACCATTGCTAATCCACTCTAGGATCATCTCATTCAGTTTGTGCTTTTTGGACATGTTTGATTTTCTTGCATCTTCTATGCAATCAGACCATCCCTTTTTTGGAAGCTCAATTTGTAGAGCCCCACGCAAATCATCAAGGCATCCCAAGTATCTCAAACCCCCATTACTAGGATGCACAATAAGCCGATCCAAACTCACAAGTGTAGTTATCTTTGCCAACCCTAAAGGTAAAGAACCTAAGCTTTTGCAACCATGTAACAAGAGATGTCTCAAGCTCACCAACTTCCCAAGCTTCAAAGGCAATTCCACAAGCGATGTACAACCCTTAAGATCAAGGGTTTGCAAATGCTGAAGCTTACAAATTGAATTCGGAAGTTTTTCCAAATCTGGACTGTTTGATAGATTAAGGTATCTCAAGTGAATCAAGACTCCAAATGAATCAGGTAACATTGGAATGTACAAACGTGGTATATGCAAGGCACGTACCACTTTCATACTATCCAAAATGGAATTCAAGAAGCTTCTATTAGAGGGTTGAACTTGGTTGAGTAGAATGGTCCTTAAGGTTTTTGAATGGGGAGATAGAACTAAAGGGTCAACTAAGAAATTCGAATCACACATGATAGAGACGTGACGAAGAGAGCTCTCACCACCCTTGCAATCTGAATCTTTTTATTACCAAATCTTCTTCTTTAATGAAACGTCTACTCTCCATTCGTGCAACTTTTATTGCCAAATCATGTAGCAAATCATGCATTTTACATGTGTATATGGGATAACCTTTCGATTTATCTATTTCCAACTCTTGGAAGAAGCACCTGTCAACCAAATGAGAGAAATACCCATCCCCAACTTTCTCCAAGCTCTTCTTATCTTCTCGCTCAATAAAACCCTGGGCTGCCCACATACGAACCAACTCGTCTTTTTCAAATTTATAATCTTCAGGAAAGATTGAGCAATAAGCAAAACAATGCTTTAATGCAGGTGGGAGACCACTGTAACTAATCATTAAAACATTCATGATCTGGTTGTGATCATCCTTATTACAACTAGCAAGATCACTCACTAAAGACGACCACGTGTTCCTATCTCTCACATGGTATGGTAACATGCTACCAATAATAATTAGAGCAAGGGGGGCATATCCACACTTTCGGACAATTTCCTTGCCTAATCGAACAATTACAGGATCAATAATTTCACCCTCCTCAAATGTGAACTTGGCAAACAAATCCCAAGCACTCTCTTCTGACAGACTTTTTAGCGAGTAATAAGGCTCTATGGCATTCAAACATTGGGCAACCTTTGTACTTCGTGTTGTGGCTAAAATCTTACTACCGGATTTTCCACAATCAAGGATTGTTTTCAAATCATGCCAATTGGATGAATTTTCATCCCAAACATCATCCAACACTAGAAAATATTTTTTCCCATGAATTTCCTTCCTGAAACCCTCCTGAACTTCTTCTAAACTAGACCCAGGAACAGATGGTAAGATTGTCTTCAAGACTTCCTTTAGATTCGAAAAGTAATTGACACAAGCCCATAGACACAACTCAAACCCACTCTTTACTCTGCCATCATTATACACGAACTGAGCTAAGGTAGTCTTCCCCAATCCGCCAAACCCAATTACAGAAACAACAGATAGACTAACTTGGCCAGTTTCCTCTTTAGGCAACAACAGTTGGATGATGTCCTCCTTTTCCTGATCTCTTCCAATTACATCCCCTAATTTGACAACGGAGTGAGTGTCCTTCCTATTGGGGGCTCTAGTTGGGTTCTCTTCACTTCGTTTGCTCAATAAATTAAAATCAAATTTAAACTGACTCATATCTTTGGAAATGCGATCTAAACGCTCCTTGATGTCCTTGACATCATGAGCGGTCCTAACAGCAAAATCCAACTGGTTGGATTTGGAGAAGAAAAGGCGTACCTCCTTCCTGAATGAGTTGCCAGACATGACCTTCTTCCGTAAGGCCCTGGCAGCAACTGCATCGAACAAATCTTCAGCGTCATACAAGACCGCCCTGAGCCTGGAAAGCCATCCCTTCACGAGATGCTCCTTGGATTCCCTTTCCTCGGCATCGAGGAGGAAATCGGTGATGGTTTTGATGGTTTGACGGAGGTTTTCGAGGTCCTTGTCAGAGTTCCAGACAAGGAGGAGCTCGTTGGTAGCGGGAGAGGCAAGTTGCTGGAGCACAGATTGAGCAACGCCAAGCAAGGCAGCCTCAGCCATGATTGACGGAGATGGGCTTTGACGGGTGAAAAAGGGGGTTCAAACTAAATGAGAGTATGAAATGGTGAGCGCAATAACAGGAAGTGTTGGTGAGGGGTTCGGTTAAGTAGTGAGAGAGCGCAGCTAGCGACAACCCCACATGCCCGCCCCTGTTTATCGCTCCTAGTTCATCTTTTGTAAATTGGTGTCCTACACCTCATCTATCTATTTACCTTTTCAGGCTCCTAGTTGTACCCCGTTTTCGTGCACAAGTTGTAGTTTTTGTAGCTGGAATCTCAGTTGGGCCCCTAGTTGGTTTTAAAATTTAAGTTGGGCCATTGTTTGGTAGCTTAAAAATATTACATGCCCGCCCCTATTTATCGGTGAGAAGCCCACATGCTTCGTCCTTTTGCTCTAAATAAATTCAATCAATTTGCTTCGCAGTAAGCAATTTTTTTAATCCTTTAGTTTGACCGCTTGGCTCATGCCCACATGCGCTCACATGCTTCATTCATCGCTCATTTTGAATATCACCGATTTTTATTTTATTTTTTTTATTAAAAATTATGCATTTATCAAGAAACACTAGAAACATAATCTTGTATAAGACGTTATTACTTGTTACTTTATTAGCATAGTCCTCGGCCATGGAGAGAAGAAGAGGAGACCAGACAAGCTTACCTATTGGCATAACTTTGGTTTTGATTATCCTTAATTGCAAAGCATTCATATTTTGATAATGTTTTTCAAGTGTTGTGGATTTGATTTTCTGCGTTGTGGAGGCGCGCCCCTCATATGTTTTTGATGTGAATGGATGGAGCTTTGTGAAGAACTCCTACAAGTACTAGCCTCTTTTCTTTAACTCGAACAACTTGTGTGTTGAAATATCCGGAACAACCTGAAATTACGTGGCTCTTACTATTTATAGAGCCTAGAAAAATGATTAGATTTATTGAAAAACAATTGCAATCGATAAATGTTATAATTCGAATCACTACGTACTAATCAACTTAATTCCTACTACTCGATATAACTTCACTACTTTCACTACTAATAATTTTTCATTACTCAAGTAATCTCTCACATTAAACAACTTCTTAATAACCTCTCACTACTTACTTAACCTTCCACTACTTAATATATACAAGAAATAGTACTAACTAGACAAAAAAAAAAATGACCTGTTTGCAAAACTAGACCAATAGGCCCAAAAATTGAGAGGCACACTTTTATCTTTCTATGACTTGGTTCTTTGAGAGCCACACTCTTTCTTATCCTATTATTAGTAAGTTTTCCAAAGATCTCCTCCATATCCATATTAATTATTTGTAGCCATATTAATCATGAACCTCCCACCTGATACTTGTTTGCTTAACCTCCTCAAACTTCCCCCCTCAGCATTGTCACCATGCCCTTGATCACCTTAGCTTCTTCCTCAGGCTTGGTGATCAAGTTATCCTTCTTCTTATTCTCAGCCTTGAACTCCAACTTCTCCCTCTCTAAAACCTTAATCTTCTGAATGAGCTCTAAAATACACACACACATAGGGTAGGGTTTGGGTGAGAACATCTCTACCGGTGAGAACAAAAGAAGCATTTTTATTGGCTGAAATCGCACTGCCCAATCACGTTTTTACTGAACCACTTAATAAGGGTGTGCTGAACTACTTAATAAGGGTATATTGAACCACTTACTAATTTTTCACCAGTCCCTCAGAGCACATTTTTACTGAACCACTTACTAAAATAACTACCGAACCACTTAATAAGGGTATACTGAACCACTTACTAATGGATGAACCACTACGAGTAAAAGAGTTGAACCACTAGGAGTAAAAGGGAGACCACTACGAGTAAAAAGACTAAACCACTACTAGTAAAAACGTTGACATACATACATACATACATACATACATACATACATACATACATACATACATACATACATGCATAACTCAAGAATCCATCTCTAATGATTTAGACCTTTGAGGTACCCAAAAACCTATCAAATTGCACAAGGAATTCCCAAATCTAGCTCCGATCCCTATTCCAAAGAAATTGAGACCTGGAATTGAGACTGTAGAATATTTTGGTGACTTGCTTCCATTATCCCTCCAAGGAAGGAGAGCTATCTCACAACTCCAACAAACCTTGAGTGAAAGTCTTTGAGATGATTTTCACCCACTTGAAGAGCCATGTACTCTTCTTCTAGCTAGCTAGGGTTGTGATCTTGTCTTGTTTGACATCTTCATTCCCGTGGTAAATATATTTGAGTGTTTTCCACTTCTCCTTAGTAGTGACAAACTTCTTGAACTCCTCCTCTCCCTATTTAACCTCGGGGATTGGTTGCAATTGCATCATAATGTACGTCTAAGATTTTCAGATCTCTGACTTCAATGATACTCTTCTAGCACTACCCATCAATTAAGTCGATATGCTGCTCCATTTGCTTAGACCAAATGCCATACTCTGCTCGCTTGATTAGTGGGGGCTTCCATAATGAACCATCTTTGGAGTTTTCTAATCATCTCATGTTTCTTGCAATTAGTCAAACGATCTAGCTAGAGCACACGAGCTTTGTTGGACAGTAAACGTCTCAAACGAGACCATGTTCCGTAAAACATAAGTTACCACATTACATCGAAAGACAAACAAGAGTAATAACATGATCACTTAAAGTGGAAACCCTAACCAACCAACTAGTTGATCAGGTAAAACCACCGCCTTACTAGTTTTTCACCAGTAAGGACTTGAATGGTCTACTTGTTTTATTGATAGCTTTCGATTACAATAACAATTTAATTGACTTAACTAGAATTTCACTGGCTCAAACACCTTTGAGTCTATTACTTAATCTATCCATTGCCCGATATATAAGACTTATGCAACTTCGTAACTTTCTTCTCTACAAGCTCTTCGAAGTCTCTACGTTCAAGCACACCTAGAAATGATTCTCGATCACACTTTTACTATTGGCAACACCCTAAAACCCTAATAGCTCTCAGTTCCATCAATCTTCAAAGAATCTAATTTTACATTATAATAAATATAAGATAATCTACTTAAGCATTTGCCTCCTATCCAGAACTAGAGCATTTGCCTCCTATCAAGAACGTCGGATTCTTGTCCACAATAACAATATTAGGTGGCCGTCTAGCCATGACTGACACCACTCAAATCCGCATCCTGTAAAAAAAAAAAAAATCGGATGAATGTCAATATAAACATAATTTAATTACAAGGATAAAATCGTTATTTCGGGAAAAATGGGAGGGGGTGAAGATGTACATCTTAAACCTATTAAAGAGCCAAGAGCTCTATATGTGGAAGATGATGCAAATTGCGATGTAAATCGAACAAACTTGATATAAAAAGATGTTATTACTAGGGTTAACAATATGAAAATAATTTTGAGTTCTTTTAGGGGACAAGAAGAAGATAACGTAGACCTGGAGGAATATATTAACAATACAAAAAAATATAGATATAAAAATTAATTAATTTAAACCAAATTTAGTTAAATACTTCCTCCAATCGGAAATCTTTGATGTTTTAGGAGGTGAAATTTGATCAATAATATTTGATGTTTTAGAAGTAATAATCACACTCTTGTGTGCTTTTGTACAGATAATAATATGATGTGATGTGGGAGTAAAAATTATTTGATGGGGTATTTAAACGTGAAAGTGATCTTTCTTAATCTTTGTGTATAACTCTAAAACATCGTTTATTTCCGATCGGATGGAGTATATATTAACCTAGTTACCTAGAGGTCCTATAATCCGAAAAGACGGTAGTTTGGAGAGGGGAGCATCAGCTAGAGATCAAATATGCCTTTGAAAATCCAGCCAAGCTAAGAAATCAAAACTTATGTAGACTAATACTCTGTAGTGATCAATTAATACTTATTAACTATATATATATATATAGGTTGTATTTGGAGATAGATGAAATACCTTAATACTTATAAACCAGCTGGCGCCTTGAATCGCAATCTACTATATGTCCATCCATATATCATTGGCCTCCTTCCTTTACTGATAGCTCCCTCATTTCATGGGCCTCATGATCCCACCACCTATTATTATACAGTATCATATATTAGGGGATCCCACCACCTTTATTTGCCAATATAATCTAAATAAAATAGCTAGCAATAATCTTATGATCGGTTATAGAAAAGATAGTATAAGCATACTCGATTTTAATTTTGGGGATATGGGAAATGAGATGCCAGTCTTCCCCAGTTTCTGGTTCGCATCTCTTTCTTAATTTGGGGGATCCCCTAATAAACAGATCTTGCAGGGAGGTGAGGTGCTTGAATCCGTCGGGAATGTTCCATAAATAATATCCCACTTCATTAAGTTTAAGAACACGAAGTGATTTGAAAACCTTCCAGGGAATGCTATGTATCCAACTTCCATCCTGCTCACATTAAAAGATTAATTGCATTCAAAAGTTTTGGTGATGCAAAAATGTAAGACATTGATCATCATATATAAAAGGAATACCTCAGTGAAGCTAATTTTAAGTTGGATAAGCGAGATGAATTGGATTTGTTGTTCCACCTCCGTTTCATCCACATTGACCACCTTCTCCACTCTCTCAAAAGACAGGTTTTGGAGGTAATTCATATTCGCAAGCATTGCCCAACTCATGCTCAACTCTACACCGCTGAATGCTATTTTTTTCAGAAAACGGAGATGCTGAATCCACTCGGGAAAGCAACTATAAGACATCTCATTAAAGCCAATATAAAGTGTTTGAAGAGCAGGTAGGTGGAATATTCCTTTCTCCACCATTTCATTATCTTCTTCTACTTGTTTGTTTTCATAGTATTCAATCACCAAGTATTCAAGAGAAGTGAGGTATTGAAGCCCCCCTTGCAAGTGCTTCTGCCATGGCACTATCAATCTTCGCAGTCTCTGTAAGGCTTGCCATGGCATCCCCATTCCACTTCCAATATTATTTATGTCCTCCGTTTCAGCTTCTTCATATCTGTCCTCCAATTTCACATTTCCACAGTTGGATATCCTCAACTCTTCAAGGGCAGTGAGATATGCCAAGCCGCTACTAGATACCCATTCTATGTCACAAGAATTCTCAATTTCCAATGACTTGAGAGAAGTTAAGCATTGTATTGAATCCTTTGGCACACAACTTAAATCTTCTACATATCTGAGACTTATCTTTTGGAGGTTTGGAGCCCTGGTATTAAGCAACTTGCCCACTAACTTCCCACTAACCCCCCTTAAATTCAGTTTTTCAACCCCCGTGAATAAAGGCATACCTTCCACAAGATCTGGACAATCGCTTATCAAAACCTTTGAAACACGGGACAACGGTGGTGATACAAAAATCGGAGAATCATCTCCAGGTATTGCTACTTCTTCCCTCCACCAACCCTTCAAATTATGCAAGGACTTCATTTTTAGGATTTCAAGGCAAGGCAGAATTGATTCAAATTTTACATTCGTTTGATATAAGTACTCCAAAGTACATTCATACAGTGTAAGCTCCTTGAGATTTGAAAGAGAGAAAACCCAACTTGAAAGTTTATCACCTGCGTATCTTTCTATTGACAAATACTGTAGATTTTTGTGTGGTTGAACTGCCTCTAGCACTTCTTCTGTTTCTTCCTTGATCATTTCATGTGGTTCACCATCGTAGATCCACTCTATGATCATCCCATTCAGTTTGTGCTTTTTGGACATTTTTGAATCTCTTGCATCTTCTATGCAATCAGACCCTCCCTTTTTTGGAAGTTCAATTCTCACAACCCCGCGCAAATCATCAAGGCATCCCAAGTATTTCAAACCCCCAGCTCTAGGATGTACAATAACCCGATCCAAACTCACAAGTGTAGTTATCTCTGCCAACTCCGGAGGTAAACAACCTAAGCTTTTGCAACCATTTAAAAAGAGATGTCTCAAGCTCACCAACTTCCCAAGGTTCAAAGGCCATTCCTCAAGAGATTCACAACTCCTAAGATCCAGGGTTTGCAAATGTTGAAGCTCACAAATTGATTTTGGAAATTTTTTCAGTTTTCGACAGCTTGATAGATCGAGGTGTCTCAAGCTCACCAAATTCCCAAGGTTCAAAGGCAATTCCATAAGAGAATAACAATTCTTAAGATCCAAGGTTTGCAAATGTTGAAGCTTAGTAATCGAGTTTGGAATTTTTTTCAGTCTTTGACTGTTTGATAGATCAAGGTATCTCAAGTGAATGAGTCCTCCAAATGAATCACGTAACATATCAACGCCCAAATATGACATTTGCAAAATGCGCAACACTTTAAAACATCCCAAAATTAAATTCAAGGAGCTTGTTTTAAAGTTTTCCACATTGACAAGTAGAAGGGTCCTTAAGGTCTTTGAATGTGGAGACAGAAGAAAAGGGTCAAATAAGAAATTTGGATTGCACTTGACAGAGATGTGGCGAAAAGAGCTCCCACCACCCTTGCCCTCTAAATCTTCTCTAATGAAACATCTACTCTCCATTCCTGCAACTTTTATTGCTAAATCATGTAGCAAATCATGCATTTTATATGTGTAGATGAGACAACCTTTTGATGTTTTTGTTACCAAAACTTGGAAAAAGCACCTATCAACCATGTGAAAGAAATAAACTTCCCCAACTTCCTCCAAGCTCTTCATAGCTTGTGGCTCAATAAAACCTTGGGCCGCCCACATACGAACTAACTCATCCTTTTTAAATTCATGATCCTTAGGAAAGATTGAGCAATAAGCAAAACAATGCTTTAATGCAGGCGGGAGACCTTTGTAGCTAATCATTAAAACTTTCATGATTGGGTCATCCTTATTATCAGCAAGAATAACTGCAAGCTCATTATCCACTAAAGACAACCATGTCATCTTCTTATCTTTCCCTTTGGATCGCAACATGCTACCAACCGTAATTACAGCAAGGGGGGCATATCCACACTTTCGGACAATCTCCTTGCCTAATTGAATAAATTCAGAATGATCATCAACATATTCACCCTCCTCAAATGTTGACTTGGCAAACAAATCCCAAGCACTCTCTTCTGATAGAGTTTTAAGCGAGTAGTAAGGCTCTATGGCATTCAAACATTGGGCAACCTCTTTACTACGTGTTGTGGCTAAAATCTTACTACCGATATCTCCACAATCAAGGACTTTTTTCAACTCACGCCAATTAGACTGTTCTTCATCCCAAACATCATCCAACACTAGTAAATATTTTTTCCCCCTAATTTTCTCCCTCAACTCCCTTTGCAAGTGATCTAAATTTGTGTCTTTGGGTATAGACCCAAGAACAGATGTTAAGATTGCCACTAAGACCTCCTTTAGATCCGAAAAGTAATTGACACAAGCCCATAGACACAAATCAAACTCCCATTGTACTCTGATATCATTATACACAAACTGAGCTAATGTAGTCTTCCCCAGTCCACCAAACCCAATTACAGAGATAACAGAAAGACTGAGTTGACGATTTTCCTCTTTAGGCAACAACAATTCGATCAGTTCATCCTTTTCCCGGTCTCTTCCAATTACATCCTCTAATTTGACAAAAGAGTGAGTTTCATTCCTAAACCTAACGGGGGCTCTAGTTGGGTTCTCTTCAATTCGTTTGCTCATAAAATTGAACTGACTCATATCTTTGGAAATGACATCTAGACGCTCCTTGATATCCTTGATATCATGAGCCGTCCTGACAACAAAATAAGGCTGCTTGGACTTGGAAAAGAGAAGGCTTACCTCTTTCCTGAATGAGTTGCCAGACATGACCTTCGTCATCCGTAAGGCCCTAGCAGCCATAGCATCGAACAAGTCGTCAGCCTCGTACAAGGCCGTCCTGAGCCTGGAAAGCCATACCCGCACGAGATGATCGTTGGATCCCCTTTGCTCGGCATCATCGAGGAAAGCGGTGATGGTTTCAATGGTCAGATGGAGGTTATTGCGGTCCTTTTCGATGTTCCAGAGAAGGAGGAACTCATTGGAAGCGGGAGAGGCAAGTTGCTCGAGCACGGATTTAGCAACGACAAGCAAGGTAGCCTCAGCCATGGTGTTTTTGAGTCGGATCAGTGAGATTTGAAGGGCTTCTGTGCTTTAATTTGTTTGGTGGGAATTGTGGATGAATGCGTGAAAATTCAAGGCTGGAAGACCTTGCCATTTTATAGCAATTAAGCTCTACTTAATCAATTACACCTTTTTTTTAATAAATCAAATGATGGCTAATGTGGAAGCACGACCTAGTGCCTTTATCTACGGAGCTTTGACATTATATATTTTTCAATTTAAATAGATTATCATGTACTACAGTATATTCTAAATGATTTTACTAATTAATTGTAATGTTTATACGTGCAAGCATGACTCTGAATGTGAAGGCAATCGATTTAAATATTCTCTAGACAAAATTGCAGATATTGATAGGAAAATATTGCTGATAAAGTTCGAAAGGAAAATTCACTTCAAATGTATCAAATGAAAGTATAAATAACTCACCAATTAGGAGACAACAATACTTGCTCAGGCCCAAAACAGTCAGTATTGATACTACTGAAGAAGCCAAAATAGCACCTATAGAAAGAAACAGGCCAAGTATGAGGTCAAGGTTCTAATGATTATCACCACAAAAGTTCTAACAATACAAGATCATTCAAGAGGGAGTCATTCGGTTGACATTTCAGAAAGGGAAATTTGATTTAAACTTGTTTAATGTTAGGCTTAATTCTGCAACCATATGACAGGGACGGAGAAATCCAATAAACGCCTCCTTAATAAGCAAACAGACGCCAAGTCAATTAAACAAGATTGGAATTTCTATTAGAGAAAACCTAATTCAGGAATAGGCCGAAATTTCTTAAGAAAATCATTGAATTGGAGGGAAGCAAGTTGCTTAAGCAACTAACAAAACCGAAAAAGCCCTAAATGGAGATTGAATTCGAGATTTAATTACCCAAAAACCCTAACCGGAGATGTTGCAGGACCAGAGGCGGAGGTGGTGGTGATGTTGCACGTGGTGGCCGATTGAGGGACGAGACCGATGCTGCAGGAGATTGCAGGAGGTGCCGGAGACGAGAATGAGTGACGAGATGGAAGAAACGCCGGACTTGTGTGTGGGTGAGAGTCTGAGAGAGAGACGAGAGAGAGAATGGGTATAAAATGGGAAAGTGCAATATATCACCCTACTATCTCCAATTGTTCAATCCGGGATATTACATCAAATATTCCGGGCGTATTTTATAATTTTTAGTTCAGAATATTTGATTTTATCACATTTTGGAATCTACCCCTAATATTTCCCAGCCTAGCTCGTTATAATGCATTTGACTTTCATTCGACATTTTTTTACAGGTGAGGATTCGGATGGTGGTCTATCCATAACCGACACTACCCGAATCCTTACCTCTAAAAAAAATATCGAATGAAAATCAATATAAATATAATTTACACCCATTCTTATGCATATTGAGATATAAATCCAACAAACTTGAGATAAAAATAATAAAGACATGAAAGTTAATATAAAAAATTGAAACCAATTGTATTCATATATTACCCTAGAGGTCAATCCGAAAAGAAGGTAGTTTGGAGGGGGAAATTGGTAGCAAAGCAAGGGTAGTATGTTTTTTTTTTTTATTAGAAAATAATTCGAGAGCCAGGCATATCTGGCAATTCGAGAGATCGACTAGATCGGCAGACGGTGCAACCGTCTCTACAATATAAAAAGGTGCAACAATAACAAAGTTGGAGGCGTAGAAACCCGGACGAGCAAGCGAGCCAAACTCGTATATGCTGGAGACAACGTAGACTAGGATCCGATGCCAAGCATCCCCAAACGGCGACACCGTTGGCCGGCGGTAAATCAGGGGCAGTCCTGTGGGCGGTGAAGACGATCCTCCAAGGAATTTCCTACACACGGAGTCGCCTCAATACACACCGTCACAACCCCAGCCAATCCCGACACCGGTTGTCAAAGCTCCAACACGGAAGAGGAACGCTAAAAGCAACAGGGATCACACCAAGAACCACCCTAGGAGCCACGCACCTTGAATCCCTTTCAGACGAAAGAGACATTATTTAAACCCTAACGGGATATTCAAGCCCTTACGAGATTTAGGCTCTTTCGGGGTATGCTCAAAGAGCAGTTTCAACCCTTACGGGTGTGTGTGTGTGTGTGTTTTTTATCCCTCCACCATTGGGCCTGAAGAACCCGAAGCTTGGGCCCCAAGGACAAAGGAGGAGCGAGAGGGTTTCAGCCATATGGATGCCCACCCAAACGGCGGCGAAGACGGCCACCGGAGAGCGGAGGAAGCCGAGGAAGCGCCGGTGGACCCGTGACATGGACGGACAGATTTTGCTTCGGTAAGGCAGCGGCGGATTGAAGGGTTTGGCAAGGGGAAGCGATCCGAATCGAAAGCCAAACCACCAAGAAAGGTGGTGGAGGAGAGGATAGCCGAATTGAAAGCCGAGTCGAAAGCCAAACCACCGTGGTGGAGGAGAGGCGATCCGAATCGAAAGCCGAATCGAAAGCCGAGGTTTAGGCCGGACGGCAAGGGTGGTGGTGGTGGACGGCGAGGTGGTGTATGGGTTGTGGGATGGACGACGAGGTGGTGGTGGACGGCAAGATGGTGTATGGTGGTGGTGGATGGCGTGGTGGAGGTGGTGTATGGGTTGCGGAATGGTTTCCTAAAGAGAGAGTTGGCCTCTCTCTCTTTGTTAGCAAGGGTAGTATGTAATTTTCCCTGCATTGATCATATCTGAGGTGCTGTTTCGATCAATTCACTCGTCTCTCGCCATGTCTGAGCTGTTGGCTGAGGACGTAGAGCGTCACACTTGCTGGAATTTTCCAAATACCCAACACCTTTTGAACTCCGACGGCTGAAAATCAAGAGTGAAGAAAGCGATTTATTCGGGAAATATATGACTAGATTGAAACCATAATTTCGGAGGTATCAAAATGTTGAAGTATAGCACTTACCAAATCCATAGTACAAGGAGAATAGCATTGAGATGTGCCTGTAGCAAAATATAGGGTAAATTCCTTTAAGAGTTAGCCACTATCGACCCCTAACCTTTTTAAGTGTTACTTTTAGTCCCTAACCTTTTACATATTACTACTATTTAGTCATTCCGTCTATTTTCTAGTTAAACTAAACGATAAAATTATTTAATTTTCTAAATAAATTCGAGAGAGATTAGAGAAGGTCGTCCAATGAATTTTAGGGGTCCCGTTCAATATTACCCTAATCTTAAAACATTTGATTTTTTTCCGACTTGCTAATTATTGAAAAATATATTTTATGTGTAGTTTTTAACCTATTAAAAAACGTGTCAACAAGTTAAGCATTCACTATTTTGATACGAATAGAGTACTTGTTACATTTACCGATCTTTCTAAAACATGTAGCACATAAATTATGTAAAATAAATATATTCCTTTACATAAGATAATAAAAAAAAATGCCCAAATAAATTTAATATATGACTTCTTCCTATTAGATTTTAAGTCATATATTTTAACTTTTTAATTGTGTATCAATACATATATATGTGTGTTATAGTATTTTCACATTAAAAACTCATTCATTGTGTGAAGTTATAATTTACAAATAAAAATTTGAATATATATGTGGAAAATCTTAAAATATACTGTAATAAATTATACTCTAATACAAGAGTTTGTATTAAAATAACAAATAAAAATAGTTAATAAGGAGGCACAATAACTAAAATAGTTTTCCATTTAGAAAAGGCAATTAGAAAATGTACATTTAATAAAAGGTTGGCATTTAGTTGGATGGAAGGACCAAATAGTAGCAATATATAAAAGTTTAGGGACTAAAATTATCAATTAAAAAGGTTAGGGACTGATAGTGGCTAACATTTAAAGGTTAGAGACTACCAAAGGAATTTACCCCAAAATATAGCCTAATTATTATTTTTTTCATACAAAATCTAACAAGATGTAAGATTAAATGATCATATATAGTTCAAATTTCAACAAACTTCTTTGCAAGTCTTCGAGATCATTTTCACCCATTTGAAGAATCTTGTACTCTAGCTTCTTCTAGGGGTGTGATTTTGTCATGTTTGACATCTTCATTCCCTTGAATTGCTAATTGAATATTTTTCAGTGCTTTCCACTTCTCCTTAGGAGTGACAAACTTCTTGAACTCTTTTCAGATCTCTATCTTCAATGATACTCTAGCCCTACGTACCCATCAATTAAGCTGATATGCTCCTCCATTTGCTTGGACCAAATGTCATACTCTCCTTTCTTGATTACTGGGGGGGCTTCCATAATGATCCATCTTTAGGGTTTGCTGAAGAGCTCATGTTTCTTTGAATTAGTCGAACGACCTAAAGCACGTACACGGGCTTTGAACCCAATTGTTGGATCAATAAACGTCTTAAACGAGACCATGTTCTGTAAAAACACAAGTGAAGAAACAAGACAAACAAGAGTAATAAGTAATAACATGGTCACTTAAACCCTAACCAACCAACTAGTTGATCAGGTAAAACCACTGCCTTACTAGTTTTTCACTAGCAAAGACTTGAATGGTCTACTTGTTTTTATTTATATCTTTTTCGATTACAATAACAATTTAGACATCTTGAATCGCATTCCAAAACCCAACCAGGCTAAGAAATCAAAGCTTATGTATACTAATTATACTCTGTAATGATCGACTAATACCTTAACCGGCATCTTGAATTGCCTTACTAGTTTTGAAAGTGAATGTATTCCAATTACTTGCCAGCGGGGCCTTTATATATCCATCCATATATCATTGGCCTCCTTGCTTTACATCAATCGTTCTTTATACTCACCTAAAAATACAGAGTATCATATATGAGTTGGATTTGCATGTCAATCAAATTAATTAAACATACATATAACGTAGTATTTATAAAGTTTATAAAGTTTCATGCTGCGAGTAGTATTTAAAAAAGATCTCAAATCCTATCGGATATGGGATAGATAACGTAGTATTTATAAAGTTTTGGTGATGCAAAATTGTAAGACATTGATCATCATGTATGTAATTAAAACATATAAAAAGAATACCTGAGTTGAAGTAATATCAAGTTGGATAAGCGAGCTGAATTGGATTTGTTGTTCAACCTCTGACGTCTCATCCACGTTGACCACCTTCTTCACACAAAGAAAATACAGTTGTTGGAGGTGGTTCATATTCGCAAGCACTGCCCAACTCATGCTCAACTCCTCACAATGGCGGAATGTCAATTGTTTTATAAAACGGAGATGCTGAATCCACTTAGGAAAGCAACTATAGGACATCCGATTAAAGTAAATTGTCAGTGTTTGAAGAGCAGGGAGGTGGAGTCCTTTCTCCACCATTTCATTATCTTCTTCTACTTGTTGGTTTTCATAATATTCAATCTCCAAGTGTTCAAGAGCAGTGAGGTATTGAAGCCCCCCTTGTAAGTGCCTCTGCCATGGCACTTTCAATCTTCGCAGTCTCTGCAAGGCTTTCCATGGCATCCCTACCTTCTCCTTTTCAGCTTCTTCATATCTGTCCTCCAATTTCACATTTCCACAGTTGGATATCCTCAACTCTTCAAGGGCAGTGAGATACGCCAAGCCACTACTAGACACCCATTCTAGATCACTAGAACTGTCAACTTCCAATGACTTGAGAGAAGTTAAGCATTTTATTGAATCCTTTGGCACACAACTTAAATCTTTTACTTCCCTGAGCCTTATCTTTTTGAGGTTTGGAGTCCTCTTACTAAGCAACTTGCCTACTAACTTTCCACTAACCCACCTTAAATCCAATTCTTCAACCCCCCCCCCCCCCCCGAGTAAAGGCATACTTTCCACAAGATTTGGACACCCTATTATCAAAACCACTGAAACACAAGACAACGATTGTGATACCGAACTTGGAGAATCATCTCCATTTGTTGCTATTTCCCTACACCAACCCTTCAAATTACGCAAGGACTCCATTTTTAGGATTTCAAGGCACGGCAAAATTGATTCAAATTTTACATTCCCATGATATAAATATTCCAAAGTACATTCATACAGACTCAGCTCCTTGAGATTTGAAAGAGAGAAAACCCAACTTGAAAGTTTCTCACCTGCATACCCTTTTATTGACAAATACTGAAGATTTTCATGTGGTTGAACTACTTCTAGCACTGCTTCTGTTTCTTTCTTGGTCGTTACATGCCCACCATTGTCAATCCATTTTATGATCATCCCATTCAGTTTGTGCTTTTTGGACATGTTTGATTTTCTTGCATCTTCTATGCAATCAGGCCATCCCTTTGTTGGAAGATCGACTTTCACAACCCCACACAAACCATCTAGGCATCCCAAGTATCTCAAACCCCCACTACCAGAATGTACAATAACTAGATCCAAACTCACAAGTGTAGTTATCTCCGCCAACCCCGAAGGTAAAGAACCTAAGCTCCTACAACCCGTTAAAAAGAGGTGTCTCAAGCTCACCAACTTCCCAAGGTTCAAAGGCAATTCCACAAGAGATTGACACCATCTTGTTAGCATTATATTATTTATACATGTACAGTTACTATTGTACCCTCAGGTTTTCACCCATTGATATATATACAGGAGTAGGTCTCTGAGATCCGTTAAGGACTCAGTTCTCCAAACACTTACATGGTATCAAGCTTTTGTGTGAAACCCTAATTTTCGTTTCACACCTAACGATCCACTAAGCCGCCGCAGCCCCTAGCCGCCGCCGCCAGCCCAGTCGCCGCCACCGCCCCCTGCTGCCGCCGCCTCCCCCTCTTGCCGCCGCCGCCGCCCCCTGTTCCTCCTTTCTCCCTTCCGCCGCAATCTCCCACCCCTTCTCGATGTCTACCGACGAGATTATCAACCCAATCAACCCTAACCCCATTCCACCCAACCCTAACCCTCCACCACCACCACAAAACCCCTTTCACTCCGCTCAATCCGTCACCAACATCAAAAATCAAATTCCCCTAACCCTAGATCTTAAAAAGGTCCAATACCACACATGGGCGGAGCTCTTCCAAACCGCATGTAAGGCTCACGACGTCATCACCCACATCGACGGCTCTGATCGTCTGACTGGTGTCCCTGAGCCCCTCTGGAACCGCCTTGACTCCATCGTTCTTGGATGGACCTATGCCACCATCTCTGAGGACGTCCTGATTACCGTCCTCCAACCAAACTCTACCGCCCGTGATTCTAGCTCCGCATAAAGGGCCTCTTCCATGACAATCAATCCGCTAGGGCAGCGGATCTTGAGGGCAAGTTCATCAACACTCGTCAGGAAAGCTTCTCCACCGTCTCTGACTACTGCCTCGCCATCAAAGTCATCGCTGATCAACTAGGCGATGTTGGGCACAAAGTTAGCGAAGAACGCCTTGTTCTTCAACTTATCAACGGCCTTTCCACCAAATTTGATGTCGTCGGTGGCATGATCAGCAACACATCGCCACTTCCGACCTTCATGGTGGCTCGCAGCATGCTCTCCAGGGAGGAGAGCCGTCAGGGACGCCCCCAGGGCCCTTCCTATGTCCTTGTTTCCTCCAAGGATTTCATAGCCCCGGACCCCCTTCCCCACACCCAACCCAGACAACCCCAACAACGCGGAGGACGCGACAGAGGAGGCAACAGCAGCGGCCTTCGCGGCCGCGGCCGCGGCCACAGCAACATGCAGCGGCCGCCACCTGGGCTGTGGTACCCGCAGCAGCAATGGTCCCCCGCTCCGCCGCCCTGCCCTTATCCGACGTGGGCGGGATACCCCCCGCCAGAGTTGGTCTACACGCAGCGTCCGCCACAGCAGCGGGCCCCATCCCCGGCGATGTACGCTTCACAGCAGCCTCCAGCGCACCCCATGCACACCAACCTCTCCGCCGCTTTCTCCACCATGGGACTCCACCAGCCGGACGATAACTGGTACATGGATACCGGGGCCTCCTCTCACATGACGAACGCACCTGCTAACCTACAAACTATTTTTAATTCGAGCACTTTACCGTCTGTTTATGTCGGAAACGGCGAGTCTCTTAAAATTGTCGGTTCGGGTCACACAACCCTTCCCAATGCCCCACCCCTACGCCTCAACAAAGTCCTGCTTGCCCCTGACCTTGTTAAAAGCCTCATTTCTGTTCGTCAATTTACCGTCGATAATCACGTGGCTGTCCAATTTGACCCGTTTGGTTTTCTTGTGAAGGATCTTCGTACGGGGACCCCAATCATGCGCTGCAATAGTTCTGGCGACCTCTACCCCATCACCAAAGCTCGCCCACAGTCTCCCACCGCCCCCACCGCCTTCGTCGCCCATCGTTCTAACTTGTGGCACGCTCGTCTTGGCCATCCCGGCGACCACGTGCTCCAATGTCTCCGCACTAGTCATTTAATTTCTTGTAATAAAGCCTCTGCGTTTGCATTTCCTGTGAAATCGCCAAGAGCAAGCGTCTCCCTTTTAGCATTTCTCATTCCAGTACATTTGCACCTTTTGATCTTTTGCATTGTGATTTGTGGACATCTCCTATTTCAAGTGCTAGTGGTTTTCGATACTATTTGGTTGTCCTTGATGATTTCACCAATTTTGTTTGGGTTTTTCCTCTACGTCACAAATCGGAAACACAAAGTCACATTGTCAATTTTCACACATTTGTCCGCACTCAATTCACTTTGCCCATCAAGGCTATTCAGTGCGACATGGGAGGAGAGTTTGACAACAATTTTGTTCGCTCCTTTTGTCAACAAAATGGGATATCACTCCGCTTCTCATGCCCGCAAACCTCTCCACAAAATGGCAAAGCGGAACGTATTCTCCGCACCCTCAATGACAAAACTAGAACCCTCCTACATCACGCCTCTCTCCCCCTCCCCTTTTGGGTTGAGGCGCTTCACATGGCCACCTATCTCCACAATATACTTCCATCCAAAGTCATTGGCAACTCCATCCCAACCTTGGCACTCTACAAGCGCTACTCCTCTTACGATCACATTAGAGTGTTTGGATGTCTCTGTTTTCCCAACATGAGTGCCACCGCCCCTCACAAGCTATCCCCACCACTACTAGAATTCTGTTATTTAACATCGGTTCATTAACATCATCCAGAAAAACCTGCCATATTAAACAGATTTTTAACATCGGTTTTCAAAATTAAGATGTCAAAAATAAAAAAGACATCACCCTATTTTTTATGACCGATGTTAATAAATTTTTTCAAAAATAATTCGAAAAGCGCGAAATTATAAACTTGAATTAATTTCAAAACCCGCCCGAAAAACCTAGCCACTTTGAAAGTCCGCTTAAGTAAACCCAACCACTTTGAAAACACAATGCTGGTAAATCCGAAACCCTAGCCACTCGCTCACTTCGTCTCTCATTCTCCCGTGCCGTGAATCTCAAATCTAGGTATTTCGTCTCTCACATTCGCCCGCCCACTTCACCTCGCCGTCGCAGAACGCCGCCCATCGTCGGAGTCACAGTGCAGAGTTCCATCACCGTTTGCCGTCTCCCGCATGCCGCATCCCGTTTTCGTCGAACTGTCGAAATCTCGAACGCATAAGGCATCCCGTTTGCCGTCGCCCGCCCTGCTCCATCTCCATCTCCATTCTCCGGATCCGGCCGTCGTCCGTCGCCATTCGCGCTTGGTTGCTCACTACTGGAGTGCTGGACTGCTGATGCCAAAGTGCCAATCTTCCATTGCCGCACTCCATTAACAAGGTATGTCTACTACCTACTCCTAACCCATCGATTAAAATTTTGATTATCTTGAGGATTTTTCTTCTTGTTTATTCATCGAGTTCAATTGGAATGCTTATTATCGGTATTGTGTGGTTTCCTAATTTATTTTCAAATTCTTATTCAGAATCCTTTTTCTGTGCTTTTAGAGCTTCAACTACAGTTTAGTACTTCAATATAGATCGATACGTTGCTGTGTATTGTTCTGTTTAGCTTCAGGGGGCTAGTTCTTGGTCTCAAACAACCAACTTACCAACCTGTTGGTTTGCAAATTTACAAAGTACCTATAATTGATACTGAAATTCTTTATTTAAAGTACTTAATGTAGAGTGTTTTTGCAGATGCATATCTAGATCTTGAGTCATAGAAGTTGGATTCAGTATTCACATCCTTTATCACCGTTGAGGTTAGAACTTGTATCTAAAGAGCTCCTGACTTCCTGTCAAATTGGATGGGTTAAAGATAGTGAACTACTCTTTATCAATGATTAGTGAAGCATGAATTGGTTGGCGTGCAGATATATTGAAATTTTCATTTAGTGTTAAAAATTGTATGGCAAGCAGATATACTGAAACTGTCATATTCTGTTTATAGCATGTACCAAGGATAAATAGTCAGATACCAACAATTGATGATGCAAAGTCAGATCATGAACGTCTGCTAGACAGGTCTATCTATTTCTTTTAACTTACTCAGTAATTCCTTTGATGATGCAGAGTCAGATACCAACAATTAATGATTTGCATCCGGTCTAGTTTATTTGTCTTCCTTTGAAAAAAAACCCTGCAAAACTGAAAATCTTAACAAACACTGAAAGTAGAAGCAGCACAAAGTCGCTTTTAAGCTTAACAAGACCCTTATTTTTCAATTTATTGGTAAGGGGTTGTTTAAACATGTTTAGGAACTAAGGTAGAGGCAGAGGTAACTTTTACTTGTATGCTTAGTTTTCACTAGAATCATGAGAGGTTTAATAGTTCAGTTTTCACTCATATGCTTTACTTTCTGGGAAATTGCAGCCTTCAAAAGATTGTGAGAGTTGAATTGTTGCCACGTTCTATTTGCAATCTTCTCAACATGCAGACTTTGGTACTTGATGGTTTTTGTAAGTTGCTATCTCTATTTATACTATGCGTGTTCTTACTTGGATGGTTTATTGTAATCTATGATCTCTGAATCAGACAACATCAGTTTGAAATTTATAATGTTGTGACCTTAATTTCCTTTCCATTTAAAACTCGTGTAATTCATTGAATAGATAGTTTACATATTCAATGGGACAAGAGGTAGTCATCTGAATAGTTTAATTTTGGCCTGGTGAATCTCACCTCAGCAGGAACTGGAGCTTCCGGTACTGAATCTGCCAGTTGGTTGCATTCTGGTCACAGTAGAGTCTTTCAGAAGGTAAGTAGCCTTAATCATTGCACTGCACTTGAACTGCATGTAGAGAGCTGACTAGATATGCTCAACCTACACTATTTTCTGGGGCTACTGAGATTTTAGATCTGCTTGGTGACATGGTGTTGAAGCGCATTAAAAAGGGCTAAATTTTCATAGGATGGCATACCAATTTGCTCTTTACGTGGTTCATATCTTAACTACCCTGTCTGTATCACTTTATTAGTTGTTTGTTTCTCTTTATATAATTCTCTTTATCATTTGTTTGTTCTCTTATCTTCAGTTGATTTCTCTTTAATATTCTGGTTCCTACGTCCTTCATCTATTTCAACATGTCTAGGTTTATGATGCTTTAATTTCAATCAATTCTCAAATGATAGGATTTGTTAATCGTTGCAATTTAAGATTTTCAAGTGATTACTTGTCTGATTTTCTATTTATTGGGGAACAAGGGGCTTTTGAGCTACTGAAATTGTACCTTTAAGCGATTGAACCTTTAACACTGAGTGATGACTGAGCTACTGAAAAATGTAGGAACTAGGAATATTCATTTCCTTTTATGTTAACCTTATTTTTCAATATTACCCCATTAGTTCCCAGTTTGTTTGACACTTTAGAACACATCAGCTGTGTTTCGCGTCTAATGTTTAAACCTAAAAGTGAGTATTTGTATGGATAGAATCATGGAATGGATATTTTTATTTTTGTTTCAGGCACTTGACAGTTAGGTTAGCCCTGCTTTGGAGGATCCGTTTGACTGACGCAACACTTGCTGAAGAATTACTTGAGGAAAAATACTTTCCATAAGGTTTTAAACATGAAATTTGTCTTCCATCTAAGAAATCAAATTGTATATATCCTCTTTCTTGTGAAGAAGCATAACAGAGGATTGATAATTCTGTGTGGTTGACTTGAACAAGCTATTCCTGTGCGAATTAATTTGCAAGGTTTTGATCAGGAAGCTGCAGCTGTTGTGATGGCAAGATTGTGTTCTTACAAGATGGAAATGGAGGTAATTATTTGTTTTGAGCTCTCACGGACACTTCACTCCATTTCTTCATATAGCTTTTTGTGAGTTGATTCAATGCCAAGAATTGCTAGTAGAGGAGTAAGGTCTTTGCTCTAAAAGAACTTTTACCAAAATTCAAAGTTACTTTTTCTCCCTTATATATGTTGAGTGTGATGCAATTTTTTAAGTAGAAGTTCATGTCCCAGTAGTTGCTAGTGCAATCGCATTTAGAGGATTTATTATTCCTTTTCACATTTTCACCCATCTTTAAGTGTTCTCTGACTCTTAGTTTTGACAACATCTCCCTTTTTATCTCCCTTCATATGTATGTGTTAGTTTTCTTTGCACTGTAGTAAATTATGCTAATATTTTATTTAAGTCTATTAGCTCAAATGGTAGAGCAATGTGCTTAAGCACAAAGATGAGGGTTCAAATCCCACATAGGCTACTATAATAATTAGAAAAAAAAAACTATAAATATTTCATTTAACATCGGCTAAAACCTGATGTTAATCAAAATAAAAAATCGATGTCTATGTGGGTGATGTTAAAAATAAAAGCGGTATAACATCGGTCAAAGCACGATGTCTTTGTTCTCTTAAAACATCGGTTATATTTTTATGATCGATGTTATAACATAACAAAGACACCGGATTTAAAAATATAAACGATGTTATAATATACAAAGACATCGGGTTATAGCCGATGTTAAAAAGTTTTGACTTTTTACATCACCCACATAGACATCGATTTTTTTTTTGAAAGACATCGGCTATTACCCGATGTTAAATCACATATTTCTAGTAGTGCACGATCCACTAAATGTGTCTTCTTGGGCATCTCCCCACACCATCGAGGCTACCGTTGTCTTCGCTTGGATACAAATCGGGTTGTCACTTCGCGCCATGTGATTTTCGACGAACAGACCTTCCCCTTCGCCACACCACCCACCCCTTCTGTCCCTAACCCACCCACACCACCCAATTCCGATGAATTCCCACCCCTCCTACGCCACCTATTCCAACAAGCATCATCTGGAACCAAACCCCCCCCCCCTAAAACCCCCACCCAAATCGATTGGCGGCGGGCGCCGCAACCCATGCGGCGGGCACACCCCCCTGGCAGCGGCCGCCGCACCCCCCGCCTATCTCGCTGCACCCCTTGCGGCGGGTACACCCCCCTGGCAGCGCCCGCCGCACCCCCGCTGCACCCCCCCCCGCCCCCCTCTTTCCCCCTCAGCAGGCAACCCCTCTTACCCACCAACCTTCGATTGCACCCCCCGCCCATTCCATGAAGACCCGGTTGCAGTCCGACATCTTCAAACTTAACCCCAAATACAACCTTCTCACTCTGTCTCCCGACATATCTCCTCTCCCCAAATCGCCCCACAAGGCCTTACAGGACCCGAACTGGCAAGCTGCCATGATGGATGAGTTTAGTGCCCTTATTAAAAATGGCACGTGGGACCTCGTTCCAAGGCCTCGGGACACTAATATCATTAACTGCATGTGGTTGTTCAAGCATAAGTACAGGTCAGACGGAACTCTAGAGCGACACAAGGCTCGGCTAGTGGTCAACGACAAGTCACAGGAGGTTGGGGTTGACTGTGATGAGACTTTCAGCCCGATCGTCAAACCGGCTACCATCCGCACAGTTCTGAGCATCGCCCTTACTAAGAATTGGCCTATCCATCAGCTTGACGTCAAGAATGCCTTCCTTCACGGCAACCTTCAGGAGACTGTGTATATGCATCAGTCGCCAGGCTTCTATGATCGCACCCGCCCATCTCACGTCTGCCTTCTCCGAAAGTCTCTCTATGGGTTGAAACAGGCGCCTCGCCCCTGGTATCAGCGGTTCGCCACGTACCCCACTGGCATTGGATTTCAGGGCAGTCAGTCTGATCACTCCCTTTTTGTGTTCCACTCAGGGTCAGACACTGCCTATCTTCTCCTGTACGTTGACGACATCGTGCTCACCGCTTCCTCTACATCGCTCCTGTCAAGGCTGATAGCCCTGCTGCGATCAGAGTTCGCCATGACTGGTCTCGGTTCCCTAAGCTACTTCCTTGGGGTCTCTGTGTCACGCACTCCTACTAACCTGTTCCTTCATCAGCAGAAGTACGCTCTTGAGATCGTCGACAAGGCCGGCATGACGTCTTGCAAACCTGCCACCACCCCTGTCGACTGCAAGTCCAAGCTCGACGCTGCCTCCAGTCCTAAGGTTGAGGATCCTACAGCCTATCGCAGTCTGGCCGGTGCTCTCCAGTATTTGACATTCACCAGACCGAACATTGCCTTCGCCGTACAGCAGATCTGCTTATACATGCATGATCCCCGCGAGCACCATCTTCAGGCGCTCAAGAGGATAATCAGGTACATCAAGGGCACCTCTGACATGGGTTTACATCTCGCTCGCAGCAGGTTTGACTCCCTCACCGCCTATTCTGACGCTGACTGGGCGGGTTGTCCTGAAACTAGACGCTCTACATCTGGTTTCGCGGTGTACCTGGGCGACGATCTGGTCTCGTGGTCCTCCAAGCGTCAGGCCACCATCTCCCGCTCGAGTGCCGAGGCAGAGTATCGTGGTGTTGCCAACGCCATCGCTGAGACCTGCTGGCTCCGCAACCTTCTTTGCGGACTCCGGGTTCCCCTTCGATCGGCTACACTGGTCTACTACGACAATGTCTCCGCTGTTTACCGGTCGTCGAACCTAGTTCAGCACCAACGGACGAAGCATATCGAAATTGACATCCATTTCGTCAGAGAAAAGGTCGCCCTAGGCCAGGTCCGAGTTCTTCATATCCCTTCTGCACATCAGTATGCGGACATTTTCACAAAAGGCTTACCTACTCCTCTTTTTACTTCTTTTCGTTCCAGTCTTGCTATTCCCTCACCTCTAGCTGCGGCTGAGGGAGGATGTTAGCATTATATTATTTATACATGTACAGTTACCATTGTACCCTCGGATTTTCACCCATTGATATATATACAGGAGTAGGCCTCTGAGATCCGTTAAGGACTCGGTTCTCCAAACACTTACACATCTAAGATCCAGGGTTTGTAAATGCCGAAGCTTACAAATCGAATTCGGAATTTTTATAAGTTCTACACTGTTTGATAAATCGAGGTATCTCAAGTGAATCAATCCTCCAATTGAATCAGGTAACATATAAATGTCCAAATATGACATTGACATTAGCAAGGTGCGCAACATTTTAAAACTTTCCAAAAGGGAATTCAAGGAGCTTGTTTTAATGTTTATCACATTGCGGAGTAAAAGGGTTCTTAAGCTCATTGAATGGGAAGACAAAACAAAAGGGTCAAAAAAGAAATTCGGATCCCAGTTCACAGAGATGTGACGAAGAGAGCTCCCGCTACCCATACCCTCTAAATCTTCTCTAATGAAACATCTACTCTCCATTCCTGCAACTTTTATTGCCAAATCATGTAGCAAATCATGCATTTTACAAGTGTATATGGGATAACCTTCCGATTTATCTATTTCCAACTCTTGGAAGAAGCACCTATCAACCATGTGAAAGAAATACACATCCCCAACTTCCTCCAAGCTCTTCCTAGATTGCGGCTCAATAAAACCCTGGGCTGCCCACATACGTACCAACTCCTCTTTTTCAAATTTATAATCTTTAGGAAAGATTGAGCAATAAGCAAAACAATGTTTTAACGCAGGCGAGAGACCATGGTATCTAATCATTAAAACATTAATGATTTGGTCATCCTTATTATCAGCAAGAACAACTGCAAGCTCATTATCCACTAAAGACAACCACATTTTCTTATCTTTCCTTTTGGATCGCAACATGCTACCAACCGTAATTAGAGCAAGGGGGGCACATCCGCACTTTTGGACAATTTTCTTGCCTAATCGAACAAATTCAAAATCATTAACAATTTCACCATCTTCAAATGTTGACTTGGCAAACAAATCCCAAGCACTCTCTTCTGACAAACTTTGTAGCGAGTAGTAAGGCTTTATGGCATTCAAACATTGGGCAACCTTTGTACTTCGTGTTGTGGCTAAAATCTTACTACCGATTTCTCCACAATCAAGAACTTTTTTCAACTCACGCCAATGGGATCGTTCTTCATCCCAAACATCATCCAACACTAGGAAATATTTTTTCCCCTTAATTTTCTCCCTAAACTCCCTTTGCAAGTGATCTAAACTGTTGTCATTGGGTTTAGACCCAAGAACAGCAGTTAAGATTGTCACTAAGGCCTCCTTTGGATCCGAAAACTAATTGACACAAGCCCATAGACACAAATCAAACCCCCTTTGTACTCTGACATCATTATACACAAACTGAGCTATGGTAGTCTTCCCCAATCCGCCAAACCCAATTACAGAGATAACAGAAAGGCTGAGTTGACGATTTTCCTCTTTAGGCAACAACAATTCAATCAGTTCCTCCTTTTCCCGGTCTCTTCCAACTACATCCTCTAATTTGACAAAAGAGTGAGTTTCATTCCTAAACCTAATGGGGACTCTAGTTGGGTTCTCTTCAATTCGTTTGCTCATAAAATTGAACTGACTCGTATCTTTGGAAATGACATCTAGACGCTCCTTGATATCCTTGACATCATGAGCGGTCCTTACAACAAAATCTATCTGGTTGGATTTGGAGAAAAAAAGGCGTACCTCCTTCCTGAATGAGTTGCCAGACATGACCTTCTTCTGTAAGGCCCTAGCAGCAACAGCGTCGAACAAGTCGTCAGCGTCGAACAAGTCGTCAGCGTCGTACAAGACCGCCCTGAGCCTGGAAAGCAATCCCTTAACGAGATGATCCTTGGATTCCCTTTGCTCGGCATCGAGGAGGAAATCGGCGGTGGTTTGGATGGTTTCCTGGAGGCTTTTCAGGTCCTTGTCAAAGTTCCAAACAAGGAAGAACTCTTTCAAAGCGGGAGAGGCAAGTTGCTGGAGAACGGACTTGGCAACGCCAAGCAAGGCAGCCTCAGCCATAATGGTGTTTCTGAGACGGATCAGTTAGATTTGAAGGGCTTCTGTGCTTAATTTGTTTGGTTGGAATTGAGGATGAACGCTTGAAAAATCAAGGCTGGAAGACCCTTCCATTTTATACCAATTGAGCTCGTTTTTTTTTTTAAATATTACACCCTTTTTTTAAAAAATTAAATCAAATACGTATATAGTTTAACGATAACGAATAAATTTATGATTAAACCGGCAAGATGCCCGCAACCTCAGCCATGATTAACGTGGAAGCACGAGCGATGACTTTAATACGCAGCTTAATTTTATTTTTCAGTTCAAACTATTATATACGGAGTAATATAGAGTACAGTATAGTCTAAATGATTTTACGAATTAATTGTAATGTTTATATGTGCAAGCATCGCTTTGAATAGGAAAACAATCGATTTACATATTCGAGACGATTTTGATATATGATGTTTATATAATAAAAGACATATTTTAACTAAACATCTATCAAAAGTTTCAAATTAGCTAGATAAACTTCCATCGCATATTTTTTGGACGAAAATGACCATTTTTATTTTTTTTATGATCGAGTAACCTCTTTCCCACCACTTCTCCATTTACAGATCTAATCTTCTCAATATATGTTGAGATGTGTTGTCCCACATCGGTGATATAGAGAATGTTTGAATAAGATAGATATAAGGTTGAAGGACGTACTACTCCTCTCATTGTTAATTGGTTTTGAGATGAAACCCCGTTGGGTTTATGTGTTATTCGAGTTTCTCGTATGTGAGCCCGCACACGACCTCCCTCCAACTTGTCCTTAGCCCCACCTGACTTTAACACTATAATGTGGTTGAATTGAGGGACATCTAGCTAAGGTTAGTGATATATTTTAGTGTTTTTTTTTTGGTTCATACTGTAGATGATGATATACATGTAGAATTAAACGATTTTAGGGTCTAGTTAATTAGTTTTAGTTAGGTTTGAGTCGATAACTAGTTAGTTAAGTACTGTCAAAATGTGTCGATTTCTATTTTTGTTAGTATGGATGTCTTCACTTTGTGTTTGTACAATCGCGAGCTAAAAAGTGTCAAATATGTGAAGACGATGAAGAAAAAAAAAGGTTCACGAGGAAACAAAGGCGATCAAAGAGCAAACCTTAGCTAAGCGTCGGAATCAAGGGAAAACAGATAGCTAGTCGATCCAGAAATGTATTGAGTACATAGCTATGCCGAGTATGTTGGGACACTTGTGAATCCCACATCGGAAGTGGGAGAATTCTGAACCTAACATTGTTGAAAATTGTAACTCTAGTTTACTTCTAGGCTTTTATATGTATAACCTAGGTTTAGGTTGGGCTTGTAAGCCCAAGCCCATGTCTTACCCAGCTTTAACATCTCCGACCGTTGGAAATGTACCCTTATATAAGCCTTTCATCAGCAAAACCCTAAATTGAATTTGGGCACTGTAGTGCCGCTCCACAAGAGAGCCTGGGAGCTCATCTCCCATGGCTGAGCATATGTGAGGTTTGGCTGGGGTTTTAGGGACCATTGAAGACAGCAAAAACCGAGAGAAGAAGATAGAGGCAAGCTCGAGTGAGCGTTCATCAGAGAGAGAGGCTCGTTGAGCAATCTCCATGTGAACCGCGCTCGAGAGATGAAATAGACGGGATCCATGGGCTGTCGGAGACTCGAAATGGAGAGAAGAAGAACCAGCAAGGGCGCAATCGACGTTTGGAGGACTCGGTGCTCCCTGAAGCGATGGCCAGCGATAGCCGGTTGTCTCGACGAGCCTTACCGAGTGGACGATGCCTCACACTAGGGGGTTTCCATTCCTTAGCTTATCATTGCTATTATGTCCTTAGCATTTATCTTCCATGTATTTCCATTTCAGTTTAGATATTGCCCTTCTTGGATCCATGTATGTCTTTCTCTTGTTTGCCTTTAGAGCATATTGGATATCTTCTAGAGCCGGGGACGTAGGGATTAGCCCGAACCTCGTTAACATATCGCGTGTGTCTTTGCTATATTTGTTCTTGTTTTCAGTTTAGGATCGATCTAGATCCTAGCTTGCTTAAACCGGACTATTTTGACCACTTCGACCTTAATCGATCCATGATCGAGTGCAACCTTAATCCTAACAATTGGTATCAGAGCCTATGCTCAATCTGCATCTTCCGCTGCTTACTTTGTTGGCTTTGAACAACTGCCCATTGTTCTATTTTTGCTTGGATTCGATTTTATTCATTTTTCATATGTATTATATATTGCTGAAATCTGGACTTTAAGGACTGATTGGAGGTTGTTTTCATGGCCTATAGATTCTGGATTGTTGTGCTCCTGTTAAGGGTCTTATTTGTGAATTCTTGCTGAATTTTCATGTCTAAAATGTTCTTGATGATCCTCTATATGCCATATATGAGTTTCTTGAACTTTAGACTTGGTTTTGTGGTCTTTTAGCATGATATATGCAATGATATATGTTGATATCCTGGAACTTTGAGACTTTGAACACTTATTTGCTGATTTTTGCTTTCATGTTTAATGCTTTAAAATTCAGCCCTATATAAGTGTTTCATGGTTTGTCATGTTTTTCCCTTTATATAAGAAATTTGAGATGAGGTTTCTAATGTCCTTAGGAATCTTCTTGGCCTTGAATACTTGATTGCTGAAATATTCATAAGTATATTTTTTATTTTCAGCCTTTAGAAGTGTTTATCATAAGGCATGTGTGTTTCTTTTGAGTGGAAATCATGAACTCTCTTAAAGTTTCTATGTTGATGTCCATATGCTTCTATGTGCTCTATTCTCTCGTATCTCTCATGCTTTGTTATCCTCATGCTTTCTCCCTTATTACCTTTCATGTGGCTTTTACATTATCATTACTTGAGACTCTTGCCTATTTATGTGGTTAAGTTATGGAGTTAAACCTTTTCCATTGAAATTGGTGCTAGAACATATAGCTATTTATTACTCTTGATCACGGTAATATTAATGCTTGTTTTTCCCTTGCAATTTCTTATGGTTGAGGTTCATGAACTTGTAAAATCCACATTCAGGCTTGTGTGCAACAACTTTAGCTCTTATCTTTAGTCTTATGTGACATGGATTTAGATAGCTTATCATGCTTGCCTTAGTCTCTTGTTGATAATGTGTTGTTTCTGATCCTTTATCGTGAGATACTTGGTTCAGTTTTCTGTCACATATTTGGGGGTGTATGTTGTGAAATTCCTTTGCCTTAAAACTGGTTCATTCTTGTCAATACTACCTATCATATGAGCTATTTTGTACTGCTGCATTTTACACTCATTTATGATGTACTCCTATGCAGAATCATGGTGCTCTTTAATGGTAGTTATATGTGTTTGATAGGCATTAATTCAGATCTGATGTTTCCCTTCTCTTTTTAGCATAATTTGAGATAAAATATATGTTCTGAATGTGTGGAATTTCTCTGCTTATCTGATCCAGTTTATTGAAAACTATATAATCTTTACTTGGCTTATTACATGAGAACTAACTCTTTGTTTCCTTTTTTGCAAGGAAATCTTAAAAGGGGATGTGAAGACCTTAGAAGAATTGAAAGAGGATGGTGTTCAAATCTGGAATCAGCCAAGTGATGGCATTCCTTCAAGCTTGAAGCTGCATCAAATTATCCCGGGAGATGCTTACTTCATTTAAAGATTTGTTAAAGAAGACCAAAGGGAGTTTTTTCTTGCACCTCTTTACCTCTTATTTAAATTCGTTTGGTCTCCTACATTTTTCCTCTTATGAGTGTTTGTGTTCTCTATTAAGCCTAAATGATAAAGGTTATGTTTTCTTTGTAAATCTGGTTCAGCTGTTTGTCAAGTAATTCTTAGCATGCTATAAATTCTGAAGTTACCTTTGCGTAATTTGAATTTTGTCTCATGCTTGAATTATTTGTCCTTGATCAGTTTGCTTGATCTCAACTAGGGTGTTTTGTCATAAACTTTAATTTTGATCATTGCTGAATTCTAAGGTTAAACTTGTTGTTTTTCCCTTTATTCTAAAATTCAAAACTAGCTTGTTTATGTTGTGGTTATGTGAACCCTTTGCTTGGTATTTTCTGGGCTGACATGGCATGTCATCCTATTTGCTCCTTCTAGAAACTGGGTTAGGCTTTATGAGGTTATGTATTAATCCTACTTGTCAATGATTTTGTGCATACTGGCTGATTATCTTTGAGATTCTTAGGCCTAGCTCCAACTCCTTGCTAATTGTAGAAATCATGACCATAGGATTATACTTGGATGTTTCTACTGTTTTTGAGTAAATCTGATTGCCTTCAGTGATTGCTCTACTCTATTCAGTAGCACTTATGACACCTTGTAGCTTCTCTATGTTCTTTTATAGATTTATCTCTCATCTATGAGCTATAAATCTATCTTAAGTTCATAACTAAGCTTCTCCAACAATTTGGTATTTTTTCTTGGGAAGATTTCTTGATGCACTAAGCTTGTGTGTTGTTTGTGTTTTTCAGGAAATTCTCGTCAGAAAGGAAGACAAGTAACTCCAAATCTAGCAGCTGCGGAGTGATGGTCATATCATGGAGTGTTCCCAAGATTGCTGAAGATGGAGATTCTTCCTTATTATCAAAGTTGGAAGAACAAAGGGATGGGGATGGGCAAAAAAACTTGCAAACTCACCAAATTTGGTGAGGAGTCAGTATTTCCTACCCTAAATCTCCGTGCTTGTTTATTTTAAAATTTGCTTGCTAGATGTGGTGTATCTCTACATGTGCATTTATTGCTATGCTTGTGTTTTCTGAATGCTTTTACTAGCTAAGTTCATATTCATAACTTGTATGATTTAGGTAGATTTTACTTGCCCTTAATTTTGATGGTGTTTGCTTTGTAGTTGGTGATAAACAGCCTCGCATAGCATACTTAAATGGATTGTTTGAACATGTTCTTTCTTACAAATTACATGCTCTTATATGATCTCATCTTGCTATATGCTGTTTTCTTTGTGTCCTATATCCTTGCTGCTTTCTGTGTCTATATACAGCATGCTTGGTTCAAGTTAAAATACTTGGTACGCTTGTTCTTATCTTGCTTAGATCTTATCAGTTTAAAGTGATGGTTCATGTGTGGTTTACATGCCTTGATTGCTTGTACTGATATAGCTGGAGAGCATGATTAACTTGTGTTACCTGCTCACACTTGAGAACTTTTGTTGCTGCTTCCTCAGTTGTCATGCTTCATTTTTGAGTTAGGATATTTTGTATTCATGCATGTCTTTCCCTAAATGTCTACATGTTATTCATGTTTAAGCCTTTCTTTTGGGTACCTTACTTTTATCATGCTATTCATGATTATCCTTGGGTTCCCTTGTTGTTTATGCCTTCACATGAGGACTTGGCATGACATTTAAGCTCTTGCTATCATTTTCTATGATATGGTGCCTATTATTTTTCATGTTAATCATGGCTGTCCTTTTAGGCTCTTGCATGCTATTCACGTGTGTTTGGGTGGCTGATACATGTTATTCATGTTTGTCCTTCACTTCTACTCTTACATGTTATTCGAGTTAATTTCTTAGGACAAGTCATGCTATTCATTCTTGTTCTTTGTGTTCTTGCATGCTATTCATGCGTGTCTACTGGCTGACACATGATACTCATGTTTGTTTTTCATGCCTCCCCTTACATGTTATTCATGTTAACTTCTTAGGTCAAGTTATGCTATTCATGCTTGATCCTTGAGCGGTCTACTCTCTATTCATGGACTTAAAGAATGCAGAATCTTTGCATTTGAACACTTCTATATTTTCTTGCTATACTTGTCTAGGATTTCTTGAGTAGTGGTTCCGAGTACTGTCATGTTATTACTTCAGTTTGTTACTCACTGATATTGTGCATGATGGGTTGCCCTTTAAGAGGGCATTGCTTGCTCTATGTTGCCTTTGAGAAGGAAATTGCTTGCTTTGCCTTGATCGACTAAGAGACTAGAGGGATCCTTCCCTTGTCTTTATGTCTTGGGTTCTTGTGACCCTAATGTCATGGTAATCTAGCTTCAAATTTGTCTTGCATGCTATATGTTTGCAATTACTTTGCTAGATGTGCTATGATAGTTTCCTGCTAGATTCATTCCTTTGATTTCCTATATTTGGTAGATCTCACTAACCAAGTTTATAAAGGAAGCGCAGGTACTGCGATGACGGATTTATCCAATATGTTGTAGGCTTTCTTCTTTCTATCTTGATGTAAACTAGATTTAAGAGGGCACTTGTTGAAAATTGTAACTCTAGTTTACTTCTAGGCTTTTATATAACCTAGGTTTAGGTTGGGCTTGTAAGCCCAAGCCCATGTCTTACCCAGCTTGAACATCTCCGACCGTTGGAAATGTACCCTTATATAAGTCTTTCATGAGCAAAACCCTAAATTGAATTTGGGCACTGTAGTGCCGCTCCATAAGAGAGCCTGGGAGCTCATCTCCCATGGCTGAGCATATGTGAGGTTTGGCTGGGGTTTTAGGGACCATTGAAGACAGCAAAAGCCGAGAGAAGAAGATAGAGGCAAGCTCGAGTGAGCGTTCATTAGAGAGAGAGGCTCGTTGAGCAATCTCCATGTGAACCGCGCTCGAGAGATGAAATAGATGGGATCCATGGGTTGTCGGAGACTCGAAATGGAGAGAAGAAGAACCAGCAAGGGCGCAATCGACGTTTGGAGGACTCGGTGCTCCCTGAAGCGATGGCCAGCGATAGCCGGTTGTCTCGACGAGCCTTACCGAGTGGACGATGCCTCACACCAGGGGGTTTCCATTCCTTAGCTTATCATTGCTATTATGTCCTTAGCATTTATCTTCCACGTATTTCCATTTCAGTTTAGATATTGCCCTTTTTGGATCCATGTATGTCTTTCTCTTGTTTGCCTTTAGAGCATATTGGATATCTTCTAGAGCCGGGGACGTAGGGATTAGCCCGAACCTCGTTAACATATCACGTGTGTCTTTGCTATATTTGTTCTTGTTTTCAGTTTAGGATCGATCTAGATCCTAGCTTGCTTAAACCGGACTATTTTGGTTTTGGGATGGTGCCCCATTCCGGCTTATATGTTGGGCTTTCTAGTCGGGCCCAACAAGACCTTCCCCCTAACAAACTAGTATCAGAGCCAGGTTCGGCGGGTGGGCCGGTTGCACCGAAGATTGAGATGGACTCCATATCTGTACGATTGTATCGATGACGGGTTAGTCGAACCCGTTGCGTGGAGGTCTCAATTCCAACCGGGCTAGACTTGTGATGGATTCACGAGTGAAAGGGGGATTTGTTGGGACACTTGTGGATCCCACATCGGAAATGGGAGAATTCTGAACCTAACATATAAGTGGATGGGCTACTCCACCTAATGTCAATTGGTTTTGGGATGGTGCCCCAGTCTGGCTTATATGTTGGGCTTTCTGGTCGGGCCCAAGAAGACTTCCCCCTAACAAACCTTTGCGGAGTGGCAATGTTTATTGTAAACGGGCCTATCGTCTGTCTATTTTGAGCTTTCAGTCCATTATCTGTTTAGGGTTCCATGAGTCTCTTCATATACTCATGGAACGCCGACCCTGTAACCCTAATCTGTTTTTGCTTCCTCTAATAAGAAAACTTGTTCTCTGCCCGTGGACGTAGGCAACACACCGTTGCTGAACGACGTAAATCTCTGTGTTGTTCTTCGTTTTATCATTCTCGTTATAACGGAGTATATACAACTACTCAGATGACTATTGAGGCCTTGTGACGGCTATGGAGCTACTCGGGTTGCTACTGGGCTGAACAACGCACCAAATAATGCGAAGTGGAAATGCGCGCTACGACTACTCGGTTGCCTAACAAGCTATGTGGGCGCGTACCGAGCAATTTGACAGAGTACTTGATACTGAAATCGACACCTCACAAGAAGAATGATCATAATTCCCTCAATATTGAGAGTTTGAAGGTATGTGTACTACTTTTGTAGCTATTTTCAATGGCTGCAATGTTTAGTTTACATGAAGAGCAAGTTCAAAGTGCAAGATGGTAAAAATAACTCACAAGTTGGCAAATAAAAGTAATAACATTGTTACTTAAAGTGGAAACCCTAACCAACCAACTAGTTGATCTGGTAAAACCACCGCCTTACTAGCTTCTCACTAGTAAGGACTTGAATGATCTAATTGACAACTTTCGATTATAATAACACATTAGAGATTGACTTGTCTAGAATTCCAGTAGCTCAAACACCAAACCTATTACTTAATATATATATATATATATATATATATAGTACTCAATATAATAAAAGACTCGCGCACATTCATAACTTTCTTCTTTGCAAGCTCTTTAGAGTTCTCTACGTTTAACATAAGCAACCAACATAAGCACACCTAGAAATGTCTCTCACACTTATACTTTCGGTTACACCCCGAATCCCTAATAATTTTCAGCATCGTCAATGCATTCGAATGAGATTCATCAAATGCCAGCACAGTCTTCACCATATATACTCGATTTGGATCCTGGAGCATTTGCCTTAGCTTCTATCCATAAAGAAGCTATTGAGTGGTGGTCTAGCTATGACCGACACCACCCAAATCCTCACCTGTAAAAAAATATCGAATAAAAGTCAATATAAACATAATTTACAAGGATAAAATGAGTATTTAGGGGGAAAAATGAGAAAAAATAAGATCAGTGTTAGATATGAAATTAATTTAAAAAATTGAAACCAATTTTATTTAAATACTGCAAGGCAGTATTTCCAAAGTTTTATTTAAATTGAAACCAATTTAATTTATTTAAAATTGAAACCAATTTTATTTAAAAAATTGATCAGATATCTGAGCTGCTGTAAACCATTCAATTCCAAAGTTTTTCCAAAAGAGCAAACAAGAAATCACTTAAGCAAACAACAAAGTAGCTGAGGAGAGCTCACAGAAAGAAGTGCCAAAAGAGCAATGTAAACCCTTCCAATGTTTTTCCTTTCAAGATACATTTTGAGACACCATTGCAACTGCACACCATATATAATGGATGTCAACTGAAGGGTAAAGACGCCAACGAAAGATATAGGTCGATAAAAATGCAAAACACAAGGATCACATTCAGTTTAACTTAAAATTTAAAGTCTATAATGCACCCAATACTGCAAGGCAGCAACAGGGAGCACTGAATCAGAAGCTGCAATTGCAACTGCGCTCAAACGGATTGCGAAGCTAAAGCCTCCATGGGAGGCATCAGAGATAACACCGGCAACATCATCAGTAATCAAACGAGGTTAATTAACAAATATGGCTACTACTCTGTGATGACCGATTAATACTTATTATACTGACTATAGGTTGTATTTGGAGATGAAATACCTTAACCGGCTGGACTCTTAAAACACAATCTACTCTGTTGCCCCTCTTGAATTCAAACTGAATGTATGCTTTACTTGCCAGCGGGGTCTTTATATATCCATCGTATCGATCATTGGTCTCCTCGCTTTACATTAATCCGCCACAGTTCACCTGCCTCGTCACTCACACTAACAATACAGTAGATCATATATGAGGGCCGGGGGATTTGCATGTTAATCAAATTATATATAATTAAATATTAGTCAGTTTTATCTATTTTTAACAATATTACTGTGATATGATCGATCTCATATTGCTGTATGATATGATCCGTGGTAGAAAGATAGTATAATCGTACCTTATCTTGATTGTGGGAATATGGGAAATGAGATGCCAGTCTTCCCCGGTTTTTGGTTCGCATCTCTCTCCTATTTCCCAGGATGTACAAAAACAAGATTCATAGATATACAGATTTTGCAGGGAGGTGAGGTGCTTGAATCCCTCGGGAATCTTCTTCAAACTTCCGACTTCTTCAAGTTTAATAATACGAAGTGATTTGAAGACCTTCCAGGGAATGTTGTCTATCCAACTTCCATCCTGCAAGCATATAAGTTTATTAATCAATTAGATTAAATACAAGAGCAGTATGTTAAATAATACTTATATGCATTGAGAAGAAACAAAAAGAGTCAAGTTGGTATTTTGTTATATATTTAAAAAATATATATTTTTCTATGAATAGATTGGTGATGCAGAAATGTGAGATGTTGATCATCATATGTATGAAAGTATAGAAAGAATACCTCAGTTGAACTAATAGTAAGTTGGATGAGCGAGCTAAACTGGATTTGCTGTAACACTTGCATCTCATCCGCGTCGACCACCTTCTCCACAACAAAAAAAGACAGATGTTCGAGGTTCATATTCGCAAGCATTGCCCAACTGATACTCAACTCCAAGCTGACAACATCATTTGGACTTTTGATGAATTCCAGTTGTCTTAGAAAACGGAGACGCTGAATCCACTTGGGAAAGCAACTATACGGCATCTCATTAAAGCCGATATAAAGCCTTTGAAGAGCAGGTAGGTGCAGTCTTTCCTCCGCCATTTCATGATCTTCTTCTACTTGTTTGTTTTCATAATATTCAATCCTCAACACTTCAAGGGCAGTTAGGTATTGAAGCCCCTCTTGTAAGTGCCTCTGCCATGGCACTTCCAATCTTCGCAGTCTCTGCAAGGCTTTCCATGGCATCCCCGTTCCACTTTCATTATTTATCTCCTCATTTTCAGCTTCTTCATATATGTCCTCCAATTTCACATTTCCACAATTGGATACATACAACTCTTCAAGGGCGGTGAGATACGCCAAGCCACTACTAGACACCCGTATTAGATCTCTACACCATCTAATTTTCAATGACTTGAGAGAAGTTGAGTATTTTATTGAATCCTTTGGCAAACAACTTAAATCTTCTACCGCCCATAGACTCATCACTTTTAGGCTTGGAGGCTTCGTACTAAGCAACTTGCTCAATAACTTCCCATTAACCTGGTCTAAATCCAATTCTTCAATTCCGCTGAATAATGGCATACCTTCCACAAGATCCGGACATTTTTTTATCAGAACCTTTGAAAGACGGGGCAAAGATGATGATACTGAAATTGGAGAATCATCTCCAGATTTTGCTACTTCCCTCCACCAACCCTTCAAATTACGCAAGGACTCCATTTTTAGGATTTCAAGGCATGACAGAATTGATTCAAAATTTACATTCTGAGGATATAAGTACTCCAAAGAACATCCATATAGGCTAAGCTCCTTGAGATTTGGAAGCGAGAATACCCAACTTGAAAGTTTATCACCTGCATACCCTTTTATAGACAAATACTCAAGATTTGTATGCGGTTTAACTACATCTAGCACTTCTTCCATTTCTTCCTTGGTTGTTTCATGTTCACCATCGCGGATCCACTCTATGATCATCCCATTCAATTTGCTCTTTTTGGACATGTTCGATTTTCCTGCATCTTCTTTGCAATCAGGCCATCCCTTTTTTGGAAGCTCAATATGCAGAGCCCCGCACAAATCATCAAGCCAACCCAAGTATCTCAAACCCCCATCATGAGGATGTACAATAAGCCGATCCAAACTCACAAGTGTTTTTATATCTGCCAACCCCGAAGGTAAAGAACCTAAGCTTATGCAACCCTTTAAAAAAAGGTGTCTTAAGCTCACCAGCTTTCCAAGTTTCAAAGGCAATTCCACAAGAGATTCACAACCACTAAGATCAAGGGTTTGCAAATGCTGAAGCTTACGAATTGAATTCGGAATTTTTTTCAGCTTTCGACTGCTTGATAGATTGAGGTATCTCAAGTGAATCAGTCCTCCAAATGAATCAGGTAACATACCAACGCTCAAAGATGACATTTCCAAGGCGCGCATCATTCTTAAACTTCCCAAAAGGGAATTTAAGGAGCTTGTTTTAAAGCCTTCAACGTCGTTGAGTAGAACGGTCCTCAAGGTCTTTGAATGCGGAGACAGAACAAAAGGGTCAAATAAGAAATTCGGATCACACAAGACAGAGATGTGACGAAGAGAGCTCTCGCCAACCATGCCCTCTAAATCTTGTCTAATGAAACATCTACTCTCCATTCCTGCAACTTTTGTTGCCAAATCATGTAGCAAATCATGCATTTTACAAGTGTATATGGGATAACCTTCCGATGTATCTCTTACCAACTCTTGGAAGAAGCACCTATCAACCATATGAAAGAAATACACATCACCAACTTCCTCCAAGCTTTTCCTAGCTTGTGGCTCAATAAAACCCTGGGCTGCCCACAAACGAACCAACTCATCCTTTTCAAATTCATAATCCTTAGGAAAGATTGAGCAATAGAAAAAACAATGCTTTAATGCAGGCGGGAGACCATTGTAGCTAATCATTAAAGCATTTATGATTTGGTCATCCATTTTATCATCAAGAACATCTGCAAACTCATTATCCACTAAAGACGACCATATCCTCTTATGGTTCCCTTTGGATCGCAACATGCTACCAACAGTAATTAGAGCAAGGGGGACATATCTACACTTTTGAACAATCTTCTTGCCTAATCGAACAAATTCAGAATCATTAACAATTTCACCCTCCTCAAATGTTGACTTGGCAAACAAATCCCAAGCACTCTCTTCAGACAGAATTTTTAGAGAGCAGTAAGGCTTTATGGCATTCAAACATTGGGCAACCTCTGCACTACGTGTTGTGACTAAAATCTTACTACCGAGTTTTCCACAATCAAGGATTTTTTTCAAAGCAAGCCACTTGGTTGGATTTTCATCCCAAACATCATCCAACACTAGGAAATATTTTTTGTCTTCAATTTTATTCCTCAACTGTTTTTGCAAGTGATCTAAACTATTGTCGTGAGGTTTAGACCCAAGAACAGATGTTAAGATTATCCATACGGCTTCTTTTAGATCAGAAAAGTAATTGACACAAGCCCACAAGCACAAATCAAAACCCCTTTGTACTCTGACATCATTATACACAAACTGAGCTAAGGCAGTCTTCCCCAATCCACCAAACCCAATAACAGAGATAACAGAAAGGCTGAGTTGGCGATTTTCCTCTTTAGGCAACAACAGTTCAATCATTTCCTCTTTTTCTCGGTCTCTTCCAATCACATCCGCTAATTTGACAAAAGAGTGAGTTTCTTTCCTAATGGGGGCTCTAGTTGGGTTCTCTTCAATTCGGTTGCTCATAAAATTGAACTGATTCATATCTCTGGAAATGTCATCTAGGCGCTCCTTGATATCTTTGACATCATGAGCAGTCCTAACAACAAAATACAACTGGTTTGATTTGGAGCAGAAAAGGCGTACCTCCTTTGTGACTGAGTTGCCAGACATGACCTTCTTCCGTAAGGCCCTAGCAACAACAGCATCGAACAAGTCGTCAGCCTCGTACAAGACCGCCCTGAGCCTGGAAAGCCATATTCGCACGAGATGATTGTTGGATCCCCTATGCTCGGCATCAAGGAGGAAAGCGGTGATGGTTTGGATGGTTAGCTGGAGGCTACTGAGGTCCTTGTCGAAGTCCCAAAGAAGGAGGACCTCTTTCATGGCAGGGGAGCTCAATTGGCCGAGAACGGACTTCGCAATGCCAAGCAAGGCAGCCTCAGCCATGGTTGATGGAGTTTGGCCTTTTGAGGGGGTGAAAGGGGGTTTCAAGAGAGAGTATGAAATGGGTTATGAGCGCAATGAAAGGAAGTGTTGGTGATGGGTTTGGTTAAGTAGTGAGTAGTGACTAGTGGCATGGAGAGAGAGTGCAGCGACTTTCATTTTGCTTGGCAGGAAGCACTTTTTTTATTCATTTGATTTGACATTTCCCCTAACACACCAACCTTCATTATTGATGACAAAAACAATTATTTTACAAAATTAATTTTCTCAAACAATTTCTTTAATAATAAATTAAGTTATATTGATACACGTGTATAAAAAATAAATGTAATTTATTTTTGGATGATTCCATCTCCACCATAAGAAGAAATATCTGGATAGAGACGAAAGGAACTTGAATTTGGGATGCTTGCAGGCCAGATTTTGTTGCAGGCAAAGTCATCCATTTTCCATAGTGTTTGAACAAATGAAATTTTGAACAGTTGATCGATCCATTTTCCATAGTGTGTTGAAGATGAGCCCGATGCAAGTAGGTGGCTCATACAGCTGTTTCCATGCACTAAAAATGCATATCTGATGTCACCTCTAACTTCTAAATTAGAGAAAGAGTATACATATTTGAAAGAATATAAGTAGCATATGTTCTTAGACACACAATGCATAGTTATACAGATCTTACTAACTGATGACGTCGACATAGGGATAATACATTATATTTTTACTCCTCAAGTTCATGGTCCTCATGGAGCCTGAAGTTAGAGAAACTCATTAAAATTGCAAAGGATGAGAGACTAACCATATGTCTAACATTTTACTCCTCTTAATATACTAGGTAAAACCTACTTTCAGTCTAATGATGGATTTTTTTGCATGTTTAATTTATCTTGCAATAAAACAAATTAAAATGATGCACATGGTGAAATACTGTATTAGAAGATCAGATAAGTATAAATAGATACTTATTTCAGAGATGGTGTCTCCATAATCTTCAGACAGGCTTAGCAGCAGTAAAAAAAAAAAAAAAAAAGCAATTGGTGCATTAAATTTGCAGAGCAACATAAACGAGTATGAAACCTTTTTTTTGTGACCTCTTCTAAAATTTATTAAAAGGTCGTTCAGTTACGTCCAATTAAGAGCCATTTTAGTATTTTACACCATGTATAACTCGAGTGTTTTCCACCATAAATCACGAGTCTTGCTTTTTATTTGGCTGCATTTCCATTAGCAATTACTATTCTATATAATCTTGTTGTTCTCTTTCCAATAAAGCACACTCCACCACTTCTGATGTCTTGAAAATAGAACATTCTCTTGTTAAACACTGCAATTAGAACTCTCGCATCACAAATTTTCCCAGCAAAAAGCAAATTCTTGTTGAACTCGGGCACAAACAACACATTATGCAGCATAAATTTTTCTATTTAGTCTAATGTCTCCATGTAAGTGAACATGTACTTTTGTCAATCAAGCAAATACAGATAGATCTAGCAAGATTTTGACATCATTAAACCACTCAAGATGGCACGTCATATGGTCTAAAGCTCATGTGTTTATAAGCGTTGAGAATCAGGATGCTTGAGAAGTGACTCATTTCAGAATCAGTAATATTGCATTTTCCTTTCATATGAGCCTTATATTTATGACATCCAGAGAAACTAAATTCACGAATGAAGGGCTCATCTGTGGCTCCTGTCTAGCAACTGATTCATTCCCAAATTGTCCTCCCAAAAGTCTAACGCAACCTTGTATGGTGCGTTAGAGCAACTAAATCATCTGATTACAGACATAAGTTTTACTATAGATGATACAGACTGCAGCCTCAATTTCCCTTTAATTCCTGTCGAGAATTAAAAATAAGCTAAGCTTTTTATAGCACCTGCTAGCCAATCTACTGAATGCTTTATATTTCACTTCCCCTCCTTTTACTTGCCTTGCATTCAATATACACAAACTGTCTTATCTACTCAACTGGTTTAGTATCGTACACCAATGCATTGGCGGAAAAAACAAGACTTTAAAGCACAAGAATCGCTTAATTCTAGTAAAGATGAAATCTTTTCAAGCACTTTCTCCCCACAAAAAATCAAACTATCATCCAATTCAACATCTCAATTGCACAAGTAATTAGCCGAATCTAATAGCCATCACAAAGGAACGAAACCACAACAAGCAACCGATACAAGACATTTTTAATTTTAGCTCCGCTGGTGACAGATTTGATGAACCAATAAGCTAAGGTTTAGTAGATGTTTGAGTAACAGAAACATGGAACGAGAGAGAAAGAGCTAACAGAATAAAGAAATTTTGTATTACTTGCTTGAGAAAAACAGAACAGCAAAAATGTCTGAATTTATACAATGAAGACGAAGACTATGAAATGACAGTATTGCTCTTCTATATATCTATTTATTTACATATTCTATCATCCCCTCAAGTTGGAGGTGGAGTAAACAGTCCCAACTTGGTAATGAGATGTGGGAGCTTGCCTAAACTGTGATAACTGTTGAATTAAGAATATCAAATCAGGCCTTGAATTTGTAAGAAAACTCAACCTGACAATGAGCCTTCTGTAAGGAGTTGGATCAGAAAGTAAAATGCCTGAATCAGGAGACAATTTCAGAGATTGATCTAATGGAGAGGCAGCAACTTTGAACTCCGAAAGATCATAATCGTCAAGCAGCTCTTGAGCAAACTTTCTTTATGAAATGACCATCCCATCAGGTACTGTCAAAAACTCCGGAATTGTCTATACCTTTAGACTTCATGAAGCCAAAGCTACGAGACTTGTACTCTGTCTCATCTTTAGATTTCTGAATCTCCCCAGTTGGGACAATTTCTCTCAAAGTGACCCTTTTTCTGACAATGATAACACGTAAAATCAGCAGGACTCGTTCATGACTCGTTCTACTTTGAGAGCCACACTCTTCTCCTTCTGTGGCTTGGTGCTTTATTTTCTCTTTCTTATCTTGTTATTAGAAGTAAGTTTTCCAATGATCTCACCCACATTCATATTAATTATTTGTAGCCACGTTAGTCTGGAAGGATGTATCAAAAAGCACCTACCCGTTGGAATTGAGACTAGAGAATATTTTGGTGACTTGCTTCCATTATCCCGATCCAAGGAAGGAGAGCTAGCTCACAACTCCGACAAACCTTGAGTGAAAGTCCTTGAGATCATTTACCCATTTGAAGAGCCTTGTACTCTTCTTCTGGGGTTGTAATCTTGTCTTGTTTGACATCTTCATTCCCTTGGTGAATCTTTTTAAGTGCTTTCCGCTTCTCCTTAGGAGTGACAAAGCCCATAACCTTGCGCTGGTCACCAAACGATAAAGCAAGAGTTATCATCTTCCTTAATTTTGAGTTTTTCTCAAACTTCTTGAACTCCTCCCCTCCCCATTTAACCTTGGGGATTGGTTGCATCATAATGTCTAGCAATTTCAGATCTATGTCTTCAATGATACTCTAGCACTGCCCATCAAATGAGCCGATATGCTCCTTACTAGTGAACGACACAAGCTTTGAAACCAATTGTTAGATAGTAAGAGTCTTAAATGAGATCATGTTCTGTAAAACATAAGTGACCACATCACATTGAAAGACAAACAAGAGTAATAACATGGTTACTTAAGGTGGAAACCCTAATCAACCAACTAGTTGACCAAGTAAAACCACCGCCTTACTAGTTTTTCACTAGTAAGGACTTGAATGGTCTACTTATTTTATTGATAGCTTTTCATTACAATAACAATTTAGAGATTGACTTAACTAGAATCACACTGACTCAATTCAAACACCACCTCTACGTCTATTACTTAATCTATCCACAACTCAATATAACAAAAGACTTGCGCAACTTCCAGATACCCAACGCCTTTTGAACTCTGGGATTTCTGCCGGCTGAAAATCAAGGGCGAAACAAGCGATTATTCGGGTATAATGTAGGACTAGATTGAAAACGGAATTTCGGAGGTGTCAATATGTTAAAGCAATAAAGCACATCACTTACCAAATCTGCAGCACATGGAGAATAACATTGAGGTGTGATTGTAGCAAAATACAGCCTGCATACAAATTATTATTATTTTCATACAAAATCATGAAAATCTAGCACATAGCAAGATGTAAAGTTAAATCATATAGTTCAAATTTATCACATGAAATAGTTATCTTTTGTGAATTCGCAAGATAACAAAAATTTAGCAAAGGGCTCGCACAAAGTACCTGAGGATAGCTCACAGAAAGAAGTGCCGAAAGAGCAATGCAAACCCTTCCAAAGTTTTTCCTTTCAGGATACATTTTGAAACACCATTGCAACTGCACACAGCACACCATAAACGGATGACAACCGCAGGGTAAAGATGCTAACGAAACATATAGGTCGACAAAAATGCAAAACACAAGGATTATATTCAGCGCGCATTCGCAACACGTACTACTGCAGATTATCTCCTGTGGCACCAAAAGTATGATCGAGCGTCGTCAAAATAGGAAAAATATGCATAGCAGCAGGAGTGGTACGTGAGATACTGAGATCTATATATGAACCACAATGCTCCCCCTGTTTTGAATGGTGCAACTTTTTCCACAAATATGTTTAAGATCTGCAAGATAATTATTATCAACAAACCAAAAAAAAAAGTTATCTACACAGAAATATATCAAAAGTCTATATATTTCGGAAGCCTCAACATGCGCAAAAGAAAACAGATGATCGAAAGCAGTGTCTCCAACTTACAGCAAAGATCGATAGATGTGATGAAGATATATAGGAATTCCAATACGTACATTGATGCTTGTAGGGAGTAAATAGATCGAGACACACCATATCTGCAGTATCATATAATCTCTACCGATCAAGATAATAAACAAAATCGAGCTGAAGAATGGAAGAAACAAAATCAAGATAATAGAATCTCTACCGATCATTTGCATAGGAATGATAGGATGCTAGGACAGCAGTAAAGCAAAAAGCCCAGAAGCTCATAACTTTCCAACAATTCAAAGACAAGTTGATGTGAGTGAAGAAGTAATGCAGTGTATTTTAATTATTAACGTTCATACCAATATGATCAACTCAATACTGCAAGGCAGCAACAGGGAACACCGAATCAGAAGCTGCAATTGCAACCTAGCTCACACGATTTGCGAGGCTAAAGCCTCCATATATGGGATCGGAGCATAAGAGATCAATAATCCTGCAAAAACCCAACCAGGCTAGCTAAGAAATCAAAGCTTATATATATTGACTAATACGTACTCTGTAGTGATCGATTAATACTTACTATATATAGGTTGTATTTGGATGGAGATAAAATACCTTAACCGGCCCGGCTGGCGTCTTGAATCCTAAACAATACTAAAGTAGAACCTGTTTCTGCCACGTGTCGAATTTTGGTGAAGTAACTGCCACATGTCAAATTTTGGTGAAGTTTTTTCCCGCCAAAATTTTAACCACTTATTTTCTACCATGTTTCAATTATCATGTCATTGTTAATTTAGGACAAAAGAAGATTTGGACGGATATTTCTTAAGCTAAAAAATGTCTTTTCTACGTTTTCCTATTTTATAAATATTTCGTATCATCACTTTCATTTAATATTTGTTTTTTTAGAAATCATATAAATTTGGCAGACGGACTTCATTTTTTTTTACGTTTTTTTATTAAATAAGAATTCGAGTTCAGACGATATATCTAAAACTCAAGGGCCGACTAAGCCGGCAGATGAGAGAACCGTCTAAACACCATAACATACACACATCCACCATAACAATTCTTTTTCTTTTCCATTATTTGTTTTATATATTTTAATGTAAAAATATTATCTCTTTTGGTATGAAAAATTTCACAGGGGATACAATACAAGCAGCGTTGAAGAATCTTATCTTATCTTATATATCTTATCTTATTTTATCTTATCTTATATACAATACTAAAGCATAAATTGTTCTACCACATTTTGAAACCACAATGAATTTTTTTTCCTCCAAAGCCATTGCCCAATTAGTTATAATTGCTACAATATTGATTTAATTTTTTATTATGTCGTATCATTACTAATACAAACTTTTCACTGATAATAGGTTGAATATCTGCCAAATTTATATAATTTGTAATCATATTTTAATATCTTTCAAATTTATTTAATTTAAATTTACGTTGACATAGTTGGCAAAGATATTATATATTTCTTTTACATTTATATTGTTGTAATTAGAATATTGGAATTATGACTAATGCAATATCTTAATTATATATTTATTGAAGGGAATATCATACCATATTTAAATAAATGTTGTAATATTATTTTTTTCAATGTATTTTAATTTAAATAAATGTTTTAATGTAATTTTTCAATTTATTTTATTTAACTTCTTTACTTTGGTGAATTATATTCAAAATAATTTAATTGTATATTTTTAAAGAGTGATTTTAATAAATTAAAAACTATTAAAAAATAAATTGTTTGAAATTATTTAGTATTTCTTAAGCTTTGAGTATATGTAAGTCATATTTTAATTTATACATTTTTTCTCAACCTAAAATTATTAATTTTTTTAAACATATGCTCTAGGGACATAGGTTAAGAAACCACATTTTAATCTCTTCAAAAAATGTGAAATTTGTTAGAAGAACATGTACTCTTATACGAAAAGTATCCTAGCTTTTTTTTTTTGTTATTTTATCTTAAACAAGATTAACAACTATGACGACTAACTCAATGATATTAATTATCAAAGATGATTAGAGTTGGAGAGTTCCAATAGTAAGATACAATAACTCTTTATAGGGAAAATGGCCGAAAACCACCCCTTTTTCTCATTAAACGGGATGGATAAATAGATTTTATTAATTTATTTCAATTCATACATTTTTCTCTCATTAAAATAACATTAAAAGGGAGAGGTGAAAATGACTTTCACAATTTTTAACGGCAAGCTAACGGAAAAAAAAAAAAAGGTTGTGGGTAGCGATTTACAAACAAAATGGGTTTAAGGGGTGGTTTTCTGCAATTTCAATTTTAAGGGGTGATTTTCTGCAAAGAACCATATTTAATGGGTGGTTTTCTGCCATTTTATAGGTATCTTGAGTGTTTCATTATCAAAGTAATCATATTTTTATAAAAGAGGTATGACCTCTTCATTCATTTTGTTTATATTTTATGGTTCCACAATTTATTTTACTGAATTGTTAATTCCAATTTTTTAACTTATCTTATGAACTAGTCGTAATCTACTCTATTGCCCCTGTTGAATTGAAAGCGAATGTAAGCCAATTACTTGCCAGCGGGGCCTTTATATATCCATCCATCATTGGCCTCCTTGATTTATCTTCCTCAATTCACTGGTCTCATGATCCCACCACTTATTAATTAATATATAGTAGTTGGGGGCTCGGGTGGCTGAAGCCCCCCCTAAAAAAGGTATAGATATATTATATATATTAGTTATTTTGATAATATATACAAAGTAAAGTAAAAAGGGAACATAGAGTCTTCTTTGGCACAGCGGTAAGGGTGGTGACCTGTTGAGTCTTCTTAATTTTTTTGCATTTTTTTTTAAAACATCCAAAACCCTTCCCCTTTTTTTTTACAGACCCTTAGCAGCCCGAAGTTCCGAACACATTTCACATACGCACAAGCACAATCGCACAGAGCGAAGAGTCCCCTCGGTCGCCGCTGCCGCCTGCCAGCTGCACCTCCGGCCGGCGACCACCGCAACCCAGCCGTCACCCTTCTGCTTTCCCTCAACTGCGCACTCCTGCACAGGCGCACAGCCGGCGCCTCTTCAATCTCCATTGTTACCCTTCTCTTCATTCCTTTGATCTTCAAAAGGTAGTTAGTTTTCTTCGTCTTCCTTTTAATTTAATCGTTTTTAAGTTCAATTGATTGAGTCAGAATCAATTTAGATTAGAATTTGTGGATTTGAGAATCAATTTGGAGAAATTTCTATTAGGGTTTGTGATTTGTTTGAAATAAAGTTGTGGTTTGCATTTGAAATTGTGGTTTGTGGTTAGAAATGAATTTGTGGTTTGTAATTTGGAATTGTAGTTTGTAGATTTGTGAGTTTTGCTCCTCTACCATTTGATTATATTTTTTTTAAGTAGAATTCGATGAAATGACAATCAATTTAGATTAGAATGTATGGATTTGAGAATTAATTTGGGTAAACTTTGATAGAGTTTGTGATTTTACTAATAAAATTTTGAATTTAAGAATCAATTTAGGGAAATTTGTGGATTTGAGAATGAATGTGTGGATTGAGAGCAGTGAGTTTTAAGTTGAATTTTATATATTGATAGAGTTTGGTTTGAATGAGTTGTTGGATGGTCATGATGCAAACATATATCAGTAACATGAAAAATGCACATGTTATTCTAAGTTTCTGGCTTGCTGTCCTTGTAGTGTTAAGTCCGTTAGACTAAAAATATGTAGATGCTAGATGGTAAGCCATTCCCCAGGAGCTCCCTTTTCTTAGATATATCAGAGGCACCCTGATGAGGGGCTCAACCATCTTCCACAATGCAAGTTTTGGTAACTTCCAATCCTGACAGGAAAAACATCACCCCTATTCTTTACCATGTCTTCGTGTATTTGCATCACATATGATCAAGTTTCTGTATTAAAGGGATGCATTGAACTACAACATAGTCTTCTTCTGTTCTTTAAAGATAAAAGATACTGTGAGGGCCAGAAACTTAGAAGAACATGTATTGGAATTACTAGCCAAGAATGAAGAAATGTATCACAAAAAAAAAAAAAAAAAAAAGAAGAAGAAGAAATACAGTCATCACTGAGGACAGGTATTGGAATTTGGAATACAAGACAGAAAATGGAAAAAGCAAGAGGAGCACCTTATCCGGATGAAGGTAGACCTTGTCTCTGAATAGAAGGACAACACCTGCCTCATCTAATACACTGGCAAAAGAGGTTGCTTGCTCACGAGATCTAGCAATACCCGTGCTCTCACAAGCTTTCAATAGATCAGAATGGCTAATTACTTCCTTTCCTTCCATTCCCAACTTCATCTTCAGTGCCTCCACGTTAACTAATCGCATTAGCTTCTTCGCCTCTGAAATCGATATGGTGTCACCTTTCGCAACAAGACGACCAACATCGTTCAAATTACTGTTTCCACCACCAGGTGTTGATTCAGATGTAGAGGATTCGTAGCGTGGGAATGCAATAGGCCTTGCCAGTGAACCAACCACGCCCAACTGCCTAAAAGCATCCCTTCTGACATTTCTTCCATGCACTAAAAATGCCCTTACTGCCCTTTGCATTTGTTCTGTACTTCTAAAAGCAAAGCAAGTTACAAATACCCATGCCATAAGCTCACCTCTAACTTCTAAAGAGAAAGAGTTTGCATATTTGAAAGAATATAAGTGGCATATGTTCTTAGACACACAATGCATAGTTATACAGATCATACTAACTGATGAGGTCAACTCATGAGGAAATACATGATATTTTTGCTGCTATTCTAGGTCAATGCATATCTTTATTTTTGCTTATCTGTTGGGGAGCATAGTTTTCCAAAAAAAATGGATCTCACATCTTGGCCTTTAAAAACTTGTTTCAATTGTAATTTGACATAATAGTTTTTTGAGTTATAGCAATACTGAATAGCATCTGTCAATAAGTATCTGATTAAACATCCATTTTCTGAACTGGAGAGCAACTAAATCATCTGATTATAACAGACATAAGTTTTTTGAGTGATTGCAACCAGTGCATAAAAAGGAGAGGGAGAAAGAGAGAACTAACGCACTCCTATCCAATTCACTCCAGCGTCAGATACAAGACATTTTTAATTTTAGCTCCGCTGGTGACATATCTGATGCACCAATAAGCTAAGGTTTAGTAGATGTTTGAGTAACAGAAGCTTGGAACGAGACTACGAGAGAGAAAGAGCTAACAGAAAAAAGAAATTCTGTATTACTTGCTTGAGAAAAACAGAACAACAAAAATGTCTGAATGTATACAATGAAAGAGAAGACTATGAAATGATAGTATTGCCCTTCTATATATTTATGTATTTACATATTCTATCATCCCCTCAAGTTGGAGGCTGAGTAAATAGTCCCAACTTGGTAATGGCAAAAGTGCGCTTAGGCCCTGATAAAGGCTTTGTGAAAACATCAGCAGTTTGTGACTGTAGGAACCATAAGTGAGGAAGAGGAGACCATTGATGAGCTGCTCACGGACATAGTGACATTCCATGTCAATATGTTTTGCCGTTCATGAAAGACCAGATTTTTGGCAATGTGGATTGCGGCTTGACTATCACAGTGAAATGTCAGGGACTTCTAATTCATGAAGCAAACGAATAAGCCATGCCAACTCAGCAGTGAACCTTCGCAAAGGTCTGTATTCTGCCTCTGATGATGATAAAGAGATAGTGGTTTCTTTATTGGATTTCCAAGAGATCGGAGAAGACCCAAGAGTATGTAATGAAGTACCCACTGATAGACTATCAAGAGCATAAGCAAGCTGCCCAATCTGAATCACAGTGCCCTTCAAGAGAGAATGAATCAGTTGAAGAAAGAAGAAGACCATAGTGAGCAGAACCTTTGAGGTACTTAATGACATGTATGTAGAGCAACATATCCCAATGAGCATGAGATGTGGGAGCTTGAATAAACTATGATAAGTGTTGAATTGAGAATATCAAATCAGGCCTTGAATTTGTAAGAAAATTCAACCTGCCAATGAGCCTTCTGTAAGGAGTTGGATCAGAAAGTAAAGTGCCTAAATCAGGAGATAATTTCAGAGAAGGGTCTAATGGAGAGGCAGCAACTTGAACTCCGGAAGATCATAATTGTCAAGCAACTACTCTTGAGCAAATTTTCTTTGTGGAATGACCATCCCATCAAGAACTGTCAAAAACTCCGGAATTGTCTAATCCTTTAAAACATAAGTGATCACATTACATCGAAAGACAAACCAGAGTAATAACATGGTCACTTAGAGTGGAAACCCTAACCAACCAACTAGTTGATTAGGTAAAACCACTGCCTTACTAGTTTTTCACTAGTAAAGACTTGAATGGTCTACTTATTTTATTGATAGGTTTCCATTACAATAACAATTTAGAGATTGATCGACTTAACTAGAATCTCACTGGCTCAAACACATCTGAGTCTATTACTTAATCTATCCACTACCCAATATAATGAAAGACTTACGCATAGAAATGATTCTCACACTTATACTATCGGCAACACCACACCCGAAACCCAAATAGCTCTCAGTCTCATCAATCTCTAAAGAATCTAATTTTACATTATAATAAAGATAAGATAATCTACTTAAGCATTCACCCTTATCCAGAACTTCGGATTTTCGTCCATAATGACACTATTAGCACTACAGGAAAAGCATGCCATTTTCAACGCTTTTAAAGACCATTCTCGACGCTATAAAGCGTCGAAAAAATCAATTTCGACGCTTTTAAAAAGCGTCGGTATTTTTGGCGTCACGAATTACAATCTGTCATTTTCGACGCGAAATTACGTCGGGGCCCATTTCGACGCCTAAAAGCGTCGAGATTGGCATGTCATTTTCGACACCCTAGAGCGTCGAAAATGGCTGATCTTGTTATCACTATCAACCATTTTCGACGCCCTAGGGTGTCGAAAATGGCTCATTTAATTTCTATTCTCAGCCAATCTTGACACTTTAGGGTGTCGAAAATGGCTGACCCCCCTTTTTAGGCTGTCGAAATTAGTATATATATATATTTCTATCTTCACTTTTCTAAATTAATTGGCACATATATGTAAGGTTGTAGCACAAGCCATAAGAGATAAAATATACATAATAGGTATAATGCATCATTTACATTCACACAACCACAATTGTATCATTTAAGTTCACATAAGCTACCATTGTCTCCTCTTGGGTACAATTTAGTACTTCAAAATAACCCTTAAGTTCTCACTTTAAGTCGCAAAAAAAAACACCCAAAAGATCATTGTAGATGAGCTATTTGTCTCCTGTTGCCTAACACATTTCCCGCGCACCTGCACAAGGAATAAAAGCCTAACACATTTCAATATACCAAAAGTAAAAAGAGAAATCAGAAGGAAAAACAGTAGAAACTTGATGATTGAACCTATAGGACAAGGTGGCAAATTATGCAATCTATAATGCCCGAGTAATTTACTTTCAAGAGCATCCCTGAATTCTAACCAGCCAAGAGGTTTTCTGGTGGAAATCAGTAAAATGTCAATTAATCTATTCAAGACACCTTCATCACAATCATCCAAACACTAACAGTATAAAGCCAAATTTCAGTAGCTATATAGAGTTGAAGAGCAAAGCACACTCAAGAGTGGAGAATGCAAAGAGGAGGATAGGCTAAGAAATCAGAAGGTCTACATAGTTGTTTATTCAAAGACAAGGAAGTTTCCAACACCATCAAACACACACAAGTATTCAACTACAGTTTCACACTCAGTTGTCAACAGCAACAGCCACAACCACATTTTTTTAAAAATAAAAAACCCTTAAATCATGTCTTATGGTGAATTCCACAAATACCCACATCATCATTGATATTTTACATGTAGGAAAGCATGGCCATATGAAAAACATGGGCATATCACAAAAGGAGGTCTAGAACTTATACCTCTTCAAGGGATATTAGTCACATTTCATCCATGCTTTCCTCCGAATCACCACTAGTAGAAGCGACCTTAATACAAAAAAAAAAACAAAAAAAAAACAAAAGAGGTTAGAAATGGGAGGAACCGAAATTGGATTAGGAAATATAAAACAAATCATTATGAAAATAAATAGAACCTGAGAATCAGCCATGTCCAATGTAGCAGCCTCCATAAACTCTTTAACTCTACCGGTACGAATTGCATCTAGAGCATGTAGCATCATTTGGTTAGATTGATCTACCTTTGCTCGAAGCTCTTGATTTTCCATTTTCAAGCTTGTTATATCAGCTCCATTCTCCACCTCCATCTTTGTTAATTTTGATTTCAAATGCTCTACTTCCATAGAATTGGTCATGCTCCCGGCACCACCGCTTGTTTGTCTCAAGAAAAAGGACACCCCAAAAATGTCACTTTCTTTCACTCCTAACCCGAATCCGACTGGCCTCTTAGGTTTTCCATCTTCATACATAAGCTTCTTAAACACGACATTTTCAATTTCCACTTTAGCTTTTGACGAGCCCGGTTTTTTAAGATGTTCTTGAACTTGTTCATTTGCTTTCACCTAAAATCATATGAAAACATAATAGTATGAGCAATGCTTGAATACATGAAACAATCACTCACACATTACAACAACAGCAACAGTTAGATTCATATACACATGAAATTAAACCAAAAACTGGAAACCAGAAGCATAAAGCAAGAGGAATAACGCAACAGGAGGCCGAGTACTAAAACTAACATTGTAAACAAGCTTATATAAGGTCATTGCAGTTCATACAGACAATAAAACTAACATTGTAAACATCAAAGATTCCAAATTTGCCTAAAAACGATTTGTTTTCTCATTTTACAAAACATGTTCTTTTGGCTTTCGTTGGATTTGGTATTATTCGTCTCAGGTTGTGGATGACAGGTCAAGTTTCTCCACTTAGACAATAATTTAGTTTTTGTGGTTGTTAGACAGTAAATTAGTCAAAGATGTCATTTTTATATTCATTTTTTTTTCTAATCTAAACCTCATCAGGTCTCCCACTCCATTTTAATAGCTGCCATAGGTGTTCAATGTAGATAAATAAATTCCAAGACTATGAAATAAGGTTCCTTATCCAACTTGCCAGTTGGACAGTTACATCTCGTCAAATACACAGTTTTTTCACTGATTTAGGATGAAACCTCTATGCAGTCTTATTAGTTTATGAACTGTAGCTTTCTTGTACATAGTTTAGTTTCTGCCAGTTCATTTAGGATGAAGCACAGCATAGTTCAGTTTCAGATGAACAAGCACTCTAGTCATCTGTTTGTGAAGAGAGGTATAAAAATACATACCAAGAACTCCGATGAAATTGTATTATCAACAAACCCTCCATCATGTTTGGTATGAGTCAATTTGAAAAACTCTAGGTGGCTAGGTTGTCTTCCCTTTGATTCCACCTTCAATAAATTAACCAAAAAAATAACATTATACTCATCATTGACAAAAATTTATATTAAATATATATATATATATAAATAAACTCAGTTTTGTACTGCATCAATCCTCTATACAATTACAAGGTGGAAGCTTTTGGTCACAGACCAGTTCATGGAGCAAAACATGTAGAGTTAAACTAGAGTTCTTTTATTAGGGGAAAATGAAAATAATAAAATATTTAGATGGAAATGAATGGTCCATATTGGGGTCATAAACTATATATTTAGATGGAGTTTTACTGATTTATGTGATTAGTTCAATGGATCCAAGTCATAAAAATACAAAAACAACGGGGCTATATTTTTACAACAGACTTTTAGTAGTATTTGTTCTCTTTCTCACCTCAGCAGCTAACAAACAGGACTATAGTCTATATAGCAATTTGTTGTAGTGATTAGTGTGGTGCACATTTTTTTGGTGATGTCATTCCAACAATCAATTGAGTAAATTGTAAGCAAACATTGTAAGATAATAGTTTTCTTTTACAATAATTTTTTTACAGTAATCTTTTACTGTAAAAATGATCTTCACATGTGGCAAACTGAGATCATTTTCATCGAGTCTGAAAGGTACAAAACTGAGTGATTCCATCTGGGTTACTTTTTAATCTTGCAAGCATTGATAATTGATCTCATGGAAAGCATTGATAAAAACAGTGAAGAAAATTTATGCAATCTCTATAAGCTTTTAGAGCATTCATAGAGATATTGTATATGGTGCAATCAGAAGACAAATTGTAAGTATACATCAATATATAACATATTATAATATAAAATGTAAAGTCCTAAATATTCACACCTGCTGTAGTATCTCTTAGTTTTCTTCTTTAAACTCTGAAGAAGGTTGAGTAAACGCTACTATTAAAAAGAAAAAACATATAACTATAAGATGAAAATAGTGAGATCCTATTGAAAAATGGAAAGATGCAGGCAATCGGATCACCCAGATCGAGATGAATATGCATAAGTGTAGGGATGGTAATCAAACACCATCCCTTCAAAAGTATACAAGAGTGACTGATGTTCAAGCAGGAAGTAGCTATATACCTCTTTGTTTTGTGATACACAGAAAAAGTATGTAGAAAAAGTAGTTCAGTTAGTCTAATATATACAAATATACAATAGATGAAGGGGAATAATCATGGAAAAGTAATAAAGTTAGGGTTAAATTTGATCAAAATTCAAGTCAAAATGTAACAAGCTCAAATAAAATAAAGAACATTTATAATTTGTACCAACTAGACTCAAACAAAGTTATGCTAATGAAGGTTACACGAATGAGATTCACAACTAAAGCATAAAATTGCCCAAATCAAACAAATCTCTAGGTTTTGTCTTGATCACGTGAAACCAGTCTTTATGCATCTCACGTGAAATCATAAGTAATCATATCATTCAGATTTATATTCAAGATACAGATTTATATTTCAGATTAAAAAAAAATGATACTTCAAAGACGGTTGTCAAAACACAAGCATAAGAGACCCATGCCCCATGAGTGTTATCCCCAACTCCATAAAGGAAAACCAGCTGAAGAGAATGAATGATAGGCAATATGTAATCAATATGTCTCAACCAACCTAGTAGTCTAGAGATTTACCCTTTTATCTTTGAGATTGTTAACGGGAGGGTAGCCTAAAGGGCTCAGTGATCTTCAAGCTTCTCAAATGTCGACTAGCCTGAACAATCCAGCAACTTCTCTTACCCGTGGGAACTCAATGCAAAAAGCTTGGACTTTAATGAAGAGATCTTTACCTGTCAACAACCACAAAAGAAATTAGACCAGATCAGGTGAAGAAGAAGAAGAAACTAAGGCATTGAGACCAGATCAGGTGAAGAAGAAGAAGAAACTAAGGCATTGAGACCAGATCAGCTGAAGAAGAAAAATCTAAGGCATTGATCAGAAAAAAGGCTGAGATTGAGAAGAAACTAAGGCATTAAATTTGCTTCTTTTTTTCCACCTATTGCCCATAATTTAAGACATTGGAAGTCCCTGATTACCAATTGCCTCAGTGACACTAAAGTGCAGAATGTCACTCATTTACGTACACAATGTGAACCAAAGTAATGATGCTAAAAAAAAGATTCACTATTGTCCGAAAAAGAATTATCTCTTTGAGGCAATCAGCATACAGAATAGGGTAAACTTTGCAAGATAGGAGAAACCATTGACAAAAAAATAAAAATAAATACATAAATAAAAACTAGTTAATTTGATCTTGATCCTAAGCAGCTTAAATTGACAGGGTACAATAAAAAAGCCTTATAAAGTCAATGAAAGTGAAGGACAGGTAGATCTGAAATGGTGAACTGATCCAAAACAATTAGAAATTTTTACAGTCAGAATCAGCAAGAGGGATAATTCAACTTTCCTACTGATCCATGACAGGGTTTGATCCATTAAAATTTTAGAGGAACACCAGTTCCAGGTTGCTGGCATGACACCATTGCCAACTGTATCAAATATAGGTCAACTGAGATTGCAGAACAAATTGTTAAAAAAATAAGCTGAGTCCCTTAATAAACTAACAACTAATAATCCATCTGTGACCCTTTGAGCTTGGGAGGTCAATGGATCAGACAGTAAGGTCTTGTTTATATCAGTTTCCTGGTACACAATTGTCATTTTTACCCAAAATAGAATTCCAATTTGTTACAGAAAATATAATTCTGTTTCTCTCAATCAAAATGAACATAAGCAAAATTCAGCTTAAAGTCTATCATGGCAGCTGTCATGCATCGCCTTAATATCAGAAAAGAGTATCAATAGCTGTGAGAAATGCGAAAAACTTGGCTCTTGATGAATGATCAGTGTTGGATCATCTTGTGACCACCTGCTGCTTAATGAAAGTAAAAAAAAACATATTCAACCATGCCAAATTTAAACGTCTTAGTCGAGCTGCAGCAACAGCTAATACTATTATAATAGTTGCACCAACAGTCACACCATATGCATTTATACCCTATATAATAGGTACACAGATCATCTACTAGCAAGAAATAGTGAATTCTATCAAGGAACAATATATTCAATTAGTCAGATAAGTATCCAGATGAAACCAATATTTAGCATAGGCACACAGATCATCTACTAGCAAGAAAAAAATGCATCTGAAAGACACTTTTAGGCTCTAACACCTGAAATCCAACTCCAACTTTCTATCCCTCCCCATGATGTCAGTGCATCACTAACCATCATAAATCATGATCTAACTTTATATGTTCTAATGCTGTCAGAAATAGTATAGACCGTACCATGTCACAGCTTCATTTTCTCTCTATATTCCTTCTTAACATAGGGGTTCAAGTGTCAAATATCTAACAGCTGTTTCCTTCTTAACATTGGCAAGATGAATTGAACTGTGACTCGGCTAAAGGTGCTAGCACTCACAAGATGGTTCTCAATGGATAGAGTCAAATTTGGGGCTTGGAATACATGTGGTTTCAATGACCACATTAAGAATAATATTCTGACAAGTTATTGTTGGGATAATGGTATATCGCTTATAGTTTTCTAGAGACTAAAGTCCATCAGAAAAATCCAGAGTTTTCATGATAGAACACCAAATTTCCCACACTTCAGATGATGCAGCAAAGACCATGTCACAACTTCTTTTTCTCTCTATATTCCTTCTTAACATAAACAAAAGATGAAGTATACCCACAAATCCACAATCACTCACTTGGGCTAACAGTGATAAAAAAAAATAGCATTCCTAATCATATACTCAGCATGAGAAACACTCAATTGACCTCCATCAGTATTCAGGATTAGAAACAATTAATTGACCTCCATCAAGAAACACAATCCAGAGTGTTCATGATAGAACACCAAATTCCCCACATTTCAGATCATGTTTATGAGTTATGCCCCAGCCTTTAGAAAATCAAGTTTATAGTTCAAGCTAGCCCTAGATCTCCAGTGGTTGAGTGATGTTATTTCATTATCTAACAAATATTAGAATTGACACATGGAGGAAATTCAAAATCAACTTAGCTTATATTGCTGGTGAAAATGGTGGTGTACACTACTGTCATGAATGAACGCTATAGTACATTTGTTGTGAAATAAATAATGGTAAGAGTGCATATATATATTCCTAGTGCAATTGCTCATCTGAACTGTAATCCTCAATGTAATCTGACATATATAGAGTTGCTATGTAATTTTACTCCTCATTTCCAAATGTCAAGTATGATTGATTCGGTTTTCTCTTGACACATTCTGGCTGATCGATCAATGACTGCAACTAGGCCTGATTAACAGCCCATTAATGTCAAATGAAGTACAGTTATAAATATGTATCCTGTGATAGTAAATTAAGCATAAATAAAGCATGGAGATGGAGAACTTGATCAATAGCGTTCAGTCAGGGATGGAGGGAGAGAGGAACATACCTATGAGACAGCTTGAGAAGGAAGCCATCGACTTAGTAACACGTATTGAATCAACGAAACCCTTCAATTCGGAAAGAAGCAGCACCAGTTCCCCAAATCACACAAACATTAAGCTACAAACAAGCAAAACGCAAGCAGATCTGAACAACAAAATCGATTAATCAAACTTAAGAAAAGGTGTCTAACACCATCGGCAGTCGCAACCGAGAATCAATAGGTGAAGGTAAAACTCACAGAAAAGCAGAAATCGACTGGAACAGAAAAGCAGATCAGGTCGGAAATGGGGCGGAGATTGGAGCGAGGGAGACGAAGACGGATAGGAGGCAGGGGAAGGTGCTCAGAGTGGAGAGATCGACTGCCGATGGGAGAGAAGAACAAGAAAGGAGAGACAAACCTGCTCAGACTTCAGGTGGCCGTCTCCGGTGGGCGGTGGGAGGCCGTCTCCGGTGAGTGCAATTAGGGTTCTTCGGAGGTGTGAAGCAGAGAGAGAGGGGCACGGGAGTCGGGGAGAGTGATTCGCGAGTGAAGGGTTGTGAAGGCCGTCTCCTCTCCGTTAGGTTAAATTTTTTAGTGAAGCCATTCTCGACGCTTTAGGACGTCGAGATTTTTGTCAATTTCGACACCTATAGCTGTCAAAAAAATTCGACGGTTCAGAGTGTCGAAAATTTTCGACGCTTTTAAAAAGTGTCGAAACTAAAGCGTCGAAAGAAACCACTTTTCCTGTAGTGTAGGTGGCGGTCTAGCAATGACTGCCACCACCCAAATCCTCGTCCTGTAAAAAAAAATATATGTGTTAGATGAATGTCAATATAAACATAATTTACAAGGATAAAATGGGTATTTCGGGAAAATAATGAGAGGGGATGGGGTTCGAGTTAGAGCTCATGACTCTTTTATATAGAGGTGAACCGTGAACATGTACATCATAAACCTATAAAAGAGCCAAGAGCGCGCTCTATCTGTGGAAGATGAATAGATGATGCAGATTGAGATGTAAATCTAATAAACTTAAGATAATTAAAAAGATGTTATACTCTCTATCTGTGGGCTTGTCATAAACACACTCTCGACATCTACAACTACAAAGATAAATCAATGGACATTCAAATTCTGTTTAGCTCCAGTATTGAAGGACAAATTAACATCAGAGCAAGCCAAATTAAGACAAGCTATAGATCAGTATATGTGCACTACTATTCTTTATTAGGAAAATAATATATATTATTATTATTATTATTAGGATTTAATTAGTTTAATTATTTCCATTTATTAGGGTTAAGAATTAGTCAAACGGTTAGAGTAATTCACTCACCTCTATCTCCATCACCATTGTAATCCTCTATATTCTCTTTGGTAAATCCATAGAAGGTGTGTTCTTCTACACCAATCTCTACATTCTTCACAAATATATACATAATCTTCTATATTTTTGGTTCTACTTTATAAAAGTATACAATTTTTTATGGATCTTTAATTGAACAGTGTCCATTGACCATACTTTATAAAAGTATACAACACCATGCAATAGAACAGATATATTACCGTTGCTTGAACTTGTTCCTTGATCTCCCTCAACTTTGGCCTTATCAACTGCAAAAATAAAAAAAGAGAGAATTTTCAGTTATGAAATAATTGAGATAAACTTCAATAGGATTTGGAATTTATTTGGCAATGAAATTTAGCTTGATTTTCGATAGTTTTCACTTAGTAGCAGCCTAGCAATCTCCATTCAAAATTCAAAATTGGAAAATAGTTCCAAACATGGGAAAGATCATGACAAACCCAAAGCTTAACCATCATATCCGCGGCTTCTTGATCGAGAGGAATGTATGCCAATTACGTACTTGCCAGCGGGGCCTTTAATTTATATCAATCTCCCTCATTTCATAGGCCTGACGATCCCAACCATCTATTAATATTTGCGTTAGTCTCATTCTCATAAAATGTACTATATGATCAGTTATAGAAAGATAATACGGAGTATAAGCGTACTTTATATTAATTGTGGGGATATGGGAAATGAGATGCCAGTCTTCCCCGGTTTCTGGTTTGCATCTCTCTCTTATTTCTTTTATTTCTTGGGGTGATCGGAAGGGATATGATGAGCTATCTGCAATATGCAGATTTTGCAGGGAGGTGAGGTGTTTGAATCCGTCGGGAATCTTCTTCAAATTTCCCACATCAACAAGGTAAATAGTACGAAGTGATTTGAGGATCTTCCAGGGAATGTCATGTATCCAATTTCCATTCTGCGCGCATATGAGTTTATTAATTAGATCAAATACAATAGTATTTTAATTATATTTTTATCAATTAATGTAATATGTACATACTACTCCTTGTATTTGTAAATAAAGAGCGATATGTATACTACTCCGTATGTTAAAAGAAAAGCATTAATATGCCACATATCCTCTTCTCATGCAACATTATTTTTTCAAGCTATTATTTGCACAATATCATTTAATTATGACAACTAAATTATCTAATATTAATCACAAAAATATCATTTTATATTAATTTTTTTAAAACAATGAGGTTAATTCAAAACTTTTTTTTAAAAAAAAAGTACCAAATTGATGAATTCTTCTTTTTGGAGCAACTAATACATACACATATTTTTGTTTAGATATCGTAATCACCTTAATTTTATGATTTTCTCCAAATCAACTATATATATCTATAAAAAAAATCCAACACTTGAACTTTGTACATGTTTCTTCAACCAATCTAGCTATATCTAACTATTAAATCATAAGAGTTTCTTTTATTAGGCGTTATAACCACCTTTATTTTAGTGTTTCACCCAATCAATCTATTTTACTTAAATATTAAACATTTAAACTCGTGTAATTTTAAAACATTTTCATAAATATTATTTACTATTTTCTTACTTACTTTATCAAATCTATCTTTTTCTATTTTAAGCTAACGTTTAGCAATAGTTTATTTAATTTTATAATAATAATTTTTTTATACTTACAAGATTTTATTTTTAGATTTGAAAGAGAAAAATACGTGCCATGTTGTAGGAATTATACTAGTGTATATTTAAACTACAAATTACAATTGTTATCCGTGTACTACATTGAGAAGAAACAAAAGAGTTAAAATGATTTTTCGTTATTTAAAAAATATATATCTTTCTATGATGCTTTTAACAACTCAAGACTTTAAAATATAAAAATAAGTTTGTCTAATCAAATCGTCCTTTTTTATGTTTTTATATTTTTCTATTAGTTGAAAAAGTATACTCTCTCTTTTAATTAAAACTTATCGTTTACTATTATGCACACATTTTATTTTAATCATGATAAAAACTATATAGAATATTAACTTTTAAAAAAAATTTGTTTTTATAAATTCATACTTAATAGTAATAAGTATTAAATTATTTTAAAAAAATCATTTAAAAAGTTAATACTCCGTATTTTATATAGTTTTTAACACCTAAAAAAGCATGCGTGAATAATAAAACTTCAAGTTTTAATTAATGGAGAGAGTATTTGTTTTAGTAAAAATTACAGTATTTAACAACTCAAGACTCAAATTCAAGATATATTGTGCTCACTCGAAGTTTAATTGCATTAAAAGATGTCAAATCATATCGGATGTTGGATAGAAAATATACGGAGTAGTATTTAAAAAGTTTTGGTGATCCAAAATTGTAATTATAACATATAAAAAGCATACCTGACAGGCACAAATATAAAGATGGATAAGCGAGGTGAATTGGTTTTGTTGTTCCACCTCTGTCTCATCCACGTTGACCATGTTCTCCACACAATGAAAGGACAGCTGTTGGAGGTTCATATTCGCAAGGATTGCCCAACTCATTCTCAACTCCATACAGCGGTGAAATTGCAATTTTTTTAGAAAACGGAGATGCTGAATCCACTTAGGAAAACAACTATACGGCATATTAGTAAAGCCAATATCAAGTGATTGAAGAAAAGGTAGGTGCAGACGTCCTTTTTCCACCATTGCATCTTCTTCGACTTGTTTGTTTTCATAATAGTCAATGTCCAAGTGTTCAAGAGCTGTGAGGTATTGAAGCCCCCCTTCTAAATGCCTCTGCCATGGCACTTGTAATGTTCGCAGCCTCTGCAAGGCTTTCCATAGCATCCCCATTCCACTTTTATTATCATTCATCTCCTCCTTTTCAGCTTCTTCATATCTGTCCTCCAATTTCACATTTCCACAGTTGGATATCCTCAACTCTTCAAGGGCAGTGAGATACGCCAAGCCACTACTAGACACCCATTCTAGATCACTAGAACTGTCAACTTCCAATGACTTGAGAGAAGTTAAGCATTTTATTGAATCCTTTGGCACACAACTTAAATCTTCTACTCCCCTAATACTTACATTTTTGAGGTTTGGAGACCTTGAATTAAGCAACCTGCCCACTAACTCCCCTCTAACCACCATTAAATCCAATTCTTCAACCCCCCTGAATGAAGGCATGCCTTCCACAAGATTTAGACAATTCCTTATTGAAAGCTTCGAAACCTTTGAACCGCTGAACAACGACGGTGATACCGAAATTGGAGAATCATTTCCAGGTATTGCTACTTCCCTCCACCAACCCTTCAAATTACGCAAGCACTCCATTTTTAGGATTTCAAGGCACGGCAGAATTGATTCAAATTTTACATTCTCATGAAATAAGTACTCCAAATTAGTACATTCATTCAGATTAAGCTCCTTGAGCTTTGGAAGAGAGAAGACCCAACTTGAAAGTTTATCACCTGGATACCCTTCTATTGACAAATAGTGAAGATTTCCAGGTGGTTGAAATGCCTCTAGCACTGCTTCTGTTTCTTTCTTGGTCGTTTCATGCTCACCATTGTCGACCCACTCTATGATCATCCCATTCAGTTTGCACTTTTTGGACATCTTTGATTTTCTTGTATCATCTATCCAATCAGGCCATCCCCCTTTTGGAAGCTCAGCTTTCACAACCCCACACAAACCATCAAGGCACCCCAAGTATCTCAAACCCCCATCAATGGGATGCACAATAAGTCGATCCAAACTCACAAGTGTAGTTATCTCTGCCAACCCTGAAGGTAAAGAACCTAAGCTTTCACAATACTCTAAAAAGAGGTGTCTCAAGCTCACCAACTTCCCAAGGTTCAAAGGCAATTCCACAAGAGAGTTACAACTCCTAAGATCCAGGGTTTGCAAATGCTGAAGATTACAAATCGAATTCGGAATTTTTTTCAATTCTCGACTGTTTGATAGATCGAGGTATCTCAAGTGAATCAGTCCTCCAAATGAATCAGGTAACTTATCAACGTCCAAATATGACATCTGCAAGCTGCGCAACCTTTTGAAACTTCCCAAACGGGAAATCAAGGAGCTTGTTTTAAAGTTTTTCACACTGCTGAATAGAAGGGTCCTTAAGGTCTTTGAATGGGAAGACAAAACAAAAGGGTCATTCGTATCACACTCGACAGAGATGTGGCGAAGAGAGCTCCCCTTTATCTCTTCTCTAATGAAACATCTACTCTCCATTCCTGCAACTTTTATTGCCAAATCATGTAGCAAATCATGCATTTTACAAGTGTATATGGGATAACCTTCCGATTTATCTACTTCCAACTCTTGGAAGAAGCACCTATCAACCATCTGAAAGAAATACGCATCCCCAACTTCCTCCAAGCTCTTCTTATCTTTTCGCTCAATAAAACCCTGGGCTGCCCACATACGAACCAACTCATCTTTTGTAAATTCATAATCTTTAGGAAAGATTGAACAATAGGCAAAACAATGCTTTAATGCAGGCGGGAGACCATGGTAGCTAATCATTAAAACTTTCATTATTGGGTCATCCTTATTATCAGCAAGACCAACTGCAAGCTCGTTATCCACTAAAGACGACCACGTGTTCGTATCTTTCTCTTGAGATCGCAACATGCTACCAATAGTAATTAGAGCAAGGGGGGAATATCCACACTTTTGGACAATTTCCTTGCCTAATTGAACAAATTCAGAATTAACAATTTCACCCTTCTTAAATGCTGATTTGGCAAACAAATCCCAAGCACTCTCTTCTGACAGAATTTGTAGCGAGTAGTAAGGTTTTATGGCATCCAAACATTCGGCAACTTTTGTATTGCGTGTTGTGGCTAAAATCTTACTGCCGATTTCTCCACAATCAAGGACTTTTTTCAACTCACGCCAATTGGACTGTTCTTCATCCCAAACATCATCCAACACTAGGAAATATTTTTTCCCTTTAATTTTCTCCCTAAACTCCCTTTGCAAGTGATCTAAACTGTTGTCATTGGGTTTATACCGAAGAACGGATGTTAAAATGGTCACTAAGGCCTCCTTTAGATCCGAAAAGTAATTGACACAAGCCCATAGACACAAATCAAACCCCCTCTGTACTCTGACATCATTATACACAAACTGAGCTAAGGTAGTCTTCCCCAATCCGCCAAACCCAATTACAGAGATAACAGAAAGGCCGAGTTGGCAAGTTTTCTGTTTAGGCAACAACAGTTCGATGATGTCCTCCTTTTCCTGGTCTCTTCCAATTACATCCTTTGATTCAACAAAAGAGTGAGTTTCATTCCTAAACCTAATGGGGGCTCTAGTTGGGTTCTCTTCAATTCGTTTGCTTATAAAATTGAACTGACTCATATCTTTGGAAATGCCATCTAGAAGCTCCTTGATATCCTTGACATCATGAGCGGTCCTAAGAACAAAACCTAGGTGGTTGGATTTGGAGAAAAAAAGGCGTACCTCCTTCCTGAATGAGTTGCCAGACATGACCTTCTTCCGTAAGGCCCTGGCAGCAACAGCGTCGAACAAGTCGTCAGCGTCGTACAAGATCGCCCTGAGCTCGGAAAGCCACCCCTTCACGAGATGCTCCTTGGATTCCCTTTGCTCGGCATCGAGGAGGACATTGTTGATGGTTTGGATGGTTCGTTTGAGGCTTTTGAGGTCCTTTTTGAAGTTCCAGACAAGGAGGAACTCGGCCGAAGCAGGAGAGGCAAGTTGCTGGAGCACAGATTGAGCAACGCCAAGCAAGGCAGCCTCAGCCATGGTTGATGTGGTATAGCTTTGATCGAGGAGAGGAAGTATGAAATGGGGGTAAAAGCGCAATGAAATGAATCGGAGGGGTTTGGTTAAATAGTGAAAGTGCGGGCGCAGGGGACAAAGGCCACATGCTACTGTTGATTATTGGTAACAACCGTACGTAGTCATTCATTGTGCTGAAAACACAGTTGAACACATTTATTTGGGCGGAACCACTTTTTGAACCATTTTGATGACAAGATATAAAGTAACGAATGAAGTCCCACCCACCTTAGTTGATGAATGAATGAAGTACGTTGATATTTATCGTTTTTATGACCAATCATGCAGTGTGAAAGGAGTAGATGGGTTTGGTGTTGTCATGTGGTTGACAGTTCATCGAATTCGAGTCTTATTTCAAAGAAAGAAAGAAAGACACGTGAAAGCAGTGAAATTAATAGTGCATACCGGTAGTTCAACACGCACAACACTCCCAACACAAAACTCAGGTAAATGTCAAATTTTGAAAGGAGGAACTCGTTGGAAGCGGGAGAAGCAAGTACGTTGCTGGATCAATGATTTAGCAACGCCGAGCAAGGCAGCCTCGGCCATGGTTGATGGAGATGGGCTACCAGATGTGGCATAATATCCATTGCATCTAATTCTTCCCAAATCGACTTCATACGAATATAGTACTCGTTGATCAAGATTCCTGTATGTTTCATCGAGTAAATCTCTCGATTCAGTTTGTACTTCCTAGATCTATTACTCAGGGAAAATCGTTTTTCCAATTGCAACCAAATTTTCCTAGCAGATTCTATGTACAGCACAGACTTCGCAATTGAATCAGAAACAGAATTTATAATCCAAGCGATTACCGGATTGTTGCATTGCAGGTATTCCATTGATCGGCTTTCAAGTGAGAGTATGATTAAGTAGAGAGAGAGTGTGTGTGCAGCGACAACCCCACATGCATGCCCCATGTGAGTATTACTTTTTTTTTTGGTGGGCCCCATGTGAGTATTACTGACCAGCTAGCTTTGTCATTTTGCTGTGAATAATTCAGTGCGTTTGTCACACACCAATCTTCCTCATTTTGAAGTTAACATATTAACGTACGTTATCAATGAAAAGTTACTGAATGAAGTTGATTTATCCGGTGTTTCTATTCTATCCCTAAGGCCATGCATATGATAAATATTTCAAATTGTCCCGACCAAAATAAAAAAATATTCTAAAATTATAAAAAAAATTAATTAAAAAATCGATATTTTAGGTATAGTTTTTGGTTCTTTAAAAAACGTGGTAAAAAGATAACGACGCTTATTTCTAAATAGATGGAGTATAATTTATTTTTGAAATATTTTTAATGTTAATTCATAGGCGAATTTTCAAATGAATTACGAGATCTTCCACCCCCATCATGACACGCACTTCCACCCTACGAAGAAATATCTGGACAGGGACGAAAAAAAGCTTAAATTTGGGATGCTTGCTTTGACAGTGAACTGCACACCAGATTTTCTTGCAGGCAAACTCATCCATTTTCCATAGTTCTTGAACAAGGGAACAGACGAAATTTTGAACTGTTGATTCATTTTGATATCAAGAGGGAAGATGAGCCAATGCAAGTAGGTGGCTCATACAGGTCGACCCGGTTCAATTAGTCTTGGGGGTCAACCTGTTACTTTCAATTAGTGCTGGGAAAAAGTTGGATCGGACCGGAACTATTACGGTCTGGTCCATGGTCCAATAAACTTTGAATTCCGGGTTCCGGTCCAAATCCGGGACCAAACCAGAATTTCTGAGTTGGACCGAAATTGGACCGGATTCTTATTATTTTATTTTTTTTTTAAAAAAAGAAAGAAAGAAAGCGCTTCGTGTGGTTCCTCCTTCAGTTCTTCTCTCTCTCGCTCAGGCTCATGCGCTCAGCCTCTCTACTCCTCAATGGCTCAGTCCGTCGACCCTCCTCCCTCCGTCTCGAAGGTGCTCCGGTCGTCAGTCGCCCCTCCTCCCTCCTCCCTCCATCCCTCGTGCTCACGGCTCACCATCCGCAGTAGCCAGTAGCCCGCCGTAAGTGTTCTTCTTCTTCCCTCTCTTTTCACTTTTAGATCTAGGTTTGTTTTATGTATATTTTGATTATTTTCAGAAATTTAGACCGGATTTCAGTCTAGATTTGGAGAAATTATAGATATTTTTTTTCAGATCTAGGGTTTGTTTGAGAAATTTTGATTACCGCTGCAACAACTTCTAGTTTCAGGTTATGTTTGGTTGGGTTTGTTTGAATCAGTTCAAGGAAGTCATAGTCATTGTCGTTTTTTACTTTGTTTGGATGAGTTATTGTGTGATCGAGTTAAAGATTGGAATACAAAGTCAAATAAGTGCAAAGAATTTGAGTTTTATTTCGAGTTCAGTCATTTCGTTTTTGAATTGGTACACAATTTAAATCCCACTTTGATGAGCAGTACAGGCTTAGATCTTCTGAGTTTCGACATCCTCCACGCTCATCTCTAAGCTTTCCTCATAAATGAGTAAACTAAGCCTCGATTCAATTTGGCCAACACTACTTGCAAGTTCTATCGAGTTTCAATTATTCAGTTTGTTACTCAAGATGTGCAATCTGCTTCAAATTTATAATTAGTTTCTTGCATATTTATGCAATCATTCCTCTTGTATATATTTGTTTCTACTATTGTATATAGTGTTTCAAATTTATAACTAGCTTTGAAGTGTAAAGTTTTATTTTATGGATGTGTTTGCTTTAAGTTTAAACTTTGTAGGTTGGATTTATTGTTTTAACTTTTAAACATTGTGCTTTTTTGTGGTTTTGATCATATGTATGAATGGAATTTAATCATGAATGAATTTATTTTCAATTTAACAGGCTGCTGTGTACAAGATTTGGGGGCTGCTAGATTGCTGTAAAATACAGATTTTGGCTGCTGTAAAATACAGAAATAGGCTGCTGTAAACTATAGAAACAAGCTGTTGTATTGCTTTATTTGTAAAATACAGATTTTGGCTGTAATTTGTATTTTTGTAACAAGGAATTATTAAAAACAGTAAAACAAAAAAAAAATGGGGCTGCAGCTGCACGGATGATCCGGTCCAAATGGTCTTTCCGGTCCGCGGACCGGAAAAACCGGGACCATAATTCCCGGTCCGATCCGCGGTCCATGTTTCCGAAAATTCCGGTCCACCGGATCGGACCGGGACCGGAATGTCCGGTCCAAACCGGATGCTCAGCCCTACTTTCAATGTAATAAGATCGTCAACGCTCAGCAACTTAACACCTAGTTAAGTCAAGTATAGATCTCTATGCTTCTATTGAATAAAACACCAATTAAGTTTTAAACATCAATGTTCAACCCTTTTGTACTAAATTGGAAGAACATGGAATCATAAAAACAAATTGAGTTTGTTATCAAGGGGGAAAAAAGAAAAAGATAATACTGGTCTGTGAAGTTTTCCTCTTTTGGCTGAGTTCGTATAGGACAGTAACGACTAACGAACGTGATGTTAGAATCTTCGGCTTTGCTTCCATAGAAATGATGAAGAACTGAGCAGGCTCAACATCATCTCCTACTTCCTGGCTGATGAAAGACAACAGCATGATTCAGCATGGAGATTCACTCACTATACACAACATCCCCGAGGTGGAAATGTATTAGGAATGGTAATTACCTCTTCATAAACTAAGAAAATAAATTCGTCCCCAATCCAATTATGGTTCAAGGGCATGGTAGCTTGAACCTCTCCTGTAGCTCCTTGAATCTGTCAACATCAAAATTGTGCTTCTTGAGCAGCTTCCTCTGTCTAGATAGGAAGAGTCTTTGCATGAAGTCCTGGTAAGTAGGATCCCTTCGAGTGAAAAGAAAGTAGGCATAACCAACAACTAGGCCAGTAGTTGTAGTGAAGAACGAAATGGGCTCCATCACATCCCATGAGAATTCCCAGTACGTGAGGCGGAAAAAGAGCCCAACCTGCATGATACCGATTGCCAATCCTGACCAAAGAACGCGACGGACCTGTTTATGTGCCAAGCTATCAAGCTCTTCCTTTTTCGCCTGCAGCTTCTTGAGCTCTTCCCTTCTAGGGTCGTCTTCTTCAGTTAAGGCAAGGGGGACTGACCTCCTTACCAAATCAACTACCTGATCACAACAAAATATCAGTAACATGAAAAATGCACATGTTATTCTAAGTTTCTGGCTTGCTGTCCTTGTAGTGTTAAGTCCGTTAGACTAAAAATATGTAGATGCTAGATGGTAAGCCATTCCCCAGGAGCTCCCTTTTCTTAGATATATCAGAGGCACCCTGATGAGGGGCTCAACCATCTTCCACAATGCAAGTTTTGGTAACTTCCAATCCTGACAGGAAAAACATCACCCCTATTCTTTACCATGTCTTCGTGTATTTGCATCACATATGATCAAGTTTCTGTATTAAAGGGATGCATTGAACTACAACATAGTCTTCTTCTGTTCTTTAAAGATAAAAGATACTGTGAGGGCCAGAAACTTAGAATAACATGTATTGGAATTACTAGCCAAGAATGAAGAAATGTATCACAAAAAAATAAAAAAGAAGAAGAAGAAGAAGAAATACAGTCATCACTGAGGACAGGTATTGGAATTTGGAATACAAGACAGGAAATGGAAAAAGCAAAAGGAGCACCTTATCCGGATGAAGGTAGACCTTGTCTCTGAACAGAAGGAGAACACCTGCCTCATCTAATACACTGGCAAAAGAGGTTGCTTGCTCACGAGATCTAGCAATACCCGTGCTCTCACAAGCTTTCAATAGATCAGAATAGCTAATTACTTCCTTTCCTTCCATTCCCAACTTCATCTTCAGTGCCTCCACGTTAACTAATCGCATTAGCTTCTTCGCCTCTGAAATCGATATGGTGTCACCTTTCGCAACAAGACGACCAACATCGTTCAAATTACTGTTTCCACCACCAGGTGTTGATTCAGATGTAGAGGATTCGTAGCGTGGGAATGCAATAGGCCTTGCCAGTGAACCAAACACGCCCAACTGCCTAAAAGCATCTCTTCTGACATTTCTTCCATGCACTAAAAATGCCCTCACTGCCCCTTGCATTTGTTCTGTACTTCTTCTAAAAGCAAAACAAGTTACAAATACCTATAAGCTCACCTCTAACTTCTAAAGAGAAAGAGTTTACATATTTGAAAGAATATAAGTGGCATATGTTCTTAGACACACAATGCATAGTTATACAGATCTTACTAACTGATGAGGTCATGAGGAAATACATGATATTTTTGCTGCTATTCTTGGTCAATGCATATCTTTATTTGTGGATATAATGGGCATATTGTAACAATGGAACATCTCAAGTTCATGGAGCCTGAAGTTCGAGAAACTCATTAAAACTGCCATGAGAGACTACCCAGAATTCCAGATATGTCTGATATTCTACACTCTTATATACTAGGTACAACCCTACTTTCAATATAATGATGGGTTTTTTTCATGGTTATCTTGCAATAAAAAAAAATGATGCACATGGTGAAATACTGTATTAGAAGATCAGAAAAGGATAAATAGATACTTATTTCAGAGATGGTGTCTCCATACTCTTCAGACAAGCCTAGCAGCAGTAAAAAAAAAATGGTGCATTAAATTTGTGAACAACATATACAAGTGGCTGAGAAGTGACCCCAGTTTATTCCATGCCAAGTGCCAAGCCCTTTCAGTTTTAGGACTTTTTTCGTTGCCTATTATTAGTTTATATATACCATATCCTTTGAAAGGGAAGGCGGTAAACATGGTTATGCTTGTACAGAATGTTCATGATACTGCATAAAAAATATCATCATAACATGATCGATTCTTTGGACTTGAGCACATGCTACATGCTATTAATTTTACAAAAAAGCCGGTTTTCACATTTATCATGTCATTTGTTTCACCAAGGTACAGCTTATCTTGGTATATCAGCTAATATTTCCTGAATTTCATTGTTGATATTTGGTGTATGAATATCTGTTAAGGCATCCTAGTGAAGTTCAGATTATCAATTCATTATTCTCACACCATGATGATGATGTATCATAACATGCCTAATAATGGAAAGCAGCTAATGAATAAAGTCCGCCTTAATATAAGGAAAGATGATAACATGATAAAAATATGATTCCTAATGGAGATGTACTTTTTGGATAAGCTCATTGAAGCCTTAAGATAATGAAGAGGGTAACAAATTGGTTCAAAATTTTCAGAGCTAATCAGTTTTGCTATAAGGTACCATTGTGAAACAAACATAACTAGTAATTGTTCGTTCTAGAAAGAAAATGCCAATGAAATATAGGCCAAGCACCTGTCCTTCCAATAATATTTTTTGTACAGATTTTTGGTGAATAAGAACCTAATTTTAATCAGAATTAACAATCATTCAATCACCAACAATAAGACACGCGTCCAGTATAACAATCATTGGGATAAACTACCACAGACGGCAGATAGCAATTTCCAAAACTCAACATTCACAGAAATCGAACGAAATGGATCCCCTATTCACACCCCACCACTAAATTTCTTATAAATCAGAACATAAACAAGCGCAAAATTGCAGAGAAAAGGACCAATTAGTTCAAAAAGCTTCGAGAGTAAGCCAAACATGGAACATATGAAGGTCACGATGCTTCAATTGACAACATGAGATCAAAAATAAGAATCGAAATCGAAATCATTCGCAGGTTGCAGAAGCAAAACCTAGATCGCCAATATCGAGACCTTACCTGGCAAATGGAACGTCGAATTTCTCCGAATGCGGATGAGGAACGAAATCTCTGAACGAAAAACGACGGAAGTAAGGATTATTGGAGTGGGAGCAATGAGCATTGAAGGAAAGTCCTAGTTGGTCGGAGGTTCGTCGATCTCGAAAGCCATGGATGGGTAGGAAGGAGAGAAAATAGGGGAGAGTTGATTGCTAAAAAAAGAAGGGAGGTGGGAACTGGGAAGGAAGGTGGGGGGGTTTCATTTTCACATTATCTTTCCGCACGACGTCGTTTGTGGAACGTGAATGCAATGCTACTTGGTCGTGGACTTCTTCTTTTTCGGTTTGCTGTTTGTTTTGGACCGTTTGTTTTATAGGAAAAGACCGTTTGTTGGTATGGGGCCTAAAGATGTGCACCAACTCGAGAGTCAGGCATACCTGACAACTCGAGAGGCCGACGAGAGACCGTCTATACATATATAAAAAGGTGCAACTACAAAGTGGGAGGCGTAATCCCGGACGAGCAAGCAAGCCACACCCGTACACGCCGGAGACAACGTAGACTAAAATCCGGTGTCAAGCATCCCCAGGCGGCGACACCGTTGATCAGCGGTAAATCAGGAGCCAGTCTTGTGGGCAGTGAAGACGATCCTCCAAGGAATAGCCTGACGCGGAGTCGCCTCGATACACACCACCACGACCCTAGCCAACCACACCGGTTGTCAGAGCTCCAGCACGGAAGAGAAACGCCAAGCAACAGGGATCAAAACCCAGAACCATCCATGAAGATGCGCACCAATATTCCCATTCACACGAATGAGAATTTATTTAAACCCTAACGGGATTTTCAAACCCTTACGGGATTTATGCCCTTTCGGGAAGGTTCCAACCCTTTCGGGTAATTTTTATTTTATTTTATTTCCCACCTCAAACCTTGGGCCCCAAGGACCAAGGAGGAGCGGGATGGTTCCAACCATGGCAGCCTAGGCGAACGGCGGCGACGACGGCCATCGCAACGCGACGGCCGGTGGACTCGAGACCTAGACGGACATATCTCGTAACGGTGAGGCGGCGGCGGATTGAAGGGTTTGGCAAGGGGAAAAGATCCGAAACGAAATCCAAACCACCAAAGATAGATGGTGGTGGAGAGGAGCCGAGGTTTAGGCCGGACGGCAAGGGTGGTGGTGGTGGTGGACGGCGACGATGGTGGTGGTGGTGAAAACGGGAGTGAACGACGGATGACATCAACACCTATGTATGAAGGTCGAGGTGGTGGGGATGGTGTTTGGATTTGGGGATTTGGTGGTGGTGGTGTTTGGATTAGAGGATAGGTGATGGAGGCGGTGGTGGGTGGGTGGTGATGGTGGTGTTTGGATTTGGGGGTTAGGGTTTTTAGGTTAGGGTTTTTTAGTGAGAGGGTGGTGCGGCGGTGCTGTGGTTGAGTGGCGGCGGTGGTGCGGTGGAGACGGTGGTGCGGTGGTGTGGTGGTGGGTTGGCAGTGGTGCGATGGGTGTAGCGGTGGGGATTTGGGGCCGGATTCTAGAGAGAGGGCAGAGCTCCACCCTCTAGAACTTTAGGGTGGTGCGGCAGTGTTGTGGTGGAGTGGCGGCGGTGGTGCGGTGGCGACGGTGGTGCGGTGGTAGGGTGGCGACGGTGGTGCGGTGGTGGGGTGGCGACGGTGGCAGTGGTGCGATGGATGTAGCGGTGGGGATTTGGGGCCAGATTCTAGAGAGAGGGCAGAGCCCCACAATCTATCTGACACGTGTTCAGTATTAAATGTATTTGACATTAAAAAATAATACGAATGGATCAAAGATACATTTCATGTGTAACGGATTTGTGATCCGTTTGTATTAAAATTCTTTATAAAAGTAAAGTTCAGTATTTTTTTTTTAAAAAAAAACACACTTGCTAAGGATCCACGAAGCTAATTTTTGTTTTTCAAAAAATTTGAATTTGTATCTTTTTTCCAAAATTTTTACACGAAGAAGAGATTAATGATCAGTTACACATGAAGCGGATATTTGGTCCGTTCGTAGCTTTTTTAACATTAGACATATTTGATGTTGAACACATGTCAAATTGTGGTTCAAACAGATTAAATCTGTTTATGTTGGAGTGCATATAACACTTGTACTCGGTGCATATAAAAACAATCAAGTTGTATTACATAAATTGAAGTTTCCATATAAGTTATGTTGTTGCTTTTATTTGTTCACCAAAATAAATCATTTAGAAAAATATATGCTATTGATTTATTGTTTTGAATTTATATAAATATCATCATTATTATTAGTGGATAGTAATATTTCACTCCTACAACTCAAAAAAAAATTGACATTTAATTAATCTTTAAAAAATTCTAAAAATTATATTTATATTAATAACATTTATTTTTTATATTTATGAAATTTTATTTTAAAAAATCATGTTTTACAATTTTTAAAAATTAAAAAATGCAATATTTAACAAAATATAATTATTAAAAAAAAATAATCATGATTTTTCAAAATAAAATTTTATAAATATATAAAAATAAAGGTTAGCAATTTAAATATATTAGGGAATCGAGTATATAGTGATTATGAGATCTCCACTATTCCTCCCTTTTTGTTGAGTCACTAAAAAAAAAAAGCTTCATTGTTGTCATCAATCTGGTCAAAGGTTATTGGCGATTACAACATGGTGCCATACAAGATTACTTGTTTTTATGCGTTTTCTTTTTCCCTTTGGCTCGATCTCACTGTCGATCTAGACATCTCCGATTTTAGATCTAATGCATGTGTAAAAACAGTGATGAAACCAGTTACCAATATCTTTGCAGATAGAGTGAAAATGTGTGTGGTGGAACTTATGAGTACGAAGTTACAATCAGCAGTTGTCAATCCTCAATTCCTCTTCCATCTCAGATGCAAGAATAATAGAATATGAAGTTATGACTCAATGACTCATCTGTATTTTGCAGATGACATCCACATCTTCTTCTGCAATTCTGCATACTTCATTCTGTATTTTGCAGATGCAAGAATATGAAGTTGTGACTCATCTGTATTTTTGGCAACAAGCCATAGTTGCAATGCTAATAGGTGTTCTGAATTGTACAATATACAAGGTATGGTTAAGCTCGGGGCAGCCCTTTTAATGTCGGTCCACCGATTTATTTCACACAAATGAACAGATACACCTTTTTTTTATTTCATGATTTTTTTTTCTCCCAGTTCTTCATTACACTCAAGGGCATTGATTTTGAAGATCACTAGAGGTTTACAAAACAAAAGCTTTCACCCCCCATAGGCCAGGAAGAGAAGCTGCTGCAACTTCCATCTCCAAAGAGCCCAGCAAAAGTCCACCGAAACTCGGGACTTTCTCAGGCTCAAATGGAGTCATGGACTATACATACATACATTTAAGATGCATACATATAGCTGTATCGAATTCTCCAGCATAGCTTTACTTGGCGAGATTCTCTAGCTTTTGGTCCATGACGCTTGAAACGGCTTCAAGGAAAGCAGCTTCAGTCATACCAGGGAGAAGCGACTCATGAGCTTGACGAACTATGTCCTCAATCATGGATTCCTCGTTTATGTTTTCCCTGCACATGATGCTCCCAATGGAGAAAGGCGTCATGCCCCTCTCCACGCCTTTCTTCAAGAGCATGGTTGAGATGCGAAGTGTGCGAGCGCATTCAATGGGGACGTCCCAGCCGTGGAACTTGAGAAGAGCAATGTCTTGTTCAGCGTCTAGTGATTTTATGTACTCAACTATCTCAGGAGAGTATGGTTGGCGGGCTTGGGGCCAGTATAACCAATCGAATGTACAATCTTCAAACTGTACAGAAGAGGGTATATGAGTACTTACCAAGAACCAACTTTCAGCACTTATGAACTCATAATAACAAAGGCCAAAGCACGGCAAAGCACCAAACAATGATATTGCTAAAAGGGAATTTTGTAATCATCCAATAAGAACATAAGTTTCAGATTGCTACAATACAAGTAACGACTTGGAAACTAGAAAAGCGCTTATTTTTTCAATTAGTTTTGATGCCTATTTGAAAATACTTCAGCATAAGGATGATCTGATCCCAGCTAACTACTTGGAAACTGAGATTATTACTCTCTCTCCCTCTCATAAGAGCAAAAACAAGAACCTGCAAGGTGCCTAACTAATAGAAAATGCAAGCAGTAAGTTTGTAATCGTCCAATAAAGAACATAAGTTTCCGATTGCTGCAATACAAGTATCAAGATACTTATCTGATGCATTCATGTTAATAAGTAAATTGATGAGTTAAAGGTCAAATAAGAAGCATTATATGTGAAAAAGTACCAAAGATAGATTACCTTCTCCGGTAGGCAATAGCCATGATCAATTGGAATTAGTCTGATCCGTTCATCTTTGTTCCCTTTCTGAACCAGAATATTCCCAGCATGCCTATCTGCATTAGCCAACCGTATGTCCAGTACAGTGATCTTATGGACCTCTTCCACAGGGAAGTTCCGAGGACCCATTTCCTCGCAGCTTCCATCATTCTCCACAAACATCTGCAACGAGCCGAACTTGACATATTCTGGTGTGCTCTCAAATCCGTGTGGATGATGGAATCCCCTGTGCAAGCACTGAACCATAGCAGTAGGTGGTACACCAGAAAAGCCCATTTCTTCACCGGACAAGGAGCGAGGCCCACTCTTTGGATGATCAAGAATGTACGCCGCAACCTCTCTGAATGCCCCTTCCCCAACCCTTGTCCCCCTCTTCAAACCTTCACCGTCTGAAGATATGGGCAACCCTCGAGGATTATTGATAGCCATGGGCTCCTCATCGATGGGCTTGAAGATAGCAACATACTTTTGACCAGTGCTATTGCTCATGAAGTAAACTCCTCCGGTGCCTTCGGAGGATTGGATTGGTTGTTTACCATTGGCCAAACCAAGAAGCGCAGAATCAATTAGTTCCACTACCGCTGAAGGCAGCTTCGCCTTCGGATTAACAAAAATTGGGGTCAAGCTAAAATCTCTACTAGGTGTGTTCCTAGATGCAACCTGAAGCTGGTCATCCAGATACTTCACGGTTTCCTCCACTTCATCATCATTACTCTCATTTTCATCGGTTGATGCCACATCTGAAAGCTCAACATCTTCCTTAAGAGGGTTAGCTCTAACTTTTGCTGATTTCTTAGCCACCAAATGAACCACAACATCACTGTTCATGCATATATCATCAATCAGCCTCTGGTCCTCAAGCTTCTCACCATTGAAGAAGAGCTCTTGATCGTCGTGATGAAGATCAACAAAACCCTTTCCCTCTTTGAAGATCCTCTTTTTCAGGTACCCAACATCCTGGTACCTGTCAATCTGAAACTCAAATTCCTTCCAGCACATAGTTTTAACCGTGATGGCGAGGAGATCAGATAGCTTAAGAACCAGATGGAGGCGCTTCCCACCGGTGATCCCATAATCCTTAACAAGACAATTGTTGCGAGCAAGCTCCCTGCCCCCAAACACAAGCTTCTGATTCTTCACAACAAACCCTTTACATTTCTGGATCCTTAACTTCACAGAAGCAATAGAGTCAGATTCCAAAACCCACATGGGAACCACACATCCGCGAACATTGAGGTAGATTAACATTGATTCGCTCGAGTGCATATCCAACCGGTCACAGTGGTAACCAGATGGGGAATGCACCATGTTTCCGCGAACGGGGCGGCTCAAGACAACACCACCAGCAGCAGACATTGCCCTCAGGAGATCAAACCCTCAGAAATGGAACACACAAATTCTCTACAATATCTTGGTTTTTTTCATTTTGGTTTCCCTGATCAGTCTACCAAGATCAGTGGAAGGAATTGGGGAAATGTCCCAAACGAAGGACACTGATTTCTGATGGGATATGTACATATAAAAAGATTCTACAAGGACATAAGAAAAGAGATAGAAAACCTCCTGTACAGATACCGGGTGCTCGATTCAGGGAAATTAGGGTTTCCAGGCAGCAAATGCGGATACAACCTGATCGATAAAATTCCAGACGAGATTTTCAATTAGTGATAGAAAATGAGCCAAATTGAACCCCTCTAAACATCAAAGGGAGTTTTTATTTTGTTCTTGAACGATCACACCACAGAACAACAACATCTAAACAATCCTCCAAACAGTCCAAGAACAAGTCGAAAATTGGAAATCGTTACAATCAACAATTGGGGAAAGATTTTTAAATTGGAAACTTTTTTTAAGAATAATCAAACACGCCTAATCGGGAGCGTGAAAGAAAAAGAAATACAAGAGGAAGAGAGATCACGAATTCTTACCAGGTAAGGGAAGAATAAAGAGGGTAAATGTCGGAAAATGGAAAGCTTGAATTGTGGAAAGGAGATGAAAATGGGGGGTGGACGGTCATCTAAGAGAGCTCGAGAATCCCACTTAAAAAGGCCATGTGAGGTGGCTTTTTGCAATTTAACAAGACTAAATTTGACCCGTTTTTAGGGGTTTTGGCCGAGATTATCTCAAATCCTTGCTTGTCACCATTGCTGGTACAGAAAGAGGCAACGAATTCGTCGCTGGATTTTCTGAAACGAGAAAATTTCGATCAGGGAGGGAGTGTGAGAGAGTGAGAGAGGAAAAGGAAAGGAGGAAAGAGAGAAAAATTAGATTGTAGCCGTTGGGTTTTATGCAGAAGGAGAAAGCACGACTGAAATCTACAGTATGAAATATGATACGGTGTCGTTTAGGGTCGAAAGTCTCTGGAGTATTCCAAACGGCATTTGAACGGTGTTTAATTAACGGACGTTTACACGGAGGAAGGTGAGTAGGAAACAGAGAAAGTGTCAGTGAGAGTAAAGAGGAGCGTGGACTGAATTATCTTCTCCAGACACCAAATGATAATTAAAATTTTTAAATTATAATCATAATGACAACTTTATTCTAAAATTATAAGTATGTATATCTATTTTATTGTTATAATAAATCTAAAATAATCACAACTCGCTATAATTGGTGGCAAATGATCACTAATATAATATTAATGTTCAATAAAAAAAATTATTTAATTATTGAAATATTGTATTTAATAGAGCAACAAACTAAAATATATAATTGAGGAATTTCATATAAATATATGGGTGTTTTTGCTAAATAGCTTGTTTTGAACCTTTAATTAGATAATTAACACCCAAATTAATTTTATTAAGTAGGCTAGCACCCTTCCCAATCGGTCAACATTGACCGTTGACCGTTCAACGTTGACCGTTGACTCTTTCGTTTTTTTTTAAAACCAATTGATGCCGCTTTTTTTGATGCCATTTTTCACAGTGTTTTGATGCCAAATTTTTAATTACATTTTTTTTCTTTAATGTGATGCCACTTTTTAAAGTAGCGTTTTTTATGTTATGTGATGCCATTTTTTTCAAACTTTGATGACATTTTTTGTTTACTGTGATGTCATGTCGACCATTGATGCCTTTTTTTTACTATTGACTACTGATGACATTTTTTTTGTCAATGTTTTGATGATATGTTTTTTTACCATGATGCCATATTTTTTCAAAGTAGTATTTTGATGACATTTTTTTCTTTAATGTGATGCAAGTTTTTCAAATTAGTGTTTTGATACCATTTTTCTAATGTAATTATTTTATCTCACTTTTTTAATCAAATCGTTTGATGCCATATTTTTTTTCAAGGTACTGTTTTCGTGGTGCCATATTTTTTCAAGGTAATGTTTAGATGACATTTTTTTCTTTAATGTGATGCAACTTTTTCAAAGCAGTGTTTTGATGTCATTTTTCTAGTGTAATTATTTGATGATATTTTTTTAATCAAATCGTTTGATTTTCTAATAAAATGGATTGATGACACTTTTTTAATGCCACTTTTTTCAAATCTTGCTGATATTTTTTTGTTTACTGTGATGCCACATTGACCATTGATGCCATTTTTTTTACCGTTGACTACTGATGACACTTTTTTTATATCAATTTTTTGATGATATTTTTTTTTCAGTGATGCCATATTTTTTCAAGGTAATGTTTTCGTGATGCCATATTTTTTCAAGGTAACGTCTTGATGACAATTTTTTCTTTAATGTAATGCAACTTTTTCAAATCAGTGTTTTGATGTCATTTTTCTAATGTAATTATTTGATGCCATTTTTTTAATCAACTTACACTTTGAATAAGATATCTTAATTGCTTCCTCATGTTTACAACGTTTTTCAAATGGTAATTCAACTAGAAATGTCAACTGAGCCATCTGAATTAACAAGCTGTTGTATATAAATATAAGATTTTGATTCCAAGGTACATTAATTAAAAAAAATATATTCACAGATTGAAATTCAACTCAGAAATTATAGCTATTGAGTATCCACAATCTGTAGTCTAAGGATTCCCTAATTACCTTGTTCTAAATTACACAAAAATCCTCCAAAAGAATGAATTTTTTCAGTAAGTTGAACAACAATATTTTGGTTTGATTATCATGGAAGCTTGTAACCGAAACTTGAATTCGCTTGTTGCCATTTCTGGGTGAAACCAGCCCCAATCTGGTTCATTGGAGTCCTGCTGAAATCCCTCCACCACATTGATCCATCATCATAAGTCCCATGAGAAGGGCTCTCATCAAATTTATCCAAAGCACGAGCTGCTTCTGCTGCATGTTCCGTAAATTGAATCTCGTGGTCTTTGTTCAAGGCGGCGTTATCTGAAATGGTAATAGAATCATCCATCTTTCCCCTTTCCAACCAAGACTGTAAAGGTGGAAGAGAAGATGTAATCTTGCTCTCATAAAGTTTGCTCTCCAAAGGAATCCTGAGGATATCAGCAGATGGATATTTTTCCAACAGTTCACTCATTTGATTTGCATCAACAGAAGGCTTTTGAGCTGTTTTTGAGATACTGCTACCATCCTTCAATGAATCATTCCCAGGAGGGGGTACCCAGCTCCAAAAGTCTGGTCCAGGCGTTCCAATTTGAGAAGGTCGAGTTTGTCGATTGTATGAGTTCTGAGACAGTTTCCCTGATAATTCACACACACATATACAAGTAGAACAAGTCTGAATCTCAGTTATAAAATAAGCTTCCAAACTACAATGTCAAAGTCGTAACTCCGGTGTTCGACAAAATAAGAGTAGTTCACAACCGATAATTGATATGTCCCAATCACAATAAAAAGGGACCCCTCCAACCAACCTGAACATATCACACATTCACACCCAAAACCATCCACTGCATAATTGCAAACTGATGCAAGCAAAACAGGGAATTTAAAATGAAAATGCCAGAATAAATGCTTCTAGATACAGTATTATCTTCAACAATTAATCCTCCTAGCACTTTGATAATGCTACTAAAACAGACAAAAGCTAAAATCTGCAGAGCCATTGGACAGGAATCCACATAGAAAGACACATCTAGGAGGTCTGCAATGTCGTAAATCCAATCTAAACCCCCTAATTAAACAGGTAAAGCTTAACAACAGCAAGGAATAAGAAACCAAAATTACCTCCATCTTGTGACCTAATTCCGATCTCACTCTCTCCAATGGCTGCCGAATCCTTCCGATCACGGACCTCTGGTTGCGGTTGCGATTGCGGAGAATCCTGATCGAGAATGGCCCGGGCGGCAGCAATAGCCGCGGCCGCGCGGTCAATTACCTGCATACGCTGAACCCTATCTCTCTCCTCTCTAGGAACCTCCAGAATCTTCTCGAACTCAATCGTCTGTACACGATCTAAAGATTCTGGACGCAGCCCTCGCTCCGGCCGCCGCTCCTCAATCCCTCGCTCCGGCCGATCGACCTCGCTCGCTCGACCTCGACCTTGCCGGACGCTCGCTCGATAGCTCTGCCGCTCGTTCCCTCACTCGCTCCGCCGCTCGCTCGTCAGCGCCTCCTTCCCTCGCTCAGATCTGGACTCGCTCGACCTCGGCTCAGATCTGAGATCCGCCCTCGCTCGACCTCCCTCGCTTGCCATAGATCCGGCGAGCCAAAGCTGAGATCCCTCCCTCGATTAGATCCGGCGACCTCGGCTCAGATCCGGCGAGCCAACGCTGAGATCCGCCATAGATCCGAGTCCGCCAACACAGGCTACAGCCCCAAATCGCCATCGGAGCGCGAGAGATGGAGCTTGGAGAGAATGAACGGGAAAGTGTTAGGGGACTAATTAGTTTTCAAGGGGTGTTAGACCGGCCCATTTAACAAGTTAAGATGCTAATAACCTAATTAAATTAGCAAAAGGTGATATTTCACTAAAATTTCTCTAAATATATCTATTTTATTATAAAATTATCTTTTATAAAAATATATCATTTTATGTAAAAATTTTATCTATCAAAAAGGAAAATATGGCATATATATATATATATATCTATTTTATTTTAATAATAAATCTAAAATAATCACCAACTTTAGTGAGTGGCAATTGGCAAATGATAACTAATAATGCAATACTTATTTTGTATATTAATTATTATTGATTAGGAGTATTAAAATGCTTTAGTTCCGTATATGTAATAGAACAACAAAGTAAAATATATAATTGAGTATATATTATACATATTATATAATTTATCACTATTTTAAATTTACACGGTATGACCCTATTGTAATAGAACAACAAAATAAAATAAGCCGCCACAGATGGTTCCTACATTAGTAGCATTAGAAAAAAAAATACAGGACATTATATATAGAATACAAGAAAGCGATATTTCATAGAACTGACGATTGACTGTTTCCCAAAAGTAAAAAATTTTATTTAGAAACTTATAATGAATGGAATCTCTACGAAAACTAAACTAGCGAAAAAAAGTTGTAGCTATCTTGCTCACATGCCTCTTTTGTAATAATGTGGATGAAATCTCGGAACACTTGTTCACATATTACAACCATTCACTCCATATGATTTTGAAGATTGACCATGGGATTGGACAAATCATTCGAGGTGTAAATATAACAGGTCACACAATCAGACAAAGTACAAATAAGATCTTCTCGAAACTCAACAAGTCCCAAAAGACAAAGTTAGCCACCATCTGGCAGGGTCTATGGACGATCAGAAACAAAAATGCATTCAATGAATCAAAGAAAACAAGAGAGGTATTTACGACAACAACTACAACAATTAAAGGACTCCCAAATGCTATACTGGAAAGAGATTGAACCAAAAGAAGAGACAAAAGATCCAACACCGAGATGTAGAAAAAACCTTTGATGAACCAAACCAGCGATTGATGTGTTGAAGATAAACTTCAATTGCTTCAAGCTGCCTACAAGAGGGATCGGTAGCATATGTTATTCGTGATCATCTAGGTCGTGTCATATCCTCTGGCATGCTTCCCTATGTGGCCACATCTCAGCCTTAATGGTTGAAGCTTTTGCACTCCATTCCGACTTGATTGTAGCCATTGAGTTGGGATAACGACGGATCATGCTTGAAGGTGACAACCTTATGGTGATAAGTTCAGTTTTTGGTGTGTGGTTAGGGGCGGATCCCAGGATGGACATTACTGGGTCCTCGCCCACCCCGGTCCGGAAAAAAATGCAAGTATATAGTAGCTCAGTTCAGATTATATATAAAATTTAGAAGAAAGAACACAAGTATTTAAATTGCTTACTGATTGAGCACACCCCAATCAACCCTTGTTCAAAATCCCATTGGAGGCATTTTTTTCTATCTAATTTTCAATATTTAAAAATTCTTATATAATTTAATAAGTATTTCATAATTAAGAAATAAGAAATTGTTTATAATTTTAAGATATTAAGAAATAATTTTAATATATTCTATTTATATATTTTTTTAAAATTTCCTTTTAAAAATAATACAAAAAAAAAAATTGTGCCCACCCTAAAAAAAATTCTGGATCTGCCCATGTGTATCCGTGTATGGCGTTGCCCTTAGGAGATCGAAATGATTGTCACTGACGCCCTACACCTTCTACAGTGTTTAAGAAAGCTACCTTCAACCATATCTTCTGTGAAGTGAACCGTGTTGCGGATAAGTTGGCATAGCTCAGACGCGTGTTGGACATTGGTCTCCTGACTTCGATTCCGGAGGTCTTGGATCTCGTCCGAAAGGACCTTATTGGGTGGTGGGTCAGTAGAGGCTGACGCTATTCAGATTCTTACCTCTTATTTAAAAAAAAGAATTGATTTTTTTTTGTTTATTAGTTAAAATTGAAATATGATATTGTTTCGATGTACTACACATCAGGGCCGGCCTTGGGCATAGGCAAAATAGGCCGTCGCCTCGAGCCCCCGATTCGGTAAGGGCCCCGTAAAAAAAATGTATAATGTATATAATTAAGGTATATAAATATTTTGTATCATGTATAAGTAAATAAAACTCATTAATGTTAGGGTATAAACAAAACACGTACATTTGTCACATAACTTGTTAACTTGTTTAATCTTCAATCTAAGTGAATAAACAACGAATATATAGTCCAAGATAACCTTATCTTAATTTTGATTTTACAAATAGTACAAGGTGATTTTTTAGTAAAAAAAAAGATTTTATTTATAATTTTGTATGGCCAATTTTGATATTGCTACATGTTATGTTTAACTTTAATTACTATCGAAAAACGAAGACATTATAAAAAATACTTTTCGAACTTTATTTATCACTAGTAAAGTCTCTCATTCTTTTTATACCACTAATAGGGAAATCTATTAACCTCAAGTAAATAAGTATAATTGTATAAAATTATTGTTTTGAGTCGTATAATGACAATGTATAACATTAGATGTATACTACGAATCATTAATTAGTGATGAAAATAGAACTCAAGTTTACTAGTGCTAAATTAAGTTTAAAATTTATACTTTAAAATAATTTATTTAAAAATATAATTTGTGACTAAATTTGTAGTAAAAGGCCTTATTTTTTCTCCGCCTATAGCCCTAAAAACGTCAGGGCCGTGCTACACATACTATGGAGACTGGAGTATTCTGTAATAAAGTTTTGTTTTAATATACGGTGGGTTAAAAATAATGATTATATATATGATAAAAGAAAAAGAAAGTGATATACGTGATATATGTGGTATATTATTAATATTTCTATACACACGTGTCATGATGAATATGGAGCATCATTTGCACACATACCCATATATAATGTGTGCCCGGCCATCTTAGAAATGATATCGTGTGTGTGGATCGACAAGATGTGTTCCCTCCCCACATTTGAAGGGTTTAAAATATAGATATCGAAATTATTGGGATGGCTGAGTAGAAGTTCATTGAATTGGAAGCACGGTGCCGATAGAAGGGGAGAGATGGCCGAATTCAGTGCATGGGGAATCATATTGATTATAAAATTTACCAAATCAAATTAAAGATAGCCCATAAAGTTAAATTCTCAAGAATTTAATATATATTAAGGGCTTATTTGTTAGCTACTGAATAAATTCAGGAATTAGAAAAGCCCAATTTCACTTTTTATGATTAGAAATTTTCAATTTCCTTATTTTAATTCCTATCACCTAAAATCCAACAAAAATATATTTTTTAAATTCACGGAAAGTACAATTCGTGGGAATTGAATTTTTGGGAAGTAATTCTTGGGATTTGTTCTCCCGTGTTAAACCAAACGAGCCATAAGGAAAAATGATAAAAATAATACTCCCTCCGTCTCGAAATTCATGTCGTTTTAGCCTTATGCACAAATTTTAATAAAAACACTCATCCATCAATCAACATCATCATTTCACTAATTTTTTTCATTAATTTTATTACCCATTACATTTTTTAACCAATCAAAACCTTCAAAAAAGTCAACAACACACAAATCAATACAAATCATTACTATCCACTACCTAGAAAACCTAAAACGAGATCTATTTTGATACAAAACTAAAGAGCTAAAACGACATGAATTTCGAGACGGAGGGAGTATTAAGTATCGACCTTAAACAAAAAGTATTACAGATGTGTTTTTCAGTAAAAAAATTTGGCCAATTGTATCACTCAAACGTATTTTCCCAATACAAGCACGGAGCACCGCCCCTGACGGGCTGCGTTACGCGAAAGCTCTCCTTTTGCAATGGATCAACATATATCTTGATGGGCTATAGATTTTCTCTGGGCTTCGAGTTCATGAATTTAAATGCTTCAAGGTCATCATTATCAGCTATCACGATCGGATGACCCCCTCTTTCGTCTTTGGCGTGTAAGCCAACGCCAAGTCTTCAGATATAGCATCATCGGATACCTTCAGCTTGATCAGATTTTTGCAGAGATGCGAAGTAGACGCCCTCTTGTATCACTACATTCTCCGACCCGCAAAGACCCATCTACCACCCTCGAACACCTAACAACTATCGCAGGCCCGGCCCATGAGTATGGGCAACAGGGGCGCGGGCCTAGGGCCCACAATTTTTGAGGGCCCATCATATTTGGGTAGGTAGGGGTATATATACATATATAACTAGAAATAATTAACAGCCCATCAGTTTTTTTTTAATATGTAGCCCATTGGCTTCAAAAGCCCAAAGTAAAATACAAGAAGGATAGAGGCCCCACAAAACAAAAAAATCAAACCTGGGGCCTGAGCCTGCGGTGTTCCACTTTTGCAGTCTTCTTCTCCCTTCTACTTGCTTTACCCGGCGGTTTCTTAAGAAATCCCACAGACATCGATCGACGATTGTGTGTGTACAATGGCTAATTCAACTCTATTTTCTTTCAATTTTTTCATCTTTTGTCCAAATCCTCCCAATTGCACCGTTAGAAAACCCCAAAATTTCCAAACTCACCTACTCCATCCCCAAAATTTCCAAACTCAAAATCAATTAAGTGGTGGCATGGGTTCTTGTTGGAAAGGTATGTAATTTCTTAGTTTTCTATTGATTCTATTAATTGTGGTGTTGTATTTTTTTGTAAAAATTGTTGTTAGCCATTTAGCCGATAGATTTCAATTTTTTTTTCTATCGTTCTTGATACAGTAGAACTAGAAGGCATGAATTATGACTTATAATTTTTTAGTTCTAATCAAATTGTAATTTTTTTTGGCAGATACTTCATAAGGGATCCAAATTTGAGATGTAGCTTTCACTTTGAGACTCAATTCCTACTTTCTTTGGATTCCAGGTGATTTTGTTCCTTTTATCTTCTTATTGTGTTGAATTATTTACACAATGTTGCCTAAGAAACATTTATCTGGGAGTCAAAAAAGAAAACAGAGAAAAGCAGTAGAACAATTCATAGAATCACAAAGAGGGGCTATTAATAAGTTTGTTATCAAAAGGGTACGCCCTTCTGAGATAGAGAGTTCTGAAGGATTAGGTGCAAGTAATCTTGAAGCACCTCATGAAAACGTAGTAAGCGAGAATCAAGATAGACAGGAGATTGAGGATATTGTTAACTTGAATGGGCAAGATGATGTGCCAGTTGTGGCTAATGTTGAAAATGAAAGGGCTAATGAACATTTTATCCCTCCTCTCAATATTTATGATCCTAGAATTTGGGATAACCTTGACAACAAAGCAAGAGATATCTTAGTTGAAAAAGGGCCTATAAGAGAAATGAATCTTGTGTTCCCTTTAGATAGTTTATCTAGACATTTTTCATATGCTTATTATTCTAGAAAGCTAAGTAATGGTGAGATAATTGATAGAAAATGGTTGGTTTACTCTAAACATGTGGATAAAGTATATTGTTTTTGTTGTAAGTTGTTCAAGTCGAATGGTAACAATAGCTTATTTGCAAACGATGGTTTAAAAGATTGGAAACATCTTAGTGAGAGACTTCGACAACATGAGAGTAGTGTAGAGCATATGGCTAACATGAAAACTTGGAATGAATTAAGAGTTAGATTAAACCAAGGCCAAACCATTGATAAAGATTTGCAACATGAAATTGAAAAGGAGAAAGAACGTTGGAGACAAGTTTTGAGAAGGATAGTTTCTGTTGTAAAATGCCTTGCTAAACATAATTTGGCTTTTCGAGGATCCAATGAAAAACTTTACCAAGCCAGTAATGGTAATTTTTTAGGGCTGATTGAGATGATAGCAGAATTTGATTTGATAATGCAAGATCATATTAGACGCATTCAAGAAAATGAAATTTATCACCATTATTTGAGTCACAAAATTCAGAATGAATTAATTTCTCTTTTGGCTCATAGTGTTAGAAGTTCTATCATTCGAATCATAAAGGAGGCAAAATACTTTTCAATCATCCTTGATTGTACCCCAGATTTGAGTCATCAGGAACAAATGACATTTTTAGTGAGATGTGTAAACATGTCAAACAACAAAATAGAGGAGTACTTTTTAGAGTTCTTGAGTGTTGATGATACATCTGGAATAGGACTTTTTAATGTATTAATTGATGCACTAAAATCTCTTGAACTTAATGTTGATGATGTGAGGGGGCAAGGTTATGACAATGGTTCTAATATGAAAGGAAAACACCAAGGGGTTCAAAAGAGATTACTTGAAATAAATCCAAGAGCCTTATATATGCCATGTGCTTGTCATAGTCTTAATCTTACACTTAGTGACATGGCTCATTCTTGTGTTAAAGCTGTTTCATTTTTTGGAGTTGTGCAACGCATATATGCATTATTTTCGAGTTCTACAAAAAGATGGAAAGTTTTACTTGATAATGTTTCGGGTTTAACTTTGAAATCTTTGTGTAATACTCGTTGGGAGAGTCGAATAAAAAGTGTTAAAGCTATCAGATTTCAAGCTCCTCAAATTGTACGAGCTTTATCAGAATTATGTCTATCATGTGATGATGCCAAGTCAAAAAGTGAAGCTGAAAGTTTAGTTAATGCACTTGAAAACTTTGAGTTTTTACTTGGTATGGTTATTTGGTATGACATTTTAGTTGCAATTAACATGGTAAGTAAAAAATTGCAATCTCAATCTATGTGCATGGACACTACGATGAAACAGATTGAAGGTGTAATGTCCTATTTTGAAAAGTTTAGAAATGAAGGGTTTGTCTCAAGCATGAATATTGCCAAGAATCTTGCATGTGATATGAATGTAGAACCTATTTTTCTTACAAAACGCCGAGTCTTCAAGAAAAAACAATTTGATGAAAATGACCATGATGAGGAAATACAATCAGCTGAGGAGTCCTTTAGGATTAACTACTTTCTAGTCATTGTAGATATGGCAATTGGTTCTTTGAAAAGTAGATTTGAGCAATTGAAGATGTTTGAAAATATTTTTGGATTCTTGCTTCATTCAAGTAACTTGAAGTGTTTGGATGATAGTAAACTTAAAGAATCTTGCATAAAATTTCATGATACATTCTCCCATAATGATCCATCGGATGTTGATTTGGAAGATCTTTTTTCGGAGTTGAAAGTGTTGCAAACAACCTTACCTGATGTGCCCATGTCAACCATTGAAATTCTTGAGTTTGTCAAAGGTGCAGATTGTTATCCAAATGTTTCAATTGCGTGTCGTATCTTATTGACTGTACCTATCACCGTAGCATCAGCCGAAAGAAGTTTCTCAAAGTTAAAATTATTGAAAACCTACTTGAGATCCTCTATGTCACAAGAAAGGTTGAATGGGTTGGCTATTTTGAGTATTGAGCAGGATATATTAGAAAATTTAGACGCTGACACTATTATCAAAGACTTTGCATCTAAAACTGCTCGAAGACACCATTTTACATGATCATTTGTGACTTTTTTCTTTCCAGGTGTTTGTGGTGATTATCATGGGCCATTCAAGCAAGTTGATGTGCTATGGATTGTTGAACTGAGAAGCTGTTGCTGATTGTAGTTGCTGATTTTGGTGGTAGACAAAGAGCAACTCAGATTTTAGCTTATGATTATGTAGTTGTTGGAGATTGTAGTTGCTATGGATTCTTGAATTAAGTAGCTGTTGCATATTGGTGATTTTAGCTTTTGATTTTATTGTTAAACAAAGGAGTTGTTGCACCATAATTTGTTTTTAAAGTGTGTTGCTACTAAAGTAATGTATGTTTAACGTTGTTGTTGACCTAAATATCTTGTTTTGATGTTATGTATATATTATTATTAGATTTTTCTTTTTAAAAATAATATTTTCATTCCAATAGGGGCCCTTAGATTGATTTCGCCCCAGGGCCTCTAAAATTCTAGGAACGGCCCTGAACTATCGTACATGAGAGTGACGCAGACCAAACCCTTGCCACCTGAAAATGAAACGAGGGATGAGCTTCGCGTCCCGGGGTTCAAGTTTTCGCCATAGAGCACTACGGGAGCTACACTTACTCAATGCATTTGCAAAGAAAGGTTTTTGGGAAACCTAAGTGATACGGGGATTCTGTTGAGTGACAAGGCACTGAATAAGAGCGATAAGTGTTCTGCAACTAGAACTTCATAACGACGGCTCCTCTCCCATGATGGCAATCTTTTTCATCCCTTTTTTCTCAGATTTTGCACAGTGAGGAAGGGCTCTCTCTCCTACCCTCCTTTTATATATTACAAAAGGTCAGAAAATCCCCCTATCACATCCCAGGTTTCCCATCACAGTTTTGGCGCCAACCGCAGGTCACTGTTTGCATTTGCGGAAGTAGCCCCTATGACAAGATTGCTATTTTGGGGGAAGCTACTTTTTGATCTATTTATATCAACTTTAAACTGTACTCCTAATTGATTCCGCACGTAAGAGTTATAATCATCAGCAGATGATGAATGAAGAAATCATATTGGAGGAAGAAGAGTTGAAAGACAGAAACTAACAAGAGTGAAAGATAGAAATATGTACCCAACAGGACAGATCGATCAGTTGAAGTTGCAGTTTTGATCCAAGGCCTAACCACCGGTTGCGTCGATTGAACTCTTAGTATGTCATCACATCCCAACTGGATTGAAAGCCTCGAGTACCCATTTCCCTTCAAGAAGAAAATTGACTTAGATGCATCTAAATTTAAGCACAAAGAATGAAAGAAGTTTAAACATCCAGAGGGCTCAATGTATTACAACAGCTCCAATGTACCTTTCTGTTGCATAAATATTCAGATAAGGAATGGACTGAATCAGGGGCCAACAGGAACCCATTGGCTTTCTGCAGTTCTCGCTCAGCAGTGGACAATCTGTAATTGAAAGTGATGTAAGGCGGCCAATCCAATCAGGCAACGATGCTAACTCACTACAGGAGACGATGTCTAGTTCTTTCAGGGATGAAACATGCCGACATTTGTCTGGCAAAGACGTTAACATTGGCATATAGATGAAGCGAAGTGATTGCAAGCCCTTGAGGTCTTCCCATGGTAGCTCATCCAGCTCATGCTCATCAACCTTGCATAGACCAATCTCTAAAACCTGAAGCCTTTTCAGCTGTTGGATTACGCTATTTAGACGATAAACCTTATCTGTATCTATCACTGCCAATGTTCTGATGTTGGAAGGAGCTTTCCATTGCAGATCATTGTAATCTGGCAAGTCCTTAAAAATTTCCAAGTATTCTAGCCTTGTGAGGTGGTGAAGCCCCTTGAGAAGACGAGCTCCTTCTTGATCACAACCGAACTCAAAGGACAACCGCTTAAGCCTTGTAAGTGTTATCCATGGCATGCCATCTTCTTCCTTGTAATCATCATCAAGGGAATCAGTTTCATGGAATCCTTCGAAAGAAAGGGATTCAAGTGCACCCAAGTGCGGTAGCAACAAGAAGAGAGATTGTCGTTTGAAGTCGGGACAATCAATAATGAATAGTTTGCGGATAGTAGAAAGGTGTTTAAACTCATCTGGCTGAAAAGATAGATTTTTTATGCTGTCAAGGCATAAAGTATGTAGCTTGCAGGATGTTTGATGAGAAGAAATTGATGGACTAAGAGAGGAGTTTGCATCACCTTCCACTCTCTCAGGTGCTCTTTGTACAAATTGTCTCACCAGATTCACATGGGCATTATCAAGATCCAGGTGTTCCACGAAAGGACACAACGGTAGTTGTGTCAGTTTGGGACAATCTATTACAAATAGAGTAGAAAGTCGCGGAAACCACACCTGATGGGCGGCGCAAACTTCTTCTCCGACTGGCCTCCACCAACCCTTCAACATCGGCATATAGTTGATTTGTAAGCTTTCAAGTGATGGGAAGAATGATCTGCTATCACAACAGATGTCATTTTCCAAATACTCTAGGAAAGGAATGCACTCAAGCGTTAATCGTTTAAGGTGAAAGAGCTGCCTCAGATGTGGAAGCTCGACACATCTGCTGCATTCCTTCAGAACCAACTCGACAAGACTCACGAGTGAAGAAAGCCAATTTGGAAATTTCAGTCCAGTAAAATTAGATACGCAAAGGTGATCAATAGTGATGGGGGGTTGAAGCTTATCTAGCACTGCATCAGCTGCCAGTAGCTCCTCTCCTTCTGTTGGACGGCACCATGATATACTTAACTTGCTTAATTTTGTTTTGCTTCTTAGCATAGACTCCTCTGCTTCTACAACACAATCTTTCCACTGACCTGCTGGAAGTTCAATACAAATTCTGCCGGTCAGGTTGTTAAGGCGTTTCAAAGATCTTAGTCCACCGTGATCTTTGTTCACAACAAGCCGATCAAGCATAACAAGAGAAGTCATCTCTCTCAATCCAGAAGGTATATAAGTCAACTTGTCACATCCCTCAATTTCTAGATATCTTAGGCTTATTAGCTTTTGCAAGCCATCAGGCAGCTTGATCAGATTTGAACAGCCACCAAGTCTCAATATTAACAAATTTTGCAGCTTGCAGAGGGCATCTGGGATCTTAATCAGTTTTTCACTTTTCATGAGATCAATATACCTCAGATGAATTAACTTGCCTATGGAACTCGGTAATTCCTTAATGTCTAAGTGCCTCAAACTCAATGTCCGCAAGCTTCTCAAATTAAGGAATGTACCATCTAATACGGATCTTTTAGCCATTCCCGCGCCAAGAGAGATGAGGCTTCGAGTTCCTTTGCCTTGAGGTGGTGAGCCTTTGATTTCCTCTACAAGAAGATGGCGAGAAGATCGTCCCCTGAAATCATCCAGATCCATTATCTTGAGGCATTCGTTTCCTGATATTGCAGTAGCCAAATCATGGAAGAGATGGTGCATTTTGCAGCTGACTATACGGCCATCAGAATCCACCATAACATCTTGGAAGAAGCACCTTTCAGTTAAGGAGAGGAAGTAACTTTCACCAACATCTTCTAAGCATTGATTTGCATTTGAAACATCAAGCAATCCCTGAGCCATCCAAAGATGGATCAATGTGGTTTTATCAAATTCATAACCCTTCGGGAAGAGTGAACAGTATGCAAAACAATGCTTTAACGATGGACGAAGGTCATTGTAGCTGATCCTCAAAGCTTTCATAATCAAATTCTCGATGCTGGGCATTACCGTCATTGGTTCGTTATCTAAAAATGCCTCCCATTGCCTTTTATCTTTACTGTACAAAAAGCTAGCAATTGTCCTTATGGCAAGAGGAACACTTGGACACTTGTTGACAATCTTTCTTCCAAGTGCTTCCTTAGCTTCTTTCTCCTTTTCTTGGTTGCTACCAAAAGCCATTTTCTTAAACAATAACCACGCGTCCTCATCAGATAGCTCTCCTAATGCATAGCAATGCCTGACAGTGGATAGATTTTGCGCTACTGTCATTGACCGCGTGGTCAATAAAATCTTGCTCCCTGTCTCCCCAGCATCAAGTAAATCTTTTAAATGAAGCCATTCTTCGCGAATGTCACTCCAAACATCATCTAAAACAAGAAAAAACTTTTTCCCGTGGATCCTTTTCCACAGCTTATCTTTCAACTGATCTAGTTGCAAGCCAATGGGTCTTTCCTCAGTCCCAGATGCAATCATTTTCTCCAATGCTTCATTCAAATTTGAGAAATAGTTTACAACAGCCCATAGTCGTAAATCAAAGAACTCCTCAATATCCTTTGCATTGTACACCAGCTGAGCTAAAGCAGTTTTTCCGAGTCCTCCAATCCCAACGACTGCAATGACAGAAACATGCTCTTCAACACCTGTATCTGCCAACAACAGCTTTAACACTTCCTCCTTGTCTTTCTCCCTCCCAATTACTTGATCATCTCGAACGTACGAGTGACTTGGTGCTTTTCTTTTTATAATTGGCCTCTCATCTGAAATAGCTCTCCTTATAAAGTCAAACTGGTTGATGTCTTTTGCTATGCTGTCTAGCTGCTCCCTGAGCTTCTTCACTCTATGTGCAGTTGAGACAATGAAAGTAAGGTGGTTTGACTCGGAGAAGAAAAGCCTTGTCTCCTTCAGTATCTTGTTTCCAGACATGACTCGCTTTCGTAAGGATCTACTGGAGATGGAATCAAACAAGTCGTCTGCTTTGTACATCTCATCACGAAGCCTCAAAAGCCATCCTTGAACAGCAGCATTAGTAGCCTGCCTTTGTTCAGCATCATGCACTACATCTTTGATAGTTGTGACAGTGTTCTTGAGCTTTTCGAGTTCAGTCTTTGAGTTACACCAGAGATACAGCTCGTCTTTAGCTGGGGAGCTCAACTGTTCAAGGAGGGATTTGGCGATGTTGAACACAGCCAATTCAGCCATGGCTGTAAATCAAGGCAAGCGCAAATTGAGAATTTGCCTAGTTTAATTAGATTGCTTACAAACAATTGCTCGTTATTATCAGTCGGAATCAACCTAATAATCAAGGACAACCAAAACCCTGCAACTTTAGCTGATAAACAAAGAGAAAGTTTGAAATGAATACAAACCACAGCTACTAGCTCATTAATGTCTAATCTTGATACAGAATCTTCAAAATTCGATGCATATACAGCTTGGTTTCAGATCAGATAATCAATTAAACTCATCAATCTCTCACCAAAACAAATGAATCCAAGAGAAACCAGCAACGAACTTCAATTAATTGAGGCTTGTAATGAAAATTGAAATTAGATACCTAATGTCGATTTCGCAGTAGCTGGAAGCCGATGGAAAATCAAATCTCAACTCCGAATGACGACAACTCTTGATGTGCGCAACAAATATCTGGTCGCTTGTATTGCGGGGTGCTGCTGACATTGACCTCCTTGAGATGTTGCGCCCATGGGATAGGGTGGGTCCGGTAGCTCTGGAACGGGTTGTTTGTTACAGGGTTGATTTCAGTTTGGGTCACTTTATTTTCGAGCCAACTCAAAACAATTACACCAATTTTAAAATTTGTTTTATATTTATTTTTCTAAAGTTTTTATATTTTATAAAAATTTTAATTTGAACCATAAAGTATATAGTTGCTCTTTAAAATGATAAATTGAAAATGTTATGTGGAAGGTTGAAATTATGAAAAAGACTTTTAAATAGCAAAAAACAAAATATTAGAATATTTTAATGTCGATTACTAATCTTCAAAGCTTTAATTATAAGTTAACACAAATACACAATATAAAATGTACTCCTTTCTTTTGTAAAAAAACATCATTTGAATTGTTAATACGTTTTTAATGAGTTAAAAATTATATAAAATATCAAACTTTTTTATCAAATTTTTAAATATAATTTTACACTTCTTAGTAATAAGTGTAAAATTATTTTTAAAAATTAAAAAAATATTTTCTATAATTTTTAGCTTATTTAAAAATATGTCATAAAATCAAATGATATCTATTTCATCAAACAAGAATAGATCGTGAGTCGAATCATATTTTGGATTATGAAATTTAAAGATCGAACTTGAGTCAAGTCTCTGAGTTGAATTGGGTCATGTTTTGACAGATTTAGCATGATCATTCATTCCCTTTTTTTTTTAAACAAGCAAATATATTAGAATGGACTCAATGGAGCTAATATGACCAAATGTAGTTCCATCGTACCCTTTCTAGGGCATCATTTTGGACGAGAAAGCGAAGCCCTATATCTTTTTCCAATGCATCGTTTGAAAGGTTACTATAGGCTGGATGAACAGTCCTATATACAACAACGTCATTAACTTCTTTGAAAATATGGGGAATAGAGATCGGATTAAAATGACGAAGAAGGAGTTGGGTATTAGATTGTAGGTGCTCAATCCTCCAAAGGCATTTCTGGTCACTTAGTAGTGCCTTGATAACCGTCATGTTGTCTCCTACGATGAGAAGATTGTCACCGACAAATTCTTTGACTCGTAGGGCTCCATTGTGAAGGTCAAGTGTTTCCGCATAAACAATGAAATTAGAATTGCAAGTAGAGACCCTTACTGTAATTCTGATGAAGTGTTTTCGATTAGGTCCGATTTCGACCCGATCGTACTCGAATCTAGAACGATCCGAGTTATGCACAATCAACACGAGATTGGCCTCAAGAGAGACCCGGTGTACACAGATTTATTTATAGAAAGAGTACAAAGAAAGCAATTACAAAGAAAGCTAAACCGACAACTAGTAAACTTCCCTTTCGCTAAGCCTTCGGTGAAGTCCACATCACCAATCCCGCTGCTGAATCCTGCAGCCACAATCGCAAATAGGAAAACCTCTTTGTTGTTGCCGCTCGCCTTCCGGATCCAAATGCCCTTGGATCTCCTTCGTCACTTCGAGTTCTTCACCGACTCGCCCTTTGCTTTCTTCTCTTTTGCGCTCTTTCTTTTTCTCCTTTGCGTTTCTCTCTCTGTACTGTAGCTTCAGAAGATTCAGATCTCACGCTCTGTTGCTCAACTCTCCTTTGGTAGCTGCTAATGTTGAGATGAGGTCGGTTTGTCCAAAACACTGCGTTCGAGCTCCATCCGTCAAGTGATATGAAGCTGCAGTAGTGTGCTCTAGTGTGGACCCAAGTTGGGCTTCAAGTCGGGCTTCACAACAGGCCCAATGTCCACTCAAGACACACACAAAACCTTCAGTATATAGATAAGTATATATCTGACTTCCCAATCTCCATCAAAATACAAAGCTACCCTTAAATTTGTAAATAAAAGTGGTCATATCAGGTTCGAACTGGGTACCTTTGTACCCTATCAACAAACTAATTACAAACTAAGAATAGAAAGGAGAAATTAGAATTATAAATCCTAACACTTTCAAATCCTGGATAACAAAACCGTAGGCAGCCAGCCCAACCTTAATTTTGAGCCATTAAAATTAAGTTTAAAAGAGTTTGTAGGGGGTCTATCCAATGGTACTCTTTCTATCGTTGTTCGTTATCGATCCGAGGGTCCCTCACCTGTTAAAAGTTAACACAACATCTGCCATAGCCTTCCTCAAAGGTAGACCCCAAGCAAATGTCGGTTGAGATCACCTAGTCCGCTATTATGGTTCATTATATAGTTCGTATCGCTTGATTGGATGCGCCGAATTATTTTATTATTTTTCTTAATAAATAGGATGGTTTTATAATTGTTTTCAACCAATAAAACAATGTGGACTATAAAGGGGACCATATTACCGGACTAGAGGATCCTCACCGGGCAAATGTGGGCACGGGTCGGGCTTTGGACAGGTTGTACCCCAAATATTATCCTGGTATTGTGGGTGCGAGTCGGGCTAGGTCTTCTTCACCAGTTGGATGTATTGTCCAACTACGTCTAGTAATTAGGGATGAAAATATCACCTACACCCGACGGATATCCATCTCACCCGACCCGAAAAAGTGGGTGAAATTAAATCCGATATAAAGCGGATATTAAATGGGTGATGGGTTGGGTCGGATTCAGGTGAAGGTATTTCCCACCCGTCACCGACCTGTCACCCGACTTATATTATATAATTACATTAAGTACACAAAATTATCAATATACCCCAAACCCTAATTAAACGAGCTTCCTTTTAATTTGAAAAATTAAATTCATTGAATTAGAATATTAGTGTTGCTGTTTATTCAGTTAATATATTGAATTCACAAGATGTAGGCTTCAAGGGTTGATAGTTGTGGATGTCTACACGTATTTTTTTTTTATCGAATTTGACTATATTTACTAGTTATTTATTTATCGAATTGTTCGACGTATGTTTTTTCTATATTTTTTTTTTCATTTGATGAGTTGTATTTCACCCGAATTATCTGTTGAACAATGACCCTGCTAGAACCTGTGAAAAGCAACAACTCCCAAGGGGAGTTAGTGGATGTAGGCCGAACTATGTTTCTGTGAAGGCGTTAGGGCTGCGGTGAAGCGTGGTATGGGAGCCACTGAATGAGAAACGTATTTGCCCCCGAAAGTGGTGCAGATCGTATGCGAGGCAACGTCCCTCAAGGATTTCACCGGCTTCTCTCAGAGGTGCACTCGAGGGAGAGAAGTTGGTACTCTGGAACAAACGCTCAAAATGGGAAAAGGGTAAGAGAAAACAGGAGAGGGAGAGAGGCGATTGTGTTTGCTGTGTGTTGAAAAGTGAAACCCTAGTCCTCCTTGTATAGGCTCTGAAATCCTCCTTAAGCCACAAGTAAAGGATAGATTCGAGTCTATCATCAGAAGATTTGAGCTCATCCAAAAATGGTTTTCAAAGATTTCGGAAAAGATATTTTTCCAGTGTAAAACAGACATTCGCGGATAAGCACAAACAAGCTAATTTGAATATCTTCGGTCTCAAGAAATAAATTTCCCGCAAAAATTTAACTCCAACCTCCGAGCCGAGCGGACAGCGGCGGGCATGCGTGTGGGTGCCCCATCTCCTCATCTACCTCTCAATGTAGGTAGTGGAAGAGTCTCCTTAAAAACCCTTTAGGATACCCTTGAACTTTCCAGGTTGGATGTGGGAAGTCCAAATGATACATTCCTTAAAACCACACTAGTACAAAATTGAGATTTTATTACATAATTATTTATGCCGGAGGTAAAATTTGTGCAATAAAAGCCTTAAAATAGTTTAATTTTATTCTCTTAAATACTGAAAAATATATATATGCCGGATATTACTATTTATGTCCGGCATAAATGACAACGAAATATTAAAAGACCCTAGTTATTTATGCCGGGCGTGCCAAATTTTTTATCCGGCATAAATAATATGCGAATCCGGCATAAAAAAGCGAATAAAATTACCTCGACATTGTTTATACCAAATATAAATATCCGGCATAAATAAGCGTTTTATATCCGGCATAAACAATTTTATTATTTTGGAAAGAAAGTAAGAAACCCTCCAGCGAGAATCGCGTTCTCTCCAAACTAAACCCTCGCGCGAAACACAGAAACCCTGTGGCGGCCGGCGACCCTCAGGCGCTGCCTTCGCTCCTCTCCACTCCAGGCGGCGGCCCTCCGGCGACCCTCAGCGCGCCTGCCTTCGCTCCTCTCCACTCCAGGCGGCGGCCCTCCAGCGACCCTCAGCGCGCCTCGCCTTCGCTCCTCTCCACTCCAGTCAGCGGCCCTCAGCCTCGCCTTCGCTCCTCTCCACTCAAGTCGCCGGCCCTCAGCCTCGCCTTCGCTCCTCTCCACGCCAGTCGCCGGCCTCCTCTTCACCGACCCTAATCGCTCCTCTCCACGCCAGTCGCCGGCCTCTTCTTCACCGACCCTAATTGCTCCTCTCCACGCCAATTTGTCGGGGTCTGTGGCGTCCCTAATCGCCTTCGCTCCTCTTCGCTCAGCCTCCTCTTCACCGACCCTAATTGAAGCGCGCGACCCTCCTCTTCAGAAAAGGTAAGAAATTTCAGAAACTGCAATTTGGAATTTGGAATTTGGAATTTTATAAGCTTGTATATTGATTAGGATGAGGTGCAATTTCAGAAGCACTGCAACTTTAGAAGCAATGCAAAGGTAAAACCCCAATTCAAAGAGAGCACTGCAATTTCTGAAGCTTTGAAAAGGTAAGAAATTTCTATTCCGTTTATCAAATTGGTTATTATATATTGATTGGGATGAGCGAACTGGATACGAAATTCAGACCAGTTCATGGTTGGAAGCTTGTAATTTGGAATTTGGAATTTTAGGGTTTAGGTTCCGAAAATTTGGGGGTTAAGCTGATGACCAACTGAAGCTGCTTCTTTGCAAATAGAACAACATTTTTGTAGTTTCGACCTAGTTTCTGCAGCTTCAGCTTATTTATTAATTTTTCCATTTCTTTCTTGACTATGCATTTATTCAAGTGCTGCAATATGTATATATTACCTATTCATACTGTATTTTGAGGTGAAAAAATGGTTTGTGTATTGCTCGTTTGCTATCATACTGAATTGTTGCAATTTTGCGGCTGATTTTATTCAAGTGCTGAATTTTTTACTCTTTGAGGTGAAAAATGTCGTATTTTGAGGTGAAAAATGGTATATGTATTGCTGCAATATTGCTAGGTTTCTCTGTTTAGTTTTGCTGCTGAGTTCTTTTTACTAACTTTAGTTAAACAGATTTTTTACTCATTTGTTGTCATACTCCTCTCTCTTCAGGTTTCGCTGATTTTTTTACTTGTTTACTGTTATACTACTTCAGTTTGCTGAATTTTGTGCTCTTTCGTGCCCATTTGGTTTCAAGATGATCAATTGCATGTAGCCTTAGGGAAAACTAAAACAATGATCAAGTATTTGAAAGTTATGAGGATTCAAGTTTTGATTTGTGCTTGCTTCTGCAATCACTTGATTTGTTGTCCTATAATTTAAAATAAGGTTGCTCATTTATCATAAAGTTGATCAAGTGTCTGGCTTATCAATGTGTAGAGTACGGGCATTGGTTGGTGAAACCTATACCATAACAATAGTTGCACTCAAGCAATCATCTGCATACTTGGCCGGAAGAGGTAATAAACTTTTAAAATGTATAGTTTTATTTACTTGGCTACTTTAGAGTAACTTTCATATATGGGTCCTTCCGTACATTTACTTCACCCTTGTTTGATTACTAAATTACATATTATAAGAATGGTTGAACTTAAAAAATTACCTATTACAAGAGTGGTTATATTGAAAAATGAATTTCATTTTTTTTCTAAAGGGATGGATAAATCATGGATGTTAGCAAATCGTACGTCTAAAGAATATCAGAATGGCGTACGAGACTTCATTGCATTTGCTTTGGAGCATGGTGTTGATCCCAACCCTTGCAAATGCAACGGTTGATATTGTAAGATGGTTGATATTGTACATATGTTGTCACTTGTAGATATTTATTTGAAACCTATTGCCAAGGTGATAAAAATATGTTTGAATTTCTTTGCCCAACCCAAATTTCACCTCTTCATCGGACTTTAAACGAGAGGGCTACTTATATTGCCGATTGCATCAAAGGCAACATCCAGAAGAAGTTATTTTTAGCACCTTATCATATCGGGTAATACTACTTATCATTTTAAAATTAGTTTCAAATATGTATGCATTCTCACACGAACTTAAATATAGGTATCATTGGGTACTTCTGGTATTGAATCCTCACTTGGATTATGCTTATTGGATTGATCCACTACATGGAAAAGTTGCAAAAGACGCTGAGGAATTGGTTGCAACGTAAGTATTCAATATGTTTTTTAGAAATCTGAAATGTGCTTTCTTTGTGATATCGTGTTTAAAACTTGTTACAGGAGCTATAGGCTAAAGTATGCCTCTTTGGGAAAGAAAAAGCCTCGGACGAATACTTTATGGCATATTATAAAGGTTCAAATACTTTTTATTATTTTACAATTAATATATACTATCTTTAAATATTTGATGATATATGCTCTGTGACGTATGTTCTTACTATATGGATTTCAGTGTCCTCTTCAACCGAATCTAATCGAGTGTGGATATTATGTTCTGAAGTTTATGAAACAGGTAGTATCACAAGGCAAACTTGTTATCCCATCCAAAGTAGGTGTTTGATTTTTTATTTTACTTTTAACATTGCTCTTTTTTTAATAACTTAATTAGTTTGGTTAACTTAATAAAAATGTTGCCTTTAACAGTGGTTTGATGCGAGTAGCAAGTACAGATGTGCCGAGATTGATGACTTGCGAAAGGAGTGGCTTGATTACTTATATACCTTTATTTTTAGGTATGAATCTACCTTGCACATACTTAATTTTGAAAGTTGGTCTCTCGATTGGAATGTAATAAGCTCAAGCTATTAGCTTTCGTAACAATGTCTTTTTGATTTTTATTTTAGGTGAGCTACAAGTTGTCTTCGGTTCTTGTGCTCATCGAGAGATGACTTTCATTTGGTGAGCTCGAGCATCTATCAAGATATGTACTCGGATGTGGCCATGCACTTACTTTCGTTTTACTTTATCAGAGACAACTTTTGTTTTAGCATGTTTACATTTTAAATCTATCATATGATGTACCCCGAATGTGATGTTGGTGGGTCTAACTTAAACAATGGATTTGTAGTGATTGTTGCTATGGTTTGGATGATATTTATGTATGTTTTTTATGACATTTAACAGGGGGTTTATATTGATATTCGAAACATGCTCTTGCAAAATCACATTAAACTATATATCCCGGAAAACCGTCCGTTCTAATAGATCATATAATAAACCGGCCAGATTTAAAAAAAAAAAAAATAGTATTTATGCCGGATCTGGAATATTTAATACCCGGCATAAATAACCTGAGCATTTTTTCCATAAAAAGAACAACATCATTTATGCCGGACTTATGTTAGATATATCCGGCATAAATAACTCTGTGTATAAAAACACCCTATTATTTATGCCGGGCTTGTGGATTTTTAGATCCGGCATAAATAAGCGCATGTTTAAAAACACCTATATTATTTATGCCGGGCGTGTGGGATTTAATATCCGGCATAAATAACTGCGTGTAAAAAAACAAACAATTATTTATGCCGGGCGCGTCCTATAAATATCCGGCATAAATAAAACGACCCCTTTTTTATTACATTTACCTATACCCCGGATATAAGTTTTCAAATATCCGGCATAAATAGCTTAAATATCCGGCATAAAATGTAGTTTTTGTACTAGTGTCACCTTTTAAATGCATTATCTCCAACATTATCGCCCGATCAACCGGTGATGGGTAGATGGGACGGGTGAAATATTTGATGAGTGATGGGTGAGATAGAGTGAAGAGTTTTAGATGGTGGGTTGGGTGATGGAAGTAGATCATTCACCCACCACCCAACCCATTGACGCTAATACGGGCACATACTCCCCATGGTATCCATACAACCTAAACCACAATTGCGAGACTTATATATCTGTCTATGAATTTAGTTCGTTTAAATTCTATATTAGTCCCTGTACGCAAGACACTTGTTTAACTGATTTTATGTATTCCCTTCTTTATACACTTCTCAGTATGTTACTCTCTTTACGATTTTTCTATCCAATGTTCCAAGGGCATAGGATAAGACTTTTGATTTAGAAAAAATGTATCCATAATTAAAATACTTTAGCTAAATTTAGATTAAATCCTTAGGTTCACTTATTTTTGGTAGGAAATCTTTCTCGAATTGGGTCAAGGCATAGGATAGAAAGACAGATACATAAAACATATTTACCATCTTTTGTACGACTCCAAATCATCTGTCCCCAATTATCCCCCTAGCTATCCCCAACTTCCATCCTGTCACAAGCCTTAGCTAAAAAGAAAAAGAAAATATAAATAAAAAATAGATTAAAAATTTAAAAATAGAGGGATTTTGTGAGAGGGGGATAATGTTGGACTAGAAGATTTGGACCCCTTTTGCATATTGTAGGGTGAATTGCAATCTTTCTCAATATGTTCCCTTCTTTATACACTTCTCAGTATCGAATAATTAATATTAATATTAACATTAATGATTATATCGGTTTTTCTATCCTATATCTTAAGGATATAGAATAAGAAATTCAATTGGGAAATATTTTCCCTAGATATAAATACCCCTCTTTAGAGCATCTTTTCCCGTAAGCCATAATGGCTAGGAAAATAGATTACCCAAAAGAGAATATTCTATAAAATATTATCTTTTGGCCTATTATATAGTTTATTGCTCCAATCGTAGGCCAATTTTGATAGACTAAATTTCCTATTAATACTAATATAATTTAGAACTTTTACATCTCATTTCCGTCACTCGATTCTATCTTTAGTACATTAAGCAACATAATATTTATGATGGAGTTTACCTATCTCTTTTTAGAGTTTCGTTGGGAAAGTTTTTTTTTAAAAGTCCTATTTCTAGTTTTCATTTTTTTTACGGAAATTTCGCTTGGTAACCCTGTGGTTTAACCTATTTCGCGTGGTAAACAAAAGTTTCGGATATTTCGCCTGGTAAGTTGGTAACCCTGTGGTTTCGAAATCTTTTGTCTCGCGCCCAAAACTTTAAATGTGTCCAATAATTGTGTTTTAAATTCATAGGAGGGTTAGTATTGTGATATTAATAATTTTGTGGAGGCATTTCACAAAAAACAATAAGTTCAACCATTCCTGATCGATTCATCAGGAGGGAATCGCAACTCGCGTGAAAGGAAGGAGACAGAGGGAGGGCAGAGGGAGTGCAGAGGCCGACGACGAGCAACTCCAGGGGGGCAGTGACCGGAGGCGAGCGGCGCGGCGGTAGGCAGGCGGTGACCGGAGCTGGGCGCAGGCGGAAACTGATAACTCCGGGCTAAGGTGTGCTTTTCTTTCGAAAATTTTCGGTAGGTTTTTCCCCAAATTTCAAAATCACATCTATCAAATTACTTCTTATTGAGTGGGATTAGTGATCTAGATGGGAAATTCCTTGCAAATCATTGCTTGAAGCTTCCAATTTCGATTCATAAATTTTAGGGTTTTGGGATCCGAAATTTTGGGGGTTTTTTGGTTTAGGGGTTTTGGGGGGTTATTTGGTTTAGGGATCTGAAGTTTTCGGGGTTTTTTTATTTGATTTTGTTTTTTCCTTTCATAATGTACAGAAGTGCTCATGTTTTGATAGCATGATTCATCATGTCCTAAATCAATCACTGTCAGTGCAAGAGATTTCTATGCCTTCTCATATTTTCATAGCATTTTGAATCATAAATTTTAGCCTTTCATAATGTACAGAAGTGCCCATCTTTTGGGGGTTATTTTGAGTAATTGCTACATGTGAGTTGCTGATTTTGTTTGTTACAGAAATCTAGTGTTGCTGATTTTGTTTGAGTAATTGCTGCATTTTGAATCATAAATTTTAGCCTTTCATAAATGTTTTTCACCTTTGCAAGGAAAAGAGATGTTGCTGATTTTGTTTGTTACAAAAATCTAGTGTTGCTCATATATTCATAGCATGATTCAGATGGTCCAATGTTGCTGATTTTGTTTGTTACAGAAATCTAGTGATCTAATGAGTGGTCAATCTTCAAGCAATGGAACAAATGAAGTTCGAATGGCAAGGGTTCCCCTTTTATCTTCTAATACTTTCATATACCTGTTGTTTGGAACCAACTGTCAGCCTGTAATACTAAAAGGGTTTGGAATGAAGAAAAGTGAGATCTATCTACCACAAATATGGGACTCTTCTAATAGTGTGCAACTGTTACTTGGGCTAATAGTTGAGACTTGAATTGTGCTTGATTGAATTAGTATTTAGGGCTCAAATCATAGTTGTATTTGTTGTTGTTTTATGTGTTATTTTAATAAAGTCTATTAGCTCAAAGGGAGAGCAATGTGTGATTACTGATTACACATGAAGTGGGTTCGAATCCCACATAGACTACAAAAGCACTTGTTTTTGCTCTACTAGAAAATGAGGGAGTGAGGAGTGAAGTCTCAGAAGAAACATAAGAAACTATATATGATGGATTTTAGGTTTCCTCGCTGGTTTTGTTATCTTGATAGCCATTGTTTTCCTCTATTCTTCCATTTTCCACAACCGAAAACTAGATTTATAGCTGGTCATGAAATTTTTATGGATCAAATCAGTATGTGATTTTTGGGAGCTTGCCTATCCTTTGTGATTGATACTATCTGCTATAGGTTTCTCTGTTCAAGTGAGAGTTTAGTTGCTAGCTTAGCTTTGATTAAGTGTACAGAGCTTTGGTGCCACACTTGCTGATTCTCAATAATTGTAAAGTGCTAGCAGCAGAGCCCATATCTGGGACCTCCAATAGTCTACGTGGGATTCGAACCCACATCATGTGTAATCACACATTGCTCTCCCTTTGAGCTAATAGACTTTATTGAAGACACACATATAAAACAAAAACAAATGCAACCATGATTTGAACCCTAAATACTAATTCAGTCAAACACAATTCAACCTAGAATCAAGTAAAATCAGCTTTGACTTATTACATTATGATTTGAACCATGGACTTTATCATAGTCTTCCTGCATCTTGTGGATCAGTGGAATGTTTTTCACTCTCATGTGTCAACTGACAATTCCACACTAGCCATGGAAGAAATGAGCATCTCAAACGAGAAGGCGAAAGAAATTAAGACACGATGAGTATCATACTCCCTCTGTCCAACAATACATGAGTTTTTAGAGGTAAAATTTTGTCCAACAATAGATGACCTTTTATGTTTTCTAGGTAGGAAGTTGTAATGATTTGTATTGGTTTCTGTGATGTTGACTTTTTAAAATAATTTGATTGTTTAAAATGTGTAGTGGGTGTTAAAAAATTATAAAATTTATGAAAAAGTTAGTGTAATGATGATGTTTTTTAAAAATTAAATTGTTTTATTAAAACTTGTGCAAAATGCTAAAAGACAATGTATTTTAGGACGGAGAGAGTATTAATCAACCAAACACCCCAATCATAGTTGAACAAATTGCAACAGCAAGTTGCCTCCAGTTGGCAATATTGCACACTCAACTCTATACTAGTCAATGCCTAAAAAACTAGGAGTTCTAGCAATGCCATCCAAAAACTTGATATCTAAAACCAAACCAAAGCTACTCTCGTATCAACATTATTGAACACTGAAAGCAAAACAGCATTAACAAAATGTCACTTATTACTACAAAAACCCAACAACTTTTTAATATTACAAAATATCACCCAATAGAAGTTGAACCACCCATTTTTCAACAAAAACTAAACTTGTGGGCGCGAGGCAAAATATTTCGAAACCCTAAGGTTACCAGACGAAATATCCGAAACCTTTGTTTACCACGCAAAATACGCGAAATTTCCATTTTTTTTATAACTAGTTTTCTTTCTATTTTGAGTTTTGAATAATACGGAGTATAGAAAAACAATAACTACGTAGTATATGGAGAATGGAGTATTTTATACTGTAAATCTTGTTTCCTAGTTCCGCTTCGTTCTCCGTATACAAAATCCAGTTCCCCGCCAACGGCCTCGCAGTTCTTCTCTCTGTCAAGAACTCAACAATGGCTTCCAATCTCTCTCCCCTCTTCCTGCTTCTCTTCATTCTCTCTCTCCAAACAACCGCATCTGCTCTTCGATTCTCCGACGACGTCTACGATTTCTTCCGCCAAGACCTTGCCCGCGCTCTCCCTCCATCTCCCGCCCCGTACTCCCCTCATTTTCTCCCTATCTCCATCGCCCCTTCGCCCGCCGTTTCCGCCACCGCCAACTGGTTCTCCGAAGTTGCCAGAGATGGTCCTCTGGCCACTGCTTTCTTCATCTTCGGTGATTCTTCCGTTGACTGCGGCACCAACAATTTCCTCGGCACTCTCGCCCGCGCTGATCGCCTCCCCTACGGCAGAGATTTCGACACACACCAGCCTACCGGCCGATTCTGTAACGGGAGATTAGCCGTCGACTATCTTGGTATTCGATTATGGAATTTATGTTTGTATGTTTCAATCTTCTTGTGATTTCTTGAATTTCTATTTGTTAGATATCTGATTTCTTTATTAACCTCTTTTAAACATATCTTTACAAGTTCAGATTTCACTAGAGATTGAGATAATTGAATTGTATCAGGCATAATGGGAGTGAACATACTAAATTGTGTGATTACGAATTCTATGGCCGTCTGCAATCGTGAGATGCTTGATAAACTGCCAATCCGAGTTGATTTTAGGGTTTTCACTGAGTTCAGAGTTCACTTGAGATTGACACAAGTAGTATTCATAATGAGAGTGAACGCACGTTAGGTGCTTGATAAAATGCCAAGCTGATTTGTCTTTTGGATTTTCACTTTCTAAATGTTGGTGTTTCTTGCGGCTTTGACTTAGCATTGCGCCTTGGTCTTCCATTCGTGCCAAGCTATCTGGGGCGCAATAGGAGTATTCAAGATATGATTCATGGTGTGAATTATGCCTCTGCTGCTTCTGGAATAATCTTTTCAAGTGGGGCTGAATTGGTATGTTTCTTCCCTCTACCTTCGTTTTTGATATCATACATACATTCATACTTGCTTTAACTGTAAGTTGTCAAACCATTGGGATTAAGGCTTCATAGTGGTTGTTGATCTTGCTCTGCTTTATGTGCAATGCCTCTGTAGGGTCAACACATTTCACTTACTCAGCAAATCCAGCAGTTTAGGGACACATTTCAGCAGTTCATAATTAAACTGGGTGAGGAAGAGGCAGTGAACATCATCTCAAGCTCTGTCTTCTATATCTCGATTGGGACCAACGACTACATACATTACTACCTTCGTAATGTATCTGGAGTGCAGTCTAAGTACTATCCTTGGAGCTTCAATCAGTTCCTAGTAAGCAGTGTCAGACAGGAAATTAAGGTTGGTTACCAACTACTAAACTCTGTATATTATAGCCTTAAATAGCTGAATAGATTGTTAAATTCATAATTACTTCAAATGCTGTCCTATGCTGATGTTAGATTTGTCGAGATAAATGATGTAAGTAGCAATGTAGCACTGACCGTGGTTATGAATTAGTGTATTCTATGCTCTGTATGTATATTTTCATGTCCCGAGCAAACTGCAATCATGATTTTGTTTGGTGGGAATAGGATAAGGAAATGGATTGGAATTTTCTTGCTTCCTTGTGTTCTTTGATCATCTGTTTTAGAAAAGCAGTAAAAAGGAATTAAAATTGGAAAGCCAGGTTGCTTCATCTTCTGCCAAGATAAATAATGGACCAGTAACTGATTTTTAGCAAGGAAAGCTGCGTTAGATGTTTGCTTTTGACCACCTTTTTGTATTACATATCTGATTACTTTTTCAGCTTCATTTATGCTTTTGCATTAAAGATCTCCTGATCTGATTTGTGTGCATCACCTGCTTTGTTACTTACACAGAAGTTGTATGATTCAAGTGTGAGAAAGGTGGTTGTGATGGGGTTGGCTCCAATGGGTTGTGCTCCTCATTACCTATGGAAGTACAACAGCACACATGGTGAATGCGTCAAGGAGATCAATGATATGATAATGGAGTTTAACTATGGCATGCGATACATGGTTCAGGAGCTAAATACAAAGCTTCGTAATGCCAGCATTATCTTCTGTGATGTTTTCGAAGCTGCCATGGAGTTGATAAAGAGGCCTGAGCACTATGGTGCGTAAGACATTCTAAACATCCCCTCTTTTCCCTTCTACTCTTATATCAATGCTATCTTGATACCATATCCTTTCCAATGATGCAAAAGGTTATCTCCTTTTGTAGGCTTCTCTGTTACAACGGATGCGTGCTGTGGTGTAGGGAAGTACAAGGGCTGGGTCTTGTGCCTTTCACCCCTGATGGCTTGTCATAATGCCTCTAGCCACATCTGGTGGGATCAGTTTCATCCCACGGATGCAGTCAATGCGATGTTGGCTGATAATGTGTGGTCTAGCCTGCATTCAAAGATGTGCTATCCCACGAATATGAGGGATATGGTTACTCGGGGTACGAAATAACCCCTTTGGTGATTCTCTCTCAGCTACATCTGCTCAGATTCCCACATGCTAGCTTCCGAGGTATTCCATCATTCCTCACAGGTGAGATTTAGGCAATATGTCTATCTGAAATCTGCGCACAGGTATATAGCAGTTGATGCAACATACATTGTAAATTGGATGTATAGAGTCTATAGGGAGGCCAAAACACAAGCAATTCTATGCATTCCGGTTTCCAACTTGCTCTTTTTGGCATATTAAGAAGGATCCTCAGTTGAATCATCTGTATAAAACACGAGGACATTTTTTGATGTCCCTAAAATCGCACATATTTTAGCCTCTCCTTCAAATGCTATAAACTTATTGATGTTCAAGGACATTAATTCTACATTCTAGTATACATTTCTGGCCTTGTTAGGCACCACACAGCCATGAGAGTGAAACCAATCTTGGCCGTTTTCTCCAGCTGCCAGATATGAACCGTGAACTCGGGAGCTTATTATAAAGCTTGGAAATGCTGTGGTCACCTCCCTAGAAAGATAACGAGGCAATAAATCAAGATACTCGAATTAACAAAACCCAGCATGAAACATCTAAGGAGGATATATGTATAATGTATCCAGAGTTACCGACATTAGACATTGGAGTGTCATGTTCTTCATGAGATTGGGATTCCTTGATATGAACTCCTTCCACTCTTCTGCGTCGATTTTGCCATCTCCTTTTGTATCCACTTCCATGAAGGTCTGCTAGGTAAGATTTAGCTTTAAAAAGTGTGGTATATTTCAACAACGTATTTATTTGTATAGATCAACCAGAGATTACAGGATTAGAGTTTTATATACCTTGTCTAGCATTGCTTCCACTGAATCATCCGAAAGCATCAGACGTAGCTCATCAAGTATCGCCAAGAGCATATCCTTCACCTATTGGAAATTAAGAGGCCAAATACAAATCAGTGTACGCTCAATGTGGCGAATTGGTGATTGATGTGGATATATACCTGGTGACGCTCAATATAACCGGTTCTTTGCAGGTCATATAAGTTAAATACAACTGCAGGTACATACAAATTATCAATATAATGTTTATAGTTATGTTTATGGAGAATTTATGTGAATTTAATGGAGTTGGATATAATCTCATACAGTCTATTTTGGCAGATTGGGAGGCCTTGGGGTGAAAAATGCTGATTGAGCGTACAAAATCACCAAACTCAATTACTCCATTTTGATTGACAAACTGGCCATACACCTGTATTCATTCATTCCCTTATCTGTTTATAGAACCCAAGACATATGCATATTGTACATGATATAGAAATTCAGATATTTTTTTAGGGGTAAAAAAACACATTCTGGTCCTTGTTTAAAACACATCTTTTACTATTTATACACGTTTTTAAGATGATAAAAATAATGTAAAATATAAATTTTTGTAAATAATATCATTCCTATTAGTAGCAAGTATGGAATTATTTTTTAAAAAATTAGTAAAAAGTTGATATTTTATACTCCCTCCGTTCCAAAATACATGAGTTTTTAGTTTTCAGCACGCTTTTTAAGGAGTGAAAAACTCTATGAAATAAGCTACAAGCTGATACGCTGCAAGTCTCTCTCTTGCATCCAACAAGCTCCAATCCTAGGTTCGTTTGTAACCTAGCCCTCACGGATCCACAAATTCCTATCCCTCCACATCCAGTCGAGCAGGCAGATCCCATATATACGAACTCCTTAGCTTTGTGATCGAATTGCATTGCCAAGCTCCCAAGCCACTTTTCGCTTCTTCGCTACATTGGATATTACATGAAGAATGATCACCTTACAAGCCCTCCAAAGAAAACATTTAACACTAAGCATCACATCATCTACCTTCCAAAATCTCTTCCGATCCATAACCCCTCCGTATAAGTGTTGTGTGACATACTGATTTGGCACTAAAGCATCCATTCTTCTCGTAAAATTAACCATACCAGTTCATTCCCTAGCTACTTGATGATTAACAAGCCTCATCTTTACCACTTTCCCTATGCATATATCAATATTCATTAGGAAGTAACGTACGTACGTTTCCTTCAAGTCCTGATCATGATCCATTTGCCTGCACAAGAATAGATGAGATATTCGAGGAGCTGAGAGTGCAATAGAGATGCCCTAGAGCCTTCCCTGCTCCTCGATCACTTTGTCTCAACCCCCTCAAAGAAATGAAATCTTTAGATGGGTACCCTTCAAACAAGATCAAAAAGGATACAGTAGTCACACATTTCATGATCAAGCTCACCCACACCTTCCATAAAACCCAACTCGATATTTCAAATTGCAATATCCAATTTCAAAGCCATGTAACCCTTCTTTGCCATCTACTTCATCTTCATGAAGTGAAAAAATATCATAAACTGACAACACATTGATTATCTGTGATCAGCCTTCCGGAGACAAAAGCACTCTGACACACATAATCTTGCCCAAACACTACTTAAGTCGATTAACAAGCATCTTTGAAATGATTTCATATAAAAACCTGCACAAGCCAATAGGAGATTTCCCATTTTATTTTTTAAAAAGATGATTTGAAGATTTTTTTTTTAATAACACAACCAAGGATTTAGGTGGTTTTGAAGAAGTAATATTGATTGTCATTGTCAAGAATCATCGATCTATACTTATTTTGACAATATTAAATACTCCCTATATATTCTAAACATTCACCAAATATTCTAAATTCGAAAAGAATATCTTCCTTCGACAAACCAAAAAGATCAAAATAAAAAAATATATATAACACTTACACGGTCTAAGATGAGGTTTTTCTTTTCATTGTTGCCTAGAAGTGCAACCTGAAACTTCTCCTACATAAACAAAACTAACCATGGATTAATTGTTTCCCTATGGATTGATACAAGAAGATCCACGCGACATGGAATTTCACCTTATCAATTATGCCATTGTCTACTATAGAACTGCTCAGCTGCTTATAAACAACATACAAAGCTTCCACTTCATTGACGGTGACTGCAAGAAATTACTCCAAACACAAGAGTTAGGGTGATAACGAGTAAACACCAGATACCGAATCCGTACGTGCACTTACAAGATGTTTCGGATGCAAGAGTAACGGTCTCTAGATACCCAGGAGCATTAATCCTGCTTCTCTTTGATAGCCTGCAACCCATTACTTGGCAGAACTTTGATGTGGTAAGAATGTAATCTTTCGGAGAAAGCGTATATGTATGAAGGTGACATTTAATTAGGGTTCAAGTTGGTAAAAAGAAATCAAGATTTGATTTTTGGGTGATTACCAGTGGAGTGAAGAACTCCAATTCAACGTTCCTGTAGATGAGACCTTGACTAGTGAATGAATTAGTCATTTTTAAGGTTTAATTGATTAACTAATATATACTGAGGCTGCTCCCTGGTTTGTACATTGATCTATTTTTCTAGGATGATTCTGAATTAGGGTCATTTTCAAACATGGGATATCATAGATAACTAGATTTTCCCATGTATTTGAATATATATTTTAAAGTTTTCTTTGAATTATTCCCAACAAATCGAGTTGAATCACTGTTGACTTCACGACTATAGAGTGGAATATTTGGGTGCAAATTCTAGTATGATATTCTTCAATTTTAACCAAAGCTAGGTTTAGATATACTCACGCGCAGGGTAACCTTCGCGTATATCTTCAGGTAATCAAGTGGCGGATTAGTTGATGCATCTGGAGTTCTCTTCACATTTCGTTGCTGATTGCGTTCTAGTTGAGGTCATTGATCTTGTTCGTTGGGATGTCATTGGTCGATGGGTTAATCGTCATAAACTGTTTTATTTTAAACCAATTTTGATATGGACGAGACAAATTCCGACCAAATTTTTTTAAGTGGAAATTGTGGGCTCAACAATTTAATGACGGGGTGTCACATTATTAAATGTTAAATATAATTTTAAAACACATTAGTTTTATTATCCGCACTCTTGTGTGAGTTTTTTATATATTAAACTTTGTTAAATTAGAAAGGTCAAAATAGTTTTATTTAAATATTTTTATGAAGCTTTCAAGTAATCATAATATAAGATTAAATTTGGTTAAAATCAATATGTTAGTACATTTGTAGGTAAATAAATTAAGAAAAATAAAATATAGATTGTTGAAACTAATATATAATTTGTTTTATTGAGATAAAATATTTTTTTTGCACTGGAAATATTCCAGATGACAAGGGATCCCCTTATTATCCGAGAGCATTAATCTTACATATGAGGTCTTGCAGGCCAGATTGTTTAATGAAGAATGGTTGTGCATGTTATGCCTCATGACACAGGTGTACGTATAACTTTATTAGCCACGATATTGCCAGACCGTCTAACTTGACTGTATGTGATCAGTTGCCCAAAGCATTGAATCAGATATGCGTCAAAATATTTGCGATTACCATCTCAATTTCCCACGCCATTTTCAATGTTCGTTTAGATGGTTAATAATAATGAATGAGTCCCATTCAATCTCTAGCCCGTCTATACGAAGCTTCTTTGCTTTTATAACCCCATGTAGAAGCTTCAACTTTCAATGGTGTTTGGTGTCCTACTTTCGCAGATCCAATAGGTTGGCGGTTGGCCAATTTAATGGCTGATGAATGATGAAACCAATAGTACTATCTTCAGTAGATAAAGTATGTACAAATTAAAGTTAATTAGTCACTTAGTCCTTAGGAGTATTTATTAGGTGTATGTAAATTGTTAAAATTAAATAAATTTGTTGGATAAATTGAGATAAGATTTTGTAGGTAATAAAGTAACTAACATATAGACTAACCTTAATCAATTAAATAAAAATAAAAATAAGCAAATTTATGGGAGTAACAATAAGTAAAGAAGAATGTCAATATTTTAGTAAAATTTTGTTACATCGATAAAGAAATAGGACATATGTTAGGTAAATGGTAAAATAAACATGTTAAACAATCATAAATGTTGTAGATTGTAACTCGATCAGATTTAAAAGATATAAAACCTAGTTTCGATTGTAAGTTCAATGTGTATTGAAAATATTTTTAATTAAAGGTGGACCCAAATTTAAGGAATTAATCCCACAAGTATAACACAATATTCATTAATTTTAACGTTACATCGTATTTTTCGCTTCACTATAACTTTGTACATATATATTGATATCAATTTTATCCCGGCATCATGAAACAATGACACATACACGTACTAAGAAAATTCATGTTGCCAATTGGGGACTCGAAAATGAACTTGAATCGTCCCCTCAAAGATTAAGGGGTCATTTTAATATATAATATAGGTTAATAGATCCGTCGGATAGCTATGATAATCATGTTATTAATTAGTGGATATATATAGACCAAGATTACAAGTTAGACCATATATATTAGGTATATTTGACATTTAAGTTTATAAACTACTTGATCGATTGAAAATGAAATTTTAATGCAAGGCTAACATAACTTGATAGTGGTATATTCTTTTTAGTTCGTTTTGTTTTGCTTCGTTATTCTAAATAAGTTTCACATCAAAATTTGAATAATAAAACTATATATGAAACCTCACAAAGCTTATGTATTGGACTAGTCTAATTATGTACATGACTCGATCTCTCGATCATGATTGAGTCACAGTAGACTTTGATATGGTAGTAAACAGTAGCGGACTCAAGGGGAGTCACATGACCCCCCTCGGTCCCAGAATTTAGCAATTAAAAAAAAAATAACCAAAACGACGTCCTTTTGGTGTTTAATCCTAAATTTCCAAAGGTGGCGTGTGCGTTCTCCTTCCCAGTCCGCCTCCTTCTCCAGTTCCCCACTGTCCACATCTCTCGTGCCGTCCTGCGTTCTCCTACCCAGAATCCCAGCGTCCGCCTCCTTCCCCAGTTCCGACTCGGTTGCCAACCGGAGCCACCGCCATGCCCCCGTACTGTCGGTCACCGCCAGTCCGCCACGCCCCCATCCTGTTCTTCCTTCCTTCTGTCTAGACATGTGGCTCCCTGAGTCGTTGTGTCAACCGTTCTCTCTCGACTAGTCGACAGGAGGAGGCGAGGAGCCACGCCGTCGCCGACTCGCCGACCGGAGCCACGCCGCTTCCAGTCCAATTATCCTTCCGAGTTCCGCCTGCCGGAGCCACGCCGATGCCGCCTCATTCTCTTTCGAGTAGTGGTCTACTGTCGAAGTGTCAATCGAAAGTCGAAAGGTAATCTTCGATTCTCCAAATTACAAATTGATTGTGATTATTGTTTTAGAATTGAGATTAATGTAGAATTGTAAATTTGTAATTTGTTTTAGTAGTTTGTTTGAATAGATAGAAACATGATGAATTTGTTATTGAATTTAGATTTTCTAATTGAAATTGATGTTGAATTGAAACTGTTGAATTGAGATTGAGATTGAAGTGAGGTTTGAATTGTGATTGATTTTAGGATTGAGATTGATATTGAATTGGATTTGAAGTAGTTAGCATTTTGTTTGAATAGATAGGAAAATGAGATTGATATTTTATTTTGTTTCGAATTGAGATTGGATTTTGTTTGAATTGAGATTGATTTTAGGACTGATATTGAATTGAAATTGATATTGCATTGAAACTCTCTTTATCGTTGTTTGTAATATCGTTTGACAATAGTTTGTATTATCGTTTGGCACCAGTTTGTACTATCGAACAGGTTATGTGTTTTACGTCTTTTTTTCTCGATGTTATTGTCTACTACTGTGGTGACCTCCCCTCTCAAAAGTTTCTGGGTCCGCCACTGGTAATAAAGCATAAGTTAAATGACCCGACCTTCAATCGAACATCATATGCGCCCATGTATACGACCTCGTTCATGAGACAAAATGGATGTACTTTAGTAATTATGTTAGAATTTTTTTTTACTTCAGGATAATGTTCTTGCATTTTTGCATATCTTTCTTTTAAAAGGAATTTTTCTAAATTTTAATGCAATACTCATAATAATGATAATTTCTTCATGTGCTATATTTGGATTTGGGTCAATCTCCCATAAGTCAAAGAAAACCAATTAATCTCGTATAGGATTGATGTTATGTTGTATGGTTTGCAACTTGCAATTTGTTTATAAGGAGTATTTATCCGTCCCATAATAGATGTTTTTTACTATTTATGCACGTTTTCTTAATAAGTTAAAAATATATAAAATATCAACATTTTATTAAATATTTTTAAATAATATCATACATATTACTAATAAGTATAGAATTATTTTTAAAAAATAATTAAAAAATGAATATTTTATGTAGTTTTTAGCTCATTAAAAAGCGTGTCTGAATAGTTTAAAGACAACTATTGTGGGACGGAGGGAGTATTATGCATGTATAGTTTTCAATGGATAGGAAATTTTGAAGTCTACATTAAATTACCGTTTAGCTTTTCAATAAGGGTAATTTTTAGTCGTTCTTTCATCTTGTCAATTCATATGACAATAATGACACCCATTAGCATTTTCCATTAAAAATTCAAGATAATTACAAGAGAAAGATGAAATTTTCCAACATCCAAATTATAAGTCTTGTTCTATAAGTATATATAAGTTTATATATATAATTTAATTAATTCGCTTACCTAGATCCTAAGGCATATTCTTGTTACACAAGAATTAGCACTTGCGTCAGGATTGTACATTTGTACGTGTTGGTTTAGCCTTAATTTGGACGATCAAGCAGTTTTTTAAGGCCCTTTGGATTATTAAAGAGACTTGTTAAATTCACGGTGGGTTATCTGATGTGGGGGCTGTAGACATCATTCATGATAGGTTAATCCTAAGTTTACTTAGGGTTAATATTGCACATAAGTATAGAGCTATGATGAGAATAAAGGATTTAGTAAGGTATTTGGTTTAACCTATAATTTGAGTATTTATGCAGGCATTATGGAGGTGGATTGTATTGGGAATAAAAGGAAACCGGGTTGGACTTTAAGTCCAAGCTGATTGTGGCCTTAGCCCAGTACAAGATGCTCCAGAGGCCCATAAATCTTAAACCCTAGGAAGCCAAGATACTTACTAATCTATCTGAGCTCACATTGTAATGTTATAATCAAGGGCTCTCATATAAAAGCAAAATTCAGCTACTGTACACATATCTTCCAAATACACGAACAACGCTTCACCTCCTGAGAGCAAAGCCAAGAGCGAAGCTGAGAGCGAGGGCGTCAGAGAGTCTTCATCGAAGAGAGTCCGACGGCGATCTGGTGTTGAAGATCAAGAGCTGTCGAGAGATCTCCCATCTGCAGAGATCCTCGCTGAAGAAGTTCTTTGGAGATTTCAATCAGAGAAGAAGAAGACGGCGAAGCCTCGATTCGACATCGGCTTCATCCAGATCAAACCTTCTAAACTCTAATCTCTTTACTCTTCTAGTTTTGTACTTGTGTGTGCCTCTTGTTTGATTGTCGAACAGTTGCCCTTCTTGTATTCGTTTTGAATTAGTGGATTAGGGCTTATCTTGAGGCCCCGGGGATGTAGGATCTTTGAATCCGAACCTCGTAAAATCGTGTTCTTGCGTTCTCGTTCTTGTGTTTGTTGTTTGGTTCACACCTGGAACTTGAGCGTATAGGCTGAGTTAGGCATCGATTAGATCGATTAACGCTTGACAAAGTGGTATCAGAGCGAGTTCGCTCTTTGATACTTTGATTCTCGAAGTTCTGGTATCTGAAACCCTAGATCTAAGGGTTTCCTTGTTTCCGCTGCATAGATCTTGCTCACTAGTTTGATAACTTTTCTTCTGACTCTTTCTTGGATTATAGGTACTTTATAATCATCAAGAATGGGTGACAGTTACGCCAAGATCAAGCCCTTCGACTCCAATTCTGATTTTGCGATGTGGCAAGTGAAGATGAAGGCGATTCTTGTCAAGGAGAAATGTTGGGTTGCTACTGAAGGAAAATTTCCAGCTGATATGAAGGATGATGAAAAAAATCTCCTGGATGCTCAAGCTCACGGTGAGATAATGCTCCGTCTGTCTGATAAGGTAGCCAGACAGGTTCTTGACCTTCAAACAGCTCAACTGCTGTGGCAAGGTTTAAAGGACTTGTATCAGGTTAAAACTCTCCCTAGTAGAATAAGCTTGTTATGTAGGCTTTTCACTTTAAAGATGGATATAAATCTGCCTTTAAATGAAAACTTGGATAAATTCCTTAAAATGACTCAGGACTTAGAGTCCTGCAAAGATAAAATAGCTGACACCCACCAAGCTGTTATCTTACTTAATTCTCTGCCATCACAATTTGATAATCTGAAAGATATTATTCAGTTTAGTGGTGATGATATAACTAAAAAGAGAATTGTTGATGCTATCATTCAAAAGAATGAGATAGTTAAGGTCTTTAAGACTAAACTGGAACAGAAACAAGCTAAGCAGGAAGTTCTCTATTCTCAAAATAAACCCAATAAGAGGGGTAACAATAATAAGAATAAGAAAAAGGACAAACCTGCTGAAGCTGATGCTAATGCTAAAAATAAGTCTAACAGAAAGAATTTGAAATGCACTTATTGTAGTAGAAAGGGACTTGTGCAGGAAGAATGTTATAAGAGATTGAGGGAGGAGGCCAATGGTAAAGGTAATGAAGGTAAGTCCAGTGGGACAACAGCCCTACTGGAATACTCTCCCTTCTACTCGAATGAACTACTTTGTGTCTCTAATACTGCTGAATGTGATGAATGGTTGCTTGATTTTGGTTGCACGATGCATGCTACACCCAATAAGAAACTCTTTGATTATCTGCATGAATATGATGAAGGGGAAGTAAGACTTGGTGATCACTCTAAGTTATCTATAAAAGGCATAGGTACTATCCCCTTTAGGATGCATGATAACACTGTTAGAGTTATACAACAAGTTAGATGGGTTCCTGCATTAAAAAGAAATCTGTTGTCTGTTTCCATGTTTGATGACCAAAAATGTCACATTAATACTTATGATGGGAAGAAGACCATTTCCAAAAATGGTCAAGTTCTGATCAAAAGTGTTAAGATAAATGGTTTGTATCGTGTTATTGGTTCTCCTGAGATAAATATTGCTATTGCTTCTGCTGTGCATATGAACCTTCATGATACTTTGACATGGCATGCTAGATTAGGGCACATAGGCAATAAGGGTTTGCATTACTTGTACAGAAATGGACAACTTAATAGCAAACCTTCTGACATCAAGATTTGTGAAAGTTGTGTTCTTGGAAAGAAAACAAGATCCAGCTTTCCCAAATCTGAATATAAAGCTTCCAGGCCACTTGAGTATGTGCATTCCGACCTTTGGGGCCCTGCCCAAGTAGAGACCATTGGAGGAAAGAATTATTTCATTTCCTTCATTGATCAATACTCTAGAAAGGTTTGGGTGCATCTACTCAAGCATAAATCTGATGCTTTTCAGACTTTCAAAGTCTGGAAGGCCAGAGTAGAAGCTGAGTCAGATTATAAGCTAAAGTGCCTTAGGACAGACAATGGACTTGAATTTTGCAATCATGATTTTCAATATTTCTGTGATTTACATGGCATTAAAAGGCATCTTACAATCCCGGGCACCCCTCAGCAGAATGGCACTGCTGAGAGGATGAACAGGACCTTGCTTGAGAAAGCAAGGTGCCTGCTCATAAGCTCAGGGATTAAGAAATCTATGTGGGGTGAAGCAGTTGTTACTGCTTCATACCTCATTAATAGACCCCCCTCCTCTGCTATACTGTTTAAAACCCCTCAAGAATTGTGGACTGGTCACAAACCCAGCATAACACACTTGAAGCCATTCGGTTGCACAGCATATGCTAAGCAAGATGCTGGAAAACTCGAACCTAGGGCATTAAAGTGTGTTATGATAGGGTATCCACAAGGGGTTAAAGGTTATAGATTACTTGTAATTCAGCCTGGGGGTTACAAGGTAATCAATAGCCGAGATGTGACCTTTAATGAGGAGGATTTCCATTTTAAAAAGCTGCTAACTACCTCTTCTGAGCATACAGGTACATCTCAACATGAGTTTTATACATCTGATGCATACACTGAACCAGAAGAAGAGGAGTTTGATATTGGATATATTCCAATAGCTAGGAATCCAAGTGCTACACCAACTGATGAAAGGCAACCCCAACCATCCGGGGATGAACACCATGCTCATGAATCAGCAGAAACATCAGGGAGTTCCTCTTCCTCTTCCTCCCCTACTTCTGCTGAACTTTCTTCTAATTCTAGCTCTTCTGTGTCATCCCATGAACCTCCTCATGGGGAGGATAATTCTGATGTTGAGTCTGTTCATGATTCTGAAAATGTGAATGTCCCTGATGTTCTTGTTGATGAATCTGCGAATGACTTGAGAACTTGGCAATTATCTGTAAATAGAGAGCCTAGAACTAAGATACCAAACAAAAAATTCATGAGCTTTCTTGTTGATTTTGCTTTCAATGTTGCTGCTGTTGTGAACTCTTATACTCCTGATTTATATGAGCAAGCAGTTAAGTGTAAGCATGCTTCTGATTGGATTGATGCTATGCGTGATGAAATTGCTTCTATGCATGATAACAAAACTTGGCAACTTGTTCCTAAACCTGCTTCAGCTAGAGTTATAGGATGTAAATGGATCTATAAGCTTAAGGATGGTTTGAAAGCTACTGATCCACCTAGATACAAAGCTAGGCTAGTTGCTAAGGGTTATAACCAAAGGGAAGGGGAAGATTACAATGAGATCTTTGCACCCATTGTAAAATATAAGACTATGAGATTGCTTTTAGCTATGACTGCCGTGTATGATTATGAGTTAGAGCAAATGGATGTTAAGACCGCTTTCTTGCATGGTGATTTGAAAGAAACCATTTACATGTCTCAGCCTAAGGGCTTCACTGATAAGTCTCATCCTGATCATGTGTGTCTTTTGAAAAAGTCTATATATGGTCTCAAACAATCGCCTAGACAGTGGAACATTAAGTTCAACTCTTGTATGCGTCAGTTAGGGTTTAAGAAAAGCAATTATGACTCTTGTCTATATTTCAAATGTGTTAAATCTCGTTCTCCTGTTTATGTGTTACTGTACGTTGATGACATTCTCCTTATATGCAAAGAGAGATCTAAGATCCTTGAAATCAAAGCTGAACTGAGTTTAAACTTTGATATGAAGGATCTTGGACCTGCTCAAAGAATTCTGGGTATAAAAATCAAGAGAGATAGACCAAAACGGCTGATATATTTGTCTCAATCAAATTATATAGCTAAGGTTTTGGATAAGTTTCATGTGAGCAGTTGTAAACCAACTGCTATCCCTTTAGGAGGGCACTTAGACTTGTCCAAAACCCAACTGCCTATGTCTAAAACTGAGATAGATCGCATGAAAAATGTGCCTTATGACGCTGCTGTAGGTTCTATTATGTACTCTATGATTTGTACCAGGCCTGATATGGCTTTTGCTGTCAGTGTTCTTAGCAGATACATGTCACAACCATCGGAAAAACATTGGCAAGCCATGAAGTACCTACTGAGATACTTAGCAGGTACCAAGACACATGGCCTTTGCTATGGGAGACACACTTCTCCTGACCAGCTGATGGGCTATGTCGATTCAGACTATGCCTCAAATAAGGATAAACGAAGATCCACCACTAGCTACATGTTTACTTGGTGTGGAAATTGCGTATCCTGGAAAGCCCAACTTCAACCTATAGTGGCCCTCTCGTCCACTGAAGCAGAATATATAGTTGCAACAGAAGCATGTAAGGAAGCGATCTGGCTGCAAGGATTGCTGAGAGAAATCGAAAATAAAAGGTATACTTCTGTCCTAAACATGGATAGTCAGAGTGCTATTTACCTCTGCAGGGACCCAATGTATCACGAAAGGACGAAGCATATCGATGTTCGATACCACTTCATAAGGGAAAAGGTTGAAGATGAAGTGATCTTGGTAAAGAAGATTGAAGGAGATAAGAATCCTTCTGATTTTGGGACCAAGATAGTCCCGGCTAACAAGTTCTTGTATTGCTGTAAGTTTCTTTATGTGCAGGCTATAACTTAGAAGCTGGGATAGGGCCGACGATGGAAAGGAATCTTAATCCACTATTTCTGTTTTTCATTTTATATGTAAACTTAGAATCAGGAGGGCATATTGTAGACATCATTCATGATAGGTTAATCCTAAGTTTACTTAGGGTTAATATTGCACATAAGTATAGAGCTATGATGAGAATAAAGGATTAAGTAAGGTATTTGGTTTAACCTATAATTTGAGTATTTATGCAAGCATTATGGAGGTGGCTTGTATTGGGAATAAAAGGAAACCGGGTTGGGCTTTAAGTCCAAGCTGATTGTGGCCTTAGCCCAGTACAAGATGCTCCGGAAGCCCATAAATCTTAAACCCTAGGAAGCCAAGATACTTACTAATCTATCTGAGCTCACATTGTAATGTTATAATCAAGGGCTCTCATATAAAAGCAAAATTCAGCTACTGTACACATATCTTCCAAATACACGAACAACGCTTCACCTCCTGAGAGCAAAGCCAAGAGCGAAGCTGAGAGCGAGGGCGTCAGAGAGTCTTCATCGAAGAGAGTCCGACGGCGATCTGGTGTTGAAGATCAAGAGCTGTCGAGAGATCTCCCATCTGCAGAGATCCTCGCTGAAGAAGTTCTTTGGAGATTTCAATCAGAGAAGAAGAAGACGGCGAAGCCTCGATTCGACATCGGCTTCATCCAGATCAAACCTTCTAAACTCTAATCTCTTTACTCTTCTAGTTCTGTACTTGTGTGTGCCTCTTGTTTGATTGTCGAACAGTTGCCCTTCTTGTATTCGTTTTGATTTAGTAGATTAGGGCTTATCTTGAGGCCCCGGGGATGTAGGATCTTTGAATCCGAACCTCGTAAAATCGTGTTCGGCTTCATCCAGATCAAACCTTCTAAACTCTAATCTCTTTACTCTTCTAGTTCTGTACTTGTGTGTGCCTCTTGTTTGATTGTCGAACAGTTGCCCTTCTTGTATTCGTTTTGAATTAGTAGATTAGGGCTTATCTTGAGGCCCCGGGGATGTAGGATCTTTGAATCCGAACCTCGTAAAATCGTGTTCGGCTTCATCCAGATCAAACCTTCTAAACTCTAATCTCTTTACTCTTCTAGTTCTGTACTTGTGTGTGCCTCTTGTTTGATTGTCGAACATCTGCCCTTCTTGTATTCGTTTTGAATTAGTAGATTAGGGCTTATCTTGAGGTCCCGGGGATGTAGGATCTTTGAATCCGAACCTCGTAAAATCGTGTTCTTGCGTTCTCGTTCTTGTGTTTGTTGTTTGGTTCACACCTGGAACTTGAGCGTATAGGCTGAGTTAGGCATCGATTAGATCGATTAACGCTTAACAGGGGCCACGCAAGTGTACAAGTGCCAATTAAGTCGAGCACACAAGCCGAGTGGGCTTCCATCCTAAAACCAATTAGTGTTAGATGGGGTACCCTACCGACTTATATGCAAGGCTTGAATTCATCATCTAATCAATGTGGGATGCATATTTCACATCTTTCCGCAAGACTTATGAAACGAAACATTTGATTTTTGTGATTTATTATGAGTTGATTGAGATGGAGGAAAAGGGTGAGGAAAACTTGAAATTAAACGCATTCCTTCGTATTCATCCAAGTTGTGTCTCAATACACCAAATATAACAAGTCTAACCGACTTTATATGTGTCATAACTCCTCCCCCAAGTTGGAATTAGAGGTGGACAAAGCTCAAATTCAACGCGCGGAAACTAAATACACCACAAATTAGATTTAGGAGTACACGTCCATATAAACGTGTTGCCATTCATATGAATATGGTGCACATATATATGAAAGTAGTGCCTTAAGCCCTGATTTGCCTTCGATAATTTCCAGTGTATACTTGCATGTTGATTCGGACGTGACATCACTTCAATAAGAACGTGCATCATGCTTATTTGTATTTAATGCGTTCACCTCATTGGTCAGCTTCATTTCTCGCCAAAATATTCTGATACCATGTTAAATTTCGGTGGGTCATATGACGTGAGGATCACATGTTCGAGCGCATTATGCGCTAACCAAGTTGAGCACACAAGACCAGTGAGATTCCATCCTAAAACCAATTAGCATTGGAAGAAGTAGTCCACCAATTTATATGCAAGGTTTGAATTCTTTATATTATCATTGTGGGATGTGTTCATTTCACATCTTCCACACACTCCCCTCATGTGCAACTGTCTGACCATACAATATTTGTCAGTTGTACTTGACAATATAAAGTCTTAAGGTTGGCCAGTTCATTAGACCAGGAAATCGGACCGCACTAGTTACCTTGAATCTTCTGGATCTGATTCGGAATCAGGGACAATCAAGAACTCAATTGATTGAACCACATTACAACAAACTGAATTTGATAGTGCAGAAAACGTAACTGAGAGGTGAGAACATATGTTGGAAAGGTATTTATACTGCTATATTTACAATTTGGGCCGGATCTATTGTGTTGGGCCTTTCTGTATCCGAATATGACCCTTATACACTCATAATTTTAGATCGGAAGGAGTACAATTTAATTTCTTAATTTGTTATTGCTATTAGAGTATTAGATTATTAATTATTCCACAACAAAGGTTCTTTATAGAACTCACTTTACAACTAACACGATCCCTACAAATACTACAATCCAACAACATACCAAAAGGTTCTGTTAATTGTATTAGACAAGACATCCTAATAAATTGAATCGTTTTTTTTCCCTAATTAAACGATTACAACAATGTTTAACCTGATATTATGAATGATAGGATTAGATAAAGTTGTAACAAGTTTTCATGTTTGGATTCGATAAAGTTGTAAAATTATTATTTCATCTAAACAAATTGGAATTGTTTGAAATCAAAGTGTGATTCATTTTGACATTCCTCTATTTCGAATAGTGTGATTTACATTTTCCTTTTTTTTTTTGGTACAGGATATAGATTAGGCTTGATCACCATCTATTTGATGATTGTGTGTATTAAATGTGTGAAATTGTTCCCTTAAGATTATGTATTATTCAACTTTTTTTTTGAGACGAATTATTCAACTTTTAAATGTTCACATAAGCAATTACTTGCAAGTCTCAATCGCCTTTTTAAAACTCATTTATACTGCCGTGGGAAATTTTCCAATATCTGTTTGATCCAAACGTATTGAATTGTAATGTACATTTATCATTCTTAGCAGTTAGCAGTTATTGTCAACAGCTTAGACCACCAAAATTTGATTTGTTTGTTGTTACATCATCACACTTATGTATTGTGTTGATTTTTAGCCTTGGATGATCAAAAGGGCTGACACATTACAACATCGATGTTTAGCCTTCGTTAGTGTCACTCATAAGTTAACTAATTACTGTATAATTATAAGTATATATGTTTGTCTCACTTATTTGTATAAATTTAATATTTTTATGATTAAAATGTTTTTTATATTATTACTATTTATAAATTTATTTATAATATTATTATTTAGCTTACTTTGACATATTGATATATAATTTAACTAGTGCAATTCTAGCGCCTTGAAGCCATTTTTAAAAAATCTAATTTTAATAATATAACAAATTAATATTATAAAATATTAATAAAAGTTATGATAAAAAATCATAAAAATCAGTACCATAAAAGTATTTTAGAAATAATTTCATAAAAGTATCATACAGTAGATTTATCCATTGATATTAACAAAGAATAGAGTACTAACTAAAAACTGTCCCTGCAATGTTGGAAACAAGGGTAAAGTGGTCAGAAATACACAGAAACCTGTAACAACAATGTAGCTTGTTTGATGCAGGAAAGCTTTGATTCCCATCATCTATAGACTATATAATGGCTATGAAATCAAGCTGGGTTGTTCTTTCCAAATCATCCCAGTTACTCTTAGCTTGAGCTCTTTCCGGTCCCCTCCTGAGAAGAAGAGAGCCATCTTTCGCTGGATTATGAGGCCGTCGTAGGCCTCCCTGACCTTCTGGTGGCAGTCCCGGATGCTTCGGGGGACTCCCTCCCATACCATCTTCCTCCCGCTTCCGCCCACCTCTAAGCTGTACCTGTAGCCTCTTGCCTCGGTCTCATCTCCCATGAAACGAAGAAAGGCAATGTACACTGGAGCTGTCCCGAGCTGAAAGGCCTCAAAGTGCAGGCAAAAGTACTTGCCAAAGCAATGGAAGACCTGGTCCAGAAGCCAAAATGGATCGACGTTTAGGTCAAGATTATAGCAAGTACAAGAACCACCTTAGATTGTGGCAAGCTTACTGTCAGCATCCAAGTCGCGTTCTCTACTTCATGGGGATTAGACTTGACGTATCGGTGATTGAATGTGGAGCCGGTGTGCATGTCCACCTTGTGATCGTCCCTCAAATGGGTAACGAGGCATGGAATATCCCCAGCAACAGAACATTCAGAGCCAGCATATGGGCAGTTGTAGGGTCTGAAATTACACTGCGATTCGTGCTTTATCTTATTGTAGTAAGGAAAGGTGTCTGGGCAACCACGGGTGTTGTACTTGCAGGGCAGTTCAAGTGACTCGGCAACCTTCTCCAAGGCTAGACATCTGATGTCCCCAAGGTCTTGTCGGCAAGTGGGGCACCGGTTCTGCACTCTTGATTTGCAAGTTGAGCAGATCGTGTGGCCATTGTGGCACTGGGCAGGAGAAAACAACAGATCAGAAAAGCTTAATTGGAAGATATGTTTGATCACAGAAGCCATAATCCAAATCCAAATCTTCAAGAGAGCCATGAGAGAAATTTTCCCTCCACATAGAGAGATGGCATGTAGTTATCTGACATAAAGTTTTTCATAAGCAACAATCAAACTTCTTCCAAAATGATCAAAACCTAAGCTTTCAATCTTCTTCTACCACAACAACAAAAACCTACATAATCAGAAGAACATCAGCATCTCTCAACTGTGCTCTTTAAAACAGTCAAGGAAGCTGAGAGGTATACCAAAAAATGAGCATGACATCTCATCATACCATCCACCAAAACAAAATGGATCCTATTCCTGAACCCATAATTTAAAAAAAAAAAAAACCATTCTTATAAACTAAAGTGAGATTCATTTTGCTATGTCATATAACTTGCACAAATGCTTTAGTCATTGTATAGCATTGCTTAATTCAAGTCTTAAAAGGTGGAAAGTAGGAACTGGGAGGTAAAACTGACACTCAGAATCCACTTTAATAAAGGTCAACAAACAAAAGCACATCGATACCCCATTCAATCAAAGAATCCAAGCACAAATTGGCATGAATTCAATCACCACCTCTTTCTACCACCACCTATCAATGCAGGAAACTTCACATTTGCACCATGTTTTTTGTTTTGCAGACTTGAAGTAGCTTCATTAGTAAAGGATCAAGCTCTGCAAGATCTACAATACCTTTGTGGAACCCCATCATCAACAACACACATATCACCACTTGGTAACTCAACTCTGGCAACAAGATGAGTTACCATATTACCATCCCATGAACCGCGAGTGGCCTTATAAGATTCATACCCAAAGCAACATTTAGGATGTCTTACCACATCTGCAACTAAAACACCCAGTTTCACCTCATTCTAACGCCACTATAAACAAAAAGAAATGCAACCTTGCCAACATGCGATTGCAATGAAGGAATAAGTAAAAAAAAAAAACCCAGAAAAGAATCCAAAACTTATTTCCATCAAACATCAGCACCAAAAAGAACCCTAAAACAAAGACAGACCTGCAACAAAGACCACAAATTTGATCATCCAAATTCAAGATCTGAAAAATACCCATAAATCCAAATGCAAAAATTCAAAAAGGGTTAGGGGTATTAGAAAGAAATGGCACCTGGTAGATCGGTGGGTACATGGAATTTGTACAAACGGGGCACTCAAGCAGTTCAATTACGCTGCTAGTGGAGGCAACCACCGGCCCCGGCGCAACCTTGATCGATTTCGGAGGGGTATAATTATGACTGCCGGCGTTGTTGTTGTTGATCCCTTCGTCAAGCAAGCCGGAATCAGGAGACGGCATCGACGTGGCGCATTCAACGCTTTTCGGATCCATCCCTCTTCCTCCTCCTCTTCTTCCTACCTCCTCTTCTTTCATCACCCTAATTATCTCTAATCCCGGGAAACCCAACAAACCCCCAAATCAAAATCAAAATCCAAACACCCCTTTTGACCTTTGCCTTTCAAAATTCGAATCAAATTTCAACCAGGATCAGGGAAAAAAGGATCCCTCTTTTTATTCCGATCGCAGAGACTAGTCAATTGGGTTTGGAGAAAAAGAGATGGGTAGAGAGAGAAAGAGAGAGATGGGAAAGAAAGAGAATGGAAGCTTCTGCCTTTTTGAATTTGGTTGGGGACTTCTCAATTTTTGATTTGAAGCGGGTAATCGGTGATTTTGCGATTCGGAAATGGTAAACACGGATTGGACATTGGAGCCGATGTATATGATCGTGTTGCAATTTGCACCCAATTGATGATGGATTCAATTGGGGTATGACTTTTTGCCCCTTTGAATGTTCAATATGAATAAATTAGGGATTTTGTTGTTGTTGTTGTGAATGATGTGAAGTTTGTCCCCCCAATGGTCTGTAGCTTTCCACAATACCGCTTACTGGGGGCGCTCAACGTCTTCTTTATGTATGGGTAATTGAAGTTTCGGATGCTTCTGTCTTTGTAATTCTCATAGACAAATCTTTCAAATTACAAAATGCATTTAAAAAAGATGAAAAAGTAAAAAGTTTCAAGTTCCACATATTTTAAATACTTTTTAATAATTTAATTAAATCATTATTTATACGGAGTATATAATAAAGGAGAAGTCCTAAAAAGGTAAATGTATAACCAAGATATACAGACAAGTGATGTAAAGTCTAAACATGATCTAGTTACAAGGTCGGACCTCGGACCATGTCAAATGCAAAATGACCATAGTGGCCGTATACCCACCCAACTATAGGTAAAAGCCCACCTAACCCATCTATCTAGTCTAACCCCACAATATCTCTATCACAAAAGTAAACGGCTAGCCAACTTGTCTAGCTATCAACCGTGTCTTCCTTGATGCTTGGCCTTTACATTTAAGAGAGAGTCTTGTGGAAAGAATATAACATCCCACATTTGAATCCAAACCTTATATATAATCAGTGGCGGAGCCAGGATTTTCAGCTAGGGGGTGCTAAAAAAATTTCATGAAATATTTGTTTTTATATATACTTATTAAGAATATTTTTTCAAAGAAAATATTCAAAAATTACTAAAATTTTGATTTTTTAAAAGTTTTTTTTTGTATTTAAATAGTTGAGAGTAATAACCAAAAAAAATAGAATAGAAACAAAAAATATACGAAAAAATCACAAAAAATTACTTTTAAAACAATATTGAAAGAAAGGTTAAATGTATAATTTAAACATAAATATGACATGCTTGGGGGTGCTCGAGCACCCCCAAGCACCCCCTTGGCTCCGCCAATGTATATAACCCGGTGGGCTACCCCACCTAATACCAATTGGTTTATGGATACAACCTTATTCGACTTGCGTGTTCGGCTTGTTTGGTGCGCATGATGCGCTTGAGCGTGCATGACCCCACACGTCGTACATGACCCATCACCCATCGTGATTTAACATGGTATCAGAACCAAGATTCGGCTGGGTGCAGTGTGGTTTGGGTTCCTGGTCTAATTGGCTAGCCGGTTTTTTAAGGCTTATGTCGTCAAGTGCAACCGGCAGATATCATATTGCGTGGCCAGTCAGTTATGCTTGTGGGGGGTGTGGAAAAATGTGAAATATAACATCCCACATTTGAATCCAAGGTTTGTATATAAGTCGGTGGGCTACCCCACCTAATACCAATTGGTTTTAGGATGGAATCACACTCGGCTTGTATGCTCGACTTGGTTGGTGCGCATAATGTGCATGGGCGTGCGTACCCCCCACGTCGTATATGACCCATCACCTACCGGCTACCGTGTTTTAGCAAGTCTAGCCTTGCTTAAGTACTCTATTACACTTGCATAACTCTATAGTCTCTATTACACGCAACGCCCATGCACTTGAATTGCGAGTAGCATCTTGGAACACAATTCCATTCCTCTCAATCCAAGTAACCTAGATGAACGCAAGGAATGCATTGAGTCTCATTTTGAACACCATTTGTTTCTGACTTCGCTTGGCTCGTTGGCAAACCGTACCACTGTAGCCAGTCGCACACACCATTAGCCCGAATCGAAAGACCAACCCATCTCCATACCCAGTGGCGGACCCAGAAACTTTTGAGCGGGGGGTCACCAGGGTGGGTGCGGCGACGGGTTGCTGGGTGGGTCGAGGGTTCGACTCGGACTTCTCTGTCGACGGCTACTGTAAATGTAAATGGGGGAAGGGGCGGTTACTGACCGTAAATGTAAATGGGGGCTTTTGAAATTTAACCTATAAAAAGATTTAAAAAAAATAGAGGTAAAAATTTAAAATTTGGTGTAAAAAAAATAGAGGTAAAAAATGAAAATTTGGTGAGTCGAACCCGGATCTCTTGACTCCAAATGAGCTTACCCATATCCTTTACCAATTGAGCCAACGTTGTTGTTTAGTGATTTCTAACTCTTTTCAGGTTTTTTTTTTTTTTTAAAGTACATATTTCCCGGACCGAGGGGGGGTCACGTGACCCCCTAGGCCCCCCCCCGGGTCCGCCACTGTCCATACCAATAGTTGACATCGGTGATTACCCGACAGTCGAACCATAGGTGAGACTCACTTTCCTCCTCTATGCCGCATAAAGGGCATACAGTCGCTGCATCGCCTTTCCAATGTTTAATAATCCTTCTTGTTTGTAATCTTCCTTTTGCAGCTACCCACACAACGAAGCTTCATTTCTTGAATAGCAAGCTGTGTCAGATCATCGCTCCCCATTCCATAAGCATCGCACGTGCCTGCAACTCAGTGTATAGCCAACTGCGCTTTGTACTCTCCTACATACCACCACCCTTCTCGAATGTAGCGGGATGCCCAAATAAGTGACCGAAAATTCACCCCTACTGAACCCTAGTTGCTGGATAGTCTCATTTGTTGTTTCATCTATCACTCCTGCTAGGTAAATGGTACTTATATATACATGTGTTTATCGTCATTCCAGCAGCAGACGGGAAGCTATCCACATTATTGTTTCTCAGGATCCTCGCCAAGGTGCAATCAACACAGCTGAATAGTAGTAGATCATCTACAAAAGCAAGATGGGTAATTTGCAGTGCCCGAAACTTGGTGTGATATATAGTTAAAGTCCGGGTTTTCTGCAACCCAGTCAACTAACTGACTCATGGCTTCCATACAAATCACAAATAGATAGGGAGACAAATGGTCCTCCTACCTCAGTCCCCTACTCCCACGGAATAATTAATCCCTCTAGGGCGCCATAGCTCTCCGTCTCTTGCTAAAAGGGAGTCTTATGAGTGTGAGAAGAATCTCACTGAAAGGGTGGAAAGAGGTAATCTAGTGGGGTTATTTTTATATAGTTTAATCAAATAAACTTTATTTGATTGGTTGAGAATATGTGATAGGGTTTAGATAAAGTTGAAAAGAGAGTGATGAGTAAACTTATAAATGTGAGTAATAACTTAAAGAAAAAGGTAGAAATGGTAGGAAATGAGATATCGAAATATTACGAAGGTGGAGAAAACAAAATAAGGATGATATAGTTTAATCAAATAAACTTTATTTGATTGGTTGAGAATATGTGATAGGGTTTAGATAAAGTTGAAAAGAGAGTGATGAGTAAACTTATAAATGTGAGTAATAACTTAAAGAAAAAGGTAGAAATGGTAGGAAATGAGATATCGAAATATTACGAAGGTGGAGAAAACAAAATAAGGATGGGACACGGATATTGATGCCTAATATGAAAGTAGTTAAGTGCCTCTTACCTCACTAATAATCGGGTTTGGATCTCATAAATTGTTAAATTCGATTGGGCCTGGTCGAGTCAAATACAACTTAGAGGGAGGTCGTGTGCGGGCCCATGTACGGGAGACATGAACAACACATAAACTCAGCGGGGTTCATTTTAAAACAAATTGGCAATGAGAGGAGTAACCCACCAAGTTGACCGAAACTAGCCAAACCAGCTCCGATATCATGTTAAACTCGGTTGGGCTTGGTAGAGTAAAAAATAAGCTGGAGAGAGGTCGTGTATGGACTCCCGTACGGGTAGGGGTGGAAATGGGGTGAGTTATGAGTGAAAATATTCAATCCATCACCCGCACCGCGAGTATAAACCTTCACCCGCCCCTCTCCGTCACCCGCAAATCCTTTACCCGCATCCAACCCGTGCAGGTGAGCAGGTGGAGCGGGTGATTATTGGATATCCAATAAGACGAACCAAACATTTTCATTTTCAAACATTATATGAAATATAAACCTTGGAAACTCATACTAGTCTATCAAGTTTAAATTCAACCATACGTAGAAAATATACAACTTGTAAAATAAAAAATATTCCGAGATCTAGTCCAACAATACGTGGAAATACATAACGTAGAAAAAAAACCGAGAATATCTTCAATAAGATAACAATACAGTAACATTTTTTGATTAGATAATAGCAATATAAACACAAGAAAGTCATAGTTATAATTAACTACGGAATCTTCTAACAATATAAAATCAATGTGAGAAAATGATAGCAAAAGAAAGATATTTATGAGTTTTTAAAGAGGTAAAAAAAGTAAAATTATAGGTTTAATTAGGTTATTGGATTCTTATTAGGTGATTATTGGTGCGGGTTAATGGGGCGGGTTATTGGAGCGAGTATTGGATGAAAAATCATCATCCATACCTACTCCGCCACCCACTACACCCATCACCCACAAAAATGGTGTGGGTGAATTGGATATCCGAGCCCCATTTCCAGCTCTACGTACGGAAGACACGAACAATACATAAACTCAACGACTTTCCATCTCAAAACTAATTGACAATCATCAAATTTATATGTTAGTTCATAATATCTCAATCTTTTCAAATAACACTATATTCCAACTTAAATTTGTCTATCAAATTCATGGGATATAATTCTCCAATAATCATGCTCTATAACAATTACTCCCTAAAAAAAATTCCAATTTTGCTGTGATTCTGATAATAGAAACTTGAAATTTGTGAATCCCGTGAGGTTCCTTGATGGAAAATTTCACATTCTTGAAACTCAGGCCAAACATCTGGAACAGTCGCATCATAAAAAAAAAAAAACAGAAAAAGAAAAAACCTCTGGAATATAGTTGGGCGCGTGTAGTTGCGCGCGTATATCGTAGAGTAAGGGGAGTGACGCGTGTCATATGCGTTTCATCATTCAACCTCTTCAACGCGAAAACGAAAAGGACTCCTTCCTCCTGTTTTCGTTTCGAATTCCACGGCCCAATCTCCATTTTGGGACAAAAATTTCAGTGGAGCCCCCTCGATACGAATCGAATCACTCAAAATTTTCAAACTTGAAGATGGAGGAATCACCGCAAACGGCTCCTTTTCAATATCTCTCTCTCACTCTCTGCCTTTCTCTTTCTGGTTTACGTTGATGGGATAGAGAGGAATTAGTGGATTCGGAAACTACCTTCCCCCAATTTTATTGCTGGTGAGATGCAATGAGAACTCGCAATCCAAAGTTTAATCTCAAATCCTGCAAATGCAGAGATGGCAGGTGCAAGAAATCCGACGACACCACCAACAACAACACCGCCAACAGACACCGGAATTTCTATGAGCTCTTTTTCTCCGTCGTCTGGTGTCTCGCTTTCTTGTTCTACTTCGGCCTCTCTCTCACCGATCAGCGCAATGGTGATTTATTTCTTTTGTCTCTCTTGATTCCTTCTCTTTTCCAATCTAGGTTTCTTTTCTGTTATCTGATGAGTAACTAATCAAGTAATCAGTTTCTGGATTTCTTTCTTTTGACCTAAATTTAGTCCCAATTGAACCTTTTTCTGCGTGATTGATCTTTCTCTGATCTTGATTCGCCGATGAATTGAGATTATCTGAGATGAATTCGATTGCTTATGACACAATTGATGGCTGATCGCTCAATTTGCTGATGAAATTTTGCAGATTATTCCTTCCCGGTTACCAGCAGCTTATCCAACAAGGACAATAATGGAAGTAATGTTATCAATGACACTGCACAGCCTGCAATCCTTAGGGTTTCGGATCGCGTGGATGACACATTGTTGGAGCTCAATGAATCTGGTAACTTAAGTGGTCAAAACTCTATGAATTCGTGTTGCCTGCTTCCATACAGTAGGGTTGAGGAATTAGTGTATCACATTTTGGGACACACTGCCTTAGTGTGTCGGGTGCCTTCGAGAGCTGTAGGCCATACAGCGAGGACAACTCGTCACAGTCGCGATGGATACTTAGATCTCGACGAGTTTAGGAACATAACAAGGCAAGGAAAGCAGGTGGGCGACTCCACCCAGCGCGTTAATGTCACTCATCGTCTTGAACTTGATGGTGTGAAATATAACTATGCTTCGTCTTCGAAGGGTGCAAAGGTGGTGGCTCACAACAAGGAAGCTAAAGGGGCAGGAAATATACTGGGGAAGGATCATGATAAGTATCTGATAAATCCTTGTTCAGTTGGAGGGAAGTTTGTAGTGGTTGAGCTTGCAGAGGAGACTCTAGTGGATGCTGTCAAGATCGCGAACTTTGAGCACCATTCGTCCAATTTCAAGGAGTTTGAGCTTCAGGGGAGCTTGAGTTACCCGACTGAGACGTGGTCTCTTGTAGGAAGTTTCGTGGCTTCAAATGTCAAACAGGCTCAGACATTCGTTCTTCCGGAGCCCAAGTGGGTCAGGTACCTGAACCTTAGCTTGATCAGCCACTATGGATCAGAACATTACTGTACATTGAGTGTTTTCGAGGTGTATGGAACCGATGCAATTGAAAGGATGCTTGAGGATCTCATGGTGTCAAAGCCTAGCCTGATTACAGTGACAGCTACTGACACAGGATCTCAAATAAGCAGTGAAGTTGAAAGAGAATCTGAATCCAGTGGCAAGGGGGTATCAAAGTTTGTTGATGGGAATCCAAACCGAGATTTAGTTAATCCCGGGAAAGTTCCAGATCCTATAGCAGAACTAAGACAGAAACCAAATAGCCGAATACCAGGGGATTCGGTGCTGAAGATTTTGATGCAGAAGGTGAGGTCATTAGAGTTGAGCCTGTCTATGTTCAAGGAGTATCTCCGAGAAATGACCAAGAGACAAGGACATATCATACCACAACTGGATCATGAGTTGCAGAGAATATCATCAATTGTAGAGAATGAGAGGAAGGAACTCGGAGAACTTCTCTTATGGAAGGATTCCATGGTATGATACCCTGCAGGCTGTCTTATTGAGCTTTCGGCTTTCCGAATTCCGCCTGCCTTTCTAATGATCCATTCTTTTTTTCTTATAGGAGAAGGAAATCACAGAGATGGAGTCATGGAAAACTATGGTTTCGTCGCAGATGAATGCACTCATCAGTGAAAGTATGAAGCTAAGGTGAGTACAAATTTACTGAATCCTAAAACCGAGTTTTGGAAAACTTTGTTAAGTTCTTTGTTTTCTGATGGTGCAGAGTTGATGTTAAGAATGTAGCAGACACCCAATCCTCTCTGGAGAATCGCGAGTTTGCGATTCTAGCTATCCACTTCTTCTTCATGTGTGCGGCATTTCTCATTCTCGTGTCAAGACAGGTGGTAACGTCCTTTAGAGCCTCACGGCAAGGCAGCTACGAGGGCTCTCGGACTTCAAGCAAGGGGTGGTTGGCAATTCTTGTGAGCAGCAGCATAACAATGCTGATTGGGTTGCTTAGTTTGTAGGCGGTTGTTTGTAGAGAGACTCATTTTTAAAGCGGCTTTAGTTTCGAATGGATATGTATATATCCTCCTATTTGGTTAATACTTATGATCAATCTTGGATTGATTCGTTTTTTCCCTGAGAAATGAGTAATAAGCATACTCTTATTGAGACTGCAAGTGTATTAGAGATTGCAATGTCACCAACACTCTCTTCTGAATGCACCCATGGCTCATGGAGGAGGCATTACTCGGCAAGACAGCTGGTTCTTGATGCTGATGAGTGCAACGATTTGCGGAAATGTGCCTTGGTAATGAATGGAACTGGGAGGGCTTACCACTCTATCAAACGATTTGGCACATTCCTGTACAAGAAAGGGCATTTGCTTACATTGCTGTCCTCACTGCTCAGCAGAAGAACCTATAGAAATTCACCTTCTTTGAGATTTCCCGGCAATCAGAAGGTTGTTGATCGCGATTGCTAGAAATCGCCTTGATCCTTCCTTCTTATGTATGGAGAATTTGAGATCAAAGACTGGATTTTTTCGAATATAAGAAAGGAAATCAATGTCTCTCTACATGCTTGGCTTTCAGTTTCGGATTGAGATATTGGCTTTCAGTTCTTCTATTGAGGATAATGGTTGATTTGCAATGTCGTTAGGCAAATTCTGTTACGAGCTCTTTACCGTTTGGACGCTACCCCACCGGGGCTTTTAGGGTTGTTATATGAGCCGATCGAGTAGCTCGAGCTCGATTCGGGTTAAGCTAGATAAAATCTTAGTTAGAACTCATTCATTTACTAAACGAGTCGAGTTGAAGAGATTTTTATGCTTGATTACAATCTCGGTTCGGCTCGATTCAAGCTTAGAAGTTCCAATTTTGTGAAGTATAAAAATTTCCCTTAATGCGTTATTAATTTGGTGACTTTTACATTTAGATCGAAAATCTTTTAATAAACCATCCAATATATGAAATTGGATACTTAATCTTTTATATATAGTAACTTACAATTAATATATATCCCGGAATTCAAAATCAAAAATATTTCATAAATATAATATAAATTTGAGAAAAATATTATCCAAAAATTAGGCCTCGTTTGGTTAGTCAATTAAAAACACAGGAAGTTAAAAAACCCAGGAAGTAAGATTTATTTCTGTGTTTGGTTGACAGAATGATACAAGAATTCCACTTCTCAGGAATTTCAATTCCTACAAATCGTAGGAAGTTCACTTACCTAGGGGGGACTAGGTAAGTTCAACTTCCCCCATTTTTTAACATGAATTTATTTATTTTACTCTTTATATTACTAAAAAACAAAATTCAACCAAACAACTTTTTTTAATTCATGGGAAGTGCATTTCACGGGAATTCAATTCATGTGAATTCCCCAAGATTGCAATTGTATAGGATAAGTTAATCCCTCTTATACTAAGAGTATCATATACTCAAACGTATCACACTTTGGTGTGGCAAAGGGGACTTTTATTTCTCTGTATTTTGGGTGTACTAGATAGCTGAGAGAGGTGGGGCTCTTCTAGATTGGTCTAGGACTCCAAGGGAACGCGAGTTGACTAGATTGCAATTGTATAGGAGAGACGCTATTAGGGATCCATAAGGAAGAGGAATAAAAGTTGTTGAATCCTACGGGTTGGATAACCCTAGGCGGGGACGTAGGCTGGTTTAGAGCCAAACCTCGTTAACAAGTCCTGTGTTATTTAGTTCTCTGTTAAATTTCTAACGTCTGATTTCATTGCAGAAGTAACAAGGCACGGAAAGTTTTGTTCAAGGTCTTGAGTTCAAGTTCAAGGTCTTGAGATTCGGTATCCAGCTCTTGAAGTTGCTACTGCAGAAAGAATTTGCGAAAAGCGTTCATACTTCTTTCAGTACTCGATTCTTCAAGTCTTCATGAAACAAATGACAACAAATACTATAAAGTTCTTTCAACAAATGAAAACCAACAAGAATTAAGAAAACAGAATTTATAAGGAAGTCAATGTTAGCAATCTAGGGCTGCTAAGGAGATAGAGTGTACGGCTGTGCATCGGTCTAAAACCGGACCGGACAAACTCAACCGAAATCGAAATAAAAAATCTCAAATTTTCATATCGAAAGCCGAACCGAAAGCATTCGGTTCGGTTCGATTATTTGCCGGTTTAGTTTGTGTTCAATTCGGTTTTAACATAATTCAACCGATTTCCATAATTCTCTAAGATCGATCTCTGTAATTCTCCCAAAATCGATTTCCACAATTGTAGAGAATGAGAGGAAGGAACTGAGAGAGCTTCTCATATGGAAGGATTCCATGGTATGGTTTCGTCGCAAATGAATGCACTGATCAGTGAAAGTATGAAGCTAAGGTGAGTACAAATTTACTGAATCCTAAAACCGAGTAGAAGAATCATCGGATTAAGCTGCATATATGGTTTACTCGATGTCGCAAGACAGCTGGTTCTTGATGAATGATGCTGATGAGTGCAACGATTTGCGGAAATGTGCCTTGGTAATGAATGGAGATCAAAGACTGGTTGTCGATCTATGGAGGAAGGATCAGAAGGTTGTCGATCGCAATTGCTAGAAATCGCCTTGATCCTTCCTTCTTATGTACGGAGATCAAAGATTGGATTGTTATATGAGCCGAATAGCTCGAGCTTGATTCGGATTTGGGTAGATAAAAGCTTAGCTGGAACTCCTTCGTTTACTAAACAAGTCAAGTTGAGGACATTTTTAAGCTTGTTTGAAAGCTCGGTTCGACTCGATTCAAGCTTAATAGTTCGAATTTTGTGAAGTTTAAAAATTTCACTTCAGGTGTTATTAATTTTATTCACGGTTTTATATGTTTGGTGACTTTTACATTTAGAAAATCTTTTAATAAGCCATCCAATATATCAGTCACGGAATTCGAAATAAAAAATATTCCATATATAAATTTGAGAAAAAAATTATCTAAAAATTAGGTAAAATCTTCCAAAAATATATCTATAGCTAAAAAATTGGAGAATAAATTGAATATAATTTTTTTCGAAAAAAAATTGATTGGTAAACTAAATTCTACTACAATTAAGGAGAAAGTGATAACATGAATCATAGCCAACTTAATTCTCCTTTATTATAATATACATATATAGATATAAATATTTTAAATAAATCTCATTGGCTCGATAAATCGTTGGTTTAAAAAATGTTTAAATATCATAATTAGATATATATTTTAAAAAATATGTGTTCAATTTATGAAATTGGTTAAAACAATGTGACAAATTTTCTAAAAATTTATGTTGATTAAGTTGATTGGGTAAACATCCTAAAATTTAAGGTGGTTATGATATATAAGCAAAAATGCTTCTAATCTCATAGTTAGAATAGTTATAATAGATTTACATTATGTTTGGATTCCGATTGTATTATACTTATAATGCAAATAGATTAGGTGATGTTTTGTAAATACAAATTTTAAGGTGCATGGTTAAAAGGGGTTAATTAATTTTTTTCAAAAGTTAATTAGTCACAAGGCTTGCACGTCCTTAAAGACGTGCATTTTCAACCTTGTGATTTGTGGTGTATATAACCACACTCTTAAATTATGGGTGTGTTTGAATTATACAATGTATTACTTATGGTGCAATAATTTTATTTTGATTTATGTGATTATTTTATTAAATTACTATTTTACCTCGATTGTTATACTATTTTTAAATGGATAACCAAACACTCCTATAAATCGAGATAAAATAATTACATTATAATTAAAATACAATGGAATCCAAACACACCCTTATCTCATTTGTTAAAAAATGTGTAAAAATTTCATTGGTTAAAATTAACCTGATTAGACAAAAATTCAACATTTAAGATGGAATTAATTAGATGAGGACGATAGATATATATTATATATACATAGATTTTCTGAAAAACCTCCATCCCTAGCCTAGGGTTTGTATCGGAATACATATTACGGAGCATTGGCGTCCAAAAAGCATATATAGCTCTCTACGAATCCAAGGTTAGCACTTCCAAATTTCATCATTATATAGCTCTCCACGAATCTTATCGAATTCAATTCGTAGGTAGTAATAGTTAATTTGATTGATTCGGTTTCCCTTGACTTGTTTCAATCAACAAATTTGCATCAGTTAGAAATCTGCAGCCATGGAATTTAACATAGAAGGAAGGGAAATTGCAACCAAGGACGGTAATCAAGACTCGATCTTTCTTCCAGAGGAGCTTGTAACTCAAATTCTACTAAGATTGGACATCAGAGCTTTGTTCAGATCCAAGCTCGTCTCGAAGCATTGGGATTCCATCGTCTCGAAGCACCTTTTGGGAATAACGTCTGAGTTCTACTTAAGCCAGTCAGGTTGTACTACTCTTGATGAAATTGATGATGATCCAACCTCATTCTGCTTATCCGGATCTAAGGATCATATCGTGGCCTCAAGCAGTGGACTGATACTCTCTCGTTCATTGCGACGATGTTTTTCTTTCCAAAGGGAGGTGCAATGGAAAGAGTATCTCCACGTCATCAACCCTCTCACCAAGCAATCTGCCAAGCTTCCATCATCCTGGTCTTTATTACTTAACTGCATACTGTTAGGTTTTTCCACCCGTCCTGTCCAACCGGGTGGCGACCATCAAGCCTACATCACATACAGAGTTGTGGTAATTGAGATGTCATGGCACCAACAACCTTATGCTATTTCTTCCGGCTTTACCTCACTGATTTTTTCTTCGGATACTGGGAGATGGACTCGTAGGGAACTGACAAGTTGTCCGGAATCTGTCCGCCGGCGCCGTTGCACTAATTCTTCTGACATCTTCAGTTACAACGGTATCTTGCATTTGTTTGATTGGCATACGAGGTGTATAGTAACTTACGATCCCTACGATAGCCCTGATACATTTGGCAGCATTCAGCTGCCTACTGGATCAGGTAATATCCTGCAAAACTCGGAAATGAATGTGTTTCATTTTGGGCATGAAGACGTTATCAAGTTCGGTGAGATAGAGCACTGTGATGATCATGGCCGGAGACTGTGTGTGTGGCAGTTAGTAGACCATGTCAAGGGAGAGTGGCGCCTGGAGCAAAGGTTTCTGATCAGTCCATTGTGGGAAGACAAAACATTAAGACAGTTGAGAATACTAGTTGCTCCGGATCCTTGTTATGGCGAGTTGTTATGTTTCTTTCTAATGTGTGGAAATATACCGAAGGCTTTCGATCTTAGGAGTGCTAAAGAGGTATTTGTGGATCCTTCTAAGTCGACGACAATAGAGACATGTTCTTCGGTGGACGTTGCACACAAATGTCTTCCGATTGCAGCGTGTCCGTGGTCTTCTCCATTTTATGGAGGAGCTAGGAGCAATTATCCATCATCAGCAGAAGGATTTGAAAAGTTTCCCCATGTTTGGTTTCCTTGTTTAAGTAAGTAGTAAGTTTTTTTTTAATGGATTTTATAGAGTTATCAAGTTTGTTTATTGGTTTCCTTGTTTCAGTAACTAGTTTGTTACTCATAACAATTTTTCTCTATATATATAGTTCGGCTTTGATCGCCATGGATGAGACTGAAATATTAATTGGTCGTTCTGTATGTTCTTCACAGAACACTTACTGTTATTAAGTTGATCATTTTCTAAGGGCGCCTTCATCTCATCGCTCACTTTGCTTGCTTCTAAAAGTTCTAATCTAGTTTGATCATTATTTGTTATCATGAATGAACCTCTCGAGATATTTTATTGATCGCCATGGATGAGGCTGCGTTTGAATGTGGTGCCTATCGATCTTGGGAGCGCTGAAGAGGTATTTATGGATCCTTCCGAGGTTGCGACAAGCAGGGGATAGTTGCTGGGCCCTAGAAACAGACTTCTTCTGATTGCATTGTGTCCGTGGTCATCTCCTTTTTACGGACAAGATTGGAGCAATTCATCATCAAAAGTACTATTTGTCACTCGATGGGGTTCCACCTTTGCTTACATTCTTCAGCATGATAAACTAGCTAGTGTTTGAGGGTTTTGACGAAGTAACAGACTTATCGACGATAGTTTCTAAGCAAGTGATTTCACCTTAAAATTTGATAAACTAAAAAATCATTAACCATTACCATGTTTCGGAATGTCCCTTCCGCAAGGCTAACTACTCAGCGGACTTCCTAGCTAGTTTAGCTTTGACGTTCAACTTTGGTTTGTTTGTATTGTGTGACCCTTCCGATGGTGTTTTAAATTTCCGATGATGTTCAACTTTGGTCTGTTCTATGATATATGTCAGATTCAATGAGTGAGCATTTGAGAGACAACGGATTTGCCTCTCATTCATGGTAACAAATGAACTTAGAAGCAAGCAAAGTGAGTCAAAGAGATGGAGGCGCCCTTAGAAAATGATAAACTTAATAACAGTGTAGCCTATTAAGAATATACAACATAACCAATTCAATTTCAGTCTCATCCATAAAACACAATAAACAAACTTAGTAGTTACTGAAAAGGAAAACAAACATAGGAAATCTTTTCAAATCCTTTTGTTGATGATGGATTGCTCCGAACTCCTACATAAAATGGAGAAGACCACGGACACAATGCAATCGGATGACATTTGTTTGCAACGTCGACTGAAGAATATATCTCTATTGCCCTCGACTTAGAAGGATTCACACATACCTCTTTAGCACTCCCAACATCGAAAGCCCTCGGTTTATTTTGATACATTAGAAAGAAACGTAACAACTCGCCATTACAAGGATCCGGAGCAACTAGTATTCTCAACTGTCTTAATATGTTGTCTTCCCACAATGGACTGATCAGACACCTTTGCTCCAGGCGCCACTCTCCCTTGGCAAGGTCTACTAACTGCCACATACTCAGTCTCCGACCATGATCATCGCAATGCTCTATCTCACTGAACTTGATAACGTCTTCATGCCCAAAATGAAACACATTCATTTCCGAGTTTTGCAGGATATTAGCTGATCCAGTACTAGGCAGCTGAATGCTGCCAAATGTATCTGGGCTATCGTAGGGATCGTAAGTTATTATACTCGTATGCCAATCAAACAAATGCAAGATACCGTTGTAACTGAAGGTGTTGGAAGAAGAGCAATGGCGGACAGATTCCAGGCAACTTGTCAGTTCCCTACGAGTCCATCTCCCAGTATCCGAAGAAAAAATCAGTGAGGTAAAGCCGGAAGAAATAGCATAAGGTTGTTGGTGCCATGGCATCTCAATTACCACAACTTTGTATGTGATGTAGGCTTGATGGTCGCCACCCGGTTGGACAGGACGGGTGGCAAAACCTAACAGTTGGAAGTTAAAATAAAAAGGCAAGGTCGACCGTGGAAGCTTGACAGATTGCTTGGTGAGAGGGTTGATGACGTGGAGATCATCTTTCCATTGCGCCCCTTGGAAAGAAAGATATTGTCATAATGAACGAGAGAGTATCAGTCCATTGCTTGAGGCCATGATATAATCCTTAGATCCGGATAAGCAGAGTGAGGTTGGATCATCATCAATTTCATCAAGAGTAGTACAACCTGACTTGGTTAAGTGGAAATCAGACGTTATTCCCCAAAGGCGCCAATTAGATGATGATTTGGGGGAAGAAGTATACAACCTGACTTGGTTAAGTGGAAATCAGACGTTATTCCCCAAAGGCGCCAATTAGATGATGATTTGGGGGAAGAAGTAGCTCATTGCAGATAACAATGCCCGAATTTTGGATGAGAGACGATGGAATCCCATTGCTTCGAGACGAGCTTGGATCTGAACAAAGCTCTGATGTCCAATCTTAGTAGAATTTGAGTTACAAGCTCCTCTGGAAGAAAGACCGAGTCTTGATTGCCGTCCTTGGTTTCGATTTTCCTTACTTTTCTCTTGAATTCCGTGGTTCAACTGATGCAAATTTGTTGATTGAAACAATTAGTCAAGGACTCAAGGGAAACCGAATCAATCAAATTTATAACTACTACTACCTACGAATTGAATTCGATAACATTCGTATAGATCTATATATTGATGAAATTCGAAGGCTAAAATTGGATTCAACTTCGAATAACTATAAAGTACATACCTGATCGTCCTTTTCATATATGTGTTTTTTGTACGCCAATATTGCTTTTCTCCTTAATATATGTTCTTTTTTGACGCCAATATGTCTATCTATAATTCTATCCAGTCATCATTGTCTATCTATATATCTAGGCATTAGTTTATTTTAGTCTATTTTCATAATAATCTGATTAATTAATTAAGGTATATATATATCCCAATTTTTTTTATTAATTTATCTCTATACACAAAAAAAAATATAAAAATTTAGGTTATATCCATCAAAAGATAAAGATCTTATTTCATGGGCGAGGTTTAAATGAAAAATGGTGTTTAAATTAAATTGAAGATAGACCTAATTTTTTTTAAAAAAAATAAAATCAGTCCGGCCCAAACAAAACATTTCTACTGATTTTAAATGGTCGGCCCTAATCCGAACCCGCTGAAACATCGAATCTTACGGGGCGGGTTCTTGAATAGTGCCGACCCGATGGGTCATGGGTTACCCATAACCCGTTGCAATCCCTACTAGCACCGGGTTAGAAAACCCTATCTTCTAGGATTTTTTTTTTTTTTTGATCGTAGTAGATCCTATACCTGATTTGGGATATGTACTATGGATCATTGCAGCCCAAAAAGTAGATGAAAAGGACGATTAGGTATTATTCAAAGTTGATTCCATGTTTAGCACTTTGAATTACATCAATTTCTCTGTATTTATATTGTTCTTCGGGAGGTTTGATTGATTCGGTTTTCCCTTCCCTTATTTGAATCCTTTGATGTAATAATTTGCAGAAGTTGAAATTAAATTGCAGCCATGGCGTTTATTAGTAAACGAAGGGAAATGGCAGCAAAGGACGACGGCAATCAAGGCTCAATCTTTGTTCCAGAAGAGCTTGTAACTGAAATTTTAGTAAGCTGCACATCAGGTCTTTGTTCAGATTCAAGCTCGTCTCAAAGCGGTGGAGTTCCATCATCTCCCATCCGAAATTCGCACATTGTTATCTGCAACGAGCAAGTTCTTCCTCCAAATCGTCGTCTCAGTGGCACCTATGGGGAATCTTGGATCCGGCCGTAGTGGCGAGCACACCTGTTTGTGATCAACAATGGCATAAATTGGGAGATTCAAGCAAGCCAGTTTCTACTCTCCATGAAACTGACAATCCTCCACCCTCCCTCTATTCACCCCTCCATAAGTCATTAATCTGGCCTTATGAGGATTGGATCATGGCCTCAAGCGGTGGACTGATACTCTCTATCTCAAGAAATGAATTTTACTCTTCTGAAGGATTGCAAGGATATATCCGCGTCTTTAACCCTCTCACCAAGCAATCCGCCAAGCTGCCTTTGTTATCTTGTCGTGGGAGTTATTGTTCATTGAAGTTTGGTTTAGTCACGCGTCCTGTCCAGCCTGCAGAGGGCGACCATCCAGCCTATGTCACATACAAAGTTGTGGTAATTCAGGATACAAAGCCCTATCGGCCTGGTGATGATCATAGCGACGTTGAAATATATACTTTCTCTTCAGATATTGGGAGATGGACTCGAAAGAAAATGGCTACTTGCCTGGAAGTAGCCTTCCATTGCAGTAAGAAGGAAAGCTTAAGTTGCAAGGGTATGTTGCACTGGTTTAATTGGGATACAAGGACTGTAATAACATACGATCCCTACAATAGCCCTGATAGATTTGGCCGCATTCAGCTGCCTAGTGGATCGGGCAAGATCCTGGAAAACGCGGGCATGAATCTGATTCATTTTGGGCATGAAGACGTGCTCAAGTTTGGTGACATAGAGTGTTGCGATGATCTTGGTAGGAGGCTGCGTGTGTGGCGGCTATTAGACCATTCCAAGGGTGAGTGGCGACTGGAGCAAACATGTCCGATCAGTCCATTTTTGAGAGGCAAGCAGTTAGAAGGGTTGAGAAAACTGGTTGCTCCGGATCCTTGTAATGGTGAGTTGTTTTGTTTAATTATAGAAGATACGCGTAGGATGATGAAGGCTATCGATATTGAGAGCTTTGAGGAGGTATTTGTGGATCCTTCTAAGGTTGGCAATATATATTTTAAGGGCCTTAAGGACAGATTTCTTCTGATTGCATTGTGTCCGTGGTCATCTCCTTTTTACGGACAAGATTGGAGCAATTCATCATCGAAAGTACAATTCTTAAAGATTCCCCATGTTTGGTTTCCTTCCTTCAATCATCAATCAGTAACAACTGAGTTTTTTCGTTTTAACAGGGAAGATGCATATCCTATTATTTTTTTCAACAGTTGGCAGCTTTGATCCTTTGATATATGTATAATACTTTTCACATTCATCTCACTTTTCTTGCTTCTGATCAGAGTTCTTGGTTGTGTATTTTTTTCATGATTTTGCTGACATTTACCGTCCAACATTGCGACCCATGTGTTCCTATTGCATTGTGTCCTTGGTCTTCTCCTTTTTACGACGGAGATAGTAGCAATTCATCATCAATAGCGGAATTTAAAACGATTGACAATATCACTCGATCGATGGTGTTCGACCTTCGCTTACATTCTTCAGCATACTAGCCTGGAGCTATCAGAATATACTAGTGCTTTGAGGGTTTTGACGGAGTAACAGTCTTATCGACGATAGTTGCTAAGCAGGTCGTTTCTATTCTGTTTTGTACATGCCAAGTTAGATTTCGCCTTATCTATACACCAATTGTGTCCCCTCCAACAGATTCCTTGTGCTAGAGGTGCTGAGTTTTGAGTCTTTGTTGATATTCAAAATAAGCAAGCCTAGTGATTTCACCTTAAAATTTAATAAAGTAAAAAAATCATTAACCATTACGTACCTTGTTTTAAGGGAGAAAATCCTCCGTTGATGGACTTAGATAAATGGTGTTAATGATCTAGATTTATAAATTTTTTTTTATAAGAGGACAACCACCTTTGGTGAACCACTAGGGATGAACCGGGACCTCCATAAATCCTTATCCCCTCACTCGCTCATTATCATTATATTGAGCAAATTTCCAAATCTTTTATTTTTTTAATTTAAGGTTAAAATATATTAAAACTTAAAGCGAGATATTTATAATATAGTTTGTAGCCAGCCGGCTCTAAGTACAAAAAGAGGGGATTCCTCGAATCAATGAAGCAAATAGGGTCACTATGGCTTGGTTCCATCACATATTAGGGGCCATGGGTCGTGTAAATCCTAACACTTCAGGCTAAGGCCATCGGTAGTCGGACATACGTACACCCAAAGGCCTTATGAGCATCAAACACCCAACGACTATGTTGCGAATGATGATATCCAATGCAAGTGAACACCAAATTCGACGCCTTGTCGGACTTGAACCCGCATCTTTGTGATTAAAAAGAGCATGTATTTGTCCAACTACATATGGTTAAGCAAGATTAATATCCAATGCAAGTGAATGAAATATTGAAGAATCAATCTACCACCATAAGTAACATATTAAAGTTAATTTAGGACATTTTTGGTCCACAAAAGGAATCTGTAGTACTTTTCTAAAGATTCAAGCTGAAGACTTTATGATATTTTTTCTAAAGATTTAAGTCAAGACTTTATGATGTTTTTTTGCTCATCTCTAACAAGACTTGGTGATGTATCTCATATATTCAAGACTTTTTTTTTATCAGACGTTGTGTAACTTATGTTATCCTAGTATTGATGAGTTGTGATATGGAAATGCTAGTCTTAGGCATGTGTTTTAGTTTAAACCCGAAGCCTACAAGAGAATTATAAGCAACCTAGCAGGGAAGTGAATTCATACCTGGCACTAAGACTTGTACCTTTTAGATAATTTACAAATTACATTAAAGCATTAAAGCTGTTTGGTTACACTCATCAATTTCATGAGAACATGAAGTTGCATGAATCAACAAAAAGGAAAACAATAAGGCAATGGGTCACTCAGATGAGCTTTTTCCTATTTGCTTCCAAAGAATTTGGTGGGAAGGGTCAAACAGACAGAGACTCACGCTCTGTACGGTAGAAGTTGCATTGGCTAAACACAAGATTCACTGGTCTTAATTGATCACTGAACTTCTAGAGTCTCATGAACCACCTACTTCGTACTCATGTTTTTCTAAGCAATATAAAATGTATGAGATAGACTTACTTTCTTCACAATCTTAAGCAGAATCTTGTGAATCTATTTGCTGCTGGCAACGCAAAGCCTTCCCTTGATGTCCTATTGAAGGAGTTGCTGATAAAACTTTGGGAAAATATTTCGCAAGTACCTTCAAGAAACAAGTTTCTAACTATTAGAAAATCAGATTATGATATGAGCACTTTAGCTAGGCTGGAAAACATGGGATGGATCCTTGGTAAAAATAGGCAGAAGTAACTGGATGGCTTCTGAATGCCAAAATGGATGCTTCAACCATCACGGTTGTTTAATGACAGATGTCGAAACAAACATTATAAGTTTTAGTGTCTAAAGCAAACAGTGTACAATAGGAGTCAAGAAGAGCAATAGAAAAAAGTGATTGAATTTCATTTCAAGTGGAGTTGTCTTCCGTAGAGAAAATTACTTTCATCACTCAAGAGTCAAGAATAACCACACAAGCCACATTTTAGATATTTGTAATGCTTTACAAGATCGATTAGACAGGGTGAAGGATTAAAGAGTAAACCATACTCAGAAAACACACACACAGAGATCCAAAGCCTCAAGGAAACCCCAGAACTCAGAATTTGACAACTAGAACAACGGGCTATTCCCTTTATTTTAACACTCCTCGCCAGGTCAACCAGCTCTTCACAGGCCCAACTACTTGATGCCTGTAATTCCTAGGGGGAAACTTGTAAGCTATTTCATTGCTTGATCTGCATCAAGATTTAGCTACCAAGCAAGCAAAGTACTTCGCTAATAATTAAATAAACGAGTCAACATCAAAATAATTCACTTTTAGATATACGCATCAGAAAATAAACAATAAGAACTTAGTAAATGAGTCAACATGCTTCAAAATAACTTAGTAAACCTTAGTTATCCTAGTGTCAGGCTTGTTCTATAAAAACCAATAACACTTACTTAAACCATTAGGTCATTGGCAGTATATAGACAAAAGCTGGAAGTTACTAACTCATTTAGTTAACAAAGGATGATAATAGATTACTAAACTAAATGATAGGTGAATCAAGCAAGAAAGAGAAAGAGAACATCAATAACAAAAGCAAGGTGGATTGTATATGTGTATCCACTAGCTATCGCCATACTAAGACCCATATCATAAAAGAGACAAGTAGGAAAGAACCACGTGCATTTGTGCATCCTAGATTCAATTTCAACTTTATCATTCAATCTCAACCTCCAAGAAAGCCATGTAATCATGTTACTAATTTGCCTAGAAATCATTATAAAGAGGATATATTTTCAAGTTTTTTATGTCAAGTATGAGAGAGTCACGTGAATGCATTAAGAATCATGACTGCATTTCTAGCAATGAATCATTAACAGTATATGAAAAACCACATATGTAATTGGTATTGTTATTTAAATGTGTGTTTCTCTTCTATCCACAACAATGGTATGAGGAGCAATACAATTCTAGATGATAAAGGTTCTTCAGAAAACAAAGATGACAAAGCATTCATGTTTCACATTATTTAGGATAAAAACAGGTCAAAATAAAATACCAAGATCAATAACTCAATATATATATACATGACATTCACTGGTCTGTAGCCCATGGCCCCATGCAATGGCAAGAAAAAAAAGGTTAGATATTTTACATATTGTACCTTTGAGAAATAAGAGAATAAGCAAATAAGCTCGTACTCCTTGTAACGACCACTCATGTGGCCAAATGATGAGCAAAAAACTAAAATTTCACAATTAAATTCGAACTACGACGCAACTCTAACCACAGGCTATCAAACGAAACAACCAAATCAGAAGCATCATCAAGGAAAACGAAGGCCAGATCTGAAAAATAAGAGACGTGAAGTGTTAAGAGAAACAATACCCCATTATCAGTACTATCATGGCAAATTCGAACGAGTTTTTGCGCTTGTAAGATCCGACCACCATACCACTCCTGACTCCTTGAGCAGTGAAAAGATGAAAAATCGGATACCGCCGGTTTGATTTCCACCAGTATTTGGCTTGAATTGCTTAAGTTCTGAACACCTTGGCCACCGTAACATCCGGTGGCGCCGTCCTTGGCCACGCTTCTTTCCTGCTGCTCCGGTCATTACCTGAGAAATCAGAGAGAGAGAGAGAGAGAAGGGGAATCAGATGACTCGGGTGAAGACGAAGCAAACGATAAATAGAAAAGGAAGAAGAACAAGTGATGACATGTGGATAAAGTCTAATAAGATACCTGAAACTCCATTTGGATAGGTGGTTTTGTCCAAGCTTTTTTCTCTCCTATTTTCGAAATGAACTCAACTTCTGCACTCAGAGTTGGCTCAGTCAGACTTGAGAATTTTCTAATCATACAATTCACAATTTTAATATAAGAAACCATATTATAGCATAACAAAAGAATTTCGAATGCATTATTTGTCATGTTAAGAAAAAGTTCACAGAATTTATCACGAATAAAAAGAAGCATGCCACCAAAAGAAAGATATCGTATGCAAAGGGCAAAACACAATAGTCAAAGCGAGCACACTACGAATAAGTCGAAGAGCAAAACCCAACAGACAAGCACCCTAAACTTGTTCCAAGTTGCACCCCAAGCAGAGAAACATCAAAGGAAATGGCCATTAAGAAACAAAGAAATGAACAATATTTCTCAATAAAATAATAAGAGGATAACCACCTTTGGTGAACCACTAGGGATGAACCGAGACCTCATCCATAAATCCTTATCCCCTCACTCGCTCATTATCATTATATTGAGCAAATTTCCAAATCTTTTATTTTTTTAATTTAAGGTTAAAATACATTAAAACTTAAAGCGAGATATTTATAATATAGTTTGTAGCCAGCCGGCTCTAAGTATAAAAAGAGGGGATTCCTCGAATCAATGAAGCAAATAGGGTCACTATGGCTTGGTTCCATCGCATATTAGGGGCCATGGGTCGTGTAAATCCTAACACTTCAGGGCAAGGCCATCGGTAGTCGGACATACGTACACCCACAGGCCTTATGAGCATCAAACACCCAACGACTATGTTGCGAATGATGATGTCCAAAAGACCTTTGTTAAGCCTAATGCATTACAAGTATAAGATCAAGGGTTGTTGGGACCTTGTAATCTTAGACTTGGAACCTGGGCAAAAAATACAATTTGCATAAAGTAAGGGAATAACCTAACTGATCCTAACAACAAGCCCCCAAAAAAAAAATGACGCCATGTTAATCAATAAAAGACCCCTAGTGATGGCTTCGTCACCAGTTGGCATATGCAAGACTCCATCTCCAATTTCTGTGCGATAAGTGCCTTCCAATTTGATTTCTCCAAGTCCCACAGCCTTCGTTTTGCATTTGGTACATCAGACCGCTTGTCTTTGGCCTTAAGAGCTGCCTTATGAGCTTATGCGGGTGCACAAGAGGGGTCCCCCAAGTCATCTCTGATGGAATTGCGAGACTCTTGAGTGTCTGGAACGTATGTTTGATCTGCTTGGAGCCACTCCGATTGTGAGAAAGTGATAGGATACAAGGCATAGAGGATCGGTAGGTGTGCAGTTTTATACGGAAATTATGTCAAATAATTAAAAATGAAAAATTATGTTTAATTAATGATACCGACGGTTACAAGACAAATGTACGTGTGAATTAGGGAATTAAAAACCTCCCTCCTTGGGATTTGATTGGGATTCCGGATCATCACACACACAGGGACGAGACGACCGAGCAAGTAGATCGAGATGAAATGGACTCTTTCAGGTACGCTTACTACCAAATTGAATCCCAATTTAGCTATTTAACCACTAAATTCATGCCTTTGTCGATCGAATATTTAACAAATTAAGTTAATTGATTGAGTTGAAATCGATCTGCAGCCATTGACGATCTCCCAGAAGAGATCCTATATGAAATTCTATGTAGATTGGGCGTCAAACCCCTTTTCAGATGCAAGTGCGTCTCAAAACCATGGAATTCTGTCATCTCCGACCCCAATTTCAGGCAATTTTATCTCCAACGACCCCTCAAATCATCGTCCTCTCCATGCCTCCTATCGGCAATGTTGTATCCGACCGTGAACTTCGACCGTGGCCTCCTCGAGGATTTCAGAGATTTGAGTGTCCATGATATTGATGATGATGCTCCACCAACCCTCTATGTTACCTCTTTTGACCGGCCCTATTTCACATACCGCATTGATGCTTCAAGCAATGGACTCATACTAAGTAGTCTTGCCGCAAAACTGCAGCGTTACACCGATCGGGATGAACAAGAGGAGTATGCATTGTATTGGGAGCTTGACTTCTGTGTCTCCAACCCGCTCACCAGCCATTCTGCAAAGCTGCCTACCTATTGCGTTGATGATTCTTATGAACCATGGGGGTATGGTCTTGCCACGCGTGCTCCACAACCACAAGCCGAGACTCAAGACTATGTTGCATTCAAAGTTGTATTTATTAACATCTTAAAGCAGCCTCCACGTACCGATGATTCCTTCAACATTGTTCTCATAGACATCTTCTCTTCAGATACTAGGGGGTGGACTCACAAGGAAGGAATGAGTTTCCCAGACGCGAGATCATATGATGCTAGGCCACGGGCATTTAGTTACAAGGGTATCTTGCATTTCTTTGATTGGAATACAAGTACTGTGGTGACTTATGATCCCTATGATAGTCCTGACCAATTCGGCTCCATAAAGTTTCCTAGTGGATCAGGAGGTAAAAAGTTGATGAACTCAGGCTTGGATGTGATTCGCTTGGGCTATGAAGACATGCTCGAGTTTGGTGAGATAGAGGATTGCGGTAATGATGTTTGGAGGTTGTGCGTGTGGCGGTTAGTGGACTATGACAAGAGAGAGTGGCGCCTGGAGAAATGTTGTCGGATTAGTCCGTTATGGAAGCAAAGCTTGTTGAGTGACTGCAAGCTACTAGTGGCTCCACATCCTTGGAACACTGATTTCTTCTGTTGGTTTCTTTCAAATGGGAACCAACTAATTACGCTTCATGATCTTGCGAGTGCTGAAAAACTATCTGCGGATCCTTTTGCTGTTAAAGGAGAATCGATCAGTATGGCCTACAAGATTGCAAGCGGCCTCGTTGTTCCTATTGCTTTAAATCCGTGGTCTTCTCCTTTTCACGGGGAAGCTGGGCGCAATTCATCTTCAAAACCAAGATACAGAAAGATCATCCCTGCTTGGTTTCGGTCTTTCACAAAGTAGTATCAATTCAAGTTCGTTCAATTGTGTTTTATAGAAGCATTAATTAAGTTTATCAATGTTATTTAGTAAGAGCCTAAGAGGAATGTATTTGTTTTTCAGTACTTTGAAACAAATCAATTTGAACTATACATGGATTTCAATCGCTTCTTGAGTTTCTTTTCCGCAGCACATTGGTACGTAAGTCCTTCAATTAGCTAGCGAGTTTAATCCTTCGAAACAATATTAATTGTTTTCTGCCATAACTGATCGATCGATCTTTACTGATGTGTGGTGGTGAGAATTCGGTATGTCCTCTCATCTACACTGCTACACACAAGCATTGAAGTATCTGTGAGTCACAGGAGATACTTTAATTTAAAATTAGGATTTTCAATAATGAATTGATGGTTTGGTTATATAGATCGATGATAATCTGCCAAAAAGAAAACGACGTCGTTTTGGGTTTATTTTTCTTTATATATATAATTTTAGATTTTCCTTCTCTTCTTCACGCAGAGCCGTACCCACGGGAAACTCTTCGCGACTCGAGAGGGCAAACGACGGACTGGGCAACCTCATCCTGCGAGGCGAGCCGGCGAGTTCCAAGGCGACTGGTGGCGGCCGGCGGGGGTCCGAGGCTCCTCTAGGCATTCCGTGGCCGAACGAAGAGCGTGTAAGTTTCCCAATTTAGGTCTGATTTGTATCATTTGAGTGGATTTTGTTGAATTGATTTAAAGAATTGAAATGAATTTGTTAGATTAGGATTTGAGTTTATTAGAGGTTTGAAATATAAATGGGGGTTTTTGTTTATGAATGTCTATGCACTCTAATGAAATGATTTTATTGAATTGATTTGAACAATTGAAATAGATTTGTTAGATTAGCGTTTGAGATTTGAGGATTGAAACATGAGCGTGTAAGTTGAAAATTGCAGCCATGGACTTTAATAGTAAAGGAAGGGAAATCGCAGCAAAGGACGACGGCAATCAAGGCTCAATCTGTCTTCCAGAAGAGCTTGTAAATGAAATTTTAATAAGACTGCACATCAGGCCTTTGTTCAGATCCAAGCTCGTCTCGAAGCGGTGGAATTCCATCATCTCCCATCCGAAATTCGCACATTGTTATCTGCAACGAGCAAGTTCTTCCTCGAAATCGTCGTCTCAGTGGCACCTTTGGGGAATCCTGAATTCGAATTTGGTATTTGCGAGCACACATGTTTTTCAACAATGGCATAAATTGGGAGATTCAAGCAAGCCAGTTTCTACTCTCCATGTAACTGACGCCAATGCTCCACCCTCCCTCTATTCATTCCTCGGCCATCAATCATACTATCCTTTTGAGGATCGGATCATGGCCTCAAGCGGTGGACTGATACTCTCTATCTCAAGACATGATCAATATTACTCTACCGAAGATATCCGCGTCTTTAACCCTCTGACCAAGCAATCAGCCAAGCTGCCTTTGTTATCGTGTCAGAGGTATTTTCCATTGACGTTTGGTTTAGCGACACGTCATGTCCAACCTGCAGGAGGCGACCATCCAGCCTACGTCACATACAAAGTTGTGGTAATTCAGGATACAAAGCCCTATCGACCTGGTGATGATCATAGCAACGTTGAAATATATACTTTCTCTTCAGATATTGGGAGATGGACTCAAAAGAAAATGACTACTTTCCCGGAAGTAGCCGCCAATTGTTGTAGGGAGGAAAGCTTCACTTGCAGGGGTATCTTGCACTGGTTTGATTGGTATAAAAGGAGAGTAATAACTTATGATCCCTACAATAGCCCTGATAGATTTGGCCACATTCAGCTGCCTAGTGGATCAGGCAAGATCCTAGGTAACTCGGGCATGAATCTGATTCATTTTGGGCATGAAGACGTGCTCAAGTTTGGTGACATAGAGTGTTGCAACGATCATGGCCGGAGGCTGCGTGTGTGGCAGTTATTAGACCATCCCAAGGGTGAGTGGCGCCTGGAGCAAACATGTCCGATCAACCCGTTGTTGGTAGACGAGCGGTTAAGTGGATGGAGAAAACTGGTTGCTCCGGATCCTTGTAATGGTGAGTTGTTTTGTTTTATTGTACAAGATATGTGCAGGAATATGACAGCTATCGATCTTGGGAGTGCTAAAGAGGTATTTGTGGATCCTTCTAAGTCGAAGACAATGGCGACATATTCTTCGGGCGTTGCACGCAAATGTCTTCCGGTTGCATTGTGTCCGTGGTCTTCTCCATTTGATGGAGGAGCTAGGGGCAGTCCATCTTCAGCAGGACTTCAAAAGATTTCCAATGTTTGGTTTCCTTGTTACAGTAACTACTAAGTTTGTTTATTGGGTTTTATACTTTTATAGAGTTATCATGTTTATCATTGTGTAGGATAGCTGAATTTAATATCCTACTTTGTTACTCAAACCAACTTTCCTCTATAGTTCGGTTTTGATGGCCATGGATTAGATTGAAATTTCATTGGTAGTTCAGTAGGTTGAGAGGTTCTTCACAGGATACTCTTAATAAATTGATCACTTTGCTTGCTTCCAAGTTCTAATCTGAGTTCATTATTTTATTTGTAATCATGATTGAATGAGAGGTAAATCCCTGTGTTTTATAGAAGCAATGAAGCATCAAGTCCATCAATATGTTACTCCCTCCGTCTTAAAATACATGGCCTTTTAGCATTTTGCACAAGTTTTAATAAAACTCTTTACTTTTAAAAAAACATCATCATTGCGCTAACTTTTATATAAATTTTATTATTTTTTAACACCCAATACACATTTTAACCAATCAAATTATTTTAAAAAGTCAACAGCACACAAACCAATACAAATCATTACAATTTCCTACCTAGAAAACATAAAAGCCCATCTATTGTTGGACAAAATTTTACATCTAAAAACCCATGTATTGTTGGACGGAGGGAGTATTTAGTAAGAGGAATATATTTTTTTTCCAGTACTTGAATCAAATTTCAACTCAACGTGGATTTCGATCTCTCCTTGAGTGAAACATTAATAGTTTTTTTTTTTTTTTGATCCAAAAGCGGGCTAATTCCCCGGGATAAATTAGATAAGGGGGATATAGCAGAGTCATCACCCACTCTCGTGGGCAAACAATTGGGATAAATTAGGCTAAAAGAGAGTTGGGCGAAAACATCAGCTTCCTTGTTAGCTTGGCGAGGGACATGGCAGACGTTCACCTTCCAGTTTCCCTCCGCAATCCTCTGACGGCATTCGTTGATCAGGTGGACATCCTGGTGTACCAACTTCTTCTGCGTGTTGAGTAGACCCGTCAAACGGGTCATTCGAGTCGGGGTCGGGTCGGGTCACTTCGGATTTCGGGTAAAACGGGTTTTGGGTTTTTCGGGTTGACTCGAACCCGAGTTTGACCGGATTTCGGGTCGATTTCGGGTTTGTCAATTTTTTCTTTTTAAATTAAAAAAATCATGATTTGATAATTTTGTGATAAATTTTAATTATATATAAAAAAATTTCATTATATATAATTATAAATCAACCGGGTCAATCGGGTAAATCGGGTCAAAACTACCGGGTCAATCGGGTCACCGGGTCAAAACCCAGATTACCCGGAAAATTTCCGGTTTTTCGGGTTCGGGTCGAAAAAAAAAATTCGGGTCAAAATTTCCGGGTTCGGGTTGGAAATTTTTCGGGCCGTTCGGGTCGGGTCACCGAGTCGGGTTGTGTTTTGACAGGTCTACTGTTGAGGAGTTTGCATACATTGCTGGCATCCGTTTCAACGATCAGTTGTCGAAGATCCAACCATTGCCCCAGTTTTAGGCCATAGTGAATAGCTAAAATCAATGTTCTAAAAGGCGCTAGGCGGCCGCTAGGCGGTGGGTGGCCGCCTAGCGCCTAGGCGGCTAGGCGGGTGCCTAGGCGGATTTAGAACAAACTTGATTATTTCCTTATATTTTGACGAATAACACTTGTCAATAATTCAAATAATGTAATAATAATCCATAATATCACTCATAAACCCAAATTTGTAGCACTTAACTAACACTAAAGTAAATAAACGCAAAAGAGTACATGTCTGACTAACAACTCTAAACCTCCTAAAATCCAAACTATAAGTTTGATTGCAAAGCAAATGCATCCCGGCATGGGGGATAAAAAAACCCTAAGTCAACTAATCATATGCATAGAAGCCCAAATTGAATAATCGTTGGACTAAGCGGCGCCTAGGCGGGCCTAGACGGGGTCTAGGCGGCGCCTAGGCGGGGTCAGGCGGTGCCTAGGCGGGACAAGGCGGTTCCTGGATGAATTTCCGCCTAGAGGTCCGCCTAGGCTTAAAAATTCCTAGGTCCCGTCCCGCCTAGCGCCTAGGCGGCGCCCAGGCGCGATTTTTAGAACACTGGTTAAAATCTCAGCTCTTATGATTGTGCAGCGACCGCAGGAGAAGGTAAAAGCTTTCAAGAATCCACCTCAGCTGTCACGCAGAATCCCGCCACCCCCCGCGGCACCCGGGTTCCCATTTGAAGCACCATCCACGTTAAGTTTCACCCAGCCAGGAGGCAGAGGAGACCAATCTGCAGTTCGCGGCGTCCTGTCCATAGGTGACCCATTCGGGGGGTCAGCGTTGTTCCTTGCCATGAAATAGTTCTCAATGAAAGGCAAACACCATTTCAGCTAGCTCTTTATAGTCATCTACCTGTTCATGAACCAACAAATTTCTAGCCTCCCAAACAAGCCAAATCATGTTCACGAAGCGTGCAGCTTTCCTATCGCCTGATTTCATATGATCAAAGATCACTCCTTTTTTCTTTTTTTTTTCTTTTTTGATTTTAAGGGTTAATATATTGCAAGGAAATAAAAGTATATACAATGTACAAAAGGGGTGAGCCATGGTGACATAGGATCACTATGGCAGAACTACCAAAATCATGGAATCTTCTATTGTACGTGTTCCAATCTATGGGTGTGGTGAGCACAAAGCTTGGGGTAACTCCTATGTTAAGACACAGTTTGGAGGAAAGGTGAAGTGTGTTAGAACAGACAATGGCACAGAGTTTGTGAAAAAATATGTACTGAATTCTTTGCTAAAGAAAGGATTCTCCATCAAAAATATGTACCTTATACACCCCAACAGAATGGGAGGGTAGAGAGAAAGCACATGCACCTTATTGATACTGCTAGGGCCTTGAGAATCCATGCAGGTTTGCCCATCAGGTTCCGGGGTGAGTGTGTGTTGACAGCAACACACTTAATCAACAAGCTTCCTAGTGCAGTGTTGAATTGGGATACTCCTTATGAGAGACTGTTTCAGAAGCCAGCCAAGTATGATGAACTGAGAGTTTTTGATTGCTTATGCTATGCATCTATATCTCCATCTGCAGCAGATAAGATGGGTCCTAGAGCCAGAAAGTGTGTCTTCATGGGATACCCTCATGGGCAAAAGGCTTATAAGTTGTGGGATATTGAGAAGAAAGTCATATTTATAAGCACGGATGTGATATTCAAGGAGAATTTCTTTCCCTTTAAGATGAATAAAGAAGAGCTTGTAGATCATGAGACACCAAGGCCCTCTCTTCCCTTGGTGAATCCAGCAGATGATCAAGATGATTTTGTGGCTCCTATAGTGATGGAAAATTCCTCATATTTTGATCCCCAAAATGGTGTGGTTCAAGACACACCTATCCCAGAAAGTCAAGGCTCATCTTAGTCCATTCCCACACCTCAATACTCTCCACAAACATTTGAAGAATTTCTTCAAGATCCTATTGAGTTTCCTCTTTTAAGAAGGTCTACAAGACCAGTTACCAGGCCTGCAAGGCTAAATGATTTTGCGTGTACAAACACAAGGCAACATTCTATGTCTCAGTCCTTCTTAGTGACTTGTTTAGGACCTTGTTGTGAGCTGAATCTGCCATGTTTTACAGTAACTTTTATATCGATTTCTGCATACATTGCATTCATTTGGGCTAAGATAGTACAGAACCTATGTAGTTTATGTTTATTTGCCAAATTATGGAATCTACACCAGTTTCTGTTTAAATCGCAGATTTCGAGGCATTTTATAGCAATTCTACAGAAGGTCGGAAAAGCTCGGAAAACAACTACAGAAGTCCAAGGTCAAAGAAGCAGCGAAATACAGAATCAAGCTGAGAGTCAGGTTAACTCGATCTCGAGTTGACCCTAGTCGACATCGACAAAGCTTGTCCGAGCACAACCTTGGTCGACGGAGCCTGATCGAGCAAGCCAGACCAACCCAGCTCCGGAGGTTACTCGATCTCGACAAGACCCTAGTCGAGATCGACGAAGACCAACGCCACACCCGGAGTCCTCGAGGAGAAGCCTGCTCGACCAGACGTGCACCAACCCTACTCGATCTCGACAAGAGTTGGTCGAGATCGACGAGCCCTTGAGCCCAGATCCGAGGCTGTCGAGGAGAGCTACCCGAGAAGACCTAGTCGGCAAGCCAGTCTACTCGAGGTCGACTAGGTGTGGTCGATGTCGACAAGTCCAGGAAGCCATGACCGAGCCACATCGAGCACCAGCTAGCAGAGAAGACGAATCCTACTCGAGGTCGACGAGCCTTTGTCGAGGTCGAGTAGAGCAGTTTCCAGAAACACGCCGTCGATGGCTGTCCTAGTCGACTTGGGATTCCTTGGGGCCGAAGGCGGAATATTCTATCCAAATTTGGCCGAGATCTATCAAAATTCTATCCATGGAAAGAGAGCTATCAACATCATGAAGACTTACCTTAGTTAGATTTATCTTTTCCTAGTTGATTTATTTCCATAAAACATTTTATTTATCTTTTAAAGCTTTAGATATAATTTTAGATATAGATAGATATCTTCTTTCCTAGAATAGCTAGGGAATGAAGGCTATAAATAAAGCCCTAGGGGCTGAGCATTAGGCATCCAATTCCAATATCTTATTCCACACACAATTACAAATAGAGTTTAGGAGTTCTAGAGTTTTTAAGGTTTTGGCTTTTTGCGAAAGTTGATTGCCGGAATTGTAAAGGCTTTTGAACATAGTTTTAATGCAAGTTTCTTTTTATACATCAATGTCTGCGATTGCGATGAGGCGTGAGTAGTCCACCCACTTCTAGGGCTGGGGTGAGCCCGACGGTGGCCATGTGAGGCGATGCGATAAAGGTCAGATCTTTTTGTGCAATTCATCTTCTTTCCCTATGAGCATGATTCTTTTGCGAGAGTTGAAGGTGATCCTTGTTTGTATTATTGAAGCGAAAGTGATCTTAATGCAACTTGGGTTAATTATGTGAAAAAGGGTTAGTAACCATTAGGGTTTATGCGAAAGCCTCTATATGTCTATTTGTTAACAACGAAAGTTGTTTGATAGAAAGCATGATCTTTTATGCCTTTATGTGTTACTTTGCATGGTTATCGTTGTGGTGTTGATACCCTGGCCTTGGAAGTCTTTTATTATATTGAGTTTATTTCATTAAAAATCTGAGTTCTGTGTTCGAAAATTGCCTTTAAAGTTTCTGTCTTTTACTCGATTTAGATTTACTGTCGTCGAGATCGAGTAGGTAGTGGTCGATCTCGAGTACACTTGTCTTCGTCGAGTTGTTTGCCTTCTGTCTTCTGTTTTCTGTCGACTTGCTTGGTCGATCTCGAGTGTCTTTAGTCGAGATCGAGTAGTTTCTGCTTTACTTTGTTTATTGCTTTTGCTTTGTTCTTTGCTTTTGTTTTTCTGCTTTTATTTCTGTTTCTACTTTCCTTTCTGTGTTTCTGTCCTTCTGCTGCTGTCTGTGAGAATTTACAGCTACCTAAGAACTGCCGACGTGCTTCCTCGTGATTCGATCCTGATTTTCTCTTACTACAACGGGAGGAAGTCTTGTATTTATTTGCTGAAACAGGGAAGTCAGTCTGATTTTTATTTTATATTTATTTCATACTTGACCATCCTCCTGCAACAACCGACCTATTGTCACAAAGGACCCTATTTATCCTGACACTTTTGCCATGATGAGTGCAATATATGAACCTTCTTATTATTCTCAGGCTGCTGGTGATCCTAATTGGATTATGGCTATGCATCATGAATTGAAGGCCTTAGAAGCAAATAGAACCTGGAGCATGACTGATTTGCCTCAAGGAAATAAGGCAATTGGAAGCAAATAGGTCTATAAGATTAAATATAGACCTGATGGGAATGTTGAGAGATTCAAAGCAAGACTGGTGGCAAAGGGCTATAATCAAGTCAAAGGAAAGGATTATAAGCAAACTTTTTCACTAGTAGCAAAGTTCACCATAGTCAGAGTATTGCTTGCAGTGGCTATAATGAAGAATTGGCCCTTACATCAACTTGATATCAACAATGCATTCTTGCATGGATATTTAGATGAAGAAGTATATATGAAGCCTTCTGAAGGGTTCACTCTTGGACAACCAGGACAGGTTTGTAGGCTTCACAAGTCTATCTATGGCTTGAAGCAGGCTTCAAGGCAATGGAATGTTGAATTGAGCAAATTTCTCTTAAAGCTTGGTTTTGCCAAATCAGCGGAAGACTATTCTCTTTTTGTCAAAAGAGTGCCTACAGGAGTGGTGATTGCTCTTGTCTATGTGGATGATTTGCTCCTTACTGGTGATGATGAGCAAGTTATCTTACACACCAAACAGGCTTTGCATTCAGAGTTTACAATCAAGGACCTTGGTGAAGCTAAATATTTTATGGGATTGGAATTATACAGAGATCAGTCAGGCCTCTTATTACATCAAAGAAAATATGTTGTTGACATATTGAGAGACTACAGGCTCACTGATTGCAAACCAGCCTTATTTCCTCTACCCAGAGGTTTAAAGCTATCAACAGACTTAAGGACACTGATGCAGGATGAAGAATCCTATAGAAGATTGATTGGTAAGTTGTTATTCCTAACACTTACTAGACCAGACATTTCCTATGTTGTACAACACCTAAGTCAATTCATGACTCAACCAAGGGAGCCACACTATGAAGCTGCATTGCATGTTGTCAGATATTTAAAAGGCACTCTATCTATTGGCCTTCACTACTCAAACAGGGCTTCCTTTACAATCACAGGATTTTGTGATGCTGATTGGGGAGCATGCCGGTTCACAGCAAGGTCTCTTACTGGTTATAGTGTGTTTGTTGGTACTTCTCTTGTGTCTTGGAAGACAAAGAAGCAACATACAGTCTCTAAATCTTCAGCAGAAGCCGAATACAGGAGCATGTCCATGACTACCAGTGAGCTAGTCTGGATTGATGGCCTTCTACATGCTCTTATCATCAAGGTCCCCAGGCCTATCCCTCTGTTTTGTGACAACAAAGCAGCACTTCACATAGCTAAGAATCCGGTTTTTCATGAAAGAACCAAGCACCTCCATATTGATTGTCATTATGTTCGTGATAGACTGCAAGATGGTTTTGTTCTTCCACAACACATCAGGACTGACATTCAATTGGCTGATCTTATGACCAAGCCATTGGGTGAAAAGCAGCATCTCTACCTCTCTTCCAAGTTAGGACTTGTTGGTTTCTCTCCAAGTCCAACTTGAAGGGGGGATATGGAGAATATCATGTGCATTTCATTAATTTTACATGCTCTTTTCTCAATTTCCCTTCTTTACTTGCTTCCTATGTTATTTCAGCTACTTTTGGGACTTTGCTGTAATAAGGCTAGTTGTCATCACGTGATAGACGTGTGACATGGGACTATATAAGGATTGATGGATCCTTAGTCATTCAATAGGGTTTTGGTTGGGGATTCCCCCCATCTGATCAATCAAAGCAGCCGTCATGGCCTTCCTCTTTTAGAACCTTCCAATACAGATTTTGGCTTGTTTTGAGCTAATCAAGCTGCATACAGCTTTACACATCCCCTTGGCCATCCGGACCCGGTGGTACCTAATCAAATCTAGTTATGATACCTAACCAAAAATTACTAACAAATTTTTTATATCAAACAATTCAATTTGCATAGATGAATTGATTTTTTATTAATCTAAGAATAAAAAGAAGAAAAAAATGAAACAACTTTTATTATTTTATTTAACACATTAGTTTTTATTTTATTTTCTCAAAAAATAATTAGGTTAGAAGTTGGGTAGATATAGAAAGGAAGGTAATAAAATAGAAATGATGTATTGTTTTAAAAAATGAGATATTAGATGAAAACTTTAATCTTTAATCCTTAAATAAAAATCTCATTTTGATAATTAAAAAATATCTTTATGTTTTGATGGATATAAACTAAAATTTTATTTTTAAAGTGTATATAGATAAATTAATAAAATTTTATGAGTATATATATCCAATTATACCTTAATTAATTAATTACATGACGGGATCCATTGATCGATATATAGATTTTCTGAAAGGTTTGATTAACACCCCGTACGGCCGGAGAATTGTATAGATGAAATTGGACGATCAGGTATGTATAATGTATTCATAGTTATATTCAAAGTTGAATCCAAGTTTAGAATTAATTTCATCAATAGCTTTATACAAATCTTATCGAATTGTAGGTAGTAACAATAGCTTTATACAAATCTTATCGAATTGTAGGTAGTAAGTAGTTAATTTGATTGATTTGATTGGTTTCGAATATCCCTTTTGTTTCAATAAACAAATTTGCATCAGTTGAAATCTGCAGCCATGGAATTTAACAGAAAAGGAAGGGAAATTGCAACCAACGACGACAATCAAGACTCGATCTTTCTTCAGGAAGAACTTGTAACTGAAATTCTACTAAGATTGGACATCAGAGCTTTGTTCAGATCCAAGCTCGTCTCGAAGCGGTGGAATTCCATCATCTCCCATCCGAAATTCGCACATTGTTATCTGCAACGAGCAAGTTCTTCCTCCAAATCGTCGTCTCCATGGCAACTTTGGGGAATCTTGGATCCGGTAGTGGCGATCAATCCCTCCCTCTATCAAACTGACAATGGTCCACCCTTCCTCTATGCACCCCTCGATAAATCATTCTGTCCTGATGGGGATCTGATCATGGCCTCAAGCGGTGGACTGATACTCTCTGCCTCAACAGAAGAGTATTACTGTTCCGAAGGATTTATTGGATTCAAAGAAGATATTCGCATCTTTAACCCTCTCACCAAGCAATCCGCCAAGCTGCCTTTGTTATCGTGTCATGGGAGTTATTTTTCATTGAGATTTGGTTTAGTCACGCCTCCTGTCCAACCAAGAGGCGACCATCCAGCCTACGTCACATACAAAATTGTGGTAATTCAGGATACAAGGCCCTATCGGCCTGTTGTCATTGATGGAAATTGCATGGTTGAAATATATACTTTCTCCTCGGATATTGGGAGATGGACTCGAAAGAAAATGGCTACTTGCCTGGAAGTAGCCTTCCATTGCAGTAAGAAGGAAAGCTTCAATTGCAAGGGTATCTTGCACTGGTTTAATTGGGATACAAGGAGTGTAATAACTTACGATCCCTACAATAGCCCTGATAGGTTTGGCCGCATTCAGCTGCCTAGTGGATCAGGCGAGATCCTGGAAAACGCGGGCATGAATCCACTACGCCATTTTGCAACTTGGGTGACGAACATAAATGGTCACCTGAAAGTCGAATTGGGTCACCTGAGAATTCAGGTGACGAATAGTCGTCACCTGAATGGTGGTCACCTGAGCGCCGTCCCCTGAGTTTATAGGTGACGACTCTATCAAAGTTGGTCACTGAAAGTGATTTAAGCACATAGAAGTCAAAGCCCGACAAAAGCCCGGCCCGGACGGTTCAGGCGACCAAGTTTTCGTCGCCTAAAAGATAGCCAACATTGTCAGGGAGGGCATTCAGGGGACCGAATATGTTCGTCACTTAAACATTCAAGCGACCAAAATGTTTGTTGCTTGACAAATTAAGTTCGTCACTTGAACATTCAAGTGACCAAAATGTTTATTGCTTGACCAATCAAGTTCGTCACTTGAACATTCAAGTGACCAAAATGTTTGTTGCTTGACTAATCAAGTGACGCAAGTGTTTATCACTTGAGATTGTAAAAGGACTGGTATGTTCGTCACCAAACTATTCAGGTGACCAATAATATTTTCAATATTCGTTGCCTCAATTAATATGAATTTTATAATAAAAACATATATGTTTACAATATTGTTGGTACACCTGTTTTCAACATACCAAATGCACAAAGCCTAAACCAAAATACCATTCATACTATACAAAAACTAGCTCACAAATACAACACTTCCAAACACATGTGCCTTCAAGGTTTACAACAAAAACATGTCGAATCCTAAGAGCCTTCACATGTTCACAACCATTCGTGCACATCCTATACATTCACACTTCCCACCCAAATACTACCGTATAAGAAGCATAGAGGTCAAGAGTCTCCTACCGGCTTGTTTATGAGTTGGCGAAGTTGTGGATGAGCCGATAAGCTCCAGCCCCAATGATTAGGCTCTCAGCTGCCTACAGATTCAAAGAATAGCAATATTTGCAGCTGTAAAAATACGAAGTAGAAAATCCTGAAAATAAAGTTTGAATTCAACATTGACCTTGCCAGTCTAATTTCCTTTAAAAAAAACAAGATTGCTGTTGTAATATTTCAGTTGAATTCCATAAATTCCAATCAAGAAATTCAGGTAAAAGCATACCATAAACAAATGAAGAAATTCATGTAAAAGCATGTCAAAAATAAGAATTTGGCTTGTATATTTTAGACACGAAGTGAGTCCACCAACAGCAATAATTTTCTCTTGGTTTGCCTCTATATTTTGGACACGAAGTTGAAATTATCATAAAATAGTCCAGCGGAAAACAGTTAAGAGAAAATTATTTGAAAATATTTTATTTTATCCCAACCAACTAAAGCAACATCCAAGCAAAAAAAAAAGTTCATGTAGCCCTCCACACTCCTCCTTAGTCACTGGTTGCGCACAAAGAAACAAGTTGCTGGTTGTGATTAATGTGAACAAAGAAAATCATAAGCTAGTGTGATGAATGTGAACAAAGAAACATACAAGACATATTGGGGAATGCTAAGTCTTGTGTTATACCTGAGCTCCAAGAGTATGAAGAAAAGTCCATGTAGCCCTTCCAAACTCCTTAGTCACTGGTTGTGCAGAGTCACAAGATGCTGGTTTATGCTGCCAAATCGGAAGGCATATTAGATAAATTCATGATAGCTATTAGCTGAAAAATATAGCCAACAAAGTGTGAAAGGAACCTTGTGTGTTCCTTGTAAATATACAATAAAGAATGGTATGAAACATGCCATATGTGTTCATTCAAGAAAATTAAGTCATGAAAAAAAACAAATGCAATTCCAAGAGGAAAAATATGGATGATATAAATACAATAAACCAAAACTGAACAAGGTTGAACACGGAAAAACTATTTTACATAGGCTGCGCTAACAAGTGTTATCTCACCTTTTTCCCCCTTTTCTTCTTTTCATCTATTCCACCTAAAACTGAATAAGATTGAACTTCATCAATCTGTAAAAGGTTTTACAAACAATTCTTCAACTTGACAATAGATTCAAATATGGATGATATATATACAATAAACCAAAGCATTATGTAACATTAATACAATATCTAGGTCCCATATTTCAATGGAAGGTCCCATGGATCCAACATCAACGAAGTTAAGATTGCAATGACAAAAACATTCAGTAAAAAACTAGAGAGATTGCAATGACGAAAAGTAGAGAGAAACATTTATCAAAGATACTAAAAAGAGAATTAGACTAAAGAGTTCTTTAGTGAATGATAATATCCATATGCTTCAAAACAGTAGTTCAATAGTTTATATTACTCTTCAGATACAATATGTTTCAAATTTCTTTTGAAAAGGTTTCTAACTTGGGAATCTATGATGCAAGTTTTCAGTGGAGGATATGAAAGCACGGGATATTGGAAGCATATCAATAACTATATTCCCAAATATTGTGCAGCAAAATAAATCTCATCTGATATTCTAATCTAACGTCTCAACACTAATAACCTAAAATCTTATTTCCTATTGTCAAATCTAAGTACTAAAACATCTAAAATAATCGGTGATAGTAATAAAAGAAATAACAGAAATTAGAGTACATAGATTGAAATTAGGGTTGCGGAATCGAAAAGGAGCCTTGGAGGGTTGGGGCAGTGCAGTTGATGGCGGAGTCGTGGTGGGCTGAAGGCGGAGCAGACTAGCTCTCTAGCTGCCAAGCCCATCTGCAAAATGAACAAATTCAATCAAGAAAAGTTCAAGGTTTTTTACAGATTTGGATGAGAGAGAGAGAGAGAGACCTGTTAAGGAGGAGATGAAAAGAGGAACCGAACGACGGAGGGCGGCAGAGAGGGGAACCAAGAGAGTGTGCTCGGAGGAGGCGCGGAGGTGCTCTGTTGCTGTGCTCTGTGTGCGCGCCGGCCGGACTGGGGTTGCTCGGAGGAGGGCAATTTGAGAGATGAAATAGGGATTTGGAGGGTGAATCTGAGATTTGAGTGAGAGGGAGGTGCTCTGGAGAGAGGGACATCAGAGATTTGGAGGGTGAATCTGAGATTTGGAGGGTGAATATGCAGTGGCCGGCGGCGTCGGGTTGAGGCGAGAGCGAGGGCGAGCAAACGAGAATGAGAGGCCGAGGGAGGAGAATGAGGCAGCTCTAGAGAAAGAGAGACGGGATACAGTAAAAGATAGATTTAGGGTTAGGCCGGTTAGCTGATTAGCGGGAGTTACAAAATTTTGGTGAAATTTTAGGCGTGAAAAATATCCCGCCAAATACAATTTTTTTTATTAGATATCCCGCCAAATAGATGAATTCATTTTTTTTTTTGAAGCAATATAATAATTAGGTCGGGTCGGCCGCAGCAGAACTCCTTCCTAGCGCATCCTTGCGGATGAGAGCACCAAGCTCTGGATCGTCGTCGTAGCTGTCGTCGGCAGGGGACGCATGTGCACTGCGCGCGAGATAGTCAGCGACTGCGTTCGATTCCCTGAAAATATGACGAATATCTACATAAGAGAAGGACGAAGTGTCTAAGAGAATATCATATTGAAGTAGCTCGATATTCCAGGGGCATTTCCACACCCCTAGCAGAGCCTTAATAACCAGAAGGTTATCACCCTCGATTAGGAGGTTACGAATTTTCAGCTGTTTAGCCCGAAGAATCCCCATCTTTAGGCCGAGATTTTCAGCAAAGGCGACCGAGACGTTGATGCAAGTGTCTCTGCCCATGGCCACAACCCTGCCACACCAGTCCCTAATGACGAAGTCGTAAGAAGACGAAACCCCCTGTCTCACAGATCCGTCAAAATTAAGTTTGTAGCAATCCATCGACGGTTTGTCCCATCCCCCCGAACGGTTGTGCCCCAAACCCCTATCCGAAGCAGAGGGGTAGCGACGGGCAGAACGAGAGGGTATGTTCTGCTTCGGCAGAAAAGAGGTCCCCGAGGACGACTCGTCCTCAAGAATCTTCGACTGTTTCCAACATTGGGTAAAGGTTGTATGGAAGATTACCATTTCAGTAATGGATACATTTGTTGTGTGGTCAAAAGCCAGTTGGTTCCTAAAGAACCAGATAGTCCACCAAGCACAGGCCAGAGGGCCGAAATGTTTCTTGCCCACCGCCAGCAGAGCTTGGTTTAGGGGAAAGGTAGTGCCCGAATTGACGGCTAGCTGAGATAAGCTCGGACAGCGGATGCGGAGAGTCCTTAGTAGGCTGAAAGTAACCGGGCATTGAAGAAACATGTGTTTGTCTGATTCATTTGTGATATCACAAAAATGGCACCCAGATGGTATAGAAATGTGGGACTTTTGAAGGCGTTCCGAAGTGGGAAGGCCGTCCCGAGAGATTTTCCAGAGAAAATGACGAACCTTAGGCAGAACATCAAGGTTCCAGATCCAACCACAATCATAGTCTTGTAACCCCTTGTTGGCTGACAACATGGTGTTTGCTGAACTAGTCGAGAACCACCCATTAGTGCTCGACCCCCAATACATACGATCCTTCATAGGATTATTTGACAGGATGATACCAAGCAGATGTTTGATGTCATCCTGTGAAATGATGTTTGTTAAACTTGAGAAAAGCAAGTTCCTATTCCACTGTAGATTTGGGTTGATGAAGTGGGAAACTTTTATGGTTGAAAGCTCAATTGGTATCGGCTGGAGGGCCCTGCAAACCAGCGGCTCAGCGCATGCCCATCTCTGAGACCAGAAGTCAATGGACTTACCATCACCAACAGACCAATGAAGAGCGTTTTGAAATTGTTGTCGGATAGACATAAGGCGTCTCCACTGGCAAGAAGTGTTGCCTTTCATTTGGTAGTTTAGGATGTCCTGTTCCTTGAGATATTTTTTGGGAGATTAGGCGAACCCATATATTGTCCGGTTCGAACATAATTTTCCATAACAGTTTCATCTGTAATGCAATGTTCATTGTTTCAGCTTTGTGAATACCCAATCCTCCTTTCAAGGTGTCAGCACAGATTTTGTCCCAACTAATCAACGGAGGGGCTTTAGAACTTCTATTCCAGAAAAATTGTTTGTAAACCTTGTCGAGTTCGTGGTGAATGTGAGACGGTAGTAAAAATGCTTGCATGAGAAAAATCGGTTTAGCGCACAGATTAGATTTGATAAGAACCTTCTGTCCTTCGGCCGAGAGGCTTGACGTCTTCCACTTGGTGAGTTGCTGTTTGGATTTGAGTACTACATCGTTGAAGGTGTCCTTGTTAGTTCGTCCGTTGATGATTGGGCAGCCGAGATATTTGTCAAAGTTATTTGCTTTGGGGATACCAAGGACCGCTATCGTGGCAGTACTAGCTGTCGGTGTTGTGTTCGAGGAAGCTTGGAAGCTAGATTTATGTAAATTGACCTTCTGTCCCGAAATAATGCAGAAGCGATCAAGAATCGTCAGAACTGAAGAGCATGTCGACTGGGAAGCTTTATAGAAAATGAGGATATCATCTGCGAAAGCTAGGAAGGGAATCTTAATGCCCTGTTTACCGAACACTAATCCCAGATCTTTGTTAACAAAACTTTCCTGTTCCAGAGTCCTGGCCAATACCTCCGAAGCCAAAATAAAAAGAAAAGGTGATAGGGGATCGCCCTGCCTTAATCCCCTGGTGGGCTCGATGAGTGTCGTTGGCTCATCATTCACCAGAACAGAGTAAGACGCCGTGGTTACGCGCTCTTTGCATTGATCCAACGGATAAACTTGTCGTTAAAACCGAACTTGGAAAGAACATTGAAAAGGAATGACCACTCAACACGGTCGTAAGCCTTCTCCATATCCAGCTTCAAGGCAAGTAAGCCCGCCTTGCCCCGTTTAAGCTTGAAGGAGTGGAAGGCCTCATGGGCTATAAGAATGTTATCCTGGATGGACCGATCTTTCGTAAAGGCGCCTTGTAAGGGATGTATCAATTTTTCAAAAATCTTGGTAAGTCTTACTGTAATCACCTTTGCTATAATCTTGTAAATTGTGGAGCACAAACTAATAGGGCGGTAGTGGTTAACGGTTTCAGCATAATCTTGTAAATTATGGCGCCTTGTAAGGGATGTATCACGGTTTAAAATCCCATATGTGAAATGTCCATAAATTAGTGTCAATCTCAAATCTTAATCTCGATATAAATCTCAATCTCAAATATTGATCTTAATCTTGATCTCAATCTCGAACACAAATTGGGAATTCATAATACTTAACTTATATCATACAAAATCAGGCGACGTACTTAGCATATGTTCGTCGCCTAGGTGATATAAGTAATAAATTTGTCAGACCTACCCTCATTCAGGCGACGTACTTATTCAAAGTTCGTCGCCCCAACATCCTGCAATTTAAGTTGGACTTACCGACTCTCACTCAGGTGACGACTCTACATACGTTCGTCGCCTGAATTTGCTCAAGCGACGAACAAATGATAACTTCGTCGCCCGAGCTTCGGTCTCCTTTGACTTTCCTTGGATTCGACTTAGGTGACGAAATGTATATGGTACGTCACCTGAATGTTTCTCAAGCGACGAGCCCAAAAATGTACGTCACCTAACTTGCAAAATGGGGTAGTGATCTGATTCATTTTGGGCATGAAGACGTGCTCAAGTTTGGTGACATAGAGTGTTGCAACGATCATGGTCGGAGGCTTCGTTTGTGGCAGTTATTAGACCATGCCAAGGGTGAGTGGCGCCTGGAGCAACATTCGCCAACTACAAGCAGATAGTCAAAACCAAATTGTGGAAGAATATGGTAGCAATCAACTTCAAAGCAAATAGAACTGATTTTGTAGTGTTTATATGTTTTGATTGAATGAATGAGTTTTTACCTTCATTAAAAAATGTATTTCTAGCTTGTTTTTATCTTAAATTAAAAATGACGTGGTAACGCCATATCGTTGTGGTGTTTTTCTTCTTCATTGAACCTGCGTTGTTGTTCCTTCTAGGTATCCGTCTTGCTAAGCCACATTGAAGGCCGAACAACACTGAGTTTTGCTCCTTTAGATGAGATGAATGATTAAACTAGATGAAGACAACAAGCTGGAAGCAGAGGTTCAAAACTCATCAGCTCGCTCAGTTGTGATCGCAGAATTGCAAAGTGGGTGAGGAGGCGGTCTCGTATCTGTCCAAGCCATGGCACATAGAGGGATCACATGCCGCGTGCTGCACGCGGTGTTGTAACTAGTTTCAATAAATATATAAGGTTAGTTCTGATGAATACTTATACTTGCATGAGTACATAGATTAGTTAGATAAATGTGTTTGTTTCCGTCTTTTTTTTTCACTTGTCTGATTTCTGTAGATAACTATAAAATTTTAAATATCTATCAAAATTTAAGTGTAATTGGTGACTTGACTAGTTATATTAAAAATATTACTTGTAATACCTCTAAGTTCTGAAAATTTGTTGAAGTTATGATCATTTCACTTAAATTAAAAATATTACATGAACAATTTCTCTATGTTCTGATAATTATCACATTCTTCTCTCTTCTGTTTTCTCTCCTCTCTCTGTTAGTGTGTTCTTTCTCTTCTATTTCATGTCTTCAAATATATTGGTATGCTCAACTTTTTTTTGATAAGATTTAGCTTATATAGATGTCACATGGCCTTTTTTTTTATAGATAATATAGCTTGCCAATTATGTTCTGCAGAATGGGATATATATGAGTGTGATTGTGTATTTATTTGTACCTTGTAATGTGCCACACCAAAACACTCAACAATTTTCTTCTAATATTTCATGTTACATGTGTAAGTTTAAGTGTAAGTATGCCAAAATTATTGTCATCCTTTCATTGTTAAACACAGCTACTTGTGGTGTTAGCCCTCTCATTTTGGCTCTAGCTTTATAATTACAATGCTTCCTCGAATGGTAGGAGAGTTGAGGTGGTTCTTATCCTCTTGGCTCATCTTTGCAGGAGAAGAGATGAGCACCAAAAGTACATCAAAGGGGCAACTTTGTACCCACTAGAGCACAGTCCTGGCCATAGCATGCTTTGCTTTTGCACGTCCAAAAGCATTCTTCCTTGGTGCTGATGAATATCGTGCCGTTAGTTGAGGTGTAAAAGGTCAGCAGCTCTTTCATTATAAGCTTATAGAGTTGTAGCCCCGAAGGGAGTGGAGGCTTGTGTTTTCATTATTTTTTCAAACCTTGAGGCGATTGAAAGCTAGGGAATTGACCTATTACCTACTGGCTGGGGTGTATTTGCAGTTTTGTGCTTTGCAATGTGCATGTAATAGATGCAGAATTTGTCGAATGTGAATGTGAGCAGGTGTGTTTGTGCTTGAATGTGAATGTGAGCAAGTTTTGTGCATTTGGTAGGGTAAAAATAGGGGTACTAATAATATTGTAAATATATTTTTTTAATATGAAATTTACTCAGGCAACGAACATAGCATATAACAATTTCTTGAATTTAAAAAAAAATTCAAAAATTGATTCAAGGGACGAACATTGATAGTGATACGGGTCGCTTGAATAACATGGTGACGAACAAACCAGTTAACCGACGGGTGTATTTCCATTGCAACAACACTCAGGCAACGAACATGTTATATTCGTCGCTTGAAAATTCGGATATTATGGCAATATCCAATTATCCATATAAAATCAGGAGACGAACTTTTGTCGTCACTTGAATGGCAAAAGTTTGTCACCTGAATGGCTAAGCTCCGATTGCAAGGTCGTTGACCATATTCAGGCAACGAACGGTTTGTTCGTTGCTTGAACGGACTCAAGCAACGAACAAACGGTTGTTCGTCGCCTGAATAATAGAGGCACGGCGTTGTAGCAACCACCATTCAGGCGACGACATGTTCGTTGCCTGAATGCTTAGGTGACGTGAGGGGCATTCAGGCAACGACTTAGTGTCCGTTGCCTGAGTTGCACCATGGCCTAGTGTTAGTGGTTAAGAGGGTTGAGAAAACTGGTTGCTCCGGATCCCTGTAATGCTGAGTTGTTTTGTTTAATTGTAGAAGGTGGGTGCGTGAGTATAAAGGCTATCGATCTTGGGAGCGCTGAAGAGGTATTTATGGATCCTTCCAAGGTTGCGACAAGCAGGAGGTATTTGCCGCGCCCTAGAAACAGACTTCTTCTGATTTCATTGTGTCCGTGGTCATCTCCTTTTTACGGACAAGATAGGAGCAATTCATCATCAAAAGTACTATCTGAAACGATTCCCCGTATTTGGATTCCTTCAATCGGTCACAACTAAGTTTTTATTTCTTTGATCTTTATTTTGTTACTCAAACCAAACTTCCCCATGTTTGGCTTCATCATTTGATTGTCCCCGTATAAGTACATTGTCAAAATTAGGAGACTTGCCATCCCTTCTATCTGAATTGCACTTAGTGGTAATAATCCTCCTTGAGTTCTTTATGTGTTCTGATTTACATAAATGGATTTTTTTGACAATATCACTCGATGGCCGATAGGGTTTGACCTTTGCGCTTACATTCTTCAGCATGATAGCTTGAAGCTATCAGAATATACTAGCTAGTGTTTTGAGGGTTTTGACGAAGTAACAGACTTATCGACGATGGTTTATAGGCAAGTGATCATTTCACCTTAAAATTTGATAAAGTAAAAAATGGACCATCCAGTTTCGACATGTGTTCCGCGAGGCTAACTGCGCAGCGGACTTCCTAGCTAGTTTAGCTTTTACGTACAACTTTGGTTTGTTTATATATGTGTGACCCTCTCGATGGTGTTTTAAATTTCTTGCAAAATTATGTTAGGGGTTGGACAAGATAGGAGAAATTCATCATCAAAAGTAGGATTCATAACGATTCCGATGTTTAGTTTCCTTCAATCAGTAACAACTAAGTTTTTTCCTTTTAATGGGGAAGATGCATATCCTATTTTTTTACTCAAACCAATTCTTCACATTCATGAGGCTGAAATTTGTTTTAACAGTACGTTGGCGGCTTTGATCCATGTGTTCGTATTGCGTTGTGTCCTTGGTCTTCACCTTTTTGCGACGGAGCTAAGTAGCAATTCTGTTCTGTGATATATGTCAGATTCAATGAGTGAGCATTTGAGAGACATCGGAGTATACCACATAGAGGCAATGGCCTCCGTGTAGGATATGGTTGCCAATGACAATAACTTTCTTTAAATTTTCAGTTCTTAAACCGAATTTCTCAGTAACCACTTTCACTTGCCAGGTTTTCTGAATTGCACTAGTGTTAATTAATAATCCTCCTTGAGTTATTTACATGTTCTGATTTACATATATAATGGGATTTATCTCTCATTCATGGTAACAAATGAACTTACAAGCAAGCAAAGTGAGTCAAAGAGATGGTGGAGGCCGGTGCCTATGAAGAATATACAAAATAACCAATTCAATTTCAGTCTCATCCATAAAACACAATAAACAAACTTAGTCGTTACTGAAAAGGAAACCAAACATAGGAAATCTTTTCAGATCCTTCTGTTGATGATGGATTGCTACTAGCTCCTACATAAAATGGAGAAGACCACGGACACAATACAATCGGATGACATTTGTGTGCAACATTGACCAAAGAATATATCTCTATTGTCCTCGACTTAGAAGGATTCACAAATACCTCTTTAGCGCTCCCAACATCGAAAGCCCTCGGTATATTTCGACACATTAGAAAGAAACGTAACAACTCGCCATTACAAGGATCCGGAGCAACTAGTATTCTCAACTGTCTTAATATGCTGTCTTCCCACAATGGACTGATCAGACACCTTTGCTCCAGCCGCCACTCTCCCTTGGCATGGTCTACTAACTGCCACACACTCAGTCTCCGGCCATGATCATCGCAATGCTCTATCTCACTGAACTTGATAACGTCTTCATGCCCAAAATGAAACACATTCATTTCCGAGTTTTGCAGGATATTAGCTGATCCAGTACTAGGCAGCTGAATGCTGCCAAATGTATCAGGGCTATCGTAGGGATCGTAAGTTACTATACTCCTCGTATGCCAATCAAACACATGCAAGATACCGTTGTAACTGAAGATGCCAGAAAAAGACCAACGTCGGGCAGATTCCGGGCAACTTGTCAGGTTCCTATGAGTTGTCCATCTCCCAGTATCCGAAGAAAAGATCAGTGAGGTAATGCCGCAAGAAATAGCACAAGGCTGCAGATGCTGCCATTGCATCTTAATTGCCACAACTTTGTATGTGATGTAGGCTTGATGGTCCCCACCCGGTTGGACAGGACGGGTGGCAAAGCCTAACAGTTGGCAGTCAAAATAAAAAGACAAGGTCGACGATGGAAGCTTGACAGATTGCTTGGTGAGAGGGTTGATGACATGGAGATCATCTTTCCATTGAAAACCTTGTTGGAAAGAAAGATATTGTCGTAATGAACGAGAGAGTATCAGTCCATTGCTTGAGGCCAAGATATGATCAGACGTTATTCCCCAAAGGGGCCACTTAGATGATGATTTGGGGGAAGAAGTAGCTCGTTGTAGATAAGAATGCCCAAATTTCGGATGAGAGATGATGGAATCCCACTGCTTCGAGACGAGCTTGGTTCTGAACAAAGCTCTGATGTCCAATCTTAGTAGAATTTGAGTTACAAGCTCTTCTGGTAGAAAGATCGAGTCTTGATTGCCGTCCTTGGTTGCAATTTTCTTTCCTTTTCTCTTAGATTCCATGGCTGCAGATTTCAACTGATGCAAATTTGTTGATTGAAACAGTTAGTCAAGGACTCAAGGGATACCGAATCAATCAAATTAAGTACTACTACCTACCTACGAATTGAATTTGATAAGATTCGTATAGAGCTATTTATTGATGAAATTCGAAGCGCTAAACTTGGATTTAACTTGGAATAACTATAAAGTACATACCTGATCGTCTTTCATGTACGTGCTTTTTGGACGCCAATGCTCCGTAATATATATCCGAATCAAACCCTAGGCCGGGGGATGCCTTTCAGAAAATCTATGTCTATCTATCTAGTCAAAGTTATTTTAGGTTAGTCTATTTCCATAATAATATAATGTTAGGTTAGTCTATTTTCATAATATATAATATAATTAATTAATTAAGGTATATATATCCGCTGAAACATTGAACCTTACGCGGCGGGTGGTTGACCAGTGCCGACCCAATGGGTCATGGGTTACTCATAACCCGTAGCCATCCCTAGTAGCACCGGGTTAGAAAATCCTATATCTTTTAGGTTTTTTTTATTTTTGATCGTAGTAGATCCTATATCTGATTTGGGGTATGTACTACGGAACATTAAAATTAGACGAAAAGGACAATTAGGTATTATTCGAAGATCGAAGTTGATTCCATGTTTACCACTTGGAATTACATCAATTGCTCGGTACGGATTAGGGACTACACAAAGAGACGAGATTTAAGGTTATTTTAATATACTGTATGTGTATTGTTCTTCGCATTCGACCATGTGGTTTGATTGATTCGGTTTCCCTATCTTATTTCAATCCTTTGATGTAATAATTTGCAAAAGTTGAAATTAAATTGCAGCCAGGGAGTTTAATAGTAAAGGAAGGAAAATCGCAGCAAAGGACGACGACAATCAAGGCCCAATCTTTCTTCTGGAAGAGCGTGTAATTGAAATTTTACTGAGCCAGTACAAGAAAAAATGGTTTGGGCGACAAAACTTTTCGTCGCACAAGAGTTTTTGTGACGAAATAAATTTCGTCATTGAGCCGTCGCCTTAGCCCCGTCGCCCAAAGTCAGGGCGACGAAAATTCCCTTTGTCGCCGTAAAGCTTCACTTGCAGGGGCATCTTGCACTGGTTTGATTGGGATAGAAGGAGTGTAATAACTTATGATCCCTACAATAGCCCTGGTAGATTTGGCCGCATTCAGATGCCAAGTGGATCAGGCAAGATCCTAGAAAACTCGGGCATGAATCTGATTCATTTTGACCGGGCATGAAGACGTGCTCATGTTTGGTGACATAGAGTGTTGCAGCGATCATGGTCGGAGGCTGCGTGTGTGGCAGTTATTAGACCATGCCAAGGGTGAGTGGCGCCTGGAGAAAACATGTACAATTAGTCCGTTGTTTGTAGACGACGTGCAGTTAAGTGGATTGAGAAAACTGGTTGCTCCGGATCCTTGTAATGGTGGGTTGTTTTGTTTTATTGTAGAAGATATGTGCAGGAATATGAAGGCTATCGATCTTGGGAGTGCTTAAGAGGTATTTGTGGATCCTTCTAAGTCGAGGACAACAAAGCTAAAGCCATATTCTTCGGTTGACGTTGCACACAAATATCTTCCGATTGCATTGTGTCCGTGGTCTTCTCCATTTGATGGAGGAGCTAGGAGCGATCCATCATCAGCAGAAGGATTTGAAAAGATTTTTAATGTTTGGTTTCCTTGTTTCAGTAAATAGTAAGTTTGTTTATTGGGTTTTATAGAGTTATCAAGTACTTGATCATTTGTGTAGGAAAGATGAATTTAATATCCTACTTAGTTACTCAAACCTGCAACTTTCCTCCATAGTTCGGCTTTGATCGCCATCGATGAGACTGAAATTTAATTGGTCATTCGGTATGTTCTTCACAGGACACTTATTAAATTGATCGATCACTTTGCTTGCTTCTATGTTCTAATCTGTGTTCATTATTTTATTTGTTATCATGAATGAGAGCTAAATTCCCAGAGACATTTTATTGATGTAAAATGATAAAGATTAGAAACTAAAACGAGGAAGGCTTACACCTAAGGGTTTGTTTGGATTCCCGATGTATTATGTTTATAATCAAAATACATGTATTAAAGCCAAAAGTAGATTATAAGCACTCCTTCTAAATTTTATGGTTTTTTTAACCTTAAATCTAATTGTTAAAATAAATATAGAAAAAACAAAACTATGTTATAATATTATTATTATGTGAATGTACAAAATATACACTTTACTTAGATAGAACTTTGTCTATAGATAGATTTACTATTACTTGGAGCCTAAGGAGTTTATCGCTATATATTGTACCGGTGGTGACACCAAGAGAATTCAATTGAATACAATTTCATATTCTCCCTTTTCTTTTGCCCTAGTTTATAATACGTTATCAGCACGACAGTTTCTAAAAGCTAAAACCCTAATTTTTCCGATCTGCCGCCATGGCTCCACATAGAAGCTCCTGGTTTGTGTCAATGGCGTACAACTCGTCGAGCAACAACTTTCCAAAGCTTGGTTTCCGATCTGCCGCCGATGATCGCTCTCTCTTCCCGCCGGAGCGTGTGCCCCACCGCCTAATTCTCCCTCCTCTAGTGTCGCCTCCACCGACGATCTCATTGGGAGGACTGCCGGGGCACGCCGGACAGCCGGATATGCGAATCCTCGCTCCGATCGGACCCGTGGAGTCCCTCGGTGGACAGTGAGGGGCTGATCCGGATCATGATCGATACCATGAGGTCGAAATTCTCTGACTTGCTCTCATACGTCAACAGATGATGCAAAGGGAAGTTTTTCGATCGACTGTTCTTCTTCTTAATTAATTATCCATGGTTTCTTTGAATTTGACCCTAATCTGGCGATATCTTCTTCTTCACCGACAGCAACGTCATCTCCGGCGTCATGGGGCTGGCCCTGGGCGGGCCGAGGGCCTTCTTCCAGAAGGTGAGGGACGCACGCCGTTTCTCCACACAAAAACTCAATCCGCCATGGCCACAGCCACGGAATCCGCCAACCTCCGCCGGCAACCGAGCCGCCTCCGTCTTCGCTGCAGATCAACAAATCGATCGAGTGGAACTTCGCGATTCCGCTCCTCTCACCGGCCACCGCCCGCGTAATCGGAGGGCTCGCCGCCGCCGTTCTCGTTCTAACTCAGCGAGGAAGACGATGAATTGATCCAAATTTAGAACAATTGTGAAACCAGCCCCGTGTATTAGAAATTGCGAGATTGGCTCACAATTTTCTGGTAATTACAGAAAATAACCAAACTCCTTGGGTTGCAAATTTTGTCCCTTAAAGGTTCCGTTCTCCATCCCCGAAGTGATGAGATTTAGATCGTGAAATAGATAAACACATCCCCGAAGAGGGTGTATACATAAATTATATCAATCCCCGATGTGCGCCGTCGTGGAGGTAAGTGCAATTTGATTTTTCTAATTTATATTTTTGTTTATAAATAATTTAATTGGTCTCCCGAAGTAGAAAATATTAAATCCCTCGAAGTGGATGAAAGTAAAGAAATTGATATTATAAATCATTTGATGTGATCGATAAAATTTATACCCGTAGTGATGAAACAACAAACATCCATTTAGCGTTGATCAATGATTATTATTTTGTTTGTTTGTTTGTATATTATATTTTTATCATTCATCTCCCGAAGCAGATGAAAAGACATATCTCCTGAAGTAGATAAAAACACATTTTTTTATGTCTTGCTTCGGATTTTGTCTATCTATATATCTCTATATTAAATCATATTTATTTTTGAGATAATGAATAAAGATAGATTATCACCAATTGGAAAATTAATCAAAATAAGGCATTTTGATACCATTGGAAATCCGTTTCGGAGTGTTATTATGTACATGTTGATCACATAAGAGGTACGTTGACTTTCCTTACTTGATTAATTAGAATTTCAAAAGGCTTAAGGCCTTATACATAAGGATGGATAGAATTATGTTATATGATATATGTTTTAAATAAACCATGATTATAATTTATTAATATTTTGATTTGGTGATGGATGGTGTCATGTGAGAGGTTTATGCACGGATCCACACTAGGATATCATGGTAAAAGGAGGCGAATCCTAGAAGATTGAACTCTACTTGGTAGTGAGTCTATATGGGTTAGGCTCAACTTTAAGGCTCGTGATGGAGCTGGACTGATTTTTCAATATTGGTATATGCAATCGAGCTTGCGGTCAGGTAAGCCTAAACATCGTATATTTGAATAAGCCTAAACATCATATATTTGAATTATGATTTTTGTGCCTCTTGATCATGAATGATTATATATGTGTATTATGAGTTCATCTCGTACATTAAATATGGATTATCATTTAGCTGCTAATTGCAATATGACGTTATTAATTGCACATGTAGATTTTATATCATAAATCATGCAACAGTGCTAATATACTTTGATTTATGAGAATTTAGAGCATTGGTAAATCATGTACGAATGGGGGTTGACGATGCATATAGATATGACTATTGGTTAAATTGACCATATATTGAACGGATACATGATAAATGATATCTAAGTTGATGAATAAATAACGTCATCATGCATCGATTAAATATTAGCCTCATCTTTGTAGTAACGAGCTAAGATGATATTGTTGATTCCATCTTGTACTTGCAAATTATTTCATATATGATTTATTTCATAGAAGGTGAAATATAAACTCCTGAAGTGGTTAAACTTGTTTGTTTCCTGGTCACCAGAAGTTGACATTATTTATGTATCTTGAAGTTGATTTGTATTATATCCCGATAGTAATTGCATGAAAATAAGAAAAGACATTTTCTCTCATAGATGACGATCAAATTATTGAAATTGAAATTTGAGATAGTTATTGAACCTTCAGTATTTGTGAATGATAGTGTTTATTGAAACAAGTGATAAATATCTGAATTGATATCCACCTGAAGTGGCCGAATTACTGAGATCGCTTTGTACAAAAATCAAAGTGTTTACAGGAGAAACAACTTGTTAAGAGTTGAATCAAAGTGTTTCCAGAAGAAACAACTTGTTAAGAGTTGATATGTCGTAAACATATTTGGTTTTATATTATATATATTGTTTGTGTTAATAAAAGTTATCTCTTGAAGTAGATAAACTTATCTCTACATATGAAAGATTATCAACGAAAGAGCCTAGATGATCTAGCACATTTGATTCTGCAAACTTGGTCGTATTTGGTTTGTTATTAGTATAATTTGGCTATTTGAAGCTACATGGAATCTATGTTTTATTTATCTATTTGATTTGATTTGCATTTTATGTATATGTATATGCATTGGAAATATTTCTTGAAGAAACCATTATGGGTAGATGATGCCAATTTTATTCAACTAATGATGATTTGGGAGAAGAGTTTGAAGCAAATCCTTGTTAAATTGTGTGAAATCGATAAATTTATTCTTGAGAGCCCGAAGACTCTTTATTTTGGGATCTTGTTCTTGATCTACTTGGGTATGGTAGAACTCAAATAAATAGCTAGCTAATGACCTATGGTTCATAACAACCTCTTTTATTGCCAGATGCAATATATATTGTTACCTCTAGCAGAGGACGTAAAGAGGATACGGTGCGCGCGATCGTTGTTAGGATACTGGTCATAATTTTGAAAATGATTATAGATAATCATGTATGAGTCGACTCCCACATCAAGGAGAATGTGGAAGAACAAGTCAAAGTTGATGGTTTGCCTAATTTGGATTTGTAATCTCCCAAACTGTGAATGAATCATCGCATGAAAATGTTAGAATGATTTAGAGCTTGGTATCTGATGATATGGAAAACCTGAAGTTTTCATGATGAAATATCTAATGAGTGTTTGTATAAAGTCTATCATTGGCATAATTAAACCTTATACATATCTCCAGAAGAGCATCAAAATTAGTCCTTGAAGGCCTATTGATATAATCAAGCAATAAACTCATATGAGAAAAAGGCTCTAGAAGAGCGTCAAAACACTCTAAGTGAAGGAGTGATGATAGATAAATTGGGATCATAAAAGTCAATGGAGGACTAATAATTGCTAGAAACAGTGGTTTTCCCCTAGCTGAGGATGTCAAAAGAGGGATCCAACATAATAAATAGATTACCCATGTTGGCAATATGGATGTGATATGGAAATGTTATCAATGAAATTGATATGTTGAGCATTGAGAAGCTGGCGATTAAATCGACCAAGTGAAGTCGTTACTTATGAGATTATCATTTAGGATATTACTAACGCATGGAATGACCCAGTAGAGTCATCAATAATAGTTAATAAGCAGACATGAATATCAAGAGCTTGATTCGATTTTGGTCAACAATAGAAGAAATTCTCCTTCTTGTAATTTATCTCCAGTAGAGAGTTTGATATTTACATGTTCAGTATAGACACCAAAATCTCCCCAGATTACACTAAGTTGTTGTAAAGCAAGAAAGATGATGTATATGGAGGATTGGGTTTCCATAGATGATCAAATACCTAGAGTTTATCACAGATGATAAAATACTCGGTATTTAGGGGGAGAGGAAAAGGAGATCAAGAAGTAATATGTTGCATGGAAGAGAAGTGAACCGAAAGTTCAATGAACTATATAGCAAACAGGCTAGTAAAGGCATTAGTAAATGCGAAAGATAGCATGATTCAAATCGAAGTTCTAGTTTTATGAATGTTGACAGTGTTAGAATTGATTATGAGTTGTCTTGAAATGACCAGATCATTGATTATCGTTGATGACACATATCTAAGTTTGCACTTGAAGTGCTTGATAAGAATAATTAGAGCTTACAAAATGCTAAGAGCGTAATGCGATTGGTTTATTGAACAATTCATTAGATTATGAAAGGATATTAGGTCCAGGAGTACCATATCTTTATAAAACTGATGATTTATATGTTAAATTGATGAGGAGAAAAGTTGTACTCTTTTCCTTAACTTTGGTTTTTGTCCCATTTGGGTTTTTCCAAAGAAAGATTTTTAACGAGGCAACTCCCCTCACAAGGATACATGGTATATCCCAAATTCTAGAAAGAAATAATTCATGCAAAGATGGATTATTTAAGCATGAAGTTTTTGGACCTGTAGCTCCAACATTGAAAAGTGTAGTATCAATTGGTTTTAAGTGGGTGTTTGTACAAAGGAAAATATAAAGCCAAATTGATTGGACAAAGGCCTATTAAAGGTTACATTAGAATGTATTCACCAGAAGTGAATATAATTTTGGCTCCAAATATAAATGATGAACGTTGTAAGTGCATACCCATATAAATGGAAAGGATCGATTGAAAATGCCTGAAGCATTATTATCAAAGTCCTGTCATGTACAGTTGATTGAATAGTCTTATTAGAGTACCTTAATTACCTATAATTGTGAAAGTGGTGACATTTTATTAGGTCCCGAAGTGTCATACAAAGTTGTACTCTTTTCCTTAATCTTGGTTTTTATCCCACTGGGTTTTTCCAAGGTAAGGTTTTTAATGAGGCAGCTTAAGCACCATTTAATGCATCAGATCTCCCAGGTCAACAATGAAAAGCACACTAGGTCCTGAAGTACCTTCTGCTTGTGCATCCAAAGCAGCTCAACACCAATCCATGGAAATCAGGCGCGTCAAAGTCAATCACGAAGGCATTCCAGCTTATACACATCAAAGACAATGTTGAGATTCGACCATAATCTCATGAAGACGGCGACATTAAGGAGAATGAGAAGACTTCGAGAAGGATGTTGAATTCAGGGGGAGCATACACGCACTGCACTCTTTTTCCTTCGATCAGGTTTTGTCCCACTGGGTTTTCCTGACAAGGTTTTTAACGAGGCAGTACAACAAGAGCGTACGTGGAAGGTTGCACTCTTTTTCCCTAAGCTATGGTTTTGTCCCATTGGGTTTTCCTAGCTAGGTTTTTAACGAGGCAGCTGGAGGAACAAAGAATGTACATCCAAGGAGGAGTGTTATAATATTATTATTATGTGGATGTACAAAATATACACTTTACTTAGATAGAACTTTGTCTATAGATAGATTTACTATTACTTGGAGCCTAAGGAGTTTATCGCTATATATTGTACCGGTGGTGACACCAAGAGAATTCAATTGAATACAATTTCATATTCTCCCTTTTCTTTTGCCCTAGTTTATAATAAACTATAATTTCTCCCCTAATTCTAGAACATTCACCTTCTCCCCACACCCATCTTTCTTCCTCCTCCTGCACCATGAATCCTCTCGGCCTCTACCCTCGCATCCGCACCTCCGCCACCGTACCGAACCCCCACCCCGCTCCCCCGCCAACTAAGGAGGCACCACAAATTCTGGACAGCGGTAGGAGACCAAGCGACAACGGCCGACTGGAGGCATCGCAGTCGAAGGCCTTCTTGCGATTCACACTTTCTTGTCTCCCAGTTGCAACCAGTCCAATTAAGAATTATTGTCACCTATTGCGAATTCCAGATCTTGCTTGCGATTCAAAAGAACGAGTTTAGATGATTGTATTGAACAATTGATGTCAATTTTCTCAAACTGTTCAAAGAAATTGGGGATTTTTAAGGAGCATACAAACAAATTCTTGTTAATTCAGAGGGGGAGAGGGGAGATGCGGACCTAGCTGCGAAGACTGAAATCGCCTCCGTCCAAGATCTGCGGCGGACATAGCGATCACCGGCGAAGATCTTTCGCAGACCGTTGATTAGAAGGACGATGGTGGTGTCGGCAGAGTCGTCGGAGGTGTATTCACAGGGGGAAGAGACGGAGATGCTACGATGGCACTCGGCAAGGTTGAAGATGATAGATCTGGAATTATGTATTTTCAAATAGCAATGGAAAGCGTTTATAATAGATATGTATTTCCACACATCCAAACATTGTTTAAATGAAAATTAACTTATAATCTAAATGAATGTATTATAAACATAATACATTGGCTATCCAAACAGACCCTAAGTCTTCACGAAACAAATTATGAGAGCAAATACTAGAACGTTCTTTCAGTAAATGAAACCCAACCGTTGGGTGAATAAGATCACGAAATAGCTGAGTGGGGGTAAATTAGAGTGGTATTGACTAGTGGTGGATATGAGATATTCTTTTGTATGGCGTGTTACCTTTTCGACGGTTGGGGAGCTCACACACCTGATAGTTAGGTGTGAGTGGCGAAAGCCACTTTGACAAGGCGCATTGTCTTGTTTTTTTTAATTACATATTACTTTCTATAGATTTACCACTTAAAAAAACCAATAAAAAGTAGGAATTTGTAATTAGGGAAGTCGGCAACACGATTAACCTCGTAATAGATAAGTTGATATAGGTTAATCGGATATTCCAATCCTTCGGAATCAAGCCATGGCATGAGAGTAGGGACTAAACCCGAAATCTCCTATTACTCTCCTCACTACTTACCACTGGACCATCCAACAAGCTAAGAGTCGAGTAGAGGCATCTTGATGATACATAAGTAAGTGTCAATCAAGAGTTGGTGACTTTTGTATTTAGGGATGTACTAGGCACATTGCCGCGCGCAAATGCGCACGGGATTGTCGAGGTTGTGTATCGCGTGGTTATTGTTATTGAAAGCACAAGTTGAAAGTACAAGCACTTGCATCTAAAGCTACATATGTGGGAATGTTTTCACGAGTAGAATGATATTTGGTTCGGTCCTTACTCCTTAGCCTTTGATCCTTGCTTCGCCGAGGAATACTTTGAAGTAGTTGGATTCTTCCTCCATTCATACAACATGGCTAAGATAAATAATTCTACTAAAGTACGTGCACAATTGCATATTAGGCACAAAGTAACTCCGATAAACAACTCTACACTTTATCCTAACCGATGTGTTATTACAACAATTGACTGGTTTTGTTACTCTATTTAACATCATTTACATAAATGTCATAGTAGAATGATACAAGTAGCCAATTCCATCCAAAACCCAACGCTTGAAGGTTGGAAATAAATACATAGAAAATATTTTTCTAAAAAAACCTAGAAGATATGAAATATGAATATCCAACCAACAGCTATAGTATTGTATATGACATAAATCTTGTCCAACTAAAGTCGCCACCTCCATATCAAAGAATAACATGATGTACATTCCCGTATTGTTTTTTTTTTTTAATCTATAACCTTGAAATGCCCAAATAGATCATCAAGCTCATTGTCCTAATGAAGAAAAGTAACCAAGCTCGAAAGGAAAGATGCATTATTTAAAAGAGAGTACCTACAAGCAAAAATTAGGAGCTATCGACTTCTACATTACCAAGGCAAATGTCAAGAAATAAAAATTAGTTGTTGAACATGCCTAAGGTGCCTTGCAATTCAATGAGATTATCATTCGTAAATGTGAAATATTTCATTACATTTTCATAAAACTAAACAAATATTTGAGCTTCTAATTGCTTAGAGGGTTTCACCAATCTCAACCCTTCTTTATCAAGTCTGATCAAATATCACTAATACATTCAATCTACATGTATCCTTGTACTATATCTAGCTACTTAGTGAGTCCAGGAATTCATGCACAATTATTAACAGAGATGAACAAACCAAATAATAGGATAGATTACCTTAAAACTAATGTCGTATTTATGTCTATACATTGAATGTTTAGAAAGTAAATGCCAAATAATAGGATAAAAAATAAAACAGAGAAAGAAATAATGTAGTATATGATTATCCATTTCTCCTCACTACATTTATGAGAAAGAAACAAAAAAAAAAAAGGTAGATGGTACAAACATGTGCACAATGCCACTCAACTAAACCTTTGAAAACATCATCAAAGTATTCTCCACGGGCAACTGATGTAACATTTATTAAATCCAAGGAAAATAAACTAAAAGTAGTTGAAATAAGCAAATCTAGGATGGAATACAGGATAGAAGGAAGAGGGGATTTTAGTTTTAGGAGGCATCATGCCATAATTAGCAAAGAATATCTAAAATGCAATAATTAGCAAATTCTTGTCCCACTGTAAGTTCTATGACATGCAAAAGCATTCTCATCGACTTAATACCATGCAAAAGCATTCTCATCGACTTAATACCAATTTTCTTTTGGTAACACCCCTATTCAATGATAATCAAGCACAAAAGAGTTTCCCCAATATCAAAACCCTAAACAAATTCTCATATTCTACTTATAAATCGAATCTCCAAAATCAAAAGTTATAGGAAGAATTCTGATGCGGGACCATCCAAGACACCTTCGGACACACCTATACTTGACGATGGACCTATGATTCGAGCTCGTGAGAATGTTGTCATCCTCAAGAGAAAGAAGAAGGCTCCACCATGGGAGAAGGTCCAAAGGTGCAAGCTTGATGGGTTGTTCATTTCTAGATTCGTTCAACATTTGACAGCTTTGCGACGTCTCTGTAAAACGTGTCGTTCGGATTCAATATTGATCGTATTGGTTCGTGCCATATCTTGTCGGAACGAGGACGAAGAGATCTACAACTTTGCTCTTGAAGGTCCAAAGGTGCAAGTTGTCCCTGTTTTAACGGAAGTGCAGGCAATGTGCACGTGCGGCGTGGGCGCGCGGACGTGCGCGAGCGGGCTGTTGGACGTTGGCGCCGAGACCTTCTTTGCCGAACTTGGTTTCTTTATGAGTTATTTTAGAACCTTTAATTAATTATGTTATTTTAAGTTATTTAGGGGTTATTTTTAATTATTCTTTTAATTATTATTTTCCATCTAAATCAGCACTAGGTTATATATTGATGGCTGATCCATTGTAAACATCAGACGTCTCTTTGCTTATGAAAATTTCAGTTTGTGTGAAACACAATTGAGAGAAAGTCAATCGATTCGAAGCGTGGCTCGTCGATTGCAACAATTGGTTATAGATCCTGCTTGGTTTGCTTTGAGTTCGTCAACCTCGCGAGAGCTTGGTGATCCAGGTAATCACAAGTCCCTTCCTTGTGCCTCCAAGTTGTCTGCTTGGTTGTGTAAGGTTGTAGAGGCGGGCTTTATAGTCGTTGGTGTTTGGTTCCTACCCTCTACGGAGGCCTGGGGTCTTCATCGGAGGCCTGGGGTCTTCATCTCGTTCTATTTTAGTTCGAATCAACCAATCTATCGGTCTTTTCATTACTTGTGTCGAGTCTTCTATTGCTGCGTTTTGAGTCTTTGCTTCCGTTCTTGTCGTTGAGTCTTGATTGTCGAAGATCGGGCCATCCTACGGCTAACCCCGTATCAAATTGGCATCAAAGCTTTGGTTTCCGACATCAAAGTTGTGTCTTTTGTTTCATTCCTAAACACAAAACCCTACAAAAAAAAAATAGAGTCTTTCTTGTTCTTGATTTTTACTTCTTGAATTTTATAATTTGATTGCATTAACCTTTGTTTGTGATTGTTGTGGTTGCATTTAACCCCAAACACTATCCCAGCCGAGACCACAGTAGCCACTTGGAGCCAATCTCAACCTTGTGCAGCCGGCACAATTGCTTGAAGTGGAGCCAAGTACCACTTTGTTCAGCCGATACATTTGATTGAAGTGGAGCCTTCGGCCTTCATTGGAAACAAGCCCAAACCCTAGTTTGTTGGTCTATCTTTTGATCTATCTATTTTAATTGCCTAAATTAAATTCTGAATTTTTTTTTGTGGTAGATATTATTGTTTTATCTATCATAAATTATAAAAGGCATAAGATAGTTCCACTTACCTAAGATAGCCAAACCTCCATTATATATATTTCATTAGGGCTACCTAAATTTTATTTTTCTTTCACCATAGCTTAAATTTTCAAGAGTCCTTTTATTTCATATATAGTTTCTTGCATTAGTCAAAAAAAAACCAAAAAAAATAAAAATAAATTACATTCAAAGCTTAGTCCTAGGAGGATAAAATTCACTAGGGGCAAAAGTAAGCTTTCAAAAAAAAAAAATAGAATTGTTGAGATCTAGTGCAAGAACTTTCAAGGACCAATTTTGGTGAACTCCTATAGCCTTAGTCGAAAGTCTCAAACACATACCTCCCAAACCATAAATTTTTTTTTAAGCCCTACATTGCAACTACAACATCCATACTAAGGGTTTAAATCAAAAAGAGGTAAAAATCCAAGTTTTTCTTTCTTTTCCTTCATTTTCTTTTCCTATTTTTGTGTGTCGTGTACTGCAGTGCCCATACCGACCCCCTCCAGCCTCGGTACAGTGTCTGTCGAGTCAATTTGGCCGTTTTCGAGCTTCTGCCCAGCTTGTGTCGAGCATTTTCTTCAGTGTTTCTTTGTCCTTTCTCTTGATTGCTCTCTTTTGATTGTTAAGTCCTTGCTTGAGTGTTGATTTGCCCAAAGCGGATTGCCCCAACAAGCTTGTCATAACCAATTAGAGAGAAGAGTGTGAGCGAAACACTTGTGAGGTTGTTTATATTTTATCTAACCTTTCACATAGTTCTTTGTTTGTCTTTATTTGCAATGTCTAATAACCAGGGCAATGACTGGTACACTACCTTCATGGAGAACATGGCTAAGATAAATGCAAACATAGCTAAGATAAATGAAGGAAATCAAAGGCGTGACGAGCCGCCTCGCGATGAAAGGGAAGTCAATAATCCTAATCCTAATCTTAATTTAAATAACCATTTATTTAATGACAACAAGTCTCCACGAGGTGGGAGAAATGATAGGAATAATGAGTTTGTTAATGTGCAGGGACAAGGACAAAGAAGGGGGAGAGGCCGAGACTTCCAAGAGGAGTTCTACTATTCAGAGCGTGACGACGACTTCCAAGACGAGGAGTATTGGGAGCAACGCTCAAGGCGGAACAACAGAGGAGGTCGATACCACTATCGAACACCTAGAGAGCCTGCGCAAGATGGCATAGGTAAGGTAATGGTAAAGATCCCTCAATTTTATGGTAACAACGATCCAGATGCATATATTGATTGGGAAACTAAAATGGATCTAATATGGAATTGTCATAACTTCTCTGAACATAAAAAGGTGCAATTAGCTTCTTTAGAATTTCAAGGGTTCGCTTTAATTTGGTGGGATAGTCTGAATAAAGAAAGAAGAAGAGCCCTTGATGCGCCTATCGCTTCTTGGAACCAATTAAAAGCACAAATGAGAAGTAGGTTTGTTCCCCAACACTACTCTAGAGAGCTGAGACAACGACTAGAAAACCTTAGGCAAGGTAATAAAAGTGTTGAGGAAACCTTTAATGCAATGCAAGAAACCATGGCTAGGGCTAATGTAGTTGAACCCTATGAAGATACAAATGCTAGGTTTCTTAGAATATTGCACCCTGCCTTAGCTCATGAAATTGATTACTTTTCTTATTCTACGACTACTGAACTTTTACATTTAGCTATGAAAGTAGAAAGGAATGCTAGATACAGGAGCCAAGGTGGTAGAATGTCGAGTGGGCAACCCCAAAGGTGGCACCAAAGCCATGTGCAGCAGCCCCAAATGAGGTTTGATGCCGGCTCAAGGGAGAGAGCAAGCCAACCCCAAGGGAGGAGTGAAGGCCGAATGCCTCAGGAGCCCATCGACAAAGGCAAAGCACCTTGGAACGGACGTGACTCGTCTGGGGCATCTACTGGCCCTAAAGGGAGTAATCCTAGCTCTTCTACTCTTAAAACTATGAACATTCCTTGCTTTAGTGGACATGTTATGAAGGATTGCCCAAATAAGAAGCCTCTCATGACTAATCACCTAGACAAAATTAAATCTGAAAATTCTAGTGATAAACATGATGAGCATGTTCATAATGATCAAGATATTAGTTTACTTGTCTCTAAAGATGTTTGCCTTGACCATGAGCATGTTGATTCTTTGATTGATTTAAATGCTCAACCTATACCCTGTGCTGATAATCAAAGCAAAGATTTGTGTCAAACTACATGCGTAGAAGAAGACATAGTTTCTAATATGATCATTGATGATGAAACTTCTTCTACTATTGCTAGCATTGAGTTAATTGAAAATTCAGCCTTAGAAGAGGATGAAAACTTGCTAGTTTTAGATGACAACTTAGAGATACATGAACACGCTAAATTGCATATACAATTTGAACCTTATGACGATGAAATGAAATATGATTTATGCATTAATAAGGCTTCTTTTCTTGGTGTTGTGGTGACCTCTGATGGCCTTGAGAGGAGTTTCCATGGGCATGAGGTATTCGATCCAGGAGCTCGTGTGGATGCATTTGCAGCATCTTACAAGAAAGGGGGAATGATGCGGGACCATCCAAGACACCTTCGGACACACCTATACTTGACGATGGACCTATGATTCGAGCTCGTGAGAATGTTTTCATTCTCAAGAGGAAGAGGAAGGCTCCACCATGGGAGAAGGTCCAAAGGTGCAAGCTTGATGGGTTGTTCATTTCTAGATTCGTTCAACATTTGACAGCTTTGCGACGTCTCTGTAAAACGTGTCATTCGGATTCAATATTGATCGTATTGGTTCGTGCCATATCTTGTCGAAACGAGGACGAAGAGATCTACAACTTTGCTGTTGAAGGTTTTTCCAGATTCGTCATAGAGCTTGGCCGAAAATCGCATTCTTTGCAAGCTGTCCCTGTTTTGACGAAAGTGCAGGCAATGTGTGCGGGCGTGCGGTGTGGGCGCGCGGGCGTGCATCGTGGGCGCGCGGGCGTGCGCGAGCGGGCTGTTGGACGCTGGCGCCGAGACCTTCTTTGCCGAACTTGGTTTCTTTATGAGTTATTTTAGAACCTTTAATTAATTATGTTATTTTAAGTTATTTAGGGGTTATTTTTAATTATTCTTTTAATTATTATTTTCCATCTAAATCAGCACTAGGTTATATATTGTCGGCTGATCCATTGTAAACATCAGACGTCTCTTTGCTTATGAAAATTTCAGTTTGTGTGAAACACAATTGAGAGAAAGTCAATCGATTCGAAGCGTGGCTCGTCGATTGCAACAATTGGTTATAGATCCTGCTTGGTTTGCTTTGAGTTCGTCAACCTCGCGAGAGCTTGGTGATCCAGGTAATCACAAGTCCCTTCCTTGTGCCTCCAAGTTGTCTGCTTGGTTGTGTAAGGTTGTAGAGGCGGGCTTTATAGTCGTTGGTGTTTGGTTCCTACCCTCTACGGAGGCCTGGGGTCTTCATCGGAGGCCTGGGGTCTTCATCTCGTTCTATTTTAGTTCGAATCAACCAATCTATCGGTCTTTTCATTACTTGTGTCGAGTCTTCTATTGCTGCGTTTTGAGTCTTTGCTTCCGTTCTTGTCGTTGAGTCTTGATTGTCGAAGATCGGGCCATCCTACGGCTAACCCCGTATCAAATTCACAAAGTATAAAGTATGAAATATTGACCTTTTTCATTCGGATTTGAGATTTGGGGAAGAATTAACAACAATGGAGTGTCGGTCTTTGACCTTCGGTGTGCACAGTGCACTGCAGCAGCCCGGAGCTGACAACCAGTGGGAGTTCCCTTTCCCATGCTTGGGCTCACAAATCCAGCAGCCATGGATGAAAAAGCAGAAGGGAATACCAAAGCAGGAACTAACAGTACGCAAAAAGAAATATAAACAACATATTTCGAACCAAAAAAAAATATTCTGAGTCCACAAATTTTTCAAGTTGAACAAAGCACATGGCAGAAATGTGAGCAACTCACGCTCTATCTGAAGCACCAGTACATTAAAACACAAGAAAGGCAGTGCAGAGCAAGAGTGCACCTGGTTGTAACTGGTTGTAATGACAGAAAGTGGACACTATCAGTTAAGGCTGGTTAAATCTACTTCCTACCTAGTAGAATGAAGTAAATTCCAAAAGGTGCTTAAATCCCAAAAACGACACCAGTAACAAATGGAAACCAAATTGAATTTGCATTCCCATCAAATCCAAGATATATAATTCAAGTCAATATGCATCTAAATCAGAAACCAGCCCAGAGCATCTTATTGAGAGAGATCGATTGAAAGGGAAGTATAAGAAAACCTAGATAAAAACCCAATGCTACATGCAACTGTACAGGAAAGAGGAAAGGGATGGAGGCCATCTGGCCATGTAATTAGACAACCATGCCTAGAATGAAATATCAAAGAAACCCATAAATTGTCCGAGGCAACCGAAAGAGGGGAAGGGCATAACTTTTAATATGCTTTACCTTAACCATAGTTCAATATTTGAGTTAGCTTTAATAAGTACTTTAAAAATAGTCTTTTCGATTTAAATTTTTCTTTAAGAAATTATTTTTTGCTTTAAGGATATCTTGAAGAGAGAAATGCAATGAACTAACCAAAGCAACACAAAAAAGTTATGAGATGAAAAGAGCTTAGCAGCTCTGTCATATGGGAAAGACCTAGTGTATGAGATTGATGACATTTTCATAAGGATAGCAATTCCAAAAATCTGGTGATAAGTCTATGCCTTGTCAGCTATTTCCCTCAGCCTATTAAAAGGTTCAATAGTAAATACCACATTTTGCCGGCTTTTGTCCTCGTATTTAAGCCCCAATTGTAAGATGGTAGGATTTAATGATTTACTGCCTACAGATGCATATACAAGAGGAATATTTATTTTATTATTTTCACTTGCAAGTGCGAGTAAGGGAAAAAGGATACAAAGTTGCTGCTCCAAAGGGAATGATTGGACAAAGTCCAGTTTGGACCACACTGCAGAAAGACGCCGTACAGCATCCAAAAAAACCAGAATTATAAAAACCAGAATTATTTTTAGCTTTCGTCAAAGGGTCAGTATCAGGTGGGATTTCAAGCACAGCAAACTGGAGTATCCATCTCAAACAACAGAATGGGAAGACTTTCCATAGCAAAAACTTTTCAACAGACAAGAGCCTGACAAGCACAGAAAAGTATAAGTTGCCAGCATAATTAAACAAGTTTCAGTAGATAATTCACTGTTCACTCACCTGAATGAGGATTGATGTTCAAATAAATGACGAAACAGCATCCAAAGAATCCAGTATGCTTCTATGTCTCTAACATCTTCAGTTGCTAGTTGAAGCAATATCTGCTCAGTCAATCTCTCCACAGCATATGGATCTCTAATGAGTTCGAACAACAAAAACCAGAACTTAAAGCTTGGTTCTGATTTGAAAGTGTCCTCCTGAAATGTTCCATCATTTGAAGCCATGTAGCTTTTGACCCGTTTAAGAGCCTGCGAAATCATTACACTCACAACCAAATCTGTGGCAGAAAACAATAAGCAACTTCCCATTATGTTTAACCTAGCTATGAAAGTAAACACAGCTGAATTGCATAATCAGAACAAAAGAAAGAGGAAAAAATAGCTTCAGCATAAATGGCTGTAATAAAATGTCATACCTAAAGAAGCACGCCTGCAAATCCGAGCAAACATTTCCCCAACAAACTGAAAAGTATGATCCATATCATTTAAACGGCTAGAAAGAGGCCCATCGCCTAATTCGATACTTTTCTCTTCAGCAACAGCAAGGAGTTGAAAAGTAACGTGCTTGAAAAATAAACTGGAAATTTCTCTAAGGATAACAAATGGGTAAGAAGCAATCCTCGCCTGATTTAAGTTTTACGAAATATTAAGTATTTCAATAGAATCAGTTAATCCAAATGCTGAACACATTCATAGAAAAACCTAAAAATAAGGAAACTGATGCGAAAGTGATTTTGATCCTCCTAATATTGCTTTGTCAGGAATAGATGCTACAAGCTGAGCCACTTTAGATATGTCCGCAAAACAATCACATTCCTGGGCACCACTAAACTCTCAAGCAACTTATAAGGCACCATGATTTTCAAGCAAACAAAGTTCAAGTAATCTGCAAAATTCGAAATAGTAAATGCAAAGATGTCAGTCAGTGGTGATCAAATTAGCCAAACACTTCAATGAACATTACGTATCTTATATTCCTGTAGATAATTCATGAGTATTTGCTAATAATAACCTTTTTGCATTTTCTCTAACAGCAGTAGCATCATGAACACCACCCTTGAGCCCGAGGCACGGGACCAAAGCCTAAACAACCTCAATAGCAAGTCCATTGGTAAAGAATACATCATAGACAGCCTTTCGCGCTGAGTGAGGGATGCAGGATAACCAATTGGAAGCAACATCTGCATTGCAATCGGAGGATAACCAACATGGATTATTAGTTATTACTATCCCATTGCCAGACCACCTATCTACAAGAAAAGGCTAATTTTGCTAGGGGAAATTACCATAAAGCAAAACCCTAGCAAAACTGGAAAACCCAGCTCCACGGTAGAATGCATTCCACCAAGCTTTCCTTGAATCTTCGGATGAAACCTCTGACCTTTCAAGCTAATTCACAAACACCATTGCAGATTCACAATTCGTTCCCATTTAGCCAACAAATGATTGCAGGATTAATCAAGTACGAGATGAAGCAAATAAACCACGATTAAGAGTGCATAATTCGGAAAGTTTAGGGTTTTATCCAACGCGGTCTCTGTATAGCTCCGAAATCACGCCTAAAGTCGGAAAATGTTTGCAATCAAATCAGTTCAAAAGAAAATCGAAACCTCTGACAGCAACTGAGGAGAAGAGATTGAACGAGAAAACTGAGAGTACCTGAAACTGTTGAAATGTCAACGGGGAAGAAGAGTAGGGCGAGAGAGATGTAAGCACCGGCGAGGGCAGTCCAAAAGAAAATCGAAACCTCTGACAACAACTGAGGAGAAGAGATTGAACGAGAAACCTGAGAGTACCTGAAACTGTTGGGGTGTCAACGGGGAAGAAGAGTAGGGCGAGAGAGATGTAAGCACCGGCGAGAGGAGATCTCCGGAGAGGCCCGACGAAGTCAGAGAGAGGCTAGTAGAAACGAAGACGGCAGAGGTAGGCGGTTCCACGGTGGACATGAAGGAGGAGCAACTTATTAAAGAAAAGTTACAAATCTAACCCTAATTGGAGTGAATAATGAGAAAATAAAGGAAGGGCAGAACGGTAATCAGTATTGATGAACAGTAAAATTAGAGTTGGGTATTTATATAGTAATGATATATCAACTAAAATAAACGTTCTCATTTTGATGTTGCGTGCACCTACTCGGTTTCCAAGCAATTTCAAATTTGTGAAGAATTTGGCTTCAATTTTAATGAAATAGATGAAAATCTAAAACGAACCACTAGGCTAACGGCTCTAATACTTTATCAAAATCCGACTCGGATCAATGAATGGGGTCAGGTGCACGGACGCACATGTACTAGTAGCCGAGTGACGATCCATTCGAAACCGATTGACAATAGAAGAAGTAGTCAACTGACTTATATACTAAGACTTGTTATGACTCAACTTAATTTCGATGTGAGACTCTTTTTAGTCTCCTTCACATCTCTCAACAACAACACCATATGTGATATAGGGTTAAATTAGGGGGAATAGGATCCTTTCTGACACCGTTACACTTAATTATTTCATGTATAATTTTATGTTAAAAAAGTTATAAACAATATTTATATTATATACATTTATATTAACATGTTTATAAAATTTATTATGAAAAAAATATGCTTTTAAAATGATTTATAATTAAAAGATTTCCTTGTTCTATAAGAATTCGACGAACGAGACAAGGAGAACAACGGAAGAGTTTTGACTCTTTTTTTTTTTTGGAACCAGAAAGAATTCGACACACTGAGCATGCCCGGTAGGTCGAGAGGCCAAAAAAATTGGCAACGGATAAACCGTTAAGAAAGAGCCGAAAAAACAGGAAAAATCAACAAAAACAATTACAACACGAAAAAATTAGAGAATGAATGTCGAAACTAGCAAAAGCGAACGATGTTGGAACGAGAAATGTGAGAGTTTTAAGTCTTTTGATATTCCAAATAAGCTAGTGATTTCACCTTAAAATTTGATAAAAGTAAAAAACCATTAACCATTACCATGTTTTTAAGGGAGAAAATCCTCCCTTTATCAACTTAGATAAATGGTGTTAACGATCTAGATTTTCATTTTTTATATAACGAAGCTAACCAAGTATATCTTTGGTGGTAAACCTATGCACATATATAGTAAACTCACATCTTTTTATAACTTAAAAAAATCTTTCTATCTCTTATGAATTATTATAATTTTTGTAAGTTGGTTTTTTAAGATTTTTTTTCCAAATATGTTATCATAAGTATGTAGAAGCTAAATATATATTTTTTAATTTTTTTAATATTAATTTAGATGTTAAATAATTTTGTGGGGGGAGAGTTGGGGGTAGAGGATTTGCACCATAAATAAATAGGTGCATCTACAACTTAGCAGCAATCATGTATTCATGTCCATTTAGGTTCAATGGAGACTTTACCTTTTTAACCTTCAAAATGCAATATTAAACCAATCCATTTGTGGAAATGAATAAAAGTTGTCTAATCAATGAAACATAATCACATTTTATACTCTATGTCATCAATTGTATAAAAATATAATAAAAATATCATCAACAAAAGATGTCCTCGTAAATGAGTGAGATTAATAAAGTGTAATAGCAAATGTCATCAATGAATAAAAGTCATTCATAAAAGATGTCATCAATCAAGTTTACTCACATTTTATGTCCTTGTATCATCAATTGTATAAAAATGTCACCACAAGTGATTGCATCAATTAAGTGTAATCACTAACGTGTCATTAGTGAATAACAATAGAATCAATGAAAATATATCGATATACAACTGATTAAATTAAAAAAAGTGGCATCAAACGATTTGATTAAAAAAGTGACATCAAATAATTACATTAGAAAAATGGCATAAAAAATATGACATCACAATAAAAAAAATATCATAAAAAAACTGACATAAAAAAGTGTCATCAATAGTCAACAGTGAAAAAAAGGCATCAATGTTCAACAAGGCATCACACTAAACAAAAAATGTCATGCAAGTTTGAAAAAAGTTGCATTAAAAAGGTGTCATCAAACCATTTCATTAGGAAAGTGACATCAAAACAAAAATAAAATGTAATAAAAAAAATGGCATCAAAACGGTAAAAAATGGCATCCAAAAAAAAATCTGAAAGAGTCGGTCAACGTTGACCCTTAATAGTCCATTTGGGAAGGGTGCTAGATTAGCTAATTAATTTTGTTTGAGTGCTAGTTAGCTAATTAGATCTTCATAATGTACTAGTTGCCAAAATTTCCCTTTTTAAAAATCATGTTTTACAATTTATAGAAATTAAAAAGGCAATATTTAACAAATTATAATTATTAAAAAATTTAAAACATGATTTTTTAAAATAAAATTTTATGAATATATAAAAATAGATGTTAGTATTATAATTACATTTTTTATAATTTTTTTAAGATTAAATAAATCTCAAAATATTTTTGTATTGTAGATAATAGAGTATACAGTGATATAGGGGATAGCCCTAGGGTGATTGGGATTCCGTATCATCACGCATAGACGAACAACTAGAGATCGATGAAAAGGATTCGTTCAGGTATGCTTACTAGAATTGAATCCCAATTTAGCACAGCAAATTTGATTGATTAGCTAAATTCATGTCTTTGTGGAACATAAAAATTAAGTTATTTGAATGATCGATTAATTTGAAATCTGCAGCCATTGAAGATCTCCCAGAAGAGATCCTCCATGAAATTCTATCCAGATTGGGCTTCAAACCTCTTTTCAGATGCAAGTGTGTCTCAAAACTATGGAATTCTGTCATCTCCGACCCCAAATTCAGGCAATTTTATCTCCAACGACCTCATTCTTCCCCCAAATCATCGTCTCCATGCCACCTCTCGGCAGTACTGTATCCGAATGTGAACTGCCGAGATATTCGTGTTCCACCACACGGACTCCCTGATGATTACAGAGACTTGACTGATTCAGCTTCTATTGTCCAAGATATTGATGATGATGTTCCACCATCGCTCTATGTTACCTCCTTTAAAAAACCCGAATTTGCATACCACATTAAGGCTTCAAGCAATGGACTCATACTAAGTTTACTTACCCCACAACATTACCCTTGCATCGAAGCCCATCACTTCTGCGTCTCCAACCCGCTCACCAGCCATTCGGTAAAGCTGCCTAACGTTTGGATTACTCATCTGTTTACAAGGGCGTATGGTCTTGCCACGCGTGCTCCCCAACCAGAAGTTGGGACTCAAGACTGTGTTACATACAAAGTTGTGCTTTTTCACGTCTTTAACTCCGGTTTTGTTCAAATAGACATCTTCTCTTCGGATACAGGGAGGTGGACTCATAAGGAACAAATAAGTTGTCCAGATGTGGTACCATATGGTCCTAGCTCACCGGAGTTACGGGCATTTAGTTACAAGGGTATCTTGCATTTCTTTGATTGGAAGACACGGACTATAGTGACTTATGATCCCTATGACAGTCCTGACCGATTCGGCTCCATTAAGTTGCCCAGTGGATCAGGTAAGAAGGCGATTAAGTCAGGCTTCAATCTGATTCGCTTGGGTCATGAAGAGTTGCTTGAGTTTGGTGAGATTGAAGATTTTGGCAATGGTGTTTGGAGGCTGTTCGTGTGGCGGTTAGTGAACTATGATAAGATAGAGTGGTGCTTGAAGAAAAAGTGTCCAATTAGACCATTCTGGGATGATTTGAGCAAGTGTAAGCTACTGGTTGCTCCAGATCCTTTGAATGATGAGTTTTTTTGTTGTTTCTTAGCAAATAACAAGAAGATTGTGGTTTATGATCTTGCGAGCACTGAAATAGTATATTTTGATCCCTTTGATGCTCAAGAAGAATCGACTTATTCTGCCTCCAGACTTGTGAACGAATTGGTTCCTGTCGCATTGAATCCATGGGCTTCTCCTTTTCACGGGGAAGCTGGGTGCAGTTCATCTTCAAAACCAGGATACAGAAAGATCATCCCTGCTTGGTTTCCATCTTTCGCAAAGTAGTACCAAGTTTGTTCAATTGTATTTGTTAGAAGCACTATCAAGTTTGTCAATGTTATAACTTTTCAGTACTTGAGCCAAATTTGAAACATTACTAGTTTTCTGCCATTACTGATATTTACTGATGTGGTTGTGAGAATTCACTTGGGTTACTATACTTTATATACTTACGAAATGAACTTGGGTTCAAGGAAGACTAATTCAGCTTCTTCTTAAAGCATTTCGAAACATGGCATTCGTCCTGGAAATATGGAATTTCATGGTGGCCATTGACAAATCATGTGGCATCGTCAAGCATTTGGATTTCTTCTTCATAATCTCCGATTGATAGATCGAGTACGTCTCTTGAAAAATATATTTGGCTTTTATTGTAATGCTGTGACTCGAATTTATGCACTATATAGTTTATCATCTGTGGGGGCTGTGTGCATTCCAATGCTGGGATTCGATTGCCCCTTCGGTTTCGTTTCCACAGCAACACTTGATTTTATAATGTAGAATAGGGTTCTACTTGGGTTCTGGGAAGATGAATTCAGCTTCTTCTTCCGAGTCTTAACTTCATTCAGGAGATCCTCAATCAACATTGATAGAAGCATTCCTACTGGAAATCTGGAATTTCATGCTGGCCGGCCTTGGACAAATCCGGTGGTATCGTGAAAAAACTAGAGAATGAATGCTGAAATTAGCAAAGACGAACGATGTTGGAACAAGAAATCATGTGAGAGTTTTAGGCCTCGTTTGGTTAAACGTGGTAATTTCACTTCCTAGGAAGTTACTTCCCGTGAAATAAACTTCCTATGAATTTTACTCTCCGGGAAGTATAAAAATATGTTTGGTTGAAAATAAATTCACATGAACTCAATTCCTATAATTTGTTTGGTTGAACAGGAAATCTCATAGGAATTTATTTAAAATTACTCTTATAGCCTTTATTTATTAACACGCCCTTCTTATTATAGGGATAAATTCGAAATTTTCTTAATCGAATTTAAAATAAAAATGAGATTTGGAAAAAAAGGAAGTAATTTGGAAAAAAAAAAAATGGGGGAAGTAGATCTTACCCACCCCCTCATGGTAAGATAAATTCCACCATTTTGGAGGAATTTCAATTCCCAGGAATTCTAATTCCTGTGTTTTTTAGCTTTAATTTTTTGTACCAAACACATATATTGCCAATCACTTCCTGGGTTTTTGTACTTTAGAGCTCGTTTGGTTAGCTATTTACTTCCCGGGAAGTCTTTGTTGATATTCAAAATAAGCAAGTGATCGATTTCACCTTAAAATTTGATAAAAGTAAAAAAAAAGACATTAACCATTACCATGTTTTCAAGGGAGAAAATCCTCCCTTGATCAACTTAGGTAAATGGTGTTAACGATCTAGATTTTCATATCTTTCTTTTCTAACGAAGGTAACCACGTATACTTAATTTTGGTGGTAAACCTATGCACATAACTCAGCCAGCCAAAGCTAGGTACTAGAGATCGAACCCGGACCTAAATCACACTCAGGGCAGATTTCCAAATCTTTTAATGATTGAAAGTGGTGATTACATTTCTATAAATGGACTTAATTAGTTCTTTTCTCGAACCTTGTTCGGGTTTTTTCATAATATTTTCGATCGAGTTTAACGTATTAAACAAATAACATGTTAATTTTCTACTAACATATTGTCCATGCTTCTTGTCATATGTTCTACTAAATTTTCTTTTCTTCAAATGATCGATATTTCAAATTTGACAAAGAATGGTAAATCAATGCTTTCACGTTTCTCCTAATACCCGTCCTAATTGAAACCCGTCCTAATTGAATGCAAAGAAAACAAACCTTGTAGTTTTATAAGTATTAAGGATGGATAGGGGTGGATACGGTTCTAATTTTTTGCCAAAATTCCAATCAAATCTTGACATCGCATCCCAAGATATAAATAATGGATATTTTGCATAATTAAACAAAATAATGGAGGCGGTGTTTAGAATTATGTGTAAAGTATCATCTCCTTCCTCCCTTGATGGTTGGGTGAACTGTGAAGTGCAACCATGGTCTTCATCCTCCCGTCGACCTCGAGCTCCTTAGCTAGAGAAGGCCCAAGCAGTGGCTTGTTTCGAGAGCCACCTCGCAATCGACAACGCCAAACCTAGTTATAATTCGTCTTCTCCGAGCACCCATGGACCAATCCGAGGAGAAATCCCTGAATTCACGCAACATCATTCAGTGCAACGCTAAATTGACAAAGGGGAAATGTATATTTTAGCAATTTGCACATCAATTTAGTAGTTTCCATGCCTAATTCAGACAACATCGTCCTGAATTCAAGACAGAGTTCTCGAGCCCAAAAAATCCTAAAATTCACAATCTATGATATCCTCGCAAAAGAACGAAAAATCGAGCCACATCTGCCAACCTCCTGAAACCCTTGCTCACCCTTAGGGTCGATTTCAAACTCCTCCTCGCCCTCAAAATAATCGTCATAAGCCAGTCTCCCGAAACCCTTGCTCGGCAGTAACCAAAAAGAGAAAGAGAGATTACCCGTGCAATTAAGAGAGAGTGCCGCCTCCCGCCGTCGTCGACTACGCCGCCGCCCACCAATCGCCCTCCTTCTGACTTCGACCGATTGTGCCCGCCTCCAGCAGAAGATAATTGGGAGGCAGTTGAAAAGAACGTGGAGGAGAAAGGGTGAACGATTTTGGTTTTTAATTTTGCTCAGTGTTGAACACGTGGCCCAAATTTTAACAAAAAGACTGCTTCTAAAATAATAAGTATAAGAGGTGGATATATATTGTAATTATCTCAATTAATTATAAATTATGTCTAATTGATCATACGGACGGCTAAAAACCTCCCTCCTTTCCTTAGGGTTTGATTGGGATTCCGGAGCATCACACACACAGGGACGAGACGACCAAGAGGATCGATCGAGATGAAAAGGACTCTTTCAGGTACGCTTACTACCAACTGAATCCCAATTTGAAATCCCTAAATTCATGCTTGTCTTTGTCGAACAATTAATTAAGTTATTTGAATGATCGATTTGAAATCTGCAGCCATTAACGATCTCCCAGAAGAGATCCTACATGAAATTCTATACAGATTGGGCTTCAAACCTCTTTTAAGATGCAATTGCGTCTCAAAACGATGGAATTCTGTCATCTCCGACCCCAAATTCAGGCAATTTTATCTCCAACGACCCCGCGACTCATCGTCGTCTCCATGCCACCTATCGGCAATGTTGTATCCGAACGTCAACTTCCGTTGCCTCACCGAGGATTCCAGAGATTTGAGTGTCCATGATATTGATGATGATGCACCGCCATCACTCTGTGTTACCTCTTTTGACCAACCCTGTTACGCATACCACCTTGATGCTTCAAGCAATGGACTCGTACTTGGTCTTACCCCACAGCTGTATCCTTTATACGATTCGGACGATCCCGAAGATGAGTATGAATGGTATTTGGAGCTTGACTACTGTGTCTTCAACCCGCTCACCGGCCATTCAGCACAGCTCAACTATTCGATTGATGATTCTTATGGAACATGGGCGTATGGTCTTGCCACACGTCAGGACTATGTTACCTACAAAGTTGTGTGTATTCACGTCAGGCTGCCCCGACATACTGATGATTCCGTCAACATTGTTACATTAGACATCTTCTCTTCAGATACAGGGGAGTGGACTCGCAAGGAAGGAATGAGTTTCCCAGATGCGGGATCATACAGTGCCAGGCCACGGGCATTTAACTACAAGGGTATCTTGCATTTCATTGATTGGAATACAAGGATGATAGTGACTTATGATCCCTATGATAGTCCTGACCAATTCGGCTCCATAAAGTTTCCCAGTGGATCAGGAGGTAAGAAGTTGGTGAACTCAGGCTTGAATGTGATTCGCTTGGGCTGTGAAGATATGCTCGAGTTTGGTGAGATAGAGGATTGCGGCAATGATGTTTGGAGGCTGTGCGTGTGGCGGTTAGTGGACTATGACAAGAGAGAGTGGCGCCTGCAGAAAGGGTGTCGGATTAGTCCATTGTGGAAGCAAAGCTTGTTGAGTGACTGCAAGCTACTAGTGGCTCCAGATCCTTGCAACACTGACTTCTTCTGTTGGTTTCTTGCAGACGGGAACCAACTTACTGTTCATGATCTTGCGAGTGCTGAAAAACTATCCGTGGATCCTTTTGCAGTTAAAGAAGAATCGGTCAATGCGGCCTCCAAACTTGCGAGCCAAGTGGTTCCTATTGCTTTAAATCCGTGGTCTTCTCCCTTTCATGGGGGAGCTTGGCAGCCTTGGCGCAGTTCGTCTTCAAAACCAAGATGCAGAAAGAGCATCCCTGCTTGGTTTCCGTCTTTCACAAAGTAGTATCAATTCAATTAAGTTTGTTCTGTTTTATAGAAGCATTAAGTTTATCAATTTTTTTTTGTAAGAGGAATAAATTTCTTTTTCAGTACTTGAATCAAATTTGAACTATACATGATTTCATCTACCCATGGTCCCATATGCATTGAAGTATCTGTGAGTGATACTTTAAAATTAGGGATTTTCAACAATGAATTGAAGGTTTGGTTATAGATTGATGAATCAAATTAATTTGCTGCATGTTCTCATTTATCGATCAAATTTTTTTTGTTTTTTCATCGATTTATTTTTATTTTGAGATATATACAAAACTTACTTCAGGTGAATTGAATTTCAATAAAGTTCAAAAATTAATGAGAATTATGAAAATATATTTGGTTGATTTTTTTATTCTAAAAGATAAAATGAAGGATTGAAAATTTTCAAGTTAAAAAAAATTAAAGTTGAACTTACTTAGGGGACTAGTTAGGTAAGTGAATTTTCTCAAAATTGGAGGAATTTAGAGTTGAACTGGTCTTTTTTATTTTAAAAATATCAACCAAACACATATTTTTTCTCTACGTTCTACTTCTTGGGTAAATAGAGAGCGGTCATCCAACCAATCACAAGTTGGTGTAGTGGTTATGGGGCTACATCCCATACCTCGAGGTTCAAAGTTCGAATCCCCGTGGAAACATGGAGACGCTTGTGAGTGGGAGGGTCAACCCCTTAAATGGGCCTACAGTAACCCGATCCAGATGTAGAGTGGACTAAGCCCATTTGAACTGGAAAGGATAAAAAAAAAAGAGAGCGGTCATCCAAAAGTATATATATACTACTCTTTAATAATTAAATAAATAAAGTTAATAAACTGTTTTTGTAGGGTATAGGATAAAAATCTAAATAAAAATAAAAGATTTCATACCGACGGTTACATTCTGACATAAATTGGTGGATTGGTGGGATAAATTTTAAGATAAAACTTGAAAAACCTCCCTTTGTAGCATCACGCATAGACGAACAACTAGAGATCGATGAAAAGGACTCTTTCTGGTATGCTTACTAGCAATTGAATCCCAATTTAGCACAGCAAATTTGATTCATTAGCTAATCACTAAATTCATGTCTTTGTGGAACATAAAAATTAAGTCTTTTTGAATGATCGATTCGAAATCTGCAGCCATTGACGATCTCCCAGAAGAGATCCTACATGAAATTCTATCCAGATTGGGCTTCAAACCTCTTTTCAGATGCAAGTGTCTCTCAAAACTATGGAATTCTGTCATCTCCGACCCCAAATTCAGGCAATTTTATCTGCAACGACCCCGTTCTTCCCCGTGCCACCTCTCGGCAGTGCTGTATCCGAACGTGGACTGTCGAGGTGCTCGTTTTCCACCACAAGGACTCCCCGATGATTCCAGAGACTTGATTGATTCAGCTTCTATTGTCCAAGATATTGATGATGATGCTCCACCATCGCTTTATGTTACCTCCTTCAGACAGCCCGAAATTGCATACCACATTAAGGCTTCAAGCAATGGACTCATACTAAGTTTACTTACCCCACAACGTGACCCTTGCTATGAAGCCCTAGACGAGTTCGAATGGGAGCATCACTTCTGCGTCTCCAACCCGCTCACCGGCCATTCTGTAAACCTGCCTACCTTTTGGATTACACGTACTGATCAGTATACATGGGCGTATGGTCTTGCCACGCGGGCTCCCCAACCAGAAGTTGGGACTCAAGACTGTGTTGCATTCAAAGTTGTGCTTTTTCACATCTTTATTGGTTCCGCTGGCTTTGTTCAAATAGACATCTTCTCTTCGGATACTAGGAGATGGACTCGTAAGGAGCTAATGAGTTGTCCAGATGTGGTACTATCTCATGATAGCTCACGGGCAATTAGTTACAAGGGTATCTTGCATTTCTTTGATTGGAACAGGACTGTGGTGACTTATGATCCCTATGACAGTCCTGACCGATTCGGCTCCATCAAGTTGCCCAGTGGATCAGGTAAGAAGCTGATGAACTCAGGCTTCAATCTGATTCGCTTGGGTCACGAAGAGTTGCTTGAGTTTTGTGAGATAGAAGTTTGCAGCGATGGTGTTTGGAGGCTGTTCGTGTGGCGGTTAGTGAACTATGATAAGAAAGAGTGGTGCTTGCAGAAAAAGTTTCCAACTAGACCATTATGGGATTTCTGGGGTGATTTGGGCAATTGCAAGCTATTTGCTACTCTAGATCCTTTGAATGATGAGTTCTTTTGTTGTTTCTTAGTAAATAACAAGAAGATTGTGGCTTATGATATTGCGAGCGCTGAAAAAGTATATTTTGATCCCTTTGATGCTCAAGATCTAGAATCGACTTATTTTGCTTCCAGACTTGTGAACGAATTGTTTCCTGTCGCATTGAATCCATGGTCTTCTCCTTTTCATGGGGAAGCTGGGCGCAGTTCATCTTCAAAACCAGGATACGGAAGGATCATCCCTGCTTGGTTTCCATCTTTCGCAAAGTAGTACCAAGTTTGTTCAGTTGTGTTTGTTATAACTTTTTCAGTACTTGACCAAATTTGAAACATTACTAGCTAGTTTTCTGCCATAACTCATGTTTACTGATGTGGTTGTGAGAATTCAACTTTGTTACTATACAGTACTATATATATACATATGGAATGAACTTGATTTTAATTATATATAATATATAGACTAGATCAGGTAATAACTCTTGATCGAAGTCTGTCAGTCACTTCTATTGTCTACTTGGGTTCGAGGAAGACAAATCCAGCTGCTTATTAAAGCATTTCAAAACACTGCAATGCTGTGACTCGAATTTCTGCACTATATGGTTTATTATCTGTGGAGGTTGTGTGCATTGCAATGCTTGAATCAAGAGGTGGTGGTGGTGAGGAGACCCCCGAGCCCGACCTGTCGGATAAGGGGAAGGAAAAGGAGCCGTTCGACTCGACAGAGGTTGTGGTTGTGGAGCCGCCAGCCAAGTAAGTTTTCAAATAGGGGTTTCGATTTGGGGATTGCAATTTGGAGCTTCGATTTGGGGTTAGTTCGAATTTGGGGTTGTGTTTGCAATTGAAACTTTGATTTGGGGTTTGCAATTGAAACTTTGATCGATTGGGATTGGGGTTAGTCGATTTGGGGTGTTTGCAGTTGTTCTACAAATGCTTATAAACTTTTAAATTCTTGATTCGATTCGTTTGGTGTTGTCGAGCACTCCCCTCCAAGTGCTCCTCCAAGTCGGGCTCGGGCTCTCTCGTCTGCGGTTCTCCTTCGGTGGCCTTGGCTGTCTTCGTCGGCGTTTCCTCAGTCCCCTTCTCCTTTCTTCGTTCTCCAAATGGCCAAGCTTCGTTTTGGAATACGCTTGAGAGGAAAGAACACACAAATTGACAGAGTCCGTTTGTTATAACTCACCAGGGGTACGGGGCGAAATTCTTATAAAACTTAGGGGTACCAAGAGACTTTAGTGAATCTTTTATATACCGCGTGAAATAACCAGTACCATATGAGTACCAGGCGAAATTTCCATTTTAAAAAATACGTTTTGAATTTACGACATTGGTTAAAAAATGTGACAATTTTTCATTAGTTGAACATTTATGCGAATTAAGTTGATTAGGTAAACATCCTAAAATTAAGGTGGTTATTATATGGAGTATAAGCAAAAATGTGTCTAATTTCATAGTTAAAATCCAATAGTTAGAATAAATTTAGGGTGATTTAGGTATATAAGCTAACTAGTTCTTTTCCCGAACCTTGTTCGGATTTTTTCATAATATTTTTGGTCGAGTTTGACGTATAAATAAAATATTCAACACGTCAATTTACTACTAACATATTGCTCATACTTCTTGTCATGTTGACCTGTTGTTATTTGGAATTTTCTTGTCACCTAATATTCCTATTGTATTTAGACAACGCGTATTTGATGTTTGTGAATTAAGGGTGGGTAAAGATCAGTCCTTTTTAGGTTTGTAAGTGCAAAATGAATACTGGAAACTTTAGAGTTCCGAGCACCCTTAAGTTAAACATCACATATTAGGGGCAATGGTAAAACTGCAACTTTTAAGAGAAAGAAAGCACATATCTGATCTCTCTAAAAAAGGAGTCACAACCTCAATAATACAAATTTGCAATTTATGAAGAGATAGATTAATGAGCACCAAAATTCAATAGATCGACTTAGAGAAAAAATAGAAAGCAAATTAAAAATCAAGACAAACTTTTACTAAACACAAAATATTCAAGATTCTAATATTTTGAGCTTGGAACCCTCGTCAAAACTCTATCCCTTGAATTGGTAAATAAAGAGCAGTCAATTCCAGGGTTCGAACCGGGGACCTATGGGTACTACCCACAAATCCTTTCAGGTGAGCCATTCCGGAATGGTTGTCAAAACTCTATCACAAGCTTAGATATATGACGGGTTGAGCATCAAGTATTTGTGATTTTTTTTATCCCTAATGTATTTAATATTGAAAACTTATTTTCTTAACCATAATATATTTCACAGCGTGCATGTGAAACGGACTGTATAAAATAAATGATTTATGTTTTTACTCATTTGAAGATCATGTGTGATTTTAATCGGAGTCCAATTATTACATTTTAACCTATAATAGACTATCAGACATTAGATTTTTAATTTTTGGTATTTCATATTCCTATTGTATTTAATATTGAAATCTGATTTTTCTCGCCATAATATAATTCACACCATGCATGTAAATCAAGCTGAATAAAATGAATGATTTATGTTTTTATTCGTTTTAAGGTTGTGTGTGTTTTGATGGGAATCCAATTATTTCAAATTGATCTATAATAGACGATTTATTTTAAGATGTTTTAAATTGTTTGATTTTGTATTATTATTATTATTATTATTATTATTATTATTATTATTATTATTATTATTATTATTATTATTATTGTATTTAATATTGAAACATGATGTTTATCACCATAATATATTTCACATTATACATGTAAACTAAATAGATGAATTCATTAAAATGGAAACAGACAAATAAACCTGAGCAATAGATACATCGCCTTTCACACCCTTTACCAGTTTGTTGAATATATCTGAGCAAACAAAGAGGAATCAATGTACCAATCAAAACTCAACTCAAATCCAAGTAACATCTAAGATTAATGGAATCAAATCACAATCCAAAAGAGCAAAATTCAGAAATGAAGTAAAAATTAAAAGGGTAACTGAACTATGATTTGTGATTCAATATTATTGTCATTATAAACCCCATAAAAAAAGTATCTCCTCACTACATGAAACATAAGGACTTGACAATTAATTTTCGTTATCCCCAAATATTTTAACAATTCAGCCACCATTACTGCTCTCATGGTTGTTATATTAAAAAACAGAGTATTAAACAGACACAACTAAATCATTGGGAAAAAAATAAAATAATGTCTGCATTTTAGGAAATGAAAATTTAATTAAAGTTTCATTCTATAATAGAAAATTGTTTATATGTTCCTTTTAAACTCCAATTAAATGCACTATTCACCGAATTTGTACCCGATCAAGTGGTATTCCAATTCAAGTGGTGTTGTTGAACTGAGACTACAAATTTTATAAATCACATATAACAATTGTGAAGATTCACATTAATTCCTCAAAACCTAAATTGAAATCAACACTAAGCAACTACAAACACTTGAAAAAGGGAAAACTTACAAATCTCAAGCAACTATAAACAATCAAAGTTACTGCTTTACATAGGAAGGGTGCCCTGAAGGAGAGGATAAGAGCTTTTCTGGATAGGAAAGCAACCTAGATCTCGAGCAAGGACGACCGCCTACATAGATATCCAACATCTAACCCCACCGGCATCACCCTTCTTGATGAGATTCTTCCCTTTGGTGCGAATCCTTTTTGTCTCGGTGACCTCGATCTCTTTTCAGTAGAAGTTGCAGCCATATATTCTCGATATAGTTCACCAAACTGATTAAATTCCCTCAACGAATTTTACCAAGCAACCTCACTTTCACACTTCTTTTCACATTGTAGTTCTTCGCCTAAGAAAGAGCCTTCAAACCCTCTTGAGGGTTTTTGTTATTTGAGCCCAGAATCGCAACCTGTAGTGAGACATAATGCCAAATTCAAGATAAGAAGAATGTAGATGAAAAGTTGATCAAAGTAACAATGATTGAAGCACTTCTCGCATCCCCCTCTCCATTTGACATATCCCTTGAGTTATCGTTCTCTTCAGAATTATGTAATGCCAAGATCGTCGCCCTCGTGACCATAGCAGCCTTCCTACTCAACTTGTTTTGTTTTTCTGCTGAATTTCGCATCACCTTTCGGCCACTAAAGTTGTCGGGGTTGAATGGTAGGTCGGTGAGCTAAACTCCATCAACTTACAAACCCAACCACCCTCTACTGGCACTCCCAAGCAGCCCTCAAGATCACCCTCCTCTCACTGTCCACTCACATTTATATCGTCACACAAACATCCTTGATGCACATACTCACAAATTTTACGGTTGAGGGCATCGTCTCTATGTAGCTTCCCACTCAGAGTTAGCGCTGATACATCCTTAGATTTCACCCTCTTCATACAATTATTTTCCTTGTCCTCCTGTTCAGTTTTCTCCATTGTTTGCTGCAACACAACTAAAACCACAGCCGGTGAGGCATTAATGCCTTTAGCTGTCATGCTTGTTCCCGCAGTAATAGGCAATGACCTCTCTTTTGCAGCACACAGATCATCGCAGTCCCCACATCTGTCACACTGATTTTCTCCTTTAGCTGAGAACACAACACTAATTTGAATGTGTTGAATTTGTTCCAACAAAAAAGGTCAAACTTACACCTTTTTCCTTGTCACTCACCTTCCATCTGCAGCTGACAGCACGTCCCATTGCTTTCAATATCCAGAACATCATCAGACATAATTGATGATTCATTTAGGCTATGCGAAGCACCCACCACACCAGCTCAATACTTTTTTATGTTCATTCCCTGACATAATTTTTGGAATCCACACGTTTTTTTGTCGTTGGTCTCACTGTGTTAATAACCTTCTGACAGCTTTCGAACGTGTGACCAAACTTCACACTTTTACGGCATATAGGAGGCAACACCACTCAACTTGGATTGGAAGCTTGCAGAGGTGGGAAATCAACATCCTCTAAAGTTCAAATTAGCATCTTCTACACCCATAACCTGCTGCCCCTTCTGAACCGCGAGTTGCTGGGTAGAGAGCACCTCCTTGTTCGTAATCATACTACTGAGATTTCATTTCATAAGGGTTTCTACAATTGATCACTTTGGCCATCAATGTGCTCTACAATCAACTTTGTAAACAAATCCCAGAAAAGTCAACAATAAATCATGAATTTATTGGGGAAAATCTCCAATCCCGGCAACATAGAAAACATCACAATCATATGATTCACGCTAGATATTAAAATCATAATATCATACTCCGTATTAAAACTGGAAGGAATGGATTGATTCGAATTTAAAAAAAAAAAGCAAATATAGAAAGAGGAAATAAAAAAGCTTACGTTTTTGTGAACCATCGTCTTCCTTGAGAACCAGACTCCCCCATGTTACCATGTACTGCAGAGATAAAATCTATAACCCCAGAACATCGTCAATTTCAGTCGTATTAAGACAAATTCAATTTGGTAAAAATCAAATTCGGAGAACAGAGTGAAAACAAAAGAGCATAAAACGTACCAGAGGAGATCCAATTTAAGGGGTTCAGTACTCGGCCTCTGACCTACTGGTTCCTCCTCGGAGTCATCCTGCTCAACATCTCAAGTCTCAACGAAGTCTTACTGTATTACACAGGCATAGAGGACATTGATGAACATTATAAATATGTCCACTTATTATATATATATATATATATCAGCCTTACATGCCGTTTAGATAGAAATCAAAGATATGCATGAATGGAAAACATAATGAGAAACATTAAAGATTGATAAATCACCTTGCAAATTTAGTATTTAAGGCTCTAACATGTTGTTGAGATGATCCGGCCGTTTGCGAATCCTAAGAAAGTGCAACTACCACTTGTTGATAAGAAGATGCTAGACCTTGGTTATGAAAGAGAGTCCCTTGATATCCTCTGACAGTGAAATAGTGTTAAGGAGGAAAATTGCATAAGCAAAAATACAAAATTCAGTTCAATAAATATTAAAAAAAAAGTGGCAAATGTGGTTGCATTTGTCACATATAAGCTTCAAGGTCTTTATAATTATGTTTTAACAAACTTGTATCCCAACTATGGAGCTAGCAATCATTGGACACAACATGATCAAATTTATCTGGACAAAGGAAAGTGTAAGATAATATATATAACAAAAAAACGTGGCAAATGTGGTAATTTCAAAGTCTTTATAATTATGCTTCAATCATTAAGTTAAAGTTTGGATATTATGCAAGAGCAATCAAAATCTAGTTCCAAAAGTATATGTAAAAAAACAGAACTTGTAAGATAGTATACTCAACTCTAAACAGTGGAAATCTCAAGTTCTCTATTCTAAAAATAAATTCTTGTTCTACCGTTTCGAAATCCTTTAATTTTGACATCAAAAGACTTATCAAAGCTCTCTACAGAAAAAGAAAAAAAATTGCCCCTTATGCATTGTTAATCACCAGAAGCATCATGAATACCTTTCATCACAAGAAGTTAAAAGCCAAACCAAACAAAAAAATAACTTAATTCGGAATCCCGGTAAATAAAACAGAAGTTTTAGAATAACATTCTCGACTCTAACCAACACCAAAGCTTAATCGGAAGTTATGGCACCAAACGACAAAGAAGACGATGAGTTAGGAATTTAAAAATGGTTTGACCTCTACCTTGATCTCGAGTGGACCCTCTGCACCTCAATTGCTTGACACAAACGCTCCTCCAGAGACTAATTTGCATATCATGTAAAGAGTATTTGGCCCAAACATTAATCCTTACACCATTCTTAATATTTTCAATTCATTATCTAGATTCTAGGGAGATACTCAGCAAAAAAAAAAATCAGCAACATAAGTTACATAACATTAAAAAAAATCAGTAAGGAACTAAGGAGATCACAGAAAAAACCATTAATTTCAAGGGCTTTCTTTATATGACATTTCATCGAGCAGTTAGAGTGCATGACTAAATGACCTTTCAAAACCATAAATTTCAAGGCCTTCCATTCCTCTAATCTTTAGATGTTATCAAACACATCTAAATATAGGTGATGATTTCATTAATTTATGTAATACTCTGTAATAAACATTTGCCGAAGGGAAAAAACTAAATTAATGAGAAACTTACCGTATACATGTTTATGATTGGGACAGTGGCGACATCCTCTACAACCGAGTGAACCAAATTTGAATGGACGGTGGTAGCTCATGGGCGGAGCCCCATCATCGGCGTCAGTAGTCGTCCTCCGATTTGCTGGTTCCTTCTCTGAGTAATCGATGCACAGGCGGATACTCTGAGCACTTGAAGACTTGAATCGGTAGAACACTTCGGATCTAGGTTTTGAAAGTGGTGGACGATCGATTGGTTTTGATTGGGCTTCACACCCCCGAGCATTGGATATCACTTGCATCCGCGCTCCATGGTCGTCGTTTTTCTTTCACATACACAGAGCAACAGAGGAGAGAAGTTGAGGGGAAGAGGGCTATTAGCGTTGTGAATTTGAGCAGTTGAAGAGAACGTGGTTGAAAAAGTAATTTCTTAAATTGGACACGTGGCTCAATTTTTTGTGAAGGCTTTGCTTCTAAAATAATAAGTATAAAGGGTGGATTAGAACCTTTAATAAGCTAATTAACTAACAAACTTTTTAAATTAAACTGAGTAATCCAACCCACTTAAACACACCACACGCGCTTCATTTAACGCGCCCCCCTCCCCTTACCTTTCTTTCAGCGCCAACCAAACCTTCTTCAAAGCTTCATTAATTCATCAATGGAGATCCACGAAGTGAGTGAATCCGAAATCCAGATCATCCGAAAGCAAGCGTGAGACACCGAAATCTCTTAGTCCGGATCGAGATCGGGATTCCATCTAGTGATTCCAACTGAGGAGCGATTCGGGCGAATTTGGTGAAAACAATCGAAAATCAATTTTCCAGAATCATTGAAAGCTGTCACCAATGGCGGAAAATCAATGCAATATGGAGTGCTAGACAACGACAAGAGCCACTATTTGGAATCTAACCAAGGTAACACGCGAAATTTCGATCTAAATTTCATTTTCTTATGTCAATTGCAAACTCCAAATTCCCGATTCCATATCTAGGGTTAGATCTAAGTAGTGCTTCTTACACGAACGATTGTGAGTTGTTCAATGGAATCTAATTGTCAGTACTAATATGGTGAACTGTGTATGGGTGTAAAATACAGATTCCATAGCTATACAGGTATGGATTTGAAAATTATGACAATCTGTTTTGGAGGAGAATTGAAGATGACAAATGGATATTGTGAGTATGTTGGTGAAGTTGAATCAAAAGCGTTTGTGATTCAAGGCGATATTGAGTTGGAATCACTGAAGAATATGATTAGTGATAGGTTTGACATATGCCTAGAGGCATATGAGCTGAAGTTAACCCACCTACATCCTCTACAAAAGTTGAAAGCTCCCTTTACAATCAGCAAAAATGAAGATCTCAAGTCATTCATGCATATAAATGATGCGTCTCAGGTTGCATGGTCTTTGCCGTTGCATGTTTTAGCAAAGAAAAAGTTGAATGGCAATCAGATAAGTAAAGATGTTCAACAAGCAAGTGTGGTGACGGTGTCTGATGAGTACGTTCAGGAAGCAAGTGTAGATGACAGATTGGTACTCGATGTTACTGATCTTGCATCAGAAGATATGGGTTACAGCAATGATAAAGCTCCAAATGAATCCCTTAGTGAGAATGATGAAGATGATATTGATTTCATTTATGTTGGACAGATTTTCAGCTAAAAAAAACAGTTAAAGACTGCAGTGGCTAACATGGCAGTTAAAGAGAACTTCCAATTTCGAGTGAATAAATCAACAACAAAGAGGTACAAGGTCAATTGCATTGATTCCAGCTGCGAGTGGACAATACTAGCTACATGTGTAAAGAATTCGAGTTACTTTGAGATCAGAAAGGTGAAAACAGACCACACTTGTTCATTCTCAGTTAGATGCAGAGAACATCGGAAACCATCTTATCAAGCTGTGGCGGAAAAGATGAAGATAAGGTATGATTAATTAGAATTACATCATGTATACAATCTCATACATACTAGTAAAGATGACAATGGGTGTGTGCTTACATCTTCAATATATCTAAATATATAAACAAAAAGTTACTGTAGAAGGATTATTACTTGCTTGTTGCTTACATGATGCATATGATGAATGAAGGCATGAAGGTGTTACAAAAGGCCCAAATCCTATACAGATAAAAAATGCAATGCAAAAGGAGTTTAGGCATGAAGTGAGCTATTGGAAAGCATGGAAAGCAAAAGAGGCTGCACAAGACATGATAAGAGGCACTCCGGAAGGAAACTATGAAATGTTGCCAGCATACTTCCACATGATTCAACAAGTAAACCCAGGATCATATGCATGCATGGAGATTGATGGATATAATCGTTTCAAGTATGCATTCCTCTCTTTCGGAGCATCAATTAGGGGATTCCGGATGATGAGAAAGGTATAAACTCTATAATTTTGATTAATAAGTGTATATATGTTTAAACTAGTGCAACAACTATAAATTGAATTATATAGGTTATCATGGTAGATGCCGCTTTTCTACATGGAAAATATAGAGGAATTCTGATTTCAGCAACCGCACAAGATGCTGACAGACATGTATACCCTATTGCATTCGGAGTGGCGGACTCAGAGAATGATAATGCATGGAAATGGTTCTTCCAACGATTAGCTGATGTGATTCCGGATTCAAGTGAGTTGGTGTTTGCATCTGATCGGCATGGGAGCATCGCCAAGGTTGTTGAGGTTGTGTACAGTGCTGCAAAGCACCTCATCTGCACACGCCATCTGAAACAAAACATAAAGGCAAAATACAAGCACAGAGGAGTCATACATTTTGTCAAAAAAGCATCTGAATGCTACACTGTAAGAGAATTTGAAGACTACTTCAAAAGCATTTGTGATATCAACAAGGATATTGGGAAATACCTTGAGGATGCAGACTTTCAGAAATGGTCAAGGGCGCACTTCAAAGGTGACAGGTACAACATTATGACAACAAATAATGCAGAATGTATAAATGCAATTTTGAAAGATGCTAGAGGATACCCAATTATTGCACTGTTTGAGCATATAAGGGCTAAACTGGCTGATTGGTTCACTGACCGTAGAGAACAGGCGGCAAAAATCAGTGATGTACCGTCTACGGTGAAGGAAATTTTGCAAACAAGATATGATAGGTCAGGAAGATATGAGGTAAAGGTGTTAAATAATACACAATTTCACGTAGTTGGTGGGAAGTTTACGGGTGTAGTTGATTTGGCACAAAAGACATGCAGCTGTAGGGTGTTTGATTTGGACCATATGCCATGTGTCCATGCGGTTGCTGCCATTCAGAGGATGAAACTCAATATCACTGATTTTGTGAGTGACTACTACAAAATACAGGCTTGGTACATGGCATACAAGGAAATCATATACCCGGTTCCTAGTGAAGATACATGGTATGTACCAGAGGATATTAGAACAACCAAATGTCGGCCTCCTATTGTGCGGAAGAAGAGTGGAAGACCAAGGAAGTGCAGGATTCCATCTATTGGGGAAGGGCAACCAAAGAAAAGAACATTCACATACACATGTAGCACTTGCGGGAGGAAAGGACACAACAAGCTTACATGTCCAAACAAAGCTTCAAGCAGTACACAGCCACATCCAGAAGCATAAAGCAAAGAGATCCAGAAACTGTTTATGTCTATTTTTTATTTTTATTTTTATTTTTGCATATAGGGACAAGATAATGAAGTTAAGCAAATAGACATAATCTCTATGTTTTTTTGATCATATATACAGTGCATTTCCATGGTTTAACAACTTTATTATATAAATGAAACCATATATACATTGCATCCCTATATGAGTGTGATTCCAATACGAAGGACTCATAAGAATGAGTGTGAAGCAGCACATACTATGTCAAGACATGAAAAATAAGAGGAGGGTGGCATCTACTGTATGTCAGTTTGCATGACATGTCATAGAACAATGTACTGCTTATATAAGTGTAATTACAAGAGGAAGGACTCATCGAATGTATGTTGAATCTCATTAACAATTAGATGGACAAAAGTATTAAGTTTGATGATGTACTTAGGGTGATGCCACTCACTTCATACAACTGATTTGTTAAGGGTTAGGTTGACAAACGAATTGTTCATCACAAGTATACTCTTCTTTCCATGAAATATAAACAGTGAAGTCAAAACACAAAGTTCATTTCGCAACTTATAGGAAGATCCCAGCATATATATGTCTAAACGTTATAGATACGTCAAAGTCACAACCAAAAGGAGAGCATGCAAGCTCTATGGCCTAATTGTTAAGGGTTAAACAAGTAGTACTTACAAGCAAACTAAACATAACAACCATAGTGACAAAATGAGAGCATGCAAGCTCTATACTGGAATCAACATAAGAAAAGTCTTAACACAAGTCCTAAGAAACAGAAATCAGACAAGAGTTTTGACAGTAAAACACTTGCGGAAGAGCTCAATTGCCATCTTCTCTCGGTAGGCTTGAACATGGTTATCGTCGAAAGCATGTATATCACCGCCAAATGCCAGCTCTTCAATTGCTTTGATTGTGTAGACACCACAACTACCCCTACAACCAAATAAGCAAACACACAAACTAAGAACAGAATGAAGAAATGCAAGCAGATTCTCAGATTATAAATACACACAAAACATTTGTATGTGCTTAAATAATACGCATACCCATCACTGTTTTGAGGAACGTCACGAGATCTTTCCACCTTAAACTCCAAATCAGTTAGTTGCCCCAAGTGTGAAAAGCGACCTGATTCCTTCAATAGAACCGGTAACATAATGCAAATAGGATCCAACAGTAGCTGCAGCTGCTCATTGGTGGTTAGATTGATGTTGGAATCCCATACATTCACTTTTCTTTCAACTAGGTCAACCTCCAGTGCAACCCAATGCATATTTCTGATGTTGAAGGGCATGTAGACCTTTTTGGCACCAACCCATGATTTCCCATAGAACTTGGGCACCAGACCATCAAAATAGTTCATAAATCCCTTGCCAAAAGCAACTTTCCTAACCTGAAATTTCCTCAAGTAACTTTCAGTGAATTTCCCAGCCCAAACCCAATCCAATATCACAATATCACTGAATTTCTCACTGCTGTCAGCAATATGCTTCCTAAAGTGGGACAAGGCCTCTCCAATATGCTAAAATAAATTAATAAAAGGAAATTAAAATTGAGCACACACCAAAGATTGGAACATGAACAAATGATGCAGGATGTATTATAGTGGACTCACCTCATCACGAAGCCAGTGGCACTTCCCCACAAGGTCAGAAAAGAACTTCTTATCAAGCAGGCCCTCATTGCCTACAATCTGAGAATTATGCTCGCTACAAACAAAAAATAAAATGCATAACATAAATAAAGGAATGCAAAACACATATAAAAGCAATCATATAACAAAAAAAAACAGTAAACGATGAAAGAAAGCATGAAACAATAGAATATAAAAAGAAAAGAAAAGAGAAAAACTAGGAAAAAATAAAGGAAAGAACACAACGTACTCATCAGAATGAAGCCAATCATAAAATTGTTTCCGATCATCCAGTTCAAAATGTGAATACTTAGGCCTCCTAGGAAGTGTAGGCTTCTTCTTCAAACCTTGAGTGTATGTAGTCTCCAAAGCAGGAGCAGCTTTAGCAACACAAGTTGATTTCCGAGGTGCAGCAACTATAGCCAAAGCATTAGGAGAATTCTGGACTGAGGGAGAAGAGAGATTCTTAGTTGTAGGCTCACTCAACGGATTATCAACTGGCACTGAACAAGGAGACTTCTTGGGAGTAGGTGCAGGAGTGGGGACACAAGTACCTATTGTGGCATCCTGAATTGAAGAATAAAGTTCATCGGTTGCCATATTATAAAATTGAATGAACAACTCATAATCAACATGGAAAGAAGAACTTACAGGTTTAGCAGGATTGACATCAGTCTTTTGATGTAAGGAATCAACCTTCATATGGAGTGAATCAACACTAGATTTGAGAGATTCATAATTCGAATTCATGGCATCATGCATCAGAAGGAGGGAAGTCACAATATCTTTCAAGGATTCAAAGTCTGAACGGATGGAATCAACCTTCGGAGGGAGGGAATCAACCTTCAGTGTGACTGATTCGTAATTTGATTGGAGGAACCCAGATATAGAAGACAGAGATCTGAGAACTGGAGTCATCTTCATAACTCTTGCTTCGCACCGTAAAACCGACTCAGCAATCAGGGCCAAATGTTGCCTAATGCGTGTCAGACAAGTTGTATCAGTTGGAGTGAGCCGTTCATTATCACCAAATGGGTCCTCATCAAATGATGCTTCAACCCCATCACCTTTCAAACCTCCAGCCGCTTTTTTTGATGAATATCCAGTATCTACAAATGGCACCGCTTCAGGATGGACACCACATCGAGTATCTCCCGCTGAGACAGGTTCAGTCGGAACACCACATTCACTGCGAGACTTATCCCTTGCATGCGCAAGACTGAATTTCCCACTAAGGCAAGACAACTTAGGAGGACACAAGTGTGGGGAAGGGATCAGTCGCTTGTGCTGAAGCTTTGGCATCAGTTGCATATTTTTTGCGATGTCTATCCGACACAGAAGAAGGAGACACACCACGCTTCCTCTTCGAAGGTGACTCCACCAATGCAATAGGTAGGGCAGAGGATGCAACCTTAGAACGTGTCCTGGCAGCTATGGACGAAGGAGAAAAGACAACCAGTTTAGTGCTTGAAGACGGCACAACTTGATCAAGAAGGCCAGCAGAAGGCAATATCGAAGAGGACAAGTTGGTCGTGAGTCCGTCAACTGGTGTGGGTGCCCTTGAAGGAGCTTTTTGTTTCAGCCATAGAAGATACCCGGCAACATTGGAATCCTCCGTTTCAGTTTGAAAAGCCATCAAAGGGGAATCCAAGTATTCCCCATAAGTAGGATACATTGTGTCCTTAAAAAAAAAAAACACACAGTCATCAATGAAACTAACCACATAACTAAAAACACAAAGAGATAGATATAGAATAAACACAAATATATTTATTATTCAAAAAACGGAACAAAATTTGAAACAAAAAATGAAAATACACAATACCATCAGAGTCTTAGCCAATTCAGTCTGAATATGGTGAGCCGTCACATGACATTTAGAGTTTATACTCGCCCATTTAGTGAAAGGATGGTCGTTCTCATCTGCTGTAGACGTGCAATAAATAATTGGTGCAATCTTAGGAAAAGCCTCCAACATCCAGATCTGGAATCTCAGGACAAACAGAAGCAAACAAGAAAAAAATAACAAAAAACACATATGTAAGACAAGATTTATATAATAATATAAAATACAAAGTAAACACACAGACACATGTAACACATATAATAAAGAAGGATAACCTCTAAAGCAAGCGGAAAGCCTAGCAAGTTAAAACCGCTCCTCGCCTTTGGGACTTTCGCCTCTAAGCCCTTTCGCAGAGACTTCTTAGACAACTTCTCAGAACTCCTTTTTTTACTTTCCTTCACAAGCTTGGCCAATTTACGATCAGATGCACGATTGACCTTCATGAGCGAGGTAATAGTTTGTACATACACTAATCTACCCCATGGATATTCAGATAAACGACTAATATCAGTAGCTAGACACACAATTTCATTCTTAACAAATCCACAGCGATGAGGTAACAGAATCCCATCAATTACCAAAACATACGCAAGAATGAGTTTCTTGGGCGAATTCTTTGGTGTCTTACAAAATAGATCAACCAAGTCATCATACATGATGTTATCTACCCCAATTACAGATTTAACATCAATCTCAGGTACATCAACAGAGTGATCAGACACACATTTTAGCCCAGTGACAGCAGCAAATTCAGCCATTGAAAACCTAGTAGGGTGAGAAGATTTTAGCTGAAACCACATTTCTCTAGTTTTGGATGTTTTCAATTCATGAAGAAAGAAATGGTTGTAAATTTGTTGATGCAATTTCAAATTGGCACCAAACCACAAAACATGACCCAGAAAAGAAGAACACATAGATAACCAATCAGCAGCAGACAATCCCTTTTCAATAACCGGAATCACATCAATACGGGAGTATAGATTATACTTCCCATTATACTTGCTCCGATCTTCACAAATGTAATCAAACACCTAGACAGAACCAAACAAACAAAATATAAATAATGAAAAGAATAAGCAGTATAGATAACATAAAATAAAACCAATAGGCAAAGGAAGATAAGGGAACAAACCGGATAAGACAAGTCCTGAGAGGCATCACTATCAGAAAGAAGGAAAGCTGTATATAGACAGACAATGTAAACAGAATATATTATACAAAATGAGGACAATATAATTAACATAAAAAAACAGAAAAACAGTTCATCACTAAAGCAAGCACAGAAAATGGGGACAATGGAATGTAGGACATTTCACAAACAAAAAAGACAACAATGGAAACTGAATTAGAACAACTAAATAGGAACAAATATAGTGGAAGCAACTGGATTTCATCAATAGCAAATGAGGACAACTACAAAAACAGTGAGGGATGACATCAATGGAGACAAAATGGAATCAAACACGGTGTATAACCAACCAAAAGAAGAAAATAAATGGCATCAAAAGCAAATGAACACATAGACCAACCCCTAACCATCAGTTTAGCCACAAAATACCCCTAATTTCGAAACCCTAACCGTAACCCCAAAGAAAAACTTGAAGCGAGAATGTCATCAACACCAAATGTAAACAGATTCCAACCTCTGACAAACGATTTAGCAACATAGGACCCCTAATTTCGAAACCCTAGCCAGATTCACAAAGTAACCACAGTTTCAAAAACAACAAAATCACGCAACACATTCGGGAGCTCACAAGGAAAAGAGGTAACAGATTATAACGAGAATAAACTAGAAACATGAAATAAATACCTAAAGAAGCAGCCATTCGAGCCGATTCGTACGAAACCACGAAGAGCAGGAAGAAAGTTTGGCAACGGCGGAGGATGAAGCAATAGAATGATGGATGAGAAAAGGATTTAAATGGAGAGGATGAAAGGAGGACGAAGGAAAGGAAACGGAGGAGAACGAAGCTCGAATGCAGAGAATGAACACAGCTCACACATCGGCTGGAAGAAATCGCCCAGGTGATGAAGAGAAGCTTCTTGAATAAGCCACGGGAAAGGGAAAGGGCAGCTAGCGGATTAAAGTTTGAAGCCCGGTTATAATTACTAAAAAAACTTTTTAATTACCTACTAACCTAATTAGAAGATTCCAGATAGTTAAAAACGCAAATTTTCTCATAAATTTATCTCATTGGTTAAAAAATATGTAAAATTTTCATTGGTTGAAAATCTATGTAGTTAACTTGATTAGGCAAATTTTCAAAATTTAAGGTGTTTGTGACACTTAAGCAAAAATTATTAACAAATAGTTTATCATAATAATAAAAAAAAAACAATTCAATATGCATAGATGAATGGATTTTATTAATTTAAAAGAAAAAGGGGGGAAAAGACACAATATTTTATTTAACACGTTAATTTTTATTTTATTTTTCCAGAAACTAATTAGGTTAGAAGTCGATATAGAAAGGAAGGTAAGTATTTTTTATTTTAAAAAAAAATTAGATATTAGATTAAAACTTTAATCTATAATCGTTAAATAAACATCTTAAAATAAAATCTTTATGTGATACGATTTTTGAAAGGTTTGATTAAAACCTCCACCCGACCTAGGGTTTGATTCAGAATATATATTACGGAGCATTGAAAAGGACGATCAGGTATGTGTTTTATAGTTATTCAAAGTTGAATCCAAGTTTAGCTCTTCGAATTTCATCAATATATATAGCTCTATACGAATCTTATCGAATTCAATTCGTAGGTAGCTAGTAGTAGTTAATTTGATTGATTCGGTTTCCCTTGACTAATTGATTCAAACAACAAATTTAATTTGCATCAGTTTAAATATGTAGTCATGGAATTTAAGAGAAAAGCAAGGAACATTGCAACCAAGGACGTGTGAGTAAAAACTATCAATTGATTTCTAAAATTGATCAATCTCATTGAAAATTAAAGTAGAAAACTCATCTGAAAACACAAATTGTTGTGGGGTGGTATATATCCGAACGACCGAACCCACGGCCTTAGAAGCGATTTCACCCCGACCAGGACCACAGTGCAAGTCGGCTTCAGACATCACCCCCAAGGTTACACAACACCTCCGATCGCGTGCACTCGCCAAATGAAGTTTGGAATCATTCCAGGAACTCAGAACTTTTTCTCAGAGAGGAAGTTGAAGAGATGGGAAACACACACCCTAAAAAACCTGTTTTAGAACGTGTGTTAGACCCCACTCTCCCACCAACCTGCTTAGTTGGGAAAATCCTCAAAAATAGTTAAAAACCTTTTTTCCTCTTTTTCTTTTTAACTTGGATAAGAATGGAGAAAATAAAACCCTTTTATAAAACCTTTAGTTAAATTCCCAACAGGACGTACGGCAATCAAGACTCGATGTTTCTTCCAGAGGAGCACATCAGACCTTTGTTTAGATCCAAGCTCATCTCGAAGCAGTAGGATTCCATCATCTCTCATCCAAAATTCCGGCATATATTGTTATCTGCAACAAGCTAGTTCTTCCCCCAAATCATCATGTAAGTGGCACCTTTGGGGAATCCTGGATCCGGTAGTGGCGAGCACACCGGCCTGTTTGTCAACAATGGCATAAACTGGGAGATTCAAGCAAGCCACTTTCTACTCTCCATAAAACTGACAACGCTCCACCCTCCCTCTATTCATCCCTCGGCCATAAATAACGGATCGTGGCCTCAAGCGGTGGACTGATACTCACTATCTCAAGAAATTATGAACATTACTCTTCCCAAGGATTGAAAGAAGATATCCGCATCTTTAAACCTCTCACCAAGCATTCCGCCAAGCTGCCTTTGTTATCGTGTCATGGGAGTTATTTTTCATTGAGGTTTGGTTTAGCCACACCTCGTGTCCAACCTGGAGGCGACCATCCAGCCTACGTCACATACAAAGTTGTGGTAATTCATAATATAAGGTCCTATCGGCCTGTTGATGATCATTGCGACGTTGAAATATATATTTTCTCTTCGGATATTGGGAGATGGCATGGACTCAAAAGAAAATGACTACTTGCCTGGAAGTAGCCTTCCATTGCAGTAACAAGGAAAGCTTCACTTGCAAGGGTATCTACTATCTTGCACTGGTTTAATTGGCATACAAGGAGTGTAATAACCTATGATCCCTACAATAGCCCTGATAGATTTGGCCGCATTCAGCTGCCTAGTGGATCTGCACGCGAGATCCTGGAAAACTCGGGCATGAATCTAATTCATTTTCGGCTTGAAGACAAGGGTGAGTGGCACCTGGAGCAAACATGCCCGATCAGTCCATTATTGGCAGACGTTGAGTGGTTAAGAGGGTTGAGAAAACTGGTTGCTCCGAATCCTTGTAATGGTGAGTTGTTTTGTATAATTGTAGAAGATACGTATAGGATTATGGAAGGCTACCGATCGTGGGAGCGCTGAAGAGGTATTTGTGGGTCCTTCCAAGGTTGCGTCGACAAGCAGGAGATATTTTCCGGGCTCTTGGAACAGATTTCTTCCGACTGCATTGTGTCCGTGGTCATCTCTTTTTTACGGACAAGATAGGAGCAATTCATCATCAAAAGTAGGATTCGAAAAGATTCCCCATGTTTGGTTTCCTTCAATTAGTAACAACTAAGTTCTTTTCTTTTAATGGGGAAGATGCATATCCTAAATTTCTTGTTTCAGCAACTAGCTATTTGGTTTGTTAATTAGTATTGCCAATTCTTTTCTGTGATATATGTAAGATTCAATTAGTGAGCATATATTTGAGAGACATACCAGTAGTACTGGTATACCACATAGAGGCAATTCACTTCGACATACAAAGATCATCCTTGCTTGGTTTCGGTAGTATGCTTGCCAAGGACTCCGCGATGCTGGAGAGTAAAATTTGCTTCAACATAATCAAGATTTATAACGTCCGTTTTTATCTACACCTGTGTTGATCGAAATGTTAAGGCGGTATAGATAAAGAGAATTTTCACAATTATACACATATTTTCTCTCGTGGAATAAGAGCAGGTGATATATAACATGCATTAATCTATCTCAAATTCGATTTTCTGCTATTTGGAATGCCTTATAGATATGCATTAGCTTAAGCTTAACTAATACACTAGAGATGAAGTTACTGCTCCTGGTCTATATGGTAGTTCAGGGGAAGTGCAAATTGTGTACGACAAGAAAAGTGGGTATAGGTGGTTAGTTGTAACCAACTTGTATATAATGGGTGGTTATTTGTAAATTTTTAAATAAAGATTGTTATTTGCAAACAAATATAACTAAACGGTGGTTTTATGCATTTTCGCCTATAAATTAGGTTGAATTGATCATACGGACGGTTAAAAACCTCCATCCTTGGGGTTTGATTGGGATTCCGGGTCGAGCATCACACACACAGGCCGACGAGACGAGCAAGTGGATCAATCGAGATGAAAAGGACTCTTTCAGGTACGCTTACTAGCAATTGAATCCCAATTTGAAATCCCTAAATTCAGGCATGGCTTTGTCGAGCAATAAATTAAGTTATTTGAATGATCGATTTGAAATCTGCAGCCATTGAAGATCTCCCAGAAGAGATCCTACGTGAAATTCTATGCAGATTGGGCTTCAAACCTCTTTTCAGATGCAAGTGCGTCTCAAAACTATGGAATTCTGTCATCTCCGATCCCAAATTCAGGAAATTTTATCTGCAACGACCCCCTCCTTCCCCGTGCCACCGATCGGCAGTGCTATATCCGAACGTGGACTGCCAAAATGTTCGTGTTCCACCACTTGGACTCCCTGATGATTCCAGAGACTTGATTGATTCAGCTTCTGTTGTCCAAGATATTGATGATGATGTTCCACCATCGCTCTATGTTACCTCCTTCAGACAGCCCGAATTTGCATACTACATTATGGCTTCAAGCAATGGACTCATACTAAGGGCTCGTTTGTTTAGATAACTAGGGAAAGGAAAGGTAAGGTATTAAATTTTACACATAAAATGTATATGATCACCAATTTTTGTGAACTTGGAGGAGAGGATGGAGGGGAATATTAGCCCATCCTAGATATATTAGTTACCCCCTCAAAATTAGGTAATAGAAGGGTAACACATTTGTATGGAAAATGAGAGAATGGGGAGAATGATTAGAATAGTGATCAATGAATCTTAGCTTAAATATGGACTATATTCATGAGGGTAATCATTACTTTCCCCTACCAAAAAACAAACAGGGGCTAAGTTTATTTACCCCACAACAGTACCCTTGCAACAAAGCCCTAGACGAATTCGAATGGGAGCTTCACTTCTGCATCTCCAACCCGCTCACTGGCCATTCTGTAAACCTGCCTACCTTTTGGATTACTAATCCGTATACATGGGCTTATGGTCTTGCCACGCGTGCTCCCCAAGCAGAAGTTGGGACTCAAAACTGTGTTACATACAAAGTTGTGCCTTTTCAAATACTTGTTAAGTCCTTCGGCTTTGTTCAAATAGACATCTTCTCTTCGGATACTGGGAGGTGGTCTCGTAAGGAACGGATGAGTTGTCCAGATATGGTATCACATGGTGCTAGATCACGGGCAATTAGTTACAAGGGTATCTTGCATTTCTTTGATTGGAACACACGGACTGTAGCGACTTATGATCCCTATGACAGTCCTGACCGATTCGGCTCCATTAAGTTGCCCAGTGGATCAGGTAAGAAGGGGATTATGTTAGGCTTCAATCTGATTCGCTTGGGTCACGAAGAGTTGCTTGAGTTTGGTGAGATTGAAGATTGCGGCAATGGTGCTTGGAGGCTGTTCGTGTGGCGGTTAGTGAACTATGATAAGATAGAGTGGCGCTTGAAGAAAAAATGTCCAATTAGTCCACTCGGGGTTTTTTTGAGCAATTACAACCTACAGCTACTGGTTACTCTAGATCCTTTGAATGATGAGTTCTTCTGTTGTTTTATAAATAATACGAAGCTTGAGGTTTATAATCTTGTGAGCGCTGAAAAAGTATATTTTGATTCCTTTGATGCTCAAGAAAAATCGACTTATTTTCCATCCAGACTTGTGGACGAATTGGTTCCTGTCGCATTGAATCCATGGTCTTCTCCTTTTCACTGGGAAGCTGGGTGCAGTTCATCTTCAAAACCAGGATACGGAAAGATCATCCCTGCTTGGTTTCCATCTTTCGCAAAGTAGTATCAAGTTTGTTTAGTTGTGTTTTATAAAAGCACTATCAAGTTTATCAATGTTATAACTTTTTCAGTACTTGACCAAATTTGAAACATTACTAGTTTTCAGCCATTACTGATGTTTGCTGATGTGGTTCTGAGAATTCAACTCTTGAATCTCTGCACTATATATAGTGTATCATCTGTGGGGATTGTGTGCCTTGCAGTGCTAGGATTCGATTGCTCTACGGTTTTGTTTCCGCAGCAACACTGGTTAGTCCTTCAATTAGTAGTTTTCTGTCATTACTCAGCATGCAATGAACTTGATTTTATGATGAATTCAGCTTCTTCTAGGCTTGACTTCATTCAGGAGATCCTCAACATTGACATATAGAAGCATTTTGAACATTCCTACTGGATATCCGGTGGTATCGCGAAGCATTCGTATTTCTTCTTCATAACCTCTGATTGATCGAATCTCTTTGAAAATTGGAGATGCTATTACACTTGTGGATGAGACCAATGGTTTTCAGCCCCATCACTGCTGCCATTTCCATCTTTCTGAAAATGTCAAGTTCTTTCAAAGGCATTGTGAGAGGACACCTCGTTAAAACATGTCGTTTACAATTGATGCACATTTTTTTTAAAATGATAAAACTATATAAAATATCAATTTTTTTACAATTTTTTGAATTCATACTTAATATATAGTAAAAAGAATGAAATTATTAAAAAAAATTATATTCCAAACATGTCATTCATTATTCACACACGCTTTTTATACAATGATAAAAAAAAACTATATAACATATTCATTTTCTTTAATTTTTAACAATTTTTGCTTATTAATAATAACTACAAATTTGTTAAAAAAAATTATAAAAATAATATTTTATATAGTTTAATTTTATCATTCTAAAAAAAGTGTGCCTAAATAGTTAACGGCATGTAATTTTGCTGAACTGATGACATATTTTACATAGTTTTTAACATCTAAACAAAATTGTCATGAATAGTAAGACGTCATATTTTAATTAATGGAAGGAATAATAAATTATAATATACAAGGGAAACCAAAATGTATGCCTTCTTGTTTGAATTTAATTAATATTTTAACTTATTCCTATCCAAAATTGAATTTTTTTTTTGAAAATGGTTGAAGATAAACAATAACTAATATACCAAAAATAATTTAACATTTAGAAACAATAAAAAATAGAAAATATTAACTTACCACTTAAATAATCCAAACTTTAAAATCTCTCAAACACAAAGTCTATTGACAATGTGTTAAAATACTAAAATAGTTGTGAAAGATGTCACATGACATCCTCTCCTTAACCAAGGCTTATTTGATAATTTTTCATTAAGTGCAGCTTCGTCTAAATAACAAATTCAATTTAATTCATTATTAATATAATTAGATTCACGTTAATCTTATTTTTCTAATTTGATTATATTTTAATTTTTATTTGATAACAATCATATTTTAATTAATCTCTTTGATCGTATGTAAATAATGTAATTTACAATCTTATTATATTTGAGAACAATCATATTTTAATTCATCTCTTTGATTTGTGTGACATACGTCCACGTCGATGACCAACTAGCCGACTGTCTCCCCAAGCCACTACTCGGGGTCGTCACAGTGTTCTGCTGTCCAAGATTGGACTTGTTTTACCGTAGTCCATCTTAGAGTTGGCAAAATTTGACCCAATCCGAGGAACCCGACCGATTCATCTGAACCCGAACTCGATTGAAACCCTAAAATCTGGAGTCATCCGTACGTAACTCAAACCGGAGACCGAACCCGACCCGAACCTGACTCGACTCGAAACAGACCCGAACACAGATCAACCCTACCCGACCCAAACTCGACCCGACCATCAACCCGACCCGACTTTCAACTCGAGAAGTGCAGTACCCAACCTGGTTGGCGAATACGGTGGTGGTAAAGAAGAAGAATGGAGATTGGAGGGTTTGTGTTGATTTCACGGACCTCAATAAGGCATGCCCGAAGGACATATTCCCGCTGCCCAAAATAGACCAACTAGTCGATGCTACGGCCGGCCACGAGCGAATGAGTTTCTTGGATGCCTACAGGGGCTATCATCAGATACCATTGGCAGAGTACGATTAGGAGAAAACTGCTTTCATCACCCCTAGAGGGATTATCTGTTATCGGGTGATGATGTTCGGCCTGAAGAACGCCGGTGCCACTTTACAGAGGATGGTGATGAGCTTGTTCGGCGGGCTTGTGGGCAATAAGGTCGAAGTCTACATAGATGATATGGTGGTGAAGAGTAAGCTCAAGACGACCCATATCCAGGACATGCAGACAGTCTTCGACAAGATAAGAAGCGTCAAGTTGTGCCTCAATGCATCGAAGTGTGCATTCGGAGTAAGTTCGGGAAAGTTCCTTGGACACCTGGTGACGCGGAGAGGCATCGACGCTAGCCCCACTCAAATTCAGGCGCTACAGAACATCTGTAGCCCCACTAGCATCAAAGAAGTGCAGAGGCTCGCCGAAGTGGCTGACACTTTGAACCACTTCATCATCCGATCATCGGATAAATGATGTCCATTTTTTACGCTACTAAGGGGAGATAGGATTTTCCAATGGGACGAGGAATGCGAGAAGGCCTTGTTGGAGCTCAAGCAATATTTACAGGAGCCACCGATCTTAGCTAAGCCAAGCGACAACGAGGAGCTGAGTATCTACCTCGTCGTCTTGGATCACGCGGTGAGCGCGGTGGTCACTGCGGAGGACGAGAACAAGGTTCAACGGCCCGTGTATTATGTTAGCAAAACGCTGTCGGAGGCGGAAACTCCCTACACGCCACGGGAGAAGCTGCTTTTGGCTTTGGATGTGGCGACCAGGAAGTTAAATCATTACTTCCAGTTTCACCCCATCGTCGTAATCACTTCACATCCATTGAGGGCTCTGCTTTCGAGCTCTGACTTGTCCGGAAGGGTTGCCCGATGGGCAGTCGAACTCGGGCAGTATGACATCAGATTCGCACCCCGGACTGCAATCAAGGCCCAGGTGTTGGCTGATTTCGTGGCTGAATTCATTCATGAGCAGCCCGAGCACGCGCAGCAGGCGCTCATGGGGCAATTGGAACCCTGGAGGTTGAGGGTCGACGGGTCCAACTCACGCCAAGGATCGGGTGCTGGCTTGGTTATCAGGGCACCAACCGGGGAGATTGTGCGCGCTGCAATCCGGTTGAGGTTCTCAAGGACCAATAACGAGGCGGAATACGAGGATATTATCTTGGGTCTGAAATTTGTGCAAGACAGAGGGGCCGCAATCGTGACGGTCTCTTCCGACTCTCATCTGATCGTCAACCAAATCAACGGCAAGTACGAGGCCAAGTCTAGTAGGATGATCGCCTATATGGGGAAGGCAAGGGATCTGCTGTCCAATTTTCAAGAATGGCGGGTGAGCCAAGTTCCCCGGGAGCTGAACAGCGAAGCGGACGCATTAGCCACCTAAGCAGATGCCAACATCAGCGCCGATGGGTACACAGTGCAGGTAGATATCCTCGAATCCCCAAGCGTGGCAGAAGCCGATTTGGTGTGCACCGAGACAGAACCCAGCTAGATGGATTCAATCGTGGCCCATCTCGACAAGGGACAGCTACTCGAGGACAAGAAAGAAGCAAGGAGGGTAAGGATGCAAGCATCCCACTTTTGGCTTTCTCCGGACACGGTGCTATACAAAAAGTCATTCTCGGGGCCATACCTTCGGTGTGTGCACCCGAGTGTGGTGCATAACTTATTGTATGAGATTCATGAAGGGGTTTGTGGTGTGCACGCAGCCAGGAGATCTCTTGCATTCCGGGCAAAGACCCAAGGTTATTGGTGGCCTTATATGCAGAAAGACGTCGAGTGCTACGTGAAGAAGTGTGAGAAATGACAGGCGTTTGCCAGGATCATTCACCAACCGGCAGGGGATCGACTTGCACCCGATCACGAGTCCTTAGCCCTTTGCTCAGTGGGGTTTGGATTTGGTGGGGCCACTCCCCAAGGCTCCGTGAAACAAATGCTTCTTGATCACCGTACCGGATTATTTCACAAGTGGGTGGAAGCCAAGGCGCTTACAAGCATTCGAGACACTGAAACCAAGAAATTCGTGTTGGAGCACATTATAACTCGATTCGGGATCCCTTACGGACTTATATTCGATAACGAAACTCAATTTAATAGCGCCTCGTTCAAGTCTTTCTGTGCAGGTTACGGGATCAAGAATTTTTACTCCTCTGTGGCTTATCCACAGGCTAACGGACAAGTAGAAGCCACTAGTAAGGTCATCCTCGGCGGATTGAAGAAGCGATTGGACACCTCCATGGGTCGATGGGTTGAGGAGTTGTCGGCAGTCCTATGGGCATACCGCACCACCCCTCGGCGATCCACCGGGGAGTCCCCATACGCGCTAGCATTCGACACCGAGGCAGCCATCCCGCTAGAAGTTGGATTGCCCATGATGCGAACCACACTCTTCAAGCAGGGAGGGAATGATGCCGCGTCATTGGCCAGCCTTGATCTGTTGCAGGAAAAGAGAGAGGCAACATCCATCCGCCTAGCTGGGTACCAACGAAGCCTGATGCAGTCCCACGGCAAGCGGGTGAGGCGGAGAAGTTTCAAGGCGGGCGACTATGTGCTTAGGAGGATCCTAGGAAGCGCAAGGGACCCCGCAGCCGGCAAGCTGAGACCGAACTGGGAAGGACCTTACCTCATCACTACAGAGCTAGCAAACGGATCATACAAGCTCGAGGACGCTGCCGGGAAAGAGATTCCGCGAACGTAGAACACTATCAATTTGAAGCTCTACCACGTCTAGCATATATCCCAAATTAGGTACTTTGCATTTTTATTTGTTGTTAAACTAGGCGCATTTCGTGCGATAGGAGACAAGTTTATGAATAAGAGGGGTACTCTTTTTTCTTGCTGTGCGGTTTTATCCAATGAGGGTTTCCCGCAACAAGGTTTTAACGAGGCCCATCCATTTCTATTTCATACCACAAAGGAAGGTTCAATCGAAAATCTGCGTAGCTCGAATGCATGGGCAAGACGTTTGGAGATGCTTAGTCTTTTATCGGCCGAAAATAAGTCCATGACAGAATCAATCAAGGCCAAAAATAAGTACATGACAGCAGGGCCGGCCCTGAGATTTTTAGGGCCCGAGGCGAGGTAAAATACGAGTGTTTTGATTAATAAATATAATCATAATGTTTTTTTTAAAAAAATTATTAAACAATGTAAAATTTTAATTTATTTAACCATTATTAAATTCGGATTTTATTTTTATCACTAAAAGGGAAATTTATGGATTTTAAAGTATTATATGAGTATGACTAATGGGACAATCGCTCGGTACGTATAACACAACAAAAGACTACGATTTTTAGATTTACGAATATACTTATTTACTAAATTTTATTATATTTCCTTGCAAGTTCAATTAAAAATACGTGAATTTTCTAGTGAGAATTAAAGGAGAAAAAATATTTTTTTAATATTCTATTTTTTTCCATGAATGTAAAACAATATGATTATTAAACACTTAAAAAACATATCTTTATTTTGCAAATTTATCCAAAAAAATACTATAATCACTTAAATAAATTTATTAAAGTATTGTTGCTTAAAAACCACCCTTTTTTCATTTGTAACAAAAATTGAAAAACGAATACTTTTTTACACTCTTTGTCGTTGATTCGAAATGTTGAATAAATTAATAAGTCATATCAAAAATGAGTTTTTTTTACATATAAATTTTAGTAAATTTTTATTACATGTAAATATAATAATACATAATACCCTAATTACATATATAACGTGATTTTTTTTCCGGGGCTCTACTCGGTAGGGGGGCCTAGGCGACCGCCCCTTGGGTCTACCCCTAGGGCCGACCCTGCATGACAGGCCAATCTCTAGCCAATCAAGGCCAAAATAGTAGCCGTTCACAGGCCACTCAATCGATGGTCATTTAAGACCATTCATAGCCATTCATAGGCCACAAAGGAGACGCCATTTCAAAGACCCCAGATGCCAATGAACAGGCCACACGGGAAGAAAGGTCTATCCTCACCGGCTGAGGAGCATGACCCGATGAAATAGAGGACTCTCGGTGCATACGCCTCTCAACGGGGGCCGGACGAACTTTCGAATTCAATCCTCACGACCTCGTGAGGAATAAATTCGAGGGGCCATTGAGTGTGGAATTACCAGTTTACGGTAACGTCAAAATCTTATCTCGAACTTTTGGATAAATCTTGACTAACCGAACTGATATGATGCCCCACAAAATCTCCTTCCGTTAAACAAACTAACAAAGGTCAGTGATTAAAGCCTAATCATTATAAATTGGAGGAAGAAAGGGTATTAAGGGAGAGACACACGAACCGCCTCTTTTACTGTTTCATTGATCTCAGGAGTGTCTCCGACGAGCTTCCGTTGCCCACCATCAAGCAACCGAAGCATTCTGAGCGGAGAATTCCCCTCACAAACATATATATACAAATTTACCAAAAACTACCATTTTCCTAAACTATTTTATCAGTAGTAACGTGTTTTCTAGTAGTGAATGCCTAGATGTACTAGATCTACTGCAATGCTAGATGTATATGATGAACTACAATGTTAGATAAATGTACCAGATGTGCTAGAATAATTTTGTTTCAGGACTAGTTGCTATAATAAAGTGTTGGTCCATTAGGAAAATTAGCCCAATCAGGGGGTGCGAGTAACAACCCTTTTTATAACGTCAATATCTACTTGGACTTTAATATCTACAAGGACATGATACAACCATACTCCATACAGAAATATAATTAGCGGAAGACTTAAATAAGATCCTTAAATGTAAAGAAATAGTGCAGAACCATCAAAGAAAATTCAAAAGTAAACTTTACAAAAGATCTCAAAATACTTTAAAGGCGATTCCGATTTAAGTTCCAACCTTCGACCATGTACGTAGTGCTTAACTTAACCTATGAAAATTGGTCTGACATCCGGATACAATAAAGTACACCAATCACCGGTCATCCAAATAATGAACGATTAGTTTGCAAAAACTAGCAAACTAGCAAGTAACGACACGAAAACGTAGACTATTTTGGAATGAAACTCATTAACTGTTGTAATGCTATGTGTTATATTTCCCTATGTCTTGCTTTCATATGTGTTACATGTAATACTGTTATGTGCTTGTAATCATGTATGAGTGTATGATGAGTATACATATAACATATATTATATACTTAGGTATACATGGATGCACAAGTTATAATTAGGCTCGACTGAGTCGTATTGAGTCGAGAAATCGACTTGATCCTCTAACGAGTCTAATAAACACTTGTGGAGTGATAATGTATAAACTATAGTATATAATGTATGTATAATATGTATGATATATGTATAGGAGAAGTCTTACCCGGATGTGGGCTTTAGGCCCATTACCAAAGCCCAAAGATCTCTGACGCTGGGGCGAGCTTGGCGGCCTTGGTCCAGTTGATGAAGCGCTGCGTTTTGGCCTTGGCTTCACTTGAGATCCAAAGCCCTAGCTATTTAAGCTCGCTAGCAGCTTCTGGATCTTCAGTTCAGCTCTCTCTCTCCTCCGTCTCTTCTCAAACGCTCTCAAAGGGTTTCTAGGGTTTGCTCCTGGTTCCTCTCCGGCGATTGTGAAGACGAAGGCGTTGGCTGCTCTCGGTGATCTCCTAGTGGTGGCACGGCTAAGCTCCTGGCTTTGGTTGCCGCTTGTCTCACATCTGGAGATCTAGGGTTTGGGAGTTTCGAAGCGTTCTTTAAACTCCGGTCATCCCACACAGGGGGATCTTCTTCTCCTTGTATCTATGAAACTCGTACATGCTAGATCTAGGGTTTATCTTTGCATTGCTTGATTGTAACCCTCTGTTGAACATTACCTAGTGGATTCGGCCGCTTCTTGAGGCCCCGAGGACGTAGGCATCTTTTGCCGAACCTCGTAAAACTCTGGTGTTGTTCTTGCATGTTTTGTTTGAGTTTCTTGTTCTTATCTCTCGCTTCCGCATAAATCACTTTCGTTATATCGAATCTCGGTTTCAACAAGTTGTATCAGAGCTTGAGTGTCGCGTTTCTGATTTCCTGGCTCATTGTTGAGTTCTAGGGATAGGGAACGGGTGTAGGGCCTCGGGCTGACCTAAAAGGCGACATCGCTGGTGCAGCACCCCCCCTACACGACATACCACACCCTTGTTTGTTTAGATCTAGGTTTGTGTGTGTGCGATTCTGTGCTCTGCTCTTAGGTTCAAGGTTTTCTTGAATCTCTTGCGTGATTTACTGTGTTTTGTTAAGTTTTTTTAAACTCTTAACTATAAACATGGGTGAATCCTATCGTTTTAAACCCTTCAATGGCACTACTGACTTTGCTATGTGGCAGGTAAAAATGAAGGCCATATTAATCAAAGAAAACTGCTATGAAGTGATCACTGGAGAAGATGTCGAAGAAGACAAGAAGAAGGATATAAAACGTCTTGATAAAATAGCACACAGTGAGATTATGTTGAGACTCTCAGATGAGGTGGCTAGGCAAGTCCTTACTTGCACAACTACTGAAAAACTCTGGAAAAGGTTGGAGGAATTATACTTGGTAAAATCACTACCAAGTAGGGTAAATCTCTTCAACAAACTTTTCAATTTCAAAATGTCTACTGCTTGCACTCTTGCTGAAAATCTTGACAGATTCTTGGCTATCACCCAAGATCTGGAAAGATGTGGTGACAAGGTTGATGAGACTCAATTGTGTGTGTTATTGCTTAACTCTTTGCCTGCTCAGTTTACTACTTTTGTTGACGTTGTTCAGTATGGTACTAATAAGTTGACTCAAAAGGAGCTTATTGATTCTATCATACAGAAAAATGAAAATCTGAAAGTGTTTAAAACTGTAAATGGAAATAAGACTGACCCTAAACCTGAAAACAAAGATGAGGTTCTTATGGTGAAGTCTAAGTACAAAGGCAATAAGAGAAATAAGCAACAGGAAAATAAAGACAATAAAACTGATTCTGTGTCTTCTGATAAATCCAGTGGTGAAAAACCTAATAAACCTCATCTTTTATGTACTTACTGCAATAAAACTGGTCATCTTGAGAAGCATTGTTTTAAGAAGAAAAGGGATATTAAAGCTGGTAAGAAACCTAATGTGTCTGCTATTTGTGAATCCCATCCTTATGTTACTCATGAAGTTCTTGCATTATTATGTAACACTGATTCTACTACTTGGATCTTGGATTCTGGGTGTACCATGCATGCTACCTTTCATAAATCTTGGTTCTTTGAGCTTAAATGTTTTGATGCTGGTACTGTTATGCTGGGAGATCACTCTATTCTTAAAATTAAAGGTGTTGGATCTGTTGCTTTAAAGATGTTTGATAATGTGATTAGAATTGTTAAGGATGTTAAATGGGTTCCTGATTTAAGGAGAAACTTGCTCTCTGAAAGTGCTTTTGAAGAATTACACTATGATATGTCCAGTTCCAATGGTGTTAGGATTATTTCTAAAAATGGGAAGCATGTCATTAAATGCTTTAGAAAGAACGGTCTTTATGAAGTGTTGGCTACTCCTGTTGTGAATTATTCTGCTTCTGCCTTTACTGCTTCTGTGCATACTATGTCTCTGCATGATACTATGTTGTGGCATAATAGACTTGGACACATTGGTAATAAAGGCTTAGAACACCTTCATAAAACTGGCATTATCAACTCCAAACCTTGCATGATTGATCTCTGTGAAAATTGTATCCTAGGAAAGCATGCTAGAAAAGGTTTTAAGCATTCATCTTATGTTGCTGATGCACCTCTTGAATATATTCATTCTGATTTGTGGGGACCCTCCCCTGTTCCTACTGTAGGTCATAAGAGATATTTTATGTCTCTCATTGATCACTATAGTAGGAAGGTCTGGGTCTATTTGCTTAAAACTAAAGATGAGGCATTTGAAACCTTTAAAAACTAGAAAGTTGGAGTTGAAAATGAAACTGGCCTTACTGTTAAATGTTTAAAAACTGACAATGGCCTGGAGTTTTGTAATTCTTTGTTCAATGAGTACTGCAAGTCTAATGGTATTGACGGAGGTAAAACCTATCGTTGATTCCGTCAAAGAAAACTCAAACCTAAAGCAAGTATAGCGATAAGCAAGAGGTCGATCCCACAGGGAAAATTATAACTCAAGTGTGATTTATGTGTCAATTAAAGTAACCGGTTTGGGGGGTTTTAGTGGGTGAAAGTTCCGCCTTTTGTCAAAGCGGAGTAAGCAAGCAAAGTAAATGGATTTGGTTTTAGACAATTAGGAGAAGTAATTCTACCTACAATTTTCCACTTTATTGGATTGAAGCGATCCTTGTAACTTCTTCTCGTCCTATTAAGTTTCTTATGAATGCCCTTGTCCCGACCTAATATAGTTACTAGTCCAACCAATCCTAGCAACCCTTATCAATCGAACAGTCCATAAAGAAGGATTTAACCCAATTGATAGCTTTAAGTTCAGAGATTAGCCAAGGTATTTGCAGTCCCTAAAAAAGGATTTAACAACACATTCAACTTCCTACTTATTCAATTAGTTCAACCAGCCCTAAAGGAACAAGTTTGCCACTTAGGTTAAGGTTCACAACCAGGAATCTACAAAATCTTAGCGATTGAATTGATCTAACAAGTTGGCCAGACAAGATAGAACAAAACAATAAACAATCAAGCACAAAGAAGTTGAAACATTCAAATATAGGAAACAAGGAACGAGAATTAGAAACTCACAATCAATCCGAATAAAGCTTCAAATTGCAAGCAGAATAGATGAGTTTAGTTCCTCATGGAAAACATCGCTCAAAATCTCTAAAATTGTCTGATGGATAGAATAGAATAGAAGTTATGAAAATAACATAAAACTTGGCCTTCTTAAACATCCAAAGTCGGCCCCAAAATAAACAAATAGATCTAGGGTTTTTTAATTCCTAAAAACGCTGCGTTCGCGCTGACGAGCAATGCTGCGGGCGCAGCATAGGTGCTGCGCCCGCCGCACTCTGTTTCTTCTCGTTCCCCGCTGCAGCGGGCTATGCTGCGCCCGCCGCAAGCTTGCGGCGCCCGCGGCATGCTGTTTTGCCGTAGCTTCTTGCCTTCAATTGCGGGTCTCTCCTCTTGTCTTGCATCTTTCCTTCCTTGTTTCTTCCCATGTTTCTTGTGTTCCTCTTCGAGATATTGCATCTCCAAATGTGGTCCGATTCAATCTGCGAGATAAACACAAATTTGCGCAGAATCCGAACTCTTCTAAAATAATCACAAGATGCAATTTAGCAACAAAGTATGAAAGAAATGCAACCTAACTAAACTAAAAATGCCTATAATGCCTATCTAAAATATGCATTATCAAACTCTCCCACACTTAACCTTTGTTTGTCCTCAAGCAATGATAGAATGAACATGAATCAATGTATCCCACAGGAAATACCTTCAAGCTTCAACTTTATCAAAAAGCAACATCATAGCAAGTGCAAACATAAACCAACCAAACAAACGTCATAGCATGTATTCCAGTGATCAAAGCTTAGAAGTAGACATCATCCAACCTTGCCAGAAATATGTGTTTCACTCATGTGTTTAGGCTTTAAGGTACAACTCTCAACTCAATCCAAAATGCACTAAGCTCATAGACATTGACCACCATATCACCAATTCTTTACCGAAATGTCATTACTTGCGGGACACCATAAGTAAAATAAAATGCAATTTTTATTTTTTATTTTATTTTATTTTTTTTCTTTTCTCTTTTTTTTCTTTTTCTTGTCTTGGTGCTTTACTTACGCGAAGCGCAAACATGGGTGTCATGAATGGCCCCGGTCTATCAACACCTCAACCTACTAATTTGAAGTCCACTTGAACATCTTTTGACGCAAGTTGCAAACATGGGTGTCATGAATGAACCTGGTTACTCAATGATCAAGCTTTCTTTCCCAGTGGATAGTTTTCAACACCTTTTTGCGCGAATCATACCCATGGCTGTCATGCATAGATCCGGTTACTAAGTGCATCAACCATTGCCACCTTATTCACTAATTATGTGCAAATTCAAACAAAAGACTCAATATATAACATAAACTCCGCAAGCAATCAAACATGTGCATCGGTCCTTAAAAATAGATATTGCAGTCAATGCCAAGAGGTAGCAACACTAAGAGAGTAATTCACACAATTGAGCAAAAGAATTCAAATAAGGTCAAACATTCTCACAGGGTCATGTTTTTAGGACTTCAATCATACTTTAGCTCAATCATACATGCTCAGTTATATTTGCTAGCTCATGTTCCACAAAAATCAAATAAAGACAGTAATCAAAACATCCAGAACTCCATGGGATTTTTATGAATCATGCTTGAAATTTAAAATAGAGGACAAACTAAGCCAGATGGGTATTTGAATAACACATATGTATGCAATGCATGCTCTATTTTTGGATTTTCGAAATATTTTTTTTTTTTTTAATTCCGAAAATGCAGAAAAATTAAATAATTAAAAGACAAAAATTAAACTTAACAGAATTGAAATAAACTAATTATTACAGAACTTAACATATTGTGCAAAAATTAAACATGGTCCTAGAAATGACAGAATTGACATAATTTACATATAAATCCCCTCCCCCACACTTAAAATTTTCAGTGTCCTCACTGAAACAGTACAGACAACCAAAATAAACATAAACAAACAGGGTGAAGGAGGTAGAACTAACCACTCACCGAGGCGGCGGCTGGTATGGCGGCGACTGGTACGGCGGGATGTGAGGGTATTGCTGGCGGAAGTAGTAAGTCTGCTCTCTCCGCATCTCCTCCAAATGGTAGCTCGTCTCACTCCGCATCTCCTCCAAATGGTAGCTCGTCTCACTCCGCATCGCTTCCACGTTGTAGTCCGTCTCCCGCACAGTGCGACCGATGTCGTTGAGGGTGAACTCAAAGGCATCCTGACGTAAGGACATACGGTGGAGCTCAGTGCTCAAATAGTCCCGCAAGGGGTCATCCCCAGCAGAAGAGAAGCGAGGCCCTGAAGAAGGGCCAGCAGCGTGCTGCGCATCCCCCATATGATAGTCCGTCTGTGCCGGGGTAGTCCCCTCAGCATCGTCCTCATCATCCTCATCATTATCCTCTGCCTGCGCCTGGTCAGCTGCGATGTATAGGGTATTGTTGGAAGGCCCATAAGGTAAGGGCCTAGGAAGGCGTAGTTGGTTCTCCCCACGCTTCCCCGATTTCCAAAAACAGCCTGCCACATCAGAGCCCTCAAGCACGAAAGCCCTCCTCAGCTGCTCTGTTGTATAGGTGTACCCACCAGACATGGGTGCACCGCACTGTTCAGGCTGTAGAAAATGGTAGGCGATGAGGCTAATCATGCCTTCCAAACCAATCTTCCCTGATTTCTTCCCTTGAATCTTCACGCAGCTCTCTACAAAGATCTCAACCCAGTCCGGCGTACCACGGGACTGGGGAGCAAAGCTCCACAACCAAGCTAGATCACCAGCCGGCACTTTGTTCACGTCGCCTTGGCCGCTGAAAGACATGGCCAAGACTTTGTGAACTAGACGGAGGCAAGGGTGGACGAAACTGTAGTTATACTCTCCCTTGTGGCCGTCAAATCCAGTTCCAGTCGCTTTGAACCATACATCAAGGCGTTGCTGCTCTGTTGCCATGAAATACCAATTTGGGGTGGGCGCCCGAGAGATCCCAAAAAGCTGTCTTAGCTCGTCATGTGTGCAAACGTGAGGCTGATCCAACAAAGTGAACATAATCCTCGAGTTATCCACCTGTTGCAACGTAGCTAGAAACTCCCATGCCAGCTCAGGATACGTAGGGGCACTGCGGTCTATAAATCCCCCCAAACCGCCATGGCTAAGCATCCGCCTTGTAACATCTAACATGCCCAATGTATGTAAGGTCGGAACATGGAAAAACTTCGTCTGAACGAATCGTTTTGGATCGAAGCTTTTAAAGAACTTCCTCTGTTCATCAGACGCATTCCTCAAGCGGCGCACCATCTTTATCAGATCTCAGCAGTAGATATCAACAATCCCAACAGATCCAGAATTCAACAACAAACCGTCAACACAACCCAAACCAATCAACAAAAACACTCAAAATAAACACAACGCAAGTAACTCATGAACCTCAAATCAAAACCCAACACATATATCTTTCCAATAAACAATCATACCCCAAATTTACTTCAACTTACTCAAATTACCACTTTCAAACCAAAGTTCCAACTTCAGAGTTCACACTAAAAAATCAGCCCCATATATACCGGTTATAACGACCCTTTAACGAACAACAAAAATATCCCGCACAAATTTCACCCCTTAAGCAATGAATAAGCAACTCAATATCAAATCTCTACCTAATTCTCAAGCATATTAAAATCTGAAATTTGGAGAGAATAGGGGAGAAATCATACCATGTGAGTTGTAAAAGGAGGAGGAAACTTTGAAATTATAGCAATTTAAGGGCTCTTGGTGGTAGATCCGGCGCAGGACTGGCGGTGGGCAGCGGCGGCGGGCGCAGCAGCTTTGTGACGCAGATCCGGCGAGAAGGGGGCTGCGCGAGTTCGATATCCGGGTTGCTGCAGGTGCGAGGAGCGCAGGTGGGATCGAGGAGCGCAGGGGGGGTCGGATCCGGGTTGGTGAAGAAGGTGTTGAAAGAGGTGGTTGGATTTGGTGAAGAAGGTGATGAAAGAGGGAGCAACAATGGAGTTTTTTGGAATTCTTTGAATGGGGCGGCTGGGAATGAGAGTAAGGGAGGTAGGGTTTTCACACATAGATTCTCCCGTGATTGGTTAATTTTATTTTAATTTTTTTTTTTTTTTTTTTTAGAATGTTCATGGGCCTGAGATGCGGCGGGCGCCGCAAGGGTTGCCGCGGCCGCCTCCAGAGAGGGGTGCTGTGGATTTGCTTTGCGGCGGGCGCCGCATGGGTTGCTGCGGCCGCCGCCAAAGAGGGGTGCTGTTATGCTTCGTTATATATATATATATATATATATATATATATATATATATATATATATATATATATATATATATTTATTTTTATTTTTTAAAAAAAAAACTACATATGGTACTAATCCTAAAATAATTAACTAATGAAAAAGAAAGAAGAACTTACCTCGGGTTGCCTCCCGAGCAGCGCCTTTGTTTCAAGTCGTTGGCTCGACGTGACAGCCCTTGAGTGGCCTAGTCGGTTGGTTCAGCAAGCACCAACTTCTCCTCTTCACTATGTGGAATGTTTTCAAAATATGGCTTAACCCTATAACCATTAACCTTAAAGAGCTCATTAGATTTGGGATCATAGAGTTCAATTGCTCCGTGAGAGAAAATCCTTGAGATGATGTAGGGTCCTTCCCACCTTGATCTAAGCTTTCCAGGGAAGAGTTTCAGACGTGATTTGTATAGAAGGACCTTGTCTCCTATTGTTAGCTCTTTCCGCAGGATGTGTTTGTCATTCCAAGCTTTGGTCTTCTCCTTGTAGATCACTGCATTATCATAAGCATCCAGACGCAATTCCTCCAGCTCTTGCAATTGAAGCTTTCTGAATTCACCCACTTCATCCAACCGCATATTGCAATTCTTTATAGCCCAATACGCCTTATGCTGAAGCTCTACAGGGAGATGACATGCCTTTCCAAAGACAATTCGATAAGGAGACATACCAATGGGAGTTTTATAGGCTGTCCGATAAGCCCAAAGAGCGTCATTTAGCCGTAGACTCCAATCCTTCCTGTTAGGTGCCACTGTTTTCTCCAAAATGGTCTTTATCTCTCTATTTGATATTTCCGCTTGACCATTGGTCTGAGGATGATAAGCAGTTGACACTCTCTGTGTGACATGGTATTTCTTTAACAAGGCAGTGATCGTCCTGTTGCAGAAATGTGTCCCTCTGTCGCTAATTATAGCCTTAGGCACCCCAAATCTTGCGAAAATGATGTCTTTCAGGAACTCTGTAACTACTTTAGAATCATCAGTTCTAGTGGCCTTTGCCTCCACCCACTTGAAAACATAGTCCACCGCAAGCAAAATATATATATTCCCAAAAGAACTAGGGAAGGGACCCATAAAATCGATACCCCAAACATCAAAAATTTCACAAAATATGACAGTTGTTTGTGGCATTTCATTCCTAGCAGATATGTTCCCCACCCCTTGACATCTATCGCATGATTTACAAAAGGCATTAGCATCCCTAAATAAGTGAGGCCAAAAGAGACCTGCTTCTAAAACTTTCCTAGCAGTCTTTTGAGGACCAAAGTGGCCTCCACATTCATGAGCATGACAAAAAGTAAGGACAGATTATACCTCATTGTCCGGCAGACACCTCCTGATTACCTTATCAGCACAATGTTTCCAAAGGTAGGGGTCATCCCAAACATAGAAGCGAGAGTCATGTCGAATCTTGTCCTTCTGAGCTTTTGTGAATTTCGGTGGAAATTCTCCCGTGACCAAGTAATTCACCATATTGGCAAACCAAGGTCGAGGAGTATGGACACCCATCAACAATTCAGGAATATCAGGACTTACCTCGTCGGATGGGAGAGAAAAGGACTGAACGGGGGTGATCATGTACATTTAGGTAGTGTTAATATAAGTATTTAGATGTGTTTAGGTAGGGTAAAATGCATGAGTTAGAGTAGTTTTCATGTTTTCATTATGTTTCAATTAGAGTCGGAATCTACGAGGTTTGTGCATGATTTCAGGGAATTGTAAAGAGGTGAAGCTAAGCTCGAGCCAATGTTGGAAGATTAGACGAGAATAGAAGAGCACAAGAGTCGAGGAGAGGAGATAAACATGTAAAGGATTGGAGCTGTCCAAGCTGGCGACGCTGCACGAAAATGAGTCGTTCGAAGGCTGTAGTTATCGGATCGGGGCGTACTTATACTTGTTGGAAAGAGGATTCGAAGACCTACAACTTTCATGTTTACGACTTTTCCAAATTCGGCCTTGAAGACAGTGAAATCTGGACGTCAAGATGGCTGCTGAAAGGAACTCGGGTGGAGCAATAATAACTCGGCCGAGTTATGCAGTGGCGAGCCCGAGTTTGTGCCGAGTGCAAGTCCGGAGCTATTACTTTCCTTCATTAATGAATTGTGTTATTTTTATTTTTATTTTAATTTCAATTAGGAGGGCAGATGAAACGTTAGAGGAGTGTGGAATAACGGTAGGTCTGTTTTTTAGTTTTGTTTGCTTCTGAATGGAAAAACCACGAAGAGTACGCAACACCATTGGAGACTTTTGATGGTGATTTCTTTTTCAACCATGAACCACTAAATCTCTTGGCTTGGGATAATTAATCGAAGCGTCAGGTTTATCATTTCATTGTGAGATTTCTATATCCTAATACTCCTCTTTGAATATTATCAATTCTTTGCATCGAATGTTTAGGGTTTTCGTGAATTTTCATTAGCTTGATCAACTGATGCCTTTTCATGATAATCTATAGCTAGATATAGGTAATTTCTGGTTGAATTATCTATATTTTTTAGTAGCGAAGTATAAATCTCTAAAACTGGTTGATTTAAGGATTTGTATAGAGAATTGATTTGCAATCGATGCAATAACTGGTTGTGCGTGTCGATTGTCTTTGTTGATTTCCTTTATTCTTCATCAATTATTGAATTGAATCTTAATAGTTTCAGGATTGTTCGATAATTAGGGTTTTCAGGGTCTGGTTGTCCTGTTAACTAGATTTGATAAGGAATTGGATTCAAAAGACCTAGTCTTTCCACAACAAAGTATTCAAAAGGAAGTTATCTATTCGATTTCGATGATCAATGAACAAACCTGCTTGCTGAGATTGGTTGACCTAAGCTATTTATCTCATTTTCATTCATTCAAGTTGTTTAGTTTGCTAGTTTTGCTTACTTTTGCATTCGTAGTTAGTTTAAACCATCAAAATCCCCTTCTTTGTGTCTTTAGTTCTTATTAGCACACTCTGACTTGCATACAAATCATTGACTCCCTGTGGGATCGACCCGTACTTGCCAAACTACATTAGTTAGGTTAGTCGGATATATTTGATAGGATTTAAGGCGACTGAAAATCCTCTGTCAAATTTGGCGCCGTTGCCGGGGAGTCAAATTGCTATTTGTGTGCTTGTTTTTGTGTGTTAATTTAGCTACTAACTTTTGTTGTGAACCTGTCTTACGGTTCACAACACATGTGCTACTAACAGTTTAATATGTTGAGATTATCGCAGTTTGAAGGTGAGAACTTTCACCTATATCTCACTAGGTTGCAGAGGTGCGTGGACATCCGCAATGAGCGGGGTTTCCACGATAGTTTGCGAGATATGGTTGTCTGCGTTGTAGAGGGGATGACTGCTGAGACAAAGGCGAGTGCTATATACATGAGCGGAGGAAGTCTAGCACGGTTAGGTTTTGCAGGAATTTGGGATCTTATCTGCTACATGGGGCACCAGGCCTTGCAGGAAGTGTCTTTTTCCCAAGAACTTCAACCAATGGATTACTTCGACGCACCTTTGGAGGATCTATCCAAGGCCTCTTACGAGAAGAATGAGCAATTGTGTCAGCAGATCGTTGAACTAGATGAACGAGTGCACCAAATGGTCCAAGTGGGGAATGATATTCTAGCATGGGAAGCGGGTGAACTACCGTCTCAACCGGTGGTTAACCCGATAGAGAGTCTCACCATGAACACTCTAGGGAGTGGCAAGGACCTGTTTGTTACACCCGAGGGAAGCTTTGAAAGTCATGAAGATGTAGGTGAGTGTGTGCTTCCTATTCCTCCCTCATTGAGTTCATCCGAATCTACTCCGCTACCTCCCCTACCCTTGAGCTATGAGCATGACAATGTTTTGGCGGAGGAGGACATGTTCGCAGATGATGACAGTTTCTTCAGCGATGAAGAGGAGAGTACAGTGCTTCTTGACATGGAGTGTCATGAGTCGACACATGAGATTCCATTTGATTTATTGTCTCCTTCATTTGATGAGATTGTCTCGAGCTCGCCTATCAAGGAACCAAGTCCGGAGCTGATTTATGTGGCTCCTAAGCAAAGAATTGATATCCTCTGCAATGGTGAGAAGGTCAGTGATTATGTCGATCCTTGGGCTCATTATTTTGACATACCGCCAAAGGAACTGAATTGGTGGTTCTACATACCTGCGGCGGAGAGTCACGCTCGGGCATATGAGGAGTTGAAGACATACTTTGACTTCAACTTATTCGTATGTAGTGCCCGCCTACCTAGATGGTGTGCAAAAGAGTTTGATTTGCTGTTGAGGGCACTGACGATGTCCGAATAGGTCTTAAATGGAAAACCAAAACGTCGAGCTAACGACCATAACCAAGCGCTTCTTGGGAGGCAACCCAAGGTGAGTAGTTTAGAGTTGCAGTTTTTCATTTTTTTCGGTTGAGTTTTAAATTTCAAGTTCAAAAAAAAAAAAAAAAAAGTTCGTCATAAAAAGAGGGCCAAAAGCAAGAGAATTACAGTAAGGTACTCGAGTAAGAAGCTCGGCCGAGTCCATGGCCAACCCGAGTTGCAGACAGGTCTCGAGAAAAAACTCGGGTGGGAAGAACAAACTCGGTCGAGTTTAAAGCCTCACCCGAGCTATATTGTGGGTTTTTTAAAAAAAAAAAAAAGGAAGGAAGACAAGAAACGCGTCTTGCTAGGCTTCTCCCGAGCGAAGTTGTTCCCGAGCGCCTGCCTCTCGCTTCCGACCAGCCGCCGAGCCCTCCCGATCAGCATCCCTCCCGGAGAGTCACCGAGCCCCTGCCTCCGATCACGGAGCCCCAGCCGCTGATACCGAGCACACCTGGCTCTCTCCCGAGCAGCTTCCGGCCTCGCTCCCAGCAACAGCGCGCTGCCTCTCCATGGAAGGCACCCAGCAGTTCGTTCGAGTCTCAGACCCTCCTCCCGAGCATCGAGCACATCCACCAGGCCACGCCACGCCGCCGACCACCACCAGTCTCCGGTCAGCCATCTCTGTCCTTCTCTCCTCCGTTGAGTCGTTGAGGTGAGTTTTCAAAAATCCCCAATTTCTAGGTTTTATCAAATTGAATAAATTTGTGTAATTTAGGGGTCGTTTGGGTGAGATTACAACTTATTTGTGTTAAATTTGTTGCTGGAGGATGATTGATTGAGAAATTTGGACTTGTGGCTTGATATGCGAACTTGATTGATGAAATTGCAAATTTGAGATTAGGCATTTGGATTGATCTTGCTAAATGGAATTCAACTTGATTTGAGTTTTCTTATTGAGTTTGGTAAATTTGGCATTGATTGATTTGTGCTAAGTGTTGATTTGCAATATTATTGTGGTTGTGGATGGCTTTGTTGCTTGTGTTGAGGCTAGTTTTTGTGCTTAATTGTGACATTGCAAATGTAGGGGAATTGAATTTTAAGCATTTGATCGATCTTGCTATTAGATATTAAGCTGATTTTGAGTTTTCTAATTGAGTTTCTTGAATGTTGGATTGATCGATTTATGCTTAATTGATTGACGATTTGCAATATTTCGAGAGAATGATGGCTATGCTTGAGTGTGATTGGGAGTGGATTGACACCATCGATTATTATTGTAAGTTGTCCTTGTCGGGACAACAAATATTTCTTTGTTGGTGTTGTCTTGTCTCTTGTTTGTAGAGATTACGTTGTGGTGTATCCTTGAGGTCGAGACGAGAAAGAACAATGGCTCATCACACTCTTGCGCTTGAATTCATCACCTCTGTTTGATATGTAGATGACTCTTGCGTTAATTTTATTTTAATTTTTTTTTTTTTAGAATGTTCACGGGCCTGAGATGCGGCGGGCGCCGCAAGGGTTGCCGCGGCCGCCTCCAGAGAGGGGTGCTGTGGATTTGCTTTGCGGCGGGCGCCGCATGGGTTGCTGCGGCCGCCGCCAGAGAGGGGTGCTGTTATGCTTCGTTATATATATATATATATATATATATATATATATATATATATATATATATATATATATATATATATATATATATATATATATTTTTAAAAACTACATATGGTACTAATCCTAAAATAATTAACTAATGAAAAAGAAAGAAGAACTTACCTCGGGTTGCCTCCCGAGCAGCGCCTTTGTTTCAAGTCGTTGGCTCGACGTGACGGCCCTTGAGTGGCCTAGTCGGTTGGTTCAGCAAGCACCAACTTCTCCTCTTCACTATTTGGAATGTTTTCAAAATATGGCTTAACCCTATGACCATTAACCTTAAAGAGCTCATTAGATTTGGGATCATAGAGTTCAAATGCTCCGTGAGAGAAAATCCTTGAGATGATGTAGGGTCCTTCCCACCTTGATCTAAGCTTTCCAGGGAAGAGTTTCAGACGTGATTTGTATAGAAGGACCTTGTCTCCTATTGTTAGCTCTTTCCGCAGGATGTGTTTGTCATTCCAAGCTTTGGTCTTCTCCTTGTAGATCACTGCATTATCATAAGCATCCAGACGCAATTCTTCCAGCTCTTGCAATTGAAGCTTTCTGAATTCACCCACTTCATCCAACCGCATATTGCAATTCTTTATAGCCCAATACGCCTTATGCTGAAGCTCTACAGGGAGATGACATGCCTTTCTAAAGACAATTCGATAAGGAGACATACCAATGGGAGTTTTATAGGCTGTCCGATAAGCCCAAAGAGCGTCATTTAGCCGTAGACTCCAATCCTTCCTGTTAGGTGCCACTGTTTTCTCCAAAATGGTCTTTATCTCTCTATTTGATATTTCCGCTTGACCATTGGTCTGAGGATGATAAGCAGTTGACACTCTCTGTGTGACATGGTATTTCTTTAACAAGGCAGTGATCGTCCTGTTGCAGAAATGTGTCCCTCTGTCGCTAATTATAGCCTTAGGCACCCCAAATCTTGCGAAAATGATGTCTTTCAGGAACTCTGCAACTACTTTAGAATCATCAGTTCTAGTGGCCTTTGCCTCCACCCACTTGGAAACATAGTCCACCGCAAGCAAAATATATATATTCCCAAAAGAACTAGGGAAGGGACCCATAAAATCGATACCCCAAACATCAAAAATTTCACAAAATATGACAGTTGTTTGTGGCATTTCATTCCTAGCAGATATGTTCCCCACCCTTTGACATCTATCGCATGATTTACAAAAGGCATTAGCATCCCTAAATAAGTGAGGCCAAAAGAGACCTGCTTCTAAAACTTTCCTAGCAGTCTTTTGAGGACCAAAGTGACCTCCACATTCATGAGCATGACAAAAAGTAAGGACAGATTATACCTCATTGTCCGGCAGACACCTCCTGATTACCTTATCAGCACAATGTTTCCAAAGGTAGGGGTCATCCCAAACATAAAAGCGAGAGTCATGTCGAATCTTGTCCTTCTGAGCTTTTGTGAATTTCGGTGGAAATTCTCCCATGACCAAGTAATTCACCATATTGGCAAACCAAGGTCGAGGAGTATGGACACCCATCAACAATTTAGGAATATCAGGACTTACCTCATCGGATGGGAGAGAAAAGGACTGAACGGGGGCCTGATTATTTTGCGGCGGGCGCAGCAAGATTGCATGGTCGCGGGCGCCGCAAGGTTGCGGCGGGCACAGCATCCTCCGTTTTTGTTATTTCCTGCAGCTGCGAAGAGAGGGTGTGCATGATATAAAATAGTGTATCGTCAGGGAACTCACCGTGAATGGGTCTTTGATCTTCCGGCTTGTCCTCTCCTTGGACAAGTCTGCTGAGGTGGTCCGCTACTAAGTTTTCTGCACCTTTCTTATCTTTGATTTAAATGTCAAATTCACTCAAAAGTAAAATCCAACGAATCAATCTTGGTTTTGCTTCTTTCTTAGTCAATAAATATCGAAGAGCAGCATGATCAGTGAAGACAATTACCTTAGCTCCTAGGAGATAGGAGCGAAACTTCTCCAGTGCGAAGACCACAGCCAGAAGCTCTTTCTCAGTGGTTGAGTAGTTCCTTTGCGCTCCATTCAGAGTCATGGAGGCGTAGTAGATGACATGAGAGCCCCTTCCTTCCTTTTGTCCCAAAACAGCCCCCACAGCATAGTCGCTAGCATCACACATAATCTCAAAAGGTTGAGACCATATGGGTGCTTGAATTATAGGAGCGCTAGTCAGGCGACCTTTAAGCTCATCAAAGGATGCTCTACACCTGTCATCAAACTCAAAAGCCACTTTCTTTTTAAGTAAATCACAAAGAGGTGCAGAAATCTTAGAAAAATCCTTAATAAACCTGCGATAGAACCCTGCATGGCCCAAAAAGGAGCGAATTTCGCGCACATTGGTAGGGTAAGGTAGAGACTGAATGACATCAATCTTAGCCTTATCCACCTCAAGACCCCTGCTAGACACAATATGACCCAGAACAATGCCTTGCTCAACCATAAAATGACACTTTTCAGAATTAAGGACTAAGTTGGTGTCTACACACCGCCTAAGCACAAGTGACAAATGATGCAAGCAAGTGTCAAAGTCATCTCCATGCACAGTGAAGTCATCCATAAATACTTCAATAAAGCACTCTACATACTCAGAAAATATGCTTACCATACACCGTTGGAAAGTCCCAGGTGCGTTACATAGCCCAAAAGGCATTCTGCGATATGCAAAAGTGCCAAAGGGGCATGTAAATGTCGTTTTTTCTTGATCCTCTGGTGCTATTGGTACCTGAAAATATCCTGAGTAGCCATCCAAAAAGCAATAAAAGGAGCGGCCGGCAAGGCGCTCAAGCATTTGATCAATAAAGGGAAGGGGGAAGTGGTCCTTGCGAGTAACTGCATTCAATTTTCGATAATCAATCCAGACTCTCCATCCAGTTTGTACCCTGCTAGGGACCAATTCACCATTCTGATTCTCAACAATAGTAATACCTCCCTTCTTAGGGACAACCTGAGTAGGACTCACCCATTTGCTGTTAGATATGGGAAAGATCATACCTGCCTGAAGGAGCTTCAGCACCTCCTTCTTTACTACTTCCATCATTGGCGGGTTGAGTCTCCGTTGAGGTTGTCTAGATGGCTTGGCATCGTCCTCCAATAGTATCCTATGCATGCAGAGGGTAGGACTGATGCCCTTAATGTCCGCTATTGTCCATCCTAACGCCTCCTTGTTTTCCTTTAGAACAGTCACCAATCGCTCCTCCTGTCCGAAGGTCAATTTATTAGAAATAATGACAGGCAGAGTATCATTTTCACCAAGAAAAGCATATTTAAGGTGATTAGGAAGTTGTTTTAATTCAACATCAGGCGCTTGGATAATAGATGGAAGAAGCTTTTCAGTAGGAATGGTCAACTCGATGCGGTCTCCCCTTGGTGGCACATAGGTGGGAGATCGATGGTCTAAAGCTACTATAGCCTCCTGCAAATAAGATGACAATACATAATCTCTAGCAATTTCATCTATAGGGGCCTGTAAAGCAACTTCCATCTCATCAACACACTCCAAATCAAAACAATCTTGTGCCATAGTATCAATAACATCCACAAAGCACAGAGAAGGGTCATCAGATGGAAATTTCATGGAATCATAAATATTATATTCAACTCTTTGACCATCAAATTCCATGGTAAGAGATCCTGAATAGACATCTATCTTAGTCCTAGCAGTTTTCAGAAAAGGTCTGCCCAATAGAATAGGGCCTTCATTGTTACCAGGACCCATGTCAATCACAAAGAAATCAGCAGGGAATATCAAGTTGTCAACCATAACCAAGACATCCTCAACAATCCCTTTCGGGTAGATAGTAGATCGATCAGCAAGTTGAATTACTACCCTAGTATCATTCAGAGGTCCCAATCCCAAAGCATGATAAACATTATAAGGTAAAACATTAATAGATGCTCCTAAATCTAACATAGCTTTGTCAAATTTAGTATCACCTATCACACATGGAATAGCAAACATACCAGGATCACTACACTTTTCAGGCATACGCTTTTGAAAGACAGCAGTGACATGTTCGCTTACCTTCACCTTTTGCTTACCTTTTAGATTCTGGTTCCGCTTGATAGTGCAAAGTTCCTTCAAGAATTTAGCATATCTAGGAATGCTTTTGATTAAATTAAGCAAAGGAATGTTTACCTCACACTTGCTGAATGTCTCGAAGATTTCCTTGTCGTTCTCATACCTTCTTGTATCCTTCAAGGCTTCCGGGAAAGGCGGAATGGGCTTTGGAGTTTCCATAGATAAGGAGGAAGAAGGAGGAGAAGAAGAAGGAGGAAGAGGGGAAGAAGGAGAAAGAAGCGTACCTGATAAAGAGGGACTGGCTGGTGTACTGGCGGCGGGCGCCGCAAGTTGCTGCGGGCGCAGCAAGATTGATTGGCCGCGGGCGCCGCAAGGTTGCTGCGGGCGCCGCACAGTATGCGTCCCATCATCTCCTTCTATTATTTCTATCTCTTCGTCCATTATTTCCTCCTCATCCTTTTGGGGTGTGACAACCAGTTCCTTGCCACTTCTAAGTGTTACAGCACTGACATTCTCCTTTGTCGGATTCTCGATGGTCTGTGACGGAAGCTTTCCTGAACTATTTGCCTCCTTAGCACTCAAGATCTGAATGAGCTGACTCATTTGATTCTCAAGATTTGTCATCCAATCGGATTGCTGCTTCTCTAGATTTGACATCCGCTCTGACTGTTGTTTATCATTCCTCATTACCAATCGTGATAGTTTCTGTAGTGGATCCTCATTATCCTCATTTGATTGTTGCTGACCTCCTTGTCGAGGTTCATATTGTTGTTGAGGCCTTCCCTGTTGCCCCCCTTGCTGATTGAAAGGAGCTTGGTAGTTCCCATAGCCTTGCTGATAGCCTCTGTTGTAATTGTTGTTGTTGACATACCCAGGATTTCCATTATTGCCTTGCCTAGGCCTTTGTTGAGTGAAATTCCCAATCGCATTCAAATCAAAATTAGGATCCTGTAGAAGCGGGCACATGTCCATAGGATGAGTGTATTGACTGCAGAGACCACATGCCTTCAGTTGTTGAGGAGTTCTATCAATAACCAATTGTTTCATCGTCTCCTTTACCTCTGCCATATCAGTCTGAAGTGCAGCCACAGGAGCATCAATAGCGAGTACACCCCTAGCACGAGGGCTCTTATTGAACTGCCTGGAGCCCTCAGATAGCTCCTTAAACACATCCCAAGATGCAGCAGGTGTCTTGTTCAGCATGTTTCCTCCACAAGCAGAATTCACTGTTTTGCGCTCTATATCAGTCAGCCCATTAAAGAGAAAGAGAACCAGATCCTTTTGAGAGTACCCATGGCATGGGCAGCTGGCGCAGAGTTTCTTGAAGCGCTCAATGTACTCATGTATAGACTCCGTCGCGTACTGCTCAATGATGCTGATTGACCTTTTCAAAGCATTGAGCTTTGTTGCAGGGAAATACATCTCTAGGAAGACTCTCTTCATCTCAGCCCAAGTAGAAATAGAGTCAGGTGGTAGATAGAAAAACCATTCATTTGCCTCATCCTTCAAAGAGAAAGGAAAAGCTCTCAGCTTGATTTGCTCTTCAGTTACGTTCTCTGGTTTCATCCCAACAACCACCCTATGGAATTCAGACAGATGCTTGTGGGGGTCCTCTCCACTCAACCCATGGAATTTGGGTAGAAGATAAACTACCCCAGACTTCAGCTCAAAGCTAACTCCTTCTGCAAGCGCAGGGAATTGGATTGCCAAGGGTTGTTGTGTTAGATTAGGAGCAGAAAGCTCCTTAAGAGTGCGGTTTGCTTCGTTAGCCATCTCTGTTGTAGGTTCTTCTTGATCAAAAGGGAGTTCGCGAAAGCGATCACGAGCTTCTCGTCTTAGAGCGGCAAGGGTCCTTTCAATCTCTGAATCTAATGGCAACAAAGAAGAATTAGTAGCACGGGTATGGACCATATAAGACGATCCACACCAAAATTAACACTAAAAACACACAAGAATTAAATAAAAATTCCCCGGCAACGGCGCTAAATTTGACGGAGGTAAAACCTATCGTTGATTCCGCCAATGAAAACTCAAACCTAAAGCAAGTATAGCGATAAGCAAGAGGTCGATCCCACAGGGAAAATTATAACTCAAGTGTGATTTATGTGTCAATTAAAGTAACCAGTTTGGGGGGTTTTAGTGGGTGAAAGTTCCGCCTTTTATCAAAGCGGAGTAAGCAAGCAAAGTAAATGGATTTGGTTTTAGACAATTAGGAGAAGTAATTCTACCTACAATTTTCCACTTTATTGGATTGAAGCGATCCTTGTAACTTCTTCTCGTCCTATTAAGTTTCTTATGAATGCCCTTGTCCCGGCCTAATATAGTTACTAGTCCAACCAGTCCTAGCAACCCTTATCAATCGAACAGTCCATAAAGAAGGATTTAACCCAATTGATAGCTTTAAGTTCAAAGATTAGCCAAGGTATTTGCAGTCCCTAAAAAAGGATTTAACAACACATTCAACTTCCTACTTATTCAATTAGTTCAACCAGCCCTAAAGGAACAAGTTTGCCACTTAGGTTAAGGTTCACAACCAGGAATCTACAAAACCTTAGCGATTGAATTGATCTAACAAGTTGGCCAGACAAGATAGAACAAAACAATAAACAATCAAGCACAAAGAAGTTGAAACATGCAAATATAGAAAACAAGGAACGAGAATTAGAAACTCACAATCAATCCGAATAAAGCTTCAAATTGCAGGCAGAATAGATGAGTTTAGTTCCTCATGGAAAACATCGCTCAAAATCTCTAAAATTGTCTGATGGATAGAATAGAATAGAAGTTATGAAAATAACATAAAACTTGGCCTTCTTAAACATCCAAAGTCGGCCCCAAAATAAACAAATAGATCTAGGGTTTTTTAATTCCTAAAAACGCTGCGTTCGCGCTGACGAGCAATGCTGCGGGCGCAGCATAGGTGCTGCGCCCACCGCACTCTGTTTCTTCTCATTCCCCGCTGCAGCGGGCTATGCTGCGCCCGCCGCAAGCTTGCGGCGCCCGCGGCATGCTGTTTTGCCGTAGCTTCTTGCCTTCAATTGCGGGTCTCTTCTCTTGTCTTGCATCTTTCCTTCCTTGTTTCTTCCCATGTTTCTTGTGTTCCTCTTCGAGATATTGCATCTCCAAATGTGGTCCGATTCAATCTGAGAGATAAACACAAATTTGCGCAGAATCCGAACTCTTCTAAAATAATCACAAGATGCAATTTAGCAACAAAGTATGAAAGAAATGCAACCTAACTAAACTAAAAATGCCTATAATGCCTATCTAAAATATGCATTATCAGGTATTAAGAGACACTTAACCATTCCTGGAACTCCCCAGCAGAATGGTACTGCTGAGAGGATGAACAGGACTCTCCTTGAAAAGGCTAGATGCATGCTTATATCTTCTGGTTTGAAACATTGCTTGTGGGGTGAAGCTGTTGTGACTGCTGCTTACTTGATAAATAGGACTCCTTCCTCTGTCATTGATTTTAAAACTCCTTATGAGTTATGGACTAAAAGAAAACCAAACTTAGATCACATTAAACCTTTTGGTTGCACTGTGTTTTCTTATGTTAACCAAGGTAAGCTTAATCCTAGGTCCCAAAAATGTGTGTTATTGGGTTATCCTGAAGGGGTTAAGGGTTATAAGTTGCTTCTTGTCCAACCTGGTGTGTATAAAACAATTGTGAGTAGGAATGTCTTTATCAATGAGCATGAATTTCATTTTAAGAAAGCTTCCCCTGTTATCTCAGATGCTAACTTGCATGTACAAGAGGATCAATTCTTTGTGCCTAAGCACAATGATATTGATTCAGATGATGAGTTTGACAGTACCTTCTCTCCCTCTTCTTCCTCTACTCTCTCTGCTTCTGATTCATCTCTATCTGATTCTGATGCTACTATTTCTGATAATATGCAAACTGATGTTGTGCAACCTTACCAATTGGGTGGGGGAGCAAATAATGAACCTAATTCCTCTTCTACTTCTCCTATTTCTGTGAATGAGGATGATGTTGTCATCTCTGTGCCTGTGTCTGGTTCTGGTACCTCTAGTTCTTCAGTCACTGAAGGGCATGATTTGACTAATTGGCAGTTGACTAGGGATAGGAGTCCTAGGACTGTTATACCAAATAAAAGGTTCATTAGTAACATTGTTGAGTTTTCTTGCTTAGTTTCTGATGTTGTGAAGATATTTACTCCTGAAACTTATGAACAAGCTATGAAATGTATTCACTATGCTAAATGGAAACATGCCATGAATGATGAGATAGAATCTATGAGGGTGAATAAAACCTGGACTTTGGTGCCTAAACCTGTGAGTGCTAGATTAATTGATTGTAAATGGATCTACAAACTTAAAGATGACATTTCTAAGTCTGACCCCCCTAGATATAAAGCTAGGTTGGTTGCTAAAGGTTTTACCCAAAGAGAGGGTGAGGATTACAATGAGATTTTTGCTCCTGTTGTGAAATATAAAACCTTGAGATTGTTGCTTGCCATGACTGCTGTTTATGATTTTGAATTAGAACAAATGGATGTTAAGACAGCTTTTCTTCATGGTGACTTGGATGAGACAATTTATATGAGACAGCCTAAGGGCTTCATTGATTCTGTGCATCCTAATCATGCTTGTTTGTTAAATAAATCCATCTATGGTTTGAAACAGTCACCTAGACAATGGAATATCAAATTTGACAAGTGCATGAGGTTCAGTCTAGGGTTTAAAAGGAGCAAATTTGATACCTGTTTATACTTTAAAGGTGTCAATAAGAGTCTTGTGCTTTATGTGCTTTTATATGTGGATGACATCTTGCTGATTTCTAAATCTGTTGATGCTATTCATGATATTAAAAAGAACTTACAAAAGCATTTTGACATGAAAGATTTAGGCATTGCTAAAAAGATTTTAGGCATGTCTATTATAAGAGATAGGAAGCATAAGAAGTTATGGTTGCATCAGTGTGACTATGTGCATAAGGTTCTTGAAAGATTTCATATTTCTGGTGATAAGATTAACAATATTCCTTTAGGTGCTCATCTTGATCTCACAAAATTAAAAGGAAAATTTTCTGTTGCTGAGTTGAATATTATGAAATCCATTCCTTATGATGCTGATGTAGGTTCAGTGATGTACTCTATGATTTGTACTCGTCCTGATCTTGCATTTGCTATTAGCACTCTCAGTAGGTTCATGTCTGAACCAGCTGAGAAACACTGGGTGTCTATGAAATATCTGTTAAGATACTTGCTTGGAACTGCTAATCTGTCTTTGTTATATGCTGAACACTCCTCCTCTTATAACTTACATGGCTTTGTGGATGCTGATTATGCTTCTAACAAGGATACTAGGAAATCTATTACCCTATGTGTATACATGGGCAGGCAATTGTGTTTCCTGGAAATCCCAGCAGCAACCCATCGTTGCTCTCTCATCCACTGAAGCTGAGTACATAGCAGCTACAAAGGCCTGCAAGGAGGCCATCTGGCTGCAAGGTATCCTTAAGGAGATAGAGAGGAAGCACTACACCTCTGTCTTACACATTGACAGTCAAAGTGCACTCTATCTCTGCAGGGACCCCATGTACCATGAGCGTACTAAACATATTGATGTTAGATACCATTTTATTCGTGAGAAAGTGGAAGATAATGTCATACATGTTAAGAAAATTGATGGTAAGTATAATCCTGCAGATTTTGGCACTAAAATTGTTCCTTATGAAAAATTTGTGTTCTGCAGGAACTTCCTCCATTTGGAGGATTTCCATGGGTGATCCTTGCATGACTGGGCTGATGACGAACTGGCCTTGAATCCACTTTGTTTAGGTTATAGTCTGCCTGGAGCAAGACTTAGAAAAATAGAGGGTGATTTATTGTAATGCTATGTGTTATATTTCCCTATGTCTTGCTTTCATATGTGTTACATGTAATATTGTTATGTGCTTGTAATCATGTATGAGTGTATGATGAGTATACATATAACATATATTATATACTTAGGTATACATGGATGCACAAGTTATAATTAGGCTCGACTGAGTCGTATTGAGTCGAGAAATCGACTTGATCCTCTAACGAGTCTAATAAACACTTGTGGAGTGATAATGTATAAACTATAGTATATAATGTATGTATAATATGTATGATATATGTATAGGAGAAGTCTTACCCGGATGTGGGCTTTAGGCCCATTACCAAAGCCCAAAGATCTCTGACGCTGGGGCGAGCTTGGCGGCCTTGGTCCAGTTGATGAAGCGCTGCGTTTTGGCCTTGGCTTCACTTGAGATCCGAAGCCCTAGCTATTTAAGCTCGCTAGCAGCTTCTGGATCTTCAGTTCAGCTCTCTCTCTCTCTCCTCCGTCTCTTCTCAAACGCTCTCAAAGGGTTTCTAGGGTTTCTAGGGTTTGCTCCTAGTTCCTCCCCGGCGATTGTGAAGACGAAGGCGTTGGCTGCTCTCGGTGATCTCCTGGTGGTGGCGCGGCTAAGCTCCTGGCTTTGGTTGTCACTTGTCTCACGTCTGGAGATCTAGGGTTTGGGAGTTTCAAAGCGTTCTTCGAACTCCGGTCATCCCACACAGGGGGGTCTTCTTCTCCTTGTATCTCTGACACTCGTACATGCTAGATCTAGGGTTTATCTTTGCATTGCTTGATTGTAACCCTCTGTTGAACATTACCTAGTGGATTCGGCCGCTTCTTGAGGCCCCGAGGACGTAGGCATCTTTTGCCGAACCTCGTAAAACTCTGGTGTTGTTCTTGCATGTTTTGTTTGAGTTTCTTGTTCTTATCTCTCGCTTCCGCATAAATCACTTTCGTTATATCGAATCTCGGTTTCAACATTAACCACTATAAGATGTGGATCTAAACCCAAATGAGATTATGAAGAATATTTTGTGTAGGTTAATGTTTTAAGACACGATTTTTATGACACGGATGACCTCGAAATATTGAGTAACAAAAGATGGAAGTGAAAAACACTTTTAAAACCCACACTATCCGAGTACAAATTGATAAAAAAAATTATTAGGTAAAAATTCGAGTTCGGATAAGCCTGAAACTCGAGAGGCCGACAAATCCGCATATAGGTACAAATTGAATATGATATAAGCGTTAATTAATTAGTGTATTTATTAAACAAAAAAAAACGCCGGGTTCAATTGATCATAGCGACAGTTACATTGACATAAATTGGTGGATTGGTGGGATATGTTTTAACATAAAAGACGAAAAGCCTCCCTCTCTATCCCTCTAGCCCTAGGGTGATTGGGATTCCGGAGCATCACACACAGTCGACGATCAAATAGAAATGAAAAGGACTCTTCCAGGTACGATTACTAGCAATTGAATCCCAATTTAGCACTACAAATTTGTTTCCTTACCTAATCACTAAATTCATGTCTTTGTCGCACAATAAATTAAGTTATTTGAATGATCGATTTGAAATCTGCAGCCATTGACGATCTCCCAGAAGAGATCCTCCATGAAATTCTATCCAGATTGGGCTTCAAACCTCTTTTCAGATGCAAGTGTGTCTCAAAACTATGGAATTCTGTCATCTCCGACCCCAAATTCAGGCAATTTTATCTGCAACGACCCCGTTCCTCCCCGTGCCACCTCTCGGCAGTGCTGTATCCGAACGTGGACTGCCAAGATGTTCGTGTTCCACCACTTGGACTCCCTAATGATTCAAGAGACTTGATTGATTCAGCTTCTATTGTCCAAGATATTGATGATGATGTTCCACCATCGCTCTATGTTACCTCCTTCAGACCGCCCGTATTTGCATACTACATTATGGCTTCAAGCAATGGACTCATACTAAGTTTATTTACCCCACAAAAGTACCCTTTCAACAAACCCCTATACGAACTCGAATGGGAGCTTCATTTCTGCATCTCCAACCCGCTCACCGGCCATTCTGTAAACCTGCCTACCTTTTGGATTACTAATCTGAATACATGGGCGTATGCTGTTGCCACGCGTGCTTCCCAACCAGAAGTTGGGACTCAAGACTGTGTTCCATTCAAAGTTGTGCTTTTTCACATCCTTGTTAAGTCCTTCGTCTTTGTTCAAATAGACATCTTCTCTTCGGATACTGGGAAGTGGTCTCGTAAGGAACGGATGAGTTGTCCATGGCCAGATATGGTATCAACTGGTGCTAGATCACGGGCAATTAGTTACAAGGGTATCTTGCATTTCTTTGATTGGAACACATGGACTGTTGTGACTTATGATCCCTATGACAGTCCTGACCGATTCGGCTCCATTAAGTTGCCCAGTGGATCAGGTAAGAAGGCGATGAACTCAGGCTTCAATCTGATTCGCTTGGGTCATGAAGAGTTGCTTGAGTTTGGTGAGATTGAAGATTGCGGCAACGGTGCTTGGAGGCTGTTCGTGTGGCGGTTAGTGAACTATGATAAGATAGAGTGGTGCTTGAAGAAAAAATGTCCAATTAGTCCACTCGGGGATGTTTTGAGCAATTACAAGCTACGGCTACTGGTTACTCTAGATCCTTTGAATGATGAGTTCTTCTGTTGTTTCTTAGTAAATAATACGAAGCTTGAGGTTTATAATCTTGCGAGCGCTGAAAAAGTATATTTTGATCCCTCTGATGCTCAAGAAGAATCGACTTATTTTCCCTACAGACTTGTGAACGAATTGGTTCCTGTCGCATTGAATCCATGGGCTTCTCCTTTTCACGGGGAAGCTGGGCGCAGTTCATCTTCAAAACCAGGATACGGAAAGATCATCCCTGCTTGGTTTCCATCTTTCGCAAAGTAGTATCAAGTTTGTTTAGTTGTGTTTTATAAAAGCACTATCAAGTTTATCAATGTTATAACTTTTTCAGCACTTGACCAAATTTGAAACATTACTAGTTTTCAGCCACTACTGATGTTTGCTGATGTGGTTCTGAGAATTCAACTCTTGAATTTCTGCACTATATATAGTGTATCATCTGTGGGGATTGTGTGCCTTGCAGTGCTAGGATTCGATTGCTCTTCGGTTTTGTTTCCGCAGCAACACTGGTTAGTCCTTCAATTAGTAGTTTTCTGTCATTACTCAACATGCAATGAACTTGATTTTATGATGAATTCAGCTTCTTCTAGGCTTGACTTCATTCAGGAGATCCTCAACATTGACATATAGAAGCATTTTGAACATTCCTACTGGAAATCCGGTGGTATCGCGAAGCATTCGGATTTCTTCTTCATAACCTCTGATTGATCGAATCTCTTTGAAAATTGGGGATGCGCGCTATAGCACATGTGGATGAGATCAGTGGTTTTCAGCCCCATCACTGTTGCCATTTCCATCTTTCTGAAAATGTCAAGTTCTTTCCAAGGCATTGTGAGAGGACATATCGTTAAAACATGTCATTTACAATTCATGCACATTTTTTTTAAAATGATAAAAGCTTCAATTTGAATTCAAGAAGAACCGACTTATGTTGCCTACAGACTTGTGAACGTACTTGTTCCTGTCGCATTGAATCCATGGTCTTCTCCTTTTCACGGGGAAGCTGGGCGCAGTTCATCTTCACAACCAGGATACGGAAAGATCATCCCTACTTGGTTTCCATCTTTCACAAAGTAGTACCAATCAAGTTTGTTCAACGGTGTTTTATAGATGCACTATCAAGTTTATCAATGTTATAACTTTTTCAATACTTGAGCCAAATTTGAAACATTACTACTTGAGACAAGACAGGATCAATTCATCATCAAAATCACGATTCGAAAAGACTCCCCATGTTTGGTTTCCTTCAATCAGTAACAACTAAGTTTTTTTCTTTTAATGGGAAAAATGCATATCCTATTTTGTTTCTCAAACCAAACTTCCACTATGCTTAGGAGTTCTGTATACTAATTACTTCCTTTTAATGGGGAAGATGCATATCCTAAATTTCTTGTTTCAGCAACTATTGGGTTTTGTTAATTGGTTTTGCCAATTCTTTTCTGTGATATATGTAAGATTCAATTAGTGAGCATTTGAGAGGGACATATCCTAAATTTGTAGTATACCACATCGGCACATAGGCAATGGATCGACTCAGCGTAATCAACCAATTAACTTCGACATAGAAAGTTCATCCTTGCTTGGTTTCGGTATTATGCTTGCTAAGGACTCCGCCATGCTTTTATCTACACTTGTGTTGAAATGGTAAGGCGGTATAGATAAAGAGACTTGTGGGTAGTATCAAAGGTCCCTAATTCGAACCCCGGATGACCGCTCTTTATTTACAAAAATCAAGGTATAGATAAAGAGAATTTTCACAATTATATACGGAGTATATTTTCTCTTGTGGAATAAGAGCAGGTGATATATAACATGCATTAATCCATCTCGAATTCGATTTTCTGCTATTTAGAATCCCTTATAGATATGTATTAGTTAAAGCTTCCCTAATACTAGAGTTGAAATTACTACTTCTCTCAGTGGCTTAGCCAGGATTTCTACAGTAGTGGGTGCTAAAAAAATTTCATTAAATATGTTTTTGGTATTTACTTATTAAGAAGATTTTAAAAAAATATATTGAAAAAACACTAAAAAATTATTTCTTTTAATAAATTTTTTTTGTTCAAATAGTTGAGAGTAACCAAAAAAATAGAAGAGCGGTGGTATTATATTGATGCTTTGTGCTCATGGCCCAGAATTGAATGGAGGATCTGTACCATTTATTATAGTGTTAGTGTATAATAAATACAAAAAATCTGTAAAATAGAGAAGTTGTTGGAATTAGGGGGATTTTCTTAGAGATTTTAACATTGTGTTTTTTTAGAGATTTTGCTATAATTTAATTAGGGTATTTATTAACCCAAAAAAAATACCAGGTTGTATTGATCATACTAATAACCGACGGTTACATTGGGACATATATTTGTGGATTGGTGTGGGTCCAAATTGTCGGTCCTCGTCCGTGTTCCCTTCTCCTGTCCCTCCTCACAATCATTCTTTTTTTTTCTTTTACTATTTAATTTTAATTTACTTTTTTTTTTAAATTAGGTTGTGCGAGGGGGACGGGGACAAGGAGGGGGACTGAGGATATGACTCCGGATTGGTGTGATATGTTTTTAAGTAGTGTGGATCTCCTACAACCCTTGGTGCGCCCTAAGGTGTGACACAAAATTATTTGTGGTATTTTTTTAATTATAAAAATTTATAAAAACTATGTTTATGTTGTACATGTTTAATGATATATTTTTTTTTTCTTACAAAATGATATTTTAATAATTATTATAATTAATATTATAAAATAATGAGTCTTCTAATTTAAATATTTTTAAAACATTATTTTATATTAAAAACTATAGATATACTTGTTATTTGACACTTAAAATATAAATATAATTGTTTTAATTTTTTTATAATTAAAAAATACCACAGATAATTTTGTGTCACACACCCAACGGCACACTAAAATAAATTTTGTGCCCCCTCGGGGCATAGCTCAGTGGTAGAAAAACCACCCTACGCTGAGCCTGAAAGCTTCGGGTGGGAGGTTCGATACCCAGGAGGAACATTATTTGTTTATCCTGTGGAGTGGGCCTCATGGAGCCAAATAGTATAAGTGGGGTGGTTGAACCATTGCTGAGACACATCCCGCAGTTTACTTCCCCAAGTCGATGAGGGGCCGGAGACTTGGGGTACAGGACTAGTCTAAGTGTTAGATTGGGATACCTGGATATAAATAAATAAATAATAATAAATAATTTAAGACAAAAATCCTCCCTCTCTAACCCTAGGGTGATTCCGTGGTTGGGATTCCGGAGAATCACACACACAGGGACGAGCAAGTAGAGATGAAAAGGACTCTTTCAGGTACGCTTACTAGCAATTGAATCCCAATTTAGCAATTTGATTCATTAGCTATTTAATCACTAAATTCATGTCTTTGTCGATCGAATATATATCAAATTAAGTTAACTGATTGAGTTGAAATCGATCTACAGCCATTGACGATCTCCCAGAAGAGGCCCTATATGAAATTCTATACAGATTGGGCTTCAAACCTCTTTTCAGACTCAAATGCGTCTCAAAACTATGGAATTCTGTCATCTCCGACCCCAAATTCAGACAATTTTATCTACAACGACACCGTTCTTCCCCAAAATCATCGTCTCCGTGCTACCTCTCGGCAGTGCTGTATCCGAATGTGATCTGCCGAGGTGTTCGTGTTCCACCACACGGACTCCCCAATGATTCCAGAGAGTTGACTGATTCAGCTTCTATTGTCCAAGATATTGATGATGATGCTCCACCATCGCTCTATGTTACCTCCTTTCAAAATCCCGGATTTGCATACCATATTAAGGCTTCAAGCAATGGACTCATACTAAGTTCACTTACCCCACAACAGCACCCTTGCAACGAACCCCACAACGAGTTCGAATGGGAGCTTCACTTCTGCGTCTCCAACCCGCTCACCGGCCATTCTGTAAAGCTGCCTACCTTTTCGACTACTAATCCGTATACATGGGCGTATGGTCTTGCCACGCGTGCTCCCCAACCAGAAGGTGGGACTCAAGACTGTGTTGCATTCAAAGTTGTGCTTTTTCACATTGTTAATGAGTCCGCCGGCTTTGTTCAAATAGACATCTTCTGTTCGGACACTGGGAGGTGGACTCGTAAGGAACGAATGATTTGTCCAGATGCGGTATCATTTGGTGCTAACCCACGGGCATTCAATTGCAAGGGTATCTTGCATTTCTTTGATTGGAACACACGGACTGTAGCGACTTATGATCCCTATGACAGTCCTGACCGATTCGGCTCCATTACGTTGCCCAGTGGATCAGGTAAGAAGGTGATGAAGTCAGGCGTCAATCTGATTCGCTTGGGTCATGAAGAGTTGCTTGAGTTTGGTGAGATAGAAGATTGCAGCGATGGTCTTTGCAGGCTGTTCGTGTGGCAGTTGGTGAACTATGATAAGATAGAGTGGTGCTTGAAGAAAAAGTGTCCAATTAGACCATTCTGGGATGATTTGAGCAAGTGTAAGCTACTGGTTGCTCCAGATCCTTTGAATGATGAGTTTTTTTGTTGTTTCTTAGCAAATAACAAGAAGATTGTGGTTTATGATCTTGCGAGCACTGAAAAAGTATATTTTGATCCCTTTGATGCTCAAGAAGAATCGACTTATTCTGCCTCTGGACTTGTGAACGAATTGGTTCCTGTCGCATTGAATCCATGGTCTTCTCCCTTTCACGGGGAAGCTGGGCGCAGTTCATCTTCAAAACCAGGATACAGAAAGATCATCCCTGCTTGTTTTCCATCTTTCTCAAAGTAGTACCAAGTTTGTTCAATTGTGTTCTATGGAAGCACTATCAAGTTTATCAATGTTATAACTTTTTCAGTACTTGAGCCAAATTTGAAACATTACTATAGGTTTCTGCCGTTACTGGTGTTTACTGATGTGGTTGTGAGAATTCAACTTGGGTTACTATACTCTATATACATATGGAATTTCTGCACTATATTATCATCTGTGGAGGTTGTGTGCATTGCAATGCTGGAATTCGATTGCTCCTTTGGTTTCTGTCATTACTCATATTTACTTGTATATATGTAATGAACTTGATTTTATGATGTAGAATAGGGTTCTACTTGGGTTCTGAGAAGATGAATTCAGCTTCTTCCGAGTCTTGACTTCATTCAGGAGATCCTCAACATTGATTGAAGCATTTTGAACATTCCTACTGGAAATCTGGAGTTTCATGCTGGTCTTGGACGAATCCGGTGGTATTGTGAAGCATTCGTATTTCTTCTTCATAACCTCTGATTGATCGAATCTCTTTGAAAATTGGAGATGCTATTACACTTGTGGATGAGATCAGTGGTTTTCAACCCCATAACTGTTTCCATTTCCATCTTTCTGAAAATGTCAAAGTTTTCTCAACGGCATTGTGAGATTAAGATATGTCGTTTAATTACTATTCTATACATTTTTTTTTAAATGATAAAAACTATATAACATATTAAATTTTTTTACAATTTTTTGAATTCATACTTAGCTGTTCACATGTGTGGGCTGTGCTCACTGGCCTAGGCGTTCAACGTCTTCACTCTTCACCTTCACTGCGTCCTTTCCACTTCCGTTAGGGTCACTTTGTTGCTTATGTTTGTGTTAGCTCTGGCTGTATTTTTTCTTCTTGTGTGTTATTTGCCTTGAGTTGTTCTAGTTGTTTGTCCCGCCATTGATCTGCTTCGGTTGGCAATTGCGTGTTGGGGATTTGAGGGGAAGAAAAAAGAAAAGAAAGACAAAACAAAACAAAAGGATGGAATTTATATTAAATCTGTTTTTATTTTTGTAATTGGATTTATATATTCTTTTCATTCTTGGTCTAAATCCGCCTATCAGGCGGAAACTAAATCCTGAAAGTAGGGGTGGGCACAAATTCCGCAAATCCGGTCCCGTCCCGGTCAGGGCCGTCCAATCAATTTTGGAGGCCCCGGTTATAATTTTATAAATTATAAATTTTATATGTAATTTTTAATTTTTTTATATCTTAAGATGAGTATGTTAAAAGAATTTAGATTATTTTTGTTAATATTTAAGAAAAATTATAAAAAAAACTCTTTAAAATAAGAATTTTTAAGAAAATCACCGATAAAATTTATATTAAAATTTTTATACAAATTGTTTTAATCCATAGTACAGATTACGTACGCAAGCTAAATTTATCAATCTTTTGTTCTATGAAATTTATAGTTATACAATATTAAAAATAATTTATATACTGCACGTTTAAATTTGTGTCATTTGTTTTTTAAACACAAAACCCTAGTGTTTCTATATATATATACATACATATATATATATATATATATATATATATATATATATATATATATATATAATATTCTAAAACTCCTTGAAACATGTTATTTCATTCAATTCAATTAATATAAATATAGATATGACCATATGAATCTTTTTTTCTTGAATGTTCATGTTAATAAAACTAAAATTGTTCATGAATGACATAATTATAAAATGAAATTAAAAGATTAGCTGCATTTAAATTTGAATTAATAATTTGATACTCTATGACTTTATGAAATTTGTTGAGGCCACATAATTAGTTACATAAATGAAGAGAAATAGGTGGGGTGACCTAACCAATAGAAAAAAGGTTAGAATGTTAAGAGTTGTGCTAAATCTGGAATTCAAACCCGTGACTATAAGAAAACATGCATGTCCCGTAGCAATTCAACAACCACCACGCCAACAGACACTTGTGTTAATTTTAAAAATATTTTATTATATATACTAAAATTAGTAAAATATGAGGCCCCGTAAAATCGGAGGCCCAGGGCAGTCGCCCGCCTTGCCCTCCCCCATGGCCGGGCCTGGTCCCGGTCCCGGTGGGATTTCGAAAAAAAATAGTAAATCCCATCCCGGTCCCGTCCCGCAAAAATTATGCGAGACGACCCGTCTCAATCCCACAAATTTCGTCCCGTCCCGCATATATATTAATATATTAATATATATATTTTAATACTATAGATAAAATATATTATTTTATACAGTATATTATATATTATATATTAGAGATTGGATAACTTGTGCACAATTGTGGATCGTTGATCTATATGAAATTGATGGTTGGGATGATGCCACGTCATTGGGTTGATTTAAAAAAAAAACTGAAAAACAAGCCCAAGCCCACCCCTTAGAATGTGAAGCGCGTGACAATAATTGTTTAAAACCCTACAAAGGTGACGGCAAAGAGGAGAGAGGCGAAGAAGAGGTTGAAGATGAGAGGTGAGCGGTTAGGGCTTCGTCCTCGGAGGCGCTGGCGGCGGCGCAGATGGGAGAGGAGGAGACAGGGGTGCGGGCTTGGAGGAGGCCGAAGTTGAACGCCAGGGCGATGGCGGCGGCGCAATTGGGTGAGGAGGAGATGGACGGGGTTGCGGGCTTGGCGGCGGCCGAATCTGAACTCCAAGGAGATGGCGGCGGTGCATATGGGGGAGGAGGAGACGAGTGTGAGGGCTTGGCGGCGGCCGCATCTGAACGGCAAGGGGAGGAGGAGACGGTCCGGCGAAGCCCTACTTTCAACCGGTGAATCTGAACGCCAAGGGGGAAGTTGGATTTGTCCTCCAGCACCACCACCACGGCGGAGTCTTCCGGCGGCGTGGACGAGCCTACGAAGAAGAAAAATGTAAGTTTCTGAATTTCTTGTTAGATTTTTGAAATTGATACTAAGATACTGAAATTCAAACTGAAATTTCCTTCTTCATTTCTTTTTCCTGAATTTTGGCCTGTTTAGTGGAATTGCCTCTGAATTGCCGGTTTCAACTGAAATTAGGGTTTTGTTGCTTGTGTATCAGATCCGGCGGTGCTAGGGGCGGCGCCTCCTCTCCTATGGCTCAGATCCGGGTGGTGCTGGGTCGACTTTCCAGGCTATGGCCGGTGGTCGGGGGGTGTCCTGTGGTGGGTGGTTTAGGGGTGGAGGGGGTGGTGGGCGTGATATAATTTGGACCTCTGTATCAACATTATTTGTTAATTATTCAGAAAAATGAGTTCAATTTTGGTTGTTAGTGTTAAAGAGTTGTTAATTATTCGGTGAAATTTGGATTATTATTCGTCGGTATAGGGAGCTTTCGGTTTGACAAACAACATCAAAACCTCCTGTATACGGCCGAATAATCATTCCTAATGTTGTTTCTATTTCCCAAAAAAATATAAATATTCTACCGAATAATATTTCAAAACTGAATGCGTAAAAATTAACTCGGGAGTTAAAACTAAAATTGATTGACAAAAAACAAACATTATTCAGTAGTATGTGACAGATTATTCAGTATAATTGGTAAAATTTGATTTGAAATGGATGGAAAAACGAAATATAACATTATTCGGTAGTATATGAAATATTATTCGGTGGAATGGGCAAGTTTTTCAAAACAGCGAAATCAGATCCGGAAAAAAAAAAAGCGCGTCAGACTTTTTAGGTGGGTTCCACCATTTTTTCTATTTTAAAAAAAAAATGAAACACTCATTTAATCCTGGTTTTCCATTTCTTTCAATCAAAGGTCAAGATTCGTGCACAAGGTACACCTTAAGGGGTGTGCACTCTGGAACCACTCTCTTATATATTATATATATACATACAGTATATTATGTTATATATAATATATACAGTATAGTATATATATTTGATTACATATGTACAATGTGTACAAATATATACACTGTAATTTAGTACTACGTAATATATATATACAAATATACACACTGTAATACAAAGTGTATACTTTGAATTAATTAGCAATTTGATTAGGGTAGATAACATAACTATATTCTATACAGTATATATATTTAATGTGTGTAATTATATATATAAGAGAAAATTTGCGCCGAAGGCGCAAATTTTCTCCCCAATTTAGCTATTGTCCCCCAACTCCGTCATATTGGGCTTTTGTCCACGTAAATTTTTTTGGACAAAATTGCCCTCCCATATATAAGGGTTTTTGCTGGAAACCGCCCTCTCTCTCCTCACTCTGTTTGTCTCTTGGCTTCTGTCGTACGATTCGCTCTCTTTTCTCCATCCTCTCCCAAGCGACTTTTGCGGTTGAAACCGGCGATTCTTCTTCGATTCTGCTCCAATGTTAGAGAACAAAGTCGCCGGCGACCTCGAGGGACCTGCTGTTGGTGCAATCGAGCATAAACATTCAAGCGATCCTTCAAATGGCGGTGTGTTATCTGTGTTTTTAATTTTGTACTTGTTTTGAAGTTGAAACTGATATTTCTTTTCAATTTTTGTCGATTTTTCGAGAACAAGGACTTCGATGAGAGGGAAGGAGTTGATGTTGCCGCGGTTGACAGCAAAACTGGAAGTGATTCCGCATATGACGGTTTGTATTCTGTGTTTATGTCGTTTATGCATGTTTGTCGTTTTTCCCCCCTTATTACTGTGTTTGATATCGAATGTATCTGATTTGCAGTGAAGAAAAGCTCTTCTGAGAAGGTTCCTTCAGTTGAAGGTAGCAGTTCATCCGATCCTTCAAGCAGAGGTGTGTCGTTTTTGTTCTAAAGTTTTGTATTTATGCTTTTCCAAGCCTTTGTTGTGTTTTGGTATGAAATGTATACATGCATGTGGTACTTTGTCTTTGATTTTAGCATAAATGCATATTTCAGCATAATATGTAAAAGACCTATTTCAGCAGTTGTCTCTATTCATGCTGAAACGGTTGTTGTGTATTCTTTGTCTGTGTTTTTTAGATGTTAATGCCTCTACAAGTGATCTTCAATAATATAAATGTCAATTCGATGTGAGTATATTTTTTTTCCCATACCTTATCCCCCTTTGTGTGTGTTTTTATGTTTATTCATGTTTATGAATGTGTGTTTTTAACAGAGATTGCAGTATTGCATTCCTGTAAAGGATAGATTTTGTGCAAAATCCAATGTTTACTGCGTCCCAGATGTCTGTAATGTTATAGAGGAACATCTGTCCAAATCTGATTTTGAGTTGCTGAGGAGAAGCTGCTTTGGATGGGTTTTTGTTCAAAGAGATAAGATGAAACTTAATTTTCAATTGATTCATCAAATGATGCTACGTTTGATTAAGAGTGATAAGCTGCATGAATTGTGGTTCAAGGTTGATGGTCTAGTTGCTCGTTTCTCTCTGGTAGAGTTTCATGCAATTACAGGGCTTCCTGTCATTGATACTAAAGTTAAACCGCCTGCGAAATTTGCATGGTCTCATTTTCTGGGGCGGAAGCAGTCAAAGTGTACCTATGATGAGTTGTTGGAGGCATTTAAAACATGTAGAAAATCGTCTACAAAGAAGCTTCATATGGCAAAGTTGATTATCGAGAAGATGTTATTGTTCAAGCGTTCTAAAAGTGTTAAGAAAGATCATGCTGCTCTTGTATGCAATCCAGCGAAATGTGAACTGTATCCATGGGGGAGGTTGTCTTATTCTTTGGTTGTGAAGTATTTAAAGAAGGTTCTGGTTTGTGATCGATCTGATCCGAGACCATCATATGAATTGTTTGGATATATTTATGCTTTTCAGGTAATTTAACTTCATGCATATATGTTTCAGCATCTGTTTGTTTCAGCATTTATGTTTCAGCAATATTTGTGTTTCGGCATTTGTATGTTTCAGCATCTGCTTGTTTGGTTATATTTGTAGGCTTGGATACTGGAGGCTTTCCCGGTGATTTTTGATAAGTTTCTTTGCGATTTCAAAGTTCGTGTGGGTGATCCATATTCTCTTCGGTGGGAGTGTAAGTTACGACATACTTACATTGAAGCGCAAGAGTTGTTTGATGGCGATGTGGTATTATTCTTGTCTCAGATCTATCTTCATACAATCTTCTTTTTTTATTAATTTCATTTTTATAATTTCAGTTGTCTTATTGTGTGTTAATATTGTTGGTTGTTTAGGCACCCATGTTCCCAACCTTTGGGGAGTTTGCAAGGTCCCCAGGAATGGCATTTGAAGATGAAGTTGCTCACCCCATTCTTGATCACATGACTGAACTTGTATTTTCCCAACCCGAGGCAGATAAGCTGTATGATTGTTGGAGACTTAGGACAAGAGCATACTTGAGATGGTTCAATTGCTATGCAGGTGGTGATTTATCATTGGATATACCTTCTGCTGAAACCCAAGGCGAAGAACAACAAGAAGTCAATGAAGAGTCAGGTGGCAATGAAAGTGGAGGTGCTGCAGGTTCGAAGAAGCGAAAGACTGCGAGTAAAGCGCCGCCATTGGTGAAGAAACAGAAGATTGAAACAAGCAAACCTACGCCAACGCGTAGAGGTCGGTCTGCTGGTTTAGTTTCAACAAAACAAGTTGATGAAATTGGTTCTACTAGAAAAAAGAAGACAAGGGGTAAGAAAATGTCAGCTGCAAAGAAACCACCAACTGTTGAAGATGCAATTGCGAAACCTAGGTTTGTATTTCGTAAGAGAGGTAAATCTATTTCTGAAGATTCCAGTGATTTGTTTATGCCAATTGAAGTTGCATGTCCATCCTTTCATCGAGTTGCTGAAACTGCATTGAGGTCGGCCATCGAAGCTGCACCTGCAAAGGAATCTTTATTATTTAAGGATGGGAACGATGATGCTAATGATAGAGTAGCAGAGGGTCCCCAGGGGGGTGTGGCTCAAGGAGGGGACGATGCAATGAATGTTGAAACTGATGACTACATAAACAATGAAGGCACTGAGAACGTTGCCAGAGATAATCACTTGGAAGGAGCGGGGAAGAATGTGGGTGGTGCTCAGACTGATGATTTCAACAAACAAGGGGGACATCCTAGCTGGTTGAAAGAAATACAGATGAGGTTAGATAAGCTTGAAGAGTTACCTCAAAGAGTCTCTAATTTATCTGCGAGGGTGGAGATGCTTGAGGAACGTTTGTCAGGATGTTTAAAGTTGGTGAATGTTGTTGATAATCTGCTGAAGAAGGTAGATTCCTTAGAAAATAAGTTAACAATGCAAGAGTCAATGCAGTTTAAGACTCAGTCATCCAATGTTGCAACTTGTGATCCGGCAATTTCAAAGGATGTGAATGAGGTGTTGGATGAAATTCGGGAAGAGGTACCTACTGAGATTCTAGGTCAACCAATTGGTACAAATGTTTCAGCATCTGTGAATGAGATCATACTTGTTACCCTTGTTGAAGGGCAGAAGTCATTAGACTCATCTTCAGGGCATGTATATGCTGTTGACTTAGGGCGTGACTCTGATTTTGAGTTGAAGGGTGGGGAACAGTGCTTAGACGATGGAGTTTCTGTTGGGTTGAGGAAGGTGGTTGGTGGTCCTGAAGTCAATGTTGATGGAACTGAAGTTGTTGAAACAAAGGTTGCTGAAAGTATGGTTGCTGAAACGAAGGTTGCTGAAAATGAAGTTGCTGAAACCAAGGTTAATGCAACAGAAAATGCTGAACCCAAAGCTGATGGAATAGAAGATGCTGAAATGGGTGATGCTGAAGCAACAAAAGATGCTGCAAGCAAAGATGCTGCTGGTGACTTAATGACCCCACCCCCTGGAAAAACAATACATTTAAGTGATGGTGAAAGTGACGATGAAGACTTGTTGAAGAAGCCATGCACTCAGTGGGATACAATTTCCAAAGATCCTAAATGTGTTGAAGAAATTGAAAACTTCAGGCGTTCAAAGCGTCTTCCAAAAGCAAGTAGTTTTCTGGTGAGCCCGTTTGTTGCTGAAAAGTTAAGGATCCCGAAGCATGTTGAAAAAAAATCATTGCTCAGCAAGGTTGACCATGACTTCATGTATCAATGTGTTAAAAGCTCAAGGTATGTCCATCTTAAATTTTCATGTGTGTTTTTGAGTGCTCTAGCAATATATATATATATATTTCGAGTGCTCGGACCCGATTTTTAAATATTGTAATAATATGTGCAGGGATTTTTCAGTACTTTTAATGGGATCCAGAAAAGAGAAGTCATTTTTTAAGAACATTGTTAGGAAGGATGGTTGGCTTGATATAGATGTAAGTATGCTGAAACTGTTTTTCTTTTGAGCATCTTTTCGAGTAAATGTAACTTTGTATGTATTTCTGTTTATATGAATTTCAGCACCTTACACTGTTTACTGTTTCAGCACCTTGAAGCTGGACTGGTTCACATGAGGAAGAGAGTCAGTGAAGATCCTAGCAGATTTGAAGGCATTGTCGTGATGGATCCTATTTTTCATCAGAAATATCTTCCAGAATGCACGTCATCTTACGAAGAAACAACACATGTTGAACAATTCACTGCTAGCTACTTCCTGGGCTTATATCCTAGTGATTATCCCAAGAGTTGGGAGTCTGCAAATATGGTCTACACCCCTTTCAACATAAACAATGAGCACTGGATTGCATTGGAGATAAATCTTGCTGAAAAGGTTATAAATGCATATGACTTCAACCACTACCTTGTGTCTGCTGAAAAGCTTGTTGATCATCTGTGCGGGATGGCTGAGTGGTTGCCAATTCACTTGGATAAGGCTGGTGTGATCCCAAATTTTCAACCGTCTACATTCCACATTAACAAGGTCCCCGATCTAGTGCACGATACAACGGGGTATGAAAACCTACATTTACAATGTTTTTAAAGTCTTTTAGAAGCATTATGTTGTTGTGCTTGTTATCAATATGTTTTGTTTCATTTTTTGCAGCGCATCTTGTGGGGTCTTTGTACTGAAAGCAATCGAGGCGCTGGTGTTTGGGGGAGATGTCAGGAAGTTTACCAATGAAAGAATCTTTCGATACCGAGAACTTATGGTCTCATACTTGATTCAAGAGAAATGGAGCTTTAAATTCTAGTTAATAGCATCTTGTGTGTAACACCGTCTATCAGATTTAGGGATTTCAAGACATTCTAACGTAGCTGTGGTTTAGATGTATTTCCGTGGGATATTCTAGACAACTGTTGGTATTTTGTATCATTTTGGATGCGTTTTCAGTGGCACTCTTTGAAGCCATTATTTTTCTGTATCTATCTGGTGTTGAGCTTATTAAATAGACATTTAGTTAATGGTACAATGCAAATTTTTTAGTTTTCCTGTTTCAGCATGTTGTTTCAACAAGTTATGTTTTCAAGTCGACACCAACATACAATGTTAAGTTGCCATATGTTAGAGAAACACAGAAATATAATCTCCAAAGAGGGTACTTATTGCGTCTGTCAAGGTGCCATAGTTGTTCAAGTTATGTTTTCAGCATTTTCCGCCAGGACATTTGTTTTCAGCACATTTTTCATGCTGAAACAGAGATGATTGCCTAGAACAAAGCTTAAGCATAGCAATAAATGGTAAACATAATGAACTAAAAACAACATGATATAGCAAAGCAATGACACAGAGTACAACTGATTAAAAAAAACACAAAGCATCTCGTAAAATTCATATCAAATTGCTGAAACAGTGTAAAACTGAACTAAAAATTAAAATCAGCACATTTTTCTGTAGCCAACTTCATTGGTGTTGAGCTTTTGAATTCTTCTCGTGCTCCCTTTGAAGCCATTCCTTACTGTATTTTGCTCTTCTCACAAACTCTCCCTTGGAAAGTTTCCTTTTCTGAGGAGGTCAACCACATCTCTTCCTTACATTGGGGGGGGGGGGGGGGGGGGGGTAACACTTAATCTGTTTAATATATTCAGGAAGGTTTATTTCATCATCAGGGAGGACTGGATATATGGTTTCAGCATGTGCTAAAATCCAAGCTTCATTTGTGTAGAAACCAGCAACAAAATCTGCAACATCAAGCATTTTAGACACTATCGCCGACAGAGCATGTATGCATGGGATTTTTTGAATGTCAAACACCCTACAGGTGCATTGTTTTGCTGAAAGATCAACAACAGTCCGCGTACCTTCTCCAGTAACCTCAAATACAGACTCACTCAAGTGCTTTACAGTGTATGCACCGACATCCTTGTGCAAATCCTGGATCATTTTCATTATTACAGGGGCAACTCTCTGTGTATTCAGTGCTGCAGACTTCCTTCTATCTTGAGACCACTCTGTGAACTTATTTCTAAAAAACTCCAACAGTGCAACAATGGGCAAATTTTTTTTACCACTCAAAACAGAGTTTAAGCTTTCAGCGTTGTTGGATGTCATCATGTTATACCGATTACCCTTTGCATGCGCTCTTGCCCACCTCTCCAGCCCCGCGGATATCAAATATGTTGCTAGGCTTGGGCATTCTTCTTTTATACGGTCAAATTGGTGTGCAAAATCACCAACAGTGTAGGTTTCAGCAGCCTGTTGGAACATGTCTGCAAGATGCCTTTTCTTGAAAGTTGCTTGGATGTTCTGCTTCAAATGCCACATGCATACGCAATGGGTAGCATTAGGGTATATCTTTTTTATGGTCTTAGAAATGCTGGAATGCCTATCAGAAACAAACACCAAATCATCTGTAGGTTGTATAACTTTACTAAGTTGCTGGAAAAACCACTCCCAAGATGCATTATTTTCTGTGTCAACAATCCCAATAGCAAGCGAGTATAATTTCATATTTGCATCTTAGGTAACTGCTCCAAGCAATGTACCCTTATATTCCCTTGTTAAGAATGTGCCATCTACTACAACAACCTACAAATAAGACGGGAACAATTTAAATACTGAAATCACCATAATTTTGCTAAATTATAAATGATTATGTACATATACATACCTTTTTTAAGATGGGAAATGCTCTAATGGATTGTCCATAAGACAGGAATAAGTATTCGAACCTTTCATCACTGTCTGTTTTAATGAGAGCTACTGTTCCTGGATTTTTCTCCATAAGAATGTGACAATATGACGGCAAGGCAGCAAAATTTGATTCCGACGACCCTTTTTCCCTCACTTGAGCTATTCGTGCTGACTTCCATGCCTTCCAATAAGTAATTGAGATCTTGTGGTCTGTTCTCATCTTATCAATAATTTGTTTTGGGGTGTATCCACTTTTGAAAACACAGAAATCAGTAACAATAAATATAGTGCTGAAATGAAAGCTGAAACTAAAATGATGAAACTAACTGCTGAAACAGTATACACCTTGTCTGTATGAGGCCTGCAATAACATTGGATGGTGTATGCCTGGAGTGTCTTGTTCTTGTATCCCATGTGCATGTGTGTATATCTCTATACAATATCACCTCATGACAAATAGCTGAAATTCTCTTTGTATGCAATTTCCAATCACAATTTCTGTCTATGCATGCTGCTCTATAATATTTTGGTGTTGATTTTTTAACCTCAAATCCAAATATGTCTGTCATAGACATAATGTATAGAGCATCATTTACTGCCTGTCTAGATTCAAATGTTTTTCCAACATACATAACCCTTGGGCATTGAGTGACACGGTTGACAATACTGTCCATGATAGAGCTTCCAGCACCCCTTTCATCAACTGTGTTCCCTTTTCTATTCATCATTTCATAGCGCTCATTCCAATACCCATCATTGGAGTTATCTGAAAATGATTCACTGTTTTCAGCATTAGAGGAATATGAAAATCTGTCAGCATCCATATCGTCTTGTGGCACATCCTGATTCTCATAAAAAATAGAGACATTTTCTATTATATCCAAATTGGTGCTATATCTCTCATCAGTTTCAGGAAGCTCAACAGTTCCAGCAGTAAATTGAAACTCATGGCCAACAATATCCAATGGCAAGGTGTTTGTGACACACAACTCTACAGAAAAATTCACTCCATCCAGCTTACTCAACAACAAGAATTCTTTTAAATCAGCATCAGAATCTACCTTAAGTGGTGCTCTCAATGTCTTGAAGGGGTGCAAATGACTGAATTCCAATTCAACTGATTCATCAACATTGAATCTGCTGCAAACCTTGTCCCTCAAGGTTAATAAAGTGATTGTATCCTCTAGCACAAAAGCCTTTGAAGTAGTGTTTCCATCGAACAGTAATCCTGTTTCAGCAACTCTCCACTTTCCCCCATACACAACAGTTACAATGTTTGATGACATTTCTACCCCTGCAATTGATTGTTTGACAGTATTAAAGTACTTGAAATATAATTGGAATGCATTTCCGCAAAAACGAACATATACCTGCAGAAACACTAAAAAACAGAGATGTTGGAAACAACTAAAAAACAGATAACTGCAATCCACATGAGATCAATATTCCACAGTTTCAGCAATCGAAAACGATAGTTTCATTCCACATGCTAATGTTATATAGAAAATCGAAACATATACTTGCAAAAACACTTTTAGTAGCAATTAAAAAAACAGGAATTCTGTTCGTTTCAGCAGATCTCGTAGAAACTTTGCGCCCTCACAACAGATCACAGCAAAAAGTGTTGAACTATAATAAATTGATATAAAGTATTGATCTATAAGAGATCACAACAGAAACAATATAAGCGATCATAACAGATCTGTTGGAACGTTACTTGTAGCAGAAAAATCGAAAATTCGTGTTTCAGCAAACCGAAAATCTGTTAGTTTCGATCACATCAGACCAGATCTGTAATCAATTAATAGCATAATCAAAATTTCGAAGAACATTGCTGAAGAATAGTCCAAAATTACAGGAAAAAACGAGCGACAACGCTTACCTTCTGCTGTGATCGCTTACTTTTTCGATATGCTTACGTAGTAGAAGCAATTTAGCAATTTACAGCATCAATTCAACGTTACTTTGTCGATCAATGAATTTACAGCAGCCAGGATGAAGAGGAGAATGCATGTGTGGCAAGGTTTTCTGTGTGTTTCAGTTTCAGCATAATGAAAAATTCGGTGGACAAATCCCAAATATGGAGAGGGTGGGAGACGGATTCCTAATATAGCCTAATTTCGTGGCCTATATGGAAATTGCCCCTATATATAATGTGTCATGTCCTGTGTATATATAAAGAAAATTATAAAATATAAAAAATAGTATAAATTTATATATGTTACGTCTTTAAAAATCGTAAAATGTATAAGAGTTATAGATTTTTTTATAGTGTTTTTTATTTAAGGGACAGGGCCCGTCCCGTGAGGGACAAGGCCCGTGCGGGATTGAAAAAAAAATAGTGAATCCCGTCCCGATCCCGTCCCGCAAAAATTACCCGGGACAGGATGCGGGACGACCCCCGTCCCGTCCCGTCCCGCGCCCACCCCTACCTGAAAGAGTTTGATTAAATTCCAAAAGGGCTTCAATAAGGTTTTGGAAGGGTCTTTTGGTGTGTCGTACAATGATGGTTCTTTATTGCGTCTTTGGTTGTTCTTGACATCCCTCTTCTGAGTTGGAGCTCTGACTAGTGGGCCTTTAACGATCGGTGTCAGGTCTGGTTGGGGTTGAGATGGTGTGTATCGAGTTGACTCCACGGTACGGAAATTTTCTTGGAGGATCATCTTCCATGCCAACAGGGACTCCTGATGTACCGTTGGCTAGCGGTGTCACTGGTTGGTGGTGTTTGGCATTGATTTTTAATCTATGTTGTCGCAAGCGTGTTTGGGTTAGGTTCGCTTGCTGTATGCGTGTGCATTTTATCGTTTGTACTACACCCTTGTTCGGTCAGGATCCCGTGGAGTTGAACTCCTCCAAAGTGCCCTTGTTCTGTTTCGCTTATGGTATGTTTTGATGATGCTCCGTCCGCTGATTTTGTCAGTCTATCGTAGTGTCGGGTATATTCAACTCTCGAATTATTTCCTAATAAAAAAAATAAAAAATAAAAGACGAGAAACCTCCGCTCTCTAGCCCTAGGGTGATTGGGATTCCGGAGCATCACCCAGACGATCAACTAGAGATGAAAAGGCCTCTTTCAGGTACGATTACTAGCAATTGAATCTCAATGTAGCACTACAAATTTGATTCCTTACCTAATCAATAAATCCATGTCTTTGTCGAACAATAAATTAAGTTATTTGAATGATCGATTTGAAATCTGCAGCCACTGGCGATCTCCCAGAAGAGAGATCCTACGTGAAATTCTATACAGATTGGGCTTAAAAACTCTTTTCAGATTCAAGTGCGTCTCAAAACTATGGAATTCTGTCATCTCCGACCCCAAATTCAGGCAAATTTATCTACAACGATCCCGTTCTTCCCCCAAATCATCGTGGTCTCCGTGTCACCTCTCGGCAGTGCTGTATCCGAATGTGAACTGCCGAGGTGTTCGTGTTCCACCACACGAACTCCCCAATGATTCCAGAGACTTTGATTCAGCTTCTATTGTCCAAGATATTGATGATGATGTTCCACCATCGCTCTATGTTACCTCCTTTAAAAAACCCGAATTTGCATACCGCATTATGGCTTCAAGCAATGGACTCATACTAAGTTTACTTACCCCACAACAGAACCCTTGCAACGAAGCCCAAGACGAGTTCGAATGGGAGCATCACTTCTGCGTCTCTAACCTGCTCACCGGCCATTCTGTAAAGCTGCCTACCTTGAGGATTACTGATCGGTATACATGGGCGTATGGTCTTGCCACGCGTGCTCCCCAACCAGAAGTTGGGACTCAAGACTGGGTTACATACAAAGTTGTGCTTTTTCACATCTTTGTTGGTTCTGCCGGCTTTGTTCAAATAGACACCTTCTCTTCGGATACTGGGAGATGGACTCGTAAGGAGCTAATGAGTCGTCCAGGTGTGGTATCATATGGTGCTAGCTCACGGGCAATTAGTTACAAGGGTATCTTGCATTTCTTTGATTGGTACAAATGGACTGTACTGACTTATGATCCCTATGACAGTCCTGACCAATTCGGCTCCATTAAGTTGCCCAGTGGAGCAGGTAAGAAGGCGATGAAGTCATCAGCCTTCAATCTGATTCGCTTGGGTCATGAAGAGTTGCTTGAGTTTGGTGAGATTGAAGATTGCGGCAATGGTGCTTGGGGGTTGTTCGTGTGGCGGTTAGTGAACTATGATAAGATAGAGTGGTGCTTGAAGAAAAAATGTCCAATTAGTCCACTCTGGGGTGTTTTGAGCATTTGCAAGCTACGGCTTCTGGTTGCTCCAGAATCTCTGAATGATGAGTTCTTTTGTTGTTTCTTAGCAAATAGCAACAAGATTGTGTTTTATAATCTTGTGACCGCTGAAAAAGTATCTTTTGGTCCCTTTGAAATTCAAGAAGAACCGACTTATTTTGGCTCCAGACTTTTGAACGAACTGATTCCTGTCACATTGAATCCATGGTCTTCTCCTTTTCACGGGGAAGCTGGGCGCAGTTCATCTTCACAACCTGCAGGATACAGAAAGATCATCCCTGCAGCTTGTTTTCCATCTTTCTCAAAGTAGTACCAAGTTTGTTCAATTGTGTTTTATAGAAGCACTATCAAGTTTATCAATGTTATAACTTTTTCAGTACTTGAGCCAAATTTGAAACATTACTATAGTTTTCTGCCATTACTGATGTTTACTGATGTGGTTGTGAGAATTCAACTTGGGTTACTATACACTATATATATACATATGGAATGAACTTGATTTTAATTATAATATATAAACTAAAGATCAGGTAACAACTCTTGAAGTCTGTCAGTCACTTCTACCTGGGTTTGAGGAAGACGAATTCAGCTTCTTCTTAAAGCATTTTGAAACACTGCATTCGTCCTGGAAATCTGGAATTTCATGGTGGCCATTGACAAATCTGGTGGCATCGGCAAGCATTTGGATTTCTTCTTCATAATCTCCGATTGATATATTGACTCGAATTTCTGCACTATCTTTACCATCTGTGGTGGTTGTGTGCATTGCAAATTTGCAATGCTGGGATTCAATTGCTCCTTCGGTTTCGTTTCTGGAGCAACAGTGGTTAGTCCTTCAAAACATTAATAGTTTTCTGTCATTACTCATATTTACTTGTATATGTAATGAACTTGATTTTATAAGGTAGAAGACTAGGGTTCTGGGAAGATGAATTCAGGCTTTTCTTCCGAGTCTTGACTTCATTCAGGAGATCCTCAACGTTGATAGAAGCAATTTGAACATTCCTACTAGAAATCTGGAATTTCATGCTGGCCTTGGACGAATCCGATGGTATCCTGAAGCATTCGGATTTCTTCTTCATAACCTCTGATTGATCGAATCTCTTTGAAAATTGGAGATGCTATAACACTTTGTGGATGAGATCAGGGGTTTTCATTTTTCAACCCCATCACTGTTGCCATTTCCATCTTTATATATGTCCAAGTTCATTCAACGGCATTGTGAGATTAAGATCGCATCCTCTAATTCCACCACAAAAAATTTGGGGTGGGCACTCAAAAAGGCTTTGTACTTCCGTGTCCTGAAAACGGAAGGGTAAATGGAAAGTTAATTTATGTCTTCCGTTTTTAAAACACGGGAGTTCAAAATAAAAATTGTACTTCCGTGTTTGAAAAACGAGGGTACAACTTTTAGTTTTGCCTTCCGTTTTTAAAAAACGGTAGTTATAAAACTGAGTTGTACTCTCGTATTTAAAAAACGGAAGTACAATTTTAATTACCCCTTCCATTTTTCAAACACGGGAGTACAACTATTTTATAACTCCCGTTTTCTAAATACGGGAGTACAATTTTAAAAGTATTTTGAAAAGACAAACGAGTTTGATTTTAACTTATTTTAAAAAAAATAGAAACACACATAACTTTAATAAATAAATTGTAACGGTTACCCACGCGGCCACGCCCTTACGCGTTTTGTTAATAAATTATATTTTAGTATATCATATAAGAATAAGTATTCTTCTTTACATACTATTTAATATTTTTTTCCACTTATTTATCCAATAAAGAGTAAATAACCAAATTTATTGCATAAGTTACGTTTTGATATCCTTTAATATAATGTTTTATTATAAATATTTGATTTTTTAATGAAAATTTGTTAATATAGTTAATAAAAAATAAATAATAACTAAAATATAATAAAATCCATAAAATTCAATTAGTTACATTTTTTTTAGTAGGCGAAAAGGGGCGGTTCTTAAGACAAAACACAACCCTGATCTCAATTAGTTACATTTTGATAATGATTTGTGATACTTTACAATAACATATATATTGATCCGAACAAACTCAACCAAAATTATGTTAAACTTGTATAAAAGTATATGTGAGATAAACCGATATATTCTCAAACAATTAACTTAAACAGAACATAAAAACAAAATAATTTAGAGGACGTATAAAATAATGGGGATTCAATTTTGCTCACTAACTTGAAAGTCATGGTACAGAGGAAGAAAAATAAATATAAATAAAACAAATCAAAACTTTAATTTTAGGTGAAATTCAAAACTTATCGTTGAATGCAAAATGCTAAGTCTTGCAGAGACCCATCGGGACGAAGTCTGTGACTGAAAGTGAATTTTCAATACGCGAGCATATTGTGGAGGTGTTGCATTGGGGTCGTATTTTGCATCTCATTCTTCTTGATTTTCGCCCTTGCATTATAAATTTGTTGTCCCCTGCTCAAATTCTCCTTGAAAGTGTTTTTCAATGTCGCAAGAAGGGAAATTGGCTTTACCCCTCCAAATGTCAAATCTTTCACTAGTTGTATCTCCTCATTCGTCAATCGTCCCACCATCTGATGACCTTGCAGTCTAGGAGGCAGTTTATGGTTATGCATACCACACTCCACTTTCAGCCGCCATACATTTCTTTCAACTTCCCAACCATACAACAAAAATGGACAATTTTTTTTTTTGACCTTCCATCCCGCGGGACTATTACTGATACATCAACACCTCAAATTTTCTTCGTACGATTTCTATTTTCTCCATATTTTTCACATCCAAGATATACTGAGCCGTATCGGGTTGCCGAGCTATTCCAAGATTTTACAATTGTGAGAACAAAGTTGTTCACAAAAGCAATCTACTGAGCCCATTCTAACATCGATTTTCTATCCCTCCAGTAATAATTATTCGCAAAACAAGGCAATCAAATCCAACAATGTTCATTCTATCAAACTGAAAACAATTGAAATAGAGTTGAAAATAATCAAACTTCACGAATTGAATCAATATTATCATTAAATTATACTATAAAAGTTCATAAATACCTGAATATTATTGTTGACTCATTCGTTACCATTGGATGCGTGGTTTGACATTCTTCTATGGAGTTCGGCGCAACTAGGGAAAAATACCCGTTATTGAGCATATTCATCATATTCATACCCCTTTTTTACCGAAAAAAATTAAAATAAAAGCATACCCTTCCGTTTTCTAAACACGGAAGGCAAACAATTATTTTGAACTTCCGTATTTCAAAAACGGAAGGCAAAAAATAGATTTGTCCTTCCGGTTTTTAAAAAAGGAAGGCAAAAAGTAGTTTTCTTCTCTCGTGTTTTAAAAACGGAAGGTATAAAGTTGATTTGACCTTCCATTTTTTAAACACGGAAGTTATGTAATATATTTTCCAAAAAATAAAAACAAACAAATAATTAATATAGCACAACTTACGTTTTTAAAACACGGAAGTGCATTTTCTTTTTGGGTACCCCACCAACTTTTTTGTGGTGCGGTTAACAACACCCATTAAGATACATTGTTAAAACATATCTTCCTACACATTTTTTTAAAATGATAAAAAAAAACTATATAAAATATCGATTTTTTTTATTTTTTTAATTCATACTTAGTAATAAGAATGAAATTATTTTTAAAAGTTGATATTTCATATAGTTTTTTACACCTAAAAAAACATATACATGATGGTAAAACGTCCTATTTTAATTAACATAGGGAGGGAGTAATAAATTGTCATTACATTTAGAAACAATAAAGAAAATAAAAAATATTAACTTACCACTTAAATAATCCAAACTTTAAAATCTCTCAAACACAAAGTCTATTGATAAGATGTCAAAATCTCTCATTATTTTAAACATAAAAGGGATAGCATATGTTTGTTTTAAAGAAAATCAAATATACCTGCGATTTACTGTAATTTTTAAATTTACAGGGGATTTTATGAAAAATGTCCTATTTTAAAGGTGGTTTTAGGTAATTTACCCATTTGACAGGAGAACTCAGCATCAACAAAAACAGTCCTCACCATGGAAATCTGGGAAATCCTCCACCACTCCGTTGAGCCAATCAGAGCTCACACCCTCTCACTCACTCAACGGCTACGCTTGCAGAGTGACCGAGTGAAACAACGCCAGGAGTAGTAGTTTCCGATGGCGTTTCTCTCCACCGCCGCGCCTCCGCAGCCCCTCCTTCCCCTGCGCCACCCTCCCTCTCCCTACGCTCCGCCTACGCTTCCTCTTCCCTGCTTCAAGCTCCCCTCTCGTTCCTTCGTTTGTTCTTCGTCGCCGTCGTCGTCGTCTACCTCCGTGTCCGAAGGTGAAGGTTCTCCTCTTCCTCCCACGGCTGAGATTGGCTCTGTAGCTCCCGACTCCGATGCTCGCCCCCTGAGGTATAATCAGCCTCTTCATCCCTTCAGTTATCCCGATTCTGGTTCGCCTATGGATAGCTAGGGTTACCTAGTGCTTTTGAATTTGAGAATTATGATGTAGGCATTTCCAAATTCCGTGTTTTGGTATCAAGGAGAAATCTCATCCCAATCGCTTAGGTTCATGAACGTGACTGTTTCTTTTGGCCCGTAATTGGCCTGTTTTGATTATGTCTTTCCGTGAATTAGTTAAATTTCTGATAGTGAGGCTTGAATCATGATGATGAGTCCTTTTCCCCACATAAGAGGCAGGAAGTTGTATATATGACCAATGCAGACTTGAGTTTGCAGACAGACTCAGGTGAGAAGTTGAATATTAGCAAATCACTTCTAATTGTTTTAAAATAAGATAAGTTTGTTGATGTTCATAGGTAAGCTCAGCCTTCTTCCATGATCTCTGAGGAGAGTAAACAGCTTACTAGCAATGTAGGTTACAGATCGATAATGTCTTTTTTAAGTTTTTATATAAAGCACCCTGAGCAAGTATCAGATGACATTTCAATTGGAAGTTTGCAAAACTAAATGTGGGAGCTTCTTAATCCTATCAGTGATGCTGCATCAAGGAATCCTGATAATAGTGCTCCTGTTTCAATTCGTTATTCTTCTGAAAATGTTGACATGTAATTGGTCCCGAGATCACAGATGCTTCAGATCAATGAGAAGTAGAACTCTTTAGCAATTGAATGTTTCAGCTAGATTGATAAGATCAGGAATTCTTGTCAGATGAAAGATTACAAACTCATTGTTTGTTGTATTGTGTTTTTATAAGGCTAATATCCCACACAGCAGTTGCAACAGCAACTGAATGTATCAAAAGGACCCTGAGCTTGTTTTACAACTACAAGGGGAAGTTCATGTGCTAGACAAGTCAGGAGGAGATGGTTAACATTACAAGCTGTGATGGGGAGTATTAGGTCATAGTGTTCAATTTAGTTTTTGAATGTGAAGTACAAATAAGGAGCATTGGCCATTCCATATTTCAGATGTAATGCATATCAGCCTAAAGTATCTTCCTTTTGATTTCAATTCGGCAGGGATAGTTGCTAAGATTGTTCCTGGTGGACCTAAATAGGCCATTTATTTGACTCGTATTTCTCTCGGCTTCATGCTTATATATGTATGAATGAAACCAGGATTCTCCCCATGGAACTTTGACATAAAGGGGGTAACCAAGATGTTTCTTTAAAGAAATTTTGTATCTCCAAGAATTTAACTCCTATTATGTTATGATTAAGAACTACTTAGACATGTTCATACTGTAGTAAGCCTTATTGTATTCATTGTACTTGTGCAAGTAAATAGAATAGAGTTTCTCTGAAATCTTGTCTTTTCCGGGCTCCTCTTGTTATTGTACTCCTTGCCTCGTCATTCTTTTCTTCTCTTGGATTCTGCGTTTGTCTTGAGATCAATTACTCTTCTGGTTACTCACTGTTACTTTTTGTTATTTTTGTGTAAACTGATGAGAATTGTTCTCTAATGTGCAGTGGTTGCAAGGCTTGTGGGAGTGTGCAGATAGAAAGCGGGTGTAATGGTGAGGGAAGGATTCAAGGGGGTATTGCTACCATTCCAGGCTTTGGCTGGTGGCCAATAAAGGCTTACAGACCCTGTCCAGGATTTCTGGCATCCGGAGGTAGGTACAAAAGGCAAGGACAAAGTATGGATGAAGTTGTCTCTGGAGGAAGGAAGTGAGGAGTTTCCACGGTAACATACAATGAAGAAGAGGAGCCTGTACCAAGGTAATATAAATATTGCGTTTCTTTTTACCCCGTGCAGTTGGTTTGCATTCTCTTCAATTTCATTGCTCAATACAAGATTATAAGCTAATACAAAAGTATGGAATATTTGGAACAGGTTATGTATTAGTTTAGACACCTTTCGAAATTGATTGTGAAATCCCTATATTCATTCAGTTTGATGAAGTAGATTGGAGCAGATTAATTGCAATTACTCATTAGTATACTATAGATTTGACGTTACTGATGTGAAATTTGGGCTTCTAAATTGGTATTAGGGAGTAGAAAATGTGTAGTAAGAAATTTGATGTTTGATATAACTCAACAAACTTCTTTGACCTGAATTACCATGAATGGCATTACAGTTTCAAACTTACCGGGGAAGAAACATTTGAAACTATTCGGATACCAGCTAGATTAATGCTTATTCCCACAACATTACTGGAAGATGATATATGCATTATGATTTTCATTGGTGTCAAACTCCATACATCACAATCTTGGCAATCGATCTTGCAGAAAGCAAGGGAAAGACTGGAGGGTGTTCAAGCTGTCTAGTGTGATGATCAGTTGACCCGGTTTGCTAGTTCCTCTTCAAAACAAACAAGTTCATAGATTATACACACTAATGCAATTTTCCTACCCAGCTGTGGATTACTATTGACCAACTCTTGTAAAATTGTGAATGCGCTACGAAGTGTATTATTTAGCATGTTCATGGCCAAACCAAGCATTGAACCCAAACCAGAAGAAATTATGTGTTGTTCATTCATCATACAATCCCATAACTGATAACTCATTTCGTCTTTGGAGCATTTGAACTTCCACAGTATCCCATCTTGATCGTTGATGTGAAGCTCCACCTGGTGCTGGTGGTGGCTTCTTCTAAAATCAGGTAGGTCGCCTAGATTTTCACTTGCCAGTGTTACTACACACCTGTTTTTTTTTTCTTTTTTTTTGTTTAGGAAATAATTCGAGACCGGACAGGTCCGGACCTCGAGAGTCGGCAGACGGCAAACCGTCTAAACATATACCATAACAAAAGAAAATACAACATGGAAACAGAGAACAATTATATAATACTACACACCTGTTATGTTATGCTGTGTTCAGTCAGTGTGTTTCTATATATATTATTCTTTATCCTAGCACCTAAATGAAAATATTGAAACTACCATACGACAAATCTTATACTCCCTCCGTCCAACAATACATGGACTTTTAGATGTAAATTTTTGTCCAACAATAGATGGTCTTTTAGGTTTTACAGGTAAAAAGTTGTAATGATTTGTATTAGTTTGTGTGTTGTTGACTTTTTAAAATAATTTGATTGGTTAAAATGTGTAGTGGGTGTTAAAAAATAATAAAATTTATGAAAAAGTTAGTGCAATGATGATGTTTTTTTAAAAGTAAGGTGTTTTATTAAAACTTGTGCAAAATGCTAAAAGGCAATGTATTGTTGGACGGAGGGAGTAGCACCTAAATGAAAATTTTCTTGTTAGAATTTACGTTTGCTACTGTTAATATTATTACGGATAATATTAGTCCACGTAAAAGATGTGAACATATCTTCTTGTTAAGATTAGTTTACCAGAGAGATAGCCTTATCAGTTAAGATTAAGAATATTAGATTAATTTCTTTTATAAAGGATTAATCCTCTTTACTTGAGATACCAAGCAGAAAGAAACACAATACACCTACACAATTATAGAGAACTCAATTATCTGGCATTGCTTCTCCTCCTACGATCTCTCACAGTGATATAGGCTGTGAATTGTGTGTCTCTGTTCTCCCACCCAATGATCAAATTCCAAGATGCAGCAGAAGATTCAAGACTTTCGTTGCGATTGATTTCAGGAACAAGGTATGTCAATTTAATCTCGAATTCTAACATTGGTATCAAAGTCGTAAGCTCAATTCTGCATAGGTTTTCGTTAAACCAGATTAAATTCCCAACATGCTCACCTTAATCCAAAATAAAATTACGCTTTTTGTTTTGGGATACATTGTCGGTGTTTAGGCGTTGTTTAAACTCCTTCATATCATTTGTGTGATTACACATATGTATGTGTTTGCCGTGTATGTATCTAAGGGATGATGATGATAGCCTAGGACATACTTCTTTTTCCCTTGTGCACTATTCTTCCGTCTCCTTCCTTTCTTCTACCGCCATCTCTCTCTCTCTCTCTCTCAGCATATTTTATGTTGTTTCGGCTGATTTTGCATGAATTGATGGTGTTTTTTTTTCCCCTTCCATGTTTGAGGGGTTTTGTTTCCCCTTTGTTTCTCTGTCAAATTTGCGTTTTTGGGTTTTTGAAACCCTGGATCTGAAGGTTGATTTGAATCTAGAGATTGAAGCATGAAATTGGTTTAATAATAACACTTGGCCCTTAAAAATTCGTTCTTTGCCCAACATATTTGTGGTTTTAAGTGCGTTTTTGCTTCGTCAAATTGTCTATCATCCATCATTGACAAGAAAAACATATCGGTTATATTACTTAAACAAGAGTAAGACAAGTAAATCATGTCATTTATTCTCATAAAATCCGAAACAAAAACATACTTAAAAGCATGCAATCAATTTCGTCAAATATATAACTCAAGAAAACATACACGTAGCGTATGTCATATTTCTAAACAAACATTGTTCTGAAATTTATATACTCCTACTAAAAAACCAGTTTTAATCAAGAAAAGTTTTGTATCAAACAAAATTTCTCCAATAAGTTTAACGAAATAACTTATAAATAGCTCAAAATATAAAGGAATTCAAACCATCATGGTCAAAACATCTTTTATTTTATTCCAAAATTTTTAGTGAGCTCAGTCTATCTACATAATATTAGACTCATCATTGCTCGTTGTTCTATTTTTCGGATTCATCTGCTTCAATCAAGTTCCAACCAAGTACAAACTAATCAGAATTGAGAACAAATTACCCAAAAATCATCTTTATCGACCCATGTTACAAGTAACTCAATCAGATTTCGAAACAAGCAAATAAACGTTTTCATCATCATCAAGAAACAAATTCTGGATTTAACATATCATTCGGGACAACCCAATTGATCCCATCAAATAATCAGGCCCACAAAGGACAAGTGAGAGTCCAACAATACCCAAGTTCAATCCAATGTCCAAAACAAGCCCAAGCCTGACAAATGAAAAGGACTCGCACAACAACCCGAGTCTCCAAGAAGACTCAGGCGCCACCAAGCTCAGCAATGGCGTTCATTATTTTTCGACACCGATGACATCTTTCCAGTTTGTCAACAAAGGAATCGACTCACCACGAAGATGAATCGGAATCCAATCGGACCTGAGACATCCTTTCCCGAGTCTGTCAACAAGGGAGCTGGCTCACTAAGAAGGTGAACCGAGATCAAATCAGACCTGAGAGTCTGAGACGTCCTTTCCCGAGTCCGTCAACATGGGAGTTGTCTCACCATGAAGGTGAATCAAGATCCAATAGGAAATCCCCGAGGTGATGAAGGTTGCAAGTTCCAATTATTTTAGCTAAAGCCTTGGAAATTCCAATAGTTATTCCATCGTTTCTAAAATCGTTCCAAGTGTTTTTAACGTGATAATCTTCAATGTCTTCAAGTGTTGGAAAGCCACCACCATTGGAAATGCTAAACTTAGATCTTTTTACTGACCGCCTCTTCATCTGGTCACTAACTTTTCAAGGGTATTACAAGGGTAAAAAGTGAGAGTCTTTTCAAGGGTAAAAAACCGTTGTAGTTCAATATTATTTTTTAAACATTTAAAATAAATTGACATTTACAAATATTTATAAATTTTATTTTTTTATACAACCGTTCGAAATAATTAAAAATCATAAATAATAATAATAATATATTATTCATATCAATCAAACTACAAAAAACACAATATTTCATTTATCATTATAAAAATGTAACAATATGTTCTGAGAATCAAAAGGTGCAATAATTAACTAGTAAGTGTGAAAGATAGCTATAACTCGTTGTACAATTCGAACGGACAAAGACAAACAAACTATAATCTTTTTACGATTAGAAGAAACCCCACGACCTGACACAGATGCAGTCTCGCCCATGGTTGTAGATCTATCAACGTCAACAGCATCACCACCTATCACAGTTGAACCATCGTCGAACCCAACTGCTGCCCTCCCAAATGCAATCTTGGCATTGCGTCATCTTCCTCCTTTTCAGATTTATCGAAGTCGCTAGGTCGATATGAGGCAACACGTAAGACATATCACTTGTTACCATGCCATTTCAAGTAATTAAACATCAATAAATTAAAACAAAAAACGATGTTACCAATTTCCTTCCCAATCGGTGATGTTGTCGGTGGGATGCGGCTAAAATATGTTCGGCGGGGTGCAACTGAACTATCGTAATCAAAATAGGGTGCATCATTTTCCATCGGGAAAGTCCCGACAAGAGGTCGTACATGTGACCGAGATACGGATGCATCTAGGGCTTCCGAGCTTTCAATCGGCTGTTCCACATGAGCCCTGTTGTTGATGTTGCGAATTAATGGAGAAGCATTCCTTGTTTTATACGATCCACATCTTGTGCGGGCTATTTTTTCCCTACTTTTATATTTGGGTTGGATTAGGCTAAAGAAAAAAAAGTTAGGAGGTACTCTTGACTCAAGCTTATATGATCAAGGTTATTAGCTACATGTCCAAGAATCATAAACATGCTTTCTGCACCCTCTCAAAAAGACTAGTTACTATGGACTCTTAGGGAAGGATAATAGGATACATATTGATACCTCAACACCCCTTTGCTCATCATCTATCTCATTGAATGCTCCACTGGGATCTCTAAAATTTTCAGCAATTGTTTCATCTGTCGTCACCATTGTAGGTAACCCTTCTACTTGGTATGCGGCTTCGGCTCAATCCACTTTTGCTCAATCACACTTCTTGGTTTGTTTTACAAGCGACCCACCAATCAACCCGATCTCGCTTTGCAGCAGGATACTTTGTATAATAAACCTGAATAGCTTGTTGTGCCAATATAAAACAATCATCAGTTTTGTATCGACGTATATGATTTACCTCGACAATGTCATGTTTTGGGTTCACTCGTTGTATGCCGATCGTGGGGTTAAACCAACGACATTTGAAAAGCACAATTTCTTTCAATGGGAGGCCAATGCATTATAGAGTTATTATCTCTTCAAGTTGACCATAGTAATCAAGTTACTCTTCATTATAGCTTGATAACCCATATGCCAATATTCATTGTCATTTTGCCTTCTTCTCGTTCTAGAGTGTGGAAAGTATAGCCGTTTATTTTGTATGTTGAACATGTATGAATTTCTACCTTTGGACCTCATGCTAATCTTTTAAATAATTCATCTTAAATGTCATTCTACTTCACCTTCAAATGTTGGAATATATATGTCATATAAACTAATCACTTGTAGCTAGTAACTGATAATAAATATTTAGTAATATATTACTTACATAGTCTTTGAACCAAGGAGTGAAATTAGCATCAAGGTCTTTATCAATGTCCCCGCTACTTTGGTCACAAAATATCCTATAAATGTGTTATACATCCGATTTAGAATAATATATGTTTGGATATATCATAGTGGTTTTTTAAAAGGATATAAAAAATAAGTATTTTGTTTATAGACTTACTTGGCATAGGTACATATCTCAGGACAATTTAACAAAATATATGTCTCAATTGCATGCATTTCCCTGGGGTTGTCAGATAGCCATCAGAATTTCAATTTTCCAAAGCCATGCCCAGGATAACAAAATGGTATGCGTGAAAGACTGAGAAGCTAACTGAATCAAATTACGACATGTGGAGTCGCAATGGTCGTAATTTGATTTACATGTCGTAATTTGATTCAATTAGCTTCTCAACCTTTCACACGAGTCGTTTTGTTATCATGTGCATGGCTCTGGAAAATCGAAATCTAAATGAACCCCAAGGAAATGCATGTCATTGAGACATAAGTTTTGTTAAATTGTCACGAGATAGACACCTATGCCAAGTAAGTCTATAAACAAAATACTTTTTTTTTTGTATCCTTTTAAAATACTACTATGATATATCCAAACATATATTATTCTAAATCAGATGTATAACATATTTGTAGGATATTTTGTGACCAAATTAGCGGGGACATTGATAAAGACCTTGATTCTAATTTCACTCCTTGGTTCAAACACTATGCAAGTAATATGTTACTAAATATTTATTATCAGTTACTAGTTACAAGTGATTAGTTTATATGACATATATATTCCCACATTTGAAGGTGAAGCAGAATGACATTCAAGATGAATTACTGAAAAGATTAGTATCAGACTTAAAGGCAGAAATTCGTAAATGTTTAGGATACGAAGTAAATGGATATACTTTCCACACTCTAGAACGAGAAGAAGGCAAAATGAAAATGAATACTGACATATGGGTTAAAGGATCGAGCTAGAATGAAGAGTAACTTGATTACCATGGTCAACTTGAAGAGATAATAATTCTACGGTACACTGGCCTCCTATTGAAAGAAATTGTGCTTTTCAAATGTCGTTGGTTTAACCCCACGACCGGCATACGACGAGTGAACCCAAAATAGGACATTGTCTAGGTAAATCATAAACGTTGATACAAAACTATGCAAGTAATATATTACTAAATATTTATTATCAGTTACTAGTTACAAGTGATTAGTTTATATGACATATATATTCCCACATTTGAAGGTGAAGCAGAATGACATTCAAGATGAATTACTTAAAAGATTAGTATCAGGCTTAAAGGCAGAAATTCGTAAATGTTTAGGATACGAAGTAAATGGATATACTTTCCATACTCTAGAACGAGAAGAAGGCAAAATGGAAATGAATACTGACATATGGGTTAAAGGATCAAGCTAGAATGAAGAGTAACTTGATTACCATGGTCAACTTGAAGATATAATAACTCTACGGTACACTGGTCTCCTATTGAAAGAAATTGTGCTTTTCAAATGTCGTTGGTTTAACCCCACGACCGGCATACGACGAGTGAACCCAAAATAGGACATTGTCTAGGTAAATCATAAACGTTGATACAAAACTAATGATAATTTATATTGGCACAACAAGCTATTCAAGTTTATTTTACAAAATATCCTACTGCAAAAGCGAAATCGGGTTGATTGGTGGGTTGCTTGTAAAACAAAACCCAGAAGCATGATTGAGCAAAAGTGGATCGAGCTGGAAGTCGTATACCAAGCAGAGGGGTTACCTACAATGTTGACAACGAATTAAACAACTACTAAAAAATTTAGAGATCCCAGTGGAGCATTTATTGAGATAGATTATGAACAGAAGGATGTTGAGGTACCGAATGAGCAAAGGGGGAGATTGAATTGTCAGATCTCGATGCTGAAGATGATGGGTTGGGTTTCGAGACTAATTCAGAGATTGAACCATTTTCTGATTATGAATCACATATATGGTATGACGAGGAGTATGATGATTGGTGAAAGGTAACATTTGACCCTAATACTATATAACTAGTTCGTACCCAGACCTTGTACGATTTTTTAATATCGATAGTGAATGAAATTCGGTATAATTTTTTCTAAAATATATAATGTTATAGTGATTAATTGGAGTTGGATAAAATTTGAGAAAATCGTATCTTTACTATATATATTTTCAATTAAATTAGATAAGGTCTTGTAAATTGTACCGATATTTAATGTAATGGAGTAAAGTCATATATACAATAGACATAATAATAGATAATGGATATAATAATAGATATGTTTTATGGATTCATAATTATGGTAAATATATACTCATCTATAATTTATAATTCTAATTGATTTGATAACTCTCATGGAAAAATATGTGTTTATTATTTTAAGATATATGACATATATAAAGCGAGGAATGCTTCTCCAACCCAAATATGAAAGTAGGAAAAAAAAATGGCCCGCACAAGATGGGGATCGTATAAAGGGAGGAATGCTTCTCCGTCAATTTGCAACGTCGACAACAGGGCTCATGTGGAACAACCTATTGAAAGCTCGGAAGCCCTAGATGCATCCGTATCTCGGCCACATGTACGACCTCTTGTTGGGACTTTCCCGATGAAAAATGATGCACCCTGTTTGGATTACGATAGTTCAGTTGCACACCACTGAACATATTGTAGCCGCATCCCACCAACAACCTCATCAATTGGGGAGGAAATTAGTAACATCATTATTTGTTTTAATTAGTTGATGTTTCATTACTTGAAATGGCATGGTAACAAGTGATATGCCTTAGGTGTTGCCTCATATCGACCTAGTAATTTCGATAAATCTGAAGAGGAGGAAGATGACGTTATACCAAGATTGCATTTGGGATGGCTGTAGTTGGGTTCGACGATGGTTCAACTGTGATAGGTGGTGATGCTGGTTGCGTTGATAGATCTACAACTATGGGCAAGACTGCATCTGTATCAGGTCGTGGGGTTTCATCTGTGTCAGGTCGTGGGGTTTCTTCTATTCGTAAATAGATTATTAGATTAAATCTTGGGTTTTGGTAGTTTGTTTGTCTTTTTCTGTTCGGATTGTACACCGAGTTACATCTATCTTTCACACTTACTAGTTAATTATTGCACCTTTTGATTCTCAGAACATATTGTTACATTTTTATAATGATAAATGAAATATTGTGTTTTTGGTAGTTTGATTGGTATGAATAATATATTATTATTATTTTTAAATTTTAATTATTTTGAACGGTTGTATAAAAAATTAAAATTTATAAATAATTGTAAATTGTAAATGTTAATTTATTTCAAATGTTTAAAAAATAATATTGACTTCCAACGGATTTTCACCCTTGGAAAGACTCTCACCTTTTACCCTTGTAATTCCCTTGGAAAATTAGCGACCGCCACTGGATGAGGTGGTTAGTAAAAAGATCCAGGTTTGGCATTGAGGTGGTCAATAAAAAGATCCAGGTTTGGCATTTCCAATGGTGGTGGTTTTTCGACACTTGACGTTGGAGATTACCATGTTAAAAACCCTTGGAATGATTTTCAAGGATGATTTTAACAACGGTGGAATAACCGTTGGAATTTTCGAGCTTTAGCTAATACCATTGGAACTTCCAACCTTCATCACCAATCTGCAGTGTTCTGGGCTGCTGATAATGGTCCTAGGTGATGGGGCATACATCATTAGCACCCATGAAGAGCGGGCAACATTCGGCCAAAGCCACTGGTTGTTGGTCGCCCGAAGGACGAAGTGAATCAGCGCCTTTGACTCACCACCAAGGCCCGGTCTTCGATCTCCCATCACTGCACAACCTTCGACTCCGCGCGGCTCCGCCGTTCTTAGACCATCAGGTGGCGATTCATATCCTAAAACGTTTTGATGTTGTCATTATGAGTTAGACACTACTTAAAAGAGTCCCACTGTCTATCTCTAGGAATAGACCTGAAGCTTTGAGTTCACTGATTAGGTTTGCCATTGCAGTAATGTGATCAACCATAGAATGATTAGATTTCTTCCTATAGTTGTCAACACCCATCTGAGGTTGCCGTCTTCTAGTGACGGTGGATCCTCCGAAATTCCGTTGAAATGCTTTTCATAGATCCTTAGTTGTTGCATAGGCCTCAAATTGAAGCAAGAGGTCATTCCTCTTAATACTCAGCAAAATTATCCGTGTTGCCCTGGACTTCTTCTTCCAAGCCTCATGCACCTCTACATTTCTACGATACTGGGCCTGAGTCACACCCTCAGCCATAGGTGGTTCAATGGTCTGCGTGGAAGGATGAGAAGCTAACTGAATCAAACTACTACATGTGGAATCGCAAAATTAAGCTTGTCCTAGATTACTAGGAGATTCTCGTACTCTCACGCAAACTGTTGAACCACCTATGAATGAGGGTGTGACTCAGGCCCTACATCATAGAGATTTAGAGGCGTATGAGGCCTGGAAGAAGAAGTCCAAGGCGGCACGAATAATTTTGCTGAGTAATATAAGGAATGACCTCTTGCTTCGATTTGAGGCCTATGCAACGGCTAAGTATCCAAGGGAGCAATTCAACGGAATTTCGGAGGATCCACTGTCACCAAGAGACGGCAACTGCAAATGCGCTTTGATAGCTATAGGAAGAAATTTGATTATTCTATGGATGAGCACATTCCTGTAATGACAAACCTAATAAGTGCACTCAAAGCTTCAGGTCTATTCCTGGAGGTAGGCAGTGGGACTCTTTTAAGCAAGGTCTCACTCATGATGACAAACTCAAAACGTTTAAGGATGTGAATCACCACCTGATGCTTGAAGTAGACAAGCTTCAGTTTAACAAACAATCTAATGAATCCTATGTGGTTGAGGTCGGTCATGGCCTGAACCGGAACAAAGTGTCGAAAGGGGAAAAAAAGGGATCCATTACTGGCACCCACAAACAGCAGAAGTAGAAGAAAGAACAGAAACTCTCTGGGTGTAACAAAGGCCATAAAAGGATTGCTTCCTCATCTGGAAAAGAAAACAAGTTCAAGAGAACTAGCTACAATTGCAAGGAGAAGGGTCACTTCTCCCGCGATTGCCCACATAAATAGGTACGAATTTCGTATGAGTACAAATCTAGTTGCTTTGTTCATGTAATATGTTACCTGATTTCTCTTCTTCATGGACTGCAGACTCAATGGTAATGGAGCACATAGAGTGGAATCGCTTATGCTACATAGAATTTTGCCAAATAAGTAGAGGGTCCATGCAGATCTTCATGGGAAATGACGTTAGTGTGGATGTACTAGGAATTGGAAGCTGCACTTGTCCAGTGGAAGAGATCTTATGATTCATGATGTGTTATATGCATCAAAAATAAGGTAAAATTTAGTTTATGTTCCCGCTTTATCGAAGTTAGGTTTTAAAGTTTTGTTTGACGATGATGGTCTCACATTGTACCATAAGCACAATTGGGTCGTTTTTAGCACATACTATTTTCGAATAATTTTTATACATTGGATGTTGATTCATCAAATTCATATTTTGAAGAATCTCTTGTTTCTAACATTGTCGATACCAAAAGATGACATTCTAGATTATGCCACATTGGCATAGATCGTATGAACAGGTTAGTAAGGGAGAGCTTCTTTAGAGACACTTTTAACCTAAAGCTCAATACATGTGAGTCATGCCTAGCTGGAAAGGCGAAAAGGAAGCCTTTTGATAAAGAAAAGAGAATCACGTCACTCAATCTTTACAATTGATTCATTTTGACATTTGTGGCCCAATGAGTGTGAGTACTATGCATAGAGCTAGGTACTTCATCACATTTATTGACGATTTTACACGATTTTGTGTTGTGTGTATCTAATTTCACTACGTTCTAATGTATTAACTTCTTTCGAGAAGTATGTGAAATTAGTTGAGAATCAGTTAGATCTCAAAGCAAGGCTTTGAGAATTAATTGACAGGGGTCAAGAATACCTCTTTGAAGCATTCAAGGTATTCTATGAGGACAAACGTATAGACCAACAACTTACTATTCCATATACCCCTCAACAAAATGGGACCGTTGAGAGGAGGAATTGGACCCTCATTGAGATGGTAAGATCCATGATGGCTCAAGCAAATCTCCCAATTTCATATTAAGGAGATGCATTGCTTACAACAGCTTATGTACTTAACAGAGTGCCTACAAAATCAGTCATCTAGACGTCATATGAGCTATGTACTTAACAGAGTGCCTACTTCTAATAAGTTTAGGAAATTAGGTCCCCGAGGGAATAAATGTGTATTCATACATTATTGCAATCACTCAAAGGGATATGTTTTCATCAATGAAAACGAAGGTGGGAGAGTGATTGAGATTGATTCTCATGATGCCATATTTTTTGGAAAATGATTTTCCACACATATATATCTGGAGCGGTTAAAGATCAAGAGCTCTATGAGCAAGATGGGTCTGATCCGGGAAACCTAGGAATTGAATTGACGAGAATAAGAAGGGCATAAGTCCTGAGGTTCTTGATGCAGATCTAGATGAAACAGTGGGAGAAGCTACTGTTCAACCATTACGGGAACAAGAGAACATAGAACCTGAAGAGGTTCAAGGTGATCATGATATTGTAGGTGATTGCAAGTTTCGTTAGTGATCTTTGATGAAGAGATAGGACAGGAAAACATAGAACCTGGAGAGGTTCAAGCTACTGTTCAACCATTATAGACAAGCCCAGATTCCTAGAATGGTAGAAGAAGCTCTATCTAGTTTTATGGAAAGAGAAATGGAGTCAATGCAGAAAAACCAAGTTTGGGAATCGGTTGATTTGCCTTCAATAGAAAAGTAATAGAGAACAAATGGATTCTTAAGATCAAGAAGAAGGCAGATGGATCCATTGATAAGTACAAATCAAGATTGGTTGCTAAAGGGTACACCCAAAAGAAAGGGATCGACTATGAAGATACCTTCGCTTCTGTAGTCCGATTGGGTTTAGTCATACTCATCTTGGCCATTGTAGCTCAACTTGACTTTCAGTTGCATCAAATGGATGTCAAGACGACGTTTCTTAATGGAGAACTTGATGAGGAAATCTACACGAGACAACCTCGGACTTTTAGACAGAAGGTAAATGAGAAGAAAGTATGTCGGCTTCTCAAATCCATATATGGTCTGAAACAAAGCATTTAGACAATGGAACATCAAGTTTCAAAAAGTAATGATAGAGGATGACTTTGGTCATTTGCCAAAGAATCATTATGTGTATGTCAAAGACACAAAGGAAGGATTCGTGATCCTAACCTTGTACGTGGAGAAATATTGTTGGCCAGTTAAACCTTAGGATTGTTGAACAAGACAAGACCAAGTCTTGGCTTTCCTCAAAGTTTGAGATGAAGGACATGGATGAGGCCAACTATGTACTAGGTGTCAGGATTTTGAGGAATAGGTCGAAACACCTTTTGGGTATATCTCAGGCAGCCTATATCAAAACGATCCTGAACAAATATAACTTCGGCGAGTGCAAACGAATTGATACCATACCCCAACCCAAAAGGGTATTGTGCTCAATGCCAAAATGGGTCCAAAGATACCCTACCCCAATGTTGTTGGTTGCTTGATGTATGCCATGATATGCACAAGACTAGGTATCTACCATGTTATGGCCAGTGGGACTAGTAAGTCGTTAGCAATTGTCCTATTCCATGTTTAGTCATTACACATTGAATTAAATGAAACAATTCCTTTAACTATAAGGTTGTAGGCAAAACCTTAAGGTAAAGAAAAGGAAGGGGTTACCTTGGTGTGAAGAGATAAAGAGTGACATGGAACATGAGCAAAAGTTGATGTTTTATGTTTTTATATTTAACTAACAATATTATGATGGTAGAAATTATATGATGAATATAGATAAATGAGAAAAGAAAAAGGATGAGATAAACTCATTGTGGAATAAAAATATGAAATCCTTAAAGAAAGAGGTTGATAAAGTGAAAATTTATTTAAAAAATAAATAAATAAGATGTAAAAATATTATGAAGAGTGAGGAAAAAAATAGAGAAGAGGTAATCTTTTTTTTTAACAGGTAATAGTTCGGGTGGAAAGATCCTACCCGAGAGCATCCTTGCGGATGAGGTCTTAGAGACTTGTGTCATAGGGAATGTCGAGACCCTTGATAGAGCAGAAAATGTGTGCAACCTTATCAGTCACTCTGTTGCTAATACGGGGCACGTGAGAGAACGAGACTTCTCTCACACTCGACAATAATGTTTTCATATCGGACATGATTAATTTAATTTCTTAATGACATGTAGAATTTTGTCTTAAGTGATTTATTATTATAAGGGAATCCCCTTCAATGTGTAACTTGTTTATACCAAGTGCTCGGGATTGGAGAAGTCCAAGTCTTAGTGCTAGAGCTAGCCTCAGCCTTGAGCGGCGTCTAGTTCCCAATTTTGTCATATCTTATATGAACCGGTTTACCATCCCAATCGTGATGATCGATAAAACCGACCGTGCTATCCTTGTTATTAAGTGTGGATCCATTAAAATTTAACTTAAATTTGTTAACCTGAGTTTTTTCCACTTTATGTTTTCCCGCTTCGGTGTTAATTGTGTATGATTTGCTCCCTTTTTCTTGTGGACATTGAAATTTAACTTAAATGTGTCTTCATCCTCATCAAGGAGAGATGTTTTCTTCCAATTTATCAAATGGTTGGGGATGATGTGATTAACCACTTCATGTTTTGAAATAGGTTTCATTGTAAATATTGTTGGATTCTTGATGTTCCATATTATCCACTAAGTAGTAGCTAATTTTTCTGTTTCTGGTTTTGTAAGAATGTTTTCTATTTTAGAGTTAACCTTATGGTTGCGGGTGGTCTTAAGCGGAATTCAACCGATTTTATTTTTCCTTTAAAAAAAGGATAATGAAAAGTGTTAGTCCACTTGGCAGCTCCACCTGCGACGTGGAAGGACACGTGGTAAAGTACGGACAGCCATGTCAGATTGGCCGGTTGGGTTGGTTCAGTGTATTCGTGAGAGTCTCATCGCAACAACAAAGAAAGAAAATCCTCTAAAAAAAAATGAAATTAAAAATGTCAGTCGTTGATTCGTAGGAGATTTCATTATTTCATTTTCATTTCTCCCCGCATTTCCCCCTTCTCTCTCCCCAAAGAGGTTTTTGCAGGGAAAAGGGCAAAAAAAGAAGCTTTTGGATTTGGTCTCCCATGGCGAAGAGGAGGAAATCGGACGCCGCCAGGCTCGAAGAGGTCGATCGCACCATGTACTCCACCTTCTCCACCGCCGCCAACTCCCTTTCCCACCTCTACAGTCAGGCCGTGAACCACCAGAAGCTCTCCTTTCAAGCCGGCGAACGCCACGCCATGGTTCTCTCTCTCTCTCTTTTTTTCTTTCTCCCTTCCCAATCTTCTCTTTCTTTTTTTTTTTCAATTGCTCATCTGTTTCTAATCGGATGAAACTGTATTTGATTTATTCTTCCGAGGGTTTGATTTATAAGGTTTTGGATGGTTGTTTAAATGTTTGTTTTTTGCGGTGATTGATTAGATATTGGAGTTGAATTGGTCTGAACTGATTCGGCTCTAGACTCTCTAGTCACAGCGGTATGCTGTTGATGCCTTTTCACACGCCGATTGGATTGAAAAGTTTGTTCTTAGCAACCGATGTTTCAGTTGATCCACAGATCAGAATTGGAACTTGGGAAGCTTATATTTGACGTTGCTGGAGGCGCACGTACGGTTTACAACTTAGAAATTGACATGGATTTGCAGTCTTTACTAGTAGCTGATTTTCAATTTGCTAGTGAATAGATGTAAAAGACTAGGTTTAATTGTGTAAACAAGATGCAAGGTTGATTGAGTAGAGCTATTAGTAGCTTGAAAGTGTTGGTGAAAATTTTCTGCTTTAATGGTGTTCTTATAAAGAATAACTTGGTTTTAGTGATCCAGTCGCCATTCGTATTCGTGCTTGATCTGTCTGAGATTCAATTATGTCTCCTTTGCTCACTAATAGCTTTGTGTGCACTTAAGAGGTTTAGTTCCTTCTTGATGAGTGTCAAGCATAGGAGTTATTTGAGTTGTCGTTAACAATTGTATGCTTACTTTATCCTCTCCTTCTCTCTCGCTTGCAGGAAAAACTTTACCAATTGATATTGAAACAAGAAGAGGAGGGTGCAAGGGTGACCACGGTTGATGTAATTGCATATCTTCAGGTTTGTAACCAAAACTTACCCTTTTCTTTTGTATGTCTGTTGGGTAGGGGAATGCGCCTTGATAACGTTACCAAACTTCATCTAACTTGACTACCATTTCCTCGCTACACTCCTCATTGCTATGTATGCTCCCTCTCTATGGTGTTATGTTATGTGGCTAATTTGTGCATGGAATGGATATTATAAGAGTGTTTCTATCCTATCAAATTATCAATAACTTATTTAGAAGTGATAAAGACTTTAGGTTTGTTTCGGCATATAAATAATGCTTTACTGCTATTAGAATAAGTAATTCGGTATCTTTTTTCATTGAGTTATAACTGCCCTTGTAAGAATATCTAGTGCACAAGTACCGAGGAGAGGAGGATTTAGCAGACTGATCTTGTGTTTTAGGATATAGGAACAAAAGCTATTGTTGTAGAAATATAAACTGATTAGCTGGGAGAGTCTTGTGTCAATTATACGAGTTCTTGCAAGAAGATGCTAGATTGCTTGGTATTGCACACTGGTCAAGCTTCTTATGATGTAGCTGCCTAAATCGATGGCTTTAATGCTGACAACGATTAACATACCCTATGTCTCTCTGCTCTGCTAAAACTGTATGGTTTGGTCAGGCAAAGCGAGTGTCATTAACAAGATTAAGGCAGTTCAATACTTGTGCATCAGTTTAAAGAACTCCCTTGTAATGGTTTATCGTTTACTCGCCTTATATTTGTAAATCATCCTCTGCATTCAAGGATTAGATACATTCTGCTTGATGGGCTCAAAATGGATAATCTGATGATTGCAACAATCCCTTGCATCCTCTTGACATGCCATTAACTCTTCGTTTCTATTGCAGACATCTGCTGGATAGCTCCTTTATCTTACCTAGACCGAAGTACTTATTTTACCCTTTGTTTGTACAATTATTTGTCAACAGCATGAGCTGGATTATGGAACAGAGGAGCCCTCCATGTCTCCTAAGCCCCCTTTTCAGCAGCAATCAGCCCAACAACCTCCAACCATCCAAGGCCAGGCCAATCCCTTTGCCTTTGCATCAATTAACGTGGGAGCTCGATCTCTGCTAGGCGATCCCCAAACCAAGAATCTCTTCTCAAATGCACTCTCTAGCCCCGTGCGTCGAAACCTTCAGCACTATCACCCAGCGCAGGGCGTTTCTCATCATCTGAACGTGGCTGTACCAGGCTCCAGCCCACGGGAGAGCGGCAACAGGGAAACTGACTCTCCTGGGCCCATTGATTCAGTGATGGACATGAATGCAGATAGCCCAAGTCATGGATCTTCTTTTTAATGGTTAAATGGGAGGAAAAAAAAAGAACGGTTTGGATTTAAGTTGGCTGGTAGATGGTGGTGATGGTGTTGGTGTTGTCTCCTTAATGGTTGTATATAGAAAGAAGAAGATCGTGCTTTCTGTATAACACAACGCACATTGACATTATAATACCCTGGTTGTGGTTTTGGTTTTATATTGCTAAGTGCTAACATAAGAATTAGGTGTCTATTTCTGATACACTGATGCACAAGACGGGTAAAACTTCACTTGTGGTTGCGTTTGGTTATTCCTACTGCCTACGGATTAGATTAAGACTGATGTGGTGCTGTTGGATATGTCAGACAATGGAGGCTAATTTTGTTGAAATGGGTAGTTGTTGCAGATTTTAGCTGCTGATATTGGTGGTAAACAAAGGACTAGTTGCTAATTTTGTTGAAGCAAGTTGATGTGCTATGGATTATTGAACTGAATTTGTTGTTAAACAAAGGAGTTGCTGTGTGCTGGTTTTTGTTTTTAAAGTGTGCTGCTATGCTTAACGTTATTTTTTCGTTTTAGAATAGCCAGTTAGTAATATTTTTCAAATGCAATAGTGTCTTTTTTAACATTAATTCAATGAAATTTTAAACTGATCAAAATGTTTCATATTACGTGTACATTATTATTAGATTTTTCTTTAAAAAAAAATATTTTCATTACTTAGGGGCCCTTAGTTTGATTTTGGCCCAGGGCCATTATAAGAATGACCTTGCTTATGTTAGTCGAAAATGACCGAAATGTGTAGAATTTACACTTTAGTTAATTTGAATGTGAGATTTGGACTAACAAATATTTATATTCTCATTTATTATTATATTTTAATATTTCTTAAAAATAAAGACTAACAATTTAGTAAGTGTGTTAATATTTACATCCACTTTATTTACTATATACACCACACCTTGCCTATCTTGAGTCACAAACGTGTGACTCAAGAGACGCAGAGTGTTTTACATGTAAAATACCCTGCGCCTTTTGAGTCATACGTTTATGACTCAAGAGGAGCAAGTTTTTTTTTTAAAAAAAATGATAAAAATAGAGTAGGTGGTGCAGTAAAAAATTGGGTGTATATAACACTTCCTTTTATTAATGATTTCAAAGACAAAAAGACAATGGCCTCTGTAAAAACTCTTCTGACCTCTATGCCGAGGCACTTGCTTTGCGTAACGGAGTGCTTCAGACTAAGGAATTGGGCATCAAGAATCTGCTTAATTATTGCCAAGTTGTAAAATCGGTTTTGGGCGATCAATGCTGCCCGTGGAGTATTGAACTACTTATTTCTAACACTAGGTCCCTTTCTCTGTGTTTTAATTATGTATCTACGCGTTATATTTTCAAGGAGTCTAATGTTGTCGTCGATTGGGTCGCGCACCTGGCGTATGATATCCCTGTCGACGATGATTTGGTTGCTGATCAAGAACTTCGTGTTCTCGTCCGAAATGACGCTCTAGGATATAGTTATTCTCGAAATTGATAGTTGTATCTTAATTCATTTTCTTGATAGACAAAAAGACAAATGTATAAAGTAAACACTATCACATCTCTTTTATTTATAAACAATTACTCTTAAATGATACGGAGTACATAGTATCCTTTAACTAAAGGAGGGTAGGATTGTTACAAGAGTTGTATAGTTTGAGCTTGTTTACTGTCAACTTGGAAAAAAAAAAAAGTTTGGATGGAACTCATTAATTTATTATTATATTTTTAAGATCAATTTAGGACTCATTTGGTTTAAATTTTGGAAAGTTAAAGAGAAAGAAAATGAATGTAGTCTATTTATAGTTTAAAATGCATTGTTAAAAAATTTAATCATTACTTTCTCCCCTCCTAGCTGTAATGTCTAACTAATCTAAAGCATAAGATCTAGGAACATTGGATGACCCTAGGGTTAGTCAATAGGTAGATTAAGGCTTAAACATTGTATACATATATATAATAAACACTTACATATACTAGCATGTATTAGAAATGTGGGTATTTTATAACCTATGCTCATATGTGTTACAATGTATAAGTGTATATTATATATGTGTACATTTATATGTATGTGAATTATCTTACTGGGCTTGGCCCAAACAGAAGCCCAACCCAGCTCGCCGTTATCTATGAGACTTGTCTCCAACTCTGAAGGTGTTGAAGCGTCTCTCTTGTGTAACACAACGTTTCAACTAAATGGATCCTCTATATAAGCAAAGCTAGGGTTAGGGTTGCTCACTTTGTTGCTCGCTCGTCACGTAATCCAAACACACACAGAGAGAGAGTTTCGGAAAACCTAGCTCCGACGAAGCCTCTGGTGGTCCGATCTAGATCGAATCTCATCAGAGACTCTAGATCTCGACTTTGGGAAGAAGAAGAAGATGCTTTGTCCACATTCCAGGCAAAGATCTCCTCTGGTGTACTCCGACGACGATCTGACTCCGTTCTTCAGATCTAGGGTGTCCTCTTCCTTGACTTGCTTCGTTCTTACTTCTCCTGTGCATGCATGTTCACATTTGTGTGTTTCTTGCATGTACTTGACTCTAGTATAGGGCAACCTGTTCTGTAAACCTGTTTACCGATTAGGGGATTTGAGATCTCAAGCCAATTCGGCTGAGGCTCCGTGGACGTAGGCTCCGACCGAACACGTAAAATCTTGTGTTTGGTTTCTGGTTTCGTTCTTGATTCGTTTTTCGTTTCCAACCCGGATCTTGGCTTTCAATCTGTACATCCGAGGTCGCTACGAATCATCATTCATACACAATTGGTTTTGCTCCTCCTTATTTCAATCGCTCCTTTGAAAAAGGGGTAACCATATCTCCTACACTCCTCTAATCACTACCCCTCATATCTATTTTTCATATAAAAAATAACATTCTTCTATTATCTAGAATAGTTTGTTATTCAAAATTTATTTTTATTACATTTACGTTGCAATACTTATACCAAATGAGCCCGGTTTTGAACTCGGATAATGGATGGGCCAAGCCCGTATCATATTCGACGTCTCGGTCTAGCCCAATAGCCCATCACCAAAAAGCTTACTTCTTTATTACAACGGCGGGCAACTAAATAAATTCAAACTGCCGACGCTCAGAGAAAAACCCCAAAAATAAAAAGAAAAGAAAAAAAGAAAAGTAGTAGTACTGTACAGTCTGTACCCCACCACGCCCTCACCAACTCGGCCCCAGCTCCCGGCGGCCGCCACCTCCGATCCCCTTCTCTACTTCGAGTTCTCCGCCGGCCGAATTCCTATCAGTAAGCTCGCCGATTTTGCCGATCACGTTCTCACTCCTGTTCGTATCCCGCTTTCAATTGTAATACTCTCTCCCTATTCTGTCTCTTTGTGTCTGATTTCCTAGGTTTTCGCTAGGTTAATTGCTGAGAGTTTTAGAGTTGTGTGAATCGAGTTGATTCGGAACTGAATACGTGGTCCTAATCGTGAGGAATTCGAGTTGCTAGTTGCTTGAATCTGTCAATAAGCGTGTCAAGTGGAAAGACCTAGTAGTCGAGCTAGCTATACTAGTTGAAAGATTCTACAGAAATGCCGGCCGAGATATGAAATCAGTCGCTTTCTGATATTGATGCGAATGGTGTTTACATCAGTTGGTTTTCGATTCCTTGAACTCTGGTAGTGGTATCTGAGGTGGCGATTTTGGCTTGAGGCGGAGAATGGGGTGCGCTCAAACCAAGCATTCGATTCAGACACCGTTTGCTTGTGTTTTTGGAAAGTGTAGCCTTCTGAATGGGAATGGTAAAAGTGGGAAACGAAGAAGGAAACCAGTTGGCATGAATCGATTACAATTACGACAGGGTGTTGGTTCACCAGAATCAGGATATGGTGGTAAACGGGAAGGAGAGGGGCCTTCTGGAGAAGTGCGAAACGGAGTCTGTGTTGATGGGAGCAGGGGTAATGGTGCTCGGGAAGATGGATTTAGAGATGGTTGGCCTGTGTGGCTTCTTGATAATGTTCCGAGCGAGGCTCTGTCTGGTTTGGTTCCAAAGAGTGCGGATTCCTACCATAAACTTGCCAAGGTGATAGATCTCTTCAAATACATGATTCTATGCTTTTTTCTTCAATTTGAGACCGTCATACTAAGTTAGTTCATGTTGTGTTTGGTTTCGACTTTCAGATTTGTATAAAAGACAACTCTGAATTATATCTTTTTGTTGATGATATAATGCACAGTTTGATGATTGTTAAACAATTTAGGTTGCATCCCATCTGAGCAGAACTGACAGTTTTTGTGCATATCATTCAACTATGAATTTCTCTATCTTAAATGAAACTAATCCATGGAGGGACTCCTTCATAATGAATTAAGTGCAGCTGTGGGACTGATAATTTTCAGACTCGTGTATTTCTCTGACGGTGCAGATTGGGCAAGGAGCTTATAGTATTGTATATAAAGCCCGTGATAGGGACACTGGAAAAATCGTAGCTTTGAAGAGAATCCGGTTTGATGTTTCAAAAGCTGAAACTGTCAAGTTTGTGGCAAGAGAGATTTTGATACTCCGCAAGCTAGATCATCCCAATGTTATCAAGCTCGAAGGCATAGCCACATCAAGGGACCAATACTGTATATATTTGGTATTTGATTTCATGCAGACTGATCTAAACAAGATTATAAAGCGTCCAGAAGAAAGACTTACAGAACCACAGGTGAGAAATGCTCTTTTTGCTTCTTTATGTTGCTGAGTTATAATTCACTACTGTAGCCTTTTGGATTCACAATGACTGAGGTGGGCTGCACCGTGTTTGGACTACTTACTGCTTTTATACTCAGAATCTGAAAATAGCTTTACTGCTCATGAAAAGATGCCAGATATATAAACAGATGGACAGCTTCTATAGCGCATTCGAAATTTGCTTTCTAAGAGTTCAGTTATAGCTCAGAGCTCTATAATTCCTGAAAATGTTGATTTATGTCAGGAGGATCAAACAAAATATTCCGAATATGTGTTACTGTGTTTTGACTTTTGGGGTTATGACTTTTATGATTTTATCCATGCACTTCATTTTTTACTATTTAAATTTCAATTCAATTCAATTCAAGATGTTTTCTATTTATATACATAGGTAAGTAATTTGAGGCTTGTAGCCATTCAGATAGACAGTGATAATCAAGTGCCGTTTCATATTCCCAGTGCAGGTTAAGTGTTATATGCTGCAGCTACTTACAGGGCTACGCCATTGTCATGAGATGGGAATTTTACACCGAGATATAAAAGGTTGCAACCTTCTAATAGACAAACATGGGATACTAAAGATCGCAGATTTTGGGCTTGCAAACATTTTTCAACCCAAGCCTAAATCTGCTCTGACTAATCGAGTTGTAACCCTTTGGTACAGAGCTCCTGAGCTCCTTTTGGGTTCAACAGATTATGGGGTTGGCATTGATCTATGGAGTGTGGGTTGCCTGTTGGCTGAGATGTTACTGGGAAGGCCAATTTTACCTGGTCGGACAGAAGTAAGACCCTTGTATAATTTGATGCATCATTCAAGATAGAAAGTTTTGAAATGCCAAGGCTTTAGTTGCATAATTTGTTGACTATTATTATTTACTTAATGTGGGAAAGAAAGTTGTAGAATTCTTGGCTTTTCAAAATGAACACCAGGTTTACAAGCTTCTGGCCTTTCAGGTTGAGCAACTGCACAAGATTTTCAAGCTGTGTGGTGCACCAAGTGACGACTATGTGAAAAGAAATAAACTACCGAGAAACTTTAAACTACCTACACATTATGAGCCTAGATTTGATGATGTATTCAAGGATATAACTGGTGTTGCCTTTGGTCTCTTAACGACACTCCTTTCTTTGGAGCCTTCTGATCGTGGAACAGCTGTTTCTGCCCTCCAAGATAAGGTTGTTACAAACAGAACTTCCCTCATCAACACATTTTCTTCCTGAATAACTTGATGAAGTTTGGTATTTATTCTGCTTACAGTTCTTTAGTTCAAGTCCATTGGCATGTGAACTTTCAGATTTACCTGTGGTCTTGATGGAAGACAATATTATTCAGACTAATCAGTTGAGAAAGTATGCTTCCTATAACGTGTCCATCTTATAATTGCTTAGATTTTATTTGAGATATGGTGATTCTTATGGGCTATATTGTTGATTTTTCCTTTGTTACTCCTCATGCTATTAGGCGGCAAAAGAATGTAAGAAGAAAACAAAGTCGTAATAACAACATTCAAGGGAGATGCGGCATTGCCTTTGAACAATCCGAAGGATTTTTTGAGCTGCTGGAAGAGGTAAACTTGCTTAAACAAAAAACTCTAGATGGTTGTATCATGCATTCAATATATTTGTTTGTTTGCCGACATGACACCCTATTCAAATCAATGATTGTATCCCCACGCACACTCTCCTGTACCTGATATTAATCTTTCTTATCCTTGTGCACGGTTAACTTACTAAAGGTACAATTCAGAAGCACTAAAGGCACCAATGACAAACTGGGGACATTGTGGTCCAATACACATGGACTGGCATTATAGCAAGCTGGTTCAGTTCCCTCTCTGCATAACACTGTATCTTGTATTTGTCCCCAGGATCATGAAAAGAATGCACACCCAGAGTTGTCCAGACAGGAGGCAAGGAAGAGCGTAGATAACGGTCCATCCCATGTGATACGAAGCAAGATTGTGGGGATACCGCGTCTCCTGCTCTCACCACCGGATCTTCACTGTCTAGGGGACAGTTCAACTAGAATTAAGGGGCACATTGACGCTGATATTAGCAGCATCAAGCACTCCTGTTACTCTCTATCGTCTAGTAGAGAGATTGTGAATGTTGATAGCGATAAGGAGTCAAACATCCTCAGAAGATCCATTTCAATGGCCAATTTTGAAGAGTTACAGACAAGCCCTCAATCCCCTAAACTGTACTTCTCAGATGAGGAATAAAGCTTTTGGCAGATCAGAGGCTGGACAGAAAATTTAGGTTGTCAACTCCAACATCTATCTGATTTCCACTATCCAAATTGACAGGAATAGGGTATTGGAGAGTTAGGATTGATTGTGTATCACTTTGTAGAAGTCCTTGACATGAAGGATTTGTATTTCTTCCATGTATTTATAACAATTCATGATTTGTTTTTCTTCCGTGTACGATTGTTTAAAATGCAATTCTGAAATCGCTGCACAATCAAAGGTTAATGTCGTTAATACCTGTGAAGGAATTTGAATAGTGATTGTATTGTAGACAAGGTTTCGTTTGATTGTATTGAGTATTGAGAATTTGAGATCCAAGAACACAAGCTTTGCATCTAGCTTCACTGGGTCTGATACAAGTACTATGTTTGAACGGATTTTTCAACTTATATCGAGTTTCCCGGGGAAACTCGTCTTGAACAGCTTTCGCAGTGATCAAAGGGACAAGAAAAAAAAGTCGAGGAACTAACAAAATATCAGATTTTGAACTTACTTGCGGCCAAGTTATCATACAACTGAAGACGTACACGAGAAATCATTTGATAATATAAACAAGCACATCCAAAAGTTCAAACCCAACAGCAAGAGATCATCATGAGAGAACGGGAGAGAGTAGATAGTTACAGAGGAGAGAGACATGATGCAGTATCAAGCATCAAAGTAGTCGTTTCTAATTTTACTCTTGATCCACTTGAAGCTGTTTAGCAAAGATGATTTGAGTTTACCTTCAGTTGAGTACATATTATATGATGCAACCCTCTTCTTCCTCTTCAGCTCGGGGTTCCCTGCCATTCCAAATTCATCCCCGTTGCTGCTTGGGCCGTTGAAGTTGTATGATGTAGGCCGGTCTTCGAATGCATACCTTGCTTTGACATAGGAAGCTGGGTAATCAGGGAACGACTTGCTCTTCTCCATGATCAAGAAAGAAGAAAGACAACCTCGGGGTATTGTGAGCACATCCACTTCGCAATTATATACACACGGCCACTGCAAAAGAAACAAACGACCCAGCGTGTGTGGACTCGTTAGCGCAACTTGAAATGAATGCTGACATGACATGGTTTAGAACTTTGATGATAAAAGAGATCTGAATTCATTGGAAAGATATGGCGCTGGCCAGTTGGTACCGAACACGTGGGGCACTACGAAAGAAATAATTCAGAAAAGCAAGGTGGCAGACCACATATACGCAGACAGGAAGCCGTCTGCAGCTATTGTAAGGTAGCTTTTGAGCTCTTTAGCACATCAGAAAAATGAACTTGGCTTTCTCAAGTCCCTCAAGGATCAATCAATCAGTAAAGCAATTGCAATATTTATAAATTATAATCATATATAAATGGTAAGCTTACCTGCTTTCTGAGAAGGTTAGAGATAAACTGGCTTTTCCATAGTGGGTTATCACAAAATCAGAAGATGTGGAGAATGATAATGCAAGATGGGAGCATGGAAAAGTAGGCAGAGAACAGGACAGCAAATTGGCTATGAATTGCTCCTCTATGTGATAATCATGGTAGGGTCCGACGCCCATTAAGGGGTGGGAGGTGGGAGAGGAGGGACCAAGATAAAGGGGGTTAGAGAGCAAAAAAGGCCCACAAACCCCCAGTTTAGCTTTCAATGGACATCCCAATATGAAAATTGAAAAGCAGCATCAGTCAATTAATATAACTGGACAAGTCTTGAACGGCTCTAGGGTCATCATCGACTTTCGAAATTATCGAAGTCCACGTCTTATGATAACCCTATGCACTGATTGCAAAGTGATGATATCAATTCATTGTTTTAATCAAGTTTAAATCAAATAGTTCTAAAATCAAATAGAGTAGGATGAGATGTATGATGAGATGTCACTTCGTAAAACAAATATCATATACATATGCCTAATTACCTATAGAGGCTCATTTCCTGGCTCTAAGATAGTAAGATCTCCAGTCAAGTATATGGTTACCTTTTTCTTTTTTTTGGGTGAGTATACCCCTTACTAGTTTCACAGGAAAGGATTCAAACAAGATATCAATTGGAAAAGAACCAATAGAAAAAGAAAGAGCCATAATTGACCTTCATATTTATTTCAAAACAAACGAGAAAGGAAACAGGAGATGAAAGATAAATCATAGATCAACTAAGCCCTCTATGGGAAGACTGTCACTCTTATTTATCAAGCAAGGTTTGGTCCATAACAGTTATTGTTGACACAAAAAAAAAACATATACCTTTCACTGAAAGGAGAAAGAATACATGATCTAACAATCAGATACACCTGAAGCTGAAGATGAAAATTTAAATAAATGTTCACTGCCCTAATCGACAGAAGCCTGGGCAGTCCTGACAGAACTTTGCTTCTTACGACAGCACAACATAATCAGAGATGTATAACACATGGCTATCTATCCACCAAATGAGCCGGTGAGTAAACTCACTGAACATACATCAGATCTGTGTTCCGCTCAAACCAAAATTCTATCCCCAAAACCCACTCACCATTTCCTCTAGGGGCCCGGCCTTTAGATGTAGGAAGCAAGATCTAATATTCATATGGACGAGGATTTCACTCAAAACAGTATGATCTGCAACTTGGTCCCTCCACCACCGATAGAGGCAAGGAAAGTGTGGGGGAGGCATGCGCACTCCAAGAGAACCAAAAATCACTACTATTCAATAAGTGAGGCTAGTTGGCATGTTAAAGTCGACATCAGCTGGTACATAAGGGATGAAAGTCTTTGAACAGCCATAATTTTCTTTGAAAATAACATAGATTGGATAGCTTAAGATCTCTTTCTTATCTATTCACTTGTCACAGCTAGTTTGAGAAATAAAGATTCATAAATATCCATCAAATTTTCAGCTAAATATTTGTATGAAGATTCAGAAGGCTTGAAATAGATATAGAAATACATACCTCTTATATCTTATCGTTGATAATTAGAGATGACCAAGGACATTGCAATCTAAGTTGTCACCATTACTCTTTAAAGAAATCAGCGCCATTTTCAACATCATCAGTCTTGATATTTCCACTTTGAGCCATGAGTATTCTGTAGACTCTCTTTGAGCAAACCTCCCCTAATCTTCTATCACCACCAACCAATCCTTCTGTCATCAAGTCCTTGAGAAGAAATTCTTTCTCATGCACCTGTGTTTGTTAAAAGGAGGTTTATCACATAAAGATGAAAACACTAATTTTGAACATCTGCAAGAAAAATGTAAGTTCAGCCAAAAGTATGCTCACTAGACTGATTCTGAGAAATTTATTTTGAAATTTGAGTAAAACGGCCAACCAGAAGGACTTAGTTCCATTCTAGGTTATTTTGAAACGATGAAGCCTTTTATCTGATAATTGATGAGCATAACTACATTAAATGGTGATCAATAGCTTTTAAACCATCAGTAAACAAAAAAAATATCCCATACTATTATAGTATTATCTATGATGAAAAGCAGGTGATAATGGAAATGACAATGAACCATGAATTAAGATGGACCAATGCTATCAATTGGAACTTGGGATCGAAGATGGGAAGCACAACTGAAAAGCTGAGCAACCACACAGGTCAGGTATGTCTTTTGAATCTTTTCTTTGCTTTTTAACCTTGGAAATTTGAAAAAACTATACAAGCACCAGAACTCCAGAAGGATTTATCAATGCAATGTCACGAACTCAGTATTATCTAGTTAAATGATTAACAAAAGTAGCCGGTTGCACAATTTGTTGCCTTCGATACAAGATCACAACTAAATATTTATCTTATAAAGCTAACCACAGTAAAAAAAAAAAGATTATAAAATATATTGTGCAAAATGCATGCCAATGGCAGCAAATACTTACCGATCTTTTTGGATCCATGTAGATAGTCAACAAAGATTTCATGGTAGGATATTTCTTCCATATAGCAATGGCAAATCTGGGTTGCACTTTTGGAATGGCAACCAATGCCTTTAACCTGAAATAGCAAAGACAAAGAATAATACGCAAGCAAATATAAGTTTAATTACAGGTTCTCCATGCCAACTAGGACCAGATAAAGGCTTAAGATAAACAAGATAAATAATGATGCTCAAGCATTATCAATAAAATTTGTCCCCCATTTCATGGGAGATGAAGCTTCCTCTTGCGGTATTGTAATACAAACATTCGGATTGTGGGATTGATTAAAAACATCTTGAATCATATTGCTGGAATGTATTCAACTGATTAATTAATGTCATTTACAATGGCTATTTATAGCTGGAGATGCTTCGGATACATATGCCTATAAAATGAAAATGATAGAAGCACGTAAGGGCCGTAAACCAAACAGCCATAATGTGTAAAGACTGTAAAGTAGTGCACGATGGTGAAGGTGAATAATTCACCGTATAAGTAAAAAATCACAACACTCCACCTTGAATATTCACCTTTAAAACCTAGGGTAGATAATGTTGCCTCATTAAAACCTCGCTATGGTAAAACCTAGAGGGAAAAACCTAGGGCAGATAATGCTGCCTCATTAAAGCACCTCAGGGAAAAGAGTACAACTTTTGCTAAACTCCTTGCACAAATTTTACGGTTACAAGCTCAATTTCCGGATTATACAATGAAGAAAATAAGACTCGATAATGCAGTAGAATTTACATCCCAGACATTTATTGACTATTATGTCAATTGGGATTGCAATCATTCATTTGGGGACATTCAATTTTACATGAGTGGCGTTGGTTAGGTTAAGACCAGTAATTGTCCCAGCATGGTAACACCTATATTAATGCACCTTTGTGATAACTAAGCATCGTAGTACAATTCTATACAGTATTTTGACACACTCCAATTCTCTCCGCACTTTTCACGTTTAGGGAATTTGTCATCAAAGCACCCCAATTGAACAATATCAAAACATTGTGATGTTTTAATGTTGTTGAGTGTACACATTAAGGCTAGATGCTCCAAGTTATATTTACAGATTTGTTTAACTTGGTGCTAAACATTACATTATATATTTTTACCAATAACTAATCAATGCATAACAGATTTCATAATTATCAGCACAAATATGTTTTATATAGATAAACAATACATTATGTCAAGCAGACTAAGTTTCTATTGGGAGTGGAACTAGATTAGAGAGAGGAGGTGGAGGGAACAAACACTTCTGATTCGCATACCTCACGTCTTAGCCTCAATATTTATATTTTAAATAGATGTCATTTTAGATCTAAAAATATTTACTGTATCATTTTTATTTTTAGTGTTAGACAACGTTAATAACTTATTTTTAGACAACATTGGCATGGCTTAGCATGAGAAGACTAAAGGCACTCAGACAGTCAAAATAAATTAATGCATCTTATTCCATGTACTATCAACAGACATGAAGAATACTGCCTAAACCAAAATAATATGACAGGCTCCACTTTGTAGATAGAAACATTATATAACCAAGTATTTATGGACCAGTCACTAATTACAAGTTAAACCCAAAATATCTGGAAGTTAATAACTCGTTGTTGCATGTTAGTAGAATATTCAAAACAGGATAGATATTTCTCACCATGTACTTTGTTTGATCAGATTTTTATCTGGACAATCTTTGGGGACTATGGATCCATTAGCACTTACAGATAGCCATGTCAACCTCTTCCTGCAAAATAAGCAAATTAGATGCACATAAATAAAGGCATCTAATATATGGAAACATCTTAGTAACACTAGCAACTATAACAATATACACATGTAAAATCCAAGCCACACACTAATATTATTTTTATTTTTTTTAAACAACAAAAAACAATGCAAGTTACTATTTGAAAAAACATACATCAAAAAATGGGAAACATCCCAATTAGCGTAGGGAAAACAACCAAACTATAACAATATAAACATGTAACATATGCTCGGCGTTGTTCTTCCCATTAACATAGGGGAATCTAATCCCCACATGAAGCCACATAAATCAGATAGCTTGTGAAACAAACCAAATTAGAACTACATTCTTACTATCCACTATAAGATAAGTGTGATGACAAAAAGAGGTTAGATAAGATGAACAAAATAAAGAAAAATAACAAGGATATGTTACACTAAAATGAAAGAATGAATTGGCCAACTATGTTAACCCAGTGCCTCTTTTATATTTCTTCCTGTCAAATATGAAAAATCCATATCACTTATTCCATGATCATATGATGCTTTAAACGAATTGCTAAACAAGGCTCCAATTTAAGCAAATACCTTTTTTTCCCAGAGAAAACTTAATAAAATATTTAGAAGGTGATTCCGCATCTTTCATAACTGCTTAAGGGAAAAAATAACAGGGGATATCACGGAACAACAGAAAGCAGGGAACATGAGTTATGTCCAGCTAAATGTGGGAGAAGAAGTTGTATTTCACATGAGAAACTGATTGGCACTTACTTAAAGTTGAAGGGAATAGACTAGGGCATTACTGGTATGATGCTTTAAACGAATTGCTAAACAAGGCTCCAATTTAAGCAAATACCTTTTTTTCCCAGAGAAAACTTAATAAAATATTTAGAAGGTGATTCCGCATCTTTCATAACTGCTTAAGGGAAAAAATAACAGGGGATATCACGGAACAACAGAAAGCAGGGAACATGAGTTATGTCCAGCTAAATGTGGGAGAAGAAGTTGTATTTCACATGAGAAACTGATTGGCACTTACTTAAAGTTGAAGGGAATAGACTAGGGCATTACTGGTTTGATAGCTTTTCGTGCTTTTTATGATGAACTATAATTATAATCATTTGGAAAACCTTCTTGCTCTCACCTGAATTGGCAAGAAGCAAGGCTGATTGTCAGTCCAACAACATGCTCAGCCACTTCCGCTTCATCTACACACTGTCTTGAGTGTACTTTATCATAATGAGTAATTAGCTCTGCAAAAAGCTGCAGCAAAAAAACAAAGTTACTTGATATGTGGACCAAACTGTATATTTAACAATAAAAACAAGTAACTAAAAATTCAATGCAGTAAGACTATGATCAAATTATCAAAACCTCCTCAACAGGTGGTCGCCTCCAACCACTCCTATTATTTGGGTTCTTGTAATGCTCCTGTTCTCTGTGGTAGCACCAAAATGATGGTTTTAAATTACTTTAACAACAGTATATACACACAATTTACAATAAAAATAAAGCCCAACTGACTCTTCAACTCTAAGGGGATAAATATTATATATATAAATATCAAGGACAAAGCAAGATAGCAATATAAATGCTTGAATATGTCAATCCACTAAGCATTTTTACTTTCTTTGGCAGAATGACTATAAAGATGTATTAAAAAAAAAAACAGTCTTTCTATCCTATGGCGCATAGGATAAGATCCTAATTGGGAAAGATACCCTACAAAAAATAAACGGCTTTAGGAATCTAATTTGAAATTTGGCTAATGCAATTTTATTTAAGGATATATTTTTTTCTAAAAGGGAATCTTATCCTATGCGCCAAGGGCATAGGATAGAAAAACCGTTAAAAAAATACATCTGTATAACTTAGCAGATGTGAACTATTAGCAAGGCATTCAAGAAGTTTCACCTTTTATTGATGTAAGACATTAATCTATTTGTCAATAAACAAATAGTGTAGGATGGGTAACGCCTCTGAATATCAGCAATGCAATCCCTTAGAGACCCACTGTTAGCAAGTTTGCAAAATTCTTCAGCCTCATATACGAGTAGTATATAAGAAATATCCTGGCCCTTGGATGAGAACTGCAACAAAATAGCATTCTCAGGTCATCAGCTTTGGTTCATCAGTGATTACTATGTTTGAAATTTTAAACAAGGAAACCTACAGGTTCGAAAGAGAAGCAAAATAAGTAATAAGAAATATTAAATAATGTCAACTTTGTCATAATTATATACCATATTTTCAACTTTTATTTGACAATAACAGTCGAGTAAAGGTAAAAGCATGAACTACCTGAGCAATCTCGTCTGGCATTGTCAAAGTCCACATAATTGATCTCTCAATCGCATTCGAAGTTATGCGATATTTAATATCTTTCTCGGAGAACCTAGTGAGAAGCTGTCCTGTTAATTAAAAAAAAAAACTTTTCTACAGTCGTTTCTTACCAAAGGGTTCATAATACAACTGACAAGTCAATTACAATTGAGATGATCAATACACATCAAAACATATTTTAATTGGATACCTCCAACAGACCCAGATTCAACAACCTTGGTATCAATTTGAGCTACAATGGACTTCAAAGCTGATTTCCCCTTCTCCCATCTTTGTCTCTCCTTCTCCAACCTTTTTAGTTCCGCAGCTTCAGCCTTCAAAGCCGCCTTTTCCAACTTATCTTGCTGTGTAAAATGATCTAGGTTAGTTGTTTCACTATTACAAACTAAAGAGTATGCAGCAAGAATAATGGCAAAAGACAGACTTTCTTCTTTTGCTTCTTCTCTTCCATGGAGCGCATTCTTTCCTCCTTCGTCATTTTCTTCTTTCCATCATTTTCATTTGTGTTCTTTCTTTTAATCCTTTTACCTTTCTGTGCAGGGATATTCATGTCTTCATCCACTGCACGGTTTTCTTCTTCATGATCAATATCCTGATAATTTTCTCAAAGAAGAATATCGTCGCTTTGTTATGAAATCCAACACAATAATACATAATGTTAAATGTCATCCTGTTACATTAATAATGGTGTAGCATGAATGCAAGATGTAATTACAGATCCTTTGTTATCATCATCATCATCATCATCATGCAAATTTCAATATAAATAAGTTCTGTAAACTTCCATGAATTTGAATAGCGCCGTCTCCATGCGACACAAAAGATTGCCTCAAGGAGGCTTCTATAAGATGGATAACAGCCATCTGAAGAAATAGACACAACCTAGAGAAATATTATTTGAAATAAATAACCACACCCTAATCCATCTTTACACTAAGTAAAAAAAAAGTATACTCTGTAAGATTTTAATTTCATCAAGTTGACACTGTGGTTGGGGTAAAAATACACAAAATAATAAAATGAATATTAAGATGTTTATTCTAGACCTTAAGGGCAATCAGTACAGAATTGAGAAAGTAACAGCCAATCAACTATAAACTTACATTAGAAAGGCTAGCATCTTCCAAAGACATTGGCTGCGAGTATATCTCATTGTATGTGTACACAGAATCTTCATTCCCTGAGATAAACCACTAAAGTTAACATGCCTAATGCTCAATTTTGTTAAATATACAAATTAAAACAAGCTCATCATCCAAACCAGGTTCACAAAAAGAATCAAGACTTTGTTTTTCTTACCATACCAAAGGGGGGAATGTTCAAATCTAGGACTTTGTTGCTCCAAGTCCTTCTCCAAATCAAAATAAGTACTTGTTCTGTTCCTTGAGACATCATCCTGTCCCAAGTCCTCCAATTCATTATCAGATTCCAAACATATCAAGCCACTAAATCCTGAAGTTCAAAGTGAGCAATTAAGTCAATTTAAGCCAAATTGTAGTCAATTACACACTCAACCAACTAATAATTTCACTTGTAACCCAGAACCATAGCAAATTGACCACAGATACCTCATCCCGTTTACAATTGAAACATAGAACTTCAAAAACGCAACACCAGTAGGCAAAGCACTCACCTTCACCAGCGAATTTGCTATCCAAGCAACTGGAAGTGCCAGAAATAGGGTTACGAGATATATCGGCAGCGCAATTGAACATAGATACCTCATCCCGCTTCAAAAGCTCGGAGAGCGGCGTGTCGGCGACGTAAGAAGGTGTGGAAGCGGAAGCTTTCGACTTCTGAGGGGTAGGATCGTCGTCGACAATCACGATGGTAGGGTTTTGGGAGGAGATTGTGCTTGGTCGGCGGGGGGTTGGAGACGCAAATACACCAGTATTTCCGTCGTCTTCGTCGTCGTCCGAGATGATGTCAACATGAATCGGTTGAGACATCTTGGCGCGAGCGAAGAGAGAGGGGGTTTGAGAGCTTGAAGGACGTGTTTCAATGGCGGTGTTCGAATTTCGGGAGGGCGCGGGAGCGTGCAACCGAGTCCTCTTTACTCTCCAGTAAATGTAAGACTGGGCGAGTCAAAATGCAACCCGACTCAATGATCTTAATTCAATCCGACCCGACCGGTAATTTATCTGGGTTTTGTCCAACGAATGAACCATGACTCCATGAGTTAACCCAATCCAATCTAAAAATTTATGAGTTGAACACGTTCGGATAGTTTTGAATTTTGAGTTAAAAATATTTGAGCTAAAATCTACTACGCAAGTATATAAGCCGACTTATTACCCAAGTATATTACCTTAGCGCGAAGATTATATACGCTGCAAATTATTGTTTTTTTGGTCGTTGTTTAACGTTGAATTGGGTGTTGTTGAGTAGAGAAGTCCACGTTGCTCGATATCCAGTGAAGAATTGGTTGGACCAAGCAACAATATCGGATTGAACGTTACTAATATGGGTCAGATCGGGCCTAACTTAAAATATTAACAAGAAAATTTTTATTGTTTTTCTTTTTGTGTGTGTGAGATTGTATCTTCATAATATTTCCCCTAGCAGACCGGGCATTGCTAGTCCGGTTCGGGCCGAACCGATCATTCACTTCACATCAAGCAATGTCAAACAACTTCTCCACTCAACAACGTCCAATCTAACGTACGTTGTATCATGTACTCATAAATTATTCGCCTATTTGTTCATGATTATTCGTCTATTTTCACATAATTATTCATGTGTAAAAAGAGTGTAAAAAATGTAAATTTTATTCTAACGAATAATCGCCCAATACCATCGAATAATTTCATTCCACCGAATAATCTCCCAATACCATCGAATAATCATAAGTTACTTTTAATATCATCTGTTGATCTTCTTAATTCAATGGCCCAGATTTGTTCACATAATACACGTTAAGGGCTGAGTACATATGATCTATCTCATATATATATATCTATATATATATATATATATATATATATATATATATATATATATATATATATATATGAGATAGATCATATGTACTCAGCCCTTAACGTGTATCATGTGAACAAATCTGGGCCATTGAATGGTATTGGGAGATTATTCGGTGGTATTGGACGATTATTCGTTAGAATAAAATTTACATTTTTTATACTCTTCTTGCAGAGGAATAATTATGTGAAAACGGACGAATAATAATGAACAAATAGACGAATAATTTTTTAGTACATACACGTTAAGGGTTGAATACACCGGAACCAACCCCTATATATATATATATAGAGTATGGATCTTTTGTTCACAAACCTTAGGGGTACCTTGTACACAAATTTGAACCATTGAATTAAATAAAATAGATGGCCAAGATTGTGCCACTAAATGGATTGATTTTGTAAAAAATTGGGGATAAGTAGGCCCAAATCTAATTTCAAGCGCGTGTACTCCAATCAACCCTAATTAACAATCCATCCTACTTATAGCCCGTCTTCCTAGTGGAAATTGGAGCCGCTTTTCCTGGGCGATCGAATCAAATCCAGACGATGGAGGAATCGAATCCAGACGAAGAAATCAAGATCGAGGACGGCGACGGCGATTCGTGGGCGATCGGTGGCTGAGCGGAGGTAAGGGAGAGGATTCCAATCTCCGGCGAGCTCGCGACTCATGGAAAGAGAGAGGAAATCTCAGATCTGACGCACCAGGCGGAGGCGGAGGCGATTGGATGCGAATCGGAAATCCGCCACCTCTCCTCCTCATGGCTCTTATCCCGGTCCTCCGCCCTGGGCCGCCTTTGCAGTTCGTCTTCTTCCATCGACTGGCCATGGTTCATCTTCTTCATTCATCTTCTGCTTCATTTCGCAACGTACTCTGCAGTTTGATATCGGCGGCGAGTTTGCATTGGGGGAGGCGGCGAAGGTTCGATGTGGCTCCGACGGCTCCAACAGTGGCTGTGGGTTTGATGGCATCGACGGTGCTCCCTTCCTTCAAGTGCGAGTGCGGCCTCCTGGCGTCCGATTGAACTCAGGAAATGGGCGTCTGATTGAACTTAGGAGGGGGGAATTAGAAATTTGAGGGTTTATTTGGTGGGATATACTATAGAATTATTCGGTGATATTGAATAATTATTCATAGAAATTATGTGTATTTTTTTATGATTTTGTGATTTCTGAAATATGAAACATTATTCGGTGAATTTTGAAGAATTATTCGGTAAAATCTGAAATATTATTAAAAAAAACATTATTCGATACAAATTATTCCGTGAATTTGAAGAATTATTCGGTGAAATCTGAAATATTATTAAAAAAAACATTATTCGATACAAATTATTATGTGAAATTGATGAATTTTTATCTAAACGAGAGGGAAAAAGATAAAATATTTCACCTGAAATATTATTAGAAAAAACAATATTCGGGTAGCCTTTGATAGATTATTCAGTGAAATTAATGAATTTTCATCTAAATTGGAGGGGAAAAAGACAGATTATTCAGTAAAATTGATGAATTTTCATCTAAATTGGAGGAAAAAATATAAATTAACATTATTCGGTAAGATGTAAAATATTATTCGGTTAAATTGATAAATTTTAAAAACAAAAGAAAATAATATTATTCGGTGAAATTGTCAAATATTTAAAACTTACTAAATCAGACAGGCATAACGATTTAGTTTTCCCAAATATTTTATATATAACTTTTTTTAAAAAAAATCCAACCACAAAATAAAATAGAGCGGACCACGAAACAAAAAAAAAAAAGAAGAAGAAGAGGATTTGGCCTGTGGATCTCACGCACAATCAAAAGTGGGTGTGAATACTTTCTCCACTTAATAATTACAAAACTACCAAATCAAACAAACCTTTGGCTTCGATTCTTTCGGCTATGAGATCGACATGTCTCCACTTAATCAAATTTTATTAAATAATCAATTTGTTTATACCTATAAAAATTAAATAATCAATTTTATTATCTAAGATTTAACCTTTGGTCTATTTTAGAATCGTATATATAATTAGAAGAGTAATGGGTATTAATAATAACTTTTTTATTGAATTTTTTTTAAATTAGAATATATTTGTATATGTTATAATAATATCTTAATTATGTAACAATTAAGAAGTATTGAAGAAAATTAATTAGTTGATTAAACGGGTATTAATATTAAATTTATTTAAATTAAAAAAAAATGCACACAGTGCGGGTACTAAATTAGTTGTTTGTATGCGCAAATGCTCTTTTTTTTGGATCCAATGGTAGAAACTTAACCCAATATTGTATTTATGAAAGAGTTTAAGGTCCTAAAGAAGCAGACATGTCTAAAAGCAGCTTGGATCTCATAGAGTTTGTAAAAAACTCTATGGGTAGAGTTGGGAGGATCTCAGCCACTGATTTTAAAATCAGTGGTTAAAAATCCCCCCTCCTTTCCCCCTGCCCCACCGGGCCACCACCATTCTCAATTTTTTTTAAGAGAGGAAATGGGAACTCTATTTGGTAAAGTTCCCTTTAAACTCCACCGGATCTGGGCCCGTCTAAAAGAGGGATGGGAAATGAGGACGTACAAGCATCAAGAACAACATAAGAATTCACTAAGCTAAGCGAGCAGTTAGCTAAAGAATCTGCCGCGTTATTCTTTTTTTCTTTTTTTTTTGATACAAGGCAAAGATTTGTGGATGGTCAGGTTGACCCATCGCCCAAGAGCGTCCAGACAGACGACGTCAGCAATATCAGCAGTAGCGTAGTTAGCGACAAAAGACGAGAAGAGACCGATATGTGCCAGTCTATCAGCAAACTGGTTCCCCTCGCGGAATGTGGGCGAAAAGGAGACCCTCTCGAAAGCGCGACAGAAATTGAGGGCATCCGAGACCATCATCTCAATCTCCAAGGACACCGCCAGATCCCCTTCAAGACGTTGATCAGCGTCAAGCAGTCACCCTCCACCTCGAGCTGAGAGAAACCCCTCTTCGTAGCTTCTTGGAGTCCAAACAAAAGACCGAGACACTCAGCTTGCATCGCGGACACCCTACCGTAGCCCCGGGCACCACAAGAGAGAACTAACCCTTGGCTATCACGAATAACAAATCCAGAGGCAGCAATGCTCGAACCAATCATAGCACCATCAAAATTGAGCTTGACAAAGTCGTCGGCGGGCTTTTCCATTTTACAATTTTCTGTTTTTTTGTTCTGTTTTGGTGGGTATTTACTCTTGTCGTGGATGTGCCATCTTCTTGTTCCTCCGATTGTGTTTTTCTCCAACTTATCATGTATTGTTTTATATTTTTTATCCATTCTTTTTTTATTCCTAATATCATTGTTGTCGAATAAAATTATGTTTATCATTGACCAAATGCCCCAAAGGGAAAATGCAAGGATCGATTTTTGTTCTGCCGAGACATTTGCAAAAATGTTTGTAATTATATTCTTGTAAGGTTTGTCTACTTTGTCCGTGTTCCGAATTATTTGCTCGATTTGTCTATCCATTCTTCCATTAAAGGACAAAGAAGTTTGACATTCGGTAAAGATGTGGGTAGCATCTTCACCATTGTAGTTGCAGAGAGGGCACTCAAATGGGACATGAACTCCTTTACTTTGTAGTATGACTTTCGTCGGGGTCCCATTTAGTAGGTTTTTCCATAGAATTTTTATTTTTATTTTTGGCGGACAATCAATTTTCCAAATCTAGCCGAGTGGATCGGGGTTGGTTCTTCTAGTTCTCGTGACATGGTCTAGAGCACTCGCGGTTGAAAACCATCCGTTTCTGCTTGGTTTCCAGTATAGTCTATCTTCGATTTCATTTGTGGGAATATGAACTTCCAAGATTTTTTCGACGATGTCCACAGGGAGGGAATCTTTTAATTTATCTACATTCCAAGTTTTGTCTGGTTTTAAGTATCGATCGATCGTTTGTTGTTTTTCACTGTGGTCTATGGCACAGATACTGTTTTCTTTGAGGTTTTAAGTATATTGATTAAACAGACAAATCTGTGATTGATTCATACATTGGTTATTGATGGTTTTCTAACTCTGTTTTCTTGGAGGTTTTAAGTATCTGCCGCCTTATTCACTTTGTCTTTTGCCCTGGTCTAAAAGAGATGCTCAAATGCTCATTGCTCTCTAGTTTTAATTCGATCAACGTACAAATGTATATATTCTGATTGTTACTCCCTAACATACAAGCTAGCTCTAGGTAAAACCATCAAGCTGGGTAACTAAAATGGGCCATTGGCCCATTGAGGATGTATTAAAAGGGGACAAAATTGTGCCCAGAAACCATGTGTAATTTTGCCAGAAAATTTACAATATATACCTTGGAGGACACACAATCCAAGTGGAATATCCATGTCGGTTGGTGTCCAATTACCTCTTCCTTTTTGATGCTACTTATATATCAACATACTACATACTAACATCTAATAAAACGTGCTATTGGGTCCGCATAAAACAACCCATAATAATTAAACCTTAACCCTAACTATTGGGTCCGTCGGCCAGCGGTGTCGTTTCTTGGTGGCGTTTGACTTCAATTTATAATCTATATTGTCCCTAATGTATTAGATTAGGTTTGCTAGGTCGCTCGGATTTGTATTCTTGTTATGCCTAGTTTGCACCTTTGTTATTGTTTTTGTATGTTTTAATGGTTCGCCGTTTGCCGACTTTGTCGGCCTCTCAAAGTGTCAGGCCTGTCTGACCCTCGAATTATTACCTTATCAAAAAAACAAAAATAAAATAAAATAAAATAAAATTTACATTAACATATACCCATTTAACTAATTAATTTATATCAATATGTTTAATTGACTACAAACAAAAAAGATATAATATAAGTATATTTATATTTAACAAAAATGGTAAAATCTTGTAAAAATATATTGATGTCTAACGAGATTCGATAAAATATTATGTTAAATATATATTATTATATATTGATCTTGTAAAAATATATCGATATTTAACTACATTGAACAAAATCTTCGTAAACATATATTTCTATATTGATAGTAGAATTGGATAAAAAAAAAGTAAAATCTTATCTTAAAAATATGTTATATTGATTAATGAAATAAAATTTCAATTGATATATTAGTGAATGGAGGGAGTGATTTAGATGAAAAAGACATATTTGTAAGTTGTAACATTAGCATTATCAAATATTTAATGTCCACTGATGTGTGATGTCCATATATGACATATATTATCAAACCTGGCATCTAGGAATATCGACATGTACAACCTGCAACGGACATAATAATGTCTCTGTCTTAACACATCGATCCAAACCTGCAACGGACATTTCTGTTTAGTTCAAACATCCATTTTGAGTAATTTAGCGTCTTCACCTTCTGGATGTCCAGACAGTTGTCCTGACAGTGCCCTCACTCAATCTATCTCGAGGTTTGTTGCCTGTGTTGGTTCGAATATTGATGACTTGTTTGTATCCCCCGCCCCCAAAAAAATTATGTCAGTATTGGCGGATCGATACTTCAAGTTCATTGATGACAACTTAGTGTCGACATTCAATCCGACTCCAAGGCAGTTGCATGTTTTGCAAGCGGCGAGAGGAGACAGAGCGCATGATTTTTTGTTGACTACTCCCATTGAGGGTCTAGCTCAGACCATGCAGTCTCGCCAGTTTCGTTCTGTCCTCCAGTACCATCTTTCAATCCCTATGTTTGGTGGCTATCCGACATGTCCTAGTTGTGAGCTTGACAGGATGGACCCATTTGGAGATCATGCTCTACATTGCAGTCGAGGCATCGGGACGAAACACCGACACAACATGGTCCGAGATATTTTGGCTGACATTTGTTACAAAGCGGGCATCGCAGTTCATAAGGAAGCGCATACGGGTATGAGCAATGAGAATGGTGTTGAGTTGAGGCCAGGAGATTTGTTGGTTTATGGGTGGGACAAAGGTAGAGACACTTGTGTGGATGTGGTTGGGGCTTCACCGTTCTGTCCGTTCACTACTAGAGCCAATGATTCCTTTGTACCTGGCAAGGCAGTCTCTCAAGCCACTGAAAGAAAGGAGAAGAAATACGCGGATATTTGTGCTGCTAAGGGGTATTGTTTCATGGCATTTGCGTTCTCTACTTTTGGAGAACTGGGAGGTGATGCTATTGGTTTTCTGAAGCGGGTTCAATTAGTTACGAAGAGTCATAGGGCAGGGTCTGATAATGGTGATTTCATATTTCATAGAGTTGGTTTTACTATTCAAAAAGGGGTTGGAGCTCAATTTGTTACGAGACTTCCAACTAACTTTATGTAAAAAAAATTTCATCATAATAAAGTCCTTATAATAATAATAAAAATAATAATAATAATAATAATAATATACTGTGATAAAAGATGGATTTCTCAGACTTATGAATTCTACCAAGATAATAATGATTCAGACATCAAACCAAATCAACTGCTAAATAACATTTACACAAAATTAGAAAGGCCTTCATTAAACTGGCTTTTGCTTGGTGGGGTATTTGGTATTTTCGAAACCAAATAGTTTTTCAACAAACGAACGACGCATCTGTCCAGGCTATAGTCATTTTCTGCAACTCAACTTACCAAACATGGAATGCCAGAGTTGATGACTCTGAGACGATTTGTACAAATAAACCTCGGACTAGGACCTGGGGAACCACTGTAGACTCTAATCCAACTGCCCTGTCCGTTTCCAGATCTGAGAAATGGAAAAAACCACCAACGGGATATTACAAACTGAACTTTGATGGCTCTTACTGCCAGTCGAGGATCGGAATTCCTTCAATTTCGTGATTCGGGATCATATGAGAAATATTATGTCCCTAGGGGGGGCTTGTAATAATAGCTCCACTATTTTCGTTGAGGCCATGGGCCTTCGGATGAGGGTCTCCAAGGCAAAATCGATGGGAATAAATAATCTTCTGATCGAAGGAGATTGCTTGGTCGTTATAAAGGCTCTACTGGGGGACTAGGTTTGCCCCTGGAATATTAAGTTGCTGATGGCTGATACGAATGTCGATTTATATACATTCTCTCATGTTGTTATTCGTCATATTTTCATGGATTCTAATGTCGTGGCTGACAGGATTGCACGTTTGGCCTATACTGTCCCTGTCGATGATAGCTACACTGGTGATCCAAAACTTCGTGTTCTCGTTCGTTCGTCGGCGTGTTTCCTAATCCTTATCTGCTTCAAAAAAAAAAAATCTACCAAGAATTAAGAAAGAAAAACCTGACCTGGCCAAGAAATTCCGCCCCATGGTCCACCATGTCGTTACAAAACACTACCATATTAAGTGCTGATTTTGTCGATTTATGTATTTACAAAATTAGAATGAATTAACAGTGCGATGCAACCATATACTATATAAATAGATAGATCGATGTAAGACGCGAAAGCACCCTTCATTCCAAACCATAGACGACACTACTGATCGAGATCTTCCTCGAGTCCTTGTCATTCATGGCAATCAATGGCATCCCATGCAAGTGTCTGCTTCTGCTCATCGTCTTCTTCGGTTCATTGCTCTTTGCTTCAATTAAGAGTAAGGCGGCATGAACTAGATTTGATTTCGTCCAGATATATCATTGGTAATTTGTATTATAATATGTGCTCTCTTTTGGTTCGTCGTTCTTGCTAGGTGATGCAGCCACGGAGAGCGTGGTGATTTACTCCATTGATGCATATGGCAAGGAACTGGTGACAAATGAGGGAGAAGACATGATTGAGATGGACTACACCCCAGCTAGGGAGAAGCCTCCGATTCATAACCACAACTGAATTAAGCTGATGAGATGCAAAAGGAATCGAATTGAAAGGCGTTTGTGATATGAATGGAGCGGATAATACTGAAGAAGGGCCTATCTACTTATTTGGTATGTATCTATGTATGTATGTATGAATGTGTGTTTTATATTTCTACCGCAGATCGGCAGATGCATACATATGTTGGATGGAGTCGAGGTTTCATGAAATAAGTCACAATCGAGTTGATCATATATAGTCTTATGAATGCATTATGTTCTCTAAGGAATTAAAGATGCTCTATCGATATCTTTGTGTAAATTGAGTTATAAAACATGTATATGCTTGTTTAATCCGATATGGTAATGAATGTGTGTGTCACAAATATGCACGTTATAGTATATGCTCAGCTGTAATATTGCAAAGTTTAGAGGGGTATTTTCGTCTTTCAAACATTGCAGCAAGTGGACCAATTCCTTGTATGAATAAGGTGGTTTTAGGCGCCAAAGGTTGTTAGAACAACCGTACACTTTTCCAGATTGAGCTCCAATGGAGTTGATGGATCGAGATGTACTTGAATCCATGTTTTCTACTTCCAAGTTCTTCATTTCTGTTTAGTTCAAACTTACAATGTAAAAAAGTGTTTTATGGTATACTGATAAGTAGTAATCCGCTGACCTCAATGTAATTTATGTCACACCAAACACGCCCTAAGGTAATATGTCAAGTACTGGGTGAAAATGATTATAAAGTATATGCATGACAAATTAGACATGTCAATTGGGCATTCGGATCGGATTTCGGTTTGGGTCATTCGGATTCCGGGTAAATCGGGTTTCGGTTTAATCTGGTTACCGATCGTTCTGGGTCGAGTTAAATCGGGTTTGTCTCGGGTTCAGGTCGACCCAATAGGTCAAAAAACTCGAATTTTTTAAACTTTTTAAAAAATATTAAAATATTACAAAATTAAATTGTAATATAAATATGTCAAATTAAAATAAATAAAAATACTCCGTATTATAATTAAATTTATAAATATTAATATAATAATATTATATTAAAAATTTAAGCATAAAATCATATTTATACAAATAAGTGTTCTAAACATACTATAATTATAATATATATATACGTTATTTTACTTATGAGTGACTTTAACGAATATAATTGCTTGACGAATCTGTGTGAGGTCAATCTGGTGCATGTGTTGCATCTACATGGTGATGACTCATCGTGTCGATTTTGACCCAACGGGTCATCAGGTCTCGACCCTAAAAGTCCAGGATCAATCGGATTCGGGTCGATTTCAGGTCATGGGTTTAAAACACCCGGTTTAAACCCGCAAAATTAGCAGGTCTAATGACAATTGAACTTTAGAGAAGTTGTTGAATGTAACCGAAAACTAAAATTTTATCTATGTACTACTTTAATTTAGAAGACTTTGCTTAGATGTCGGATTCTCCTTCACTTTAGCAACTTCAACCAATCCCGTTTTATCCTACTCCCCCCTCCTCCTTTCCACCAGTCAAGTTTTTTTTTTTACTTTTCTTAATTATTTATTAACTTTAATTTTTTTATTATTCCTTTTATCTCTTTAAACTATTCACATTTTTTTCTTTTTTTCTTAATATATTTACTAACTATTGGGTTTAATTCAGAACATTGAATTCAATCTAATATAACAGTTTGGCTTAACTCAAATTTATGTACTAATTATTGAGCTTAATTCAAAACATTGAATGTAACTATTGGTTGTGACACATCACATTTAAACAAAGTTGCAATGATATTGATATTATTATTATTGGGTGTTTAAAATATCTAAATTTATGTGTTATACTTTACATGAGATTTTAAAAAAATTATTTGAGAATTATGGTAAAGTTTTTTTTATGATTTTTATCTTTAACTTTTATTAGTATTTTATAATATATTTATATATATATATATATTATTAATATTTTAGTTTTAAAAAATCACACCATTGTGCAGGAATTGTACTAGGTGGTCTAACTAAGGTCACCCTAATTTTTTATTTTTGGTCGGCCCAAAGTTTTTGTTTTTATTTTTTTGAAAAAACAAAGATGCAATAGCATTATTATGAGCATTTTTTTTTTAAATAATACAATATTTCTCACGATCGAGTTATTAAAACAAACCCCCGAGAAACTGAAAAGAAAAGTAAACAACATTTTGATTAACTATATATCTCTAAAAAAAAAACTCTTGGTCAATCGGTGCTTTTGGCAAAATGGTAATTGTTGGACGTAGCTGAAGTTGTTGGATAGCTGAAGTTGTTGGATTGTTTATGTTAAATATAGTTGAAGCTGTCAGACCGAAACCTGACCAATCTGAGATTCATTTTGACCGAATCCTACCCAGCCTGACGCGGAGATTTTATCCGAGTTGACCTGACTCATAAGTGACCCGACCCGAATGTGATCAACCCGAACCCGACCGGATCACCCAAATTGCCAGCTTTACTTCTTCCTTCTGAGTTGATCTGGTGCTTCTTTCTTGTCACTTTCACCGACTCTCTTAGACATTAAAGATGTTGCATCTGTCTTTACATCAAGATCTTTCATCTTATTGGTAAGATCATCTTGCAAAAGTAGAGAATGTGCTTGACTAGCTGTTGGAAGCTAGCGGTATCTTAAGCAAAAAAATGTCTTCTTTCTGTTGCATACTGACTATTCAAGCCCATTGAGAACTTATGAGCTTGCAATAACTGTGAGTTGTGATTATATGGATGAAATATGTTTGATTAACCAACATCCATCTTCACCTCTAATTTCGATCATTGAAATTCCTTATGGAAATCGATATTAGTAATATAATTTCAATTCCTTCCTTTAATATAGTAAGTAGGTCAACCAAACTCTAAAGTCCCTAAGTGATGAATAACCTAAAAGCTATCTAGATTCAACTCTATAATAGCAATGAACATAAAGAACATTTTATAAGAATAATTGAATTTAAGCAACCAGGGATAAATCCCTAAGTCAATCCTCTTATAATAAAATAATGCAACCAACCATAAATAATTAAAATTTGCTACTCGAATCTAAGTAATTAATATTCAACCATAATTTTCCTAAATATAGCGATTGAGTGTTTCAAGAAAAACTAACTCAAAGAATTAAAATTACTCAAAAAAAGAAAAGAGAAGGAATGCTTAAACTCATTGTACTTTGTATAAGATATCATGTTATATGTTGATATAAATATATATGTCACATCATATGTTGATATAGATGTCACGTTATGCTCATATATGTAATTTGTATTTCAACGTTCAATATAGAATGCCAAAAGTGATTCCTAAAACAAAACCAACAACTGGGTTCGCTAACATAGTAACATGTAGATGCATATCTAACTAAGGTTTGAAATACATAATGTATGAGATTAAAACATGAAGTAGGATGGTGCCATGTCCAATCATTTTCAATGTGAAAAATTAAAACATAATATTATTCATTTACTTTATTGTATATACATTATTGCAATTATTATATAAACGTCTAAATGAAACAAATTAATCTTTGTAACTCAACCGAAAGAAGGTACATGAATGATTATTATATAAACGTCTAAATAAGATTGACAATTACTACATATACAATATTGAAGGTACATGAATGATTATTTTTTAAAGATTTATAAATAATCATTCATGTACCTTCAATGTATATATATGCAGTAATTGTCCATCTTACATTTTAACTAATTCAAAGGATATGTATATTAGTTTAATGCCCATAAATTCATAAATTAGCATTTTGTAATTAAATCTTTAAAAAATGGCACAATAACATTATAATATCAATCATAATCTGTCCATATCAAACCCTCTCAATTTGATTCATGTACATTAGATAATAACATATTGCATACCAAAAAAATTTAATATAATTATATGAATCCCCCAAAAGTTATTAAATTATAATATTTTGGGTGGTGTAGTTTTAAGCCCTATATATACCCATCCTTAAAGAAAATTTAAACAAAAACATTTCAAAGCATTTCAAAAGCTATTTTCAATTCGTATCCTCGTTGCATTTTAAAGATGACAAAATTTATCACATTTCTCTTCATTGCAATGTTATGTGTATAGGTATGTATTACTTGTAAAGTAATAGTTTGTTGTTTATATTATTTGATTTTTCTAACATAAATTTATTTATTTTTTGTATGGATATTAGGGTTTGGGGACATTACAATGGGAGATTCAAATGGAATGTGTTGCACCGAACATGATATGGGTGCGGGACATTGTAACAATTCGGATTGTGATACCTATTGTCAACCATCATGCAATGGTGGAGAATGCAAGATTCGCTCAAACAAACATGTTTGTCACTGTTATGGTTAGGTCATTATTTTAAATTAATAATTTCCACAAAAGAATAATTTCACAATGCCTTATATTATGGATAAGGAATTAGTGTTTTCTCCCACATTATGTTGATCAATATATTATAAGTATATGATTGTCATGCTTTATTATCTCTTTACTTATTTATGTTTTGTAAAGGCCCTTTTGGAATCGAGATTTTTTCTCAACAAAAAACCCGAATAGGATCCCACGAATTCGATGTGCTTGTTAGATATATCGGTCTTTCAACCCAAAACACGAAATATTTTTGAAAAATGAAATTGAAATAATTCAATCAATTTAATCAATTCAATAACTCATAAAATGATAATATTGAAATGCACTCATAGAAACCTAATACGAGGATCTAAAACATCATAGCTAGATCACTAAAAGTCAATCAATCCAAAAAGGTTCTAATTAGCCAACTACACAAAACAAGCCCATGACAACAATACGAAATCGTGTACCAAAAGAATTAATATTCACAATGTATCATATTTCTATTATACAAATGCATATGTAGAATTTGCGAAGCCTGACCATAAAATAGAACCAAAGTATGGCCATTACCTCGATCTCAATGACTCTAAAGCATAACTTGTACCTAAGTCTAAAATAAAAGGGAAAACTAATTAAAATACCCCCACCTTTGGGGGTATGGTAAAAATATATCCTCAACTTTCAAATGTAATTAAAATATCCCGACCTTTGAGGGTAGTGGTAACATATTACCACGAGTTTTCTTATGGGTAAAAAATGCTGACAAAACAGTCTACGTTGATTTTGTTTTTGACAAGGCAGCTTGCGTGGAAGCCTTTTTACAAATAAGTACTAAAATTGTTTTTTTTTTAAAATGGTTTCCTTAGGGAAAAAATGCACCAACAACAAAATTAAACCCGAAAAAATGAAATTGATTCAACCAAGCAACTAATCCGGTCAAAATTGCCTCAAATTAACACAACACGACTATTCCTAACACCAAACCGACAACTACAAAACTAAACCGAAAACAACAGCAACAACAAAGAGAGAAAAAAACTTATATATTCAGCTAATTAGTCCGTGAAAGAATTAAAGAGGAAGAAGATGTGAGAGAGACAGCTCAAGATAGCCGACCACAAGGTAGGGAGATTGTCATTGAAGAGAAACTATGAGCTGCCTGGAAGACCGGAAGACAGCTCAAGAGGCGATCACGAAAGAAGATAGCGGAGAGGAAAAGACGTGGTGTATGAACCCGTTCCAACTCTTTATTTTTTTCCTAAGGAAACCGTTCAAAAAAACCCTTGTAAAAAATCAATGTAGGATGTCTTGTCAGCATTTTTTACCAGTGAGAAAAATCGTGGTAATATATTACCACTACTATCAAAGGTCAGGATATTTTTATTAATTTTGAAAGTTGAGGATATATTTTTATCATACTCCCAAAGATGAGGGTATTTTAATTAGTTTTCCCAAAATAAAAACCACAATAAGAGTCATTAATAGTTTAATACCCATAAATCTTTCATTAGCATTTTGTAATTAAATCTTTAAAAAAATGGCATAATAAGATTATAGTATATCAATCATAATCTGTCCATATATCAAACCCTCTCAATTTGATTCATGTTTTAATATAACATATTGCTTACCAAAAAAATTTAACATAATTATATGAATCCCCCTAAAGTTATTAAATTATAGTAGTAATATTTTGGTGATGCAGTTTTAAGCCCTATATATACCCATCCTTAAATAAAATTTAGACAAAAACATTTAAAGCATTTCAAAAGCTATTTGCAATTCGTAATCCTCGTTGCATTTTAAAGATGACAAAATTTATCACATCTCTCTTCATTGCAATGTTGTGTATAAGTATGTTATTACTTGTTAAACAACAGTTTGTTGTTTATATTATTTGATTTTCTAACATAATTTTTTATATTTTTTGTATGGATATTGGGGTTTAGGGACATTACAATGGGAGATTCAAATGGAATGTGTTGCACCGAACATGATATGGGTTCAGGACACTGTAACAATTCGGATTGTAATAGCTATTGTCAAGCCTCATGCAATGGTGGAGAATGCAAGATTCGCTCAAACAAACATGTTTGTCATTTTTATTGTTAGGTCATTATTTTAAATTAATTTCCACAAAAGAATAATTTCACAATGCCTTATATTATGGATAAGGAATTAGTGTTTTACTTTTCTCCCACATTATGTTGATCAATATATTATAAGTGTATGATTGTCATGCTTTATTATCTCTTTACTTATTTATGTTTTGTAAAGGCCCTTTTGGAATCGAGATTTTTACTCAACAAAAAACCCGAATAGGGTCCCACGAATTCGATGTGCTTGTTAGATATATCAGTCTTTCAACATAAGACACGAAATATTTTTGAAAACGAAATTGAAATAATTCAATCAATTTAATCAATTCAATAACTCATAAAATGAGAATATTGAAATGTACTCATAGAAATCAAATATGAGGATATAAAACATCATAGCTAGATCACTAAAAACCAATCAATCCAAAAAGGTTCTAATTAACTAACTACACAATACAAACCCATGACAACAATATGAAATTGTGTACCAAAAAAATATCCATAATGTGTCATATTTCTATTATACCAATGCATATGCAGAATTTGCCAAACTTGAGCATGAAATAGAACCAAAGTATAGTCATCACCTCGATCTCAATGACTCTAAAGCATAATTTGTACCTAAGTCTAAAATAAGAACCATAATAAGCAGGCCCGTCCAATGGGTTGTGCAAAGAGCCCAACGTAACAGGGTCTCCAATTTTACTAGGGTCCCAAGTAAAAATTTATTAGCATTTATATTTTTTATGGTTCCAATGAATCACAATGTTATGATGTCTTAGTGGCAATTGGCCCTATCAACTCCAACTACTACAAAGCCCATAGACGTGAGCTCGAATCTCAATTGGTTTTTTTTTAATTTAATATTTTAACCTTTTCTACATGTAAAATTGGGTCTTCTTATCAACTAATTTTATTTCTTAATTTAATACATCCTCATGTTACATTATTTTCGGGGCCTTCTTATATACTATTTATATTATTTTGGGGCCTTCTTTTAAACTATTTTTATTTGTCAATTTAACATAACCTTCTGTTATATTGATACAAACATAACGAGTAAAAATGACTAAAAATCTTATAGAAAGTACTTCTATATTAAATTTATTTTGTTTTTTATTTTAAAAAAAATAAATTTATATTATACTAATTTAACATGTGATTTATTAGTAGATCTTAATAAATACTCCTCCTAGTAAAATATTTATATTTGACTTTTTCGTAGGATCTAGAAAAAATAAAAACTCGACTTTTATTTATTTTTAATAATTTCATATATTTTTATATAGTTTTTTTCTTTATTAAAAATTATATAAAGAATCAAATATTTTTAATAAGGAGCTGAACAGGGCCCCAAAAATACATTGGACGGCCCTGACAATAAGAGTACTAAATGGTGCACAATTTGTAATTTGAATTGGTAACTCAAGGAAATGTAAACAGATCTCGACTCATGCTCCCATCAGCCAAAGATTCTCTTCCTCTAAACATCATGCTTATAATTACAAGAATCGTATATTGTTACAAATATTTTGGTCCATTTAACATGGCCAAAAGGGCCGATTTCTTTCAACCGATATCATAAAGGCATTTCTTATTTCAGTTGGGTAACAAAGATTTGTTTCATTTAGACATTTATATAATAATTGCAATAATAATGTATATACAATCCGCCAAAATGTGGCATCCCAAGCCCCCAAATGAAGCATACTAATTAAGAAAATCCTTTGAAGTGGATGTGTATATATAAGATAGAGATAAATATAACATTTGGAGTGGTTGTATACAAGTTGTCTAAACTATACTCCCCGAAGTGAATTGTTATTTAGGGTGTGTTAGGGATGGGGTGGGAAGGGTGGGCATTTTTTTTTGGGGAATTGGGACGTGATGTTTGGGATGGGGTGGTAGAGGTGGGGGTGGATAGGGTGGCGAGGAACACACGCTTCTCCATTTAAAAGTGTTGATCCATCGTATCTCTCCAGGATGTGTTATACCTTTATTAACCAAAGGTCATGAAAACAAAAGTTGCTAGAAATCAATACAAAGCAGTGTGCAAACAAAAGACAAGTACTTGAACTCAACAGCTTATTCGAAAGGAATATTGAAACACGCAACAACCAATGAATACATTTCTCATGTCAGGAAAATGAATTGCACAAGGATTATGCGCGATTGGGCAGATCTAAGGGCGACCTCCGTTCAGATCATACAACCACTACACCCATCAAACCTTTTGATCATTGCGCTTGATACCCAACCAAGAAAAGGTATTTGCGCTCGAGATCCCGCATCAGCTCGATTGTGAAGCACCAGAGCGGGTCTAAGAGGTAAAGCAGACCTGCTTGGACCAGCTCCACTACAATGTCCAGAGCCTGGGTCGTTGTGTTCACTGGCTTGCTGGTGGATACCTCCTCCTGCTCGAGCATAGCAAGCAACTTCGTGCTTGTGTCCTGAACCATCTCCACGTGTTGTTGGTACAACTGTGACCCCTCCGACCTCCTCGTGTTCCTCTTAGTTGAAGGTGCAATAGATGAGGGGCCTGAAACTCGCTTGTTGCCCTCAGTGTTTGGAACCGTTGTAGATCCAGTGGGGCCTCTCCCTCTAGGTTCGTTGGTGTTGGGCTCCTCCTCGCATATTCCCCGGAGAACCTCTTGCATGGAAGGAGGGTGGACAGAAGGGCCTTGACTCGCGAACGACTCGTCCAGCTCGGTTTCGATTGGAGCATACTCGGAACCTCCCTCATCTTGAGTGGCTCCATCAAGAGTCACGCACTCCTGGATAGTTTCGTTGTCCATCTTTGTGCACGAGGGCGGGGGAGGTGGCTGCAGTTGACTCTGGTCCATCAAAAGGGTGGTGTAGTATTTTCCGATGGCAACAGTCCCACCACACAACTGCTCCCATAGATCCTCCAGCGCCGGCTGAATACCTTTAATTTTTTTCCTGTACCTCTCAAAGTCTGCGTTTTCCTTTCAATTCCGACGTGAACAAGTTACTACGAGCGCGAAACATGTAATTTTAGGAGGATACGGGGGACTAACCGCTATCTTTTTTATCCCACCCCTCGTCTAATGCCATATCGTTCCCTTCTCGGCATCCCAACCCAACCATGCCTAACAATTCTTTAACGTTTCCCAGTCGTTGTAGTACTTCCTCATGTCCCGATGGAGATTCTTCAATGTGTATATGCTGCACTTCTTCCTCGAGAGCTCCTGGAATTCAGGCGTCAACGCCACCCATGGGAAAGGCGGTATTTCCCAACTATCCGCTGGTGATGAAGAAGCACCTCAACGAACATCTTGGTATGCTCATATGATCGGTAGAAGAGGGAGGTCACCGTCTCATCGTCGTCCCCCTGCTTCTGCTTCCCCTTTCCATTTCCCTTTCCCTTTCTCTTGGACTTTCGGTTTGAAGCCATATCAACATGTGCAACACTAATTGGCTTCCCGAGAGGGTGTTACCGATTGGGGATCGAAATCGCAAGTTAGGAATGAAGAAGGGACGAATCAAATTACCGCAACAACCAACAATTCGCAACAACTATGTTTCCAACTAATTTTGGGCAACAATGTTTCCAACTAATTTCAAGATAGTATGCATCTATATTTGAACTAATTTCGGGCAACAATGTGTCCAACACCAAAATTTGAGTTGAGTTCAAGCATATGCAAACCCTAGGTTTATCAAATCCTATTTTTGCCAAAAATTTCTACAAATTCGAACTAATTTTGGGCAACAATGTTTCCAACATCATTGAAATTGAACTTACCAATACCAAAACCAACCAATTCGAAGAAAAAGAGGAAGAACGAAAAATGGCCACTAGATAGGAAGGTGACCCATATGGCGAGACTCCGATGTGGGTGGTGGCCTCATCGTGCGGGGCTCGTTGACGTCGGATGTGGGGATATACGACTTCGGACGGAGCTCATCCAGCTCGTCATCGACGATGAGAGGGATGTGCGAGGGTCGTCCTCCTTCGAACAACCTTCTCTTCAAACTAGTTTCTCAGAGATTGGAAGGGATGTGTTTTCACCCGACCCTTGTAGGCCAAGGGTAATTTGATGGGCATTTTTGTCCTTTTCAGTTAAAAATGAGGGACATTTAAGACATTTACCTCAACGGCCTTAAACCACTCATTCTCATTCAACCAAACGCGCAGGAGATTATTTTCTACACATAATCTCCATCCTCTCCGGCCACCCCAAAAAGTATCTCCATCCCCTCCAATCTCCAAAAAGTATCTCCACTTCCTAAAAAAATTCCCCCAAACACACCCTAAATAACAATTCACTTCGTGGAGTGTAACTTGTATACAACCACTTCAAATGTTATATATATTTATCTCTATCTTATATATACACATCCATTTAAGGGATTTTCTTACTATATATCCTTCATTTGAGGGCCTTGAGATGCCACATTTTGGCGGATCGACTAACGCATGAGAAGACCAAATTATAAAAGAAAAAAAATCTTAAAGTTTAGGGACTTCAATGTAGCAAAAATTAGTCTAGAGACCTGTTTAAATTAACATTTTGCAACAGTTCAAGGTTCATCAATAGATTTTAGTCCGTAGTAATTTATAAACTTCATAAGTCATGTCCAAAATTGCCACCTCTTAAAATAACCACACATTTCAAATCACTAAACCAGTATTTTTTTTAAAAATTAGTTTATACTTTAATTCAATTAAAGGATAAAAACATATTCGTTTTACATAGTTGAAAGGATTAGAAGGAAACTATTGATTGATTTTGCAATTTAATACATTCAAAGAATTAGAAATAATAATTCATTTATATTGAGAATATATGTAGTTACTAATCATACATTTAATTTCATCCATTTTTAATAATGTATATTAGCTTAATGCACCTAAATTTATTAAATAATATTTAGTAATTAAATCATTAAAAAGCATAATAATATTATAAACTACAATTAATCATATATAATCTGCTCATATTAAACCCTCTCAATTTGATGCATGTTCTCTAGATAATAAAATATTGCTTACCAAAAGAAGGAATATAATGGAATGAATCTCTCCAATTATATTAATTTTATAATATTTTGATGATGTAGTGGTAAGTCGTATAAATACCCTCATTAGTCACATAAAAATTAAACAAAATATCAAAAAGCTTTTGAAAAGCTAATTTCAATTTGCAATTGTCACCAAATTTTGAAAATGACAAAATTAGTCATAGTTTTCTTTATAGCCATGCTCTGCATAGGTATCCAACTACTTATTAAACAATAGTTTATTATTGATTAGTAATATTATTTGTTTATACTCCTATGTTAACACAAGTTTTTTTTTGTATGGATATTAATTAGAGCTTGGGGGCATTGCAATGGGAGATGCAACTGGAATGTGTTGTGCCGAGCATGATATTAGTATAGAACAATGTGATGATTTTGACTGTAATGGTTATTGTCAACCATCATGTGGGGATGGAGAATGCAAGATTCGCGCTAACAAACATGTTTGTCACTGTTATTGTAAGTTAACTGTTATAAATTATTTAGTACGAATTCCATTGTTATAAAATTTATGTTTTGTAATGACACTTCTAAAATTGGAATTGTTACATAACACCGAATTTGAAATGGGTGCAACAAACTTTGTGTCGATAGTACATATCAATCTTTCAACACAAGATTTGATTTTTCTAGATCAATCAAGCAATTCTTAAGTGAGGGTCTAGATTTGATTTTTCTAGATAGTTGGTTTGTATTCTACAATCGATATATAAGAAAATATTGTATATATTTTGGTGTGTTTTAATGATAGATCACATCTATCAAAATGACATTCTCTATTTTGGCTTCCTAGGTGATGCATCTACAATGATTGGCTCCATTAACATTGACTACACACCTTCTAAGGCGAAGCCACCAATTCATAACAAGGGAGAAGAGATGATCGAGATTGACTGCACCCCAGCTACGACAAAGCCTCCAATTCATAATAAGGGAGAAGAGATGGTCGAGATTGACTACACTCCATCTAAGACGAAGCCTCTTATTCACAATGAGGGAGAAGAGATGGTCGAGATTGACTACACCCCAGCTAAGACAAAGCCTCCAATTCATAACAAGGGAGAAGAGATGGTCGAGATTGACTACACTCCATCTAAGACGAAGCCTCCTATTCACAATGAGGGAGAAGAGATGGTCGAGATTGACTACACCCCAGCTAAGACAAAGCCTCCAATTCATAACAAGGGAGAAGAGATGGTCGAGATTGACTACACTCCATCTAAGACGAAGCCTCCTATTCACAATGAGGGAGAAGAGATGGTCGAGATTGACTACACCCTAGCTAAGACAAAGCCTCCAATTCATAACAAGGGAGAAGAGATGGTCGAGATTGACTATACCCCAGCTACGACAAAGCCTCCAATTCATAACCACAACTAAAGTTGATGGTATGTGAAAAAGAAAGCTAGGTGTAAGTTTAAAACACATGGTAGATAATAAAAAAGTTCTACCAAACAATAATTTGACACTACGCCACGGTATCATGAAATAGCAGATAATAAAGAAGGATCTTGTATCATTAAGATTTTAGTTTTAAAAAATCGTGCTATGGAGCGGAAATAGTATTATTTATTTATATAATATCTTAATTTAGAATACTTTTTTATTTCGTCCTATAAAACAGTATTTGTGCGGCGAACTGATACGGGGTAATTTGCTCATAAGGATTTCTCATGTAATTTTTGTCATAATGCGCCCTAATGTAACCAATTTCTAGGTGAAACTATCCATCTCAGTTCAAATATTTTAAAGTATGAGAGACGAATTTGATAAAAATTGTTAATTCATTTCTTTCTTTTTTTTGGTAAAGATTGAAATTGTTAATTCATACAACCGAAAACTCTAATCTTGTTGTTCTAAATGAAGTTTCAAACTTAGAAACTCTCCCAAAAACTAACTCTAACCTGTGAAGATAGCTAAATTGAGCAATAAAAAAGAATCACAACAAGCAAGATAACTAAGTTGAGCTATAAAAGGTTTGCTCAAGTTATCATAGATAACATTACTTCAAGCAATCTGGCAAATACAGAAAAGAATTCCAACAAGCAAGATAACTAAATTGAGGTTTGCTCAAGTGTATGATAACTCAGGCTTCCGTGATTCTCTCATAGAAGAGCAAGGTCGCATCAGCAGCAAGGACTTCTTCCTCGGACACTAGGTGCACCAGAGAATCTGATACGCTGAACCACTGAAATGGAGAATCAGCTACCTGGTAATGGTTAGCATCTTGATCCGTCCCTTGGTTTATCTTTGCTCCTCTGTATACAGTGTAGTGTCCACTTCCTGATCTTCCAAAGTGTTCAACAACCGATACAAGATGATATTTGTGACCATAATCTGAAACTTTTGGATGACTTGATACCTGGAAGCATGAAAAATGTAATTAGCTAAAAATCCAGCTTCCTGAAAAGATTCTATTTTCCTCTTTGGTAACAGCTTCCCTAAATACTTTACCGAAAACAAAACATGAAGTATCTGTATAGTTTCGCTCAATCATTTTAGGGAAGTTGAAATGGAATGGGAAAGTCAAATCTCTTCTTTGATTTATTCGATTCCATTTTCTTTTTATTCTAGCCTCCAAATAAATGGGCAGGAATCCCTTTCTAAATTTTCAAGACGCTAATGCCAAATACGGTATATATAGCAAATGCAGTTCAAGTCCAAACCTTTTCAGGAGATTTGATGTGATTGAGATTTTTCTCAGAGCATGCTCCTACTCTGTGGCCATCCACTGCATCAAACAGCCTATTTTCTCCGGCTAGACCTGAGATAAAGTTTAAAATCCTTCCTGTTTGCGTGTTGGTGAAGTTGTGGATTGTTGTATCACATTGTTGAGTCAGCAAACCGTCTTGAACATTTCTTATGCTGACTCCATCATTCACAAATGGTGATAGGTCCAAGATCACAGGGAAGGAAATATGGCCCTATATTCAAGGAATGGCATGTGAAGGCAATTGGCATCAAGCTGTCAATGTTTGCTAGTCAAGGGTTTTATGGTAGGTACATAATCATCAATTGACATGGGAAAGGATCAAATTTGATTGATCAAACTAATGAACACACACAATAGTAACTTGAGATGAACCAGAGCCACAGATAAATCCATGGAAATCACTCTCTAACTAGCAGGCAAACACCTAACTAGTCCTAGGCAAAACAGCAAATTACAAGATAGATTTCTGGATGATTTGAATGAAGGCTTAATTCCCATTTATACTACTTAGTGCTATATGACAGGCAGTGACACTAGCATTTCCCCCTCACAGCCTAACGGTTTCCATAAGTTCATAGCAGCAAATGGTCCCCCCTCTTCTAGATCTTTCCTTCGGCTTATAGACTCCTATTTATGTACATATCAGATAGGAAGCAAAGGGAAGAAGAATAAAAGAATCCTCTTCAAACAAGAGAAGCATCCAATAAAGTACCTGGTTTTTTATGAGCTCCCCAAACATATTCACCGAAGCACGTTGTATTTGAAGGCACAAAATCTGTTGAGTACATGATCAGACTGGTTTGGGTGGAGAATAAACTACATTTAGTATTCTCGTTAGAGAAATAGTTAAATCAATGGGCTACAAACAAAGAACCCTAATTTATAAAAATAATTTTGCATTCTCTCTTCTTTAAAAGGAATTGCTATTCTTATTGTATTCATGTTTTGTCTACCATAACATGTCCATTTACTAAATGTACAAACTTGGAATCAACATAATAACCATCAAATATCCTCGTACATACTTTTTTTTTAGGAAAGAAAAGAATACTCGAGTTGTAACTGGACACTTTTGTCGATTCAAAGAATTCTATAAAGTACAAACTACAAGCAAAAGTTGACTCATTTTAAGCCAGAGAGTATGAAAATCATACATAGTTCTATGACCACTCTTGACTTCTCATGAAAGACCAAGCAACTTTATTTTATGGGACCAGAGATTTGATAGATGACAACCGTTATCATAATTTTCTTGTGTTCCACAAATTTAAGGATGATTCAACCTTCAAGCATGTATCAAAAGAGGCCCTGTATAAAAGACAAGGGGTGGAAAGTGTGGCTTGAAACAAGCAAAAAAATTTACAAATGGGAAATATAAGTGATATGAACCTGAATTATCGGCCAACATATGTTAAACTACAAAGTTTCCCCAAATAAAAGCTGATATGATTGAACATATTGACAAAAATAGACAAAGAATCTCCTAGAACATACAACGGAACATGTGCTGATGCATTTGCACTGCCTGTGTATGTGTTTTAGAGTGGCTGATATAACCCTCACTTATGATCCAAATACGAAAAGAAATTATAATCATCAACCCTAAAGTATAGGTTCAAGTTTATGATTCAACATTAAAAAAGATAAGAACACAAACAAGGAAACCATATTACCTTTGGACAGCATACAATACTAAGTTGTTTAGCTGTGTGTGAAAAACGATCTGACCACTGTAATCCTTGAAGACATGGTAGGTTTCTGCAATCGCAAGAATCTTGCTTGCTGCAGCATTTTAGCATTTTCATTTCTTCCTGCCCTTCCCAACCCCCACCAAAAAAAATATAAAATAGATATCATCAAAATAAGTAAATAATTGAGAAAAAAATTGAAAATGGAAATGTATGCATATGAGTGACTACAAACTAACCCCATAACTTTCCAACAAAGATAAGTACTTAAGTGCAGCAAGATGCCAACAGTGCGTGCAGTGGTAGTTTTCTACCCGCTCAGTGGCCATGAATCTCTTCAAGCAATCCTCTAGAGTGCACTTATGTACCTAGAAATATATTCAAACTTATGAATACAAAATTTTTTAAAAAAACTAAATATATAAAGAACAAAATAGAAAGTTTCTACATAAGGAAAGAACACATAATACATACTATGGAAGAACACGCATCAACCACAGGTGAAAGAGACAAGGTATGAAAGAAATCATAATCCAGCAAAATCTGCAACAAAAGCATAGGATAAGAAATGCAAATGTTAATCATAAGAAATCTATGTTGAAAAATCAGAAAGCTGGTAAAACATGAGTGTTAAAGCTGGTATAACATTAGGATTGTCGTGAACGAATAAAGATTAGGGATATAATGATGCCATATAGATAAACCAAATGGGTATTACTTATAACCTGTGAAGCTCGTTTAAGATGAATATAATATAATACAATAATATAAGGCACTCAACCTCAGAAGAACAACTTTGACAGATGAGGAAACTGCTAAGAATCCCGTCAAAAGGCCCAATAAACCTTTGCTTCCACTTCTTTGGTTCACTTGCATCCTTTATCCTTTCCTGGGTGACAATCCTACCACTTCCACTAGCCATGTTCCCCAAATCTGCTAAGGAACCATGATGGGGAACGTAAGATTCTGAAAACTCTCCTCTTAAGCAGGATAGAAGATGAAGAAATGCTTCTGCTGCATCCTACATATACCAACACCTGTCAGTTTTGATTTTAGGTGGTAATCAAGCAAGGAATCACAGCACAGGGCAACATTACTTGTATAAAATCAACTGATCAGCACCTGTTGGTCCATCAGCTGGAATTGTGGGATATAAAGATTCATCGCTGACATCACGCTTTGAGGATTCAATATTGTCCTTCTATCTTGAGGCATGCATAACTCTATTATAAAAGGCGTGTGCTAAGGGGTAAGATTACCAATTTAATCACACTAACACTGTTGAAATGTGACTGCATATATAAAAGGGCAAAACAGATTCCAGCCAAATCATCATACTTGAAATTTAGAATAGCAAAACAACAAAATTCAAAGGATGATAAACGAAAAATTTTAGAATAAGAAATTATTCCTCACACACTTTTAAAGTTTCAGCAAGTATGAGTTTGACAAATCACTATGTAAAGATTCTAAACTATAGGCATCTGTAATTCTGTATGTGCAAGATCACCATCCCATGAGACATTTGCCAAACAGCAGGTTTTGGGAATGGAATCACTCCAGCAGCATAAAAACACCAATTTGAGGAAAAACATTCCAACCTAATACCTACACAGCCCGATTGACCGACTCCTTATTACAACCCGATACTTGAAAATATATCAAACAAGCTCTTAAACCGACTATATCCTAACCTATCCATTTCAACATAAGATGTAATCTTGGTTACTACTCCAAAGCTAGGCTTTAAATATAGTTGTTCATTGTACCTTCAAACAAAGTAACCAAAGCAGCTGAAAGAGGTAGCCTTTCAAGTTGTTCCTCACTGGATGAAGAATCTGAATTCAACTCCACATTTTCATCCAGAAAAAGACGGAAACTTGCACAGCTAGCGAGAGCCTGAAATAAAATACTAATTCAAACCACAAGTTTCCGGTCATAATCAAGAAAATAAGCAGCTTCTACACTGATTTTACCTGCAAAATTACATTGAGGAAACAATTATTGCCCAGATTTCGCAATCCAGGAACAAAAGGCACCGTCTTTGAGGGATCGTCACCCTCCGAAGACCATGGCAAGCTGTAAGAACTGCCCATTCGAACACCTCTGAGAGAGAGGATCAAGCCACAAGCAAAACCCAATACACCAACCACTGAAACGTGCAGCGCGGAGGGTGAAACCCATCCAATTCTTTGGATTCTCTGAAAGCCACCTTTTATTTGGCCGAATATGGCGTAAAAGCTCACTTCCTTGCTAATCTTCATACAAATTCCAGAGGAATTATCCCCCTTGTCCGTCTATCTGCCATTCTAGGGTTTGAGGTACTAGAAGAACACTGGAAGCTCGAAACCAATGAATCTGAAATCCGAGTTTGAACTGCAGGTATTTCGAATGGGCTGCTGATGGGCACCACCGGCACCAACCCGAGCGAAGTGAAGAGAGGTACGGAAGTTGGGTTTTGCGACCGAGGTCGCTGCCAAAGCAGACGGTTGGTTTGAAAGGCCGGAAGGGACTTGGATATCCGGCCGGCGAATCCGTCGCTTGAAGCACGATAGTCACAATTTTTTTTTCGGTAAACAAAAACAACACAACAACAAAGGGCTTGCCACACCACACAAGGGACGAGGCGGCTACCGGGGCCGGGGGTATAGGTGAGTCTTCGTGACCCCTTGTGCGTCCGCACAGAGGGCTAGGGTTGTTATTTGAGTCGAACGAGCCGAGTATTGGTTGTTCATATGCTTATTTAGAAATGAGTTGAACCTAAATTTGAACTCGAACTTAAAATGTACTTATACTCGACTCGTTTATAAAATGAACGAGCATGAGCCGAGCTTTTTCCGAGCATTAAACACCCTTATTTGCTCAAAAACACAGCAACTTGAAGGAAATTTTACAAAATTCGAGCTATTCGAGCTTAAATCGAGTGAGCCGAGCTTTGAACCAAGCTTAAAAATATGATCATCCTTGACTTGTTTAGAAAATGAATGAGTTGGAGTCGAGCTCAATCTCGAGCTACTCAGGTTAAATAACATCCCTAAGCAGCGCCTTCGAACCCACAGGTGGTGTGTCAAGTAGTGTAATGCCTAAAGGAAAATTCGAAGTGAACCAAGCAAGAAAGTCAGCGAGGGAGTTAGTCTCGCGGTAAATGTGTCGAAATTGGACCATCCACCCTCATAAATGATTAATTGGCTCAGCGGATAAGGAATCGTGGTAAGCGGGAGGGATTGTAAGGTGGAACCTGTTTAATATAGGTTCGAAACCCAATTTTAACCCCAGATGGCTGTTCTTTATTTACCAATTCAAGGAGTGTTGGCACCGGAATACCAAGCTAAACAATGGGTGTCACTTTCTGATGTCTTTCTTCGGTAAGTCTAGCGTCGTGCTCAAGTATGTCTCATACATGACCTTCTTAACTTTGAGATCCCAAGCCATCTCGAGGCCCCTAACAAGATACCCCATAAATCCGCTTCGACCACCGAGCACGACATTATGTTTTGGACGAACCCGCGGATACAATTGCCCTAACGAAATCTACTTTATTTTGCCCTGACGAAAGATGCTTGGGTATGACGACTAGCAAGGGGTTGAATCATAGTCATCCTTGTGGATAATGGAAGCCCGCCAGGATTGTGCTCTTTTGCCCTAATGGGGGAGGCTTGGGATGACGACTAGCAAAGGGGTGAACGGTAGGAGTTTTCTATTGCTTGAGTCCTTCTAGATATCAATAAAAAAAAATTATGGGGCGAAAAATCACAATAAATTTTTTTTATGTAAAATGAAACCTGAATTTTTCTTTTTCAAAAAATGATCAATAATTGTAGAGTTTATTTATGCTGGATTCATTTCGCTTGTTATTTGTATTTCTGTTTTTAGATTGCTATGTTAGACGGTTCGCCGTCTGCCGACTCTGTCAACCTCTCGATGAGTCAGACATGTCTGACCGTCGAATTTTTACCTAATCAAAATAAAAAAAATAAAAACATAAATCATACATAATTTGTTTCATTGTTTTCAAATATTTTGATATAACCTCTTAGTTTGAAGTTTTCAGGTATAATTATATTATTAAGGCATGGAGTTTAACAAATGATAATTACGATAAAATTATATCAATTTGACAAATGATGTAAGAAATATTATTCAGTCTTGTAAATTGAAATGTTTATAATTTTTTTGCTCAGATATATATAGGATTTGAGCTTATAATATATCAAATCAAAGCTATCGACAAGAGAAATATTTATGTTACATTTTATTTTTTATTGGGATGGGGGACTGCCACCCTTGACCCTAAAGAGAATCCACCTCTGTCCGTTAGTGTGCAAAACATGAAAGGAGAGAAGGAAATAAAAAAATGAGGCTAATGAGGTTGAGCTCATAACGTTGAGATAATAAATACCATTTCATACCAATAAAAATAAATTATTTTTCTAACTCATTACTTTTTAATTTTTATGATATTTTATCCCTAAAATTAGTAAAAATATATATATATAAAACTCTTAAATCTTTATGGAGTCAGTCCATCTTGATGCCGAGAGGGGTGATTGATAAGCTGAATAAGATACAACGCAATTTCCTTTGGAAAGGCACTACAGAAGGAGGCAGAAACCTTGTTCCTTTGAGGAGGGCGGTTTGGACATCAAAGAGATACTCGGGTGGAACAAGAGTGTCTTTGCCAAACTTTTATGTGATATCGAAGCTCAGAAAGAGTGTGTATGGGTGAGATGGGCGAATCAAAATCTGCTCAGAGGGAATTCGATCTATTTGGGATGTTGGCCCAAGGTTGACGACTCGTGGGCTTGGAAGGAGCTACTTGGAGTGAGAGATGAATTACAAATGCTTCTGCAGCCCCATGGTACGCTTGTCTGGAGCTCCCTTCTTCATCCTAGTGGAGGGCTATCCAGCGGGAAAGTGTACGAGATGGTTAGAGACCATGGAGACCGGAGATCAGTGCACTTGGGGCAGTTTTATTTGGAAACGTGCCCAGTGCAAACGTTGGTCCTTTATTACATGGCTAGCTGTGAGGAAACAACTCAAAACTGGAAGTGTTATTAAGCATTGGTTAGGACCTGATGGAGTCTCGTGCCCGTTCTGCAGGGAGGAGGGAAGAAACTGAGGACCATCTCTAATTCGATTGCAGAGTGGTCGGAGATATACATAACAGGGTATCTGATTGGCTTGGCGTGGGTGTGAGATTCGACACCCTCCACGAGTGGATGCAATGGTTCGAGAGAGAGCCAGAAAAGAAGAGGAAGGGAGCTATGTTTCAAGGCAAGTTGTTGGTGTTGTGCTCTTTCGTGTACACGACTTGGAGGACCAGGAACCGGATGATCTTCATGGGTGCAGAATGTGCCATGGAGATCATAAAAGCTTGTAGAAACAGAATCTCCATCAAGTGTAAGTGCAAGAATAAGGTAGAAAAAGCTTGGGTGAAAAGATTGATGAGTTAGAGGGGTTGGGTACATACGGTTTAGAGAATTGGGTGTAAAAGGTGGTGATGTCGATAGATAGTCTTGAGAGAGGAGTTTTTTGGGGACACTTTTGCGTAGTCTAGTCCGTTATATTTTCCCACGAGACCCTCGGTGTGGTCTCCGTGCTTTTGGAACTTGATTACACCCATCTTATATATATTTACCAGATAAAAAAAAAAGGACTGTTTTTCTTGCGGGCAAAGGAAGGACTTGAGCCACGCAAACCCCTAGATAAGTAAGTTTATATTTGAACCACTACAATGGTACAATACTCCTATTGATTGATCGATGTCATAAAATTACATTATCTATCATATGATTCTTGGGTGATGATGAGTTGTTGTTTCAAGGCAGCATGGAAAAAGCGCAGGGAAACAAAGGCCGAGCTAGTTTGCTGATCTGTGATGGACTAATCACTAATAATTGCAGGGATTTGCTGGTTCTCCTCATTAGGCAATGTGCTGTCCTCCGTTTGCTGGTCCCCTTTAGAAAGCTACTTGACACTTATGAGTTTTGACAGTGTACATATTTGATTCCTTCAAGCCCCTGCACTTAACTCATTTATCCATGTAACCTCACTGCCTGCACCAATTTTAGCTCCTTTCAATCATCACTCAGCCGACCAAGAAAGAGGGAATAGAATCAAAATTTGTTAGCTAGAATATTAAAAACTCGTGTCTAAATTTAAAAACTATTATACAAAATGGTTGTTCGTTCTCTCATATTTGAAATCATGTTTGTATATGGTGTGAATTGGATTGTTCATTCAATGATCTTGACCCAGCCGGTCAACAACAACATATATTATCTTCCACTATGTTTTACTCCTTGGTGATTATTTTTTCAAACTCTTTTAACTTTGAAATAAAAAGCGAAACAATGATTAAAAAGAAATTCTTCAAAAACGTCTTATAAACACTTTAAAATTCTCCAGAAACTTCTGGAGATGCTCTAATTAACATTGTTAAAACTAGAATCTAACCTCTTAATGTACCTTAATGATCTTGTTTTCTAACTACACGGGATATGTGGTCTCACCGAGAATATCCCATCATCAATCGTAGTTGTGTCGGTCTTTTATTTGGTGTTTCGCGGTTCCTTTTCTATTATTTTGACGGTTTGGTTCATTTGCCGGTCGTTTTGCTTCTCGATTTACCGGATAATATGATTCGTTTACTGTTTTGAATTCTTACCTTTATAACAAAAATAAGCAATTTGGCATCAAACCCATTGGTGGACCTAGGGGGCTCGGGGTAAGTGCAGTCCCCCTAGCCCCCCAAAAAAATACGTTGAAATTTTTTTGTATGGATTTTTTATGCAATTTATATTAATTTTAGGGATAAAGGAGTGTAAAATGGATAATGAATGATAAAGACAACTTTTATTTGTTGGGAATGAGGGGTTTTTGTTAGCTTGAGTTCAAACCCCATTAGCTTCACTTTTTCATAATTTTTTTTAAAAGTTTTTTCTATTAAAAATACCTAATTAAATATAAATTTAAAATTTTAACGAAAACATTCTTTTCTATATATACATACAAAAAAATTCTCATATTTTGATTTTTAAAAATATTTTTTTACTGAAAATAACTATTTAAATCACAAATTTAAGGTTTTTTCTATTACTATATTTAAGAAAAAAAATTATTTTTCATATATATACATAAAAAATTCTAATTTTTTTTTGAGCCCCCTAGAAATATACTACCTTAGTCTTGCAAAACTTCTTGTTTTGCTTTTGTCACGTTTTTTAAAAATGGTAAATCTATATAAAATATCAATGATTTTATTAATTTTAAAAAATAATTTAATACTTAATATAATCATTTATAAAATTATTAAAAAAATATTATTTTATAAAGTTTTTTCCTTCTTAAAACAAAATTAAAACGAAGGGAGTAAAAATTTATCACACAAACTTCTCTCTGAAAAGAAGAAACTCTGGGAAGTTGGTGATGCTCAGATGAAATTTCAGTAAGGAAAGAGAAACAAAACCCTAGGATTCGCTGGCAAAAACAGTCCCTATCTCTCTCAAATCTCCATTCAATAGGGCAACTGTCCAGTCAATACCCAGGTCATAATTTCCCAAAATGCCCTATCAAAACCCATAATTCCAAGGGTAAGATGGTCCATTACGGTTAACCCACAAGCCCAATTTGCAGACGGCAAGAGGCCGGTGTTGGCCATTTCACAACTTCCTACCCTTTGAATTCCTCTCCCTCTCTCTCCATCTCTCTTGCTGTCAAACCCAACAATATTCCCCATTCCCCCCGTTGATTAGTATTTTGTTCATCTGCGAATTTCGACTGCATTTGGGGAAGAAATTAGTAGGCGAAATCATTGTCAACGAGAGAGGGAACCCAACCAGAGTAGCTCATAACTGGCAATCGATCGATTTCGCACCCAGAAACTGCTTTTTCAGGGCTTCCAATACCAAGCGGAGGATGAACTGTAAGTCTGTAACGATTGGGAACAACAAGCGTCGAATCTGCCCTTGTGTAATTGGTTGATTTGACAGCCGTTTCCTGCTCCGATCATTCATGGCGGGGGAGGAGCGCAAGCGTGTGTATCAGGCGTGGAAAGGCAACAACGTGCGTACTTCTTTTTACTCTCCTTGTTCATTCATTTGTTTACTGCTTGGTATAAATGAGGGTTTTGCTTCTGGGGATTTTTGGGGTTTGCGTACTGGGTGTAAATCAGTTTATTTTCCCCCTAATTTTGTTGTTATCTGATTTTTTATGGCTTGATTTTGCTGTTGAGTGTTTTGAGTTGTGCCTGTGACCTGTTTTCTGAGGATGGTTTCTGCTAATTTTGTCTAGATCAATGATAATTTTAGTGTGGAAATTGTGGAATTTAGGAGTATTTTTTAAGCTAATGTAGTTAGTTTGATGAATTTCTGATTCCATAAAAACTGAAGGAGATAGGTTTTTGTGTGGGTTTGAGCTATTGGTGGTACACACTAGGGAAATGGGTCTTTGTGGTGAGTTGGGGGGAAGGTTTGCACTTCAGATTATTCCTTTTCTTCTAGGCATTTGGCATCATGTGCAGTGTTTTGTTATGGAAAAAGGTGGTCATCCAACAGATAGTAAAATGGCTAAAGTATAGGACCTATAGGTGAACATGAAAATGAAGTGCTGAAATTTGGGCCACAGAAGTTGGACATTTGCAACTTTATTCTCTATGGAATTCCTTTTTTGAGAGGGGAATCACCGGGACTGTGACCAGGTTTTGAATTAGAATGCTGTCTTAGATGGTTGCCCACCATTGAGATTGCGTCATCCCTCGTTTTTGCTCTTAGCAGTTTAGGTTACGTATTTCACGGATATGAGTATCTGTTCAAAAGTGAAAATATGATATTCAACCACCAGAAGTCATTTGATTTGCCCCCTACAATCTATATTAGTAGAGAATGCTCTTCTCGGTTGACCATTTTAAACAGAATGAAACCGATATATGGCCCACACTTGTTTTCTTGATCTTTGATGAAATTGACTGGGAAAAGAGCAGTGCTATAGCCAAACTAACAAGGGTTTCATCTTTTATATAAATGTTATGAATCTTATGATGTTCCGCCATCAACTTGATGCTTATGCATAGTGATTTGCTTCCCACGAAGCCTTTTGGCCTTTATAATCTTGTCAGATTTCCCTGTTCATTTACCTGTATTGGAATATGGTAGCTGTGGAGATTGTCTTTACTGATGGTTAATGCATGTTTAATTATTCACTTGACAGTATTTCTCATATATCTGTCTTCTTTCTTGTTTGCAGTTATTCCTATGCCAGGGGAGGCTGATATTTGGGCTAGATGCTAGTTCGCTTATTGCGACAATACTGCTTATAGCCGTACCTTCAATTATCTTTTGCGCACTTGTTGCGAAGAATCTTTTTCATAAATTTCCAGATCATAATGCTGGATATGCAATTCTTGTGGTAGCTGTTGTCTTCACCATCTATGTTAGTCCTTCCCCTCTTTTAAGTTTTAAAGTATCACATGTGTCCGCATTGTTCATCTCCAGCTTGCTCATGTTGAACCGAATTCATAATTTATGAGAATGGTGATTTTGAAGTATCTTTTCTAGATTCTTTGTACATATTAGTAATGATCTTATAATCTGCTGCTGCTAAATTTTCATTTATCATCAGACTGTCAATTAAAGACAATTGGCCTTGGTTTCATACCATTTTTTTATTTTTTTTATTTTGATCGTGTAGGTGTTGGGGCTTCTTGTACGTACTTCAGCTCGGGATCCAGGTATCGTTCCTCGTAATTCCCATCCACCAGAGGAAGAGCTCTCCTATGATTCTGCAGATGGCGGTAGTAGGCCTGCGCAAAGCATGCAACTTCCCCGTTCAAAAGAAGTCATGGTTAATGGCATGCCTGTTAAAGTGAAGTATTGTGAAACTTGCATGTTGTATCGCCCACCTCGCTGTTCTCATTGTTCTATATGCAACAACTGTGTTGAGAAGTTCGATCATCACTGCCCATGGGTTGGCCAATGTATTGGGGCGGTATGCTTTTCAATATGCTTACTGCATTTAGATTGATTCTCTTTACTAAATGAGCTTTTTATTATTTTGGTTGCTTTGTAATGAAATCATCCCTTCTTGAAAAGTTATTTTTCTAATTTAGTTGTGTGAAATTGAAATGTTGTAAGCATCCTAATTTGGTTAAAACATTATATTCTTTTCCTGTGCAGCGCAATTACAGATGCTTCTTCATGTTCATATCCTCTTCAACTCTTCTTTGCATATTTGTCTTTTCGATGTCTGCTTTGTACATAAAGTTCCTCATGGATGAGCACGGAACTCTCTGGAAGGCGATGAAAAAGTCTCCTGCATCAGTGGTGCTGATGCTTTACTGTTTCATTGCGCTGTGGTTTGTTGGCGGTTTGACTGGCTTCCATTCATATCTGATAAGCAGAAATCAGGTCTGTTGCTTGTTATCTTTTTATACTGGCTGGATTTTACTCCCCATGTATCTTCTTATGGTTCCGTTCTCCTACTTCCCGTAGAATTTGGTTTAGTAATTATTAATTTATACACCCCGCTTTCAGAAACGAAATAGTTATTGCTTGAACAAAATAGTAAACAGAATAGTTGATTCCTGTCCTGTGTTTGGTCTGTACTTGTGTATAGAGTGACTTCCTTGCTTATCAACAATAAATATCATATCAAGTTACATTCAGTACTATTGCCAGTTTTTTACAAGGTTGTGTTCCCGAATATTGATCATGCTTGGCATACTCAGTGCATAACTTTCGTCTTGCTGACAACTTTTCAATTTCCAGACAACGTACGAGAACTTCAGATCAAGAACAACCACCAGTGGCATAAATGTCCACGACCGTGGTTGCTACAACAACTTTGCTGAAGTTCTCTTCACCAAGACACAGCCTTCGAAGAACAAATTCCGGGCATTTGTACAAGAAGAGCCACCAAGGCCTGCCCGGAGGCCAATGCCAGATTCGGTTGAAGAAACAAGCGAAGACCGCCGAGCCAAAGTCGAGACTGATGATTTAGAAATTGGCGACGATATCTTCAAACTATCTCAACGCCATAACGTCGGTGAAGCCGAGGACACTAATGGAAGGGGGAGCGACAATTTAGCCCGTGGATCTTCTGAACCAGACTTCAATCTAGACCCCGAATCGCAAACTGACCAAGCCAGATCAGACACACGGCGATCATCTCGTTCCAGGGGAGCAAGTAGTAGCTTTGATGCGGCAACATCGCATTTGCAGGCTTTCGATTCCATAGGTTCGGGTCCAAAGTGACAGCAGTCAGCAGAGGTAAGTTTCTAATCAGTGCTGTCTGCATTTTTAACAATCCAGACCATGAGAAAAACATTTCTGAGAGTAACCATAGGCATGACTGCTGTCGAATATCTGAACTCGGATTTAGCAAGAGACCCGGTTTGCCATTCTTTCGGGTTCTTTTCTCGAAAAGAACCGCATATATATCTTCTTCAAGAATGTCTTTTTTGTATTTTTCACTTACTGCCATGTACAACAGCTGAAGGTACAACTGTAAGTTTTGTGAATTACTGGTCATTGATGTGCATATTTCCACAACTTATCTGGGTGCAGTTATTGGTAGCCTCTTGAATTTTGATTGTTTTGTATTTAGAAGAGCAGCTGCTTTCTAAAAGGGAATCAATGTGAATACATGTTTGAACTGCAGAAGTTCAAAGATGCTAAATTGCCATCAAGTCACTGTTTAGTTTACTGCAGGACATTTTAAACCAAAATCTGGATTATTAAAATTCGGTTATTGTGTTTGGATTCTAATTGTATTATGTTTAGAATGCAAATAGATAAAGTGGTGTGTATAATGTATATATATTAATACAATTTTTAAGGTGTTTAAATTAAAAATATTTAGATTTCACGATGGTTAATCTATCATATGTCCTAAGGGCATAGGATAAGATCCTAATTGGGAATGATATCGTAAAAAAAAAAAACGATCTTATGAATCTAATTTAAACTTTGGCTACCCTATGAATCTAATTTAAACTTGGGGCTAATTAATTTTAATTAAGGATATATTTTTTCTAAAATGGGAATCTTATCGTATTCCTCAAAGAGGCATAGGATAGAAAAGCCGTAATTGTAATGGAAGTGAATCCAAACACACCCTAATAATCTTCAACAATTGAACAAGTGAGGTTTGAATTTTTATTTTCTAGGAAATCCTATTTGCTGGGTATCGACTATCGAGTATGAAAAGTTATGTCAAAGTTAATATTTGTCGGATAGTGTTTGTTTGAAAAGAAAAGCCTAAGTAGGAATACTATGGTTATAGTCAATTTACTTTTATTTGCCTTTCTAATAACTTAAACTAGGAAAGAATTGATGTGAACCTTAGGATTTTTTTTAAACAACGACAACTACCCAGTATATCCCATAATTAAGCAGGGTTTGGGGGGTCAGAATATACGTACTCTTTCTCCAAATAAATTGAGAGAGTGTTTATGATAGATCCAAAATAGTAGACATATAAATCCTATGAAGACATGCTAAACAGTGGACAAAGAGGCACGAAGAAGCATATAGGAAGGCTGAATAGAAGCAACAACAATAGGACAAAACACCCAGCCTAGAACTTTCAAACATCAGAAGCCCGAATAGACCTCCTCCAACGGTCTCTATCCAATGTCAATTTTTCCGACAAGTTGAGCAGATTGAGATCTTGCCGAATAACCGTCATCCAGCTCTTTTTCGGTCTACCTCTACCCCTACAAATAGCTCCAAACTCCAAACTCTCACACCTACGAAAATGCGCCGATATAGGTCTCCGTCGAACGTGCCCAAACCACCGAAATCTGGACTCTCGCAGCTTGTCCACAATACTCGCAACTCCAGCCTTGCTCCTAATGTCTTCATTTCTTATTCTGTCACGTCTCGTATGCCCACTCATTCATCGCAACATCCTCATCTCAGCCACTGTCAACTTCTGTTCTTGAGCTTTAGTGACGGGCCAACACTCTGAACCATACAATAAGGTCGGTCTAACAACCACCTTGTAAAATTTCCCTTTCAGTTTAGTAAGAACTTTCTTGTCACATAACACCCCTGACGCTCTTCTCCATCTCATCCATCTCGTCTGGACTCGATGCTCGATATCTCTGTCGACACCCCCGTCGCTTTGAACGTAACTTGAAATACTCTTTCCTTGGGACAATATCATCCCCCAATAAAACTGATGTCCCCAGGCCCCTCTCATCTCCAAAACGAAACTGAACATACTCGGTTTTGGTCCGACTCATTCTGAAACCCTTAGACTCCAGCACCTCTCTCCAGTTTTCTAGCCTACGAGCCAAACCCGATCTTGAGTTGTCCACTAGAACAATGTCGTCACCAAACAAGATGCACCAGGTACCTCTTCTTGGAGTGGAGCAGAAAGATTGTCCAAAAGTAGAGTGAAAAGAAACGGACAGAGCGCTGAACCCTGGTGAAGCCCCACTCGAACATCAAAATACTCTGAATCACCACACGATGTTCTAACACTTTTCAGCGAACCCTCGTACATATCCCTGAAATAATTATATTTTTACAATATTTTTACTGGCTTGGCACGACGTGGTATCGTCAAATGAATGGTTCATTCTTCAACTTTCGGTGTTGACAAAGAGCTAATCGACACCGATTTCCGGAGCCGACAAGGATTAGAATATTGTGGTGTGCTTTGTGTGTGTTGGTGTAAGTTGTCGTTGCTGGTGTTCTCCCGTGGGTTCTCGACACCGATAGCAGGAGTCATTTGCTAGTGTTCAACTCTGGTGTGCTCCTGTGTGTGCTAGTGGTGACAATTGTAGCGGCTGGTGCTTCTGCTGGCTGTGGACACAGACAACAGGAGTCGGTAAAGTTGTTGTTGTCTCTGACTCCTCAGGTTGGTGTTTTCACTATACATTAGGCAAGATATTGCTTGTGCCGATAACAACCCCTTATATTTATATTAAGGTTCTTTAACCTACTATCAAGTGTATACGCTAAAACTTGGTACTTTTATCTATAACTCATTATTAATTCCTCATTCCTAAACTAGACAAGCATTATTTTTTTTTCCGGAAAAGATATCTACATAGCAAATTTTTACTAGTTCTACTGCTAACCACTGCAACAAGATGTGATGGATTTTAAACCGTATAATTAAGTCCACTGCAACGTAGTGCGGTGGCATGTGGTTGTATTTGAGGCCTCCGCACAAAGATTCGGTGGAGTGTAGAAATGGAGGTCGTTAGGACCTCAAGGCCATCGCGTGCATGTTCATGTGGTGGGCTTTCACATGTGGAGCGATAACCCGTTTCCTCGTTCCAATATTACCACGTTTCGGTGGTACGAATTTGGGGAATTTTTTTGGGGGGGGAGGGGATTGGGAGCGAGGCCCACCGTAGCTGTGTGTAGTGGGGCGGAGCGTCTCGAAACCCACCGTAAAAGGGTGCGGTGGATGTTGGTTTCATCATTCAAATTTTGCAACGGTCTACCGCAGTATCATGCATTGGATGTAAGACCATCCACAATGATTTTGTGCAAAATGTACACATTTGCACAAGATGTGTAAAAATACACATCACTTTTTAGCAATTTGCTCAATTGGTGAAATGGACATTTTTTACACACTATTGAAATACAATTAATTTAAAACAAAAGGAAAATAAAATCATAAAAAAAATAAACCAATGAAATTGTCTTGGTTCTTATAAAAGTTTTTGCACATGGAAAAGAGATAATGTGCTCAAATTTGCACATCACATGCTCAAATTTGCACATTTGCACACACCCAAAAACCCAAAACAACTAATTGAGCTAAAAAATATACATTTGCACACCACCATCGTAAGGCTAACTCCAATGGCATGGTGCAAATGCTCAAATATGCACATTTTGATGCAAATTGTGCTCCAATGGTTACTTTTAAGTGTTTAAAATGTGCACATTTGCACACAAAGTGCTCAAATATAAGCACATCACCTCCCCATGTGCAAAAACTTTTTATCACTTTTCAATAAAATAAAGTCATTTCTATTGGTTGCTTTTTATTGTTTTCTTTTCCTTTTTAATTTAATCATGGTTATTTAGAGATAGGTGTGTATAAAATGCACATTTAACCAATGGAGTAAAACATCAAAAAGTGATGTGCATTCTTAAACACCTTGTGCAAATATGTACATTTGCACACTTAACCATTGGAATTAGTCTAACCGCCTACACAATCCCTTCGATCTCACCCTATAAGAACGACATTTGTATGTGCATTCTCTCTCGTCAACACCAATGGCAGACAAAAATCCACATAACGTCGTACCGATACGTTGCTCAAACTTACTTTGGTACATGTTATAACTACTGTAAGTATTTTATTCCCGTAGAGGTAAGTATTTGAATTCCGTTGTGTGTTAATTCCGTAGATGTGCATTTAGCCATGTAGCCAATCCGGATTCTTCCTAAGACCTTATCCAGTCAAATCCCCGATTTTGTTTGGTTGTATGAAGACTTGAAACCCTGTTCAGCCACCTCCATTTTTGTGATTTTTGCTTAAACTCAATAGTCAGTCCACAAATGGGTTTTGATTTATTTTATTTATATATATATTTTGAATCGATGTCAACTTTATCCAAACTTGGTCAAAGTCAAACCGAGGCCAATGGTGTTTAAACTTTACGGTTTTCCTCAAAGTCAATGATCAATATAATATCCATCCAATTTCGGACCGGTCTCGGCGTTTCGGTTTGATCTACTCTATTCATGAATTTTACGTACTCTTCTTCTTTTTAAATTTATTTTTTATTCGTTCAGTTCAATTAGGCAATTTAGGTTTGCTCGGTTAAATTTAAATCAATATTTTATGATAGGCTAAAATCCACCTATAGTCCCTGAACTTTGATCAAATGTTCAAACGGATTTCTGAACTTTATTATTGTTCATTAAAATTCCTAAACTTTGATACTTTGTACACATTTGGTCTCTCTGTTAGTAAATTTGTTAAATATGTGTTAAATAATGATATAGAATCAATGTATTTTGGTATCTTAATGGAATAAGTCAGGTTAACTATTCCGAAATGGTTCACTGGAAAGGCCTTGCGGGTAGTACCCAAAGGTCCCCAATTCGAACCCCGGATATATGACCGCTCTTTACTTACAAATTCAAGGAATAAGTTAGGTTATACACAATTACACACGTAATCGCTTGGTATTTGTTTTACTAAAGTAAAAAACTATCTTACATTAAAAATATATGTTTTTAAAAAATATTTTTTATAATAAAAAAAACTTTCTATTTTTCAACTAAATGGCAGTATAATTTTCCGTTGATATTTTATTTTAAAGTATTTTAATGACCGAAAATTTCTTAATTATTAAAAAATTAAAATGGGTTTTGTTAAAAAAAATAAACTCTACTTTAGCTATAAAAAAAAATTATATTAGTATTAACAAAATAAACTCTGTTTTTAATTAAATAAGGAAATTTTAATCATTAAAATACTTTAAAATAAACTATTATTGGAAAATTATAACATTTGGTAAAAAAATAGAAAGTGTTTTTGATAAAAAAAATATATATATATTTTAAAATATGCTTTCTTTTAAGAAAACTCTATTATATATGATAACTTTTTAGAAGAAAAAGCTTAATTTTTTACTTTAGTAAAACAAATACCGAATAATTACAATTGTATAACCCAGCTCATATAATTAATACAAAAATACATTGATTCCATGTCATTCTTAACACATATTTAACAAATTTACTATCAGAGTGACCAAATGTGTATATAGTATCAAATTTCAGGGATTTCAATGAACAAAAATAAAGTTTAGAGACACGTTTGAACATTTGGTCAAAGTTCAAGAATCATAGATGGATTTTAGCCTTTTATGATATGGAGTAAGAGTTATTTAATTTTGAGATAAATTGTTGGATTGACTACTTTGACAACAATAATTTACTAATTAACCTCTACAATAGATGGGTGAAGCCTCTTAACACCGAAGAAAAATGTGGATTTTTTACTAATTTTAGGGGACGTCGCCGAAAAACGGTGGTAGTGGTGGTGTTCGAACAAGACAAACGACGAGGAGCCTCAGTTCTTTCTCACAGTTATCTTTTGAGTCAGATCTTCACTTGTTCAAATTTTATTTTGTTAATTGTTATAGCCATTTAGTTAAACGTATTTAACAAGTACAATATTATTTATAAATGTCATTTTAAAAATTCAAATTATATATATCACATCGGTATATTACCGACATTGTGCTAGATATGTTTACATGGGCAAGTTGAGATGAGAAATATATATGAGAAAGCAGACAAAGTTGGGCTTCTGTGAGATTAGATATAGGAATTATATTTTTTTTATTCGAAAATGAAAATTGGCCGACCTAGTTAATTAGTCACCGGCAAACTTCGAAATATATGCTAATGGTGTAGCAAATGGGGGAGTTTGACTTTCAATGGATTGGATGGGCGTCAAATATGAGCAAGTTGCAACTATATATAGTTATGGAGGTTTGTTTTTGGAACTGTAGTTAATGCTTTGTCCGCAACATGATGATTGGCATAGTATATAGTTTAATTTCCGATATGTCATTGACCACTTGGAGTGTGTTTCCACCACACAGGCGATGATGATTGGCACATGTATATCCATATATATCTAGTGTTGTTTCACCTCAATTGGTTTTAAGATATAACCTCACACTCGACTTATATGTTAGACTACTTGTGTATATACGTCTGTATACACGGTCCTCATTTATTGGTTCAAGTCAGACTTTAATACGATATTAGAGTGGTTAGACTAACGACACGTTTTTCGATTCTGGTTTGATTACCATTGTCCAAATGTCAACTAGGATGAGTCATTCCTAATTAGTGGACTACTTTTTCTATTACTAATTGGGTTTTTTTTTTGATCAACCGGTGGGCTACTGCCCTTAGCTATTATTCATATTAGCAGAGGGTGAAGAAACGCCCTCAAGATCAAGCAAATTACAAATGAAAGGAGGCGGCACGGTGTATTCAGCAAAATTAATAGAGTTTTCAAAGGAATTCTGAGCAAGGGCATCTCCAATTCTGTTTGCTTGTCGCTTGACATGGACCACGGATACCTCCAGGTTAGCATCATCCATCCACTTGCAGCACTGCACAATCAGGTGTTGTGCCATAGAGTTATGCTTACCTCTCCGATTGAGCATCTCACACACCATTACCGAGTCCGTCTCAAGAACCAAGCGTGGGTAGCCAATATGTTAGGTTATTACTAATTGGTTTTAGAATTGAAAATCACTCAATATGTTAGGTTATTAGCGCATGTATGTCTGCGCATAAAACCCTCCATTTGATTGTAGTATGGAACCTCACTCATCTTGAGTGTTAGACTTTAACGCTCACACAACTTCCATCCTGAGTCCGAATCGGACTTTAATACAAATTAAGCTATGCTAAGGACATGAAAAACAATGCACATCTAATGAAGAATTGCAAGATTAATGAAGAATTAATGGGGACCGGACAGTTTCATTTCCTTCAAACTGCCATTTATTTCACAATTAAGACAACAATATTGTCTTGTATAAATTCTTTTACCATCTAAACAACCTATAATATTGATATCTTGACCGACAATTGACTCTTGTTGGTACTTGAATCTTCTTCCCAACCATTCAATTATGATGTAAACAAACTTCTATAAATTATTTAATCATCTAGAAAACCCCCAAAATTTATAGCCCGATCCATCGCTCTCGCTGAAATGATCGCCTTGTTGCTGACGATCGGAAACAGGGGAAAACAGGGGAGCCGAAGAAGTCGGGATCGAACCAGACGAATCCATGGAAGGAGACAGTGACGAAGAAGACGACGACTGAAATTGGTACTGAGACGCCATTGCAGCCGAAAACATCATCTGATTCGCCGGTGAATTTGTCATCTGAGAAGAGGACTCCGGCAAATGGGTCGCCGGCGGATCCTCAAAATGTGGCCGGAGCTGAACGTTTTCGGGGAAATTGAGCTTCGCCTTGCTCCCCCTGAATCGGAGAGCGGCTTCATCGTAGGCTCGGGCAGCTGCCTCGGCTGTGTCGAAGGTCCCGAGCCAGACTCTTGCGGCCTTGTAAGGGTCTCGAATCTCAGCCGCCCATTTCCCCCACGGCCTTTGCCTCACTCCTCGGTACTTCACACTCGCCCCTTGAGGCTGTGAATTGTGTGTGGTTTGGTAATTCCAAATCGGCGGTGGAGAGTATGTGAGCGTCGTCGGAGTTGCACTGCTTGCTATCTTCGGCCTCCTAGATTCTGCAACATTTTCGTCTGTCAAGAGATTTGAAATTCAAATCTTAAATTTTTCACATTTTTATTGAATCTATCCCAAAATTTTGTTGACTGATTCAACAAAAAATATGTAATGGAGTGGTCAATAGATTGTGTGATGTGGACACGAGGATATGAATGTAATCTCATTAGTGGCTAATATTAATTCTTTTTAAGGATATGAATTTAATCTTGTGACTAATATTAATTCAAAGATTATTCAAGTAAAAATCATCTTCGGTTTTTCTAATCTATATCCAGATGATATATAAGTTAAATAGACCGATTTTTTTTATAGATCGCGATAATTTATTAGTATAAAATCGGAAAACCATCAAAATTTAAAAATCTATGAAAAAGGATAGAATCTCGACACATATCCAAAAAAAGGAACTAACCATTAGAAGCAAACAGGAAACCATCGGGAGTGGAGCCGGAAAACTGGTTGACGGATGCAGCCACGGCGAGCGAGTCGTCGTCCAGCTCGGGGGCGCCGGGGTCGTTGTCACGCCACCTCTTCTGACGGCCACCGGAGGAAGTCCCAACGGAGTAGGTGGAAGAGGAAGAAGAAGGCGGGAAATGGAGGGGGTGGGGATGGCCGGAAGCGACGTGGGTCAAGGCGGAAACGATCTCGAGCAACTCTCTCTCCCGGCTGAGGCCCGCCGGCATCGTCATGACATTCGTATCCATCACATCCACCTCCGCTGCCGCCATTAAATCTTGGTTTCCTTCTTCTTCTTCTTCCGGTTTAGCCACCTTTAGCTGCTGGCGTGGCAACAATCTGAGTTCGTATGGGTTGTTCTTCGTCTTCTGTATTCAACTCGTCGATCGGTTGCTAATTAAATTCTCTGGTTTTCTATGTCTATATATATACTCAGAATAGAGTGGGCCAGCCAGGGGCGTCGAAGAATTTTGGGGTTATTATTTAATTATTATTATTATGTGGGTTGACAATTAACTTAACATCCGAAATACCGTATATGAGACAAAGTGGGCCTTTAGAGATTACGTGGGGAAGGAATTAATTAACCATTCCGGATTGGCTCACCGAAAATGATTTATGGGTAGTATCTATAAGTTCCTGATTCGATTTCCAAAATGGCCGCTCTTTATTTACTTATTCAAGGGGAAGGAATTAGTTTCAAGAAGCTGAGATCTAATCATCTAAATAATAAATATACTCCCACCGCTATAAATGTAAGATGTTTTATTATTGTAATTATTTTTTATTTTTTTATAATACAATATACATATCATTAATAAGTATTACGGAGTATATTGTAAATAAACTTAATTAAAAATTAATATTTTATATAGTTGTTATCTCCTTGTACTACGTGCACAAAATTTTTTAAAAAAGTCTTATATTTATGATACGAGGGAGTATATAATTAGGTTATGCTTGGTAAAAGGATAGCTAATGAATTGTTTATAGATTTATCAATTGGGTTATTCGAGTCGGGTTCAGATTTGAGTCATTTGGATTGGAGGGAGTATCTATAATTATAAAAAATATATATTATTTAACTTATAAGTGACACTAACAAACACAATTGCATGATGAATCTGTATTGGGTCTATCTGGTACATGTGTGGCGTCTATAGGGTTAATTTTGACCCAACGGGTCATTGACTCTCGGCACTAAAAGTCTCGTGTCATTCGAGATTGGTCAATTTTGGATCCCGGGTCTAAAACACCAGGTTTAAATCCGCAAAATTACCGAACGTACAGGTCGGGTTTTTTCCGATTAGGTCATGTTTTTGACATGTTTAATTATTTATGTTAAATATTAATAAGTTAGTATTATGTTTGATAAACCTAATTGTTGATAAACTTATGATAGAAAACCCAAAGCTTCAAAAAGCTTAGATGAGTTGATGTTAAAAAGCTCTTAATTCAAAATTAAGCTAACTAAATTAAAATCTTATATTTATTGCATTTAAAACTATATAACATCAAATATATAAACTCCGGAAAGTTAGCTAATGTGTCAAAAGGAGCCTTACTATGCGAAGATGTTATATTTAATTATCACGGATATAATTTTATATTATAAAAAATATTTATATATACACTTATGTTAGAATATATTTTTAAAAAAAATTCTAAAATGGTCAAGTAATTATTAATAATTTTAAAGTGTAACTTTTTATATAAATCTCGGTCGTCTGATATAACATTGGGAGTTCACATATCTGAGCGCATCCTATGCTAACTCAAGCCAAACATACAAGATCAATGGCAATAACGTATATACAAAGCTTGGGTTTTTATGTTTTTCGATGGTGGACAATCCTCCCTTCACATTACAATATACACCCTCAAATGCAATTGTTTGATCCTACAATATATGTCAGTCGCACTTCATGAGCCTTAAGGTCGACTAGCCTAATGATTGACTAGGACCTCGATATAACATGGGGGTCCACACGTCCAATCACATTATACATTTTACCCAACCTAAACGGACAAGACGAATGAAAATAGACGGAGTAGTCCACCGACATTTATATAAGGTTTGAGTTCTCATGTTTTTAAGGTGTAACCATATATCATCCTTTCACATTAAAATATTTTTTTTTATATAAAAAGTTATAAATATGTCAATATAAGTGTACGGAGTATAAATATAATTTTAATAATTTTATTTAACAAAAAATTATATTAAACCTCCCGTTGTCAATATAAGTGCGTGGAGGATCAGGAATTAATTAGGTTGAAGAGGAAAATATTTGGAGGAGGAAATTAAATATATTAAAAAAATGAACGTGAAAATGAAAATCGGCCGACCTCTAGTTAGTACTGGTAGTTACCGGCCAATTCAAAAGAGGATAGCAAGTGGCCGGGGGAGTTGAGTTGACCATTGATGGGGTCAAATACAAGCAATTTGCAATGTTTATTTGTTTAAGCCGGGGGATGTTGTTCAGAAACGCCGCTTTATAATGCGTTCTCCGTTTTGACTCTCTTTCTCAACATATTCGTTCTTGCCGATTTTTTTTTAAAAAAAATTGGAAATATCTATATCTATTTATATAAACTCTTAATTTAAAAAAGTTTAGAATGATGTGTCAATTTTATAGGCATTTTAAGAGTCTTACCCAATTATTTTTTTTTTGCCATTTTTCTTTGATTTTCTTTAATTCTTCTTTTTTTTCTTTAATTTTCTTTTTTATTTAATTTTACTAACTATTTTTTTTTAATTTTACTAACTATTGTGCTTAATTCAAAACATTGAATTCAATCTAATATAGCTATTGAGCTTAATCAAATTTATTTACTAACTATTGGGCTTAATTCAAAGCATTGAATATAACAGTTGATTATGACATATCACATTTAAACAATGTTATAATGATATTGATATTATGATTACCGAGTAATTTAAAATATCTATATTTATGTGTTATACTTTACATAAGATTTTGAAAAAAAAATCTGAGATAATTATAAGATACATTTATTGTAAAGTTTTTTTTTAATGATTTTTATCTTAACATTTATTAATATTTTATAATATATATATATATATATATATATATATATATATATATATATATATATATATATAATATTTTAGTTTTAAAAAGACGCGTCATGGCGCGAAAATCGTACTAGTTATACTTACGCCCAAAAATAATGTTTATCTAGTGTACTACGGAGTAATTTGAAAATATTTTTTAATTTTAATTAGATTTCTAGGGTGGGTTATATTTTTTTATAGGAAACCTTTCCCAATTTAATATCTTATTTTATATCATAATGATATAGGAGAGATTTAAAAATATTTAAAATTAATGATAATAAATCGTAAAAATTATACATAGATATATTTATTGCAAAAAAATATCTTAAAATCTTATACGACACTAAACTATTTTAAGAATTGCAATGTGAATTGGATTTAATGTAATTTCAGTGGTTTTCAGCAAAGTTAGACATAAATATAGATTTGACATTTTATGGGTATTTTCTAATACTACCCAATAAGTTTGTAATTATTAAAAAAAATTAATAAAAAAGTAATATTTTATATATTTTTTAGCTCCTAAAAAAGCGTGCATGAATAGTAAAGTCCATGTATTTTTGGACGGAGGGAGTATAATTTTAATAAATATTTTTTTAATCTTATCCTAGTCCATGGTTGTCTAAAGTTTTTATTTGTTTGTTCAAATATGATACTTTTATTTTAAATTATACTTATGTGTGTATTAGTGTATATGCACATATAAATAATGTTATTAGCATGCGAATAGGACGATTAGTCGATTACACATTTAAATAATGGTACAATATTTTTGACGGTGGATCTTTTGTTTTTCCTCTTCAAAACTATTTTGCTCTTGAGACGTGGTGGTGGGGCATTTTTCTGTATCTCCGACAAGACAAATAATAAGGGCTTGTTTGGTTAGGCATTCAAAAACCCAGGAAGTATAAAATCTCATGAAGTAGGAGAAAAATATGCATTTAGTTGATATTTTAAACATCTAAAAACACAGGAATTCAACTTCTTAAGAATTTGAATTCCTTAAAGTTGGAAGAAGGTCTCTTACATAGCTTTGTAACCCTAAGTAAGTTCAACTTCCACATTTTTTTAATTTAAAAATTATCAATTCCTCCATCTAATCATCTAGAATAAAAAAATCAATAAAACATATTTTCACAATTCCCTTTAATTGAACTTTATGGGAATTCAATTCTCATGAAGTAAGTTCCTGTGAATTTCAATTCCCACATCAAACCAAACGAGCCCTAATACTCCTTCCATTGATAATATATTTTATTTATTGTTTACAAATATTTTTATGTTAATAAAAAATTATATGAAGTATTATTTTTTTATATATAATTTCATACTTAACATTAATCATTTTTTTTAGAACAATATTAATCATTATGAAACTGTATGCAAATAATTATTTTTATAAATATTGTACCTTGAGTTATATATTAGGCATAAATAATTTAATCTATCATTTAATCATGAGTTATTAGACATAAAAAATTATATCAAGTACTCCGTATTAATTTTTTTTACTTGAGGAACAACCTCCGTCCCGTCCCACGAGGGACGAGGCTCGTGCGGAATTAAAAAAACATGGAACATGAGATGACCTAAATTTCACCCGTCTCGCGCGTCTCATGCTCACCCTTATTGGGTGTTGCTGAATGATATACAAAAGAAAAATCATTTTTTAACAAGGGTATTGTTGTCATTTTCTACATATTTAATTGAAACCGTACTAGATCTTAAGGATAGGTGGTTCTATGCAAACGTTTGAGTTTTAATGGGCGGTTTACTACAGTTATATGTTTATGGGATGATTTTTGACAATTGGGCTATTTAAAAGATGGTTTTATGCAATTTAGCCTAAATTGCATAAATTTGAACATTAAATAACAATACCTACTAAACCCGGAACATGAAAACACACATGACATTACACCTTAAACATGAAATTACACATACCCATAAACTTAAACATTACAAATGAACATTACACACGGACATTAACTTCTTCGTCACTTACTGGTGATCATCCTTCAGCTCCTTGATCAGCTTGATCATCAACCGTTCTTCGTCCAATGACAATGAACCTATCCTGCTTTGCCGCAAGTTCATAAGGCTAAACTCCGAGACAAGAGTATGCATAATCGACTGAAGGTTGACTTGATTGAACATATATGGCAGAAATTTGGCACTCCTGGAGATGACGTTTAATTTTATTGTACGAGTGTGTTGTTTCAAATTTAATATGTTGTTTGCAAGTTTAAGATGTGTAATTTTTTTGGGGCATTTTTCAGTATATCAAGTTAATAAAATATTTCTAAATTTAATTGTATGCCTTTTTATTTTAATGATACGTATTAATATTAATAATATCATTAACAAAAAATTTTAAGTAAAATAAATCAACATTTAGCTTAATAAATAAATAAAAAAGTGTAAAGTGAAATAAAAGTCGCGTGACTCCGTTGTGAATAAAAAAATTTAAAAAGCTGAAAAATTGATAAAAAAAAAACTGCCGTGATAAGAATAGTTGCTAATGTGGCCGAAATAAAATTTAATTCGTGTAACTCTACGTTGCACACGGTGTTACCGTTAATTTCTATCCACTTAAAAACAGATTTACGGTAAAAGATTCAAAATTGAACAGCTTGTGGATCCTTCCCGAACGGCACCGGCAACGGCGAGTCACAATTTACATTGGTAGGCCTTTTTTTTTTTTGACTGCCATATGTTTTATTTTAAAAAAGTAGTAGTACTTCTTGTAGTACACTAGCAAGACTTTTTTTTTTTTAAAAAAAAAACTTAATAATATATTAAATTTATACTGTATTAGTATTACGGAGTATATTACTCCTTCTGTTTCATAATAAGTGCCATTTGTTTTTTAGTGTACATTTTTTAATTAGTTAAAAACTCTATAAAATATTATTTTTTTAATTAAATTTTTATGTATAAATTTAAACTTATTAATAATAAGTATTAATTTATTAAAAAAATTCCGATTAAAAAAATAATATTAAATTGATCAAATAAGTAAAAAAGTATTAAATTTTATCATAAAATTATCTAAAAAATCTTTTTAAAAAAACCCGTTAAAACATGTCTACTTAGTCAAACTAATCCATGTGGCAAAGCTAGTTAGAAATTACACCGAAAAACTCAGTCGTATTGTTTTTTGTTAATTTTAGTGATAGTTTGTGTAAGAGATTATCAATTTTAAAGTTCGTTTATTTTTTATTTAGGTACAAGGTATGTTGAAAATTTTGAAATTTCATGGATGGTTTGTACAATTTATCAACTTTATTGTTTAGCTAATTTATTTATTTATTTGGTCAAGCAAGTGAAATACAGTATTTTCTTAAAACCGGGAGTATCATTTTTGTTAACTAACAGAAACCAATTCAGCTAAAAAAAATATTACTGTAAGACCATCCGCAACCATAAGGTTACATCTTATCCAATTTTTTTCCTCTCTCTCTATAATATTTTGACACCTCATTTATTTTTTCTTTTAAATATTTTTCTACTTTATCAACCTCTTTCTTTAAGATTTTCATATTTTTACTCCACAACCATTACCTCATTCTTCCATTTTTCCCATTTATTTATACCTACTATATAATTTCCACCAATCATAATATTATTAGTTAAATATAAAAACATAAAAATAAATAAAGATCATATTTTTGCACATGGTCCAATGCACTTTGTACCTCTCCACACCAAGGTAACCCGTTTTTTTTTTTTATCTTAAGATTTTATCTACAACCATAAGATTACCTTTTAGCAACCTTAAGATAAGCAAAACTATTACTGATGCTCTAAACCGGGAGTATACAGTAATTTTGAATTGCATAACTTTTCAGGGTTGACCAGTGAAATAGCACGTGACAATGAAATATTGTACTACTGACTTTCACCAAAAGTAAAACTGAACTTTTCTAATGACATCATGCTGTACGTCACCAACCACCAGGGTCGGGTGTAATCTGGTCAACAAGTCAGCGCTGACCATTGGTCAATTTATTTCATTACACGTATTACTACTTTTTCTTTTATTTAAAAATTAATGTACAAAGCAAGTTTGTACCGGACTTGCATATATACTCCCTCCGTTCGGCAAAACTTGTTATTTTAACTATCCACACAAGTTTTAATAAAGCTAATAATTACACTCCCTTTTTACTAATTTACCCTCATTTATTACTCTACTTTTTACTTTATCAAAAACTACAACTCACAACACATCAATTAAATCAAGGGCATTTTAGTAAAGTATAAGCAAAAATACCTAAAATGACAAGTTTTTCCGAACAAAAACAAAACTCTAAAACGACAAGTTTTGCCGGAATGAGGGAGTACTACATAGTTGCATTCTTTTGGAAAATTTATAGAAAATCACCCGTTAAATATATATTTTTATATTTAATCACCTGTCAAATACTCCCTCTGTTCGGCAAAACTTGTCGTTTTAGAGTTTTGTTTTTGTTCGGAAAAACTTGTCATTTTAGGTATTTTTGCTTGTACTTTACTAAAATGCTATTGATTTGATTGATGTGTTGTGAGTTGTAGTTTTTGATAAAGTAAAAAGTAGAGTAATAAATGAGGGTAAATTAGTAAAAAATGAGTGTAATTATTAACTTTATTAAAAGTTGTGTAGAGAGTTAAAATGACGAGTTTTGCCGAACGAATGGAGTATAAAATTATAGAAAATCACATGTTAAATGGTTTTTGTTAACAAATCATCGTCCACTGTCTATTTTAGTCAGAGTTTTGTCAAATATATATGGCGTTATAATATTTTTAAGCCTTAATTTATATGTAAATTAGAATCTCAAATGGATTTGAAAATATATTTTACTAATTTTTAAAAAAATATATTTTAAAAAACTTGATGTATAGAATTTAAATTTTCCACATTTTTGCCCCTAATATATTAATATAATTTTATTTTAACCCTACCATAAATATAATTTAAATATGTTCAAGTTTAAGCTTTCAATTTTAAGTATAAAATATTAAAATATACTATATTTAATTTAATTATAATGAAAATATGTGGTGGGTGGTGTTTTGTTAATGGAACACATTTATAAATGGGTGATTTTTTTTGTAATTTCATATTTAATAGGTGGTTAAGTGTAAAAACTTATTCGCATAAAAAAAAAAGTGTAAAAGCTTATAGATAACGGGTGATTTTCCATAAAGTTTTTGTTCTTTTTAACTTCATTTTCATTTCATTTTTCTCATCATCATTATTTTTCGATTTTTTTAATAGAAAATATTTGAGAGATCAAGTAGGCAGTAGCACACTACCTGGTCTATTGTGAGGTTGATGGATTGGTAGACATACTAACTCTCATGATATAATACAAGTTAAATACACAAATAAAAATAAAGAAATACAACAAGTGGAGTCATGGCTAAACTAAAATCATATTTTCAAAGTAGTAGGCGAAGAAGCAAACGAAAAACTAAGTCAAGCACAATATCACAGTAGCATCGCTGGTCAACAGTACATCAACTTTAACTCATGTGAAACTCCAAAAAAATACCTCTAAACAAAAAGCCGTCATGAATACACTACCTCAACTCTGACCTATCCCGAGTTAGATCGTCGCACCCTCAACAAACCGAAGAAACATCTATGACCAACACTCTAGTAGCATCAACACATAACATTATTTTTAGAAATTAAACTGATTTAACATCATTCTTGTTTTATCATTGAAAAAAACATTGTTATTATTATTCACTTAATAAAAAATACAACTTTTATTTCTTAAAAAAATTATCAAATTGATTAATTTTTTTTCTTGATCAGACGTATGAGGTGAAAATCTCATGTACGGTTCTCAAAATAGTTCTAAAAGTAACATGATATTATCAACGACTACAATCATCTCATAATTTAAGTACATTTGATTAGGGGTGGGCATGGGACGGGACGGGACGGGATTAGGGTACTCCCGCGTCCCGTCCCTTACATTTTTTGCGGGACAGGATTGAATATTTTTTTTTCAAATCCCGCCGGGTCTTATCCCTCTCGGGACGGGACGGGATCGGGACGCGACGGGATTTGTCCCTCGTAAAAAAGATTAAAATACAATCCAAAAATAACAAGTAAAAAGTTACAAATGAGGTGCAAATTTAAATCATACATAATAATGTCATTAAAAAAATACAGTAGCCAACTAGCCTCACAAAATAAAGCATCACACATCTGAAATCTCATCTTCAATTTCATCACAAATTGAAGGCAAAGATAGCCCATTACAAAATTGAAGGTAAAGCCATAAAATACAGTAGCACTAACAGTGAATAGTAAGGCTAACCTACTGGTTTCTTATATATTTTTATATTTAATGTGTTTTTTTTTTAATTTTGGGTTTAAATAAATATTAAGTTATAATATAAATATATTCTTATATATTTTTATTAATATTAATAAAATATGTATAATTATATATATGCGGGACGGGACGGGATTTGTGGGATTCGAACTCTTCGTCCCGCGTCCCGTCCCTCGTAATTTTTGCGGGACGGAATCGGGACGGGATTTAAAAAAAATTCTAAATCCCACCGGGATCGGGACGGGATGCGGGACGGGACGGGATTTGCGAGATTTGTGCCCACCCCTACATTTGATATAGTTGAGACAGTGGAAATTAATCACTATTCCCTCTGTATGCTTAACTTGTTAGCACGTATTTTAAAAAGATTTAAATTATATAAAATATTAATATTTTTTAAAAAATAAACTTATTAATAATAAATATTAATTTGTTTAAAAAATAATAAAAGTTAATTTTTATATATTTTTAACTTCTTAAATATTTGTTGAAAACTAAAAAATCTTACATTTTAGATTCAAGAGAGTATTACAAAAAATAAGAGTCGGCTTAGCTAGATAGTTAATATATTACATGCAATAAAAAAAAGAAATTCAAATATAAATATATATGCTCCATTTTTTTATGCGTCATATAATGCGTTGATTTTGTTAAAAACAAATTCAAGTGTTATATACGGTTGACAAAAGAAAAATTCAAAATGGTTAAACTTCATTTTGCGGTTAAATAATATAAGTACGGAGTAGCATGTTTTTGTCAAAGCAAGTTCAGGTTGTATATATATTGTATACAGTATACACTTTTGACAAATTTACAAACATGTGAAAATGGTTGGATTTTGTCAACTCCTTTGAACATTGTGTTAAACTAATTATGACTGTTAAATGCAATAATAATTAATTAAGAATTATGACTTTGTTAATTACAATAATTAGAATTAATAATGTCAAATATTTGAACAATATATATGGATGAGAATTAGACAATGCATGTGCGGCATTGTTAATTAGTTGTACGCTACTGAATGTTTGAAATAACTGCAGGAGTTTACTTTTACTTATAGGAATAAAAATATACAGTACAAACCACCTCTTAAATAGTTGACCAAATTGTAGAAAGCAGCCTCTTAAATAGTCTAATTTGCTGAAACTATCCCTTTTTGAACAAGATCAACTTGTTTTCAATTCAGAAAAAGAAGAAAATCAAGGAAAACTGAGATTAATTGGGAGAAAATCCCTTTCATTCACGAACAAATTGGAGTTTGTTACATTCTAAAACTCTAACTCCCGCCTAAGCTCTCTCTAGGTTTTATTCTGTTGCAACTAACAGAACAATGTGAAATGACTAAAATGCCCCTGCAGTGACTAAGTGCAAACCGAGCTCAATTTGTGTGTTGTGTTCTTCCTTAAGTAAACCATAGACCACAACACCTTATATGTTCCCATATACCCTTCTCAAGCTGGGCTTGCACAAGGAAGGACAAGACCAAGCTTGGACCAAAGGAAATCATGTTGCTTAGCCCCTAGAGCTTTGGTGAGAATGTCTGTAGTTAATTGTAGTGAAGAAGCAACATGAGCAGTGCAAATGAATCCTTGTTGCACCATCTCTCGGATGAAATGGTAGTCAATACGAACATGTTTTGTTCTCTCATGAAACACTGGATTAAGGGCCAGCTGTTGGGCAGATTTATTGTCACAAAACAATGTGACATGTAAACAAATATGGATGCATAAGTCTGATAACAACCCTTGTAGCCACACTAACTCATTTTTAGTAGTTAACATTGCTCTATATTCACTTTCAGTTGAAGACTTAGAGACAACCTTCTGCTTCTGTCTTCCAAGACACCAAAGAAGACCCAAGGAATACACAAAATCCAATTAGAGAGCGACCAGTGTCAACACAGTTACCCTAGTTTGCATCACTATAAGCTTGAACCATAAAAGATGATGCTGCAGAATATGATAGAGCATAGTTAAAACTGTCTTTAAGATAACGAAGGAGATAAACCACAACATTCCAATTAGGACAAAGAGGATGTTGCAAATACTGACTAAGTTGTTGAACTGTGTATGAAATGTCAGGTCTAGTTAAGGTAAGATAGAGTAGACGACCAACTAACCTTCTATAGTCCTCTAGATTAGGAATTAGTTCACCATCATGATAGGACAGTTTCACACCATGTTGCATTGGAAAATCAGCAGGTTTACAAGTCTCCATGTGAGCATCTTTAAGAATATCCAACACATACTTTCTCTGGTTGAGCAATTTACCAGCAGAAGATCGTGCAATCTCCATGCCCAAAAAATACATTGTCGTGCCTAAGTCTTTGATTGTGAATGCCCTATGTAAAGCATCCTTAGTGAGAGAAATATCAATAATGGAATTCCCTAATAGCAACATATCATCAACATAGACCAGATCCACAGTCATAGTGTTGCCTGGATGTTTGACAAAGAGGGAATAATCATGTGTTGATTGAACAAAACCAATGCGAATCATGAATTTGGTTAATTCATGATTCCACTGTCGACTGGCCTGTTTGAGACCATATAAGGATCTCTTCAACCTGCAGACATGACCAGAAGGGACAGACAAACCAGGAGGAGGTGTCATGTGCACTTTCTCATCCAAATAACAATGGAGGAAAGCATTATTGACAGAGATCCTTTTTGTAGACATGTGAGGTTGAGACATTAGTGAAGGATTATTTTGATGAAGAGGCAACCAAATGCCATCACCATCACTGACCTGCCAAGGTACTTGTTGTGAAGGAGATTGAGGAGAGGACATATGTTTGAAAGGAAAAATATCCTCTCTGAATTGAACATGTCTACTTACAATAACCTTCTTGAGAGTTAAATCAAATAATTTGTAGGCCTTCTGTCCTGGAGGATACCCAAGAAATACACACCTCCTTGCAATTATCCCAAGTTTATCTCTGTGATCATTAGGTTGGAATGCATAGCACAAGCATCCTACAACCTTTAACTGATCATAAGCTGGAGCCTGTCTGTACAATGCTTCAAAGGGAGATTTACACTTGAGAATAGATGACATCATCTTATTGATGAGATGAGTTGCACTTAAGGTACAGTCATCCCAAAATTTCACAAGTAAACATGCATGCAATCTGATTGCCCGGACAGTTTCTATGAGATGTCTATGCTTTCTTTCAACCCTGCCATTTTGTTCACGAACACCAGGTGCTGACTTCTGATGCACAATGCCTATGGATATAACAATAACTCACTACGATCTTTCTGAGTAAATTTTGTGTCATTATCTGTTATAATGGCTTTAACTGTGACTTGAAACTGATTTTCAACCAAATTAAAAAAACCACTTAAGATTCTCACAACTTGCATTTTATCTTGCATCAAATAAACCCAAGTTATCCTTGTGTGATCATCAAGAATAATAAAAAAATACTTTGTTCCACATAAAGAAGGAGTTCTTTAGGGACCCCAGACATCAATATGTGCCAATTGAAATGGAAATTCAGCTAACTTGTTACTTTTGTCAAAATACAACTTGTGCATTTTAGTCATAGCACAAGTATCACATGACTCTGTCTTTACATCACTAAATCCACAATGTGGTTGATCATGCACATTTAGGTAGTGTTAATATAAGCATTTAGATGTGTTTAGGTAAGGTAAAATGCATGAGTTTAGAGTAGTTTTCATGTTTTCATTATGTTTCAATTAGAGTCGGAATCTACAAGTTTTGTGCATGATTTCAGGTGATTGTGGAAAGGTGGAGCTGAACTCGTGTAAATGATAGAAGATGAGACGGAAATCGGAGCCTTGAGCAAGAGAGCCAAAGAGAGGAGTTGAACACGTGCAAAGGAATGGAACTACAAAGAACTCGGGCCAAGATTGCATGAAACTCGGCCGAGTCCATTGAAGAGAACCGAGTTGTTGATTTTGGGAAGAACTCGGGTGGGAAGACACAAACTCGGCCGAGTTTCTTTGTGTTGCACCCGAGTTTTGTGCAAGGAACAACTGTTACGTTGTGTTACTTTATTTTTATTCTTAATTTCAATTAGTGGGAGATATGAAACGTTAGTTGGGACGAACAGTAGCAGGTTTTGTTTTAGTTTTTCGAAGAGGAAGAACCACAAACACACAGTGGCAACCATTGTAGACCTTTGGTGATTTTTCAACTATGAACAACTAATCCTCTTTGCTCGTGGAAATTAATCGAAGCTTCAGGTTTTCTATTTCATTGTGAGATTTCTGTTCCTAATACTCTTATTTGAATATTATCAATTCTTTGCGCTGATTGTTTAGGGTTTCGTGAATTTCCGTTAGTCTAATCAACTGATGCCTTTTTCATGATAATCTATAGCTAGATATAGGTAATTTATGGTTGAATTATCTATATTATTGTGTAGCAAAATATAAATCTCTGAAACTGGTTGATTTAGGGATTTGTATGAAGAATTGATTTGCAATTGATGCAATAACTGGTTGTGCGCGTCAATTGTCTTTGTTGATTTCCTTTAAGCTTAATCGATTATTGAATTGAATCTTGATAGTTTCAAGATTATTTGATAATTAGGGTTTTCAGGGTTTGGTTGTCCTGTTAACTAATTTCGATAAGGAATTGGATTCAAAAGACTTAGTCTTTCCACAACAAAGTATTCAAGAGGAAGTTATCTTTTCGAAATCAATGATCAATGAACAAACCTGATTGCTAAGATTGATTAACCTGAGCTATTCTCTCATATTTGTTCACTCAATCTGTTTTACGTTATTGTTTTGCTTACTTTTTCATTCTTAGTTAGTTTACACCATCAAAATCCCCCCTTTGTCTTTCTTGTTCTTGTTGACGCATTCTGACTTGCATACGAATCATTGACTCTCTGTGGGATCGATCCGTACTTGCCAAAATACATTAGTTAGGCTAGTCGGATTTATTTGATAGGATTTAAGGCGACAAAAAATCCTCTGTCAGTGGTAAATGCTGAAACTTAGAAATTGACATGTGCCCTAGTCTGGCATGCAAAAGTTGCATCTTATTACAATTCAAACTAACATTATTCAAGAAACTAGAATTTTGCAAAGACAATTGATGATAACCAGCAAGCAACTTGTATAATCCTCCATCTTCATACCCTATTGCCAAAACATTCTTAGTTGTAAGGTCCTGTAACCAACAAGTCATACTATCAAAACTGAATTTGAACATCTGATCATGAGTAACTTTGGACACTGATAGCAGATTATGGCTGAAATAAGGAACCAGCAATACATTTTTCAACACTAAACCATCATACAACCTGATAGTTAGGGGTGTGCATGATTCGGTCCAAACCGAATTTTTGGGCCGAACCAGCACAAACCGAACCTAACCGAAGTTTTTCGGTTCGGCTTTCGGTTCGAGAATTTTCATTTTTCGATTTCGGTTCGGTTTGTGTTCGGTTTCGGTTCGGTTTGTGTTAAGCCGATTTTTTTTATACACTACTTAAATATAGAGCATATATATTTGTATACTTTATATATACACTAATACACACATATTCACTAATACACAGTATATATATTTGTATACACCAATACACACATAATTACTAATACACACATACTTACTAATACATTGTAAAAATACATGGTATATATACTAATACATACATATATATACTAATACATACATACGGTAAAAATATACGGTATACGCTAATACACACATACTGTACTTACTAATATATATATATAGGGAAGCTTTAAAATGTAAAATATCCTTAACGTGTAAAATTTGCTTATGGTGTAAAATTTTGTCTTTTAGTAAAAACCAGACCACGCCTCCTTTTTTTTTTAAAAAAAAACCGAACCGGTTTATAAAAAAGTTGAACCGCTTCTTCTCCATCTCCCTCAGCGCTCTGATTTAGAAATGGAAATGGCAGGAGGCGAGGCGGTGGCGGCGATCGGAGCGTTGATGGCGCTTGCAGCGAGCCTAACGTCGTCTTCCTCTCCAACGAATTCCAACAGCTAAGCTGAAATCGACCTACGCCGGCCTTGCATTCTCGTCGTCGAGCCTCACCGGAGACAGGAGCCAGTCGAATTCGGCGTTCTCGAGCCGGAGCGGTCACCGGATGGCGTGGATCTGGCTTCTCCTCCTCGCAATCGCCGGAATCCTCCCCGGAATCGTCGGAATCGGGAACAATTCCCGCCTTGCCCAACAACATCAGTGCACCGATTCGCCGCCTTCCACCGCCACCTTCCCGCCACCGAAGCCACCAATGATTGCCACCAACGAACTCGCCCCGCAACCACGGTCTAGTATCTGTCTTCCCCTTGCTCCGCCGTGCCCTAGGCTGCCACCGGGAGTTTGCCGAAGTCCACCCGTACAACCGCCATTTGTACTCGGAGTTTTACAGTGGATGTGAGGAAGGGGATGTTGAAATTACAATTTTTGTCACATACTTTCCCTTTCTTTTAAAATACGCCCTTATCTCAATTTAATAAATTACAAAATTATTCCATTGTTTATAAACGCACAACATAATATTATATTTGCACAACTTAAAATTATATTACAATTATTTAGATTGTTTGAATGATTTAGGTTGAGATTGAAAACTTAGGGTTTGATTTAGGGGCGGAATTTGGGGCTTGTTGCCAAAAGCCAAATTGATTGAAATTGATGATATGGTTGTGTTGTTGGGTTGATTTTGAGCTAATTTCATGTTCATCTCATTGTCAAATTGTTTATAGATCATTAGCTAATTGGATTTTAGAATTTTATAGTGCGATATGCTTTAGAATTTTGGGCTTTTTTCCAAAAGCCAAATTGATTGAAATTGATCATATGGTTGTGTTGTTGGGTTGATTTTGAGTTAATTTCATGTTCATATCATTGTCAAATTGTTTATGGATCATGAGCTAATTCAATTTTAGAATTTTAGATTGCGATATGTTTTAGAATTTGTGGCTTTTTGCCAAAAGCAAAATTGACTTAAATTGATGATATGGTTGTGTTGTTGGGTTGATTTGGAGCTAATTTCATGTTCATAGCATTGTCAAATTGTTTATGGATCATGATCTAATTGAATTTTGAAATTTTATATTGCGATATGCTTTAGAATTTGGGTTTTTTTGCCAACGGCCAAATTGACTGAAATTGATGATATGGTTGTGTTGTTGGGTTGATTTGGAGCTAATTTCATGTTTATAGATTGTCAAATTGTTTGTGAATCATGAGCTAATTGAATTTTAGAATTTTATTGCAATATGCTTTAGGTCGATTAGGTTCTTCTATTTTAGCATAAAAATCATAATTTAGCCTATTAGCTCAATTGGTAGAGCAATGTGCGTTTGCACAAAAGATGTGGGTTCAAATCCCACATAGGTTACATAGTAGACAAGAGCGCAACAATCGCAAATTGTTAATCATGCACTAAGTTATGCACTTTTTAACCTTAATTATGCACATTTTAATCTTATTTATGCACTTTAATTTTAAAAGCTTATACGTAAAAAAATCGATTTCAAACTTACATCTATCAACCTAAATTATCCGAGAGGTGAACCCAAACTCTCAAAAGTAAAAAAAAAAACAAAATTAAAACATCGATTTCAAAAGCACATCTTTTGTCTTATTAATGCACATTATGATCTTACATTTGCACAATTGTATTCTTAACCTGCAGAATTGTATCTTACTTTTGCACAATTGTAGTTTAAGTTTGCACAATTGTATCCTACTTTAAATTTGCACAATTGCACAATTAAAGTTGCACAAATGCACTTTACAGTTGCACAAATGCACTTCACAGTTGCACAAATGCACTCCACATTTCCACAAATGCACTCCACATTTCCACAAATGCACTTCACAGTTGCACAAAGGGTATCGAAAACGGAAAAATAAAATTAGACATATTTACCAATTTACCCATAAATTAAACATATTTCAATTATAATTTTTTATAATTGAAATAGGCACATTTACCTATTTACCCCATAATGAATTATTTGTCTCCACAAAATAAACTTATATATTGCACAATAAGATGTTATATGTGCACAAAAGCAAGTTATACTTGCACAACAGAAAGTGTTACCACGAAAAAAAAATTCTGGGGAAAAAAAAAATCGGGTCTGAGAAGGGGGGGCACACGCATGGGCAAGGGGGGCAGACATTCTACTAATGAAATTAGGCCCATTAGTAATTAAATTAGGCCCATTAGTAATTAAATTAGGCCCATTAGCTAATTTTACGCGATAAACAAATTTTACACGTTAAGGAGTTTTTACATTTGAAGTAAACCCTATATATATATATATATACTAATACATAGTGTATATATATTAATTTGTATACTTTAATATTTTTTTAATGGAAATTCGGTTCAATTATGTTAAAACCCGAAACGAACACAAACAAAACTGGCAAATAACCGAACCGAACCTAATACTTTCGGTTCGGCTTTCGGTTTGAAATTTTGAGATTTTCGGTTTCGGTTTCGATTCGGCCTGGTTCGGTTAGGTTTTAGACCGATGCACATCCCTACTGATAGTGTCATTCTGCTTAACTTTGATACAGTTACCATCAGGCAATCCAAGGTTGATGACATATTTGAGATCAATAACATCAATGAATATTGTGTAACACCCCCATCCCACATCGGATATCATAAGGATGTTGGGAGTGCTTTATAAATGATTCAAGCCCTACCCATGTCACAAAAACTCTTCCTTTTTAGGTTCCAAGTGAGGACAACGGACCTGAAAGAGCTAGGTGGCATGGGCTGGCGCCTCTTAAGACCCCGAGTCTTACATATTGATCTATCAAAAGCAATATAATCCGTTGCTCCAGAATCAATGATCCAAATATCATTTTGAGATTTATCAATGCAAATAAGAAAGGAAGTGCTAAGAGTACCTGCAAAGTGCACCATTGCTTGATTAGTTGAGCTATCAACACTCTCAACATGTGCCTTGCCCTTCAATAGCCTCAACACTTCTTGAAAAACTACATTCACTATAGCTTGATCCGGCTTGACTTCTGCAACCTTTGTATTAAAAGGAGTATCATGTTGTGCTATCTCAAGTTGTGCAGCAAATCTCCCTGAATTCATTGGCATGTCATCGTCTTTTGATCCTTTAAACCATTCAGGGTAACCTACCAACTTAAAGCAATAGTCCTTAGTGTGACCTCTTTCACCACAGTGATCACACTTTCTATCATACTTAGCTTTCTTAAAAGCTTGCTTAGCTTGCTCAAACTTAGCTTGTTCCAGCTGCTTGTATTGATCTCCACTTGCTTTAAACTGATCTCCACCTCTGAACTTAGTAATAGCATTGGCCTCAAGATCAAATTGACCAAATCTTGCCATTGCTAAAGCAGATGCTTCACATTGTATTGCCCCAATGACACCCATTGACCTCTCAATCTGAGTAGCCATCTGGAATGCCTTGTTTAAGCCGAGCATAGGGTCTTTGGACAACACAATACCCCTAAGAGGCTCATACACATCATTGAGCCCCATTAGAAACTGCATCACTTTAGCCTTTTCTTCCCTTTCAAGAACTCTCTTAAGTAGACCAACCCTGCAGTGGTTAAGTCCACCATAGTTACACCTTGGAACTACATCAAGAAATTGCAGTTTATCCCATATCTTCTTCAATTTTCCAAAGTAAGCACCAACTGACAAATTATCCTGTCTAGTAATAACAAGATCTCTACGCAATTGATATACCAGAGGATCACTGGATTCATAAAAGCGTTCCTTAATCTTATCCCATAACTCTTTAGTAGTCTCTACATACATGAGACTCTCAGCAACCTCGCTTGTCATGGAATTTATGAGCCAACACATGACCATTGAATCAACCCTCATCCATTTTCCGTAATCTTCACTATCCTCAAATGGCTTGACACAACTACCAGTGATGAATCCTAGTTTAGCCTTAGCACCTAAAGCCATTTTCACGCTTCTACTCCAACTAGTAAAGTTCGCACCATTGAAATGCGTAGATACTAACACCATCCCAGAGTGATCAGAATTTGACAGAAAGTAAGGATTCACATGTGCAGAAGCCATACCTTGCACAACATCACCAAATTGTAGTCCTGAATTAGCAAAATTCCATCCTTGGCTGGCTCCAATTCCTGTTCCCGGCACCAGAGGAGTTATTGACATAAAATTCCCCCTGCCTACAATATATCCTTCACCAGCAGTTCCAGATCCCTGACTTGTAGATGAAGAATTTCCTCGTCCAACCATGATTTCTCAGAAATCAACTAATTTCTTGAAGAAATTGAAAAGCAACAGCATATTCAACACCAATTAACGATCAGCTACACAGAAATCGCAGCTACCAACGAAGCAAATCGCTACTGCTCTGATACCATTTGAACAAGATCAACTTGTTTTCAATTCAGAAAATGAAGAAAATCAAGGAAAATTGAGATTGGGAGAAAATCTCTTTCATTCAAGAACAAATTGGAGTTTGTTACACTCTAAAACTCTAACTCCCGCCTAAGCTCTCTCTTTGGGTTTTATGTTGTTGCAACTATCAGGACAGTGTGAAATGACTAAAATGCACCTGTAGTGACTAAGTGCAAACCAAGCTCAATTCGTGTGTTGTGTGTTGTGTTCTTCCTTAAGTAAACCATAGACCACAACACCTTATATGTTCCATACCCCTTAAACATATAATTGTAGTAAACCACCAATTAAAACCTAAAAGTTTATATAGAACCACCCATCCTTCAAATGTAGTGCCATTTCAATTAAAAATGCAAAGTCGGGGATGAATCCAAAGTCACCGGGTGAGGAAACATAGCTCGGTGAACCAAAGCAATGACATAAAGGTGGACAAATCATAACGGCTATGATGAGGTTAACAAACCAATCCAAACCTCCTATCAATCTAACGAATTACAAAAAAGAGCAAAAAAGAATGAGTTTGGTGGGGTTTTTTTTTCTACAGTAGGCAAAAATTAGAATGTCTTTACACGTAAAGATCATCCTGACGGACAATGTGAGAGAGCTCCCGGTTAAAAAATTAGAACGAGTTTGATGTTGTTGAATGACATATATACAAAAGAAATTTTGATGTTTTAATTAGGATATTGTTGTCATTTTTTTGCTAAAATATCTATATCGAGTTATCGACATATACTACTTTAAATAAGAATATTTTTTTAAAAGTTTTTAAAATATGTCTAAGATACTTTTATGGTCAAATTTTTTTTACGATTTTTTACTTTATTAATTTAAACATATCGTTCTTATTTTATCATAAATTTATTAATATTTTATTTAATTGTATAATATTAATTTATTTCATTATTAATATTTAAGCATTCCTTTATTTACGGGTCGTCTGCAAACTTGTATTTTGTAAACATGTTTATGATTTCCTCCTTTCAAAAATCGCATATTTTCACAATTGTAAATCTTCTGTATAATTCAGTGGTGACGAATGCAAATGTTCCAGAAGTTGGGAATTGGGATATTTGAAGTGGAGTCAATTTTTACCAATTGAAAAACAAAATTTTAAAACGTCGCCTGAGAGATTCGAACTCTCGCGGGGAAACCCCATGTACTTAGCAGGCACACGCCTTAACCACTCGGCCAAAGCAACTGTTGTTGCTTCGTTTTAAGTCGTTAAATTATTAAATCTTTTTATTTTTCCTGAACCATTTCCAATTCAGCCAGGAAGTTAATTATTAAATCGCTTTATTTTTTGTACAAAAATTTAAAATGAGGCATAATGATAGGATAAGACTAAGATATTTACAACTAGTTAAATATGAATTATTTGCTTAATTAATGTTTAGATTTGTTCCTTTTCACAACATCTCACCGTTTTTTTTATTTTCATTTTTCTTTTTTAATTTATATTATGGGAAAGTGAAATGAAACTTTACCTACAAAATTTAACAAAAACTCTATAAAGATCTGAAAGTGAGATCATTATTATGTTTAGAGTTTTTTTTTTATATAAAAAAGATTGTCTCGTTATAAATGATCTGAAAGTGAGATCATTATTATGTTTAGAGTTTTTTTTTATATAAAAAAGATTGTCTCGTTATAAATCTGTCATACTCTATGGATGAAATAAATGTTAGCTTTCATATAACAATTTAAAAAAATTCATTATTTTTGTTAGTAGAGAAAATAGTTACTAAATATTTTTTTTTGTTAAAATGACTACCAACATTTATTATTTGCTGAAAAAGAGCTTACATCATATCACAAAAGTTACAGGGCCATTTTGCATAACTAGCCATAAAAAAAAACTTTGCACAAATAGCCATGTGCCTTGATTATTTGCTTGGGGTAGAAAATGGCTATTTTGTGCAAATAAAAAAGGTAACCGGGAGAGGAAGTTGCATGTGAAGGTGAGACCGGTCACTGTAGCTCTTTCATTTTGCTGAGAGAAATGAGGAGGGGAGATGCTGCACATGTCAGAGAATTGGGGTGTAGCTCCAATAAAGTAGGATAAAAAGGGGGGAGCATTTATGAGGGGAAATGTAAATGATTGTAATTAAGGGTGTCAATCAACCCTTATAAAATCTTGATTGATGGGTGTCATTCCTTAGTAAATACTCTTAAAAAACAGAGCCAACATAGGAAACGCGTGGCATGGTGAGGGCAAAGCATCACCTTCATATCTGGGAACTATGTCCTACCAAAAGAAGACATTAGTCTTACCAAACGAAGACATTCGTCTTACCAATAGGCCAACTATGTCCTACCATAGTTGGAATTTTGGAGATAATATGGAGGGGAATGTCCGTAGTGGTTTGGGCGGGATGCCCGTGTAATTTTGGCGCCAAAAACAAGGTTCTTCATTGGGGGAAGACGGAATGGCATCTGTCTGACCAATATTGTATATTTATCTTACCAATATCATATATCTATCTTACCAATAGGCTTACTATGTCATACCATACCTGAAATTTTCGAGAAATTTGGAGTGGATTGTCAGTAGCTTATTTGGCGGGTTGTCAGTGTAATTTTGGCGCCAAAACGGGGTTCTTCTTTGGGGGGAAGGGGGGAGCATTTATGAGGGGAAAATGCAATCATTGCATTGATGGGTGTTCCCCAAGCACATATATAAGCTTGAGAGGAGGATCTCAAACACCCCAACATGACCTGCAAAAACTGAGGCAAAGCAGGGGAGAGGTGGTAAGGACGGGGGAAACCCAACCGTGCATCCGAAGATACGATACAGTTGTCATCCTACCAATAGTACAGCTCTGACCTGCCAACAGTGTTGTACTCTCTTACCATTCTAGGAAAAGTGCAACAAGTTTGTTGGTGGCAGTGGCAGCGATGGGTAAGTCATCTTGTACCTTTCCTTTGTAGGTGTTCCCCTTTACTATATCAGAACTATCCCCCAAGCTGATACTCTTTTCCCCTGATGTACCCCAGGTGATAGGGTATGCATCAATGTCGTGTTCGGCGGTTGGTGGGCTCCCGTAGATGGGAGCTTGGTCTTCAAGGGAGAGGCACGTACTGCAGCAATGGTGGTGCCACAGAATATTTCCTACGACCAACTGAAGGGGAAGATAGTCTCCAAATTCGACGTTGACATGGTGTTGTACGACATTGAGCTCACCTACCTCCCTCCTTCCATGGGTCGGGCAACTCCGATTCGGGTCCAGGACGATGATGACATTGAAGCCTACAAGTTCTACAACACTGAATCCGGCACACGAGCATCAGTGTGCATCTATCCTACCATTAGTGTCAAGTTATACAGGAATTACTCGGTTTCCATTATGATCCTACCAATATCGTTGTTTTCTCCTACCATTAGTTTCCATCAATCATACCATTATGATCCTACCGATATCGTTGTTTTCTCCTACAATTAGTTTTCATCTATCCTACCATTTTTGTGCATCTATCATACCAATTTAAATAGCTTTCAAGAAAAATCAAGCTAGAAACCGTAGCAAATTATGTTCGACATTTTTCAGAAAAACAACCAAGGGTAGAGGATTTTCAGTCGTTCTAGCATTGAATTAGATTGGATTCGTGAATTTTGATTGATAGAAATTGGATTGAGATTGGGATTTATGGACTGGTAATTGAGATTGAGATTAGGGTCAATTCACGCCTCACTGATGACCAGTTCAGTGTCAACATTTGTGTATTGACACTTTTTTATGGTTTCAATATGGTCATACTGATACTGTCCTGTTAGGTATATTAGTAATGATTGAACTGATTAGAACAAAAAAAAATTAGCTTTATTCTTTGGCTTGTGATGAACAAGAAGGCTATCCCGAGTCCCAACCCCCTAAAAATGATAGGGCTTGTGCTTGATATTGAAAAGTATGCAAACTGAGGATATGCCGAAGAATGAGGGCGGAAAACAAAAACATAAAGAAGCACGGTGCAGATATGAAGAAATCAGCTCCTGCCATTAGTTTATATATTTCCTACCAATATCGTATATTTATCCTACCAGGTTCACAAATTTGTCCTACCACTAGTCTATATATTTCCTACCAAGTTCATAATTTTATAAGTTCAGAGATATTCATAATTCACAAATTTGTCCTGCCATTAGTGTATATATTTCCTACCATGTTCAATCGTATAAGTCTATAGAGATATGAACGCATACTCCGTATTAGCCTATGTGAGAGTCGAACTCACATCTTTGTGTGCAAACACAACGCTCTACCAATTGAGCTAATAGGCTATTTTCCATCCATCTTCATTATGACTCAACATTTTGTTGTGGATGGATATATAACTCAACATTGGCAAATTCTTATATTAAGAGCAAAATATACCCACTAGATCAATTAAAAAGAGAAACTTACCAGCACTTTGTTGAGGATTGATTCCTACACCATCTGCAAGGAGAGGAGTAAGATAAAACAATGTTAAATTAGATGAATTAAATAGATATGAAAAAAGTTGCATAACAAAGTTGCAGATTTCAACGGCAGATTTCAAACAAAGCAAAGGCTGTAGATTTCAAACAAAGCAAGGGCTCCTTGGTAAGTAAATCTCAAACAAAGCGACATCAGCATAGAAACAAAGTTGCATAACAAAAGAAAGAAAAATCAGACTACATATTTCGATTACAAGAGATTTCATATTGTACCAGACTACACAAATTTCGATTAAGGCTAAGGAAGAAAAATTAGACTACATATTTCGATTACAATGGCTGCAGATTTCAGATCGTACACAAATTTTGATTGTACAAGGGTTGTATATCGATTTCAGATTTCAGGCTAAGAACAATAAACCCAAAAATCGCACAAACCTAATCTATAAATCTCGCAGCCCTAGCCCTAGATTTCCAAATTGGGATTGCTCATAGATTCCAACCAGCCATAGATGAGGCAAAGAAAGAGAAGAAGGGGAGAAGAGAGAGTACCTGAGAGCGCAGAGAGAGAGAGAGAGCTGAGAGCGCATAGAGAACGGGCGAGCACCACATCCCCATTCCCCACACCCACCGCCTTCGCCGCCCCCGTCGCCGCCGACATCCGCTCCTTCTTCTTACTCTGTCCGCTTTTCGCACCTCCCTGTCGCGAGTCGGGATGCTGGTGTCGAGATGGCAGTGGACGCCATTTTCCCCATCCATCCTTCATTCCAAGACAACGAGTCTCGAACCTCAATCCTCTCCCCGCTCTCCCTCCTCTCCTCTCCTCTCCTCTCCTCTCCTCTCCAATGGATACGACTGTAAATTGGGAATCTCTAGATTTACTGGTCATCGATTTCGCCAAATCCGAAAACCTTGTTGAAGATTCATCTCCCCCGTCTTCTCCCTGCTCCCCTGACCTGTCTCCTCCGTCTTCTTCATCTTCCTATCAGTCTCGCTATTTAATCCGATAGGTGAGATGGTTGTTGGAGTCCGGCGACATCGATTCCGCTCTAGATCTCATCCGTCTCCACTTCCCTTCCGTCCAATGTTGAATCACTCCTCTTTCTCTCCTCTGATTTTTCGTTTCTATCCCTCGTCCTTTCACCTACTGTATCCGGTCATGAACAATTCCCATTAATCGGCTGTTTTATTTGCAAGAAATAGCCCGGCCATTTTGGCCCATTTTTTCACCATCTTGGCTATTTGTGCAAATAGGCCCAATTTTTGGTCTATTTAGTGCAATTTCCTCAAGTTACAATAGGCTTTTTACAATATCAAAAAAATGGCAATACACATATGCTTATTTTATTAAAATTTGATGATTTGAAAAAGAAAGAAAACAATTTTCGACTCATGCCATCTTGCTGAAAAATCTCTCATTTCTCGTCGCATACTGTTCTTGTAATATCATTAGCAATCTCTTGTGCGTCCTTTGCTATTCCGAACAAACCCATCTTGGAAAATCCGGCACAATACGATCTATTTTTCCCCTTCCAATGCTTCGGGAACACATGTTTTGGTATCCCATCTTTGTTGAAAATAAACTCATAATCCTAAAATTAAAAAAAAAAATATAAGCATCCAAAATGATTTTGCCAACATTTTATATATGAATGATGGATTGTCAATACAAAATACAAGTAAGTCAAATGGCTAAGGAGGATCAATTAATTAGTCTCATTTTGGACGATGCGTTGTTTAATATATTTTACCTTGAACCATCGATAATTGATAACTTTGTATCCTGTTGAAAATACTATGACATCAAACTTTTTCTCTAATTCGTTATCAAAAACTACTTTGCTATCCTTGATATCTGATATACTAGGAACAACCTATAAACATTATGAAACAACCAGTTTTATACGAATTCTAATAAAATACAATACTTAAATCGATAAAATCGTGAAACTAAGAACAAACATGCTGAATGGAGAGCTCAATAATATGGAAACTATTTTTACCTTGATTATATCATTTTGAATTCTATCAATGGTTCCAACATCAATGACAGGACTTCGCCCAAAAGCCGATTTACTGTAGAACATGCCTGATTTTGGTGTACGAATACCATACTTAGATAAGTCACCATACCACATGTGCGAAGCCAATTGCACTATAGGATCCACAGTTGAAACCGGTAAATATTGTAAAAGTGTCATTCCAAGACGAATAATGCTTCTTGTAGCCACATGAAACTGCAAAAATATCAAAATCAGAATTTGTTTATATAAAATCTAGACAAAACCCAATTAAAATGCACCAAATCATTTTCAAAGTTAAGGTGAGTGAGTGATGGATCCCATTTTACTATAAGATAGGTCAGTGGTTAATATGAAAGTACTTAAAATGAATAGTGTACCAAAGGGAAAAAAATAATTTCAATTATATTCTCACCGGATTTCTAATGACAATTGAAGTGTTGGCGCCATGATTCGATAGATCATATGCAATCTCCATGCCCGAGTTTCCGCATCCAACCACCAATACGTCTTGATTGTGGTACCTTAACCCAGACTTATATGCATTAGAGTGAACAACCTCTCCATTGAATTTATCAAGCCCTTGGATACTCGGTATGTAGCATGCATCGTTATCTCCAGAAGCAATAACCAAGAACTTGGATAGGTAAAATTCACTCTTGTTTGAGGTCAAGTTCTTCACTTTCGCTCTCCATTTCTTTTCCTCTTTATCATACGACACTAACTCGACAGATCGATTGTATTGAGGTTTTATGTTGAATTCCGTGACATAATCATCAAGGTACTTGATGAAGTCATTTTTGGGAATGTAGATTGGAGAACTAGGGTCATGTGGCTTGAAAGGCAACCCACAAAATTCTTTTGCTAGGTGAAGATGAAGCCGATCATATGCTCTTTTTCGCCACAAGGAAGAATGACAATCTTCTCGCTCAAGAACGATGTATGGAATTGAAACACGAGACAAGCATACAGCGATTGCAAGTCCGGATGGACCAGCTCCAACTATTAAAACTGAAGATTCGTACTGGTTCATATTGATTCGATCTTTTTTTTTTTGCTAGCCTGCAAAATAATCATTCATATCAAAAAAATCAAGAACTAAGAGCATGAACAATAATAATGGATTGACAATTAACATATATCATAAATATTTGAAATGCTAAAATTTTGAATACGTATAACTTTAAAACTTACAAGAGAGTAGGCAATGATATTGCAAGTGTGTAGTAAAACATTTGATGAGAGCAAATTTATATAAAACTATCCATGAGATCCATTTAAAGAAAAAGTAAAAGTTGAATGTATCTATAAGATTAATTCATTCAATAGAGATTAGTATATATGCATTTCTATCCACAAAATAAAAAATATCTCATTGTCTAAAAATATATGTAAAATATCTCATATTTCGAAATTTTATCTTGTAACTGTACATTTTCTAGGACTAAAAGACTATGAATGAATTAATGAAGAATTCAATGTATATACTGAATTGAGCTAAAGGGATATGCACGTACATGAATTCTTCATTAGGTACTCCGTATATTTTAGTACAATTGGTCAGTCATTAATTAGTGAATTGGATTGTTACAAAGAGTTTATAAAACAATGAAAATGGTTGATTGAAATTAAGCATCTGGAACTATACTATTAGCAGTTGTATACGTGGCCTAATATCCAACAAAAATCTGTAATTAGTAATTTCATTATTCTAACTAAGTAGATTCATCCAAAAAAAATATATTGTAATGGGATCAATGGATTGAGTTCAAAATTGAAGTGGATGAATAGATCACTAATTAATTAATTGATTTTTATCAACTACGATTCTGCTTCGGGTTCTTCTCTCTTAGAACCGTGAAATCGGAGGTTCGAACCTCCAATTTCTTCCAATTTTGAACATTTCAACGACTAGAAATACCCCTCCTATAAAACGGGTTCATTTGAAAGATTCTGATTAATTAAAGAGTAGATCAAGTGTACTTAGATTAGTAATGGAAAGATAATTCATGAAGAAAAAATATAGAAATAGAAGAAAGTCACATTTTTTACCTTCAAGTGTGAAGTGTCAGGTATTCGGATCAAATGGATCGATATTAAAAATCTCAAAATCTATTATAATGTACCTATTTTATATGGTTCTATTTTGTGTTAAATGAGTAAAAATGAAGATGAGTTTGTGAACACCTACTATCAAATATAGCTTCAACAACAAAGAAACTATTATAACTTATAAGTGATAATGTAAATGACAAATGGTAAGAGCATCCGATCCGCATTCGTGAAATCCACTCAGGTTCCTTAACTCTACTTTTTATATTTCTCTCTTCTTAAAAAATCCAATACAATTTTTCACCCACATCCCTACAACCATTTCACATCATTCCTAAACTCCTCCCCTATCTTTTTCAATTTTTTTATTAATTGATTTCTTATTTTGGGGTTAAGACACCCTCATTGTGGATGCTCTAACAAATCCTAGAAATAATTTTTTTTAAAAATGAATTTGAAATATATATTTTATTTTTTTATTAGATAAGAATTCAAGTTCAAATGTATCCAAAACTCGAAGGCCGGCCAAGCCGGTAGACGGGAGACCCGTCTAAAAACATCAAAACATACAACAATGCATAACGATGCAAACTTAGACAAACGCACTCTACAAAAAAACGAAACTATGACCTAAACAAAATTGGAAGTGGATGAAGACGGCGAACGAAATCAAGCCCCACTCTAAAGCAGAACCGTAAGCCAGCGATATATCAGGACACGATCATCATGTGGGCAGTGAGGACGAACTTTAAGGAAGCAGTCAACCCGAGTAGAGGAGATGCCACGATACACACTACTAGGACCCCAACCTATCCCGACTCTGACAACTAGAATAAAATCCATGGAGAAGATCGACATGTGCCACACCACTGCAAAGTTGCACACCGCCTGAGTAAATAGCACCCATAAATGTACCCTATCGGGACTTAGTCAACCCTAACGGAATTTAGTACACGCACATACGAGCAGGGTTTGATGCATTTGCGGGATTTTAATCATTAATAAAATTAATGAACTGGATAAAAATATATATAAAAGATTTATCCGACATATTTTCTTTCTTTCTTTATTTATTTATTTGTTCTAATCGAGCAGTGCACTTAGGGCCCAATCCTAAGCCTTGGGCCTAAGGGACATAAAATGGGCCCAAGGAAAGTTGTAATGAGGCCCCAACGGGCCCAAGGAAAGGAAAAGGGCCAGAGAAGCAGGTGAAACAGCACAACCAAAACCAGCGGCCTAGGAGAAGGCCGAAGGCAGCCCAGACAACAACGAAGGATGGAGTTGACGGAGTAACAAAACCGACAAGGGGAGAGGTAAAGGAAGAGGGTGGGAGAAGGTCGAAGGTGAAGGCGACATGCCGAGGAGGGCCCAAACGAGACACCAACATGCCACCGAGAAAGGTGTCCAAGAGAAGAGGGAGACCAGCAAGAGTTGTCCGGATTTGGAAGCAGATCGAAGGAGAGGAGCGTGAGAGGCGGGATTGCAAAGAAAGGGGGAGGGGAGGAAGAAAAGGGCGATGGGGAGATGGAAAAGGCCGTCGGAGTGAAGATGGGGAGAAATTAGTAAGGGGGTTTCGAAAGGGGATAAGCCGGAGGAAAGCCCAAGATCCTAAGAACGCACCGAAAGTACCGAAAAGGGAAATCAACAAGGGACGAAATTTCAAAAGAAAATGAGAATACAAACCCTAGATCCAGGAGATCAGGACAAGGATGATCAAATTTGGTTAGAAAGAAAGTTGTCTCGAGCTTCTCAACCTCGAATCTGCAACCCAAAGAGATAAAACTTTTTGTTAAGTTTAGTGGGTTGTAGAAGAAAGGTCTTCTTAAACTCCTAGACGAAATATTATATGCCGGCGAAGGCGGCCCAAGAAAAAGATGGCGGTGGAGCCACCACCAGACCTTCACATGGCTGACCGAAATTTTGAACCCAGAGGGGATTTTTCCGAACTCCCTCTCTCTAGTTTTCTAGAGAAAGGAGAGACCTTTTACATAATTTGAAATATATATAATGATTAAGAATAAAAATTCATTTGGGTAAGGAAAATCCGGTTGTATATATAAATAGAGGAATTGCCCCTCTACTTCTTCTTCGGTCTAGATAAATTTAAATTTCTTTTGAATGGTGCAGAATTCCTTTCAAAAGAACATTAAAGAAAAAAATATATTTAAAACAACAAAGGAATGGGAAAAATAGTATGAATAAATTACAAAAATAATGGATTTATCAAATATTTATTAAAATATGATTATTTTTATAAAATGTGATCAAATAAGAAAAATAAAACTAATGTGAATCGGATTAAATTATCAATTATTTAATTAGGTGGGGCCATACTTAAGGAAAAATTGTCGCATAATACTTAGTTTAAGGAGAGACTTTCATGTGGTACCTTTCGCAACTGTTTTAGTATTATATTAGATTATAGATATAAATATAGATACATATTGTAGATTGTAGATAGATATAGATTCTATAGTTACTACATACGATTTTAGCGAGTTTAAAATACCCAACTTAACACAATTTTTTCATGCAAATTAAAATGAGGCATAATGATAAGATAAGAATACGACATTTACAATTTTAAGAAGACTACCAATATTATTATTTGTTGAAAAAGAGCGTGCATCACCTCCCAAAAGTCACAATAGGTCTTTTACAATATCATAATAATAGAAAGACTCATACGCATATTTTATCTAAATTTGACGATTTGAAGAATAAAGAAAACAATTTCCAACTCATGTCATCTTGCTGAAAATCTCTCATTTCTCACAATTGACTGTTCTTGCAATATCACGAGCAATGTCTTTTGCATCCTTTGCTATTCCGAACAAACCCATTTTGGAAAATCCGGCACAATACGATCCATTCTCCCCCTTCCAGTGCTTTGGGAACATATTTTTTGGCACCCCATCTTTGTTGAAGATAAACTCATAATCCTAAAATAAAAAATATATATAAGCATCCAAGATGATTTTGCCAACATTGTATGAATAATAGATTGCCAATATGTTGTTTACTTTATTTACCTTGAACCATCGACAATTGATAACTTTGTATCCTGTTGCAAATATTATGGCATCAAACTTTTGCTCCAATCCATTATCAAATACTACTTTGCTATCCTTGATCTCTGATATACCAGGAACAACCTAAAAACATTATGAAACAACCATTTTTATACGAATTCTAATAAAATACAATACTTGAATCGATAAAATCGTGAAACTAAGAACAAACATGTTGAATGGATAGCTCAATAATATGGAAACTATTTTTACCTTGATTATATCATTTTGAATTCTATCAATGGTTCCAACATCAATGACAGGACTTCGCCCAAAAGTCGATTTACTGTAGAACATGCCTGATTTTGGTGTACGAATACCATACTTGGACAAGTCACCATACCACATGTGCGAAGCCAATTGCACTATAGGATCCACAGTTGAAACCGGTAAATATTGTAAAAGTGTCATTCCAAGACGAATAATGCTTCTTGTAGCCACATGAAACTGCAAAAATATCAAAATCAGAATTTGTTTATATAAAATCTAGACAAAACCCGATCAAAATGCACCAAATCATTTTCAAAGTTAAGGTGAGTGAGTGATGGATCCCATATTATAAGATAGGTCAGTGGTTAATATGAAAGTACTTAAAATGAATAGTGTACCAAAGGGGAAAAAATAATTTCAATTATATTCTCACCGGATTTCTAATGACAATTGAAGTGTTGGCGCCATGATTTGATAGATCATAAGCAATCTCCATGCCTGAGTTTCCGCATCCGACCACCAATACGTCTTGATTGTGGTACCTTAACCCAGACTTATATGCATTAGAGTGAACAACCTCTCCATTGAATTTATCAAGCCCTTGGATACTCGGTATGTAGCATGCATCGTTATCTCCAGAAGCAATAACCAAGAATTTGGATAGGTAAACTTCACTCTTGTTTGAGGTCAAGTTCTTCACTTCCGCTCTCCATTTCTTTTCCTCTTTATCATACGACACTAACTCGACAGATCGATTGTATTGAGGTTTTATGTTGAATTCCTTGACATAATCATCAAGGTACTTGATGAAGTCATTTTTGGGAATGTAGGTTGGAGAACTAGGGTCATGTGGCTTGAAAGGCAACCCACAAAATTCCTTTGCTAGGTGAAGATGAAGCCGATCATATGCTCTTTTTCGCCACAAGGAAGAATGACAATCTTCTCGCTCAAGAACGATGTATGGAACTGAAACACGAGACAAGCATGCAGCGATTGCAATTCCGGATGGACCAGCTCCAACTATCAAAACCGAAGATTCATACTTGTTCATATTGATTCGATCTTTTTTCTTTGCTAGCCTGCAAAATAATCGTTCCAAAAAAAATCAGGAACTAAAAACATGAACAATAATAATCCATCTACATTTAACATATATCACAAAATTTTGACTTAAAACTTACAAGAGAGTAGGCAATGATCAAGGTTTTTTTTTGTTGTTGTTGTTGAAAAGGCAATGGACAAGTGTGTAGTAAAACATTTTATGGGAGCAAATTTATATAAAACTATCCATGGGATCCGGTTAATGGAAAAGTAAAAATTGAATGTATCTATAATTAATTCATTTAAAGTAAAAATATCTCATTGTCTACAAATATGTGTAAAATATCTCATATTTTGAAATTTTATCTTGTAATTGTACAGTTACTAGGATTGAATTAATGAAGAATTCAATGTATATATTGAATTTAGCTAAAGGGATATGGATATACATGAATACTTCATTAGGTACTCCGTATGTTTAATTACAATTGGTCTGTCATTAATTAGTGAATTGGATATTTACAAAGAGTTCATAAAATGACGGAAATGGTTGATTAAAGCATCTGAATCAGAACTGCTATTAGAAACAAATTGATATACATTAGGAGAAAACCCAAATTTTGTTCAAAATTAAACTAATCTAATTTTGAATTCGTAACCGAAGCCCTCTGAAGTTGGACACGAGTCACTCGTTCCAGCAGTTGTATACGTGGCCTAATATCCCATAAAAATTTGTAATTAGTAATTTCAGTACATTCATCCAAAAAAAAAAAATCTCGTGAATGTGAAATTGTGAATGGAATCAATGAATTGAGTTACAAATTAAAGAAGTGAATGAATTACTCACTAATTAATTAATTGATGTCTATCAACACGTATTCGAAATTACACGTTTAGTTTCAAACAGTGAACCAAATTCCATGAAATCAGAGGTTTGCGCCATGACGCGTTTTTTTAAAACTAAAATATTATATGTAAAAATATTAATAAATGTTAAGATAAAAATCATATAAAAAAACTTTATAATAAATGTATCTTATAATTATATCAGAATTTTTTTTAAAAAAATCTTATGTAAAGTATAATACATAAATATAGATATTTTTAATTACTCTCTAATAATAATATCAATATCACTATAACATTGACTTAATGTGATGTGTCATAATCAATAGTTATATTCAATGTTTTAAATTAAGCTCAATAGTTAGTAAATAAATTTGAGCTAAGTCTAATAGTTATATTAGATTGAATTCAATGTTTTAAATTAAGTCCAATAGTTAGTAAAATTAAAGAAAAAAAAATTAAAGGAAAAAGAAGAAAAAAGAGAATTAAAGAAAATCAAAGAAAAATGACAAAAAAAATGATTGGTCAAGACTCCTAAAATGCCTCTAAGTTTGACACATCATCCTAAACTCTTCTAAATTAAGAGTTTATATAGATATAGATAGTTAGTAAAATTAAAGAAATAAAAAAAAGAATTAAAGGAAAAAGAAGAAAAAAGAGAATTAAAGAAAATCAAAGAAAAATGAAAAAAAAAATAAAAAAAATTGGCCAAGACTCCTAAAATGTCTCTGAGTTTGACACATCATCCTAAACTCTTCTAAATTAAGAGTTTATATAGATATAGATACTCCTCCTATATGAAAACCGGTTCATTTGAAGGATTACTTTGCAGCATAGTTTAAAAAAAGGGAGATTAATTTATAAAATGTTACTTTGCTAGAATGAAATCAAGTGACAGTGAGCAGATGTATTTGTGTTAACCATCAAAGTGAAAAATGTGTTGTCTTATAAACTAGGCTGAGATGTTAGTATGTTACGTTTTATTATTGTAAAATCTAATAGTTTTTGATCTACTAAACTATAGAAAAAATATATGGAAGAGGGATTGAACAGCTTGTATAAAATTCTAACCCCCTCCCTCGATAAGTTTCTGGCTCTGTCACTAACCATGATAGTGTGGAAGATAAAGCAACTCAAAGGCGACCCGCTACAAGCATGGCTGAAACTAGGATTTGAAATGTCCGAGGCGAGATAAATAAAAAAATAGGGTCCTTTACTATTGATTTTCAAAAATTATATTCATATTATTTTGTTTCTTTATTTTATTTTATTAACTATGTTTAATGAAGAACCCCCAATAATCGCCAATATGGGTGGGTTTAAATAATTTTTATTTACTTATGATTTTGGGTAATAATTCTTTTAGAATGGTTTTTATGAAAATCCAAATTTTATATTGAAAATATTTAACGAATTATAAGTCATGAATAAATATTAATAAGAACTTTAAAATTTATTTAAAAGTATATATAGACTATTCCATATTAATTTAATTTTGATATGGAACAAATTGTGGTAAGTTTTCCATCAAGTTTAGGTTAATTTACTCATCTAATTTGTACTAAAAAAATAAAAATTTTGGATAAAAATTATATTTGGGGATTTAATGATGTAGCACAACGTCGTTAAATTTTCAAACATTCAACGGACATGTCAAAAAATTGATCGGTGGATTTAATGTGGAATATTTTGTATTGTTGAAGTCCGCTGGAACTCATAATCTGGGGTCATGTGCATGGGTGTGCACATGCGCTAGTAGACTAACACATAAGTTTAGTGAGATTTTATCTTAAAACTAATTGGCAATAGGAGGAGTTAGTGTGTTTATTTGATGTGATACTCTTTTCGCATATTCACATCTTAGCACTATAACACCACCATCTCATATCAGATATAATAAGAATGTTGAAAGTGATAAGAATGTTGTGAGTGATTTATGAATGATTCAAGTCCTACAAATGTTACAAGAACTATTTCTTTTCAGATTTCAAGTGATGACATCAAACCTAACTATGCTTTGATTCAGCATTATTTTGGGTTGTGGCTCATGATGTCCCGCTGGGCTGTCGGAGTGAGACGACGGCGAGAGCTACTAGAAATCATATTGGGAGATATATAACCCATGATGATGAGGATTTCCTGCAGTTGGGGAGAACGATGAGAATCGAAGTGTCGTTGGAGGTGGTGAAGCCCCTGTTACGTGGCGTAACGCTTGGGATTGCATGACAACCTACTTGGGTAGGGCTTCAATATGAGAGGCTTCCTACTTTCTGTTATGGGTGTGGCCGACTAGGACATGTGGCGAAGGAGTGCTCATCTGGGTCGAGTGGAAAAAATAGTGGTGGTGATACTCAATATGGGCCATGGTTACATGCAACCACGACTAGGGGTAAGTTAAGGGTTAACCGTACGGACCTAGAAAGGGAGAAGAGATGGTGGCTGGATATGAAGGAGAGAAAGGCCAAGGAGGCAGATGATGTGGGTAAGGATAAGGGGGAGAGAGAGAGAGAGGTAATATGTATGGATCTGGAAAAGGAGGGACAGACAGAAGGGAAGGATGTGAGTAAGGGATCTAATGTGCTAGATGAGGGAGGTGTGAAGACTAAGGGAGGGGAAAATGATCCTGGAAAAAAGGACGAGGGATTTCTCTTTGAAAACAATGAGGCAAGGGACAATGCGAAAGGTAACAGTGAAATGAAGGGTGGTGAGGGTGGAGGGGATGAAATGCAAATAGAGGTTCATAATAATAGAGAGGGAGGAGGGGTACATATGCGTATGGGCCAAATCAAGTTGAGGCGCCAAGAGAGCAAAATGGGACAAGTTTTTCTTGGTAATGCGGGTGTGAAGTGAAAGATGGAGCTGATTGACAAGGACATGGGAATAGGAGAGCGCATCAATGTTGGGGAGGGTGATGAGGGAGGTATGGCAAAACGTCTTAAGAGGGCGAAAGGAGTGATGGATATGGATATCGTCTCTCAAGTAGCGAGCATGGGGGGTGCCCCTGCTCGTGAATAGCAATGAAAATATACAGTTGGAACTGCTACGGATTGGGCAACCGTGGCACACGTTTCACTCTCCAACGATGGGTTTGGAGAGATCGCCCTTCCATCGTCTTTCTAATGGAAACAAAGATATCAAAAAGGGATCAAGAAGATGTTATGAGGAGGTGTGGTTTTATGAATGGTTTATGTGTGGGGAGTGTTGGTCGCTCAGGGGGCCTTTGTCTTTGGTGGAACGATGTGGATGTGGAGGTGAATGTAATTTTCTTTTCTCGCAACCACGTCATGGCGAGTGTTCGCGATCTGAGGACCAATGTGGAGTGGTCCTTTGTTGGTTTATATGGCTATCCTGAACAATCAAACAAGAGACGATCATGGGATCTCATGCGCCGGCTAGCTCAGGGGTGCTCTTCTCCTATTTTGTTCCTCGACGATTTCAACCAGATTATCTCGTCGGAGGAGCGACAAGGCGGGTCTGCGCCGCGTGACGCCGACATTAGGGCGTTCCTATTGATGACATGTTGTTGTGTGATATGGGGTGCAAGAATGGGAGGTTTACGTGGCAACATGGAAGGAATGAGGGGGAGATTCTTCGCCAAAGGTTAAATCGGGGTCTGTGTTCCAACAACTGGTTCCTAGACTACCCAAATGCAAGGATCTCAGTCTTCCCTCGTGTTCAGTCGGATCATACGTTGTTATGCCTGGACACGGAAGGGGAGCAGAGGCAATGGGAGAGAAGAGAGAGAACTTTCCACTTTGAAGCCATGTGGTTGTCCCATGAACGATGTCACACGATTGTGAGAGAGTCATGGCAGGGGCTGGGTTCGTCAGCTGCTGAGAAAGTGCAAGAATGTGCAAATAATTTAGCTGAATGGGCCTCTACTGAATTTGCTGATCGGAAAAAGAAGATCTCACGACTAGAGAAAGAGCTGCTTGGGCTACAGAACTGTCCACCTGATGGGGCTATTATGGAGCGAATGGTGGGTGCGTCTGCTGAGATCAACCACCTACAAAGGGAGGAGGAGGCATATTGGTTCATGCGATTCCGATCTAATGAGCTACGTTTTGGGGATAAAAATACTAGCTATTTCCATCATAAGGCCTCGCAACGAAGATCTACAAATCGAATCAAGGGCTTGTTTGATGAAGACGGGGTGTGGCATGAGTCTAATTCAGCTATTGAGGCCTTAAAATGGGTGCAGTGTTGTGTATCTCTTGAGGCCAGTGGGGAGCTCGATCATCCTCCTTCGGCGGAGGAGATTCGAATAGCGCTATTCCAAATGCACCCGTCTAAGGCACTGGGCTACGATGGGATGCATGCTATGTTCTTCCAGAAATTTTGGCCTATTGTGGGGCTGGATGTGGTGTGTGCAAAGATGGTGGAATGGTCAAGAGGATATGAGAGAGGTGAATCAAACAGTGGTCACCTTGCTGCCAAAAACGAAAGACCCAAAGCGTGTTAAGGAATTTAGGCCGATCAGCTTGTTTACAGTGCTATACAAGATTGCCTCGAAGACTCTTGCAAACCGGTTGAAGCCTCTGCTGTCGTGGATTGTTGAGGGGCACCAGAGTGCCTTTGTGCCGAATCGGTTGATTACCGACAATGCTATTGTGGCCTTCGATGCCTTTCATGCAATGAAGAACCAAAGGCAGGGAACTGCTGGTACGCTTGCTTTGAAACTTGATATGATGAAAGTGTATGACAGAGTCGAATGGTCTTTCCTGTGGATGGTGTTGGATCGGTTGGGTTTCTCACCAGTGACGGTGAACCGGACCATGAGCTGTATGGAGACGGTGTCGTTCTCGTTCAAATTTAATGGGGCCATTCGAGGACGGGTGGTCCCTACTTGAGGTTTACGCCAGGGCGATCCCATTTCTCCATATTTATTTATAATCTGCGCCCAAGTATTGTCCTCTTTGATCACTGGGGCAGTTTGTATGGGGTCTATCTGTGGCATTCAGGTCAGTCGAAGAGCTCCAACAATCTCACACTTGTTTTTTGCGGATGATAATCTCCTTTTTGCGAGGGCCACGGTTCAGGAGTGTCTGGCGATAACTGATATTCTCCGTGTTTATGAGCAAGCATCGGGTCAGAAGATCAATATGGAGAAGTCGGAAATTTGTTTTAGCAAACATGTTGATGCAGCAATAAGGTGCGAGATCATCACCTATTTACGTGTGCGTGAGCCGTGAGGTGGATCGTCATTCAAAATATTTGGGGTTGCCTACCATTATTGGTCGTTCCAAGAAGTCCATTTTTCAAGGGATTAAAGAGCGTATGTGGAAGAAGCTGCATGGGTGGAAGGACAGATTGCTATCTCAGGCAGGAAGGGAGGCGTTGATCAAGTATGTTATCCAAGCTATCCCGATGTATGTGATGAGCGTGTTCCGCCTCCCCGATACTCTCATTGATGAAATGCGTGGTATGTTGGCCAGGTTTTGGTGGGGAGCAAAGGACCGGGAGAGGAAGATACATTGGAAGAGTTGGAAAGCTTTGTGTAGGCCCAAATGTCAAGGAGGGATGGGTTTTTGGAATCTCCGGGTTTTTAATCAGGCTTTGTTGGCTAAGCAGGGTTGGAGAATTATGCATAATGAGGATTCTCTGGTGGCAAAGGTGCTTAAAGAAAGGTACTTTCGTCGAACGGGGTTTATTCGATCTTTGCGGGGATATAATCTGAGTTATGTTTGGTCGAGCATTTGGGGGGCTAAGTCGATCATGCTTGACGGTCTTGGATGGCGGGTGGGAGTCGGTGATAACATTTACGTGTGGGAGGATCCTTGGCTTCCGGGTGATGGGGGTCAGCAGTGTCCACTGAGACCTGTAGATGTTAATCCTTTGCTTCTGGTTGACTCACCGATTAATCAAGACACAAGATCTTGGAATTCTGAGTTGATTACAAACCTGTTTCAGGAGGAGGATGTTGATAAAACAATGAAGATCCCACTTAGCCCTCAACCTGGAAGGCATGTAAGGTTATGGCCATACACTCGGAGTGGGGTTTACTCGGTTAAAATGAGGGTACTGGTTCGGCTTGATGGGGTCTGCAGGGCCGGTTAGAGGGGCCACAACAGCGGGAAAGTGTCTTTGGGAGGTTATGTGGGCGCTTCCTATACCGCCAAAAGTGCGGGTTTTCGCATGGCGTTTATTGAATATTGCTTTGAGCGTTAAGGTGGGGTTACACAAGCGGAAGATTGTGGCATCGGCACTTTGTGACAGATGTGGGTTAGCGCAGGAAACATGTTGGCATGCCGTCTTTTCATGTCCGTGTGCAGAGATTGTATGGGAAGAGTCGTCACTGCTGCTGACTATTTTGGGGTCAAATGCTCAATCAGTTCTCGAGCTGGCGGAGGCTGTGTTGCGCCAGGATGGCACAGAGGGGTTGGGGATGTTCTTCATCTTGGTGTGGGTGGTATGGACTGTTAGGAATCGACAGGTGTTCGGGGAGGGAGGGAGTTCACCAATCCCACGTGAGGAGGTGGTTGCGATTAAGTTGTGCTTTGTGAAGATGTGTGCAGATTACCGCTCGTTTGCACAAGATACAACTGTGCTGCGATTGGGTGTTGAGCCGAAGTCGAGCTGGGTGCCCCCGTCACATGGGACTGTCAAGGTGAACACATACGCTGCGTTTTTGGGACCCAATGCAATTGGTCTAGGTGTGGTGGTTCGTGATTCCTATGGTTTTGTTAGCCTAGCTGCAGTGGAACGTCGCAAAGGGGACTGGCGGCCTGATGAGGCTGAGGCGATGGGCATTATTGCTGGGCTCATGAAGGTACTCGCGTTGGGTGCTACATCTGTTGAAGTGGAGTCGGATTCTCTTGTGGTAGTTTCAGGCATCCGCTCCACCTCAACCGATTTATCTTATCTAGGAAGTATGTTGTCTTATATTTGATGTTTAGTATCTTCGTTTGTGTCATGTCAGTTTATGCATGTTCGTAGATCGAGTAATGTCGTAGCTCACTTTGTAGCTCGTATCTGTCCTAGTTTCGGGGATGAACAAACTTTTGTAACTGATATTCCGGTCAAAGTTTTTGAATTGACGGAATTAGATTTGGAATGAGAACACGTTTGATTTCAAAAAAAAAAATCAAACCTAATAGGATTAGGTAAAATGGACTGATGTCTTTTAAAACTCGAGTCTTACAAAACTATCCTTAGAAATAATTGCAAGAGCCAACATTATGATTTCCACTCAAGTGTTTACAAGTGTACATTACTTAAAATCACTCACAAAAGCAAAATTTTCACAAAACGTAAATCCATATATCTAATGAACATGTGAGATGGTGGGATATTTGTTCTTAATTTCTCTGTGTGTGTATATATATATATACTCACTAAATAGTGATACGCTTGTACTTTCATTATAAACGGGTGCACTTAGTTTATAGATGATACACATTTTATCTTTCAAGTGATGCACATTCACTATATGTTGGTGCACCTCCTCTATCAACACGGTGAATATTCAGGCATAAAATGGTGCAATCATCATCTCACACTACATTGATAACACACTTTTCATACCTAATGTTTCAGTGTTCCTTCTCTAAATAACATCCAATTCTTGTTAATCAGGATTACAATTTCATACACATGTTAAGTTTGTTAAAAGACAAGCTTTTTGTTATTTCATATGAAATCCAGGATAAGAGCAGAAATGAAAGAAACAAGTTTACAATCTGATTAATTCCATTAATATTTTTCATATATACATAGAGAGTCAATATCTCCAGATCTCAAAGATAAGTTTCTGGATACATTAATACATTAACAGCGGCGCGTAATCTGGTGCCTGGTGGGTGTATAAAGGGCACTTCTTGAAGTTCTTGCATATTAAAAGAGAGCTTAAGATTCTTCTAAAACAACCAAAATGCAATCCAGACGATGCAGCCTTGTCTCCATTTAGCTTCCGCAGGATAAGCATTCATCGCGGTTTGTCAACGAACACACCATTTGGGCCATTTTTGTATTGTCATCATCTCCTGCACTGCTCTTCTCCTGTATCGTTTGACACAAGAAGAAAGAACATCAGGATAAGCGCAAACAGATGATAATGGTTTTGAATTTTGGTTTGATCCGACATTTTAGTGTACCTTAAGCAGAGAGGTGTCTACGGTGAACTTGATGGCATCGGCAGCAGCTCTTGATCTCAGATAATACATTCCCGTCTTCAACCCCTTTTAGCCAACAGATGATAAATCATTTCCATTAGTTGATAGAAATTTGCATATTTTGGCTATTGAGTAGATGATGATTTTGATTCATTCAGACCTTAGACCAGGCATGGAAGTGCAGAGAAGTAAGTTTTCCGAAGTTGGGTTGGTCCATGTGGATATTCAGGCTCTGGCTTTGATCGATGTAGCACCCACGATCAGCCGCCATATCAACCAAGGTCCTTTGTTTTATCTCCCAGACAGTCCTGAGTGCAAGCATCCAAATTCAGCTAAAGGAATCCCAAAAGGAAGAAAAAGAACCGGATTTAGAGACCCATACTTGTAGACTGCTTTAAGATCTGCAGGAACTTCGGGTATTTTCTGAACAGACCCCTCCTCATATACGATCCTGTTCTTTAAAGCTGGAGACCAGAGACCCATCTCAGTCAAGTCAAGGAGAAGATGTTTGTTGACCACAACAAATTCACCGCTGCAGTAACATATGACGATGTTAGGATTCATTATGATTGGCCAAAGCTTTGAAGATTTGTAAATAACAGGCCATAACAAACCTGAGCACTCTGCGACTGTAAATGTTGGAAGTGTATGGCTCAAAGCACTCATTGTTTCCAAGAATCTGACTCGTTGAAGCAGTAGGCATCGGGGCTACAAGCAAGGAGTTCCTAACTCCATGAGCTGCTATCATCTCCCTCAGTGAACCCCAATCCCACCTGTCAGAAGGGGTAATTCCCCACATATCTGGCTGAATAACGCCCTGCAATTGAAAAACAGTTAGCAGGCACAAGTAGATAATGTTGAACAATTTCCATATACTTGCAATATCCGACACCAATCAGTATACAAACATGTGAAGTTGTATACCTTGCTCACAGGACTGCCTTGATATGTCTCATATGGGCCTTCTTTAGCTGCCAGCTTACAGGAAGCTTTCAGGGCATGGTAGTAGATGGTCTCAAATATATCTTTGTTCAGCTGTTGAGCCTGCAAGAAAAAGTAAAAAACTCATTAGACTGTGTGATATATGCAAGGGTATGAAATCCAATCAGAAATGTTCAACAGATTTTACCTCAGGAGAATCAAAAGGCATGCCAAGCAATATGAAGGTGTCTGCAAGGCCTTGTACTCCAATGCCAATAGGCCTATGCCTCATGTTTGATGTTTTAGCAGTTTCGACAGGATAATAATTGACATCAATAATCTTGTTCAAGTTTGTAGTGACTATTGAAGTAACCTGCTCCGACAGAACAAATATTGATTAACTACTTGAATAGGTATCATCTGATACTTAAAAGATTCACTGAATAGCAAACAAACCTCTGCTAACTTGTCAAAATCAAAGAAGCGGTTGGCTGAACCCCTGCTTCCAACAAGCTTAGAAGGCTGTGACTCTGAAGGAACTCCCTAAAAATAATTGTGCAAGGCAAATCAAGATTAGTTACATCAAATAGACCCCATAACATTGTCAATGAGGGTTCATATATAGGTCTGTTCGGCACATCTCATCAAACAGCATATACATTTCAACACATTGGTCATTCTTATCTCATTATAAGAAATCAACTCGTTGTGCCAGATGACGCCTATACAAAGCTAACAATAACCATAGGAAAAGCAATTACCTTCTCTCTAACAAACCGGGGTAGAGCAATCGATGCAAGATTGCAGACCGCAGTTTCAGTAGGACTGGTGTACTCAATTATCTCAGTGCACAAGTTAGAAGACTTAATTGTACCCAGATTTTGCTGGTTGCTTTTCTTGTTGCAAGTATCCTGAAACAGGATGCAGGAAAACTTAACATACAACAAGAAATAAGCAAAATATCACAGATATACCACTCTGAATATTCACACTAACCTTGAAAAGCATATATGGGGTACCAGTTTCAATCTGAGATTTGAGGACCTCGAACCACAGACTTTGAGCCTGCACAATCTTCTTTGCTTTCCCCTGTAACAAAATATAATCAAGTCAATGTATAGTTTCAGGGCAATAACAAAACACTTCATCAAAGATCACAGGATACAATACCTCTTTCTCATACTTGGTGTACAATAACTTGAACTCTTCACCCCAGCAATCTGCCAAACCAGGAGCCTCATTGGGACAAAACAAGGACCACTCTCCATTGCTTTGGACCCTCTCCATAAACAAATCAGGTACCCAAAGAGCAAAAAATAGATCACGTGCACGTTGCTCCTCCTGAATATTATTTGATCAGCAATTGTCAGGGTAATAAGACTAAGAAATGCAATTCATTTGATGCAAGTTCAATATATGCATTACCTTCCCATGGTTTTTCCTGAGTTCAAGAAAATCAAATATGTCAGCATGCCACGGCTCAAGGTATACAGCAAAGGCACCTATGATCACCAATAGCCAGATATTGGAAAAGATCAGATCAAGCTCACTCGTAGTCTCAAGGCAAGAGCAATCAACCAGCAGCAAAACATAAAGTGACACAATTGATTACCTTTTCTCTTGCCTCCTCCTTGATCAACATAACGGGCAGTGTTGTTGAATACCCGAAGCATGGGGACAATTCCATTGGAAGACCCATTCGTCCCACGTATGTAGCTACCTGTGGCACGAATATTGTGAACAGAGACACCAATTCCTCCAGCTGATTTGCTTATAACAGCACACTCCTTCAGAGTGTCATATATCCCTTCAATACTATCGTCTTTCATGCACACAAGAAAGCAGCTGCTTAACTGCAATCCAAAACAAAGCAATCCATGGAACATAGTAAATACCACCATAAAAAAAAATAAAAATAAAAAACATATACTGAAAATAAACATCACACATACTTGCGGCCTTGGTGTACCAGCATTGAACAAGGTGGGAGATGCATGAGTGAACCACCTTTGTGACATCAAATGATATGTTTGTATGGCAGAGTCAATGTCATCCTTATGGATTCCAACAGAAACCCTCATTAACATGTGCTGAGGCCTCTCAACAACCTTTCCTCCAATCTTCAAGAGGTATGATCTCTCAAGGGTTTTGAAACCAAAGTAATCATAATCAAAATCACGGTCATAGATTATCTCACTGTCAAGACGAGCAGCATTCTGAAGTAAAAAGGAAACAGCACACATCAAAACACAAGACTCGCCAACTAATAGTTCATATTTAATCTTGAAAGGTTTATAACACATGAGTTATCAATTACCTTCATAATAATTTCATAAACATCATCAGCAATTAAAGGGGCCTTCAACCCAGATCTCTCACTGTAGTGATTGTACATGTCTTTGATACTAAATATCAATTCCAAAACACAATTAGTGACTAGATAAGAGCATAAGCAGACCTAGGAAAGACCATCAATTAACATTCAAAGTAAACATACGTCTCGGAGAAGATTTTCTTGGTGTTCTTGTGCAGATTTGAGACAACAATCCGTGCAGCCAACTGGAACAAAACACAAGTAAGCAATACATCAGGATTACTATTCACTTGAAGAAATGACTTGAAAATGGGGGAAATGATCTAAATCTAACCGAAGCATAATCAGGGTGACTGGCAGTCAAGGCGGCAGCGGTCTCGGCAGCCAATTCATCAAGCTGGCTGGTGGTGACACCCTTGTAAACCCCAGCACACACCTTCTGGGAAACAAGAACTGGGTCACAGTGGTCAGGGCTCAACCCATAACTCAACTTCTTCAAACGGGCAGTAATCTTGTCAAAGTGCACCGCTTCCTGGCGCCCATCTCTCTTCACAACATACATCCTCACTCCCCTTTGTCTTCCCGCACCCTCTTTCTCTCAGGAATTTCGTCGAACACTTGCTGTGCACTCACACAGAAAAATACCCAAAACCCAATTCGCTCTATATAGCAGCGCGGGAGAGAGTAGATAAGGGGGAGCGGCGGATTTGAATTGTTTAATTTTAGGGTTTCTAATTCAAAATTTCCCGCCACACATTGGCTTCCATGGTACTCTTTCCATCAGGGATTCAAATAATTCAACGCATTTAGCGTGGAGAGAGGAGATGAAGATGGGAAATTTGTAATGAGAGAGAGGGGTGGGTGGGGGACCTGTTCGATTCCTTTTTTAATGTTAACTGTATGACTTTTTTTGAAGGTGACTGCAATGGCCGATGCCAAACGGGGTTTATGGATTTGAAAATTGAATACATATGGGATTTTTAATTTTATTTATTCTGGTTTTGTCTGTGTGCGGTGAAAATGTGCGCGCTCCTCCTAAGGCGCCAATTTCAATTCTCACTGAGTGATGCACAGGACCCAGGTTGTCGCCAGTGCACACTGGACTGTGGGCAAACCGGATTCCGTCACCGGTAAAGATAAAAACTTTTCGAGTAGTGTTTATAATGGCATTTTTATCACCTCGAATAGGCATCGATACTTCTCAAATAATTAATAAAATAAAGAGAGTTGGGGGAATAAGATGGATGCCTATTCTAACATGAACTGTTGTAAGGTTATAATAAAAGTTGTGTAATTTTTTTTTCTTGACTAGACTTATACTACGTATTAAAATGATACTGTATTGTTAATATCCGAGTTGGACTTGAGAGAAGGCCAAACAGGTATCTGCTTTAAACCCAAAATTTAAAACGTTCAATTTTTTTTAGTTTTTAATACGGATTTTTTTAGTAAGGTTAAATGTATATCTGTATCTTTTATATCTAACTATTAGAAGAGAATAGTTTTTTATGAGATTTCATCACCACCATGATTATAGAGTTTTCACCCAATCAAATTAAATATATTTTTTTCTCATCATCTATCTATATTTTATATCTAACTATTAAAATAGAATATTTTTTTATACTGTGTCATCACCGCTGTAATTATAGGGTTTTCAACCAATCAAATTAATTTTTTTTCTAATTAATTGGTTCAATTTAAAACATTAAATAAAAACTCAAGGTAATTGAACCTCAAAATGAGCAAAACCCCAACTCAACTCGACCCAACCCAAATACCCAATGACCAAACCAAAATCGAATGATCTGTAACCCAAATGTTTTTACCCGAACCCAAGTCAGTCCAATTTTGTTTTTTTTTACAGTAGGCAAACATTGGGAGCCGTTGCTAATAAAGCAACCTAACTCCCAAATCATCATGAAGGATGATTTTACAGATATCTCTATGGTAGGGAATAGATGGTAAGTTACAAATTACACCTGATTTGGCTATATAGTCCACAGTATGGTTTGCTTCTCTAAATATATGTCGGATCTCCACTGATAAGAAGTCAGCTGTAATCCTTTGGATTTCTTCAATCTGATGTAGAATTTCCCATCTGGGCGACTGTTCTCTTTGGCTGATTTGACCAGAATCTGATTGTCACTTTCAAGAATAATCTTCCTTAGTCCCTCCTGTTTTGCTCTTTGAAGACCTAGAATCATGGCAGAGGCTTTTGTTTGGATTACTGATCCAACATTAGCTTCGTTGGAAAAAATATCAATAATATTTTCTTCAGAATCACGAATGATTCCCCTAGTCTGGCTTTTGCCAGATTGGGTAAAAGAATCATCTACATTAATTTTGTAGATAGTCCTAGGAGGTCTGGTCCATCCGGCTCTCACCCTCCTTATAGTGTTTGATTGTTGTTTTGTGTTGTGTTGTACTTCCTTGGTCCAATCCGTAATGCTCTGGTTTATCATCTGGATCAGTACAGAGGTGCCAGTCGAATCTTTAGACCTGAAAATTTTTTCATTCCTAACATTCCAAATAGACTGCCATATAAAAGCTAGATCAATAAAGTTAGTGTTAGACGTATTGATTCTATACAGATTTTCACTCAGCGGGCCATGGAGATTAAGGTTGTGGAAGTACAGACCTGATTTCTGCTCATATTGGGCTATGACTTCCCTTGTATAGGTGCACTTAGTGAATAGATGAGCAGCATCTTCATTTGCATGACCACAAAGAGAGCATTGGCTAGGGACTCTATTAACATACCTATTAAGTCTGTCAGTCGTTGGAAGACCATCAATCTTGATATTCCATAGGAGGTTTTTGATGCGAGGGGGGCCTTAAGCTTCCAAATCCAGTTTTGTGAGTTATGATCTTGGGGTTGTGTAGCCAGGATTTTCTTCACCGACCTGGTAGTGAATTTACCTTCTGGGTTGAGACTCCAAATCAGGTTGTCTTGAGCCCGCCACTGGGTGATTTTTAATTGCAGAATCTTGTCGATGACTCATTGGGGGAAGGTCTGTCTTAATACATCTTCCTTACATAGCTTCCTGTCACTGATAAGATATTCAACTGTCATGTTAGGATCATTTGTACCTCTATAGTCTCTAAGGTTGGTCGATGAGATCCAGTTGTCTTCCCATACGTTTATAGCCGAACCATTACCAACAACCCAGAGGAGTCCTTCAAAAAATTTCCTTAGGGTGAGAAGCCTTCCGAACTGCCATGAAGCATATTTTTTGTTGAAGCTCCTTATGCTTTCTTGTTGGAGGTATTTTTCCTTTATGATTTGTACCCATATGCGATTTTCATTTTTGTATATTTTCCAAAAAAGTTTCATTTGAAGGGCGATGTTTAGTTCCTCTTCTTTTTTAAGGTCTAGGCCTCCAAGCGATTTACTTTTGCAAATGGTATCCCAGCTAATCAGAGGGGTGTATTTATCTGCTAGTGATTTATTCCAAAAGAAGTTTCTTTTGATTTGATCCATTTGGTTAAGAACTCCTTTGGGCAGTAGGAAGTTTTGCATTAATGTTTTGGAGCTTAAGTTTGATTGTATTAGAACAGTTCTGCCTGCTTGAGAAAGGGTGGATGCTTTCTATTTTGACTTTTGAGAGTTGTTTTTTCATGTTCTATATTGCTTCATCAAAGACACTATTTTTTATTCTGGCATTGACAAGAGGGATTCCAAGGTATTTTTCAATAGTTTTTGAGACTGGGATACCCATATGGGCTGCCAAATCCCTTGCCAAATTAGGATTAACATTCTTAGAGCATTGTAGTGAACTCTTATTGTAGTTCATGGTTAAGCCTGATAAATTTGAAAAGTTATTTAATATGTTCTGAATTGTATTTAAGCTGGTATGTGCTGCTTTTGCAAATATGATTGTATCATCGGTAAAGGTTAAGAAAGGTATGAGAGTGCCATTTTTAGCCAATTTAATGCCGATTAAGGCATCCTCAAGAAGTGCTTCCTTATTTAATTCCCTAGATAATCCTTCCATTACTAGTACGAATAGGTAGGGGGCTAGGGGATCACCCTGTTTGATTTCTCTATTAGGTTTAAATTGAGGATCGGGAGTGTTATTGGCCAAGACAGAGAAGGAGGTAGTGGTTAAGCATTTCATAACCCAGCTAATCCGAGTTTCATGAAAACCAAATTTAAACAGCACTGCCTGAATATAGTTCCAGTTTAATTTATCATAAGTTGTTTCCATATCTAGTTTAAGAGCCATGAGTCCTTTTTTTCCTTTTTGTTTATGGAATGTATGGAAAATCTCGTGAGCTATAAGGGTGTTATCTTGAATTGATCTACCCTCCACAAATGCTCCTTGGAAATGATTGATTAGCTTAGGAAGGATTGGCTTCAGGCGGTTTGCGATTATTTTTTAAATAACTTTATAGACAGAATTACAGAGACTAATAGGTCTGTAGTGATTAATAGAGGTGGGATTTTCAACTTTTGGTATCAATACTATAAAAATTTGGTTTAATTCAGATAACATCTTACCTGAGTGGAAGAAAGCTTTAACTGCTTTACAACAGGATTGTCCTATGATATTCCAATAGCGTTAATAGAATTCATGAGGATAGTCATCTGGTCCTGGCGACTTGTCATCTGCCATGCTAAAGAGAGTATTTTTTATTTCTGTATTAGTAGGTTGAGAGATGAGTTTAACATTTTCCTCAGTTGTAACTTGGGGTTGGATGTTCCAAACATGATTAGCAGAAACATTGGTTTGATTAGATCCTATGAACCTTTCTGACATTTCTTCAGTTTGGAACATAGACTGATTACCTCTACCAAAGCATGGTTGAGTATAATGGTTGTATGACCCAAAAAGGCTTTTATATATATACGGTAAAAATTCGATTGGTGATTAACCTAACCTGCAACATCTACGAATGAGAGCAATATGATCTTTATATTTATGCTACAAAGTTAACTTCCTTAAACATGTGATGAACATAGACCGTCTAAATTTTATTAAAAAAAACATAGAATGTCTAAATATGATAGAGGTCCAATAGGGAGTTAGAAGTGATGATTTTGACTTCTCAATGACATGTCCAAGTATCATTAGGTGCATTAATAATGTAAAGGCAAAAGTTGTCACGGTGTCACCTATGACTTATGTTTTTTGGAGATAGATAGGAATGGTACATGACTAAGATTTGACCATTTTGTAGTCAGATGCGTTGCATGATTCTTTTGTAACTAGATCATTTGATCACGTGTCTATACATTTACCACTTTAAACAAAAATTGTCACCTTCTATTTAGGTGTTTTGAATATTAATTAAGTTATAGTGCTTTACAGATTTCCTCTCTCAAAGTAAATTACTACAAATAAGAGAAACAAAAGCTATTAAAAAATGAGGCTAAAAAATCCAAATGACAATCTTGAGCTAATCTTGAAGTGATAGTATATTGATAACCAAAAATAAATAATTACAAAAAGAAATGGATCATACTAACAGTCCAGTAGTTATACATGGATGTTCCTAATTTGTCCTAATTGCTTTTCGTTTTCTCAAAAAAAAAAATGGAAATTTACTGAAAATTACCCCTTAAATATTGGTGTTTTCATTTAACAACCTCTTAAATTCAAAATTACATAAAACCACCCTTTATATGGTTTTTACTTACAACTCACCACCCCTTCATCTATTTTCATTAGTTTATCATTAAATATATTATATTTTAATATCTTTAAACTCAAATTTGATTATAAATATATTCAAAAATTGAATTTAAAAATTAGGTTATCAATTAATCTAATTTTATTTGTTATATGTAATGGATCAAACTCAAATTATTTATCAATAAAATGGATCAAACTCAAATTTAATTATAAATATATTCAAAAATAACTTAAATATAATTATTAAGATAATAATTGTAGGCTATATTTATTATTATTTTTTAAAAATAAATAAAATTATCCCTAAAATATAATCGAGCCCTTAAATTAAAATTTTGAGTATATTTATAATCAAATTTAAGTTTAAAAATATTAAAATATAATATATTTAATGATAAATTAATGAAAATAGATGGATGGGTGGTGAGTTGTAAGTAAAAACCATTTAAAGGGTGGTTTTCTGTAATTATAAATTTAAGGGGTGGTTAAGTGAAAATACCCATATTTAAGGGGTGGTTTTCTATAAATTTTCCCCAAAAAAGAAAAAAGCAAGCATCATTTCAAGCACACACCTTGGATCTAGGGGTGTTATGCGGACACGAGCCGCTCAGATTCGGCTCGAAAAACTCGGCTCGAGCTCGTTCACATTTGAAAAACGAGCCGAGTTCGAGCAGGCTCCTGAGCTCGAATCGAGCTCGAGTAGCTCGTATTACTCGGACAATTTTGCCCTTGGGCTTTTTCACCTTTAGTTTTAGGGTTTCTTCCCGTGTGTCTCCAGTAACGAGCTCATAAACGAGCTTAGAAACGAACTTCCAGCAAAAACAAGGTAAAACAATAACACGAGCTTAAACGAGCTCGAACGAGCTCACGAGCTTGAGCTCGGCTCGGCAAAAACCGAGCTCGAGCTCGAGTTTGTTCAAATACTCGCGAGTCGAGTTCGAGCTTGCTTCTAAGCTCGAGTAAAATTCGAGCCGAGCTCGAGCTTGAACAGTACCGAGCCGAGTATGAGCAGCTCACTACTCGGCTCGTTCGACTCGAATAACACCCCTACTAGGATCACTAAAGATGCCCATGTTCTCTCATCGATCAATGTCAGCTATGCCATTGGCTTTCATCAGCGTATACAACCTTACATTTAGAACATTGTAATATACCTTTACCTTTACAAGTAATAAAAACAGTACAACTTGAGAACATTCACCAGTACTCCACCTAGTGTCGCTCAAGATGGCCATGTTCAGCGTTTTTGAAGCATGCCACAGCCCCATTTGGTGTCAGAACTGACTCGATGTCAATGGCATCACCAAAGACACTCTTGAGGTTGCATGACCACTCTGATCTTGTCTCCGGCCGTAAGTAGGCCTTTCCATGCTCTTGCATTGTCCCTACTCCCTACTTGCTTGAGTTGCTTCAACCTCCCACACAGAAACTCCGTGAGAGAGATTCTGTGTGGAAATAATCTCACCTAGATGCTTGAAAAAGCTTGGGCTAATCGCTATTGCTGAAAGCATATCCTTTGATTGTCACAGTAAACCAGGTAGGGATTGAATTATAAAGTACAATAAACAAAAACAGTAGCACAGAAGGCCAAAAAAAAAAGAGGGAAGGGGGATAAACAAAGTGACAAACTGATGCCAAAAACATGCAAAAATATTTTACATAAATCAACTAGGGTAAAGAGAACTTTTTTATCAGCTTCCAAATAGTTCCATGATCAGTGCAGCGGCCATCTTGCATTAGAAATAAAACCCAGCGTGGTTTTGCGACGAGGCAGCAGAACTTAAATGCTTTGAGACTGAGAGAAAGAAATCCGGATGACGAAACCACAGACGGAGGAGAGATGCTTGCAAACAAGGGCTTCAGTCGCCTGCTCCACAGTCTCGAACAAAACCAAGGCTTGTTTCTTACCGTTTGTCTCGTAAACCTTGGATTCGATGACTGATCCATGCTCCTCCACAAGGGTGACGATTTCTTCCTCAGTTATGTCTTGCGGAAGGGTTGATAAATGGATCATCTTGGTAGGGGAACAGCAATAGCGGTAGTGTTTAGCTGCATTGTGATTGAAGCGGTTCAGATTTGAATTGTGGTAATCGCGGGTGTCTGCACCCGGTGTTATGTTAGGGTGTTTAGAGTAGTTCACTTCTAGCTGTCTCCCGAAAAGCATAGCTCCCTGCATTACAGAAAAGGGCAATTAACTTTGCTATAATAAGCTTGTTATTCAGCTGTAATGTACAATAATCTATCAAGAGCATACAAGAGGGACAGTTAAAAAGTATAAAAAACGCATTCAAGATGGCCAGTTACAGCCTAGAAGTATAATGAATGCATACAAGACGTACAATAAAAAGGTATAGCGTATGCATTCAAGACAGACAGTTAAAGCCCAAGGTATAACAGGTGTAATAAAGAATGCAGATACAAGGTGAAGCTACCATAATTGCACTTGGAAGTAGACAGTTTTCATTTTTAAGCCGGCAGCATTGCACTTGTTACTATAAATCAGTTAGAACTTACAATTAGTGTCATTCAGTGGCCTACATTAGGAAAAAGTCCACGCATATAGTTATTGTAATCAGATATCTTGATGCACACATTTAAAAAACGAGAAAAATGGGGGGAATACAGAAAGCTGACATGGGTCACACTCACAAATCACAACCATATGGAAAGCATGCAACACAACAGAGTCAGATTGAAGACGAAGCACGTAAAAAAGGTAAGCTGAGCCTGACCTTTAGGAAGTGTACAGCCAATTCAGCCTGAAAACCATCTCCCATTTCAACTAGAGCATGATCAGGTTTATTTCTCAGAAGCTTGATCCTTACAATGTTTCCGTAGAGAGAAAACAGATTAAATAGCTTATCTTCATCAACTTTCTGAGAAAGAATCACTGAGGATGTCAGGTATCATAGATCAACAGAAGAGGGAAATTATACAACACAATAAAAAAAAACTTTTTAAAAGCAAAGTAAAGAAGATTAAAGGCATATTGCAAAGAAAACAACACTTACACCAGGGTCTAAGTTAGACACTAAAAGAGTGCACCTCTCATTGGTACCAGTTACACCAGGAGGAAGTCCCCTGCTAAAAGCAGCTGCAGCAGCTGCAGCACCGGGACTGACAACCATACTTCCCTGTATAGTGAAAGAAATAGAACAAGTTCAATTGCATGAAAATTCTGCAACATTCTCCTCAAAGGTGGAAATACAGTCATGTCTAAACATAAGAGATTTCCATTCTTTTCAAAAGAAAAAGAAAAGCACAAAATCCTCGAATATTTACAGATCAAAATCACGTACTTGTGGAATCCTGCTGCTGCCCCTCTGATCTGTAGGAAGATTTGGGTTTGTGTAATCCCTGAAAAGAACAAGACGGTTCAAGTTAACAACAGCTATGTTGTGCAGATGTGCCAAATAGAACATTTCAATCTCAATGCATTGGTCAAGGGCAGTGCGTATTATAACCTGGACCGGTCATTGTTGTAGTTCACTTGTAGCTCGTTTAGGCTATGTCACAAGGAAAAACACACGCATAAATTTATCCATATGCACAATATTAGAATTACTTGAATGTATAAAGAATGCTCACTTTGAGTACTGAATATCCAACTGACAGCAACGATCATATATATTTCGTCCCTACAAAGAATATTGGACATTAGATCTTTGCTGACAGATGAGTGGGATACTATAGTCCTGATTTTAACACCAGAAATACATACATGCAGCTCACTCATAGCAGAAGCAGCATTCTGGGGTGAATCATACTGGATGAGTGCCTGAAAGCCTAAAATTACAGAGGATAAGAGAAGAGTGGAACTTGATTTAAAAAAAAAAAAAAATAGCAGAAGAAGATTTCAAATCCATTGGAATCCAGTAATGTCCAAATAATTAGCAAGAAATCAGTAAAGACTAGAGATAAAGTTAGAGACAAGGAATTCTATGCATAAACCTAGCATCTTAAACTGAGTCTGAAAAATCTTATCTCTTCCACCACTTGGCAGTGCTTACCAGCTGACTTCTGAAATGTAACAATTTTCTCCACAAATCCAAAAGGAGAAAACACTTGATGGAGTACATCAACTGTGATATGGTAAAGCATTTGATGTACACTAACAAGAAGTATTCGATTAGGCTGCCCTTCCTACAAGCATTAAGCAACAACATTCAGCATTATGCATGAGAATTGAGGAAAGAAAAAGTGGGGTGCTAAATATAGCTAATTTCCATGAGAATGTGAGCAAACTACCATGACACGTTTCTCAGTCAGCAACTTCAAGGTTAAGCTCAAGTTCAGAGACACAATAAGAAGGGAGAGAGGATTGAGATAAGTAGATAACTTTTTTAACCAAACATAGTACAAACACACGAACAAGCAAACCCTTTTTCCGGCTTTTACCTAAATTTTATTTATTAAGGTGGTATATTGGAATAAAAGAATAACTGCCTGTGAGTGAAACAAATCTAACTTGATAACCTTGTTTAACAAGAAACAGCAAATGATAACTAACTATAACACAACCAAGCTTTTACAGCTCATTAATGGGCTACCCTAAGTTTGTTCATGAACTACCTTACAACCAATATTTATCCTTGCGTAACCAATAGGGTTAACATAAGCATTTCAAGCAAGCATTGGGGTGTAATGCATGGAGATGCACATTGCATATAAGCTATCCACCTCTAAAGCAAGGGCAGATAGGAAGGCAATTATACAATAAGCGGGAACAGAATCAACAGATAATAACTACTCACCACATCTTTCTTTCCATGACTCTGATCTGAGCTGGTGAGTTCTTGATGTGAAGAGAACTGCAAGTAGACATTTCGTCCCCTGATTGGCCACAAGAGATAATCAAATCAAATATTAGAAAACACCAATAACAGAACTAAATATACCTCCTCTGGGTCCACCATAACACATTACACAGAAGCAGCAGTGTTTCAAAATTCAACCACGCAGGAAGAACATTTTCTGTGCGTTACAAGTAAGAGAATTTGCTATAAGCCAACCAATTCCTTTCTAACAACCGCTACCATAATCCTGATTTACCTGACAGGATCTAAGAAGAAAACTAATAGAAGAATTTGAATGTAACTCATGCTCGTCTAAAAAATCCAAAATCATATGCGCTACCAAGTTGTTCCAAATAATCAATTGTACAAAGTGACAAAGTAAAAGTTTTTAAAGACAGAATTTCCTCATAAAATGACTTAATCAATCTAGGTTTTATTCTTTCTCCCACTCAAAAAGAAAAAGGAAACATGTAAATTGAGGTGGATATACATTTTGAAACACCTCACTGTACAACCAAGACGGCAAGACAATGAAACTCAAAGAGGGAGTTCAGTAAACTCTAGCACCATGATTCAAAATACCCCTACACTCATACTGGATTGGATTGTAAAAACAGAACAAAAGAAAGATTAGTACCGAACATTTGGCTGTAAATTGTAAGTATAATATTCCACCACTTTCATGGCTGAAGCGACATCCTCCATCTGAAGAAGAGCCTGAACGAAAACACAACACGTTTGCAATTCGCCTCAAAACACATGAATTCGTACCAAAACCCCCAACAGAACTCAAATAAGAAAAAACACGAAATTCGCCCAAAAGGAAAAAGGAACCTGATTCTTGTTACGCAACATCACAAGCTTGGAGACAACCCCGAACGCCTGAACAAGCTGAAGCAAATCATCCTGAGGAATCGAAAGCCGAATCCAACAGAAAAAGAGATCAAATTGAGGCTGGTGAGGGTAAATTCAATTCAATTCGCATTGATACGGAAACAGTGGGAGAAGAAAAAAGAAGTGACCTCAGAGATTTCGTGGCCGACATTCCGAATGTGAATGACTTTGGAGGGCTCCGCCATAGCTTTTGAAGAAGCTCTACTATCGCGCGAATCTAGCTCTGAGTTCGTGCGCCACAGAGAGACGAGAACTAGGAAAGAGGGGGAGAGGAGTGTTTGCCCTAATTATGTGAAAACTGAATTTATGGGAAAACAACAAAACTCGGAATACTATTTTTTATTTTCTTTTTCTTTTTCATTTTTTTTTACCCCTCACGTTTCTAGTTTTTGCCGTTTCGATTCAATGTTCCATTTTCCTTCTTTTTTACTGCAATTCTATTTACCCTTTCGGGGAGCCAGTTCTTTCATTTTGATGGGCTCAGACTTCAGACTTCGGAAGTCAATTCCACAAAGTTTTGCACAAAAGCTATTTTTTTTTTTAAAAAATTGAACCGGAAAGCATTTAGTCAGCTGCAGAGCAGTTAACTAAGTGCATCCAAGCGGATGAGATCGGACAAAGTGATAAGGGGGCGTAGTCGAACTGGAAAAGGGAAATTGATAATGGGAAAATAAATCAAACGTTCGATTAACCTCTTTAAATACGTGCGTAATGGAGGTAGAGTGGAACCTATGTAACAGGAGCATACAGTCAGAAATGAGAATTTCTGAATCCCACGAATAGGAGGTTCTCTGATTAATGTTGTTAATGACAGCAATGTTTTCACCTTCAATTAGTAGGTTGTCGATATTGAGGGCTCGAGCTAGCTTGAGACCTTTCCAAAGAGTAAATGTCTTACAACCAAAGACCGAGGACAAAGGTGAAGTTCCAGCTTCATAGGGGATTATATTACCCATGTGGTTTCGAATTATGAATCCGTAGGAGCCAGTGTTATCTGTTGAGAGAGCTTCGTCGAAATTTATATTGAGGTGTGTTCGAGGGGGTTTTGACCATTTGGCTTTGCACATTTTGAAGGTTTTTTTGATGTTGAGGGAGGGTTGTAATCGTGAATGTCGTCAGATAGTTTCCAGAGTATAAGTTGCTCTTTAATGTAAGCAATTGTGGTCTTAGGGGCAGATGCATGGTTGTGGAAAAGAGCTTGATTTCTAAATAACCAAATACTCCACCAAGGGGTTATAAGTGAGATGAAGTCCGAAGGGTCAAGACTCTTCCTTATGTTGTTTAGAAGGTGCTGGACGGGGTTGTCAGAATTATGAAACTTCAACATAGTGAGACCTAATTTTGGTTTTAAAAGTGCAATTGTTTGGCGTGTGAAGGGACAATCGACCATAATATGGTTTAAATCTTCAAGGTGGGAGTGGCAAGTAGGAAAATTAGAAAGGAATCGACAACCATGAGCAACAAGTTTAGCAGGTGTGGAATACCATCTTTAGAGATTCGCCAAAGAAACCCTTTGATTTTGGGTAGTATGCGGATGTTCCATATCCAACGAAGATCAGATATGGCGTGGTTTTTTTTTGTTGGAGGAGAAGGCTAACAGATGAGCTCGTTGAGAACCAGTCGTTAGAACTTCTAGACCAATAAAGTCTATCTTGGGAAATTGAGGTAGGGATGGGTGTATTAACGAGGGTAGAGAGTAGGTCAGGGTTTAGCTGATCTTGTAGTGTGTGTTTAATTAAGAAGATATCATATTGTTTGTTAGTAGTGATGAAATTATAGACTTTGAGATTAATATTTATGTTGTCTGGGTTTTTAGCAAAGTTGATAAGGGGGTGTTGGAGAGCCAAGTGTCAGTCCAGAAATTGATTGAGGTACCATCTCCAATACGCTAGGAGAGTCCTTCTTTAAAAACAGGGAGGCGTCTAGTGAGTTTAGACCATTGCCAGAAGGTCGTCCCTTTACGAGTGTAGTTGAGTAGTTGAAAATTTTGAAGACATTTGTTCTTGATGAGAAAGACCATGGATTAATGGTGGGTTATGCTAGAATTTTCCAAAGGAGCTTAAGTTGTAAGGTAATGTTCATATTCTCAAAACTGCGAAGGCCAAGGCCACCATTTCGTCGAGACTTACAAATATCTCAAACCAACTAATAAGGGGTTTGTATAGATGACTCTTATTCCAAAGGATATTTTTGTTTATTTTGTCTAGTTCCTTGTGAGTGGCAGCAGGTAGCATAAAGCATTGCATTATATGTAATGGTTTAGCAACAAGATTGGATTGTATTAGAGTACGTCGACCCTCGTGAGAAAGGGAGTTATCAGTCCATTTTGATAACTGAGCTTTAGCAGACTCAATGATAGGGGCAAAAGTGGAAGTGGTAACTTTTCCGAAAATGATAGGGCATCCTAGATAAGTCTGTAAGCTGGTAGTGAAAGAGATATTCAATTCTGTTCGAATGATGTTCTTGCCTTCTTGGTGTTTCTAGTTACATTTGAAGTGGTCTGGAAAAAGGGATTTATGTAAATTGATTTTTTTGTCCAGAGGATCCGCATACTGCAATAGTTGTTCATAATATAGTTTAATTATTTGATCACATGCTATTTAATTTGTTAGCATTGGCGAAGATGATGATGTCATCAACGAAGGCAATTGAAAGGGAATTTTGGGGCAAGATTTGCATATTGTGATCCCGATCTGGTTATTAGGTTTGTTGGTCTGATGTTGCAGTTCTCTTGCCAAAACTTCAGTGACAAGCAAAAACAAAAAAGAAGATAACGGATCACCCTGATGCAGACCCCTCATGGGTAGGAATATTTGTATCACACTAAAAAAAATCTTTAGAAAGTGTTTCCCCCCCTTTTTTTGTGATGCATTAGTTATTATGTTTTAATTACAACAAATTAGTTACCTCGTTCTGGATGAACTGCGAGCTTGCTTTTTCGATCTCTAGTCGGTCATTACTACGCTTGTGGTGCATTACCCTTTGGTATTGGTCTGCTTGTTATGTTGAGCTCGGTGGCTCCTTCCGCTAATCGAGAGCCTCCCCTTCTCTTCTCACATATTGCTAGTATATCCGGTTTAAGCGGCGTTTTTTGAAATGTGTTTGCTAGTCATATGTTTTAGCCGATGATCGGGTTTTAGAGTGGGTTAAATGAGGACTTTCACTAAGCTTCTTCTCAGGAGAGGGCCATGTGGGTCAGAGTGGTCCCATCTTATTGTGGCTTTGGCGCCTTGGGGTGGGGCTATTTGAGATTTATGGATTGATTTGGAATAATTTGTGTGTGAGGTAGCTTGTTGTGTGTTGGATGTCGTTGGATTCCACTGGCATGATATGTGCCTTAACCTTGGTCTCATGTTCCGACGGATTTAGTTGGTCCGGCCTTCTGCTGATGAAGAGCCTCCCTTCTTTGGTTTGCATATAGCTAGCACTGTCGGGTTGAGCGCCTTTCGAAATGATTATGTTTCCGATTCGTTTGGGCCTTGGAGTGAGTTTTCACGAGGGCTTTTTGCTACGTTTCTACCAGCACGAGGGCCTTTGCGTCTTATGGCACTTGAGAATATGATCAGACGACTTGTTGCGAGGGCTTTCACTGTTACTCTACCTCTTTGTACCCTCAATAGACAGGGTCAATGAGTCAAGCATGCTCACATAAGAGAAACTTTATATGCATAATAATGCCAAAAACCGAACGAATAACAAGTTATGCCTATTTGGGTGGGTGGCTGTGTTTGTTGGGGGGGGGGGGGGGGGTTTCCTAACAGACTGGATGTACAAATAAAAAAAGAAAGTATTTGTTTTGCTAAGATTTCCTTTTTCATTTGGTTCATGCCTTTGCCAAAGAAATAGGATTTTCAACATATTGAATTCATCTATTATATTCGAGTCATTACGATTTACGGTTCAGATGTTTTAATTTATTCTTTTTATCATTTTAAAATAGGAATAAGTTTTCATACAATAAAAGCATTAATTATTGATATATTATTAATTGGTATTCAAATAATGTTGGTGTTGTCTTAATGGGCGATGCTTTGGGAGCCGATACATAACTAGAATTCCTCTATTGTACACTAGAACTAGACCTGAGCATGGGCGGGCTTGGGTCGGGCCTGTGACTATTTTTCAGCCCACTATACCGGGCCGGGCTTGGGCTAGGCCCGATGGTTGGGCCAGTTACCTCGTCCAAGCCCGCCCACATTGGCGGGCCGGGCTGCCCAACGGGCCAGATGGGCCGAAACATTTAAAAATTGCGCGGGACGGAGAGTTCTCGTCCGGCAAATCCTATCCTGTCCCGCATTTATATATATATATATCCATAATTAAAATTAATAAAAATATTTAAAATGTATTTATATTATATATTAATATGTATTTTATTCCAACATTAAAATAAATAAAAATATTATATAGAATACAATAACATAAGCTGCATGTGTACTCAATTCTAGAGTACATGAATGTAGTACTGTATGTGTGTGTATACACACTGTAATGGTGTAATATACAAATATTATGTATACATACACACTCGGTATATTTTATATATATAAACATTTTATATATATATATATATATATATATTACCGGGCGGGCCTGCCGGTCCGTTTGGGCTAAACCCCCAGTCCAAGCCCGACCCGGTGGGCCTACCGGGTCGGGCCTATTGGCCCGCTTGGGCCACCTATTATACCCAAGCCCGCTAATTTTGTCGGACGGGTCGGCCCAGGTCTAACTAGAACCAATATTTAAAAGTTTCAAAGAAAGAACAAATTTTTTGTTTTCAAAGGTCCAAGAAGAAACAAAAAAATCGAGAGATGATTCATTCTTAAGAAATAATGCTCCATCATATATATTGAATCTTAGCAAAACAAAAAGAAGCGGTATTAAGATAAATGACATTTTAGGTTTTCTATGGAAGGGATAGTACATATCGAGTAATAATTTGTATTGATTTGTGTGTTGTTGACTTTTTTTAATATTTTGATTGGTTAAAAATGTAGTGAGTATTACAAAATAATGAAATTTAAGAAAAAGTTAATGGAATGATGATATTGATTGAGAAATGAGTGTTTTTATTAAAACTTGTGCACAATCCTATCATCATTTTTAATGGTGGTACTGGAGTTGAGTATCATAACTACTGTACTTTTCATAATTAAATACTATAAAATGAGAGAGAACCAATAAAGTTACTATGATATACTCACCTCTGACCTCACACAAATTTTTTGGATTAATAAAAAATCTGACATTTTTTTGTTTTACTTTTAAAAAATTATCTAGGGTACTTGGAGTATCATGGATAAAGATGGTCTAAAATGAATTAAATTTTGAGACAGAGGGAATCTAATAATAATAATTTTAAAAATATATTCATAATAAGTATGATTTTTTTTTAAATTAATAAAAAATTAATATTTTATGTATTTTTTAGCCTTTAAAAAAAAACTATCTAGAGTATAAAATATCACATGATCGCATGAGGCAACAAGTCAATTCAACCATCTCGACATATGTAGAGAGGTTTGATCAACATCATTTACTTGGAGGTAAACAATGAAACTGAAATCGACACATTATATTATATTATAACTCAGGGTTCGTATGGAACGGGGTTAATAAACCGACTAAAATTATAAACAGGGTAAAAATTTATAAACTGTTGGTAAAAGTAGTTAAAATTTTATGAAAAAATATAAACTCCGTATGAGACAAAAAACAGTTTATTTGTAAAAAGTGGGGTTTATTTGGTTGTTATTAAGGGTATACTTGTCTTTTCAAACCAAATAAACCCCCAAAACCCAAAATAAGCTTCAAAAACAAGCTTATTTTTTAACCCCCCATTTTAACTATAAACTAGCTAAAATTAATTACCATACACAACTTATAATTTAAACTACCTACTTCTACTACTTTTTTAGTAGTTAAAAATGCAACCATACACACCCTCAGTTTTAAGCACCATTTCATTAATGTATAGTGTCGATCGGTAAGATCACATTTAGACTTGTGAAAACACAATCCGACTTAGTCGAACCGATCCGAATGTCCGGTAATTTTTCGACATGAACCCGAAAAATTTAACTCGAATTTTTTTTTACCCGTACCCGAAAACTCGGAAATTTTCCGGGTAATTTGAGTTTCGACTCGGTAACCCGATTGATCCGTTAATTTTGTCCCAATTTACCCGGTTGATTTATTATTATATATGATTACTTTTTTGTTTGGAGATTCCAATTTGTTACATTTTATAATTACAATCACTTGATCTTTCATTTTCAAATCAACTTTTATATTTATTTGTATTAAGTAATACTTCCTCCGATCGATAGTATTTGATCTGCATGAAATTATTTTTACAAAATTATTTAAAATTTTGATATTTTATATATTATTACATTTTATTAAAAATTACGAGAAATACTAAAAATCAAATGTTTTTTTATTAAATTGTATTTTCAAAAAATTATTTAAAATTTTGATATTTATATATTATTACATTTTATTAGAAATTAAGAAAAATAATAAAAATTAAATATTTTAGATCAAATATAGTATATAATTATAAGCACTAGAACTTATGAATAACGCCTTTCATTTTAGAATTTTAAAAGTATTGCGAAATTATCAAATCATGATTTTTTTAATTTAAAAAAAAACCTGACAAACCCGAAATAGACCCGAAACTCGATCAAATCCGGGTTCGAGTCAACCCGGATATACCCGAAATCCGTTTTACCCAGGACCCAAAGTGACCCGACCCGACCCCGACCCGAATAACCCGTTTGACAAGTCTAATCACTCTAATCTCATTCATCTCAAGTTCTCAACACATTATATTATAGCTTTTATATATAGTTAATGAAGCATTTTGAAATGAATGAATAAATCTTCGACATTGAGACATGAATCAATATACTTCGTTATAAAAAAGAACAAAAAATACACGAATCATTATACTTTCATAAAAATAATACCGTTGCAATTCTAGAATTCACATGTATATATTGTCAATGAAATGGTATATTTTATTATGTAGATGTTTTTATTTATTTATCAACAATTTTTTAAAGTACTTTTGAAATACTGTAATATTATGCGAATATGTATTAATTGTCTTTGGTAGAGAATACGTATTAATTAGTAATAGGAGCGTCTCTCCCTTGTGTGAGAGGTGTTATATTCATGCATTAGGGACGATGTACATTGTATTTTTTAGCCAAAGATATTTATCCTTTGAATTTAGGTAAAAAAAAATATAATATACTCAATTTATACATGCTTGACACCTAGAAATTAGGTCACTTCTCGATATTTCTATTTTTATAGGATCCTTGTATAAAGACATTTAATTTTAAAATTACACTTTTTACTACAGTACAAGTTTTGCATTTTTAATAAAATTAATTTAATTTTAAATAATTTCAAAAAAATATTTCTTATAATTTTTTATATCATTTTTTAGTATAAATATGCCTTGTTTTGTTCCTTCCTCACTCCATCCCTCATATCCCTAGCCGTTGGTTCTTAAAAAAAAGCATAGTTCTTGAGTTACCAATTCAAAGGTAAGCTACATTCCACATCCATGGCTTCCAAGTCCAGTTTGAATCCCGACGCAAAGCCATGGGATCCCGAGCAAATGCGATCTAGCGAAGCGGACAGGACTATATTTGTCACATTTTCCATCGGCTACCCTCTGAGAGAGGAAGAGATATTTTTGTTTTTCACGAGGTAACACATGTATAAATTATGATCCCCCTTCATTTATCGAACAAATTGATTATCCTTGTAAACTATGTGCGGTTTTAACATAACCTAACCTAACAAGAGCATTAATTTTGGTCCTAGGGAATATGGAGAATGCATTGAGAAGATTGACCTCTACCGGGGAAAGGGCCGGTTCATCCACCCGCTATTCGGAAGAATAGTGTTTACGAAATGTTGTGTACCTTTTATGGTACTTGGAGGTCGTGAACAAGTGCTCTTCAAGATTGATGGGAAAAACCTCTGCTGCAAACGCTTCAAGCGGAGTGCTTAGAAGTTTTATCATTGCCATCCAATATTTGTATTGTGACTTGCTGAATTAGATCCACATGTTTTGAATAATCTTATGTTATTTTTCCATTTTATTTTATGTTTGTTTGTTCATCTTTGTTGGTGTTCAAGATAATGGAGATTTGAATCTTTTCTTATGCCTGCTTTTGTCTTAAAATTTGATCTATTTGCATATTGTTTTTTTGGTCTATAATATCATATGTAGTGTTTTCGATTTTAGCGATTTGGGACAAGATTGGACGATTTTTTTTCTTAATTTTAGGGATGGTTGATTGAAAATGGGTTTGTGGCATCGAATTTGTCCCAAATATTGTATATAGTCAACCTACGTACAATACATCCAAGGTTAATTTAACCTAACAAATTCATCCCATAAGAATTTTTAGTATATGATACCATTTATGAGGTTTTCTTTTTTGGCGATTGAGAGGAAAAATATATGATTTTGATTATATATGTAACGTCGAATTCACCCCAAAATCTCATACGTATTTGACTAGCTATTGTACTAGATTCAAGATTAGTTGTAAACCTAATTAATTCATTTCATATAATTGGTTTATTATAAAATATCATTAATTAGGGTTTCCAATTTTGGCGATTTGGGATAAAATATGATGATTTTAGTATTGATACTGCCCCTTAGAGAAGATGGAAGATGGCTCAACTACTTGAATATAGGCATGGATAAGTGGCTCTAGCGACAACAACTTGGTGTTGTGGCCATGTGGGGGTGGTCGATTGATAGAGATCGAGCACGGTGTACAAACCAATCAATTTTCAAGGCTTTATACTAAAACATTTTATCTTTGTGACAACAAGGTATAAGTGATGACAAATGGGTTATTGAGTCCTTCCATTTACTCAAAATCCAATAAGTTAATCAACATCTTGAATTCCACAAGATATTGATTTTTGATGAACTTTGAGATTTAAAAAAGAAAAGAGAACGCATTCATACTTTATCTCTACCTTCTTTATTTTTGTGAAAGATTGTATTGAGGTATTAATGTTATGATACACCGAGGTAGTTTAATTATGTAAAATTATGTATAATAAATTTTTGATATACAAAAATTTAATTTTACAAACACATTTGATATTAAAAAGTTATATTAAATACGCTTGTAAATTTAAGCGTATGTGAAATGTTTCACACACATATAACGGTAGCACAAACTTATTGGGTGCAACAACAACGCTCACTTTTAAAGGAAAATCCTTGCAATCAACCATCGCCTTAGAATGCACGATGAATCTTTTTTTCTTCTCATTTTTCAAGGATAAGTTGATTTCCCTCACTGGCTTCTGAATGACATTTGTCTTTAAGAAAAACTTTTGAACATACTATCTCTTAAGCACCTGACATATAACAAAATTTATTAAACATATCCAAAGACAAAAAAAACGTTTAGTAAAACGAACAAACTATTTAAGGTTGATTAGTGTTCACCACATCAAATAACGAATTCCATAACGAACTTCAAAATCTCATATAAAGCAATCATTCAATGCTAAAATTTAAAAATATTCAGTTAATGCATAGCGAAATCTGGTAGGGACATCAAATAAGTAAACACATTTTTAACGGAAATTCATAAGAAATTGTAGAGAATCAATGTGAAGAAAATCAGTAAATGAACATAGATAAAAAGATCCAACTATAAAATCACACGAATCACCCCAGCTGAGGCCCTCTTTTCCTAATATATCATTATGATATATGATGAATACTAGTATTATTTCTATTGTTTTTGTTGTATGTTAAATTACAATGTATTTTTCTGCCTAAAAAATTGCATAGCGTATTATATGTATGATATATGACCAATATCACCCTAACTAGTACTTTCGAATGGTAATAAAAGGTTATAGAGAAATCTATGTTGATAGAAGACAACTGATTGAAAATCGTTAGTTTCAATAACAGAAGTACTATATAAAGTAAACATTCAATGTCAAAGTCTAAAAGTAAATCAAAAGCAAATTAAAAAACATCCAGGTAAGACATAACGAAATGTGGTAGGGACATCAAATAAGTAAACACATTTTTAACGGAAATTCACGTGGAGAATCAATGTAAAAAAAATCAATAAATGAACATAAATAGATCAAAAGATCCAACAATAAAAATCACACGAATCACCGAGTTGAGGCTCTCTTTTCCTAATATATCATTATGATATATAGATGAACATTGTATTATTGCTATTGTTGTTTGTTGTATGTTAAGTTACAATGTATCTTTTCTATCTAAAATATGCATTATAATTAATGTATTATAATTTCCTGATCGAGGGTGTAATTGTATCCATAACTCATATGTAGGATATATGATCAACATCACCCTAAGTAGTAATGGTAATAAAAGGATTTATAGAGAAATATCTATTCATAGAAGACAATTGATTGAAAATCGTGAGCTTTAATAAAAGAATTACTAATCTTACAGAAAACTCTAGTGAACAAACATCAATGAATCACCATACCCCCCTCCCTCCCTCCACCCCTCACTATTTTATAAATACAAAGTGATCATTTCACACAGGTTTTAAATTATACACTCAAATTTTAGCAAGAAAGCCTTAATTTTGTTAAAGGTATCTTTAGATACACACAAGAAATTAAAAAATAAATCTAAAGAAATATAAAAATTAGGACACATTAAAACAAAATAAAAGAATTAAATTTGACAAGGAATTGTCAAGAATTTCATAAAGAAAACATCTATCTCATCTAAAACAAGCATTCAATGTTGAAACCCTAGTATAAATTTGGGAAAAGGTTCAAAACATTCAAGTGAGATGCAGTGAAATATAGTAGAGACAACAATTGAATAAGCACATTTTAACGTAAATTCAGGTAAATAAATGCAAACAATCAATTATAACAAGCAAAGCTAAAAAAAATTCGATTACAATGATCTTACACTTGATATCTTTTAATTACTTGTATCGTTATTATGATATATGGTGATCGAACATTATTATAATTGTTGTTGATGTTGGCATTATTGTTGTTCTTGTTAATGTTGTTATACAATGAATATTATTATTATTACTATTATTATTGTATATTGCTCGGTTACAAAAGATAGATGTTTTCTACTACTAGGCTTTCTTCATTTAAGCAAGGTCGTGCCAACGTTTTGGGGGGCCTTGTTCTAAATATAACAAAAGGTAAAAATAAAAAGTATCTTTACCAACTAACTCGAATTTGAAGATAGATATGGATGGGAGTCGCATTCTAAATCTGAATTGAGCGATGGTGAATGAATTTTAGCAGATTGAAAAGGATGAAAGCACCAAATTGAAAAGAGAGGGAGCAATTGAGGGGGGAGAGAGAGAGAGAGTATGAAAGAATTGTAATGGAAGTCAGAACCTATAATCAGAATCGATCTCATTTTTCCATTGGAATTTTTCACACCTTCAATTAATAAATTTGAAAAATTAAAAGGAATTTCACGCTTGATAGTTCCATTGATAAAGTATGGAGAATACGAAGAAGATATATGAATCGCCCTTTGTGGTCTTGCCCTTTTATTGATATTGAAAATCGGAAACGGAAGCGTAGTTGGTATTTATGTTTCATTTGCTTTTTTTTACATCAGTATTTTCAGTTAAAAAAAAAAACTGGTAAAGTTGCTTTTAATATTTGGGCTTGATTTTACACCGTATTTCACTAACTGGAGGGGAGTTAAGTGTGGATCTATAAGCTTTTATTCCATATTATTATACATACTCGTAAAATATACGGGGCCTCGAAATATTAGGGCCATGTTCAAGAGAATCTCCTGAACATGGGGGAGGCACGGGCCTGCATTTAAGGTATAACACTCCACTACTTCGTCTAACAGCAAGATGCTTGTCTTTCTCTCCCACTTTGATCACTCTAGCTAGGGTACAACACTCCAACTCTTACTAGGATCAATTTCACTCTATTTTCTTCTGTTTGCAAAGATGTTTTAGGTTTTCAAGCTATATCTTACTGATCTATAGATTCAAAACCAATTCACTCTATTTTATACGCGAGGGGCCATTCAATATGCACAAGTACCAAATAACTTTCATTAATTATCGTGTCCAATCTCAAAACAACTTAAGGATGGAGTATAATTTAACAATGATTCAAGCAAACACATAGGGAATTAATGCCGACAATCAATTAATGAACATAGATCGAAAGATATATCATGTTGTACTTAGTCTAAAATATACTCCTGGCTTGTCATGTTGATGCGTTGATCCTCTTAATTTACCATGTTTATGACAAAATGGCACGAGGATGCCACACACAACACTCACACTATAATGTCTGGCTTGTTTGCTACTCATTTAACTCCACTTGAGTCGTCCAAGCCAAGCACACTTTTCCCCTTGTAACACTAAGTATACTCTAACCCCTTTATTATTATATAATTTTAAATAAATATAACGAGAGTGAAACTGTGAAACCACTATCTCAACTATTATCGTGTATTATCATTATTTTAATTTGCAAAAATAATGTATAATTAAAACTCCCAACTACATTATATTCTTAATGATTCATTAATATTTCTTTCACCATTTGCCCCACGAGAAAGTATACATTTTCAAGCACATTTTTTTTTTTCATTTTAGGAATAATTTAATCTATATAGCATTTAATTCATGAAACATTTTTAAATCAATGAATCTTAAATATCAATTCAATAGGGACATGAATCATTATTCTCTTCCAAAAAAAAAGAAAAGATTCATGACATGAATCTTTGTAGTCCCAAAAAATAATGCCATTGAGGCTCTATAAGATACATGTACATGTTATTAATGAAAGAGTATATTATATTGAAGTAAAAGGTTTACATTATTCCTACAATATCTTAAAACCGGCTACTTTTGATAACACTCAATTATTATGTGAATGCGTACATATATTACAAGGAGCTAGTGTTCACTCCATGATATACATATATATAACAATCCATGAAATGGAATGACTGTACAATGAATTTTCATGGGTGAAATATTTTGATCTCTTACAATATTGTTGAATTGACCTAGTCGGAGAAAGAGAGCGTACAAAGAGACCCCTCAAGCTCTGCTCTGAGCGGGATATACTGGGTGTTTGTTGTTATATTGAGAGAGAGGGAGTATACATGTTTGACATCTGCAAATTAGGTCACTTTTGATATTTTCATTTTTCAGCATATCTTGTATTAAGACATGTATAAATTTACTCACCAAAGTTGTGTATAAATTTATAGGTTTGTTCATTCATCCCTCACTCTTATCACTACCTTTAGCTTTACAAAAAATATACTTATTCTTAAGTTACCAACTCAAAGGTAATTAAGCTAAGTACAATTCTATGGCTTCCATTTCAAAGTTGAATCCTAGTGCAAAGCCATGGGATCCCGAGTTGATGCGAGCAAATGAAATGGAGCGTTCGTTATATCTTACGTTCTCAATTGGATATCCTCTAAGGGAAGAGGAAATACATGCGTATTTTACAAGGTAACATGCATATAAATTAAATAATGTTTTTCCGTTACATAAGAACGAAATTGATTATGCTTCTAAACTACATTTGAAGTTAACCTAACAAGAAAATTATATTCACTCCTAGGGAGTATGGCGAATGCATTGAGCTCATAGATTTACACCATGAAGATGGTCGCTACTCACATCCGTTATTCGGAAAAATAATCTTTAGTCGATGTTCTGTACCATCAATGATACTTGGAAGTCAATAACAAGTTTTATTGAAGATCCAGGGGAAAAACTTGTGCTGCAAAAGATACAAGTTAAAGGAGTACATAGATGAGATTGAGCATGATGCTAAATGATTTTTAGCATCAAGTTGTTAATTTTTCATCCTATCATATGCCATCTCCTTATGAATTAAAACCATAAGTTATAAATTTCATTAATTATGTTAAGCTCCATTGGTTGTCTTATTTAAAATAATAATTTATATGTTTTTCCTGGTTGGTGAACTATATATGTAAACCATGTTCTAGCCATAATTCATAGTTTTGAGCAATAGCCTAACAAAAATATTAAAGATAGTTTCAAATTCATCATTGTTGTAGATTTGAAACTTTTGAAGGTTGGTATGCAATCTAAAGTTTGGTTATTTTAAACCTGCAAAATTCACTTATGTGTTTTCTTAGTATCGATCTATTACGGAGTATAATTTATATATAGAGTTATTGGTTTTAGAACTTCTGTGATTAGGGGTAAATTTGAGTGATTCATTTTGGTTAATTGGAGTGTTGTTTAATTTGGTTGAAAAGAGGTTAGTGCCCACTATATTAGATCTAATGTTAGTTTAAACCCAAAACAAGTTCATTCCTACAATTTTTTTAGCATACAGTATGATTTACATAGTTTCTATTTTGGGTGATTTGGGAAAAAAAAATGGGCGATTTTCCTCTTGATTGTACTATTGTTTGGTTAAAATTTAGTTGACGGTTGACATATTAGATTAAAGTCTAATTTAAACAAAAAAACATTGTTCTATTCATTTTTCAATACATATTCACTTTTTATCGTTTCCATTCTTTTTGATTTTGGGACAAATTGGACGATTGATGTTGTAATTATATTGTTAGTTTTTTTTAATATGGGGTGGTACTAAACTTGTCAATCAAGTTATTCAAATGTTGTGGAAAAATAGAGCAAGTAGTTCTTTGATTTTTCTTTCTTCAATCAACTTTGCATGACAAGGTTGAAATTAATTTTTTTTTTTTTAATTTGACTTGCATGACAAAAAGTGTATTTTTAATGGTTGCTCCGAATTTCGGCCAAATAGAGGTCAATGACAATCGATGGCCATCGAGGTGGTTTTGGTGCATAAGAAATAACGCCTAATTGAGGTGGTTTGGACGACCGCCAACGGTCGTAACCATAGCCACTGAGTTTCAAAACAACACCCAATCGGGGTTATTGGGTACCTTTTTTGGACAAAACGATGACAACATCCAATTCACTTCCCTCCACCAAGCCTGGTATCCCTTTGGAGGCTAACCTGCTCAAATGAAGGAGGTTGAAGTGGTGATTGATAAGACGAAAACTGGCAGAGAGGAGGGGCGAGTAGGATGGCAACAATGGAATGGTGAGGAGGTGAAGGGGTGGATGCTATGAAGGGGTGGTGGAGGATCGATGGTTACTTGGTTAGGGGTGGCGTGGTGAAAGGGTGATGGTTGTTAAGCGTTTTAGAGAGAAGGGAGAGTTGTGCTGACTTGATATTTTCGGCACGATGTTTCTATGTTATTGGTTGATAAAAAAACATGGGAGAATGATTTTGAATTTGTACTTATTTAAATCAAATGTGTCATTTGAGTCGCGAATATTATAATTTTTATGATTTTGAACATTTTGAGGTTTTCTTGAACTCCGTTGTATCATATGATTGATTTATAGAATTGATATTTACATGGTAAAAATCTCCCCAAATACATGACTAGATATCAATCGCAAATTGCGAGTTCATAGTCAATTACAATCCCGAATGCGCGAATTCCGTCAATTCCCCCTCTTCTCTCTCCTCTTTATTCATGTGGATAAATTGGTTCTATTGGCGAGTTACCATCAATTCACAAGTGGGAGATGAATTTTTTTTTGAAGTAAGGTAGACCTCTACTCTAGCTATTAGTTTGAATAAATTGTTAATAACGCCAGTTTGCCATATTAATATTATGTCCAAATTTGGAAATCTTTTCAATTAAATTTGGTTAAACAAATCTTGCATGTTCAAATGGTTTGGGGTATTGGGCTGAACGTTAGCCCAATAACAGCCCATCAACACCAGCCCAAAATAACTACTACCTAAGGCAGCATCAATATGCAAAATAAAAAAAACAAGAAAAAAAAAAAGTGGGCGGTGTTGGCGGCTTGGCGCTCACGAGGCGGGCTGCTTGGAAAAACCGCTTTAGCAGATGTCTCAGTTTGAGTTTATGCCGCCTTTCAAATAATCTCTCCTTTTTCCCGCTTTCCAGATTCAAAGAGATAAAGAGCTGAAAATGAGTCTTCATGAGAAAGAAATGGAAAGTGTGAAAATCACTTTTTAAAATTAAAATTAATATATATCTATATTAATTCTAAAATTTAGCATTAGAATTCAGAAGTTTTTTTAAAAAAATAAAAACTAGTACAATTCCCGTGCCATGACGCGATTTTTTAAACTAAAACCTTGATAATATAAAAAATAAAATTATAAAATATTAATAAAAGCTAATATAAAATTCATTAAAATCTTTACCATAAATGTATCTTATAAATATCTTAAAAAATTATTTTTTAAAAAATATCATGTAAAAGTATAATATATAAATATGGATATTTAAATCACTTAGTAAAAATAATGTAGTAATATTATTGTAACGTTGTTTAAATGTTATGTGGTATAACAGTTATCTAAAATGATACTATTGGTTATGTTATATCATCAAAAAGGCTTATATATTAAGCAGTATATAAACATTAGATATTTATAATATATAAATATTTACATGTAGATTAATAGTAAGCATTAGATTATATTAAATTTAATGTTTTGAATTAAGCCTAATAGTTAGTAAATATTTTTTTTTTTAAAATGTGATTGGTTTAAAGGGAAGAAGAATCAAAATTAAAGGGAAAAATAGATTGATTTAAAGAGATAAAAAAAGTAAATATAGGCTAAAACTCTTTTATTTTAAGAATATATATAGTAAATGTGATAAAAAAAAATTAAAAAAATGTAATTGGTTTGAAAAGATAAAAAGAAGGAGAAATTTTTTTTAAAGGAAATCAATTTGAGATAATCCTAGTAGCTATATTAAATTGAATTCAATGTTTTGAATTAAACCCAATTGTTAAAAAATATGTTGGAAATAAAAGAAAGAATATGATTGATTTAAAAAGATAAAGGGAAGAATGAAATTAATAATTAAAGGAAATAATAATTAAATATAGGAGAGAGGAAAAAATAAAAAAGTAGAAAATAAGGAATTGGTTAAATTAACTAAAATCAAGGAGAAGATGACACGGCATCAAATTCTTTTGATTTAAAGTATTATATAGATTATCATTATTATTATTTTATATGTGAGTAAATATCATTAATATTTGTATTCTCAATTCATTTTTTTTACGGAGCAAGGATTTGGAAAGCGTTGATGACGATTGATGCACCAACCAATAGCGTCGTGAAGGAGGAAAGCTTGGAGTTGTGGATGCAGATGAAAAAAAATTGATTAAAAAAATAATATGCTATAGAGTTTTTACCTCATTAAAATACGTGCTGAATAGTAAAGTGACATTTATTTTGAAACCGATGGAGTAATATTTTTTAATCTCTTCCTTGATCTTGATTATTGTCTGCCTTTTGTATTCTCAATTCATGATTTCCTTATGAACCATATTATATTCTTCCATTTTTTATGTACATATTTTTTTTTCTTAGTGTAGCAATTTATTTCTCAGTATAGTAATTTTGAAAGAAAGATTGGGAATAAATCACAGCTATTGTAAAATAGAAGAATAGGGAGAAGTAATTGTATTCAATCGTCTCCTAAGGAATCCACCAAATACAATATATATAAGCCTAACTTCCTTAAGCTTCAAGAACAAGATCTTTACTAAAAGATAAAACTTTCCTAAGTAAACCTTGTACATCCATAAATAATATATATTATAACACCCCCCTTGGATGTACAATCTTTATTCTGCTGACTGCCTCGTTAAAAACCTAGCTAGGAAAACCCAATGGGACAAAACCATAGCTTAGGGAAAAAGAGTGCAGTCTCGTATGCTCTGGTGGTGCCGCCTCGTTAAAAACCTTGTCAGGAAAAACCTTGTGGGACAAAAACCTGATCGAAGGGAAAAAGAGTGTTGCGCGTACATTTCTCCCCCTCATGTGAGCTTATCTCTTTTCAAGCTGCGCATTCCCATCTTGTATATGAAACCTTGGAATGTCTTCGCGGGCAATGATTTGGTAAACAAATCTGCTATGTTGTCACTTGATCGAACTTGTTGCACATCAACCACCCCCTTTGATTGAAGTTCGTGAGTGGAGAAAAACTTCGGAGATATGTGCTTGGTTCTATCTCCTTTGATGTATCCTTCCCTGATCTGGGCAATGCAAGTTGTATTATCTTCATATATCACCGTTGGCCTAGGCATACTCGACTTCAATCCGCATGAGGCTTGAATATGATGGATAAATGATCTTAACCATACACATTCTCTACCAGCTTCATACAAAGCAATCAACTCTGCATGGTTTGATGATGTGGCTACTAGACTCTGCTTTGTTGAACGCCATGAAATAGCTGTTCCGCCAAACATAAACACGTACCCTGTTTGTGACACAACTTTGTGTGGATCGGACAAGTAACCTGCATCGGAATAACCCACTAAACCTGCGTTTTGTGAAAGATTAGATCTTTGAAAATACAACCCCATATCGATTGTTCCCCGTAAATAACGTAGAATTTGTTTGACACCATTCCAATGTCTTTTTGTGGGGTTTGAGCTATCTCTAGCTAGCAAGTTTACTGCAAAAGCTATATCCGGTCGGGTATTATTTGCTAGATACATTAATGCTCCAATCGCACTGAGATATGGTACTTCAGGACCCAATATCTCTTCATTATTTGATCTAGGGCGGAAAGGATCCTTGTCTACGTCAAGGGATCTTACTACCATCGGCGTACTTAATGGATGTGCTTTATCCATGTTAAAACGTTTTAGTAATCTTTCCGTGTAACTTGATTGATGGATAAAAACTCCACTCCTTGTATGCTCAAATTGCAGGCCGAGACAAAATTTTGTTGTTCCTAAATCTTTCATCTCAAACTCCTTTTTCAAATAATCTGCAGCTTCTCGGATCTCTTCTGGAGTTCCAATAATATTTAAATCATCAACATACACAGCTATGATCACATAACCCGAGCTTGTCTTCTTAATAAACACACATGGGCTTACTTGATCATTCACAAAGCCTTTCTTTAACAAGTATTCACTCAATCGATTATACCACATCCGACCTGACTGCTTTAGCCCATATAAAGATCTATTTAGTTTAATGGAATACATGTTTCGGGATTTGGACTTTAATGCTTCAGGCATTCTAAATCCTTCAGGGATTTTCATGTATATGTTTGTATCTAGTGATCCATATAAGTAGGCAGTTACTACATCCATTAGTTGCATTTGTAGTTGTTCCCTAACAGCCAAAGCGACTAGGAATCTCAACGTGGTTGCATCTACTACTGGTGAGTATGTCTCCATATAGTCTACCCCAGGCATTTGGGTGAAACTTTGTGCAACCAGCCTAGCTTTATACCTTACCACTTCACCTTTCTCATTCCTTTTTCATACAAATACCCATCTGTAACCCACTGGCTTCACATTTTCTGGTGTTAGTGCTACATGCCCAAAAACACTACGTTTACTTAATGAATTAAGTTCTGCCTGAATTGCCTCCTTCCAATTATTCCAATCATCTCGACATCTACATTCTTCCATTGTTCGAGGATCATTGTCATCTTCTTCCATGACTGTAAGTGCAACAGAATAAGAAAAGACATCATCTATAATCTCATCTCTTCGATACCACCCTAATCCGGTGTATGCATAATTCAATGACATCTCAAAATCATTATCGTCTTTGTTTCTACTGTTTGGGTCTTCTATAGGGATATCTTCTAGAGATTTATCCTCATTAGTGTCCATATTTGGCACATTAATATCTTTTCTCTTTCGTGGGTTTGAATCCTTAGATCCAAGCGGCCTCCCACGCTTCCGACGTATTTGAGAAGTCGTTGTCATATGTTGATTTGTGGTTGCTTTTGGAATGTCCAAATGAATCGGTGCATTTTCAGCTGGTATATGTGGTTGCTTTTGGAATGTCCAACTTCAAAATCACTTTCACTCGTTCTTGGATCTAAATGTGACTGTGAATCTACACTCCAGTCAATGTCTCCCTTAATTACTTTCTTTTCTTCTCCCCCTAATTTTGGGAACTTGGTTTCATCAAAATGACAGTCTAAGTATCGGGCCTTGAATACATCACCTGTCACAGGCTCCAGGAATTTAATGATTGATGGGGACTCAAACCCTACGTATATTCCTAGCCTTCTCTGTGGTCCCATTTTATTTCTTTGTGGGGGAGGAATTGGGACATATACTGCACAACCAAACACCTTCAAAAATGAAATATCTTGTTCTCTTCCAGAGATCAATTGTAATGGGGAGAATTTATTTGTAGCGGTGGGTCTTAGACGTATTAAAGCTTCGGCGTGCATAATTGCAAATCCCCAAGCTGATGAAGGCAATCTCGATTTCATCAAGATCGTTCTAGCTATCATTTGTAACCTCTTAATCAACGACTCTGCCAGGCCGTTTTGTGTATGAACATGGGCTACTGGGTGCTCAACTACAATACCAGTAGATTGACAATAATCATAAAAGGATTTTGAGGTAAATTCTCCAGCATTATCTAGCTTGATTCTCTTAATCTGGTGATCTGGAAAATGAGCCCTTAACTTAATAATTTGGGCTAAAAACCTTGCAAATGCAACGTTCCTTGTTGATAACAAACTTACATGGGACCAACGTGTCGAGGCATCTATTAATACCATAAAATATCTGAATGGTCCACAAGGTGGTGTGATGGGTCCACATATGTCTCCTTGAATCCGTTCAAGGAACATGGGAGATTCCTCATTCACTTTTGTTATAGACGGTCTTGCTATTAACTTGCCAAGAGAACACGCATTACACGTCAAATCATCCTTTGAAAAGATCTTCAAGTTCTTTAATGGATGGCCATGCGAATTTTCAATAATTCGACGCATCATTGTTTCTCCTGGGTGACCGAGTCTATCATGCCATAAAGAGAAAATCTCCTTTTTGACCAACTTCTGGTTAGTAACATTATGAGTTTCAATGGGGTGGATTCGTGTGCCATATAAACCAGATGTGTGCATACCCATTTTTTCTAAGATATGCTTATCATCATTCTCACAAGATGTAAGAAGCAAATACTCAATGCCATTGTCATTCATGGTTTCTATATGAAAACCATTTTCTCTAATATCTTTGAAACTGAGTAAACTCCTTTGCGATTTACTTCAATATAGGGCATCTCTAATGAGTATCCTTGTTCCTTCGGGTAACAAGATTGAAGCTCTTCCGGTGCCTTCAATTAGATTACTCTTCCCTGAGATTGTGTTTACACTAGTTTCCATCATTTGTAGGTTGGAGAAAAACCTTGGACTTTTCAAAATAGTATGAGTAGTGGCACTGTCGATAAGGCACAATTCCCCGTCATTTAGAGTCTCGTTATATCGATCCATCTCTATATATATACACAAACATATAAATATCAAATTCATAACGACGAAACATAAATAATTCAATCGGCAAAATAGTAAGCCCACTTTCCATAACGATTTGAAGCATAATAATTTAATAATCAAAATAGTCCTAAAATTTAAACAATGGCAAAGTGTCGTAACAATTAGAGTCCATAACAAAACAAGTAAATGAGTAAGGAATCAAAAACAAGTTACTGGCGAAACAAAACAAATCCTAAGGAAACAATAAATCATCAAATCCATAATGCAGTACTACGTAATTGAAAGGGATTTATAATAATAAACTAAAACATAAACTTCAAGCAAGAGCTGCCACTAATTTAGGAGATCATCATCATCATCATCATCATAGTTGGACTCTCTCTCAGTAACCGGCTTGGTTTCATTAACTTGTTTGAAGAAATCAGCAGCCTCAAGATGGGTCTTTCCTGAACCCTTGACAGTTGCAAAATTTGTCTCTGCATCTTTGTCTTTTGCCTTCAAAGACTTTTGATATAATTCAACCAGGTGCGGTGCGGTGCGACATGTGCGCGCCCAGTGACCCGCTATTCCACATCTATGGCAGAGGTTTTCAGTTTGAGGCGCAGATTTATCAACTTGAGAATGCCTTTCATGTTGATTTTGCTTCTTGAATTTGTTTCCATGCTTCTTTTGAATGTCCTGATTAAACCATGCGTTACCTTGCTTTTGTCCCTGGTCATGTTCATGACCTTGACCGTAACTACGACCACGACCACGACCGCGACCACGAGATTGCCCACGTCCTCTACGTGATGAGGTAGCATTTGCTTTTGGCATATTTAGCGATCGATCGGAAAGCGGTTTCGAACCGGTTGGTCGATTGTGGTGATTGTTTAGAAGCAATTGATTATTTTCTTCGGCCAAAATTAGGCATGTAAGGAGCTCTGAATATGTCTTGAACCCCTTTTCTCTATACTGCTGCTGGAGTACGAGATTTGAAGCATGGAATGTAGAGAGTATTTTCTCCAACTTATCTGAGTATGTGATAGTTTCTCCACATAGATCTAGGATAGAGGCAATACGACACAACTTCGAGTTGTAGTCATGAACCTTCTTGAAATCCTGCAATCGAAGATGCATAAATTCATACCTAGCCCGAGGCAAGGTAATAGTCTTCTGGTGTTCAAACCGATCTTTCAAACTCTTCCAGAGTTCGTGTGGATTCTTAATCGTTAGATATTGGGCCTTCAAATCCTCATGAAGGTGGTGCCTTAGCAAATTGTGGCTAGCAAATCGTTAGATATTGCTTTTGCTTTATCCTGATAGGATGTTGTAGACTTTTCTTTGATTGTTTCTCCCAAATTGTGGCTAGCCAGGTGGAGTTCCGCATCAAGTACCCATGTCAAGTAGTTTCTTCCGGAAACATCAAGGGCAGAGAACTCCAACCTTGCGAGATTCGACATGTCTGGTATGATAAAAATATAAGTATATGATATGCATATAGAAATTGTATATGTAAAGATAAAAACTTTGATAAATGCTAATCGATGATAATGATATACAATGAAACGATGCATATAGAAACGATGTAATTTAACGGATATCTCAATTGAAGCAAGACCATAATCAAGCAATCATCTTTCGACATATATGTATATAGCAGAGTGAAAAATAATTATACTGCAATACCAAACAAGCAATTATCTTTCGGTGATCCAGTAGCATGCTATATAGGAACAAGCAATTAATCAAGCAATACATATATATGGAAATTTGCCGGAGAGGAGGGGTCATGAATCCTATACTAATCATAGCATTCGCAAAGGATGGCATCAGAAACATTAAAACAAAGCAAGAAAGGACATATGAAACTGCAAAGGCATACCGAAAGTATAAAGCTTTATTGAAATTCATTAAAGAATAAAAAGCAATATTGAAGGCAAAGATCGTATGCAGTGTTAATATATAGAAAACAATCAATTATGTTTAATGGTGAAATTCATTATGATGGTATACAGTGTTCAAATCGTATGCAAAGAAAATTAGGCAGAAGCAATTACGCAGAAGCAAGATGGATAATGATTTGCAAGGACTTAATCAATTACGATCGTTACAAGCGTATGCAAAATTACTTAAAAACGTGCGTACCGTATCGAAGAGCAAATCAAAAGGCAAACCTTCGAGCAATTCAAAGAGCAAACCCTCGTGCGTGTCGAAGAGCAAGTCAAACGGAAAACCTTCGAGCAAATCAAAGAGCAAACCCTCGTGCTGATAACGTATTGTAAAATAGAAGAATAGGGAGAAGTAATTGTATTCAATCGTTTCCTAGGGAATCCACCAAATACAATATATATAAGCCTAACTTCCTTAAGCTCTAAGAACAAGATCTTTACTAAAAGATAAAACTTTCCTAAGTAAACCTTGTACATCCATAAATAATATATATTATAACAACAGCAAGATTTTCATTTAGTTTTAAAAAATCATTTTGCTTTTATTGTCCTCCAATTCGAAAATGTGAATCAAGTCTTTTTTTAGCTGAACATGTGAATCAAGACTTTTTTTTTCCGCCTTTCCTACTTCTCCTTATTTTTTTCTTTAATTCTATATTTTTTTTTGTAGAAGAAAGCCCATCGATAGTGACCTTACAGGTTTTATTTTATAGAGATCTCATATGTGATTCAATTAATTTATTTCTTCATTTTTTCTAATTCACTTTTAATATCAAAGGTAGCAATCAAGATATAATGAATGATAAAAACATGTCAACCTCCTTTATTTATAAGTTAAGTTATTTTACAACCTTTAGTACTGTTAAGTATCATGCCATAAGTGTATATATAAGAGAGTGCTTTACCTTTTATTCCTCAAATAATTAAGGTGAACCACTATTTTTTTTTTTAAAAAAAAATACATCCACCATAACATAATGATGTGGAATATGTCATATTTCTTTCTATTTATATGTCATATAAGCAAATTGTTTTAAACACCAATTTTTTTTTAAGAACATATGTGGTGTATAGTCCATCTCATTTAAGCGGAGCCATATAAAGATAACCTTTCTTCAAAGGTTTCGAGGGGTCAATACATTTTTATAAAAATTAGAATAAAATTTGTAGCCGTATATAAACAAGTTAAAAAGTGTGAAATTATTAGCCGTTAAAAAAATAAACAGGTTTAAACGGTGTATGAGAACAACAAATAAACTTTAGTCAGTTAAAAAAAAGGTTTATAAATAAGCGGCAGATTAAAGCTTATTTTGAGGTTTATATTCCATAATTACTATTTTACCCCTTCTCTTTTATCTTATTTGGTTTGAAAGTACTACAATACCCCTAATAAAAACCAAATAAACTCCACTTTTTACAAATAAACTGTTTTTTTGCCCCATACGGAGTTTATATTTTTGCATAAATTTTTAACTACTTTTACCAACAGTTTATAAATTTTTACTCTGTTTATAATTTTAGTCAGTTTATTAACCCCGTCCCATACGAACCCCTAATCTATTACAGAGTATAATATTGTTCGTTTATGACTATGATGTTCAGTTTATTGAACAATTTATCGGGGAAGCGAACCGTGTCGTCGACTCCCTTGCTTCGTTTGCTTTTCCTTTGGGTGTGCATTTTCTTGACGATCCGCCCGATTGTTATTTTGACACGATCGAGGATGACATTAGGGGGAAGGCTACCCCCGATCCGTTGTTGTGTAGCCCGTCTTTTTGATTGTTTGATTTATGCTATCACCCTGGACTCTCCGGACTTTTCCACAAAAAAAAAAACAATTTACCGTTTAAAACGATCCATGTCAATTAGGGTTGTCCAAAACTGACCCATCCGACTTAAGTCGAACCATAGTCTATAGTTTTCTATAGAGAGTATAGAGTCGGAGGGACATTTTGGTAATTGTAATGTCAAAGCTCACCTTGCATAAATGCCCTGCATTAGGTTGTAATGGACATAACAGAACAATACACTTTGAGAGTTTGTTACTCAAACTGAAACCTCCAATTTTCGGTGTTCTTGATTCTCTTCTTCTTCGTTTGATCAAGCTGAGGAAGATCTCAGTTTTCTCATGGTATCAGAGATGACGACATCGATCGAGCGCGATTTATAGATCAAGTGGAGGATCGGAGATGATGAACACATGAGAATAAATCATTTAGGGGGGAATTTAGGCTAAATCCTTAATATCTCTTTCAACCATTACAACACCCACATGCAATAGAGATATTGTGGTGGGTGTCTTAACTTTAAAAAATAATAATTAGAGCTCTAGTCGGGGTGACCCAGTGGTGTGGAGTAAGGGAAGGGTAAGGAGGTCCCGATTCGATCCCTGCCTCCTGTAATAATCATGATAACAACTTAGAGATTCGGTTTGATTCAACAAAGAAAAACGAAGATGACACAAGAGTTATTAACGCGGTTCGGTTGCCCTACTCTGCGGGGTCTCAAGAGGGGAGACCCGATCCCGGAAAATCCACTAACTTGAACAAAGATACAAGGTCTGGATACAAGCTTGGATTATCAAACGAGAATCACTACAGATAAGCAGACAAAGCAAGTAAAAATAAGAGATAAAGGGTTTAGAGAGAGTCGAAAGGGCTTAAGCCCCCTTTCACAGCTCTTCGTATGGAAATGGCGATCTTCAGACTCCAAGGAACAGGACCCGAGCCGCCATGGAAGAACAAGGAAGCATCTCTCGCACTCTCTCCTTTCTCTGCTTAGGGTTTTTAGCCGTCAGAGCTTCTCTCTCCTCTAGTGAGCTGTGTACAGTAATCACTTAAATAGGGGAGCACAAAGACTAGGGCTACAACAGTAACAAGATGCTGAACAATAAGGCTGGGCTTGGATGTGGGTCGGCCCAACCTTCAACAACAACTATGATACAACCCCACTTGCATTCAACGAGAGCTGAGTCTTCAAGAGTCTAGCTAAGGCATCACCAAGAGTCCTAACCAAGACCAACTTGGGGTCCCATAGGTGAACCATAGGCTCATCACCTGCTTAACCTGTGGTGCTTCTACTAGTTATCCAATCCAAGCTTTAGTTATCCAAGAACTTTACATGAACAAATACAAACTTAGAATTACATTACAAGTTTACAACACCTCTTCTGTGGATGAAAATCCAAGATTTACCTTGAAAAATATGAAAGTCTCTAATTCAAGATATACACTAAAAAATTAATTAAGACACTCATAATGAAATTTCTACGTACCTTTATTTTTCTTTTCTTTTTTCCTTCTAAATTTAAGACTATTAGTCATATTAGGAATTTTATAGTAGGTTAAAAAATACCATACGACGTTGAAAATATAGAAACCTACATGTCAAAACAATTGCTGGGCCATTTGGGCCGAATGCCTTGAACATAATTTTTTGAGCACTCTTGAACATAATTAATTAATGTAGAGTATATGGGTTGTATGTGTGTAAGTGAGCTCGGGTGTGATATCTGTTAGTGTGTGGGTTACTCTGCAGGTTCAGTAGAAACAATAAGGGTCCCTTGTACAGTGCAACCCGTGGCCGTGGCTATATATAGCCTATAGATTGTACATAACAGAATAAGGTGCAATACATAAAATACACTTCACAAGCATATAGTGTAACTACTTCTCTCCCTGCAATTTTGTTTCCCTCCATTGATACACTTTGAAGGTTCAGGTATCAAATACATCTAAACTACAAGAATCAACACCAATACTTATGAAACAATCAAAATCTTGTGAATTAACTACTTCTCTCTCTGCAATTTGGTGGGTTTTCTTATTACCAGAGGTAATGGATTTTCATGGACCAGTAAAAGAGTTTTCACAAGGCTATTTGGGCTTTTATAAATAAGGGTGATTGACTTGATGGAGACTGATATAGTTATTAGGATGGTTGAATGGATCAAGGATGGTAAGGAAATATTGGGCACTATGGAGTGATAGGTTGTATTATCTGGAGACTGGAGGGCATTGGTATGTATTTGGTGTAGCATTGGGGCTGTTATATGCACGACGATTTTCTAGGCATCAGCACGATGTCAGAGCTAACGTTCTGAGCCAACAAGAAGAATGCTGGAGCCGAGTCTCCAGGTCGGCAAGGAGAATGCAAGATATATTCCTGACTCGCTTAAAAAGATGTATTACATTAGAAAAGATAGAATCTAGCATAACCGTTTACTAAAGTCAAATGTGTATGAATTGCTTGATTTATGGTTTTCTCCATCTCTCCACAAGGCAATATATCTTCTTTAAAGATAATATATATATATATATCTACTCGCGGACATAGTATGGTCCTTCCGGGTCCAGATCCGGTAGAATTCAAGGGAAACTCTACAAAATAGAGGTGGTCCATCCATGGTAGATCGGGTAAAATAAGAGTTCATTCACCCCACCCAACCTATTACCATAACTACTAGAAATCCATGGATTTTAAAGCACTGATCCATATTTATTTTCAATGTATCAATTAATTGCTTAAACCAACTACATGATTAATTGATCAATTAAACAATTCATAAAGAGTTTAATGATTTAAAATTAGGTTGATTCAATCTATGAAATCATATTAGGATTTTTAAAATCAATCTATATTCTATATAACTAATAGTTTTTGCTAAATTATGGTGTTTTTGGATTCCACAATGTATTAATTATATTGCAATTATTTTATCTCAATTTATGTGATTATTTGGTTAAATTACGGTTTTACCTCAGTTTTTACGAGATTCTTATTTTTACAACCAAACGGCCACATAAAACGAGGTAAAATAATTGCATTATAATTAAAATGCAATGGAATCCAAACACACCCTTGATGTTAAATTCATAAGCAACCTTTGAAAGGAGAACAATAAATATATAATTTAGAAGAACTTAGTTAAATCTCGAAAGGGCTTGATCAAATTTTGGTTGGCGAAATCCTTTTGACGTCTTTATTACACGAGCGGTATGTGGCTCTACAAACCATTCCGGAATGGCTCACCAGAAAGGACTTGTGGGTAGTACCCATAGGTCCCTGATTCGAACCCCGCAATGGCCGCTCTTTATTTACCAATTGAAGGTATGTGGCTCTACAACCATTCCGGAATGGCTCACCGGAAAGGACTTGTGGGCAGTACCAATAAATCCCCGGTTCGAATCCTGGATGGTCGCTCTTTATTTACCAAATTCAAGGTATGTGACTCTACTTTCGACTATTTTAGAAGATTTTCTACTTGGTTGGGGGCATGATCGAAGTTCGGAGTCAAGATTAGCTGGGGTTGTGGTGGTGCTTTCAGGGAGACTCCATATCTAAGAAGGAGCTTCCTTGGAGTTTCGTCTGCACTACCCACATAAAATAGAGTCCTGCTGTACTGCATAGCCCGCGGTGCTACTGTACGATGGTGCTTGACTTCGTTCTTCGCTGTTGTCCGCAACTGTTGGAAGAAGTTCTTCTTAAGTAACCTTGTTGTAGGTTTATTTGTGTTTGTTTCATAACGTCTGTTGTATGTTCTTACTGTATGTTTAGACGGTTTTCGCTTGTCGATTCGTCGATCTTTCGAGAATCAGGTATGCCTGATTTCAAATCTTTACTTAATAATAAATAAATAAATAAGTCTTTGAAAGGTATTGTTTTAGAAACTTAATTATGCAACGAAAAAAAAGGCAACACATGGGGTGTTTATATTATTTTACACAAATTACACATGGGCTATTTTTGGCGTTTTCAGTTTTATTTATTTATCTATTTATATAATTAAAAATGACTCAACTTTAGCATTTGTACTTGTACCTCACCACATTACAAAAGTAATTAAATGAAATGAGCCCGGATTAACTAAAACTCGGGGCATCAATAGAAATTTCCTAATCAATTAAACTGTAAATAGTTGCTCCCAAGAGCATCTGTATAAATTTAGCCTACTTTCAAATATACGATTAATAGCCCAAATCACAAGTACCTCAACTATGAGATAGCCAAAAATATTAACTCAAGCCATGCTAGCAGCAGATTAATTACTGTTTAAATGACATTGTAATTTTATCAATGCCTTATTGCTTTAGTGATAATCTCACTGTGAGCTTGTCGGGTGGTTTGTTGTCTGACTAATCAGTTTATGTTCTTTGCAGACTATTGTAATTTTAAAGAGAAAAATATTTAAACGCACCAATTGCTTATAAAAAAGTTATCCATCTCCCCTGTGTAAACAAAATATCACAAAATATAAGATAGGGTGAACATGCATAATGATCACACTATTTGTGTTAGAATGTGCATTCCAACTTTATAATATAAACAAAATAAACCAGATTCAATTATCGTTTTGTGTTAGTCTAGTCATCAGAGCAGTTCCGAATTAGGTATGTTTTATGGAAAGTTGAACTTGGGGGTGTGTTAGGAAAGAAAAGTTCTCTATCCCACATCGGATCATGTGAACAAAATATCTTAAGTATAAGATAGGGTGAATGTCTAAACACAATAATAGATACATTTCCATTGATGGGCAATTTAGAAAACTTGATTTCCATTGATTAACAATAAGAGTATATATACAACTACATTTCTTAGAGAATAAATCTATATAAAAAAAATAACTTGATTTCCATTGATTGTGGCACCGTTTTTGAAGATCCCTCGTCTGGACGAGGGGAACGTCGGTGATCCACACTTCCCCAGGTGACGTCTCTTTCCCTTGATGGGGTTCTGTTCTCGTCTCCCCGACGTCAAGACACCGTGTTTGTCCGTTGGTCTCCCGTGCTCTCGGCATCCACAATCTTTTCTTAGGTTTTTTGACTTCCTAGTTGGTTGGGCAGATCGTTATTGTGGTTGTTTGGGGCGGGTCTTTATTTTTTATTTTTTGGCTTGTTGTATCATGACAGTTAGTCTGTCTGTCTTTTTAGGCCTCTCGGTCCACCATTTTTGTCTGGTGCGTCGAATTATTTCCGTTTCAAAAAAAAAAACCCTTATATGGCATACTTAAATAAACCCGACATAACTCATACTTATATGGCCCTTGCAAGAGGTCAAGGGTTCAAATCCCACTTCTTACACAATTTGTGTACTAGTGGGTGCTCAAGCCTTCATTGGCTTGGGTGAGCCTGCCTGGTGGCTTGCCGCATGGCTTAACCGGTTTGCGTTCTTACACAATTTGTGTATTAGTGGGTGCTCAAACCTTCATTGGCTTGGGTGAGCCTGCCTGGTGGCTTGCTGCCCGGCTTAACCGGTTCACGTCCTTTGCAGGCTAGAGCCCAGACTCGTGGGGAACTAGTCCATAACCTCAAAACCCCACGTCACAAAAAAAAACTCATACTACTCTTTTTTTAGGAACCCCCGGCACTAAGTCCGGGTTGGGGTGTTTGCATGTAAAATTGAATAAAAGAGTGGGGTGCTCAAGGGCCTTACATCAAACTACAATTCTTTAAAAGCTAGGGCGCAACTAGACTTTTCAAAGATTAGTAGTCAAACCAAGTCTCAAGGTGTATGCTCCTTCCGGCACGTAAGCCATTATGACTCATACTACTCTTACTATCACCACATACTGATAGCAAGGATGTTAGAAACCTCCTGCTCCAAAGTTGAACCTATTTACTGCAACTATATATATAAAATTGGGATTATTTTATGCAATTAATCCTTTAATACAATCCTTTAATTGGTTTGCTTTTTGAGGTATCGGCTTTCTGCACTTATAAATAGAGCCACATATACACCAATCATTTCTCCAATACAAATCAAATCAAGCAAGTAGATAGTCAGTAAGAGAAACAGGAGAGACTGAGAAATCAAGAAAGAGGGATTTTGTGTGTTGATCAACAAAATGGAATCAAGAAATTCATACTTGGTTGTGTTTTTGATACAATCCTTGTTTGCTGGGATGATACTTCTTCAAAAGGCGGTGTTCAACTCGGGCATGAACACCTTCATCTTTGTCTTCTATAGACAGGCTGTGGCTACTGCCTTCTTGGCCCCCGTCGCCTTGTACTTCGAGTGGTAAAACCACATAATATATGATTCGTTGGGCTATATATATATATGTTTTCATTGAGTAATTGATTTTTGATTATATAAAGTTTTCTTTAAGTTATTTCTATGGTCTAATTGAGTTCATATATGTGTGTGGTTGTTGATTGTCATAGGAAAACTGCACCGCGGTTATCATTCTCTTCCTTCTGCAAGATATTCATGATTTCTTTCCTCGGGTAAGTCTTCAAAATAAAAGTGACTGATAGTAGAAGTGAAATTCATATGTTGATTTGGTAGAAAATTATTTAGTAATCTTGTGTTTGCTATATTTGTGGAGCTTAATTAATTAATTAATTATTTTTAATAAATGTAAAATTTGCAGAATTACAGCAAGCTTGGATATATATGGAGTTGCTCTGGAATTCACAACAGCAACTTTGGCTTCTGCTAGCACCAACTGCCTCCCTGCAATCACTTTCTTCCTTGCAGTCTTGTTCAGGTACGGTTTATAATAATCCTTAATTTATATATATATATATATATATATAACAATCAATCACTTACTTAGAACATAACATAAGGTATCATACATACAAAATGCTTGGCCAGAAAATTATGTATACCATGGTGTTTCTTCTCCTTTATTTCCTATTTATATATAGACAATTAATAAAGTCTCATAGTTTAATTTTGTGTCAAATATTATTAATTTATTATTATTTGATCCTGTTATATGCATATATATATACACACATACATATATACTATGATCACTAACTTATAACGACAATATATATACAAAGTGAATCATGAAGTTGTAAAATAGAGTAATTAAACTGTATTGAAGGAGTTGGGATGAAAAAAAAGTTACCATCCCACATTCAATGTGGGATGACTCCCGATTTCATACGATCCGACCTAGATTTCTCGGAATCTCACAGAGGGTCGCCCCCACCTGATACACATCTATTTGAATCAGGAGTCTGTGGATTTTAACACGATATCAGAAGTATGTACTATACAAGCTAGCTAGGGTTCTTATGAGCCATATATAGATCAATAGTTGCATTATTACTTTGAGCTACTAGCTAGCACATATATATAATTTGATGGATGTATGCATGATGAATGTATGATAAATTAAATTAAAATTAGTGGAAACATACAGATTAGAAACATGGAAAATAAGGACAGCTCCAGGGCTAGCAAAGCTAGCAGGAATCATAACTTGCATAGGAGGTTCCATGGTGCTTGCTCTTTACAAGGGCATCTCCATTAAACACTTTCAGTTACTAAACCATCATCCCATACACCACCAAGTCGAACATGGCGGCCTTCAGCTGCACGGAAACGTCTGGATCAAGGGTGTCTTTCTTATGCTTTTCTCCAACACCCTCTACGCCCTTTGGATCGTCTTCCAGGTATAAACATATATACTATATATAGTTCTCGTCAATCTCTCAATCTGCACCAAAATTACGAGAAATCGATCAATCAATGTAAATTTTGGTTATAGGGTCCGATTCTGAAAGGCTATCCTTCAAGGTTGCTATACATAACCCTAAGTTGCTTCTTGAGCACGATCCAGTCGTTTGTTGTGGCCATTGCCATTGAAAGAGATCCGTCAGAGTGGAAGCTGGGTTGGAACGTACGCCTCCTCTCAGTAACATACTGTGTAAGCCAACTTGTTCCTTAAAGCGCATTTACCTTAGAAACTCATACGAGCTATAATATTTCATATTCTACAGCTAGAAACCGGAATAAAATAAACCTAGCGGATTTTAGCTAAACGGAAAGGAATTTTGTTAATTTAAACATTAATTTTTGACATTTTTTTTTAAGTAATCTATCTTCTTCTTCTTTTAATTTGAAACAGAGGAGAAACTTTAATTAAGTTCTACTTCTTAAGTTTGACACAATACATATATTATATTTTTAAAAGCAGCTAAGAATAAGTTGATAAAAAATAATAATAAATACTACAAAAAAAAAAAGATATCTCCTCAAAAAAACAAAAAGGAAAAAAAAAGAAAGATGAGGTTTGTCCCAATAAATCCAGAGTTCAATTCATAACTAGATACATACTCCGTAGAGTGTTAATTAGTTGGATTTTCAGACAATAGGCCTCATGCCTAAACAATTTCTACTATGTTTCATCACTTGACTTGTAATAGTACGGCTTAGAAATATTCAACTTCAACTTCATTTGTTCATTGCTTTATATATATAGTTTGAATAGGTTTAGGTAGTTCTACATTTAGGTCATTTTTAAATTGAAGTTTGGAGCTTGTTTTGGGGTTTTGCGTTTGTGATTGTTGCTAATTAATTATTTGTCAGCTTATTTTGGGGATATATGCCTCGATCACAATCTCAATCTACTTTTCTTTTTGTATGTTGATTTGTCCAAGTAACTTATTTTATTTTTTGTTGCTTCACCATGTGAGGTTGAGTTATATATTAATTAGTTGGGTTTCTTATGTGCCTATGGACACACAATACAAAAACCGATATTATTTTCCATAGGTTTAATTTCAAGAGTCAATAAATACATAGGAGCTTCTGGGTCACTCAGAAACTATCATTGTGATCTAATTGGGAAAAGGTTGCATGTAACTTGACTCCATCCCTTGCTTAAAGCGGGATTGTTGTTGTTGTACAACAAGAACATATAAATGAGTAGATATGAACAAATGATTTAGTGGCCCTATTCTAATTATTGAAAACTAGATGATAGCTAAAGACTAATTGAAAGTACTGAATGTGTGAAATGGTTATGAACAGGGAGTAGTGGTAACAGGAGTAGCATATTATTTGCAAGCTTATGTAATAGAAAAGAAAGGGCCAGTCTTCCTTACAACATGGACCCCTTTGTGCTTTCTTATCACCACCTTCTTTTCCTTCCTTTTCCTTGGTGAAGACATCACTTTGGGCAGGTACTGTTTTCTTCTTTCTTTATTAACCTTTTTTTTTTTTTATTATTATTATTATTATTATTATTATATAATCGCTAAAATACTCGCTAAAATAAAATGTATATTTGATTTTTGACACCATATAATGCAGTATAATAGGTGGGGTATTGCTGGTAGTAGGGCTTTACAGTGTAATGTGGGCAAAGAACAAAGAAGAAAGAGGACCCATTTTGGGTGAAGTCAGTATGGCAAAGGAAGCCCACCAAATCAAAGGGATTGCACTCCCACAAAAGAAGGATGCCAGAACCACACCCCTTCAAGTTCAGCTTTCAATATAAATACGACGTCGTTTGTATATATTCATTGCATATTGGAGTATTATATGTATTACCTTTCAACTTACTTTCATTTAAGCATCCCTTTTTTTGGCATTAATTTAGGCTTTGCGTTGTCTGATTAGCTTTTTTTTTTTTTTTTACAATAAAAATTGTCCGTGCTTCACTTACGTTTGTCTGCTTTAGTAAGTCATATATCAAAAGTACGACGACGCTTTTCAAAAGTTTATTTTATTTTATTTATTATTTAATTTATCATACTTTATGGCTGTAGCTGCTTTTATGATCCTAATCTATAACAAGAAAAATTCCACTTAGAATTCTTGAAAGAAATTCCAACTAATAATTTATTGAGAGATTTTGAGATTTTTTTAAAAAAAATTGTCACCATATTCAATCAACTGTTATGAAAATCCTCTTAACCTTTAAAACAAGCTAGCCAGGCTCATTGAAACGCATCAATAAACGATGTTTATTCCATTTTTTCTATTGATTTTGGTGGTTTTTGATGAGTTTTTTTTACAACGTAACTCTTGTAGTTTTGATTGTACGAACTCCAGATATGTCGAGGTATATGCATATGATTGACCTATTTTACGGAGCTAAATTCATTCCCTTGATTGAAAGTGACAAAGACCATTGTGGCATTATCTCGGCTTAGCAAACGCCCCCTCTCCAAAAAAAAAAAAGATTTCAAAATGCAATCAAATAATCCACATTTTCTCAACCATTTAAAGTTTAACAACAAAATCCACCTTTTCAATTTCATTTTTGAAAACCCTAAAAATTCACAATTTCAATCCTATAAAGTTAACAAAAAATCATTTTTTTGTTGACATTACTTGCAAGCTTTGGTTCTCGGTTGAAGCTAGGAGTAAAGTTGTTAGTTTTGTTATGAGAGTTTGTTAAGGTCAAAGTGTGTTGACCAAGCAAAATTGTGTATAAATACTTTTGTGATCTCGTTTAGCTCATTAATCACAACAAGTTCTTCCATTCATTCTCTTAGATCAATTACATGGTTTATTATGTTACTTGGATCATCTCCAATTCAGATTGGGCAGCATGTCCTATGACTCGTAGATCAATTATTATGTTACTTGGATCATCTCCAATTAGCTGGAAATCGAAGAAACAATCGATTGTTTCTCGTAGTTCCTCTGAATCAGAATGTCATGCCATGGCCAATGCAGCTACAGAGATCACTTGGTTGATCGATCAAATTACTCCAAGAGCTTGGTGTTGAGTCCTTGCAACCTGTCACTCTCCATTGCGACAACAGGTCTGCTATGCAAATTGCTAAGAATTGAATCTTGTTTTTCATGAACGGACGAAGCATATAGAGGTGAACTGCCATTTCACGCGAGACAAAGTTCTTGATGGACTCCTTGAGCTCTCATACATTCCTTCTTCCAAGCAATTGGTAGATGTTCTCGCAAAGATCTCACCTACTCCCCAGCACCAACACATCCTTTCCAAGCTGAGTTTGTTCCACCCTTCAGCTTGATGGGGACTGTTGACATTACTTGCAAGCTTTGGTTCTCGGTTGAAGTTAGTAAAGTGTTGTTAGTTTGTTATAAGACTTTGTTAAGGTCAAAGTGTGTTGACCAAACAAAATTGTGTATAAATACTTCGTGATCTCGATTAGCTCATTAACAACAAGTTCTTCCATTCATTCTCTTCTCTTCAAGATAACAATTTTAATATTAAATTTTACCTTACAGTTGATATATAGATCAGTTTCAAAACTTATACAAATTCACCAAAATCAAGCACAAAGAGGTTGCAATGTCAATGGTTCAGGCACGGATTTAGGGGTGGATAGGCTTTGCTACAATCCACCCCAAGAATAAAATTAAAACATTTTCATAGCCTAGGGATGGAGGGCATGATGCAAATTCAAGGGCATAATGTATCCCACTTCTGTCATTTCCTCACTACAACTCAATTTCGATTCCTGGTTACGTCCCTACTATGGTTGTAGAGGTCGGTTGGTTTATGTGAGTTGATGGAGAGTAAATTAGGGATGGAGATTTTTAGAAATTCTCGGGCCAAAATGTGAATATTTTTAAAAGGGGGAAGGGAGTCAAGGGACCATATGCTATTTTACATAATTTATCTTCTCAACCGTCATTTTTTTATGTTTAATATTATTGGGCGAATAAAAAGATCGAATACTTTTCTTATATTCATCTCAAAACATTAATTTAATATGACAAAAAATTTACTCTTACTCTTCATCTATTAGGTTTCTACCTTTCAATTAATTTATGCTTTGATGATGGAGACATCCATCATATGCTAATAGAATTGATAATCATACATTAGTTTTATTTTTCATTATTTGTGTTTATTTATAAAATAAATATTTTTCATTGTGATTAAATAAATGTTATGAAAAAGTAAAGAAGACATAATTCTATTAACATTATAAGTGGTCACTAATTGCCAACATAAAATGTATATTTCTCAAAAGATTATAATTATAGATTTCACTTTTCACAAAACAATGTCCTTTTTTCTCAAAAAATTAATTGATAGTTAAATGAAAAGTAAGATTCATATATAATGACCCAAGATTTAGTGTTTTATTAATAAAGAAGAATCTATGCTCCTTTTAATATTATAAAATGATTTAGGATTTAAACATTTCTTAAAGTAATTAAGGTTCATTTGAAGCAAATTTTGATCAAAATCCATTGACAAGGGTTCAATCATAAAAGACACCAGCTTCTGATACATTTCTTTTTTTTGCCCCAAACTTTTTTTCAGTGGTATGTGAATATATATCTGATAGTGCTAAAAAAAGGTATTTATTGATCCTTCAAAAGGAAATTAAAAGCGAAGATGTTGGGTTCCCATCCATCAAAATTCAAAACTATATTTATTTTGGAACTATCGAACTGATCGATTATTAATTAAAACTATAGTGGCTGGTTTTGTCAGTTGAAAGGAAAAGATTGAATATAATTGGTGTACAGGTTGGGTTCCCGTTGCTTTCCTTCTTGGATGAGTCATCGATAAGTGATTAAACTCGATTAAACTGAATTAACACAAAAAGAATAAATAAATAATCCCTCCAATTAATGATTTTTTGTCTCTAGTAAAATAACAGTCTAGTTTAATGTGCTTCGTCCTTTCATAAAACATTCGGTTTTTGGTAATATGTAGCTAAATGATTGTCACAATAGAGTGTAACCGATTTAACCAAGCAAATGACCCAACCAAGCAACTTTTGTCGCAGCTTGAGTCATAACTCTGTACTCCACCTCAATGGAGCTTCGAGAAACGATTGTCTGCTTCTTGGACTTCAAACTGATGGGTGAAGAACCCAACTTCACAAATAAACTTGTAATTGATCCAATTAAATTTATATCATCTTTAATTAATTTATGATATGCTAAACATTACTTTTCCGAAACATAGGCAGAAAACAATTGAGGAAATTTACTTTGCATATCGGTTCCAATTTACCAAGTCATATCTTAAGTTAATTTCGTGTTTAGAGAAAAGAACCTTTACCAAAGGAATTGCCTTTGTTCAAAGGTGCTTCTCGTGTCATTTCACAATACGTACACGAATTGAACAAGTTCTTCCCCATAAGTCGTAGGATAAACCTTGATGTCTTTTTTTTTTTTTATTAGGAAATAATTCGAGAGTCAGGCATACCTGACAACTCGAGAGGTCGACGAAGTCGGCAGACGGTGAAACCGTCTATACATATATAAAAAGGTGCAACAACTACAAAGTGGCAGGCGTAATCCCGGACGAGCAAGCGAGCCAAACCCGTACACGCTGGAGACAACGTAGACTAAAATCCGGTGCCAAGCATCCCCAGGCGGCGACACCGTTGGCCAGCGGTAAATCAAGAGCCAGTCCTGTGGGCAGTGAAGACGATCCTCCAAGGAATAGCCTGACGCGGAGTCGCCTCGGTACACACCACCACGACCCCAGCCAACCACACCGGATGTCAAAGCTCCAACACGGAAGAGGAACGCCAAGCAACAGGGATCATTACCCAGAACCACCCATGAAGATGTGCACCATTATTCCCATTCACACGAATGAGAATTTATTTAAACCCTAACGGGATTTTCAAGCCCTTACGGGATTTATGCCCTTTCGGGAAGGTTCCAACCCTTTCGGGTAATTTTTAATTTATTTATTTTATTTTTTATTTATTTATTTATTTTATTTATTTTCCCCCACCCCAAACCTTGGGCCCCAAGGACCAAGGAGGAGCGGGATGGTTTCAGCCATGGAAGCCCAGGCGAACGGCGGCGACGACGGCCAACGCAGAGCGACGGGAGCCGAGGAGGCGCCGATGGACTCGAGACCTAGACGGACATATCTCGTAACGGTGATGCGGCGGCGGATTGAAGGGTTTGGCAAGGGGAAGAGATCCGAAACGGAATCCAAACCACCAAAGATAGGTGGTGGTGGAGAGGAGCCGAGGTTTAGGCCGGACGGCAAGGGTGGTGGTGGTGGACGGCGAGGATGGTGGTGGTGGTGACAGCGGGAGTAAAAGACGGATAAAATCAACACCTATGAATGAAGGTCGAGGTGGTGGGGATGGTGTTTGGATTTGAGGATTTGATAGTGGTGGTGTTTGGATTAGAGGATAGGTGATGAAGGAGGTGGTGGGTGGGTGGTGATGGTGGTGTTTGGATTTGGGGGTTAGGGTTTCTAGAGAGAGAGGCTCTCACCCTCTCTCTTCACAAACCTTGATGTCTTGGTAGCTTAGGATATGAGATGGGCCATTTATTAATTACTTTCACATTAATAAGATAAGAAAGACGTTGGATGTGGCTTATTATCTTAGGTCGGAACAAGTTGATAGGATCGCCTCCGTGCGTGAATAAGTCCGACAACCCAACCAAAACCAGCCCCAAAAACCTGATTTCAGTTTAACCCGAGTATAGTTCGGACTAGGCTACGATCACACTTATATAAAATTGGATTTCAGGCCAAAAACTAAAATTGAACTTGAAATTTTGATTTCGGCCCAAAAAATCAGATTTTTTTTTTAAGAAAAGGGATAAATCGGATTGTGATCTGCCTTGTTCAAAATCATATCTAAAGCTTGTACCTGTTCCATTTTTATCAGTCACTGGTAGTTTGAAAGGTGAGCTATCTACACACGTGATAGTGTATTTGGTTTTATAACAATTTCGAGTTTAAAATATACTTTTGTACGTCAAATAGATCATAATATTATTAACAAGGTCAAGGTGAATCTTGCGCCATGTATGTATGGAGGTGTGTCAACCCCAGGGCATGCCCAGATTTGAAAAGTTCTTTGGAGTGTTAATGCATGATAAATAAAACCCAAAAACAGAATAGAAGACAACTCAGACATAGTTACTTAGGCAGCATCATAATTAAAATCTAAACATACTGATCACCACCGACATAGTTATATCTAGGCATCTTAATTCAAATAATCTGCATATTGATCACAGACATAGTTACTTAGGGATCGATACTTATGTTCAAAGATAACGGCAGTGTCAATTCTAGATCACCAACATAGATAATTAGGCACAACTTATGTTCAAAGATAATGAGACCTTCAGTTCGTGATCCATGGACGCCATATCTCGGTATCTTTTGAGAATCCGTCTTCAGGATGCTGGACGACACCAGGATGACGTTTACAGCACAAGTTGCAGCCACCAAGCCCAGTCTCTGCAAGATACGAGTATAACAAAGGGGGAGCCAGTAGAACTTGTTAAAACAAAGAAGATAACACAGCGGCATGGTACTCAATCGCTTCATCACCAGAAAGCAACCACTTTGACAGAATAAAAAACATCCCATGTTCAAATGATCAAGAATTCAAGATGGAAGTACTTCCAATCACTATTAGATTACAAACCGGCAGCTTGCAGAAACTCACAGCCATGAGAAAAATTGGTTTTAAGAGTGCACAATACACAATATGCAGGACACATACCAGTACCAGGGGGGCCTAAGATGCAGCAGGAACGGCAGAGGAGACCGAGTGTGTCATCCTCTTTAAGAGCATATCTCACTTCAGCAAAAAAGAGCTCATCCTTAGCTTCGCTTTGATTCTTCGGCCGAGCAATGAAGTTGAAATGATAGATAAGTGGTCTGATATGCTGAAGTATGCCGAGTGCTGGATCAACAAGCTCATACTCAGGATCCTGATCAAATTCCAATTTCCAAGCACATCCATTCAAATAAGTTCAAATTTTACAGAAGCTGATTTTACAATTAGGAAAAGAAATATCGATCAATTTAATCTAACCTGTTGAGCTCGATTCTTGTCATTGAAATATGAGAGTGCAAACTCTACATATTGAAGGGTGTCGATATTAGGGATTCCACTAGAAAGGTAAGTCAATTCTACACGAGGGCGGAGCCTCCTATACGATCTGTCAAAAAGAATAAATAATCGCTAGAAAAGAGGCACAAATCATTTCGTACCCAAACCCTAACCGAGATAAATCAAGGAAATCAAACCCTAATTGACATAAATCAAAGAAGCTGAGGACTGCGCATATATGAGAAACGACGAATAGGATGAGCAATTGTTGAGGACATATATAATAGTGCGAGTCCAGCATCTGATCTGAAAAGCACAGGGAAATTGGAGAGGCGAAAACAAGCCAACGACCATTTGTACAGATTGAGAAGCAAATCCTACCGAGAAGGATCCCCCGGAAGTTTGCAGATCTTCTTTCGTGTCTCCAAAGCCCTATTCATTGAGTGCGAACGATCATCTCCACCGTCGGGAGGCGCCGTTCCCGAGTTTACAGCTTCAGAGTTCAGACATCGCTATCCAATTGATGCAGAGAGAGGGGAGTTGAAACTGCTACAAGAGTTCCCGTTCCCGGGTTTTATTACAAGTTTTTAAATAATGGGCTTTATGTTGAAGGCTGGACTATATATTTCGTTATTGGGCCTTCTCTTTTTAGCCCACTTTTAGCATCTCTGATCATTCACCATCAGTTGTTATTCTGAAGAACTCTCCAAATGTTAGGAGGTACCCTTTGAAAATATAAAAACTTCTGGGGGAAGGGAGAACTTTTGCCTTTGGTTTGCTGTGTTTGCCATGTTGATTATGTTGGGATCAAAGCAATACAAACTTGCTTGCAAACTTAAGAATGTTAAAGAGGCTTTGAAATTAGTGATATCCTGATATGAGATATCGGGTATGAGTATGAGATATCAGATATCAGAGATCTAATATCTCCGTTTAATATTGTGGGATATGAGTATCAAACCTAACCCTAACCCCATTATTCTCCTTTCTCCCTCCCCGCAACACGAGTTTCTTCATCTCAATTTCTTCCTCCTCCCCACAAATCTCCCTCCCATGGCAGTCCTTCGGTAGTTCAAGACCAAAGAGAAGAAGATATTTTTATAAAAACAAATTTGAATTGGTAAATATATACTAGTTATTATATATTTTAATTTAAATTGGTAAATATACAAATATATGTATTCCACTCGCATCTTTTACAATGATGATAGCCGGCCATAAAAGAATAATGGAGGTAAGGCATAAAAGACCTCGTGATGAAGTTGAACAATTAGTATGCTTAGAGCACGTCCGTGAGATGTATGATGAGCTGACAGAACATGCGGTAGGACATGCGGTATGCTTGACTGGTTGGGGGACGAGTATCACGGAAAACAAAACCCTGGTGTGGGAATATTTGAATTCCTATGGTGAGATTCTTCGACCCCATAATGACGTTGTTTCCAATTGGAGCCGGAAAATAAAGAGCTCTTGTGACATGGGTTGGTCTAGAATCGTGTATAACTAAATTACTCCGAAAGTTCTTATTTTAACCAATGTGGGATGGAGCCACCTAGCAATTTCAAATACATTTTTTTCACTTGGATCCTAAAAAAGAATAGCTTTGGTGGTATGGGTAGGGTTTGAATTGTTGGTAAATCACTCCGAAAATTCTTCACACACACATACACACAATTTTACACACATACACACAATTTTAGACACACACACACAATTTCACACACACACACACAATTTTAGACACACACAATTTAAGACACACACACACAATTTCAACACACACACACAAAATTTTAGACATACACACAATTTAAGACACACACACACAATTTCACACACACACACACACTTTTAGACACATACGACACACCCACACAATTTTAGACACACACGACATACACACACACAATTTTAGACCCACACGACACACACACACACACACAACTTTAGACACACACACACACACAATTTTAGACACGCACACACGCACAAACACGCACAGTTTTAGACACACGACACACACACACTTACACTTTTAGACACACACACAATCATACACACACACACACAATTTTAGACACACACACACAAAATTTTAGATATACTTCGTTTATAAATTATAGACCAAATAATCAATTATTTTCCTCCAAACTTACACAAAAATGAAATTTAAGAAAAAACATATAATGAAAAGGGTCCAAATAATATGCGAAGAGTATATAAGTAACAAAACCTTAACCTTAAACCATTCTCCCAATCCGGCCCAACGAAACTGAAACAGAGGCCCATGAACCCAGCCCACAACACCAATCTAGTTTTGAAAGGAAAAAAGAAAAGAAACAGAAGACCCGACCGGCTGTTAACTCGTCTTCTTCCTCATACCGGTGTCCGAGCAATAGTAAATTTAATATACAATTTTAGATATACTTTGTTTATAAATTATAGACCAAATAATCATTTATTTTTCTCCAAACTTACATTGTACAATGAAATTTAAGAAAAAAACATATAATGACTAGGGTCCAAATAATATGCGAAGAGTTTAGAATTTTACCAATTGTGGAAACATGTGCACATTCTTCCCAATTTTGGGGTCAAAATAAGTCTTACTCCGATCAAAATCAGCCTGAGACACTACTCTATTAGTAGAAATTTTCTCCAACCGTCACTTTATCCGGGTGGAACCGACGATTGGGAAAACATAGAAAGCGCGCTTTCATACGTTCTTGACCAAGGAGAATAAGGTATTTTTAAAAAACATATTTCAATTGGTAAATAGTTTTATCTATTTTATTTTAATTATTATAAATATAATACTGTGTTAATTTCATTACACAGAATCATGTATTGCACTCACAACTTTTTCAACCATGATATCTCAAAAAAGAGTGATGGCGGTAAGAAATAAAAAGCGAAGTTAAATAATTAGTATCCTTAATGCACATTGTCGAGACATTTAATGTAGTGCCAACAAATCAGTTATTGTCTTCTTATCTTATGACAACTCACCAAATGTCTCAACGATTTGCGGTAAGGATATTGATACTTCAACATAGGCGTGGCCACGGGTTCGACCCGCGGAGTCAAGGGTCGGGGAAGGGCGACCCGAACCCTAACCCGGGAATTTCACGGGTTGGCAGGTTCGGGTCGACCCGTTGACCCGCCGGATTCTCAAATTAAAAAAAAATATTTATTTTTTTTAATATTTTTGACTAAAAAAATTTTAAAAAAAATGATATGTAAAGACTTTTTATACATATCACTTTTTATATCCATTTCATTTTAATATGAAGTGGAAAAAAACATGAGAAATTTTATATTTTTATAAAACTTCCTTTATCCACTACAATATAAATGTAGCGATATAAAACTTTTCAAACTTTACTTCATTTCATTTTAAGAAATGAAGCTTAAAGAGAAGAGTGGGGGTTAAGGGAGGATGGAGTACACATATATATACATCCATCCCTTCTCATTCTATCTCTCAACTTTCAATGTGGGACAAGAGTCTTGTCCCACATTGAAAGTTGAGAGAATAGGGGATGTCTTCCAAATCTATAAAAAGGGAAGGGTGATAGTACTTTTGACCCACATTGCACATTGCAAACTAGTTTATGTTTATATATTATGAATTATTCTAAGAATAATATACATAATAATTATTATAAACATAAAAAGAAAAATATTTTTCAAAAAAAAAAATTGGGATGGCGGGTCGACCTGCCGGGTCATCGGGTTCAAAACCCTTGACCCTAACCCAAACCCGCAACCCGCCCCCACCCGTTGACCCGTTGACCCGGACCCGCCGGGTCATTGACCCGTACGACCCGTCGGGTCACGGGTCGACCCGTAACCCGTGGCCACCCCTACTTCAACACGCCTTTTATTCCTTACCGCCATTAGATATGTCTATGAGTTGGGTGGTCGGCTGGTGGGTAGATGATAAAAAAAAAATTGTAAAATAAAATTTAAGAAAAAACATATAATGACAAGGAAAAATGACTCAAAATAATACCAACTATGAGATGTGAACCAAAAATAATACGAACTAAAAAAAAATCTCAAAATAATACAAACTATCCACCCATAAACCAAAAATAATACAAACTTTAAAATCAACCAAAAATAATACAAACAATGAAATTTGGACTTTAAATAATACAAACTTTTGAACTTAAATTAGGATAAGATTTTAAATAAGATTTTATTTATAAAAATTAAAAAAAATCTATAAATATTCATACTTTGCACAAATCCACATTTTATAATTTAAATGCATCAAACCCACTATTTGGTTGTCCAACTTTGTATAATACAACCCAATTTTTAGAATTTACGCAAAATTACATGAATTCTAGGATATGATTTTTTTTTTTTTGAATAATTATGGATAAAGTGGATGTGATTTTATTTATTTTCAAAATAAAAGTGGTTTTTTTGTAAAGTTGAATAAATATATAGTGGTTTTGGTGTATTTAAAAATAAAGGGGGTGCATTTGTGCAAAGTGTAACTATATACACATATTTTTGTAAATTTGGTAAATAATATTTTGTTTTAATTCTTCTCCTAGTCTAACTTCAAAAGTTTGTATTATTTTGAGTTAAAAGTTCATAGTTTGTATTATTTTTAGTTGAATTTAAAGTGGGTTCATGACCCAACGGGTATGGGTCAACATGTCAACCGGTCATACGGGTTCACGAGTGAGGTTAGGGTCGGTTTTCAATCCACTGACCGAAGATGATGATGATGTTGCATCTCTTTATTTTAACATGTCTCTCAATTTAAAATGATCAATCTTGACGATCTATTACTTTACTAATGAAACCTGAAACAACAATTAAAAAGACAAAAATAACTACTCCGTAGCTCTTAATTAACTATTACAAGCTAAATAATCCCAAACTTTGAGACAATGATGAAAGTTTATGTAAGAGTCATGTATCAATAATCCCAAACTTTGAGACAATGATGAAAGGTTATGTAAGTGACAAGTATCATATCAAACATTGTCTTAAATGTTTGAGCACGTTTGGATTAATCTATTATTGAATACTACCTCCGTCCAAAAATACATGGACTTTACTATTCACGCATGTTTTTTTAAGGAGGTAAAAACTATATAAAATATTAACTTTTTATTAATTTTTTTTAATAATTACAAATTTATTGATAATAAGTTTGTAATTATGAAAAAAAAAATTTATAAAAAAGTTAATATTTTATATAGTTTTTAACTCCTAAAAAAACGTGTATAAATAGTAAAAGTCCATGTATTTTTGGACGGAGGGAGTATTAGTTATTAGAATTGCAAATTGTCATGTCATTTACTTATTTACTTATCACGTACAATATCAAAACATTGAAGTATCATCTCAAACATTGCCACAATTTCTCTATTACCATAAATTCTATCTGATATATATTGTATGAAGTTAAATAAAGAATATCTATCTTTCCACATTTTCTATCCCACATAAACAAATATGGTGAAAGAATAAAGTATTATGATGTGTGTATATTATATATTCCCATTTTTTCTATCAATTTTAAAGTAAGTCTTTTTCCCAAAATCACTTTAGTATCTTTTTTTTTAATATACTGACCCTCCATGCCCATGATTTAGGGTTAGGCTCAAATCTCGTCCTGTGACCCGACGAGTTTAACTTGTCGACCCGTCTAGTCAGATATGTGGGCACGCATCCTCTTCTTGTATTTTTAGATCTATAACCTCTTTTCGTGTGCGCTTATTTCCACACATATGGTAAAATTCTACACTGTTCTCATGTTGTTTGGACCATTGTCATTAGGAAAAATTACTAAAAATAATAGCAACTATCATTTATGAACCAAAAATAATACGAACTAAAAAAAGTCTCAAAATAATACAAATTATCCATCCACTAACCAAAAATAATACAAACATATGTGCAATCAAGATGCATATTTTAATATGTATTGATGGTCTTGAAAGTTGTTGACTCTTCGCCTTTTTGCCCCTTGGTTTCCCACATTCATTTCCATCATTTCGAGGGACCTTTTATATTATCCACTCAATAAGTGTTTTAGCTAGCCTTTGATCTTTCATTTAGTATTATTTTTCCTATATAAAGAGCTTTTATCCTCACTTAGAAATCAGATTTGAGATTAATAAAAAGTGTATTTCCTTTGAATTGAGATGATTCTAAATTGTTGTTGGTGAGATGCCTTCAACATCCTTTGAGGTGAGAGGCCAAAGATAAATCCGTTTATTGAATCATTACCGGTGAGATGCTTGTGATTGATTTCCAAACAAAGACTAACTCAAACGTGAGTTTTGTAGATCTTGTGATGAGATGTTCCAAGATCTAGCCATCCATATCCTTGTCTTTTATTTCCTATAAACCCCAAAAATCACCCCACAAAAAGAGTGTTCGAAAGTTCGTGGATTGGTCAGTCGATCCTTTGGGTTTCATCAATTCGTGACCTGTGGGCAGGTTTAGTGTTAGCTAGCCTTCCGATGTATGTAACACAAACAAGATTCACCCCTAAAGGAATATACAAATCCATGGATAGTAAGAATCCAAGGATTCCCTTTGGGCACGATAACAGCTCCGGCCAGATTCGAGTAGGCATCAAGATGACGGAGAACTCTAATCAAACAACACTAGCCAAACTCGGATGGAGAATCGTCCAGTTGCTTTCTAATCTGACTAACCACCCCTAACAAATTAATGACTTGGGACTAACCATTGGGCCTTACCATCACCGAGTGGGCTTGAGGCCCATTACATCCTTCTACAGCCTGAGTTCATCTCGGGTCGTGGAATACCCTGCCATATCACCCAAAAATTGATATCTCATTATTGATAGCTTTAAAAAATATTTTTTTAAAAGAGGGAGTATTAAATTAAATTAACAATGTTGTGCAGATATACAGAGTAAATTAGCAATTGTGTATAAGAAGGAGGGAGTATTAAATTAATGATATAATTTATAGGAATAATTGGTTTCTCTTTACCCTATTTAACTAAATGTCTATTTTTATAACCTTATTCATTATATGTAATGTCTTCAAATAGCGTTCTTACCGTTCCTTCTAATTTTTAATTTGACCACTGAATCTTGTTCGGGTGTCACTATATACACCGCAAATTCGGATTAAGAATTTGCACGTCATTAAGGACGTGCAAGTCTGGGACGGTGCACGTCCGCTAAAAACGTCTTGCCCGTCCTTAACAATGTGCAAGCACGTCCTTAAGGACGTGCAATGCCTGCACGTTGTTAAGGATGTGCAAACCCTAGTTAGGGTTTTGCAGGGTTTAGGGTTTAGGGTTTAGGGTTAGGGTTTAGGTTTTCCGACGATTTTGTAATGTTAATTGATAAAATTGTGTTTAGCTAGTGGATTTGATGGATTTAGGGTCAAATTAAACAGAACACAAGAATTGTTAAGGTTTTCATTCGGATAATATGCGAATAACGTTACAAGGAACGGAAAAAAAGGTTTACATTCATAATTTTAATAAAGTTGTGGAATACAATCTAGGAAAATAGTAAAGGACGGCCGGACTCGACACGCAAGGCTCTAAATCTCTCAATCTGAGCTTGAAACGGAGCATCCCATCCTTCGACGCTCGGATGATGATGTTCGACCCATTCTAGTGGAGGCGGCGGAAGAGGAGCGTTAGGACGCAACCAGATCTATGAGAACAAAAATTTAGAGTTAGAGTATTGACATATGTATGAAAAGCATGAATAGGTAATAAAAAAGACGTTTGAAGTCGTACCGCGGCAAAATGGTCTTGGTTTCTGATGCAGGCTACACCAAGAGTTGCTGATTGGGGAGGGTTGTTAGCAGATGTCGGCGAGATCATGGGGAGACATGTGAACGGATGATGCCAAGCTAAGACGACGAGAGGAATCTGATATACCGTCGCAAATACTAAACCCATGATGGGTAGATCTATCCACCGTCTCCTATCACCATGTGTGGCTCCGGCCCATCTCTGGTAGTCGACGAACTGCTGGAATGGGTACTCTCCCGTATAACAACCGGCGTACAGAACGGCGTGATCCTCCAAGTGATTGCATAGTAACGTTTTGAGTTCCGGGAAAGCAGTCTCGCCGATCGGTGATGTCAAAGCCACCAAAGCACGGTAGCCACAATAACCATCTCCAACAGTGTCCCTCACCGTCTCAAAATGACCGAGCATGAAGGGATCAACGTTGTTTCGACCCCAATTGAACCCTCCGAACACATCATCACGTCCACGTCGAGCTGAGGTCGCTTGTGGACGAGGCCGAGCAGCATTTCGAGCAGCACGCGCTTCTTCTCTCTCAAACCTTTCCCTTACCTCCTCGTATGGCAACGGGTTGGTTCTGCAGGCATTCCTCGACCCCCGAGGCCTCCCCTTCCTTCGGACGCTTGCTGATGAGGGTGGGTGCAGCTCATCCTCGCATACATCGTTGGAAGCCGTGTATGAAGATGACAGCTCATACGACAGTGGGGTGTCGTCGAGGTCAGTCCATGTCAAATCCATCCAGAACGGGTGGATGTCCTCGGCGGGTATCGGAGTACCGGAGTTGACGTATGCCTGAATCTCATGGACACAAGGGATCCCGTAACAAACCCTCCAATGTCGGTCCGTGCATACCGGAGGAACCTTTTGGTTCACGACGTCCTGCCACATCTTGTACAGATAATCGAAGTACTTTTTGGAGATTAAAGTCTTTACCTCATCGAAAAGGTTGACTTTATACGCCGCTGTTGGCCATTTGAAGCGGTCGATCTCCAAAGCAGTTTGCAGCTCATGCAGTTGACAATCGTTGACTCTATGGATTGCATCGATCACGATGCGGAAGTCACCAGTCGATGAGTGAAGTGCCTCCTTCAGAACCTTGTGTTGACCCTCAACTCTGTACACATTGAAGTGCATACCACTAAATATTCGATATTATATCATATTGTAATGGGAGATATGAAGTAAGGTTGTACCTGTTTGTCGTACGGGTGCCGAGATGGGAGATATGAAGTAAGGCTCTTCCTTGACGTGACCCTGGTCTCATCCAACTGCCTCAATCCGTACCCAATGGATTTTGGAGGAGCGCCAACTTCCTTCATCCACCTCGCCATCTTCTTTTCCCCCTCTGTCATCTGTCCGGCGATGGCGTGACCCTTCAAGCTCGTGGAAAGCCTGTGGTTATGAACACCATGGGTTACCGTCATGCGCCACTGACCCGGCGGAGCTTCGTGTCCGTGTAGAGAGAATGGACAACCACTTATCTTCGACTGTGTGCTCCGGAGCTTCCTCCCGCGTGATCGGTACTCCCCAAACTGCTCGCAAGCAAGGAGAACCCCGCCTGGACGATTTGACGCCCCCGTCCAAGACCGCTTGATTACTAAAATCATGCAGTGTCTCCGACCCAAGTCCTTGAAATGCGTAACCATTTCGTCACGGTCATTCCAAACCCTTCGGCCCGAGAACTCGGATGTGAAGTCTCAAAACTGTATTCACATAATTGGAAATATGAACAAAACGGAAGGAATACGAAATATGTTGACTCTACGAAACCTATCCGTACTTGGGATACTTGGAGACGATGATTGCTTTGCGGCTCGGCCATAACGATTCTAACGACGAAAGAATATATCTAAAGAAGTCGGACTTTGTTTTGGAGTGCGGAATGAAGTTGTCCTTCATCGCTTCAAATAGGCACTGTTGCGTTAATTGTAAGCAGAACCCTAGCACGTCCTTAAGGACGTGCTAGCACGTTCTTAATGACGTGCTAGGGTTTAGGGTTTGGCTAGGGTTTTAGGGTTTGGGTAGGCTAGGGTTTTAGGGTAAGGAAACTGCACGTCCTTAAGGACGTGCAGTTTCCTTACCCTAAAACCCTAGCTAAAACCCTCGACCTTATCATAGTAACGTTTTCTTTTTCGTTATCGGGCAACCTTATCATATTAAAGTTTTCGTTTTCGTTTTTGCCCGGTGGTGGAACTTCAGCAGCAGCAGCTCCACCGTAGGATCTCTCCACACCTGGTACGCACGGTGATGCATGTAAGACACAAGCAGCTCTCCCGACGGCAACAAAGGGTCGACCTGCACAGCCGGTGCGGCAGCCTGCGCAGGGATGGGCTCGGGCTCTACCTGTGGGCCCCCCTGGCCCTGAGCCTGCCCCTCCTGACCGTCGTCAGCCTCCTCAACGACATCAGGGATCACATCATCTGCAGAGCCCAAGGAGATCGCCGCTGGTGTGGCGGATGTCGAAGGCTCGGGCTCGTGTGTGCCGGATGTAGAAGCCTCTGGGACGGCTGAAGTAGATGTCGATGGCGGCACGGATGAAGCAGAAGTCTCCGGAACGGCTGAAGAAGATGCCTCCGGGATGGTGGGTGGAACACGAGTAGGAGGTCTACCCATGTCGGCCCGTCGCCCAGCGACTACGTCGGTGATGCAGCTACTCAAAACCTCAGGGGGCTCTAAAGAAGGCTGCAACCCCATCATCGCATCGCCAGAAGGATCCCAACCCGGCATACCCGACCAGAAGGTGTCGTGCTCGTCGGCCGAGGGGTCCCCATCGACTGCTGGTACCGCTCTGCAGACGCGAGCAGATCGTCGACTGTGGCTGTCAAACTGTCGGGTACCGTCCTCTCTCGAATCTGGCTGACCGCTGCCCGGTCGGCGAACGTAACAGGCCGGAGGGTACCGCCCCCCCTCATGAGCCTCCCTGCCTGTTATTATGAAATGTAATTTATTATAATTTATTATATTATAATTTAATATAATTTAATATATTTTAATGTTTTTATTTTCTTTCAATTTAAATTTATTTCTATGTATTTTATTATAATTTATTATATTTTAATGTTTTTATTTTCTTTCAATTTCAATTTATTTTTATGTATTTTATTATAATTTATTATATTTTAATGTATTTATTTTCTTTCAATTTAAATTTATTTCTATGTAGTTTATTATAATTTATTATATTTTTTAATGTTTTTTATTATCTTTCAATATAAATTTATTTTTATGAATTTGAATATATTTAAATATATTTTAATGTAAATGAAATAATTTTGAAGTATTTTAATATTTTTTAATGTTTTTTATTATCTTTCAATATAAATTTATTTTTATGTATTTGAATATATTTTAATATATTCAAATATATTTTAATGTTAATTAAATAGTTTTGAAGTATTATAATATATTTTAATGTTTTTTATTGTCTTTCAATTGTAATTTTTATCTATGTATTATATTCTATCAAATTACAATTATATTCTTTTCTATCAAACTATATAATATAAAAAAACATTATAATATATAAATAAATCAAAAAATATATTTTCAATTATATTCTATCAAACAATATATATTATCAATCATATATTCTATAAACTTCTAATATAAAACTATATTATCTATCAAATTATATTTTAAAACTCTAAAAATAAATCAAACAAAAAGTAATTCAAATAACATACCGGTGGAGTCGGGATCGGGGACACCTCAATGGTCCGACGCTTCCGCGGCGGTTCCGCCTCCTCCTCGGCCACTGCTCGGCCTCCGTCGCCGGCGCCAGACGCCGCCCCACCACCACTACCCTCCTCCTCGGCCACTGTTCGGGCTCCATCGCCGCCGCCACACGCCGCCCCACCACCACCACCCTCCTCCGCCGCCACAGTCGCCAGCACCACCAGACCCTCAGCCACCGGCTCCACCGCCACCGCCTCCCCCGATGCTCCACCCCCACCACCACCCTCCACCTCCAACGATGTCGCCTCCGCCTCCAAGACCGCCACCGCCGCCTCGAGCTCTCTCTCTCTTTCTGTCTCCATCTCTCGCTCTCTCTCTCTGGGTCTCTCTCTCTCTTTCTGGGTCTCTCTCTCTCTCTCTCTCGGTGCTCCGGCGCTCTCTCTCTCTTTCTGAACTGAAGACGATGAAGACGAAGACGAAGAGGCACGTCCTCTTTGTGTTTAAGGGACGGGCTTGCACGTCCTTAAGGACATACAAGCACGTTATTAAAAAAAAAACGTGCTTGCACGTCCGGGTTTGGGTGACTCTCACCCAACTTGCACGTCCTTAAGGACGTGGGGATTTGCGGTGTATATAGCCGAAACGATCTTGGTCAAAGTCAGTGACTATGGTAATAACTTTTTTTTAACAACTCAGTGTCACCGTAACATGTTTGGTACGATGTCGGTTACACCACCCTTATCAGTGGTGATACTGTTGGTGATAACTTTTTTAAAGGTTTTTTTACGAGTTTAGTGTCACTACCCTTATCAGTGGTGACACTATTGAGTGGTGACACTGTTGGTGACACATGTGGTGACAACTTTTTGTTTACATTTTTTTACGAGGTCAGTGGCACTATCATTGTCAGTGGTTACACATGCAGTGACAACAATTTTTTTTAAATGTTTTTACGAGGTTAGTGTCACCACCCTTATCTGTGGTGACACATATGGAGAATTTTTTTTTTTGACAACTTTTCCATATGTTATTTTGAACTAAAATATCGTCGTTTAAACTAAAATATCATATATTTGATATGGTAAAATAAAGAAAAAATTTATCGAAGAGGGATTGAACAATTTGTATATATGAAATTACGCCTCCCCTCCTCGATAAGTTTCTAACTCTGTCACTAACTATTTAGTGTTGAGAGGTTTGATATAGAGTGTTCCTCGTACATCAACTATAAAAGACTACAAAATGATGGGTTATAAAGAAAGAGGAACCTCTACGCAATTTTTTAAGCTTTTGTATCAACTTAGTGAAATGCTGCCTTAATAACATCGATCTTAATTTCGGTCTGCTTGCTTAAACAAAGTTCCAGGTCGATCCCATAGCTCGTTTTTTACGGGACGAGCGAATATTAATGAAATATCTTCAAACAACTATAAATCAATAATTTAAATTCATAAATAACAGTCAAATTTTAATATTTTTGTCCTTCTATTTAAAGATCTTTAATTAATTTAATTTAATTTTGATTAATCTATATAAAATACTAAACCTCATTACTTTGTTTATCAAAAAACCGCACAACGGAATTTTCTGGATTAAAGTGAGATTATTTTTGCCTACGTTTCATATTTTGAATTAAATTTGTATTATTTTTTTGGACCACATCAATTAATAATATTATTTTGCCATCCATAAGTATTCACCCATATATTTTAATTAGTTAGAAAACTTATCATTTTATACTTCATATCTAAGAAATAATCTTTACAATATAATAACTTAAATTTTTATAATTTTATCTACCTCTTAATTTGAAAGATTTGTTTCAAGTAAAAATACATTTTTAAATTATACTATTATTTTGGAACAAATTTTAATATTGTATTTGAAGAATTGATAATTTCGATGTAAAGGTTTGTGTTTTGTAAATAAAATGAAAAAAAAAAATTACATTGTCATCACATGAAATTATGAGAACCTGTTACCTGTTATATATTTAAGGAGTTGATTAGTATCGAATGTAAATTATGTAACATAGTTTCATGTTGATAGGCGATTTTGCGCGTTTAACAAACTCTAAAACAAAGTATCGTACGAAAATCTTTGGTATTTTGGAAATAAAATTAATAAATAAAAATTAGTTTAGAATAAATTTCAATCAACTAATTATCACCTTCTCATTACTTGGGATAAATTGAATATATTTGTATAAATATTCAACCTTATATCTTAATTAGATAGAAAAACTTATCTTTTTAAATTACTTTGGTGCGATTCGTATACGTGGAATTTTCTAGATTAAAACGGGGTTATTTTTTCATATGTGACGTTTTCTAGATTAAAGATAATACAATTGAAACATGTTCACATTCTCAAAAACATTCATTTTTAATATAAATATTAACCACATAGATTAATGGGAGCAAAAAAATAATATTATTGTTTTGATTCATATTAATAATATAAACAATAAAATATTATAATGTTTTTGGTAGTTATATTTTCATGCAGAGGCCTGAAACGGCATTTGGTGCGATTTCGCATCCATGAAATTTTCTAGATTAAAACGGAATATTTTTTCTTACGTGTCATATTCTAGATTAAATTGGTATTATCTTTTTGTACCACATCAATTAATAAATCAATATAGTTAGGTAAAATAAATCTATCCAATATAACCTTATATTTTAATTAGATAAATATATCATATATGTACTACAATTATTGTTGAAAACATATCCAATCTAACTAATCAAATATAATAATAAGTTATTGTTGAAATATAATAATAACTAATCATACACGTACCGTTTTCAAATCTTAACCGAAAGTAGCTTTCAAATCTTCAAAAATAATCTTAACCAGAAATTGGTTTTCAAATCTTATTGAAATATAATAATAACTAATAATACACGTACCGTTTTCAAATCTTAACCGAAAGTAGCTTTCAAATCTTCAAAAATAATCTTAACCAGAAATTGGTTTTCAAATCTTATCAAATGTTTTTTAATGTATTACTCGGTAGAACATATTTTTAAAATCTTAAAAAGGCTTCGTGCCTTAAAATATTTAATTATAGTTTTAGATACCACATATATATATTTCATTAACTGATAATAAGATTTATTATTCAAATAATTTCCTTAAAATATAGAAATATGATGAATTTAACAAATCTATATAAATCTTCTATCTAATATTTCAAACAAATTAACATAATAAAATATAATTTATTAACAAACGCGCAATCGCGCGGGTACCCGATACTAGTTAGGTAATAATTCGAGGATCAGAAAAACCTAACTTCTCAAAAGACCGACAAATTTCGATAGACGATGAACATTAAATATACAACGTAAAATAAATCGGTGCAATAAAAAAAGCGACAACCAAACTAAAAGATCATATAATTAATTGCCTAATTTTATTATTCACATTATTGATATTTTTTTTTGGTCCATTTATTGATAATTTTTTTAATTTCATGTATCTACTCCATATTTAACTAAACGTATTGTTGATTGTGTTTTGATTGAATATCTAGATAGAATCGGATTATAGCTACATTCCGTTTGCGGGACTTAATTCCTAAGTAGCTAGCACATATTGTAGGAACGGTTTGAGAATCTTGACGGTGTGGAAATACGAATAGATCAATTAATCTAGATTTTTTAAAATATGAATTTAGTTTTGATGTAAAAATACGAAATTAATATATATCTATAAAGTTGACCAAAAAAATAATAATCTATAAACACGTATATAAAGGCAGAGAATAAACACGTTAATAATTAATATAACCCCACCAAAAAAAGGGCATATCATCATATAAATATTTATATATATATAAAAAAAATGATCGCTGTTAATTATGTGGTGATCGCTGTTAATTATGTGGTGCACCGAATTGAATACACACATCCGTGGGTTAATCCACCCCTTATATACTTATTATTTTAGAAGCAATGCCTTCACAAAAAAACGAGCCACGTGCCCTTCTTTGTGTAAAAGTAAGAAGCAATTTTCTCCTTTCTAACCCACGTTCACTAATTAACTTATCTCTCAGCAAACCTAAAAACCCAATTTTACATCTCCACGTTCTCCTTCAACCGCTTCTTACTTTTGCTCAAAGAAGGAGCAACCCTAAAAACGATTACTTTTGCTCAGTAAGAAGCAGCCGCACGTTCTCCTTGAAATTGGAGACTGATCGAGGGAGAGAGAGAGAGAGAGGAGATTAAGGGGCTGCCCATCGACAGTTGACGGCGGCGTAGAGAGGAGCGGCGGCGGCGCCGGAACTCTAAATCGACAGCACCGCCCTCCTCTCGCCGAGCCTGGTCACCGGACTTCCTCCGCCGACAGCCGCAACACTACCAGAGACCACAATCGCCGCCTCCATTCGCCCTTTCCACTGCCAAGAGTCTGCTCGCGTCCCCGGACTTCCTCCAACGATCTCCTGCCGTGTCGGCCTACCCCTCCCAGGCCACTACCGGCTGCCGCTTGCTCCTGCCAGGTAAGTATCTTCGGCCTATATCCACAATTTTTAACCCTAAATTTATGAGTTGTTTCTCGGAGGATCAATTATATATGAGGCTCGAAAATTTCGATCGGGTTTGTGCTTAGTTAATGTGGAACTGATTGAGACATCTATTGGTTTTCTTGCCTGAGTACTGCTATTTGTGATGTCCCTAATGTGTGGGATTCGATTTTGTTCGTACCAAATAGTAATTTGTGTGGGATTCCTTCTTCTTTCCACTCCCAACGCTTACACCCTTTTAGGTTTTTGTTTGATGTTCATTGCTTCATTAGAGCTGAACCTTTATCTTACAAAATCAAACAGATTATCAAACATTCATACGGTTATTTGAATTAGAGATGGAATGGCTTTGTCAGTTTATAAACAGGATTAATTAGTTGCATATATAATGTCAATTTGTTCTACTTTATTTGTTCTAATTCGTCATCTAAGTTTCAGATTGCTCATTTGTTTTGCTAGATTTTAAACCAAAATGTAACTAATTATATCACTCACATCACTTATTTCCCTTGATTTGCAATATTACAAAATCTGTCATACTATAAATCTGCATTTGGTTATTTGAGTAAAGTAGCAAATCTGCATTTAAAATATGTGATACTTTTCTCTTTTCTCCAAGAATAGATATTTAATCTGAATGTTTTATAAAATCTGTAATCTGAATTTTAATTTGAATTTTTTTATAAAATCTGTAACCTGATTTTTAATTTGAATGTTTTATAAAATCTGAATGTTTAATCTGATTTACCTATATGACTGTAATCTGATTTTTTATAGATATTTAATCTGCATTCACTTCTTTCCTTGGATTTTCAGCGCATTTTCTCCTAAAAAAGAACAAAAAATATTACTGTTTTTTCTTAAGAAATCTGACTGTATGACAATAACTAATTCACTTCTTTCCTTGGATGTCATACTTTGCTCATTTAACGCATTTTCCCCTAAAAAAGAACAAAAAATATTACTGTTTTTTCTTAAGAAATCTGACTGTATGACAGTAACTAATTCACTTCTTTCCTTGGATGTCATACTTTGCTCATTTATTCTGGATGGATTTTTATAAAAAAAATTGTAACTGATTTTTTCAAAAAATTCATATGTCATATTCTAAATTTCAGATATAATATTCCTCCTTCAGTTGCATGACAGTAACTGATGTTTTGGTTTGCTGTATGATAGATGTCATTGCTGAATATTCAGATCTGTCAATGCTGAATATTATAAGATAGATTTTTTTTGTAGACAATATTATAAGATAGATTGAAAATCAGTTACATTTTTAGATCTTATAATATTCAATCTATCTTATAATGTTCAGATGTGTCATTGCTGAATATTTAGATCTGATTTTCAATCTCTCTTATAATTTAAAATCTGACATTTTTGATTTACTGTATGAAAGCAAACCACAAAATGTAACTGATTTTTTTTAAAAAAAATTTGCAATCTATCTTATAATATTCCTCCTTCGGTCAAAAGATTCAGCTGATTTTTTTTATCACATCTATCATTGCTGAATCATTTGTTTTCATCTATGATTCTCATAAAAAAAAAGGAAATTATTTCTACGTACTGTATGAATTTACTCATGCTTTATAAGATAGATTGAAAATTCAGATTAAAAAACAGATTACAAATTCAAATTAAAAATTCAGATTTTATAAAACATTCAGATTAGAAATCAGATTATAGATTTTATAAAAAATTCATATTAAAAATCAAATTGCAGATTTTATAAAAATCCATATTAAAAATCAGATTACAGATTTTATAAAACATTCATATTAAAAATCAGATTACAGCCAGATTTTATAAAAAAATTCAGATTAAAAATCAGATTACAGATTTTATAAAACATTCAGATTAAAAATTCAGATTACAAATCAGATTACAGATTTTATAAAATATTAAGATTAAAAATCAGATTATAGCCAGATTTTATAAAACATTCAGATTACAGTCATATAAAAATGTTAAATTTTATATGACTGATTTTTCATATAAAATTATATTGTTTTACAGTCATATAGGTAGATATTAATCTGATTGTTTTATAAAATCTGACAGTTTTATAAAATATGAAATAAAACAGTCGTGGAGAAATCTGTAATTTAAACTTAAATTAATTTAGTTTTAATGTTTTTTCCTTTTTCTCTTTGGCAGTTACTTATATAGTGGGTGTGAGAGGGTGGATTTGAGTGGTGTTTGTAAGGATATCATTAAAGATTCTAGAAGACCCGAAGATAGACCTGTCAAAACACAACCCGACCCGATCGAACCGAAAAATTTCCGACCCGAACCCGAAAATTTTGACCCGAAATTTTTTTTCGACCCGAACCCGAAAAACCCGAAATTTTTCGGGTAATCTGGGTTTCGACCCGTTGACCCGATTGACCCGGTAATTTTGACCCGATTTACCCGATTGACCCGATAACCCGATTGACCCGGTTGATTTATAATTATATATAATTTTTTTTTATATATAATTAAAATATATCACAAAATTATCAAATAATGATTTTTTTAATTTAAAAAAGAAAAATTTGACAAACTCGAAATCGACCAGAACCCGACCCGAAACCCGATCAAACCCGAGTTCGAGTCAACCCGAAAAACCCGAAACCCGTTTTACCCGAGACCCGTTTTACCCGAAACCCGAAGTGACCGGACCCGAACCCGACCCGAATGACCCGTTTGACAGGTCTACCCGAAGATGTTGAATCATGTTAATGTTTGTTAGGTCTTTGCTTTTGATCACACATGTATTGATATTTGTGATATTGTTTTTAATTCATCTATCTGCAGGGATGGTCCTCATGTTGGGTAAATGAGCTATCAGCTATGACAGCAAAGGAAGCTAATTTGAGGATTGATGGGTATATTGGGTGTGATGGAAATGTTAGAATGGGAAAGTAAAAGGGGGATTTGAAGGAGAAATGTTTGCATTTGACGAGGATGCAACATGAAATGGATCTGCGGGACAGGGTTGAACCCAATGAAAGTACTCGGCGGATTTCTGCTACGAGAGGGGCTGAGAGTTCTTATTTAGCTAGCCCACCCCTTCTCTCCCTCTCATGTGAGTACTAATAATTGCTAGACGCAACGTGGGCTCTCCGCGAAGTGCAATAAGATGAGTCGGGAGGCCGTTAGGGAGGCACGCAATGCTATTCTAGCCCTGTATACTACTGATGAGGTTAAGGATGAGCTCCTAAGTGGAATGTTGGTAGGTGTATGCGAAGAACGACAAAACTGGGAGGTCAGGGGAGTCACTGCTGGAATTTCTGCTCAAAGCAGTTACTAGGCGTGAGAATAGACATAGTAAATGAAGGCTAGAAAAGGTTCAAATGTGACTCTTCCATGGTGGATTAATTTGAGTCAACCTTATGTGGTTATTGTCGTATATATCATCCCTATACAACTTTGATTTTAATGCTATTGTTTAGATAAGTGGTGGGTAGTGGGTGGGGGTCGTTAGAGAGTGGCGGTTTAGATGAGCTTAGGTTATGTTTCACCATACGTTTGGTTCGGATGACACGTGCCGTTTGGCAGTGTCGCCCGACCTCTTTTGTAATTTTCATTACACACATTTATATATTTACCTCTTTAAATTGTTGATATAATCGATCCAAAATTATGACTTTTTAAAGTTTAACTATGATCGCTTTTTAAGTGGGTCAACATCTTGGTCAGTGGTAGCGCTTAACGTTGGAAAAAAATAGAGATGCATAACACTAGCAGGATCATCAATCCTAATATGGAATTAGGTTTTCAACTGAACCATGAATCCATTGTCACAAGTCTTACTAGATCAACTAGCTCACGGATAATAACTAATAGGTTTTCAAGTTATATTATATTTCCTCTTTTAGGGAAAACTAATTAAAATACCCCCACCTTTGGGGGTATGGTAAAAATATATTCTCAACTTTCAAAAGTAATAAAAATATCACAACCTTTTATAGTAGTGGTAATATATTACCACCGGTTTTCTCACGGGTCAAAATATCACAAGTTCTGATAGTATTAGTACTACTTCGGTGATGAGATTATTTAATATGCCAGACATTGATTTCCACTTATGAGTTCCTTGAAAGCTTTGCTTTTGATCGATTGTTTGATGCCAAGCACTTAAGCTTTGCTTTTGATTGATTTAGTCTTTTATGTTTTGGATATTGGATTGATGATAATGCGGTCTCTGTTTGGTTGTCTTCCGGACGAGTACTATGTTTTATACATCATTGAAAAGTAAGACAAATGTACTTAGATTAATATCATTGAAAAGTAAGACAAATATTTAAAAAGAAATAGTTCATTAGAGGTCTAAGTGGAAGAATTGGGCTCCGATTAACATACATATGACCTTAAAGCGAGTACAAACATAAATAATTCATTTTCTGCAGTCTATTTCACATGCATGGTGTGAAATCTATTATGGTTATAAACATTAATTTTCAATATTAAATACAATAGGAATGAAAAAAAAAACTCAATGCTCAACTTGTATGTAATTAAGCATGGAAAAGAGTTTTGACAACGGCTTCAAACTCAAAAGGTTAATTAGAATCCTGAACACGTGTTCGGTAAATGTTTGTCTTCATTTGTAATTTTCTCTCTATTGTTTCTCTAAGCTAATCCATTGAATTTTGGTGATCTTTAATCTATCTCTTTTTAAATTGCAAATTTGTATTCTTTAGTTTACAGAGCATAATTTTAGGATATCCGGTTATGCATAGAAGGTAAAACTTACTTGAATTAAACATTGATCTACTAACGAGATCGACCAAAAGTGTTCATATCTTCTTCTTTTTTGTCGATCATGCATTGTTGATGTACAGTCCTCCTTCACTATATGTTAAAACTACAATGAAGACCTTTTTGTGTTAATGGGAAATCATTTCAGAGCATGTAGGAGTTGTATTGCTGACATTTTTTGCCTTCGAGTAGGGCCGATGTCAGAAGAAGTGCGATCTACTATTCTTTGTGAAACTTGACATATCGATTGTCTCGAGAAAAGACTTTATCATGATAATTAAAGATTTCGGCGTAGACAGTTTTCGATTATCCTTTCATTTGCGATGACAATAAATAAAAGTCAAGGTCAATCACTATCGCATATGGAGTTGTATCTTCCAAAGCTTGTATTCACTCATGCTCAACTGTATGTTGCCTTATCTCGAGTCACAAGCACTCAAGGGTTAAAGGTCTTACTTCTAAACAAATATGGGAAGAGTGTCACGGAAACAAAGAATGTTATCTACCTAGAAGTTCTACAAAACATATGATCCTTCTTTACTTATGTTTATATAAGTGTTTATTTCATATTTTCCTTCATTCTTGTGCGTGTGTGTATATATATATTAGCATTTGATTACACTTTGTATGGGATATTTTTTTTTGCAGACCTTTCCAAATTTACTTGTATGGCTTGTAGTAATGAAGAAAATATGTGTATTACGTGTCATGGCATAGGGTGTGATAATGGAAGAACACAAGGTGATGCACATCATATTTGCATATAAAGTATCTACCTACTGGAAAATTGGTTATTATGAGATATTGGATGTAATAAACCCATCGTTCTGTACGTTTAATGATATAGTTTTCATTTTTCCTCTTATCAATTATGAGACTTTTGTTTGTGATTGTAAATGTTATTGTGTTATAACAGAGGCTGTAATTGATAGTAGGACAACAATTCAAATGTAATAAAATATATTCATGGTATGAGGGAGAACTAAAGCGGTAAATTCCAATAAAAATACTCACCCTTACAAGGTACGGGAAAAGTACTAGTTTATGTTAATTTGCGAAGGCTCTATTGGATTTGGATGACTTCACATTTAAAAGGATGAAGAAACTCCTTCCATAAGCCCCTAGGGTTTTATTTTCGTCAGCACACAAACCAACAAGTCGAGATGAAAAGGGCGATTTCGGTTCTCAAAAAAAGGAGGAGGACGAGTTCAGGTACGTATCTTTTGTTTAATTATTCATCTGTGAATTCGAATCTTTGTGGATCGGATGAACAAATAACTTACTATAATTGGTTGAAATTAATGTTTATGCAGCCATGGATAATTGGTTCAATTATTCATCTTTCAATTGGAATCTTTGTGGATGAACAAATAACTTACTTGAATTTGTTGATCGATATGTTTATGCAGCCTCGAATGATCTCCCAGAAGAGATACTAGTTGAAATTCTGTACAGATTGCGCATCAAACCTCTCTTCCGATGCAAGTGCGTCTCAAAGCTATTGAATTCCGTTATCTCCGATCCCAAATTCGGCCTTAAATATCTACAGACATCGCCCTCTCTGTGTCACCTATCGGCATTGTTGGATCCGCCACTCCGTCATGGCTTCGCCAAAAAATCCAAAGATTTGAGCCATTCAGATTCCACTGTCCTTCATACGGTGGATGATGCTCCACCAGCCAATCTCTATGTCACCTTCCGACCTGGCCACGATTATAGAATAATGGCTTCAAGCGATGGACTCGTAATAGGTTTGTTCTGGTCTACAAAATTTCACATCTGTGTCTTCAACCCGCTCACCAGCCAATCTGTAAAGCTGCCGGCCTTGCCCCGTCTTCCCAATTATAGACCGTGGGCGTGTGGTCTTGCCACACGAGCTCCCCAACGAGTAGGCGAGAATCAAGACAGTGTTACATACAAAGTTGTGTGTATTCAATTCATCGGCGACAGTCCACGCACTCCCAATTCCATCAAATTTGCTATGATTGATATCTTCTCTTTGGATACTGGGAGATGGACTCGCAAGGAACGAATAAGCTGGCCTGCTGCGGTAACACTAGATTCTTGGTGGCCACAACTACTAAACTACAAAGGTATCTTGCATTACTTTGAGTGGAATACAAGGACTGTAGTGACTTATGATCCCTATGACAGCCCTGAAGGATTCGGCTCCATTCAATTGCCCGTTAGATCAGGTAGGAAGGCGATGAATCTAATTCGTTTGGGTCTGCCAGACTCACTCGAGGTTGGTGAGATAGAGGACTGTGGTGATGGTGATTGGAGGTTGTGTGTGTGGCGGTTGGTGGACTATGACGACAAGAGAGAGTGGTGCCTGCACAATAGGTGTCCTATTAGTCCACAGTGGAACCCAAGCTTGTTGCGAGATTGCAGTCTTCTGCTTGCTCCGGATCCTTTGAATGCGGAGTTCGTTTGTTGGTTAAGTAAATACAAGAAGAAGGCGATTGCTCTTAATCTCACGAGTGCTGAAAAGGTATGTGTGGATCTTTTTAATGTTGAAAAGTGGGGATTTAATCCAAACTTAGTGGTTCCTATTTCGTTGAATCCATGGTCGTCTCCTTTTCACGGGGAAGCTGCCCGCCCTTTATTTACCAAATTTAGGAAAACTGCCCGTAATTCGTCTTCAACAGCAGGATTTAGAAAGATCATCTCTGCTTGGTTTCCGTCTTATGCAAAGTAACCGTGTTATATTTGGATGTAAACTGTCCTTTCTTTTTCACTTGATACAAAATTTAACTATATATATTTGGATTTCATTATTGCAATATATGATCGTTTGTAGGGATGGTTTCGACATGTTTGCATTGCCTGGCTGCATAGTAAGATATGACTGAAACACGCTTAGGGTTTCTTTCAGCAACAAACGCATTTGTAGCGACTGCATATAACTAAATGATGACATCGATTATGATTTATGAAATAGTTTTATGTTTGTCAAATTGATTCAGTTACACTTCCAGACTTCCCCCCTTCATCCATGGCAATCCATTGCTACCAGCTGCAGTTTCTTCAGTAGCTGAGACGCCACCACATACTCTCCTTCGATGGCGAATTTTGAGCCATTCAAGTCCCGTATAGTTGTCGAGCTTTTCTCCTCTTTCACCATCTCCAATCTCTTCAATTCCCAAACCTTGATCTATGTCGGCACCTACTTTAATTTGTAGGTTCGTATTTCCAATCAGATGAGCACCAAAACTACAAATTCCATCACTTGAATTATACCATAAACTATATATGTACTGAGAATTTGCAATTAGATGGGCACCAAAACGGCAAATTCCATCATTTTGTGTGATTGACTTTATTTCTCTTCGCTTTTCACATACCCAAACAACAAACTGTCATCACTTAAATTTTAAATATTTAGTTGGCATCTTGTTTTTTTTTTTTTTTTTTTGTAGAGAGTATTATTTTGTATTGAGTGTTTTATTACAGTAAATTCATATGAACTGTGTCAAACTATATGGATGAATAGATATGTTGTATTTATGGATGCAGTGCTTATCCAAAATAATGAGACAAGTACGCATTGTGCTATGGTTACCATGATTGATTTTTTATACAGAGAATTTAATTTCATGGATGTCAACTAATGGTTGACAACCAAGGAGGCGTCGTCAACAGAGACGGTGAGGATCAAAGGGCTACACAAGTGGTTAATCGGTTGGTTATTGTTGAGATTGGGAAGCTTAAAGGTGAGAAAGAAGGATGGCTATGGTGGCTAAAGGCGATGAATAAGGGTCGTTTGGCAATGCAAGTAGCTTTTCAGAGCTTTTGATTTTAATATTTTATAGTTTTAAATAAGTTAAATATAAGATTTTAATTTAATTAGTTTTTGAAATTGGATTTTCAACAGCTACGCACCCCAAACTTTTCAAAATTTTATTCATTTTTTTCTATCTGATCAGCTAGTTTGCATCAGCTACTCTATCAGATGGGTTACCAAACACCTTACTAGCTTATGAAAACTCTAATTTAGCATATATTTAGCTCTAATTTAGAATTAGAAATGTTGACATTAGGAGAAAGGTAGGAGTTGCGTCTATTGTGGACAAACTGAGGGAGTCCAAACTGCGACGGTTTGGACATGTCCGTAGGAGGCCTTTATCGGCTCCAGTTCGTAGATGTGAGAACTTGGATCTTGGAGTCAGTCGCAGGGGGAGAGGTAGACCTAAGAAGAGCGATAAACACTCTCTCGACCTAGTCGGGGGATGAGTGCGTACATCCTGACCCCCAGACCCCGCTTAATCGTGAAATCTACTGAGCTGTTGTTTTATCAATCAGGTTCAGCTACCTCATCAACTTTGTTTTATCAAAATGACCCTGAGTAGGAAGCGGCGATGTTTGCTAGGGATTGTGGTTCCACTTTAGATTGAGTGAGAGAGGTAGGAAAAAGGCATATAATATAATAGGGAGAGAGAGAGAGAATAGGTATATTGTGCACACCCCTTAGACTGTACTTTGTGCACGATTTTCGACTATTGATCGGGTGTGAATGGATGGTTGTGATTAAAAGGTTTTTTTCCAGTTTTTTTAATTTAAAAATGGTGGGGCCCGCGCACTATGAACCAAAATCGGACTTACTCTCTGATGCTTGGCGCGTGTGAAAGAGACCCAATGGAGTTGTTGTGATTTTTTTATTATGGTGGGCCCATCCATTAAGTTGATAAATTTTTCCTATTTAGTTCAAATAAAATCCCGTCCTTTTTTTTTTAATTTGGTAGTGGGATAAATTAGTTTGTGGTGATGTTGGGGACGGTTTTGTGGTGATGGTATGGGACCCTCTCTAATTTGAAAATAGAATAAATTAGTGGTCATTAAGAATCTTTCAAACTGGTCTTTTTTTTTGACAAATTAATTTATCCATTTTTTTTATAAAGATTTAGATTTAGTTTGGCAAAAAAAAAAAGAGTAAAGATTTAGATTTAAATAAAAAAAAACCATTAAATTTGATTAGTTAATTTATACGGGTGTGAAGTACCTTTTTTTTGTTTTTTTTAAAGGTTAGTGGATAAAAAAAATCAATAACGGTACATATCGTCGAATAATTGTAAATCAATTTTTTGTTATAAAAATTTAACAATTCCAAATAATGTTATAAAGATTTGGCAATTTTTTGTTATAAAAATCAAGAATTGTACCTACCTAAATGAATTTTAAAATTTTGGTAATTCCACCGAATAATGTTTAGTATTCCACCGAATAATGTTGTGTTATTTTTTTCATCCCATTCAGATCAAAATTTATCAATTCTAATGAATAATTTGTCACATGCTACCGAATAATGTTTTTTTTTCCATCAATTTCAGTTAAAAAAAAACCCAAAATCCCTAAATAATCCTTACGATTTATACGAATAATACTTGTATTTCAATGAATAATGGTCCACATTTTGTCGAACAATGTTTAATTGTGTAATTATACTAGTGCAATGAGTGTTTTTTATATCTCCTCAAAGCAAAGACTTCATATCCGAACGAATAATGAATCAAATTTCACCGAATAATTGCCCAACTTATTACCACTAGTAACAAAAAAAATTGATACATACATATGAATAATTGACAAATAATGAATCAAATTACACATCTAATCATAAAAAAAAAATCATACACTAAATCGACACATACGTCCGAATAATTCTTCGTTTTTCCCCAAATAATGTGACAATTGTTAACAATACCCTCGCACACCCACCCCCCACCCTACCCTTGACAACACCAAACCTCGATCGCCGCCGCTGGACCAGTACACCCACCCACCCCCCACCCCCACCCCCACCCCCAACCCTACCCCCGAGAACACCAAACCTCGATCGCCGCCGCCGGACCAGTACTCCCATCCCCCCCCCCCCCACCCCCACCCCACCCCACCCCACCCTACTCCCGACTTCAACACCAAACCTTGATCTGTAATTGATTTTGAATTACGGATCGCCACCGCTGGACCAGTACGGCTATCGGCGCGGCAGATAAGGAGGACACGACGACGGCGACACCGAGCACAGAGTTGAGGAGGAGGAGGAGGGGACGTCGACGCCGGGAGGTCGCTAGCACATGCGGCGCTCAACCAACCCTTGTGTGATTAATCCAATTTGCCGCGACCACCGCCGGAACTGGCCACGCAGTCGAAATAACACACCGGAGATGACGATTCTTTGTTGTGTGTCTCCGCGCTCGACGTCGATGCTCCTCTTTTACCCTGGCCACCGGAACCGGTGGGCACAAGCTCTTCGCCGCCAGTGATGCTTCGATGAAGGGGTTCCATGGTGATTTGAAATGGCGATGGAGTGAGATGCTCCTTAATTTGGGTTTTCCAAGCTTTGAACGGGAGGAAGAAGATTAGGGTTTTAATTTATCCCACCCACACGCGCCCACTTTCCCAGATTTGTGTTGAAGGATGATTTTTGGTTTTTTTTTTTAATTACCCGGACAGATGGCGAAATCTAGGCCATCCGATCCACTAGAATCAATGAGTATTATTTGTGCACTAGATACACCTTAAGGGGTGTGCACAAGGGAACCACTCCCTATATATATACACACACCTCCGTGGGTTAATTTATGTTAATTTGCGAAGGCTCTATTGGATGACTTCACATTTAAAAGGATGAAGAAACTCCTTCCCTAAACCCTAGTGTTTTATTTTCGTCAACACACAAACCAACCAGTAGATCGAGATGAAAAGGACGATTTCAGGTACGTATCTTTTGTTCGATCAATTGTTCTTCTGTGAATTGGAATTAATTAATGTTTATGCAGCCATGGATGATCTCCCAGAAGAGATATTAGTTGAAATTATGTACAGATTGCGCATCAAACCTCTCTTCCGATGCAAGTGTGTCTCAAAGCTATTCAATTCCCTCATTTCCGACCCCAAATTCAGCCTTAATTACCTACAATCATCCTCATCTCTGTCTCACCTATCGACATTGTTGGATCCGAAACTCAGTGATGGCTACGGCAACCGATCCATAGATTTGAGTCATTCAGATTCTACTGGCCTTGGTACAGATGATGATCTTGCACCCTCTCTTCACATCACTTTGTACGAACCTGACAACTCCTTATATAGCATAGACGCTTCAAGCGATGGACTCATAGTCGGTGGTTACACGTATCAATGGAGGCGTGAAATCTGTGTCTCCAACCCGCTCACCAATCAATCAGTAAAACTGCCTACCTTGTACCTTTTAACATATAGATGGGTGTGTGGTCTTACCACGCGTGCTCCCCAACGAGTAGGCGAGAATCAAGACAGTGTTACCTACACAGTTGTCTGTATTCAATTCATCAGCAACAGTCCACGTACTCATGATTCCGTCAAATTTGCTATGATTCACACCTTCTCTTCGGATACTGGGAGATAGACTCGCAAGGAACGAATAAGCTGGCCTGCTGCGGTATCACTAGATCATTGGCCACAACGACTACGAACCTACAAAGGTATCTTGCATTACTTTGACTGGAATACAAGGACAATAGTGACTTATGATCCCTATGACAGCCCTGAAGGATTCGGCTCCATTCAATTGCCCGTTAGATCCGGTAGGAAGTTGATGAACTCGGGCATGAATCCGATTCGTTTGGGTCTGCAAGACTTACTCGAGGTTGGTGAGATAGAGGACTGTGGTGGTGGTGGTGGTTGGAGGCTGTGTGTGTGGCGGTTAGTGGACTATGACGACAAGAGAGAGTGGTGCCTGCAGAATAGGTGTCCTATTAGTCCACAGTGGAACCCAAGCTTGTTGAGAGATTGCAGGCTTCTGGTTGCTCCGGATCCTCTAAATGCCGACTTCTTTTGTTTGTTATCTGCATTCAGGGGCAAGGTGGGCAAGGTGTTTGCCCAAGATCTCGCGAGTGCTGAAAAGGTATGTGTGGATCTTTTTAATGTTGAAAAATGGGAATTTAATCCAAACTTAGTGGTTCCTATTTCTTTGAATCCATGGTCGTCTCCTTCCCACGGGAAAGCTGACCGCTATTTATTTACCAAATGCAGGAAAACTGCCCGTAATTCGTCTTCAATAGCAGGATTTAGAAAGATCATCTCTGCTTGGTTTCCGTCGTATACAAAGTAACCGTGTTATATTTGGATGTAGTCTTTTCTTTTTCACTTGACACAAATTTTAACTATATATATTTGGATTTCATTATTACAGTATATGATCGTTTGTAGGGATCGTTTCAGCATGTTTGCATTGCCTGGCTGAATAGTAAGATTGAAACACGCTTATAGAATTTGTTTCAGCAGCAAACGCACATTTGTAGCAACTGCATTTAACTAAATGATGACATCGATTATCATTTATGAAATAATTTTTAGTTTTTCAAATTGATTCAGTTACACTTCCTCCCCTAAATCCATGGCAATCCATTGCTACCAGCTGCAGTTTCTTCACTGATTCATCAGTAGCTGAAACGCTGCCACATACTCTCCTTCGATGGCGAATTTGGAGTCATCCAAGTCCCGTATAGTTGTCGACCTTTTCTCATCTTTCACCATCTCCAATCTCTTTAATTCCCAAACCTTGATCTATGTCGGCACCTACTTTGGCGCTGTTCTTCTGCTTTCGTTAAACCCTAATTCAACGCGGTTTCGGATGAGAAGATCAAGCTCCTCAGATTTGTATCCGTCGGAAGGGGATTGGTTGATTCGATCCACGTTGTCGCCAAATTCGAGAGGATTTTGGTTGTCTTTGATGGCAGTTTCTTTGGAAATCAAGATCATTCAAACTAATCATTAATTTCATCTCTCTTATAAATAATGTAGTTGAGATTCATCGACTTGGAGAAGGTTCAATTATATCACGTAATCATTTGATAAATTGAACCGTTTCTTAATTTGGAACACAAATTCATTTGTCATCAGTTTGTGATAGATGACAATAAAGGTCATGAATCGTACCACTATAGAATGAACTCAATGAAGTAAATCTTATTAAGTTGTTAGGACTTGTATACTTATCATCCAAGTCTTATACAAAGACTTGTTGAGAGAATGAAAGATGTGAAGAGACTAAAAGAGTCCCACGTCGATAATATGAATAAAGAAATCTTAACATATATATATAAGCTAGGGATCGAATCGAGAGTTTAACAACATTGAGTTTACGAGCCAATGAGTAGATTATTTATTGAATCATATTTAATTTTACTAAAATGCTTTTTGAAATCCATAAATAACATGAATTGTATATTCAATTTAATAAAATTGATTACCAAAAAGCAAGGTTCTAACTTCTAAATATCGTTTATCGGTGTTGTATTATATTTATACTTCAAATTTTAAAAATAAACATGAAAAATTAATATTTAAATTGTAAAATTACCCATAAACTTGATAAAATAAAAAGTTTAAATTCAAATTGATATACGTTTAAATTTTTATCCGATATACCTATATGATATATGGCTATATGATAAATTGGTAACATATTCTAAATATCTCTGACACATCGGCCGATATATCGGGGACCGACCCGAGTACCGACCCGAAACCCGAACGAGACCGACCAGATTCTGACCGAAACCCGACCAATCTGAATTTTATTTTGACCGAATCCGACCCGACCCGACTCGACCCGACCAAGCCCGACACAGAAATTTTGATCGAGTTGACCCGACTCATCAGTGACCCGACCCGAATGCGATCGACCCGAAACCGACCGGATGACCCGAATTGCCAGCTCTACTCTAGTGTAACGCCTACGCTAAGGCCATTACACCTAGGCCTTGAACTAATTGGTACACAACTAGTAGTGATGACTGATGATGAGTGATGAGAATGAGATAAATATAATGTCAACTCTCTTTGCTAGTTAATTAGATGCCATACTTTTTACCTACTGTACAAAAAGACTCTTAATTATCTAACTCATTTGGTTATGAGAATAGAAAGGAAAAAAATGATGAAAAAAATTTGATCAAATAGAAAACACAAAAAACTCAAGTTCCAAGCTAAACTTTGACGGATCCTTCTGAGATAACGGAAACTCTACAAGCAATTTTTTTTTAACCTGTGATCAAGAAGCAAATTGGGTCTCGAAGACGTACGGGTGCTAGAATCCTATCATATATGCTCGTTTATCAAAACCAAGACTACAACTTTGAGAAAGAGAATTTGTACGTATCGAACTTAATATCCAAAATATCGAAATAAAAGACGAAAACCATACAATCATCAACTCTAACACAAATTTAGAAATACATATTCTCGTATTGTTAATTCTATAATAATAATATTAATTTTTTTTATGTAATTACATACAATTTAATTAGTTTTTAAGAGTAATATAGATAGTTGGAAGAATGGATTAAATATCTGATGGATGGACTTTTGTCATTTTCAAACGTCATGATGTGATCGAGTAATATACTAGATAGTTGGAAGAATAATTTATTTAATTAAGACGTGTTGAAAAGTCTGATGTAGCAGCTAGGCAAGCAAATTAGAAAGAATCATATTGAGAAAGTTATGATGTGAGCAATATATAGATAGTTGAAAAACGTGTTGAAAGTTTAGTACAAAATTGGTTATATATATATATATATATATATATATATATATATATATATATATATATGTACATTTGATAACAAGTAGCCAATTAAGGAAGCAAACATTCACATGCACACAGCTAAGCATCTTATCTTCAAAGACCAAAACACCAAAACGTCATAAAGCTTTGACTGAGCTACACAAAAGCTAGCCCTTTGATGGCGCTAGTTGCAGCCATAGCCGTGGAAGACGGGTTCGAGGGCTACACCCAAGATGGAACCGTCGATCTCAAGGACAACCCGGTCCTCCGTTCCCAGCGTGGTGGCTGGAAGGCTTGCTGGTTCGTCGTCGGTAAGTCCTCCGATCGATTGGTCCTATATATAACAAGACACAAGTGTTAAAAGAACTAGACTTGGGTATTTTAAGGAGATAAAAAAGTGACATTATAATTTAATTGGCTGAAAAACATATCATTATTATGGTAATGACATATATATTATAAAAAATGTTTTTAATTAATTAATTAATTACTCTCTCCGTTAATTAAAACTTTACATTTTACTATTTATGCACGCTTTTTTAATTAGGTGTTAAAAACTATATAAAATATTAACTTTTTTTAATAATATCAATTTTATCATACTTCAATAAATTTTATTTGACCAAATTTTAAAACTAATTAAGATTAATATTTATTTTTATAAAATAAGATATACCATCAATGTGTAATAATATTCAACTTTGATTTAATTAGGAGGAGACTTGAGTCTTATTTCCTTGTTTAATTTTTTTATATTTTTTTATAGTTAGTTATGTACAACACGTATGTGTGCAAATAGTTTATTTTATGGATTGACTCTTTTCATAGGAGGAGGCCAGTCAATCTCATTTTCTATTTAACTTTGCATTATAAAATGACAATAATCAATAACTTTACATATCTTACATGATTTTTTAATAAAATAATTTGACAAAAAAATTAATAGTATTAATAATTAAGTTAAAATTGTAGTATGAAAAATATCATTATTATAGTTGAAACAAATACATTATCTTAAAATGTCTTATTAAATATGAGCAAATCGACAACTGAAAATGGCATCAAATCTAGTTTTGTCATACATGATTTTATAGTTTAGTAATTAGATAAGTTGTTAAAATTTAGAATTTTTTTTTCAAGAGGACTCTAGCTATTTCTGTTATAAAATTTAGAAGCTCAATTTTTTTCCAAAGGCTAGAGGACTCTATTTGGGTTATAACCTTCAGATTTAGTGAAAGAATTATATGATAAGTTAAAAAATAGTATAAGTGATAATTAGTTAATTAAAGTGGATCTATAATTAATTTTAAAAGAAATCAACCTTGGATTGCTTGATTTTCATGAAGTCACCCAATTATTTTTTTTTATGTATAAATTAAGTCATTAAGATGTCACATAATGATGATAACGGATAATCCATTCTCCTGTGCGACGACGCTTTCATACTTGTACTATCGCTTTCTTACTTGTGTTAAAGAGGTGGCAATCGGACGGGTCGGATCGGGTTCGGGTTCGGTTAGTCGGGTTCGGTTAGTCGGGTTTCGGGTCATTCGATTTCGGGTAATGTCTAATAATTTGGTCATTTGGTTGGGTAGGGTTCGGGTTTCGGTTGTCTCGGGTTTCAGTTATTTCAATATTCATTTTGAAAAATTTACTAGAATGTATCTTAAAGTTTGGGTTTCGGTTGTAACGGGTTCGGGTCTTAATGGGTTTCGGTTGAATCGGGTTCGGTTCATTCGGATTTGGGTGAGTTTCAGTTATTGGTTATTCGGATTTCGGGTCCAAAATGGGTCGGGTTGGTCGGTGTTCAAAATAATCGGTTTCGGGTCGACCGGGTCGAGTTTTCGGGTTCGGGTTTTGCCAGCTCTACTTGTGTACTGTAAATAGAAGGTTTTCTACAGTACCTTACCTATAAACTTGTGTGGGTATATTAATAAAATTTAAAAAGTTATATTTATATTTTAAACGATTATTAGTATATTTTTATAATTATTTTTAATAAAGAGAGAGGGAGTTCAACAGCTTCCTCCAAACGGGTGGTTCCACCACCATCTACAGCTTTCTCGGTGATACCGATCATTAATTAAATGCCCTCTTGGGAGCACTAACTCTCTCCTCCGGGAGTTGTGAAATCTCCTTCGGGAGCCTAAAATCTCCTTCGGGAGCCCCAACCGTCTTGGCTTGTAGAGTCTCGGCCTCGGCCGCTCGTCACCATCCGTCCCTCTCCGGTCGACCCGTACGGTGTGCGCCGTCCTCTCTCTTGCCTTCGGTGGAGGTGCTCTCCGCCGTTGGTGTTAGAGGTCGAAATTTCTTTAACAACCCCTCTTCGGAGGTCGAAATTTCTTCTCGACTGCAAAGCTCCTAGTCGGAGGATCCTAAACTCCTCCTCTGAGGACGGCTACCAGTTTCGCCGGTCCATGGCCGGTTGGCCGGCCCTCCCGTCTCTACTCCTTCTGGTTGGGCGTTGCTCACCCCCTTTGGTGTAGATTTGGGAAATCCCGTCTCAGGCTGCATAACCCCCTTTCGATCTCTCATTGTCAAACCTGTTCACGGCCAAAATCAAGGGGCTTTTGTGGATCTGTTGCCTACCATCGTGCTCATCTCCTTCTTTGTCAGATCGATTTGGTTATGCCGGATCTTTTTATTTCAATCTTTAGAATCGTGAGTCATGACTGTGTCTGGAATTCAGATCTAGGGATTGTTTTCTTCTTTTTGAAATTCCAGCCCCAAATCCACCATTGGCTGGTGTCGCTTGCCGCCGACCTCCATCTCGGGGTCTCGGCGTGTTGTTGGTTCGCATCCGCGCCCCGGCGTGGCCCTTCTCGGCCCGCGCATCTGACTCGATTCACCTCTGCCGGATTCCATTCGGTAGTGTGTCTCTGTCCGTTGAAGCTTCCTCCGTTCAAGCAGTTGCGTAGGCAAGTGGATTCAAAGCAACATATATGAAAATTTTCCTACAAAATCAAGGTCCATTTGCTTGAATCCACCATATAATTAATTAAAGAGATTTTGTTCGTGCTTGTATAAATGGATACTCCAAGTCGAGTGAATTGAAAGTGTTGGGGGTGCGAGAAACCTGCTATTGGGTTTCCTCCGCACTGTTCTTTCATTTCCGGGCTTTGGGTGTCCCTTGCCAGGCCCGCTGCTTGGCCCGACGCCCATCCTTTGGGCCCAAGGCTATTCCTTGGGCCCAAAGTTAACCCGAATTCAGCTATTTCTTGCTTAGGTTTTTGGTGCGGTTCGATTCAGGCGATGTGCGGTTCTACATTTGGTGTGACTAGACTTTCTTTCTGTGTGATGGAGTTCTGGCAGTCGGAGTCGGGACAGGCTGGAACCGTGGCAGTGTGTATCGAGGCGTCTCCTTTTTTCCGGAAGACTGTTTCCTTGGAGGTTCGTCTTCACTGCCCACATGTGTTTCCTGATGTGTCGCTGGCCTGCGGTGCTGCCACCGGGGAGGAGTGCTTGGCTTTCGTCTTTCGTCTACGTCCTCATCCCTTTCGGTCTGGTTGTCTTTAGTTCCACCTGTATAGAGTGTTATTGCTTGTATCTGGCACCATCTCTGTATTTTGTGTTTATTTTGACGGTTTTCCGTCTGCCGACTTGTCGGCCCTCGAGATTCAGGTTTGTCTGACCTCGAATTGTTTCCTAATCAAAAAAAAAAAAAATTATTTTTAATGAAAATACATATTTTATTTTTTATATAAATGAAAGATTGATTATTATCGACTAAGCTTCTCTCCAATTTATTTAAATCTCTTCACTATTTATTATCCACGAAGGAACCATTAATTCATATTATACCCAATTCCAATTCAGGAAAAAAAAGATCGATGGATGATGATGATGATGATGATGATGAACAGCAGCTCAAGATCTTCGATTCCTCCCTCCACAAGCGTATCCAATCGATAAAAGACAGCGTGAATTCCGGATCGTCCAACGGCGCTGCCTCCCTCAGCTCGTTGATCTTAGTCATCAGCTGCCTCGGGGAGACCAACCAGGACGTCGTCGACATCCTCCGGCGTTCCAAGGACGACATCTACAGAAGCCCTGAGCTCCGCGCCCTTGTCAATGACTACTTCCGGTACAGCCACAACACCCTCGACTTCCTCAACATCCTCGAGCACTGGCTCAACGGTGGGGAAGGCGTCAGCTGGAAGCTCCGGCGCATCAGGTCGGCTCTCACCGAATTCAAAGCCAACAAAACCAAGACCCGCTTTCAGAGGACGACATCTCTGCAGATTCTGCAGCGCGCGCTCAGCGGCTTCACAATTACAAAGGCCGGCGATGGCGACGGCGACGGAGTAGCCAGGCTGCTCAGCCGCCAGCTCGCCGCCATTCTTGACGAGCAGAATCGCTTGCACGAGCGCCTCCTTGACCAGCGGCGTGAGGCTGATTTTCAGAGACAGGGGTGGGTTAATACATACCGGAAGATTTCGACGGTTATTCTGGCGTCTCTCTACATAGGGCTGTTGGCGTGCGCTGTGGCCGCGGCGCTGTCGACAATGCACCCCCAAATCGTCATAGCTGTCGCGGTAGCCATTGGGTCGATGAACCCGACCGGACAGGTGGAGAGGTTGGTGGATTACTTGCTGAACAAGTATGAAGAGAAGCTGAGGAAGAGGAGTGAGTTGCTCAGCTCTTTGAAGGAAGCGGGTAGTCGGATGACAGTGGAGGACTTGGAGGTGGTTAAGGTGGCAGTCCAGGGCTTTGAGGAAAGGTTAAAGGGGTTCTCCACCGTCGGTAGCTACTATACGAACCCCGAGCTGAAGAGCATGGTTGACGATATGGAGAAGAAGATCGATGAGCTTTCGACGAAGATCAAGCAGTTGCAGAGCAAGAAGGACAAGTGTTACAAGGATGTCACCCATGCTAGGCGAAAGATTTGTGGGGGGCTATGGGGTAGAGATCGGTGGGGCTGGTTCATCCGGTGTGAATGCTTTGCAGGCTAGCGACTAATCCCCGTGTCATTGCACTGTAACACCGGCTTGTCCGGAATGGCTCATTGGAAAGGATTTGCGGGGAGTAGCCAAATGTCCCCAGTATATTTGTTAATATGAGTTTAGAAATTTATAAACATTTCAATATAAATGAAATGTATAGGGGACAAATATAAATTTTATAATTTTTTATAATGTGAAATTAATACCGAAATAATTAAATGTGACTTTAAATGTACCTGACCCATTCTCCTGCGCGATTCTTTCATACTTGTACTCTATTCATAATTTTTTTTTTATAATGTGACATTAATATAAATGTATAGTGGATAAATGTAAATTTTATAATTTTTTTTAATAATATGACATTAATACCGAAATAATTAGACGTGACTCTGAATGTAAACGGATACTCCATTTTCCTGTGCGACGCTTTCATACTTGTACTCTATTTATTACCGACGAATGAACCATTCATCATATACCCAATTCCAAAAGATCGATGGATGATCAAGATGAACAAGTGCTGAGGAACTTCGATACCTCCCTCCAAGGGCGTACCCAATCGATAACCACCAGCTTTAACACCGGACCCAACGGCGCTGGCTCCCTCAACTCGTTGATCTTGGTCATCCGCTCCCTTAATTAGCAACACCAACCAGGACGTCGTCAACATCCTCCTGCGTTCCAAGGACAACATCTATGGCAGCCCCGAGCTCTGCTCCCTTGTCAAAGACTACTTCAGGCACAGCCAAAACACCCTCAAGTTCCTCAACATCCTGGAGTACTGGCACAACGGCAGGGCCGGCGTCAGCTGGAACTCCAGCGCATCAAGTCGGGTCTCACCGAGTTCAAAGCCGACAAAACCATGACCCGCTTCGGGAGGACGCTCCTCCAGCGCGCGCTCAGCGACTTCGCCAATGCCAGCGATGACTCCGTCGCCAGGCAGCTCCACTGCCAGCTCGCCGTCATCCTCGACGAGCAGAGGCTCTTGCACGAGCGCCTCCTAGACAAGAAGCGCGAGGCTGATTTTGAGATACAGGGACGGCTTAAGACATACCAGAAAGTTGCAGCGATTATTCTCGCGTCGCTCTACCTAGGGCTGTTGGCGTGTATGGACTATATAGTATATGTTCTAGTATATGTTCTGTTCACATAAATACAGGGGTCATTTCTGTAATAAAAGGGAATAAAAGGGGTTTTTTCTGTAATTGAAGTTAGAAGGTTGTTAGAAGGGTTGTTAGACGTCTGTTAGTGGGAAGGAGTATAAATTGAACTCCCTTGTTGTAAGAGATCACTTCTTGATGAAACAATTGATTCCAGTTTCTTCTTGATAGCTCAATCATGGTTGTTCTTCATTGATTCCAAGCTCAATTTGATACATTTCTTCATGGTATCAGAGTGCAGGAATTGAATCTGCGTTTAGAGAACTCGATCCGAGTTCATCTGTTGCTTCCGCTTATGAATTTCGAGTTTTCCTTCGTATTTTGGTGTTGATTGTCATGGCAGGTCGTGGATCTCCATTGAATGGACAGAATTCGGGATCTGGTGCAGGTTCTGGCGCTGGCAGAGGTGCTCTTGGAGGTACGGGGATCTCACCTCCTGATCCGAATCCGAATATTGGCCAAGCACCACCAATTTGTCCAACGGCTCCACCTCCATTTGGAGGATTGCAGTTTGGAGAATTCAATCAGCAATTCAATGGAGCTCATATCAATCCTTTGTATCTGGCAAACTCAGATCATCCTGGTATGGCACTCGTTTCCACTTTGTTCAATGGTCTGAACTTTACGAGCTGGAATAGGGGTGTTAGGATGGCGCTAGGCGCAAAGGCCAAATTAGGATTTATATCTGGTGGTTGTGTGAGACCAGATGAGTCTAGTGATGACTATGAGAAGTGGATCCGCGCCGACTATATGGTCAGGTGTTGGATACTGAATTCCATGACTAGTGAAATCAGTGAAAGTCTTATGTTTGTGCAATCATCCAAAGAACTGTGGGATGAGATTAAAGATCGATATTCTGAGTCAAATGATCCTCTGATATACCAACTGCATAAGGATCTTTGTAATTTGAGGCAAGAAAATCTGCCAGTAGGAGCTTATTACAACAAAATGAGACGCATCTGGGATGAGTTGCAAGTTCTTGAGGGAATTGCAGCTTGTGATTGTGGAATTATGTTGCAGTGCAGTTGTGGTGTGTTGAAAAAGATTGCAGAAAAGGAAACTAGGGCCAAGGTTATGCAATTTCTTATGGGGATTAATGATGGTTATGAGAACTTAAAGAATAATGTTCTCACTAAGGATCCACTTCCTACAATCAACAAAGTGTTTCAATTGGTTGTTCAAGTTGAAAGAGGTCATGGTGCATCTACACTTCCTCCTAATGATGCAGGTGCTCTAGCTGTGGGAAGAAACTTCTCAAATTCTAGAAAGCCAGAATCTAAAGGATCATTTGGACAAACATCTCAGCAAAAGCAATCTGTGTCTCCCTCATATGATCAGTCAAAAAGGGATTCTAAGAAGGCCAAGTATGACAGATTCTGTGATTTTTGCAAGGAAAAAGGGCATACCAAAAATTATTGCTTCAAGATTGTAGGGTGTCCTGACTGGCTCAAAGGACCTCGTCCTACTGGAGATGGAAAGTTTGCTGCCAATGTGGAATATTCACAAGCAGATCACCCTCTTGAAGGCAATGGGAGGCCTGATCCATGCATGGTGAATGCCATATATCAAGAGATTGTTAAGATGATGAAGGGAAAGTAGAAAGCTGAATGTTCTATGACTGATATGTCTACTGGACAGGCAGTGGTCAATTTTGTAGGTAAACTCAGTTCTTCCTTCCTTATTGGCTCTCATAAGTCTGATGTGAGGGAATGGATTGTGGATTCAGGTGCTACTTACCACATTGCTTTTGATAAATCTATTTTCATTGATATGAAACATCTTGATAGACATATTATGCTTGGCTTGCCAGATGGAACTGCTAAGATTGTACAATGGGATGGTATGGTTGGTATTTTTGATAATATACAGTTAGCCAATGTATTATATGTACCAGAGTTCAGACATAACCTCTTATCTGTTTCTAAGATCCTTAAGGATAGGAGACTGGAATTTAAGTTTGATGGAGTGTCATGTACCTTGCAGGACCTTACAACTAAGGGTCAGTTGCTGCAAGGACATGAAGATCAAGGACTATACAAGCTAAGAGTTGCAGACAGGAGTACTGATAGTTTTACTCATACTGAGAATTGTAATGCTGTTGTCAGTTTACAGACTTTGTATTATAGATTTGGTCATACATCTGTGTCAAAGATGAGACACATTGATGGTTATAATAAGGATGATATAGACAGTTTTTCTTGTGACATTTGTGCTATGACAAAGCATCACAGATTACCCTTTCAGAAAAGTGTCTCAATTGCTTCTAATTGTTTTGACTTGATTCACATGGATCTATGGGGTCCATACAAGGTTCTTTCTTTATGTGGAGCCAAGTACTTTTACTATTTTGGATGACTGTAGCAGAACTACTTGGGTTTATTTGTTGCAAAATAAACTCCAAGTATACAAAGTTATTTCTGATTTTCTGGCAATGGTTGAAACTCAGTTTCATAGAGGTGTCAAGATTATCAGATCTGATAATGGAACTGAATTCACTCAGTCTTCTTGCAGAGATTTGTTTGTCGCTAAAGGAATATTGCATCAACGTTCTACTCCTGGTGTTCCACAGCAAAATGGAAGGGTAGAACGCAAGCACAGACATCTTACTGAAACAGCTAGAGCCATTGGGCTCCAAGCTGGCCTACCTATAGAATTCTGGGGTGAATGTGTGCTAGGAGCCACACATTTGATTAATAAAATGTCGTCTCCCATTCTTCATTGGAAGACTCCATTTGAAATCCTATATGAATCACCTCCAGATTATGCTAATCTCAGAGTCATTGGCTGCCTTTGTTTTGCTGAACTCAGTACTACTTACTGTGACAAGATGGGTGTCAAAGCTAGGAAATGTGTTTTCCTTGGCTATCCACCAGGTCAGAAAGCCTATAAGGTTTTTGATTTGTCTACAAAGAAAATAGTTGTATGTAGACATGTCATATTTCATGAAGATGTATTTCCTTTTAAGGATGGCATACTACAGTCATCTCATAAGGAATGCAGGGTCTCCTTTCCTTTAGTGAATCCTGCTCATGTTCCTCTAGTGAATCATGTTGATAGTACTCTTGATTCATCTATGGGTATTGGCCCTTTACCATCTCTTGAGTCAACTTCTTCTCCTGTTACACATGTTCTTGATCATCATGATGATTCAGTCACCTTTCCTGCCTATGTTTTTGATACAGTTGACACTTCAGTTGGCAATATAGATCCTCCTCTCAGAGAAGCTTCAGTTTCAGTTCCCTCCACTGATAGTCACACTGAGATTGTCATACAACATCAGTTGAATGACAAGCGACCTATTTGTAGACCAGCCAGATTACAGGAGTTTGTATGTGGGAAATTGCCATCTAGAACAGCTACTTCGTCTGACTCTCTTAGCCAGGTGTTTTCCATAATAAATATTAGAGATATTTCTCATCTCTCCCATACTTATGTGGCCTCTCTCTTCAAGGTGTTCAATGTTTTTGAGCCTCATTCTTACCATCAGGCCAAGGACTTGCCTGAGTGGCAGTTGGCAATGCAGAAAGAACTAAATGCTTTGGCATCTAATCATGCTTGGGAACTGACTTCCCTTCCAAATGGCAAGAAGGCCATTGGATTCTAATGGGTTTATAAAGTGAAATATAATCCTGATGGATCTGTAGAAAGGCTTAAGGCAAGGCTTGTTGCCAAGAGTTATAAACAAGTCAAAGATAATGACTATAAACACACATTCTCACCTGTGGCCAAGCTTGCCACTGTTCGAGCTATACTGGCTATTGCAGCTGCTAAGGATTGGAATCTGCATCAATTAGATGTAAATAATGCTTTTTTACATGGTTTTCTGGATGAAGAGGTATATATGATACCTCCTCCTGGCCTCAAGGTTCCACAAGGACAGGTTTGTAAGCTCACAAGATCATTATATGGGCTCAAACAAGCAAGTAGGCAATGGAATTTTGAGTTGACAAAATTCCTGGTTAAGTTGGGCTACATTCAGTCTAAGCATGACTATTCTTTGTTTGTTAAAGTCCAAGGTTCCTGTATGACTGTTGCTTTAGTCTATGTTGATGACATGTTGATCATGGGAAATTCTGATTATGAAATTCTATCTACAAAAGCTGCTTTGCATGAAGCTTTCACCATTAAAGATTTAGGTGTTGCTCGATATTTTCTGGGAATGGAAATATCTAGGAGCTCAGCTGGCATTCTATTGAATCAGAGGAATTTTGTTCTTGATATTCTAAAAGATGCAGATATGATCAGTTGTAAGCCTACAGACTTTCCCATGCAACATGGTGCAAGATTGACTGTCGATGGTGATGATGTTTTTCAGGATCCTGAGAAATACAGGCGTATTCTGGGTAGGTTGCTCTATCTAACACTGACTAGGCCTGATATCTCCTTTACAGTTCAATAATTGAGCCAATTCCTTCAACATCCATTGATATCTCACTGGAATTGTGTTCAGTACTTGCTAAGATACTTAAAGGGAAGTTTTAACTTCTCTCTTTTCTACCCTGCTACATCTCCTATGGTTGTATTTGCTTACAATGATGCAGATTGGGCTAAGTGTACCTTCACTAGTCGTTCCTTATCTGGTTATTGTGTTTTTCTTGGGTCTTCTCTTGTGTCTTGGAAGACAAAGAAGCAAAGAGTGGTCTCTAAGTCATCCACAGAAAGTGAATATCGAGCCATGTCCTATGCTAAAAGTGAGCTCATTTGGCTTACTGGCTTATTGAAGGATCTGCACATTGAAGTTCCTCTTCCAATCAATCTTTTTTGTGACAATAAATCTGCCCAACACTTGGCTGCTAACCCTGTGTTTCATGAGAAAACCAAACACATAAGGGTAGACTGTCATTTCATTCGAGAGCTTATACAAGATGGCTTCTTACAGACCTCACATGTGCCTACAACACTGCAGACAGCTGATATATTCACTAAGGCCTTGGGTGCTGCTCAACATAGATTTATATGTTCCAAGCTTGGTCTTGTCATTCCTTTGTCAAGTCCTGCTTGAGGGGGGGCTATGGACTATATAGTATATGTTCTAGTATATGTTCTGTTCACATAAATACAGGGGTCATTTCTGTAATAAAAGGGAATAAAAGGGTTTTTTCTGTAATTGAAGTTAGAAGGTTGTTAGAAGGGTTGTTAGACGTCTGTTAGTGGGAAGGAGTATAAATTGAACTCCTTTGCTGTAGCAGATCACTTCTTGATGAAACAATTGATTCCAGTTTCTTCTTGATAGCTCAATCATGGTTGTTCTTCATTGATTCCGAGCTCAATTTGATACATTTCTTCAGCGTGCGCTGTGACCGCTGCGATGTCGACCCTGCACCCCCATAGCATTATAGCTGTGGCGGTAGCCATCGGGTCGATGAACCCGACGGATCAGGTGGGGAAGTTGGTGGATTACTTGCTAAAAAAGTACGAGGAAAAGCTGAGGCAGAGGAGTGAGTTGGTTAGCTCTTTGAAGGGAGCGGGTAGTCCTCAGATGGCGGTGGAGGACTTGGAGGTGGTTAAGGCGGCAGTCAAGGGCTTTGACAAAAGGTTACAGGGGTTCTCTACAGTCGGTAGGTATACGGATCCTGAGCTGAAGAGTATGGTTGACGATATGGAGAGGAAGATCGATGAGTTTTCGAAGACGATCAAGGAGTTGCAGACCAACAAGGACGAGTGTTACAAGAACGTCACGAATGCTAGGCGAAAGATTTGTGGGGGCCTAGGGGTTAGAAATCGGTGTTGCTGGTTTATCCAGTGCGAGTGCTTTGCAGGTTAGTGTTTAAACCAGCCGTGAGATACGATAAGCCTGTCACCTCGAGACCCATGTCCTTCTAGGGTGGTTTGTGTCTTTGTGAGATGATTAATCCATCGGTATATTTTAATTTGATGCGTAAGTTGAGAGAGATATCAACAATGCAGATAAAGAGTAATTAATCGCTCCTTGTTTTTGGTGCAAGTTTTGAAGATTTGAATTCCCGATATTAATTGGATTTGTAAAGGCTATGTTCTTCATTAGTTGTATTTGTAACGTGATCGATAGAGTTATATCCTTACTCCTATAAAAGGAGCAAGTTTTGAAGATTTTAACTTACTGTAGCTTGCTAAAATAAGGCAATCATGGCCATTCATTGATGTGAATTCATCTAATCAACGGTTCAGTCCTCTCCCCTTTATAATGTCTCAATTGCCCATAATAGTTTCGATTTAAAAATATTTATTTTTTTGTTTAGGGGGACATTTCAGTCAATTCATCTAATTCGCTCAATCCTCTCCCCCTCTCCGTGTCTACTGTCCTTCCCCGAAGACCTGGCCGTCTCTCATTTTGCAGGTCATCCTCCGAAGACCGTCAATCGTCGGAGCCTTTGACGCCACCGGTTATACCATCGTTTCCAGGTCTTTGTTCGTTCTTCCTCCACTTTAATTTCTGCTCCGATAATCGCCATTGTCGTGTTCAAGCACCTGATCTGTTGCCTCCTCTCTTTCTTCTGTTCTCCCCTCCCTCCAACTCGTTGCTATCATCGTGGTTAATCAGCTGATCCTAAGTGGTTGAAGCTTCGGTCGAGTGGAATCAGCGACCTAGAGATCTTTATTAGGTGAAAGAAATTTCCTATCTTTGATTCCATATTTTCAATTTCTCTTTAGGTTTTGCAAATTTTCTCTAAATTGGGATTCGGAGGTGAAATGATTTACTGATTGAATTCGAATCCCCGTGCAGTTCAGAACTTCAGATTGCTAAATTAGGGTTTTAAGTTTTTGGATTGGGGATATGAATGGCTAAGAATTTTGAAATTAGGGTTAATTTGTTTTGAGTGAAGAACAATAAAATTCTGAAACTTAGATTTGGAATTTTGATTTGGGAATTTTGTTTTTGGATTTGGGTAATGGTATCTCAGGGTTTAAGGCTTAGAAATCAGATTGAGACAATTTTTTTGTGCCCAGGAATCGACCTATTGAATGTCTGTGTACAAGTTAGAGGCACAAAGTTATTGTAGCTTGCCAGTAAATTAAAGTGAAACTGGTAGAGGTATTGAGATTTCAGTTTCGCGGTTGCGTAAATGGGGAAACAGTTTTAACCCGAGTCTTCTTTCTTAGATAGACAACATAACCTTCCAAGATCGATAAAGATTCCAAATAAGCATCACGCCTAACATAGGTTATGTTTGACAACAAGCTTTTTAAGGAGGGAGATTATCTTGTCTTGCTGATAGGGAAAAGCACTTGGAAGATTTAAGTTTCATCTCCTATTTGTGCTTAATCTACCACTTTAGATTGTTGTCCAAATAAGCATGTAGTGTTAACAGTTGGAGGCTTTTCATATATCTGAGGGTTGAAGCGATTAGCTAGCATTCTTTATACTTAACCTATCATTATACATTTAAGCTAGCAAGCCACGTGTTTAAACAACTTTGATTATCTTGGTCTTTATTTTTGCATTATTCCATGCACCATGTAAGCAAAAGCCACAATGGTTTTTCTTTCTTGGATGCATATCAGTATATGCTTCAATGTTGCTGCTTTTGTACAAGAGATTCAACAAACCAAGGCCATCTTGTTTCTAGCCCGTACGTGAAATTTGGTATTAAATGATTCTCTCTAGGAGCATGTCTATAGGACCTTTAGAATCTAGCTTTATTCAGTTATTAAAAGTATGTCTTTGTGACGAACACTTGATGTTTTATCAACAATTAATGGAAACTCATTGACCCAAGGAATTTGAGCTCTTAAAGACGAGTTATAGTCTTATGGAGGGATCTCTTCCCTCTTGTAATTATTGGGCTCCTGGGACTTAATTAGGATTGTTGTGAACTGTTTCATGTTTTCTGGTTCGTTGTGTTAAGAATTTATGATCTTGTAAATATTTGACAAAACTGGTGATTTCTTCTAGTGGTTAGAGAAATATAGAAAAGGCGATTGGAGAAGCATATCCCGGAACTTTGTTCTAACAAGAACGCCCAAACAAGTAGCAAGCCATGCTCAAAAGTATTTCATCAGGCTGAACTCGATGAACAAAGATTGGAGGCGATCGAGCATCCACGACATCACCAGAGCGTCAATAATGAACTCTTGGCTTCCCAAGGACCCATCATGGGTAAGAACAACAACGCTACTGCAGCCACAGGAGGACGTTCGGGCAAGCTCAACAAGGCGCAGCCGTCCCATCCTCCCACTGGCCCTCCAGGAGTTGCTGTCTATGGAGCTCTGACCATTGGACAGCCGATTGGCGGGCCCTTGGTATCGGTTGTTGGCACTCCAGTGAATCTATCAGTCCCACCACATATGGCCCTTGGTATCTATAGAGGTTGGATTTAATTTTCGATAATGGCTTTGTTATCCCTTATGATTGTTCATTATTTCTTAGATTACTTCACTTTTTTTTTTTGATGATGAGTTATGTTGTATTGTGTGGTATTTGAAGGATAGTAGAGTCTTAGTTTTAAGAAGTTGCAAAACTTGGGTTGGGATTTGAGTCCCCGTTTAGTCCATATCCTCATTAGCTTCTTTTACTGATGGGAGGGATAATTCTCCATGCTAATAGCAACGTATTTATCCTCATTAGCTTCTTATAGCGGAAACGTGTATATTTATTTATTTCTACAATCCAAATAACATCACATAGGTCTAACAGATGAGAGAACCCTCAAAACGGCTCATCTTCAGCATTCTGGTTTGGGTAGACAGTTATAATTCAGATGGATCTTTCCTTCTTCATGTCTTTGTTTATTCTAAAGCATCAATTACCTCAAGGAAGGGAAACTCCCAGAAGACAAGAATAATATACAGATAGAATAGAATCAATAGATGTTTATGGATAGACAGACATTTTTTTTTGCAAAAGTATGCTATAAGCTGGGGTTGTGAAGGGATAGTTTTCTTTTGAGACTTTGGTTCGATTAGGCATTCTATTTTTTATTGAGTATGGATCTATTTAATGTTATTTTTAGGTCTATTACTGCAGCTCCTGGGTGTCTTTACATATTCTAAATCCTATTCAGTCCGTCATGTTCAGCCTTCTATGGACAATACATTTTTGTTACCATGAGATATATTGGCAGCTGCAGACCATTTGATTGGAATGAAATTTGAAATGGGTACTTTCTTTCAGAGAAAGCCTCGTGGACGGACGAAATAAGGGAAGTTACAGAACAAGGCAGTGAAGGCTCGCGAAGTAGACGAAATTCTTTTTGTTTTCACTTGCGCCAGGCTTCAGGTTCCTTCGGGGCTGGAGAAGGCTAAATGCTTGCCATGAAGCAAACTTTCCCGAATACGACAGATGCGGAAGTGGGGGGTATGTGTAATCTGGTAGTTGCCTCTCCTTTTGCCTCGCAGTGCAAGTATTGTGCTGCTACTAAATTTTTTGTTTGAATGCCCTACATAGAGTTACAACCTGGCTTATACAAAAAATGGATGTAAATATGTAATATAACAACTATATTGACACTCGTTATTTGTATTGTGATAGTCACAACTGGATTTTCATTACTTGCTCTTTATTGTTGTTTTCTTTCCTTTTCATGAGTAGTGTTTGGAAACAGTTTTCCCATCTTCTCAGACTCGTGGTGGCACCTCGAAAAGGCGTGGTTAGAACCACCGCTGCCACCTGAATAAACGCCGACCATGGCATGAAGTGAAGCATCTTTAACCATAGTCATCACTGATGTTACAAGCCTTTTTTCCAATGGTTTGTTAGACCTCAACTGAACTCTAAGCCATTTTCCAATTTTCCTTGACTAGAGAAGAAACAAAAATTAATTAGTGTATTTTCAAGTATTGGTTGGTAATCTAAATTGGCATCCCAACATAGAGGAATCGACTAAACTTAGGGATGTTTACTGGAGCAAAATCAAGGGGATAGAGCTTGGAGGAGATGTGTTAATTTTTGTAATGAAGTTATTAGCTTCGTTTGATTCGGTACATGATAAGATATGGTTACACTCATGAGTTTTTTGAGTTTTGAGGACTTGTATAGCGAATTAGCAGTTGCATTCATTATTTTACGTGTGAGTTTTCAATCATATTTTTGTTGATTTATTTTAAACAAAATCCCATTGAAACGTCTAAAACCAAATCCGTCACACATCCGGGCTCGTGCGCATCGCGCGCGTCTTATACCTAGTAATGCGCACGTCTTATACCTAGTATAATTATATACACACTGTATTTACCAATAGGTATAAAATCCACCCCTTATACTTATTATTTCAGAAGCAAAGCCTTTGTAAAAAATTGAGCCACGTATCCCCCTTTTCACAAAGATAAGAAACTGTCTTTCCTTTTCCTCCTGATGGTAGTTTCTCCAAACCCACGTTCTCCCCCATACCCATTCTCCATAGATCTCAAAACTGCCTCTTTTACCTCTCTTCGTTGTGGATTGAATTGTTTCCTCCTCCTTTCTCTGTAAAATCAAAGCGCCGACTTTGCCTCTCTGCAAATGTGGAACATCAATGTTATCCCTTCCCCTCTTATAAATTGACAAGCAGGGCGACGACGGTGCGCTTGAGAAGCCAAATATTCAAGCAGGTAGATTCTCCGACCACCGAATCCCAGTTTTCTCATGGCTTCCAAGGTCGCCGTCGTCCATATTTGCCGCTCCATGGGCTGCAAACGCTGAAATCCCTCCATCCTCAATGCCCAAATCCTAATCTCCTCCTTGTACCTCCAATCCATCGTGCGATCGGCCGTCTCGTGCACCGCCGTTGCTGACCGTACTCAGGCCAACCTCCTCAATGTCGTATGCGCCCTAGAGGAGGTTGCCTCTCCCATAGGCTTCCCAATCTTGAAGAGGTACGTGGACCTACAATTTGGTGTTGTTCACGCTGTTGGCGCCGTCCAATGCTTCCTTGGCTACTTCCTCACGCGGCTTTCGGTCTCCGACGTGATCGACCGCCCTTCGGTGCCGGTTATGTGCCGTTTCATGCATGTTCCTCGCTGCTCATGCTCAGACCTTCTTTAATAAGCGAATGTCATCACTGTTGTGCATAATTTCCCGGATTATAGTGGCACCATTGTCGGGATTATGAAGGTGATTCTCTTTCTTAGCTTCGATTTCTATCATTTGCTTCATTTCAATTTTGGATTGGATTGAGTAAGTTTTGGTGGATCGTCAAGAAATTGATGTTTGATAGGTTGTTCTTTCTTTTGATTAGCTGCAAAATTGATATGATTTTCGTTGATGTCTACTGCCTTATTGAATATTAGGTTTTTTTAGTGTATAGTATGAGTAGAGGATACAATTTCTTTTCGAATTTCGCAGTTGAGGTTCTTCAAATGCGATAACCTGTTGCATCCAAGTTCTTACCATATTTCTCCTTCCTCCCTTGACAACAGCGCTCGACGGACATACATTGCGACACCGCCCCCATCTCAATCATCTCTCTCAGCAAATCCTACCGTACAGTGGCTCCGTTCTCTGATTTCGTTCGAACTGGTATGTCTCAAACCCTAATCTTTGTGTAATTGATCTAAAACTCAAACTTAGTTTCGAAAATGGTTTGATTTATTAATCTTTTCGAAATTGACCAACTGCTCTTGGTGTTGATTTTATTAATCTTTGTGGAATTGCGGTTGCAAAAACTTTGACTTGGATATAAGTAGTGATTGAGGATCAGAATTGCAATTTGAATTAGTGTTTGTTCGTTTGCTTGAGTAAGACTTTTATGCTTGAGTAGGACTTGCTTATATGTATACATGTTGATCCTTTGCTTCAACTCTTCTCTTTGCTGCTGCTGCTGCTGTGTATTCGAGCCTCTCTTGCTTTTGTTTACTGCTTTAGTTCCTCCCGGATCGTTGCAATCTTGCTTTCCCAACATTTTATTTCCTTCCCTGTGACTCCCATCAGCACTTTCTATGCAGCAAGCTATGCTGAGACCATAAGTTGCTGTCATACATTGTCCTTTTTTGTCCCAACAGCACCCACTGCAGTCACGTTATTTACACCTTTTGCTGTCTTATTTCTTAATTGTAGGAACTTGAACTATATTGAAAGAAATTATAGAAACATGGATGTGCAAAATACGACTTTATCTTCGTTTTTCAGTTCTTTAGAGAAGAGTTCATTTCCCCATAAATATTGAGGTCATAGCTTTTTGATGCAACTTGTATCAGTCTATAATATTCTCTATTGAACTTTCTGATCCATGCAAGTTAACCGCATATTAAATCTTTTGTCTAATCAGATTCTTGAAGCACCAAAAGAAGAAGTGGCTCTTGCTCTGGAGATTTTCGGGTAAATGCTTTCTAACCTTTTAAGGGCTAAGTTCACCTAATTGAGATGACCTATTTATTGTTTTTTTAGGGTTTTTTTTTTATCAAATTGGGGATAAATTGAATTTGAATTTGGCCAATGCTTTTATTGTTAAATTCAAATTAGTTGATCGCCTTATGTTAAGTTGAAATTGATTCATGACTTATTTTGTTGTCAAATTAACATTGGTTGCTTCATGATTGAGCCAAAGATTAGTGATATTCTGTCTTTGGATTTTGGAAGGAGGAAAGGGGAAAGTCCCCTCTCCATTGACATGAGATGCTCTTGAAAAAAATTTTGTGTGAAGGAAATGGGGGATACCCTAGCTTATTATATTTTCTCTTAACAAAAAAAAAGATGGAAGTGAAAGTCAGTAAAGCCTTTTCTAACTGTTTAAAGGATGTGCTGGTGCTGAATCAGTAGATACAACTGAACTGATTTCCTAAAGAATTTACTTTCGTTAAATGGAACAATTTTTTAATTTATGCAACTACAAATCAACACTTGTGATATCACATTTGCGATGATAGCTGGTCCCGAAACTGCATATGCATATGTTTCAACTTTTTTTTCTTGCTCAATTTTTTTTCACTGATGTTAGTCCTTAACATCAGGTTTGATGTGGCTTGTGGGAAGCACGGAGCTGCAAACGGGATGACTCATGGAAAAGGGTATGAAATAGCCACTTTGATGTGATTGAACTACTTGCATTCTCCCTAACATATTATATTTCATTAGCAATTATTGTAGATGCCATAATATCCGCATGTTTGTCTTAATTTGCAGTTATGTAGACATTTCTACTGTTAATGGTGCAACTTCTAAGTTAATCGTTGAACATATCAAAGCTACTGCAACATTGTTTTTTGCAGCATTGTTTTTTGAATTCATGTCAGATTAGGGCTCTCCATTGGTTTATGCTGAATTGGTTGTATAAATGATTTTTTTATTTTTATTTTTTTTGCAAACATGAAACAAACACCTAAAATGGTTTCCCAATATAGATTTTCTGTAATTCACCTATAATACGTGCAGGTGTGCAGCTCTTCCCACAAGGACCTGTTGTTCCATGGTGTCATATTGACAGCCTTAATCCAATGATTAATATTATAGATTAACTCAGTTTAAATTGTTGATCAAATTTCACCAACGGATATTGATGTTATTTAAGCGAAATTGAAAGTTATAAAGTTGCAATTTTTTGTTTAATTCTTGCTCGTGAGGTATTCGATGAAATGCCTCTAAAAATTACTATCTCCGATCTAAAATATAGGGTATTTGACGGCAGACATTTTAAATAGTTAAAAACTATTTGAAATATCAATTTTTATTATATTTTTACAAAGTATTAAATTGTAAAATTATTTTATAAATTTTTTTAACATTTTATATATTTTTAACTCTTTAAAAGTTGATATTATATATATGTATTTATATAATTTTAAAACGCATACTTGAAAGTCAAACATCTTATATATTTTAGATCGAATGGAGTACTTAATATTTCAAATACGGAACATGATTTGAAGGTGACTTTTAAAGTTGGACAAATTGAAATTGATTTATAATTTAGACCAATTTGAGAGGTAACATATTTTTTAAAATATTTTAGTCTCTTGGAGTTTATAAAAGGTATCTTTTTTATAAATTAAGGATCTTAAACATTACTTAGTATAAAAAAATACTCACTAAATATCATTTTTTTAACACTTTAGCTCCATAGAATTTATACATTTAAATCTAGGGTATCTTTTTCTCAAATTAGTTTATATTTTAGACCAAGTGTAACAGAAAAAATATCATAGAGGATCCGAATTCGGTTTTTTTGGGCCAAAAACTACAAGACTTCTGAGTTTTCCTTGCTTCCAAGTAAGGCAGATATTAGGACCAATGAAGAAGGGGCCAATCTAATTTCTTTATCAAATTTAAAGTATTGATCATATCGAAGAAAAACTTCACTACGACAACTGAAGATTTCAAAGAATGGTATGGTGAGGAGCATGACATGTGTCGAGTATTTTGTTTTATGTGTCAAACTTGATCAAATTTTTTATGAGAAAACCCGAACACGGTTCGGAAAAAGAACTATTTATATCCAAAGCCGTTGCAACTTGCAAGTGGTGTCATGTTGCAAGTGGTGTCATGGTGGGGATGGGCTCCTTCTTAATTGGGCTGAAGCTTTGGGCCTAAACTCAGCCCATACTCTATTATCTAGGCATTTCCAGGTGAAAGTCGTTGAAGAGTCCAACCGACCTAGGTATATCTATATATACTTTGATGGCTCATTTTAGGCATTCAAGCAAGGTAATTAAAAGCAAGTGAGTAGAGAAACCGTAGTAATAGTGTGAGTGAGCCATCAAATATATAGAGAGTTGTAATTTTGTAAAGTGTTTTATCCTATATAATATAAGTGACACTTTTATACAAAAAGTGAGTCTTGCCTATTTTAATCATATAAAGTGGGAAAATTCATTTTTTCCAACATTGGTAGAACCAGGTTCATTTTCGGAAAGTGTTTGCTCGTGTGGATCAAGATGTAGGCTAACGTCACTTACGATCATGACATGTTCAAGCTCACAGACGATAACTACTCTTATTGGAAGTCGATGATAGAGGATCATCTCTATTGCAATGACCTGTATGAATAGGGTTGTTATATGAACTGAAGTTACTGAACAGCTCGAGCTCGGCTTGGGATTGGCTCGAAAAAGCTTGACTCGAGTTCGTTAACTTACCTAAACAAGCCGAGCTTGAACAAGATTTTAAGCTCGGTTAAAAGCTCGGCTCGTTCGATTTAGGCTCGAATAGCTTGAATTTTATGGAATTTCTAAAATTTATTTTAAGTTAATATGTTATGAGCAAGTAGAACTATTTGATGCTCGAAAAAAGCTCGGCTCGAACTCGTTCATTAGCTCATTTAAAAATTTGGTTCGGCTCAACTCGACTTGAGCTCGTTTAACAAATGAACCAAGCTTGAATATGTCAAACTCGACTCGTTCGGCTCGAATAACACCCCTATGTATGTACCCGTCTTCAACAAGGACAACCCTCAAGGAAAGAACGATAAGGTCAATATTTATTTTTATAAAATAAGATATACCATCAATGTAGTAATATTCACCTTTGATTAATTAGGAGGAGACTTGAGTCTTATTTCCTTGTTTACCTCTTCTTCTTTTTTAAAAATTAAAGTTAGTTATATATGTACATCACGTATGTGTCCAAATAGTTGACTCTTTTTAAATTAAAGTCAATTTTTGGGTGGAGTGTTTGACAAGTTGAGAATTGTCCACTGCACGTGTACGTGGACATGTCGGTCTGATCAACCCAATTGAATTTCGTTGCATTTTGCAATGGACCTGCATATCTAGTGCAGACGAGATCGATGCAGCCCAGCGGGGAGGTCCTCATGTCCAGGTATTAAAGCTTGGGTTAGTGTTATGAAAATTGCTAGGCGGATCTTATATGGTGAGGGGCTGTCTAGTACCTAGCCGGTCATGGCGGACGGTATCTAGGTGTGCATAGACGCCCGCCTAGCTCTAGACGAGGGGGTCACCTAGCGTCTAGCTATAACAATGGGTAGGGTCAAGAAGTGTATACTAATCTATAAAGCTAAGTCAAAGTTGGTTTTTTAATGTACGTATCGAGGCCGCAAAGTGGTGGGTCAGTCACTTAAAAACTTTACCCTTACCTTAGTTTTAATCAGTTGAGGTGGTCGAACCAAAAAAAATATCAGCACCTGAACGTTTTCGATTTGATTTCAAGATGTACGTTCGCTTTCTATTTATCAAAATCAAGAGATCAATGCAACCAAATGAACTTAAAGCAAAAACAGGTACACACAAATGACAACACACGTAATCTATTTACATATACTAAAACCGATGCATTGTTGCCTACGTGACGGCGCGTGAGTGCATCTTGTAAAGATTTCTCCCATAAAAAAAGAAATCTGATAAAAATAATTAGATAATTTTAATCTATATAATTAAAAATAATTATTTTATTATTTTATTTTACCATTAACTCATATAATTCGATAAAATCTTATAAAAGAGTAAATATTATATAAGGAAAAAACTATTTTAGTAAACTAACACAATAAATATATACTACATACAATATTTAAAAAAAAAAAAATATTAAAATATTTTTAAAAATCAACTATCTATTTAATTACATGAGATTTAATTAACGATATTAGGAAAAAAACCTTTTACCTTATAAATATGAATTTTATTTATATTTCAAGATAATACAAATAAAAGATAATTAGATTAATTATATATCATTTGTTGAACTAATTTTATTTATATCTATATTATTTTTTGGTGGATAACATAATTTATATTTAGATTATTATTTTTTTATTAGAATTTATCTAGATTATTTGTAATATTATATTACCGTATTGTCCGTACACGAGACGGGACCTATACTAGTTTATTTATACAGGAAGACTTATTTGCAAAATGCATCAAATTTACTATGCCGCGTAGTATACGCGTATATCTAAATCGGTAAATGGTTCTTTCACACAATCACCCAATTGAAAAGCTTTGAAAATGTAGAGTATTTTAAGTAAAAAATATATATTATAATTTAATTGATTGACATTTTACTATTTAAGTAGGCTTTTTTAGGTGTTAAAAATTATACAATATAAAATATTACTCCCTCATTGAATAGGTAAATAAAGAGCGGTCATTCCAATATTACTCCTTCCTTGAATAGGTAAATAAAGAGTGGTTATTCCGGGGTTCGAACCGGGGACCTATGGGTAGGGCTGATCATCGGTCCAAAACCGATCCGAACCTGGCCAAACCGAACCGAACCTAAAACCGAAACTCTCAAAAATGAAAACCGAAAACCGAACCTAAACTAATAGGTTTGGTTCGGTTTTATGCCGGTTTGGTTTAGGTTCGGATCGGTTATAACCTAATCGAACCGAAATAAAAAAATGAGCAAATAAAATTGTAACGTATATAGAGTATATAATGGCAGCCAGGTGATTTTTTTATCTACCTACATTCGTCCTAAACAGCCCGGCAATGTCCCAAACCTGACAAGCAAAGTGAGTCAAAATACAACATACACTGTGATGATTAATTTCAATCCGGATTCCCTTGCATAAAGGCAGGCCAGCAAGATTACAATGGTGGATGAATCATCAATCACGCATATGCATCACAAGGAAATGATCAGTTATAAATCAAGGTTATAATGGTGGATGCATCAATAATCACTCATATCGTATGCATTACAAGCAACTGATGAGATATATTGCAAGATATCCTTTTCAATTCTTTCATCAACTTCAGGAATTCCAACTTCAAGTTAATCTCGATCATATGCAATTTGGTTCATTGCTAGTAGATGAATTAGAACACACACAGAATATGAAGATGTTGAACGAACTGGGACTCTGGGAGGCGAGGCGAGAGCATAAGCGTAAGGTAAAATTAAATTATTTTAAAAAAATCGGGTTTTTTCGGTTTAACCAAAACCGAATACAAACCGAACCTAAAACCGAAAATTAAAATTTCCTGAACCGAAAACCTAAATCAAAATCCCTCGGTTCGGTTTGGTTCCGGTTATTTCGGTTCGGTTCGGCCGAAAAATTCGGTTCAAACCGATTTTAATCAGCCCTACCTATGGGTACTACCCACACAATTCCTTTCCAGTGAGCTATTCTAGAATGGTTAAAATATTACTCACTCCATTAATTATAACTTGACGTTTTACTATTCACACACGCTTTTTGAAGTGTTAAAAACCATATAAAATATTAACTTTTATAATAATTCCATATACTTGTTACTATTAATGATGAATTTATAAAAACAAAATTTTAAAAAAGTTAATATTTCATATAGTTTTTATCATTCTAAAAAACGTACATGAATATTAAATGACAAGTTTTAATTAATAAATGGAGTAACTTTTTTTTAAATAATTTCAAATTTGTCATACTTCAATAGATTTTATTTGACCAATTAATTCTAAAACTAACTAAGATAATAAGATTAATATTTATTTTTATAAAATAAGATATACCATCAATATGTAATAATATTCAACTTTGATTAATTAGGAGGAGAATTGAGTCTTATTTCCTTGTTTACTGTTATTTTTCTAAATTAAAGGTAGTTATATATGTACATCACGTATGTGTGCAAATACTTTATTTTATGGATTTACTCTTTTCATAAGAGGATGCCGGTCAATCTCATTTTCTATTTAACTTTTCACTATAAAACGACAATAATCAATATGTAAATCGATCTATATATGATATATCTTACATGATTTTTTTAATAAAATAATTTATGTGTATGTAATACACTATTGTTGACAAAAAAATTTAATAGTATTAATAATTAAGTTAAAATTGTAGTATGAAAAATATCATTATAGTTGAAACAAATACATTATCTTAAAATGTCTTATTAAATATGAGAAATCGACAATTGCAAATGGCATCGATCAAATGTAGTTTTGTCATACATGATTTTATACTTTAGTAAGTACATATACATGCTGTTAAAATTTAGAAGTTAAATTTTTTTTTTTCTTTTAAAAAAGGACTCTATTTCGGTTATAAAATTTAAAAACTCATATTTTTTTCAAAGGCTAGAGCCTAGAGGAAATACGAGTATTAATTGCTTGATTTTTTCAATGTTTTAAAAGGTGTTAGGCGGCCGCTAAATGGTGGGTGACCGCTTAGCACCTATGCAGTTAGACGAGTGTCCAGACGACGCCTAGACAGACTTGGAACAAACTTGATTATTTTCTAAATTTTGACGAATAACAGTTGTCAATAATTCATATAATTTAATAATAATTCATAATTTAACTTATAAACCCAAATTTGCGATGCTTAACTAACACTAAAAGTAAATAAATGCAAAAGTACACGTTTGATTAACAACTCTAAATCTCATAAAATCCATAACTATAGATTCAACTGAAAAACAAATACATCCCGACTTGGGGATAAAAAAAACTAAGTCAACTATTCACATAAAAAAATTTACATAAAAAAGTTTTCAAAAAATATATAAAAAATTTATTTACATAAAAATTTTCAAAAATTATATATGTTTATAAATTTACATATATTTTTTTCAAAAATTATATTTATATTTTAAATAATTATTAGTATATGTTTATAATTTTTTTCAACGGAAATCTATATTTTATATTTTATATAAATAAAAGATTGATTATTAATCTTAGACCCGAGCATACCTGGGCTAACCCGTCCGGCCCGCCCAACCCACCCGGGGGAAAAGGCGGACTTGGGTTGCACAATCGGCCCAAGCGGGCCGATAGGCCCACCGGTCCGGGCTCGGGCATAGTCTGAGCCCAAGCGGGCCGGTATATTAGTATAATAATATTAAACATATATAATGATTTTTTATTATCAAAATCTAAACTATATATATATATATATATGTTTATACTTTATAAAGTGTGTATACTGTTTTTATATATTACAGTGTATATTTATATATACTTTTTTTGTCAAAACAGTACATATAGTAATATATACTCCATATATAATATAGTGTGTATTAATTATATATGCTATATATATATAGAGAGAGAGATTGACTCGGGTGAGGACCATTTATTATAGTGAAAACCGAAAGGACTAATCCTATTGATTGCTTTTTAACAGTGGACCCCTCCACTTTTCCACTAAAATCCAACCAAAAAACCAAAAATTAAAGAAAATAGTCATTAGTTTTAGAATTTTAATTTGTGTATTATTTTAAGTTATCTTTAATATTCCGCATTTATAGTATTATATTAAGAGTGATCCTGCAATTTGGTATCAGAGCCTAGTCAATTAAAAATAATCTGTATTTATCTATAAGACAATCTGGAGGTGTCTACTAATTGCCTCCATAAGACTTATCCTCATGCCTTACATTTAGATGTAAACGATAAGCATTTTGGAGCAATTTTAAATGTCATTTCAGACCAACTAATAGATCTAAAACTCGAAGTTAAAAAATTAGAACAATTATATATTGAGATTAGCAGTAAAATATTTAAGACTGTAAAAGAGACAGGCGAAGTACATCACTCAACAAATCTAAAAGCCATTAACGAAATTAGCCATCAGATAAGCCTAACATCAGGTGGTGAGATTAAGAAAGGAGATCCTTTTAAATACAGTTATCCATTTAAAAAATCCAAAAAGAAGTTTTCTACTAAATTAGATAATATAAAGAACAAGGAAACAGTAGAAGAAGACCAAGACGAAAATCTTAAAAATGAATCACCATCCACTTCGACAAACAAGGAGATTCAGCACTAAGTTGGATGACCCGGAATGGAAGATGAAATTACAGAAACAAAAAGCCATTGAAACCAACTTTATGAACCAAGAGGTCATGAGCGAAGACGAGTCTGAAAAGAATTCGGATGAAGAAGCTGTGTATCAACAAATGGGATTAATTAACCTAAAAGATATGGAAAACATTCCCATATCTAAAGTCCAAAGAAGGTTAAATGAAATTTTAAGACAAAGAAGGCTGAAGGAGAATGAACCTGTAGAACAAAATGAAGCTAGAAGACATTACAAAAGAAATGAACATGGTTCAACTAGTAATTACAGACCTAGGTTAAAACCTAGAGAATTTCTGGAGAAGAAGGAAAGATTTGGAGTAAGCATTATGCCAAACCATAGACCAAATCAAAGAGAAATTAATCTAGAACCCATAAGTGAAACAGATTATAAATTAAACTTAGATGGTATAAGGAATAGGCGTGAAATCATAGAGTTCTGGAAGAAAAGTATGATGAGTGTATTAAACATGAACGTAGGATGGAACTCTTCTCAATTCCTTAATTACATAGAACATAGTTTCTATGGATGTATTGCCGACTGGTATGGAGCTATTGGTGATGAACCAAAACAAGAGCTTAAGAATTTAGCAAGCCCAGTGACGATGTTCACCTTAATATGTGAATTAATAGAAGACGAATTCATTGGAGAAAAGGAAGATGAAGATAAGGAAGCTTTAAAATGGCAAAGAACCTTAAACAATCTTGAAATCTGTAACATGAAATATGTCGATAATTATATAACAGAATTCGAGAAGTATTACTATAAGATAGGGGAAAACAGCACTAACCTACAAATGTTCTTTGATAAACTTCCTGCCCCAATTAATGAACAAATAAGTGAAGAGTATAGAGAATTAATTAAAAATGGAGATAAAGATACTCTTGGTAACAGGATTTCCTATGTTAGGAAATGGGTCGAGAAAAAATGTCGAGACGTAAGAAGCACCCAAAGAATGAAAAAACAATTCTTAACTTGTTGGGAGACGCCAACAGAATGGGGATGTAATAATAGAGATTACCAAGGAAAACGAAACTATAAAAGAAAAAGTTTCAATAAACAAAGAGGTGAAAAATATTATAAGAAGTATTATAAAAGACCATTATCTAAAAATAGAAGGTTTTTCCAGAAAGCCTCTTTCTGTCCTGAGAAAAAGAAAAACTGCGAGTGTTGGGCATGCGGAGAATCCGGTCATTATGCTAATGAATGCAAAAACAAGAAGAACAATAGATTAGCAGAAGCTCTAGGAAGTTTGGATTACATCGAGCTATCTGAAGATGAAGCAGTAGATCTAGCCCTAAGAAATAACAAAGGGATAGTAGAAATAATAGAAGAAAAGCTTGAAGAAGATATAGAATCTGAAAATGAGTCAATAGAAGGTGAAGAAATTAATGAAATGATGGAAGGAGAAATTCCTAGTGAGTTCTCTGATGAATATGAAATGACTACTTTAGCTTAACTTCAGCAAGCTGAAACCTCTATTGATGAGGAACAAGTTGAAGAAATGACGAGATCAAGGGTTGACTTCCCGATCATTGCTAAAGAACAATTTGTTAAAAAATCATTATTCTCTAAATATGCTAAATATGTTTGCGAAGAAATGTCTGGAGATGTAACTGTCAAGAATAATGAAAATCAAGCAACTGAAGTAAACTTAATCAATTGGGCAAACATTCAGAAACATAACAAAGATAAAAAATTTAAATATATTTTCATATGTGGCATCCAAGTAATTATAACTCCATTACAAGACTATGGAAAAGATGTGCAATGCATTAATTTTGTTTGTGACATTAGGCATAAAAAGTTTAGTGATCAATGCATCAGTGGTATAGTCTGTAATTTGAGTCAAGGAGCAGTTTATTGGATCTGTAGGCCTAACTATTATGTTAGTCTAAAAGATCATTATGTCTCTAAGTTCTTAGCTATAAAATTATTAACAGAAGGTATTAGTATGCATAAAGGAACTTGTCCTTTACAATTAAAATGGAAGGTAGTTAATAAACTTGAAAATACTACAAATCCTCCACAAAAGTGCCATATAGTAGAAGCTGAGAAACACGAGGTGGTAGGTCCAAGCAAAGAAGTTGTACCTGTTAAGTTAAGACCTGATCAGATAAAACTTAAGACTATTTGGATAAACGCATTTGAAAATTCTACGGGTACTAGCAGTAATAAAGTTTTAACCATAGATGAAGAAGGTAGAATCCATACGAATGCTAAACCACCAGTCAGTCTCTCTAGATGTCCAAGTTTATCCAGGAACACTAGTTTTAGGATCAATCCTAATCTTAGTATTACTCAAAGGAATCAGGGAGCTACTACAAGCAGAAAAGACAAATCGTTTGTGGTAGATGAAGATATAGTAAGCATGATAGCAGCATTGAACAAGAGGTTGGAAAATAGAATTATAAAAGAACCTCCTAGACATAGTATAGACTTAGGCTCTAGCCAATTTAGGGAATCGATAACATCAATTCCTCCAATAGTTCAAAAGGTTAGAGAAAATCAAGAAGGATCATCTAGTTCCGAACAGAAAGGAAAGATAATAGGATACCAAACTAAAACCTTTAGTGAACCTATCTATAAAAATGATCCAAGGGCTAAAGATTTAAAAGAATCTATCACAGATTCTTTATTTGATGAAGAATTAGGAATGAGAATGGAAGTAATAGACCTCAGACATCTCTATGGAGATAATATGAGAGTAGAAGAAAGCTTTGAACATGTCAGTAGAGAATCACTGAAGAAAAATTATAGGATTACCAACCCTAATAGCATTTATATCCCGATAAGTATTTGCTTAGAAGGGTTCAATAAATATGAGTTATGTGCCTTTGTAGACACTGGATGTTCAGTATGCTTTGGAAAGAAGGCATTATTTCCTGAGTTTATTTGGCAGAAGTCTCGTAGACCAATCCAAGTTAGAATAGCTGATGATAGTATCATGGTTCATTCAGAATTAGCTTCTGATGTACCTATCATGATAGGAGGAGTCCAATGTGTAATTCCTACACTCTGGGCTACTAATCAACCCTCACATGATATGTTAATTGGAAATAATTTCCAAATACTCCATGTCCCAGTAACTCAGCACCTAGACATGATGGTCTTTAACATTCATGGAGAAGATGCTTGGGTTAAAAAGATTAAACAAGCTTATACACACCAAGCAATAGAGTTTACGCGCATTAAGCGTGGTGAGGAATATATTCTTCCTACACAAAGGGAATTTGCACTCTCTATATGTGAAGTAACATTAAAAGATAAAATTCTTAAACAACAAGAAAAAATGTGTAAGGAGTTATATTCTGAAAATCCTTTAAAATTTTGGGAAAAAAGATAAATCATTTGCTACCATAGAGCTAATAGATCCTAAAGCTGTTATTATAGTAAAACAGATGGTTTACACTTATAAGGATCAACAAGAATTTAAAGAACAGATTGATGAACTCTTAAAGAAAGGCTTAATTCGAGAAAGTAAAAGTCCTCATTCTAGTCCTGCCTTTATGGTCAGGAATCATGCAGAAGAAAAAAGAGGAAAAGCTAGAATGGTTATCAATTATAAAAAGCTTAATGATAATACTGTTTTTGATGGATATTATATCCCTAATAAAACAGTTTTATTTAATAGAATACAGGGAGCCACTTGGTTCTCTAAAATGGATTGTAAAAGTGGTTATTGGCAGGTAAGAATGGATGAAAAAAGTATTCCACTTACTGCATTTAGTGCTCCTCAAGGACACTATGAATGGGTAGTCATGCCCTTTGGTTTGAAAAATGCACCACAAATATTTCAGAGAAGAATGGACAATGTCTTTAAAGAGTTTAAACATTGCTGTCTTGTTTACATTGATGATATCTTAATCTTCTCTAAAACTATAGAACAACATAAGCATGACTTGAAAGCTATAACTCAAAAATGTATTGACCATGGAATCATTTTAGGACAGAAAAAAATGAATTTATGCTGAACCTGAAATTGAGTTCCTAGGATTAAAGATTAAAGCTGGTCAAATTATTTTGCAAGAACATATTCTAGAAAAGGTAGAGAAATTTCCTGATGAAATCAAAGATAGAAAACAACTAGAAAGATTTCTAGGTTGTCTTACTTATGCGTCTGATTTTATAAAAGATCTAGCCAAATTGAGAAAACCTCTTCAGATAAAATTAAAGAAAGATCAAGTTTGGAGTTGGACTCAATCAGATACTAAAGTAATCAAAGAACTTAAAAGAAGATGTGAAAAACTTCCAATATTAACTTTACCTAATGAAGATGATGAGTTAGTTCTTGAAACAGATGCTAGTGATTATCATTGGGGAGCTGTTTTAAAAATAAAGAAAGATAACAAGCTTTGCAGGTATAGCAGTGGCAGCTTCAACAAATCTGAGTATAATTATACTGTCATGGAGAAGGAGATTCTTGCAATTTATCGGGGAATCCAGAAATTTATAATCTTCCTAGCTCCTAAACCTTTTACAGTCAGAACAGATTGTAAAGGAATATTGGGTTTCATAAATAACAATCTTGATAATATGAAAGCGCATGGGAGACTCCTGCGTTGGCAATTAGCCCTTAATCAATTCACTTTTACCATTGAACATGTGCAGGGATCTAAAAATTCTCTTGCTGACAGCTTAACAAGAGAGTTAGCTGATGGATCAGAGAAATCAAACGCGGTGGGAAAATCCGCAATGGGTGTTCCACCCATGGGACATTAATCTCTTAGGAGAAATAAGAGGATACCAAGGATGGGTTTCCCCTCCAAGTTTTCATATTTCTGTTGATTTTGGAAGATTTACTGAGAATAGATTCCGTCGTGGACTCCTACAAACGAGACACAGAGCGGTTATAAGAATGTTAACTCTAGAGATAATTATAAAAGTTCTCCAGCTACCTACTGAACTCTAGGAAGACATCTGTAGAAGATGGAAAATGAGAGATTTCGACAACTTCTACTAGATGGTAACTTTAAGAGATCACGATACTCCAGCAACGATAAGAGAATGGTGTAACCATTTCTGTGTAACCACTGGCGCCGGATTGGGAGGATTATCCTTATCCATCATGCCAAGTGAAGATGCAGACTTTTTAAATTCGTGGAGATATGGAATGTGCAATGGAATCCACCACAATAACAGGAGACCATGGCCAAAGAAAGAAGAAGAAAGCATCTTGTACAAATATTTCACTAAGTTCCAGAAAGAGGTCTTCCTCAGAGCAGCAACATTCGAAAAAATACAAGACATAAGTTGTTGCTGTGTTATCAATGCCTGCATAGATGTTAGCCAGGGAAAAACCCGGCTACCACATTACCTAATCTTCCTACTAATGAGGGAAGACTATTGGTACGTGACAGATCCAGTAGTGGAAAGAAGAATCGACGTAGTAAGACATACTTGGGAGGCAAGAGCCAAAGGATTCTTTTACATCTACTACTACATCACCAAGTTCAGACAGACAGATTGTGGGATATTCAAAGTCGGAAATACAACCTTCATCGTAACCCCACAACTCAATCCACTAATGCAGCAAGCCATAAACAGGATTGAATCCATCAATTTTTACTTAGCAGAGATAGAAGCCGGTCACTTTCTAGATAAAAGGGGACACGAGAGGATGATTGACTTACTGATTGCATGGGATCGAGAATACACTGAAGGATTAATGCTTGATCTCGATCTAGACAATGATCAAGATCTAGAGTTTGATAATACTCTAGATCTAGTTCAAGATTACAATGATGATGACCTGGAAGCCAACATGGGAGACGAAGGGGTCCAGAACCTAGACGACTAAAAGCCATCATCATCCACCAAGCACAATTATTGTACTTTCCGCTTTTACTGTTTTTGCTTTTATCACGTGAACCTGTAAAATTATTGTACTGTGTGCTTTTACTGTGTGCTTTGTCCGGTCAACCTGTAGGCCAATCAATGTAGTCGATGGAGAGGCATCCAATGCCCTTCAAGTAGCTCTATATAAAGGGCTCTCCTCAAACTTCTCAACACACAATTCCAGAGAGAGAAACCATAGGAGAAGAGAGAAGAAAGTTTGTAAATCAGAAAGAGAAGTAGAAACGTTTTGAATTTGAGTAGATTGGTGTTTCCATCACTCTAAAGTTCAAAACCTTTCAATGGATCTTCTGATATGAGTGTTAAGTGTGCTTAAGTTCTAAGTTAAGAGTGCTTGTGTATTGTAATATTTCCCAGATTCAATAAAGTTTGTTTTTAAGAAAGGGAAAGCTACTTAGTTGAACACTATGTTCTGAATACTTTGTTTTCTTGATTGGAATCCCTTCACCCTCTCAAAATCAAAACCAAAAGCTATAGACTACGGTCTGAGGTAGGAAACGAAACAGATCTGTGCTCAATCTGGACTAAGGGAGGCTTGGTTGAAGGTTAGCCACCTCTAGAAAGCCGGAAGCTAAGGAACGCCGGTGGTCCAGAGTAACTACGTTCAGGTATGGGTCAAACCTCTTTAGCTTGAAAGTTTTAGTTGCAGAGTGTGGTGGGCTTAAAACCACATAAAACTTATTATTCATAATATAGTTAGTAGATTATGGTAGTTAGTACCACTAAAAGTCATTTATAAATCTTCATTATTTCACTTTGATAAAATTATAAAAAGTTTGAACAAATTTGTAATTTCTATAAAGCTTGGGTAAATTTGCAAATTACTATCAGAATTGCCCCACATGTGAGCCCCACAGTGTCAACCAATCAAAACGCTCCTCACGGTTTCTACCACAATATTGGTTTTCACTGGAGCGCGACCCTATATATATATATATATATATATATATATATATATATAAAGAAACCCCATAAAATATATAAAAAATATATATATAGATTTATATGTGTTAGGTCTTTAATTGACTTTGCTTCTTAGGTATTAACTAAAAGAAAAATTTAGTAACATAACCGGTTATGATTTCGGCAAGATTCCCCCAACCCGAATCATTTACTAAAAAAAAGCCCGTTTGACCCGGTGGGCGGCCCGGCCCGCAATAAGGACGGACTTGGGCAATGTAGTAAGCCAAAAAACCGGGTCTAGCCCAAACCCGATCCGGTACAATGGGTCTATAAAATGCCCGAGGCCCGGACCAAGCCCACCCGGCCCTTGCTCAGTTATAGTTTTTATACTATCGAGGAAGCTTCTCTGCAATTTATATATACGGAGTATTTTTTTTGGTAAACCTCTCTGCAATTTATATACTCCGTAAAAGGCTGTAGAAGCTTCTCTCCACTATTTATTATCCACGAAGGAACAATTCATATTTTCACAAAAAAAAAAGGAACAATTCATATTATACCCAATTCCAAGACAATTCAGGGGGAAAAAAATGATCGATGGATGATGATGATGATGAAAAGCAGCTCAGGATCTTCGATTCCTCCCTCCACAGGCGTACCCAATCGATCAAAAACAGCGTGAACTCCGGATCTTGGTCATCAGCTGCCTCGGCGAGACCAACCAGGACGTCGTCGACATCCTCCGGCGTTCCAAGGACGACATCTACAGAAGCCCTGAGCTCCGCGCCCTTGTCAATGACTACTTCCGGTACAGCCACAACACCCTCGACTTCCTCAACATCCTCGAGCACTGGCTCAACGGTGGGGAAGGCGTCAGCTGGAAGCTCCGGCGCATCAGGTCGGCTCTCACCGAATTCAAAAAAGCCAACAAAACCAAGACCCGGTTTCGGAGGGCGACATCTCTGGAGAGTCTGCAGCGCGCGCTCAGCGGCTTCACAAGTACAGAGGCCAGCGACGGGGACTCCGTCGCCAGGCAGCTCAACCGCAAGCTCGCCGACATTCTCGACGAGCAGAATCGCTTGCACGAGCGCCTCGTCCTTGACCAGCGGCGCGAGGATGATTTTCAGAGACAGGGGCGGCTTAATACATACCGGAAGATTTCGACGGTTATTCTGGCGTCTCTCTACATAGGGCTGTTGGCGTGCGCCGTGGCCGCGGCGCTGTCGACGATGCACCCCCAAATCGTTATAGCTGTGGCGGTAGCCATCGGGTCGATGAACCCGACCGGGCAGGTGGAGAGGTTGGTGAAGTACTTGCTGAGTAAGTACGAGGAGAAGCTGAGGGAGAGGAGTGAGTTGCTCAGGTCTTTGAAGGAAGCGGGTAGTCGGATGACGGTGGAGGATTTGGAGGTGGTTAAGGTGGCAGTTCAGGGCTTAGAGGAAAGGTTAAAGGGGTTGTCCACCGGGGGTAGGTACTGTACGGATCCCGAGCTGAAGAGTATGGTTGACGATATGAAGAAGAAGATCGATGAGCTTTCGACGAAGATCAAGGAGTTGCAGAGCAAGAAGGACAAGTGTTACAAGGATGTCACCAATGCTAGGCGAAAGATTTGTGGGTAGAGATCGGTGGGAGTGGTTCATCCGGTGAGAATGCTTTGCAGGCTAGGGACTAGTAATCCCGGTCATGTCATATTGCACTGTAACACCTGTGTGATTTAATTTGTGAGTAGATTAATCCATCAGTATACTTGTTAATATGCTCCGGGGAACGGAGTCCCGACGGTGATCTCGTTATCTGTTTTGGGCTTATACGGTTCATTGTCTGTTTAGGATTTCAGGAGTACGTCTTTGTGTGCTCATAAATAGCCGACCCCTTGTAACTAGAGGTGGCAATTCGGCTGTTCAGGTCGGGTTCAGGCATACCCATTCGGCTTCAGTCATATGTCAGGTCGGATCATATGTCGGGTATACTGTATGTTCAATCAGGTTCGGGTCGGGTCGGATTTGTCTATGTTAGTGTCCATTCGGGTATCGAGTCAAAATGGGTTGGGTTCGGGTTCGGGTTCGGGTTGTGGATGACACTAGATTTTCGGGTTTCGGTTGGGTTTGGATTCGGGTTAGTCGGTCGGGTTATTGGGTCGGGTTAAATTTTATCAGCTCTACTTGTAACTCTAATCTGTTCAGTCTCCTCTAATATACAAAATTAATTATCGGTCCACGTAAATAACTGTGTCTTTCTTCTATGTTATTGTTCTCGTTACAACAACACTTAATTGTTTTGATGTATAAGATTTTATATATATTGATCAACAATGCAAATAAAGAGTACGTAAGTAATCGCTCCATTTTTTTTAATTCCTGATATTGATTGATTGGATTGGTAAAGGTTAGGTATGTTCTTTTTATCACCGGAAACAAGAGGCATTGTAGCTGCAGGGGCTGTTGCGCTAGCCGTTGTGGGCGGTACGCGATTAGATGACGGGGATCCGAGTCCGAGGAGAAGTGCGATGTCAAAAAGAAGAGAGAATATTGACGCCGACGGAGTTGCGGACTTGCGGCCGGCATGTGCTGAGTTGCATTGACTCCAGGAACGGATCACCATTCCTATCGTCAACCGCCTTGGTCGATCGATCAGTTCGAGAACGCAGTACTACTAAGGGTACGTCATCGGGCGACTTTGGCACTGTAATCGCCATGGCTGGAGCTTTCATCTAAACTTTTTACTGGAGCTTTCATCTAAGTTCGACAACGCAGACTACGCGGTACAACATCCTCTCCTAAGCAAAATGTACATTCTTAATGTTTGCCTGATTATAAAATTATCTCAACCATTGAGCTAAAAGTCATGTGCAGCATTAAGCCACAATTCTTAACTTATTTCAGTCACATCAACATATTTATTCATGCCATATCAGCTTAAAAATCACTTTTCGTCTTTCGGTAATTTCTATCCTATACCTTTGGGGTATAGAATAAGCAATCCATATTGGGAAAGATTCTCTGTATTTGGATACATAGACCATAGGAAAACATTATTAAAAATGGCTAAAATTATTTAAATTTAAAAAATATTTCTATTTGTAGCCTCTTATCGGGACATAGAATAGAAAAACCGTTCATATTTTTACTTTTTTTCATTAACAATATAGAGTCACACGACTCTTATTTCACTTTAATTTTTTATTTATTTATTAAACTAAATATTTATTTATTTTACATTGATAACATTTTTTCTTGATGATTATATTGTTTAAATATTATTATTATATTCATATTATTTATAAACTAAATAAGGCTAACTATATGTAACCCGATACATATTTCTTTTTAAAAAGTCAAAATTCATTGATTAATTAAAAATACATTACAATTAACTAAATAATGATGAAAAAGTTCACATTTATGTGTAAATTTATGTTTAGGGCGGGTGTAGTTTCCAGTGTTATTTCATGTTAAGTTTATGTATTTTTATGGTGTAATTTGATGTGGAATTATAAGTTAATGTTAGTGTTTGTACAAGTCTAAATCCTTAACATGGAGTATATGTTAAACTTAGCAAATTAATTTTTCAAATATATGCAAAATGACCGTCATTGTATAGAGAAAAATAAATCCTCTTCAAAAACATTTTTTTTTAAAAAAAAATTATTTATGGGTGAAATGAGGTTTGAATTTAATTAAAAACCCTTCGGCCGATGGGAGCGCGCCAACGCATATATCCCACTCTTTGTCCAGCTTCAGATTAAAACAACGTCGTTTTGGGCATCGGTTCGCCTAAGTCAATTTTTTTTCCTCCATCTCAATTGTAACTTTGTAAGTGGTCTAAAATCTAAATCAATGGTAATAATATATCTTTATTTAAAACAACCCAAATTAATTTATTATCTTTAGTAAATTTCCATGGGATCGGAAGTGATCAAGCCAAATTATCCTTGTCCATCCCTTAAACTGCCAAACCAATCCCATTACAATTTACAATCCAATATATAAAAAGCTTAGACATTAAGAAAAGCTTCAGTGGATGAATATTCAACTCGTTAAAAGTCATACCATAAGAATTTGCTCAATCAAATTGTTGGTAATTCATACTTGAAGCTGCAAAGAAATTGTTAAATATCAAACATTCCAATTAGAATTCGGAACCGAGTTCACATATATCCCACATTACAATCTCTGTCTAACTAGTTCTATAAACCTAATTAACATATCCCAAATCAGGAACTAGAACTTAATTTGATTCTCAAGCCAAATCGATTCAAGAAGGAGTAGTTCCGATATATAGGCCAGATGGTGAATGAGGATGATTTCTATTTTTCCTCTGGAGAGAGGAGGAAAAGGGGAGGAGCCGAGGAGGAATCTAGAGAAGAAGTGTTGAAGATGACATAGGTGAGAGAAGCTGATGATGATAATGCATTTTTAGTTGTTAATTAATTTAATTGAGTTTAATAATATAAGATATAATTTTGGCCCTTAATTTAGTTGAATGGTTGAAATTAATATATTAGGCAAATATTAGCAACATTTTGCTTAAGATATAGGATCTTTTGTCAGAAAAATTTGGGGTTTCGGTGGGGGACCTGTGGAGGGAAATTAATTGGGGGAAAATTGCTAAATTTGGATCGATCTGGTGGTCAAACATTTAAGATTCTTCTCTTTCACAACTCTCTATCAATTCATATCATATTGAAGGGAGGATTTTTCTTCTGTATTAACCAACACCGTTATAATGATGTTAGCATTGTTATAATTAATAATGCTAACCTTGATAAGTATTGGTATAATGGGGACATTAAACCTGTGAATTGGGTTATTCGGGTCGGATTCGGGTTTAGGTCATTCGAGTCCCAAATCAATCGAGTTACTAGTCCTTTCGGGTCAAGCTAAATCGGATTTGTCCCGGGTTCGAGTCGACCCGGCCCTCAGGTCAAAAAATTGAACTTGACTTTTTTTAAAAAAAATTAAAATATTATCAAAATTTAATTGTAATATAAATATGTTAAATTATATTAAATAATAATATTATAATTAAATTGATAAATATTACTGTATAATAATAATTTTAAGCTTAAAAAATCATATTTATACAAATAAGTGTTCTAAACATACTATAATTATAAAATATATACGTTATTTAACTTATGAGTGACCTTAATGAAAAAAATTGCATGACGAATCTGTGTGAGGTCAATCTAATGCTGACTCACCGGGTCGATTTTAATCCAAGGGGTCATTGAGTCTCGACCCTAAAAGTCCCGGGTCATTCGAATTTGAGTCGATTTGTGTCCTGGGTCTAAAACACCTGGTTCAAACTCGCAAAATTACCGGAGATCGGATCATATTTTTAGAGGTCTAGTCAACACCATTATAAATGGTGCCGATCCTTAGCACGGCTATAAGAGTACTGACCATCAACACCATGCCATTATAATTATATATGTTGATCTTGAGCACAATAGTTGCATGTCACTTTGCCACCTTGCTAATGATAACAAAAAGCATCCCTATTACTAGCAGTAAATACTCCCTCCGTTCCGTTCGACAAAATATGTTACTTTAATATTCAAATACGTTTTTTTAGAGATGAAAACTTTATAAAATATCTATTTTTTTAATAATTTTTTTTAACAATTTCGTAGTTATTATTAATAAGTACAATTTTATTAAAAAAATTTATAATAAATAAATATTTTATATAGTTTTTATCATTCTAAAACATGCGTAAATATTAAACGTTGTTTTAGTGATTACATTTTGTAGTTAGTTGTAAAAAGTCCTTGTGGGCATGATGTTTATAATATCTTTGTTTCAAATATCTCTCTCTCTCTCTTTTTAATCTTTAGGATCACTGGACTTATATTTTCAATTTACTAAATACTAGCTCCGTTCGGAAAAACTTGACACTTTACTATTTATGTACGCTTTTTTAGGAGATAAAAACTATATAAAATATCTATTTTTTTAATAATTTTTTTTAGAACATCGTAGTTATTATTAATAAGTACAAACTTGTTAAATTTTTTTTATAAAAAATCGAATATTTTATATAGTTTTTATCGTTCTAAAAAAGCGTGCATGAATAGTAAACGACAAGTTTTGCCGAACGGAGAGAGTATTATATGCCGTACCGTTCATGAGTAGAGACCTTAAATATAATTCAAATCTATTCGCAAATAGCTATTCGCAAAACGACAGTGCGTGTACGGCAATTCCTTGATCGATATCCTTCGTTTCGATCACTTAGCAAGCGGGGATGGATGAGAGACTAGTGATCCAACTCCACAAGGCATGAGTTGCATTCACTACCTGAAACTTCCCATACCCAAATTAAGCTAGCTTGCCTCTCTGAATAGGGATATCTCCGGCTGTGGCTGCTTGTATACCTTCATTATTCATTTTAACACAACACAATTATAGCAGACAACCGACCGCCTATCTCTAGTGGGTGTTGATGTTGCCGCTCTTTTGACTCCAGAGTGCTTTTGTTGACCCTTCGTCGATCTGATAGCTCAAAATTCCTCATGCCCTCATCTAGAGTGGCCTATGCACGGTAGGTTGCATTGGAATCCAAATCCTCTACAACACTCCCTACATCACAAAATTATTTTCACTTTTATTTAATCTTAAAAAAAATTATAAAAATTACATACATTTTATAAAACCATATTTTAATATGTTTATAAGTTTTTATTTTAAAAAATTATGTTTTAAAAATTATATAATTATATTTCATAAAATAATACCTTTTGAATTTTTTAAAAAATGTAAAAACATGATTTTTTAAAATAAAAACTTATAAACATATTAAAATAGGGTTTTATAAAATGTATGTAATTTTTATAATTTTTTTTTAAGATTAAATAAAGGTGAACATAATTTTGTGAGGTAGGGAGTGTTATAGTAAGTGTTGTAGAGGATTTGGATTGGTTGCATTGATATACTTAGAGCTGGCAAAATCTGTAGCTTCAGCTTTTGGTCTTGTAATCTCTGTTCAGCATCTGTAGCTTCAGAATTTGGTACACCAAACCGTGAAAGTACAAAATCTTATCCGACTCACAATGTACCAGATCTCCAACATATGATAGTAGTTCGTATATATAATCGGGTCATCAGTTGTGCCATCTCCATTCCCCAGGTGTTAGGCTGCAAAAACTCATGCATAATTTCTTGTTATACTAAGAGTATCCCTATACTCATGCATGCTTTTTCTCCGGCCTAAGGTTATCCAACCCGTAAGATTTAAACCACTATTATTTCGCTTTAATTGAGTCCTAGATACAAACTAGAAAAACTTTTCTTCTTCTAACACTTTGTAGCCTAACCCGCTACGATCTAGTCAACTGGCAACCTAGTGAAACAATAGCTCAATTACACCGTAATGTAGATATGTTTGAGTATAGGGATACTCTTAGTATAACAAGAATTGACTTATCCTATATCGCTCTTGTGTTTTCCTAATCTTTCAATTAGAAATAAAAACGATTACAATGAATGAGAGAAAGAAAACTGATGATTAGCAGGAAGACATTTGATTGCAGTAGAGATTGCTTTTCTTCACCTTAAGTGCTTGAGAGTTGTATCTTTCAGGCTAGCAAAGCGTTCCTTTTATAGGCTAGACTCATCTTCTAGCCGTTTGAATTCCTTCAATCCTATTTTGTTGGCTGCAACTTTGTGGTTCAAAATCGTTCCACCAAAATCTTAACAAAATGAATAGTACGTCGTTTGATTTTGAATATGCAGAACTCTACTTCCACAAAATCTGAGTTTGGTTGAGACCAAATCTTCAAGACTTATCCAAGCCTATCCAATCTATTTGAACGTTTGAATTCAGCCCATAGAATCTGCACACAATCTTCTCAACCAAATAGATATATCCAAACATCCAAACATATATCCTATTAAATTAACAAATCCGTATAAAAAGAAGAAACAATTTGCAAAATAGGACGTTTTTTTGGATGTATTTGCAAAATGCCCTCGTTTTTGGACAATTTAGGAAAATATCCACCTTATATACTAATTCATCCCCAAATCCCCAGTTACATATCTCTTGATATCTCGGCTCTCTCGATCTCTTGATTTGTCCAGTTCGCCGCCCTGCCGCCGCTCCTCTCATCCAGTTCGCCGCCGCCAACGCAGCTCCTCCTCCGACCAGATCTGAAGTTGAATTCCACCGTCGCCCCTTCTCCGGTCCAGATTTGATGCGGCGTGAGCGAGGGAAGGAGCGAAGGAGGCCGGAATTCGAGATCTCAACGGCGAGGCGGAGGCCGGAACGAGCGAGCGAGCAAGAGAGGCGGTGGCGATCGAGCGACGGACGGAGCGAGCGAGGCCGGAGCGAAGGAGGCGGGGTCTGGAACTGGAATTCGAGATCTCAGCGGCGAGGCGGAGGCCGGAACGAGCGAGCGAGCGAGCGAGGAAGGGAGGCGGTGGCGAGCGAGGTCGGAGTGAGGCCGGAGCGAAGGAGTGGTGGGTCTAGTGTCTCAGGCATTCCAGATCGGGGGACGACGGGGAGGGAGGTTGAGGTTGAAGAAGAAATTTTGATTAATTACAAAAACTACCCCATAAATATGGGAATTACAAAAAACATATATATTTTATTATGTGATTCACATCTACTATATTTTTATTTGTACATTTCCACAAAAGTTATATTTGCACAACAAATTGTTATATGTGCACAACGTAAAGTTATTTTCGCACAACAAAAAGTGCTGAGACGGAAAAAAAAAAGCGGAAAAAAATATATTACATTTTGCACAATAAAATGTTATATTTGCACAACATACGGTTATATTTGCACATCATACTCTTATATTTGCACGACAAAATGTTAAAAAAATATAAAAAAAATATAAAAACTAGACTTGAGTCAAATTTGCTCAACATCATCTTATTTTTGCTCAACTATATGTTATTTTTGCACAACAATCGAGACTTGTGAATTTATACTCAACATGATCTTATTTTATCTCAATATAATTTCATACTTTCTCAATAAATTATTGCTCAACACGCTCTTATTTTTGCACAACATGGTCTTATTTTTTCTCATCAATAGACAATAATTGCACAACATAGGGGGATTGGTGAAACTTTGCTCAACATCATCTTATTTTTGCTCAACTATATGTTATTTTTGCACAACAATCGAGCATTGTGAATTTATTCTCGAAAAAATTTGCCAAACAGGCACTTTTTTGCACAATGTAAAGGTATTTTTGCACAACAAAAAGTTCTGAAATGAAAAAAAAGCGGGAAAAAAATATATTATATTTTTCACAACAAATTGTAAGCGTTGCACGACTCTGTTTTAAGAGTTGCACGACTCTGTTTAAGAGTTGCACGACTCTTGTTTTAAGAGTTGCACGACTCTCTTGCAAGATTTGCACGACTCTGGTTTAAGAGTTGCACGACTCTGTTGTAAGAGTTGCACAACTCTGTTTTAAGAGTTGCACACGACAATCGAGACTTGTGAATTTATTCTCAACATGGTCTTATTTTATCTCAATATAATTTCATACTTTCTCAATAAACTGTAAGCGATCCATAATCTATATTTTTTTATTTCTTTAACATTTTGTCGTGCAAATATAAGACTATGTTATAAATGTATGTTGTGTTTGTGCAAATATAACATTTTTTTAATTTTGTTTTACATTTTGTTGTGCAAATATAACATTTTGTTGTGTAAAAATAAAAATAAAAATATAGATTAGGGATCACATAATAAAATATAGATATTTTTTTAATTTCCCCTATTTATAGAGTGATTTTTGTAATAAAATATAGATTTTTTTTTGTAATTCCCATATTTACGGGGTCAGTTTTGTAATTAAACCAAAACTTCACCCTCAACCCCCGTCCCCGAATGAAATCCGCCGGTCTCCGCCGAATGTTCGCTCCCGATCTGGAATCAGATTCGGCGGCCTCCGCCGCTCGCTCGCCCCCGATCTGGAATCAAATCCGACGGCCTCCGCCGCTATCTCCCTCCCTCGCTCGCTCGCTCGATCCCTCGATCTTGCAACCATACAGCGACTCCGGCCTCCGCCACTCCCTCGCTCAGCCGCTTGCTCCCTCGATCTCGCCAGCAGACAGCGGCTCCGGCCTCCGGCGCTCGCTCCCTCGATTTCGCGCACCAGACATCGGATCTGGCACCACGCTCCCTCGATCTCGCTCGATTTCTCCTCTATAGATCCATCGAGAGCGAGATCGAGATCTCGCTCGATTTCGTGGCCATTTCGCAAAATGCCCCAAAAAAGAATATATCCGAATAATAATAAATTTTATGTTAATCCAAAATATTATCGGTTGAAATATCTGAACAAACCTGCACAAGTATATTTTCAAAAGTAGATTTAAACAAGACTTAATTTTAAATCTATATCAATTAATTAAGTCTCTCAATATAAAATTGATATTTGTGTAAATAATAACTTTGTCTTCCATCCTTCCTATTATATCTATAAAACATAAGTCTTCATACCAAAAACTGACCCATAGTCTATATTTTGCGGATTCATCTTCAGGTGCAATTATATGATAAAGATAATTCTTTTTTGAAAATGCATATTAATTAGCTAGCTATATTGTTATAGTCAAATCAGTACATTATTTTTTGCAGAATATATGAGAGAATTTAATCAACAAAAACAGCTTCTATGTTATCAAATATCAGCACAATGCACCAAATAGCATCAGTTGGATTCAGATCCACTGTGATTGCATACATGATGATCAAACAATCAACTTAATTGGTAGCACAATAAAACCCAATGAACAAACTTGGAATTAACCATTAAAATGAAATCAGCTTAAATGCTTCTAGCTTGACCATCAAAGTTGATCAAAGACCATATGCAATAGGAACAAGATTGTTCATCCAAAAATAACGCTTTGCATATGCGTGCTGTAATGCTTAAAGACTTGGCAAATAACTCCTCATCTCTCCCAAGATCAAAAGCCTAAATCGTCTTCTCATCTTGCGGACAGTTTTCCAACAAGTTGTCTTTGTACAATGGACTTATTCTGCACCTTCGCTAGCTCCAGGCACCACCCTCTCTTGGCATAGTCCACCTGAACTGTATCCTGCAACTGTTTGGACTCATCCAAACAGTTGAGATCTTTCTAAATCCTACTATCGAAGATGAATTGCATTTAACTCCGGCATAAAAAGGAGAAGACCACGGACACAATGCAATAGGAAAAAGGTTATGACAGGCATCAAAAGGCCTCCTTACTTTCATATACGCAGCTGCATCATGCCTAAGATCAATAGCTTTATCCCAAAAATATGCAAAAAAGGTGTCATTGAATGGATCCGGACCAACCCATCTCATAACGAACAAGAAGCTGTCTGACAAACCTGGACTAATCGGACACTTTTGGTTGAGGCACCACTCGCCCTTGTCATAGTGCCACACACGGAGCTCCCTTTCCACATCGTTGACACACTCTATGTCGATGTATCTCAGCAAGTCCTCATAACCAAACTGAATCAGACGCAGAAAAGGGCTACTGAGAACGTTATCTGATCCAATGGGAAGCTGAATGTGTCCGAAGCGGTCAGGAGCATCATAGGGATCATAAGTTACTATACTCCTTGATTTCAAATGGATCCAATGCAAGACACCCTTGCAAGAAAAGGCTTTATCCATTCCAAAGGTTTCTTCCGGCAGTTCCGAGCAGCCAAGGATCGGTTTGTTACACGTCCAGTGCCCTTTATCCGAAGAGAATACCATTATTGTGTAATCATGAGCATGCCTATCTCTTAGAATAACCACAACTTTGTAGGTAAGATAGGTTGGAAAATGGCGCGTGGCGAAACTTAACGCCCATAGAGAAAAAGCTTTAAAGTTAACATTTAACGGAGGCAGGAGGACAGATTGCTTGGTGAGCGGGTTGGAGACGCATAAATCATTTGACTTCCTCCAGGTTTTGGAACCAAGACAATCATCTTGACTGAGTATCAAACCACTGCTTGAGCCCAGGATTTGAGTTACCTCATTAACCTTGCATATGGATCTGGAAAAAGTGGATATGTAGAGGGATGGTGGTGGACCGTGATCAGTATCGAGGAGGGTGTAAACCGAAGAGCTCAAATCTCCGGATATATCCGTTTCCAACAATGCACAGAGATGCCCCGAAGGCGATGATTTTGGGGAAGAACGGAGTCGTTGTAGATAGTTTTGCCCGAATTCTGGATCTGATATGATTGAATTCCACCGCTTTGAGACGAGTTTCAATCTGAAGAGAGGTCCAATTTGTAACCTGACTAGAATTTCAGCAACAATGTCTTCTGGAACACTTCGACCGTCGTCCATGGCAGCAGATTTTGAACTAACTTAAGATAAACCGATTCTTTAAGAGGATGAATTGAGTGAAACGCCGAAAAAAATATGAATCGAATTGGGAAATTTGGGTTGAATGCGAATAACCTGATGAAATCGTATCTTGGAAGACGGCCGGGGGAAGGTTGACATGAATTTGTGATTTCTTTCTTTTCTATTTATAACTAGGGTAAATTACAGAAAACCACCTTTTTTGGTAAGTTTTCACAAAACCATCCTTAAAATAAAAGTTTGCAGAAAACCACCCATAAATTTACTTTTCTAGTTTTCTTTCAAAGAACCACCCATGACTATATTTATTTGTACAAAGTTATAATTTTTTTAAAAGTTTTCATATTTTATTAAACGTTTTGGTTATTTTATTATATAATTAGGCTACTTTGAATACAAAAACAAAGGCTAAATTTTTATATTTTATTATAAACTTTTTAAAAGTTTTTATATTTTATTAAACGTTTTGTTTTTTTGCCTATTTCCAAAACAAAGGCTAAATTTGACTTCCTCTTTCGGAATGTCAAATGCTATTTATTTATTTATTTATTTTTAAATGTTTAATATTTATGTAAATCTATAAATAATACAGTTATAAATCTATATATTATATAGTTATGATTTTGAATTAAAAATAAAAGTTGTAGTATTGTAAAAATAATCAAGAGTTCTTCGATATGAATATAATATCTAACACATTTAAATTATCATTGCATAAATAATATTTTTAGAAAATGATATTAATCTTTTTTTATTATAGATTAATCAAAATTATAATAAAAAGATATATAGTTATGTTGCTTAATGTATTAAAGATAGAATCGAGTGACGGAAATGAGATGTGAAAGTTCTAAAGTATATTAGTATTTATAGGAAATTTAGTCTGGCAAAACTGGCATATACGGTGGGATGAGAACAATAAAACAGTATAATAGGCCAAAAGAGAATATTTTATGCTATTTCCCCTCGTCATTATGACTTGCGGGGGAAGATGCTCTTATATAGAATTAAAATATTGTTAATTAAATTGGATCATCATATCAAAACTGCTTGGCAAAAAATAAAAACCTACCGGAAGGTGTCCATTGCAAGAGGTCAAAGGTTCAAATCTCACTTCTTACACAATTTGTGTAATTAGTGGGTGCTCAAGCCTTTATTGGCTATGAATCAAATTGGGAAATTACTCAAATTAGGGTTGAAGGCGAATAACCTGAAATCGTATCTTGGCGGCAGCTGGGGATCAAAATCAGTAATTAGTATATACTGTTTGAATGCTCTCTGCAGTTCCGAAAATCAGAAACCCTAGGGGAAGGTCGACATATGAATTTGTGATTATTGAATCATGCTTGAAAAAGCTTCTACGTACTCTAATAAATGACTTAAAAGTAGTTGTATATGAAACAATCACATTTTTTGAATTTTTTTAAAAGAAATAATTAATATATGTATAACCAATAATAAGCCACCAAGACGAAATGTTCAACACTTAACACCAACAGAATCGTCACTCATGAATAAAAGTTGACCATGAATGTCATCAACAAACACTATCTCTCACTTATGAGCAAAAACTTATCTAATCTTAGCTTTTAAATATTAACTTCCATTTGATTAGTTAATAACGCACTAATTACGTCACATGGTGCTTATGGTTTATGAATGCTAAGCGTGCAGGATACAATTAAGGTAGAAGGGAAAGCATTAGCGGTAGTCGTCAATCATAGAAAGTGAAGAGCATCTATCGAATTATTCGTCTTCCCTCATCACTAGATCGTGAAGAGGAAATCCGAGGGGCAACTGATAGAGCTAAAGTAAGCCAGTACATCAATAACTTGGGGGGCACAATCATCTTTTATCAGGTATATTTATTTGAAACCCTAATTCCCGTTATATATAAGGGAGGATTAGCTAGGGTATTGGGAGGCTTCTCTGACAGCCGACAAACTCTGACTTGAGCGTCGAAGGATCCTCTGGGAGAGCGAGCTCCGCCTCTTCATCTCCTTCTATGCAGGGAAGATCGATCGACACCAAGAAGAATGGAGGTACATATTTCTCCCAAAACATGGTCCGAGACCTAAAAACCCCTACATCAGATCCATCGAAGAATCGTCTGTTCCGATTTGGACGAATTCGATTCATCCACCGTCTGAGACATCATATGACATGTGAACCGATCTTTTGTTACAGTGTAAGTCTTTTGACCCAACTTCCCGCTCCACAACCCCGTCCCACAAAAATATTTTACCCTTAAATGAATACTAAAAAGATTTAAAAAACAAATTAGGTTACTTTACTATATAATATTTTAAAAAATTTATAAGTTGATTTTTTAAGATTTTTTTGTCAAATATAATAATCATGTAAAAGATCATAAATATATATTTTAATATATTTTAATGTTAAATCCTTCTTCCATTCTGGTCAATTACTTTCTTAAATTAACCAAACCTTTATAGCTCCTATCCCGAAGACGGACAACCCAACAACAATTAATCATTATAGGCCAATTAGCCTTTGTAACACTATTTACAAAATAATATCGAAAATCATAGCAAATAGATTAAAGCCAATCCTCTCTACACTCATCAACGTACCCTTTCCAAGGAGCTTTTGTAGAATGAAGATCAATACAGGATAACACCTTGATAGCTCATGAAATTTTTCATACCTTCCACAAACAAAAGCGTAAGAAAGGATGGATGACTCTAAAATTAGATATGGAAAAAGCCTATGATAAAATTAACTGGAGTTACATCAAGGTGGTACTGGAAAAATTTGGCTTTCACCCAACTTGGATAAGTTGGGTTATGAAGTGTATTGCTACCACTTCTTTCTCTGTTCTTGTCAACAACACTCCCAGAACCCAATTTAAACCTAACAGAGACATCAGACAAGGAGACCCCCTTGCCCCTTACATTTTTGTGCTTGTAATGGAAGGTCTTTCTAGAGAACTACATAAAGAAGCTCTATTAGAAGATGCACTGATTGTCATTAGATTAAAAAAGAATGGCACACCTATTCCTTTCTTAATTTTTGCTGATGACACAATCATTTTCGCAAGAGTGGCCCATACCAGCTTAAACACAATTCAAAATATTATAACCAACTTTTCAAATTTCTTGGGTCTTACAATTAATTACAACAAAGCCTCGCTTCAATGCTCGAATAACGTGAATCCCAACTTGGTTAAAGATTTATCCACCCATATGGGCATCCCCGTATCCAAAACCCTTGAAAAATACTTAGGAATACCTCTAGTCAATGGCCGAGTTAAGAACCGTGTCTTTGATGATGCTATAGATAACCTAAGAAAACAACTAGCAAAGTGGAAAGCATCAAACCTGTCTCAAGCTGGGAGAGTGGTGCTCATCCAATCAAACATGAGCTCGAAAACTAACTATCTTATGCAAAACTAGCTTCCTGCTACCAAAAGGTATCTTAAATAAGATTGATCAAGTTAATAGAAATTTCTTCTGGAATAAATCCCAACTGGATAGGTACTCCCCTCTCATAAGTTGGGATCGAATCTGTAAACGTAAATCTCAAGGAGGTCTAGGCATCAGGAAAACGGAAGACCTCAACATCTGTCTACAAATGAAACTTCTCTGAAAAATTTACAATAATGAAGAAATTACATGGATCAAACTTATTAAATAAAAATACCTCAAACAAGACAATATAAGAAATTTCACAAGCAAGGATACCTCCTGGCAATTTGGTAGACTCCTCTCGCTCAGACAAAAATTTGAATGTGGGCTTCAATGGGTTGTTGGTGATGGCTCAAGTACCCAAGTGTGGCATGATCTGTGGATCCCTCTTACCAGACCCGGGGTAAGATGATCTGGAAGCCAGACCCACAAGGATTCTTCACAACTAGATCAACTAGGAACGTTATAGCCTAGACTACGCATAAGCAGGATCTGCACTCTTTGATTTGGAGACTGAAGCTGCCGTCGCGGATCAAGAATCTACTCTGGAAGATCAAAATAGATGGCATCCCGACAGCTGCCAGACTAAACAGGTATGTAAATAGTCCCAATTCAATCTGTAATCAAGCAGATGAAGATGCAACTCACCTGTTCACAAGATGCACCTTTGTTTGAGAAGTAATAGCCCAATACGAACAACAAACAGGTACGTATTTTCATGGTATTAACAGCCCAGGTCTAATCCATGAAAACTTTGATGATATTGGCAAAGCTAATAATAAGTTTGAAGAACTTGTATGGATTTGGCAGACTATTTGGGAAACTAGAAATGAACTGATTTTCAGGCAGAAGAAACCAAATGGTGTCGCTCAAGTGGTCAAAAAAATTAGACAATCTCTTCTCGACTGGTCTCTTGGAGATTGCATTTTCGGTGAAGGCCAAAAGAATAGGAAAAGAAGGGCTATTGCTAAGTGGAGTATACCACCTAGAACTATCTACAAACTTAATATAGATGGTTCTGTTAACCTATCTGGAAAATGCCAGATTGAAGGAATCATCAGGGATTCCGAAGGTCAGATTGTTGATATGTTGTATCATGAAATTATGGAAGATTCGATTATTCTGACAGAGGCCTCAGCTATGATAACAGGAATTAATGAAACGAGCAAAAGATAAGGGACTTGGGAAGATCATCAGTGAAAGCGATAACCAAACTCTGGTTAGATCTGTTAACAAACATCAACTGCCAAGATGGGAAGTAATACATCACCTAGAAGAAATCATCATGTTACAATCGGATTTTGAGCTGACAGAAGTTCGTCATATCTATCGAGGATCAAATATGGTAGCAGACCATATAGCTAGTAAAAGAATTATCTGTAATTTGCAGTCTATTCCCTACCATAGAGATTTTTGTAAAATAATCCATCAAGATGATCCAGGAGCTAAGTTACTATATAGGTAACAGCTCTGTATGTTTGTCTACTATAATATATATATATATATATATATATATATTGGGTGTGGTTCAAGTGTGCACAATTATAGACCATTGATCTTATTGAAATTAAGGGATAACAATGCGCCACGTCGTACGGATTAAAAAAAAAAAAAAGAAAGAAAATCCAAGCTTCATCACATAATTAAGAGAGTGTACGTAGCGCGTGTGTTTCCAGTAAAACCTAGGGCTGATATACGAGCTAACGAGCTCGAGTAGTGGGTGTTCAAACTCGGCTCGTTTACAAACGAGCCGAGCTCGAGCTCGAGCCTCATCTTCTCGAGCCGAGCCGAGTCGAGCTCGAGCTACTCACAAAATGTAGATCTGTGATTCAAAGTGAAGGGAGTCCAAAAGGCAAAGCGGCTGACAGACTCTTTAGAAGAAGAGGTTAAATAAAACCTAGGGACAGAACTGTAATTTCACCTACGAAACGAGATATACGCCCTATTTACAAGGGGTTAAATAAAACCTATTTACATGGGGTTAAATAAAACATAGGGGGAGAACAGTAATTTCACCCATAAAATGAGCTATACGAGCTACTCGAGCCGAGCTCGAGCTCAGAATTCTGCTCAAGCTTGGCTCATATTTAATTCGAGCGAGCCCGAGCCAAGCTTTTTGCGAGCCGAGCCCGAGCCGAGCTCGAGCTACTCGGCTCAAGTAACATCCCTAGTAAAACCCTTCTTCTTCATCAAGGTCCCTCCCTGTCCAGATCCAAAATTAGCCACCAACAAGGCTTATGCGAATCTTGTATCCCCTACTCACAAAGTATGTTCTTCACTAGGGGCGACACGAATCGTAGAGGAGGGAAGTCTCATCGGCCGCGGATTAGGTGTTCGATTTCGCCCCTGGACTGGGTGGTAGAATTGGCTTCCTGTGGGTCTAATTGCATCCAGCCGATGTCGATTTCGCTAATTTTGGATCTTGACAGGGAACGAGGTCGACGGGGTTCTTGTTTCAAGTATCTGCTCTCTTCATGGGATCTGCAATTCTTCTTGTGGTGGTGGCGGTGGTGTGTGGTGGTGGCAGCGTCTAACTCGCGAAGGCGGCGGCGAAGATCGAAAATCCTTTCCCCAACTGTGCGTGCTCATTTTTTTTTTTTTGCTCATTTTTTTTTTTTGATTAGGAAAAGATTCGGGTGGGAAAGCCCTACCCGGCAGCATCCTTGCGGATGAGGTCAATAAGACCTGGATTGTTGTGAATATCATTACCTCGGGCAGAGTGGCTAAGGTGTGCAACCTTATCAGCCACTCTATTGCCCATACGAGGTACATGAAAGTAACCTATTTCTTTTACAGTCGACAACATGACTAGAATATCGGAGAGGATCAGTTCAATCTCCCAAGGACATTTAGCCGTCTTGTTTAGATAGTCTATAATTATTTTGCAGTCACCTTCAACCTAGATTCTTTCAATGTGCAGTTGTAATACCTTCTGGATTCCCAGTTTGAGGGCGAGAGCTTCTGCCATGATGGCTTGCTGTTTTCCTAGTAATTTGTGCTCGATGGTGACAGGGCGGCCATTCCAGTCCCTGATAATGATACCAGTCGTACTGTCACCGTTGGCTAAAGACGAACCATCAAAATTAAGTTTGAACCAACTTAACGGAGGCTTGCACCATTTAATAGGACGTTGTTTGTCGGTCTTTCTTGGATAGACTCTTGAGGAGGGATGCATACCTTCATCACCATCACCGTCGATCACGGATGTTCTCTTCCAGTTATCTATGTGTGATCTGACCAGATGGACGGCAGTTTGGTGCTGTGGGATTGGTGCTTGTTGAAACAAGTATTGGTTCCTGATGTACCAGATAGTCCACCAAGCGAAGGATAGATCAGTTAGAGCGGCAGTCGTTAAGCTGGTTCCAAGGCTAGATAGAATGGGTCTGAAATCCCGGGACTGACTGATCATTCTAGTAATTGTTGTTTGTTCTTGACTCGGAAGTCGGTATATTTTCCGTATGAAAGGGCATTCCAGGAACAGGTGAGTCTCGTCTTCGGGAGCCGTATTGCATAGTGAACAAGTAGTTGGGACAGCCGACCCCCTGCACGATAGGCGCACAGCAGTGGGCAGACCATTTTGTGCAATCTTCCATAGGAAATTCTTCACCTTAGGAGGAACATCAGTTTTCCAAATCCAAGCGTTCGTATCGGTCGGAGCTGAGGATTGTGCTGTTATCAGTTTGTAGGCGCTGGTTGTAGTAAACCAACCTTCCCTATCTGGCCACCAGTATAGGCGGTCTTGTAGATTTGATTCCGGAATATGAATGTCTACAATTTCTTTTACAATGTTGTTTGGTAGTACCTTCTGCAGCTTTTCACACCACCATTTCCCCCCCATAATATAGTCACTAACGGTCTCATTCTGATCGAAACCCTGGATATTACCCACCCGAGACTCTAACGTGTAGGTGGAGATCCAATTATTGGTCCAGAATTTTATTGAGCGTCCGTTTCCTATCGACCAAATAAGGCCTATTTTAAAAGTGTCAATTAAGTTAGCAAGTTTAGCCCATTGTCAAGAACTGGCTCCCGATCGTTTGTACTCGAAAATACTAGCAGAGCGTAGGTATTTATGTCTGATTAATGTTACCCAGATATTGTTCGGTTCAGCCAGTATTTTCCACAAAAGTTTCATCTGAAGAGCGACATTCATATCGCCCGATTTGCGAATTCCCAACCCGCCATGCTGCTTCGGTTGGCAAATCCTATCCCAACTAATTAACGGCCGATATTGTAAATCCTTGTTCCAGAAAAAAGACCGGTTTATTTGGTCCAGTTCATTATGTATAGCTACGGGGAGCATGAAATTCTGCATTACATGCAGAGGTTTAGCCGATAGGTTAGAATTGACAAGGGTTGCACGACCCTGCTGGGAAAGCGCATCGGCCCTCCACTTTGATAGTTGTTGTTTCGATTTGCAGACGATATCTTCAAATGTACTGCTGGTGACTCTACCATTAATAATAGGACAACCCAAATACTTTCCTATAGAGTTTTCGTTTGTAATGTTGAGGCAGTTTCCTAATTCAAGGATTCTATGGTTTGGAATCTCTGGCGACGCTTGAAAACTAGATTTATGGTAATTAACCTTCTGGCCCGATACCCGGCAATACGAGACAATTATCAATCTAACTCTGCACCCCGCATCCACGCTACCTTTGGAGAAGATAATGATGTCATCTGCGAAGGACATGAACGGAATACGCGGCCCGTGTTGACCAATCGGAAAGCCAATTTGTGGTCTATCCAGGCTTGCTTCAGCTGCAAGTTTACGGGCTAATACCTCAGCACCCAACAGGAATAGAAAAGGGGACAGAGGGTCCCCCTGGCGAATTCCTCGGGAAGGAAAGAATAGTTCTGTAGGGCCGTTGTTAACTAGTACAGAGAAAGAAACGGTTGTTATACACTCCATAATCCATGAAGTAAAAGTGTCGTGAAATCCAAATCTGAGGAGCACATTCTTTATGAAGTGCCAGTCTACCCTATCGTATGCTTTTTCCATGTCTAATTTTATTGTCAGCCATCCTTCACGTCCCTTACGGTTTTTGTATGAGTGGAAAATTTCATGGGCAATAAGGACATTGTCCTGTATCGCCCTGTCTGACACAAAAGCTCCTTGTAACGGATGTATGAGTTTCCCGATTACCTTTTTTAATTATTCAGTTAATATTTTGGAGATTACTTTGTATATATTAGAACATAGGCTGATAGGCCTGTAGTGACAGGTGGAGGTTGGATTGTCCCTCTTTGGGAGCAAGGAGATAAAAGTATGGTTTATTTGACGGAGTATTCTCCCAGAGCGGAAAAAACCCTTGACCGCACAAATCACTGATTTCCCGACTATATCCCAGTATTTTGTATAAAATTCAGCAGTAAAACCATCCGGGCCTGGGGACTTGTTTTTGCCCAGACTGAACACCGCCGTCTTAATCTCTAGGTTTGATGGTAGTGCAATAAGGAAACTATTTTCATCTGTCGAGATGGAAGGATGAATTAGGTCCAGGAAGTTAGACATAAGCCCATCATCAATAGACTCTTTTTTAAATCTGTTTTCAAATTCCTTTTTTATCTCATTTCTAACGTTCTCCTCGCCCAGAATCAGGGTTCCGCTTGAAGAGGTTATGTTTCGAATTTGTTTCCTGTGTCTCCGTCCCGAAGCCACTCGGTGGAAGTAGGCCGTGTTCGAATCTGAAAGTTTGAGGTGTTTCGTTTTTGCCCTTTGGCTCCAATATGATTTCTGGAATAGAATTAGCTTTTCTCGCTTCGAAATTAGGCGTTTCTCCTTTGCTTGATATATTTGGGAGTTTGACGATGATCCCGAGGACTGGATGAGCAAGAGTTCTGAGTCTAACTCCTTTAGTTGGCGGAAGATATTACCGAAATTGGTTTTATTCCATTCTTTTGCCCTTTTTTTCAATAGTTTATGTTTAAACAGTAGTTGAAACATAGCCGAGCCAGGACAGGACGCCCGCCAGGATTGCTTTACAATATTGCGAAAGTCTTTCCTCAAAAGCCAAACGTTCTCAAATTTAAAAGGCGGGGCTTTGAAGGAAGACCCGTCGTCGATTGATATAGAAATTGGACAGTGATCCGAGGAAGAAAATGCACCGTTATGGGTTATCATATTTGGGAAAGACGTAAGAATCTGTTGGTGAACTAATACCCGATCGATTTTTTCGTGGGTGTTGAAGTTATCCTCCATAATCTTTCTCCATGTGAACTGGTTTCCAAACGTGGGTAGATCAAACAAGTTGCAATCGTCTTTGAAGGAGATTAACCGAGAAAATCTTGATGGTCGGGTAGTGGCTCCGCGTACTTTGTCAGCATTGCATAGTATCTCGTTCAAGTCCCCTAAGACCATGCACGGAATAGGGGAGTTGTTTACAATTGTTATTAATGTTTCCCAGGAGGCATCTTTATCATTTAGATTTGGGGGAGCATAAGCGAAGAGCGCCAAAATCGGAAAACCCCACTGCACACTTTCTAGTCTAAGTCCAATAATACGGGGGGTGTGCACTGACACTGATATTGATACATTAAGCATCTGATGAGTCTTCCAAATGACCCCAATGCCGCCAGATCTCCCAATGGACGGTGACCAAACCCCTTCATCAAACCCAATATTTTTCCACAACTTATCGTCCGGAATATTTTCCGCTTTTGTTTCTGATAGCGACAAGATTTGGATGTGTTCGTTTTTACATAGTGAATCTATTTCTGTCCAGAATGTACGTTTTCCTATTCCACGGCAGTTCCAGAAGCATATCTTCATAAAACATCATTGGTGATGAAAGTACAGGGAGGCGGAGTCCTTTCATCAACACAGATTTGATAATCTTGTTTGTAAATACTCCAAAGGAGCCTTATGTTGAGGACACTTTGAAATAATTGCTCGAACACTCCACTACGTACACTGGCAATAAGATACCTAGACCAAAATGAAGCATAAATTTTAATTTGACCAAAGTAGCAAGCCACTGTATGTATGAAACAAAACCATGACATGTTATGAGAACCCCCCTCTTTGTTCATGTTAACAAGTTGATACAATAGCCACAAGCCAAGTTTATTATTCATCAAATACAGATTTTTCATTGGTTCACTGACAGCACAAGCCAAACAACATGACAGTGAAACATTCTCGCGGTTACTTTGGTATCGGACTTGCAGACAACAACTAGAGAGTGTTGATGACAAATTCGTTGCCAGAAAGGCGAGGCTGTCAACCATAACAATCCAAACCTCATGTTCTAGCCAAATAACAGACATCAATTGATAATCGTGGTAATTTCCTACCACCCTATAGAAGCAATGGATCTTTTTCATGATGTAGTGCATAGCCGACCCCAAACTCTTAGGGTTGAACTGGAGCAAGTACATTTGATTGTTAATTTTACCATGCAAAACAGACCAAAACACACAAAGGAATAATAGTCTATGCCAACATGGGAAGACCATTTGACAACTAATCAATACATCAGTTGGAATTTTTCCCAAATAAGCTCTAGTGTGTAAAACATCCTTCAATACACAGGTTACAAGTTCACACTTGATTTTAATAAACATCAAGAATAGGCCAACAACACCAAAAATTTTAAACAAATCTTCATTCAAACTGGGGAACGGAACCATAACAGCTCCGAACACCGCAGGTTTGTCAAGGCCCGAAGGTCGGGGGGTAAGAAGTGAGGAGACATAAGCCTCTAGCACCAAGTTTTCCATCCACCAAAAGGTGGTGAGTTTCCTGGACAGAGTAAAGCAATTATCTGCAGTCAAATGAGAGAGCATATAGATAAACCTGGACAACAGCAAAAGATCCACAAGAGTAGAGGAAGACGAAGAAGTCCCCACTCGCACAGAATTAAGACTGTAGTCAGGCGAGATGACACAAATCTTAGTAGCGGGAAGCAGTCTCACAAACCTCAAAGGACCAGATGTCGATGCCTTGAGGAGCAAAGCAAATTTAGATGGCTTGGTAGAACCTACATAAACCTGTTTAACCATCAATTTCAGAGAGCCCTTTCGGGAGGTAGAGGGTGAAGAAGCACATGGCTCCTTCACATTTTTGTTGAGGCACCGATGAACGGTGGTTTGGTGAATCAAACACAACATCGACTGACATCTTTCCCAAGGAAAGGTGTCAGGAACAACACTCGGGGTGAGCAGGAGACACGAATTCGTGTCGGCTCGAAGGCGCAAACAACCACCATCCTTCTTTGACGAGGCTTGGGTGACAAAGGAGTGATCCAACAGCATCCAACCACAAATAGCATCATTAGGGATTGTGAAGTAGAGAGCTTGACGAAAGCTAATGATTCCTAAATAGGTAGCAGAACAATGTAGAGTGTTGCACAGAATGGTAAAATCAATATACCAACACTTATCAGATAGATGGTCGAGGAGTAGAGATCTACACCAAATTGTCAAAGATAATCTCCATTTAGGATCACTTATGCGATCGAGCCTAGTCAATGATATAAGAAGGCATACCCGATTGTCACTGGCCACAGAGCTAGCTCTGTGGAGTTTTCCTTTGAAAGATTTAGCCTTTAGGTTTACAAAGGGGTGGGGATTCCCCTCAGATTTTTGGCTCTCATAGAGAGATTTAGGGCCCTTTCGGGGGTTGGATGGGGAGAGAACGGGGTTCTCGTCCCAGTTAAATAGAGGACTCTAAGCAATCCAAAGTAAAACATTGATCAAGTAGTCTATTGAAGATATAAAATGGAATCCAAACTGAAATCGCACAATCATATAGGTGTTAACCTAAACAAATCCAATAATGGTTCTTGATGAGATCCCACCAGACATTCTAATACTGCACAAAGTGTTCAACACGAAACATAACCTCGTGAGCCCCAGATATGTAACATAAGGGATATAGTCCTAGTAAGGGGGAACTCTAACTAAAATACATATGCAAATAACATAGATTGAAGGCAAAATAGCCACAACCCAGGCCAAGTACTGACTTGCAAAATCCAAATCAGTGAGAACCAAATCTTCATTCGATCTGAGGATCGAAGCCATGACAGCCCCAATAAACTCAGATTTTTCAAGGCCCGAAAATCTGGGGGTAGGGAGTGAAGAGGCATGAGCCTCTAACACCGGGTTTTCCAACCACCGAACGGCGGTAATTTTACTGGACTTGACAAAATAATTAGATAAATTTATATTCGAGAAGGTGTAGAATGACCTGATCAAAGATGGTAGAGCCACAAAAGAGGAGAAGGGAGGGAACAATCCCACCAGAACCTCACCATAGGAGAGGTGGAGGAGACAGATCTCCCACCCACATACGCCGAACCGAGAGGAGACGACCCCGGAGCGCACCTCCACATTGAGCCGGCGAACAGAAGCAGCGATGGCGAACCCCCCCAGTGCCGAGACCGGCCAGGCGCACCACCACAGAGAAGAGATCTGACCGACGCACCGCCACAGAGCCGAGACCGGACCGGCGCACCACCATTCCCACCGACAGACAGTTTTCTTCCTTTTTTAAAAGTTTTTCATCACCCTCTTTTCATCTCGACACAAGGACCCATACTGTCGAGGGGACATCCATAAACGCCACAGCCATGGCAACACAGCCACAACCATGGGATTTTGATTTGATAGACATAGCAAGAGTTTAGGTTTGGCGATTTCCGGTACTGAAGAACCGAGACCGGTAGGAGTGATGACAGGAGGGTGCGATGGCGGCTTGAACAGACCGATTTGGTGGCGAGATGCCTCGCATTTTGGGAGAACGATGGAGGAAATGGTGTGATTTGGGGGTTTGATGAACGGGGAAGACAAGGGAAAGGGGGCGCGTGTCATGGCGCGTTCTCCAGCCCTAAAAAGGGTTTTTATTTTTTATTTTTTGCTCATTTACAGAAATTAAACAAGGAGGAATTTATGAGAATTTTTTTTTATTTGGGTTTTTTTATGTACCTCGTAAAAATAATAATTTCCCTGAATAATCTACCAATTGTTGTTCAATGTACGCGTTAAATTGACAGATTTAACCAAATAATTCTAAAAATTTACTTAATCACAACTGTTATGCAATTATTCATCCCTTCTATATCTCGTAAAATAAGAATTCCACTGAATAATCTCTCAATTATCGTTCAATGTGCGCGTTAAATAGATCGATTCTATCGAATTATTCTAAAACATTACCGATTCACAACGGTTATGCGATTATTCATCCCTTCTATGTACCTCATATATAAAAATAAGAATTCCACTGAATAATCTCTCAATTATCATTCATAAATATTGTTCATAAATATTATTCAGTGGAATGGTTGATATTCACTACTAGCTTGATCATTGTGGTGTGTTTTTATTCGATGAAATATATATTTTTACCGCTCTAGTCCAACGAATAAAAAGTCATCAAATAATAACATTAATTAAGATGCTGAGTAGTTTTTATTCAATCCCTTTTGAACATTATTCGGTATATAATATATATTTGTCAATCAAATTATACAATCTCCAATTTCTTCTATATCAACTGCTTATTCGATTAAGTACTTATTGAAGGAAAAAAGACATGTCATGAACATAGCACATTACATGGATTGTCAGACTGAACAATTCCGCCGAATAACATCCATATTACTTTTCTAAAAAATATCAAAACCGATCAACTACACTGAATAGTATTGCTAAAATTAATTATTCGCATATGACAACCAAGATGCTACCTCCGTGTGAAAATATAACTCCGTCGACTTTTTGACACGTTTTTTAAGGAGTTAAAAACTATATGAAATAATATATTTTTTATTAATTTTTTTACACAATTTTATTAGTAATATATATAAGGCTATGTAAAAAATTAATAAAAAAATTATTGTATAGAGTTTTTAACTTCTTAAAAATGTGTAAAAAAAGTCAAAAGACTTATATTTTCAAACGAATGTAGTATCAAATTACCTTGTAAAAAAAAATTAAGCTCTCTTCTTCCGGATGTGATGAGATCAAATTTTTGTGATAAAAGTAATTCTACATCTATAAAAAAAATATGCGAAAATAATTGCAATAAAAAAAACAAAAAAAAAACACAAATTGATATGCGGACCCCACAGTTCCAAATCTTTGTTCACTTCTCTTCTAGTGAAGTCACGCACTAAACAACGAGAGTAAGCTCTCTTCTCCCGTGGGGCCCACCTTTTTTTATATTAAAAAAAGAAAAGAAAAAAAGCATTTTAATCTCAGCCATCCACTTATTCCAAATCAATGGCCCAAAAACCTGCACAAAGTACACCCTAAGGGATGTGCACAATATATCTATTCTCTATATATTTTAATGTTAATTTAAAAGTACAATATTTTTGTAGGTCGGGATTGTGGGGTGATAGCATGCATTTAGGTAGGCATAATAGGTTGCATTTAGCTTAGTTAAGATGCATTTCATAGATGATTAAGTACGATTTGCATATTAGTTCTCTATGTTGCCGGAGTCGGAATCTACACGCTTTTATTGATTATTTCAGGTAATGGTGGATCCGAGGAGGAGACATGAGTTGATAACGCATTGGATGAGAATCTCTAGTTGATCAAAGAAGCTTACATGAAGATCTCAAGAGGTCATGAGAAGAAGAAGCGAGCCTAAACGAAGAACAAGTCTGCAGAAGTTGTCGCCAGACATGCTGAACTTGTTTTGCACTTTCTGGAGGTTTCGGTTGTCCGATTGACTATTATGACCATGCGTTGGAAAGCTCTTTCAGAGAGCGACAACTTTCCTGTTGAGAAGAAGAGCAAATTCGAGACGGATTTTCCGGGAAAGACCGATGCAGCGGCCGCAGCATGTATGCTGCCGCCAGGGCCGATGCAGCAGGGCTGCGAGGAAATGCTGATGATGCGGCTGCCGCATTTGCCGTCAGCGATTATGCGCTGCGTTTTGATTAATGAAAAACTCTAGATCTATTTGTTTATTTTGTGGCCGACTTTGGATGTTTTAAAAGGGCAAGTTTTATGTTATTTTCAGACTTTTATTCTATTATACTCTTTTCATTCATCAGACACTTTAGAGATTTTGAGCGATGTCTTCCATGAGGAACTAAACTCATCTATTCTGCCTGTAATTTGAAGCTTTATTTGGATTGATTGTGAGTTTCTAATTCTCGTTCCTTGTTTCCTATATTTGAATGCTTCAACTTCTTTGTGCTTGATTGTTTATTGATTTGTTCTATCTTCTCTGGCCAACTTGTTAGATCAATTCAATTGCTAAGGTTTTGTATATTCCTGGTTGTGAACCTTAACCTAAGTGGCAAACTTGTTTCTTTAGGGCTGGTTGAACTAATTGAATGAGTAGGAAGTTGAATGTGTTGTTAAATCCCTCTTTAGGGATTGCAAATACCTTAGTTAATCTCTGAACTTAAAGCTATCAATTGAGTTAAATCCTTCTTTAGGAACTGTTCGATTGATAAGGGTTGCTAGGACTGGTTGGACTAGTTACTATATTAGGTCGGGATAAGAGCATTCATAGGAAACTTAATAGGACGAGAAGAAGTTACAAGGATCACTTCAACCAAATAAAGTGGAAAATTGTAGGTAGAATTGCTTCTCCTAATTGTTTGAATTACAATAATTTACTTTTGCTTTCTTCAATCCGCTTTGATAAAAGGCGGTTCTTTTACACTCTCAAAACCCCCCTTTTGGTTACTTGATTGAGATCTTAATCACACTTGAATGGTGAATTTCCCTGTGGAATTGACCTCTTGCTTATTGCTATACTAGTTATAGGTTTGAGATTTACTTTGGCGGATCAACAACAGGTTTTCCCTCCGTCAAATTTGGCGCCGTTGCTGGGGATTTGCTCCACTGTGCCCCTAATACTGAGATTGATAGGAGGTGAGACGGAGAAAGAGAGGGATCAATCAAATTTGTTGAGAATTAGGCGAAGTTAGAGATGAAAGTTCAAATAAAGATTGAGATTTAAGATGAAAAAGGTTTGACATTAATTCTGGCTAATCATCAATTACAATTCTAAACCATATATATCTTTTCCATCTTCTAATGCAAACAACATTGGCGAAGGTCATCTCGATCCCGTCCCTCTGAGACAGCGTGGTAGTGAGGGAATTTAATCCCGTCCATCTGAAATTGTTTCTTTTTGAAATGCAGTATTAGCTAGCTATATCGTTATAGTCAAACCAGTACTTTAATTTTTGCAGAATATATAAGTGAATTTAATCAACAAAAACAGCTTGTATGTTATCAAATATAACTAGCACAATCCTCCAAAAAACATCAGTTGGATTCATATCCACTGTGATTGCATACATGATGATCAAACAATCAACTTAATATTTTATTGGTAGCACAATCAAACCCAATGAACAAATTTAGGGCTCGTTTGTTTAGATAACTAGGGAATGAAAAGGTAAGGTATTAAATTTTAGACATAAAATATATATGATCATCATTTTTTGTGAGCTTGGAGGAGAGGATGAGGGGGATTATTAGCCTATCCTAGAGGCATTAGTTACCCTTCTTCAAATTAGGAAATAGAAGGGTAACACATTTGTATGAAAAATGGAAGAAGAAGGGGAATGATTAGAATAGTGATCAATGTATCTTAACTTAAATATAAACTACATTCATAAGGGTAATTATTACTTTTCTCTAACAGAAAACAAACGGGGGCTTAGTATTAACCACTAATTAAATCAAATCAACTTAAATATTGCTTCTAGCTTGACCTTGAATTGGTAAATAAAGAGCGGTCATTCCGGGGTTCGAACCGGGGACCTATAGGTACTACCCAGTACTCACAAGTCCTTTTCGGTGAGCCATTCCGGAATGGTTTTTTTTGTTGTGCTACGTGACCCAGCTGGCAAGGACCACGTACCAGGTAAACCGGCTTGCGCCGACCGGCTCGACCCAGTGGTAGAGAGCAAGGTAAACCTTGGGTTTTCACCCAAGGAAAGAGGCGGAAGCAGGGATCGAACCCGGGACCTCCTTACTCCTCCCCTTGCTTCTAGCTTGGCCACGAAAAGGAGAAGACCATATGCAATAGAAACAAGATTGTTCATCCAAAAATAACAACGCTTTGCATATATATGCACGCGCTGTAATGTTTAAAGAGTTGGCAAATAGCTCTTCATCTCTCCCAAGATCAAAAGCCTGAATCGCCTTCTCATCTTGTAGTTCTAATATATACCAGAATATATAACATTATAACTTGTTATTTAATTAAAGAATCCAGAGCAACTATAGCTAGTTTCTTGCGGTTTTTGAACAAGTTGTCTTTGTACAATGGACTTATTCTGCACCTTCACTCCAGGCATATATATATAGTCCACCTATCTGTGTCACTGCAACTCTCTATCTCTCCGTATTTCAGCAAGTCTTTGTGTGACCGAAATGGATCAGCAGATTCATGCCCAAGCCTCCTAGCTAGGATGTTATAAGTTAATCCACTGGGAAACTGAATGCATCCAAACCATCAAGGTTGTCGGTCTTGCAAGTATATATATATAGGATACTAATTCCTCAAGGAAAAAGAGGCATGTTGTTGGGAAACTAATTTACCATTCCATTACAAATCCATCCCTGGTGCATGTAAGAATATAGATACAAGTTCATTATATGGTAATTAACCTTGGTGGAATCGAGAGGATCCAAATAGGGCACAGCTAAAATTGTAGGTTTTTCTCAATTTGTAAAGAATATGAATTCAAAAGAGAAGCTGTAATTTTCATAAAACGCTTGTGTGAAAGATGTACAGACGGTTTATCATATATGGTCATATTCGACAGACTGTAATTACGGTTAAAATGATCCATCAACGACGCCAAGGACTTGAAAAGACAAGCTGTGAATTTAAGTATTTTTTAATTATTGAAAATTCATCAATTGATCAAATAAAGTTCAGTTTAAAACCATCAATAAAATAATTTATTTATGTTATATTATGAATTGGAGGATTTAACAGTGTCCTGCAAGTGGAGAAAATACAAAGGATATATCAAACATATAAGTATCAAATATATATATAAAGTATAGAAATTGAGATCCGAATCTGAGAAAAACTAATAAACATGCATGCAGGCAAATTTATTTTTTACTTGATCGAAGAGGTAACCCAAACAGCTGAGATCTTTCTAAACCCTACTATCGAAGTTGAATTGCATTTAACTCCATCATAAAACGGAGAAGACCATGGACACAATGCAATAGGTAAAAGGTTATGCCAGGCATCAAAAGGCCTCCTTTCTGCAGCATGCCTAAGATCAATAGCTTTATCCCAAAAATATGCGAAAAAGGTGTCATTGCATGGATCCGGACCAACCCATATCACACCGTACAAGAAGCTGTCTGACAAACCTGGACTAATCGGACAGTACTTTTGCTCGAGGCACCACTCGCCCTTGTCATAGTGCCACACACGGAGCACCCTTTCCACACCGTTAACACACTCTATGTCGATGTATTTCAGCATGTTCTCATAACCAAACCTAATCAGACGCATAAAAGGGATCCTGAGGACGTTATGTGATCCAATGGGAAACTGAATGTGTCCGAAACGGTCAGGAGCGTCATAGGGATCATAAGTTACTATACTCCTTGATTTCACATCGATCCAATGCAAGACACCCTTGCAAGAAAAGGCTTTATCTACTACTCCGAAGGGTACTTCTGGCAGTTCCGAGCAACCAAAGATCGCTTTGTTACGCGTCCAGTACCCCTTATCCGAACAGAATTCCATTATTTTGTAAAAACGAGCACGTCTCTCTCTTAGAATAACCACAACTTTGTAGGTAAGATAGGTTTTATTGCGCGTGGCGATACCGAACTTCCATAGATCAAAAGCTTTAAGTTTTTTAACTTTTAACGGAGGCAGGAGGACAGATTGCTTGGTGAGCGGGTTAGAGACGAATAAATCATATGACTTCCTCCAGGCTTTGGAACCAAGACGATCATCATGACTGATCGTGAGTATCAAACCACTGCCTGAGCCCAGGATTTGAGTTACCTCATTAACCTTGCGCCTGGAAAAAGTGGGTATGTGGAGGGATGGTGGTGGATCGTGATCAGTATCGAGGAGGTTGTAAACCGAAGAGCTCAAAACTCCGGTTATATTCGTTTTCAACAATGCACAGAGATGCCCCGAAGACGATGATTTGGGGGAAGAACGGAGTCGTTGGAGATAATTTTGCCCGAATTCTGGATCGGATATGATTGAGTTCCACCGCTTTGAGACGAGTTTGAATCTGAAGAGACATCCAATGTGTAATCTGACTAGAATTTCAGCAACAATATCTTCTGGAACAGAGATGGAGCTTCGATCGTCGTCCATGGCTGCAGATTTTGAACTAACTTAAGATAAACCGATTCTTTAAGAGGATGAATTGAGTGAAACGCTAAAAAAAAATATGAATCGAATTGGGAAATTAGGGTTGAATGCGAATAACCTGAAATCGTATCTTGGAAGACGGCCGGGGGCCAAAATCAGTAATTTGTATACTGTTCGAATGCTCTCTGCATGCAGTTCCGAAAATCAGAAACCCTAGGGGAAGGTTGACATGAATTTGTGATTTCTCGCTTTTCTATTTATAATTAGAGTAAATTACATAAAACTACCCTTAAAATAGGCAAGTTTTCACAAAACCACCCTTAAAATAAAAGTTTGCATAAAACCACTCATAAATTTACTTTTCTTTCAAAGAACCACCCATGACCATTTTTATTTGTAAAAAGCTAAAAAAAATTAAACGTTTTTATATTTTATTAAACATTTTGGTTATTTTATTATATAATTAGGCTACTTTGAATACAAAAATGAGAATTTAACATTTTTAAAAACACTTTTTACACATAAAAATAATGGTTAAGGGTTGTTCTTTGAAAGAAAAATAAGTTTATGTGTGATTTTCCGTAAAAAATTATTTTAAGGGTGGTTTTGTGAAAAGTCACCTATTTTAAGGTTGGTTTCCTGTAATTTACCCTTATAACTATTTATCTGGTAATTAATATTTTTTTTTATGAACAAGCAGCTTTTATTCGTGATAGTCTTGTGACGGTCTTTCTTGTGGTACCCTCCCTTCGTTTTGGTTTATGCGGAACTTGCAGAGTGCCTTGATTTTCTGACGCGTCCCCGTGAAGCATATAGGATGGGTTTCCCTAGCCTTGGGGGAGGGCGATTGCCTACTGTTGATTAATGTCATGAAAGGAAGTTAGCGATGTCCTAGGAGCTAGAGATGGTTGTCTTGGATGCTCTTGTCTGTTGTCATGATTTCAACTATGTCCGCTTTTCCCACATTATTCGAAAAGGGAATCAGGTGGTGGATAGGTTGGCGCATATCGGGCTATCCTCGTCATTTGTTGCTGATCGTATTCCTGTTGAGTTGGGAACCATCATCCGCGAGGACACGCTTGGACGGTGGTTCAACCGTCCCCCATTTGTATAAAAAAAAACATACAATGTCAAATCCGTGGTTGACCCCCCCCCCCCCCCCCCCCCCAATCCTTTTGTGTCAAAAAAAAAACATACAATGTCGAAAGCAGAAAACATCTGGCATATTCTCCATTTGCAGCAGCTGAAGAGACAAGCAAGGCATCCCGCCTTATGCCCCAACCTACCCAGTGGTCCTCTAAAAGCAGCTCTCCCTTGCAGCATCTGCACCGCTTGGGCATAATCATTTTCAATGTTGCTAGCCGGGACACCCTTCTCGTGAGCCAGCTGCAACGCTCTGACCATTGTCTCTCGCTCAACAACTAAGGGCTCCTCCGACCCCCTGTATCCTCTCTGCTACATCTCAAAAGACCGCACCGTAAGCATCCCGTGCAATCACACCAACCCCACTACCTCTCATGTTCTCCGATGAAGCATCGCAATTGATTTTTACAAAGTCGTTGCCTAGGAGATACCATCTTGCATATTCTCTCCAATTCTTGGGTGGTTGTGAGCTCACCTCCCTCTGCTCCTTACTCTCCTTGTGTTAGGAGAGCTCCTTCATCGCTCTCTACACAATGAAGGTTGCAGGTGAAGAATGGAGTAGGAGATATAAATAGAATAGAAATACTCTAGAGAGGGGATGAGTGTAGAGTATGAAAACTTTTCGAATACGAAACTTCAAGGTCTTGAAATGAATCTCAAGGACTCGAAATGAATCTCAAGGACTCAAGATCTTGACCATATATAAGAAATCGCTTAGTTGTACGAAAATAAAACGTTGATACAAAACGCAAAAATTAAAGACTCAAAGAACACACGATATGTTTACGAAGTTCGGCTCTAAACCAACCTACGTCTCCGCCTAGGGTTATCCAACCCGTAAGATTTAAACCACTATTATTATTTCACTTTACTTGAGTCCTAGATAAAAACTAGAAGAACTTTTCTTCTTCTAACACTTTGTAGCCTAACCCGCTACGATCTAGTCAACTCATAAGCTAGTGAAACAATAGCTCAATTACACCGTAATGTAGATATTAGGGTTGGGCGGCGGTGGTAAATAAATTACCCTACCAACCGATTACCAACCGTACCAATAGAAGTTTGGTACCACGTAGTCAGTAACCGACGAAATCGGTAACCGAAACATCGGTACCGACCATTGTCGGTACGGTACACGGTAATAAAATTAAAATCCCATGGTACCGTGTTACCGAATATATATTTTTAAAAAAATAAAAATATATATATAGTTTCAGTGTTTGCGGTACCATCGGTACCGACGGAATCCCGTTGGTATCGTGGTACCGAATATACATATATAGTTTTAGTGTTGGTGGTACCATTGGTACCGACGGTACCGATGGTACCGCTGGTTACCATAATATTAAATCACGTAAATGATAACTGAATTTTGTTCTGTTGGTACCATGGTATCGACGTTCGGTAACCGACCCTTTCGGTACCAACCACTTCGGTTACCGAAACTTTCGGTTGGTACGTGGTAGGGAAAGTTGCATACCGAATGGTATCGGTACGGTACATGGTAATCGAAAATTTCTCATGGTACCGTACCTGCCAGCCCCAGTAGATATGTTTAAGTATAGGGATAATCTTAGTATAACAAGAATTGACTTATCCTATATCGCTCTTGTGTTTTCCTAATCTCTCAACTAGAAATAAAAACGATTACAACGAATGAGAGAAAGAAAATGGATGATCAGCAGGAAGACGTTTGATTGCAGTAGAGATTGCTTTGCTTGCAGATTAATTAAGTGCTTGAGACACTACCAGAAAAGCGCAATATAACCTCGAATTTATTGGCAACGAAATACTTCGAGGGTAAGTTTGTAGCTATTGCCCTCAAATATACCCTCGAACAAATATTTCGGGTGTAATTACCATTGAAATAAAAACGAGACTATTTTTCCATACTAAATACTTTCGAATATATATTTGGAGGGCCAATTCGAGGGTAAATTAGGCACGAAAAACAAATCGAGGGTACTTTTTTAAGGCTATGGCAAAGGGATCTTACCAATGAGTTTGATAGATGGTACACTCGAGGCTACTGTCAATGGTATACAGGATGAAATTTTATTTTGAGGGTAAAAACGAGGGTATAATCACTCAAATTATTTATGAGGCTAATTTTGAGGGTACATTCGATACTAAATGGTTACCATATTTTTTGGTGGCGAACAACATGGCTATATAACTTCAAAATATATTTTCGAGGGTAAATTCGGTGGCGTGTAACCTCAAAAAATTGAATTTCTATTTGAGGGTCATTTCGAGGGTAAAACTATTTGTCATTTTTAATGCGCGCATTCAATAGCCCCAACTACTTACTTCACTTTATCAACCAACCACAACAAAAAATTCGAACCCTTTACACTCTTTCCTCCTCGTACAATGTTCTTTCTCCCATTCTTCCACAAATTACAGATCCCATTCTCATTTTTCTTGTTTTGATCAAGAAAAATGAGAATAATGTATTTTTGTTATATATTATGAAAGGAGAAAAATGAGAATAATGTAGTTTTCAATCTTCGTTTCCGGTATGTATTATCATTTTGTTATTTTCATAAAGTTATATATTATGAAAGGAGAAAAATGTATTTTTGTTTGAAACCCCTCCAAAGATAGATATAAAAGGTAGTTTGATTACCCTTGTAAATATAGTACGATTATTGATTACTCTCGTTAGTAGCCTCGAGTTCTTATTTTGGAGGGTAAATGTAGTGTGATTATTGATTAGCCTCGTTAATACCCTCTAGTTCTTATTTTCGAGGGCATATGTGTGATTATTTATTACCCTCAGGAATACCCTCGAGTTCTTATTTTCGAGGGTACAATAGTTTCATTACCCTCCTTAATGCCCTCAAGTTCGTATTTTCGAGGGTACAATAGTTTCATTATCCTCGTTAATGCCCTCAAGTTCGTATTTTCAAGGGTATCATAGATTGCACATTTATCTTGCCATGTAGCTACGAAATTATGATTTTGAGGTTATATGCGATGCTAAATGGCCCCTAATTGTCCTTTCAAGGGTACTCTCCAAGGTATATTCCTGGGTAAACTTATAATCTTTTTGGGTCATATATCATCATATTAATTATTTCTTCAAATTTTGTTCCCTTTGTAATATAATGTCATTGCTAATATTTGTAGATGGGTAACCGTGATTGGATGTACATAAGGCATTTACCCGATGGAGGTGGTTGGAATGAGGAATTTCTCGATGGAGTTGGAGAATTCCTCAATTTCGCAAAATCACAAGGCCAATATATGGATAAAGAGAAGATCATGTGTCCTTGCACTGAATGTAAGAATGGGAAATTTAAAGATGTTGAGACGGTACGTGTTCATCTATTTAAAAAAGGTTTTATTGATAATTATTATCGATGGATTTCACATGGAGAATAACCCTTGATTGAAACTCCACTAACTCAAGATCGGCCTAGATCTGACATAGATGGTTTGAGCTTCTTTGGAGTAGGAATGGATATATTTGATAATTTGAATCCTTGTCAGAGAATGGTATTTGATGCAGCTAGGCCTAGTTTTGTTCCTCCTCAATGGTTCGATGTTGGTACTTCAGATGTCCCTGTTAATGATATAAATAGTCAGGGAGAGGGGTTGGAAAGCACAACAGAGCTTGCCGAAGAGATTCCATATCAAACGGCGACTTTTGGTCTTACTAATGATAGCACTTCGTATTTATTTGATAGATTTTTTGATGTGTTGAAGGCATCAGAAGATCCTATTTATCATGGTTGTGATGTTTCACAATTGTCTGCAGTGAGCAGTTTTTTGTCATTTAAAGCCGATTACAACTTGCCACAAGCCGGATATGATAGACTTATGTATGAAGTGGGTAGACTCTTACCATCGGACCATAGCCTTCCTGCGAGCTACTATGAGAGTGGGAAGTTGGTTGCAGATTTGGGCTTGCCAGTGAAGAAGATACATGTATGTCCCGAAGGATGCATGCTATTTTGGAAGGAGGATCTTAATGCTACACATTGTAAGTTCTGTAATAGTCCCAGGTACAAGCAGCAGCAGACTAGGAAAGGGAAATCTATTCCTCGAAAAGTGCTTAGATATTTGCCCTTGATCCCACTTCTGCAACGATTATATGCAATGGAGGACACAGCCCCACACATGCGTTGGCATGCTGAGCACGAAACCGAAGAAGGACTCATTTGCCACCCTTCTGATGCAGAGGCTTGGAAACATTTAGACAATACATTTCCAAATTTTGCATCAGAGGTTCGAAATGTCAGGTTAGCTTTGCTTTATGTTCAGATGACTCATCCTATATAGTCGCGTTGAAAGTCTTTTGTTTTGGTTAAAAGTATTATGTTAAATAGGATTAAAAAATGTGTGATATTATAGTTGAGTTTAATTGCAAATGTGTGTTATTATAGTTGAGTTTAATTCCAAATTTTGCATCAGAGGTTCGAAATGTCAGGTTAGCTTTGCTTTATGTTCAAGGTGTCCTAACATATGACGCCTATGCAAAGGAAAGTTTTAGGATGCATGCTGCTCTTTTATGGACAGTGAATGACTTCCCAGCATATGGGATGTTGTCTGGGTGGAGTACCGCTGGAAAATTTGCATGTCCTCATTGTATGGAGAACACACAAGCCTTTCGATTAGAACATGGACGAAAGGCTTCATGGTTTGACTGCCACAGATGCTTCTTGCCAACAGACCATCCATTCAGGAAGGATCGGAATAACTTTTACAAAGGGCGTGTTGAGACTGAAGCTTCTCCTCCGTATTTGTCTGGCCACCAGATATGGGAGCGTGTTCAACACATGCCGACTGTTGTTGAATCTCCTAAGGAGTATCCAGATGGTTACAATAGTACTCACAAATTCACAAAGTAGAGTATTTTCTGGACTCTTCCTTATTGGAGACATCTTCTTCTCCGTCATAACCTCGATGTCATGCATATCGAGAAAAATGTATTTGACAACGTGTTTAACATTGTCATGGATGTCAAAGGGAAGACAAAGGACAATTTGAATGCAAGGAAGGACCTTCAGAAATATTGTAAGCGACCAGAGCTTGAAGTAAAGAATGATCATAAGGGTTTGAAACCAAAAGCGGTGTACAGCTTAAGTAGAGAAAAGAAGACAGAGGTACTAAATTGGCTGAAGGGTTTGAGATTCCCAGATGGCTATTCCTCTAACATTGGTCGATGTGTTCATTTGGATGAGGGAAGGCTAGTTGGGATGAAGAGTCATGATTGTCATGTATTTATGCAGAGACTCATCCCAATAGCGTTCAGGGAGATTCTTCCTTTAGGCATATGGGGGCCATTGACAGAGTTGAGCTTGTTTTTTCAAGCTTTATGTTCATCCACACTAGAGAAGCGTCGTATTGAGGCTTTAGAACGTGATGCACCTCTCATATTGTGTCAGTTGGCAAGAATCTTTCCACCTTCTTTCTTCGATTGCATGGAGCATGTCATTGTGCATTTAGCATATGAGGCTAAATTGGCAGGTCCTGTCCATTATCGGTGGATGTATCCGTTTGAAAGATCCTTGTTCAAGTTGAAAGAGAAATTGAGGAATTCAAATATGACAAGTGTAGAGGGAAGCATAGTAGAGGAATATAAGCGAGAGGAGACGGCGAATTTCACCAAGCATTATCCAGATCCTCAAGATCCATACAAGAGAAAGAGGCCAATCAGGAACAAAGATGATAGAATTGATGATGACTATCCTCAAATTTCGATATTTAATCATCCAGGTTACCCAAGTGGTAAGGAAAGTATTTTATGGATGAATGACGAGAAAGAGTTGCATGTGTCACATACATACATCTTGCTTAATTGTCCAGAGGTTGAATCATATGTCAAGTAAGTCTATAAATACAAAAAGACGTGCATTCATATGATTTTGAGCTTAAATTGAGTATTTATATACAAGTTCATGTGTGTGCAGGCTATTTATAGAAGAATGTGGTGCAGATGCTCTTTCAAAACATTTTCTACAATGGTTTAAAGATTATGTAAGTACTCATATGTCTTTATACCCCAATATGATGTGATATTTTTCCAATAATTTTTATAAAATGAAATAAAGATAGTTTTATATACATGCTACATTTGATTAATTTGTAGGTTTTCAAAGCACCCCAACATACTATTGATCCTCTCATACTTAGTCTAGCTTATGGACCAAGTAGGAAGGTGCTGTCATGGCCTGCATACTACATAAATGGTTACAAATATGAAACCTTAGAACGTGGTAAAGATAAAGTAACCATGAATAGTGGTGTGTGTGTACAAGCTTCAGTTGGTGAAACACAATCAGATTTCTTCGGGATGATTGAAGAAATTTTGGGATTTGAGTTCACCGGTTTTCCCTGCAAGAAGATTGTGTTATTCAAGTGTTTATGGTATGACCATAGTATTCGAGGGACAAACATCCATGCACAATACCGATTGCAAGAGATTAATGTGAGAAGACGGTACATCAATTATGAGCCTTTTGTTCTAGCCCAACAATGCATTCAAGTGTACTATGCAAGTTATCCTGGGGCAAGTCGTAGTCGTGCAGATTGGAGAGCTGTGTGCAAGATAAAGCCTCAACGCAGAGTAGAAGAGAGATGGACAATGAAGAAAATTCTCGATGAGCCGTTGCAACAAGATGGCATTGAGGTCATCGGGGAACAATTTGTAGGTGCAACTGTTGATCAGTTACCGACAAATCTATCAGTTTCAAGTGAACTAGATGAAGGAGCATATAGTGAAGATAGTGATAATGATAATTTTGAGATCGAAAATGAGAATGAAGAAGAAGATTTTCCTTCCGAGTCTGATACAGAAGTAGAGTACGTGGAAGACGATCATGTAGTTGAAGATGATGATGATACATCCAACTAGAGTAAGTCAATTTATTTATTCCTGAAATTTATTTTGATTAAAATTTATTTCTTAAATTTATCTCTTAAATTAAAATGAGTGGGACACCAAAATTTCAATCAATGTAATTTCCCGGTTTATGAAAATTTAGGAGGTAAAATGTGTGCGTTTTTTTTTTTAGCAGTAGGCGGTGGTATAAAAGGAACAGTTCACTTTTTCTAACCCTAGATCTGTTCACTCCTCTCCAGCTCTCCTTGTTCTCGCCTGGGAGGCGGCTCTCGCTTCTCGCTTCTCACTTCGATCTCGCTTCTCAGATGGCTTGAAGACAGGTCCCTCGCCGCTGCTCCTTCCGCTTCCCTCCGCTGCTCCCTCCGACCTCTCAGCCGCTTCCCTCCGCTGCTCCCTAGTCTCGCCGTTAGTCTCAGCCGCTTCCACCATGGTAAGTAATCCTAATTTCCCTTTTCTTGTTGTTCAATTAATACAGAACTTGGAAATTAAGCCTTTGATTAAGGTCGAATAGAAAGATGTTTATCATGGAGTGAATGTATGGTCATGTTAATGTGAAAGCAACGATATTAACAAGAAAAAGGAAAATCGGGAGTCATCAAATACATTCGACGAAGCATTGGGCAGAATGCCAGCATCCTTCAAGAAATTTGCCTGAAAAGCTCCCAGTCCCTTCTTAACAAGCTTTCTAATTTGCATGTTTTGAGATCAAGACGAAGAAAAACCGGGAAATTTACCTTAATTTCTTTTCCATGGTGGCTGAGCTTTTCTTATTTTTACTTGAGTTCTCTTCTAGTTGTAAGAATATTTTCTCCTATGATATTGATAGTTAAATGTTGCCTTCATCTATTTTGCATCAGTGGTTTTTAGTGTTTCTACTGCATTAGCATATTTTTTTTAAAACATACTCTCTTTTCTCACTGTGCCAGGTCCGTTTCATGAAGTGAGGAGAAGACGAGACAAGAAGAAAGAAGTAAGATCACCTGAGTCTTTTTATTCTGATGTTTTGTTTGAGGATGAACTGAGTGATTAGTTGTTACATTTTATTGCTTGTTAATTTAAAACAAATAATTGTCTATATGTCTTTCTCGAGTTCATGGTTTTAAACCTTTGATTGATCAGTTGTTACATTTTATTCCAAGTTCTGTATTAATTGAACAACAAGAAAAGGGATCTTCATCCTAATTTCCCGGTTTATATTATAGTTTTGGTTAGGTTATATTATATTTGAGTTTATTTGCAAATTTGTGTGATATTATATTCCTACATGAGGCCTATTCATTTTGTTCACATTTACATGTCTTTAGGAACAATATGCAGCCTAGTGAGACAGGAAAACGTCGTATTCTTCTTCAGCGCAGCCTATTTTCCACAACTCCTAGTGTCCCACCTAATGCTCCTGCCCTCGCCCCGACTACTAGTGGCCAGCCTAGTGCACCTGCCCTCGCATCGACTCCTAGTGGCAAGCCTAGTGCTCCTGCCCTTGCTTCAACTCCTTCTTGCCAACCTAGTGCTCCTGCCCTTGCCCCGACTTCCACACCTACTGATGGTCAGCTTAATACTCCGTTAAATGAGGATGAACACGGCTCTACCCAAACTCCTGTTGCTAGATCAGCTGCTGGATCGTGTGCTCTACCTTTGGGTGGTGGACAGAAGAGGGAATACGTAGGACTTTCTGGGCCTGATGTCTAGTAAGTGTTGAATTATAATTTGTTTAAAGCTTCATTTAATTGGATATAATAGTTTCTTTCACCTTTTTTCTTACTTTTATATGTTTCTTATTCATATAGTTGCTTTGAGCCCCATCAACCAGCGTATAAGAAGATGACTGAGATCGTCCGTGGTTACTACAAGGGTGATTGGACGAGTCTGAACAAAGTTCCCGTAGATGTGAAGAATGTATGGTTTAAAGAGTTTGAGGTGATGTGTTATTACATGTTTTTTATTTTGAACAAATAACATTCTTTAAATTGACTTCAATAATATAATTTATATCTTTACTGATTGTATTGATGCAGAAGCGCTTTCATTGGGATGCTCTTGATGTGCAAATGCGAAAAGCATTTCTCCATCAAGCGGCGAATCACATTTCCAATGTCTTTAAGGGACATCGCCAGAGGAAGACCATTCCTGATTTTGTGACCGCTGAACAATGGGCCAGAATGGAAAAGAAAAGAAAAACAGATCCAAATATGATCAAACAGGCTGAGGCGAATAAGCGAAACAAAGCTTCTCAGAAGGCGATTGATTCTGGTGTCTATCATGGGGGTTCTCGAAAGTTGACAAAGTGGATCAAAGCAGTTGTAAGTTTGCAAAGTTTCTTATTCAATTTACTATTGTTGTTCAGTTTTGCTTTCCTTGATCAATATGTGTGTATTTGTTTCAAGCTACTGTTTCTTTTTATGGGGCTGCACGAGGCTTGATTGTTTCAAGCTACTATTTTTTTTGGGTGCTTCAAGCTACTGTTGATTTCAAGCTATTGTTTTAATTTTATTTTAGTGTTGATTTTAGTTTGTTTAATTGCTTGATTTCATAATGTTTTGGTTAGATTATATTATAGTCGAGTTAACTATTAGCTACTGTTTTGATTGATTTTAGCTGCTGGTGTACATTGATTTAACTGTTAACTATTAGCTACTGTTTTGTTTGATTGATTTTAGCTAAAGTCGGGTTGACTTTTAGCTACTTATTTGATTGATTTTAGTTTGTTTAATTTCATAATGCTTTGATTTCATAATTGCTTAATATTAGCTGGAAATATGTACTGTTGACCCTTTTTTTTTTAATTCTTTTTACATTTTAGTATTTTTGTAGGAGGAGAAGGAAGGGAAGAGGCCAAAGATTTCTGATATGGTGCATAGGTTGTTCTCAAAGGATGGGGTTTGGACGGGATCTCGACCTGCTGCCATTGTGGTGAGTCTCCCTTAATAATACTATTGATTTAAGTTATATGGAAAATGAAAATCCCTTAAGTGATGAAATGACTTGAGCTTTTTCATGGCTTGGGGGCTTTTGCCTTTTCGAAACTATCAGTTTAGTGCTCACTTGTGGTTGCTAAAAATTCTTATTGATTTGCTTATTTGAATCTTTGCATCTACTGCTGCAAAAACAACATTTTTATTGCTACAAAATAGTTATTTGCTGTTGTAAATCATGCATTGCTATCTTGAATTTTTGCTGAATTTTTGAACTTGTTTAAGTTATTTGTTGCCGATGCAAACAACTTGTTTATGCTTTGCTGAATTTATGCTTTGCTGAATTTTTGAACATGTTTGTTGCTAGTGCTGAATTGCCTATTTGTTGTTGAATATATAGGAGAAATATGAAAATCTAGATGCTACTCAGTCACTAACTGAGCCAATTTCAGAAGATGGTGTTGAATGTGAATATCAAGAGAGAGAAATTGAGAAGCAATTATGGAGTGAAGCGTGTGGTGGACCTAGTCATGGGAGAATATATGGATTAGGGGAAGAGGGTAAAGCGCTTATTCGCACTGGCAAGGTGAGTGCTCCCTCCATCCAAGGCAAATCTTCGCAAGCTCGTGATGAAAATCGTGAGCAAGCCTATCGAGACGAGGTAAAAGAGCTACGGAGTACTATTGCCGATCTTGTGAAGAATCAACAAGAATTTCAATCCACCATTATTCACCTACTTCAAGGAGGTCAAGTTCCACCATCTACTTCCAACTCTTAGTTCTTGTAGGTAGGTAGTATGTGCAAGTTTGTGCAAAACTCTAACCAGTAAACTAATTCATGTGCAAATATTTTGGGATCGATTTGCACCTTTTGTTTAGGGAGTTGGTGGGAATATATGTGTTGGTTGGGATTATTATAGGTCATTTTAGATAGTTAAGTTTGACTTGTGAGATTGTGGATAATTATAACCACATGGAGTTACTGTTGGCTGTTGGCCATTGGAGTTACTGTTGGCTATTTAAACTAGCATTTTGTGATGGCTTTATTATGAAATTTAGGATTTTTTTATAATATATCTTGTTTATGTTTGTTAATTATTGTCATTTAAAGCAAAATGCTCATTTCATACAGCCTCAAATTTAAGAACAAAAAGAATTCGATGCAAGTAAATTTAACCTCGAATTTGGTCAAAAAAATTTAAAGATTAAATAAATTTAACCTCAAATTTAGGAAGGAAATTGCTAAACTTAACCTCCGAAAATTTTAATGAAATAGGCCATTTCAATTTGTTGCACCACCCTTTAGCATCGTTACTACCCTTAAAAAAACGGTAGCTAAATTGGATGCTATTTTACCCTCGAACCTACCCTTATTTTATTTAGAAGCTATATATCGATACTACTTAGCCTCGAAAGCTATAACCTCGAAAATACACACAAATTCTAGTTCAAGGCAATTTGAAGGCTAAATAGCATTAAATTTAGTTTCGAAATAGTTCGAGGCTAATAGTCTAGAAATTACCCTTCAACGTATTTTGGGGCTATTTTACCCCCGAAGCAATATTTTCGAGGCTAAAGTTCGTGGCCGCATTTAACCTCGCTCTTCTAGCCCTCAAATTCTATTTCGAGGGCGAATCCGATGGTAGTTTCGAGGGTAGCATATTTTCGAGGCTATATCCGAGGTTGTATTCGTTGTGAAATTCGAGAGTATAGACGCGTTTTCTGGTAGTGAGAGTTGTATCCTTCAGGCTTGCAAAGCGTTCCTTTTATAGGCTAGACTCATCTTCTAGCCGTTTGAATTCCTTCATTAATCCTGCTGTGTTGGCTGCAACTTTGTGGTTCAAAATTGTTCCACCAAAATCTTAACAAAATGAGCGCGCAGTCGTTTAATTTTGAATTTGCATAACTCTACTTTCACAAAATCTGAGTTTGGTTGAGACCAAATCTTCAAGACTTATCCAAGCCTATCAAATCTATTTGAACGTTTGAATTTAGTCCATAGAATCTGCACACAATCTTCTCAGCCGAATAGATATATCCAAACATATATCCTATTAAATTAACAAATCCGAATAAAAAGAACATATCCGAATAATAATAAATCCTATGTTAATCCAAAATATTACCGATTGCAATATCCGAATAACAATCTTCTCAACCGAATAGATATATCCAAACATATATCCTATTTGAGATTATGTGGGCGGAGCATGAGGGAAGTGTGGAGGTCGTTAGAAACGGTTGGGAAAATCTGGCCTCACGGGGAGCTACAGAAGGGATCATGGGGAAAATAGGGAGGTGTATGGAGGATCTAAAGGATTGGAATAAACAAACTTTCGAAAATATCCTTAAAAAGCTGGATAAGGTGAGAGCAGAGCTAAGAGAGTTGCAAAAGAAGGGAATGTCGGGTAGAGAGGTGGGGAGAAGGAGAGAGCTGGAGAGGGAGGAGGAGAAGCTAATGCAAGAGGAAGAGATCCTATGGTTTCAAAGAGCCAGGGCTAATGAGTTTCGATGGGAAGACAGAAATTCAAAGTTTTTTCATCAAAAAGCAAAGGGTCGGGGCAAAAGAAATAATCTGGGAAGGTTGGTGGATGAGGAGGGGATGGAGTGGCGGAGTCGTGAGGGTATGACTAAGGTTGCGGTTGACTATTTTGAGAAGTTGTTTAGCACAAACCTGGGGAGCGCTCCGAGTCTGGCTACAGAAGGAATGGAACCAATCCTATCGGAAGAGGATAACCTTGAGCTGCTACGTCCATTCTCTGGACTAGAGGTAAAATCTGCCCTTTTCGCTATGCATCCCTCTAAATCTCCGGGGCCTGATGGTATGTCAGCACTGTTCTATCAGCGGTACTGGCATATTGTCGGGCCTGAGGTCACAACATTTGTTTTGGATATCTTAGATGGTGCCCCGTTTCCGGATGGTCTTAATCACACTTACATTGCACTAATCCCGAAGATCCCTTCTCCTTTCAAGATGAAGGATCTGAGGCCGATTAGCTTGTGCAATGTTTTGTATAAGATCATCTCAAAAATGATTACTAATCGTTTGAAGTGTTGTCTCAATAAAGTAATCTCGCAACAACAGAGTGCATTTGTACCCGGAAGATTGATCACAGACAATGTTCTCTCGGCATTTGAGGTTTTTCACTACATGAAGCAAAAGAGGAAGGGAAAGAAAGGCTACATGGCGCTCAAGTTGGATATGGCTAAGGCATATGACAGAGTGGAGTGGGATTTCCTAGAGCATTGTATGGATCGGCTTGGATTTCATAGGAACTGGACGAGGCTGGTAATGTGCTGTGTGCGGTCAGTTACTTTCTCGGCCCTGGTGGGAGGATCTCCGTCGAGGTCTTTTGCACCCGAAAGGGGTCTCAGGCAAGGGGACCCTTTGTCTCCCTATCTTTTTCTGATGTGTGCAGAAGCATTTTCGTGTCTGATTCGGAGGAGCGAGAGGGAGGGCAGGTGGAAAGGGATCAAGATTGCACAGACAGCTCCGGTAGTTTCCCATTTATTTTTTTTGCTGATGATAGCATTCTGTTTGCTAAGGCGACCTGTCAACAGAGCTCAGAAATTGTTAACATCCTCCGACTGTATGGAGAAGCGTCAGGCCAACAGGTAAATTTCGGCAAATCAGAACTATCATTTAGTAAGAATGTAGATGAGGGGTTGAGAGAGGAGATCCAAGGAATCATGGGAGTAGCAGAAGTGGAAAAGCATGAGCGATATCTTGGTTTGCCTACAATGGTAGGCAGATCAAAGAAGGTCATATTCAGTAATGCTAAAGAGAGAGTGTGGAAGAAACTCAAGGGCTGGAAGGAGAGAACACTTTCTAGGGCAGGGAAAGAGGTGCTTATCAAGGCAGTGGCGCAAGCTATTCCGACGTATACAATGTCGTGTTTTTTGATGCCTGAGTACGTGTGTAAGGAGATTGAGCAGATGATGTTTGATTTCTGGTGGGGTGAGGAAGGGGGAAAGAAAAAGATGCACTGGTTATCGTGGAAGAGGATGTCAAAAGCTAAAGAAAAAGGGGGTTTAGGCTTTAGAGAATTACAGTCCTTCAACTTGGCTCTTCTGGCAAAACAAGGATGGCGAATTCAGCAACAGCCGGATGCTCTCCTATCTAGGCTACTTAAAGCAAAGTACTTCCCCCGTTCAACCTTTATGGAGGCGTCGGTTGGGAACAATCCGAGTTATTCATGGAGAAGCATCCTTCGCGCGAGACAAGTACTGGAAGCGGGCTCTTATTGGATGGTTGGTAATGGTGCAAGTCTGGAGGCGTGGAGGTCAAGATGGATACCTAGAACGGCATCCTTCAAACCGGTAGCTAACCCGGGTTCGAGGGATACCTCAACCAAGGTAATTGACTTCATAGATTGGGAGAGAGGGGGATGGGATGAAGGTGCGGTAAGGGCGGCGTTCTTGCCGTGTGATGCAGACGTCATTTTGAGAATCCATCTGGTCGACCCCATGGTTCAGGACTCTTTGGTGTGGTTTTACACGAAGAATGGGGATTATAGTGTGAGGTCAGGATACCATCTTTTGATGTCTCGAAACCTCCAGGAAGAGGGCGGAGTTGAGGGATCCAGTTCAGGGGATACGGGGAGGATATGGAGGAAGGTATGGGGGCTGAAAGTGATTCCGAGAGTCCGAGAGCTGGTCTGGAGAGCATGTAAGAGCATCATCCCTTGTAAGAAAGCGTTGTGGCATCGAAAGGTTACGGCGGATCCATTCTGCGACGAGTGTGGGAGGGAGGAGACTCCCGTGCACGCGTTGCTGGAGTGTCGGCGCGCTAGGAGGGTGTGGAAGACAGAGCCGAGGCTAAACGACATTACAAAAGGGGTCCGAGACCTACTGGATTGGGTGGACAAGTTGGATAGCATCAAGGATGAGCAGTTGAAGAGGATGGGGGCTTATATGTTGGCGGGAATCTGGCAAGCCCGGAATAAAAGGATTTTTAAAGGTATCGAAATGGAACCATCAAGAGTGGTTGAGGATGCGAGAGAGCTGAGCGAGAAGGAGCTGACAAGGACTATAGAGCGTAGGCAAGAGGTGAGCTCGCAACCTCGACAAGTCAAATGGAAACTACCGGAGGAAAAGTTTGTTAAGATCAATTGCGACGCAGCTGCATCGGAGGAGGGAGGTTGCGGGGTTGGCACTATCGCTCGGGATCATGATGGGGCCTTGCTATGGGCTGCAGCGAGCATTATTCAGCAAGGGACTGAACCCTTCGTGGAGGAACTGGAGGCGGCGATATGGGCTACGAGTTTGGGCATGGAAAGAGGAGTGCGTAAGGTCGTGATCGAAACGGATTGCAAGCTTCTGGTAGACAACATGGAGAGGAATGATCTGCCGAGAGGAGTGGCCGGGATCCTGTTGCAAGAGCTTAGGCTCAGGACAAGACATTTCGAGGTATGCAGATGGAGCTTTGTAAGGAGGGAAGGCAACCAAGCGGCACATTTTCTATCTCAAATGCGACCTCCGACTTCTTTCTTTTGTTTTTCAGAGGATAATTTACCTTTTAGACTTTCTAATATTGTGTTTGGAGACCTTATGATTTCGTAAAAAGTGGCTATTCATCAAAAAAAAAAAAAAAAAAAACCTGCACAAGTATATTTTCGAAAATAGATTTAAACAAGACTTTAAATCTATATCAATTAAGTCTATCAATATAAAATTGATATTTGTGTAAATACCTTTGTCTTCCATCATTCCTCCAAAATCATATTATATCTATAAAACATAAGCTAGTCTTCATACCAACCTGACCCGTGCATAGTCCATCCGTAATAATCTATTTTTTGCGGATTTATCTTCAGGTGCAATTGTCTGATAAAGATAATTCTTTTTTGAAATGCAAGTATTAGCTAGCTATATTGTTATATATAGTCAAATCAGTACTTTAATTTTTGCAGAATATATGAGAGAATTTAATCAACAAAAACAGCTTGTATATATATGTTATCCACTGTGATTGCATACATGATGATCAAACAATCAACTTAATTGGTAGCACAATCAAACCCAATGAACAAACTTAATTAGCATTAACCACTAAAATCAAATCAACTTAATTGCTTCTAGCTTGACCCATGAAAAGGAGAAGACCATATATATGGAATAGAACAAGATTGTTTACCCAAAAATAACACTTTGCATATGTGCGCTGTAATGTTTAAAGAGTTGGCAAATAACCCTTCATCTCTCCCAAGATCAAAAGCCTGAATCGTCTTCTCATCTTGTAGTTCTAATATAAATACACCAGAATATATTTATAACTCATTATTCAAAGGATCCAGAACAACTAGTAGTTTCTTGCAGTTTTTGAACAATTAGTTGTCTTTGTACAATGGACTAATTCTGCACCTTCGCTCCAGGCACCACTCTCTCTAGGCATAGTCCACCTATCTGTATCCTGAAACTCTCTATGTCTCCGTATTTCAGCAATTAAGTCTCTGTATGACCGAAATGTATGAGCAGATTCATGCCCAAGTCTCCTAGGATGTTACAGAGTAAATCCACTGGGAAACTGAATGCATATATCCAAACCATCAGGGTTGTCTTAGGGATCATATAGGTTATTATATATACTTTCTTGCAAGTGTAGGCTACTAATTCCTCAAGAAAAAAAGAGGCATGTTGTTGGGAAACTTTACCATTCCATTACAAATCCATCCCTGGTGTAAAAATAGATAGAAGTTCATTGCATAGAGGATCCAACAGCTAAGATTGTAGGTTTGTAGGTTTATAGGTTTATTGGTTTTTCTCATTTTGTAAAGAATATGACCTCAAAAGACAAGCTGTAGTTTTCCTAAAACGCTTGTGTGAAAGACGTACGTCATATTCGACAGACTGTAATTGCGGTTAACATGATCCGTCAAAGATGCCAAGGACTTGAAAGATAAGCTGTGAATTTAAGTACTTTTTAATTATTGAAAATTCATCAGTTGGATCAACTAAAGTTCAGTTTAAAACAATCAATAAAATAATTTATTTATGTTATGAATTGGAGGATTTAACAGTGTCCAGCAAGTGGGGAAAATACAAAGGATTCATATATCAGAGTCAATCAGACATATATGCATCTCAACAAGAGGTAACCCAAACAGTTGAGATCTTTCTAAATCCTACTATCGAAGATGGATTACATCTAACTTCGCCATAAAAAGGAGAAGACCATGGACACAATGCAATAGGAATTACACGGTTATGCCCGCCATTAAAAGGTGCCGTTTCTTTCATATACGCAGCAGCATGCCTAAGATCAATAGCTTCATCCCAAAAATATGCAAAAAAGGTGTCATTGCTCCGACCCGGACCAACCCATCTGATATCGAACAAGAAGCTGTCTGACAAACCTTGACTAATCGGACACTTATGCTTGAGGCACCACTCGCCCTTGTCATAGTTCCAAACACGGAGCACCCTTTCCACACCGTTGACAGACTCAATGTCGATGTATTTCAGCATGTCCTCATAACCAAACTGAATCAGACGCAGAAAAGGGCTACTGAGGACGTTATCTGATCCAATGGGAAACTGAATGTGTCCGAAACGGTCAGGACTGTCATAGGGATCATAAGTTACTATACTCCTTGATTTCAAATGGACCCAATGCAAGACACCCTTGCAAGAAAAGGCTTTATCTAATTCAAAGAAGGGTACTTCCGGGCAACCAAGGATCGGTTTGTTACACGTCCAGGACCCCTTATCCGAAGAGAATACCATTATTAATGCAGATGTGTGATCACGAGCAAGCCACTCTCTTAGAATAACCACAACTTTGTAGGTGAGATAGGTTGGATTATTGCGGGTGGCGAAACCGAACGCCCGTGTATCAAAAGCTTCAAGTTTAACATTTAACGGAGGCAGGAGGACAGATTGCTTGGCGAGTGGGTTGGAGACAGAGAAATCACATGACATCTTCCAGGCTTTGGAAGGAAGACAATGAAGACTGAGTATCAAACCACTGCTTGAGCCCAGGATTACAGTTTCCTCATTAACCTTGCATCTGGATCTGAAAAAAGTGGATATGTGGAGGGATGGTGGTGGATCCTGATTATAAACCGAAGAGCTCAAATCTCCGGATATATACGTTTTCAACAATGCACATAGATGCCCCGAAGACGATGGTTTTGGGGAAGAACGGAGTCGTTGTAGATAATTTTGCCCGAATTCTGGATCGGATATGATTGAGTTCCACTGCTTTGAGACGAGTTTGAATCTGAAGAGAGGTCCAATGTGTAATCTGACCAGAATTTCAGCAACAATTTCTTCTGGAACAGAGATGGAGCTTCGATCGTCGTCCATGGCTGCGCGCAGATTTTGAACTTAAGATAAAGTTTGATTCTTTAAGAGGATGAATTGAGTGAAACGCTGGAAAAAAATTGTGAATCAAATTGGGAAATTAGGGTTGAATATATGCGAATAACCTGAAATCGTATCTTGGCGGGCGGCCAGCCGGGGATCAAAATCGGTAATTAGTATACTGTTTGATTGCTCTCTGCAGTTCCGAAAATCAGAAACCCTAGAGGAAGGTCGACATGAAATTGTGATTTCTCTCTTGACCAAAAAAAAAAAAATTGTGATTTCTCTATTTTCTATTTATAACTATTTATCTATTAATATTTTTTTTAAAATATGGTTATGAAATAGTTCTAATTAATATGTATCATCAATCAATCAATTATTTTATTATTATATTATTATAAAGGAGAAGTTGGTTGAGCTTCTTCTTAAAAGTACGTAGTCGTATGAATTAATCATATTTTTTTAAAAAAAAATATATATTTGAAGATAAAATTAGATATATCTATTTAATCAATCAATATATATGTATATGTATAAGATAAAATTTAATTCTAACTCTATTTAATCAATATATCTATATATGCATAAGATAAATTTTAACGTAATTTGAATAGATATGGATATATTTTTAGAAGATATTAACCAAATTTAAATACTCTTATTTAAGATAAGATTTACTATAGATAAGCCTATTGTAACACATCATTATTTTCAAAGCGTTACAATATATAAGCTATGGCAATGGTTCTTTTATGCGTTACTATAGATAAGCCTATTGTAACACGTCATTATTTGTTGTAACGCTTGTCAGAAAGAGGGAAAAAATGACGCGCAAAAGTTGAGAGCGCGGAATGAAATTTTGAATGAGCCCCAAAATCCATGCCCAAAAAATAAAAAGCCTTAAGCCCAATTTCTTTTACTTCATCCCTTCGGCTTCGCTCTGTACTTCATCCCTTCCCTTCCTAACAACGACCACCGGAGAGAAGCCGACACCATCGAATTGACTGGCCACGCCGGTGCCGCTCGGTCTATCCATTGCCATCTCCCCCCCCCCCCCCCCCCCCCCTCTTTAGAGTTCAGCGTCTATCTCACCCTCAATCTCTCCCGCTTGCACTTGCCCAACCAACGGATCTAGGGTTTCACTCGAGGATCCCGTCGGACCATCGAAGCGTTTGCCGACATCTTCTGATAGTTGTGCATTGAGCATCCTTTGGTGAGTCCTCTGTCATCTCTCTCCGTTCAATTTTAAGAACTCTCAGTAACCCAAAGTCTCTAACCCCTCTTTTTCCCCAACTGGTGTTATGTCGTTGCCATGGCCAACCCGCTCGAACTGTCATGCAACCACCATTAGGACCCTATATATCCACCTCTGCAACACCAACCAATTAGCAGCACTTCCCATGTTCCACATTTGGCCGAACGGAAGTCCTTACGTGAGTTCAAACTCCTCAAATTGCAATATGATTTTGGTGTTGAATTTCGGTTATCATTTTGGAACCTTTTCGGTTTTGTTCTATGTTGATTCAAAACTACCTATTGTGAATATTAGAAAGGTAAAACATCAACCTTGGTCATTGACTTGCCTCTGGAATAAATGGGAGGAATTTCTTATCTTGATGCCGTGTTGGCTAATGAAATGTAGTTGTGATTATTTGAATAGTTAAAATTTTGTCAACTAGCAATCTGAATTGAGTGTCTATTATGTTGATACATGAAATTAATTTTTTATTTAAGAAATCTGGTGTGTTGGTTTGACAGATTTACTTTACTTGAAGGAATGGTAGTGTTTTAGCTTGGAGTATGTTATATTAACATAACATTGAGCAAGTAATTTCACATTGGTTGATGAAATGGAATTGTGATGAATTGAATATTTAGCTTATGCCGATTTTATACTGAGTAGTTCATCTAGTTTTATTTTTTCTGATTTGATTTCTTATTAAATTGAGTTGTAAATAAATGCCTTAATCCCATATAATTTGAATGTATTGGCTTAAGCAATGCCTTAGATAAGATCTGTTGTTTAAAAGTGCATGGTGACATGCTAAATTCACACGAACTTGCTTTGTAGTCTCAAATAATGTTTAATTTGAGTTCTTTTCACTCCTTATAAGTATTTTTTGTGTTAATCATAAGGAACAATTGATATCTTGCTTTTCTAGCTCTCTTCTGGCATGGCATTTATGCATTCCTTGTGTTGATTCTATCTTGTGTAACATCAGTTGAGGATGTTCTAGTTGTTCGATGTTTTGTGTTTTTTTTCGTTGCTTTGATAATATTAATAGCAAATCTAGCAATAAAGAAATAACTAGTTTATAAGTTGTGGCATTTATTTTTCATATTCTTTGATTTGGAATTTTTTAGACTAGAATTGTTGGAGAACAAAGAGATAAAGGCCACTTCATCTAAGGTATATGTTTGGATTGGAATTTACATTGTGTACTCTTTATAATCAAAACTAATTTAATTTCATCTTGTACAATCAAAATCAAATCCATGTAGTTTTGTAATTTAACCTTTATAAATTATAACTTTCTCCATATAATTAATTATATGTAGTTTTGTAAACATCTTCTCGTAGAAGCCTCAAATCCTACTGGATACTTCATTATATAAACTAGAATTCTTTACGTGTTTTTATGGTTAACTTGTTACTCTTATGATTGATATTGAACAAACACAGTTCGATTTTTTTTCTATTCATTTTTTCAGCCTATCACATATATACTTTTATGAATTGTTCATGAAGTAGGATGGGACAAATGAATGGGTAACTTCGAATTTTGAGTATTTTGGTAAATGTCTTATTTTCTCTTATTTTCTTTGATGTATCAATGCATGATTGTGCAGGGGTAAAGAGAAAAATTGAAGCTTCAATTTTTACTTGAAGTGACTCACTCGAATCCATTCTATTATGCATGCCCTTTTTCATCCCAGGTTCGGAACCTTACAACCTTAATCTTGATAAATTAAGTTGATAAGAGATGGCATTTCATTAAGTAAATATCCCCTCTATAATAGGCTTCTATTTGCTGATATACACAATTGTAAATTAAATTAGAATTGAACTAATTAAGATAAGGAATAACAGGGAGGAAAAATCTCAAAGCTGAAGCATTTAGAATTGGTTATGTAAAATTATATTTTTATGTTTAACCTTAATGTCCGCTCTTTTTTCTAATATAAAAGCAAGTGACATATGGATAAAGAATTAAATCCTACTTCTTTCATTTATAAAGTAATTAGCCATGCCATGTATGATTGATCTAAATTTTGAACAGTAAGGACACTTATGCTTCTCCTTTTCTTTTATATTTAGAGATAAAATGGTTGGAAACGTGAGATGCGTATTCAGGCTAAATGGATTTATAAAGAATTGAGCAAATTGTGTCCGTTATTGAGTTTATATTACCAAATTAAAGTTGGGAAGAACAATTACATTAATTTTAGGTCTCTCTTACTAAGTTTCTTAGGTTGTAAGGCTAATGGAAATGTTCATTTATAAGGATACTTTCCTCTTCATGAGACTACTTGTGTATTTCAAAAATGAATGTCAATCGTGCTTGCTACAAGAAAGCTAGATTCAATGTAGTTTGTATGTTCCATAGGGAATCATGGTGGGCTGCACTTTGACATTTTTCCGAAGGCTGATGTAGGCAAATTATCTTATTTATTTGAGTTTTTTTTTCTAGCCTCGGATTTTTAAACTATAATTGGCTTCTAGGTGTTTATACACAATTGCTCATTCAAGTAAACTTGAACCAATTGAGATACTTATTTCTTTGACCTTATGGATGGTATAAATGTTGATCCTTGAATAACAAGGACGCTACTTGAGATACATTTATATTTGTGCTATTTGTTTGTTGCAGAATGCTTAATCTATCTTCAAATAGGCTAAAAGATATGAAGCCAAGGCCATAATTATCTTCTCTTGGAAGAGGTTGAAAATCATAGGATCAAACAACAGAGGACTGCGCTTCAATTTGAGACAACAATTCATGAAGGTTTTAATTCATCTTTAAGCTTAGACGTGATAGATATTTATGTATTGGTTGGTATGCTTGTCTTGGATGGAAACCTTTAAAGGTTTGTTTGTATTAAATATTTATTGCCTGAATGAAAGATGCTATATTTATTTACGAGTTTGTATATATTCTTGCTTGAACAGGGGTGTTGAGTGGTGGCGAGGCAAAATATGCCCTGTAATTTTTTTAATATAAAAATGCACATTTTAGCTCGGGTGTTTAAGGTCTGGGATAAAAAGCATCCTATTGCATTTGTTTGATCTATTTAACGTAACACTTTCTTGACCTATGGCAACAGTTGTGTATTTGGTGTTATGTGTTACCATAGATATCTATGGTAACAGCTGTATGTCTATGGAAATGGATGTAACTTATTGTATAGAACCGTTACAACAGGTTAACATACCGTTACCATAGATCTATGCCAACGCCAGCTACTGTAGCGGTGCGACAACTGTTACCATAGACCTATAGTAACACTTTTCAAGCCTAATGTAACTGATTTGGGCCGTTACACTAGTTCAGATATTTTGTAGTGTGAAATTGGGTTTTAACAGTCAGTTTGTTGGTTGGATTGCTAAGTGCATGGATTAAGACAAGGTAATCCGATTGACCTTCCCCTAGGGTTTCTGATTTTCCATACTTGCTAATGACGACCCAATTCAACAAACCGGTTCTTCCCTAAGCATGGATTAAGACAAGGTAATCCGTTGTCCCCATTTCTTTTCATCCTGTCCCCAGAAGTCCTGGCTAGATCCTTACAGCTTGAAGCCAACTGATCAAACAAAGATGTTTGGGTGCCATTTTCTACTACCGGTTTAAAAATCCCATTCCTAGCATTTGCAGATTACATTATGATTTTCTCAAAAACAAATGCATCGTCATTCATGTACTGCTCATGTGTACGCGGACGCATCAGGCATGTGTAACAGAGTCTTCTGGGCAATGGAAATGGGTGTGTTAACAATCTGCTGATTGAGGGATTACTCTGGCATTGGGAGTGCCCTTGGAACATTGAGGGACATAAGGTTGAATTCCTAAAAGAAGGCTTCCATATGTACCGTGTTCATGAATAGAGACCTTATATATTGATTCAAATCTATACTTTTAATTATTTATTCAAGTATAAATAGAACAAATAACACGCATTGGAGTTTGTTGCAAATAGCTATTCTCGCAAAAAGACCGCCCGTGAACGGCCGTTTCCATGATCGATTTCCTTCGTTTCAATCACTTAGCAAGCGGGGATGGATGAGAGACTAGTGATCCAAACCGAATCGGAAACAATGCGAGCGTCGTCAACGTTGCGATGCCAACTCCACAAGGCATGAGTTGCATTCACAACCTGCAACTCTCCATACCCAAAGCTTGCCTCCCTGAATAGCGATATCTCCGGCTGTGGCTTCTTGTACCTTCATTATTCATTTTGACACAACAAAACTTAATTATATATATATGCATAGTATTTTTAATTCTCAAAACATTTAACTATTCTCAATGTAAATTAAAACTTGTTATACTATACATATATTCCGCTCAATTCATTTAGTACTACAACTTTCGAAAAATCGACAAAAGATGAGAAGAAATGGACTTACTCAGTAGCAAGACCCTCGCGGTTGCCTCCATCGCCGATCGTAATGTAGACTGGACCACATTGATCTACCCTTCCATCATAAACTCTAGTCTGCATACATTTATATTAATTAATGACTAGTTTTTATTACTGAAAATGTTTTAAGCTACTGATATGCCTTGCCTATAGCCTTTTGTCATCTCTAGCTATTTAAAACATTGATTCATACCATGAGGTGACGATTTCGATTCTGTATACCAAAAATTAGAGAGTAGGAAGAGAACTTACGAAGCGTTCATAGGCATGGACACGGCCCGAAAACACGAGATCAACCCTAGCGGCATACAACAGCCCTTCCATGGCGGCCTTCATCCCCACGGACTCTTTCTCCCCTTGATGAGCCTCATTGGTGCTATACCACGGCGCATGGACCAAGGCCACCACCCACGGCGTCTTCCTCCGGTCTATCTGGCTCAAGTCCGCCTGAAGCCACTTGTACTGGTCCGAGCCCTGCTCAAACCCATCATACGAGCCGAGCATGATGACATGCACCCCAGCCACGTCGAACGAGTAATAGAGGTTTGACGACGACCCACTCTCATCGTAAGGCATCCTCCATCGAGAGTTGAAAGACGTGAAGGGCGTCTTGTGGACGACGAAAATCTTCTCCACCTCGTGGTTGCCCTGTGTGACCATCCAGGGCCGCTGGCTGGCCAAGGGCTCCACGAGGCGCCCGAACGAGTCCCACCGCGGTTGGTACATGTCGGCATAGGAGAGGTCTCCGGGGAGCAGGAGGACGTCGTAGTTTGAGGTTGCTATGTGGTCGAGTGTTGATTTTGTGTCCTCTGTTTGCCCCAAATCCCCTGCAGTAATTATCTCGTTCTCTTATTTTTCATACAAAAATGAATACTCCGTATTCTTTTTAATATAGACTCACAAAACTTCGCTGGTTATAATATATTTTTTCATACAAATTTTATTTCCTTTTCATTTACCTGCAACGGCGAACTTGATAGGGAAATTAGACGGGGGAGTTTTGAAGCTGAACTCGCGGGATTGATCGGAGCCACAACGGTAGTAATAAACCGTGTTGGGTTGTAGAGGGCCGACGACGACGTGGTTTATAAGGGCAGAGTGATAAAGCATGTACTTGTAACTGGTGGTGTATCCATTGGAGGAGTTGAACTGATAGTTTCCGGGTGATGTACCGTACTCTACGGTTGTCGGGACGGCCTCGTCCGTCATCCATGACACCCTCATTCGATCGTTACCCACCATAGACACATGTACCTTGCCGACCAAATTAACCATTACATACAAAATTCAATTGATCAGTATTCTAATCACTACTATGAAAATGTTTATAAAATTGATTCATTGCTGGCTACGATATACATACCTTGCCAAACAAACACACTCCCATATTGAAATAATTAATAATAAAATTTGTTGCTAGATATAAAATGTTTTTTGTCCTGATAGTGTCTATATATTTAAAAAAAAAATTTATTTAATGAAAATGGACAGATAAATCCAAAATTAGTATTTATAATATATTATATCCCTTTAGATATTTTTTTTTTCATGATTGGCCTAGCCATTCCATTTTCTAAATCGAACACTCTTTTCCAAAATTTAAATGAAGGCAAAATATGTATTAAAAAAATTCAAAATTAGTAACAAATCATATCTCTTTAATTACTTGAAGAAATGCATTTACATATGACCAAAAATGATCCATAACACATATATATAATAAAAAAATATTAAAAATGTCAGGTGGCGCGTGGGGTATACACACAAACATACCTGGTCGGGTGTGGTGGAGCCGTGATCTTCGGAAGGGTGGATGAAGAGCGTCTGACGAGGCGGCGGACGGGTGTATCCGAATACTCCGCCGGCGAACGCCAACGCCACCAAAACCGCCAAAGTGGCAGAAACTAACATGGTGGCCGTCCGCCGGGTGATAATTTTTTAGGCGATAGGATTGGGGATCGATTATGGCGACGGGCTATTTGGGATGAGACAACGCCGTTGGGAGCGGCGAACGGAAGGGTGGAGAAATGAAGGGGTTTGTGCGTTTAGATAGGAACCCAGCGAGTGTGTAAAAGCGGGTAAGACGACGAAATTAAAGCCGCATACGTGTACGCATATATAAACCAATCAGTTAGGGGGGAAAAAACGTATACAATCAATGTACAATAAATTTTTTTTTCCTGAACAAATAAAAAGTACATTTTCTTTCAACTAAAAAAATATTGTAAATTAAAATATTTTAATAAATATATTTTTTTGGTAAGATATTGAATAAATATTAAATTCTTGAGGTTGGGTCATATAAGGCTTTAGGATTATTATTAATGGAAATAAGTTGCTACTCCGTATCATTTTGTTTGGGAAATCAATATATCCATCTATGGAAACAGAGAAGTGTATTAAACGTTCACATACCAAGAGCCATTGATTTCCCAAACAACTTAAAGGAGGATATAATGGATAAAAATGATTTCCCAAAAGGAATAAAGAATAAGATATACGAATTAAAAAAAAAGGGTCCCCACGCAGCAGAAGATCAGAAATCTGGTGGGAATCCTGAAATGACGTCTCCAGGTTTGAATAACCGCTACTCTGTTGTGCCATTTGTAACCTAAATACGACACCTGTAACCTTTACCCAAATCTTTAATTTTTTTTTATTTAACAAAGACTAGAACTGTCGTTTGCATTCGGTTCGGGTTGGATCACTTCGGGTTTCGGGTAAAACGGGTTCCGGGTTTTCCGGGTTGATTCAAAGCCGGTTTTGACCGGATTTCGGGTCATTTCGAATTTGTCAATTTTTTCTTTTTTAAATTAAAAAAAATCACGATTTGATAATTTTGTGATAAATTTTAATTATATATAACAAAAATTTAATTATATATAATTATAAATCAATCGGGTCAATCGGATCACCGGGTCAATCGGGTAAATCGGATCAAATTTACCGGGTCAATCGGGTCACCGGGTCGAAACCCAAATTACCCGAAAAATTTCCGATTTTTCGGGTTCGGGTCGGAAAAAAAAAATCGGGTCAAAATTTCCGGGTTTGGGTCGGAAATTTTTCGAGTCGTTCGGGTCAGGTCACCGGGTCGGATTGTGTTTTGACAGGTCTAACAAAGACCCATCATTTCAAACCCCGAACCAAACCGAATATAAATTTTGAATTTCTAGAAATTACAAACCGAAAATTGAACCTAACACTTTAGGTTCAGTTTAGGTTTCAAACCTAAATGAACATAATTGACAATTAATTATAAAAAAATATTAAAATGATTAATTTTAAAAAATTATGTTAAAGAAAATTTCTTAAAAATACACACAATATCTTATAATTGGTTACTCACTTACTCACTCCGATCGGAAATATTTGATGTTTTAGAATGTAAAATTTGATCAACAATATTTGATGTTTTAGAAGTAATAATTGTGGAGTACATTCTTTTTTACTTTTGCACTAATATCAATATAAGTTGTGTTTTTTTTTTTTGCTTAACAATTACAGTTGTGCTTAATAAATGTGACGAAGGAGTAAATATTATTTTGTGGAGTATTTAAAGGTGAAAAGTGACATTCCTTAATATCCGTGCATATCTCCAAAATATCAAATATTTCTAATCAGATGGAGTATAAGTTTTTTAAAAAAAAATTGCAAACCAAAAACCCAACCTAATCTCTTAAGTTCGATTTAGGTACAATTTGATTAGCTCGGTTCAATCCAAAATTTCAGTCTGAATCGAACCCATTGCACCCAAACACGGACCTATGACGGGTTGCTCTAGCTATCTTTTTCATTTAAAACAAATGAAAAATATATGTAAAAAGTAGTGTAAGAATTTTATGGTTAAATTTGGTGAATATCCATTTTACATGTCAAAATTAAGTAAATGTCCACTTTTTTACATAATTAAGTAAATGTCCATTTTTTCCAAAACTACCCCTCATTCCCCATCCCTAATCTTTCCTACTTCCCTCATTTGACAATTTTTAATTTTAACATTAACTAGTCAACAATGACCATTTTGGTCAACGTCTGCATTTGGTGACAGTTTTTTGGTGACAACTGTATATATTTTTTCGGTGACAATTATTGTGATAATTATTTTGGTGACAGTTGACTTTTTTGGTGACATTTTATTTTTTCCTACTGAAATTTAACGAAATTCTTTTCTGGTACTAGTGAACATTGTCACCAACCTATTGTCATAAATTACAGAACATTGTCATCAACTAAAGAACATTGTCACCAATTTTTTGTCGCCTACTATAAAATATTATCACCACCAATTTTCACCAACTACATATTGTCACCAACTACAAAATATTATCACACTGTCATCAAATTATTTTTACCAACAAGTGAAAAATGTCACCAAACATTGTCACAAACCAATTGTCACCAACTACAAAACATTGCCACAAATCTATTATCCCTAAACAGAGAACATTATCACCACCCTCTATTGACACCAATCTACTTTAGTAATCTGTTGTCACCAACAATAAAGTAGTGTCATCAACCTATTGTCACCAAAATATTGTTTCAACAAATATTTGTCATCTAGACCATATAATCACAAAAAAAAAACACTATCACCACTCTATTCTCACTAACTACAAAACATTGTCACCATATTCTTTTCTCAAACGTATCATCACCAACAACAAAACATTGTCACCACTCTATTGTCACTAATAACAAAACATTGTCACCACCTTATCGTCACTAACAACAAAACATTGTCACCACCCTATTGTCACTAACCTCTTGTTAGTAATCTATTGTCACCAACGATATAACAGTGTCACTGACCTATTGTCACCAACTAGAATCTCCAATGTCGTTACCCCACAAACCTATATGCTAGATTTGAACAATAAGCTGCCACTAGTCATCACTCATTGCTGCATAAACTTGATATATGTAATGTGCATGACATATGCTTCCTTCAAAAACACTCGTCGATAATCACAAATCTTGATGCCAAAAAGAGAAAAGAAAAATTGAGGATTTAGTCTTTCAATTCAAGTTTCGATTTTCTTATCTGCTATCACAAGTGAGCAATTATCACCTAATGCCAACCACCAATACAAAGCCAACCAAACCTTTCCAGCACTGTAGAACAGTTCAGCTAATATACAATAATCTTCCAGCAATTATTTGTTACACCAAAAACATGATTCTTCAACTACTGCATTGAGCTAGGCTTTATAATATGAAAATACCTTATCGAATTTCATGTCTCACCTCCTTCCAATTTCATAGCCAACAATTAAACGAAAAACAAATCAATCAAGCATCAAAAGAAGAAAATACAAAAGCACAATAAATTGTAAATTAAGAATGATGACAAAAGAAGACAGTAGATTTTACAAGAACCATTACAGTGCCATGAAATTAACAGCACTTACTCGCCCCTCTATCAAGTCCTGAAGTCCAATGCTAACCACAGTGCATCCAATGGCATTCGCATAGTTGAGGTCTTCCAAATCAAACGATCACCGACGCGTCGCTCCTTGTCGCGTCTGGCTGCCTCTCCCACTCGCTGTCATCCCACGTGTCGGAGCCAACACTAGCAATCACCGGAGCAGCCCCTTCTTGAGATCAAAGTCGTTGCCTCCTCCTGGCCTCGAATCGCCCAAGCTGGCCGAATCTGGAGTCAATATCGAAGGTGGAATCAAAGCCCATACGCAACCGACACTCCTTTCCTCCTCCCACCTTGGAGCAGCGACTATTGTCGCCATCACTGTAGTCGATGGAGCCCTAACGGAGCCGCTTGCGCCGACGATCAGAGGGAGACTACGCCGACGATGCGTTAGGAAGAGGACGCCGAAAGAAGATCGGAACGTAGAGGAACAAGAGAACAAAGAAGAGCGAGAAGACAGATGGACGGGCGTTCAATTAGATCTGAACAATAGGAAGACCTAAAAATTAAAAGAGGGGTGTTTTGGGTATTATGAAGATATTATAGACCCTTATCTAATTACAAAATAAAAATGAACATTTACCTAATTTTAGGTTCTAAATGGACATCTCACCAAAATTTTCCGAATTTTGTTAATGAAAATTATAACAAAAGAAATCTAGTATACTCAGCATACTAAAGTGGGTGATTAATTTTATTGTTCCAAAATTTTGGTTTGAATCAAATTTTGAATACTTAGTATACCCAAACACGGACTCATGGCGGTTTATACTCTAGCTATCCTTTTAAAAAAAAATGAAAAAATATATATAAAGTGGTGTAAGAATTTTATTAATGAAAAGTATAGCAAAAGAACTCCAGTATATTCAGCTTATTAATAAAAATGATTTGGGGAAACCAACAAAGTGGATGATTTATATTTTTCCAAAATGAAAATTTGAATATATGTTGTGACACGCTTCAATATGCCATGTGGAACTTAGTCATCTCGACCCTGCTCCCACCTAAGTATGGATTGTGCTTCAATAATTTAAAATTTACTCCTTGAATTGGTAAATAAGTTATAATTTACTGAGTATAATTTATACTGCTACGGAGTACATGTTAAATTTGTTTTAAATTCTACAACCATCGCATTGGGCCTTATAAAATGGGCTACCTCCATTGGGCCCAGGAGGTGGTCTACATATGGAGATGAAGCCCATTAACAACTCAACTTAATCAAGTCGCGGTTAGCTTCGGCACAAGCTGAGAGAGCTTACTTCAATCTTCTAAGCAAGAATTTGGTAATCATTTCAGTCTTTATCAGTAAGCATAAAATTATTCTAGTTAAAAAAATTGATATTTTATAGAATTTTTTGAAGCTTATGCAAAGACTTGGACGATAAGTATATACAAGTCCTATCAGGTTTATTTATAGGGTTTGCTTCTATAGCGGTAGGAATAATATATAGCCATGACCAGATGGCCGTAGTTGTCATCTATCACAAACTGATGACAAATGACTTTGTGTTCCAAAGAAACGCCATGGCAGATCTTGGGCATGCATCAAATGTCGATCAGAGCTCACAATGGAGATTTCAACTTCGCCTTTCGGTGTGGACACTGCCCGGCCCTGGCAGCAGAGCTGTGATGGGCTGTCCTCCATGGCCTCCGGATTGCAAAGGAAATGGGAGTGACTAGCATAGTTTTGGAGACGGACTGCACCTCCGTGTGTGACATGCTGAATCAAGAAGGTGACAGAGTTTATGCCCATCAGCAGCTGGCCATCCGTTGTAGGGAGCTGCTGAACAACAACTCAAGGGACTATAAAATCCGCCATGTCAACCGAAGAGCAAACGTTACAGCGGACACTTTGGCAAAGATGGGAGTGAGCTTATATGAGCCATTCACCCAATTTCCTACGGTTCCAAATAGCAATATTGATTCTGTGTACTCACCCACTCATGGTGGGACTATCAGCTACGCTTCATCAATAAAATTAAAGGGGGTTAGCCCTCTTTCATGATGCATATATTGCAATAATGAAATCCAAATATAGTTAAAATCTGTGTCAAGTGAAAAAGAAAAGACATTTTACATCCAAATGTAACACAGTTACTTTGCATAAGACGGAAACCAAGCAGAGATCTTCCTAATTCCTGCGGTTGAAGATGAATTGCGGTCTGCTGCTGCTGCCCCATGAAAAGGAGACGACCATGGATTCAACGAAATAGGAACCACGGCTAAGGTGAAAGCCCATTCTGCTTTAACTTTTAGATCCACACTTACCTTTTCAGCACTCGCGAGATGATGAGCAAACACTTTGTTCTTGTAAGCAGATAACCAACAAAAGAACTCGGCATTTAGAGGGTCCGGAGCAACCAGGAGCCTGCACTCTCCCAACAAGCTTGGGTCCCACTGTGGACTGATAGGACACCTATTCTGCAGGCACCACTCTCTCTTGTCTTCATAGTCCACTAACCGCCACACACACAGCCTCCAATCACCATCACCACAGTCCTCTATATCACCAAACTCGAGTGAGCCTTGCAGACCCAAACGAATCAGATTCACACCCGAGTTCATCAACTTCTTACCTGATCTATCAGGCAACTGAATGCAGCCGAATCCTTCAGGGCTGTCATAGGGATCATAAGTCACTACAGTCCTTGTTCTCCAGTCAAAGTAATGCAAGATACCTTTGTAGGTTAATAGTTGTGGGGAATAATCTATTGTCACCGCAGTAGGACATCTTATTCGTTCCTTGCGAGTCCATCTCCCATTATCCGAAGAGAAGATGTCAATCTTAGCAAATTTGAAGGAATTAAGAGTATCTGGACGGTCGCTGCAGATGAATTGAATACACACAACTTTGTATGTAACACTGTCTTGACTATCGCCTACTCGTTGGGGAGCACGCGTGGCAAGACCACACGCCCATTGATAATCGGGAAGGTTCAAGGTAGGCAGCCTTACAGATTGGTTGGTGAGCGGGTTGAAGACACAGATTTGAAATTTTTCATATTGTAACAAACTTAATAGGAGTCCATCGCTTGAAGACTTTATGCTGTAATTTTCGCCAACCTCTATGCTAAAATTTTCGCCAGGTCGGTAAAAGGCGTCGACAAGGAGAGAGGGTGGAGCATCATCCTCCGTAGGAAGGCCAATAGAATCTATGTATTGGTAATTGGCGAAGCCATCACCGAATTTCGGATACAACAGTGCCGATAGGTGACACAGAGAGGACGATGATTGAAGATAATTAAGGCCGAATTTGGGGTCGGAGATGAGGGAATTGAATTGCTTTGAGACGCAATTGCATCTGAAGAGAGGTTTGATGTGCAATCTGTACAGAATTTCAACTAATATCTCTTTTGGGAGATCATCCAAGGCTGCATATATAATTAAATATTTCAACAAATTCAAGTAATTTATTTGTTCTTCCGCAAAGATTCCAATTCAAAGATGAATAATTGAACAAAGATACGTACCTGAAATCGTCCCTTCCATCTCCACTGGTTGGTTTGTGTGTTGACGAAAATAAAACCCTAGGTCAGGGATGGAGGTTCTTCATCTATTTAAATGTGAAGTCATCCAAACGCCTTCGCAAATTTGTAACCCAAGGGTTGGAAATTGGGAACAAATATTTATTGTTTTAAAAGAAAATCCACAAAAAAATGAGTAATGGGGTGGATATGAAAAAAACGAGTAATGGATATGAGACTATGAGTGAAGATTTTTCACCCAGGTCAATAATTATCCAATAACTCAAACTAGTAATTGGGTATTTGGGGGTGACAAAAGATATCCGAAATAGGGGAGTTGGTGTTCGTTGCAATACGGAAAACACAGGGGTCGGACTGAGAGGAACTGGTGGAGGCTGGGGCTGGGCGCTTGAGTTGTGCATCGAAAGGGGGATGTGGAGGATATGGCCGGAGTGTTGGATTGAATTGATCGAGGGTTTTGTGTTGGATTCCAAAGTTTAACTAAACGTTGTGATTAATAAATAGAAACAAGTTTATTATGATTACTTATTTCTATTTTGTGCTACTGTTGTAGAATGGAGGACAAGATATTGTTGAGAATTCTTTGCACTCATCGATTTGAAGTGCTAGTTGCATATCGTTTAATATACACATTCTACTAACATCAGATTGCTTATTGTTGTTCGTGTGCTGGTAATTTTCTTTGGTCAACTTTAGACTTTGGATGAGTTTGTTTGAGAGCAAGATTCAATTAACTTAGTCACTAGATAATGTAGTAAAATCTTTTTAAATTATATTCATTAAATAAGCTTTAAGATGAATCTTCATGTGTTAATTTCATTGAATTTCGACGAGTCCTTGACTCCCTCACCTTATCTCGGATACTACATACCCTTATCTTATCGCAGATAACCTCAATATTCCTGATCTTGTCGAATCTAGTAAATCCACTCATCCAACTGATCATCCTCATCTTTGCTACCATTAGCTTATATATGCTCGATCATGTGCCTTTGTAACCACTCAACACTCAGCCCCATACATCATTACAGGTCTAACCACCACTTTGTAGAATTTTTCCTTAAGCTTTGGGGGCACTTTCCTATCACACAAACCTCATGGCACAATCCTCCACTTCTGCCATTCCATTATTTCCATATGATTCTAATGTCGGATATCCATATCGACACCTCTGTCATTTTGCATCACCGACCACAAGCACTTGAAACTATCTCTTCTCAGTACAACATCCTCACCAACCATCACGTCTTGATCGATCCCCACCTCCATCTTTTCCGAACCCGAACTACAAATATTCTATCTTTGTTTATAAAATAAAATTTATGTATTTAATAATGTAGTTGACATGGAGTGAGATATATCTTTCCACGTATTTTACCGACATAATATATATTATTGTGCCTCAAAATATAGAATAATATCTATTATTTTATATAAACAAATGATATTTCATAAGATCGATAAAAGATAAGTGTAAATAAAAGATAAAATTACTTGTGAACAAATAAAGGAAATATAAAGTATGTAAAAAAAAAGAGTGATATAAATATTTGTTAATACATTTAGAAAAATTGAGCTAGTGAGCTAGCACCGACCTGTCAACCCGACGGGTCTGATCTGACCCGTGGCCACGCCTACCCTAGATAAGAGCTTCGATATATGAAAGAAGATGAAAAAGTGGATGAGGTAGAATGTTATCTAATTTTGAATCAAAAAAGAATGTTATCTAATTGACGTACATATGGATTAATGGACGTTTCTAGTTTATAATTAATTTTTTATAATATAAAATGAATAAACTTGGTATTATTATTTAAGATGTTTTATAACATGAAATTAGTATTTACTCCGTAGGACATTGTATAATATATAGTAGTATATGAAAATAAGAAAAACTTAGTATTAGTATTTAATATTTTTTTATAATATGAAATTATTATTTAATGTAGTTAATAATGTGGATGTGTATTTGGGTGATGGATTGTATTTTTTTTTATTTTTTTTATTTTTAGTAAATAAAATAAATGAGAAGTAGTGGGATAAGTAATATGATGATTTGTCGCAACCAACAAGGTAACAATGTACAATACAGAGTATATGAAAATGAAAAAAAATTAGTATTAATATTTAATAATTTTTCTAATATAAAATTAGTGTTTAATGTAGTCAATAATATGGTTGTGTATTTGGATGGTAGATTGTAATTTTTTTTTTTTTGGTAAATTAAATAAATAAGTAGTGGGATAAATAGTGACGTATGTAGTGGGATAAGAAATAAAATGATTTGAGAAAATCAACAAAGTGGATGATTTTTATTGATCTAGGATGAAAAAATTGAATATAATTTGTAATTTATATACATGTTAAATTTGTTTTAAATTCTACAACCGTCGCATTTAGGCTTATAGAATGGGTTACCTCCATTGGGCCTAGGACACTTGGGCCTGGATATACATGTTAAATCATATTTACTATTCAGCCAGGCAATGCAAACATGCCGAAACGATCCCTACAAACGATCATATATTGCAATAATGAATTTTCTTTTTGGTGAGAAAAGCTGGAGGCATAGTATTAGAATAAAAGGAAGGCCAGAGGGAGTTACTGGACGACCCGGAGGCGCGGCTTAGCCACCCCTAACGCATCATCCAGTAGCAGCCTAGATCCATCAACAGGGACAGAGTTCAACACAGCAAAACCAAGCGGAAAAGAAAGAGCAAAATGGGAAAGAAAATCAGCAACGCAGTTGCCTTCGCGGAGGGTGTGACGGAACTGGATAGACCAGTTCCTACTAAGGAAGCCTTGGCAAGCGAGCACCAGGCTGGCACTAGGGTGGGTCGGACACACCACCTTCTTAATCAGGTTCAACGCAACTTCCGAATCGGACTCGCAAACCACCTTCTTGTAACCACGCATCCAGGCCATATCAAGGCCTTTGGCAATCGCCCAGAGCTCGGCATTGGTCACGGAGCAGGCACCAATGTTGTGGGTGAAGCCCACCAGCCAGGCTCCATGTTCGTCGCGGATCACACTGCCCGCCGAGGCCGCACCATCACCCCTGACAGCTCCGTCAGTGTTGAGCTTAACCCATCCACTGGTGGGCGGCATCCAGCATAAATTCGCAGGTTTTCTGGCCTTCGTCTGAACAGCAGCAAGCACCTTCTTCCTAGCGATGTTGTGCTCCTTAGCCAGACACAAGCAACGAGCAGCCGTGACCGGCTCCCTTTTGATATCCTTGAAGATCTCTTGGTTCCTTCTCAGCCAGAAGCACCACAAAGCCACGGCAAAAAAGGAGCACCACTCCACGCCGTCTTCCATGCCCTTGTCGAGGACGTTTCTCCGTATCCATGAGGAAAAAGGCAGCGTAAAGAAATCCGCCCTCTTCCTAGCTCCTCGAACCTGCATCCAGAAACCGTTAGCAACACCACAGTCCCTGAATAAGTGTAGGAGTGTCTCACAATGCAAGTGGCAGCAAGGGCAAAGGTCAGAGTTATCTATATGTCGTCGGAAGAGCTCGCTATTCGTCAAGATTCCACCTTTAGCTGATGTCCAAATGAAAGTTCTAATTCTCTCATTGACGTCGAGTCTCCAGATGCTCCTAAAGAAAGTTCTATCCATGGATGGGGTCACATCCACCCTCCTCAATAAGGCGTAGCTGGAGCGAGCAGTATAAATTCCGTTACCACTAGCAGGCCACCCCACCACATCCTCCCTGTCGGACACAACCGCAGCTGCAATCTTCAGTACGGTGGACGCGGGAAGGAGGGCGGCGAAGCAATTCCATCTCCACCCAGACTCAGCATCCCACATGTCAGAAATTGTAGTATGCTCGCTATTCAAAGGTTGTCCCAGCGTAGCAAGGGAGGCCAAAGGTTCACTCCCAATCCAGAGGTCCGACCAAAACCGGATGTTCTGGCCATTGCCCAGGCATCTCCGAGTATTGGGTTTGAGTATCTCATCCACCGCTTTCACAATGCCTTTCCAAACGTGGGAGGCTGCTGCCGACTTGCCCAAGGCCTTGCCGATATACTTGCTGAACAGTACATCAGTCCACAAGCCCTTGTCATCATGCATTAACCTCCAACCAAGCTTCGCCACTAAAGATAAATTCAGGCCCTTCATCCTTCTTATGCCCAACCCTCCCAGCTCCTTAGGCCGCGTGATCTCGTCCCAGCACACTTTGTGAAGTCGCCGCCCTTCCGGGGATGAATTCCAAACAAAGTTCCTACATGCCTTCTCGATTTTATTACAAGTATTCTCCGGGAGGATCAGGGTGGACATCGTGTAAACCGGTATTGTAGACAGAACATTTCTGGCGAGTGTTACCCTCCCCGCAAAACTGAGCAGCGACGACTTCCAACCTGCAAGTTTAGAGGCAAATTTGTCGAAGATGGAGGAGAATGTACCTTGGTTAATTCTCTTGTGAAGAATAGGGATGCCGAGATAATGGCCCAGGTCCCTCGACGCCTCAATGTTGCTTTCCACTTGGATTCTCTCGCGAAGTTCCCTCTTCACATTGTTAGAGACGAAGACTTTAGACTTTAGGAGGCTCACCTTTTGTCCGGAGCTATTACAAAAGGTCTCAAGGCACCCCCGGATAACCTTAACTTGGGCAATAGACGCTTCGGCAAACAGAAGTATGTTGTCCGCGAAAAAGAGATGAGACAGCTTATGCCCGCCCCTAGCTATACCAATCGGTTTCCATTCCCCAATTTCGACCGACTCGGCAATGATATGACTGAGCCTCTCCATGCACAGGATGAATATGTAAGGCGATATGGGATCACCTTGACGGATGCCACGGGTCGGGATGAACTGGTCGGTAACTTCCCCATTCCACAGGATTTGCAATCTTGGAGTCCGGATACACTCCATCACCCACCTTATCAGAGCTGGAGGCAAGTTAGCCCGGGCCAACGTGTCCTCGATGAAATCCCAGTTTAATCTGTCATTGGCCTTTTCAAGATCCAGCTTCAAACACATCCAACCTTTAGCCCCTTTCTTCCGTCTCATGGAATGGACTACCTCTTGAGCAACCACTATATTATCCGAAATGAGCCTTCCGGGTATGAAACTCCCTTGCGTTGGCCCAAAAAGGCACTCCATATGTGGCTTTAGGCGATTCACCAAGATCTTGGTGATGGCCTTGTAGATCACGTTGCAAAGACCGATCGGGCGAAATTGATGAATCGTTTCAGGTTTACCGACTTTGGGAAGAAGGGTGATAAGGGTGTCGTTAACTCCAATAGGGAGTTTAGAAGTGCAGAAGAATCTCTTAATGAAATCAATCATAGAACAGCCGACGTCCTCCCAGCATTTGTTGAAGAACACAACCTGGAACCCATCGATACCCGGAGCTTTGTAAGCGCCCAACTGGCTAAACGCTTTCCTGATCTCAGTACTAGACACCGTCGAGCAGAGGTCATTCTGCTCCTGTTCCGAGAGCAGGGGAAAGGCAGAGGGCACATCCCCAAGGCAAGGGTCCTTTCCGTCATCCGTGTAAAGATCTTTAAAATAGGTAAGAGCCATCCCTTCTAAGTCTTCTTTTGTCTCAACCCAGTGCCCATCATCGGATCTCAAGCCTTTAACTCTGTTACGTTTCCTGCGAATCACCGTAGACGCGTGGAAGAAACTCGTATTTCTATCTCCAAAAGTAAGCCACTTTTCCCTCGACTTTTGGAACCATAAGATCTCTTCCTGCTCGAGAGTGACTTCCAAAGCCTGACGGATCTTAGATTCCTGTTCGAGCACCAACGGAGAATTACATCTGGCGTTAACAGTTTGAAACTTGCCGAGGGCCTTCGATAATTGATCCTTACGAGCTTGAATATTCCCAAAAACACGCTTATTCCATTTCTTGAGGTCTAAGCTGAGTTTCTCTAGAGCTTCAGGCGTATCACACTCCTTATTCCACTTGGTATGAACGAGGTCAGGGAAGTTTTCGTGAGTTGACCACGCGGCCTCAAAGCGGAAAGGTCGTTTCCTGATGTTCTTGATAATGGACGGGTTAAGCTCCAATAGCAAAGGACAATGATCGGAAGAATACCGAGGAAGGTGTCGAACTCTAGCCTCAGGCCACAATAACCTCCCTTCCAGATTCGTGAGCACTCTGTCAAGACGCTTAGAAATGACCCTATCACCAAGCGAGACTTTACTCCATGTGAAATCCGGTCCAGAAAAACCGAGATCCAACAGCCTACAACGATCGATCAACCCCTGGAACACCTTAGTATCCTGATGGAGAGTGCCAGTGCCGCCAAAGGTTTCGTTCGGGCTAACGATGCAATTGAAGTCGCCCCCAATGACCAAGGGCCCTCCAATGTTATCCAGGCAGTTTCTGAGTTTGTCCCAAAAGGGAACACGTCTAGCCACAGTCGGGGGGGGGGGGGGGGGGGGGGCATAAACAGTAACCAGGTGGACTCTACTTCCGCCTGTAGACCAAGAGGCATGAATGAAATCCGCAGCCTTCTCGTGAACATTGATTCTGTGTTTTCTGTCGTCCCAAAGAAGCCAGACTCCACCCGCAAATCCGGACGCTTCTATGCGAACACAGTTAGGAAAGTCTAACTTCTCACATACCTCTTTTGCCTTGTCACCCGATACGCGAGTTTCCATTAACGCAAGAATATCCACGCTGCAGTGTTGACGGATGTAGCGGATGGCTCTTCTAAAGCTCTTTTTACCTACGCCAAAGCAATTCCAGAACAAAATATTAGTTTTGTTGGTTGTACAATCCATAAGAAACAATAAAAGAAAATAGAAGGACAATAATACTACAGAGACAGGGACACGAAAGTTAAACTCCCTTCTCGACATTCTCTGACTGTCCTGGCTTATTTTTCTCTCCTGCCTCCACATGAGCCACCGGGACCCAAAATTTCCCTTGCAATGGTGGTGACGGGGGACTAGATTGGTCAGCCATCCCATTATGCATCTCCCCGATCTCCGGGTTTTGCATAGCGTGATCAACCTCACCCATGGTTTCCTTCAAGATCTTGATCGACTTCCCCGCATTATTCACCTTGCTTCCTTTCAAATTTAATCCTTTTGGTTTGCTGATATCTTTCTGGTTCTTTCTTTTGACATTGAGAGCTTTGAGGGTAACAACTCTAGCCTTCAAAATAGGGCACCCAGTATCCGGCTTATTGGGCCCTTGAATTGGGCCAGCCTTGTTGAGAGCAATGTCTGTCGATGGCCTAGCATCCATTCCAAGTCCAGGATTCATCTGAGCCCCGCAGCTACTCGAACCATTACCCATGTTAGGAACATTGGCTTTCCCCTTGTGTTTATGAGGCGCCGACTCTTTCTTGTAATCCTCCGAAGTCCGCGCACCGCCATTAACACTTTTACCTTTTCCATTATTACTTCCCCTCGTGCTAACCTTTGAGGATCCCGGAGTACCGCCTTTAAGGCTGTCCAGACGACCGTTATGGCTCAAACCCCCATTGGCATTCTGAGGACCCTTGGCCATTCTCGCCGGAGCCGGCGTGGCACCCACCGGATTTTCCGACTTTCCGGCGGTCCCATTCCCAGGGTTAGCAGGTTTTCCTTTGTGTTTTGGCGGGCGGCGTCTGACCACCTGCATCCATGGACCATGGTTTTTGTCCTCCTCATCTCCTTTGTCTTCTTCCTTCCGAGATGGCGGGGGTTCCACCATCATAGAAACCTCCCCTAGCACCTCCTTCAATTCCTCCGCTTTCGTCTCCGGGCAATTCGCTTTCCAGTGCCCAACTCTTCCACAGGTAAAACAAATCTTAGGAATCCCTTCATATTCAAGCCGAAAGCTCTCCCCATTAATGGTGATAGAGCCCTTCAGAGGCTCCTCCAGATTGACCTCCACACAAACCTGCGTAAAATTCCCTCTATTCGTGTAAATAGTTCGATGATCGACCTTAATAGGCTTCCCCAGACCTTCAGCAACCTTCAACAGCACTTCCTCCTGATAAAGAACCATAGGAAGATCGACAATTCTAATCCAAGCGGGGGCGGTTTTAATGACTTCCGAAGGCCTGAAATCCGGTGACCAGCCCTTAATAATCAAACATCTACCAAACACCGACCACGGACCACCAGTCAGGATCTTCAGACCATCTTCCTTCTTCTCGGGGCGAACCAAGAAATTCCCAAAGGGCAAATCTATGACTTGAAACCTGCCAAACTCTTTCCAGATCTCCCTTAATTTCATATCCATCACGTAAAGGGGGATTTTAGGTCCCAACATCCTGACAATCAGAGAACTCTCCCAAGCACCAGCAAGAGCATCGATGACCGAGGGATCGATAGTGACCATCGGATTTCCCCCCAAGGCTGGTGGGAAGGATACTTTGATTTTCTTTTCCAGGAAACCTTGATGCACGGACGTCTTCTGCATAGTCACCCCACCCATAACAACTTTATCGCGCCAGGAGGGAGCCTCCACAGAGGGGACGATAGGCTGGGGGACGCTATTCTGTATATCCGGTCCCGGATCATCTGGGGGAGGGGGCACCGGCACAGAATCCGTCTGCATCACATCGGGAAGTTTATTCTCAGAGCTCATATTGGGAATCACACGCGCCGCGCGTTCTTTTGACATCACCATTTGCACTACTAGCTGAGCAATAATGAAATTGAAATCCAAACATATATAGTTAAAATTTGTGTCAAGTGAAAAAAGAAAAGACATTTTACTTCCACATATAACACGGTTACTTTGCATAAGACGGAAACCAAGCAGAGATGATCTTTCTAAATCCTACTGTTGAAGACGTTTTGCGGGCAACTTTCCTTAATTTGGTAAATAAAGAGCAGACACCTTCCCCGTGAAAAGGAGAGGACCATGGATTCAACGAAATAGGAACAGCTAAGTTTGGATTAAATTCCCATTCTTCAACATTAAAAAGATCCACACATACCTTTTCAGCACTCTCGAGATCATGAGCAACCACCTTGTTCTTGTAAGCAGATATCAAACAAAAGAAGTCGGCATTTAAAGGATCCGGAGCAACCAGGAGTCTGCAATCTCTCAACGAGCTTGCGTTCCATAGTGGACTAATAGGACACCTATTCTGCAGGCACCACTCTCCCTTGTCAAAGTCCACTAATTGCCACACACACAGCCTCCAATCACCATCACCACAGTCCTCTATCTCACCAAACTCAATTAAGTCTTGCAAACCCAAATGAATCAGATTCATGCCCGAGTTCATCACCTTCCTACCCGATCCAACGGGCAATTGAATAGAGCCGAATCCTTCAAGGCTGTCATAGGGATCATAAGTCACCATAGTCCTTGTATTCCAGTCAAAGTAATGCAAGATACCTTTGTAGAGTCGTAGTCGTCGTGGCCAAGAATTTAGTGGTACCGCAGCAGGCCAGCTTATTCGTTCCTTGCGAGTCCATCTCCCAGTATCCGAAGAGAAGATGTCAATCTTAGCAAATTTGATGGAACTGGGAGTACGAGTACGTGTACGTGGACTGTCGGTGATGAATTGCATACACACAACTTTGTATGTAACACTGTCTTGATTCTCGCCTACTCGTTGGGGACCACGTGTGGCAAGACCACACGTCATGCCACACGCCCACCATCTATAACCAGGATGACGGAGCAAGGCTGGGAGCTTTACAGATTGGCGGGTGAGCGGGTTGAAGACACAAATGTGAAATTTTGTAGAACAGAACAAACCTAGTACGAGTCCATCTCTTGAAGCCATTATTCTATAATCGTGGCCAGGTCGGTAGGTGACATGGAGAGAGGGTGGAGCATCATCCGCCGTACGAAGGACAGTAGAATCTGAATGGCTCAAATCTTTGGATTTTTTGGCGAAGCCATGACGGAGTTCCGGATACAACGATGCAGATAGGTGAGACAGAGAGGACGATGATTGTAGATAATTAAGGCAGAATTTGGGGTCGGAGATGAGGGAATTCAATTGCTTTGAGACGCACTTGCACCGGAAGAGAGGTTTGATGCGCAATCTGTACAGAATTTCAACTATTATCTCTTCTGGGAGATCAACCGAGGCTGCATAAACATTTCGATCAACAAATTGAAGTAACTTATTTGTTCATCCACAAAGATTCCAATTCAAAGATGAATAATTGAACCAATTATCCATGGCTGATGCATAAACATTAATTTAAACCAATTATGGTAATTTGTTATTTGTTCATCCGATCCACAAAGATTCGAATTCACAGATGAATAATTGAACAAAAGATACGTACCTGAACTCGTCCTCCTCCTTTTTTTGAGAACCGAATTCGTCCTTTTCATCTCTACTGGTTGGGTTGTGTGCTGGCGAAAATAAAACCCTAGGGCTTATATATGGAAGGAGCTTCTTTAACCTTTTAAATGTGAAGTCATCCAATATAGAGCCTTCGCAAATTAATTAACATAAAATTAACCCACACGGAGGTGTGTATTTTTTTTTTTTTTGAGAACAAGACCATCAGGTCATTCCATTTCATTAATCAAACCCAAAGCCACAGAGTCTGGTAGCGACTGTAAAGAAAAAAACAACGAGTGACTAATAGGTCTCACGGCTTCTAAATCATGTGCCGCCCTATTCCCTAATCTACTAACAAAAGACCAACCAATGGACTGAAAATAAGACGACAAATCTAAAATGTCAGAAATAAGGTTAAACAGAACACCCTTTCCTTGGCACCCATTCCGAAGCTTTGTTACTAGCGATAGACAATCAGACTCGATCATAATATGCCACAATCCTCTCTCCTTAGCTAACTGCACTGCCCAGCGCACACTCTCCGCCTCGGCCACTTCGACTGATCTTGTATGTTCAATCTCCCTCTGGCCTGCGAAAATAAGCTCTCCCCGCTGATCTCGGCACACCACACCTATCGCTGGCACCTGATTAGGGGGCAGACTCGCGTCGCAGTTAATCTTCAAAGTCCCCTCGCTTGGCTTGCTCCACCTCCTTCCGCCGTTGCTACTGAATTGATCCAGGTGGGGTGCAGTTGTCACCTCTCTATAGCTTTCTGCTGCAGCAAGTGCCTCCTTTGTGTCCCTTATTATGTCGTCTGCCTCCATGATTACTCCTTCAAAGATTCTCTTGTTCCGGGCACCCCATATCTGCCAAGCCAACAACGCCCATATCTGCCTATGTCCAGTTGATCCTTCGATGAAAATTTGTTGGAAAGTGGGAAGAAATGTTGTATGACTTAGCCAGTATCTCTCCAACTTTGGTTCCTTCTTCCATACCTTCCTAGCTATGCTGCACTCAAACAAAGCGTGAAAACAGGATTCCTCTCGACCACACACATCACAAGTTGCATCCTCTGTAATTCTCCTCCGGTGCAGGTTTGTTTTGCAAGGCAACACATCTGCAGCAGCTCTCCATACGTAGGAAGAGACCTTCGGGGACACACGGAGCTTCCACAAAGATTTCCATGCCCTTTCCGTCGTGGCCATGTCCGAGGTACCAGCTGCATCCCTCCTCTGCAAAGACTTCTCTAGTATCGCATGATATGCTGACCTTACTGTGAAGATTCCGTTCTTTGAGTGGCTCCACAAGAGCTGATCCTGAACCAGTGGGTCGACGAGCCTGTTCTGTCGAACTTCCTCTATGTCGCACGGTAAAAGGAACCTTCTTAGTTGCACCTCGTCCCATCGGCCCGCTTCCCAGTCAATAAGATCTACAACCCGAAGCTCTGAGTCACCTCCGTAGAAGTTCCCAAGGACCTTGAAACTTGCCGGACGACTTATCCATTTATCTTCCCACACGGAGGTGTGTATTCAACAGCGATCATTTTATTTATTTATAAAAATATTTATATTCTATGCCTTTTTTTTTGGTGAGGTTATATTAATTATTAACGTGTTTATTCTATGCCTTTATATTAACGTGTTTATAGATATACGGAGTATATTATTAAATTTCGTATTTGTACATCAAAATTAAATTCATATTTAAAAAAATCTAGAATTATTGATCTTTTAGTTATTAACATTTTTAAAAAGAGTAAACTAAAGAAAATCACCACTTAAATATGTTATATTACCCTAAACGACTCCTTATATTCATAATTACATGAAATCACCCATTAAACCAATTCTGTTTGCAAAGAGTCACTGACTCACCTATTCTATTTGGGTTCAGATCAAAACCACAGTTTGCCCAAAAAAAAAAAAAAACACTGTTTAAAATCGCGTGTATTTTGAAAACACATATTACATTTACATAATTCATCCCGAAATAAAATTGTCAACATAAATGTTGTGAATTGGAAGTTGTGGATCTTTGTTGTGCCTGATGGAAGGCAAACTTTACCTTTGAGACCGGTTGTTCCTATTGCATTGAATCCATGGCCTTCCCCTTTTCATCTCCAAACTCTGAACAAGTCATCTTTAGTAGTAAGATGCAGGGAGAAGTTTATTCAGGAGTCTAGGCTATTTTGTCTTTCACTCTTAGATTATCTTAAAACTAGATTATAGTCCACAGGACAAAACATTCTTTTTTTAATTTTGCTCTTACAAAGGAAGAAGATACTAGATGTCGAACATGGTTGTATATATAAATATCCTTTGTCGGAAAAATTGATGAATGATCTTTGCAAAAGATCGAGTTCATTAAGCAAATGCCAAGAGTAGTTGCAACAATAGACGAGGTGATTGGAGTGACTCCGAGTGTTGGTTTCATGGTTTATTCATAGTTGCAACAATTTCTTATGGTATTTTGTAGACCATATGCTCAACTAGAACAAACTTAACATTTACTGATTGACACAATGCAAGGAAACCACACATTGGGAATCTTATGAAACTCGATCTACAGAAGATAAATAGCTAGCTCAGCTCCTAACTCGGCAATAAAAAGGAGAAGACAACGGGCATGAATCATGATAAGAACAACTAGAAGGGCATTCGTCTTCCAAGGATCAAGAGCAACCAGTTTCCTCCACTCAGTCCATTCTATGAACCTGTTTTCTTCGAACATTGGACTGATCGAATACGTTTTCTCCAGGCGCCACTCTCCTTTGGAATGGCCTACCAACAACCACACAAACAGCCTCCCGCTATGCTTTCATGTTCTCTAATATTTTTGAAGAATCATAGTAAATTTTTTTTTTGGGCTAAAATGTTGCTATTTTGTGACTTTTACTCATATGTATTTTTTAGAAAAATATTTTTATGGTTTTTTCAAACTATTTTTTTTACAAATGTGTATGAATTATCAAATACCATATTGTTATAATTTTTTTAAAAAAACTTTACACAATAATTTTCATATAAACTAATTTTGTGACACACCAGTGTGTTATCTTCGGCTCAAGCTGAGAGAGCTTGCTTCCATCTTTATAATTTTGCACAGTTTGGAGACGAGTTTGAATATAAAGAGAAGAGATCCAGACACAAACAATTAACTTTCCGTTCTTCGATCGATTTCCCTTATTTGTTACATACATTGGTTCAGCATTATTCAGATTCTCTTGATGAATTTGAGTTTTTAATCCTAAACTACAGTTGAAATGTGGGTTAAGTGCATAAAAGAAGATAAAGATATTGCTTTGCAATCACAATGATCATGAAGCACATAATTAACTGAATCAATTTGACCAACAACAAAATGATGAAAAATTTGCTAACACATTTCAATATTTTTTTAAAAAAGAAATCAATTTGACAAAAATGTGACTAAAAACACATTCTGCTGAGTGCTGATTATATATGTTCAATGTATCTCGTAACAAAATTACCTCAAACAAGAAAATAATAATTGGTTTCCCTGGTATGTATTGAGAATTGAGAAATGTTGATTTTCTTTTCTATGAAGTACATTCAGATGCACTTAAGTATCATGCATATATTGCAATGCAATCCAAATATATTTAAAATTTGTGTTAATAAGTGAAAAAAGAATGACATTTTTTACACCCAAATATAACAACACAGTTACTTAATTTGCATAAGACGGAAACCAAGCAGGGATGATCTTTCTAAATCCCGCCGTTGAAGATGAATTGCGGCCAACTTCCCCGTGAAAAGGAGACGACCATGGATTCAACGAAATAGGAACCATTAAGGTTATATCAAAAACCCATTTTGCTTTAACCTTAAAAAGATCCACACATACCTCTTCAGTACTCGCGAGATCATGAGCAATCACCTTGTCATGGTATGCAGATAACCAGCAAAAGAACTCGGCATTCAGAGGATCCGGAGCAACCAGGAGCCTGCAGTCTCTCAACAAGCTTGCATTCTGCTGCGGACAAATAGGACACCTATTCTGCAGGCACCACTCTCTCTTGTTGTCATAGTCCACTAACCGCCACACACACATGCTCCAATCACCATCACCATAGTCCTCTATCTCACCAAACTCAAGTAAGTCTTGCAGACCCAAACGAATCAGATTCAGGCCTGAGTTCATCAACTTCCTACCCGATCTAACAGGCAATTGAATGGAGCCGAATCCTTCAGGGCTGTCATAGGGATCATAAGTCACTACGGTCCTTATATTCCAATCAAAGTAATGCAAGATACCTTTATAAGTTAATAGTCGTGGCCAATACTCTAGTGTTACTGCAACAGGACAGCTTATTCGTTCCTCGCTGCTAGTCCATCTCCCAGTATCCGAAGAGAAGATGTTAATCGTAGCAAATTGGAAGGAATTAGGAGCACGTGAATCACTGTTGCTGATGAATTGAATACACACAACTTTGTATGTAAAACTGTCTTGATTCTCGCCTATTCGTTGGGGAGCACGCGTGGCAATTCCACACGCCCATCGATGAGTGGAAATGTTCAAGGTAGGCAGTTTTACGGATTGGTTGGTGAGCGGGTTGGACACACAGATTTCATCCCTCCATGATCTGAAGTCTGCAGTAGTATTGTAACTCACGAGTATGAGTCCATCGCTTGAAGTCTCTATGCTATAAAAGGAGTGTTCAGGTTCGTACAAAGTGGTGTGGAGAGAGGGTGGACGATCATCATCCGTACGAAGGACGGTAGAATCTGAATGGATCAAATCTATGGATTCGTTGACGAAGTCATCTCTGAGTGGCTGATACAGCAATGCCGATAGGTGAGACAGAGAGGACGATGATTGCAGATAATTAAGGCCGAATTTGGGGTGGGAGATGAGGGAATTGAATTGCTTTGAGACGCACTTGCATCTGAAGAGAGGTTTGATTTGCAATCTGTACCGAATTTCAACTAATATCTCTTCTGGGAGATCATCCATGACTGCATAAACATCAATTTCAACCAGTTCAAGTGAGTTATTTGTTCATCCACAAAGATTCCAATTCAAATTAAGATGAATAATTGAACAAAAATACGTACCTGAAATCTTCCTTTTCATATCTCTACTGAATGGTTTGTGTGTTGACGAAAGTAAAACCCTAGGGATCAGGGAAGGAGATTCTTCAAACTTTTAAATGTGAATTCATCCAATAACCTTCACAAATATGTAACCCAAGGTGTGTATTGGTGAACCAATCACATTTTTTGAAAAAGAAAATAATGAATATATGCATAATATAAATTTAGACCTAATTTAATTAGATATGATATATTTTGGATAAAATTTTATTCTAACTTTATTTAATCAATATATCTATACATGCATAAGATAAAACTAGTACAATTCCCGTGCCATGGCGCAGTTTTTTAAAACTAAAATATTAATAATATATATAAATATATAATAAAATACTAGTAAAAGTTAAGATAAAAAAAACTTTATCGTAAATGTATCTTATAATTCTGAAATAATTTTTTTTATATCTCGTCTAAAGTATAATACATAAATGTAGATATTTTAAATCACCCAGTAATAATAATATCAATATCACTGTAACTTTTTTAGAGATTTTAAAATCTGAATCATGCATTTAAATGTGATCTGTCACAACACAACTAATAATTATATTCAATGTTTTGAATTAAACTCAATAGTTAGTACATAAATGTGAGTTAAGTCTAATGGTTATATTAGATTAAATTCAATGTTTTGAATGAAGCCCAACTAGTACAATTCCCGCGCCATTGCGCGATTTTAAAAAAATAAAATTTTAATAATAAAATAAATTAATAATTTACAATTAAATAAAATATTAGTTTAATATTTTGAATTAAACTTATAAGAATAAACTCATAAGGGAAGGGTATAATAGATTCATTAAAGATGGATTCTATCGTGATAGTATATGAAGATTTACAAATAGATATATGTTATATATTAATTTACTATTTTGAATTAAACCCATTAGTTATTTCAAAAAATAAAAATTAATTGTAAAAAGGAAATAAAAGGGAAAGAGAAAAAAAAGTGATTGGTTAAAAAGGAGAGGATTAAGGTAGATATGCCACATAGGCAAAAACTCTTCTATTTTAAGAGTTTATATAGATATAGATATAGATAGTTATTTCAAAAAATAAAAATTAATTTTAAAAAGGAAATAAAAGGGAAAGAGAAAAAAAAGCGATTGGTTAAAAAGGAGAGGATTAAGGTAGATATGCCACATAGGCAAAAACTCTTCTGTTTTAAGAGTTTATATAGATTGTTAGTAAATTTGTTAAGAATAAAAGAAAATAGAGGATTAAAAAAAATTAATGGAAAAAAAGAGAAAAGGAGAAATAAAAAAATCAAGAAAAAAAAACATAATTGGTCAATATTCCTAAAACTCCTCTAAAATTGACACGTAAACAAAGTCTTCTAAATTAAGGTTATATATAGATTATACCCAATCTAATTAGACGTGGATATACTTTTAAAAGATATTAGCCAAATTTAAATACTACTATGTATTATATAAAATAATTTCCTATCTTGAAATTATTGATATATTTATGAGATATATTTTTAGATTTTATACATCTATAATTATGGATAGATTTTTAGATAATTTTGACCTATAGGTTAGATTGTTAATGTTATTTCACAAACATTGACTTCTTTTCTCTTCTTTTTGGTGTTGTTATTGCAGGTTGTTTGTTTCAATTTTTAAGCGTACGATACTGTTTTTTTAATTGTTATTTAATATAAAATTTATTTAAATTAAAAGAAAGAAAGAATATATATATATTACAAGAATTTCATTTAATTTTATATTGATTATGAATGAAGAAGTATTGGAAGAAATTAACTAATTAATGAAAAAACGAGTTTTAGTATCAAATATATTTAAATTGAAAAAATCGCACACATTGCGATTACTGAACTAGTTGGGAACATATATTTATTTCATCTGCTCTAATCACATTTTTTATGGAAACCCGCAAAAAAACGAGTGATGGGCAGGGTGGTTATGAGTGAAGATTTTTCACCAATTGATGTCGGGTTCAACTCCCGTTTCTTCTTATTTTTATTTTTCCTTTTACCTTTGGAATAAAGAGTAAACCACTAAACCCTCTCTCCTCCTCGTTCAAAGGTAAATGTTTATGCTAGAATGTTAGATTTTCAAATTGAAATTTAATTTCTGAATATGATAGTTATGGTTTGTGAAATTTGAGAATCATTTTTTTGAACCTATGATTTCTAAACAGAATGTTCATTTTGTGGCTTGTGAAAGGTATATTATTTATTACAGGAGAAAAAAATGGAGAAATTTGTTATTCAAACTAAGAATCCATATCCATCGATTTCAGTTTCAAGTTTTGGGTCTTCTAGCTAGTCTTTCTATTGCTTAATCTCCAAATGTTAGAATTGATGTGGTTGAAGATGATGTCGTTAGAGGTGATGTGATTGGCAATGAAATTTTTAGCTACGGTTGTTGAAGATGTATTTGTTAGAGATGATGTCAGGATAGGAAAAAGAGCTTGTTTGGAAAAAAAACATGGATTATTATTAATTAGTGAACCGACATTACGAAAACCAATTGTGGCATACGATGTTTTCTACAAATGTATCTTTGTTGTATTTTTTCATTAGGTCTAAATATTAAGTGAGCAAAAGTGTTTATCGTCCTTATTAGTTTTCGGCACCCTTGCCCCTGGCTCCGCCACTGGGTATGTGTCCCTATTTTCAGTGTTTTGAGTCTCTTCCATATTGCTCTCATCATCCTCCCCCTTTGCAGAGTGCAGAGTCGTCTTCCCTACTTCCAGGCAGCTGAAGACCAACTGTTTTCTCCAGAACCACCTCCTTGCCATCGCTCACCTCTGTTACCAACACGATGGCCAACGGTTCAGGACCTTCCCTCTCATCGCTCATATCGACTGCCTTCCTCAACTTGCGTTGATTTATTTAACTAATAGAGTACGTAGATTTGGTATGTGGATGCTATTTTAACAATTGTCAATTTACAAATTTTGGGCTACTATTTGCGTTCATTCATCACCCGCATCATCTGTCACCCGTTTGTTGCGGGTTTTCATCCGCAAAAATATTACGGGTGGAGCGGGTGAATTGGATATCCGTCACCCATTTCCGACCCTACTTACATGTCAATCTCCCAATATATATATATCCGAATAGGCCGATACATAAATTTTGGCTTTGAAATCAGCAGGAAGCGGATCATGTCGCCTAATGACTTTAATAAACACAACGTTGTATGTAACAAGTTCGAGGTATAAATGAAAGAGTATTCGTTCATTCTGCTAGAAATCAGATGGGAACCGGTTGGTTATAAAGTATTTTTGTAGAATAATTTTATTTATTATTTATATGTTCATCTAATTTGAAGAAGGAATCAATTAAGAACAAATTATGCAGAAAATGGAAGCAACTAACCAACACTCATATATATTGAGAATGAAAGGGAAAATTACAGAAATCAAGAATCATGTACGTTGTTCTGAAGAACATAGATCCGTTTTATACTAACTCCTACTCGCCAACAGTCCTAACACCCTTCCCAACAAAAGATCCTTCTAAATCCTGCTGTTGAATAAACTTACTGCTTTGCATAAGATGGAAACCAAGCATAGATGATCTTTCTAAATCTTGCTTTTGAAGACAAATTGCGGGCAGCTTCCCCGTGAAAAAGAGACGACCATGGATTCAGCAAAATAGGAACCACTGAGTTTAGATCAAAATCCCATCTTGTTTTAACATTAAAAAGATCCACACATACCTTTTCAGCACTCGCGAGATCATGAGCGATCACCTTGTCCTTGTATGATGCAGATAACCAACAAAAGAACTCGGCATTTAGAGGGTCCGGAGCAACCAGGAGCCTGCAATCAGCTCCCAACAAGCTTGGGTTCCACTGTGGACTAATAGGACACCTATTCTGCAGACACCACTCTCTCTTGTCATAGTCTACTAACCGCCACACACACAACCTTCAACCACCATCACCACAGTCCTCTATCTCACCAACCTCGAGTAAGTCTTGCAGACCCAAACGAATCAGATTCACGCCTGAGTTCATCATCTTCCTTCCTGATCTAACGGGCAATTGAATAGAATATTAGATTTTCAAATTGAAGTTTAATTTAAAAGTTATCGATCTCATTGACTGGAGCTCGGGTAGATGGAAAGAAGAGGAACTTCGGAGACTCTTACTTCCATGCGATGTTGAGCGGGTTCAACAGACACGGCTAGTCGACCCTCTTGTACGTGATCAGCTTATCAGGAGTTATACGAATAACAAAATGTTTTCTGTTAGATCGGCCTATCACGCCTTAGCCGAGAGGGAAGTAGAGGGAGAGGGAGGAGCTGGGACGTCGGCCAGTGAGGGAGTTGCGAGTGCTTGGAAGGCGCTCTGGAGGCTACAAACTATACCAAAGGTGGCGTCCCTAGTCTGGCGAACATAACGAGAGCTTTTGCCATGTAAGAAGAATCTAGCGAGATGACGGATAACGGAGGATGCATGTTGTGATATGTGCGGTAAGGAGGAAACCTCCTTTCATCCTCTTTTCGAATGCAAAACAACGAGAAGGGTCTGGAAGAGGGTGCCCTAGTTGGAGAGAGTTTGGATGGGAACCTCTACTACATACGCCACCTTCCTAGCTATATTTACGATAGAACAGAAGTCGGAAAGGAGGAAGTGGGCGATGATAATCTGGCATGTATGGCGAGCAAGAAACAAGAGGGTCTTCGAGGGAGAGCGGAAAGAGGCTGAGCAGATTTTGGGAGAAGCGGAGGAGACGCTCAAGGAGGTGGAAATCTACAAAGAGGTGACTGCAGGACCCCTGACAATGCAGGGAGGGCTGGAAGAGGGGGTGAAGTTGGAACGACCGGAGGAGGGGATAGTAAAGTTCAACTGTGAAGCCAGTGTTGGACTCACGAGCAGCGCTGTAGTGGGAGTTGTAGCCAGAAACCACTTGGGAGAACTCTTGCTATGCGAACAGTGGGGGATCGAGAGCACCAACGAGGTGGAGGTGACGGAGGCAGAAGGAATCCGATGGGCAGTCCATCTGGCAAAAGAAAGAGGTCTCAAGAGGATTCAAGTGGAGACTGATTGTCAAGCTCTGGCAAACAAGCTTCAACGGGGGGAAGTGGGTAAAGGAACCATTTATAATATCGTTGCTGTAATCCTTTCTCAATCTTGTTTTTTTTTTTTAATTCAATTAGGTTTAGTTTTGTTAAGAGGGCGGGAAATTCAGTTGCTCATGCTCTCGCAGCAACCAGACCGATTTCCCACTCTTTGTTCTTTTCGGTGCAAACTTTGCCGGACGCCATTGTTGTTTGTCTTTTGAGGGATTTGGAATAGAGCTTGATGAGCTTTTTCTCAAAAAAAAAAATGAATAGGATAGTTAGGGTTTGTGAAATTTGAGAATCAATTTCGTAAACCTATATGATTTCTGAACAGAATATTCAAATTCAATTTTGTGGTTTGTGAAATATGAATTATTTATTACAGGAGAAAAATTGAAAAATTTGTCATTCTAACTAAGAATCCACCGATTTCAGTTTCAAGTGTTAGGTCTTCTAGTTCTTCCGTTGCTCAATCTCCAAATGTTAGAATCAATGTTGTTGAAGATGGTGTTGGGGGTGATATATGTGATTGGCAATGAAGTTGTTAGCTAGAGACGACGTGGTTGAAGATGATGTTGTTAAAGATATGTCAGGATAGAAAAAGAGCTCAAACATGGATCCTTTGTACAAAAGAGTATATCATCTTTCTTAGTTTTCAGCACCCGATATTCCTAGCTCTGCCATTAGGTATGTGTCCCTGTTTTCATCATATATCCTCCCTCTTTGCAGAGTGTGGAATTGTCTTCCCTCCTTTGAGGCAGTTAAAGACCAGTTCTTTTCTCCCGAACCACCTCCTTGCTGCCACTCATCTTTGTTACCAACACGATGGCCACCGGTTCGATCAGGACCTTCCCTCTCATTGCTCATATCGACTGCCTTCCTCAACTGGGAAGGTGAGTTAATCTTTTTTAACTAATAGAGTAGATTTGTTAGATCCTATTTTAACAATGGTCGGGCGTTTGGTCCTTTTTCTCAACGCGTTTGGTTTGGCCACACGTCTTCCTGGCCAATCTGGAGTTGACAAGATTGCAGCCTCCTTTACATATATACAAAGTTGTTGTGTTTATTCAACCGCTTAGAGGCCCATCCGGTAGCTGTCGAAGGTTCCGAGAGTTGTACCATCATGACCTTCTCTTCGGATACCGGGAGCTGGAGGACTGATCATAAGGAACATATAAGTTTCCCGCCAGCAATATTCAACCAAACATTCCCTAGCTAGGGATCATGGCATGGCTTTACCAGGTAAAATGCTTTCACCTACCAGGCTATCTTGCATTGGTTAAATTGGAGTACAAGGACTATAGTAACTTATGACCCTTAATTATGACAGCTCTTGCCGATTTGGTTGCATTCGTCTTCCAAATAATTGGGCATAACTAAAAACACCTTCTGCTGTCTCATAACAAAATTACCTCAAACAAGAAAAATAATAATTGGTTTCCCTACTATGTATTGAGAATTGAGAAAGCTTGATATTATTTTCTATAAAGTAATTAAGTTCAAATTATGTTCTATGACATCTCTTGGACTCGGAATATTTGAACTTATAGGTACGTTTGCTGCAAAAAAAAAAACCCTAAGCGTACGTGTTTCAATCCTACTATTCAGCCGGGCAAATGTACAGAAACGATCACTCTAAAGCAGTACATTGATGCAACTTTGTTAGAATCTAACTTGAAACCGATTGGAGTATCATGCATACATTTCCATAGTGCATTCCAAATATAGTTTAAATTTGTGTCAAGTGAAAAAGAAAGATGTTTTACATCCAAATATAACAACACAGTTACTTTGCATAAGACGGAAACCAAGCACTGATGATCTTCCTAAATACTGCTGTTGAAGACGAATTGCGGACAACTTCCCCGTGAAAAGGAGACGACCATGGATTCCACGAAATAGGAACCGCTAAGGTTAGACCAAAAGCCCAATTTTTAACATTAAAAAGATCCCCACATACCTTTTCAGCACTCGCGAGATCTTGGGCAACCACCTTATCCTTGTAAGCATATAACAAACAAAAAAACTCGGCATTTAGAGGATTCGGAGCAACCAGGAGCTTGCAATCTCTCAACAAGCTTGCGTTCCACTGTGGACTGATAGGACACCTATTCTGCAGGCACCACTCTCCCTTGTCAAAGTTCACTAATCGCCACACACAGAGCCTCCAATCACCATCACCACAGTCCTCTATCTCACCAAACTCGATTAAGTCTTGGAGCCCCAAACGAATCAGATTCACTCCCGAGTTCATCACTTTCTCACCTGATGTATCGGGCAATGTAATGGAGCCGAATCCATCAGGGCTGTCGTAGGGATCATAAGTCACTACGGTCCTTGTATTCCAATCAAAATAATACAAGATACCCTTGTAGTTTAATAATCGCGGCCAAGAATCTAGTGTTACCGCAGCAGGAAAGCTTACTAGTTCCTTGCGAGTCCATCTCCCAATATCCGAAGAGAAGATGTCGATTGTTGCAAATTTGAAGGGATCAGTCGTATGTTGACGGTTCCAGGTGAATTGAATACACACAACTTTGTATGTAACTCTGTCTTGATTCTCGCCTACTCGACGCGTGGCAAGACCACACACCCATCGATACGTGGAAAGGTACAAGGTAGGGAGCTTCACCAATTGGTTGGTGAGCGGGTTGAAGACACAGGTTTCACGCCTCCATGCTCTTAAATCTTGACAATTGTAACCACCGAGGATGAGTCCGTCGCTCGAAGCCTCTATGTGATAGAAGGAGTGGCCACTTCCGTACAAAGCAGCGTGGAGAGAGGGGGGACGATCATCATCTGTAACAAGGCCAGTAGAATCTGAATGGGTCAGATCTATGGATTGGTTGCCGAAGCCTACACTGCGTGGCGGATACAACAATGCCGCTAGGTGACACAGAGAGGACGATGATTGTAGATAATTTCGGCCAAATTTGGGGTCGGAGATGAGGGAATTCAGTTGCTTTGAGACGCACTTGCATCTGAAGAGAGGTTTTATGCCCAATCTGTATAGAATTTCAAGTAATATCTCTTCTGGGAGATCATCCCTGGCTGCATAAACATTTATTAATTTCAACCAATTCAAGTAATTTATTTGTTCTTCCACAAAGATTCCAATTCAAAGATGAATAATTGAACAAAAGATACGTACCTGAAATCTTCCTTTTCATATCTCTACTGCTCGTTGCCGGTTTGTGTGTTGACGAAAATAAAACCCTACGGCTAAATGTGAAGTCACCCCCCTTACCCGATCAGGAGGAACACAAATCTCAATTTAGGGTTTTACTTTTAATCCCAACAGAAGCACGCGCTATACGCTCTGAATTGTGAGATTTAGATAGATCGAGTTTTGATTTTTTTTTTTTAAAAAAAAACGCAAAACACTTGTCATTATCTAATCCTTCCATTCCATTTTGATCAAGGGTCCACATTTGTGTGCAAGGTACACCGTAAGACTTGTGAACAATAGATTCATACTCTCTATATATATATTTTATTTCTTTTTATCAACGTCTTTATTAATATATAGTATTCAAATTAATATATTTTTAAAAATAATAAAACAAGTGATCTCTTAGTTATTTTTATATTTCATAAGGGCTATTAACAAGATCTCAATATGACTATTGGTAAACAATTTCAACTAAATTCCACACAAGTCCTTGCACTAAAGAAAAACGGGTGTTTTTCGACGTTTTGTTTTCGACGCTATTCAATACCATCAATAATTTTCAACATAGTAAGTTATCGAAAGATTTTTACGGTTTTAACTGTCGAGATTGACACATTCTCGACACCTTAGGACGTCGAGAATGGTTTGAGTACTTGCTCCCGACTCGAACACCATATATGTTCCCCTCCTATATATGTACATAAGCTTTAATTTGAAACCCCTTAGATTAAAGGTCCTCCCGACTCAAACCTCTTGCAGATTCTTTGATTTATATCTTTTCCTTCTAGTTATTTGTAGGTTGAAATATAAAACGCCATGGCGTAGGCCAGGTGACGAATAAAGGCAAAATCGTCGCCCCAAACAGTCTCAAGGCAACCTTTATCTTGGATGGGATTGAAGCGACCAACAGACAACAATGTTCGTCGCCTGATTCGACTCAGATAACTAACATTGTTGTATGTGGTCATGACCTGAAAAGGTGCCCGAAAATGTGACCAAAAGTTGGTAGTACTCAGAAGACGAACATATTGGAAATGTTCATTGCCCGAATCAACTTAGACGACGAACAAATTGTAAATGGTCACCTGAACAAATGACGAAGATCGACCAAAAGTTGGTTGTATTCAAGCGGCGAACACATTGGAAATGTTCCTTGCTTAAAGTCTACTCATGTGACGAACATATTGAAAGTGGTCACCTGAATTAACTACACTGTACTATTCCAACGGTTGGGCCTGAATGGACAAGCTAGCTGGCACATTTAGTGCACTTTTATTCAGACGACCAGATCAGATACTATGTTCATTGACTGAATAAATTGTAGGGGATGCTAGGCGTGCAAACTTTTTCGGTTAGTGGTCGTGGGTGTTATTCCCGGCCTCTTTATATATATATTATATAATATAGATCGATATTACAAATGTAACAAATTATAAATTTTTTTTTATAATATAAATGAACAAACTTGGTATTAGTATTATTTAAGATGTTTTATAAAATGAAAGTAGTATTTAGGAAATTGTATAATATAGAGTATATAATTCACTTCAATCAAGCCTGTTTGCTACATCACGGCTAGCTTCGGCTCAAGCTGAGAGAGCTTGTTTCCATCTTATAAGCAAGAATTTCGTAATTTATAAATTTAATTAGCGGGTCATTCGGGTCGGGTCACTTCGGGTCTCGGGTAAAACGGATCCCGGATAAAACGGGTTCTGGGTATTTTTGGGTTGACTAGAGCCCGGATTTGACCGGATTTCGGGTCATTTCGGGTCAATTTCGAGTTTGTCAATTTTTTCCTTTTTAAATTAAAAAAATCATGATTTGATAGTTTTGCAATCAATTTTAATTATATATAAAAAAAATTTAATTATAAATCAACCGGGTCATCCGGGTCAATTGGGTCACCGGGTCGAAACACATATTACCCGAAAAAATTTCAGTTTTTCGGGTTCGGGTCGAAAAAAAATTCCGGGTTCGGGTCGAAAATTTTCCGGGCGTTCGGGTCTGGTCGACCGGGTCGGGTTGTGTTTTGACAGGTCTACTTTTGACACATCTTTTTAATGAATTAAAAAAAAATCAATACAATATCATCAAATTTAATAATTTTTAAAAATCATTTCATTCTTATTAGTAAGCATAAAATTATTCTAACAAATTAGTTAAAAAAGTTGATATTTTATAGAATTTTTAGTTTATTACAAAAACAATCCAAAAATTAAAGTGATTTAAATTATAAAAGGGAGGGAGTAATGTATATATAAATATGATAATATACATATTTCAAATGATAGATACAAAGGCTTGGATGATAAGTATACAAGTCCTAACAAGTTTATAATATACATATGAACTTTCCGTACTTAAATCAATTTCCCTATGTTAAGTACGTACATACATCTATTTGCAGAAATCGGCAACAACCCTTATACCGAACGGTTCGACGGATCACCAATTTAACTGTTCTTGGATTTGGAAGCTTAACGTTCTACCGAAAGTCCATCACTTTATGTGGAAGTTGGCCAGGGATGGTCTACCAACAAAAAAGCCTTTGCAGAAATATTTTGGACATTTACTAGCAAAGGCAAAATCCTAGGACAAATTGTAAATGGTTCAAAGGTCAAAGGCCTTTGGGCCAAATTTCTTCTAGATAAAATTTGGAAAGATTTTACCCAATTTTGTAAGATTTTGATAATAATTATATAAAAGTTTGATAATACTTTCAATATATTAATGAGAATTAATGGTAATTTTATTTTAATTATTGTGTAACAATTGAAAAGTGCTGAAATAAATTAATTTACTCTCTGAACGGGTATTTATAAGAAGAAGGGCTTCGTCGCTGCTGCAATTTGCCATCTCCATATCTGAAAAAGTGCTGCAATTTGCGATTGTGAGGTGCCCAGGGCTTTGATATGAAGAAGTGATGCAATTTCTTTACATATGAAAGTGAAGCCCTTCTCCTAATTGTCATTCCTAGGGCTTCGATGTGTTGCAATTTGACACCTCCCGATCTGCACGGCGCTGTTCTTAGAGGAGGAAGGAGAAGCGGCTAAATTTGCGGAAATGGACGAGGGAGAAGTCGTTACGTCGGGGCTACCGGCAGGAGGGGAGGCAGAAGGAGAAGAAGAGGGAGGAGCTGGAGGAGAAGAGACCAGAGACGCGGAAGGCGAATTGCTGGTGGATGGAGATGCGATAGAAGATGAGACAACGGTAGGAGGGGATTGAGGTCGGCGACAACGCCGTCGAAGATTTCTTCGGAGAGGCGGTGGAGATTGGGTGACTGATATCAAGGAGATAGATAGTGACTATATTATAAGAGGTAAATGGTGGGTGGAAAAGCTAAGTGCAACTATTTCACAAAGCATCGTCAAAGATACTATGGACATACCTCTCACAATTAATCAGTTCAAGGATAGATTATCCGGGTGGTCGGACAGAGAAGGATTTTTCACAATTGTACAAGTGCATACAAGCTAATAATGTCTCACAACAATATGAAACATGATGATAAATTATCATTGATAATGCATGGATATGATTTGGAAAGTCGATACCCTCCTAAGGTAAAAAATTTCATGTGGAAACCGAGGAAAAAAGGATTCCCAACAGTAAACCCACTAATCCAAAAAGGAGTTTCTGCCTCGACAATTCAACATGCATTCTTTGTAACTATGGGTCTGAAGATCGTCTCCTAGTTCTTCTCCTTGTTAGTTCCATCTAGACAATTGTTTGTGACCGCAAGCCAAACGCTTTTCCTTGATAAGCATGGCCTTCATATTCGCTTGCTACATATCAAAATTAGTAGTGCTATTGAAAGGCTTAAACGAATAGAATCAGTCACATTCAAAAGAAAATTTTCAAGAAACAAAAAGATTCTAAACCGACAAAGACATTTTTGAACAAAAAACGAAAGCGGGAGCAAGATTTTTCAATAAATCAGTAACATGCAAGAATAGATCTATGAAAAACCGATGGTACTTCAGGCAAAAGGGGTGTAGCACAGGCGATGACCCCTCTCTAGGTCTATAGGAGGCCTTACCTTTGATTCCTATTCTTGAAACCAAAAATTACTCAGAAAATCAGAAAATGGATTACTCAAGCTCTAATACCACACAATTAAAAGCAAGATCGCGAGTTTTGGTTTTGAAAGAAAACAGAAAACGAGCACGAAATCAGTAGAGGAGAAGGGAGAAGAACACGAGGTTTGTTTACAAGTTTCAAATACGAGATCCTACATCCCAGGGCCTCAAGAGTCAGCCCCAATCCACTAATCAAAACAGAAAATACAGATCAGAACGAATGTGAGATTAACAGTAAAGATCTAAGCGAAAACCAAAAGCGTAACATGAAAAAAAAAAAGAGCAAGAAAGAAGAACTTCTTTAGAAATTTCAGATCTAAGGATACATACTCATATTCAAGGATAAAACCCAAACACGGAGCAATTGTTGGTCGTCGAAGGAACCTTTGACCTTTAAACACTGCGAGGTCACGCCGGAGAAGAAGATCTTCAATGACTGTAAGCGAAAAGGGTTTGAAGAGCAAACCCTAACCCTAATCGCTAGCTACTTGCTCTCTTTGTTTTGGAGCTCCAAGAATAGTGAACACTAGAAAACGCGGGCGAGCTGAGGAGATGCATCCTTATATAGAGCACCCCTAGTCAGAACGCTGCATTTCGAGGCGAGACCCTAATCCACCTTTTCCAAATAACCAGCTTCAAGGGTTTGGGTCGTGCAATAGGCTATGGGCTTTAGGCTCAAATCTTGGCAGCTTCACTTGTTTAGGAGATCAAGCTCAATAAGCTCAATCTGATCCAGTCCAACCTTTAGGTAACACCCAAGCTTTAGCCATAACCTTAAGCCACATTACACTTAAGCATTTCATGTTACACATATTAATTACATATAATACATACATATGAAACTAAAAAACTTAGAATAATTATATATACAAGTTCTCATCATTTTAAATTTTTTTTTTATAACCGAAAAAAGCAATGCCATTTTATCCTAAATTGACGATGTTTTATCTTAAAATAACATCACTTGTTGTTGTATTATATATATATTTTTTTATATCGCTTTGATCCAAAACGACACTGCACGGTCCGCACATATATATATGATTTTGCCTTCCTTCCGAAAATTTTCTAGCTTCACCTGTATTCCAATCAACAGGATATATGGTCCGCAGCACCATATATTTGACTGGTTCTGCCAAACAACGTAACTTATCGATCCATTCCTTACATGTCAATCTCCCAATATCCGAATAGGATATATAGATTTTGGCTTTGGAATCAGCAGGAATTGGATCATGTCGCCTAATGACTTTAATAAACACAACGTTTTGTAGTAACAAGTTTGAGGTAACAAGTTTGAGGTAAATGAAAGAGTATATATTTGTTCATATTGTACCGCTATAGAAAATCAGATGGGAACCGATTGGTTATTTATAAAGTATTTTTGTAGAATAATTTTATTTATCATTTGTATCTCTTCATCTAATTTGAAGAAGGAATCAAGAACAAAAGGCAGACAGAAAATTGAAGCAACTAACCAACAATCATATTGAGAATGGAAAATTACAGAAATATATCCCTATTCCTTTATTATATATTAACTCAGTACCCGGTAACAGTCTTAACAACCTTCCAACAAACTTCTGAACAAACGAAAAGGCCAAACTACCCTTCTAGCTGGTGTTACTCTACAATTAATTACTGCTTTGCATAAGATGGAAACCAAGCAGAGATGATCTGTCGACCTGCTGTTGAAGACGAATTGCGGTCAGCTTCCCCGTGAAAAGGAGACGACCATGGATTCAGCGAAATAGGAACCACTGAGTTTGAATCAAAATTCCATTTTGTTTTATTAAAAAGATCCGCACATACCTTTTCAGCGCTTGCGAGATCATGAGCAATCACCTTGCCCTTGTATGATGTAGATAACCAACAAAACAGCTCGGCATTTTGAGGGTCCGGAGCAACCAGGAGCCTGCAAGCTCCCAACAAGGTTGCGTTCAACTGTGGACTAATAGGACCCCTATTCTGCAGGCACCACTCTCTCTTGTCGTCATAGTCCACTAACCGCCACACACACATCCTCCAACCACCATCAGCACAGTCCTCTATCTCACCAACCTCGATTAAGTCTGGGAGACCCAAACGAATCAGATTCATGCCCGAGTTCATCACCTTCCTACCCGATCTAACGGGCAATTGAATGGAGCCGAATCCTTCAGGGCTGTCATAAGGATCATAAGTCACTACAGTCCTTGTATTCCAGTCAAAGTAATGCAAGATACCTTTGTAGGTTAGTAGTCGTGGCCAAGAATCCCGTGATACCGCACAGCAGGCCAGCTTATTCGTTCCTTGCGAGTCCATCTTCCAGTATCCGAAGAGAAGATGTCAATGGTAGCAAATTTGACGGAATCGGTAGGAGTACATGGACCGCTGATGAATTGAATACACACAACTTTGTATGTAACAGTGTCTTGATTCTCGGCTACTCGTTGGGGAGCGCGTGTGGCAAGACCATGCGCCCACCACCATCCACACCTGGGAGGGTGCAAGGTAGGCAGCCTTACAAATTGGTTGGTGAGTGGGTTGAAGACACCGATGTGATCCATTTTTTCAGAACCGAACAAACATGATACGAGTCCATCGCTTGAAGCCTTTATGCTATAATAGTGGCCAGGTTGGTAGGTGAAATAAAGAGAGGGTGGAGCATCATCCTTCTCCGTACCAAGGACAGTAGAATCTGAATGGCTCAAATCTATGGATTTGTTGGTGAATCCATGCCGATCCAACAATAATGCCGAAAGGTGACACATAGAGGACGATGATTGCAGATAATTAAGGCTGAATTTGGGGTCAGAGATGATGGAATTGAATTGCTTTGAGATGCACTTGCATCTGAAGAGAGGTTTGATGTCCAATCTGTATAGAATTTCAACTAATATCTCTTCCGGGAGATCATCCATGACTGCATAAACATTAATTTCATCCATAAAGATTTTAATTCAAAGATGAATAATTGAACAAAAGATACGCACCAGAAATAGTCCTTTTCATCTTCATCTTGATCTCTACTTAGCCTGTTGGTTTGTGTGTTGGAAAATAAAACCCTAGGGCTTAAGGAAGGAGAGTTGCTTCATCCTTTTAAATGTGAAGTCATCCAATAGCCTTCTCAAATTAACATAAATTAAACCACGATGTGTATTCAATTCGGTGCACCCCATAAATTAGCATCGATCATTTTTTTTATTTTTTTATAAATATATTTATATTCTATGCCATTTTTTTGGTGGGGTTATATATTAATGTTTTTATAGATATATATTATTAAAATCCTTTTTTTACATCAAAATTAAAATTCATATTTAAAAAAATTCTAGAATAATCAATCTTTTCGTTATAATAAGGGTTTTAGGTAAGATTTCAAAATGACTGTTGTCAAGACAGTGCACACAAAAGATGGAGAGAGAGCGCAACCGCAGTCCAATGCGTAACCCTCGGCCTTGGCGTTCACTGAGGAATGGCGCAAAAGACCAGCAAATATCAAGGAGATTCCAGCTAATCCAACAAGGCCTGTCACAGCATGGAAGCCCCCACCGAAGGAGTGGGTCAAGCTGAATGTAGATGGAGCCTCTTGTGGTAACCCCGGCCTTGCCTGTGGAGGGGGGGTGATCAGGAGAGCCGATGGGACTGTGGTGAAAGGCTTCTACACCAAGTTTGGCTTTTGCTCGGCCCTCAGAGCGAAGCTGCTAGCAATCCGGAGAGGATTGGAGCTCTGCAGACAGATCTCACTTAACAAGATTTTGGTGGAAACTGATTCCACTGAAGTCCGGAAACTCTTACGGGAAGAGTCTCCTCCTACACACATGGATTACTATCTAATCCAGGAGTGTCGCAAACTTCTTCAACGCACGGAGTGGACGGTGACGGTTGATCGTATCCACAGGAGTGCGAACTCGGTAGCTGATAGTCTAGCCAAGCTGGCCTTCGAGTCTGTTGGCTCTGATTTTATTTTTGATTCTATTCCTACTCACTTGCAAACCCATGTACTGGCTGATTTGAGCCATGGACTTTCTTCTGCTGGCTAGTTAAATAAATTCATGGGCCTTCGCCCTCTTTCTGACCAAAAAAAAAACTAAATTGCACACAAATCCTTTTTATTTTTTCCAAAAAAAATAAATTCAAAATAGATCAAAACTCTCTCATTTACAAATCAAAGTGAATCGAAAAAATCTAATTGTTTTCATTCAAATACTCAATCCGTCGAAATTAAATCCAAAAAAACCTAATTTTTTCATCCAAATACTCAATATGTCGAAATGCAATCCGAAATAAAACTAAATAAAACTTCATATTTGATCCAAAATTCATATTTATTTCCGATCCAAATGGAACAAGTTAGGAAAAGATTCCGAGTGAGCCAATATGTTTATAATTGAACCAATCTCATTAAAAATCCCTATCATGTAGCCATGTAGAACAATTTGTGCTCCTTGTTAATTTGCGCCAGGGAATTCCGGATTCTGTAGTCATTAAATTCCTTGAATATGTATTCTTTAAGTTAGAGTGGGTTTCTACCAAATTAAATTCCTTGAACATGGGAAGTGTCTCTTACGTTTTTGTCCTTCGCAACCATGATGCAATTATTGTCAGCGCTGGCAATGGGAGGTGTTCGACATCGTCAGTCGTCTTTACAGAGGCTCTTGCCCTGCGTATGGAGTTATTGCGGGCACGTCAGCTGGGTATTGATGAACTCCTCGTCGAAGGGGACAACCTTCTGCTGGAAATCTGGAATATTGATCTTCTACAATCATATTCAAAATTGGTCTTACGTTATTTCTATAATGTTGTTATTCGTCATATTTTCAGGGAGTCTAACACTGTAGTGGATCGGATCGCTCGTCTCGCTCATGGTGACCTTACCGATGCTGGTTTAGAGGAGGATTCAGAGCTTCAACTTCTCGTTTGGAAGGACGCCCTAGGAATTAAGATACTCGCGCTAGCCACGGGTATTTTGCTAATAGCTTTCAATGTATCCAAAAAAAAAAAAATGCAGTACATACATTTTATTCAGCATTGTTAAGAATCTCATTTCAAATCAATTCGATCGTGTTTTTGATCAAATCCAAAACTACCGTTGAAATTTGGGTTTAAGTGCATCAAAGAAGATAAAGATATTCCTATCACAAATGATCACAATCCATGAAGCATAACTGATCGAATCAATTTAACCAACAACAAAATGATGAAAATTTTACCAATACATTTCAATATTTTTATAAAAAAGAAATGAATTTAACAAAAATGTAACAAAAAACAACTTCTGCAGATTGTGGTTCCCTTGTGCACACCCCTTAGGGTGTATCTTGTGCACATATATGAACCATTGATGAAGAGGGAATGGAGGGCCATGATTAAAAGTGATTTTTTATTTTTTGCTTTTTAATTTGTGGGCCCCCCTTGCCAAAAATCACCCACTCTCTCCCACTCTCTCCTTCCCTCCCACGTGATCTCACCTCACCCATCCCATTTTTTTTTCTTTTTTTTATAAAGCTGTTTTTTTTAAACAAATTATTCCCCACCATATATATATGTATAATTTTTTTTATATATATAAAAATAGTCTGATTTCGTTTGTCTTAAAAATCCGTCAATTCAACCAAATAATATTTTACATTCTACCGAATAATGTTTTTTTCTGGTGAATAATAATGTTTTTTTTTTAAATCTTTTTCAATCCATCTTATATGAAAATTCACCAATTTCACTGAATAATTAGACACATACTACCGAATAATGTGTTTTTTTTTGCGAATAATATTTCATAATGTTTTGTTTTTTTTTTGAATAATATTACATATTTCACCGAATAATGCTTCAAAATTAACCAAATAATGTTTCATATTTCATAAACTCCAAATTCATAAAAAAAAAAACTCAATTTCTATGAATAATTATTCAACATCACCGAATAATATTCTATATCCCACCGAATAATATCTTATATCCCACCGAATAATCCCAAATTCATTAAAAAAAATATTGCTACCATCTTCACTTTTCCGATCGCGAGAGATCTGGCTAGGGGAGAAAGCCATCACCTCCAGTGGTTGCTCCACCCGCCCAATCACAATAACAAGAGAGATCGTTCGGAGCTCCCTCCGACCGGCGGAATTGACGGGAGGAGGAATCGGATAAGGGAGTGGAGGCGGCGGATTGTGGGTTGGCTTGAAGCCATGGAGGAGGAATCGACGGATTGCGGGTTGTCTTGCCAGGGAGGAGGAATTGACGGGGAGGAGGGATCCAGTTGCCCTGAATCCATGGTGGCCGCGATCGTCCTGTGAGACAACCACTAAGCCAATCGCCGATTTAACTCTCCGTCTACACAGAGCCGCCTCCAACGAGATCCACAACCTCTCCACCGCCGCCGACAATTTCGTCCTTGATGCCACCGTCTTTGACTTCGGCAACGACATCGCCAAGGGTGGCTCCCCTCGTGCCAGCGTCGCCGCTTACAAGATCCGCTGGTCCTCCTTCCAAGGCACCGAGTGTTTCGATGCCGACCTCCTCGCCGCCATCTCCGACGTTGTCGATGTCCTCTCCGCGGTTCTCGTTCCTTGATCGGCGCCCAAATGTAACTGCTGGCCTTCGAAGGGCCTCTTCTCCGCAATCGAGGAGGCGTCCAACTGTAACTATTGGCCCGGAAGCAGGGCCTCTTCTCCGCCATCGAGGAACGAGAACCTGGAGGGGCGCCGATCGCTAAGAGTGAGTCGAGGGGGCTGCCCGGAACAAAGGACCAGGATCAAGGCCATGAGGAGGAGAAGAGGTGGTGGCGGCGATCTCTACTTTGACCGGAGGGGCGGCAATCGCTTCTTCTTTGTGAAACCTACGGGCTAAATGAAAATTGTGGCCTAGGGTTTTATTTATTTTGAGGTGCACGCGCTTTTTAGATGCAGTTGGGCCTTTTTTTTCCATTTTTTTTTAAACTCATCCATTGACGTGGCATAATCATGCCATCATTTTTATACCAATCAACGGTTCAGATCTGTGCACAAGGTACACCCTAAACCTTGTGCACAATATACCCATTCTCTCTCTCTATATATATATATATATGTTTCATGTATCTCATAACAAAATTCTAGCAAACACGGTTACTTTGCATAAGACGGAAACCAAGCAGAGATGTTCTTTCTAAATCTTGTTGTTGAAGATGAACTGCGGTTAGCTTCCCAATGAAAAGGAGACGACCATGGATTCAGCAAAATAGGAACCAATGAGGTTAGATCAAAACCCCAATTTTTAAGTTTAAAAAGATCCACACATACCTTTTCAAAACTCGCGAGATCATGAGCAATCATCTTGTAAGCAGATAAACAACAAAACAACTCAGCCTTTAGAGGATCCGGAGCAACCCGGAGCCTTGCATTCCAATGTGGACTAAGAGGAAACCTTTTCTGCAGGCACCACTCTCTCTTGTCGTCATAGTCCACAAACCGCCACACACACAGCCTCCAATCACCATCACCACAATCCTCTATCTCACCAAACTCGATTATGTCTTGCAGACCCAAACGAATTAGACTTACAACCGAGTTCATCACCTTCTTACCTGATCTAACAGGCAATGGAATGGAGCCGAATCGTTCAGGGCTGTCGTAGGGATCATAAGTCACTAACGCTCCTGTCCTCCAATCAAAGTAAAGCAAGATACCCTTGTAGTTTAATAGTCGCGGCCTGGTATAAAGTGTTACCGCAGCAGGCCAGCTTATTCGTTCCTTGCGAGCCCATCTCCCAGTATCCGAAGAGAAGATGTCAATCGTAGCAAATTTGACGGAATCAGGAGTACGTGGACTGTTGCTGATGAATTGAATAAACACAACTTTGTATTTAACACTGTCTTGATTCTCGCCTACTCGTTGGGGAGCACGCGTGGCAAGACCACACACCCATCGATACGTGGAAAGGTACAAGGTAGGCAATTTTACGGATTGGTGGGTGAGCGGGTTTGAGACAAAGATTTCACGCCTCCATGATATGGTGTTTGCAAAAGTGTAACCACCGACTATGAGTCCATCGCTTGAAGCGTCTATGCTATATAAGGACTTGTCAGGTTCGTTGAAAGTGATGTGAAGAGAGGGTGGGCGATCATCATCGGTACCAAGGCCAGTAGATTCTGAATGGCTTAAATCTATGGATTGGTTGCCGAAGCCATCACTGAGTTTTGGACCCAACAATGCCGATAGGTGAGACAGAGATGGGGATGATTGTAGATAAATAAGGCTGAATTTGGGGCCGGAGATGAGAGAATTGAATTGCTTTGAGACGCACTTGCATTGGAAGAGAGGTTTGATGCGCAATCTGTACTGAATTTCAACTAATATCTCTTCTGAGAGATCATCCATGGCTGCATAAACATTAATTTCAACCAATTGAAGTAACTTATTTGTTCATCCACAGAGATTCCAATTCAAAGATGAATAATTGAACAAAAGATACGTACATGAAATCGCCCTTTTCATCTCTACTTGTTGGTTTGTGTGTTGAATAAAATAAAACCCTAGGGCTAAGGGAAGGAGGTTGTTCATCTATCTATTCGGTGCACCATAGGGTTGGAAATTGAGAACAAATATTAACGTGTTTATATTTTATGCCTTTATATTAACGAGTTTATAGATATCTATTATATTAGCGGGTATATTTTAGATAAAAGTAAGATAAAATTTTATTCAAACTCTATTTAATTAATATATCTATACATTTATAAAATAAAATTTGATCCAATTTGATTAGATATGAATATATTTTTAGAAGATATTGACCAATTTGAAATATTATTATATAAGATAAGATTTTATCTATTTTCGCTATATGTGAAAATAATTTTTCCCTGTTTACACGGCTTATAGGACCACGCACTCGCAATGCATGGTTGCGTTTTTTTTCATATACGCTTGAACGGTCCTCTGTTTCCCCTTTCGGACTCCCTTCGTCGCTGCCGCAGGGCTTTGATTTCTTGCAATTTGCCATCTAGATTTCTAGATCTAGAAGAAGAAGGGCTTTGTCGCTGCTGCAATTTGCCATCTCCAGACCTGAAAAAGTGCTGCAATTTGCGGTTGTCAGGTGCCTAGGGCTTCGATTTGAAGAAGTGATGCAATTTCTTTACATCTGAAAGTGAAGCCCTTCTCCTAATTGCCATGCCTAGGGCTTCAATGTGCTGCAATTTGATATCTCCCAATCTGCACGACGCTGTTCTTAGAGGAGGAGGGAGAAGTCATGGTGTCAGGGCTACCGGCGGGAGGGGAGGCAGAAGGAGAGGAAGAGGGAGGAGCTGGAGGAGATGAGGCTAGAGACGCGGAAGGCGAATTGCTGGTGGAGGGAGAGGCGACAGAAGATGAGACAACGGTCGGAGGGGATTGAGGTCGACGACAATGCGGTCGGATATTTCTTCAGAGAGGCGGTGGAGATTGGGTGATTGATATCAAGGAGATAGTTAGTGACTATATTATAAGAGGAAAATGGTGGGTGGAAAAGCTAAGTGCAACTATTTCAAAAAGCATCGTCAAAGACACAATGGACATACCTCTTACAATTGATCAGTTCAAGGATAGATATTATCCGGGTGGTCGGACAGAGAAGGATGGTTCACAATCGTACAAGTGCATACAAGCTAATAATGTCTCACAACAATACGAAAAATGATGATAAATTATCATTGATAAGGTATGGATATGATTTGGAAAGTCGATACCCTCCTAAGGTAAAAAATTTCATGTGGAAACCGAGTAAAAAAGGATTCCCAACAGTAAATCGGCTAATCCAAAAAGGAGTTTCAGTCTTGACAACATGCATTCTTTGTAACTATGGGCCTGAAGATCGTCTCCTAGATCTTCTCCTTGTCAGTTCCATCTAGACAATTATTTATGACTGCAAGCCAAACGCTTTTCCTTGATAAAGATGGCCTTCATATTCACTTGCCAAATATCAAAATTAGTAGTGCTATTGAAAGGCTTTAAACGAATAGAATCAGTCACATACAAAAGAAAATTTTCATGAAACAAAAAGATTCTAAAGCGACAAAGACATTTTTTAACAAAAAACTAAAGCGGAAGCAAGATTTTTCAACAAATCAGTAACATGCAAGAATAGATCTATGAAAAACCGATGGTACTTCATGCAAAAGGGGTGTAGCACAGGCGATGGCCCCTCTCTAGGTCTACACGACGCCTTACCTTTGATTCCTATTCTTGAAACAAAAAATTACTCAGAAAATCGAAAAAAGGGACACTCAAGCTGTAATACCACACAATGAAAAGCAAGATCTCGAGTTTTGGTTTTGAAAGAAAACAGAAAACGAGTACGAAATCAGTAGACGAGAAGGGAGAAGAACACAAGGTTTGTTTAGAGGTTCAAATACGAGACCCTGCATCCCGGGAGCCTCAAGAGTCATCCCCAATCCACTAATTAAAAGAGAAAACACAGATCATAATGAATGTGAGAGTAACCGTAAAGATCTAAGCGAAAACCAAAAGCGTAACACGAAAAAAAAAGCAAGAAAGAAGAACTTCTTTAGAAATTTCAGATGTAAGGATACATACTCATGTTCAAGGATAAAACCCAAACACAGAGCAATTGTTGGTCGTCGGAGGAACCTTTGACCTTTAAACACTGCGAGGTTCCGCCGGAGAAGAAGATCTTCAACGGATGTAAGCGAAAAGGGCTTGAAAAGCAAACCCTAACCCTAATCGCTAGCTACTTGCTCTCTCTGTTTCGAAACTCGAAGAATAGTGAACACCAGAAGACGCAGGCGAGCGGAGGAGATGCATCCTTATATAGAGCACCCCTAGTCAAAACGTTGTATTTCGAGGCGAGACCCCAATCCACCTTTCCAAATAACCAGCTTCAAGGGTTTGGGTCGTGTAATAGGCTATGGGCTTTAGGCTCAAATCTTGGCAGCTTCACTTGGTTAGGAGATCAAGCTCAATAAACTCAATCTGATCCAGTACTCCAAGCTTTAGGTAACACCCAAGCTTTAGCTATTACTTTAAGCCACATTACACTTAAGCATTTCATGTTACACATATTAAGTACATATAATACATACATATGAAACTAAAAAACTTAGAATAAATATATATACAAGTTCTCAACATTTTATTTATATTTTTTTATAACCGAAAAAAGCAATGCCATTTTATCCTAAATTGACGATGTTTTATCTTAAAATAACATCACTTGTTGTTGTATTATATAAATTTTTTTACATCGCTTTGATCCAAAATTAAACGACGCCGCACGATCCGCACATATATGATTTTGCCTTCCTTCCGAAAATTTTCTAGCTTCACCTCTGCTTCCCTGGACATCTAACGTTCATTCTTATGTACCCGATTCAATGGGTAACTGCATGAAGCCAAGTCTGCCAGGATTTTTAGGGATCATAAGGTAGCACAGTCCTAGTATTCCAATCAGACCAAATTGCAAGATACCATTGTAAGTAAACGCTCGTGCCGCAGCACCATATATTTGACTGGTCCTGCCAAACAACGTAACTTATCGATCCATTCCTTACATGTCAATCTCCCACTATCCGAATAGGATATATAGATTTTGGCTTTGGAATCAGCGGGAATTGGATCATGTCGCCTAATGACTTTAATAAACACAACGTTTTGTAGTAACAAGTTTGAGGTAAATGAAAGAGTATATATTTGTTCATTGTACCGCTAGAAAATCAGAGATGGGAACCGGTTGGTTATATATAAAGTATTTTTGTAAAAATAATTTTATTTATCGTTTGTATCTTCATCTAATTTGAAGAAGGAATATCTTCATCTAATTTGAAGAACAAAATGCAGACAGAAAATGGAAGCAACTAATTAACCAACACTCATATATACTGAGAGTGGAATATTACAGTCTTAACAACCATTCAAACAAACTTCTGAACAAACGAAAAGACCAAACTACCCTTCTAGCTGGTGTTACTCTACATCTAATTAAGACACAACCTTATCTAATGAGAATAGACAAGTAATCATCCATATATAACACAGTTTGAATAAACTTAATTACTACTTTGCATAAGATGGAAACCAAGCAGGGATGATCTTTCTAAATCCTGTTGTTGAAGACGAATTGCGATCAGCTTTCCCGTGAAAAGGAGACGACCATGGATTCAGCGAAATAGGAACCACTGAGTTTAGATCTAAATCCCATTTTGTTTTAGCCTTTGAAATGCCAACATTAAAAAGATCCACACATACCTTTTCAGCACTCGCGAGATCATGAGCAATCACCTCGTCCTTGTATGATGCAGATAACCAACAAAAGAACTCGGCATTTAGGGGGTCCGGAGCAACCAGGAGCCTGCAAGCTCCCAACAAGCTTGGGTTCCACTGTGGACTAATAGGACACCTATTCTGCAGGCACCACTCTCTCTTGTTGTCATAGCCCACTAACCGCCACACACACAACCTCCAATCACCATCACCACAGTCCTCTATCTCACAAAGCTCGAGTGAGTCTTGCAAACCCAAACGAATCAGATTCATCGCCTTCCTACCTGATCTAACGGGCAATTCAATGGAGCCGAGTCCTCCAGGGCTGTCATAGGGATCGTAAGTCACTACAGTCCTTGTATCCCAGTCAAAGTAATGCAAGATACCTTTGTAAGTTAGTAGTGGTTCCCAAGGATATAGTTTTACCGCAGCAGGCCAGCCTATTCGTTCCTTGCGAGTCCATCTCCCAGTATCTGAAGAGAAGATGTCAATTGTAGCAAATTTAACGGAATCGAAAGGAGTACAAGGACCATCGCTGATTAATTGAATACACACAACTTTGTATGTAACATTGTCTTGATTCTCGCATACTCGTCAGAGAGCACGTGTGGCAAGACCAAACGCCCAACATCCACACCTGGGAAGGTGCAAGGTAGGCAGCATCACAAATTGGTTGGTGAGCGGGTTTAAGACAGCGATGTGATCGGATTTTTCAGAACCGAAAAAACATAATACGAGTCCATCGCTTGTAGCCTCTATGCTATAATAGTTGCCAGGTCGGTAGGTGACATAGAGAAAGGGTGGAGCATCATCCTCCTCCGTACGAAGGACAGTAGAATCTGAATGGCTCATATCCATGGATTTGTTGGCGAACCCATAACGGCGAAGCCGAGTCAACAATGCCGATAGTTGACACAGAGATGACGATGACTTTAGATAATTAAGGCTGAATTTGGGGTCGGAGATGAGGGAATTGAATTGCTTGGAGATGCACTTGCATCGGAAGAGAGGTTTGATGCGCAATCTGTACAGAATTTCAACTAATATCTCTTCTGGGAGATCATCCATGGCTGCATAAACATCAATTTCAACAAATTCAAGTAATTTATTTGTTCTTTCATAAAAAAGATTTCAAATTCAAAGATGAATAATTGAACAAAAGATACGCACCAGAAATCGTCCTTTTCATATCTTCGTCTTCATCGATCTACTTGTTGGTTAATTTGTGTGTTGGAAAATAAAACCCTAGGGCTTAGAGAAGGAGTTTCTTCATCCATATGAATGTGAAGTCATCCAATAGCCTTCACAAATTTGTAACCCACGGTGTGTATTCGGTGCAACGCGTAAATTAACATATATCGATCAATTTTTTTTTATATATAAATATATTTATAATCTGTCTTTATATTAACGTGTTTATAAATATAGATTATTAAAATTCATATTTTGATATATCAAAAACTAAAGTTCATAATTTTAGAAAATTATTATAGAATATATAAGTGATGTTTTAGTTATTGTGTACTCCTTCCGTTGAGAAATAAATGTTATTTGGCTTTTTGACATGTTTTGTAAAAGCTAAAAAATATATAAAAATGTTAACTTTTTTATTATTTTTTTAAAATAATTTTAAACTTGTAATTAATAAGTATAAAATTAATTAAAAAGTTTATATTTTATAATGAATAGTTTTTTAACTCTTTAAAAAAACGTGTCAAAAAGTTAAAGACACTTATTTCTGAACAGAGGTAATATTTCATATGGATTATTGATAAGATCTCAAGACGACTATTGATAAGACAATTTCAACTAAATTGCACACAAATCTTTAATAGAGATTTCGCGAGCCTTGGATGTGCTTGCCCTAGCTCTCTCTTCCCATGGAACATAGAACAAATAGAATAAAGAAATCGCTGGCCTAGTTTTAATTACCAAACAAACAATTAGATTCAAATGAACCCAACCAAACTTATTAGAAATCAAAATAGAATTAAAATAGAATGGATTAGGGTTAGAATTAAACATACAATACTCTGCACCCTCCACACCCCAACTGTAGCCCCCTTCAAACCTGATAACTTCTTCACCGGTTGAACCAACAAAGAATTAATCAATTGAAAACAAACTACCATCAAAGACAACCAAAATCCTCACAAATTTGGCGACATTGTGGATCGAATCAACCAAGCCCCTTCCGATGGATACAAATCTGAGGAGCTTGATCTTGTCATCCGGAGTCGTCGATGAAGTCGGACTCGAATTAGGGTTTAATGAAAGCAGAAGAACATCGACAAAGTAGGTGCGGACGTAGATAGAGGTTTGGCTGGGAATCGAAGAGATTGGAGATTGTGAAAGAGGGGAAGGTAGGAAGAGCTTGGAGAGAGAAAGAAGGGGACTAAGAGAGGTTGAAGTGAGAGAAAATTTGGCTCCAAATTTGCCATCGAAGGAGAGTATGCGGCAGCGTCTGAGCTACTGAATCAGTGAAGAAACTGGTGGCAATGAATTGCCATTGACGAAGGGGAGGAAGTAGGAAGATCGTTAAGCCCAACATTGATGAGATCGTTAAAAGATGCAACCCAATTAACAAGTTTAACATATCTTCAAGATTGAATCAAGGATTTCGATAATAATTTTCATTGGACAGGTTGAGACGTTGAGTATTTGGATGAACCCACTTAGGTTTGTGCAATCATATAAATTCATTTTGTCAATATAGACGTTTTGATCTTTTTCCAATAGACTCACCCTTTATATTTTAAAAAGAGTAAACTACATAAAACCACCACTTAAATATGTTATATTACTACTAGAAAAGCGCTTTATAGTATGAAGATTTAGGCACGAACTGATTCGTTTCTAAAATTGAGGCTAATGCCCCGCATACACCGTCGAATTGTTATTTTGAGGCTAATTTTTAAGGCTAAAATACCCTAAAAATATAGACTGAGGGTAAAATACCCTAGAAATTGTATTTCAATGCCAAAATCAAGGTTATCTTCTCGGATCAAGCTGCTTGCTACATTACGGTTATCTTCGGATCAAGCTGAGAGAGCTTGCTTCCATCTTATAAGCAAGAATTTCATAATTTTTCAATTTAACTAACTTCTGACACATTTTTTTAATTAGTTAGAAAAAAAAATCTATAAAATCTATAAAAAAAAATTAACTAATTTTCAAAAATAATTTCATTCAATTCTTACCAGTGAGCATGAAAATATTTTAAAATTTTGATATTTTATATTGCAGTGCAATCCAAATATAGTTAAATTTTGTGCTAAGTGAAAAAGAATGACATTTTACATCCAAATATAACAACACGGTTACTTAATTTGCATAAGACGGAAACCAAGCAGGGATGATCTTTCTAATTCCTGCTGTTGAAGACGAATTGCGGCCAACTTCCCCGTGAAAAGGAGATGACCACGGATTCAACGAAATAGGAACCACTAAGTTTAGATATTCCAAAGCCCATTTTCCTTTAACATTAAAAAGATCTAGACATACCTTTTCAGCACTCGCGAGATCATGAGCAACCACCTTGCCCTTGTATGAAGATAACAAACAAAAGAACTCGGCATTCAGAGGATCCGGAGCAACCAGGAGCCTGCAATCTCTCAACAAGCTTGTGTTCCACTGTGGACTAATAGGACATCTATTCTGCAGGCACCACTCTCTCTTGTGGTCATAGTCCACTAACCGCCACACACACAGCCGCCAACCACCATCACCACAGTCCTCTATCTCACCAAACTCGAGTAAGTCTTGCAGACCCAAACGAATCAGATTCAGGCCCGAATTCATCACCTTCCTACCGGATCTATCGGGCAATTGAATGGAGCCGAGTCTTTCAGGGCTGTCATAGGGATCATAAGTCACTACAGTCCTTGTCTTCCAATCAAAGCAATGCAAGATACCTTTGTAGGTTAATAGTCGTGGCCAAGAATCTGGTGTTACCACCGCAGGACAGCTTATTTGTTCCTTGCGAGTCCATCTCCCAGTATCCGAAGAGAAGATGTCAATCGTAGCAAATTGGATGGATTTAGGATTAAATGGATTGATGCCGATGAATTGAATACACACAACTTTGTATGTAACACGATTCTGGCCTACTCGTTGGGGAGCACGCATGACAAGACCAAACGCCCATCGACGCTGGGAAAGGTGCAAGGAAGGCAGCATTACAGATTGGTGGGTTAGTGGGTTGAAGACACAGAATTTTTGGAATTGCCTCCTGTATCTGAAGTCCGCACTCGCAGTGTAACTAATTTGACGATAGAGTATGAGTCCACCGCCTGAAGCCTCTATGCGACGGGAGGGGATGCCAAGTCCGTACAAAGTAACGTGTAAAGAGGGTGGACGATCATCATCCGTACGAAGGACAGCAGAATCTGAATGGCTCAAATCTATGAATTGATCGACGAAGTAACTGTGTTGGGGATACAACAATGCCGATAGGTGACACAGAGAGGACGATGATTGCAGATAATTAAGGCTGAATTGGGGGTGGGAGATGAGGGAATTGAATTGCTTTGAGACGGACTTGCATCTGAAGAGAGGTTTGATTCGCAATCTGTACAGAATTTCAACTATTATCTCTTCTAGGAGATCATCCATGGCTGCATAATTAAACATCAATTTCAACCAAGTAACTTATTTGTTCATCCACAAAGATTCCAATTCACAGATGAATAATTGAACAAAAGATACGTACCTGAAATCGTCCTCCTTCTTTTTTTAAGAACTGAAATCGTACTTTTCATCTTCATCTCTACCTGTTGGTTTATGAGTTGACGAAAATAAAACCCTAGGGCTTAGGGAAGGAGGTTCTTCATCCAATAGCCTTCACAAATCTGTAACCCATGTTTTTTAAAGAATGAAGCATTGATAAGATAATTTTTATTAAATTGCAAATAAAACCTTCTACACTTTACAAAATAATCAAAGTTAGGCCCGAGAGGGGATAAAAAAAACCTTAAAGTCCAACTAAACCCAAACTCGCGGTTCGTAAGATCCTTCCAAAGACCTCTCTGACCACATCTCAGACCATCTTCAACCATATTCATTTATTTATTTTTAAATAATTTTTCAATTTATCAACTTCTTTTTTTAAGGTTTTTATATCTATACTCCACAACTCTGAGTTTACCTTTTTTTTCTCTCATTTATCTATATCTATCCCGTATAGTTTACACTTCCCACCAATCATAATATTATTAGTTAAATAAAAAAAAACATAAAAATAAATGAAGATTTGATCCAATGCATTGTTTTGGATATGTGAATTGTTAAGGAGAGGGTAATTGGGTAGATTTTAAGGGCCATTGATGTATGTATCTTCCAGCCCTCGCCCAATTCTTTGGTTTTTGAATTAGTGTTTCATAGATCGATATCTGTATAGATAATATAACATGAATTTCATTTTCAGTTGGGGAGAAAATTACAAACTTGGTCAATTTGGATCTAATCAAATGCATTCATGTTTGGGAGAACAACATTAAATATGGAGTTCTTATTTTTTACAAGTCTCTTGTTATGTGTAAGTATAACTATTGGACAAGATCGGGTAAATGGATCAACTCCGGGAGATCTCTTCAAAGAGGAGGGGAATAAAGTAGACTTTCGCATAAAAAACGAGCTATTTCATTGGAGGAGGACGCAGACGAGATCAGCAGGTGAGAGTCTTGCCAGGAGGAACACCACCACCGTTAGCCACCGGTTCCTCGGTGGGAATGAACTGGGACTCACTGCCATGAATAAGTTAAAGCATCATACAGAGCTTATCGCGCGTAATCTTAGCTATCTTACCTTCTCACTTGATAAAGCCATCGGATGCGATAGGGAGAGGGTTTTATGTCTTTATGATTTGGGAAGATTTGGGGTGATTGGCGGGAAAGTAAGTTTGGGGATGATTTATACATTGGGGAAATCCGAGTTTCTAAATTTTATTTATATTCAATAATAATCCACCAAGAAAGCAAAGCTGGAGTGGTGATTCTGAGTCCTCTACTATGAAGCGAGCAGAAGTGGTTCAAACAAAGTTTTCAGCTCAACACCCAAGCTTTATCGTATCATGGATAATGAATTTGACAAAGATTGGGTATTCAACAAAAAGCTTTGCTTGAACTACTTCTGCTCACTTCATAGTAGAGGACTCAGAATCACCACTTCGGCTTTGCTTCCTTGGTGGATTATCACTTCATAGAAGAGCAACCGTTATTAGTTTATAGCAATCTCCAACACTTTTTATAACCTCAAATACCTAAACCCTCAAGGTATAAGTTGTTAACTAGTCCAAAACATACAATTTATTGCCTTAATGTGATTTCCATTTACACTCCCGAACCTAATACCAATTCAATGCCCTAGTCTAAAACTCCATATCGCAATTAGTTTATAGCAATCTCCTCTTCTGCTTCAAGCAACGGATCGACATGAGGTCCACTCCTGTTCCACTTCTAGCGAGCTCTACTCCTGTTCCACATCAAGCAGCATAAATGAGCTCAGATCCTATTTCATTACGAGCAACAAAAATGCCAAAAACATCGTTCTTGCAAAGTGCGACTGCAGACTTGCCAAGAGGCTCGTAAGCAACCAGAGCTTATGTCCTGGATGAACGTTGATCCTGGATGAACTGCAGACTTGTCAAGGGGATCTTCACTGGATTTACATAATTGGAATGCCTTTGGTTTATGATGTACCGAGAAACATGTCACAGAACCCTGGTTTTATCGTGGATTAAAAAGAAGAATATATTTTCAAGGACCAGAAATTCGAAAATAAGACTTGCTAGCTTTCTCTATTTCAAGTTTGATTCAGCTACATGACCTCGGTGTTTCAATCCTAAATTAATTTTAAAGATTGGTCATGGACATCTTCAAGGAGGAAGGCGTATTTCTTGACATTTCTTATGGTCTTTTCCAGAATAGTGGTGTGTGTTCATCTATCTATCTGTATATCTATATACATATACTATAAAACTGATTCATAGCGTCATATGTGACGTGTTGTGGTTGATCCTAGAGGGAAAAAATTATATGTGCATGGCGCGTTGTGGTTGATCAGAGGAAAATTAATAAAATAATATGTTGTCATAATTTATAGATAAGCCAAAATTTATCTATATATTTTTAGTTAAATGAAAAAAATATAAATAAAAAATATTTTATAGTCATACTTACTAAAAATATTAATAGATAAATATATGTAAAGGCTCGGATTATAAAATCATAATTTCTCAGAAAAAGGAAAATCAAATGAATTTAAATGCGGAATTTAACGAAAAACGCATCTAGTCGGATTTTAGAACTCTTAAAGCGAATAGTTTTATAAGTTTTGCAAATTATAAGAATTCCTCCTCTTCCTTCTATACTATATTCAAAAGCCCCTTTTTATAATACAATGGTCATTTCCACCCATTAAAATATATGCAAATTTCAAAATTAAATTGTTAAGACACTTTTGGGAATGTTAGAGATAAGGATTGGAAGGGTGGGTTGATGTGGGTTATTTGGGGAAAGATATTTGACCATCCATAGAACCCCTCTTCCTTCAAAACCAAACAAAAGCTCCATCTAGCATCCTGATTTTCCTTGTCTGATCTTACCACAGTGCACCCTTCACACCTACTCCTGGCATTCTCTTTGACCAATAAAAAGACTCCCCCTTTTACCATATTTCATTTTCAATTTCAGAAGACAACACTCTCTCCTCTGAATTTGATGTAGACCAGCTCACTTTTCCTGTCCAAAATCAGATGTACAACTCATTCTCTTCACTTCACCACTCCATTTCAAAAGGAAATACACCCCTTTCTCCCATTTGGTTGCCGAGAGAAGAGGACCACTTCCTCCTCCTTGCTCACTTCCTCCGTCACCGCTCCACCACCCTGAACCATCACCACCGGCCATCTTCTCCCTCCACCTCCCTTGAAGAAGCTGCAGTCTCCATCCCCATCACTTCCTCTGGTTTTGCCGAGAGCACACCAACAGCCCCACACACTCCATCCTTCGTTCTTCCTCATCAAGCCACCAGAAAGAGCTTCCTCACACCTCCTGGCGTCCAAGCAGAACCACCAGCCCCGGAGGTCCCTGTCGAGCCGAAGACAGCCTCCCTCCTCTGTTTTCGCCTTTGAGACGGTAAGGGCTCGGCCTCCACTCCTTTCACCTCCTAACTTGGTAAATCTTCGAATTTAACATCCTAAAGCTCACCCTAGGCTCCCTCTTCCAAGCCCCAGCTCCGGCGAAGCCCCGACGAAGCTCCCATCGAGCGTTTCGGCGAACAGAACTCGGTGAGCTCCTTCCCTTTTCTTCCTCTTCCTTGGTTGCGTTTTGAGTGTTCTTCGTGTCCATGAGGACGGGTTGGGTGGTCGGAGAAGCCGTAGTCGCCGGCGAGCCACCGTCCTCTCCTTCCTTTCTTTTTTTTTTCTCCAAACGCAGGCAATGGGGGTTGGGGATGATGAATAGTAGAACCGGGTTTGGGTTCTGTTCTCTATTAATTTGGGGCTGGTTCGGTTCGTTGGTTTAAATAAACCGGTTTGGTTCATTTCAACACAAAATCAGATTTTAGAAAGGGAAATTGTGGGCTGGGCTCATTTTATTTTAAAAAAAAAAAGAGATGTGTTGGGCCTGTTTGTTAAAAAAGAGATGTGTGGGCTGGGCCTATTTTAAAATTCAATCCAGATTTGTATGATGAGAATTGACTTATTTGGTTTTATTAAATAAAGGGTTCGATTTTGAGTTATAATAAAAGAGGAGGGTTGATTTAGGTAATTTCCAAAATATAAGAGGACCGGTTTTGGAATTTTTTTAATTATAAGGGTGAGCTTTGGTAAATTAAAAGGGATGATTTGATTAAATAAATTTGGTTGGGATTTTTAAGAGATTTGAAAATATTTTATGAAAATGTTAAAGGAAAATGGGATTTGAAATATTGTATAATATTACGTGAGGTATAAAATATAAAATATTATTCTAAGATTCAAGATATAATGATGGTGACTTAAAATAAATATAATATTATGAGGCTTGGATTTTAGAAAAATGAATTTGACGAACATTTTCCAAAGATAGAATTTCTAACTAGTTAACTTGGTTTTCAAATCGGTTTTCGGGATCAACTCGGAAATTATGTGATCGGTGATTGACTAGCATGTTATGATATGATTGATTGACTAATATCATGATTGGGTGAACTAATTGCATGTATGAATGTCTAACGGCATGCTGAGATGTTAAGTTATATATCGTTGTCTTATAACTTATGAAATATGATGATAGGATGAACTCGAGTTATGTGATGTGTTGATATACGGTTATGAATATGATTAATATGATGAAATTTGGAGATATACGATCATGCGGATATATAAGTATTATTGCAAATATACGAATGTGGCGAAATGGAATGATGAGAAGGATATGGTCTTATGGAATGTGATGAAATGATGAATGGTTGAACTTGATGAGATGATGATTATGATGTAGTTATACTTTATTGAGTGATGTGTGCTTGCGGGATTGGATGGTTAAATGTAGACTTATATGGACGTTATGATATGTATCTAGGTGATCTTTAATCTATCGTAATGCTTGTCTTGCTGTTCTGCACCGCCAGGTAAGTCTCTTCGGAGCTTACTCAGATTGAATAGAGTGATTCCCTGCTATAGGTGCATGATATACTAGGTGTTGCATTCATAATCAGCATGCCATGTAGTACCATGCTAGGTTGCATTGATCGTTGAGCATCCTATTTCTTTATGCGTATGTAAACAGAACGGCCGTTATCTGTGAAGTAACTAGAGTCATTGCTAGGGTCATAGGGTAGCCCAGCTTCATCGGGTACCCTGAGTCAATCGAGTCATGCACTTCCTTTTATTATATGCCTGCGGGCTTTATTGTGGAGCGGGTTAGGCATGCGTGCCGCCCAATTATGAATGAATGCATTCACGAGCTGGCCAGTCTCCACCTATCGGAAGGGGTGGAGGTAGGAGAGGGATATACCACTTGGTATTCTATGCTAAGGCCTTATTATTATTATGCACTTGATCTTAGGAGCATGTTAGTGTGTTACTATTCCGCCATGCATCTAGAAGCATCTTTATTAGGAATAGCGTATATGTGTGCTTATGGTTGGGATGCAGAGAAGTGGGCATCGATCTGATCCCGCCCCATATCAATTTTTTTAGGTATTATCTATGTTCATCCTATCGGTGCTGTTTGCCTATTTGCGCGGGTCATTTTGTCGGCGGAGAGTGAGCGTTGGAGTATAGACTTCACTAGACTCCGATTATATTTTGGATTTATACTTGACTCCGTTTTGACCCGGCTCTGCCGTGGCACCCTCTTGTATTACGCTTATTTCCGCTAGTTGCACTATTTCCGACTTCCACGCTTAGATTTACGACAGGTACAGGGGACTTCCCCGGGGATTCCAACGATCCCTTCGATTTTGGGTATGAAATCCCCCTTTGAAAACGTTAAAGTAAGTTTGAAACCTTCAACCTGTACTCGGGGCGCAAGGTCCTTACGAGGGGTTTTATCCCTCGAAACGTAACCTGGGAATCATAATCCCGGGCCGTTACAAAGATGGTATCAGAGCTGAGGTTGTGCAAACCGAGTATGATAGGTTGAAGTGGTTTTTTAAAATGGCCCAAGGTTTTCAAATGGTTTCCCAAACTGTTTTAGAAAGGGCAAAATGAATTTAATATGACTAACTCAAATGGACTAAATACGAACATGACTCTATAAATCCGGTAATCAAACAAAGGGAAACGAAGGGGTAGTAAAGGCGTTAGACCATCCCTATTGGATGTGGTTATGAACGGGTAGGCAAAATACTAGCTTTCTTTTACAGATTGGTTTAAAGACTCCAAGGAACCTGAAGGTTGGAGTACGTAGCATGGGCTATGAGATCGTGAGGTATTTTCCCCCTCCGGTCGACCGTCTCTTGGAGGATGGTATAGATCGTCCCTGTTATTGTATGCATTGTATCTAAATGGGCCCGAGGGCGATCCTCCTCGAAGAGGGTCATATCAATTCCATTGATTGCTTCCGTGCTGAGTGTTATTGTGATTAGGGTAGAAAGCTAGTTGATATGCCTTAACTTGATCATGTAAATGTGTGAACGAGATAGCGGGAGGAAACCTTGTCCTTATGTAGTCGGAATTCCCGTCTTGTCGGAATAGCTCTTCCCTAATTCAAACCCCTTGATGATTCCGACTCCGTCATCTATCCCACCATCTATGCTTCTACCGAGTCTTGTACTAGAGGTTGGTGTCCCCCACGGGAAATTTGGGTTGGTCATCTAATTACCTTCAGAAATCATGTCGGATGTGAGGATTACTTGAGTATGTTAGTGGTAGTGGTGACTGAAGTAGTTTCGAGTTAGGAGTGAATTGTCTCATGGAGTCATCCCTTTGATCCTCGTAATGGTCAGCCATGTTTTCTTTCCACAAGAGTCTAAACATGAGTTCTACCCTCACCTCTCGGGAACATCGTGAATGTCTCTGTGTCCTACCAAGCGAATCATGCTAGCGTCCCACGGGAAACGGGGTAATGAGTCGGTGATTGTCCTTGGAAAGTTTTGTCCGATTATAGTAGTAACCCTCCTTCTAATTGCATGACATAATGCATTGATATATTTCAGCATGACTTGTTTGATATCTTGCATGATTGCAATTGTGAATTGAGTGTATGTGCCGCATGTAGGAATTCCTGTGATTGTTTCTCTCCCTTGGATTAGGTCCATGATAGTGTGTACAACTTCGTTGAATGATTAACATATGAAATGAATTCTTAGCATGCTAAAGTGATTTAATTGAACTTTGTTTGCCATGTACATGCTTAATGAGTATTGTTAGTATTATGTAGGACACATACCTTCTAATTATAGGCCCTCGCGTTATTCTGTGCCATACTTGTCTTGTTATATGAACATGGTTGTATCTGATGTGATCGTTGTTATGCTCGAATGACTTGAACATATCCTCTAACTTGATTATTAGAGTGCATCTTAACATGTTTACCTAGAACCGGCATTGTTTTTGACCTGCTTATGTGTACACCTAAAGTGAGTAATGAATCATACATGTGATATCCTATAATGCTCGCTATGTCATATATAACTTATGATACATATGTCTATTGTCAATTCGTGCATACATGATCTTAATATGTCAAGCATGATTAGTGCATGAGATGATAAGTTCTAGCATGTTCCGCGTGTATGTAAAATTGACTATGTGAATATGTTATGAATGTATAGATCACTATCCCTTGAGATAGGTACATGCTAGTGTGGAATGATGTGATGATATTCATGAGTATTACGTGTTTGTGTGTCACAATTGTAACCTTATAGAGTACCCTAAGGACATCGTTGTAACCCTCGGGTGGGGATTCTATCTTGTTCTCGCTGTCCCTAGTCCTAGTGCATGTCTGAAATCCTTTAGGGTGTGTGTCGTCTGCCCTTGTCTCTCCCCTATCTCCGTAACGTCTAACCCTTGCGATCCCTTGATGACCGTCGACACAAAAGGAAGGGCTGGTGACCGAGTGGCACCGGAACGGCGCAGCGGAAGCGTGGTGGGTCCATGACCCATAGACTCCAAGGACGACGTCACCAATGGCAAAAAGGACAAATGTGCTTCAAGGACGATAATCGCGAGCATGATTCTCTCAGTTGACACGAGGAAGAGCATTCTTAATTCGAGCCGCAAATTCCCTTATTAATCGGAATTGAAGTTGTGCGATAGACAGGGAACTGACATGATGAGAGTTGTGGTGACGAATATGCTGAATTAGTATTAAATGATTACCTGGCTAACTTGTGTTGTGATGACGTGCCTTTATGCTTGAGTATACCGACTTGCTAGTAAATAGGTTATGAGTTATATATATGGTGATGTTTTCTTCATGGGCATGAGTCGAGTGATTCTTTGGTCAGATAGGTCGGAAGGTGGCAGGTAGATTGTGGTCTTCGGATTGGGTCAGTGGTTGTGTGCGAAGGGGTGCAGGAAAGATGCGTTAGTAACAGTAGGGCAAGTAGGACTTGTCGGAGATAGTAGTCTTCAAGTATAGTTGAGCTTCCAGGTAGGTCTTAAGTGAGAAATAGAGTTAGTATGGTGAGATTTCGAGGGAGAGGTCTTCCTTAGAGGTAGTGTAAGGCGATAGCGTGTGCAGGTAGTGCAGTCCTAGAGGTGGATGAGTGAGCTAGGAGCGGAGCGTGGGCAGTGTTATTGATGAACAATTGGGGAATGTTTAAGGAATCGTAGAATTTGGGACTAGGTTGCATGTGAGGTGATTGAGAGCGGTTTTGGCAAAGTTTGAGATTGAGAAAACGCTAAGGAAGAGTAGTATGGGGTTGCTTGGAAAATTATAATCTTAGATATTAGGTTGTTCATATAAGGGACGTACGTGGGACGAGTATTTGGGGATTGTTCATACAGAATTGGTAGTGTTCGGAGAATTCGTGAGTGAAGGATTTCTAGATGCGTTGTTGGTGGGTTGTAGCGTAAGGAGTGATCGGGATGTATGAGTGAAGGTTATTGTGGCTATTTATGTATTTGAGGATGTGAGAGTCTTCGAGGAAAGTTTGGTAGCTAGGCAAGGATGTCGTTGAGAATTCGAGTAAGACTGTAGGCTTGAGGTTGAGATAGGAAAGTTCTGAGTATGGATTTGAGAACTAGGCAAGGCATAAGGTATCGAGAACGCTAGAGGATAAGGGGTTTTAGAAGGTTAGTGAAGTTGCGGTACTTGGGAAATTCGGATGAGGATGTCATAGGAATTCTGTAAAAATGATGATCGGTACATAAGGGTTAAAGCGGTAGAGATTTCGAGGTTCGCTGGAGCGTGATCTGAAGTAATTTAGGAATATGCTGAGGTGAGAATTCTAGAGTATAACGGCTTGATGATTTCAAATGGTTAAGGTTTAGTAAGTTTCGGAATGGGAATTTGGTATGGTGCGAGTGGTTCGCTTTGATCTTTTGGGAGTTGAAACGCTAAGGTTCGGTTTGGATAGTTCTTGAAGAGCTAGTTAGGATGAGTGTGTTATTGGTAATCTGAGGCAGATGCGGGTAAGGAATAACTTGGTAATTCGTGGTTGGGAGTTAGGTGGTTTTCTGTGTTAGAGTTGATCGAGAGTGTTAGGTGTGAGATGGTCAGTATGAGTTGAGTTCTTAGAGGTGGATGGTTCATGAGAGTGGTTAGTGGTGCGGGAATTATGATTAGGTTAGCAAAGTGATTTGAGATGTCTCTTTAGGAGATAATGGTCAGGCGGAGTCTTGAGAACCTAGAAAGAGTCAGCGAGATTGTTGAGAAGTGTCTAGATCGACCGTGAGAGCGGTTTAGTCGAGGATTTGAGATTCTTCTTAGAAGGTAAGGATGAGACAAGTAGAGGACCTCTAGGATGAGGGTATGCTTTATAGAGAGTCTTGGTAGTCGGTCGAGTTGTTAAGCTTACCGGAATAAGGGAACTGTGCGTTTGGGAACCCTGATATATGGTTTTAGGTGGTCGAGTAGGATTTGAGGTCAGGATGTCAAAGTAGGCTGGTTCTTAGATGACTTGATGGCGTGGGAGTTGGTTGACCTAGGTGAGGTTAATCTTGTCTTGAGAATTATTGATGATAAGTGGCGATCGTGTTCTAATGTGGTTGGTAATTATAGGCATGTTTCCTCGAGGATGTAGCTTATGGGTATGCGGTACTTAGGACCGAGTAATGTGCAAAATTTTATGCTATTAACAATGGTGATTCTCTGAGATATTTCCATAGACAATAGTGAGGTATGAGTGCTAATATAGCTACTTCTTGAGTTTGATAGAATGCTGGTGTACGACGGTACTTAAATGACTCTGACGTGATAACTCTTGGTAGTTAGTGTAAGTATGATGTGCTTATCTGGTTGATATGATGTGCGACTTCTGTGATAGGATGAATCCTACTATGTGCGATATTATGCTAGGTCTGCTATGGTACGTGACTATCCTTGACATGAGTATGATATGTTTTCGAATGCGTGATACGATTGCTATATTATATAATGCCTTGGACTAGAATTGCTGGCATGCTAGAACTAAATTGATGAAATCTGATTCTGACTTGAAACCTAGAAAGGAATATGGGGTTAGCCCTTAGAGGTGGATGATTCCACCTCCTGAGATTTGAAATTTGCTTGACTAACGTCAGATTTAAGGGATACTGAATGGTGTTTAAAAAAGAGATAACTTTGATTTTGAGAAACCAAACGCGATCGAGAATTCTAATGATTTTGAGACCAATCTTTTTCAAATTGTGGAATTCTTTTGAAACCTTTTCGACCCGAGCTTGCATTATGACGCCCCACGAAGTGGATACAGGCAATTTATAGGGGCCCTTATAGACTGCTTGCTAAGACCTAGTGGAGACGCTGTAATGCTTTCGAGTTATGATATAACTGAGAAGTCGAAGTAAGGATGTGGTAAGGGCCCATATCACACTCTTGCTATGACCTATTGGGGTATTATGATCATGACGACGATACTGTGAGGATCTTATAAGGGCACTTATGAGGCACTTACGGAATCAATGGAATGATCCTTGGACTCACTTATTTTAAACTTCATCCCCTACCTTAACATGATTTTCGTCTCGGGGACGAGACTTATTTTTAGAGGTGGATGATGTAAAGGCTCGGATTATAAAATCATAATTTCTCAGAAAAAGGAAAATCAAATGAATTTAAATGCGGAATTTAACGAAAAACGCATCTAGTCGGATTTTAGAACTCTTAAAGCGAATAGTTTTATAAGTTTTGCAAATTATAAGAATTCCTCCTCTTCCTTCTATACTATATTCAAAAGCCCCTTTTTATAATACAATGGTCATTTCCACCCATTAAAATATATGCAAATTTCAAAATTAAATTGTTAAGACACTTTTGGGAATGTTAGAGATAAGGATTGGAAGGGTGGGTTGATGTGGGTTATTTGGGGAAAGATATTTGACCATCCATAGAACCCCTCTTCCTTCAAAACCAAACAAAAGCTCCATCTAGCATCCTGATTTTCCTTGTCTGATCTTACCACAGTGCACCCTTCACACCTACTCCTGGCATTCTCTTTGACCAATAAAAAGACTCCCCCTTTTACCATATTTCATTTTCAATTTCAGAAGACAACACTCTCTCCTCTGAATTTGATGTAGACCAGCTCACTTTTCCTGTCCAAAATCAGATGTACAACTCATTCTCTTCACTTCACCACTCCATTTCAAAAGGAAATACACCCCTTTCTCCCATTTGGTTGCCGAGAGAAGAGGACCACTTCCTCCTCCTTGCTCACTTCCTCCGTCACCGCTCCACCACCCTGAACCATCACCACCGGCCATCTTCTCCCTCCACCTCCCTTGAAGAAGCTGCAGTCTCCATCCCCATCACTTCCTCTGGTTTTGCCGAGAGCACACCAACAGCCCCACACACTCCATCCTTCGTTCTTCCTCATCAAGCCACCAGAAAGAGCTTCCTCACACCTCCTGGCGTCCAAGCAGAACCACCAGCCCCGGAGGTCCCTGTCGAGCCGAAGACAGCCTCCCTCCTCTGTTTTCGCCTTTGAGACGGTAAGGGCTCGGCCTCCACTCCTTTCACCTCCTAACTTGGTAAATCTTCGAATTTAACATCCTAAAGCTCACCCTAGGCTCCCTCTTCCAAGCCCCAGCTCCGGCGAAGCCCCGACGAAGCTCCCATCGAGCGTTTCGGCGAACAGAACTCGGTGAGCTCCTTCCCTTTTCTTCCTCTTCCTTGGTTGCGTTTTGAGTGTTCTTCGTGTCCATGAGGACGGGTTGGGTGGTCGGAGAAGCCGTAGTCGCCGGCGAGCCACCGTCCTCTCCTTCCTTTCTTTTTTTTTTCTCCAAACGCAGGCAATGGGGGTTGGGGATGATGAATAGTAGAACCGGGTTTGGGTTCTGTTCTCTATTAATTTGGGGCTGGTTCGGTTCGTTGGTTTAAATAAACCGGTTTGGTTCATTTCAACACAAAATCAGATTTTAGAAAGGGAAATTGTGGGCTGGGCTCATTTTATTTTAAAAAAAAAAAGAGATGTGTTGGGCCTGTTTGTTAAAAAAGAGATGTGTGGGCTGGGCCTATTTTAAAATTCAATCCAGATTTGTATGATGAGAATTGACTTATTTGGTTTTATTAAATAAAGGGTTCGATTTTGAGTTATAATAAAAGAGGAGGGTTGATTTAGGTAATTTCCAAAATATAAGAGGACCGGTTTTGGAATTTTTTTAATTATAAGGGTGAGCTTTGGTAAATTAAAAGGGATGATTTGATTAAATAAATTTGGTTGGGATTTTTAAGAGATTTGAAAATATTTTATGAAAATGTTAAAGGAAAATGGGATTTGAAATATTGTATAATATTACGTGAGGTATAAAATATAAAATATTATTCTAAGATTCAAGATATAATGATGGTGACTTAAAATAAATATAATATTATGAGGCTTGGATTTTAGAAAAATGAATTTGACGAACATTTTCCAAAGATAGAATTTCTAACTAGTTAACTTGGTTTTCAAATCGGTTTTCGGGATCAACTCGGAAATTATGTGATCGGTGATTGACTAGCATGTTATGATATGATTGATTGACTAATATCATGATTGGGTGAACTAATTGCATGTATGAATGTCTAACGGCATGCTGAGATGTTAAGTTATATATCGTTGTCTTATAACTTATGAAATATGATGATAGGATGAACTCGAGTTATGTGATGTGTTGATATACGGTTATGAATATGATTAATATGATGAAATTTGGAGATATACGATCATGCGGATATATAAGTATTATTGCAAATATACGAATGTGGCGAAATGGAATGATGAGAAGGATATGGTCTTATGGAATGTGATGAAATGATGAATGGTTGAACTTGATGAGATGATGATTATGATGTAGTTATACTTTATTGAGTGATGTGTGCTTGCGGGATTGGATGGTTAAATGTAGACTTATATGGACGTTATGATATGTATCTAGGTGATCTTTAATCTATCGTAATGCTTGTCTTGCTGTTCTGCACCGCCAGGTAAGTCTCTTCGGAGCTTACTCAGATTGAATAGAGTGATTCCCTGCTATAGGTGCATGATATACTAGGTGTTGCATTCATAATCAGCATGCCATGTAGTACCATGCTAGGTTGCATTGATCGTTGAGCATCCTATTTCTTTATGCGTATGTAAACAGAACGGCCGTTATCTGTGAAGTAACTAGAGTCATTGCTAGGGTCATAGGGTAGCCCAGCTTCATCGGGTACCCTGAGTCAATCGAGTCATGCACTTCCTTTTATTATATGCCTGCGGGCTTTATTGTGGAGCGGGTTAGGCATGCGTGCCGCCCAATTATGAATGAATGCATTCACGAGCTGGCCAGTCTCCACCTATCGGAAGGGGTGGAGGTAGGAGAGGGATATACCACTTGGTATTCTATGCTAAGGCCTTATTATTATTATGCACTTGATCTTAGGAGCATGTTAGTGTGTTACTATTCCGCCATGCATCTAGAAGCATCTTTATTAGGAATAGCGTATATGTGTGCTTATGGTTGGGATGCAGAGAAGTGGGCATCGATCTGATCCCGCCCCATATCAATTTTTTTAGGTATTATCTATGTTCATCCTATCGGTGCTGTTTGCCTATTTGCGCGGGTCATTTTGTCGGCGGAGAGTGAGCGTTGGAGTATAGACTTCACTAGACTCCGATTATATTTTGGATTTATACTTGACTCCGTTTTGACCCGGCTCTGCCGTGGCACCCTCTTGTATTACGCTTATTTCCGCTAGTTGCACTATTTCCGACTTCCACGCTTAGATTTACGACAGGTACAGGGGACTTCCCCGGGGATTCCAACGATCCCTTCGATTTTGGGTATGAAATCCCCCTTTGAAAACGTTAAAGTAAGTTTGAAACCTTCAACCTGTACTCGGGGCGCAAGGTCCTTACGAGGGGTTTTATCCCTCGAAACGTAACCTGGGAATCATAATCCCGGGCCGTTACAATATATTAGTATTTGATATATATGTACTATTTTATTTATATCTAGATTATTTTTTTGTTGAGAAAATTATTTATATCAAAATTAATTATTTAATTATCCTAACAAACATCAAACATATGTACTCGATATCGACCTTAGGCAACTCGATATTGACTAGTGTTGGTTGAAATCGACCTTTGCTAGGCAAAATTAATTATTTTATTTTCTATCAAGTACGTTCAAATGCACTTAAGTATGATATCGCTTGGACTTGGAATGTTGAACTTATAGGTACGCAGAAATAAAACCTAAACGTGTCTCAATGCAAACATATGGAAACGATCACTCTAAAGCAATATGTTAAATCACGGTACGTGGGTAATCCAACGCGGAGGGTCACGTACGTCAAGCGCACACGCGCAACCAAGCCGAGCACACAAGCCGAGTGGGCTTCCATCCCTTCAACCTTATATCTTGTTCAAGTATATTCTATATAACCGATGTGGGATGACCACATTCCAACACAGTATTGACATGAAATTGTTAGAATCTAACTTGAAACCGATTGGAGTACGTACTATCATATATGCATATATTGCAGTGCAATCCAAATATAGTTAAAATTTGTGTTAAGTGAAAAAGAATGAGATTTTACATCCAAATATAACAACACAGTTAATTTGCATAAGACGGAAACCAAGCAGGGATGATCTTTCTAATTCCTGCTGTCGAAGAAGAATTGCGGCCAACTTCCCCGTGAAAATTAAGGAGATGACCATGGATTCAACAAAATAGGAACCACTAAGTTTTCATAATCCAAAGCCCATTTTGCTTTAGCATTAAAAAGATCCACACATACCTTTTCAGCACTCGCATGATCATGAGCAACCACCTTGCCATTGTATGCAGATAACAAACAAAAGAACTCGGCATTCAAAGGATCCGGAGCAACCAGGAGCCTGCAATCTCTCAACAAGCGTGCCTTCCACTGTGGACTAATAGGACATCTATTCTGCAGGCACCACTCTCTCTTGTGGTCATAGTCTACTAACCGCCACACACACAGCCTCCAACCACCATCGCCACATTCCTCTATCTCACCAAACTCGAGTAAGTCTTGCAGACCCAAACGAATCAGATTCAGGCCCGAGTTCATCACCTTCCTACTGGATCTATTGGGCAATTGAATGGAGCCGAGTCTTTCAGGGATGTCGGATCATAAGTCAGTACAGTCTTTATCTTCCAATCAAAGCAATGCAAGATACCTTTGTAGGTTAATAGTCGTGGCGAATAATCTATTGTTACCGCAGCAGGACATCTTATTAGTTCCTTGCGAGTCCATCTCCCAATATCCGAAGAGAAGATGTCAATCGTAGCAAATTTGATGTAATTGGGAGTACGTGGACTATCGCTGATGAATTGAATACACACAACTTTGTATGTAACACTGTCTTGATTCTCGCCTACTGGTTGGGGAGCACGCGTGGCAAGACCAAACGCCCATCGATACTCGGAAAGGTGCAAAGTAGGCAGCGTTATAGATTGGTGGGTGAGTGGGTTGAAGACAGAGAATTTATGCCCCCAGTATCTGAAGTCCGCAGTGTAACTAATGTGACGACAGAGTATGAGTCCACCGCCTGAAGCCTCTATGAGAGGGGAGGAGCGTGGAAAGAGGGTGGACGATCATCGTCCGTACCAAGGACAGCAGAATCTGAATGGCTAGCTCAAATCTATGAATTGATCGACGAAGCAACTGAGTTGTGGATACAACAATGCGGAAAGGTGACACAGAGAGGATGATGATTGAAGATAATTAAGGCTGAAATTGGGGTCGGAGATGAGGGAATTCAATTGCTTTGAGACGCACTTGCATCTGAAGAGAGGTTTGATGCGCAATCTGTACATAATTTCAACTAATATCTCTTATGGGATATCATCCATGGCTGCATAAACATCAATTTCAACCAATATTACAGTAAGTTATTTGTTCTTCCACAAAGATTCCAATTCAAAGATGAATAATTGAACAAAAGATACGTACCTGAAATCTTCCTTTTCATCTCTAAATCTAATGGTTGGTTGTGTGTTGACGAAAGTAAAACCCTACGGCTTAGGGAAGGAGGTTCTTCATCCTTTTAAATGTGAAGTCATCCAATAGCCTCCACAAATCTGTAACCCACGATTTCAATAAATGGATGTTTTGGTTATTTATATTTTAAAGAATGAAGCATTGATAAGATAATTTTTATTAAATTGCAAATAAATCCTTTTACACTTTACAAAATAATACAGTAAAAGTTAGGCCCGAGAAGAAGGGAAAAAAAAAAACCAAAGTCCATCAACCAAACCCAAACTCGCGGTTCGTAACATCCTTCCAAAGACCTCTCTGACCACGTCTCAGGCCTGTCCACGGGTCACGGGTCAACCCGTGACCCGACGGGTTTGGCGGGTCGACGACCCGGCGGGTTATGGACCTGGCGGGTCCGGGTCAAGCGGGTCGCGGGTTACGGGTCCGGGTTAGGGTCGAGCAGATCTAAACCCGGCAACCCGACGGGTCATGACCCGGCGGGTCGACCCGTGAATATTTAAATACGCTCCTACTTGTTCAAGTTTCCAACGGCTAGTTTTTCGACCGTTGTGGTGTCGGACCGTTGTGGACTTGGTGACCTGTATTTGTTGCCTATAAATACCTATCTCACTAGCACATAATTACACCTTTATCATTTTAAACATTCAATACCAAATATTTCAAGTTCAATGGCAAATCGAAATGAAGGTGGATCTGGGACAAACCTTGGTGAAATCTTGTACAACACTCACTTCCGACGAGAAGAACAAATCCCAGGTAAAGATTATTATATGGTGGTTTGTAACTATTGTTCAAAGGGTTTTAAAGTGAAGAGAGGATGGGGATATGAAACTTTGAAAATGCACATTACAAAGAATCATCCGGAAAAGTGGTCGACAGAATAAGGCGAAGCAAGCAAGGTTAGCATTTAGCAAGCCCTCATGAAATTGAGACGATGAACATGAACGTTTGTAAGTGGGTCTAATTATCGTTGTCAATCTATTATCTATCCATTATAAGATTATGAAGTGTGTAATGTGTAGTTTTATTTTGTGAAGTTGTTGATTATGTTAGTTGTTTTATTTATTATAAGTTAAAACTTTGAAAGTAATGTTTCGATTAATAAAGAAAGATCAAAAAGTTAATTTATTTTTATCACTTTTTTTATATTTTATTTTTTATACAATTGATGAGTTATGGTTTTTTCATATAAAATAAAACATCATTAACAATAGAAACATAAGAAATAGATTAGAATAAAATTAGAAAGGAAAGACAAGAATGAAAAAAAATAGTCGTTGGACCCGCCGGGTCCAACGGCTATAAAATTCAAATCTGTCCCTTGATCTGACGATCCAACGGTCCATATTTCGACCCGGCGGGTCGGAAACGTTTTAAAAAAAACGGCTAGTTTTTAAATGTGTCCTTTGTGAATTCAACCGTTGTGGTCCCTTATTAACACTATATAAAGACCTACACAATCACTCATACAATCACACATCTCTTCCAACTTTCCGAAACAAACATTAGTAGTGTTGAAGATCAATGGCAACGAACAAGGGTGATTTCAACTACGACGCCCATTTCCGCCGTGAAGAAAAACTCCCTGGTAATAATTATTATATGATGGTTTGTCGATATTGCTCCCATGCCTACAAGATTAGTAACAATTTAGGACTTGGCAATGTCAAGAGGCACATTGAGAACAAGCATCCGGATAAGTTCAAGGAAGGTGATGCCGAATCAAGCCGCGCTTGAAGCCTTGAAGTGGATAAGCGTGAGCGTCTGTAATTGGGTCTTACTTGTTATCGTCTAATGGTTATCTGCCATCTATGTTTATTAGTTTATGTGTAATGACGCGTCTATGTTTATCAATTTATGAAGTTTATTAGTTTAATGTGTGTAATGTGTAGTTAAGAGTTGTTAGTATGTTTTAAGTTCTTGTGACGATTAATAATAAAAGACCCATGTGCTTGTGTTTGTTTAATCGTCGTTAATTTTTTATCGAGAACAACTTATGGTAATCGTTGTTCATTGTCACTTGATTTTGAAGAAAACCAAATTTTAAATTTAGAAAAAAAAAACAAGCACATATGGTTTTTATTTTATTCGATGATTTATAATTTTGAAATAAAATAACTATATAATTATAAATTACAAATATAAATTGAGTTTGTAAAAAAAACTACCAAATCATACCCATTGATGTTAAAATAAGGTTAGAAAAGGATTTAAAATAAGTTAGTAAAGTATTAAAAAAAAAAATTTAAACCGATATAGCCGTTGGACCCGCCGGGTCGGACCCGGCCGGGTCCAACGGTCACAAATCCGACCGTTGTCACACAGCCGCGTGGCCATCTAACGGTCAGAAATCCGACCTGGGGGGTCGGACCCGCCGGGTCGGCAACAGTCAGATTTTTTTTTTCGAACGTTGTGACCGTTGTCTCACCCGGGCTAGCCGTTAGACACATTTTAAACCCGGCTTGGACCCTCCATTCACCTATAAATACCCCACACACCCCACCACTTCACCCCACACCAACCAACTCTTCTCATCTCTCAATCTCATCATCCATTCTCTAATCTCTCGTTAATCAAGCTTGCAAATCTCGTCTCGATCATTTCTCGCTAATCTCTCCATTCATCTCTCAATCTCTCTTCTCTAATCCTACATTTTCCAATTTCATCATGTCGATGTTTCGAAGGGGAGCTAGTGGCCGGAAGAGTGTGAGCGGTCCGAGCCGAAGCGGGGCCATGGCACCCGAGCCCCAACCACCAAGGCGGAGCGTTGGTGTTCCAAGCAGGTCTCGGAGGCCTCGAATCGAGGAGGAGGAGGATGACGAGATCACCATCTCGGATCATCTTCCCGTCACCCCCGGTGGAGTCGGCATCGAGCACCCCACGCCGACTACTCAGCCTACTCCTTCTACACATCCGACGGCCGAATCCGGAGCAGCTCGGCGATCTCGTCAAGCCCGTCAAGGTGATGCACCGGTGCCGGCGGCCGAAGATGTCGCCCCGGAAGCTGATGAGGACGATGCCACCAAGCAAGAAGAGCTCCGGGCGGCGGTCTTCAAATATTGGTTCACGAAAGGTCCGATCCAACAGGATGAAAGTTGTAGGGCTTAGTGCAACTTTTGCACTCAGTCATACAAGCATCCCAAAGGAGGCGGCTATGGCAACTTGAGGAGGCATGTCAAGAACAAGCATCCCGACAAGTACGGGATGTCGTCCGGCCAGACGCAATTAACCAGGTACGCAACTTCTTCCTCCCAACCTCCTGGCCTATTTAGTTATGATTATACATATAGTAGTAACGAATTTGTGGAAATGGTAGCCGCGGAAGGTTTGGCTTACAACTTTGCACATCGTTTACATTTTAACAACTGGGTGAGTAGGACGATTAACCCCGCCTACCGCCCCATTTCCCGCCAAACTGTTGCGAGGAAAATTGAAAAACGTTTTGCTTGTCGAAAAGCACAAATTGTTGAGTATTTTCAAAAACATTCTGATTTGAAAGTTTCAATTTGTAGCGATATTTGGACCGATTACTGGCTTGAGCACTCTTACATGGGTATCACTTGCCATTGGGTCGACAACGAATATTTTTTACACAAGAGAGTTTTGGCCTTCTGCCTTTTTGATGAGTCACACACAGCACGTAACATAGCCAAGGTCATTATAACTGTTTTACAAGAATACCAGTTGACTCAAAAAGTTTTTTCAATCGGTTTTGACAACGCCTCCGCAAACACGGCTTCTATTGAAGAATTAATTCAATATTGTAGCCCCTAGTGCGGAGGTACATTTTTCCACATCCGGTGCGCACCACATATTTTAAACTTATGTGTTCAAACCTCCTTATCCTATATACAAGATGTGGTCGCACCTATTCGTTTTGTTCTGAAGAACCTCTGGAAGAGCAAAACGCTCCGTGATCAGTGGAAGGTCTTCTGTAAGCAAAACAAGGTGAGACCGAAGAAATTTCCTAGGGATGTTTCTACTCGGTGGAACTCCACATATTTAATGATTCACGAATCATATGCTTACAGAGAGCTCCTTTCCGCTTTCGCTACCCAATACATCGAAGGCTCCGAAGTTTTTAGTGATGTTTGGGTAGCGGCCAGAGACGTGATGGAAGTTTTTAAAGTTTTTTACGATGCCACAAGAACTTTTAGTCAAGTTTACACCCCTACCTCTCATTTATTTTGTTTTACCGCAAAGAACGTTGCAATAGCCCTTAACGACGGGTTGCAGATATCGACAATCTGCCAAGCCGTGATGGAAATGAGGGCTAAATGGTTATAGTATTACACAAACATTCCTGATATTTTCCTCGTAGCAACGGTTTTCGACCCTCGAATTAAGCTCACTGGTCTTCAAAGTTTTTTGGACAACTATTATCCTATGCTACAGGTTGAAGAACCTCTAAATGTGCTTGTTACAATTACGTAAGGTTAGAACATTACTTCAAAGCTTATATGATATTTATTCTACTAGCGGTACTCAATCCTCCCAAGTACCGCCCCCTTCGTCCTCAACCTCGTCATGCACTAGCATTACTGCGCGAACGAAGGCTCTTGCCAGAGATATTTTTGGCACAAAGAGATCGAGGACCTCGTCGACCTCCCCTTCGGAAATCGACGAGTATTTGGCTACTAACTTTGATTTTCTTGATATTGAATCGGATGACTTCGACGTCCTGGCTTGGTGGAGTAGGCCAGAGAGATTACGATTTCCGACTCTACAGGTAATTGCTCGTCAGATTCTAGGAGCACCATGCTCGACGGTTGCGGTTGAGCAACTATTTAGTCGGAGCGGGCAGATCTTAACGGCCCAAAGATCGACTATGCTACCGGAGAACCTCAAGATGCAAGTCCTGCTCAGCGATTGGAAGCGGGCAGATGAAAGAAGCCAAAGGAACCACCTCTCCACCGAATCAGACCCGGACGAAGGAGTAGAAGACGAGACATCCATCGGGAGTTTAGACGGTGATGGCGCCGGAAGGTAAGCGGGGATTAAAACAGGTAAAAGAACTACGTGGGCTTTGATTCCTTTTCCCCGAAAGGATACGTAGGCAACTGGAAACGGTGCAAGCCCTTCTTCCCCCCCCCCCCCCCTTTTTTTTTCCAACCGAAAATACACATTTTATACACTGTTTTTTTTAAAAAATAATTTATATCTCGACCCGGCAACCCGGCGGGTCGACCCGTGACCCGCCGGGTCATCTGACCCGCCGACCCGGCTATTCCCCGGGTCCGGGTGCGGGTCATGCCTTTGCCGACCCGCCAACCCGGCGGGTCCGACCCGTGGACAGGCCTACGTCTCAGACCATCTTCAACCATAATAATTTATTTTTCGGATTTTTTGCATTGTAACCTGAGGTCTTGCATATTTTGCGTGGTACTAAACTTTTTTACATATTTTGCCAAATATCCATGAGGTTTTATTTTTTTCCGTCAAATAACCCTGTCTCCCAAATTCACTTTTTTTTTTTGTTTTTTTTTAAATAATTCCTTTGTTAAATAATATTTAAAAAAAAGAAAATAAATATTATCCGGCAAAGGAAGAAAGAGAAGAAGAAAACAACCAATGAAGAACAACTCCAAGATGTGATGTGCTCAGCCCCATGGAATCCGAGAAGTCAATAGTCGTTCATATCATGGGTGTCTTTCTTATGTTAAAGCTGAGATTTGGATTGTTTTCTTTTGACTTGGCTGTGTTTTTCTTATGTTAAGGCTGATTAATTTGGATTGCCTTCTTTTGACTTGGCTGTGTGGCTTTCCTACTAAATATTGTCCGGCATTATCCCATTTTGCAGCGGATGGTTGATTTCTTATTGCTTTAAGATGTTGAGAAACCATTGCTTCTGTTTACGTCTAATGATGCAAGTTTTCTTATTGCTTGCCAGAATGAAAACACATACAAATGGTAGGTTTTGAAGTTTGATGGATGTAAGATTCTTTTTTTTTTTTTGCAAAGTGGACGCATTTGATACAACCAATACATAAGCTAAAATCACCAACCAAGTCTAACAAGTGCAACAAGAACTACAACTAAAACAAACTCCACCACCCAAGAATACAGTACAAATCCAGATTTTTTTTTTTCGATTTGTACTCGTTTTTTGCCATGCTCAATCTCCCAAAATCACCAACTAGGTAGTTTTATTTTCTTTTTTTTTTAAACGTTATTCAACAAAGTAATTATTAAAAAAACGTGAATTTGAGATACAGGGTTATTTGGCGAAAAAGATAAAACATCAGGGTTATTTGGCGGAAAAAAAACATAAGGATTATTTGATGAAATACATAAAAAAGTTGGGTACCACGCGAAATATGCAAGACATCAGGGTTATCACGCAAAAAATTCGTTTATTTTTTCTTTTAAGGGAAATTCCGTTTAGTGCCCCTGAGTTTATGACAATTCCGGATGGTGTCCCACACTTTTTTTTAGTCGGGATGGTACCCCTGAGTTTTGTCAAAGGTTCGGCTCATGCCCAAAATTCACATTTTCTCCTTTCTAATGAATAAAATCACCCTTTATTTTTTCCTTTTTCATAAAAAAGCCCCTTTATTTTTAACACATTGAGCAAAACTACCTATTATTTAACTACATTCAACAAAAAAGTGATAAAACCAACTTTATTTTTAAAAATTAACAAAATCATACATTATTGCCAAAGTTTTAGCAAATAATCGCCAATTGTTTCCAAATTTTTTTGAAAAAAATCAACCATTATTTTTAAAATTAAACAAAAGATCCATTATATATTTTTCATAGTTCGTAAAAAACAAATCTCATTATTTTTCAAACATTGTATTTGCATGTATATAATCACTCATTACAAAACTTTACACAAATTCACCATCTTATTACGTGAAAAAATAAAAATTAACCTATAAATTACAAAACATTCTTCATAAAATCATACTTTGGTAAAACCACCCTTTATGCTTTAAAAAAATATACAAAACCACTTCTTATATAATAAAAGAAGGTGTTATTCATTTATTTTGTTTGGAATAAATAAAACCTAATAAGATAAGAATGATTAATCTTTTATGATAATTTTCTTTTATAAGAGAAGAAAATGAAATAAATAAACTTTACATTACTTTTTCAATAAAAATCTAATCGAGTATTTGGTTAAATTGATCAATCACGTTTACAAATGTTTAAAGTTAGTGAACTATAGGTTAAATATTATTTTGGAAAATAATAGATGTTAAATATTGTTTTGGAAAATAATTAGTGTTTTTTTTTTTTTTTGCAAAGTATGAAAAAATAATAGATCTTTTGTACAATTTTAAAAACTTAGTGATCTTGTTCTATTTTTTTTTTGGAAATAAGGGTGATTTTATGATAAAATTTTCGGAAACAATATGTGATTTCGTACGATTTTAAAAATAAAGATAGTGTTATCACTTTTGTATTGAATTTAGTCAAATAATAAGTAGTTTTGTTCAATGTGTTAAAAGTTAAGGTGCTTGTTATGAAAAAAATAAAATAAAGGGTGATTTTATTCATTAAAAAGGAGAAAATATGAATTTTGGGTATGAGCCGAACTTTTGACAAAACTCAGGGGTGCCATCCGGACTAAAAAAAGTGTGGGACACCATCTGGAATTGTCATAAACTCAGGGGTACCAAACGGAATTTCCCTTCTTTTAAATAATTTTTCAATTTATCTTCTTTTTTAAGATGTTTATATTTATACTCCATAACCATGAGTTTACTCATTCTAACTTCTTTTTTTTTCTCATTTATATATATCCACGGAAAAAATGGACAAAAATAATACCAAGTATCAAGTTTTGGCCAAAAATAATACGAACTTTGAAATTGACCGTTTCATATACGAACTATCGCCCTATTAACCGAAAATAATACATATGTGTATTCCGGTGAACTTTCCGACCAAATACGCCACGTGGGTGCCGAAAAACACACATGGCATAAATTTTTGTCACGTCCCCAACCTTGTAAGTTATGTCATGTCATAAATTTATTTTTCATTTTTTTAAAAAAAAATTGAAATTCCGGTTGCTACCCTCAATTTTAATGCAATTCCGGATGGTGTCCCATAGGTTTTAATTTTCCAAATGGTACCCTTAAACGTTTAACAAAGTTCGTTCTATGTCCAAACTTGCATTTGTCCAAACTTGCATTTACCCTTGAACTTTTAACAAGTTACCTTTTTCCTCAAATTATTCCTTATTATTAAAGATTTTGCAAAATCTCAAATGCAACTATACATCTTCTTCATCGGTTCACCCTACCCAAGTTCATACCTTCTCCTCCATTAATACCTCCCGGTCAGATTCCTCAAATCTACTCCCCTTCGGCCGTCGATGCATCATCGACCAACGAGGCTGTTGACTCCAACTTCATCGTCATCCTCACCGCTCCCCTCTGCTCCTTAATCTGTGTCTTCGGCCTCGTCTCCGTCGCTTGCGTGCTGCGCTTGGATCCGCCGTCTCTCCGGTAGAGGCAGCCCTTGCACCGTCCACACTTCGGCCAATAAAGGCTTCAATCCCTCCATAAACTCATCTTCTCCGACAACCTCGCTGGCAACCTCACCGATTGCCCAATCTGCCTATCCGAATTCATCGTCGAAGGCGAAATCTGCATCCTCTCTAAGTGCGGTCATGGCTTCCAAATTGTCTGCGTCAGCACCGGGCTCGGTTCCCACTCCTCATAACCAATCCGCAGTCACCACTCACCACCAACCCTCATCACCTCCTCCTTTTCCAATTTCTAGGGTTCTTTGCAAAACCAATCAAATAAGTCATCCAAAAGCCTAGATTCGAAATAAATCCAGCGGAGAAGGGTAACGAGATATCAAAATGAACTAAACCCCTCAACCAATTTAATGAAATTCATCCCAGAAAATCTGGCCCCAACTGTAGCTGAGGAGGAAGAAGATGCATGTTGCTGGGTGTTGTGCAACTGTACAAGAAAGAGAATTTTGTTAATAAAAAAAATTGGAATAATTTTGAGAAAAAAGGCAAATGCAAGTTTTCCTTGTTTTAAAAGGTTTTTAAAATAAGATAACCTAAAGGACAAATGCAAGTTTGGACATAGAACGAACTTTGTTAAAAGTTCAAGGGTACCATTTGGAAAATTAAAACCTATGGGACACCATCCGGAATTGCATTAAAATTGAGGGTACCAACCGAAATTTCCATTTTTTTTAAAAAAAATGAAAAATAAATTTATGACATGACATAACTTACAAGTTTGGTGACGTGACAAAAATTTATGTCACGTGTGTTTTTCGGCACCCACGTGGCGTATTTGGTCGGAAAGTTCACTGGAATACACATATGTATTATTTTCGGTTAATATGGCTATAGTTCGTATATGAAACGGTCAATTTCAAAGTTCGTATTATTTTTGGCCAAAACTTGATACTTGGTATTATTTTTGTCCATTTTTCCTATATCCACCCAGTATAGTTACCATTAGACTTGTCAAAACACAACCCGACCTGGTGACCCGACCCGACCGACCCGAAAAATTTTCGACCCGAACCCGGAAATTTTGACCCGAGATTTTTTTTCGACCCGAACCCGAAAAACCCGAAATTTTTCGGGTAATCTGGGATTCGACCCGGTGACCCGATTGACCCGGTAATTTTGACCCGATTGACCAGTTTGATTTATAATTATATATAATTAAATTTTTTTATATATAATTAAAATTTATCACAAAATTATCAAATCATGATTTTTTTAATTTAAAAAAAAAAAATTGACAAACCCGAAATCGACCCGAAACCCGGTCAAACCCGGTCAAACTCGAGTTCGAGTCAACCCGAAAAACCCGAAACCCGTTTTACCCGAAACCCGAAGTGACCCGACCCGAACCCGACCCGAATGACCCGTTTAACAGCTCTAGTTACCATCCATCATAATATTATTAGTTAAATAAAAAAAACATAAAAATAAATGAAGCTTTGATCCAATGCGTTGTTTTGGATAAATGGATGTGAATTGTTAAGGAGCGTAATTGGGTAGATTTTGAGGACCATTGATGTATCAATGTATCTACCCGCCCTCGGCCAATTCTTTGGTTTAGGGATCCTAATTTGGTTTTTGAATTAATGTTTCATAGATCTCTGTAGATAAACATCAATTTCATTTTCAGTTGGGAAGAAATTTACAAACTTGGTCAATTTGGATCTGATCAAATGCATTCATGTGTTGAAGTTTTGGGAGAACAACATTAAATATGGAGTTTTTGAAGAAACTAAAATGATATGAAAACGGAAGCAAATCACACACAATCACACAAAGGAAGCCATGAACGAGGAGCTCAGATTCAGCTTCAATCGGAAGATTCAAGAAGGTTTGTTACAACCTCTTTTCCCGCCTTTGCCTTCTACTTATACAACCGAAGGGGATGACTTTATTTAGAGGTAAAAAGACCAAAATACCCTTATCGCACTATGTCACAAAGCTATGCTAAACAATTTATAAAATGCACATATAACATCTTCCGTATGCCCCCCTCAAGCTGGACTTAAACAAGGAAGGACAAATCCAAGCTTGGACCGAAGAAAATCATGCTGCTTAGCTCCCAAAGCTTTGGTTAGAATATCAGCTACTTGTAGAGAGGAAGCCACATGATCAGTTTTGATGAACCCCTATTGTACCATCTCTCTGATGAAGTGACAATCAATCCGAACATGTTTTGTTCGCTCATGAAACACTGGGTTGATGGCAAGCAGTTGGGCAGATTTGTTATCACAACAAAGTGTGATTGGAAGCTCCACAAATATGCCTAAATTAGAGAGCATACCCTGTAACTATACCAATTCACTCGTTGTAACAGCTATGCTCCTATATTCACTCTCAGTTGAAGACCGAGATACCACCTTCTGTTTCTTAGTTTTCCAAGACACCAAAGAGGACCCTAGAAACACACAGTATCCTAACAATGATCTACCAGTGTCTAAACAATTGCCCAAATCTGTGTCACTATAGGCCTTGACATTAAGAGAAGAATTTGTTGGGTATGACAAAGCAAAATTGAAGTTACCTTTGAGATAACGGAGCACGTACATGAGAGCATCCCAATGTGGCTTCAAAGGATTCTGTAGAAACTGACTTAGTTGTTGCACTGGAAATGATATGTTAGGCCTTGTGAGGGTGAGGTAGAGTAATCTACCAACTAGACGTCTATAATCTTCGGGGTTATGAATGGGATCACAAAGAGATGAAGACAATTTCACACCATGTTGCATAGGAAAATCAGAGGGTCTACACGTACCCTTCCTTGTGAGCATCCTTAAGGATGTCTAACACATACTTTCTCTAATTTCAAAAGGATCCCAGGTGATGACCTAGCAATCTCCATTCCTAAAAAATATCTGGCACTCATATATCCTTAATGGTGAATTCAATGTGCAGATCGAGCTGACTTGGTAGCTGCAATTTCAGCCCTTGAATTACCCATTAACATCATATCATCTACATAAAACAGTGCACTGTCATATCTTTACCAAAAACTTTGGTGAGCAGAGAATAGTCATGAGAGGACCGAACAAATCCAAGCTTGATCATGAACTTAGTAAGATCATGATTCCATTGCCCGCTGGCATGTTTCACCTTATACAATGACCTGGTAAGCTTACAGTACACATGACCTGGTGGGACTGTATAACCAGGAGGAGGTGTCATGTAGACTTCTTCCTCTTAAAACATGAAGAAAAGCATTATTAACATCTAGTTGATGCAACACCCATCCTTTACTAGTATCTAGAGCAAGGATTATTCTCATTGTTGATAACTTTGCTACAGGTGAGAAGGTCTGTTTGTAATCCTTGTCTTTAACCTGATTATAACCCTTAGAGACCAATTGTGCCTTATACCTTCCAACAGAGCCATCAAACTTGTACTTAATTTTGAAAATCCACCTGCACCCAATTGCTTTCTTCCCAACAGGTAAAGGTGTAATTGTCCAAGTATGATTATTTGAGAGAGCCTACAACTCTGATTTCATAGCAGTGTCCCATTCTGCCACACCCTTATCTTGACTAAATGAGTTAGGTTCAAATACATCACATATGTTGATGAATGACTGAACATAACTATGTGATAAGTGAGAGAGATTAGCCACTGAAAACACAGCAACAGAACTCAGAGCAAGAGGAATCCTGAAGGAGTTGCCAGGTCCGTACAAAGCAGCTTGTAAAGAGGGTAGACGATCATCGTCCGTACGAAGGACAGCAGAATCTGAATGGCTCAAATCTATGAATTGATCGGCGAAACAACTGAGTTGGGGATACAACAATGCCGAAAGGTGACACAGAGAGGACGATGATTGTAGATAATTAAGGCTGAATTTGGGGTCGGAGATGAGGGAATTGAATTGCTTTGAGACGCACTTGCATCTGAAGAGAGGTTTGATTCGCAATCTATACAGAATTTCAACTAATATCTCTTCTGGGAGATCATCCATGGCTGCATAAACACTAATTTCAACCAATTCAAGTAACTTATTTGTTCATCCACAAAGATTCCAATTCAAAGATGAATTATTGAACAGAAGATCTATTAATATTACTAATTCTGCTAGCATTTTGCTGACGTATCACGCCCACAATTAAAGTTGAATTTTTTATTCAAATGAGATTTTCTTTTTGGTCAATATTATTATGGAAATTTTAAAATATTTGTTTCCTATTTTAAATATGGTTTGAATCCATTCCCTTTTTTATTTATTTTCGATTATATTGTCGTAAATATTGAGACATGTTTCCATTTTTACTCTACATAGACACATATCCAATTGTCCGTTTATAAAATGCTACAGAGTATAAATTAACTTTCACATATATATGTTCATATTTTCTCAACAACCATGCAAGTATTTCATTTTCAAATATTTGTTTATTATATCACATTTATCCCAATCATGTTAAAATTTACTATTCTCTCTATTCGTTTAGCTAAATATGTTGTTTATTATTCATTCACGCTTTGTTAGGATGGTAAAAATTATATAAAATATTATTTTTTCAAATTTTTACTAATTCTGCTAGCATTTTGCTGACGTGTCGCTCTATAAATTAAAGTTGAATTTTTTAATCAAAAGTTTATTTTCTTATTAATCGATGTTATTAAGGGAAGTTTAAATATTTGTTTCCTATAGTATATTTATTGATCATATTAAAAATGGATAGATATTTAATTCAAATGTCAAAATAAAACGTAATTATAAAAATCAATGATTCTCAAAATCATATTTCTTTTCAAAACTTACACATTATATGGTATAGACATCTTTTTTCTTGAAATTGTTTAAATATTATTGGAGATGGAAGCGAAACGTCATTAATCTTAAGAAGAGATTATTTTTGTACATGTTACCCTTCAAATATTGTAGAAAAAATATAATTATCGAAAATGAATAAATCTATACTAACTCTACACATACAAAAAAAATATTTTAAGATCTACATACAAAAATTGAAGAATTTTTAGAAAAGCAAATGTGAAATTTGAATAAATAAATAAACACTCTTTTAAGATTAATTTTTGGGTGTTTGGCTTCAAATATTGAAGAAAAAAAAATCAAAATGATATTTTACATCTATATTTATTTTATACAACCTAGAAGGCCCTTATTATAATTTCAATATTTTAAGGCTTGCAAACGTTTTTTTTAATGAAGTTAAGAAAAATAATATATTTGTGAATACTCGATTTCAAAAATTAATTATAAAAATCAGTTAGAGCCAAAAAAAAGTTTTGTTTTCTTACAATTTACTTATTTTAGGCATCTTAAATGACTATATATCAAAAAATAAATAATATTTTAAGACTTACAAGCATTACTAATGTTTATTTTACATCTTGGATGAGGCTTCTTAGATCACTTTTCTACCCTTTATGATCTTTTTATTTTTACCATCTTACCTTTATTTTCACTATTTATTTCCCTCTCTTTCTAGCCATCTTTCTAATGAAAATAATGAATAAGTTATGCATATCTACATAACTTCAAAAGTATTCGCACAATCATTAGCTTATGTTTTTTTTAATCTTTGTATGAGAGCTTATATTTTCCTTTTTAGATTATTCTGATGAAAAAAATTATATATTTATTTCAATTATATTAGTTGGTGTGTTTGAATATTGTTACTACTTTACCTTATTAAATCATTTTAAAAATTTGTATTGTATCTCTTTCCAACTAATTTATTAACTATAAAAACACTTTATACATATTTTTTGTTATAAACAAGTATATATTAATATGGTATTTTATATATATATATATATATATAGGGTAGGGTTCAAGTGAGAAGCACTCGATCCGGTGAGAAGGAAAGAAGCACTCCTATTGGATGAATTGAATTAAAAATAACTAAATATTAAATAATCCAAATCAATCTCACGCGCTTTCTTTGCTGTGTTTCCCTTCCTTTCTCTCACACCTGCTTCCTCTCTCTCCTCAAATCCCTCTTCTCCCGTGTCCTCTCCGCTCTGCTTACTCCGCCTCCTCTTCGCCGTCGATGATTTCTTCAGCACCTCCAATTACGGCGTCGATGACGACGACCTTCTCTTCTCCGGCCGTGATCGCCGCCCTGTCGGCGAGTTCTCCGACGCTGAGGATCGCTTCTATCCTTCGTCGATGTCCGCCGCTTATTGTGATTCATCAATCCTACTTTCACGATCTTCTCCTTGTCAAGCACCATGTAGACGACCTAGTTGAAGGTCCCGATGCCGAGGAGCTTCCTGAGGTCGTAGCGGCCGAGGAGGCAAGAGGAGATGTTGCTCTTGGTGAGAGCACGGCCGCTTTTCGATGGTCCTGTCATTGATTGAAAGAAAGTCGATTCAAACAGAACGGGTGAAAAGGCGGAGTTGGAAAGTAAACCTGGATGAAAAAATTGGTTCTACGCAGATCTGCCATCACAGGGCCTTTCGAGCAGCTCACTTCATGGCCAATTTGAGGCCTCCACAGGCTTTCGTGTGTAATCCTGTTGTGCAGGCTCCTAGTGGTTTTGATGCAATACTCATGGATGATTTAAAGTAATTTAATGCTCTACGGGGGTTTTTTTTTTTAAAAAGGTTTTCTATTTCGTTCTTCTTAGATTGAAGTTGCATACCAGTTCGTTTGCAAATTATCTTTGTATATAACGTTGATATGTAACTAGTAATCTTGAATGATTTAATACTTTTTTTCGAATGCTTAAATATTGAACTATATCAAGTGGTTCCGGGATTTTATACCAAGTGGTTCAATGACTTCTTTATAACATGTGAACCATGTGAATCATTACAAATAGGTTGGTTCGGTGACTAAATAGATATTCGTTCAATGACTAAATAGAGATTGGTTCAATGAATAAATAAGTTGGTTCAGTGACTAAATAGAAGTTGGTTCAATGACTAAATAGAGATTGGTTCAGTGAATAAATATGTTGGTTCAGTAACTAATTGGTTCAATGACTAAATAGATGTTGGTTCAGTGACTAAATAGATGTTGGTTCAGTGACTGAATAGGTTGGTTCAGTGATTAAATAGAGGTTGGTTCAGTGTGTAAATAGAGGTTGGTTCAGTGACTAAATAGATGTTGGTTCAGTGACTGAATAGGTTGGTTCAGTGATTAAATAGAGGTTGGTTCAGTGTGTAAATAGAGGTTGGTTCAGTGAATAAATAGAGGTTGGTTCAGTGATTAAAAAGAGGTTGGTTCAGTGACAAAATAGAGGTTGGTTCAGTAACTAAATAGAGGTTAGTTCAGTAACTAAATAGAGGTTAGTTCAGTGAATAAATAGATGTTGGTTCAGTGACTAAATAGAGATTAATTCAGTGACCAAATAGAGGTTGAATCAGTGATTAAATAGAGGTTGATTCAGTGTGTCAATAGAGGTTGGTTCAGTGACTAAATAGATGTTTGTTCAGTGACTAAATAGAGGTTGATTCATCAAATAAATAATATTTTTTCGTTAAATAAATAATTAAAAATAAACATTATGAGAACGCCAATAGAGATAATAAAATAAAAAATGGAACACAATGGTGCTAGTCTTTCCAAAAAGAGGAAATTAAACGTTACTTTACAGCACATATGCACTCTGCATCTCAAAAAAAAACACAAACTGACAAAGATTCGACTTCATGGTATCAAATTAATTCTGCAAGCTTTGTTCATCTACTAGATTTTGAGCATCGTCATTGCATACATTTTTTTGTCTCAGATGCTTATTCCATCTTCACTTCCACTTCACATCTGCTAGATTTTGATCGGATGGATTTGTGAATCAGAATTAGCAAATGGGATGTTTGAGCTTTTACCTTCTACTTACTGTCTCATGGGGCCTGTTTACACTTTGTGGCTCCCAATTACAAACCTCCCAGTTATCTGTGTTACTTCAGATAAGGAAACATTTGGAGCACCCAATTCACTTGGAGGTTTGGAGCACTGAACCATCTTCAGACCCTACAAACATGAAAGAGCACCCGCAGAATACACCATCGAGCTCGCAGACTACACCATCGGACCCTTCAAACAAGCCCTCGACTACACCATTGGACCCTACAAACACGCAGACCCGGAGTGCACACCCGCAGACCCGAAGTACACATCCGCAATTGAACCTCTCAGAAGGATCTCGTGTTGTTGAGCAACCACAATTGAACCTCCCAGATGGCCAAATTGTAGCCGAGAGGAGGAAGGATCTCTTCATCGACTTTCTTCAACCAATGGAGCGCCGAAATCGAATTCGCACAATCCAAAGCAAAAAGAAATTCAGAAACCTAAAATCCTCTAACATCCACAATAAAACAGAAATTGAAGCGGGAAGGGGGCGAGGGAGAGAGAATATCGTCGAAGACATGGTAGGCGAAGCCATGGAGCCATGGAGGTCCGGGGCAGCGAAATCTGCAGGTGAAAAAGAAGAGAAGAGAAGGGGCGAGGGATTAGACCGAGGCGCGTGGGAAGACTGAATGTGCGCGTGGGGATGCTGTTTTCAGCCAATCAGGGCGCTTCTTTCCTTCTCACTTTTAGGGTTGTGTGTACCCGAACCCGACCCTATATATATATATATATAAAATGATGTTCAAATTAAAATGGATCAAACTCCCGTGCCTTGAAGGCACGGGTATTACACTAGTACGTACCTAAAATCTTAGGCAAGGTCTTCTTGCTTCGGTTCGTTGTTATAGATGGATAGATAATTGGTCTAGAGATGGTTGTAGAACCAATGCACTCCTCTCCGCACCAGGTAACCCTTCCCTGCCCTTACATTTGTGTACAATCATGGGGTTAACGTAAACCCTTGGTCGTGGAGATGGCCGAAATCGACGAATCGAGGCGTTGATTTGGGTTGACTTGCGTTGTTTTGGGTTGAAATGTTAAGGAGCGTAATTGGGTAGATTTTGAGGGCCATTGATGTATGTATTTTCCAGCCCTCGCCCAATTCTTTGGTTTAGGGATCCTAATTTGGTTTTTGAATTAATATAATGTTTCATAGATCTCTGTAGATAAACATCAATTTCATTTTCAGTTGGGGAGAAAATTACAAGCTTGGTCAATTTGGATCTGATCAAATGCATTCATGTGTTGATGTTTTGGGAAAACAACATTAAATTTGGAGTTCTTATTTTTTCCAAATCTCTTGTTACATGTTTAAGTATAACTATTGGACAAGATCAGGTAAATGGATCAACCCCGGGAGATCTATTCGAAGATGAGCGGAATAAAACACTTTCGCATCAAAGACGAGCTATTTCATATTGGGGGAGGAGGAAGGGAGACAACGGGAGAGAGAGGAGATTTCGGCAGAGAGCGAGTGGAGGATGCAGACGAGATCGGCAGGTGAGAGCCTTGCCAGGAGGAACACTACCATCGTCAGCCGCCACTTCCTGTATGGAAATGAACTGGGACTCACTGCCATGAATAAGTCAAAGCATCAAACAGAGCTTCGAGCGATCGCGCGTAATCTTAGCTATCTTACCTTCTCACTTGACAAAGCCATCGGATCCGATAGGGAGAGGGCTGATGTCTTTCTGATTTGGGGTGATTGGCGGGAAAGTAAGTTTGGGGATGATTCTGAGTCCTCTCTACTATGAAGCGAGGAGAATTAAGTGGTTCAAGCAAGGTTTTCAGCTGAATACCCAAGCTTTATCGTATCATGGATAATGCATTTGTCAAAGGTTGGGTATTCAACTAAAAGCTTTGCTTGAACTACTTCTGCTCACTTCATATATAGTAGAGGACTCAGAATCACCAAATCGGCTTTGCTTCCTTGGTGAAGTATCACTCCAACTCTTTTATAATCTCGATTACCTAAGGTATAAGTTGTTAACTAGTCCACACCATACAATTTATTGCCGTACACTCCCAAACCTAATAAATTCAATACTCTAGTCTAAAACTCCATATCGCAATTTCAATCAACAAGCATGATCTCTGATCCTGTTCTGCTTCAAGCAACAGATCGACATGAAGTCCACTCCTGTTCCACTTCAAGCGAGCTCGCTCCTGATCCACATCAAGCAGCAGAAATGAGCTCTGCTCCCTTTTCTCTGTTGGTGGACTGGTTTGATTCATCAGCTTAGTTGACAAATATGGTAGGAACCAAAACTCTGCCGGGTCATATTAACAAGTGGATCTTTCAAATTATGGCGGACCAGGTGACAAATACGGTAGGAACCAAAACTTTGTTGGTGGCCTCAGGCACGGAACCAGGATTACAATCTTGGATAGGCTGAATTTGCATATAATTTTATATTTTTGCTTATATCTATTAAGTTAAAAATTATAGATAGTTTTTTTACCAATATTTAATCTTGGGTAGGCACGAAACAAAATTGGATTTCGTGGTTGATAACTCCCAAGTCTAGTTCAAGAGATCTTCTAGCTCAAGAGATATGGAATGATGTAATTAATCTATGGACAAAAAAATAGACCACCGCTATATGTGTGATGAAAAGTGGAAAAGTGGACTATCAGTAGTAGGGCTGTTATATGAACTGAACAGCTCGAGTTCGGCTCGGGATCGGTTTGAAAAAGCTCGACTCGAGCTCGCTCACTTATTAAAACAAGCCTAGCTTGAACAAAATTTTAAGCTCGGTTGAAACCTCGGCTCGTTCGAATAAAGCTCGAATTCTATGGAATTTGTAAAACTTTCTTTAAATTAACATGTTATAACCAAGTAGAACTACTTAAAGCTCGAAAAAAGCTCGGCTCGAGCTCGTTCATTTCCTAAGCAAGCCAAGCTTGAACAAAATAAAAAGCTCGTTTAAAAATTAGCCTCGGCTCGGCTCGAATAACATCCCTAACCTGGGGCAGGCAAAAATTGAGGGAATTGGGATTCGAACCCATGTCTAAATTGTTCCCTTCCTACCTATCTACCAATTGCGCTAGTTAAACAATTTGATCATAACTACACCTATACATATATTACTAGTAACATGGGGTGGGCTGTAGCACACATCAGCCCACCCCTAATTCCATCCCTGGGTGGCCTGGTTTGATTCATCACCATTTCTTATATATAGTCTTTTGCCAAGAGTGGTAAACTTTTTCATAGATGGGTCGTGTAGATTTGTGAATTTGTGGTGATTGTGACCTCTTTTTTTTTTTTTTTTTTTTGTAGATTTGTGAATTTATGGTTTTACGAATATACAGATGTCCCATATAAAGTGACAAATGTTGAGTTTGTAGTGATTGATCGATTTTGCGAATGATTGAGATTTTTTTGTGTTTGAATTAATGGTTTTGCGATATTGATTGAGAATTTTGTGATTGTTGATTGAGAAATTTATGTGAAATTTTGCGATTGATAAGAGATTTGGTGGGATTTGATGGACTTTGAGAAAAAGAATGCATGTATTCAACAACATCATCGTTACCACTCTACATATATATTTAAGGGAAGACTAAAGATGGCCCTCAAGCTAGCGCTACTTTAAGATGAAGAGGGGTCCAGCCTGGACCATCCAGGCCTCTGTACATTGCACGAGGCTAGGGAATGGACAACTCCCTGTGCTCTATATGTGGTGAAGAAGGAGGATCTTGTATAGGTGTTCCAACAGTTTTGTGAAGTCAAATACCCTCATGGCTATGCCAGGACTTTAAGAAATAGGGTTATAGCTTATCGTATACCTTAATGAGAGAAAATTTAATGGATATTTGATATATGAAGGAAATATATTTAATGGATAAAAAATATCTATTTTCCCAAAAGCTTAAAAAAAATTGTAAGAAAAAAAGGCGCTTTTAATGGCTTTCTTGCTAATAAGCTTGGCTAAGTTGAAATCAAGGGATCAATCAAGGAGATTCACACCCCATAAGAGTCATCCAATATATCATGTTTAACTTCCACCTGTATTTGGTGAATGAAAAGCTTCCCCAACCATGATCATTCGAAAACCTACTTCTTGAATTTTGATAAATAGAGAGCGTCTATCGAGACCTACCTTAAGATTATTTCCGACTCACAAACATATACGTAGTAATTAGTATCTCTTTAGTTTTCACTATTATTGGATAAAAAAAATTAAAAAAAAAAGAAATATATTGGAAATGAAAGGAAAAACTCAAAACGTACGGAATCAACTCGATCAAAACGTACTTGGCATCGAACATGGCCTAAATTAATGGATAATAAATACTACCTCCGTTCAGAAATAAGTTACGTTTGACTTTTAGAAACGTTTACCAAGAGCAATTCTAAGGTTTACCAAGAGCATACATTGATTGCCATGTTAAATTAATTATGCGGTCAACATCTTGAATTTATCTTTAATTGGAACATAAGTAATTTCAATTAGATTGTCATGTTCATCAATAATGTATGGATTGTTTCATTTATTGAGAAAAGAAGAAGATAATTACCAAAAAGATAATGTTAATTAATTATAAGAAAAGCTAGGTATATATATGTTACGAAAGAGAGAGATGGAAAACTGAATGAACAACTTGATTGATTATTGCAAATTGCAATGAACAATTGCAGCGTTTTATATACAGCTTGCTCAACAAACTTTTACCACGTTTTAACTTTGCCTAATTGTAACCAACTTGTTTTCATAACAAGTAAACACTGTCAACAACCCCCTCAAGCTAGAGATCGGTACAATCCAAGCTTGAAGAGAATGTATTGATTGATGTTGTGTTGCAAGCAAAATTTTAGTAAGAACATCAGCCAGATCATCTAAAGATGGAACATAAGCAAGATCAAGTAACCCATTCATGACCTTATCACAAGTAAAATGGCAGTCGACCTCAATATGTTTGGTGTGTTCATGAAAAATGGGATTTTTGGCAATCTGCATTGATGAGTGATTGTCACAAAAGAGGGTGACATGTTTGATTGAATCGACATCAAGTTCATCGAGGAGGCTGACAAAGCCAAGTGATCTATTTTGCTGCATTTTCCATGGCGTGATACTCTGATTCAGAGGAACTTCGGGAGACCACAGACTGCTTTTTCGATTTCCAACTAATGGGCAAAGAACCAAGAAGAAGAATGAACCTAGCTAGTAACAAATCTGCGAGTCATAGGACATGCAGCGGAATAGGAATCAGAGAAAGCCTTTAGAACTAGGACATCATAGCTGTTCAAAATTAAGTATGCCTCTGCCAGCAGTGTGCTTAACGTAACGAAGATTATGTAAGAGAACATCCCAATGAGGAGTTCGAGGGCTTTGCATAAAATGACTTAAGGTTTGAACAAGATAGCTTAGATCAGGTCGTGTACGTGTTGGTAAGAGTGACTTAACCAATCAGCGTTCTGTAAGAGAAGGGGTCAAGCAAAGGATCTCCATCTATGCAATTCAATTTGAGGTGCAGAGGCAAAGGAGTGAAAGCAGAATTTATCCATACAAGAAAAAACCTCACTGAGCAAGTCAGAAGTAAAAATGGATTGAGTCATAGCAATCCCAGAGTCAAGATAAGAAACTTCAATCCCCATAAAATAGTGTAAGCGACACAAATCTTTAATACTAAAGGTCTTGTCAAGGAACTTCTTGAGGCCTTGAATATCTGTGTGATCAGTCCCAGTAATAAGGATGTTGTCAACATAGACGTACTGTAATTAAGGATGGTGATGAGACCAGGACATCTTTTGATAAACAGAGAATAGTCATTTTTAGACCGAACAAATTGCATAGATAACAGAGTAGAAGTGAGTTTATGAAACCATTTGCCTTGAAGCTTGCGACCATACAAGGACTTCTTGAGCTTGCAAACCATGTGAGAAGGATTTGGAATCCCTTCAAGCCTAACCATGTAAACATCGATCATGTAAATCACCATGAAGGAAAGCATTGTTCCCGTACGTATATCTCAACTAATATATATATATATATATATATATATATATATATATATATATATATATATATTGCACAAGTTACGAAAATGGCTATCATTTTGACAACATGTGAAAAGGTATCATGGAAATCATTGTCCTCCTTTTGTATCTTTCTAGGCTGCCAGATTTTAACTTGACTTTGAAAACCCATATATCGACAACCAACCGGTGTCTTTCATGGTGGCAATGGAACACAAAGAATTTTGGCAATAATCGACAACCAAAAGATAATGTTAAAGTATATAAGAGAAAGATGGAAATTTGGGGGTTTATAGGCCAATCATCAAGATTTAGAAGAATGATCAAAATTTTGGCTAGAAAATTGTACGACCATGACTTCTTCATCACAAAATTGGGATAATTTGAAGAGATAAGCACAAAAAAGGAGTAGACGTACGGGAGTTGCGTTTCACGCGCGTCGCGTGAGGCGCGTTCTTTCACAAGAAGGGTTTTACAGTAATCCCATCCAAAATACATGCTAGCTGTTTTGACTTTTAATGTCCTTTATATGAATCGAAACACCAAATGGCTTATCTACAGTTTTCCCATTAATTAATTATGTTTTAAAAGTTCAAGAGAGAAAATTAAACTTCAATTTTTTAGGGTGCCTGACGTAGCTTTGAGCAAGAAAAGCACCGTATCATGCTCTTGTTAGCAAGTATAAATACAGTACAATTTCGAGCATATAATTTGCAAGCTAACCGATCTTTAATTAATTAATTAAAATTAATTAAACAAACATGTCTAAATCTCTAACTTTCCTTGTCATCTTCGTTGCCGTACTCCTCCAGCTTGCAAACCACGTCACTGCCCAACCCACTAAACCCACATTCAGGTACAAGTTCTGCAGATCCATACCGTACGGCAACTACACCGCCAACAGCACGTATGAGTCCAACCTCGAAGCCGTCATCTCCAATCTCCAGGCCCACGCCTCCGTCTCGTCCTTCTACGACACCAGCGCCGGCGACGGCGCTAACAAGGTGTACGGCCAGTTCTATTGCCGCGGCGACGTAAACACCAGCTTCTGCAGCGACTGCATCAAGGCGGCCTCCGCCGACGCCCTCAACTGCTCCAACGCAAGGGCCGCCATCATCTGGTACGAGGAGTGCACCCTCCGGTACAAGAACGAGTCCGTGTTCGGTGTACCGGAGGAGGACCTCACGCCTAACTTTTACGCTCTATCGAACATGACCGACCCGGAGACGCTCTCGTCGGTGCTGAACGAGACGCTGACGGGACTCATAAAAGAGGCTGTGTCGGTCTCTGGGGGGTCCTCGAGCGTCAAGTACTTCGCGACTAAGGCGACGGAATTGTCAACTTTTGTAACGGCCTACTTTCTGGTGCAGTGCAGCCCTGACTTGAACGCGTCGCAGTGTGAGTCGTGCCTTCTCTTCGCCTCCGGCGAGATGAACACTTGCTGCGGGGAGTGGCCGCTCGCCATTTATTCGTCGCCCCCTAGCTGCCAGGTGGACTACGACACTCGCGGCATTTTCTACTTTACACCCACCGCCCCGCCACCACCACCGTCTCCACCTTTGAAGTTTTTCACACCGCCACCCCCTCGGCCTCCTCCTCCTCCTCCTCCGGGGACACCGCCCTCTATGAATGGTACGTGTACAAACATCACTTATATTTGTTTGGATCTCCTTGAGGGGAATATAAATTTACTATTGAAAAAAAATTAAAACTTATTCTCTCCGTCCACTTTTATTTATCGTTTAGTATATACGTACGGTTTTTAAGAATAATAAAAATTACATATAATATTAAAATTTTAATTATTTTTTTAATAATCTCAAATTAATTAAATTAATATATCTCTACCTATTTCCTATGTAGCCATATAATATTTATTAGGTTTAGGATTAGGATTTTACTAAAATATAAATATTTTTTTTAATATTCTTCTTATTTTATTCAAAATATAAATAATATTATTTTATTCTTTCAGTTTTTGCCTTATTTTAGTCTTTTACTACCACCGTCCAAAAATAAATTGCATTTACTATTCACGCACGCTTTTTTAATAAGGTAAAAACTATATAAAATATTAACTTTTTTATTAATTTTTTTTAATAATTACAAACTTATTGGTAATAAGTTTGTAATACCAAACCACAATAGCAAAGTCCATGTATTTTTGGACGGATGGAGTAATTTTCTTCTCCACTTTCCCTAATTGATTATTGATTATTCTTTTCTTTTTTTTGGTGCTATGATTATTGATTATTCTAATAAATGATTAAAAAAAGCTAACAAGATTGTTTTGTTACAAATTTAGGTGGATCATCAGTGATACCAAACCACAATAGCATGATGTTCGGGATCACAATTAGTGCACTCGTATTGTTAACAATTGTGTTCAACATATAAAACGGTCGATCACTCTTCGATGCATTGGCGGATCTATGTTGTAGATTGGGGATGCTCAAGCATCCCCACAATTTTTATTTTTTAAATTTTTTTTAGTGTTAATTTAATAATTTTTACCCTCAAGCATCCCCATACGTAAAAAAAATTACAAAATTTTTTTTTTATATATTTTTTTTTATCTTTAAGTATCCTCGAAATGATAAAAACTTTATTTTCAAGCATTCCGAGAAGTCGGTCCAGGATTCGCCCCTGCTTCGATGTTATGAATCTACACACCTATTACGCGTGTTGAATATATGAATTGACTGGATGAAGGTCGTCGATATCGATCTGAGTGTAACGATTATGTGTGATTGTGTCGCTGTAAATTTGAATGTGAATTTCACTACAAGAAAAATTACTTTCGGTGACAAAATATTTCGTCGCCCAAAGTGATTATTTCGTCGCCCAAAGTGATTTGTGACAAAAGGAGTTTCGTCCCCTGTTCGTCCCCTGTTTTGGGCGACCAAAAAAAATTTCGTCGCCATATGTAAGTCTCTTGTGATGAAATTCAAATTTCGTTGCCCTAAAGTTTTTGTACCCTATTTTTTGTGACGATTTTTCCTATGTCACCTTTTCTACCCCTGTTTTGTGTGAAATTATTTATTTTGTCACAAAAGATAAAAGTGATCAAACCCACCATTTCTCTCTAGACTTACACATTTTAACCTGTTTAAACCATTTAACATGTTTAGCCTACTATATATACAAAACATACATATATTATAATACAATGGTAGCCAATTAGTTTAAATCTCAATTTTTTATATTAAAATAACTTGGTTTAAAATATATTCAATCTCCTAGAATGAGTACCGAAACATTTGCATTTCAATCCTAAGAACCTCAAAAAATTAAGAACTAAAGAATCCATAAAATATGTTTCCAGCCCGAATTTGCTCCATCGCATCTCCTAGAATAAGTTCTTTTCGATAGTTTCGGCTGACTTGTTTCTTCCATAATTTGCTTCAAAAATATGCCCTGAAACAAAGATAGGAAAGATAATAAGCATTGGGACAATATTGCTCAAACAAACGATGGCAAAGATTAAATTTTTAAGACCTATAACTAACGTCAAAGTTGTGAAACATTACCACATAAACATCACTACTTGAAAGCCATATCAAAGATTAAAATTAAATAAACTAAACATCACATAAACACCGTACCAATGACCACAACACATTACATAGAAGCAACTGAATTTTTTTTAAAGACCTATTACTAAAATCAAACTTGTGAAACATTACCACAATTGAAATTCTAGCAAGAAACCCCATAAGATTTAATTCAATGTCACAAATATCCACATTTCACTTTGAATTTCTTCCTGTTCTGAAATTTCTTCCTGTTTAGAACAAACTTAAGCAACTTAATAAACTCAAGCATGAGTTTCACCAAAAAAAAAATAAACTCAAGCATGAGTTGTTTTCCCCCTGTTTAGTTCATCCATATTTCACTTCGAATTTAGAACCAATTCAAGCAACTTAATAAACAGCTCCAAAAATTGTGCAGTTAATAAGTGCAAAAAGTGGAAACGAGCTATCAAATGACCCACAAGTTAAGATAAACACTCACCAAGTAAGCTCTGATTAGTTGTTAAATAGTAAATAGTGTGGCAGTCCAAAGCACAACCTGGCATCATCAAGCAATGGACAACCTGAGATTAGAAACGTATCAAGGGAAGGTAAAGAGATAAATTTAAGAACAGTGTGGCGGTCTGAAGCACAACCTGCCATCATCAAGCAATGGAGAAACATTCAGGTCTGATCAATGGTACATGCCCTAGAATTGGGTTTAAAAAATGAACTGTAATATCACTATGAAGGCTATCCAAATTAAGAAACACCAGAAAAAAATCGATAGTTCATTGCCTCTTAAAAATCATCAAATTTATTGTAATCAATAGTTCCTTGCCAACCCAAATCCTTAATTCCATCCAAGTAACTAAGCTACATGAAGTAGAAAATATAATTCAAAGGAAGACATGAGCTCTGGTTCTTGATATGTTAATCAAAGTCAACCAAAGTAACATATAAAGGAAACAAGCACATATATAGACCCAGAACCAGTGCAATCATCTTTACATAGATATGATAATGATCAATAGGAGGTGTTCATACCTGCAAATCTGCAATGCCTACATGAACTCCTTGGTCTTGGTTGTTGCACTAATCCCCTGATTATTCTCTAGATCTAGTCAACAAGCTGAAATTCTAGATCTAGTCAACAAGCTGATATTGATAATATACAAATATAATGTAATGCAGGTGCTAACAAAGTTAATATCTAAGAGGAAGAACATGAGAAATATTTTGATAGAAGAGCAACATCGTTATTAGTTTATAGGAATCTCCAACTCTTTTATAACCTACCTAAACCCTCAAGGTATAAGTTGTTAACTAGTCCAAAACATACAATTTATTGCCTTAATGTGCTTTCCATGTACACTCCCGAACCTAATACCAATTCAATACCCTAGTCTAAAACTCCATATCGCAATTAGTTTATAGCAATCTCCTCTTCTGCTTCAAGCAACGGAACGACATGAGATCCACTCCTGTTCCACTTCTAGCGAGCTCTACTCCTGTTCCACATCAAGCAGCATAAATGAGCTCAGATCCTATTTCATTACGAGCAACAAAAATGCAAAAAATATCGTTCTTGCAAAGTGCAACTGCAGACTTGCCAAGAGGCTCGTAAGCAACCAGAGCTTAGGTCCTGGATGATTTACATCAAATGAGATCTTTTACAGCCCTCCCTACACAGTACACCCCTCCCTACTCCACTTAATTTTTTTAACATTTATTTAATCTTAAAAAAAATTATAAAAATTATATTTATATTTCTAACCTCTATTTTTATATATTTATAAAATTTTATTTTGAAAAATCATGTTTTAAATTTTTTAATAATTGTATTTTGTAAAATATTGCCCTTTTAATTTTTTAAAATTGTAAAATATGATTTTTTAAAATAAAATTTTATAAACATATAAAAATAGATATTAGGAATCCAAATATAATTTTTATAAAAAAAATTAAGATTAAATAAATGTTAAATATCTTTGTGATGTAGGGAGGGGAGTAGTAAAGAGGTTGTAGGGGATCTTTACTGGATTTACATACTTGGAATGCCTTTGGTTTATGATGTACCGAGAAACATGTCACAGAACGTACCCTGGTTTGATCGTGGATTAAAAAGAAGAATATATTTTCAAGGACCAGAAATTCGAAAGTAAGACTTGCTAGCTTTCTCTATTTCAAGTTTGATTCAGCTACATGATCTCGGTGTTTCAATCCTAAATTAATTTTGTTGAAAGATGGGACATGGACACCTTCAAGGAGGAAGGCGTATTTCTTGACATTTCTTATGGTCTTTTCCAGAATAGCTAGTGGTGTGTGTTCATCTATCTATCTATCTATCTATATAGATATGCTAAAACCGATTCATAGCGTCATATGTGGCGTGTTGTGGTTAATCCTTGAGAGAAAAAATTATATGTGCATGGCGCGTTGTGGTTGATCAGGGGAAAAATTAATAAAATAATTTGTTGTCATAGTTTATAGATAAGCCACAATTTATCTATATATTTTTAGTTAAATGACAAAAATATAAATAAAAAATATTTTATAGTCATACTTACCAAAAATATTAATAGATAAATATGTAGTATTTGATATGTACTATTTTATTTATATCTAGATTATTTTTTTGTTGAGAGAATTATTTATATCAAAATTAATTATTTAATCATCCTAACAAACATCGAGCACATGTACTCGATATCGACCTTAGACAACTCGATACTGACCAGTGTTGGTTGAAATCGACCTTACCTAGGCAAAATTAATTATTTTATTTTCTATCAAGTACGTTCAAATGCACTTAAGTATGATATCGCTTGGACTTGGAACGTTGAACTTATAGGTACGCAGAAATAAAACCTAAACGTGTCTCAATGCAAACATATGGAAACGATCACTGTAAAGCAATATGTTAAATCACGATGCGTTGGTCATCCGACGTGGGGGTCACGCACGCCAAGCGCACACGCGCAACCAAGCCGAACAGTGAGCTTTCATCCTAAAACCAATTGGTAAAGAGTTAGAGAAGTAGCCCTTCAACCTTATATTTTGTTCAAGTATTCTCTATATAACCGGTGTAGGACAACCACATTCCAACACAGTATTGACGTGACATTGTTAGAATCTAACTTCAAACCGATTGGAGTACGTACTATCATATATGCATATATTGCAGTGCAATCCAAATATAGCTAAAATTTGTGTTAAATGAAAAAGAATGAGATTTTACATCCAAATATAACAACACAGTTAATTTGCATAAGACGGAAACCAAGCAGGGATGATCTTTCTAAGTCCTGCTGTTGAAGACGAATTGCGGCCAACTTCCCCGTGAGAAGGAGATGACCATGGATTCAACAAAATAGAACCACTAAGTTTTCATAATCCAAAGCCCATTTTGCTTTACCATTAAAAAGATCCACACATACCTTTTCAGCACTCGCGAGATCCTGAGCAACCACCTTGCCATTGTAGGCAGATAACAAACAAAAGAACTCGGCATTCAAAGGATCCGGAGCAACCAGGAGCCTGCAATCTCTCAACAAGCGTGCCTTCCACTGTGGACTAATAGGACATCTATTCTGCAGGCACCGCTCTCTGTTGTGGTCATAGTCCACTAACCGCCACACACACAGCCTCCAACCACCATCGCCACAGTCCTCTCTCTCACCAAACTCGAGTAAGTCTTGCAGACCCAAACGAATCAGATTCAGGCTCGAATTCATCACCTTCCTACCAGATCTATCGGGCAATTGAATGGAGCCGAGTCTTTCAGGGCTGTCATAAGGATCATAAGTCAGTACAGTCTTTATCTTCCAATCAAAGCAATGCAAGATACCTTTGTAGGTTAATAGTCGTGGCGAATAATTTATTGGATCTGATCAAATGCATTCATGTGTTGAAGTTTTGGGAGAACAACATTAAATATGGCGTTTTTGAAGAAACTAAAATGATATGAAAACGGAAGCAAATCACACAATCACACAAAGGAAGCCATGAACGAGGAGCTCAGATTCAGCTTCAATCGGAAGATTCAAGAAGGTTTGTTACAACCTCTTTTCCCGCCTTTGCTTTCTACTTATACAACCGAAGGGGATGACTTTATTCATAGGTAAAAAGACCAAAATACCCTTCACGCACTATGTCACAAAGTTATGCTAAACAATGTATAAAATGCACATATAACATCTTCCATATGCCCCCCTCAAGCTGGACTTAAACAAGGAAGGACAAGTCCAAGCTTGGACCGAAGAAAATCATGCTGCTTAGCTCCCAAAGCTTTGGTTAGAATATCAGCTACTTGTAGAGAGGAAGCCACATGATCAGTTTTGATGAACCCCTGTTGTACCATCTCTCTGATGAAGTGGCAATCAATTCGAACATGTTTTGTTCGCTCATGAAAAACTGGGTTGATGGCAAGCCGTTGGACAGATTTCTTATCACAACAAAGTGTGATTGGAAGCTCCACATATATGCCTAAATTCGAGACCATACCCTGTAACCATACTAATTCACTTGCTGCAGCAGCTATCCTCCTATATTCACTCTCAGTTGAATACCGAGATACCACCTTCTGTTTCTTAGTTTTCCAAGACACCAAAGAGGACCCTAGAAACACACAGTATCCTGACAATGAGCTACCAATGTCTAAACAGTTGCCCCAATCTGTGCCACTATAGGCCTTGACATTAAGAGAAGAATTTATTGGGTTCGGCAAAGCAAAATTGAAGCTACCTTTGAGATAACGAAGCACGTACATGAGAGCATCCCAATGTGGATTCAAAGGATTATGTAGAAACTGACTTAGTTGTTGCACTGGAAATGATATGTTAGGCCTTGTGAGGGTGAGGTAGAGTAATCTGCCAACTAGACGTCTATAATCTTCAGGGTTATGAATGGGATCACAAAGAGATGAAGACAATTTCACACCATGTTGCATAGGAAAATCAGAGGGTCTACACCCTTCCATGTAAGCATCCTTAAGGATATCTAAGACATACTTTCTCTGATTCAAAAGGATCCCAGGTGATGACCTAGCAATCTCCATTCCTAAAAAATATCTGGCACTCATATATCCTTAATGGTGAATTCAATGTGCAGAGCTGACTTGGTAGCTGCAATTTCAGCCCTTGAATTACCCATTAACATCATATCATCTACATAAAACAGTGCACTGTCGTATCTTTACCAGAAACTTTGGTGGACAGAGAATAGTCATGAGAGGACTGAACAAATCCAAGCTTGATCATGAACTTAGTAAGCTCATGATTCCTGCCTGTTGGCATGCATGTTTCACCTTATACAATGACCTGGTAAGCTTACAGTACACATGACCTAGTGGGACTGTATAACCAGGAGAAGGTGTCATGTAGACTTCTTCCTCAAAAAACCATGAAAAAAAGCATTATTAACATCTAGTTGATGCAACACCCAGCCTTTACTAGCAGCTAGAGCAAGGATTATTCTCATTGTTAATAACTTTGCTACGGGTGAGAAGGTCTGTTTGTAATCCTTGTCTTTAACCTGATTATAACCCTTAGCAATCAATTGTGCCTTATACCAACTTTCAAGTGAGCCATCAGGCTTGTATTTAATTTTGAAAATCCACCTGCACCCAATTGCTTTCTTCCCAACAGGTAAAGGTGTAACTGTCCAAGTATGATTATTTGAGAGAGCCTACAACTCTGATTTCATAGCAGTGTCCCATTCTGCCACACCCTTAGCTTGATTAAATGAGTTAGGTTCAAATACATCACACATGTTGATGAATGACTGAACATTACCATGTGATAAGTGAGAGAGATTAGCCACTGAAAACACAGCAAAAGGACTCAAAGCAAGAGGAATCCTGATGTCTTTTAGATGGAAAATGACACACATAATCATTGAATCTAGTTGGTAAATGCACATGCCTTTTGGGAAGAAAAGGTTCAACTTGAGCAGTGGGAGATGTAGCAGGAATGGATCATCTGCATCTTGCACAGAAGCTGAAGGAGGTTGAGTGACAGATGGAGATGATTCATGAGATCCATCACCAATCCGTATTGATGAATCATGAGAAGAAGAAGGTGAAGATGCACCATGATCATGAGGAGTCGGGAAAGTAATATCATCGTCAAAGGAAACAAGAGAAGATGACTTATGTCTGTCAAATAGGTTGCCAGCTGCTGGAGGCAATCTATAAGGAAAAACATTCCTTCGTAATTGAAATTGTCGAGTGCTCAGTAGCCTTTGTCGAGTACTCCCCTTGCTTGTGTCGAGTTGTTATTGACATTGTCGAGTACAACCTTTGTTCACTCGTTCTCCTTTGATCTATTTACCTTGTATTGCTAGGTTCTAGCTTGAGTGTTTATTTGCCCAAGGCGGATTGAAACAACAAGCGTGACATACCAATTAGAGAGGGAGTGTGAGTGATACAGTTGTGAGTTGTTTATATTTTCTCTAACCTTTACATAGTTCTTTGTTTGTTGCTTTGTGATGTCTAACCAGGGCAACAACACGATTACTGAAGCTGAGGTATTAAACTGGTACAATACCTTCATGGAGAACTTGGCTAAGATAAATGAAAGATTTAAGGTACAAGAGCGTCGGTAAGGCTTACCGGTACAAAGTATTGATTGTTCTTACCTCGTGTTTAGTTCTTGTCCTGGCTCTAACACGGTGCTCGGACAAGGGGTACCACCTAAAGATGACGTGCCACCACCAAAGGAAAGGGAAGAAGCTCATCATATTTCTAATCAACTTAATGTTTCTCCTAGCATAGATATTCAATTTGGTTGTTAGTAAAGTTTTAAATGTTCAAGCTATGCCTTGTGATGATAATCAAAGAGAAGATTTGTGTCATACTAAATGCTTAGAAAAAGACAACGTTTCTAATATAATCATTGATGGTGAAAATTGTTCTAATATTGCTAGTCTTGAATTAATTGAAAATCCAGTCTTGAAAAAGGATGAAAACTCGCTAGCATTGGATGGAAACTTAGGGATCAATGAACAAGCTAAAGTGCATATTGAGTTACAACATAATAAAGATGTTATGTTATGTGACTTGTGCACTAATCAAGCTTCTTTTCTTGGTTTTGTAGTAAGTTCTAATGGTCTACAAGTTGACGAAGCCAAGATAAAGGTATTCGATATATCCAGAAGCTCATGTGGGTGCATTTGCGGATTCTTATGCGACCTTGGATTCGAGGTCGAATCCTTTTCAAGAAAGGGAGACTGATGCGGGACCATCAAGGATACCTCCGGAACCTCCGGACATACCTATTCTCAAGTATGGTTCAACTTCAAAAGGAGTCGTTGAAGACTTACTTATGTTATTCTCTTGTTGTCGCCCTCGACGCTGACACCAGGAGCATCGACGCCGAGACTTGAAGAGGATATTTGCTTACTGTTGGTATTGACACTGACACCAAACCCTCGGCACCGAGACCCTGACCCCTAGATTTCATATGGGCTGAAAATCTAAAGCCTATTTTCCTATATGGGTTGAATTCTCTTTATGCTGGAACCCTAATTTTCATTGTTATTTTTAGTATCTCTTTTACTTAAGTTATTTTAGGTAATTTAGGGTTTTATTTTAAATTATATTTTATTTATTATTTTTATCAAAAATCAGCCCTAGGGTTTTCTATATTAGAACGACTGATTCATCGATTGTAACAGCACGTACAATTTTTTATAAAAATTCTCTCTTTTTGTGTGAAACACAAGAGTGCAAGTCAATCGATTCGAAGCGTTGCTCATCGATTGCACCATTGGTATAGATCTTGCTTGATTTGCTTTGAGTTCATCAACCTCGCGAGAGCTTGGTGATCCTGGTAATCACAAGTCCCCTCCTTGTGCCTCCAAGTTGTCCGCTTGGTTGTGTAAGGTTGTAGAGGCGGGCTTTATAGTCGTTGATACTTGGTTCGTACCCTCTAAGGAGGTCTGGGTATTTATCTCGTTCTATCTTAGTTCGAATCACCAATCTATCGGTCTTTTCATTACTTTTGTCGAGTCTTTATTGTTTCTTTGTCGATCTTGTTTTATTCTTGTCGAGTTCGGGTATATCTTGAATGTTCTTGGTCGATCTTGTTCACGTCCTTGCCGTTCTTGTTAAAATCGAGTCCTTTCTTTAAGTTTCTTGTTGCGTCTTTCTTGTTCTTGTTTAATTCTTGAGTCGTTCTTGAGTTTATTTATTGATTGTCGAAGATCGGGCCATCCTACGGCTAACCCCATATCAGAAGAGGATCATTCGACTCATAGAATTACCACTCCTTGATTTCATCCCGGCCCAAAGCTCCTTTGCCGATTCCACATACATGAAGCTCTCCGCAACTTCACTTGTCATGGAATTTATCAACCAACACATTACCATCGAGTCGGCTCTCGTCCACTTTTCATAATCCTCATATCCTTCCGCAGGCTTCACACAACTCCTAGTGATGAACCCTAGCTTAGCCTTGACACCAAGTGCCGTTTTCACGCTCCTACTCCAACTCGTGAAATTGAGGCCATTGAAGGGAGTAGAAACCAGTACCATCCCCAGATGATCTGAATTCGAGATCAGAAATAAAGGATTCACGTGAGCATTAGTCATACCTTGCATAACATCACCGAATTGGAAAGCATTCGGAGGGAAATTCCAAGCTCTGAGACCTCTGCCTCCACCATTTCCAAAACCAGACCCTAGAGGAGTAACCGAAACAAAATTACCCCTTCTAGTGCCATTTCCATCATTTCCGACACCAGAAATTTGGCCTTGTTGATTATTAGCACCTCGACCAACCATGATGAAAACAAACGAACCGTTGATCTTAAATATGTTATATCACTACTAGGAAAACGCTTTATAGCTACTAAGATTTAGGCACGAACATATTCGTTTCTAAATTTGAGGCTAATGCCCTCGCATACACCATCGAATTATTATTTTGAGGCTAAATGCCTCTGAAAAAAGTTTGACCCTAATTTTTAAGGGTAAAATACCCTAAAAACATAGATTGAGGGTTAAATATCCTACAAATTGCATTTCAAAGCCAAAATCAAGGTTATCTTCGATCAAGCTGTTTGCTACATTACGGTTATCTTCGGATCAAGCTGAGAGAGCTTGCTTCCCTCTTATAAGCAAGAATTTCATAATTTTTCAATTTAACTTCTGACCCATCTTTTTAATTACTCCCTCCGTTCGGCAAAACTTGTCGTTTTAGAGGTTTGTTTTTCTTCGGAAAAACTTGTCATTTTAGGTATTTTGGCTTCTACTTTACTAAAATACCCTTGATTTGATTGATGTGTTGTGAGTTGTAGTTTTTGATAAAGTAAAAAGTAGAGTAATAAATGAGGATAAAATAGTAAAAAATGAGTGTAATTATTAGCTTTATTAAAAGTTGTGTGGAGAGTTAAAATGACAAGTTTTGCCGAACGGAGGGAGTAGTTAGAAAAAAAAACTCTATAAAATATAAAAAGATTTAACTAATTTTTAAAAATAATTTCATTCTTGCTATAATAAGCATGAAAATATTTTAAAATTTTGTTATTTTAAAAAAAAAATTAGTTCTTTAAAAAAATTTAGTTCTATCAGAGCCCGCAATGGAGATTTCGACTTTGGGGCCGGGAAGAGCGTAACTGGTTGATCACTCTAAAGCAGTATTGATGCGACTTTGTACGTTAGAATCTAACTTGAAACCGATTGGAGTACGTACTATCATATATGCATATATTGCAGTGCAATCCAAATATAGTTAAAATTTGTGTTAACTGAAAAAGAAAGACATTTTACATCCAAATATAACAACACAGTTACTTAATTTGCATAAGACGGAAACCAAGCAGGAATGATCTTTCTAAATCCTGTTGTTGAAGACGAATTGCGGCCAACTTCCCCGTGAAAAGGAGACGACCATGGATTCAACGAAATAGGAACCATTAAGGTTAGATCAAAACCCCATTTTGCTTTAACATTAAAAAGATCCACACATACCTCTTCAGCACTCGCGAGATCATGAGCAATCACCTTGCCATTGTATGCAGATAACCAACAAAAGAACTCGGCATTCAGAGGATCCGGAGCAACCAGGAGCCTGCAGTCTCTCAACGAGACTGCGTTCCACAGTGGACTAATAGGACACCTATTCTGCAGGCACCACTCTCTCTTGTCACCATAGTCCACTAACCGCCACACACAGAGGCTCCAATCACCATCACCACAGCCCTCTATCTCACCAAACTCAAGTAAGTCTTGCAGACCCAAACGAATCAGATTCATGCCCGGGTTCATCACCTTCCTACCCGATCTAACGGGCAATTGAATGCAGCCGAATCCTTCAGGGCTGTCATAGGGATCATAAGTCACTACAATCCTTGTCTTCCAATCAAAGCAATACAAGATACCTTTGTAGGTTAATAGTCGTGGCGAATAATCTATTGTTACCTTTGAAGTCCGTTAGGACTCGGGGTCGGGGGTCGTGCACACGTGCGCCCTTGCGCTAATAGCCTAGCAAATAAGTCGAGCGGGGTTCCATCCTAAAACCAATTGGCCTTAGGTGGGGTGACCCACTAGGTTATATACTAAGGCTGGTTTGTTCAAACTATCGATGTGGGACTCTTTTGGTCTCTTCACATCTTTCATTCTCTCAACACGCCCCCGCAAGTGCAACTAGGGTCGTCTTTCGCTTCTAGTTGACACTTGGACATCGGGTCTAGCATCTCATTCTCTTTTTAGCTAGCTCAGGATCGAGAATCGGGCCGTTTGGCTTTTCCGCTCTGATACCATACTGACGTCCGTTAGGACTCAGGATCGGGGGTCGTGTGCACACGTGCGCCCTTGCGCTAATAGCCTAGCAAATAAGCCGAGCGGGGTTCCATCCTAAAACCAATTGGCCTTAGGTGGGGTGACCCACTAGCTTATATACTAAGGCTGGCTTGTTCAAACTATCGATGTGGGACTCTTTTGGTCTCTTCACATCTTTCATTCTCTCAACAATATATTTATGAGATATATTTTTGGATTTTATACATCTATAATTATGGATAGATTTTTAGATTTTGACCTATAGGTTAGATTGTTAATGTTATTTCACAAACATTGACTTCTTTTCTCTTCTTTTTGGTGTTGTTATATCAGGTTGTTTGTTTCAATTTTTAAGCGTACGATACTTTTTTTTAATTTTTATTTAATATAAAATTTATTTAAATTAAAAGAAATAAAGAATATATATATATGTATATATTACAAGAATTTCATTTAATTTTATATTGATTATGAATGAATAAGTATTGGAAGAAATTAACTAATTAATGAATAAATGAGTTTTAGAATCAAATTTATTTAAATAATTTTTTTTATAATATGATACTTATTATTAATAAGTATTTATATTATATTAAAAATTTACTAAAAATTCAATATTTTATATAGTTTTTAGCTCTTCAAAAAACGTGTCAAAAAGTCAAATGACATCTATTTATGAACGGAGGTAGTACTTTATATTGTCCCTAATGGGTGGCTCAATGGTAAGGAGTAATGGGGATTAATAGGAGGTCCCAATTTGATCCCGACCTCCACCCTTTCTCTTGTGAAATAATCAAGTTTCACCTTGCTTTCCAAGATTAACCACCAAAGTTGGACTACCCTAGTTAATAAAAAAAATTGTTTTAAATATATTTTAAATTAAAAATATTTGTTTAATTAAAATGAAAATGAAATTTGATTTTTTCATCCTTTTTTCTTATTCTATATCTCTCTCACCCTAAATATCCATCCCATCAGTAAAGAGTTCATGATGGCTAGAGTGCAAACAACAAAGGGGATACCACGATCAAGGGTATATATATATATATGGTTGATGTGAACTCAAAAGATGTCTACGTACATCTGAAATGAAAGCACTCTTGAGAAATATCTTGAATGTCCAATCATAATTGACAGAGTAATTTTGAGTAAATTATATGCAAATCAAAAGAACAACTCTAGATGGCAAACTAATGCTTTATCACAACAATCTTATTGGAACTAACCTCGCTTCCAAACCACTCTATACATGCAATGAAAAACTTCATGCTTCCATATACATCGATCAATACACCAAAAATTAACTTGACCAGATTAACAAATTTTTTTTGGAATTAAGACATCCAATTAACGTCGTCCACTAATAAGCTGAGATAAAATATGTAGACCATAAAATTATGGGAGTCTAGGTATTTAGAAAACCAGGGATATGAATAAAGCACGTACTGCAAATGAAACTTTTGTGGAAGATTCTAGCAGAAGTGCAGAACCCAATAATGTATGTGTTAATTAAACTTATCCAACATTAATACCTCAAAACCTCTCATATCCTAAATTGGAGAAGAATTTTGCGATTGATGATTGAGAAATTTATGTGAAATTTTGTGATTGACGAGAGATTTGGTGAGATTTGATGGATTTTGAGAAAAATGCATATATTCGACAACATCATTGATACCACTCTATAGATTGAAGGAAAGAATAAAGATGGCGCACAAGCTCACACCGCTTTAAGAGGAAGAAGGGTCCGGACCTCTCTACATGCATGAGGGAATGGACAACGTACTCCCTTGTGCTCCATATATATGTACATGTGGTGAAGAAGGAGGATCTTGTATAGGTGTTCGAACAGTTTTGTGAAGTCAAATACCCTCATGGCTATGCCATGACTTTGAGAAATAGGGTTATGGTTAGGGGAAAAAGATTTTATAGATTGTATGAAAATTTAATGAGAGAAAATTTAATGGATATACCTTAATGAGAGAAAATATATTTATGGACTATATAGTATATGTTCTACTCACATAAATACAGGGGTCATTTCTGTAATAAAAGGGAATAAAAGGGGTTTTTCTGTAATTGAAGTTAGAAGGTTGTTAGGAGGTTTGTTAGACGTCTGTTAGTGGGAAGGAGTATAAATTGAACTCCCTTGCTGTAACAGATTACTTCTTGATGAACAATTTGTTTCAGTTTCTTCTTAATAGCTCAATCATGGTTGTTCTTCATTGATTCCGAGCTCAATTTGATACATTTCTTCATGGTATCAGAGCGCAGGAATTGAAATCTGCGTTTAGAGAACTCGATCCGAGTTCATCTGTTGCTTCCGCTTACGAATTTCGAGTTTTCTTCGTTTTTGGTGTTGACTGTCATGGCAGGTCGTGGATCTCCATTGAATGGAAAGAGTTCGGGATCTGTTGCAGGTTCTGGCGCTGGCAGAGGTGCTCCTGGAGGTGCACCTCCTAATCCGAATCCGAACATTGGCCAAGCACCACCAATTCGTCCGACGGCTCCACCTCCATTTGGAGGATTGCAGTTTGGAGAATTCAATCAGCAATTCAATGGAGCTCATATCAATCCCTTGTATCTGGCAAACTCAGATCATCCTAGTATGGCACTAGTTTCCACTTTGTTCAATGGTATGAACTTTACGAGCTGGAATAGGGGTGTTAGGATGGCGCTAGGTGCAAAGGTCAAACTAGGATTTATATCTGGTGGTTGTGTGAGACCAGATGAGTCTAGTGATGACTATGAGAAGTGGATCCGCGCCGACTATATGGTCAGGTGTTGGATACTGAATTCCATGACTAGTGAAATCAGTGAAAGTCTTATGTTTGTGCAATCATCCAAGGAACTGTGGGATGAGATTAAAGATCGATACTCTGAGTCAAATGATCCTCTGATATACCAACTACATAAGGATCTTTGTAATTTGAGGCAAGAGAATCTGCTAGTAGGAGCTTATTACAACAAAATGAGACGCATCTGGGATGAGTTATAAATTCTTGAGGGAATCGCAGCTTGTGATTGTGGAATTATGTTGCAGTGCAGTTGTGGTGTGTTGAAAAAGATTGCAGAAAAGGAAACTAGGGCCAAGGTTATGCAATTTCTTATGGGGCTTAATGATGGTTATGAGAACCTAACGAATAATGTTCTCACTAAGGATCCACTTCCTACAATCAACAAGGTATTTCAATTGGTTGTTCAGGTTGAAAGAGGTCGTGGTGCATCTACACTTCCTCCTAGTGATGCAGGTGCTCTAGCTGTGGGGAGAAACTTCTCAAACTCTGGAAAGCTAGAATCTAAAGGATCATTTGGACAAACATCTCAGCAAAAGCAATCTGTGTCTCCCTCATATGATCTGTCAAAGAGGGATTCTAAGAAGGCCAAGTATGACAGATTCTATGATTTTTGCAAGGAAAAAGGGCATACCAAAGATTATTGCTTCAAGATTGTAGGGTATCCTGACTGGTTCAAAGGACCTCGTCCTACTGGAGATGGAAAGTTTGTTGCCAATGTGGAATATTCACAAGCAGATCACCCTCTTGAAGGCAATGGGAAGCCTGATCCATGCATGGTGAATGCCAAATATCAAGAGATTGTTAAAATGATGAAGGGCAAGTAGAAAACTGAATGTTCTATGACTGATATGTCTACTGGACAGGAAGTGGTCAATTTTGCAGGTAAACTCAGTGCTTCCTTCCTTATTGGCTCTCACAAGTCTGATGTGAGGGACTGGATTGTGGATTCAGGTGCTACTGACCACATTGCTTTTGATAAATCTATTTTCATTGATATGAAACATCTTGATAGACATATTATGCTTGGCTTGCCAGATGGAACTGCTAAGATTGTACAATGGGCTGGTATGGTTGGTATTTCTGATAATATAAAGTTAGCCAATGTATTATATGTACCAGAGTTCAGACATAACCTCTTATCTGTTTCTAAGATCCTTAAGGATAGGAAACTGGAATTTAAGTTTGATGGAGTGTCATGTACCTTCCAGGACCTTACAACTAAGGGTCAGTTGCTGCAAGGACATGAAGATCAAGGACTATACAAGCTAAGAGCTGCAGACAGGAGTACTGATAGTTTCACTCATACTGAGAATTGTAATGCTGTTGTCAGTTTACAGACTTTGCATTCTAGATTTGGTCATACATCTGTGTCAAAGATGAGACACATTGATGGTTGTAATAAGGATGATATAGACAGTTTTTCTTGTGACATTTGTGCTATGACAAAACATCACAGATTGCCCTTTCAGAAAAGTGTCTCAATTGCTTCTACTTGTTTTGACTTGATTCACATGGATCTATGGGGTCCATACAAGGTTCCTTATTTATGTGGATCCAAGTACTTTCTTACTATTTTGGATGACTGTAGCAGAACTACTTGGGTTTATTTGTTGAAAAATAAATTCCAAGTATACAGAGTTATTTCTGAATTTCTGGCAATGGTTGAAACTCAGTTTCATAGAGGTGTCAAGATGATCAGATCTGATAATGGAACTGAATTCACTCAGTCTTCTTGCAGAGATTTGTTTGCTGCTAAAGGAATATTGCATCAATGTTCTACTCCTGGTGTTCCACGGCAAAATGGAAGGGTAGAACGCAAGCACAACCATCTTATTGAAACAGCTAGAGCCATTAGGCTCCAAGCTGGCATACCTATAGAATTCTGGGGTGAATGTGTGCTAGGAGCCACACATTTGATTAATAAAATGCCGTCTCCCATTCTCCATTGGAAGACTCCATTTGAAACTTATATGAGTCGCCTCCAGATTATGCTAATCTCATAGTCATTGGCTGCCTTTGTTTTGCTGAACTCAGTCCTACTTCATGTGACAAGATGGGTGTCAAAGCTAGGAAATGTGTTTTCCTTGGCTATCCACCAGGTCAGAAAGCCTATAAGGTTTTTGATTTGTCTACAAAGAAAATAGTTGTATGTAGACATGTCATATTTCATGAAAATGTATTTCCCTTTAAGGATGGCATACTACAGTCATCTCATAAGGATTGCAGGGTCTCCCTTCCTTTAGTAAATCCTGCTCATGTTCCTCCAGTGAATCCTATTGACAGTACTCTTGATTCATCTATGGGTATTGGCCCTTTATCATCCCTTGAGTCAACTTCTTCTCTTGTTACACCTGGTCTTGATCGTCATGAGGATTCAGTCACCTCTCCTTCCTATGTATTTGATACAGTTGACACTTCAGTTGACACTTCAGTTGGCAACACAGATCCTTCTCTCAGAGAAGCTTCAGTTTCAGTTCCCTCCACTAACAGTCACACTGAGATTGTCACACAACATCAGTTGAATGACAAGCGACCTATTTGTAGACCAGCCAGATTACAGGAGTTTGTTTGTGGGAAATTGCCATCCAGAACATCTACTTCATCTGACTCTCTTAGCCAGGTGTTTTCCATAATGAATATTAGAGATGCTTATCATCTCTCCTAGAGTTATGTGGCATCTCTCTTCAAGGTGCTCAGTGTTTTTGAGCCTCATTCTTACCATCGGGCCAAGGATTTGCCTGAGTGGCAGTTGGCAATGCAGAAAGAACTAGATGCTTTGGCATCTAATCATACTTGGGAACTGACTTCCCTTCCAAATGGCAAAAAGGCCATTGGATCCAAGTGGGTTTATAAAGTGAAATATAATCCTGATGGATCTGTAGAAAGGCTTAAGGCAAGGCTTGTTGCCAAGGGCTATAACCAAGTCAAGGATAAGGACTATAAAGACACATTCTCACCTGTGGCTAAGCTTGCCACTGTTCGAGCTATACTGGCTATTGCAGCTGCTAAGGATTGGAATTTGCATCAATTAGATGTAAATAATCCTTTTTTACATGGTTTTCTGGATGAAGAGGTATATATGATACCTCCTCCTGGCCTCAAGGTTCCACAAGGACAGGTTTGTAAGCTCACAAGATCATTATATGGGCTCAAACAAGCAAGTAGGCAATGGAATTTTGAGTTGACAAAATTCCTGGTTAAGTTGGGCTACATTCAGTCTAAGCATGACTATTCTTTGTTTGTTAAAGTATAGGGTTCCTGTATGACTGTTTCTTTAGTATATGTTGATGACATGTTGCTCTTGGGAAATTCTGATTCTGAAATTCTATCTACAAAAGTTGCTTTGCATGAAGCTTTCACCATTAAGGATTTAGGTGTTGCTCGATATTTTCTGGGAATGGAAATATCTAGGAGCTCAGCTGGCATTCTATTGAATCAGATGAAATTTGTTCTTGATATTCTAAAAGATGCAGACATGATCAGTTGTAAGCCTACAGACTTTCCTATGCAACATGGTGCAAGATTGACAGTTGATGGTGATGATGTTTTTCATGATCCTGAGAAATACAAGCGTATTGTGGGTAGGTTGCTCTATCTCACACTAACTAGGCCTGATATCTCCTTTACAGTTCAACAATTGAGCCAATTCCTTCAACATCCATTGATATCTCACTGGAATTGTGTTCAGTACTTGCTAAGATACTTGAAGGGAAGTTTTAACTTCTCTCTTTTCTATCCTGCTACCTCTCCTATGGTTGTATCTGCTTACAGTGATGCAGATTGGGCTAAGTGTACCTTCACTAGTCGTTCCTTATCTGGTTATTGTGTCTTTCTTGGGTCCTCTCTTGTGTCTTGGAAGACAAAGAAGCAAAGAGTGGTCTCTAAGTCATCAACAGAAAGTGAATATCGAGCCATGTCCTATGCTACAAGTGAGCTCATTTGGCTTACTGGCTTATTGGAGGATCTGCATATTGAAGTTCCTCTTCCAATCAAGCTTTTTTGTGACAATAAATCTGCCCAACACTTGGCTGCTAACCCTGTGTTTCATGAGAAAACCAAACACATAAAGGTAGACTGTCATTTCATTCGAGAGCTTATACAAGATGGCTTCTTACAGACCTCACATGTGCCAACAACACTGCAGACAGCTGATATATTCACTAAGGCCTTGGGTGCTGCTCAACATAGATTTCTATGCTCCAAGCTTGGTCTTGTCCTTCCCTTGTCAAGTCCTGCTTGAGGGGGGGCTATGGACTATATAGTATATGTTCTATTCACATAAATACAGGGATCATTTCTGTAATAAAAGAGAATAAAAGGGGTTTTTCTGTAATTGAAGTTAGAAGGTTGTTAGGAGGTTTGTTAGACGTCTGTTAGTGGGAAGGAGTATAAATTGAACTCCCTTGTTGTAACATATTACTTCTTGATGAACAATTGGTTTCAGTTTCTTCTTAATAGCTCAATCATGGTTGTTCTTCATTGATTCCGAGCTCAATTTGATACATTTCTTCAATATTTAATGAGAGAAAATTTAATGGATATTTGATATATGAAGGAAATATATTTAATGGATAAAAAAATATTTATTTTCCCAAAAGCTTAAAAAAAATTGTATGAAAAAAAGGCGCTTTTAATGGCTTTCTTGCTAATAAACTTGGCTAAGTTGGAATCAAGGATGAAGGAGATCCACACCCCATAAGAGTCATCCAATATATCATGTTTAACTTTCACCTGTATTTGGTGAATGAAAAGCTTCCCCAACCATGATCATTCTAGAACGAACTCTCCCAAAATCTCATACTCCTCGAATTTTGATAAATAGATAACGGTTGTTCAGAAGTATAATCGGAGACGTTCGAGTACTACCTTAATTAGATCATTTCTGACTCACAAACATATAACTAGTACCTCTTTAGTTTTCACTATTGGAGATTTTTTTTTTAAATATATATTGGAAATGAAAGGAAAAAATCAAAACGTACGGAATCAATTCAAAACGTACTAGGCATCGAAAATGGCCTAAATTAATCGATAATTAATACTCCCCCGTTCAACAAAACTTGACGTTTTACTATTCATGTACGCTTTTTTAGGAATTAAAAATTATATAAAATATTGACTTTTTAAATAATTTTTTTTAACAATTTCGTAGTTATTATTAATAAGTACAAACTTGTTTAAAAAAAAAATTTAAATGAATATTTTATATAATTTTTATCATTCTAAAAAAGCGTGCATGAATAGTAAACGACAAGTTTTGTTGAACGGAGGGAGTACTGAATACTCCTTATTTCTACACGAAAATAAAGGCCGGGCATTTAATTTATTTCTAAACGAAACCTTGTCTGAAAGTTGACATTCTCTCTAAACGACTTTAATTACTTGTATAAATAAAGTTTGCGTCTCTTTTAAAGTGACATATGATACGTACGTACGTATAGTAATATTTAGCATCATATATATTTTAGATTTATATTTTTTTAATATCACTTTCTTTTTTAAAAAAAAAATATGCCTGATGCTTCTAAACGTACGTACCCAATTTGTATTCATGCATATGAAGTTTGCACAACACAAAAATTATAAGTTGTAATTGTGGAGTCTAGTAAAAATTTTATGAAAAAGATATTTGCCTAGTTCAACGAAATTTTCCTATCTATACTTAATTAACCATGAACTTATGTAAAATAATAGAACATCAATTTTTCTTATAATCCGAAATAAGAGTCGTCTAACAGCGGTTTTTCCTAATCCCTAACTTGCCGCTATTTTAAAACTCTTAATCAAATGGTTGTCATAGAAAGTCATTTTCGTAACTTGTGCAATATATATATTAGTTGAGATATACGTACGGAGTATAAAATTAAAGAATAAATTAATCATAAAAAGAACAATTCTAAGGTTTACCAAGAGCATACATTGATTAATGCCATGTTAAATTAATTATGCGGTCAACATCTTGAATTTATCTTTAATTGGAACATAATTAATTTCAATTAGATTGTCATGATCATCAATAATGTATGGATTGTTTCATTTATTGAGAAAAGAAGAAGATAATTACCAAAAAGATAATGTTAATTACTTATAAGAAAAGCTAGGTATATATATATATATATATATATATATATATATATATATATATATATATATATATATATTACGAAAGAGAGAGATGGAGAACTGAATGAACAACTTGATTGATTATTGCAAATTGCAATGAACAATTGCAGCATTTTATATACAACTTGCTCAACAAACTTTGACCACGTTTTAACTTTGCCTAATTGTAACAACTTGTTTTCATAACAAGTAAACACTGTCAACAACCCTCTCAAGCTAGAGATCGGTACAATCCAAGCTTGAAGAGAATGTATTGATGTTGTGGTGCAAGCAAAATTTTAGTAAGAACATCAGCCAGATCATCTAAAGATGGAACATGAGCAAGATCAAGTAACCCATTCATGACCTTATCACGAGTAAAATGGCAGTCGACCTCAATATGTTTGGTGCGTTCATGAAAAACGGGATTTTTGGCAATCTGCATTGATGAGTGATTGTCACATAAGAGGGTGATAGGTTTGATTGAATCGACATCGAGTTCATCGAGGAGGCTGACAAAGCCAAGTGATCTATGTTCCTGCATTTGCCATGGCGTGATACTCTGATTCAGAGAAACTTCGGGAGACCACATACTGCTTTTTCGATTTTCCAACTAATGGATGAAGAACCAAGAAGGAGAATGAACCTAGTAACAGACCTGCGAGTCATAGGACATGCAGCGCAATAGGAATCAGAGAAAGCCTTTAGAACTAGGACATCACAGCTGTTCAAAAGTATGCCTCTGCCAGCAGTGTGCTTAACGTAAGAAGATTATGTAAGAGAACATCCTAATGAGGAGTTTGAGGGCTTTACATAAACTGACTTAAGGTTTGAACAAGATAGCTCAGATCAAACCGTGTGTTGGTAAGAGTGACTTTACCAATCAGAGTTCTGTAAGGGAAGGGGTCAAGCAAAGGATCTCCATCTATGCAATTCAATTTGAGGTGCAGAGGAAAATGAGTGGAAGCAGAATTTATCCAGATAAGAAGAAACCTCACTGAGCAAATCAGAAGTAAAAATGGATTGAGTCATAGCAATCCCATAGTCAAGATAAGAAACTTCAATTTAATCCCCATAAAATAGTGTAAGCGACACAAATCATTAATACTAAAGGTCTTGTCAAGGAACTTCTTGAGGCCTTGAATATCTGTGTGATCAGTCCCAGTAATAAGGATGTTGTCAACATAGACGTACTGCAAGGATGGTGATGAGACTGGGACGACTTTTGATAAACAGAGAATAGTCATTTTTAGACCGAACAAATTGCAGAGATAACAGAGTAAAAGTGAGTTTGTGAAACCATTGCCTTGAAGCTTGCGACCATACAAGGACTTCTTGAGCTTGCAAACCATGTGAGAAGGATTTGGGATCCCTTCAAGCCTAACCATGTAAACATCGATTATGTAAATCACCATGAAGGAAAGCATTGTTCACATCTAACTGGTGAAGACCCCATTTTTGTAGCAACAACAAAAATTATAGTCCTAATGGCTATCATTTTGACAAAAGGTGAGAAGGTATCATGAAAATCATTGCCCTCCTTTTTTATCTTTCTAGGCTGCCATCAGATTTCAACTTGACTTTGAAAACCCATCGACAACCAACTGGTGTCCTTCATGGTGGCAATGGAACACAATAAATTTTGGCAATCATCGACAACCAAAAGATAATGTTAATTACTTATAAGAGAGATGGAAATTTGGGGGTTTATAGGCCAATCCTCAAAATTTAGGAGAATGATCAAAATTTTGGCTAGAAGAGTGTACGGCCATGTCTTCTTCATCACAAAATTGGGATAATTTGAAGAGACGGCGCACAAAAAAGGAGTAGACGTACGGGAGTGGCATTTCTCGTGCGCGGGGCGCGTTCTTTCACAGGAAGGGTTTTACATAATTACACATTCATAAGATAGTACTACTCCCCACATCCAAAATACATGCTAGCTGTTTTGACTTTTCATGTCCTTTATATGAATCGAGACGCCAAATGGTTTATCTACAGTTTTAAGTTTTAAAAGTTCAAGGGAGAAAATTAAACTTCAATTTTTTTAGGGGGGCTGACCTAGCTTTGAGCAAGAAAAGCACCGTATCAACGGTATCATGCTCTTGTTAGCAAGTATAAATACAGTACAATTTCGAGCATATAATTTGCAAGCTAATCGATCTTTAATGTAATTAATTAAAATTAATTAAACAAACATGTCTAAATCTCTAAATTTCCTTGTCATCTTCGTTGCCGTACTCCTCCAGCTTGCAAACCACGTCACTGCCGGCCAACCCACTGAACCCACATTCACGTACAAGTTCTGCAGACCCATATCGTACGGCAACTACACCGCCAACAGCACGTATGAGTCCAACCTCGAAGCCGTCATCTCCAATCTCCAGGCCCACGCCTCCGTGTCGTCCTTCTACGACACCAGCGCCGGCGACGGCGCTGACACGGTGTACGGCCAGTACTATTGCCGTGGCGATGTAAACACCAGCTTCTGCAGCGACTGCATCAAGGCGGCCTCCGTCGACGCCCTGAATTGCTCCAACGCAAGGGCCGCCATCATCTGGTACAAGGAGTGCACCCTCCGGTACAAGAACGAGTCCGTATTCGGTGTGCCGGAGGAGGACCTCACACTTAACTCGTACGCTATATTGAACATGACCGACCCGGAGACGTTCTCGCCGGTGCTGAACGAGACGCTGACGGGGCTCATAAAAGAGGCGGTGTCGGTCTCTGGGGGGTCCTCCAGCGTCAAGTACTTCGCGACTAATGCGACGGAATTGTCCGGTTTTGTGACGGCCTACTTTCTGGTGCAGTGCAGCCCTGACTTGAACGCGTCGCAGTGTGAGTCGTGCCTTCTCTTCGCCTCCGGCAAGATGAACACTTGCTGCGGGGAGTGGCCGCTCGCCATTTATTCGTCGCCCCCTAGCTGCCAGGTGAACTACGACACTCGCGACATTTTCTACTTTACTCCCCCTGCCCCGCCACCGCCACCGTCTCCACCTTTGGAGTTTTTCACACCACCACCCCCTCGGCGGCCGCCTCCTCCTCCACCTCCTATGGCGACAATTTTGCCGGGGACACCGCCCTCTATGAATGGTACGTATAGAAACATCATTTATATTTGTTTGGATCTCCTCACAACAAAATTATTTAGAATATAATTATACTTTGAAAAAAAAATAAAAATTATAATCTTTTCGTTTATCATTTACTATTCACGCACATTTTCTTAGAATAATAAAAAGTATATAAAATAGTAATTTTTTAATTAATTTATTTTAATATTCTCATACTTTTTAGTAATAAATACTACGTATAATATTATTAAAAGAAATATTTTATATAGGTTTTATCACCTTAAAAAACGTATATGAATAGTAAAAATATATTTTAAAAAGATGATTAAAAAAATATTGTATATAGCTTTTTTAATTAATTTATTTTAATAATCTCATACTTTTTATCACCTTAAAAGACATTAAAAGTGAATGGATGGAGTATTTGTGTTTCATACACTTATATTTACATATCTATAAATTTTAGTATGAAAAAATATGTTTTAAATATATATATAACTAGTTTTATTATCCGCGATCTTCGCGAGTTTTTTATATGAATTTTATTATTCATGCACAAAAGAATGATATATTCTATTTATATTGATTAAAAGAATGATTCTATTAGTTTATATTTTTGTATTTTTTAAAATAAATTTTTTCATGATAAAAATTTATAAACATGTTAATATAAGTGTATAATACAAATATATTTTTTAAATTTTATCTGAAGTAATATTCTTATACCTCAAATATATAATTTTATGGTGCACGAACTGGTGTATAAGATTGTTGTGGGAGATCCACACTGACGTTTAAAACATTTATTAAGGTCGGATGGCCTTATTAGAGCTACCCCAACAGCTTTGCTAAAATAGAGAAAATGAGAGATTTTAGAGAAAAAATCCACTCCCCCCCCCCCCCCAACAGCTTCTCTAAACTTATCTCTAAAATAGAGAAATTGATGGAGAGAGGTAAAAAATCTCTAAATTTGGAGGAAGAGAAGTTGATCTCTATAATTTAATGCTTATTTGTCCCTATATAGAATTTAATGACACAACCCCACATTTTCACCCATAATATAGAAAAAAAATATAATTTCATATTTATTAGTAATAAAAATATAATTATTTTTAAAAGTTAATAAAAAAAAATGGATATGATTTGATATAATATATAAATTAATTATGTTAAATCAATATAGATAGATAAACAAAACATCATAATTCTATGTTAAATTTTATAAATAAAATGGCATAATTAATTAATTAAGCAAATATGATCAATCACCAATCTAATTTCTAATAAAATATATATTAATCAATTGAAAATAATAAGATTAAATTTGAATAATATTTTATCCAATTTTATGATAACTTTTATAGTAACAATCTAAATTTAATATTAATACCATTTAAAAATAAATATCAAATTTATCACTAGAGTTTGCTTTAAAAAAATATCATGTGAGAATATAATATTAATAAAAAAAATTAATATGTCGTGCAAGAGCATGAGTAATATATACTAGTTTACCGACAAATTTGAGGCTAAATGTTAGAATTAAGTTAAAATGAAGTTTTTAGAAATATAGAATTAAATATCTTTAATAAATGCATGTATTTATTATAGTCTTTGATAAATGTAAAAATCTGTAAAATAGAGAAGTTGTTGGAGTTGGAGTGAATTTTTTTTAGAGATTTTGATATTTTAATCTCTATTTTAGAGATTTTTTACAAAAGTTGTTGGGCTTGCTTTTACGATTCCATACGGGTTTGCTTTTAAATCATATAATTATAAATAGTTTTATTTTGAAAGTAAGTTCATTTAATAATTAGAAAGTGATTTTCAAAAACATATTTATTTTTAATTTTAATTTTTTTCTGCATATATAAATATATAAATATAAATATTATATTTTTATCCGTTGTTATCTTATTTTTTAAAATAAAATAAATTAATCTATCTCTATCTAATTAGGATTTTACTAAAATATAAATAACATTTTCTTCATTTTCTTCTTATTTTATTCAAAATATAAATAATGTTATTTTATTCTTTTAGTTTTTACCTTATTTTAGTCTTTTAATTTTGTTCTCCAATTTCCCTAATTGATTATTGAATGATTATTCTAATAAATGATCAAAAAAAACTAACAAGCTTGTTTTGTTACAATTTTAGGTGGATCATCAGTGATACCAAACCGCAATAGTATGATGTTCGGGATCACAACTAGTGCACTCGTATTGTTAACGATTGTGTTCAACATATAAAACGATCGATCCCTCACTCTTTGACGCTATGAATCTACACACCTATTACGCGTGTTGAATATATGAATTGACTGGATGGAGGTCGTCGATATCGATCTCGATCGAGTGTAACGATTATGTACGATTGAAGTAATTGTATGTCATACTTTCCTTATGCAAATGGATGAAATGTGATTGTGTCGTTGTAAATTTGAATGTGAATTTTTATATATATGTACTGCGTGCGTATGACAATATATATAGTGAAAGACTGAAAGCAAACTCTTGTTGAAAGTTAAAAATGTTTAGAAGTTAAAAGTTACACTACAGGAAAAACGAGTCAATTTCGACGCTTTTAATGGCCATTCTCGACGCCATAAAACGTCGAAAAAATCAATTTCGACGCTTTAAGAAAGTGTCGGTAATTTTTGCGTCACGAATGGTCATGAGTCAATTTCGACATGAATGTGTCGTGACCTGTTTCGACGCATAAAAGCGTCGAGATTGGCATGCCATTTTCGACGCCCTAGGGTGTCGAAAATGGCTCATTTAATTCCTACTTCCAGCCAATCTTGACACTTTAGGGTGTCGAAAATGGCTGATCTCATTGTTACTGTCAACCATTTTCGACGCCCTAGGATGTCGAAATTGGCATATGTATTTTTTTTTTATTAATACTTTTCTTTCTTCACTTTTCTAAATTAATTAGCACATATAAGTAAGGTTGTAGCACAAGCTATAAGAGATAAAGTATACATAATGCATCATTTAAATTCACATAACCACATGTTGGGTACAATTGAGTGCTTAAAATAACCATTAAGTTCTCAATTTAAGTCACAAAATACACACATCCAAAATATCATACTCCCATTAAACATCTAATCATATGTTCTGCTGCACCTTGGATCCTATTTTACAAGAGGAACTAAAGAGATACCCAGAAAGGAACAAAAGCCTAACACATAGTCCCATTTCAGTAGGAGTAAACATGCATGTTGCTGAGGATGACCTGAGCCGGAATCAATAACTTTGCATCATCATTCATCACAACCACCTGAGTCCATTGAAAACAACAATATCAGCAACGATTGGCAAATCCAGTAGTCTAGCATCCACAACCTAGCAGCAAGAAATGCTAGCTCTTACATTTAGCGGCTGATAGGAAACTAAAATTTGCCCACATGATTCGATGAATTAGAATTTCATAATATAAAAATTGGACTCCAGATGGAAATTGACAAACTAAATGAAAATAAAAGCACAAAGATAGTTGTAAATTCGATGAAGAAGTAATATAGAACTTTTTCAATAGCTACCTAGATATTAATAAACTAGCAAAATTAGAATTCAAATTGAAATAGAAGAACAATAGCAAGATATATAACGAAGACTGAAGACAATAGCAAGATGTATAACTGAAGACTAAAGTTGCTTTTTTTTATTGATGGCCTATGTAAAATAGGACATGTGCGTAAGGCTCAAGGAGTGAAGGGCTTTTGTTATAAATGCATCCACAATCATGCATTATTAAACCAGAAAAAGAACAGATCTTTTATCCAAAGGATGCAAAACAGTGTGTGTGTATATATATATATATATATGCATTCAACAATAGTCTGAATGTCTCTATCTCAAGATCAGTGCAAAGTGTGGGTTAAGTTTAGAATCTCTCCTTTATATACATATATTCAATCAATAAGTTTAAAATTACAGATCGGCCAGCAATTCAAGTACAGCAACTAGATTTACAGAACCTCCCATAGACAAGTTGCTGGTGTCCTACATACAATTATGAGGACGACAATGCAATTAAGTTTAAAATTACAGATCGGCCAGGCTCTTAACTGAATTAAGTTGTCCCTTCCACAACATTAGTGCAAAAACCCCCAAATTTAGAAAAGTACTCCGGCCAATTAAGGCCCATGTCAAGTTATGTCCATTTCACACTGACAAATCAAGGAGCCAAAACAGACATTTTTTTACCAAAAAGAAGAGCACACAGAGTTGAACAAAAGTACTCCAGCCAATTAAACACACACAAGTATTCAACTACAGTTTCACACTCACAAAAGGAGGTCTAGAACTTATACCTCTTCAAGGGATATTAGTCACATTTGATCCATGCTTTCCTCCGAATCACCACTAGTAGAAGCGACCTTCATACAAAAAAAAAAACAAAAGAGGTTAGAGATGAGAGTTGGATTAGGAAATACAAAACAAATCATTATGAAAATAAATAGAACCTGAGAATCAGCCGCGTCCAATGTAGCAGCCTCCATAAACTCTTTAACTCTACCGGTACGAATTGCATCTAGAGCTTGTAGCATCATTTGGTTAGATTGATCTACCTTTGCTCGAAGCTCTTGATTTTCCATTTTCAGGCTTGTTAAAGCAGCTTCATTTTCCATTTTCAAGCTTGTTAAAGCAACTTCATTATCCACATCCATCTTTGTTAATTTTGATTTCAAATGCTCTACTTCCATAGAGTTGTTCATGCTCGCGGCACCACCTCTTGTTTGTCTCAAGAAAAAGGACACCCCAAAAATGTCACTTTCTTTCACTCCTAACCCAAATCAGACTGGCCTCTTAGGTTTTCCATCTTCATACATAAGCCTCTCAAACACGGCATTTTCGATTTCCACTTTAGCTTTTGACGAGCCCGGTTTTTTAAGATGTTCTTGTACTTGTTCATTTGCTTCCACCTAAAATATATGAAAACATTACTTCCCATAGTCATCAGATCATCAATGGTTCTTAAAATGACTATAGTCTCTTGTCATAATTGGACCCTTAACAATTACTAATTTACAAGATGGGAGGAATTTCTGTCTTTGATAATTTCTTATTGTTTTTCTTCATGTGGTAAATGATATTTATAGAGTTAATAAACATATTTAGTGCAGCGTATATATAATTCTTTAGTGCAGGAGTGTCAGGAATTGGAGATGTGCATGTTGAGTGCATATTATTTCCCAAGCATTACTTCATGTTTAGAGAAGAAGAGAACATCAAACAGTACAAAAAAGAAGTAAAAAGAAAATACATACCAAGAACTCCGATGAAATTGTATTATCAACAAACCCTCCATCATGTTTGGTATGAGTCAATTTGAAAAACTCTAGGTGGCTAGGTTCTCTTCCCTTTGATTCCACCTTCAATAAATTAACCAAAAAAAAACATTATACTCATCATTGACAAAAAATTATATTAAATAAATAAATATATATATATATATAAATATATATATATATATATATATATATATATATATATATATATATATATATATATATATATAATTACACATAATGAAAATCCATACAAAATCAGCCCTTTTATTAGCATAACTAGTAGAACCAGTGATGTGCACGTGACTTTTGGATGCTCTTGCCTCTTTTGCTTGTTTGGATTGTTCCTATAGTAACAATCACATAAATAGTTAGAAAATGCAAAACCTGGTGTGAGCTTTATTCAGGACATAAGTGAGCTTTGATGTAACTTATCTTGAAAGGAGTGAGCTTTTGGTAAACTAGTTCTTAATGCCTCCTTCAGAAGATGGGAATAAACTCGGGATTAAATGAATAAGTACCTTACTTTCTTCTGAATACCAATAATCAACCAAACGTATCCATTGGTTAAGCTCTTGTCCATCAGGCCCATCCTTGTAGATTTCCTCTTTTTCTCTATCCTTTGGGTTAAATTTTTTATCCTTCAAAGCATGTTTGTACTGCCTCCAATGTTTGGAAACACGCATGAGGATTGCCTTGTCATATGTGCCTCCGTCTGGGATAAGAAACTTAGACTGCAAAAAAAAAGTAATTACTCCCCATACGACAGAAAATAAACAATGTAAATCCAAATAAATTTCAAAACATAAAGATACTAACTCGAACTAGTTGAATAATCTCAGCTTTAAATTGATCGTGAATGTCATTCCATGTCTTCTCTCCAATGGGGCAGAATCTCTTATTTCTGGCCAAAGATCCAAGGTATTTGACTAAAATATAACCACCTTTGCGTATTGGTTGGTTGAGGTTATTGAAGTTGACAACGCATCTGAGCCCAACATCAAGGGTGTCTATATTGCGAGCTTGTACCGGTCCACTCAACTTCATACGCTTTCCTTCCCTATCTATTTACACAATTGCAAATCAACAAACATATAAGAAAGTAAGAACACATTAAGCTACAATGCTATTTGAGTTGAAAGATTTCAGAAAAAAAAAAAAGTATTTTTCCTTTCTGTTGACAGATTTCAGTTGCAATAGTTTATCCATTAAGATTCTTAGAGAAGGGGATGATGAGCTTAAGAGTTCGAAAACATGGAAAAATAAATTTCAATCAACTAATAAAATGTCTAATTCACTCACCAATAATCAAAACCTCTTCCTTTTCATCAAAATCTGGCTCATCAGGCCAATCTGATTGTAGATTTGTTTGCTTTACACGCCGAACTCTGGCCCGCTTGGCTTTAGTCTTTTTACCACTTTCATTTTCATTCTGCACTGGCTCACTATTGGCTTCTCTAACCGGCTCTTCCATGTGAGCATTGATATTAGGTGAAGGTGCACTAGCTGATCGCATGAGTAATTTACCCTTCATTGGTTTGGGAGGCCTAGACTTTTTTGTTTCTTTATCTTTTTCATGATGAGTCAAATGGCCTTATGCATTTCTCCTTTTCTCTTTGCTAAGAGTATGAGGAATACTTGTAGAATGTGCACTTACACTTGTCATTCTCTCTTTGCCATGGGAACCTTGAAGATGTCTTGAATGGGCATCTCCACTTGTTGAATGGGCATCTCCACTTTTTGTTTCTTTATCTTTTTCATGATGAGTCGAATGGCCTTGTGCATTTCTCCTTTTCTCTTTGCTAAGAGTATGAGGAATACTTGTAGAATGGGCACTTACACTTGTCATTCTCTCTTTGCCATGGGAACCTTGAAGATGTCTTGAATAGGCATCTCCACTTGTTGAATGGGCACTTACACTTTTCATTCTCTCTTTGCCATGGGAACCTTGAAGATGTCTTGAATGGGAATCTCCACTTGTTGAATGGGCACTTCAGGTTGCTCCTATCTCTCTACCATGATTACCAAGAAGTGTAGGTGAGCTAGCTGAATAGGCATCTCCGCTGTCTTTCCTTCTCACTCTGACATCTCCAACTGACCTCGACTCTAGTACTTGATCGTGAATAGTTTTTGTTCTTTTGCTTCTATAGCTCATTTCAAAACAAGAGAAATGGGTAATCTTGTCCTGCATTGCAAGTGAGGAGTGGTTAGTGCTCACATTCGTAACAAAGTATAATAATAGATGTTTATACTGAACATATATTGCCTAAAAGCCTGAGATGTCATAAACTATATAAAAGTTATATAAAAACAGTGAAGAAGATTTATGCAGTCTCAAGGCACAGCTTTAGCAGAAATCAATGCGTTTAAGCTCCAGTCCTAGTAATGATATTACTAAAGAATCAAATAAGGAATAGTTGATAATCAAATGTTGAATTGATTAGTAGGCATATATATGTTGAATTGATGGAGTGTTTGTTTGACAGGTTAAGGTATTGGGAAGGCAGAGCTGAAAGCTTAATCAGCAGAGAAAGAAGGTATTGGAAAGTAGCTACAGCTTGAGTATAAAGAGGCTGATATTGGAAAATTTATGCAGGAGATTGAGAAATGCAAACACCAACAGAAAGAAGTTGAACGACTAAGGATGAAGGATTACAGAAATGAAGATGAACCTTGTTTGCAGCAGATGATTTCCAGCCGAGTGCCAATGCCAGCAAAGAGTTATCTTGCAGGCAAAAACTATATAGAAAGTGGGGAAATAAGTACTTAAAACATGAATTTCATAGCATTTATACGTTAGCAATAAATCTATACTTAGCACAAGAAATTTTAACATGATGCATATCTGATTGGTTTGTGGATACCTTACAAAAAGTAACAAGCTCAAATAAAATAAAGAACATTTATAATTTGTATCAACTAGACTCAAACAAAGTTATGCTAATAAAGGTTACACGAATGAGATTCACAACTAAAGCATGACATTGCCCAAATCAAACAAATCTCTAGGTTTTGTCTTGATCACGTGAAACCAGTCTTTATGCATCTCATCTTCCACGAAAAAGACTTGTTTAGCTTGAGATGGAAATATAAACGGATCATCTTTCAACAATCTACCCGTATGCATCAACTTAGAGAAATTGACACAAGCACCTCCATTGGCATATGTCCTGACACCCCTGTTTATGTCCACCCAATCACAACGAAATACAATGACTTTGTAGACCCCATAATAGTCCAACTCATATATACAAGTGTAATTATTTATATTTAATAAAAGATTATTCATATATATGTACATATGAATAATCATGAATAATGTCATTGTTTATAATTATTTTAATCATTGTCGTTTGATCTTCTTAATCCGTCGCTCCAAATTTGCTCATAAATCAGGTAAAACTTCGGTTAGGAAGGAACCTACCGATAGCATATACAGTAATGGATTAGGTCACGCAGACCGAAATCGCTGTATATCCTCTCTATATATAATTAGACTTTGTAGACCCCATAATAGTCCAACGAAAAATTATTGGTATTCACCTTTCAATAGGATACATCCACCTATAATGAACAGGTCCACCAAGTTTAACCTCATCCACTAGGTGTATTAATAGGTGAACCATGATGGTAAAGAAGGTTGGAAGGAACTCCTTTTCCATTTCACAAAGGGTCAAACTAAGTCTTCTTTGGACAATATCCAGTTCTTCTAAATCGAGAGTGGTAGAGCACAAATACTTGAAGAAGGCTGATAATTCAGAAAGGGTGTCAATTACCCTTGTAGCACTAGTTGCACGTAAAGCCACAGGAATGATATCTTGCATCAAAACATGATTGTCATGACTTTTAAGGTTCAAGAGTTTATGTTGCTTCATGTTGACACAACAGGAGAGATTAGACTCATATTCATTAGGGACTTTAAGCTTCTGCAAGACTCTCAAAAATCGTTCTTTTTCATCGGAAGACATAGTGTAGGAAGCTGGAGGCATATAAGGCTCTCAATTAGTACTTTGGAATGGAGGTTAGTACTTTGGCTCCGTTTGATTGATTTTTCAACTTGATAGGACATTCTTAGTCAGTTGATGGTTAGTACTGAGGCTCCATTTGACAAAATACTAGTCGATGGGGTAGTTGAAGCTGATAACTTATTTGTGTTAAATATATACTACCTCCGCCTCACAAAGCATGTTGTTTTGCTTTTGGCACGCTTTTTAAGAATGGTAAAAATTGTATAAAATATCAATGATTTTTTTAATTTTAAAAAATAATTTCATACTTAATACAATTATCTATGAAATTATGAAAAAAAATTGTTTAAAAAATTAATATTTTATAGAGTTTTTAGCTTCTTTAAAAAATGTGTCAAAGAATAAAACTACAAGTTTTTTGAGACGGATGGAGTATATGTTAATAAGCTAGTATGATGTTTGTAAACTTGGCGGTTGGAGTAGGTGATGGAAACTTGTGAATATAAAATCATAAGCTCCGAAAAGCTTCGGTGAGTAGCTGTTGGAACACTCTCATTTCAAAATCTAATAAAACTAAAATATTATATTTATTTCATTTACAAATATATAATATCAAAATCAAAAGGTACAATGAGCTAGGTCATGGGTTTTATTTTGTCAAACGGAGCCTTAGTACCTATGGTGGATTGCTTGATTTCAGAACCCTAAATACAAGCTTTGCATTCAAAGTTTGGCATGATAACTCTAATTCTTATTAGATGTTGAGATTCACATAATAGGACACAATGTCTTCCAGAGTTGGACACTTGTGTTGATGTAACGATTTCAAGTAAGTTGATTGTTTAGTTAATAATTGTTGAGATGTGAATGTGACCAAAAGTGTCCCACATCGGAAAGTTGAATATATCAAGCCCTAGTATATGAGTCGGTGGACTACTCCTTCTATTGCTAATTTGTTTTAGAATAGAACCTCACTCGGCTTGTGTGCTAGGCTACTAGCGCATGTGCACGAGCGCACACAACCCCGGACTTTGATAATAATTACTCTCTTTGAGGTCATTGTTTCCTCGGTGTTTGTTTTTTGTACTGGTTAGATCAAGTTGGGGAGGGTGGTGTTGGTATAATTTATGAACAACGATTGTCATGACCTTCTTTCTAGCGTGTGTAATTACTGCATTTGTCTATTTAGCTGAAGTTGAAACGGGGATGGGATACAGATCTAATATTTCAACCATATGATGTGTTTGTGCATGCATAGCCATGACTTGTAATAGGAAACCATGGACTTGAAAGGATTACGCTCACTGATCCTTCATCACTTAAATCAACAAGCATGATCTCTGATCCTGTTCTGCTTCAAGTTGTGCGCAGTCCGGTAATTTTTCTTGTTGTTCAGTACAGGGAAAGTAATCATGTCCTTGCTGTTCAGTCCGGTAGTTTTTCTCTCAACTTGTGCTTCTTTATTTGGGAGTTTTTAGTAGCCGAGTTAGATTATTTGACCTTTGTATTCATAAATTCAAATAGGGGTCATTGGAATCTTTTGATCCTCTGTCACTTCGGTGAAAGCTTGGCTTCAAAGACCAAAAAGCCAATCATGCCACTGCTTGATTCTCTACATAAGGCAGGATGCAGAAGATCAACAACGGATAATGATGCCCATTGTACCTTAGCATCAAACAGGCTAGATTACAAGCGTCAGACCTAAAAACATTAGTCATGTATTTTTATGAGAATTGGTGTCACTGACCAGTCATACTTGCTCAAGGAACGTCAGGTCGATCCAGACCAGTACTCAGGAAACCAAACACAGTGCAATAGGAACAACATTGTTCGTGACATTAAGAGTATTTGCTTCACTTTTCATACCCTTACTTGAACCCACAAAGACCTCATCACCAGTCCTAAGATCAAGAGCCTTCATTCTTTGAATATTACTCATGTATATACAACAAAACAACTCACCATTACAAGGATATGGAGCAACCAGTTTCCTCCACCTTTTCAGCTCACCGTCTTCCCAACATGGACTGATGAGGCATCTTTTCTCCAGGCGCCACTCTCCCCTGGCATAGTCTACTATCTTCCACACACATAGCCTCTGGACATTGTTATCGCAGAGCTCAATCTCGCAAAACTTGAACAAAGTCCTGATGCCGCAAATGAATGAGATTCATGCCCGAGTTCACCAGGATCTTACCCAGTCCACTAGGCAGCTGAATGCGGCCAAATCTGTCAGGGCTGTCAAAGGGATCATAAGTTACTATACTCCTTGTTTTCAAATCAAACTAGTGCAAGATACCGTTTTAGTTTGAGATTGAGATCAAGATTGACTACTATCAAATACGGTCTTTAATTACTCAGTTGTGTTGGTGAATAGTTTGGGATTTTTCAATGAGGAAGAGTACTCTCAAACAGGACGGCTGCAAATCTGCATCGATCTCACCAGCTCTTTAAGGATAAGGCAAAGAACAGAGTTGATGATCTGCAAATTACAAGATGTTGTCGTGCACAATTTATTAACTTCCTTGTCCTTGAGAAGCAGGCTTAGGTGCTAGTTGAATTGGAAGGCATGACGTTGAAAGTTTGATGCGACGTTATCCTTTCTAGTTCATGTACGTTTACCAAATTCTATTGCTCAATCAAATGTGAGCAACAATGTCTCTGATGCTGAGATCATATATAGAGGTTGAAACACAAAATGGTTAGTGTTAATGTTCCTTCTAGTTACATACTTACATGTCACATTCATACTAATTGTAACAAAACATTTAATTTTACATCAAAATATAACAACACGGTTACTTTGCATAAGACGGAAACCAAGCAGGGATGATCTTTCTAAATCCTGCTGTTGAAGACGAATTGCAGCCAGCTTCCCCATGAAAAGGAGACGACCATGGATTCAACAAAATAGGAACCGCTAAGGTTAGATCAAAAGACCGATTTTTAACCTTAAAAAGATCCACACATACCTTTTCAGCACTCGCAAGATCATGAGCATCCTCGTAAGCATATAAGGACCAAAAGAAGTCGGCATTTAGAGGATCCGGAGCAAACAAGAGCCTGCAATCTCTAAACAAGCTTGCGTTCCAGTGTGGACTAATAGGACATCTTTTCTGCATACACCACTCTCCCTTGTCAAAGTTCACTAACCGCCACACACACAGCCTCCAATCACCATCACCACAGTCCTCTATCTCACCAAACTCGATTAATTCTTGCAGCCCCAAACGAATCAGATTCACTCCCGAGTTCAACACCTTCTTACCTGATCTAACGGGCAATGGAATGGAGCCGAATCGTTCAGGGCTGTCGTAGGGATCATAAGTCACTAACGTCCCTATACTCCAATCAAAGTAATACAAGATACCCTTGTAGTTTAATAATGGCTGACAAGAATCTAGTTTTACCGAAGCAGGATAGCTTACTCGTTCCTTGCGAGTCCATCTCCCAGTATCCGAAGAGAAGATGTCAACTGTATCAAATTTGACGGAATCAGGAGTACTGGTGAATTGAATACGCACCACTTTGTAAGTAACACTGTCTTGATTCTCGCCTACTGGTTGGGGAACACGAGTGGCAAGACCACACACCCATCGACACATGGAAAGGTACAAAGTAGGCAGTTTTACGGATTGGTGGGTGAGCGGGTTGCAGACGAACATTTCACGCCACCATGATGTGGAGTTTGCAATAGTACAACCACCGAGTATGAGTCCATCGCTTGAAGCCTCTATGCGATATAAAGAGCTGCTAGGTCCGTACAAAGTGGCAAGAATATATATCCTTTTAGCCATTATGTTAATCACTAGCACCACATTCTTGTACTCTATGAAAGAGATAAAAAGGATGAAGCTCAGCAATTACGTTTTTTTGGATGGCAAATAAACTCACTAGTTAATATGCTAGCATAAGAAATATTGAATTTTAGTGGAAACTAATCCACAAATTTTAGGCAAAAGTAAATCAGACAAGGTCACAAGGCAGGTTTAGAATAAAAAAAAGAATGTTATCAATTAAGGCTGAAATGAAATATATTGGCAATTAAATAAGATACATGGAATTTCCTTCATGTATCTTATTTAATCGCGAGAATGCAATGTCATATTAGCATCCAGGGACGGATTCAGGGGTGGGCTAGGCTTTTACCCCAGAATTTCAGAAGTTAGATAGTAAGAGTAGACATGTATCACAAAGCTAGAGTTGCCCAGTTGGTTGATATGGAAATTCCAATTGCGGAATGTCCAGGTTTCGATTCCCTCGGCTGCCCATTTGTTTTAAATGTCCTATTCATTAGCTTTATTTGTCACATTTGTTCGTATTGCCCTCTTTATTTATCTAGGGTGTGTATTTGACATTAATAAAAAATTTCTCCTCATTTTTTTTTTTATTTATGTGTGTATTTATATGTTATATATGTCATATTTAATAACTCTTACAAATTTGTTCGTTGTATATATTTTATTTTTCTCATTATTAGTTTTTCAAGGTATATATATATATATATATATATATATATATATATATATATATATATATTATTAATAACTCTTAAAATATTGTTCATTGTATAAGGCGATTTTAGCCTACCCCGATTTATATTCCTGGTTCCGTGCCTGTTAGCATCCCTCACTCAACCTCACAGCCAATGAACAAAAATGAATTGCAATGGCAAATGCAGTTCTCAGGGAAAAATTAAAGAATGATACAGTGACGGCGTATATAGAATGGAGAAACTAAGCAAATCAGAAGGTTACAGATGACAATACCTGAAACATAATACCGAGGAAAGCCCAGAGTTTGAAGATATGGAAAGGTACAACAATGCACAACTGTAAGGATACAAAACAAACACAATTGTCAAAAATGTAGGTCAACACCCAGTCAGTACCAACAGACAGGTAAGCCCACAAATCTCACCTCCGGAGGCATCGTACTTAGTCCAAATTCTACAAGCTAACGAAATGTGACTTTCATCATTCTAAACTAAAGCAATTAGGCTTTCTAAACAAACATAACATTAAAAAAAACAGAAAAAGGATATGAATCATGAATAACAGTTACATCATTCTAAGTAATTAAGCTTTCTAACTGTTACAGTACAATTAGGCTTTCTAAACAAACAGAAAATAAAGATATGAATCATTATGAAGACTTGAAGAAGCTCAAAGGAAGGAAGGAAACGTACCATTCAGATTCCGACATCTAATGCTGAGGAGAGGTTCTTCGGAATCGGAGGGCGTGGTCGAGTAAGCAGCAGATCCAGAGGTGATGGCGAGCGGTTGTGCCATTGCTGTCGATGTCGAGGCTTGTCCTTCAGTGGTTGTCCTGGCGGCATTGGCTGCGGTCTCCAACTGTAATGCCGGAGTAGAAGGGGTGGTTGTGGGGTCGTCGCGGCTGCCGGAGAAGGAACCCCCCTGTGGAGAAGTGGAGTCTTTGGACTGTGGGTGCGACTGGAGCAGAGGAGTGGAGCCGTGTGCCGGAGGGCTCGTCCCGGGTGCCGGAGGAGGAGACTTCGGTGTCGGAGTAGGGGCTGTGAACACTGAACACTGAACACCATCTGCACGGACTTCGTTCGTCGACATGGAGGCATCGTGGAAGAATTTGGGGGTTTAGGGTTTGAATTAGGGAGATGAAGAAGAAGGGGATTTGGGGTGGAATCGAAGGGGATTTGGGGTAGAGATGAAGAATTTGGGTTGAATAAACCACTTTGGGGTTAAATCGAAAGGATTTGAGGTGAAATCGCGTTTTGGGGCTTAGGGTTCCATGTCGCCGCTCGGGTGGAGTTTGGGGGAAGAGGATGAATGGAAAAGCGTCCCTTTTTGGAAAAATGAACAAAAATAATACCAAGTATCAACTTTTGGCCAAAAATAATACGAACTTTGAAATTGAGCGTTTCATATATGAACTATCGCCCTATTAACCGAAAATAATACATATGTGTATTCCGTGAACTTTCCGACCAAATACGCCACGTGGACGCCGGAAAACACACATGTCATAAATTTTTGCCACGTCACCAAACTTGTAAGTTATGTCATGTCATAATTTTTTTTTAAAAAAAATTAAACAAATAGGCAAATAGCTACAGTACCTTTCGAAACAATGGGGGAGAGAACGCGCAGATAGCATTGAGAAGAAAGTGAAGACGCCCACCCTCGATTCCATTATTTCGAAAGGTACTGTACCTATTTGCTTATTTGTTTAATTTTTCTTTTTTTAAAAAAAAATAAAAAATAAATTTATGACATGACATAACTTACAAGTTTGGTGATGTGGCAAAAATTTATGCCATGTGTGTTTTCCTGCGTCTACGTGGCGTATTTGGTCGGAAAGTTCACCGGAATACACATATGTATTATTTTTCGGTTAATAGGGCGATAGTTCGTATATGAAACGGTCAATTTCAAAGTTCGTATTATTTTTGGCCAAAAGTTGATACTTGATATTATTTTTGTCCATTTTACCTCCCTTTCTTCAATTTATATTGTTGGTTGTGGCAACGAACATATTCTATTGTTTGTCGTTTGAGTAAGTGTTAGAAAAAAATGGAAGAACCTCAAATAGTTGTGGTGTGGCCGTGTGGCCACCACATACGCCTATGTTCCGTTGCCTCGTGAAAAAATTGGCGCCAAAATTGGCGCACTTGCAACATTGCAAGTATGCAGTATGCACGAACACCCAGGCATATAATATATGTTTATCTATACAAATTTTATACCACTTATATTCTATAAAATTAGAATCAATAATTGCAATATATTCTATAAAATTATAACCACTTATATATTTAAGTATTAATATTTTATAACACTTATATATTTAAATATAAAATTTTATTATTTTGTTAACTAGTATTCACATCACATATCAATAATTTATTTATACATTTTGAAAAAAAATCAATTAACTAGTATTCACATCACAAATCAATAATGACAAATTTTAAAATATATAAATAACATAGTTTCACAATTGTATGATTTTTTAAATTTTTATACCACTTACAGTATGTATATTTAAATATAAAATTTTGTTATTTTGTTAAATAGATTGTCTATAAAATTATAACCAATATATTTTATAAAATTAGAACCAGAATATCTTGTTCTGAATCTCAATATCTCAATTCTCGATCTCAATCTTAATATCAAATATTGATCTTAACATTTATCTCAATCTCAAAACTCAATCTTGGTCTCAATCTCAATTGATCTTAACCTTGATCTCGATCTCAATCTTAATATCAGATCTCGATATCAATATGAATCGCAAATCCCTTCAAGAGGATTGACTTGCAATAGGAGAAGAGTTGTAGTCTTGTAGATGTATCTCGATAGGCTACTCTTCATTTTCCTTTTTCGTTGATTCGAATCCTCATCACAAACGACCAATGGGGTTTTTTTTAATTAGGATTGAGCTTTCTGAATCAACAACAGGTGTGTCCTTAAGGTTTTACATTGGAGAGGTGAAAACCTCACAACCAACCATGCACATATGATCCAAGTAGCGGCTCCAATTGCCTTCGCAGGACATGATCTTCTTGCATCTACAAGTCGCTAGCCATTTATAGATCACATATAATCTGAGTAGAGCTTCCAAGTAGAGCCGAAGAAGTATAACAAAATATTCTCTTTAAAAAATTGCATACCATTTAAGATGCTTTTTTTCTGTAAGTTTTTGACACTGCAAAGTGCAAACTGATCAATCCTAAAACTCATATGACAAATACTTTGTTTTTCCCTTTATGTCCCACATTTTCACTACAGAAAACATCCAACTCACACGTGGAACAAATTGATCCATCCCTAGAGAATGGTCTTAAGAAATTGAGCCAAGGAACTAACTCTGAAATTAATTGCATGTTCTGTGCTCTGAAACACTCAAGGAAAGAGGACAGAAAACAAATTGTGTAATGAAACACTACAAAGTGCAAACTGATCAATCCTAAAACTCATATGACAAATACTTTGCTTTCCCTTTATGCCCCACATTTTCACCACAGCAAACATCCAACTCACACGTGGAAGAAATTGATCCATCCCTAAAGGATGGTCTAAGAAATTGAGCCAAGGAAGTAACTCTGAAATTGATTGCATGTTCTGTGCTCTGAAACACTCAGGGAAAGAGGAGGACATAGAACAAATTGCATTGTAATGGAAAAGTTTAGGTCGTAATAAGATGATGTTTTCACACAAGACACAACACAAATTGTGCAAAACAACTCAAAACAGCCAAATCACTAATTTCAGAATCTGGGGAAAATTTACAATGACGCAATACAGTAGCACTATATTCTATTGTCTGTCAAACATATTATATACTGCTACACAGTGGAGACAGTGCATAAAAACTGGGGAAAATTTGCAATGACTCAATACAGTAGCACTATATTCTATTGTCTATCACAAACATGTTATATCCTACTGCACTGTGCATGAAGCCAAAACGATTGAAAAAGAAGCTTACCATAAAGGATGACCAGGACAACAATAACAACTTGAAAACTAACCCCATCATTCTCCCTTTAGTTGTTGTGTATGTGCAGCAATCTCCCCTTATGCTTCCCTCACTTTTTCCCCAAGTTCCCACTTCATTTGATCAGCTATATTTTATAGGCAAAAAATGAAAGAAAATCTTGTTAAATATTATAGATACTTGTATTGTGACAACATTATAGATACTTGTATTGTAAAAAAAGTCTCTTACCAATTATTGTTTGAAGTTCAATTGCAGTAGGGTGTTTCATTGGATTGATTGCTAGCAACTTTTTTTAGCAATTTGTCTTCAAATGGGAAATCTTTCACCCAATCTTGAGGGGGTTGTCTACTTTCATTCAACAATGTAAGTTTGAGGAGAAGCTCCTGTTGAGATTGCAATTCATCATTTGAACATAGTTCAAAGAGAATAATGCCCAAACTGTACATATCAGCCTGAAATTCAAATGGAAATTACCTATGTTTGTTACTGCAACCATTTAATGCAAGGGAGAAAAAAATGGGAGATAGATATTTAAAAATCACTAACTTTGTAATCAATTATTGCGGATTTCTTCTGAATCTCAGGTGCTCTGTAGTTGAATGTACCTACATTGCCATCTAGACTACCATCAACAGAACTATCCCCATGAAGGAACTTAGCTGAAAATTGTCAAAAATTAGTTTAATTGATAATATGAATTTGTTATGACGTAAAAAACGGTGATAAACACTAGAAATAGAGAAAGAGAAATAATTCTTACCGAGCCCAAAGTCTCCTATCTTTACATCATCATTGACATCCAGAAAAATATTTTCTGGTTTTAGATCTTGATGAACCACTCCTTGACTGTGTATGTACTGTAATCCATCAAGTATCCCATTAAAAATCTGCCACCTAGTCTTCTTGTCCAGCAATGATTCAAGACGTTTGCGAAGAGTACTTGAAAATATTAAAACATGATGAATTAGATATTTATAAAAATTAATATACAAAATAATGCAACGTAAAATTTACAAACCAACCTTGTACAAAGCTACATAGCTATGTACAGAAATTTTGAATGGGGGGGGGGGGGGCGGAGTGATTTATAAGCTTGGATATCCAATTGAAAGTTTTGCTTTAACCACTTATGCTCGTTTCATAGTAGATAACTCAGAATCACCACTACGGTTTTGCTTCCTTGGTAGATTTTTTTTTTCATTCTTGTTGTTTTTCTTGTTTTTTTTTCCTTCTCCACTAACCTCCACCCGCGGTTCCACCTAGTCCCAAGCCCACTTAGAACCAAGCCCACCTAGCCTAGCTACCTACCCATCGACCACACTGCCACACTCATCACCTCACTCAAGCCCACCTAGCCCGCGGTTCCTTCTTCCCAAGCCCACCTAGCTACCCATCGACCACACTCCCACGCTCCTCACCTCACTCAGTCCCTTCCTCCCTATAAATTCCCTGTTTCCCTTCCCAAGGGTTCCCCTCCAACCCTAGCGCCCCTCTCAAGCCCTCTAACAATCCAAATTTCAGCTCCATAACAATCCAAATTTCTCCCCCCAAAATGAATCCTCCACCCAACCGTTTTATTGGGCTCTCCTCCCCCGGACACGGATCCGGCTCGGGGGGGGGGGGGGGGGAATGATTTATAAGCTTGGATATCCAGTTGAAAGTTTTGCTTTAACCACTTGTGCTCGTTTCGTAGTAGATGACTCAGAATCACTACTACGGTTTTGCTTCCTTGGTAGAATTTTTTTTTTCCTTCCTGTTTGTTTTTTCCCTTCTCCACTACCCAATTCCCTAACCCTCACCCGCGGTTCCACCTAATCCCAAGTTCACTTAGACCCAAACCCACCTAGCCCAGCTACCTACCCATCGACCACACTCCCACACTCCTCACCTCACTCAAGCCCACCTAGCCCGCGATTCCTTCTTCCCAAGCCCACCTAGCTACCCATCGACCACACTCTCACGCTCCTCACCTCACTCAGTCCCTTCCTCCCTATAAATTCCCTGTTTCCCTTCCCAAGGGCTCCCCTCCAACCCTAGCGCCCCTCTCAAGCCCTCCAACAATCCAAATTTTAGCTCCCTAACAATCCAAATTTCTCCCCCAAAATGAATCCTCCACCCAACCGTTTTATTGGGCTCTCCTCCCCCGGACACGGATCCGGCTCGGGGGGGGGGGGGGGGGGGGGGGTGATTTATAAGCTTAGATATCCATTTGAAAGTTTTGCTTTAACCACTTGTGCTCGTTTCATAGTAGATTACTCAGAATCACCACTACGATTTTGCTTCATTGGTAGTTTTTTTTTTCCTTCCTGTTTTTTTTTCTTTTTTTTTCTTCTCCACTACCCAATTCCCTGACTCCCACCCGCGGTTCCACCTAGTCTCAAGCCCACTTAGACCCAACCCACCTAGCCCAACTACCTACTCATCGACCACACTCCCACACTCCTCACCTCACTCAAGCCCACCTAGCCCGCGTAGTTTGAGATTGTTGGAATCTCTCACATCTTATGGGAGATCAATTGATGCACATACCGCATTGCTCGCCTCTTCTAATCCGACGTTTCGATACCTTCACTTGAAGATAGAGACTTATGCATCTGCATCCAAAAGGATGTCATTGGCTAGTAGGGCTTAGACAAATCTAAATCATCACTTGTATCAAAATATAAAAAAACCTCCCGTTAATAAGAAAATTTATTCTTTTGTCCAAGCTTTAATGAGAAAGAGTTATGCACTTAGCATGTCCGAAATCGAATGCTAAAGTTGGTCGGTAATGTGTGTTGTCAAAACCGAATATCTAAATTTAGTGAACCCAAGTCGAACAACAATAGGGTACGGTACTATGGTCAGTGTTATAACTTTAACTAGTATTTCTTCAAATTCAAATCTTCTTGAGTAAGTACTTTTTTTAAGGAAAGGTATTTGAAATAACAAACAACACCTTGTCTAGTAAACTGAGATGTTGGAAAAACAATTGGACCGATCATCGTGATAGGTAAAAGGAAAACTTGAAAATTAAAACAAAAAAGGGAAGCCTCGGATGCAACCAATCACAACAATATGATCAACCTAACCTGCAAGGGGCCGATGAAGATCAGGAGTCGTAGATCGTGAATACCAAGAGCACAAGAGAGTCGATATATTAGCACGCTGAATTATAATCGAAATGTCAACGAAGAATGACTTTTCATAAACAGTCATTCTAACCTTCGGATATATGTTAAAAAACCCAATTGAAAAAGATTCTCTACTAAATAACGAATCAATCATAGGGAAATCATTATTATGAAAAGCAAAAATAATTTAATTTTTGAAAATATTTTTCAATTAAACTTATTAAGCTATGTGTTTGGGTATAAGTTAGAAAAACTATTTCAATCGAGTCTTACTAGCTTAGTTGTTAAAAATGGTATATAGTGATCAATAGGTCATGAGTTTGAATCCTCATCCCTATTATAATGGCGTAATTAACCTATAAAAACAAAAAGTATATATAGGGGTAAATTTGTACAAAACCAAAAAAGAAGGGATGATTTTATGAAAGTAACCCAATGTAAAAGGATGATTTTCTGCAAAAGATAAATAAAAGGGTTGATTTTATGAAAATGCAACCGAGTTGTGACAACGGGAGCGTAACGCCGTAACGTGTGTAACGGCGGCGAATTCAAAACCGAATAACAGATGGCTTTGCAGTTGCAGCTCTAGCTAAAATCTGTACTCCGTAACTACTTCGATAGTGAAAAAAAAAAGAAAAAAGCCAATAGCTGGTTTGAAAACGAATCGTTGGGAGCCGTGATTTGTAGACTCTTTTCGAACTTCCCGCCTGCTATATAATCTTAGCACCAGCCATTTTTTTGTATCTACAGAAATTCGAAAATGGGGAAGCGGCTGCGAAGGAGCAAACCGATCTGCTGTTGCATTTCTCCTCGTTCTTCCTTCCTCTCTCTTCTACCTCCCTTCTCCTTGTAAGTCTACACCTCTGATCCATACACCATCGTTTGATTTGCTTGTTTCTTTCAATCGTGATTTTGAGCTTGTTCTTCGGTTAGCGATTGTTTTGTTCAATACTGTGTCTGAATTTCAATTCGATTGCTGCAAAAGAGATTTCATCGATCTGGCGTTTCTGCTTTCGATTTCGTTGGATTTTGAAGCTTAATTAGCTTCATCGTGTTTGAATGATAGCGGATCTTCAGCGATTATTAGTTTCTGCTACGAATCTCTACTGTAATTAGTAATTGCGAGCTGAGATCGTTCCTTTTTAGTTATTTTAGGCTACTTTTTAAGCGCTTAGGTTTCTGGATTGTGTTCGAGAGGCAATTTTGAATGTTGAAACTGTGCTCTTTGCGAACCTTTAATCCGTCTAGTGGAATTGATAAGGTCGAATTCGCTTTTGCTTATTTTGGTTTATTCTCTCGTGTGAAGCTACGAGGATGACATCTGGACTGAGATAGCGAAGTATTTAGATGCCAAGTCCTTAGTGATGCTAGCCACGACCTGCAAATGGTTCTATAGTGTCGCAATGGAAGACAGTGTATGGAAATTTGCGTTTCTGAGAGATTTGCAGGTTCCCGATCCTGGAAAAGTGGCCTTCAAGTGGAGCAAGCTCTACGCTAAAGCTGTTGGTACTGCCAATAAAGCTGTAAATTTGTATCAGTTACTGTTGTACTACTATAGATCTGTGATATTTCTGGAAGCTTAGAGTGCTTTGTTTTCTTGATAATTTGTTTGCAGACGGAAGCCATTCTTACCTCTACCGACAGAAAGACAAACATATTGGTGATTTCCTTTCTCTGATTTCTCGTTTAAATTGAAACTCATTTGATGTTATTCTCTGCTTGTCCTTTTGGATTCCATTAAGAAAAGCAAGTTTAGCAAGAATATGAAAGGACAGGTTTAACTTTATGTTCTTATCCATGCTGAAATTGCTGAATAACTCTAAAGGCAGAATCATATCTATTTATATAATGGTATCAGAGGACTTGCAGTTCCTAAGGTTCCTGAAGATTTAGAATGATCATCAGAATATAAATTTTATTTTACAGTCTGCCTATGGAGCTAATATAAGCTGCTTCATGAAGCAAGTAAACACAGATATCATCTGTTGCAGCAAATGGATTTGGTACCTGAAACCTTTCTTTTAATTCTGAAATCTGAACAATTCTTTCATTTCATTTGGAGGATTTAGATTGGGTACGAATAGGGGCATTCTCCTTCAGCTCACCATCAGCACTTTTGACTGATAAGCTGACCTGTCCCAACATAGTCCCTACAAATGAGCCTGTGGAGAAGACGGTGAAAAACAGTGGCTTAATTGTATTATCCAACATTAAGGATGGGATATGGATAGCTGGTACATACCAATCAATTTACAGATTAGCTGTCTTCAAACATTGCCTCAGTTGTGGCTAACAATTTGATTTAACCTACTTCTCAATTTCAGATCTGCAGCTCGTCCGTTGCCCAGTCTGTGACCTCAACACATGTGACGGTAAGAAACATTTTTCTAACCACTATTACCATCAAATATATAACTAAAAGTGATCATCTTCAGATTTGATAATTAGCTTAATCAAATTTACCTAATTGAGTATTCACTTTAACCAAATCAAGAAATTGCCCTCTCCATTCAGGGACAATGCAGATATTAGATGCAAGACACATGGAACTTTTCCTGCATAAAGGTTTCCAAGATGGTAGCTGGCAATATACTTTGTTGGGCACTCATGAAGCCAAAAAGAATGTTGAAGGAGCTTGTGGTGCCATAGTTGATCTTAAGTACCTGAAAGATGATTCTACTGCTGGTGAGACTACTTTCTTTCATGACTATCTCAGATTTGCTATCCCCAAACAATTTTTGCATCTGCATTCCCCAAACCCCGTGCAATGATGGCTTGGTATCCAATCTTCTGGATATGAAAGACTCTACTTTGATATGATATAGCAACTCAATTTAATCTTATCCACAGCCTACAATTACTATGAGTTACATATATGGTTTTTAGTTTATTATTTGTAACTGGTTGCATTTTGGCAGAGTTGCTCAGCACCTCATGGCTGGGAAAGCCCACAGATTGGCAGCCTAGGACAAAGCTTACTCTTCATTCAGTTGCAGTCAATACCAATTTACAAGTGAACGAAGGTAATCATTCACTTAAACTCATTCACACTATTGTATCAAATACTAGAGCCTTGATGATAACCATATTTTTATCTAACATTGTTCCTCAAACCCAGGAATTCAAGTAAAATATAATGTGATGAGAACAGGAGACGAAGGGAAAGCTGTGGCCATCCAGATCTCTCAGCAGCTTCTGTAAGGCACGCATCACATTCTTTACAAAGCTTACAAGGAAGACCCGCCAGGTCTCATATACAACCCTACAGAGCAGGTTATTTGATATGCAGATAGAATATAACTTCCACTATTTTTTCCCATTAATACAATTTTATAGAGATTAGATAAAGAAAAAGATAAACAGAAACAGTTCTGGCATTTAATAAGCTTGGTTGTTCCTGGGGCTGATATGCAGCATGTATTTACATCAGATCACAAAGCTTCATGGATGAAATTTTGAATAGTTTCAGACCTCACTATGAAAGATGATATACACAGTTTTTGTTCATCATTTTCTTCTTTGCCATGATATACAAATTGATAAGACGGCAAGAAGCATCTTTTCAGTTTGTCAATAGCACTGGATTGTTTTTGTTTGTTCCTTTTTAAAGGGAGAAGTAGCAATGGGAGATACAACAGCAATTTTAAGAAAAGTTTATTTTTCTTTCCCTATTGTTTGGGAACTTTTTGGCCCTGATTCCTCTTGCAATGCTGTCTCCATGTCGCTTGTAAGAAACACACTTCCCAGATCCTCTACTGGTGTGAGTAGACCCTGAACAAGGAATTCAATTCGTACCTTATGATCTTTTTATGTCGCAAAAATATAGTTCAGTGCATATGCACTTTGCTCGACCCTACAATAGAAAGGAGAACCATTGAGTAGCTCAAAGGAGAAGTTTTATGACTAGCCAGATATCTGAAAGTGTGTAGCAACTGCTTGCTGTTAAAGTCTAAGAAACTGTGAGGCCATGATTTCTTGAACTTGAAGTCATCAGGAAACAGAGCGTAGACTTCAACCTCTGTAATCGTCTCAACAGTCCTAATTGAGATAGGGAAATCTCTTGCTTTCACTACACTAGATAGTGCTGAATAGAAACTCCTAGTTAAAGCTATGTTGAACATCGATATATGTCATCAAGCATCTTCGAAATGCAAGTCGGAAATGTAATGTCGCGGCTAGTTCAATTGTAATCCTCTCCTTACTATACAAAACCTACCAATTAAGTTGTGAAGGTAATTTTGGAACTTCATTTCAGTTTTAAGTTTCAGATTGTAAAATGCATTGCCATATTGAAGCATGTCTAGGTTATGCTTTTATGAATAATGCAACTTGATGAGGAAACTAACATGAGCAATGCCAGTGATAAGACCACCAGACTAGCTTCATCGAATGCTTTGTAGCTATCCTTAGGGGTCGGACTCGGAGCATATGGTCTCGTACGACGATATAATAAGACTACCAGCTCAATCAAATGGTTAAAGGTGAAGCTTAAACATCCATCCTAGAAAAAGAAAGAAGGAAAGCCTACATGTCCCCATAAATTATCATAATACATAGAGCTAGCAAGACCAGACTTGAGAACCCGACCCAACTCACCCGACCCACGTCCGAAAATCGAGCGATATGCCCAACCCAAACCTTGGAGCCATGCCCGAATTGACCCGAACAGAGACAAACTAGATCTGACCCTACCCCAACCTGACCTGAACGTACAAGACCCGACTCATCCATCTAATTGCTATAACTTTGTCATTTTTAAACACACTGCATGATGTTTAATAGTCAACAATTAAAATAAACAAAAAAAAACAATTATTTTCAATAAAAATAAATACGACCGATCGACTTGACCCGACCCAACCCGATTCAACTAGAACAAACTTGAAATCAATTTTTACCCGACCAGACCCAAACCCAACCGAGCACATGATAAACCCGACATCGATTGAACCCAACACATAATAAACTAGACATTGATCGAACCAAAATGGGTATTACTTGAGCCCAACCTGACTCGCTCATACAAGCTCTTCCCTCAAATGCCAAAGATGTTTTTGAACACTTTGGCTACTAAAACAGTTCTAACTGGTAGAGTTATTTTCATTCATCAGGCCATCAACTATTACTTTTCCCGACCACCAATTAACTTCATACAGTATCATTGACCCCATTAAATGAATAATGGTACGGGTGGTGATGTGAAATAGAGAAAATTATAGTACTAATATAACAAACGTAACGTTCACAGCACACATATACTACACTTGTTACTCTCAAATTCAGGCAAGCCCTTTGGCCACTACTGCCTCCTTGATAGCTCTAAGGGATTCAACAATATCGTCGCACAGCTTTCGAGCATCGGGTATGGTGTCCTCGTCGACTGAAAGAACAATCGTCATCTTATCCGCATAACTTTGAAAGTTAATCATCAATGCCTGCAACATTTCACATAAAAACATCTTATATATATGAAACAAGAGATGGAAAAGGGGCTATTGATGGATCATTGTGTGTTTACTACCCACTTACGTGTGGTTGCCCGTATGACGAAGGAGCTAAGAACTGCATAGGATGGCCATAGAATCCGATTTCCTCCATGGGTCCAACTAAGTTTGAGAAGCACATTGTTGTGTGAGCGATGACTCCATGAGACATTGCACCCGATGCCTTAACAAAGACACCAAAACGTCGGTAAACCACAATATATTTGATCGAGCTAGGTAGCTAGATATACATATATATATATACCTTAACACCGAACAACTTGAGAGCTATTTCGGAGATGGTGAAAGTGTAGAGGGCTTCAAGAGAACGCTTCTTACGATCAACGGTAGCCTTGGCTTCACGAATATAATCCATCGGATCATCTCGTAAGCCGATGGTGAAGGGTAGGAGAACGAATCCTATCCAGTTGCCCCATTTTGCCTCTGTGTTCTTCTCCATCATATCAGCCAAAGCCTAGCAAAATATATGAATTAGATAAATATATATATATGAAACCTAATTTCATAAATATATATGGCATGAAATTAGATAAAACAAAAAATTAGGGCAAATTAGGAGGGTGATTCTCACTTGAATTCCAGCGGATGGTCTTAGGTTGATCAGTAGCGTTGATCTCAACCTTGTGTTCTTCGGTAAATTGTTCTTTGTCTCGTCCCCTAATTGTACACGATTAACTAATTTTTAATCTGGATAATGGAAATCTTTATGCAAATAAAATTAAAGGAAAGAGCAAATAAAAAGTTAATGTAACTAAGTGGTCGTTTGGTATTGATATCTAGATATCATATATCAGTCCCTCCAGATATCTGATGTTTATTGTTTGGTGTAGGTAAATATCGATATGACTTAATCTGATATATGTGTTTAGTATAGACAGATATCGATATTACTTGATATCTGGATATCAGATATTGACTTATTTGATATACTGATTTTGACAGCTTGGATCCCAATATCAATATCTTGATATCGAGATATGAACCGATATCGATACCTAGATATCGATACCAAACAGCTAAGTTGGAGCTAATCTGTAAAGTATAATTATAAAAAATTTAATGGAACTTACCATATTTCCTATTGAGGTACTTAGAAAGGCCAGCTTGAGTGATGGCAAGTGCAGCATCGTTGATTGTCTGATTTTATTCCATCAAGTGTAAGTGATATAAATCCATATGAGGCAGTGATACAAATTTGGAAAAGTAACAACTAATTCATTAAACTCAACAACAACAATTTGTGAAGTTCCAAAATCAATTAAAAAAAAATGTTACAAGTCGATTCTCTAACCTTTTTTTTTTTTTTGTTAATTTGTTATGATCGGTTTAATAAAATAAAGGATTGAAAAATTCTTAGTCCATAATTTATAAAACTTCATATGATCTTATTCTTAGTGATAATTTAGAAAAAGTTTGGGAATTTCAATACTCCGTATCAAAAAAGAATTTAAAGTGTTTTTTGTATAACTTTTTATAAAAAAAATAAAAATAAAATCGGTGTATAATTTTGGTACCGGATATATATAGTATTAAATGGGAGAGCGTTAAATATGCAATGAAATGATGGTAGTAGAAGTGTAGAACCAAACAGTTTGGAGAGTGAAGTCGACCAATGAATTGAATGAGCCAACTACAAATTCATCATCCCACTTTAAAGCTGCCATTGTGAAGAAACACAGGCAGTTGCAATTAATCAACACTACCCGACCCCCCTTTCATTTATGTTGGAGGACGTTTTTTTTTTTTTAAATGTGTGTGCCTTCAATATAGGTTAGAAAGAGTTGGGGCTCGTTTGGATGATTGCGAAAATCACAAAATGAATTCCCTGAAATATACTTAATAGGAATTGGGAAAAAAAAGTTGTTTTGTTGAATTTTGGTGTTTAGAAATATAAATAGAAATTTTTTTAAAAAAAAATTACATGAAAAAATTATGGATGAGTTTGATTGATTTTACGTAGTAGGTATTTGATTGATATAATTTATATTAATGTATTTTATTTAAAATTTATATTATTTTGAACCTATTGTAAAAAGTCATCTAGGGTTGGGTTTATATTCATTTTGATTTCAATTATCTCAAATTTTAATTCTGACGAGTTCAAGTCTTATTGGATTTCGGTTGAATTGAATATAGGTCATTCGAGTTTAGAACATTTTGTGTTATTGGGTAATTAAGATACCAGGGGTCAAATTTTCCGGTGATAATAATGTACTAAATTTTTTATCAAATGTGGGTGGTTTCAAAGTTTTTAAATTCAGGATTTTTAATAAAATATTATAAAAATATTATCCGCAACCATTCCTAAAACTTCAGATATTTATTGCAATTTAGCCTCTAGCTCATAAACAACAGTATTTGTTTTTTTTTTATCATAAACAACAGTATTTGTTAGAAACACAGATATGATAAAAAACCCTTTCAAGTAGGGTGCGTTTGGAATCCAAAATGGATTCATTATAATGTATTATTTTTACCTCGGTTTATGTACATGTTTAATACATTACATATTTTTCCTCGATTTTTACGACTTTTTTAATTATACAACAAAAACATGCTTGAGATAAAAATAATATCCAAACACACACAGAGTCCGTTAGTAGGATTTATGGTCCCTCTGCTTCCAAAATTAATATATGTTGGATCATATTTTGAAACTGCTGTAAAAGGAATATTTTGACTTGTATTAATCAATTACCGATCGAATTAGCAGATTTAAAAATTGTAAAATAGAAAAACAAAGAAATTAAGGAGATCGAGGACGTACTCCATGAACGGCGTTCTTGATGAGCTTCAAATCGTCCAAGCTGACGGTCCTGAAGACGACCCTCCTTGGGGTATACTCGACGCCAGGGGGCCCTTTGAGAGGCGTGACGGTGTCCTTCAGGAAGACGGAGGTGGCGAGGAACATGAGCACGTCGACGGCGGTGTTCCAGCAGAGCTCCAGGAGGAGGAAGGCGGCGGCGATGAGAGACCGCAAAGACCACCACCTCGATCCGGCGGATGAGGTGGAGGTGCGCCGTGCTGTGGGGACGGTCGGGAGGGCGGAGGGGTCGGCGGTCTGGCGGGTGCAGGCGAGGAGGAGAGACATGAGGGAGGTGCCGTCGCCGAGCGAGTGGTGGATGCGGAAGACGGCGGTTGCCTCCGCCTGCGACGACTTCACGTTCAAGATGTGGACGTCCCAAAGAGGCTTTGACCGGTCAAACGTGGTCTTGCTTAGCTCGTAGATGTAGTCCTCCACATACTTGTCCCCAAATACAGAGGCAGAGGCCGAATCCCCGTCGGCCTCTGCCTCTATCTGGGGCACAATTATGTGGTCCTCCGGGTTGAGATTGCTCACCCGTACCCATTTCAACCTCTCCCCTTTGCTCGCATCGCCTACCTACAAATCGAAAAATAAACTATCAATAATCTTACTCGATCAATCGATCGATCTTGTAACGAAAGATGAAGCTTCCGTACCACGATGCTAGAGAAGCGAGGGTGCCGAAGAAGGGTTGAAGGGAAGTTGGCCTTGACGGTGTCAATATCGACCTTAGTCTTGGAGCCCATGATGGCCAACACGTGTATGTTGAAGTCCTTTTCATGGAACATCCTGGCACCGGGGCTCAAGGGCTCCTCCGCCCCAGCCACGGTGTCAGCCTCCGGCCCGCCTCTCTTAGTGGAGATGGGCTTGAGGCGTTGCCTCAACCCCACAGAAACCGCAGTGTCGTCTTCCATGTTCCGACCGGTTGAGAGATCGATAAGGAAGTCGCTAGAAGAGTGATGCGTACGGATATGGGCTTGGTGAGAGGGATGGAGATTATAAGGAGGAGGTGGTCAATTCATGACGTATGTATGTGTTTACACTTAACAAATTTGACAATAAATGGGATTTGTTGAGAGTTGAGAGAGAGTGGTTTTTGATTGAATGTATTAATTAGATGCTGTCATGGCATGGCAGGCCGCCGCTCCCAACCAATTTTCATATATATGTTTGCGATGATGTAATTGCGTAGATGTAGATGTAGATGTAGATGTAGATGTAGATGTATGTATGTAGGTAGGTATCCCATTTTGTAGGGTACTTGAATCAAATCACGGAAACAAAACGTAGAGCAATTGAAAGAAAGAGTGATAGTAGCAATGTACATATCCGAAGGTTCTAGCCTAGTTTTTTTCATGTTTAGGCAGATATCCGTCGCTTTTCTAAAATCGCCTGCACATGCTTTAACCTATGCCCTTGATTCAAGGGCCTTGAATTATTATGATGGTATGTTTGGGTTTTGTGAATATATAACAAAAGATGGAACTATACCCTCATTAATTTATGAATCCAATTCAAGGGCATGGGTTAAACATCTACATTGAGAGAGATTTTCTAAATTTCAATAGTAACACCTAAGAAAAATGGATAAAATTAAATAACTAATATTTGGATAATCATTCCCAATATAGATGCTTAACCTAGATATGTCCAAGGGGAATGAGTTGGAGAAACCATAAATCAAAATGAAAATTTGTATATATAATCAAATTAAAGGATTTTCTTGTTTGATATTTAGGGAGAGATCCTCCAAATGACCAAACTCCTGAAAAACCCAAAAATCAGACAGCTAGTATAGTGTGACAGTAAACTGATAAAGCATGATAGTAAGCTGACAAAACTAATCCTATGTTTAAACAAATCAAACAGAAACTCAACCCTAAAAAACCCACAAAAGTAGCACATCAAAATCCTAAAAAACTCGCAAAATCAACATGACAGATAGCTAACAAAGCTAATCCTATGTTTACACAAATCAAATAGAAACTCAACCCTAAAAAAAACCACAAAATCAGGACACCAAAACCCTAAAAACCTGCAGAATCAGCACACCAAAACCCTAAAAAAAAAAACAAAAATCAACCTGTAGAAACCAAAAAAAAAAATCAAATACCTTCGCCTGGCGGTGTCGCATGCGGTCACCATCTCCCACAAATTTCGCCCTCGGACGTCGCCGTCAATATCGATCGTCGTCGAAGCCCAAAAACAAAGGTCAGAAGCGGTTCTCATCTCCGCAACGTTGTCGGAGAGGAGGAGAAAAATAGAAGGAAAAAGGTATAGAGGGGAAGACGACGGAGAGAATAACAGAGGGAGAGAAGGGAGAAGAACGAGAAGAACAGATGAGCGAGAAGGGAGAAGAACGAGAAGGTAGAAGTCTAGGACTGGCCGATGGACATTTACTTGATTTGAATTGCTCGGTGGAAATTTGCTTAATTAGGTTCATTTGGAGGCTAGGGATTACAAATGGAAAAGGGTTCAGCGTGTGCAATTTAATGGATTTTATCTTGTTATTAGTCATTTCACCGTATAAACTCACTCAAATTTAAAAATCTAAATTGCAAGAAATCACCCCTTAAATAGCCTGATTTACATTAAGCTGCCCATTAAAAGCATAATTTCAAAAAAAACCACCCTTAAAATACAAATACTTGAATAACACCACCTATCCTTTGGATATACTAGATTTTAAGCATTTAGTTCCATTTTTTTTTTGTTATATACACGAAACAAAACATACAATCATTATGGATCTTTTTAAAGGCATGGGTTAAACATCTATTGGGAAAGATTTTATAAATTTCAATGGTCAAACCCTATGAAAAATGGCTAAAATAACTAACATTTGGATAATCATTCCCAATATAGATGCTTATACCGTTGGACATACCATCTCCAACGGTTTTTCTAAAATTTCTCTAAAATGGGAAAACAAAATACATATTTTTCAAATTATTTTTGCTTAAGTCCAATAGCTTTCCAATTTTGAAGATTTGGATAATCATTTAGTTTGAAAAATGCTACAAATTTAGGGAATCCTATCTATTTTTTCCGCTACTTCTTCATTTTGAAAAATGTGATTGGAAATCTATTAAACCAAAAAATATCTTAAAATTCTACAAAAACTCCAAAATCTCCAAAATGGGAAACTATTGGAGATGCTCTTAACCGATGTCTTAGGGGACGAGTTAGAAAAAACACAAATCAAAATGGAAATTTGTGTATGTAACCAAAAGCAATAAGAATCTCAGAGTTAAACTCCGCTGAATTGATAGTATTACGCTATAGAAACTTATCGAGCCTAAAAATTAAATTAAAAAAATAATAACTTAATTTAAATCTAAACCAATTATTTAGAATTGAGTGATTCTTTACCCGAAGTTAATTCACCAACTCCATGGGATCTAAAGTGAAGCACACAAGGGGGAGAAATTTATACGGTTATACCAAAGGATTCAAAGCTAACTAAGATGACAAGAAATTTGTGTATATACTCAAATTAAAGGGTTTTCTTGTTTGAGGTTTAGGGAGAAACCATCCAAATGACCCATAAGCTTGGGCCGCTTGGCCCAAAAAGGTATTGCACTTTTTGGAGATGAAATAAATGCCCACCAATATTACAAATTCAGCACAACTCAGTGTCTCAGTCATACAAGTGACATGAAGAAGAACAGGATGAAGAAACCCAATATCAATGGGATCCGTGTTTGTGTCATGAAACATATTCCAAACAAACCCAATATCAATGGGATCCGGTTATGGGATGGGACGGGATTTGCAGGATAAGGACTTCTCATCTCGCGTTCAATCCCGCATAATTTTTACGGAATCCTGGGACGAAATTCATTTTTTTTTTTTTCAAATTCTACTGGAATTTGGACGGGCACGGCATTTGCGGTATTTGTGTCCACCCCTCCTACGTACGGGTAGAAGAAATACTCGTGTTGAAAAAACACCCCATATCTATGCTTTAAAACTACCATTTTTTTTTTTTTATAAAAGAGCTTTTATTTTAATTTCAAACAAATCAAATATTTCAAGCAAAACCGGTGATTTTCAACCTGATGCATTTTGGGCCGAATTTGAAAATCTAGTTAGCCTCCTTTTCAGCAATCTAGAGAAAGATATTCTTGAATTGGTAAAAGAGCGGTCATTCCGGGGTTCGAACCGAGGACCTATGACTATTATCCACAAGTCATTTCCGGTGAGCCATTCCGGAATGGTTTAGAGAAAGATATTCTGTCACAACTCACAAGACAAGAGAGAGGGTGTCCTTATCGGCTATCGCAATCCTCTCACACCTTTCAACATACCAAAGAAACCACCATTCAAGTTGAGGATGAAGTTGTACAGGAGATTGTATCATATCTTGTTTAAGAGTTAATCCAATGCTGAATGCAACATCTGCAATGTTTATAATCTTTCAAGTTTGCTAGGAGCTTTTAGGTTACGATTGACGATTGAAAGGTACTCAGCTCGAGTAACAAGCTTCGAGTTTGGGGAGACGGGTTGCAGAGAGTGAGCTTAGCAATCCTAAATTTTGGACTTCAACAATTAATTCCATGTTTTTTCTTTTATCGGATCACTTTGAGTTCTGTTTGAAGTTTGAACATCCACATTAGTGCAGGCAGTGGACAGGTCGACGACTGGGTACTCGAGCACGCTACTGTTCTATAAAATGCCAAGTTTCAATGAAGAGCACTACTCCAAGAAAGTTTCACTTCACTCAAACTAGCCCGAAAGCAACAATGAGCACCCAGGAAGCAAGCATACATCACATGTTAACTACAACTTGGAACTCATAGTTCTCTTATTGATGACGACACGATTCAGACTTGTGGTGAAATGAATGGCAGCATAATAACAAAATGCATACATGACAACTGACTCCAGAAATTTAGAAAAATAAATCAATCATATTCGCTGAGCGACAAGATAGCTCTTGACCGCGTGACTCTCTACTCTTTACGCAGCAGTGGCTACTGCCGCCTTCTTCCAACAGCCTTGCTCTCTTCGTATATTACATGGTGCAGCAATCTTTTCCACTTTCTGAAACCAACAGAAGCAGGAAAAAAATGCATATTGGCTGATGAGCTAGAAAAAATTGTGTTAATTGGTAAAAGATGGCAGATGTGCGATACGTACATTGTTTTGAGAGTGCAAGTCGCTGGAAAGTGAAGGTTTGAGGGCATTTATCATTACAGGTTTCCCATGCAGATATATTTCATCTAGCAACAAGAAGATGAGAGTAAGGTAGACTTGTTAGACATTCGGTACGAACAATTTCATGACACAGGTTACAGCAGTTGTCATTGTGCCATAAAATACTTCAAAATCATAAGGTTATTAAGGGAGAGTGCATCACATACTTCAACGAAATCATCAATCCCATACTTGGAACCTTCTCGTCCAAGACCAGACTGTTTGAAGCCACCAAAGGGAACCACCTGCACTTCAACAAATCGTTTGTTACTAAAAGTTCTTTCATACCCTCATCCCTTGGTTTCTTTAAGAGATACAAACCTCTGAAGAGACCAGTCCCTCATTAAGACCAATTACTCCATATTCAAGAGCTTCAGTGACCCGCCACGAACGCTGCATGTTTGTTGTATAAACATAAGCAGCCAACCCTACATATAAACACAAACACCAACATCAGGGTCTTCAATCTTGGGTTCAGTACTTCAATTTATCTTCATAACATCATACAGTTTATGTCAATTTACAACATCTGTGTAGTTCCATAAATTGCAAGCCTGAATAGCCATTAGATCAATCAACTATAAAACACTTCTTAAAACATAGTCCAATATAAGGCATTCCTACCCAACACATAATAATACTCCTGCAATTGATTAAAACCTTGCATGAGTCGTAATGACTGCTACAGTAATAAACAGGAAAGACAAATGCATTTTCTGAGATCTGGATACAGAAATTAACAGCTCAAGCAAGATGTTAATGTCGCTGACTGGATCAATTACACTCCCTATCCCTAAGGTTGAAATATATAGCATGCTGTAGAATATTGATAGGTTCTGTCAAAGAAGATAATAGATAATAAGAAGAACCTGCATCAGTGTCATTTGCCAATTCAATTACTTCCTCCTCAGTTTTGAATCTCAGAAGGGCTGCAACTGGTCCAAAAATTTCACCCCTGCAACAATGTTCGAAATTAGATGCAGAATTTGAAAAGCAAAAAGTAAAATCTATATCTGTTATGACTTATGAGTCAGATTTGTAGCCAGAGAGACAGATAAAATTAAAGAGAAATATTGAATTTTCTCCCTCCCGGCTCCCGCTCTCCCGAAACTAATCACAACATCAATATACTCCGTGTAATAGAATGCTTATATAAACTAAAGTAGTTCCTCTACGATCTATGATGAAAATAATAGTCCACATGATAAGGCCTTGTGAACCATCTGAACAAATTTACCTAGCAATTATATTTACTTCAAATTTTATTACTAAGAGATAATCCTTGTCTTAGTAGCTACCAATCTACCATCTCAATTTCGTACTATGGCTATAGCATGCCTCTCACTCTCAATAGGATAATGCTTCAAGCTAAGATCATATATAATTCGCAAAAAAAAAGAGAGGGGGAGGGGGGAGACTTGATATAGTTCCTGCTCAATCTAGAAATGAGAAAACCATTGGAAGGGCAGTACCTGGTAATAATCATATCTTTGGTGACATCGGTAATAACAGTTGCCTCATAGAATGTCAATCCAAGCTTGTGCCTTTTACCCCCAACAAGAACATTTGCTCCCTTCAGAAATAAAAAATTTGGAAATTCAGCAGAATTGAAATAAACAAGTACATTTACAGGGGAAAAAAAATTGTCATGCAACACATTGGCACATGGAATTATGAAAGATGCCCACTATTTGCAAGCGGATAACAGATTTTATACAAGTCTGTCTGAGGTAAAGATGCCTCCTTTTCCTTTTTTGAGTACGAGGAGAAGAGGAAGAATTTACCCGTGGCAGGTTCCAGAAATTTTAAAGGTAATAATAAACTTTCTAAATACCAAATGCCAATATATATCAGTATATATCACTTTGAAACTCAAGGGACAGACCTTTGAAGTGGCATCTTCCACAAATGTTTCAACCTGTCAAGAACAATCATGCTAAATTAATGAGAAATATGTATGAAAATATCATAACAATGTTTTAAAATGTTGGGGAGTTCAACCCACCTTGTTAAGAGCAGCTTGATTTATGAGTGGACCCTGTAACACAAAAGTCACCACGTTAGCAAAAGTGGACAAATTTAGCATGATTTACATTAGCATATCATCTCAGGGTAAAAATTACCCAAAAGTGAAATGCTGAAATATATAATATAAGTGATGTCATAAAGTACAATGCATATGCATAAATTGAAACAAGGCTATGAGAGTCCAAAAAATGTTGAATTTTGCAGGGAGTCGTATTGAACAGTACCAGGGAAATGCCTTCACCAAATCCATCACCTACTTGAAGCTTCTGGACAGCATTTGAGAAGGCTTTAGCAAATTTGTCATAAATTCCTGCACTTAGAAACAGATATGTGATAAGCCATTGGGACGAATAGTTTGATATCAAAAAGGGATCTCCAGGGGTGAGGAGCTTTAAGGACAAACAGAAAGGTCTAGTACATAAATAAAGTGAGCTCATAAAAAAATTAAAATAAAAACTGACTGAAAAGTAAAAAGGTTCTAATCCTGAAGTATAAAATTCATATTTTTTACAAAATGATACTGTTAAAAGGAACTTGGATGAAAAAAAGAAAAAGGTGGAAGCAGTTGACTCTGTAAGTGAAAACACATTCAGTAAAATAAGCAACAGTGAAACAATTTCTTGAAAAGCCATAACACAGATACAAACAGAGTAATCAGTGATTCAGTGTCCAAAAATTTTATTTTTAAAAAAAATAATTGGACCACGTCTTGCTCCACATACAAAATATGTTACACATTGATAAATCCTAAAGTGAGATAGTGACAAGGATTTTTTTTTAGTATCCACTATAGTGTACGACATGTCCTTTGATCAATAAAACGTACTTTCATTCTTTTCCAGGTAAGTGGTCAACTTGTAATCCTAGGATGATATTTGAAAGCCTTAACGGTTAAGAAAGAGAAAATTCCACTTTCTAGCAAGTTTCCCCCTTTGTCTGTTAGCAATTCTGGTGCTCTATAGATCTATATAGGGTCCCTTTTAATCGGATTCCATAATGATGAATGACCAGAAAGAATCTCCTCAAAGAGCCAGTCACTCAATGCAAAAATATGAAGGATAGAAGTCAACAGTTACAGCAAAAAGAGCATGAATTGAGGTAAACGTCATCCATACCATCTTGAACATAAATTCTGTTTGCGCAAATACATGTTTGTCCAGTGTTACGAAACTTGGCTGCCATCTGCAAACAGAGACAAAACAAAGAGAAAATAGTATCACTAAATCCATATGAACCCAACCAGAAGCAGAGAATGCATTGGGGAGAAACAACACTGTACGACACTGCAATGGTTATGATGAATTCAAATTTGAAGCCGTGATTTTAAGATATATGTGTATATATATATAAATAATATTATTTGCAGCAGCAATGGATTCCGGTGGAAGATCATTGCTGTCCATAAAAATGATGCACATTCAGGACATGACAAACAAAGTGTGCAGATGAATTTGTTTTTGGAAATCCAAATATATCATTCATTTGGATGAAGTGCTAAAATTGGGGTGAGTCTCAAACTTAAGCAACAAAAAGTAGAAGTGAATTCTCATACTTGTGCATAAAAAATCAAGATCCGTGACTTTATTGTGCACACAACGTGGAAATTTAATGAAGAAAAACTGAAGGGGTATTTTCTACTTCAGTGACTTACAACTCCTTTTACTGCCACATCCAAACTTGCATCGTCAAATACTATACAGGGTGCATTGCCACCAAGTTCCAATGAAACCTAATGACACAATTGGCAATTGTTAGCAGAAAGTTCAGAGACCACCATAAAATCGCAGACACATATGTATATGCATGACAAATTATCAACACCTTTTTTACAGTATCAGCAGCTCCTCTCATCAAAATCTTTCCAACTGCAGTCGACCCTGTAAATGTAACTTTCCTCACCTGAAAAAATGTCAGTGTGGTCAATTATTCATTTCTAGTACCAGGTCATGTATCTAACCCTACACCATAAGAAAGCTGGCGGATTCTGAATGAAGCTAAAAACTGGCTATAATATGCCAAACTTATTGTTGAGGAAAGGATAGCCAAGCTAGAAGGTCATAGCACAGATTAACAAGTCCAGTTCAGATAGAAAAATGCAATGCTATATATGGAAAGTGCATACCTGGGTACTGGATAGCAAGCAGGCACCAATTTCTGAAGGAACACCCATAACGACATTCACGACACCCTAAATGTGAAAAATAGATGATTATAATAATATTTAAAAAAACAAAGATTATGAAGCAGCAAGACAAGGAATACCCTTCAATGAAAAAATTTACGCCTATTGCAAATTGAGAACTATCAATGTGACTGCATAATTTAAAGAAGAAAATACACCCAAGGGGAGCGTAGCCTGAAATTACACATGACTTATACTAGCTTTAAATAGCTTCTACAAAGAGAACATTTACCGGAGGTATTCCAGCTTTAAGAGCGAGTGCAGCTGCTGCTAAAGCTGACAAGGGAGTAAACTCCGATGGTTTAATAACTATGGTGCAACCACTTGCCAAAGCAGGACCAAGCTGAAAGAGAAAATAAATAGATAAGGGTTCTTGTAGAAAGCGAATTCATCAAAGTATGTATAACATTTTAACTATGGCAAAACATGAACAATACAGTTCAGTTTTGACATACCTTCCTCGTAATCATTGCCAATGGGAAGTTCCATGGGGTGATTGCAGCAACAACTCCGACAGGCTACAAAAAATCAATCACACAAGTTGTGTTAGCTGTGTAAGATATTTTGGCGAATAACAGATGAAGACATCTCAAAGAATGTAACTGGCACTTGTAAACAGAACATATAGTCAACAGGAGTTATGAACTATCCTGCACAAGATTTCTTTCACCTAAACTTAAAAGCATAACCGGGTTCATGAGCTTCATTATGTTCTCAAGAAGACTATATACAGTTTCTTTCAAGGATATGATGTATCTGACACATGGACAATCCTTCAATTGAGCATTCATGGACATATATCCTTTTAAATTTTGATTTAGATAAATGATCTCTTCGTTATTCATTTCTTACATCATAAAAGGTAGAAGGAGATGGACTTAGTCATAGTGAGAAACAGACATTCTCCTTACCTGTTTCACTACAAACAACTTACGACCAGGTACTGGGGTTGGGATTATATCCCCATAAATACGTTTTGCCTCCTCCGCAAAGAATTCCAGATAGCTAGCTCCATATGTAACCTGCAATTAAATATTATAATCAGTGAATGCTGAATATAGTGTAATGCTCTAGACTCTTGACGTGTGATTGAAGAAACGGAAAATAACCTCCCCAATTGCATCGTTTAGAGGTTTCCCTTGCTCTAGTGTTATAATCTGGGCGAGCTCCTCTCTGTGAGCCATCAATAGATCAAACCTGAAAGCTCAATCCATGAAGCAGATCAATACTAAAGTAAATCTTCATATGCATAAGAGTCATCATATTTTTTTTTTAAATGAGAGAAGCTTTCTACTTTTGCAAAGTAATGGTGAAGTAGTGACTTCCAAACATTCAAAGATGACAGTTTACATTAAACTTCTTTTACACAACACAGCTATACTAAAATGACAGTGGATACAAATCATGTTCATGACAAAATGATGCTCCAGGGTTATTGTGAAAATAAGCTTGATATATTGTAATTTTGTCACAAGTTTTGACAGTACTGAAGTTCCAATTCACATAAGACATCTTTAAAGCAGTATAGAACCACTCATAGGAGAAGGGTGTACCATTTGCGCATGTATTTGCTCCTCTCAGCTGCTGTAAGTCTGCTCCAAGCTGGAACATAATTTTTGAATAAATGCATCAGATATTAGTTATTCAAGCTAAGACGTGATTCAAAATTTCAAAGTATGTAGTTCAGGTGAACTTGCGAAATCATAGATTTTGATGCCAACAACTCTGTATTTTACAAAAAAACTGAAGGATAGTACAGTTTGAAATCAGGTGGCATCTGTCTTTTTACATATGGATATTGAATTAAAAGAGAAACAGGACAAAGCATAATAATGAAACAAATTTTTTTGAATTGCATACATTTGAATGCTTCATATGATGATGCAATTGCATCATTTGTCTCGCGTGCACCCATGCAAGGCACAATTGCTATAACTTCACCAGTGGCAGGATTTCGCACCTGTAATCACATGTAGATATTTTTCAGTGAGCTATATCAACAATATAACAAAAAACAAAGGCAAGGTTGACCAATTATCAAGTTCTTAGATCAATAAAGGAATGGAAGCAAGCTTATAAAGCAAAATAAAAGATCTTCTCACAATCTCACATGCGTCAAATATGACAATTTGAACAAGATCACGAGTGGGAATCTCGAATATGCTAGATGCAGTTAAAAGGGGTAGCACTAATAAAAATTGCAGATCAGATCTTCACAAAACTTTAAATAAGCAAACATAAAATCCTTGTTCCTGCATCAAGGGAAACTTCATTCAGATTTTCCTATTTCTGGAACAACCAATCATTTTCCTGCATATGGTAAATGTTCAGTGGGAAAAAAGTCATTCCCGTATAACTCTAATATTCCTTTTTTCACTTGCTTGGAATAAATAGAGTGAGATTTACATCTAATGAATTGCAAATCGAAAGCATGGACACACGAGCATAGAGATGTACTTGTAATTCATAGTAAAGTTCATGCACATAGACACAAAGTGAGACCTAAAATAGGTGACCACAATTAATTACTGCAAGATCACTCTAAGGAGCATATCAATGACAGTACCTCTAGAGTCTTCCCATCATATGCATCAATCCATTTCCCGCCAATAAGGCCTTGTGTTCTCAGTAAACCAGAAGATCTGAGGCGATATAGAACCGTTCTGGAATCCACACTCACCTAACATAGTGAAAAATCGCAGGTAAGATACATGCTCATAGTTAGGAAAAACGGGAACTAGCTAGCTGGGGATAGATTCACTTCAATAACTTTGCACATTTAAAACATCTTCCAAAAGAGCTTCCAAAAGATCAGGATCTAAATGCTAATGTCTTAATAATGTACACTAAATTAGCCACCAAATTATAGAATGCATCTGATCTTAAACAATAAAACTTGAACAAAAATAAACACAGATAAAGAGAAACTGAACCTGAACGTGTGCTAGCGACATGGCTTCCGAACACTGCAATCTCCAAAAGAACAAATTCAAATGATAAGAGAAACAGAATCGAAGAAAGAAAGAGGGAGAAAACAAAATTCAGAGAAATGAGGGACGAGGTATAAAAAAAAACTCTCAGTAAACAATGAAATTTATAGAAACGGCAATCATTAAGGAAACGATCACAAATGGATAGCCGGGAGAAACTAACCCCAAATCCTCAATCACACAATAATTGAGGAGAGAGAAAGATGGAGATTTAGAGAGGAATTCGAATTTCCAATGACAGTTCAGTGATTGGATCCATGTTCAACTACGCTTAATTTATAGAACTGGAGAGAGAGGGAGAGAGAGGAAGTGGGAAATTAACAGTTTAGGGGGTGGAGAGAGAAATAGGGATTTACCATTGGAGCGGGTAGTAAAAGACAGGAAAGGTGCGGGGTACATGGAAGGAACGTGGATAGGTAGCGACAGAGGCAGAGCAATTTCGTGGGCTCGCGAGTACAGCCATTGATAAGCGAGGTTCGATGTGACCTCTCCTCCATACCCCTTAGCTTGATATGCTCTCTTCAATATCAAGATTCACATTCACCCTCACCCCTCTCCCTCTCTAATTATGGTGGACCGTGGACCTGTTGGCATGCCCACCCGGGCCCCCCTCGGCCCCCCCGCTTTGCGCCTATTAATTATGCTTTTATCCTTTTATAATCATTAAGGGGGACCAATAATGACAATTTTCTTTGCATATCACGTGATTGATTTTATTTATGAAATTCCGGTTGGTGCTCCTAAAATTTTGACTAATTGAATAGTGCTACTAAGATTTTTCAGGCATCAGTGTTTTCTTTTTCTTGAATTTGGTAGAAAAAAAGTGTTTTCTCGAACGTATAGGTACTACTCACACCTCTTTTTCGATTGAGTTATTTTGAAATGGTTTTTTTTGGCATCAATGTTTTCATTTTCTCGTAAATAAAAGTAACTTTTATTTTTTAACATTGCACAAAATCACCCTTTACTTTTAAATTGAATATAATTATCTATATTTTTGTCAAAGAAACAACACAAAAGCTCACTCATGGTTAAAATTAAACAAAATCACCCATTATTTTAAAAAGTTCAATAGAAAACCAATATTTTTACAATCCCATAACATATCAATTAGGGAGGAAATTTGTTGCTTAATCAATATCTGATTCTCGCATTAT